>OY743127.1:12500-10012500 GCA_963555685.1 Acrobasis consociella
TAAATAACATTTATACATCAAAACGTGCTCCAGATTCTAGTGCATCAGGACATAGAAAAATCAGTGACAAAAAACATAAATTTGGAACCAAAATTGACAATACAAAACACAATTTTTTTAAAATTGAACTTCAAACTTAAATAACTTAAAAACAAGATCTGTGACCCCACTTTTTTCAATTGTGGAAAGGTGTGTCTTGGTGTCCTGCATATTCCAGTACATTTTGGGGATTTTTTGGCGACGCGTCGAGGCACTAGGACCGAAAAACCAGCTGACATCACCAGCGGTTTTTTCGGTTTTGCGGCCGAACCCAGGTGTGCGCGCTAGTGGTTCTGTTACCCCTGGCTGCGCCCTAAGAAGACGCATCGAACGACACCAGAACCAATCTCCTAGGACCAGGCGTCCAGGAACAGCACCCATTTTTCTGCCGAAGAATCAGAAGAAGGAAATTTGGACCCGCCCACGCCCGAAACTGTAGAAACTGGAACACCTAATAGTAGATAAGTTCAGTGCAAATCTATCCCACAATCTGTGTGCCAAATTTGAGATCCCTAGCTTCAATAGTTAATTATTTACATATTTTTAAGTAGAACAGTAGTAAATTTTTGCCCGGGTTTACGTAATTTCAAAGTGAAAAAGTGCTTTTTAAATAGGGGTTGTTTTGAGTAAACAACCCTTAATTTCTTTAGCCCGGGTCGTAAAAATAGTTTCACAGTTGTTTCCGTAATTTTAGCTCAAATAGTTTCTTAGATATCTCGATCTCAAATTTGGTAAAATTCAGAAATTTGCCACCCTTAATTCTCCCCCTTCCCGTAAGGGAAACCTATGGTGCAAATAATAAACCTTCTTTAAATACCCTTAATTAATTTATTTTGGCACTATTTTAATTAAAATCTCTTTATTTACGAAAATAAATTTGTAAACAAAATCCCGCCATCTAGTGAAAATTTTTGGAACTATATACCTGACAAAATTTCAACTTATTTTCAAAATTCCAAATTTATGCAAATCTCATAGTGAGCACCCCCGGACCCCTGCTTTTCTCCAGAGGGACCCCCTAAGTGGGATAGATTTGTACTTATCAACGTTGCAAGTGGTGAAATGACAAAAATTTTAGAATAAAAATTTGTTAAAATTATCTTTCTGTAATAAAAATTATTTTGACTAGTGACGACCACAGAAGGGACTCCCCGCTTCCTCCTGGTAACTGGGAGGACCTAATTGTTTACGTAGTTTTAAAGTTTTTTAGATTATAGTTCCACTGAAAGTCGGTTTTTATACACTTTCGCTTATATTTTAATTATTTTTAGTTATTTGACCACTTTCACAGATTTACTTTTTAATGACTTTGGCCCCTCTATACAGGGCCAAAAATTTTAGCTTATTTAATTTTAATTTATTTATGTAATTTTAATTTTACGTACAAAAATTGTGTTTTATCCTATTTATTATTTTAATTTAATTTAATTTTACGTTTCTTTTTCAACTTATACAAACCTTTAATATAATCTAATGACCCTTGCCCCCTATACAGGACCAAGGAATAGTATTTTAAGACTCTCTGTATATTTTATTGAATTTATTGTTTTTATTTATTGACGCCAACTCCAATATGCCTATTGAAAGGACGCCGATAGTAAACGCTAACCCCATAGGTAGGACCCCCAAATCTGTATCCTTTGCTCGACGCCTTAGCTATTCAGATGAAAGCGATGAGGCACATAGGATGTCCCCCTCGTCCCAGTACAAGAAATTTGGAAGGGAAACAATCAATACGCCTTACGTGCACCCAAATGATAGAAAGGTAAGATTAACAGATCACATGAGGAACGAACTAGGTACAAAATGTCAAGACTTGCTCAAGGAAATAGAGGATGAGCTGGAAACGGCAAGAAACCTCAAAACAACAATTAAAGACTCGATAAAAGAAAAATTGCAAATAATATCATACACGGTAAGCGACATGGGCGAATATGTCGAGACTGAGAATTTAACTCCCGGATACAATCCGTGCGCCCGTACCCAAACCTCCCCCGCTGGATTCACCTCCATCCACGACGAGCGGTCGGCAGGGCTTGCCCTATCCAAAAAAATGGATGAGCAGGCCCTGCTGATCGCCGAAAATGCGAGGAAGCTGGAGGAGATTAGGGAGTTAGTGACGCAGCAGGCTGGCCCTTCGTCTTACGCAGACGCGGCGGCCCGCCCGGCCTTGGCGAAACCGACCGAGCGTGGGGCCCTGCTGTCCCTTGTCGTAGCATCTAAAGATGTTTGCGACACGGGGGAGCAGGTGCTCGACAGGGTTCGAGAAGCGGTAGATGCCAAGGACGGGTGGATCCGCGTGGAGCGTGTGCGTAAGGCGAGGGACCAGAAGGTAGTAATGAGCTGCGCGACGGAAGCCGAGAGATCCAAACTGCGGCAGAGACTGGAGGGGGCAGGCAAAAACCTCACCGTCGAGGTCGTGAAAAATAGGGACCCACTCCTCATCCTCTGGGGCGTCAGCGTCAAACATACTGACGATGACGTCATCGGAGCGGTGAGGAGGCAGAACCCGGAAGTTTTTCACGGCCTCGAGGGGGAGGAATGCCGCCTGCAGATAAAATATAAAAAGAAGGCGCGGAGCCCGCAGGTTCATCATGTTGTGGTCAGCACATCGCCGGCCATATGGAGGAGGGCAGTCGCTGCCGGAACCCTCCGTGTGGACCTCCAGCACGTAAGAGTGGCCGACCAGTCCCCCCTCGTGCAGTGCTCTCGCTGCCTGGCCTATGGTCACAGCAGGAGGTACTGCAACGAGGAGGTGGACTCGTGCAGCCACTGCGGAGGTCCACACCTAAAGTCGGCATGCGCTGACCACAGGACGGGCACCGCGGCTTCCTGCCGCAACTGTGTAAAGGCAGGACTAGGTAGGACAGATCACAATGCCTTCAGCGGTGACTGTGCATTAAGGCAGAAATGGGACGCGATTGCAAGGTCAGCAACAGCGTATTCCTGACCTTGCAATCAGCGCAGACCCACTGGTGCGCGACCTAGTCGTTGGTGCCCCGCGCCCTAAATTCATTCAATACCACTTTTACTTAAAAGCCAGATTGAGATGAATAACATAGGTAAAGAATGAGCGGGGCATCACGATAGGGCCGCGTACTGTGCACGAGCGCAGTCGTCGGTGAAGACATTGTGACATATCAGCGAGGTGTTTTCCCTTTCCAAAATAGTTAAATAAAAGATTATTATTATTGTATAATAATAACTTTATTTAGTATAAAATGAAAACAGTAGAATAGGAAAGGAACACCTTATAATATGAACTGTACACACAATGAGTTCTATAAAGTAATGTAAAACCCTATTATATATCATGTAAACATTAGATAAGATAAGATTAAGATACTATAATAACAAAACTCGAATACAAATAATTATATTATAAAAAAAATAAGATGTTATAGACAATAATAAATTCTGTAATAACTACTTTCAAGTAGAAAATTAAATGAAACTCAAAATTGTAATTAAAACTAAAGTTAGAAATTTTTATCATATTAAAATAAGAGTTATATACAGTAAAAAGTATGTGTAAAATAAAACTAAATGTAAAAATTGTAAAAAAAGAAGAAAATGTTGTGTAGTACCTACTTATTCCTGTATTCCCAATCTGAAAAAAGAAAATAAAAGGATATTAAAAATCAAAATAGTTAGAGTTATATTAGTTATAATAGATATACGGGAGTCCCAACCGTATACAGCATGAAAGGTGATGTATGTACTTGGCCAGTATGATGAATGAAAGTACGAGAGGCATGAAAGTGAGAACTAGCATGAAAGAGTTAGCGCAGACATAGGCTCCAATCTTGTTGGAGGTTGTAGTTTTTAAAAAAAAAAAAAAAAAAAAAAAAAAAAAAAAAAAAAAAAAAAAAAAAAAAAAAAAAAAAAAACCTAACCTAACCTAACCTAACCTAACCTAACCTAACCTAACCTAACCTAACCTAACCTAACCTAACCTAACCTAACCTAACCTAACCTAACCTAACCTAACCTAACCTAACCTAACCTAACCTAACCTAACCTAACCTAACCTAACCTAACCTAACCTAACCTAACCTAACCTAACCTAACCTAACCTAACCTAACCTAACCTAACCTAACCTAACCTAACCTAACCTAACCTAACCTAACCTAACCTAACCTAACCTAACCTAACCTAACCTAACCTAACCTAACCTAACCTAACCTAACCTAACCTAACCTAACCTAACCTAACCTAACCTAACCTAACCTAACCTAACCTAACCTAACCTAACCTAACCTAACCTAACCTAACCTAACCTAACCTAACCTAACCTAACCTAACCTAACCTAACCTAACCTAACCTAACCTAACCTAACCTAACCTAACCTAACCTAACCTAACCTAACCTAACCTAACCTAACCTAACCTAACCTAACCTAACCTAACCTAACCTAACCTAACCTAACCTAACCTAACCTAACCTAACCTAACCTAACCTAACCTAACCTAACCTAACCTAACCTAACCTAACCTAACCTAACCTAACCTAACCTAACCTAACCTAACCTAACCTAACCTAACCTAACCTAACCTAACCTAACCTAACCTAACCTAACCTAACCTAACCTAACCTAACCTAACCTAACCTAACCTAACCTAACCTAACCTAACCTAACCTAACCTAACCTAACCTAACCTAACCTAACCTAACCTAACCTAACCTAACCTAACCTAACCTAACCTAACCTAACCTAACCTAACCTAACCTAACCTAACCTAACCTAACCTAACCTAACCTAACCTAACCTAACCTAACCTAACCTAACCTAACCTAACCTAACCTAACCTAACCTAACCTAACCTAACCTAACCTAACCTAACCTAACCTAACCTAACCTAACCTAACCTAACCTAACCTAACCTAACCTAACCTAACCTAACCTAACCTAACCTAACCTAACCTAACCTAACCTAACCTAACCTAACCTAACCTAACCTAACCTAACCTAACCTAACCTAACCTAACCTAACCTAACCTAACCTAACCTAACCTAACCTAACCTAACCGTCCTACAAAATCTGCGACCTGGGTGAGCTAGTTGAACCCCAAAATATAACTCCTGGGTACAACCCGTGCGTCCGAACCCAGACCTCCCCCACTACCCAGTCCGCATCTACCCATGACGAGCGGTCGGTGGAGCTTGCCCTATCCAAAAAAATGGATGAGCAGGCTCTACTGATCGCCGAAAATGCGAAAAAATTGGAGGAGATCAGGGAGTTGATAAAGCAGCAGTCTGGTACCTCGTCTTACGCAGACGTAGCGGCCCGCCCACCTAAGGCAAAAGCAGCTGAGCAGAGAGCCCTGCTGTCCCTGGTCGTCACATCCAAGGATGGTTGCGACACGGGAGAGCAGGTGCTCGACAAGATCCGCGAAGCTGTGGATGCCAAGGAGGGGTGGATCCGCGTGGAGCGGGTGCGTAAGGCGAGGGACCAGAAGGTGGTGATGAGTTGCGCCACGGAAGATGAAAGGGCCAAATTGCGTCAAAGACTGGAGGGGGCAGGCAAAAACCTCACCGTCGAGGTCGTGAAAAATAGGGACCCACTCCTCATCCTCTGGGGTGTCAGCGTCAAACATACTGACGATGACGTCATCGGAGCGGTGAGGAGGCAGAACCCGGAAATTTTCCACGGCCTCGAGGGGGAGGAGTGCCGCCTGCAAATGAAATATAAAAAGAAGGCGCGGAATCCGCAGGTTCACCATGTTGTGGTCAGCACATCACCAGCCATATGGAGGAGGGCAGTTGCTGCCGGAACCCTCCGTGTGGACCTCCAGCACGTAAGGGTAGCCGACCAGTCCCCCCTCGTGCAGTGCTCTCGCTGCCTGGCTTATGGCCACAGCAGGAGGTACTGCAGCGAGGAGGCGGACTCGTGCAGCCACTGCGGAGGTCCACACCTAAAGTCGGCATGTGCTGATCATACGGCTGGCACTGCGGCTTCCTGCCGAAACTGTTGTAAGGCAGGATTAGGTAGGACAGATCACAATGCCTTCAGCGGTGACTGTGCATTAAGGCAGAAATGGGACGCGATTGCAAGGTCGGCAACAGCGTATGCCTGACCTTGCAATTGGCGCAGACCCACTGGTGCGTGGATTGATCGTTGGTGCCCTGCATCCTTTAGTACATTCAATACCACTTTTATTTAAAAGTAAGATTGATATGGCTAGCATAGGTAAAAACCGAGCAGGGCATCATGACAAGGCCGCGTACCGAGTACATGCACAGTCGGCGGTGAAGACATTGTGATACAGCAACGAGGTGTTCCCTTCCCCAAAAATGTAAAAATATAAGTTTATTATTATATAGTAATAATAACTTTATTTAAGTACAAAATAGAAAAAGCAAACTAGGCAGGTAACGCCTCATTGTGTAAGACAGTCGTGCACAAAAAATTAGCTTTATAAAATAATGTAATATGCCCTATTTCTTATCATGTTAAAAGTACAAGATAGTGTAATAACAATATTAAAATATATATTAAATATGTACAAAAACTAATGAAAATTGGAAAATGTAAATATAAGAATAAAATTAAAATGTAAAACAAAATTGTAATTTATTAAAATTAAAGTTACATGTACAAAAATTATTATAAAAACCATACGTATAAACTGAAACAAATTCAAAAATGTAAATAGAAGAACAAAATTAAAATGTAAAACAAAATTGTAATTTATTAAAATAAGAGTTCACATGTACAAAAATTATTGTAAAACTATATGTATAAATCGAAAAAACATTCAAAAATGTAAATAGAAGAAAATGTGCAGAACAGTGCAAACCTATTCCTGTATTCTCAACTTTGAATAAATAAAGAAAAATAAAAATAAATAAATAAAATCAAAATAGTAACGATGAAACGTATATATAAATCAAACAAACACAGCGCAAAAATATACTAATCAGAAAACATAGTCTCTGATTGCGTCAGAGGGTGAAGAAAACGCGCCAAGCGCGTTTATAAAAAAAAAAAAAAAAAAAAAAAAAAACCTAACCTAACCTAACCTAACCTAACCTAACCTAACCTAACCTAACCTAACCTAACCTAACCTAACCTAACCTAACCTAACCTAACCTAACCTAACCTAACCTAACCTAACCTAACCTAACCTAACCTAACCTAACCTAACCTAACCTAACCTAACCTAACCTAACCTAACCTAACCTAACCTAACCTAACCTAACCTAACCTAACCTAACCTAACCTAACCTAACCTAACCTAACCTAACCTAACCTAACCTAACCTAACCTAACCTAACCTAACCTAACCTAACCTAACCTAACCTAACCTAACCTAACCTAACCTAACCTAACCTAACCTAACCTAACCTAACCTAACCTAACCTAACCTAACCTAACCTAACCTAACCTAACCTAACCTAACCTAACCTAACCTAACCTAACCTAACCTAACCTAACCTAACCTAACCTAACCTAACCTAACCTAACCTAACCTAACCTAACCTAACCTAACCTAACCTAACCTAACCTAACCTAACCTAACCTAACCTAACCTAACCTAACCTAACCTAACCTAACCTAACCTAACCTAACCTAACCTAACCTAACCTAACCTAACCTAACCTAACCTAACCTAACCTAACCTAACCTAACCTAACCTAACCTAACCTAACCTAACCTAACCTAACCTAACCTAACCTAACCTAACCTAACCTAACCTAACCTAACCTAACCTAACCTAACCTAACCTAACCTAACCTAACCTAACCTAACCTAACCTAACCTAACCTAACCTAACCTAACCTAACCTAACCTAACCTAACCTAACCTAACCTAACCTAACCTAACCTAACCTAACCTAACCTAACCTAACCTAACCTAACCTAACCTAACCTAACCTAACCTAACCTAACCTAACCGGCCAAGAATGCCAAGACCTATTGAAAGAAATAGAGGAAGAATTAGAGACCGCAAGGAATCTTAAAACAACCATTAAGGACTCTATAAAAGAAAAAACCAAGATATTGTCCTACAAAATCTGCGACCTGGGTGAACTAGTTGAACCCCAAAATATAACTCCCGGGTATAACCCTTGCGTCCGAACTCAGACCTCCCCCGCTGAGCCAGCCCCTACCCATGACGAGCTGGCGGCCGGGCTTGCTCTATCCGAAAAATTGGATGAGCAAGCCCGTCTGATCAGAGAAAACGCGAGGATGTTGGAGGAGCTTAAGGGCATGGTAGCGCAGCAGTCTGGTCCTTCGACTTACGCAGCCGCGGTGGCACGCCCAGCCTTGGCGAAACCGACCGAACAGGGAGCCCTGCTTTCCCTTGTCGTCACATCCAAGGATGTGTTCGACACGGGGGAGCAGGTGCTCGACAAGGTTCGGGAGGCCGTGGACGCTAAGGAGGGGTGGGTCCGTGTTGAGCGAGTGCGTAAGGCGAAGGATAAGAAGGTTATCATGAGTTGCGCGACCGAAACAGAAAGGGCGAAATTGCGGGACAGGATCGAAAGGGCAGGCAAAAACCTCGTTGTCGAGGATGTGAAGAATAGGGACCCGCTCCTCATCCTCTGGGGCGTCAACGTCCGATATAGTGATGATGACGTCCTCAGAGCGGTGAGGAACCAAAATTCTGAAGTTTTTCACGACCTCGACAGCGAGGAAGATCGCCTGCAAATAAAATACAAAAAGAAATCCCGAAACCCGCAGGTTCATAGCATTGTGGTCAGCACATCGCCGAAAATATGGAGGAGGGCAGTGGATGCCGGAACCCTCCGCGTGGACCTCCAGCACATTAGAGTAGCCGACCAGTCCCCCCTCGTGCAGTGCTCTCGCTGTTTGGCTTACGGCCACAGCAAGAGGTACTGCAACGAGGAGACAGACTCGTGCAGCCATTGCGGAGGTCCACACTTAAAATCAGAGTGTGCCGACCACAAGGCTGGTACTGAAGCAACCTGCCGAAACTGTAGAAAAGCGGGCGTGGACAGGGCAGATCACAATGCCTTCAGCGGAGACTGTGTAGTGAGAAGAAAATGGGACGCGATTGCAAGGTCAGCAACTGCGTATTCCTGACCTTGCAATCAACTCAGCAACCATTCGTGCGTGGCTTGGTCGTTGGTGCCCTACACCCAAGGGCATTCGACACCACTTTTATCATAAAAGACAGGTCGATATGACTTCATACGGGTAGTAATTGAGTAGGGTACCGCATTTCAGCCGCGCACAAGAAATATGCACAGTCTGTGGTGAAGGCATTGTGAATGCATGCAGAAGGCATTCCATTGATTATCATCCTCATTAGTTAGCAATAAATTATTATAAGTAGATTAGATCTTAGTTTGGCTCCAACATGTAATGTGTAAATTGTATAAATACTTATGAATAAAATGAACTATAAATACAAATTAAGTATTATTAAATATAAAATATTTAAATGCTTAAAAATATTGTAAAAATCAACCTTTACCTATTATAAATATAAAACAAAAGTATCAAAAGAAAATAGTGATATATCAATACGGAAAATTGTCGAGTACTGCCTATAGGAAAAATTATAAATATAAAATGATAATGATCGAAAGAGTTAAAAGACCTAAAACAAAATAGTAATATATAAATGATCTAAACTTTAAATATATATATAAATCTAACAAACAAAACGCAAAAACATACTATAAGAAAATATAGTCTCTGATTATGTCAGAGGGTGAAGAAAACGCGCCAAGCGCGTTTTATAAAAAAAAAAAAAAAAAAAAAAAAAAAAAAAAAAAAAAAAAAAAAAACCTAACCTAACCTAACCTAACCTAACCTAACCTAACCTAACCTAACCTAACCTAACCTAACCTAACCTAACCTAACCTAACCTAACCTAACCTAACCTAACCTAACCTAACCTAACCTAACCTAACCTAACCTAACCTAACCTAACCTAACCTAACCTAACCTAACCTAACCTAACCTAACCTAACCTAACCTAACCTAACCTAACCTAACCTAACCTAACCTAACCTAACCTAACCTAACCTAACCTAACCTAACCTAACCTAACCTAACCTAACCTAACCTAACCTAACCTAACCTAACCTAACCTAACCTAACCTAACCTAACCTAACCTTTTTTTTTTTTTTTTTTTTTTTTTTTTATACGGAGGAAAGATCCCTGTTACGGATACCCATCAGCCTGCGGGGGAGGCTGTCGGGTTATGTGGGACTCCACGCCAGAGTGACGTGCCTACCCACTAAAAAACCTCCGGAGTTCCACCTCAACCGCCTTTGCCGGGGACACGGGAACGGAAATACAACCGCGAACCCCGGCGCGGCTGGCCGCCGGAGCGGCCCCTCCTCGGGGACGTCTGAGCGCCCCCCCACTCACCAAGTCGGCGCGCCCGGAACTCACGGACGCGCCGTACCTCCTCGGGCCAATTGAGAGGCGGCGAACTCCCACGCAGTCCACCGCCTGTGGGCCCATGGGAGCCAGATAAACCGGCTCCCAGCGACGGAAAAGATGTAAGGCTCCGCCGCTTACCTCTCGCCGCAAACGCGGTGCGGCACCGCTCGGCCGCGAAGGACAAGGAGAGCGGCAACGAAGCACCGACACTCCCTCTCCCCCGCGACCGATCACTAACCACAGCCACGGCGGTGTGGCCCCGCCTGAAGCGCCGGGAGAGCAATGAAACATTTCCCTCCCGGCAGCCCCACTCCGGGTGGGGGGAGAACTTCCCACTCCCCCGCCGCCCCATTGGGCGCATCCCAGCAGGCTCAAGGCCGAAGCCGAGCCCGCGGAAGCGCCCCTCCCCGGGTGGGGGGAGAACTTCCCACTCCCCCGCCGCCCCAATGTGGGCGCTCACTGCTGGCGCAAACCGCAGGAGCGCCCCCTCGCGGGTTCCTCTTGGCTTCCCCGTGGCTCCACGCTACCACGGGTACTGAGCCCCCCCGGTACGACAAACCGGGAACCCATTGGGGGGGAACCTAACCTAACCTAACCTAACCTAACCTAACCTAACCTAACCTAACCTAACCTAACCTAACCTAACCTAACCTAACCTAACCTAACCTAACCTAACCTAACCTAACCTAACCTAACCTAACCTAACCTAACCTAACCTAACCTAACCTAACCTAACCTAACCTAACCTAACCTAACCTAACCTAACCATAAGATCGTACAAGCTAATCTTAAGAAAAAGCAGCTTGCCACTCAGGAGCTCATGATAGAAGCAGGAAAAAGAAAGCTAGCAATGGCGCTCGTACAAGAACCATATGTGGGGGCTATAGGAGAGATGAGGCAGTACCGAGGAGCCAAAATACTGCAATGTGATAGGAAAAGTGCGAAGATAAACAAAGCCGCGATAGTGGTATTTGACGAAGAACTCGAGGTTGTAAAATGCCCAACATACACAACAGAAAACATCGCAGTAGCAAAGGCAAAAACAGGGTTGGGTGAAATCGGCATTTTATCCATCTACCTAGAAGATACTGAGCCAATAGAACCTTACATAGAGCACATAAAGAAAACAGTCAAAGGTCTGAACATCTCAAAAATAGTAATAGGAGGAGATGGAAATGCATGGAGCACCTGGTGGGGAAGTGACAAGGAAGACCATAGAGGAGAGGCACTGGCAGGAATGCTAGAAGAATTAAACCTCGAAGTCCTAAATACCGGAAACACGCCAACTTTTGATACCATTAGAGGCACCAGAAGGTTCACAAGCCGTGTAGATGTGACGGCCTGCTCAACTGATCTACTGGCATATATGGACGGATGGCAAGTGGATACAGGTCTAACATGCTCAGACCACAATGGTATTGTTTTCCAAATCAAAACAAAAAAAGAAAAGGGATTAGAAATCAAAAGAACTACAAGAAGATATAATACAAGAAAAGCTAACTGGAAACAATTTAGGGAGAAGGTGACGCAATTAATGATAGACCATAATATAAACAGTACAACAATAGAAAATATACAAAGTAAACAAGAGCTAGAAAAAACAGTAGAGACATATATACAAATAATAACAACAGCATCTGAAGAATCCATACCTAAAATAAAAAACAAACACACGATCACCTTACCTTGGTGGAATGAAGAGCTTGCAAAACTGAAGAATGAGATGAACACGATGAAACGAAGAATATCCTACGCCGCCTCAAGCCGAAGAGTACACGTAGTTGAGCAGTACCTGAAATCAAAAGAAAAATATGAGAACGAAGCCAAGAAGGCACAAGAGGAGAGCTGGAAGGAATTTTGTACTAAACAGGACAGGGAGGGAATGTGGGAGGGAATATACAGGGTTATAGGGAGGACAGTACGGAGACAAGAGGATGTGCTGATGGTCAAAAATGGAACAGCTGTAGACCAAAAAGAGTCAGCAAAAATACTCGCAACAACCTTCTATCCAGAAGATAAACCAGAGCGAGATAATGAGGAACATCGGCAGACTAGGGAAAAAGCATCAAAAATAAATGACTGGAAACATGGAGAGACATGCGATCCGCCATTTACACTTGAAGAACTACGTGATGCAGTAGAAAGCTTTAACCCTAAGAAAGCCCCTGGCCCGGACGGTCTTACAGCGGACATTTGCAAAAATGCCATTATGCAGCACCCAGAGATATTCCTCTCAATAACTAACAAGTGCCTGACTCTCGCTCACTTCCCCAAAGCGTGGAAGGAAGCCACTGTAGTGGTTTTGCGAAAACCCGGAAAAGAGGACTATACTGTCCCGAAATCGTATCGCCCCATAGGTCTACTTCCTGTGCTGGGCAAAATACTTGAAAAGATGATCATGTGCAGAATCAGGTGGCATATTGCATCAAAACTGAGTACCAGGCAGTACGGGTTTATGCCACAGCGAAGTACCGAGTGCGCCCTCTACAACATGATGAAACACATCCGGAGCAAGCTAGAAGAAAAGCAACAAATAGTGATGATATCTCTGGACATAGAGGGCGCATTCGACAGCGCATGGTGGCCAGCTATAAAATGCGAACTAGCGAAAAAAGATTGCCCAGTAAATATAAGAAGGATTATAGACAGCTACCTCGACGAACGAAAAGTTAACGTCAGATATGCAGGGGCAGAATATGAGACGGAAACAAACCAAGGCTGCGTGCAGGGTTCGATAGGGGGGCCAATGTTTTGGAATCTTCTGCTGGACCCTTTGCTGCACGAGCTAGAAAATAAGAAAATATTCGCTCAAGCCTTCGCGGACGATGTTGTTCTTATCATCTCAGGACAAACAGCAATAGAAATAGAAGGGCAGGCCAACACCGCTCTTGCCCACGTTGAGGAGTGGGGGGTCAAAAATAAGTTACGTTTTGCTGCACACAAAACAAAGGCTATGAATATAACCAGAAAACTTAAATTTGACCTACCACGCCTCAGCATGGGCGGGATAGAAATTGGCCTGTCTGACGAAATAAAAATACTTGGCCTAATAATAGATAAAAAACTAACGTTTAATAAACATGTCAGTGAAGTGTGTGTCAAAGCCCTGAACATTTACAAACAACTGGCAAGAACAGCAAAAATAACGTGGGGCCTGAGTCCTGAGATTATAAGAACAATATACGTGGCAGTAGTGGAGCCCATTATTATGTACGCATCTAGCGTCTGGTCAGAAGCTGCCTCCAAGATTACAGTCCAGAAGCAACTCAACGCAGTACAAAGAGGCTTTGCACAAAAAATTTGCAAGTCCTATCGGACAGTCTCACTAAACGCTGCCTTAGTGCTGACAGGGTTGATACCATTAGACCTCAGGATACAAGAGGCAGCTGCCCTGTATAAAGTAAAGAAAGGAACGCCGTGGCCAGCACTGGCAGATAGGGAGGTAGAAAAACCGGTAAGGACTGCAGAGCTTCCACACCCAGCGGAAAATATGAGCACAGAGTTCGTATGCCTGGTAGACCAAGCACTTGTAGACGCCCACAGCATACAAGAAATACGCGTATACACAGATGGAAGTAAGAAGGAAGGTAAGGTTGGGGCAGCGTGTTCGTTTTGGAAACACTCTTCCGAAATTCGAGCCATAAAACTTGCTCTTCCATCCTATTGCACAGTCTACCAGGCAGAACTGCTTGCCATATGCAGAGCAACGCAGGAGATCTTGAAGCGTAAAGAGGAGAGCTTCGGAATATACAGTGACTCAAGAGCAGCCCTAGAGACAGTGGCAAACAGGAACGCTCCCCATCCTTTGGCAGTCGAGAGCAGAGATAATCTGAAGAGGGCCCTGACTCAGAGGAAAAAAATATCTTTGTTTTGGGTCAAAGCACACGCAGGTTTAGCAGAGAACGAGCGTGCAGACAGCCTAGCCAAGGAAGCAACAGTGTCGTTAAAAAAGAAAGCGGACTATGATAAATACCCGGTCTCATTTGTCAAGCGACAAATCCGCACGGAGTCGCTTGACAAATGGAACAATAGATACCGATCAGGGGAAACCGCGTCCACGACAAAAATATTCTTCCCCGACGCAATAGAAGCGTACAAAACCGTCAGAAAAATAAAACCGACCGGCATAACAACTCAGGTGTTAACGGGGCACGGTGGGTTCTCCAAGTATTTGCATAGGTTCAAGTGCAAGGACAACCCATCGTGCGTATGTGATCCGAGGAAGGAGGAAGACATCTTACACGTTTTGGTAGATTGTCCCATACACACAGTTCTAAGACATAATATAGAAAACGAAATCGATTATAAATTAAATATAGAAAATATAGGTAAAATAATTCAAGATAAAAATGTTAGAGATAAGTTCCTATGTTACTGTGAAGAAGTTACAAAGAAAGTAATACTAAGAAATAAATAGTAGTCCAAAAAAGCATAAAAATACAAAACAGAACAAAAATCTAAAATTGTTAAAAAAGGTGGATTTATATTTTTATATAAAATTTTAGTTAGTTATTTAGTTTGTTTTTCTATTTTTTTATTAAATTATATGTTACTTATCTTAATATTTTAATGTATATTTAATAACTTAATATGTAACTACTATACGTATAATCTATTAACCTAACCTACTAACCTAAACCTAACCTAACCTAACCTACCACCACCACCAACCAACCAACCAACCAACCAACCAACCAACCAACCAACCAACCAACCAACCAACCAACCAACCAACCAACCAACCAACCAACCAACCAACCAACCAACCAACCAACCAACCAACCAACCAACCAACCAACCAACCAACCAACCAACCAACCAACCAACCAACCAACCAACCAACCAACCAACCAACCAACCAACCAACCAACCAACCAACCAACCAACCAACCAACCAACCAACCAACCAACCAACCAACCAACCAACCAACCAACCAACCAACCAACCAACCAACCAACCAACCAACCAACCAACCAACCAACCAACCAACCAACCAACCAACCAACCAACCAACCAACCAACCAACCAACCAACCAACCAACCAACCAACCAACCAACCAACCAACCAACCAACCAACCAACCAACCAACCAACCAACCAACCAACCAACCAACCAACCAACCAACCAACCAACCAACCAACCAACCAACCAACCAACCAACCAACCAACCAACCAACCAACCAACCAACCAACCAACCAACCAACCAACCAACCAACCAACCAACCAACCAACCAACCAACCAACCAACCAACCAACCAACCAACCAACCAACCAACCAACCAACCAACCAACCAACCAACCAACCAACCAACCAACCAACCAACCAACCAACCAACCAACCAACCAACCAACCAACAGCTCGATGTGTCAAAGAAATAACATGGTTCGGTCAAATAAACGGGACAGTATGGTATCGAATGAAACGGGATAGTAAAACAACGGTTGACTATTGTCGAGACGAGCTAGGCCACCGTCTAGATCCGAACGTATTGACCACATACGCCGCTATACACGACCGCGATAGCAAGGTCGCGATAGATCACACAAGGACCCTTCTTCGAATTCTTCTGTGATTGTTGGAAGTCCTCGGAGCTCTTCTGTATCGCACGGCTGACTATGTTGCACTGCACCGGCGCTTTGGTCTCTACGGAGTTTTATTACATAACGTTTGGTTCTAAACGTGTACGTGGCGCTATCTCGCTCTAATCTTTATTAGTACACTATTGCGTGAGTACACTATTGACTGAGTTCCAACTAAAGTAACTCATATTATCATATAAGAATACAAACAAAACATCTTACGAGATTCTATTACCTAATCTAAGTATACATTATCTATAGGTAAATACTATTATCTATACGGATAAGAAATCCTATTATACCTATATATTCGAACAAGCAATAACTATCTATGGATGTAAATAGCTCTTATTTCTAATATTTATTTATCAAATCTATCTGTTAACTATGTACTGTTTATTTACTGAGCTATTTATATTTACCTATTCTATCATTTTGTGCATACAACTGACTATTTACTATAAGGGTTGTACCTACGCTAGGGGATTGAATGTGAAGACGAACAAAAATAACTTTATTAAACTTAATCCTAATATAAGCTCTACCTAGCTTATATTAGGATTAAGTTTAATAAAGTTATTTTTGTACTTAACTATAACTATTACTTATATACACTATTGTCTATATACATTGTCTGTTATCACTGTCCGTCGTGCACATAAGGTAACTGATAAGGTAACTGTTCAATAAATAACAGTAAAACTTTTGTTAAATCTATTTTATGGTTTATTATATAGTATGATTTTAAGTCGATGCCGATTAGTTTCGGAGTATTCTTAGAAAATTACTTTTTTTAGAATTGAAGGCCGATGGGCTACCTCGCAGGCCACTCTGACACAGGTATCGCGAGTGAGCCCAGCTGATAAGCGGCCGTAGTGACAGGTCTTTGGATCGAGAGTAGCAAAAGAACGGAACCAGGCAAAAGCGGGAATTTTTTTATTTTATTTAAATGTAGGATAAATTATTATTATTGCCCCATTAGGGATAAAGACGTGATAGTATGTATGTATGTAGGATAAATTTATCTCTTATTGAAGGTCATTTTTTTTTATGGCATGTAACCGTGAATTTTTTTGTAGGTTAGGTTACGTGTAAGTTGGGTTCGGTTAAGGACTGCAATAAAAATGTCTGGAACCATACGTGCTTTCCTTAGTAAAAAAGGAACCCATATAGTTCGTCATGACCATCTGTATCTCTGTCTGTGCTTTTCAACCGCCTTCAAAAAAAGGAGGAGGTTTTTATATATGTTTTGTGTATGTTACCTCATAATTCCGTCAAACATGAACCGATTTAAAAAATATATGTTTTGTTTTAAAGAATGCATTGCAAGGTTGGTCCCATGTAATTTTTTTAAGATCGGAGAAAAGGTCTTGGATCTGGAGACCGAAATACCTCAAAAAAGACAACTGCTGCTCAAATATTTGTGTATGTTACCTCATAACTACGTCAAATACGAACAGATTTAAAAAATATATGTGTCCTTTTCAACCGACTTCAAAAAAAGGAGGAGGTTTCTAAAAAGGTTATCAACCGACTTCAAAAAAAGGAGGAGGTTTCTAAAAAGGTTAGGTTATCAATTCGACGTGTATATATGTTTTCTGTATGTTACCTCATAACTCCGTCAAATATGAACCGATTTTAAAAAAATATGTTTCGTTTTAAAGAATGCATTGCAAGGTTGGTCCCATATAATTTTTTTTAAGATCGGAGAAAAGGTCTTGGAGCTGGAGACCAAAATACCTCAAAAAAGACAAAGTAGCTCAAATATTTGTGTATGTTACCTCATAACTTCGTCAAATATGAACAGATTTAAAAAATATATGTGTCCTTTTAAAGAATGCTTTGCAAGGTTGGTCCCATGTAATTTTTTTTAAGATTGGAGAAAAGGTCTTGGCCCTGGAGACCGAAATACCTCAAAAAAGACAAAGTAGCTCAAATATTTGTGTATGTTACCTCATAACTTCGTCAAATACGAACAGATTTAAAAAATATATGTGTCCTTTTAAAGAATGCTTTGCAAGGTTGGTCCCATGTAATTTTTTTTAAGATTGGAGAAAAGGTCTTGGACCTGGAGACCGAAATACCTCAAAAAAGACAACTGTAGCTCAAATATTTGTGTATGTTACCTCATAACTTCGTCAAATACGAACAGATTTAAAAAATATATGTGTCCTTTTAAAGAATGCTTTGCAAGGTTGGTCCCATGTAATTTTTTTTTAAGATCGGAGAAAAGGTCTTGTACCTGGAGACGATTTTTGGTAACCTCGCAGACCAAGGTCAATGACCCAGTCCGCTTAAATGAACTCTGCTTAAATGTTAATATAATAAGGTTGAAATTTGTCGAGCGATCCGATCGGGCCATTCGGGCTAGTTTGATAACTATTTATTTATTATTTCCAGAAAAAAACATTCAGTATACAATAAATAAATGCAATGAGCTTAGTTCTCTGCCTGCTAAAAGATGTGAAATAAAAACTTTAAAAAAAAAAAAATAACCGACTTCAAATCGAAATGCACTAAAAAGCAAAAAATAATTATTTATATCAGATGACCCTGAAGTTCTGGGTAAAAAATCTCTATAATACTCATTATTTATTTGGAGTCGGTGCCAATCTTCCTGCCTCAGAGTTCATGTACGAGTAATACCACGTCGTAGCTCCGTAGCTCCCAAATCGATGAACCGAATTTGTTTGTTTGTTTGTTGGTTTTTTTGAAATAACTTTATTGTACTACGAAAAAACACAATTACATACAAAATCAATAGAATTAATTGACAACGGCTGACTTATCCCATAATGGAATCTCTTCCAGTCAACCGGCGAATAAGAAGATAGGACAATTACTCACAAGAAGGGTATAGAAGGATTTGATTTTTTCTTGTTACAAAAGTAATTCAATCGAGAGTTTTCTTTGCTATAGAGCTCTTTTTTGAGTTGTTGAGGCTTAGGCAATTTTAAATTAATAATTACCTAATAATGTAATATTATTTGCAGATAAAATGTGTTTTTCACATTATTTCGATTCCCGTGGCGTATTCTTAAGTACTTCAAGAATGATTTCAATGTTAAATAGGTACTTAGATTGGCACCGACTCCAAATAAATAATGAGTATTATAGAGATTTTTTACCCAGAACTTCAGGGTCATCTGATATAAATAATTATTTTTTGCTTTTTAGTGCATTTCGATTTGAAGTCGGTTTTTTTTTTTTTTTTTAAGTTTTTATATAGAATGCTTTGCAAGGTTGGTCGTACGTATACGTGCTTTCCTTAGTAAAAAAGGAACCCATATAGTTCGTCATGACCATCTGTATCTCTGTCTGTGCTTTTCAACCGACTTCAAAAAAAGGAGGAGGTTTTTATATATGTTTTGTGTATGTTACCTCATAACTCCGTCAAACATGAACCGATTTAAAAAATATATGTTTTGTTTTAAAGAATGCATTGCAAGGTTGGTCCCATGTAAATTTTTTAAGATCGGAGGAAAGGTCTTGGATCTGGAGACCGAAATACCTCAAAAAAGACAACTGCTGCTCAAATATTTGTGTATGTTACCTCATAACTACGTCAAATACGAACAGATTTAAAAAATATATGTGTCCTTTTATAGAATGCTTTGCAAGGTTGGTCCCATGTAATTTTTTTAAGATCGGAGAAAAGGTCTTGGACCTGGAGACCGAAATTCCTTATTAACAGACAACTGCTGCTCAAATATTTGTGTATGTTACCTCATAACTCCGTCAAATATGAACAGATTTAAAAAATATATGTGTCCTTTTAAAGAATGCATTGCAAGGTTGGTCCCATGTAATTTTTTTTAAGATCGGAGAAAAGATCTTTGGGCTGGAGATCGAAGTTCCTCAACAGACAACTGCAGCTCAAATATCAATAATACCTTCATTTGTATGCTCATATCACTTTCCGTCTAACGATTTCATGTCGTATAATTTGAATGAAGATCTGATAAGGGTTTTGGATCTGGAGAATAAAACTCCGGAAAGAAAAACAACAAGCACTTGTAAAAAGTGCAAAGTTTATGATTTGTGTTTTTTTTTAATATATAAGTACCTACTGCAGATATATTTGTAGCACAGCCGTCCACGATGCCAAGAGGGAAACAAGCATACGGCCCACTAGAGCAATATGTTATGTCATAAATCCGTTGGTTCAAGCGCATGGAACAGAGAAATCATCAGATCACAATACGTAGTCATGTTAATTTTTCTGTCTGTGAAAATAAAACAATAACAAGAAAGACAACAACATAAGCCCGAAGGCGTATACTTTTTTGTATGGGAGTTTTAGGCAGTTAACAAGTGAAACTGTTACCACCTTCACCGCTTGGAGGTACTCCCAGCTTATGTTATTGCCTATTTATTTATTTATTATTTCCAGAAAAAAACATTCGGTATACAATAAATAAATGCCATGAGCTTAGTTCTCTGCCTGCTAAAAGATGTGAAATAAAAACTTTAAAAAAAAAAAATAATGAGTATTATAATAGAGATTTTTTACCCAGAACTTCAGGGTCATCTGATATAAATAATTATTATTTTTTTGCTTTTTAGTGCATTTCGATTTGAAGTTGGTTATTATTATTTTTTTAAAGTTTTTTTACTTATAAACAATTAGTACCAGAAAGCTGTAATTTGGCACGGGTTGAGAACGTCTAAATTCTTGAAAAAATAAAAAAAGTTTTTTACATGTAAAGTGGAAAAGTATTTTTGTCTCTATGCAGACCACTGTAAGAAAGCCTTAATGACGTTAAAATGAAAAAGGGAATCCAAATAATGATTGTTGCTAGCCGCATCATCTATATTAACATGATTCAAATCTCGCCCATTCTCTCGATCGGCTTTCACAATCTGCATGTTTTTTTTTCTTCCAGACCGACATTTAATAAATTGTTTTTAACTCTTTAGTTTTAACTGTACCTACGTCGGCATTCGCATATAGTGTAGGTTTAACACGCTCAGCGCCATGTGTATAATTTTTGATGTACCTTGATTATTCTACTATTGTGTCTGGAATCCATAGCAGTCAATGGATTAATTACGGAACCCTTCAAAGCACGTGGCCCGACATACAGTTGTGGCGACCTCTATGCTACTAGGAACTAAAAAAAACCACAAACAACAATGAACCAAGCGATACCATAAGTTCACAAGAATCGTACGAGATGACGCCAGCAGAATCTACATCTCGATCTCAGAGTTCCGGTTGCAACTGACTATATAAACAACCTCCGACGATACACCGGAGCCGCGGTTCCCCAGGCGCAACACCATGCCTGGCGGGAAGATCTTCCCTTTGTGGCGGTCGAGCATATCACCTCGCTCCCGCTACACACTTTACCGGTTTTATTAAAAATGCCAAAATAACGATGCTTATAAACTATATTCCACGCTGCCGAAGTCGCGGGCAACAGCTAGTATGGAAATAAAACCTTAATTTAACTCTTTGTTATGTTATCCTATCCAGTCTCAAACATCATAAAACACCAATGAATCAGCTCGATGCAATTGGATTTTGAAATTTTGTAAACCCGACAACTCAATGGCGCAGCGGATTCTTACAGCCTTCATTTGATAAAAATATGGGAACGAAGCTGAAAGTCTGTTTTATTCTTATGCAGTCCGAAATCACAAACGTTATCCCCGATGTCTCTCGATGAAAACAGCAAACCACAAGTGGCAGAATTCCGAATAAAATCTACAATCTTACGTTAGCAGTTTTGGTGA
The DNA here is from genome assembly GCA_963555685.1 of Acrobasis consociella. Taxonomy (NCBI): domain Eukaryota; kingdom Metazoa; phylum Arthropoda; class Insecta; order Lepidoptera; family Pyralidae; genus Acrobasis; species Acrobasis consociella. The sequence continues at coordinate 34,231 of OY743127.1, forward strand.
ACGTAACACATTGGACGATGTCGAAAGATTTTCAGCTGTTTTGGAAAACCGAGCTGTAATGCCAAACAGCTAGTTTTTTGTCAAACAGCGGAATATACAATCTAACTGCGATATATACATGCCGCAGTTCACAACTGTACTAACTAAAGTTTTGCCAACTTTACAGGAGAGCATTTGGAAGTTTTCTAAAGTTTAATTCTGAACACGACAAAAATAATTACATAATTTCGCGTCTAAACAAAAGTATAGTCCTTTGACTACATTATAATAACTAAAATAATGTGGTATTATTATAGTTATCTCATTTCAAAAATAGTAAAATAAACTTAAATCTCCATCCCCATTTATGACATTTGTGCAATACAACTTATTATGTTGACAGGCAAATATCAAAATTAAATAACACTTCACCCCCAAACTACACAACGAACCACCCCATAGGCATCCACCTAGAAGCACAGAATACATAATAGTACACAGAAGATTCACTCCGAAAAATCAATTAATGGAAAAGCGACTCTCGCTACCACACAATTAAGTTCAATTCAGATCGCACAACGCTAATAACCTAGTTATATTCACCTAGACGTTCCATTTCTTTCTGTCTCTTTCTATCGCGTAACGCTTACCTTTTCTGCCGCACTGATTAGCCACGCTGGCGTGGCCGCCGTACGTACTTTTTTTGTACTTGCGTTTTTAATACCTACTGCGGAGTGAGACAGGCCTGCCAGAAGGTCAGATGACCTGACCAGTTTCGCTGGAAAGCGCCAGAGCAAAAGTCCAGAGCTTAAACGACTGAAGTTAGAGACACATTCTTGTATGGAAGATTTCGTGGTGTAGATAAGTAAGCAATAAGAAAGCTTTTTGACTAATTCGAATTAAACATACAGATATAGGATGCCACTATATAGCTTCCGATCGGTCGTTTTGGAAATCCTTGGGGGAGGCCTATGTCCAGCAGTGAACTTCCTGTAGCTGATATTGGAAATCGTTAAATAATAAAAGCCCCATATTCAGTCAGACATGAACATTTATTTAGAAACTTGTTTTACAATTTATATCAACCTAAACGCAAAATCCGCCATAGTGCTAAGGCTCAATTCACACCGGGATGGAAGCGCGTAGAAGCGGCTGGAAGCGGCCGACACGGAAGAGAAGGCGCGCGGACTCCGGCGACTGCTGGCGCCCGCCCGCGCTTTCTCGCGACCGCGCGCGACAGCTCGCGCCCGCTCGAGAGTGATCGCGGCCGCGCGCGACTCACTTCACGGCTCAGCTATGCGCATTTTATATTCTTCATATATCAAAGAAACACGTGTGTATTAACTTAGCTGTGAAAATGAGTATTTTGGATTTAATTGTTATTGCACGTATTTTTGCTGTTCTTATCATAGATATAGCATGTGTTTTGCTATGGTTCTTATCGCTGTAATACTTTGAATTAATATTGTAAAGGCACTCGTGCCTTTGGACTAAATAAATAAGTTTTTCTTCGTAATCCATTTTCATATCATATCATCCAACGGCCATCTACATACGAGTACGACCGTATCCGATGCGATGCACTTCAAGTAGTTAATGCGCGGCGCCGCTGCGCGGTGTGGAGCGGGCGGAAGTGAGGATACTTTCAGCGGCCGCTCGCGCCCGCCCGCGCCTGCCCGCGCCCGCGCCCACCCGCCAGAGCAGTCGTGCGCCGACGCTGAGCGGACGCCGCTGGAGTGCTCGCGAAGTCGCTAGCATTCGCGCGCCGTTTTCCACTTTTTCAAACGATTCCATGTATTACAATCATCGCGATAAAGTCTAAAATTGTATGACACTGAAACTGCTCTCCGCTTCCCTTCCGCGCGCTTCCATCCCGGTGTAAATTGAGCCTAAGAATGAGAATGTAAAAACGTAAAGGCGGGTCTCCTGCACCAAAATATCCAAAACATTACACAAAAACACGCAAACAAAGGGGCGTGGCCATACACAATTGTCTATGGCATACACATGTTTCTGCTTTCAAAAGCAGATGGAAAACATGCCCTGCGCGGGGACGAGAGGGGAAGGATTTCTTTTTTAATTATTTTACGGTTTTGGTTAAGAGTCCTTTGGAGCCTACCTCTATTATCTGCAATTGGTAAAACGCAGAACACATCTTCTAGTTCTTCGTCAGGCAGAAATGATGATAACAGTAATCAGAAATAAATATTATTAGGTACCTTAAGTGTCATTTTTGAAACGCGGAGTCACCTAAACGAATGGTTTTTCCGTACAAAAAACCGTTCGTTTAGTTACTCCGCGTTTGAAAAGTAGCACCTCATGATGAAGTCAACCATAAAGAAATGTTTCATTCAAAACGGAAATTATTTGCAGGAGACGGTTTGTGTATGAAAAATAATATTTTTGTTTTGTTTTTGTTTCATGTTTTTTGTTTTTGTGTAATGTTTCGAGATTTCTGGCGCAGGAGACCCGCCTTAAGAGTGCAGATAACAAACGTCAACTGTCATTGTCAAGTTGCACAGATTAATTAGGCAAAGGTGATATTCCAATAGCTGATATGATGATGATATAGGGTGTTACCTTTTTGTTCGAAAAAATAACCGGGGTAAGACGAGTTTTATTTTAGACTGCTGCCCCACCTGAGAACATGGCTGGCTACGCCCATGTAGTCATCTAGAAAATTACTGACATTGACATTTCCCTATTAATGACAATGACAGACAACTAAGTACGTACAGTAAGTACGTACTAATTGTATGATTTGCCTTTATTTTATTATGTTTTGTTCTTCAAAACGGAAAAATTTGATTTACTATCGAACAAAGAGAATTGAGTAATAAATAACTGTGGCGAGCGTTGATTGTGACAATGTTAATTGACCATTGACTGACGTCGATACGGTTATTTTTGTTGCAAATTGTAATTACAGCCGTCGCGGGCCGCCGGCTCGGTTAACAACAGCTATTTTCCTTATCTAATCATTCTGGTAAGCTGCAGGAGATCCGCCCACTTGGATACTTAGTGCGCTGGAGACGGTCGGGTGTAGCGCCCGTCCTGTTGGTATTGAAGAGTTTTTGTCGGAGCAGGGTACAACAGTCCACAGCATGTCTTGCGCGCTGACGGTGCACGGGTGCCCCGTGCGCGCGGCGGACGAGCTGGCCGACCCGTGCTGTGACGCAGTGGTGGTGGTGCTGGTGCCGGGCACGCCGCCACCGCAGGCGCTCGAGGACTTCATCCTCGCCGCGCAGGAGCTCGACGCGGCGCTCGCTAAGGTATGTATCTAACTGCTTTAGTATTATACATTTATTTATTTATTTATTAGCTTCAACAGCCATCTGTGTTTGGCGTGTCTTGGGACACAAAGGCCTCCTCCAGCTTCTTCCAAGCTTCCCTAAATCTTGCCATTCTCTGCCATAAAACCAAAGAAAAAATACATAGCTACCTACTAAAATATACTTTCACTATGTATTATACATACCTTTGCCTAATTGTAAAAGCCAAAGTTGTAGACAATTTTATAAGCTTTTATTATGTACTACAACAAATTTCATACAACGCTCTGTTTTCGAGATGTAAGCAAAAAACCAAAAAACGGGACCTTTTTGCCCTCCCCCCACGGGCTCACCTCCAAGGGGGGGGACTTTTAGTATGTTTATGTCCTAACTAGTCCTAACAAAGTTGCAGAGTCAAAATTTCTGCTTTCGACTTTTCCATCCACATGCCCTTTTTGAGCACTCGCTGACCGAACTAGATATAACACACTATATTCTATTCCAAGTTCATATTTTGACTGTGAAATCCAGTTATATGGCTAAGAAATCTGCAATTTCTATGAAATTACAAAATTTTGCTGAAATCAGCCATGTCATTTCAAAATAAAACATAGATTATGTTTGTTTTTTTTATGACCTTCGTGGCATAGTGGTCACTATGGGGTTCGACCACTAGTCGGGGCAAGTTGGAAAATGGCTTTTTTCAAATTGTCCTGGGTCTTGGATGTTTATCTATATATGTATTTATTATAAAATGTAGTGTTGTTGAGTTAGTATGCCATAACACAAGTCTTGAACTTACTTTGGGGCTAGCTCAATCTGTGTAATTTGTCCCTATATAATTATTTATTTATTTGAATGGAAAAATGTAGTTTGGTCAAGGGCAAGCAGACTCTCAAATCTAATCACGTTTGTACACTGATTAAATAAGAAATAACTCATATTGGTGTTGAATCTCTTATCAAACTTGGCGTTCATTTGATATTAACAAACATGAACATCTTACTTTGTACTCTGTAGGGATAAAGACATGAATGAGATATGTATCAACAATTTGAATATCTGGTGATCTTTATCAGGTAGGTATTCAAATATTGACATTATGTCTTTGACATACAACCTGGCCTCATTTGTAAATCTTAACTTTATTTTCTACATCAGTAATTGTATACTGGTACATTTTGATACTTTGAAATAATGCAAGTTGTAGTGGCAACTAAAATAAAATTATATTTTATCAAATGCCGGGAATCAACAATAAGTAAAATAGTAGATTGTGCTACAAGGGGTACTTAAAGGTTATAGTTTTAATGCGAGGGTGGTTCATGGAATCCAGAGCAACACAAAGGATCCCGCAGTCAAATCACGAGCGAGTGAGTGATTCTAAGGTGAAGCTGAGTGAAGCGAGTATGTAAAAACATGGTACCTATATCAAGTACTATTCTTCACAAACTACATCTATACATATAATAAAACAGTAAAAAAATTGTGTCTGTACATTAAATATATTTCCAAAAAAAATATTGGGGGCGATGGAGACGTAGTAATAGAGTAAGAATTTAAAAAAAAATGATTGTCTGTTTGTCTGTTTGTCTGTTTGTCTGTATGTCTGTTTGTCTGTTTGTCTGTTTGTACACGCTAATCTCCGGAAATACTGGACGGATTCGAATGAAACTTTTTTTGTTATATAGCTATTAAGCCTGGGCAACATATAGGGTATAAATGATTTTGGAAAATGGAACGCCTGATGCAGAACCATAATGGTCCAGCTAAACTATAAGAGATATAAAAATGCCGCCTTAGTAAAAGTTGTTCAGCCTGATGAGCATTTTCCAGAGACACAAAGTCCACGCGAACGAAGTCGCGGGCTTCGGCTAGTAGTAAATATTTCTACAGTAATACTGTCTCTCTCTGTCTTTGTTACCAGGAGGTATTCAAGGTTTCGTCTGCTAAATGACAGGATAACTATCTATATATCTGAGATGCTACAAAACCCGAGCACAGCAAACTTCAATGTTATAGTTAAGATGAACAGGTTTAAAGCAGTCTTAAGACTATAATTCGCTGACCAATAGATACAAAACGAAACGCCAAATTGAATGGACAAGATGGAAAAAAAATTGTTCACAAATCAGAGCGAAATGTATTATTCGCTCATTTGTACAATGCGTAGCGGTAGCCGTTACAGTGGTACCTAGATAGGACACGTAGACCATCATTTAAAGTGTGCAATCCTACAGAGCAGTGTGTGCGTGCGCAGGAGTGCGCGCTGCTGAGCTGCCAGCGCGTGTCGGGCGCGCGGCTGGTGCTGGCGCCCACCGGGCCGCTCACCGCCTACGACGACGTGCGCAGCGTGCAGGAGGCGGCGCGCGCCGGCGTGCAGCGCGCCGTGCGCGCCGGCGCGCGCCAGCCGCTGCTGGTGCTGCAGGACAGCCCGCGCTGGCCGCGCGCGCCGCTCGTGGCGCTGCTGGGCGCGCTCGAGACGCTGTACGTGCCGCTGCAGATCCGCGAGACGTTCCCCGAGCGCGCGCAGCGGCCCGAGTCGCTGGCCGTGTACGCGGAGGGCGTGCGCGCGCCGCTGCAGCGCCTGCTGCGCGAGGCGTGCGCGCTGGAGGAGGCGCGCGGGCTGGCGCGGGACGTGGGCGGCGCCGACCCCGAGCGCGCCACGCCGCTCGAGTGCGCGCGCCTCGTGCAGGCGGCGCTGGCCGGCGGCGCCGTCACCGTGCGCGTGGAGCAGCGGCGCGAGGTGCTGGAGCGCGAGTACCCGCTGCTGGCCGCCGTCAGCCGCGCCGCCGACAAGGTCGACCGCCACAGAGGTGACGACCGCGCATTCCTACGTTCTTAGTACGCTTTGTCTCACTATAACTCACTAACGTTTTGGTTGCAGCGTGCGTTATTTACCTGGAGTACGTGCCGGAGCATTACTCGGAGACGCTGATGCTGGTGGGCAAGGGCGTGACGTACGACACGGGCGGCTGCGACATCAAGGCGGGCGGCGTCATGGCCGGCATGTCGCGCGACAAGTGCGGCGCCGCCAACGTCGCCGGCTTCCTCAAGGTCACGACGATCAAACGCAAAAGATTTAATTCTTTCTTTTTTAAATTTAATCATCGGAATAGGTAACAAAAAAAAAATTCAGATCGTTACAATTTGCTACCCGAACCGAAAGTGAGGGCGTTAAATATCTGAAGCTTTCTTTATCTTCGACGGAGGCGCTATACCGTTGTGTGACCTGCCACAGCCATTAGCTTTAGTCACATAGCAGCAATTCCATCGTCAACAAAGTATAACGATGTTTATTATCACAGGCGTGCGACCTGCTGCGGCCGGCCGTGAAGGTGGTGGCGGCGCTGGGCATGGTGCGCAACTCGGTGGGGTCGGAGGCGTACGTCAGCGACGAGCTCATCCGCGCGCGCGGCGGCGCGGCCGTGCGCGTCGGCAACACGGACGCCGAGGGCCGCATGGTCATGGCCGACCTGCTCGCTGAGGTGAGCCCACTCCACAAATTAGTGGTGCCATTATTCAAAGGCGGAGTCACTAAACGTGCGGTTTTTTGTATAGAAAAACCATTCGTTTAGGTGAGTTCGCGTTTCAAAAATAGCACTTCAGATACTTTTTTCTAAACGTCAAAACTAACATTGTCTATGGGATTTTATAAAATAGCACGTCGTGACGTCATAGTTTCTTGAAGTCAAATAGATTCTATTATCAGTTTTTCTGCAATAATAAATATAAAATCACGTCGATCAATTAATGTGATCATTGCCAAGTACAAGTGACATTATTTTGTGACGTTTTATTCCCTTATCAGTATAAAATAATATAACTACCATGCTAAGTTCGTGCTCTGTGCAGATGCGCGAGCGCGCGGGCGCGGAGCGGAGCCCGCACCTGTACACGGTGGCGACGCTGACGGGGCACGCGCACCGCGCGTACGGCGCCGGCTACACGGCCGCGCTCGACAACCACGCCGCGCGCCTGCAGCTGCACGCCGAGAAGCTCAGCGCGCACGGGGACAGCGTCGGCGACCCCGTCGAGGTGAGCGAGGTAGCACGTTACTACTGATGGTGACACTGCTGTACTCATCATTACTTTCAAAATGACTGATCTAGAGCGGCTCCGGCGCCTTCCAGCGACCTTGGTTAGATCGGGTGTGACGCAAATCGTCCCATTCGCAGCAGCGAATGAGACAAGTTGCAATTTGGACGATTTGCGGCACACCCGTTAGGTCATCAGACCACCTTGTGTATGTCCTATGCCTGGAGACTGAAAGAATGTTATTACGACTATGTTATTAAGACGCTGCCACTTTATTTCATATTTCTTCTTGATAAGGATTATCGAATGCACTACGGACCTAATTGCTACTCGATCAGATAATTTACACCCAAAAAGATTATTTTAGTTTTTTGTTGACTGTACAAAATGCTCCAGGTTAGGTCCAGGCAACCCTGTAAATTAAGACATATCTTTTTAATATGCAATACCCTACATATGTTACATTTTGCTACTCGATGAGGTAGGGTTGCATACGGCCCCCTCGTAGTCTATATCTGTGTTACGTTGAATACTCCGTCAGGTGTCCCGCTTGCGGCGCGAGGACCTGTCGGCGCACCGCGGGCGCGCCGCCGGCGACGGCCTGCACCAGGCCGACAGCCAGCCCTCCGCCGCCATGCCGCGCGGGCACCAGGTATCCGCCTTTACTTTGCCTGGTATTCTCTTTCCGTGTTGAGTGGTGAGGTAAAGGAGAAGGGATGAAAATTTTAAAAATGCCTATGCCTTATTTTTATTTTTAGGAATCACACTCCTATTGTTAGTAAATATCACATTTGTCTGTCCAGTCAATTCCAACAATAAAAATATTTTTTGTCACAATTTCGTACACTGCCCAGCTTCATCATCATCATCATCAGTCTATCTCCACTACAGGAGCACGACCCTCTCTGCACTACCAGAGCCATACTTGGCAAGAGCAGCCAGAAGATTTGACGTACACTCTCCACGCTGGCCAGACGGGTTTGAGAGGTCTCTTTGATGTTTATAAGCTTTGTTTATACGTAAGATGAGACTGATTAAAGAAATGGCGGTGTTACGATGCGTCGTGAACGAAGATGCGATTTAAAATATTTTTTATTTTCATGAATAATTGACTGGGCCGAAAAATCTAATCCTCTGTCCTAACACTAGAACTACCTAAAAATGTTCATCACTCCCCAATCCCCACTGGCCCTTCAGCCAATACGTCTTTAGTGGCGATGCGATTCTCAAACCAAATTTTTTTAGTTAAGAAAAATATGATAGTTGACATATTCATTTTAATAATTAGAATTTGTTAGATTAGAAAGTACAGTAATACAGTAACAGTGAATGAGATACTGGTGCGGCGCAGGGCCCGGCGGCGTTCCTGCTGCTGGCGGCGGGGCTGCAGGCGGGCGCGCTGCGCTACACGCACCTGGACGTGGCGGCCAGCGCCGGCTCGCTGCCCGAGCCGCCCACGGCCGCGCCGCTGCTCGCGCTCGCCGCGCACTACGGCCTGCTCACCGTGTAGCGCGCGCTCGCACCAGCTCGACTCACACAACAGAAAAGTTCTAAACTAGTTCTCATCGCAAAATTACTCGTGACTTCGTCAGTCTGTGTCGAGGCCAGAAATTGGTGTGGAAAAGGGGACTCAACTAGTTCACACCTGTAAAGACCGCTTGCTCACCGTGTAGCGCCTGTGGGAGCGTCCGCTGAACCAGCTTGAGTCACAACACTAGCGTCTGTATCGAGGCCAAAAAAACACATTTCTTTGTAATTTCACGAATTCGTGTGGAAAAAAGCTACTAGATCTGGTTCTCAAACATTTCCACTTATGAAAAGACAACTTCTGTCGAGACTCAGGATGTAACCCCATAATAATACTATATAAATCTATCATAATATTATAATGATAAACTATATGCATGTTTTATATTTTTATACTCTCATTTTTACTTGTTATATGAAACGAAAGCATAATTAATATTGTACAATAATACCTACATTAGTAGACTAATAAAATAAAGTACCATTTTACATTTTGTTCAGTTGATTTTTATTTACCTTAAAATCACCTTTTTATAAAAAAAAATTGCGATAAGCAAAATTTGAGAGAATATCGCCTGTCCGAATGTCGATCGAAGTTTTTACACTTTACATTACACCAATGAAGTGTCAGTTTACAGTTTGCGCCATCTACCGGTTCAACCAGGAATCAAGTACAAATTACTCAGAACATAGATACTTGTGTGTGGAAGCTAGCTATAGCTGGTAGATGGTGCTGTATCTAACTTTGTTATCTAATATACGCAAGTTTTATTTTAGTTAATTAATTTTGTTTTAGTATAGTTACTAGTTAAAATTGTGGTGATCATTGTTGAATTGTACTAAGGTGTTATTAGTAAAATACTTACGTAATAGTAACATAATACATGACAGAGAGAGAATGCTTTAACAACTTACCGCCTATTGTAGCTTTTAGCTCATTATAAATTTAAATAAATAATAAAATAAACTAGTAGTTCGCCACGAACTTAGACCTCGCGATTATTATTTCAGAATTATGTACCTGATTTGGATGAATTATCGGTGCAGGGTTACCGATATGCGGATTCATGGTTGTGACCAAATTTCCAAAATACCTAGTTAAATGCCAATCACAGCCCTTTCTTTAAATGACTTTCGATCTAGCTCTGAAAAGTCAGGAGCACCTTCCAACCATAAAATCCCATGGATATGAGGTCTACCGTGATGCTAAAATTCAGTTCTGTACCAGTAGTCTTTCACCGAAAAATGACCCATCATTTTTCAAATGACAAAGTCAGCTCGTTGTTGGAAAAACCAGATAACTATTAATGAGTTTTCGTTTAAATGTTTATTTGTATTGCCATGGCTCTATGCCGCTGCTCATTGGTTTCTTACTCTCTTCGTAAAGCTACTTCGCGGGCTTTGGTTGCTGTTGATTTCTTGTTAGTTTGTAGCATAATTACTAATACTACTACAAAAGCACAGACAGGCAGCGATAGCGATTGAACGAAAGTTCGCTCAACAAAATTACTAAATTTAATTAAAAAGCCAACAATCAATCAAAATAGGCAAAAACTGAAAAAAAAAACTTATTGTAAAATAAGCAAAACCCTTTTTTTAAGTCGGTTAAATATGATCAAAATTTATAGAACTACTTATGAAACTCAAAATAATAACCATAATAGTTATTCAGAGAAATTACTTCGTGGACCCCAGGGTGTATGTATTTGTAAGAAAGTTGTTCAGTAACCCGGACTGAATTCACCCTTAAGGTGAATGCAAAGGGCTCTTCATTAAACTTTTTTCGCTAGATGGCGTTGATTTCAATATTTTCAGGTTTTTTTAAAATTCTTGTGTAATGGATTACTGGTAGGCAAACATTTTTGATCGGCGAGCCTGTAACATACTCTTTTATTTATTTTATGGCATACTATTATTCTTCAGTCAATGTATTCAGAAAAATGCTCCAAAATAAAATCTGTCATTTTGTCTCGTATCTCTACACTCACTCACACTACGACAGGAGCTTAAAAAAGCATGAAGATGGCGTAAAGCATTGTTATAGACTATGGTTATAGATTTGAGTATCGCCACTAGATGGCACTATTTAAAAAAAAACTGGATAGCGCATATTTTCAGTTATTATTTCAAACAGCCGAAAATCATTTTAAACACAAAAAAATGATCTCAGATTGCATATTTGTCAACCACAGCTTTGACTCTGATAGCTAATCAAGCCTTGTGTCGGGGCACTCGTTTAGAGTTTAGACCATTTGGTGAAAGGAAAAACCACCGCGCAACAAACGTCGTCATTGTACATGCATTGTATTTTTTAATAAAACCAAATCGTACACATTGTTGAATTTTCTTTTTATTGAAGTTTAATATTTATTACTGAAAAAAAAAACAATTCATACAGATAGAATGATACAAAATGATAGTGATTTCTGCCGACATAAATTGTTAAATGTTGTAGTCATTATTCTGTGCACGGTGACTAAAAACAACTATATAGTTTATTGCATGTTTGAACTTGAAATGATGGATGATGGAGACGGCAAACCTCTGTTAGAGTTTATGTAATAGAAGTGAAACAAAAAAAGAAACACTTCTGCATTTTCCTGACACGTATATTCCCATGGACCTGAAATAAATTTTGAATATAAATCTATACAAAAATATATACGGACAAATCACACAGACTTTTAAATCAATCAAACCCAAAACAAGTTCGAGACTTGTGTTTCAAACGTGGCGGCAAGTTGCAACTTAGGAAAACATTTTGAAACAGATTCTAATATGAAATGTTGAATCACGTATATTATCGTACAAATAACAATATAACAAAATATCACGAGTCGTTCGACCACGCAGACAAGAAGTCCTGGCAAAAACGTCATCCGTGACATCCGTACTTTTCTTGCACCGCCGTGGATGAAGGCATTTTTGCTCGCCGCTTTATGTAATTTTAACTAAACAGCCGGTTTTATACTGCGGCGACCACTGAAATGTGTATACTTACATGTAGCGTGTCACTACTATCAGACACCCAGGCGACGTAAACGAATCTCAACTAGATACAACTTGCCTATAATAAATTATATTAAATATTCAAATGATTTCAACTTATGTCAAATCGGTATATCGTTTCAAACCTGCAATCAAAAAAACCGGTCAAGTGCGAATCGGATTCGCGCACTATACTAACACTAATGCGGGTTCCGTACCATTATCAATAAAAAATCGCATTTGTTGTATGGGAGCGTCCCATATTTATTTTATTTTGTTTTGTTTTTAGTATTTGTTGTTATTATAAAATTTCAACTATCTAGCTATCGCGGTTCTTGCGATACAGCCTGGTGACAGACAGACGGACAGACGGCGAAGTCTTAGTAATAGGGACCCGTTTTTATCCTTTGGGTACGGAACCCTAAAAAAAGAGTGTGTGTACTCGATGGCGTGTACTTATGTACAATCTACACGCGTTAGATAGAAGTAATACTTCTTTGGCGTGAACATAAATACAGAGAAGATAGGTACGATCGCAGATTTTTATATAATACTAGCCGAAGCCCGCGACTTCGTTCGCGTGGACTTTATGTCTCTGGAAAATGCTCATCAGGCTGAACAACTTTTACTAAGGCGGCATTTTTATATCTCTATAGTTTAGCTGGACCATTATGGTTCTGCATCAGGCGTTCCATTTCCCAAAATCATTTATACCCTATATGTTGCCCAGGCTAATACCTATATAACAAAAAAAAGTTTCGTTCGAATCCGTCCAGTATTTCCGAAGATTAGCGTGTACAAACAGACAAACAGACATACAGACATACAGACAAACAGACAGACATTTTTTTAAAAATTCTTACTCTATTACAACGTCTCCATCGCCCCCAATATTTTTTTTGGAAATATATTTAATGTACAGACACACTTTTTTTTACTGTTTTATTATATGTATAGATATGTATAGATATCCAATGAATATTTGATATTTAATATCAATATGGGAGACCTTTGCCCAGCAGTGGGACAGTACAGGTTAAGTAAAAAAAAAAAAATATATAAATATCCCATAAAGTAATTTAAACAACGAATTTATGAACTATGTCCAGGTCCAGGTTTTGCTAATTTGATTGTTCATGTAGTAGATTCAGAGATATGGGACTAAAGCAAGTAGATTAGATAAGTCACGTTCAGAAGTTCGTAGGTTTATTGTGAAATTCTAAATAAAAAGTAAAGAATAATTTTTCGGTATTTTATTATTATTTTCAAAACATAAATTATAAATACTTATTTTTTGTTTATTAATATGTACATGTTTACCTACTAAGTATATACCTATAATTATTTCTTTTAATTAATATATGTTTTGTAAAAAATATTTGTTTCAGTTTCAGAACGAACTCATATCGTAGAAATTAGAAATATTGTGGAGACTTGGAGAGAAATGCATTCGGTTTCAAAAGCAAACAACGTTGCCGTCTCGTGCCGCTATGTACCTACTACATTTTGCGCGTTGCCCGCTGCTAGCGGGACGGCAACGTTCATTCTGTTTGAGCTAAGTCTTCTGACTTATTACTAGGTACATTTAGATATTTTTATTACAGCGCCATCTAGATGATGTCCAAGTATGTCGTTGCAAGCATTGAGCTGTCAAATTAGACAAATGCAGTAGTTTGTAATAAATCTGCTAGATGTCACCGCAAAATGAATTCTATTTATTACGCACACATTGTTAGAAATGTTAATTTTTGTCTTGTTTTAAATATCGTTTTTCTTGTAAAGTACTGTAAATTATTATGACAGATTTTAAAGGCGAGCACTACAACTTCATGAAAATTGGAAAATCGATTGTAATATGAGAAACACTAACCACATTCAGAGAATTGCTGTAAAACAAAATGTATGGACGGCCAAGGTTCGCAATCACCTTAAATAGTTTTAGTATATGTTGTAAGAAGATTTGTATTGTATATCCGTCACGGCTTAGTCAGCTAGACTTCGCGAGGCACCCTAAACCCGTTTTAAGTACCTATAACGTATAAAAAAGTTGTTCTAACAAAAAAGTTGTTCAAATAAAAAAAATCGTTTTTATAATGGCAACAAAAAAGTCTTATGACATTTTTTAAAATATTTTAAAATGGCGAATATATGACAGTTTTAAAATTTTAAACCACCATATTTCCGCCATTTTAAAAAATTTCGAAAAACTGGTTCGACAAAAAAATTCTATCTAGTTGCTGAACCTGCTTACAAAATTTCATGAGAATCGGTTAAGAAATGCGACCTGTAGGCGAGAACAGACAGACAGACAGACGGACAAAAGAATTTTTGGCTAGTCTCGAAACTGAGACGCTTCGCTCGCTCGGTCAATAAATATCGTGACGGAAAAATCTAACACTTTTCCACTGTCCGTACCGTCGGAAAAGGGTCTTCGTTCTATAAAAACAATACTCAGTCACGACACACAGACATGGCGAAACTATAGGGTTCCTTTTTCAAAAGTTTTTAATTTCATTAGTTAGGTCTTGATGATTTGCCGGTTCAGCAAAAGAAAAGCGTTCTTCAATGTGAAACCCTGACTTTAGTTAAACAAATAAAATGCCGTGTTTATTGTCGAACATTTTATTACTATGTATTTTGACAATTTTTTGCCCAAAAATTTGGAACATGTCTCTGGAGTCTGGCCTGGCCAGGCAACACTAAACATTAATTTCTATACAAATATTTTTAACTTTAAAACTCTTAATTTAAATTAATCTTAATTTCCTATAAAACTCATAAATATAACAAATACAATGTACACAAACAATAACATAACGTGTGTCGGCCGCCCCACACACCAAGCACCGCCTAGTTTTCCATCCCGCGCGCGAGATGCTCGTTCACTCTCCGACCACGTAACAACTAAACTGTACATAATATAATTTCACGTGTAATACAAATGAGCCGCGCTACTTAATACGTCGTGTTCGAAAACGAGAACCCTGTATCGCTCTAACGAAACTTACTGATAACATCACTGCTTGCCGACAACTGGCGAATGTTTGCATTGCGGGGCTCGGCACGGCACGCCGAGCGACGGCACGGCAATGTCGTGCCGGCGCGGCCGCCTGACTAGCTGCCGCCGGTAACGTGTGTCGAAACACAATTTTTACAACTTAACATATATGTATATTCGTGAACCATTGCATCGAGTATTCACAGCACTATCATCACCGCGCCGGACGGGCTGCCGGCTTTCAAATTATTTTACAATTTTTGTGCACATTTTAAGATTAATGTTGAGTTTGAAATAATGCAAATGATCGTGGTATTTTTGTTCTGACGGTCGAAGAAAATTGGGCGATTTCATAAATACACCATCACCACCGGCGCTACAAAGAGTAATTTCATTTTTTCTGCAGTCCGTCCGGCGAACTGACGCCGTCGAGGCCGGCGATCCACAATAACAAAATTACAAAATCATAAAGTTCAATACAACTAGAAAAATACGGTCGCTCTCGAATGTAAAACGAAATATAAAAATAGCGGGCGTCGCCGCGCCGCTCCCCGAACTCACTTCACTGCAGCACTGAGTGGCGGCCGGCGGCCGGGCGGAGCAGTATTATGCGATGCAGCGGCCGGCGCCGGCGACGGCCGGAGCGCCGCGCTGATGTCGGCAGCCGGCGCCGGCGACAGCCGCGGCCGCGCTAGGTGTCGGCGGCCGGCACCGGCAGCAGCCGCAGCGCCGCGCCGCCCGCCGCTCGGCCCGCCGCGCCGCACTCGTCGCTCCACGGCTCCGTCTACTGGCGACAACAGTCGGCGTTAGAGGCGGCCGGCACTAGCTGGCGGGGTAGGGGGGGGGTACGCACCGCGCCCAGCATGTGCTTGAAGGTCTCGTAGGTGAGCCAGCAGATGGCGGCGGCCGGCATCTGGTACAGCACGCGCGCCTGCACGCCGCGGAAGAAGCCGAGCGGGCCGCCAGCGCGCAGCACGGCCGCCGCCGCCTGCAGCAGCCCGTCCGCGCGCACCGCCTCCTGCAACACACGCTCGTTAGTACACGACACACTCGGGGCGCTGTGGCGAGGCAGTGAGCGCTCCGCACCTGCGTGTTGAGCACCGTCTTGCAGACGTCGAGCGGCGTGGTGGCGGCGGCGGCCAGCGCGCCGGCGCAGGCGCCGCTGGCGGCGTGCGCGGCGGGGTCGTAGGCGCGCGCGGGGTTCAGCGTGGCCTGGCACCACTCGTACGTCACGAAGTGCAGCGCCGTGTACGGCACGTTCATCGCCACCTGCCGGGACAATTGTAAGAAAAAACAGCGGTACACTATAGTGTGTGTCCCGTCACCAGTAAAATAAAATTCCCGTGGGGTGGTTCTTAGCTAGGCATTAGCTTAGGCAAACTGGTAGCGGGGTAGGCACACAGAAATGGCAGCACACATGACTAGCAAAAAAGTGACAAAGAAAGTGTTGAATACGCTTTAAAAACTTTTCTTTTAAAGCAAAAAAGGTTTTATTATAAAAACATTAATCATTAAAAGAAAATAGTAAATTTTCGAGTGTAAAATTATAGTGAAAAAGGTCGTTCGCTAGAAATAGCCATCAACCAGCGCACCTGCGTGCCGTAGGAGCGGTAGAAGGCGCGCAGCCCCTCGGCGCGGTACACGCCGCGCGCGCACTCCCACACGCCGCGGTACGGCGACTGCAGCATCTGCAGCCGCTGCTTCACCACTGCGACCACAAACATACAAACGTTAACCTCAAAATAGTACTCAATTATTCTTCTGCATTAACAGTGGGCTCGCCTTGAAAATAAATAAAAAGAGTTCTTGATTATTACACATATTTTTACACAAGTAAATTTTATTTAATCAAGTCACTGAGTACTACTGTTTGAGTTCCTTACTTTTACGCTAGATTTCTCTTTATCCCGAAGGTAGACTGGTAGAAAATGCTATTAGTCCGCCTTTTATTGGACCACTTATTATTGTATTTTTTTAATAGCCTGATTTCGTGCTCCACCCACTCCTGGGCAAAGGCCTCACCTACTCTCCATCCACCTCTATCCCGAGCGATTTGCTGCCCTGCCCATTCAAGTACATAAGTCTTCCTTGGTCTACCCCTACGTCTTCTTCCATCTGGTACCCACAAAGTGACCCTGTGGGCCCATCTACCTGCTTGCATCCGGCACACATGTCCCAATTCCATTTGAGTCTCGCCATCTTAAGGCCATACCCAAATTTTCCGGGGTCCAGTGGCGCCGCCATTTAAAATAAATCATTTAAAAGGAAACGGAAATATCATTCAAAATTGTGTCTTGGTCGAGCCCTAGATAACCCTTAAAACTATTTTATGAACTACTGTTTATAATTTAAAGTGCGAACGTGAAGCTTTTCTACGCACATAAGCTAAAAGTGGCCGTTTTTCGCAAATGTGCGTAGAAAAGCTACACGTTCTCACTTTAAACTACAAAAAGTAGTTTAAAAAATACTTTGAATGGGTATCTAGAACTTGACCAAGACACAATTTTAAATGATATCTCCGTTTCCTTTTAAATGATTTATTTTAAATGGCGGCGCCACTGGACCCCGGAAAATTTGGGTATGGCCTTAACGCCAACATCTACAACCTTAGTTTTTGAGCGCAGAACTGGTAAATAAAGTTATTAAATAAATAAATGAATAAATTCTTGTGTTTTAATTCGATGTTTAACGAACAATAAATATCTAGTTATAAATCGTGGTTACGTATCATTATCTCTGTAAGCGATGTGAAACGTGTCTGCTTGATGAAACGTACTTGATAGGTAGGTACAGTTTCGGTGCGTGCAAATAGTTCACGATAATGTAATAACAAACCAATAAATAAGTTCGCCATGTTGTAGTAGCACTACTCGTACTATTATTCTGTGGTATGGTAGCACATAAACATTGAAATCGCTGACATGAGGATTTTGTTACTATACGAGTAATACCGTGGTGTAAATGCCTCCGTGGTGAAGCGGTTAGAGCGTTCGGCTCATACCCGGAGGTCGCGGGTTCGATTCCCGGCGAGGGTACCGACTTTGTGTCGTTGTCCTTGTTTGGTTAGGACGTTGTAGGCTGATCACCTGATTGTCTGATAAGTAAGATGATCCGCGCTTCGGAGGGCACGTAAAGCCGTCGGTCCCGGTCACTGTCTTTGACATTGGTCGTTACCTAAAACTATGTCAGAGGCCTTTATGGCGGTTTAAAAACTCTGACACGAGTGTTAGTCACTAACACACACGATAAGAAGAAGTCTAGCGACTTACCCTGGTTTTGCAGGAGCCAAATTATACTTAACTTCTGAATATTAACTTCCCCGGTCAGGGCAAGTTGGAAAATAGCCTTTTTCAAATTGTCCTGGGTCTTGGATGTTTATCTATATATGTATTTGTTATAAAATATAGTATCGTTGAGTTAGTATCCCATAACACAAGTCTCGAACTTACTTTGGGGCTAGCTCAATCAGTGTAATTTGTCCCTATATATTTATTTATTTATATAAATATTACTTCAGCAAAACCGGGATACATAAGTACCTATATTTTAGTCATGTAGGTATTTGATAAAAAAATACTTATATAATTTTGCTTCGGCAAAACCGGGGCAGGTCGCTAGTTTGAGGCTATGTCGACATAATTTCTAATTTAAAATCTCTTGCTTAAACTAGAACTTCAAAAAATGTTATCGTTAACCGATAATTTGAACTAGCGACAATGTTTTACAATAAGTAAGTATAGTATCGATCATTTATCAAAAGCGTTACTATCGGTGCAATAAACATATTCAAGGTTACATACAGCTATAGATATATATAACTGTCTGGGAGGCTGGGCGGGACTCCGGAGCCCGCGCGGATTCGTCAAGTGCCGACGCCGCGTTGTTTCGCGATAAGCGATAACAATCACATCGCCGCCGCGATACGGCGATAATTAAGCAATTAACTAATTACTTGATAAGTTCAAGTTCATCTCTCTGACCCATATATTATAGTATCTACTTGTAAGATATAAAGAAGCAGGCAAAAATATTTTTTTTACGTATTACTTTCGGTTTTAACACTAAGAAGTTTGCTAACATAATGTTTTACACATAACATACTTGCCTACCTTACCTCGCCTTACCATAAAAATTAGGTATAAGTTTTACAATAACTTTTCGATGAAAAAGAGGCATTACATTGATTAGTAATATAGAGGCGACACGAACTGTGTAAAAATTGCAACCGTATTTGTTCGGCGTACGCCTAGCTCGCGGCTCACGAGCTGTTGTCATAACTAGTAAATTTGTATTAACAGCCAGCTTACGGAAACAAAATACACAATGTATTTTGTCAACGGTAGTGTGAGCACCAGTGAGTCCATGGGCAGCAGTAGCACTATTTACTGCCGGCGCCCAAACAACCGGCGGGCTGTCCCGGCCGTGTTGACTCACGCCGCTTCCTTCGCTTTTCCTCGTACGCCGTTTGTAGGCCTCACAGCTGCATTGTTTACTAATCAATCTATACTATAACGACCTATCCACAAACCACAACAAAACGCATGGACTGTCCTTAATTAGTATCACCAAAGGCGTATTCAATTCATCGGTCCATGGTTATTCTATTGATTATTATATCAATTTCTATCATTTATTAATAAACCTTTTGGTGAACATTTCTTTTGTTCGTAAAATAATTAGTTCATTCAATGTCATCATTACATTATCACTTGAAAACTGAGACAAGACAATGCGGGGTAGTATGGGTAATAGTACCACAAAACCGTGTTTTTATCAGTCCATAATTATATGACATAATTATTATCTGTCAAGTTCAGCGTAAACTTGACAGCAAATAAGTCCATATAATAGAGTAGTCACGACTACTAACTATTGCGGGAATGGCAAAAATCAAACATAACAAAACCTATTTTTCCAACGCCTTTTCTCTCGCTTCACACTGTTATTGTTTTTAGGCATCCCTTGACCAGGGGGCGCCGGGCGCCTCGGACTCTCGGACTACCGCTCCCCTCGCCCCACCGTGCCACACCGTCGGCCGGTGCCGCCGCTCTACAAGAGCCTGTACATTCGACATCGCCGGGTCGCTGGCAGACCGGCGCGACGCTCCGCGAGTCGTCACAGTCATCGGTCAGCAACAGAAGCCGATGTAATAACGATATTAAAATAAAACGCGTCCGTAATGACGGCGACGTGCTCAAGGAAAACGCGAGGCCGTGACACGCACTCGCAGTCGCAGTACGTTTTCTAAGAAATCGGACGGGGCTCGGGGAAAACATCTACTGTACTTACATTACGCATGCAACTTCTATTTATATGATTAGAACATTTACCTAACATAAAATTAATAAAACTGAAATCTATACATATAATAAAACAGTAAAAAAATGTCTGTACAATAACATTGAATATATTTCCAATAAAAAAATTAGGTTGATGCGGACATAGAAATCTACCACATTAAACATGAATATTGCAATTTAGCAAATTTTCCTGTGTCCAGCAGTGGCGTTATGCGGCTAAAATGATGATGATGATTGCAATTTTATTTTGCAGCAAGAATGATCTCCATTATTTGCTTTCCTACTTACAATTACTTAAGCAATTTAGGAAATTTGAAAGTCTACCTGAGGAACAAGATAGTGTGCTCACCTTCAGCGGGGTTGGAGACGGCGTCGTGGACCAGCGACGCCAGGCAGCCGGACAGACCTGCAACATTACAACCGCCTATCATCATCCTACTTCTACGCCTCGAAAGAAAAAATTGGGTAATCAAGTAAAAACCCAAGCACCAACCACACGTATCATCATCTCATCATCATTATCAGTTCTTTTTGTCTTCAATGCAGGAGCAAGACCCTCTCTGTAATACCAGAGCCATACTTGGCCAGAGCAGCCAGAAGACTTTAGCCTACACTCTCCTCGCTGACCAGACGGGTTGGAGAGGTCTCACGAATGCGTTTATAAGCTTTGTTTAGCTTCTATTTTTAAGTCGCCTTTTACGACATCCACGGGAGGACTAAGAGTGGCCCTACTCTACTCTGCCGGGAACACGTAAAACAACACGTACGGGTTGTATGAATTCTAATTAAAATCAGGCAGACAACCAGTCGTAGATAGTCAAATCAGCTTTTTCTCTTCTTTAGATACTTCGCATGCTTAGTGACCATTTATATCATTTTTCCCGGGCTGATGTGTGTAGAATATAGTTTACCGTGCGTGATGTGGTCGTGTCGATGCCTCGTGAGGTGCGACAGCGTGCGCTTGGCGTGCTCGTAGGTGGCGAAGTAGCAGGCGTGCGCCGGGCCCGCGCCCGCCACCACCGCCGACATGCCGCGGATGGGCCTGCAACAAACACCACACACCTCCTTTACTTTACCACATTATTATATTTTATACATTCGGATGACCAACAGCTACACTTACAATACAAGTTACACAGTAGTAAACAAAAAGCCAATAACAGGTCTTCACAAATAGAAAAATAGTACAATTATGAGTAGACGGGAACGCCATAAACGCTAAGTACTTACTTAGAAAATATTTTTTTTTTCTTTTTCCTGCATTATTGTAAGAGTGAGCGAAGCAAAAAAGTCCTTCTCTCTCCCGTAGTCAAAGTGTGAAAAAGAAGTGTCGCCGCGCTCTCCGAAGATATTACAAGTCAACGCAGGTAAATATGGGATGTCAAAAATGATTTATCGAATCCTTTGTTTACCCAATGTTTAGTAACTTGGCTATCATATTTCTTACAGTAAATAGGCATTCGAAACATCGGTACTTGGGCACTTTCCCGAGTTGACAACGTTGACATCATATTACGCACATTCATATCAACAGATTTACACAATGACTAAAACGGACAGCGTTTATTTTAGAGCTATAATTTGAAAATAATACAAGGTCATCAGTGCCGGAACAAATCGCCCTGACTGCTGTATGTGAGGCTCCGCGTTGTAGGTGAATAAAAAAGATGTCTCAATTTGGGTGGTGCGGCGGCCGGCGGCGGCGCGGGCCGCGGGCGCCGGGCGCCGACAATGCCAAGGGCGGCGGCAATCGATGCCGGGCTGAGGTTGCGTGCCGCAGTATTGGGAACACACAAGCATTTCCATAAGCCTACTTATTGGCAAATAGTTATTTCGCGTGCCCGGTACATTTTACTGCGGAAGTATTAGACAGAAGCCGCTAAATGACAACAAGTCAAACCAGACACTTTTTCTAAACGTCAAACAAACAGTTTCTATAAGATTTGTATGAAATACGAAAGCGTGACGTCATGCTTTTTTGAAGTCAAATAGCGCTCATAATATCAGCTTTTCTGCATTAATAAATCTAAAATCATGTTGAAAATGGATATGATCAATGAAATTATAATGAAAGGTGACACCATTTTGTGAAGTTTCATTTTATGAACTGTACCGAATAATTTATTTTTGAGCCAGTCGTTGTCCCTATACAAGTGAAGTCAATGATTACAGGGTTGCTGTTATCTCTTTTGCTATTGTCAGTTCTTCTTATCTGGACGATAAGCTTCTTTGTTTAGAATGAGCTCAAGAAAGACCAAAGGGCATCAAATTGCAGAAGTGTGGCATGGCGGGTAATGACCATGTTGTCAATTAAAAACAAACGATGTGCGATAATTAGGTAGACAGCCGGAAGCGTGTTTACCTAAGTTGTTCATGTTTGTTGTTGTAGCGAACAAACTTGTGCGCGACTCTGATTGATAACAGTCTCTATATGTATGTACGATATTGTTTATACTTTGCTGCAATGTAAACCGCTCGTGCGGCGATAACGCTCCCACCCGAATAGTCCTGCGGGGGAATTATTACTTACTATCATCTCTTTTTAGGGTTCCTCAGTAAACAAGGAACCCTTATAGTTTCGTCTGTCTGTCCGCAGTTCTACTCAAAAGACTGAAACTACTAAAAAGCTGTAATTTGTAAGTATGTATATTGATCATGCCGACATTGATAAAATAAAATGACGTAAACATTTTTTTTTTGGCGTACCTCCTTCATGCATAGGTATTGTCGGAATTATTATGTTTCTCGACTAACCCATATTTTGGCGTATCGTTGAATAGGTCTTTGAAACTAGAAGTTTACCACATTACATTACAGTTTTAATAACATGTTTACCATTTTAAGAATATTGTATTTATTTCAAAGACGATCTTACCTTCATCCTTTCCGTGTTTTTAATTTTTGATAACAGGGCTGACGACGGGATCAAAAAGTATGGTTGTAATTAGTTCGTTTTTAGATTATCAAAAAATAATGGGACCATATTTTTCAGTTTGCAAAAAAAAGTAAAAAATCACAGAGGTACGGAGCATTAATCTTCCGGAGTGGAAGCTTGCGACCGACGTCATCGCTAAGAAAAAATCGTACCGAGCCGTGACGCCATGCGAAATTTAAATGCGCTGTATCTTTGTAGTTTTTTGTTTCTTAGAGAAAAACATGTCTACAATATTTTTTATTAATCTAACCGATGGGCCATAGCTATGTGTTTTTCCATTCGTCATGCCTTTTGTAATGAAGACTGCCGTGGATTGGCAACAAATACAGGGTTACTTTTTTGAAACGAAAAAAATGGCTTCTCGTACAAATCAGCGCTTAGCCGCATGGTATTTATATAAAAGAATATTTTTTTCATCGATTTCAATATATTTTTTTACAGAAAATAGTCTAGTATCAAGGACTGAACTAGCTCTAAATTTGTTGCGGGTGTATTAAAAGTCACCCTGTAAAGAATTTTATTTATTGTGGATTATCATGTTGCATGTTTATTATATTAAATACGCGCGGCGCGGCAACCGGCAGCGCCCGCGCACCGAGAGAGAGCGGGCGCACACACCAGCGGAACAGGGTGATTTCTAATCAAATCAGCAAATAGCTTCCTCTAAGCACACTGTGATATCGGTGGCGTGACGTAGTCGGTAGCGAGTACGCGCGAATGAAATTAACCTTCGATCGTTTTCAATTTAAGCAACCGGTTCGAAGCACCTGTTTACATAAATTGTACCGAGCCGCAGCGGAACTTGTACAAGTTGTCTTCATTATTTATTTCATGGGAACCGTTTGAACGAGGTTACATTTGGGCGGCGAATCGATATTTCTTGACTATATTTGTGTTACCTACTGAAGTATTTTGGTCATACGCGTTAGACGTAAAGTCATAACAGGAGCTAATTTGGGAACGTGTATAATTTACGGAGCAAAATCTCGGCTCACTAATTTAGTTGCAGAAAAAAAAAGAAGAAGAAAGCAGAAGTTGCAGAAAAAAGAAGAAAATAAAAAACACATAACATAGTTTCAATCTCTCTCAAAAAGGTTTGATTAACTAAAATTTTGACCAAAGTTATTGTCTCAGCTCAGGCTCAACGACATGCTAATATTTTTTACTTACCTCAAATGTTAAATCCTTAGTTATTGGTACGGTAGGGCTGGCAAAGCAAAACCCTTAAAAATTAAAGGAAAATCTATTTTCCTCGATTATAACGCCATCATAGAAATACCAAAAAAGTCACCGTCAATTGTCATAGGTCAATTTACAATCCGTGAACAGTGTAATCATCGTTACCACGATTACAAGTTCAACATCGATGAAAATAATAAAGCAGATGACACTGCTTTAACTCTTTCCTTATCAAACAGGTAAGTATACTTCAGGGGAAGCTTCCCAACACACCACAGATTTAAGTTATCCCTGCACCTTTAGATGACAGATAGCAATGTTTTGAGTCGGGCTATAGAAAGGACTATGCTCGGTGTGTCTCTACGCGATCGAATCAGAAATGGGGAGATTCGTAGAAGAACGAAGGTCACTGACATAGCCAAGCGGATTAGCTCATTACAGTGGCAATGGGTGGGGAACATAGCGCGAAGAATCGATGGCCGATGGGGCAGAAAGGTTCTCGAATGGCGGCCACGTACCGGCAAGCGCAGCGTAGGACACCCACCTGCTAGATGGTCAGATGACCTGCGCAATGTTACAGGAAGGCGCTGGATGCAGGCCGCTTCCGATCAGTCGTTTTGGAAATCCTTGGGGGAGGCCTATGTCCAGCAGTGGACTTCCTGTGGCTGATATGAAGATGATGATGAGGAATGTTTTGAGTACCTTGATGCGCGATAACAGACATGTTACAGAGCTGCAGTCTGCGCTCACTACAACTGCAGCCGATAAGAGTCTATTTGTTGCACACGACTGTTGACTCAATATTACAATCAGCACTTGAGTTTGCAAACAGTAATGTACCGCGTGATTGCGCCATTATATTTAATTTTATAACATCAAATGCCCTCATCTAAACAAGGCGAAAAAGAAAAAATAGTAATCATAAGCCAATCGGAGACTTTGCAGGTACTGAATGCGAGGGTGAGATATTAATCAGCACGGGGTTTCCATTGCATTCTTCATTGCAGGCGCTGTTGGAAACCTGCCCAGGTTTCCTCAAGTTTTTCTTCACTGGAACTTCATCTACCACCAGTTGATTCCGGTTCGGCAGCAACGGGTGGTAAATAAAAATTAACCGTAGATAAGTTCTAAAAGCTTAGGTACAAATCGCCGCGGCAGTACCTATTTAACCCTTGACTTCGACACTGTCAATTCCGGCCTAGACCGGCTATTTGTAACTGATTTCAGAAAAGGACCTACATACATATTTAGAGGGAGGCCCACTGTTGCGCATTATATAACGGCCTGAAATATTTATTCCTGGGGGCAATATCCTACTTCCTACTAATATCCTATGAACGCGAAAGTTTGTAAGTATGGATGGATGGATGAATGTTTGTTCCTCTTTCACGTAAAAACTACTGAATTAATTTTAATGAAACTACAATAATTATAGCTTATACATACATCAGAATAACACATAGGCAACAATTTATAAAGATATTGTGTGATAATCCTGCTCAGACGAAGTCGCGGGCACCAGCTAGTTCATAACATAGATATTATAGTAATTAATGTAGTCCAGTTTGTTTGTGAGCAGAACAATGAGAGGGCGTGATAACGGGAGCCACCAGTGATAAAACACAATCAAACAAAATCCCGCTGGAGTGGCGCTTCAATCGAATGCAAATGTTATTATACAATGTCCTTTTTAATTAAGTACAAATATTTTAAGGGGTGTTTTAGTTCATCATTTTGAACAACTTTTCCCAATGAATGTATATCGAAATACGAAAAAAAAATTTTAGGTTTTCATACAAATCGAAGTATTCACGTGATATCATTACTATCGAAAATGAAATTATTTTTTTCGTATTTCGATATACATTTATTGGGAATAGTTGTTCGAAATGATGGACTGAATCACCCCTTAAAATATTTGTACTTAATTAAAAAGGACATTGTATATTATAAATCCATAGTTTACATTTTTGTCACTTTGCGATACTAAAGATAATTTGTGACAATGACAATGTAAATAATCGGCCAAGTGCGTATTCGGGCCACGCGCACTGTAGGGTTCCGTAGTTGCGAATGCCAAGTTTGAGTTCACGCCACAAAAAACGTCAAAAAAATAATTTTCTATTGAATTTGTATGAAATTTTCCTTTTCCGAGTATAAGTTCTTTTACCTCTTTAAGTAACTCTATTCTATAACATTATAACCTGAATTTTTTGAGGTCCAGTGCTGACCCTATTTTTAAAAAAATATTTGTAAGAAAACGGAATCATTTAAAATCTGTCTTGATAACCCTTCAAACTATTAAATGCAAAATTACAGCTTCCTAGTGCTTATAGTCTCTGAGTAGACCGCGGACAGACAGACAGACATGGCGAAACTATCTATTCCTTGTTTACTACGAAACCCTAAAAACTAATTGTATGGAAATGTAGGCGGTAGGCGAGTGGTAAATGCTCCATGAATACAGAGAGCGCGGATTTACATGGCTGTTATTAGTTAACTAATTAGACAATTTATCGTTTGAGCTGGTAAATAAACGAACTGAGTTGAACTGTCTGCATCATGGCCGGAGACGTAGGACTGCAAGCCTGCAACCTCGGAAAAGGTCGCTATTCTTCAAAACACTCACAATCAAATTAAATTCTTATTCAATTTCTCTTCGGAAAAGGTTAAAAAATGGTATCGACGATACGCCAGGTTTCCTGATACGTGTACATCAAGCAGCCACACGCCTGAAAACTGGATGAAGAGATGGAGAAAAGACAGACATGACGACATGCAAAATATACGCGCGTCAGGCTTTGCAAAGTTAAAGTAAAAAAATATATTTAATGTGTGATAAATTTATCTCTTATTGAAGGTCATTTTTTTTAAATATTACATAAGCTAACTATGCTGCTTATAACTACTAGCTATGGGATAAATATATGACAATAATCAATACAATAGAACAAATGTTACGACGAGTGAAACGGAATGGAGACAAAAGGAACTAGAAGAAGACCTTTAGGTGCCCACTGCCCAGCACCAGCACAGCATGGGTAAGTCGGTAAGTGTGTCGCGCCGCGATAGCTTATCGCGCCTCGGCGATGGCGCTTATCGGGCAGATGCCATTTGTTTGCGGCCACTCAATATCAATATCATTTGATAACTTCAATGCGATTAGGCAACACTTACAGAGACAAATTAAATTAGCACTTTGCTTTTGCTTTGATTTGAACTACATTCAAATTCATTCCCGACCCGATATTATACGAGCTTAAAATTTAAAACATTTTAATTGATTTTAGTACATGGTTAAAATGAAACTAGAATCTCTTATCTTTGGACCATTTTAATGAATATACCTATAAAATATATATAAGACCAAATGACATTAACTGAGCTAGCTCCAAGTAAGTTTTTAAACTTGTGTAATGGAATACTTACTTTGCTTTTGCTTTAAGCAAGCAAGCATAGCATGGGATACTAACTCAACGGTACTATATTTTATGACAAATACATATATAGATAAACACCCAAGACCTAGGACAATTTGAAAAAGGATATAAAGTAACCAAGTGATAATATGGAACACCGTAAAAATCACGCAGTGAACAGGTCTTAGCAGCTGATAAGTACCGGCAGGATTTGTCTCGTGATAACGTATCAGAACAGAAAACACACCTAACCGACTTCTGGTATCAGGCGTAAACGTCACGTCTATTCTTATCCTCGCGTCACCAGCACTCGTTGCCACTGCACTGCAGCTCAAGGGGCAGGGGCAGTACCGCCGCGGGGCATTACGTGCCCATTGCGGGCCGTCGAATGCATTTGATAGCGGAATGTCCCAACGTTGTAGAAATAGACGTGGCATTTATGAAAAATCTTGGTCCCAATTATTGATTTTTAACTGCATTATTAAGCAATGCTCCTATTATCAAAATTAAATCATGTAATGAAAAATTTCGCCACGAGTAGGATTCGAACCACGAATTTCCCACTCGTAACAAAATTTGTGGAGTTAAAGTACCTGGGCAATTAGACAGGTGATTTAAGTGGAACAATTCAAATTTTTCATCACATGTTTTAATTTGAATTTTGGTTCTTTAGAAGCTTCCAAATTAAAAGCTGCCAAAGTTTAAAGCACACTGAGTACAAACTTTGCATCACTGTTTTTAAAAGACATGCCTGCACTCCTCCGAAGAATTTGCTCGTGATATACGATCCAACTATGGGTGTCAGAAATACCATGAAGGAGATAGAGAGACAACATCAACAGCTTTTTGAAAGAATGGCAGCAGTCTGACTCTGTTATGAATAGGAATTATTGAAAAAGAAAGACACGGCCGTGCTCAGCAGAGAGGAATACATCAGTAAGAAAAATATCCTATATACTCTACTTTGCACTGTCCAGAAGTCGCTCAACAGAACATATGAAGTAGCCCCTTAAAAACCATCCGCCTAATATCGGCGTTTGGTGGCCGTCGTTTCTCTGACATGGACCACATGAACTAGATAACATCGAGGGCTAATTGTTTACTCTATTACGTCACATAGGGCAAAATTATCTCCACCAACAAATATCATCGACACATCGATGTTATGATAGTATTTCTTGCAAGAAGGTGCATAAAATCACCTCATTCGATCGATGCATATGTAGGTGTCCTACAGTTGCGTGTAGAATGGGATACATCGGATGAGAAGATTTAATTTTAAATAGAGCACCGGTCACGCGAGTCTGTGCGGGGGCGGAAGCGAATTAAAATTAAGCCAGTAGAGTACAGGTCAGACTAGACTCGGAAAAAGTTGTTCACTCCCCAACAGGGATGCTTAATTTAAAAATTGTCTAGGATCAGGAATAATTTGCAATACTATGTGTAAGAAATTACATACTTTACTTACTACATTTTATCTTGAATGCAAAGGTAGTTTAGGTAGAAATCTTGACTATGGTATATGTATTAAGCACGTATAAACATGCAGATTAGCATCAGCGGTTACGCGAGCAGTAGCGACATGGATATAGTTGCAGATACCGCAACCTTCGAAACAAGTGTGCGATATAAGCACGTGGACGGACCAAAAATGCAGCTCGCACGCGTACCGTTTAGTATAGAGCCTTTATCGCCTCTTACCCCTCCTCCTAACTTCCTCAGTCTTCTCTTTATCCTTCTTCATCTTTACTTACTATAATAGTAAAAGTATCTTTACAGGGTAGACAGATAGACTCAAAAGGAAATTTTAAGCGTGATATGAATTTACTCCTGACAAAAAACTGATGGCGATAGCAAGGCGGCAAGCCAGTAGCAGCACATAACTATTTAACTACTGCAGCCCATCGTCGAATTCGTGATCATTCCGACCGACAGAAGTGTGACTCAGTAAGTGACATAGTATATTATTTATGAGAAATAAAAGTACTTTAAACCTAACAACACTGATAAGGTTCTATCTACTGCAACGAATACATTTAATAAGTGCAACAATAATAGTCACACACACATTACTTGATAGTAAATAAAATTCATTTACAAATTCATCCCACGAATTTAAAAGATCCAAAATAAATAATGACCGCATTGTCCTTGTTTAATAGGAATGGATGCCTGTAACCGACTTTTTAAAATGTATTTATTTATTTATGTTTCATCAAATACAAATTGTACAGGAACAATATACGAACTTAATGGTAAAAGCGGTGTCTACCATTCAACCTTTGGGAATTTAATTTCTTGACCTTGGGTATACTAAATTCCAGATTTGCAACTCAGTGTTCATTCAGCTTATTCATCAATTAACATCACTTGGAATGGGCCAACTAGGAGGTATCATGTCGGTAGATAATGCAGGCAGCATTTGTATTGTTGTATTCTGATTGATTTCTACCTACACCACCATCAAGACAAGTAAGTCGCGATTACTGTGACCGATTGGCAAACCATTTCATCGAAATGTCTCATCATCCAAATAGTGAGTGTCCCAGATGACAGTTTCGTTTTGTTCAGTTCACCTACGCGGCGTGGGCGTGAGAGTGCCTTCCACACATTTTTTTTCATAAGGGTATTTGTCCAATTTTGCTTCGTCACGATTAGTGCTGAAGTCATCGCGAATTGACGCATTGAGTACGCATGCTAATATCGACCGGCTGCCCTGCGCCCTGTCAATCCTGCATGCATTCATTTGCAAACACGTGCCACCTTTTTACAAGTTTAACATGTAGAAAAAACAATCGCCTTGAAATGGTGTTTAATTATGCTAATATTATAAACGCGAAAGTTTGTAAGTATGGATAGATGTTTGTTACTCTTTCACGCGCAAATGGCTGGACCAATATTAATAAAATTTGGTATGCAGGTAGCTGACACCCTGGATTAACACATGGCTTCTTTAGGCGCGAGTAACACCGCGGGGTGCAGCTAGTAAATAAATAAAGCTTTTCCCTAATGCATTTATTTATAAACCCACATCGTGTTGCCAGGCCGACGACAACGATTTATAAAGGGTTTCGAACAATAGCTGTCCAAAGACTTGTTTGATCGCAAGGTCGGGCCGGTCGCTCCCGCGAGATACGCGGTCACGTACGCTGATAACAGATAAGCGGCCCGATACCGCAGCCTCGGCAGCTGATGTCACCAACCCCGGTCAGCAGATGCGAGCAGACGGGAAGACGGCCGTCCTCATGTTGGTTGATGTTGGTGCCATAGACATATATTTTTTACTGTTACTTCTTAAATCTATGGTTGGTACTGAGTGTTTGTCAAACACTCAGTCATACTCAATTATGTCATGTCATAACTTAGAACATCATCATTCATAGAGAATTGAGCAGGATAAAACAGTACTTTTTCATTATACCATCGTATAAAAACCAGGTGATACACACCAATCAATTCAAACGTAATTTATTACACAATAACCGGCTAAGTGCGTGTCGGGCCACGCGCTGTGTAGGGTTTCGTAGTTGCAAAAGCTAACTTTAAGTTCACGCTACTAAAAACGTCTAAAAACTAATTATTAATTTACCTTTTCCAAGTACATTTTGTAAGTTGGTCGCCGATAACTTTATTATTTGTAAATCCTACTAAGCTCTGATAGTTTTCCTTTAAATTTCGTTATATATGACTACTGCTGCGTGTCCATATAATTATAACTGTTTAGCAAGGGGACACTTGACTCTAACAAAAATTTGCACGAAAAATGATGTTCACAAGCTCACAATATTTTTAAACAACCTATTCAATATTACCCCATACGATGGGTTAGTCGAGTATTTCTTTTTTCAAGATTTTATTTCACCTCATTGTGGGCATGATACAAACTCATGCTTAAGTACACCTTTCGAATGCTTATAATCTCTGAGTAAAACTGCGGACGGATAGACAGACATAGCGAAACTATATTTATAAGGGTTCCTTTGTTTATTTACTACGGAACCCTAAAAAGGACTGGCATTTGTTAGTGTGGCGTGGTTTGCATTTCCTACCTACCGCGATAACGAAACATTGATAATGACTAACTATACTGTAGGTAGACAGACGACGGTACATACTACCTATTATAAGGTTACTTAGTGGCAGGTTGGCTAATATGTGGACAGATGTTGCAAGATATTTATTGTATGTATGATAATCCATTTATATATATTATAAAACAGTAAAAAGATATGCTGGGACTAAGCAGTAGGTGGGCGCCGGTCGGCAATAGTTTGCATGAGATAATTGGTGGCGGAATCACACAAACTAATTCAAATCACGTAGAATGTCATTTCGACTTCTACAAAGTCACACCTCTATTAACTGGATTTCACACAAATATGGTTAATTTAATTTTTGGCCAGTGAATAAAATAAAGGTCCTAAAATTGATCCTTGAGGCACGCCTAATATTGTTTTACAAATTAGAGCCTTAACTTTTAATAATTATATGTCTTATCTTATAAATTGGCAGAAATAGATCAATTCTTATTGTTATATAAACAATATGATGTCTTTCGCAACATTATAGTATAGATTTATTGAAAATTGTGATGTTCAATGCAATCAAATGCTTTGAAGAGATCGCATAATGTGCAATCATGGTTTAAGAACTCTTCTGCGCTTTCGGCTGAGTTTTAAAAGTTTAATCTATATTGTTAGCCTTGAAACTTTTATACGATACGGTGAAGTAGTTAAAGAAGATGATCAATGGTTACCTGAGCAGCCCCTCCTGGCGGACCATGTGGCGGAAGGTCTCGCCGATGGTGCGGTTGTGCAGCGAGCGCAGCGACTGCATGCGGGTCTGCAACACAGACACGTCTTTCAAACATCATACAATCAAATGGTTATTTGGAAATTAGGCCTTTCAAAAAGAGGGGTGTTATAACATTGACGTAACTGTGTGATTAAACGTATGGTATTTTTTTTTATCTCGAAGCGCCAGAGCAGCTTGTAAGAACTAATGATTGGTAAAATTGTATTACTTTACATAAGCAATAATTGTTTTAAATAAGGGATCTTGGAGCTCTAACATTTGTGATGAAATTTAATATGTAGGAATGTAGAAGGTTTAAGAGGTATAAAAATGGATCAATCGAGCGAAGCTCGATTCCGAGGTACCCTACTTTGACTAACTGGTGAGAAAAAGCGCGAACAGAATCTCCTCAAGTCAATATTGGTCGCCTACTCTCCGGAATGGATTCGCCGTTATGTCTGTGTTATTGTCTACAAAAATATTAGAACTTTGAACCTACCATGGGTAATAGTAATAGGTTTAAAGTAGGACAGCGTGACTCGAAGGCAGCTGGGATAAGAGCTAGTACTGCCCGTACCAATTTAAAACTGATTTAAAGACTAAAATAACACACGTAATTTTCTAGAACTGCACACAAGATATATTGTTAACCTTGCATCTACTTACCATATGATTATTATTTTTCTGATTCTGGAATTTACGACTTAACTGAGATGTCACACATAAGTTGCGTGCCCGCCCCGACGGAAGTGGGCACTGTTAACACAGGTGACACCTCAAAAACCATTCACCACGAAGACCAGCAATTTACGAACATCATAAAAAATAATATCGAATTAGCCGCCGCCGCAACCTCTCAATCTTTTCAAATGACTTCGCACTATCAATGAAAAAATTACAGTGCTAATGCGGAAAGCAAAACACACTCGGTCCATGCAAACAGTTTTAATAACAGGTTTGCGCTGTGGGTAATTTAGGGATCACACCGCTGAATGACAGGACACGTGGTGGAGCATAACGCAGGCTGGCATTGAGGCTGCGTATATAAGGCGGAGCGGGCCGCAGTGGCCGAACAAAGAGATGGGCAGCATCAGCGTGTGGGTGGTGGCGGCGGCGCTGGCGTGCGCCGCGGCCATGGACGACGAGATGGCCGAGCTGGCCAAGATGGTGCACGACAACTGCGGCGAGGAGACCGGCGCCGACCTCTCCGTCGTCGACAAGGTCAACGGCGGCGCCGACCTGGTCGACTTCCCGGACGGCAAGTTCAAGTGCTACATCAAGTGCATCATGGAGACGGCGGGCATGATGACCGACGGCGAGGTGGACGTGGAGGCCGTGCTGGCCATGCTGCCGGACGAGCTGCGCACGCAGAACGAGGCCGTCATCCGCGGCTGCGGCACGCAGCCCGGCGCCGACCACTGCGACAACGCCTTCCTCACGCACGTGTGCTGGCAGAAGGGCAACAAGAAGGCCTACTTCCTCATCTAACATCTGACGATACTGCAGCAGCCACACTCAATAAACCATTTCAACAATTCGTCTTCTTTAATAATGGCAGTGAACACCAATCTGTAACTTCATCTGCGGATATGTGGAGTCTAACTGATTTGATACTAGCAATGTTTCAATAACTTGACGAGGAGTGGTTTTGTGTAAGATTGCAGTCAACTCAACGACTGCACAGCTAACAACCCTGGGCAAAAAGGGACAACCAAGACTAAAATTCATATGTTTCGATTGCAGTCATCATTATGATACTCATATAATAGACTAAGGGGGCCATATGCAACCCTACCTCATTGAGTAGCAAAATGTAACATATCTAGGGTGTTGCATTTTAAAAATTGCTGACTGTACAAAATGCTCTAGGTTATGCCCAGGCAAACCTGTACTTTAAGACATATCTTTTTAATATGCTACACCCCACATATGTCACATTTTGCTACTCGATTAGGTAGGGTTCCTTATGGCCCCCTCTTAGTCTATAATGTCCATTTAACTATTTTTCAGTTTTCTTGTAATATTTTAAACCAGATTTCAAATTTGACCAACTGTAGAGGATCGTATACCCCGGGCTCGACAGCATTACAGCTAAGGATGCAACTGGGAATGCACTAAGATGAGGAAAAGACAATGGAATTAGTCCATTTTATTTTACAGATATCACACACATATTATAAAGGTGAAAGTTTGTGTGTGGGTTGGTTACTTCTTTGTATGATGCTGACCAATTTGTATGCAGGAAGCTGACACACTGGATTAACACATAGGCTACTTTAACCGCTTTTTAAATGATCAATCAATCAGCACTGCAGGGCGCAGCTAGTTTATAAAAATATATATTTACTGAAATCAGCAAAATCCAAATAGGCCACTGGCAATCCAAAGGCATATCTGGTTTGCAGGCTGCACTGAGATAGATAAGCTTATTTGCTTGTAAGGTGGATTCCTTCAAACAGACATGCTAAAAATTGTGCAGACCATAGAAGAGCTTGCTTCATGACATCTGTTGTGAATGAAAGGCAGGTTGGACCAAGACTGACTTTTATTGTCATACCCTCAAGTACATAAAATATAAAATAAGTAATAACCAATACTACAACATCTTCCCCTATCAAAGGAAAGAAAGTAGTGCTTATATAACAAATCAGAGCAAAATATTTATATTTTTATATATACTTAGTTTTTTTTAATGTACTTACAACAAAAAAAATATATAGAGAGTATAGTAGTTTTTGAGAAAGTGTTACGAAAGATTATAGAATTTTAAATTCTAGTTTACAAAAACAATGCCAGTAGATGGGTGAATATATATAGAGAGCTACAAGAATGTTACTAGTCAGCAACTTTTTAACTAAGTACTTAAGTAAGTATATCATAAACAAAAAACACTTAAACTATGTAACCCTATATGTACTTAGCCATAATAATAAATAAGGTTTACAGGAATAATTCCACATAGGTATACCAAACATTACTTTTGGTTATTATTTAATTCAGCAATATTAATACGAGCCGCATCAGCCGCCAGTCTGCGCAAGCGATCAGGTCGATTATATTTATTATAATATAACAGGACAAGTCGAGCTCTGCAAGGACACGGACAAGCACAGGACTAGTGTCTTCTATTTCGGCGATATTTTTTCCCAGAGGAATCTACTACGAAATAGGATCGTGGGTGCCGCGCCCTCGCCTGCACTCGCGCATGTTTCCTGCCTCCGGCGTCGAGCATCACCACTCGCTGGCCGGGCTGCAACTATGGCAGCGCCCGCGCATGCTCATCATAACGCTGTTTGTGGAGGACTTGCTTTTGTCTAATGGCCTGATAATCGACAGTGTTGTCACGACTGGGCTGTAGCTTACAGTCGCGGGAAGGAAGCCTTGTATTCAACCTGCGTCCCATGAGAAGCTCTGACGGCGAGCTTATGCCATCTCTAGGCGTCGTCCTTAAGTTAAGCAACCCTAAGTAAAAATCAGACCCGGATGCTATGGACGATGGATTATTAGTAAGAATATTTTTTACTATGTGCACGCTTTTTTCGCTTCGGCCATTCGACTGTGAATAATTTGGAGAACTAGGAACGTGCCGAAAACCCCATTTACTAAATACCATAAATTCTTTAATGGCGTAAGCTGGTCGTTGTCAGTGATTAATTCCTGTGGAATACCATGCCTAGCAAATTGATCCTTCATTGCTGTGATTACAGATTTAATAGTAATGTTCGTCAAAGGGTTAACTTCAATGTAGAGTAAAACAAGCTACATTTAAAAGCCATTAGTAGAGGGATATGGGGAGACGTTTTCTTTTATGACAGTAAATAAAAACTGGCCCAGTGCATGTCGGGCCACGCGCATTGTTGGGTTCCGTAGTTATGAATTTTTTCACATGTTCATATATACAACCATTAGCAAATAGAGGGCAGACACTAAGTCTTAACAAAAATTTGCACTATAAAACCAAATATTTTAAAAATGGATCCCTAGATCAAAATGGTGTTAACAAATTCACAATGTTTCTTAAGACCTTTTCGACTATACCTCACACATTGGGTAAGTCAAGGGAAAAAATACTCCCAGTTTATATGTATGTATAAATAATAAAAATAAAATATTTTACTATGTACTTTTTGGGCATAACTAATATATTAATACCCATGCCAAATTACACATTTCTAGTACTATTATACTCTCTGAAGAGCACCCAAGGACCGACAGATAGACATCGTAAAACTGGGATTCTAATTTACTACGAAACCCTAAAAAGAAACTACGATAATTAAAAATTTTGACAACCTCCGTAGTGTAGTGGTCACTATGCTAGTCCACCACCCAGATGTTCCGGGTTTGATCACGAGTCAGGCCAAGTTGGAAAATGGCCTTTTTCAAATTGTACTGGGTCTTGAATGTTTATTGTTGAGTTAGTTTCCCAAAAAAACAGTCTCACACTTACTTTGGGGCTAGCTCAATCAGTGTAATTTGTCCCTATATATTTATATATTTACAATAGTATAACATGATGATTCGATCCTGAGTCAGGGCAAGTTGGAAAATGGCCTTTTTCAAATAGTCCTGGGTCTGGGATGTTTATTTATATATGTATTTGTTATAAAATATAGTATCGTTGAGTTAGTATCCCATAACACAAGTTTTGAACTTACTTTGGGGCTAGCTCAATCAGCGTAATTTGTCCCTGTAAATTTATTTACTTATTAATTTATTATTTACAAGGGTTTGAATGAATACAAAAAATTGGCTGCGAGTCAAGCTTCCCAATTCACTGCCTGATAAACGGGTTTTTAATTAAAACTTGGGGTTTTAGTTTAAAGCCTCAATTTTATTACAACATATATATGTCATTAGCATATAGTTATTTAATCCTAGCCCTGAGAGTTGGCATAGTAAAAACTTCATCCCTTTGTAATGAACTTACTAGTTACATGAAATGTGGGAAATAACTTGTTTACAGATATGTATTTTAGCTTAAACTAGCTGTTGCCCGCGACTTCGTCAGCGTGGAGTTTAGTTTATGAGCATCATCATTTTGGTATCGTCAGTGCGCTGGCAGAACATATTTTAACCACACAATTGAGGAACAGTAGCCATGGACAAGACAGGTGACTGATCTCAGTGTTGTCAGCAACTCACACATACACAGGGCTTCTATGTAAACAGGAAAATCACCCCCACTAAGTATTTTTTTAAGCTAGATAATTACTAAGCCTATAAAATTTAATGCAAAATTTTTGTTTTTTATTTTTTTGTTTCAATGTTATTGTGTTGTGAGCATTGTATTGTGGTGTAAGTCATCAAAAACATAAGGTGCAATTCATTGCCATCAGCCATCACCTAGTGTACTCATGCAAGGTTTGCGAGCCTCCTCCACATCTTCAACCCCAACTACCAGGAAAATTATGAAAAACAACTATCAGAGAGACAGATACATATATGGATAGTATCATGTCGGCATGGTCTGTCGTGAAAGAAGACAGACGTGAATAGATTGTAGTGGACTACAATAGGAGACCAATTGGCGGTTTAGTAATCAGGTGATTGAGAGATTTTTACATAACTACAGTGGCAATCATATTGTGGCGTAATAGGCCAGCCGACAACTGTCACCGCGATAAGGTTAGGTCGTGCGAGCGCTGGCGATGCTGGCTGCAGCCCCTGGCGAGGCTTACCTTCACGGAGTCGAGAGGATACATTATGCAATGCTCCATCACGCCCGCGATCGCCCCGGCAGTCATGTGTGTGGTGAAGTTTTGATTCGTCGGAAGGGCTTCATAGTCGTCAAAGTTCATAATACTCACTGAATACTGACACTATACACAAAATAAACACAACAATAAGTTAGTAAGGGAGATTTCGTGTTTCATCGAATTAATAATATCATTTTTACTACACTATTTTCGTCGCAAGTCATCCAAAATTTAGAACAATCAAAATTGATTCCATCGAGTGCTACTCGCAAGCACGCGCGACAGTCTGCACAACTTACGTCAATTTGACATTTTCGAGACAGATTAGATAGGTTTTTGCACCCATCTGTCAGTGTCGTGCTATCGTATGACATGACATGTCATCAAAGTTAAGCCCGTGATACACATGCCTGTAAATGGCATGCCAGGATTGCCAGGTGCTGGCAGCCGGCATGCCCGTAAGCCCGCTACTGGCAACCGTGTAGTGGCTATACACATGCTCACGGGTGGCATACCAGTTTCTAAAATCAAGGTTCTTTGTGCCAGTGACGTGCCACAAAATGAATAATGGATTAATAATAGCGGAATAAACATTCCACAAACACGCTTGTTCAGGGTATAGTGTTGTAATTCTAATAGATAATATAAGGTTTTTGTCGCCTCAACAAGTCCCGCAAGGGGTAAAATTGAACGAGCTGCGAATGCTGCGATCGCCTGGCATGCGAGTTACGGGCAGAAGCTAGATACACATGCCAGTATATCTATAATTGGCATGATTTTGTGCAAGTAACAGGCCGCATGTGTATTTCATGCTTTACCGCCCGGCCACGAATAAGAGCAACGCGTGTGCGTGTGCGTGCATCTACCATGCCACGAAGTTGCAACCGCGTAACTTCACTGGGTTTTAACCTGAGATTTAGATAAATAATCTAACCGGGAAATATTTTGTGAAAGCGCACCCACCCATCGATACAAAAACGCTTATGGTTGCTAAACCTGTGAAACACAGCGTGAATCACCCATGCTATAAGCGACTACGCCCGAAGTTGCATGTGTAAAAGCGCGGTAGTCATCACATCACATCACCCATCCTATTTATACATCATCATCATCATTTCAGCCACATAAAGTCCACAGCTGGACATAGGCCTTTCCCAAGGATTTCCAAAATGACCGATCTAGAGCATTATCCTTTTAAGTATCTTTCGCAGTTGAATTGAATAATCCGTTGTTATTCAAAAACTCTAGCTGTTTGGCATTACAGCTCGGTTTTGTAAAATAGCTGAAAATAGTTCAGCTCGATTGTCAATGAGTTACATAATTATGTTTAACAAAACAGCTAGCGTTGAGATGATATATAGGGTTACCATTATTGAATAAAACTGTGTTGCCAAACGAAATAATATATGAGGGGGACAATAGTTGTTCTATTATTTTTATATTACTCGTGGGATGGAAACAAAACCTCAATTCAACTCCTTACTAAATAATTCAGTCACCAACATCATAAAACACCAATGAAAAATGATAATCAGCTCGATGCAATTGGATATTGAAATTTTGTAAACCCGACAACTCAATGGCATAGCGATTTCTTACGTAAGGATTTCTAGACATCTTGCCGGAAGGCGGGCGTCGAAATAACATCATGGGAACCAAGCTAAAGGTCTGTTTTATTCTGTTCAATCTTTTGCAGTCCGAAATCACAAACGATGCCCCCGATGTCTCTCGATGAAAACAGCTTAGTCCCGGAACGCGGGGAAGAATTTAGAATTTACTATATGAGAGGCCATATTTGTTGTTATGACACTGACACTTCACAAGAAAAGTGGTAGAATTTTGAACTAATCGATCTACAATCTTACGTTAGCTAATTTGTTAAACGTAACACATTGGACGATCTAGCTGAACGATTTTCAGCTGTATTACAAAACCAAGATGTAATGCCACACAGCTAGAGTTTTTGAATAACAGCGGATTATACAATCCAACTGCGACATATCTACTATACCCATGATACAAAGTACAAGATAGTTCCCAGTTCCCACTATCCGGTCCTGGTACATAATGCTTTTTTACTACAGTTTTCATACTATGCTTTTCACCCAGTTAAGCTTTCGAATTTCTAAAAAAATTGTTATGTCAATAATTTCATTTATGTTGCCCTGCAATGTGAAGTAATAAGAATAAATTTCAAGGGTAAATAAAACATGAATTTTATATGTACATTACTTAGTAATAATTTTATTTATTTTATTTTTATTTTATTTAATATGGAAAACTAACAGCCATATCTTATCTTTTTAAACTATAACAAAAAATAGTTATAAAACTTAGCCAATAATAAGTTTAAGTACCTGGGTGACCGAGCTTTGCTCGGTCGGTTACATCTCAAACATTAACTACATTTTTTAAACTTGTCTAAAAACAGTACAAAATAAAAAAAAATATATAAACTTGAACATAAAAAAACAAAAGTAAGTCACCGAGTGGGATTCGAACCCGTAACACTCTTTCTAGCGGTCAGCATTACCCACTGAGCTAAGCAGATGGCGGCCGGCGCGAGGAAATTAGCGACCATATTTTGCGTGGAAAGAAAAACGAATGAAAACTCGAAAACACGCGTTTTCCCAAACATAAGACTAATCTAGATCGATTGTTTACCCCCAAAAACCTCTAGATACCAATTTTCAGCAAAATCGTTAGAGCGGTTTTCGAGATCACAGAAATTTATAAATAAATATACATATAAATAAATATACAAGAATTGCTCGTTTAAAGGTATAAGATATAGCAACTAAACCAATTTGATAATACTTACAATTAATGTAAGGACACAAGTAAAATTTATAAAATCAAAAAACCATCAATTGTATTTTATATCTTATCTTATCTTATACCTTTAAAATTCTAGCAATTCTTGTATACTTATATATAAAATATCTGTGATCTCGGAAACGGCTCTAACGATTTCGCTGTTTGGTACATGAGGATTTCGGGGGTAAACAATCAATCTAGATTAGTCTCATGTTTGAAAAAACGCGTGTTTTTGAGTTTTCATGCGGTCTTCTTTCCACGCAGAATATAATAGTACCTGGGTGACCGAGCTTTGCTCGGTTACATCTCAAACATTAGCAAATTTTTTTTAAACTTGTCTTAAAACAATACAAAATAAACAATAATATAAACTTGTACATAACAAAAACGAAAGTAAGTCAGCCGGCGCGACGAAATTAGCGACCATATTCTGCGTGGAAAGAAAAGCGCATGAAAACTCGAAAACACGCGTTTTCCCAAACATAAGACTAATCTAGATCG
Organism: Acrobasis consociella; assembly: GCA_963555685.1. Taxonomy (NCBI): domain Eukaryota; kingdom Metazoa; phylum Arthropoda; class Insecta; order Lepidoptera; family Pyralidae; genus Acrobasis; species Acrobasis consociella. The sequence continues at coordinate 75,677 of OY743127.1, forward strand.
ATTGTTTGCCCCCGAAAACCCCCATATACCAGTTTTCAGCGAAATCGTTAGAGCCGTTTTTGAGATCACAGAAATTTATAAATATATATATAAATAAATAAATATACAAGAATTGCTCGTTTAAAGGCATAGTACCTGGGCGACCGAGCTTTGCTCGGTTACATCTCAAACATTAACTACATTTTTTTAAACCTGTCTAAAAACAATAAATATTAAAAAAATATAAATAAACTTGAACATAAAAAAACAACAAAAGTAAGTCTCCGAGTGGGATTCGAACAAGTAACACTCTTTTTAGCGGTCTGCATTGAACGCTGAGCCAAACGGATGGCGCCCGGCGGGACGAAAATAGTGACCATATTATCCGTGGAAAGAATAACGCATGAAAACTCGAAAACATCCGTTTTCCCAAACATAAGACTAATCTCAATCGATTGTTTACCCCCGAAAACCCCCATATACCAAATTTCAGCGAAATCGTTAGAGCCGTTTCCGAGATCACAGAAATTTATAAATAAATAAAATATAAGTACAAGAATTGCTCGTTTAAAGGTATAAGAGTACCTGGGCGACCGAGCTTTGCTCGGTTACTTCTCAAACATTAACTTCATTTTTTTAAACTTGTCTAAAAACAATACAAAATAAAAAATTATATATAAACTTAAACATAAAAAAAACAAAACTCGAAAGCATAAATCTTAATCACGTAATCAGTATTAGGGATGCAACGATACCGATACGATAATCGTATATCGGCGATTATCGTAAACCTTTACGATTATTCGTTATCGTAAATATTACGATACGATATTTTTATAATACATTTACTCCAAAATTTTTAAATTTTTACTGTTTCGGGTGAGACGAAACGCATAACGCGTCAATTTCTGAACGCTTCGCATCCGTCACTTTTAGCATTGATAGTTTTAAGCAGGCAGGCAGGACTGATACACAGTGATGAGAGAAACCGACTTAAGGGAAAAAACTCAAATATGTTGTGTTTTCTGAATCAAACTATTTAGACGTTCCGTCATTTAATCAGCTATGTCCTGGAAGGTTGAAATATAAGTTAATGATGAAAATTGATAAAATTAGTAAATATATTGATTAAAAATGTATAACTTTTTTTAATACTTTTACTTTACTTAGTTCTTAACTTAAGAGTTAGAGTTAGAGGTTAAGACTATTACTAAAACTGAAGAAATAGTAAATATTTTTGATGATTTCTTTACTAACATTCCTTTGGAACTTACTTCTAATGTGAATTCTAGCCCCCAGCGTGCTGAAGCCTTGCTTAAGAATAATGTTAGGCCTTGTGATTCTAAATTTAAATTTAAGCATATTGGCCCCAAAGATATAATAGATGCATTTAAACAGTTAAATTTAAAAAAATCTGAAGACCATTGGGGCATGTCAGTTGCTGTAGTAAGCCATATCATAAATATCATAGCTGCTGATTTAGCTTTTATATTTAACGAATGTATTGATGAAGGCATATTTCCTAACCTAATGAAATGTAGTAAACTAATCCCCTTATTTAAAAAAGGAGAAAAAACAGATCCTGGCAACTACAGACCTATATCTATCCTGCCAGTTTTGAGTAAGGTGTTCGAAAAGATAATGCTCAATCAAATGCTGCTTCACTTTAAGACCTACAACCTTTTCCATAGCCAACAATTCGGCTTTACTGGCGGGAAATCGACCACCGATGCGGGAGTAGCACTTGTTACTCATATATACGACGCATGGGAGAACAAAAATGATGGAATTGGATCATTTTGTGATCTCTCCAAAGCATTTGATTGCGTAGATCATCCGACACTTTTGCTTAAATTTCGTCAATACGGTTTTGATGATAATTCAATAAAACTTATAGAATCTTATTTAAAAGATAGGCATCAGACTGTTGATTTAAATGGCATAAAATAGCACGGATCTAATGTTAAGATAGGCGTACCGCAAGGTTCAATTCTTGGACCTTTCCTTTTCTTGGTTTATGTCAATGACTTGCCTTACATGGTCGAGAAGCAGGCTGGCATAGTGCTGTTTGCTGATGACACCTCGCTTAAATTCAAACTTGATCGACATAGCACAAACGCTAGCGCGGTGAACAGCACCTTGTCTTCCATTTCTGATTGGTTTTCTGCCAATAATCTCATGTTAAATGCGAAAAAGACTCAATGCGTTCGATTTTCTCTTCCCAATGTGAGACAGGGCTGCGTTGACATAATGATAGATGGTGAAAAACTCGATCTTGTTGAAAGTACTACCTTCTTAGGAATTACAATAGACTCGAAACTTCAATGGGGTGCTCATATAACTAAACTTTCAAATAGGCTTAGTTCTGCGGCTTATGCTGTTAGGAGAATAAGACAATTGACAGATGTAGCAACTGCTAGACTAGTGTACTTTAGTTACTTTCATAGTGTAATGTCTTACGGCATACTCCTGTGGGGGAATGCAGCCGATATTCAAACTATTTTTATTTTACAAAAACGGGCAATTCGTGCTATTTACGGGTTAGAATCTAGAGACTCACTCAGAGAATTATTCAAGAAAATAGATATACTTACCTTAGCATCACAGTATATATTTGAAAACATAATGTATGTAAGGAAAAATATTTCCTCATACAATAAAGTAAGCGATTTTACCGATAGAAACTTACGTAATAAGAATGACTTAGTTGCCCCGTTTTATAGGCTTAAAACAATTAATAAGACATTTATGGGGAACTTTTGTCTTTAAGGTAGTCATCGGTCCTATAATAAGCCTTCTCACAAAGTACTTTCTTTACATAAGTTTTGAATCTTTTGTCTGGCATATCAAGGATCGATTTTGGCAATTTATTATAAAAAAGTATACAGTTCCTTTACTATACTATACTATACTATACTTTTTGACCGAGCGAGCGAAGCGAGCAAGGTCTACAATTCAAGTTGGGGCGAAAAACACATTGTTTGTATGTATGTTTGTATGTATGTTTGTATGTATGTATATATGTTCCACGATAACTCTCGAACCGTTGAACTAATTTTGATGATATTAAGAATGAGTGTAGCAACTATTCATAGAATTTTTAAGTTCGTTTGGCATCAAAATCGGTTCAGGCGTTTCTGAGATAAACGCATTTTTGTGAAAATAATTATTGGTCTATAACTTCCGAACCGTTAATCAGATTGGGGTGAAACTTGTCATGTCACGAGATAGTATTACTATATTTAACAGAATAAAATATTTTTGGTCATTAAGCAATTCTTTGAGGAAAAGTAAACTCAAAGAAATTATTTCTATACGACATTATTAGCTTATGCGCGTTGTCGAAATGGATAAAATGAAACAGCACCATCTAGCGGATTCTTGAAGAATTAATAGGCATGTTATTTGGGGCATACCAAGATGTTATCAAACTGATTTTCGCTTATATTTATATGTTTATAGATATAATGCTATCGTATAATGATGATAAATTGAGTTTGGATTTTAAATTTCCTATGTAACTTATTTAAGATTGCTATATATTTGCAGGCAAACCCGTGCCTTGAGTTCATTCAAATGACGATAACTTTTTTTTAGGGTGTGCCTCCACTGCCGGCGCTGGCTCCTAAAAATATCACTAATGGGAACCGGCGGTTATACTGCATTATTTTCAGTTTTGGCTTAGTTTGATTGATTACTAAATTTAACAATTTTGTTGAGCAAACTTTAGATGCCAGTACTTCTCGTGCCAATGAGAGCTCATCAATCGCTTAAATCAAGAAATCTTTCCCAACGTAAAAGGGAGCTTCGTCAGCAAGAAAATTCGGCCGAACGCCTCTAAAGCTTGTGTTCACAGCGTGAGCACGCAAGGGAAGTAATAGAGCATGAACTATTCCCTGAACTTTAAGCGCATGCACTCAATTCGTGAGCACGCTGTGGAGGTTCGAGAGGAAGAATCTTCACCAGAACACGGATTCCATTCCACCCATGATCCGATCGCGGAAGACAGGCCAAGTTTTCATGCTCACGTACGCAATTTTCATTGACATTTACCTAGGCAGTAACTGTGCACAAATCGCAAGGACTTTGAATAAAGTAGTCGTAGATATTGGCGTAAAAGAGTTGGCGACCGGGTGTACAATCGTACATACGTTGCTCTTTCAAGTTCGAAACGTCTTACGGATATTGTATTAGATCCAGGATCTAAATTAATTCGTTTTGAAAAAAAAATGAACTTATCAGCTCAGAATAGAAGAAGAAAGAAGGTTGTAAAATTCATTTTAATCTGGGGGCACGGGAATGCCCCCGCCAAGACGAGCCAAGCGGAGCGCAAGGGCACAACCTACCTTTTATTGAAATGTTTCGTCGTTTTTTTGAACTCTCATAACTTTGGTTTGGATGATGTTAAATAGTTAAAAATTTCAAGATATTGACACCAATACAGTCATTAAAAATACAAAGTGTGAATGTCGTAGCTTTAGATTTTATTAATGTCTGAATGCCCCCGATTTCGTCACTGATTCACTCACTGATCATCAAAATTCTTAAGGTACTTCCTGAAGTCCTAGAACGCTGAAATTTGGTATGTAAGCTAATATTACTACAAAAACAACAAAAAAAAACCAAACCTAACCTTTCCCCTCGGAATAGTTGGTGGAAGTTTGTAGACGTGTGGCTTGGCCGTTTTATTTCACACACGGTAAGGGCGCATAGATCAAGAATCTTGGCTCTACGCTCTACACGAGATCTGAACGCTTTTTCATAGATTTTGATTAAGGCGTAGTGTAGAGCTTGTAGGTTTAGAGCGTGTAGTCTTCAGAGCTTGGCTTTATACGAGATCTGATAACTTTTTCACAGGGTAAGCTATGTAGACTCGTCTTGGCAACATTTTTACATGAAAATGTTTTTGGTGGGATTCTATTTTGGAATAATAATCGCGAGGTCTAAGTTCGCGGCGAACCACTAGTTTATAATAAATTGCCAAAATCGATCCTTGATATGCCAGACAAAAGATTCAAAACTTATGTAAAGAAAGTACTTTGTGAGAAGGCTTATTATAGGACCGATGACTACCTTAAAGACAAAAAAGTCTGGCGTGAGCTTGACGCGGGTCCCTCTAAAAGTTTGTAATATAGGTACTCGAAAATGTCATAATTTGGTACATTTTGTACAAACTGAATCTACAACTTGACATTACTTTAAAATTTTGACATTCTAAAAATTAAATTTAAATTATGATATGACACAACAAACAAAACAATGTATTCTCTGTCCACATTAACTTTAAGTATTAATTTAATTGTGAGTTGACGTCCTTGGAGAAAAGGTGCAGTGCAGTTTGTTACCGCTTCTTCTGCACTAGCGCTTTGGAAGCGGTAGTAAACTTAGCTGTAAGTAACTATTTGACGTCAACAATTGTGCAACAAAATAATGACGATTATTAAGAGATATTATAAATATACTATGATAATGTGGGATGTGGGGCAGAGAAAAATCCACAGAAACTTAGTTCGAGGTAAATCACGGCTTTATTCGTAGTGAATAAATCTTATTTTTAATTTACAAGTCGTCTTTTCTTATCTTAGCTTATCGTCTTAGCAAATCTTAGCAATCACCCTTTTTTTCATTCCTCTAAATTTAAACTTTTCCCGCGTCTCTTCCTTTCTCTTTCACACCGTCTTACTTGTATCATTCTAAACTCTTTCATCCTACAAATCGGCTGTCCTGGCATAGTCTGGCCTCCAGACTACCGATCATATCTTATCTTATGGTAGAGCTTAAATCTTAACATAATAAACACATCTTATTATTATATAACCGCGCTTAAATCACATTTTAGTCTTTATATAATGAAAACAAGAACTCTTTAACATTTTAGTTTAAATATCATTGAGTAACTTTAAAAATTATGTAACATCTGACACCTAAAATTAGAAGCATTATAAAAACATCAGTAAATTTCTGACACCTTATAAAATCTAGGAAAACAACTGTAAAGTTTGTGGTTAAACTGTAGATCTTAAATTCTTACTTCAATACAACTTAATCATAACGCTTGGTGCATGGAACCTATGTATCCTATACCCCAATGTCCGCAAACCATACATCTTATACACACAAATTAAAAATAAACAACTCGCATAAAAGTAAAAAAAATATTAACTCATACCTTACTCTTGAACGAACCATCCAGTTTCCAAACTTCATACCTGTCATTCTTCCTAACCTTGAACTTCATCTTTACTTTCTTGACAGCAACTTTAACAACCTGCTTGTGCTTAGTACTCTTCTTCCGCTTCTTACCAAAAGTTCTCTTATTCTTTTCTAGACTCTTGATCATCTTTTCTCTGACTTTTCTTCTATTTTCCTGTTTAATAAAAATTAACATCTTATTTTTCAGAAAATGGTCATTCTCTTGTGCTTTTTTTATAATCTTATTGTCCAACTTCCTTGGCCCAACAAGTTGCTTCTGTAGCCCTGTGTAAAGCATACCACTTTCCGAATAGTAATCCTTAGAATGAAAATTTTCTTTAAATAACTGCATTACAGCTTTCAGTCTTCCGTCTTGTCCTTGCGCTTCTTTTATCTTTCCAACTTCTGCGGCATGTGTCACATTCTGTACTTGCCTCTGAACTAACTGAGACTTCTTTCTATTCATTTGCAATCCATTCTGGGATGCAACTTCTGTCAATCTCTCTTGCTCTAGTAAACTATATATCTCACAATCTTCCTTCTTTCTTCTTGACATCTCCGCTCCTATCCCGGACGAGCCCCCAAACTTGTGGGATGTGGGGCAGAGAAAAATCCACAGAAACTTAGTTCGAGGTAAATCACGGCTTTATTCGTAGTGAATAAATCTTATTTTTAATTTACAAGTCGTCTTTTCTTATCTTAGCTTATCGTCTTAGCAAATCTTAGCAATCACCCTTTTTTTCATTCCTCTAAATTTAAACTTTTCCCGCGTCTCTTCCTTTCTCTTTCACACCGTCTTACTTGTATCATTCTAAACTCTTTCATCCTACAATAATAAAAAAGAAAAAAAAAAAGAACTTAGCGGAAGGAAGAGAGACATGGAAAGCACTCCACCGACAAGAGCCCAGCTCTTTAATATAAGAAGAAGAAGACTTTACTTAGTCTTATAATAATAACATACAACAAAGCTTCTAATAAATTCATGAAAATGGTATAAACAAATATCGTAATGCATTCGTATCGTAATTCGTTATCGTATTTGGCCATTACGATGTATTCGTCATTTGTATTGGTATCGTAATAGCCATATCGTTGCATCCCTAATCAGTATAGTTAAATGTAAGACATATTTATGAGAAATCTATATTGTTAAAGGGCGCCGAGCGAACGCAGCGCCCCTAATCGCGTTTTATTACATTTCTCAACATATTTCAAAAAATCCCGACGGACAATTCGTGGTTATAATTAAAGTACGTCTTTTTAAAACATTAGATTATTTTAATTTTATTTCGCTGTAGTTATTATCTGTATAGTATAGTAGATATTGTTTATAATTTAAAGTGCGAACGTAAAGCTTTTCTACGCACATTTGCGAAAAACGGCCACTTTTAGCTAATGTACGTAGAAAAGCTTCATGTTCGCACTTTAAATTATAAACAGTAGTTCTTAAAATAGTTAAAAGGGTTATCTAGGATTTGATCAAGTCTAAATTTTCAATGATATCACCGTTTCCTTTCAAATAATTTATTTTAAATGAGGGCGCCACTGAACCCCGGAAAATTCAGGTAGCCCCTTAACTACATTTTTTAAAACTTGTCTAAAATCAAATATAAATTAAAAAATGATATATAAACTTTTTCATAAAAAAAAAGTAGTCACCGAATGGGATTTGAACCCGTAACACTCTTTCTTGCCGTTTTCGATATTCATATCGGAGAGCATTTGTCACGGAGTAACGCCATCTATTGTCATTTTCTCTTATTACACAGCTCGTGTGCGCTAGGCGTAGTAGTCAGTTTTTATAGCATTATCCGAGAGATGGCGCCACAAAAACTATCCATAAAACTGTGTTTAAGATTTGTATCGGTAAATATTGGTAAATTTTTCGTTTTGCACTATTGCTTTATAAGTCTCAATAAAATAAAAACTCAAAAGCATAAATCTTATTCACTTAATCAGTATAGTTAAATGTTTACAGTCACCATAGCCGAAAACGGCCAGGGAAAGATGAGATGAGATGATAGTTAAATGTAAGACATATTTATGAGAAATATATATTGTTATCTCAAACTAATTACATTAACTAATTTTTTTAAACTTGTCTAAAAACAATGCAAAATAAAAAATTATATATAAACTTAAACATAAAAAATAGAAAAAAGTAAGTCACCGAGTGGGATTCGAACCCGTAACACTTTTTCCAACGGTCGGTATCCTTAACCACTGAGCTAAGCCGATGGCGGCCAGCGTGCCGAAATTAGCGACCATATTCTGCGTGGAAAGAAAAACGAATGAAAACTCAAAAACACGCGTTTTCCCAAACATAAGACTAATCTAGATCGATTGTTTATCCCCAAAAACCCCCATATACCAATTTTCAGCGAAATCGTTAGAGCCGTTTTCGAGATCACAGAAATTTATAAATAAATATATATATAAATAAATATACATACAAGAATTGCTCGTTTAAAGGAATAAGATAAGATAAAAACCGAGCAATGCTCGGTCGCCCATGTAGGTACTATAACTACTATATGAAAAAAAACCCTGTCCAATCCGTTAAGGTAATGTTCATACATTTTGACGACCTCCATGGCGTAGTGGCACCATGCAGTGGCGGATTTACACATTTGCCGCCAGAAGACTAATTATATTTTGCCGCCAGTAGGCTAGATATATACATTTATTTCAATCTATATTTATTAATAAATATATTTTTCCGCCCCTACCCATCCTTCTTCGGATCCTTCATGTGCAGCTTTTTTCTGTGGCGAAGAAGTAGAAATAGGTACGTGTCAGTTCGCTGCCCTGATTACTTAAAATAATACCTGGGACCGCTTCATTATGCCGGCCCTATTCAGGGTAGCGGTGGTGCGCGGAAGGGGAGGGGTGGGAAATATTCGATATTGCCGCCCCCTAAAATGTGCCGCCCTAGGCTCCAGCCTACTCAGCCTGCTGGTAAATCCGCCACTGGCACCATGCTAGTAAAGTATGCTAAAAATACGTATTTGTTATAAAATATAGTAACGTTGAGTTAGTATCCCATAACACAAGTCTTGAACTTACTTTGGGGCTAGCTCAATCTGTGTGATTTGTCCCTATATATTTATTTATTTATTTGTAATGGTAGTACCTATTTCATTTTGTATAGAGTCGCAGTTTTTTTTTGCTATTTCAGGGATGGGAGAGACTGATACTACACAACCTACCGAACATTACGTTAACGGATCGGACAGGGTTTCTTTAACGTACTGTTTACTGTGTATGGTTCAAAAACCGCACATAGCTGATGCAGCATTTTTCCCCTAATGATTATTTCGTCACTTAGATAAAATCAGTTCACGAATCACAGCCGCGTATCGCGTTCTCATATCATCAGCCTTAGCATTAGCATCAGTTCATTTGTAATGAAACAGCGGAGCGGAGATTTCGAGCATTGTGAATGGTCAATTTCTTTCCTCTCCGCTCTGCTCCGCTTCAGTGGAAACGCAGGCTTAGTCTGAGGTGATCACGTCAGAACACGATTGGCCTAGTAGTCTTGGTGATGAACTGTGAATCCATAGACCCCAGGTTCAAATCACAGTCATGTATTGTGTTTTTGAAGTTTTGTAAGAAGTTTCTAGATAACTCTAGATTAAATTGAAAAGAAAATACGGGCCAGAAAAAAAATAAAAAAAATAGACAATTTATGGTTTAAGTTAAGAACTTTGATCCGATTTTGTTCGCATCCAGGGGGTATATAACCCTTAGCCAGGTAGTGATCATATAGCGACCACCTCAGAAATATTTTTTTCCTGACGAGCAGTTGCCAGATAGAAACCACAAAATGTCATCCGTATATTGTGTATGATACAGTTGATTTCTGAACGAAAAAAAATAGGCCTGTAGAAAAAAAACTTGAAATTTCGCTTGTCAAATTCAAAATTTTGCTCGTACGGTGGATTTTTATGTGAGTTTTAATTGTAATTTGATATTATGGTGGAAAAAAATTCGGTAAGTGATACTTTTTGTGTTTTTATAATAGCAGATAGGTTGAAATATATGTAATATGTTTCGGTTTTACATGATATTAGTTTTTCTTTGACATATTTACGCCGAAAGTATGTGGTCAACATGTGACCTCTGCCTATCTGGAAAAACTTATTGTGGTCATTATGTAACCACTGTCCTACAAGCGTTTATCCATATAAATAAAGGCAAAGCCACATAACACATCAAATATTTTGTATGTTAGATAGGTAGGTTCCTGGATCGAAATATAACCGATACCCAGCCTATGTCCTTCTCCATGGTCCAATATAATCTACGTTAAATTTCATCAAAATTGGTTCAGCCGTTTTAGCGTGAAAATGGAACATACATACAAACAAACATACATACATACACACTTTGGCATTAATAATATTAGTAAGGATTCGACAATGCCGTTTATACCCAAAATTTTGATACCTCGGGGTTACATTGATATTTAAATAAGGTTTTATACAAAGAAACACACAAATCTTTCCTCTTTATAATATTAGGCTTAGATTTAAAATTCCTTAATTATGATGTGGATTCACCTTTATTTTACTTACATGTTGTGACCTAACTGGGCAGTGGTCAGATATAATCCACATCATATATATTTAAATGGGCAGTGGTCATATCCAGACCACACGGTTTTTTTTATAGGAAATTGTAGGAATAAAAAAACATCAAGAAATTAGTTTTTTCATTATCATCCAATCTACCATTATCTGTATATAAAGATAAAATAATTACCAGGCCTGGCTAAGGGATGAGCAGAACAAGGCGCGGCCTACGCCAGTTAAGTTTGGAAGTAAAATCCGAAGAAGGAAGAAGGAAGAAGAAAAGGAAGAAAAGTAAAAGTGGAAGTAGTGAGTAAAAAGTGAAGTGTAAATTAGTGAGTGAAGTGAAGTGTTCAGTGCAGTAAATACGCGCGAGTGACGTTTCCGCGCGTGACAGTACAGTGACGTTTACGCCTGTGACAGTGCAGTGACATTTCCGCGCGTGACAGTGCAGTGACGTTTCCACGCGCAAGACAGTGCAGTGACGTTTCCGTGCGTGTGACAGTACAGTGACATTCCCGCGTGCGTACCTGTGACAACTGAGAGTACCCTATTTAGAGTTGTAAATAAAGGCACTATTCCATGAAATTGGTGTTTCCTTTCCTATCCCCAACCCACTCTCGTGCGTGACAGTAATATATCTGACGGAGCAGGAGCTGACCTACGTCGAACTCACTAATAGTGTGACGATAAGTACAGCGCTCCGCCTCGCGCTGTATCATGGATTCCAACCACATGTGTCTGAATACCCCTGGCCCACACAGTTATTGAATCTGTGTCCACCTGGGCTTCACCTCATCTATTACAACAATCACAATTAAAGAAGTTATGGCCAAGCCCACAGCACACTACACAAAGGAGATGTTCACAGTACGGCGGTCCGCACAAGACTGAGCCGCTCGTCGCTAGGGCTACCGCTTTTATACTTGTCGAAACATTTGAAATTATAACAGTTATGTTTTGAAGTAAACAACTTTTTGTTTGCACAACTTAACCAATAATAAAGGGGATTATATTGAACTCGCCGACACGGCCAACCTGACATGTATATAATATATATACATGTCAGGTTGGCCGTGTATATAATATATATATAATAATGACAATAATAATTTAAACTAGTAAGTAGCATAGTTAGAAATAACCATAAAATGATTCTGATCTAGCTCGACAATAAGCGTCTCACAAAACTATAACATAATTTAAACTCGCCAAAATTCTACCTAGAGTGCCACAATACTACTTTTCTGAACCGGTCTTTTGTTTGTCCTTCAGCCAATATTCGTACAGGAATAATTATAAAGAAATCATGACTAAGGGATTTTTTGCGCATTGCTTACGTATTCAATCATTCGAATCAACAAAATTCATGAATCAATTCAAAAGAATCAATTTTTAACTCGTCGACACTGCCATCTTGACAGTAAACCCGTCCTCGGGTTTCATATTTAAGATCAACACAAAGCATAATCGGTACACCGTTCGGCCAAACCTGACCAAAACGAAGCTTTAGTTAATTTCTGTTTCTGTTAGAAGTCTTGCTATACAACGAGGCAATGCTGCCCGTATCTTAGTTACCCTGCCCAGCAATCGTGGTGATGTAGGGTCTATTTTATTTATTTAATATAATGTTTTTTTTTTAAATAGGTGTTTTTTTGTCGGGTTGTTATATTTTAGTTCTTATTTTATTATTTTAATTTAGGTAGGTTAATTAGTTTTTAGTGAAATTAATTATTGTGTACTGTATTTATTTATTTTCTGCAATAATTAACCTTTTATAATGGTTTAAACAATCTATAATAAACTCAAAACAAGCAATGAACATCGATAAATCTTTACATTGAATCGGATACTAAAAACTTCATGTCAATATTCAGCGATCACATGTTAAAAGTTTTTATTAATCACATGTTCCCTTTACCAGCTATGACAATTAAATTGAGTCAAAACTAATAAAAATTCTACATTTTCACGATGTTAAAAAAAAAAGATACAGTAATTATTAATTGAGTCAGAACTCAGAAGAGATCACCAAGACATATTAACAAAACATTAATCATTAGCTCAAAATAATCGGAGATCAGAATTGCCATCGTTGTCCTCACACTATAACGCATATTACCACCTGTGATCACCAGGTCCACTTGACCTTATGATTTCATCCAGAAACTCGATCTCCACAAGAGCCGACCGCATACTGCCCACTCACGGACTACGGGTCAACTCTAGTACGGTCATAACAAAACAAACAATGCAATTCATCACTCTACCTATGCCAATAAAGCCTTCTGCTATGCTATCGGTCTTTCCAATGAGCTTCTCTGGCTCCCGCATCCTTCTCAACCTATCACGGAAACACTTGTGTATTTGCTTTGAGTTTCATGCCCGGAAAGCATCTCGATTTTTCAAATAATTGAACAGGTGAAAAATCGTCATAATGATTCAAGTAGTTATACGTAAGAACAACCGAAATTATCTAGGTTTAGAATGTGGTGCGAACAGTATGCTCCACCCCCCGATTACATCCAACTATCAGAGGCGCTACCGCCAGGTCATAAACTGCCATGGGCTACTTGGAGGTGCTTGAATTGCCTCCGAACTGAAGTAGGCCGATAGACCAAGCAAAAGTACAGGGCGGTTGTGGACATGACGATTAGATCATTAGATCACCTCTATGCCCTACCAGCTGTACCGTGCTAGACCTATACTCTGCCTCGGAGGGAAGCGTAAAAGTGGCAACGTTCTCGAAGAACAAAATTAAAAATTCAAGCCACCGACACGATGAGAAGAAGAAGTGAAAATAAATGTCAACTGGGTAGATAATATATGCTATTTTCCAACAAGTCAAATCAGACACCCTCCTCCAAACGTAAAAACAAACAGTTTCCACTGTTTGCACTTCGACTGCACTGGGACTTTGTATGAAATACAGGCAGATGACGACACAGATCCCCGGAGCCAAACGACGCTTTCACCATCAGCCCTTCCGCAATAATAAAACCAAAACTACGCTAAAATGGATACGTTCAAAGGCAAGCGACACTACTTTGCGACACTTTACCCCGCCAACACCACAAAATAATTCATCCTTGGCTCAGGAAAATACCCAACTGTCAACAAAAACAAACGTTTACAGTACTTTTGTGACACTAAAGCGTGGCTAGAATACAGTTAAAGCGTTTGCAACTTAATCTTTTTTCTACGGAATTCCTAACAATAAAAATAACATTGCTTATCAGTACGATATTTTTGAATTTGGCTACAATATCACAATATTTACTCGACTTTAACTATCCAGATTAAAATTTACTCAAGTAACGGGACTTTACTTCAGTTAACCTAAAACACAGTAAATAATAAATTAATGGTAAAATATTATTACTCACATAGTAAACGGTGAAGGGTCCTTTTAAATAAAGTCATCACCATGATCATCGTCATGGTAGGCTCGCCGTCACCTCTTCATCATCACTACCTCTTTATCAATAATATCTTCATCGTCATCACTATCTCTTCATTACCAATATCATCATCATCACCCTGGTCATTATCTCATAATAATCTTTATAAAAGTTATTATAATATTTAGCTTATCTTTAGTCCAATACTAGGCAAAGGCTAGGAGAACCTATCTCTCCAACTTCACGAATAATAAAGTACGTAACGTACCTAATAACTATCATTTTACACAATACTCAAACTAGACTTTTTGTTAGGATACTAATTGGCGCCACTGCCAGCTACGACTAACAGTGACTTATGCCACCTTCAGTGATGTTAAGCTCATCTATCAACTCATGACGATAAGATCAAGTCACTAAGCTTAGCAGATAATACACGTTCTTATTTAAAATAGCGAAATCATAATTATTTTCTGCTTGCATAGTGGTCAAAAGACTAGACATTATTCTATTTTATGTTTTAAAACTAAAGGTTTTGAAATAAATTGCTTTCTGCTCTACTCTTAAATCGAAAAAAATATAAAAACTCACCAGGTTATCTTTGCGATTCAGCAGATAAGGTAACGACACAGAAATACACACGATATCAACTCGCTTTTTCACTTCACCTCACTTCACCAGGAATCTCCAACGCCTGCGGCACTGCCGCTGACTCCAACTCGGCCGCAATACGTGGCCAGCAGTTATGGTTCACTTGTTAGCACTTTAGCAACTTTGCAGAAGTAGCTGAAACTAAACACACGTTAGGTATCTTTACACTGATCGCTTCACTCTCGTTAGCACCATTACTGGCGCTAAAGGTTGTCACACAGACCGGCTGCCATTCAGATAGACTTGTCACACAGACGGTTGACAGACAGACGGTTGACAGACAGACGGCTGACAGACAGACGCTTGTCACACAGACGTTTGTCACACAGACGCTTGTCACACAGACGCTTGTCACACAGACGCTTGTCACACAGACGCTTTGTCACACAGACGCTTTGTCACACAGACGCTTTGTCACACAGACGCTTTGTCACACAGACGCTTTGTCACACAGACGCTTTGTCACACAGACGTTTGTCACATAGACGTTTGTCACACAGACGCTTGTCACACAGACGCTTGTCACACAGACGCTTTGTCACACAGACGCTTTGTCACACAGACGTTTGTCACACAGACGTTTGTCACACAGACGCTTGTCACACAGACGCTTGTCACACAGACGCTTTGTCACACAGACGCTTTACACACAGACGCTTGTCACACAGACGTTTGTCACACAGACGTTTGTCACACAGACGTTTGTCACACAGACGCTTGTCACACAGACCATATGCAACACAGGATGGGTTGCGATACTAAAACCAGAGCCGTCAATGACCCCAAAAGTTATCGACACATTGCACTGCTAAACTCCATCCAAAAACTATTAAAAAGGCTAAGACTGAAGTCACGACACCAGCTCTATAGGATTGACTGTTGAAAAACCACTTTACCATCAAAAAGAATAGAATTTGAATCCACCTATGTGGATACAACCATCAACCCCACTGAAAAACTCTCAGGGTTCTTTCTCCCACGCAGATGCCAGCTCCACAGAATGAGAACTGGATGGGGACGAACTAGATGGTTTGAATTCCGGTGCGACTGGATTGACTCCCCAGCTTGCGGATGTGGCGCGCCTGAATAGGACATGGACCACATTATTCGAGACTTCCGGAAGACTGGTTCACCCTGCAAAAAGACGCAATACAATAGATACAGAATAACGACTGTAATAATAGCCATACGATTATTAAATAAATAGACAGGTTCCTGTTATCCAGAATAGGCATCACAAATGGAAAAACACTTTTGGTCCATCGGTTAGACAATCAAACAACATTGTAGTTTGTACACACACTCTTTCCTTTCTCTGAGGAACTAAAAATGACAAAAATACAGGGCATTGAAATGCGTGACGTCACACTCAAGCACGATTTTACCTTACTGTGACTCCGCAAGCCCTCACTCAAGAACCTTGACGCTCAGTATCCTTGTGAATTTTTATCCCTCTGGCAAACTGAAAATACGGGTCCATCATCTCTGGACAATTTAAAAGACGGACCAATTATAATCACGCTCTTTGGACCCTGTCGAACTCTTCACCCCTATTCTCCCATGGATTCACTCAAGTGGGCAAAAGATTCAGATCCAACTTCTGATGACGGAGCAGGAGATGACCTACGTCGAACTCACTAATAGTGTGACGATAAGTACAGCGCTCCGCCTCGCGCTGTATCATGGATTCCAACCACATGTGTCTGAATACCCCTGGCCCACACAGTTATTGAATCTGTGTCCACCTGGGCTTATCGTCTAGCTGAAACAACTATCATTGTAATAAATCGGTTTACCAAATCCTCATCTATTACAACAATCACAATTAAAGAAGTTATGGCCAAGCCCACAGCACACTACACAAAGGAGATGTTCACAGTACGGCGGTCCGCACAAGACTGAGCCGCTCGTCGCTAGGGCTACCGCTTTTATACTTGTCGAAACATTTGAAATTATAACAGTTATGTTTTGAAGTAAACAACTTTTTGTTTGCACAACTTAACCAATAATAAAGGGGATTATATTGAACTCGCCGACATATCTTTTATTTTATCTTAGCAGCATCTTTTATTTAACATCATCTTATCAGCAGTAAGGTGTTAACGTACATACTGTATGTATCTAAGTAAAATTGTATGAGTATATATTATAGTGTATTAGACCTTTTTAACTGCCTCCGTGGTGTAGTGGTTAGAGCGTTCGGCTCATACTCGGAGGTCGCGGGTTCTATTCCCCGCGAGGGTAACGACTTTTTTTTCTTTCATTTAATTTCTTTATTTAGCACATAAAACAGATAACAATCATATTCTTATGTAGGTACAATATAAGTTTTAGGTGTTGATCTAGATTGTTTTCCTTACATGTAAGGAAAACAATCTAAAAAGTCTAAACACAATTTAAATCACAAGTTTATGCGCTAGAGTTTGACACAATTTTCTTGATATAATTAAAATATGAGAAACTAGAAAAGATAGCGAAGCGCTCACGAATAAGACTGTGTTGTTGTCGTCCTAGTTTGGTTAGGATAGGACGTTGTAGGCTGATCACTTGATTGTCATTGTCATTATCATTATGTAAGATGATCCGTGCTTCGGAGGGCACGTTAAGCTGTCGGTCCTGGTCACTGTCTTTGACATTGGTCGTTACCTAAAACTATGTCAGAGGCCTTTAAGGCGGTTTACTCTGACACAGTGTTTATCACTAGCACACACGACAAGAAGAAGTACCTTTTTAAGCAGAAAATGTTTCTGTCAGGTTGACTGGTAGAGAAAAAATTAGCATTAAGTTCACCTTTTGTACAATTGTGGTCTTATTGACCACAATGGTACAATTATAGATTGAAATAAATAAATACATTTGGTAAAGTTACGCATTCCGTCGTCCAGCAGTGGACGTTATGCGGCTGAAATGATGCTGCATTCCGTCGTGTCGTTTAATACCCTCCCTCGGGGTTTCATGATCATCATATCAGCCACAGGACGTCCACTGATGGAAGAAGCGGGGTTTTTACATATTCTTATCTCAGGGGTTTACAAACAGTGTAAACAAACAGTAAAGTAGAAAAAAGTCTCAAGATGGGTTTTACGGTCAGATTATTTCTTTATGAAGATAAAAATTGTTTGAACTGCCTGAATACTTCTTTATGATGCGCGATGGATCTCGTTAGGTATGATATGATGACAGAAGTAGGCTAGGCACCTACAAGTAGCGGCACGTAAGTTTAGCGCTGAATGAAGTGTAGGGATACTGCGCATAGGTACAATATAAATTTTTTACTTCTGCGCAATAACGGTCACAGCGCTAGTTTCGTGCCGCTACCTGTAACCACAGAATTAATAATAGTATTACATTGTACTGTAACTACATGTTTGATACTGAGTGTCTGCCAGGGGAAAGGACCTCACAAAGGGTCTGGCAATGTGCGTGTGATTTCCAACACTTCGACATAACAGCGGTCCAGTACGGACATCTTATCTTTGATATCTACCAAAGCCACCACGACCCACCTTTCATCGGGGGTTGTTCTCACCTGTATATTTGAGCCATTGCATAGAGAAACTTTTAACCTTTATAAAATAAAGGAGGTCTGGTCCACACTGCTGGCTCTCGCTCTCTGGTGTAATGTTCAGAATCAGATTTAAATTATCTTCACTTTTAATTAGTCCGTGCGCTCATTAGCGGCGGCAACAAGCGTAGACACAAAGCTAGATGCAGGCAGATAGCATCTCACTGAGGACTTAGATCGGCTTACGGCGGCATCAGAAATGAAGACTATCCTGGTCTCCCTGGCGGCAGTGACGTGTATCTACAACCGTACGTTATAAAAGCTTTTATACCACCGACAAAAAAGAAGGTGTTTCAAGGAATAGCGCCTAAACGAAAGGGCCGATTTTAATGCGTTTTTTTTTTTGTTTGAAAGAATTCTTTCTCAAGATGTTTCTTTGCTATGTTTGATGAAAATCGGGTGTGATACTTTCTGGTCTTGGTACAGAATAGTTATGGAGATGAACGCTTGAAAGTGGCGTTTTTAATTTTTCCTGGCAAAACAAGCAAATTCCTTTCTTGTTACAAGCATTTATTTAATTTCACCTGTCCCGTTGTTTGTGTGTCGGTCAAATCAAATCTTGCAAACTAAATTAGACCCACTTTCTATTCGACTGACTCAGCTGAAACTTCATACTTATGTAAGCCTAGTTGGGTGCAATATTTCAGATGAAATCTTACCTTTTTTTAATGACTTGTTCTATTTCTCTCCTAGCAATTTAAAGGAACGGAAATCCGTTGTGTAGCTTTTGTTCTTACATAAATCGATCGTAACTCGGAGGGAATGGGCGAAAATCATATACCTAGGTATAGCGGAATCCGCGTTGTCTCAGAATGTGAGCCACGTAGGTTAGACAGAGCCTAAAACCATAAAATCCAAAGGTCATTTTCAGCTCTATAATGAGTATGTTTGTTGATGGAGTAAAAAAAATATTATAGTAGGTACACATATCAAAGTTGTATACTGCCTGCAGTGGGGCTGCCTGGCGCGACTCGTGCGCAGTACTTTTTCGATCCGTCAAAGCATTTCGAGAAGTTCGATTTCGATCAGGACGTGCGCGGTGCCTTCAACATCTCGTACTGCATCAAACAACACATGAAGTGCTGGGAAATCGTCAGGTGAGCTCCAAGTACTCTCCACGCCACTGAGACAGCACCTGCTGCCGACACCGTACGCACCTTAGCACACCATACAACCATCATCACACGGCTGCCAAGGCTCAAAGGAGGTCCGCTCTCGAATCAAACAGCTGTAATTTTACTACATAACCTACTGTGACTGAGCACAAACAGAATCAGAAGCTTTTCTGTGTCATAGGTATTCATTTTCGAGCGCAGATTTTTTAGTATGGAACACGTTATGTATTCATGAATCCGGTCTAGCGGTGGGACCAGAACATGATTTTCTTTTGGCGTTTCTTCTTAGCAGTGGTCGTTACGAAGCGCTGGGTATCGGTAGTATTTCTTTTAAAGAAATTAAACTTTACTATACCTACAAACACTACACGTATGTACCTAATGTTAATTTTACTTATTAACGTGTAAAAGTGCCTGTTTAAATTACTTAATAAACATTACTTTTTAATTATTTTGAATTTTGGTGGTCTTTAAACAAAAGTACCTACTTAATAGATATATAATTCAAACTTAAATGATTAGGTAGTTAGATAACTCCACTAAAGTAACTGATTTTAGTTCATTTAATCACAAACACCATTAACAAACAGGGAACGTAGTGACTTACCTACTAAAAACATGAACATTGAAACAAAACATGACACTGCCAAAGATAATATCATTAGGCAACGAACACAACCCAGATAAAACACGTGGCTGGCGCCATCACTTCAAGTCCACTTAGATACTTATATTGACTAGTTGTTTGTTGAGCCACAGTGTGTCCGCAGGCCAGATCTGATGTGCCGCTCCTGGATCCGGTACACCTCCGTGTGCGACATCCTGCAGGAGTACTGCCACGACTTCTACGATGACCAAATCGGTGAGGACAACTGGCACACCTCAAAACATCCCTAAAATACATCTTGAGTAACATTCGAACATCGATCCTCTATTTATTTTTAGGGATGGTTAGGGTATTGCTCCTTCTTCTCGTGTCAAAGGCTCAAAATTCTATCAGATTTTTTCCCTCCAGAAGATTGCCACTTTTACGGCGTTGTCTGAGGCCTCATATAGGTCACGCTTAGTGCAGCTGGTAGGACACGATGGGCAGGAGAGAAGGTATGATAGTCTGGTCGGTATGACCACATTGACAGTGTTGCAGTTGGGCAATACACCGCCACCGGGCTAAATATGCTTGCACCGGCCTTCCTCAGTTCGGAGTCGGTTTAAGCTTTTCCATGTGGCCCATGGTAGCTCATGACCGGTGTTGTTCCAAATAGTAGGACTATTACAAGTTCCGGACAAACCAATTTACTGTAGTGTGTGTTAACAGTACGATACACGGCATCTTTTGTCTCTCTTAAACCTTGTAACCCTTTATGTACATATGTGACATCTGAGTACCTACTTATTCTAGATCTAGGTGTTCCTACATAGAGTATTACAAGGTCTAAGTGAGAGGAAGGAGATAGGTGGAGTAGTAAGGCACGTGAACCCGTTGGTCTCAGCCATTGGTTTAAGAAGCAAAAAAATTAATGTCTATGATCTCAGCACTCTCGGCTGTCTGTTAACATCTTCGCAGTACATACAATTCCATGGTTAACATAGTATGACTGTCAAACTGTCAGTTGCCTGAAAAATCTGACACCAGTGTTGGCCACTTACACACAAACAAATGTGACCGTTGTCGGCAGGGTACCAGTGGGCCATGCAGGTGCAGGAGCAGTGGTGCAACTACGAGTACCATTCGTAAGCGGCGGCGTCACACGCATCATACAAAACATCAGTACCGTCACATGAGATAGATAGGGCAGCAATAACTTATGTTGTCTAAATTCATATAAAATTTCCATGGTGTGAGTTTGTCTTTGGAATATTTAATATTATTATTTTATTAAATAGAATAAAAGTGAAATAAGTGGTAATATTGTACCAAACGGCCTCTTTCTTTTTTGACATAACGATTTCAAAACTATTATACGCCATCTATTGACAATGTTTTTAAACGTGTTTTTTTTCACTGGAAAACGCCTCCAAAGAGCAAAAATAAAATATGTTTTTTCTCTCCTATGACAAATATATACACCGATGTTAATTTCGTCAGGGCTTAACTGCATCAGCGGGACCACGCGACGTGTCTATCTCTATCACAAACTCCTTATGCATTGTACGCCTTTCATTTCATTCATTTCTTAGAGGTCTTTCGACGAATCCGACTCGGCTGGGCAGCGTTCGGGAAGCTACGCAGTGTCTTCTCGTCAAATATACCTCAGTGTCTTAAGACTAAAGTTTACAACCAATGTGTGTTACCAGTGATGACTTATGGCTCTGAAACATGGTCCCTTACTATGGGTCTTATAAGAAGGCTCAAGGTCGTGCAACGCGCTATGGAAAGGGCTATGCTCGGTGTTTCTCTACGTGATCGAATCAGAAATGAGGAAATTCGTAGGAGAACTAAAGTCACTGACATAGCCCAGCGGATTAGCTCGTTGAAATGGCAGTGGGCGGGACACATAGCGCGACGAACCGATGGCCGATGGGGCAAAAAGGTTCTCGAATGGCGACCACGTACTGGCAAGCGAAGCGTAGGACACCCACCCACAAGGTGGTCTGACGACCTAACCAAGGTCGCTGGAAGGCGCTGGATGCAAGCCGCTCTAGATCGGTTATTTTGGAAATCTTTGGGAGAGGCCTATGTCCAGCAGTGGACGCTGTGCGGCTGAAATGATGATGATGATGATTGTACGCCTTACAGACATTGCGTCATATAGTCTACTATCTCTGTCGCACGTAAAGTTTGTGACAGAAATAGACTGAATACTTCGCGTGGACCCACACGACGCAGTTACTTTGCATACAAAGGGAATTTAGATCAGCTGTTTAGTCAACTTATTATGACAGTTATTCAGATCACGGACAATCAGCTTTAAAATAGTTTCAGTATATTTTGTAAGACCTCTTGTCGTAGTATTGAGTATAAATAAAAAAATAAACACGTTTGGGAAATGCAAGTTTTATTATTACTTGAAAGCATACTTCACTTGCTTACATGTCTTAGCGATAAAATTCTCAAATGACAATTTCTGTGACCGCTGCCGCAGAAATACGTACATCCATAAAATATAATATATTAAGCGTTATTACAAAATAAACTATGTACAGATAGATAATTATTTTAATTTACTTCACTACACGCTCGCGGCTCCGCTGCCGCGGGCGTCACTACTGAGGTGCTATTTTTCAAACGCGGAGTCACTAAACGAACGAGCATTTTGTATGGAAAAACCATTTAGCAACCACGTTTAGGTGTCCGCGTTTCAAAAATGGTCTTCTGGTCTCGCTCGCTCGCTTCTGCGACACCGTCGGGTTGCTGTCTCACTCGTGCGACACATCACATTATACAAGATACTACTTTATTCTAGGTTGGTAACTTCCCTTCTGTTCTCTTATTTAGGGCAGAAGATGACACTCTCAGTTCTGTTCCCTTATTTAGGGTAAGGATATGCCTTTTCTGCAGCACTCAACCGAAGGATTATTCTCGATAGAATACAACCTTTAGTTTTAATAAGCGTTTCCATCTGTCTGACGGCTCAGATTGTACAATCTTAAATTTAAATGCTACCTGGATATTTTTATATTTTAGTTCCAAACATGCTTAGTACGAGCACTATTGTGTACTCGTATTCTGTGGTGTGTCTCAATACAACGGTGTCAGCAGCAGACGGTGTCGCGCGGCGGCTCGGACCTCGCGCTTCCTTTCCATTGCGCGCTTTGTATTTTACATAACTTTCCTTCCGGTAGCAAAACCCGCGATGGACGTCTGCCCGCCATCCGTGCCACTCGTTAGCTTTACTTACTCTACGAAAAGCAAGCCTTCCAATAAAATTATGATTATATTTTCAAAACTTACATCGCGACCGAATCATAATATCTGTCTAAATAACATTAAAAACAATAAAGTACCTCACAGTACGCACTCCACTCGCACACGCATACGATCTAGGAACAATTATGATTACTTTTACACGTGCGTAAGAGAAGGCCCACACGACATTGCAGCCGTCTCGCTCGCACACTCATATTAAACAACAAAGTTTATTTTACTTTTAAAAAGTACTTTGTTTGTATATTAAAACAGATAGGTGGTTTTGAAACTGATAAAAAAATATTAACAATACTGTACAATACACTGGATTCTTTTTCACCTAAATACGCGCAAACTATAATGTGCGAATGAGATAGCTGCAAAACGCTACAATATAAAGTGTACACAGCACGAAAAGCTTGATTTCTATACAAAAGTAGCACCTGCCGCCGGACTGCGGGGTCCACGGGTGGATGGCGAATGTTGACTGCTTTCTACATAATGTCTGCCGCTGATTATTGCAGGTAAAACTCACTCATACAGAACAATTCCCACGCATATCTTGGACTGTGGTGCTAGGCGCGGCCGACAGTCTTGAGTTACTGCAGACTAGCATTGTAAAGTGAACTACAAATGTCAAATTATGTAAAGCTTCAAGAATTGACTGTCATTTGACGGCATAATTCAAGCCAACTCGTTAATCACGCACAATATTGGAATTGAACAATGCGATAAAATGTTCACCATCGTTACGCTAAACCACATCTTAAGAAGGGACTCGCACTATTGTATATTCAGATGCTGATGCCAGTTTTGTATCAATTCGAGATCCTATAAAACAGGCATGTGTATGAAATCAACATTTGAATTTAAAACTGTGTAACCAGCCAAACGGTTTAACCGGATAAGGCCCAACGCAGACGACAGACTATCCGTGACTCACTTTTTAGTCTATGAAAATAGAACCCATGTGTGCGTTACTGCCTATGATTGCATGGGTCGCTAATGCGGGAAAGCTCGAGTCACACCCACATTCGCCACGCCGCGCCCGCCGCGGCCGGCGGCACGTCAGCGACGGCGTCCTAATGAAAGACAAAAAACTTATTACAAATTTTCACTTAAAAAATAACGCTAGATAAATTTATACTTGATAAAGTTGTCACTTTAAGAATTATTTCTGGTAAAACAATGCAAAGCATACATAATGTTTGTAACTAGCGAGAGAAAAGAGTCTACTTGAACAATCAGGTTTGTATGTATGTTTGTACGATGATAATTTGAGTGATTCTGATGATCTTTATGTTTGGTGGGCGTGTAGATAGATATGGCCTACAGAATTTCAAATGCGAACATTCACAGTTTGGGTGACTGACACTACTTACTTTATTTAGTGAAACTTACTTTTCAGTTTTCCCCTAGCAGCCAATGTTCCTGAAGGGCCATTTAGACCATTAAGGTCACATAGGCTTTAATGCAGAGCAGTGTAGCAACTTTTTATGGTATTAAATAATGAAAACACATTTAATCTACCGTGATTTTATCAAATCGCAAATTTATCAAACAAAATACTTGGTCAGTTGGATACTTTTGTAATAAAAGTTTAACATTTGAAAAATTTGCTGAGTAAAACATTTGCATAACCTGTATTTTATTTGCAATAATTTCTTACAAATTAATACGTTTGTTTAATGAGAATTGATCTTATGATTACTATTTACGTTTTTTTAAATGATGATTTGTAATTGGTTTCTTGTCTTACACTAGTGACCCGTAAAAGTACCTCGTACACTACCGCACTATATTTGGTTCTCCCCTCCCTCGCTCGCACTCCCCCACTATATATTATATCTGTATCAAACAAGGCATCAGTCCGCGGCCGCGCGCTCTATGACCGCGCGGCGCACACTCCGCTCATCATAAATCATCCGATCAAATATATTATTATGTGAAGTTATTACTTTAATATCATCTACGCTAAGCGTTTTGCCGACACGTCATGACGTCACTCCACACTCCGGTCGGCCGGTCAATGCTGCACTTTGACCGGTGGCCGCTGAGCCGAGAGTTGTCGCTCGCGATTTTAAGTTTATGCTATCACTGTAATTTTCATAACCGCAATTCAGACCTAGATATACTAGTCACTTGATTTTGTAAATTAAAAAAAAATAAGTAAAGTACTCGATTCGCGAGAGACAACTCAGTAGGCAGTAGGCACACAACTTGCCGCCCGGCGCTCAGCGCAGTTCCCAAGCAAGTCAATAAAAACAAGACGCGCCCTCGAATACAAATTATGCGTATTATTAATAAAGTAGTACGGTACGAGGCAAACCCTGGCCTCCAATCGTAAACTTTGTGTAGCTGCGACATATTTGTTGCCAGTTTTTTTTGAAATAATACAATTTCTTGTACTGCATACCAAAATGAAATCAGAATATTGAAAAGTTGCTTAATTTCAATTTTAAGACATATTAGAAGCATGAAAGATTGTACCAAAGTACACTAAGTAGAAAAGGACATAGAATATTATTAATTTGTGGGAATCTTGTACATTTGAGTATGCAGTACACGGGCGACGTTGCGCCTCCAAAGGGGCGGTGCCACACTAGCGGGTTGCACATACTTGTATTTGGGCTATACTAGACAAGACAGTTATTGCTTTAAACATCAGGTGCAACACGAACCCTGAAAGACGTTGCAACATGAAACAGGATGCGAGTTTGAAATCAAAGTTGATGGTAGTCGCGCACACTGCTTCTTCAGAAACACAAGTCGCTAGTGTGACAAAGCCCTACGTTAAAACCTATTAGACACTCAATTTTCGTATACAAATCTTAGGGTGTCCACATAAAAATATTCCTGTGATGTGAAGTCGAATCACGAACAATTCGCAGCTCGCGGCTAGCAGAATTATCGTCTTTAGGACGTTAGGCGCAGGGCCGAGTATCGCGTGTGCTCTAGAAGAGGCGCGCGCGCCGCTTGAGCTCGTTGCGGCGCCACTGCGGCAGGCGGTAGAAGTCGGTGCGCGAGCTTTGCAGGATGGCCTCGAACTCCGCGTCCGAAAGGTGCCGCTGCACACGGACAAGGGCACATATTAATGTTACATACCGCAGTCATGGCACAATTCAACAAAATCGTTTGGTAACCTCATCATTTTAAGTCCACGAAATTAGTCGTCGACCCTCACGTAATATTTAAACGCAGCAAACTCGCTAGCGTTTGTTACTGATCGACTGTCACACTTCATTAAACATGAACGATGACATTCCGAAAAATATACACACTGACTTTTCATTGATTTTGGTAAAAAAATGTCATAATCCAAATTTGTGTATGACATAAGATTAAAAAAGTTACAGAAAATCATTGTCAGTTGAGACCGCGTAGTTATGTCCATCCAAAATTGCCGCGTGACCCCATGAACTCCAGCCGAAGGCGCCTGGCGGCAGTACTGCTATAATATTTTTTTTTGTTATTGAATTTTTATTTTGACTATCTTTTTAGGTTTTACTAACAATCCTTATGAAGCAGTCTACGGCTCCAAAACCAGTGAAAAATTACCGTGTAGAGGTAGTACACCGGAATCGTATCGGTGGTGAAAACCCATGAGTACTCGTACTACTGTACGAGTACTCATGTGTTTCAGCATTGATATGATGTTTCAACGACGTGGATATTTTTAACGAGCCTGTTAGAGTATTTATCCGCATTTTAATTACTTATTTAAATTTTATTAATTTCATAATTATAGCTTTGAGATGAAATTATTACAATGTATTCGTTATTATTAATTATTATGACTGTGTCGTAAATTTGACAATCAAATTCATTGACATTGAATTTATTTTAATTATTCTGTTTGTAAGTCTCTAGCATGCGGATATTTTGGTGGCAATATACTGTAAATCTGTATGTAAAATTATTAAATAAATATAAATGAGCTACCTCCAGGTTGAGGCGGTCGGTGTCGGGCGGCAGGCGGTAGTTGGTGATGAGCAGCAGGTGGTACGGGTACAGCTTGGCGGGCTCGTGCAGCAGGTGCGACGTCGCCATGTTGGGCAGCGAGCGCCGCACGCCGCCCGCGCCCCCGCGCGGGCCCAGCCCCGCGCACGGGGGCGGCGCGCCCGCGCCTGCGCCCGCCACGCCGTCCGTCGTCTGAATTCATTTCATAAAAGTCATTATTATAAAAGTATCCGGCACTATCTTAAGAATAGATAAAAGTACAGGTGTAGAAAAATATTTTAATGAATAAACAACAAAATAATTTTAAAAAGAGAAAACACTTTTTCTTACAAGCTTTTATGACTAGCACTACTTATCAAGACAAAAGCAATAAATCCAAATTCGATGGGTACCTTTCGATTCCAAAGTCAGATCGGCTTCTTTTGATAACGCTATTGCATTGTAACCAGACTTAAAAAAGTATGCAAAATTTCAACTCAATCGGTTGAAAGTAAATGGTTTAAAATTCAAAAGCTACATAAAAACTTCTAAAATAGTTTGTTTTTGTTCTATATACTATCTAATTTATGTTGTGTAGACTTTTTATTATCTGATTAATGTCCAAACTATAACTTACCACAGCACTCCTATCCACGTCTGTTATGGAGCCGGCAGATACTGGAAACAGACGAACGGAACTTTTACTAGAGCTCTCACCTACTTTTTTTATATGATAATAATGTGTACATACACCATGAGAATAAAATTAAAAATAATCTGGAATTTTGATAAAACTAGGGGAAAAAGGGAAGGGTGATACGCGAAGAAAGCTGCGCTTTGTACGACCGTCGTGACAGGACAAACTTGTCAGGGCGAGGCACTTCGTGCGGCGAGTGACGCGAGACGCATCAAGGGAATTGCTTTATCACTATTCTATACAACCAATTAGTAATGTATGTACGAGTATAATGAGTTGTTTAAAAACAAATAACTACATGGACGATACAGATGAAAGGCAGAGGAGATTTGTACTAAACCATGGACTATTTAAGCAGCGATTGACAATCTGTTACTCTGTTGGGAGCTCGCGAGGCTCATCGTAGCAACGCGTCATTCTAACGTCCGCCGCTGATCAACATATACAGGATGTGTAAGCCAATTTGATGGAACGATACATAGAAGACTTGTCTACAGAATGTGATTGCAGTCTGCGGGAAGCGCGTGACGGGGTGGGGTTAGCAACGCGCCTTTACGCTTCCTTAGTTGAACTAAAAAGGTACAACGCACATGTACATGTTATCCCAAAATTAAGTTTAAACTGAAAGGCTATATTTAAGGTAACATCGTAATTTAAATAATACGGTATAATAAACTATGTATGAATAGGTCCACCCGGCGTTTAGTGGTAGGTATTTTACGCCAGCTATGCACAAATTGCAGGTTGCAGGTCAGAGGAGGTCGTAAAATTTAAATTTAAAACACCGCGAGGTAATAATGGAAAAAAAGACATTCAGTCCGCTGCCGCGAAGCGTGGTTGCCGAAGCGAAGCGCGGTACTTACGGCACAGGTCCGTCCGCACTGCGGTGCGCACAAACCAACAACAACAGTCAGTCACGGCGCACGCCTCTCACTACACCCACAATCTTTGTGGTACAATCATAAAAAATATATATTTATCAACTTTGTGTGGAACAACGATATTCCCATTTCAAATTATTCGTCTTGTTATTTGTACACAAACAGATGTAAATTTAGAATATCGTTTAGCTGTCTGAAAAGATAATTTATTTCAAATGATTTTAATTTATATGAACAGTCCCTTAAATGCTTACTAATGTGTAATTAATGTTTAACTAATGTGTAATTAGTTTGTAAGGAAAGTGTTAAAACTGTCAGATTATAATTGTGGTGCGTTCATACTCACTGTCTGACTTGCCGCTGCTGAAGTCTGTGCTGTGCGTCTTGTCTCCCATGCCGCTGAATGTGAAGTCACCCTGTCAACGTACAGGCAAAAAGATTGATGAACAAGTTAGAAAAGTGACTATTTCAAAATTCAGTCTTAGCTCCGGTATAATAGGCACCTACTTTCATTGCGACATTAAACATTTACCCTGTATCTATATCACAATAAGCCACAAGTGCAATAAATAAAAACGATAAGTTAAAAAAATGCAATTAAATTGCTAACACGAAAACATAGCGATATAATAAATAATACGTCTACTCGAAATTAAACGTTGGCCAAAGTGGGTAATGTTAACGGAGATAACTTGTAACACTTTCAATATTATCGTCAGTTTAATGTTCAAACCTTGTTTAGCGAAATTTAACGGAAATAAAAAGGATAGGCTATGTTAAACTAACAATAACTACGCGCTTAACATGTTCGGTAGACCGACTAATAATTATGACGTGGTAATGTTGACATTTACCCATTTGGGCCATTTGTTTTATACGTATATATAAATAAAAGTAAAACATAACGTAGATACATACTCGTGCCCGACCACCAGCTATCTATATCACCAGTACACCGCTACTCTAAGGAACTGTCACTTTACTACGAGTAAATACACAGACACACACACATACGAACACATATTTAATGTCGTGGGAAATTGAGGAATTTTTCCTTCTTGTGTGGCCCGGGGATCGAACTCGAGACTCTGTAGTTCAGAGGCATGAATAGCACTGGACATTGAATGAACCCTCTATCTATAAAGTACTCCTTTATCACACTATTACAGACAATCGTTGTGTGCGCAGATTGCATCGTGTGGCGACAAAATGCGAGAGTGAAGTAATAAAACGTGAACTAATGCGGGTATGAGGCAGTCATTATAAAAATGTCTTCCCTTTTTTAACGGGATACATGAATTTTTCGGTGGTTCATTTGAAATAAATTACGTGAATCGAAACGGAGATATCATTTAAAATTTTGGTTTTAATCATGCACTAGCTAACCCTTCAAACTATTTTATGAACTACTGTTCAAGGCATATTTTTGCAATCTGACACAAAAAAAATTAAATCTAAACCTACCATAAAATCTTTGGAGATCAAAAACAAACATTCATATACCGCTACATTCATAAACAAACCATACAGTTCACGAGCAAGTCGGCGAGTGCGGACTACATCCGCCATCAATTTGACTCGCGATTGACGTAGATCTTATGCCAACATCAATTTAAATTCAGGCAATGAAGGCCCAACGCAGACGACTGACTAATCCGTGCCGCACTTTTTAGTCTGTGAAAATAGAACCCATGGAAAATTATTGCAATAACGCACACGACGCGAGACTATCACAGACTAAAAAGTGCGTCACGGATAGTCTGTCGTCTGCGTTGGGCCTAAAAGTTATCAGTGTTGGCACGTCACCAGTCGGTGCACAGCGTATGGTTTGCGTACGAGTGCGGGCAGAGAGAGAAGGCACAGCGTACTCACGGCGGTGCTGGAGGAGAAGGTGTGGCTGCGGTTGGCGAGCCCGTAGCCCGGCCGCGGCGGCGCGCGCAGCGACGACACCACTGCAACACCGCACACTGCGCACTCACGCCGCGACAGAGCAAACTAACACAGGTGGCATGCCTTAACGCTTCACTTTTCTAGAATTTTTTTATCCGATGCCACCTCTGTTATTCTTTCTCTTACTGGCTATAGCTTTAGCGTAACCACTATCCTAGCACCCTACCGTAATCCTACAGCCCTACATGTTAGCTAATGTCGGACCGGCGCTGTCACCGTCGGTCGCCTGCATCGCCCGTACTGCTGTGGTATGTAGGGGGCGGTACTCACGTTCCGGTGCGGGGCGGGCAGCGTGCAGGCGCGCGCGCCGGCGCCGGCCGCGGCCGCTGCGACAACACACACACGTCACCACACCGCCACAGGCGAGGAGCGCTCCTTTTGATACATGCTGGACGATTTTAAGCTTTCTACTCCACAGTCGACAGGATAAACTTAAGTACTGACTTTGAACAATGTCGTGTAGTAAATAAATTCCTGTATACATATACGTAATCCAAATTTATGTTCATATTACATGTATAAAAAAAGTTGTGAAATGGATTTTCGACCGAGACCACGTAGTTACGCCCGTCCAAAACCGCCACGTGACCCCAGATGAACTCCGGCCGGCTGGCCGGCGGCGCCTGGCGATGGTACTACTGATTGATCTTTCGATTTTTCTTTCAAGTTTTAGTAAATTTTGTTTTTTAATTTTTATTTTGATTAGCTAATTAGGTCTTACTGACGATTGCTATGAAGAAGCCTTCGACTCCAAGACCAGTGAAAAACCACCGTGTATGCAAAAAAGGAGCCTCACCAAATGACTTGCTGACCCCCTCGTATGCTTGCTAAGAAAATGCTGCGTAAAAACCACGAAAAGGCAAATTTATCATGATCATGTTCAACTTATGCAGCTTGACTACAGCTGATGCTATGGGATACCGTTCCTAATGAAATGAAAACTAATACGTCTCTCGATTATGTAATAATTATTCTTATGAATAAATAGGACTGTTGTTGAGCAAGCTTAAATATCGTCAAGCGAATGTCAAAATAAAAATTCAAAGTCTTGTACGACTCATATTAATCTCATTATTTTATTTGCGACTCCTCGACTATTTTTTTTTTTTGAGACGATGGCACAGCGAAATATTTAACAAGCTGTCCCGGCAAACCATGTTCCGGTCGTTCCCATTAATTCCCTATTTTCCCACCGTATACATTTCAAAACCAGAATTTGCCAAATCGACTCAGCCGTTCTCGATTTGTAGCGAGACTAACGAACAGCAATATTTTTTTTAAATGCCACGATTCTTCCTAGAGCATATAATTATTATGGATCTCTGTGCGATCGTCTCATACATGCACAAAAATATATCACAATATACGCAGCGGCAACATAAATTTATATGTTTAAATAATTATAAATAATATTTAAAAATAAAATGAACATGCATAAATATCTCAATGAAACAAATAAAAATTTAGAATAAAATACGACACAACAAAGAAATCGCGGTGCCATTTTTGAAACGCGGAGTCACTAAATGAAAACTTTTCGTTTAGTAACTCTACATTTCAAAAATGGCACAAGGGCAGAGTGGATACCGCGACCAAATTCTGGTTCTAAACAAATACGATTTTGACCTTTTAGGACTATCAACTTCTTCGATGATGTGTCGTATCGTATATCAAACAATAAGGCTGCTTTTCGATTGAAGTGGAGCCGGGCGGCTAGCCGATACAGAAGGCAAAAGCAATCAGAATCTTAGAACATTGCAACCGCTAAGGTCGGGTTCAATCGAAACGCTCTAACACCGATATAACATGAAACAAATCCGCATGCATCCTCCATGCGCCGACGCATTGGACTGGGCAACCAACGTAGGCTTACACCGACCTCTCACAGTCCTCAATTTAAACGCTGATGTTGTGTATAAGCACACCGCTTGCTTGGTGATGATCGATCAGGGTTTAATTGTAAGAAAATATAAAATGTATGTCAAGATAGTATCTGACGTAAGACTGCGGCTACAGGCCGTTTCAGACGGGAACCCATCACTTTCTCGCAATTAACTTCAACGATTTTCATTCCCCATAAAACTATTCGCAAATCTTTTAATACAATATTGAACAAATCCTAAAATCCGTTGACATCGAAATTTCATTTACTCGATTATTCGTTATTTACAAACTCAGTCTATCGTTATTTCTTTTCATATTTTATGTGTTTTATCGAAATAACGTAACATCAAAGTTTTGTTACCCATAATTTTGTTTCCACGTAAGTTTCAGTTTGCAAAATAGTTCAAACATTTGAAACGAGTGCTAGGAAACTTCTATCCATTTTCCTAGGATAGGGCAAACCTATAGGTTAGGTTATGTTAGAACTGCGACCAACACACGCACGAGCCGAGCGAGCGAAGCGAGTTATTATGTGTACCGTTACATATTGAAACATGTTTTTATAAACAGTTTTATCGATAACTTAATATTTTATATGAAACGTTAGTTCGATATACCGTTTTTCTATAAAAGAAAACCATTTTAAAATATTTTTTTAAAAATGTTGTTATTATAATATGAAACTGCGATGATAAACTATTCGTTTCATTAAAAATCGTGGAATAGTTTTCTGGGAAATGAAATTCGATGTCAAAAAAATCTGTATTCTAATAGACACCCGTTTCAGACACCTCATGTTTTGTGACTGAAACGGAGAAAACCAATCGCGGTGTACGCTCGTAATATAGTCTTTTCATGGTATTGAACTTAATTAATATTTAAAAATAAAAAGCCGTAAAGCAATGAAAGAAAAAACTAGGAAACGGAAAAGCCGAAAGCGACGCCGCCGATCATATACACAAATAACACAGATAGCTTTGTCGGATGCTTGAGTGATTTAACCCATTTAACAATGGTTAACAATAATATGATTTCTCATAACGTCTTTGTCGTATCATAACTTTTATTCATAGTTTTACATAACGTGTTTCTATTATAAATCACGCTTCTGTAGACATAATTATTGATTGATTCTTATGTTTTATTTATTCACAATAATGGTTACTCATAAATCTCATAATGGCTTTGTCATACATAATTCTTCATAACCATAGTTTAACATAATGTAAGGTAAGCAACACCGGTGCAGGCGACTTAGGGGTATCGAGAGGTGTGCTGCGCTTATTCCGGAGTTTTAGAAATATTATGATTTTAGATTTGTATGACCATGACTTTGATTCAAAATATGTTAAAATAAACAGTACCATTATCTAAAAAAATCACGTTTGTTTGGGAGCCTCTTTAATATATATATATTTTATTCTGTTTTTATTATTTGTTTTAATTTCAAATGTCAAAATTTCAACTGTCTTGCAATCACGGTTCATGAGATAGAGTCTGGTGACCGTTTTTTCATTCTGAGGTCGGGACTCTAAAAACAGACACGGCTGTAGTCTCTCTACACCGAAGGCATATACAGGACCCGACCCAGCTTCATAGAATCATCTATGGTTTTATTATAGGAGAGTCATACTCAATACTATGATGCTTAAACTCTTTGGTAGGTATTCTAATGTCCACAGTGGGTGTCGTAACTTCGTAAGTAAAACGGCGGCGTCGCGAAGCGAACTACACATGTACACAAGCGTCGTCTCACCTCGGGCGGCGGCGGCTCCAACCGCTAGCTGCGCGACACTACCTTACCCCACACAATACTGTAGACCAACGTGGACCAAAAGCGCTGACAGACGTCAGCATCACATCCACTGGTAAACATACACATTTTGGCAACAAACACCTATGTGGGTCCTCGACGAATACTTAGCTTCTCTTCGTTTACCTCATACAATGTAATCGACTCTATTGACAACGCAATACAGTTCATATTTCGCTGCACTACGAGTCCTCATTATTATGAACAATTTGACCGTCAAATAATAGTTAATTTTAGATTGTTTCACTCTAGTTGAGGTATTATAACAATTCACGATGTTGTGTAGGGTACAGCAGAATCGTCAGTTACGCCAAAACATACCGCACTGTCGCGCCATTGTAATTAACTTAATGATATGCGATGAACGACAAAGCAGAGAATACGAATGATTTGTAACAATACTGTAAATACGAGTAATCGATAAAAAACCAAGATACAGCCTGCAAGCGATCGATGCAGCGCGAGTTACTCTTACCGCGCTCTGTGTAGTGACATTGTACTGCAAAAGACGTATCGTTAGTTTTGTCATGTGAAAGCTTTGTAGCAATTTATTCTGCGCTCTGTCTTCCAACACGTCGTAACACCAGACAACGTCCTTTTCCTCACAATAATTAGATTACAACTATATTACTCAATAGGCCACATTCAGCGCATTGTGAAACTGCTATTGCTATCGCCATCCTTGTCCTACTAAATGTAGGCAACAAAGATAGCTATTAGAGCTTAGATAGAAATTGGCCGTTTGTCAATACACTGTCTCTTTCCGCACAAGTTTTAGGCGCAAGTCACACCCAGGCGAGGGCAAGACGCGGCACGAACGTCGATCTCGATTCCATTAATAAATTATTACATAAATATTGAGCAAAGAGTATGGAGATAAAGTAGCAATTTGAACACACGCAATCGACATGACATCGCACCATTAAGCAACTTAATTAAATTTGTTAAGACATGACTTGCGCCGTACTTGCAAAGCATAGGTCCGTCGGTAAAACAGTTTGTCACATAAGTATCCGTAGCCCATGAACTCGACAGAGGCAGTTGTCTGGCGCTACATTGTTAGTTGAATTGTTAGTTTAAATAACAAGTTTATCGTTTGTGAGAGTGAACATTAAGTACAGCTCGGCTTTGAACAATATTTATCTGGCATAATGTTTTTCCATACAGAAAAGTACAGCTACCTTCAGCCTAGCTGTATTTAAATATTTTTATAACTTTTGAAATATATTAGTAATTCCTAACCCCCTTATTCATAAAAATTTACAAACGTTTGCTTAACCTATTTAAGTTAAAAGATGTTTTGTCTCGTTCTTGCAATGTCAAAAATTTTAAAGAGTGACAGGGAATAAACAAGTTTTGAATGACAGTGACAAAACATAATACTTAAATATGTTTAGCATGCGATTGTAAATTTGTATGAATAAGGCAGTAAAGATTTATCTTACATCACTATTTAGATAAATTGACATTAGTTAGTATTTGCCATCGGATAGAGCTCTCAGTCCTATCGCGGAAGAAAGTATCCACTTAAGTGTGTGTGTGCGGGAGTGGGAGCTCGGTCTCGGGCTGCACGTACCGTTGTAGGTGGGTATGTGCGAGTGGCTGGTGTGCGAGGCGCAGTAGTCGGTGTCGGCCGTGAGCGGGCGGTGGTCCAGCGAGCGCGACGGGGACGCGCCCACCGGCGACGAGTAGCGCAGCCGGTGCAGCGGCTCGCGGGACGCTGACGGCGTCCTGCCGGCATCCGTACGCTATGTTATAACTACTTTTCTATCACCGCGCTAAACGTGGACTAGGGTAAAGAGTATACAATTACTAACGTAACAGATACCCAACCCGACTATTGGAGGGCGCGTAAGTAGGCAATACTGGATTTGCGGGTACGTACACAGAGATGGCAGCACACTTGAATAGCATAAAAGTGACATAAAGGTCACAGCACACTTATCAACTCGGAAAGGGATCGACACCGTATCGCCTTTCGCCTCGCGGTCAACCAGGCGTCAACCTGACGTAGGCACGTAACCAAACAGGCTCAGCTTCAGTACGTCGACTCGACTACGGCTGGGCGACGCCGCGCTTACCGCTCGCCGGCCGCTTTGGTCTGGCTGGCACTAGATCATTTTAAACGTAAAGTGTAGTGCACGGTTATGTCTCGGTTCACAATATGCGAGTTGGCAATCATAGCCATAAATTTTTGATTATCTACAAATAAATAAAACGCGGGTGTGAGGAAACAGAAAGACGTCAGCTCGCATACGGAGAGGCGTAAGCGCACGGACGACGAGCCGCAAGCGCGGGGACCGCTAGTTGACCGACCAGCAAAGCGGTTCGTGAGCTGGTCCCGAGGCGAGGCGTTTACGTTACGAATCCGAATAGTGTGCGCTGCAGTAGGAAGTTTCATACAAAGAATACTGAGCTATCGAGTTGATACGTTTACGTTCCGTTTACGAGTTGATAAGTGTGCTGTGACCTTAAGAAGTGTTGAATGATTAAGTCATATTTAATTAGAGTACTACTTTTTTAAATAATAGGAATAAGAGTTTAATATTTTAAATATTACCACTAAGCGCCATCTAGTGTCAAAAAAGAGAAACAATTATGTTTATATGGCGATGGGCAGACATGACTCGGATCTTACAACTTTAAAAAGTATATCTAGAATTCTATTGTAAAACGTTTTCTACAAGCATTGAATTCGACTGTATCAAAAAGCATACCGGCTCGCATTTCTTGGGTCCAAATTCTGCTTCTTCCACTGCTGTAGCTTCTCCCGCTCTTTAACTTCTTTGAGGAATACCTGAAATGTCACACACAATACAATCAATGCAAATATTTCTAATACACAAAACAATACTTTGTAACCCACATTGTAAGTATAGCTGTTGATCATCCGAATGTATAAAATTAAATTAAAAGATCACAAGAACTGAGACAAGTGAAACATCATTAATCATTAGCTATTAAAAATTTGACTCAAAACTGCGGGAATAAATTTTATTGTAAAATGATTGAATTAGGGTGCACGGGTCGCATGCGACCGCTTGGTACTGCGAGAGAAGACAGAACATAGATTAAGAAGGTATAAGATGGATATAGAGTATTGTAAAATGTGACCAGAAACGAAATATTTCTGTGTAACTTTTTATAGGTTGTATTTGTAACTACTACACTAATTATCCGTAAATCAGTACGATACCATCTTTCCAGTGTAAGATAACTTACAAATTGACACAGTTTACAATTTAGAAAATCCAATTTTCGTGTAACGATGTTCGAGCCAGGGTGACAATGGGTGACATGTTTTGTATGAAAACTTGTCTCATTGTCAAATTGATCACTATCTCTTTTGCTCTTATGAAGATGACACTTATCATATTATCGGTCACACTCGGCTAGTGTAGTCTTTTTACGTAGTAAAAAAAATTGTATGTCTATGCGACAGAAGGTGGATTGTATGGAGCTCGGTGGCCCGGTGGGAGTGCGCATTATGAGCGTTTTTGCGTTTTGCTCCTCCGTGCTTCGGAAGGCACGTAAAAGGCTGCGTTTGTACTAAAGCGGAGCAGAGTGGATAGGAGTTTAGCGGTGCATGAATTGACCAATCACAATGCTCGAAATCTCCGCTCCGCTGTTTCCATTGAAGCGGAGCGGAGATTTCGAGCATTGTGATTGGTCTCTCCGCTCTGCTTCGCTTCAGTGAAAACGCAGCCAAGCCGTTGGTCCCAGCCGTCATCATTGTATGGTCGTCGTCTAACTATGTCAGATGCCTAACAATGGGATAAGCAGTGGTACCTGCGCGATGCCGCTGTCGATCTTGCTGAGCTCGGTGTGCTCGCGCCGCAGCTGCGGGTCGGTGACGCGGCCGTCACAATGGAGTAAGTACGCACCTGCGCGATGCCGCTGTCTATCTTGCTGAGCTCGGTGTGCTCGCGCCGCAGCTGCGGGTCGGTGACGCGGCCGTCACAATGGAGTAAGTACGCACCTGCGCGATGCCGCTGTCTATCTTGCTGAGCTCGGTGTGCTCGCGCCGCAGCTGCGGGTCTGCGGGCGCGTGCCCGTTGAGGCGGCCGTCGCCGTTGTGCTCGTGCTCGGAGTCGCTGTCCACGCCCTTGTACGTGTCCGACCAGCGCCGGCGCCGCTCTGACGAAGGTTAACATACCTTATGTTAGTCACAAGGAAAAAGGTTTGAGTATTTACAGAACTCGATCACGCGACCTTACATATTCGCTTGATTTTATGAGTGACGCCATACTTAAATAAGCTGACTGTTTCCACAAGATGTGAATAGATGTTGAAAGCTGAATAAATAAAAATTATAAAATACGTATTAATTATGTAACCCTCATAGAATACCTAAGTGTACGTGCCTCATACAGAAGGGTTCTGGAAACATATTTATAAACTTTTAAGTTTGTGGTAAGAGCTATTATTTGTGATATTTGCATTTGATTCAAAGTGTTGTCGAATATGTAGGTAGGTAGCACTTACCGGGGTCAGTGTAAGGGTAGGGCGGCGCGGGGAAGTCGTCGCGCTCTATCTTGGGCTGCGTGCCCGGGGGCGGCTTGTACGCCGCCGGGTAGTGCGACAGCTCGATCGGCTCCTGCACATACCACCGGTTAAAACAATCTAAGAAATACTAAATCAAATACAAATCTTCTGACAGGCTAGCATTTCAGCCATTTCATTTAAACGTATAAAATGTTTACGATAGTCAAAACTAGACCGTATTACAAAGCCATAGAGTTGGTATTACCTCGTTGTTCATGTGCGGCGACTTGGGCCGGGGCGTCTCGCTGCGCATGGAGTCGACGAGCACGCGCATGCCGGGCCGCGACGACGCCTTGCTGCTGGCGCCGGCGCGGGACGACGCACGGGACGCCTGCGGGGGGGCACGGGTCAGCACGGGTCAGTACGGGGCGCGGGGGCGGCGGGGGCGGGGGTCGCTATGACGTACCTGCGAGGGCGGGCGGTGGAAGTGCGGCGACGTGGGCGGGCGGTCGTAGGGCTGCACGGGGCGGCGCAGGTAGTGCGGCTCGCTGGTGAGGTAGGAGTACGTGGTGATGCGGTGCGGCGAGCACGCGCCCGCGTCGCGGTACTCGCGCAGCACCAGCCCCGGCGACACCGCGCGGTACCCGTACTGCGCACAACACACACTTACACACTGCACTTACGCATGTAAACCAAACTTGTGCTCTGTGCAATGCCTTTGTACCATTTGGGTGATCAATAACCCGCTTGTCCGGCATGGTAAAAATGAGAAAACCCTGCCTTTATTACAAAGCAAGGCAAGGGAAAATGTCCCATACTAAAACACTAACGCACAGAAACACTAAGATTATACCATACCCATATTAAAACACTATCGTCACGTCTGTACCCATGGACTCAGTTGCAACTTACATAACTACCCAGTAACTACAGGAACACACAAATTTATAGACGCTTCGTTTACCAAACATATTTTTATATGCCATGGAACACCCAAACTAAACACAATTTACAATAAAAAAAACTTAGAGAAACCAACTGATATCATTGAAAATAATCTACTTGTATCTCTCAACTTTAACCAGACTACAGTCCACTACGCTAATAGTGGACTTAGTAGTAAACTACAGTCCACTGCTCTAGTAAATGCTAGTCTACAGACAACACTACAGTTAACACATC
This sequence comes from Acrobasis consociella, assembly GCA_963555685.1. Lineage (NCBI taxonomy): Eukaryota > Metazoa > Arthropoda > Insecta > Lepidoptera > Pyralidae > Acrobasis > Acrobasis consociella. Next base: position 115,829 of record OY743127.1, read on the forward strand.
CACATGCTTGCTGGCTCTGAAACGGCGGAGGAAAAAATTAAATAAAAAAAACCAGGGGATGGGTGTCGTAACACCCGGTAAAAACGAAGTTCCTTACTGCACATTTAAAGTTTAATTTAATATTTTGTAAAAAAATAAGAATTTAAAAATGTATTCCCAGACGTCATCTTGAACTCCAAAAAAGTTTTAAAAAACCCTGAATACCAAGTGGGAAAAAATAAAATATTTAAACGACCAAAGTGGAACCTTAAATCTTTTCTTAACCAGGGCTCACTATTAGGCAAGGCGAAATTACCTTTCATTTTTAATGCTTTATCAACCATCATTTGACGATATGTCAATTCGTGCGCGTAGTGTGTAACGCTGTAACGCAAAAAGCATAATCAGTTCCCCTCTCGCGACGTGCGGTAAAAAACATCATTCTAAAAATGTAATTAGAATACTGGGAACAGAAAAGAAAAACGTAAAAAAGAAACTTGTAAATGTGTTAACTGAAAATAAATAAAGCACGCGCCCTCGAACTAAACCAATTGTTCGTAAACTAATTATCTTTTCATTGGATTGACACAACGCCATCGTCTTTTAAATATTTGACCATTTGACACAAACCACATATGATTATGTTTAAAAAAATAAAAAAATAAGTAAATTAATAAAAAAAGTTCGAGGAGGCGTGTAAAAAAATAAAAAAAATAAAGTGTGGGTACCTTCCTGGTGAGGCTACTGTAGGGGCTGCAGTAGGAGCCGTTGACGCTGGGCGTGCGCGAGCGCAGCGAGAACTAACAACAACAACACGTGCAGCTCGCGGACCACGCACTCACGGCGCAGCTCGTGCGCTCAACGTAAATGCAAATTGAAATACAATCTTTCGGCGGTTTAAATATTAAATTGATTACTATCTACTTTAAACTATGAGAAAGTTTAAACTTTTTTTTTCATAATCTTTATTCATAAATTTTTATTATTTATTAAAAAATTACAAATTTCCAATTTACAAGTTTAATCTGATATTTCTGTAGAAGAACTTATCTCCGTTTGCATTTACCTATTTATGAATCTCTGCGTGTTCCTCGCATGCGAAATATGTGCGCGAAAAAGGTGCGAAAAATTATAAAAATATAGTTTTACTCAAGTAGACTCTAACCAACGAAAGATAAACAAATATGCGGTCGGCAAATTTAAGAATCATAAAGATCTTTTTTTAAATTTTCACTCTATAAAGACTAATATGAAACATTTTGGTTTTTAATATTATTCATATTATGTTGTTTTTCACATCAATAATATTAATAAGTATTTAAAGTAAATAAAAAAAAATGTGTATTTTTAAATTTTCTGCCCGTTCATCTTTCTTTGGCCAGACTCTAAACAAGTTTAGATTATACCAATTTCAGTGATCAAAAGGCCTAGTGTTTTTTATTTCATGTTGACAATCAATTTCGCACCGTTTCACGCACTTATTACGAATTACGAACAAAAGATAATACGTGCGGTCACAAATCTCCCGCGAAAACCCCAAAAAGGTAGACTTAGTTCTAAAACTTAAACCATGGGAAGTAGTTGAGCATCCACGCCGTAGCCTCCTGTGAGCTACAAATTATTTTATACTACTCCCCCTCTATAAATTTTATTTTAAAGCACTATTTTGAATTTCAGAGAATTACTCTTGATTTAAGTATTTGTTCAAATTTTAATGTGCATTTTAATAAATTCATCTTTCCTTTTTCTCCCCAAGGACTTTGCGCTGGAGCGTGGGCTTGTGTCAGTCGTAGCTCGCGAGAAACAACGGCATGGCGAAACAAAACGATACATACATACTACTTTTACTTGTAAAGGGAATGAGCGCAGGAGAGTTGTGAATTTATAACATCGCCAGTAAAATTGCAAATCAAAATAACAGGGATAAAAATAAATTAAATAGCTAATATGGTTCTAAAACAGTAAATGTGGTGCCTATTTACGACTGATTAAAGTGAACATAATGTGGAACTACTGGCAAACAGTAAGTGACTTTAATTACTTCAGGGTGAATTTAAGGAAACAGAACAGGAACCAAAGCCCAAGAAAAAAATGTTTCTCATTACTAGGCATGTCAAAGACAAACACTTTGCAAAACGTAGTACCATGTACGAGTTCTTAACGACAATTATATATTTTTTTATCACGTTTTCAAATTCAAATAGTCGTACATACGAAGTAGTATCGTATTTTGAGACATATTAAAATTTTAATGACATGTTTCCTTTGGTGAGTTTTGTTCCTATTATGTCCTGTTGACTGCTACCACAACATCTAGTGAGGCTACGACATCTACACTCTCAAGATGCACTATACAATTTTAATTAACTGGTATCAGTCTTGAGACCTCGTGTTTGAACCAAATTAAAAAAGAGCCGAATTTTAAGTAAGCCATCTAGTGATGAGTCGCGGAGCTACATACTTACTACAATTGATATCGGTACCGCCATCTATTATTTGCTAAGTAAATCAAAAAACCTCGACTTTCAAGTGTTAATCCCCAATAACTTTCAAACGGCCAAACCAATTTTCATCAAACATAGCTGATTTTCATCAACCACAAGATATCTTGCTTTCACGTAAAAAACCCGCATCAAAATCGGTCCATCCGTTCGAGAGCTATAATGCTACAGACAGACATTAGCATCAAAGTTATAACATCCCTCTTTTGTCGGGGGTTAAAAATCAGTTCAACCTAATTACTGGGCAAAACCAGACAACTGTCAGACAAGTTTCGCATTTCGCCACTGCTTTGGTTCGGTTCGTTTCCGTGCCACTCTAGCGGATATGATATCAACAACTGCGGTTGTTGCGGGTGCGGGTGCGGGTGCGGGCGTACCTGCATCTCGGAGGAGGCGCGGTCGGAGCGCGGGTCGTGCGGGGCGGGCCCGCAGCGCGGGTGCCAGATGGCCGCGCCTGGGGACGATTATTACACTGTAGCTTCAAATATATGTAAACGAAGCCTTTTCTGTGTATTATCACATTGCCTTGCAAACTTATCCTATCCTACTAATCCTACTAATATTATAAATGCGAAAGTGAGTTTGTATATTTGTTTGTTTGTTACCTCTTCACGTTTAAACTACTGAACCGATTTGGATGAAATTTGGTATTGATATAGTTTGAGAGAGCTCCTTCCAAGACCTCCCGTGGATGTCGTAGAAGGTGACTTAGGGAATACAAATACAAACTAAACAAAGCTTATAAACATCTATGAGACCTCTCCAACCCGTCAGGCCAGCGTGGAGAGTGTAGGTCAAGATCTCTGGCAGCTCTGGCCAAGTATGGCTCTTGTAGTACAGGGAGGGTCATGCTCCTGCAGTGGAGATGAAAAGATCTGATGATGATCCTCGTAAAGCAATAGCAAGTACCTTGCAGGAACATCTCCTCGCCGTCCCCGAAGGGGTCCCCGCACTTGCTGCAGCGCGCGCACGTCGGGTGGAAGTGGTGGTTCTCGCCCGCCTGCGACACAATGCACAATGCAAAGCTAAATACCACAATAATTCGTTAGCAAAAATTTTAATACCAAATGTTATGTGGCGACCTCTACGCCACTACGAGGAACTAAAAACCACAAACAACAATGAACGAAGCGATACCATAGTTCACAAGAATAATACGAGATGGCGCCAGCAGTATCTACATCTCGATCTCAAAGTTTTGGTTGCTACTGACTATAAATGAAATATTTTTATATTTTACCAAAAGTGCCTTGTTTACGCACCTGCAGCACCTTGCCGGAGATGTACCGCTGGCAGTACGCGCAGCGCACCCCGTACAGCCGCTGGTAGTCGCGCTCGCAGTACGGCACGCCGTCGCGGCCCATGTACTCGCCCTGCAACACGCAGCCGCACTCGCCGCACGCAAAACACCACGTGTGCCATTGTCTGAGGACATACGGACACTATTGTTAAGGCTATTCTAAGAGTACAAATAAATTTAGATAATATTATAGAGAATCAGGATATATGACGTAGGTAAGACCAACCTGTCTAAGGCGACCAGCGCCTGTCCTTCTGATAACTCCTGACCGCAGCCCGCACATTCTGGAATCAAGCCATAAATTGTGTCAGAACGTACCGATACTAGGCCTGTCTCACTCAGCGGTAGGTATTAAAAAGATAAGTACGTACAGCGGCCACGCCAGCGAGGCTAATCAGTGCGCCAGAAAAGGTAAGCGTTACGCGATAGAAAGAGATGGAATGTCTAGTGAATATAACTGTAGGTTATTATTATTAGCGTTGTGCAATTTGAATAGAACTTAATTGAGTTGTAGCGAGAGTCGCTATTTCTTAAATTGATTTTTCGGAGTGAATCTTCTGTACTTGTACTATTATATATTGTGTGCTGATACACTAATTACATGTCAGAATGGATTGAACATAACAATCCTAGAAGAAATGAGAACAAAACATTTGGTCTATTCAATGACTGATTATACTCTCTAAGGCGATAAAAAAGAAAACAAACATAGATCAGAGGAATATAATATGCTTTTGTTAGGCTTTCTATGAGGTGTGTATACATTTTTTGTGTAATGCTATGCGTGTTGTGTGTGTCGTCGCTCACCATTCTGGTCGTGCGAGTCCCTGCCGTCGTTGGCCGAGGCGGCGCGCTCTGTGTCGGTCGCGGGCGCGGCGGGCGGCGAGCGCGTGCGCGCCGTCTGGCGCTGCGCCGCGGGCGCGGCCACGCAGCCCGCGCACACCACCTCCGCGCCCGTGTACGTCACCTTCTCGCCGGACGGGAACGCTCGCCTGCAACCGCACACACTGCCGTGCAGTACACTGTCGCGGCCTTAGCACGGACGAAGGGGACACGTACATACATGTTTTCACGCCTGATTCCCATGGGGGTAGGCAGAGACTATGGATTTCCACTTCCTACGATTCTTGCAAACCTTTTTTGCTTCATAAAAATTCATTACTCTTTTCATGCATGCTCTCTGATTATGGGTACTCCTTTCTTCAGACCAAAATCTGCAATTTGGTCGCAAAACGTTCACCGAGATCGACCCGGTCCGGTTCTACCATCCACATCCGCACAATAAATCTTTTTTGTTAATCTTCTTTCATTAATCCTCTCAACATGTCCAAACCACCTTAACATTCCTTTCTCAATTTTGTAATTACATCGTCGTTCACCTCACGAAGTGGGCGGAAAAAGGAAATCAAATATTTTACGATTCAGATTTTCACCTATTCCCTCAATCGACTATAAGATCTGCAACATTTTATGTTTTTTCTTTTATTCCAGATCACTAGTACTATTTCATGGAAAGCACTCCACCGACAAGAGCCCAGCTCTTAAATAGAAGAAGAAGTACTATTTATTGGAAACAAACAGTAAAAAATCCCTGTAGTCAGTAGTAGGGCGCGGTACATAAGGTTGGAAGCGGAGACTCACTTGCAGCGCGCGCAAGTGAAGCATTTCTGGTGGTAGGTGTTGCCGAGCGCGGACACCACCTCGCCCTCCACGTACTGGTTGCACGCCGCGCAGCGCGTGCCGAACGCGCGCTGGTAGTCCTGCAACCAACAACAAACAAAGCAAACATTACGGAATTGCTCGTAAACTGGGCGTAGTCGACGATAATAGCAAATCGCGGGCTGTAAAGCACAACCGGAGGTGGATGGACAGACGTCTTGTGCAATGGGATGTAAAGAGTTCGATGCTGATGATGATTAAATTGGACATTCTTCGGCATGGGTGCTAGGATAGGGTGCACCTATAACGTCATCTCTCAAAGTAAAGGCATCTACCTCTGATAAAACCACCAACAGCTTACGTCGTGCCTTCCGAAGGACAATTTAGAAAAAAACGATGGGCGATTATGTCCTTCAACATTAACCAAATTACGATCGAATTGACCCGGGTGTTCTAAATAGTTCTGAATCTAATTTATTGTAACGCACATTACGACACTCTCTGCGACGCTACACAGTTCGTACATCACTTAACCCTATTAAGGCGAGTAACAAGTTCAACGAGCGTTTGGGCCGGTTTCCCTCGGCCGGCGAAAGGTTCAGTAATTGATTTATTGAGGAAGCTCCCGACCCATTTAGGCGCCCTAACTCTTTCAAAATCTCTGATAAAATTACCGATGAATTTCAATCTAGTTTGTGATGGCATTCAAGGGAGTATATTTACTTTCTCTTTCATGTCAGCGGTTGCATGAGCTGGGCTGCTTCGATGGTGCGCAAATTTCATTTGTTTGGGTCACAAAGTAAATAAATATAAATTCAAGTTGGTATAAGACAGCCACTACATATAAATGGACAAATCAAATCTTAGCCGCAGGAGATCCCTTGCTGGTCCATACTTTAAGGACATGGAAAGTGAATTGCATGCACCATTTCTTTATTCAATACGGAGACAAAGCAATGGTAATCTTGTGTCAGGTTTTTTTTACATTTCCTTCCAAAGTAACTTCCAATCACAGCTTCCAATCATTGTGTTAACCGATCGCACAATGAGTCGTAATTTGAATAACACATCACTAACGCAGTATTTTCGTTTGTGTCGAAACAAACGACCACGTATTGCCAAACCGCGAGTACCAAACATTCCTCTCGAACAGTAGTCAGGTCTCAGATGTGACGTAACCGAAGATGACGCCATAGCGCTACATGTGCTTTTAATATTTGTTATACAATTTGTGTACCTTTACTATACATACATGTTTCAAACTGAGAACCGCTCCTAGTTTAATGTTTGTTTTTCACCGCTTTCCGTAAAACGCTGGATGCGTTTCACTGCTGAATTCGTAGGCTGAATGCGTCTCACTGACTTTCCGGTGGCCACAGATAGTATTAATCTTGTGGTAAATAGTTTCATTAGATCAAAATATCACTCAAAATATTTTGAGTGTAATACAGACAAAATAGTGTAATTGTATTTTGTGTCTGTTTGTCATCCTTAGAGTGCCTTCTTATTGGTACTATTAAGTATTCTATGGCAAAGGAAAAATATAAATCGGAATTTTAAAAAAATTAATTAAAGTATAATTTTTACAGCTGCGGTCCCTAAAGGCACTTTGGATGAGTCAGAAACGTCCCAGTGACCTACTCCAGGTATGTACCCGTACACCTGTACACAGTACACACTGCGAGGTCGTGGGCGTGCCGAGCCACCGTCCTGCACAGTACACGAGGTTTTTATCAAGGTAGGCATTATATATTTGTGGTTCATTGGCTGATGAGGCACGTAAAGAATTTAATGAACATAATGAATTGACTGATAAAAATCATATTAGTATATTTCTACTTTGGACTAGGCGAGATATTATCTAACAATTTTTATAGAAGAATTGGTAAGTAAATATGTAAGCAGAAATGAGATATCGTAAATCTTATTTCGGTCTGCCAATGCCGCCACGATATGTCTGATAAAGCTAGATTTTCCTGTTCAAACAATGTGTTTCTGCAAATTGTAGTTTAAACTGGCTTCCTATCCAACTTCGCTCTCACATCTATGACTGCATCCATCTGTATGCTGTAGGCCTTAGGTGTTTGTGGCCTGGGGGGTTACTCCAAAAGACGGAAGTTACTGCGTGTCCGCGTTTCAGTGTAAAGCAACATTGAACACTAACGTATGATGATAAACTCTTATTTGGTTTGACACAGAAATAGGACGTCACTATCGTACGACTAACGTTTTATTTTATGGAGTAACCCCCAGGGCGGCGAAATTTGCGGCTATTGGTGCCGTCTCCGTCTTTTACCGGCTCGTGTCCTTCACTTCACTGCAGAAAGCGAGATCGGTGCGTACCTGTGGGCAGTAGTAGTGCGAGTCCTTGCAGAAGAAGCCGCCGCGCGCCAGCGACGCGGAGCAGGTGCGGCACGTGAAGCACGCCGTGTGGAAGTACTTGTCGGACACGCGCAGCACCTCGCCGCTGCACTTGCCGCCGCACGCGCCGCACACCACCTTCCCTGGAACAACAACGGACTTCATTAGCTTTGCTTTCACTTTTTTGGTAATTTTGCAAATTTGGTCTTTTTGTTACTTTGGTCAATTTTAAAACTTGGTCATTTGACTCCGGAAGGACTTTTATTATCATCGTCATCATCATTTCAACCCATGTAGTAATGCTGGACTAGGCCTCCTACAAGGAAATTTGAAGCAGTTTGCGGCGTTTTCCAGCAGCCTTGTATTAGGTGGGTTTTCTTAACTATGCTTTTATCCTTGAAATAAAAAAAAATAAAAAAAAAAAATAGAAAGCCGGGCAAAAACCTACCTTCCAGAATAAGAGCCCCCTAGATGGGCTTTCCTGACTATCCCTGCGGTTAGAAATGAAGCTCGTCCCACCATCCTTGCTGGTTTTGTCACGCTTAGTCAAAAATATTGAGCTATTAAGACAACATAACGCTGCGGCAAATCTTTCCCAAGAAAAGATCTCGGCTTCGTTCTCAACAAACATTGCTATAATTTGGCGAATCTCAACCGGTCATCGAAATCCCCCATAACTGTGAATCGCCGTGTAATATTTGATCAGCGTATCGTTCGCGTAACGTCGGCAATAAAATTCAATTACAAAATAAATTAGAATTAACCGCGAGGTCAATTACTGCGAGCCGCACACACTCGTACGGTCGCCGTCACCACGCCAGAAATTGTTCTGGTAAACCTAAACCTAAAGCAATGCGCTGTCTTCCACAGATTTCACAGAAGTAGTAAGTCGACAGAACAAAACGTAGCTGGTACCAAATTACTGCTGGAGTCCCAAAGAAAAAAACAGGATTGTCCAACAACATCCGTTGCGATGGGTGCTTACTGCTTATTACTCTGTGCTCAAGAAATCGTAAACAGGCTGATGTTAGAGCAAAGGATCATCCATTTATTATACCCCGTCCCACTATCCGTTCTAGAATGCCACCAAATCACGCCACACGACCACTTTTGACGTATGGTCTACGCACACAAAGCCGGAGTCACAATATACACATATGTATTGTACCAGAGTTCCCACGGACGAATCATACGGGCCAGATTTTTCTAACGTCCACAGTTAGAAGTAAGGGCGACGCTTATTATATCTTCCGCATCGAGTGAATTGCCTTTCATGTAAAAAAAATTAATGATTATTCTTCTGAGTCATACAAACAAATTCTGCGGTCCGTCTGTGAACACTACGCAGTACGCACACAAAGCCAGGGTTCCCACGGAGGAAGCATACGGGTTAGCTCGTCCCGGCCGTCCGCCGATTGAATAGCGTCGTTAAGGGCTACGCGTACGTATTAGTTCTTCCGTCTAGAGCGAATTGCCTTCATACAACATTCAATGACTACAACAAACGGTACCGTGCGAACTTCCCATTCGTTCTGTTCATTCATAAATATTTTAATGGTTGAGAATTTTATGATCTTTCAGAACGCAGAAATGCATCAGGTCCGTAAAACTACACATATGCATATAAACCGTTGGGCCCAAAGGGCGGCGACATGCACCGCTGCCCGCTGCAGTGACCCGTGAGACTCAGCCAATTAGTGCAATCAGCCTCGCCCAGGCGAAGTCAAACATTGTGTCACCACACCAGTCACCGCACCAAATACTCGAACTAGACTACACGTGAACAACTGCGCATGTATCTTACATGAATACGCCTTCATTTCACTATTTAACATTTATGGAGAACTGACATCTGACAGGATGATGACATACGAGCTGAACACAATTAACCGAAATAAGTTACAGTCTCTCCCAAAACTTCAACTCCTCAAAACATGTCCGGAACATTCTCATAGGCTTACGTCTACCTTCACCACAACATACTGCAACCATCACAGCGACATCAAATGACCTGCAGCGTGTGGGCGGCGACCTGGCGACACCGCGGCTTTTGGCTGCAGTAATTCAATCAGCCCGCGCGCTACTTTACAGGCATTCCATCACTTCTAACTACCTCTAATTGATACTACTTTACTACTCTCGCCCACACATACAAATCTTTAGTTAAAGAAATTATTTAAACATTTAAACATGGCGCATTTAACATATCATTATCGTAAACAACCGCTATTAGGTGTTGCAATTGTTTACGCCCAATTCCGAGAATATGATTATAATTTTAACATTAATACTTTTTGTAAGTAGGTACGAGTAGGTAAGAAAAATACAATTTTACGTACAATCTATTTTAAAGTGAAGGACTTTGAGTAGGGGATGGGGATTATATGGTGTGTAGCTGTAAATGTAAGTGATGTGTGTTTGTGTGTGTGACAGTGTTTATTTGCCCGAGTTCATTTCTAAAAGCGAGAAAGTTATTTATATCGCGGATTTCCATGCCAGTCCATTTCATGAGATTTTCCTGTGAGATTTTCAGTCTCCTCAAGGAATTCTTAGGTGGATACATTTCAAAGAGCCCTGTTTATGTCGTTATAGACTTTTGCTAAAGTAATTGAAGTGACGGCCGATGGTTACGCACGTCGAGTCTAGACTAGTGTCGTCTAGACAACAGTATCCTAAATAAGTACCAAACGCTTGTCTCTAATAAAGTTGGAATTGAAAGTGTAAAAAGAATGCACACGCAGTACTCTGCACTTTAAGGTATACAATAAGGCAGGAAAACTTTAACTACGTAAAGGCTTCGGTAACATTACTTTGAGGATGAATCTTTGTGCTCTTTCTAATCCCAACAATGTTCTGGCGGCACCATCCCATACAGAAACGCAACAAGATAAGGCAAATTGGGCAAGATATAAACCGTTTCTAATAATGGTATGTCGGCAACCGAGCGAAGAGTTTTAATATAAGACATTTCTACATAAGACAACATACAATTTGGTGTTTTCAGCTTCTCTACAATTAAAGCTAGCAAGTCTTATTGCTACCTTGTAACACAGCCCCACCCGTCGCCGTAATCACAGAATTAAAGTTTTCTTAGAGCGTTTAGTTAGCACCATTAACGCATTCTTAGTTCCGGTTTCTTTTGTTGATCGCGAGTACAGGATGCGGCGGTGCTTTGACTTAGAAATAATTAATCAGCCGGCCGGAACCCCAGAGAATGTGTGTCGAATGCAATTAGGATGTCGAGGTCGCCATCAATGTGAGTGCAACAAATGTGAGCCGCATTAGCGTCGCGTCGACAAAGGCGGGTGATTTATCTACATCATCGGAGGAAAGCGGCCGAACGACGAACACGTTTGTCACGGAGCTCGCAACAGTCAGCAACAATCTTTAGCTGTGACAGAGTAGCCTTTGTAGAAATATGTTTATTTTCATGACTAGGAAAATATTTTTAAAGATTTAGGTGAAGCTTTTTCGAGGTTGGCTTACGAAAATTATGTCACTGCGTAAGCGCCAATTATTTCTTGCTGACCACTTCGTGGATAAACATGCTTATTGAATTTGTAATTCTGTCTGAAGAAATAGAACTTAGCAGGACAAGAATTACAAGAAGCATGATTAGCCAATTAGTGAAATAAGGTACAAGAAACGTGTAAGATCAAACAACTAAAATATTTTATTAGAAAAAGACTACGAAGTACGAATAAAATTTCATCCAACTTAAAAAAAATACTTCAAAAGATCCCCAACATAGTTTGTTTGCCGTTGTTTTTTCGGCAGAGTAGAATAGGACCAATCCAAGGCTTCCCGTCGATGTCGTAGAAGGCGACTTAGGAAACAAAGCTTATAACATCAATGAGACCTCTCCAACCCGTCTGGCCAGCGAGGAGTGTGTTGTGTAGGCCTAGGCCAAGTCCTCTGGCTCTGGTAGTAGAGAGGTCGAGGTCGTCCTGCAATGGAGCCTAAAAAGACCTGATGATGATGATGAATAGTTAGTTGAGATTGAATTTGAACAAGCCTGATGTTCGGCCGCAGTCGTGTCTCGTGTCTGTCTGCGGCGCTCGGCTCGCGTGCGCCCGCTGTATTTGTTTTACGTTCACGATATCGCCACCTTCGTGTCGGGGTTTCTACTCACGATCCCGCATGTCTACATATGTATGCGGTTGTTTTCTTGGAAAAACTATTATTTGTCGATGCACTTGTTATAGGCTTGCATGTCTCGAACTTTAACTTTTTATTGTTTCGGTTATTTCAGCATTATGTAATTAAAGTTAATGTAGAGATCCAGAATCACGGAAAAATAACAATCATTTTATAAATTATTAACTTTAGGTGAGCATTATAGAGTATAAACTTTCCCTTTCTTCCTGTACTCCTCTCGGTCTTCAGTTAATTGTTGGCAGTTTGTGGCATGCTGTTGTGATGCAGTAGATCTATATTTAGAGATCAAATTCAAAATGTTCTGCCAGTGATTACAGAGACCCACAAAACACGCTTCAATTAACAATCTCATTGAATGAAATGTGATGGCTTTCTCCAAATTACAATGTGAGCGGATGCAGCGCTGTAAGCTCGTGCAGTCCACGAGTTGAGATGAGCGACCTTTTGTTTTATTAGCGCCGACAGTACACGTGGAGAAAGTGGGGTTGCCAATTGCCTAACATCTGGCTAACATCAAAACAAAGTTCTGGACATCGTAAATTTAAATTTAAATTTTATACGCTTTGCTAAATTTAACATTCTTACGCAGTTATTGGGTGTCTAAGTAGTAGGTAAATATGGTAAAAACAGACCGATATTTTATCAGTGTCATTACATTAGACCAAAAAGACGATGGTGTAAGCGACACAATTATTTTGATGAGTGGTAGAAAGGCATACCTGGGATAAGGCTGCCTTGTGATTCTTGTGATTTCGTGCTGCATAATGTATGCCATATGTTTAGATATGTGTTTAACAAAATTATTAATTTCTTTATCCACAAACAAAATTTGCTGCTTATTTATAAACAAATAAATTGCAAGGAATAACGACAGCCCTTGAAGAAAGTTCAAGCCTTGCGCTTGGCTAATGTCGGCTAATGTCTAAACAAAAGTCGACGGTAATTGCGTAGGCGCCGCCGGCCGGGCGCTGTAACAAACGGCACCAACAGCTGATTGCTATCACGTGCCAGTATTCAATGCACTGTACCTTATCTGTTTACTATACTGTATAAAGAAAACTGGATAAAACTATCGAATCGTATTCGAGTGTTGTTTTGTCACTTATTTTCTATATTATCCCGCTTCTCAGCAAAAGTATCTCTCGCTCGTCTAGATTTTTCAGTTTCGGAACAAGCATGATGAAATTTTTCCTTAAATAAAAATTCGTCGTACTGGCAAAGGCTTCTTACCACCTACGGCAGATAGCTCAGAAGGATTAGGTGGTCCGAACACCAGCCTAGATTTGGTTTCTTCGATGAGAACAATATGTTACCTTTATGTGACTGACGAAGAATAATAATGAGTAGGAATGGTTCTTATAAATATTTTTATTACATAGTATTATTTTATGATAACAAAGGCTGGAATCCCACACATTACGCAGAAATTATAGGCATCTTTAGCAATTGCTTTCTGTTTCATTCGGTAGTAAATATGCTGTAAATTGGATTTAACACTTTTATCTACTCGACAGTGATAGAAGCCCCACCTGAATTCTAAATTGTGCCTATGATGAATGGTAAGGAATTGCCACTCCATGGTTTACGACTCTCTAGTTAATTATATGTATAAACTGACAGCGTCACCAATTGAAGACAAGATATTTCTCTGGTTGATTTATTTAGTAAACACTTGCAGGTTTTACGGCGTCGTAAATCTTAGCTCCTGCAATGCACGATCAGTCAGTTCTCCAATTAAGGCGTTACTCTGGTGTGCGGCCGCCATTACTGCTAATGATACACATGACAGACAGCTGGTTAGAAATCTGCAGTGTACACAGAAGTGTTGAAATAAACAAACACAAAATGAAAAAACACTTGGAAATAACGACAACTTGGTTCGTGGTAATGTCAGAATGTTCATTGACATTCAAAAAGCCGAAGTTAAGGCATAAAGATCCAAAATTACTTCAATACCTGAGCAACATAATGAGTAACAACAAATATGAACTCCTTCGACTTATTATACAAGGCAAGATCCAAGGCAGAAGGAGGCCAGGACGGAGAAGAGCATCGTGGCTGAAAAATCTACGCCAATGGTACAAGAAAAGTACGCGATCCCTGTTCAGAGCGGCCGTCTCAAAAGTGAAGATCGCAATGATAATAGCCGACCTTCGATACAGATGGCACATGGAACAATAAGTTATGGCGGGCATTGGAATTCCAGTAATTGATAATGAAGCCATTATTTGCGTACAAATTGCGGAATATTTACTATTTACAATTACTTATAATTTATAATTAATTAATATGTTTCATAATTCCGTTCAAAAGACGTCAAAACAAATGATTTCAAACAAAGATATGTTGTTAGCCACTCAGCCGCTATGGTGAAAATGATTTGGGCGTAAGTACATAAATAAATAAATAAATACATAAATACATAAATATATAGGGACAAATAACACTGATTGTAAGTAGGTATATAGGTTTGGATTTATTTACCGTATTTCTAACTTACATATAAAAGATCTATTTTATCTGACTGAATATCTCGAAAACCAGCAAATCTACCTTGAATTATCAGCCCACAAATATTTACGGTAATTTTAGTAGAGGCGCAATAAAAATCCCAAAATAATGTTCACAGAACCGCAAGCCGCGAGATTTACGTCACGTCACGATACGTCAGATCGTACGATATGCATGATTTGTGACACTGCGGCCTAAATCTTGTGGCGTCTCAAATATTCGTGAACCGTGACTGGGGAAAAATAATCCAGTTTACAAGAAAAATCCTGTTTACATACATCAATAACCAATCAATAGTACAATGGTTAAAAATATATTGTACTATGACTGAAATGTATGCGAGGGAAATTTAAAATGGATTGAAATGGGGTAAATTTCTGAATTACCTTTCAAATATTAAAAAAAGACAATTAACTTGTATGGGTTACATATCATATCATTACATGTTACATCGGTTTTGCGAGTCATGCTCGCGCTCATGCAAGAGCCCAGGCGAAGACGAGCTAAGGGTGTCGCCGTCGACGGATACGTCTGGGAGGACATCATCATCATCATCATCATCATCATATCATTACATATCATTATCCCTGGACACAGAATAAATACTAGTACAGCGGGCAAAGCAGCCAATTAATGTCTTCAATAAAGCCACATTAAAGCTTTTAAATCTATTCTGATCACTAAGTCGTCCAATTGCTATGGGTCGTTAAATAAGATGCTATTGCAGGGCTTTCTATTATTGCTCTGAATTTGACTCGCGGCTGTGTGTTGAAGTAATGGCTCGCCGCCGGCCGCTATCGGATCGTGCCCGTAACAGTTCAGCCAGACCATAATGTCTAGACACCGCGTCTGAGTCACATTCGTACTAATGTTTTGTGAGCTCTGCTTGCATCTGTGTCATGTTACGTTTATTTAATTAACGCTTTGTCTACTCGGAATACAAGTGATCGCATATCTGGATCATTATAGCTCCTTACGTATTAAGTTACGTATCATCAACATTCTAGTACTGTATTGTGTGAGTCATCATTCCCTCTAGTACGCTACTGATCTCTATCATTTATTTTGGACTTCCAGGTCATGTCAAAAAGCGCCAGATCATCACACCACCTTGTCCTTGGGCGACCTCTTTTACGTCGCCAGCCTACCGGCACCCATTCTCTAGCAATCTTTGCCCACCTATCTGGGTGTATCCTATACACATGCCCAGCCCAGTCCCATTTGAGTTTAGCTGCTTTTCTCCCCACGTCTATTATCTTGGTTTTGGAACGAATGCTGGTGTTACGTTCACGGTCTGTTATAGTACTATTTAAGGTTCCTAAAGGTCAACGTAATGCCAAGTATTCAAGGCGATCAAAAATTTGAACTCATTCAGGAATGGACTTTTAATACTTTGCTCGTTGAATATAAATAGGAACATTTTAGATGCATTAAATGCTTACAAATCCAAGCAAGCGTGATGAATCCTAACACGTCGGGATGCGAGCAGGTGACGCAATCCGCAAAGCTCCGCGGCGCCGGTGCTGCAGCGGGCGCGGCTGGATCGATCCACGCCTCGTCTTCGGATGATACAGAGTTACGAGCTTATCTGATCAAATACAAATCAATCCATCCAAATCCAGAGCCAGAGCACATTGTTAGTTGCGTTAGTTTGAAAAATGTTTTAGACAAACTTTTCTAAGTCCGTTTCTCTGTTTTCGCATGGTTTTATGATCTATCCGAGAGTACACAGTTGGCAAATAGTTTACGAGTATATTTACGTTTCTAATAAGAAAGCTGGTTCATCTTCATAATACATTCATCTTCATAATACAATCAATAATTTCAAAAAATAAAAACAACGAATAAAAAATTCTACTTTCAATTTAATAATGGATAATCTCCACCCACGTATATAATCGATTGCATAATGATCTATTACCACCTCGCCGTGGGCCGCGCACTAAACCAGATGATTGCTGAGAAGCTGTGCTGTAAGCTCGGATTCCTCACGACTTAGTCACGTTTGTTTATGTGCGATCGGTGCGTAATATTCGGCTGATCGTGTGTGTCCCGCAGATTGTGTCTCCACCTGTTGCCTGACTCACCGACTGGTTTTTCATACGGTACCCCGCCACAAAAACCGACAGTACAGAAACATAACTATCATTAATTTAGCTTGTCATAAAAAAGCTTACGTAGTAAACGTACAACATAGAACAAATTGGACGAAAAAAAGTTTAAGATTAGTAGTGTTAATCGAGTCGAGTATAATATAAATAAGCACTCCACTCTTACATGATATAACTCACACAGAAATACGCGTAACAACAAAATACAAGCATTTTTTTTTCTAAATGTGAAGTAACTGACATAGTACCAAGTAGGAATAGGTTGACACCATCTACGTTATGGTTCCAGTTCTCCACGAAAGATCTTTATTTCTTTATTCATTATTTCTTATCTTAGATATGTCAATGTCACTATTAGATTCTTTTGGTGATGGTTGTGTTTCGTTGGAGCTCTATCTGTGTTCTAAGTAGTTTGTATGAGTTTTTGCGTCCCGAGTACCGACCCGCCGCCGCCCGTGATCGATGGATCGATTGCACTCATTACACGGCCAAACAGACAGATAGTTTTTACGACTCCACTACTTATAGTCATAGTTACAAATGATTCATCACCGCACGTGTAAACCAGCAATCTTTTAATGTTCGAGTCATTCCATGCGAGTCCACCGCGTTTTTTGCCTCCTCGAAGTGGCGTAATTATACGCAATTTGTGAACAGATCGCAGCTCGCGTGAGAATGATTTTTCACTGTCAGTTGTTGTCTTGCGACCGAAAAAAAATGCTCTTTCAGTAACTAATTTTATCAAGGTTGCAAGTTGCACTGACGAAAAATATCAAGAGTCACAAGAAAGAGCTAAAGTTGACAATAACAGGTACAGTAAGTCAACCTTCGGCATTGAATCTCTAGCCCGTGACTGCGACGACATAATAAAGCTATGACAGATACAACAGTGTTCCTATTTGTTTAAACCGAACCTATCTCAACGTCAGCCCACAACAAGCCACAGGGCAGGCAGGATCGGAGGCGCCGCCGCTGGCGCCGCGCCAGCTCTATATTTACGTGCGGGCGCATTCCGCCCCATACTATATGCGGCATAAAATGCAGCCGATGGAGCGCCGGTTAGCGTTCCGAGTTCCGACTATTAGCGGGAATGAAGACGGATGGCCAGGGACTGTATATCGGTATTTTAATTTTACCGATATTTTCTTAAAAATATCGGTAAAATAATAATCCTATCGAAATCATAAAAATATACTGGTATTTGTATCGATATCTTAGATACTGGTATAAAAAAATCGGTATTTTTATCGATCCTTCATACTGATTCAAAAGGACTGCATATCGGTATTTCAGTTTTACTGATATTTTCTTAAAAATATCGGTAAAATAATAATCCTATCGAAATCATAAAAATATACTGGTATTTGTATCGATATCTTAGATACTGGTATAAAAATCGGTACTTTTATCGATACTTCATACTGATACAAATAATGCGGCGGCGTTGCGAGATCGGTACCCAGGTAGCAGTCGCTTGCGTCGCGTTGTTGCCGCTCTGTACGTAAGTAAGTAAGTACATGGTACATGGCGATTGGCGCGTCAGTTGTCAACTCAGCGAAGCTGCGTGGCGGCGAGTACCTATTGTTTTTACAAGCTTTTTATTATATATTCCTATTTATTATCTAGCTACCTCAATGGTCGCTCACAGCGTGTAGAGATTACTAGTGAGACTGGAATCAAAACATATTCAAAAACGCTTCCTATAGTCCGAGGCATTCCACAGGGCTCTATATTGGGTCCAATCCTCTTTAATTTATATACCGCAGACTTACCAAGTAATATTAAAAATTGTAGTCACCATATCTATGCCGATGACGTTCAAATATACATAACCTTTTCACCTGAACACACTTTATCAGCAGTAACTAATATCAATGCAGATCTTGAAAGAATTAGTGAGTGGGCACGTAGAAACTGCTTGGTTATCAACCCTCAAAAATCGAAATTCCTCGTCCTTGGATCTATCGGCCAAATAGATCGAATTAACTCTTTTAATCCTGAGCTTGAAATTGGAGGAGCTGTTATTGAGAAAGTAACAGAAGCGCGAAATCTTGGAGTTTTTATGGATAACACTCTTAGGTTCCACAACCATGTTTTAGAGACAGTTAAAAACTGCTTTTATAGGCTTAAGGTTTTGTACCAAGTGCGCAACTATTTGGATGTTGATAGTCGTATTATGCTTTGTGAATCTCTTATCCTCTCTAAGCTGAATTATGCGGATACCGTCAATGGCGATTGCTTGTTTGGTTACACTAAAAATCTTATCCAACGTGTGCAAAATGCTTGTGCTAGGTTTTGCTTCCCTATTCCGCGACGGGCTCACGTTACCCCGTTTCTCAATCAGAGCAATCTAATGAATATGAAAACTAGGCACAGTTATAATTTTGCTTGCTTGCTCTTTAACGTTGTGCATACAAAATCACCTCCCTATCTATATGCTAAGCTGACTTTCTCACAACGTCCAATTAGATCTGCCCAGCGTTTGCTGGGTGTGCATCACAGCACAGCAGAATTTCGTGGCAGTTTTCGTTATGCTGCCACGAAGTGTTGGAATAATATTCCACCACCCATTAGGAACTGTCTTACTGTTAAATCTTTTAAAATTGAGTATAAAAAGTATCTTTTGAATAAACGGAAATTAACTTAGCCTGTGCTGTGTTGTACAATCTATTCTAGTTATTTATTTAATAACAGATACCATAATCCCTTTTGCAAGTGTTTAAGTGTTTTGTTCTTTTTAAACTTACGTTATTTTTATAATCGATTCACACAGTTCTGTTATTATGCGATTTTGTTTAAAGGTATGTAGCAAAATAATAGAAAAATATTTGTTTGGATCATATATACAACTACAAAAAGTACTTACAGAAAATCACTTATAACTAACAGAATATGCCACCAAAATGGTTTCTCTCACTGTACGTATAATGATATTGTTGCATGTAGTGGTGCTTTGAAATAGAATCTTATGTCATGTCAAATGATATGGTTCGGCGTGTCGTTGCAGTGCGCAGTGGTACTTCTTGTGTGGCCGGTGTCACGGAAGACCAGCGTTGGGGTGTTGTAAAATGCCTCGACACATGCTGAGTGGACGTCGGATTAGCGTCATATTTAGATTAATTAATGTACCAATTTGTAAAATTGCAACTGTATACATATTTCGCTAATAAACCATATTCTATTCTATTCTATTCTATTCTATATTATTTAACTTGTAATGTATCTTGTATGTTTGTATGTATGAATATTGGTTTAGGTCAAATCTTGCAACTCAATTTTCAACCAGTTATCCTCAACCGATTTAGCTGAAATTTTGCATACTTGTGTAAATTGGATGACAATACAATATTATGAAGTCAATGACTGATCTGATGATGAAGCCGGGAGATATTCGACGTAACTCAGTTAAAAAACAACCTCCTACCTAGGCCATGCTAAAGCCTCCCGTTGCGCTTTCTTATTCTCTAGCAAATGATGGGAACTTAAATGGGAACGGAAATGGGAACGGGATGGGGAACTGGAAAAAAGAAACTGAATATTGGTGACTGACTGACACATCAACGCACAACCCAAACCACTGGTCTAAAGACTCTAAATTAGGCACATAGGTTCCTTATGAGGTCTAAAGGTGCACTGAGAAAGGTATTTTTTATAACTCATTCCTTAAAGGGGTGAAACGGGGTCCAAAGTTTTTATGGAAAAACAAGATTAGTTAGACCATTTTATTCGAAACTTTGCAGGAGTTCTCTGACGGTAAATGAGTAGGTTAGGATTTACAAAATTCAACCCCTAGGGAGATGAAATGGGGTGACCTACTGCCTAGACCATGCAGGCAAGTCAAGTCGTCGAGAAAGGGAAAGGAAAATCTTTGATTATCCCCTTAAATCCCTACACTATATTCAAACATTCTAACTTAATAATTCATATGTTAGAACAAAATTGATGACAAAAGAAAAATTCAAAATCCTATTACAACCATTTTAGACTTCTACGCGGACGACGTCGGGTTACAGCTAGTGTAATTTATATTACTATTATTTGTAAAATCATTTTCAAATTAGTTATGCAATTACTGGTTAAGGCGAGGTTTTACCAAACTCAAGCGAGATGAGGTGAAGGGCAATCCGCGAGATTTCTCCTGTCGCTTCAATTTCGTCTTCTCTAACCAACCTTTTTTTTTTTGTTTAGTCGTTTCTTTTTTTAATCATGTTGTTCCCACGAATATAGGACATATAAACGGTTCTTCTCCTCGGAAGTCCATTGTAGAGGGATAAGTGCTTTAGTAGAACAGGATTTGCCCTGGTATCCTAAGGCGCAACATTAGCGTTATGACATGTTTATTCACCCTAATACCATTCAGCCCTCAGCATGTGCTCACCTTGGCATTGGGTCATCCATCTAATCAAACACAATTCACATTCATAACAAGGAACGTAATTTTTTCCCTAATCTTAAAAATAGTTTAGCATATGGATATCATCTAGGACCAAAGTACTCATCAAGTCGCATCATACGAGCCCAAACTTGATACAGTTATGTCGTTTTATTACGGAGTTCCTATGGCTACCTTCCAGCTCCATCATCAGACCCATCTAGACACAAAGTACTCGTCAAGTACTCGACTGATCGATCAACGCACAGCTAAAACAGCTGGGTCTAGAGACATGAAATTTTGCACAAACGTTCCTTAGGTAACGTAAGTGTGTACTAAGAAGAGATATTTGGAAATTCATCCCCAAAGGGGTTTCAATAAGGGTTAAAAGTTTTTATTCAACTTGGTCAAAGATAATATAATTACTAACGTAACAGATACCCAACGCCATAGAAACGATTGGAGAGCCCGTAAGCACGCAAAACTGGAGTTGCGGAGCGGCCTCTCAGAGATGGCAGCACACACGAGTAGCCAAAAAGATGACGAAGAAAGTGTTGAATATACTTTTAAAAAATATGTTGCATTTCATATAAGTCTTATTTAACTAATTAGAGCACTACTTTATTTAAATGATAGTTATAAAGAATTTTTATGTTTTAATTTTTACCTTAAAGCGCCATCTAGTTACAAGGAAAAGAAATAATAATGTTTATATGACGATGGGTAGGCATGACTTGGTCAACTTTGAAGTTAGAAATGTAAAAAATGACATGAGCTCACGGTTCAAAACACAAGTTTACTGTATTACCATATTTAAAATAGGGGATAAAAGTTTGTATGAACCTCAACTCAAAACAGCTGAACAGCGGGAAAATGTACAATTCTCATGGGATTGTCAAAAATTTAACCACGTGGACAAGGCTGTGGGCTTCAGCTAGTTGCATATAAAGTATTTGGTTTGACGTAAATAAAAAAGTAACTTGTTGGAATCTAGCGGATTAGGAAAATCTAGCTTAAACACTTACTTCAGAAACACATAGCGTCGATGCAAAGAACATTTATAATATTTCATAATATATTATAAAGCAGCCTAGGAGCGATATTTGTATTATTGTTTTTTCTGCGTCCCTACGAAGACTGCGTAACTTTCTGCCGATGGATACCAAAATTGCGCTCTCACATAGTTTAATGCTCCTCATTTTGGATTATGCTGATTTTTGTTACCTATATATTGCGCAGAAGCAATTAACCAAGTTTGAGCTAAATTTTTCACGCTACTCAAAGCTTCCTATTCAACTTCGCCAAGACTGGCATATTCTATTTCTTCTTTACTCCATCCTCTTAAGTTCCTCTTATCCCAAGTATCTTAAGGAGCGCTTCGTTTTCCTTAGTAATGCTCATGAACGCAGTTCAGAAAATCTTCGGCTTCATAATCCTCCTCACTCCACTGCAATGTACCCAAATTTTATCACTGTTCATTCTGCCCTTCTTTGGGATGGCCTTCCGATCCGCATCCGCTAACCTCAGACATTGGCAAGTTTTACATCATGAAGGTATTTGAAGTATTATGTATTATACTTTTAGAGGTTTTGTACTTAGTTCTTTTAACGGCGTGCGTCGCCCCCCCCCCCCCCCTCTTAGAGAATCGAAAAAATGTACCTTTATTTTTTGACAATGTGGAAATTCAAGTGTCGCCATGGTGTGCTTATATTTATTATTCGTAAGCGGTTGTATTTTTTTTTGATTCTGTATTTACAAACGTTAAAAATAAATGAATAGCAATGTGTGTAAAAAAAAAACAAACTGTATTCCAAGCCGTTTGTGATATCCAGCAAAAGACCTAACATTTGTACATAAACATTTGTCTCTTATGATACATTAATTACTCTACTACTTGAATTCTGGATTCCTTACAAAATTCCGCCAAAGAAACGTTTCCCTGGCAAAATATGTTTTTGACGAATTTTCCAAAAATTACTGATTACACAAATTTCATTTATCGATAAACATTTGAAGGCAGCTTTACACTAAAGACCTAGTATAGTCAACATTTAATATTCGACACTTTTCCGCTGGGGATATGCACACCTAGACTTTTGATGGTCGGAAACTCGGAACTAAAAAGGGTAGTTACATGCAATATGGCACTCTAAACGCCGCTGCCCTCGAGCGTTACCTACGTTACCTACCTACCTAAAGTTATTTATGAAAACTTATAATATTTTCACGAAAAAGTAATCGTCAATTTTTTGGAATCCGTACCCATGGTAAAAACCCTATTACTAAGAGTCCGCTGTCCGTTTGTCTGTCTGTCGTCCGTCTCTCTTTCCGTCTGTCTGTCTGTCCGTCCGCTTGTCTGTCCTTCCGTCTGTCTGTTCGTCAGTCTGTCTTTCCATCTGTCTATCTGTCTGTCACCAGGCTTTATTATGAACCGTGATAGCTAGACAGTTGTCATTTTTACGATAAGACGTATTTTTGTTGCCGCTATAACAATAAGTAATAAAATAAATATTTAGGTACGGAACCCTTTGAGCGTGAGTCTGTCTCGCACTTGTCCGGTTAGCGTATGACCAGAATCTGTTACGAGCCAACGCTGTACGAGTTGAGCCACAGTGTATGAGCATTTATTTATTTTGAGCGTACGGTTTAACATCAGCCGAACTCCAGTATCTATTCCTCATCGTGTATACAATAGAGAATATTTTTTTATTTGCTTGATAAAATCCTTAAAAACCACAGTAAGCAAATATAAAAGAGTTTATAAAATATTATAATCAGCGACGAACTTGTTATACTTTAAAGTTTCAATTAGGACGAGAAGTCCGATATGTTCGTCAAAGTCCACATCATCTATACATTTGCCATAGAAAATAACATTTTTGCGAGTGAGATAGACATATTTTCGTAAAATCGCTATATCTCGTTCGTTTTTTAACCATTTTTTGTTCTGTTTTCACTGTTAGTACTTTAAAATATTTATGAATAAACTGGTTAGATAACACATATTTTTTTCATGCATATTGTCTTTTTCCTTTTTTACAAATATTTTAAGGGATGATTTAGTCTATCGTTTTGAACAACTTTTTGCAACATATCGAAATACTAAAAAATCATTAGGTTCCGTAAACCGAAGTAGATATGTAATATCGTTACTATGAAATTTTCTTTCTTTTACGGTTCAAGTTAAACGTATTTCGAAATACATTTATTGGGACAGTAGTTCGAAATGATGTACTAAATGACCCCTTAAAATATTAGTACTTAATAAAAAGGACATTGTATAGGTAGTGATTAAGATACTACTAATGCAAAATGTAGGAGAACATCATCTATACAAACAATTTTTACCCGACTACGGGGAAGCCAAAAGGAGGATAATGTGGTTCGCCACTATGTATGTGTGTCTATGTGTGCATTATCTACATCTATCTATCACAAATTATTAAGGAAACTAAGTCACTGAAGTCTGCGAGATTCATATTTCCGATACTAAATAATATTGTAAACATTAGCACGCGCTATACGCGTCAAGGTCACGACAGTTCACTATGCAAACAATTTATCACCCGCAGGCCCCGCGGCACAACGGTGAAAAAGCAGTAGTATTGCATAATACGGCTATCTCATTCTAACGCGAGTAAAATTCAGCACACACAGGTCCTATCGCGACAAGTTGATTCCTAGTTTTTGATTTTCACCTACGAACTATGTTGCGTTATATGTATAAATCGCGTCGAATGCGCACTTATTTTTATCTGGTTGGAAAATTAAACAAAACCATGTCACGTAATAATGTGTAGAAAATAAAATTTCGAAAAAAAACGAAAACGAGAGAAATAGAACTGTCTGCGTGATCATCATCATCATTTAAGCCGCATAAAGTCCACTGATGGACATATGCGTCTCCCAAGGATGTCCAAAAAGAAGTGCGTGCAGCGTGATAACCTGTCTGAACATAAATGACATATAAAAGCTTCGAATAAAAGTCACTGAAATGCAAATAAGCAAAGTGCGGGGTTCGGGACGCGCCGGACGCGGAAAGTGATGAAATACTGGTAATATACTGATATTTTTGTATCAGTACCATATCGATACATTAAATTTCAAGTATAGATATTTAAGTATCTAAATAGATATCGATACCAATATCGATAACTCGCTCCCAGATTATCGATATTTATATCGATTTTATATCGATAAATTAATACCGATATCAAAAATATACCGGTATGATTATCGATATTTATATCGATATTCCGATACTGGTATAAAAAATATACCGGTATAATTATCGATAATATATCGATAATCTGATACCAGTATCAAATATATATCGGTATGATTATCGATATGTATATCGATAATCTGATACCGGTATCAAAAATTTACCGGTATTACAGTCCCTGCGGATGGCCGATACCGACAGTTATTGTAGGATTTATTGCACGATCTTCATTACATGGGATTAAATGGCTGTTTCGAACCTTTTAGCCCTGTCTTTTAATTATTTATCATCATTATCAGCTAAAATTTAGTTATATCATAATCTTATACCTTTAAACGAGCAATTCTTGTATGTATATATGTATGTATATATATTTATTTATAAATTTCTGTGATCTCGAAAACGGCTCTAACGATTTCGCTGAAAATTTGTATATGGGGGTTTTCGGGGGTAAACAATCGATCTAGATTAGTTTTATGTTTGGGAAAACGCGTGTTTTCGAGTTTTCATGCGTTTTTCTTTCCACGCAGAATATGGTCGCTAATTTCGTCGCGCCGCGACCGCCTTGATTTAGCTCAGTGGTTAAGGATAGCGACCGCTAGAAAGAGTGTTACGGGTTCGAATCCCACTCGGTGACTTACCTTTGTTTTTTTTTATGTTTAAGTTTATATATTTTTTTTTATTTTGCTTTGTTTTTAGACAAGTTTTAAAAAAATTAGTTTATTTTGGAGATGTAACCGAGCAAAGCTCGGTCGCCCAGGTACTATACTCTAATATGCTCTACTGTAAAATCAACGTCGAATTGAAACTACCAGTGCGATTGACTGTTGTATATCTGAGAAATGGCATCAGAAATAAATACAGGCGTGTTCCAAATAAGTTATTAGGAAAAATAGAGCTTCCTTTTCTTTTTCATGATATGCTGACGCCGATCAGCACAGAATACTAAATATTTAGAAATTCCGACAAGTAAAACAAAGTAACAAAGATCCGATTCGTAAGTTTTGGGCATCTTTCCTCCTCAGACTCAGGACGGCCTAAGATTATTATTGTTGGAAATCTATACATATAAAATAAAACAGTAAAAAAGGTGTGTCTGTACATAAAATATATTTTCAAAAAAAATATTGGGGGCGATGGAGACATAGTAATAGAGTAAGAATTTAAAAAAAAATGTCTGTCTGTTTGTCTGTTTGTCTGTTTGTCTGTTTGTACACGCTAATCTCCGGAAATACTGGACGGATTCGAATGAAACTTTTTTTTTGTTATATAGCTATTAAGCCTGGGCAACATATAGGGTATAAATGATTTTGGAAAATAGAACGCCTGATGCAGAACCGTAATGGTCCAGCTAAACTATAAGAGATATAAAAATGTCGCCTTAGTAAAAGTTGTTCAGCCCGATGAGCATTTTCTAGAGACATAAAGTCCACGCGAACGAAGTCGCGGGCTTCGGCTAGTCTTGAATACTCCTGTTCGTGCTCTTGTTGTGGAACACGTGTGTGCTATGGGATAAATAATTGTAATAAAACATAATTGCGGCCATAAAACGGCTCCTGTTTGGAATAAAGCACCGGACTTCCACTCGCTCCATAAATCGATGATTATCTATTAGTACCATGCCATCCGCACTATATGGAGCATCGCGGCGTGCCATCAGCGCACGTGTCCGCCAGGGGCCAGGGCTGCGCTATGCGCTAGTTACGATAAAAAGTCTGCGTTCGCAACTATTGGATTATTTAGTTCGAGTTTTCGACGACCACCACGGCGTAATGGTTAACATGCCTGTCTACTACTCAGGAGGTCCCGGGTTACGATCCCCGGTCAGGTCAAGATGGAAAATTATGATGTCGGAGTTTCATGGATACATGATATGGAAGTCAAAGCTTGGTGACATGATGGCACCACCACTCCCACCTTCCTGGTATGGGCATGAAGGCGCAACCAGAAGTTTTTAAAGGGTCTTAATCCTAATGTGCTGCTGTATGCTGTGCCTGATGTAATGCTTTGATGTCTCCGCAGTGGCACGAAATGGGATGGCATTAAAACAAGTTTATTTGCCCATTTAAAAAAAACCCGGACGTACGCCATCTGGTGATGAATATCGGAACTACACGTTCTAAATGATATCCGTAGCGCCATCTATTATTTGCTAGAGAAAACCCTGACTTTCAACCTGAATTCGGCTGAAGCGATTTTCATTAAACATACCAAAGAATTAGAACCACCACCGTAAAAAGACATGCTTTTACGTAATTAAAACTGCATAGAATCGGTTCCAGCGCTTCTATGCCACAGACAAACAGACAGACAGTCACTAGCGTCAAACTTATAGCACCCCTCTTTTTGTCGCGGTCAAAAAAGGCAAGTCAAAGCCCACGTGTGTGGCAGCCCTCACCGCGCACGCGCTAATGTTCACCAGATGCATCTCGCGCGTTACCCTCCGGTCGCGTTACTGCAGGCGGATAGGTTTCCTGCGAAACGTTGTGTAAGCGAGCGCGATCTATCTAGAATGGGTTAGGTAGCTTGTTGGGCAAGGTGACACGCGTTATTTATTTCCTACGAACATGGCGTGAAAGTGTTTCCTAAGTCGCCTTCTACGACATCCACGGGAGGACTTGGAGTTGCCCTATTCTTCTCTGCCGGACGGAAACCACACAAAAAACGAAGACACACATACGAGTGCAAAATCATTGCTATCGAAAATAGATATAAGTACATTCTTGTAATAAATAACATTATGTATGTTAGATAGAACATAATTTGTTTGCTGCAACATTATTTTTGGTCTTTGGGTACGATTAGCGCGGGTATATTATGATATCATACAGCTAAGTTTGGTGGTTGTCAATTCAGCGCCCACGGTCGATGCACTCGACGCGACCAAAAAGGGAGAGCTGACATCATTTCAGATGATATCAGGATCCGATGTTACGTCTCTGTTTCAGCAAGGTTAAATTGATATTTATTAATTGAGTTTAATTATATTATGCAAACTGATAACTACGAGCATGAATGTGACAAAATTAGTTTGTAAACGAAAGATAACTGTTCAGTTTTTCATTGTAGATATGATATCAGTCATACTCATAACCAACGCGTTACCAAACGTAATCTAAGTATTTTAGATCTATTAGGTTAATAATAATTAATGCATGGCAAAGCAGCGCAGCATTTACTATAATAGCATCACAGAAATCGTCATTTGTGTTGACCTTTTCACAAATCAGTAATCAAAAAATAGACTAACTAGCTTTCTTTGCAGTTAAAGCTAAATCGTTTGCCAACTACAAACAGTCATTGTAACTGTGGCCGACTGTAGCAGTGTCAGTACTCAGTAGTGAGTATCCCCGTATCGTGCAGTCATTTCCCGCAGGATGGAACAATTCCCAGCGACCTCGCCGCCTAGCTCTAACGAGTCCACGTAATATGTCAGTGCTAGAGCTGGAAACTGAACGTACATGTCGAATTACATCCACTCATTCAGAACATAGACACAGGTGCTCCTGCGTGTAAAAATTACAATTTTAATAATGTCAGGACATGTTACTTCTTCTTTTTATATTTAAGAGCTGGGCTCTTGTCGGTGGAGTGATTTCCAAGTCTCTCTTCCTTCCGCTAAGTTCTTAACCTCTTTATTTTATACTTTTCTCCATTTTGACTCCATTTTAGGGATATAGTACGGTGGTTTCCCCATTTGGAGAAGGCCGAAGATGCGGAATTTGGAAGGGTTTCTGTCGAATCAAATACTGCGGTATGGAAGACATGTTACTAGCCTGCCTTAACTGTTTTGTTCAGAATATGGTATTTCCTGTTTCATTATAAGACTAACTTATTATGTATTATCTTATACCTTTAAACGAGCAATTCTTGTATATTTATTTATTTATATATTTATAAATTTCTGTGATCCCAAAAACGGCTCTAACGATTTCGCTGAAAACTGGTATATGGGGGTTTTCGGGGGTAAACAATCGATCTAGATTAGTCTTATGTTTGAGAAAACGCGTGTTTTCGAGTTTTCATGCGTTTTTCTTTCCACGTAGAATATGGTCGCTAATTTCGTCGCGCCGGCTGCCATCTGTTTGGCTCAGCGGTTAAGGATGCGGACCGCTAGGAAGAGTGATACAGGTTCGAATCCCACTCGGTGACTTACTTTTGTTTTTTTTTATGTTCACGTTTATATATAATTTTTTATTTTGTTTTGTTTTTAGACAAGTTTAAAAAATGTAGTTATTATTTGAGATGTAACCGAGCATAGCTCGGTCACCCAGGTACTTTTTTATAAATGAAAGTAAGGAGCTCGGTGTCTCGGCGGGATTATTAGCGCTTTCGCAAGTAAAGCGACATCGGATGTGGTCCGCATTTAGATGGATGACCACAAGTGCCATAAAAAATCTTGATCTCCTCCATGCTTCGGAAGGCACGTATAAGCCGTTGATCCCGGCTGTCATCATTGTATGGCAGTCGTAAACCTATGTCAGATAGATGAGTTTAGGCAGCTTGAAAAATTTGACACAGAAACCTAAATAAACTCGCATCTTATCTTGCTTTGGGGTACACATTTGGAAGGACGTCGAACCTTTGTCACTAGTATTCCCTGCCTCATCTGAATTAAATATCCGAAAATAAGATTAGCGATTTCTTCAAAAGCATACTTGGCCGTACAATCCATACATGTTTTATTTAATTCCGCGATCCGAAAACTTCGTTATAGTACTGAATAGCGTTGTCCAGTGAACCGCGTATTTAAATAGTGTTATTTATTTAACATACGAGTGCGACGAACTCCAACAACTCCAAGAGTAAACGCTCTCTAAAGGGGTTAGTACAAATTATACATTATTCAAACAAAAGAAAACAAATAAGTTACAATGCAGTAAACAGGGAGAAGAAACACCGGGGAGTCTCTAGTCCCAAACAACATGGAAATTTATACACACTAGAGAATTATTGGATAAATAATAACAATTTCATTAATAGAGTCACTCAATCTCTTTCTGTAGAGTTGTGTAGTGCCGTGTGGTTCGGCAGAGTAGAATAGAATAGTCGTAGCTAAACAAAGCTTATAAACATCAATGAGACCTCTCCAACCCGTCTGCCAGCGCGGAGAGTGTAGGCCAAGTCCTCGTGCTCCTGCAGTGGAGACCAAAAGACCTGATGATGATGATGAATCTCTTTCTGTAGATTAGTTAAAGGCAACATCACATCACATGGTTTCAACTTGATCATTGCCAATGGTTATCTGGTAGTGTTTTCTCTCTTAAAAACACATCATTGCCATATGCTGAGTGACGCTATTTTGGTGTAAAAATAGTTTCAATTATTAAGTCATGAATTAATGCTTCTGTTTTGCACTAAATAAAGTATTTTTCGTTTTTTTTTTCTTATTTTCTTCCTTTCAACTTCTTCTTATCGTCTATGTGTTAGTCACTAACACACAGACGATAAGAAGAAGTTATACTAACACAGTGTCAGAGTTTTTACCGCCTTAAAGGCCTCTGACATGGTATCCTTTCAACTAACAGACTTAGTTGAACATTCAGGCAAAATAAGCATTTCCTAGAACAGTTCTCGGCAGACAGCCGGTTGTAAAACCAGAGCCAAATCGACAGGGTTTGTTTTTCTTCGCAGTCCTTGAAGAAAAAGAAACCTTCTTCAGAAAACACTCTAAGATAAGAACAAGGATATTGATAGCAACAGCATTGGCCACCGGACATGAATAGCAATGAATGAATTTGGTCGACAATAAATTGATATCGCCGTCGGAGTGAAGGTAAATCCGTCTGCGTGATGTCGGCAGATTAGATTGTAATTAAACCGTAAAACACAAGCTGGCAGGTGCTCGAGCTTTCACGGAGAAAGCGCAGGAAAAGGTCCGCCCGCGCCTGCGCCGGGATCGCGGGCATTTCCATAGAGAAATGCGGCGATAGAAACGAACACGCGCATTCATTGCGGTCTTATTGCGGACCACCGTTGACCGTTCAAGTTCCTTGCTTTCTGTAAGCTGAGACAAATATCCAATTCATCATCATCATCGTCAGCTCTCAGGGACCCACTGCTGGGCATAAGCCTCCCTCTGTCTGCGCCATCTTGTTCTATCCCTTGCCATCCAATTATTGTTTGCCAAATGTTGAATTCTGAAATATAATGTATTAGTAAAAACTCTAGCTATTTGGCATCACGCTCTGTTACGTATATTATTTTTAGGGTTCCGTGCCCAAAAGTTAAAAACGGGACCCTATTACAAAGACTCCGCTGCAGCTATACAGCCTAGTTCACAGATTATGTATTTCTGTTGGCGCTATAACAACAAATACTAAAAGCAGAATAAAATAAAATTTTACATGGGGCTCCCATACAACAAACATGATTTTTTTATAGATGATGGTACTGGTACGGACCTTGGTCCGACTCCGCTAGTCCGACTAGCACTTAGCCGGCTACCTTTTCATCCTATAAACTTATATTACACTGTTATCAATGCATGGGCGACATAGCAATCGTATCATCGCTGTACTAACAATGACATAAGTTGTAAAGCCTGCAGATAACAGAGTCAGCTTATCAGTTACGCGCTGTTATCTAACAATTATGTATTCGTTCAGCGACAGCGAGGCGCAAGGTCAGAGGGAGCCGGTTGTCAACGGGAACAGTTCAAACAGTACTGCATTAATGGCATCGGCGTCGCAGGGAATCCCAGGAACATCGATATTTTTATTGTCTTCACTTTAACAATACTAGCTCAGCATGGTACCATGCTGTTCTTGTAAACTTATAGTCACATTTTAAATTTCGCAAGGAAAGCTTGAATTTCTGTCTGTACTAATTTATAGTTTCCATATATCATATCATAAGCCTCATATATGGACATTCGTTGACTACATCTGCTTTGTTCAGGACATGGTTATTACATTCGAAATCTAAACAAATAGTTTGTTTATAATTTATTGTAATTTAGAAAAAACACAGATACAAATCCGAAAAGTAAACATACAACGGAGGACTTCTCCCGTATATCTCTTTTATTCATTTTTAGGGTTCCGAAGTAAACAAGGAAACTTTATAGTTTTGCAATGTCTGTCTGTCCATCCACGGTTTTACTCAGAGATTATAAGTTCTAGAAAGCTGTGATTTAAAACTATTTTAAGGGTGAATTCAGTCCGTGACTCTAAACAACTTTCCCCAAGGAACAGGTATCGAAATATGAAAAGTAATTTTTGGCCTTCCATACAAGTTGACCGATCAGCTGATCTGAGTTTGTATGGAAAAGCCAAAAATATTTTTCATTTTTCAACATATGTTTCTTGGGGAAAGTTGTTTACTATCACGGCCTGAATTCACCTTTAAAATAGTTTCAAAATATTTTGTTAGACCTCACATTTTTGTTTCCTTTTTCTCAAATTCAATAGAAAAGTGTGAGTTTTCAGAACTTTTTAGTTGGCGTAAACATAAAGTCGGCATTTGCAACTACTACTAGCCAGTTTTTTTCATTGATTGTATTACATTCGAAAGGAGCCGGAACTGAACGCACGTTAATATCAAACGCCCCGAGCCCGAGCAAATAAAACGTAATGGACGAAACTAATCAGCGTCAGAGGTGATCATTTATTTGGAGTGACAGTGACAGGCGATTCATCGCAGCCACATCGCAGCTTTCTAGACCAAACAATAAGGACGTTCAGTTACAAGCTGGGAGAAAAGATAGAGCCGGTTAAAGGGCTACCTGAATTTTCCGGAGTCCAGTGGTGCCCATTTGAAATAAATCATTTGAAAGGAATCGGAGATATTATTTAAAATTTTGTCTTGATCAAACTTTAGGTAATCCTTCAAACTATTTTATGAACTGTTTATAGTTTAAAGTGTGAACGTGAAGCTTTTCTTCGCACATTAGCCAAAAATTGCCATTTTTCGCAAATGAGCGCAAAAAAGCTTCAGGATGTCACTTTAGACTAAACAGTAGTTCATAATATAGTTTGAAGGGTTATCTAAGGCTTGGACAAGACAAAAATTTTAAATTATACCTCCGTTTCCTTTAAATTATTTATTTCAAATGGGGGCACGGTCCAGTTCCCCGAAAATTCAGGTATCCTCTTAAGTTACATACTCCTGATGAGGTATCGCTGAGATTCGTTATTAAAATGCGATGAAACTAATGCCCGACGTCAGAGGTAATCATTTAAATGGAATGACGCGCCATCATTGTTGCTGACAGGCAATTTATCGTGGAAACACTTGCAACTATCAGCTTTCTAAAGCTAGCTGGCAAATAAGACGGAGTTCATGCCGTGACACAAAAGACCAGTGAATTTATTTACGAAGTTACTACGATTGAACGATAAATTCATCAACGCAGTTGTAGCCGATTCTTTTGTGTAAATTCAAATCTTAAAAGCCTTTCGTCTATGACTGGTATATCATGATCATTATTATAAGTCTTTCGGAAAAAAATATTCTCGTACAAGCTCTTATTGTGCTTATAAAACTATAAAACTTTTGTTTTGCGTGCTCTTGTGCTGGAGACCAAGAGTCACTTTCGCAAGAGTCGCTGCGCCAGGATAGTGAGCAAACAAGGTTCTATTGTGGGAACTTAAAACTAAGATTACAAATAAAAGATTATTATGAACTGAGATTGTGAATAGATATCTGGACCGGATATGATAATGATCAATCTCCGTGCAATACTCGCACAGCCAGAGAAAACTACCGAACATAATAATATAATAAGGCGTAATAGAAATCTAATGGCTTATATCGTGCAGACAATCAGTTACGTCGGCCGCAACGATGTAATGGATGAACTGTCTAGAATTGCTGACACTGTCGCAACACTATAAAGGTTGGTTAATTTAAGCCAGATCGTCTGACTAACAACTAAAAAAAACTTTAAAAGACGTAACATTACGAAATTAGATTGATAAACTAGATATTCTACATAATGATAGATCTAGGAATGGCGGATGGAGGCTCTAAAAATAAACGAGCCGTTGACTTAGCTAAATTTGCATCGCTTTTCGTAGTTTTCGTTTTTATATAACTTTTAGTAGTTTATTAACTATTATCCGTGAGTCTAATTACGTTTTGTTGTTATTTAAGTTTTTATATACCCATTGTATAAAATAAATCTCTTAAAAAAAAGCTCCCAAAAATAACAAAATCGAAGCTCAATAAAATTATTTCGCTTCTCTTTCACCTCCTTCCACCTTCTCTCTTCTATTTCACCAGTGTTAGCGAAGCAACCTGTGTACTCGCAATCAGAGCGCCGGATGTAAAAGAAGATCGTTTGCGGCCGGCGGCCGGCGGCCCGCCCAATCTTATTACATTACGAATTCGTATAAAACACGGCAATCAAAATGAACAAACGCAATTACGACATTTTTTCTGGAAATTGCCCGTAATAACACCGTGATAGTTCCGCGTACAAATGTTTGGACATACCAGACAAGCGCACCTTTGCTTTTGATGATACTTCATATGACTTGTTCTCCGATTTCTTACCTGAAAACAAAAATAAATTCTTTTTTAGTCTTAGAAAAATAGAGAGCTAAACATGATAGTGATAATGTAAATAAAAATGATCCTATCAAACTAATAAAATTGTTGGCATACGCATAGGAATTTATTTTAAAAGCTAACAACACTCATGACATGAATGAATCATTCATGAGTGTAGTTTAAAAATGTCACTGACTACTATATGCTATTTTGAAAGGAACCATTGAAGTATTTTAAAAATCTGAAGCTTTAAGCAATTCTGAGTTTGAGTCGTAGGTAAACAATATATCATATAAATCCACTGACCGTTTACTGTTCAGATTATAATTTCCATTTGGAAATTGCAGAAAAATAATCAGAAAACATTCAAGAATAGAGGATAGTGTCTGGTAAAATGTAATATAAAAAGGGGAACATAAGCTTTTGACTATTTCGCGCGGATAAGATTGCAGAGATAGCTAGATAGCAAATAAATGAGTTTACCGCAGTTTCCATTTTATGTTATTCTCAAAGGACTGCACCGAATGCAAATCGCGCAAGTACGGTCGCAACCACATTGCTTGCATTCGTTTGCAACGCTAACAATAATGAGGAAAATTTGCATCTTGTTGAACACGGACGCGAACAAATAGGAGAGCGTGACGCGCAAAACGACGATGGATTTTATCAGACAAGTCGTGTGGACTAGACTGTTATAGATATAAGGAATAGTCTCAGTTTCAGTGTATATGATTGTATTATCTGAATTCCAAAGGCGTAAAGAAATTCGATATCGCATATGAAAAAAAAAAATATAAATTTCAAAAATGTAATTAAAATGTTAATTAAGTGCTATTAGATAAGAATAAAAATATGAAAGTCATGTAATGAATAAAGTAATGAAGGCATCAGATCCTGCCCATCAATCTGCGTTGTTGAGCAACAATGGAAGTGGGGGCGCGGCGGAAGGCGCGCCTTATCGGACATCGAATGTAATTAGATTTACAGGGAAACGGCTGGCGGTAGCACCATGTCTCGTAATTCGTAAATGAACTGGAGAGAACATACAAGCTTCCATGGAAAGAAGCGTATGTTTTTAAATCTTATAAATTGGCAAATTATCGTAACAATAACAGTGTAATGGAATGAGTCATTCATTAATCATAAGAAAATCAGTAGTCCATGAATCAAAGTACAAAAGAAAATTGTTACTGGTTAATTATTAATACATTGGTAAATAAACACAACACACCTAGGAAGTAAAAATATTATAATACATAGAACAAAAAGGCTCGCTGGTCTTCAAGACGCGCATGCGTGGTGCTGTGAGGTTGTCAAAAATGTAGGATTAGTAATAAAGTATTAGCCATCACCTATTCGTGCAGAAATAAATGGACAGTCTCTATCATGATATCAAACAGGATGCGGCGACGCGGTGTGTTGTTACGATGAAGGCATGCACCGATGCTCCAGATTGATAGTGTCGCGTCGCTGCCTGCCGACGCATGCTTTGACAGTGACAACACTGAATACACAGAACCACAAGGTCAGCCTGTGTTTACAAGCGCGCCAAAGTAAACAAACTGCACTGAAAACCGCACAAATTAGACCACTGCAGCCAGTGTACTGTCTGTTCTGAATCAATTGAACTAAAACAAGAAGCTCTTTCGTTTGTTGCTCGACTACGATGTAGGGATTGGGTCTCGTAAGTCCTCCATAGAAAGCGTTGGAGTGCCTTTGCCCTGGTGTAAGAGATAGTATAGGCAAAAATAGGCGTGTTTTATACTAGAAAGTTTTTCCACAGCGAAGTCCCTTACTCGTAAAACTGATATTTCACAAGCTCATCGGAAATAGCGGCAGTGGGCCACGGTTACGCTGATGTCATGGACCTGCGCGCGCGTGCCAAAGCCGGAGCCCATTCATGTGCCAGCGCATTGGCATTGTCATCGCTTATCATCGATACTAGTCTGTACACATCCTTATCGCAATCAGAGGACGAGGCGCACGATATGTGATGAAACCTGTATGAGATGAGATGACTGATGAGTTAAATTCATAGCAAGGTTACGGCTGACTGTTGAGCCAAAACCATAAAACTTTACGATGATATTGACAATAAACATAAAAATATCAATGAAAGCAGTAACGTCCAGAGCCAAATCGACTTCGGCGCATCTGGTGACGTCACCACCGTGCGCATACGAGGAGTGATCAAAATTGAACGGCTATGCGGTGGGTTGCCGCTGCCGCCGGTAACAAAGCCGCCACGGGCCGTTGCCCTCCATTGCCGGACTTTAATCGGAACATTAACCGGACGATCAGTTCGATTCGCTTGAACCCTGTGCTTCCTGACGCGACTTCCACGAAAAATCAAGTCTGAAACCTTGTCAGTTCGAAATGTTCAAAATGTCATTTCAAAATGCGCGATCTGTATTATCTATAAAAATGTTAAAAAATCCCATATTTTCCCAACACAAAAACAGTTATTCGCGTGTAACGAGTTAGCATGTCTGATGTACCAGGCCTAAATGGCCAATTTTCGCGAATAGCCCGATTACAGGTGTACCAAAGCTAGTCATCCATTAACTAAATCGGAAGTCCTATAAGAACTAAATATAGGAATGCATAAATACTCCCACTCGTCGGCGGTGGAGAGTAGAGAGATAGACGTCGTCGCATCATATTTTCAGCTCCTAATTGAAATATAATGAGGCACCTTAGACCTCAATCCACGCTCTCTGCAACGTGACACACGACAAAATAATAAATCTACACTTTATTATCGGCGATAACATTTTATTTCGGTGCGATATCTGCGAATGACTCGCATCACACATTCGGTAAATGAGATAATCAGAAGCTACAAAAACTTGTCCGACAATTTAGGTCATTAGAAGTAGGTATCCAATAAATTTAATGGCAGCTGTGTTTAGTAGACAGTAAAAACCCTCGGAGAGCTTGCAAATACTGGTTCGTTGTCACCAAATGACATCAGCGCGCAAACAGCCTCAGTAAATGGTACATAATCCAAGCATCTTTATCGCAACAGTAACTTTATGATAAAGAGAAACTTGGCGATAAATCAAGGTTTATTATTTCAAGAAATATTTAGAAGAAATGGCCGTGGGCTGTGAGAAAACTTTTAATTGACAATTTGTCTTACAAGCCTCAGGCGCTAATCAGCACAATATGCCAGCCGGTTTTCTATTTGATAAATCGTTGGCATTCAACAAGTATGGTACGTCGTTATCTAGCGAAGAAGGAATGATGATAAAATAGAACAATAAATGCGTTAAGTATTATCGTCAAATCAACAAAACAAACTAAATAATCATTTATCCATGGCCGGTGCTGTACAGGTAAATGTAAAAAATATGTAAATTTGTATAGGTAGCTGTACTTTGATCTCGTAGTGGATGGCGCGGTTTTTCTCGGCGCTCGCGCAGGTTCGCATATAAACACGGATGATGTCATCGCTGATAGCGCGGCCGCTAATAATGCCAAGGGCAAGCAAGCGCTACACTCTCAGCGACCAAAGCAGATTCGCACGCGCGGTCATACCAGACTTGGTTAGACTTACATTATACACACAGAATAATACCAAGTAGTAGTAGTAATACCAAGTTACATTAAAAAGAAGGTTTAAATTGTATCGTAACCTCGTAGCTCTTCGTCATGAGAACTATGTGGATGATAACTTGCTTCAACATTATTTTCTACATTGACATGAACATTTTGGATATGAATTTTTATAGAAACCTCAGGGTTTAATATTCCGCTTGCTTACTGTGCGTAAAGACAGCTAGCTATCTGGAACTGAATAATTCAATAGACAAGATGGACACTACGCAACAAAACTGATTCGTATGAGTAAAAAATTGTGGCATCTTCTCATATGACAGTAGCACAAATGTTACTGTTTATGGAGTTTGTTATGAGAAGCCGCTTTGTACATCCTCTATCTCACGCTACCGTATAGCTAAAATACAGTCACCAACAAGATTCCCTAATAATTTTAATGAATTTCGTACCTTTCTGCATTAACATAAGTATCTGGGCGTTCAACTACTTCGTCGTGGACTGTACTGGTGTTACTCACGTTTATTTTGGAGGCAAACTGTGTCAGCTGCGCAGCCGACCGTCCCATTCGCAATGTTATGCCACACATGACCTCACTGAAATTGAAAGTAGCCATGAGCGAGAATTATTTCATATCCGAACATAGGCATTTTTAGGACGGACGTAAACATTATGGCGTAACAAACCGTTTGAAATGTTCATAGACTAGTATTAGGATATCGTGACGGGCTTGTGAGCCGGCGAACTGTCTCTTTTATTGTATTGACTGCTTTAAGTAACAAAGTTTGTTCACTTTGTTATTTTCAGCATTTTATTCAATACTATTTAGAGTAAAAACAATTAGTCAGGAGGCAAATATTTAAAAGTCGTCTCCTTCACGATTTTCGTAGCCCCCTCTTCTATATACCTAAAACTGGTATGTACGTGTTCCTTGTGCTCTAGGAAACACGAAACTGACGGTCTTAAGAGAAGAAAGTGGGGATACACATAGCTGTGACGTCACAAAGATGGCGGCCGACCTTAGCAAGTTTTTCTTTATTTCTCGAGTTCTACTGCATCAATTTCGTTGTTTGATATGTTATTTGAAAGGTTATATGTATAATTGTCTATGATTGCTCTTTAGAAACCTATTAATTTAGTTTTGTTGTTTTTAAAATATTAATAAAAACATGATTATTTATTATTTATTTTTGCACAATAATAAAATTGTGACCAGTGTAACTAAAAAACGAGATTTTTTTGCGTAATATTTAATTGATAACATTAAAGCACGTTTCATTACGTTCTCAAAAAGATAAATATCATCTCTTTCCGATAATAAATAAATAAATTGTGGCCATTGCCGTAAAGCAAGTATCCGCGCCGCGCTATCTCAAACGGGCAGCTGAGACAGAGCCCTATATCTGTTTTGGCTCATATTTCAATAGATAAAATCGAAACATGGGTATCGCTGGTTTCTGAACACAAATTAAATAGATTGGCCAAGTGCGTGTCGGGCCACGCGCTGTGTAGGGTTCCGTAGTAGCTAATGCCAACTCTGAGTTCATGCCACTAAAAACGTCTAAAAACTAATTTTGTACAAATTTTTCTTTTCAAAAAAATAAAGTCCGTTTTATTACCTTCTTAAAAATATAAACATCA
This sequence comes from Acrobasis consociella, assembly GCA_963555685.1. Taxonomy (NCBI): domain Eukaryota; kingdom Metazoa; phylum Arthropoda; class Insecta; order Lepidoptera; family Pyralidae; genus Acrobasis; species Acrobasis consociella. Next base: position 155,700 of record OY743127.1, read on the forward strand.
TTGTTGTTTTTACAAATAAAAGTATAAATAAAATATAGTAATAGATGTTTACTTTTATATAATAATATTACCCTTTTTAGGGTTCCGTAGCCAAATGGCAAAAACGGAACCCTTATAGATTCGTCATGTCTGTCTGTCTGTCTGTCCGTCCGTATGTCACAGCCACTTTTTTCCGAAACTATAAGACCTATACTGTTGAAACTTGGTAAGTAGATGTATTATGTGAACCGCATTAAGGTTTTGACACAAAAATAGGAAAAAAATAGTAAATTTTGGGGGTTCCCCATACTTAGAACTGAAACTCAAAAATTTATTTTTCATCAAACCGATACGTGTGGGGTATCTATGGATAGGTCTTCAAAAATGATATTGAGGTTTCTAATATCATTTTTTTCTAAACCGAAAACTTTGCGCGAGAGACACTTCCAAAGTGGAAAAAAGTGTGTCCCCCCCGTAACTTCTAAAATAAGAGAATGATAAAACTAAATAAAATATATGTTGTTCATTACCATGAAAACTACCAGCGAAAATTGGTTTGAACAATATCTAGTAAGTAGTTTTTTTTTAATACGTCATAAATCATAAACGGCAATGTACCTTTCATTCAACCAACTCAAATATAAAAATTTAAAAAAACATACTACAAGACTTTTATATTATGTTATTTGCTACTACGGAACCCTTCATGGGCGAGTCCGACTCGCACTTGGCCGCTTATTTATTTTTATATTATCATATCACATATCAAACAAATTAGAAGTACCTACTTGTAATCTCAATAAAAATGTAAATAAAAAACTATACTTACACAAGGTGTACCTATATCATCAATGTTTTAGGCTTGAAGTGTAGTTTTTTGTTACAGTAAATAATAAGTAATAATAAACATTTCTCCATTCATCATTACATCTTCTATTAGTTCTTCTTCAGAGCTAAATTCGTCAAGAAGTGTATACCATCCGGTGAACACCTCCCCCATATATTACTTTTAGACCAGTAAATATAGCTGTACCTGGACATAATGCTATAACTGTAAGTTTCTTTTTGTATGATATAAAGTAATGTTAGTTATAGTTAAAATAAACCGAATTAAACAATTTAGGGCTCTGCGTCAGTGTAAAAAAACCAAAAAACTGAAAATTGAACAAATTTTGATTTCATAAGTACAGCATAATTAATAACTTTGGAAAACTACCTCTACCATATTATAACGTGTGCATTCCAGTTGAATAAATCTAAATTAAACAAATTAATCAATTAGCACTATCGTTAATAAAGAAGGTTCGGTATGTTACAAATTTTCAGGCTTATCTCACCAGAAATTATAGATTACTGTCTTTCAACAATTTATTCTAAATATAATATTATGGGTGTTGATAAATTATTAAAAATTAAACAAATTCATTTTATGCATTTCTACATTTACAATTTTTTGTATTTTTTGTAAAGCCAAAATACATAACTATTTTGAAAGTGTTTAACTTATGCCGTCAACATATTTTTGATACTATAAGGAACAAATCAAACAAAAAATATCTACGATTATAATTTTTTTCAATTTTTTTCTTACTTGCGTTTTAATATGAACGTTATTTCTTGCACAATAAGGTCGTCATTGGTTTGTGCCTCAACTCCCGACCGCGCTGTAGCGAGTTGCGAGTGATTCTCGTGTACAGTAGTTTCGTCGCGTCGTCTTATGCATTTATTTGTAGTCAATCATTGTCAAACTTTTATAAGCACGTGGGAACTTTTATTAACCATGAATCGGCTAGGGTGGAGATTTATTGAAATATTGTGTTTATTAGATCGATAATAACTACATTGTTGAGCTTTTATTGGTTTGTTTATAAAGCTTTTTATGGTACATAATAAAGAACACAGACACAAATCAGAAAAGTAAACGTACAACTGCGGACTTATCCCCAGGGTTTGTTACTGGTACCAAATTCACATTTTAAGTACCAGTAACAGAATTCTCATTATGTTAAAATTTTAAGGGTAATACTCGTATAGTACGGGTATCGTTTATGTAGTAATAGTAACGTTATAGGTATTGTTAAAATTTAAAGGTAATTTTACCGGTACGTACCTACGCGTTGTTACCGTTCCGCATGAAACTCGACTGCGAAGAGCCACATTCCCGTACCTACGGAGTCGCGATCGCGACGCACAACACTGCGATGACCAGTGTTGCTTCTCGATAATACACTATCGCTAGTCTATCGATAAACTATCTGTATTTTGAATAAAACCAATATTATCGATAGTATTGATTCTGACGACGAACAAACTATCGATAGTATTGCTTTTTTAATAAATAAATAATCGATACTATGGATAGTTTATGAAACGCAATACTATAGTTAGTTTATTCGTCATCATGATCGATACTATCGATAGTATTGTTGGTTATCCATATTGTTGCCCTAAAACAGGAATTACTATCAATAGTACACAAACTATCGATAGTATTGTTGGTTATTAGAGATGTGTTGTTCCTTTAATCTTTAAGGTCTAAACCAATACTGTACCAAAACTGTTGTGAGTAGTCGATCCGGGTCTTCTGATTCTGACCCATTCAATTAATTGATAGGTTTTCTCATGAAAGTTCACGAAACAATCGTTAAAGCCGGGTATTCCTACAAATGTAGGTATTTAATGCTGCCCCGGCCGCAATTTTCATCGCGTGGACGCTGCGTCGGTGAGCTCAAATGTGACCCCACCAGCGACACAGTATAGAAATAAGCAGTAGAATAGTTTTATTTTGATTAAACTTTGTTTAAAGTAGTGTTCGATACAGCTACATTATCTTATATTAATGCTGACGGGGTAGACAGAGTCCAGGGCCGTAAGACCCAAAGGCTTAGCGTGATCAAAAAATAAATCAATAGTGATGGGTTGCTAGCCGCATCGCCTATTAACATAATTTGACAGTAGCGATTTATTAATAAAAAATTAATAGAAACAAATAACCCTGCAAAGTCGTTATTTAGTGTCTTTGTTTATTTTCAACCCCCGACAAAAAAAGGAGTGTTATAAGGTTGACGTGTCGGTATGTCTGTGTATCTAGGTGTCTGTTAATGGCATCGTAAGGCCTGAACGAAGATTTAATTTTTTTGTTTGAAAACTGACTTTTCGTCATAGTTCTTAGCTATATTTATTAGAAATTGGTTCAGCCGTTCAAAATTTATTAGGAGTAACACAAACACGTAACGTAACGTAAACACCTTAAAGTCGGTTTTTATTATTTTTCTTGAATATAAACTTATGGGTATTATGTTGTTTTGTTATTTACTATCTATGATACAACACTGAACCTAAAAAACATGGGTCTCACCTAGATCCCAGTATTTTTCACACGACTTGCAAAGAAGGAGATTACGAATATATAATCTATAGGGTGCAATTGAAATCATTAGCATTGATTTAACTTATCATCATACTCACCTAAAGGATATTTTGTATGGTAACAATACTGCAATTAATGCAGTACCTAATTAAAAAGTATCATAAAGTAAGAAAAATGAATAAAGTATCAAAACACTTCGAGTCGTGCGCGCGTACTGATACCTACGTGCCGCAAGGTCAAAGACCTTGGACGGATACAGCCAAACGGCGCGACCGACCGGCATACAAAAGTAGACCTTAATTTACGTGAATAAGGTTTGAAGTCGAATGGGGACGGGTCGTGTCACACGAAAGCTTGAGGACAATAGGTACGTTTGAAGTAGGAACGAATGTTAGGGTACCAAGACGCAACGAAATTGATACTATTATAATTAATTTATTTTTCGTATTAGTTTTTTTTTTATAATTGCAGTAGAGGTATGTATCAAAGAGTCTAACGCATGTTTAGAGGTTTTCTTGAATATGAAGTTTTATTAGTCTTAAATTACTTTGTATCATGGGTATAGTAGATACTTAAAATATTGCCAACGAATTCAATTCCACCCTCTATATGCATGTATGTATGTTGAATGTATTTGATTTTCTTTATTCCTTAATGTCGCCACGGATTTGAATGTATGGCCACAGAGCAGATAATAGTATTACATACAGAACGGAAACTCGCACGTTTTTGGACCTTGTAAGCGCCTGTAAAATAGGGTTGTTGCTAGTCGCACTTTGACGTTCCCCGAGTCATTTAGGGTAATTGAAATAATATTGGTGAGAAACTGCACATATTATTATGGCTTATCCACAAAAAACAACAAAGAACGAAAATTTTATAGATTTCCGAGTGATGATAACAGGTAAGCAAAGCAACAAATTACGTGGTGGCGACCCTGATTGTTTAACTCACACATTTGACGTATGCACAGATATTATATTATTTCGTTTGTAGTAGTACTAGGTATATTTGTTACTTCGTATCTATGAAGTGCCATACCTGTGGAATGGCGTTTCGTTAGAATCCTTACATTTCAAAGTGACATGAGCTAAAAAGTCTTTTTATTGTTTCGTACCTAAAGGTTAGAAATTAGCCCAAACTCGATTGTGTTGTTTTATAACTGAGTTCTATTGACCACCATCCGTCTGCGTAATCAGATCCTAGATAAGCATCGTCTTCCAAAAAGTACTCGTCACGACAAATCAAACGAGACCTACTCGATGAGGTTCTAACTTAGTTCCGTCGAATATCTCCCGGTTCCATCATCAGAACAGCCCATTGACATCATAATATTGTATTATCATCCGACTTACAAAAGTATACAAAATTTCAGCTAAATTGGTTGAGGATAACTGGTTGAAAATTGAGTTCGAAGATTCCACCCGAACAAACATACTTACATTTATACATACATTGCAAGTTAAATAAAAGCTTGTAAAAACATGTAGCGATCTTTAGTTACATACTATGTGATTTGAATTATTTTGTGTGATTCCGCCACCAGTTAGTTCATGCAAACTATTGCCGGCCGGCGCCCACCCACTACTGTTAGTCCCAGCATACCTGCCACCAGCAGCCCGTGTGCACCCGCCACCAACAGTCAATGCATGAGCCCTCCCATGCTGCTGCATCCGCTGTGGCTGCAGCAACATCGGACGTCGTATACGCGACACGTGTTTCGCCTCTTCACAAGGCATCTTCAGGCACCAAACAAGTTGTTGATCGTTCGGCCGAACGATCAACGACTGTTGGTGGCGGGTGCACACGGGCTGCTGGTGGCAGGTATGCTGGGACTAACAGTAGTGGGTGGGCGCCGGCCGGCAATAGTTTGCATGAACTAACTGGTGGCGGAATCACACAAAATAATTCAAATCACATAGTATGTAACTTTGACTTCCGCAAAGTAACACCTGAATCTATTAACGATCTTTAGTTGTTTTATTGGTCCAATGTTAGTAAGCGCTAGCACGCGTCTAATCGGACCTGCCGAGTTCAAATTGTCGCGCTCGCAAATTTCATATAATTATTAAGAAAATAATTATATCAAGTCAAACTCAGCGAATTTATCTGTAAATATTAAGTGGCTTTAATTAAGTACAATTTTTTTATGTAAAATATCGGTATTTTACTCGTAGTTTTGAAAAATTATCACAAAAAAGGGTTACTTTGGGATTTTTTCCAACCGAATGAAGTTTATAGGATCTTGTAACTGATTGCGAATTTGACGAGCCTGGATACTTAACTTATACATACCTTTTTTTAAGAGTTTAAAAGTAGATTGTGCTACAAGGCGTAAAGGTAATACTTTTAAGTCAAGTGCGCTACTTTGAATTTAGAGCAAAACGAAGGATTCCTCAGTTGAATCACGAGCGTAGCGAGTGATTCTACGATGGAATCTTGAGTGAAGCGAGGGATTCGTGTATAACGCCCGAGACAAAAATATTACCGTTCGCAAGTAGCACACATTACATCGCCATCCATGAGAAAAACTAGCAAAAAGATACAAAACAGAATATGGAGAAAGTAGAACAACTACAATACCTAATCAAAGCTCCGACAAGTACTAACCTTTATTTAGTGTCGTTTTCATTCAATAAATAAATAAATAGGGAACAAATCAATAAATACTAAGAAATAATTTTAAGAACCAACTTCTAAAAAAAATGTTTGTTCACGCATAAACTCGTAACTTTGTTTGCGTGGACCTACGTATTTTAAGATTTTTATAATAACCATAAATTTAATGTGCACTATCGGCTTAAACTTACGAAAAAGGATTTAAATTTACACAAAATAATTAATTTTAACACAATATAACCTAAAACATCTGTAATTACTTTGAATCGAAGACAAAAATTGCGCTAATTATTCTTTTTTCCTTTTTCGAAGCAAAGACCATAAACATTTTTACCTACATTCACGACGATATGTATTCCAAATTTAAAAAAATACGAAGTCTGTTCCAGTTATTTATTGTATTAAAACTTAATTCTTTTTTTTTAGCTGATTTTACATAGATAACATCGTGTTCAATTTTCAAATTGTGTTTTAATCCTATAAGATTTACTTTTTCACTTTTTAATCCCGAGAGAACTAGCAGTAACTTTAGCTCCAAATGTTTTGGGATGAAACCATCGTTTTTTGAGCAGATGGGATGAAAAAAACACTTTTGTCTATGCCTCAAATGGTTTTCAAAAACTCTAAAGCACGGCCTCTGTGGGAATACCTAGCCTTAAATGTGTCCAATCGCTCTCGTCATTTTTGGTCCAAACCCAATAATTATTTTACTGAAATAATTAATTTTTATGTGACTGTAATTCTACTTTTTTTAACTAAAAAACTCATTGAACCTCATTACATGATACCTAGATGAACCACGCTAGGAATTAATTGGCCATGTGATGAAGTCGTACTAAACAAGCTGGCCAGTCAATACTTAGTGACTAGTGTCGTGTAGTGGTTTGAAAATAGTATTTTATACACATAAAAATTAAAGTGTGGTTTTCGTTTTGGTTTTTACTGATTATATTTATGCATTAAAAAGCAACTGAGTTTAACTTCCATAGCGCTTATTATAATACGACATAATAAATAGTAATAATACTTTATTAAATACAAAAAAAAAATATTATTTAAAATGTACATAGCACACAGAAAAAGACATTAAAATGTCCAATGGGCGTGGGTGGTCTTATAGCTAATAGCGATAATTTCTTTCAGACAGCTGATGTAGAGAAGTGAAATGCTGCCATTTCCCATAGAAGTCTGATAGACAAGGTCTATGTTAAAAATAAGTCTATCTATGTCAAACATTTTAGTCCTGTTCTCTAACACTACACGGCCTCGGTGCGGGCACTTGCGAGCACGTGTGCAGTGCGAATTGCGTTGAGACGTAACTTGGGCATCGCATCGTGTGAACGGTGGGTAGAAATTGTGTAAAATGCTATTGTTACGAAACTGGGTTCGAGATTTGGAGAAAAACGCCAAAGTTCGTATGAGGGTTTTTATTCACTACGGAACCCAAAGGTTGACACGTGAAGATGGTCTTCCTGATGTCCAAGTTCAAGTCGCGTAGCATCTGAGGTTCAGGTATCTCGCCAAATTAGTCGCAGGTGCTTCCACTTTTCGCACTGAGGTAGGTTTCCTTCGCTTCGGTTCGCTTCGAAGTTATCACTTTCGTAGCTCATACTGAACTGGCGGGACGTGCACTCTACGCACTCAGCGGTCTACATTGTTCTCGAACATTCTCATATCTTGACGAATGTATTTCGATTGACGGGAAACATCGAGACGCCGGTATGTGTGTGTGAGTGCGACTAAGCCGACGACCATTCAAAGAACTCTAGCCTTTATGCTATAAGAATATAACCCTTAGCCAGGCCTGGCGATTATTTTATCTTTATATACAGATAATGATAGATTGGATGATAATAAAAAAACTAATTTCTTAATTTTTTTTTATTCCTACAATTTCCTATAAAAAAACCCTCTGGTCTGGATATGACCACTGCCCATTTAAATATACATGATGTGGATTAGATCTGACCACTGCCCAGTTAGGTCACAACATGTAAGTATGGAAAAAATAAAGGTGAATCCACATATAAACCTAATATTAATAAAAAGAGGAAAGACTTGTGTGTTTCTTTGTATAAAACCTTATTTAAACATCAATGTTACCCCGAGGTATCAAAATTTTGGATATAAACGGCATTGCCGTATCCTTACTAATATTATAAATGCCAAAGTGTGTATATATGTAATTTTATTTGTATGTATGTATGATCCATTTTTACGCTAAAACGGCTGAACCAATTTTGATGAAATTTAACGTAGAGTTATATTGGACCATGGAGAAGGACATAGGCTGGTTCGGTTATTCTTCGATCCAAGAACCTATCTATCTACCACAAAAAATATTTGATGTGTAAATATGGTTTTGCCTTTATTTATTTGGATAAACGCTTGTAGGACAGTGGTTACATAATAACCACAATAAGTTTTTCCAGATAGGCAGAGGTCACTGGTTGACCACAAACTTTCGGCGTAAATATTTCAAAGAAAAACAAATATCATGTAAAACCGAAACATATTACATATAATTCAACCTATCTGCTATTATAAAAACACAAATAATATCACTTACCGGGATTTTTTCCGCCATAATACTAAAAAACACTGTCAATTTGCACAAAAATTCGCCGTTCGACCAATATTTTGACTTTGACAAGCGAAATGTCAAGTTTTTTTTTCTAGAGGCGTGATTTTTTTTCGTTCAGAAATCAACTGTATCATAGACAATAGACGGATGACATTTTGCGGTTTCTAGCTAGCACCTGCTCGTCAGAAAAAAAATATTTCTGAGGTGGTTCGCTATGTGTACCCTGCCTGGCTAAGGGATAAGGCCTAGTATCGCTTGCATTATCCTGACGTCTTTTTTATACCATTCCGCTCGCGAACATTCCGAGTCTATCTCGCCAGCAGAGTTCTTGCTCGTGAATATTCTACATTTATCTCGTTCGCGACACTACTTAAGTTGCACGGCGCAACTTGCACTCTGTAAATACCCAACTACATTTTAGTACGACAGCATAAAAACTTCGTTATATATTTATTAAATACATATATTTATTAAAACATTTTTTCTCATGTTACATCCCATTAATATGCAATGTCATGGGAAACGGAATATTTCAGCAGGGGCCCATTTTTGGAACGGTATTAGTCCAGGGGCTGTCATGTTGTACGGGTTTGCCGTGACAACAAGAGTATTACAAGACTTATATTGTTTTTAGAGTTTTAAATTGTTCATTGTGTCACCACGTTAACCCGTAAAGACCCGGACGGCAATAAAATGCCCACGTTCATCGTCTTTCTATTGTGTCTGGTATTGGCGGTTGCGAATGGGTTAAAGTTCAAGGCACAATCAAAACAATCCTACAATTAGCAAAATTCCATATTTACGAGTTATATATTTTGTAAGCACACGGCGCGATCGGTTGAAAACACGTATAAACTCGTTCGCAGCCGCGCGCTCACCCGGCTGGTGCCTCGCTCTCTCTCCCCGCACCGCACCGCAATCACCGCAAGCATCCCGCTTCACGACATGTTCTCGCGTATTTTCAATCAAATATTTTTTGTTTTAAGTAAGACGTTTATGTGTTTAATTTTGATGAAAATGTGATTATAGTACACAAAAAGCTATAATTAAACAAAAATAACACAGTTACTATTTCTGGCTACTGAGAAAAACATTAATTTTAAAACATTAAAAAATGATGTTTAATTTTGGTTTTTAATGTCTAAAAAGACACAATTTAGCTTATAAAGATATAAACATTATGGTTATCATTTTGGCTTAACTAGATATCGAGATCAGGTGAAAACTGTGAAAAAAAATGTATAAACAAAAATGGGGTCAGTTTAATTTTGCTATTAAGTGATCGCATTTGAATGCACCTAAAAGTTAAACTAACAAGGTCTTTGGTTACCTATTATGCTTTTAGGGAAAAGTTGAGTAGTGTACAAAATCTCACGATTTTTATATAATACGGTTGCGACCGCGGATAAATTACATAATATATCTAATTAATATTTGATACTCAATATTGATATCCGATAAAATATTGAAAACAACGAGTTTATTATTTATGTCCAGGTTGTGCTATTTTGATTGGTCTATTTACTCTTTGACACCTCCCAACTGGACTTATTGCTAACTAAAACTAAACAGTGACTTGTACTATCGCAGCACATTAGAGGATGAAAGGCAAGTAAATTATTCTTTTCTATAGATCGATTTTTGTGATGTACTAAATTTTACCCATAATGTCGTTGGTAGATTCTCACAGTAATAGGTCAACAATAACATGACATTAGTGTCCCTGATATTTACAATCAGTGTCCCGTAACCCATCTGGGCAGCATCTATTCCATGTATCACAAACCTTGTGTCTGCTTCTTCATGATAACACATTAAATGACGACGTTTTCGTTCATGTTTTAACATCATTAGCCTTATTGCCGGAGTGGTGGGTAAAACAATCCCATATTCTCGGCAAAGGAGTATTAGAATCTGCAATTTTCTATTCCACAAGAAATGACTAATTGCTATCTTTTTTCTCTCGTACCAGATTTTATGAACTGTGTTCATTATAACGATCGAAAAGTATATGCATACTTTGACATTCCTCTTTTTTAAATTGAAACATAACGGTCTTTAAAAAACACACTTGCTAAATCTTCAACAGTGGTTGCATTTTTAGGTTTTCCAATTGTTTAGTTAAAAGCTTAACCATCTACGAGTAGTAACACTGCAGTTTTTATAGTAACCCTTATAGTTTCACCATGTCTGTTTGTCTGTTTGTGTACTCGAAGACTTTAAGTAATACAAAGCTGTAATTTATATATTAATTATGCCGAAAAAGTTGTAGAAAAGCTACAAATAAAAAAAAAGTTATAGGCGATCAACTTAAAAAATGTATTCGGAAAAGAAAAATTTCATACAAATTCAATAGAAAATTAGTTTTTAGACGTTATTAGTGGCATGAACTCAAAGTTGGCATTAGCAACTACGGAACCCTACACAGCGCGTGGCCCGACACGCACTTGGCCAATCTATTCAATTTGTGTTCAGAAACCAGCGATACCCATGTTTCGGTTTTATCTATTGAAATATGAGCCAAAACAGATATAGGGCTCTGTCTCAGCTGCCCGTTTGAGATAGCGCGGCGCGGATACTTGCTTTACGGCAATGGCCACAATTTATTTATTTATTATCGGAAAGAGATGATATTTATCTTTTTGAGAACGTAATAAAACGTGCTTTAATGTTATCAATTAAATATTACGCAAAAAAATCTCGTTTTTTAGTTACACTGGTCACAATTTTATTATTGTGCAAAAATAAATAATAAATAATCATGTTTTTATTAATATTTTAAAAACAACAAAACTAAATTAATAGGTTTCTAAAGAGCAATCATAGACAATTATATAACCTTTCAAATAACATATCAAACAACGAAATTGATGCAGTAGAACTCGAGAAATAAAGAAAAACTTGCGAAGGTCGGCCGCCATCTTTGTGACGTCACAGCTATGTGTGTCCCCACTTTCTTCTCTTAAGACCGTCAGTTTCGTGTTTCCTAGAGCACAAGGAACACGTACATACCAGTTTTAGGTATATAGAAGAGGGGGCTACGAAAAATCTCAAATTGCTTCATGGCCTCCTAACTAAATATGTCTCTTGTGTTATTGTTATTATTTTTGTTAAATACTAATATAATAAATAAACCAAACGAAAAATTTACAAGTCCCCAATGTAGAGTCGGATTTAATACTTTAGCTGGCCTTGGCCGTGTTTCTAGACCTGCTTATCTAAACAACAGAATAAATACGAAATAGTATAAACGAAAAAGTGATCTTATAAATATTATAATTATAACATATTTTCTCCGATCAGCGTTGAGGAACGCTATCTTAGGGTCTCTACTGAAAGTGTCAATCATCATTTAATCTACACACATTAAACTTTACACTTTTATTATTATCTGAGTGTGAAACCAACATATTGTGAACCAGGTTTTATTTAAAATTGCACAAGATAAGTCGAGATTAATTGGTGTCACCCGTGCTGAGCTGACCAGCGGTGATGTCACCGTCCTTGTCGCGACTAACACCAGAACAAACATTTATACATATAGAGACACATACATACACCTATGAAAACACAGGGCCACGTGTACTCGTGCACAATGCAGACCCGACAGAGCTAGACATTCCCCACATGATCCCATTGAAGAAGCTATTTCAAAACCCCTAACATATATAACATATAGTTCATTTCCCTATGTAGAAGTAATTTGAATAGACTGCGGGCATAATGAAGACGTTAATTTAATATGTGGCGAATAAAGGTTTATATTCATCTCTTCTTGGGCTGTTTAAATATGGGAGTGACTATGTTGAACTATTGAACTGATATCATATAATCATTGCTAAGTTATATTAATTCTGTGACATAAAAGAACAGCATAAATCTCGTTTAATGTTTAATGGAGACATTGGGCTCATTGAGAAGTCGGCAGGCGGCCGCTTGACAAGCCTCATTAGAATTGTGCTCAGAACAATCGGCGATTGTCATAATTAGCTACTGCACTGTGATGCATGAATAATTTGACTTGTGATTTGTATATGCAGTAAGTGACATCCGATCTTTCATGATACATTTGAAGAGAGATTACTACCCGAAGCCGGGTGGTGAGTTAACTCCTCTTTAAAATTAATCGGTGAAATAACATAGAAAAACCTTTAATGACACAGCACTTATTGTGTGACGCTAATATTTTGTAATAGATAGAGCACCCTATTACTACATCGGCTAAAGAATGTAGTCAGATTTTCAATATCTCTTAGCTCTTGAAGGCCTATATGTAACGACATCTAATATTCTCAAATCGTATTAACAGCCTAAAAAAAATAAAAATAAAAAATACTGCCAATATTTGCATGCTGTAACTCATACGAGTATATTTTCATTTACATGCATGACTTCCTTTACCAAAAAAACTTGATTATCTGGATATTGATATGATCTTGCTGATGACGAAATAGTATACAAAAATCAAACAGTGCCAGCAACAGTGCGATTGCTAGAACGCGCAACCACGCAACCATCCCAGAGGAGCTGTGAGCGGCCATTAGCACAGGCGGGTTACAAAATTTGACCAACACTGTCGCCAGCACGTCAACACGCGACAACGTTGCGACATTTAGTAGGGCTGCCAAAAGTCCGGTAAAATCTGATATCGATTCCATTACATTGCTTCTATTATACTCAAAAAGAAAGAAAAAGTCTAGAGGCATTTTAAATGTGATGCTGGCGTAGGATGGAAGGGATAAGTTGTACTGAAAAAATTACCAATGAGTAGGTCCTGAAAAGAGTAAGAGAGAGTAGGTGTATTCTGGACTTAATAGAGAATAGACGAGGAAAGATGTTTGTCATCAGATACGACACGAAGATTTCATAAAAAAACATAACTAAAAGAAAGATAAAGGGGAATGAGGAACAGGAAGACCCAGGTATAGCTACATGAAGCAGATAAAGGAAAAAGTGAACGTCGTGTCAGCGAAGTAAAACAGCTGGCGGAAAAGAGAGAAGACAATTCATATTCCACCGACAAGAGCATAGCTCTTAAATAATGTAGATAGATGTATGCTGGATAAGCAATAGCTTATCCAGCCAAAATAAATTTTAATCAGTATTTTTATTTGAAATCATACATACAAGCTATATCGTCTTTATCCCTGATGGGGCAGACAGAGCATTTTGGGTCTTGCGGCTCTAACCAGACATATGTAGCCCAGGGCAGCAAGACTGCAAAGATTTTGGATAAGCTATCAACAATGGACTATAGACACAAAATGACTTATGGTCATTCATTACTTCGTGTGGAGTTTAGCATCCAGTAAATAATGTCAAGTGTCCTTCCGTTCTGAAGGGCTGGCAGCGACCCTGCAAACGGTCACGTCGCGGGTCGGCGACCGTCCCAGACGACTGGCTGCACGCGACGAGCCGCGCCTTGCACGACATGACTGGAGCCACCAAATTGGGGGGCATTCCGCAAAGAACGCCGCAGGCAAAATTCAATTACGACAGGTATGATAAGACATTTTAGCAAAGATGTGTGTTGTGTACCTATATCGATATTCTTGTAAAACTTCGACAAATCTGTAAAAAGAATAAAGCAATCGGTTAACTTCACTTCTGTAACAACAGCAAACATTCACAACCCAAACGTGTGAAGATGCGGTTGTGGACATTTGTGAATATTTAGAATGACCACGATGGTTTTATCGGGAGGAGTGTACGTGAAGTTGCCAAGTGCGGGATATCCGCCGTCCCACAAGGAAGTCGTCGGTCACTGCAGTCAATATTAATATTTTACGGCCGCGACATTCGGGAAGACAACTTGGCTTATAGTATGCCGCTCCGGTGGTTGGCCTGAGATGTTTTCCGAACTCAGTCAGCCAGAGCTTGGTACATATGACCATTACAGAAATACGACATCCACTTCGAGAAAAACAATTGATGACATGGTTTTAAATACGAATCATGCATGATACGACATACGGTCGTATGTCGTATCATGCATGATTCGTATTTAAAACAGACCAGCTAACAAACAGAAGTAAAACGATTAAACCAAGAAATCCCTTTCTAGGGAAATCTAAATCTTATTTTCTAATGCAAGATTACCTGGACATGGACCCCTCACAAACAGATGGTCCGCGACTTTTGGGTGCCTCACGCAAAATGTAGCGATTCATGCTTGGAATCACACCAATGGACAGAGTGAGAAACACGAAGATTCGCTGGCGTACTAAACTTCTAGAGATAGTCCATATCTTCGCTCAGAGAAAGTGGAAGTGGGCGGGCCACTTGAGCCTGAGAGAAGATGGAGTCGGGGAGAAATAGAATGGAGACCGAGACAGGGCCACAAGATCGTAGAAGACTAGCATTGAGATAGGCCGATGACATAACCTAAGCAATGAGAAAGACTGAGACCGGAGAGAATAGTATGAGGAGACCTACACTCAATAGTGGGTGGAAAAAGTTTGAAATAAGAAGATGATCCGAGACACAAAACTATTTGTAATCAACTTAATAAATCAAAAATAAAATTTCAAATCACATTTGTTGACTTCCACAAATAGGTCAAATAATAATACTTGCTAAACAAAAAATCCTCCATTTTTGGTTGTCAAAAATGAGTACAATGAACCAGCTGGCCAAGAGGAATACTCGCTGGTTAAACAACAACAGATCATCTCAAACCCATCCTAATTGCATAACACGAAGTGGATCTAATAAAAACCAGCCACAATGAGAACGTGAGTCAGCCGTCTCGGAGCCATCTATCGCCGATGCTTCGGGTACCGTTCAGACGGGGGGACGTGGGCAGCTCGAGCACGGCTCTGATTTACAACGCATTGTGTCGGTTGTTATGGAGAAGACCAGTTGTCACGTAACCAGGCACAGGTTAACTGTTTACCAATGAGGATGACATCATGTAGCCTTCTATAACACTATCTCTACGGTACATAATGTATAATACATATGAGACTCTAACTCTTGGCCGCGAATCTATTCGTAATTGATCAAAAAGCAAAAATAGACCAGCTGTTTGTATGGCAAATTTTCTATTAAATCTGTTCAATATTTCAATATTTTAAACAATGTGGATTTTTGTTGTTCATCATAATCGAACAACAAAAATCCACATTGTTGCATTTTGCTAACATTGATTATTTAGAACATATAGATCAATCAGCTGCACTGCACCCATAATGGCATGTTGATTGCATAATTGCAGAGTTCAAGTCAAGGGTCGAAACGGAACATAAAAGAGATCGGCCGCCATCCAGGGAAACCAATTTATGTATGAAGTATGCATGCATGCCGCGGCGGACAGTTTTGCGAGTTGACTGATGTTACAGCAGCTGCATGGCATGCCTTTAATTTGCTTATAGTAAGTAGCGTGGTAAAGGAATGTTTGCTCCACGGAGGTCAGGGGACGGCGACATGAAAGCTGAACTTGTGTCCACTAATGGAGTTGGCAGTTTGACAAGCGACGCCGATTAAAGGCACCGCAATGAAAACGCGATGCACACGGCTGGCGCCGACTGTAGATTGTACATCTAATTTTTTTTTTTAATATGGTGTTGTGACCTACTATTTTTATAATAAATAATAATATAAACAGAACATTTTTTCAAAACTTAAAACAGACTTCTACACCATTTTGATAAAATTTCTACAGGACCAAAAAGAATTACTCAAATTGGTCAAGGCAATAATATAAATGTCCTTTCAGAGATCTAAGAAAACAAAGAACACTTTCATTTCTAGACAACTTTTATGCTAAGCTTTCCTACAAATCAAGTGTCATAACATAATTTTGTTATTAGCAATAACACAAGAGAAAGCATTAAAGAGATGGGACGTGGCGGTCGTAAATCATAGTTTGTCGGCCGACAAAGACGGGTGAAGTCGCAGGCTGTTACATAACGCGGCCGATTGACCCCGATGACGCATGCCTGGGAGCGCCGGCGGCGACTGTGGGGAACAAGCAATGGGACGCGGTACTTGCGACTCTGAACTGAAGTTTGCATGTCTGCAAGAAAGCTTCATTCACAAGCAAATCCTTTGGATTTGAATTGAGTGTTCACCAATGAGATTCATATTTTTGTATAAATTTTTATAAGTCGTAAAGAACGAACTGCTTTACGAACGAACTTAGGAAATATATTCCTAAATTCAGTAAAGCTTTACAAACGAATTTAAGAATTATATTCCTAAATTCGTTCGTCAAGCAGTTCGTTCCACAGGTTACCTACTTGAAAAAGTTAACAAAGTTACGTATGGGAAAAATAATCTTTATAAAAGCTATATGAAGAAGAGACTGTTCGCGTTATTAGTTTAAAGCATTTCCTAATTCCCAATAGATATTACTTACCTATGTGAAGGGCCAAATCTTTCATGATAATAAACATTATAGTGAAAAGATATGATTAACAACCTTGACGGTTTTCATCAAAATTCAGTCACCGCTGGGGGAACCGCAAGATAAATTGTGTGTATCCTGTTGGAAGGACGGAGGATACACATGTAAATGTCTACTGCGGCGAGACGAGACGCGAAACGCAACAGTGCTTCCGATCAAAGTGGCACCGGAACAGTGTATCCAGTTCGCTGGCTGCATCAGACCCACTAATTGGGGATTCTCTTATATCCCCAATTTTCCATTGATGGGCATATTTAATATTTCTAATGAGTAATTACCAAGCCATAATGTAACACACAAATTCCTACCGCAGAACTGGCGGAAATTCCAGCATGGGAAAAGTGTATTTGTATAAGCTGTGCATTTAATATTTTTTAGCCATAAGACCGCCCATTGAACATTTGTTTGTTTTTTTCTGTATATGTTTGAATTATTGTTATTTTTTGGTTTACAATCAAATCTAAGCTGTTTTGAATGTTGTACCACGTTGAAACAAACAAAGATATCAGAGACATGATAAGCAAGCTTCTAAATGACAGCTAGACAGCTAGAAAAGGTAAAAAATAAAATACTAGTCTGAATTTCAACGATAGTATGAATCAAAATTGCCGCACGCATATATAACGCACGAGATGACCTATTTGCAAGGATATTCACACACACAGCATGAAAATAAACACTGCCACGGCGACACAGGAAAAGGTATTCATTTCTTGCTCCAAAACGGCACATTCACGTGGAAACAACAAAGCGGCTGACGCAAATGGAGCAATTAGACCTAATGCGCAAGTAACCAACTATTCAAACACAACGTGCCATTCTGTTTCAGGAATTTGACAGTTCTAAACCTATAGCTGTTTACATGCTGCTTGACTGCTTGTTATGGTTGCATTCTGAGAGGTAATCGAATCGTATCGAATGTTCGACGTTCGTAATATGCACGGTATTGAAAACATCAACGATATTATATTTTATTTATTCATTTTACTTCATTGCAAATGTAAGAGGCTTTATCTACCAGTCAACACACTGGTGATGCCGATAAAATATGGGATGGTAATCTTATTATTGTATATCAAAACAGAAGACATAGACCAAGGCGGAAAACGATGATATTTCTTTTTCTTCAAATGCAGGAAAATATATTTTTTTATAAAGCATCCCATGAATAACCAATAATAAATCAGCCATCGAAAAGCCATTTTACAGAAATAATACTAAACAGCAATCAAAAGGCTATAAAGCATAATGACAGATGAATGGGATGACGTAACTGACGGCGATAAAACGTCCAGTGTGGTATAGAGGCTTTTCTAGATATTTAGTCTAGTGTTCAATCTGCGACCCACGTTGCAGGTTTCCGAAGTTACATAAATAATACTACTATAAACAACGGTATTCACAAAAATGAGGTTATCAGCAAACGAATGACTAATTTCGTTGTGTTGTTATAAGCTTTAATCCACGCAAAAGATAGACTAACTAATACATACCTAGCAAACCATCACTATTTTGATTCCTATTTCCACCATCACGCTAAAAGGCTTTTGGGTGTTGCGGCCCTGGGCTCTGTCTGCTTAGAGCCGCCAAAGACCCAATTTGCTGTCTTCCCCTTTTGAACGTGACAGTGTATTGTATGTTCATAATACGTATGCAATATACCTATATATAACACAAGTCAAACAACAGAGTCACAGGATTCAGAGCATTAGCAATTGTGACATTTATGACAAATCATTCGTGATATAAAATTCTGTCGCCCACGCGAAGTAAAGGCAACGCTAGAATTGTGTGTGGTGTGGTGTAGATAAAGTCTGGCTCTTTCCCCATAGCTGTCTTACCTGGTGTAAATCTTTAAATCACACGTAAAGATTCAACATAATTACGTATCTATGTTTAAATGCATCACAGATGATTACAATCGTATCTTAAAAGTTTTTAGTTTTATTATAAAATCTTCATGTAGGTCTAGGTTCGCATCTAATAATAAATATTTTGAAAGGATTACTGTGTTATTAATTACCAATGAACGTCCAGAAATATAACTAATCGCGTCATCAACAAAAACATCAAACAGACACATTTCTCAGGGAAACGAACGAGCAGCGAATGTTACCGACAAGATTAATTCGCCATTAGGAGCGGCGCCAGCGCGTGAAGCTACAAACACAATACATTCGTAGGAAAACAGACCATTACCCTGACAGCTATCGTCAGCGGATAACACGAACCGAATGGTTACTCAAATTTGTATATCTGGAACTTTAGATCTCATTGGTGGATGTTAAGTAAACAAGTCAGTCTGAAGTCTGTCAGGATCCTAGCAAGTGGAGGATCATAGTCTCTGCCTACCCCTGTGGGAAACAGGTGTAATAATATGTATGTATGTTAGTCAATCTGAGACTAAATGCCTAACATCTAACTCACTATATCAATCAAGCGGTTTCATATATGAACTGGAAAAAGAATGGCGATAAATTTTTTAACAATTCTTTCACTATTGTGATGCGAGTCCTTGATCATAATCATGACAACTCACGATCAATGAAACAATGGTATAAAACCTCACACACAATTTTATGTATTTGGTGTAAACCTAAGAAGAACAGGAGTATAGCGAAGCAAATCAGCAAAGTATGTGTGAATAATCGCGTTTCATATCAGTTGCGAATCGATACACGTTTATTATTTCATTTATTCACTACAAATAAATTCTCACCATGACTACACGAAGTTAAAACTAACTATTGCAACGGTCTGCCAATCTAACAAGATTCACAAATCAATTCAAAATAAGATTCGCAAAAATTTAATCTGGTTTTCATGATCCTGTTTAGCATTTCAACAAAGTTGTGTTGAGCGTCTAAGTTGCCTTGAAGAGGTTACTAACGTGTCATTTTATTCCTCTTTCCTCGAGAGCGCGTCTTTGGAAAGCCCGCTGGCAAGCGGCGCCCAGACGCGACTCTCTGGAATTTCGTATAAATAACGCGCGATCCCCAATAATGCGGTTAGCCGCTCCTTGGGTTCACGCAAATAGCCGCAGGTGAGACCGAAATGTTACCATTTACTGCCGAGACCAATGTATCTTGATGAGTAGGCAAGGGGCATATGGGAATGGTACTAGAGAAAGATTACATACATACTATTACGTCTTTATCCCTAAAGGACAGTGCCCAGGTCCGCAAGACACAAAGTCCACTTTTAGCGAGATGGTGGAAAGATTACAATCTAAGGGGGGAAAAGGTTGGTAAAACAAGAGATTATAATGCTATGTGATGTAAACAGAATGCAGAAAGATAGAAACAGAAATACAGCTGAAAAGAGTGGGAAATACTATCAAGACTCACAATCAATCTTTAATCTTGCATGCAAGGGAGACCTTGCCAATTTTTAGTTCAGGAGAACAAGCAGGCACCATGCGTCGTGAGGTAATCGCAAATAATGACCTCATCCTGATTGTGTTATCCGCAGGCACGGAACAATCGCTTGCGTTGCGTAAACAGCATCCGACGTGCGGCGGCGCGCCTGTCAACGTGTCATCTGAATAAGGACGCAAGACGCAACACGACAGGAGCTTTACTCTGGCTAATGGAGGCCTACTTACAGTGCATTTCTTGAATTTAATTTTATGTCGACTGATTCTGTACAAAACGTAAACTACACAAATCATTTATTGCTTCAATTAAATTGTATGCAACAGGCCAGAAACGATGTATTGAAATGAACTAATTAGATAGATCTGAGCTTTTTTAGGTACGTCAAGTCTTAAATTTTCCTTTTTTAGGTAATTCAAAATTAAGTTAAATACATTAGCCGATATTACAGCATTTATTTCTGTTTTGCTCACTTATAACTATATGAATATTACAGGATTAAACCCGGAGATGGACGGTGCCGCAGTGGAGTCAGAATAGAGGCGGCTCGCTTCCTTGCAATTCGCGGCAAGGTCGCTGGCGAAACAATCCGCTGCGTGATTGAGCTCAATGCTAGCAACAAGTGGGGTTATTTATTGGCAAAAGCATTTTTAGCGTTCGCACGATAGTTCGCTATGATAGGAACTTTAGTTGAGCATATATTTATAAGGTTCTAAGAAGTATCTAGACTATAAACGAAAGAATACTGTCGAAAAGTAAAAAAGGAATAGTGTTGGTTGATGGACCACAAACATTTAATAAGAATATCATATCGATTAAAAAAAAACCATCTGAACTCGGGAAAACACAAAATCGGAAATCTTAAATTACATTTTAAGGGGAATAAATTGTAAGAAATCTTTGTGAAAGTGTGAAAGAAATCCAAACAGTCGCGGTTCCACGCAATATAACGTAATGAATACATGTATGATGACACATTCAATCAGGATAATGATATTCATCTAGCGATGGAGCTACAGTCGCTGTACCTACTAGAATAGTTGGAGTGCGAGTCATGTCTTATTTAAAATACCCTTGTACAGGTTCGCGCGGCCGTGAGTGGGGCGATTGCATCACGCGCGGGAAATTATTGTGTTGTTGACGTGCAGTGCTGTGCCGGACGGAATGTTAAATCGAGAAGAGGCGTGCATTGGTAAATAAAATATTGGACCAATAATTGATGAGGGCTGATACATTGGAGAATATTTGGGACACACAACAATATTTCGCTTGTCAGACAATAGGTCAAACAAGATGACTAAATACACGTAATATAATAAACTAAGTACATTAAACGAAACGCAAATTGAATTGAATGTAGGCGTCATCTCTTGACTTGTGTATAAATTATTAATTAAATACTTTGTCGACTGAATGAGCCATTGTATTTTCAATGATAAACCACATTGAGTTTCAAATTCTGACAAAGACAGTGACTGTGTCCGTACACTAAAATATTGGATGAAATTGCTATGAAATAAAATAAGTGTCATTTAAAGTTTTATCTGAATATGCACTAGTGTTGGAGATAACTGTTGGTTGACTACGAGTGAAATAAAGTCAGCAATTTATATTGAATGAAATTTAATCGTGCAGTCATGACCATTTCAGTAAACTACTCTCTCATCTCTCTTTAACTCGAAATGTAAACGAAAATAGCGCGAATTGATTCATCCATACAACCAAGCACCATGCCACAACAAATCGAGCAGATATCACAAGCTGGTAAAGATATCGCAGGCCGGGAGCTATGTGCCAACACTGCCAACGCTGTGGATGTTAACGAGCCGTGGTCCCTCTAGTATGCAAATGGCCGCGTCTCCCGCGTGTCTACGCTAGGAGCTCCCGCATCAGACCGGTCCGCTTGCACAACGAGACGTGGATCGGCGAATTGCAACATGTAGGGCCGTGCAGTTAAATAATTTACTTTGTTGAGATAGTTAGGTTTAAATTTATTCCAGAAAACATTATTTTGATATACAACCAAAAATTTAAAACGAAATTGAAAATTACATGGACGTACATAATACATATCATGACCCTGTTGTTAAACAATTATTATAAAATTACCGCACTTGAAGGGTTAAGCATGCCTTTATCACCGTGATGGTGAATGTATATGTGATAAGCTGATAAGAGAATTAAATTGTGAATCACCTACAGTGACGTGCACAAATATTTTTGACAGGGTAGGCACTAATCCTACCTTTGCTTTGTTTTTCGTGTGTGTAAGTGGCCTACACTGGTCAGATTTTCAAGCTGCCTACAAGCATCTGACTGACATAGCTTAACGACTGCCATACAATGATAACAGCCGGGACCAACGGCTTATAGTTTCGTGCCTTCTGAAGCACGGAGGAACTCCAGAAAATTTTATGCCGCTTGTGGTCACCCATTCAAGTGCGGTCCACACCCGGTTGTTGCTTTACTTGCGAAAGCGCTAGTAATGCGCACTCGCGCTGAGCCACCGAGCTTCTCAAATCTTACCTAAATTACGAGAACTATATTAGGGTGGCAGAGGGTAGACGAATTCTATGTGTGTATGAAATGCACGTTACTGCACTTATTGACAAGATTTCTTGATGTTCACCAATTGTGTCGATCAGCTTGTACTTTTGTAACAGATCAGCATGGAAATTAATTTAACTACAAGATAAATAGTTAATGCTCCTTGTGTTGTGGCTAACAAACTGACCACATACTGTGATTTCATGTCAAACTCTACTTACGACAAATAAAATAAACATAAATATGATTCAAGTGGCAAACTCAAGTTCTGTAAACACGACGGCGACAGAGGCTGAGGTATCGGCACTCCATCAAGGTGACCTTGCAGTGGGTGCACCGAGCAGACGTTGTCGACCGTGACCTCGACGAACCTCGCCATCGAGAATCAACGATTGTTTTGAACGTAGACCAAATAAGTCAAATTTAAATGTATAAACGAAATAAAATATCCCAATCGTCAATCACATTACTGATTCCAAGCGAAAACGAAAATGTTTTGGAAAAAACGTATCGAATTCTAGAATCTATTTAGTAGATACGTGAAGAAAAGCCAATCAAGGCAAAACTAATCAACATTACCGGATGCGGACGTGCCCTGTATAAATATGTGGGGATTCCAACCCTAACAGTGACGGTACAGTCCTGACAAATGACGCTAATCACACGGGAGATCAGCCAATAAATGCTTAGGGGAGAATACATGACTTTATAAATTGCCACTGTACGAACGAATAGAATTCACGGTTTATTTTTATATCACTGATAAACTATCTGCGATAAAAATATCGAGTTCGGACTCGAGTTAAGAATTTTAAGAATTTTCAGATATCCACAACACCTGAAAATGTTTATTACGTATTAATGAAATTTTCGATGTCAATAAAAGTATGTATTTTGGGGTTATTGTAAAATCTTTAACTATTTTTTTGAAATACGTTTGTATCAAGTCTGTTTGTTTGGCAAAAAATGGCGATGTTGATTTTTCAACCAACGCAAAAAAACAAGGAACGTTTTGAGTGAACCATGTGGTTTTCGTTCATTAACATTGCGTAAACAAGCATAAATAAACATTTGCAATTTAACAACAGACAATAAACACCAAGCCACGAGATCGTTTTAAATTTTAGAAATAACGTCTAATTCTAAACGATACGAAATAATAAATTAAAACATTGGACTCTGATATTAATATGTAATCAATAATAATAAATCAGCACGTCTAGATAAGCTATGTGTCAGAGCAGAAAGTGTGTCAGCTCAAAGTCATCAGCTAGTTGAATTGTTGACCGTTATCGCTGGAACAGTAACATCGTATGCAAATAATATCAAATTCAAAACAGGCACGTGCATGATTGCTTCTCAAAGTTTGAATTCGGAAAATACAACCGAACGTAAGCCAACGTATGTACGCAAAATATAATCGTTTAGTAAGCTTGCTGGCCTACTTAGAATAATATTGGTATATTCCAAAATTTTATTGTATCGTGTAGTATTGAGTAGTCTTTTACAAACTACTAGCATTGCGGAACGGCTAGTAAGATGCGTTGAAAGACAAGTTCAGAAAAAGCAGATTGATTCATCAACCGATTTAAGGCAGAGATTCCATACGTCTACCAACACGGCGTTGTTCAGGTCGTGGTCTCCGCTAGCCCATATGTTTGTAATCCCTCAACACCCCACGAGCACGAATCCCTTTGTGTTAAATATAGCGCGTTGGAAATAGCGGCGCGCGACAAGGGCAACGCTCCCCGGCGCCCCAAAATTAAGGTCATTATGGATTATGGCCGCCATCACAAAATGCCATAAAAAGCATCTCAAGGCTAACAAACAAGATGGCCTCATGCACTTTGATCATAACTTTTTGAGTCATCATTAAGTTTCTGCCTTCAGTTAAACTATTGCCTTTGTTAGTAAGTCATGTGCGGAATGTGTATATTCTTTCTAGCAGCTGCTCTCTCTATGGTACGAACCTATGCCACAGGCGATGACCTAGAACTTAATGTGATGATAGAAAATATACGATTTATCAACCTCTTATCCTCCATTTTACTTCCGTAACGCAACCATTGAGAACACGTCATCTACTACATAAGATCAATGGTAGGTATTTAAAACGATATGGCAGCGGGTATACGTTTAGTGTATATAAACAAAGGTGACGTATTCTATAGGTAGACTTTCCGCTAAACAGCTAGTAATAAAATTAAGCTCACACACGCATAACGATGCCATAAAAAATATCTGACTCAAGGCTAATAATGTTAAGAGAGTGCGATATGTTTCAGCCACTGACAATTCGGCTTAATCATTGAATGGTCGCAGCAAGATACATGGCGTTGGACTTGGAACCCAAAACGATGGAGCAAAAACATACATTCGCGAATTTAGATGTCTTCCATTTTACAGAAATAGAACTTAAAAGGTGTAAATATATTTGGAAAAGCCCATCGGAATTGACGTTAAAAAAATCTGTTTGACGTGAGTTTATTTTGTACGTTTCCGTAATTCTTGTATACAAAGCAAAGAGTTTAAACATCTATACATTCACCGGGCACACTTCCGTTCAAAACATTGCTCAAAGAAGCGGAAGTATCCGACGTCTTTGGTCTGAAAGTCCAACATGAACGGTCATGGCACAATACTATAGATTGGCCGTACTATAGTGTGGCCATGGCATAGGGAATAGGATGACGTCATATATGCTTAAAGACTTCGGATTTTATAAATAGTTATTATTAGAAAAGTATGAGAAGGGATACTGAATACCTGTTTGAGGACAAATTCAGATAATCAGACATAAATAATCCGAATGTAGTAAAAGCAGACAGGATAATCGACGAAATTATGGAACCGCCAAAATGTTAAGCGTCACAGATGCTCGATATGATAAAGAAATATGCTATAATTAAGTCACATAGCCAGCAGAGCTGTGATGCTACGGTTCAGCTTCGACAAAATTTATAGGGTCCAGCTACAGGAGCACGACCCTCTCTGTACTACTTGGTTAGAGCAGCCAGAGGATTTGGCCTACGCTATCCGTGCTGGCCAGACGGGTTGGAGAGGTCCTATTGGCATTTATATGCCTTGTTTAGCTTGTATTTCTTAAGTCGCCTGCTGCGACACCCACGAGAAGACTTGGTCAAGCTACTTTGACGATGATTATAATCGGTTAAGTAAAACCTGACTAAACATACACACACATACTATACACATCAGGCCTAGGATCCGTGGAAGCAGCGTCATGAGGTATTTGCGGCGCTAATATGTAAATACGCGCGTTAATTGTCCGGCATCCGGTGCGAGGCGCCGCCGGCAGTACCGTCACAGCCGCACGCCTATTTTTATACTTTCATGGGAAATCTGGCCCGCAATTTGTGGGTCATGGTTTCTTCACACAAATATAAATAGGTTACCTACAATATAATTTTATTATCGCTTTTATTAACTTCTTCATGCATGTGTTGGGCGGCGGTCTGTAACCGTTCCAAAGTGATAGGTAGAGTCACAGACATCAGTATAATATTGCCCATCCATGTTAGGGCCTGTGTATTTCCTATTACTACACATGTTAGTAAATCGTAAATCATAATTTCACAAATGAGTAGTAACGCTTTTACTGATTTCCGGCTGCCGTTACATTGCTCAATAAATGGGGCTGGTTACTTGTACTGGTCGCCGCGGGTTCAACAACCATTGCACGCAAACTGGACGCGGGTGCATTTCAATTTGTGCAGTCATCGGTGAAAGGATAGACACACTAAGGAATAGAAGTTTTATTGTCAAGACACAACACGTTTAACAAAGTAAGTCTCATGTAGAAGACTGTTTATAATGTCTGATGTCACTAGATGACAATCATTGAGCTACGACTACGAGGCTTCATCAGATGCTTTTAAACAGCTTGAAACATTAGACAACCTCGTTAACTATTAATACACTCGATAAGTAGATTTAAGAGGAGGAAGAGGAGAAATAACTGGTGTCAAGTTAGAAACCAGACCCAAACATTGCTATAGAAGGCGAACTGTGTGAAGGTAAAACGTGTTTGCTTTAAAAGTAATGTAACAATTTTAAAGCGAACACGTACGAACAATTTCTAGCCAATTTCGGAGGATAATTGGCATAAAACTAAAGCCTCGTATGTCGGTTATTAAAACCAATAAATACAGAAAAGAAGTGTAAGCTCAGAAGCAGAAGCTGCGGATGCCACTGATACCGCAATAGAAAGGGCTGTAGGCAGTCCACCGCCAATTATTGTTAAAAACTCATAGTCTAGTTCTTGCAGAAGCGAATAAACAAAGTTTAAAAAGTAAATAAACGCAATAGTGCATTTTCATAGACCGATTTAAGTAAACTCTGATACTAATTGTATACAACATGGGCAACAGACAGTCAACCACCGCGTAATGTGCAACCAACAGCGAGACATTACCGACGATAACCGAGGTTACACAAAGTCATGGAGGTGACCCAGCGAGCAGAGGAAGGGCACAGAGCAACCAGGCGTGCTCGCGGTGAACTAATGGTTTAATTGCGTGAGCAGTTTTTTGTTAAATCGTGTAAGTTTGTGAAAGGATACGTCTTTTGACCACAATTTTGCCTTTACACATTATTTATGGTTTGCTAATTTTCCTATGATTTAACTGTTTATACAATAAAGATATTCAACAACAATCAAGAACCTCTAAGTTTTTGAAAGTTAATGATTCCTAGCTTGTAAGAATTTTTAAGATTATTGCACGAGGGGAACATATCACCGTATGTAATTGTACTGATACAGATAAATTATCACGTCTTCATCCCTGACGTGATAAACGGAGTCAAGGGCTTTAGGACCCGAAGGTGACACTTATGCAATAATGGGCGTTAAGGTGGAAAAAAGAATCAAAATAGTGATGGGTTGTCGCCTATTAATATGATTCATATCTCCTCTATCGGCTTTTAGAGAGGCTTATTTGAAGAGAAGCAGCTGGCGCATTCTAAGTTTTTTTTTCTTTTTTTTCCCAGACCAGCCTGTTTTTTGTGTGCACTGTTAGGAGGCCTTTAAGGCGGTTTAAAAAGTCTGACACTAGTGTTAGTCACTAACACACACGATAAGAAGAAGAAGACTGTTTGGAAGACAAACCTACGATCGCGTTGTTCACAACTCAAGTACCAAACCAAACAACAAATTCGCACTCATTGAAAGGTCAAATTGATAACACAATGACACATATGTTGTGCGTCGTGTACGTGGTTGATATTCGTAACATATAATTATGTAAGACCAGACAGTTTTAAAAATGTTTTCACAATTTTATACAATTCACTTTAAACAGCAAACAATCCAGGGCAAACTGCAAACACTTCGAGCAAAGAAATGATAAAAAACAAGCAATTGCGAGTTGTGTGCTTGAAAGGGAAGTTCGATTATTCGGTACGACATCGACGACAGCCAATTAAGGTTTTTGCTGCGGACCAATCACCAGAGTAATGGAAAATGAAGACTACTATTTGTAACTAGAGCTTTTATAATCGAGTCATGGAGGTATAAAATAAACTAAAAATAAAGGTACAGTTAATGTTTAGTCTCTATCGATGCTGGCCCTGCAAAAATTTCTTAATTGAAAAGAAAACATTTTTAAGCTGCAGTCTACAAGTCATAGGAATCAGATTGCATGCTTTAGTTTAAACATCATCAAGGTAAAGTACCAAAAGGAAAACGATTTATAAATTACTCAACATTTTGTGGTTTTGTAAGAGTGACACAGGAAAACCGCATACGGAAAATGGATGAATTTTATAAATAATTTTTAGGAAAATTATATTTCAAATAAATTGATAATGTTTTAAGTATATTTTATTAATTTCTAAGGTAAAATAAATATAGTATAATTCAATTGTGTTGATTATTTTCTATAGGTCTATCTGAGGGAAGATTGCGAGGTAGACAAAACATATCAATAAATGAGAACATTTGCTCTGGCTGGCGTCACTTCGTCATGTCACATGTGAACAATACTCCACATCCACATGTGACAATGATATCAACACCAGATGCTCCGCATATTGACCGACCAGCTACACCAACATTTATTGTGCAAGTCAAGTCAGTACGGAAAGTTTTAGTCAAATTGTTACTTGAAACAAAAGGGTTTTCAACCACGTATCTAAAAGAAAATACACGTAACAGCAAAAGTGGAGACGCTTAACTAACTATCGTACTGAACTTTAAAATTTAAAATAATGTTGCCAATTCTAAAGAAATTGTTATGACCATCCGCCCATTTTGAAGAATACCACGCTTCTCAAAGCCCTAAGCTAAGATATGAATGATTTCCAAAGGCAAAAACATTTGCTCAAATAAGCATTCCACTGAAATTACCCAAAACACAATTACAAAATACCCACATTCATTGCACATGCAGAATGTGTGGCTGCCGGGCAATGTAAATGCAAACGTAATTAGGTGGTAATTACGACACCCAATAACAATATCGTTCATGATCGTCTCGCAACAGCGGCCGCTCTCAGGAGATCAGTTTCGGCCGCAGCGGGCCCTGACGGCACGCGATGCGTGATGATTTGATGGCTGCGACTTTGTTGCATCAGTTGCACAACAAACTGTACACGTGATCATGTCATCAACAAAACCAAAAGTCTCAGCCATCTATACATCAGTAAATAAATAAACATGTAACTTTTTTCGCTCTTAAAAAGTCTGCCATTTTTGATGAACTATATATATGCTGTAGTCCACAACTTGTAGTCACTTGGTAAATATGGTAGGGACTAGAGCCACTACTTTAATTCACACGGGTTATCTTTTATAACTACATGCAAATGCCTATTGGAAATGTGGAAAAAGGGACCAGTTTTTGCATATTGTGATCGTGATAAGAGTCAGGGAAAAAGGAAAGAAAGGTATGATGTCGCGGTACATCCCGTTTCTGTAGAAACAAATTATTTTTAGTAGAAGCATTAGAAAAACACATTTTAGCTATCAATTAATGTAGACTATTTAGACAGTACTTTAACAAATATATTATTGGGCTATGTATTATAATACCTATGCAAGTAGCCTATCAATCTTTCATTTGCATTTGGCGTGCATATCATATTCCTTGCAATTTGTTCGCACCTAAGTATCGCGGGATACGTATCGAGTACGCATACCAGTATCAGATTATCGGGTAATCTCGCTGTCGTCACACTTATCACGAGTTATTTCTGAATCCTATATTATTTTGAATTCCATCATCAGCAAGTAAACCTACATTTGAAAAAGTCGGAAAAATATTTTTCTAACACTAATTAAATACGAGTATGATGATTCCTTGAAGAGCCTACGTTCTATCCTAAACAAACAGAGCTAATGCTGATGATAATGCCTGCCCTTAGCCTAATGTCCAACTAATAGCGTTTGGTCAAACCGGTTCAATCTACATATAAAACAACATTATTAAGAATTCAAGTACGTATGCAGATATATATAGTTAACAAATAATATCTGCTGGCAGCTGAGTCACGCATACAATTACTTTTTGTGCTGTGTACCATTTGTAATTTAAAATTCTGTCATAGCAAGTGTAGACAGACACATTGATATCATTAATAACGAAGGTTTCTCTTTCAGTTCTGGAGAATTGCGTGCAGTAACTGGCTAGCGCAACGTGCAACTCTGATTTACATACAAAAGTCTCCCCGTGTCACGATTCTGCTTGTATAAGTGATCAGCCGCGGAGAAATTGCTGCTTTGTCCACTCGCTTTATTTGGGCAGCAGGCGCGGAACAGCTTTCGTGTACAGCGGCCCGCATATCACTAAGGACGAGACTTAAACATTTCATTGAGCTTATTGCGTTTGAATAGAGTACTCTGCAGTCGTGTAGCGTACCAGTTGACTTCCTGTATGGACAGTTCCTGGTTTTCGTGCGGTAAAATTTGTAGAGTCTTCCCGCGGGCACTCCTTCCAGCTTTTCCAATTAGCGCTTTGTGCGTGATCTGGGTTAGCGAGCTTTGTCTTTATTTTTGAAGTATGGTATGCTTTCTATTCATAATGTTTTAATTTGCAATCTTCGGACATATTTTTCTCTATCTACTTGTAAAATGCAAAATTACAGAAAGACAGAGATTGATGAAATAAATACGTACTTTAGTAAAATCATTGCGCAAAATACTCGTAATTAATGTACATACTTCTAGCACCAAAGCAAAAGTAGAGTCGCCGTTGACATCTTCTGGTGAAAGATATTTGTGTTTTATATAGGTATATGGTAATTGTAATTGGTATAAATTAATTGCAGGTATCTTGTATATATTCAACGGTGTGAAGCCGGTGCCAAATGACGCCGGTTTCGAGAAGCGTGTCGCGGTATTTTAAGAAAACTCGGATTCTAAGAATATAAAGGTAAACGACATGCGGTCTGGCGACCCCCTCTCTTCATTTCCTAGTAATGTGTGATCTAAACTTTTAAAGTTTCTTTCTTATGGCAATTTTCCTCAACTTTTTACTGAACACAAATATCATAATTTGGTAACGGGAGTACGCTACGTGACTCTGTTACAATCGCAATTTGAATACCGGCTGAGCTTGTTCAACCGGAGCTAAATTATAGAGCCTAACATTGTCGAGCTCTAGACAATTTTTTTAAATCAAAATTTCACAATAATTTCACGATTTTGAAGTACACTATAATCAAATTAAAACGCGAAATCCAGAGATATGCAAATAATCGTCTCGAACAGGTAGTGGGTAATCAGCGCCGCATATTTGATAAATTACGTATCATCAAGGTTGCTAATGATGTAACCGCGACAACAATGGGCCACCGTGTGAAGACCATTTAATATCCACCGAAAATTCATTGTTCTGCCGTAAACAACCATCGCTAGCGTAAGCACAGTCGTAGCCGTGGAGATGACATCACGATAACGCCGAGATAAGTTAAGCAATGTTGCAAGAGGCCTCACCTTTCTTCGCCTGTTTCTCGCGTTCCTTCTCCTTTTCTTTCGCCTTTCTTTCCCTCTTCTCACGCTCCTGCTTTTCTTTTTCCAGTCTCTTCATCTCTTTCTTGATCTCCTTCTCGCTCTTCTTGGACTTGGTGTCGTCGATCTTCTCGGACAGGATGAAAGTCCCCGACTGGACCTTCGCGTCTACTTCCTCCTTCGGCCGCATCACTAATTAGCACTATCAACTAACACACGGATAATGCAATTATAAACATCCAAAATTTCACACCCCAGGAATAGATCTGGACGCTTCGTCAGCGCGAAAACTGTCGATCAGCGTCGATCGGAATAGAAGGGGCCGTTCGCGGTCGGCGTGGCGTTATCGAAATTATCACAGGCTCTCCAAACGAATTGGAAGCGCGACGTAAGATTGCGAGCGGAGCACCGAGCGTGACTGAGCGCGCGGCAGCACTGGCGGCAGCGGCGCCCCGCGCCGCGGGCGTCGCCGGCGCACCGCAACACCACGCCGCCGCGCCAATCTCTATAAATAATGCTCAACTTCCTATACATACGCTATGGAATCAGGAGGCGATTATGGTAAATGAACCCATGAAAACTTTTTGCAGTCTGCCAATAATCAGCTTGAGATTCAAACGCTACAATTTTTGACGAATAAATAGGTACTGTTTGTAGATAACAACGCAGCCAAGGTCAAGATCTGGTTTACAAATGATTGTTTATCGATATAATATAAGTTAAAGTTTATTAGTTAGAGAATCGGCTACAAGTTTCGTTATCTCTGACATAGTTTTGGGTGTTGCAACAGCGATTCACTCAATAAGATTTATTATGACAGCCGCAGCCCAAAGTAATAACACAGATGGTTACGTATTACGCGACAATGGAAAACATGGATTTACAAAATACAATGGAATTCTGAAATGCGTTAGAACATTACCATTTACAAAACACTCTCGTCTCGGGCTCATTGTAATTGGTAAGTAAACATGAGACTATGGGAGTTATGCTTACTACAAATAGGTTTGACGCACGCTATGAAAATGAAACAAGCTTTTTTTATTTGTGAAATAGGTAATGCTTTATGGAAAGAAAGACTGAAACAGAAAAATCTTCACTTTAATCGATAAAAACAAATCAAGGAGCGGATCAAGAAAAGGAGAGTCGTATTCTACGAGCCATAATTAGAACAAAAGAAGAAACTATAAACTTCAATCACTGGCAAAAAATAAAAAAACTTCGCGTGATCGCGTTCAAGTTCCTTTTCCTGATTGACGATTTCGTCTTCACTCTGTTAATTTGTACGCTGCAGGTTTTACATCACGCATTGCTCAACAGACAGACTTGCCAAATTGTTTAAGAGCTGGTTGCCCCAAAGTAGGTGCTCGGAACCCGTCGGTCGGTTCTAGAGCTACCGCGAACTGTGTCAGTGTGGTAATTGCTATCATGATATAACTACAACAATTTGCTATTTTCTAAAAACTCATATCAGATACATACTTTTTTGTAAACGTAAGGAAACAAACATTTCCTATGGGATTTGAATGACAGGCCAATGATGTCATAGTTTCTTGGAGTCAAATAGCGCTCTTGATGTCAGTCTTTCTGCAATAAAAATCTAAAATCACGTTGTAAATGGATATGATCATGACAAGTGAAATTATTTTGTGGCGTTTTATTTTGTGAACAGCACCTATTAATTTATTTTTAACCCACGAGAATACCCAAATAAAATTAATATCTTCTTCCTCCTATTTTATTTAGGTTATAGCTAACTCTTCAGATAGGCTATGTTTTTGACCCTATGTTCTAGAGTTAACTCATTATTTAATTAAAAGCTAAAATCTAACTAGTAATTAAGCATGTATATTAGTTGTAGTAGTATCTAGTCCTTTCTCGAATGTTTATGTCATATTTTAAGAAGGTAAACACCCATTTAAAGTGCTGACTGCCAATCTACAGGAATGAAGCAGCACCTACAGAAGAAGAAACACAATCAAATAAGATATTTTTAAGGTTAAAAAACGACAATCGCATAGGATCGTGATCTTTGGTATGCAGTCACACGTTTTGTAACTTATACAAAACCTTACAAATAAGAAGAAAGATTGTACCGTACAGTTCAATTGCGAAATCCAACTATACTGTTAAGCGCCAATCTAACGATCTAATCTAGTCTGCTTACTAACTCGTAATAATTGCGATGCGATCGAGATTATACACTGTGGTTGCCTTTTAAAAAACTATTTTTAACTTTGCAGTTAGCTCCAGTTAAATAGGGAAACTATCATTGAAAGGCATCGTACAACTACGGGAGTTAAACACGAAAATAATGATAAATTGCTCACGCGTAAAACTATCATTGGAGATTTTCTGAATATTGGCAAGAGCTGGTGGTTCTCCACTACACGTTACACGCCGTTTAAATTCCACATCCACACAAGGCTTCCTACAAATCCCGGTTGTTGCCAACCTGTCTCTGTCAGTTACTTAATGGAGTACGTTCAACATTAAAGGGTTCCTGCAGTAGGCTACGGATCGAAAGAATTTCCGAATGGTACGTAGAGAAATCACTTGCTTGGTGTGGGCAGGTCGGCGCTCCCGGAAACGCCGTATATAGCGCGCCGGCGACATGTGTACGTCCGATAGTAATTAATTTAGCGCTGCACATGCAACGACGCTGCTACTCCGGGTATGCAGCAGCTGATCAATGCGAACACTTCACGAAGATACTTTCTCACGAAAAATATCGTTCCAGTGCCCAAAGCATCACTAAGCTAGAGGAACTCGGCGGCCCGGCGGGAGTGCGCATTACTAGAGCTTTCGCAAGTAAAGTGACACCGGGCTTGCCAGCCAATCCGCACTTTGATGGGTGATCAATCACTGATCACAAGTAAAACAAAAATTTTCTCGAGCTCAGAAGCACGTATAAGCCTGTATGACAGTCGTTAAGCTATGTCAGATGCATTTAGGTAGCCTGAAAAATCTGATACCAGTGTTGGCCACTAACACATACGAAAAACAAACAAGTGGCCAAAACATAATAGATACTGCAGAAGTTACTGTTATATCCTGAAGATACTTTCTGATCAGTGGCATCCTAGGAAGTGTAGGAAGGAACTAAGTTACGAGGAACAGTGGAATTGTATACATATAGCACTATGATATTTGTTTTTCGTTTGTGTAATTGGCCGGTGCAAAAATTGTGAAGTAATGAATGGTTCATTTATTACAGTTTGGAAAGTTGGAACACATCGACTGTGGTTACTTGTTCCACAAATGCGTAATGAAATGACCATAATAGACAATCGTAATAACTTCCTAGCTCGTAATAACGGTGTGTCATATCATAACCGGGACACGCAACGGGAGAGCAGCCGCAAGCGCATCTTGCCGTTGATCGAAACAATTGGGTATTTTCCTGGGTCAGCAATAAATTATTTGGTACTGTTAAATAAAATTTCACAAAGTAATGTCACTTGTCATGATATATCCACTTTCAATGTGATTTTAGATTTTGCAAAAATATTGCAGAAAAACTGATAAAGAGCGCTATTTGACTCCAAGAAACGATGACGTCATCTGCCTGTATTTCATACAAATCCCATAGAAAATGTTTTCTTTGACGTTTAGAAAAAAAGTACCTAATTTGACTTTTTGGAATATAGCGGATTGCCTTTTATAACTAGGTTCTATTATAACAATATTTAATTAATCTTACCTAATTTTTCGCACAGACTGTAAATATAAAGATTTTTAAAAGGGAGTAAACATTTATCATGATCGGCATCGGCTACAATCGTCCACGCCTAGAGTTTCAGGCGTCCAGCGTACGTAGGCGTTGGTTCAAGTTCTCCTAGTCTATTTGAATATCCATCGTACTTATGTTCATATGAATTGAATCTTCGGTCGGAACGTCATTAAAAAAATTTTTAAGTTTAATGTTCTCGCTAAAATAGGATGTTGTAGAGGAGTCATGAGGTCACAGCTCCCGATGAACTATTCGTTTTAAGAAACCAGACTAGGTGTAAGAGTGTATTATCCACATAAATATCACGATTCTCAACTAATCGACGTGTTATTAGAAGTTCTTGCCATATCACCCGCGTGGATCGCAGATAGTTATAAAGCTGCTAAACCAATGAGTAGCGGCGAGGCAACGTTATCACGACCTGAGGCAAGACCTCGTGATCGTGACCGCCGGCTGAACACGAAATTCAGGAAAACGTGACAGATTCATAATGCTGAAAAATTACGTCGGTAGCCTTGAAGAGTAGATGCCAAGCAGTATAACAAATTGGATTTTTTTGTCGATTTTGCTGTATCGTATAAAACGATGGACTAACCCAATGGTATGGGTATGGGTATCTCGAAATTCACTATATACTCGTAAAGCCTGATTTGAAAGTTACAAAGACAATCGGGCACGTATGAGTATTACAGTTATGTACGGCTTTCAAAAGCTTTACAAAATTCAAGATATTACAATGGTCCTGAAAATTCATAGGTTTCATATGAGATAATATATCCTATACGACGCAACTTTTATATCTACGTCTTCTTCTTGAACACTACTTGCCTTTAACTATTTTGTCAAAAACCATAATATCACGTCATGTGAAGACATGGTCGAATATTACGGAGAACACAGAAACATCGCTACACATCAATGTATCAGAATTCGACGTAATAGCGTGTGCCGCACCTAAACTAGCAGCTGGTCAACTGTCTGGCCTTCAACATATAATAACGAGCCATTATACCACACAACATGACACGCAACGCAACTGACCGTCTAAGGCCACTTTTGACAACTTTTTTTGTGTATGATTTTTGGAATTTCTCATTATTGTACGGGTTTTTTGGAATTTCTCATTATTGTACGGGTATCCAATCCACATTATATCATTATAAAATATGTCATATTAATTTAAACATTTTAATCATGAAGCTCCCTATATTATTCATCTTGCTTTTTGCCACTTTGTTTAGTATCAGACTCAACCACACCTCCTTGTTTTTCATTTGTAAATAATATGACTAGATTTTCTGCTTCCTCATTATATTTCGTCTATTTTCAGCATCCTTCAGGGCAGACAGAGCATTTTGCATTGCTTTTTTTTTATTTGATTTTTTAGGGTTCCGTAGCCAAATGGCAAAAACGGAACCCTTATAGATTCGTCATGTCTGTCTGTCTGTCTGTCCGTCCGTATGTCACAGCCACTTTTTTCCGAAACTATAAGACCTATACTGTTGAAACTTGGTAAGTAAATGTATTGTGTGAACCGCTTTAAGGTTTTGACACAAAAATAGAAAAAAAAAACAGTAAAATTTGGGGGTCCCTATACTTAGAACTAAAACTCAAAAATTTATTTTTCATCAAACCCATACGTGTGGGGTATCTATGGATAGGTCTTCAAAAATGATATTGAGGTTTCTAATAGCATTTTTTTTTAAACCGAATACTTTGCGCGAGAGACACTCCCAAAGTGGAAAAAAGTGTGTCCCCCCCCCCGTAACTTCTAAAGTAAGAGAATGATAAAACTAAAAAAAATATATGATGTTCATTACCGTGAAATCTACCAGCGAAAATTGGTTTGAACGAGATCTAGTAAGTAGTTTTTTTTTAATACGTCATCATCATAAACGGCAATTTACCTTTCATTAAATCAACTCAAATATAAAAATTAAAAAAAACATACTACAAGACTTTTATATTATGTTATTTGCTATTACGGAACCCTTCATGGGCGAGTCCGACTCGCACTTGGCCGCTTATTATTTATTTATTTGATTCGCATTTTCGCCCATTCCCTCGATCGGCTTTTACGATATGCGCGGGAAGACACAGCTGGTACATTCTAAGTTTTTTCTTTTCTCCCAGACCAGC
This sequence comes from Acrobasis consociella, assembly GCA_963555685.1. NCBI lineage: Eukaryota > Metazoa > Arthropoda > Insecta > Lepidoptera > Pyralidae > Acrobasis > Acrobasis consociella. The sequence goes on from OY743127.1 coordinate 193,417, forward strand.
ATGGAAGAACCTATCTTTATTTAGAAATTATTTATAGAATGTCTAAATAAAGATAGGTATTATTTAGAGTTACTAATATCATTAATTACAGTACCATACATGTCTAGTAGTCTTTAAGATTCTCTTCGATCGAAGAAAATCTTACAAATCCAGACAGATGAATACGACAACATTTCCTAACTTAGCGATATTCATCAAACAAAACAATAAAAGCTTTTAGCATCTCCCGAAGCCAAACTTTTGTTTGTCTTGCATCGTCGCGTCATCTGATGCCGTCTCTCTTGCCTTGTCTTAGTCGATGTATTTACTTTTCCTTTCGAAAACTCGTAATATTGATAGCAGCATGTGGATGAGTCAGCCGGTTTGATTGCCGATGTGGAGTGCTCGGATATGGGTGAAGGCGAGCCGCGAGACGTTTACGTAAACTCTTACCGGTTTACGAAACGCATTTGTTATCATTTGCCTGACTGCTGTCTGAATTGAGTTCAATTTGAGCAGCGTAGTTATTATGAAGACTATGAAGGACGTAGGCGGCTGGATGCCGAGTAGACTAGCTGGCTGTGCGGTGTGTATTCACTTCCTCACTGTTTATTTTAAAAGAATTGTCCTTTAGATTTTCTCTCCTATCTCGTTTGACATCCTTTTTTTGAGAAAACGAAGATGTGTTTCTTATCATTTTGCACTTTTAGTATCATACACTCTTTTAACAGTGGCTAGTTAGAAATGCTAAAAATAAAATTACAGCCTTCTAAAATAAATTAAAATGTCAAAGTCTTTAAAACTATAAACTTTTTGATAACGTAATAGAACAGATTACTTATAAGTTACTACGTAATAGGGAGTGTAACCTACTTGTTTTAGCCACATCTAACCCCTCGCAACGGATATAGGTCGACTTACCAGAAATTCTGTATATGTATGTACGATTTCTAACATTTTACTGTACAATGAAGATAAGACCTTCTTATTAAATGATTCAGTACAATATTACTTATTAATCTGAAGAGAAATACGTATATTTATTATTTTTCAACTTCGATTTAAAACATTGACGGTTTGAGTTTGAGAACCACTGATGATTACTATAGAAAAGTAGTAACGTGTAATTAAAATTATTGTCGCGTTTAGTAAAGGTTATTGATTATTAGAACTACCCAAATTTCCGGAATTACCCGAATGCTCTTTATGTATATACACTGTGAGAACTCCACCTGTCCCAGCTAGTAAGGTGTGTTCCGTGTTCCCACATGAAATTTATAGAGGTCGGAGAGCAAGAGATATAAGCAGATAAGAAATATATTTATTATACAATATTACTGATACAAGAAATTTTAAGTGCTGTGATATATTCTAACAGGAGTGAAAGTGGAATGAGTCAAAAAATGAGCAAGGAATGTCTGGAATTTAAAAATTAAATTTGAATATGATAAAAAGGTGGTGGGCAAGAACATGAAGGGTGGTGGTTATTGTAACTACTTTACAACACTTTACCAACCCGTAGTCTCGATATTATGTTAACAAGAAACAAGCTGTAGCGGTATTTATATACCCGCGGTCACATCAGAATCGAGACAGATCAAAGCCTAGGTGACCCTAATGTAAAATCATACATCTAACAAGAAATATCTCCCTGCATCGAATGCACCAGGCAGTTGTATGTGTGAACAACGGTCTGTACCGGGCGACAGTTGCAACGGCGAGATCTAATAGCTCGTCGACGCGCACTACGGTTATCATCGTGATGGGTACTCTGATGGATGGCAGCGAGGTGTCCGCGTAACGGACCGGTCAGAGCGATCGAGATGCTGTGAAATGATCGCACGACTTCATTATATCAGCCTTAATCTCCACACTTGCGGAGGATTCAGACGTATCCAGTTACTGGTGCTAGTTTTGCTAGCTTGCCAGCACTGGTACGCTGTTAGCAGTGAGGGTTTACCAACCATGGCTCCAGTAGCGTGCCAGCTAAGTTATCGACAAAAAAAGCAAAAAATAACAAATAAAACATTTATGTACCAGCAAGTTTATCGTACCTACAGCCTACACTATAAAGCACAAGGACGGAAGTTAAAAATTTAATCAAAACAATAACGAAATGAAGTTATCCAGGCTTTTGTAACATTACTGTTTCGAGGATTACTGCAAACGTGAAACTCCGCAATGAGACCGCTCAAGTCGTGGAGGGCGCTTGCGTTGAAGCAGGGCGCGGAGGATTTCTTCGGTTCCGAGTAACGCGATAACTAACTTTCTTGTCCGCTCGGTCGTGGCGAAGGTCGATTCACTGCAACGCGGTACAGGCGAGGGCAAAACTATACAATGCTAGGTAATTTAAATTAAGTTAAGTGTAGCCAGTTCACAAGTACTTACAGAATACTATTGCCAAGAAGTAAATTACCGATCGCAATAAAGTGCCGATTCAGCCGGTGCAAATCAGGTTCATCATTAATATCAAGGGTCAAAAGATTGCAGGTTTATGGTTAGTAATTGTTGGAAACAAATCGTCAAGAGCCTCTTTTTTTCGTCTTTCATAGGGCGCTACTCGTGACCCACATTGGGAAACGCCGGTAAGTTTCTTAATTTAATGTTTTCTAACATACGTACCTATTTGATAGGTATCTGCAATTGCTTAGAGAAAATTTTATCAGAAGTTTCGTCAAGTTATCTACATTTCGTTATCAGTAAGTATGAACGACTTTATCGAATAAAGTCACTCGACCTTGCACTGAAACTTCATGTCAAATAGATTTTCTGAACAATATACATAGCAGTAGAGACAATTACACTTCACTGCACTTTATCGATGTATAGTGGGGTGTGCCACGTAGAAAAGTATACCACCACCACCAGTAGTATTATTTAGTATTTAGTCCCAATAGTAATGAACAGTATAGACTCATATGCTGTCCCGACCCCACGTAAAGTGGTCCCCAAGAAAGTCCTCACCTTATCGGTGAGGAAAAAGCAGTAATGAACAGTATATAGGTAGGCCGTAGGATGCACTGTGCGTAGAATGTCTGCTGTTTCCCCTCTAGATGAACAGCCTGTAACAACAGGGTCAGACATCAAAAACGAAAAAACCTTTGCGATATATTAAAGGACTGCCATGAAAACAAACGTCTCTATTCTAGAGGGGCTGGCATCACAAAGTGTCATTATTTACCTACATTGGAATGAAAGTTATCGTCTGGAAAATTGGGTACGATCGGGAGAAATGAAAGGTTGAAGAGAAGAAAACCTAATTTATGACATTTGGTAAGCAAGTAGATGCGACAAATAAGGCATTGCGAATTCACGGAATACGAGTACGAACCATCCGCCTGCACGTTCAGAGTTCTACTTGTAGGGACCGCAAGTCCGGGTATTTTGTAAAAGTTACTGGTAGTGCGCGACCGCAAGACGGGGGATTCTGTAAAAGTGACTGGTAGTGCGCAAGTGTACTGTACAGCCATGTAACCGGAGGCGGGCACTCGATCTCGGCATCGACACCGGCGCGCAACCGGACACCGTGCCCGTGCCGCTCCACCGGCCGCGCACCGACCTGCCGACCTGCACCATGCTGCTCAAATCCTGCTGCTGACAGTGTTGTAACTACGGAAAAGAATCTGTGGTTTGTAACGTAAGGTACCTACACTTAGGAGTAAAAAATGGCTGGGGCGAAACGCTGTGGTCAGCTTGCCATAAAATAAGTTCATCATAAGGGGATATTTATAGAGTTTACTTTCGGATTTGTGAGGCGAATAGAGATGAGGCTTTGTTTTGCTATTTACAGCGACCCTTTCTTCAATTTCTTAACTTTACAGTATGGGCATGATTTGGTTGATTAGGTTGATACCTCGAAGTAACATAGGAGCTCGCACAACAAGAAGATTTGTCTCGACATTTCCTCAAAATCTTGAAAATTAAGTCAAAGTTTGTCGACAACTCGCAAGTACAACAGTGTGACAGCGATAACCATCTGACAACAAAGTACAAGGCCACGGACCGCCGTTGCTACAATGAACAGTGAATCACTTGTTTGTCTATTTTAGACAACATTACCTACAGTCGTTCCACACAAAGACAATGAGACGATTTGTAGCGAAAAAACGTCGATAATAGTTATTCAAGTTGAGGAGCTCAATGGCCTAAGTCTACCTATAGTATAATATTAGCGCTGATGCATGTTAAGCAACCCGGAGCGTGGCCCAAAACTGGAACAGCGACCACAAATGGCATAGAATATCTCTACTAAATATTCTCTACTCTTCCGTACTTCGGAAGGCACGTCGGACGTTAGTCCTGTCAAATAATTTCAGATTCCTTTAGTTGCTCGTATCATAAATAATTTGACTTAATAAATCTGCCACTTACACGAGTACCTTAATGGGCCTGAATGAATACTGACTGTACTGCGCTGAATTTCCAGGGTTCCGTATTTATAAAAAATCGGCACGCGCTTTTACACAAATTAGGCCCAACGCAGACGACAGACTAGACGGCGCCGCACTTTTTAGTCTGTGAAAATAGAACCTTTGGGCTATGGAATCACATGCAGTAACGCACACGACGCGCAAAAAGTCCGGCGCGCATCGTGTGCGTTACTGCGTATGATTCCATAGGTTCTATTTTCACAGACTATCACAGACTAAAAAGTGCGTCACGGATAGTCTGTCGTCTGCGTTGGGCCTTAATGTCTAAAATACGCAAAAAGGGAAAGACTGACGCAACTGACGTTGTCTTAAACAAGAAGGCCTTTGTTTGGTACGTACAGTACGCTAAACATTGGAAGGCCATCAAGGCATCCAGATTTTTGTCAAAAGGAAAAAATAGAAAAGATATTCTTCTGTTTGTTATTATTTTGAGCTTGACGTGCTTGGTGGGCGGAGCGGTGCGGTGCATTTGCATTAATTTACATGACCCCATTTGCGCTAGTTTGGAACTATAAACTGCGCCTTTACTGCGTTACTGCACTGTAAACTCAATAAATCATTGTATCGTTGGTAATTTCATTTTATAGTCCTTTAACAGTCAGGGGATATAACATACTGAGTAAAGGGAAGAATATAATTCTTTCAATGATAAAGTTTCAGAAAAAGTTTACATTCATCCCAGGCAGGTGAAGTATGAAATAAGACATAAAAGATTTGAAAAAATCTTTTTTAACATATAATTTTTTTTATGAACCTTACCCAACCTTTAATCATATATTTTGCAAAATTAATAAAACCTGCCGGAGTGTACAAGGATATGAAACAAAAAAACATTTTAATTTTTTAGCAAAATGCTTCAAAGAATCTACAGAGTGTGAGTGTCATGTAGTATGTAGATGCACACTGTAAAATGCTAATTGCTGATAATGGCACACATATGGATATAATTATCTGTGACTGTACTGTGCAAAACACTTGGTGCTGATAACAGAGACACCTACAACCACAGAAATGTGACATTGTAGATTAATTCAGTTGAAAGATAGGTTTGTACACTTATAGTATAGCACATCCTGGCTTCGCACTGTAATGCTTAATATATCAACATCTTCTCAATGAAAAGCTCTACATTTTATAGAATTAGTGCTTTTTCAAATTTATAATATAGACCCGCTTCTGTATAATATAGACCCACAATTTTATCTGCAAATAGTCTAGGACTGATTTTAGATTTAAAAACAGACAAAGAAAACATTTTATTGAAAATGTCACCAAAACAGGCCCAGTAGGTTTTGAAAGAAATATCAGATTTCTTAGTTAGCTATTTAGGAGAATTGCATCAGTTTGCACTCATTCCCTTGGCTGGCTGGCTACCCGGGGTGAGAGGAGAAACAAGCTGGCACATTATATTATTTGTGATCATATCATATATGATTTGTTTCATATAATAGAAGATTTTTAATCATTATCTCAAATTTAAAGATGCAACATATACACATTATCTTCAGTCTAGTAGCAGTATTAATGTAATAAAAAAGTTAAAACTGTACTTATACATATATCCGCTTCAATGTAAATGGTTCTGATAATAATGCAATAAAGAGAGCTGATAATGATTGCTAAGAGCTTGACGTGTACTAGAAGCAAGGACACGGTGATTAGCGCATACAGACGTAATCTGCATGCCTGTACTAATTGCTGGCAACACCAACCCACTGACCTGCTACAACAACACTCAACTCTTTTTTCTTAGATATTTTAATGATGTTACATAATAATTCAGATATATTATAAAAAATGTAATAATATTACAAATTCTAACATGTTATGTTCAAAATTAAAGCATGAAGAACTTTAAGTTTGGATTGGTGTTAGGCATGTTTGGATGGTTTGTCTCTGATAGAGCTTGGTGCTTTGGTTGGCTGTGTTTGCTTTTTTACTGAATGGATTATTACTTCAACCTAGAATAATATTACTTTCCGTAAGCATGGTGTAAATGTTAACATTTGTGCAATTAAATAGGTAATTATTTTGAATAAAAATGGAATTAACTTGGAATACACACAGGTCGACTCTATGTAAGATTATTTATGTTTCTACTCGGATTTTTTGCTGAGTGCAGTGCAGACACCAGCTAAGTTCTAGCACGCATTAAAGTAATAGCTTATCGCATACAGAGCTCGTAAGTACGAAAAATACGTAAAAAATCAAATATGAAATAGTTTTGGTACGAAATATTGACGATGAGTGGCAAACAAAATTAAAGAGAATTTATAACTCAAAAAATATAAAACAAAAGCAATAACAACGTCGGTTCTGTGTTAATTGATAGGTAACGCAATTATTGGTGGAAAAACGCTGTTGTTGTAACCTCAATATCGAAGCAAGGGACGCATGAGAAAAATCAATAACTGCACCAATAAACATGAAAGCGTGAGTACTACCAGTACGATTCCAATCAGAAAATACTGCGAGTAAATAATCCGGACTTCACGCTGCCCGAATGTCCACTTCATTTATGACAAGGTTTTGTGGAAATAATAAAAAAGCAGCAGCCGGTGAACTCACCCATTTTGTTGGAGTTATCGCAGAACTTCGTTGGTCAGGCCGCAGGCACACAATACTGTATCACGACTTGATCAACCTTTTCACCATCACTTATAACACTTAAAAGATAACTTCACTTTTCCCTTGTGTGTCCGTGTAGATTTATCACAGAAAATGAAAAACAATTATTTTTTTAAAATAAAACAGCGCTCTCGCCACTTCAAGCCAGCTGTCAAACAGCGAGCGCGCGTACGTTCGGAACCGTGTACAACACAGAGCACGGGGCGCGTTCGAATCCGTTTTCTGCTTGAAAGATGTGTTTACGACCTTGATTGGCTTGGCTAGGCTAAATGGAAGGATGGAAGTGTAGGTAAATTTTTCGTAAAATCACTTTTTTTTTACGGTAGGTATGTAATTACTTTGATCCTTTGTAAATTATACAACGTGGAAGGGAGGGACACCCGTATATAATATATAGAGCAAAGACATAAAGTCCACAACGCTCTGTCTGTCCCATTAGGGATAAAGACGTGATAGTATGTATGTATGTATGTACATAAAGTCCACCCGAACGAAGTCGCGGGCTTCGGCTAGTATTTAATAAAATAACATTCAAAAACAAAAAAAAAACAACGTTGTCACGTAGCCATACAAATTGCCCGGGCGGCTGCACGCTTTTGTAAGGAAATGCCGATTTTTTGACTGTTGGTTTAATTTCATTAGGTATACTATAGTGATCTTGTATAGCCCCATGGACGTCTTTGGCCCCTGGTTCGATTTATTACGGATATGTCCCTTCCACGTTGTATTATCTTTGTTTTAGTCTATCTATATCAAACTCAAACTACCATCCACAGCTGTGCTGCTTATGAGCCTTTGGTACTTTTCAACTTTTTCTTTGTGTGAATAAATTTTCGATCTCTTAATTCAACTCAACAAAGCGAAATGCTTTGGCATTGCAATGAATTTTTTTGTGTTATAAGTTTCACGGTAGCGCTCGAATGGATGGACCGATTTCAATGCGGTTTCTTTACGTGAAATCAAGTTAACTTGCGGTGGTTCTTAAAAATCGGGTCTTCTTCTTCTTATCGTGTGTGTTAGTGGCTAACACTAGTGTCAGAGTTTTTAAACCGCCTTAAGGTCACAGCACACTTATCAACTCGGAAAGGGATCGACAACGTATCGCCTTTCGCCGCACGGTCAACCAGGCGTCAACCTGACGTAGGCACGTAACCAAACAGGCTCAGCTTCGGTACGTCGACTCGACTACAGCTGGGCGACGCCGCGCTTACCTCTCGCCGGCCGCTTTGGTCTGGCTGGCACTAGATAATTTTAAACGTAAAGTGTAGCGCACGGTTATGTCTTGGTTCACAATACGCGAGTTAGCAATCATAGCCATCAATTTTTGTTTATCTACAAATAAATAAAACGCGGGTGTGAGGAAACGGAGAGGCGTCAGCTCGCAGACGGAGAGGCGTAAGCGCGCGGACGACGAGCCGCAAGCGCGGGGACCGCTAGTTGACCGACCAGCAAAGCGGTTCGTGAGCTGGTCCCGAGGCGAGGCGTTTACGTTATGAATCCGAATAGTGTGCATTGCAGTAGGAAATTTCATACAAAGAATACTGAGCTGCTCGAGTTGATACGTTTACGAGTTGATAAGTGTGCTGTGACCTTTAAAGGCCTCTGACATGGTTTTAGGTAACGACGACTCAACGTGCCCTCCGAAGCACGGATCATCTTACTTATCGGAACAATCAGGTGATCAGCCTACAATGTCCTAACCAAACTTTCAATCCCTAACGGGGCAGACAGAGTACTTTGGGCAGAGCTGAAGGACTCAAAGGCCACTTTTAGCGTAATGGTGGAAAAACGGAATCCAAATAGTGAAGGGTTGCTAGCCAACAACAACACAAAGTCGTTGCCCCGCCGGGAATCGAACCCGCGACCTCCGGGTATGAGCCGAACGCTCTAACCACTACACCACGGAGGCAGTTAAAAATCGGTTCAGCCGTTATAGTCGGGGTTTTTTTAATTTGCCTGGCAAAGAATAGATGGTGCAACGGATATAAAAATTCCACAGAATATGTAGTTCTGCTAGTCACTCACTAGATGGCGTTTTTACATACGAAACTATTTATATATTATAATGTAATGACCTTCGGCAACTAGGCTCTATTTACACTGGCAGAATCGAAGCGAAGCGACTTTTTGTAAATTGAGCCATACCGAATTAAATGGAAATCGGATAAAAGTTCCGATTTTTTTCTTTTCCAACTCGCTTCTCAATATTGTCATGTCTTGTCATCTTCTCTCCTATCCGGTACTGGGTAGGTAGGATAGGATGTTTGAAATAAAACTAAAATCGAACAGCTTCATAAAATAAGTGCTTTATTGATTAAAATTAGTAGGTATTTAAGTATATATTTATGTAACGTGTTTGTTAAAACAAATCTATCTCACATAGTGTTGCTATGACAGAACCCACTATTATTTACATCAGTAAGGCGAAAATAAACTTCTGAACGTTTCAATAATTCTAACGATTCCTTCACAGAGGACTTGGAAAACAGCTTTTCTCCACAATTTAACCTCAACATTTCCATAATAAGTCTTTTTACCATCCTGCGGGCAACTATGGCTCATATATAATTGCTATACAGCGTTTGCAAATCAGACATTGTTTTTTTTACACTTTTGGATTTTTATTGTCGCTGGTCGCTACTCACAAATAACTATTCAAAAAATTATATTTTGCGACTAAAAAATAACATTTCCAAGAAATGTTGTAAATTTTTTTGTATGTACAGCTCTTATGGCTTAAGCTCAGCTTTGCATTTGTGTGAGTGCACACTGCCCGCACCGGTTTATACTGGTTTTTGCAACTCGGCTTGAGGGGCGGCATGACCCTCCCTCGCGCGCCTGAAGGCGGAAACTTCCGCTAGCAGCTTGACGTTCCAGTGTTGTTGTGTTTGAACTATTAATAACATTGATAATAATTAAACAAAATATATAATTTCTTTCTAATACAAAAAAAAAAAAAAAAAATATGTAATTTTTTGACTGTATACTTTTGGCACTCACTCACGCTAATGCAAAGCTGAACTTATGCCTCGAGGACTGAACCACTTGCAAAGCTGAATATAAGATGTAATATTACTGAAAATCAATTAGAAAATTAGTATAACCCTCGGCATTATACTTAAATGTCCGCGAGCAAAGAACAGCGAACAGTCAACGTTTGCACACGCTACGTGACAACAAGTGTAAGTTGTAATTTCCAGCACAAACTGAAACAAGATAAGCAACCGTAATTGTGCGAGTCCCGCCACAGTTGCCGACAGAACGCGCACACCCTTACACAAATACAGCGAACTGCGAATTTGAAGGCGAAGTCTATGCTAAGCGGATACACTATGCATCTACGATCGCAAACCAATTTAGTATTATTTACATGTTACCGAACTATAATAAATATTAGAACCTTATACTCTCTGTACAGTATCGTAAACATCTCATAGACTCTATTTTATCGTTTTTCACAGAGTAGATACAACCAGAGCCAAGCTTCGTACAATAGCGCTATGGTAAACACAGTACTACGAAACGCGATGACGTTATCTGTACTCAGCGTGCGAAGAACAAACAGTTTAAATTCATAAATTGAATGAATCGGTTTATACACTACATCTTTCACGCTTTAGCGAATCCTCGGTTGCATTTAAGCTTGCGGAGCTCTCTAATACCACGACCGTCGACCATGTAAATTAAAGAAACAATTGCCTAGGTTTTTTCGATGTAACTGTATGAAGGGATTATTTATAGCAGTCATGATCAGTGCTCAAAGTATCTCCTAACAGCATCCGTATTTCCCCAAATCTGTTTATTTTCCGATAACTGCAACGTATGTAGTGTGTTTGTCGTAACGTGAGCTGAGAGCCGCGTTGTATCTACTCTGTAGTTTTACTTTATTTTTTTGTTTCGCCCGCGTCGACCGCGCGTTGCGCGGCTTCCGTGTCCCCCGGACTCTGGACTGGACCTTCTGTTTTTTATAACTATAGCTCTTCCACACACATGCCGTCTTATTATAAAGCGCAGACGGACATTTGTAGCTATATGGTTAAAATAAAACCATTTACACTTACCCACCCAAAACAAATTTACACTGACAAATAGGGGAAATCGACATATTACAAGTGAACTTTATCAGATTTAGATAGTTCACACCAAGTGCTAACGTAAGTCTTATTATTTTTTAGTAAGGCGGATACAATGACGCTTTTCAATCGCTTTCGGGCCGGGAAACTATTTATATATTTCAAATCACTATCTGGGCCAATATTGTACAAAACCAATGCTATTTTTATTGGTTGGTAAAGTGTCTCACGAAATGTTTTATTTTAGAATTCGTGGATTTTTTGTCGGTGTAAACTGTAAGGTTCCTGACCGCCATGTTTGACACGCGGAGTGACTAAATCGGTTTTTCGTATGGAAAAACGGAGTTGACGGCGTGTGGAAGGGCCTTGCATTAAGTAGCGTTTGCACCGCGGCGGTGCGATACCAACCATTTACAGCTAGTGGTCAGCGGGCGGCCGCGGCCGTGCGCGGCCGGGGCACAGGTTGAGGGCCATTTACACGGTGCAACTTTCTTGTCATACAATTCAATTGAAGCAATAGATGAATTGTACTGCCTGGACTATATCCGTCTTATTAAGTCGCAGTTCGCAGTATCAGTTTCGCAGATTAACTTTGTTACTAGGTTTAAACCATTATCCGACCAAAACAAGTTGACATTTTCAGATGAGACAACGGCATATTGCTAGTTGTCTACTTGATTTGGTTGGATAATGGTTTAAACCTAGTAACAAAGTTAGTCTGCATTTTATAATAAGACGGTATGTCAACAATCATTTATTGCTTCGAGCAAAAAACTTGCACTGTGTAAATGCGCCTTCAAGGGGAAGGTAAGCGGAATCTAGTGGTAATATTGAGATAGATAGAGACAAATCACACATGTAATTATTTTTGTTTTGAAAAGGAAACGGATACATCTCTACATCTCGTTTTCACCCCTAACGGAATAGGCAACACCAGGGCCGTAAGACTCAAATGCTACGGAGGACTTCAAGACGAAAATGGAAATCAAAATAGTGATGGCTTACTAGCCGCATCGCCTGAGTCAGATTCTCGCCCTTCCCCACAGCGATATAAGAAAAATATACTACATTTGTACAGATCCCCCGACCGCGCACGACTGCCCGTGCAGCGGCCGAGCCGGCAGCTCTCACTCCACGCATTCAATACACTTTACTTAAATTTAAGAACAGCCATTCACATCGCGGAGCTCGGCGTGCGCGGGAGCGGAGGCGAATTATTGGCGATGTGAAAGTAAACCACAGAATTAATATAAATATAACATACGGAACGGAAACTGCTAAGGTCCCGCGCAACGTCCCTCCGTCCCGTTCTCGCCTTTTAGAGGGTTGAGCGCCTTTATCCCTTCAAACGTCGGACGCCCGGAGCGGGCGTCTGATGTATTGTTTTACTATTGTGTCTGCACTGACAACGTCTGAAGGGTTAAAAGGTGAGAACGGAAGAGCTGCGGGGACGGGGAACGGGAGCGCATATTGCGCAGGACCTTAGGAGATTCCGTTCTGTATGTAATACAATTAACTCTGTGACTGAACGTTCGCTACACGTGTAGGGCGAGGCTTCACCGGGCCGAGCGGAGTTATGCAGACTTTTGACAACTTATTAAAGTACGGAAATAGAAAGAGCTACCAATCAATCTCATGTGTCAATAAGGGAATTTGATCTACTCGGCACTGCTTAGCGTTGGTGACGGCTCTCCCTTAGGTTGGACTAACGAAAATGATGATTTTGTATACATTGTCTGTTTTATTACACTTAAAAGAACAGATCCTGTCGAAATCGGCAATGTACATGAAATCGACATCTGAATCAGTCAGTGTCAGTCCAGCCTAAAATGATGCCACGTCTAAAAACATGGAAACTCAACTTTTGGCAGTTAGTGAACCTTATAACGATCGGTTTAAGGCTGTCGCACTTGACGTTTTTAGACGTGGCTGTTTTCCATTGTATAGCGAGCACACCGCAGAACATGAGAGCCGCGCACGGGAGCTCCCCACACACCAATGCGACGTAGAGAATCGATTTGTACAGCCGCCGGAAATTCGAATATAAAATAAACATTGCCTAAGAGTGACTTCCGGTAGGCACTGGCAGATAATTTCTTTTTATATAGTGCTTCTAAATCTAATAATAAAATGTTATGTCGTCCATGGACGTCAGCAACATTGTGTCTTGATGTTAAATCTATATTTTTTTGGTGAGGAAGGCGTGAAAATTCGGTCTTTTTGGTCGTTCGGACGCAACTGTTCCAACCGGCCACATCGTCGATCCCCCGCCAACGCCCACCGGAGAGCCACAAATGAGAAACATACCTATTAAAGTACATGTTATTGCGATTCAATGAGTGCTACTGATCAGTATCCACTATCGTACCGTGAGCGACCTTACCCTACGATTTGTCAGAACACGCCACGCCGACGGGCTGAGCCGGTGATATGGCGTAACCCCCAATTCATACAAAATGACGAACATTTGCTAAACTTATTTACGTCGAAATATGTTTTGTCTCTATATATTGACATTACAAGGACAAGACGAAACATATTTCGGATTGTAACATTTTGACTGCTGAAAACGCACCGTGTGTGTGTGCGTGTTTTCTCTATTGGAAAACTCATCGAAGTGTTAAACTATCGCGCTTTGAATACATAATTAATATGAATTTAAACAGAATTCAGCACGAACATTTCAGTCAGGTTTAACGTTTCGAACAGGACTTTCCAACAGAAAGGTTCGTGCCAAGTCCGACAGATATTGAACTGTTTGCAAAGGTCGTTTGTATGAGTGGGGCGTGCGGTGCGGCGTCACTGTCGCTCGGCGTCGTCGCTGCGCCGCAGCCGCGGCGGGAACGGCCCGCGCGCCTGCTGCCTGCACACGGACACAACACACATTACACAACAAACTAACAAACAACACTGACACGTTTGAATACATTTGGACACAAGTTTGGATGCTCTGTGGTCCCGTGGTCAAGGCCTTGTAATCTGGAGGTCGTGGATTCGAATCCCACTCGGAATTACACTTTTTGAAAAGTTGTTTTTAGCATGGTTAAGATATTGCAGGCTTGAATCACCTGGCTATCGAAAAGAAATATAATTCCGTGTTTCGTAAGGTAGACGGGTAACCTCATCAAATTACCTAAGTTAAGCAGCGGACCCCCGGGCTCTGAAACGTTACCGCTAAGGATGCAACGAATGAGCAGAAAAACCTGTCAACTGATGTCTATAGAGTAGGATTTCCCGAAATTATTTCATCCACTTAATTTCCCAAAATTTTATTTAGCAATACAGCAATAGACTATGGTGGTCCGCTTCATTGCCCAAACTTTCTATTTAGCAATGTAGCAATAGACTGTGGTGGTCCGCTTCATTGCCCAAACTTTCTATATAGCAATGCAGCAATAAACTGTGGTGGTCCGCTTCATTGCCCAAACTTTCTATATAGCAATGCAGCAATAGACTGTAGTGGTCCGCTTCATTGCCCAAACTTTCTATATAGCAATGCAGCAATAGACTGTAGTGGTCCGCTTCATTGCCCAAACTTTCTATATAGCAATGCGGCAATAGACTGTAGTGGTCCGCTTCATTGCCCAAACTTTCTATATAGCAATGCGGCAATAGACTGTGGTGGTCCGCTTCATTGCCCAAACTTTCTATTTAGCAATGCAGCAATAGACTGTGGTGGTCCGCTTCATTGCCCAAACTTTCTATATAGCAATGCGGCAATAGACTGTGGTGGTCCGCTTCATTGCCCAAACTTTCTATATAGCAATGCGGCAATAGACTGTGGTGGTCCGCTTCATTAACCAAACTTTTTATTTAGCAATGCAGCAATAGACTGTGGTGGTCCGCTTTATTGCCCAAACTTTCTATATAGCAATGCGGCAATAGACTGTAGTGGTCCGCTTCATTGCCCAAACTTTCTATATAGCAATGCGGCAATAGACTGTGGTGGTCCGCTTCATTGCCCAAACTTTCTATTTAGCAATGCAGCAATAGACTGTGGTGGTCCGCTTCATTGCCCAAACTTTCTATATAGCAATGCGGCAATAGACTGTGGTGGTCCGCTTCATTGCCCAAACTTTCTATATAGCAATGCGGCAATAGACTGTGGTGGTCCGCTTCATTGCCCAAACTTTCTATTTAGCAATGCAGCAATAGACTGTGGTGGTCCGCTTTATTGCCCAAACTTTCTATATAGCAATGCGGCAATAGACTGTGGTGGTCCGCTTCATTGCCCAAACTTTCTATTTAGCAATGCAGCAATAGACTGTGGTGGTCCGCTTCATTGCCCAAACTTTCTATTTAGCAATGGAGCAAAAGACTGCGGTAGTCTGCTTTATTCCCCATGCAGTTAAATAGTGTGGTGGTCAAGTTTTTATTTAGCAATGGAGCAATAGACTGTAGTGGTCCGCTGTATTGCCCTGTAGCTGTCTTCTTCTTATCGTGTATGTTAGTGACTAACACTAGTGTCAAAGTTATTAAACCGCCTTAAAGGCATCTGACATGGTTTTAGGTAACGACCAAAGTCAAAGACAGTCATCGGGACCGACGGCTTAACGTGCCCTCCGAACCACGGATCATCTTACTTATCAGACAATCAGGTGATCAGCCTGCAATGTCCTTAACAAACTAGGACAATAACACAAAGTCGTTGCCCCCGCCGGGAATCGAACCCGCGACCTCCGGGTATGAGCCGAACGCTCTAACCACTGCACCACGGACGCAGTTTAGCTGTAGCTGTGAATGCTACAATAGACGCACGCACTCACGCCAGCCGGCGGTAGTGGTTGAGCCACTCCTCCAGCAGCTGCGCCTGCAGCAGCGGCCGCGCCCGCGCCGGCCGCCGCGCCGCCAGCACGCCGCCCCGCGTCACACACGCCGACACCCAGCGCCGCACCACGCCCTCCGCGTCCGCCATCTGCCGAGCGTCGTACTAACTTCATAAATGCCCAACGAAATACAAACTATTGGAGGTATTTGGAAACGCCGTACAAACAAGAAAAGAAAATAATTATAACTAGAATTAGAGATTGATGAGTGTAGATGAAGCAAAATAGGTTTGTCAGGATCGTAGCAAGTGGAGGTAGTCTCTGCCTACCCCTGTAGGAAACAGGCGTGATAATATGTATGTATAACTAGAATATCGATACCCTGAGGTGAACTTGGTAATATAAACCATTTTGGCTAAATTGAGTTCTGAATTCATCTTTCTTATATTTTTTTTCTGTATCGATCTGTATATACGAAATATCGAAATTCGGGAAAAAATTGTTATACGACCCATAATCTTTGAGATAAAAGTTTAAAACACAAGTAAAAATAAATGGAAAAGCCAAAGATTTTACTTTCTATCTTTGATAAGACGTAACTCCATTTTTTTGTCGTGAACTGAAGACGTAAATTCGTAAGTTATATGTAAATGGTTTTTACGTCACAGTATTTCATTCAAAAGTTTTCTAATTTTAGTTTAATTCTTCGGCGTAAATCAAGTTGTTCAATATTGTATTGACATGCATTGCTTGATGTACCTACTTTACGACCAACAATTAAGACGAAATATTCAAAACGCCATCGACGAATAAATCAAATCCATTACAAAATGTACTTTAACTAAAGCACAGGAGAAAATAATACAATGATCTGAGTTAAATATAAGTTTGAAGCGCCCATGGCACACTGCTTTCCCTTATACGTACGACATAGGCAGAAATAGAACAAGATAGATAAATACTGACAAATCTTATCACATTGTATCGGTTTTAGCTTGACTTCGATCGAGCTAGCACAATAACCGGTTTTACACACAGAACATTTTTAAAACAAAGTTTAAAGTTCTAAAACAAGAGATAGGATTATTTTATACAAAAAAACGTTATTTTGCTCTCCTGAAAAGTAGGGTTTTGGTTTATACGCCAAGTTTACCACAAGTTATCGATATAAGTAACCGCAGTTTTTTAACAATAGCTAACAAAAGAACCATCTCAACAGACGAGGCTTTTAATTTAAAAAACCGCATTAAATCATGCTACATACATGCCACAGACATGCCTACCCATCGTCTAACATAATATTTCTCTCCCTTCCCTTGTCACTAGATAGCGTTATAATAAGTTAAAAATGAGACCTTTAAAATCTTTTATTACTAGAATTTAATTTAAATAGTTCTTTCATTAAATGTGACTTATATTACTTGTAAAGTAATATATTGTCTTTGCTAATATGAAATGCAATTAATATTTTTAAGTTATAATCAACACTTTATTTATCACTTTTTAGCTAGTTGTGTGTGCTACCATCTCTGAGGCTAGCCCGCAACTCCAGTTTTGCCTATTTACGGGTCCTGCAATAGTTTCTATGGCGTTGTGCATTTGTTACGTTAGTAATTATATCATCTTTACCACAGACAAACATCTACACTTCAAACTTACAAATATCCTCTTAAAAATGTGGTTAAAAGTAAACAAGAACATTGGTTAAATCCTTAGTACTGCTTAAAGACTTTTAAGTCATGTTTGATGGAGACTTATATTCATATTTTAATAAAAAATTAAGATATCTTTACTTATTAAATATTTATGATGATTGATTCAATATCAACATTTCAGGTACCCACTGTTGGGCATAAGCGTCATTTTGTCTACGCAATCCTACTCTGTTATTATCCATGTTTGACAAAATTATACAGAGTGGAATTGAATTCGTTGGCAATATTTTAGGTATCTACTATACCCATTGTTCGTGTAATAAGGTTCACTTTTGAATGGACTGTCAGATCGATAAATAAAAGACGTGCGTGTCAATGCAAGTGTATTTTGCGACTAGTTTAACTCAAAGATGCATGTGCCCTATATTCGAATTAGACACAACATGCCGCCCACCAAAAGGGACTCAAGTACCTTTTACAATATTTTGCAAAATGTATGAGTTTACTATATAATGAGTACTTATTGAATTGACTATGAAAATCAACCAAGAGAATATAACAGTTGCGGAATAGAATTAAGAACATCAAAGAGTTGAGTAGTTGCAGATGGCACAATATGAGACAGTTTAGCAAACTATGTATGAATGAAATTATAATTTGGTCCTAATTCACTAATGGAAAAAAATTAAAAGTTTAAATGTGAGTGAACTTTTAACAGAAATAATTGATTAGTTGACTAGGGCTTATCTTTGACATGTAGGTAACAGAAATAAAAAATAAGATATCAAAAACATGCAAAGATGACTTAAATACATGCAAATTATGAATAATCTATAGGCAATGGACATAGTTTAGATACAGTTCTCTTTGTCACTGTGCTTCCACTTTTTACGCTGTACACTCGAGTACAGCCATCAGAGCCGGGATGTTTATCGACAATGCGTCCTAAGCACCATTTTCCAGGTGGTAAGTTCTCAGTTTTTATTAGAACTATATCTCCAATCTTAAATTCTTCCTCTTTCTTAAGCCACTTAGGACGTTGTTGCAGTCTAGTCAAATATTCATTCTGCCATCGCTTCCAGAAGTCATTCATTAGCTTTTGGGTGTGTTGCCAACGAGATAAGGCAGATACTCGTGTGTTTGTCAAATCCGGTGATGGGATAACAATTGGCGCATCTCCCACCAGGAAGTGGCCAGGAGTAAGTGGGTTTGTATGATCTGGATCGCAGTTATCTAAAGGACATAGCGGTCTTGAATTTAGGCAGGCTTCTACCTGACAGAGTACCGTCGTCATCTCTTCAAACGTCAAATGGGTTGTAAGGATTCGTTTTAGATGGTGTTTTATAGATTTTACGCCTGCTTCCCATAATCCCCCGTAGGAAGGGCTGTAGGCTGGAATGAAGTGCCATTGCGTACCATCAGTGGCTAATGTTTCTGCTATTTCCCCTGTGAATTGTAATTTAGCTTCTGTCCAGGCTTCATACAACTCTTTGTTAGCGCCCACGAAGTTTCTTCCTTGGTCACTCCAGATATCACTACATTTTCCTCTTCTGGCTACGAATCGTCTAAATGCACCAATGAACGCTTCTGAGCTGAGATCGCCAACTAGTTCGATATGGATTGCCTTTGTAGACATACAGATAAAGATTGCGATGTAAGCTTTAACTGTCTTATTGCCTCTTCCTTTGGACGTTAAAATTTGATATGGCCCACAGAAATCAACCCCACTGTGTAAGAACGGTCTGGCCGGAGTCACTCTTACTTCTGGTAAGTCTCCCATAATTTGTGATCTAGTAGTGGCACTAAGTTTAGCGCAAATGAAACATTTGTGAATATATTTCTTACACATTGATTTAACTTTAAAGATCCAATATTTTGATTGCAGGTAACATAACATAAGTTGTAATCCTCCATGTAGAGTTTTGGCATGTGCATCGGCTACTATCAACGGTATCAACTTGTTCTTGTTGCCCAAAATAATTGGATGTTTTCTATCATCAGGTAAGTTTGTGTGTCTAAGGCGACCGCCCACCCTGAGGAGTTGCTTCTCATCTATGTAAGGGTTGAGGAATCGCAATGGACTCTTTTTCTTCACTGGTTGTTTTGACATTAATCTTTCAATTTCTTCAGAATATTCTTCTTGTTTTACCCTTTTAATACAAATAATCAATGAGTCTTCTAATTCTTGTGTAGTAATATCTGCACCAATCATAGTAGGATTTTTCTTGTAATTTAAAAATCTTTTGCAATAAATTATAGTTTTAAGTAGTTCCGATAAGTTGTTAAATTTATCATATTCTGCAGTTATAGATTCTTCTTCTGTGTTAAGGTAAGTATTTATTTTTGTTGTTTTCTTTTCTAAATCTGTAGTTATTTCTTTTTTACTGATATTTATTTCTTTTTCAGATAACCAGCGCGGACCCTTCCACCATATGTCACAGTTTGTAAGTTCAGATAGAAACATTCCACGTGAAGCCAGGTCAGCGGGATTATCTTTCGAGTCGACGTGGTTCCAGTGTTTGTTATTTAGGTTTTCGACGATTTCTACGACGCGATTGGCAACGAAGGATTTCCACCGATTGGGTTCACCACTCAACCACGCGATAACAATGGATGAATCGGTCCATGCGTACATCTTTGAGGTAGGTATCTTCATTGCTTCTCCAACTTGTTTCAGGAGTTTCGATAGGAGCAACGCGCCGCACAGTTCAAGACGCGGCAGAGAAATAGTTTTTAATGGTGCCACTCTCGTTCTAGCCGCGATGATTTTTGTTTCAATCTCATGGTTCGACGTCTCTATTCTTATATAAACCACCGCTGCATATGCACGCATCGAAGCGTCACTGAATCCGTGCAGTTGAATTTTATCTATGTTTGTCTTTGTAGTACCCAACCATCTGTCTATCTGTATGTTCTTAACGTTAACAAAGTCTGATCTTATCTCTTTCCATTCTTTTTTTAACGTTTCGTTTATGTTTTCATCCCAGTTTACCTTTTCGAGCCATAGTTTCTGTATTAGAATTTTTGCTAATACAGTGCTTGGTGCTATCCATCCCAATGGATCGAAGAGTTTCTGTATATCTGATAAAATCTCACGTTTTGTCGTATTCTTACTTTCTGTTGATATACTCAAGTTGTATTGAAATGAGTCGATATCAAGTTTCCACACGATACCCAATGCCTTTATAGTGCTGTCAAGGTTGATTTCTACATGTGCATTAGCTGATCTTTTCTCTTTTGGTATGGATTTTATAAATTCTAAATTGTTTGATGACCATTTTGTTAGTGTAAAACCTCCCCTTTGTAATATAACTGTAACATCTTCAGCCAAAATCTTTGCTTCTTCTACTGTATCAGCGCCATCCAAATAATCATCCATGTAGAAATTAGTTTTGATAGCTTGTACTGCTTGTGGTTTATCTTTACCTTCATCATCTGCCGTCCGATGGAGTGTTCGTACAGCCAAGTATGGTGCAGGAGCTGTGCCAAACGTCACTCTGAGTAGCCTGTATTCTTCCAAATCATCGTCCTCGTCAGTTCTCCAAAATATTCTTTGAAAATTAGCGTCATCTTTGGTTACAAGAATCTGTCGATACATTTGCTGTATATCAGAAACGAAGCAGATTTGTTTTATGCGCCATCTCATTAGCAAATTTCTTAAATCATCGTGTAGTTGCGGACCAACAAGCAGTTCTTCATTTAAAGAGATGTTGTTTGAACCTTTACAGGATGCATCGAAGACCACACGCGTACGAGATGTCTCTTTGTCTTCACGGACCACAGCATGATGCGGTAAGTACACAGCCTTTTCTTTATCCTTTTCATTTTCAGGTATCTTTTCAATGTGTCTTTGCTTTATGTAGTCGTTAATAACTTTTGTGTATTCTTCTTTCAGGTTTGGCGA
Source organism: Acrobasis consociella (assembly GCA_963555685.1). Lineage (NCBI taxonomy): Eukaryota > Metazoa > Arthropoda > Insecta > Lepidoptera > Pyralidae > Acrobasis > Acrobasis consociella. The sequence goes on from OY743127.1 coordinate 214,852, forward strand.
TTTTCTAAATCTTCTCTCTAGTTGCATGAATCTCTGTTTGGCTATATCTTTTGTGTTCCCATAAGGTGATTGAGGATTGTCATTCTTGAATGGTAAGGAAACGATGTATCGCCCTTCTGTGTCTCTAGTAGTTGTTTTCTGGTATATGTTTTCACACATCTTTTCTTCTATAGTTAGTTGTCGTTTGCAATCAGTTTCTACTTCCCAAATTGATTTTAGAATTTCATCAACGTCGACTTGATGATGCATGAAAAGGTAAGTGGTGTCTTCTTGTGTTTTCTCGAAGATGTTTCCAAAAAGAATCCAACCTAGGCTAGTCCTTTGAGCGCACGGTGTGCCTGGTGGACCCTTTACCAGCTCTTCTTGTATAATTTGCGCATATTCGTTGACCCCCAACAATAAATCTATGGAACTTGGCGTAAAGTAACCTGGATCAGCCAGATCAAGTCCCTGGATATGAGGCCATGGTTGTATAGGAATTGTTTTGGTAGGTATCCTCGTGGTCAGCTGTTTCGACATGACGTAGGGTTGTATATGTAGACTGGATTTTGGATCCCTGCGTGACCTTATTGTTAGCTGCACCACATGTTGTATATTTGCTCTGGATGAACCCACACCTATGACAGTACCCTTCTTCGGTTGTCGTTTCAGTTGTAAGAGTTGAGTCGCCTTCTCGCTAATAAAGCTTGCCTGCGAACCTTGGTCGATGAGCGTGCGTAGCAGGACCAGCTGACCACTTTCATTGGTTGCTTCTACTATTGCTGTTGCTAGCAGCGCAAATCCTTGCCTAGTTGTAAGATGAGACGCGATCATTGTATTGACTTGTACTTCTTCTTCTTCATCTTCTACAACATGTTGTGAAACCAGCGGTTGTGAGTGTGAGGAACTAGGTGTAGCCGCAGGTTCTGTCTCTTTTGTTTCATGTAGCAGAGAATGATGGCGTCGACGACATATACGACAGGACACAGGTAGTTTACATCTCGATACGGAATGTCCTGGTACTAGGCAGTTGTAACATAAGTGCTTGTTCTTTACAAACTCGCTCCTTTCTTTGGGTTCCAGTGAAATAAATTTCTTGCAGTGACACAATTTATGCGATTCATCGCACATGGCACATGTCTTCTCCGTACTTGTGGTAGGCGTAGTAACATAGAATGAACGCTCTTTGACTTTTATTTCCTTTGGGTTTGCATTCACTAGTTCTAATGTGCGAAATTTGGACTCCATAAATTTTTTGAATTCTTCCCACGTAGGTAAATTTTCTTCTTCTTCTCGATAGGCATATTCTTCCCAATTTTTATGCGACTCCGGGTCTAACTTCTGAACGAGCAGATGTATAATTATAAGATCCCAAGAGGCGATAGATATATCTAAATTTTGTAGGTTATTCAGACATTCCGTCGTGGTATCCAATAATCCCTTTAGCTGAACAGCTGATTGAGAAGTCATTTTCTTTTGATTAAATAATTTTTTCATTATAGAGTTCAAAATTAATCTTTTGTTACCATACCTTGTGTTTAATATTTGCCATGCGGATTTATAGTTACTAGATGTGACTTGAATATGCTTCAACAACGATTCGGCTTCTCCAGTGACGCTTATTTTCAGGTAATGAAGTCTTTGTACATCACTAAGTGCAGGGTTTTCGTGAACTAAAGAAATAAACAAATCTTTAAATGCAGGCCAGGCTTCATAAGTACTTCCAGAAAATTTAGGTAGTTGTATACGCGGTAAATGTGCGGTGTTGTTGTTCGAGTTCACATAACCAGCGTAGTGAGACCCATCCAGTTGTGAAGTATCTTCGGCGGGACTAGTTGACTGACGCGCCGATAATGCATACAGCTTGTCCTTCAAGTCCCCCATCAAGGTCGAATATAATTCCTCTGCTACAAAGTAATTATCTTCCTGAAAATGTGCTATTTCTGTCCTTTTTGCTTTAAGCGTACACTTCGCTAAGTTTTGGTGTGCTGTTACGTACGTACTCCAGTAATCATCTATACATTTTATTTTTGCTTCTATGTATCCCTTAGATAATCTTTGTTTAGGACACTTCTTTAAATTATCTTGAGTTTTTTGTATTAACAAATAGGTATCTTCGAGAGAATTCAGTAATTCTGCTTGTTCATTAGTTAAACTCATTGTTTATAATATGTAGGCACTATGTACGTACGTATGTCTCATGGGATAATGCACCAAACTTATGTAAAATTTTCCGTAATCCGTTGTTTTATTCCAAAGTTGTTATTCACTTATCACTCGTAGACTCGTGGCAATTATGTAATCGATATCCAGTGCAAGCGTAAGTACCAAACTTGTTTACGACTTGAGGTCCGAGAATTCTTTTGTTTACGCGGCGATGGGTCGGCCGCCCGGTAATGCAGGTATAAATTCTATACGGCTCGATTGTGACCACTAATGTTCGTGTAATAAGGTTCACTTTTGAATGGACTGTCAGATCGATAAATAAAAGACGTGCGTGTCAATGCAAGTGTATTTTGCGACTAGTTTAACTCAAAGATGCATGTGCCCTATATTCGAATTAGACACAACACCCATGATACAAAGTAATTTAAGATTAAACTTCAATCAAAAGTCGTCATTTTCATATTCAAGAAAACCTCTAAACATGCGTCAGACTGTTTGATAGATACCCTTACTGCAATTATAAATAAAAAAAACTAATCGTCATTAAACTTACGAAAAATAAATTAAATATAATAGTATCAATTTCGTTGCGTCCTGGTACCCTAACATTCTTTCCTACTTCAAACGTACCTATTATCCTAAAGCGTTCGTGTGACACGACCCGTCACCACTCGAGTTTAAACCTTATTTACATAAATTAAAGTCTACTTTTGTATGCCGGTCGGTCGCGCCGTTTGGCTGTATCCGTCCAAGGTCTTTGACCTTGCGGCACGTAGGTATCAGTACGCGCGCACGACTTGAAGTGTTTTGATACTTAATCAGTTTTTTTTACTTTTTGATACTTTTTTATTACTGCATTAATTGCAGTGTTGTTACCATACAAAATATCCTTTATGTGAATATAATGATAGGTTAAATTATTGCTAATGATTTCAATTGCACCCTGTATAAGATAATTTGAAAGAATTAATGTGTATTACATACGGAATCTCCTGTGATGTTGGGACTACGTGCAGTAATTAAACCAACGAGTGATAGAATAATACTGTCTTTATTTTAACGGTTACTCCCTTAAATACTAGGTGTTTACATATGTGTATTAATTAATTATATAAAGAGTGAATAAGCTCCTATTACAAAGAGACGCCGCGTGTATATAGGCTTCAATTTCAAAGGGATGCCGCCTCTAAAATGTATTGAATTCGATACTTTAAAAGAGTTTCATGTTACATATTTCTTATTAGAAAACACGATATGTAACTTGATATCTTTATTGTTTACTACCTATTTAGGTACTTACTATACATACCACACTCCTATGATTCTGCGCAAAATGCGTCCCCCGTTCCCGGTCCTCGCGCCTCCCCCGTTCTCGCTTTGTGGAGGTATTGAGCGAGCGGCTGCTGGCGCCTGGCCGCCTCGACAAGGCGAGAACAGGGGAGTTGGAGAAATCCCGGAAAGTACTTGAATAAAGAAACTCTTGAATTTATTTTGCTTCTGTTTTGGATTTGATTTCCTAGTTACACTATGACTGATACTTGTTTCAAAAATTAACAACACCATCTATTGGTTGAAAGTGAAACTAGGAACGATAAAATTGAAAACAAGTGGCTGGTACTGCCTACACACACTTAAACAGGAGTGGTGCGGAAACGGGGGATGGGGACGCATATTGCGATATTCCGTTCCGATAATTGTAAAGCCAGCTAATACAGACAAGTAGGCTCTGCTCACCTCGTCGCAGGTGAGGAAGTGCACGGGTAACAGCTTGCCCTCCGAGTCAGTCAGCGGCAGGAATGTGCACTCCTCGTTCTCCTCTTGTTCCTCTCTGAAACAACGCCAAAGGTAACTTGACTTGACACGAGTGTTCCCAAGGAATTGACATCGGACGTAAATTTGTACCTGAATATTTTAAAAAAGAGGGGTGTTGTAATTTTGACTCTAATATCTGTTGGTCTGTCTGTGGCATCGTAGCGCTCGAACGGATGGACCGATTTCGATGCTAGAGATTAAGGGATACGGACCGTCGCTGCCGGGTATATTTTGGCTCGTATGGTGCATGCTAAGCTAGTAAGTCGAAAGTCATTCGTAGCGTGCAAACTAAATAGGACTTTAATACGTTGTAAACTGGGTTCAATTTAGCAAATTTCCTTTTCAAGAGTTGTCTTTCTGTACTTCAGTACTATTACGAGCAGTGAGAGAAGGTAAGACGAAAGTCTCAAATTACAGAAATGAGAATTTTTAAAAATAGTGAGGCAGCACAATGACTTCGGGTCCAATCGACTGTTGTCATTAAAGCCCCTTTTCTCAAAAGACTACGTATTTTTTACGCGCTCGATTAACCATAATTTGGCGCTCCGTTTCGCCACACTGCTTTCGCCCGCCACAATGTTAGGTGAAACAGCATGCTTTTAGGCCACACCCACTTGTGAGTTCGGGTCTGCGACTAGTTAAACCTTATGTATGGTTTTGTGCCTGAAATAAATGGCATGGTGTGAGGGTTGTCACCGACCGGCAGATGTAGGTGTGCTTGTGGTCGGCGGGCTCGAGCGGCACGAGCGCGCAGAAGTGGCCGCGCGTGTAGCCCAGCGCCAGCGGGGACTTGCTGCAGAACGACGGCTCCCACAGCAGCGGCAGGTAGATGCCTGGGGGTTGGTTAGAATAGACATGAACGATGTTCTGAATATAACAAGTAGTAGTGTCGGGCGCACATGTCAGACAAAAATTTCAAAACTTATGTAAAGAAAGTACTTTGTGAGGAGACTTATTATTGGAAAGTAATATAGATTGTAAATGTCATAATTTGGTATATTTTGTACAAACTGAATGTACAATTTGACATTATTTAAAAAATATTGACATTATAAAAATTCAATTTAAATTATGATATGACGTAACAAATAATGTATACTCTGTCCACATCAATTTTTAATATTAATTTGATTGTGAGTTGACGTGCTTGGAGAAAATACTGCAGTGCAGTTTGTTACCGCTTCTGCACTAGCGCTTCGGAAGCGGTAGTAAACTTAGCTGTTATAAGTAATCATTTGACGTGCAACAAGACAATGACGATATTTAGAGTATTATAAATATCCTATTTTTTATTTTATTTATTATGGGAAACTAACAGCCATTTGTAATCTATTTAAACAATAACAAGAAAAGCGAACCTTGGAAGCGCGCGAAGCCGAGCGGCTCCCCCCGGAAGGAGTGCACCTGCTCGACGCCGTAGACCAGCACGGGCCGCCGCGCCACGTGCGCCAGCGCGAACACGTGCAGCTGTCGCAGCGCCGCGCCGGGCCGCGCCGCCGCCGCCGCCAGCCGCGCCCACTCGCCGCGCAGCTGCGCCTCCTCCGGCGCGTAGCCCAGCCGCGCCGCCTGCGCGCGCTCCCAGCCCTGCCAGCGCGCGTAGAAGCTGCACACACACCGACCTATGCTTACAACGGTACTAATATATACGGACATATCTCACTGATCGAGCCTAGCCCCAAAGTAAGTTTTAACTTCTATCACAGCATACATAATAGTATATAATTCACTCCGAAAAATCAATTAAAGGAATAGCGACTCTCGCTGCGACACAATTAAGTTCAATTCAGATCGCACAACGCTAATAACCTACAATTATATTCATCTAGACTTTCCATCTCTTTCCGTCTCTTTCTATCGCGTAACGCCTTTTCTGCCACACTGATAGCAACGCCGGCGTGCCGCCGTAAGTACTTTTTTTACCGTACCGAAAAGTGAGACAAGACTGATTCTGTTATGGGATACTAACTCAACGATCCTATATTTTATAATAAATACATATATAAATAAACATCCAAAACCCAGATCAATTTCAAAAAGACCATTTTCTATCTTGCCCTGGCTGGGGATCGAACCCAGGACCTCCGGATTGGCAGTCTAGCGTATTGACCATTACGCCACGGAGGTCGTCAAAGTTGTCTATGCAGAGGTCATGAATCTTACAATTCTTATTTTTAATTTAAACCAAATTAAAAATAGTTCAGCTGAACAATATACAAGTTTATACAAATTAGAACATACATAATCACAACATGCATTATAGATTCATATTAATACAAAATAAAATTTACTCTACTTACTTCTTACTTAACTGTACCAATAACAAATGATCTTAAAAGATAATATTAACTTACTTACACTGTAATCAAACAAGTCGACCTAGTTAGTTACTAGCGGAACCTCCTACAAAATCTTTTTTTTTCTTATCAATTTTCTGAAGTTAAGCATTTGAAGTAATGACAATAAAAGTAAGGGCCTTATCACATTAGTAGGCGCACAGTCGCTCGCAATCCGCTAGAATGCAACAAACCTGCGCTGTGCGTGCTGCAGCGAGTCGGCCAGCGCGGCGCGCAGCGCGTTGTTGCGGTCGGCCACGCCGTACGCCGCCTGCGACACCGCGTCCGGCAGGCAGTCGCCCGCCGAGCGGTTCCACAGCGCGTACAGGCGGGACCCTGCCGACAACACCTTATTACATTAAAAAACAATCGAATTTGCAAATCTTTTTGAGAAATAGCCTTTAGGAAGGACCTTTATTGTCAAGCTAGGCTCAAGCTTATTTGAGGAAGTGTAGTCAAGTGAATTTTTTTGAATGTTGGGAATTTCCACTTTCCTTTGGGTACGGAACCCTAAAAAGTACCACTACAAATCCGTCGACCACCGATGATACTCACCTAGCGTGACGGTGAGCTCATGGCTCCAGTTTATGATCGGCAAGTCTGTCTCGAGCGTGTGCTGCGCCTCGCGGTCCAGCAGCTCCGAGAATAGCTGCTCCTGGATCGCGCCCGGCAACTCCTCGATATCTGCACAATTGCACATGGTTTAACAAGTTTATTTGCCAGGTAAATTAAAAAACGACTTTTGTATGTGAACGCCATCTAATGATAGGCGATGGAACTATATAGTAAAATAATATCCAAGACGCCATTTATTTTGACAGGTAAACTACAAAAAGCCCCAATTGTCAAACGATAACTTTACTTTTAAACATAGTTAAGAACCAAAGCAAAGTAATTGACAAAAAAAAAACTAATTTGAATTCGGTCCATCCGTTCGAGCGCTGCTGCGATGCCACAGACAAACAGACAGACATTAGCGGCCAACTTATAACAACCCTCTTTTTACTACTACTACAACTGCCATGCTTTTGAATCTCAGAAACGGTTACAATGGCACTTTTCATACTAGTCAATGTCAAAAAAAATCAGAATAAATAAAATAACAGAAGGCCTTTGAAAAGTTGGGACTTAGGACATCGAGAATAAGAGGGTAAGATAAACGATAAATTCAATTCAATAATTAAATCAAAGCTACAGATATTATTATCTTGAATAAGTATTAACATAAGTGATGTAAGGTCCATATACTCCTAACATCAATGGGTGAGCTGACCTGCTGGCAATGAGAAAGTGGCGAACTCGTTAATGTAGCGGCACGGGAAGCTGCCCTTCTTGTGCCGGATGCAGGACGCCATGTGGCGCCGGATCGCGGTCGCCAGGTCCGGAGCTGGGAAAAGAAAGTTTTTTTTTTACATTCGATAGTAATTTTAAGTTAAGGGTCCCCCGACCCTAGACCAAAATACAACTTTCCATACAAACGTAGTCTACGTTTTATTTCAAAACGACATGTCCGATTTGGGCAAAATTTTGTAATTTCAAAGATATTGCAATTATCTAGGTTTATATTTAGTTTCCGACAGTAAAAATATGAACTTGAAATAGAATATAGTGTTTTATATCATTTTTGACCATTAGTATGGGAAACTTCTAAATCGTTATATTTTCTTTCCAGTTCATAATTTTACCATAGGAAACCCAATATAACCCTAGATAATTGCAATTTCTTTACAATTACCAATTTTTACCGGAATCTGACATGTGGTTTCAAAATTAAACGTGTACTACGTTTGTATGGAGAAGTCTAGGGTCGCCGGACTCTTAAAAAAACTAGGTCTTAGTGTTGTAAATACATATGTAATTGTTATTTGTTTTTGCTTTTCGTGTGTGTAAGTGGCTAACACTGGTTCAGGTTTTTTTAATGCCTAAAGGCATTTGCATCCCAGAGAAGTTTGGGAAGCTGACGGCCACCATCCTGTAATGAAAAGGCACTACAAGAAGAAGAAAAGCATTTGACATAGCTTGATGACTGTCATATAATAATGTCAGCCGGGACCAACGGCTTATAAGTTCCTTCTGAAGTACGGAGCTCAAGAAATTTCTATGCCACTTGTGGTCCTATCCAAGTGCGGACTACGCCCGGATGTCGCTTTACTTGCGAAAGCGTTAGAAATGTGCACCCACCAGGCCACCGAGCGCTCTTCTATTTGTATAATTATTATGATGTGAGCTTATGTGTATAATTGTGTATCTTACCGACGTAAGAAGGCGACCGCTTGAGCCCCGGGCCGCCGCCCGATATCCGCGACAGCAGCGTCGACAGGATGTCTTGCCGCTGGAACCTGCAAGACAATTTGTTGATACAGTGTGTGCAATAGCAAGCTGCGGTCTACGACTGGAGTTGTCCATAATTATATTTAAAAGAGACTGAGCAAGTCACATGTGCTATACTTATATCCAAGCGGATTTGCACGGATGAATACCCTGTTGTATGACATCAGGGAGGAGGTGGCTAATCGAAATCGAGTGCATAAAAGGCGCCTCCTCGAGCGCTCAGCGCGCGGGGCCAATGTTTGAGATAGCTGGTGTATATATCTGCCCTGTACCGTATGGCGAGGTGCACGAGCGTGTGCCCGGCGTCGAAGGCGGAGGCGCGGTTGAGCAGCTGCACCTCGCTGGCGCTCAGCGCGCGCGCGGGGTCGCCGCCGCTGGCCAGGTACGCCTCCACGCAGTGCGCCGAGCCCTCCACCACGCCTAAGGACACACAAGTTCAGATGGTTACAATTAGTAGATTATTAACCAAGGGGATAAAGCAGTGTCTTCTGTCGCGGGTGACGACTTAAATCGCGAGCGCAACGAAGGACTCGAGGTTTACTCCCGAGCGAAGCGAGGGTGTTATATACTTAAATCACGAGCGAAGCGAGGGATTTAGGACGAGTCCTGAGTGTAGCGACGGATTTAAGTTCACCCAAGACTAAGACAGCTTTATGGGTGCGTATTGCTTGATATAATTACATTTTATATATTTACATTTTAATAACGTTCATAAGATATAATGTTAATTTGACATAATCATTAAGGTATATATTTTTAATAGCTATAATATTCATTACATTTTCATTTTAAAAAGCATAAAATCATTTATATAACGTTTATGTACACTAAACATCACCTGTTATACAACTTGTGCGGTATACAGGACAAAAAGTATATCATTCAAAATGTATATTGTTGAAAAGACATATCATTCAAAACATATAACTATCAAAATCATATTGTTTAGAAGATATATGACTTAAAAACCATACCATCTAAAAAGTATAGACATGCAGACGAAAATAATTCAAATTTGGGAAATCTCATAAACTTTAATTTTCTTATAAAAAAAACTCAAGGTATAGGATAGGTTTATAAAGGTGCAAAGTTTAAACAAAGAAGTAGGCAATGTCCATTAAGATATTTTATAACATAAAAGAAACTGTGAATAAGATACCCAAAAGTGGGGGCAAACATAAAAATAAAATATCTAAATTTGTCAGTAAACGATTAGATTAGTAAAAAAATCTGACTAGAAAATAGTAAAAAAAGAAGTCATAACATAAAGGCTACAAAAATTAACCAATTTTTTTATTAACAAACAAATCTTGCCAATAGCCAAGCTATGAAAACAAATTTTTCACCCAAGCCTCAAGGTATGAAAAATTTGGTTACACATACAAAATGCGCGCGCATTTTGTATGTGTAACCAAAATTTTCCGCCCAAGCCCCAAGGTATGAAAAATTTGGTTACACGTACAAAATGCGCGCGCATTTTGTACGTGTAACCAAATTTTCCGCCCAAGCCCCAAGGTATTAAAAATTTGGTTACACATACAAAATGCGCGCGCATTTTAAATGTGTAACCAAATTTTTCGCCCCAGGCCCAAGGTATGAAAGAAATAAAAAAATAACTAACTTATTTTTTACGAACCGAAGCCCGCGACTTCGCTCGCGTGGACTTTATGTCTCTTGAAAATGCTCACCAGGCTGAACAACTTTTACTAAGGCACCATTTTTATATCTCTTATAGTTTAGCTAGACCAGTATAGTTCTGCATCAGGTGTTCTTCCAAAATTATTTATACCCTGTATGTTGCCCAGGCTTACAGCTATATAACTAAAAAATTTTAATTTGAATTCGTCCAGCATTTCCGGAGATTAGCGTGTAATAACAGACAAACAGACACATAGACAAACAGACAGACTTTTTTTAAATTCTTACTCCATTACTATATCTCCTTCGACCTAATATTTTTTTTTTAATATATCTAATGTACAGACACTTTTTTACTGTTTTATTATATGTATGATATAGATTTAATTTCACTTATTATTGATTTGTCTATTTTCATTGTAAGAGTATCACATTATAAGAGTTCACAAATAACAATATTTCGTACTTTTAAACGTTTTGCACTTATTTTTTATTTATGGCTAACAAACGAAAATTTGAGGAAGGAAATTATCTATTAATGTTAATACGTAATCAGTAATTAAATTATGTGATTGCGACATATTGATATATTATTTTCAACCCTTCTGCATTGGCTTGTCTTAATAAAATTATCCGCAACATACTGCCAGGCGCTATATCAAAAGTTTGTTATATCTAATGATGATTTTATATAAAGAATCTTCTACTAATCGATTTATATACGCAATGATTATTATGCTTAATAATATATCTACAGAAAGTTTATTATACATAACGTAAATAGATTTCAAGAATTTTATACGACTTTAAATGTATACGAAAGGTTTGTTAGGTTAAATAATTATTATTTAAACGATTTTATGGGTTAGAAAAGTATGATTTATGATTTTTGTCTTTCTTGATAATTATACCGACCAAAATTATACATTTCGTTGGTATTTATTCAAAATAATATATATATTGTTGTTCTGTCTTATATTACTTACCCGCTTTATGGGTGCGTATTGCTTGATATAATTACATTTTATATATTTACATTTTAATAACGTTCATAAGATATAATGTTAATTTGACATAATCATTAAGGTATATATTTTTAATAGCTATAATATTCATTACATTTTCATTTTAAAAAGCATAAAATCATTTATATAACGTTTATGTACACTAAACATCACCTGTTATACAACTTGTGCGGTATACAGGACAAAAAGTATATCATTCAAAATGTATATTGTTGAAAAGACATATCATTCAAAACATATAACTATCAAAATCATATTGTTTAGAAGATATATGACTTAAAAACCATACCATCTAAAAAGTATAGACATGCAGACGAAAATAATTCAAATTTGGGAAATCTCATAAACTTTAATTTTCTTATAAAAAAAACTCAAGGTATAGGATAGGTTTATAAAGGTGCAAAGTTTAAACAAAGAAGTAGGCAATGTCCATTAAGATATTTTATAACATAAAAGAAACTGTGAATAAGATACCCAAAAGTGGGGGCAAACATAAAAATAAAATATCTAAATTTGTCAGTAAACGATTAGATTAGTAAAAAAATCTGACTAGAAAATAGTAAAAAAAGAAGTCATAACATAAAGGCTACAAAAATTAACCAATTTTTTTATTAACAAACAAATCTTGCCAATAGCCAAGCTATGAAAACAAATTTTTCACCCAAGCCTCAAGGTATGAAAAATTTGGTTACACATACAAAATGCGCGCGCATTTTGTATGTGTAACCAAAATTTTCCGCCCAAGCCCCAAGGTATGAAAAATTTGGTTACACGTACAAAATGCGCGCGCATTTTGTACGTGTAACCAAATTTTCCGCCCAAGCCCCAAGGTATTAAAAATTTGGTTACACATACAAAATGCGCGCGCATTTTAAATGTGTAACCAAATTTTTCGCCCCAGGCCCAAGGTATGAAAGAAATAAAAAAATAACTAACTTATTTTTTACGAACCGAAGCCCGCGACTTCGCTCGCGTGGACTTTATGTCTCTTGAAAATGCTCACCAGGCTGAACAACTTTTACTAAGGCACCATTTTTATATCTCTTATAGTTTAGCTAGACCAGTATAGTTCTGCATCAGGTGTTCTTCCAAAATTATTTATACCCTGTATGTTGCCCAGGCTTACAGCTATATAACTAAAAAATTTTAATTTGAATTCGTCCAGCATTTCCGGAGATTAGCGTGTAATAACAGACAAACAGACACATAGACAAACAGACAGACTTTTTTTAAATTCTTACTCCATTACTATATCTCCTTCGACCTAATATTTTTTTTTTAATATATCTAATGTACAGACACTTTTTTACTGTTTTATTATATGTATGATATAGATTTAATTTCACTTATTATTGATTTGTCTATTTTCATTGTAAGAGTATCACATTATAAGAGTTCACAAATAACAATATTTCGTACTTTTAAACGTTTTGCACTTATTTTTTATTTATGGCTAACAAACGAAAATTTGAGGAAGGAAATTATCTATTAATGTTAATACGTAATCAGTAATTAAATTATGTGATTGCGACATATTGATATATTATTTTCAACCCTTCTGCATTGGCTTGTCTTAATAAAATTATCCGCAACATACTGCCAGGCGCTATATCAAAAGTTTGTTATATCTAATGATGATTTTATATAAAGAATCTTCTACTAATCGATTTATATACGCAATGATTATTATGCTTAATAATATATCTACAGAAAGTTTATTATACATAACGTAAATAGATTTCAAGAATTTTATACGACTTTAAATGTATACGAAAGGTTTGTTAGGTTAAATAATTATTATTTAAACGATTTTATGGGTTAGAAAAGTATGATTTATGATTTTTGTCTTTCTTGATAATTATACCGACCAAAATTATACATTTCGTTGGTATTTATTCAAAATAATATATATATTGTTGTTCTGTCTTATATTACTTACCCGCTTTATGGGTGCGTATTGCTTGATATAATTACATTTTATATATTTACATTTTAATAACGTTCATAAGATATAATGTTAATTTGACATAATCATTAAGGTATATATTTTTAATAGCTATAATATTCATTACATTTTCATTTTAAAAAGCATAAAATCATTTATATAACGTTTATGTACACTAAACATCACCTGTTATACAACTTGTGCGGTATACAGGACAAAAAGTATATCATTCAAAATGTATATTGTTGAAAAGACATATCATTCAAAACATATAACTATCAAAATCATATTGTTTAGAAGATATATGACTTAAAAACCATACCATCTAAAAAGTATAGACATGCAGACGAAAATAATTCAAATTTGGGAAATCTCATAAACTTTAATTTTCTTATAAAAAAAACTCAAGGTATAGGATAGGTTTATAAAGGTGCAAAGTTTAAACAAAGAAGTAGGCAATGTCCATTAAGATATTTTATAACATAAAAGAAACTGTGAATAAGATACCCAAAAGTGGGGGCAAACATAAAAATAAAATATCTAAATTTGTCAGTAAACGATTAGATTAGTAAAAAAATCTGACTAGAAAATAGTAAAAAAAGAAGTCATAACATAAAGGCTACAAAAATTAACCAATTTTTTTATTAACAAACAAATCTTGCCAATAGCCAAGCTATGAAAACAAATTTTTCACCCAAGCCTCAAGGTATGAAAAATTTGGTTACACATACAAAATGCGCGCGCATTTTGTATGTGTAACCAAAATTTTCCGCCCAAGCCCCAAGGTATGAAAAATTTGGTTACACGTACAAAATGCGCGCGCATTTTGTACGTGTAACCAAATTTTCCGCCCAAGCCCCAAGGTATTAAAAATTTGGTTACACATACAAAATGCGCGCGCATTTTAAATGTGTAACCAAATTTTTCGCCCCAGGCCCAAGGTATGAAAGAAATAAAAAAATAACTAACTTATTTTTTACGAACCGAAGCCCGCGACTTCGCTCGCGTGGACTTTATGTCTCTTGAAAATGCTCACCAGGCTGAACAACTTTTACTAAGGCACCATTTTTATATCTCTTATAGTTTAGCTAGACCAGTATAGTTCTGCATCAGGTGTTCTTCCAAAATTATTTATACCCTGTATGTTGCCCAGGCTTACAGCTATATAACTAAAAAATTTTAATTTGAATTCGTCCAGCATTTCCGGAGATTAGCGTGTAATAACAGACAAACAGACACATAGACAAACAGACAGACTTTTTTTAAATTCTTACTCCATTACTATATCTCCTTCGACCTAATATTTTTTTTTTAATATATCTAATGTACAGACACTTTTTTACTGTTTTATTATATGTATGATATAGATTTAATTTCACTTATTATTGATTTGTCTATTTTCATTGTAAGAGTATCACATTATAAGAGTTCACAAATAACAATATTTCGTACTTTTAAACGTTTTGCACTTATTTTTTATTTATGGCTAACAAACGAAAATTTGAGGAAGGAAATTATCTATTAATGTTAATACGTAATCAGTAATTAAATTATGTGATTGCGACATATTGATATATTATTTTCAACCCTTCTGCATTGGCTTGTCTTAATAAAATTATCCGCAACATACTGCCAGGCGCTATATCAAAAGTTTGTTATATCTAATGATGATTTTATATAAAGAATCTTCTACTAATCGATTTATATACGCAATGATTATTATGCTTAATAATATATCTACAGAAAGTTTATTATACATAACGTAAATAGATTTCAAGAATTTTATACGACTTTAAATGTATACGAAAGGTTTGTTAGGTTAAATAATTATTATTTAAACGATTTTATGGGTTAGAAAAGTATGATTTATGATTTTTGTCTTTCTTGATAATTATACCGACCAAAATTATACATTTCGTTGGTATTTATTCAAAATAATATATATATTGTTGTTCTGTCTTATATTACTTACCCGCTTTATGGGTGCGTATTGCTTGATATAATTACATTTTATATATTTACATTTTAATAACGTTCATAAGATATAATGTTAATTTGACATAATCATTAAGGTATATATTTTTAATAGCTATAATATTCATTACATTTTCATTTTAAAAAGCATAAAATCATTTATATAACGTTTATGTACACTAAACATCACCTGTTATACAACTTGTGCGGTATACAGGACAAAAAGTATATCATTCAAAATGTATATTGTTGAAAAGACATATCATTCAAAACATATAACTATCAAAATCATATTGTTTAGAAGATATATGACTTAAAAACCATACCATCTAAAAAGTATAGACATGCAGACGAAAATAATTCAAATTTGGGAAATCTCATAAACTTTAATTTTCTTATAAAAAAAACTCAAGGTATAGGATAGGTTTATAAAGGTGCAAAGTTTAAACAAAGAAGTAGGCAATGTCCATTAAGATATTTTATAACATAAAAGAAACTGTGAATAAGATACCCAAAAGTGGGGGCAAACATAAAAATAAAATATCTAAATTTGTCAGTAAACGATTAGATTAGTAAAAAAATCTGACTAGAAAATAGTAAAAAAAGAAGTCATAACATAAAGGCTACAAAAATTAACCAATTTTTTTATTAACAAACAAATCTTGCCAATAGCCAAGCTATGAAAACAAATTTTTCACCCAAGCCTCAAGGTATGAAAAATTTGGTTACACATACAAAATGCGCGCGCATTTTGTATGTGTAACCAAAATTTTCCGCCCAAGCCCCAAGGTATGAAAAATTTGGTTACACGTACAAAATGCGCGCGCATTTTGTACGTGTAACCAAATTTTCCGCCCAAGCCCCAAGGTATTAAAAATTTGGTTACACATACAAAATGCGCGCGCATTTTAAATGTGTAACCAAATTTTTCGCCCCAGGCCCAAGGTATGAAAGAAATAAAAAAATAACTAACTTATTTTTTACGAACCGAAGCCCGCGACTTCGCTCGCGTGGACTTTATGTCTCTTGAAAATGCTCACCAGGCTGAACAACTTTTACTAAGGCACCATTTTTATATCTCTTATAGTTTAGCTAGACCAGTATAGTTCTGCATCAGGTGTTCTTCCAAAATTATTTATACCCTGTATGTTGCCCAGGCTTACAGCTATATAACTAAAAAATTTTAATTTGAATTCGTCCAGCATTTCCGGAGATTAGCGTGTAATAACAGACAAACAGACACATAGACAAACAGACAGACTTTTTTTAAATTCTTACTCCATTACTATATCTCCTTCGACCTAATATTTTTTTTTTAATATATCTAATGTACAGACACTTTTTTACTGTTTTATTATATGTATGATATAGATTTAATTTCACTTATTATTGATTTGTCTATTTTCATTGTAAGAGTATCACATTATAAGAGTTCACAAATAACAATATTTCGTACTTTTAAACGTTTTGCACTTATTTTTTATTTATGGCTAACAAACGAAAATTTGAGGAAGGAAATTATCTATTAATGTTAATACGTAATCAGTAATTAAATTATGTGATTGCGACATATTGATATATTATTTTCAACCCTTCTGCATTGGCTTGTCTTAATAAAATTATCCGCAACATACTGCCAGGCGCTATATCAAAAGTTTGTTATATCTAATGATGATTTTATATAAAGAATCTTCTACTAATCGATTTATATACGCAATGATTATTATGCTTAATAATATATCTACAGAAAGTTTATTATACATAACGTAAATAGATTTCAAGAATTTTATACGACTTTAAATGTATACGAAAGGTTTGTTAGGTTAAATAATTATTATTTAAACGATTTTATGGGTTAGAAAAGTATGATTTATGATTTTTGTCTTTCTTGATAATTATACCGACCAAAATTATACATTTCGTTGGTATTTATTCAAAATAATATATATATTGTTGTTCTGTCTTATATTACTTACCCGCTTTATGGGTGCGTATTGCTTGATATAATTACATTTTATATATTTACATTTTAATAACGTTCATAAGATATAATGTTAATTTGACATAATCATTAAGGTATATATTTTTAATAGCTATAATATTCATTACATTTTCATTTTAAAAAGCATAAAATCATTTATATAACGTTTATGTACACTAAACATCACCTGTTATACAACTTGTGCGGTATACAGGACAAAAAGTATATCATTCAAAATGTATATTGTTGAAAAGACATATCATTCAAAACATATAACTATCAAAATCATATTGTTTAGAAGATATATGACTTAAAAACCATACCATCTAAAAAGTATAGACATGCAGACGAAAATAATTCAAATTTGGGAAATCTCATAAACTTTAATTTTCTTATAAAAAAAACTCAAGGTATAGGATAGGTTTATAAAGGTGCAAAGTTTAAACAAAGAAGTAGGCAATGTCCATTAAGATATTTTATAACATAAAAGAAACTGTGAATAAGATACCCAAAAGTGGGGGCAAACATAAAAATAAAATATCTAAATTTGTCAGTAAACGATTAGATTAGTAAAAAAATCTGACTAGAAAATAGTAAAAAAAGAAGTCATAACATAAAGGCTACAAAAATTAACCAATTTTTTTATTAACAAACAAATCTTGCCAATAGCCAAGCTATGAAAACAAATTTTTCACCCAAGCCTCAAGGTATGAAAAATTTGGTTACACATACAAAATGCGCGCGCATTTTGTATGTGTAACCAAAATTTTCCGCCCAAGCCCCAAGGTATGAAAAATTTGGTTACACGTACAAAATGCGCGCGCATTTTGTACGTGTAACCAAATTTTCCGCCCAAGCCCCAAGGTATTAAAAATTTGGTTACACATACAAAATGCGCGCGCATTTTAAATGTGTAACCAAATTTTTCGCCCCAGGCCCAAGGTATGAAAGAAATAAAAAAATAACTAACTTATTTTTTACGAACCGAAGCCCGCGACTTCGCTCGCGTGGACTTTATGTCTCTTGAAAATGCTCACCAGGCTGAACAACTTTTACTAAGGCACCATTTTTATATCTCTTATAGTTTAGCTAGACCAGTATAGTTCTGCATCAGGTGTTCTTCCAAAATTATTTATACCCTGTATGTTGCCCAGGCTTACAGCTATATAACTAAAAAATTTTAATTTGAATTCGTCCAGCATTTCCGGAGATTAGCGTGTAATAACAGACAAACAGACACATAGACAAACAGACAGACTTTTTTTAAATTCTTACTCCATTACTATATCTCCTTCGACCTAATATTTTTTTTTTAATATATCTAATGTACAGACACTTTTTTACTGTTTTATTATATGTATGATATAGATTTAATTTCACTTATTATTGATTTGTCTATTTTCATTGTAAGAGTATCACATTATAAGAGTTCACAAATAACAATATTTCGTACTTTTAAACGTTTTGCACTTATTTTTTATTTATGGCTAACAAACGAAAATTTGAGGAAGGAAATTATCTATTAATGTTAATACGTAATCAGTAATTAAATTATGTGATTGCGACATATTGATATATTATTTTCAACCCTTCTGCATTGGCTTGTCTTAATAAAATTATCCGCAACATACTGCCAGGCGCTATATCAAAAGTTTGTTATATCTAATGATGATTTTATATAAAGAATCTTCTACTAATCGATTTATATACGCAATGATTATTATGCTTAATAATATATCTACAGAAAGTTTATTATACATAACGTAAATAGATTTCAAGAATTTTATACGACTTTAAATGTATACGAAAGGTTTGTTAGGTTAAATAATTATTATTTAAACGATTTTATGGGTTAGAAAAGTATGATTTATGATTTTTGTCTTTCTTGATAATTATACCGACCAAAATTATACATTTCGTTGGTATTTATTCAAAATAATATATATATTGTTGTTCTGTCTTATATTACTTACCCCAGCTTTATCACCGAGGAAAATACTCTACTTTTCGTACCATTTGCGAAAAAAATAAAGACAATAATAACAAGAGATAAGCATTTATTAATTAATTTATACCCAGATACTTAAAAATACAAAATGCTTTACGTTGTAAATAAATATGGGTACACAGAAAACTAGGCTGTATGTGTGAGACGCAAATGGCCCTTTGCTTTTTCTTTTTGGAAAACTAAACAGCTGGTTTAAACTAAACAAACAATAACGGGAGTTTTTGGCGGGAAGTCAAGGGGTTCAGTTGAACTTTTCTTTAAATTGTTTTGCAAATTGATTCCAATAGAAATGATTTCAGTCATTTTTAGTTCAATATAAATTTCGGTAAGTATTCCAAACTTAAACCACATTCTCCCCCTAGAGGATGAATGAAATTCAGTACAATTTTCTTTCCCTGTTTTCATTCTTGGTCTAGAGGCTGAATGAAATTCAGTACATTTTTCTTTCCCAGATTTTATCAGATTGAAAATGACTATTATTATGTTCGCTTTCTGTGCTATAGAATGTGACTTTTTTGAGCAAGTGGTACGAAAAGTATATAACGCAATCTACATATATAAAAGAAGAAACTGAATGAATGACTGACTGACATATCAACGTACAGCCCAAACCGCTGGGCCTAGAGACTCCAAATTTGGCACATAGGTTCCTTATGAAATATAGGGGTGCACTCAGAAAGGATTTTTCAAAATTCACCCCCTAAAGGGATGAAACGGGGGTCCAAAGTTTGTACGGAGAAACAAAATTAGTTGGACCATTTTATTTAAAACCTCGCAGGAGTACTTCTGGCGGTAAACGAGTAAATAACTCTTTCAGGATTTTTCTAAAGTCAATCCCTAGAGGGATGAAATAGGGTAACCTACCTAGGCCATGCTGCAGTTTCGTCGCTCTGTCTCTTGCTCTAGCAAATTACGGAAACGGGAATTGGAACGAGATTGGGAACGAGAATGTGAACGGGAACGGAAACAGGAATGGGAACGGGGAAAATAGAAACTGACTTATTGGTGACTGACTGAAATATGAGCTCACTGTAAAAACCGCTGGGTCTAAAGACTCCAAATTTGGCACATAGGTTTCTTATGAGGTCTAGAGGTGCACTAAGAAAGGTTTTTTTACAAAACTCACCCCCTAAGGGGGTGAAACGGGGATCCAATGTTTGTATGGAGAACCAAGATTAGTGAGACCATTTTATGACCATTCAAATCTTCGCAGGAGTACTTCTAGCGGTTAATGAGTAAATACGAGTTTCAGGATTTTTCAAAATACAACCCCTAGAGGGATGGAATGGGGTAACCTACTACCTAGGCCATGCTAAAGCGTCCCGTCGCTCTCTCACGCTCTAGCTCTCTCTATATCTAAATGATGAGGACTTAAATTTAAACGAGAACGGGAACGGTATCAGGAACAGGAACGGAAACGGGAATAGGGGAATGGGAAACAATTGGGAACGAGAACGGGAAAGGTAACGGGAACGGGAACGAGAAAAAAAAAACTAACTGATAGGTAACATGAAGTCCTAAGGTTCACTGAATAAGGATTTTTCAAAACTCACCCCTAAGTGGGTGAAACGGGGGTCCGATTTTTGTATGGAGAACCAAGATTAGTGAGACCATTTTATTCAAAACTTTGCAGGAGTACTTTTAGACACGCGATATTTACTGTTTTATAATATGCATTGAAATCATCACTTTACCGAGACAAGCCTGCAGCCACAGCCAGTCCACGTTGTTGTTGCGTCGCTTGGAGCGGCGCCCCGGGGCCTCTTCGTGGATGCCCGCGGTCTGGTTCTGGACGCTGCAGATGTCGTTTATACCTGCGAAACCATCACACATATATTACACTTTGTTTACCTGGTTAGAATTAGTCCGAGAACAATAAAAGGGGCAGACTGTATCAAACGGACTGACAGCGGTGAGATACAGAATGTCTCAGTTCATATAGGAATTGACTACTCGAGGGGTTGGTGCTAATAGTACATAACGATGTAAGTGCGGTATGGTGGTTATAACATACCGAGGGGGAACCTCTGCCCGAGCCGAAGGCGAGGGCGTAATAAGCTGAGTGTGTTTAACCAATATACACACGAATATCGTACGACGTTTTTCAACGTTGCGAAATCGAAAATCAATTTCACAACGGTTTTATTTTATGTCATACACAAATTTGTATTACGTATATATGGATAGAGTAATTTATTTACTATACCATATTTTTTCTAGAACCAATAAAAAGTCAGCGTGTAGATACCAAATAGTGCGGTTATAGAATATAACATCATCATTTGCGTTCATAACACACGCGTGTTTTACGAGCTGCTTTATAATGTAAAGCCGGTGAAATTAGATCCACTAGAAAAGTATGTAGTGAGGCTGTGCTGGGAGCCGTGTGAGCGTACCATCTGCGGGCGCGGGCGCGGCGAGGTCTGCGGCGGGCGCGGCGCCGCACATGGCGCAGCGCGCCGCCTTCGGCCAGTTCTCGTACGTGCACACCTGCGACACAACGAACTCTGCTGCAGACAACATTATATTAGGTAGTGCCGTGTAGTTTTCGGCAGAGTAGAATAGGGCCACTCCATGTCCTCCCGTGGATGTCTTAGAAGACGACTTAGAAAATACAAGCTTAACAAAGCTTATAAACATCAATGAGACCTCTCCAACCCGTCTAGCCAGCCTGGAGAGTGTAGACTAAGTCCTCGGCCAAGTATAGCTCTGATAGTACAAAGAGGGTCGTGCTCCAGCAGTGGATACAAAAGACCTGATGATGATGATGGTATTAGGTACCTAAATGACGACAGCAGCCGTCATTATATAAGAATGGCACAGAGTAGCCAAAAACTATTTGTGTCTATGAAATGCACGCTGCTGGCAGGCCTGTATCACTCCCCGTTTAGGCATCGAAAATATACCTACATTATTACTATGCGCCCGGCGACGTGAATCGTATGTCTAGAGTAATAAGAATGAAATTCGCTTGCAATTCACTTCTAGGTATCTAGACGCAAAGGCGTCGAGTTCGGACGCGAGCTAAATTAAACCATATCGCTAACGTCATTGAGTAGATATTTCTTATAATTCCTTTTTTTTAATATTTAAAAAATGACCTTCAATAAGAGATAAATTTATCCTATATTAATTTTTAAAAAATGACTTTGACTTTGTAGAACAAGACTTCTGTACGTGAGCACTAGTAATTCTGTGCTACCGGTCACGATGACTCATGATTCGATCAATCCCCAGCACATAAAGAATTCAATTTCATTTTAATCTTTGCAAAAGGTATTTTCGACATTGATTTCTGGTCAAGATAAGAACTGGAGACACATTTATATTTCAATTCACTAACTGTTTGTTTGTCTCGAACGAAATTGAGAATAAAAGGAAACAATAGGCAATCAAGAACAAATCAACAGCGGAACCAATCACCGTCGAGTTCATTCATGTTTGTGACTCACTAAGGCATGTGACAGAGTGACATCAAAAAAATCTCCTGTTTTGGAAGTTGGTCAATATATTTCCCTGTAATTATAAATAGGGTAGCATTGAGTCAAAAATAAATTTTTTGGTACTGTTAGGAGGGACAGGACAGCAAAACTCGTCCAAACAAAAAAAAATGGTTTTCCGCATTGAAATGTATCTGTTTTTTATAAGAATGTTATTAACACAAAAAGGGGTTCATAGGTTTTTCTTTTATCAGAATTAGCCATATTTAACTAAATTTAAAGAAAAAAAACGACGGGTTGCACTCTGGGAGTGCCGGCAGAAGTGAAAACTTGAATATTAACGTTGTGCATTTTTGATATTTTGGAATGGTTAGGGAATAATTTTGCACGAATTGCTTTAATTATCAGTATAAAATATTTCAAATCTTTTCTGAACCACAGTCTGTCACAAATGTCACAAGCATGACCAAATTCATTTACAACAAAATCATTTTGAAACAGCAGTATGGCCACTACACAGACGGTCGAGCCATCAGCTGTCACCATCCATGGATGCGCGTAGCACGCTGTAACATAAACACACACGAACATTCGCGCAAGCGCCCTGCGCCGTCTTACGAATTTTCGATCAGGCCACGTGTCCTGACGCGAGTTTAACATTTTTTACCCATTCCAAAAAAAGTGCACAACGCCGCTAAAGAAGTTTTCACTTCAAAAAAAATATTTTTGAGTTCATGACACTGGATTGCCGGCTTTTTTAGCTTCTGCGCATGGGGTGGTTGAGCTTGTTGCTCGTATTTTATCATTGAACGGCGACGCGCTCACATTGCCCTTTGTGACTGGGGCCCTGAATGAATGGCAAGTCCGGTGTGCTAGCCATAACCTTCCCGATCAGCTACAGGTCCAAAGAAAATGGGACGATATTATGGCTAAGTTTGTCGTCGAAGATTTATTAAACAACAGCTCTGGTGCGGATTTAGCCAGGATCAAATCTATTTTGACTACCGAATCAGGTGCATGGCTCCATGCGTTGCCTTCGCCTCAAATTGGTACCCTTATGGACGATAACTCTTTAAGAATAGCCGCAGCCCTCAGAATTGGCTGTGATATCTGTAAACAGCACCAGTGCATCTGCGGAGCGCTTGTGGACGTTAAAGGGTACCATGGCTTGAGTTGCGTAAGGTGCGTTGGGAGATATCCTAGGCATCATGCATTAAATGACATTATCAAGCGAGCGATGGTAAGTGCTAACATTCCATGCGTTTTGGAACCTTCAGGTTTAAGCCGTAGTGATGGGAAACGGCCGGACGGTTTAACATTAATACCATGGCAAAGAGGTAGGTGCTTGATATGGGATGCTACATGCGTAAGTACTTTTGCTGCTACACACTTAAAAGACACTATTGACACAGCCAGATCAGCAGCTAATAATGCAGCTAGGCTGAAACATACTAAATATGCGTGTTTAAAAGCTGCGTATACATTCGTTCCGGTTGCATTTGAGATCACGGGCGCTTGGGGATCGGAGGCAAAGGATTTTATAAAAGAGTTGGGCAATCGTATTTCACAAAGGTCAAATGATACTCGCTCGGCATTGTATTTGGCCCAAAGGCTTTCTATAGCCATCCAAAGAGGAAATGCCGCGAGCATTATGGGGACTTTTGGGCCGGGTACGGACCGTGGGGGTCTTCTTGACTAATGTGATATACCTATACCTACTTATTTGACGAAGCATGTTGCGGATTTATTTCTGTAAACCTTTGACGAAGCATGTTGCAGATATACTTTTGTACACTTATTTTTTGACGAAGCATGTTGCTGAATATTTTTGTATACTGTAATCATAAATACTTTAATAAAATATTTTTTTTGCAGTTTACTACCTAGTTTTTATTGTGTCAACAACATACTAAAACATCATTGTAGTGTTGCCGTACTAGCGATAGTTTGGCTATCGATAGTTGACCTCGGAAATCATCTATAGTATCGATAGCTCAATTTAGTAAAATAGTATATTATACTATTTTACCAAATTTCGATATTGAGCTTCAATACTATCGATACTATTATCGATAGTATTGAAGCTCAATATCGAAATTACTATCGATAGTATCGATATGTTTGTACTGTCGATAGTAGGCTGTTATTCAATAGTATTGTTGATTGTTTGTTCTTCGTGTGTGTAAGTGGCCAACACTGGTGTCAGATTTTTCAAACTGCCTAAAGGCATCTGACATAGCTTCAAGACTGCCATACAATGACGACAGCCGGGACCAACCAAGGACCAATAGTATTTTATAGCAATACTATTGAGGGAAAGGTCACTATCGATGGGACGAAACTATCGACAGAATCGATAGTATCGATTGTCGTTTCAATATTCTGAAGCAATAGTATCGATACTATCGATAGTACATTCAATATTGAGCTTCGATAGTATCGATGTTATCGATAGTATTGCTGTGTGTCGATAGTATTGACGCTTACAGGGCAATCGATACTATCGATAGTATCGACACCATCAACAGTATCGCTTTTGCCCAACTATCGATAGACTATCTATAGTAGACTATCAAGCGGCAACACTACATCATTGAGATCAAGTAACTTTTAGAAGGGAAACAAATGTTGTTTTTCATCTGCTATTTTTATATATAGTCCATAGTCTCTGCCTACCCCTGAGGGAAACAGGCGTGATATTATGTATGTATGTATTTTTATATATGATGTGTGTGCTATACTTCCCTATTTCCTAACGTAGTTGATAAGCCCATGGTGACACTCAGCGAGATATCATAGATACATAGATCTATCGGAGTCGTGTAAAATAAAATAAAAAACAAGTCAAACTTTGAATTGTGACTCACTGGACACGGCCACTTGTTGACGGAGGAGGCGCTGGCCTGCCCCTGCGGCGACGATATCTTCAGAGACTTCATGCGGTCTGCTACGCCTTCCGCACCTGAGGAATGGTGATATACTTTCTCAACAAGTTGCGTTTACACCATCAGTGATTCTGACCAATGTTGCAAGTCATCATCCGAGAGTATTTTTCCCGGTTGCATCCTACGCATTAATGTTTCAGAGCCTGGCGTCCTACCAATACTGGGTACCTAACCAAGGAGGTTTGACGAGGTTACTGGTTTTTACCGACACTCACTGGTTTAGAGCGACTAGCGTCTGACCTCCGCAACCCAAAAGGTAAACTTTACCAGAACAAATCCTTGGGTGGTTTCATGATCAAACGCTAGATGACTTTCATTTTAAACATGTCTTCCGAAACACGGAATCATCTTTCGTTTCGGATAATCGGGTGATTCAAGCTTGCAATATCCTAACCAGACTGGAAACAACTTTACTATGACTTCCGGATCACAAAGCGAATGCCTTGACCACTAGACCACGGTGGTCAAGGCATTCGCCTTGTGATCCGAGTCGAGTGAGTCTATGTTGCAAATGAGTAGGCACTTCAACTTTTATAAAAAAACTTCAAAATCAGTTGATAGAGAGTATAAAATCTAAATAAGAGAAGGGCGTCTCACCACCGACTTCTTGCACGGGGAGCGCGCTGGCGCCGTCCTGTAGCTTAAATATATCTTCGTTGAGCAGAGGCTTCGCACTGCGGCACATCGTACACTGCGACAAAACGATACACTTTCAGATGCAACAGTAACAAATATGTACAACCCATTCGTTTTGAAAGATTTTCTCATTTTAGGTCATGGGAAAGTTAGGGGAAGTTATCTTTTTAGGATTCCGTATTTGGATACGGAATCCTAAAAAGATAAGGGTGCCAACGGGACCCTATTACTAAGACTCCATTGTCTGTCCGTCTTTCAAGTGCCAACGGGACCCTATTACTAAGACTCCACTGTCTGTCCGTCTTTCACAAGGCTCTATCTCTTGAGCCATACAGCTAGACACTTGAATTTTTGCTATAACAACAAATATCAAAAATATTTTTTAAAACATTGTATGGTACAGAACCCATCATCGATGAGTTGCACTTGACTGGTTTATTATTTATTTTTGACGCTCTAGGTAACCCTTTAAACTATTTTATGAACTACTACTACTACTACTTAAGACATTAAGCAGCTTGAAAATCCTGACACTGGTTTTGCAAAAAATTACCAATGATTAAGCTAAATCAAATAAACAACAATTAGGGCAAGCTAAATATAAGCTTTTAATAGAAAACATACTGAGAGAAATATTTAATTTCATTCTATTTAGAAAGAATAAGTTAGGTAGCGATCAAAGTGCAGCACTAATTGCTTGTACCAGGCAGCCTTGACTTCCGCCTGTGCACACAAAAAACAAGGTTGTTCACCCACAGCTCGGGCGACTACAGCAAAAACTTCATAAACATGCTCGAGGCATTTTTATATAAACCTTATATTGTAAGTTCTGCTTTGAAAATATTTTATAATTATATATTGTTTTTTATTAAGAGTCAGCCAGCTACTAGCCATTTACAAATTATGATTGGGCTGTAGTCTGGGCATTGCATCAGAGCCCGAGATTTGCTCCGATTTACATTACCTTTATGCAATTAACATAATTGGTAATGTACAAGAAATCAGACAAGGAATGTCTGTTAAAGAACTTAACCAAGATTAATGAAAGCTCATACCTTGCGGGATAGTGGGTAGTTCTCATACGTGCACACTTCACACGACCATTTGGCATTGCCAGCGGTTCCTGTGCAGGGCAGTGAGCTTGCTGTCATCTGCAACCGTGCAACATACTTGTTATAGATGATTTTAATACCCATCTAAGCACGACCTTTAAGACAAATTGATAATAATTTATTCACAACACCAAGATAAGATAAATCTAGCCCAGGCTCCTGGACTATAGAAACCAGAAACTAGTTCCTCACTAATTATTAATTCTAGATAAAGTATAATTAGTTGTAAATATAGAATTTAGAATAGATAATTACAGTGATAATTATATACACCTAATTTGAAAATATTGTAGGTTAAAAATATTTATTTAAAACAATCTAATTATTTATTACAATTTCAATTAACAACTAAATTAAGGTAAGGTAGGTAGGTTATAATTTGTGTGCAAAAAAAAATTAAAGGGAAATAAAATATAATTGATTTGTGTATTTAAAATGTTGCCTGTCAAAAGGTGCCGCTCTGTGGGTTGTAATGACGAATGTTGGGCAACAACTCTGAATCTCAAGACTGCAATAGTATAACATTTCTGTTACATTTTGGACGGACCAGGCATTAACTTAACAAGAACTGGTAGTTTCTAACATTGGCAGTGCTGGCTAATGGGGTTGTGTTGCCAAAGGAATAAAATGAGTATTTTAGACTTCCTACAATTGAAATGTAGGTATGTAAACATGTATGACTGACCTGTGTGAGCTGTGTTTGTGACACATTGGTGGACGCGTCCACGGGCGCGCCCCCGCACTCGGCGCCGGGCGCCGCGGCTTCCTCCACGGATGCGACCTTCTTGCTCGCATCCTGCTGTGCCTCCTCGCTCATCGTACGTACGCTATAGCATAGAGCGCGCAACTTCACTCGCCACTACACACTACTATGATATTCGCATCATCGAGATTCTCTACTGTAGTCTGTTTGCACAGGTGTGCACTACGTGGGCTCGCACCGACGACCGATCATAAAAACGAGGTTTGGGTGACCTGAAACCACACACGATTACACATCGTTACGGCACTACAAAAGAAACACTTCCGTGATGACAAACTGAGAACAAATATCTTATTGGAAAATGTGACAGCTCGCGAGAGCGAACAACAAACTGAGAATGCTTTTCCTAATCACTGAACAGATACTAGCGCATGATTGTACGAAACTTGGCATCGTTTGTGTTGCAGTTTTGGCTTCGTTACACAACATAAAACATCAAGGAATCAGTGGCGTAAGGTCAAGAGCTCATACCATACAACTCGCGCAGTTTATATTTTGGTGATACTTGCAGATATCCTAATACGCAGCGTTACTACCACAACGTGATATAATCGAATGGTGAAAACAAACCTGGGGAACAAGGGAAAAACACAAAAGAAACAATGGAGTAAAAGGCAATTATGTTTTTATACGGTATTTTGACAATTTTTGTGTCAACTTACGTCAAGAATAGAAACGAGATGGCTGGTTTCTAAAATTGACAGATTTTGACAGCTTTTTGACATAATTTCCTATCATTTGATTGGATGCTGGTGTAACAAATAATATCTTAGCCAATCACATATCACTTTAAGATAACGAACCAATGAGAAAATGATAAATAAATATACTGTCCAATTGGGGCTTTCCGGATATTGCATCTCTTGTCTATGATGAAATGTCAGGCACCTCGGAAACTAGGGTTCAAATTCTTTGTCGGAAACCGACAGCTGGTGGAGGCTACACAATATGCACAATTCCGCTCGCTTTTTACTCGAAATAACTGTGCTGGTCTGTGCTAGAAGAAAATGTTTAATTTCGCTATAAATACTGATAGATGAATAATGACAGATGAATGACTTGTAGGTAGATGACGTTTTTATGATGCCGACTATGCTTAGTAGCCAAGCGCCTATCTTTGTATAATTTGTATTGCTTTTATTTGTTATTTGATTTTTTATTTTATTTTAATTCACGTTGCATCTATGCATCTGCGGCATATTATATCCACAACTTCTTTAAAACCGTCCCCGGATTCAATGAAAAAAGATCAGTCTGAAAAATCCAAATTATTAAATGAAATTGAGTTGCTCAAAGGAACGGTTATAAATCTCAATAACACTTTAGCAAATCAAGACGCGACTATAAAAACTTTGTCTAATGAAAAAGAAAATCTATATCTGGAATTAAAAGCTGTCCAAAGAACAAATAGAAACCTAAAACAACAACTAGATGATGAGAGGTATCGAATTATTAGCACAACTTTTTTTTGTTTAATCTAATGTGACAATACAAACATTACAAACATGCGAAAAAAGGGGTGGGGTGCGCCTCAAGACGACATAGCGTGCGCGACTTAAATCACGTTCGCCCTGATAAAGACCTCCGGATGAGGTCGGCAGTAGCTGACTCTTGATGTGAGTAATAACCCGTTTTTTCGCATTAATAGCATTTTAATTATAACCAGAAATTTAGGTTTATTTTAACAATTTGTAAAAGAGTGTAAGCGTGTAGACGAACAATAAAATCAAATTGAGAGGTTCAAGTCTGCTTTGACAAGATTTTTAGTACCGCTTACATATTTTGAGTTCGCTATTTGCCTCGTCATGCGACGAAACATTCGCATACGAATGCAGGCGGCACGAAGACGCGAATCGCGAGGCGAATGACGAGGCGAATAACGAACACGAATGTGTGAATGCGGTATAAGATTTTCGCCCATTCCTTCAATAGGCTCTTACAGTCTGCACAGGAAAATAAGCAGCAGAAACATTTTGAATTTTTTCTTTTATCCCTTATTTCAATATTTTGACATGACATCACAGGAAATGCATATCCCTATGTACACCTTTTCATCTGCCTGCACTAATGTATATTTTTTTAGGGAAATTCACTTTAAAGAAAAAGATTACCTGATTGAAGAAGTAATGAAATGCACTAGAAATTCATCTTCCAATAGTCAAAATTTAATATTAAAAAATAATATAAATTTGTATCGAGAAAAAGAGGTAAATTGATCGATTTACATCCCATTTGTGTAAATCGTATAATTTATAAACTTTAGTTGTCTGTGTAAGTTGGTAGCTGGTCTGTTATTTTTTGTTCTTCTTTTCATTGCTGTAATATTAACGATAGCGAGCTACCATCAGAGCTTTAAATTATATATATTTGTAAAAAATATTGTTCAGACAATCAAACAAGCAGCGGACCAGCTTTTACAAAATCTGAAACTATTAGGAAAAAGTTAAAATTAAGTTATTCTTTTAAAAAATGTAAAGTCATTTAATTTTTAGTCACAGTCACAAAGCAACGATTTTGAAATGCTTCAGCAAGAATTAAGGATAAAAGATGAAGTAATCTATACGATTTGTAGTAAATATTTGAAAATAAGTTATTCTAAGCGATATATACAAAATAAAATATGTATTTTACAGCGT
This sequence comes from Acrobasis consociella, assembly GCA_963555685.1. NCBI lineage: Eukaryota > Metazoa > Arthropoda > Insecta > Lepidoptera > Pyralidae > Acrobasis > Acrobasis consociella. The sequence continues at coordinate 245,576 of OY743127.1, forward strand.
CAAACTCAAAAGGTACGCATCAAATTTAATAAAACGAAATGTTTATATGTATGACTTACTTAAAGAGCTAATGAAACCTAAATTAAATAAAATGTTACAGATGTGTGAAAACATCGTATCCTTACTGCAAGAAAATCAAGACACTCTGGATAGATTGATCAACAAATTACTTGCGTTTTCAAAAGTATCACCGCTTTGTAAAAAATACTTGAGTGACATAAAGTCTTATGGTGATCTTCATTATGAGAATATTCGATTAAAATTTTCTATTTTATCTTATAAGGCAAACTCTTTCCTAAACCAAAAAAGTAGTAGAAAATATACGTCTCAAGGAGACAATTCAACTTTTTCAAAATCTGAGGAAAGAGAAAAAAGGGACTTGATTTTCAAAGGTCAGCGAATATCAAGAGCCAAGTGTAAGAGATGCAAAATGTATAAAAATCTACACTTCAATGAATTTTTAAAATCCGTATCTGATTCTTGCTTGCTTTGATTGTAATAATTCATTTAAGAAGTGGCTTTTATGGGTGGCTATAATAATTCTTTTATACTAAACATACGTCCAATAAAGAATACTGTCACAAGTTTTGGTTCTTTAAATATATTTTTGTGTTGTGTATATATTATTTAATTTTGGCGTATTGTATGTAGCAGAATACCTGTTATATTAATATGCACCACACTAACCGCACTGCTCACAAGTACTGACACACAACATTAACAATCACACTCACACACCATAACCTAAGAATAAGCAGATATAATAACACTAGTAGGCTTAAAGCTGCAGCTTGGTCCAAAACAGGCCCCTTAAAAGTAAAGAGCAGATGCCAGCAAGCAGGGTAATATTGTTCTATGGATTCCAGCCAACGTGTGGTTTCCTAAGTAATACGTGAGGACAAATACGTCCTATTTAAAACATTTCTTAACTGCCTTATGAATCCACTACGGGGCAAAAGAATCCATTGTACGTCTTCGCCGGAATGCTCACAATCTGTCAATACTATACAATATCCTTTTTTATTAAGTACAAATATTTTAAGGGGTGATTCAGTCCATCATTTTAAACAACTTTTCCCAGTAAATGACAATGTATAATGTATTATTGTCTCTCACAATCTTCTGCTAACCATTTAAATAGATTAAATACTGTCAAAGATTGCAAGATAATTCCCAGCGAAAATTTAGTTTCACAACATAAACTATTAGTGATGGATATGAAAATAAAAACTCAGATTTCTAAAACGAAGCTACAGTTCATACCTCAAATAAAATGGCATCTTTTGCAAAATGAAAAACAAGCAGCAGAATTCAGGGAAAAAATAGTGGATAAAATGATTGAAATGGGAGACATGACAGATAAAAGTGTGAATGATGCGTGGATTGAAATGTCAAATGAAATAAGGAGAGTTGCAAAGTGTGTTCTAGGTGAATCAAAGGGTAAGAGTAAAATAGATAAAGAAACTTGGTGGTGGGATGATGAGGTACAACAAGTTATAAAAGAAAAGAAAATCGCGTTCAAAGAGTGGCAAGGTGTTGATGAAAGAGATGAAAGTTTGAAAGAAAGAAAGAAATTAGAATACAAGGAATGCAAAAAGTCAGCGAAGAGGATTGTTGCTATTGCAAAGGCCAACCAACAAGATAAAATATACAAAGAACTGGAAAAACCTACAGGACAGAAAAAGTTATTTAAACTGGCAAAAATGAGGGAAAGAAATGCAAAAGATATTAAAAATATTAAATGCATAAAAAATGAAGAAGGAAGAATTTTGACAAAAGATGATGAAATAAAAGAACGATGGAAAAACTATTTCAACAAATTGATGAATGAGGAAAATGACTGGAGTGGAATTCTTGAGGATGTGCCTAAAAATAAAGGGTTGGCAAATGAAGTAAAAATGGAAGAAGTGCAAGATGCGGTAGAAAGCATGAAAAATGGAAAAGCTGTAGGACCAGATAAGATACCAGTGGAGGTATGGAAGTTGTTAAAGGTTGATGGATGGAAGTGGCTGGCTTTATTCTTCAATAAGTTGTTGCAAGAAGAGGCGATACCTGACGAGTGGAGTGCCAGTTTACTGGTGCCTATATTCAAAAATAAGGGTGATGTACAGGACTGCAACAACTATCGAGGAATAAAGCTCATGTCACATAGCATGAAAGTATGGGAAAGGGTGATAGAGAAAAGAATGAGAGAGGAGAGTGAGATAAGTGAAAATCAATTTGGGTTTATGCCTGGCCGTGGAACTATGGATGCAATATTTTCTATTCGCCAACTCTGCGAAAAATACCGCCTTGCTAACAACAACTTGCATATGGTGTTCATAGACCTCGAAAAGGCCTATGATAGAGTCCCGAGAGAAGTGCTATGGTGGGCATTGAGAAAGAAGGGAGTGCCTGAAAAATACCTGCGTCTTATACAAGCCATGTACAATAGAGCCAGTACATCTGTCCGGTCCGAAGCTGGGGTCACCAGCGAGTTCAATGTGGCTGTAGGCTTGCATCAGGGATCGGCGTTAAGCCCTTATCTGTTCCTTCTGGTGATGGACGCCTTGACGTCGGATATCCAAGAAGAGACACCCTGGTGCATGCTGTTCGCCGATGACATCGTCCTCGTAGGTGAGAATGGACTTGAGGTTCAGAGCAGACTGGTAAAATGGCAGCAGAGACTGGAGAGCTTCGGTTTTAAAATAAGCAGGACCAAAACTCAGCAATTTTTTGCTGATTTTGGAGGTCCCTCCGGTTTTGAGTCAATTGTCTTAGATGGTGCATCCCTACCAGTCTGCTCCGACTTCCGATACCTCGGGTCTCTTCTTCAAAGCGACGGCAATATAGACCGAGACATCAATGGGCGCATAAACGCAGGATGGATGAAGTGGCGACAGGTAACCGGAGTAATTTGTGACTCTCGCATGCCCCTTAAGCTCAAAGGCAAGATCTATAAGAGCATAATAAGACCTGTCATTATGTATGGTGCTGAGTGCTGGGCAACCAAGGTGATGGATGAAAGACGATTGCATGTAGCGGAGATGAGAATGTTGAGGTGGATGAGTGGTGTGACTAAAATGGATAAGATAAGAAATGAGTACGTAAGAGGAAGTGTGAAAGTGGCCCCAATTACAGAGAAGTTGCGAAGTAGTAGGTTAGGATGGTATGGGCATGTATTGAGGAGAGAAGAAAGTCATGTTACTAAAAGAGTGTTGAATATGAAAGTTAATGGGAAAATAAATAGAGGGAGGCCAAAGAAAAGGTGGTTGGAATGTGTGAGGGAGGATATGGGAAAACGGAATATAACATCGGAGCTGGCTCAGGATAGGGGAAAATGGAAGAAACTTACATGTTGTCCCGACCCCACATAATGTGGGATAAGGAGAGGAAGATGATGATGAATCTTCTGCTAACCATGTACCTATGTTGACGAATTATTATATTTTATGTAATAAAATGTAAGATTGTGAAGAAAAATAAAGAAATAAATAAATTTAGTTCCACATCTCCACACTATCTCCAAGAACGTTTTCAATTCAAGCTTGTTAAGCTGCTCCTCTGTAAGATCAAGATAGCAGGCGTCGGCGTAGTCTAACAAGAGAGACTGAGCAAGCGCAATTTTAGTGGCAGTAGGTAGAAAGTTACGTAGTTTTTTATGCGAAGCTGCCGCCCCGAATAATTTACGGCTTACAATATCCATCTGAGGACTCCAAGATAACGTCGGATCAAAAGTTAAACCTAAATTTTTAACACTATCGGAGTAAGTCATCAATTGACTATAGTTGAGGCGTTTTCCAGTGAAAAAAAAGAGGTTAAAAACATTGTCAAAAGATGGCGTATAAGAGTTTGAAATCGTTCTGTCAAAAATGAAAGAGGCCGTTTGGTTCAATACTTGTAGTAAATTTGTAATTAATTAACCAATCTTGTATTTTGCTATTATTTAAGTAAAAAAAGCGGCCAAGTGCGAGTCGGACTCGCCCATGAAGGATTCCGTAGCAGCAAGTAACATAATATAAAAGTCTTGCAGTATGTTTTTTTTTATGTTTGATTTGATTAAATGAAAGGTAAATTGCGATTTATGATTTATGAAGTATTAAAAAAAAACTACTTACTAGATCTCGTTCAAACCAATTTTCGCTGGTAGTTTTCATGGTAATGAACATCATATATTTTTTTTAGTTATATCATTATCTTATTTTAGAAGTTACGGGGGGGGGGGGACACACTTTTTTCCACTTTGAAAGTGTCTCTCGCGCAAAGTATTTAGTTTAGAAAAAAATGATATTAGAAACCTCAATATTATTTTTTAAAGACCTATCCATAGATACCCCACACGTATGGGTTAGATGAAAAATATTTTTTTTTAGTTTCAGTTCTAATTATGGGGACCCCCAAAATTTATTGTTTTTTTTCTATTTTTGTGTCAAAACCTTAATGCGGTTCACAGAATACATCTACTTAACAAGTTTTAACAGTATAGGTCTTATAGTTTCGGAAAAAAGTGGCTGTGACATACGGACGGACAGACAGACAGACTTGACGAATCTATAAGGGTTCCGTTTTTTGCCATTTGGCTACGGAACCCTAAAAATACATATTTACAAACAATAATATATTTTTAACTAAATTTAATAAAACAAAAATATTACATATTCCAAAACGTAGTGATTATATTCTCTTCTGATTCTCTTTGATTCCAAAGACAAACTCTCACTATGAAGACATTGACAGATCTATTTATGTGATTGCTGGCGGCATCTATGACACGTGAAGGAACTAATCTTTTTTTTAAAGAAAACGCCTCATTATGACCTGCTTTTTGGAAGGGTTAACTTTAAGGCCGTATGCCAGGCTCCACTCCGCAATATAGCGTAAATTTAAGATATGCCAGCAGACGTATGAATTCAATATATTTTCCACGTATTTTTTTAAATAATAATAATGTTAATTTTTATCCATTTAGGAATTTTAGGACGATCTGTGGCGCTGTTTTTAAATGCTGAGTAACCAAAAGGATGGTTTTTTTGTATAAAAAAATAACCAGCTAAGTGCGAGTTGAACTCTCATGGAGAGGGTTCCGTATAGTGTCAAAGTCTTACAGCATGACGTTACTACTAGCGCTATCTAGTAGTGTTTCAATGAACTATCTTTCGTGAGTGAGTTTTATATCGAGTTTTATTTTTTAAAATTTCAGGCTCAGTAGTTTCGGAGATCAGGTCGGTCAGAGACCTCACAACGAGCCCTTTCATTTGATATATGACACAGTAAGGTTTGCAAAACTTTCTTTTTTAATTTACTTATTTGTCTTCCGAAATGGAACCTTACGTAAAAAATAATTATTATTCATCGCAGTACATACAATTCCATGATCACGCGCATTGTGTTTGGATCATAACTTCATAAGATTACTCCATAGATTATCATCAATACAATTCCATGATTACACCGCTACCAAATTTCACCTGATTTGGTCAGTAGATTCGGAGCGAATTAGTTGTGATTGTGACAGACAGACAGACGGACAGACAGACAGACAGACAGACGCACGAGTGATCTTATAAGGATTCCATTTTTTCATTTTTTTGTACAAAACCTCAAAAAAATTGTTTGAAAAAAGTCTTCGAGCACTTCAAGCTACACGGGTGACCATGCTTGGGACTCTCGGGAGGCGTGAAACGTAGAAAACTGTTAAAATGAGATTTCGGTTTAACTGAAAGTGTGAATCTGAGAATCTGATATGATATGACAGAGTACATGTATATTGTTTGAAATTAAGCATCTAAAAATTCCGGCCGTGGACAACCTCCCATAGTCGAACTGGGTAGCAAGCAGTAGCAAGTGTAACCTCCTGAAAAAAAAACAAATCTTGTCTATTGTTATATAATGTTTCCGTGCGCTATTTATTTCCCGAAAAAATGGGTACAAAAATTTCCAAAGACTATTCCGTCTTATTCTAAAAGTTTACTTTAGAACTTGGTTTAAACCAAGTTCTAACCATTAATCGCCCAAATGAAGTTGACAGAAAAAAAAAAAGTGTTATATATTTAGGGAGGTCTCGTGGGTTTAGGTGGTAATGGTTTAAACGGAGTGCTAATGTTAATCCGCGTTTTCAAGTATAAAATAATAATTTAAACCTTCGATCATTAACTGTCAAAAATTCAGATAACCTAAGTTTAATTTAACTCACTATTACGTAATAATAATAAATACCTTTCCCTTTTTCATGCAATAGATTTTTCTTTTGCGAAAACATACTCAAGGGTACACCTTTCATAGGTATATCCAGGAATAGGTTTTGACAGGAGCGCCACTTGACAACAACTTCTCCAAAGGGCCTCTACGTTTTGGATCTGTATCCCCACGCAAGCCTCTCAAAGAACCGGGGTGAAAAGACCCGTGATTCTCAAAGGAGATAATAAATACTAAAATTAAATCCTTTTTTCAGACAACTTAGTCTATTGAAACATTACCTAAAATCCATTCAATAATAAATCAAAATTGATTAAACTAAAATAAATTAAAAATAAATCAGTATTACAAATAATATACATATACAATGTCCTTTTTAATTAAGTACTAATATTTGAAGAGGTGATTCAGTCCATCATTCCTAATAACTATTCCCAATAAATGCATATCGAAATACTAAAAAAAAAATCCGTAGTAATGATATTACGTGACGAGGACCTAAATTTGTTTTTCGTATTTCGATATACATTAAAGTATTAGGAAAATTTATTCAAAATGATGGACTGAACCAGCCCTTAAAATATTTGTACTTAATTAAAAAGGACATTGTATATCATAATTCATTATACAATTTGAATAAATTAAAATAGTATGAAAAAAAATAACAATTAGAAATAATAAATGAGCCTTCCAATTTTTACTAAGAATGCTACGATCATACAAGTTAAGCACTGTAGAGTGAGCGTAGGCACTTTGCAATGTACTGCTTATTGCCTCCATTATCTCTCTTCCTTCTCATACATGGAATAATCTTATACCTTTAAACGAGCAATTCTTGTATATTTATTTATTTATATTAATATAAATTTCTGTGATCTCGGAAACGGCTCTAACGATTTCGCTGAAAGGACAATGCCGATTCGACTATGAGAAGTGGCGTCTTTTTTTTTTCGCGCGGCCACTGACCAACCTAATTTTTTCTAATAGGCAATAGCATAATAACCAAAACTTATTACGACATATATACCTTTAAACGCAGTCCGAACTGAGTTATTGAGGTTAGAAAATGTTAAATAATCATATGTTTTTAAGGCAGTTTTCGTCGTATGGGCGGAAGTTGATTGAAAATATGTAACAAAATAATTATCTTTCGACATTTTAATTACCTCTTAACCCCTTTGAGACCTTCCCCGTCACCTCCCTCTGACACACACACATTGTTTGGCGAGTTGGCAGGTATTGGTGAGTCATCCATCGGTCTTTGTGAGAACAAAGCAGAGCAAGTACACATCTTGGTTTGCCCTTGGCACAGAATTAATAATAGTATTACATACAGAACGGAAACTCGCACCGTCCCCGCAATCTGGTGTCCCCGCAACCCTTCCCCCGTTATTGTGAGGTGTAAGCGGCAGTAAAACAGGGTTATTGGTAGTCGCACGTTGACATTACGCAAGTCACTTAGGATTATTGAATTATAATGGTGAGAAACTGCGTACATTATTATTGTTTATCCACGGAAAACAATAAATAACGAAAATTTTATAGATTTCCGAGTGATGAAAACAGGTAAGCAAAGCAACAAATTCTGTGGTGACGACCCTAATTGTTTAACTCACACATTTGACGTGTGCACGGACGGATTGTTTCGTTAGAAATGCGTACTCTCACTTGGCCACCAAGCTTCTCTAATACCGTCCTTACTCAATAATATTTTGATAGTATGCTAGCTAAGTAGCGCAGCTTTGCAGCCATAAAAAAATACACAGTTTATGAAAATAGCGTGTATTCACATATCTATTTTAAATATTGAAAGGATTTTTAAAATTTTCCCAAATAAGAAACATAGGTTTTGAGATTTCTATTTTTCGTATATAGTTTTAAAAATAGGATAAACAGATTGTGGCTTGTTTTCGGTTTTCGGTAAATATTTTGTATTTGTGTTTGACGTCACTGACGTCTGAGCTGACGTCATTCGTTGATTGGAAGGCAAAAGAAGGTCGACAAAATAGGTATTTTTTGTAAAAATTTGCAAATGGTCATCTGTTGCTGGCAATACTCATCTCCAGATTTGTGTGCGCCGGCATCGCACGTGAACGTGTCGCGAACTCGCAAAATCTCAATAAATTAGTGAAATCACCATGTCTGACGAATATTTTTATGGTTAGTACAAAACTTTAATTATTCAAGGTTTTAATATTGCCAATATTTGTGTTCAAAGCTTTGTACTTTGTGTTCAAAACAGTCTAGAAGTAAGCGTCAGCTTTGACACCCGGCTCTCGCCATTTTCGTATATTGCGTTGCGGCTTAACTTTATTTTCTTTGGTGTTTGTGTTGTTACTACTATTAATCCTATTCTGGTTATTGTCTACTATTATAATATTAGAACCTAGTTTTGGGATTATCCACGAGATAAAAAAAGGCACTTGCCGCCATTTTCATTAAAATTTACAGACTTAATTTTGTCATTGATATAATATAATTGTCATAGTCTGAAAGTACTCAAAACTTAGACCTAGTTTCAGTGTGGGTTCATAAATATTGATTTTTGTGAAAATGTGGTCAAAACTGAAGCGTGCAAAAGTAATGGCGTAAAGGCGCGTAATTTGAAAGTATGGCGTCCAGCGTCCAAAGTTGTTTTTATTTCCTCGTGATTCAGTTTTAATGTGCTATTCGCCTTAGAGTTTGTGGTATATCTACAATTATGTGGTAAATAGTGGTGAGCCTGGAAAGTTGACAAATCATGTTTGTTTTGAGGTTATGACAAGTGACAAATAACACGTTTGGGTGTTGCCGGCCGACCGTTGAACGAAGTGTTTGGTGTTCCAGGTGCTACACTGTCGGCGACACACCAGTCTGAGACATGGGACCCCGAAGCGAAGGCGGAGTACCCGCGGACCAACAAACTCCTAATACGCCAAGCGTTACTAGGACCGGAGGCAAAGCCCGATGAACTCAATGTCGTGCAGGTTAGTTCACTGGTTTTTGAGGTACCTGTATTTATTATTTTGGACCATTTTGTGAACTTCTACAAGGGTTACATGAACTTTATCTTACATCAGTACAATATGGTCTAAAATTGATTTGATTCCTATATCTATCTTTGGCATGTCAATGAATTGAGTATTTACTTACATGCTCTGTGACTTAACAATTAGGTATGTATGTTTTAGAATAAATTTAAAGACAATTTAATTCGTAATAAATTTAGGGTTCTGTACCCAGAGGGTAAAAACCGGACCTGTAGAATTCGTTGATATTATACTATATTTGGCTCGCCTACGCACCACCACGTGTTACCGGGCTGACGGTCGGACACAGACTGCCCCCACTCCGGTCGGCACTTGTGACGTATGCGCTCGAGACAAACAACTAGATATTTACATACACTACATCCCTTCCTTATTTTAATATATTTTATCTATGTATTGTAGTTACTCATAAATGTACCACTATTATTGAATAACAATATTCTTAATTAATTTTTTAAAACATATTTATTTGATCTCATAATTTTACTCTTCTGCATACAGTGATCTTAATAGATTAATTATTCAGACTTAATAATCAACTGTATATATATTCACTTTTTAATTATTTTATCAACAATCACATACATACTAATTTAATTATACATCGTTTATGTCTTGTCTACTTATCTCCACTATTTTCTTCACCATTTAAATCACGCATGTGTCCCACATCCCTCTCCCCGTCATTTAGAACTCTCCAAAGTCCCTCAATTCTTTCTAAGTGAACTACATTTCGTCTTGATAACTGTCCCGTTGGATCATTCCGAACTTTAATATACATATATATATCACGACCCTCTCTGCACTACCAGAGCCATTATATAACTATATTTTATGATTAAAGCTACCATTGAAAACACTCAGTTGTAACTTACACTTACTTTCATTCATCACTTACTTTAAAATGTTTTAATTTCAAAAGAATTTGCAATGAAGTGAATAATAATGATTTATCTGTTTTATCTACCGATAACATTTTACTCAATATTCTAAAACCACATTACTAAACATTAATATAATTTAAACCAACAGTATAGAAATACACGAACTTGCACATTATTTAAGTTCTTGCTTGTCGCATTACAATTGTATCAGGTCACTGGCATGTTTTTCATTTTGTCTTTCTAATTTTTCGTCAAATTAATTTGCTTCTTCCTATGCTTCGAGGTGGTAATAATCCTCGAATGTCTTTAGATTTCCAGATCATATTGAACTCCCTACTATCTCTTAAGTCTGTTGAAGTCCACTTAGTTTTATACGAATGAATGTTCATGGATGAATTGTTCAATCTTTCTAATTACTATATTTGCTCAATCTTTCTTGCCACTTTAATTTTACTTATAAATTTCCTCCTGAAATGTAATGCACATCCTATGGTCTCACGCAATTTAATGCGTGCCTAACGACCTCACGCAATTTATTGCGCGCCGATGACCTTACGCAATTTCATGCGTGCCTAATGACCTCACGCAATTTAATGCGCGTCTAACGACCTCTCGCAATTTAATGCGCCCCGATGACCTCACGTAATTTAATGCGTGCCCAACCTGACAAAAGATTAAAAGGCTTGTTAATTTAAAACCATGACACAACAACCCGCCACTTCACGTAACATCTTTGAGTAGAAATCAACTGAAACCAATATGTGAAACTATATTTAAGAATATGAAGCCTCTGAAGCCGTGTCATGAAAACTCTTCAAAACAGGAAACTGTAGTGCCCTTATAATCGCTACAGTGGTGACTGAAAATAGCCTTCTTCATGACCAGAAGCCGAACAGTCATCTTCAGTATAACTGTAAACACATAAAAGATATAAACATTAAACACATGAAAGACCGCTGTTGGAGTTGCCTTTGTTATTTGGGATCTACATTCCCTCCACAATAGCCTCCATATAATCATTATTTTGTCTTCTTCTGGGTGACGCTCTTCATCCAAATTAATGGGCTAAGTCTGTCATCCAATTTTGTGAACGCATTTTATCCAATTTAATGAACACATTATCCAATTTAATGGACGCCTTTCATCCAATTTAATGGACGCTTCATCCAATTTAATGGATGCATTTCATTCAATTTAATGGACGCATCATCCAATTTAATGGACGTCTTTCATCCAATTTAATGTACGCATCATCCAATTTAATTTACGCCTTTTATTCAATTTAATGGACGCATCATACAATTGAAAAGACGCATCATACAATTTAATGGACGTATCCTCCAATTTAATGAATGCGTCATCCAATTAAATGGACACAGAGTACTATTCCCCTGATACATAAATACGGTAGCAGTAAGCATCTGAAACTAAAAAATCGAAATTTAATTACACAATAAGATTGCATTAAACATATCAAATATTTTTTATCTTGGGGAGGAAATAGCGATCAAGATCTTACACACTTCCACAGAGCCTCCCGATCCTGACAGAAAGCACCCACAACTCATACTTGCTTGGTGCAACAAAGAAACCCTATCTTATCTTATACCCTGCCTTACCTCCGTGTATTCTGCATCTCTCATTTCATGCGTTAAAATTGTATAATATAATGAGTAATGATATACTGCGTAAAAGTAAAATATATAATACGCTTTTTATTTCACTTAATCCATGTACGTCGGAAAACTATAACTATCTGAATAATAATATTCCAATAGTAGTCGCGTAATAGCGTCATATACGATTGGCCAATTTTCCGTTACGTATTTCCTTTGAAATTCTGGGGTGATTAATCATATAACCTTATTAAAATATACGTTCCTTATTCTTTCGCAACATAACAATATTATACACCAGTGGCGGAGCCTCCTTAGAAGCCGATTCCCATCGAGTTCCTTTAGGGGCTTCTAACATTTATGCATTTATTACTAATAACAATTATAACCTTCGTATATCGGCGCACTTACTATTTTAATAAGCCGTAAACTAGTAGTATGACTGGATTGCACGCACCCACATATTCAAAATACGAAAACTCCCTCTGGCTATTGAAATACACTCACAGTGGTAAATGCATAAACACGCTCATATACATATTATTCGCACTAAGTCCAAATTCTCACCCGACGCCACCGTTATATATGTATATTGTATATGAATAAAGAGTATTGTCATTTTAATGACTTCATCAATCCATTGATCGGCTGTGTGCCGCCATCAAGTCAATTATATGGCCTTGTCAATTTAATGACCAGCTATGTGCTGCTTTTATGTCGTTTTACGACATTGTCAATTTAATGACCAACTATGTGCTGCTTTTATGCCGTTTTACGACATTGTCAATTTAATGACCAGCTATGGGCTGCTTTTATGCCGTTTTACGACATTGTCAATTTAATGACCAGCTATGTACAGCCTTTATGTCGCTCTACGACATTGTCAATTTAATGACCAGCCATGTGCCGCTTTTATGTCGCTTTACGACACTGTCAATTCAATGACCAGCTATGTGCTGCCTTTATGTCATTTTACGACATTGTCAATTTAATGACCAGCCATTTGCTGCCTTTATGTCGTTCCACGACACTGTCAATTCAATGACCAGCTATGTGCTGCCTTTATGTCGTTTTACGACATTGTCAATTTAATGACCAGCCATGTGCTGCCTTTATGTCGTTCCGCGACACTGTCAATTCAATGACCAGCTATGTGCTGCCTCTATGTCGTTTTACGACATTGTCAATTTAATGACCAGCCATGTGCTGCCTTTATGTCGTTCCACGACATTGTCAATTTAATGATCAGCCATGCGCTGCCCTCATGTCGTTTTACGACACCGTCAATCTAATGACCAGCTATGTGCTGCCTCTATGTCGTTTTACGACATTGTCAATTTAATGACCAGTCATGTGCTGCCTTTATGTCGTTCCACGACACTGTCAATTCAATGACCAGCTATGTGCTGCCTTTATGTCGTTTTACGACATTGTCAATTTAATGACCAGCCATGTGCTGCCTTTATGTCGTTCCACGACATTGTCAATTTAATGACCAGCTATGTGCTACCCTTATGTCGCTCCACGACATTGTCAATTTAATGACCAGCCATGCGCTGCCCCTATGTCGTTTTACGACATTGTCAATTTAATGACCAGCCATGTGCTGCCTTTATGTCGTTCCACGACATTGTCAATTTAATGACCAGCTATGTGCTGCCCTTATGTCGCTCCACGACATTGTCAATTTAATGACCAGCCATGCGCTGCCCCTATGTCGTTTTACGACATTGTCAATTTAATGACCAGCTATGTGCTGCTTTTATGCCGTTTTACGACATTATCAATTCAATGATCATCTTTACTGCTTTAACACCAATATAATGACTTTATAGATTTAAAGCTCAACATAAAAAGTATTTACGTAATATATAAAAGTTTCATTTTTATATGTCCAGTTTAAATGAAAAATAAAAGGACGAATAATCGTATTGACAATATGTACATATTTTATTATTCTTAGTTTTACTGTTTATTTTCATTAAAGGAAATCTATTACAACATGGTTCTTCAAATAAACGCATATACAATTAAGATTAAATGGATAGGTATGTTACAGTAATGCAATTTTTATTATATATATAGATTTATTTACTGATAACCTATCCTTCACTATGAGTTTACCAAGAAGGTTATAATCAATGAACTGGTATTGTTCCGCTGCTGCACCACGTAACATTCTTTAGTAATGTTAAGACTCATCATGGTGCATTTTATAAATTTATTAATTATTAATCTAGCTCATTTTCATTATTTTAATTAAGGAAAATCTATTACAACATGGTTCTTCAAATAAATGCATATACAATTAAGATTTAATGGATAGGTATGATATTGATATATATGACTCATCATGGTGCATTTTATAAATTTATTAATTATTAATCTAGCTCATTTTCATTATTTTAATTAAGGAAAATCTATTACAACATGGTTCTTCAAATAAATGCATATACAATTAAGATTTAATGGATAGGTATGATATAGTAATGCAATTTTTTATTTTATATATATTTTTATTTACCGATAACCTATCCTTCACTATAAGTTTATCAAGAAGGTTATTATCAATGAACTGGTATTGTTCCTCTGCTGCACCACGTAACATCCTTTAGTTATGTTAAGACTTATCATGGTGCATTTTATAATTTTATTAATTATTAATCTAGCTCATTTTTATTATTTTAATTAAGGGAAATCTATTACAACATGGTTCTTCAAATAAATGCATATACAATTACCAATTAATATTAAGTTCACCAAGAAGATTATTATCAATGAACTGGTATTGTTCCGCTGCTGCACCACGTAACATTCTTTAGTTATGTTAAGATTCATCATGGTGCATTTTATAGTAAACAAGTTAGCAGTGATGGTTCTATTTCTCCAGCAAACCAATATTTCTTCACATTTTAATATTCACTTGATATAGTTAAGATACTGAACGATTCGATAATACACGTTTAGTTTTAAATATCATAGTAGTTAAATGAATACTACGTATAAATATTGAGATATACGCATAGAGATTGCATTTATAGCGATAAGTCCGCCTATGTTCCTATATTGTTTTTTGTTGTTGTACATATTTTACTTACCATGGTGCAATAAAGTTAATTTGTTTTGTATTGTATAAATATATTTAAAGTTATTTATGCAATATAAATTACATAATAATGGCATAAACGAAGCAATCGTTATCGTAGTATTATACCTATTATTATTCACCATGAATGTTCTTTTTTATTTATCTACTATATATCCCCTTTTTTCCACTAATTTAAAACGATTCGTTTTCCTCCAAGCAAATAATTATAAGAGTTAATTTTGATTGATCAGAGGTGCTTTTAGTTTCGTTTTCAATTCCACGCACGAGCACTCACACACACTTTTTTTTTTTGTATTAATGATAAATATTTATTACTTATTTTATCCTCGTCGCCAATGTAGAATTCGTTGATATTATACTATATTTGGCTCGCCTACGCACCACCACGTGTTACCGGGCTGACGGTCGGACACAGACTGCCCCCACTCCGGTCGGCACTTGTGACGTATGCGCTCGAGACAAACAACTAGATATTTACATACACTACAGGACCCTATGACTAAGACTGCTATCCGTCTGTCACTAGGCTGTATCTCTTAAACTATGGTAGATAGACAAAATTTCTCATATGATGTATTTCTGTTGCTGCTATAACAACAAATTCTAAAAACAAAATAAAATAAATATTCATTCATCTCATGCGCGAGTCAGACTCGCACTTGGCTGATTATCTCCTCTTGCTCATATTAAAAATTACAGTATAGTACGGACACATCAAATAAACAGAGCCGTTATTGTGTCATTTTCAGCTTATAAATGCTGTTTTTGTGAATGGTAACTTATGAAGTGAGCATAAATATCTATTGAAGATTTTCCAATGGAATATTCCTGAGAAGAGTTGGTGGTAATGCTAGCACCAGAAGGTCATTGCAAAGGGCTGATACTGCTAGATTTTCTTTAAAAAATTAATTGAATTTTAATGCACACTATGTACACTTAATGTAAATTATACTTATCGATGTGTAAAAGTGCCCATGTAGGTCTGATTACTGAATAAACATTTAAAACTTTGAATGGGTATTTTCTTCACTTGAAGAAAGCCAACCTTGAACTGCAACTAGGAGACTGGTGTGACAATAAATACATACATACGTACTATCACGTCTTTATCCCTAATTCCAAGTCCAAAGGCAGACTTGACTCTGCATAGAGCCAAAAGCCAATTTTAGTGCATGGTGGGCGAGAAGATGGAAAAGCAATTGATACTAGCCACATCGCCTGTTAACATGATGCATTTTTTTCCCATGGTGTGAAAATGTCTCTCAATATAATATTGTATTACTTTCAGGTAGAGACGATGTCTCTACAGGACTCCGTGAAGATCCCAGTGGCCGTGCTGAAGGTGGGCGAGACGCGGCACGCGCGCCTCGACATCGAGTTCCCAGACGCACCTGTCACTTTCACACTCATACAGGTAAATATTTACAACACCTGTACCACAAAATGTTACTAGGCTTGCTTTATAAGATTGATAATAATCCTGACACACTTACTATTTTGTAACCATACCAACAAAATTTATAATGCGATAAAACAATAAGTTAAACTTTGGGTGTACATTGTCAAACAGAGGAAATCCCCTCTGAAATTTGTATAGAAAAAGTATCTACTAGTTCCATCTTAAGACCTGAGACTGATTTCTAGGCTAACTTGCCAAGTGTGACTATTACACTTAGCAAGTTAGCCTAGACTTGTATCACTTTTTTGCTGGTTAACACTTGATTCCATTTATCATCTACTTCGACCACCTAAATGCACATGAGAGGACTTTACTCTTTGA
Organism: Acrobasis consociella; assembly: GCA_963555685.1. Taxonomy (NCBI): domain Eukaryota; kingdom Metazoa; phylum Arthropoda; class Insecta; order Lepidoptera; family Pyralidae; genus Acrobasis; species Acrobasis consociella. The sequence continues at coordinate 262,168 of OY743127.1, forward strand.
ATGATGATAAATCTTTACCATGTGTTTAACACATTTGACGGGTGAGCGACGTCGTTCTGGCGTTACTCTGCCTGACTGTGATGTGTTTGAGGCATTTGTCTGACCAAACATACAGAGGTCACTCTAATTAGTTGGTATCAACTTGTGAGTACATGCTAGTGACGTTACAGGGATCAGGGCCCGTGCACCTGATTGGCCAGCACCTCCTGGGAGCACTGGTCGATGAGTTCGAAGAAATGGAGGAGATGGAAGAAGAGATGTTAGATGAGGAAGAGGGTGATGACTCCCAGTTCAAGGTCAGTACAGTACACCTATCATTACTCAGTCTACTGGCTCAGCTGCTCCTATGGCTAATATTATTGTATTTATAGTTCTTGTTAATGGGATATGTGGATGACCTATGCCCATCAGGGGATATAGGTTGATAGCTGGGGTATCCTTGTAATTAAAAACTTGGCTGTTTAATTCAAATTTTTGATTTTTATTTGGTTCTTGCACTGCAAGAGCTAGTATTCTTACAGGTTTCTCCTTTATATAATTTTTCAGTGGCCACAAATGATGAATTTGCGGTGGAAATGGTGGAATTTGTGTTCAATCTCAGTTGATCAATGTCAAACTAATTTACAAGTCATGTCATATTCTCATGGGGTACCCTGCCTGCCCATTGTTAGGCTCGGCAGAACATTATTGATTCCTTGTGATACAGTAGATCATGCATTTGCAGGACGATGAGAATAAAAGGAAAGCGTCCGCAGGCAAGCGCAAGACGAATGAGGTACTGAAAACCTTCAACTAATATAGTATTTTTTACACTTTGACACTTATGTATGAAACCAGGACACTGTTCCATGGATTTGCTGAATGGATACAGTAGGGTTCCTTCCACACATGCTGAACAGAGGGAAAAGGACCTAGCACCCAGTTTGCTATGTTAAATATGACAGTTCTGACTATAATAAACTTTTTAAAATAAATTACTATAATTTATTACAGTATAGACTATTATTATACTATAGAGCATTATTTATTAGTCCACTAAACTAGGAAGACTTAAAGAATAAAGAGAATTTGTTTAATGCAACCGTCATATTTGAGAAACTGGGCTGAGACCTAAAACCAAATTTTATTTTGCAAAATTGATACTTCAATGAACATTGGCTGTTGGTTTTCTGTATTCTCATTCTGCCCCTTTACCTTCTGATAGCTCTGTTAATTTATTTTTTACAAATTGTCTGAATGCAGGGTGTTCAGAGCCTGAATAGTAATTTGTGTGTATATCTGTCTTGGTTTATTGCTGAATACTTTTTGATTCTATTTCTTTTTAATAATTCAATGTACATATTAGTTTTATTTTTTAATTAACCTATTCTGTCCCACTGCTAAACATATTATAATAAAAATCTGAAAGTAGTCAAAAATTCATAAGGATAAGTAAACTTGTTGTTTATGTTTGAACACGAATGAAGAGCATAAGATTGACATTGTGTTGTTTGCAGGACGAGGACGACGAGGAAGGCGAACCCAAGGGCAAGAAGGCGAAAATGTCAAACAACGCCAAAGGCAAAGCCCCGTCACCCAAGAAGAACGCCAAGAAGTGAACCGCCTGCCCGCCGCCGCCCGTCGCCGCCCCTAGACTGACGACGAGGAGCGCTATCTTTGAATGCGACACTCGGAACTAGCGATGGAATGTTCAAACATAGGGCTCCAGTCCCCAGCGGAAGCTCTGCCATCGCGATCTCACGGCGGCGCGCGGCCCTAGCTGTAACTGCATCTGATAGGTTAGCGTTGTATCGACTGCGTGCGTGGAGAGTGCCTGCGAGAGTGCGTGATTCTGGTCTTACGTTTGTACGACAGGAGGTTACACTATCGATCTATGTGGTTAGTGAGGTCGCGTGTGATTTGTTCACTTTCTTTTCTAAAGTTTCCATTCCTTACTGTGGTATAGCGTTATGGATGTCAAATTTAATATTTAAGTGGTAAATTCTTACAGACGTATTTTTAAGTTAAGACTTTTCGTATCAGTAGCCGTCGACATGTAATTCAATTGCTAATTTCTCATTTCAGAATGAAAACTGATAATCTATTATAGTTTGTACATATACATTTATAAACATAAGAACGGTAATAAAATAAAAACATTTCTAAACATTCTCTTTCTTTTCATTTATTTCCCACGTATGGGCCAGTTTTATTTAATATTTGTTTCAATTCAAGTGGAGGGTTGTATTTCAACTTCCGTCGCTATGTGGATGAAGTGATAAATTTGGGCAATTTTCATAATGCCTTTAGCGACTCACGCGTTTGTGATCTAGGCAACGTGAAAAATAAATTCATTTAGAGAATTTATTTTTCACGTTGCCTAGATCACAAACGCGTGAGTCGCGTGACACGCGCTCACCAAATCACAAAATATGTCCTAAAAACATAGACTTGATGATAGGTACACTATATGCCTAAAAATATACCAAAGAGAAAATGATCACTACGTTTTTAATAGACTTAGAGGACTGGCATAAGGCCTATAAGTACATATTGTCCTTCGATAGTCTAGTTTCTACCCTGACGACGAACAAACTAGGTATTGCGTTTCATAAAGTACCGGTAGTTTTACTGTAGCGAAAAGGGGTATCAACCCGAAAAGAGGTAATAGACCAGTAAATATAGCTGTACCTGGACATAATGCTATAACCGTAAGTTTCTTTTTGTATGATATAAAGTAATGTTAGTTATAGTTAAAATAAACCGAATTAAACAATTCAGGGCTCTGCGTCAGTGTAAAAAAACCAAAAAACTGAAAATTGTACAAATTTTGATTTCATAAGTACAGCATAATTAATAACTTTGGAAAATTACCTCTACCATATTATAGCGTGTGCATTCCAGTTGAATAAATCTAAATTAAACAAATTAATCAATTAGCACTATCGTTAATAAAGAAGGTTCGGTATGTTACAAATTTTCAGGCTTATCTCACCAGAAATTATAGATTACTGTCTTTCAACAATTTATTCTAAATATTATATTATGTGTGTTGATAAATTATTAAAAATTAAACAAATTCATTTTATGCATTTCTACATTTACAAATTTTTGTATTTTTTGTAAAGCCAAAATACATAACTATTTTGAAAGTGTTTAAATTTATGCCGTCAACATATTTTTGATACTATAAGGAACAAATCAAACAAAAAATATCTATGATTATAATTTTTTTCTATTTTTTTCTTACTTACATTTTAATATGAACGTTATTTCTTGCACAATAAGGTCGTCATTGGTTTGTGCCTCAACTCCCGACCGTGCTGTAGCGAGTCGCAAGTGATTGTCCTGTACAGTAGTTTCGTCGCGTCGTCTTATGCATTTATTTGTAGTCAATCATTGTCAAACTTTTATAAGCACGTGGGAACTTTTACTAACCATGGATCGGCTAGGGTGGAGATTTATTGAAATATTGTGTTTATTAGATCGATAATAACTACATTGTTGAGCTTTTATTGGTTTGTTTATAAAGCTTTTTATGGTACATAATAAAGAACACAGACACAAATCAGAAAAGTAAACGTACAACTGCGGACTTATCCCCAGGGTTTGTTACTGGTACCAAATTCACATTTTAAGTACCAGTAACAGAATTTTCATTATGTTAAAATTTTAAGGGTAATACTCGTATAGTACGGGTATCGTTTATGTAGTAATAGTAACGTTATAGGTATTGTTAAAATTTAAAGGTAATTTTACCGGTACGTACCTACGCGTTGTTACCGTTCCGCATGAAACTCGACTGCGAAGAGCCACATTCCCGTACCTACTGAGTCGCGATCGCGACGCACAACACTGCGATGACCAGTGTTGCCTCTCGATAATACACTATCGCTAGTCTATCGATAGACTATCTGTATTTTGAATAAAACCAATATTATCGATAGTATTGATTCTGACGACGAACACACTATAGATAGTATTGCTTTTCTAATAAATAAATAATCGATACTATGGATAGTTTATGAAACGCAATACTATAGTTAGTTTATTCGTCATCAGGATCGATACTATCGATAGTATAGTTGGTTATTATAGATGTGTTGTTCCTTTAATCTTTAAGGTCTAAACCAATACTGAACTGTTGTGAGTAGTCGATCCGGGTCTTCTGATTCTGACCCATTCAATTAATTGATAGGTTTTCTCATGAAAGTTCACGAAACAATCGTTAAAGCCGGGTATTCCTACAAATGTAGGTATTTAATGCTGCCCCGGCCGCAATTTGCATCGCGTGGACGCTGCGTCGGTGAGCTCACATGTGACCCCACCAGCGACACAGTATAGAAATAAGCAGTAGAATAGTTTTATTTTGATTAAACTTTGTTTAAAGTAGTGTTCGATACAGCTACATTATCTTATATTAATGCTGACGGGGTAGACAGAGTCCAGGGCCGTAAGACCCAAAGGCTTAGCGTGATCAAAAAATAAATCAATAGTGATGGGTTGCTAGCCGCATCGCCTATTAACATAATTTGACAGTAGCGATTTATTAATAAACAATTAATAGAAACAAATAACCCTGCAAAGTCGTTATTTAGTGTCTGTTTATTTTCAACCCCCGACAAAAAGAGGAGTGTTATAAGGTTGACGTGTCGGTATGTCTGTGTATCTAGGTGTCTGTTAATGGCATCGTAAGGCCTGAACGAAGATTTAATTTTTTTGTTTGAAAACTGACTTTTCGTCATAGTTCTTAGCTATATTTATTAGAAATTGGTTCAGCCGTTCAAAATTTATTAGGAGTAAACACCTTAAAGTCGGTTTTTATTATTTTTCTTGAATATAAACTTATGGGTATTATGTTGTTTTGGTATTTACTATCTATGATACAACACTGAACCTAAAAAACATGGGTCTCACCTAGATCCCAGTATTTTTCACACGACTTGCAAAGAAGGAGATTACGAATATATAGTCTATAGGGTGCAATTGAAATCATTAGCATTGATTTAACTTATCATCATACTCACCTAAAGGATATTTTGTATGGTAACAATACTGATATTAATGCAGTAATTAAAAAATATCAAAAAGTAAGAAAAATGAATAAAGTATCAAAACACTTCGAGTCTGATACCTACGTGCCGCAAGGTCAAAGACCTTGGACGGATACAGCCAAACGGCGCGACCGACCGGCATACAAAAGTAGACCTTAATTTACGTGAATAAGGTTTGAAGTCGAATGGGGACGGGTCGTGTCACACGAAAGCTTGAGGACAATAGGTACGTTTGAAGTAGGAACGAATGTTAGGGTACCAAGACGCAACGAAATTGATACTATTATAATTAATTTATTTTTCGTATTAGTTTTTTTTTATAATTGCAGTAGAGGTATCTATCAAAGAGTCTGACGCATGTTTAGAGGTTTTCTGGAATATGAAAATGACGACTTTTGATTGAAGTTTTATTAGTCTTAAATTACTTTGTATCATGGGTATAGTAGATACTTAAAATATTGCCAACGAATTCAATTCCACCCTGTATATGCATGTATGTATGTTGAATGTATTTGATTTTCTTTATTCCTTAATGTCGCCACGGATTTGAATGTATGGCCACAGAGCAGATAATAGTTATACATACAGAACGGAAACTCGCACGTTTTTGGACCTTGTAAGCGCCTGTAAAATAGGGTTGTTGCTAGTCGCACGTTGACGTTCCCCGAGTCATTTAGGGTAATTGAAATAATATTGGTGAGAAACTGCACATATTATTATTGCTTATCCACAAAAAACAACAAGGAACGAAAATTTTATAGATTTCCGAGTGATGAAAACAGGTAAGCAAAGCAACAAATTCTGTAGTGGCGACCCTGATTGTTTAACTCACACATTTGACGTATGCACAGATATATTATTTCGTTTGTACTAGGTATATTTGTTACTTCGTATCTATGAAGTGCCATACCTGTGGAATGGCGTTTCATTAGAATCCTTACATTTCAAAGTGACATGAGCTAAAAAGTCTTTTTATTGTTTCGTATCTAAAGGTTAGAAATTAGCCCAAACTCGATTGTGTTAAGTTGTTTTATAACTGAGTTCTATTGACCACCATCCGTCTGCGTAATCAGATCCTAGTTAAGCATCGTCTTCCAAAAAGTACTCGTCAAGGCAAATCAAACTAGACCTACTCGATGAGGTTATAACTGAGTTCCGTCGAATATCTCCCGGTTCCATCATCAGAACAGCCCATTGTCGTAATATTGTATTATTATCCGACTTACAAAAGTAAACAAAATTTCAGCTAAATTGGTTGAGGATAACTGGTTGAAAATTGAGTTCGAAGATTCCACCCGAACAAACATACTTACATTTATACATACATTGCAAGTTAAATAAAAGCTTGTAAAAACATGTTGCGATCTTTAGTTGTTTTATTGGTCCAATGTTAGTAAGCGCTAGCACGCGTCTAATCGGACCTGTCGAGTTCAAGTCGTCGCCCTCGCGAATTTCATATAATTATTAAGAAAATAATTATATCAAGTCAAACTCAGCGAATTTATCTGTAAATATAAGGTGGCTTTAATTAAGTACAATTTTTTTATGTAAAATATCAGTATTTTACTCGTAGTTTTGAAAAAATATCACAAAAAAGGGTTACTTTGGGATTTTTTCCAACCGAATGAAGTTTATAGGATCTTGTAACTGAATGCGAATTTGACGAGCCTGGATACTTAACTTATACATACCTTTTTTTAAGAGTTTAGTAGTAGATTACGCTACAAGGCGTAAAGGTAATACTTTTAAGTCGAGTGCGCTACTTTGAATTTAGAGCAAAACGTTCCTTCGTTTTGCTCTAAATTCAAAGTAGCGCACAGTTGAATCACGAGCGTAGCGAGTGATTCTACGATGGAATCTTGAGTGAAGCGAGGGATTCGTGTATAACGCCCGAGACAAAAATATTACCGTACGCAAGTAGCACACATTACATCGCCATCCATGAGAAAAACTAGCAAAAAGATACAAAACAGAATATGGAGAAAGTAGAACAACTACAATACCTAATCAAAGCTCCGACAAGAACTAACCTTTATTTAGTGTCGTTTTCATTCAATAAATACTAAGAAATAATTTTTAAGAACCAACTTCTAAAAAAATGTTTGTTCACGCATAAACTCGTAACTTTGTTTGCGTGGACCTACATATTTTAAGATTATTATAATAACAATAAATTTAATGTGCACTATCGGCTTCAACTTACGAAAAAGGATTTAAATTTACACAAAATAATTAATTTAAACACAATATAACCTAAAACATCTGTAATTACTTTGAATCGAAGACAAAAATTGCGCTAATTATTCTTTTTTCCTTTTTTGAAGCAAAGACCAAAAACATTTTTACCTACATTCACGATGATATGTATTCCAAATTTAAATAAATACGAAGTCTGTTCCAGTTATTTATTGTATTAAAACTTAATACTTTTGTTTTTAGCTGATTTTACATAGATAACATCGTGTTCAATTTTCAAATTGTGTTTTAATCCCGTAAGATTTACTTTTTCACTTTTTAATCCCGAGAGAACTAGCAGTAACTTTAGCTCCAAATGTTATGGGATGAAACCATCGTTTTTTGGGATGAAAAAAACACTTTTGTCTATGCCTCAAATGGTTTTCAAAAACTCTAAAGCACGGCCTCTGCGGGAATACCTAGCCTTAAATGTGTCCAATCGCTCTCGTCATTTTTGGTCCAAACCCAATAATTATTTTACTGAAATAATTAATTTTTATGTGACTGTAATTCTACTTTTTTTAACTAAAAATCTCATTGAACCTCATTACATGATACCTAGATGAACCACGCTAGGAATTAATTGGCCATGTGATGAAGTCATACTGAACAAGCTGGCCAGTCGATACTTAGTGACTAGTGTCGTGTAGTGGTTTGAAAATAGTATTTTATACACATAAAAATTAAAGTGTGGTTTTCGTTTTGGTTTTTACTGATTATATTTATGCATTAAAAAGTAAGTGAGTTTAACTTCCATAGCGCTTATTATAATACGACATAATAAATAGTAATAATACTTTATTAAATACAAAAAATATATATTATTTAAAATGTACATAGCACACAGAAAAAGACATTAAAATGTCCAATGGGCGTGGGTGGTCTTATAGCTAATAGCGATAATTTCTTTCAGACAGCTGTGTAGAGAAGTAAAATGCTGCCATTTCCCATAGAAGTCTGATAGACAAGGTCTATGTTAAAAATAAGTCTATCTATGTCAAACATTTTAGTCCTGCTCTCTAACACTACACGGCCTCTGTGCGGGCACTTGCGAGCACGTGTGCAGTGCGAATTGCATTGAGACGTAACTTGGGCGTCGCATCGTGTGAACGGTGGGTAGAAATTGTGTAAAATGCTATTGTTACGAAACTGGGTTCGAGATTTGGAGAAAAACGCCAAAGTTCGTATGAGGGTTTTTATTCACTACGGAACCCAAAGGTTGACACGTGAAGATGGTCTTCCTGATGTCCAAGTCCAAGTCGCGTAGCATCTGAGGTCCAGGTATCTCGCCAAATTAGTCGCAGGTACTTCCACTTGTCGCACTGAGGTAGGTTTCCTTCGCTTCGGTTCGCTTCGAAGTTATCGCTTTCGTAGCTCATACTGAACTGGCGGGACGTGCACTCGATCGCCTTTTTATAAGCGCCGATACAGCGGTCTACATTGTTCTCGAATATTCTCATAACTTGACGAATGTATTTCGATTGACGGGAAACATCGAGACGCTGGTATGTGTGTGTGAGTGCGACTAAGCCGACGACCATTCAAAGAACTCTAGCCTTTATGCTGTAAAAATATAAGGCCTAGTTTCGCTTGCATTATCCTGACGTCTTTTTTATACCATTCCGCTCGCGAACATTCTGAGTCTATCTCGCCAGCAGAGTTCTTGCTAGTGAATATTCTACATTTATATCGTTCGCGACACTATGTAAGCGCATAACATAATGAAACTTAAGTTGCACGGCGCAACTTGCACTCTGTAAATACCCAACTACATTTTAGTACGACAGCATAAAAACTTCGTTATATATTTATGTATTTAATTTTTTCTCATGTTACATCCCATTAATATGCAATGTCATGGGAAATGGAATATTTCAGCAGGGGCCCATTTTTGGAACGGTATTAATCCAGGGGCTGTCATGTTGTACGGGTTTGCCGTGACAACAAGAGTGTTACAAGACTTATATTGTTTTTAGAGTTTTAAATTGTTCATTGTGTCACCACGTTAACCCGTAAAGACCCGGACGGCATTAAAATGCCCACGTTCATCGTCTTTCTATTGTGTCTGGTATTGGCGGTTGCGAATGGGTTAAAGTTCAAAGCACAATCAAAACAATCCTACAATTAGCAAAATTCCATATTTACGAGTTATATGTTTTGTAAGCACACGGCGCGATCGGTTGAAAACACGTATAAACTCGTTCGCAGCCGCGCGCTCACCCGGCTGGTGCCTCGCTCTCTCTCCCCGCACCGCACCGCAATCACCGCAAGCATCCCGCTGCACGACATGCTCTCGCGTATTTTCAATCAAATATTTTTTGTTTTAAGTAAGACGTTAATGTGTTTAATTTTGATGAAAATGTGATTATAGTACACAAAAAGCTATAATTAAACAAAAATAACACAGTTACTATTTCTGGCTACTGAGAAAAACATTAATTTTAAAACATTAAAAAATGATGTTTAATTTTGGTCTTTAATGTCTAAAAAGACACAATATAGCTTATAAAGATATAAACATTATGGTTATCATTTTGGCTTAACTAGATATCGAGATCAGGTGAAAACTGTGAAAAAAAATGTATAAACAAAAATGGGGTCAGTTTAATTTTGCTATGAAGTGATCGCATTTGAATGCATCTAAAAGTTAAACTAACAAGGTCTTTGGTTACCTATTATGCTTTTAGGGAAAAGTTGAGTAGTGTACAAAATCTCACGATTTTTATATAATACGGTTGCGACCGCGGATAAATTACATAATATATCTAATTAATATTTGATACTCAATATTGATATCCGATAAAATATTGAAAACAACGAGTTTATTATTTATGTCCAGGTTGTGCTATTTTGATTGGTCTATAAAATGTTGGAGCTCGTATGGATAACTTCGGTATCAAGAGTAATCTGAATGGCGAAACCGCAATACGCAATAGGATCTAATCAACAACCTCTTCTCAGGTTTTAATCCGCTTGCAAATAAAAAATATAGGTATTTTTGTTTTGGTAAATTTTTGAAAATTATCATGCGATTGGACACTATCTTATCTTATACCTGTAAACGAGCAATTCTTGTATATTTATTTATTTATATATTTATAAATTTCTGTGATCTCGAAAACACGGCTCTAACGATTTCGCTGAAAATTGGTATAAGTACGGGGGTTTTCGAGGGTAAATAATCGATCTAGATTGGTCTTTTTTTTTATTATAAATACTTTTACTAAGTATAATTATTTAATCTTTAATTAACAACTAAATTATACTCTAAATTAAACTAAACAAATAATAATAATAAAAAAGAAAAACCTTACAAATAGAAAACGTCTTCCAGATCATTGCCACAGTACAAGTAAGATATCTATATTGTGTCATTGCCCTGCGGTAGAGTGCCCAAAAGGCTGGCAGCATTGCCACGTTGGATGGCAATGCTTATTCGTTGGGCCACCCGACACCTCGACTAATTTTTTGTTAAAAAAATTGGTTGCCTGTAAAGTCGGTATACGGGCGAAAGCTTTACGTGACAAAGACTTTTTATGTCTGTCTCTCTCGCTCTTAGGCGGGCTAACCATGCCCGAGTGGAAGGGACGCGTGCCTCTCACTCGCTCTCATTGTGAGCGCATAACGTGAGCGGAGCGTAACGCAGTTTCTTGAAGTGTCACCCGGCAAACCAATTTATAAGACGTTGTCACGTCAAAATTTAAAAAGTTTGTGAGTTGATGGTCCCCACCCCACGGACCTAAAGTCAAAAACACGCGTTTTCCCAAACATAATTAGTCTTATGTTTAGGAAAACGCGTGTTTTTGAGTTTTCTTTCTACGCAGAATATGGTCGCTAATTTCTTCGCGCCGGCCGCCATCCGTTTGGCTCAGCGGTTAAGGATGCGGACCGCTAGAAAGAGTGTTACGGGTTCGAATCCCACTCGGTGACAAGTTTATATATATTTTTTTATTTTGTATTGTTTTTAGACAAGTTTAAAAAAATGTAGTTAATGTTTGAGATGTAGATGTAACCGAGCAAAGCTCGGTCACCCAGGTACTTTCACCTAAGATTAGGTATGTACCTTTATACCATAGGTACCTATGTAGTAAGTATATTCTTGGTGGGGACACTGGCAAAGCTGGCTAAATAAGCTTTCAGAATCAGAATCAGAAATCATTTATTGCACTACTGTTCGACATGGCTTCGTTCGACGAAGACTGAAGTGCCGTTTTTGAAACGCGGAGTCACCGAAACGAATGGTTTTTCCATACAAAAAACCGTTCGTTTAGTGACTCCGCGTTTGAAAAATAGCACTTCTGATCTCCTTCTCCACCGACCGCCACCAAGAAAATAAAAATAACCGGTCAAGTGCGAGTCGGACTCGCGCATGAAGGGTTCCGTACCATTATCTATAAAAATCACGTTTGTTCTATGGGAGCCCTCCTTAAATATTTTATTTTGTTATTAGTATTTGTTGTTAATTTGTTATAGCGGAAGGCAACAGAAGCAGGTACATACATAATTCGTGAAAATTTCAACTGTCTAGCTATTGCGGTTCTTGAGATACAGCCTGGTGGCAGACAGACGGACGGAGAGCGAAGTCTTAGTAATAGGGTCCCGTTTTTACCCTTTGGGTACGGAACCCTAAAAAGCAATGTTTTGGTATGGTTTTGGTTGTTTTGACAGTTTGTGAGTTTGACATTGACAGTTGTTTTCACAAGTTGTTTTGGTTTTGGAGAGAATGGACAGATAAAATTATATCTTTTTCATTGTATTATGAAAAATAGGTACTTACATGTTTTATCTACATATCAATTATCAAGAACATTCAACATCCTAATGATGTGATATCACTGTTACCTTCCATAGAAAGATATCTAATAGGTTGTGTTAAGTGAACTCAGAAGAATGGACTTGAATAATCCTCACAATCAAAGTTACTGGTTCGTCCTTCGGGAAGATCAGAGCAATGTCATCTTCAGCACCAATAATTTCACCGTACAAAATCCACAAAGTAAGTAACATATAACTTTATCGCAAATATAATGTATTCCTATAAAATACTTTAAACTGTCATCTATACGTGTACACACATCGTTTTCTTGGCATGTCTTTGCAGCAGCGCCGCGTAGGGTTGTTTCCGTATTCCGTACAAATAATATTGGAAGTTTCTTTTTCACACCTGTTTGATTTTTTCTATTTTAGTTACAGGACAGGAAACCAGGTATATAGTTGATACTGGTGACAATCGCCAGTACATACAAGTCAACGAAGGTGTTGTGACTGAACCGGAGAACACATCCACCAGTGTCCTGGAGGATGTCAAGCCGGCCGTTGAAGACAACTTTTGGGACCGGAACAAGATCAATTTGCTGCTTACCCTGTGCTTGGAAGACAGGTTCAAAAACGTCAACAGAGACAAACTTCTATGGAATGACATTAGTGCCCTAGTGGGCGCGAGTGCAGATGAATGTTTAAAGAAATACAGAAACCTAAGAAGGATATACATACGACTGCTAAAGAAAAAAAGGTCAGGCAAGAGTGTGAAATGGGTCCATTACTCTGTTTGTGAGGAAGTGTTCAAAGAATGCAAGAACATATCTCGGTCGGCGGTGGAGACATGGCCTGACAGCAAGGTGCGCCGCCTGCTCAGTCTCTACATCGAGAATCTTCACAGATTTCGCAACCGGGAGTGCTTACAAAAAGATGTTTGGAAGGAAATTGCAGCCGTATTAGACACCACAGAATATAATTGCTACCATAAGTTCAAAAATCTAAAGAGAACCTATTTCAACTGGCTAGAAAGAAGTGGAGTTACTGGCAAGGTAATGAAATGGCCATACCACCAATACTTTGAGAGGATATTTTACAATTTCAACCCTTCTTTAGGTCCATGGGACAAGAACAAAATTAAGCATCTCCTAGATGCTTATGCTCAAATAGCTTACAAATTTAAAAATCCTAGGTTCCAAAAAAAAGAACTTTGGAAAGAAATATCTTCTATAGTGCAGGAGAGCCCCAGTGACTGCGACCGCAAATTCCGAAATCTGAAACAGACTTACCTTCGGTTGAAAATGAAGGCGGCCATGGGCAGGACAGTAACAAAATGGAGGTACTTTTCTGATTTTGAGGCCATATACAGTAACCAATGTAGTCCCTCCAATATAAGATTAAACAAGGAAGGAGTACCACTGGTTTATAAATATCCAGAGGAAGATTATGTGAAGCAGCTGCTCACCTTTTTCCTCGAAAACAAAGATAAATTTAAGGACCCATTGACAAAGAAAAAACATGTCTGGAGGCTGATAGGCAACAAGATAGGCTTGTCTTCTGAAGAGTGTGACCGCAAATTCAGAAACTTGAAGCAAACTTACCTCAGGCTTAGGGATAAATGGGCAGAAAGTGGTAAATGCAATAAATGGCCCTACTACTCTTACTTTGAAAAAATATATGAAGATGTGCCAAATGATGTAAGCAGTTACAATGGTGATTCTGATAGTGTGTCCTTGTCGGAGATACGGCGGGTGATGAGAGACACCCAAGACAGCCGCACTGATGACAAGTTTGATAAGCTCATCCAGGCTGTGCGGGACTCCAACGATATTCAGCGAGAGAGGAACAAGATACTGAAGGCTCTACTGGACAGAAGATGATAGAGAATGGTTAGGTACAATAATAATATGGAAATAATTCAAGCAGATTTTGCTATAAATGGGATTTGATGAAAGTTGAATGAGTAAGAAGTAGAAGAAATACATGTGAAATAAATTTGAATTTGATATCTTGTAATTTAAATGTTGAGGAAAAAATGAGGAGAAAATGAATTCATTGTACAAAATTAAAATAGATTTCTCAACAAATAGTTTTTATTTTATAAAATCTATCATCCAGGTGCAAGATTATTACAGTTAAGCTACTCAATTTTAGTGACAGACAGAAAAAATGCTTGCGCAGGCTTCTTAGACGCCACACACCGAAAGCAAAAATGCGCTTCGAGAAGGTGCGACATCGAAAGAATGCTCGAGACCGCGCGACCGAATACATGTTTTCAACGTATCGTCGCAAAATGTCCCCTAGTCACAAAATGTCCCTTTTGCAAAATGTCCCTTTCGCAAAATGTCCCCTAGTGGAAAAATATCTCTTTCTCTAAATTTCATGTTTTTATACAATGTGGAAGGGACATACCCGTAATAAATATAAACCATTCTCGAATTTCACCCTAACTCTCACCATAAACAAAAGCTGTAGAATTTTGTAAAATAACTAGCGTTTAAAATTAAAGACCTGAATATTTAGTAAGATTATCTGTTTTATTTAATTAATAATAAATAATTTAAATTTAAATGAAATACAAATAATCAACTCTGTAACCCTTCTACCCCATAACCTTTTCCGTGCCATACAGACAACGTGTATGCAAAATCCTACTATCCTACGTCCTACTAATTTTATAAAATATGCGAAAGTTTTTAAGTTTAGATGTTTGTTATCACGCCTTATCAGTTTAAGGGATTTAGATAAAATTGACTGTACACAGATAGTTTATCACCCAGACTAACACATAGGCTACATGTTATCACGAAAAAGTTACTGTTTAGGTATCGATATTAACGCGAGCGGAGCCGCAAAACCTAGTTTCATGATGTTAGTTCAGGAGTTAATAAAAATCAGCTATTAAAATTCAATGTTTATTTAGATGAGAACAATATCATGCGTGTTGGTGGTCGCATTGACAACTCTAAATTTTCAGAAGAGAAAAAGCATCCTATTATTTTACAGTCCACACATCATTTTACAAAATTATTATTTAAATTTGAACATAATAGTTTGTTGCATGCTGGTCCTCAATTATTGTTAGCATACTCAGAAATGTACTGGCCTATTGGTGGTAGAAATTTAGCGAAGGCCAGTTACCATACCACAATTGTGTCGTTTGCACTCGTATGAAAGGTAAGATTATTATACCTTTAATGGGAAATTTGCCACGGCAGCGACTTCTTCCAGACGGCTATCTATTTGAAAGTGTTGGGGTGGACTACGCAGGTCCTCTTTCATGTGCTAGTCGTCAAGGTCGTGGTTGTAGGCTAGTAAAAGTGTATATCGCACTATTCGTTTGTTTTACTACCAAGGCCATTCATTTGGAGCAGAAGCGTAGCGTACCTTGGCGGGGCCCCGTATAAAAATTTGTTTGGGGGCCCTTAGGAAGGGTAAAGATTTCTCAAAAAAGAAAATTTTTTTTGCATATAATTAAAAGAAATATTTATTCATCATAATTATCTATCTGTCACATTTTTAAAAACAATTCAAATTAAATTTTAACTCTCCTTGTCTTTTTTTTCGGCAAACTGATTAATTAAATCATTCATAGCTGATGATGACTTTAGTTTTTCTAAAGTTTCTGCCTCTATCAGGCCTCTATGGACAATAGTGACAGGTCTGACAGGCGTTTCTGTCTCATAGAAGTTCTTAAATATTTTTTTATTTGGACGCCATTAAACTATCTGTATACACTCACACCAATGCAAAGCTCGGTTTGCGCCTCGTAAATGACTTAAACGGGGAAATCCCGCAGCCCGCTTTAACTGATGTAGGGTGTTGCCAACTTTTGAACGCACGCTTTACTCGGGCAAAAATAAATTTTTTTTTTTTAATTTTCTCATTTCTCAAATTTAAAAAATTTGGGAAGTTTTTATTATTTTTGCTTACGCACCTTGGGGGCCCCCGTAGGCCGGGGGCCCCGTATAATTGATACGGCAGATACGGCGGTAGCTACGCCCCTGATTTGGAGCTAGTTGGTGACCTCACAAGTAACAATTTTTTACTCGCTTTACGTCGATTTATGTCGCGTAGAGGAAAACCAACTGACATTTATTCAGATAATGGCACCTCATTCGTTGGTGCCTATAATGAGATTTCCAAATTCCTGAAGGGCAACTGTAATTCTTTGGGTGAAAACGCAGCCGCTGAAGGCTGTCGATTTCATTTTATACCTGGGGGAGCTCCACATATCGGAGGATTATGGGAATCGGGTGTTAAGTCGACGAAATTCCACTTAAACAGAGTGTTGGGCAATTGTAAATTAACTTACGAAGAACTTTACACCACGCTTACTCAAATAGAAGCAGTTTTAAACTCGAGACCCATTACACCCCTTTCGTTGGATCCAGCGGACCTTTCTCCATTGACTCCAGGTCATTTTCTCACCGGGCGGCCTCTTACATCCTTACCACAACAAGATTACCAGACTCAGCCCATTGATCATTTAAACAAGATTTCAACGCATTGAACAACTACGCCAGCACTTTTGGACGCGATGGAGTAAAGAATACATCGCTGAGCTTCAACAACGTATAAAGTGGCGTACCAACAAGAATGATTTAAAACTGGATACTATGGTTGTGGTTAGAGATGGGCATCTACCCGGGTATTTACCCACGCTTGGGTATTTACCCGATATGCACCGGGTATATACCCGTATCTACCCGTTTGGGTGGGTAGATTGGAATATTTATTTAAGAATTTGTGTGAGTCCACTATTTATGTGTAGAAATGTACAAAAAGGTTATATAATGTATAAAACAATGAATATCTCTAAAAGAAAAAAATATCAAAGATTAAAATCACTGATGCTTTCCATATTAAATATACAGATGCCATCTTATTTGTTATCTGATTACTTATTTTAACATATAATTAGGTCTACTTACGTTTGCCAGCAAAAAATGTAAACATAGACCTGTCAATTTGTATGTTTCCATACAACGGGTAGATACGGGTAAATACCCGGCATACTATTTTGTGGGAAATGTTATAACAAGTTGATGGGGGATCGAAGAACTCACTTGACTTGACCTTATGGAACCTCCATGTAATACAATAGTTTTTTCCGATAGTATAGGTCGCAATATGGGTTGCATATTTGACACACTTCTTGATAACTCTTGTGTCAATTACTGCTTCCCGGATGCAACATTTACTCAAATTTTAGAAAAAATAAAATTAATCAAAATAAATTGTAAATCTACTGTTGTATTACTGTTAGGCAATTGTAACAGAATAGGAAAAAAAGAAATAATCAGCGGTATGGATTATTTAACTAAACTAGAAGTAGGCAAAATAATTTTATGTGCATTCCCATATATACGTTGCCAGCCTCCAACAAATAACAGAAACATTCACTATCTAAATACTTTGATGCATAATATAACATGTCGTTATAGTGATAAATTAGTGTTTTTTGACACCAATAATTTCATAGGTGAATGTGATCTGACAAAAGATAATATTTATCTTTCAAAATATTCTAGACGTAAGATTGCTACATTAGTAGCAAATAATATTAATTTTTGGACGAGTTTACATTGTAAACAAAACCCTAGTTTTAAGACACCTACCGATTTACCAGGAATATGTGATGGTAAATCTGTAGACTTGACGGCAGTTTTAAACTGAACATTAAGACAACGGAAAGGCCTCATGAACTCAGAATAGTACATCAAAATTTAGAAGGTTTTTCCGGCAAAGAATTATTAGTCGAATTATTTCTAGAAGAGTTGGATGTGGACATTCTATGTTTGACTGAACATTGGCTGTATGAGAGTCAGATGATGTTTAGCCTAAACAAGTATAATATTGTTAGCTGCTTTAACAGGAAGTCTGCTCAGCGAGGGGGTTCCATAATTTTTGTAAAAGATTCTTTCCGTAGCAAAGAGCGGACGGATATTGTCAGACTTTCTGTTGAGCGCGTTTGTGAGGTGACCTGTGCCGAGCTAGATCATCATATAATTATTTGTGTATACAGTCCTCCTAATAGTGATTTTAAAAGTTTCCTTAAAACTATGGACCAGGTACTTAAGTCCTGTTCATCTAGTAAAAAGAATTTAATTGTTTGCGGAGATTTTAATGTTGATATCTTAGTAGATAATCCAAAAAGTACACAATTTTTAAATCTTTTTAAATGTTATGAATTAGTAAACGTATTCTTTGAGCCAACCCGAATTACTGCTACATCTGCTACTTGTCTAGACAACTTTTTTAGTAATATTCAATATTCTGATAAATCTGTTATTAATAAACTGCCTTCTGATCATTCGGGTGTATATTATGTCAATGAGTCCAAAAGCAAATCCAGTATTTTGAACAAAGATAAAACTTTTTGTAGGCCCGTTACTTCTAAAAATATACGAAAACTTAAAAATAATTTAGATAACAAATTGTTATCAGTAGTTTACTCAGGAAAAAATCCGGACGCCCATTACAATAAACTATTTAACTGTATTACTTCAGAATATTCAAAAACATTGAAACGAAAACAAGTTGTAGTGCATAGGAAATTACAGTTTAGTGAGTGGGCTACTACTGGCATCTACATAAGTAGGAACAAGCTTTACGACTTATATGCCCAAAAACAATATAATTTTGATCCTCCCTTTGTAGAATATGTTAAAAATTATTCCAAAATATTTAAAAAAGTTTGTAGACAAGCCAAGGCAAATCGTATTAGTAGAAAAATAAATAATGCTCCTAACAAAATAAAAGAAACTTGGAATGTTATAAATAAAGAAACAGGTAAAAATAAAGCCAAAGAAAATATCTGTCAAATCAAATCTAATGGTGTGATTATTACAAAAACTGAAGAAATTGTAAATGTTTTTGATGATTTCTTTACTAACATTCCTTTGGAACTTACTTCTAATGTGAATTCTAACCCCCAGCGTGCTGAAGCCTTGCTTAAGAATAATGTTAGGCCTTGTAATTCTCAATTTAAATTTAAGCATATTGGCCCCAAAGATATAATAGATACATATAAACAGCTAAATTTAAAAAAATCTGAAGATCATTGGGGCATGTCAGTTGCTGTAGTAAGCCATATCATAAATATCATAGCTGCTGATTTAGCTTTTATATTTAACGAATGTATTGATGAAGGCATATTTCCTAACCTAATGAAATGTAGTAAATTAATCCCCTTATTTAAAAAAGGAGAAAAAACAGACCCTGGCAACTACAGACCTATATCTATCCTGCCAGTTTTGAGTAAGGTGTTCGAAAAGATAATGCTCAATCAAATGCTGCTTCACTTCAAGACCTACCAACTTTTCCATAGCCAACAATTCGGCTTTACTGGCGGGAAATCGACCACCGATGCGGGAGTAGCACTCGTTACTCATATATATGACGCATGGGAGAACAAAAATGATGGAATTGGATCATTTTGTGATCTCTCCAAAGCATTTGATTGCGTAGATCATCCGACACTTTTGCTCAAATTTCGTCAATACGGTTTTGATGATAATTCAATTAAACTGATAGAATCTTATTTAACAGATAGGCATCAGACTGTTGATTTAAATGGCATAAAATCTCACGGATCTAATGTTAAAATAGGCGTACCGCAAGGTTCAATTCTTGGACCTTTCCTTTTCTTAGTTTATGTTAATGACTTGCCTTACATGGTTGAGAAGCAGGCTGGCATAGTGCTGTTTGCTGATGACACCTCGCTAATATTCAAAATAGATCGACATAGCACAAACGCTAGCGCGGTGAACAGCACCTTGTCTTCTATTTCTGATTGGTTTTCTGCCAATAACCTCATGTTAAATGCGAAAAAGACCCAATGCATTCGATTTTCTCTTCCTAATGTGAGACAGGCCTGCGTTGACATAATGATAGATGGTGAAAAACTCGATCTTGTTGAAAGTACTACCTTCTTAGGAATTACAATAGACTCAAAACTTCAATGGGGTGCTCATATAACTAAACTTTCTAATAGGCTTAGCTCTGCGGCTTATGCTGTTAGGAGAATAAGACAATTGACAGATGTAGCAACTGCTAGACTAGTTTATTTTAGTTACTTTCATAGTGTTATGTCTTACGGCATACTCCTGTGGGGGAGTGCAGCCGATATTCAGACTATTTTCATTTTACAAAAACGGGCAATTCGTGCTATTTACGGGTTAGGATCTAGAGACTCACTCAGAGAATTATTCAAGAAAATAGATATACTTACCTTATCATCACAGTATATATTTGAAAACATAATGCATGTAAGGAAAAATATTTCCTCATACAGTAAAGTAAGCGATTTGACCGATAGAAACCTACGTAATAAGAATGACTTAGTTGCCCCATTTTCTAGGCTCAAAACAGTTAGTAAGACGTTTATGGGGAACTGTATACTTTTTTATAATAAATTGCCAAAATCGGTCCTTGATATGCCGGATAATAAATTCAAAACGTATGTAAAGAAAGTACTTTGTGAGAAGGCTTATTATAGTACCGATGACTACCTTAAGGACAAAAAAGTCTGGCTTGAGCTTGGCGCGGGTCCCTCTTAAAGTTTGTAATATAGGTACTCGCAAATGACATGTACATTTTGTACAAACTAAATCTACAACTTGACATTATTTAAAAATTTTGACATTTAAAAATTCAATTAAAATCATGATATTACATAACAAAACAATGTATTCTCAGTCCACATTAACTTTAAGTATTAATTTAATTGTGAGTTGACGTCCTTGGAGAAAAGGTGCAGTGCAGTTTGTTACCGCTTCTTCTGCACTAGCGCTTTGGAAGCGGTAGTAAACTTAGCTGTAAGTAACTATTTGACGTCAACAATTGTAAACAAAACAATGACGATTATTAAGAGATATTATAAATATCCTATGATAATAAAGATATATTTGAATTTGAATTTGACTCATCTATACGAATATCTTTTGTTCCGAGACCAACCCCGAAATCAGTAGTTTTGGCTCTTGGATAAGCAGTCCAAGATACCTACTCTCTACACATGTATGAGGGTGCTCGTATATTGACATCGCATTTGATGTCTGATTGCTCATTTTAACATCTAGTTAGCTCTAAAAATATTTGCCAGCAAAAAGTGTAATCTTAGACCTGTTAAATTGTATTTTTCCATACAACGGGTAGATACGGGTAAATACCCGGCATACTATTTTGTGGGAAATGTTATGACAAGTTGATGGGGGATTGAAGAATTCGTCTAAACGAATATCTTTTGTTCCGAGACCAACCCCGAAATCAGCAGTTTTGGCTCTTAAATTAGCAGTCAAAGATACCTAATCTCTATACATGTATGAGGGTGCTCGTATATTGACATCGCATTTGATGTCTGATTGCACATTTTAACATCTAGTTAGGTCTAAAAATATTTGCCAGCAAAAAATATAAAGTTAGACCTGTCAATTTGTATGTTCCCATACAACGGGTAGATACGGGTAAATACCCGGCATACTATTTTGTGGGAAATGTTATGACAAGTTGATGGGGGATCGAAGAACTCGTCTATACGAATATCTTTTGTTCCGAGGCCAACCCCGAAATCCTTAGTTTTGGCTCTTATATTAGCAGTCAAAAATACCTAATCTCTATACATGTATGAGGGTGCTCGTATATTGACATCGCATTTGATGTCTGATTGCACATTTTAACATCTAGTTAGGTCTAAAAATATTTGCCAGCAAAAAATATAAAATTAGACCTGTCAATTTGTATGTTCCCATACAACGGGTAGATACGGGTACATACCCGGCATACTATTTTGTGGGAAATGTTATGACAAGTTGTTGGGGGATCGAAAAACTCGTCTAAACGAATATCTTTTGTTCCGAGACCAACCCCGAAATCAGTAGTTTTGGCTCTTAAATTAGCAGTCAAAGATACCTAATCTCTATACATGAATGAGGGTGCTCGTATATTGACATCGCAATTGATGTCTGATTGCACATTTTAACATCTAGTTAGGTCTTAAAATATTTGCCAGCAAAAAATATAAAGTTAGATCTGTCAATTTGTATGTTCCAATACAACGGGTAGATACGGGTAAATACCCGGCATACTATTTTGTGGGAAATGTTATGACAAGTTGATGGGGAATCGAAGAACTCGTCTAAACGAATATCTTTTGTTCCGAGACCAACCCCGAAATCAGTAGTTTTGGCTCTTAAATTAGCAGTCAAAGATACCTTATCTCTATACATGTATGAGGGTGCTCGTATATTGACATCGCATTTGAGGTCTGATTGCACATTTTAACATCTAGTTAGGTCTAAAAATATTTGCCAGCAAAAAATATAAAGTTAGACCTGTCAATTTGTATGTTCCCATACAACGGGTAGATATGGGTAAATACCCGGCATACTATTTTGTGGGAAATGTTATGACAAGTTGATGACGGAACGAAGAACTCGTCTAAACGAATATCTTTTGTTCCGAGACCAACCCCGAAATCATTAGTTTTGGCTCTTAAATTAGCAGTCAAAGATACCTAATCTATATACATTTATGAGGTTGCTCGTATATTGACATCGCATTTAATGTCTGATTGCTCATTTTAACATCTTATTAGGTCTTCTTACGTTTGCCAGCAAAAAGTGTAATCTTATCCCTGTTAATTTGTATGTTTCCATACAACGGGTAGATACGGGTAAATACCCGGCATACTATTTTGTGGGAAATGTTATGACAAGTTGATGGGGGATCGAAGAATTCGTCTAAACGAATATCTTTTGTTCCGAGACCAACCCCGAAATCGGCAGTTTTGGCTCTTAAATTAGCAGTCAAAGATACCTAATCTCTATACATGTATGAGGGTGCTCGTATATTGACATCGCATTTGATGTCTGTTTGCTCATTTTAACATCTAGTTAGCTCTAAAAATATTTGCCAGCAAAAAATATAAAGTTAGACCTGTCAATTTGTATGTTCCCATACGACGGGTAGATACGGGTAAATACCCGGCATACTATTTTGTGGTAAATGTTACGACAAGTTAATGGGGGATCGAAGAACTCGTCTAAACGAATATCTTTTGTTCCGAGACCAACCCCGAACTCAGTAGTTTTGGCTCTTGAGTTAGCAGTCAAAGATACCTAATCTCTATACATGTATGAGGGTGCTCGTATATTGACATTGCATTTGATGTCTGATTGCTCATTTTCACATCTTATTAGGTCTTCTTACGTTTGCCGGCAAAAAGTGTAATCTTAGACCTGTTAATTTGTATGTTTCCATACAACGGGTAGATACGGGTAAATACCTGGCATACTATTTTGTGGGAAATGTTATGACAAGTTGATGGAGGATCGAAGAACTCGTCTAAACGAATATCTTTTGTTCCGAGACCAACCCCGAAATCAGTAGTTTTGGCTCTTAAATTAGCAGTCAAAGATACCTAATCTCTATACATGTATGAGGGTGCTCGTATATTGACATCGCATTTGATTTCTGATTGCACATTTTAACATCTGGTTAGCTCTTAAAAATATTTGCCAGCAAAAAATATAAAGTTAGACCTGTCAATTTGTATGTTCCCATACAACGGGTAGATACGGGTAAATACCCGGCATACTATTTTGTGGGAAATGTTATGACAAGTTGATGGGGGATCAAAGAACTCGTCTATACGAATATCTTTTGTTCCGAGGCCAACCCCGAAATCCTTAGTTTTGGCTCTTATATTAGCAGTCAAAGATACCTAATCCCGTGCGACCCAAACAAAATGTATGGAAGTCGTGCATTCGGAACGGTTTTTTTCCGAACGGGATTCCGAACGCACAGGCCTTCATTCGGAATTCCTGACGGAAATAAAAACCGAACGGAATGCTACCGTTTGTGTGTGGTACAGTCATTGATTTGTATGGATTTGCTGCGTTCGGAATCCTGATTCGGAATTCCGAATCAGGATTTAGAAACGGAATTCCGTATGTATGGGGCCGGCCTTAGTCCGTCCTCCTCCGCCATTTTGTTTGTTTGATTTTTTCTTTGTGTTGGCTGCACTTTTTAAAAAGCGACGCCATGATTGTTCGTTCGTTCGTTGTTTGACTTGTTTGTGATTTGTGATTGTGGTTTTAATATCTAGTACTTATTATACAAAAACTGTGGTTTAATTTTTTATTAAATTAGTATAAATATGCATTGTGTTATTCAGGAAGTGAGAATCATCTACATTTAAAGGTTGTTATTGAGTATGTTTAGGACATTTTTGGAATTCTGAAGACAGCTTGATTGACACAGTGAGTAAAACACATTTTTATTATAAAGAAAACAAACTAGAAAATATATTCCATACCATCATTATTTTTACGATTATCCAGTAGTATAATAGCAAAATCATCTGCACGACAGGTAATTTCTGCTTTATTCTAACCTACATTTTAGGAAGTGGCGGGAAACGCTTTGTATAGCGATTTTGGCTTTGTATATTGGTAGATCATGCCATAATATCAAGTAATATGTTTTTGCTCAGATAAACTTTAAAATATCTATTGGTAACGTTAACATAATACTTAGGTAGGTACGTTGCCTTACAAAGCATTGATAAATCGAAAAACTGCCAAAACAGTGGGTGCTGCTGTCCGTGCTTTAGAAGTCTTGTTGTTGCCACGACAGGAAAAGGTTTTTAGCCCCTAGATTTAAAATTGATTTCATTTAACTTTAATTTCGCAACCTACTAAAATTAGTGAACAAATTCATAGGTATCTATATGAATAAGAGAATGAGATAACATCTTATATATGTAGACATAGCAACCACCTGGATAAACTTGTAAACAGATATTTTCTGGACTGTACAACTGACTGGGTGTATGCAAAGAGTCTTAAGATTTTTAATGTGGGTACTACCATACCCACAATGGCCGAGACTAAAGTATATGGACCTATAAATGATTGTTGTCTTGTTACTCCTATCAGCCATGTCGGGCGGTCAGCTAGTAGTGCTGGACCGTGCGGGGCGCGATGTGAAGCGCTATCCTCTGCCGGAAGGGCTGGCAACGCTGGGCAGCGACCCGGCCTGCGACATCCGCGTAATGCTGCCTACTGTCAGTGCTCACCACGCTACTGTAGTTGTGCATCATAACCAGGTCTGTATTGTCTGTATGTGTGTAAAGTGGCCAACACTAGTGCCAAGCTGTATGTAAAAAAAGAATGTGTCATATCATCTAGAAAGAAGTTCAGAAAATTATGCATTTTTAGCTATTGTCTAAAATACCTCAGTGTCTCAAGACGAAAGGTTTTAACAAAATGTGTGTTTATTACCAGTGATGACTTATGGCTCTGAAACATAGTCCCTTACTATGGGTTTCATAAGAAGACTTGAGCTCGCTAAACGGACTATGTAGAGGACTTAGCTTAATGTCAATCGAATCAGAAGAGGAGATTCATAAAAGAATGTAGTTCACTGACATAGGCAAGCGGATTAGCTCATTGATTTGGCAGTTAGCAGGGCACATAACGTAAAGAACCCACGGCTGATGGGGCAGAAAGGTTCTTGAATGGCAGCCGCAAACCTGCAAGTGCAGCATAGGACTGTGTAGAGAAATGGTCAGATGACCTGTACAAGGTTGCAGGTTGCAGGCGCTGGGTTTTGGAAATCCAAAGTAAGACCTTTACCACATGACTGGACCAGGGATTGGTTCATTTCATTGAACATCGCAAAGTGTTGTATTCTACATCTAGGGAAAACAAACCCTGTGACCAATCACAGTATGACGGTAACATTTTGGAATAGGTAAACCATCAAAAAGATCTCGGTATTCATGTTGCTGCTAACCTGAAATGGGAAGATAATATCACTTCTGTAGTTAAATAACCGGCCAAGTGCGAATCGGATTTGCGCACTAAGGGTTCCGTACCATTATTTATAAAAAAATCACGTTTGTTGTATGGGAGCCCGCCTTAAATATTTAGTACGTGTGCGACCGAGCTTTGCTCGCTTAAATTTCAAACATTAACTAATTTTTTTTAAAATTGATTGAAAACAATACAAAATAAAAAATTATATATAAACTTGAACATAAAAAAAAACAAAAGTAAGTCACCGACTGGGATTCGAACCCGTAACACTCTTTCTAGCGGTCGGTATCCTTAACCGCAGAGCTAAAAACAAGGCGGTCGGCGCGACGAAATTAGCGACCATATTCTGCGTGAAAAGAAAAACGAATGAAAACTCGGAAAACACGCGTTTTCCCAAACATAAGACTAATCTAGATGGATTGTTTACCCCCGAAAACCCCCATATACCAAATTTCAGCGAAATCGTTAGAGCCGTTTCCGAGATCACAGAAATATATATATTTTATTTTATTTTAATAGGAAGACCAACAGCACTTAATATAAATAGTTAACAGATTTAGATATAAAGAAGCCGGGATATAAAGAAACAGGTCCTCACATATAGATACTGTATAGGTTAAAAATAAAGTTGAACATAACAATATTCCACGCTACATCTTATACCTTTAAACGAGCAATTCTTGTATGTATATATATTTATTTATAAATTTCTGTGATCTCGAAAACGGCTCTAACGATTTCGCTGAGAATTTGTAAATGGGGGTTTTCGGGGGTAAACTATCGATCTAGATTAATTTTATGTTTGGGAAAACGCGTGTTTTCGACTTTTCATGCGTTTTTCTTTCCACGCAGAATATGGTCGCTAATTTCGGCGCGCCGGCCGCCATCGGCTTAGCTCAGTGGGGATGCTGACAGCTAGAAAGAGTGTTACGGGTTCGAATCCCACTCGGTGACTTACTTTTGTTTTTTTTATGTTCAAGTTTATATATAATTTTTTATTTTGTACTGTTTTTAGACAAGTTTAAAAAAAATAGAAAATGTTTGAGATGTAACCGACCGAGCAAAGCTCGGTCACCCAGGTACTGATAAATTTATATAAAACAAATGTATTCTAAATGAGAAATCAATAATCGACGTACTAGCAGATTATCTTATATATATATCTAATAATATAAGCTTAAGTAGAATATTTAAAAAAAAAAAAAACTATTCCGGAGCCTTATAAATATTTAAAAAAAAGATATATAGAATAGACATAAAATAATACATACAAAACAGTGCTACGTTACTGGAGAAAATATTCATAAAGTAACCGCTTAGCTGTCACTATGCTTGTAGTGAATAAATCCATGTCAACGGTTCTAGAAACAGAATTGAAGTTATTGCCTACGCGCAAGATAAACGAGTTTTTTCGATAGTTTGTTGAAACTATTGGAACAAATAGAATTATACAAGAATTGCTCGTTTAAAGGTATACGATTTTATTTTGTTTTTAGTATTTGTTGTTACAGAGGCAACAGAAATACATAAGTTGTGAAAATTTCAATTTTCAACAGTCTAGCTATCGCGGTTCTTGAGATACAGCCTGTTGACAGACAGATAGACAGACGGACGGACGGCTGCTCTGGCCAAGTATGGCTCTGGTAGTACAGAGGGTCGTGCTCCTGCAGTGAAGACTGAAAGACCTGACAATGATGATGATGTGTCGTAGACGGTGGTCCGCAACGTGAGCACGGGGTCGACGCTGGTGAACGGCGCGCCCGTGAGCGTGGCGGCGCTGCGGCACCGCGACACCATCGAGATCGGCGGCCGCACGCTGCGCTGGGAGTACACCGACCACCGCGCGCAGCGACCGCTGGCGCCGCAGCCAGGTATTTTTTTTTAAATTATTATTCTAAACTATTATTCTAAATTCAAATTATTATTATTAATATGTTATTTATAACCTAACCCTAACTATACAATCAAAACTTGGTGTTCCGTTCATCATATCCTATCACTTTCCACCTCACATTAGTCGTTTGCTAGCATTTACGTGCCAAGTACACTGCATCACACTAACATTATGAAGGCGAAAGTTGTGTGGGTGTGTGTGTGTGTGTTTATTAAAAATAAAGTTTAGTATGTAGGTAACTGACTCCCTGGATTAACACAGGCTACTTTAGGCGCGGGCAACACCGCGGGGGCGCAACTAGTTGTTGATATGTAGAAGAAAACATCAACATAATCAGAAACGCCTTAGTGTTTGTAAAGATACGGCATTAATAATTAATAAATTATTTCTTAAAAAAATTTTTTTTTCGAAATTCTTTGTAAATGACTTCTTGTTTTATAGATTGTATCTACATAAATTGTTAAATGTCGATAATCTTACAAAATAAAATAAATAAAAAGCCAGATATAAAGAAATAATTTTCAATCAGTAAAGCATGTTCAACTTATTTGTTTCTTTTTGCTAGTCGTGTGTGCTGCCATCTCTGTGAGGCTACCCTGCATCTACTGTTGCCTGCTTACGGGCCCTCCAATAGTTTCTAAGGCGTTGGGTATCTGTTACGTTAGTAATTATATTATCTTTGACACTGGTTTGCCGTGTGGCTTCCGGCAGAGTAGAATTGGGCCACTCCAAGTCCTCCCGTGGGTGTCGTAGAAGGCGACTAAGTTACTATAATACAAGCTAAACAAAGCTTATAAACGTCAATGAGACCTCTCCAACCTGTCTGGCTAGCGAGGAGAGTGTAGGCCAAGTATGGCTCTGGTAGTCAGGGTAGTGCTCCTGCAGTAAAGACAAAAAGACCTGATGATGACACTGGTCACTGACCGTATGTCCGCCGTAGCGCTGTACGTGGGAGGTGTAGGCGGCGGCAGCCCGTCGCGCGGGCGGCGCAGCGCGGCGGCGGGCGCGGCGGCGCGGTCGCCGGGCGTGCGGCTGGCGCTGGAGCTGCAGCACCGCGCCTCCATGCCGGCCGGCGGCAAGCAGGTCGCCGTCGTGCAGCCGCAGCGCAGGGACATAGCACACCAAGCCGGTGAGATGCACAAATATAATGGGAAAATCGCCGCACATCAAAAATTGTATATTTATACCATTTCCCCTCTAAAAAGTTAATTCACTAAAAACAGTGAATAAAATGCAGAAGTGTTTTTAAATAAAAGGGTTTTCAGTGAATAAAATAACTACTTGCGTCAGTTTGAGGGGGAATGGTGGGAAGTAGCACATGATCGAGATATTTGGAAGGAGATGGGGGAGACCTTTACCCAGCAGTGGGACAGTACAGGTTAAATAAAAATAAAAAAAACTTTTTAGACGGGGAATGGTATAAATAGTAGATTGTGCTACAAGGGGTAAAGGTAATACTTTTAAGTCGAGGGCGCTACTTTGAATCCAGAGCGAAACGAAGGATTCCACAGTTGAATCACGAGCGTAGCGATTGATTCTATAGTGGAATCCCGAGTGAAGCGAGGGATTCACGTATAACGCCCGAGATAAAAATATTACCTACCGTACGCGAGTAGCACACTCTACTTTTCATCGCCATCTATGAGAAAAACTAGCAAATAGACACAAAACAGAATATGAAGATAAATAGAACATTTACAATACCTAATCAAAGCTCCGACCAGTACTATTAGTGTAGTTTTCATTCAATAAATACTAAGAAATATTTTTTAGAACCAACTTCTAAAAGAATGTTCACTCATAAGCTTATAATAACTTTGGTCGTATATTTTTTTTTATAATAACTATAAACTTGATGTTCACTATCGGCTTAACTTACGAAAAAGTATTCAAATTTCAACACAAAATAACCAAATCAAAGACAAAAAATGCGCTTTTTTCAAATTATTCCTTTTTCTTTTTTCGAAGCAAAGAACATAAACATTTATTTAGCCAATTATTTATTTTATGAAAACTAAATTCTTTTGTTTTTGGCTGATTTTACATAGATTCCACTCGTGTTCCGTTTTCAAATCGTGTTTTAATCCCGAAAGATTTTCGTTTTCACGTTTTAATCCCGCGAGTATAACCAGTAACTTTAGCTCCAAATGTTTTGGTATGAAAACACCGTTTTTTGAGTAGATGAGATGAAAAAATATTTTCAACACACTTGCTCGTAAAGTGGATCTAAATTAACCGATTTTACATAATATGATGCAGGTCATAATACACGCGTGTGTTATATACGCAAATAGTAAATCTATATTTCACAAGCGCACTATTGGCTATTTATAAGCTTCAAATTGTTTTCTTTTCATATTTTTATCTGGCCCGCCGCGCTGATTTTTAAAAGTAAAAGGATGGGAAGCAACAATGTGCATTACAGTTTTATGGTTTAGTTTATTTAAAATTAAATAAAATTAGTTTATCAGATATTTTCCTGGCAAGTGTGTTAAAAACGTGGTACGATATACGTGCGTATGTTGGTTAAACACACTCGGCTCAATTACGCCCTCGCCTTCGGCTCGGGCTGAAATTCCGCGTCGTGTGTTATGTATGTATGACCACCATCACGCACTAATATCGTAATGTACATTTATTCCTACATCAATAACTGATGCTGGACACTCAGAAACAGTAAAAACGTATATAATTAATACGAGTAAGGTCACTAAGAAGAATATTAATACCTTGTTGGTTGTCTACAACAGATCGCTTTAAGCGATAAGACTTGTTTTAAAAATGAATATTATATTAGATTCGTCGACGCCGCCCCGTCAGACTGCGCCAGGCAAGCGGTCGCGGGCGACTAAGAATGACACCCAAGAGCTGGACACCTCCGGGGGCGAGCCCGACGGTTCGAAGCGCAAGTCCAGCGCGGCCCGGCCCAGCCCGAGGAATACTAGCTTACAGGTATTACACATTAAGAGGATACATGAATTTCCTGGGGTCCAGTGCTCGTGAATAAATCTATAAGTTGAGCCTGTTAACTATGGCGGTTTGAAACATAAACACATTTTGGCTGTAATTCAATTTAACAATCTGACGTCAATCTTCCTCGTGAATACATTAAGGAAACTTCCAAATCAGATATTTTTTTCTAAACGTCAAAACAAACATTGTCTATGGGATTTGTATAAAATAAAGAGTCAAATAGCGCTATTAAATATCAGCTTTTTCGCAATAATAAATTTGAAATCACGTTGAATATGGATATGATCAACGAAAAGTAAAATTATTTTGTGACGTTATATTCTGTTAACAGTACCTAATAATTTATTTTTGACCCAAGAAACTTACTTATTGTAGCCTTCGTTCGTATTCCTTTAGTCGTCCATATGACATATTTTGACTGCGATACTACGTTATCTATTTATGTACCTCTATTTGTTATAAAATATATGTATCTCGTTGAGTTAAAATTCCATAACACAAGTCTCGAACTTACTTTGGAGCTAGCTCGATCAGTGTAATTTATCCCTATATATTTATTTATATCTAAGCATGACAGACGAACTGTATTGTTATTAGGGCACGACAAAAGCGAGCTTGTGGATCGAGTCCCGCAAGAGCAGCCCGCGGCGCGCGGCCGCGTCTGCCAAGAAGAGCACTCCCCTGCGGATGGCAGTGCTGAGGAAGGCGCAGAGCGCCAGCAAGATGAGAGTCACTAAGATCGAAGCGCCTTTGACTATTGGTAAGTTTATTCTTATACAAGCTAAACAAAGCTTGTAAACATCAATGAGACCTCTTCAACCCGTCTGGCCAGTGAGGAGAGTGTAGGCCAAGTCTGACTGCTCTGGCTACGTATGGCTCTGGTAGTACAAAGAGGGTCCTGCTCCTCAAAAGACCTGAGAATGAAGTTATTTTTAACAGACTTTAAAAAAAGAGGTTGATCCATTGAAGTATGTTTTTAAATTATTCGTATTTCGGTATATGTTCGGTCATTGACATAATTACCAGATAGAAAATTTTAAGCTTATGTAAGGAAGGAATTTTGTGAAAAGGCTTATAAGTTATAACAAAACAATACCCTTTATTGCACAAAATATTACAAGACCGATTGATGATTTACCTTAGACACAAAAAGTGGTAGACTCAAAGGTTTGTATTTGTATATTCACTTATGT
Organism: Acrobasis consociella; assembly: GCA_963555685.1. Lineage (NCBI taxonomy): Eukaryota > Metazoa > Arthropoda > Insecta > Lepidoptera > Pyralidae > Acrobasis > Acrobasis consociella. Next base: position 294,077 of record OY743127.1, read on the forward strand.
CATAATTTTAGTACATTTGTATAAGTACTAAATTTACAAATTGACATAATTTTTTTATTTGACATCATTCTTAATTATATACGTCCATGTTTGCTGTACGACGTCAAACTATATGTCGGTAAGTCATGCTATATGATGTCATATGGAATGGAAACAAGTTTGGGAGCTATGACAAAACCAGAATATAAATATCGTTTGAGTAAGACTTAATATAATCCATCCAAAGTTTGTGTGAAGTATTACGTCACATCATTTTCGTTCACTCTAAAGTTCATTAATATAGTTGACAAATGGTGCAGGACAATGAGTAAGGAGGACAGATTAATATGGACCTACCTCCGACCTGGTACTCATTCATAACATTGTAATAACAATGTGTCTTATTGAATACTTTAAAAGAAACTTCTTTGCTAATGCTTTTAGAGCAAATTCAGTCCATGGCACTGATTTTATTGCCTAAGCAACATTTTTAGTAAATACGAAAAAAAAAATTGCCTTATGCATAAAAAAAATTATGATCATTTACTGTTGATCAAGTTTATTACTTTATGTACCAAAAAAAACTTTATATAGGAAAAACAGAAATAAATTCATTAGCGTTTAGTATTTTTATTTTATCGATTGAATTACATGTTCCACGCGTTCTACCATATACTATTAGGTGGGCCGAATGCTTGTTTGCCTACTTAGAAAAGAAATGTTTCAGACCACACGAAACAAGCAGCCATTCTGTTGATGACGCGGCACACGCACAAGAAGAGCGCTAGCCCCAACCAGCCCTCCTTCGTGGTCAAGAAGGGCACGCCCCGCTCCACGCCCCGCTCAACTCCCCGCTCAACTCCCCGCTCAACGCCCCGCTCGACTCCCCGCTCTACGCCCACGCCACGCTCCAACTCACGCGCTAATAACTCTACCTTAGTGGATACTTCAGTTGCGGAGCTGACCAGCCCAAAGAGGTAAGAATAAGTTTATTTACATATTAGAGGTATATTTTGAACTGTGCATCCTTGACTATTTAACAATAAAACCATCCCATATATCGGCAACTTATTTCCATCTTTGAGTAAAAAGATATTTTGTTATTCTCATTTACTCTTCTACATTTTATAAAGTTTAAATCTTATTAATTAGAGACTTATTAATTTGATTAAATTAAATTTTGACATTGTATTTAATAACTATTTAATTTTTTATATTTTTTGATGTTATGTGTGATCATGATTTATAATATTCATAAAAGTAAACAAACGTTTGCTAAAGCTCTTTTAGTTAAAATATGTCTCGTTTTTACTGTCAAATATTGAAAATAGGGAAAAGGACAAAAGATGTTTTTATCTTAAACAGGTTTAGCGAACGGCTGTTAATTTTTATGAATACGGGGGCTAAAATATAACTCGTGATGAACCAGTCAGCCTGTGTAGATGTGTTAGTAATGCGCTGTGCTGTTGCAGCCCACCGCCCCGGCCGTCCCCCGTAACGTCAGCGGCCGGAGCCAGGGGCCGAGCGGCGCGCCCGCCCACTGCCACTTCCAACGTAAGCACTTCTTCCTGCACCACAATATTTGGATCCAACCCGACGTGTAAATCGCTTCCATGTTACTCTACCTCACCACTTGTAACACTAGAGTATAAGTCGATAGTCGCATGGAAACGACAAGTAACGATTAAGGCTTGATTGAAGCAGAAGAGACAAAGGCAGTTAGCACATCATGAATAGACCAGTTACAAAATTGGAGATTCTGAGTATGTATGTGGGTATTTACGTCTGTTTCACCAAAGCATCCGAACCACTTATCTAATTTTCACAAATGTGATATGAATCGATTTGTCATTATGATCCGGGTGACATAGGGTACCATTTGTATGCAATAAATGTATATAACGAATATAACATACAAAAAAGTGCGAATCATAAATAATTTTGTATCGATATCGAGGGTGTCAAATAAAAGGTCGCAATTAGCGAATTTCAAAAATATATACATTGTGGGCTATAAATTGAAAGAAAGAAAGAAAAATACTTTATTTGGTGCCAAACAGGAGTTACATTATCCTAATAATTGACTAATTAGTCGGGTATTAGTTTTTATCAATGTATATTTTGTTATTTTAAATGTTTGGATGAGTCCAGTAAGGTTAAAACACTCAGAAATAACTTGTTTCAGGCTACGCTAGTAGACCTCAGCGACTCCAACATGAGTCAGTCTACCACCACCACGCGTCGCTCGCGCTCCTCCCAAGCCTCCTCGCTCTCCCCGCTCTCCCCGCTCCTCCCGTCCCCCAAAAAGTCCGCCCTCAAAAATCCCGACGCGAAAAAGTCGACCCGAAAGACAGAGTCCATCAAATTTGACCTCAGCAACCTGGAGAGCCACGACGACCAATCACAAGACGTGTTCTTCGTCAGTGACGTCACGCGGAGAGACGAAAGCATCGCCAGTCAGTCAGACATGACGCTCCACTACGAGTCGAGCGTCAAGTCGCCTTCTCCGAGGAAGTCTATCCACTCCCGCAGCAGCAAGATACTTGAGCGGACTCTGGGCACATCCGTGACTGAACCGCACTCGTCAATCAGAAGCACTTTGACTCCCGAGTCGCCACGACCGAGGAAATCTTCCCGAGTCAGCACTATCGTACATAATGCTTTAGAATCCTCTGGAAACTCGCGGTACTCTCAAAGAACGACTAAATCTCTGTCCGATGACAGTTTCGATACGACCGTGGCGTCTGCTTTCAAAACTAGAACGCTAAGCCCCCGATCGCCAAGGTCTCCGAGCCAAAAGAACATGGAATCGTATTCTATCGTGGATCTGGTATCCGTAGACTCGAATCAGTCTGGCAGTTCGTCAGTATACAACTCAATGAGGTCGTCTAGAAGCGGCGACACAGCGTTTGGAACACCTCACAATAGTTCGGGACGGAAAACAAGGTCGACCATCGACCCGACTTTGCTGACGTCTAGCACGCCTTACGTAGCAAAAACTCGTGCATCCAAGAGATCTACATCCAGCCCCAACATTTCACGTTCCAAAAACACTTCGCAAGCATCCCGGGGCTCCTCCAGACGGTCGAAGTCCTTGTCTACCCCAGAGAATACTCAGAAACACATATCTGTTAATAGTACAAGAGTGTCCCGTGCTTCTAGAAGTCGCTCTAGGATTAATGATAGTGATTTGCTGCTTCTTTCAACTGTTAGTGATGGGGAAACATCTCCCAAGTCTTCGAAGAGACCTAGCAGAGCTACCAAGTCTATATTGAGCCCGAAATTTCCTATAACAAGCCCTAAGTCTACCAGATCGAGTCCTAAGTCGGCGAGATCGAGTCCTAAATCGGCGGTATCGAGTCCTAAGTCGGCGAGATCGACTCCTAAGTCGGCGAGATCGAGTCCTAAGTCGGCGAGATCCAGTCTTAAGTCGGCGAGATCAAGTCCTAAGTCGGCGAGATCGAGTCCTAAGTCGACGAGATCCAGTCTTAAGTCGGCGAGATCCAGTCTTAAGTCGGCGAGATCCAGCCCTAAGTCGGCTAGATCGAGTCCTAAGTCGGTTAGATCGAGTCCTAAGTCGGCGAGATCCAGTCCTAAGTCGGTGAGATTGAGTCCTAAGTCAGCGAAATCGAGTCCTAAGTCGGCTGGATCGACTCCTAATTTAGCTAGATCAAGTCCCAAGTCTGCTAAATTAAGTGTCAAATCGTCTAGATCGAGTCTAAAGTCAGTAACGTCTGCTAAGAGTACTCGCAAGTCGAGAAGTACTTTGGCTGCGCAGTGGCCCAGTGATAGTTCCGGTAATGAAGGAGTTAGCACTCCAGAGAATAGACATAGTCCAGTGGAGGTCGGGACTCCAGTTTTGAGCATACAAAGTCTGTTGGACTCCAGCCAAAGTTCATTGACCTCACTGCGGTCGACAAGAGGTCGAGGCTCGCTGAAACGAAAGACGATTGGGGGAATACCTCCCAAACCCAAGAAAAGTCGCGCATCGTTGAAATCAAAGTCTTTCAACTTTGGCGCGAGGAGAACTGCTTCTAGACTGAGCAGAGACTCTGACAGAGCTGTAGAAGGAGCGAGTGAGGGCGATATAGTCACTCCTAAGAGTGCCGTCCAGTTAGTGCAAGAAGCGGTGAAGAACAAACATTCGACGGCCAAGAAGCCGCAGTCGAAGCGGTCCATCATTGACGACTTGAACGAGTCCGACATCGTCAAACAACTGTTCAACAGCCCAGTGAAGCGGAAGTTGTCGCAGAGCATGACGGAGTTCTCGCGCAAGCAACTGTTTGAAGATGACGACGTTCCGGTAAAGAGACCAACGAGGAACACTGTGGCCTTAGGACGAACTCCTGACAATACCATACTGAACCAGAGTGACTCTTACTCGCCTGAAGTGTTCGTCAGTCCACTTGGGACCCCAAGTACTAGCCCAAATCTGACAGGAATCAAACGGCTGTTCAAAAAACAGACGCCCGAAAACGATTTACGCAATGTTCGGGGAGTCAAGGGTTTGTTAAAAACGCCGCGCACGAGACGCTCGATCAAAAATGATTTGACTCGCGTCTCCGGAGTGAAGAACGTGTTTGCGAAGTCTCCTAGGAATCGATTGAGCGACGTCAGAGTCAAAGAAGTGTTCGCTGCGTCGCCCAACAACGATCTGAGACGCGTGTCCGGAGTGAAGTCGTTGTTCCAAACGCAGAAGAAGGGGAAGACGCCCAAAAATGACTTGAGGGACGTCAGAGGAGTAAAGAAACTTTTTAAGGCGAACACTCCACCCAACGATCTGCGTAATATTTCGGGAGTGAAGAAAGTTTTGCGGAAGAATTCGCCCAGAAACGACTTGACCGACGTTCGGGGCGTGAGGAACATGTTCAGACAGGAGAAACAATCTGAAGACCTGGACGTCAGCGGAATCGAGGAGTTATTCAACGAGTCCAACCAATCCTACAAAGACAGCGAATCTCTATTCGACAAATTAGTCGGAAGGCCGCGGATCAAGGCCGTTTACTCGAGAACGTTCACGAAAAAACCGGAGAAACGCAGAAACCGCCGCGGCGGTTCTCTACACGTTTCGATCGACGAAATTATCCAGAAACCCGAGGAATGGATTCGGAAGGAGCTAGAGAAGCGTTTCGAAAAGAAGAGTGCGAATGTTAGTCGCGAGCTTCAGAAGTTAGCGACGGATACGGTGGAAGGGAGCGCTCCGCTGCGTGAGTCGCGCGTTCGGAACAGCTCGCTGGCGGGCGAGCCGCGCAAGCGCTCCACGGCCGACAACTACTCCGCGCACACGCTGCCGATCAAGAAGCGCTCGTTGGTCGACGCGTCGGCGCGAGACCAGAGCTCGCGCGCGTCGCGCAGCTCCGCGGCCAACGCGAGCGCGTCAATCGCGGCCGTCGCGGCGGCCGCGCCGGCCCGCGCGCTGCCCATCAAGAAGCGCGCGCTGGTACACTCCACGCCCGTCAAGGGCCGCGCCACCGCCGCGCTCGCGGAGCTGGGCCGAGTGTCGCCCATTGCTCTCGACACCACTGCCAGGTTAGTGTTGTGCTGTTTCTTGTGTCTATGACTTTTGTTTGACAGTTTTCATTGTACGATCGACTAGCTGTTTATTAGTGTAACTTGAGTATGTGTAGTGTGTCTCTGCGTAGTAATGTTCTGTGCTGTAATAGCTAACTGTACATGAACTTTTAATTTAGAAGGATAACTGCCTACAAACATCCCTAATTTACTAATGACCAGTTTTGTTCCAGGCCATTGACAAAGTAAAATATTTAATCAAAAGTTCTGTCTGTTTAAAATGATTGTTAAATCTTTATCTTTTTAGGTCAACGACGATAATTGAAGTGCCCGTTCTACAAACGACGAGACGCAGTACAAAAGCTAAGGTCGACACACCGAATGCTGATGTAGTGGTTATGTCGCCCAAGAAAACTCGCGGTAGGGTCACCCTGGTCGTCTCGCCGCAAAGTGCAAGAAAATCTCATAATCAATCTGGAACGAAGAAGCCGACTTTGGTAGTGGCTAAGAAAACCCCAATCATGTCTCCGAAACCGACAAAAGCTGCAACTCTGAAGCCTGACAAAAATACTGAACGAAGTGCAGCGAAATCTCCGAGTCCACAGAAAAAGGGCACGCGTAGACAGAAACTTACTGTAACAGAACTGGTGACTGAGAACATTAAACCGAAATCACCGAAGAGGACCCGAGGGAACCGCGTCAGTTTGGTTGTCAGCAAGCCCTCGCCCAAAATGAAGCCGCGAGCCGTCAAAGCCCAAGTAGTTGCTGCAGATGCCACGGCTTTACCAGAGAAAACGCGGCGCTCAAGAAAAACCACCGCTCCGACTGAAGTTGACAAAAAGACTGAATCTCCGAAAGAATCTGCTCGCGCCACGAGAAACCGCAAGACCACTGATGTAGCAAGCAAGGAAGAAAAAGTTAAGGGCAAAGCACAACCAAAGACAAACAAAAAGACTGTAGAAGATAAACCTAGTGCTAAAACTAGAGGTAAGAAGGCTGATGTCAGTGTTGAAGTCGATAATAAACAGTCTGCCAGATCGACCAGAGGTAAACGAAGTGAACAGAAAGTTGAATCCCCAAAAAGGGGACGAAGAGCAGCAGAGGTTGAAAAGCCACAAAAGAAGGGACAGAAATCAGTGACTTTTATTGAACAAGCGTCGCCTAAAAGGAGTCGCAGAACGAAAGACGTCGAACCAAATCCTGAACCCCCTAAAAGGGGCAAGAAATCCGAGGCTGAAGTAGAAAAGCCGGTGAAAACAAGACGGGGCCGAAATACGGTAGTAGTAGCAGCTGTCGAACAGAAACCAGTGTCTCCCAAACGGGGACGTAAAACTGAAGCAAAGGTTGAAGAAAAACCTGTAGCGCAAAAGAAGGGTCCAAATACCGAAGAATCAAAAGCTGAACAAAAACCCGCACTAAGGAGGGGTCGAAATGCTCCAGCAGAGGTTGAAAGCAAACCGGAATCGCCGAAAAGGGGACGAAAGGCGGCGACGAATGTTGAACAAAAACCTGCAGCGCAAAAAAGTGGACAAAAGGCAGAAGCCGAGGCTGAAAAGCCCGCACAAACTAGGGGACGAAAGACTGAAGCCGCACAAAAGATGGGACAAAAAGCACAAAGTAGTACGGACGTTAGTGTGTCGCCGAGAGGCAGGAGAGGGAAAGTGAGCGAACCAGTGCCGGAGAAGAAGACTCGGGGGAGGAAAGGGGAGCCTGAGGCAGAGGTATGTCACTTTCTTTCATAAAGTATAGTCATTGGCTTAAACTTCTGCATGAGTATATTATAGCTGTGAACCAGCCAGGAGGTCAGTGAAGACAGGATCTTTTCAGTAATCCTGTACACACAGACATACGCGTCAAGTAGACTTAGTTTGACTACCTATATATCAATAACATATTATATAACATTTAACTGATTGCTGTCTGTACATAGAAATTATGAAAAAAAAACTGGGAGCCTTTGTCAACATAATAGGATACAGAATTATTGTCTGTGCGTTTATGCTCCCAAATCTTAGAAATGCTCTTAATGATTTGCATGCAGTTTTCACTGATATGTTGTGCAAATTTATGTTTATTATTACAATACACATATTTTTTGCTTTATATTATCGATAATTTTATTAAATTTCTCTAAACAGGTGAAACCTGCTCGTGGAGCCAGCAATGCCAGGAAGCGGAAATCGACGGCCGAGGAGGAAGTGCCGCCCAAAGTGAGGAAGACCAGGAACGAGGATGTGGCCCAGGCCAAGGGCAGGAAGCAGGCTGAGCCCAAAGGCAAGCCGGCGCGGGGGAAACAGGTGAGCTTGTATACAGTCAGTTTATGGATGTCCTCACATTAGAGGCATATGCTGTGTGGTTTTTTGGCAGAGTAGAATAGGGCCACTCCAAGTCCTCCCGTGGATGTCGTAGAAGGCGACTTGGGGAACACAAGCTAAACAAAGCTTATAAACATCATGAGACCTCTCCCATCTGTCTGGCCGGCGAGGAGAGGTAGGCCAAGTCCTCTGGCTGCTCTGGCCATGTATGGCTTTGGTAGTACAGAGAGACTCTGTACTCTGTAGAGACAAAAAGACCTGATGATGATGATGACATTAGATGCAGAGGGTTAGAAATGAAACTCCAGAAAGTAGGCCAACACGAGGGTTGCGTTGTCGTAGCGTTGTTACAACGCAGTCGCAGTGAGTACTGCCGCTTCATGTCGCGGCTGCAGGCAGGCGTGCGTTGCGTCGACGCAGCGCACCGAGTGTACACACTACTATGCTTATTTTATTTGTATGTAACGCGCAGCGATAGCTCTACGTCGATGCAGCTTTGACGCAACGCGCCAAATGGGGTCGCTCTTACTGTCATATTTATCTCCATCTTCGTTTTAACGGTCGATAATAAAGCGCAGTCTTTCTTTCAAGATGAATTTCTGCTTTGCAGCGCCTGACATGATCCTTAAGGGTTGGGCTATATCTGTCAGCGCGGAACGGAGTCCTTCGCACTCTCTCGCTCTGGCAAATGACAGTTCTGAGTGACAGAAAGGGATAGCAGCATGCGGAAGCGCTGGTCCGTGCTGACAGATGAAGCCCAACCCTAAATGAGTGGGATCGTACAACACAGTATTGAGTACTAGCTGGTGCCCGCGACTTCGTCTGCGCAGGATCACACAATATCTTTATAAATTGTAGCCTATGTGTTATTCTGATGTATAAGCTATATTATTGTAAAATTTCATTAAAATCCATTCCGTAGTTTTTACGTGAAAGAGTAACAAACATCCATCCATACTTACAAACTTTCGCGTTTATAATATTAGTAGGATTAGTAGGATAGTAGGAAGTAGAATTGAATGTGATCTTTGTTGGCAGCCGGCGGTCGAAGCCGCGCCAGCGTCTCGCAAGAGGAAGACGGCGGCCGACTCTCCGGGTAAACCCTCTAAAGGTATGTTTCATGACAATGACTCAACATGCAATGCATTTAGAACTAACCCTTGTTACGTAAATATAAAGTGCAATTTCAAATAAACGCGTTAAATTACCTGTATTTGTCGCGCACTTGTTTGAAGCTAGCCAAAGCCGACTTTGTTCGCGTGGACGTGGACTGGCTTAAGAACTTTTGCTACGGCGTTATTTTTGTATTTCTTATATTTTAGCTGAACCATTACAATCCTGCATTAGGTGTTCCATTTCCAAAATCATTTATACCTTAAATGTTGCTTAGGCTTTACAGCTACATAACAAACAGACAAATTTATTTCAAATTACACTTTATTTACACGTGTTAAGAACTATTTTTAAAGCCAAGTTGCGTCGCTAACTAATTTAAAATGTAACCAAATTCAGGTAGCGGCACGAAACTAGCTCTGACCTTGCTCGCACAGAATTAAACAAATAATTTGCCAAGTGCGTGTCGGGCTACGCGCAGTGTAGGGTTCCGTAGTTGTAAATGCCAACTTTGAGTTCATACCACTAAAAAGTCTAAGTATCTATTGAATTTGTATGAAATTTTCCTTTTCGAGTACATTTTATAAGTTGATCGCCTATAACTTTTTAATTTGCTTCTTAGCTCTGATAGTTTTCCTATGAACTACATTATGTATACTATAGCTGTGATTTTTTTCACTTGTCCATATATAACCGTTTAGCAGATAGATGGGGGGGACGGGACTAGTGACTTTAACAAAAAAAATCACTTTAAACCTAAATATTTCAGACACGGATCCCTAAATCGTAAAAAGGTGTTCCCAAGCTCACAATATTTTTGAAAGACCAATTCAACAATACCCCACACAATGTGTTTGTATAGAAAAAAAATATTGACTTCCTCTTTACATGTATGGCAACTACCCTAAAAAAAAAATGATTTCCATATTTTATTTTACGACTTTTTCGCCATGATTGATATACATATCCATGCCAAATTACAGCTTTCTAGTACTTATAGTTTCTGAGTAGGACCGCGGACGGACAGACAGACAGACAGACATGGCGAAACTATAAGGGTTCCTTGTTTACTACGGAACCCTAAAAAGTAACACTACCCGTGCGCAGTATCTCTACACTTCACTCTCATGCCGCTACTTGTATTTTGCTTGAGTTATAAGCTGTAATATCGTTTCCGTAGACGCCGGCAAGCGAGCCAAGCGCGTCGTAGTGAAGCCGGCGTCGCCGGTGAAGCGCGCCGGCAGGACCAAGGCCGCTCCGAGAGGTAACGCTTACTTATTTGTGTTCACTCCGCACTTACAGGGTCCTAAGAGCTCCTCAAGCGTTGCCATGGGCGAGAATATAGTGGCTTCCGGCAGAGTAGAATAGGACCACTCCAAGTCTTCCCGTGGATGTCGTAGAAGGCGACTAAGGAATTACAAGCTAAACAAAGCTTATAAACATCAATGAGACCTCTCCAACCCGTCTGGCCAGCGTGGAGAGTGTAGGCCAAATCCTCTGTCTGCTCTGGCCAAGTATGGCTCTGGTAGTACAGAGAGGGTCGTGGTCCTGTAGTGGAGACTAAAAAGACCTGATGATGATGATTATCATTGCCACTATATTCTCGTCCTTGCGTTATATGTTGTATGTTACTATGTTAGTACATAACAGATACACATAGCCATAGAAACTATAATCATATTTTCGGATAATCCGGTGATTTAAGCCTGCAATATCCTAACCAGACTGGAAACAACTTTTCTCAAAGCTTACTTCCCAGTGGGATTCGAACCCACGACCTCGGATCACAAGGCGAACGCCTTGACCACTGGACCGCGGAGGCAATCAGTCGTTAAACTATCTTTCTTTTCAGAAACCAAGAGGAGTAAGCGCAGCAAGAGATAGCAGGCGGAACACGTTTCGTTAATCGTAATCGGCTCAGTACAAAGTTAATTATATCGTCTAAGGTGAGTCGATGCTACACTGTTATTGTTCTGCGTCGATTTCGAATTTGGTGTTTTGTAGTTTAACATCATCGGCTAGAATATTATGTAGTTCCGCCACTTATCACTATTTGGTGTCGTTGGTTTTATTTTAGTTTGCCTAGCAGACAAAGTTGTAGCTAAATTACGTTTTGTAAATAATTGAAATAGTATGAACGGGAAAACATATTTAAACGATGACTATGATGATGAACATTTTTTATTTTTGCTTACATGTTAAGTTCAGTTCCGATTTTTCCGCAATATGGCGAAGTCATCTAAAGTATAAGTATTTTAACAGAAATAAAAAACATTAATGGATATAAATTATTTAATATCACATAGCTTACCATCTAAAATTCTTAACAATACAATATATCATAAAAAAACGACATACATGCTTCTTATATACAAATATGATATACACATAATTTTGGTTGCAGGTGCATCGAGGCGCTATTTACATAGACTATATCGTGTGACTGTTCTAGATAATATATTTCTTTAGTTATGTTCCAAACGTTTTATAAGAATACACATGAGTGTAGATTTTATGCCATTTGCCAGTTGACTATTTAATATTGACACGTCTTCATTCATCATTTCGAATGTGGTCAAATGATCTTAAAACTGTCTTAAAGGCTTCTTAAACCCTCTAAAAGGGTGTGACGCAAATAGTCCCATTCGCAACTCGTCCAAATCGCAACTTGTCCCATAAATATCTGAACGACTGTTATCCAATGATAACGACCGAGATCAATATTATTACATGTCTTTCCATAGAAGCGCACTGCACAAGGTATAGCACAAGCAAGGGGACCTCTGTGGCGTATTGGTAACCAAACTAGTCCGCCACTCGGGGGTAGATTTCCAGCTACTGCAAGGTGGCAAATGGCCTTTATCAAATTGTCCTGGTTCGGTATTTATATAAAACATAGTATCATTGAGTTAGAATGACATAAGTTTAAAACTTCGCAGCTAGCTCAATCTGTGTACTGTTTATTATTTATAGTGCCTGTATACGCGCTGCTTCTAATCGTGAGAATCGCTTAACTTTAGTGAGCTTCGCGGTTGAACTGTGTAATTACTCGTAGTATTGTAATAGAATACACTTCTGCGTGTATAAAAACGTAATTTTTCGCTATTGACTGGTCACCTGGCAAATGGTTCAGCTGAATTAGTTTTAGACTCGCTTTTAGTTTAGTTAGTGTTCCATTTTAGCTTTTTTTCTTCTATCGTGATGAGAATCATGTTTCTTAGTTCTTTAAAGTAGAACATTGTATTTTGTTTTAATTACAGTGAAGGCTTTAAACATAAGTTGGCAAGAAAATTCTATCCCTTTTAATTACACAACAAAGAGTATTCGATAGTCGTGTTTGAAGTTTTCTAAAGCCTTTGCAAGGCGTGGCTCCTACGGAGAATTTTCAGATTTTATTTAGAGAAGCATTGTAGACGTTTCAGAGTCTTTAAATTAAATTTTACCCTGCCAACTTATTATTGACGCTCGCTAGTACAGTGCGTTTTTTACTTATTTTGAAAAATCAAGAGAATAATAATTTTCTTTATGCATAATCATGCAATAATGTTCTAGAGTTGTAATAAATGAACGGCTCCGTCAAATAATTAGTTAATGTTTTATGTATTTTGACATCATCAGGCAATATGACGTCATATAATTATTATATAATTGTCAAAGACAATTTTTTCTCCACTTAATGCACAAATGTTTCAATATTTTTAACGGAATGTTAACGTAATCCTTTCGAACTAATTTAACGATTTTAATATTCTTAAATACTTGTTCTTATTTCTATGAAAGTAGTTTCTTTTTGAAGGCGTCTGTTTTCCGCAGACGCAAACGCCCGACGAAAGCGCGTGTAGAATAAAAATTGATGGTACTGAAAGATACCAAGGACTCTACAGACGCTGTCAAGGGTGCACATAAGAGCATATCATCGTTATATTTTATTGATACTTGCCATTTATTTGTGTTTGAGGCTCTTTAATTTAGACTAATTCCTTGGCATGAAGTGCTATTGAGTGAACGCCAATTTTAACTATCACTGTGCTATCAAAAGCAAGGTGTTATTTTAATTTTGCTACTTAATTTTTACTCTTATCTTTTCTCTGATCTTTATGTATTTTAAATATGTATTTTGAACCCTAATGTGATGTATTGAAAGTACATTTTTGAATCGTGCAATCACGCACAAGTTGGAGGAAACATTTTACAAACGGGAACAATAATGTTGTTGCAACAATTTTAGCGTATTTTAGATATAAATATTGACAGGCATCAAATGAATATAGATAAGGTTGGAATTCGCTATTTTGAGTATATAATTAGTTTTAGATTTTTAAATAAATATGTGATTAAATATTTGATTCTTATTTCTTTTTACCCCGACTTCTAGGAGTTTTTACAGATTCGTTAAGTTTTTCAGCTCACACTTGTTAAACCTTTTAAACACTAGTTGCAGTTGTTCGTACTAGTGCTATTATAATTTTAATGTTTCCTAGGGCCAAAAAGGGCATTTTACGTCAGTTTTGTGTACGAGGCCAAGGGAAAACGTAAGATCGAGGGCGGTGGCAAAGAAAGCCTCCATATTTTATCAACTCTTCAAGTTATCCCAGCCTTTGCTTCGGCGTAGATATCTTATTAGATCCTCGAGTTAAATTAATTAAGGAAATGATTCTACTGCGGTGGTTGTTTAGCTTTGACTGGCGCGGATACCCTGAATATAGCCGGCAGGAGTTGTGCCAGCGCCGTGAAGACCTGCGGAGCGGTGTTGGGCGGGGCCGTCACCTGGAGCGTAGCGGGGCGCGCCCCGCCCCAGCCGAACGCCTCGAGCACGAACCCTTTGACGCACTTGAGCACGAGCTCGGCGCGCCGCGCGCACCACGCTGCGGTAGTTTCCTGGGGAACAATTTGTGTTTATACAATTACGAAACGAAGCTATTGTTCTAGTGTTCAGAGTTGATTTTTTTTTAAGCCAAGTGCGAGTCGGACTATTAATTGGCTTAGCCTTTGGGGTGATAGGTTTTTTTTAAACCACCCGGAATCCTTATTATAAATATAACCTCTAAAAATTCACGCTGACTTTTCATTGGATTTGGAAAAGAAAATGTCGTATAGTAAAATTACTCCATCCATATACGTAATCCAAATTTGTGTATGACATAAGATAAAAAAGTTACAAAAATGATTTTCGATCGAGACCACGTAGTAACATGTCCAAAACCGCCGCGTGAACTCGCGTGACCCCGGCGGCCGGCCAGCGGCGCCTGGCTGCGGCATCACTAATTTATTTCAATTTATTTCAATTTATTTATTGCTTTTCACATTATACATATATTAGATTACACTACACAGTCACTTCTTAGGTTAGTAGGTACAACATGAACCCTGTTAGGGCATTGCAACAGAAAATAACGGAACGGCATGCGGATTATTTCTTAGTGTGTATCAAATTCAATGTTAAAATTATGAATAAAAATGTAATTTCTTTTTATTGATGTCTTAAAATTTAATTTAATTTTGGTCATATTTTTTATTTTATTTAATGTGTCGATACTATACTATAATATTTAATAACGTCCAAATGTTGTTTTAATTTAAATGTCAATGCAGATTATGTTATTCGTCATTATCATTTATTGTATATTTTGTCAAATCTTTATCATTAAAAAACTCGTCCAATGTATAACAATTTTTATCTATAAGCAGGGCTTTTAATCTATACATATAATATCTTTTAATAAAAATCGAATTCTTCTCCTCTGCTCTAAGCAGGTCTGGGAGGGCATTATAGTTACAAAGGGGATTAATTGATCTCACGATTTAACTTTCGAGTTTTAGTCAAAATAAAATGATTCTGAATTTTTATTCTGACTAGCTAATTAGGTCTTACTAACAATTCTTATTAAGTGGCCTTCGGTTCCAAACCAATAAAAAATCACCGTGTAGAAAATTGTATTATATAAAAAGGGCAGGTTTCCGCGATTCCCCGTTTTAGGAGGGATGTACCCCCCTCCCCACCTTTTAAAGATAATCTTGTGTTCTAAGTTCTAAATCTGATATAAAGTTTCGCGATGAAAAGAGTTACAAAGGGAATTTAAGAAGTAGGTACCAAGGATTGAACTAAAATAATAGACACTTTACCTCGGATAGATCATGTCTGAGCAGCAAGGGCAGCGAGATGGAGGTGATGTCGTTGGCGCAGGCCGCCTTGAGGATGTTGCGCAGCCCCAGGATGACCGGGTGCCGGGACGAGATGTCGCCCGACAGCGCTGGCAAACATAAATCAATAAATATATATAGTCCGTCGTCCCAACCTCGATTTTCGTACCGATCGTACTTTCTTGGGAGACTATAATATTAATGTGCGCACTTATTAGGGGTCCCTAAATATCGGCGTCTGCCGAGCGAGACAAGAAGCTTTTGGGAGTTATGGCACCTTGAATGGTACTCCCGTAGCCGAAAAATTACCGATCTTACTTTTGAAAAATTCTTTTTTAGAATCCTTCCTTGTATCATTATGAACAGCTTATACTAAATTCCAGACGATTTACAGAAAGCACTTGCAGAATCAGACGGTTTTTATAGGTGGGATTTTTACCCAAAAAATACCTATCTTACTTTTTGACGAAACTACATTCAGGTGATAGGGCAGCTCTCACACGATCATAAAATCCAAGTCTGCCTCAGATTTTAGGAAGCGTTTACAAAACCAGACGTTTTGAATGCGTCACTGATCGACGACTCGTACGTATAAAACGTAACAATAATTACGTTGGTACTTACTTTATATTCTAATGCCTTCTATTTACGAGTGTAACTAACCAGACTCTTCCAGCAGAAAAGTAGTAGGTACCTGCCTACTTCACTTAATTACTTTTTTTTATATGAAATCAACACCAAATTTTTAAACAAGAAACCAAAATTAGGTTAATTTAATTTCAAAAAACACCTACCTATACATGCTTTTACCGTAATTAACTAACGAACGTTCACTGATGCTGAGCGGAGACCAATTTGGTACCTAATAATTACTGTGTGATTATAAATGTTTTTTTTCCTTTTAATTCATGTACCAAATAAACAATTTTTCTTTCTTTCTTTCTTTCTTTCACTGCTGGACAAAAGCTTTCTCCAAGAAAAGCATTGTGGTTAATATATTAATATCCCCTCTAAATGAACTTACCCGCTCTACGTGACTGTGAGTAAATACCCCTTCTAGCCATTTGATGCCAAACGCTATAATATGCTTGAAATGCAAGTAGATGTCATATTTATATGTTAAAATAAGTAAAAAGGCATTAAATACGATAACAACATACTCGTATCAGTACCTTCATACATACTAAGGAGAAGCATTTTCGACTGTCCATTCAAGAGCTAAAACTGCTGATTTCACGGCTGGTCGTAGAACCAAAGTTATTTGTATTGTCAATTTCTTCAATCCCCCATCAACTTGTTAAAATATTTCCCACAAAATAGTATGCCGGGTATTTATCCGAATCTACGCGTTGTATGGGGACATACGAATTGACTGGTCTAAGTTCACATTTTTTGCTGACAACTTTTGTATACCTGATTATATATTAAAATAAGCAAATATACATCTGATGGGATGTCAATATATGAGCACGCTCATACAAATAGGAAGAGTAGTTTTTTTTTACCGCTCATTAAATAGCCAAATCTGCTGATTTCGGGGTTGGCCTCCCATCAACTTGTTATAACATTTCCCACAAAATAATAAACCGATTATTTATCCGAATCTACCCGTTATATCGGAAAATACAAATTGATAGGTCTGAGTTTTCATTTTTTGCTGGCAAATATTTGTAGACCGAATTATATATTAAATATATGTTTTTCAGGGTTCAAGAAACCTCCATACAAAATTTCATTCAAATCGGTCCGACGGCCGTGAAAGCGTAACAAACAAACCACATTAGTATTTATAATATTAGTAGGGATTTTAGATAAAGACAGGCTTTTGGTAGGTTAAAATCCAACCAGTAGGTCGATGATAATAATAATGAACTACATATTATAATACTCATCATTTTTGGTAGTACGGGTCATCGATCACTAACTCATTTTAAAACTACTGATATCTAAAAGGCTTCCTCAAATCTGAGGCAGACTTGGCTTTTATGATTATATGAGAGCTGCCCCAACAACCGAATGTGGTTTCATCAAAAAGTAAAATAGGTATTTTTGGGAACCTATAAAAACCGTTTGATTCTGCAAGTGCTTCCTGTGAATTCTCGAATTTAGTATATGATGTGAATAATAATACAAAGAAGAAATAAAAAAAAATTAGAAAGTAAAATACGTAATTTTTGGTTATTTATACCCATCGTGCTTTCTTGAGAGATTATCCCAGGTAAACATACTAGTCTACAACTATGAGGTTGGAGCTCCCAACAGAAACAGGTAAAGCGGTGTAACGTGGATATTTGAAATGACCTTCGTCTTGTCAATATTCATTTTTGGGCCAACCTGTTTGGAAACTCTATGTAGATCTTCAAGCATCGTACTCAAGTCTTCCATCAATTCTGCCAAAACAACGATATCGTAGGCAAATCGAAGATGAGTCACATTCTTGGCATCGATGTTAATGCCCAGTCTTTTCCCATTCCAGGAGCTTGAAGGCATCTTCCAGAACAGCGGTAAACAGTTTTGGAGATATGACTTCTCCTTGTCTCACGCCTCTTTGCAGTAAAATATCTTTCGTACTGAGTTTCTGAACCCGGACTAACATAGTGGCTTTGCTGTACAAGCACTTCAACACCTCGATATACCTATAGTTAATATGGCTTCGCCGGAGAGACTGGAACACAGCCATTGTTTCGATCAAATCGAAGGCTTTTTCATAGTCCACGAACCCCAAACACAACGGCCAGTTATACTGCTTGCTTCGTCTTCTCTATAAACTGCCGCAGCGTGTGGATAAAGTCCATGATACTGTAGCATTGGAATCTTATATCGGCTTATTCGGGAGGTTAGAAGGCATCAAATCTGTTAGCGAGACAGTTCGTGAAGACTCTCGAAAACAACTTATAGGCATGACTCAAAAGCGTAATGCGTCTATTAGTTCTTCAATAAGTGTTGCCGCCCATTTTGAACTACCACACCTCTGTTCTACATGTCACTCCCTCGAGTAGGGTGGAATTAAAGAGCCTTTGAAGGACTTTCAGTACCGGCGTTCCAACCGCTTTCAAAAGCTCTACTGTGATTCCGTCCTTACCCAGGGCATGCCTACCCATCGTCATATAAACATTATTATTTCTTTTCCTTGTAACTAGATGGTGCTTTAAGGTAAAAATTAAAACATAAAAATCTTTTATAACTATTATTTAAATAAAGAAGTTCTCTAATTAGTTAAATAAGACTTATATGAAGTGCAATATATTTTTTAAAAGTATATTCAACACTTTCTTCGTCATCTTTTTGGCTAGTCGTGAGTGCTGCCATCTCTGAGAGGCTGCTCCGCAACTCCCGTTTTGCGTGCTTAAGGGCTCTCCAATCGTTTCTATGGCGTTAGGTATCTGTTACGTTAGTAATTATGTTATCTTTGCCAAGGGCCTTGTTAATTTGAGCTGTTTGAGTGCTAGCTTAATCTCGTACAGACTGATGTCCGGGATATCTTCGGTATGGTGCCGGGTTAGCTTGGCATTTGGATCTATAGCCGTATTTACGCTAGGTTTTGCAAGGAATGTATGTAAATGCCCATAAAACCTATCTATCCCTATCCTTTCCCTACATATTAAATCCCTACTAATACTGAATTCAGTACCGGCGTTCCAACCGCTTTCAAAAGCTCTACTGTGATTCCGTCCTTACCCAGGGCCTTGTTATTTTTGAGCTGTTTGAGTGCTAGCTTAATCTCGTACAGACTGATGTCCGGGATATCTTCGGTATGGTGCCGGGTTAGCTTGGCATTTGGATCTATAGCCGTATTTACGCTAGGTTTTGCAACGAATGTATGTAAATGCCCATAAAACCTTTCTATCCCTATCCTTTCCCTACATATTAAATCCCTACTAATACTGAAAAACACATATTTAATATATAATTAGGTCTACAAACATTGCCAGCAAAGTTAATTTTAATGATTTTATTATATCTGACAAAATAGCAAACGAAATAATAATAAAAAATGTTGCCCATACTCGTGGCACCATGAATTCAGCCGGCAACGAAGTTGTTACTACCTTTTTAATTATTTTAACTAATAAATATGAATTCGCAAGAAGCCTATTTTTAATGTATGATAAGCACAGCATACTTATACTTTATTTCATATACTTTAATGTTTGACATCTACTTGCATTTTAAGCATATTATAGGGTTTTTGCACCAAATGGCTAGAAGGGGTATTTACTCACCGTCACATGGAGAGGATATTAACCACAATGCTTTTCTTGGAGAAGGCTTTTGTCCAGCAGTGAACGTTCGTTAGTTAATTACGGTAAAAGCATGTATAGGTAGGTGTTTTTTGAAATTAAATTAACCTAATTTTGGTTTCTTGTTTAAGAATTTGGTGTTGATTTCATATAAAAAAAAGTAATTAAGTGAAGTAGGCAGGTACCTACTACTTTTCTGCTGGAAGAGTCTGGTTAGTTACACTCGTAAATAGAAGGCATTAGAATATAAAGTAAGTACCAACGTAATTATTGTTACGTTTTATACGTACGAGTCGTCGATCAGTGACGCATTCAAAACGTCTGGTTTTGTAAACGCTTCCTAAAATCTGAGGCAGACTTGGATTTTATGATCGTGTGAGAGCTGCCCTATCACCTGAATGTAGTTTCGTCAAAAAGTAAGATAGGTATTTTTTGGGTGAAAATCCCACCTATAAAAACCGTCTGATTCTGCAAGTGCTTCCTGTAAATCGTCTGGAATTTAGTATAAGCTGTTCATAATGATACAAGGAAGGATTCTAAGAAAGAATTTTTCAAAAGTAAGATCGGTAATTTTTCGGCTACGGGAGTACCATTCAAGGTGCCATAACTCCCAAAAGCTTCCTGTCTCGCTCGGCAGACGCCGATATTTAGGGACCCCTAATAAGTGCGCACATTAATATTATAGTCTCCCAAGAAAGTACGATCGGTACGAAAATCGAGGTTGGGACGACGGACTAATACCGTCTTATTATAAAATGCAGATTATCTTTGTTACTAGGTTTAAACTATTATCCGACCAAATCAAGTTGCTATTTTCAGATGAGACAATGACGTATTACTAGATGTAAACTTGATTTGGTCGGATAATGGTTTAAACCTAGTACTAAAGATAGTCTGCGTTTTATAATAAGACAGATAGGGACAAATTATACAGATCGAGCTAGTCCCAAAGTAAGTTCGAGATTTGTGTTATGGGACTCTAACTCAACGATACCATATTTTATATATAACAAAAAATAAATAGATAAACTAACAAAAACTCAGGACTATTTGAAAAAGGACATTTTCCAAATCGAAAGAATGGAATCCCTATTAAGATGGCGCACAAAGAGTTATGAAGGGCACTACGACCTCTGTGGCAGTGGTCATTATGCCCGGCTGACAACTGGAAGTCCCGGGTTTGATCTCCGGTCAGGTGATGGAAATTATCTTTTTTAGATTGACCTGGGTGTTAGGGATGCTCTTCGGGGGATTCACAATTAAAGATCCGGGGTCCAAATTTCGAAATTAATCGTTTTCACTGTATAGCGTCGAGCAAATTTGAAAGGCCTTTGCGGAGTGAATGTCGTGTAGTGTAAGTTACCGGCGTCGTCAGCGACGAGGTGGAAGACGACGTGCACGTCGGCGAGGTTGCTGTGGTGTAGTGTAAGTTACCGGCGTCGTCGGCGACGAGGTGGAAGACGACGTGCACGTCGGCGAGGTTGCTGTGGTGTAGTGTAAGTTACCGGCGTCGTCGGCGACGAGGTGGAAGACGACGTGCACGTCGGCGAGGTTGCTGTGGTGTAGTGTAAGTTACCGGCGTCGTCGGCGACGAGGTGGAAGACGACGTGCACGTCGGCGAGGTTGCTGTGGTGTAGTGTAAGTCACCGGCGTCGTCGGCGACGAGGTGGAAGACGACGTGCACGTCGGCGAGGTTGCTGTGGTGTAGTGTAAGTTACCGGCGTCGTCGGCGACGAGGTGGAAGACGACGTGCACGTCGGCGAGGTTGCTGTGGTGTAGTGTAAGTTACCGGCGTCGTCGGCGACGAGGTGGAAGACGACGTGCACGTCGGCGAGGTTGCTGTGGTGTAGTGTAAGTCACCGGCGTCGTCGGCGACGAGGTGGAAGACGACGTGCACGTCGGCGAGGTTGCTGTGGTGTAGTGTAAGTTACCGGCGTCGTCGGCGACGAGGTGGAAGACGACGTGCACGTCGGCGAGGTTGCTGTGGTGTAGTGTAAGTTACCGGCGTCGTCGGCGACGAGGTGGAAGACGACGTGCACGTCGGCGAGGTTGCTGTGGTGTAGTGTAAGTTACCGGCGTCGTCGGCGACGAGGTGGAAGACGACGTGCACGTCGGCGAGGTTGCTGTGGTGTAGTGTAAGTTACCGGCGTCGTCGGCGACGAGGTGGAAGACGACGTGCACGTCGGCGAGGTTGCTGTGGTGTAGTGTAAGTCACCGGCGTCGTCGGCGACGAGGTGGAAGACGACGTGCACGTCGGCGAGGTTGCTGTGCCGCGTCACGTACACGTCGCCCGCCGCCAGCGCGCGCCTACAGCGCCGCGCCTGCTGCAGGTTGCGCTGCTCCGCCTGGGGAAACGCACTGCTGTTTACTTGCCACACAACTAGTATATATTATGTGGATATTCTGGGATTTGGACATTTTGGGATTTAGACATTCTGGGATTTGGACCTTTTGAGATTTGGACATTCTTGGATTTTGACATTTTGGGATTTAGACATTTTGGGATTTGGACCTTTTGGGATTTGGACATTTTGGGATTTGGATATTTTGGGATTTGGAGATTCTGGGATTTGGAAATTTTGGGATTTGGACATTCTAGGATTTGGACATTTGGGATTTGGACATTCTGGGATTTAGACATTCTGAGATTTGGACATTCTGGGATTTGGACCTTTTGAGATTTGGACATTTAGGATTTGGACATTCTTGGATTTGGACATTTTGGGATTTGGACATTTTGGGATTTGGACATTTTGGGATTTGGACATTCTGGGATTTGGACATTTAGAATTTGGACATTCTTGGATTTGGAAATTTTGGGATTTGGACCTTTTGGGATTTGGCAGGGACGTGCATCACCGATTATTGCAGGATAGATTAATTGTGGGGCCTTTGCCCAGCAGTAGGACAAAAAAAACTCTCTGACTGAACTGACCCTATTAGTGTGTTTACATCCCGAGAGCCACTTATACGCGTCATATTGTTTAATACTATTAAATGTTCTTTTTAGCTTACCGCTTGTTTGAATGAAATCCAAAATAGGCTGGCATCGGCCATTTATGATTATTGCTCTTTTGTCCTCAAAAGTTAGAACAAACACCTGGTGCACAACTTTTACATTAAAAACTTTCCATTGCATTAAAGCGTTGTTTTAAATCGGTAATAAAGTTTTTCTCCTAATTTCATTTGATATCGCAAACAAAGTTCAGGGCAGATCGTAATCATTTGTAATGCGACAATGCAAATAATTATCATTGGACAAGAAAAAATATCAAATATATACGACTAACACAAAAGTTTAGGTAATTTCATTTTATCCTCGAACATCTTCCGCGTATTTAAATTGGTAGCGTAACACAAGCGAGAACCAATAACTTTCTACTTTCCATCACGGAATGCATCACGGAACAAATGAAAAGGCTCGAAATCGATATCATTCCTTATTGGTCAAAAGTGAAAAGAGATAAAAAACGTTAATTATTGAGATAGAACTAGCTTAAAGATAAGGGCCATTTTTGAAAATCAGCGTTTCACTAACCTAATGGTTTTTTCCATACAAAAATTAGCTTTGTTTATGACTGACGCGTTTTAAAAATGGCATGCATCAGCTCTTGTTTTAGATATTGGTTATGTGTGCGGAAATTTTGCGTGTGTGTGCGTCGATGAAATACGTAGACGATCACACTACAGATGCAAATTCCTATCCGTGCACTGTGAATGTGTGTAAATCGAGACACTATGGAGAATTGTCTTCTAGGTAGCTGCCTAGAGTACTGCGTATATACAATGTCCTTTTTAATTAAGTACAAATATTTTAAGGAGTGGTTCAGTCCATCATTTTAAACAAATTTTCCCAATGAATGTATATCGAAATACGAAAAAAAATTTTTAGGTTCTCATACGAATCGAAGTAGTCACGTGATATCATTACTATGGAAAATGAAATTTTTTTTTTAGGAATAAGATTTGGAACTTTTGGGATTTGGACATCCTAGGATTTGGACCTTTTGGGATTTGGACATTTTGGGATTTGGACATTCTGGGATTTGGAAATTCTGGGATTTGGACATTTTGGGATTTGGACATTCTGGGATTTGGACATTTTTGGATTTGGACATTCTGGGATTTGGACATTTTGGGATTTAGACATTTTGAACCTAAACGGTGGTTCCATCCCACCATCACACACGCGTAAATGTACAAAAGAACTTCATTATCTCATATCAGCTACGGGAAGTCCACTGGACATAGGCCTCCCCCAAGGATTTCCAAATCGACCGATCGGAAGCGGCCTGCATCTAACGCCTTCCTGCAACCTTACATAGATCGTTTGACCATCGATTGTTTGACCAGCAAGTGGATGTACTACGCTGCGCTTGCTGCTACGTGACCGTCATTCGAGAACTGTACTGCCCCATCGACCATCGGTTCATCGCGCTATGTGGCTCCGCCTACAGCCACTTTAATGAGCTAATTCCCTTGGCTAATTAATGACCTTCGTTCCTCTACGAATCTCCTCATTTCGATCGCGTAGAGAAACATTAAATATAGTCCTCTTCATAGCCCGTTGAGCGACCTTGAGCCTTCTTATGAGACCCATAGGTAAGGAACCACGCTTCAGAGAGTCAGACAAAGATAAGCCATCACTAGTAACACACATTGATTAAACTCATTTTGAGGCACCGAGGTATTTTAGATGATAAAATACTCGATGCCCAACCTTAACCTACTTAAAATAATTTTCTTTCTATTTAACTGTCTTGTTAGGCTGGCAGCCAAAGCGAAGTCAATTTACTAATACAGTTTACAAACCAGAGCGCTTGCCTTAGGTACGAAGTATAAAAGGACACCAAATATCAAACATTCAATTTTGCAAAAACTTCATAAATTTTTTCTCAGATTTTAAGTACTCACAGGCTCTTTGACCTTTTCTGCGATCTCCTTGAGCTGCAAATCGAGCGATGGGAAGTGGTGCTCGGGCGCCGAAGCAGCCGCGCGCTGCAGCCCCCGCAGCGGCTCGGCCGTGTCGGGCGGCGCGGCGCTGAGCAGCACCACGGCCGACAGCTCGGCCGAGTAAAGCCCCAGCGACGTCTGCAGCCGCCGCATGTCCTCGCCAGGGCTACGTACACGGCGGGAAATAGTATATTTTATTTACTCTGGAACTAGATTATCCAAAAATAAAGGACTTTCGTTTAACTAAGTAGTAAAAATTCACAAAATTCGGAATAGGGGTTATTTACGTCATCTTTGGTTACAAGTCGTAGCTGATCGTAACGTCATGGAATACTGGGTAGGACATAGGACAGTTTTAATCGCAAAAATTCCATGGCGAGCGAAGCCCATGAGCACGGCTAATTATTTTATAATTTTTTAAATAAAGAAACGTTCCCTTTATTTCCCCAAAATCCCAAGGTCCTAACCTGATGATCACGAAACCATCCTGGGAAGTATCATTTAAAACACATGTCTATTTACTAAGCAAATCAGAAGAATTCCCTATTGTGAAAAACGTCATCGTAGCGCCATCTATTAATCATTTGCTAGAGGAAACTTTCAAGCGTTTTAATCCCCAATAGGTTTTAAATGGCTCAACCGATTGCCATACAACATAGCGCCGTTTCCTCGTAAGAATCACCGCAAGAGAATTTGCTTTCACGTCAAAAATACCGCCTCGAAATCAGTCAGTCTCTTCTAGCACTAAAATACCAAAGATAGACAGACTGATAAACTGTAGTGTCAAACTTATAACACCTCTCTTTTTTATCGGGGCTTAAAAAAACAGAGTTTCCTCGATTTCTCAATCCCATTATTGAACTTGTCCTGATGCACATGAGACACCCTTTCAAAAAAAAAATACTCTTTTTTAACAGTCAGAATGTTTTCTCTCAATTCTTTGAAATAAAAATAAAATAAAATTTAAAAGCGCTAACGACTGACTTGTCTGGGTCCAGGCGGCAGAGATCGAGCAGGTCCATGGCGACGATGCGGATGTTGTGCGTCTGCTTGAGCTGGCTGCCGAGGTGGATGGTGAAGCTCTCCTCCAGCCGCGGCGCGGGCGCCGGCGCCGGCACCCGCTCCGCGCAGAACGTCGCCAGCGGAGAGTTGCTGCGGGGTGCGAGCGCACATTACTCAATAATAAGGGGTGACGACAGGGTCCGAAAATTATGATTGTAATTAGTATTCGTATTTTTCAGTTAACCAAAAAAGTAAAAATTCACAAAGATACGGAGCGTCAAAGTTCCGGAGTGGGGGCGTGCGACGTCACACTTAAGTAAAAATCGTACCCAGCCGTGACGTCACGCGAAATTTATATGCGCTGTATCTTTGTCATGTTTGGTTTCTCAGAGAAAAGAAAAAATACGTGTACAATATTTATTAATAATCTAAACGTTGGACCAAAAATATTTTTCCATCCGAGCGTGGCCGTGAGCTTGTTACCTGGGCGTGTGTAGTGCGGCCGTGGCCTGGTAGTGGCCGATCGTGGCCGTGAGCTCGTTACCTGGGCGTGTGTAGTGCGGCTGTGGCCTGGTAGTGGCCGATCGTGGCCGTGAGCTCGTTTCCTGGGCGTGTGTAGTGCGGCTGTGGCCTGGTAGTGGCCGATCGTGGCCGTGAGCTCGTTTCCTGGGCGTGTGTAGTGCGGCTGTGGCCTGGTAGTGGCCGATCGTGGCCGTGAGCTCGTTACCTGGGCGTGTGTAGTGCGGCTGTGGCCTGGTAGTGGCCGATCGTGGCCGTGAGCTCGTTACCTGGGCGTGTGTAGTGCGGCTGTGGCCTGGTAGTGGCCGATCGTGGCCGTGAGCTCGTTACCTGGGCGTGTGTAGTGCGGCTGTGGCCTGGTAGTGGCCGATCGTGGCCGTGAGCTCGTTACCTGGGCGTGTGTAGTGCGGCTGTGGCCTGGTAGTGGCCGATCGTGGCCGTGAGCTCGTTACCTGGGCGTGTGCAGCGCGGCCGTGGTCGTGAGCTCGTTACCTGGGCGTGTGTAGTGCAGATGTGGCCTGGTAGTGGCCGAGCGTGGCCATGAGCCAGGCGCGGTGCTGCGCGCGCTGCGCCTGCCGCGCCGCGTCCAGCTGCGAGCCCCAGCGCGCGCACACCAGGCTCTGCTGCGAGAAGTGCGCCGCCGCCAGACGGTTGATGTCCTCCTCGCTCACCGACGAGTTCAGCAGACGCATGTTTTCCTCCATTTCCTGCGTTTGTCTGGACAAATGCACTTATTTTCGATTAACTCTTCCAAGCCTGCGTACCAGTGCTGAGCATAAGTCTGTTTTTGGCGACGTAAACTAACATCAAAATTGAAAAAATATCGGTATTACAATATTCGAACTTTAAGCGGCTATAAACATTAATTGTAAAATTAATAATTTATCAAAAAAAAAAAAACAATATTCTTTCAAGACTAAAATGACTTAAGATACACAACCGAATTCTATAAAATTTCTATAAAACCACCTACAACACGACCGACAAGCCCCTTCAAACAAAAACAAAAGAACTTTCAGAATTGGTCCAGACAATTTCGAGTAATTGGGAAAAATATATAAAATATTTGGACAAATTGATAACTTCCCCTTTTTTGAAGTCTATAAAATAACACATAGTAATATAAATAAACATCATAAGAGCTATTCGAAATTGAAACAATATTTTTTTTATTGCAAAGACTGACCTCTCCGTCATCTTCTTGATGTCCTCGTCCCTGCTCTTCATCATGTTGGACACGGTCTTGGCGTACGAGTTCTCCACCTGCAGGATGGTCTCCAGCGCGGGGGAGTGCACCAGCTTGTGGTATGCGGCCGCGAATACCTCCTCGTCTGATGTGCCTGTGCGGAGTTTATGTTATTGGTAAAGTTAGGTAAATAAGTGCTGTTCTTCAAGTCAATACGGTTGAACAAATTGGAATGAAATTGGGCATGTACATTGCTTATTACCTGGTTTAGACACAAACTTTCATCCCAGAAAAATGTGAAGTTCCCATAGAGTTTGACCACGCAGTCAAAGCCAAAAGAAAATGTGCTACCATACTTTAGCTAGTAATAAAATATCTAATGGCTCACCCTTCTGCTCCGCAAACTCCAAGACATTCTCCTTGAACATGCGCTCCCAGTTCTTGACAACACCGTCTACATTGATCTCACTGTTCTTCAGCTGGTTGATCAGTCTCTCGTCGCGCTCGTTGTGGAAGTTTTTAGTCTCTGTTACCACAAACTCTGCCAGTTTTTCATTCAGATCTGAAATTTTCGATATTTGTTGAATTATTTTTTGCTTTTATTATTTTATACTAGCTCCACAGAACCTCACATTTCCGCCGGTTAAACTATCCTATATGTTTTATTAAAATCAAAATGCAAAGTGGGAGGTTCTACAAAAACAAAGTATTAGATACACGATACTTTGTTTTTGTAGAACAAATACTTTACTACTAAGTAAGACCCACAAACTCTTTCTTAATCTTCTCAAATACAAGATACACTCACCATCCTCCAAATAAACAGGGATATGGAACATATTGATGACCCGCTGCACCAGTTCCCTGGTACAGCCGGCGTGCGGGATTTCCACGGGTACTTCTAGCTTGAACATCACCTCTTCGTTGGTGCATGTCGGGAACGAGTACTTGAAGCTCCTGGTGGGGTTCTGGGCAACTTCTGCGCCCATTTTCACGGTAAATACTCGGTCACAGTCGAAAGGACAATAATAATATTATATTACTTTACTCTTTGAATAATAAACATTTGGTTTTGGATGACGGACGTAAGTGTATGTATTCGCAAAAGTCAACGTCAACTGACATTGACAACTAAATGTTGTCAAAATGACATTTTATTTATATAACTTGTTTTTTTTTGACGAAGTAAATCATATATTAGGGTCACGGCTGTGCTAGGGTATATTGTTATCCCTTACCGAGTAGACAGAGCCTAGGGCTGTAAGAGCCAAAAAGCCACTTTGGCGTGATACAAACAGTAAAATTTTACAGAAATTCCAAAGCTAAGTAACTAGGTATATTGTGGTTAGTTTTCGATTTCGTAAAAGCTAATCAAGGAAAACGGCTCGAATTTTTCTTATGTTGCTTCTTTATTCAAGCTGAGCGAGTTATTACCCTAACATTATAAAGGCGAAAGTTTGTGTGTGTGTGTGTGAGGGTTGTGAGGCGCAGAACACACAGAAAGGACGGGGCAAGGACGGGGCGCGCGTCTTTTCTGTGTTCTGCTTTGCGACGTTTCTATATTCTATTGTATGAAACCGTCGCTTGCCGTCGCGGAAAAGACAAATGTCTGCGTCCCGTCCGCGTCCTACGTCTTTTCTATGTGTCCAGCGCTTGAGGGCGTCTGTGTGTATGTTTGTTAGTTCTTTAAGCGCAAACGGCTGGACGAATTTTGATAAAATGTAGTATGCAGGAAGCTGACATCCTGGATTCTTTAACCGCGGGTAACACCGCGGGCGCAGCTAGTATTATAATAAATATTTTGTATCATCCCTGGTCCCCGGGTATCACGTTAGCGAGTGGTCTATGCAACGGCGCAGGAGCTCTGTTGCGTCATTACATTGTATCCCCCTATCCAATATCCACAGTGAGAGGAGAGATCAAAGTTTTATGTGGCTTAGTTTTATAGGGCTTTTAGTATACAGGCCGGCTAAAAATGATTTCAGGTGCATGTCTTTCTGGAAAAGAAGTTCACCCGTTTCACGTGCGATGTGTTGCGACTTGCGGCTGGAGCTACGCCCCGACCTGAAGCATCGCTAGCAATAATAGGTACCTATACAGCATTTTCTTCTTACCACCAGCTACAAGTCAACAACCCATCGAGTTGTGTGGGAGTCCCAAGTTGTCATGTGTCCTGAGGAGGTCGTGAAATCTATTTGTGTAACATTTGTTACGGAATGAATGGCCGCTTTCCAAATGGGACGGATGTGTGGAAAAAACCGACTGTTTTCATTCTATCTTTAGATTTAGGTATCAGATGACTATTGCGAAAACTTTAGCTCGTCTTGATCAGAAATGGGTCACTGTAATGTAGGTCGGTGAATACAATCTCGAAATTTAAATTGGAACTGAATTATTTTACGAAACAGTCCGACTGCCTACTCTTAGTAGATATAAATGCAAAGATACATGTACTCTACCTAACTCTATTTTTCTAGAGTCTCCTATGGGTATATTTGGTTGCCTTTGAAATATGCAGAATTATTTAGGATCTTTCTGTGGTTGCTTTTAGTTTCTAGTATTCTAGGTCACCGTGCATGGTTTCTGTGAAAGTAAAAATATGTAATTGGATACTAGTCTCGTTTTACTTTTGGCAGGTTATTCTAATTTAGTTTGTACTCTGGTCTTCTATATCTACCTACCTATTTAGTTTAGTAATTGAGGGATTTGTGTTGTAGGTATTGGATGTATGTGTAATGACAAAAATCGTGTTGTGGTAGGCTCTCACGCCATATTTAACTATAATCAGACTTGATTAAACCTTTATTAAAAAAGTGAATACATAGTATTCCTTACAAAGTATGTCAGAGGGTCACATTCGTCGGTGATAGTACTACACAAGTTGGTAATAGTAGAACTATATTTTCATTATATATAAATTAAAAAATGGAAACAATAAATTATATAAATTAAATCGGAAGGTGTTGTTGATCCGACGCTGACCCTGGTCGGGCGGCGACTGCTGGCTTCAGACCTTAGAGTAGAGATGGAATCCTTACGCGGCCTCGCCGCCCTCCTCGTCCTCGGCGCTGGCGGTGAGCATGGTGATCAGCTTGGTGGTGTCGATGAAGCCCTTGTCGTCAATGTCCATCTGGTCGTACGCCTCGTCGACCTCTTCCGCGGAGAACTTGTCGCCCCAGGTCATGAGCGCGTGCCTCAACCTTTCGGAGTCGATCTTGCCCTCATCGTCGAAGGTCTTGAAGGCGTTGATGACGACGTCATCCTCGTCGGAGCCACCGGACATGCGGCCGGCGAACAGGGTGAGGAGCTGGGTGAAGTTGATGGGGCCAGGGGCCTCGTTGACCATCTCGTCGAGCTCCTTCTCGGAGGCGAGCCTGCCGAGCGAGTCGAAGGTGGCGCGAAGGTCGTTCTTGCCGATGATGCCGTCCTTGTCGTGGTCCATCAGCTGGAAGGCCTGCAACAAGAAAAGCATGTTTCATGAACAATCATTCTCAGAAGTTTCAAGTCAGTGTAACGTGAGCGTAACCAAAATCAAAACAAAGGGGATGTTTATAAACACGGATGGCATATGGCACGAGCTGAACTGAACAGATGTGCGCCACAATAACCCAGTTCAAGAGAAATGAGGTAACAATGGGACAATGGATAACCTAATTTTCTTGATCTATGTGTAGACCAACTGAGTACTTTATACGTAGTATGAATAGGTATAGTATTGAAGTAAAAAAATATCATGCTTCTTACAATCTTTTAGATATTGCGTCGAAATTTTTGCAGACTATTTGCTTTCAAATTGAAGTTTCTGGAGATCACAAGAGCAACCTCTATTTCCCTCATCTCACCAATGTAAACTTTGCTTTTTTGGTATTAATTTTATCGCAATCTAACTGAACAGAACCTGCGACCTTTTCATATTTCCTGAAAGGAGCTTAAACCTTTAGTATTTTAGTACCCACCTCCTTGAATTCGGCGACCTGCTTCTGTGTGAACATGGAGAAGACGTTGGAGCCGGTGCGCTTGGCTTTACGGCTTCCGCGAGAGGATTGCCTGTCGCTTCCACCACCAGACGCGGGCGCCGCTGGGGCCGCGGGGGCCTCTTCCGCAGGCGCATCTTCCTTCGCCTTCTTCTTCTTTACCTTCTTGTCCTTATCCGCCTGAAAAACAAAATAGTCTTCGTTAGTTTACCATACGTAACACATAACTACTTCAAAAAGTGAGAATATTTTTTTTTGTCTGGCCAAGACTGGCTTAGAGTTTGCCTTGACTGTAGTTTCAATCAAACTGTATGTTCACTGAATTCGATTATTTGTGTAGTTGGAATGTTATTTAGTAGTCAAGTGTTAAAACGAAACCCTAAGCGAAGCTCTTGCCTTATCAGTCACGGCCTTAGAATCGTCCCGTTCATTCAAATTTCTTTCACTACTTCATTTTCTATTGTTCCAAACTTCTATAAAGACAGTCCCGGACATTTCAGATACTAAGAAGAACTTATTATTTTCTTGGACACGCGATGATAGACCCGACCCAGCAATTTTTTTTTATTTAATAGAATTTAGTTTTAAACTGTAAAAGTTAATAAAATATTGTTGATTCGTGAAGTTGATGTTCAAATTAAGTTTACAATTTACTAACATTGCAAATCCGCAAATTCGTTCAATAGCAAATCTCGTTTATCTTGATCATTCTAATCTCTAATAAGTATATCATCCATTTAGTAACTTTATGCAGCCGAAGCATCTAAGAGATATATTTCTTCAATTATTTTCTTATCATGGTTAAATATTAGTGCTATTTCTGTCTGCAATTTGGGAGCATTTCATCACTTGTTCCCGACTAAGGCGTGGCGCGCGCGCCTCTATATTTAGCCTACAATCCGGCGTTCGTTTACATCGCCAACTGTTCTCTTACGTGAATTTATTATTTATAGATCTCCATTAGCATGTGCTCCAATTTCTTCAGCATTCGCTGAATATTGGTATCTTGCTGGTATTTTGATATCTGTATTAAAAGCAGTGGAATTATTGAAATGTCCAGTTGAAACTGTTATATTGGTATGTATACTTTTAGTTTTATATTCAATGTAAACTATTGTTTTTGTTCCTAATTTTTTAAATTTGTTATTATAAATACATAGTTATTGGTTACACTTGCTTTGAATATCTTTAGTCATAAAAATATTAAAAAAATAAGTTGAAAATTTCACTGCTTCATTGGCTGAACTAAACTTTTTTTAGGTTGTGGTATATGGAGTTACAGACTATTAATTCTCGTATTAATTAAAAATATTTAAATTCAATTAGAGTTTTTAGCTCAAAGTGTGTTATTTCGATCACTTTCATTTAATTTTCTAATGGATTTTGTTGCTATATTGAATATTCTCAAGTTATGTTGACTGACGTTAATTTTATTTACTTTCTAATCACGGCTAACTTCAAGACCACCGGGCACTCTTTCAAACGTATCGGCATGTCCGTCACGGTTTCCTAATACATCACTATCTTCACCACCAGACGCGTTTCGATCGGAACTGTCGTATTGTTCTTCATCAAAACCGCCACTTGGTTCACTCACATCACTTCACTTCACTGCACTTACCATTGTGTTCTGTGTTGGACGATCGACGAAGGAGAGACTGTACCGCTCGGCAGTCCCACCCTGACTCCGAGAAGCCGTTCCCTCGCAGAGATCCAGAAGTTTATCCCCTCCCCCGGCCCCCGCCTTTCGCTGCGCACGATTCCATATTTAGTTCGACAAATAAGATATGGTCCCGTGGAATTTTCAGCAGATCGAAAGCGTCTGCTTGGCGGCTCAGCCGTTTCTTCCTCTCGGCGGTAAAAATAGCTCGCTCACCTGAATCGCACTGTTTTATTTTTCGAGCCTCATTCCGGACGACATGTATTTTAGTTTAGGTGGCAATGCAGCAATCGTCGTCGTCATAAACCCTGTCTTTGGGAGGAGTGGGTTGATAAGTAGCCGATATATAGCCGATATCCTCTTGTCTCTAGGACATTTTCAAAAGCGTTAATATATCTTTATTTCAATTACAATGCCCATGTGCATATTTATCCTCAATCCTCAATGTTATTTATTTCTATGATCATTTATAATTGTCATGGACTACCTATACCTATGCTCTACCCTCTCCGCTGGATTCTCATATTAGTAGGCTAGTCTGGAAAAAAAATGATTTCAGGTTGATTTGAAAAGCATAGGTAGGCAAGCTCAGTTTCATAGTAAACACATTCTATATGGCATGGCATTTATTTTGGTGTACGTGGATGGCCCTTTTAAATTAGTAGTAAGCCTAGATAGTTTGTCTTTGCCTTTGCTCTTTTCTAAAGTTATAACAATTTTTTCGTGACCTAACAGCTAACAACTAAGCTTGGGAGTTTTTGGCGGGAAGTCAAGGGGTTCAGTTGGAGTTTGCTATAAATTGTTTTGCAAATTGATTCTAGTGGACTTTATAATATGAAATTGGTGTAGTTTGGTGTTATAAATGCTCATTCTCATGGACAATATGTAAAATGTTTAAAGTGAACAGTCATAGTGCGGCTGTAGTGATATTAATTTGCGGACTGCGGTGGGCGTCAGTAGGCGCCGTCCGCCACTCAATCGGCTATGAAAACCAGTGGACTTGTATAGATTTGTTGCCAAAGCTCCCATAAAGCAATCAAAGGTCCTATACCAACCTTTGATTGTATATATATATATATATATATATTTTTTACTTCATATCGATTGTTCCCACGTTTTATTAGCTTGAGCTTGGCTAAATACGCAACAGCGTCGAGCCAAATTAAAAAAAAAAAAACAACTAAGCTTAGTAAGAAGTACCGAAGTAACATATGTAGTGGTAAAAATTTAATTTGCATTTGGGCATATTAATTTTGGACAAATTTTATGGAGCATATAGAAAAATATGTTTGAAATTCATTTAAGTACGTTACGAGTCTTTCTTTGGGTAACCTAAGTACCTAATTTCAACAAGGTAAATTGGTTGTGACAGACGGTCAGACAGATGTGCGAGTAATCCTTTAGGGCTGTTTTTTCGTTTTGAGACACGGAACCCTAAAAATCATAACCATAAAAGGCAGAGAAACGAACATATCAAAATATCTACAATAAGCTACCTAAGTAGGTCAAGTCTGTCCTTAGCAATTTGGAAAAGATATAAGTAGCAGTTGGAGATATTTAGGTCTACCGAAACCTTGTCTAGCCTATCCCAAACGTAATCTGTGAATGACAAGTTCATGTACCTGCTTGACATAATCCGAGCAGGAGCGTCTGCTATAACGCTGCCAATTAAAAATATTCATAAATATTATACGTGTGTTACGCGGGGAACGTCACGTGCGTAGATTTGCACTCCAATCTCAATGAAGTGAGTTTTGAGATGAGAAAGTCTGTAAGAACTAATAAATATTCCCTACAAATCATTATAGGTTTCCTTATTATGTACATTTTTATCATTCTTCTTTTTAAGAGGGGTGTTATAAGTTTGACCTTAATGCCTGTCTATGTGTCTGTCCGTCGCATCGTAACTCTTCAAATGATGAATCGATTTCGAAGCGGTTTTTTTACGTGAAAGCAAATTCCCTTGCGGTGGTTTTTAGCTATGCTTAATGAAAATCGGTTCAGACGTTTAAAAGTTGTTGGTGTTAACGCTTGAAAGTCGTGTTTTTTTATTTGCCTGGCAAATAAATTCAAAAAACTTCAACCCTTAAAAATGCCGAAGATTGTGAGAAGTAGAAAAAAAGTAGTAGTAAAATACATCCTGCCGCCCGTCTGTCTGACGGGTCTGAGGAGGGGCTACCACCCGACGTCAACCCTTTTTCGGAAAACACGGTACACCTACACGTAATATTTGTCTCAGTCCTTTAGTCGCCTCTTTCTCTTCCGTGATAATCGAAGTGGTCCTATCGAGAACTACAAGTCACCCAGCAACCGCACTTCACAAAAAAACCAAGATGGCTGACGGATAACCCAATGTCTACACATGTAGCCATCTACCATGTAAACTCTCCTTCACCGCATCTTAAAAGCCGCAACAGCTTTTTGAGACAGCTTAGCTTACCACCTAAAGAAGTCTCGAAGACTGTGGCAAAATAAGTTCCCGTCCTCACCATGTGACATTCCACCTGACTAGAAGCTGCCCCTGTGCTGTTTGGAAATCTTTAAACGGACTCCGATCTGGTACAGGGAGATGCCGAGAGAGCACAGGCAAATGGGGTTACTCTGACAACAGTTTTAATGACTGTAGGGGTGGGGTCACTTAATCCATGAACAATAGACGTAGAATCTTTTTACATTTCTTAAATCTATGCTATGACCCATCTTTAGTCATGTCCTAACTGCCCGACTCCTAGTACTAAGGCCGATCTGAATGTGGCTAATGACAGGGTCGCCGTGGCTAGGTTCTGGTGTAATAATATTTAAAAAGAAGACCAACCATATAATGTCAGTTGTTCCGCCAAGAGCCAATAGGCATGATATGTCGAATGGAAAAATATTTTTAGTCCATCGGTTAGAATTCAGTCTTTCCCAAAGTGGGCGATAACGCCCCCTTGTGGGCGCTGCAGGTCTCAAGGGGGGCGGTAAGAAAGAAAAGAAAGAAATTGTTTTTTTTTTTTTTGCTAGGAGCTTTATTTAGCTAGGAGGCCTCTTAAACAACGACTGCAAGAGCTCTCGACTCTCAACAACAACTTGTGAACATCAACTAATATGAATTAAAAGATTGCTCAAACTCGGTTCTATATTTCTCTCCGCGTAGTTCATATATTTGTCCTATTTTATTAAATATAGAAAAAATGAAAATTATGTCAATCGGTCGCTCCGTTTCGTAATGAAAGTAGACACAAACAAACAAATAAAAAGGCAACAGACACACTTTCGCATTTTAATAGTTATTAGTACTCGTAGATATCTATCATGTTTTAACAAGTTTTTGTTAAATAACCCGAATTGTGCATTCCTGTATCAGTTGGCTGGTTCATTGAATACTTGTTCGGACTTGTTGAGTACGATTGAGCGTCGAATGAGATAAACGAGTTTATGCATGTTTGTTTTATTCCTGTCGGTGCGTGCTGCTTAAGCATTCCTATATAAACAATATAATATTTATTTTATTTTCATTTGTGGTTTCGCGCGGAATAGATGAGCAGTACTTACGCCTCCTCTACACTACTCGCGAAGTTGAACGTATTTCTCAAAGCAAAACAATGTCGGAAGTAAAAAAGAAGAGACGGCAATACTATGCGGAATATATTAAATTCGGATTTATTGAAAATCCCACAAACCCATCGTCGCCTTTGTGTCTTCTATGTCTAAAAACATTTTCGAATGAAGCAATGAAGCCTTCAAGGCTGCAAGATCATTTGAATAAAATGCATCCAGATAAGAAAGACAAGAATGTAGCATATTTTCAAGACCTAGAGAAGAAGCATAATACTCAGCCAAGTGTAGCAAAACTATTTTCGGCGGCTGCTAAGCAAGATGACGACGGAATTCGAGCTTCGTACAATATCTCTTTATTAATTGCTCAAAAAGGCAAACCACATAACATCGGAGAAGAGTTAATATCAATATCAAATAGGTTTCAAGTTGCGGGTTATAGTAAAAGTTTCGTTTAGAAATCTTCGCTAATATACATATATAGGTCACAATAATTAATTAATTTAATTTGAAGTTATAGTGGTTTTTAAATAGGTGAAAAAATGGGGGCGCTAAAAAAATATTTATTCTCAAAGTGGGCAGTAGACAAAATAAGTTTGGGAACCACTGGGTTAGATCATTAAAAAATATTGTACACGTATTTTGTTTTCTCCGAAACCAAAAATGACAAAGATACGGCGCATTGAAATTTCGCGTGACGTCACACTTAAGCACGATTTTTACTTAAGTGTGACGTCGCAAGCCCCCACTCAGGAACTTTGACGCTCCGTATCTTTGTGAATTTTTACTTTTTTGGTAATCTGAAAAATAAGTGTCTATTATTTTTGGAAAATCTAAAAGACGGACTTAATACAATCATACTTTTCAGACCCTGTCGTCACCCCTATTCGTTGATCTAAATCGAGGCTCCAATATGGGTAATGCTGACAGGCGCGCACCGCCTGTGTGTTTTCGCATTTATTTTGGGTTGAAGATGAGTCAGTAAATTTTTATACATAGTGTAGGCATAGCTCACCTGATGGTAAGGTTACCGTAACGCAGCTTACTGAGTAACTTGAAATAGCCGGGACTGGTTTACCATGTAAGGAATACTATAATTTACTACATAGCTCTGACATGGTGCATTATTGGTACTGCATAGAGGCTCCTGTGAAAAGAAAATACTTACCAACTATTTGCCTTTCCGCTCAGATTCGAGGACGGAAATGCTTGCGGCTAGCAACCTATCACTATTTTGATTCATTTTTCCACTTTCAAGTCCACCATTTAATACAAGTGTAACGGCGGACTTAAAGCCTAAGGCCTTATCTACCAGTCACCACTTTTAGCGTCATGGTGGGCGAGAAGATGGAAAAGCAATCAATACAGTGATGGGTTGCTAGCCGCATCGCCTGTTAACATGATTCGCATTTTTGCCCATTCCCTCGATCGGCTTTTACGATTTGCGCGGAAAGAGAAGCAGCTGGTACATTCTAAGTTTTTTCATTTCTCCCAGACCAGCATGGGAGTAGCAGCAGCTGTATATCGATGCGCCTGAAAATTAAAGACCGCCTTTGTAAATACTTAAGTACCTGGGTGACCGAGCTTAGCTCGGTCGGTTTCATCTCAAACATTAACTTCATTTTTTTAAACTTGTCTAAAAACAGTACAAAATAAAAAATTATATATAAACTTGAACATTAAAAAAAACAAAAGTAAGTCACCGAGTGGGATTCGAACCCGTAACACTCTTTCTAGCGGTCAGCATCCTTAACCACTGAGTTAAGCGAATGGCGGCCCGCGCGAGGAAATTAGCGACCATATTCTGCGTGGAAAGAAAAACGAATAAAAACTCGAAAACACGCGTTTTCCCAAACATAAGACTAATCTAGATCGATTGTTTACCCCCGAAAACCCCCATATACCAATTTTCAGCAAAATCGTTAGAGCCGTTTTCGAGATCACAGAAATTTATAAATAAATATATATTTAAATAAATATACAAGAATTGCTCGTTTAAAGATATAAGATAAGATATATATGGTGACCGAAATGAAAAGAAAAGAGAGCCACGTTACAAAAAAGGTGCTAAATTTGAAGATTAATGAATATAGAAACAGAGGACGGCCAAAGAAAAGATGGATGGAGTGCGTTAAGGACGATATGGACAAAAATAATGTGACAAGTGCCTTGACAAAGGATAGAGGAAAATAGAAAAGACTCACATGCTGTCACGACCCCACGAAAAGTGGAATAAGGTGAGGAGAAAGAAAGAAGATGTGGGTCCCCGACGCTGTCGCCAGTTTCTTTTTTTTGAACTTGGCTAGGCACGCTGCCGCGTGTCTCTATCTCTATACTGTGGAGTAGTACCACACGACTCGGAACCATAAAGCTCCCTACACGCGACCCAATTTGGCATAAAATACAATCTGCAGTAACAATCTATACACGGTGAATTTTTACTGGTTTTGGAGCCGAAGGCCACTTCATAAGAATCGTTAGTAAGACCTAATTGGCCGGTTAAAATAAAAATTTAGAAACAAAGAATGTTAACTAAAACTCGAAAGTAATATCGTGAGATCAATTAGTAGTGCCGTCGCTAGGCGCCGCCGGCCGGACGGCCGGAGGTCATCGGCCGCACGCAGGAGTTTGGACCGGCATAACTACGTGGTCTTGATCGAAAATCATTTTCGTAACTTTTTTATTATAAGTCATACACAAATTTGGATTACGTATTTGGATAGATGAATTTATTTACTATACATCATTTATTTTTCCAAAACCAATGAAAAGTCAGCGTGTATATTTATTTGGTTATCAATCTGGTGCTGGGGGGTTACTCCAAAAGCAAGACGGTCGTTACTGCGTATTCGCGTTTCAATGTCAAGCAACCTTGAGTAATAACATATGATGATAAAGTCTTATTTAGTTTGCCACAGAAATAGGACGTCACTATCGTACGACTAATTAATTATTTTATGGAGTGTTCTGCAGATAGTTTCTGCAGATTGTATGTAGCCTCCTTTATATCGCCAATATTATCTAATCTGGGCTAACGCTGACAGGCGCCGCCCGCGTCGTTTCGGTGATATTTCGGGCGCCGTGAGTCAGCTGCCACTGACCACTGAAATAGGGTTATTGTAATCTATACCGGGAGGCGAGCTAGTCTGTGGAACGTACATACAGTCTGCATTGAAGGACATCTCGTGGACTATCATGTTTAACCCTTGACACAAAAAGAGGAGTGTTATAATTTTGACGCCAGTGTCTGTCTGTTTGTCTGTTAGCGTGACTGTCGCAGTCGTAGCTCTCGAATGAAAAGACCGATTTAGTTGCGGGTTTTTATATGAGAAAGCGAGTTTCCTTGCCGTTTGGTTTCCCGCAGAGTAGAATAGGACCACTCCAATTTGTATCTTTTTATTTAATTTATTGCACTTAAAATTTTAAGATTATATATTATAGTACAAAAGGTACAACTTAATGCTAAGCATTGTCTACCAGTTCACCTTTGGGACGTAGAAGAAAAGATGGTAGATGGGGTGCAAATTTAATTAGATAAGTATATTTGGAAAGAAATATATTAGGGTGTACGAGTATTTAATTACATAAGGTATACTTAGATTTTCCGTGGATGTCGTAGAAGGCGACTTAGGAAATAAGCTAAACAAAGCTTATAAACAATTAAATATCGTTAGACCTCTCCAACCCGTCTGACCATCGAAGAGAGTGTAGGCTAAATCCTCTGGCTGCTCTAATCAAGTATGGCTCTGGTAGTACAGAGAGGGTCGTGCTCCTGCAGTGGAGACTAATAAGACCTGATGATGAAGTGTCCTTGAGATGGTTTCTAGCTATGTTTGATGAAACGGTTTAGCCGTTCAAAAGTTATGGGGGTTAATGTTTGAAAGTTATTTTAATTTGACTGGAACACATTTGTATTGGCATATCGCGTCTAATAATCATGTTGGTCTAACTGCCTCCGTGGTGTAATGGTTGGAGCGTTTGGCTCATACCCGGAGGTCGCGGGTTCGATTCCCAGCGGGGGCAACGACTTTTTGTTGTTGTCCTAGTTTGGTTAGGACAGTGGTTCCCAAACTTATTTTGTCTACTGCCCACTTTGAGAATAAATATTTTTTTAGCGCCCCCATTTTTTCACCTAATTAAAAACCAGCCAACTGATACAGGAATGCACAATTCGGGTTATTTAACAAAAACTTGTTAAAACATGATAGATATCTACGAGTACTAATAACTATTAAAATGCGAAAGTGTGTCTGTTGCCTTTTTATTTGTTTGTTTGTGTCTACTTTCATTACGAAACGGAGCGACCGATTGACATGATTTTCATTTTTTCTATATTCAATAAAATAGGACAGATATATTAACTACGCGGAGAGAAATATAGAACCGAGTTTGAGCAATCTTTTAATTCATATTAGTTGATGTTCACAAGTTGTTGTTGAGAGTCGAGAGCTCTTGCAGTCGTTGTTTAAGAGGCCTCCTAGCTAAATAAAGCTCCTAGCAAAAAAAAAACATTTTCTTTCTGGGTCTCTTACCGCCCCCCTTGAGACCTGCAGCGCCCACAAGGGGGCGTTATCGCCCACTTTGGGAACCACTGGGACATTGCAGGCTGATCACCTGATTGTCTGATAAGTAAGATGATCCGTGCTTCGGAGGGCACGTTAAGCCGTCGGTCCCGGTCACTGTCTTTGACATTGGTCGTTACCTAAAACCATGTCAGAGGCCTTTAAGGCGGTTTAAAAACTCTGACACTAGTGTTAGTCACTAACACACACGATAAGAAGAAGTTGGTCTAAAATCTCACCATATATGACCAGAGAGGAGGGGTTAAAAGGTAGCAAAAAACATCACGTGATTAATGTGCGACTCCAAAACAACTTCTTTCTAGAATTAAAGAGTCCACAACTTTTTTGTCCACCTGCTACTAACCAACGCGTTGAATATGGATTGGCCCAAGACCAAGACTCTGTGTACCGTGTATATGACATATTTGTTCTTAATTAGGGTTTCATACCCAAAGGGTAAAAATAGGACCCTTTTACTATGACTCCGCTGTCCCTCTGTCTGCCACCAGGCTGTATCTCATGATGAAACGCGATAGCTAGATAGTTAAAATTTTTACAGATGATGTAGGTACTTCTGTAATACTAAAAACAAAATAAAATAAATATTTAATGGGGGTCCCATACAACAAACGTGTTTCATATAGATAGTGGTACGAAATCCGTCATGCGCGAGTCGGACTCGTACTTTGCCGGTTATTTTAAAATGTCTAACTTAATTTAAAAAATTCGACAATAGGACTAGAGTGGAGTAGTGTTGCTCCACTCTACTCCTACTGTCGGATTTTTTAAGTTTCCCACTTAGGAGGAGCTTGGTAGTCCCACGGGGTGTGTACCTTTTTATTAGCGCATACGCCGCATGGAGCTCGATGGCCCGGCGGGAGGGCGCATTACTAGCGCTTTCACAAGTAAAGTGACACCGGGCGTGGTCCGCGCTTGGATGGGTGACCACAATGGAATAAAAATTTCTGAAGCTCCTCCGTGCTTCGGAAGGCACTTATAAGCCGTTGGTCGATGTTATCATTATATAGCAGTCTTTAAGCTATGTCAGATGCTTTTAGGCAACATGAAAAATCTGACACCAGTGTTGGCCACTTACACACACGAAAAACAAACAGCGCTTACGCCTCCGAGCGTGGCTCATACTCTGATTGCTGACCACAAGTAGCATAAATTATCTCGAGGGTCTCCGTGCTTGGGAAGGCACGTTAAACTGTTGTTGTAAAAGATACCTCTATGCAGCTTGAAGGATCTGACACAATTGTTTGTATTTCGTGTGTATAAATTAAGGCCTAAATGACCAGACCACTTATGCCTAAAGCATGCTTTGATTTGCTTTGTTTATGCCAATACCAGATCGATTCAATCAAGTTTCGCGTAAACCAGTATACAACCTTAACGACGTCACACAGCCATCTCTCTCACACATTATTCCCTTCTCGCTTGTCAAGTTAACTGGCGCCTTTCACTTTGTGGTTCGCCAGTGGTATACCAAGCAATATGAGTCTAACACGGCCATGCAAGATATTCCCGTAAATAAATGAAAATAAATAGCTAAAATGAACACCAGAAATAGTCATGTTATACCAAAGTTTACGAGTTTTTACTTAGTTTTCTTATTTGTTGGTGAGTTTTCTAAGTTGTATTTAAGTTATGTGTAATGTGTGTGTGACGTATTATTATGACCGCTAGTGTAATTATGTGGTATTATGTAGTTTCTAAAGTTTGTGTAAGTTAATGTAAGTAATTTAATCGACGAAGTTGAAATAACTTAGATTTTTCAAATATTTGCGAGTACGTAGTTAAATCAAGTTATAATTTAGTATTAGAAATAATGATCTATTACTTTCTCTTTCTGCAATAAGCGATACAGTAGTTTTAAAATAAGTTACGAGTAAGTTTCGATACGTTTAACAAAAGATGTCAAGTTGAAGCTAAGTTAAAGTGAAACTTATTTCAAGGTCGTTTCGTGAACTTCCGTACCGTAACTTAGTCGTTTAGTAACTTTCAGTTTTATTTCAATATAAGAGTATCCAAAAATAGATTGTCTATGTATGTCTGGGAATAAATGTGCAAGAAAACAATAAAATATTATACATAGAGATTTTTCAAAACAGATATTTTATGATACTGGCACTTTGGAAAACAATAATTAGGTAATATTAGAATTAATGAGTACAAAATAACTTTATTGCTCGTAAGGAGCGACTTTACATTTACGATTAACTACACCTTAATTTCGTGTTGATCGTCTATTTTACATTGTGGTATCTGACGCGTGTTTATTATTATTATTATTGTAGTTGTAGGAAACTTTCGAAAGAATTGCCCTAGCTGGTAGTAAATACATAGGTACTGCAACAAACCGCATTAGCTTTATTTCTTGTCTTGTTACTTTATTCTGATACAATATTTTTGAACCCTAAGCTGCGCCCTAGGCTGCATTGATGCATCCAAAAATCATTTTTCTTTTCATTTATTTCATCACATGTGTGTGTACCTATATTCCTGATATATATTTTCTCTATTCTCCAGAGGCTGCCAGCTCTCTAGTTCTACGAGCTTACATATCACAACATGGCCTCCACGGAGAGATAGAGTTCTCTCAGAAGAATGAAACCCTCATCAGCATCAGAACCAACCTCAAACCCACGCTCCAGTACCCTGACGGCGTCTGGAGATGGACCATACACGAGTTCCCGGTCGACTACCGGGACCTCTCCGATGCTAGGTGCTCTGAAGAAAACCTTGGAAGAGAACTTATAGATCTCACTGAAGAATTAGGATATTTAATAATTCCTGGAAAAGACCATGCAGAATTTGAAAGTAAGAATAGTCTTACTGGTTTAAACGGACTCTGGGGAAAGAGTATCGTATTCGAAACCGCTGAAAGAGAAAGAGTTATCTGCGCGTCTATTCTTTCTACAGAAAATCAATTTGAGAAGCATGCTATGGTAAGATTTGCGTCCCCTCTAGCAGGAACTTTACATTTTAGATGGTTAACAGCACCAGAGTTTGGCGAAGCAGATTCTTACATCCAAGCAGATTTGTATCACACTAAATCCATCCCTGATAAAGTAGAATTTACTGAACATAAGTGGAAACTATTTGTGACTGATATATTCGACTCAGACAGAGGTAACCATGAAGACAATTGTAATATTCTGCAATTAGTTTTTGATCCTGATAACAGTGGAGATGGAATGAGTGTAGGGGATCTTGATGCTCATCTAGGTCTTGTAAAAGTAGCAACAGATGGAAATGTTAAGAAAGTGAAGACATTGTTTAAGAACGAAGTCCTGAATGTGCTAAGGAGTGACATGGAGGTGACTAAAAGAAGTTTGTACGTGGTGATATACGATCACCGGCATTCGGACAGTTTCCTGGCTTGTGCTAAGTTGAGGCCCATGGATCCTAGAAGCACCAAGTAAGTAGAAGGCTCATTAATATCCATTCAGTTATTTTTACAGTACGTGAAGTCAATTTTAGGAAGTTCAAACTTAGTACTACTTAAGTATATTAGTTAATCAGAAGTCAAACAGTGAAAGTAAAAAAATATATATTTAGATGTATGTATA
This sequence comes from Acrobasis consociella, assembly GCA_963555685.1. NCBI lineage: Eukaryota > Metazoa > Arthropoda > Insecta > Lepidoptera > Pyralidae > Acrobasis > Acrobasis consociella. The sequence goes on from OY743127.1 coordinate 338,345, forward strand.
GATGAGCTATAAAGTAGATAATGTAATAACATTTACAAATAATGACAAATTTCACGTACACCATCTGTTTTGTAAATACGCCAATTTTCGCTTACAAATGTTTGGATAATATGCTATGAATTAGCAGAAGTCTAAATTAAAATAAAGTGCAATAAATTACTTGTATGTTTAGGATATAACGTCTAAAAAATATACTAAGGGCTCTTACAGACAAGCGACATTATGTTGACGACACTACCTGTGTCGCGCGACAAAATATGAAGGAAAACTTTTGACCAGAGTTACTATAGTAAGCAATACTTTTTAATCAATATTTCGATATAAGTATGGTCATTGAAGAAAGATTAAGTGTCATGGCCTGACTAGTTACCATTAAAAGTTTCAGTACATTATGTTAGACTAACGTTACACGTCATACATTTCTCTCAGGACCCTCATAAACATGGACGGCATCAGAGGCACGGTCGATTTCTCCCAGCGCTCGCCCTTCGACCCCACGTGGGCGACCTTCACCCTGGGCTCCGCGGACCAGGACTACGAGGCCAACCTTCGCTTCGTGGGCTCCATGCTGCAGTACAGCATCCGCGACCTTCCGCCCAGGCTACTGGACGCCAGTCACATCAACGACATCTGTAACACGACGGGGGACCTGTACAATCCCACGAAGATTGAATTGCAGAACATTCCACCTCCAGGTTTGTTTTTTCCGTGTGTGTATGGGCCAACACTGGTGTCAGATTTTTCTAAAGGCATCTGACATAATTTGACGACTGCCATGTAATGATGACAGCCGGGATCAACGGCTTGTACGTGCCTTCCGAAGCATGGAGGAGCTCGAGACATTATTATGCCACTTGTGTTCACCCATCCAACTATACAAATAGGTACTCTACTGACCTACGGGAAAACATTTGGACTTTCAAACTTTGGTCATAACTCCTCAAACGTATACTATTTTTTTTGTTTGATAATTGACTTTTCTTTGGGTCCGTAACTTAGTTTCGAGAGTCTTATGTTCGATTCACGGAAAGTCGACTGGAAGATTGTGCGAATTAAATTTATTGCGAAAGAACCTTTTGTCGCCAAATGCTGCATCGATTAAACATATGCTAAAACTGAAAAAGAGAATCAAAACAGTATCGAATGGGTTGCTAGCTGCATCATCTATTGACGATTCATAGTGCTCCAGAAGAAAAGCCTCTGATATCTTTTTAGGGTTCCGTACCCAAAGGGTAAAAATGGGACCCTATTACTAAGACTTCGCTGTCCATCTGTCCGTCCGTGTATCCGTCTGTCTGTGACCAGGCTGTATCTCATGAACCGTGATATCTAGACAGACAGTTAAATTTTTCACGGATGATGTATAATTGTGTTGCCGCTATAACAACAAATATTAAACACAGAATAAAATAAATACCTAATTCGGGCTCCCAAACATCAACGCATAACTTTTTACGAAATATATATATAATATAAACATAACATGGTACGAAACCCTTCGTGCGCGCGTAAGACTCGCACTTGGCCTGTTAAACAAACGCTAAAGATGGAAAACGAGAGTCAAGAGAATCAAGAAGAAAAACAGAGTATATATTGCGTTGCTAGCCGCATCATCTATCAACCTGATGCATATTCTCAACCATTATCGTTCTTTTATTATGTTTTTTAAGGAAGTTCGAGTTTGAGCATAAATATAGTGCTTTGTATAGATCAAACAATCGAATGTCTCACATTCCAAAACAGCGGAGGCTGAATTAGTAAATACGCGGGTACTATTGTAGATCGACCGACGTCGGAAACACGGAACAAACAAAATTCCGCGCTCTGACGAAATAATTCATGTTCGAGGAACGGAACACGTCGGATGTTTTCGTCAATTCATTAATTATATCCTTCACATTAGCCGTGTGGTTTCTGGCAGAGTAGAATAGGGCCACTCCTAGTCCTCCCGTGGATGTCGTAGAAGGCGACTTAAGGAATACAAGCTAAACAAAGCTTATAAACATCAATGAGATCTCTTCAACCTATCTGGCCAGCGAGGAGAGTGTAGGCCAAAGACCTCTGGCCGCTCTGGCCAAGTATGGCTCTGGTAGTACAGAGACGGTCGTGCTCCTGCAGTGGAGACAAAAAGACCTGATGATGATGATGACGATGATGATAATGATGATGATCATGATCATCATGTAACAGTCTTTATTTATAATACTGGACCGATTGAGTTGAATTTTGATACACATTTATTTATTTATTCATTTCTTACTGACCATAATGGCACAAAAGGTGTACTTAATGTTAATGCATTCTCTACCAGTCAGCCTTTAGCCTACTGAGGCATGGAGCATTTATAATGAGAGAATAAATACCTCTAAAATCGGCTCAGCCAAGTGTGCAAAATGTGCCAATATGAGAGACATGCAGGGGCAAGAAGCCCGAGACTCCGTCATACTGTAAGCTGAGGAGACGTGTCTACGTATTTACAAATTTCTTTAATAATATTCCTGTGAAATATATGTAATAACAGATGCGCGAATTCCGGGCTCAGAAAGATTGTGTCGCGCGCGAGTATTGTAGAGGTATTTGCAAAATGATATCTGTGTCACGCTGCTCTGCCTCCCAAACTCCCGAACCGACTCGAATCTTTGCAAGTCCTACAGGCGATTGCCTAATTTTTCCTTCTGAAATGTTGTTTCGGGCGTTATCGTTTCCTCCCCCCTAAACGATTCAGTACATACATACTAGTAGGTATGGTAGGCAGAGACTATGGACCTCCACTTGCTACGATCCTGACAAACATCTTTTGCTTCATCTAAACACCTTAATTCAGTACACCTTAATCTAAGGCTGTACGGTTTTTTGTTAGTAATTCGGTTTAGTTGAACTTAAATAAATTAAAATGCTCGAGGTAGAGGAGGGAGAGCTCGTATTTTTTTTATTAAAAAAATATTATTATATTTAAACTTTTGTAGTAAGCAATATTTATTTATTTAAAATAAAGACGAACGGTCCTACATAGCTGATATATTAACAACGTATTAAAAAATATCAAAATTGGGCTATGTTTAACTGAGTGAGTTTCACACTAAGTTTCAGAGACAAGTAACTTGAAGCTCGGTCTATCAAGACTTGTCACTGAGTGTCAGAGTCAAGTAAATCGACGCTCTGTCTATACAGTAAGCTTAGAAGACGTGTTTACGTGAGCAATCTCTTCAGTATCGGCATGCCTGTGACGCATCTGGCCTGCCTTGATCGCTGGCGCGCCGCCAGCCGCCCGGTTACTCGACACCATTGTCGTACATGGAATCGAGCGATATACATACAAATACACTTACTGATTAGCTCTTACGGGGTAGAAAGAGCCCTCAGTTTACCAAACAGGTGAAACTGAGCCTAGAAATTCATTTACATCGTGCAAATGACACATTCAGCGCAATTTGAAAGGAAGATACAATTGTGACGGGTTAGCCATATCGCTTATAGATATGACTTTATTTTCGACGCATTTTAGTTGACACCAATGTTGGCCATTTACACGTACAAAAATAATTCCTAGGTTTTTTATGATCTTCCGTAAAGAAGTATTTTAAAGTCTGAATTAGGTGGATACTTTGTTTTACTTTGTTTTATTATGTATAATATTTAATCATACATTCGAACACAAATATTATTTTTTGTAAACGAATTAAATGAAATAAATAATAAATAGGTACTACTCAAAGAATTGGCAGGCAAAAGCGCCAGACAGAGAAATGGATAGCCGAGAGGGAGGCCTTTGCCCAACAATGGGATCTAGCGGACTCTAAATAGTAATAATTAGGTAGAAATTGTAGAAAAAAGAAGTACGTAGTGAACCAGGTACAAATTCGGATGAGTAGTCAAGGTGTAAAAATATATCAGTAAAAGACGTAATGGTAATAAACTTATTTCTGTTTACATTCTGCATACACAGAGTAAAATAGGCGTTAACGGTTGTTAATAGAGTTTACTTTGAAGGGTCTTTAAGCGCCAAATCTTTAGTTTGATATTTTATTGGGTTTGAGGCCAAACAATGCGATGTGGACAGCAAGGTCGTGCGTCGAAGAAATATATTTATTTCTTTGAAATTGCGGAAGAGAAAAATATCCATGCCAAATTACAGCTTTCTAGTACTTATAGTCTCTAAGTAAAACCGTGGACAGACAGACAGACATGGCGAAACTATAAGGGTCCCTTGTTTACTATGGAATCCTAAAAAAATAATGTTTTAACAATTACATATTAGTACACCACTCTGAACTTGAGGTTTTGGGATTGATTTCTATCCAGGGCAAGTTGGACAGTAGCCCTTTGCGTCTCTTGTTGGGTGTTTATCAGTACAAACCTAACCTGTACATATATTTATCTCAGATCAAGGAATATTCATTGTAAAATATAGTATTCGCTTTAACAATAGTCAAATTGTGATATCATCATATCAAAGTCCACAGGACATTAAGAGATATCTCAGAAAATACTTACTTCTCTATAATATTTCACAAGGATAGGAACTAAGCAGTACAATAAGATATTTTTGTATGCCAATTTACTTATTGTTTTAAGGATGAAATAAATCAAGTTTACTAAATTAAATACACTACACATACACGCTGACTTTTCATTGGTTTTGGAAAAAAAAATGTCGTATAGTAAATAAATTCCTCTATCCATATACGTAATCCAAATTTCTGTATGTCATAAGATAGAAAAGTTGCGTAAGTGATTTTTGATCGAGACCACGTAGTTCTACGCCGGCCTAATGTCGATGACCCCGGCCGGCCGGCGGGCGATGTATGGCGGCGGTACTACTAATTGATCTCACAATTTTACTTTCGAGTTTTAGACAACATTTTTTGTTTCTGAAATTTTATTTTGACTAGCTAATAAGGTCTTACTAACGATGCCTATGAAGTGGCCTTCGGCTTCAAAACCAATGAAAAATCACCGTGTATATGACTTAAAAGTTGAAACTTTGCACTTAATGTCGTGTAAAAGTGTCTGTAAAACTCTAATAACTAAACAAAAATTTTAATTTTTGAATCTTTGAATCAGGACTTGGCACGCAAGACCAGTATCCCGTGGGCGACCTCCTCGGGAAGTACAAGGACCGGACCGAGTACCTCAACCACAAGTACCTGCTGCCTGGCCTGGCCAACGAGCTGAGCGGGGCCTACTGGGACGTGTTCCTGCCGCTCCAGGGGGCGCATAGTGTGGTGCATCGAGGATTGGCGTTGGTCAGGTATGTCATCAGAAGATATGCGATCTTTTTCTTATTCATTTCGCTCGGTCTTCGGCATCTTTAGGCGAATTACGTGCATATATTAGGAGAACAAAGAATTACATGCTGTCCTGACCCCCACGTAAAGTGGGATAAGGTGAGGAGAAAGAAAGAACTTAGGAGAACAAAAAGTCGGAGCGCGCGCTCCAGGCTCCAAAGCAGCATAGCTATGGAGTGGATGCCACCGGAAATGCGATATAAGATGAGAAAAAGCTTAACAATCTTTACTACTTCCTGTCCTCTACTTTTACTATCTTTCCGGATAAATTCGGCTCCTCTGCTCTTTGTTATTGAAGTTTCCAGAACAGAATTCTAGACAATCATTGGGTCCTCCTGGGTTTTTACTTCACCAATTTGCGTTATCCTTACCAGATCTTCGTCGTTTTAGCGGATAATATGTCTGAGCCTTAAGATTACATGCCCTTTACCGTCTCCATCCTAAGCCCCCGCATTTCGCAGTTTGCACTGTATATGTTCATCTTTTCCAGGAGAGCCCCCAAACGCGAGATATGCGGCACCATCCTGCCCTACGAGCACGACACGGGGTACCAGCTGCTGCTGACGTCCGCCGAGGTGATCTTCCGGTACCCCATCGTCAGCCGGGTCATCTTCCGTCAGCCGGCGAACAAGCCCTGGGAAGACACTACCATCATTATTGAGAGCATGGTGCGTTTATAATAATTCGAAAGGGGCATTTAGGACTTTACTTTTAGGAGCTCCACACACCGAGCGCGGTGCGGCATGGCGACATTTTGTAGTAATGTTTATGTAGTACCACGCACCAAACCGGGAGCATCGTACTTCATATACATGCATACAAAATTCGACAGCTGCGGTCACCACGCCGCGTCGCCCGCACCGCGCTCGGTATGTGCAGCTCCTACAATCAAGATTTTAAGGAAGAACTTGGCATTTAATTAATAATAATAAAAGAAGTCACTTTGTAAATAGTATCACTGGAAATCGCTGGATGCAAAACAGACCACTTCTTTGAATTGGTCATTGCATTGATAAAAGTTTTGGTTTCTTAAATTTAGAGAATTTTCCACCGTTTTTACGAATATACGACTAGTTATTTGAAAATCCTCATTAGGTTCTTAATCCCATGATGCCTCCTTAGCATCTAATGCTCTAGCATATCAGGTAGATTACAAAAGACTAATACCCATGGTATCTGCACAGATTCACGCCGACGGCTCCAACGTAAACAACACCTTCGAGCACCGCTGGGCCATCCACGAGCGGCCGCCCGGCGCGGACTTCTACAACTGGACGGCCCGGTGTCTCAGCGCCGGCAACGTGTACGAGCCGCACGGGCTGGAGATCGACATGAGGCACCCCGACCAGTACTGCAGGCCAGGGCTGGAAGGTCTCTGCAGAGTCGGGGACTTCACTACCAGGTTTGTTCTTCTTCTCTAACTGAACGGTTAGATTCAGGGTGCCAAAGTAATTTTATTGATGATAGTCGAGACTACCGGCTCAGATGCCTCTTGAAGTATTTTTGTGCCACTTTTCGTTACAAATTCAGAAATTACAATGCAAAATATAGGATATTTCTTATAATTATCTGGGTTTGTTATGCTGGTATAGTATTGGTAGTAAAGGAGCTCGGTGGCCCGGTGGGAGCACGCATTACTAGCGCAACCGAAGCAACACCGAGCGTGTTCCGAACTTGGGTGGGTGACCAAAAGTGGTACAAAAAATTCTAGAGCTCTTTTGTGCTTCAGAAGGCACGTATTAAGCCGTTGGTGCCGGCTGTCATCATTGTATGACAGTCGTCAAACTATGTGAAATGCCTTTATATCTTTTAGCCTGAAAAATCTGACACCAATCTTGGCCACTTACACTCACGAAAAACAACAAACAAGTATTGGTATACCTACTTGTGAGGCTACTTTCATTAATGTACCCATAATCAAAGTATCTTTACCAAACCAATAACGAGCATAAGACATACCGTGAAAATGGGACATTTCTATTCCTTATTTCTCAGCGAATATATTGCTATGGCAAATGGAATATTAGTGGTATTTTTAAACCTTTACCAACGTGGCATATACCAGTGCTGGTATTTGACCTCTTTATTACCACAGGCACGGGATGCTATCAGTCGCCGGTAAGAAGGCGGACAGCGCTCGGCTCACCCGGCGCTTGTTCACCGACACCGTCACCGCATTGGCTGGGAAGTTCTCCATCATGAAGAAGTCGCTCGTCATCTTCGACGACCACGGACCGGTGGCGAGGGGCGAGCGCATGGCCTGTTCCATGTAAGTCTAAAGTCTAAATATATTTTGTAGGATCCTCTCACTCACTATCCTATGTGTCATGGATTATTAAAAGTTATTAGGTGTTTGCTTAGCTGTGTGGTTTCCGGCAGAGTAGAATAGGACCACTCCAAGTCTTTCTGTGAATTTCGTAGAAGCCGACTTAGGGAAATACAAGCTAAACAAAGCTTATAAACGTCAATGATACCTCTCCAACCCGTCAGGCCAGCATGGAGAGTGTAGGCCAAGTCCTCTGGCTACTCTGGCCAAGGATGGCTCTAGTAGTACAGAAAGGGTCGTGCTCCTGCAGTTGAGACTAAAAAGACCTGATGATAATGATAAAGTGTTTGTTTGGGATTATTTGTTCTCAAATGTTGCGAAAACCGGAACCCAATACATACATAATATCACGCCTGTTTCCCACAGCGGTAGGCAGAGACTATGGACCTCCACTTGCTACGATCTTGACAAACCTCTTTTGCTTCATCTACACTCATTAATCTCTTCATACATACCCTCCAGTTATGGGTACTTTTTACCTCTCCCTTTTTTAGAATAATACTGGAACCCAATAATACATGTTATTGTATTTATTTACCAAACTTGAAAATTGTCTTCAATGGCACAGACACCATATAAGTTTGATAGATACGTAATAATGATACGATAGAGATAAGTGGTGTTAGTTCTTATGGTCGAAGGCTTGGTCTTCCCAGCAAGAAAAAAAAATGATGCCAGTTGCATTACTTTAAATCTTCCCTTCCCTTGATATTGTATCTAAACATTTTAAGTATAATTTCTTTGTGATTTTGACGCCAGCTTTCTGTTCTTTTCCTAAAGTCTGACAGGGGAAGACTATTTCTTCTTATTTAAGTTTTGGCTCCATAAAATAAAATAAAGGTTACACCTCTTTGCTAAAATTACTTTCCAGAGTCGGAGGGCTAAACCGAAGGAAGGCGGTAGTCCGCGACTGGTTCGGCAACGGGGAGCCGGCGTCGCTGCGCGGGCGGCTGGAGCTGACGCAGCAGTCCGAGTATGACGTCACCAACGTGCAGGTCGTGCTGGACGGGCTGGATGACGTCAGCAACTATAAGATACACGTGGTATGTGGCAGCCCTTGTTAGGCCTAACGCAGACGACAGACTTTTTATATGATAATAGAACCCACGCGATCATACGCACACGACGCGCAAAAAGTCCGGCGCGCGTCGTTTGCTGCGTTGCGTTGTTTGCTTACTGCATATGATTCCATGGATTCTATTTCCACAGACTAAAAAGTGCGGCACGGATAGTCTGTCCTCTGCGTTGGGCCTTAATGATAAAAAACTTAACTTACTACTGTGAATACCTTTAAATACAAAGTGGAAGGGATCCACTATAGTATAATGAAATTAAAATAACAAACAAATTAAAAAAAAAATTGCCTTTATATACAAAAGTGAGCAGCCGCCCGGGCAATTTGTATGAGAATGTAGTTTTTTCTGTTGTTTTTGACTGTTATTTTATTATCATTATAATATAGTGATATAGTATAGCCTGTAGTTTGATTTATGCGGGTATGTCCCTTCCACGTTGTATAGCTATACGCCATTTTCTACAGTATCATCCACTGCTTTACTTGAATCGTTTGACACTTGGGTTGGTAGTCTTCCTACCTGGTCTGGTGTGGTACTCTTGTGTATCTAAAAGAAAAGCTGAAGTTTAATACAGTCCCTTTGGTTGAGACCGGCAGATCGATTACTCAATACTTCGCGTTGTTATTAGATGATGTCTTCTTTTTTTCGGTGCCTTATTAATGTAATTTAGGGGTTGACCCTACATCTTGTGGCATTCAGGTCGAAATAAGGAAAATCATCTACACCAAAAGCGGTACGTCAGAGCTACGTATCTCCGTTGCAGTGTCAAGCAAAAAAGAAATGATGCTATAGTCTAATTAGGTTTGACATAGAATATAACGATTCTCTCGAGCGCTATCGTGTTATAGATCGGAATATTTCAGGTTTGAAAACGTTATTAATTTTCATGGTATTTTCAGGTGCCAGTAGAAAGGGAGTTGGAGTTCCCGTGCGAGAAGACCACGCTCTACGACGCGTACAATCCGTTCAATGTCAACAAATCTCTCAGCCCGCCACCTACTAAAGGTATTCAAAAAAATCTGTTTATTTCATTCAGTTAATTCTTAAGTATAATACATGATTTCAGTTAGTTTCTCCTTCAACACCACTGGAGCTAATAACCGGCCAAGTGCGAATCGGATTTGCGCACTAAGGGTTCCGTACCATTACATCTATTAAAACTCGCGTTTGTTGTATGAGAGCCCCCCTTAAATATTTATTTTATTTTATTTTATTTTTAGAATTTGTTGTTATAGCGGCAACAGAAATACATAATTTGTGAAAATTTCAAGTGTCTAGCTATCGCGGTTTATGAGATACAGCCTGGTGACAGATAGACGGACAGACGGACAGATAGTGAAGTCTGAGTGATAGGGTCCCGATTTTACCCTTTGGGTACGGTACCCTAAAAAGGATTTGAAAAAAGTAAGACGTGTGGTTTTCCGGCAGAGTAGAAGAAGGCCACTCCATGTCCTAACGTGGATGTCGTAGAAGGCGACTTAGGAAATACAAGCTAAACAAAGCTTATATACATCAGGGAGACCTCTCTAATTCGTCTGGTCAGCGAGGAGAGTGTAGGCCAAGTCCTCTGGCTGCTCTGGCCAAGTATGGTTCTATTAGTACAGAGAGGGTCATGCTCCTGCAGTGGAGATAAAAAGACCTGATGATGATGATGATTATGGTGAAAATAAAACATACTATAAGTAAAACTACAAAAGAGAAATCTCAATTGTATAAAATCATAAGTAAGATTTCTAAAAAGAAATGTTAGGTGCAGGTAACGGGCTCATTTTAACTTTACTTCGGTAATATTGCAGGAACGGCCGACCAGTACGAGCTGGGAGACCTGGGCGGCAAGTATGGTCTGCTGGATGAGCTGCACACTTACGACACCGTCTACAACGAGACACAGGTGTCGTTGTACGGACCTTACAGCATTATCGGACGGTCTGTGGTCTTACACAAGAAGGTAAGATATTTAATCAATAGCTTATTAAAGCAAAAGGCTATAGTTTGGTCTATGGATGATACTACGTTTCTATACAGAAGCCGGACTGCTTGGATCCTACTTATTTACATCTTAATTGATCTTGAGATAAAAATTGATTTATCGAGGAACCAACAATAATGGTATAAAAGGATCTCTAAAAATAAATTTATCTGCGATAAGTACTTAATCTTCTTAATTCGCCGTGTGGTTTCCGACAGAATAGAATAGGATCACTCCAAGTCTTTCAGTGGATGTCGTTGAAGGCGACTTAAGAAATACGCTAATCAAAGCTTATATAAACAAATAAGCGGCCAAGTGCGAGTCGGACTCGCCCATGAAGGGTTCCGTAGTAGCAAATAACATAATATAAAAGTCTTGTAGTATGTTTTTTTTAATTTTTATATTTGAGTTGATTGAATGAAAATTAAATTGCCGTTTATGATGATGACGTATTAAAAAAAACTACTTACTAGATCTCGTTCAAACCAATTTTCGCTGGTAGTTTTCATGGTAATGAACATCATATATTTTTTTTAGTTTTATCATTCTCTTATTTTAGAAGTTACGGGGGGGGGGGACACACTTTTTTCCACTTTGGAAGTGTCCCTCGCGCAAAGTATTCGGTTTAGAAAAAAATGCTATTAGAAACCTCAATATCATTTTTGCAGACCTATCCATAGATATCCCACACGTATGGGTTTGATGAAAAATATTTTTTTCAATTTTAATGCTAAGTATGGGGAACCCCCAAAATTTACTATTTTTTTTCTATTTTTGTGTCAAAACCTTAATGCGGTTCACACAATACATCTACTTACCAAGTTTCAACAGTATGGGTCTTATAGTTTCGGAAAAAAGTGGCTGTGACATACGGACGGACAGACAGACAGACAGACAGACATGACGAATCTATAAGGGTTCCGTTTTTGCCATTTGGCTACGGAACCCTAAAAAGAGTCTTTTTTAACCCGTTGAGAGTGTAGGCCTAATTCTCTGGCTGCTCTGGCTAAGTAAGGCTCTAGTAGTACAAAGAGGGTCGTGCTCCTGCAATGGAGACTTAAAAGACCATAAGATGATGATGACGTACTTAATTAGAGAGCGTGATATGAATATATGTATGTGTTAAGATTCATTCATGTAGTAGTTCAACTAAAAGTGTTTCGACGAACGTGGCTATACTGCCTAGACATTTAGTTATGTTTTTTTATGATAGAACCAGATTACTTGAGCCATGGATTGGCCTGGAAATTTTAACAGCCCTTTGATATTTCATTACCAACTTAATTCTCCCTTCCACAGAGCAAAGACCGCCGCTTTGCGTGTTCCACCATCGAGCGCGGCTACAGCCCGTCGGAAGCTCGCGAGATCCGGGGCATCGTGTCGTTCCACCACCCGGGCGGGTTCGCGCACGGGTACATCCGGATGACCCAGCTCATCCACAACGACGGCAGCGCCAGCGACACCGTCATCGAGGTGAAGCTGCGCCATCCGGGCGTGCGGGACCGGAACTTCGTAAGTTTCTTTTTTGTGTGTGAAAGTGGCAGAGCGATGTAATTTTCAGTAGTTTCTGTAAATTGTATATGGAATAGCTTGACTGCTAATATTAGCTTAGATTGCAGTCTTAGAGTATTACTCAGAGTATAAATAAGTTCGCAATTATAGAGCTATTTATAATGACGTTAAAAAAGACCAAAGCTAAAGAACCAAGTGACTTCCGAGAAACTCGACGAATTCATAGAAGTTGGTATGATAGTTAGATACAAATTTGCCAGAACGAAGGCATAATCCTTGAGTAATGAAAGACCTCCTTAATAACAGTACTTTTCGAACACGAAGGCGTTGCGCACGGATACATCTACTACAGCCCTGTGGAAAGAAGGGGATGACACATTGCATCTGTGTCTACTATTACCATGAGGCTAAAGATTTACTGGTTACACTGTTTACAGACGATGAACCACAATTGGAACATCTTCGTGAACCCCGTGGGAGTGGACGCAGCCGTGAAGGTGACGCACACGCGGTGCGTGGCGGGCGGGTACCGCTGGAACCCGTACTTCACTCAGCTGGCTGATCCTCTTAACGTAAGTGCAAATCTTAATGTTCTAAGAAACATCTTTGTTCAGAAGTGTTTTAGTTTTACATCACCTTAATTCTCATTTATCTAAAATTATTTTAAGTGTTGTACTGAATTTCGAAAATTGTTTCTAAACAGTCCCGATTTAAAAAACAATACATCTATTATTTCGTTTTTAGTCTTCATAATTTTGTTTTTTACTAAACTATACCATCCTACTGCTGGGGAAAAATCTCCACTATTTACTTCCATGTGTCTCTACTCAGAGTTTCTTCTGTTAGTCTCTTTTTGGTCTGCAAATTTTACATTTGGTGCGAATGTAGAATTTGGAGGAAAACGTCTACCAATTAAAGCATTTTTGGTTTTTCTAGCATGATCTTTACAATCAAGAGTGTGGTGCTGACAACCCTCTTCGTTGCGATGTTGGCGACCTCACAGCAAGATTAGGAACTATAAGTAAGTCACATTCCACTAGTTATTTGTTTCACATCATGTTTCATCCATGATTTTACAGTAATTGATTAAATTCAAGTATTTGAACAAATCATGTTTTTTTTCTACACGAGATTTGTACGAGATTTCTACACGAGATTTCTGTTTGGCATTTTTATAAGAATAAGTTAACGAGTAACACATGTGTAAAGTCAGCTACTGGCCGACGTGTTTCGACCTCATCTGGAGGTTTTCAGCAGAGCGAATGTGACTGAAGTACACCGCATCGCTTTTGGCATTTGTTTTCAGTTAATTTCAACACATTTGTTTGTTCGATCACGTTCGACGATGTTTGACCAAAACATTCGATTTCAAATTTCTGTTGTTCCCAGACATCGGCGGCGAGCGGCAGATGTTCGTGGACAGCAACTTCCCGCTGGAGGGCAAGGTGTCGGCCATGGGGCGCTCCATCGTCATCTTCGGCCCCGACCGGAGCCCCGAGCGGTTCGCCTGCGCCAACATCGAGCCAGACAAGGACATCGTCAAGACCTTCAACATTAACAAGCCGCCCAGATTTGTGTTGTGAGTTTTGTATTCTGTGTTTAAATCAATCACGAATATTTTAACTCGTTGAAATACACTCGGTCAGACACAATAGAAACAACAATTGAATTATGTCCACAGGCGTAAGTGTCCTGCAATGTGTTTAACTGTCTTACTTTTCTTTCGACGTAACAAAAAGCAAAGAAAAGGAAGATGTATCACTTTGATAAAAAAGTAGATCTAGAATAGGTCCCTGCAAGACTCCAAAAGTTCCAATAAGGTTTATTGGGTTAATCAATTAGTATTATCATAATACTGATGGACTTATATTCGGCATTATTTATTTGTATCATAGTTAAAGAATGAATTTATCCGTACTTAGTGTCTGATGTACTTTGTCAAAGGCTTTCATCATAATCATCATCATCATCAGGTCTTTTTATCTCCACTGCAGGAGCACGACCCTTTCTGTACTACCAGAGCCATACTTGGCCAAAGCTTGGCAACTAATTGGTGGCTTTACAAGCCATCAATTAGTATGGTGCTGTTTGTCCTAAACTCCAACTTGTAAGTTGTTAACTGAACCGTTAACTATGTACCCAGGGGCCAGTTCCTGGCCGAAGTCCGCCGCGTGATGGGCGTCCCCGAGTGGATGGTGGGCGTGGACTCGCGGCGCACGCGCGCGCTGCACTCCGGCGCGTGCCTGCAGGTGCTGCTGCATTTCAGCGGCCCGCAGGCCAACCGAATTGAGTTGGACTTTACTAAGTAAGTGCAAAAAGTACTCCCTCCTCGACTATGACTTAGACTCTGCTTTAGAGCCGATAAACGCTTCTTCTCTGTTTTCTCGAAAGATCAAGATGAGTATAAAAATTATCAGGAAACAGCAGGAAACTTAACTGTTAGTAACCATTTGACGTCAACAATTGTGCCACAAAACAAAGTGACGATTATTAAGAGATATTATAAATATCCTAGAATAATGAAGATATATTTTTTATAGACTTTTGAATTTTATAAATTAACTATAGATTGTCACGATCATTGACTTACTTGATTGATCTTAGGAAGAACATGTTGCTCTTTGTTTACTATGGATCAGTGACATCTTACATTCCACAACAGAGACGCAAAATTGGATAACGCTAAGTGAAAATTTATTGTCAATCCAAACATGTGCTATCATTGCAAGCAAGTGAACCTACGAATAATAATTACTGAAGTGCACTACACACTGGATGACGTGGTAAAAAACGCAAGGGACAGACAGGTTTTAGAGCTCTATATCTAGCTGTGGTCTTATATGATTGATATTTCCTTACAAATTAATCTGTTTTCTTCAGGTTGCTGGCGTCAGGTCGCCTGGACTCGCCGAGTATCTTCATCCCAGGCTTTGTGGACACCAAGCGAAAGAAAACCACATCGTACAGGCAATGTGGCGTTACCGACCCTAACGAAACTAAAAGTAAGTGGCGAAGTGTAAGATAAGATAAAATTTCTTTATTGCACCAACTTACTATGTCAATAATCAAAAGTATAATAAAAACATAGTAGGTACAAAGGCGGGCTTATCACTAAAGCGATTTCTTCCAGCCAACCTTTGGGTAAAGAAGACTATAAAAGATGTGGGGAAGTTGGCGCAGTTACAGTATTAAAGTGTAGAATAATATTTTGTTTCAAGTCCATGTTATTTAGGAAAACTTTATGCCCCTCGGTTTTTATACCATTTATTGCAAACAGTGCCGATATGATTATTTTTATATGGATTACTCGACTTTCACAGCGGGCATCACTGCCGGTTTCAAATACTAGATGTGGTGTTCTTACAGGGGCTTGTGTTATATGTCTTATTTTCGAATTATTTCTAAAGAGTTATTAGGCACGGACGAGTACCATAGATTTAAAACTATTCCCAAATAGAGTATTAATAGTATCCTAGGTCGTTATAATTATAAATGTAACAATGTAGTGTTACTTTCATTGATCATAACCATTTTCCACATGATTTAAGATATATTAATGCAGAAAAACGGAGAACCCTTGTTATATCTATTTGACTTTAAGAACCTGAGTGAGAGAGAACCTGTTACAGTTTATTATTGCACGTAAATCCCCTTCTTGGAAAGTAGCGTTTTTTTTAAAATAAATTATTTGTTATATTTCACAGAGACATCATTCTTCTCCCGGTCTCCAAAACCATCGTCAAGCGTTCCTGTGTCGGCCGCTGCAGCTGTAGTGTTGTCGTGTGCTGTTGCGTCAATATTATTACGACATTGGACCTCAAATTAGAAAAACTCCTTAGTACCTCGGACCTTCATTCGACTTTTTTTGTAAATAACTTTCGGCTACAGAGTACAGGAGAATTTTAAAAAAAAATTGTATTTTATTAAAAAAAAACGTGACTGTTTTTTATACTTTCCTAACTATTATCGTCTTATTATTAAACTCAGACTATCTTTGTTACTACAGGTTTAAACCATTATCCGACCAAATCAAGCTGACATCTAGTAATATGCATCTGTCTCATCTGAAAATGTATTCTGGATTTGGTCGGATAATGGTTAGGACCTAGTAACAAACTTAGTCTGCGTTTTATAATAAGACTCATAGTAACTACGATGTAAGACTGACTTTACTACGGAAGGCTATAGTGTTAGAAATAAAATGCATCAAAATAATGTAAGCTACTTATGTCTATTTCTTGTTAGTATGTAGGAAGTATTGTCATTCCTTTTTGAATAAGTGCTGTTATCTACACCAAATGTACAATAAATTATGTTTGTTATAATACAACAAGTTTCAATTTCGTTTAATAAAAATTCTATGTCTATGCTTTAACCCGACTAAGGCAAAGCAAAAAGGAAGAGTTATGATTTTAGCAGTCTAGGTATGTAAGTATGTATGTATATTTAGGTTATCAAATTTTTACAAATGTTCATTCAGTATGCAATTATATAACGAATGTAACATACGAAAAGAGCGATATTTTTTTTGTTTCGATATTGAGATAAAAAAGCATTTCAAAAATATATTCATTGTTAGCAGTAAATGGCTGCCGAGCTTGGATTAATTGGATAATTCATACGTTTCAGTAAGAATTTTCCCGAAGTCTGATATTAGATTTTCCGTACTCGAAGGGTAAACGTAACACTAAGTAACGGGACCCTATTACTAAAAGCGGTTTCGCACTACGTCCGAGCCGAATTCAATCCGTATACGCCAAAATTTGGTGTGTGCCGTGTGGTTTCCGGCAGAGTAGAATAGGGCCACTCCAAGTCTTCCCGTGGATGTCGTAGAAGGCGACTTAGGAAATACAAGCTAAACCAAGCTTATAAACATCAATAAGGCCTCCCCAACCCGTCTGGCTGCTCTGGCCAGGTATGGCTCTGGTAGTTCAGAGAGGGTCGTGCTCCTGCAATGGAGACAAAAAAAGACCTGATGATAACGCGATGCGAAATCGCTCTAGACTCCGCTGTCCGTCTGTCTGTCTGTTTGTCACCAGGCTGTATCTCATGAATCGTGATAGCTAGTTAAAATTTTCACAGATGATTTCTGTTGCCGCTATAACAACAAATACTAAAAATAAAATATTATAGTGGCTCCCATACAACAAACGAGATTTTTTAAAGATAATGGTTCGGAACCCTTTGTGTGCGAGTCCGACTAGCACTTTGCCGATTTTATTATTATTAATTAGTTAATTTATTTCCAGTAATTGCTGGAACATTAGCGACTCTATTTGGCAAACTACATTTGATTGTCTGTATAATACATGCTTGCAGAAGAACATGTATTTCTTTATTTTTTATTGCCTGAAATAACAAACAGATATCTCATTGAAACATAAATAAAATGAAAATAAATGATTACCATTAAAAAAAAAAAACTAAATTTTCGGCGTTAGTTTGCTGCGCTGTTTGTGAGTTTGACTTTCACTTGACCTGTTTTTAAATTACCTTATAAAACAAATGATAAAAACAAAAAAAATTGTCTGACCCGACAGATATTTTTTTTATGCCCACAGAGGAACACAGACGTTCTAATCGCGCATGCGCGGAACAAATCGATCCATTCAGTCCCTACAGTTCCGAAACATCACCAAAAATGTACGCCAGATATTTAATATTTGTACTGTACAGTTTGTACTCCGTGCAAGCGAACTTAGAAGGGCCCTTTCTGTTCTTCGGGCCGAAGTCGCTGGAGAAGTACAAGCGGCCGGCCTTGCGGTACCTGGAGCAGGACGACCTGATGAGGGTGTACGGGGAACAGGCCGCGATCGTGGTGTTCAACAACCAGGTGGGTCAAAGTCAAAAGTTTTTATCCAATGTACGATAAATTTATCTCTTATGACTGCCTCCGTGGTGTAGTGGTTAGAGCGTTCGGCTCATACCCGGAGGTCGCGGGTTCGATTCCCGAGGCAACGACTTTGTGTTGTTGTCTTAGTTTGGTTAGGATGTTGTAGGCTGATCACCTAGTTGTCTGATAAGTAAGATGATCCGTGCTTCGGAGGGCTCGTTAAGCCGTCAGTCCCGGTCACTGTCTTTGACATTGGTCGTTACCTAAAAACCATGTCAGAAGCCTTAAAGGCGGTTTAAAAACTCTGACACTAGTGTTAGTCACTAACACACGATAAGAAGATCTCTTATTGAATTAAATTGTTTTAGTGCAAAAGCTAAAAACTTCTAGCGTTTTGGAACGACCACTGCTGTGAAGATTACGCCGACCTTGGGAATCTGTACATATAATAAAACAGAAAAAAAAATATCATGGAGCGATTAAGACAGTAATAGATTAGGAATTTCAAAGAAATGTCTGTCTGTTTGTTTGTCTGTTTATACACGCTAATTTCCGGAAATACTGGACGGATTAGAATGTTACAATTTTTTTGTTATATAGCTGTCAAGCCTGGAAAACATATAGTGTAAAATTCTGCAAATTGGTGTTGTTGTGTTTGGTGTATGCACCAAACACAACAACACCAAATTGCAGAATTCTGGAAAATAACCATATACCATATACCAATAAACCATAATGGTCCAGCTAAACTATAAGAAATATATAGAACTTAGTAAAAGTTGTTCAGCCTGATGAGCATTTTCTAGAGTCATAAAGTCCACGCGAACGAAGACGCGTACTTCGGCTTGTCCTACTTCCTACTATCCTATCCTACTAATATTATAAATGCGAATGTGAGTTTGTATATTTATTTGTTTGTTTGTTTGTTTGTTACCTCTTCACGCTTAAACTACTAAACCGATTTGGATGAAATTTGGTATGGATATAGTTTGAGACTCGGGGAAGGACATAGGGTAATATTTATCCCAAAATTCCCACGGAGAGCGAAGCCCGCGGGTACAGCTAGTATTAAATAAATTTAACTTTTTCACGTCGAACGTCCAGCAATGAGATGGGTTGCTGATATAGTGAATGTCATGGGTCGCACCTGGTTTAGAGCAGCACAGGACTGAGATGCGTGGCGTCTACGAAAGGAAGGCTTATGCTCAGCAGTGGGCGGAAGAAGGGCTGGGATGATGATGATGAACTTTTTTTAAAACCATTGAATCTAGCCCAAGGGAATGAACAAACTGACGAAGGCTTTTTATTATTATGTTGGTACGCTTTTCAGCCACGGGTCCATGGGGATCCGGTCCTTTGAGGCGTTCATGGGGCCAAAGCCAACATGAGGCCTTTTAGTACCTTTTTATCTAAAATGTGAGAAGGCTGCATCTACGGAGGTCTATCCCTTAATGTACCATTGAGATACACTAACGGACAGTCCTCCGTAGCTGCCGAACTATTGCCAGGGAGGGATTGACTTGGTTTGGGCTATGTGGATGGGATGTTGGTGGACCGGATAACTGGGTTATGGAGTGAGATACGGACATCTACCTAAAAATCTCTGACAATAATTTTAGCCTGGTAGATGGTGACTTGCTGCTCGTTGGCTACACAGCCTGTGGGCACCCTAACAAGCCACGAAAATGCAGCCAGAGCGCAACACAATTATTATTATTAACTGGACTCTGTTTCCAGCGTGTCTTGAGGCACATAGGACTCTTCCAACATTTTCTAATTGTTTCTGTCTCTGGCTCTTCTTCTCCAGAGTTTTCCTCCAATCGTCTTAATATCATCGTCCCATCTTTTGAACTGCCCTCCTCTTTTTCTTTCGCCATCTCGGGGGACAAGGCTTACTTTATAATAAATGTTTATTTTATTATTAATTGTTGAACGCCTGTCGTGTAGGACTCCGTGCCGCTGTCCAGCGGCTACTTCCCCCGGCTGCGGCGGATGCTGGAGCGGCAGACCGTGCTGGTGCTCCCGCAGGACTTCCTGGACGTGCATCCGGACTATATAAGCAATGAGACGCAGGTGAATAATACTATACAACGTGGGGCATGGCATAAATGGAACCACGGGCTATACTGCATCACTTTACATTTAGAATAATAGTAATAAGATAACACTAAAAAAACAAAACAAAAAAATCGACATTCTCATACATTGTTTGGGCAGATGCAGATTTTAGTATGGAAATGCCGATTTAAAAAAAATACTGTTATTTTAATTTTATTATACTTACTATATATGGTCCAGTATAGCCTGTGGTTAGACTTATTATGGGCCCTTCCACGTTGTAGTTAGGTTTCCGTACCTCAAAAGGTAAAAACGGTACCCTAATAGGATTACTCACTTGTCTGTCTGTCGCCTGTCAAGGCAATTTGCTGTGACACTACTGGACCGTGGTACTGAATTGGACACAAAGACGTATAATGTATAAAATTATTATCAAAAATAGGGGTCACTTTTTAGGGTTAAGTGGCCTTTCGATCTTATGGCCACAAACACGTAAAATAATAGTATTGTGATATTCATGTCATTTTACTAAGGTTGCCGGAAAGTGCTGGATGCAGGCCGCTCTTGATGGTCATTTTGGAAATCTTTGGAAGTGGCCTATTTCCAGCAGTGGACGTAATGCGACTGAAATGATGATGATTCCTGTAATTTTCAAATGTTTTTTTAATCTGGCAAGGTATGTGGCACTTCAAAGACGCTGAATATCGTTTATTTACACTACTACAAACGAAACTATACATCCGTGTACACGTCAATGTGTGTGTTTGTTCGCCTCTCAACTCAACACACGCGACAAGGCGGGGGAGAGGTGCGGGGACGGGGAACGGGGACGCATATTGCGCGGGACCTTTTCCGTTCTGTATGTAATACTTATTACTAGGTTTTTGTTTGTATTTTAGCTTGTAAGAATTGTACAGAGTCCATTACTTAATGGCATTCTCTCCTCCGCCTTTGTTTTGTTATCTACTGTATTTTTGTGGTGTCATTTTTGTATAATAAATAATTTACATACATACTTATATTAATTGTGATATTCAGGTGCTGACGCTGCAGGGCCCGTGGTCAGAACGTGATGCGCAGATGACCGAGACGTTCGCCCGCCTCCAGGACATATACGGCGCTGGGCGGGTGCTCGGGATTCTAGGTAAGTGCACAACATCATCAGTTGGGGGCCAGTCAAGTATTTTTTCCAGACATTTTTGTCTTGGGCTTTCCGTCTCCAGCTTATGACGCCGACGTTTTTAGCGTTTCCTATCACTAAGAATCCGCTGTCCTTCTGTTTTTCCATCTGTCCGTCTGACTGTCTGTCTGACATCAAGCTGTATTTCATAAACCATGATAGCTAGACAGTTGAAATTTTCACAGATGATGTATTACTGTTGCCGCTATAACTAAAAATACTAAAAACAATAAAATATTGATTCAAGTGGGGCTCCCATATAACAAACATGTTTTTTTTAACCCTTAGCCAGGTAGTGATCACATAGCGAACCACCTCGGAAATATTTTTTTTCTGACGAGCAGATGCTAGCTAGAAACCGCAAAATGTCATCCGTCTATTGTCTATGATACAGTTGATTTCTGAACGAAAAAAAAATACGCCTCTAGAAAAAAAAACTTGACATTTCGCTTGTCAAAGTCAAAATATTGGTCGAACAGCGAATTTTTGTGCAAATTGAAAGTGTTTTTTAGTATTATGGCGGAAAAAATCCCAGTAAGTGATATTATTTGTGTTTTTATAATAGAAGATAGGTTGAATTATGTGTAATATGTTTCGGTTTTACATGATATTTGTTTTTCTTTGAAATATTTACGCCGAAAGTTTGTAGTCAACATGTGACCTCTGCCTATCTGGAAAAACTTATTGTGGTTATTATGTAACCACTGTCCTACAAGCGTTTATCCATATAAATAAAGGCAAAACCATATTTACACATCAAATAGTTTGTATAATAGATAGATAGGTTCTTGGATCGAAGAATAACCGATACCCTGGTGTCAGAGTCTTTTAACCACTACATCACAGAGACATTAATATATATTAATATTTTTATACAAAGAAACACACAAATCTTTCCTCTTTTTAATATTAGGCTTATATGTAGATTCACCTTTATTTTTTCAATACTTACATGTTGTGACCTAACTGGGCAGTGGTCAGATCTAATCCACATCTTGTATATTTAAATGGGCAGTGGTCATATCCAGACCAGAGGGTTTTTCTATAGGAAATTGTAGGAATAAAAAAAAATTAAGAAATTAGTTTATTTATTATAATCCAATCTACCATTATCTGTATATAAAGTTAAAATAATCGCCAGGCCTGGCTAAGGGATAATGGTACGGATTCCTACGTTTGTGAGTCCGACTTGCACTTGGCCGGTTATTGAGAGGTCTGTCTCTGCTTCTAGGACCCTCGAATCACTTTCTAGTTAAAGCGATTCGGTAAACAAGTCAAATCTCGCTAGTCGCTCTGTACACAACGCCTGACAAATATTAGTGGCAATAAGCAGGTAAGGCAATTGTGGTTAAAACACAACTGTATTTAACTAGGATCATCATTCTGTACTTAGAAATTCTTTATAGATAGGTGCTGTATTTACTTTGATTATTATAAAGTCTACAATCAGTCATCACCAACCTAAACCAACAACCTAAAGAAATTACATTTTTATTCATAATAATTTTAACATTGAATTTGATACATACTAAGAAATAATCCGCATGCCGTTCCGTTATTTTCTGTTGCAATGCCCTAACAGGGTTCATGTTGTACCTACTAACCTAAGAAGTGACTGTGTAGTGTAATCTAATATATGTATAATGTGAAAAGCAATAAATAAATTGAAATTGAAATTGAAAACCTATACAAATCATAGAGATTTTTCTTAACATTTTTATCGAGTAGAATGATAAAGAGAGTAGTCAAAGACCAAGTATGGTGAAGCACATGTGATATACATAAAGATTTGAGACACATTCCTTTAATTTGTTTTATTGTAACTATAAACAAATTTTTAATTTTTTAACCTATAAAATTTTATCATTTTTGCTATTTTTTTAACAGTTCTACATATAAAGTATAGTTTACCTATACCAAGGCTTTAAGAACCCCCTTACCCTAGAATTTTCCATACAAACGTTGTCTACGTTACATTTTGAAATCACATGTCAGATTTCGTTAAAAATTATTGCCATTATTTTGGGTTATAATTGGTTTTTGACGGTAAATTATGAACTGGAAAGAAAATATAAGGATGTAGAATTTTGCCGAAATCGGGCATGTCGTTTCCAAATGAAACGTGTATGCGTTTGTATGAACAAGTGCAGTTTGGTCTTGGGCAAGGGGACTCTTAAGCAAAGCTTTCACATGTAAATTCGAAATTTATCAGAATTTTTAATAACTTCCTTGGCATTTTCAGGGAACTCAGTATCGCACAGCCAGTCATCAGAGTACGGCGACGAGCCGTGGTCCCGCGTCAAGCGACAGGCCACCGAGAGCCCCTCGCCCTCCACCGTCACCGAAGACGATAAACCGGCCAGAGCGGTCAACCAGTTCGCGCTATATAATGCTTCTGGTAATTTAAACTGAAATTCAAATTCATATATATCTTTATTATCATAGGATATTTATAATATCTCTTAGTAATCGTCATTGTTTTGCTGCACAATTGTGACGTCAAATGGTTACTTACAGCTAAATTTACTACCGCTTCCAAAGCGCTAGTGCAGAAGACGCGGTAACAAACTGCACTGCAGCATTTTCTCCGAGGACGTCAATACTCACAATTGAATTAATATTTGAAGATAATGTGGACAGAGAATACATTGTACTAATATCCCATCACTTTTTTTTATATAGCAAGGTTGCCTGGAGGAAATTGCTTAGCGATAAGGCCGCCTTTGCGCATTTCTTAGTTTTTAAGATAATTATTTCCTGTGTTTGTTTATTTTACACAAGATTTAACCGATTTAAAGATTTAGACTAGCTGCTTTCGGGAAAAAGTAGTCTATGTGTTAATCGAGGGTGTCAGCTTCCTGCGTACCAAATGTTATCAAAACTGTGACGTAACACACAAACATACACACACCCTCAGGCACACACACAAATTTCCTATTTGCACTTTCTCCACTGTCGCTAACAATTTAAGACTTTGCTACTCGTAAATGCACCCTGCAGTATCTGTGCCTGTACTGGCACCACTTGCTACCCTAGTGACGGCTGACTGCACATATTTTGCTCCAGGCCAGCCCGGCAAGAACGCGCTCTTGTACTCTTCGTCCTGGCCCGAGCTCCGGTTCACCAACGGCTCGGTGATGGTGTTCGACACCCCGGTGGGAGTGGCCACCGTCAGACCCACCAAGCTGTACACCAACCTGGTGGTCAAGTTCGCAGACGGCGACTCCAGGGATAAGGTAACATGCCTACCCATCGCCTTATAAGCATAATTATTTCTCTTGCTTGTCACTAGATGGCGTTATAAGGTAATAATTAAAACATTCATATCTTTTATTACTATTTTTTAAATATAGGAGTTCTCTAATTAATTAATTAATTAAATATGACTTATATGAAAAGCAATAAGTAATTTAGGTAACACTTTCTTTGTAATTGTTTTGCTAGTCTTGAGTGCTGCCATCTCTATGAGGCTACCCCACAACTTCAGTATTGCCTACTTACGGGCACTCTACTCAGCGAAACATTGAAAATTTCTAGGTGACCCTGGAGTTTAGCTTCAAGGAGGGAGCCGGCTGGTGGACGGCTGTCGGCGTAGAAGTCAAGTTCGGTGTAGAAAACACTGGAATCAGTTTGCAAGCGCCAGCGCCGCCAGACGCTCCTACTGCCGTGCTCGGCAGGGCGTACCACTGCTCCTTACCACTCGTCTACAGCTCTGACGAAGCTACGTTGACTCTGCAAGATGTCAAAGTAAGTATATTTTAGTTTAGAAGTAAGTAACTAAAACTAAACTAATAACTCAAATTACTATAAATAAAAAAGCCCTGGCAAATCGCTCCCCCGTGGTAACGTGCCCAGAAAATAATATTAAAAATATTATAAAAAAATTCTCTACTCTTTACTACCCTTCCATGCTGGTCTGGGAGAAAAAAAACTGAGAACGTACTGGTCTGGGAGTAAAAAAAAATTAAAAAGTACCAGCTGCTTCTCTCCCGCACAGATCGTAAAAATGTCACTGTATTTATAAAAAAATATCTGCAGTTTCTTCTTCCTTTTGTCATTATTTTTAGCTGGACTTTGATATCTGCGGTTGAAAATATAGATGCAATTAAGCAAGGTACCATTCTGGCGTCTTCTCAAGCATAAAAATAAATGTTCCAATAAATAATAATAATAATAAATAAATAAATTCCTTTATTTCAGGCAATAGCATTGTACTTACAAATTTTGTACAATGCCAGAGACCCATATTATAAATACCTTATAACTAACATACATAATAATTATATATAATTTCTATCCTAAATAGATAAATAACCAAAAAATATTCTGCGATCCTTGCTTTCTGTGAGCATCATTTTAGCCGCATAAAGTCCACTGCTGGACATAGGCCTCGCCCAAAAATTTGATAATGATTAATTAAGCGCTGCCTGGATGGCGCCTTACAGCTTGGTAAGGTCGTCTGACAATCTTGTGGGCGGGTGGGTGCCTTGCGCTTTACTTTCCAGTACGTGGCCGCCATCCGAGAACCTTTTTGCCCCATCAGCCATCGGTTTGTCGCGCTATGTGTCCCGCTCACTGCCTCTTCAGCGAGCTAATCCGCTAGGCTGTGTCAGATTTTTGTTCTCCTAAATAATAAATATATTTATTTTCAGATGCAGCCCTACATGGACAATACTTTCGACTTCGACGATGCGTTTGACTGCATAGGTTTCACCACCGTACCCATTTGGTAAGTCTAGTACCAAATATAAAGAAAGAAAAATAATTTATTTGATATATCACAAATATATGAAGATATCTTGGTTATTCTTCTTCATCTTTATTATTTTTGTGGGTTCCGTACAAAATAAATGAAAAAACGGACCTCCTATTGGATCACTCGTGCGTCTGTCTGTCCGTCCGTCTGTCATAGCCATTTTACTCCGAATTTGTAATAATAATAATAATTTATTTATTTGCTGTAAAAGTGGTTACATTGGGTGTTTACAATTTTTAGATCACACTTTTAACCTGTCTAGGCATGCAAATGTCAAAGGTTATCATTAAGTATTTATAAGTAACAATTCTATGATACAATGCATTTATTCTATTTCTATCACAATTATATATTCAAATATTCCTGTATCGAGTAGAAACATTTCTCCACAAGAAAACTACGTAGCCTGTTCTTAAAGACTCGCAACGGCAGTATCTTTAAATCCTCCGGCAGCTTGTTATAGATACGAACAGCCATCTGACAACTATTTTGGTTACATAAAGCTGTGGATACATTAGATAACACAAGCCTGTTGGGGTATCTGCCACGATAATTAGAAATTACCTCACAATTTCTTTGAAATAAATATGAGTGTACCTTTACAAAGTGACACATTTCATAAATATAAATGGATGGTAGTGTCAACAATTTAAGTTCTATGAAATGCGGTCTACAGCTAGTTCTCTGAGGCAACTTACATAGAGACCTTACGCAGTTTTTCTGGGCTATAAACGCTCTGTCCAATTCTGTCGAATTTCCCCATACTACAATTCCATATCGTAGTACAGACGCTACGTACCCATGATACGCCAACAATGCTGTTTTAAGTTCAGTGATATTGACCAGTCTCCACAAAACAAAAGAAAATTTATTTAGCTTAGTACATACGTTTTTGATATGAGATTTCCATGTTAAGTTTTTATCCAAAGTAACTCCCAAAAATTGAACTTCATTACATTCATCAATAGTTTGTCCATTATGTTTTATTGTTAAGTCTGTATTTTTATTATTCCTTTGATTATGAAATTGTACGTATTTGGTTTTTTTAGGGTTCATTTGTAAATTATTTTTGTCTAGCCAATTTGTTATGTCATTTAATGTATTATTTATGTTAGTATTATATGCGTCAATTGAATTTGTTAAATTAGGTATCACTACAGAGAGATCGTCGGCAAATAAAGTGCAAAAACGTTCAGTAGCTTTTGGAAGATCATTAATGTATAGTAAGAACAATAAAGGACCTAGTATACTTCCTTGAGGCACGCCAATATCATTCAGTTTCTCACTAGACATAAATGAAGTCTCATTTTGATTCTTATCAAGATTAGTCACTACTACTTGCTGTTTTCTATTTTCAAGGAAGGATTTAATCCAACTATTAGCCTTCCCACGAATTCCATACCTATCACATTTAGCAAGTAATATTTTATGTACAACATAATTAAAAGCTTTTGTCATATCAATAAACAACGCCATTACTTCAGTACTATCGTCTACATGACTTAGCACCTCATTTACCAATTTGAACATGGCTAATACAGTTGATTTACCTTTTTGAAACCCATTTTGATTTATGTCTAATATATTGTGCTTAGTTATAAATGTAATAAGCCTAACATACATAGCTTTTTCAAAAATTTTAGATATCACTGACACTAAAGCTACCGGTCTATAATTTTCCAAAAGGGTTGCGTTATTATCTTTAGGCAGCGGTTTTATGACAGTTTTTTTTAGTTTTTCTGGAAATTGTCCTTGTTCAAAAGACAAATTTATAACAAAACTCAACAAAGGTGCTAAAATATGTTTAGATTTCTTTATTACATAAGTAGATAAATCATCACTTCCTACAGCATTTGTATTTTTGAGCCCCGTTATTATTTTACTAATTTCGTCACTGTCCGTGGGAAATAAGAACAAAGTTTCATTTACGGGTTTGCACAAATTTGTGGTGGTCTCTGCATTTTTAGTTTTTATTTTTATGTCAGTAAAAAAGTCATTGAGGGCATTTGCTAAGTCAATAGGATCAGTAATTACCTCACCATGTCGTACAATTTTATTTATAAATTTATTTTTAAATTGATTATTATTTCTTATTAGATTCCAGGCTGATTTATTTATATTATTAGAATTATGAATATATTTCATATTTCTAATTTTTTGTGAGTAATTCATACATCCTTTGAGAATCGCTGAATAATTTCTGTATTTTATTTTACTATTTACATCTTTCTTTTTATATTACTTGAATCTTAGTGATCGTTTTGTCCTACATGACCTCTTAATGCCTTTCGTCACCCAATTTTTACTTTTTTGGTTAGTACTCACTTTTATTCTCTAGTTGGAAAGCATAAGTTGTAGAATAGGATTATTAGTTCATAGAAACTATTGAATGCCTTGTTTGCATCGATTTCCCCGTAAACTTCCGACCATGACAAGCTTGCAAGACATTCATTGAATTTTCTAATGTTTTCTTCACTAAAATCTCGTTTATATATGAAATAATATTTTATTATCTTTTCTTTTTTATTTGTTGGGATCTCCAAGGTTTGAGCCGTTTCATGATCAGATAGTCCTAATTTATGTACTTGGGCAGTTGGATTGGTAATATTACTTACAATTAGGTCTAGGCAAGCTTTTTGTCTTGTTGGCTCAGTAATGTGAGAAGTGTAATTATAGTTTTGCAGCAAAGTTAAGAAAGCATCTCGAATATCATTATTTTTTAGTGTATCGATGTTGAAATCGCCAGTAATAATAATTTTTTTCTTGTATTTCGTCCTTAATTTAAATAGTAATTTGTCTAATCTATCCAAAAATATATAAGGATCTGTCAATTTATCTTTATTATTAAATGGTATTCTATACAGACAAATGAGAATACAGTCATGTGCCGGCAATTCTACACCACAACATTCAAAATACTTCTCAATGGATATTTCTTTTAAATAATCTAACTTTTTGTACTCTATGTTGTCCCTACATAATATACAAACGCCACCACGTTTCTTAGTCTTTCTAGAAAATGCATCCGCAAGAAAGAACTCGGGAATTCTTAAGTTTGATTCATGTCCGTTCAAAATAAAAGTTTCTGAGAGACAGATTAAATCTATAACTTTATAGGTTTCCGATAGTTCCATTAGAGCGACTGTAAACTGATCTTGTTTCGACAATATCCCCGCAATATTTTGATGCAGCACTACTAATTTATTATCCTCGAAAAAACTGCATACCATTTGCAACATCTTTCCTTTTATCTTTTGTATCCAATGGCATGCTCATATTCGTAACTGGTGAAAAGTAATCCAGAATAGTCTTTTTTTTAGCAGTTTGCCTGTCAAAAAAACATTTCTTTTTTATAGGAAAATAATCCGTGATCTTTCTTTTGAAGTTGAAGTTCTGTTTTGTCATAGAATTGTTACTTTGTGCCAAACAATTTTCTTTATGTAACTTATATACATTCTTAATATATTTATTTTCATATTCTGCATAGTCAATTTCAATATTTAATTTCCTAGATACATTATCAATCATTTCATTATTACTATAATTACTGTCAATATTTAAGAATTTACAATTTGGATAATTACTTACTACCATTTTTAATTCATAATTTAATTTTTCGACATTTAGATAACTGTTAAATGGTATACTTAATACTATAATTTTAATATTTTTCAAAGTATTTAAAAGATTACATATTTGTGACACAATATTATAAGGATTTTTATCCTGCGTACCTATAGATAATACAACAATATCATCACTAGACAATTGAGCACCATAACAACTATTCATGATTTGTTCTGATGTCGCATAGGGTTTAATAAAAGCACTGATGTCGTAATTATCATTCCATGTTCCAAGTCTGGCTTTTATCACATTTTCTGCTAGTCCTCGTATCTCTTTTCCACCAAATATGTGTATTTTTCTTTTTGAGTCTTTTATATTTGGTTTCATAGGTAAAGTTACTTGTTTAATTTTTTCACACTCTAGACTAGTGTCTTCCTCTATATTTCCTATATGGGTAGCTTTTCTTGACTGAAGTGAAATGTCCAGTGTTAAGTCTAATTTGGTTTTATCCTTTCCTTTTTCTTTTAATGATGAATTATTTTTTTTATTGCTAGGATTAGTGCAAATATGTGTCAGCTTTTTTAATTTTAATTCATAATCTTTAATTATAGTTTTCAATGAAGAATTTTCACAAAGAATATTATTTATTTCCTTGTCAGCTATCAATAACTTTTCTTTTAATAATTTATTTTCTCTCTCTAACTCTTCTATTTTATCTATGTCCATAATTGGTATATCAGGGCAGCTTCTGTTCAATATATTGGAAACATCTTGGGTGTGTCCTCCCAGTTCTTCGGTTTCATCAGACAACGAATCAAAAGAGTTTGAAGTCTCCAAGTTGATCGTGACCTTGTTGTTCCGCAAAGTTACATTTTCGTGCATCGTTGCTATTCCGATCACTGCTGAAGATTTATTTGCAGGCGTAGACGATAATGTTTCAGTTGCAGCACTTAAAGGTTTTTTTTGCTTACCCTTACTTACACATCCAGTGCATTTCCACTTTCTTTTATTTTCGATGGTCATAATACGAAACCTCTCAAATGCAACATTTGTGCAGTCTATGTGTAACTTATTTTGGCAAATTGAACAATCCAAATACTGTTTATTTTTAATCTTTGTAAAACATTTAGCGCATTCTAAATCATTTTTGTGTCCACTCTGTGTATTTGTATTTTTAGAGTTATTCATATCGCACTTATCTTCCAATTTCTGATTAAGGCAGTATTATCTTGATTACTCTTGCTTGCTCACTTTAATAATATTTCTATGTGTCAATGTCAAACTTATGTCAAATGCTTATTGTCAAAATACTACTGACATGCAGTTATGATTTAATTTTTCCGGTCGTGATCTTCTCCAATATAAACAATCTCTAATTGGTCAATATCTTTTGAAATAGGATGAATAATATTCAAAAAAATTCGGTTATCAGCCCCCGTCTATGTTTTTTGTCGAATTTCCCACCAAAATGCAATATTAAAGTTAGTGAAAGTGTGATCGTACCTTGCCGGTGAGTTATGAGGTTATGTTTTTTACGTCCTATTTTTAATTAGTTCACTAATTTTACTTTTGTAGTTAAATAACACGGAGAGCACAATTTATATGTCCTTTGACTTTGACTTTGACAACAACTTTGCTGGATCAAATCAGGTGAAATTTGGTAGGATGGTGTAATCCTATGACCCAAACATAGATGTGCAAAGAAAAAATATTCTCGATGTTTGATAATGCCCTTTATGCTTTAATAATTTATAATTATTAATCCTCAGAGTTTTTTGATTAAAATTAACGTGAGCTTCACCAGGGCGAGTGATTAGAGGACGCACACGATTTCGTCTCGAGACACATTCGCCCTGAAGAAAACTTCTAGTTGAGGTAAAAACAGTCAGACCTGTCGGGCAGAAGCTAAATTTCTGTGAGTAATCAGTTTAACTCAAGTTAATAATACTCCAATGAGATAACCTCTTGTTTCAGGTCGGGTCTCATGATATCGTTCGTGATGCTGCTCGGACTGGGCATCTCCGTGTCCATGATCTTGGACATCAAGAGCATGGACCGCTTCGAGAACAGGGCCAGCAAGCAACTCAACATCACCGTCAACGAGTGAACCTTCGCGCTCATTCGACGGCATGTTTGGTATACCCAAAAATATATATAAGGTCTAACAAAATATACTCAAACTATTTAAAGAGTGAATTCGATCCATGATACGGAAAAATCCCCAAGGAACACGTACCGTAATATAAAAAGTAATTTTTGACCTCTCATACAAGTTACCGATCAGCTGATCCGAGTTTGAACGAAAAAAAAAAAATGACATATCTTTACTTATGTTCCTTAGGGAAAGTTGTTCAGTATCACAGACTGAATTCACTCTTAAAATTGTTTCAGTATATTTTTTTACAACTATGATACTCTCATACAAACATATTTTAACTTAAGCAAAGTTGTTCAGTATCATAAGTAAGTGTGTAAATAAGTAAGTAATACTTTATGGTATACCAGAAAATAATATACATTAAAATGTACACAAAGAAATAGATATGTAAGTATATGTAAAATGGGAGGTCTTATCGCTAAAAGCGATTTCTTCAAGACAACTGATGGATGGAGAGAATGTACAGAAGTGCCATTTTTGAAACGCGGAGTCATCTAAACGAATGGTTTTTCCATACAAAAAACCCTTCGTGTAGTGACTCCGCGTTTGAAAAATAGCACCTCAGGCTGTAAATCTGTAACCTTGCCATATTCTAAGACGTACCTATACCGATCATACTGAACAACTTTAGCCAAGGAACATAGGTCAAAATATGAAAAAAACAATTGGACTTTCCATACTAAATCGATCAGCTGATAAGCAATTTTGTAGGGGGAACAAATTTTATTTTTCATAATTCGACCTACTCTTTGGGAAAGTTGTTCGGTAAGTTGTTACAGATTTACACTTTGTATAGTAAAACGTTAGCAGACAGGTGTACAGGACTTAAATACAATAAAATATACATAAATACATACACACACATATCTTTACATATATAAAATCTCGGCTCGACCGATTTTTATGAATTTTTTTATGTGTATTTGGTAGGTCGTTAAGTATATATCATACGTCAAGGGGAGCGGAGCCCACGGGCACAGCTAGTATACATATATTGTATGGGTATACAAAAATTGTATAAATAGGAATCACGTAACGAAAATATATCATACACTGAGTCTGCCCTTTTAATAGAAAGTAAGTATATTTTTTGGTCAGTATAGTTTGTAAATATCTTCTGTATATGTACGTATTAGAATACTTCTACAGAAAGATTCATAGCAATATTTTCAAGCAGGATCATCCCATGATACTGCGATCAGATTTTTCAAGCTGCCTAAAGACATCTGATGCAGCTCAATGACTGTAATGTAGTGACAACGGTCATTATTAAACACTAGTGAAATAGTGAGCTAGTTTCCTCATTTTTTATTATCCGCATTAGGAGTCATGCTATTTTTGGAAGTTCTTTTTCGAACGACACGGACTTGGCAAATGGGGGCTAGCGAAAAAAGTGTAAGATGTTTCCGTCACTTTTTGGCATTTATATGTAATTTTTGAGGGCTTTTAGGGCCTTCAATTTGTGTAAGTTCGTTCAAACCAAGTGGTTTACGGCACTCTGTATTTTCTTAAATATAGTTTTAGCTGGTAGGTTAAAGACGGAGATGAAGAAAGCGATGTAATTCGATAAGATATAGAAATGTAAATACTTTTTAGTTTAACATTTTAATTTATTTATCCTCGAGGAGTCATGGTATATTGAAATATAGTCTTAGGTAGTTTTATGGTTAAAGATACGCGGAGATGAAAAAAGCGAAGTATTTCGATATTACTTATATGGAAATGTAAATATTTTGTGATCAAAATATATTAAAGGTTTCGTAAATTAAGGAATCTTTAGATATCTTGTTGTTTTAATGCTAATAAAATATATAATGTAATATAGATACATATAATTGTAAACAACTTTTTTAGGGTTCCGTAGTAAATAAGGAACCCTTATTATGTCATATGTCCGTATATTGATTATGGTAGAATGAAATCATAATTTTTTTTTGTATGTAGATAATCAATTTCTTGAACTAACCCATGATCTCCGTGGAAAGAAAAACGCATGAAAACTCAAAAACACGCGTTTTTCCAAGCATAAGACTCATCTAGATCGATTGTTTACCCTTGAAAACCCCCATATACCAATTTTCAGCGAAATCGTTAGAGCCGTTTTCGAGATCACAGAAATTTATAAACATATAAATATATAAATAAATAAATATACAAGAATTACTCGTTTAAAGGTAGTTATAAGATGTGTGAAAACTGTAATCATGTCACTGTGTATGTACCAGTGGCGTTGGGTAAGAATTTGGGCTTGTACAACTATAAAACTATGAAACGAATTAAATACCTACCTAATTAGGTTAGAAAGGTTATTAAACGTAAGCCGATCAATGTACGGCTTATAATTCGCATATTAATATTATTTTTATTCTTCTTCTTCTTCTTATCGTGTGTGTTAGTGACTTACGTGTCAGAGTTTTTAAACCGCCTTAAAGGCCTCTGACATGGTTTTAGGTAACGACCAATGTCAAAGACAATGACCGGGACCGACGGCTTAACATGCCCTCCGAAGAACGTATCATCTTACTTATCAGACAATCAGGTGATCAGCCTGCAATGTCCTAACCAAACTAAGACAACAACACAAACCCCCGCCGGGAATCGAACCCGCGACCTCCGGGTATGAGCCGAACGGTCTAACCACTACGCCTCGGTGGCAGTTATTATTTTTATTAATTTAGTGTGAGTATTTGTCTCTGAGCGCGTTTATACAAAATTTATCACTGTGTGTGTATTTGAATAACTTACGAAAATTTCCGTATTTTGAATATGTGGGGTGGGTGTGTGCAATCCAGTCATTCTGCTAAATGGACATTCTTATGCGCGGTGCTCCGATATACGTAGGTTTTGTTATTAGTAATATATGCATATATATTAGAAACCCGTAAGGGAACCCGATGGGAATCGGCTTCTGAGGAGCTCCGCCACTGGTATGCACGTGTGCATTGTTATTGTAACCAGCGTCTCATACCGCATTTACACATTCGTGTTTGTCATTCGCCACGTCATTGCCTCGCGATTCGCACGGGTGTCTAAACGCGGTGCAAAGACGCGAATAGCGAACTTACTGTTTACATATGCGAGTTCGCTATTCGCCTCGTCATTCGCCTCGCGATTCGCGCGAATGTGTAAATGCGGCATCACGAGGAGTCATGGTATATTTAAATATAGGTGGTTCTATGGTTAAGGACGGAGATGAAGAAAGCGATATATTTCAATATTACTTATATGGATATGTAAATATTTTCTGGTCAGAATCGTATAAGATTCATAAGAAAATTAAAGGAATCTTTAGATATCCTGTTGTTTAAATGCTGTTTAGATTTGATGTGCAAAATAAAATATATAATGTAATATAGACACATATCATTGTAAACAACTTTTTTAGGGTTCTGTAGTAAATAAGGAACCCTTATTATTTCGCCACGGTTTTACATCATAGTTAAACTATTACTAGAAAGCTGTTATCTAGTAATGTCGCATACGCATGCATACGCATATAATAATACAGTACCTGGGTGACCGAGCTTTGCTCGGTCGGTTACATCTCAAACATTAACTACATTTTTTTTAACTTGTCCAAAAACAGTACAAAATAAAAAATTATATATAAACTTGAACATAAAAAAAACAAAAGTAAGTCACTGAGTGGGATTCGAACCCGTAACACTCTTTCTAGCGGTCAGCATCCTTAACCACTGAGCTAAGCCGATGGCGGCCGGCGCGCCGAAATTAGCGACCATATTTTGCGTGGAAATAAAAAACGCATGAAAACTC
The DNA here is from genome assembly GCA_963555685.1 of Acrobasis consociella. NCBI lineage: Eukaryota > Metazoa > Arthropoda > Insecta > Lepidoptera > Pyralidae > Acrobasis > Acrobasis consociella. The sequence goes on from OY743127.1 coordinate 373,842, forward strand.
GAAAACACGCGTTTCTCCAAACATAAAACTAATCTAGATCGATAGTTTACCCCCGAAAACCCCCATATACAAATTTTCAGCGAAAACGTTAGAGCCGTTTTCGAGATCACAGAAATTTATAAATAAATATATATACATACAAGAATTGCTCGTTTAAAGGTATAAGATATTACGCCGAGAGAGGGTAAAATAAAATCATGAAATTATTATTTTTAGTGTAGATCTGATACAATTTCTTTGACTAACCCATGATGTGGGATGTCGTTGAATAGGTTCTAAAAATATTTGACGCATTTGTGAAGGATTTGGTTGACAAATGGTTAAGTGACCCACTCTGTCAGATAAACAGATTGTATGTTGACGTGTTTTTTTTTACGGCAGTAGTAAATAATATAACGAAATTAAAAGGAAAACTATTAGAGCTAAGTTGGGTTTACCCTTATAAAAAGAAGGGAAATTTTATACAAATTGAATAGTATATTAGTTTTCTAGACGTTTGCAATCGCGTGAACTTAAAGTCTGTATTCGCAACTTTTATTTCAAGCCGTCATTTTTTAGGGATCCGTTGTAAACAAGGAACCCTTACAGTTTCGCCCTGACTGTGTGTCTGTACGAGGTTTTACTCATAGACTATCCTCCAAACTTAAATTAAAACAATTTCTTAAAAATGCCTGTTATTATTTGGTATTTAAGATTTTTAAGTGAATAAATTTAAAACTAATTATTTTAAATATATATATTAATTTAGAAAGTAAGTTAATATACATTTATAGATTTACTTTAAATGTAAAGATTATTAAAGTAAAATACTATACGCTAACAACTGGGTCCATCTAATGTTGCATGTGTGAAAACTGTCATCAATTCTGTGTGTATAGGTACATTGTAATTGTAATTATAATAAATAATACTTATTAATTATCTTCGAGAAGTCATGCTATATTAGAATATCGTTTTAGGTAGTTTTATGGTTAAAGATTCGCGGAGATGAAGAAAGCGATGTATTTCAATGTTACTATAAATAAATGATAATAATAAATATATAGGCACAAATTACACTGATTGAGCTGGCCCCAAAGTAATTTCGAGACTTGTGTTATGGGATACTAACTCAACGACACTATATTTTATAACAAATTAGCTGTACCCGTGGGCATCGCTCCCTGTAGGAATTTCGGGATAAAAAATTTCCTATGTCCTTCTCTAGGTATCAAACTATATCCATATCAAATTTCATCTAAATAGGTTCAGTGGTTGAAGTGTGGTAAAGTGGTAACAAATAAACAAACAAAACTTTCGCATTTATAGTAGGAAGTAAGGAAGGAAAGGATACATAGATAAACATCCAAGGCCCAGGACAATTTGAAAAAGCTCTGTTTCCAACTTGCCCTGACCGGGGTTCGAACCCGAAACCTCTGGGTGCCGGACTAGTATAGTAACCACTACGCTACGGAGGTCGTCTCTCGTCGTTATATGGAAATGTAAATATTTTGTGGTTAAAATGTATTATAAATTTTTTAAGGGAATCTATATGTAGATTACCTGCTGTTTAGATTTGATGTTCAAAGAAAATAAATACATATCGTTGTATTCAACGTTTTTTAATTAAAATCATCATCTTAAATTTATTTTATTCGTTTATGTACTCTTAAAAATTTACAAATAAAATATCATTATCTTTTATCACAGGTAGACTTTACCTTCGAAGCGCAGGCGTTCATAATAGAGTGGCATATTATACCTTTGGAAGAAGATGTAAATATACCTATATAGACTATCTGAGTTACCTCTTCAAGTAAGGTATATTTTCAGAAAAATAGAAAATGCTTTAGATGTTTCTAAAAATAAATCTTCAGGATGGCTTGCGAAAATTATTCAGTTCCTGCCTCTTCTAAGATCCTTCTTCTTCTCAGCATGTTTGTATCCACTGCTGGACATACGCCTCTTCTATGAATTTCCATTTAGATGATACTGATCTTTTCTAAGATAAGTAATGATATAAGTATATATTTGATAAGTTTTCTTGAATTGTCGTATTAGGTGCGGAATAGATGAAATAACTCAAATTTAATTGAGGCAAATTGTCTCTTTATATCGAAGTAATATGGAACATATTTCCAGTCTAGAGAGATAATAAATACTATTATAGTGATATCCAGGCCACACGAGTGCCGGCGTTCGCTTTCTACAAGATTTTTCGAGAGTAACTCACACTGGGTAAGCGTCCGGTCGAGTCAAGTACAGTCGGCTAATGAAATATCTGAGCCGGCCCTATACCTATATCTTGAATTTTTTTCTTAAAATCAAAATTATTATTTCATTAAAATGAAATATAATAATTTATAAAAGAAAGACTTCATTAAAATCTTTCTGAATATACATTTTCATGTTAATTATATTTTGAGTTTGAGAGAAAATTCAAGACACGTCTCAAATCTCAAATCTCATCGAGTCGACCGTACTAGTAAAAATTTACTCATAAAGATAGCGCAAAAAATTATCATTTCAGGGAATGGGCAATAATCTAAGGAATTATTAGTTTCCATATAACAATTGATAGGCCTAGCAAACCATCTCTCTTTCGAGGCGAAATTTGGCGCCTTCATTTAAAGTAGATGAACTACAAATGACACTAAATCTCATAAGCCCAACGATTAGCACAATGTTAATTATTACCATAATTACGATTAAACAATTTATTTCAAAGGAGGGCGCTACTTCTGCATATTACTCGCCTTAATTCCCTTTTTCACAAACAAGTCCACTATCATAATGGCCTTTATATATTTCTGGTTCAGACTCTCCTCTTTCTGTATACGTAAGTAAGTAGTACGTGTAAACAAGCGACTCGACTTGCCCCATTGACTTAACTACTGGCGTAAATCATTGACTCGCCCGCTGCGCTCTCCCAACGTGAACATCGTCCGGCCCATCCTTCACGAGCTCATAACTAGTCGACCATTTACGGCGGTTCTTCTTTTGACGGAAACTTTCGATTTTGTCGGAATTCCGAATCGGGCTGGTATTAACATATTTGCAAATTAATGTGGCTTATAATGGGTGTGCTTTGGCAATTCTTTTAATTTTAACACTACCTATTGCGCTCGTCCTTTTTATGGTAATCCCTAGAAAGATTTTAACTTTTCGGAGATGAAATCTACGTTCTCTTTTTACCACCATGGTACTTAATGCATTTGCCCGAAAATATTTAAAAAAGTATTTATTGTATATTATATACATATTTAATTAGAGTACTACTTTATTTAAATAATAGATTTAAATGTTTTAATGTTTCACACTAGTTATTTACTGTGTAATTATTAGACTCAGTTTTTTTGGAAATAAAGCGGTTAGTGGGTCGGTATTATTGATTGATATACATGTGATTTCCTTGGGAAATTTGTGACTAAACAATAATTTGTTTAATTTTTCGTTTTTGTTTGATTATGTGTAACATTTAAAAATATTGTAGATAGGTACTTTGTTTGTTTGTTTGTTTGTAAATTCTTTATTGTACAAAAAGGACACTACAAAAATACAGTAGATAACAATACAAAGGCGGACTTATCCCTTTAAGGGATCTCTTCCAGTCAACCCAACGTCAGAGGAGATAATCCTATTAATTAGGGTGGAACACTGTACAATACTTACAAGCTAAAATACAAATGAAAACCTAGTATATGTGTATAAACATAAATAAATAAATAAAACATATGCATTAATATATATATATATATATATATATATATATATATATATATAATATAGATATAAATAAGGACACAATACATACATATAACTCAATCCAGGTCAGGAGTCTTTGTAAAAGTTTTTGACCCTAGCTTTAAAGGAATATAAAGAAGTTGAGGCTTTAATGGTGGGTGGTAGTTCATTCCATAAATGAGCAGCCATGATAGCAAAAGACTTAGCATAAGCTCGAGAGGAGAAAGTGGGGATGTCGAGAATGTTATTACGAGATCGAAGGCGGGGGTTAATGACTCTAAATTGGAATTTGTCTTTAAGGTAATTGGGAAAGATAGGATTGTGAAGGACATTGAAAAGAAAAGTAAGGATATGTAGAATGCGACGGGTTCTTATAGTTAACCAACTCAGGCAAGAACGGAATTCAGATATATGATCGAACTTACGTAGACCAAACACATACCGAACACACATGTTCTGAAGTCGCTCCAGCTTGTCAGACAATTCTTCCGTGAGATCCAGGAAGGCCACATCTGCATAATCTAAGATAGAGAGCAATAACGAGCGAGCCAGAAGCGCTTTAGTGTCAGTCGGCAGAAAATTCTTTAAGCGTCTTAATAAATGCAGAGAAGCAAAAACTTTCCGACTAAGCTCATTGATTTGCGGAGACCAAGATAGAGTTTCGTCCATGACAATACCCAGGTTATTAACAACCGAAGAGAGAGGGATGACATCATTACCCAAGACAACGTCAGGGAATGCCATGGACTTAAATTTGGCGATAAAATGAGAGCTTCCTATCACGATGGCTTGAGATTTTTCAGCGTTGACCATTAGCCCGAAGTTCTTAGACCATTCCGCGATAATCGCGAGGTCGGAGTTAATGGTTGTAATAGCCATATCGAAATTACTGAGAGGAGCGGCTGCATATATCTGGAGGTCATCAGCATACAAATGATAGCAGGAGGAGAGAGAGGCAGTAATGCCATTAATGAAGATAGAGAAAAGGATAGGTGACAAAATTCCTCCCTGTGGGACACCTGCCCTAAGATCACACCAATCCGAGCGCCTATCATCCACCCTCACCAACTGTCTCCGTCCAGTCAGATAGGATCGAAACCAAGCGACAGTGTCAGGGGAAAAGTTAAATGACTGCATTGTTGCCAGAAGCAACTCAAAATCCACTGTGTTGAACGCACTGGTGAAGTCCAGTAATACGAGGAGAGTAAGGGCTTTATTGTCTATATTCCAACGAATGTCGTCTGTGATTTTTAATAGGGCAGATGTCGTACTATGCCCCGCACGAAAACCAGACTGAAATGGACTTAAAAGGTTATGTCTGTTGAGATATTTGGTGAGACATTGGTGAACATGGTGTTCTAATACTTTTGAAAGGAGAGGTAGGATGGATATAGGACGAAAGTGGGAAGGAGAAGACGGATTAGGACTTTTTGGTAAGGGAATAATATGCCCATACTTCCATGCACTAGGAAATACACCAGTGTCCAAAGAACAGTTAATGATGTCCGTGACAACAGGAGCTATCAAGGTTGCAATTGGTCTGATCATATCCAGACATATGTTATCATTGCCAACTGCCTTCGTTTTAATAGAATTGATAATTTTTACTACATCATCCGAAGTAATCTTTTCAATATTAAATAAAGGACAATCAGGGGGAGCCCTATTCCTGAGACTATTAAGTGTCGCATGTTTAGCGTTAGAGGGAAGATTGACAGGAGAATCAGAGAAGTGCTTATTCAGGACATTCAGATCAAATTGCTGATCGAAACTTGCACTTTGCTTACCAACACCCAAACCCTTAAGAAATTTCCAAAGTTTATTGGGAGGGCAGTCATCTAAATTTTTATGAATGTGTTTACGCCTGGATTCACGGCATTTCTTATTGCAAAGATTACGAAGTGCTATATAAAAATCATGGTTGGCAGCAGAGGGATTATGACGCAACTTTAGCTTCGCTTTATCTCTTTTAGCCATCAGCTTCTTTATCTCTTGTGTTAGCCACGGAGCAGGAAAGTGTTTCACCCTGACCGGGTGGAGAGGCGCATGTTTATAGAAGAGAGCCAAAAGAGTTGAATTAAAGGCAGCCACCTTCAAATCGACGTCGGACATCCTGAGAATATTTTCCCAATCTGCCTGTGCAAAATCAGATAAAAAAGAATGTTCATTAATATTTGAGTAGCTGCGCAACATCATAGTTTTGTGTCTTAGTTTAGGTGGTCTAAGCTTAAAAGAAGCAAACACCAAATCATGTGCTGAAAAGCCAGGTGCTTTAAACTGTCCATGATTTGAAACATAGTCCGGAGAGGAAGTGATCATAAGGTCAAGTAAAGAAGGAGGGCCATTATGAGGAAAATGAGTTGCAGTGAGAGGAAGGATGTGTAAATCCAGAGAATGAAGAAGTGAACGAAGAGAGTGAGCACGTGAATCCTCCTTGAGAAGGCAGGTGTTAAAGTCTCCCATTAAGATCACATGGTCAAAATCTGTGCGATATTGTGCTAATAAAGAATCAAGAGAATTAAAGTAATTAATACGGGAGCATGGACTATAGTAAACTCCAAGCATGACTTTGGTTTGGTGAAGTGATATATCAAGAAAGAGATGCTCAGGTTTTTCAGGTTCAGGAGGGGACAGGGAAAGGATTTGACTACTTTGAGGTACTTATTAAAGAATTTGTAAAGTTTAAAATAAAATAAAAAAGAAACAAGTCCGAAATGTCATAACTAAGATATTGAAAATTGGTTTATACGGGACGTGTGAGGGTTCACCACTTTACTCAAATCTCTTTCTCTTTCTCTCATGGAACCTGTCCGTTAACAGAATGCATACTCGTAATCATCTTGAGCCTCCTCAATTTAATTATAAGTAAATAAAATTACGTTACAAAACCCGCGTATCAGGTCTTGACCGGTGACGCAACGAGAAAGGGCGCGTCGATGCAAGTTCAACCTGAAAGTTGTCGGAGCTTTCCAAAGCTCGCTGCTAGAGACGAGTTGTTGACGAATTGCACCGGCCGACAAATAACTCGCCAAGTGCGAGTCGGACTCGCGCACGAAGGGTTCCGTACCATTATCTATCAGTAGCGTGCATTACATACAGACACATAGATTTTGTGTACCCTACGCCTCCCTAACATAATGCCAGATCGTAGCTTATGTTCTTTATGGAACCGTTTGTAATTAAGATTTATGCCAACCCTGTAAAAATTAGCTGAGCACGTCACTGTTATCTATATAATTAAATTTTAAACAAAAACAAAAAACAACCGATTTAATTTTATTTGGAGTTTCTTCCATATCTACAAAGTTTTTTATCATGTCTTTACCGAATTAATATGGGACCAACTTGATAGTTAAGGCTTTAAATTAAAAAAAGAATCATCAAAATCGGTAAAGGGTTAAGAAGATATCGTGTAACATATATACAAAAAAAAAAACACAGTCGAATTGATAACCTCCTCCTTTTTTGAAGCCGGTTAAAATATATACTTAGTACAATATGAAGAGCTCGTTGGTCGGTAGGAAGTGCGCGTTACTAGCGCTTTCGCAAGTAAAGTAAAGCAACACCGGGCGTGGTCCGCATTTGGATGGGTGACCGACCGAGTTTCTCCGTGCTTCGGAAGAAAGGCTGTCATCATTGTATGACAGTAGTCAAGCTTTGTCAGATGCCTTTAGGCAGCTTAAACACACGAAAAGCAAAGCATCTATAAAAAAATCACGTTTAAATTGTATGGCAGCCTTACTTAAATATTTATTTTATTCTGTTTTTAGTGTTTGTTGTTATAGCGGCAACAGAAATAGAGCATATTTGTGAAATTTCAACTGTTTAGCCATCACGTAGGAGGTCCATAGTCTTTGCCTACCCCTGTGGGAAACAGGCGAGGTATTATGTATGTATGTAGCTATTGCGGTTAATGAGATTACAGCCTGGTGACAGAGAGACAGAAAGGCGGACGGTGGAGTCTTAGTAATAGGGTCCCGTTTGTACCCAAAGGGTACAAACATCAAACCTAAAAACAAGTTTCTTTCCTATTGCGTACCTTTTTATTGAAGCAATAGATACCTTGCAATCTAAACGAAACGTCAGCCAAACAAATAATTTACCGTTCACCGTCTAAATGGGCTTTTAGATAATCCGCGTTTTATAATAAAAGGGCATTAACTAAAGGTGTGCCGTGTGGTTTCCGGCAGAGTGGAATAGGGCCACTCCAAGTCCTCCCGTGGATGTCGTAGAAGACGACTTAGGAAATACAAGCTAAACAAAGCTTATACACATCAAGACCTCTCCAACCCGTCTGGCCAGCGTGGAGAGAGTAGGCCAAGTCCTCTGGTTGCTCTGGCCAAGTATGGCTCTGGCTGGTAGTACATAGAGAGTCATGCAGTGGAGACAAAAAGACCTGACGATGATGATGATGATGGACTACAGATGGTAATACGATGAATTTATTTGTAATCGTTTATTACTGTTTTTACTGGGCACATTTGCAACTGTTCTCTATATAAAGAAAGAAAGAAAGAAAGAAAGAAAGAAAAGCGTTATATGAGATAGATCTTCTTTGTATTCTACTTTCCATACTGTTAGAGACAACTGGAACTGTATGATTATAATTAAATACCGACAGCATATCTAAATAAAGTATAAAATTATAGGTTTATAGTAGACAGCCCTTCGCAACTAAAGGTAGGTTGAAGTCTTTATGTTACAATCAACGACTGACAACGTAATTACGGGAAAGCAAGAAACAGCAAGTAGGTAATTAGAATATTTAATTAGAAATTAAAGATATAGAGTCATTAGAAATATAATACCGTGGGAATCGGTGCCTGAGTTGAGGAAAGGAATAATATAAGTTGTCCTTTTGGGAAAATGACATTTTGACACAGTTGTCCATATGAACCTAAACGCTTTCTTCCAAGCTGGTCTGGTATAAAAAAACCGCCCAAGTGTGTGTCGGACTTGCGCACGTAGGGTTCCGTGCCATTATCTATAAAAAACACGTTTGTTGTATGTTATTTTATTCTGTTTTAGTATTTGTTGTTATAGCGGCAACAAAAATACATGACATTAGAAAATTTCAACTGTCTAGCTATCACAGTTCATGAGATACAACCTGGTAACAAACATACTTAAAGCGGAGTCTTCGTAATATACCCGTTTTTACCCTTTGGGTACGGAACCCTAATATCGTAGTATTAGCTGCTTTTCTTCTCGCGCTGATCGTAAAAGCCGATCGACCGACCGGAGAGAGTTGAAGAAGAAATGAATCATGTAAATAGGCAATGCAGCTAACACTCATCTCATCACTGATTAAGAATGTACTTATCAGTTGTTTATTTTTTTGCGCAACCGTAAAAGCCGATAGAGGGTATGGGTGAAAATGCGAATCATTTTAATATATTGCACGAGACCTTAGAATATTTCGTTCTGTAGGTATCAAGACTAAAACTGCTTTACCGTCCTCATTAGGGTTAAATGTATGTTTGAACGGACTAGTTAGTAAAACATTGACGATTAAGACATTTGAAAGTAAATATAAAACAAATAAATGAATCCCATGCAGCGATTAGGATCGGCACGAACGGTAAGAACCATTACGATGCCAGATTTATCTGCAGCACCCGAAGATGCCCGTCTGCCAGTGGTCTGAAAAAAGGCGAGACAAAAGCGAAAGTGGTGAGTGTGATGTGGACCTTATGAGGCGGGGTTAAGAGCTACCAGTGATTGGGAATGTGCGTGTTGCTTGCCGTGGGTGATGAGAGGGAGCGATTTGATAAAAATATTTTATTTGTTGTTACGCGACTTCGGCGTAGCCAAAGGGGAGGTATGTTTTATGAGGTAACGATGTTAGAGTAGGTAAATAGGTAGCTGTATATATAAAAAAACAAATTAATAACATATTAAAAGGTGAACAGTTTTTATTTATTTAAGTTTATTGCACACAATCTTTTGATTGATTACAATGGGTCAAACTTAATGCTAATGCATTATCTACCAGTTTGCCTTTGGGATATGTTGAGAAATTGAATAGGGGTGCAAGTGTAGCAAGCTAACTTGTGATATTTTCAATAAAAACCTATATAATATTACACCTTAAATACACATACTTATTGATTTATTATGGTAAACTAAACATACCTTATAAAAATACACATAAACATAATATATATTATAAATATAATATATACTTATAATATACATAAAATGATACATAGAATACATACATATATCTATATATAACAGCAGAGAGTCTATTCCGATTCCAAATATAATTTCTTCACCTGCATTTTGAAAGTATCACGACTATGTAATCTCGCAATGCTATCAGGTAGGGCATTCCAAAGCCGCACAGCCGTAACGGCAAAAGAATTAGAAAAGAAACCAGTACGGTGAGAAGGAATGTCAAGTTGCATTGTGTTAGAGGAGCGTAGATTTCTATCATGAGTTGAGCTAAGGGGCTGAAATTTAGATGTCATATAACTGGGTGCAGAAGGATTATAAACAATACCATGTAGATAACAGAGAATATGTAGATTTCTACGCTGTCTGATAGTTAGCCATTTAAGCTGCGAACGATATAGGGATATGTGGTCGTACTTGCGAAGGCAAAAAATAAATCTGATACAGTTGTTCAAGAGGCGTTCAAGCTTACTAAGCTGTTCCTCAGTTATATCCAAATAGCATACATCAGCATAGTCGATAATAGGGAGAATGAGAGATTGAGCCAGCATAATTTTGGTTGAGATAGGGAGAAAGTTTTTTAGATTGTTAAAGAGACAAAAACCTTTCGACTGACTTCCGCGAGATGTGTAACCCAACTCAATTTGTCATCAATGACTAAGCCAAGATCTTTAACAGAATTTAAGAATGGAACAATTTTACCATCATACTTAATTGGTGTCACAGAATCTATATTTATTTGGGGTAATTGTCTTCTACTACCAACAATAATGGCTTGACATTTCTTCGGGTTAACTGAAATACCAAAACTGTCAGACCATTGCATTATATTATTTAAGTTATCATTCAGCATCTTTATGGCATCATTGATATCTGCAATATCTGTTTGTACATAAAGCTTTTATATACAATGTTCTCCTTCAAAATAGAGCTATAATCTACTGAACTAGACCTACCTATTTTGGTGTACAATAAAGCATTACCCTCATAAGCTACCTTAGGTTACTTGTTGATTTGATATATTATCACGTCTTTATCCCTGATGGGGTAGACAGAGTTCAGGGCCATTTAAAGGCCACGCTTAAAAGGAGTCAAAATAGTGATAGGCGAGCAGCAAATGCTTGTATGTTGGTTTATAATAGACTTTCGAGTGTTTTGTGTTTTCCTGGGTCTTGGATGTTTATCTATATATGTATTTGTAATAAAATATAGTATCGTTGAGTTAGTATCCTATAACACAAGTCTCGAACTTACCTTAGGGCTAGCTCAATCAGTGTAATTTGTCCCTATATATTTATTTATTTATTTTATAAATAAATTTTTTAGGCCCTGAGCCTTATGATCCTAGGCTCTATCTACCTTGCAAGGTCGACGAACGTGATAAACGAAGACTAAAACATTATATATGATGTGTTTTCGCTCATGACTTGCGGTTGAACAGTTCAGTGTTTCCATCAAGCGATAGACTTTCACTTATTAGCAATAGACTTAATGTTGTGATTATTTAAATTTTATTGGCGGCCCACTTCTGGGCGTGGGCTTAGTGGGCCGGTGGGACACCGAGTCGTGGTCAAGTGTATGCCAATGCCAAGTATGGTCATATTTTATGATTCCATAGTTTACAAATGTAGTCATTTGTCAGGTTTCGTTTTCTAAAGTGCCATACTAACACGTTCTAGAATGTTCGTTAAACAAGTTCTATGGTATTTCTTCTCTTTTATGTGCAAGTGGCCAACACTGGTTTAAATTTATCAAGTTGATAAAGGCATATCTGACCTGATATAGCGTTAAGAAGAAAATACATGTGCCTTTCAAAGCACGGAGTGGCTCGAGATTTTTCAAACATTCCGACGCAGTAAATTATATAATAAAGGTACTCTATTTATACTTATGCCACTTTTTGTCATCAATCTAAGTATACTGTACTTCGTGATGTACAGGAGATTGCATTTTTCTCCAGATATAAGTGTCGTTTTTAGGGCTCCGTACCCAAAGGGTAATAATATCGGCAAAGTGCATGTCGGACCACGCAGAGTGTAGGGTTCCGTAGTTGCAAATGCCAACTTTGAGTACATGCCACGAAAAAGTCTTAGGGCCTTCGCTAAGTTACGCGAAACTACGTCACAAACGCTACGTGCGACAGAGACAGGTGACCCGCGACGGATTCTGCTATCTCTTTCGCATTTAGAGTTTGTAACAGAGATAGACCGAAACCCGGCGCGTGCGCCCGCGTTACTTAGCGAAGCCCCTGAAACTTATTTCTATTGAATTTGTATGAAATTTTATTTCCGAGTACATTTTATAAGTTGGTCGAATCATCATCATCAGATCTTTTAGTCTCCACTGCAGGAGCTTGACCCTCTCTGGACTACCAGAGCCATACTTGGCCAGAACAGCCAGAGGATTTGGCCTACACTCTCCACGCTGGCCAGATGGGTTGATGACGTCCTATTGATGTTTATATGCTTTGTTTAGCTTGTATTTCCTAATTTGTTAATGTTTATAGTTGTTAATGAAATCATGTTCCTAAGTTGGTCGAATATAACTTTTAATTGGTAAACTGAAATCAAATTGATAAGTATGCAACCACAACCCGCTACATCGCTCCCGCTACGTGTATTGGCGGTACAGTAAACCGTACCATACCACAGAATACATACTGGACCATACATCAACATAATGCCCCATAATGCCCCCACAAGCCCGGGTGGTCATAGTTATGATGGGGACAATTTGTGACAACGAGGGGCGAAATAGCAGTACTGTGTGGCAGAAAACATGAACTTGGGGGAGCGTTAGGTTATATCCTTTTTCTACTCCTGTACTGTTATCTGTCTTTTAAATGGTTCTGAACACTATTATAAGAACATTGATAATATGATTGCAGAAAAAAGTCTATACTCTATGCCTCATAATAGCACATGTGTCGTTATTTCACTAAAACGATACGCCTAGCCATAGACGAAGAACTTTTTTTTCTATACATTTACCATACTGCCAACATAAGAAAAAAATGTTTTTTTCACATAGTCACTAAAAAGACGTCAATTAAAAAAAAGTTTACTATAGATACTTACCATATAGATCAGTACTTGTATATTCTAAATCTGATTTACCAACCATACGTCAAACATTTTCATATTTTCTTTGTTTGTTTTTGTATTTTATTTAGTAAATATAGTCGTAGAAAAAGTATTGTATGTAAAATTGTATAAGTACGTCAAAAAATGCTCGATGGCGTCTAATTAGAATGCTCGCCAAGGCTCGCATCGTAACCTGCGCCACTCGCATTTTTTGACCGTTATTATACAACTGTTGCATAAAATACTATATCTTACTCGTCTGTTTATGTGGATGTTATGTGGTCAAGTTACTTATAAATAAATGACGATTTGTGAATTGTCAATTAAAGACGCCAAACAAATAAATAAAACGTGATTATTATAAATATTTTTTAAAGTCAGATTTTATTTATAACAATGAACTTTATAGTGCTCCTCGAGACAAATCAAACGTGCCCAAACTTCATGGGGTTGAGTCGTTTCATTACAGAGCTCCTATGGCAAACTTTCTGATCCATAAACAAATTAACTCTACCTATATCATCATAATATTGCATTGTCGCGCGACGTGATATACGTATGCGTGCAAATTTTCAGATCAATCGGAAACAGTGTGGGTCAAATTTAACTTGCAAGACAAACAACGGGACAGGTGAAATTAACTAAAAGCTTTTAAAAATTCCCATTGCTGGACTAAGGTTTCTCCCTTTTCCTTCCATCTCTGAGATTCGTCGAGACAGACATTTTAAGATCAATAAAGGGAGTAGTGTAGACCGAATTAACATGTTTCGGTAGTCATTAAAATTAAGGAAGGAATGTTGAGACGGTTCGGGCATGTAGAAAGGATGGATGAAAGATTTACTAAAAGGGTATACAAAGCGAATGTGAGTGTAAGAGTGGGTCAGAGTCGTCCTCGACAAAGTACCGCGACCAGATTGCAGACGTTCTTAGAAAAGGAGAGGTCAGGAGTACCCGTAACCGGCGGGCGTGCAAGAAGAGAGTGATGAGTGTAGATGCAGCAAAAGAGGTTTGTCAGGATCGTAGCAAGTGGAGGTCCGTAGTCTCTGCCTACCGCTGTGGGAAACAGACGTGATAATAGGTATGTAAAGGCATGTATGTACGAAAAGTTTTTTATAGGCTGCCACCCGCCATCAGTCTCCTTGAGAACGCAGTGGCGTAATGGTCAACACGCTAGACCGCTAATCCGGAAAACCTAGGTTTGATCCCCAGCCTGGGCAAGTTTAAAAATGGACTTTTTCAAATTGACCTGGACTCCTGGGTCTTGGGTGTTTGTTTTATTTAAGTACTTACTTATTGTAAAATATACTATCGTTTAGTACTCCATAACACTAGTTTAAACTTACTTTGATTGAGGCTAGCTCATTTAGTGTGATTAGTCCGTATTTATTATTTATATATTTATTAATTTTGTTTAATTCTAAGCTGGACTACGCTTTAACCACACCGCACGGCGTTCAACATCCACCTTCATAGCCAATATCAGCAGAATGCCTTAACAACGATCTCATTTCCTTGACACCTGTGCTTTTATTACAGCCCTCAATCTCAGCAATCGATACCGACAATTATCCGTAACGACATAATAGTACTTTCTCCGATAATTGGCGGTAAATACCGATAAATGCCGATCTCCGATACCGATGATACCGTTCCGAGTTCACACGCACTTTCGCATTGACATATTTGTCAGTAATGGATAGCTGGTCATGTCCATTTGCAGACTCTAGCATTTCTCCCGCAAGGTGATATTCTAAGAAAGAGTCTACTTTGGGTTTAAAGAATTTATTTATTTACTCACAAGATGACTTTGACAGTGCTTTACCTTTGGGCCTTAAGTCTACCTGTTACATTTTTGTAACCAAGTGAAATAGCAATGTCGTGTGTTAGAAATAAAATATTGCCGTCTTAGCAAATTAATTACAAATAAATAAACGACTTGACTGCCTCCGTGGTCAATGGTCCAGGCGTCTACCTTGTGTACCGGAGGTCGTGGGTTCAAATCCCAATGGAAAGCGTACTTTATATAAAAACTTGTTTTCAGTCTGGTTAGGTTATTGCAGGCTTAGTTCACCTGATTACCTGAAAAGAAAGATGATTCCGTGCAAGCAATTTCGCAAGTAAAGCGACACCGGGCGTGGTCCAGACTTGGATGGGTGAACACAAGTGGCATAAAAAATTCTTGAGCTACTTCTTGTTTTGGAAGGCCGTATAAGCCGTTGGTCCCGGTTGTGAGCATTATATCGACAAGCTATGTCAGATGCCTTTGGGCAGCCTAAAAATCTGACACATGTGTTGACTACTTATACACACGAAAAACAAACAAACCTATCTCCTTTAGTTGCCTATTATGACACCTGTGGGAGAGGAAAGTCGTTGGAAAATTATATTCTACACTGCCGTCACCGAACGAATTGCAATGACATAACAGAAGTAAAGCCTCTAAACCGAGTGTCAAACGCCAGTCAAAACCAGTCATTCTAATTAACAAACAACAATCCTCGGCCATAACTCCTCACAAGATTACAATAACCGCCGTCCACTCGATGACGTAACAAAGTCCAGCGAAAGTCCGCGACACTATCATACGGTGAAAGCTTGATTGATTGACGACATTGACATAAGCGGGAGACGAACAGGTCAGATACCTCTTTTTTTACAACAGACTCGGTGGTCAGGAGGGAGTACGAATTGCTTGGACGTGGCCTGCAATGACCACAATCGGCATAAAAATTTCTTGATCTCCTCAGTGCTTTCATCATTATCATCATTTTAACCGCATAACGTCCACTGCTGGACATAGGCCTCACCCAAAGATTTTCAAAATGATCGATCAAGAACAGCCTGCATCCAGCGCTTTCCAGCGACCCTGGTCAGCAGTGGCGTAGCTATCATAGGGCCAGGTGGTGCAGTGCACCAGGGCCCCGGAGCTCAGGGGGCCCTCTAGCCTCAGCTTTGAAAAAAAATGAAAAATTTAAAAAAATTAAAATAAAAAATCTTGTGAGCAGGCTAGAGACTCGAGGCTCGAGCCTGCTAACAAGTTATATTTTTTTAATTTTTTAGATTTTCTTTTTTTTTTCAATTTTTTTTTTAATTCAAATTGTAGTTTATGGATCACCACTGTAGCTTATGCGGCTAACATATGGTGCTTATAGGTATCTACGGAGATAAATGATAAGGCGTGTTCGATGCTCCAAAGTAAAGGAAAAAGGGGAGCAGGGCCCGATTCTCTCCCTATGCACCAGGGCCCTTGTCCCCCTAGCTACGCCACTGTGGTCAGATCGTCTGACCACGTTGTAGGTGGGTGCCCTACGCTTCGCTTGCCAGTACGCGGATCATCGCGCTGTTTCAGCTATTACCAGACTATTTTTCATCTAGGTACATCACAATCATGATATGCCATCATGCCTCTGTCTGTAAGGGGTTGTAATTAGTATGCATGACGTAAGAAGTCACAAGGCCAGCGAACAAGACCTGCACGTTATTTATAATGACTGCAGTTCGATAACATCAGCTCCTGAGAAAGTTTGACTCCAGGTCAACTCGTGCGCAGACGATGCGTCCGAAGATGAGCACATCCCGACACCGATGGTAAATGTGACTAGACAGGGATTGGAATTGAATCACTACAAAATCACAGCATTAAAGCTTTTTATTCCTGAGTTTTTATGGTCACGCAACCATAGAAACAAAAATGTTTTGTTTTAGAATGTTCGTATATTAAAATTCGTGTGTGAGTGTAACGTAGAGCTACCGTAGATCGACACATTTTACCTGACTGTCCTATTTTTTCTGTCATTAATTATTTGGTTGTCAAGCTATGAACCTGATTGTCTGATAAGTAAGATGATCCGTGCTTCGGAGGGCACGTTAAGCCGTCGGTCCCGGTCACTGTCTTTGACATTGGTCGTTACCTAAAACCATGTCAGAGGCCTTTAAGGCGGTTTAAAAACTCTGACACTAGTGTTAGTCACTAACATACACGATAAGAAGAAGGTGTCGTAAGAGGCGACTAAAGAAAAAACAAGTAATACTAAACGGGCAGTAGCGTCTTCTGTGCTAAGACTTTATATAGTTTACTACAACCAACCCACCTGCCCAGCGCCGTGGTGATTATGGGCAAATTCTTCCTTTCTTTGAAGAGGTCTTTAGTCCATCAGTAGCACGGAGGTAGTATAAGTATATAACGGAATGTCCTAAGGCCTTGTGCAATGTGCGTCCCCATCCCCCGTCCCCGCACCTCTTCTCCGTTCTCGCCTTGTGGGGGTGCTGAGCAGGTGGCTTCGGATGCCTGGCCGCCTCGACAAGGCGAGAACGGAGGAGAGGTGCGGGGACGGAGAACAGGGACGCATATTGCGCAGAACTCATAACCGTCATTTGCTAGAGCGAGAAACAGCGACGGAGCGCTTCAGCACTGGCCCAGACTGAAGCGTTCCGTTGCTCCTTTTTGCAGTTACCGCATATGTTAAATAGCACCACTTTAATGGGCAGTTTTTTGTCTATAGTCGCTTCGCAACTTAAATTCCACTTTGCATTCTCAAGTGACAACCATCCAGTGAAAGTCAAACAATGAAACATAACCCACAATTACTTTTACTTGCAAATAAAGTTTTTTTAATTAGTGACTGTCGATAGAACGTACTCTTGCGCAATCGATGCAAACAAGTTATTTTCAATTAGATAGGCTGCCTAAACCGACTGTGACCACAGTATACAGAAAGCAGTACGGTATCTTCGAAATCTGTTGTTCAACTTGACGAGTCGAAATTGTTGTAAATAATGTAAAAAAAATAATGCTTTTTGACCAGTACTTACGTAATAATAATAACCCTTTTTTCAGACTTAACTTTACTGAGTTAGACTTTCATTTAGATCATAGTAGGAATAGTTTTCCTGCAGTGGAGTTCTTGTGCCTGAGATCTTAGAATTGTTAATTGGTTTGCTTTAGAACAATACTTTACATTTGATTAACTTAAGTTTAAAGGAATTGCAGATTTAAAAAATTGCACAGTCTGTAGGTGAGCATGGATATTTTATTGCATAAATAAAAAAGTTTTGTAATTATGAAACATGATTTTTTAAGTTTATTTGCCCTTAAAAGTGGCTAAGAAAGCCAAATTAAATGTTTCAAAGACGGTTTTGAAATAGGTTTACATAGTTAGATCCCATGAAAAGTATCAAAAATCTAAAGCTAAAAAATTGCACGAGAGCGAACGAACTGGTCGATCTCGTACTGTGGCTATGAGACTTAGGTAAATTCCACAGTATTCAATTACCCAACGCTTTCTTTTATCCTATGTCAGGATGTACGATAACCTTACGCAACGGTGGGAAAGGTGGAGTTCTGCGGTCACTGACTTTGAACTTACGACGATTACATCGTGACGAGTGCAATCTAGATTTTTACAACTTATTGTCTAGTTCTTTTGTTTCCGCAGTGTGTAAGTGGCTAACACTAGTGGCTGATTTTATAAGCTGCCTGTATAGATAGGCAGACATAACTTGATGAAAATGAATAAAACGTCGAAGACTTTTAGAGTATCTTTATAATCATAGGATATTTATAATCTTATACCTTTAAACGAGCAATTCTTGTATATTTATATATTTATAAATTTCTGTGATCTCGAAAACGGCTCTAACGATTTCGCTGAAATTTGGTATATAGGGGTTTTCGGAGGTAAACAATCGATCTAGATTAGTCTTATGTTTGGGAAAACGCGTGTTTTCATGCGTTTTTCTTTCCACGCAGAATATGGTCGCTTATTTCGTTACACCGGCCGCTATCCGTTTTATCTTAGCAGTTTAGGATGCGGACCGCTCGAAAGAGTGTTACGGGTTCGAATCCCACTCGGTGACTTACTTTTGTTGTTTTTTTATGTTTAAGTTTATATATTTTTTTATTTTGTATTGTTTTTAGACAAGTTTAAAAATGTAGTTAATGTTTGAGATGCAACCGAGTAAAGCTCGGTCGCCCAGGTACTATCTCTTAATAATCGTCACTTTGTTTTGTTGAACAATTGTTGACGTCAAATGGTTACTTACAGCTAAGTTTACTGTTCAGCAGATGATGATGAGAGGAAGCGGCAACAAACTGTACTGCAGCATTTTCTTTAAGGACGTCAACTTGTGACAAATGAAATTGAACTTTTATACATTTGTTTACACTGTTGGTCCCACACTAGGTTACATGCCTGTACTGTGGTAGATGACATTACGACCGACGGCTTATAGGGCCTCAGGGCCAATTCACATCAATCGGAAAATGCTCGAGCACTTTTCCGCCTGATGTGAATTGACCCTTATGAGGAGAACTCGAGATATTTTATTATTGTTTTTGTTCCACTGGTGTTAGATTTTTCAGGCTGCCTAAAGGCATCCGACATAGCTTGACGACTGCCACACAATGATGATAGGACCAACGGCTCATACGTGCCTTCCAAAGCACGGAGATGCTCAAGAAACATTTTATGCCACTTGTGGTCACCCATCCAAGTGCGGACCACGCCCGGGGTCGCTTTACTTGCGAAAGCGCTAGTAATACGCACTCCCGCTGAGCCACCGAGCTCCTGTATATTTTTTTTCTGGTAAGTAATCAATTAACTTGCGGACCATGGATTGTTGCGATGGCTAAGTAAACTACCTAGTCACAGGCTCCTCTATAAGTAATTAACCAGTTAACACAGAAACAAAAAGTTGATGACGTCACTGATGTCACCAACTTTTAGTAACGCCCAGTGATCACCCAGGCGGAAGTTCGTCGACCCCGGGCTGCGGCGACACTTTCCTGTCCCAAGGGTAACGTGACACCGGCCACAAGTAGAAATGTCGGCTGGTGGGGAATCAGTTTGTCTTATACTGAACCTTATGAAACGGTTGTGGTTAGCGCACGGCTGGGGAGTTCTGCCAAGCCAAGAAGTTGCTTCTAGCGCCCGCTTGCGTTATCAATTATCATTCATCATCTTCATTTCAGCTGCATAACGTCCACTGGACATAGGCCTCTCCCAAAGATTTCCAAAATAACCGATCTAGAGCGGCTTGCATCCAGCGCCTTCCAGCGACCTCGGTCAGGTCGTCAGACCACCTTGTCCTACACTTCGCTTGCCTGTACGTGGTCGCCATTCGAGAACCTTGTTGCCCCATCGGCCATCGACTGTGCCATCGGTTCGTCGCGCTGTGTCCCGCCAACTGTCATTTCAACGAGGTAATCCGCTGGGCTATGTCAGTGACTTTAGTTCTCCTACGGATTTCCTCATTTCTGATTCGATCACGTAGAGAAACACCGAGCATAGCCCTTTCCATAACGTTGCTTGCGTTAATCACGCGTGAAAGAAAAGTCACACTAAAAGAACTATAACGCTAAAAGTTGTATAAATCACTTATGTATTGACGTTTAAAAGTGCCTCATCAACATCATCATCATTATCATCATCAGGTCTTTTAGTCTCCACTGCAGGAGTACGACCCTCTCTGTACTACCAGAGCCATACTTGGGCAGAGCAGCCAAAGGACTTGGCCTACACTCTCCTCGCTGACCAGACTGACTGGAGAGGTCTCACTGATGTTTAAAAGCTTTGTTTAGCTTGTATTCCCTAAGTTGCCTTCTACGACATCCACGGGAGGACTTAGAGTGGCACATAGTTAATTAGACCCTTACTACAGACACAGTAAAAGTGACTGTAAGGGTCTTACTACTGAAACATTTGAATCTTTGAATACAAACATACATATTTTAACGCCTGTCTCCCATGAGGGTAGGCAGAGACTATGGATACAATATGATATGATGTATGAAAATAACTTTTTAATTTTTGTGTTGGTGCAATAGAGAGCATTTCATTCTTTCGTACATTTCCTCTGTGATTTTTTTACGAAAAAATCCATTATTTTCCTATTGCTTTGGAGATTTGCAACTTTCCCGCAAACGAATATTTCCATAGCACTATGACATGTAAAGCGTATGTTAAACCCGTTTTATTTGTATATGTGGTATAACGTCTGAGCGAAAGCGAACACTTTTCCTGCAACAATATGCACCTAGGGAAACTCAGTTTACATTTATGACATGTGCATTGTGCAAGAACAAAGTTATGGTTCATGAGACTATCGAGAGAGGTGAAGATGTGCATACACTTGAGCTGCACTCTCGCTCGGGCACAGAATAAGTAAGTGCTCACGTACAGAAGTCTCACTCAACAAAGAAATTCAAAGAATTATCTACTCAATGCTGTTAGCGATATGGTTTAATTTAGCTCGCGTCAGAACTTTGCAACTTTTCGTTTAGATACCTAGATAGATATACATTGTAAGCCAATTTTAAAAACTGATTTGCTAGGTTCAATATTAAGTTTAAAAAAAAACGATATACTCAACGATACTGTCTAGGTAAATGTGCTTTGGTCTACACACTGAGTTGTTTTTAGTCGATCGAATTAAATGTTGAAAATAAGCAAAGTGGAAAGCTGGCTCTAAAAATAGGACCTCTAGCTGCTCTGGCTAAGTATGGCTCCGGTAGTACAGAGAGGGTCGTGCTCCTGCAGTGGAGACTTAAAGGACCTAATGCGATGACTAATTTTGCACATATTTTTATATGAATATATTCCTCGTGAATATAATAATGTAACAACAATGAATTGTTTACATTCGGAAGTGTTAATGACCTTGGTAACCCCGGTACGTGTGAGGTAACGAGTAATTAAACACGAATACATTGTACGATGCTCATGTGGAATAAGTGATTTTTTGATATTGTTATAAGACCAGTGGGCCCAGAATTTCACCTTGTGGGTCCAGATGGGCGGAAACAGGGAAGAAGTACCAAAGAAGAGATGGTGGGATGACATCGAGGGTTCTTTTGGTGGATGGAGTAGATGAGGTGAAAGGGACACTGTGCCTAACAATGTAATTGATAGTATTTTATTTTTATATAATTTTGGAACACATTAAAATGGGAAACTGAAAGAATTTAGGTGCAGAAAATTGTAATAAATAAACGTAGCCGTGCTTTAAAAACTGTAATTATTTAACGAAAATACTTATTTATTTCCAAATTTTGTACTCGGAAATGTATACAAAGAATACATAAAATAAAAGTTCTTCAAAGGTTCTTCTATTTCGAAAGACATCTCTTACAGTAGACCTGTGAGAGGAGGTTTTTATGCAAGAGAGGCATACAGGCGTGTTTATAGAATAAAGGAAAAAATTAAAATATGTAACATTTGCCTTATATGAAACTATACAATTATCTTTGAATCAATTTCACTAATTGTTGAGCGATAAACAAATTGATGAACAGCAACAAAAACGGAATAACTAGCAGCCGGCGAGGTGGGTGATTTTGATGATGGATGAGGAGTGTTCTAGAGATACAAATGTCTTCATAGCGCGGTCTCAATTCAGAGCGCATGTAGAGCGTTGCTCTAGAGCACACATTGACATCTTATACACCATGGACAGTAGGTCAGTATTTGTAGTTAGTCAAAGTCAAAGTAAAAAAAAATATATGTAATGCAGGATAAATTTATCTCTTATTGAAAGTCACTCTTTTTTAAATATTGTTTTAGTGCAAAAGCTAAAAACTACTAGCCTTTCGGAACGACCACTGCTGGGAAGATTACGCCGAAAGAAACCCAGTTCAGTACGAGTGGTGTTAGGTGGAGGAGGAGTGAGTTGGGAGTAAATAAATAAATATATATGGACAAATCACACAGATTGAACTAGCCCCAAAATAAGTTCGAGACTTGTATTATGGAATACTAACTCAACGATACTATATTTTATAACACATATGTATATACCGATGGACCACATATGCCTTGACCACTGGACCACGAAGGCCGTCAAGCATAGCACCGTTGATAGACCAATATAAATTTATATTGGTCGCTAAAGACACTAAGCCTAGTCCGTGGCATGATATAAAATTTTATATCATGCCACGGACTAGGCTTAGTGTCTTTAGCGATAGCGATATATGATATTGCTAGATAAATGCTGTTGCTGGTGCCATGCTGCGGAGAAACACTTTTTGGCCCAAAGATAATTGCCAAATAAATGACATTAATTTTTACATTAGTATTAGAACTGTCAATCGAATGAAATTTTTGCAATCTACTATAACTAAGTTATCAATGTGAGGTAGTTATTATGACTCGTGCTAGAACTTTGTTATTATTCTACAGGCAGTCGTTTTTGATTACCTTG
Source organism: Acrobasis consociella (assembly GCA_963555685.1). NCBI lineage: Eukaryota > Metazoa > Arthropoda > Insecta > Lepidoptera > Pyralidae > Acrobasis > Acrobasis consociella. The sequence continues at coordinate 397,025 of OY743127.1, forward strand.
TTTTATGTCTAGTGATTATTGCAGCTTTACATAAATGCAGTTATATCATTTATGTTAATTGTTGATCCATTAAAACTGATTTTGGATCATTTGTAAACGTTTACGCAACATATGTTATCAGATGTGCTAATCGGTTATCTAAGAAGATGGGAACTGATCTTAATAATTATGTTATTTGTAACCATTAAATTGTTAGATTTGCAGATATAAATTACATAATTTTAATTTGATTTGGAAATGTTTTATTTAAAATTTAATGTGTTTTAGATGTAATATTTAAATTGGAATAACGGTTGGTGGCGAAATGTTTTATAAAAAATTGAATTCAGTAATGAATTCAGTTCTATATTGCTAAATAATTTTTCAAAACTAAAAACCCACTTTACCCCTAAACTACACACTTTGATAAAAGTTCTCTGGGACCATCTCGTAAATATACCCTTTTAACAAAAAAAAAAAAGAATTTTCAAAATCGGTCCAGGAGTCTTTAAATAATCGGTAAACATACACAAAAAAGATCGCGACTAATTGATAACCTCGATAATTAATAATGATAATTGATAATGGGATAAGCCCGCCGTAATAATATTGTACATATAAAAAATAATATGTACAATATTATTTTTTATGAATGTGTTTTGTACCGCAATTGTTATATTTAATGTGCAATAAAGAGTTTAAACAAACAACAAACAAACAAACAAACCTCCTCCTTTTTAGGAAGTCCGTTAATGAGCATGCAGACTTATTGGAAAGTTAAAAAATCTGTATACGTAGAGATGTATAACAAACATCCAATCAAGCCAATCAAGTCCTTTCTGGAATACAGTTGTAGCACGAGATGGTCGTTTTCGTCCTTTAATCGCGTCTTACAAGAAGAAATGGATACGAACAAGGGACCGAGTGATAACGCACCTTGCATGCATTTAAACAAAATTTTGAGGAGACCTGTACTGCTTATACTAAGCTAGACGGATGTTAGGAAACTAGCTTTGGCTTCGCTCCCCGTGGTAATTTTGGGATAAAGGTAAAGTACTATCACGTCTTTATCCCTAATGGGGCAGACAGAGCATTTTGGGTCTTGCGGTTCTATGCAGAGCCCAGGGCCGCAAGACCCAAAAGCCACTTTTAGCGTCATGGTGGGCGAGAAGATGGAAAAGCAATCAATACAGTGATGGGTTGCTAGCCGCATCGCCTGTTAACATGATTTGCATTTTTGCCCATTCCCTCGATCGCCTTTTACATCTGCGTGGGAAGAGAAGCAGCTGGTACATTCTAAGTTTTTTTTAGGAAGTAGGATAGGATATGACAGTGTATAGTGTTACCAGACAACCTGCGCCAGTAAATCACGTCGGAGATATCTGGCCGAGCACACCTGTTGCCGGACGGCGTTATGCATTAACTAGTCAATATATTCAAACTGTCATGTAATCGCTTTGAGATAAATCAGAATAAATTGTGGTGAAAGCACGGTGAGTCATATAAGCGAAAATGCACAAACTACGAGGTTAGGAATATATTATTGGTATCATAATAGTTAGAGGATAGTCTAACAGACCTCATCATCCATGATTTATGAACATGTCAAAATTATTGCGATTGATTAAGTGGATAAAACACTGTTTTGTTTTATAAATAAAGTATCCTTACTATTACCAACTTTGGAATGCCATTAGTTTTGACTCCTTTTGTAACTTTTTCGTAGTTAAATAATAAACATATAATTAAGGTCCCTTAAAATAAATTCGAAATCGATGAATAAATTACACAAAAAACATACAAATACAGATACAAATAAGTATAAACAAACATACTACATTGGCTGAGACCCACTATGCTGATGTTTGATATGCTGATTCTATATCTATATTCTATACAGTCTCTGTTTTGCAAAGATGAATCATTATATCAGCCGCATGAGGTCCACTAATGGACATAGACCTCTCCTAGGTTTGGCGAAACGACCGATTGGAAGCGGCCTGCAACTATAGGAATCCTACGCTGCGCTTGCCGATACGTGGCCGCCATTCGAGAAAGATCGGTCAAAATTGTATTATCACAAAAAAAGCGATGTATTTAAAATAAGCCTTTGAATTTTCCGTACAGCGACGTCCGCCCATAGCATGCAAACTCGTAAACGAATCTGTCTATTTACTTCCTGCATGGTTCCGTCTTGCCTGCTGCCGCCAGCTTTCTCGCCGCCTTCTATCTCGCCTCGGTTACATTTCTCGTGAGTCTCGCGCGCGCTTCGCACGTCTAAGTGCGGTATACGGGGTGCGTCGTGCTGTGCAGTGAAGTGATACCGATTGTTTGGATTTTTTGTGTGTTATTTTGGTAAGTCAAGTGAACCAACTTTGTATATTTAGGTACAAAAAAATATATAATTAAAAGCAGCGCCTGTTAAAAGAAATAAATTATTTAGGTTTCATCTGTTAGGGGATGAAAAATGCGAAAAGGTTTGTATGAATAAATGTTAGGGGAATTGTAATAAATTCCGTTTAAATAAGCTAAATTAAGCTAAATATCCTTATATTTTTTAACAAGAAATAAGAAGGTTTCCTGAGTCAAAAATAAATTATTTGGTAAGTACTGTTTACAAATAAAACATCACAAGATAACTCACACTCGTCACTCGTCATTGATTATATCCATTTTCGACGAGATTTTTAATTTATTTTTACGGAAAACTTAGGCGGAATAACTGATATTAAAAGCGTTTTTCATTCAAATTCCATAGAAAATGTTTGTTGTGACGTTCAAAAAAATGTGTCCAATTTGAATTGTTGGAAATAATTTTTTAAATTTTTTATTTTACCTACATAAAATCGTCGAACTATACTATTACGCTATATAAGAAAAAAGTAAATACGTACCTGCTGCTTACCGAACGTAAGAAAATATAGATATTTCTGAATAGATGAAGGGTTTATAACCTATTCCAGACGATTGGGTTCAGTACAGTTTTAAGGGTAACTACTTTCCACGTAGATGTGGAACTAGCTCCTTGCCAAGATTTTCTCAAGAGACTACAGCATGAGGTTTGTTTATTCTTCTTCTTCTTTTATCGTGTGTGTTAGTGATTAACACTAGTGTCAGAGTTTTTGAACCGCCTTAAAGGCCTCTGACATGGTTTTAGGTAACGACCAATGTCAAAGACAGTGACCGGGACCGACGGCTTAACGTGCCCTCCGAAGCACGGATCATCTTACTTATCAGACAATCAGGTGATCAGCCTGCAATGTCCTAACCATACTAGGACAACAACACAAATTTGTTTGTTTATTCAGGGCTTAAAAAGACTTCTTTAGGTTCGACAACGCGGTTTGACACTACTAGTTTTGCAGGCTTCCACAGCCTAATTTGCAAACAAAAGGCAAATACAACACAACGAAATTAAACCGCGGACGATGTTGGTGAATGTATCATCATCATCATCATATCAGCTACAGGACGTCCACTGCTGGACATAGGCCTACCCTAATATATATAGAATGGTAGTACCTGGGCGACCGAGCTTTGCTCGGTTATATCATATAAAGTGTGCGTGGAAAGAAAAACGCATGAAAACTCGAAAACACGCTAATTCCCAAACATAAGACTAATCTAGATCGATTTTTTACCCCCGAAAATCCCCATATACCAAATTTCAGCTAAATCGTTAGAGCCGTTTCCGAGATCACGGAAATATATAAATAAATATACAAGAATTGCTCGTTTAAAGGTATAAGATTAAGGGTGTGATTTTATAATGATGATGTTATAATGAATAATTATGAATTTTATGTGAATGTATAAGGTTAAGTACTACAGAATCATCATCATCAGGTCTTTTTGTCTCCACTGCAGAAGCACGACCTTCTCTGTACTACCAAAGCCATACTTGGCCAGAGCAGCCAGAGGACTTAGCCTACACTCTCCACGCTGGCCAGAGGGGCTGGAGAGGTCTCACTGATGTTTATAAGCTTTGTTTAACTTGTATTTCCTAAGTCGCCTTCTACGACATCCACGGGAGGACTTGAAGTGGTCCTATTCTACTCTGCTGGAAACCTAACGGCTGAAGTACTTAGGAATAATCCTTTCCAATATCTATTACTGAACACTGAATTTTTAGCCAGTTATCTTCCATCAAATGCTGGTCTGGGAGAAATAAAAAAAACTTAGAATGTACCAGCTGCTTCTCTTGCCACGCAGATCGTAAAAGCCGATCGAGGGAATGGGCAAAAATGCAAATCATGTTAACAGGCGATGCGGCTAGCAACCCATCACTGTATTAATTGCTTTTCCATCTTTTCGCCCATCATGACACTAAAAGTGGCTTTTGGGTCTTGCGGCCCTGGGCTCTGCATAGAGCCGCAAGACCCACAACGCTCTGTCTGCCCCATTAGGTATAAAGACGTGATAGTATGTATGTATGTATCTTCCATCACCTTCACATCCTGGTAGTCGGTATCCTTCTCCATCAATCAACTTTCTCCGATATTGATTGATGTCGTAAATAACGTCAGTTTTGCAACGTTCATTAGTTTTATTGCGTCTAAACTGGTCTGGATTTGTTAATAAAAACCAGTGCCCAAGTTACAGAGTAATTGCAATAAAAGAATTTGGTTTTATCAGGCCACCTTCTTAGCATTAGCGTATTGGACTTACGCGTGTAAAGCGATTCCCGGTTTGGTTTGCACTAGGATCGGTGACCATACTGACCATGAAGGCCCATTTACTCGATGCAAGTTTTTGCCTGTTACATATAATTTTATTTGTAACTTTTTTCAAATTTCCTGATTGTGTGTCCCCCGAAAATGACACTTTAAAAACATAATTATTTCTTTGCACATCTGTGTTTTTGCCAAAATCTTCCAAATTTCACCTGATTTGGTCCAGTACATTCGGTAAAAATTTGCTGTGACAGACGGACGGACAGACAGACGTACGGAGTGATCCTATAAGGGATCCGTGTTTTAATTTTTTGTACAGAACCCTAATTGAAAATGAAATGAAAATGAAAAGAAAGAGAAAGCATTGATTTTGATATGAATAAACGTTCCACTACCTACAAATTAGTCTGTAGCTCCTTGTCTGTCGTATAATTAGAAAAAGATGTGATTCTGCTTCATGTATAGTGATAATAATGTAAGATCAATCGCTCCCATTAAAGCATTAAAAGCCGATCAAGTTTTTCATCTCATAAGACTCTTACTAGTATCTCGTTGGTTTCCACGTCTTTCACTGCATTGTTTATATTACTCTGTGGTATTTATCTATATTTAAAAGCTATTCCTCGTCGGTGGAGTATGAATTTTCTTCCATTTGTCTCTCTTGTCTGTCAGTTGTTTTACTTCTCTGTACGTCACGATATTTACGATCTCTTTTATCTATTTCATGTAGCTTTACCATGGTTTTGCCCTTTTACCCTCTAACTTTATGACTTTGCATCGGTCCTTCTATACTCTGTGGTATTATTTGACTAAATAAATCATTCATTGTTGCAATTCATTCAATATATATCTTATTATTCCAATTCCAATTACTCCCGTGGATGTTGTAGAAGGCGACTTATAACATCAAGGTAAACAAAGCTTATAAACATCAATGAGACCTCTTGAACCCGCCTGGCCAGCGAGGAGAGTGTAGGCCAAGTCCTCTGGCCGCTCTGGCCAAGTTGTCTCTGGTAGTACAGAGAGGGTCGTGCTCCTGCAGTGGAGACAAAAAGACCTGATGATGATGATGATGAGGATATCTTAATTTTTAGATTCTTCTGTTAAGCTTCAAAGATTTTGCACGAGCTTTTATTGTGCTGAAAAAGCAAGCAAATTTTTATAAATGCAAAATATAGTTATTCTGAATGATAACCAAAGTATACGTGCCCATAAAACAAGGATGATACCATCACATACTCGCTAGATCTCCAATAAAAATCAAAAACCACGTAATGACTAGGGTCCCATTAGGTCTATAGACATTAAAAAATATATACAAGTAGGCAAACAGGTAATCGGCCTATCAAAATGTAAATAGTAAACTGTTCCTCGACTAGAACTATAAACAACGAACGATAAATAACGCTTTTTCCATTCATCTCACCAATTAAGGGAGATCCATTTAAAAGCTATCATCTTTTTCCTAGCAACCATGCAGTCAGTTTCCGCATCTCTCCGCATTGTGTAGTCATTATCATGACAATTATAGCTGGTATCGTGGTTTGTATCGGCCATTCCGCATTGGCTGTCAACACGCGAGAATTATACTTACGATTACCATTGTGCTACCTTCCATGCTCGTCTGGAAGGAGAAAAATAACTTCGAGAGCCGATCGAGTGAGTGGGCGATGCGAATCATAAGCGATCTTGATTTTAATTTCTTTTTCTACCTTCTCACCCACCATCACAAGTCTAAAGATGTGATTGTTTTGTTTTACGTATGTGTAAGTGGTCAACATTTATGTCAGATTTTTTAGAATGCTTAAAGGCATCTGACATAGCTTGACGACTGCAATACAATGATGGCAGCCGGGACCAACGACTTAAACGTGGCTTCCGAAGCACGGAGGAGTTCGAGAAATTTTTGTGTTCGATGATTTGATATCATTGAAAGGTGACAAAAGGGTAAAGAGGACCTGGAAGATCTACATAAGGTACATGAAACAGATAAAGGTGTTACAACGAAGTAAAACAGCCTACGAGAGGGACAAATGGAAGAATTTTCGAGCTAGTCTAAGTTTTTTATACCAGTAGGACTGCTGGGAATTTTCGTTTTAATACCGTCAAAATTTATATTCCACCGACAAGAGCACAGCTCTTAAATAAATAAAATATGCATGAAACGAATCCATTTTGGGAACTCGTAAATTAATTCATCGTTATCGCGACCTCCCGTCAATTTGAGCTTTCTATGAACGGTAATGGTATATCAGGTGGTTCTATGAACAGTCTATTACTGCCGCGTTTGGGAGTAATTGTTTAGCGGGCCAGTATCACGATCGCGCTTAGAAAACATTGATAGTATTAAAGATAGCGCGATGGGCCGATGGCTAATGTTGCAAAAAGGTTCTACAAAGGCAACCACGTAGTAAGCGAAGCGTAGAACAGTGCCTACAAGGTGGTCAGACAACTTAACCAAGGTTGCTGGAAAATGCTGGATACAGGTCGCTTTAAATTGATATTTTGGAAATGATAATGATGATAACTGTATTAATGAGCAATTCCGTGTGCTTTGGAAGACACGTTAAGCCGTTGGTCCCAACTGTCATCATTGTATGGCAGTCGTCAAGATCAAAGATAAATAATAATAAATATATAGAGACAGTAAGCTTAGCTGTTGTGCTGCTAGAAGCTGTGTGTACATAGCGCGATGGACCGATGGCCGATGGGGCAGAAAGGTTCTAGAATTGCGGCCGGCAAGCGCAGCGTAAGACACCCACCTGGGCTACCAGATGGCCAGACGACCTGAGCAAGGTTGCACAAAGTCGCTGGATGCAGACCGCTTCCGTCCGTTCCGTCGCTGGATGCAGGTCGTTTTGGGAATCTTTCGGGAGGCCTGTGATGACACAGATTGAGTTAGTCCCGTACTTCTTTTATTGGTGAAAAGAAACAGGGAAAGTTGTTCTTTCTTGAAAGCTGTGTGTTACAATACTGTTTAACTTCGATCACATGATGATGATGATGATGACACAGATTAAATTAGCCTTAAAGGTACTCTTATTGGTGAAAAGAAACAGAGAAAGTTGTTCTTTCTAGCAAGATGTATTTAACAATACTGTTTAAGTCTCGGCCACATCCAGGCAGGTTTTCCAGAAATAGCTGCAGCTCGGAACAACTGCGCAAGGACGGAAATGGCGACGGGTTTGCGGACTTTCTACGAACGGGCCCGTAGGGTTGCCGAACGGAAGTTACTAGTGGGTACACTAGTAGTTTGTAGCTAGTGGTATGTAGTAAATTATATAAAATAACCAGCCAGCTATCGAAGGGTTTCGTATCATAATCTATAAAAAAAACCCTGATTTTAAGTGAACAACGGAATATTCTGTGAATATTTCAGGTGTCTACCTATTGCCGTTAATATCGAGCAATTAATGGCAAAAAATATTCACGTACGGGAGCTAAATATTTATTTTATTCTGTTTTTAGTTTAGCTGTCTAGCTATCACGGTTTATGAGATACAGCCTGGTGACTGACGAACAGACAGACAGATAGACAGATAGACTGACAGACGGACGGACAGTGGAGGCTCTTGGATGTTTATATTGTTTCCCGCGCCGTTGCCCACTTTTTGAAAGATAGCGTATGTTACACGCTGGATAATGTAGCTTTCTATGGGTGAAACCTTTTTTATTACACCAATGGATCTATAGTTTTTTGAGTCTATCCATTACAAATAAAAACACAATCTCTTTCTCTTTATAATATTAGTCTAGATTTTCTGGCAACCCTACCGGGTCTCGACATGTGGGTTTCATAGATTGAAAGTCTTTTATTGCTTCCAATCAACGCTTATAATACCAAATAGATTATGGATAGTGATACTATATATTTAGGTGTAGCTAATAATGGCTTGCCTGTCAACATTTAAGAGCCAAGCTCTTGTCGGTGCCATTGTATGAAAAAAATCAAATTAAATAAATACGTCATTATCATCCGCTTCAGAGCCCGGGATCCGCTACCTAACCAAGGTTTACCTACCTAATTTGACAAGGTTACAAATAAATGCATATATAAAAAAAAAGCATTCCCATACGAAAGTAAGCCGCCCGGGCAAATTGAATGGAAATGTCCCGAATGCCTGGGCATTTTTTTGTTTTTTCACTGTTATTTTATAGCATTATTATACTATTGTGCTCTTGTTTCGCACGTGGTTCGATTTATTATGGGTGTGTCCCTTTCACGTTGTATAGGGAAAAATCACATAGATTGAGCTAGTCCCAAAGTAAGCTTAAGCTTGTGTATGTGATATTAACTCAACGATACTATATTTTATAACTAATAAATATATACTTAGATAACATTAAATACGCACAAAACCATTGTCTTTTAGGATAAGACTCAATAAAATAAATGATAGATACAACATGAACCATCTCACTCCCATGCTGGTCTGGGAGAAATAAAAAAAACTTAGAATGTACCAGCTGCTTCTCTTCCCACGCAGATCGTAAAAGCCGATTGAGGGAATGGGCAAAAATGCAAATCATGTTAACAGGCGATGCGGCTAGCAACCCATCACTGTATTGATTGCTTTTCCATCTTCTCGCCCACCATGACGCTAAAAGTGGCTTTTGAATCTTGCGGTCCTGAGCTCTGCATAGAACCGCAAAACCCAAAATGCTCTGTCTGCCCCATTAGGGATAAAGACGTGATAGTATGTATGTATGTACAACATGAACAAAAAATATATATAAGATCCAAAGGATAAAAGTAGCATGAAAATGAAAAAGGTAGGTATCAAAATTTGTGATGGTTGGCTAGTAGCCGTATCGGAACATTCCCTTGATCAGCTTTTACGATCTGTGCGGAAAGGGAAGTAGTACACTTAAGATATTTCTTTTCTCCCAGACCATCAGAAAAGGCAACTGCTTAAGTTTATCCAGTCGAAAGCTCTACAACATGCCTAGAAACACCCGTCTACCGTATGGCCGTACGATAACATCAAGTTGTTATGGAAACAAGATGGGCAGCCTTTGGCGAGATAGTTTGCAAACTGCCGAAGACTTAGAAAAACGTGGTAAAAGTTGATCGACTGCCGCAGGGAAAGAGTTACTTCGGGTTGGACTGCTATCCTTTTCTTGATAATATATATAGTACCTGGGCGACCGAGCTTTGCTCGGTTACATCTCAAACATTAACTACATTTTTTTAAACTTGTCTAAAAACGATACAAAAAAATAATAATATATAAACTAAAACATAAAAAAGTGAGTAAACGAGTGGGATTTAAACCCGTAACACTCTTTCTAGCGGTCCGCATCTTAAACCGCTGAGCCAAACGGATACCGGCCGGCGCGACGAAATTAGCGACCATATTCTGCGTGGAAAGAAAAACGCAAGAAAACTCGAAAACACGGGTTTTTCCAAACATAACACTAATCTAGATCGATTTTTTACCCCCGAAAACCCCCATATACCAATTTACAGCGAAATCGTTAGAGCCGTTTTCGAGATCACAGAAATTTATATACATATAAATAAATAAATATACAAGAATTGCTCGTTTAAAGGTATTATTATTATTTATATATTTTAAATGATATGATCTCATTATGTTCTTGTAGGTATTTAATTTATACTTTTCTATATACTATTCTCACATTCTGTCGCACCACCCGAATTATTTCTCTACTTGGTCCAATGGTTGATTGGCAGAGAAGTTCGCCATTTGTGTACTTTTTCTTGTGCAACACAGTTTAAATAAATAAATAAAATTTGGTATGCAGGAATCAGCCGCCCTGGATTGACACATAGGCTACTTTAGGAGCGGTATAGGTACTTGTATTCTTCTACACTGTAATACTCTAACTGCGCCAACTCCCCCACATCTTTTATAGTCTTCTGTACCCAAAGGTTGGCTGGAAGAAATCACTTAAGTGATAAGCCCGCCTTTGTACCTACTATATTTAAGATGTACTTTCGATTATTGTAATACAACTTAGTTGGTGCAATAAATAAATTTTATCTTTATCTTAGATAACCCTTCAAAGTATTTTATGAAGTACTTTTTACAGTTTAAAGTGACAACGTGAAGCTTTTCCGAGCACATAGCGAACAAAAGGCCACTTTTAGGGGATATTTATATATTTCCGGAGATACGATACTTTTGTCTTGGAAAAATGTGAGATTCGTGAGGTTACCAAAAATTAAAATGCCCGGGTAACGCTGCGAGCATCACGTTGAATTTATATAAGTTATCGAATTCTATCGAAATCTCTACAGATCAAAATTGTCGTAACGATTTGCCAATTAAAGCTAATTAGGTTACAATTAAAAGTACAGTTGCGACAATACCGTTGCGAATCGACTTTAAAGTGAAGTGCGTTCCCATAGTAGTGGTTGTGATATATCTGTGAGAACTGTGAGGTCTGTCTGTATGTGAATGGTAAGCGATTTTGATGCGCTTTCGTTGGCTATATTAGTTTCAAATAACCGGCAAAGTGCGTGTCGGGCCACGCGCAGTGTAGGGTTAAATAAAATAATAATAAATATGGACAAATTACAGTGATTGAGCTAGCCCTAAAGTAAGTTCGAGACTTGTGTTATGGGATACTAACTCAACGATACTATATTTTATAACAAATACATATATAAATAAACATCCGAGACTCAGGACAATTTAAAAAAGGCCATTTTTCATCTTGCCCTGACCGGGAATCGAACCCGGAACCTCTGAGTGGCGGACTAGCATGGTGACCACTACGCTACAGAGGTCGTCAAAATTTTTATTGCTCAGAACTGCTATTATAATTGTTACACCGTGTTTGTGTTTTATCAAATACATTTTTTTCAAATATTTCTTTATTTTAATCTTTAAGCCATACATAGCTACTAGTATTTTATTCATAGGATCAAGTAATTTTTATGCTTTGGCCTTCGTAATAAGTAAACGTTTAAAGAATTTGCAGGAAATCAGTTTACGATGCGAACTATTAATTAAAAACTCGTTAAATGTTTCAGAATTAAAAGGCCTTTTAATTCAGTTTTATGAGATTGCTTCATCTACTTGAAATAGGAATAGTTTTAAAAGTATGGTTTATATTTCATATTCGACCTCGGGTTTCGAAACAATTCTACTAATGAGAGTCGCGATGAAATACAATAAATTGTTAATTGTATTCTGTGGGATAATTTAGCTCTGAAATACATTAGGATTTACTACCATATGATTGAACTAAAACCAGTAATCTCGTCAAATCACCTTGAGTAGGTAGCGGACGGACCCCGGGCTCTGAAGCGTTGCCGCTGAGGATGCAACCGAACCGGGAACTCGGGAGGATGATGATGATGATTGAAGTATTTGCTTAGGTACTGGAAAAACTGTTGAAATGAATGACAATGCCACGTTTTTGTCTCTTTATACAATGCCCATTTTTATTAAGTACAAATATTTAAAGGGATGATTCATTGCATCATTTAGAACAATTTTTACCAATAAATGAATATCAAAAAACAAAAGGATCTCATACAAATCGAAGTAAGCTATCGTGATATCATTATTACCGAAAATGAATTATTTTTTTCGTATTCCTATATTTATTTATTGGGAAAAGTTGCTCAAAATGATGGACTGAATCACTCCTTTATATATTTGTACTTAATAAAAAAGAACAGAAAAGTGACACGCGCAGTTTTCATACAAAGTTTTTGATTGATTTTCTTTATCTAATAGAGATATACAGATCGGTGGGTTATATGTACAAGAAAACTCCGGGAATTTTCTCGCTTCGACAACTTGTCCAAGATAAGCCCTTTTGAAAAAAAATCGAAACAAAATATAAAACTTCCCCCAAATAAGCAAATGTCCCAGTTTGCACCAATAACAGAACAGTAGCAACAGTGACAGTTACTTTTACTGTTAATTCGTTCTGCTGCACCACTTCACCACTTGTCAAGAGAAAAATGCATATCATCTGCCAGCGGCTAAAGGCCGTACACAATACACGTGCAACCTCCATTGTTAAATGAGAGAGCGAAGATCTGGCTACTTGTAAAAAACACAAACTTTAGTTGTTGCAAAATACACACGGTTTGTTTTTAGTAATCAACATTAAACAAATTCAGCGAAGACAGGCAAGAGAGCAAGAAAACCTTCAACATGAGAACGCGCTTCAGTACTTAAGGTAGAAACTTGTACTTCTATAAGGGATTTGACTCCAGTTTCAGCTTGAATTTTGAGATTAGAGTTGTCAGGTCTTACCGGTCTTGTCTACCACAAATAGTACCATCGTCTAGGTACCATATGTTAAGTGGAGACTTTACTTCGTTTATATTTTTTTGAATGGCTAAACTAAAGTCAAGCGGACCTAATCGATCTAGTCGATCTATAGTTTCTAGTTTTACTAGAAACTACAAGTGAACCATATGTACCGCGGTATCGAGGTCATCAATAAATAGGGTATCAAGTGTGCAGTGTACACACGTCTCTATATCATCTACATCTGACACCCACTTATTAGATGATGGCGGTGACTGCCGACTTCGCGAGCCGCTACATTTCTTCAAGAATAACGGATTCATCACAAGACACAGGCCTACTCAACCAAAAAATGCCTACTCATTGTTATTATGTACGTGATACTCGTACATGTCTCGTTCTCTCGTTTAAGCGCGTTTCTGATTGTAATGTTGAACTTAAACTTGAAGCGGTAGTAGCTAGGTGGTTCCATCAGGTTGCCCTGCTCGATAGTCCACTATCGGTATTTTGAATAAAATCAATACTAGACAGACTATTGATAGTATCGGCCTTGACGGCGAACAAAGCGATAACATTGCTTTATGTACACATTACATAAACTATCGATAGTTTATAAATCGCAGTACTATCGATATTGCTCTTCGTCTATCGATACTATATATTGTTTTTGCATCGTCATCAATCGATACAATCGATTGTAAAACTATCGAATTTCTGGAACACTAGATTGGGCACTGGCTGTGCATCGGTAAGGCAAGAGTTCAATCCTCACTAGGCACGACGTGGTGAATGAGTAGGTAATATGTGATGAGCAGGTAAATTTTGTAATGTACAAATGCGAGAGTAGACGCGTATGCGTAGTAGTAAATTCGTCACGGAGATTCGTATTCACCGCAGCACAAATTGGAAGTGCATGGTGCGGACTTGAGGGGCATGAGTTCAAATCTCATTCGTAGGGTTTTTTTTTTACATATTATAAATTTACCTGTGTTGTACCTATGAAAGTGATTTCAAGGTATCTAATCAATGCTATCAAATAGTTAAACACCGTGGACGTTTACGATTGTATGTAGATTAACAAAGCAATAAATGGTTGAGTAGTATGGAGTATTATAAGTCTTCATTTATTTATGACTTTCCAAGTAGAGTGAGTGCGCCTCGGTCTAATTTTTGCCTGCCTTTTCTGTTATTTCCCAATGCGGTACAATGCTCGCATTAGTGTCACTTCAACCGCACTCCATTGTGTTTCTCAACGCCTAGCCGTTACTCTCCCATATGTCTAGCTTGGGAATAAACTAGCACGTTGCTAAACAGTAGATAATGCAGCAAGAGCTGTTAATATCGCATGGGAGTCAGACCGCCCAAGGCGATGGCGATGGCATATTAGATCTCTAATACCGCAGTTACATTCGTGTTCGTCATTCGCTTTGCGATTTACACGAATGTGTAAACGCGGCACTATGGTTGACTTGGATTAGGTTAGGCATTGCATTTGAAACTTTCATAAAAAAAATGTATTTTTGCTATCTTTTTTAATCTCTATACTTTTCTTATGGACGTCTCTGGATGGATGCGACACAAATGCTCGGTAATCTCACTTATGTGAATTCGAATTACTTAAATGGCTACAGAAAAGAATTAATTGCTCTAAAAACATTCCTTTTTTCCGTAACAACCATGTCTTTTCATTCACGAGAGATCAGAAGTTTCCTTCAAACAAAATACAATTTCATGCATTAATTGCGACGGCAAACTTCAAATCGGCAAATTGCTGTCTCAACAAACGCCGGTCGCGGGAATCGAACAATGGTCCTAACGGGGACGATGAGGAAAGTCCGGAATTCGCTAAATCGTAATAATGGTACAGTTACGCCGGCGCTTAGGCAAATTGTGGCGCAAGGGAGGAGCCGAAAGCGATTTCTGTACTTACTGAGACAAAAGATCATCATCATCAGGTCTTTCTTTCTCCACTGCAGGAGCGCGACCCTCTCTGTGCTGACAGAGTCATACTTGGCCAGAGCAGCCAGAGGACTTGGCCTACACTCTCCTCGCTGGCCAGACGGGTTGGAGAGGTCTCATTGATGTTTATAAGCTTCGTTTAGCTTGTATTTCCTAAGTCGCCTTTTACGACATCCACGGGAGGACTTGGAGTGGTCCTATTCTACTCTACAATACAAACACGGCAATACAAAAGATAAGCTAGAAGAAAATACCGACAATGTGCGCAAAGCATTTATCTTCTTCAAAGATATTAATGTTAGGTGCCTTAAAACGAGCTCAGAAATGATCATTTGTTAGTTTACGATCGGCTGCCGCTCGGCGACAACTCCAATGAGAGGAAAATGCATTTATCCAAAAAGTGTTCAAACCTGTCGCCCGCCGCCCAACGTTAACACCTTCTTGAGAATATGACAATGCAGCAAATGTTTATTTAACAGTCATAGACTTTTGCAGACTTACACGACAAAAAGTTGGTTATTAATGTGTAAATATTCGTTATTTTAAAGAAAAGCTACCGATACTTGCGTATGCATTCAGTTCTTTAGTCGCCTTTGACAGAATCTACAGGAAGACGGATGTGGTTTCTAAGTAGGAAATTACAATCATAATATCATCCATGTACCTTTCATGAGACATAAAACCTTGCCGCTTCAGCCTTTCCCTTGCGGTGGTGAACCGCCAGTGGTCACCACCTGTCGCCTTCGTTAATGAAGGTGGAGTACCGTCCTCGAGTCAATACTGATGCCGGTTTTTATGTGAATAACTGTGATTTAGACGCGGCGGTAAATGGTTTTATTTGTAATGAAACTTCATTATTGGACGTCATAGCATGGGGGCCATAGACTGTAGAACGAATAGCGGGAGTAAGGTGGTATGCTCGATCACCATAAAGGAAAGATCTTCCCGCTAGGCATGCCTAGCGGGAAGCCTAGGGCCCTAGGGAGCAGCGATACCCCGCGCAACACCATGGTGTTGCGCGGGGTATCGCTGCTCCCTAGGGGCAAAAAGGCGCAGTAGCAGTTGAGCTTATCACCTTGCTACCGCTACTGTTATAAAGAAGTAATAATATACCTAAATTGTAATTTTCCACGATTTTGTGCCCTTCGGCGGCTTATAGACAGAGCCGAGCTTAAAAATATAGTTTTGTTTTATATGAGTCATGGTCGTCTTCGACGAACGTACGTAGGAGTCCATTACTGGCGGGCATGTATGAAGAGAATGATGAGTGTAGATGAAGCGAAAGAAGTCTGTCAGGATCGTAGCTAGTGGATCTCCAAAGCCTCTTCCTACCCCTGTGGGAAATATAGATATGAAACAAGAAAAGAGATAAATATAATAGTCGGAAAACATCTTAAACAAAACGCAAAAGCTAATTTCAAGCATGGGCACCGTGCGTGAACTTTGCTCGACTCCGTCACTCAGTGTTCAAGTTGTTGTATATTAGAATTTTAGACATACGGATGGAACTATAGTAATGGCCAATCTAATAAACAAACTGCTTTTAACAGAAGTAACTAAAACTCATATTGATCAATGTGCACGAAAAAGCCTATAATTGTTGTTTTGGTTACTCATAGTAGTGTGCCTATTGTAAGTACGTCAAGCAGTATTTATTTGCGGCTGAGATGGCTAACTTTTTGTAAAACGGGCACGATTTTTTAGATTTAAATTTGTTGTTGGTTTTTGATGTAAATCATTGTAACTTTTTTTTTTTTCGCCATAGTGAAACATTTCATTTTTAATTAAGTATTTAGATTTAGTTTAGTTTTATCAATAGTTATATTTAGTGTTATTTAGAATATTTGATTGTGTTTGTATGTATTTGGTACAAAAATTAAAAAAGATGTGAGCATCAAGCAAAATAAACTAATTTCTGGTAATATTTTCTGTTAAATGTAAAACTCAAAAAGTAATTCTTCTTCCACAGATAACGTCGAAATAACACTTCTTCTCGCGCAAAAACGATGGGCTAGCGTTACCAATGCAACTCGCAAGCATGAACGAGAGTCGCGAGCGAATCCGGCGCGAGCGCGAGAGGGAGAAGAACACATATACCTCTCCTCGTCTCGCACTGCGTCGCGTGCTGCTATTGGCTGAGGGGAGACAGTTCAGGGAAGCCGCGGCGGTGGTGTCGAGGCTGGGCCCTGGCGTGCTGCAGAGCGTCGCGGTGGAATTGCCCATCGACTTGATGGTGGAAGCGTTGCCGCATTCTGCTCACTTGATCGAGACTCTGCTCAACAGGTAAGAGAGACATCATACGTACCCGATTTGCCTCAAGGGGCGAATTCCTTGCATTCATCATTATCATCATCATCAGGTCTTTTTGTCTCCATTGCAGGAGCACGACCCTCTCTGTACTACCAGAGCCATACTTGGCCAGAGCAGCCAGTGGACTTTGCCTACACTCTCCACGCTAACTGGACGGGTTGGAGAGATTTATCAGATGCTTTATTTAGCTTTTATTTTTTACTAAGTCGCCTTCTACGACATCCACGGGAATAGTAAAAGTGATTCTATCCTAACCATAAGGTAAATAAAAAACGGGAATGGCCGACATACAAAAATTATTTTAGGCCTAACGAATAAAAAAACCCTTTTTAAATTAAAAAGAAAATAAAAAAGAAAGATTAATGCCCTGATAAACGAATGGCTTACTTCCAATCCTTTTTTAGAGTTGAGGAAAGCTTATATCGCGGACATTGGCTCATTTAAAGCTATTGGTATTTTTGTTGATTTAACTCTCCCAGCCAAATGCCGTAGTCTAGCTATTCTGACGGTGACTCTAGTACCAATGAATCAACACGTAGAAAGAGTAAAATTTTGCTCGTACTTTTGAATCTAGTCCATTAAGTACTAACCTATTGCTTATGGTCTAATATCCAGTCTTATTGCTGTAGTTGAGACAACAATATGGCTTTAAATCCACGCATCACTTCAAAGTTTGTCAAATATATAAATTACTGTAATGAACATAAATGCGCAGTAGTTCTAATTTGTCCATGACCAAATTGGAATTTCACGAATCGCTCGCTTGGAATACGTGGTAGTGGTATAGTAGTAAACTCAATTAATTATAAATAATAGTTTTACTTTTGAGTTAGATATTATACGGAGGACGGAGTCACGCAGCGTGAAACATGCATTATAAATAATAACAAACACATTACCTTACGGAAGCCAACAGCTCTTCCACATCAATTATACTTGTTCACGAAAGAAGGTCGTCGCTTATTCTTTGTAATATTGCCCAAGTTTTTATAACAAAAAATTTCTTACTTTTAGTACATTGCCAGCTATTTTCCACTTTATGGATATATTTCAGTCTTTTCCTTTGCGAGATAGACTGAATCTCTGATCGCTAAACGTAGAAGTAGTTTATTCACTAAAAGGACACGATATTTAGGTACATTGTAAGTACTGAGTAAAGCACATGATAACTAAACGAAATCTTAATGAATTGTGGTAGTGCAATGCGGTTGTACTGTGAGATGAGAACTATATAGCCAACAGGTCCTGACGCAGCATGACGTCACAGACGAGCTGGTCGAACTGCGACGCTGATAATTCTGCCAGAACCAAGGGTGGGGTCGGTAATGGCTGTTAATAGTAATTGCTGGTCCATCATCTACGAGTATTTAAGAAGGGAATCTCTTGTTTCAAAAAGACGAGTACAGCTTGCTCCTCTGAAGTCGCAGGCATCAGATCTAAAACTCCTTACAATTAGTTGGGCTGGGCAAGGAGCAGTATGCTTACTTAAATATCTAGTTGTATATAACCTGCCCCAAGTGGTTTTGCCAATTTAAACAATTCAAATATTTTGCCTTATAGGTCAAAATAACTTCACTTTCGAAATATTTAAACTCTATCTTGAATTGATGATAAACATGCATAATATTGACCTCAATCAGAGATCTTTGACTTCGGGAAGTGGGTTGAGTTTTATAATCGCGACATTAACATATCGATGCGATGCCGAGGATTGCCTACTAACCAGAGATAAGTTTCTTTTAGCCGAGATACATATTGTTTACGATTATTTTATGAGTGTATATTAGTACACACAGCGAGAAATACCTTATATCTACAAGTCTTGACCCTGCTAAGTTAACCTGAAAATACATACATACCTAACCTACATACACTATCTTGTCTTTATCCCTAAAGGTGGAAAAAGGAATCAAAATAGTGATAAGTTGTAAACGCAACGCATCATTCATATTTTTGTCCATTGCCTTGATCGGTTTCTACGATTTGCGCGGGAGGAGAAGCGGGCGGTAATTACATTCTTTTTAGGGTTCCGTAGCCAAATGGCAAAAACGGAACCCTTATAGATTCGTCATGTCTGTCTGTCTGTCTGTCTGTCCGTCCGTATGTCACAGGCACTTTTTTCAGAAACTATAAGACCTATACTGTTGAAACTTGGTAAGTAGATGTATTATGTGAACCGCATTAAGGTTTTGACACAAAAATAGAAAAAAAAACAATAAATTTTGGGGGTTCCCCATACTTAGATCTGAAACTCAAAAATTTATTTTTCATCAAACCCATACGTGTGGGGTATCTATGGATAGGTCTTTAAAAATGATTTGAGGTTTCTAATATCATTTTTTTCTAAACCGAATACTTTGCGCGGGAGACACTTCCAAAGTGGAAAAAAGTGTGTCCCCCCCCCCGTAACTTCTAAAATAAAGGAATTATAAAACTAAAAAAAATACATGATGTTCATTACCATAAAAACTACCAGCGAAAATTGGTTTGAACGATATCTAGTAAGTAGTTTTTTTTTAATACGTCATAAATCATAAAGGGCAATTTACCTTTCATTCAATCAACTCAAATATAAAATTAAAAAAAAAACAACTACAAGACTTTTATATTATGTTATTTGCTACTACGGAACCCTTCATGGGCGAGTCCGACTCGCGTTTGGCCGCTTATTTTCTTTTTGCAACGCAAAAAATATTGACAAATTTAAATAAAAAAAGAAAATCGATGATGTAATATCATTTTTATTAGGGTTCCGTAGCCAAATGGCAAAAACGGAACCCTTATAGATTCGTCATGTCTGTCTGTCTGTCTGTCCGTCCGTATGTCACAGCCACTTTTTTCCGAAACTATAAGACTTATACTGTTGAAACTTGTAAGAAACTTGTAAAACTTGAAAAGTAGATGTATTATGTGAACCGCATTAAGGTTTTGACACAAAAATAGAAAAAAAACAGTAAATTTTGGGGGTTCCCCATACTTAGAACTGAAACTCAAAAATTTATTTTTCATCAAACCCATACGTGTGGGGTATCTACAAATAGGTCTTCAAAAATGATATTGAGGTTCCTAATAGCATTTTTTTCTAAACCGAATACTTTGCGCGAGAGACACAGTGGAAAAAAGTGTATCCCCCCCCCGTAACTTCTAAAATAAGATAATGATAAAACTAAATAAAATATATGTTGTTCATTACCATGACAACTACCAGCGAAAATTGGTTTGAACGAGATCTAGTAAGTAGTTTTTTTTAATACGTCTTATATCGTAAACGGCAATTTACCTTTCATTCAATCAACTCAAATATAAAAATTAAAAAAACATACTACAAGACTTATATTATGTTATTTGCTACTACGGAACCCTTCATGGGTGAGTCCGACTCGCACTTGGCCGCTTATTTATAATATGCTATAACAATTTTATCATTGAGTATACCTGTTACTTCTGAAGATATGAAAAGTTTACGAGCATTTAACACCTGACTGTTATATCTCAATAAAATTGACGTAAAGATGATGATATACTTTAAAGTGGAGTGTTAAGCGAGATTTTATGTTTCATTCGCTTTTATGAAAGAGATAACTTTTCAGTTACAATGCAGTAAATGACTCGTTAAATGTGGATCGATTTTGAATTAAGAAAAGCGACTTCCAAAAATGGCGGTTATAAATTCGTCGCGATTTTTTTTATGTATATTCAATCGAAGGTTCAAAGGTGCCTAGACCGATTTCAAAAATTCTTTATTTGTTTGAAAGGGTATACTGGCAAGGTGGTTCCATAGAATTTTTTAGCAAAAGAAGTTTGTGTAGTTTAGGGGTGAAGTAGGTTTTTAGTTTTGAAAATTTATTTATAGTACCTAGTCTGTCAAAGGATCACGGCAAAAAAATATTTGACTAATATTTTAGCGTCTAGAAATGTCATATGGTTCAACTGTATTAACATAATTTTCTGCGATTTTACCAAAAACAGACTATTTTGTTAAAAGTCTCAGAAAAATAATGCAAATAAAGGAATTTGTGCTGACTGCGGTGACCACGGAAGACATTTCCTGCATTTGAGGGTTGCCGTTAGTACAAAGATTGGTACGAAATCGAATATTGTAACAAGTACATACTCTTAAGAAAATAAAATGAAATTCATTTATAATTTGTCAAACAAACGGTCTTAAGAGTCCGGCGACCCTAACTTCTCCATACAAACGTAGTACACGTTTAATTTTGAAACCACATGTCAGATTCCGGTAAAAATTGGTAATTGTAAAGAAATTGCAATTATCTAGGGTTCTATCTGGATTCCTATAGTAAAATTATGAACTGGAAAGAAAATATAACGATTTAGAAGTTTCCCATACTAATGGTCAAAAATGATATAAAACACTATATTCTATTTCAAGTTCATATTTTTACTGTCGGAAACTAAATATAAACCTAGATAATTGCAATATCTTTGAAATTACAAAATTTTGCCCAAATCGGACATGTCGTTTTGAAATAAAACGTAGACTACGTTTGTATGGAAAGTTGTATTTTGGTCTAGGGTCGGGGGACCCTTAATTAAGTTTAGGCATGCCATTTATCAATAAAAAAAGTATAACCGTATAACTTTTTTATAATATAGTCATCTTATTATATATATACACTTTTAAAAAGCTGCAATAATTATAATATCTACGAATTGTAGTTTTTACGATGGAAACATTGCAATTTCAATGGTAATGTCACTGTCACGTCACAGTTGCTACCATAGATTTAAAAAAATCGATGTTTATGGACTTTATTAGTTGTCACAAATGTTTTCTACCTGTCACTCTGCTTTCCGTTCCCGATCATGCAGCTATGCAGATCAAAGATGCAGATTTTTTCTAAGTCAGTATGACACATAACCTCAATAATCTCGAAAATTTAAACAGATATATCTTTTTTCCACGGAGTGCTTAGACAAAAATTCTTTATTGTATTTATTCAGGAATAGACGCTTTTTATTTTAAGATACTTTCGATATGTAGACGCTTCCGATTTGAGTCAACTATTTTGATGTATGGGCGTCTGCCGTGATCCTTTCTTGAACATCTATGGTCGACACATACATATTTGGACTTTCATTTAGCTTTTGATATGACATTACAAGATTCTATAAAATGCTCCTGTAATACAAAAGTGGACAATTTGTTTGAGTGTGTGGAGTACGACCGACGTGGTAGGGACGCTCGACCGCTTAAAGGATTTCTTTCGCTATAGAACGTGAAATGCTGCTAGTATTATGGGAACCTTGTTTATTACAAGTTTTGACGATGTATGTTGTGGATTATTTTTGTATATTTTGTGGCGTAGATTTTTTTTGTTGCAAAATCACAATGTTATATTAGAAAATTGAGCCAACCCTTCAAGTGTTATCTTATGTCAGCGGTACATTTGAACACGGTAAAGTTAACAACTAGGCCGACAAGTTTTCTTTTCTTGCTAACTAATGATTAATAAGTATGAAATCAAACAATAACGATATGTAACCATAAGGAAATCGTTCTCGTTTCGCTAGATTTCTCATAACGATACAAAAACTTAAACATATATCTCAAGATGTACAATTTTGTCATAATCGTGCGCGCTTCTAATGTTTTTCTTGTACAGCTAACACCACATGGAGCTAGGTAATTTCATCGCAATTTCACCACTATTACTGCTGCGTAAAGGTGCCAGGGTATCTTTAACTTCTGTTGAGTGTACAGTCGAGGCATGATTACTCTTACATGCTCTCATAATCTTGAAGTCATTGTATTGTAACAATCCAGGGTTGTTTCATGTTATTCTACAGTCTGCTTTGCAAAAAGATAGAAATCGGGGAACTAAAAATAAAGGAGGATTAAAAATAAGTCATGATGCTAGGCCATAAAAAATTGTCAGTTATCAAATCAACAAAAGTCATAACTTCACTATTATAGGTTGGTAATAGTTACCTTAAAATTAAATAAAAATGATGTTTGTATCACATTTGCCGGTAGATTATTCTTCTGATTATGTAATTTTCAAAAGAATATTTCGCTATTTCGTTTTTAGGGTTCCGTAGCCAAATGGCAAAAACGGAACCCTTATAGATTCGTCATGTCTGTCTGTCTGTCTGTCCGTCCGTATGTCACAGCCACTTTTTTCCGAAACTATAAGACCTATACTGTTGAAACTTGGTAAGAAGATGTATTATATGAACCGCATTAAGATTTTGACACAAAAATAGAAAAAAAAACAAAAAAAATTGGGTGTTCCCCATACTTAGAACTGAAACTCAAAAATTTATTTTTCATCAAACCCATACGTGTGGGGTATCTATGGATAGGTCTTCAAAAATGATATTGAGGTTTCTAATATAATTTT
Source organism: Acrobasis consociella (assembly GCA_963555685.1). Classification (NCBI taxonomy): domain Eukaryota; kingdom Metazoa; phylum Arthropoda; class Insecta; order Lepidoptera; family Pyralidae; genus Acrobasis; species Acrobasis consociella. The sequence continues at coordinate 420,551 of OY743127.1, forward strand.
TTTCTAAACCGAATACTTTGCTCGGGAGACACTTTCAAAGTGGAAAAAAGTGTCCCCCCCCCCGTAACTTCTAAAATAAGGGAATTATAAAACTAAAAAAAATATATGATGTTCATTACCATAAAAACTACCAGCGAAAATTGGTTTGAACGATATCTAGTAAGCAGTTTTTTTTAATACGTCATAAATCATAAACGGTAATTTACCTTTCATTCAATCAACTCAAATATAAAAAATAAAAAAAAATAAAAACTACAAGACTTTATATTATGTTATTTGCTACTACGGAACCCTTCATGGGCGAGTCCAACTTGCACTTGGCCGCTTATTTGTAATTCCATTTTAAGTGCTTCCTTACTTATTCATATTTTTAACTCGTATTATATTTTATTGATGCTAATTGTACTTCCTGGTACCATATAATGAGTAGTGATGATGATTTAAACAAAAGCTGATTGGCTCTATTTGTGTTGTACTAGCTTACTTTGACCGACCGAGCGAAGCGTCTCAGTTTCGAGATTGGCCAAAAATGCTTTTGTCCTACTGTCCGTGAGTTCGTCTGTCCGGTTGGTCTCGTCGCATTTCTCAACCGATCCTTGTGAAATTTTGTTTTTTTTTTTATCGATTTAGATTTAGAATTTTCTTCAAACGGTAAGAATATGAGGGTTAAAAACTTTAAAAATCATATTTTAGTCATATCGAAAATATTTAAAAAATGTCACTAAACTTTTTTCTTACCTTTATTAAGACGCAAGTTTTTGTCTAAATAACTTTTTTATCCGATTAACTTCAACGGGTCGGGGTGACACGCGAGGTCAAAAGCTCGCAGAGCAACTTAGTTGTATCGTACAATATAATAAACACAACTTGGGAAAATTTGATAAAATTAAGATTGATGACATTAGCGACAACGTAAATACATAAAAAAAATTACATTAGTGATTTTTATTATTTCCAGTAGTTAGGTTCTTTGCTTTTTGTAATATTTTTTACTTTTTCGATTATAATTATAATAATGTATCAACTTAATCTTTCGGAACCACGTGTTGCGGTAAAGCATGCGACCTGCGGAAACGAAACGGCCCAAAAATTTCACATAAAAATCCTCAAAAGCATGCCATTGCAAAGTGACCTCTGTCACCGTGACATGGGGTTCAGAGTACCCTGCGCCCGCGCCGGTTTCGGGAAGATCGAAAGTGCCAGGACCGGTCGTCGGGCAGCGCTTTCTCGCGAGATTTATAGCAGAACAGAAACAGGTATGCTTCGAGGTCATGTGTTTACGTGAACACATGAATCGTAGAAATCCACAACGGCTCATTTACCTATTTTCATTAATTTTACCCGACTGCGTCAGAAGGCATTGCATAGCGTTGGTAAAGGTAGCTCCTCTTTAAAAAATAAATTAAACTTAATATACACCACACGTAATGTAAAATTTTACTTAATGACGTTTAGAGGTGCCTGTAAAAGTCTAATTACTAAAAAACCACTTGAATTTTGAAATTTTGATTTTTAGTACTTGCTTTTATGTTTGTTTTACGGGTATGTAAGTGGTTCTTCCATGACGGTGTAAGAGACAAGAACTAACTGAGAATGTGACTGCTTCTCTTTCCGCGCGTATCGTAAGAGCCGATTGAGGGAATGGAAAAGAATCTGAATCATGTTAATGGCTATGCGGCTAGAAACCCATTACTATTTCGATTCCATTTTTCTATCTTCTTACATTATGTTAATTATTTTTAGTTGCTTTTGTTTATGTTTGCTTATTTTACGTGTCACGTCACATGTGTGCAAGTGATCAACACTGCTGTCTAGTTTTTGAAGCTATGATAAAATATATGATACTCCACTACGTCACTGAAATCTCAAAGACAGTAAACTTATTAAATCCTGAAGCTTATTATTTTACTAAGTAAATTTTTAATTCAATATTTCGTACTTTATTGTTTTTTATTTTAAGTATATTAAATGGTACGGGCAGGAAGTTTTTAATTGGATATGGTATGAGCAGAATGCTAGCGCAGGAGTGAAAATTGTAAAAAAAAGTTTCTAACTTGAAATACACCAAGTAAACACTTTTCTTAACGGTGTCAAAATGATGTAAAGTTTCCAAAACGTTTTCCATTAAGCATTGTATTAAGTTATTAGCTAAAATGAAGTCACTTCACGCAAAACTGTCCATCATAGGCCGTCATTACTCTAATGACTGGTGACCACAACGGCTTTCTTAGATGTTAACATCTGGAGGTGTCTGTCCATTAGTTGTCATTACCGGACATTTACCTCTGGTAACTTTGATCTCAGAGGAAAGTATCGAGATACTCAGCCACGTACAACGGGCTGTTCACAAGATATCAAACCACAAGATGCTCATGGCCTGGCTAAGAATGTGGGACAAAACAATCAATGAACAAAATTTCAGAAATTTAAATAGAAAACCCAAGTGGAATAAATTCTATGAATACTTGCGTGTGAGTGCAGCATTCTTATTATCATCAAAATGAAGTAGTTCAACGGTTCGAGAGATATGCGCAGAATATACATACATCCATTGTTTTTTCGCTCCAACTTCAACTGCACTCGCTAAATCAAAAACTTTTCATTTAAGTCAATTTAAGAGCAACGCTCTTATCCGTTGAGTTCCTTCCATTCCTGTCTGTCCTCAGCCAGCCTTTTTATATCTTGGTACGACACCACTCCAACATCCTCCTTTATTTGCCTCACAAAGCTATGTCTGGTATAAAACTTGGTATCTGTACATTAACATCCTCTCTAACGTCGATGTTCCTATCAAACGTTACGCAACAGCGCGGGCGCACGCGAGTCGAAGATCAGTCGGATAGTGATGGGCTTTTACATTTTTTGTGCATTGAATTAAGTACAACCGGTTATTTCTGTAAAATTGGTATTATAAAGTATTTATTATCTTCATTATGTAACGCGTTTTGGTTACATGTTTGATCTTAGAGAATCCTTTTCGGAAAATGAGAATGCGGGATTACGTAATTTCGAAAATTTAATAAATAATAAGTTATCTTTTATTCTCGTGACTCACTTTTTACCCCCGATAAAAAGAGAAGTGTTATAAGTTAACTGTCTGTCTGTCAGTAGTGTAGCGCTCGAACGAATTGATAGACTTCAATTCGCTTTTTTTTACGTAAAAGCGTCTTCCTTTGCATTGGTTCTTAGTTATGTTTTATGACAATAGGTTTAGCTGTTTAAAAGTGATTGGGGGCTAACGCTTGAAAGTTAGGGCTTTCTCTAGCAAATAAGAAATGTTGAATTTTTCGGCATAGGTCCCATATTATTAATTTATTAAATAAATATTTTTTTATAAAATAGGCCACATATTGACAAGCAGATTCACTATCACTGGATGCATAATATGCGAACTGTACATTCACGCTCGGTATATATACTATATACTCATAATATATGACAAATACGAAAGCGTGCAATAAACTCTGAACGATACACTCCCGGCGCAGCGTCCATTTTGATTTATTATTCTTATCAAATCTTCGGCTTTCGATCTCAAATGTCGCTTACGATTTCACTCACGCGAGTATCGGTTCTAATCGATAAAAACAAAATGCTGCTGTTTGGAGGCGGCTGTGGTGATGCTGGTAATAGGCAAGACGAATAGAAAAATATTTTTGGTCCATCGGTTAGATTATCAAGAAATATTGTACACATATTTTTTCTTTTCTCTGGGAAACCAAAAATGACAAAGATACAGCGCATATAAATTTCGCGTGACGTCACGGCTAGGTACGATTTTTATCTAAGTGTGACGTCGCAAGCCCCCACTGCGGAACCTTGCCGCTCCGTATCTTTGCGAATTTTTACTTTTTTGGTAAACTGAAAAATACGGGTCCATTATTTTTGGATAATTGAAAAGACGGGCTAATTAATATCATACTTTTTGGACCCTGTCGTCACCCCTATTGACAGGCGTATAGACACTGTATTGTGTTATCCACCGCCGATGCTATTGCTCTGGACTTGGAGTCGATGCACCGACATTATGCGCATCACTGCGTCCAAGTCTAACCAACATTCAGTTCCACTTGGATCCCCTAGTAAGATCCCCAATAGATTAGTCTCTAAGAAAAGATCTAATAAATACATTCATACATACATAATATCACGCCTGTTTCCCGCAGGGGTAGGCAGAGACTATGGACCTCCACTTTTTCCGATCCTGACAAACCTCTTTTGCTTCATCTAAACTCATCAATCTCTTCATACATGCCCTTCGGTTATGAATATGTGGTAATTTTAACACATTTTTAGAGTCCCGTACCCAAGGGTAGAAGAGGCACCCTGTTACTAAGACTCCGCTGTCCGTCTGTCTGACACCAGCCTGTATCTCTTGAACTGTGACAGCTAGACGGTTGAAATTTTTACAAATGATGTATTTCTGTTGCCGCTGTAACAACAAATACTAAAAACAGCCAGCTTGGAGAGTGTAGGCCAAATCCTCTTGCTGCTCTGGCCAAGTATGGCTCTAGTAGTACAGAGAGGGTCGTGCTCCTGCACGTGGCCGTGCAGTGGAGACTAAAAAAGACCTAATGATGAATGAAACAATTTCACAACGAGAATTTTATCCCAGGGGCCTACTAACAAACCCAAGTGGAAAAACTGCGTAAGCGATTGAAGATCACGTCTCGCTCTACTGGACGCCCGGCATTCTTCTTTTTGCCAATATTCGTGAAAAACTACATCTATGCCATTAGTCTCTTTGATTTGACGTAAAAAACGTTATGACTTTTATATAATAAAAGAAGATTCTTATTATGTAAGAGCGCAATAAGTATTACTCCTGAAAGAAGTATTTACTCGTTTACTGCCAGAAGTACTCCTGCGAAGTTTCTAATAAAATGGTCTAACTAATCTTGTTTCTCCGTACAAACTTTTAACCCCGTTTAACCTTAGGAAGTGAGTTTTGAAAAATCCTTTCTTAGTGCACCCTTAGACCTCACAAGGAACCTATGTGCCAAATTTGGAGTCTCTAGCCCAGCGGTTTGGGCTGTGCGTTGATATGTCAGCCAGTCAGTCATTCAATTTCTTCTTTTATATACATAGATTCCTATGGGTTTTACAGACCTGAGCTCTGTCTACCTCGATAGGGATATAGACGTAATAATGTATCGTATGCTTCTAGTTGCTTCAAACGAACCCATGCAATGTAACCAGTAAAAGTAAATAAATGAAAGCGTCTCAGAGATGCTAATCATTAAGCAAATAACATTTACTTAGTGCCGAAGTTAAGTGTTGTCAATTGGTCTCATCAAGCAGTTAGTTCACACTTAAGCATACCGATGTATGTTGCAAAATAAATGTCATTATATCTTCTTCTTCTTCTTCTTATATTTAAGAGCTGGTCATTATATCACGTCTGTCATATTTAAAAGGTAAAGTAATACATTAATAGTGGCGTACGCGTACGTACTTGCAAAAGGACAATTGAAATTCTGAAATACCGGGTATTTGTTTAAGAAATAGCTTAGCTTTTTATTTGGACGACTCTAACCTCCGTGGCCTCGTGGTCATCATGCCACGCTGTCACATCAGAGGTCTCGAGTTCGATACCCAGTTAGGACAAGATGGAAAGTTATCTTTTTCAGATCGACCTGGGTTTGGGATGTTTATCTATATTATTTGTATTTGTTATAAAATATAGTATGGTTGAGTTAATATCCAATAACACAAGTCACGAACTTACTTTGGGGCTAGCTCAATCTGTGTGATTAGTCCGTATATATTTATTTATTCAATAATTCTTCGAATTTGCTACGTACTTAAGTACTAGTTGGAAATTACTGACAAAACAGATAATCTATGTTTCTAGGTGTCGTTTACCCGTTTAATAGCTCCGTATCATCAATCTGCCCAAAATGATCATGTTCTTCGTCGGTTGCCTTGTCAACGTTACGCGAAACATCAGTCATACTTCATTTATCATCGCTTTACAGCGAGTCACCAGTTACCAACTGCAGTTGTAACATGTGTCACCTTAATGTCGTGAGGATTGACGGCTTTGAAGACACTGAAATATTGGGGGCGATGGAGACATAGTGATAGTAGTAAGCTCTAAAAAAATGGCTGTTTGTTTGTCTGTGTGAAATACTCGTCGGATTCAAATGAAACTTTTTGTTGTATAGCTGTTAAGCCAGGGCAACATAGAGGGCATAAATAATTTTGGAAAATGTAACACCTGATGAAGAAATATAAAAATGACGCCTAAAGTAAAATTTGTTCATCCTGATGAGCATTTTCCAGAGACATAAAATCCACGCGAACGAAGTCGCGGGCTTCGGCTAGTTAACTTAATAAAAAAATTAATTAGTGAACTTTTACGACTTATGTGGGAGAAGAAGCAAATATTCTTCTATGTATTTTGCTCTTCGGCTCGTATCGTATGATGTCCTATGCTGCGCTTGCCTGTACGTGTTTAAGATAAGTCATTAGCATATTAATCTCTGATCTGGTTAATTTCCTGTTATATTAAAATTCAATCTCATATAATAACAGTCTTCCTCCGCTAAGAGGTCTTCCGTTTCCCCTGTAACCATAACATGCTCTTACGCAACAGTCGAGTAATGTTGAATGAATTGTATTTGCTTAATCATTCGTCGTAAACTAGAGACGGTATAGAATAGTGATGTCTGGTTTTCGAACTAAATAGAAGGGGACGATTCTTATTACACTGTGGATGTCGTAGGTCTTAATGACGCAACACAAACACATTGAAAATGCATTTCCAAGAAGAGGGTATTCATCGAAGTGCAGTCATTTTTTCTTTCTTTCTTTCTTTCTTTCATTTTAAGCTTTTCCTCGGCGCACCTGTTTAAACGTGGGTGCGCTCCGAGGAAAAGTTATGGTTCGCAGTAGACATAGGTAATCTTGACTCCGAGGTGCGTCTTCATTCGGTACCGACTCATCTTATTGATTCCTACTCCCTTATTCACTCCGGCTCCATGATCTGCTAAGTTTCGCTATTGGATATTGGATCGAAAGAATACACACGTCTGTCTTAATACCGGTTTCAATACAGAATATATTGAAACTGATACCGGGACATCTGTATGTAGCTGTCTGTAGCTGTAGCTGTATTGGTGCTTCTAAATAAAAATGAAAATAACATACTTCATTACTTAATATAATACTATACTTATATAAGTGCTTATTATGATCATCTCGAGATATTACACAATCTATAGGCACACGCACGACGCACACTCTTTGTTCGTTGTGGTTGACACGTCTGTACACTTTTTAGTTGCTCATTCAAATGCATATTTATGTCTAAGCAATGTTTCCCATTGCTTTCTTAGATCGTAATCAAAGCTTCTGCGTTGTCACTTTAAGCGATTACAAGCGTTTAATGATATAATCTGGTGTTACGAAGTTGTAATATTTTGCTTACATTGCAATATCATGCCTTCGTTTCACTATATGTGGCGTTTTGGTCTTTGGGATCCAGGTTCCGTCGTAAACATAATAGGGGTGACGACAGGGCCCGAAAAGTATGATTGTAATTAGTCCGTTTTTTAAGATTATCCAAAAATAATGGACCCGGATTTTTTTTATCGATGGACCAAAAATATTTTTCCATTTGTCATGTCTATTGTAAAATAGTGAGAGGTTGCTAGCATAACGCCTCAGGTGGAATCCTTAGCTAAGGTAATCCGGACCCTGAGCTGTTCTTCTTCGCTTTTTCTTCTTTAGAGACTAAATGCAAATCTTAAGTCAACGACGGCAAAGACCGTGCGAGGTGTAGAAGAAATAAACCTGAACAGTTAAAGAGTTATGGCTGTTTTACGCAGGTCTGTAAACTTGAGCTAGTCCCAGTAGTCCTACCAAGTTTGTTCTACCAGTAGGACTGATGGGAATTTTGTCCCAATAGACCTACCAGATGTCAAGATATTTGCCTAGTTTTCTTCTACTATCAACAAGACATCGCCCGGAAGAAATGAAGTGGTCTAATCTATAGCGGAAACCTCATGCTTTTGTTCAAAGGTGGAAAAACCTTTGTGAAGTTGCCGCCGCTTTTCTAACCAAACAAAACATTAGCTAACCTGAGCCGAGTGTTAACCGTGGTTAAGTCACCTCACTTACACTTATGTCAAAATGTTTACCTTTGGTTTTCTCCCTATCGGCGAGACCGGTTACTTTCACCGGCGATAAGTCAAACTTGATATTTTTTGATGAGAAGGTCAGGGATGTTAAACCTTTGCTGTATCAGTTTGAGACCGCCGTGTGGTTTCCGGCAGAGTAGAATAGGACCACTCCAAGTCTTCCCGTGGATGTTGTAGTAGACGACTTAAGAAATACAAGCTAAACAAAGCTTATGAACATCAATGAGCCCTCTCCAACTGTCTGGCCAGCGAGGAGAGTAGGCCAAATTCTCTGGCTGCTCTGGCCAAGTATGGCTCTAGTAGCACAGAGAGAGTCGTGCTTTTGCAGTGGAGACTAAAAAGACCTTAAGATGATAATGATGTAAGTTTATGTATAATGAAGTGAAGGGTTCGGACACCGTCGGTGACCATCGCCGACCTGTGTTGTCGATAATAGGCAATACAATAAAGTTTAAATAAATAAATAACATCGCATGATGGTCTATTGCCGTCTCGCTTGTTGTTATTATTTAGAGCGATAGTACACTCGACGATAGTACTTATTTTGTGACGATACACGCTACGAGGTCAGGATAAGAACCTTTTTTTATAGCCTATACTGTCCCACGGCTGGACAAAGGCCTCCCCTCTAGTATGCTACTGATCTTTATCATTTACGATGAAATTCCAGGACAAGAACACATGTTTATAATTACCACTGAGTACCACAGGTTTGAAACCACTGCCATAAATTAACTTGCTACTTGGGCGATCCCGAACTCGAGAGTAAAAAACTGGTTTCCAAAAACCTGTGACTACACACGGCTACTGATCAACGTCGACAGTTACACTGCATCGCCCTTATGTTGTGAAGTCTCTTTGCAATAGTAGTGCTTTAATGTTTGGCCGACTGTACATATTGTACGAAACGAACGAGTTATGAGAAAAGTGAAAATGTAAATGTAATTAGGCTTCCTTACTGGTCTCGGAATGAAAAACAACTTAGAATTTTTAGATGCGGCTATTAACATCAAGCATACGGGGATAAGAGGATACGTCTAAATTCACTGTAGACCAGGTTTATTTTTTTGATACAATTTCCATCTAAAAGCCTACTTTATCATCATCATCATCATCATCATCAAGTCTTTTTGTCTCCACTGCAAGAGCACGACCCTCTCTGTACTACCAGAGCCATGCCAGAGCAGCCTGTGGACTTGGCCTGTACTCTACCTTATCACACTTATAAAAAAATATTATATTATAACCTGTGTTCCTAAAAGGTAGACACAAGGTACAGTTTTAAACACTAAAATCCGACTTCAAGTAAAATTTCTGCTGATAAGAACGTTTTACCATTATATTTCCTTATTCGTTCTTTAAACAAATTATTTACTGGTAATGTAAGCGTTCTCCATACGCTATTTATAGAAAAGTAATTTATATATTTTAGAAATGTGCTAATTGGGCCTTTTTGTTTAATACCAAACACGATTCTTTAATTTTTTTATTTTAGTTACGTTTTGGTCTATAGAGGGCGCCATACTGAATTTATTGTGACGTCATATAACCTAAAACCAGCGCACAGCCAAGACGCTTTTATGTTAAGGTACGTTACGAATATACATACTATCACGTCTTTATCCCTAATGGGGTAGACAGAGCATTTTGGGTCTTGCGGCTCTATGCAGAGCCCAGGGCCGCAAGACTCAAAAGCCACTTTTAGCGTCATGGTGGGCGAGAAGATGGAAAAGCAATCAATACAGTGACGGGTTGCTAGCCGCATCGCCTGTTAAATGATTCGCATTTTTGCCCATTCCCTCGATCGGCTTTTACGATCTGCGTGGGAAGAGAAGCAGCTGGTACATTCTAAGTTTTTTCGTTTCTCCCAGACCAGCATAGAAGATAAGAGGGTAGAGATGTACGTATGTTAAAATTTGTTTGACAATACGCTATTTTCCAACAAGTCAAATCAGATACTTTTTTCTAAACGTCAAAACAAACAGTTTCTATGGGATTTTGTATGAAATACAGGCAGATGACGTCATAGTTTTTTGGAGTCAAATAGCGCTCTTAATATCAGTTTTTTTGCAATAATAAATTTAAAATCACGTTAAAACGACGTTTTATTTTGTTATCAGTTTAAAATAATTTACTTTTGGCTTTGGAAAATACCCAATTATGTTTATTTGATATAATAATATGATTAATTGTTTATTTAGAATTTACAATGCTCTTACAGGTAAAATTTGCAAAATAATGATATAAATTGTGAGGGAAATAATTTACAACATAGCTTTTGGCTCATTCATGTTTAAAATAAATAGTGAATTTACAAGGTATGATCTGACGTAAAGTAAGTAATTTTGAGGCTAATTTCGTATTTAAACTTGGCAATGAAATATTCGTGCTCATTCAGTGTAACAAAACAATTACTAATGTTGCTATTGCATGCCACTTGTGTAATGAATTAACTATGTATTTATGTATGTATGTGCATAATACTTAGTAGATTATACACTGACGGTGATTAAAGAAGACAAGTATCAGATCAGATCACAGGAATTTACATGATATTTATACTTGTATCATCTGTGGATTTCTTTCCTTATATGGTACTATCTGAACGAGTTTCGGGATAAAGAGTACCCTATGTCCTTCCCCGAGTCTCAAACTATATCCAAACCAAATTTCATCCAAATCGGTTCAGTAGTTTAAGCGTGAAGAGGTAACAAACAAACAAACAAATATACAAACTCACTTTCGCATTTATAATATTATAGTAGGAAGTAGGATAGGATTTTCGCTCCAAACGGATACCTTCGATTGGCTTTCACGATCTACGCAGGAAAAAGCAACTGGTACATGCTAAGTCTTTTCGTTTTATGGGTTCCGTACGCAAAGAGTAAAAACGGGACCCTATTACTAAGACTGCGTCTGACTGTTACCAGACTGTACCGTATCTCATGAACTATAATAGCTAGATAGTTTAAATTTTCAAAGATGATGTATTTCTGTTGCCGCTATAACAACAAATACTAAAAACAGAATAAAATAAATATTTAAGTACCCATACAACAAACGTGATTTTTTTTTTGATAAAAGTGCGGAACCACTCGTTCCCGAGGCAGACTCGCACTCGGCCGGTTATTTCTTGAAGATCTAGATTTCATTTACCATTCATTAATTGTCAACTTTTACTATTTTCTAAATCCAAGTAAACTTATGTCAAAGAATATAAAAGTATATATAAAACCTATTTAAATTATTTATACTCATTTTCCGTCTTATTATAAAACGCAGACTAACTTTGTTACTAGGTTTAAACCATTATCCGACCAAATCAAGTAGACATTTTCAGATGAGACAGAGGCATATTACTAGATGTCAACTTGATTTGGTCGGATAATGGTTTAAACCTAGTAACAAAGATAGTCTGCGTTTTATAATAAGACGGTTTATGTCTAAAAAGATGCAGACAACTGATTGAGCGTTGAGAATCGAACAACAGACTGATTTCACGCGATTAAAGCCAATTTTATGATTTAACAACAATGGCTTGTAAAATTAATAGTGTAAAAGTAATAAAAGCTGTTAGGTTTAAATTGACGCGTTTCCATGTTGGTCTGGGAGTTGAGAAAAAAGTTCTGTATTAAACTTAGGCATTGCGTGATTGGTGAACGGTCTTATCGCCGCAATCACTTCCCATCAATATATTTAATATAAGTTTTTTGAAAAAAAAAACATTTTTTAACCGTCTTCGTCAAAAAAGGAGGAGGTTATCAATTCGATTGTATGTTTTTTTTTGTATGTATGTGACGCGATATCTTCGGCAACCGTAGACCGATTTTGATGATTCTTTTTTTATTTGAAAGCCCTTACTCCCAAGTTGGTCCCATATTAATTTGGTAAAGACAACTTGAAGAACTTTGGAGATATGGAAGAAACTCCTGAAAAAAATTGAAGTCGGTTGTTTTTTTTTGTAAAAAATTTAATTATTGTACAAGCTTTCTTTTTAGACCTCTGGTAGGTCTGGCCAAGTTTGGCTCGGGCAGTACAGACAGGGTCGTGCTCCTGCAGTGGAGACAAAAAGACCTGATGATGATGATGAGGTACAAGCTTTTATTGTGAGGCTAAAGTACTTATTAAGACAATAGAAATAAGCCCAAACTCGATGAAGTTCCGTTGTTTTATTACTGAGTTCCACCGACCAACTTCCGTGTCGGTGATCAGACCCTAGGCATCGTCTACCACAAAGTGCTAGGCAAGAAAAATCAAACCAGTCCTCCTTAAAGAGGTTATGTTATTTTATAACTAAGTTCCGTCGAATATCTCTCGGTTCCATCATCAGAACAGCTCTTTGACTTCATAATATTGTATTGTCATCCGACTTACATAATTATGCAAAATTTTAGCTCAATCGGTTGAGGATAACTGGTTGAATATTGAGTTGCAAGATTTGACCTAAACAAACATTCATACATACATACAAGATACATTGCAAGTTAAGTAAAAGCTTGTAAAAATCATTTTAGTTATAGATATTATTTAAAAAGTGTAGCTATGCTAGCTGTGAAATGGGAATTGAGAATGTTATTTGTAGTATCCGATATTATATTTAACTAATATAATATCGGATACTAGCAGAAAATGTATTTTGCTTGATATACAGCCGTTCTCGTTATTTAGGTATTTTCTATTTTATATTAGCGCCTATCCTGTCAAAAATATCTGGTAACCAAATGTAAATAAAGATATTTATTTCCCCTTTTGTCAATTAACTGGTTGCGAAACTTAACTGAAATTTTAACGCTAGTTTTGAAATAAGAATAGATTTTCTTTTGGGACAAGACAACTAGGTGCGTAGCGAGATTTTTACTTCTTTTTAATGACTGGTTGCGAAACATAGTTGCCAAAGCGGAGGGATTATTATATCATTATTGTACTTATGACTACTGTTTATGAGGTGAAGCCAGTGAGGAATCAGTGGTGCATAACTGGTGGTTCCGTCCAACTGCGCCTGACCTCAGGTGTCAGATCAATGACACCTTCCTTCAAGCTGAGTTGGGGTCCGCCGGGTACACTAAAGGCCTATTTAGACTGTGCTAAATAAATAAATACATAGGGACAAATTACACTGATTGAGCTAGTCCCAAATTCTTGCCTAACATATTGTCGGGCCCATTCGACAAACGTCGGATATTTCCAACAAAAAAAAATTTCTGGCACATTACTTACGTATCCGTTATCCGTTTTTGGTTTTAGGTATTTATTTTAGATTTACCATGCCTCGCGCTGGGGGCACGACAAATGATATATGTATTGTTAACATCTTATGTACTTTATGGTTTGCAATAAAATATTGAGTATTGAGTATTGAGTATAAAGTCTCGCGGTGAAAAAAGCAACAAATGATATTTTATATACTTTAAACTCTTGTTATGCTTTTTTTGATCTCTTTAGTCAATGTCGTGTATACCTATTGGTTAAAAACTATGTATTACGTGTATCATGCTTGAAAGTTGTATGTAAATAATGTTGGTGTATATTACTCAATAAAATAAAATAAAATCATTAAATGGCTGAAGTTTCGTTTAGACTATTGTTTGTTTTGTTTTTCGTGAGTGTAAGCGGTCATCTGTGAAAAATTTGTGATGACATCCGGGACCGACGGCTTATACGTGCCTTCCGATGCACGGAGGAGCTTGAGAATTTTTTATGCCACTTGTCTATCCCATCCAAGTGCGGACCACACCAGAGCTCTAGTAATGCACTCCCGCCGGGTCATCGAGCTTTAGACCATGTAAGGTGTCCATTGTTCAATCAAAATGGTATGCAATAGGAAAGAAACTTGCATCGTTTAAGTGGGCCTTAGGGATCCATCACACACTTAGAGTATGAAACCTAAGATTACATAGGAAATGGGCACTTTGAATGTTATCGTAAGGAAGATTAGGCGAACCTCCATTAAATAATAAAATGATTTAGTTGAGATAAGTACAAACACAAAAAATATATAACAAAAAAGAAATTGCAAATAAACCAATAAAGCTTTATTTACAAACAAACCAATTGTGGTGTACGTCAAAAAGGGTTCCAACTCAGCATATGCTGGCTGTGAGGACTGCCAGCGCTGGTCTTCCGTTGGAACCTAGTTAACGTCACGGAAATAAGTAGGTAGTGACTAAAAAGTTTACAAAAACAAATAGTAGATAGTTCATTCAAGATGAGTACGGTTGTAAAGTGTTTTGACTAGGAATAAGTTCCCCAAGTCATTTGATAGAAATGTGGTCTCTATCGCTTTCGATTTATCATTAACGAAATGTCAAAATCTAGGGTTCCGTATCTAAAAGGTAATCATATTACTAAGATTTGGCTGTCTGTCTGTCTGTCCGTCCGTCTGTCGGTCTATCTGTCACCAGGCTGTATCTCACTCATGAGCTCATGACCGTGTTAGCTAGACAGTTGAAATTTTTACAGATGATGTATTTCTGTTGCCGCTTTAACTACAAATACTAAAAACGGAATAAAATAAATATTAAAGTTTCCCACCATGCAAAAAAATGTGCACCGTTAGCCCTCTTTTAGAAATATGACTCTTCTCCCTCCTTATTACATGTGCATTCCATCCTAGTCTATTGCTTGGCAGCTTTTCTGTTATTGGATCCACCTTCGTACTTCCTCTAACACACTTACTCGCACTATAATAGATAATTAAACAACATAATTGCAATAAAACATCAAAAAATCGCTCATCAAGCTTCTGAAAAGCTAACAGTATCTCTTATCACGAGACAGACAAAAAGTTAATTAGTGTTTTTGTCATATGGGAAGCGGCATGTGGGAACAAGGGCGGTACAGTCGACTGCACGTCTAGCGTGGCTTCAGTTAGAATATAGACTCAATGTGGATGGAGTAAGGTGCAAGATGTCAAACTGTTTTGTGAGAAAAGGGGCAGTAGGAGCCGTTACGGGTTGGTATGGTTTGCTACTTAGATACCATTGATTGACTACAATGAGTAAACAGTAAGTAATTAAAGAACTGAAGAATAGGAAGCATTCCAACATACGTAATGGTAAACTATATAATTGAATTGAGGAGCTCGATGGCCCGGTGGGAGTGCGCATTACTAGCGCTTTCGCAAGTAAAGCCACGCTAGGCGTGGTCAGCACTTGGATGAGTGACCACAATTGGCATACAATTTTTTCGAGTTCCTCCGTGCCGAAGGTATGTACAAGCCGTTGGTTCCGGCTGTTGTCATTGTCGTCAAGCTATGTCAGATACCTTTAGGCAGAAAAATCTGACACCAGTGTTGGCCACTTACACACACAAAAACAAACAACCTTGTCAACTTGATTTGGTCGGTTAATGGTTTAAAGTTTTAAACCTAGTAACAAAGTTAGTCTGCTGAGACAGTGACATATTACTAGATGACTTAATTTGGTCGGATAATGGTTTAAACCTAGTAACAAAGTTAGTCTGCGTTCTATAGAAAAGCGGATTGACTTCACACCTTTGTCAACCCTAACATTTCTTTTCTTCCACAGACTAATATCCCTGGAGGTGTCACCGCGACCAGAGGTACAATGCGAGGCCGTCGCCTGGCGCCTGGTGGGCCTGCTGGGCAGCGACCAGGGCTCTGGTCTGCGGGCCAGGACCGCGCGGCTGGCCAGCGCCCTGGTGCACTACACACCGGACACGAAAGAGGCTATAGATGCAAGGAGAAGGCAATTGGACGCTGCTGTTCAAGGTAGGTTTTCATTCTATTTATTTACCAATTTATGCACACGGAAAATGTATACAGAGAATTCATAAAATAAAAGTTGTACAAAGGAACTTCTTATCTCAAAAAGATCTCTTCCAGTAGGCCTGTGAGAGGAGATGTTTATGTAAGAGAGGCATATAGGCGTGTTCATTTTGCATCGACCAAGGGTTTGGTCTTTGTGCCCGGACTGCAGCTAGCTAATGCTCTGGTACATTATACCCCTACACGAAAGAAAGGTTCTTTGGATCTAAATCTTTATCGCCAAAACCTTCATCATTTAAAGAAAAATATATCAGTAGATATTCCAATGAACTTTGGTCGGGTTTATTTTATACAAATACGTGGGCATCGACCAGGGTCTGGTGCAAGTGCCAGGGCACTATACTACTCTAGACACGAAATAAAGTTAGGTTTTTATTTTTTGCATCGAAATCTTTATCAAAACCTACATCATTCTAAGAAATATGTCAGTAGACATTCCTACGAAACTTTGGTCGGGTTTCTTATGCGATACTTGGGTATCGCTCAGGGGCCTAGTGCCTCCGTGGTGTAATGGTTAGAGCGTTTGGCTAATACCCGGAGGTCGCGGGTTCGATTCCCAGCGGGGGTAACGACTTTGTGTTGTTGTCCTAGTTTGGTTAGGACATTGCAGGCTGATCACCTGATTGTCTGATAAGTAAGATGATCCGTGCTTCGGAGGGCACGTTAAGCCGTCGCGTCGGTCCCGGTCGCTGTTTTTGACATTGGTCGTTACCTAAAAACCAAGTCAGAGGCCTTTAAGGCGGTTTTAAAACTCTGACACTAGTGTTAGTCACTAACACACACGATAGTAAGTAAGGGGCCTAGTTTCCGAGCCAAGACAGAGCTGTCCTGGCCAATACATTTTTCTAATTAAGGTCTAAATAAAATTACGATCCGAGTTCAAACAGCCGAATTATGAAAAAACCTGTATGCAGAAGCAGCTAACCGGTTACGTAATATCCGACGCTCGCGCCTCTCACTAAAAAGCAAGAGAATGTTCCGATATTAATTAGCATTTTACGATATTTTAATATTTACAATAAAAAATCAATAGCTTCGTATGCGACAAATATATAACTATTATCTACTTACATATTATTAACATAATATCATGTTAAGACGAAATGGTAGCAGAAGTGGCGTTCTCATTTGAAATATATTGCTTAAAAGTAATTACATACATACATACTATCACGTCTTCATCCCTAATGGGGCAGACAGAGCATTTTGGGTCTTGCGACTCTATGCAGAGCCTAGGGCCGCAAGACTCAAAAGCCACTTTTAGCGTCATGGTGGGCGAGAAGATGGAAAAGCAATCAATACAGTGACGGGTTGCTAGCCGCATCGCCTGTTAAAATGATTCGCATTTTTGCTTTTAAAAGTAAATATGGTGATAATTCAAAATTTGACTTCCAACAATCTAAAGAAAGACCTTTAACTAATTTTAAGTATAACCTTTGAAAGTATTATTGATAATCCGTCTAGGTTTTAAATGAGTTTTCACCAAAAATGCAATGGCCGCTTTTCTTATCTTAGACAATTCTTTTAAAAGCCAAATTTTAAAAACGTATGTTCTACTTTCATAATGTAACATATACAAAAAACATTATTATTATATTTTAAGATGCTAACAAGTAAAAATATTTCATCCAGTCCTTTTAGAACCCAAATAACAAAACTATATTCAACTTTCATATCTTTTGCCTATAAAAATATTACGTTACAACATAGAAGTACAACATGTAATTATACATGTGTTAGAATCAACAATTTATCAAGTTGCCGAGACCATCTCCGGCCATGAACAGGCTTTCTCCAGCTATTTATAGAGGCAAGTGTAGTAGCGATAATCATATGTTATGTTGATAAATTACATTTGGCAATAGAGGAAGCGTATTAGAGGGAACGAGATTTGTTGTTTCGGTATCTAGATGATGTGCGTATTGCAGTCACTGATCATTAAGT
This sequence comes from Acrobasis consociella, assembly GCA_963555685.1. NCBI lineage: Eukaryota > Metazoa > Arthropoda > Insecta > Lepidoptera > Pyralidae > Acrobasis > Acrobasis consociella. The sequence goes on from OY743127.1 coordinate 438,425, forward strand.
ATGAGTAGATAGCACTGAAGAGTAGAATAGGGCCACTCCAAGTGCTCCCGTGGATGTCATAGAATAGAAGGCGACTTAGGGAATACAAGTTAAACAAAGCTTATAAATATCAATGAGACCTCTCCAACCCGTCTGGCAAGCGAGGAGAGTGTAGGCCAAATCCTTTGGCTGCTTTGGCCAAGTATGGCTCTGGTAGTACAGAGAGGGTCGTGCTCCTGTAGTGGCGACAGAAAGACCCGATGATGAGATTACACTGTCATGCCTTTTTTCTAACTAGCTGATGCAACTTCGTTCGCGTGAACTTTATGACTCCGGCGGATCTGCATTAGTCAAGTGCAATAAAAAAATATTGCGGCTATAAATTGAGATATCAGCCATTCTATCTTTCAAGTTGGATCAAATTGCACACGGTGTGCAAATCAAATCTAAAATCGGTTCAGTAGTTTAGGAGTACATCGCGGACAAACAATGTGACACGTAATTTTTATATGTAAAGATGGGATAGATAGAGCATTTTGGGTTTTGCGGCTCAAAGCAGGCCCAGGGCCGTAAGACCCAAAGGTCACTTTAAGCGTGATTTAAGCGAGAAGGTGGAAAAATAATTCAAAACAGTTATAGTTATCCGCATCGCATGGTCTTCTTATCGAGTGTGTTAGTGACTAACACTAGTGTCAGAGTTTTTAAACCACCTTAAAGGCCTCTGACATGGTTTTAGGTAACGACCAATGTCAAAGACAGTGACCGGGACCGACGGCTTAACATGCCCTCCGAAGCACGGATCATCTTACTTATCAGACAATCAGGTGATCAGCCTGCAATCTCCTAACCAAACCAGGACAACAACACAAAGTCATATCGCATGGTAATATGTGTATAAAGTACTTAGCCAATTTTCCAGGAAATTAAGTATTACGTAGCCCAAGAGCCCAAGGGTAACGAAACGATTTTAATGCCATCAATGGTAATCGGTGGAAGCACGCGTGTTCCGCTTCGGCCCAAGGTTCGGTTCCCGGCGCGGATAATCTGGCTTCCTCCGATCATCGGATTACGAGATGCAATTTGAGATATCTTTGAGTTGATGGTTTTGATGGATGGAGAGTTAATTTTGTTGTTTTTGTTTTGGTTATATTAAAATTATGCGTCAAGGCCGATGGCTTCCGTGGTGTTACTTCAAAGTATTTGTTATTTGACTTCTAAAAAGAGAATGGTTTTTTTTTTTTGGTTTTGACTTATTCGTTATGAATTCGACGCAAATCATTACAGACTATTTAAAACAAACGTCTTTATCCCTAATGAAGCAGACAGAGCCTAGGACGCAGATCCAAAGGCTATTTTAGCGTAATAGTAGGCGAGCAGATGGAAAAAGGAATCGAAATAGGGTTAATAGCGGCATCACAATTTTTTAAATTAGTTTATAAATGACGGAGTAAAAAAATGCAACCAAATTGATAGCCTCCTCATCTTTTTGAAAAAATAAAATTAACTAAGGACTCTATCTAGCTTTTCTTCTACTTGGATAAACAAGAACCTAAAGACTCTTTTGTTTCAGGCCTGGGCACACACGGCCTGACGGCAGACTCTTCGGGGACCCTTATCTCCCTGCACGTGGCCATGAAGAACGAGCTGCAGAGACATGTAGACGTCTACAAGCAGGCGCTGCACAAGCTTGAGGAACTGGTGAGGAAACTACTAATATACTTTTTTAATTCTTACTTCTTATTTACCTCGAGGACAATTTTTCGTCATTAGGCCGAATTTGCCGGTCCCCTTTGCGTGGGGAGCTGATGCCGGCCTCAGTTCTCGAATCAGCCCAGCTCCTGCAGGTAGCCCAAGACACCTATTGGCGCCCTGCACGCTTCCGCAAAAAACCCTTTTCTTGTTTTAAGTATGTTAGAAGTAAGAAAATAATTAAAAATAAGTATGAGTACATACGTGACCGCGTTAACAATTGATCGTTTTGGCAAACCTTGAGGGAGGCCTTTGTACAGCAGAGAAAATCCTCTGGCTGATATGATGATGATAATGCTAGGATCATCATTTCAGCCACATAACGTCCACTGCTAGACATAGGGATCTCCCTAAGATTTCCAAAATGACCGATCATGAGCGGCCTGCATCTAGCGCTTTCCAGCGACCATGGTCAGGACATCTGACCACCTTGTAGTTAGGTATCCTACGCTTCGCTTTCCAGTAAAAAGTACTAAATCTAAATTACTGAGCACCCTGGGTACAGACGGAAGGCCATGGAAAAGGTGGATGGAGTGCTTAAAAAAGGATATTTGATATTTTAAGCTATTGCATAGCTTCTATCGCGGGCCTTGAGCGCGGGGACCGAATCCAGAAATTCCGTAACGAAAAAACCTCACGCTCTCCACTCCGCCTACCATGTAGGTTGCCGCTTCGTCTCCGTCGTCCGTTTGCGACGTTGCCGTCCTTCCTTATTTGCAATAGCTTTACCGCGGCAGTCCCCGAGTGCCACACGTCTTTTTTTATTTATTTATATATTTTTATTGCATTTTAAAATTGCTTTGTTGTAAATAATCAAAAACAATGCATATTGTTCAGACACGGTATGTCTTGTCTTACGTATGAATGGTCCTTGATTTATCATTAGGTATTTTTAGTCTCTTTGCAGGAGCATGACCCTCTCTGTACTACTAGAGTCATATTTGGTCAGAGCAACCGGAAGATTTAGCCTACACTCTCCACGCTGACCAGACGGGTTGGAGAGGTCTCATGATGTTGATGAGTTTAGTTTAGCTTCTATATCCTAAGTCGCCTTCTACGACATCCACGAGAAGACTTGGAGTGGCCCTATTCTACTCTTGCGGAAGCCACACGGCACAGTTTATATGTGCCTTCTGAAACACGGAATCTTTCTTTCCGGATAATCAGGTGATTCAAGCCTGCAATGTCTTAACATCATCATATAATGTCCTAAGACTCCTAAGTGACTGTGTAGTGTAATCTAATACATGTATAATGTGAAAAGCAATAAATAAATTGAAATTATCCAGGCTGAATACCACTTTTTACAAACTAAGTTTAATAGTAGGATTCGTACCTACGACCTCCGGATTACAAGGCGAATGCCTTGACCACTGAATCACGGAGGTAATCAGTAAACCTTTTAATTAATGATATCTAACATTCTGTCCACAGTCAACAGTAACAGTGAACCAAGACCCAGCGTCTTCTTCCCACCAGCGTCTGCTAGCGCTCTCACACGCCGACGTGGAGCGACGGCTCATCGACAACAAGTCGTTACTCACCATAGTGGATAAGCCAGCCTTGAGGCAGCTGCCAACTCTAGTGGCTTCCCTGTCAGCCAGGGTGGAGAGCGACAAAGCTGTGCTGGCGTGCGTCGGTCAAATCAAGAGGAGCGACCCTACGTTGGACTTGAGTGATACCCGGTAAGAGCTATAGGCTACCCTTTAATTCTTAAGTGCCTAGAGTATCAAATTTGATACTGTCACTTTCCGCGCTCATACATTATGGATGCATCGTATAAGTTCATTATTCTATCCTTTTGTTATATGGACTATTATTGACCAACAATTTTATGAAAATTGGGAAATTCAGGCTTTTAAGGTTTAAGATTTTACGGCCGCATATCTATTATCCGATATTATATTAGGGTGACACTGGGTAGACAAACTCTATCAGTGTTATTATAAAACCCAGACTAACTTTGTTACTAGGTTTTAACCATTACCCGACCAAATCAAGTTGACATTTTCAGATGAGACACTGACATATTACCAGATGTCAACTTGATTTGGTCGGATAATGGTTTAAACCTAGTAACAAAGTTAGTCTGCGTTTTATAATAAGACGGCTTGTGTCTGTATGAAATACACGCTACTGCAGTCGGAGTTTTTTAATATTTGTCTAGCAAATAAACCTGTCCTTTAAACCAACCTTGAAGGTTCAAAATCTAAAGCAAAGCTATAAAACAGCTATGCAAAGAATCCGCACTCACTGGCGGTACCATCCAAATAACTCTGTAATTTATGACTCGTTTCAAGTTTAATTGGCAAGTTTGTTTCCTAGTGCGATGCGATAGCATCGAGGGAAGCTCGTACATTCTAGTACGTTGTAATGAAGCAAGTTGCTGTGGGTGATTCTAATAGTAAAACTTGCTTTGAAGATAATAAATAATAAATAAATATATAGGGACAAATTACACTGATTGAGCTAGCCCCAAAGTAAGTTCGAGACTTGTGTTATGGGATACTAACTCAACGATACTATATTTTATAACAAATACATATATAGATAAACATCCAAGACCCAGGACAATTTGTAAAAGGCCATTTTCCAACTTGCTCTGGCTGGGGATCGAACCCAGGACCAGGATAATACTTAGAGAGACTGTCTATTTTTACAGAAAGAACATGCAAGCAATTTTCGTAAACGTTTGTTCGTTTTTCGTGTAAGTAGCCAGCACTGGTGTCACATTATAAAGGCATCTGACATAGCTTGACGACTGTCATACAATAATGAAGCCGGGACCAACGCCTTATACGTGCCTTCCGAAGCATGGAGGAGCTCGAGAAATTTTTATGCCACTTGTGGTCACCCATCCAAGTGCGGACCACGCCCGGTGTCGCTTTACTTGCGAAAGCGCTAGTAATGCGCACTCCCGCCGAACCACCGAGCTCCTCATCGTATTCGCAAATAATGAATATTTATTGCTGCTGGTTTGGGAAAAAAGAAATAACCGGCCAAGTGTAAGTTGGACTCGCTCACGAAAAGTTCCGTTCAATCTATAAAAAATCACGTTTGTTGTATTGGAGCCCCACTTAAATATTTATCTTATTCCATATGCTGACCTGACCAGGGTCGCTGGAAAGCGCTGGATGCAGGCCGCTCTTGATCGGTCATTTTGGAAATCTTTGGGAGAGGCCTATGTCCAGCAGTGGACGTTATGCGGCTGAAATGATGATGATGATGATATGCTGGGTTAACACATAGGCTACTTTAACCGCGGGTAAACTGTCTCCTGGCTCATGCTTAACTGGCTCATACTCGGAGACCGCGGGTTCGATTCCCGGCGGGGGCAACGACTTTGTGTTGTTGTCCCAGTTTGGTTAGGACATTGTAGGCTGATCACCTGATTGTCTGATAAGTAAGATGATCCGTGCTTCGGAGGGCACGTTAAGCCGTGGGTCCCGGTCACTATATTTAACTATGGTCGTTACCTAATATCATGTCAGAGGCCTTTAAGGCCGTTTAAAAACTCTGACACACTAGTGTACACTAGTTAGCCACTAACACACACGATAAGAAGAAGACCGCAGGTAACACCACGGGGCGTAGCTAGTCGTCTGATAAATGGCAAATTACATACAAGTGCCTTCCCATTGATTACTACCATTAATGCATGTTCATGTCAATTATAATTGACATAAAGACACGTTGAAGTGTTTTATACGATTATCATCTTCCTGGATGAAATCAATCCGACTGTTAGAAATGATTAGACTCACGCGACGAGAATTCCGTGAGTAAATTGTTTAATGCAATTGTATGACGTTGGCTTGTTGTTTCATTGACACGCGAAGATCCATGAAGACGGAATGTGAATGTGTTTAGAAAAAACATAGACAAACATAGACATAGAATTTTTAAATTAAATACAAAAAGTGAAAGGGGCATACCCCTAATAAACCACGTACTATACTAGGCCATTGACAACCTCCGTGGCGTAGTGGTCACAATGCTAGTCCGCCACCCAGAGGTTCCGGGTTCGATTCCCGGTCAGGGCAAGTTGGAAAATGGCCTTTTACAAATTGCCCTGGGTCTTGGATGTTTATCTATATATGTATTTGTTATAAAATATAGTATCGTTGAGTTAGTGTCCCATAACACAAGTCTCGAACTTACTTTGGGGCTAGCTCAATCAGTGTAATTTGTCCCTATATATTTATTTATTTATTAAATTGCCCGGGCGGCGGCTGCGCACTTTTGTATGGAAATGTCGAATAGTTTTTTAATTTAAGACTGTTATGATAACATGTATAGATACACATCCAAGACCCAGGTCAATCTGAAAAAGATCATTTTTCATCTTGACCTGACTGGGGATCGAACTTGGGACCCCCAGTTAAACAACCTGGTATGATGACCACTAAGATAACCAATGAAAAGAAGATCAGTAAAAACGTCTGTATGTTAAATGCCAATACGAAAACCAAAACATAAGAACAAAGAAATACATTCTATGACGAGTAAAAAATGAGCATAACAAGAAAAAGCGTTACAAACATTCAACAACGTGTTATTACCGGCCATTACAATAACGTTATAAATTAAACCGTTTATTCGCGTACACGTTATCGCTTACCTGATTAGAACTGATAGCCGTTATTACTACAAAGTAGCAGTTATTGTAGTTTAGAAGTGGGGTTTTAAGGAATGGGCATATTAGAGCGAGTTGGCGCATCTAAAGGGGCTATATCATACATATCACAGAGATAGGGGGAGGGTGGGGGACAAGCCGATCGTGACAGTACGTGTAAAGGGAATGGAAAAAAGCATGACTTTTTTCTAGAGCGGCCAGACTATGAAAACATCTGAGCAAGGTTGTCGCGAAACGCTGGATGCAGCCATTTATCGGTTATCATGTATTTAATTACCTCGGTTGCCTGGAAGAGATTGCAGTTGCGATAAGGCCGCCTTTTGACATCTGTTTTATGTATCCATTACTCTGTTATTCTATGTTTTGGTGCAATAAAGATTATTAGAGTAACTAACTAACTAATTAGGCAAACCAATGTTAAGCAGTTTAAGTATCAACTTTTACTTTATTCATCTATACCAGTAACGAACCCAATGCTTGACTGAAGGCTTTTCGCAATAAAGGAAGGCCACAGAGGTCGTCAAGGTGAAATTAATGCTAAGTAAATGCTGAGACTATGCCATAAGGACTATGCCGTGTGGTTTCCGGTAGAGTGAAATTGGGCCACTACAAGTCCTCCCGTGGATGTCGTAGAAGGCGTCTTAGGAAATACAAGCTAAACAAAGTAAACATCAATGAGACCTCTCCAACCCGTCTGGCCAGCGAGGAGAGTGTAGGCCAAAGTCCTCTAGCTCTAGTTAAGTATGGCTTTGGTACAAAGTCGTGCTCCTGCAGTTTTTTTTAATAAATAAATAAATAAATATATACGGACAAATTACACTGATTGAGCTAGTCCCAAAGTAAGTTCAAGACTTGTGCTATGGGATACTAACTCAACGATACTATATTTTATAACAAATACATAGATAAACATCCAAGACCCAGGACAATTTGAAAAAGGCCATTTTCCAACTTGCCCTGACCGGGGATCGAACCCGGGACCTCTGGGTGGCGGACTAGCATGGTGACCACTACGCCACGGATATCGTCGATCGTCGATCGTCGTCGTCGCAGTGGAGACAAAGAGACCTAATGATGATAATGAAATGCTGAGACCAGCTTCAATTTGCTCAAACCTGTAAATTTTTGGAGAAAGTGTGATGCTACGTTGTGCAATATGTTGCGGATCGGTTTTGCAGTTGCGTCATTTTATGTAGTTATTTAGCGGTTTTGATGTAACGTTACGTTTGCCCCGGTTTCGGCTCTTAAGTGTTATGGGTTTGTTATTATTCAGTAGTCTAAACTGGATGATATACATTGATTGGATTGATGCGGAAATAATATTTGACCATAGATCTAAAAAAAACTAGATCTTTGTATTTTACGCTAAAAAACAAAACAGCTACGCTGTTGAACATAACTTTTTTGTTACCTATTTTTTAAACTTGCGGATATACTAGCACCTAATTTAAATTAAATGTTATTCGGTCTTATTATAAAATGAGGACTAAATTTGTTACTTGGTTTAAACCATTATCCACTTGGGTGATTTGGGTCGATAATATTTTCAATGATAGTGCCATTTTACAAGATGCCAACTTGATTTGGGCGGAAGATGGTTTAAACTTAGTAACAAAGTTCCACTTCTTCCAAAAGACAATCTGTTTTTTTAAATTTTAAAACTCGCATTCTTATGTTTAATGTATGTTAACTAATTATTCGAAAACGCCTGGACTGATTTGGATAATTATTTTTTTGTTTTAAAGGGTATACTTCCGAGGTGATCTCGTAAAAACTTTATCAAAATCGGTTGTGTAGTTTGGGCACAGATTACTAATCTTCTTATCGTGTATGTTAGTGACTAACACTAGTGTCAGAGTTTTTAAACCGCCTTAAAGGCCTCTGACAGGGTTTTAGGTAACGACCAATGTCAAAGACAGTGACCGGGACCGACGGCTTAACGTGCCCTCCGAAGATCATCTTACTTATCAGACAATCAGGTGATCAGCCTGCAATGTCCTAACCAAACTAGGACAACAACACAAAGTCGTTGCCCCCGCTGGGAATCGAACCCGCGACCTCCGGGTATGAGCCAAACGCTCTAACCATTACACCACGGAGGCAGATTACTAATAAGCTACTACGTAAGTTTGGTGGTGAACATGGTTTATAGTGTTAAAAAATCATCATCATCATCAGTTATTTTTAGTCTCCACTGCAGGAGCATGACCCTCTCTGTACTACCAAAGCCATACTTGGCTAGAGCAGCCAGAGGATTTAGCCTACACTCTTCACGCTAGCCAGACGGATTGGCTTGGCGAATAAACATACACCTAATTTAAATTAAATATTATTATGTTCATACAATGTCTTCAGATATATCTTTGCATTGCAACATTATGTGTCGCAAGATATTCATTATTACATTTTTACACTCCTCCCGTCGCCCTGAGACCAAGGGAGTGTCATGAACTCATGAACAAAGTTGGACCATACATTACATATTCCAATACAGCGAAAACGTATTAATAATGAGTTTTATTAAGAATTTATACATATAAATAAATGAAAGTTTAAGTGAACAAATGTTAGAAAGCGTAAGTAGTTTTCTTTATGATCCTTTGGACTGCATAAGTGCATATTGTTTTCGTTTGGAAAACTGTGAGATTGTTGTGTAAATCTTTGGAAATTTTATGATCGTTTTTACTGCTGTTGAGAAAGTTATGTTAAGCATAATAAAATAGATAGTAAGCTTCTTTAGTTTATTCGTTTGATATTTCTTTAGATACCTATCTATAACCTTTAAAAAATACACTGAAGCTATGAAATTCAGTATATGGTACTCCATGTATTGATATACCGAAATCTGAAATGGAAAGAATTGTATAGGAGGCCAAAAATTTGATTTTCATATATCAATATAATTTTCTTGGGTAAAGTTGTTCAGTACCATTGAATGAATTTAATTCTTGGAGACCGAATCCAGTGTTGTTATTTTTCAAACGCAGCGTCACTAAACGAACGGTTTTTTGTATGGAAAAAACATGAATTTAGGTGACTCCGCGTTTCAAAAATGGCACTTCAGATTACGTCACGAAAGCCTGCCGCTATAGAACTTATAAAACACTTTATTCATTATTGGGTAGATTAAGCTGAAGGTCCCAAGGTTCAATGTCTTTTAGGTCCTCCTCCTATTTGGAAGTCGGTTAAAGACAGGATAGTGGGTTCATGGGTTGCTTAGCTCAAAAAAGTCTGGCTTGAGCTTGGCGCGGGTCCCTCTTAAAGTTTGTAATATAGGTACTCGCAAATGTCATAATTTGGTACATTTTGTACAAACTGAATCTACAACTTAACATTATTTTAAAATTTTGACATTTAAAAAATTAAATTTAAATTATCATATGACATAACAAACAATGTATCTCTGTCCACATTAACTATAAATATTAATTTAATTGTGAGTTGATGTCCTTGGAGAAAATGCTGCAGTGCAGTTTGTTACCGCTTCTTCTGCACTAGCGCTTTGGAAGCGGTAGTAAACTTAGCTGTAAGTAACCTTTTGACGTCAACTGAACAATTGTGCAACAAAAAAATGACGATTATTAAGAGATATTATAAATATCCTATGATAATAAAGATATATTTGCAGTAAACTTAGCAGTAAGTAACCTTTTGACGTCAACTGAACAATTGTGCAACAAAACAATGACGATTATTAAGAGATAAGTATTATAAATATCCTATGATAATAAAGATATATTTGAATTTGAATTAGGGTATACCTATTAATCGACTTTTATGTCGCGGGATCAAAAGTAGCAGTTACAGTATGTTTGTTCATTACTCCCAGACCATCATAAAAAATTAAATATAAAACGAACTAACAATTCGATAATTAAAGCAACAATGCGCATCTGCGACGTCCAATCTTCAAATCTTTCTCACCGAAGAAAGCAGTTGCGTCACCACAATGTACAGGGTGGTTAATTGGTCGTTGTGTCCATGAGAATATGGTAGGTACTCAATGGATCGGATTAACGTAACGAATGTTAAATAACGTTATTTAACTTGTTAATAATTGACCGAGTCTGGGAGAAAAGTTACTTGAATCGGGGAATAGATACATAGACGATATAGGTACTGGCTTTATGCAAACGTAAGAGCCGATCGAGGAAATAGACGAGAATCGGAATCAAGTCATTAGACAATGTGACTGAAAGTACTGCAACTTGTCACTTTTTTTTTCAATGTTAATTTGTTATTTACACAGTTTACTTTGAATACCTATAACGAGTATTTAGTAATACCTTATAATTATAATTTTAAGGAGCTCTTCTAAATATGGCAATTTAGTCGCCGGGTTTTTGGGAATGAAGTATTCACATTTTCGAAAGGAGATGAATTAATCATAGGCAGAGTAGTCAATAACAAAATAATATTATCAAGTCTTCCAATTTTAAGAAATCACCGTGTGCTAGATAAGCTCCAAACAAGATGAAGTTGTTATAACGGATTTAAGGGTAAGGCAGTCAACTTTGTGAATTTGTGACAAAGAAGTTGATATTAGAATTCCTCAGTTACCATCTATTATACATACTTGCACCTAAGTTTCTCTTCCTCTCATGGTAACACTCTTGTTATAAGATTTTACATCTACACTTCCACCAGGATTTTGAAGCTTATAGCTCTACGTTTTGTCTACCCCATAAGGATAAACGTCTGATAAGTAAGTATGTTTAAGAATGTCAAGAAATAATTTATGAATTATCTGTATTTGTATTCCAAGTCCTCCCGTGGAAGTTGTAGAAGACGACTTAGAAAATACAAACTGAACAAAGTATACAAACATCGATGAGACCTCTCCAACCCATCTGGCCAGAGTGCAGAGTGTAGGCCAAGTCCTCTGGCTGTTCTGGCCAAGTATGGCTCCGGTAGTTCAGAGAGGGTCGTTCTCCTGCAATGGAGATAAAAAGACTTGATGATGATGATATCTGTATTTCCACTTCCAGGCCGGTAGCTGGCGTGCTGATGAGCTACTCCCGCGGCTGTGCTGCCGTCCTCTCCCAGATGACGGAGGGGGAGACCGTAGGTAGCAGCCCGGTAGCTCCACGCTCCCCCACGGACTCCGCCAGCGATGGCTACCATTCAGACAGCGATGACTCCCATCAACACCCTGACAGGTACATATATATGTAGAACAGATCTTCGTTAGTAGTTCCCAGTTGAATCTTTAGCTGTGGGGTGCGTTTTCCCGGTTTCCTTCTCTAAATATATTACACAAGTCAATAGTTTTCTAGGGAACCTGAAAACCTTGTCACAGGATTAATATAAGTTTTACTTACAGTAGAGAATTTCTTAGGTTCCCGCGCAATATGTGTCCCCGTTCCCCGCCCGTCCCGCACTTCTCCCCCGTTTTCGCCTTTTGGAGGGTGTTGAGGCGCGCCTGCAGCCGCTCTCCAATGGGAAGAGGTGCGGGGACGGGGAAGGGGACGCATATTGCGCGAGACCATAGGAGTTTCCGTTCTGAATGTAATATTTATATAAATTCTGTGCCCTTGCATATTGGCGATACAAAAACTGGAACGACTTCTCAATTTGATTGTGGTTAATAAGCTGCCTGCCCGGTGTCAATCGTTCTGGCGAATACATTTGTGCGAAACGTTTTTTGGCATTTACATTCGGATTTTACGATTTGCGGGAGAAGATAAGCAAAACAAAGAATTACAAAGATTGAGGCACTTATATCCTGTGGTTTCCGGCAGAGTAGAATAGGGCCACTCCAAGTTTTCCCGTGGATGTCGTACAAGGCGACTAAGGAAATACGAGCTAAACAAAGCTTACAAACATCAATGAGACATCTCACACCCGTCTGGCCCGCGAGGAGAGTGTAGGCCAAAATCCTTTGGTTACTCTGGTCAAGTATGGCTCAGGTAGTATAGAGGGTCGTGCTCCTGCAGTGTAGACAAAAAGACCTGATAGTGATATCTCCCTACTGTATTTCAGGAGCAAACTGGTGTCCCAGTATGCGGCAGTATGGGCGCGCGCCGCGGACGAGGCGCTGCCCGCTCTGTCAGCGCTTGAACAGCTGCGGCAAACCCCGCACCTTAAGTACAAGATCGTCTTCTCCATAGTTGTTGTAAGTAGACCTCATTCAACGATTGGTGTCATAGTATGTCTCAGTGTGCTTTCGAGGCGCTGCAAGCCCGCTGACAGGGCTAGAATACCAGTGCCAGACCACGGGGTCCGCACTCCACTGCACTGCACTCAGGTACAGATCGTCTTTCTTGTAAGGAGACCTCACTCAATGGCTGCAAGTACTAGATTGTCTTGTCCATAGTTGTTGTAAGTAACAAGACGAAGTAGGTCGCCACTTTTCTGCTTTGTAGCGAGTCGAAATGGCATTTATTGTAATTTTTTGGCCAATCTAAAGAAACTACTGGCTGCGCCCATGGTACGCCAGACTTACAGGGGACTGCTCGAAAAATCTGACACCAGACTTAACTATTAACACACTAGAAGGAAGTGGAGGATGGTACAAAAATTTACATGATAATCAGGTGAGTAAATATTTTGTATTATTCACGAGCTGCACCCCGCGGTGTAAAAATATACGCGGGTACAATAGCCCGTGTGTTTTAGGGTCCAGCCGTTTGTGCGTGAAGTAACACACACTCATAAATTTACGACTATATAATATTAGTGTGATTTGACAACTTAAATATTCATAATAACTTATAGCAAGTTGTTGCACATTCTAGTGAAAAGACAACTTTTCGCGTGACGTCAACTGAGTGCAGACGACCTACACCTGCCACGTGAGCCCATGGGCACGCGCATGGTATAATAAAATAAGGTATTCTCTTCCCGTGACAGCTGATGACGTAGGTGGAACTTGGCTACGTCATCAGTTTGTTACGTTGCCACTGTGTGAAATTGAATTTGCCGAGCGTAATGCATTTTTGAACTTTATATACCAATTTCGAAATAATAATCCATTATATCAATTTATAAAATATTGAATTGATTAATCACGCGAGAATCACGAGATACTAAATAGCTAAATTACTTAATATTTTATTAAATATTCATGAACTAATTGAAAATGTCCTTAAATTTACTGAAAAGAACAATCAGTGGCAACACTTTGTGACGTAGTCAAGTTCCATCTCGGGAAGAGAATACCTGTTTTATTATACCATGGGCACGCGGTTGCAAAACTGAAAAAAAAACTTGAGAGGTGTCAAGGGACAACCGGATGGAACGAAGTTACTTTCGATTAATTAGGAGAGAGAGAGACAGACAGAGAAACACGCGCACGCCGCAAGGCTTACAACTATAGCAAAAAGTGTCGATTACAACTTTTGGTCTTAATTTTTTCCGTCTAGCCCCCTTTCGCAACGCACGATAAGGAATTTCGTTCCAAAAACTTACTGAGAATAAATTTTGTGTCAGTCGGCTACATCTACAATATTTAAAAAAAAAAATCTCAGACGATTAATGTCTATATTTATGTAAGCAAAATGAAGTACTTACTCGTTAAATACATTTACGTTCAACATTGTACATTGAAAATGGTACGTGTGCTCAACATGTGCTAAGGATATAGGATATTTTTAGTAAATAAAGCATATTATTCCATAGATAAATACTTGTGTGATAAAAAAAAAACAATTAAAAATAATTGACTATACGTAACAATTAATTATGTTAACTAACATGACATTTAGTTATTTGAATAATTAGCAAAATACTCTTGTATCTCAACTGACTTCTAATCTGTAGACATTTCAACACTTTTTTTATATATATTTTTTTCTTTTACTGTAACTTATAAACATTTATTTAAATTAAAAGTAAATATTAGTAGAAATCTTTGTGACAGCATGTATTAACAAACAATTTATATGACTTTGTATGCCTAACGGCGCAACACAGATATACTTCATTTTTATGTACCTAACACCCTTTGTACCTGTGATTGACAAATTAAATGATTATGATTATGACATCACATTACACTTTATGATTATATTCGATCAAAACACGAAAATATCCGAAGTGTTACCTATCTATCTATCTTCTTCTTAAGAGTCCCCCGACCCTAGACCATAATACAACTTTCCATACAAACGTAGTCTACGTTTTATTTCAAAACGACATGTCCGATTTGGGCAAAATTTTGTAATTTCAAAGATATTGCAATTATCTAGGTTTATAACTAGTTTCTGACATTAAAAATATGAACTTGAAATAAAATATAGTGTTTTATATCATTTTTGACCATTAGTATGGGAAACTTCTAAATCGTTATATTTTCTTTCCAGTTCATAATTTTACCATAGGAAACCCAATATAACCCTAGATAATTGCAATTTCTTTACAATTACCAATTTTTACCGGAATCTGACATGTGGTTTCATAATTAAACGTAGACTACGTTTGTATGGAGAACTCTAGGGTAAGGGGACACTTAAGGTGCCTCTCCAACTAGTGAAGGTTGGCAATCAGCTTGGCGTAGTCCTCTTTGTTCTTAGCTCGAGGGAATAGCTCAGCAGCTCGCTATCCCGGTCCACTCTCGGATGTTCCGTAGCCAGGTTTTCTTTCTCCTTCCAACCTTTCTTTTTTCTGCGACTTTGCCCATCATTATAAGCTGAAGGAGATCGTATCGATGATGTCGCAGAACAAGACCCACATATGAAATTTTACGCCTTTCTACCGTAAGCATAAGAGTGCGCTTTTGGCCAATTCGTTGCAGAACTTTCACGTTCGATACCTTCTGCGTCCAGCTATGGACAGCATACATCTATAAGACCACATCTCAAATGCTTCTAAACGCTTTTTAAGGTCCTCCTTGATAGTCCAAGCCTCACATCCGTACAATACTATGGGCCAGATATAACAATGTAGTAAACGAGTGCGTAATGCGGTGTTGATATTACGACTACAAAGAATATTTTTCATGGTGTTGAAAGTTGACTTTATCTATACTACTTCTATCTATCTATCTAGAGGTATATAAAAGGCAAAAGTGATTGACTGATGTATCAACGCACAGGCCATACCGTTGGGTCTAGAGACTCCAAATTTGGCACTTAGGTTCCTTATGTGTGTTCCGTCTGTAACTCATTATATATTTGGCCTATCATAATTGCGCGCTCTCCCAAGTGTTTTAGTCGTGGCTGCAAATTTAATACTGCGTCGACGCATTTCATCATTCTGTTATTATACCCGACTCGTTATCATGCTTGTGATAACCCTTGAACCTCGTTTCCTGTGAAAAAATATTATTATCTAAATTAGGGTACCTAATATTTGGGTTCTGCTGTTTAGTTTGAATTGTAAGACATTCAAATTTAGTAAGTTGTTTAGATTGTTGTAATGCCACGCTGTGTGGTTTCCGGCAGAGTAGAATAGGACCACTCCAAGTCTTCCTGTGGATGTCGTAGAAGACGACTTAGGGAATACAAGCTAAACAAAGCTTTTAAACATCAATGAGACCTCTCCAACCCGTCTAGCCAGCGAGGAGAGTGTAGGCCAAGTCCTCTACCTGCTTTGGCCAAGTATGGCTCTGGTAGTACAGAGAGGGTCGTGCTCCTGCAGTGGCGACAAAAAAGACCTGATGATGATGATGAAGCCGCGCTGTGGCTGTATATCACGAGTTGATTGAATGGTTTTGATACCCAAAGTACAGGCCTAGCCTATGTGGGATCAATTATCACTGTTTGTTATTGCATGCAACAAAAATTCTTTCCTATGATCTTCCAGTTACCAAAATGGTCGAATTTGTCGGGATTGTGCCGTCAGTTCATTTGAATTCCAGAGTTCCGACATAATATAATATGTCCCGACAAAAAAATAACTATATTACAAATATTAAGAACGTTATATTAATTAAGAACAAACGTACATAAGCATTGGTAATAAATATTACAAATGCTTACGTAGAAATTAAAATTCCCCCGCCACATAATATTGCTTTTAGGAGTCATCAAATATATATTTTTAATATTATTTATTCATAATTTCATAGCCATGTTAAGATTTTTTACTAAAATTTTATGAAAAATCCACTCCCTACTTTCATTTGAGATTTAAAGAAGCACGGAACCCTGTTACTGCTCGTACGAGTTTTATTACTTTACACTATGACTCAAATGAAAAATATGTCATTAAAATGTATGTTGAATTTATAGACCAATACTGGCCTTCCACGAATTCCCATAACATTATACCTGGATAATTGGAATACTACGGGTAAAAGCTTATGTATCGCATACATTGCGCGCTGTGGCTGCATTAGCCGAATATTTTTAAGTGTACAACAAGCAATGTATACTCTAAATTTGATTCGATCGCAGATTGTGTGGTCTAAATTATGATTTAGTGTCGGGATCGAACAAAAGTATAAAACTGAAGTCGGGTTTCGTCATCCCCATTTTAATCGTCACTCCATTCGCTCGTGTTTAATTGTGACTTGTGTTTTAATTTTTAAACAAAAAAATATATTTTTGAATTGAAATTAACATTTACTTTGGTAAAAACTACAAGAAAGTTTAAGTATATGATGATATAATAACATAACGGGATTCTAATAAACCAAATGGTAAGTATCGTTTTCTTTTATTTGTTTTGCCTCTATGGTTTTGTCGATGTCAAGGTCGGTCGTTTATTTTGGTACATTATACGTTGGGTTTGACACGTGGTGTTTATCTAAAGGCTGGATCAAACTGACGCGATTGGCTGTGAAGTGCGGGACTTACCAGACAGCAGTCGTAGCATGGCACCCGCGATAGTGTTTATCGAGCGCTATCTTTTATCATTATCTCGCTCTACGTAAAACTAACGAGTGAGTTGGCACTAGTCCGTCGGACGATAAAAATAATATTTGGGTTTATCTATACCTACATATTAACGTTTATTTTT
Organism: Acrobasis consociella; assembly: GCA_963555685.1. Classification (NCBI taxonomy): domain Eukaryota; kingdom Metazoa; phylum Arthropoda; class Insecta; order Lepidoptera; family Pyralidae; genus Acrobasis; species Acrobasis consociella. Next base: position 455,691 of record OY743127.1, read on the forward strand.
CAGGTTTAGGTAAGTCACAGATCTTTATGAGATTAAGTTGCTGAGAACAATAAAGTAATAAGTGCTAGTCGTACTCGCGCACCAAGGGTTCCGTACCATTGTCTATAAAAACTTACGTTTGTTGTATGGGACCCTACTTAAATATTTATTTTACGCTGTTTCTAGTACTTGTTTATATAGCCGCAATATAAATACATCATCTGTGAAAATTTCAACTGTCTAGCGGTTCATGAGATACAGCCTAGTGATAGACAGACGGACAGTAAAGTGTTAGTGATAGGGCCCTGTTTTACTCTTTAGGTACGGAACCCTTAAGATTAACCTATGTTTTTATGTTTTAGAGATGTCGTCAGACCTGAAGTACGAGTATTATGTCACCCAAATAATAGGCCCACCATATGACGGTCATTATGTGATAGTACCTAAATCTTGGATCCCCACTCACCACTCTGACGATGAAATGGGGTTGCTGGGAGTGGTGAAGTACCCTTCTACCCCACAAGTGGGCTTGGAGCAGTGGGTCGAGGAAAAACAGAAGTATTTGGAAGATTGGGCCGAGTTTGCAGGCTACATCAAGTTTGGAGATGGTAAGTTTATTGGTCTTCATGATCATCATCATCATCATCATTTCAGCCGCACAAAGTCCACTGCTGGACATAGGCCTCTCCCAAAGATTTCCAAAATGACCGATCTAGAGCGGCTTGCATCCAGCGCCTTCCAGTGACCTTGGTTAGGTCGTCAGACCAGGTCTTCATGATACTACAAAACTTTGCTCAAATATTACATATAGCTTATACGATATGTAAAGAAAACCCTGTCCGATCCGTTACGGTAATTTTGGGTAGCTTGTGTAGATTCTATGTATCTAGGGTTGCCATCCGTCCGGTATTCCCCGGATTTGTCCTAGTTTAGAGGGCATCCGGGGAGCGTCCGGGCGTCCGCACGGGGCTTCATTTGTTGTCCGGGCATAAATTTTTTAAGTCTTGCCATACATTTTGGAACAGAAGGTATTTCATTTTGTATGGAGCCACAGATTTTTTGATAAACTGATAAATGGAACCTACACAAGCTACCCAACATTACCTTAACGGATCGGACAGGGTTTTCTGTACACATTGTATACAAAAAATTCCAGACAGCTCAGCCATCAGTAATGATGTTAAGTCATCTTTTGGAGCATTTGGATCTCCTAAGTATTTTTAACTGACTTTCAAAAGGAAGGAGGTTATCAATTCGTCCGAATCTTTTTCTTTTCTCAAATAGCATCATCATCATCAGGTCTTTTTGTCTCCACTGCAGGAGCACGACCCTCTTTGTACTAATAGAGCTATACTTTAGCCAATTTTATACGTGTACGTTGTCAGGTCCCATAGAAAATTTATAAGAATCGGTAGTTTGAAGTTTGAAGGGTTGAAATCGGTTTTTAGTTTACAAAAATTAAAGTATATGATCTTTAAAAATCCCCTAATCTCCATTCATAAACTTCAGAAGTTTTCATATCATCAATTAGGTTTTTTCACCCAAATAATGTTCCAAGTAATGTTTGTGTGTCAGATATTATGATTTGTTGGGTTACGGCCCACTGCAATAAAATAAAAACACACGATAAATATATACGTGCCATTATGAATCATGTTTACATTACTTCACAGTTTGTTATCATTGTATGACGTAGCTTATTTAATTGAAAATACTTTATAAAAATACCATCTTTGTTATTTCAGGCGTAGACAGAATTAAATGGATCCTAAACAAAGCTTTATATATAATGAGAAAAATGGTCAAACAACTATAGATAGACGTTCGTACACATGCGTCCGTGTGTGAGTAAAACGTAGGGCTATCATAGATCAACTCATTCCAACTATCTGTGGTGCGATTTTTCAAACGCGGAGTCACTAAACGAACGGTTTTTTGTATGGAAAAACCATTCGTTTAGAGCTGAGGGCATGGGGCAAAAATTAGGTACATCGAGATCTTAGAGTTTTCGGCATAGTTTTGGAGTAGTCATACCTTAAAAGTCCCTGATATAATGATATTTTCTTTAGTATATTTATTTGTTGTTCTAGTTCTAGCATTAAAATGACTTGTATGTTTTGTTTCCAGATTCATATGAAAAAGTTAAAGAGTACATTGAAAGAATTGCTTTAAATACCAATGAAGGTATGTATATACGTAACACAGATGTATTTATATTTAATTTAATATAATTAAATTAAAGTTATGTTGACGAAAAAAGTTATTTTTATTATCATTTATTTATTGATTTACATTAAAAGTTTTATTGAAACATTTAATTTCAGGGCTACAAGAGAAAATGATGAAGACTGAAGTACAAAAATGTGACAAGAAGGACGATGACAATGTGGATGCTCAAAGTGAAAATGGCGAAAAATCGCAAATATATGCAGATAAAGCAGAAACAGATGTCAAGAATCCATCCCGTATAGAAATGTCGTTAATAGATTCAAATAAGTCAGCGCAAAAAAAAGCAGACAACACAAATATGGATATACAAAGTATATGCAACCTTAAATGTATTGAAGAGTTTGAATTAATTAGGCTTTTATCTAATTTGTCATTGGATACAATAAAGAGTGAAACATTTGTAACGACATTAAACATATTGTTATCAGATTTCGAGAAAAAGTATAACGCCTTTGATGCTTTGCGTAAAAATTATCAAAACATCTGCTCTTTAATGAAAAAAATAATAGAATATGTCATTCAGAATAAAACTAAATTAAATAATTTACCAAATATTTCTAAAGGTGATGTTGCAGATAACGTTATTAATAGGTCAGACAAAACTCAACAAAAAGATGAAGAAATTGAAATGAGCAAAAACAATGAAGATGTATCCGTTGTCATGACCACAAAAAATGCCTTGGTTACAGTAAACGAAACCGGACAACACAAGGAAAAAAGAGTAGGTAATCAGATTAATAAAATCATTAAGACAACTTCTCTTGTTAATCCTACAAAAATAGAGAGTTTTAATTTAAAAGACAATAAACAACAAGAAATAAGTTTTAAAATTAATAATAGAACTAAACCATTACAACCGTCGGGGGTTTCTTCTTCACGTAATTTTAAATGCAAACATAAGGGCAAACAAGAAAAAGAATCCCAAATCACCAACCAAGTGGAAGAAGAAGATGGCCAATTACATATAGTCATGGACATAGATAATAATAATGCAGTTGACGATGAAAATAAACCAGGTGAAGTAAGAAATCTTAACATTGAAATACCAATTAAATGTGATGAAAATCACTTCAGAGCTAATGATTGTAAAACTAAGCGGAGTCTGAGGCATCAGGGATGGAAGAGAGTTTTTGTAAACAAAAAGCAACTAAAACGCTTTGGAGAATCTTCATGCGATAGTAAATCGCTAGCCCAAAAATTAATAATAGAAATTTTTAGTGACGATGCCATTGAAAAATGTAAAATTCGTTACAATAGGAAAAGCGCCGAGAGCATACAAGGCCTAGATGCACATGCACTAGATGTTTTAGTACGATATGTGCAACAGTACCCATTTGAACATAACTGTAAACAATCAGAATCGGAAATTTTTGATGCCATTCATAGAAAAATCAGGAATTTAAAAGCAAGGATGAAATATAAACGAAGAAGTTTTGAAGAAGAGAAGAAAGCAGCTGATAGTACAGCGCAGTTCTTTATAAACAGTGTATTTTAAATGAGTATGGTTTTATCAATGATTTAATAAATGCATTTACACTGAATTACTTACTGGCTGTACACATTGTTATATAAAATATCAATAAATGGGAATTAATTTAGAATCTCATTACTTCAGACAATGACAAATTTGAGATTGAGGTGATTAAATTTTTGTGACTATTATATTATTTTGACTACAGATTTTAAACAAAAATCTTCGGCTTCCTAAAAAAAGTCAGCAAATGGTTTTTTTTTGGAGGACGAAATCTTTTATTGATTTTAAATATTTTTATTACATTATTATTATTATATTTTAAATATTTGATTATTATGGACTGAACTTGCTCTAAAATGTTGCAGGGGTTTAAAATGTAAAGAATAAATGTGTGATAAATAGTATTAAAAAATAAAATATAAATAAAATACCTACATTTAATATTTTTATAAAAGTATTTCATATGGTTTTGTTTTTGATTTTAAGGAACAAACATATTATTAGTTCGTATTCTATAATTTTAGTTATACCATGTATAGTAAAATTATATTGTGTAATTAAACTGAAGTTAAAAATGTTTTTTTTTAAACCTTATATCGACAACTTGACAAATTGACATTTCTCATAGGTAGGTATAATTAATAAAATATTAACCTTTAAGCTATTTTTATTTTATTTAACAATACATGCATATTATCACAAAGAAATACTCAAATTTTGTACAGATTCAAATCTTTGGGAGAAGTCTACATCCAGCTGTGAACTCTTTCTCTTATCAAGTGTTAAAAGTTAACGCTGGTGTCGGATTTCTCGAGCTGCCTAAAGGCATGTGACGTGTGAGGGTCCAACACGTGCCTCACAAATAAATAGCACAACCAGCACGTAAACCGCTTGGCCATCGTTTCTTGCAGCTGAAAAGATGGTGGTGGAACGTAGTCCAGTGAACTCTCCGGAAATTTATCTATAAGGAGAAAGAAACTCTGAACTTAAGTTAATAAACCGTAACTATGTAGAATAATTACATTTAACTTACTTTGTTGGTCTTGGTAATTTATTATCAAACAAAATTTATTATCAAACAAAATGGGATAGAATTTTTTATAACAGTAGTTTTATTGACCATCCATTTCTTCTTGCGCTTAGGAAGCGGCAGTAAACTTAGCTGGGAGTAAATGATCTGACGTCAACACTTACTCCACCATTTACCAAATATATACCATTTACAATTACCAAGAAATCGAAAGAAAAACAAAATTTGACAACTATCAAGTGTTACAAATATCTAAAGATAAATAAATGATTTTTGCCTTTGACTTTGTTGGTAAATTGAGAAACCATTTCAATTTCCCAGCTGTCGTTCCGCGCTGCGATCAGTCTGCGCGACCGGCGACTGAGCGAGGTGAAGGCGCTCCTCGGTGCTGACGACTCCAACACCAGCGAGCCGACTGTCGCGCGACTGTTGTCGGCCGCCACCAGGGTACTGCACGAGACAGCGCACAGCTTCCCACTGGGGGAAGCTGAGAGGACTGTCATTAATCAGGTAACATTAAGCTTACATGGATGAATTCCTGAGTATCATACCACATACCGATGGCTCGGAACAGTGGAGCAAATGTTGCATGACTGTTGTCGTTGTTGCTGCTACCAGGACGTTGAACGAGACAGTTCACAGTTTCCCACTGGGGGAAGCTGAGGGGACTGTCTTCAATCAGGTAGCACTATGTTTACATGGATGATTTCCTGAGTTTCATACCATTCACATATCAGCAACTGTAGGAAACCTATTACCTACTAATACTAGTATACTAAACAAGACAGTGAACAGATTCTCGCTGGGAGTCCCGTCTGTCAATAATCAGGTAAAACTTACTTTATATGGACGATTTCATGAGTACATAACATATCCACCGTATTTTATACCCCCACCGTAATATTTGGGCAAACCTTATTAAGGGTTTGCTCAAATATTATATACTAGGCTGGTCTGAAAGACCAGCGTGGTGGTCCGAGCCACAATAGCCACGACATAATACTCGAAGCGAAGATCATTTTGGTACTCATTATGTCATTCGTGTAAAACTGTAACATCTTCTTTTAATTATCAACAAATATCTTTTGATTTTCCATGTTGGTCTGGGAGAAAAGAAAAAACTTAGAATGTACCAGCTGCTTCTCTTCCCGTGCAGATCGTAAAAGCCGATCGGAGGGAATGGGCGAAAATGTGAATCATGTTAACAGGCGATGCGGCTAGCAACCCATCACTGTATTGATTGCTTTTCCATCTTCTCGTCCACCATGACGCTAAAAACGGCTTTTAGGTCTTGCGGCACTGGGCTCTGCATAGATCTGCAATACCCAAAATGATCTGTCTGCTCCATTAGAGATAAAGACGTGATAGTATGTATGGATGTATGTATCAACAAATATTAACCAATTCTTGACCTCAATTTCAGGTGCTGAGCACCCTGCGCGAGTACCCCTGCCTGAGCGGCTGCGGCGCGTTGCACGCGCTAGTGGCGTCAGCCTGCCGCGCCGCATGGACCATTAGTCTGCATTCTCCACCTTTGAGAATTGACACAGATTTTACACCAGGTGAGAACTATTTGATACCAGTGATTGTACCAGCCAGACCAGCGCTTTACTTACTCCTGTAAGTAATACGCTGAGCTTTGACCTTTTGAATTGCTATAATTCGCCGTCAGACTATTCCTCCTATGGACGGTTCGCCGACAGAATGTTTCCCATTTGGGAGTTTCCACGATAGGACTTTTCTACTGAGGACTATTCCTCGACAGAATCTTTCATCTTCCGAGGTTTCGTCGACAGAATTATTTACATTACAGTGTTCCGACAACAGGAGTTTTCCAATATGGAATGAATCCCCAAGAGAATGTTTCGTTTATGTTGTATTTAGCTTAAGCTCATGCCTGTGTGTTGTGCCCTGCGGTGTTACCCGCCTAAAGTAGCCTGTGTGTGTGTTAATCCAGGGTGTCAGCTTCCTGCGTACCAAATTTTGTCATCATTGGTCCAGCCGTTTGCGCGTGAAAGAGTAACAAACATCCATCCATCCATACAAACTTTCGCGTTTATAATATTAGTAGGATTCTTTCAGAGTCTCTTTCATGAATTCTTGGGCAAGGCTGATAAGCTAAAGTCAGATGGTTTATTGCTAAGTTAGATTTTAGATGTTATTCAAAAAAGAATTACAGAAGATTTCTTTAGGGTTTGTTTGCAATCACTTACCATATGGTGGGCGCTTGCATTTTTTGTCCACTTATATGTTCAAGAAAACTTATATGTCGATAGTATTTATATCAATAATTGTAATATGGCAGAAATAAGTTACCGGAATGTACGCTGAGGATTGTTCTACAAAGTCTATCAGGTTGTCACTCTTAACCTCGTGATTTTGTAGTTAATTTTTGTAAATATAAGTTTTTTCTACTCTCCAGTGGTGATGAATCCCGAGAAGCACGTGCGTTTCTCCGTGGGCGAGGCCCGGGAGCGGCGGTCTGACCTGATCAAGAGTTTCGTGTGGCCTGCCCTCATGGATGGAAACAGATGCGTCTTCAGAGCAGTAGTGCTGACATAAAACTTCTTCAATTGCGTGAAAAGGACGCATTACTCGTACGCTTAAGGAATGAGCTGTATGCTTAAACGATTTTTGACCCCAGAAACAATATAGGGTTCTTCAAAAGGCATTAAAATTTCTTTAGTCAGTAACGCCCATCCTGGCGTGTAAAGATTTTTGCCCTTAGACATTCCACTTTCTGAAATTAATTTCTACTGTGAATGGGAATCTAATACATTTTTAGAGATTTGCCCTACTAAATCTACAATCTGCTAGAAATAATTTCCAGCGGATTGTACACCAAGGGAGATAAATGACTTACAATTTCTGCATCATTGTACAAGTTGGGTGAATTTTTCGCTCTATCCTTGCCCGTGAATTGGTTTTTACGCACGACAGCAAGCGTAAAACACCACTTTTAAGACCGAAGATACATACGCAAATAAACTTAGTTTACACTGCCCGTTTCTAACTAGTTGACGTGTTTAAAAAACTGTCTTTCTCAATTTAGTCAAAAGTGCTTCGTAAATCAGTAATTAGTACAATATACAATTCGTTTCAAGTCATACTGTCTAAATATATATTTTTTATTATTTGGTTTTTGGATTTTATAGTTATTTTTTGTATAAAAAGAAAAATTCAAAAATATTTTTACATTAAAATATTTTAAAGTGCATGTTTATAAAAATTATATTATTATATATTCTTTATATATTTCTATTATTTTATAATTTAAAAGAATGTATTATACAACGTAAAAAAACTAGGGTGGCACCTGTGAATAATTTTAATTTACGTTAACTTTAATTTAAGTGTATTTATCACATTTGTACAGTTATACAGCATCGTTTAAGTTTTTTGTTTATTAACAAGTAAGTAAGTAATTTATTTCAAACACTTAAGCATGTTTTAATAAATATTTTTTTTTATATACATATTTTTTTGTTTCATTACCAGTAACCTGTAACTGAAAATATTACCAGTAACTGAAAATAAGAAAAAGAAAAATAAATAAATAATTATACGGACAAATCACACAGATTGAGCTGGCCCCAAAGTAAGTTCGAGACTTGTGCTATGGGATACTAACTCAACAATAAATAAAAATTAACACTTTGCTTTACTTTATAATTATTTATTCACACTATAGGGTACTTAATTATAAAAAGTAATGCATGTATAGAAACAATTATATATACAAAAAGCGGCCTTTTACAACAAAATAAGGCTATTTTTGGAAATTCATACATTACTGCTGTATCGTGCACTGTTTCTTGGTATTAAATGAAGATATATACCGTGTAAATTGTCTATAAACATGTATAAACTGTCTTCTATATAACACATACAAACATAACACTTTTACTGTCTTATTGATCATAAATTCCTTAAGCATAAACTAATTAAGTGTTTCAATAGCTGATGAGTACTTAACTCTACATTAACAGCCATGTAAATACAAACAAATAGATACGATTATCTTTATTATGCTTGCATAAAAGTATAATATTTATTACAGTTATTTATACTTATCAAAAAAGGTCAGACTGAGGCGGATTAGTTACTTTTTTTTTAATACAACTAAGTACGTAATGGTAAAATATATTTAAGTTACCTTTAAATTAATAAGCGTAAAAAGACACTAAGTATTTTAAATTTCGTATTATAAATGTATGTTTAGGCGTGTGGTCTCCGCCAGCATAGAATAGGACCACTCCAAGTCTTTCCGAGGATGTCGTAAAAGGCGACTTAAGAAATACAAACTAAAAGAAGCTTAATAAACATTAATAAGACTGCTCCAACCCGTCTGGCCAGCGAGAAGAGTGTAGGCCAAGTCCTCTCTCTGGTCTGACCAAGTATGGCTCTGGTAGTACAGAGAGGGTCGTGCTCCTGCAGTGGAGACTAAAAGGCTTGATGATGATGATGATGACCATGATGAAATGTATTTTTAGATTATGTATAAAAAAGAGATTTAGGCAGGGAATAGATGCCCGACTTTTCTCTCCGATAGTCTGATCAGACAATCGGAAACAAAATCTGACGTGTATTACCAGCCTTAGACGTTGCCTCCACGCGCGATAAGATGGCGATGATATACTCACTCGTCGTGCCACCTTTATGAATGTGTCTCCACATGGCGATGTTACTTGTAATTTAGTTCTTGAGGAACATGTTGATTTAAAACAATTAAGTAGATACTTATATCATTTTGGGGTCAACACAAAAACAGATGAAGATTATGATGATCACATTTTTCATTTACAAGCTAAGAACATGAGATTTTTAAGAATGTAAATTCTATTTTTTTAATGTTTTAAATTAATTCTTAAAAGAATTACAACGTTATTAGAGTACCTTTGGTATTAGTTATTCGATGTTTTAGAGAGGTAGGTAAGAGGAAAAGTTTAAATACATTTTATACTAAAAAGATCAAAACTGAACGATTGATCTTTTTAAATCGAAATAGTCACATGTACAGTTACACTTTTTTAGGAAACATACATACATACATACTATCACGTCTTTATTCCTAATGGGGCAGACAGAGCATTTTGGGTCTTGCGGCTCTATGCAGAGCCTAGGGCCGCAAGACTCAAAAGCCACTTTTAGCGTCATGGTGGGCGAGAAGATGGAAAAGCAATCAATACAGTGACGGGTTGCTAGCCGCATCGCCTGTTAAAATGATTAGCATTTTTGCCCATTCCCTCGATCGGCTTTTACGATCTGCGCGGGAAGAGAAGCAGCTGGTACATTCTAAGTTTTTTCGTTTCTCCCAGACCAGCATGGGAGTTTTTTAGGAAAATTTGTTCAAAATTGTGAACTGAATCATCCATGTGGATACATACATTTTTTGGAGTCCAGTGTTGTCCAAATTTGAAATAAAATATTTAAAAGAAACGAAGATATCATTTTATCAGAGGTGAGAAGTGAAGAGAAGATTTGCTTCGCACTGTGGCCGTTTTTCGCAAACGTACGACGAAAAGCTTTACGTTTTTACTTTTTTTTTGTCAATAAGTTTAAAAATTAGTGGTCAAGACAAAATTTTAAATGATGTCTTTGTTTCTTAAAAAAATTATTTCAAATGGGAGCTGCCTGGTTCCCGAAAAATTCATGCATTTCCCTTATTCAAAAACCACTTTGCATAAAAAATATTTAACAACAAAGTCGCGGTTATTTCTGTGTCCGAAATCAAGTCTTATTTAACAAAAACTTTCCAAAAAGAACTGTGCTGTGTTGTCAGCTGCCTTTCTATCGTGCACATACTTTGTTCTTTTAAGTTTAATTTTATTTTTCGTATACATAATTTTCTTTTGAATAGCATTGAAAATATCTGACTCGGACTGTATATAGTTTTTGTCAAACGAATATTGTTTTACATAGCGCATCAAAATACCAAGCGCATAGGCATCCAAACCTCGTATGCCTTCAATACTTTTGTTACCCAAACGAATTTCACATTTGTCAATGGCATCGAGAGAAAAAACTTCTAAAATTAATCTTTGGGCTAACGATATGCTGTTGCTTGAAATTGATGTACTCAATATTAGTTGTCGTTCATCAACGTAAACTCCAGAACCTTCTATCAGTTCAACGAGCCCCTCTTTCCGTTCGGAATGCTTCCAAGTCCACCTAGTTTTATTAACATCACATCCTAAGTAATTATTATAACATTCAAGTGATTTCTTAATATTGAGATGTTTCGATTGACCTGGATTGTTTTCAATGTCAGCTGTGTTATCTTCACCTGTGTCTATGACTATGTGTAATTGACCATCCTCTTCTTCTTCATTGTCGAGTTGAGATTCTATTTCCTCTGGTTCATTTTGTGTATTTATAAATAATTCTAAAGCACCCAACGGGTTTTCAGATTTGTCGTCAATTACAAAATCTTTTTGTTGTTCTTGATTTACTTTCAGTTTAGTAACATCAGATGTTGTGTCAATTAAGTTCTGCAAAAGAATACCTTCTTTTTGTTGGTTTTCTTTTACTGTACATGAAGAATTTTCTGTGTTCATGACAATAGATACCTTTTTATTGATTTTGCTGTTTTGAATGCCTTCTTTTTGTTCAGTTTGTTTGAATTTATTTGCTACTTCGTCTTTAACATCATCTTTGGCAGTATTCGATGTGTTGTTTAGTTTAATTTTATTAACCATTATATAATCTTTAATTTTTTCTATTGAAGAACATATGTTACCAAAGTTTGTACGGATATCATCAAATATATCGCACTTTTCTTTGAAGTCTGATAAATATTTGTTTAATGAATCCAGTAGTTTTTGACTCGTGGCTTCACTTAAAGTCATATTAGACACAAGAGAAATTAATTCCTCCACATTGTTGTTACAGTTTATTATAAATGTTTCTATATTTGGTTTATCTTGTGTGGGTGTGGGTGTTATCTTTTTTTTTTTTATTTGTGGTTCTGAAATAAAACATTGATGTTGTTTACTGTATATTACTGAATGTAAATAATTTGTAAATAATATTGATTAAGTACTCTCACTTTAAAATCGCTATGAGTTGTATAGTTTTCAATCAACCTACCCTGGTTTCCGGTGTAGGAAAACATTTGCTATGGTACCTACAGTATTTATTATCACGTCTTTATTGCAGACGAACGACAGTATGTCCATGACACCTGTCGGCGATATGTGCCGCGCGACACCTACCGGCGACAGTCGCCGATCGTCGCCGACAGCATATCAGACATCTTGTACCATATTTGTACCTAATTTACTTCATTGATTGAACAAAGGCAAAAAAAAAAGCCTAAAGTAACCTAGGTATTAATCCAGGGAGTCAGCTTAGTGCATACCAAATTTTATTAAAATTGGTCCAGCCATTTGCGCGTTACGAAGTAACAAACATATAAACACACACACACAAACTTTCACCGTTATAATATTAGTGTGATGTGAAGTTTGATACTAATTTCGTGTTATACGTACCCTCGTCAGTATTCGAAGTAAGTCTTTCAATGTACTCTTTGGCTTTTCCATATGAATCTGCAAAGAAAACATACAATTATGTAAATTTGTTAAATGAGCGAGACAAAGCACGGTAGAGCGGGATAAAAGTATGATTGTAATTAGTCCGTCTTTTGGTAAAGATCAGTTTACCACAAAAGTAAAAATTCACTAAGATACGGAGCGTCAAAGTAAAGTGGGCTTGCAACGTCACCGCAAAAAAAAAAACGCATTGAAATTGGTCCATCCATTCAGACAGACATTGACAAACTTAGAACAGTCTTTTTTTGTCGGGGATTAAAATTGTAGTATCGTTAATTGCGGCGCTCAATCTGTATGATGTGTCCCTCAGTGGCCTCCTTAGAAGCCGATTTCTATCGAGTTCCCTTAAGAGTCCCCTTACCCTAGACTTCTCCATACAAACGTAGTTTACGTTTAATTTTGAAACCACATGTCAGATTCCGCTGAAAATTGGTAATTGTAAAGAAATTGCAATTATCTAGGGTTACAACTGGTTTCCTACTGTAAAATTATGAACTGGAAAGAAAATATAACGATTTAGAAGTTTCCCATACTGATGGTCAAAAATGATAAATAACACTATATTCTATTTCAAGTTCATATTTTTACCGTTGGAAACCAGTTATAAACCTAGATAATTGCAATATCTTTGAAATTACAAAATTTTGTCGAAATCGGACATGTCGTTTTGAAATAAAACGTAGACTACGTTTGTATGGAAAGTTGTATTTTGGTCTAGGGTACGGGGACTCTTAAGGCCTGCGCAGACGAGGGATTTTTGTCCGCGGACTTTTTTGTCTGCTAAAATAGATCGCTTACAACTGTATCAAGTAACGCACACGAGGTATTAAAAGTACCGCGTACAAAAAGTCCCCCGAATAACCGCGGACATGTAGGGAGCGGACCGGACAAAAGTACGGAAAAAATAGCGGAATAGAAATAGAACACATAGCGGACTTTAGTCCGCGTTGTGCGCTGTATTGAGTGACGTACGTATGTACGGCGATACGTGTGCGTTGAGTTCGCGGTAAATCCGCGGCGGAATTTTTATTCGCGGAGCGTACTTTTTTCTCCGCCGCGGAGAAAACTCCGTCGTCTGCGCAGGCTATTAGAGGCTCCTAACATATATGCATTTATTACTAACAACAATTATAACCTGGGAACGTACTATTTTCATTAGTCGTAAACTAGCAGCATGACTGGATTGCACACACCTACATATTCAAAATACGAAAATTCTCTCTGCTTTTTAAAATACACTCAGAATTATACATGTATTAACACGCTCAGATACATATTACTCACACTAAGGTAATAAAAAGATAAGCCAGACATGGAACGGCTTTTAAATAACCTAATTAGGTAGGTATTTAATATGTTTCATAGTTTTATAGCTTTTCTAGCCCAAATTCTTACCCAACGCCACTGGTCCCTATAGATATATTTATATATCCCATTGTAACCATCAATTCAAACGTAATGGGAATTCCATTTTGATATCTATAGTACACGGGCAAGGCCGTGTAATCAAACTAATGGATTTATATGCTATTGTTTTACATAAAAGGGTAGAAATATATAAATAAAAATTTAAATAAATCGTTACGCGTTATTACAATTGTATGGTTTTTCCTTGAAGGTTTTTATTTCATTCGAATAAAAAAATATATGCTGCTACGTAGACATTAAAAGATAACCTTTAGAATCCCATATGGATTTGACTAACCCCTCTGTATGTCCGGTATTTACGAAGTAAAACTTCCATGCTGATCTGGAAGAACAGCTAAAATTAGAACGTATATTCCCGCCCAGTGGCGCCATTTTTCAAACGCCGAAGCACTGAACGTATGCTTTTTTTATATGGAAAAACCATCCGCTCCGCTTTTCAAAAATTGCACTTTAGACTGATATAAGCCGAGCGAGAATGAGCGAGAGAGTCTCAATCAAGTTGGCGATGCGGCTAGCAACTCATCACTATTTTGATTTCCTTTACGCTATAGAGACCTTTGGGTTTTTCAGCACGGGGATCTGTCTAGCCCGTTAGAGATACATAGGTGATAATATATCTGTATTAGGGTGAATCTTTGATTTCGTGCATATTGTGCACAGTGAATAACGAAAAACATCTTTTTAAAAACCGTTCTTTATCTACTTTTTGTAGCCTTCGGGATGTTTTAAAACATGTATTAACAAACACACATTGCTACTTTTCGAGAAAAAAGCTCATCCAGTTTTTGTAAAAACGGTAGAATAAAAATGGATGGTAATTAGCAAATACTTTTTTCCATTTTCTTGCCCAGCTTCGCGGTAAAAGAGGCCTTTGGGTCATGCAGCCTTGCGCCCTGTCTACCCTGTTAAAGATAAAGATGTAATAATCTATCCATACAGCTTCAAAAACATAAAAATATATGTAGATATAATTACCATTTAAATAATCTAATTACCGTTTGGTATGTTGTGAACGGCAAAATACGGTATTTAGTTAAATGGTAAGGAGATATCAACACATATTTATCTGCCTACCATTCTTTTGCTAACTTATTACTATTAATTATAAATAATCTAAAACTGCTCTCTTTTATCAATCATATTATAATAACAACCCATAAAATAATTCATTGTAAGTTCCATACAATGCCAAATGGTAAAGAGAAAAAAAAACGACGGGTTGCACTCTGGGAGTGCCGGCAGAAGTGAAAACTTGAATATTAACGTTGTGCATTTTTGATATTTTGGAATGGTTAGGGAATAATTTTGCACGAATTGCTTTCATTATCAGTATAAAATATTTCAAATCTTTTCTGAACCACAGTCTGTCACAAATGTCACAAGCATGACCAAATTCATTTTCAACAAAATCATTTTCAAATCCACAGCAGTATGGCCACTGCACAGACGGTCGAGCCATCAGCTGTCACCATCCATGGATGCGCGTAGCACGCTGTAACATAAACACACACGAACATTCGCGCAAGCGCCCTGCGCCGTCTTACGAATTTTCGATCAGGGTCACGTGTCCTGACGCGAGTTTAACATTTTTTACCCATTCCAAAAAAAGTGCACAACGCCACTAAAGAAGTTTTCACTTCAAAAATATTTCCAATGTCATGTTAGCATGGAACTTTCACATATGCATTCTGCGCTATGATAAAACCATGACGTCACGCTACTCGATGAGTAAGGATAGAATAAGCTATATGCGCTAGAACTATTAAAATATTAAAAATAGTGTGGCCAAGTCTTCGAATGGTAATGATAACTAGACCCAAGGACATTTTTCCGAGCCTTTAATATAAACTATTTTGTGATCTTTGAGCAGTTGTATTTAAATGGTAGATAAGTTAAGTAGTCTAGTTATTAAATTAATACTTAGGATCCCGTAATTTAACCCCATTTTATAATAAAATGAGAAAATATGTTGAAAACTGGGAAAAGGGACACCACTGGTAATGAGATTTTGACTCTTTGATTGCGTATATCTTTTTACTAAAGCAGATCTATTATTTTATTTCCTCTATGAAATATGGGGGCCGCTCATATAAATCTTTTAAGCCTAAAAACATACGTCCCAAGTAAATTTTAATATGTTATTTAGCTTCCGCCGCGCGATATGCACGAAACCAAAGATTCACCCATTATCATAGTGAACATGAGTCATGATAATCGGACAAACAATAAGTTAGTTTTGATATGTTTATTTTTATTTTTAATGGGTCATATACGTAACGTCATAATTTATTATATTTAAATATTAATTGGATAAACCAGTTGATCAGCATCATCAGCACAATTTCCGATCATTGATGACATCAAAATTTCCGATGTTGTATTGTTTTTAAACTTAATATAGTTCCAAAAAATTGGTCCGTTGTTTATTAACATTCCGACCGCATTAAGATGCCAATAGACCGGCCAAGTGCGTGTCGGGACACAGGCAGTGTAGGGTTGTGCACATTTGACTGTACTTATTAATAATTTTTTAAATCCGTAGCTGAAAATCAGTAAGTTAATCTTTGAGCAGCACGAATCACTGAGCTATGACCTTTTTAAATTGCTGTAGCACACAGATACAAAGTTGTTGATATATGTCAACTATTGTCCCAACAAATTATGTTTGTAGGATCACGTCTGTTTTCCGCAGAGGTAGGCAGAGACTATGGACGTAAAAGTCAGACAAGAAAGTACTCACCATCTCCATACTTGACGAAGCCCACGAAGTTACCCCAGTCTTCACAATAATCCTCTTTATCCTCGACCCACTGCTCCAAGCCCACCAGTGGGCTGTGCGGGTACTTCACCACCCCCATCTCATCCTCAGAGTCGTACGCTGGGATCCAAGATGTAGGGACTATGACGTGTTGACCATCGTATGGGGGATCAATTATTTGGGTGACGCAATACTCGTATTTCAGGTCTGACGGCATTTCTAAAACATACAAACAACCTCATTTTTAATTCTGTATATTTCATAATTATACAATGTCCTTTTTTATTAAGTACAAATATTTTAAGGGGTGATTCAGTCGATCATTTCGAACAACTTTTCCCAATAAATGTTTATTGAAATACGAAAAAATAATTTTCATTTTCCATAGTAATGATATCACGTGACTACTTCGATTTCTATGAAAACCTAAAAAAAATTTTACGTATTTCAATATTGGGAAAAGTTGTTCAGAATGATGGACTGAATCACCCCTTAAAATATTTGTACTTAATAAAAAAGGACATTGTATAAGCTCTAACAAAATATAATTCAACTATTTTAAGGGTGAATTCAGTCCGTGATAGTAAACAACTTTCCCCAAGGAACATGTATCGAAATATAAAAAATAATTTTTGGCTTTCCATACAAACCCGGATCAGCTGATCGGTCAACTTGTATGGGAGGCCACAAATTACTTTTCATATTTCAATAAGTGTTCCGTGGGGAAAGTTGTTCAGTATCAGTGACTAAATTCATGCTTAAAATAGTTTCAGTAATTTTTGTTAGACGTTATATATATTTTCGCCGTGTAGTGTCCGGCAGAGTAGAATAGGGCCACTCCAAGTCTTCCCGTGGATGTCGTAGAAGGCGACTTAGGGAATACAAGCTAAATAAAGCTTATAAACATCAATGAGACCTCTTCAACCCGTCTGGCCAGCGTGAAGAGTGTAGGCCAAGTCCTCTGGCTGCTCTGGCCAAGCATGGCTCTAGTAGTACAGAGAGGGTCGTGCTCCTGCAGTAGAGACAAAAATACTTGATGATGATATTTCATAACAACTTCTGCTTATTACATTAATTATATATCTACTAATTACACTTGTATGTGTGTAAAATAAAGTGTTATTAAATAAACTAACAGTGTTGGTCTGAGAGAAAATAAAATTAGAATGTACCAACTGCTTCTGTTTCAGTGAGTAAAAGCCGATCAAGGGAATGGACGATAGTGCGAATTATGTCATAGGCGATGCGGCTTCAAATTGCTTGAAAAACTTGTTACTAGTATTGGCCACACACACGAAAATACATTACAAATATATTACCACGTCTTTGTCCCTGACTAGGTAGACAGAGCCTAGGGCCGTAAGACCCTAGAGCCACGCTTAGCGTGATGGTGGGCTTTAAGATGGAAAAATAAATCAAAATAGTGATGAGTTGCAAGCCGCATCGCCTAATACATGATTAAATATACAAATTCTTATATACAAATTCGTTATTCAAGTAATTAAAACTCATAGGTACTTTAATCTCGCCCATTCCCTCGCTCGGCTTTAACGATCGGCGCAGAAAGAGAAACAGCGGTAATGAAAAACAAATACAAAAGGCATAGGTATAAATACAAACACTAACAAAAAAAACAACATTTATATTCCCACACGTAGTGAAATCTCATGCAATTAAAATTTATGAGTTTTATGACCGACCTTGACACTGTCTACACAAAACAATGTGCTATGAATAATAAGTTTAAGAAGATAAATAAAACATACCTTTTCAAATCTAATAAACAATCCGTTATTCACCTATGACCACTTTTTCGATCAATTTTTTCAAGCAAAACTATTGTTTTAGTTCAAAATGTCACGAAATAAACGTACGTGCGTTCTGTGCGACAGTTCACGTAAAGATTGACGAAACACGACTTTATTTCAATTTTATATAACATGCTCCCGACACTACATCGCAACACGAATCAAAAAAGCCTAGGTCTTAACACTATGTTTGTATACATTGCATGTTGCACATTAGCGAATATTACTCTAAACAACCAGAGTGCGTAATGGATGCGATACATAAATTATTCATAGTAGTTCCCTGCAATGAATTTGGTATCGAAATGAGGTTTCGTGGAAGGCCGGATTGGTCTATAATATCAGTGTTTTGTGTTAATATGTTTTGAGTACAGTTGACTGACAGAAAATGCACTAAGCATTAAGTCCGCCATTTGTTAAAAGTAGGTATATTAGGTGTTACTTCGGAACAATAGTTTGATTAAATAAAAAAAATGTATTTAGTTATTTACCGCCAGGTGTACTCCTGCGAAATTTCGATTAAAATGGTCTAACTACTCTTGTTTCTCCATATAAACTGTGGAACCCTTAGGGAGCGAGTTTTGAAAAATCATTTCTTAATGCACCTTGTACACCCCTATCCTCATAAGGAACCTATCGGTGCCGTGCCTCAGGCCGACGTCTTATCTATATCGATCTATATCTATATCTATATCGACGTATTATATACACGCTGACTTTTCATTGGTTTTGGAAAAAAATATGTCGTATAGTAAATAAATTCCTCTATCCATATACGTAATCCAAATTTCTGTATGTCATAAGATAAAAAAGTTGCGTAAATGATTTTCGATCGAGACCACGTAGTTATACGCCGGCCGCCTACTGCGTAATGTTGATGCGTAATGGCGATGTATGGCGGCGGTACTACTAATTGACCTCACAATTTTACTTTCGAGTTTTAGTCAACATTTTTTGTTTCTGAATTTTTATTTTGACCAGCTAATTAGGTCTTACTAACGATGCCTATGAAGTGGCCTTCGGCTTCAGAACCAATAAAAAATCGCCGTGTATGTATAGTATCATTACATTATCTGTGTGCATTCACACAAACGCAAACCTGAGCTTATCTCTTGAAAGTTGCACTAGTATAAGTGTGTGAGGAAGGCAATGGCAAGGAAAAGATAAAGCTCAACTATCTCTGTTATAAAGATGGTCATTGTGTCGGTTTCTTTGCATATAATTTAATGACACACGGACTGAAGTGTGGTTTCCGGCAGAGAAGAATAGGAGGAAAAACAAGCTAAGCATACATACATACTATCACGTCTTTATCCCTAATGGGGCAGACAGAGCATTTTGGGTCTTGCGGTTCTATGCAGAGCCCAGGGCCGCAAGACCCAAAAGCCACTTTTAGCGTCATGGTGGGCGAGAAGATGGAAAAGCTATCAATACAGTGATGGGTTGCTAGCCGCATCGCCTGTTAACGTGATTTGCATTTTTGCCCATTCCCTCGATCGGCTTTTACGATCTGCGTGGGAAGAGAAGCAGCTGGTACATTGTAAGTTTTTTTTTAAAACAAGCTAAACAAAGCTTATAAACTTAATTGAGACCTCTCCAATCCTTCAAGCTAGCAAGGAGAGTGTAGGCCAAGTCCTCTGGCTGCTCGGGCCAAGTATGGCTCACACAATGAGGGTCGTGCTCCTGCAGTGAAGACAAAAATGACCTGATGATAATGATGATGATTTTTTTGTGTGTGTAACTTACACACATAAAAAAGCCAACACTGGAACCTTCACCTTCCGTGCTTCGGAAGGCACGTATAAGACGTTGGTCCCGGCTTTCATCATTGTATAGCAGACATATAGCTAAGTGGTCCCATGCTGGTCTGGGAGAATAAAAAAAAACTTAGAATGTACCAGCTGCTTCTCTTCCCACGCAGATCGTAAAAGCCGATCGAGGGAATGGGCTAAATTTCAAATCATGTTAACAGGCGATGCGGCTAGCAACCCATCACTGTATTGATTGCTTTTCCATCTTTTCGCCCACCATGACGCTAAAAGTGGCTTTTAGGTCTTGCGGCCCTGGGCTCTGCATAGAACCGCAAGACCCAAAATGCTCTGTCTGCCCCATTAGGGATAAAGACGTGATAGTATGTATGTATGTATGTATATAGCTAAGTCAGCCTTTAGGCAGCTTGAAAAAAGGACTTTGATATTTACACATTTATTATTGTCATAAATTGGTTTTGTTTGACGCTAAAAGTGGCTTTTGAGTCTTGCGGCCCTGGGCTCTGCATAGAGCCGCAAGACCCAAAATGCTCTGTCTGCCCCATTAGGGATAAAGACGTGATAGTATGTATGTATAAATTGGTTGTACCGGTGTTGGCCACCAACAAAAAGTATCACACCGATAAACATGGACGCAGTCGCAGGTAGGAATAAACTAAAAGCTAGATGTATCCACTGGTAATGTTTACTTGATTCACACTGGATCGTGTTTTGATCTCACAAACTCAGTCGTCGCGTCGTGTTTACGCTGCTGCCGAAAGAGGGTTATGTTTTTACACACACAACTGTTGAAAAAATGAAGTTTATTGTTTTTAGGGTTCATGTAAATTCATAAATCTTGAAAACGTTGCTAAATAAAAAACCTACATTGTGAAAGTCATTTTTTGTCGCTATTGGAACAAATGATTACTTCTGTAATGGACGTACATTTTAATCGAGTTACATTTGAATGTACTTTTATTATATGTTTTTTTGTTCCGCAATTATTCGAAGACGCATGGACCAATTTGGATGTTTTTTGTCAGGTAGTTCCTTTGAAAATTTGTCAAAATGGATTGCGTATATGGTGATGAAGCCGGAGTTTAGTTTAAGCAGTCGTGTATTTAATTTTATCTTTTTTATTATATTATTTTTTCTTTCTTAGAACTTCGAGGGTTAAGGTGACTTCGTAATTTGTATGGTAGCTCATATAAATTACGAAGTCACCTTTACAAAATAGTTTTTTTCGAAAACTTATTGGCGTTGTCTTTCTTTATCGTGTGTGTTAGTGACTAACACTAGTGTCAGAGTTTTTAAACCGCCTTAAAGGCCTCTGACATGGTTTTAGGTAACGACCAATGTCAAAGACAGTGACCGGGACCGACGGCTTAACGTGCCCTCCGAAGCACGGATCATCTTACTTATCGGACAATCAGGTGATCAGCCTACAATGCCCTAACCAAACTAGGACAACAACACAAAGTCGTTGCCCCCGCCGGGAATCGAACCCGCGACCTCCGGGTATGAGCCGAACGCTCTAACCACTACACCACGGAGGCAGTATTGTATTGGCAGTATTGGCGTTGTGACTTTCAAATACAAACGGCACATACTCTAAATCTACTGTTCTGATTTCGATGCAATTTTAAATACATGTAGAGTACTTCTACAAGTTAACATGTAGGTATAGAGTGCAAGCCGGGGCTGGTCGCGGTTTTCCTTATGGATTCTTCATAGCAAATAAACTCACTGTTGTAATCACTAACAGTATTACTTCTCCTCTAAGTAGATACCACTACGTTGATTGTATGCTTGTTATAATTTCCGTACCCCGTAGCGTAGATAGGGCAGGGCCGTCTATTTGCATCCCATGTCGCCAGAAATAACTGGATGTAAGGTCGGGTACATCCAGCACTGTTGGGGTACCACCACCATGCTAGCTACACCACTGTCCTTACTTTAAAAAGAAATAAATAACCGGCTGAGAGCGAGTCAGACTCGGCATGAAGAGTCCTTACCATTATCTATAAAAAATCATATTTGTTGAATGGGAGCCTTTTATTCATTAAGTTTTTAGTCTAAAGCGCTTTGTTGTTACAGCGGTAACAAAAATTCATACCTATCTTTAAAAATGTCAACTGTCCAACTATCACGAATCATGAGATACAGTCTTTTGACAGACAGGCAGACAGACGGACAGAGTCTTAGTAATAGAGTGCTGTTTCTACCCTTTGGGTACGGAACCCTAAAAAGAAACTCTTATACCTCGGATCTCTTCTCAGATTAAGAATCAACACTCTGTCACAACACTCACAACACAGTTGCTCCGTATCTATTGAATATAAAATAAGTAGGTAAGTACTAAGCACCTTTCAACTCAACAACTGTACAGATAATACTATCGTCTTTACGGAGCAAACAGTGCCCAGTCGTAACATCCAAAGGCGTCGAGCGCTTTCGTGGGTGGAAAGATAGAATAAGCGGCCAAGTGCGAGTCGGACTCGCCCATGAAGGGTTCCGTAGTAGTATTTTTTTTTAATTTTTACATTTGAGTTGATTTAATGAAAGGTAAATTGCAGTTTATGA
Source organism: Acrobasis consociella (assembly GCA_963555685.1). NCBI lineage: Eukaryota > Metazoa > Arthropoda > Insecta > Lepidoptera > Pyralidae > Acrobasis > Acrobasis consociella. Next base: position 478,284 of record OY743127.1, read on the forward strand.
CATATTAAAATAAAACTTCTCACTAGATCTTGTTCAAACCAATTTTCGCTGGTTCCACTTTGTAAGTGTCTCTCGCGCAAAGTATTCGGTTTAGAATAAAATGATATTAGAAACCTCAATATCATTTCTGAAGACCTATCCATAGATACCCCACACGTATGGGTTTGATGAAAATTATTTTTTTGAGTTTCAGTTCTAAGTATGGGGAACCCCCAAAATTTATTGTTTTTTTTTCTATTTTTGTGTCAAAACCTTAATGCGGTTCACATAATACATCTACTTACCAAGTTTCAACAGTATAGGTCTTATAGTTTCGGAAAAAAGTGGCTGTGACATACGGACGGACAGACAGACAGACATGACGAATCTATAAGGGCGGAACCCTTTTTGCCATTTGGCTACGGAACCCTGAAAAGGGAATCAAGTTAGTCAAAGGAAACAGTCGCTCGAGGGGCTTATATGATCTGCAAGGGAAGAAAGCTTTTTTCACAGGATGAGATAAATGGATTTCTTCCATGCTGGTCCGGAAGAAAAGAAAAAAGCTAATATTCCAGCTGCTTCTGCTTTCTGTGCGATAAGTCGATCGAGGAAATGGTTAAAAACTCGAATCATGTTAATAGGCGACGCGGCTAGCAACCTACCTTCTCGCCATATCAAAATAAAAGTGACCTTTGAGTTTTACAGCCCAAGGCTCTATCTGCTTGGAGCCGCAAGACCCGAAATGCTCTGTCTGCTCCATTAGGCATAAAGAAGTGATAGTATGAATGAGATAGAGTGGACCTATATTCTCAGCCTGAAGCCACATAACATAAAGGAAGTAACGGGTCGAGCAACTATCATTATCGTCCTGTTGTATTGATTCATCGCAAGAAAATATTGAGAAATCACCAAAATGCTAAAGTACACTCATAGATCCTGTACACTCATCGATATCGCATCGCTATCTGCTTGATAAGATACGAACTCGTACAAAAACCAGACAATCTGCTACAGACACCAGTGTAAACGGGAAATTATATGCGATTCAACGTGCGTTTTAAGTTTGGAGATACAATGAGTAACAATCCGCCGCCTCCACCGCCGTACTACTGCCCACCGCCTCACTGGCCTCCACCGCCTCACCATGGGGGTCACCATCCTCCCCCACCGCCTCATATGTACCCACCACACGCCCCACCGTACTCCTACCCTTACTACCCAGCAACCATGATGATACCAGTCCCAACACCCGTCCCAGCGCCGAGCGAATCCCAACCAACTTACATTACAAACTACATCTACCACGGAGAATCTTCAAACCAGACGCCAGTAGACCAAGTGCAAATCGCTGAGACTTCAGGAGATTACGAGTGGATCCCTTCTACGGCTACAACAGCCAATGGACTGACAGGACGAGCTGTCGTTGGTGGTCACGAAGGTTGGGATGGCAGTCCTCTATGGGTCATACGTGCTTGGTACAATGGAGACTTGATTCCTGGAAAACTATCGGTCAGACACAACGCTGCGTCAATTATGTATGACGGCAAGGAAGTTCCAGTCCAGAATATTGACGTGCTCTGTGCGAAACCGGATAATTTGAGATGGGTGCCGGCGTCTAATGGAAGTGTGCCACCAGGGGCGATCAGCGGCGGTCGCACAGCATCAGGGGAGCAGCTGTATGTTGGCAGGGCGAGGCACCAACTGTCGGTGACTCCTGGGAAGGTGCATCCGAGCCATAATTGCTGCTATATAGCTTTCGCTGGAGCTGAGGTGTCCCACAAGGTTTATGACGTGCTGTGTCGGATAAGTTAGGCTTGGACTTAAGGATTTGTGAGTTTGAAAATTGGTCAATTAATACCACTACTTGTATATTCTAAATCTTTGATTAATACATATTATTTGGAGGAATGCATTTAGTGTATGTGTCTTGGACTTTACTTTTTTCTGTGTAAGAACACATAATATAAAGCTGCCAGTAATATGTAAGTCAATGATAATAAAACAAATTGCGAATTAGGAAAATTTACATAAAATCTAATTTACTCATATCATTTTATATTTTGTGTATTCTACATTACAACATTTGTTCTGTTCTGATTAGATAAATCTGATTATCATAGGCTGTGTAAACTGTATTTTTTGTGTATTTTAAAATAAAAACATTTTGTTTACAGAATTGTTTTTGTTTTCAATTTATGTACTATTGATTATTTTTTGGTTAATTTTATAGTTTAATTAATTTTTCTAGTATCTAGGCAGGTACTCTCATTAAATATATTTTTTATGAATAAAGCAGTTACTGATATTATTAATTGCTCCTTGGACACTGGTGTCTTTCCTAGTGCGTGGAAGTTGGGGCATATTATTCCCCTACCTAAACTATCCAATCCTTCTTCTCCTTCTCACTTTCGTCCCATATCTATCCTTCCGCTTCTTTCCAAAGTGTTAGAGCACCACGTTCAGGAATGTCTTTCAAAATACCTCACTAAACATATCTTTTGAGTCCGTTCTAATCGGGATTTCGTACGGGGCACAGTACGGCGTCGGCACTTTTAAAAATAACGGATGACATTCGGTTCAATATTGACAATAAAACCCTCACTATTTTGGTATTATTGGACTTTACTAGTACATTTAACACGGTCGACTATGATTTATTACTTGCCACAATGCAGTCATTTAATTTTTCTCCTACTACCGTCTCTTGGTTTCGATCTTATTTGACAGGACGTAAACAGTTGGTTAAGGTGGATGACAGTCGATCTGACTGGTGTGATCTCTCGGCTGGTGTACCTCAGGGAGGAATCCTTTCACCTATCCTTTTCTCCATCTTCATTAGTGGCGTTACATCCTGTCTCTCCTCCTCTTACCACTTGTATGCTGACGATTTACAGATATATACGGCCGCCCTTTTCGATAGCTTCAATCAGGCAATCAGCACCATTAACTCCGACCTCGCGAATATTGCGGAATGGTCTCACAACTTCGGGCTCTTGGTCAACGCTGCTAAATCACAAGCAATAGTTATTGGCAGACCCCATTTTGTCACAAAATTCAAGTCCTCGTCATTTCCACATGTAGTCTTGGGCAACGACGTCATTCCTCTTTCTTCTGTTGTAAAGAACTTGGGGATTTGCATGGACGAAACCCTATCATGGTCACCGCAAGTTAATGAGCTTAGTCGAAAAATCGTTGCCTCTCTACATTCTTTAAGACGCTTGCAAAATTTTCTGCCTATTGACACTAAAGCTCTTCTGGCTCGCTCTTTATTGATCCCTATTTTGGACTATGCGGACGTGGCCTTTCTAGATCTCACTGAGGAATTGGCTGATAAACTGGAACGCCTTCAGAATGTGTGTATTCGGTATGTGTTTGGGCTACGAAAGTGTGAGCACATTACTGAGTACCGTTCTCGACTTAAATGGCTGCCTATAAAAACCCGCCGCAATATCCATGTGCTTTCTTTTCTCTTTAATGTTCTTACTAATGCTACCTTCCCCAATTACCTTCTTGAAAAATTTAAATTTCGAGATATTGATCCCCGCCTTCGTTCTAGTAATACCCTTCTTTAGAAATTCGCAATTACTCCTCCCATACTTTTTCTAAATCTTTTGCAGTTATGGCTGCGCATATCTGGAACAGACTTGCTTTGGAAATTAAAGAGTCGCGTACCTTGAATTCCTTCAAGAATAGGATTCAATTATTTTGTGAAGGTTCCTGACTTGGATTGAGTTAAATATAAATTGTATATGTTTATTTATATATCTTATCGTATTTAGATCTGTCAGTATATGTATGTATAGATAATGTGTATGTATATTATTTCGGTAATGTAATTATTAGTAGCATTTAGTGTCTTAGTTTGTAAGTATTGTACAGTGTTCCACCCCACCTTTGGTCATTATCTCCTCTGGTTGTAGGGTTGACTGGAAGAGATCCCTGACAGGGATAAGTCCGCCTTTGTACTGTTGTGTTTCATCTATGTTTAACTTGTGTCAATTTATGTACAATAAAGAATTTACAATACAATACAATACAAAGCAGGAACCACATAATAATTAATTTAAAAAACCGTCTGGATTATCTTTCAGGAGATTCTTCCATATCTCCAAAGTTCTTCATCATATCTTCACCAAATTAATACGGGACCAACTTGATGGAATCTTCAAAACCGGTTAACAAGTGAAGATATCGCGTAACAAACCTTCATAAAAAAAAACATACAGGTCTACTTGATAACCTTCTCATTTTTAAAAGTTGGTTAAAAAGTAACAATAATAAATTTTCTAGATGACAAGAAATATACTTATATATCTGACAAGGACATTTGTTATGCAGGTTTATCTTGGTTTGATAGTTTAAGTATTAATAATATCACATGAGTCACGTTTTATCTGATAATATTGTATTTCTGTGTCAAACACTGATATAAGATAATCAATTGACAATAACAAAACATGAAAGCTATTTAATTCATCTTTAATTTTTGCATTAGGTATTTTATATAGCCGTGTGGTTTCCGGCAGAGTAGAATAGGGCCACTCCAAGTCCTCCCGTGGATGTCGTAGAAGGCGACTTAGGGAATACAAGCTAAACAAAGCTTATAAGCTCCCATGCTGGTCTGGGAGAAATAAAAAAAAAACTTAGAATGTACCAGCTGCTTCTCTTCCCACGCAGATCGTAAAAGCCGATCAAGGGAATGGGCAAAAATGCAAATCATGTTAACAGGCGATGCGGCTAGCAACCCATCACTGTATTGATTGCTTTTCCATCTTCTCGCCCACCATGACGCTAAAAGTGGCTTTTGGGTCTTTCGGCCCTGGGCTCTGCATAGAGCTGCAAGACCCAAAATGCTCTGTCTGCCCCATTAGGGATAAAGACGTGATAGTATGTATGTATGTATTAGGTATTTTAAGTAACTTCGTTCGCCTAGCAGTGGAATAGCCTACAACACTAGGCTTAACAAAAACTTGAGAGGTGTCAAGGGACACCCGGATGGAACGAAGTTCATTTCGATTAATTAGAATTTTATTTTTCCAACTATAGCAAAAAGTGACGTTACAACTGAGTCCGGCGACCCTAGACTTCTCCATACAAACGTAGTACACGTTTAATTTTGAAACCACATGTCAGATTCCGGTAAAAATTGGTAATTGTAAAGAAATTGCAATTATCTAGGGTTATATTGGGTTTCCTATAGTAAAATTATGAACTGAAAAGAAAATATAACGATTTAGAAGTTTCCCATACTAATGGTCAAAAATGATATAAAACACTAAGTATATTCTATTTCAAGTTCATATTTTGACGTGACAACGTCTTAAATTAGGTTGCGGCTGGGAGTCACTTATGAAAAAGTGTAACGCTCGGTAACGTTACGATGAGTCACCGAACGAGAGAGAGGCCCGCCGAATGCCTTGCGTCTCTCTCCCACTCAACTATGATCGCGTTGTCACGTAAAACTTTCGCCCGTATACCGACTTTACAGGCAACCAATTTTTTACTGTCGAAAACTAGTTATAAACCTAGATAATTGCAATATCTTTAAAATTACAAAATTTTGCCCAAATCGGACATGTCGTTTTGAAATTAAACGTGTACTACGTTTGTATGGAAAGTTGTATTTTGGTCTAGGGTCGGGGGACCCTTAATTTTTTCCGTCTTTCGTTCCAAAAAAAACTTCTTTTCCTAATCTTAGCACATTTCCGGTGTCATAGTTCATCACCATAGTGCGTTTTGCACGTCCGTGTGTCTGTATGTGCGGAGGTTTTTCTTGTTAACACGATAACGACCGAAATACTTTACAAATCGAGTCTTTTTTTTTCTCTTACGCTTGAGTATGCTCAGGAATAGAACCCTTTCATTTTTCAGGGTCTGATTCGATGTGGTTTAATTGTTATTAAATAAACAAAAAAAAAATCGACTGTTCTTCATAGTTTTAGTATATCTATATATATTTTTATTTTTCTATATGCGTAAGAATTAAAAAAAATAAAATTATGGATCCTTTGAGGCGTGCTCTTTTGGATTTTCCAAACTTTTTTACCTTTTTCTTACAGAAATCTTATCCCTGATAAGATTGAGCCCTGAGACTTAAGACCCAAAGACCACGCTTAGCGTGGGGGTGGGTGTAAAAATAGAAAAAGGAATCAAAATAGTGATTAGTTGCCAGCCGCATCGCCTATATAATGATTCGAATATGTTACGTTTTTAACCGATTTCCAAAAAGGAAGAGGTTATCAACTCGACGCGATCTTTTTTTTTTTGGATTTATTTTCACCTATCACGCCTGGAACGATTTGGAAAATTATTGTTTTGTTTAAAGGGTATATAATTATATATGTTTATATATTAGGGTACACCTAACCCATGTTAGAGCGCTAGATTCGCTAAGTGTCATTGTCATTCATTCAATCGATTGACAGACGTCATAGACTAAATCATTCATTTCATTCATTATGGAGGCGCGAATTTTGCAATCCGTATTTATTTTCAGACAATGAAATCTAGTTACCAATGCAAAATTATTCTTTATATTTTGCCTTGTTCTTTGAATTATTATGTTGGAAAATAGCGTATTCTCAACGTTTATTAAGCACCTCTTTAGTTTTAGTACTAAAGTTCCACATTACCCTATAAGTTTCAAAATGCGTAAATTGGTCCTTAGAACAATTTAGTTATTCCCGAGCGTGCACTCAGAATTTAAACTTGCATTAGCAACTTCATACGTACCTGTTGATACGTCACCGACGTATTACTAATTTACTACCCTATTCCTCATTAATAAGGTCCACTTTTAATTGTTTAATGATTATTGACACTGTAGCGCGTTTGATATTAATATTTTCGACTCTATTCTCTTTGTATAGAGTTCGTTTTTGAGTGTAGATGCTGTCAGTTGATGGGCGCGGGAGAATGGAAGTCAATTGGTGATGTCACTTTATTTGAATATGTGACGCATGGGTAGTTAAGAATATGAAAGAGGTATTGTTTTGCAAACTGTACTCAGTCACGTTTCTCCAAAACTACTAAAGTGTATGTACTTAATTAAATTGATGTCTGTGGCGTTATGGTTAGGGTTGGTTAGGTAATAGCACTTTCGCATGCTGCTATTCTTTTCTGTCGCTCAAAACTGCCATTTGCCAAAGCGAGAGAGAGTGACGGAACGCTAAGGTGGTATTTCGTGCTGACAGGCGTAGTTATGCTGAAGTTTTCTAAATAGGGGTATGGACTTGGCTGGGCCCGAGAAATATTATTTTTTAGTCCGTTGGTTAGATTAACTAAAAAGGCTACAAGTTCAATTGCTAGGCAAATTTAAAAAAACCCCGACTGTAAAGAATGCCAACTACGTTTTCGAATTACTTTCGGTAGCGCCATCTATAATTTAGATTAGGGAAAACTGACTGTCAAGCGTCAACTTCTAATAATTTTTAAAAGGCTGAACTGATTTTCATCAAACAAAGCATAACACATAGCTAACTACCACCGCAAGGAAAATTGTTTTCATGTAGAAAAAAGGCCGCATCTAAATCGCTACAACATCAGAAACACAGACAGACAGACAGACCGACAAACATTAGCGTGTTACTCAACTTATAACACCATCTTTTTTATCGGGGGTTAAAACTGGACTCATATTTTCGATTTATGAAATAAGTAAAAATTCAAGTTTTTCTTAGTCCACATCTGTATTGGGACATCAGCCAGAGCATTTTTAGGGTTCCGTAGAGTAACAAGGAACCCTTATAGTTTCGCCATGTCTGTCTGTCTGTCCGTCGGCGGTCCAACTCAGAAACCATAAGTACTAGAAAGCTGTAATGTGGCATGGATATATATATTAATCATGGCGAAAAAGTCGTAAAATAAAATATGGAAAACATTTTTTTTTCGGGCATCTGCCATACAAGTAAAGAGGAAGTCAATTTTTTTTTCTCTACAAACATATTATGTGGGGTATCGTTGAATAGGTTTTTAAAAAATATTGTAAGCTTGGAAACACCATTTTTCGATTTAGGGATCCGTGTCTGAAATATTTAGGTTTCAAGTAAATTTTTTTGTTAAAGTCACGTGTCCCCCATCTATCTGCTAAACGGTTATATATGGACACGTGAAAAAAATCACAGCTATAGTATATATATTGTAGTTTAAAGAAAAAATATCAGAGCTAAGTAGGGTTAACAAATTAAAAAGTTATAGGTGATCAACTTATAAAATGTACTCGTAATGGAAAATTTCATACAAATTCAATACTTAGCCGTTTTAGACTGCAATTTGGCATTAACAACTACGGAACCCAATACTGCGCGTGGCCCGACACGCACTTGGCCAATTATTCAAACACTTAGTCCAATTTAGGGTACATTTTATTCTTGCAAAACTAGCTAGCAAAATAGATTTTTACTCGTATTAGTCCGTATTTCGTAATAAGGTATTTTCCTGGGTTAAAAATAAATTATTTGATACTTATAAGGAAATAAAATGGCACAGAATAGTATCACATGTCATAATCATAACCATTTTCAATGTGATTTACAAGAAATACAAGAGCATGGCTACTAGACAAAAAAGAAAAGACGAGAAAGCAAGGCAAGGACACAAAACCTGACACTAAGTAACTACACTGGCAGAAAGAGAAGTGGTCGGTTTTGATTAAAACAATGTACAAAATAACTAATATTTACTATAATTAAATTAATTAATTACTATGATTTTAGTTTTATTGCAGAAAAACTGATAGAGCGCTATTTGATTCCAAGAAACGATGACGTCATTTGCCTGTATTTCAGACACTTTTTTCTAAACGTTTAGAAAAAAGTGTCTGATTTGACTTCTCCGAAAACAGTGGATTGGGGCAAATCCTCCCTAGTCTTTCTCTTAAATTGTATTTTTTTAATTATGTGTGTGCAATAAAGTTTTACAAAACAAACTTTCGTCATTTAGACATCCCGTCACATGAGGTGTTATAAGGGTTTTTTCTTTCGATTCAAAATAAAAAAGCAAACACGAAGTAAGCTGCCCTTTTCTAACTTAAAATAGTTGAAGCAAACTAAATAGGCTCCCGTTTAAGTTGCTGTAAGTAAACATTAAGAGGCTTAAACTGTTGCCAGTTAGGAAGGTTGCGAGACCTTTGGGCAGTTGGACACTCACGTATTTAGGTTGACATTGTCCTAAATTGTAGGATACTATTTAAAGTTTTGAGAAATGTATCTCACATTTCTCAAAACTTTAAGATATCTACATTGAAGTCACCACAAATAAATTATTCTTATAGTTGAAGCTAAGGTCTCCTACCTCAGCTTCAACTAGTAAAATGATTTACCATTTTATTAAGTTTTTTTTGTTTTTCATTTGAAGAAGTAGTCCATACTGATGTTTGATATTTTAAATTCCTCAAACTTTTAAAAACAACTTTAGGAGGAAGAAGTGCCATATTATTAAGGTTTTTGTTTTTCATTTGTAAAAGTGTCTAATACATATGCTTGATATTTTAAACTGCTCAAAAACATCTATAGAAGGGAGGAGAGCCATGTCACACTGGAGGGAGGTCCCGGGTTCAATTTCCAATTAAAATAATCATTTTCATATTAACCAGGGTCTTGGATGTTTATCTATATATGTATTTGTTATAAAATATAGTATCGTTGAGTTAGTATCCCATAACACAAGTCTCGAACTTATCTTGGGGCTAGCTCGATCCGCGTTATTTGTTCCTATATATATTTTTATTAAAGAAGTGATAATTACCTAAAATGACCAAATTAATGGGGACAAAAGCCTTGTTTTTTAATACATGAGGACTGTAACCCGTGACCCGTCAATAAGGATAATTACAGCAATCGTCTGGACGGTTCAGTGAGACGGGCTCGCTAAAGAGACTCGTAGTGTCAGCAGTCTTCCCTGTGGTGTTTTTTACCTTCTTTTTTACAAAAAGTAAAAAAAAATCCGTGCTGAGAAAATTATTTGCTAGATAAATGACGTGTTTTTTACTAAGATCTTTTTTTATATAAATATTTACTTACGAGTAACAAGGATAGTACAAGCATTCATTTAACTGTTATTTTTTATTAAAACATCTCTTTATACACACATAACTATGTTATAATCATATTGCTGAGATGTTGTTTACAATAATTTTAATGTGAATTTTATGACAAAAACAATTACCTAGATAAAAAAAGCATGTGCCTCAGTCACTAAAACATCGGCAACAGTGGAAATGTATACCAAAGTGGAACAGTTAGACCTGGAGAATGTGGTGAAGATGCTGAAGGCATCTGATCTCCAGGAGTTCGAGGGGTTTGTGCGGGAGAAGCAAATTGATGGGAGAAAATTATTGGTAAGTCTGCAATTAAATCCTATCCTGCTATCCTAGTATAATGCAAAAGTGAGTTTGTATGTTTTTTTGTTACCTCTTCACGCTTAATCTACTGAACCGATTAGGATGAAATTTGGTATGGATATAGCTTGAGACTTAGGGAAGGATATAGGGTACTCTTTCTCCCGAAATTTCCACGGGAGTGAGAGCCCGCGGGTACAGCTAGTTAGTAGTTTCATTAAATAATGAAGGTTTAGTTTCATACAATTTAGATTTTCTTTATGTAGGTAATAGAAAAAAAATGTTTCTTTATACCTGAGAAAATGCTTACAGTACTACGGCCAAGGCTACGAAATACCTGGGCCAGTCCTCTACCTATATATCTTAAACTCAAATTAATATAAACATGAAAATGTATATTCATAAAGATTTTTATGAAGTCTTAAAGTCGTAGAGGGCTGGCCCAGATATCTCTTTGGCCCATGCCTGTACTTAATTCGGTCCTTACTAAATTGAAATACCAGTAAAACTTTCACAAACAAACAAATAAACAATATGATTAAAAAAAGCAAAAGTAGTATAGTAAAAATAACAACATTAGGCAAAATGGATAAGTAAACTTGCATATTTTCACACCGTCTAAAGTTCAACAACTTCCAAAGCCTTATTCAACAATATTATTTTATGATTTTTCTTTTAGAATATCGACATTATCATGGTAAGTGCTACTTCAATACTTGTGCTCTCCCGAGAATAGGCATCACTGTATATTCAAGAGAATACTGTTACTGTTTTAGTTATTTACGCAGACGAACAACAGAAATAGATACCTAACAGAACTGCACTTACTTCTAACCTAAGATCTAGCGGGACCTCCAACTTATATTAACTTATATTATATGAGATATAGTGACAGACAGACACACAGACAGACAGACGAACAGTAGACTCTCTTCTTCTTATCGTGTGTGTTAGTGACTAACACTAGTGTCAGAGTTTTTAAACCGCCTTGAAGGCCTCTGACATGGTTTAAGGTAACGACTAATGTCAAAGACAGTGACCGGGACCGAGGGCTTAACGTGCCTTCCGAAGCACGGAACATCTTACATAACAGAGAATCAGGTGATCAGCCTGCAATGTTCTAACCAAACTAGGACAACAATACAAAGTCGTTGCCCCCGCCGGGAATCGAACCCGCGACCTCCGGGTGTGAGCTGAACGCTCTAACCACTAAACCACGGAGAAAGTGACCTCCAACTGAGACAATTAAAATAACAATAACTTTAAGTATACGGTTGCTTACTAAATAGTATAAACTACTACTAGTTAGTTGTTTGCTAGAGATCACTGCAAAAACTAATGTTTGTTCAGTGGCCACTAAAGTGTACTACACACATCGTACTACAAAAATAAAATTTGTATTAATGTCGAAGTTATCATAATGGTCTCTTATTACAATTTGGAAACCTAGACTCCTACCAAAAGTGGTATGCCATATAATAAATAAATAAATATATACGGACAAATTTCACTGATTGAGCTAGCCCTAAGGTAAGTTCGAGACTTGTGTTATAGGAAACTAACTCAACGATACTATATTTTGTAACAAATACATATATAGATAAACATCCAAGACCCAGGAAAAATTGAAAAAGGCCATTTTCCAACTTGCCCTGGCTGGGGATCGAACCCAGGACCTCCGGGTTGGCGGTCTAGCGTGTTGACCATTACGCCATGGAGGTCGTCAGTAATATAATATACGTAAGTAACTACGTGTCGAAGTTTTACGGTCAAGCAAAACTGATCACTATGAATAATAAAAATGTTTGGCATTGACATCGGATGACCCTGTCGGATAACTGTCCTGCTATTTTATGCATAAGGGTTTAGAGCCATCATCATCATCAGGTCTTTTTGTCTCCACTGCAGGAGCACGACCCTCTCTTTACTACCAGAGCCATACTTGGCCAGAGCAGTCAGGGGACTTGGCTTACACGGCAGACGGGTTAGAGAGGTCTCATTGATGTTTATAAGCTTTGTTTAGCTTGTATTTCCTAAGTCGCCTTCTACGACATCAACGGGAGGACTTGAAGTGGCCTGTTCTACTCTGCCGGAAACAACACGACACAGTTTAGGGCCATACATCAGTAATGCATAAAAAATCATCATCATCCGAGTGTATTCCCGGTTGCATCTTCAGCAGCAGAGCTCGGAGCCGCTACCTAACCTAGGTGATTTGACGAGGTTACTGAATTTTACAAAGAGCGACTGCCGTCTGACCTCCGCAATCCAAAGGGTAGACCAGAACTAATCCTTGGAAATGTGTAAGAGCAAACGCTAAAATACATAAAGTAATCCCTTAAAAATATAAGTACACTAGCTGTACCCGAGGGCTTCGCTTCCCGTGGGAATTTCGGGATAAAGAGTAACCCTATGTCCTTCCCCGAGTCTCAAACTATATCCATACCAAATTTCATCCAAATCGGTTCAGTACGCTTAAACAAGCGTGATTAGGTAACAAACAAACAAACAAATATACAAACTTGCTTTCGCATTTATAATATTAGTAGGATAGGATAATTATAAAAATATACAAACTTACTTTCGCATTTATAATATTAGTTAGTAGGATTAGATAATTAGGACATTTCTTCATTTCATGTTCTAACCAATTTATATCATAATCGTTTGTTCTCTATTTCTATTGACGTCTATATTTTGGTTATTCATCATTTCGAGTACTAACTTATTTACACGTTTATTTATTCTGCGAGCGTAATTTATTCCATTAGAACGCGAAAGTTGTTTAAATTCAGACAAAGTAATTTAATTACGTTTAGTTTCATCCATTACTAATGACTCTAATGAGCCTAAGAGTTTTAAGACAAACAGTAAATTTTAGGCATTTAAAAAAAAAAGTCTCATCAGGATTTATTGTACAAATTGGAAATTAAAATTTAAATGTTTATTTAGTAAATAGACGTTTATAGACGCTTTAACACTAAGTATAATTTACAGTATAGTGTACCTATACATTAAAAATTAATATTTTTTTAATTTATAAGGTAAAGTTTTGAAATTTAGATTTAGATATTTAAATGAGTGCTAACGATCAAATTTATTTTCATTTTAGCATTTAAGCTTATGTAAAATAAATAAATTAATCTGTCTATTTGTCTGTTTGTACACACTAATATCCGTGACGAATTCGTAAGACATTTTTATTGTTATATACCTGTTAAGCCTTGGCAACATATAGGGTATAATTGATTTTGGAAAATAAAATTATAAGAAATAAGTATAAATATGACGCCTTAGAAAGTTGTTTAGCCTCATGGGCATTTTCCGGAGACATAAAGTCCACGCGAAAGAAGTCGCGGGCTTCGGCTAGTATCACATATAGAAGGACAACATGGCCCTCCATTAAAACTTGAAGCATTATTCAAAACTATTCGGCAACTAATCTCTATAAACTGAACATTCCACAAATAGCGATAAGATAAACTTTTAGGCAATGAAGTCTCAAACTATTGGTTAATTTGCTTCAAGTTTCATAATTACCAGTTTTAGCGGAAGGTTTGTTGCCAACCACTGTGGCGTATTGTTTTGTTTTTCGTGTAAGTGGCCAACACTGTTGTCAGATTTTTCAGGCTGCCTAAAGGCCTCTGACATAGCTTAACGACTGCCACACGATGATAACAGCCGAGACCAACGGCTTAAACGTGCTTTCCAAAGTTTTTTTCCAGATTTTATTTTACGACTTTTTCGCCATGATAAATATACATATTCATGCCAAATCATAGCTTTCTAGTACTAATAGTATCTAAGTAGGACCGCGGACGGACAGACAGACAGACATGGCGAAACTATAAGGGTTCCTTGTTTACTACGGAATCCTAAAAAGTTCTCTTTCGGTGGTTCTTAGCTATGTTTGATGAAATTGTTTCATCCGTTTAAAAGTTCCAGTAGGGGTTTTGAAATTAAGTATGGACACAGGTTACTAATAAGTTAGTATGGATATCAATTTCACTTAACATTGGTTGGAATATGTGGTCGGTTTTTTTTAATTTGCCTTTTTGCCTGGTAAATAAACCTGTCATTCAAAGATTCCTACAAGACGAGCTCTTAAATGTAAAAGAAGCTTTTTGTTTCCCTATTTCCTAACGTCGTCGAGGAAAACTTTTTTAATTTAATCTTGTTCACACGCCACCGCACATTTTATTTGATTCAATTCTCACTTTAAACAGCAATCCTTTCCACCAGTAATTTGAAAAGTTTACCAAATTTCAATTATTAAGTTCATTCTAAACTTGAGTGAAATCAATTTACCGATATCGTCAATTAAAATATGAACGTCCTCCGCGTAGTAACGAAGCGACAGAATAGATAATTTGTTACCACACTTTTGCTCTCCCAAGAGCGTCGTAAGAGGCGACTAAGAGAAAAGACCTGTTACTTATGGGGAGCGGACGTCTCCGCGCAACTATTTTATGCCATCTACTGCGATTACCAATTTGCCTGCAAGCCAGCCGTCACAGATATGGCAGTTAAGAAAAGCGGAGTATCGTTTAGCCTACTACTACAACAAACGAAACTATGCATCCGTGCACACGGAAATGTGTGTGTGTTCGCCCGCCCAACTTAAGAGCGCCCAACCCGCCTTACTTTTCATACAAATGCTCTTACGTGATTATGGCGTTGTAACAGATCTTTCTTGTAAAGTTTTGAACTAACAGGAATCTTGTGCGCTATATCTAGGTTTCTATCGAAATGAACAATTAAAATTTGGAAAAACAAATTCAGTATAAGTCTTCAAAAATCTGCTTTTTTGTACGATTTTACCTGAATTTTGGCCGATCATATAGTACTCATGAATTGTAAAAGTAAAGAAAATTCTTGCACATGAAGATTCTAAATGAAAAACATCTATTTTACACACTCGTAAGGCTTACTGAAAAACACGTATTACCTGGAACAAGTTTTATGAAATTTTCGCACCCTATGAAAAGTTAATATTCGTTCAATGAATAGGTAATAATAATACTAATTTCGTACAATAGAATGCAAACTGAGCGCTCAGGTACTATCTTTCTCTTTTAACTTTGCCTTTTTTTTCTATCATTGCGTTGGATGAAAGTGTGCGAAAAAAATACAACGTATGCTTCAACCCGCGCTAACACAGACGTCGCGCACTTTAGTCTGTGACCTTCACTCGGCTAGTGGTGGACGTGACGTGCGCGGTATTACAGCATGGCGCTAGAGATAGATGTACCGATGTTAATTCATGAAATACAAAACAGACCTGCAATTTATGATACTTCAAAATCCGAGTATCATGCCTAGTATAACCTTTCTTCTGGACCAATGCACTTTCTCATTATTGTTTCCGAATGTGTCAAAGTTGGTCTTAAAATGAATAGCAACTCATTAAAAGTATTAATAGAAATTTTATAAAATTTGAAAAAATTGTCCGGATATTGTTTTGGAATTGCATGTTTCATATGGAATTGTCCTTTTAGTAATCTCTCCGAAAGTATAGGATGTACCCAAAATTTTCTATTTCTTCTTCTTTTTCTGTACTTCAAGTATAAAATAATACATCGCAATCTTTGCACTTCCATGGCGTGTAAAACTGTACGTGTCCCGTCCCTACAGTTCTGCCGACAGAATGATTCAAAATGTGCGTCGTGTGTGTTGAGTCCGTGAACAATCCGCGAAAGACTTTTTGCGCGCCACGCAGACTATTTGTGCGCCGCAGACTCGATCGGACAAAAAGTCTGTCGTCTGTGTTGGGCCTTATTGAGCAGGACCTTTCCGTTCTGTATGAAATACTTATATTAATTATATACCCGCGTAGTGATTATGAGTAAATACTGTTTATTGGGAGAGGCTTTTAGTCAAACGGCAGTAAACTGCAGTTATAGGATAGGTTGATAAATTTGATAAATAAATTACAGAATGAAATTTAAAAAGTTGTTCGCAACTGCGCTTCTGTCTGTACTATTTATGAATTTAAAATAGTACAGATTGAATTGTTTAATTCAATTAAAAATTAGGCAAGAGTTTTTCCATTTTGGCTACACAACACTTAGTAAATAAATTATTTTACATTTTAAACTAAATTAAATTAAAACTTAATAAGTTTAATAACATAATAAAAAAAACTTTAAATTACCGTGTAGAAAAAAAATCATATCGGCCGAAGCGCCGAAAATGTCAATTAAAAAAAATACTTACATATTCTTGTGATCTATTGTTTTTTTTTATATATCTATTTTTAGGTAGTTGATATTAAAAACAGTTCAGACTAGCGCGTAACCACCTTCATTCACGAACTCATTTGCATTTTAATTTCCAGGACATCACCGAGGGAATCGTCAAATTATGGAAGCCAAAAGCCAACGCCAAAAAGTTTATTTTATTCATAGAAGATTTAAAACTCAATCCCGACAAATATTTAGGGAAGTTAGGAGACGATGAAAGAGATGAAATAGAAATTCCTGTTGAATGTCAATATCAGACTGTTAAGTCGAAACGACTGAGGGACGAACAACGAGCATCGACCTCCATGGCCGGTATCGAAGATATTTTAAAAAGAATAGTTCCTGCGAAGAGTTTTTTATACAGACACCAACAGAAAAACACAGAGAAACCTAACCCTTCATATCTCCCGATGGACGGAGGTAAGAAACCTAAAAAGATGTTTCGACTAAGCTACGATTATCCCGAAATATTTTCAAGATTCTCTAAACAAGAAACTTTTGATGATAGAGGATATTATTCCGTTAAGACGAGTAATAAATTTTTTATCCAAAGAACTTATAAAAGACAAGAGTCGAGGACTAAATACAAATCTTTGTCAACTGCTGAAGAATTAGAGAAATTGCCTGAAGACCATTTCTACGAAGACCTTTGCTACAATGATGTTAATAAATATGAAAACAAATCAGAAAGTATGAGAGAAAATTCCATAGGTAATGTAAAATCTAGTTTTGAGAAAATACAAGAACTATTTCAATCATTTAGAATGCCATTTTTCAAAAAACTTGAAACTGTCGAAGATGACAAAAAGAGTAATGAAAAGCCTGATGAAAGAAAAACGGAGACAAATACACATTTGTATGAGAATAGTGACAGTGTTTCAAATATGTATGACTCAGTTAGGATTCCTCCAGTACCGAGTGAGACGATGACACCCGAGACGACACACGTGAGTTAATACTTCTTTTTATTTGTTCGATAAACTTTAATTTAAGAACGACCGACGCTCTCGTTGGTTTATTCTTCTGATTCTTGTTTGTTTTCAGCCAGCTTTTTATGTATATAATAATCAGCTTGTTATGTATTAAACCTTTTCATGTTAAGTAACGTCAAGAGAGCTTGCTCTCTTAATTCTACACACTGAAAAATCTGTTTGCGGAGATGATAAATTCAGGGCTTCTTAATTCATTACTAAATGCGGTCGGTTAACTATTTAAAAACTTTACTCAATTATATATAAATAAAACGGGCAACAAACGCAAGCACCCAAACCATTCATTCGCAGCGCATTCCAGAACGGAATTGCAAAACATGGCCACCCACCGCTCGTCCGTTAGGACCGTGGTTGACATCAACTGCGTGCCTCGCAACGAAAACGGGAGAGAAGCGACGGCCGCCATACAGTTTGCGATAATTAAGAGACAGTCGCTACTCAGAGACGAATTTTAATATTTTAGCAAGTTTTGGTGAACATTGACTTTAATGTGGTCTGGGAGTTCTTTTACTCATGTTACAAAAATATTGTTCAAGCCGAAGATACCCGTAGAAGACTACTTGGAGCCAGTCCAGATCAACAAGGACTACTGCAGCATTGCCGAGAGGGACGACCGAAGAGATGATACTCTTTTGGGCTACCTCAGGAGCATGTTCGAAACTCGGTTTGGACTGAGACGAGGTAAGTGCTCTTATTTTTAGGTCTGAAGCCATTTGGATACTTTCTTGGGTCAAAAACAAATTATTTGGTTCTTTGGTGGTTATATTGCCGTGTGGTTTCCGGCAGAGTAGAATAAGACCACTCCAAGTCATCCCGTGGATGTCGTAGAAGGCGACTTAGGAAATACAAGCTTATCAATATCAATGAGACCTCTCCAACCTGTCTGGTCAGCGTGGAGAGTGTAGGCCAAGTCCTCTGGCTGCTGTGGCCAAGTATGGCTCTGGTAGTACAGAGAGGGTCTTGCAGTGGAGACAAAAATACCTGATGATGATGATGTTCAGTTCAGTTCTGTGTTCACCCAGCCAGCGTTTTGCAGCAAGAGTGATGAAGCTAGGTCCACTTTAGAATGAACATGAAACAGTTACAGCTACGGGCCGATATGGGTACTTATCGCCTCCGTTTTACTAGCGCAGCCACGTCAGACCTCTTTGAACCAGTACCAGGCTCAAGAAAACAGAAGAGCGCGTATATAGGGTATTATGGAGCGTATAGGAGATTGCAGTCTGGGGAGATGGGAAACACAGGGGAAGTTAGAGTCTACCGTATACCAGCAACAAGTAAACATATAGGAATAGAATTCTATACTTAGTTTGGTGTGTAATAAATGACACTACTAGGATATTAGGGGTTGACTTTAGACAGAGAGAGATGGAAGGCATTGGTTGCTATACAGACAAGAGCTTAGCTCTTTAATAATAAGAAGAAGTGTAATAATTGTAATAAATAATAGGGAAGGAAAAATAGACTTTTTTTTGTCGATGGTGTTATCTTCATGCATGATCCATGTTTCGAAGAGCGGTGTCGGCTGCATCTTGAATTACGGCATCTTTTTGGAAATAGCAATTTGCTATCCTACTAATATTATAAATGTGAAAGTGAGTTTGTATTTTTGTTTGTTTGTTACCACTCCACGCTTAAACCCTGAACCTATTGAGATGAAATTTGATATAGATATAGATTGATACCCAGGGAAGGACATAGGATAGTTTCTATCCCAAAATTCTCATGGGGAGCGAAGCACACGGGCACAGCTAGTGATGTAGGTATTATCGTCGTTAAGAAAATTTTCCACTCTTTGTAAGACTTTCGTCATGTTGCATGTAATCAGAAGCCAGAATGGCATCTGATTTCTGGTTACTGGCTTATGACTAAGGCCCAACGCAGACGACAGACTAGACCGCGCTGCACTTTTTAGTCTGTGAAAATAGAACCCACGGAATCACATGCAGTAACGCACACGACGCGCAAAAAGTCCAGCGCGCGGCGTGTGCGTTACTGCGTATGATTGCATAGGTTCTATTTTCACAGACTATCACAGACTAAAAAGTGCGTCAGGATAGTCTGTCGTCTGCGTTGGGCCTTATTGGTAATGTATTCTCTTTCCAATTGTTGACTTCTGGTTTCCTATTTCAAAGGTACGTTTTAAGAATTAAAATAAATTATTTGGTACTGAAAATAGAACGTTACAAAATAACGTCACTTGTCATGATCATTTCATTTTAAATGTGATTTTAGATTTATTATTGCAGAAAAACTGATATTTGACTCCAAGGAACTATGACGTCATTTGCCTGTATTTCATACAAATCCCATAGAAAATATTTGTTTTGACGTTCAATTCAATTCAATTCATTTATTGCTTTTCATATTGTACATATATAACACTTTACGACATAGTCACTTCTTAAATTAGTAGGTACAACATGTGCACTGATAGGGCATTTAAAAGAAAAAAATGGAACGGCATGCGGTTTTATTTTTCGTTAGTATTTATCTAATATAAAATTAGTTAGTAATTATTTAAATAAAGATTGATTTGTTTGGTAGTTTTTCGATACGAGTAGGTAATGTCAGTTTGTATAACAAAGTCAGTATTTTAATATATTCAATAAAGTACGTTTAGAAAATGTATCACACCTACACCCCATATCTAAACAAACGGCCCAGGCTGCACAATTTCGTATGGGAAGGTCACTTTTTTAAATATTTAAGTATTATTTTAATTTCTAACTGCCTCCGTGGTCAGGGTTAGAGCGTTCGGCTCATACCGGAGGTCACGGGTTCCCGGCGGGGGCAACGACTTTGTGTTGTTGTCCTAGTTTGGCTAGGACATTGTAGGCTGATCACCTGACTGTCTGATAAGTAAGATGATCCGTGCTTCGGAGGGTACGTTAAGCCGTCGGTCCCGGTCACCGTCTTTGACATTGGTCGTTACCTAAAACCATGTCAGAGGCCATAAGTCGGTTTAAAAACTCTGACACTCCTGTTAGTCACTAACACACACGATAAGAAGAAGTCATTAATTTCTTTAAAATATAGTGCTCTAGTATTGCCCGTGGTTCGATTCATTACGGGTACCTATGTCCCTTCCACTTTATATTCATACTTATTAATATTTCGTTATATTCAAAAAACACTCTTGTTACTCCACTTATAAGGCGTATATTGTAAGAGTTTTGTGGCACTTAAGAAACATTTCCAAAAAGCTTGATACTAATCGTATCTTTCAAATTACGACTTTTTTTCTCTGATAATAAGGTGTAAATTGGAGGTTGTGGCATTCGCGTGAGCTTCAAAAGTATGGGAGAGACGTCGCGTCGGTAATGACACGTAATCCTGTTCGACATAATTTCCGACACGGCTTACAGTGGCGGCATTTACACCGTAGTATGTTAATGAGGTGTTTTTTAGGTCACATTTACAAGTAATTCTACATTACGACATAAAATTATATCTTTCTTTGTCTTTGTAATATTGAAAACACAGACTAGAACTCCGTTTAAATGATTATTCAATCGAAGCAAAACAACATCTACCAAGTATGTCTTGTTTAGTCGTAGTACCTATAATGTGGCTGTTATGTCCTTTAACAAGGTAAAGCAATTTTAATAATGAAAAAAGAGGCTTCCGTACCATTCGTAGATGAGTTAAGTAACTTTATTTTAAACCAAAACAATAAACTTTAATTAAAACCAAAACAATAATAAGTTACAAATAAACTTAAACATGAAAGAAAATCTTACAGCTATATTCATAGAAATATGCCTTGTTGAATCTGCTGAGTACTAGATTCAAAGATTCAAAGATTCAAAGATTCAAAGATTCAAAGATTCAAAGATTCAAAGATTCAAAGATTCAAAGATTCAAAGATTCAAAGATTCAAACATTTATTTGCTAACTATGAGTCATAATACATACAGGTCTTAGGTATATTGATAGTCCAATCATAGCAACTCAGAGAGTATTGCAAATACAATGGGTAGATGTCAATTGATTAAATTAATAAACTAAACATGCTTAAAAATAATATTACAAATCTAAATTTCATGCATAGTATTGTCTACAATCAAATTAAATTCTGTACTTATTTACATCTAAATAGTCTTTGAAAGTATAGTAGCATTTTGAAATAAGGTAGGATTTTAGAGCATTCGAGAATTTTTTGAATGTTTTTTCTTGTCGTATAGTATCTGGTAATTCATTAAATATTTTAACCGCCATGTGGTACGGACTATTGCCTAACATTTTTATTCTAGACGCAGGTAGGTGTAGTCTTTCTTTATGTCTGGTATTTATACTATGTGTGTCGGATACCTTTTTAAAAGAGTGTATGTTTTTATATGTGAACATGCAGACGTCGTATATATATACTACTGTACCAATACGAGTATGTAAAGACGTAATCTTTTAATGAATACACTATACATGTATTTATCCATATCCATAATGCGACAGACAAAGCCCTAAGGGTTTTGTGGCTTAGGACAGATATTGCCCATGGCCGCAAGGACTCAAAGGCCACTGAAGAAAATATAAGGATCATCATCATCATCATAACAGCTACAAGAAGTCCACTGCTGGACATAGGCCTCCCCCAAGGATTTCCAAAACGACCGATCGAAAGCGGGCTTCGTCTAGCGCCTTCCTGCAACCTTGCGCAGGCCGTCTGACCATCTAGCAGGTGTCCTACGCTGCGCTTGCCGGTACGTGGCCACCGTTCGAGAACCTTTCTGCCCCATCGGCCATCGGTTCTTCACGCTATGAACCCCGCCCACTGCCAGTTCAATGAGCTAATCCACTTGGCTATGTCAGTGACCTTCGTTCTTCTACAAATCTCCTTGTTTCTGATCCGATCTCCATAGTGAAACACCGAACATAGTACTCTCCATAGCCCGTTGAGCGACCTTGAGCCTTATTATGAGACCCATAGTTTAAGGGACCACGTTTCAGAGTCATAAGTCATGACTGGTAACACACATTGATATACTTGGTATACTTGGTGATCTTAATTACTTTGTGTGATTCCGCCACCAACCAGTTAGTTTACATCACAGGCGGAATCACACAAAATAATTCGGATTACCTAGTATTTAACTTTGACTTTCGCAAAGTAACACTGATTGACACATTTATTAAATACAAGGATAAATTATGTGAATTATAAACAGTGTTACACAAACAGGCGCCTCACGTAACCTCCACGTTTCCAGCGATCCGTAATTAAACCGAAGAATCCGCAAATTAATCCCCGACCCCAGACCCTAATCCTGAAGTTCAGTTAGAACTGAGTCAGGTAGACAGAACTTACAATTATATTTATTAACTGTGTGTTTTGACTCATTACATATAAGGTCTAACAAAATATACTGAAACTATTTTTAGGGTGAATTCAGTCCTTGATACTGAACAACTTTTCTAAAGGAACATATGTCGAAATATGAAAAATAGTTTTTTTGCTAAATTTGGGAAACTGATACAGTTTCCCAGGTAGTGGACGTCAGTCATGAATAACGATTAAAATCCTTTGTTATAGCCCACAACGACAGTTTAATAAACAACTGTTTTCAACCCTAAAATTTTATAAAATTAAGGTGTGATTAAGACAATCAATCTGTTTAACTTTTCTTTATTAATATGCATTCTTCTTGTAATTTCTTCTAGTTCAATCAGTGTAATTTGTCCCTATATATTCAATTATTTATATATTCAACCTTTCTTCACTCACTGTTGATGTAGGTCTCCTCATTAACTTCGGCCTTGAGCCTTTCTCATCCAGGTCTTTCTCATTACTTGGGTTATGTCATCGGCCTATCTTAATGCTGGTCTTCTACAATCCTGTATTGTCTTGGTTTCCATCGCAATACTCTCTGATATCACTATTCTAAATATGAGTTGTAACAAAATATACTAAAACAATTTTTAGGGTGAGTTCAGTCCATGATACTGAACAACTTTCCCCAAGGAACGGATATCGAAATATGATTAGTAATTGTTCGCCTTCCATACAAGTTGACCGATCAGCTGATGCGAGTTTGTATGGAAAGCCAATAATTATTTTTCTTATTTCGACCGTTCATTGGGGAAAGTTGTTCAGTATCACGGGCTCAATTTACCCTTAAAATAGTTTTAGTATATTTTGTTAGACCTTATATATTTTTGATATCTTTATATTGTATCTGATATATATAAAAAAAAACTAAGGCCAAAAATTTAATTATTCCCATACAAATTGAATTGTCACGTGGTACAGATATCAATCAAGTGAAAAAAACTCATTTCAGAATGATAGGCTGAATTACCCCTTAAAAATATTTGTTTTTACTAATTGAGCACCTAGTATAATAATGGGTATGTGCGATTACTCATAATTGAATTGCATATTTTCCTAAGCCAAAAATAAACTATTTTGTACATATAACAAAATAAAACGACGCAATATATTGTCGCTATTAACGTGATTTTAAATTTATTATTGCAGAAAAACTGACAATAAGAGCGCTATTTGACTCCAAAAAACTATGACGTCATCTGCCTGTATTTCATACAAAATCCCATAGAAACTGTTTGTTTTGACGTTTAGACAAAAGTATCTGATTTGACTTGGTGGAAAATAGCGTATTACTCATTTCATATGTACTCATTTGTTGGATAAATATTGACAGTATTCACATATTCTTTGTGTCACGTGATTTATGACGTCAATTATATGTACTCATTTGTTGGATAAATATTGACAGTATTCACATATTCTTTGTGTCACGTGATTTATGACGTCAATTATATAGATTTGTCACCGACTACCATGGCGTAATGGACAAGCCATCAGTTTTAAATTATATTCCGGGAGTCCAAATTTACTCTTTGACCGAGCGATTGAAGCGAGCGAGGGCTACAATTCAAGTTAGGGCGAAAATACATTGTATGTGTTAATTTTGATGACATTTAGAATGAGTAAAGCAACTATATTTATAGAATTTTTAAGATCGTTGAGCATCCAAATCGATTCAGCCGTTTTTGAGATATACGCATTTTGATAAAATAAAATATTGCTCTATTCTACAACTTAAAACTCAGATCAAAGAAAGCTTTTGAATCGTTAATTAGATTTGGATGAAACTTTACTTTTGGTGTTATTATATTTGGTATTGCTATATTTGTCATGAATATTGTGTATTCAAATTGTTTAACCAGTTTTGAGATATTGAGTTGAAACCTGAAATGTGACAAAAAGTTACCACAGTTTTAAAAATAGTTATACATATCCTCAAATTGGTTATTTAATAGATTTACTATTAAAGCTGGTCTGGGAAAAATAAAAAAAACTTAGAATGTACCAGCTGCTTCTCTTCCCACGCAGATCGTAAAAGCCGATCGAGGGAATAGGCAAAAATGCAAATCATGTTAACAGGCGATGCGGCTAGCAACCCATCACTGTATTGATTGCTTTTCCATCTTCTCGCCCACCATGACGCTAAAAGTGACTTTTGGGTCTTGCGGCCCTGGGCTCTGCATAGAACCGCAAGACCCAAAATGCTTTGTCTGCCCCATTAGGGATAAAGACGTGATAGTATGTACTATTAAAGTACAAGTGAGTGTTGCAGATCGCAACGGTGTGACAGGCGGCTTCATCCGCGGCTCAATGAAATTAGCAAATCCAATGAGTCTCGGCTCGCGTCTGATCATTTCATTATTTCATCACTTCATTATTTGACTGGCACGTGTAGTGTATCGACAAGTGCCTTCCATTTTAATGCCTTCCGCCAAATTTATTGCTCATAGCGAAATCGCGTTTCCGTCAAATTTTGAGATAACACCGACTCTGTGGGGTTACTCCTTACATACGAAAGAGACGTCATATTTCTATATGATAATACGTGATCGAATCAGAAATGAGGAGATCCTTAGGTCACTGACATAGCCAAGATCATTAAAGTGGCAGTGGGCGGGGCACGTAGCGCGAAGAACCGATGGCCGATGGGGCAGACAGGTTCTCGAACGGCGGCCACGTACCGGCAAGCGCAGCGTAGGACAACGTTGCAGGAAGGCGCTGGATGCAGGCCGCTTCCGATCGGTCGTTTTAGAAATCCTTGGGGGAGGCCTATGTCCAGCAGTGGACTTCCTGTGGCTGATATGATGATGATTTCTATATGAAACCAAATTAGACTTTATCATCATACGTTAGTGCTTGACACTGAAACGCAGATACGCATCAGTAACGTCCGTTTTGCGTACCGCTTTTGGAGTAACCACCCTGGTTGTTGCGGCTGGTAAAGAGATTGATAGCTTTTTAACTGACTTTGAAATTCGTCGCCATCTTTTATTTTATTTTTTATGTTTTTCGCCGATTATTTGAAGACTTGTGAACTGATTTGGATTTGTTTTTTGTTTGAAAGGGTATCTTGCGAGTTGGTCCCGTAGTTGTGTAGTTTGGGGGCGTAGTCGGTTTTTAATTTTGAAAAATTTAAATCAAAAATACTGTCCTACGCATCATCATCATCAGGTCATTTTTTGTCTCCACTGCAGGAGCACGACCCTCTCTGTACTACCAGTCATACTTGGCCAGAGCAGCCAGAGCTCTTAGCGCCATACCAACCAATACTCATACAAACCATACCAACAATGAAATTAATTAAGTAAAACTTGTGCAATTATTTTTTTAGGGTTCCGTACCCAAAGGGTAAAAACGGGACCCTATTACTAAGACTTCGCTGTCTGTCTGTGTATCTCAAGAACCGCGATAGCTACACAGTTGAAATTTTCACAAATTATGTTTATGTTGCCGCTATAACAAAAAATACTAAAAACAAAATAAAATAAATATTTAAGGGGGCTCCCATACAACAAACGCGATTTTTTTGCCCTTTTTTGCTCGATATCAATAATGGCAACAGGTAGGCACTGGAAATAGTCACAAAATACTCAGTTGTATATTTATTTTAATAATAAATAATAAAAAACATATTTAAAGGGGACTCCTATAAAAAAAAACTTGATTTTTATAGATAATTGTACGAAAGCATTCGTGCGCGAGTCCGACTCGCACTTGGCCGGTTATTTTCTTTTTAGCTTCAATATACAAAACATGTTACGAAAGTACAGGCAATAGAATTGTCACAAAAATTGCTAGACATTTGCGGCGATAGCTTTATGGCGCACATCGTCCGACCTGCAAGATAATCCACTTTCCGTCCTATCCCCGTTCCACATGCTCGCTCGTTATGATTTTATTTTTTCTGACACTCACATGCGCTACACGTGTGTAGGGATGTCCAGTTTGTGGCTCTCGATATCGATATCTAGTCGATATATTTTTTTAGCATAATCCTACTAAGTAGTAGTTCGCCATGAACTTAGACCTCGCGATTATTATTTATATATTGCTTTTTAGTGCATTTCGATTTAAAGTCGGATCTTATTTTTTTCAAAAAGTTTTTTCTTAAAAATAGTTGTCAAGACATTGGCCTTGTAACTCAGAAGTCGTGGGTTTGATTCCCATGGGAGACATGCATTTTGAAGAAAGTTGTTCAGTAACCCGGATTGAAGTCACCCTTAAATAGTTTCAGTATATTTTGTAAGGAGATTTGTATTGTTTATCCGTCACAGCTCAGTCGGCTACTTCGCGAGTCACCCTAAACCCGTTCAAGTATAACGTATAAAAAAGTTGCCCAGACAAAAAAGTTGTTCAAATAAAAAAATGCGCTTTTATAATGGCAACAAAAAAGTCTTGTGACATTTTTAAAAATATTTTGAAATGGCGTATGTATGACAGTTTTAAAAATTTAAACCACCATATTTCCGCCATTTTGAAAAAAATCGAAAAAATGGCTCGACAGAAAAATTTTATTTAGTTGCTGAACCTGCTTACAAAATGTCATGAGAATCGGTTAAGAAATGCGACCTGTAGGCGAGAACAGACAGACAGACAGACGGACAAAAGAATTTTTGGCTAATCTCGAAACTGAGACGCTTCGCTCGCTGCGTTCGCTCGGTCAATAAACGCGAAAGTTTGTAAGTATAAATAGATGTTTGTTACTTTTTCACGTAAAAACTACTGAATGGATTTTAATGAAACTTTACAATAATATGGCTTATTTATACAGGCTACAATTTATAATGATATTGAGTGATAATCCTGCGGCGCAGACGAACTCGCGGGTACCAGCTAGTATAAGTTTATTTTATAGTTTAGTTTCGGTCGAGAAATTGATATTGTTTTGGATATATTTAAAAATATAAAACGACGTAAATCTTTAATTCAGTAATTGAAGAAATTTCATGCCTACGGGCTTTATGATTTCTTTACTGGCATATAAATAATAGTTTTTGAGGAATAGGTACAACAATTAAATATAAAAATTGATTAATTGTACTGACAATACCTACAGAGAAAAATATTTAAGTTTGGAAATAATACCGGATACTTACCCAGTTTGTTGCTAGTAAGAATATTTTAGGCGTTTATAACGTTACTTTTCAAATCTTTTCATTTTATGTGTCAGTAAAAACACAAATGCGTATAGTGTAAGTGGAGAAGTGATAAAAAAATACTGCTCATTTAATATTCATAAATTACATGGTTACATACAGTAACTTCTAACGTTTGACTTAGGGTCTCCATGTAAGAAAATCTATCGATAAACCAAATAATAATGGACGGATTTTGTCCATCACTAACAACAACACAGGGTGAAATACAGTAAAAAAAGTAAACAACTCTTAATAAGTGAAATAAAATAAAAGTTGGTGGGACAATGTGTGTTTATTCTTCGTAGTCCCGCCTTTACGAGTGAGCTAACATTGTGAATATTTGTGAAAAGTGGAGACAAAAGTGCAATAAAGTATGAATAAAACTTTCTAGGAGATAAAAGTGACTTTGGTGCGTGATGTGACTATTTTAGTTTATATTTCGGTTTGAAAGTAGTACGTCAATCATTTACAAACTGTCAAAAGAAATGTAGGAAGATTTTTTCCAGTGAAAGATTCAAAGATTCTTCTTCTTCTTCTTATATTTAAGAGCTGGGCTCTTGTCGGTGGAGTGCTTTTTAAAGATTTAAAGATTGTTTATTCAGTAATTAGACCTTTTCATACACTTTTACACGTCAATAAGTATAATTTTTTTTAAGTTTAAATTAAAATTTAATTATTACAAAAAAGCTACGTGTAGTGTAAGTGTAAGTGCGTTTTTGACAAAAAAAAACACAAAAACCTTCCATTATTTCTTTTTTTTTTGGGTTAAGTCCATGTTTCACAAGAAAGAACTAGTAAAACAGATTTTTTTTACACTATATAATCCGTCTTCTCCCTCAACTTCACCTGTATTACATTTCGTTCACATGTTAAAGAAACACGTACCTAAGTATAAAAACATCGAAATGCTGTAAATTTCTTCATCAAATAAGCTTTACGAAATTAATATGGAAAGTAAGAAATTCAAATATAAAATAAAGAATCACTAAAATCGGTTTAGGTTCACAATTGACGAAGATCTCTGTGACGTGTGTGTGTGGTCATCATGCAAGACTGTCACTTCGGAGGTCCCGGGTTCGGTTCCCGGTCAGTTCAAGATGGCAATTGATCTTTTTCAAATTGACCCGGGTCTTGGATATTTGTATTTTAAGAGTCCCCTTACCCTAGACTTCTCCATACAAACGTAGTCTACGTTTAATTTTAAAACCACATGTCAGATTCCGGTAAAAATTGGTAATTGTAAAGAAATTGCAATTTTGTCGAAATCGGACATATCGTTTTGAAATAAAACGTAGACTACGTTTGTATGGAAAGTTGTGTTTTGGTCTAGGGTAAGGGGACTCTTAAAATATAGTACCGTTGAGTTAGTATCCCATAACAGCCTCGAACTTACTTTGGGGTCGCTCAATTTGTGTGATTTGTCCGTATATTTATATTATTAATTGACCGAGCGAGCGAAGCGAGCGAAGCGTCTCAGTTTCGAGATTAGCCAAAAATTTTTTTGTCCGTCTGTCTGTCTGTCTGTCTGTTCTCGCCTACATGTCGCATTTCTTAACCGATTCTTATGAAATTTTGTAAGCAGGTTCAGCAACTAAATAGAATTTTTTTGTCGAGCCAGTTTCTGGAAATTTTTCAAAATGGCGGAAATATGGGGGTATTAAAATTTTAAAACTGTCATATATCCGCCATTTCAAAATATTTTCAAAAATGTCATTAGACTTTTTTGTTGCCATTATGAAAACGATTCTTTTTATTTGAACAACTTTTTTGTCTAAACAACTTTTTTATACGTTATACTTAAACGGGCTTAGAGTGACTCGCGAAGTCTAGCTGATTAGGCCGTAACGGATATAAAATACAAATCTTACAAAATATACTGAAACTATTTAAGTGTGAATTCAGTCCGGGTTACTGAACAACTTTCTTAAAAATACATATCTCCCCTGGGGTCCACGAAATAATTTCTCTGAATAACTATTATGGTTATTATATTGAGTTTCATAATTCTATAAATTGTATCATATTTAACCGACTTAACATAAAAAGGTTTTGTTAATTTTAAGATTTGCCGTGTGGTTTCCGGCATAGAATGGAACCACTCCCTTTCCTCCTGTGGATGTCGTAAGAGGCGACTAAAGGATATATTCGTCACGAACACCGAAACAGGCTTCTGACGGGCAGCAGCGTCGGAAGCTTGATAGTGACACAACACTGCGCTCGCCAACCCGCCTGCCAAGCGTGGCGAGTATGGCAAAACCCCCTAATGGAGGAACAAAAAAAGACCAGGCCCCCAGTACCCGGCGGCCCCGCTATTCCTGGCTCCGGTAGCGGTCATGGTAACGGCGGGGCAGGGGGTGCTAAGAATCTCCGGATGAGATCGGGCTACCACCCACGGCGAAAATTGGCCCTGGTAACGCACAACGTCCGCACTTTGAGGCTGGATGAAAAACTGGCTGAGGTAGAAGAGGAAATGAGTAGGTTACGTTGGGATATTGTAGGGTTGTCTGAAGTCCGAAGAGAGGGCGAGGGCACGACGACCCTGGAGTCCGGTAACCTACTCTATCACCGGGAAGGAGACGAAATAAAGTCTCAGCATGGTGTCGGGTTTCTCGTCCACAGGTCCCTCGTAAATAACTTAGTTACCATCGATAGTGTTTCCAGCAGGGTAATATACCTGATACTCAGAGTATCGAAAAGATACTCGCTGAAGGTTATACAGGTGTATATGCCAACCGGAAAACACTCAGATGCAGAGGTTGAGTTCGTGTATGAGGACATTAGTAGGGCCATACATGCCTCGAAAACCCAGTTTACGGTTATTATGGGGGACTTTAACGCAAAACTGGGCAAGGGACGCGATGGAGAGACAAGGGTGGGGCAATTTGGATATGGCGAGCGTAACGACAGGGGACATAGGCTGGCTGATTTTCTGGAGGAAGAGGGACTCTTTGCGATGAACTCTTTCTTCAAAAAGGCGCCACAGAGAAAGTGGACCTGGATAGGTCCTAGTAAAAACGACCAGCCCCCTGTCAAGAACGAGATAGACTTCTTCCTGACGACGAAGAGGCAGATATTCAATGATGTCTCCGTGATCAACAGGATTAAAACCGGCAGCGATCACCGAATTTTGAGAGGCATCATGAATATCAGTCTCCGACTCGAAAGGTCCAAGCTGATGAAGTCTGCGCTACGACCATCGCAGAGTCAGATCCAAAACCCCGAGAGCTTTCAAATAGAACTCTCCAATCGCTTCGAAGGTCTCAAGGATTGCGTTTCAGTGGACGAGTTAAACAACGGGCTTGTTGAAACTGTCCAAGCAGCGGGATCTAAGTTTTTTAAATCCCGCCCTAAAAGGAAACCTCAAAAAATCTCTGCTCAGACCCTTAACTTGATGGCAGAACGACGATCCATGACGCTGCAAACCTCCGAAGATGCTGAGTCGTATCGGCGGCTCAATAGACGAATACAAAGGTCCTTGCGACACGACATTCGCTCCTTTAATACTAAATGTATTGAGGAGACAATAGAACGAAACAAAGGTTCCAAAGTGTTTGCAAGGATCATGTCTACTGGGCAAAGCAGGCTGACTAAGCTGAAGACGGAGGGCGGTAACATGGTTTCGACAAAGGATGGGGTGCTGGCAGAGATCGAGAGGTTTTATGGGCAGTTATATACATCCGTTGCAAATCCTGTGAATATGGCTACAGATCCAAGAGCCAAGCTCACCCGACACTATACCGAGGATATCCCGGACATCAGTCTTTACGAGATTAGAATGGCCCTCAAACAGCTAAAAAACAACAAGGCGCCGGGTGAGGACGGAATCACAGCAGAGCTTCTGAAAGCGGGCGGAACGCCGGTACTGAAAGTCCTTCAGAGGCTCTTTAATTCCGTTCTGCTCGAGGGCGTAACGCCAGAAGCGTGGAACAGGGGCGTGGTGGTCCTTTTCTTCAAAAAGGGTGACAATACTCTCTTGAAGAACTATAGGCCCATCACGCTTCTTAGTCATGTCTATAAGTTGTTTTCGAGGGTTATCACGAACCGTCTCACTAACAGATTTGATGCCTTCCAACCTCCCGAACAAGCCGGATTCCGAAAAGGCTATAGTACCATGGACCACATCCATACATTGCGGCAGGTTATAGAGAAGACGAGGGAGTATAATCGGCCGTTGTGTTTAGGGTTCGTGGACTACGAAAAAGCCTTCGATTCAATCGAAACGTGGGCCGTGCTTCAGTCTCTCCAGCGGTGCCGAATTGACTGTAGGTATATCGAGGTGTTGAAGTGCTTATACAACAAAGCCACTATGTCGGTCCGAGTACAGGAGCACAGTACGAAGGATATTCCATTGCAAAGAGGCGTAAGACAGGGAGATGTCATATCTCCAAAACTGTTTACCGCCGCTCTGGAAGATGCCTTTAAGCTCCTGGAATGGGAAGGACTGGGCATTAACATCAATGGCGAGTATATCACTCACCTTCGATTTGCCGACGATATCGTTGTCATGGCAGAATCGATGGAGGACTTAAGTACGATGCTTGAAGACCTAAATCGAGTTTCCCAACAGGTAGGCCTAAAAATGAATATTGACAAGACGAAGGTCATGTCAAATAGGCACGTTACGCCTTCACTTGTTTCTGTTGGGAGCTCCACCCTAGAAGTTGTAGACCAGTATATCTACCTGGGTCAATTGATCCAGGCAGAAAGTTCCAGCTTCGAGGAAGAGGTCTTTCGACGAATTCGACTAGGCTGGGCAGCGTTCGGAAAATTGCGCAGTGTTTTATCGTCTAGAATACCTCAGTGCCTCAAGACGAAAGTGTTTAATCAATGTGTGTTACCAGTGATGACTTATGGCTCTGAAACGTGGTCCCTTACTATGGGTCTCATAAGAAAGCTCAAGGTCGCTCAACGGGCTATGGAGAGGACTATGCTCGGTGTTTCTCTACGTGATCGAATCAGAAATGAGGAGATTCGTAGAAGAACGAAGGTCACTGACATAGCCAAGCGGATTAGCTCATTAAAGTGGCAGTGGGCGGGGCACATAGCGCGAAGATCCGATGGCCGATGGGGCAGAAAGGTTCTCGAATGGCGGCCACGTACCGGCAAGCGCAGTGTAGGACACCCACCTGCTAGATGGTCAGACGACCTACGTAATGTTGCAGGAAGGCGCTGGATGCAGGCCGCTTCCGATCGGTCGTTTTGGAAATCCTTGGGGGAGGCCTATGTCCAGCAGTGGACTTCCTGTGGCTGATATGATGATGATGATGAATTTTAAGATTAGTTTTTTTTTCAGTTTTTGCTTATTTTGATTGGCTTGTTTATTAAATTTAGCAATTTTGTTGAGATAACTTTCGTTTAATCGCTACCGCTGCTTGTCTGTACTTCTGTAGTAGCATTAGTAATTATGCCACGAACTAACAAGTCGAGATCAGCGTCAACCAAAGCCCGCGAAGTAGCTTTACGAAGAGAGTAAGAAACCAATGAGCAGCGGCATAGAGCCATGGCAATACAAATAAACATTTGAACGAAAACCCATTAATAGTTTTCTGGTTTTTCCAACAACGAGCTGACTTTGTTGATGGGTCATTTATTGGTGAAAGACTACTGGAGGATTGTATGGTTGGAAGGTGCTCCTGACATTTCAGAGCTAGATGGAAAGTCATTTGAAGAAAGGGCTGTGATTGGCAACTATTTTGGAAATTTGGTCACAACCATGAATCCGCATATCGGTAAACCTGCACCGATAATTCATCCAAATCAGGTACATTATTCTAAAATAATAATCGCGAGGTCTAAGTTCGTGGCGAACAACTAGTTATTCTATTATATAGTGTAACATAATTTAAAAAAAACATACAATTGAATGGTCGGTTAAAAATAGGTCCTATGTAACTTGCAAGCGAATCGTAGGACACCCACAAAGTGGCCTGACGACCTGACCAAGGTCGCTGAAAAGCGCATGATGCAAGCCGCTCTAGATCGGTTAATTTCGAAATCCTTGGTAGAGGCCTATGTCCGTTCAGCAGTGGACATTATGAGGCTATAATGATGATGTACCTTGCAGCCTTCTTCTTATCGTGTGTGTTAGTGACTAACACTAGTGTCAGAGTTTTTAAACCGCCTTAAAGGCCTCTGACATGGTTTTAGGTAACGACCAATGTCAAAGACAGTCACCGGGCCCGACGGCTTAACGTGCCCTCCGAAGCACGGATCATCTTACTTATCAGACAATCAGGTGATCAGCCTACAATGTCTTAACCAAACTAGGACAACAACACAAAATCGTTGCCCCTGCCGGGAATCGAACCCGCGACCTCCGGGTATGAGCCGGACGCTCTAACCACTACACCACGGAGGCAGTACTTGCAGCCTGAAAACCACAGACATAGATAGACGACTTAAATGCACCTACTTCGCGTGTAAGTTCTCAGACAAAGCGTCGAGGTTGGCCGCTGCTACTGACAGTCCGCGCGCGTCTGTGATTGCAGCCGGACGGCAGCGAAAAATAAAAAATGCCTCGTAGCGTGATAATAAACTGCAACAGCCCAAAAATTGCAAGCGCCCAAAGTCAAGGACATATTTCCTATCACAGCTAAGTTATTTAAAAAGAAAAATATGCGTAAATTCATTTTAAAACAATTTTTTAAGCATTCCGAGCGGTGATTCCAAGATTATACCTAAATAAGTATAGATTAAGGTTTAAAAACTACATTCACATTACATTGCCGCGTTTGCTTTGAGCGTTTGATCCGACGTTGTGTGTTAAGAAGCAATGTATATCGAAACAAGCTATACTGTCGCGCATCGCTACGACGTCGTGGTACCGGCAATTTCTCATTCGTCAGTAAAATTTAGCGACTAGTGTAGTTCGTTCTACAACATATACCAATAATCGATTTTAATCGATATCGGACTGACGAATGATATAAACTATTATTAAAGAGCCAATTTAATAGATTATAAACAAGCTCATTTCCTAATTTACACTTTAGAAAACGAGGGTAATATTTTCAGAGTTCATGTATATAATATGGTCGCTCTTTGAACTACTGGTCACACGTTGGTGAACAAAACCGCGCGTGCGTCACTGCTCATTGCTCGTTAGTGAGTCGTCCATACTGCATTTCCCCCATTTAAGCGGTATATTGAGACACGCCTGACATGGCTAAGAAGGACGGCAAGGGAAGTTGCTTCAACATTTAAAAAACGCATTGAAATCGGTAAGAACGTGTTTTTTTATAGATAATGTACGGAACCCTTCGTTCGCGAATTCGACTCGCACTTGGCCGGTTATTTAAGAATAATAATAGTTTTATTTTTAAAGTTCAATTAAAATATTTACATTATTTGTAATTTTTAGTTTTAATTTAAATTTTAATAAGTTGGTATAGTTTAAATTTTAGTTAAATTGAAATAATTTGAGTACAAATATTTATTCTTTATTATCAAACAATTTTCCGTTTAGAATCATTTGTTTATCCAATTTCATATCATTCGTCAATCAGAAAATCGATTGTGATTTTTATCACAAATCGATTAACTTAAATGTTAATCGATCGTATGGTTAGCGAGCGCGGAGTGAGCGAGCGAGACCACAGATATAAAATCGATGAGTATGAGCGAGACGATCATGGCGGCGGCGTGCGTCTTCAATAAATCGTTTAAATCGTAGTGAGCGGTTTCTTTGAATCGGTTTGAATTTCCCATCACTAAAATTGCGTCTGACGTCACAGTAGGCATTAAAAAAGTTGGCACGCTTGGTTTCCATACAAATCTTGATACATGCGTTATCTATTACATCTATATCTGTGCTGAAAACTAATAAGTATCGATCGTGTATTGTTTATCGTATTTCTTGGTCGGTTGCAAGTTTGGATATGAAATCATACATTTGACACACGAACAAATAAGCAGATATAAATACGCTGAATATTAGATCAATTTCAAAAATACAATTCCAAAACCGGTGACGAAATTGATTCAAGTGACAATGGGTGAGTCAGAGTTGACTCAGGACATGGATCAGTCAATTAATACCAATTAGCGGATGAGAATGGCGCCATAGAATAACAAGCAGGTCCATGACATGAAATACGATGTTACATGACCTTTTTACAGCGAGCAGAGAATTTCATCAGCAGATCTTTTTGTCTTCACTGCAGGAGCACGACACTATTCGTACTTCCAGAGCCATACTTGTAAAAATTTCAACTGTCTAGCTATCACCCTTCATGAGATATAGTGACAGACAGATACACAGACAGACAGACGAACAGTAGACTCTCTTCTTCTTATCGTGTGTGTTAGTGACTAACACTAGTGTCAGAGTTTTTAAACCGCCTTAAAGGCCTCTGACATGGTTTTAGGTAACGACCAATGTCAAAGACAGTGACCGGGACCGACGGCTTAACGTGCCCTCCGAAGCACGGATCATCTTACTTATCAGACAATCGGGTGATCAGCCTACAATGTCCTTACCAAACTAGGATAACAACACAAAGTCGTTGCCCCCGCTGGGAATCGAACCCGCGACCTCCGGGTATGAGCCGAACGCTCTAACCACTACACCACGGAGGCAGTCAACTAGACTCTTAGTAATAGGGTCCCGTTAATGGTTTGGGAACGTAACCCTAAAAAATAAAATTTGCGGCTCTTCAAACAATCATCCGAAAGTACTCCAATAACAAGAAATTTGCAAGTTTCTAAGTGGCAACTTGTTCACGGTGGATAATGTTTAACCAAGTTATAAAATTAGACTGTGTTTTATGAAATCGATTTTCTACTCTCTCTCTCTCTCTCTCTCTCTCATGATCTCAATGATGTATTAGTATGTTATTTATACAATGACATATGTATCCAACACTAGATTTATGGGTTTTCCTTTTTTGAGTATTTGCATCAAGAAAAATATGTTTGCAAATTTTTATTAAGGAAGACCTTGTTTTTAGGGTTTCATACCCGAAGGGTAAAACGGGGCCCTATTACTAGGACTCCGCTGTCCGTCTGTCTGTCCGTCCGTCTGTCTCCAGGCCGTATCTCATGAAGTGTCAATTCAATTCAATTCAAATTATTTATTGCATTTCATAATGTACATCAGTTCTAACTACAAAAAGTCACTGTCTTAAATTAGGTACACTATGAACCCTGTCGGGTATCGCAACCAAAAAGTGGAACGGCAAGCGAGTTTTATGACATGCAGTTAATTTATAAATTTAAATGATAAAATATAATTAAAAAGGATTTTTGTTTGTAGTTGTCAGCAGATTGTTAGTTATTTATTATTAGTAAATTATTGTTAATGTTTATTGGGTATAGTATATAGTGTCAATTTCAATTAAATTTTTTATCGTTAAAATACTCATCCAATCTGTAATACGTTTTATTTACTAAAATTAATTTCAACTTCTTTATAAATTGAGAATTTTTTCTTCATTCCTTAGGTAGGTTAGTGTGATAGCAAGAAGTTGAAATTTTCACAGATGATGCATTTTTGTTGCCGCTTTATAAAAACAAATACTAAAAACAGAATAAATTAATTATTTAAGTGGGTTTGTATGGGATACAACAAACGAGATTTTATATAGATAGTGGTACGGAACCCTTCACACTTGGCCGGTTATTCATTGTGTCAACAACATACTAAAAATCACTTAGATCAGATTTGCTTTTTTAGCACCACATGCAGGTTGAACGGTAGAAAAGGGGTAAGGGTCCCATAAAAAAAATAACAAAATAGGTCGTGTAATTTGGGAATGGCGGTTTTTAGTTTTGAAAAAATATTGTATGGACGGAGCGCATGCTATACTTAAATAAACAAACGTAAAGTGACAACTTATGTGGTGACGTTGAAAAGTTAAATTTTCAATAAACACTGAACAACAATGTAAAGTGAAACAGACATGTGTTGGTGGATCAAAGTGGGTGCTCCGCTGGCACACAACCTGCTTCTGAGACTTGGAGACGTGGCCGTGGATTGTTTGTATGGCCTGCTGCATTGCCTCACTGATGTTGTCACAGGTGAGAGAAGATAGTGTTTTGGTGGATCAAAGTGGGTGCTTCGCTGGCACATGACCTGCTTCTGAGACTCTAGACGTAGCCGTGAAGTGCTTGTATGGTCTGCTGCACTGCCTTACTGATGTCGTCACAGGTGAGAACGGACGATAGTGTTTTGGTGGATCAAGGTGGGTGCTTCGCTGGCACATGACCTGCTTCTGAGACTCCCAGACGTAGCCGTGGATAGCTTGTATGGCCTGCTGCATTGCCTCACTGATGTCGTCACAGGTGAGAGTAGAATATGGTGTTTTGGTGGATCAAGGTGGGTGCTTCGCTGGCACATGACCTGTTTGCTGCTGGTGCTGTTGCTGGCACATTTCATACTCACTATAATAAAAGATTCCAACGAATTGAGAACCTCCTCCTTTTTTAGGGGGTTAATAACTGCACGTACCGGCTTCAAAGCTGCATTTGCAGTAAGTGAGCACGTAGCCGAAATCAAAGCATTTGCAAGTCCGCTGCAACAAGGCCCTAAGGGAATCAGCGCAGAACAATCTTCATCATTGTGGCTTTTGTTTCGATCAAAGCCTTGTGTGATGATCTTGACTTCATGATTAC
Organism: Acrobasis consociella; assembly: GCA_963555685.1. Taxonomy (NCBI): domain Eukaryota; kingdom Metazoa; phylum Arthropoda; class Insecta; order Lepidoptera; family Pyralidae; genus Acrobasis; species Acrobasis consociella. Next base: position 516,911 of record OY743127.1, read on the forward strand.
TAAATAAATATTTAGATTTTGAATTTGAATTTTGAATTTTGAATTCTGCCCCTTGTTAAACGTTGTGTTCAATGACTTGGCTTGTCGTCCTTCAGTCATTTAATTGGTTGCTTTTGCATAGGGTTGCCATCTCAAAAATTTTAAACCCGGACAACAAATGAAGCCCTGCCCGAACGCTCCCCGGATGCCCTCTAAACTAGGACAAATCCGTGGAAACCCGGACCCGAATTTTGCAGAATGGACTATAGGCGTTCAGTTAATTGGCTGATTTAACCAGGTGGCTGCAACATAATAATTTGTATATTTCTATAGGACGCTCTGCAGACTAAAAGACTCTTAAGTTTAAGAGGTGTCTGAGAGTGACAGTATAAAAGAACATTCGCATTTATAACATCGCATTATCAATCATTCGAAGTATCGTCTATCGATGATTAAATATCGCAGATAATATTCCGAACTCAAGTAGGGCCATAAATAAGGCAGTCGGTTGTTTTTACAAGCTTTTATTTAACTTGCAATGTATCTTGTATGTAGAGGTATGTATGAATGTTTGTTTAGGTCAAATCTTGCAACTCAATTTTCAAACTGTTATCCTTAACCGATTTAGCTGAAATTTTGTACACTTGTGTAAATCGGATGACGATAAAATATTATGCAGTCAATGCGCTGTTTTGATGATGGAGTCGGGAGATATTCAAAAAACTCAGTTATATAACATAACCTCATAGGGGTGGGATACTTAATGTCAACATGTAAAACATCAACAGTAAAAATGTCAACACCGTATAATCAACAATTTAATATCTCAGAGAATAAAAATACCATTGAAGTACAACACAAGCAGTTCAAAATGTCAACAGGCCAAATTGACAACAAATCAAATAATAAATGACTTAGAACATAAAAGGCATATTTGTTCACTGATCCACAATTACAATTTGTGAATAAATCATCGTCCAAAATAATCAACAATAATTTTTTTTTTAATTGGCAACAAATCAACAACTAAGTGACTTAGAACATAAAAGGCATATTTTTTTAACAATCCACAATTACAATTTGTGAATAAATCATCGTCCAAAATAATCAACAATAATTTTTTTTTTAATTGGCAACAAATCAACAACTAAATGACTTAGAACATAAAAGGCATATTTTTTTAACAATCCACAATTACAATTTGTGAATAAATCATCGTCCAAAATAATCAACAATACATTTTTTTTAATTGGCAACAAATTAACAAATAAATGACTTAGAACATAAAAGGCATATTTTTTTAACAATCCACAATTACAATTTGTGAATAAATCATCGTCCAAAATAATGAACAATACAAATTATATTTTTTTTACGTCACAAATATAAATTTCTGATATAGTTTTTTTCAGTTTTAGTTTCTTAGTTTTGTTACAAATATAATCTACCCACAAGTCTGCTATTAAATCGAAACTTACAAAAATTTAAACATTTTGTATTTGATACAAACGTTGATTTATACATAGGGCGCACTGTAAGTTTCCGGAACTGGCCACTTACATAAACAATATTTAAAAATTTATTGCAACATTTGAAAATAGAACTCTTTGGCTGTAGAATGCAGTTTGTTTCATCTGACTGTCTTTTGTTTTTACCTTGTGGCGCCATTTAAAAAATTGTGTGTCTGCATCAACATGGATTTAACTCGGGAAAATTTTCGTAGTATGATTTTCTACGATTTTAAGTGTAATTTGACAGCTCAACAGAGCATCGCTCGGCTTGAAACAGCTTTTGGCAATGAAGCACCATGCAAAACTGTTTATAGCTGGTTTGCAGAATTCAAGCGTGGTCGTATAAATCTCAGTGACGAATCTCGCGATGGTCGGCCGTCCACCGCTGTGACCAACAAAAACATCGATGCTGTGCGCCGTATGATTGAAACAGACAGGCATGTGACCTACCATGAAATTCGCGCATCCTTAGAAATAGGCATGAGTCAAATACAATTAATCCTACACAAACATTTGGGTGTGAGAAAGCTGTGCTCGCGGTGGATCCCACACAACTTGACCGAGGCTCAAAAAACGGACCGCGTCACTTGGTGCAGTGCCATGCTTACCAGATTCAACGAAGGTGCGTCAAATTTGGTGTGGGACATAGTAACAGGTGACGAAACATGGATTTATTGCTACGATCCCAAAACAAAGCAGCAATCGAGCGTATGGGTCTTTCAAGATGAGCCGAAACCGACCAAAGTGGCGCGCGTGAAAAGTGCATCTAAGCGGATGATTGCTTCTTTTTTTAATAAAACTGGACACGTGGCTACTGTTGCTTTAGAGAATCGTCGTACAGTGAATAGTGACTGGTACACGACCATTTGTTTGCCGGAAGTTATTGACGAACTCCGTAAAAATAACCGTAAACGCCGTATCATCCTGCACCACGACAATGATAGTTCTCACACGGCCAGACAGACAAACGACTTTTTGAAGGCGAAAAATGTAGAACTCATGAGTCATCCTGCATACAGTCCCGACCTGGCACCTTGTGACTTTTTTCTGTTCCCAAAAGTTAAGAACCAATTACGCGGTCAAAGATTTTCATCACCAGAAGAGGCTGTCGAGGAGTATGAAAAACACGTTTCAGAGGTCACCACAGAGGAGTGGCACAAAAGTTTTCAAAACTGGTTTCATCGAATGAAAAAGTGCATAGACGCCAAGGGAGATTATTTTGAAAAACAATAAATTAATTTTGTACCTTTAATAGTATTTTTTCATATTCATTCCAGAAACTTATAGTGCGCCCACGTACATACTAAAAAAAATTGTATATGTAACGTGAAAAAAGTTATAATTTGTATTGTTGATTATTTTGGACGTTGATTTATTCACACATTGTAATTATGGATTGTAGAACAAATATGCCTTTTATGTTCTAAGTCATTTATTAGTTGATTTGTTGCCAATTTGGGCTGTTGATGTTTTGAACTATTTGTGTTGTACATCAATGGTATCATGATTCTTTGAGATATTAAATTGTTGATTATACGGTGTTGTCATTTTTACTGTTGATGTTTTACATGTTGACATTAAGTATCCCACTCACCTCATAGAGTAGGACTCGTTTGATTTGTCTTGACATTTTATGGAAGACGATGCCTAGGGTCTGATCACGGACACGGAAGGTGGTCGATGGAACTCAGTAATAAAACGATGCGACTCCATTTAGGCTTATTTAATTTATCTAAGTGAGAACTTTGGCCTCACAATAAAAGCTTGTACAAAAAATGAATTATTTTCGAAAAAGTTATTAAAGTAAATATTTGTTTACAGAAACGAACGACATCCCTTCCGAGGATTCCGAAGATGATAAAGCCAGCACTCCACCGGCCAAGAGCGAGGACCGCCCACGGCACATGGCTGACAGGCCCCTGCCGGTGCCAGTGGAGAATGAGCCTTTCTACATGGACATCGACAGGACTGAGGCTGAAAACTTGCTGCTGGGGCACCCGGATGGAACCTTCGTACTGAGGCCTTCCAGCCAGGTAAAATACCGTATGGTTCTCTCTCATCACAGCTTATTCCCAGTTGCATCCTCAGCTGTAATGTCCACTTTCTGGCTTATTATTTTCCACTTCGCACGGTCTTGAGCATCCTTGGTTCTAAAACCATGGGCACGCGTATCATCCTTGACGACTTCAAGTCAGCACATCTTCGGTCTACCATGTCTGATGGGGCCTGGCCGAGGCGGCGTGGCTGTACATTTGTTTCTGACCTGACTGATTTGTATTTTTTTTTTTTCTTTTGGTGTACATTATAGAGTTATCTATTTATCTATGGTTCTTTGAGCAAGCTCTTGCCATCTGCTACGTTCTCCATTTCTGTTTCTTTTATTAGGGGAGGATTAGTCCAGATGTGAATTGATACAGTCTGCTAATGGAAAAAAAAACTAAGTTAAATCAGCCGCTTCGCGCCTCTGGCCGTCGCGAGAAGTCGCGAGGATTTCGTTTTGTTCAAGCTAAATTGTTCATTGTGGGAATAGAAATAAAAGTGATTATCATTTGACAATTAAAGTGCGCTTACCGCAGCTTCTCTTCCTCCTGCAATATTAGCAAAAGCACTTAGTCCTTGCATCCTGTGTTAGTTTGTTATCCTTGTACTAACTAGATTTGCTGAGTTATGTCGGACGTGTGTTCCTTATTGTACAAATACAATTTACGTCCACTCGCATACAGATGCAAATTGGGAACACTTTGCTATCATAGTGTGCTATCTTTTAATGAAATGTCAAAATGTTCCTAACGATCCCAGCAGACAAAAATGTAAAAGTTCATTGATTTATATGGACGCTTTTACATTATTCTTCGAAATTATATTTTTGAAGACAAAACTTCTCTAGGCGCGTAGGACATTTTTTGAGATGGGAAAAAACCATTGAACTCGCGACACTGTTACCGAAACCTACACCAAGTTTTCACTTCTGTCGAGTCTTCTGGAGTGCCAATTCTTTTTCTCAATATATATATATATATATATATATATATATAAAAACATATTGAAATAAAAAATTAGAACAATTAATATAATATGGTCATGATTAAGGTCTCGTTGAGCGACCTTGAACCTTCATGTTAGACCCATAAGGAACCACGTTTCAGAGTCATAAGTCATCATCATTTCAGCCGCATAACGTCCACTGCTGGACATAGGCCCCTCCCAAAGATTTCCAAAATGACACGCAATGAAAAATATCACGCCTGTTTCCCACAGGGGTAGGCAGAGACTATGGACCTCCACTTGCTACGATCCTGACAAACCTCTTTTGCTTCATCTAAACTCATCAGTCTCTTCATACAATATACCATCATCTGTATTTAATTGCAGCCAACGCACGCCTACACCCTCAGCGTGTCCTGCTCCTCCAAGGTGCACAACGTGGGCGTCCGCCGCCGCCCCGACGGCCGGCTTGCCCTGGGCTTTGCGCGCCGCGGCGAGCGTAGTTTTGCTAGCGTCGGCTCCTTGCTACGTCATCACAGAAGACGGAGGCTGCTGCTGGTGGGGGGCGGAGGGGTTATAGGAGCGACTACACTGAATGATACTCCACAGTATTATCAGATGCCGAGTAACTTACCTGTCACTAAGCTTTAATTTCCATGTTTGGATGAATCCTACCGGCTGCGCCATGTAATGGTTTTATTTGGATTCGCCGTTTTTCGTCAGAAACGCAACTAGGTAGATACTCATTTCGCCAGAAAATATATGTTGACAGAAACGCATTTAGTCAGATTTGAAACTCGTCAAAAACGCAACTTGACAGATGCACGTCTTGACCGACATTCATCGGTCATCCGAAAATTAATATATAGAATTTAAAACCTTGTAGTCATTATATGCTTATACGCAACTAGTAAAATGAAGTTTTAGAATTAACTATTTCCTATTAAATACGTGTTTGGCGCATCTGTCGAGTTGCGTTTTTGACAAGTTCCGTATCTGTCGAGTTGCGAATTTGACAAGTTGCGAGTCTATTATGAGAGATGACGAGATGTTTTTCTGACCAATTGCGTTTCTGGCACAACACTTTTATATTAGTTCAGAATGTATTCATATTCATTGTATTCATATATGTTACAAGTTACATCTGAGTTCTATCTGTCAGTGCAATCCCAAATTATCTAAAGAATTCTTTTGCGAGTACATTTTATAAGTAGGTCGCCTATAATAATTTAATTTGTAAACCCAACTTAGCTTTGATAGTTTTGCTTTAAACTTCTTTGTAGAGGTATACTCTACTACTGTCGTGAATTTTTTCACGTGTACATTATATGTATAACCGTTTAGTCTAGTCTCTGAGGAAAATCGCGGACGGACAGACAGCTAGACAGACATGGCGAAACTATAAGCAGAAAAATTCGGCATTTTCATACAAAAGTGTGAAGCCGCCCGGGCAATTTATATGGAAATGTCGATTTTTTTTTAGTTTTTTACTGTTATATTATTATCATTACTATAGTGATCTAGTTATAGTCTGTGGTTCAATTTATTAGGGGGATGACTCTTACAAGTTGTACAATATTTTCACCCAAGGTTACTACTTTTACTTGTACTCAAATGATATTTGACATGTCAAAAGTACAAATTGCTATCATATTTTAGAAGGCGCACTACTTTTAAACTTGTATAAATACTCAATACGTCATTTATATAATAAAAACTTACGTTAATTACTTTTATCTTTATACTTAGCAGCTATCCAAGTATGAAGTAAGTTGACCTCAATTATTTTGAGAATTTATGACTTCAGAATAATACAATACAATACTTTTTAGAGCACAAAAAAATACAGGACAAAATTATCTTAAAAACTAGGAAATGCGTAAAAGGCGGTATTACTTGACTTACGACATGTTTGTATTCAATATCCCAAAATAATCAAACGTGTTTAGATGCCATTTACCTGGAAAATGTTTAAACAGGCGTTGGCGTAGCTAGGACCAGAAGATTTCTTTCAGTAGATTTAGGGTGGGCCGCTGTTCAGCTAAGGGTCAGCTCAGACTGAGACGCAAGGTGACGAGACGTGGCGTGGCGCGCTCTTTTGAAGAAAAATAGAACTTGTTAACTGCACAAAAATATACTAATTTGTATCTTTTTGAGTAGTAAACAGGTTCTATTTTTCTTCAATGCGCGCACCACGTCGCGTCGCGTCGCGTCTCAGTCTAAACTAACTCTAAGTTGTGAAATACAAAAAACTCAAAACTTTGAGATTTGTTTTAAACCAATATTCATCCAAATGAAACTGATAAAAGAAAAGATGATATATTGCAGGAATTTTTATTGTTTTGGATGGTTAATGGTTTAAACCAAGCACTACTAGAGTTAAAAAACGCATCGAGTTTTTCGGGAACCCATCACTTTATCGCAATTAACTTTAACGATTTTCATTCCCCATAAAACTATTCGCAAATCTTTTAATACAATATTTAACAAATCCTAAAATCTCTTGACATCGAAATTTTATTTACTCGATTATTCGTTATCTACAAACTCAGTCTATCGTTGTTTATTTTCTTATTTTATGTATTTTATCGAAATAACGTAACATCAAAGTTTTGTTACCCATAATTTTGTTTCCACGTAAGTTTCAGTTTGCAAAATAGTTGAAACATTTGAAACGAGTGCTAGGAAACTTCTATCCATTTTCTTAGGTTAGGGCAAACCTATAGGTTAGGTTATGTCAGAACTGCGACCAACACACGCACGAGCCGAGCGAGCGAACCGAGCGTGCCGCGGTAGCGGCCGGCGAGTGCTAGAAAACTACTATACATTTTCCTAGGTTAGGGCAAACCTATAGGTTAGGTTATGTTAGAACTGCGACCAACACACGCACGAGCCGAGCGAGCGAACCGAGCGTGCCGCGGCAGCGGCCGGCGAGTGCTAGAAAACTACTATACATTTTCCTAGGTTAGGGCAAACCTATAGGTTAGGTTATGTTAGAACTGCGACCAACACACGCACGAGCCGAGCGAGCGAAGCGAGCGTGCCGCGGCAGCGGCCGGCGAGTGCTAAGACACTTCTTTCCATTTTCCTACGTTAGGGCAATCCTATAGGTGAGGTTATGTTAGAACTGCGACCAACACACGCACGAGCCGAGCGAGCGAAGCGAGCGTGCCGCGGCAGCGGCCGGCGAGTTCTAAGACACTTCTATCCATTTTCCTAGGTTAGGGCAATCCTATAAAGCGAGTTATTATGTGTACCGTTACATATTGAAACATGTTTTTATGAACAGTTTTATCGATAACTTAATATTTTATATGAAATATTAGTTCGATAGTACCTGGGCGACCGAGCTTTGCTCGGTTACATCTCAAACATTAACTATTTTTTTTTTAAACTTGTCTAAAAATAATGCAAAATAAAAAATTATATATAAACTTAAACATAAAATAAAAAAAAGTAAGTCACCGAGTGGGATTCGAACCCGTAACACTTTTTCTAGCAGTCGATATCCTTAACCACTGAGCTAAAATCAAGGCCGTCGGCGCGCCGAAATTAGCGACCATATTCTGCATGGAAAGAAAAACGCATGAAAACTCAAAAACACGCGTTTTCCCAAACATAAAACTAATCTAGATCGATTATTTACCCCCGAAAACCCCCATATACAAATTTTCAGCGAAATCGTTAGAGCCGTTTTCGAGATCACAGAAATTTATAAATAAATATATATACATACATACAAGAATTGCTCGTTTAAAGGTATAAGATACCGTTTTTCTATAAAAGAACCATTTTAAAATATATATTTTTTTAAATGTTGACAAATATAATATGAAACTGCGATGATTAACTATTCGTTTTATCAAGAAAAAAATGTATTAAAAATCGTGGAATAGTTTTCTGGGAAATGAAATTCGATGTCAAAAAAATCTGTATTCTAATAGACACCCGAGTTTTTCGTATTTAATATTATTTTCCTTTTCACATAAGGAATTTTAATAATTGTCCAATTTTTTACAGCAAGTTATTTTTAGGAATGTAACTCTATTACAAAAACCTACCCTATATACTTGAGTATACATAAATAAGTAATATCAACTTAATTGCAAGTTGACAACAGTAGAGAAAATGCTGCAGTGCAGTATATTGACACTTAACTTAGTTGTAAGTAACGATTTAAGTTTGACGTCAACAGTTGTTGTAAAATCATAACTTATGAATATAAAAATAATGTACGAATGTGTCTTAGTAAACTTGTATATGTCACCGGAAAATAACAAGACTCGTAAGTTGATCAATTTTCAAGGTAGTTGATCAACTCCCGGAAAATAATAAACAGCAGTTAAAATGTATTATTTAACGTATGTATTTTAGTAAATTGATTAATTAACGGCACCTTGTCGTAAGATCATCCGACGAAGGCGAGGTGTACGTTGATTGGTTAAAAATTAACATGTAGTAATAAATAAGTGAAATACGAATAAGTACAAATAATAGATATTCAGACTGATTGTACTTACTGATTAAACTAACTATAATACTTATTAGGTTAATAAGTGATAATTTATATCTGAGCTCAAGTATCTTTTGTTATTTAAAATATTTTTCCTTTTATTATACTAAGTCATAAAACTGTATGGCTAAATAATAATAAATATAAAATATTAAAAAAATATACATGATCTTTCACATCTCATCATCGGTATTCAAATAACATATCTAAGTGTTTGTTAACTCTATGAATAAACACTAGCCAAATGCTTATAAAATGCCCTCGACCAATCAGAGAACAGTGTATTATGTGACGGGTAATAGTATACCGTTAAATAGTACACTAAGCAACGATTGGCCCGTTAGTGGATGATTTTACTTGTGGCACAATCGTAAATTATTAAATTACTGCCAGGTACTGTAAGTTGACCAATTAGCTAAAATGCACTACGTTAAATAATACATTTCTACTAACGTTTGTTATTTTTCGTCAGTTAATCAACTAACTAGAAAATTGATCAACTTACGATTCTTGCTATTTATCGGTGACATATATATAGCGTATTTAAAATACATCTTTAAGCGCCTATTACAATTAAATTAGATTTTGTCAGTTTTCCTACAGGTTTACTGGTCAAAAATGCATTAACATTAAGTTCACCTTTTGTGCCATTTAATATTTTCAGAAATAATCAACAAAGTGACTTTTACTAATACATGTTATAAATATCTAAGATTATTATTATATTTGCAAATTTTAATCTGAAACAAAATTAAAACTATATTTATAATTGAATTAAATTTAATTATTTCTGAAAGTATATTTTCTTCTTTTTCTTATCGAGTTGAAATGGTTTCAGCTTCAATTTTAAATTATCTATGTATATATGTACATGGAAGTATATAATCTTTATCCACCCTGGCCCAACACCTAGATACGTACATTCATATAGGTAACATTAGAGCAATATTGCTACTCACCCAATTTTCTAGTACCCCCGTATTTCACGATATTTTAATGTAAGTACATAATACGGAGAGTAAACATAATTTCGCCTGTTTGCTTTGAAGAAATCAATAAACATTTTTCAATTTATTGTAGCCTTATTTTTAATACATGGTCGATGGCTTAGACCTAGGGTCTTAGTCTTAGGCTAGGTCCTTCCTTGGGTGACCAGTTTGTTTTTTTTTTCGTGTGTATAAGTGGCCAACACTGGTGTCAGATTTTTCAGGCTGCATAAAGGCATCTGACATAGCTTGACGACTGCCACACAAAGATGAAAGCCGAGACTAACGGCTTATATGTGCCTTCCGAAACAAGGAGAAGATCCAGAATTTTTTATGCCACATAAGGTCACCCATCCAAGTGCGGACCACGCCCGGTGTCGCTTTACTTGCGAAAGCGCTAGCGATGCGCACTCCCGCCAGGCCACCGAGCTCCTCATTGACAGGGTTACAATTGACAAGCATATTATATTTGGAGAAGAAAAGGCGGGAAAGCGCACCCATAGGGCTCCGAAGAAGCGCAGCTGAAGATGTAACAGGCAGCACACTAAGATGAAGAATAATGAAATACTAAAATCATCCAATACATAGTAGTCTAGATATTACAGCAGCAAACATTAACCTATTATCATACGGTCATCATCATCAGGTCTTTTTAATCTCCACTGCAGAAGGACGACCCTCTCTGAACTACCAGAGCCATATTTGGCCAGAGCAGCCGTAGAGGATTTGGCCTACACTCTCCTCGCTGGCTAGACGGGTTGGAGAGGTCTCATTGATGTTTATATGCCTTGTTCAGCTTGTATTTCCTAAGTCGCCTTCTACGATATCCACGGGAGGACTTGGAGTGACTCTATTCTACTCTGCCGGAAACCACACGGCAAAATATAAACGGATGAGGACTTAACACATGTTTTGGGTCATTAGATAGATTATTAAAAATACGGTAAGTATGTATACGTATTATTTATTTTCTCTGAGTAGCAAATAATGACGAAGTTACAGTGCATTTAAATTTGGCAAGACGTCACGATCAGCTACGATTTTTAGGGTTCCGTAGCCAAATGGCAAAAACGGAACCCTTATAGATTCGTCATGTGTGTCTGTCTGTCCGTCCGTATGTCACAGCCACTTTTTTCAGAAACTATAAGACCTATACTGTTAAAACTTGGTAAGAAGATGTATTATGTGAACCGCATTAAGGTTTTGACACAAAAATAGAAAAAAAAACAATAAATTTTGTGGGTTCCTCATACTTAGAACTGAAACTCAAAATTCATTTTTCCTCAAACCCATACGTGTGGGGTATCTATGGATAGGTCTTCAAAAATGATGTTGGTGTTTTTAATATAATTTTTTTCTAAACCGAATACTTTGCGCGGGAGACACTTCCAAAGTGGAAAAAAGTGTGCCCCCCCCCCCCGTAACTTCTAAAATAAGGGAATTATAAAACTGAAAAAAATACATGATGATCATTACCATAAAAACTACCAGCGAAAATTGGTTTGAACGATATCTAGTAAGTAGTTTTTTTTAATACGTCATAAATCATAAACCGCAATTTACCTTTCATTTAATCAACTCAAATATAAAAATTAAAAATTAAAAAAACATACTACAAGACTTTTATATTATGTTATTTGCTACTACTGAACCCTTCATGGGCGAGTCCGACTCGCACTTGGCCGCTTATTTGATAATCTAGTTGGCGGACTGAATAAAATAACATATTTTCTATCCACTCTATATCCCTATTATGAAATACTTTTGATGTACAAGGATTTCATTAATATTTTTGACCTTCAGACACAGATATAAATGGTTTCCATTTTACTGTGTGATGAGGTCCTCGGGTGCTTCCCTCCTCACCCCGCTCTCCACCCCGCGCGCCCATATAAATACGGAGGCGCGAGGACCTTCGTCCTCTTTCGACCGACTGGACGCCGGGCTGCTTCAAAGCTGAGTACTTTTGGAAATCTCTTCTGGAACAACGAATCTCGTGGCTGTGAACCTACGACCCTTACCTGTGACTTCTTTCTCATTGTATAATTGTTAAAAATTAATTAAAGAGTTTGGTCTTTTCAAATATTGTTTCTTTCAAAATAATCACTACGTCACAGTGGCGCCACAACAGAGGAGTTACCACGAGATTCGTTGATCTTCTAAATTTTATAACTGTGTTTTGAGTGCTTTATTTCGTTCAAAAGGGTATGTACTAGTGTTTGTTATTTTTTTGGTGTTTTCATTCCGTACTCAGTGCAGTGCAGTGCATAATTATATAACATATCTAATTCCTTTGTTCACGCGGTGCTATCGTCCGTCCACGTGCTTTTGCGTGCGCGCAGCGTGGCATATCATATCCCACTTTAAACTTAATTAACCTCACGTAATAATACCCTTGCTGTTAAACCCTTTTGGACGGAATCAAATTGATTTTTTTTTTACTTTTCGCTCCACATAATTTTTCTGGTTTCGTAGCTGCTCCACACATTTTTTTTTTTTTTCGGTCACTATGGCTTATACCATAAAATTTACTTTATTAAATAAATCGGAACTCGAATATGAGGTAGAAATAAGAGGTGGTGACTCCTCAAAGTGTACTGTGGAGGAGTTACGTAAATTAATTACCAAACTTTCATCTAGTTCTCCTTCAGAGGACATTTTAGAATCATGTTTTACGGTCGAAGAGGATATTTCCGCGGTAAATAATTCCTTAATACGAGTGAAAAACAACGCGAAAGCCTTGCAATCTAAATTTGATAAAAATCTTTACTCTAGAACTGAATCTATTCTCAGCCACGTTTTTCATAGGTTATCACGCATTGACGTCACCTCAATTAGTGATACACAAAAATTTAATTCGGTCTGGAACGAGTTTCATTCCATTTCCGAAATTCTCTCGTCCTTAACTTCTTCTAAACCTGTAGTATCGAGCGGAGTCGAGTCACAGAACTCTGATGAAAAATTCTTTGATGCATTAACCTACGATCGTAAATTATTTTCTGAACTCGGTAAATTTAAATATAACGGCAAATCGTGTGTGCGCGCCTTTATCCAAAAAGTTAACGAATTTATGTCTTGTAGAAACATTCCAGATAGCAAAATCTTTTCTTTCGCTTTTGAGATATTTTCAGACGATGCACTCCATTGGTATCGTTCTATCAAAGACAGCGTTGATACTTGGGACGATCTTTGTAAATTACTTAAGCGTGATTTTAGTCCGCATAATTACGACGATAAACTAATGGCGGAAATAAGACTTCGTTCTCAGGGCGAGAAAGAGAACATAACCTTATATATAGCAAAAATGCAAGGATTATTTTCCCGTTTGGATGAGCCTGTCAGCGAGTCTGTCAAATTGAACATCTTGTTAAATAACATTAGGCCTTGTTACACTAATTGCCTTCTGACTGGGGTTGTTTCAGATATTTCTTCGTTGGTTAGCATTTGCAGAAAGTTCGAACAATATCAAAGTCGTAGTAATGATTTTTCTGAGCCACCTAAGGTTACTTCTAGTACTTTGGCGCCTGAACTGGCTTACGTTGATTCCGATTCCGCCATCGTAAATAAAACTTATAATAATAAAAACTTTTTCCGAAATCGAAATTATTTTAAAAATCCCAGTCCGGCTTCTTCTAACAATTTTTCTAAGGATCGTCAAATTAATGCCGTTGCTAATACTACTAATAATAAACAATTCTGCCTTAGATGTAGAAATGACTCGCACAATCTATCATCTTGCACTCAGCCTCGTTTTCTTATTTGCTTTAAATGTGGTTTGAAAGGTTTTAAAGTCTCTAATTGTACAAACTGTAATAAAAACAATGAACCTTCAAAAAACTTGTAAGTTCCGATTGGGGAAAGTCTAAAATAAAAACTCGAACTAGTAAAACTGAGTGGCACAATTGGCTACATCACGTATCCAATTTCTTTAATTGCCATAAACTTTCTTCAATCGTAAATACAAACACACAACCTCCCTATATTCCTGTAGTAGTAAATAAAAAAAACACCATTGGCTTACTCGATTCTGGGTCTTGCGCAACTATACTTGGTAATAATTCTCATCTTCTTTTCTTGAAAAATTTGGAATTAAGTGGTTCTAAGCCCTTGGTTTTTACCACCGCTGGTGGCGAGCAATATTCTTCACTCGGCTCAGTGGTAATTCCATTCCAATTTCAAAATAAAACTGTTTCTCTTGTTACCCATATCGTTCCTGGCATCAAAAACCCCTTGATTCTGGGTATGGATTTTTGGAGAAGTTTTGGTCTGTTTCCGGCTAATTTGGAAACCATCTCACCTCAAAATAATCACGAATCTGGAACCTCGGTAGTACAGAAGGACACCGTTAGTAAATTAATTTCATTTGATAATTTAACTGACGATCAAAGAACTACCGCCAAAAACATTATTTCTCAATTTATCGATATTTCTTATCAGAAACGCGGTCTCGGCCGTACCTCTCTCATTACTCATTCGATAGATACAGGTGATCACCCACCGATTCGGCAGCGTTACTATCGCATGTCACCAGAGAAACAGCGCATTTTGGTAAAACATGTCGACCAAATGCTTAAAGAGGACGTGATTGAACCTTCCGAGAGCCCTTGGTCTAATCCAGTGATCTTGACCCCTAAAAAAAATGGCGAACTGCGTTTTTGTCTGGATAGTCGGAAATTAAATTCTATAACAAAAAAAGATGCTTATAGTTTACCCTATATTGCTGAGATTTTGGATAACTTAAGAGATGCTAAATACATATCTAGTTTAGACATTTCAAAATGTTTTTGGCAAACCTTGATAAAAAAAGAGGATCGTTGCAAAACGTCATTTTATATTCCTACGCGTGGTAAATTTCATTTTAAATCTATGGCTTTTGGATTAACTAACGCTCCAGCCACCCAGCAGCGTCTTGCAGATATTTTGTTTTACGGTCCAGAATTTGAAAACAGGGTTTTTTGTTATATCGACGACGTGATTTGTGTCTCAGATTCGTTTGATAGCCATATCACACTATTGTCAAAAATACTAGAAAAATTAAAATATGCGAACCTCACTATAAATCTCGACAAATGTAACTTTTTCTGTACTAAATTAAAATACCTGGGTTATGTAGTGGATTCGGAAGGCCTTCACGCCGATCCCGAAAAGGTAGAATCGATAAAAAACTACCCCACTCCTACTAACAAAAAGGAGGTCCGTCGCTTCCTAGGCGCTGCGTCGTGGTATAGAAGGTTTATACCTAACTTCTGTGCGCTGGCATCTCCCTTGAATAAACTAACCTCTAACGGTAAAAACTCTCCTGCGTTCAATTGGTCGCGAGAGGCTGACGCAGCTTTCAATAAATTAAAGGATTGTTTGTCTTCTTCGCTGGTACTATCTTGTCCAGATTACACACAACCATTTGAAATTCACGCGGATAGTAGTGACTTTGGTATCGGAGCTGTTCTTTGTCAGGTCTTGGAGGGGAAAGAAAGAGTTATAGCCTTCTACAGCAAATCCCTTACGGACCAAGAAAGAAATTATAGTGCTACAGAGCGCGAGGCGCTTGCTGTTCTGTCAGCTATTGAACACTGGCGTTGCTATGTAGAAAATGGCAAAAAATTTATTGTGTACACTGATCACGCTGCTCTCAAGTGGTTTATCAAACTCAACAATCCTACGGGTCGACTGGCTAGATGGGGAGTCCGTCTTTCTTCCTATAATTTCGAAATAAAGCATCGTCGAGGAACCGATAACGTTGTGCCAGACTTCCTTTCTCGTTCTCCTAATATCATGCCTATGCAATGCAACACAATAGATGGGAATGTCATTTCTACTAATGATCCATGGTATCTTAATATCTATAAAGGTTGTTCACAGTCTCCTGCCTCTTTTATAGACTATCAGGTCCTTAATAATAAATTATATCGTTTTAAAAAAAGTCTTAACCCTCTTACTAGAGAGTTCCAATGGAAAGAGGTTGTTCCATCCGAAGAGAGATCGGAGTTAATAAGGCAAAACCATTCGTTGCCCACAGCCGGTCACATGGGCATCTCTAAAACATACAAGCGCTTGGCCCTTAACTACTATTGGCCAGGTATGTATGCGGACGTGGTTAAGGCCGTCAATTCTTGCGATGATTGTATCGCTCATAAACATCAAACTCACTCCACTTTCGGTCATATGGGCGGACCAAAGTCATGTCTTAGGCCGTTTCAAACGATAAGTATCGATCTAATCGGACCCCTTCCGCCTACAAGAAAACAAAATAACTATATTTTCGTTGTCTGTTGTTGTTTCTCCAAGTATTGTTTGCTTTTCCCTATAAAGCGTGCCACAGCAGAAATAATAACAAAAATACTCGAAGATAATGTTTTCTTGGTTCACGGCATTCCTTCTACGGTCATAGTAGATAACGGTAAACAATTCGTTAGTGCCCAATTTAAAAACTTATTATCTAAATATAAAGTTCCGAACACACACTATACCCCATTTTATACGCCTCACGTTAATACGGTTGAACGTTATAACAAAACTATAACTACAGCTATCTCCGCATTCATTGAGAACGACCACAGAGTGTGGGATACGCTAGTACCTAAAATCCAATTCGCTATCAATTGTGCCGTAAGCGAAGTCACAAACTACACGCCCTCTTTTCTTGTTTTCGGTCGCGAATTGATAACCTGCGGTTCACACTATCTAGATTCTGATCCGAACTTAATTCACGAACCACGTGACTGTTATGCGGAGTCCCTTGGTCATTTGTCTTCTATCTTCGACAAAGTACATGCATCCTTGTTATCGGCCCACGAGCGTAACTGCCAGTCTTATAATCTTCGCCGTAAGTCGGCCGAATTCCACGTTGGCGATATTGTTTGGAAGCGAACATTTTATTTAAGTGATAAAGACAAACATTTTTCAAAAAAATTGGCCCCTAAATTTATAAAATGCAAAATAGTATCAAAAAAATCTCCTTTGGTGTATAAACTTTCAGACATGTCTGGTAAGCCACTGGGCGAATGGCATATTAAAGATATAAAACAAATAAATTATAAAGAATAATTATCAAAATATAATCAAAATTTAAACTAATTAAATACTATCTTCTATAACCAATGTATAACATTTTTTTTTTTCTTGTACCCTATGGTTTAGTGGTAAAAAAGTCTCTCGCTTGAATCAAGTATACAGGTTCGAATTGTCTTTATAACATTGTGTGTTCACCTATTCGCTATCGAACGCATTGACACTTGCAAGCTACGACCGGTTCTTGACCTTGGCTTACCGGTTGTGCATACCACAGCTGTTCACGCACACTTGTTAATAGATAACTATAATGATCGCTTCACATTGTTATTTCATATCGCATCGCATCTAACGTTTCGCGCTATATTTTAATCATTGTTTCTGGTGCTAAAAATAAAATAAAAAAAATAAAAATAAAATTGCTCTGTGAGGTGACTCGGCTCGGCTCGTATAATGTATTTCTAACTTTTCAGGTAACCTAACTGCGATACCTAGAATGTTACTCATTCCTTTTTCTATAAATTTCAGCTGTCCTGCTCCTCCTGGGTCTCCAGAGTCCGCAGCCCCGTCGTATCCTGCCAGCTTCAGCCAGCGAGCAGACGAAGCCGAATTTTCCGGCAGGAAAATTCTGTCCCAACGAGGGGGGTGTGTGATGAGGTCCTCGGGTGCTTCCCTCCTCACCCCGCTCTCCACCCCGCGCGCCCATATAAATACGGAGGCGCGAGGACCTTCGTCCTCTTTCGACCGACTGGACGCCGGGCTGCTTCAAAGCTGAGTACTTTTGGAAATCTCTTCTGGAACAACGAATCTCGTGGCTGTGAACCTACGACCCTTACCTGTGACTTCTTTCTCATTGTATAATTGTTAAAAATTAATTAAAGAGTTTGGTCTTTTCAAATATTGTTTCTTTCAAAATAATCACTACGTCACAACTGCGTACCTAAACCTCTTAACATCACAAAGAATCCAATTATAACCCGCAAAATATTGTAAAGTACGCCTTACACTTTATACCATCAATCTCTTCCCATTTTATTGGTGTTGGTTTATAATTGAAGCAAAGTGATGATAGCATGGTGTATAGTGACAATGGTGGATGGATGTTCACTTATTTTTGTCGTTGATTAATGTCGAGCTATGGAATAAAGCGGCCAAGTGCGAGTCGGACTTGCCCATGAAGGGTTCCGTAGTAGTAAGTAACTTATTATAAAAGTTCTTGAAGTTCGTTGTAACTTTTAAGGACCGATTTTTTCTAGATTTAGTTTTAACCGAAAATTGGTTTGAACTAGATCTAGTAGGTAGTAATAAAAAAAACTAATTACTAGATCTCGTTTAAACCAATTTTCGGTGGTAGTTTGCATGGTAATGAACATTATATGTTTTTTTAGTTTTATCATTCTCTTATTATAAAAGTTACACATTTTATCTCTTTGGAAGTGTCGCTCGCGCAAACTATTCAATTCGAAAAAAAAAAACTAATATTAGAAACCTCAAAATATTTTTTTAAGATCTATCCATAAATATCACACAGGTATGGGTTGGATAAAAAAAATGAGTTTCAGTTCTAAGTATGGGGAACCCCCAAAATTTATTGTTTAATTTTTTCTACTTTTGTGTGAAAATCTTAATGCGGTTCACAGAATACATCCACTTGCCAAGTTTTAACAGTCTAGCTAGTTCATATGATTTCGGAAAAAAGTAACTGACATACGGACAGACAGACAAGACAGACATGACGAATCCATAAGGGTTCCGTTTTTTGCTATTTGGCTACGGAACCCTAAAAAGTATGTGGCTTTGTATCCATTGTGTTTAAATTTGATGGACAACCACTTACTTTTACTCCATTACTGTACCTAAAGCTAAAAAAAGGGGTAAAAAAATTTGCATGTCGTATGTGGTTATGGTTGTTTGTTCCACAGTAATTTAAATTTGTGAAAATTGGACAAGCCATTCGGATGCCCGAATGGCTTGTCCAATTTTCACAAATGTTTTGCCATTATGATCCTGGTGACATCGGCAAAAAATTTTGGAACGAAGTTCCTTATCGCGCGTTGCGAAAGGGGGCTAGACGGAAAAAATTAAGACCAAAACTTGTAACGACACTTTTTGCTATAGTTGTAAGCCGTGCGGCGTGCGCTTGTTTCTCTGTCTGTCTCTCTCTCTCTCGAACTTCGTTCCATCCGGGTGTCCCTTGACACCTCTCAAGTTTTTTTGTAATTGTTGTTGGAACTTCTTTATTGTACATAAGAAGTCACAATTGAAATACATATGAAACACAACAGTACAAAGGCGGACTTATCCCTGTCAGGGATCTCTTCCAATCAACCCTACAAGCAGAGGAGATAATGGCCAAAGGTGGGGTGGAACGTTGTACAATACTAAAACTTATAGCTAAAACAGTAAACTTACACATAATTTCATAACTATAGATTTGTATGCAAGAAATGTATGTAACGAATGTTACATACAAAAATAGAGAGATTTTTTGTATATTTTTATTAAAAATTTATCTCGCAGTCGTATTTTTTTAAATTAGAGTGATTACGACCATAAGGCATTACTCGGCCCAACGCAGACGACGGACTATCCATTGGTTCTATTTTCACAGACTAAAAAGTGCGGCACAGATTGGTCTGTCGTCTGCGTTGGGCCTGAGGGTTATTTATGACTGACAAAGAGCTTCGAATATAGGCTCAAAAACTACTGTCTAGGAATAAAAATAAGAAAAGTATAAATCAATTAAGAAAAGAAAAATTATCTTTAATCAAGGAACTTAACTGTTGTGAAAAAAACCTTAATATGGCTTGTCGCATATATGACACTGAGATGTTTGAATTAGAGTCACAAATCTCAACATTGCAGGCTACCTTAAAAAATATCACAAAAAAATATGAGTTAATTTTAGAAGAAAATAGGGAAATTAGTTTAGTATCTGACGGTGTTCCCCTGACAGTGGTTACGGAATCACCTGTCACTGACTCAACCCCATCCCCTACTGTTGACTGCGGTATAAGTCTAAGTATAAATAAATACCCTCATGTAGAAAATGATGTACAATCCAAAATTTGATAATAGCAAATTTGATAATAACAATTGATAATAGCATAAATAGAAAAATGATTTGTAAAAAATTAATAATATATTCTGATAAGTTAGGTCAAGATCTTAGTAGTATGATTTATAATAACCTGAACAGTGAATGTTCAGTATTCAATGTATGCACACCCGGGGTCACATTTTTAAACCTAATAAATAACATAAATTATAATGACATAGACCAACATACCACAATTTTAATAATGTGTGGTGACAGTTCCTCTATTACAGGAAGGAACTTAAAAAAAGGTATAGACAAAATCAAAGATTTAAAACAAAAAAAGGATTGTAGATTTATCATAAGTGCCTTTCCATATTCAGACAATTTAGACAGTAAAAGTAACAGGCACATACATGATTTAAATGTACATCTGTACAATATGACTTATTGTCACGGTGACTTTATTTTTTATTTAGATATAAATAAATTTATTTGTAATTTTAAGTTGACTCTAGATACTATGTATCTGCCTCCTAGATATAAGCGACTCTTAGCTACATTAGTAGCTTATAATATGCAAAGTAGTGTTGTAAATAGTACAACTAGTAACTCTAAATTAAACACAGTACATTGTAGTGCTGAATGTACCATAGCTGGAGATACTCAGTCTGATTTAAACTAATGAAAAAGACAACAGTCAAGGCCAAAGAGTTAAATATTATTCACCAAAATATTCAGGGCCTGACTAGCAAATTATTGCAATTAGAATTATATGCAAACGATAGGGATTTACATGTAGTATGTTTAACTGAACACTTTTTGCAGTCACATCAAGTACAATTTAATATTGATAATTATTTAGTCTCTAGTTTATTTATTAGAAAGATTAATGAAAAAGGAGGCAGTTTAATTTTAACACGTAATGATGTAAAATGTAAAGAACGCAAGGATATTGTAAGCCTGTCGGTTGAAAGTATTGTTGAATTATCCTGCGTTGAATTAGAAAATTGTATTATAGTATGCGCGTACAGACCCCCAAAAGCTGACTTTAATACTTTAGAAACTGTAATTGAAGATGTTTTGAGAAAATTAAGTTCATGTCGCAAAAACATAATATTGTGTGGCGACTTTAACGTAGATTTATTAGCGTCTGATAGCACCGAATGTATTAGATTTTTGAATTTATTTATGTCATTCAATTTGTTCAATTTATTTTTAGAACCAACTAGAATACAAGGCGACTCTAAAATATGTATAGATAATGTTTTCTGTGATTGCACTGCTGTTGATAAAGCTATAATTAAAAATATAACATCTGATCATTTTGGTCAGTTCGTGAAATTTGCCAACAACGCAGTAGAAGTAGAATTACCTGAAATAACCTACAGAGCTATTACTAAAGATAAAATTAAAAAATTTAGGGATACAGTTTCGAAAAAATTACCGTTAATTGAAGAAACTCGGGATGATCCGGATATTTTGTATAATAAAATGTTCGGTGTGATTGAATCAGAATTTAATGATAATTTTCCACTTAAAAAGGGAAAGAAACGTAATCGGAAAAAGTTTAGCGAATGGGCTACCACAGGGATTCATATTAGTAGGAATAGGCTATATGAATTATTAGCTATGAAAGCTTATAACCAAACACCTAATTTCATTAATTACGTTAGAACTTACTCAAAGCTTTTTAAAAAAGTATGTTTATGCGCGAAGTCGTTATACACCAGGAAAGCTATTCTAGATTCTAAAGATAAAATAAAGACAACCTGGAATATTATTAACACTGAAACCGGGAAAAACCAGCAACGAGTAAATAAAATTGAGTTAAACATTAACAATAAGGTTCTAGACACTAGTGAATATGTCGCACAATACTTTGAGAACTTTTTCACAAACATTCCCCTAAATACAACCGCCCCACTAATGTCATCATCTAGGAAATCAAAAAAGCTATTAACCAATTGCGTACCTAAATGTAAAGATAGGCTAATATTCAAATACGTCACACCTAAAAATATCATTGATACTTTTAAAAGCTTGAATAATAAAAAAACTGGTGATTTGTGGGACATTTCTGTATCCGTAATAAGTAATATTATAGATGTAATTGCGCCTTACTTAGCTTCCATATTTAATAAATGTGTAGACGCGGGATCTTTCCCTGACATGATGAAGTTAAGTAAAGTTATCCCTCTATTTAAGACTGGTGACAGAAATGATCCAACAAATTACCGTCCCATTTCTATTCTGCCAGCACTGAGCAAAATATTCGAAAAGATAATTTTTAACCAATTATTAGATTTTTTCAACAAAAATAGTCTGTTCCGTGGTGATCAGTATGGATTTACTAAGGGTCGATCAACAACGGATGCAGGTGTTGCACTATTACAAAACATTTATGATGCTTGGGAGTGTTGTCAGAATGCAATTGGTGTCTTTTGTGACCTCTCCAAAGCCTTTGATTGTGTAGACCACAAAACCCTTCTATCCAAACTTGAGCACTACGGAATAAAAGGGAAGGCTCTTGAATTGATTGAATCTTATTTGAGTATCCGAATTCAAAAAGTTAGTGTAAATCAAGTAAAATCTGAAGGATCAACCGTAGTGATGGGTGTGCCCCAGGGTTCTATCTTGGGTCCTTTGTTGTTCCTGATCTATATTAATGATTTACCATATTATGTAAAAGATTGTAAGGCTGTACTTTTTGCTGATGACACTTCCCTTGTTTTCAGCGTAGATAGGAAAACTGACACCTCTGATGAGATGAATAATATATTGTCGCAAGTGTTGGATTGGTTTACAGCAAATAATTTAGTATTAAATGCAAAAAAAACGAAATGTGTAAAGTTCTGCTTACCAAATGTTACAAAAGTTCCAACACGATTATTTATTGATAAGGAAGCAGTAGATATGGTTGATAACACAACATTTTTGGGAATAACGCTTGATTCAGGGTTGCAATGGGGTGCCCATATTCAAAAATTAGCTGGAAAACTTAGCTCTGCGGCCTATGCGGTTAGAAGAATTAGGCAAATGACTGACGTTGATACAGCGCGTTTGGTATATTTTGGGTACTTCCACAGTGTTATGTCCTATGGAATATTGCTATGGGGTAACGCTGCAGATATAAATACCATATTTGTTTTACAAAAACGCGCTATCAGATTTATATATAAATTAGGTGCTAGAGAGTCTTTGAGGGAACTATTTAAAGACATAAATATTTTGACCCTCCCTTCGCAATTCATCTATGCGAACATTATGTACGTGCGTCAGAATATACACTCATTTAAGAGAAATTGTGATATTCATAGTATTAACACGAGAAATAAAAATAAATTAGCCATCACAGCTTTGCGGTTAGAGAAAACAAAAAAATCTTTTGTGGGTCTCGGCTTGCGCCTCTATAATAAAATTCCAGATGATATAGTAGCATTACCATTATCTAAGTTTAAGACAGCCGTTAAAAATCATTTATTACAAAATGCGTATTATCATGTAAATGACTACTTATCATCATCTGAGAAAAATTCTTGGAAATAGTTGTCTGCAAATTGTAATTGTATAATTTAAATGTATAGCTTAAGTGTAAATCTGTATTGTAATTGTAACATAGCCCATCAGGCTGGGTAGGGACCAATACTGAACTGGGTTTCTTTCGGCGTAATCTTCCCAGCAGTGGTCGTTCCGAAACGCTAGTAGTTTTTAGCTTCTGCACTAAAAAAAATATTTAAAAAAAATGACCTTCAATAAGAGATAAATTTATCTATCCTACATTGAATAAAAATTTTTGACTTTGACTTTGACTTTGACTTAGGCACCCACAATGTAACTCAGTCCTATATCTCTATGGATTATGACATAATAAAAAAATTATTCTCCGTCGACATGTTAACTTTAAATTCAATTGTGAGTTGACGTCTTAGGAAAAAATGCTGCAGTGCAGTTTGTTGCCGCTTCTTTTGCACTAGAGCTTAGGAAGCGGCAGTAAACTTAGCTGTAAGTAACCATTTGACGTCAACAATTGTGCAACAAAACAAACTGACAATTATTAGGAAATTTTATAAATAACCTATCGTAATAAAGATATATTTGGATTGAATTAAAATATGAAACTCCAAGGTAAATTCATTAAGCAAAAAGGCAGTTCGAAGTTATGGCTGAATAAAGAAAGTCATATACAACGTGAAAGGTAATAAATCAAGCCACAGGCTATATTAGATTACTATAGTATAATGATAATAAAAAAAGTAGACAGTGAGGTGTCAAGGGACACCCGGATGGAACGAAGTTCGAGAGAGAGAGAGAGAGAGAGACAGACAGAGAAACACGCGCACGCCACACGGCTTACAACTATAACAAAAAGTTTCGTTACAACTTTTGGTATTAATTTTTTCTGTCTAGCCCCCTTTCGCAACCCGCGATGAGGAACTTCGTTCCAAAAACTGGCCTTTTTATACGAACGTGAGTAGCCGCCCATGCAATTTGTATGGGAAGGTCGATTTTTTTTAGTTTTTGACTGTTATTTTATTGTCATTGTACTATAGTAATCAAGTATAGCCTGTGGTTTGATTTATTACAGGTATGTTCCTTTCATGTTACCTATATAATATGTATGGACCCTGAAAACATAGCTCTTCTTTTTCGGCGCAGTGGTTTAAAAGGCCGTAAAAGCCGTTCTAATTGACAACATTTAAGGCAATACCTTCCACTCAGCGTCCTTTGTCTTGCCGAATTAAAGATGGCGTTAAATGCCTCCCTTCTGTCGGTAAATGACCGTTTACCTGAGGATAATCGCTTTAATATTGCCGATTAGCTTCAACTCGCGACTTCGTCTGCATAGACTTGATATAGGTAAGGAAATTATTCTATACGTCTTATTATAAAAAGCGAGCAAAAATAAAATCGATTTAAACAAAATTTGTCCTTGGAAAATGCTTGAGAAAGTGACATTTTAGTAGTAAATTGTTTCTTAAGGGTAGTGTTATGAGCAACATTGGTGCCAGCCAAGCTGCTTATAGGCATCTGTCTTAGCTTCTATCTTTACAATTCTGTGAGAACAGTAGACCTCGCGAGTCTTTATAACCAAGAAATAATCGATATTTTACCGTTTCCCTGGCTAAGCAAAGTTATTTAAGAGTTTAAAAATAACCTCAATCAATCAATGCGGGAAAGAGGTATTAAGACCCATCCTTTACCCATACGTAACTTATTAGTAATCTGTGCCCATACGCCTCACCTGCCTTGCTTGCTTGGATGGTTGCCTCTTGTCACCCATCCAATTGCGGAGGCCACAGAGCAAACCAGATTTTCTAGGAAATTCCATCTTAACCCTCAAGAAACTTTCATAATTCGAAGGCAAAAAGTACGTACTTTAATTTCAAATTGTTAAGATTGTTGCTTTGTGACCAAAAACAATTTTTTAATTGTAAAAAGTTACAAAGTAGAAAGTTCGAGCGCTTCGGGCTGGTAATTACAGTCTTGAAGATCAACAACTTTTGATTTTTTGCTTAAAAATGAAAGTTCGTAATGCTATTTATGAATAATTATTATGGAATAAAAAAAGAAAGTTGTTTTTTTATTAACCATTGCTGGGCAAAGGACTGTTCTATCTTCTTGCACTTATCTCTTTCCCGTGTTATTCTTGTTCATACATTACATTACATACTATCACGTCTTTATCCCTAATGGGGCAAACAGAGTATTTTGGGTCTTGCGGCTCTATGCAGAGCCTAGGGCCACAAGACTCAAAAGCCACTTTTAGCGTCATGGTAGGCGAGAAGATGGAAAAGCAATCAATACAGTGACGGGTTGCCGCATCACCTGTTAAAATGATTATATTCTTGTTCATCCTTTTGGAAATGCGTCGAGATCGTATCGCCAGTGCTTTTTTGGTCTACCCGGGTGACGGTAAACCTCTTAAGGCAACCACTCTGTTGAAAGCTATTATATTGTATTAAAAAATTCTATAGGTAACATTTAAACGCCTACCCAATGTCGTAAAGCTCCAATCATGGTAGCAGAACTCAACGGAGATGGCGCCCTCATTTGAAATAGATTGTTAAAGGTAAATATAGCGATGATTGGCTATTTGATTTACAACAATCTTTGAAAGGATCTTTGAATTATTTTCTAAAACTCGTTTTAAAACTAGAAGGATTAAAGGCCCATTTAGACGGTGCAAGTTTCTTGCCCGTTGCATGCCATTTTATTGCAGCAATAGACAACTTGCATGGTCTAAACGAAATGTCAGCCATACAAATCATTTATTGCTTCAATAAAATTGTATGCAACACGCAAGAAACTTGCACCGTCTAAATGGGCCTCGCAATTACTCTCAACGGTCGTTCATAGAATGATTTGAAGGTCTTTCTGGATTTGTTGGAGATTAAATTGTTGTTGTCACAGTGTATATTTCTAATCAGTTTGTTTCGAATGAGCCGCTTCTGCTGGATTCTACTACCATTTTGCCTTAAGTTATTACTGAACAAACATACATTCATACGTACTTACACACTTACCAACGCCGCATTCTTCTAGTGAATTCAGAGGAATTCGATCGCTCGTTCAGTAAAATGTCACGCGAACGACGTTGCGGGCTCAGCTAGTTCACCCGCAATCACATCAGACGACGCCATTTATTCTACCGCTCAATTCCAAAACCAGGAAACAAAGGGTTCAGCCAATATAAAAGGTTTGCTTGAGGACGGATCTAGTCTTCGGGTCCTGGGGCAAATATATGAACTGTTGCTGGCAACACAAAGTTTTATTTCTTTTAGTTTTTGTTATGTTGTCATTCATAATTGAACGAATGTATGCCCTCTCTTCTACACAAGATCGCTGTACGAGTATGTGCTAAACGTGTCCCCGTGCCCTTGGTGAGAAATAAATACTATTCAGCAAGCTTGGACTCTCATTTACATCCAGCTCTAACATCAACAGTCTGCCGCTAACATGAACTATACCTATATAGCCAGAAATTCAACCTGGTAGTACGCGTCGATAAGACCTGTTTCCACAGTAAAGGTGATTTGTTTAGATTTTTGAGACGTTTGATAAACAAGACAGACTATCAGGTTAAATAACGGGGTTAACAGACCCTTTGTGTTTGAGTATTAAACTGTGGGAGAGAAGATGTACTCTGCATAGGCTCCGTACGTTAAATGTGTTATCAAGGATGGGATGTCAAAGATGTCAGACAAACCCGGCCGCTAAGAATGTGTATGAGATCAAAAACGATCGGATCTGCCGCGTGCTTTTATTACACTAAAAAATAAATGCTGTTTGAATTGTGACAATGTCAATGAACAAAAAGTGGGTCGCAGCTAGGTACTGCGGTTGGTTTTGTTAATTGATAATATAGCGATCACGAAGGTACTAATGAAACCCATTGGATCTGGTATCAAATAATTTGCTTATTAATTAAATATATACCTATCCTAGTTGACATCACGTACGACTTTATGGATGCTGCCATAGATAAAATGTGTGGCTTTTCCAGAATAGAACATGTAGGAGAGAAACCAAAGCTACTGCAAAGCGCTTATCTTCGTGAATTTTGACTACTTTTTTAAAACGAAAAACTAAGCGTTCTTTATTTTAGGATAATCTATTTGACGGACTAAATAAAATAGTATATTTTGACCTACTCCACAGCCTTATTCCGGGAAATTTGCGAGGATCTCGATAGATTGCCGTCAAACACAACGCTGCGAGCGTTAGCTACCAAGTTTATAATATTACGGAGAGTCCCTCTTAGCCCATCAGCTAAGAAGCCCTGGATCCGCCCTTGTGTAACCTCTCCAACCTACACAGACCTACAGCAAATAGATGACGTAAGACTCCCGGGAAGCTTTATTTGCTTACTGTATGGCCGTAGATATCTGCGTGGGGAGTGGTGTCGGATGTTTTGAGAAACAGGCACGTTCCGTTTCACTAAGACAAGAGTTTGTTTAGTGTGGGAGTAAATTTAATTACTCCCACTTGATCGGCTGTAGCCAAAGATAATGTAGTTACTAACGTAACAGATAACCAACGTCATAGAAATAAGAAACTATTGGAAGGCCCGTAAATAGGTAATACTGGAGTTGCGGGTATGCACACATTATTATATGTGTATTAAACTTACCTAAAAATTACCTAGTGATAGGTTATCTCACGATGCTTTCTTTTATCGAACACAAGTGGTGATAGTTGAAAATGACTGCACATGAGCAATGATAATATATTAATAACGTAACAGATACCCAACGCAACGCCATAGAAACTACCTACCTACTACTGGAGGTAAGGTAAGTAGGCAATACTGGAGTTGCGGATAATCACTCAGAGATGGCAGCACACATGACTAGCAAAATAAGTGACAAAGGAAGTGTTGAATATGCTTTGAAAATATTCATATAAGTTATATTTAATTAGTACTTTAAATAATGGGAACAAAAGATTTAGATTTTTTAATTATTATCATTTTATAATTATAATTAATAATAATTATTAATATAAATATATAATTAATTATAATTATATATTTATAATTGCTCAAACATGGTCTCTTACGAATGCTCAGATGTCCAAATTGAAGGTGTGCCAGCGAGCGATGGAGCGCAGCATGTTAGGTGTTAGGCGAATAGATCGTGTAAGAAATACCACACTGCGCTCTATCACCAAGATAGCTGATGTGGGAGTAAAAGCGGCTACATTAAAATGGGATTGGGCGGGTCATGTCTGTCGCATGCATCCTGAAAGATGGGCACATATAGACACCAACTGGACTCCGGACTGTCGAAGGAAGAGAGGAAGACCAAGAAAAAGATGGGCGGACGACCTTACACAGTTTGAAAAACGTTGGCAAATCACGTCTAGAGACCGCGATAGATGGAAACAAAGAGGGGAGGCTTTTGCCCAACGATGGGACATATTATAGCTAACGAAAAAAAAAAATATTATCATAAAGCGTCATCTAGTGACAAGGAAGAGAAACAATTTATGTTTATATGGCCACAGAGTAATAATATACTACGTATGGCGATGGGTAGGCATACCGGAGCTAAAAATCAGTGAGCTACATACTGTCTGAGCAGCACCTTTTTAGATTGCTGTAGCATACCGATACCGAGATATCGATATATGTTACCATTACAATGTTTTAGCATGTTTTGTTTTGTAACTTTGTTTCCATCTGTAGGTATGTGTGCAACTAGGTATAGCTACAAATGTCTTGTCTATCTATCTATTGAAATAGTTACGCTTTTTATGCTTAAAACATAAACTACATAAACTATCACGTCTTTATCAGTAATTGGGCGTACAGAGCATTTTAGTATTTGTCATAAGTCTCGAACTAAGCTTATGTGTGTGATTTGTCCGTACATATTTATTTATTTTATTTTAGCGACTTAAAAATAGGAGGTTATCAATTCGGATGCATATATAAATTTGTATGTACGTTCCCCAATAACTCGAAGACGCCTGGATTTTGGAAAACTATATTTATGTTTGAAAGAGCATTCTGCAAGTTGGTTCCATATAAATTTTGCCAACTTCGCAGGTGTAGTTAGGCCACAAATTACTAATAAGTTACTACGTTTGGTGTTGAAGTCTGTTTTTAGTTTAAAAATAATTATTTTGCTCCATCTATAACTGTCAGGCGCTCACGAAATACGTTCCTGACTGCTCATATCATAGTTGTCGGCTTGTTTGCTTGGATTTCTTATTCTATAAAAACTTTTAAAAAATAATAACCGACTTCAAATCGAAATGAATGATTTCAACGTAAAATAGGTACTTTTGGCACCGATTCCAAATAAATAATGAGTATTATAGAGATTTTTTACCTAGAACTTCAGAGACATCTGATATAAAAAATAATTATTTATTGCTTATTAGTGCATTTCGATTTGAAGTCGTTATTTGAAAGAGCATTCTGTGAAGTGGTTCCATAAAACTTTGTCAACATCGGTGGTGAAGTTTGGTGGCTTGGATTTTAGTTTTGAAAAATTATTTTGCTCCCTCTATAAATTATAGGTCCATGTCACATCAACAACCGACCCCTATAACTGTCAGCCCCTCACGAAATACGTTCCTGACTGCTCATATCATAGAAAGTTGTCGGCTTGTTTGCTTGGATTTCTTGTTCTAATAACAATTAAATTTTTAACAAAAAAAAAACAACCGACTTAATTTTATTTCAGGAGTTTCTTCCATATCTCCAAAGTTCTTCATCATGTCTTCACCAAATTAATATGGGACCAACGTGGGAGTACGGGCTTTCAAATAAAAAAAGAATCATCAAAATCGGTCCACGGTTGACAAAGATATCGCGACACATACATACAAAAAAAAACATACTATCGAATTGATAACCTCCTCCTTAATAAATAATAAATAAATATATAGGGACAAATAACACTGATTGAGCTAGCCCCAAAGTAAGTTCAAGACTTGTGTTATGGGATACTAACTCAACGATACAATATTTTATAACAAATACATATATAGATAAACATGCAAGACCCAGGACGATTTGAAAAAGGCCTTTTTCCAACTTGCCCTGACCGGGAATCGAACCCGGGACCTCTGGGTGGCGGACTAGCATGGTGACCACTACGCCACGGAGGTAGTTATACCTATACAATCTTATTATAAAACACAGACTAACTTTGTTACTAGGTTTAAACCATTATCAATTGGCCAAATCAAGTTGACATCTAGGTAATATGACATTGTTTCATCTGAAAATTTTAACTTGATTTGGTCGCATACTGGTTTAAACCTAGTAACAAAGTTGATCTGCGTTTTATAAGTTAGTTAGCTCTATCTGTGATTTGTCTCATTAAATATAAATAATAATTATATATAAGTTTTTTCAATAACCGGCTAAGTGCGAGTCGGACTCGCTCACGTAGAGTTTCGTACCATTATCTACATATAAACATCACGTTTGTTGTATGGTTATTTTGTTCCGTTTTTAATATTTGTTGTTACAAATACTAATAAGCGGCCAAGTGCGAGTCGGACTCGCCCATGAAGGGTTCCGAAGTAGCAAATAACATAATATAAAAGTCTTGTAGTTATATTTTTTTTTAATTTTTATATTTGATTTCTTCTTCTTCTTATCGTGTGTGTTAGTGACTAACACTAGTGTCAAAGTTTTTAAACCGCCTTAAAGGCCTCTGACATGGTCCTAGACTAGACACACACTTTTTTCCACTTTGGAAGTGTCTCTCGCGCAAAGTATTCGGTTAAGAAAAAAACCGGCCAAGTGCGAGTCGGACTCGCGCACCGAGGGTTCCGTACAAACGAGAATTTGGTATGAATTTCAATTTAATACCTCTACGCGTTTATGAGGAAATGGGTAGTAAGTTTAAAATTATTAAAAAAAAAAATATTATGTGATGTAACTAAAAATTTATGGTTTTCGTAATTTTTCCTTTATCTATGCTATAAGACGTTGCTTCGTACCAAATTTCAAGATTCTGAGTTCACGGGAAGCACCCTGTAGGTTTTGATTCCCTTGCAAGTGTCGAAAATTTGCGGCATAAACGGCTGTATCTTTTGATTGCGTTGGCTTAGAAGTTTGATTTTTTCACAGCTTCAAGGGACAGTAGACCTGAGTAATTGATATAAATTTCAGCTTCATACCTCCACGCGTTCCTGAGAAAAAGGGTCTTGACAGACGGACGGACGGACGGACAGACGGACAACAAAGTGATCCTATAAGGGTTCCGTTTTTTCCTTTTGAGGTACGGAACCCTAAAAATGATATTAGAAACCTCAATATCATTTTTGAAGACCTATCCATAAATACCCCATACGTATGGGTTTGATGAAAAAGAAATTTTTGAGTTTTAGTTCTAAGTATGGGGAACCCCCAAAATTTATAGTTTTTTTCTATTTTTGTATCAAAACCTTAATCCGGTTCACATAATACATCTACTTACCAAGTTTCAACAGTATATACTCTTATAGTTTCGGAAAAAAGTGGCTGTGACATACGGACGGACAGACAGACAGGCAGACATGACGAATCCATAAGGGTTCCGTTTTTGCCATTTGGCTACGGTACAAACAACCCTAAAAACGGTACAAAATAACCATAAACAATAAAAAAATCAACTGTTTTGCTATGACGGACAGACAGACGGGCAGTCAGTGGATTCTTAGTAATAGGGACCCGTTTTTAAACTTTGGGTACGGAACCCTAAAGACCGTGAAATTACTTTTGAGTAGGATGGATGATTACATTATGACTTAAATTTATAAGGAAAGAAGCAAACATTGTGAGAAAAGTAATAAATGCTAAAGTAAATATTGATATGACAACAGAAGGCGAACAAATGAAACGTGAAAAAAATATGAAGGAGGAAAAAACAATAAATACATTCACTACATACATATTTTCACGCTTGTTTCCCATGGGGGTAGGCAGAGACTATGTATCTCCACTTACTACGATCCTTGCAAACCTCTTTTGCTTTGTCAACACTCATAAACTCTTTTCATGCATGCTCTCCGGTTATGGGTACTCCTTACATCACCTTTCTTCAGAACATCTGCAATTTGGTCGCAGAATGTTCGTCGAGGTCGACGCGGTCCGGTTCTACCATCCACATCCGCATGATAAATATTTTTGTCTTCTTTTATCCAGAAGACTAACAAAAAATGTATCAAGCGTCTACCTAGCTAAATAATCACGTTTGCTCTATGGGAAGCCCCCTTAAATAATTATTTTATTTTATTTTAAGTATTTTTTGTTATATAGCGGCAACAGAAATACATAATCTGTAAAAAAACATCCTGTCTAGCTATCATGGTATTCATGGTTTAGGAGATACCCCGTCCCTGCGGCTGCAATACCCGCCAGGCAAGGCGAGAACGGGGGAGAGGTGCTAGGATGGGGAACGGGAAATACGCTATTTTCCAACAAGTCAAATCAGATACTTTATTCTAAACGTCAAAACAAACAGTTTCTATTGGATTTTGTATGAAATACAGACAGATGACGTCATAGTTTTTTGGAGTCAAATAGCGCTCTTATTATCAGATTTTATGCAATAATAAATTTAAAATCACGTTAAAAATGGATATGTTCAAAGGCAAGTCACATTATTTTGCGACGATTTATTTTGTTATCAGTACAAAATAATTTATTTTTGGCTTAGGAAAATACCCAATTATTTTGCGCGGGACCTTAGGAGTTTAAGTTCAGTATGTTAATTCTCAACGCAGTAAAAAAAATCTAGGTCTATGGTAATACTTATATTAATTCTGTGCGTCAGGCAGTCAAACAAGTTGAAATCAAAACTCCCCTTTTTGCATTAGAGGTTAAGAATCTCTCCCAACACGCTCGAAATCCAGCGACAACAGTAACTCAGGCATAAGCCGGCGTGTATAGCATTCAGTCGCAGAATAACGTCGTCCATACAAGCTGCGGAGATCAATGGTTATTGGGCCCCGACCGGCAAAGATTAATATCGTAGAAGCGACGACATGTGGAACTAAAATATATCAAAAAATATTTTTTGCAAAATTTCTACATACATACATACATAATATCACGCCTGTTTCCCGCAGGGGCAGGCAGAGACTATGGACCTCCACTTGCTACGATCCTGACAAACCTCTTTTGCTTCATCTAAACTCATCAATCTCTTCATACATGCCCTTCGGTTACATACCTCTTTCTATATTATCTTTAAATATAGAAAAAAAAAAACTTCTATTATAAATAAAATTTCTATATCGATCAAATCTGAAATTTATTATTCTATTACTAATATATACTATTATCTATGTGATTCGAGATGCGACTGTCATTATATGAACGCAGAATTGAAGATTCCAATAAAACATTTACACGACATGGTGCCAAGAATAATAGATAAATAAATAAATATATAGGGACAAATTACACTAATTGAGCTAGCCCCAAAGTAAGTTCGAGACTTGTGTTGTGGAATACTTATTCAACGATACTATTTTATAACAGATACATATAATTACATAAATATCAAAGACTCAGGTTTATCTGAAAAAGATCATTTTCTATCTTGACATGAGCGGGGATCGAACCCCGGGACCGGTGTGACAGCGTGGCATGATGACCACCAGACTACCAAAAGTCTAACTAAAAAAAAAATGTATTAAAAATCGTGGAATAGTTTTCTGGAAAATTAAATTCGATGTCAAAAAAATCTGTATTCTAATATACACCCGTTGAATATACTACTCAAATATATCTACGTGATTCGAGATGCAATCGTCAATTTTATTATATGTGTATATAGTGTCGTATAATAAATAAATTCCTCTATCCATATACGTAATCCAAATTTCTGTATGTCATAAGATAAAAAAGTTACGTAAATGATTTTCGATCGAGACCACGTAGTTATACGCCGGCCGCCTACTGCGTAATGTCGATGACCCCGGCCGGCCGGCGGGCGGTGTATGGCGGCGGTACTACTAATTGACCTCACAATTTTACTTTCGAGTTTTAGTCAACATTTTTTGTTTCTGAATTTTTATTTGGACTAGCTAATTAGGTCTTACTAACGATGCCTATGAAGTAGCCTTCAACTTCAGAACCAATAAAAAATCACCGTGTATATAAGTATGTAATGAATACATTTTATTTTTATTTATTCGTTTTCAAGGGGATCCAACGGCTGATACAATAATCAACATCAATTTGAATGGGTATCGGAAAGCCAATAAAAGGTTCCCACGGAGAGCACTAGATTACACAAAACGATTACACAGAGCACACATCAAAAACAACACTGACTTAACGCCAAAACAAGCATCTGCATTTTTAATGCCATACTCAACGATCGCACGATAACTCTAATATTAGGAATCGGTATACAAGTACCTATATAATATAATATACAAGTATACAATCAATCAATATAATCATTGACTTAAGAATTCGGCAGTGACGCGTGGTATCCGGCAGAATAGGACCACTCTAAGTCTTCCTATGGATGTCGTAGAAAGCGACTGAGGAAATACAAGCTAAACAAAGCTTATAAACATCAGTGAGACCTTTCCAAACCGTCTGGCCAGCGAGGAGAATATAGGCCAAACCCTCTGGCTGCTCTGGCTAAGTATGGCTCTAGTAGTACAGAGAGGGTGCTCCTGCAGGGAGACAAAAAAGACCTGATGATGATGAAATAATTTATTAGTTAAGGTACGCCTTATCGACGCAACGCTGGTGTTAAAGATGTCCAGATTTGAATCTCCTTTGTCAGAATGACTAAATCATTTCTGTAACATAATAAATAATCTTTGACCAAACTATCGAACCCTCCCATATTTATGTTGTCCCGAGGAAATGTGTCACTGTGACAGATAATATAAAGGGATAAGCCCGGGTACGGGAAAAAGAGCTATAATTAATATTTTCATTTGTTTGCTGACATATTGGATTGCCTTTAAGAGATTTTGTCCTTATGATATACTAGTTTATTCGCTAGAAAAAAAAAACCCTCGACTCTCAAGCCTTCATTCCCATAACTGTTGATCGGCTGAACCGATTTTCATCAAACAGAGCTGAGATCCTCCGCACGGAAACTTGCGTTCACGTAAAATACCGCAAAACAACATTCTGAGTAAAAATATTTTCTAAGTATAACTTTCATTGATACAAAAAGTTGTATTAATTGTCTGTTATAAGGTTCTATTCTGAACAACGACGTTATGATTTGAAGTATGTTCTCAATAGTGATATTATTAATTAAAACAATATGATTATAAAGAAAAAAGTTCAGAAAAACAAAAAAAATTAGACTTGTTCTTGGCAGTAAAAGTATGAATTTTAAAAAGTATGATCAGAAAATGTTATAAGCTCCGAGGCTCCGTAGGTAGTAATAAAAAAGGATAAAAAATTAAAATAATAAAGAGTGATTATTATGAATACAATAAAGAATTGGATTTTGAATTTTTATGTGAAAAGTCTTGGTAAGGGGATTTTTGAGTCTTCTTATCGTGTGTGTTAGTGACTAACACTAGTGTCAGAGTTTTTAAACTTTGCCTTAAAGGCCTCTGACATGGTTTTAGGTAACGACCAATGTCAAAGACAGTGACCGGGACCGACATCGCCGATCTTCTTACTTATCAGACAATCAGGTGATCAACCTACAATGTCCTAACCAAACTAGGACAACAACACGAAGTCGTTGTCCTCGCCGGGAATCGAACCCGTGACCTCTGGGTATGAGCCGAACGCTCTAACCACAACACCACGGGGTCAGTAGAGCATATATTCAAAAGATTGACTTCGGAAAACTTAGCTGTCTACTTCAAATAGAAGTGAGAAGTGTCGCATCTGAACCTCAATAATGTGTACGTGACATCAATGTTCCGGAAGCGAGATAGTGTTGTGCAACGCAGGTCAGGAATTATCTCGAGACTAGCAGAGGATGTTACTCCACATCACACGTAAACACAGTGATTTCTAGATAGCTACAGTCTTCGAGGAATAAGCTCTGCGTTAGTGTGAGTGAGCGCAATCAGAAGTGGGAGTCCGTCAAAAAGTTACATAAAAATAAAATCAGTAATAAATAAATGCATAGGAACAAATTAAACTGAGTTAGCCTCAATGTAAGTTCGAGACTTGTATTATGAGATACTAACTCACGGATACTATATTTTATAACAAATGCATTTATAGATAAACATCTAAGACCCAGGACAATTTGAAAGAGGCCATTTTTCAACTTGCCCTGACCGCGGACCGGAACCTCTGGGTGGCGGACTAGCATGGTGACCACTACGTCACGAAGGTCGTCAAATCAACGTTTTATTAGAAAAAAATGAACCATTATTATTGAAGTAAAAACTTCTTTAGCGGCGTGTTGTGCACTTTTTTTGGAATGGGTAAAAAATATTAAACTCGCGTCAGGACACGTGGCCTGATCGAAAATTCGTAAGACGGCGCAGGGCTCTTGCGCGAATGTTCGTGTGTGTTTATGTTACAGCGTGCTACGCGCGTCCATGGATGGTGACAGCTGATGGCTCGACCGTCTGTGTAGTGGCCATACTGCTGTGTATTTGAAAATGATTTTGTTGAAAATGAATTTGGTCATGCTTGTGACTTTTGTGACAGACTGTGGTTCAGAAAAGATTTGAAATATTTTATACTGATAATTAAAGCAATTCGTGCAAAATTATTCCCTAACCATTCCAAAATATCAAAAATGCACAACGTTAATATTCAAGTTTTCACTTCTGCCGGCACTCCCAGAGTGCAACCCGTCGTTTTTTTATTTCAAAACACGATATTACGTTAATTTATTTTATGACTAGCTGTGCCCGCGGGCTCCACTCCCCGTGGGTATTTTAGGATAAAATCTATCCTATATTCTTCCCCGGGTCTTAAACGATATCCATATTAAATTTTATTTAAATCGGTCTAGCCGTTCTTGAGTTAAAAAATAGTGTAACTGACATGACTTTTATTTGGAATCACTTTCTATTTAATTTGGTATTTTTACCCTGGTTCTTTAGGCTTGCGTGGGAATACAAATCCAACACGTAGAGGACCTATGAAATATTTGGTTTTATAGTGTCTATCTATCTATCTATCTATCTATCTATGTTCTAGTTCTAGAGTCAAGTGTCCCTCTTCTATGTACTAAAAGGTAGTATATAGCCACGTGAAAAACTAGATAGTAGATTATAACAAAGTGAAAAGAAAAACTATCCGAGCTAAGTAGGGTTTGCAAATTAGAGAGTTATAGGCGACCAACTTAAAAAACGTATAAAATCGGAAAAGTAAAATTTCATACAAATTCAAAAAGAAGTTAGTTGTTTAGACGTTAAAAAACTAGTAGAATATAACGAAGTTTAAAGAAAAACTATCAGAGGTAAGTAGGGTTTGCAAATTAAAGAGTTATAGGTGACCAACTTAAAAAAGGTACTCGGAAAAGTAAAATTTCATACAAAGTCAATAGATAATTCGTTTTTAGACATTTTGACGTGATAACGTCTTTAAAATCGTTTTAGTCGGGTGACATGTTCAGAAACTTGTGTCACACCAAAACCTCACGAGCGCGATCGCAGGTATAACGAGAGAGAGACGGACCGATCTCCCGTCTTATCTCGAGCGCTGCCAGAAGACGTTATCACGTAAACATCTCGATCGTAAACCTACTTTACAAACAACCAATTTTTTAGTGCCGTGAACTCAAAGTCAGCAGTCGTGACTACGGAACTCTACACTACACAAGGCCCGACATGCACTTGGCTAGTATTTGTTTATATAAGTATCTTTTTTCTCTGTACCTATCTATAATACTTATGTTCTATATTCAGAGAGATAAACCAGAATATTTTCTTAGAAAAACTTCAAAGAATATATTCTAAGAAAAATAAATTTGTATTCCCAAAAGTGTCATTTAGGCGCAGCGCAGGCCTTAATCGGCTTTCGGCATTATCTGATGGTTTCTTTGTATACTCGACGCTTTAAGAAACCACTTTTATGGAAAACTGTAATCCGATAAATAAGCAACGAATAAGATACAAAAAAAAAATAAGTCGAGTTTTTTTAAAGACACTAAACCGTCTAAACTTATTACTAACATAGTTATAAGTTTCTTTTGTTACTGACTCTTTATGGGTTTTAAAACCTGAAATAAACGATTTTTTTCACAATCTATAACAAAAATCTGACATTATTGGAATCTGACATTATTGGAATCTGACATTTATAGAATCTGTCATTTTTAGAATCTGGCATTTTTGGAATCTGGCATTTTAAACCCGTCTGGCATTTTTAGAATCTGACATTTATAGCCGATACCATTTCAAAATATTTACATATGTGTACAATTAAGTTTTTTGTGTAAAAACATCTTCATTAAAAATTTTGATCATTCACTTTTCGAAATATAATAGGTACTGAGAAACTGACTTTATCCCCCCACTACTTAACCAATTTTGGACTATGCGACCACTTGAACCTATGACGGTTCAAACAAAAAAGAGAATTTTTAAAATCAGTCCAGGCGTCGAAGACATAAAAAAAAAAAAAAACGACGGCTTGCACTCTGGGAGTGCCGGCAGAAGTGAAAACACAGCAGTATGGCCACTACACAGACGGTCGAGCCATCAGCTGTCACCATCCATGGATGCGCGTAGCACGCTGTAACATTAACACACACGAACATTCGCGCAAGCGCCCTGCGCCGCCTAAACGAAACAGGCGCAGGCATACATTTTCGCCGCGCCGTAGAAAGAGGGGGGGATACTCCCTCTCCTACGCCGCGCCAGCTGTCTACTCTCCATCCGTCTTACGAATTTTCGATCAGGTCCAAAAAAAGTGCACAACGCCGCTAAAGAAGTTTTCACTTCAAAAACGTGACAAATCGATAACCTCCTTTTTGCAAGTCGGGTAGTTAAATTAAAACAAATCGACCGTTCAAGCTTCACTGACGTTAGTACCATATCAGGTAGCTCCAAAATCAATCTAACTTGCTTCAAACCGCAGCTAAACTTCCATCACTCAGCTCAAATTACTAACTGCAGTCTGGGTGCACTGAATATCAAATAAACTTGCAATTTTAGGTTTCATGTTTCCAAAACTCTCTTAGCAATATTTTTAACCCACTTTCAAAAAGGAGGAGGTTATAAATTCGTCGCGATCTTCTTTTTTTATGTATGTTAGTGTGTTTTTTAACAAAATAGGTTGTGAGTGGTGAAGTTCTTTTTAGTTTTGAAAAATTATTAGTTTGTTTTTCGTTATAAAAATATTTTTGTTTACCTTCGACAAAACAGGGGTGTTATGAATTTGACGTTACGCCTGTCTGTGTGTCTGTCTGGTGGCATAGTAGCCCTCGAACGGATGAACCTATTTTGCCGCGGATTATTTTACATGAAAGCAAGATCCCTTGCGGTGGTTCTTAGCTATGATTGATGCAAATCAGTTTAGTCAGTTAAAAGTTATTGGGGGTTAACGCTTGAGAGTCTGATTTTCCCCAGCAAATAACAGATGGCGCTACTGATATCATAAGCATAGTGATGTATGAGTGATGTAGTTCCACTACTCATCACTAGATGGCGTCCTTAACAGTCGGGGATTTTTAATAAACTTGTCTACCCTCATGCCACAGAATTAATAATAGTATTACATACAGAACGGAAACTCGCACCGTCCCCCGCAATCTGGTGTTCTCGCAACCCTTCCCCCGATATTGTGAGGTGTAAGCGGCAGTAAAACAGGGTTATTGGTAGTCGCACGTTGACATTACGCCAGTCACTTAGAATTATTGAATTATATTGGTGAGAAACTGCGCACATTATCATTGTTTATCCACGGACAACAATAAATAACAAAATTTTTATAGATTTCCGAGTGATGAAAACAGGTAAGCAAAGCAACAAATTCTGTGGTGGCGACCCTGATTGTTTAACTCACACATTTGACGTGTGCACGGACGGATTGTTTCGTTTGTAGTCGCACTAGGTATATATGCTGCTCTGTTTGTATGAAGTGCCATACCTGTGCTCATGCCCAGACACCTACCATTTCGCTAAACGTGATCTTTGGGTGTTACGGCTCTAGGGTCTGTATACTTAGAACAGTAAGACCCAAATTGCTGTGTCTGGCCCATTAGGGATAAAGACGTGATGGTCCGTTGATATGTATGTATGTATTTTCACCAGATTTGCCACCAGGTTAAAATCAGTATCATCATCATCATTTCAGCCGCATAACGTCTACTGCTGGACATAGGCCTCTCCTAAAGATTTCCAAAATGACCGATCTAGAGCGGCTTGCATCCAGCGCCTTCCAGCGACCTTGGTTAGGTCGTCGGACCACCTTGTGGGTAGATTCTTACGCTTCGCTTGCCCGAAGTCAGTATATCTGTAAACGACACGGCTGAGGCTCAACGATTAAGCTGATGAAAGAAAAACGAAGGGCCGATAATACCCTTGTTTGTGAGATGGAGACTCTTCACGCTTCACTGGTTATTGTACTAAAGATAGTTTGTTTTTACCCAACAAGGTGAAGCAGAAGGTAGGGTCATGTATATCGTCGCTATGTATCTTATACCTTTAAACGAGCAATTCTTGTATATTTATTTATTTATATGTTTATAAATTTCTGTGATCTCGTAAACGGCTCTAACGATTTCGCTGAAAATTGGTATGTGGGGGTTTCCGGGGAAAACAATCGATCAAGATTAGTCTTATGTTTGGGAAAACGCGTGTTTTCGAGTTTTATGCGTTTTTCTTTCCACGCAGAATATGATCGCTAATTTCGTCGCGCCGGCCGCCATTCATTTTGACTCAGCGGTTTATGATGCTGCCCGCTAAAAAGAGTATTACGGGTTCGAATCCCACTCGGTGACTTACTTTTGTTTTCAAATTTTTATGTTCAAATTTATATATACTTTTTAATTTTGTATTGTTTTTAGACAAGTTTAAAAAATGTAGTTATTGTTTGAGATGTAACCGAGCAAAGCTCGGTCGCCCAGGTACTGTATGTATAATGCGCACAAGTATGTTTTTTTCGTTTGATTCATTTCTTTTTGGCTCATCAGGACTGTCATTATTTAAAAAAAAATGTTTACTTATTGTATGTCGTCAAGTTATGTCAGATGCCTTTAGGCTGCCTAAAAAAATGCCTTAAACCACGTTTACAAACACGAAAAACTAACAAACAAAATACATACATATTGTATACACGGTGATTTTTTATTGGTTCTGAAGCCGAAGGCCACTTCATAGGCATCGTTAGTAAGACCTAATTAGCTGGTCAAAATAAAAATTCAGTAACAAAAAATGTTGACTAAAACTCGAAAGTAAAATTGTGAGGTCAATTAGTAGTACCGCCGCCATACACCGCCCGCCGGCCGGCCGGGGTCATCGACATTACTCAGTAGGCGGCCTGCGTATAACTATGTGGTCTCGATCGAAAATCATTTACGCAACTTTTTTATTTTATGACATACAGAAATTTGGATTAAGTATATGGATAGAGGAATTTATTTACTATACGACATTTTTTTTTCCAAAACCAATGAAAAGTCAGCGTGTATATAATTTTTTTGTTTCGCAAATAAATAAATAATAATAATAATAAATAAATATATAGGGACAAATTACACTGATTGAGCTAGCCCCAAAGTAAGTTCGAGACTTGTGTTATGGGATACTAACTCAACGATAATAATGACTAAGATACAGCACATTTAAATTTCAAGCGACGTCACGATCAATTACGATTTTCACTCGACATTGACATAATCGCCTCTCTGAGACTTCGACTGTATCTTTGTGAATTTTTATTACTTCGCTAAACGAAAAAATATGCATCCATTATGACTAAATAAAAATAATTTTCCTAGTCACAGAATATAACACACACTAGCTGTGCCCGCGACTTCGTCCACGTGGAATAGTTATTTTGGGAATCATATTTATTTTTTGTTTACAAACCTTTTGGCTTTATTATAAACTAGTAGTTCGCCACGAACTTAGACCTCGCGATTATATCTTCTACTATCAAGCAAAGCAAGCAAGCAATCCAATACACGACAATTGAACACAATTAACTGACTAAACAAATTAAACAAAACTTTAAACAAGCAAGACAACAA
Source organism: Acrobasis consociella (assembly GCA_963555685.1). NCBI lineage: Eukaryota > Metazoa > Arthropoda > Insecta > Lepidoptera > Pyralidae > Acrobasis > Acrobasis consociella. The sequence goes on from OY743127.1 coordinate 559,540, forward strand.
AAAGTCATACGATTCTAGAAAAAATCAAGTCAATCTTGTAAACTTATGAAAAAATAACCATAGCGAGTTGAGTTTTTGTTGGACATCTACCTACATAGTTATTGCTTTTTGTGAACTATATGGTATTGAATGTACTTACGCAACGCAACAAATATTTGTCATTTTTCTTCTTTTCTTAAAAATAGTGGTCAAGACATTGGCCTTGTAACTCGGAAGTCGCGGGTTTAATTCCCACGGGAGACATGTATTTTTAAGAAAGTTGTTCAGTAACCTGGACTGAATTCAATATTTTGTAAGAAGATTTTGTATTGTATATCCGTCACGGCTCAGTCAGCTAGACTTCGCGAGTCACCCTAAACCCGTTTAAGTATAACGTATAAAAAAGTTGTCCAGACAAAAAAGTAGTTCAATTAAAAAAAATGCGTTTTTATAATGGCAACAAAAAAGTCTAATGAAATTTTTGAAAATATTTTGAAATGGCGGAATTATGACAGTTTTAAAATTTTAAACCCCCATATTTCCGCCATTTTGAAAAATTTCAGAAAACTGGCTCGACAAAAAAATTCTATTTAGTTGCTGAGCTTGCTTACAAAATTTTATCAGAATCGGTTAAGAAATGCGACCTGTAGGCGAGAACAGCCAGACAGACAGACAGACAGACAGACAGACAGACAGACAGACAGACAGACAGACAGACAGACAGACAGACAGACAGACGAACAAAAGAATTTTTGGCTAATCTCGAAACTGAGAGCTTCGCTCGCTTCGCTCGCTCGGTCAATTACCTATAGCTGTTACCCACGACTTATTTTAGACGATTTAGTAACATAATTAAAATTATATATTTTAAATATTAAAAGATAGACATATACTGTCGCGGACATTTTTTTATATAATTTAAAGAGGAATAATTCTTTCATACATATTTTTGCGTATCTCGAACGGTTTTCGCAGCGCACGCAACGGAAGCCCTCAAAGATGAATAATTTTCCCTGTTTTTTCCACATTTTCGACTGTTTCTTCGCTCCTATTAGTCGCAACGCGATGTTATATACCCTTAAGCCTTCCTCGATAAATGATTTATCCAACACAAAAATAATTTTTAAATTCGAACCAGAAGTTCCTAATATTAGTGCGTTCAAACAAACAAACTCTTCAGCTTTATAATGTTATGTTACTAGAGGCAGCGCGCGGCTTCGCCCGCGTTAACCACACGTGTGAAGTCGCGGGCGTGATGCAATATAGCCTATAGCCATCCTCGATAAACGACCTATCTAATACCGAAAGAATTTTTTAAATCGGACCAGTGGTTCCTGAGATTAGCGCGTTCAAACAAACAAAACAAACAAACAAACTCTTCAGCTTTATATATAAGTATGGACTAGAGGCAGCGCGCGGCTTCGCCCGCGTTAACCACACGTGTGAAGTCGCGGGCGTGATGCAATATAGCCTATAGCCTTCCTCGATAAACGACCTATCTAATACCGAAAAAAATTTCAAATCGGACCAGTGGACCAGTGGTTCCTGATATTAGCGCTTTCAAACAAACAAACAAACAAACTCTTCAGATTTATATATAAGTATAAAGCTATAGGTAAAGCCATAATTTTCCCCGTTTTTTCCACATTTTCGACTGTTTCTTCGCTCCTATTAGTCGCTACGTGATGTTATATAGCCTAAAGCCTTTCTCGATAAATGATCTATCCAACACAAATATTTTTTTTTAATTCGAACCAGTAGTTCCTGAGATTAGCGCGTTCAAACAAACAAACTCTTCAGCTTTATAATGTTAGTAAGTGTAGATTAGGAAATTCTTTTCTGTATGTAATACTTATAATAAATTCTGTGACTTCTAGTCACAAGTTCACAATACAACACTATTGACGATAATTATGTATGGTCAATTTTTTACGATTCTTTGTCTAAAACAAAACAAAGTAAGTGCAGCAATACTTATTATTCTATGTCAGTAGTCAGTCGTAATTCAATCAATAAACTGTAGGAATAGGAACCAATATCGATGTCGTAACTCTGGTTCCCGGGTCTGCCAAGTTTTACGGTTTTACGAACCTTCCGGCCGTTTGCGGCTTTTATATCTTTGCTTTTCTTACACGTACTTTCTGTTTTACAGCCTTATGGAGAGAGATGAAACAAATCCTAAAAATATATTTTTATATTCTTTGTTTTCTATTAGATTTGTAATATTTTTAACAGGATATCGAATATTAGCTGACACATATTTGAACGGGAAAACCTTAGTTCGACAATGTGAACATGCCAACAAATGTATACTACCTATAAGGTCTAACAAAATATACCTACTGAAACTATTTAAGGGCCAATTTAGTCCATGATTTGCACAACTTTTCTAGAGAAACATTTATCGAAATATGAAAAACATTTTTGCCTTTCTTGTATGGGAGGCATAAAAATATTTATCATATTTCAATATACGTTCCTTGGAAAAAGTTATTTAAAATTATGGACTAAATTCACCCTTAAAATAGTTTCAGTATATTTTTTTAGACGGTATAAACATACTATATTATGTATATTTTACTATACACTATCACGAATTTTATCCCTAATAAACACAGCATTTTGGGTCTTGCCGCTCTATGCAGACCCAAAAGCCACTATTTGCATGATGATCGACGAGATGGTGTTCTAGGTAGACACAAGGATTCAAAATAGTGATGAGTTGCTATCCCATTCTCTCGATCGGCTTTTCCAATTTGCGCGAGAAAAGAATCAGCTGGTATAATCTAAGTTTTCTTTTTCCAGACCAGATGAAAGTACAAGTCACGGTTGCATTAATCCATGGTACACGGCTCTCAAGCCCAAAAACTTGCGTCTCATTTCTTGTCTCCATCTATCTTCCGCAAATTATCATCAATGATTGATGAGAATATAAACTGGGTTTAGGTTTGTTCTCTTTGTCCTTTATTGATAGGTCTTGCACAAAAAAATGTTATTACTATCCAAAATTACGACTTCGGCAAACAAAAATTTTGCGAGGTCCTACTTGCTTTGGAAGGCACGTTACAATACAATACAATAGAATACCCTTTATTGCACAAAATAAAATACAACACATAATTTTCTTGAAACTAGGAAATGCGCAAAAGGCACGTTAGTACTTCTACTGCTGAAAAAAAAAGCCGTTGGACCCCGCTGTTATTATTATATTCAAATTCAAATATATCTTTATTATCATACGATATTTTTAAGTATAAGTTTATTTATTGTCTATGTCAGATCCTTTTAGAAAGTTTGAAAAAATTTCCAGTCAATATTAGACTGACTGGTCATATTTTCGGTCAGCCGGTTTGAAAAAAATTGAGGGATTGATAAAATAAATGTTGAGAAGGTTCGGGAATGTAGGAAGAAAGTAGATTTACCAAAATGATGAAAGGAGATTTGCTAAAAGGGTTTGCAAAGCGAATGTGAGTGGAAGAGTGGGTCAGGGTGTAGATGAAACGAAAGAGATCTGTCAAGATCGTAGCAAGTGGAGGTCCATAGTCTTTGCCGTACCTGTGGAAAACCGGCGTGATAATATGTGTCGCAGTTGGATTGTATAATCCACAGCTCGGTTTTGTAAAACAGCTGAAAATCGTTCAGCTAGATCGTCCGTTGCTGGTAACATGAAACATTTCTTCGAGTATGTTGCAAAAGAAAACGGTACTATAGGGAGCGTACCTTGTGGGGTCCAACCTGCGGGCTCAAACTCAAATCGCATTGAAATGAGATTTTGACAGCGGCGGGTAATTTAAATATAAATTCGTAATGATTGCTTGGCATCTCGGGTGTGGGGTTTACGGGTTTACGCACGTCCCTGATATGGTAAGACATTTTATTTGATACATACATACATACTATCACGTCTTTATCCCTAATGGGGCAGACAGAGCATTTTGGGTCTTGCGGTTCTATGCAGAGCCCAGGGCCGCAAAACCCAAAAGTCACTTTTAGCGTCATGGTGGGCGAGAAGACAGGAAAGCAATCAATACAGTGATGGGTTGCTAGCCGCATCGCCTGTTAACATGATTTGCATTTTTGCCCATTTCCTCGATCGGCTTTTACGATCTGCGTGGGAAGAGAAGCTGCTGGTACATTCTAAGTTTTTTTATTTCTCCCAGACCAGCATGGCATTATATTTGATGAATATTTTATAACTAGTTGTGCCCGTGGGCTTAGCTCCCCGTAGAAATTTCGGGATAAAAACTATCCTATGTCCTTCTGGACATAGGATACCGTCCTGGGTATCATACTATATCCATATCAAATTTCATCTAAATAGGTTCAGTGTTTGAAGCGTGAAGTGGTGGTAACAAACAAACAAACAAGTATACAAACTCACTTTCGCATTTATAATATTACTAGCTGTACCCGTGGGCTTCGCTCGCCATGGGAATTTCGGGATAAAGAGTACCCTATGTCCTTCCTAGAGTCTCAAACTATATCTATACCAAATTTCATCCAAATCGGTTCTGTAGTTTAAGCGTGAAGAGGTAACAAGCAAACAAACATACAAACTCACTTTCGCATATAAAAATGCGAAATTTATAATATTAGTAGGATTAGTAGGATGGGATTAGTGGTAGAGTTTTTAGCAATTGTTTGCGATATCGTCATAGCTAAAGTGGTGCACGTATTAAGGGGAGCAGACTAAACATTTTTGTATAATACAAGGAATGCTACATAAGTTTTGTTGATTCAAATTACTACGCCTGTTTGGGTAGGCAGAGACTATGGACTTCTTGCTACAATCCTGCCTGGCAGACCTCTTTAATAGTGAATAGTTGTTTTGATGAGATTTAAATAGCGGCGGGTAATTAAGATAATAATATAAATAAAGACAGGCTCTAAAGGTTTTGTATCCAGAGCGGTAAAATAATTTTTCATCTCATGTACTCGAAAAACGATGTTTTCATCCCAAAACATTTGGAGTGCTGATTCTCTCGGGATTTGAAAAACTGAACACTGATGTCATTTAACTAAAATCAGCCAAAAACAAAAGAATTTACTTTTAATACAATAAATAGAAGGCACAGATGTCGTATTTTTTAAAATTTTGAATACTTTCATTGTCAACATGGATGAATGTGGGTAAAAATGTTTATGTTCTTTGCTTCGAAAAAGGAAAAAGGAATAATTAAAAAAAGCGCAATTTTTGTCTTTGATTCAAAGTTATAACAGAAGTTTGAAGTTATATTGTGTTGAAATTAAGAATTTTGTGTAAATTTGAATACTTTTTCGTAAGTTAAAGCCGATAGTGAACATCGAGTTTATTGCTTTTATAAAAATAAAAAAAATTGTAGAACACACAAACACGTTATGAGTTTATGAGTGAACATTATTTTAGAAGTTGGTTCTGAAAAATTATTTCTTAGTATTTATTGATTGAAAACGACACTAAATAAAGGTTAGTACTTGTCGGAGCTTTGATTAGGTATTGTAGGTGTCCTACTTTCTTCATATTCTGTTTTGTATCTATTTGGTAGCTTTTCTCATAGATGGAGATGAAAAGTAGAGTATGCTACTCGCGTACGGTAATATTTTTATCTCGGGCGTTATACGTGAATCGCTCGCTTCACTCAGGATTCCACCGTAGAATCACTCGCTACGCTCGAGATTCAACTGTGGAATCCTTCGTTTCGCTCTGGATTCAAAGTAGCGCCCTCGACTTAATAAAAGTATGACCTTTGCGCCTTAGCACAATCTTCTAATAAAAAGATATACATTTGTAATGATTGCTTAAAACTTGTTGGGATAAAATTTACGCACGTCACTTAGGGTGAGACATTTTATTTGTGGCATATTTAACAAATATTAATAGATTTGTTATTAGAAAATAATAGTATAAATATATATTCTTAAGGCCATACCCAAATTTTCCGGGGTCCAGTGGCGCCGCCATTTTAAATAAATCATTTAAAAGGAAACGGAGATATCATTTAAAATTGTGTCTTGGTCAAGTTCTAGATACCCATTCAAAGTATTTTTTAAACTACTATTTGTAGTTTAAAGTGAGAACGTGAATCTTTTCTACGCACATTTGCGAAAAACGGCCACTTTTAGCTAATGTGCGTAGAAAAGCTTCACGTTCGCACTTTAAATTACAAACAGTAGTTCATAAAATAGTTTTAAGGGTTATCTAGGGCTTGACCAAGACACAATTTTGAATGATATCTCCGTTTCCTTTTAAATGATTTATTTTAAATGGCGGCGCCACTGGACCCCGGAAAATTTGGGTATGGCCTTAATGATGATAATGATTAATGCAACAGGTAACGCGTTAGATGAGAAGATCACTTTCAAATCTGCCTATAGATCTAGTAAAGAAACATTCTCACTTTAATTGTATTCTGATAAGCAATCGCTAAGTTAAATTGAAAAATAACTTGATTGCCGATTGTTTACGCTCGCAAAGGTGGATGGAAAGTCACAGACTTAATCAATTGTTTGTTGCTGATGGACAAAAACAATTAAAATACAATAAAAAGTAATTAAATTAAGAATCGAACGAAACTCGCCTCGACTTATCTTGTGAAAAGTGGAGCCGATTACAATCAAACATAGCTCTTCTCTTGTACATACATACATAATATCACGCCTGTTTCCCGCAGGGGTAGGCAGAGACTATGGACTCTTCTCTTATCATGCATTTTAATAGCTAAAATATATAATCATCATTATTTCAGTCGCATAACGTCCACTGCTGGACATAGGCCTCTCCTAAGGATTTCAAAAATGATCAAAATAAATAAAAATAAATAAGTATATACCAAAAAATCACACTGATTAAGCTAGGCCCAACGTAAAGCAAGAATACATACAAGAGAATCACACCTCTTCCCTCCAACCTTCACCGGAACCCTTCAATTGTGTGTCAAATATTCTCGAAGCCGGCCCTGAGTCCGGCTTATCGCGCCTCTCGACCGCCAGTCCGGCCCTGTCTCAGTTTTCACTCATTAAATTTCACCTGAGTACGTCCCCTGTCAGAAAGTGATACTCACATAAATATGAGGTTTTTTTACTAATGAATAACCTTGACGAATTTCCTCATCACATCATCATCATCATCATCAGGTCTTTTTGTCCCCATTGCAGGAGCACGACCTTCTCTGTACTACCAGAGCCATACTTGGCCAGAGCAGCCAGAGGACTTGGCCTACACTCTCCACGCTGGCCAGACGTCTTGGAGAGATCTTTTATGATGTTTATTACGGCACAAATATAGTAGCCTTGGCAATAATTACTTGTTTGAGCCGTTTGGGGTTGAAACGTTGGGGCTGTGGGGATCGGCGTATAAAATATACAACGTGGAAGGGACCTACCACTAGTACGTACGTACCTACGATCACTATAGTGTAATGAAATTAGAAAAACGGTTCGACGTTCCCATACAAAATGCCACACTTTTGTATGGAAGAGCCGATTTTTTTAGGTTTTTGACCGTTATTCTAATTTCATTATCACTCTAGTATTCAGAAGTTGTTTTCCTCTATTCTTGGAAACTTAGACTATTCTTGTTTCCGTGAAATGAGCCGATCATCTTTATCTCGTGTATAAAAAACGTTTATTTGTCAACAATCCCCAATATACTCGCCGCAAAACGCCGCCATTTTGAAGCAATAGCTTTTAGGGTACAGCCCTGTTAGCGGCGCGATTTCAAATATAACATTTTTTTTTATTTGGTCTGAGTTATGTGCATGCTTATTCTTAACCGTCGACGAAAAAGGATGTTATAAGTTGAAGCGTGCATCTATGTATCTGTCTGTGGCATCGTAGTGCCTAAAAGATTGGGCTGATTTGATGCGGATTTTTACCAAAAGTCGCCGTTTTTCTCAAATGTGCGAAAAAAAGCTTTATGTTCTCACTTAAAACTGTAAACAGTATTTCATACAATAGTTTTATTAGTTTATCTAGAGCAACTGAAGACAACAATTTAAATGATATCTCCGTTTCCTTTCAAATAATTTATTCCAAAGCACTGTACCTCCAAAAATTTAAGTAATATAATCTCGTAAACACCTCTTAATGTAAGACCCTACACTTATTCCTCCCTACGCGCTCGTTTCCTCTTATCTGTGGTACGCCAGCACCATTATCTCGAGACAAAAAACGCGGAGACGCGCTAAACGTCGATCGCCCGATAACAGGCCGAAGCTTTATGACATGCATTAATGACACCTCAGAAGGATAGCCAAGAGCAATGTGTGTACGATTTGTTAGTTATTTATTGATCTTATAAACTTTGTAAACTGACGCAGCCCTTCCGACACGTAGGCGACTTCTTCTTCTCCCTTGCCTTTTCCCTATTTGGGGTTCGCTCTGTTTGTCAGCTCCCTCCATAACCTTCTATCCTTTGCCATCTCTGTACTGACCCCCCCGTTCCCCCATATGCGATCTTACGCATTCTTCCTACGTCTTTCTCAGCCTTCCTCTTTCTTTATACCTGTCTAAAAAGGAGTAGGCGACTAACCCTGTGTAAATATTTTTTTTACAAAACGCATGTATTTTCTTTAAATACCTAATTTAAATATATTAAGTAATATTTATTTAAACTTTACATGACAGGTAATCCTACCAATATTATAAATGCGAAAGTGAGTTTGTATATTTATTTGTTTGTTTGTTTGTTTGTTACCTCTTCACGCTTAAAGTACTGAACCGATTTGGATGAAATTTGGTATGGATATAGTTTGAGACTCGGGAAAAGGGTACTCTTTATCCCGAATTTCCCACGGGGAGCGAAGCTCGCGGGTACAGCTAGTGTTTAATAAAAACATTGACGAGTAAAAGTCCCTAATTACTGAATAAATATTTTTATTCTTTGAATTTGATAGTAAGCAACGTCTAAGTAGCGTTAGAGCCAGCCTCTTGTCGCTGTCTCTGTATGGAAATAGACGCACACGCACACGAAGACGATTTTTGTCAGAGACTTGTAGCACAGGTATGGCACTTCATAGAAGCGCCATGCCTGTAAAACTAACACAACCGTGCACACGGTAATGTGTGTTTGTTTGCCCGATCAACACCCTCGACGACGCGAGAACGGATATCAAGCTAGCACGTATGAAGCGTGTATATCAGATGTCAAGCTAGCACGTATGAAGCGTGTATATCAGATGTCAAGCTAGCACGTATGAAGCGTGTATATCAGATGTCAAGTCAAGCATGTATAAAGCGTCAATATCAGATGTCGAGTTAGCATTGTATATAGCGTCAATATCAGATGTCAAACTAGCACGTAAAAGTAGGTACATCAGATGTAAAGCTTGCATGTATGAAGCGTGTATATCAGATGCTAAGTGTCTATTCTGTGCCCTCCTTATTTTGCATTTGACGCTCCATTCAAAGTAACCTTTGAGACTTCATTGAGCTCATTAGGAAGATTGATAGATTAAATAGATTCATGTTTTACAGACTCTAAAAGATTGTGAGTAATAAATTTGAACGTTCTACGATTAAATTACAGATGTTCTGAAAAAAGGTGATGTAAGGACTACTTACCCATAACCGAAGAGCAGGCATAAAAAGAGTTATGAGTGTTGACGAAGCAAAAGAGGTTTGCAAGGATCGTAGTAAGTGGAGATCCATAGTCTCTGCCTACCCCAATTGAAAACAGGCGTGAAAATATGTATGTATGTATGTAAATTCCATGTCTGCTGGTTGATTTTAAACACCGTTATATTGTAATTTTGAAGTCAGAATTACTTATGTAATACAAAACTGTAAGAAACAACTGGCCAAGTGCGAGTCACACTCGCGCCCAAAGGGTTCCGTACCACGACCTATATAAAATCACGTCAGTAGTATGGGTTGTTGTTGTAGTTATAGCGACAACAGAAATACATCAACTGTCTAGCTATCACGGGTCCTGAGATACAGCCTAGTAGAGATATAGATACAGACTGACAGACAGACGGGCAGTGGAGTCTTATCTTTGGGTAAGGAACTCTAAAAACTAGATTTAATTAAACCTATTATGACGACCTCCGTGGCGTAGTGGTCACCATGCTAGTCCGCCACCCAGAGGTCCCGGGTTCGATCCCCGGTCAAGGTAAGTTGGAAAATGGCCTTTTTCAAATTGTCCTGGGTCTTGGATGTTTATTTATTTATGTATTTGTTATAAAATATAGTATCGTTGAGTTAGTATCCCATAACACAAGTTTCGTACTTACTTTGGGTCTAGCTCAATCAGTGTAATTTGTCCCAAATGTATATATATATATATATATATATATATATATATTTTAAAGTATAACCGTAAGGCCCAACGCAGACGACAGACAAGACCGCGCCGCACTTTTTAGTCTGTGAAAATAGAACCCACGGAATCACATGCAGTAACGCACACGACGCGCAAAAAGTCCAGCGCGCGTCGTGTGCGTTACTGCGTATGATTGCATAGGTTCTATTTTCACAGACTATCACAGACTAAAAAGTGCGTCACGGATAGTCTGTCGTCTGCGTTGGGCCTAATAGACAAGCTGTCAAGTCAAATAAACTCTTTCCGAATTTTTCCTACATTGATAATATTTTAGTAGATTGTGTTCTCAAAACATATACGCAGTTATTCTAATTCTAATAATATTGTTCTAATTATATTAAGAGCCCATAAAGTACACGTTACGTAATGTCTAGACGCCCAGTGGCCCGAGTTCAAGAGATATCGTTAATTAGCTGAAAGTGTTTACATACAGTAATGTTTATACATACATGCATGCAGATAAACAGGAAACGACCGCGATGTGGGCAAGTTGAAGCATTTATTTTGTTGCTCCATTACTTCTTTTTCTTTATTCATTTTATCTATATCTTTATATATAATAAAACTGTAAAAAATGTGTCTGTACATTGAACATGTTTCCAAAAAAATATTTGGGGCGATGGAGACATAGTAATATTATTATTATTATTATTTAGAGCCCGCTAGATCCCATTGTTGGGCAAAGGCCTCCATCTCGGCTCTCCATTTCTCTCTGTTCCAAAAAAATATTTGGGGCGATGGAGACATAGTAATAAAGTAAGATTAAAAAAAGACCTGGCTGTTTATTTGTTTGTACACGCTTGTCTCCGGAAATATTGAACGGAATCAAATGAAACTTTTTTGAAATATAGTTGTTAAGCCTGGGCAACATATATGGTTTAATTGATTTTGGAAAATGGAACACCTGATGCAGAACCATAATGGTCTAGCTGAACTATAAGAAATATAAAAATGACGCCTTAGCTAAAGTTTTTCAGATTGATGAGCATTTAACGGAGTCATAAAGTCCACGCGAACGAAGTCGCGGGCTTCGGCTAGTCAGTCGTATAGTGAGTGTGCTACCAATGGGGACGCTCTAACAACAAATAGTAACAAGCGATTTGCAACGCAATATTAGTGGCAAGGGAACTTGCTTTCACGTAACAAAACCGCATTGCTATCGGTCCATCCATTCGAGCGCTACGATGACACAGACAAACAGACAGATATTAGCGTCAAACTTATAATTTTGACTTTGACACCTCCTTTCGTCGTGGGTTAAAGATAGAATAAAATATTTAAGTATGGCTCCGATAAAACAGATGTGATTTTTATAGCTTTATTTTTATAAATATTATATATATAGATAACTGGCTACAATTTATCCCGAAATTCCCACGGGGAGCGAAGCCCGCGGGTTCAGCTAGTATTTTTATAAATGTAGCCTATGTGTTATTCTTATGTATATGCTGCCTTATGTATACAGCCATAGACAAGTCTTTTCAAACAAAGAAAGAATTGAGGTATTATTATTATTATTTTATTTATTTATTATTTATTTAATTCGTTTACAAAAAATAACATTTGTGTTCGAATGTATGATTAAATATTATACATAATAAAACAAAGCACCAGACATAGACATAGAAATACAACTTAAAATTCATCTAACGAGTACAAACATTTTTCCAAAAGATGAGCTTTCAATTTCTTATTAAATAATTTTCTGCTACGTATTGTTTTTAAATCTATAGGCAACCTGTTGAACAAAAGCACTGTTTGGTATCGGACACATTGCGTTGAGACTCTCAGTTTAGGTTTAATCCATGTCGTAAGATCTTTTCTCCAGTAAGGGCAGCAGTTTGAATAGCACCTGATGAATAGCACCTGTCATATTTCACGAAGATTTGCCAAATTGGTTCAGGCGTCTTCGAGTAACCAGTAACATACCTACCTATATAACAAAGATTTCGTATAATGTCGGCGGATACCAAAAATTCTCAATGCTATTTTAGTGTGTATGTTTTTGGTTAATATTTTACATAGATTTCTAGTTGCCGTGTGGTTTCCGGCAAAGTAGAATAGGACCAGTTCAAGTCCTTTCGTGGATGTCGTAGAAGGCGACTTAAGAAATACAAGCTAAACAAAACTTATAAACATCAATGAGGCCTCTCCTACCCATCTGCCCAGTGAAGAGAGTGTAGGCCAAATCCTTTGGCTGCTTTGGCCAAGTATGGCTCTAGTAGTACAGAAAGGGTCGTGCTTCTGCAGTGGAGACAAAAGACCTGATGATGATGATGATGATAGACTTCTAGAACCTTCTTACTCTTAAATTTACACCGAATCATTTAAATCTACCTACCTCCGTTGTTTGTTCCACATTATCTCAGTGAGACCTGGACTTTATCTGTCAGATTATATATCTGTTTATATTACTATACTACATTACTTAATCTGCAGTTAAAGTTCACAGATAATATGTATTTGTGGCAATACTTATGCATTAAAGAAAATTGATCATTAAGGCCATACCCAAATTTTTCGGGGTCCAGTGGCGCCGCCATTTAAAATAAATCATTTAAAAGGAAACGGAGATATCATTCAAAATTGTGTCTTGATCAAGCCCTAGATAACCCTTAAAACTATTTTATGAACTACTGTTTATAATTTAAAGTGTGAACGTGAAGCTTTTCTACGCACATTAGCTAAAAGTGGCCGTTTTTCGCAAATGTGCGTAGAAAAGCTTCACGTTCTCACTTTAAACTACAAAAAGTAGTTTAAAAAATACTTTGAATGGGTATCTAGAACTTGACCAAGACACAATTTTAAATGATATCTCCGTTTCCTTTTAAATGATTTATTCTTAATGGCGGCGCCACTGGACCCCGGAAAATTTGGGTATGGCCTTAATTGAACACATAATTCATTGAAAAGGCGATCAAAGGAACTAGTTTATACGGAATGTCTTCTGTTTTCAAATAAATAAATCTGTTTCGAATTTTTATTTAATTTAACAAACTTTATTGTTCCAAAGTACTAATATAATTTAAAGCGTAAAGAAAGTACTCTGTGATAAGGCTTATTACGGAACCGATGATTACCTTAGAGACAAAAATGTCTGGCTTGAGCTTGGCGCGGGTCCCTCTTAAAGGTTTGTATTTGTACATTCACAAATGTCATAGTTTAAGTACATTAATTCTGTACACGTTTAATTGTACTAAATTTACAATTTGACATTAATTTAAAACTTTCATGCTTTATAATTATGACATAACAATGTATTTTCAGTCCACATATCTAATTTTAATAACAGTATAATTGTAAGTTGACGTTTTTGGAGAAAATGCTGCAGTACAGTTTGTTGCCGCTTCTCCTGTACTTGCGCTTAGGAAGCGGCAGTAAACTTAGCTAGTAAAACTTAAATAAAGTAAATGATCTGACGTCAACATTTACCTTATAAGATATAAAATAAAATAGTGACAATTATCAAGTGATACAAATATCCAAAGATAAAGAAAAAATAAACTTTTAACAAATGGCGGACATGCTAAGAGCATTTTCTCCCACTCAACCATAAACAGAGATACTGTTCCTTTCAATTTCAAATAAGGCATTCATTAAAATTTCGCGCGACGTCACACCCACGTATAATTTTTACTGAGATGTGACGTCAGAAGGCCCGACCCGAATCTCAATGGCTTTGTATCGCTCTGATTTTTACTTATTAAATCTACAAAAAAAGGGTCCGTTATTTTTAGACGATCTAAATAAGTACAGATTTCAAACAGGATGAAAATTTTTATATAATGTGTAGGTAAAATATTCATGGATTGCTAGCCAGATTGCATCTTATCCTCATCATCATCATCATAATCTTTTTGTCTCCACTGCAGGAGCTCGACCCTCTCTGTACTACCAGAGCCATACTTGGCCAGAGCAAACATAGGACTTGACCTACACTCTCCTCGCTCGCCAGACGGGTTGGAGAGATCTCATTGATGTTTATAAGCTTTGTTTAGCTTGTATTTCCTAACTCGCCTTCTACGACATTCACGGGACATGCCAGGTCAGGGCAAGTTGGAAAATGGCCTTTTTCAAATTGTCCCAGGTCTTGGATGTCTATCTGTATATTTGGAGTGGCCCTATTCTACTTTGCCTGAAACCATACGGCTCCATTGTCCTTGCGTCTTAATGTGCCTCAAATCGCGCCCATACATACATACAAAATCATCACGTCTGTTTCCCACAGCGGTAATATGGACCTCCACTTGCTACGACCCTGACAAACCTCTTTTGCTTCATCAAAACTCATCAACCTCTTACTACATGCCCTTCGGTAACGGGTACTTTTTACCTCTACTCTTTATCGCGCCCATATTCACCTTTATAATTTATATTTGCGAAATGCACAAGTTACAACACGTTATGTTTTTCAGCAAACCAAAAGCCTCGGGGCGCGTCCTCGATCCGATGTCTTTTCCAAGCTTATTCTATGCATTGCAAAGATAATAAGCGGCCAAGTGCGAGTCGGACTCGCCCATGAAGGGTTCCGAAGTAGCAAATAACATAATATAAAAGTCTTGTAGTATGTTTTTTTTTAATTTTTATATTTGTGTTGATTGAATGAAAGGTACATTGCCGTTTATGATTTATGACGTATAAAAAAAAAAACTACTTACTAGATATCGTTCAAACCAATTTTCGCTGGTAGTTTTCATGGTAATGAACAACATATATTTTATTTAGTTTTATCATTCTCTTATTTTAGAAGTTACGGGGGACACACTTTTTTCCACTTTGGAAGTGTCTCTCGCGCAAAGTATTTGTTTAGAAAAAAATGCTATTAGAAACCTCAATATCATTTTGAAGACCTATCCATAGATACCCTACACGTATGGGTTTGATGAAAAATAATTTTTTGAGTTTCAGTTCTAAGTATGGGGAACTCCCAAAATTTACTAATTTTTTTCTATTTTTGTGTCAAAACCTTAATGCGGTTCACATAATACATCTACTTACCAAGTTTCAACAGTATAGGTCTTATAGTTTCGGAAAAAAGTGGCTGTGACATACGGACGGACAGACAGACATGACGAATCTATAAGGGTTCCGTTTTTGCCATTTGGCTACGGAACCCTAAAAATAAAGGTGACAGTTTGACAGTTCAGTTTCAGGCATGACGAATGGAAAAAAATTTTTGGTCCATCGGTTAGATTATTAGTAAATATTGTACACGTATTTTTTCTTTTCTCTGAGAAACCAAAAATGACAAAGATACAGCGCATATAAATTTCGCATGACGTCACGGCTGGGTACGATTTTTACTTAGCGACCTTAGCGGTGACGTCGCAAGCCCCCACTCGGGAACTTTGATTGTTGACTGGTAGAGAACGCCATATGGCGTTAAGTCCGCCATTTGTACACTTTTTCTTGTGCAATAAAGTTTAAATAAATAAATAAACTTTGACGCTCCGTATCTTTGTGAATTTTTGCTTTTTTGATAAACTGAAAAATACGGCTCCATTATTTTTGGATAATCTAAAAGACGGACTACAATCATACTTTTCGGACCCTGGCGTTACTCCTATTGGCTCAAGAGTTGGCGCGCATTTTGGTAATAAGCTTGGCCCATCCTCGCCACACCCTCCAATTAGTAAGTAATACATTCAGTTCTGTTCCAATTTAAAGAATGGTGTGATGTGGCGTCTCGGTATCAGATGCCGAGATTAAGGGTTAGAGGCTATCGGCCAGGGGAGTCCAACCACGGGCTCTACGATTGTCCATTATTACATACATTGATACTATCTGACATACTGAACTGGGTTTTTTTCGGCGAAACCTTCCCAGCCGTGGTCGTTCCGAAAAGTAGCTTTTAGCTTTGCAATAAAATAATATTTAAAAAGAAATGACTGAAAAAAAAAATTGACTTTGACTATCACTATTATTTTTTTAGTCGTTTCTTACGACATCTGTGGGAGAGGAAAAGAGTGGTGACAAGACGTTACTTGACTGTTATCTAGTTGATCGAGAGAGCGAAGCGTCTAAGTTTCGAGATCCAAAAAAAATACTTTTAGCCGTTTTTTTCGGCCAATTTCGAAACTGAGACGTACAGTTTGTCGGTTTGACAGCCCGGTTGTTCTCACGAGGTCTATGGTTCTCACCTACAGGTCGCATTTCACAACCGATCCTCGTGAAATTTTGTGAAAAGGTTCAAAAATTATATAAAAATTTCATCGTCGATCCAGTTTTCAGAATTTTTTGAAATAGGTAGCGGTAGTATGGGGCTTGAGGCTTATATCATAAATCAGCCATTTCGAAAAATGTTCAAAAATATTATTAACATTTTTTGTTACCCTTATTAAAATGCTACTTTTTTGGGTGAACAACGTTTTTATCCAATAAAATTCAACGGGTGAGGGGTGACTAGCGAGGTCTACAGTTCCGGCCACTAGTCCATTACCTGTTTTCAAATTATTTTCTTCTTCCAAAGGTTGGCTGGAACAGATTGCATTTAAAGCGATAAGTCCGCCTTTGTGTCTATACTGTTTCTTGTTGTTGTTGTAATTTTTATGTTCATCATGGTGCAATAAAGTTATTTGTATTTGTTGTATTGTCTAGATGACAAAGACATATACATAGAAATATAAATCCTCAATATATTGGGCTATGGAATAAAATCCCTTTTTATCATAAAAAATACGACCCTGCAATATCGGTTGATCCCTAGCTTGTGTGTTTTCCTAACATATTGAATGTTATTCTAGGAAATGCGAATACCTTGTGTGGTAATGTTTATGCAAGCTTATCGGGACTACATCGCGACGGAAACTAACCTTCTTTGTACATCCTACTAATATTATAAATGCGAAAGTGAGTTTGTATATTTGTTTGTTTGTTTACGTCTTCACGCTTAAAATACCAAACCGATTTGGATGAAATTTACCTTTTGATATAGTTTAAGACACGGGAAAGCACACAGGGTACTCTTTGTCCCGAAATTCCCACGGGGAGCAAAGCCCGCGGGTACAGATAGTTTATAATATTTTTACCACTTTTAGCAGTAGACAACATTTGAGACTATTTAGACGAGTTGCTATTTAGACGAGTTCCGAGTTGCGTTTAAGACGAGTTTCTACATAGACTTTTTGCATTTAAGACCATTTCAGACTAACTCAGATTTACCAAACGTTTGTTAAATCTCTTTTAGTTAAAATTAGTTTTGTTCCGTTATTTCAATGTCAAATATTGAAAAGTACCCTGTTTTCAATACTTGACATTGAAAGAACGGAATTAAAAATGAGGGAAAGGGAGAAAACATATTTGAACTAAAAAAGCTTAGCAAACGTTAGTATTTTTAATAAATAAGGGGATAATCTTATAATATAAGGGGATAAGGGGGTATTTATATTCCAAGCTTTTATGTTTCACCTGTCCCGTTGTCTGTCTGTCTGTAAAACTGTAATTAAATCTTGCAAGTAAAATCTGACTTACTTCAGTGATCTAGTATAGCCCGTGGTTTGATTTATTACGGGTATGTCCCTTCCACGTTGTATTTGAAACTTGTAATCTATATATCTATATACATATAATAAAACAGTAAAAAAGTGTGTCTGTACATTAAATATATTTCCAAAAAAAATATTGGGGGCGATAGAGACATAGTATAGAGTAAAAAATTAAAAAAAAAAATTCGCTCTGTTTGTCTGTATGTCTGTTTGTCTGTTTGTACACTCTAATCTCCGAAAATACTGGACGGATTGGCATGAAAAGGCTTTTTTTGTTATATAGCTATTAAGCCTGGGCAACATGTAGGATATAAATGATTTTGGAAAATAGAACGCCTGATGCAGAACCATAATAGTCCAGCTAAATTATAAGAGATATAAAAATGTCGCCTTAGTAAAAGTTGTTGATGCGCGTTTTCCAGGGACATAAAGTCCACGCGAACGAAGTCGCGGGCTTCGGCTAGTTTTTAATAAGTATTCTAATGACATCATATCCTGAGAATTTGAACTTTCCAGCAGTAATCCGAAAGAATCTACAAGGGTACAAAAATACGACGAACCGTTACTTACGGGAGGTTGTGTTGTCTTGTCTTGGCGGAGGCACTCCCGTGCTCCCAGACAAAAACACAAACTCTTCTTAGTGGAGCAACCTACCCCTCCCTAAGCACATTTCTTAAAAACATTATCTATCCTTCTGCAGTCGGGTAAAAGACACAGTTCCGACCCACGGTTGACAACCCGTGATTGATTGTTTGTGTCGGAACGGGCGACCAGATTCAGTCGCCGGCGTCAACTCAGGAACGTAGTGTGTGGTACCGGTGCTCAGGACTGACAGGGATTTCACAAGTAAGTAGATACAACGTGGAAGGGACATAAGGACATAGGGACATTAATAAAACCACTGGCTAAACTAGATAACTATATTATAGTGAAATTAGAGTACCAGTCAATATATAAAAAACAAAATTTGGCACTTCCATACAAATGAGTGCAGCTTGGGCATTTTGTATGAGAACGTCGAATTTTCTGAGTCGCTCTGGTGCTGTCATTTCGCCTTTTCTATTCTCTTATTAATTTGGTGAAGATATGATGAAGAACTTCGGAGATATGGAAGAAACTCCTCAAAGAAGAGAATTCTGTTGTATTTAAAGATAATGACAAAAATATTTTTTTATTTATGACTAACCGAAGCCCGCGTCTTCGTTCGCGTGGACATAATGACTCCTTAACACGTTAACGGACAGTAGGATTTCTATAGCATTCATCAATTGTTTTTTCTATTGTGTCTGGCTTAGTGTCCATGAATGAGTTAAAATGCTCATCAGGCTGAACAACTTTTTCTAAGGCGTCATTTTTATATTTCTTATAGTTTAGCAGAGTTTAGCTAGACCATTAGGGTTTTGCATCAGGTGTTTCATTTTTTAAAATCAATTATACCATATATATTGCACAGGCTTAAAACTGTATAACAAAAAAAGTTTCATTTGAAACCGTCGACTATTTCCAGAGATTAGCGTGTACAAACAGACGCACAGAAAAATTCACAGATTTTTTTTTAAATTCTTATTCTATTACTATGTCTCAATCGCCCCAATTTTTGTTTTCGGAAATATACTCAGTATACAGACACAAAGGAGTGTTGACTGTGCTTAATAATACAGCCAGCGCTATTTACACAAAAGTTTTTATCTAAATTTACAGCGCTATTTACACAAAAAAAAATCTCTAAATTTATAAATAAATAAAAAAAAACGCTCGTTATTTGGACAGAAAGTCCTTGAATATAATGCCCAGAGATTTGGGATAATGCCCCATTTATATTAGTACTATCAGTTTGAAAAAAATGAATAACAACATTTATACGTATTCCAAATATTAAATCTATGTCACGTAAAGTTTCTAAGATATTACGCTATGACGGACGGACGAAGTGGCACCGGGATTCCGTTTTACCAATTTGGTACGGAACCCAAAAATGTGATGTACACGTACGTATGATTTCGTCTTTTCGTTATCAAAACAAATTTTTATTTATATTCATAGATATGGGAGGCGTAAAGTCATAAAAATATTTTTAAACTCAACTACTCTTATCTAGGTAGGTAGGTACTTTGTCAATGAACCACGGTATATAAATAAATTGATATAAGTAGTTTTTTTATCGAAAGTTATTGCCTTTCACTGATTGGTTACTCGCGTATTTCTTTTTAATTAACTTTTTAATAAAAATACGACCTAATATTTAATGAATAAACGAGATAGCTAAAAGAGAAATCACACTAATATTCGGTTGTTTTGGAAAGAAGTTCCTTTTCGGACGATACGGACTTGGCGGATGAGGGCTAGGCGAAAAAAAGTGTAAGATTTTCCGTCACAAACTTTTTTAGGGACTGGAATTTTTAGGGTTTTTTTTTTTCATTCATTCATACTATCACGTCCATGTCCCTAATGGGGCAAAAAGAGCATTTTGGGTCTTGCGGCTCTATGCAGAGCCCAGGGCCGCAAGACCCAAAAGCCACTTTTAGCGTCATGGCGGGCGAAAAGATGGAAAAGCAATCAATGCAGTGATGTGCTGCTAGCCGCATCGCTTGTTAATAACATGATTCGCATTTTTGCCCATTCCCTCGACCGGCTTTTACAATCTGCGCGGGAAGGGAAGCAGCTGGTACATTCTAAGTTTTTTCATTTCTCCCAGACCAGCATGGGTTTTTGAGCTGCCTAAACGATGCGTTTAGGCAGTTAACAATTCTGACAAAGTTCGATGAGTGTATATGTCTGTGCTTGTGGTGGTATTCAAAAAAGATAAATCAAGTTAAAGCATTAAAGTCAACTTGACCTGAGTTATCTTCTAAAACAGATTGTTATTCATGTAAACAAGGCTAGGTGGCGAGGTCGCGAGATGTTTCCGATTGTGAAACTTTGTATACTGGTACAATTTGTATAGAACTATCATACGACAAAGTAGAATATTTTTTCAAAACTAAAATCCGACTAAAATTCCCAACTACATAACCGGTTTTAATAAAAATTGTATGGAATAGCCTGGCAAGTATGTATATCCTAACCAAATACGACACCTAAACGAATGGTTTATTACTATTTAAAAAAGCGGCCAAGTGCGAGTCGGACTCGCCCATGAAGGGTTCCGTAGTAGCAAATAACATAATATAAAAGTCTTGTAGTATGTTTTTTTTTTAATTTTTATATTTGAGTTGATTGATTGAAAGGTAAATTGCCGTTTATGATTTATGACGTATTAAAAAAAAACTACTCACTAGATATCATTCAAACTAATTTTCTCTGGTAGTTTTTATGGTAATGAATATCATGTATTTTTTTTAG
The DNA here is from genome assembly GCA_963555685.1 of Acrobasis consociella. NCBI lineage: Eukaryota > Metazoa > Arthropoda > Insecta > Lepidoptera > Pyralidae > Acrobasis > Acrobasis consociella. The sequence goes on from OY743127.1 coordinate 580,645, forward strand.
ATTTATAATTCCCTTATTTTAGAAGTTACGGGGGGGAGACACACTTTTTTCCACTTTGGTAGAGTCTCCCGCGCAAAGTATTCGGATTAGAAAAAAATGATATTAGAAATCTCAATATCATTTTTCAAGACCTATCCATAAATACCCCACACGTATGGGTTTGATGAAAAATAAATTTTTGAGTTTTAGTTCTAAGTATGGGGAACCCCCAAAATTTATTGTTTTTTTTTCTATTTTTGTGTCAAAACCTTAATGCGGTTCACATAATACATCTACTTACCAAGTTTCAACGAAAAAAGTGAAAAAAGTGGCTGTGACATACGGACGGACAGACATGACGAATCTTTATGGGTTCCGTTTTTGCCATTTGGCTACGGAACCCTACAGATTTGCGTAGGTTTTGATTGCGTTTTCGAAGGCTTGCCAAGCCATATCAAAGGTCTGGACATAGCATTAGACGTTATATGATGTTTTTCAGTGACGGACGACCAAGGCCCATCGAACGTGGACGTGGAGCAACCCCCACCAGAACCCCCAAGCGACCGCCCAACCTCTCCCCCTGTTACCAATGGGAACCCCAAGATACTGCAGCGGATGGAAACCGTACCGGACATCAAGAGGGACACGTCTGGGATCACCACTCAATACATCGCTACTGGCATAGGTAAGGAACTATATGTTTTCGAGTGTAGGCCAGTTCCCCTGGCTGCTTTGGCAAAGTATGGCTCTTGTAGACAGAGAGGGTCGTGCTCCTGCAGTGGAGACAGAAAGACCTGACGATGACGTTTTTACAAACTTTTATGGATGATGATCAGAGATCAGGGTTTTGGATTTTTCCGGTTTAGTTTCGGTTTGTTTTTTGTTTTACATGTTCCTTACCTTTGAAACACCGAACTATAAACATTTACAAGCTGCTAATACAGTTCTAAATTAATTTTTGTTTTGTACTTTTCCAGTTAAAATTCGGTTAAAAAACCGGAACTAAACCGGTAAAATCCAAAACCGGTTTAACTTAAGTGGTTGTGACAGCTCCATATTATGTCCCGCTGCAAACTTTAGGTATTTTCACACACCTAATTCCGATCTCTGATGATGATATATGTTTTACAAGCTATTATTACTTGCAAGGTGTCTTGTATGTATGTTTGTTTAGGTCAAATCTTGCAACTCAATTTTCAACCAGTTATCTTCAACCGATTGAGCTGAAACATTAAATTAGATGTAATTTGTGATAAATTTAAACATTTTAAATATACTGTCTAAATAAATAATAATGTACAAATAACTATTGCGAGTTGAACTTGCGTGGTTCCGTTCAATGCCTATGTCAATTCCTAATTTTTCCCCTGAACATATATGTTTAGGTCATAGGGTTACACCATCCTACCAAATTTCACCAGATTTGGTCCAGTACATTCGAAGCAAATTGCCTGTGACGGACTAGATCACTAAATAAATAAATAAATAAATATATAGGGACAAATTACACTGATTGAGCTAGCCCCAAAGTAAGTTCGAGACTTGTGTTATGGGATACTAACTCAACGATACTATATTTTATAACAAATACATATATTAATCATACTAAAGTATAATGGAATTAAAATAGCAGTAAAAGAACAAAAAAAATTGGGCATTTCCATACCAAAGTGTGCAGCCCCCGAATGTCGTATTTTTTTTTGTTTTTTGACTGTTATTTCAATTTTATTAGATATACTATAGAGATCTAGTATAGCCCGTGATTTGATTAATTACGGATATGTCCCTTCCACGTTGTATAAATGTCAGTATTTCATAGTTTTAATGCAAAAGCTACAATCTAAAACCCAGTGCCGGTTTTAGCCTTAACAACGCCCGCGAAATTTCTACGGTGCCCCCTACCTAACTGCAATTCAAACCCATTAGAAACAAGATTTACGTTTTAAAAGCTAATACATACCCAACTACGAAAGTCATTTACAGCTAACAATGTGTATATTTTTGAAATGTTCTAATTAGGACCTTTCATTTGATACACCACTCGAAATAGAAACAATTTGTTTTATATATTTATTGCATACAAATTGTAGACTATGTCACCCGGACAATAATTAAGAATCGATTGAGATCACTTTTCTGAAAATTGGATATGCAGTTCGGATGTTACGGTGGAACACATTAAATAAAATATACCTACCTAATGAAATAGTAATTTATAAAAAGTAAGTAGGCCACGGTCAATTAGCGAGGGGATATTATACAGGGGCAGTCATGGCGCCCCTTTATACCCAGCGCCCTGGGCGGTTGCCCAACCACGCCCTACCCTAAAACCGCTACTGCTAAAACTAGAACGTTACTTACATAAGAACTTGAAACGAATACTGTATGGAAAACACGATTTAAGAATCTGGTTAGTACAATTTCAGAAACTGCAAAATTTTAAGTTCTTTCCAAGCACAGAAAATGATAATGAAGCAAAACTCATGTAATAACTGTAGAATAAGCTAAGCGTTCATGTAGCTACTAGTTGAAAGCTGTAGCCGTTTTGTAGAAATAGCAAAAGCGGGAAAAATCCGCTTTAAGGATAAAATAAGTTGGGAATTTCCAAAGTTCCATTTGCTGCCGTGCATCTGGGAAAAATGGAAAAGGGGTTGCAAATCAGAATTTATGTAAATGTTGCAGCCGTGTGGTTTCCGGCAGAGTAGAATAGGGCCACTCCAAGTCCTCCCGTGGTTGTCGTAGAAAGCGACTTAGGAAATACAAGCTAAACAAAGCTTGTAAACATCAGTGAGACCTCTCCAACCCGTCTGGCCGGCGAGGAGAGTGTAAATCAAGTCCTCTGGCTGCTCTGGCCAAGTATGGCTCTGGTAGTAAAGAGAGGGTCGTGCTCCAGCAGTGGAGGCAAAAAGACCTGATGATGATGATGATTTATATAAATAAATAAATATATAGGGACAGATTACACTGATTGAGCTACTCAAGGATGCTATGTAACAAACACATACATATACAGATAAACATACAAGACCCAGGAAAATTTGAAAAAGACCTTTCAACTTGCCCTGACCGGGGATCTTACCCGGAACATCTGGGTGGCGGACTAGCATGGTGACCACTATATTACGAAGGGGGTCAAAAATAATAATGGAATAAAGGAATTTAGGAAATGTGCCGTGTGGTATCTTCCATGCTAGTCTGGGAGAAAGGTAAAATCTTAAATGTATCAGCTGTATCTCTTTCCACGCAGAGCGTAATAGAGTGATTGATTGATTTGATTTGAGAATCACGTTGGCGATGCGACTAGCAACCCATAATTGTTTTGATTCCTTTTTCGAACGGCCTTGGGCTTTGTCCACTCCGTCAAGAATAAAGACTCACATGGTCTTCAGCATACTTGAGTAGCATTCATAGGTATTATATGTATTTGGAAAAGAAACAGCAGGAAAGCGCGCCTCTGGGCTCCAAAGCAACACAGGAGGATGCAACCGGCAACATGCTTAGAAGAAGATGTTTAGCCATATCCATATGTTTCCGACATCCCATCCGCTAGCAACGTAAACTCGCCGTTTTATTTTAGTTTAAGGAAGTTCAATATGTTCCAGTATGTTCGGTAACGCATGGAAAGCAATATGGCTGCAGCGGAAAATGTAGGAGCCATGCTCATGCTGATTGGTTCTTTTATCAGTTAAACGTGATGAGCAAGGTTAAGAAAGAATAAGGTTTTCAACAGTTTTTATTTTAAATAATTGTTTTACGGCTTTGGGTACTAGTCCTTTAGAGCCCATTCTTACTTTCACTTCTTTAATCCTATTCATAATCCTAACCCTTACTATATAATGAAAGGTTGATTTAGGTCATTTGATTGCTTCAAGGGGGCTTCTGGCGACAAATCTATACGAAACCACTGGTTTCATAGCCGATTGAGTGCCGGACGGCGCCTAAACACGCCCATTACAGTCCACAAATAAATATAAACACAGCCGCACTATGACTGTCTACTTTGAACATTTTACAAAATTGACCATGATAATGAGCATTTATAACACCAAAATACACCAATTTCATATTACAAAGTCCACTAGAATCAATTTGCCAAACAATTTAAAGCAAACTTCAATTAACTTCCCGCCAAAAACTTACTCAAAACAGATACTTTTTTTAAACGTCAAAATAAACATTTTGTATGGGATTTGTATGAATTAAAGACGACGTTATAGTTGCTTGGAGTCAAATAGTACCAGTTTTTCCGCAATAATAAATCTAAAATCACGTTGAAAAAATTGACTTAATTTTGTACAAACCAAACACAACACACATTTTGTACAAAATAAACTTCCATATTAAAAAGTCATTGTTTGCTAGAGGTGTCGCCTATTACCTTTTTGCATTTTAGCATCGGTCGCGTGACATATCACATGTCAATCTGTCAAAAAATACTAATCGACGCGTCGGCGACAGTCAGCCGTTGATTGCTGATTATCGTCGATGGTCGTCGACCGCCGCCGACAGTTATCGCAGGCAAACTCGTTTGTCTGTAAGGCCTAACGCAGACGACAGACTAATCCGTGCCGCACTGTTTAGTCTGTAAAAATAGAAACCATGCAATCATATGCAGTAACGCACACGACGCGCAAACAGTCCGGCGCGCATAGTGTGTGTATTTTCACAGACTATCCCAGACTAAAAAGTGCGTCACGGATAGTCTTTCGTCTGCTTTGGGCCTAAGAGCGCTAATTCCCTTTTCAGATTTTCTTTAAAAACAAATAAAGACAACTAAGTTTTTTCTTTTCGACTATATGATATTTTGCTTTGTTCCAGTGAATCTCGGAGCGTTCGCCGCTGGAGCTTGCATAGCGTGGTCCTCATCAGCTCTCCCCCATCTCACAGAGGTAAGTAGAAAATATAGCGAAACTAGTGATATATATGTGTTATCCCGTTTCTCTAACCCGTTTGGTCAGCGTAGCTCTGGCTGCAAAAGCCAAGTATGGCTCTAGCTAGTAGCACAGAGAGTGTCCTGCAGTGGAGACTAAAAAGACTTATTTGGTTATTTAGTACTAACTATACCCGCGGGCTTCGCTCCTCATGGGAATTACGGGATAAAGAGTACCCTATGTCCTTCCCCGAGTTTCAAACTATGACTATACCAAATTTCATCCAAATCGGTTCAGTAGCTTAAGCGTGAAGAGCTAACAAACAAACAAATATACAAACTCACTTTCGCATTTATAATATTACTAGCTGTACCCGCGGGCTTCGCTCCCCGTGGGAATTTCGGGATAAAGAGTACCCTATGTCCTTCCCAGAGTCTCAAACTATGTCTATACCAAATTTCATCCAAATCGGTTCAGTAGTTAAAGCGTAAAGAGCTAACAAACAAACAAATATACAAACTCACTTTCGCATTAATTATATTAGTAGGATTATGTGCAATACGAGCATTTTTTTGTCGGAAATATCCGCGAAATGGGCATGATAATGTCTATTGGATAAATCCGACGTTGGTGGTAAAAAGGTTTATTTTTTTAAATATTTTATTTTTTATTTTTGTACAAGCTATTATTGTCAGGTCAAATTACTTACTAAGACAAATAGAATAAGCCCAAACTCGATGGAGTTGCGTCGTTTTATTACTGAGTTCCATCGACCACCGTCCGTCTCCGTAATCAGTCCAGTCGACTATTTGGCTCCATCATCAGAAAAGCTCATTGACTCCATAATATTGTATTGTCGACTCACATAACTATACAAAACAGCTAAATTGGTTAAGGAAAACTGGTTGAAAATTGAGTTGCAAGATTTGACCTAAACAATCATTCATTCATACATACATACATACATAATACATCGCAAGTTAAATAAAAGCTTGTAAAAAGATACGAGATAAGTGATAACAGATGAACATCATCATCATGATGTATCACGTCTTTATCCCTAATGGGGAAGACAGAGCATTTTGGGTCTTGCGGTTCTATGCAGAGCCCAGGGCCGCAAGACCCAAAAGCCACTTTTAGCGTCATGGTGGGCGAGAAGATGGAAAAGCAATCAATACAGTGATGGGTTGCTAGCCGCATCGCCTGTTAACATGATTTGCATTTTTGCCCATTCCCTCGATCGGCTTTTACGATCTGCGTGGGAAGAAAAGCAGCTGGTACATTCTAAGTTTTTTTTTATTTCTCCCAGACCAGCATGGGATAACAGATGAACAGAACCTAAAATCATAACTGCGAAACACAAACCCTTTATAACTGTTATTTTTTACCCGTCTTCGCCCTAGACGGGTAAAAAATGAACCCGTCTACGCTAGGCAGAATATTTGAAAACAAGAAAAACAGTCTTAAATTCAAACTTATTGTGAAACATAAATCGCACTTTAGAGTTGATTACACACATAAAATATATCTGCGAAACATTTGGACCGCGCGCCAAAGCACGGATTGCAGATATGAAAAGTTATACAGTTTACATACCAAATGCTGCTTTATTTCTGTTTTGGAATGCTTTCTGTTTACTAGTACCCGCAATACTGCGATTTAATATGTAGGTAATATTCTGGGTATAGTATTAAACTATTCAAAACATAGTTATCAAAGTATGGAATAAAATATTTATTTATTTAAACTTTATTGCACAAGAAAAAGTGTGCAAATGGCGGACTTAACGCCATATGGCTTTCTCTGCCAGTCAACCATTGGACCAAGTAGAGAAATAATTCGGGTGGTGCGACAGAATGTGAGAACTATATAGAAAAGTATAAATTAAATACCTACAAGAACATAATAAAATCATATTATTAAAATATATACATACCAGTAATAAATATCTTTTAATATTTTGTATGCGACATGATAGCAATAGAACACAAGACCAATATTGACAGATATCACAGTTGAAAAAATAGTACAAATGTTTTCTAAAAATGGCCAGCGTTACAGTACTCCAACACATAGGTCTAGTATCTATGCTGTCATCATCATCAGATCTTATTTTGTCTCCACTGCAGGAGCACGACCCTGTCTGTACTGCCAGAGCCATACTTGGCCAGAGCAGCCAGAGGACTTGGCCTACACTCTCCTCACTGGCCAGACGGGTTGGAGAGGCTTCATTGATGTTTATAAGCTTTGTTAAGCTTGTATTTCGGCTTGGAGTGGACCTATTCTACTCTGCCGGAAACCGCACGGTATCTACGCTGTGGTATAGGATAATAAGGAAATATTCTGTCTGGGTCAAAATTTGTTATTTTGTATTGATAAGAGAATAAAACACCACAAAATTATGTCCGCTATGGATCGATTTGAAAAAAATATTTTTTTGTTTGAATCGGTATACTTATCAGGTGTTCTTTGGCCCAACGCAGACGACAGACAGGCCCAACGCAGACGACAGACTAAACCGTGCCGCACTTTTTAGTCTGTGAAAATAGAACCCATGGAATCAAATGCAGTAAGTCACGGATATATCTGTCGTCTGCGTTGGGCCTTATAGAAATTTTATCAAAATGGTTGTGTAGTTTAACGGTGAAGTAGGATTTTAGGTTTAAAAATTATTTAATTATTTTCTTCACAGCTATTTATATGTTAGATAGTATAAGTATATGTGTATCAAGTAATTTTATATTATACAACTAGTCGAAGCCCGCGACTTCGTTCGCGTGGATTTTATGATTACGTGAAATGTCTGTATTTTTAATTTTATTAAGTTTAAGGGCAGTCATGAGTCGAAAATACCTAATCACAAGCCACGCCTTCCTTCCCCGCTTCGTCTCCAGTCGTGGTTTCCGATATAGCTTTCTCATTTTCGCTGGCTTTCTTTTATTGAATCGAAAGATAGTGGCGCCATCTCCGTAAATCTATCAGAACCGACACCGAACGTGATAAGTCGTTATCAGTCGTCGAAAATTTTGTGATAGATGGCGTAAATTAAAGTTATGATTCAAAATATTTTCCTAAATCTTTTCGTATTTGATACAAAGATCTAAAATATACAAGAATTTGATATATATATGATGTATATTAAAAATTGACAGAAAAGTATTATATTTTATATAGACATTTTATAATGAATTACGTATTCGAAATATTGAATGCCACTTCATTCAAACAAATCTTTAAAAAAATCATCAATTAATGACTCCCTTCCCCTAAAAAAAATTGTTAGCGCGATTTTTCACTTTATACCTACTTAACAAACTTAATATCCACATAATATAATAAAAAAAATAAGCGGCCAAGTGCGAGTTGGACTCACCCATGAAGGGTTCCGTAGTAGCAAAAAACATAATATAAAAGTCTTTTAGTATGTTTTTTTTTTTTGATTTTTATTTGATTTGATTGAATGAAAGGTAAATTGCCACTTATGATTTATGACGTGTGTATTAAAAAAAAATACTTACTAGATCTTGTTCAAACCAATTTTCGCTGGTAGTTTTCATGGTAATGAACATCATATATTTTTTTAGTTTTATCATTCTCTTATTTTAGAAGTTACTTACACTTTGGAAGTGTCTCTCGCGCAAAGTATTCAGTTTAGAAAAAAATGATATTAGAGACCTCAATATAATTTTTGAAGACCTATCCATACACGTTTGATGAAAAATATTTTTTTGAGTTTCAGTTCTAAGTATGGGGAACCCCCAAAATTTATTGTTTTTTTATTTATTTTTGTATCAAAACCTTAATGCGGTTCACATACCAAGTTTCAACAGTATAGGTCTTATAGTTTCGGAAAAAAGTGGCTGTGACATACGGACGGACAGACAGACAGACAGACATGACGAATCCATAAAGGTTCCGTTTTTGCCATTTGGCTACGGAACCCTAAAAACGAAACATTTATCGGTAAGGATCGAACCTATCTCGCAGATATGCAATAACTGTCATTGTAAAAACAATACACCTACCTAACCAATAGTTCCACCCTTCGTTGCACTTGTTAGGTCGAAATTTAATTCTTCACTAGGCTAGGTATTATGATATTGCCCGGACTATTTGATAATTTTAAAAGTTTTTACCACAACTGCCTCCTCATATTGGGCATTTTTCACACGGCGCGGACATTTATTACAATGTCTAATTTATCACTTCATCCATAACAATATACTAGATCCGTTACTTACGTTAAATTCATTTCCTACGAAATGTTTATCTACAACGCCTGAATAACTGTTAGGCAATGCATGAAATTATTTGTTTGTGATATACCTATTTCATACCCTGAATCAGTCACGGAAGTTAGGTGGTATGGATTAACAGTGCAATACCATCACAAAGTCAAAAGTCAAGGCTCATAGAGATGGGCGGTGGGTAAATAGTTAAATACCCAGTCTAACCCATTCGGGAATATACCCGGTACATTGGGTAAATACCCGATAAATACCCGTATCTACCCATTTGGTGGGTAGATTGAATGTTATGAGTAACCAGCTCTGCCCGCGACTTCGTCCGCGTGGAGTTATTTTAAAATTGTATTATCTTATAAGATGTTTATTGAAATTAGGTGATGTCAAAGACAATTTTGTTCACCGTTTATTACTCTTACTTAATAACACATTTATTTGGATAAAGATTAATATTATATGTTGATACAACTCTGACAAATAATTTGTAATTATGCATTAATTTCGACCGATATTATGCATGCGAGCAATCACACCATCCTATTTCTTTAGACCCCTGTAAGTTTTATGAACTTTAAATCAAGTGTTATTTACTTATATACAAGATAGTGTACCTATTTGTCTGTATAAGTGGGTATGAAGTACCCACTTCTAATGTGTACCTATCTTACGTTACTTCTCTCTTGCAAACAAAGCTAGCTATCCTAGCTTGGGTCTAAGGTACCTAACAGTAAAAGACAAAAACAAAATACTCTTTATTTCTCCATAACTAAACTTATATACATTTCACATCTTATCCTAGTCCTACCTATTCTACTTATTCAAATATATATTTATTCTTACAAATGAACAATAAAAAAGGGCAACTATATACATTAGGTACTAGTTATTTATTTCGTCGTGAACAATATAGATGACTTTGCAATTAAGTTTATAATATGTTTAAAATGCAGGTAGACGTCAAATCTGACTTAAAAGTATATGAAACCACCATACTAATCATACTTTGAAAGTAGGCTTCTTTGACTTATACTCATTTTTTGCTGGGAGGTGCGTAAGACATATTTATAAGTGGTGAAATGAGTAACAAAATATAAAATGCGATGTCAATATATGAACACCCTCAAACATACAGAGAGAGTAGATTTTTAACTGCTCATCTAAGAGCCAAAACTACTGATTTCGGGGTTGGTATCGGAACAAAAGATATTCGTATAGACAAATTCTTTGATCCCCCATCAACTTATTATAACATTTCCCACAATACAGTATGCCGCGTATTTACCCATATCTACCCGTTGTATGAGAATATACAAATTGACAGGTGTAAGTTTATATTTTTTGCTGGCAAATGTTTTTAGACCTAATTAGATGTTAAAATGAGCAATCAAACATCAAATGCGTTGTCAATATATGAGCACCCTCATACATATATAGAGAGTAGGTATCTTTGACTGCTCATCCAAGAGTCAAAACTACTGATTTCGGTTGGTCTCAGAACAAAATGGGTACCATCTATCTGGCAGAATCTTGATGCTCCGAATTTCATTTGGCATAACATACTTGGCAGAATCTTATTTAATAGAACATTTCAAATACATAAAAATATTGAATATAATTTTCATTTGGTCGAATTTTCATATATTCGAACAATAGCATACTTTTAACATGTCACAATTTGATTTAGTTTAATGACCATTTACATACATTAACTTTCGTATAATTTGTTTACAATAATATTTAATTAGTACTACTTTTATTGAGTATTTTTTTCACCTTCTAAGAAGATGGCTTAAATTCATCTGCAACGCTAATAAAAAAGCATAATAATTGATTAATACCATAGTCATTAAATTCGATAATATTGTTGGTCAACATAAAAAAAAAACATTCCGAATTTACTTGGTTAGGGCAAAAATATAGGTTAGGTTATGTGCGACCACAAGGTAGACAGCCTTTTCATACTATGATATTTTTCGAATACAGGGAATAATGAAAACCATAATTATTACAATCTACACAAAATAGCATTCCGAGTTTACTCGGTTAGGGCAAAAATATAGGTTAGGTTATGTTAGAACTGTGACTACACCACGGCACGGGCTCAACATTAGAAACGTGCTACCCGAATTTGATTATAGTGATATGCCCCCCCCCCCCAAGCATTTTTTTTGCTGGTACTCCCTCCTTTTTTTATATAAATTTTTGAAATTATATTTTTTCGTGTAACGGATCGCAAAATTTTCGATCAGTAGACACACACACAAAAACAACTTTGCCGTGGAGTGTACGTTAGGTTTCTTAGGTTTCCTGTGACCAACACATGAGCGAGCGAGCGACTCAAGTTAGGACGAAAGTAACACAGACACAAAAACAATTTTGCCGTGGAGTTTAGGTTAGGTTTGTTAAAAAACGGTTGCAATTGATTTGTTACAGTACCTATCATGAAATACACATTTTTCTTACTACACCTTATCTACAATATGAGCACTTAAGGCCATACCCAAATTTTCCGGGGTCCAGTGGCGCCGCCATTTAAAATAAATCAATTAAAAGGAAACGGAGATATCATTTAAAATTGTGTCTTGGTCAAGTTCTAGATACCCATACATAGACTTAATGGTCTCAAAGTTCTACGAGATAATAAATAACATAATATCTGATTTTATTCCAGTTAAATTACATAAACATAATACACGCTTTCCACCTTGGTAAACTCCAGCTCTTATCAAAATTATAAATGAAAAATTAAAATATCATAAAAAATGGAAAACATACAAGAGAAATAGTGATTTTGAGACATTTAAGTTGTTGCGCGAGAGGCAGAAAAAGGTCCAGTTAAAATGCTATGACAGTTTCATACGAGACTCTGAGAACAAAATAAAACTAAATAGTAAATGCTTCTGGACCTTCGTAAAATCCAAGAAGGCCAATTCTGGTATGCCTGATTCAATGTTCTTTGATGATAAGACAACAACAGATGGTGTTGAAATCTGTAATCTATTTAATAGATACTTTCAGTCAATGTTTGAACCTGAGCGAAATCATTCAACGCAGTCTACTCATTCGGAATCTCATAAATCATCCAGTACTCTTTCTATAGGCTCTATCAATATAACTGTGTCAGATGTAGAAAAACGTTTAAAGCAATTAGATATAAGTAAAGGTTATGGACCCGACGGCATACCCCCAATGATGATGAGCTAAATGATGATTCTTACTGTACATACTCCAAGATATGACGATTCTGCCTTATTTAGAAATTGATTTTATGCTAAAATGCCATTCTAGCTGTGAACTGTCTGCGATATAATGATTCTTCGTTTTAATTATTATAGCTATCAAGTTTATGCCATAAGATGAATATTAATTTAAAAATTATGGATTCTAAATGTATGAGAAATGACAATCTAAATTCTACGAAATGAGGTTTCTAACATACGCTGTTATGCATTTTATTATTCTTAACTAAAAAGTTCTACCATAAAAGGTAGACCCAACAAAATATATTCTTATCGACGACTTCTTCGATCCCCCATCAACTCGTTATAACGTTGCCTAAAAAACAGTATGCCGGGTATTTACCCGTATGTTTATAGACCTAATCACATGTTAAAATAAGCAATCAGATAACAAACAAGATGGAATTTGTATATTTAATATGAATAGCACCCGTGATTTTCATCTTTGTTATTTTCTTCATTGTTTTATACATTAAATAACTTTTTTGTACATTTCTACACATAAATAGTGGACACGCACTAAATTTTAAATAAATATCCCCATCTACCCACCCAAACGGGTAGATACGGGTATATACCTGTTGCATATCGGGTAAATACCCAAGCGTGGGTAAATACCCGGGTAGATGCCTACTAAGTCAAGAGTTAAGAGTCTTGGTAAAATCTAAAGTCAAAGTCAGTCAAAGCCGAAGTCGAAGTCAGTCAAAGTCATAGTCCTAGTCTCGGTCAATTTTGACTTACAATGCCTAGGTAATGTAAGTACATGTTATGGAACAAGTGATAAATCGTGTCATTGTTCATAATACCCGGGCATTATGAATAATGTCAAGCTAGCTACATACATATAAGTATGTATATGTAGGTACGTACATCATAAAATTACGAGTTATTCACGTACCTGTAATATGAGTGTAAAGTATTAGGTAGTTAGGTAGGTAAGTACTATACGTTTTCTTCTTCCTCATCTCACGTGCTAGCTGTTTTTAGGGTTTCGTAGCCAAATGGCAAAAACGGAACCCTTATGGATTCGTCATGTCTGTCTGTCTGTCTGTCCGTCCGTATGTCACAGCCACTTTTTTCCGAAACTATAAGACCTATACTGTTGAAACTTGGTAAGTAGATGTATTATGTGAACCACATTAAGGTTATGACACAAAAATAGAAAAATAACAATAAATTTTGGGGATTCCCCATACTTAGAACTGAAACTCAAAAATTTATTTTTCATCAAACCCATACGTGTGGGGTATCTATGGACAGGTCTTCAAAAATGATACTGAGGTTTCTAATATCATTTTTTTCTAAACCGAATACTTTGCGCGAGACACACTACCAAAGTGGAAAAAAGTTTGTGCCCCCCCCCCCCGTAACTTCTAAAATAAAAGAATTATAAAACTAAAAAAAATATATGATGTTCATTATCATGAAAACTACCAGCGAAAATTGGTTTGAACGAGATCCAGTAAGTAGTTTTTAATACGTCATACATAAATCATAAACGGCAATTTACCTTTCATTCAATCAAATCAAATATAAAAATTAAAAAAACATACTACAACACTTTTATAATATGTTATTTGCTACTACGGAACCCTTCATGGGCGAGTCCGACTCGCACTTGGCCGCTTATTTCTGCTTCAATTTAACTTTTGAAAAGTATCTGTTTTTGTTTCCCATTTTGATTACCTAATTAATTAGTTTTTAGGGTTCCGTACCCAAAAGGTAAAAACGGGACTTTGCTGTCTGTCCGTCTGTCTGTCACCAGGCATCTCAAGAATCGCGATAGCTAGACAGTTGAAATTTTTACAAATTATGTATTTCTGTTGCCGCTGTAACAACAACTACTAAAAATAAAATAAAATAAATATTTAAGGGGGGCTCCCATAAAACAAACACGATTTTTTTTGCCCTTTTTTGCTCGATGTCAATAATGGCAACAGGTAGGCACTTGAAATATTCACAAAATACTCAGTTATATTTTCATTGTAATAATAAAAAAAATAATTAAGGGGGCTCCCATACAAAAAACTTGATTTTTATAGATACGGAACCCTTAGTGCGCGAGTCCGACTCGCACTTGGCCGGTTATTTATATACCCAAGAATTTGACAAAATATTTTACAGAAATCTAACCTAACCCTAATTAAACTTACTTACCTTAGTAATTATATTATCTTTGCCTTTACTTATGGATTGGATATTATCATAAAAACCAATGTAATTATAATTTCCTATTTATAATATAAAATCTGCAATTTCAATAACTAGAACACAAAACGCGTAGGTAATTAGAAAGACAAACAAATACAACGCTGTGCGCTGCCGTTGTCTTCGTGCTTCGGTCGACGCGACGCGGCGACGGACGACTACGGAGCGGAGTGGGTAAAACATGATCAAAATTGTCTATGCGGTGCACCGTGCGTGCGGTTCGGTGATCCGGTCACACACAATTGACACAATAGACATAGGTATGTATATGTTACGGCTAAAACCCGAAATGCGACTACACCAAGGTTTAGCCGGCTAGAAGTAGGTGCAGCCGGTCTCAGATGGTTACACTTAGGTATATCCTATTTATTTTCGGCTAGAACTAGGTTTAGCCTTTATCATTTCGGCTAGAACTAGGTGCGGCCAATCGCAGGCTGCACCTAGTTCTAGCCGTAACATATACAACAGCACCTTCTAAATTCTACTTTTACTATGTACTTGTATAAAAATTGGTTTGTAAAGGCATTTTATTTCTGCACCCAAATTATAATCAAATAAGTACCTACTGCGTAAGATGCAAAGTGAGTATAAAAACAATTAAATATTATAAAATGTGTCCATTTTTTATTTAATTACGATATTACAATTAATGATGATGTATGTTTACTATTTTCTTTAGCAAAAGTGATATATTTATCAAAAAAAGATATAAGAAATTTCCCACAAAAAATCACAATATTAAAAAATATAAAATTGTATGATACGTGCTAGGATTCGATCCCGGAATCTGTAAGCTGCGCTCATAATGACGCACAGAATGGACCACAATTCCAGTATTATTACGCATTACACGACGAAATTAAAGATTGCATGTGCCTAAAAAAATCTTTCGAAAGAAGAATACGCGGCTAACAAGATAATTTTTAAATTTAATTATGATATTAAAATTAATGACATGTGTTTACTATGTTTTTAGCAGAAGTTATAGATTTATCAAAGAAAGAAATAATAAATTTCTTACTAAAAATCACAATAATATAAAAATATTGTAATATTTTGATAGATTATGTTATTAAAAAAACCTAATCTATGTTACTTAATAAACAAAGAGAATAAAAATATAAAATTGAATAACACGTGTTGGGATTCGAACCCGGGGCGCATTCATTTGTCGCGCAAAATAGACCGCGACACCACTACTGCTTCAAGACTATGGTCGAAATTAAAGATCACGTGTGTCTAAGGAAATCTTTCGTAAAAATCACAACTTCGCGGCTGACAAAATCGGACACACGTCCGACCTCATCAACATCGAATGGGCGAATGGGCGGCGCTTGCGAAAGGGATAAGTTTATGGGTTTCACATAGTGAAGAGCGAGGCAGGGGATATCAATGTGCTTGGGTTATTTCGTGCACTTTATCATATTAGTGGCCAGATATTAATAAATTATAAACATATTTTTTAAAATAATTTTATTCTAACTGTTCCCTAGATACATCAGTGGTCGTTGGTTTAAACAAATATTTGCTGGTAAAACATGCTTCTTTTATGTACTGCACTCACATAAAGAAAAAGGAGAGGGAACTTTGGATTTATTTTGTATCGAGAAAATTATATGCTAATATGTTTTGAGCCTGATCAATATTTCAGGTATATAGTCAATTAAAATATATATTTAATTCAGATTTTTTCACTGTCCTAATTGGACGATACACTCACATAAAAAACATCTATTTTTTTAGGTACCCCCTTAAGTACTTTCTCTGTTTATCCCTATGGTTGACTGGGAGAAAATGCTCTTAGCATTAAGTCCGCCATTTGCTAAAAGTATTTGTACTTCGGATCAATAAAGTTTGATAAAATAAACAAAATATTCTGTAGTAGTGTATCAATACAAAGTGAAAGGAGGTTAAGAACTTAGCGGAAGAAAGAGAGACATGGAAAGCACTCCACCGACAAGAGCCCAGCTCTTAAATAGAAGAAGAAGAAAGGTAGGTAAGTCTTGTTAGTCTAAATAAGCTTCAAGTTCCAACTGAAACTCTCTAATTGACATAAGCCTGCAACAACTAAACAACAATATTCCAATACATCGCAAAGTAACTAAGTTATTCATATAAGCAACAACTTTCTAGCGGAGATACTATAATAACGGTAATTTTAATATCGATGTCGGAAAATATCGATATCAGACATAGGAAAGTGTCGATAAATAACCGGTATTCTGTTAAGGCCATACCTGAAATGTCCGGGGTCCAGTGCTGCCCAATTGAAATAAGTTATTTGAAAGGAAACGGAGATTGAGTTGTGTCCTGATCAAGGTCAGGACACAATTTCAAAGGATACCTCCGTAAGGAGCTAAAAAATACTTTGAAGGGGTATCTAGAGCTTGCTCTAAATACCCCTTCAAAGTATTTTTTAACTGCTGTTTATAGTTTAAAGTGAGATACGTGAAGCTTTTTTACGCACATTTGCGAAAAACGGCCATTTTCGGCAAATGCGCGTAGAAAGGCTTGTTTGTGTGTTTTTTCCCCATAAAAATTAGATATTTTCTCAAATTAGATCAACAAACCTGTTTTTAAGATTTGTTTAAAATAGCACGTTGTGGCGTCATTGTTTTTAGAATCAAATAGCGCTCTGATTAACAGTATTCTGCAATAATACATTTAAAATCACTTTAAAAAGTGGATATGATCTTTCAAGTGACATTACTTTGTGACACTTTATTCTCTTATCAGTACGACAAAATATTACTTTAGACCACCTCATTTTCGGACGAGATTAATCTTTAGACCACTTAATAATATGACCACAAGCGATTTAGACAATGAGCGTTTTATACGAGTTAGCTATAACTCATATAGACGAGTTAGTCTCGAATGGTCTTAAATGCAAATAGTCTATATGGAAGTTAAGGCCATTCGAGACTAACTCAAAACAATTTATTTTTGACTCTGGATAATGATAACCTCCGTGGCGTGGTCACCATGATAGTCCGCCACCCAGAGGTCCCGGGTTCGAATCCCGGTCAGGGCAAGATGGAAAATGGCCTTTTTCAATTGGTCCTGGGTCTTGGATGTTTATCTATATATGTGTTTGTTATAAAATATAGTATCGTTGAGTTAGTATCCCATAACACAAGTCTCGAACTTACTTACGAATAATTTGACTCTATACATATATACATATAGATAATACCCTATTATTGACAAAAAGTAAAAT
Organism: Acrobasis consociella; assembly: GCA_963555685.1. NCBI lineage: Eukaryota > Metazoa > Arthropoda > Insecta > Lepidoptera > Pyralidae > Acrobasis > Acrobasis consociella. The sequence goes on from OY743127.1 coordinate 598,406, forward strand.
AAAGTCAAAGTCAAAGTCAAAGTCAAAAAATTTTATTCAATGTAGGATAAATTTATCTCTTATTGAAGGTCATTTTTTTTAAATATTTTTTTTAGTGCAGAAGCTAAAAACTACTAGCGTTTCGGAACGACCACTGCTGGGAAGATTACGCCGAAAGAAACCCAGTTCAGTATTGGTCCCTACCCAGCCTGATGGGCTATGTTACAATTACAATACAGATTTACACTTAAGCTATACATTTAAATTATACAATTACAATTTGCAGACAACTATTTCCAAGATTTTTTCTCAGATGATGATAAGTAGTCATTTACATGATAATACGCATTTTGTAATAAATGATTTTTAACGGCTGTCTTAAACTTAGATAATGGTAATGCTACTATATCATCTGGAATTTTATTATAGAGGCGCAAGCCGAGACCCACAAAAGATTTTTTTGTTTTCTCTAACCGCAAAGCTGTGATGGCTAATTTATTTTTATTTCTCGTGTTAATACTATGAATATCACAATTTATCAAAGTATCGACATTTCAAGAATACCGTTACACAATCCCTACTTACGGAGTTTCCCGAACTTTCCCGACCAAATGACAGACACCGCGTGCCTTTGACTTATTACCATAACTTCCTGCAATCAATTTTGCATCGTAACTCCTGTTCTCTAAAGTTGAATATCGATTGGAAATAACTTCAACTTTAAAATAATCTTGTAGTCTCTATTTTTGGAGTGGTAAAGTTTAGTTTGGCTTGTGTTTTTTTGTTGTGCATTGCAGGTGAGGATTGGTTGCAGACTAAGTTTTTGCAGGCACTATAAAGTATCCAGGGAGATTTAACGTTGTTACTTCTTGCCGCTAAGTTTAAATTTACCTTGGTTCGTTGAATTTTTAGGGTTCGTAGTAAACAAGGAACCCTTTAAGTTTCGCCATGGTTGTCTGTTCGTCCGCGGTTTTACTCAGAGACTGCTAAAGAGCTGTAATTTGGTATATGTATGTATATTAACTAGGGCAAAAAAAAATTTTTCTTTGACTGTAATTTTAATTTTAATATGTTATAAAGTAAGCTAGTATTTTATTGATTAGGGGTATGTACCTTCCGAGTTGTATATTTATTTATTTATCCTTTGATATTTTTTCGTTTATGACCCTCATGTCTACGCTATTTTGAAAGTTTCTCCGTACACAAAATTCATGAAAATCAGTTTAGAAATGCGACCAGTAGATTAGAACAGCCGAACAGACACAGGAATCCATTTTATCCATGCGCAAGATGTTTATTTAAAATTATTTAAAAAAGTAATGCAAAACGAAAACCCGATTTGCAAAGGGTTTATATTAAGGGGACGCACCGTGAAAATGGGCATTTTCTATTTCTTATTTCTCACCGAATATCAGAAATTTAGAACTGATACTTGCTAATAGCATACTAGAACGCTTTTCTAGCATAATTGTGGTTGTGGATACATGATTAGTTAATTTTTGTAACACAAACTTGCTCGTCAAAAACACCTCTACCAAAACATATATGGTCTAATTTCTCACAAACGAGAGGGACTTCAGCTTTGAAACTTTTTATGCAGATCAGTAATTATGTAATCTTCAAAATTGTGGTTCAAATTTTTTTTTGTTGCTTTAGTTTTAATTTTAGAGCTATTTTTCTATAATTGATCAGTTTTGCGTGGCTTTAGATTTCAGTCATATAAGCCCTTTTACCTTCCTGAAAATTATTGTAATTGCCGTCTCGCTTTTTCGCGAGTGTATTTAAATAAACTGTTCTTGTTGCACAGATTTTTGACAGTTATACATCAAATTGTCAGATGGCCGATGGGCCTCGCGGAGCAAGGACGCGTCGCTCTTCACAAAAAAAATGACATTTAATTTCGTAAAATTATTGTCACAGTGTAAAATAATATCACGAATATATATGGGTCGAACAGTTTGTAAACAAACGTGCGAGTAACTTTCTTACACTGTGTCACTTGTCATAATGTCAAAGGAAGTGTCAAAGTATAGCGTGGCATAGATTGATTACCTGACAGACATGGTCGGCATAGATTTTTTTCATACAAGTACCGTACATACAATATCGATTTATAATATTTTAGTTTTATTTAATTACCAGTTTTGTGGCAATAAATTAATTTTATAATAGCCAAAGAAACTTATCTATAGATACTCTTCGGATTTTCGGAGGCCTAAGGCAGAGGTCACCTACGAGGCCGTAGGCCGAGCCACTCCCACCACGTGCTTCGTCGTTCTTTTTTTTGCAAATCAAGATGGCCGCCGAAAGCATTTTTTTGGATCCAGGATGGCGTCTGGGCTTTAGAAAATTAAACTTTTTTCGTTAGCAACGTCTCACTGGGACTTTGGAGGAGTCTGATTTTTGCATGAGGGGGTAAAGTACCCTGCGGAACTCGAAACTGGATTCAGATTTTGGATCCAAAATGGCCGCCCACACATTTTTCTTGTTTTCTTAAGTAACTGGAGCTTTTATCCATTTTATGAACTGGAAAAATATCTTAGCCTACCTCAACAGCTGCACAAAAAACCGTGGGCTGCTTGCAGCTTGCGCAACGCTTAAAGAGCTAGTACATTTGTTAAAATTGATATAAAATATGGATGAATAAGTATAAAATATCGTTAGTCTATATACTATATTTGTGGCCTTAAAAAACCATAACAATATCGATAGGGCTATTGATAATATTGATTACTGATAGTTTACAATAATATCGATGACAAGTAAAACTATCGACAGTTTTTAGGGTTCCGTTTTAAACAAGGAACCCTTAGTTTCATCATGTCTGTCATCCGACGTTTTATTTAGAGACTATAAGTACTAAAAAAGCTATAATTTGTAACAGTGAAGTAAAATAGGGAAAATCTTATACCTTTATACGAGCAATTCTTGTATATGTATTTATTTATAAATTTCTATGATCTCGAAAACGGCTCTAACGATTTCGCTAAAAATTGGTATATGGGGGTTTTTGGGGGTAAACAATCGATCTAGATTAGTCTTATGTTTGGGAAAACGCGTGTTTTCGAGTTTCTTTCTACGCAGAATATGGTCGCTAATTTCGTCGCGCCGGCCGCCATCCGCTTAGCTCAGCGGTTAAGGATATTGACTGCTAGAAAGAGTGTTACGGGTTTGAATCCCACTCGGTGACTTACTTTTGTTTTTTTGTAGTTTAATGTTCAAGTTTATATATAATTTTTTATTTGGTACTGTTTTTAGACAAGTTTTAAAAAAATTGAGTTAATGTTTGAGATGAAACCCAGGTACTATAATATTGTAGCTCCCATGAAAGTTTTTTTTTTCGACTAACCCATCGTGTAGGGTATCGTTAAATAGGTCTTTTAAAATTTTTTGAGCTTGTTAACACCATGTTTTATTTAAGAATCCGTTTCTAGAATATTTGTATTTAATAAAAGTTAAAATAAAACTATCAAACCTAATAAGAGTTAACGAATTTAAAAAAATCATAAAATGAAAAAAAAAAATTTTTAAGACGTTTTTGGTGGCGTAGACTTGGCTTGGCCGGACGATTTTACCATTTGGGTACGGAACCCTAAAAAGATAAAAGATCTAGTTTAACTTATTTACTTATTTACCCCTTAGTAATTTAGTACATACATGCTGACTTTTCATTGGTTTTGGAAAAAAATCTATTGTAAATAAATTCCTCTATCCATATACTTAATTCAAATTTGTGTATGACATAAGATAAAAAAATCGAGACCACGTAGTTACGCCCGATCAAAAACTACCGCATGACCTCGATGATCTCTGGCCGGCCGGACGGAGGCGGTGCCTGGTGGTACTACTTATTGATCTCACGATTTTACTTTGTTTTAGAATTTTTATTTCGACTAGCTAATTAGTTTTACTAACGACCCTTACAAAGTGGCTCTTAGCTTCAAAAACAATGAAAAATCACTGTGTTTATTTTAAAATTTTAATAAACTACTTTTGTTTTTTCTAAAGGCTGACCGGTAGACAAAGCATCAGCATTAAGTCCTTGTACGGACATGACCTTATTCAATTCTTTGCAAAAACATAATATGTTACAAGAATGTAAACATATTAGATTTATTTCATTACGTCATGTCTTCCATACATCCTGTAACCTCTATATATTTTTAACTCTATCTGCATTGCGTTTAGACATTACTACAACCTAGCGGAAAAGAACGGACAACTTTTGAATCAATTTTGACAGATTTTGAAAAATAAAAGCGTAGAGCCAAGCCTTAAAGCAAAATTTGTTTTGTGATTTCGAGGGATTCAATTCGGAAACAATTCTCATACAAATGTAATTTTGTACGAATCCAGAACGGACAATGCGATTATCTAGAAATAATGTTTATTATTTATAATGTATTTTTCTTTGTATTTCTTATAAGGTATTAAGCGTCCCCTTACCCTAGACCAAAATACAACTTTCCACTTTTACAAACGTAGTCTACGTTTTATTTCAAAATGACTTTTCCGATTTCGGCAAAATTTTGTTATTTCAAAGATATTACAATTATATAGCTAGGGTAATAACTGGTTTCCGACGGTAAAAATATGAACTTGAAATAGAATATATTGCTTGAAACTTCTAAATCGTTATATTTTCTTTCCAGTTCATAATTTTACTGTAGGAAACCAGTTATTATCCTAGATAATTGCAATTTCTTTACAATTACCAATTTTTACCGGAATCTGACATGTGGTTTCAAAATTAAACGTAGGCTACGTTTGTATGGAGAAGTCTAGGGTAAGGGGACTCTTAAATGGTTTGAATATTACACTGTGATGAATGTGAAGATGAACAGGTAATACGCGCAGATCTTAAAAGCCGATCGAGAAAATAGATGTAAATACATGATTTTAGAGTTACTCCGTCACATAGACTGTTATTAGTATTACCGGGACTTACGTCGACACCTTTCTGCCATCATGGTCGCTAACAGACCATGCCAGAAGAATGGTCGTTGAAATACCTGATCCACAAGTTTATTTGCTAGGCAAATTAAAAAACCTCCGAGCTACATGATATTCTAACCGATCCATCTATTATATGCCAGACAAATTACAAAACCCAACATTGAAGCGTTAACACCCAATAACTTTTGAACGACTTCACTGATTTTCATCAAACATGGCTAAGAACCACCGCAAAGGATGTGGCTTTTAAGTACAAAAAAAACTCATTGAAATTGGTGCATCCGTTCGAGCGGTACGATGCCACAGGCAAAAAGACGGACCGACACATCAAACTTACAACACTCCTCTTTTTTGTCAGGGGATAAAAAAAACTTGGGGTGTCAAGGGACACCCGGATGGAACGAAGTTCCTTTCGATCAATTAGGAGAGAGAGAGACAGACCGAGAAACACGCGCCCGCCGCACGGCTTACAACTATAGCAAAAAGTGTCGTTACAACTTTTGGTCTTAATTTTTTCCGTCTAGCCTCCTTTTGCAACGCGCGATAAGGAACTACGTTCCAATTATACTAATCGTGGTTAGTCCTGTAAATCCCTTAAGACTAATACCAGATCATCATTATCACCATCATCAGGTTTTTTTAGTCTCCTCAGCGGGAGCACGACCCTCTCTGTACTACCAGAGCCATACTCGCCTAGAGAAGCCTGAGGATTTGGCTTACACTCTCCTCGCTGGCCAGATGACTTGGAGAGGTCTCATTGATGTTTATAGCTTTGTTTAGCTTTTAGGTATTTTCTAAGTCACCTTCTACAACATTTACAGAAAGACTTAAAATAACAGTTAAGGCGAAATGTTACCAGTAGTGGCGCCCTCATTTGAAATAATTAATTTTTTAAAAGTAAATATTGTGATAATTAAAAAGTTTACATCCAACAATTTGTAGAAAGACCTTAAAAATATTTAAATTACCTTTAAAAGTATTATTGATAACCCGCGTAGTTTTAAAACTATGTTGGTGGACTAACGCAATAAAAGGAATCAAAATAATGATAGGTCATAGGCGCATCGCCTATGACCTATCATTATTTTTCACATTTTCTCATTCACCATAATGGTCTTAAAGTCCTGGACTCTGGCTGCTAAGAGACGCAGGGCTCAAATGTTTGGTTTACTCCATTAGGGATAAAGACTTACCGTCTTAATATAAAACGCAGACTATCTTTGTTACTAGTTTTAAAGCGTTCGGCTCATACCCGGAGGTCGCGGGTTCGATTCCCGGCGGGGGCAACGACTTTGTGTTGTTGTCCTGGTTTGGTTAGGACATTGCAGGCTGATCACCTGATTGTCTGATAAGTAAGATGATCCGTGCTTCGGAGTAATTAATGTTATTATGTATGTATTAATTCAAGTTTTTCTCTTTTACAGGTTTCAGTGGAGCCAGTACTGTCAGATGGTTTCGATCCTCGTCCACGATTAGTGGTAAGTCTGCTTTAGGGTTCCGTAGAAAACAAAGAACCTTTATAGTTTTGCCATGCCTGTGTGTCAGGATTTGTCCGTGGTATAACGAAGTTTAAAGGAAAACTATCAGAGACAAGTAGGGTTTACAAAATGTACTCGGAAAAATAAAGTTTCAAACAAATTCAATAGAAAAATAGTTTTTTTGACCTTGTTAGTCCCACGAACTCAATTACGACATCGCAATTACTATAGAACCTTACACCGCACTTGGCCGGTCATTTTTAGATTAGATTCGAAGAAGTTGAGTAGTATTTTTATCTTTGATTTACTTTTTAAGAAAATATAATATGTTTATATTTTTTTTTTCGTCTGAATAAATAAACTTAATTTGTAACAAAAAATGTGAAGCATGAAACGATGCCTAGATTGTATAAAGTAGATTCGAATACAAAGACCAAACTAGGACTTAGTCATATGCAATATTTTTTATAGATTTCAAACAAAAACTACTTTTTACGTAAGGAAGTACATTTTATTCTTTCTTCTACATAAGAGCTAGGCTTCTTCTTCTTCCTTGCCTTTGCCCTATTTGGGGTCGGCTCTGTATGTCAACTCCTTCCATAACGTTCTATCCTTTGCCATCTCTGTGCTGACCCCCCGTTCCCCCATGTCCAATCTTACGCATTCTTCCCACGTCTTTCTCGGCCTTCCTCTTCCTCTATACCCGTCTACTTTTAAGTCGACCATTTTTTTTGCCAGGTGTTCGGCATCCCTTTTCATTACGTGGCCATACCAGGTCTAAGAGCTAGGCTCTTTCGGTATTATTGTATGGAAAAGACAGACAGTGTAAAGACATGAGCAATGTAAAGTAGAAATATGTAATCATATTAAAAGAAAGAAACAAAGTAAAATACTTTATTTGGTGCAAATTGTACCTATTCTCTACCCTGTTTCGTAAAAACCTAGGTATTCCTTTCAATCCAAGGTTGATTGGAAGAGATCCCTATCTGGGATAAGTAATATTGTCGTGATTAAATATGGGATCTACATTTTAGAATCAAAATTTCTTAACCTGAAACGCCATAAAGTTGTTAAACAGCATTAAATTAGCTACAATTGTTACTAAAACTTTGAGAGTGTGACGATTTTTTTATTATAATTCCTAAATGTTTTTAGGTGTAATTCTGGCAAAGCTTAAAATCCTCAACTAATTCCATATTCTAGAAAACACAACAAGTAAAATAAATAATAAAAGTAACAAACAACTTCATTTATAAGGTTTAGGACATAGACGTGTAATGGAGTACGGAGAAGACAAATGAATTATTCGCTATCCCGTCGCCACTCCTGGCCTGTAGATGGTGATGGATCGAACCAGATCCAATGGGTTTCATTAGTACCTTAGTGGTTGATATTATACTGTGTATTAAGTCTGTTACATGGTAAAAAATCCGCAGGACAAAATATCAAAATCCTTTGTGAATTCTTGTCGTTTACGTCACTGCCATAGTGCCATCTCGGTTCGTCCTAGACGCACAAAGGACAGCGGTGCATCGCCCTTAAGGACAACTTTTAATTTCAAATCTATGACATCTGAATTTGAAGACGCAATCAGAATCAGATTCAGCTCGTTTCACAGTAACTGTCTGAGTGCAGCTGATTATTGACATAAATATCTTTTGAGTGGATTAAGGTTGGACAGACTTCGTTCTGATATTGCAATTCTTTTAATTTGTACGCGTAAAAAATGTTGAGGAGTAAGGAGATTCGTAGACGAAAGGACTGACTTAGCCCAGCACATTGATAACTTTGAGCAAAAAAAGCGATTTTAATTAATTTTTTTCTTAATTAGTTCATGAATTTTACACTTTCCCAAGCAAATGTTTGATTTATTGCCAAAAATATGAAAATTACTATATGTGTGCATAAAATGTTTGAGGAGTTTCCTTGACTTCTCGAGAATTTCATTATCAGACCTTCACTTGGTGTAAACGAGACCAAAATAGAATTTTCCGTCTCTTCTTTGACCGTTGACGAGAGTCGCGGACTAACAGCGACTGTCGGCGACTATCAGCGACCGTCGCCTACTATTGGTGACTGTCGGCGAAGGTCGCGCGTGCGACAATTTTTGACCGATTGAAATGTGTCACGCGACCGTTTATGAAAGTCGCCGACCGTTGCCAACAGGCGTACTGTCGCTGGTCTGTAAGAGCCCTGCGGCGCACTCTGCATTTTAGCTGAGTGCGTCTGGTCTGGTAAGGAATAAAGTCGACAAACTGCATCTTTATTTTTACTTGTTCTAGTTGACGTACTGTGAAGCATCATGGGCGGCCTCACTGCTGTGTCTTGGGGCGTTGTTCGGTGCTGTGCCCACGGGTCTCATATCAGAACACTTTGGACGAAAGAAGACGCTGTTGTACCTCGCTCTGCCTCTGGTGGTGTCTTGGATTATGGTGGCTTCCAGGTAACGCGTTCAAATTGTTTGAGGTGTTCTTTTCTCATAAAACAAGTACCTACATAATTATGTCACTTGCAACATTCATTCAAAAATGAAAATAAAATCTTTGTATAAATTAAAAAAATATATACGGACAACTCACACAGATTGAACTAGCCCCAAATTTCGAGTCTTGTGTTATGGGATACCAACTCAGATTGACAGAGAATCGTAGAAGCAAGAAGGGGAGGCCTTTGCCCAACAATGGGACAATATAGAGGCCAAAAAAAAAATTTTTACGAACCAATTTCACCTCCTGTTTGTACTGATTGGGCTAAAATTTGAATGCACATGTAAATGACAAACAATGAAATATCACGTAAGCGGATAGGTACTCTTATTATACAGGATATTTTACACACTAGTTCACTAGTGTGTTGTGTGTGTATAGATGTTTTTACTAGAAAGAAGATAGAAGGAAAGGCAGCTCTCTGTGCATTTTATTTTCTAGTACCGTACTAACCGTAACCTTAAAGAACACTTAATAAAACGTATTATTACTATTCTACTACTACTCTCTTCTTTTCAGCCCAAACGTGTACGGGCTATACGTGGGCAGGTTCGTGGGCGGCGTGGCCGTGGGCGCTTTCAGCGTGGGCATCCCGCCGTACGTGGAGGATATAGCTGAGAGCGACCTGCTGCCAACGTTGGCCAACTTCTATCACGTCCACTTGGCTTGTGGGGTGCTTTTTGGATACATCGTTGGTAAGTTGTTACCTACGACACATAATTAATGTATTACTTACTACTTACGTAGTAGTAGTAGGCATAAATGATACTCTGCTTCTAAGAAGTGCTATAACTGTGCTGACGAGTAACTTATATTTTGTGACAATGCGAAACGAAGAAGCAGAGAGGGGAGGTTTTTGCCCAACAAAGGCAAAAAAAATATATAAGATAGCCAGAGAGGATTACGCTCATCAGTAGGTTATTGAAGAAGTAAGATGATGAAGGGAATAAACTCAGATATTTGGATATTTTATGCCACTGTTTGAGAACACTGGTGGGGTAAATAATTGATTTTGACTCTTCAGTGGCAACTCACTGGAAGTACCAAAGAAATTGAATCCCTTACCTCAGGGAGGAACAAAATATAGTGTTACTTGAGCCAATCGACACAAAAAAAGAAGAAAACTAGTGACTTATTTTTCTGGCTTTTGAAATTGTCTTAAAGACGCCTAATAATGGCCGCTGGGATAAAGGATGCACTGTCATTTCGAAGTACGGCAGACTTCGAAACATTTTGCGTCACTGTTGGTCACCAATCAAACCAAAGTACTTGTAAGACCAGCGACAATTTTTTATAATTTATACTTGTGTACATTTTTTTTCCAATAGCAGATTTTATGTGCATTTTAAGATCTTTACTTCACAACTTGCTTACTTAAACTTCATTGCTGTTTTAATTTTATTTGGTTTAGTCTTCCAATTCAGATGACATCGAGAAATGAAGATCTGTTTGTTGCAGGCATGGTTCCCAGCACCACCTGGCTCTCCGTCATCTGTGCTATCATCCCGATTTCCTTCTTCATCGCCTTCATCTTCTTACCAGAGTCGCCCACTTACCTCCTCTCTCAGGGAAAGTATGTGCAAGCAAAGGCAGCTCTAAGATACTTCCGAGGAATCGACAACGATGTTGACTCAGAATACAAAGAGTTAAAAGAACAAATGAGGAATAATGTAAAACAGAAAGTTACTTTTAAAGAGCTGTTTAGCACTAAGGGCACTGTAAAAGCATTGATTGTATCTTTTGGACTCATGATCTTTCAGCAAATGAGCGGTATTTACCCAGTTCTTTTCTATGCGAAGAATATTTTTAATACTTTTTCTATAACAATGAATTTGCCAAGTGCTGCTATCATTCTTGGATTTTGTTTTGTATCTTCTACGTATTTCTCTACGATGTTGTTAAAGAAAGTCAGAAGACGTGTTTTGTTACTTTTTTCTTTCGCTCTTATGGCTATAAGCTTAGGTTTATTAGCGACTTACTATCATTTGAAAGCATCAAAGTTAGTTGATACAAATACTTGGGTTCCATTAATATGTTTGTGTATGTTTGTTAGTGTATACGCTTCAGGTGTAGGTCCTATTCCATGGTTGATGCTTCGAGAAATATTTCCTTCAAATGGTAGGAGAAGAGCAACGGCTATAACAGCTGGTTTTCATTGGTTCTTAGCATTTGGTGTGACGAAATTATTCCAAAATTTAGTTACAAAAGTTCAACCAGGGTGGGCTCTCTGGTATTTTGCCATAATTTGTCTAGTTGGAACACTATTTGTATATTTCTTTGTGCCAGAAACTAAAGGAAGGACAATAGAAGAGATACACGATGAGTTTGATGGCATACATAAAAAAAGAAAACATACACATGTAATACAAGTAGAGAGTGTATCAGACACCTGATTTTGTTTAGGTTAGATTTGGGTCAAAATATATTCAAAATCAGTATTTTATATTGAGTTCGTTACAATAACAATACTGATAGTCCATTAACTTGTACGTAATTGATGTGACTGATACATGTTAAGGTTGAATGAAGCATTGCAACATTAGGTTACATGAACTTTTCAGGGTCCAGTGCTGTTCATCTTTGATTTAAATTATTTGAAAGGAAACGGAGATATCGTTTAAAACTTTGTCTTGATTAAGCCCTAGATAACCCGTCAAACTATTTTATGAACTACAGTTTACAATTTAAAGTCAGAACGTGAATCTTTTCTACGCGCATTTGCGAAAAACCGCCACTTTTAGCTAACGTGCGTAGAAAACCTTTACGTTCTCACATTAAACTGTAAATAGCAGTTCATTAAATAGCAGTTCATTAAATAGGAAGGGTTATTTAGGGCTTAGTCAAGACAAAATTTTAAATGATATATCCGTTTTCTTTCAAATGGGGGCTGCAAAGAGTCAGTTTCGGAAAGTACCTAGTCTATGTAAAAACACGTCTAAAACGCAACTCGTTACTCGTTTAGATAGCAGCTAGAAGTTTTAAGTAGTCTGATTATCTGTTTCCAGCATTTGAGCGATCGATATCTATTTTTTTAATCTCGTGTAAGTAAAATGACTTGTACGTACACACATTCTTTCACGTCCTTAACCCTAATGGGGCAGACTGAGCATTTTGGGTTTTGCCACCAGGGCCACAAGATTTGAAGACCACTTTAAGCGCGAAGCGAGAAGCGTGTGGGCGAGAAGGTGGGAAAAGGAATCTAAGGGTTGGGCTACTGGCTGCATGGAACAGCACTTTTCTATGCTGCTATCCTTTTCTGCACTCAGAACAGTCATTTGCCAGAGCGAGAGAAAGCGTCGGAATGGTATACGGCTACAGCGTTCCGTCGCTCTCTTTCGCTCTCGGTATAGCAACATAGAAAAAAGCCGTTCCGTGCCACCAGATGGAGCCCAACCCTAAATAGTGATGGGATGCTAACCTCATTGCCTATTAACATGAACATTGCATATATTTGTCTACGTAAAAGTTGATTATTAGGATTCAAACTAAAAATTATTGTGTTTTTTTTTGCATGATCAATTTGTTTGAGCTGAGGAAGTTTGAAGCGTATCGTTTTACTCTTCCAATTGGCATCGTAAATTTTGACCCAACTAATTGTAAGTTACTTTAAGGTTCCTAGGGGATAGGACGAGAGGCTCTAGATTTAGGTTTGTATTTATTGTTATTGTATATATGCATTGTAATAAAGACTTTTTTTAAAACATCTTTTTTTTTTATGGGGAAAAAGGCCGATAAAGTAAGTTAAATGCGAAACCACATCTATATCTATACATCTATACATATAATAAAACAGTAAAAAAAGTGTGTCTGTACATTAAATATATTTCCAAAAAAAATATTGAGGGCGATGGAGACTTAGTAATAGAGTAAGAATTTAAAAAAAAATGTCTGTTTGTCTGTTTGTCTGTTTGTCTGTATGTCTGTTTGTCTGTTTGTCTGTTTGTACACAGCATATAGGGTATAAATGATTTTGGAAAATGGAACGCCTGATGCAAAACCATAATGGTCCAGCTAAACTATAAGAGATATAAAAATGCCGCCTTAGTAAAAGTTGTTCAGCCTGATGAGTATTTTCCAGAGACATAAAGTTCACGCGAACGAAGTCGCGGGTTTCGGCTAGTAATTGATATAACAGAACGGAATCTTCTAAGGTTGCGCAAGAGTTTAGGAGATTCCGTTCTGTATGAAAAAATATGGATCAATCGTTTTTGGGGTTTCGTACCCAAAGGGCAAAAACGGGACCATATTACTAAGACTCCTGTTCGTCTGTCTGTCCGGCTGTATCTCATGAACCGTGATAGCTAGACCTAGACATTTGAAATTTTTATAAATGATGTATTTCTGTAGCTGCTATAATTCCATATCAAAAACAGAAAACGTAAATACTTAAGAGTCACCTCACCCTAGACCAAAATACAACTTTCCATACAATCGTAGTCTACGTTTTATTTCGAAACGACATGTCCGATTTCGGCAAAATTTTGTAATTTCAAAGATATTGCAATTATCTAGGGTAATAACTAATTTCTGACGGTAAAAATATGAACTTGAAATAGAATATAGCATTCTATATCATTTTTGACCATTAGTATGGGAAACTTCTAAATCGTTATATTTTCTTTCCAGTTCATAATTTTACTGTAGGAAACCAGTTATTACCCTAGATAATTGCGATTTCTTTACAATTACCAATATTTACCGGAAACTGACATGTGGTTTCAAAATTAAACGTAGACTACGTTTGTATGGAGAAGTCTAGGGTAAGAGGACTTACGTGTACGTTTATATAATTCTGATTTTATATCCCATACAACAAGAGAAAAAATGGACAAAAAGAATGTAACAAGTGCCTTGACAAAGGATAGAGGAAAATGGAAAAGACTCACATGCTGTCCCGACCCCACGTAAAGTGGGATAAGGTGAGGAGAAAGAAGAAGATATCCTATACAACAAATGTAATTTTTACAAATAATGGTACGGAACCTTTCGTTTGCGAGTCCCACTCGCACTTGGCCGGTTCACACGTAGTTGACGAAAAAATTAAAGATAAAGAATACTTTTTAAATCCAATCACATCCCTGTTATTATTCAAGAAATTCAATCTGATAAATCATAAAAACAGCAATATTCCGCACAAAAAAACATCAGCTCCAAATGCTTATTCTTATTCTCGGCGCCATATTCCGCCGGTATTTAGGGAAATTACCCCAGAAGCGGGGAGTGTTATCTGAAGGGTAAGCAGACTCATAACGCGAAACGTGAGATCAATGCTTAATGCTAGAATATACCAGAATATGTTTACTTTACATGATTTTCGTGTTGGAAAGATTTTGCCCATTCTCTTTATGATTACGGTTTTATTTGACAAAAAGTAAAAAGAAGTCGAAAAATAATGCATTTATGCTTTGATGTTGCTTGGATGACGGATGTGTGGGGTGACACGAAGGGATAGGATTAGAAATGTATACGAGTATGTAAAGGAAGTTCAAAGGTAGCACAAGAAAGTAAGAAGCAATCTGTTGTTTTGGTTTGGACATGTGTTGAGAAGAATGAATAAACATTTCATAAAAAGAACTTTAAATATGAAGGTAAATGGAAATAGGGGAAGAGGATGACCAAAAATGAGGTGGATAAAATGCGTAAGGCAAGATATGAGGGAAATAGCAGTAGATATCTAACATGCCTTGATGTAGAAACATTTTTTTTCTTCCAGTAAAACAAATTTGGTAATGTAACATCAGCATAGGATGCAAATTATTTTAGGTAGTCATATAATTTAGAATCCCTGACATAGTCAATCTGAGTAGGAGTTATTATTATTGTACTCTTTTGACGTAAACTCATTCAGTTTATCGAAACATCATAAGGTGAGTAGCACAGTACTTAAAGATTATGAATAGTTTTATATACTTTGACTTTGACTTTGACATAATTTAATCTAGTAAGAACCTGTAATTTACTGTAAAACATGAAGGTGGTAATCCTTTTAACAATAATACCTTCTATCTGAGTTTTATACATTTCTTTTATACTTGTATTAAAAGAGAGAATCTGTTATTAGCTTTACTCTAAGTGAAACATGTAGTTAAGATATAGTATTGTAACACGCTGTTGGTTTCTTGAATAAATAAAATAAAATAGATGTTAGAGTGACTTGAGACAAGAGGCCTGTGGAAGGAGAAGACATACTGCGCCGGCCCCAGATAATGGGATAATGTGAGGCAGATAATGATGGATAATTGACCATCTAGTTGGTAGATGTCCGAAACTGCGCTTGCATACCTGGCTGCCATTCGAGAACTCTTTTGCCCCATCGGCCGTCGGTTCTTCGTCGCGCTATGTGTGGCCGCCTACTGCCACTTCAACGAGCTAATCCGCTGGACTCTGTCAGTGAGCATCGTTTATATGTTTTATTTTACTGGTTCATGTAAAAGTAAACATAGTACATATGTGCTACTTCGATCATCAGGTCTTTTTTTTGTCTCCACAGCAGGAGCACGACCCTCTTTGTATTACCTGAGCCAAACTTGGCCAGAGCTGCCAGAGGTCTTGGCCTACACTCTCCACGCTGGCCAGATGGGTTGGAGAGGTTTCATTGATGTTTATAAGCTTTGTTTAGCTTGTATTCACTAAGTCGCCTTCTACGACATCCACGGGAGGTCTTGGAGTGGCCCTATTCTACTCTGCCGGAAACCACACGGCAATGCCATTTCTAAAGAAATTTCTTTCAGTAGGCTCGCGAGAGGAATCGTTCTTCTCGGAATCTCCTCATTTCTGATCCGATCAATATGTAATACACATAACACCTTTAATCGTGGCTCAGAGGATTTGGACATATTTTGCGATAGCTTGAAGGTCTTTAAACGCTGAAGAGGTGCTGAATCTTCTTAATGATTGAAAATCACAAATTTAGATAACTTTAAACTCTCGATAAGCTTATTTTGATCTTTTAGTCAATGACGTGTATATGTATACCTGTCATTGGTATTTACATTAGAACTTAAGTATTACGTGTGTAATTGTGTATCTGCTCGAATGTTGTATGTAAATACTGTTGGTGTACCTTATTCAATAAAATAAAATAAAATCAAGTAGAGAAACACCGAGCTAAGCCCTTTCCATAGCTCGTTGGGCGACCTTCAAGTGTGTATCAAATTTACATTCGATATATTCTCATGAGTCATAGCATTCAATAACTAAATCTCTAAGATCTCCTTATAAGTAATAACGCAGGGACAGCTAGGGGAGGGCTTTGCGCCCTTAGGGCTTAATTTCCTCAGTATTCATGCTCTAAGGTACGCCTTGCAGTGGGCAATAGCAGTAGTAGGGCTTAATAGTAATCCTATTAATATTATGAATGACCTCAGATGGTACGGACATGTAAAAAGACGAAGCCACGTAGTAAAAATTGCACTAGCCATGCCAGAACTAAAGAAAGGTACAGGCCGCCCGACGTCAACCTGGTGGTCAAACATAGAGAGGGACCTTAGGAAAGCCCAATTGCCAGAACCGACAACCCAGGACTGACTCTCCTGGCGCCGTAGAGTGAGAAGACCCGACCCCAAATAACGGGACCAGGGATGGACAAAGAAGAAGAAGAAGAAGAGATTAATATTATGAATGCAAAAATGTATAAAGATGTCTGTATGCATGGCAAGAATATTATAATAACGATATGTGATGAGACGAAATCCGAAAACAATAGAGCTATTGGTTTTACAATTTATACAAAAGAATTAAAAACAAAACAACTGAATTCAGACGAAAAATAAAGATTTTTACTAAATAAAAAAAATCTGAATTCTGACGTCGATGAGTTTTTTATATCTCCAAAGTTTTTCATCATGCCATTACACTCACATCACATATATTATATCACAAAAAATATTAACAAGATATAATACAACGTGGAAGGGACATACCCGTAATAAATCAAACCATGAGCTATTTTAAACTGAAATGAAAATAACAGTCAAAAACTTTTAAAAAAATCGCCTTTTGCATACCAAAGTGTGCAGTCGCCCGGGCAATTTGTATTAGAAAGTCGAAATATTTTTTGTTTTTTGAGTGTTATTTTATTATCATTATAATAGTATAGTCTGTGGTTCGATTATTTATGGGTATGTCCCTTCCACGTTGTATAGTAAAAGGTTTCAAATAAAAAAATAACTCCAAAATCGGTTCGCAATTGGCAATACCTATATTTTTTTTAAAAACATGTAATTGTAATAAAAAGCATTTTTAATTACACAAAGATCTCGTATATTTTCTTAAGCATCGTTAATTATAACAATAGGCTCAGTAATTGAAAGTGGCGTTACGTAAGTCAGAAATAAAATATTTACTGCAATGATAGCTGTCTGGCTTGGAACACAAACTATAACAGTGTAGAAGTGACTTATATACCTACAGACAAACATTTGCCGTGTGGTTTCCGGCAGAGAAGAATAGGGCCACTCCAAGTCCTCCCGTGGATGTAGAAGGTGACTTAATACAAGCTGAACAAAGCTTATAAACATCAATAAGACCTCTCCAACCTGTCTGGCCAGCGAGGAGAGTGTAGGCCAAGTCCTCTGGCTGCTCTGGTCAAGTACGGTTCTGGTGGTAAAGGGAGGGTCGTGCTCCTGCAGTGGAGACTAAAAGATCTGATGATGATGATAATGAAACATAGAGCGAGTTGGACGTAGCGTTGTCTCTGCGTCGTTTTTAAAACTCCTGACAAAAAAGAGGGGTGTTATAAGTTTGACGCTAACGTCTGTCTGTCTGTCCCTGTATATTCTAAATTTTGGTCTGTCTGTGGCATCATAGCGCTAGAATGGAGAGACCGATTTCTACGACCAATATCAAAAGATTTATTTACCAAACTATCAATATTCGAGTTTTTAAATTTTTATTTACGCCACGTATTTTGTTTTAAAATTTTATAACAAATACGAAACGTAAATCGTTGAATTATGTTAGGTTAATGTGTTTACTCCATAATAAATGTTTAAAATTACTTTGGGGCTTGTCAGAGTGTTTTTTTTTATTTGAAAAAATACAGCACTCAAACATAAAGGGGTAGACCTGCAGGGCTGCAAAATGGACTGCGTTTAGGGTGATAAAAGGCGTTAAGATGGAAAAGGGAATCCAAATAGTAATGCGTTGCCAGCCGCATCGCCTATTAACATGATTCAGATTCTAGCACATTCCCTCGGTTGGCTATTAAAACCTGCGTGGAAAGAAAAGCAGCTGGTACATTCAAAGTTTATTCCTTTCTCCCAGACCAGCGTTATCATCATCATCCTCTCGTATTCCCGGTTGCATCCTCAGCAGTAACGCTTCAGAGCCCGGGGTCCGCTACCTAACCTAGGTGATTTGACGAGGTTACTGGTTTTCCCAAACCAATATTGAAGAATTTTTAGGAAAAGAAAAGAGCTTCCTTTGTATATTGTCATTATTTTGTGTTTGAAGTATTTGAGCTTGAGAGTAAGCGGGTGTCAAATAGTGCAGCTACAGAAGTGGAGTGACACTCCGTCAGATAATTGGGGGCATTCAACTTTCATTTTATAAAACCTTTTTTTTTTGCTTACGTTTCACTTTTTGAAGTTTAATAGTAGGTATTTCTCTAAAATCGTAATATACTTTCACAGTAATGTATTTTAGTTAAAAAAAACTCGTTTTTTGAAGCGAATTCAAAAAAGGAGGAGTTTAGCAATTTGTCGGAATCTTTTGTATTTTTAGGGTTCCGTACAAAAATTGAAAAACGGAAACCTTATATTAGGATCACTCGTGCGTCTGCTGTCCGTCCGTCTGTGATAGCCAATTTGCTCCAAATCTACTGGACCAAATCTGGTGTAATTTGGTGTAATCCTATGACCTAAATACAAACGTGCAAAGTAATTAAATATATATATTTTTTTAAACAGTGGTCATTGTCGGATGATAAATTAGGAAATTTAAAACAAAAGTTTTGCAAACCTTACTGTGTCACATATCAAATGAAAACGCTTTTTGTGTTTTTTTTTTGTAATATATATATTTTTTTTGGGAATCATCAATAAATTTGAGAACTAGGTTCTTGTCGGTGGAGTATTTTCCATGTCTCCCTATTTTCCGCTAAATGCTTAACCTCCCTATACGATACAACTTTTGCCTTTTCTTTTACTTCATCCATGAACGACCTTCTTGGTCTTCCTTTTCCTCTCTTGACCTCCACTTTTCCTTTCATTATGTTTTTTATGAAGTTTTCATGCCGCATAAAGTGGCCAAACATTCTTCCTCGTCTTATCTCTATCGTATGCATAGTGCATAATTCTCATTGTTTTTGGAAATATGGATGTTTGTTTTATTTCCGAGGTAAAACGGTTAAACAAATTAAAATTTGGATGTATGTAGGTTAGCTTATTACCTGAACACATAGGATCCTTTTTATCTTGAAAAAATGTGAGGTTGTGGGCAACGCCGCGAGCAACAGCTAGTCAAAAATGAAAACGAATTTTCTACTTATTTACGTCAAGTTTTATTGATTATTAAGAAGAATTCTGAAAAATAGAAATATACTTTAAAACCTAAAGTCAATTCACTCCGATAGGGAGAAAGACGAGCAAGTTTTCAATAGAAATGGTAATTACCTGTTAAAACTTTGTGATAAAGCTGTATCATTTTCAAACTACATGACTATTATGCAAATTAACCGGCAATATTAGCAATTTATTTGTAAACTTGAGCACTATATCACAAACTTTCACAATAACCTCGGTAGTAAATTATTTAAGTAGCCTTTTTCCTCGCGCGATATAAACTTTATTGGGGTTTATCTACGGTACCATGCAAACCGGACACAGTCAGGCTTTTTGGTTGCGTGTCCGGCCAAATTAGAGCGTGTCCGGCCTGTCCGGCTTTTGTTAGGCTTTTTACATTTCATGAACGACCAAGCGCCGAGCGCGGCCGAGCGCAGGCGACGAGAGTCGAATGTCACGTCGGTCGCTCACGCAGGCCGCCCCGCCGCCGGCCTGCGTGAGCGACCGACGCCGCATTTTTATTTCACTAGAATTTAACAAGATTTATGATAATAATCAAAAAAGCTTGGTTTTACATAAATTTTTTTTTTGTTGTACCTAATGCTGAGGCAAAATCCTCAATAATGTAGGGTGTCCGGCTTTTCTACCCAAATGTCCGGCCAGACTGGCTGGTCTGTCCGGCTTTTAGGTTTGGCGACCTGGCAACCCTACTTCGGGGGCTGGTCGGTGTTTCCAATAAGGAAGTTTCCTACAACTCAAATCGGATATTTTTTAAACGTCAAAACAAAATTTTATGTGATTTGTATGAAAGAAAGACTAATAACGTCATAGTTTCTTAGAGTCAAATCATCATCAGGTCTTTGTCTCCACTGCAGGAGCTCGACCCTCTCTGTACTACCAGAGCCATACTTGGCCAGAGCAGCTAGAGGACTTGGCCTACACTCTCCTCGCTGGCCAGACGGGTTGGAGAGGACTGGTCTCCTGATATATAAGCTTTGTTTAGCTTATATTTCCTAAGTCGCCTTCTACGACATCAACGGGAGGATTTGGAGTAGCTATTCTACTCGGCCGGACACCACTCGGCTCTACTTATCAAATAGCGCTCCTAATACCTATCCGTTTTTCCGCAATTATAAATCTAAAAACGCGTTAAAAATGGATATGATCAATGACAAGTGAAATTATTTTGTGACATTTTATTCTATTAAAATATAAATTATTTTTGACCCATGAATACTCCCTAATACGTGACTATGTAAATTAACAATAATATTTTCAGTTTATTGGTTAACTTGCTCACTAAATTACGACCTACACAATATGTGCAGGTGACTTTGAGACGTATTTTAGTTAACACCCTAATATACTGTTTATGAGGTACTTTCGTTAATGACTGAGGTCGAATGTTCGAGAAATGTGATGTGGTAATTATGAAAAAAAAATTCTTCTTTCTCCTCACCTTATCCCACTTTACGTGGGGTCGGGACAACATGTGAGTCTTTTCCATTTTCCTCTATCCTTTGTCAAGGCACTTGTTACATTCTTTTTGTCCATGACGTCCTTAACGCATTCCTTCCACCGTTTCTTAGGCCGTCCTCTGTTTCTATATCCATTAATCTTTAAATTTAACATCTTTTTCGTAATGTGGCTCTCCTCTCTCCTCATTACGTGTCATTATGAAAAACAAAATTACAGGTTATAAATAATACATAGCGCGACGAACCGACGGCCGATGGGGCAAGGTTCTCGCATGGCGACCGCGTACAGGCAAGCGAAGCGTAGGACATCCAAGGTGGTCAAACGACTTGACCAAGGTCGCTGGAAGGCGCTGGATGCAAGTCGCTCTTGATCGGTCAATTTGGAAATCTTTGGGTGAGGCCTATGACCAGCAGTGGACGTTATGCGGCTGAAATACATACATACATACATACATACTGTCACGTCTTTATCCCTAATGGGGCAGACAGAGCGTTTTGGGTCTTGCGGTTCTATGCAAAGCCCAGGGCCGCAAGACCCAAAAGCCACTTTTAGCGTTATGGTGGGCGAGAAGATGGAAGCAATCAATGCAGTGATGGGTTGCTAGCCGCATCGCCTGTTAACATGATTTGCATTTTTGCCCATTCCCTCGATCGGCTTTTACGATCTGCGTGGGAAGAGAAGCAGCTGGTACATTCTAAGTTTTTTTTATTTCTCCCAGACCAGCATGGGAGGCTGAAATGATGAGAGTAAATACAAGTGGTGGTGGCAGTGCGTTGCGTGAGTCGCGTCCACAGATTACTTAGAGAACTACGTTCAGATAGAAATGTGCCATGCTATTTCTTTGAGCCGTAGCAAAAGCCTCGGTTTCTCGTTTTTAAATTTGATAGAAACAAATAGGGAAAAGGCAAGGAAGAAGAAGAAGAAGAAGAAGAAACAATTGACTGGCGCTGTAATATATCACTGAACAGCCGTAACACTTACTGGTTTTCTTTATTTTACTGGAATAAATTATCTGTGGTAAAATATGATGGCTTAGTCTTTTAATTTCATTGTATTTTGATAAATAGTTATCAATTATACTGGCGACACAATGTGTTAAATAGGTACCTCTGAGAAATAGGGTTAGTATCAATTTATTTCGAGTTGAGTGCTTGAAACTAAGAGGGCGGAATTTCCACAAATTTGTTTAAATAGTGTGCGTACAAGACATCTAGTGGCGGCTAATCGAATCACTTATTGAAAAGGATGCTTATAGCTTCAACATGATGGTAGATCGATTCGCCTTCTAATATAATATTTTGTAGAATTTTTCGACTTTCGAAAATAATAAACAATAAAATGTCAGTATGTAGGTATATTTTTAAGGAATGTGTTAGGCCCAACACCGACGACAGACTAAACCGTGCCGCACTTTTTAGTCTGAGAAAATAGAACCTATGGAATCACATGCAGTAACGTCTATCACAGACTAAAAAGTGCGTCACGGATAGTCTGTCGTCTGCGTTGGGCCTTAGATTTATTTTACTTAATATTCCGTCTTATTATGAAACGCAGACTAACTTTGTTACCAGGTTTAGACCATTATACGACCTAATCAAGTTGACGTCTAGTAATATGCCACTGTCTTATCTGAAAATGTCAACTTGATTTAGTCGGGTCTGCGTTATAATAAGACGGATTCTGTTTATCCTTTTAGTTGACTGGGAGAGAAAGCTTTTAGCGTTAAGTATGCCAATTGTCAACAAAAAGGGTATCATTTTATCACTATTAAAAAGACGTGTGGCACTCGGGGACTGCCGCGGTAAAGCTATTGCAAACAAGGAAGGACGGCAACGTCGCAAACGGACGACGGAGACGAAGCGGCAACCTACATGGTAGGCGGAGTGGGGAGCGTGAGGTTTTTTCGTTACGGAATTTCTGGATTCGGTCGCCGCGCTCAAGGCCCGCGATAGAAGCTATGCAATAGCTTAAAAATAGTTAAATAGTGATAAAATGATACCCTGAGATATGCCACATCCTCATATTTACGCATCGCCTAAGCCGGGATAAGGCTGATGCTCGACGGTCGGTGGCAGTGGACAGATTAGCTTTATACCTCGTTAATTATTTCGCAATCGGTTTATCGTGAGCTCTTATAAGACCATTATTGTTTGGGTCTAAATGGTTTACTCCAGTTTTATTATTTCAATGTGAAGAAACAAGTGTCATAAAATAATAATTTAAAGATTTTGTCCGTTTCAATTTCAAAAAAATTCAATAGAAAATCGAAGATATATAGAATAGATCATATCCATAAAAATTTACAACCTTTTGCTAAACCTATTTTAGTCTTCTTCTTCTTATCGAGTGTGTTAGTGACTAACACTAGTGTCAGAGTTTTTAAACCGCCTTAAAGGCCTCTGACATGGTTTTAGGTAACGACCAATGTCAAAGACAGTGACCGGGACCGACGGCTTAACGTGCCCTTCGAAGCACGGATCATCTTACTTATCAGACAATCAGGTGATCAGCCTGCAATGTCCTAACCAAACCAGGACAACAACACAAAGTCGTTGCCCCCGCCGGGTATCGAACCCGCGACCTCCGGGTATTAGCCGAACGCTCTAACCACTACACCACGGAGGCTGTTACCTATTTTAGTTAAAACATGTTTTGTCCCTTTCCTTCATTTCAATATTTAACAATAAAACAACGAGAGGCGATAGTTTTCAGACGTTTTTCGTGGCACGAAATTAAAGTTGGCATTCGCAAGTACGGAACTCTACACTGGGGGTGGCCCGGCACACACTTGGCCAATTATCGATAAACGTAGACACAGACGTAGCCCTCCTTTTGACGCAGTTGGGTAAAAAAACAATGTAAATGATGACTTTTGCTTTATCTTTGTCTCTCAGTCCTCCGTGCTAGTCTGGGAGTAAGGAAAAAACTTAGAATGTACCAGCTGCTTCTCTTCCCGTGGGAGGAAAGAGCGAGAATTGAATCATGTTAATAGGCGATGCGGGTACCCATAACTATTTAAATTTATTTTGCCATCTTAACGTCCACTATCACGCTAAGCGTGGCCTTTGGTTCTTACGGCCCTGGGTTATGTCTACCCCATCAGGGATCTGTATCTATGTCTCTCAGGAAAAAATATGACTTGTCAAACATAACTAACACTTCCAATACGTTCCGTTTCTTATCGCCATGCAGCAGTAACTGCCATCAGAATATCGTGAAACGAGCCTGCCCGGATCCCAGGGGAAATCAATAATGCGCGAAAAGTTTACCAAACTATTTTAGCATTTCAAAGGTTGGATCGGTTGATATATGGGTATTGGTACATAGGATGTATTGGTTTTTACTCGTATATAAACAAGGGTTTTTATTTACCTCACTTCATCATCATTTCCTCCGTAGCGTAGTGGTCACCATGCTAGTCCGCCACCCAGAGGTCCCGGGTTCGATTCCCAGCCAGGGCAAGTTGGAAAATGGCCTTTTTCAAATTGTCCTGGGTCTTGGATGTTTATCTATATATGTATTTGTTATAAAATATAGTATCGTTGAGTTAGTATCCCATAACACAAGTCTCGAACTTACTTTGGGGCTTACTCAATCAGTGTAATTTGTCCCTATATATTTATTTATTTATTTATTTATTTCAGTCGCATAACGTCCACTGCTGGACATAGGCCTCTCCCAAAGATTTCCAAAATGACCGATCTAGAATAGCTAGAAGGCGCTGGATGCAAGCCGCTCTAGATCGGTCATTTTAAGGCTCATCTGTTGGGAAACTCGGTTTAGGTCTGCGAGCATAGTACATACATATGTACTTAAGTCTTCCATCGATTCCGCCATGACAACGATATCATCGGCAAATCGAAGGTGAGTGATATGAATGTGGTCCATGGTGCTAAAGCCCTTACGGAAACTGGCAGTTTCGGGAGGTTGGAAGGCATCAAATCTGTTTGCGGGACGATTCGTGATGATCCTCGAAAACAACTTATATACATGACTAAAACACGTGATAGGCCTATGGTACTTCAATAGTGTTATCTCCCTTTTTGAAAAACAGGACCACAATGCCCCTGTTCCACGCTTCTGGCGTTACGCCCTCGAGCAAAATGGAATTAAAGAGCCTCTGAAGGACTATCAGTAGCAGCGTTCCGCCCGCTTTCTGAAGCTCTGCTGTGTTTCCATCCTCGCCCGGCGCCTGCTGTGATTCCATCCTAATCTCGTACAGGCTGATGTCCTGGACATCTTCGGTATAGTGTCACCAGGTTAGCTTGGCTCTTAGGCAAACGCCAACGTCTACGACTACTTTATTCAAAGTGAGTGCTGCGATTTGTGCACATTTATTGCCCAGGCAAGCGACAGTGGAAATTGCATTCGTGAGCATGACACTTGGCTAGTCTTCCACGACCGGGTCATGCGTGGGATGGAAACCGTGTTCTCGTAAGGATTCTTGCCTTCGAATCTCCACAGCGTGTTCACGCACTGAACGCTAGCGCTGTGAGCGTTCAGGGTATAGTTCCTGATTTCGTACTTCCCTTGCGTACTCACGCTGTGACCACAAGCGTTTGGAGCGTTCGGGCGAAGTTTCTTGCTGACAAAGCTCTTATTGGCACGAGAAGTTCCTACTGGCATATTCCCTTAGTTGCGACTCTCTACGTAAAAGTACTTCGCGGGCTTTGGTTGCCGCTGATCTCTTGTTAGTTTGTGGCATTATTACTAATACTACAACAGAAGCACAGACAAGCAGCGATATCGATTGAACCAAAGTTCGCTCAACAAAATTGCTAAATTTAGTAAACTACCTAGTAGTTCACCGCCAACTTAGACCAGCAATTCAGTTTCCTTAATAACCCCTAGATGGCGCTATCCAAAGTTAGAACGCGCTATGGTTTCGTTTTATACATAATCGCGGACATTTTTATTAATATACTAGCTGTTGCCCGCGACTTCGTCAGCGTGGACTTTAGTTTATAAGAATCGTTATTTTGATATTTTCAATAAAACCGGTCAAGTGCATATCAGGTCACGCGCAGTGAAGTGTTCCGTAGTTGTGAATGCTGACTTGGAATTAAAACTAAAGAGTTCATCATCATTTCAGCCCTACTTCCGTCCACTGCTGAGCATGGACCTATCTTCGTCGACACATCTCGGTCCTGTGCTGCTCTCATCCAGGTGTGACCCGCGACTTTGATTATTACGTCAACTCATCGCATGGGCTCTGGCGGGCCAGTTGCCCTGCCCAGTTTTGCTTAAAGTTCATGACCGTTGCCAAATTACAGCTTTTTGATACTAATTGTCTCTAAGTAAAACCAAGGACAAAGAGACAAACAGAAATGGCGAAACTATAAGGGTTCCTTTTTTCGTAGTAAACACATTATCTCTAGTCACAGTCTAAGTCGATCGGAATTTTGACATTGTAAACTACATGTAAACTTACACTGTTACCGAATGTTACTGCTACGCCGTGGGTCTCTCAAAAACTGAATACTTATGCAATGTATAGTGACTTTGCTAATATTTCATTCATCTTCCGTCTTTTGGCGAGAGTTCCCACAGCACTGATCTGTTGTAGCTCTCTACAGCGGACTGCTGCCACCGTCTATACGTATCTCACCCTCTCCCCCGTTCTCCCGATGTGGCGGTGCAATGGTAAGCCTTGTCAAACATGTCTTTCGCTAGGCGGGAGATGAAAGTCAAGAAATAAGTATTTCTACTTTAAGTCCCGACGGATGACTTCTTAAGATCGCCTTAATAATGAGCCGCGTCCGTTGTTGAAGGCGAAAGAAAAGTACTGGATAGAGCTTCCCCCGGGCCATCTTCACTATCGTCACCATTCTCAAGCTGAGGCATCTGCCAAACTTTAGATCATCATCATCATCATCATCATTTCAGCCGCATAGCGTCCACTGCTGGACATAGGCCTCTCCCAAAGATTTCCAAAATGACCGATCTAGAGCTGCTTGCATCCAGCGCCTTCCAGCGACCTTGGTTAGGTCGTCAGACCACCTTGTGGGTGGGTGTCCTACGCTTCGCTTGCCTATACGTGGTCGCCATTCGAGAACCCTTTCGCCCCATCGGCCATCGGTTCGTCGCGCTATGTGTCCCGCCCACTGCCATTTCAACGAGCTAATCCGCTGGGCTATGTCAGTGACTTTAGTTCTCCTACGAATCTCCTCATTTCTGATTCGATCACGTAAAGAAACACCGAGCATAGCCCTCTCCATAGCGCGTTGCACGACCTTGAGCCTTCTTATGAGACCCATAGTAAGGGACCATGTTTCAGAGCCATAAGTCATCACTGGTAACACACATTGGTTGTAAACTTTAGTCTTAAGACACTGAGGTATATTTGACGAGAAGACACTTCGTAGCTTCCCGAACGCTGCCCAGCCGAGTCGGATTCGTCTAGAGACCTCTTCCTCGAAGCTGGAACATCCTGCCTGGATCAATTGACCCAGGTAGATATACTGGTCTACAACTTCGAGGGTGGAGCTCCCAACACAAACAGGTAGGGGCGCAACATGGACATTCGACATTACTTTCGTTTTGTCCATGTTCATTTTAAGGCCCACTTGTTGGGAAACTCGATTTAGATCTCCGAGCATAGTACTTAGGTCTTCCATCGATTCTGCCATGACAACGATATCGTCGGCAAATCGAAGGTGAGTGATATACTCGCCATTGATGTTGATGCCAAATCCTTCCCATTCCAGAAGCTTGAAGGCATCTTCCAGTGCAACGGTGAACAGTTTCGGAGATATAACGTCTCCCTGTCTTACACCTCTATGCAGTGGAATTGCCCTCGTGCACTGCTCCTGTACTCGGACTGACATAGTGGCATTACTGTATAAGCACTTCAACACTTCGATATACCGATAGTCAATACGGCATCGCTGGAGAGACTGAAGTACGGCCCATGTTTCGATCGAATCGAAGGCTTTTTCATAGTCCACGAACCCCAAGCATAACGGCCGGTTATACTCCCTCGTCTTCTCTATAACCTGCCGCAGCGTTTGAATATGGTCCATGGTACTAAAACCTTTACGGAAACCGGCTTGTTCGGGAGGCTGGAAGGCATCGAACCTGTTTGCGAGACGATTCGTAATGACCCTCGAGAACAACTTATATACATGACTCAGAAGCGTGATAGGCCTGTAGTTCTTCAATAGGGTGCTATCGCCCTTTTTGAAGAACAGGACCACCACGCCCCTGCTTCACGCTTCCGGCGTTACGCCCTCGAGCAGAACGGAATTAAATAGCCTCTGAAGGACTTTCAGTACCGGCGTTCCGCCCGCTTTCAGAAGCTCTGCTGTGATTCCATCCTCGCCCGGCGCCTTGTTGTTTTTAAGCTGTTTGAGGGCCATCCTAATCTCGTACAGGCTGATGTCCGGGATATCTTCGGTATAGTGTCGGGTTAACTTGGCTCTTGGGTCTTCAGCCATTTGTCCGCTGGGTTGTGAAACTGAGGTATACAGCTGTCCATAAAACCTCTCGATCTCCGCCAGAACCCCTTTCTTTGTCGACACCACGCCGCCGTCCTCCGTCTTCAGCTTCATCAATCGGCTTTGCCCAACCGACATAGCTCTTGCGAACACTTTGGAGCCTTTATTCTGCTCTATCGTCTCCTTAATACGCTCAGTATTAAAGGAGCGGATGTCGTGTCGCAAGGACTTTTGTATACGTCTGTTGAGCTGCCGATATGATTCAGCATCTTCGGAGGTCTGCAGCGGCCTTGATCGTCGCTCTGCCATTAAGGTAAGGGTCGCAGCAGAGATTTTCTGAGGTCTTTGTTTGGGGCGGGACCTAAACACCTTCGATCCCACCGCTTGGACAGCTTGTATAAACCCTTGGTTTATCTCGTCCACTGTAACGCAATCCTGAAGGCCTTGAAAGCGATTTGATAGTTCAAGCTGGAAACCCTCGGAGTTTTCGATTTGGATCTGCGTCGGTCGGAGCGTCGACTTCATCAGCCGTGATCTTTCGACCTTGAGATCAATATTCACGATGCCTCTTAATATTCGGTGATCGCTCCCGGTTTTGATCCGATTGATCACTGAGACATCGTTGAATATTCGTCTCTTAGTCGTTAAGATGAAGTCGATTTCGTTTTTGACAGGGGGCTGGTTCTTCTTTGCTGGACCTATCCAGGTCCACTTCCTTTGTGGCGGCTTCTTGAAGAAAGAGTTCATCGCGAAGAGTCCCTCTTGCTCCAAAAAATCAGCCAGCCTACGTCCCCTGTTATTTCGCACTCCGTATCCGAAGTTTCCCAGCCTAATCTCTCCATCGCCTCGTTTGCCCAGTTTTGCGTTAAAATCCCCCATAACAACCGTAAAATAGGTTTCAGAAGTATGTATGGCCTTACTTATGTCCTCATACACTTCCTCCACCTCTTCATCGGAGTGATCCTTTGTTGGCATATATACCTGTATAACCTTCAGCGAGTATCTTTTAGATACTCTGAGTATCAGGTATATTACCCTGCTAGAGACACTCTCGATGGTTATGACGTTGTTAATGAGGGACTTGTGGACGAGAAACCCGACACCATGCTGGGACTTCTTTATGTCCCCTTCCCGGTGATAGAGTAGGTTACCAGACTCTAGGGTTGTCGTGCCCTCGCCCTCTCTTCGGACTTCAGACAACCCCACAATGTCCCATCGTAACCTACTTATTTCCTCTTCCACCTCATCTAACCTCTCGTCAGTCCTCATTGTGCAGACGTTATGTGTTACCAGGGCCAGTCGTCGACGGGAGTGGTAGCCGGATCTCTGCCGGGGATTCTTAGCACCCCCTGCCCCGCCGTTACCATGACCGCTACCGGAGCCAGGAATAGCGGGGCTGCCGGGGACTGGGGGCCTGGTCTTTTGTTGTACCTCCATTGGGGGGGTTTTGCCATACTCGCCACGCTTGGCAGGCGGGTTGGCGAGCGCAGTATTGTGTTACTATCGGGCTTCCAACGCTGCTGCCCGTCGGATGCCTCTTTTGGTGTTCGTGTCAGATTTATCCTTTAGTCGCCTCTTACGACATCCACAGGAAGAGATGGAGTGGTCCTATTCTACTCTGCCGGGAACCACACGGCAAAACTTTAGATACCTCTAGGTATTTGACGTGCGAGTGCCTCGGCACATTTTCCCAGTAGAGCTGCAAGGATGGCAGGAAGTTAGTATTCTCTGAGATCAATGTCTGCTTAGTGTTCACTTAGAACCTCCGTTTGAAGAGCTTCTCGGGCAGGACGTCCTATACGGTTGTTTGGAGGTGTGGTGTGTGGTGGTTTGTCAGCGTTGGGTCTTGCCCTAGGCTCTGTGTATTTTGAACAGCGCCATCTATTGGTGACCAAAAAAAAAAAACTAATAAATAAGAACACTCCGAAAACATCAAAATTGTAAATTTTGAAGGTTCCGTATTCCTTACCCAAAAGCTAAAAACGGGACCCTGTTACTAAGAGTCCGCTGCCTGCCCTTCAGTCCGTCTGTCTGTCTGTCACCAGGCTGTATCTCATAAACCGTGATAGCTAGACAGTTGAAATTTTCACAGATGATGTATTTCTCTTGCCGCTATAACAACTAAAAACAGAGTAAAATAAATATTTAATTGAGGCTCCCGTACAACAAACGTGATTTTTTATAGATAATGGGATGGAATGGAACCCTTTGTGCGCGAGGCCGACTCTCACTTGGCCGGTTATTAACTTTATTATTTTAGATAAACCATAACATAAAATTGACAAAAGCTTTAGCCAATGCAACCAAACAATTTTTCAAACAAAAATTTTTGACGTGATTCTTTAAATTGATATAACTTTTTTATTTATAAATGGATTTCAATGAAACAAACACTAAATTTTAAGGAAAACTTATCAAAATACATTAATGAAAATTGCAACCGAAGCTGTTTTGCCGTTTATGAGATAAGCATGCACAAACGCAGTTTTACGAACAAAAATGTTTGACGTGATTCTTTAAAATTGATATAACTTTTTTATTTATTAACGGATTTAAATGAAACAAACACTAAATTTTAAGTGAAGCTTGTCATAATATTTTAGTGAAAACCGCAACTGAATCGGTTCAGCCGTTTTTCAGATTAGTGTGCACAAACGCACAGACAAACAGACAAACAGACAAACAGACAAACCGACAAACAGACAAAAAATCTAAAAATCATTGTTTTGTGTTCTATTGCGTTAGTTAAAGCCCCCAAAAGTATTTTTTCTCATTTATCTTCCATGTACAGACAGCGATGGGTTACGATTTTATTATATGTATTGATGATTGATGATGATGATAACAACGAACTTGAAAATTCTATTGATATTTCCTACATGCCTACCAAGTTTCATTAAAATCAAACCATCGGTTCGGCTGTTATCGCGGTACATACATACATACATACATACATACATACATACATACATACATACATACATACATACATACATACATACATACATACATACATACATACATACATACATACATACATACATACATACATACATACATACATACATACATACACACATACACACATACACACACACACACACACACACACACACACACACACACACACACACACACACACATACACACATACATTCATACATACAATGTGTTTAGAGACCTCACTCGCTTCGCTCGCTCGGTTTAATATAACATACAGAACGGAATCTTCTTCGCCTTGTAGAGGCGGCTAAAGGCGCCTGCAGCCAC
The DNA here is from genome assembly GCA_963555685.1 of Acrobasis consociella. NCBI lineage: Eukaryota > Metazoa > Arthropoda > Insecta > Lepidoptera > Pyralidae > Acrobasis > Acrobasis consociella. The sequence goes on from OY743127.1 coordinate 629,992, forward strand.
ATGCACTGCACTCAACATCCTCCATCAGGGACGGGGAACGGGGACGCATATTGCGCCCTTTAGGAATCCGTCTGAATTAGTATATGTCATATAAACACTGTCAAAACTATTTCGTAAGCACATAATAATAGTATATAAGTTCTAACAAAATATACTTACTAAAACTATTTTAAGAGTCCGTGATATTGAACAACTTTCCCCAAGAAAAGTATAGCGAAATATGATCAATAATTTTTGGCTTTTCATACAAACTCGGATCAGCTGATCGGTCAACTTGTATGGGAGGCCACAAATTACTTTTCATATTTTGATACATGTTCCTTAGGGAAAATTGTTCAGTATCGTGGACTGAATTCATTCTTAAAATAGTTTTAGTACCTATATTTTGTTAGACATTACCTGTAATTCTACGCCTGTCTTTTTGTACAACTAAGAAGGAACACTGTACAGACAAAATTTCTGTCAGAACTTCTAAAAACCGACTCTACCTACCCCCAAACTAAACAACCGATTTTAGTAAAATTTCTAAAGGACCACCTGAGAAGTACTCTTTCAAACAAAGAATTTTCCAAATTGGTCTAAGTGCCTTTGAAGAATCATTGAACATACATAAAAAAGATCGCATCGAATTCATAACCTACTCTTTTGAAAGCCGGTTAAAAATATGCAGCACTGCAAAAATGCCTGTTATTGCCTACTGGATGTTTCGTTTTCTACTAAAAGTTGGAGACTTGAGATTTTACTTTGAAATTGCAAGAGAGCCATAGAATGTTAAGGAGATGTTTTGAAACATTCCTTTAAACGAATGCGGAACTGGGGTAAGTGACGACACAATGCTGGGAAGGATAGCGAACATTTTTACTTGAAGAGCTCCGTGGACCGGCGGGAGTGCGCATTGCTATCGCTTCCGCAAATAAAGTGACGCCGAGCGTGGTCCACACTTGGATGGTATGACCACAAGTGGCATAAAAAAATTCTCCAGCTCATCCGTGCTTCGGAAGGCACGTATAAGCCGTTGGTCCCGGCTGTCATCATTGTATGGCAGTCGTCAAGCTATGCCAGATGCCTTTAGGCAGCCTGAAAAATCTGACTCCAGTGTTCGCCACTTACACACACGAAAAACGAACTGTGGGTCTAAGAAAAAACAAGGCTCAAGGTCGCTCAAGGCGCTATGGAGAAAGCAATGCTGTTTTTCTACATGATCAGGTAAGAAATGAGGAAATTCGTAAGAGAACAAACGTCACTGACATAGCTTAGTGGATCAGCTCGTTGAACTGGCAGTGGGCGGGACACACAGCGCGACGAACCGAATGGCTGATGCAGCAAAAAGTTTCTAGAATGGCGACCATGCACTGGCAAACGAAGCGTAGGACAACCCACAAGATATTCAGACTACTTGACCAATATCGCTTGTAAGCGCTGGATGCAAGCCGCTCTAAATCGTTCATTTTGGAAATCCTTTGGCCTATGTCTAGCAGTGGACGATGGATGATGGGCTAAAATGATTAGTTTTGAAAAAGTTTTAGTAGTGTAGTGCCTTTTTATTTTGAGGAGGTGGTTTTTAACATAATTGGTAGCACTAGCGTGAAACTGAGGTAAGAACTCACCGCTAAAAACAAGACAGCGCCAGCAGAGTGGTTTTTTTATTAAATTTTCAAAAGTATCCTTTTATCTCAAGAAGATATATTGAAACAAGCGCAAAACATGTGTGGGAATTTTGTACGTAAATATTGTTTAGAAGCGAAAGCAACGAGGGTGTTACTCCATAAAAAATACAATAGTCGTCCAATAGTGACGTCCTATTGAAAGCAAATTAGACTTTATCGGTACACCTTAATGCTCAATTTCGCTTGACTCTGAAACGCGCACACGCCATGTGGTTTCCGGCAGTGTAGAATAGGATCACTCCAAGTTCTTCCGTGGATGTAGTAGAAGGTGACTTAGGAAATCCAAGCTAAACAAAGCTTATAAATATCAATGAGACCAGTCCAACCCGTCTGACCAGCGTGGAGGGTGCAGGCCAAGTACCCGGCTGCTCTGGTCAAGTATGGCTCTGGTAGTATAGAGAGGGTTGTGCTCCTGCAGTGGAGACTAGAAGACCTGATGATGATGATGATGATGATGATGATGATTATACGTTTATGTTCAATGCTGCTTGACACTGAAACGCAAATACGCAGGTAACGTCCCGCGAACCGCTTTTTGAGTAACCCCCCGGGAACACGCTAAGATAAATAAATAAATATATAAGGACAAACTTTCTGCGACCAAATTGCAGACGTTCTAAAAAAAGGAGAGGTAAAAAGTACCCGTAACCGAAGGGCATGTATGAAGAGATTGATGAGTTTAGATGAAGCAAAAGAGGTTTGTCAGGATCGTAGCAAGTGGAAGTCCATAGTCTCTGCCTACCCCTGCGGGAAACAGGCGTGATATTATGTATGTATGTATGTATGTATAAGGACAAATTACACTGATTGAGTTAGGCCCCAAAGTAAGTTCGAGACTTGTGTTATGGGATACTAACTCAACGATACTATATTTTATAACAAATACATATATACTTAGATAAGATAACGATAAGATTTAGTATCCTTCCAGCCCGTGTGTATCACGGCTAAGCGAGGCTCATCAAAATTCAGAAGATGCCTTCGGGAAGCAAGTTTTTTGCTTTCTCTAAATGAAAAGCAGGTGTTACTCTGCTCCCAAGTACTTTCTTTTGCATGTAAATGTTCACAAAGTTGTGATGTCTTTATTACGAGCTATGGAACCTTTTAAATTATGCCTTAGTGCCTAAATATTAATGGGTAACAAGTGGCAGGAATTGGGCGTTGTATTTTTAATTAAAGTTTGTTATATATTTTATTTTTGATGGACAGATGGAGCGTTTTGGTTTTGCGGCTCTTGTAGTGCGTACATGCCCTAAATAAATCTTAAATAATATTATACTCTTTGTCTTGAGTTCATTAAGAATCCCCTTACCCTAGACTTTTTAATTAAATTAAACTAAACTTAGTCTGCGTTTTATGTTGCAACCACATGTCAAATTTCGGTAAAAAATTTAATTTTATAAGAAATTGCCACTATCTATATATTTTTTTATAATTGGTTATAATTGGTTTCCTATGCTTAAATTCTTAATCTATACATATAATAAAACAGTAAAAAAAGTGTGTCTGTACATTAAATATATTTCCAAAAAAAAATATTGGGGGCGATGGAGACGTAGTAATAGAGTAAGAATTTAAAAAAAAATGTCTGTCTGTTTGTCTGTTTGTCTGTATGTCTGTTTGTCTGTTTGTACACGCTAATCTCCGGAAATACTGGACGGATTCGAAAGAAACTTTTTTTGTTATATAGCTATTAAGCCTGGGCAACATATAGGGTATTAATGATTTTAGAAAATGGAACTCCTGATGCAGAACCATAATGGTTCAGCTAAACTATAAGAGATATAAAAATGCCGCCTTAGTAAAAGTTGTTCAACCTGATGAGCATTTTCCAGAGACATAAAGGCCACGCGAACGAAGTCGCGGGCTTCGGTTAGTTGGAAATAAAATATAATCTATAGGGTTGGGTTCAGTAGTTTGCGAATGCCAACTTCGAGTTCACGCCTCACTGTTTCACAACTCAAAACGTCAGAAAAAAGAAATTTATTAAAATTTGTACGTAATCTTAATTTCCCGACTACATTTTATTAGTAGGTTTACTATAACTCTTTAATTTTGTAAACTCTACTTAGTTCACATTTTTGCTCGTTTTTTCGATCGGCTTTTATAATCGCGCGGAAAGAGAATCAGCTGGTATATTAAGTTTTATAAATCGTTATTAATTACTGACGTACCTACATTTCCTCTCCATCCATTGGTTGTGTGAAATCTCTTCCTCACAACCAATGGATGGAGAGAGATGCAATAAAGAGTTTTCATTCTTTCATTCATTCTTGGAGGAGGCCATGTCAGAGGCCTTTAAGGCGGTTTAAAAACTCTGATACTAGTGTTAGTCATCACCACTAACACACACGATAAGAAGAAGAAGAAGGGGGAGGCCTATGTCCAGCACTGGACTTCCTATGGCTGACATGATGATGATGATGATAATGGTACATTCTTTGTTTTATACCTTCTGCAGTCTTTTGATTTTAATTTGATATTTAATTTGTAAGTTCTATGTATCTCTGCGGACATTCAATGTAATCACTAACAATTTCTAACATATCCTGAACCTAAAACCACAATTATCATATAAATTTAACTACATACTTATAGTTCGCAACACCCTGCCAGGGCTCATGTACTTATTTACCTACTAACCATGTTGTGTTATGTATGCATACATACATACATACTATCACGTCTTTATCCCTAATGGGGCAGACAGAGCATTTTGGGTCTTGCGGTTCTATACAGAGCCCAGGGCCGCAAGACCCAAAAGCCACTTTTAGCGTCATGGTGAGCGAGAAGATGGAAAAGCAATCAATACAGTGATGGGTTGCTAGCCGCATCGCCTGTTAACATGATTTGCATTTTTGCCCATTCCCTCGATCGGCTTTTACGATCTGCGTGGGAAGAGAAGCAGCTGGTACATTCTAAGTTTTTTTTTTATTTCTCCCAGACCAGCATGGGAGGACTGTTATGTATGGGAGATGGAGGGAGGTGTGTTATTTATGAGTGCATGTAAACGAAAAATAAAGAAAGAAATAAATATTCGTCATTGGGTCTTTCTGAACAAAGTCATGAGTAAAAGCTAGTAAGCCATAATTTAATAATATCACACTATGAATATTATTACACTAAATTATTACTTGAAGCGACATACGCTTTTATAATGTAATATGGAGTGCTTTCAGTAAGATTTACGTTTATTACCCATTTTATTATCTCCTATGGCAAGAAACTTAGAGATAATTTATTTATTTCGAGCAAAATTACATTTTAGCTTTAGAAGGGAACATCAAATTAAATCTAAAGATGAAAATAATGGAATGTAGACTAAAAAGTATTTTTGGCACATTAGATAGATCATTAAAAAGTACGGTAAACTTATTTTTTTCTCTGATTGGGAATAATAACGAAGATACAGGGCATTAAAATTTCGCGTGACGTAACGATCAGCCACGATTTTTTACTAACGGTGACGTAAATTACCCCCTACTGCTCCGTAACTTCAACTAACTGAATTCTGACTACGTTTAAAGTAAAGTAAAAAGCTAAAAAATATGGATCCATTATTTTTAGACATTCTAGTTGACGGACTAAATGAAATTGTCTTGACCACGGCCTAGATAGCCTCTTAAACTATTTTACTGTATATTGCTGTAAACAAATGATTTATTTCAAATGGACATTGAGCCCCGGATAATTCAGGAGCGACACATGAAAAATGACGTCACGGCTAGGTAAGATTTTTACTTAGCGGTGACTTGCGCTGCTTTGATGCTCCGTATCTTTATGAATTTTTACTTTTTGGTAAATTTAAAAATTTGGGTCGAGTATTTTTGGATAATCTAAATGATGGACTAATTACAATTATACTTTTTTGACCTTTATTTAAATGGAATACGTTCCTGATATGACGTATAGTGCCTTTATATAGTACTTAGGTATGTATTTGAAATGCGAACTTAGCGATCGTTCTTTGTCTTTGAAAACATACACGAAGCGATAATAATTCTAAACTGATGCGTCAACTTTCCTCTGCACGTGAATTAAACAGGGTATAGAAGTGAAACTTTATAAGTATTCTTGTATACTTTACAAATTACTTATACGTAATTATAAGAAAGCATTGTACTGTACGTATTGAGAATGGTACTTAGCGAATTTAGCGCTATGCTAAGGACGATTAAAAGTGGACTTAGCGCTGCAACGCAATAAGTGTCAATTACCAAAAAAGAGATGGCCGGTATTGAAGACTGCTGGTCTAGATATAATGGGGCCCACCTGGAGTCTAAGGACCTCAAGTCAGTCATCGAAGTGCAATATCGGTTTGGGTGCTCTAAGTGCAGCTACAAAGTTCGTGCGCATACTGGCTTTCTCAAGGAACCTGAAGTATCTGCCGTGGTCCTACCCAAGTATTATAGCAAGATATGGGTAAGTTATGGTACTTACTGAATTGCCGCTGTAGTCTGGTGGTCAAGGCGTTTGGCTTGTGATCCGGAGGTCCGTGGGTTCGAATCCCACTGGGAAGCATACTTTGTGAAAAGTTGTTTTCAGTCTGGTTAGGATGATAACTATGCAGGCTTAAATCACCTGATTATCCGAAAAGAAAGATGATTCCGTGTTTCGGAAGGCACGTATAAACTGTAGGTCCCGAACGCCATCTAGCGTTTGCTCAAACCTATTGAAGGATTGGTTCTGCTCTACTCTTTGGGTTGCGGAGCTCAGACGGCAGGCGTTTTGTGTAAAAACCAGTAAACTTGTCAAATCGCCTAGATTAAGTAGCGGACCTCGGGCTCTGAAGAGTTTACCGCTAAAGATGCAACCAGGATTACGCTCAGATGATGATGATGGGTGAGTTATGGTAGATCTCTATATATTATGGTAGGTCTCTGCCTAGCCTACTCCAATTGAAGGTGGGCGTGGACATAGGGTCCAGCCGTTAAGCCCACAGTCTGCGAAGCACCCGGCCGGGAAGCACCCGCATTTTAAAATTTGTTTGTCCGCAAAGCCCATGGTCGCTAAGCCCCCGATTGTAATATATATGTTTTTTTAAAGAAAATTTGATCAAGTACTGTTGCTAATAAAAGTGTTATTGATTCAAATAATAAAATTTTATATCTTATTATAACTTTGTACTAAGAATTATTGATTATTTCGTAAGCTAATTAAAATACACATCCTTCATGTTCCTAACAATTCTGAAATTCCGGACAAATCTTTTTGAAATCCCGAAATATGTCCATATTGATATATACGTTTCAGATTTTTGACCCCAAATCAATTTACCTATATAACCGAATGAATATTCGCGTGTAAATAATAATTAATTCTAACATTTCTGCTCTTAACAGTACTCACTTGAAATTTATGCAAGAAAATAAAAAAAGGGGGCTTCGCGACCGTGGGCTTCGCGGACAAACAAATTTTTAAGATCCGGGTGCTTCGCGGCCGGGTGCTTCGCGGACTGTGGGCTTAACGGCCGGACCCTGGACATATGGCTATAGCTTCATTTCTGGACCCACATAGTTTATGATTCGAGTTGTAGCATAATTTGTGTACTTTGAGAGAACTTCTTAATTATTTATTTATGTATCTCTGCAACATGTGCGAAGCTTTCACTTTCGCTAATTGCTCGAGAATTCGCTTTTCGAAGTCGTAATTAAATTATTTGTTCATGTCGTTGGAAATTATACCGTTTGGTACTTAGCAAATTCACATGAAGTTAAGAAATATTATATTCTCTCATCTCATCGCATCGCTTACCAAAAATGGATCCACCGTGTGGTTTTCAGCAAAGGGAACACATCTCCTATTGCCTACAAGTTTATTTGCCAAAAACATTAAATAACTAGCCAAGTGCGAGTCGGACTCGCGCACTAAGGGTTCCGTACCATTATCTATAAAAATCAAGTTTTTTGTATGGGAATCCCCCTTAAATATTTATTTTACTATGTTTTTAGTATTTATTGTTATAGCGGCAAAAGAAATACATCATTTCTGAAAATTTCAACTGTCTAGCTATCGCGGTTCTTGAGATTCAGCTTGGTGACAGACAGACGGACAGACGGACAGACGGACAGACGGACAGACGGACAGACGGACAGACGGACAGACGGACAGACGGACAGACGGACAGACGGATCACTCGTGCATCTGACTGTCCGTCCGTCTGTCACAGCCAATTTGTACCAAATTTACTGGACCAAATCAGGAGAAGTTTGGTAAGATGGTGTATTCCTATGACCCAAAAACAGATGTGCAAAGTAAAAAATAGTTTTAAAGAAAAGCGTTTTTTTCGGGGACAAATATGGAAAAAAAAGACGTGTGGCACTCGGGGACTGCCGCGGTAAAGCTATTGCAAAAAAGGAAGAACGGCAACGTTGCAAACGGACGACGGAGACGAAGCGGCAACCTACATGGTAGGCGGAGTGGGGAGAGCGTGAGGTTTTTTCGTTACGGAATAGCCCGCGATAGAAGCTATGCAATAGCTTAAAAATACCCTTACTATGTTATATATACATCAAATGAATGAAAGGACTTGATAAGAGGATCTCAAATATATTTTTGTAATTATTGTAAAATAAATTGTTTTGATTTAATTCATGAAAGAAGACGAAACTTGACCATTTCCCTGATCACTGAAACTACCGACACTACGAAATATAGTTCGTTACTTGTAGATTACAGAAAAACCCAAATCAAATAAATATAACTTAAGATTTGAAATGTGATTGACTTTGGCATTGTATGGAACCCTCTTTACAAGAGTTCAACTCACACTTGGCTGGTTATTTACTGTTATTTTTATTTCATCATACGTACTGTAATGATCTAGTGTATCCCGTGGTTTGATTTATTACGGGTATGTCCCTTCCACGCGAAAGTTTATAAGTATGGATGGATGTTTGTTACTTTTTCACGTAAAAACTACTGAATCGATTTTAATGAAACTTTACAATAATACAGCTTATACATCAGAATAACACATAGGCTATAGACTGCGCAGGCGAAGTCGCGGGCACCAGCTAGTAGTATAGTATATGAAGTCGAATGTAAAATAGATTTAGATGTCGATACCCAGAAACGTGTAAAACATTGGACTTCATCAAACGTAGTGATAGTGAGTATTGGCACAAGAAGACAAACATCAGTGACTGTGGTAACCATGACAAATTTGATTCAGTAAACATTGGAATTTCCACTCTAACACGTACGGTTTAAAGTATAATTTTACTATTCTCTGTCTTGTGGCATCTTAAGTCTTGAGGAAGAAATGCGATGGAGAATTTTGAACCTTGCATATGAGAACATAAAGTTCGTTTTTGCAAGTAAGATTTAATGTAAGATGTTGAGCAGACGCGCTACTTTTGAATGGGACTCCTGCTTATCTTTGCGTTCCCAGTTTTGCGTCCAAAGCTGGGTTGCTTCGGACTTCGGACTCACCTTCTCGCCCACCAGTGGTGCGCCAAAAGTGGCCTTAGACTGGGTCTGCTTAGAGCCGCGAGAGCCAAAATGCTCTGTATGCTCCGTTTCGCAATCGGTCTATCAGTTTGAGAGCTACGATCAGTAGACAGGCATACAGACAGACGACTGTCCTACTGAACGTCAAAAGTTAAAAAATCGATGTACTGTATCCAGAAAGTATATAAAAACGATTTACGTGAACTAGAAAGTATGCTATATCGAATTACGCAATTTCGTTTGTTTCTTATTGCGATGTGCGTTACTTCGACAGATTATTATAACGAATTACTTTATACACAGATAGTCACAGACAGACAGACATTGGCGTCATACATACAGCGCTATTTTTTGTCGGGTATTAAAAAGAAGATGAAAAACTTTGATGAAAAAATAAAAAGTCCCTTTAACCGCGAAGGTCGGATTTAACGAACTAACACTGTCGGGCCCATTCCGCCAACATCGAATATTTTCGACAAAAACAAATGCTCGTTTAGCATATAACTTACGTATCATCATCATCATCATTTCAGCCGCATAACGTCCACTGCTGGACATAGGCCTCTCCCAAAGATTTCCAAAATGACCGATCAAGAGCGGCCTGCATCCAGCGCTTTCCAGCGACCCTGGTCAGGTCATCTGACCACCTTGTAGGTGGATGCCCTACGCTTCGCTTGCCAGTACTTACGTATACATATCCGTTTTCAGTTGTAGGTAATTATTTTAGATTTACCATGCCTCGCGCTGGGGGCACGACAAATGATATAAAGTCTCGCGGTAAAAGGGTTAATTTACCTCTATATTCTAATATGTATATTATATTTTAGGTTAAAGTATACATTATATTAATATAGTTAAGTTAATCTGTAACGTATTTATTATATGGCCCTTTAATATCGTATCTTTTACCTTTAAACGAGCAATTCTTGTATATATATATATTTATAAATTTCTGTGATCTCGAAAACGATTTCGCTGAAAATTTGTATATGGGGGTTTTCGGGGGTAAACAATCGATCTAGATTAGTCTTATGTTTTGGAAAACGCGTGTTTTTGAGTTTTCATGCGTTTTTCTTTTCACTAAGAATATGGTCGCTAATTTCGTCGCGCCGACCGCCTTGTTTTTAGCTCAGCGGTTAAGGATACCGACCGCTGGAAAGAGTGTTACGGGTTCGAATCCCACTCGGTGACTTACTTTTGTTTTTTTTTATGTTTAAGTTTATATATAATTTTTTATTTTGCATTGTTTTTAGACAAGTTTAAAAAAGTTTTGTTAATGTTTGAGATGTAACCGAGCAAAGCTCGGTCGCCCAGGTACTTTATTATTAAGTTCGTTGCCTGAAATAAAATTATTTAATTTGATTTGCGAGTTTGAAAGTAGCTCGTCTACACATGCAGGATCGATGGTAAGATATTCGCAAGATTAAAGTTACGAAGTCACGACGTATCTCAACTACGAATGTTTGTTCTTGGTTTGCTTGATTTCGCACATAGTTGTACCTTTTACTTATCTAAACCACAGCTGTGAAACTTAATACATTTTAAGCAAAATTGACAAACAACCATACATGGAACGTTTGTATACACGCATCGATGTGTGAGTGAAACGTAGGGCTATCACCGATCGACTCTTTTTACCCAACAGTACTTTTTAGAAAAAATAGTTTTGAATTAAGATGATACATTGGTGACACTAGCGCCACCATCAGTTAAAAATCATTTTTCACTGAAAACACAAATTATCAAAAAATCCGTTCTATGTGATTAAAGTTCTGTATCCGAAGTTAATTTTAAACATAATAAATTATTAAATTATAGTTCCCTATAGTTACAAATTGCAAAACTGTTAGAAGTGGCCGTTTTAGGCAATATTGCAATTTGTAACTATAGGGAGCTATAATTTAATATGTTTAAAATATATTTTTTCATTTTAACATCCTATGTAACTATATTTAGTATAATTTTACAGTAGTGTATTTTATTACAATACAATAAACTAAACTAACTAACAATACAATACAATACAATTAAAAATTAAACTTAATTAAACTAACTAAAATAAACTTAAATACTAAAAATAAATTACTTATAAACTTATACAATTACAAATAAAAAATATCTCTTAAATCCTTCCCCTGCGGAAGAGTGCCCAGAAGGCTGGCAGCATTGCCACGTTGTAATGTATTATCGTAAGGAACGGTAATGATTTTAGCAGTCTGTGTATGTCGCATTGTACATCCATGGAAAGACTTGGAGTGGTCCTATTCTACTCTGCCTGAAACCACACGACAAATATCAGTACAAATATCCACATCAAATATAAATCCTACTAATATTATAAACGCGAAAGTTTGTAGGTATGGATGGATGGATATTTGTTACTCTTTCACGTAAAAACTACTGAATGGATTTTAATCAAACTTGACAATAATAAAGCTCATCAGAATAACACATAAGCTACAATTTATAAAGATACTGCGCAGACGAAGTCACTATAAATTTATATTTTGATAACCTACTTTTCTTCTTCTTCCTTGCTTAATCTCCCATTTATTTATGTAGGGTCAGCGAAAAATGTATTTTCTTTCCAATTTTCTCTCTGGCGACTCCCAGGGCTTTCATAAAATTTCTTACACATTCCTCCCATTCATTCTTTTCTTTGGTCTTCCTTCTTGCCGACGAGCGACAACATAGCCGCCGTTGTAGGACGAATCTGGAGCAGACTTGCCAGGGACAGAACGAGCTGGAAAGAAATGGAGGAGGCTTTTACCGCAACTTGCGGTCCTTACAATTGAATATACTTAATCAATAATTTTACTACATAATATCTTAATTTATTTTATTTAATTGTTTTTTTTTTGGTCATTAATTATAAATGTCATACTAACACAAATATAATAAGAACATAAAACTGATCACTGATATAAATTGAATAAGAAATTAAATTTTATTTGCCTCTTATCTTAACCAAAAGTTAAAATTTTACTAATAATAATAATACTGTGAATCTAATATTAAAATAATAATAATAAAAAAGTACTAATTTAACTGTAACAAACAAACAAAAACTAATATTGTATGTAAGGAATCAATAAAAGTTATTTTATTTTTTATTTTACTTTTCCTTCTTGCTTACTCACAGTCATGTTAATCACCTTTTTCGTCACATGAGCCTCCTCTTTTCTTATCCCGTGACCAAACCATAACCGTCTTATCATAAAACGCAGACAAAAGTTACTAGGTTTAAACCATTATCCGGCCAATTCAAGTAGATGTCTAGTAATAAGCAATTGTCTCATCTGAAAATGTCAACTTGATTTGGTTGGATAATGGTTTAAACCATATATGATATCGTTGAGTTAGTATCCCATAACACAAGTCTCGAACTTACTTTGGGGCTAGCTCAATCAGTGTAATTTGTCCCTAAAAAAAAACCTAGTAACAAAGTAAGTCTAAGTTTTATAATAAGATGTGTAAAGTAGGAACTTTTATATTCTTCTTGTGAGTCTCTTCTTATTCACCGGTTGACTGGAAGAGATTCCATTATAGGATAAGTCCGCCGTTGTCAATTTATTCTATTGTTTTTGTATGTAATTGTGTTTTTTCATAGTACGTTAAAGTAATTACAAACAAACAAGATGGTAAAGGTCTATGGCTCTTCAAATTATCTGATATTGGAGCTACTTTTTAGTACTTTTACATGTCATAATTCAAAGTCGCATCACATTTGAATCCCGCGAATCCCGCTGAGATAATCCCTTCCCGCGGGGACCGTTCATGCGTGATCCTGAATCATATCGTCTCCGGATTACAGCACTTTTTGTGGATTCACAATGTGCGACGTATTTAGCAATTATTTGTGTTTGACACTTTCACTGGGTTTGGCGATTTATTTACTGATGCCTAATACTTCATCCGCGTGCAATCTAGTTACATTTCCAACGCATTCACAGGCAACAATATCATAGCCAAGCGGCAAACAGTAAAATAAATTATTTCACTGACAACACTGAAAAAACATAATAGTTATAAGATTTCTCTGCATGTGAAAATGTCATACTTTCTATAAGAAACAAATAAAGATTCTTTAACCTCAAAAGTGATAGCTGAACCAGTTATGGTACTTGAAATTTATTTATTAGATACCAAACTTTTGTTCAATTAGCAGAACAATGTAGTTTTGATTAAAACACATTTTAACTACTAATAGCCCTGAGTTCAGCAGTCACTCGATTTTGGTAAGGTGTAGCAAACATTTTTGCTACTAGCAACCATTCTTCTTCTCATTGTAAGTTTATCAAGTAAGTAGTATCAAGAACGCCATCGCGATGAGTATACCAATTGATATCCGTAACGCCTTCTATTTTAAACAACTGAACCGATTTTAATCAAATATAGCCAAGAACCAACGCAAGGAAACTTTCTTTCACTTTAAAAAACCGCATCGAATCCATCCCATCCCATATATCCATATCCCATGCTGGTCTGGGAGAAATAAAATAAAAACTTAGAATGTACCAGCTGCTTCTCTTCCCACGCAGATCGTAAAAGCCGATCGAGGGAATGGGCAAAAATGCAAATCATGTTGACAGGCGATGCGGCTAGCAACCCATCACTGTATTGATTGCTTTTCCATCTTCTCGCCCACCATGACGCTAAAAGTGGCTTTTGGGTCTTGCGGCCCTGGGCTCTGCATAGAACAGCAAGACCTAAAATGCTCTGTCTGCCCCATTAGGGATAAAGATGTGATAGTATGTATGTATGTATGTATGTATCGAATCCATGACCCCTTGATCCGCCCTTGTACGGCAAAGCATCATTATGAAACGGTACCAATTTTTGCCTACGACAAACTTAGCCTTTGCCAAGTATGTATTCTGTGCCTTAGCACAGCCTATTTGTGGCCACTAGATCGGAAGCGTTCTCAAGCCACTCGCGAGGTCAAGGCTAATGGTGTGGCCACACACTCATGCATATGGAAATAATAATAAAGATGCACAATAATATTTATAATACTCTATTACGCATAAACCTAGAATGTTTTTTACTCCGTAAACCACACTATAGCTGAGTGCGACAAAAGAAATAGAAATCAATTCCACAAAGAGACAAATTGTTAATAATAATTGACTTTGATTTCGACTTCGACTTTGACAGAATAAAATATATGTGTTATTCTAATGTATAAGCAATATGATTGTAAAGTTTCATGAAAGAGTAACAAACATCCATCCATCCGTCCATACTTACAAACTTTCGCGTTTATAATATTAGTAGGTTTTCCAAATATAGTAGTACTCTAATTAATCAAATATAACTTACTAGCTACTGCACGCGACTTCGTCTGCGCAGGATTATCACACAATATCTTCATAAATTGTAGCCTATTCTGAATTCTGATGTATAAGCTATATTATTGTAAAGTTTCATTAAAATCCATTCAGTAGTTTTTACGTGAAAGAGTAACAAACATCCATCCATCCATACTTACAAACTTTCGCGTTTATAATTAGTAGGTATATTTCCAAAAATATGGCCCACCCTTAACAGCTTGCCCCACACTTTCCGTAGATTACAAGCACCCTCCGCCGCGGGTCAAGGTTGGCCGTGCATGGCCCGCTTTAGCCAGGGACGATGTCATCAAAAACTCATCGGCACCATGCATTGTGTTATATTTTTCAAAATTATAAACCGATTTTGATACAATTCATTTGAGCTTTCGACAAGAGTAGAAGAAGAAATACAATATATAACAAAAAACTTTATTGCACAAAAATACTTTAACAATTCCGTTATGCTTATAAAATAAAGGCAATCTATAAGTACAAGAGGCGGCCTTATCGTTGAAGCAATCTCTCACAGGCAACCAAAAAAGTTCGAAATCACGCTAATATTATAAAGACGAAAGTGTGTGTGTGTATGTTTGTTTCCATTACGTGTAAACGGCTGGTTTTTGATAAACTTTGGTATGATAGAAGCTGACACCCTGGATTAACACATATGCTCCTTTTACTTACATGTAATTTTAATTATATGCTGGTCTGGGAGAAATAAAAAAATCTTAGAATGTACCAGCTGCTTCTCTTCCCACGCAGATCGTGAAAGCCAATCGAGCGAATGGGCAAAAATGCAAATCATGTTAACAGGCGATGCGGCTAGCAACCCATCACTGTATTGTTTGCTTTTCCATCTTCTCGCCCACCATGACGCTAAAAGTGGCTTTTGGGTCTTGCGGCCCTGGGCTCTGCATAGAGCCGCAAGACCCAAAATGCTCTGTCTGCCCCATTAGGGATAAAGACGTGATAGTATGTATGTACTTTTAATTATACTTTTCCGCGGGTAACACCGCAGGGCGAAACTGTATATAATATGATAACAGGTGATACTAAATTAATATAGTCATTAAATAGTTACAATAATCAGTTGACATTCTAAATAGGTAACTGCATATATAAGTACATTTATTTATATAGCATGATACAACTTATAAATGAAAAAAAAAAAACGACGGGTTGCACTCTGGGAGTGCCGGCAGAAGTGAAAACTTGAATATTAACGTTGTGCATTTTTGATATTTTGGAATGGTTAGGGAATAATTTTGCACGAATTGCTTTAATTATCAGTATAAAATATTTCAAATCTTTTCTGAACCACAGTCTGTCACAAATGTCACAAGCATGACCAAATTCAATTTTAACAAAATCATTTTCAAATACACAGCAGTATGGCCACTACACAGACGGTCGAGCCATCAGCTGTCACCATCCATGGATGCGCGTAGCATGCTGTAACATAAACACACACGAACATTCGCGCAAGTGCCCTGCGCCGTCTTACGAATTTTCGATCAGGTCACGTGTCCTGACGCGAGTTAAACATTTTTTACCCATTCCAAAAAAAGTGCACAACGCCGCTAAAGAAGTTTTCACTTCAAAAACTTAATGATATAAAATAATCCAGTACACGATGCTAAGGCAAGAAGAAGGAAGATACTTTAGAAGAAAGAAATTAGAAACAAAACAAAGTTTTACGTTGTTCCACACCAAACTACAGTCTAATTTTTTATTCCGTACATCGAATTGTCGTGATTCCGTAGAATTCTGACATTTCTTATGTGTTGCTACTAAAAAAGCTCTCCGACTAATAAGGGAACCCGTATAAGGGGGATAAAAAGTTAAATTCTTGATTAATTTTTATGTTTTACCAAGATAATGATAAACTTTAAACTTTTTGGTATATTTAAAATGTTATGACATTTTTTGATACCGAATTATTCAAGTTATATTTTTAAGTAATTTTAAGTCAACAGGTTATTTTTATTTTCCTGGCATCACTCCCTACTAATTCTTGTATAATCCACCTTTTTAGTTAAAAGCTTATTTAATTATTTTTTCGTACCCACCCAGAAGAAAAATTAAAAATAAAATATGCGGCTATCAGCTGTCACGCCGCGGCTGTAACATTTATTGTTATTATATTTGTTATGTTTCTGTTAAGTTTTTCTTGTGGAAAAATACTTTTTTCCGCACTGATTTAGGTTATATTATTCCCATTCACCCACAAATTGGCCGCAGTGGTGGAAAGTTAATTGGATTAATTTAAGAGGATCCTAATAATAAATAGAATCAATGCTATTTTTTTCCTTTGGTTGTCTGTATCTGTATGTTTGTTATATCAAATAGTTTTCACAGTTGTGAAAAGGGACGTAAATATCGCTCGCTGTAAATCCGCTTTTGATTTGGAGCACCGCACTTAACACATTGCAGGACACTTACGGCTTTGGACGTAATTCAATTGTTATTTCTATTGTGTCTGGTCGAGTATCCTGCAATGTGTCAATAAAATGGTTACACTCACTAACAAATAAAATGTTTAGACTCAGATGTTCACACTCTTATCGAAAAATGGAATTTAATAAAAAATGTGCCCGGCCAAAAACGCTTATGATCTCTTATATGTCAAAAAATGACAGCTGTCAGAATTCTTCGGAATTAAAAATCACACTTTACGTAACCGATTTTCATGAAATTTATATGGGACCACCTGATAAGTATGCTCTTTCAAAGAATTTTCCTTGGTTCAGGCGCCTTTGAAGTATAAGGGAACATACATAAAAAACTAATTCTATCGAATTGAAAACCTCTTCTTTTTAAAGTCGGTGTAAAAACAGCAAAGAACACGTTAAGTGAAGATAAGTAAAATGGCATGATAATGAGCTACTCGCTTAATTTGTAAACAAACGGTCCTATATTTACGTAGGTAGATTTAATTTCATTTATACGTTGTCATGGAAAAGGGCTTGCAAAGAGGGTATGCGTTAATTTACGGCAATTTTCAGCTAAGCCACTTGTTTCTAGTGGAAGAATACATCGTGAGGAAACCTGCACCCCAGAATTAATATAAGTATTACATACAGAACGGAATCTCCTAAGGTTCTGCGCAATATGCGTCCCCGTTCCCCGTCCCCACACCTCTCCCCCGTTCTCGCCTCATCGAGGGTGTTGAGAGGAGAACACACACACATTGACGTGTACATGGATGTATTACATAAATTGTGATTTTTCATTGGTTTTGGAGCCAATGGCCACTTTACAAGGATCGTTAGTAAAACCTGATTAGCTATCAAAATAGAAATTTAGAAAAGAATGTTAACTAAAAGTCGAAGTAAAATTGCGAGATCAATAGCACCGCCGCCAGTCGCCGCCATAGTTGCTTTGGTTTGCTTAATAACAAGAAGATTTTCAACAATCTGACAGGAGTTTTTGGCGGGAAGTCAAGGGGTTCAGTTGGAGTTTGCTTTGAAATGTTTTGCAAATTGATTCTAGTGGACTTTATAATATGAAATTGGTGTAGTTTGGTGTTATAAATGATTATTCTCATGGACAATATGTAAAATGTTTAAAGTGAACAGTCATAGTGCGGCTGTAGTGATATTAATTTGCGGACTGCGGTGGGCGTCTGTAGGCGCCGTCCGCCACTCAATCGGCTATGAAAACCAGTGGACTCGTATAGATTTGTCGCCAGAAGCTCCCTTAAAGCAATCAAAGGACCTATACCAACCTTTGATTGTACATATATATATATATATATTTACTTCACATTGAATGTTCCCATATTTTAATAACTTGAGCCTGGCTAAATAAGCAATAGCGTCGAGCCAAAATTAAAAAAAAAAAACAATCTGACAGTATTTTTTTTTATAAATTCTTAGTGGCCAATATTTTATTAGACCCCAAATAGGTTGCTATTGCTTGCACTTTCCTATTAACAATGACAACATTTTAAACAGCATGCTTTCGATAACGTCGCTGACTCTCGCGCGACAGGTGTCGGGGATACTACCTCTCGTCTGTTAGAGCTCTTACTGGGTCGGGTCGTGTATGGCCCGCTTTATATGGGGACGATCGTCATCAACAACGCATCGACAATTCGACACCATGCTTATATTACATGTATTAAAATGTGTTATGGGAAAGAATGATGGATGAAAAATGCCACTAAGCCCCTTATGGGGCCGCGAGGCTGCGAAATATTTTTTCTTGATATTTAAATAATTTTACGTCTTTATAGTGACAATACAATACCTTTACAGTAACATCAATTGTAAAATAACTCTTTGAGGTAAATTATATAAGGTCTTACAAAATATACTGAAACTATTTTAAGGATGAACTCAATCCGTGATACTGAACAACTTTCCCTAAGGAACACGTATCGAAATATGAAAAGTAATTTTTGGCCGATACAAGTACCGATCAGCTGATCCGAGTTTGTATGGAAAGCTAAAAATTATTGATCATATTTCGTTATACGTTTCTTGGACAAAGATGTTCACTGTCACGGACTCAATTCACTCTGAAAATAGTTTCAGTATATTTTGTTGGACCTTATATTTGTAACTTTTTAAGGCAATATCTTGAGCTCAACAATGTTCACATTGCCTGTTACGCTGTGTGTTCACGTTTTTGGGTTTCAGTCTAGTGCAGTGTCTGTAAATTCTTAGATTTAAGCATAAAACGATTGTCACCTGTTGTGTATGCCTTAATCCTACTAATAGATATTATAAATGCGAAAGTGAGTTTGTATATTTGTTTGTTTGTTACCTCTTCAAAGTCAAAAGTCAAAAGTCAAAATTTTTTATTCAATGTAGGATAAATTTATCTCTTATTGAAGGTCATTTTTTTAAATATTATTTTAGTGCAAAAGCTAAAAACTACTAGCGTTTCGGAACGACCACTGCTGGGAAGATTACGCCGAAAGAAACCCAGTTCAGTATTGGTCCCTACCCAGCCTTCACGCTTCAACTACTGAATCGATTTGGATGAAATTTGGTATAGATAGTTTGAGACTCGGGGAAGGACATATTTATCCCGAAATTCCCACAGGGAACGAAGCCCGCGGGCACAGCTAGTAAACAATAAACAATACTACTTCTAATGGTCTAACTAAATATCCCAAAGTTAGCCGAAAGTTAGAAAAGCAAACTGTAAACAAAATAAAAAATTCAAAATTTAAATGGTTATTCAGTGATTAGACCTTTTCTTTTACACGTCAGTAAGTATGATTTACATTAAGTGAACAGCATATTAAAATAGGAACGTCGACAAAATTTTTATTTCTGCCTCATGAGACCATATGCATTATTTCTTTCCTCTCATTAGCAAAAAATGACAGAGATACAGTGCATTTAAATAACACGTGACGTCATGTCATTATCATCTACGATTTTTAGGGTTCCGTAGCCAAATGGCAAAAACGGAACCCTTATAGATTCGTCATGTCTGTCTGTCTGTCTGTCCGTCCGTATGTCACAGCCACTTTTTTCCGAAACTATAAGACCTACACTGTTGAAACTTGGTAAGTAGATGTATTATGTGAACCACGTTAAGGTTTTGACACAAAAATAGAAAAAAAAACAGTAAATTTTGGGGGTTCCCCATACTTAGAACTAAAACTCAAAAATTTAGTTTTCATGAAACCCATACGTGTGGGGTATCTATGGATAGGTCTTCAAAAATGATATTGAGGTTTCTAA
Organism: Acrobasis consociella; assembly: GCA_963555685.1. Taxonomy (NCBI): domain Eukaryota; kingdom Metazoa; phylum Arthropoda; class Insecta; order Lepidoptera; family Pyralidae; genus Acrobasis; species Acrobasis consociella. The sequence goes on from OY743127.1 coordinate 650,146, forward strand.
TAGCATTTTTTTCTAAAGCGAATACTTTGCGCGAGAGACACTTCCAAAGTGGAAAAAAGTGTGTCCCCCCCCCGGAACTTCTAAAATAAGAGAATGATAAAACTAAAAAATATATATGATGTTAATTACCATGAAAACTACCAGCGAAAATTGGTTTGAACAAGATCTAGTAAGTAGTTTTTTTTTAATACGTCATCATCATAAACGGCAATTTACCTTTCTCTTTCAATCAACTCAAATATAAAAATTAAAAAAACATACTACAAGACTTTTATATTATGTTATTTGCTACTACGGAACCCTTCATGGGCGAGTCCGACTCGCACTTGGCCGCTTATTAATCAAAGGTGAGGTGACTGGTAAATCACCTCTACTCTGAAACTTCGAAACGCTATATCTTTGTAAATTTTTACTACTTTGTTGAACGAAAAAATATGGGTCCTTTTAAAGAGACTACCTATAGTTTAGTGGACTAAATAATATAATCATCATCATCATCATTTCAGCCACATAACGTCCACTGCTGGACATAGGCCTCTCCCAAAGATTTCCAAAATGACCGATCAAGAGCGGCCTGCATCCAGCGCTTTCCAGCGACCCTGGTCAGGTCATCTGACCACCTTGTAGGTGGGTGCCCTACGCTTCGCTTGCCAGTACGCGGTCGCCATTCAAGAACCTTTTTGCCCCATCGGCCATCGGTTCGTCGCGCTATGTGTCCCGCCCACTGCCACTTCAACGAGCTAATCCGCTTGGCTATGTCAGTGACTTTTGTTCTCCTACGTATTTCCTCATTTCTGATTCGATCACGTAGGGAAACACCGAGCATAGCCCTCTCTATAGCGCGTTGAGCGACCTTGAGCTTACTTATGAGACCCAAATAATATAATAATATTTTTTAAATCCCTCCCTGGCAATAGTTCGGCAGCTATGGAGGAGTAAGGACTGTCCGTTAGTGCATCTCAATGGTACATTAAGGGATAGACCTTCGTAGATGCAGCCATCTCACATTTTAGATAAAAAGGTACTAAAAGGCCTCTTCATGTTGGCTTTGGCCCCATGAACGCCTCATAGGACCGGGTCCCCATGGACCCGTGGCTTAGTTCACATCCCTATTTATCAAAACACGAAATTGGACTAAATAAAATAATATCTATTTTACCCACTTATCCACATGCCTTCTTCTTATCGTGTGTGTTAGTGACTAACACTAGTGTCAGAGTTTTTAAACCGCCTTAAAGGCCTCTGACATGGTTTTAGGTAACGACCAATGTCAAAGACAGTGACCGGGACCGACGGCTTAAGGCCATACCCAAATTTTCCGGGGTCCAGTGGCGCCGCCATTTGAAATAAATCATTTGAAAGGAAACGGAGATATCATTTAAAATTGTGTCTTGATCAAGCCCTAGATAACCCTTAAAACTATTTTATGAACTACTGATTATAGTTTAAAGTGAGAACGTGAAGCTTTTCTACGCACATTAGCCAAAAGTGGCCGTTTTTCGCAAATGTGCGTAGAAAAGCTTCACGTTCTCACTTTAAACTACAAAAAGTAGTTTTAAAAATACTTTGAATGGGTATCTAGAACTTGACCAAGACACAATTTTTAATGATATCTCCGTTTGCTTTTAAATGATTTATTTTAAATGGCGGCGCCACTGGACCCCGGAAAATTTGGGTATGGCCTTAACGTGCCCTCCGAAGCACGGATCATCTTACTTATCAGACAATCAGGCGATCAGCCTGCAATGTCCTAACTAAACTAGGACAACAACACAAAGTCGTTGCCCCCGCTGGGAATCGAACCCGCGACCTCCGGGTATGAGCCAAACGCTCTAACCACTACACCACGTAGGCAGTTATCCACATGCCTAATAAAAGTCTTTTTGGCCATATCTCTATTTATCAAAACTCGAAATCAAAGCAACGTTACAAAAACAAAATATATCGAGCGAGCTTATAGTGGTCCAAGGGCGAGAGCTTTCAGGCCGCCATTAAAAGCTCGTTTTCATTCATTCGTTGCTGCGGAGTGGGGAAAAACTTTGTGATAACTTTTCAACATTTGTAGTGGTACCTACCTTATTTATTTAAAACTTTATTGAGCCAAAAGCTACAAGAAGAAGTTATTTAATGCTAAAGCTTTCTCTCACTGTCAATTGTTATGTTTGCATTTATGTTCCGCCATTGTAAAAATAAATGGCGTTGCGCCATCTATTATTTAATAACTATCTGTACCCAAGGGCTTTGCTTCCCGTGGAAATTTTGGGATAAGGATCTTCTTCCCAAAGTCTCAAACTATGTCCATACCAAATTTCATCCTAATCGGTTCAGTAGTTGAAGCGTGAAGAGGTAACAAACAAACAAATATACAAACTCACTTTTGCATTTATAATATTATTATAGTAGGAAGTAGGATAGGTAGCTCCATCTGTTATTAGTCACTTAACATTGGTTAGAATATTAATAATGCAGATGATGTCGGGTTTTTTTTTAAAATTTGCCTGGCAAATAAACTTGTTACTCTATGACAGTTATTGATCTATGTCGCATGCTTTTAGGCACCTTAAAAATCTGACAAGAGATTTAACTATCAACCACTCTATAACAGCTTTAAGCCTTTAACAATACAATTTACCACACAAAGCTTACTTCTTCTTTCTTGATCAAAAACGAATATAAAAATAAATATACCCATACAGAGTGTAAATCTGTAACCTTGCCATATTCTCAGACGTACCTATAACCATCATACTGAACAACTTTCTCAAAGGAACATAGGTTGAAATATGCAAAAAAGGACTTCTCACACTAAATCGATCAGCTGATTAGCAATTTTGTAAGGGAGAACAATTTTTTTTTGTATTTCGACCTCTGCTCTTTGGGAAAGTAGTTCAGTATCGTTATCGGTACGTCTGAGAATATGGAAAGGTTACAGAGGTACTATTTTTCAAACGAGGAGTCACTAAGCGACCTGTTTTTTGTATGGAAAAACCATTTGTTTAGGTGACTCCGCGTTTCAAAAATGCTCTTCAGATTTACACCCTGTATTAGGCGATTAACACACTGCACCGCACCCCGCTGCGTGGTGCGGGGTCGCACTGTATGCAAGTAACTCCATTTGTATAGAAAACACGTATAGTACCCGCACTACGCAGCGGGGCGCGGTGCAGTGTGTTAATCGCCTAAATGTGTCCGAGATCCCGAGCCTTTAGGCACAATTTATATGAGCTCGGACAATAGGCGCTCGGGGTCAACAGCGTTCGTGAGAAGTGGCGCCACTTCTGGCAATTTATTACGTAGCACTTTTAATTGTACAGAACCCGACGCTTATAAATAGCGGTGTTTTTGGTTAAAAATAGTAACAAATAATTACATTGGCAATACAACATAAATTAAAACTTTTGTAATTACATCAGAGACAAAAATTGCGCTTTTTAAAATTGTACTTTTTTTCCGAATCAAAAAACATAAAAATGTTTACTTCCAAATTTAAAAAATTACAACGTCTGTGCCAATTCTTTATTGTTTTAAAACTAAATTCTTCCTTTTGTTTTTGCTGGACTGCCAACTTTATTTATGATTCTACTTTAACTAGCTGTCTTATTATACATACATACATACATACTATCAAGTCTTTATCCCTAATGGGGCAGACAGAGCATTTTGGGTCTTGCGGTTCTATGCAGAGCCCAGGGCCGCAAGACCCAAAAGCCACTTTTAGCGTCATGGGTTGCTAGCCGCATCGCCTGTTAACATGATTTGCATTTTTGCCCATTCCCTCGATCGGCTTTTACGATCTGCGTGGGAAGAGAAGCAGCTGGTACATTCTAAGTTTTTTTTTTATTTCTCTCAGACCAGCATGGGAGTCTTACTATACTAGGTTTAAACCAGTATCCGACCAAATCAAGTTGACATTGTTACGTTATAATGAAGTTTTCATTATTTTTCAAAACTGAAAACCGACTCCAACGCCAAACAACTAAAAAATTTGAATCTAAACTCAAACAAAAATAATTTTATAAATTGGTCCAGGCATCTTCGGTTTGCAGGCGTATTGGTCGAGTAATCGGGGAACATAAATAAGCGGCCAAGTGCGAGTCGGACTCGCCCATGAAGAGTTCCGTAGTAGTACTTTTTTTTAAATTTTTATATTTGAGTTGATTGAATGAAAGGTAAATTGCAGTTTATGACATATAAAAAAAAAACTTCTTACTAGATCTTGTTCAAACCAATTTTCGCTGGTAGTTTTTATGGTAATGAATATCATGTATTTTTTTTAGTTTTATCATTCTCTTATTTTAGAAGTTACGGGGGGGGGGGGGGGGGCACACTTTTTTCCACTTTGGAAGTGTCTCTCGTGCAAAGTATTCGGTTTAGAATAAAATTATATTAGAAACCTCAATATCATTTCTGAAGACCTATCCATAGATACCTCACACGTATGGGTTTGATGAAAAATATTTTTTTGAGTTTCAGTTTTAAGTATGGGGAACCCCCAAAATTAATTGTTTTTTTTTCTATTTTTGTGACAAAACCTTAATGCGGTTCACATAATACATCTACTTACCAAGTTTCAACAGTATAGGTCTTATAGTTTCGGAAAAAAGTGGCTGTGACATACGGACGGACAGACAGACAGACAGACATGACGAATCTATAAGGGTTCCGTTTTTGCCATTTGGCTACGGAACCCTAAAAATTACGACGTCTGTGCCAATTCTTTATTGTTTTAAAACTAAATTCTTCCTTTTGTTTTTGCTGGACTGCCCACTTTATTTATGATTCTACTTAAACTAGCTGTCTTATTATACATACATACATACATACTATCACGTCTTTATCCCTAATGGGGCAGACAGAGCATTTTGGGTCTTGCGGTTCTATGCAGAGCCCAGGGCCGCAAGACCCAAAAGCCACTTTTAGCGTCATGGTGGGCGAGAAGATGGCAAAGCAATCAATACAGTGATGGGTTGCTAGCCGCATCGCCTGTTAACATGATTTGCATTTTTGCCCATTCCCTCGATCGGCTTTTACGATCTGCGTGGGAAGAGAAGCAGCTGGTACATTATAAGTTTTTTTTTATTTCTCCCAGACCAGCATGGGAGTCTTATTATACTAGGTTTAAACCAGTATCCGACCAAATCAAGTTGACATTGTTACGTTATAATGAAGGTTTAATTATTTTTCAAAACTGAAAACCGACTCCAACGCCAAACAACTAAAAAATTAGAATCTAAACTCGAACAAAAATAATTTTGTAAATTGGTCCAGGCATCTTCGGTTTGCAGGCGTATTGGTCGAGTAATCGGGGAACATAAAAAAGATCCTTCTTTTTAGAAGTCGGTTAAAATAACCCCATGTGCCACTGAGACACCATTAATAATTCAGCATTTGACGATATGATATGACGCGAACATATATTACCTGATATGTCGACGTAGAAGGGCTTTAATTTTAGAATCATATGCGGAGGTGTAGCACATTATTAAAGGAAAGTTTGAAATAATCATTGTCTTGGCAACCTATTCAGATCTTTATTAAGGTGCTACCTTAATTTTCCGGGGTTCAGTGGCGCCCCCATTTGAAATTAATCATTTGAATGGAAACAGATAAATCATTTAAAATTTTGTCTTAATCAACTAACCTAATCCAATAAAAACCAATCTAACCTAAGATGAACCTTCAATTTACTATGTACAGTTTAAATTGAGAACGTGAAGCTAGCACACTTTTGGCTAATGTGCGTAGAAAAGCTTCACGTCATCACTTTAAACTATAAACAGTAGTTCATAGAATAGTTTAAACTATTCTATGAACTACTGTTTATAGTTTACTAACTACGGGTTATCTAGGGCTTGGTCAAGACACAATTTAAAATGATATTTCCGTTTCCTTCCAAATGATTAATTTCAAATGGGGGCGCCACTGGACCCCGGAAAATTCAGGTATGGCCTTAACCCCTGAAATTTAAATTACAAAATCTAAAATCGACTTTAATGTTATCATTTCGGTGCTGTGACCTAGTTTGGTCGAAAACGCCCTGATGTCCACAGAACGCATTAAAAGGAGATGCTGAATAAAACCGAACCAACCAAACAGAAGCAAAGCGATTATAAGATTACAAAGCTCGCGAGACGGATCAAGTTGTAATTCATAATTATAAATTATTTATATATTAAACATAAAAGGACAAAATTTATTTCTTAAAAATTGATAAATATTTTTTGAATAAAAATGTCTTTAGAGGTATACTTACTTTTTAAAAGGTAATTTGTAATGAAGAGATGAGTTCACAGGGATCCCCTGGGGGATCGGGCTAGGGGATTCTGGTGGACGACTTAAATGAACTTGTATTTATAAATAGTTTAAGTAATTAGTCTAAATTAAGTTAGTTATCTAAACTTTTGAGTAAAGTCTTTGAAACAAGACAGCGTCTTCTCTAATATTTTCTGCATTGAATGAAAAACCTAAAAGTTTTATTAAATATTTTATTATAAATTAAAAAGTTTCCCGAGGACCTAGTTACGAGTTGTCAAAGCTTCGTCTTAATGAGCATTATTGTGCAGGCCTAGCAGGAAAACGCGAGATTAAAAGAAGTTATATTCTAAAGACTTACCGAGTTCCCGTGGAAACTTTAATAAAATCATGGACACGTGTTGTCTCTTTTTAAATAGCTACGAATTAATAAATATGGGGCATAAACTGAATATGGGGCAATTCGGTACACATAGATCGAGCCTTTAAAAAATCTCACTCCTTTTTAAGCTATTGCATAGCTTCTATCGCGGGCCTTGAGCGCGGGGACCGAATCCAGAAATTCCGTAACGAAAAAACCTCACGCTTCCCACTCCGCCTACCATGTAGGTTGCCGCTTCGTCTCCGTCGTCCGTTTGCGACGTTGCCGTCCTTCCTTGTATCGAACCACCTTAATGCAATAGCTTTACCGCGGCAGTCCCCGAGTGCCACACGTCTTTTTTAGTCAAAACTAAAAATTATAAAAAGGTTGTTTTTCATATCTCTGTTTTTATTTTATTGTATTAGTGCAATAAGAATATAAAAGGCATAGTAAAAGTTAAGAAATAGTAGTTTATGATACAAGTGTAGTAAGTTGTTCATTACAGTTGGGCGGGTTGACACGCAAGAGGGCGAAGCCCGCGAGTCTATGGAGCTGAAACTTGTGACGAACAATACACACGTGTGCCATACTACGTTTTTCTATACATTAGTGAGGAAAAAAACTTTAATAATAATAATAAAAAATCAGTTATTGAAACAATTATTTAAATTGGCACATTTTGCACCTGCGCGAATATGTAGTGATACGTGAGATACAGAAATCAAATCATCAACAGCCAAAAGTTTTTTTTTTTTGAACAGGGCAGATTTATAAACTCATTTTAGTGTTGTTACAAGTACTTTACTTTTATATATAATGAAATAATTTGAGTAAAACGTGGTTTTGGTTTGAGCCTAGGCTGGCTGCATGCAGAGATATTACCTATGTTAAAAAATAATATTAAATTTTTTGAATTTATAGAATCTTATATACCTAAAACATTAAAAAAGTACTCTACCGCACTCGTGCGGTAAGTGATATTTACCGCACGATTTCGAATGTCTGCGTAATTAAAGGCATATTATAAGTAATATCAGTGTGATAAATAGCACCTCCCAAGCTAATGTGTTGAAAAATGCTTGACATGTCAATGTTGAGAGTAATGCACTACCTGAAATGCTTCGCTAATGAGGCGTGCTTATAAAGGTGTCCGAGATCCCGAGCGTTTGGGCATAATTTATTTGAGCTCGGATAATAGGCGCTGGCGGGTATAAAAAAAAAGGTGTTACAGCAGTTTATTTGCTAGGTTAATTAAAATAAAACCCCCGACTGTCAAGAACACTATCCAGAGATGAGTACGGAACTACCGATGCGACTTCATCCATTGCGCCATCTATTATTTGCTAGAGAAAGCCCTGAATTTCAAACGTTAACCCCCAATAACATTTAAACGGCTGAACTGATTTTCATAAAATATAGCTAAGAAACACCGCAATGGAACTTGTTTTTACGTAAAATACTATTGGAATCCGTCAATCCTTTCGAGCGCGACAGACAAACAGACCGACTGATAGACATTAGGTACTGTCAAAATTAAAACACCCCTCTTTCTTCATCAGGGGTTAAAAATAACGTATCAAACCGCATCATAAAGAAATATGAAAGATTCATATGACATTACCATATTTCAGCGTTGAATTTTAACGTAAGGTAATAGGAATAATGTCGTCTGTTCACATTGCTCAGTAATTTTCAAAAATTATAACCATTTCTTTATATCTTAGAGCATTCCTTACTTCTGCTGTTTTAGAGTCAGGTGTGCGTTTTTCGGCTTTGCACCTTAACTTTTTCACAAGTTTAATTGCTATAGGCAGGCCTGTGTCACTCCCCGTTTAGATATCGAAAATATACCTACATTACTGATATGCTCCCATGCTGGTCTGGGAGAAATAAAAAAACTTAGAATGTACCAGCTGCTTCTCTTCCCACGCAGATCGTAAAAGCCGATCGAGGGAATGGGCAAAAAATGCAAATCATGTTAACAGGCGATGCGGCTAGCAACCCATCACTGTGTTGATTGCTTTTCCATCTTCTCGCCCACCATGACGCTAAAAGTTGCTTTTGGGTCTTGCGGCCCTGGGCTCTGCATAGAACCGCAAGACCCAAAATGCTCTGTCTGCCCCATTAGGGATAAAGACGTGATAGTATGTATGTATGTATTACTGCTATGCAGGCGGCGATCACTCCGGAGTGGAAAATTAAGTAAAATGAATCGTATCGTATGATCAAAGTTATTTCTTATTAGAATGAAATTCGCTTGAAATGCATATCTAGATGTGCATTTCAAGCCAATTTTGATTCAGTCAGAACTGCCGAGTTCTGACGCGAGCTAAATTAAACCATATTGGTAACGACAATGGGTAGATATTTCTTTAAATTCCTTTGCTGAGTCTTCTTATCGTGTGTGTTAGTGACTAACACTAGAGTCAGAGTTTTTAAACCGCCTTAAAGGCCTCTGACATGGTTTTAGGTAACGACCAATGTCAAAGACAGTGACCGGGATCGACGGCTTAACGTGCCCTCCGAAACACGGATCATCTTACTTATCAGACAATTAGGTGATCAGCCTACAATGTCCTAACCAAACTAGGACAACAACTCGAAGTCGTTGCCCCCGCCGGGAATCGAACCCGCGACCTCCGGGTATGAGCCGAACGCTCTAACCATTACACCACGGAGGCAGTAAGTTTGCTGAGAGACTTCTGTACGTGAGTATTAGCAGGCCTGTTTCACTCCGCGGTAGGTATTAAAAACGAAAGTACGCACTGATTAGCCAAGCCGGCGGCCTCGCTAGCTTGGCTAATCAGTGCGGCAGAAAAGGTAAGCGTTACGCGATAGAAAGAGACGGAAAGAGATGGAACGTGTAGGTGAATATAAATAACTGTTATTAGCGATGTGCGACCTAAATTGAACTTAATTGTATTGTAGCGAGAGTAGTTATTCCTTTAATTTATTTTTTGGAGTGAATCTTCTGTACTTGTACTATTATGTATTCTGTGGTACTAGTACTTCTAGTGATCATAGCGCCATCTATTTATTTGTCAGGTAAATTTTAGTCATGAGTGGTGCAACTACATAGTGTATTTTTATCCTAGCGCCATCTATTATTTGTCAGGTAAATTATAAAACCCCAAATTTGAAGCGTTATCACCCAATAACTTTTTAACGACAGAACCGATTATGATCAAACATAGCTGCTTTCAGGTGAAAAAACCGCACCTAAATTAGGTCATCCGTTCGTGCGCGACAGACAGACACTCACAGATAGACTTATAAACATAGCGTCAAACTTATAACACCCCCCCCCCCCCCCCTTTTTTTGTTTGGGGTAAAAATATTCTATGTTGACAATAGTCACTGGTCATCCGAGTATACCAAAGTCCGCGCAAAGTGACTTAGGGCTCTCACACACGCGCGACAAGCCCGCGACACAAGTCACCGACGTTTGTTTGTAAGAGCGCTTAGTAATACATTTGTTTAAAAAGTTTTGCTGCATGCAGGCCGCTTCAAATTGGTCGTTTTGGAAATATTGTTTGTTTGTTTATAAAGCTTTATTGTACATAAGAAAGAACACAGATACAAATCAGAAAAGTAAACATACAACGGCGGACTTATTCTGTACAGGAATCTCTTCCAGTAATAGAGAGGAATGTTTACTTATTATGCGTTTGGGGTAGTAGTGGTAATATATACCAAAATTTTGGAGTATCCTATATCCAACAGTGGATAATGATGATGATGAAACTAATTTATGTAATGTTTTAAACCTCCAGTCATACTCTTCAACTTTATGTAATACTGTCTAGAACTAGTCATTAAATCAAACCATTTGTACTTTGTATGAATTTGTATGTGTATGTATATGTATGTGTGTGAGTATTTGTGTATTGTACATATGTATATTTATGTAATGTTTTAAAGCTCCAGTCATACTCTTCAACTTTATGTAATACTGTCTAGAACTAGTCATTAAATCAAACCATTTTTACTTTGTATGTTTTATATATGTATGTGTATGTATATGTATGTGTGTGAGTATTTGTGTATTGTACGTATGTATATAAGTAAACTAGTATAGAATATAGTGTAATTTAAGCACATCTTTAACACATTACAGAGGTGCTATTTTTCAAACGCGGAGTCACTAAACGAACGATTTTTTGTATAGAAAAACCATTCGTTTAGGTGACTCCGCGTTTCAAAAATAGCACTTCTGGTTCTCAGCCAGACACAATGGAAATGACAATTGATGTACCTACTTCTATAGACGTAGTGTTTCCAACAATGTGTTAAGTACTTATCGCAATTAGATTACATTTTTCTGTTTTTCTACAGGTTGACTGGTAGATAATGCATTAGCATTAAGTTCACCTTTTGCACCATAGTTGTTAACAAAGATTTTAATAAATAAATAAAATTAATACAAGTTTAAGGAATACAAGCTTATTTGTAGCTACGTCACGGGAATCATCTTTTAATTAAAAATTAAATTCGCGGTGACATTTTCTCTTTAGTCATTACGCATGGAATCAAGAATGGAGCTTACACAAATTAATTTGTTTGAGGGTTTACACGCACAGTCGGATTGTGAGGATTCATAAGGGATTCATATTCTTAGAATTCAATATGGAATGTGTTGGATTGTGGTTAGAATTTCGGGCATAATACAATTGTGATTTAAAACTGCTAAGGCTGCTACCAGCGCTAGCAACCTTGAAAATACATACATACATACATACTATCACGTCTTTATCCCTAATGGGGCAGACAGAGCATTTGGGGTCTTGCGGTTCTATGCAGAGCCCAGGGCCGCAAGACCCAAAAGCCACTTTTAGCGTCATGGTGGGCGAGAAGATGGAAAAGCAATCAATACAGTGATGGGTTGCTAGCCGCATCGCCTGTTAATATGATTTGCATTTTTGCCCATTCCCTCGATCGGCTTTTACGATCTGCGTGGGAAGAAAAGCAGCTGGTACATTCTAAGGTTTTTTATTTAATTTGTATGAAATTTTCCTTTTCCGAGTACATTTAAATAAGTTGGTCGCCTAAGTTTTTTTATTTCTCCCAGACCAGCATGCCTTGAAAATACAGAAAAACTCATTTCTCTTTCTGTAAGTGAGATTATCAAAACCGTTTACCAAATGTGTCAAAAGTGGCCGTTTTTAGTAAAAATAAGCGGCCAAGTGCGAGTCGGACTCGCCCATGAAGGGTTCCGTAGTAATATATATATTTTTTATTTTTAAGTTTGAGTTAATTGAATGAAAGGTAAATTGCAGTTTACGACATATTAAAAAAAAACTTCTTACTAGATTTTGTTCAAACCAATTTTCGCTGGTAGTTTTCATGGTAATGAACATCATATATTTTTTTTAGTTTTATCATTCTCTTATTTTAGAAGTTACGGGGGGGACACACACTTTTTTCCACTTTGGAAGTGTCTCTCGCGCAAAGTATTCGGCTTAGAATAAAATGATATTAGAAACTTCAATATCATTTTTGAAGACCTATCCATAGATACCCCACACGTATGGGTTTGATGAAAAATATTTTTTTGAGTTTCAGTCCTAAGTATGGGGAACCCCCAAAATTTATTGTTTTTTTTCTATTTTTGTGTCAAAACCTTAATGCGGTTCACATAATACATCTACTTACCAAGTTTCAACAGTATAGGTCTTATAGTTTCGGAAAAAAGTGGCTGTGACATACGGACGGACAGACAGACAGACAGACATGACGAATTTATAAGGGTTCCGTTTTTGCCTTTTGGCTACGGAACCCTAAAAAGGAAACTACAGCGTATTGTATTTCAATGACTTTCGAGGTTCTAATGTAACTTAAGGATGCTAGCTAAAAAGTTGTGCGAGGATTTCTGATAATCTCACTTACAGAAAGAGATTTTTTTTTGTATTTTGAAGGTCGCCAGCGCTGGTAGCAGCCTTAAGATAAAATTCGGTAAATCGGTAATTCTGCTTCTCATTACAAGATAGCGTTTTGAACAGTCGGGGCTTTTTTATGCGCTTAGCATATAAACTTGTCAACATATGGAGGGTATTTATTTCAAACGAATAGAAACTTTAAAAAAATTCAACAATGATGATAAAAGCAATTTAATTGTTCACGCATAATATATATATTTAAATATATACAAATTACACTGATTGAGCTATAGCCCCAAAGTAAGTTCGAGACTTGAATTATACGATACTAACTCAACGATACTATATTTTATAACAAATACATATATAGATAAACATCCAAGACCCAGGACAATTGAAAAAGGCCATTTTCCAACTTGCTCTGACTGGGGATTCAACCCGGGACCTCTGGGTAACGGACTAGCAAGGTGACCACTACGCCACGTAGGTCGCCATACTCTGCAAGCTTGTAAAAAGTAAACTACTTTTATTCATCCACTTTTATGACGGACGAGATTTTTTGTGGTTTGAAAATGGGGTGAACCCATTTTTAAACCACAAAAAATCTCGTCCGTATTTAAAAATGATAAGCTTCCTTCATTAGACCTTTTATAAAAATGCAGCGAACTGTGAATCCCCTGAGTGACCGCCCGATTGACCCCCAAACGCCCCTAGGCATGACCCTAATTGTCATGGAGCTCGATTTTTGACATCATCGAATTGAAATTAGGACAGTAGTATTTTTTTCAAATTCATGTAGATTGTTTTCTGTTGTTAGAAATATTCAAATATCTAAGCGTCAATACTTGACAAATATTGGGTCGATACGTTTTTAATTTATTATGTACCAATTAGCAATTATGTACACGGAAATGTATACATATAATTACTTACTTATTGCTAGTAGCGGATGAATTTTTAATTTAGTATACTTATAAGCTTTTATTTTACGTTAACAACCAAAACAATAGTCATAAAAAGATTTACTAAATTGAAAACGAAATTATAAACGCAAACGCAAAATAGGCTTCTAGTTCGAAAATCCAAAAATGTGATCTTTTGGGAGCTTTTCACATGTGTGTTTCATTAAAAATCACACCTATGTAACTCAAAAATTGACGTCCTGAACCATTTTGTAATAATTTCACGTCCCAATTGTAATATTATCCATTTTCTGATTAGAATTTTATTGAAGCACATTAATATTCAAATATAATAATAAAATTCAAATTATTCTTATTCTTCTTCTTATCGTGCGTGTTAGTGACTAACACTAGTATCAGAGTTTTTAAACCGCCTTAAAGGCCTCTGACATGGTTTTAGGTAACGACCAATGTCAAAGACAGTGACCGCGACCGACGGGTTAACGTGCCCTCCGAAGCACTGATCATATTACTTACCTACATATAGTACGGTTTCTTCGAGTTAGTACTTTCGTTTAAAATTTGCTTTTGTCCGCAACTCTTGATATGCGCTACACCTAGTTAAATGGTAGAAAAAGCTATGGACCGTTACTTTTTCGTAGTCATCATCATCATCATCAGGTCTTTTTGTCTCCACTGCAAGAGCACGGCCCTTTCTGTTCAATCAGAGCCATACTTGGCCAGAGCAGCCAGAGGACTTGGCCTATATTCTCCACGCTGGTCAGACGGGTTGGAGAGGGCTTATTGATGTTTATTAGCTTTGTTTAGCTTGTATTTCCTAAGTCGCCTTCTATGACATCCACGGGAGGATTTGGAGTGATCCTATTCTACTCTGCCGAAAACCACTCCGCATGCGATATTTTTGTAATAAAGATTAACAAATAAATAAAAGTAAATTATGAACTCTCGTCCTTTGCCGAAAATCTGTGACGGAAAAAATATAAGAAATATACACGTGTGTCAATGACTAAGAGCAAAAGCAAGGACATAGTTCGGGGGCAGTTTTCCTTGTAAATAAATATTCAATATTAATATTTAATGTTCAGTAATGGTGCTTTGGTGTTGTGGGTCCGGTAATGAAAGGACAGATACACAGGACAAAGTTGAACTCAAAGTAAACAGATTAGGGATATTAAGTATTGACACAGAGTAGTAACGTGGATATTGAGAATACTGAAATTCATTTAATGAAGCTACCTGATATTTTCGGTGTCCTCCATTTGAAATCAATTATTTGAAAGGAAAAGAAACCACAGAATTTATAATAATATTACATCTTCTTCTTCTTATATTTAAGAGCTGGGCTCTTGTCGGTGGAGTGTTTTCCATGTCTCTCTTCCTTCCGCTAAGTTCTTAACCTCTAATTTATAGACCAAATAAAAGAAAAATTAAACGTGAAAACATATAAAGAAGTTAAGTATTACATACAGAACGGAAACTCGCACCGTCCCCGCAACCCGTCCCCCGCTTTTGAGCCTTATTGGCCAGTCCTGCCGCCTATAAAACAGGGTTGTTACTAGTCGCACGTGAACGTTACGCGAGTCACTTAGAATTATTGAATCATAATGGTGAGAAACTGCGCATATTTTCATTGTTTATCCACGGAAAACAATAAAGAACGAACGTTTTATACATTTCCGAGTGATGAAAATAGGTAAGCAAAGCAAAAAATTCTGTGGTGGCAACCCTAATTGTTTAACTCACACATTTGACGTGTATACAGACATATTGTTTCCTTTGTAGTACTAGGTATATTTGTTGCTCCGTTTGTATGAAGTGCCATACCTGTGACGAAACTATAATTTAAATTTTTGTCTTAATTTAGCCAGTAAGTCACCAAGAAAGCTCTAAAAATCTAAATTCGGTAAAATTTCTTCATACTTGTAACACACAATACAACTTTGTATACACTCAAACTTGAATGAAGCCGTCGAAGGTCGACGTCATCCGAAGGTTATGGAATGTGTCCAAGTTTTGGGAAGATTTATCTGACGCCATGGGACTGTGGGCCTTCGGGCGGAAGGCCAAAGGCCGGGAGAGTATTGGAGATGGTTCGTTACATAAACTAAGGATTTGGGCTTTTGCTATAAATACTATGTGAACTTAACTTTATGTATCTGGTTCCTAAAGAGGGGTATATTTTTTAGATATTTTTCATTAACATAATCAGATCTTCAGTCTCCACTGCAGGAGCACGACCCTCTCTGTTCTACCAGAGCTATACTTGGCTAGTAGCTAGAGGACTTGGCCTACACTCTCCTCGCTGGCCAGACGGGTTGGAGAGGTCTCATTGATGTTTATAAGCTTTGTTTAGCTTGTATTCCCTAAGTCGCCTCCTACGACATCCACGGGAGGACTTGGAGTGGTATTCTACTCTGCCGGAAATCATACGGTAATACATATCAAAAATCAAATAAGGTATGATTATCTAGGTTTTTTAATCTAGATTGAGTAATCAAGTTTATGTCAGTTATTGAACTTAAGGCAAAGAGTACATATTGTTAAAGATTTATTTAGGGCATGTACGCACTACAAGAGCCGCAAAACCAAAACGCTCCATCTGTCCCTCAAAAATAAAATATATAACAAGCTTTAATTAAAAATACAACATCTAAATTATTGCCGGATCTCTGTCGGAAACCACACCGGTGACGAATAAAGATTCAGTTTGTCTAAAAAAATAAAGTAGAAATAGATAATAATATTTATTTCTACTTTTGATTGTACATTTTGTAGCCAGTTTGTATATTCTAAGCTCTGGCGAATAATAAAGTAAGCAAACTGCGACTAAATCCATTACCAATGTAAATATTAGTCAATTTGGAAATATAGGCAAAGCGCGATGTTATGTAGGAAGGTTCCATAAGGTTGGCATGGCTACAGATTGCTTGAAGTTATTGGAAAGTTAACTAAGGGGGGTGTTAGGTCGTGCTACAAAATTTTGGAACGAAGTTCTTTATCGCGCGTTGCGAAAGGGGGCTAGACGGAAAACATAGACCAAAAATCGTAACGACACTTCTTGCTATGCCGTGCGGCGTGCCCGTGTTTCTCTGTCTGTCTCTCTCTCTCTCGAACTTCGTTCCATCCGGGTGTCCCTTGACACCTCTCAAGTTTTTTGTTAGGATTTCGAGCGTAAATATGTATGTATATGTCGCATCAGCCATCCAACTGGACGCCTCAGAATATGCAAATTGTAGACCCTAACCACATACCACAAATGTCTATATACAATTTATTTAACTAAATGACTATGCTTACTACGTTCAGCCATCTGGTTAAACGTTATGTGCAATGTCTTGGCTAGATGTCTTTTAGCCATTCAATTGGATGCCTGGTTTTAATGTCCGGGCTAGACGTCCAGTTGGATGGCTAATTTAACCAGACGTCTGCGACATATATAAGGTCTAACAAAATGTATTGAAACTATTTCAAGGGTCATTTCAGTCCATGATAGTGAACAACTTTCCCCAAGGAACATGTATCGGAATATGAAAAGTAATTTGTGGCCTCCCATACAAGTTGACCGCAGCTGATCCGAGTCTGTATGGAAAGATAAAAAATATTTTTCATATCACACATACGTTCTATCACGTCTTTATCCCTAACGGGGCAGATGGAGCACTTTGGTCTTGCTGCTCTAAGCAGACCCAGGGCTGCAAGACTCGAAGGTCACTTTTGACGTGATGGTATAAAAAGGAATAAATAAATAAATAAATATATAGGAACAAATTACACTGATTGAGTTAGCCCCAAAGTAAGTTCGAGACTTGTGTTATGAGATACTAACTCAACGATACTATATTTTATAACAAATACATATACAATGTCCTTTTTTATTAAGTACAAATATTTTAAGGGGTGAACAGAATCCCAATAAATGTATATCGAAAAAGGAAAATTTTTTTTAGGTTTTCATAGAAATCGAAGTAGTCACGTGATATCATTACTATGGAAAATGAAAATTAGTTTTTCGTATTTCGATACAAATTTACTGGGAAAAGTTGTTCAAAATTATGGACTGAATCACCCCTTAAAATATTTGTACTTAATAAAAAAGGACATTGTATAGATAAACATCCAATACCCAGGACAATTTGAAAAAGGCCATTTTCCAACTTGCCCTGACCGGGAATCGAACCCGGGACCTCTGGGTGGCGGACTAGCATGGTGACCATTAAACCTCGGAGGTCGTCATAAATTATTATTTTAATAAATAAGTTAATTATTTTTAGTATAAATTAATAGAATATATTTATTCTTTCTTAAGTTTTCAAAAGGAATCGAAATAGCCTATTCAAATGATTAGCACGTTCACCCAGTTTTACGTTCTACGCTGGTTTTCGATTGGTTACGAGTAGTTATGAAATTTAAGAATTATGTTTTATAAAACTAAAAAATAAATAATCATATTTTATGTACAAAATCCAAGTTTTTAACATTCAAACCAAAATAAGATACAAAAACATCAATCTTTCTTACGCTAATTTTCCGGGCACTTCTTTGACTGCAAAACATTTGTATACAAAAATAACATTTTAAGAAAACATCCTAATTGGCTTCAACTTTGAGCATGACAAAGAATGTTTGCATAAAGAACGCTTCCGATCGGCCATTTTGGAAATTTCTCGGGTATCTTTTCTTCAAATAATCGGCCAAGTGCGCGTCGGGACACGCGCGGTGTAGGGTTCTGTAGTTGCTAATGCAGACTTTGAATTCATGCTACTGAAAACGTCTAAAAACTATTTTTTTTTATTTAACATACATAAATACATACTATCACGTCTTTATCCCTAATGGGGCAGACAGAGCATTTTGGGTCTTGCGGTTCTATGCAGAGACCAGGGCCGCAAGACCCAAAAGCCACTTTTAGCGTCATGGTGGGCGAGAAGATGGAAAAGCAATCAATACAGTGATGGGTTGCTAGCCGCATCGCCTGTTAACATGATTTGCATTTTTTACCATTCCCTCGATCGGCTTTTACGATCTGCGTGGGATGAGAAGCAGCTGGTACATTCTAAGATTTTTTATTTAATTCGTATGAAATTTTCCTTTTCCGAGTACATTTAAATAAGTTGGTCGCCTATAATTTTTTTAATTTGTAAACCCTTCTTTGCTCTCATAGTTTTTATGTAAACTTCGTTATATATACTACAGCTGTGAATTTATTCACGTGTCTACATATAATCGTTTAGCAGATAGAGGGAGGAAAAACTTGATACTAATGAAAATTTGCAAATTTCTATAAAACCAAATATTTTAGAAACGGATCCCTAAATCGAAAAATGGTGTTTTCAATTTTAAAATATTTTTGGAAGACCTATTCAACGATACGCCCACACGATGGGTTAATAAAAAAAAATCGAACTTCCACTTTACTTGTATGGCAGATACCAAAAAAAAAATCAAGATTCTATTTTACCACTATCGTAATAATATTAATATACATACCTTTGCCAAATTACAGCTTTCTAGTACTTATAGCCTCTGAGCAAACATGGCGAAAATATTACGGATATTATTCCTTGTATATTACGGAACCCTAAAAACCTTACGAGAAAATGACTTCCGTAAGGCGTACATATTATTGACATTTGAAATATTTTTTTTAATATAGGTTACTTTATTGCACAAAATAAACAAATACAGGACATAATAATATCTAATAAAAATGAAATTATGTTAAACTAAAAGCTATTCTATAAATTAAAACTATTACTAAAAATAAAATTTTTTTTTAATATTGTCAATTGCTGATAACGGTTTTTTTATTTTCATTATACTACAGTGATTTAGTATAGCCCGTAGTTTGATTTATTACGGGTATGGCCCTTCCACGTTGTATGTTTGACACATACAAGTGCATGAAAAACAATAATAGGAAAAGTGTTCGTTATCTTAGTTGTTATGTATGAGGATAACTGCCTCCGTGGTGTAGCGGTTAGGAGGTCGCGGCTTCGATTCCCGGCGGGGGCAACGACTTTGTGTTGTTGTCCTAGTTCGGTTAGGACATTGTAGGCTGATC
This sequence comes from Acrobasis consociella, assembly GCA_963555685.1. Taxonomy (NCBI): domain Eukaryota; kingdom Metazoa; phylum Arthropoda; class Insecta; order Lepidoptera; family Pyralidae; genus Acrobasis; species Acrobasis consociella. Next base: position 669,619 of record OY743127.1, read on the forward strand.
ACCTGATTGTCTGATAAGTAAGATGATCCGTGCTTCGGAGGGCACGTTAAGCCGTCGGTTCCGGTCACTGTCTTTGACATTGGTCGTTACCTAAAACCATGTCAGAGGCCTTTAACCCGTCAACGACCGGAATCGCAGACACAATAGATTTCTATTGTTAACGGGTTCACATGTGAACCGTCGGGGTTTGATAGATTAAGGCGGTTTAAAAACTCTGACACTACTGTTAGTCACTAACACATACGATAAGAAGATGAATGAGAATGTTCGACAGACTCACGTCTACATCCATCGTGACGGTGAGATCAGCCCATGATTACCGAATAGGAACATTGCTTAAGAGTCCCATTACCCTAGACCAAACTACCCTTTTCCATACAAACGTAGTCTACGTTTTATTTCGAAACGACATGCCCGATTTCGGCAAAATTTTGTAAATTCAAAGATATTGCACATATTTAGGCATATAATTATATATGTGCAATATCTTTGTGCGGTTTTCATAGTCAAAATATGAACTTGCAATAAAATATAGTGTGTTATATCATTTTTGATCATTAGTATGGGAAACTTCTACATCCTTATATTTTTTTTCCAGTTCAAAATTTTACCTTCGGAAACCATTTAAAATAACAAATTTTCACCGAAATCTGACATGTGGTTTCAAAATAAAACGTAGACTACTTTTGTATGGAGAAGTCTAGTAAGGGGGAAAGTCTAGGAATTCCTAAGCTCAGTGCTGCCATCTTTTAAACTAAATTATTTGAAAGTTAATGAAAATATCATTTAAAATGTTGTCTTGATCAATCTCTAGATTACCCTTTAAACTATTTTATGAACTACTGTTTATAGTTTAAAGTTAGAACGTGAAATTATTCTTCGCACATTAGCCAAAAGTGGGCAAGCGTTTTTTGCAAATGCGCGTAGAAAAGCTTCACTTTCTCAATTTAAACTGTAAGGTTATCTAGGTTGAAGGGTTATCTAGGTCAAGAAAAAACTATTAAGATATAATTTAATACATGTAGGTAATATATGTACCGTATGCCTCTCTTACATAAACATCTCTCACAGGCCTACTGGAAGAGATCTCTTTTGAGATAAGTGCCTTTGTACAACTTTTATTTTATGAATTCTCTGTATACATTTTGCGTGTGCATAAATTGGTAAATATATAAATAATATTGTTATGTGTAAGTGATTTTTATTTAATAAATATTACAGCTCTTTTGTAGGTAAAACATGAGAAACAAACTTGAACGGCAGTAATAGGAAAAGTTGGTAGTTCGTATTCTCAGTTGTTATGAATGAGCATGTTTGGCAGATCCCGTCTACGCCTACGAGACGCCACGGCGCGGGGAAGGTCACGGGAATACGGGTATTATCGTAAAGTAGCTAATGAATGTATATTACCTACTTATCTTATACCTTTAAACGAGCAATTCTTGTATGTATATATATTTATAAATTTCTGTGATCTCGAAAACGGCCCTAACAATTTCGCAGAAAATTTGTATATGGGGGTTTTCGGGGGTAAACAATCGATCTAGATTAGTTTTATGTTTGGGAAAACGCGTGTTTTCGAGTTTTCATGCGTTTTTCTTTCCACGCAGAATATGGTCGCTAATTTCGTCGCGCCGCGACCGCCGTGATTTAGCTCAGCGGTTAAGGATAGCGACCGCTAGAAAGAGTGTTACGAAATGTTCGAATCCCACTCGGTGACTTACTTTTGTTTTTTTATGTTTAAGTTTATATATTTTTTTTTATTTTGCATTGTTTTTAGACAAGTTTAAAAAAAAATTGTTAATGTTTGAGATGTAACCGAGCTAAGCTCGGTCGCCCAGGTACTCCCTACTTATCTACACAAATTTATCAAGAGAATTGAAGACTAAGACTAATAATTATTGTATGTAATGAGGAACTCGGAAACGATTAATATATATTTTTTTACTAGCTGTTTCCCGCGACTTCGTCAGCGACTTCAGTTTATGTGCCACATCCCGTGAAGGGTTCCGTTATTAAACCTACACTACTCGTATAATATGTGGATGCCGAATAAGAGTTAAAAACAATTAATTAATTTCAACATTTAATTGAAGTAGTTTTATTTATCTCCCATGCTGGTCTGGGAGAAATAAAAAAAAACTTAGAATGTACCAGCTGCTTCTCTTCCCACGCAGATCGTAAAAGCCGATCGAGGGAATGGGCAAAAATGCAAATCATGTTAACAGGCGATGCGGCTAGAAACCCATCACTGTATTGATTGCTTTTCCATCTTCTCGCCCACCATGACGCTAAAAGTGGCTTTTGGGTCTTGCGGCCCTGGGCTCTGCATAGAACCGCAAAACCCAAAATGCTCTGTCTGCCCCATTAGGGATAAAGACGTGATAGTATGTAGGTATGTATGTAAAAACTATAAAAAATCGACATTTCTATGCAAAAGTGTGCAGCCGCCCGGGCAATTTGTAAGGGATTGCGGACTTTTTCTTTTGTTTTTTTACTGGTATTTTTTTTCATTATACTATAGTGATCTAGTATAGCCCATAATTCGTTTCTTTTTTAATATATACGGACAAATTACACTAATTGAGCTAGCCCCAAAGTAAGTTCGAGACTTGTGTTATGGGATACTAACTCAACGATACTATATTTTTATAACAATAGATAAACATCCAAGACCCAGGACAATTTGAAAAAGGCCATTTTCCAACTTGCCCTGACCGGGAATCGAACCCGGGACCTCTGGGTGGCGGACTAGCATGGTGACCACTACGCCACGGAGGTCGTTTATTACGGGTACGTTCCTTCAACGTTGTACACGGACAAATACAGCAACATAACACATTGTTACCTCTTTGCTCAATTTTTCTTTATAACTATAACGTCTACGTCAATTTGTAAGTGAACATCAATACAGTGACAAACATAATAATAATATACATGTTTGAAATAAAGGGTCCCCAAATATTTGTGTATCCCGCTATGACATACACGAAACTATCTGAATGCATAGTTCTGTTTGCTATGTCTCTATTAAATTTTATGAAGTACCCTCTTTTACCTCTCTCTGAGCTGTAGGGGGAGCTATATAAGATAAGAAATAATTTTTACTTTCCATTGGTTTTGGAGCCAAGGGCAACTTCATAACAATCGCTAATTAGCTAGTCAAAATAAAAATTCAGTAACTATTTTTTTTGACTAAAACTCGAAAGTTAAATGGTGAGATCAATTAGTAGTACCGCCGCCGGCCGGCCGGCGGAGTTGATCGAACTCACGCGGCTGTATTGGACGGGGGTAACTACGTGGTCTCGATCGAATATCATTTTCGCAACTTTTTTATCTTATGTCATACACAAACTTGGATTACGTATATGCATAGAGGAATTAATTTACTACACGACATTTTTTTTCCAAAGCTAATGAAAAGTCAGCGTGTATATTGAACCAGGCTTTTACCGACTAACGACAACATGCCCACGAAACTTGTCGGCGGTCGGTCACCGTCGGCGACCGTTGCCGTGATAAAATATTTACTTATGTCATTTCACATTAGTTGGAACAAAGTTCCTTATCGCGCGTTGCGAAAGGAGGCTAAACGGAAAAAATTAAGACCAAAGTTGTAACGACACTTTTTGCTATAGTTGTAAGCCGTGCGGCATGCGCGTGTTTCTCTGTCTGTCTCTTTTCCATCCATTGTTACATACGGGTGTCCCTTGACACCTCTCAAGTTTTTTTTAATAATATTAAGGCACATAAGCCTTGGTCCTGGTTGTCTTCATTGTATGGCAGTTATTAAGCTATGTTAAATACCTTTAGGTAGCTGGGATTTGACACCTAAAGACAATATAATAAATGTAAAAATTGTCACAAGCATTTCTAGTCCCGAAATAGGCTATTAAATACATTTGTCTAAGTCCCAGCCTCTATTTCGGTCTGTCTAGACATCAGGGCCGCTGAAGCTATTATTTTCCAATCTGTTGAGTAAGTACTATGCCAAATATTCAACATTCATTATTTTATGGAAAGTAGTCTCCTTGGTTCCATTTTCGTGAGACATACTTCTACATTGCGCCAGTCATAAAATATAAAATTATTCTCACTTTTATCTGAAGATTCACTTAGCTACAATTTATATAAACGTTTAATTACTTATAACAAACTATCCAAATAACAAACAAATAACTATGCAACATCCCACATCGTTGCTCCTGCGGCGATAGCGTCGACCGATTAGGACACCACGGTCTCTCCTGTCGTAAAAGTGCCGGCCGTTTAGGGCGGCCTGCAGCCCTTAATAATATAATACATCGGGCTCTTGTCAGCATCAATTTGCCGGCTGTCTTGGAACCAAGCGGTTTGGCGCGGGATGATGGCAAGAGACCCGATGGTATGACCCTTGTGCCCTGGAAGATGGGCCGGCCGCTTGTGTGGCACGCTACTTGCATTGACACAGTGGCGCCGTCTCATCTTTCAGCCACAGAAGCTAAAGCGGGCTCAGCAGCGGCATCAGCTGAAAACCTCAAACGACGCAAATGAGAAGGAAGGAACGAAGGAAACTTATTGAAGTTTCCCGTGACCAGAAGGCTGGCCTATATCTAGGTCAGAAAATAAGTATTGCCATACAAAGTGGCAATGCAGCCAGCTTTCTGTGCACGTTACCGCAGGGTAAACAATTACCGGGCCTTTTTTATTTGTAAATATTAGTTTGTAGTGTATTCTAGTGAGTAGTTTTATAATTTTTATTTTAGTTTTTAAGAAATTTTAATGTGTATATATAATTATTTTTCGGCCAAATAACTGTTATCCCTAAGTTTTTATAAAGAAACTAGTCTTCTTTATCTTCGTGCGTTACCAGACTTATAACTACAAAAATGTTTTGTAGTAGTCACATATCAAGAAAACAAATATTCTTTAAATTAAACTTTCGGTTGAACGTCATTTGGGAAACATAATTCCATAAATAGTGTTTCTGAATGCGTAGGGAACCCCCCATACGAGGTTATAAGCAAGGTAAGTTAGTAAATCATACATAGACTGGTAAAACTATAACCCTTTCTTTTAGCTTTGCCATAGTTGGATAAAAAGGTACCCGAACGCATCGGCATGAATTTATTCCGATCCCACACTCACGATTGTGATCTGTCACGAGTGTGATGGATGATGTTGACAGATGATAGAGTGCCCACTACGAACGTGCGTATTTCCAATATCATTGAAAGGTTTTTAATACTTTTACTACTATGTTGTTATGATTGTGGCGACAGATAAAATTGAGATGTGTTAATTTAAATGGCGTCCGCGGAAGACCAGCGTCGCGGCTCACACCGCGACTTTATGCTGAGCGGAGACCATTTTTGGTAGACTTATAAGTTTTCTGTTGTAAAATTGTTTATAATTTTCATGTTGTGTTTACCAAAATAAACCATTTTTCTTTCTTTCTTATGTGTTTTTGCTGCTCAATTTATTTGTTACTCCACTTTTTGACAACAGATATTTCGAATAAAACTATGATAGTAAAGCATTTTTGCCTAGCTAAAACGGATTCTCTGAAAGGTACTCAAAGATTTTCTTTCGGCATTTCTTTTTAGTAGTAGTCGTTTAAAAACTAAAAAAGTTTAAATCTTTCTTTTATTATATATTTTATGTTCTTTTTTCTTTTATTATATATATATTATTTATTAGCATTTCTCTTATAACCTGCCAAGTGCGAGTTGAATCCGCGTAGAGTTTCGTACAATGCCAAAGTCATTAACATTTGAAATACTCACAGAACACGCGAGAACTATTATAAATTGAGTTTACCACTTTATTTTCAATCAGAATCATTATAGTTTTTTCTGTAATCTACTAGCAATGAATTAGAATACATGTCGTTATTTTTTCAAAATTTTAGCCTCAGTAGTTTTGAAAATCAGGGGGGAATTTATAGTCAATTTTCGTTTTCGTTCATTAATGAAATCAAAACTAATTATTTTACAATAATAACAAAATGTTATTTCAGATTCTCATAACAAGCCCTTTTATTAGATATATGACAGAGTAAGGTTCGCCAAACATTTTTTTTTTTAATTTTCTAATTTGTTCCCCAAAAAAGACTCTTATTTAAAAATAAATAAAAAATAAATCACTTTGCATATGTGTTTGGGTCATAAGATTAGGTACACCATCCTACTTTGGAGGAAATCGGCTGTGACAGACGGACGGATAGACATACGCATGATCCTATAAGGGTTCCGTTTTTATTTTTTTATATGGAACCCTAAAATATAATAATTTATAATCCAAATACAAGAATACTTTATACATAAACAATTTAGTCCGCAATTTGAAAGGTCAAGTCATATTTTGTTCGAAAATATTTTTAATTGCATATTTCTTGAGACCCGCATAATTTTCCTTGCCTAAGGCGTCGGCCTCGGCCATCTCAAAGGAAGAGAGGTCTAATAGTTTTATATTAATTAATGAGAAAAATATCACGTACATAAATAAAGTTGAATTGGGAATTAAATAATACCACGCATCTTAATCTTCATAATTATATTTAACTGACTTTCAAAAAGGTGGAGGTAATCAATTCGTCGAACTTTTTTGTACGTATGTTCACCGATTGTTCGAAGACGCCTGGATCGATTTGGGAAATTCTTTTTTTGTATAAAAGGGCATACTTGTCGGACGATCTTATAGAAATTTTATTAAAAAAGGGTTATGTAGTTCGGGGGTGAAGCCGGTTTTTGTTTTTTTTTAAATTATTGAAAAGTTTAAGTCTTTCCCAATCTATCGGAGAGGAAAGGAGTCGTAACAAATTGTATTCTACTCTGCCGTTACTATACATGGCAACACACACACGATACAACAGGATAGTTGTAATTCATTGTATGAAACGTTCGGTTTGATTTGACTTATGACAGTTGTGTTTCAGCGACTTTATTGAAGGTATTAGAAAGATAGAATAAATTAAAAAAGTGGCACTTTGGGAGTGCCGAAAGAAGTGAAAACTTGGTGTCAGAAACAGTGTCGTGAGTTCAATGCTTTTTTCCCATCTCAAAAAATGCTTTCCGTGCATGCTTTACGCGCCAAAGAAGTTTTCACTTCAATAAAACTACGAACATTATCATACTTACACAGTTTTAAAATGTGTCAAGGGATACCCGGATGGAACGAAGTTCGAGAGAGAGAGAGACAGACAGAGAAACACGCGCACGCCGCACAGCTTACAACTATAGCAAAAAGTGTCGTTACAACTTTTGGTCTTAATTTTTTCCTTCTAGCCTCCTTTCGCAACGCGCGATAAGGAATTTCGTTTCAAAAATACACAGTAGCAAAAAACATAGCATAAAAAACGCTAACAGTAAGGCATCAGCTCATGCGGAGCAAAAATCAGGAGAAAATATGTCGGGCCGGCTTAATAAGCAAAATCATTTTAAAAACACGAGCAGATCCGCCGGGCTCCTTCATATACAATAGGTACTTCAGGTTTTTTCAGGACTTGAAAGAATGGTACAAGGTGTGAGTTGTGAATTTTATATAAGATCATTTTCACCTACTGCAGAATGTGGGTTATGCTTTTCTTACTATTGAATTGACGCGACAGATTGCTCTTTTGACAAAATCATCTGAAAACAAGAACAGCTTTACGTTACGTAAGAAACATAGGGAAAAATAAAACTTAAAGTGGCCTATGAGTTTAACGGTATTTTTATTTTTTTAAGATTTATTTATTCTTTATTTAAAAATCTGACACCAGTATATTGTTTATAATGTAGTTTTTAATTTAGTTGTTAATTGAAATTGTAATAAATAATCAGATTGTTTTAAGAGTCCGGCGACCCTAGACTTCTCCATACAAACGTAGTCTACGTTTAATTTTGAAACCACATGTCAGATTCCGGTAAAAATTGGTATTTGTAAAGAAATTGCAATTATCTAGGGTTATAACTGGTTTCCTATACTAAAATTATGAACTGGAAAGAAAATATAACGATTTATAAGTTTCCCATACTAATGGTCAAAAATGATATAAAACACTATATTCTATTTCAAGTTCATATTTTTACGGTCGGAAACTAGTTATAAACCTAGATAATTGCAATATCTTTGAAATTACAAAATTTTGCCCAAATCGGACATGTCGTTTTGAAATAAAACGTAGACTACGTTTGTATGGAAAGTTGTATTTTGGTCTAGGGTCGGGGGACCCTTAACGGTATTAGGTTCTGCCTACTTTATTAGGAATCATCATCATGATCAGGTCTTTTTGTCTTAACTGCAGGAGCACGACCCTCTCTGTACTACCACAGCCACTTGACATCTTAATACGACACTCCTGTCACCTTTTCCTTGACTTGCTTCATATAGCTGTGCCTGAGTTTTCCTTTTCCTTCCTTTCTTTTATTTTACCTTCTATTATAATGCGCATAAAATTGACATTTCGTATCAAGGGCCCCAGCGTATGAGGGGACAAAAAATTCTACTTTTAGTACGTCGTGTTTTAAAATAATGTCACAGTTTAATTATATCAGTGGACGTATAAATCGCAGGTCGCGGGTACAAATTGCCCGCAACAATATTACTATTATCAGGGTTGGTAAAGGGTTGAAAATGACATGTTTTAAAGCCACGAGGAATTTTATTGTTTGTTTGTGTGTTTTTCGTGTGTGTCAGTGGCCAATACTGGTGGGTTTTCAAGATGCCTATATAAAGACCATAGTCTAAGGGGCAACCATTGTGGTGACCCATCCAAAGCCATCCAGCTTTAGTTATAGGTAATCCCACCGGGCCTGGGCCCGGGCTTCTCCAATTTTTCAACCTAGGTACTTCCAAAAAAGCACAAGGTTATCAATTCGTTCTATGAGATGTGGTGGAGAGTTATACTTATGAGGTGGTCCCGTAGAAATCCTACTAATCCTATCCTACTTCCTACTATATAATATTATAAATGCAAAAGTAAGTTTGTATATTTGTTAGTTTGTTTGTTACCTCTTCACGCTTAAACTATGGAACCGATTTGGATGAAATTTGGTATGGATATAGTTTGAGACTCGGGAAAGGACATACAATAGTTTTTATCACGAAATTCCCACTCGGAGCGAAGCCAGCGGATACAGCTCGTGTTATATAAATCGGTTGGGTAGCTCGGAGGTTAGGTCTGATTTTAGTTATGAAATATTAAATTTAATAAACCCTAAAGAAGAAATAAAAAAATTCAAATGCATTTATGGGTAAATAGTAAATACTAACAGTATCATAAAATAACTTTGTTACAATTTGTGCAGCGGAAAAAATCCATTTTTCTATTTGGCCAACCCTACCCACCGAGCCGTGCCACGGCCGGCCACTCCACAAAAATAATGTTTCGCTTAATTATCACTTTGTCGGTCGTTCAACACTCGCTCTGATTTACAGCAAACGTTATGACCATTTCTGAAAAATGGCATTTTAAACCCTCAAAATTTATACTGCGGTTGGAAAGTGGACATTTTGTACCGCAATATACCTAAATGTAAATTAAGTAACTTAGCAATCCTTATACATATTTGCGAATTTCGCCGTGTGGTTGCCGGTGGAGTAGAAAATATGATATCCAAGTCTTCCCGTGGATGTCGTAAAAGGCGACTTAGGAAATACAAACTAAACAAAGCTTATAAACATCAATGAGACCTCTCCAACCCGTCTGGCCAGCGTAAAGAGTGTAGGCCAAGTCCTCTGGCTGCTCTGGCCAAATATGACTCTGGTAGTATATGATGATGATATTTGCGAAAGCCTAGTTATGAAAAAAAGTCAAAAATATTTATCTATTACTTTGGATATTTGTATAACTTGATTATTGTCAATTTTTCTTTTGATTTTATAATAGGTAGTTGGTGACGTCATATCATTTACAGCTAAGTTTATTGCCGCCAAGCAAAAGTACAGAAGAAGTATCAGCAAATTGTATACATACTGCAGCATTAACTCCAAAACCGTCAAATTACAGTTATACTGCTATTAAAACTAAATAGGTACCTACGTAGACTGAGAATACATTGTTGTCATAATTTTTAAATAAGAATGATCAAATTTGAAATTAATATCAATTTGTAAATTTAGTACCTAAACATGTACAGAATTTACTCAAATTATGACATTTGTGAATGATGAATATACAAATACAAACCTTTAAGTGGGACCCGCGCCAAGCTCAAGCCAGACGTTTTTGTCTCTAAGGTAATCATCGGTTCCGTAATGCCTTCTCACATTAATGTATCAGTATCGTTTTTTCCTAGACAAATATAGCCATCGTAAAGAACTTGTCATAACTGTCGAACGTCGCAATTTATGACTAAGTTCCTTATATTACGAAAGTGTGTCTCCCGAAACATATAATATTCATAACCAAGATAGGTTAAACGGGTGTGTTGACGAACTCCCTTTCAACTTGCGAAGTTCGTCCTACCCCTACCTACCCTATTATTGTGATAAAATATTACTCGAGAGCACGCAAAACCATTGTTTAGTGGCGTCGCGGCGGCACGCCAAGCTTTCGAGGATGAAATATCATTTGTTTTTTTTTGTCAAATACCGTGTTTTGTGCGTCTTCTGATATTTTCTGTACGCTTTTTGCGTACAGAAAATATCAGAAGACGCAAAAGCGTTTTGTACATACATACATATTTCCACGCCTGTCTCCCATGGGGGTAGGCAGACTATGGATTTCCACTTACTACGATCCTTGCAAACCTTTTTTGATTCGTCAACACTCATAACTCTTTTCATGCATGCTCTCCGGTTATGGGTACTCCTTACATCACATTACTTTAGAACATCTGCAACGTTCGTCGGAACGACCCGGTCTGATTCTCCCATCGTTTTTGGAGAAAATACTGCAGTATAGTTTGTTACCGTTTCTTATAAGTAAATGATCTGTCGTCAACATTTATTGAAAGAAAAAAAAAATGACAATTATCAAGTGATACAAATATCCAAAGATACATGAATGATTTTGACTTTAACTTTGACTTGACATCCACATCCGCACAGTTTTTGTATGTTTGTTTTTTTGTAACGGATAAATTCAAAAACTACTAGTCCGGTTTTAAAAAACCTTTCATAAAAAGACACGTTATCATCGAGTTACATAGTTCTAAAAAAAAATATGAAAAAAAATCATGACGCTAAAATTCTTTCCAATTAACCTAATGCACTGAGGTGTTGTCAACAATTGCCGAGTGATGTGGTCACGCAACGCTGTTACAGCCGACCCTAATCTCGTAAACATCGCCTTGATTTCATAATAAACTATATTTGGTTTACATTAGCATGCCTACCTATCGCTATATAAACTTAATCAGTTATTTCTCTTCTTTGCCACTAGATGGCGCTTTACGGTAATAATTAAATCATTAAAATCTTTTCTGTGTGCTCTTAATCGTGTGTGCTGCCATCTATGTGAGGCTACCCCGCAACTCCAGTATTGCCTAATTACGGGCCCTCCAATAGTTTCTATTCTATGGCGTTAGATTTCTGTTACGTAAGTAATCATATTATCTTTTACATTAGTCTAATATTGAAACAATAGTTTTAGCATGAAGGCTCTTTCTTTTGAAGTCTTCAGTGACGTCCCCAGTCACCCTAGACTAGAACTCTGTCTCATCCGTTGGGAATAAAGAGGTGATACTGAGAGTATCTGTTGTAAAAAAAATTATTAAAGTCTTTATTGGTTTTTTAAAGTATCGCGTTTTGAACACAAATTAATTCATCCCCTTAAATAGCAACTTGTCTAAGTCCGCTATTTTCCAACAAGTCAAATCAGATACTTTTTTCTAAACGTCAAAACAAACATTTTATACGAAATACAGGCAGATGACGTCACAGTTTTTTGGAATCAAATAGCGGTCTTATTATCAGTTTTTATGCAATAATAAATTTAGAATCACGTTAAAATAGATATGTTCAAACACAAGTGACATTATTTTGTGACGTTTTATTTTCTTAATAATGCCAAATGATTTATTTTTGACCCAGGAAAGTACCTAGTTTTAGGTCTAAAATGTTATTTTGATTTAATTGCGGGTAGTCTTGTCCGAAAAAACATTGCCATGTCTTCCTATGGCCTTATAAACATAATTATATATATAAAATCAATCCTAAAAACTACATTCTTAGCAAATGTCCTTACACTGCAATGGCAAACCCTATCATCATCATCATCAGGTTTTTCTGTCTCCACTGCAGGAGCAAGACCCTCTCTGTACTACTAGAGCCATACTTGGCCAAAGCAGCCAGAGGACTTGGCCTACACTCTCCTCCCTGGCCAAACGGGTTGGAGAGGTCTCATTGATGTTTATAAGCTTTGTTTAGCTTGTATTTCCTAAGTCGCCTTCTACGAAATCCACGGGAAGACTTGAAGGGGTCCTATTCTACTCAGCCAAAAACTACACGGCAAAAACCCTACGTCACAAGACTAATAAACCTGACTAAATCCTAAAAATAGGATTTCTCACAATTCCGTATTTGTGTAACCGAGCTGACTGTTTAATTCCTAGGCTTGTGCATTTTGCAGGAGGCAGCTCTCGAGTGCGGGATGAAAGACGAGGCTAACATTAGGTACCGAGCACAGGACTGAGGGTTCCGTAGAGAATTGTTTGTCTTTTTATTTTTGGAACGAGGTTTTGGAACTTTTTTAGTAGGACGGTACGGACGAGGGCTAGGAGTGTAAGATTTTTCCGTCGCTAAGTGAAGTGAAAGGTAATTTTACAAGTTTGCATATCTCGTTGATAGCTCTGTTAGGGTAGCGTATGTCTGAGATGGTCGATGTTCTTGGCTCAAAACCAGCACACGCTAATATTTTCTTTTAAATTTAATTCTATATTTTTTTTATTTTTATTGGAACTAAGTTACTTTTATGGTTTAAGTAAGGTGTGTCCCCTTACGTACCGTCCAAAAAGGAACTTTGTTCCAATAATAATAAAATATTTTTTGCACGAGTCCAACTCGTACTTTTTAATTTATTGTATCTATCCTGGTTACATATTTATTTTTATTTTATCAAACTTTATTGTTCTAAAGTACAAATATACTTATAACAAATGGCGGACTTAATGCTAAAAGCATTTTCTCCCAGTCAACCATAGGGATAAACAGAGAAAAGTATGCGGCATAAAAATTTATGACTAGCTGTGCCCGCGGGCTTCGCTCCCCGTGAGAATTTAGGGATAAAAACTATCCTATAAGTCCTTTCCCGGGTCTTAAACGATATCCATACTAAATTTCATTTTAATCGGTCCAGCTGTTAACGCGTGATGGCATGACCAAGGTAAATAGGGATTCTTTTATAGATATATATAGATATTTCCAATGTTATTTTACCCGGATATTTAATTATTTACCTACCTATAGAAATCAGGCATTTTTACTGACAAAATTAAAACTTATTTCACTTATAAATTAAGATGATTTTTTGCTATACATATATAGATGTCTATGCCGTTTAAGATCTATATGACGGTAGTTTTTTCTTTTCTCCCATATCAGAATGGGAGAGTTTTAAAAATGCGTTATACATAACATAAGTAGAGCACTTGTGGTTTGTAAAACGCATCTTTAAAACGCCAGGTTCCCGATCTGCCCACGCATCCCCAACCGACCTTCCCCTATGAATTATTAAAGACGCTCTCAATACACTCCGCCAATTGAATTAAACGGCTTTACTCTCGCACCACATGAGAGCATTCTATTTTATTGAGTTGGCTTTTAACACTTTCGAATCTATCTATTTATCTATACACGCTGACTTTTCATTGGTGTTGGAAAAAGAAATGAAGTGTAAATACCTGTATCCATATACGTAATCCAAATTTGTGTATGACTTATACCTAATAAAAAAGTTGCGAAAATGATTTTCAATCGAGATCGCAAACTGCCGCGTGCAGTCGATGACCTCCGGCCGTCCGATCGGCGGCGCCTAGCGATGGAACTACTAATTGATCTTACGATTTTACTTTCGAGTTTTTGTTAACATTTTTTGTTTTAGAATTTTTATTTTTACTAGATCCTTATGAAGTGGCCTTCGGCTCCAAAACCAATAAACAATTACCTACCGTGTATTATTTAAGAGCTGTGCTCTAGTCGGTGGAGTATAAATTTTCTTCCACTACGAATGCCAGCCGTTTTACTTCTTCGCTGTACGACACGACGTTCACCTTCTTCTTTATCTGCTTTATATAGCTATGACTCGGTCTTCCTGGTCCTCTTTTCCCTTCAATCTTCACTTCAATGATGATTTTTATAAAGTCGTCGTGTCGTATCAGATGACCTAACATCTTTCCTCGTCTATTCTCTATTAAGTCCAAAAAGCATCTACTCTCTCTTACTCTTTTCAAAAATTACCAATGCAGAGGGTATTTTTTTCAGTCTAGCTTATCGTTTCCATCCTACGCCAGCACCACATTTCAAATGCCTCTAGATTTTTTCTTTTTGACTTTCGAATACGATTAATTTTTTAGAAAGTTTGTTTGAATGTATGCATGTTTGTTCCTTTTCACGCCAAAACTGCTGAACGGATTGGAATAAAACTTGGCATATAAATAGCTTATTACGTGGATTAACACATCGAATAAACGAAACGCCGAAAGAAAATCATTTTCACAGTATTTGTAGCCTACTCGGCAGAAGGGCTTTGTCATATTACAATTATATCCTTTTTTAATAAATACTCATCAAACATCGTATATACTACAAAATTGAAACATAATAACATATAATACTTGCGAGCGAGTCAACAAACATAAATAACGTAATAAGAAATACAAAGTAAACCCTAATCGTGCATACATATTTCTATTTATCTTCTCAACAAACAGTTATATCCGTGCATACAAATTAAATACAATCTCTTTGAAATAATATTACTCTACTGGGCAATTTCTTAATCAACATTCGAGCGTCTGCAAAAAAAGATAAAAAAGCTCTCAAAGAGATCCGATCGAGATTGTTTGAATGGCTTGATTTAGAGTAGGTGCTTCAGAAATGTAATTACAGTTTATTTTGCGAAAGCCTTTGTTTTTTTTTTTAAATAAAGACTCGTTTGGATCTCACCTGTAATCTTGCTAATCGGTCGGGGATATTAAGGTCCGTGACCCTTAAAATAAATGGAATATTATCATTATTTGCGAATGGGTTTTAGGGTTAAGTAATGAATGAGGTGTGACCCTTATAAACCGTTTTATTAAATAAGAAAGAAAAAAGAAGAAAAATTACATATTTACAAATAAACACACAGAAAAAAGTTAACTATTATTTTAGTCTAAAAAGTCGTGCCTACGTGGCATAGTGCCAAGAACGCTGGCCGCATTAAAATAAATGGAATAATATCATTATTTGCGAATGGTTTTTAGGGTTAAGAAATGAAGAAATGAATGAGGTACCCTTGACTGCCTCCGTGGTCTAGTGGTTAAGGCGTTTGCCTTATGATCAGGAGATTGTGGGTTCGAATTCCACTGGAAAGCATACTTTGTGAAAGGATGTTTCCAGTCTGGTTAGGATATTGCAGGCTTGAATCAGCTACCGCTAGCGTTTCCTCAAAGGACCTTGCGACATTTTGGTCCAACCCCTCAACAACGTTGAAAGTTATACCAAATGAAAGGTTTTAGAATACACTTTATTTTATATTATGACGGCTAAGTCGATATCTAGCGCGAACATGGAGTTTCGATGCATTTTTGATTCCAAGAAAGCATACATTCCTAAAATCATAAACCGTAAACAAAAGCAATTTTCTATTCTTTGTGTACCTTCGCGTACGCTACCTTTTTTGCCGCACCCCGCCGCTATGCACATTCCTTTTCTCTCCCCTCTCCTATACCCCGCCCGCCATTGGGTAACTATGTAATGACGGTTTTTTATTAAAAGATATACCCTTTTGCTCCACTGGAACCCTAAAAATAATGTAATATATAGATAGTCTCAAGAATATCATCGCTGGGTGAAACTCCGATTAAAAATACTTGACATTTTTAATAAGTAAGTACATTTTTATAAGTAATAAATGAAACAAGGCATGTATAAAAACACCATGTTGGCGCTCGATTTCGGCTTGGTGCTAATAGAATGAAATGATCTACACTTCAAATGCTTTCATTTGGCATAGTTTTAATTACTGTTGAGCAAAGTTATTGGTATTTGGACCAGGGTCCATACATTTTTGCGCATGGTCCTATAGTGGTCAAGGCGTTTGCCTTATGATCAGGAGATTGTGGGTTTGAATCACACTGAGAAACATACTTTGTGATAAGTTGTTTCCAGTCTGGTTTGGAGCAGGCTTGATTCAGCCAGCGCTAGCGTTTGCTCAAACCTATCCAAGGATTGGCTCTGGTCTACCCTTAGTGTTGCGGAGGTCAGACGGCAGTCATTGTGTAAAAACCAGTAACCTCGCCTAGGTTAGGTAGCCCCTGGGCTCTGAAGCGTTTACTGCTGGGGATGCAACCCCAGGGAATATGCTCGGATGATGATGAATAAAGGACTATAAGGGTACCTACCCTTATAGTTTAGCCATGTCTGTCTGTCCGTCCGCGGTTCTACTCAGAGACTATAAGTATTAGAAAGCTGTAATATGGCATGGGTGTGTATATTTATTTATCATGCCAAAAAATCCAGTAAAATAAAATCTTGAGTTTTTTTTTTACAAACCTATCATGCCTGGTATCGTTGAATAGGTCTTTCAAAAATATTGTGAGCTAACATCATTTTTAGATTTAGGAAATCTGACTCCTGCTAACTACCCACCTAGTATGATATTATAAAATATACATAATTATATGAAAAAACTTTGACATCAGATAAAATTTAGAAGTGGAAAAACGTAGTCTCCGTCTTGTTTTTTTGTAAGTGCGCGCTATACTTTCCTCTTTACCTTATATTCTTTTCTACCGCTGGTTTGGGTCTTATTAAAACTTTTGCACGTCTCATAAGCGGAGCGAAGATATAATTTTAGTTTTTCTTACTCATTTTTCAGGCGTAATTTTCCTCAGCCCTCATGATACCAAGATAATGTGACTTTGTCCACGTTTTCGTGTCAAAGGCAGCAGCCATTTTCTTTTACATAATCAAGTGTAGTGGCGCTAAGTAATTCGGTAAAAGGCTTTTACGGGATATGCTCTAACGTGCTCAGATATTTAAGTTTTGTGACACTGCTATATTATTTAGGATTCGAAGCTTTTCGTCAGAAACGCAACTGGTCAGATAAGCATATCGTCATCTCTCATGATATGACTCGCAACTTGTCAGAAACGCAACTCGACATATACGTATTAAATAAGAAATAGTAAATTACTTCATTTTACTAGTTGCATATATGCACAATTACTGCAAGTTTTTAAATTCTATATACATATTAAAATGTTTACAGTTTCTTGTCGGTGGAGTTTCTTCCATCATGTTTTCTATTTGCCGACATCTTGACATCTTCTTTTTATTTCTGCGTTAGGTCTCCAACAGACGAGTGACCCAGGTCGGGGACATTCGGTGACAGTCGGCGACGGTCGGCAACCTATATCGCGCGACGCCGACAGTCTCCATCACTGCTGACTCAGACCAAGGTGAAATAAATTTTATGGCAATGTCATAAGGTACAGATTAGTATGTGCCGAGCGTCCCCAGGGGGCCTCCGGGCTAGATTAGCATCAGTTGCTCGTTCTTACAAACTCTTACGTATTTTATTTATATTAACACTGGTGAATTTACAATCTTAGGCTGAGTTTCCACTGACACCAAATCTCCGTTCCGCTGTTTCCATTGAAGCGGAGCGGAGATTTCGAGCATTGTGATTGGTCAATTCATGCAAACTCCTCTTTGCTCTGTTCCGCTATGAAGGTTTTCTTCCAAGCCAACTTTGTAACTTTACGTAGGTACTTTTGAAACATCTACTTAATTACTAATTAACATCGATCTAAACTGTAAACTGTTGTAATTGTCGAGTCAATACTACTTAATAAATCAGTGTTAATCTCACCGGCACGAATAAACTGTTAGTTTGAACAAGGGCGTCGACAAGGGGGGGCAGGGAGGGGCAGCTGCCCCCCCCCCCCCCTAGAGATTCTAAAAAAGTTGCCAAAATATAATGCAACCAAAGTCCTAAGTCTTTGAGTTGATTTGCTTGAAGTTCAAGCCTTGAACAATCATTCCCGTACGTCGAAACTCGAATGGATTCACCAATTCCACTCCTAATATTACGTACACTTATTTAAATTCAAACTCCTTTTTATTCTATTTTTCTAATAAATGTTATTATAACTTATATACAAGTTTTTTATTGCATAGTCATGAGCTCGTGCTCGTGTAGCTTTACACATTGGACTCTGTACTGTCATAGAATATATATGTATATAGTACTAAGATACTGTTGTTATTACAATCGTTGTAGATGTAAAGCTCGTAGTACAAGTGAAAAGCTTCATATGCTGTCGACTTTAACTACAATTCATACCTACTTTTCTCATTCATAGAGAATGAGAAAGGTATGAATTGTAGTAGGTTAAGTCAACTTGCCCTCCCCTGCGCCATCGGCTGGCGACGCCCTTGAGTTTGACTAACCGGCCAAGTGCGAGTTGTATAGGAATTAAATATTTATATTCTGTTTTTAGTATTTTATTTATGCGCTATGAAGAGGGCTATGCTCGGTGTTTCCCTACGTGATCAAATCAGAAATGAGGAAACCGTAGAAGAACAAAAGTCACTGACATAACCCAGCGGATTAGCTCGCTGAAGTGGCAGTGGGCGGGACACATAGAGCGGCGAACCGATGGCCGATGGGGCAAAAAGGTTCTTGAAAGGCGACCGCGTACTGGCAAGCGAAGCGTAGGGCACCCACCTACAAGGTGGTCCGATGACCTGACCAGGGTCGCTGGAAAGCGCTGGATGCAGGCCGTTCTTGATCGGTCATTTTGGAAATCTTTGGGAGAGGCCTATGTCCAGCAGTGGACGTTGTGCGGCTGAAATGATTATGATGAGTATTTTATTTATGGCGGCTACAGAAATACATCTTGTGTAAAAATTTGAACTGTCTAGCTATCACGATTCATGAGATACAGCCTGGTGACAGACAGACGGACAAACAGACAGACAGACAGACGGACAGCGGAGTCTTAGTAAAAGGGTCTCGTTTTTACTCTTTGGGTATGCTACCCAAAAAAGTATAGAAGTTTGTTAGTATAAATTAATTTAAAAAATTAACTACCAAAACAATGATCACTATTTTCAAAAAATCTTCCATGCTGGTCTGGTAGAAAAGAAAAAACTTAGAATGTACCAGCTACTTCTCTTCCCGCGCAGATCATAAAAGCCAATCGAGGGAATGGGCGAAAATGCGAATCATGTGGCAGCAACCCATCACTGTATTGATTTGATTGCTTTTCCATCTTCTCCTCCACCGTCACGCTAAAAGTGGCTTTGAGTCTTGCAGCCCTTGACTCTGTCTGCATAGAACCGCAAGACCCAAAATGCTATGTCTGCCCCATTAGGGATAAAGACGTGATAGTATGTATGTATCAATTAGGTAATTGGGTAAAATATGGGGTGAAAGATGGTACAAACCCCAGTTAAAATGGCTAAACAGCGGGAAAGTGTAAAGATTGTCAAATTCATGAGCTTATGATGCCACAAAGAGACATGACAATGGCGTCAAAGCCAAAGTCAAAGTCAATTACATGATAATATTTTTAAAACTTTGATTATGGTAATGCTACTATATTATCTGGAATTTATTATAGAGGTACAAAACATTTTTTTTATTTTCTCCAACCGAAAAGCTGAGATTGCTAATTTATTTTTATTTCTCGTGTTAAACTTATAACACCCCTCTTTATGCAACGGGGGTTAAAATGGGGGTAAACACTTGGAGCCATAAACTTTCTTTCGTCGACAGCTAAAAGAAGCGAACAAACAACTCAACGTAAAGTTTGTTAGATATCAATCCTCGGTAACTTCTCACCATTTATTATTCAGTCAGTCGAAGCAGCTGGGTTTCAGCTTAATTTGCCACGCGTACATTCACGTACTGTAGTAGAGTATTATTTATTTATTTACTTGCCGAAGCCTGTGATACTTTGCTCGCGGGACTTTATGTCTCCGGAAAATGCTTCTTCTTCTTCTTTCTTTCTCCTCACCTTATCCCACTTTACTAAATGCTTATCAGGCTGAATAACATTCGCTAAAGCGTCATTTTTATATTTCCATATCCGTCTTGCGGAGAGACCGCATAATGGTCATCCGCATTCGCGGCAACCTTCATGTCCGTGACATAGCAGACAACTACAAGAGAGTTACCTTCGTTGGTACGGTCAAGTCTTGCACAAATTCCAAGATCCGTCTACTAGGCGTTACTGCCCTACGTCGTTGACCATCGAGGACCTATATGAGGCTCGCAACAGCAACACTGGTTAAATATCATTTAAAATTAAAACTATAAGAATCATTTAGAACTCCTTACAAATTAACGCTCTTTGGCAATGATTCTTGTGTGGCGTTAGTTCAATAAGTTGTTATTAAATATAAATAAATATATATAGGGACTAATTACATTGATTGAGCTAGCCCTAAAGTAAGTTCGAGACTTGTGTTATAGGATACTAACTCAACGATACTATATTTTATAACAAATACATATACATAGATAAACATTCAAGACCCAGGAAAAATTGAAAAAGGCCATTTTCCAACTTGCCCTGGCTGGGGATCGAACCCAGGACCTTCGGGTTGGCGGTCTAGCGCGTTGACCATTACGCCACGGAGGTCGTCAAGAGAAGAGAAGAAGAGGTATTGATGGTACGATGTTGTGGGTGCCAACGCTATCTAGTGTTTGCTCAAAACTATCCTAGGACTTTAGGTTGCAGAGATCATACGACAGTCGCCCTGTGTAAAAACCCGTAACCTTGTCAACTCACTTAGGTTAGGTAGCGGACCCCGGGCACTCAGGGTTACCGCTGAGGATGCAACCAGGAATCCGCTCGGATGATGATGTCAAGTGTCTACAATAAATCGACAGCTGCACTAGTTACCACTTCATAAAAACAAACAAGTACTTTAAAAGTCGTAAAACTGTGAGTTAACTCGTTACAACTTTATGTGTGGATACTGGAAGTGAAAATGGTAACTGTTGTTTGAAGTAATATGATTTATTTTCGTACCTATTGATGGTAATAAGTGAGACCTGTCCAACCCGCTTGGCAGCGAGGAAAGTGTAGGCCAAGTCCTCTGTCTACTCTGGCCAAGTTTGGCTCTGGTAGTACAGAGTGGGTCGTGCTCCTGCAGTGGAGACAATAAGACCTGATGATGATGATGATAAATAAAATTCATACTACACTGACAAGAGCATAGCTCATAAATAATATAGATAGATAGATGATGATGATGGTAATAACATTTCCTAGCACTGTGAACCCAGGACTTCAGGCGACGGACGAGCTTAGAAACTAATAGGCCGCAGAGTAACAACAAAACGTGATCAAAACAACACAGCTAATTCTCCCTCTCTGTTGTCGGCCGTGACCGCATCAACGTGCTGTGAACTCTAATTATACCCTATCGATTCCACGACAACTCACGTCTCCTTTAAGGCCTGCGCAGACGATAGATATTTGTCCGCGGACTTTTTTGTCCGCTAAAATAGATCGCTTACAACCATAGATTTAGAAGGTACAAGATGGATATAGAGTATTGTAAAATGTGACCAGAAACGAAATATTTCTGTGTAACTTTTTATGGGTTGTATTTGTACCTACTACACAAACTATGGGTAAAGCAGTACGATACCATCTTTCCAGTATAAGATAACTTATTAATTAACACAGTTTACAATTTGGAAAATCAAGTTTTCGTGTAACGATGTTTGAGCCAGGGTAACAATGGGTGACATGTTTTGTATGAAAACTTGTATTATTGACAAATTGATGCTATCTCTTTTGCTCTTATGAAGATGACACTTATCATATTATCTGTCGCACTCGGCTAGTGTGGTATTTTTACGCAGTAAAAAAGTTCTACTTAAACTACTAAAGAATCGAATCGCCTCGCAATTGGATAATCATCAGCCACCCGAACAAGCCGGATTTAGACCCTTTTTTTCTACCACGGACCATCTCCAAGTGTTAAACCAAATAATAGAGAAATTTAGAGAATTCAAACAACTATTATATATAGGTTTTGTTGATTATAATAAAGCATTCGACTGTCTTAATCATCAAGCCATATTTTCCGCCTTAGAACAACAAAATATAGAATCGACATACATCCAATTAATCCAACACATCTATAGCAACAGTACAGGTGCCGTAAAACTGGAATCCACTGGAACATCTTTCCCTATACAAAAAGGAGTTAAACAAGGCGACCCTTTGTCTCCTAAATTGTTTACGTGTACCTTGGAAGAAGTATTTAAGAGTTTGGATGTTAAATGGCAAGGCAAGGGCATTGTCTTGGGCGAAGAGAGGCTAACAAACCTACGCTTCGCCGATGACATTGTCCTTGTTTCTTCTTCCCCCAGGGAACTACAAGTAATGTTACAAGACCTGAGCACAGCAAGCCTCGAGGTTGGACTCAAGATGAACAGGTCCAAAACAAAGGTCATGACCAACAGGTCCAAAATTAAAATCCAGGTGGACGGACAGGATATACAATATGTCGACGAATACCTCTACCTGGGCCAGATAGCTTCGTTCAAAGACAGGCAAGATAAGGAGGTAGAACGAAGGATCCAAAATGCCTGGAAAAGCTTCTGGTCCATGGGTGACGTCATGAAGGGAAAACTTCCTTTAACTTACAAACGTAAATTAGTCGACATGTGTATTATGGCAGCATCCATAAAGTCGTACGTGATGTCAACTAGGATATATATTTAATTAATAAGCAAATTATATATTTTGTTAATTTAGCGCATCACGTACTAACTGGACGTGTAGATTCAATATAACACTGTACAATGTTTTAGTATAAATACTCCGCAATAATCAAATAAATTATCCATTATCCCGTTGCCACTCCTGGCCTGTAGACGGTGATGGATCGAACCAGATCCAATGGGTTTTATTAATACCTTCGTGGTCGCTATATACCCCGACGATTTGAACACACGCCATAATTGGTGACCCCGACGTGATCGCAATATACCCCGACGTGATGGACACGCGCCGCGAGATTGGAGCAAAACACAAGAACCCAACGACTCAAGCCTGAAGAAATGGAAAGAAAATTAACGTGCACATTTCCACTGGCCTCCCACAAGCGGGTCCCACCAGTGGAATTTCAAGAAGCAGAGGAACCACCAGGCAACTAAAATGGACAACCCCGAGGCAATATTGGAATGGAAAAATCTGCGTAATCCGCCAGCTGTCACCGTGAACGTTAAGATGAAAAAATAGTGATACCATCATTGAAGAAAATACCGTCTACATTATCACTAACGTCATAATGATACAGAAATAGATATGACGTCATTAACTGCATCACTCCACATAGTGCATTACGGACGACGAACAAAAATGCAGATGCAACAAAATTGATCGAGGTCAAGATCGCAAGGCCGCAGTTGGCCGTATGTTGTTCAGAAAGGCGTAATTTAGAAGAATTTATATGTCAACAAGGAATATTGCACAGCATTTTGTGCTATCAATAAGTTCCAAAGCCGAACTACTACCGACTTACACAGTGGTTATAGAATTTTTGGCAAATAAGGAACAAATATTTTGATAAAAATGAAGCCTGCAAGAAAAAGAGTGAACAACTTTTAAATGGAACAGCGATCATAATTTTGACTACAAAACATCTATGAATACTAATCACAGAAGCCGATTTTTGGAAGCACAATTTCTACTGCAAATAACTCTCTCAATATGCATCAAATGGTTAGCAGCAAGCAATCTCCAGAGCAAGCCAGCAAACGGGTCATATCCAGGTCCACAGCAGCCGACGCACCGAGCTCCTGGTCCTGAGATCAAGTACCCACTTCGACTAATATAGCGTTTGGCACATCCGCCCAGCTCACGCTTTGGATAATGAATTATGTCTGGCCACTCTCCAGCGGGGCACTACGGCAGGACTTCGACCGACGCTCGTCGACATTGTTCTCTACAGTCCCGACTCACTGCGGACTGCGAGCACGCTCACATGGTCTCATGAAAGACTACGAGCAGAAGATTTCTCCCGACTCACTGGGATTGAAGGAACTGGCAATTAAAAGATTAATAGAGAGACGCAAAGACTGCACATCAAGACCATATTTGAGTACCAAGAGAAACTTATAGATTATAATATCAATGATGATAACGGAATTATAAAGAAGAAATTATTATTTAAGTATAATGTGTGACTCACAATATCAATAGATACTCCAAAATGCAAAGACGCACAATTTTGCCGCGCAGAAATTATTTGCCTACACAGCGTTTTTCAGCACGTGCAATGTGAATATCGTCAACATAAGAGAAACTGAGAGATTATAACTCAATGAAGATGGCATTGGTAACGAGTAAAATCAACAAATTAGGATTCTACAAGGAAATTAAAATATCAAGATTCAAGCAATGAAGAAATCAATATTTATATTTCAAGAAAGGAAGAAGACATTATGCTAACGTTTTTAGTACGTAGTAATTTATAATTTGAAATAGGTAGGTAGATTGCCTTTGTAATATTTTTATTTTTCACATGTTTAGGATTTATTATGATTTTTATTATGTTCTTTTTTAAAAAAAAGGGGGAGTATTATGGCAGCATCCATAAAGTCGTACGTGATGTCAACTAGGATATATATTTAATTAATAAGCAAATTATATATTTTGTTAATTTAGCGCATCACGTACTAACTGGACGTGTAGATTCAATATAACACTGTACAATGTTTTAGTATAAATACTCCGCAATAATCAAATAAATTATCCATTATCCCGTTGCCACTCCTGGCCTGTAGACGGTGATGGATCGAACCAGATCCAATGGGTTTTATTAATACCTTCGTGGTCGCTATATACCCCGACGATTTGAACACACGCCATATGTATCCTGCCCGTTCTGACTTATGGAGCACAGACTTGGTCATTGACCTTGTCTCAAAAGTTCAAACTCGGGGTTTGCCAACGAGCCATGGAACGAAGTATACTAGGAATAAAACTAACAGACCGTGTACGTAACACCAGCATTTATTCCAAAACCAAAATAATAGATGTGGGGAGGAAAGCAGCCAAACTCAAATGGGACTGGGCTGGGCATGTGTGTAGGATGCACCCAGATAGGTGGGCCAAGATCGCTACAGAATGGGTGCCGGTAGGCTGGCGTCGAAAAAGAGGTCGCCCAAGGACAAGGTGGTGCGATGATCTGGTGTTTTTTGACAAGACCTGGAAGTCGAAAATAAATGACAGAGAACAGTGGCGTACTAGAGGGGAGGCCTTTGCCCAGCAGTGGGACAGTATAGGCTAGTAAAAAAAAAATGCTTACAACTGTATCAAGTAAAGCAAACGAGGGATTAAAAGTACCGCGTACAAAAAGTCCCCCGAATAACCGCGGACATGCAGGGAGCGGACCGGACAAAAGTACGGAAAAAATAGAACTCGTATGACTAGGCGAATCAACGTACGTATGTACGGCGATACGTGTGCGTTGAGATCGCAGTAAATCCGCGGCGGACTTTTTATTCGCGGAGTGTACTTTTTTCTCTGCCGCGGAGAAAACTCCGTCGTCTGCGCAGGCTATTAGTGTATCCGATTTTTCACCCTTCATTTAAAAGGCCCATTTATACCGTGCAAGTTTCTTGCCTGTCGCAAACAGTTAAATTGAATCAACAGATAACTTGCATGGTATAGACTAAGAAGTGGCCGTATGCAACCCTACCTCATCGAGTAGCAAAATGTGACATATGTAGGGTGTTGCATATTAAAAAGATACGTCTTAATGTACAGGGTTGCCTGGGCATAACCTGGAGCATTATAGCTGTTAATGCTCCAGGTAGGGTGCTATAGTGCTATAATGCTGCAGCAGAGTATAATTGATTTTGGAAAATGGAACACCTGATGCAGAACCATAATCGTCCAGCTAAACTACGAGAAGTATAAAAATGACGCCTCAGCAAATGTTGTTCAACCTGATGAGCATTTAACGGAGACATAAAGTCCACGCGAACGAAGTCGCGGGTTTAAGCTAGTATCTTAAAATAATATCGGAAGGAGATTAAGTATTCATCCCTGCGATAGACCGCGAGCCGACAAAACAAGGGTTTGTAATCTCGCTAATTGACCTTGATTCTAACTATAGAATCGGAAATGGGGTTGTATTTAGCGGGTCCCATACTTTGCGTCGAATGATGCTGAAGCGACGAACGTTGTGTCGAAAATATTTCAGCTTGGTACACTGGAGCGAAAACTTATTGAGACGAAAGCTACCAAGTCGAAGGTCACCGCAGCGAAAGGCATTGTGACGATTTTTTTTTTCTAATTACATATTATTATGTGCTAGTTTAAAATGAGAAATGAAACATAATGTGTATAAAAGTATTTTATTTTAATCAACAAAAAACTAAAATTTACCTACGAATTATTAATTCAATCATTCGACACAGAGTATGGGACCCGTATTTAGCAATCTCTAGCGGTTTGCCTCTGTAAGCATACTGATGCATTCTACAACCTTATATAGCAAAATACCTACTAATTTATTTAATAAGCAGATAAATAAATAGATTGCTCAGCACAAATGACACAGATTGAGCTAGTTAGTGCTAATCATGATAATATTAGATGTTTTTGAGGTTTCGAGGGATATAATGCTGGCTGGGCATCGAACCCAAAAGTCCGAGAACCTTATTACGTTACGAGACTAGACTAGTCCTAGGGCCGACTGCCGAATTCATATATAGTGAGTAAGGCCCTGCGCAGACGACAGACTATCCGTGACGCACTTTTTAGTCTGTGATAGTTTGTGAAAATAAACCTATGAAAACGCACATGATGCGCGCCGGACTTTTTGCGCGTCGTGTGCGTTGCTGCATGTGATTCCATGGGATCTATTTTTACAGACAAAAAGTGCGGCACTGTTTAGTCTGTCTTCTGCGTTGGGCCTAAATGTACCAATTTATAGAGTGCAGACTTTTAATGAATAGACAGAAAATTTGCGTATCAAAGTAAGTTCGAGACTTGTGTTATGGGATTCTGACTCAACAATACTGTATTTTATGACAAATACATATATAAGTAGATGAACATCCAAGATTCAGGTCAATTTGAAAAAGATAATTTTTTATCTTGACCTGACGGGGCACCAAACCCGGGACCACCGGTGACAGCGTGGTATGATGGCTACCTAAACTAATTTTCATCAAACATAACTAAAAACCACCCCAAACACAACTTGCTTTCACGTAAAAAACGGCATCGAATTCGGTTCACCCGTTCGAATGCTACGTTGCCACAGACAGACATACACCCAGACAGAGAGAGTTTAGCGTCAATCTAAAAAGTTTAATGGAATTAAAATAACAGTAAAAAAGAACTTTGAAATTTCCATACTAAAGTCTACAGTAACCCGGGCAATTTGTATGGGTATGTCTAATTTTCTTTTGGTTATATGACTTATATTTTAATTGTAATATGCTATAGTGATCAAGTATAGTCAGTAGTTTGATTTATTACGTATATATCCCTTCCACATGCATACATACATACTATCACGTCTCTATCCCTAATGGGGCAGACAGAGCATTTTGGGTCTTGCGGTTCTATGCAGAGCCCAGGGCCGCAAGACCCAAAAGCCACTTTTAGCCTCATGGTGGGCGAGAAGATGGAAAAGCAATCAATACAGTGATGGGTTGCTAGCCGCATCGCCTGTTAACATGATTTGCATTTTTGCCCATTCCCTCGATCGGCTTTTACGATCTGCGCGGGAAGAGAAGCAGCTGGTACATTCTAAGTTTTTTTATTTTATTTCTTCCAGACCAGCATGGGAGATCCCTTCCACGTTTTATTATATAAGAAATACCAAATAAATACATAAACATCCAAGACTCAAGACCATTTTAGCAGACTAGCGTGGTACCTAGTAGAACATTTTGTTAGGGAATAAACCAGTGTCTTTTATTAGTAGTAACTGAATGTTACAGAAAATTAAATGTAATGATTTAGTTACATGGGAAAAGCATTTACCAAAAGCAATCTGGGATTACGCAAAATGAAGTAGCTAATGAGTAAAAATATTACTATAATTCAACCCAAAACTTGATATTTATCGCCCAAAAACAGGGTAATGCCAGGCGGTTAATGCTTCCAGTTTAGACCTAGGCGTAGATATAGCATTATTACGGGATTGGGGTGTTCACCAGTTTAAAATAAACGAGCCGTCTGTCGAGGTTACAAAAGCACCCTGCATTTTTAGTTATGTAGTACCTGGGCGACCGAGCTTTGCTCGGTTACATCTCAAACATTAACATTTTTTTTAAACTAGTCTAAAAACAATAAAAAATTATACATAAACTTGAACTTAAAAAAAAAAACAAAAGTAAGTCACCGAGTGGGATTCGAACCCGTAACACTCTTTCTAGCGGTCCGCATCTTAGACCGCTGAGCCAAACGGATAGCGGCCGGTGCGACGAAATTAGCGAACATATTCTGCGTGGAAAACAAAAACGCATGAAAACTCAAAAACACGCGTTTTCCCAAACATAAGACTAAACTAGATCGATTGTTTACCCCCGAAAACCACCATATACCAATTTTCAGCAAAATTATAAGAACCGTTTTCGAGATTACAGAAATTTATATATAAATATACAAGAATTACTCGTTTAAAGGTATAAGATATTGTATATAACGTCTGTTTGACAATAATTCTAGTATATAAGACCAAATTTTTTTTTTTTGTTAAAACATGTTTCTGTTATCTCACGGTTCATGAGATACAGCCTGGTGATGGTGACAGACACGCAGATAGACAGACAGAGGGTCAGTGGAGTCTTAGTAAAAGGGTCCCATTTTTATCCTTTGGTTACGGAACCTTAAGAAATAACACCATCCCACACACATAGGAAAAACCGACTTAAAAAACGTATACAACATGAAAGGGATATACCCGTAATGAATAAACCACAGGATATACTAAATCACTACAGCATAGTAAAATTGAGATAATAGTCAAAAAGTAAAAATAAATTTACATTCCCATAACAATTGCCCGGGCGGCTGCGCACTTTAGTATGGAAATGCCAATTTTTTTCTGTTCTTTGACTGTTATTTTAATACCATTATAACTTTATTGATCTTGTCTAGTATAACCCATGGTTCGATTTATTACGGCAAGTCTCTTTCACTTTGTATATAAAAAGGGGGTTCAACCTCCCACAGTCTTACATACGCTCCAAGTTTAGGAAAAAATCGGCCCCATTTTCCAGGACCTAATGGGTATTAAAAAATTATACGGTGCGAGTGAACAAAGCGGCAAGGGAAAAGTTGCCGGATTAATATAAGGCGCCTTTTTATAGCGGAAACCACTGGACTACGCTGTTGCCGGTTTGGATTTCTTGTTTTATATTTTAGCGTAATATT
Source organism: Acrobasis consociella (assembly GCA_963555685.1). Lineage (NCBI taxonomy): Eukaryota > Metazoa > Arthropoda > Insecta > Lepidoptera > Pyralidae > Acrobasis > Acrobasis consociella. The sequence goes on from OY743127.1 coordinate 699,162, forward strand.
TAAAAATAAAATTTTGGTTCATTGTATCACTAGTAATACCCGACTACTGGAGCCATATATACTGGTACTCCAATTTTAAATATCCGTAATTTTGATTTACCTAATTATCTTGAATCATAACACTTTTATGCCATCATATGAATTGCTATAATGATTGAATTTTCTAATTTTGGATGCTTTAAAGTCACATGTCCTAGGTGTTGCATTCTATAATGTATGTTAGTCCAAATGTTAATTTGTAATAAGATTATTAGCTTAAAACACTAGGTTAAAATTAGGAGTTTAGGTTAGGTTCGTTAGGTTTCCTGTGACCAAGATACAAGCGAGCGAGCGACTCAAGCTTAGGACGAAAGTAACACAGACAAACCACTTTGCCGTGGAGTGTAGGTTATGTTCGTTAGGTTTGCTGTGACCAAGACACGAGCGAGCGAGCGATTCAAGCTTAGGGTAAAAGTAACACAGACAAAAACCACTTTGCCGAGGAGTGTAGGTTAGGTTCGTTAGGTTTCCTGTGACTAGGACACGAGCGAGCGAGCGACTCAAGCTTAGGGCGAAAGTAACAAAGACACAAAAATCACTTCTCCGTGGAGTGTAGGTTATGTTCGTTAGGTTTGCTGTGACCAAGACACGAGCGAACGAGCGGAGCGAGCAAGCGAGCAAGCGACTTAAGCTTAGGGAAAAATTAACACAGACACAAAAACCAAAAGCAATATGTGTAATGTACGCTCGGATGATGATGATGATGAAGCTATGTGTGTAATGTAATTGCATTCCGATCCATACAGCTGTAATTCAGCCACTGGTTTGAAAGCGGAACAAACATCTATACATACTTATAAACTTTTGCAATTAAGTGTAACTTCTTGCCAAACTGCCTGGCAGTTTGATCTAAGTTTTGGAAATAAATAAACTGAAATAGAATTCTATTAGAAGGCTTGAATGGATATATACATACATACTATCTCGTCTTTATCCCTAATGGGGCAGACAGAGCATTTTGGGTCTTGCGGTACTAAGCAGACAGAGTCCAGGGCCGCAAGACTCAAAAGCCACTTTTAGCGTGATGCTGGGTGAGAAGGTGGAAAAGCAATCAATAGATATAGTGATCTTCTTCTTATCGTGTGCGTTAGTGACTAACACTAGTGTCAGAGTTTTTAAACCGCCTTAAAGGCCTCTGACATGGTTTTAGGTAACGACCAATGTCAAAGACAGTGACCGGGACCGACGGCTTAACGTGCCCTTCGAAGCACGGATCCTCTTACTTATCAGACAATCAGGTGATCAGCCTGCAATGTTCTAACCAAACTAAGACAACAGCACAAAGTCGTTGCCCCCGCCGGGAATCGATCCCGTGATTTACGATCTGCGCGGGAAGAGAAGCAGCTGGTACATTCTGAGTTTTCTTTTTTGTATGAATACTGTTACCCCTATAGTCTTATTAACCTAGGTTTAACTTTAATACTTTGAGATTCTGTTCTGTATGTAATACTTATATTGTTCTGTGACCGGGGCCTGCTTGACTGACGTCAACTTTATGGGAATGCAATGAGGCGTTTTTCAGTGAAAAAAAAATGAGTTCAAAAACATTGTCAAAAGATGGTGCATGAGTTTGAAATCGTTCTGTCAAAAATGAAAGAGGCCGTTTGGTTCAATACTTGTAGTAAATTTGTAATTAATTAACCAATCTAGTATTTTGCTATTATTTAAGTAAAACAATACATATTTACAAACAATAATATACTTTAACTAAATTAAATAAAATAAAAATAATAAATATTTTAAAAACGTAGTGATTATATTCTCTTTGATTCCAAAGACAAACTCTCACTATGAAAATTTTATATGAATTAGACATTGACAGATCTATTTATGTGATTGCTGGCGGCATTCGTGAAGGAACTAATTTTCTTTTAATGCCTTAATGTAGCGAGGTATTGACGACCTATTCTGGCCTAAAGCAACCTCTTTATCATCCTCTAGGTATTTTTTGTCTCCACTGCAGGAGCACGACCCTCTCTGTACTACAAGAGCCATACTTGGCCAGAGCAGCCAGAGGACTTGACCTACACTCTCCTCGCTGGCCAAACGTGTTGGACCGGCCTCATTGATGTATAAAAGCTTTGTTTAGTATTTCTTGAGACACCTATAGTGTTAGTATAAAACATTTCCCTCAAGCGCTGTTATTTATACAGAGCGCGTTTTCAAAGTATTTTTGTTTGAGACGCGGAGACGTGCGAGTGCGGAAACAGCACAATGCACACTTGGGTACAGTCACACATACAAGTGTTAAGTGAAGAAAATCATTAACAAAACAATTTTATTTTTTATTTATTTAGCGAGATAACGGACGAACTCGTAGTGTGTCGGAGGCCGGTGGGCCGTCCCAGGTATCGCTGGAGTGATATGTGATGGCGGACCTGCGCGGGCTTCAAGTTGGCGACAACTGGCGAGAGCTAGCAACGGACCGAGAGCGCTGGCGTGCTCTTGTGCTGGAGGCCAAGACTCACCTTGGGTCGCTGAGCCAGGATAGTAAGTAAGTATTTATTTATTAATCAAATACAAAAGTTATAATCACATACAATTTCATTAAATTTTATACTAATCTAGATCGCTAACCAACAACGTGAATGCATTAAATTAAATTAAATAAGAAACAGTGAAAATATAACACGTGAACACTGCTAAGAGGAAACTTAATACATAGATAGCGAAGGACCTTCCATGCTGGTCTGGGAAAAATGAAAAAACTTAGAAAAGTGCCAGCTGCATCTCTTCCCATCGTAAAAGCCGATCGAGGCAATGGGCGTAAATGTAAATCATGTTTATAGGCGATGCGGCTACCAAGCTATCATTATATTGATAGCTTTTTAATTTTCTCGCTCACCACTACGCTAAAAGTGGCTTTTTTAAATCCCTTGCGAAGTAAGCAGAGCCTAAGGAATATACCAAAGGTCACTTTCAGCTTAATGGTGGGCGTACCTATAGGTATGTATTTGTATGTCTTACTGTACGAGTATCATTGAAACTCCTACACGAATATTCTTTTATTTTTCTTTGATGTAAGTTGTACCTACAAATTAGTTCGAACACTTTTCCTTTCGCCTATCCAGATTGAGTATACGAGTATATTGAAACTCCTAAACGAATATGCTTTTATTAAGCTATTGCATAGTTTTTATCGCGGGCTTTGAGAGCGGCGACTGAATCAAGAAATTCCGTAACGAAAATAAAACCTAACACCACCACTCCGCCTACTATGTAGGCTTAATGCAATAGCTTTACCGCGGCAGTCCCCGAGTGCCACACTTTTTTTTATTTATTTATATAAGTTGTACCTACAATATTTGTTCGAACACTTTTCCTCTCGCCTATCCAGGTTGGGCACAAAGGCATCTCTGCAAATCCAGCGCTCCTCCAAGCTGCTTTAGAATGCTTTCACACGCGATGGCAAAAATAGCGTTTTGATTCCTAAATCTGCGCTTTGCACAGAGAAAACATACGTTTTGTGGTAATATTTCTACGCCTCAGGCCTATTTCAGAAGCCAGGTTTATACAGGCGCAATATTTATTGACAGATATGCTGTACAATATTTTGGAATTCAGTTTTTAGATTTTTTCGTATTTTGTCACAATGTTTTTTTTTCGGGGAATGTATTCTAGTATCATCAATTCATATACCTATAAATACATATAATTAACCGGCCAAGTGCGAGTCGAACTCGCGCACGAAGGGTTCCGTACCATTATCTATAAAAAATAAAGTTTTTTGTATGGGAGCCCCCTTAAATATTTAACTTATTTCAATTTTTTTATTTAATATTAAAATAAAAACACACTAGAGTATTTTGTGAACATTTCAAGTGTCTGCCTGTTGCCATTATTGATATCGGGCAAAAAAATCGCGTTTGTTGTATATCCCCTTAAATATTTATTTTATTTTGTTTTTAGTATTTGTTGTTTTAGCGGCAACAGAAATACATAATTTGTGAAAATTTCAACTGTCTAGCTATTGCGGTTCTTGAGATACAGCCTGGTGACAGACAGACGGACAGACGGACACACAGCGAAGTCTTAGTAATAGGGTCCCGATTTTACCCTTTGGGTACTGAACCCTATAAAAAAATATCTGTACTGTTGGCGACCGTAGCTGTCATCGTGCTGGCAACACTACGCACCCGCTACGCACCCCGCCACAGCGATGGAAGGGGAAAATGACGTGCGACCGTTATTCGGACGACTGGGCTCTCTTGCGGCCTGACTCTCAAGACGCTTGGTTGCATTCTTAATTATATCTGCAATTTATCCTGGTTTGGTTATTTTTCTATAATTATTTTATTCTAAGTTTGATTATAAGTATTAATTTTGTAAAATTTAAAAGTAACTATTAGCCGGTACGTAAATCAGACAAATTATATTGAAGATAATTAAATAGTGTCGAAAACAAGTGTCAAACATATTATATTCGGTTTTAAATTGCTATATGATTTATTGAAGTAATAAATTAGTGAAATTAAAACGTGTTACGCATCCGCTGCTGTGCAATTATTTCCGGTTATTAATATTTCCTATTATTTAGGTAGTTTACAGTACATTGAATAATATTCCCAAATATTTGGGGCGAAGGAGACATAGTAAAAGATTAAAAATTAAAAAAAAGTCTGGCCGTTTGTCTGTTTGTACACGGTAATCTCCGGAAATACTTGACGGATTCAAATGAAACTTATCTACACTAATATTATAAAGAGGAAAGATTTGTTTGTTTGTTTGTTTGTTTGATTGTATTGAATAGGCTCCGAAACTACTGGATCGATTTTAAAAATTCTTTCACTGTTGGATAGGTATGTTATCCCTGAGTGACATAGGCTATGTATGTACCACGGGCGAAGCCGGGATGGACTGCTAGTCTACACTAATATTATAAAGAGGAAAGATTTGTTTGTTTGTTTGTTTGATTGTATTGAATAGGCTCCGAAACTACTGGATCGATTTTAAAAATTCTTTCACTGTTGGATAGGTATGTTATCCCTGAGTGACATAGGCTATGTATGTACCACGGGCGAAGCCGGGATGGACTGCTAGTTTGTTATATAGCTGTTAAACCCAGGCAACATATATGGTATAGTTGATTTTGGAAAATGAAACATTTGATGCAGAACCACTATACTGTGAAAACCTAGTAATTTGATAAACCCTTGCAGCATTTACTGTCCTTAGAATAAACCCGTCTCTTCCTGAAAAGACTCCTCACATTCCAGATATAAAACAGTCCGGGATTGGTTATTTTGGTTTATTTGTCAGTCATCGTTAACATCCCGAAGGTTGCACATGGTACAAGTCAAAAGAAAAACCAAAAAAGTATGTATGTTTTTGGTTAATTTGGGAAATATTTTCTTTTTTGAAACAGCAAGGAAATTGGTTAATTGATGAAGTAGTAATTACACACATCTCACTATCTTTTTCTTTAGTTTCGGGTTTGAGTTGTACTACTTTGTTATCTATATCTATACATATAATAAAAAAAAATATTGGGGGCGATGAAGACAAGTAATAGAGTAAGAATTTAAAATAAAATGTCTGTCTGTTTGTCTGTTTGTCTGTTTGTACACGCTAATCTTCGGAAATACTGGACGGATTCGAATGAAACTTTTTTTGTTATATAGCTATTAAGCCTGGGCAACATATAGGGTTTAAGTGATTTTGGAAAATGGAACGCCTGATGCAGAACCATAATGGTCCAGCTAAACTATAAGAGATATAAAAATGCCGCCTTAGTAAAAGTTGTTCAGTCTGATGAGCATTTTCCAGAGACATAAAGTTCACGCGAACGAAGTCGCGGGCTTCAACTAGTAAACAATAAAAATAATTTATTATGATATCGTATCGACCGAACGAGCGAAGCGATTCAGTTTCTAGATTCACCAAAAATGCTTTTGTCCGTCTGTCTATACTCGCCGTCTCATTTATCAACCGATATTGACTAAATTTTCTTGATTTACTAGTTGTTGATCGCCATTCGTAATTGGGTCCCCCTAATAGAGGGAAAAAGGGAAAGTTTCCTTTATTTATCGGATTTCAGTCAACTTTGTAAAGCACTTAGGATTTTATTCTACACAAGATGTCGCAAAAAATCCAAAAGTGAAGGGGAAAATGGGGGAAAGCAGCGTTTGCGTGGTCTAATATTTTTACAGAAACACTCGTTACATTAATACGTCTTTATCTCTAATCTGATAGACAGAGCATTTGGATTCTCGCGGCTCTAAGAAAACAGAGCCCAGAGCCGCATACATTAGTCCAGTTGTAAACTAATATACCTAGGCTGGTAAGAAGGTATCTTATGTAGTTGTATACTAGCAGTCCATCCCGGCTTCGCCCGTGGTACATACATAGCCTATGTCACTCAGGGATAACATACCTATCCAACAGTGAAAGAATTTTTAAAATCGATCCAGTAGTTTCGGAGCCTATTCAATACAATCAAACAAACAAATCTTTCCTCTTTATAATATTAGTGTAGATTTATTAACATTTTGTAGTGTAAGAAATCGACCACAGAATCGAAGACGCTTAGACGAGTTTTTAGTCGATGTGGGAGTTACTAAAGTCAATCTTCGTACTTGCCTTATGAAGAGGCTCGTCGATATGTGTATGTTGCCCGTCCTAAACTACGGTGCCTCTTACGAATGCTAGGATGACTAAATTGAAGGTGTGCCAGCGAGCGATGAGCGGGCGAACTTACACAGTTTGAAAAAGAATAGCAGATCACGTCTGGGGACCACGATGGATGGAAACAAAGAGAGGCTTTGCCCAACGATGGGACCTATTAAAGCTAACAAAAAAGCAACCATAATTTTCTGTTTATTTCGTAAATGTATATTTTGTACTTTGGAACACTAAAGTTTGGTAAAATAAATAAAAATAAACAACAAAGAAAAAATATTTTAAATTAATACCAGACCACAGCTAAAAAGTATGGAATAACTTCTAAATTTTTTAACTTAGACCGTTTCCGAGCCCAAAACCGAGTCGCTAGTATAATTTGATTGAGCCGTCCCTACGTGCTCTGATTCCGAGGTGCGAGGTGTTTCTATGGACAACCTACATATACTGACCTGATTAAGGTGGCCACTTTTTTGTATATTTTATATTAGTTACCAGGGGTCAGTCTGAGAGTGGGTGGGCGCGTTTTGTACTCAAAGATATTTATAGAAAATTACTTAGATTTAAAAAAATTAAGGCTACACAGTAAAAGTCTTTTGTGGGTTCGAATCCCACTTGGTAGCATATTTTAAAAAGTTGTTACATAAAGAACAAAGAAAAAATATTTAGTATCTTACGCAAAACAGACCACAAATAAAAATTATGGAACTACTTCAAATTTTTTAACTTAGACCGTTTCCGAGCCCAAAACCGAGTCGCTAGTATAATTTGATTGAGCCGTCCCTACGTGCTCTGATTCCGAGGTGCGAGGTGTTTCTATGGACCACCTACCTATACTGACCTGATTAAGGTGGCCACTTTTTTGTATATTTTAGTTACCAGGGGTCAGTCTGAGAGTGGTTGGACAGGTTTTATTTACAAAAATATTCATAAAAAGATTATTTAGATATAAAAAATAAGGGTTACTCAGTAACAGTCTTTTGTGGGTTCGAATCCCACTGGGTAGCATACTTTTAAAAGTTGTTTTCCTTTAATCACCTGATTGTCCGTAAAAAGGATTGGTCATTTATATGGAATTTCAAAAAATAGTCACTTTCCAGACATATATTCCTTCAGCTCAAACAACGACTTTTCCAAACTAGCTTCCCAAAAGTCCTAAAAACTTCAAGAACAAGGTAACAGTGATGTGGATTTTATAATTTATTACTCCAAATGTATTTAATCGCACGTACAAGGGCCAAAAATAATTTTATTTTAAAATATTAGGAAAATATTTGTGCTGACATCTTTGACATTTTCCGTCATTTTTTTTCAAAAGTCCTGGAGTGCATGAAAGAGTTATGAGCGTTGACAAAGCAAAAGAGGTTTGCAAGGATCGCAGTAAGTGGAAATCATAGTATCTGCCAACCCTTACGGGAAACAGGCGTGGAGATATGTACGAGTATGTATCCGTAAGAAAGATGATTTCGTGTTTCGGGAGACACGTATAAACTATGGGTCTCGAATGCCATCTAGCGTTTGCTAAAACCTAACCAAGGATTCGTTCTGGTCTACCCTTAGGGTTGCGGAGGTCAGACGGCAGTCGCTATGTGTAAAAACCAGTTATCTCATCAAATCACCTAGGTTATGTAGCGGACCCCGGGCTCTAAAGCGTTACTGCTGAGCATGCAAACAAATGCGCTCGGTCTTTCTTTGACAATCTAACTTTGATTCAATGTACTAAAAATCCTTAGCTGTGCTGTTTTGGACATCTGCAATATGTAGTTCTGCCACTCATATCTAGAAGTCGTCGGTTTATCTTAATTTGCCTGGCAAATAAACTTGTTTTGATAAATTTGTATACTTGATTTTAGAGTTTCGCGGTCACAATTACTGTTATTAGTCTTACGGACTTATCCGCGATTAATATCGTTTTTGGCCGGATATTGCGACGGCCCTTCTGCCATCATGGTCGCTGGTCGACTGACTGTCGGAAATATCTGGCAAAAAACGATATTAATCGCGGTAAGTCCCGTAAGACTAATAAGAATATATTATTGTGACGACGGCCTGCACTCGTGCTCCCTACCGCACCTCCCGCACCTCACCCCGCGCGGACTATATAAAAAGGACGGCGCGAGGGATCTCGTCCTCTTTTGACCACTCCTGGAAGCCGGGCTACAGCAACTCCAAAGCTGAGTACTTGCTACTACTCTGGATCAACGAATCTCGTGGCTGCTAACCCACGACCCTCTCTGTTACACTTTATAGTCTTAATCATCTAAATTGTTAAAATTCAAATTAAAGAGTTTGTCATTTTTAATATTTTTTCTTTCAAATAAATCTTATCGTCACATTAATTTTATGTTACGTTGTATCTTCATAAGTTTTCCACAAGCCACAAACACAGTATCGTCTCCACAACAAATGGACTCGAGCAAATCATAAATGTAACTCAATAACGCCATGTCCATCCAAAAGGAAACATTTTCCTGTATTTATACTGTATGTTTCAGAAAAGACGAGATAATATTTTATGGTACAATACAAAGTGAGTGATATTAGAAAGGTCACAATTGAAAAAAGTATTTAATTAATTTTAGTTATTTATAATTTAAATATTTATTGTAATTCTAATACGTATACTGTTAAAATATTATTCTGCATTAAAACAGCAAAATAAATACGAAAAAATGTTTATATGCTCCATGCAAATGAGCAACCGGGTGAACAAATTTGTGTAAAAAGTCAATACATACATACTTAACGTCTTTATCCCTAACGGGGCAGACAGAGCATTTTGGGTCTGCTCTAAACAGTTTTTTTTATTTGGTGGTTTTTAATTTGGATCAAATGTTATTTTTTCTTCTTTTTGAGAACATCTTTTTATAGGTTTGTTTAGTTTTATCATCATCATTCTCCTCGCCATTTCCCTATTTGGGGTCGGCTCTGTATGTCAACTGTTTCCACTTCTTTCTGTAAGTCACCATATTTGCACTAGCCCCTCGTATCTTCATATCTTCCTTACACATTATTTCCCCGTCTTCCTCGGTCTTCCTATTCCTCTGGAGCCCTCCACCTCCAAATGGACCATCCTTTTAGCCAGATGATCAGCATACCTCCTCATGACGTACGTACCGTATAGTTTATGTATTTTATATTACTTTATTGTAGTGAACTCTTATTATTTATTTGTATACTTGTATTCTTCTACACTGTAATACTTTAACTGCGCCAACTCCCCCACATCTTTTACAGTCTTCTTTAGCCTGGAAGAAATCGCTTTAGTGATAAGCAAGCCTCTGTCCCTACTATACTTTAAATGTAATTTGATTATTCTCATACTTAGTTTGTGCAATAAAGATTTTTTTTCTAATCTTCTGACGTGGTCATACCACGTGATACGATAGCTTTTCAACTTCAAGCTTGTTGTAGTTTTATGGGAGTAAAATTTGTATTGATGGATGAATACATTTTTTGTTAGATTTGGCTAGCCAACCTAACTGTCACTATTTCTAATGTTACGACTTACAATAGACAAAACATCGTTAACACCCAATTATTTGTTTACGACTGCAAACAATGTTGTTTTACTTGTTTTTCATCGTTCATTTTCTGCTCTACAATGTATCTGCTAGAGTACTAACAAGTTTTGAACTAGGTTTGTCAAACTTTGTCCTCGTATCATTACATTACAGTACGAAATAAAAAATAAAATACTTAAATAAAATAAAGTTTATCTAGAAGTAAGTAAGTTTAATATCTAGAAGTTTGTACATACTACAACAATATTATTTTGTATAAGTAAAGCCGTAAATGAGAATATTCTAAGAGTAACAAAATTATATTTTTAGAATATCTAAGTCATTTTTAGGGTTCCGTAGTAAACAGGGAACCCTAATAGTTTCGCCATGTTTGTCTGTCCGTCCGCGGTCCTACTCAGAAACTATAAGTACTAGAAAGCTGTAATTTGGCATGGATATGTATATCAATCATGGCAAAAATGTCGTAAAATAAAATATGGAAATAATTTTTTTTTAGGGTAGCTGCCATACAAGTAAAGAGGAAGTCAATATTTTTTTTCGCAACAAACACATTGTGTTGGGTATCGTTGAATAGGTCTTTCAAAAATATTGTAAGCTTGGAAGCACCATTTTAAGATTTAGGGATCCGTGTCTGAAATATTTAGGTTTAAAGTGATTTTTTTTGTTAAAGTCAAGTGCCCCCCCCCCCATCTATCTGCTAAAAGGTTATATATGGACACGTGAAAAACATCACACCTATAGTATATATAATGTAGTTTAAAATAAAACTATCAGAGCAAAGTAGGATTAACAAATTTAAAAGTAAGAGGCGATCAACTTATAAAATGTACTCGAAAAGGAAAATTTCATACAAATTCAATAGATACTTAGACGCTTTAGACGTTTTTAGTGGCATTACTTAAAGTTGGCATTTACAACTACGGAACCCTACACTGCGCGTGGCCCGACACGCACTTGGCCAATTATTAACACTATAACTAGTAACATAACACTAATAAGTTATGAGCGAGTAAATAACAATATTATTTATGTTTGCCAAGACATTGGAGCTATTACAAACGTACATATATGTATGTATGTATAACGAGGACTTCGGTGACCCGGCGGATGTGCGCATTACTAGCGTTTTTGCAAGTAAAGCGACACTGAGCGTGGTCCGCACTTGGATGGGTGACCACAAGTTTCATAAAAATTCCTCGAGCTCCTCCGTACTTCGGAAGCCGTTGGTGCCGGCTGTCATCATTGTATGGCAGTCGTCAAGCTATGTCAGGTGCCATAAGGTAACCTGAAGAATCTGACACCAGTGTTGTACGTTGGTAATAAAATTACAAAGCCCTTCAGGCGAGTAGGCAACCAAAACTGTGAAAATAAGTTTCTTTTGGCGTTTCTTCTCAGCCGTGGTCGTTGCGAAGCGCTGGTATCGGTAGCCTTTCCCAAAAAATAAAATAAATTTTAATGTACACTACACGTAATGTAAATTATACTTATTGACGTGTAAAAGTGTCTGTAAAAATCCTGGTAATGAAATAATTTTTTTTTAGCAAAAAGACACAACCGACTTTTTTTAATTTTTTTCAGGAGTTTTTTCCATATCAAAGTTCTTCACCATGTCTTCACCAATTAATATGGGACGAACTTGGGAGTAAAGGCTTTCGAATAAAAAAGAACCATCAAAATCGGTCCACGGTTGAAGAAGATATCGCGTAACATACATACAAAAAAAACATACATACAGTCGAATTGATCTCCCTCCTTTTTTTAAGTCGGTTAAAAACATTCAAATTTTGAACTAAAATCTTACCCTTTAAATGTCGGACGCCCGGAGCGGGCGTCTGATGTATTGTTTTACTATTGTGTCTGCTATGACGACGTTTGAAGGGTTAAGTAAATTCTTCTACAAACAAAACTATCTGCAATTTGTCCAACACAAAATTTTCAGCTTGTACCCTTACATCAGAATATTTCCCGAGTGCAATATTTGCCAAATTGGTAAATCGACGACATCGCAGTCGCTCGGTAGACATTTCCTGCATGTGCTGAGCATCGGTTATTTGCATAGGTATTGCATCCGCTGTGTTGGTTTTCTTCACATTCTACCTAAAAAATAGGAAACTGTTTTTTTGCACCAATCATGTTATCTTTAGGTCTTTTTGTCTCCACTGCAGGAGCACGACCCTCTCTGTACAGAGCCTTACTTGGCCTGAGCATCTAAAGGACTTAGCCTACACTCTCCACGCTGACCAGATGGGTTGGAGAGGTCTCATTGATGTTTATAAGCTATGTTTAGCTTGTGTTTTCGCGGAAGATTTGGAGTGGTCCTATTTTACGCTGCCGGATACCACACGGTGAACCAAAATGCACCAAAAACAGATCATTTAATAATAATCGGTCAAGTGTGAGTCAGACTCGTACACGAAGGGTTCCGTACCATATTCTATAAAAAAAAACTTGAGAGGTGTCAAGGGACACCCGGATGGAACGAAGTTCCTTTCGATTATTGAGAGAGAGAGAGAGAGACAGACCGAGAAACACACGCACGCCGCACAGCTTACAACTATAGCAAAAAGTGTCGATACAACTTTTGGTCTTAATTATTTCCGTCTAGCCTCCATTCGCAACGCGCGATAAGGAACTACGTTCCAAAAAACGTTTGTTGTATGGTAGCTCCCTTAATTTTTTATTTGTAAAGTAAATATACAATTGCATATTCTGCGAATATTTCAAGCGTCTACCTGAAATAAAATGAAATAAAAGTTTATTGCTTAAAATGTAGAACAATTGCATGGTACAAATAATATGTAGACTGTTGCCGTTATTATTATATCAAGCAAAAAACGGTAATCATGTTTCTGGTATAGGAGCCGCCTTAAATATTACGAAATGCTAGTCCGCCACCCAGAGGTCCCGGGTTCGAATCCCGGTCAGGGCAAGTTGGAAAATGGCCTTTTCCAAATTGTCCTGTGTCTTGAATGTTTGTCTATATATTTATTGGTTATAAAATATAGTATTTTTGAGTTAGTATCCCGTAACACAAGTCTCGAACTTACTTTGGGGCTAAAGAAAGAAAGAAACAAAGAAAGAAAGTAAATCAATCAGTGTAATTTGTCCCTATATATTTATTTATTTATTCTGTTTTTATAATTTGTTATTATAGCGACAACAGAAATACATCATTTATAAAAAAAAAACTGTCTAGCTATCACGGTTATGAGATACAGCCCGGACACACTACAGCCTACACGTGTAAATTACACATCATCGTCGTCGTCCACTGCTGGACATAGGCCTCTCCCAATGATTTCCAAAATGACCGATCTAGAGCGGCTTGCATCCAGCGCCTTCCAGCGACCTTGGTCAGGTCGTCAGACCACCTTACAATTACAAATTACACTAATTGACGTGTAAAAGTGCCCGTAAAGGTCTAGTTTCTAAACAAACTTTTAAGTTTTTGACACACTAGTAAAGAGGAAGATGGCTTGCAGTCAACAAGGCCTATTTAGACTGTGCAAGTTACTTGCTTGTTACTTCTTCTTCTTATCGTGTGTGTTAGTGACTAACACTAGTGTCAGAGTTTTTAAACCGCCTTAAAGGCCTCTGACATGGTTTTAGGTAACGACCAATGTCAAAGACAGTGACCGGGACCGACGGCTTAACGTGCCCTCCGAAGCACGGATCATCTTACTTATCAGACAATCAGGTGATCAGCCTACAATGTCCTAACCAAACTAGGACAATAACAGAAAGTCGTTGACCCCGCCGGGAATCGAACCCGCAACATCTGGGTATGAGCCGAACGCTCTAACCACTACACCACGGAGGCAGTTTATTGAGCTTGTTGCTTATTGAAGCATAAAACGATTTGTATGGCTGATGTTTCTTTTAGACCATGCAAGTTATCAATTTATCATCATCAGATCTTTTTAAGACTCCATTGTAGGAGTACGACCCTCTCTGTGCTACCAGAGCAATACTTGGCTAGAGCAGCCAGAGGATTTGTTCTACACTGTCCACGCTGGCCAGACGGACTGAAGAGGTCTCATTGATGTATACAAGCTTTGTTTAGCTTGTATTTTCTAAGTCGCCTTCTACGACATCCACGGGAAGACTTGGAGTAGCCCTATTCTACTCTACCGGAAACCACACGGCAAGATTTAGATTAAGATTATTATGTATTGTAGTAAATAGTTATAAATAGATAATTTTTCGTCTAAATAAAAATCTAAATTATTTATTATTCTATTTAGAGTTTTAGGGTGAAATATGAAGATGAATTTTGTCTAAAAAAAAATTTTTTTTTTTTAATTATATTTATTTCTGCTTATTGTACAGTTTTTGTTGGAGTGGTCCTATTCTACTTTGCCGAAAACCACACGGCAATATCTATTGCTTCAATTTATCTATAGCTTTAATTTAATTCCATGCCACAGGCAAGCCACTTGCACAGTGTAAATGGGCCTTCACACTCAGTAGACATTTCCTCCACGTGTCAACGCATTGGTTGCATATTGCATCCGCTGGTATTGGTTTTATTCAAATCGCTTCCTGCTTGCATGTGATTTGTAGGTAAAGTAGTCATTCTATTACTCCTCTCCATATTTTACGTAATATTGTAAAAAGCTATACCTATTAGCATTGATTCCGTCATTTTTTAAAATTATATTTGTACTTGAACAATGAAGTTTTAAAATGAAATTTCAACATGTGACGACGGACTGTCGGCGATGGTCGACGATTGTTACGTAACACATATGCAAAAGGATGACAAATGCGGAAGCGGTAGTAAACTTAGCTGTAAGTAACTATTTGACGTCAACAATAGTGCAACAAAATAATGACGATTATTAAGAGATATTTAAATATCCTATGATAATAAAGATATATTTGATTTGATTTGATTTGAAAGGTCACGTAACACATATGCAAAACTTAAAAATTTGGATCAGCTGGTCGGTAAATTTATTTGGGAGCCATTCTACCCGTAATAAATCAAACCATAGGCTATACAGATCACTACCATATAATGATAACAACAGCCAAAAAAAAACAACACTCCCATACTTATTGCCCGAGCGGCTGCACACTTTTGTATAGAAATGCCGAAGGTTTTTTAGTTTTTGACTGTTATTTTATTATCATTATAATATAGATATCTAGTATAGCCCGTGATTCGATTTAATAAGGGTATGTTCCTTCCACTTTGTATATGAAGGTATGTATCATGGTATAATAAAACCAGGTATTCTCTTCCCGTGACCAGGGACAGGAAGCGCTTTCCCTAACGTGGGTTTTTAGCGGCTAATTGATAGGCTTGAATATTTTTATTGGATCAAAAACCCCTATCGCTGGGTAACTCTTTCTATCGACTAACCGTATCATATGGAAAGCCTTTAAAAGGGTTTCCCTTTAAATTAGTTGTTAAAACATGCACATTACGTTACCCTTACAAAAACCATTTCTCATAGGGTAACCCTATCTCATAGGCTAACCCTTTAAGAAGCGCTATCTCTGGCGGCCACGGGGCGGGGGGGATACGTGGGGGGGAAAACCCTTTCAAAAAAGCGGAAAAAAATACCCCTTCCAATGATTTGGTAAACGCTTAGCCTATCATAAGGATAGGGTTACCCTATACGGGATACGGTAAGCCTTTCGCTGGATAAGCCTTTTACAGGCTAACATAGACGTGAGGGTAAGCCTATCGTAAGGATGACCACTTAAAGGGGTTTTAAAAATTAGCTGCTAATCCGGTCCCTGCCCGTGACAGCTGATGACGTAGGTGGGACTTGATTACGTCATCAGTTTGATGTGTTGCCACTGTGTGAAATTGAATTAATTACCCGAGCGTAATGCATTTTTGAACTTTATATACCAATTTAGAATTAATAATCCATTATATCAATTTATAAAATATTGAATTGATGAATCACGCGAGAATCGTGGTGGGTTAAGCTGGTGGGTGGACGGGTCGCGGCTCTAAATAGCTAAGTTTCTTAATATTTTATTTAATATTCATGAACTATTTAATATTCTTGAAAGTCCTTCAAATTACTGAAAATAACAATTAGTGGCAACACTATCGTGACATAGTCAAGTTCCATCTCGGGAAGAGAATACCTGGTTTTATTATACCATGGTATGTATTAAAAAGTTAAATTATCTATAACTTTCTCTAATGGCAAAAACGCAGAAAATTCTGGTCTCAGCATCGAATTCGCGACCCTAATAAGTTTTTATTCGGCGAGGCAGGTGTGCTATCATTGTCGGATTTAGTTTTATGACAAGATTTTTACGATAGCTTGCTGATAGTAGGACAATTCAATTTCGAGCAAACATGTTTAAAAACAAAATTCTATACATACAAACTCATATCGCGACGAACCGATGGCCGTTGGGGCAAAAAGGTTCTCGAATGGCGACCACGTAAAAGCAAGCTAAGCGTAGGACACTCACCCACAAGATGGTCTGACGACCTAACCAAAGTCGCTGGAATGCGCTGGATGCAAGCCGTTCTAGATTGGTAATTTTTTAAATCTTTGGGAGAGGCCTATGTCTGAATGAATGTATACTTGAAAATTTACAAATCATTTATTAGTAAGCATATTACAAAGGTGTTACTTATTTCTAAAGAAATGAATTTCAGCAGACGCGCGGCAGTAAATTGGAAGAGAGAGGTAATTGGCGTGTACAATACATAAATAAATTAATAGGCAAGATACATAAATAATTTAATAAACATACCTACATAAACGTATCTGATACTCTTATTACATAACACGGTTTAACTTTGGTACTTGGATTTAACCGTTATCGAAATTTCTAGGGCTTGGTCAAGACAACTATATAATTCAAAGAGAGGCAGCAGTAGACCCAAAAAACATTATATACCCCCTATGAAAGGGAATTCAGCGACCCAACCAGCGACCTAGATACCTAGATGCTCATTAGTAGTTATTACCGCGTGATATTTCAGCATCGTCTGTCCGTCCATAAAACACTACACATAAGTATAACTAGATTTCCAAGCGGCTACGTCCCGGTACACTCATTTGTAAATGGAGGTGTCCTATATTCACAACACAGATGTACTGAGAAATTTACTAGATGAGACATCGTGACATGTTTTTTTCATTAATGACACTTGCAAATGGCAGAATGAAAATGATGGGTTGATTTGAGTCTGCCCCAACACTCGAGAGGATGAGGTGCGGGGCGATTCGCGAGGAACCCTGGACGGTTATACATATTTTAAATGACCATACATGAGTACAAACTTTGAGGTACAAATCGCACTTAGTGAGGATCGATCTAGAGCCTCACAGACGCACAGCCAGTGCCTAAACCGTTTAGCCAACTCCGCCTCCGAGTAGTTCGAGAACGTTTATTAGTTCTTACGTAGAATCAATACAGCGCGTTAAAAATGCTTGTGCTCGATTTTGTTTTAAAGTTCCCCCTCGCAAACAAAAAATTAAAAGTATTAACGAGTGCCTGCAGAAGTCTAGTTACTGAATAAATATTTGATTCCTGGCCGGAACTTTCCAAATTTCTGAGAGGCTCCAGCAACTTTCTGAGAGGATATGTAACGTAGATATACTCTTTTCTATTTTTATCTAGTGCCTACACATCATCGTGCAACATCCAGTATCCTAGATCTACTGCCGACGACGGTAAACATATTTCACTTCCCATTAACGAGTGCAGCTTGTGATGAAATGAAATAGTTATACAAATACGGCAATGAGTCTGCACTTAAATGGAACGAACAGCTTTATTACTCTATTAAGTTTAAATGAATTTGCTTTTCTTATTGTCTAGTCATTTTAGTGTTTTACATTTAAATGTTAGGTAGCATTTATGTAAACATCTTTATTTTATTATTCTAGTATTCTAAATGTTGTTTCAAAATTTACAAATATCTATGGACGTAACACGTGATACTAAGACTTTTGAGAAGTTCACGGCGTTTCTTATCAGCATTGGTTGTGACGAAATTTCCTATTTCTATAGGTAGTTTTTTTTTAAATAATAAAAATGTGAGCATAACATGTAATGTATACTAAAGTAATTGATTTTGTAGCACGATGCCTACTATTGCCCTTAGCTTACTTTCTAAATATATCAAGCTTCGGTAGCGCGATATCAAACGATATTATCGAATAAATTGCTCAATCATCTAAAGGTACCTAGAACGAAAACTTTCTAAGTTTAAAAGTGAACTGATAACTCTGCTTCTGAAGAAGTGCTGCTATAGTCACTATAGTATGTAATACTATTATTAATTCTGTGCTATAGTGTTGATGACTTTTAATTTAGAGTAAATTGATGCATATTTATACATTGTCCTCGCATTGAATATTAAATTGAAATTTGTAACTGCCGAACATTATTTGCATAAAGTTAAATGTACCATTGAAATATAATAACTGACATATGCATGCATGTAAAATGAATATTGTTTTGTATTTTTGTGTTTTGATATTCGAATGCAATGTATTATTGTTTATAAATAAATTGAATTGATGCAAACTTTATGCAACCTTCTCACAAAACATAACATGCATGACTACCTAGACTTTTCTCTTACTAAATTCTATTTTAAATTATCCTATGTTTTTCAAAAACTGACAAAGGTCTCTACCATTTCCTTCCACGTCTTGGCTCTGACCAGAGCCATTTCAGTCATTCCAAATCTTATACCTATAAACGAGCAATTCTTGTATATTTATATATATGTAAATTTCTGTGATCACGGAAACTGCTCTAACGATTTCGCTGCAATTTAGTATACGGGGGTTTTCGGGAGTAAACAATCGATCTAGATTAGTCTTATGTTTGGGAAAACGCGTGTTTTAGAGTTTTCATGCGTTTTTCTTTCCACGCAGAATATGGTCGCTTATTTCTTCTTATAGGGGCGCTATCCGTCTGGCTGTCTGGCCCAGCGGTTACACGAACCGCTAGAAAGAGAGTTACGGTGTCGAATCCCACTCGGTGACTTACTTTTGTTTTTTTATGTGCAATTTTATATATTTTTTTAAAATTTTATTGGTTTTAGACAAGTTTTTAATAAATTAGTTAATGTTTAAGATATACCTAACCGAGCAAAGCTCGGTTGCCCAGGTACTAACTATTTAAACAATATAATAAAACGTTATATAAATAGAAATTCGATTCATCTAATGATCTCACTATTCTTAGAAACCGTACACAAAGTATGAATGATCTATAAACTACAAACAATACAGATAAACACAATCATCGAGACATTAATAAGAATGCAAATTCATCATTATACTAAACCAGTACTTGCCCTGAATAAGTATGAGCTTATATTGTAAAGGACGACCCACACAGAATCGGCGGGGTAGATGCCCTGGCTTGATCAGTTATGTTTATAAGAAATTTTTTTTAGCCAGACACAGATGTTAAAGTGAATATATTTTTTTTAATTAAAAAGAAATCATATCTTTCTGTGCTATATTTAAAAGAGGAAAAGAGACAAAACATGTTTTAACTAAAATAGATTTAGCAGACGGTAATTAATTTTTATGAATACGAGGGTTAGTGTTTTAGAGGCTTTTATCAAAGAATAGTATATAGTTGGGCTTCATCAGTATGTCTCATACGAATTCATTATCCTGTGTGCACCGGCCCTAAATAAGTAGCAGGTGTGACAATGCGCTATTATTCTAATACGGAATATGGATTGAGCTCCTAACATGGAATTGCAGTGTTGTATAACGGCTTAGTAAGCTGTAGCATGTTTGTGAATGAGATTCGGTGAACAATGACGTCATGCATCAGGATTTTGACTTGAAAGAGTAAAATTGAAAATAACATACATACATTACTATGTATCCATACGGTGTAACCGTAGTTAATTCTTCTTGATAAACGTTTTTTTTGGTTCATCTTGTTTGTAAGTAGCCAACACTGGTGTAATTTTTAAGCTATTGCATAGCTTCTATCGCGGGCCTTGAGCACGGGGACCGAATCCAGAAATTCCATAACGAAAAAACCTCACGCTCCCCACTCTGCCTACCATGTAGGTTGCCGCTTCGTCTCCGTCGTCGGTTTGCGACGTTGCCGTCCTTCCTTGTAAAAAATCACCTTAATTAAGAATCGAACTCGACACCAAGCGTTTGCTAACCTAGTTACCTTATCCGCTGGTCCAGTGAGCGTATGACGTAAGAGACGAATTTAAAATTCTATTTTTTACTTAAAATCCCTTTGAATGTGTGCGTGAAAATTCCATTCGACGACATTAGCATTCACATTTTTAATACTTTAGAAATTAAAATGTGCTTGTATGATATGTAGCTGTTGATGACGCGGAGCGGTCCCGCCTTCGGGCTAGCTGCATGCCAGAGTCAGGGTACTGGTTAAATGCCCACCCATCAGCAGCGGTAGGTACCCTTTTGGAAAGAACCACCTTCAGTTTAGCGGTGAGTCTCCGCTTAGGGGCCAGGACAAATGAGCCCCATCGCTGCCGTTGCGGGGGTGACGTCGATCACCTAGGACACCATGGCCTGGCTTGCCGCCGCAGTGCTGGCCGCATCCCGCGCCACGCTGCTTTGAATGATGTCATCCGTCGGGCTCTTGCTAGCGCCGGTGTACCAGCGGTTCTAGAGCCTGCTGGTATTTCCCGAGACGATGGCAAGAGGCCAGACGGGATGACGCTCATTCCGTGGAAAAACGGGCGGTCTTTGGTTTGGGATGCCACCTGTGTAGACACTGTGGCCCCATCCCACCTCCAAGCGACCGCCCGAAGAGCGGGCGCGGCCGCAGCGGGAGCAGAAGCGAATAAAAAGCGCAAATACGCGGGTCTAGGCGAGCCTTATATATTTGTGCCCTTCGCCGTGGAGACCTTAGGGCCCTGGGGTGTAGAAGCCCGTCAACTATTTAGAGAGGTCTCCACACGTTTGATCGACGTCTCTGGGGACCCAAGAGCTGGTGTGCATTTCGGCCAAAGGCTGCCTTGCAATACAACGCGGAAATGCCGCCAGCCTCTTGGGGACTCTGCCTGTTGACGGTGGCGATCTGGGAACGATTTTTTATATAAATTAATGTTTTTATTTTTAGTAATATTTTTAATTTTTAATTTATAGAATAGCATTTAGTTAATTAATTATAATGTAATCCTTATGTTGGGATATATTACAAATATTGCGTTGTTTTCGTGAATAGAATTTGTTGTAAACATTAATGCACGTTTCATTCGTAAAAAATAAAACATTAACGCCATCTATTATGATGAGTGAGATATAAATAATAAATAAATAAATATATAGGGACAAATTACATTGATTGAGCTAGCCCTAAGGTAAGTTCGAGACTTGTGTTATAGGATACTAACTCAACGATACTATATTTTATAACAAATACATATATAGATAAACATCCAAGACCCAGTACAATTTGAAAAAGGCCATTTTCCAGCTTGCCCTGACCGGGAATCGAACCCGGGACCTCTGGGTGGCGGACTAGCATGGTGACCATTACGCCATGGAGGTCGTATATAGATGACAAAGACGGTGAGGCTCCTAGCGGACCGAATCAAACCACCTTAATGCAATAGCTTTACCGCGGCAGTCCCCGAGTGCCACACGTCTTTTTTTTTAATCTGCCTTAAAACTTCTGTGCGAGACCCCTTACCCTAGACCAAAATTCAATTTTCCATACAAACGTAGGCTACGTTTTATTTCGAAACGACATGCCCGATTTCGGCAAAATTTTGTAATTTCTAAGATATTGCAATTATCTAGGGTAATAACTGGTTTTGTGAATGTTTGAAATAGAATATAGTGTGTTAAATCATTTTTGACCATCAGTATGGGAAACTTCTAAATCGTTATATTTTCTTTCCAGTTACCGTAGGAAACCAGTTATTAACCTAGATAATTGCAATTTCTTTACAATTGCCAATTTTTACCGAAATCTGACATGTGGTTTCAAAATTAAACGTAGACTATTTTACGTTTGTATGGAGAACACACTATGTATAGGCCGCTCTTGATCGGTCATTTTGGAAATCTTCGGGTGAGGCCTATGTCCAGCAGTGGACAGGAGTGGAAATGATGATGCTGATACATACTATCTCCCTTCCGTAATGGGGCAGACAAAGCATTTTGGGATCTTAGCGCAGATAGAGCCCAGGGCTGCTAGACCCAAAGGCCATATTTAGCTTTATGTGGGCAAGAAGGTGGATGAAGGAATCGAAATAGTGATAAGTTGCAAGCTAGTTCGAATTTTCGCTCATTCTCTCGATCGGCTCTTACAATGTGCGCTGGAAGAGAAGCAGCTGGTACATTCGAAGTTTTTTCTTTTCTCCCAGACCATCATGGAAGTGAAAATAAATCTTCACAAGTCGGTGCCATCTTCTGTTATGAGTGCATTTATTTTAAATGAGTCTCAGGTGCGACAATATGCTATTATTCTTAAAAGGAATACGGGCGAAACTCCAAGCAAGGGTTTGCAATAATGTTGGCATACGAGTATGAGCATAATATAGTATGTTTGCAAGAAAGATAAGTCTTACACGTGTTAATCGGAAGATATAAGTATAAATACATACATTATACTTATATTTACTAATGTTATAAATGCAAAAGTGAGTTTGTATATTTGTTTTTTTTTTTGTATGTTGTTTATTTAAATTTACTTAATTTATTTACATTTATCATGGGTAAGTCCATTCCACGTTGTATATATGTTGTATAAATGTCTTCTCAAAATATATCGCAGGTTGACTGGAAGGGAACCTACATGTGATAATATATTTGATATAGCAAAAAAGGGCAAAAAATCCCTTTTGTTGTATGGGAACCCCCCTTAAATAATTATTTTATTTTGTTTTAAGTATTTGTAGTTATAGCGGCAACATAAATAAATAATATGTGATATTTTTACTTACAGACAGCAAAGTCTTAGTAATAAGGTCCCGTTTTTACCCTTTGGGTATGGAAATCTAAAAAGTGTGTCTGTACATTAAATATATTTTCGAAAAAAAAAAATTGGGGGCGATGGAGATAGAATAATAGAGTAAAAATAAAAAAAAAAATTGTCTGTCTTTTTGTACTCGCTAATCTCCGTAAATACTGAACGGATTCGAGTGAAACTTTTTTCGTTATATAGCTGTTAGGCCTGGGCAACATATAGGGTATCAATGATTTTGGAAAATGGAACACCTGATGCAGAACTATAATGTTCCAGCTAAACTATAAGAATAATCAAAATGACGCCTTAGCAAAAGTTGTTCAGCCTGATAAGTATTGTTGTTATTGAGAAAAAGTCCACGCGAACGAAGTCGCGGGCTTCGGCTAGTAACTAAACAATCTAATAAACAAACAATCTCCGCACCAGTCGCCCACTAGTTCTAAGTACCGTTATAATTATTTTTAACTTCCTGTAATAGACACAGATTATGAAACAATAGACCTGTTTATGGTCGCAGTGGGCACCTAAAAGAAGCTAATTTGCATAGATAATGCGACAGATAGAAAAATTGTGGTACATTACACGAGCTTGATGAATGGGCACAATTATGGCGAATTGGATTGTTTGAGGTGGTAAATTACTTGGCCTATTGTTTATGTACAAGTTGTATTTACTTCGCCAGAGCAGCCAGAGGACTTGGCCTACACTCTCCTCACTGGCCAGACGGGTTGGAGAGGTCTTATTGATATTTATAAGCCTCTGGCTGCTTTGGCTAAGTATGGAGCTGGTAGCACAGAGGGTCGTGTTCTTGCAGTGGAGACAAAAAGACCTGATGATGAAGATGAAGTTGTATTTGACGGACAAATCAATCAAATCAAATCAAATATATCTTTATTATCATAGGATATTTATAATATCTCTTAATAATCGTCATTATTTTACAATTAGTAATCTGTAAAAAAAAGGAAATTCGTAAGAGAACTAAAAACATAGCCCAGCGGATTAGCTCGTTGAATGGGCGGGACACATAGCGCGACGAACCGATGGCCGATGGGGCAAAAAGGTTCTCGAATGGCGACCACGGACAGGCAAGTGAAACGTAGGACACCCACCCACAAGGTGGTCTGACGACCTAACCAAGGTCGCTGAAAGGCGTTGGAGGCAAGCCGCTCTAGATCGGTTTTGGAAATTTTTGGGAGACGCCTATGTCCAGCAGTAGACGTTATGCGTGATAAAGTCTGTAGACCTCGCGAGTAATTGTAGTTTATGGGATAAAAAAATTGTTTAAACAAAAAAGTTCTGTATTAAAAACTGTAACAAAAAGGTTTAATTTAACGATATTTTGAAACAATTTTTTTTGAAGTGGCTGGCATATGATTTTTTTAAAGTTTTAACCCCCATATTTAAATCATTTTGAAAAATTTCGAAAAACTGAATCGCCTAAAAATTTCTATATTATTCTAGAACTGGACCGCCGCGCAAAACAAACAAAAACATATTTGGCTTCTCGAAACTGAGACGATGCGCTCGCTTCGCTCGACAGGTCAATAAAAAAAAAACTACGGGTTGCACTCTGGGAGTGCCGGCAGAAGTGAAAACTTGAATATTAACGTTGTGCATTTTTGATATTTTGGAATGGTTAGGGAATAATTTAGCACGAATTGCTTTAATTATCAGTATAAAATATTTCAAATCTTTTCTGAACCACAGTCTGTCACAAATTTCACAAGCATGACCAAATTCATTTTCAACAAAATCATTTTCAAATACACAGCAGTATGGCCACTACACAGACGGTCGAGCCAGCAGCTGTCACCATCCATGGATGCGCGTAGCACGCTGTAAGATAAACACACACGAACATTCGCGCAAGCGCCCTGCGCCGTCTTACGAATTTTCGATCAGGCCACGTGTCCTGACGCGAGTTTAATATTTTTTACCCATTCCAAAAAAAGTGCACAACGCCGCTAAAGAAGTTTTCACTTCAAAAATTGACTTAAAAAAAGCGACGTTAAAATGAAACAAAATAGTGATATTTTCATCCATTCCTTCGACTAGCTTTTGCAATCGCGAGAAGAGAAGAAGCTGGTATATATTCTAAGTTTTTTCTATTCTTCGAGATCAGCATGGAAGAAGACATTTTTAAAGAATTTGAAGACGAGCAAGATATGTCAATTTATTCTTTATTTTTCTAAAGGCTGACCCGTAGAGACTAGCAGAGAATTAGCATTAAGTCCACCATTTGAACCATTATAATGAATAAAGATTTATGAAAATAAATAAATAAAGTTTATGTAAAAATACCTGTTTATTTTTAAGGTCGTTCACCTTCCAAGCTGTCCAATTAAGTAAGGTGCGGACCTACCAGCCCATTGCGGCCTATTGTAGGAGCCTCGCATAAAAACGACGCTCCCTATTTTCGTCACACTTTGCAAGGGAAAAGATCACTAACTCAAGAGCTCGGCGACCTTTTCCGCTTTTTTTTCTCCAATTATAATATGCATGTTAATGATCACCCAAAAGATTTCAACAACCTTGCGAAATTGAGAATAAATACCCGAACAATTCAAATCACTAACCGGACGCCTAATACGCTATTTTCCAACAAGTCAAATCAGATACTTTTTTCTAAACGTCAAAACAAACAGTTTCTATGGGATTTTGTATGAAATACAGGCAGATGACGTCACAGTTTTTTGGAGTCAAATAGCGCTCTTATTATCAGTTTTTCTGAAATAATAAATTTAAAATCACGATAAAATGGATATGTTCACAGACAAGTGACATTATTTTGCTACGTTTTATTTCGTTATCAGTACAAAATAATTTATTTTAGACTTAGGAAAATACCCAATTGACGTTGACGACAACTCTCTCTGGAAATGCATCACCATCATCATGTTCAGGTCTCATTTTTAGATTCTGTGGCGACCTTTACCAACTACTACAACCACAAAAAATGAAGCGACAACCGACAACTTAGTTCTGAATCATATGAGATGGCGCCAGCAGTATCGTACATCCCGATCTCAGAGTTCTGGTTGCAACGTAACATATATATGACTTCCGACTATACACTAATGGAGTCGCAGTTCCCCGGGCGCCACACAATGCCCCCTGGAGGGAAGCTTCTCTTTGTGGCAGTCGAGCATAGCACCTCGCTCCTGCTTCAACTCCAGGAGCACGACCCTCTCTGTACTTCCAGAGCTATATTTGACCAGAGCAACCAGAAGGCATGGTTTATTTTCTCCATGCTGGCCAGATGGATGAAGAGGCCTCATTGATGTTTATAAGCTTTGTTTGGCTTGTAATTCCTAAGTCGCCTTCTACGATCCACGGGAACACTTGGAGTGGTCCTATTCTACTCTGCAGGATGTCATACGGCTAAAACTCTATATATTCTGAATATTCCATTATGCGAAAAGTTGTACAACTGACACGTTAACCCTCCATAGCAATGTCTTCGAAGCATGAGATGTTTGTGCTTAGTCCTTTGGTCGATTACAACATCCACATGAAAAAAAGGGACGGTCCGATCCTATGTTTAAATTACTTAATTTAATAAGTTTGTTTAATAGACAAATAAAAAAAAAACCGACTTAATAGTTTGATATCTAAGCGCCATCTAGTGAACTAAATAGTAGAACTAATATCCGTAGCACCATCTATAATTTTCCAGACAAACTACGAAAATCCTGATTTTCAATTGTTAACCCCAATACCTTGTAAACGGCCAAACCAATTTTAATCAAACATAGCAAAGAACCGCAAGAGAATTTGCATTTACGTAAAAATTGGTCCATTCGTTCGAACACTACGATGCCACAGATGTACAGATATTAGCGTCAAACTAATAATTATAACTCTCTTCTTGGTCGGAGGTTAAAAATTTGAATGACCCACCCCATATCACGGCAACCCCTTGACCAATTTGGTAACAATTCAACCTCAAAAATTCGGGCCACTTCACACTCGGCCCCTCGAATCAAAACTACTCGAGTTATTCTTGAACAAACACACACACATACTTTTAAGCTATTGCATAGCTTCTATCGCGGGCCTTGAGCGCGGGGAGCGAATCCAGAAATTCCGTAACGAAAAAACCTCACGCTCTCCCCACTCCGCCTAGCATGTAGGTTGCCGCTTCGTCTCCGTCGTCCGTTTGCGACGTTGCCGTCCTTCCTTGTTTGCAATAGCTTTACCGCGGCAGTCCCCGAGTGCCACACGTCTTTTTTTTTGGTCTCAGCATTCAAACGCCGATTGGTCAAGAAGATTCAGAGAACTTCGCTCGTTTAAAGAGGATTTTTATGCTAACTGTAATTCTGACTTTGGGCATTAAACCTGAGTCACTCAGCTAAAGTGCGGCCCACGCGCTGAGTCAGCGTACACAGTTTTACTGCTCAAGCAAATTGTCAAACTTTCCAGTCGTAAAAGAACAAAAATAACTTTAAAAGGAAATGTTCTGGAAATAATGAAATGCGTATTTTAAACTTTCCTTTTTTTGTTCATCAGTTATTTTGTACATATCAAAATATAGAGCAAACCCAAGGGCCTGTGGTGGCATTTTTCAACATTTTGAAAATAAAACTGTTACAATGACATAAGAGCTGGTGTGCATTTTGGCCAAAGATTAAGTCTGGCCGTACAATCTGGGGTCTATTTTTGAAGTGAAAACTTCTTTAGCGGCGTTGTGCACTTTTTTTTGAATGGGTAAAAAATGTTAAACTCGCGTCAGGACACGTGGCCTGATCGAAAATTCGTAAGACGGCGCAGGGCGCTTGCGCGAATGTTCGTGTGTGTTTATGTTACAGCGTTCTACGCGCATCCATGGATGGTGACAGCTGATGGCTCGACCGTCTGTGTAGTGGCCATACTGCTGTGTATTTGAAAATGATTGTGTTGAAAATGAATTTGGTCATGCTTGTGACATTTGTGACAGACTGTGGTTCAGAAAAGATTTGAAATATTTTATACTGATAATTAAAGCAATTCGTGCAAAATTATTCCCTAACCATTCCAAAATATCAAAAATGCACAACGTTAATATTCAAGTTTTCACTTCTGCCGGCACTCCCAGAGTGCAACTCGTCGTTTTTTTTATTTTATTTAATATAACGTTTTATTTTTAATTAGATTATTTTAGTTTATAGTTTTATAATTTAGGTAGTTTATTTAGTTTTTAGTTATATAATTATTGTATACCTATGTAAATATTTATTTTGTGCAATAAAGTTTCTTTAACTGTTACATAAATTATCAATCACAATAAACTTGAGTACCTAATGCGAAAACTTATCAAGATTACTCATACAACTGATACAGAAAATACCGAACAGACAATAAACAAATAAAAAAAAATAAAAAAAAAGTGAGTCTAAAAACTAAATTTAAACAAAAATTTCCATATTAGTTATAAATCTTATAAATATATTTTATGTGTCAGCACTCAGCGAACTATTATAAATAAACCAATAGACGACGTAAATAAATCAGGGTAATGATTTTTTTTATGTTACTAAACGAACTGTTTTTTGTTTGGAAAAAACATTCGTTTAGGTGACTCCGCGTTTCAAAAATGGCACTTCTGGGCTCTGCCTGCCGACAGACTCTAAGTAACCTGTCTGCTCCCTCCGTTGACCCATCTCGGTTCTGCTGCTCTCATCCAGGTGTGACCCGTGAATTTGATTATGTCGTAGTAGATCACTATAGTGTGATAAAATTAAAATGAAATCTCAAAATACCGGAATTAATTCGGAATTCCCATACAAATTGCCTGGGCGTCTGGATATGTCTTTGACTCGGGCTTTTGTACGTAAATGCGAATTTATATTTCAATATTTACAGTTATTTTAATTTTATCATAATACAGAGATCTAGTTAGCCCGTGGTTTGATTTATTACAGGTATGTCCCTTCCACGTTGTATGCTTGTAGACAATAATTATAAAATAACCGGCCAAGTGCGAGTCGGACTCACGCACGAAGGGTTCCGAACATCTATAAAAAAATCACGTTTGGTGTATGGGAGCCCCACTTTAATATTTATTATATTTTGTCTAGCTATCACGGTTTATATACATATATAGATAAACATCCAAGACCCAGGACAATTTGAAAAAGGCCATTTCCAGCTTGCCCTGACCGGGAATCGAACCCGGGACCTCTGGGTGGCGGACTAGCATGGTGACCACTACGCCACAGAGGTCGTCAACGTCTTAGTAATAGGGAGTAAGGTAAACGAAAATATTGCTTTTCCAAATCTACCTACGTCTTAAAACCAAAGAGGTCTCGTATTTCACAGCCATTTCACATCAAAAAGGTTACAATAGACAAGGGTCAGAAGTTCTTGGATGTGTCACACCTCATTTGGCGAGGGTGGGTAAATTTGGATGGATGGATCTGCAGTAATTGACAGCGGAGTATCGGAGAGTTTACTTTCGGATCGGATAGATATAATAAATCATTTGATTTACCTTTTATTTTGACTATAGCTTACGCAAACGTTGAAGGCATTTATCCTCTAAAATTCAAATTCAAAATTCGAACGTTTATTCAATAACTAGCCAATGCCCGCTACTTCGTTAGCGTGGACTTTATGTCTCTGAAAATGCTCATCAGGCTGAACAACTTTCGCTTGGGCGTCATTTTTATATTTCTTACAGTTTAGTTGGACCATTATGGTTCTGCATCGGGTGTTCCACTTTCCACAATCCATTACTATATAGTATATGTTGCCCAAGCTTAACAACAATATAACAAAAAAGTTTTATTCGAATCCGTCCAGTATTTCGGGGGTTAAGCGTGATCATACATACAGACAGACAAAATATAAAAAAAAAAATTTGATTTCTATTATTCTATCCATTTCAGTATTTTCATCAATGTCAAAAATACTAAATGTGTAGACAAAATATTTTTACTGTAAATTATATGTATACATAGACAGATTAGACATATACAGGCACTTGAAACAATAAGTTTACATTGCGTGTAATTTAGGTATATCTACCTGGGTCAATTGATAAAGGAAGGTAGTTCCAGCTTCAAGGAAGAGGTCTTTTTACGAATCCGGCTCAGCTGGGTTATAGATCGATTACTAAGAAAAAAAGACGTGTGGCACTCAGGGACTGCCGCGGTAAAGCTATTGCATTAAGGTGATTTTTTACAAGGAAGGACGGCAACGTCGCAAACGGACGACGGAGACGAAGCGGCAACCTACATGGTAGGCAGAGTGGGGAGCGTGAGGTTTTTTCGTTACGGAATTTCTGGATTCGGTCCCCGCGCTCAAGGCCCGCGATAGAAGCTATGCAATAGCTTAAAACTATCGATACTATTGCATTACTATCGATAGTATCCATATTATATGTGCAATTGATAGTATCAATAGTTTGTTCGTCGTCAGGATCTATACTATCGAAAGACTATCAATAGTATCGGTTTTACTGTTATTAGTATTACGGTACTTACAGCGATTAATATATGATGACATGATGGCAGAAGGGCCATCGAAATATCTGGCAAATAATTGGCCAAGTGCGTGTCGGGCCACGCGCAGTGTAGGGTTCCGTAGTTGCAAATGCCAACTTTGACTTCATGCCACTAAAACGTCTAAGTTATATTGATTTGTACGAAATTATCCTTTTCGAGTACATTTTATAAGTTGATCGCCTATAACTTTTTAATTTGTTAACCCTACTTAGCTCTGATAGTTTTCCTATAAACTACATTATATATACTATAGCTGTGATTTTTTTTACGTGTCCATATATAACCGTTTAGCAGATAGATGGGGGGACACGTGACTTTAACAAAAAATTTCACTTTAAACCTAAATATTTCAGACACGGATCCCTAAATCGAAAAATGGTGTTTCCAAACTCACAATATTTTTGAAAGACCTATTTAACGATAACCCACACAATGTGTTTGTACGGAAAAAAAAATATTGACTTCCTCTTTACTTGTATGGCAGCTACCCTAAAAAAAAATTTGTTTCCATATTTTATTTTACGACTTTTTCACCATGACTGATATACATATCCATGCCAAATTACAGCTTTCTAGTACTTATAGTTTCTGAGTAGGACAGACAGACAGACATGGCGAAACTATAAGGGTTCCTTGTTTACTACGAAACCCTAAAAACGATATTAATCGCGGTAAGTGACCGTGGGTCTCTAAAATCAAATAGTATCGGTTTTATTTAAAATATCGATAGTGGAGTAGAGTTAGTCAAAGAGACCACTTGACCACCATCTCTTCACTTTCTATATCGTTTACTTTTACTGTAACGTTGCTAAACATTACTGAAGTCCGTCTACGAAGCCCCATAATACCTGTTCTTATCATATCACTTGTCAACTAAACAGGTAGCTTGGTACTGATGGCCAACTAAGCAGTCTGATCTAGATATGACATGGCTCTAACACAAGCCAAGTTAAGCTGGAACTGACATTCAGCACTGAGCAGACAACTGGGAAAATCATTTGGCCGTGTTTTCATACAAAAGCTATCCCCTGATTCCTGCAAAAAAATCGCGTTTGTTGTATGAGAGCCTACTTTAAATATTTATTTTATTTTTAGTATTTGTTGTTATAGCGGCAACAGAAATACATAATTTGTGAAAATTTCAACTGTCTATCGGGGTTCTTGAGATACAGCCTGGTGACAGACAGACGGACAGACGGGCAGACAGAGACGTCTTAGTAATAGGGCCCCGTTTTTAACCTTTGAGTACGGAACCCTAAAATGAAAATAAGGAAACAGCCATGGCTTTAAAAAAAA
Organism: Acrobasis consociella; assembly: GCA_963555685.1. Taxonomy (NCBI): domain Eukaryota; kingdom Metazoa; phylum Arthropoda; class Insecta; order Lepidoptera; family Pyralidae; genus Acrobasis; species Acrobasis consociella. Next base: position 731,053 of record OY743127.1, read on the forward strand.
AATATGAACCAAGAAATCAGGTTGGTCGGTTTAGATTTCAAGGTCACCGTGTGGTATCCACTGTACTTACATGAAATGCAAATAAATTGATTTGATTTGATTTGAGTAGAATAGGACCACTCCAACGTGGATGTCGTAGAAGACGACTTAGGGAAATACAAGCTAAACAAAGCTTATAAACATCAATGAGACCTCTCCAACCCGTCTGGCCAGCGAGGAGAGTGTACTCTGGCTGCTCTGGCCAAGTATGGCTCTGGTAGTACAGAGACAATCGTGCTCCTGCAGTGTAGACTAAAAAGATCCGATGATGATGATGATGAAAAAAACTTGTATAAGAACTTTACCACTTGTCAACTTAACTCACAGAACAGCTGCAAATCTAGACAGACGGGCGATTAACTAGCTTTATCTAGATGAGATATGGCAGAAGAGCTTTAAGCTCTTCGCTAAAGCTGACATTCTCGTGGAAACAAATGCTCAACGCGGTATTTTGGCACCTTGCCAATGTTAGACTCCTGCCGTCCGAATAACTTATCATTTTATAGAGTTACCCCCCGTAACTCTATAAAATAATAAGTTATTCGTACGGTAGTGATGTCCCTTTTATATGTCAAACCAAATTAGACTTTATATCATCATACCTGAGGGCTCAATGTTGCTTGACACACTTGACATTGTTTTAGAAACTCGGATACGCAGTAACTTCAATCTTGCGTACCGATTTTGGAGTACCCTGGCTACCGCGCAATTTTTTGTGGCAGCTTTCTTGGAAACTAATTTTGACGTTTGTATTTCATGTTGTAGGTGGTCAATACTGGCTTCAGATTATTGGAGCTGCTCAAGAAATGCCTGCTTGACGTCTTCAGGGATGATATGCGTGCCAACGGTCTCATTTCAGCAAGGATATAGTTCTAGGGGAGAAGTAAAAGCCGAATAGCTGAATTTTTGTTTGTTTGTTTGTTTGTAATAACTTTATTCCAAAAAACCAAAAACCAAAATAAAATACAAAAATTCGAAAGAGCAAATACACAAAGGTGGACTTTATTCCATGTAGGGATCTCTTTTTTGTGGTCCAGTGCTGAACCTATCATCTTCCATGATATTATAAACCTATAATCATCATTATATCAGCCACAAGACGTCCACCAAGGGTTCCTAATGCTGGTCCAGTGCAGCCCCCACTTGAAATTAATTCTTTGAAAGAAAAGGTTTTCTTCGCACATTAGCCAAAAGTATTTCGCTAATGTGCATAGAAAAGCTTCACGGTTTCACTTTGAACTATAAACAGTGTTCATAAATTCGTTTTAAAGGTTATCTAGGGATTGATCAAGATTTTGTAATAGCACTGTATCCCAAAAAAAAAGTTAGCCCGCACAGCATTACAGCTAAGGATGCAACCGGGAAAAACTGAAAAACACACCTTATTTTTTTATTTATTTGCGCTGACGTTTAAAACCATTCGTTACTATTTCAATAAAACAAACATTTCTGTGTCTATCACAAAGCAAATGATGTACCCACCTCACGTCCAACGATTGTGAAGTTACGAGTTGGCCACGGGTTCGATCCCGGCCGGGACTCGAACCCGCGTCCTTCTGCGGTGGTGAGACGTGCTTTTATTGCGGGTTTGAGGGGAGGCTTTTGAATACAAATTAAGGTTTAAGAGCTTTTTAACTCTTAACACAAAAAAGCGGATATTGAATTCGGGACAGAGGGGTGTAAGAAAGTTGACTTGTACCTAGATATATAATGACTTGTACGTATATAATTATAGTACCTGGGTGACCGAGCTTTGCTCGGTCGGTTACATCTCAAACATTAACTACATTTTTTTAAACTTGTCTAAAAACAGTACAAAATACAAAATTATATATAAGCTTGAACATAAAAAAAAACAAAAGTAAGTCACCGAGTGGGATTCGAACCCGTAACACTTTTTCTAGCGGTCAGCATCCTTAACCGCTAAGCTAAGCGGATGGCGGCCGGCGCGACGAAATTAGCGACCATATTCTGCGTGGAAAGAAAAACGAATGAAAACTCGAAAACATGCGTTTTCCCAAACATAAGACTAATCTAGATCGATTGTTTACCCCCAAAACCCCCATATACCAATTTTCAGCGAAATCGTTATAGCCGTTTTCGAGATCACAGAAATGTATAAACATACATATAAATAAATAAATATACAAGAATTGCTCGTTTAAAGGTATAAGATAAGGTTTAATTGTATACGAGGCCACAAATAATTTTTAGATTCCTTTGTTATATTATCACCGAATATTATTGAAAACTTCAACGAGAAAATTTTTTTTTAATGATTTCTGTTACTTTTTTGAAGTGTGGAAATTACTCCTATTTTCAAATTTTCAGCTACACTAGTTTGGTGATACCTCCTATCTTACATTATCTCGCGCAATACTTATTCCGAGCAAATTGTGATTATTACCTTACAAGCGGGTCTATTTAAGTAAAAAAAATCCATTTACAAACTTCTTCTTAAACTTCTTGAAAAAATTAAAACCTTTTTTTTTCGCCTCCTGTAAAATTTGGTTTTTGTAAGTTATGAGATGTTAGCACTTCCCCGTCGACATGTTTTTTGGAAAAAGTTGTTTACACCGAAATCGGTATATCCATTTGAGTGCTAAGAAGCCACAATCAGACAGACAGACGTAGCTTTAAACTAATAACACCTTTCTTTATGTCGTTAGTTAGAAAATGACGCTAAAATATTTTATTTCAGCAAAAGACACCAAAAATAACGATTTTCGACTTCGACCTTTCAAAAGCCAAATTCGTGAATATTTAAGCCGATTTTAGGGTAAATATAAACAGGAACGAGCCGCAACGACGGCGAACCGCCGCGATGTCACTCCTCTTCATTTATTTTTCACCAGGCTTATCTTATTTTTAACCAACTTCCAGAAAGGTACCACAAACAATAATGAAACCATAGTTCACATGAATCATACGAGATGGCGCCAGCAGATTCTACATCTCGATCTCAGAGTTCTGGTTGCAACTGACTATATATACAACTTCCGACGATACACCGTCGGAGCCGCGGTTCCCCGCAACACCACGCCTGGCGGGAAGATCTTCCCTTTGTGGCGGTCGAGCATATCACCTTGCTCCCGCTACATAGGTTATAAATTCGTTGAAATCTTTTATGTTTTTTTTTATGTACGAGTACGTTCATCGATGACTTGAAGACGCCTGGACCAATATGGAAAATTCTTTTAGTTTGAAATGGCATACTTGTCAGTTCCGTCGCCGTGTGGTTTCCGGCTGAGTAGAATCGGGACACTCCAAGCCTTCCCGTGGATGTCGTAGAAGGCGACTTAGGAAATACAAGCTAAACAAAGCTTATAAACATCAATTAGACCTCTTTAACCCGTCTGGCCAGCGGGGAGAGTGTAGGTCAAAGTCCTCTGGCTGCTCTGGCCATATATGGCTCTGGTAGTACAAAGAGAGTCATGCTCCTGCAGTGGAAACAAAAAGACTTGCTGATGTAGGTTATAAATTCGTCGAAATCTTTTATTTATATCCACCGGTTATTCTATGACGATTGGACAAATATGAAAAATTATTTTTATTTGAAATGGCATGCTTTTTAGTTGCTAGCCGCCTGACCTATTTACTATCATTTTTTGTTAATTCCCTTGATCATCTTGTAAAATCTGCACTGGAAGAAAAGCAGCTAGAACAATAAAAGATTTTTCCTTTTTCATATATCACATCAAGAAGCCACAAGAAGTCCACAGCTGGACATAGACCTTCCCCAAGGATTTTTCTCAATCCGCTAGATGACAACAAATCAAATCAGACATTTTCTAAACGTCAAATCAAAACAATTATATGGGAATCGTATGAAATAACCCTTACCCTAGACCAAAATACAACTTTCCATACAAACGTAGTCTACGTTTTATTTCAAAACGACATGTCCGATTTCGACAAAATTTTGTAATTACAAAGATATTGCAATTATCTAGGTTAATAACTGGTTTCCAACGGTAAAAATATGAACTTGAAATAGAATATAGTATTATTTATCATTTTTGACCATCAGTATGGGAAACTTCTAAATCGTTATATTTTCTTTCCAGTTCATAATTTTACCGTAGGAAACCAGTTATAAACCTAGATAATTGCAATTTCTTTACCATTACCAATTTTTTGCGGAATCTGACATGTGCTTTCAAAATTAAACGTAGACTACGTTTGTATGGAGAAGTTTAGGGTAAGGGGACTCCCGACCATGATTTCACACTTTTTTGCAGTAAAATATCTCACTTAATATCAGTTTTTTTGCACTAATAAACCTACAATCTTGTTGAAAATTTATATGATCAATGTAAAGTGACAATATCTTGTGACTTTGTATATTATTAAATGTACCAAACAATTTATTTTTAACCCAGTCTACATCCTATTGTCTATCAAATAACATTTTCAGTTAGTATCTGTCTAGTTTCTCGTTACAAAAGCTCTCTCAATGTTTACATTTCGAGGACAAACAATTTAAAACGTAACAGATCTAAGACTCAATTCATTTCGTAATCAAATCGAATTGAAACGGCAAGAGTGAGTGTTCGGGCCAGAATTATTTTGAGAGAGGTTCCGTACTTAGATCATGGTAATAGTAAGATGTTCACGACCTCCGTGGCGTATTGGTAATTAGTTTCCCACTCAGAGGTTTCGGTCAGACATCAACTTATTACGAGTACTGTGAAAATTAGTTTCTTTCGGCGTTTCGTCTCAACTGTGGTCGTTGCAAAGCGCAGGAATACATAGCTTTTCTTTAAAAATAAATAAAATTTTTGAATACACTACATGTTATGTAAATTATGCTTATTGACGAGTAAAAGTGCCTGTAAAAGTCTAATTACTGAATGAACATTTGAATCTTTGAGTACTCTTGTGACATTATTAAAAATAAACCTCGTGAGCATCAGCTAGCACTAGTATTTACCTATGTATTTACATACAAACACCGTTTTATTCATGTAGAGGAAAATTTTCTTCCGTCGCTTATTTTTATTTTATCCGACAATTTTCGTTCTTTTGAACTGTAAGAGCTATAGGCAGTCAGAGATTTTCACAGATGATGAATTTCTGTTGACACTTAACAACAAATACTAAAAGCTGAATAAAATAAATATAAGGGGCCCCATACAACAAATCTGATTTTTTATAGACAAAGTTTCTTCGTGCGCGAGTCTGAGTTGCACATGGCCGGGAATTTTATTCTTATATTATTAAAACACATAAACCACATCTCTTGTTTTCCTTCATCCAAGATTTCGTAGTTTGGAATTCGTCCAATTCTGCGAAAGCCCGATCAAGACAAAGCGAAGAAATTGGATCAGATTTGGATGTTTTAATTGTTACGAATAAATTATTATTCTTATTTGATTAAGTTACTTTCTTAATTAATTACTTTGGGACTGTAATTTATCTTTTGGTGGAAGAAGGCTTCTGTTTGAGAAATATAAAGTTTTATGTATGAAAAGATTGATGAGTGTAGATGAAGCAAAAGAGGTTTGTCAGGATCGTAGCAAGTGGAGGTCAATAGTCTTTGCCTATCCTGTATGTATGTATCTATATAAAGTTTTATCATACAATATTCCAGTTTTTGTATTACGAGTACATATCTACATGAAATTATACTAACATTATAATCATATCTTTATTGTTTACGGCGTAGACAGACTAAAAGCCTCTAAAAGCCATATCAGTGTGTTAAAGGTTAAGGTGAAGGTGAAAAAAAAAGCATCAAAATAGTGATGAGTTGCTACTGCTAATCGCATCGTCTACTGACATGATCTGAATGATTTGGATTTTCGACTAATCCCTTGATCGTCTTTTATTTTCGTAACGACTGAGAAGAAACATTTCATTTGATTTAACTTGCGCATTAGCTTCTACAACGTGGAAGGGACATATCCGTAACAAATAAAACACGGGCTGTACTAGATCAAAGCATAATGAAATTAAAATTCCATACTAAAGAGTGCAGTCGCCCGGGCAACTGTAAAAAAAGAGTTTCTGATGTTCATCATTGATGAAAATTGCTCTTATATAGATATATAATGACTAGCTGTGCCCGCGGGTTTCGCTCCCCGTTGGAATTTCGGGATAAATAGTACCCTATGTCATTATCCGAGTCTCAAACTATATCCTTACCGAATTTCATCTAAATCGGTTCAGAGTGAATACATACCGTAAAAATTATAAATTTTTCAGGTACAACTACGTACATAGTATGAACATTTGTATCATATATTCATGAAATCAGTAGTTCACTGTGGTACCGCGTCGGAGCACCACACGAAGTTTGCGTTAACCATCAATTGTATCATATTATTTTTTACTAGACTTTTGAAATACCTATTTTTGCACTTTTTACGAGTCCCTAAAGAAACAATAGAATAGAGACCCAGCAAAAATAAATATAAGGAAAAAACGTAAAATAACCTGAAATATTCCGAAGTAAAAAACACAGGCGACATCCCCTGGGTTTTTGTCTAAATTGTGAGCGGGTGACATCGATGTAGAAACCCCTAGACAAATCAGCAATAGAAGAAACAATAGAATGTGCGATGTTGAGAAAAAACGGGCAAGAGCGAGTCAAACGCACTCACCCGACTTCTGACGATTCTTCTTTCCTTTTGTACATACATACATACTATCACGTCTTTATCCCTAATGGGGTAGACAGAGCATTTTGGGTCTTGCGGCTCTCTGCAGAGCCTAGGGCCGCAAGACTCAAAAGCCACTTTTAGCGTCATGGTGGGCGAGAAGATGGAAAAGCAATCAATACAGTGACGGGTTGCTAGCCGCATCGCCTGTTAAAATTCTCCCATGCTGGTCTGCGAGAAAAGAAAAAACTTAGAATGTACTAACTGGTTCTCTTCCCGCGCAGATCATAAAAGCCGATCGTGGGAATGGGCGAAAATGCGAATCATGTTAACAGGCGATGCAGCTAGCAACCCATCACTGTATTGATTGCTTCCATCTTTTCGCCCACCATGACGCTAAAAGTGGCTTTTGAGTCTTGTGGCCCTGGGCTCTGCTTAGAGCCGCAAGACCCAAAATGCTCTGTCTACCCCATTAGGGATAAAGACGTGATAGTATGTATGTATGTCACATTACTGTAGTAACCGACACCAAGTTTTTACATGTGTCGGCACTCCGGGACTGTTTCTTTTTAAATGTGATGCGTATCTTGAGAGTATATCGTTGGCAGTATCTCTTATAATTGCCAGCAGTCTCGAGGGCTTAACGTTTCCTGAATTATTTTACGAAGCATCTAGTGTCTTGGCAAAAACAATTTGGAATATTTTATGTGAGGTAAAGAACGTACTGTAGGACGGCGACGTAATAAAGTACCTCTCAAAAACATTTTCTGTAAAGTAATGCCAAGACGAGCTTATGCACAATACAATACAAAAAAAATTATTGCACCAAAAGATATAACAACATGTAATGAGGTACAAAAGAACCTTATCGCCAAAGCAATATTTTACAGGCAACGAAAAAGAGAGAAATATATAATACGGCTGGTGGCCTAAGAACCTAGAATATTGCTTGCAAACCAAACCCCGGTTCCGGCAGAGTAGAATAGGGCCACTCCAAGTCCTCCTGTAGATGTCGTAGAAGGCGACTTAGGGAATAAATACAAGCTAAACAAAGCTTATAAACATAAATAAGACCAGCGATGAGAGTGTAGTTAGTTTGTTTGTTTGTTTGTTTATAAAGCTTTATTGTACACAAGAAAGAACACAGATACAAATCAGAAAAGTAAACATACAACGGCGGACTTATCCCGTATAGGGATCTCTTCCAGTCAACCGGCCAGTAATTGAGAGGAATGTTTACTTATTAAGCGTTTGGGGTAGAAGTAGTACAATTTAAATTTACAGAAAGGTACTGCACAAAAAAAAATATATACAGGTATGTAAACTACACAAATACAACTAAGATAAACTTACATATAAGAATACATATATATATATATATATATATATATATATAAATACATAAAATAAACTATTTAAAATAAAAAGTAATTAGGTAGCTCGAAGTAACTTAGGATTCCGAAAAGAAATTTAAAATTTTATTCTTAAAGGAGCCCAAGGACGATGCCATTTTAGTATCTAAAGGGAGCGAATTTCAAAGGTGTGCTGCCATCACAGAGAAAGATTTAGAGTAAGACTGCGAAGAATGAGGAGGTATATATAAGAGAATATTATCAGCTGAGCGAAGGCGGATGTCGATTTGCCGAAAGGAAAATTTATCACGAAGGTAATTAGGACAGGCAGGATTGAAGAGAGCATTGAAAAGAAGAGAGAGAATGTGGTAGTTACGACGAATTCGGATTGGGAACCAGTTCAGTTTATCACGGTATTCAGATATATGGTCGAACTTTCGTAAGCTATAAACATACCTGATGCAGACGTTTTGCAGGCGTTCCAATTTATCTAATAGTTCCTCGGTAGGATCCAAATACGCGACATCAGCATAATCTAAAATAGGAATCAAGAGTGAGCGGGCTAACATTGCTTTTGTATTTGTAGGCAGAAAATGTTGTAGTCTTCTCAGGGAGTGAAGAGCAATAAATAACTTCCGACTCACTTCGTTGATTTGAGGAGCCCAACACAGGGTTTCGTCAAGCGTTATTCCTAGGTTTTTTACAGTCGATGTGAAAGGAATGATGTTACCGTCAAACTGAATGCTGGGTAAAGTGGAGTTGTGGACTTTGCTGATGAAATAGGGACTGCCGATAATAATTGCCTGGGATTTGTCTGCGTTGACCGTAAGCCCGAAACTATGGGACCAATTTGCTATAGCAGCAAGGTCAGAATTAATTACGCTGATAGCGTGATGAAGATTGTCGAAAGGGGCGGCTGCATAGATTTGCAGGTCATCTGCATATAAGTGACAGGAAGAAGTAAGAAGAGAAGTAATACTGTCTATAAAAATAGAGAACAGAACCGGGGAAAGTACTCCTCCTTGAGGAACGCCCGCAGCAAGTTCACACCAGTCAGACTTATGCCGATCGATCTTTACCAACTGCTGGCGACCCTGTAAGTAGGAGCTGAACCAAGTTAAAGAGGATTCAGAGAAATTTAGTATTCTAAGAAAACCGAGCAGGATATCAAAATCAACTGCATTGAAGGCATTAGAAAAATCTAGAAGAGTCAGTACAGTCAGCTGTTGATTCTCGATATTATAGCGTATGTCGTCTGTGATCTTGACTAGCGCAGTTGTGGTGCTATGTCCAGCTCTAAAGCCAGACTGATATGGACTTAAAAGGTTGTTCTTTGTGAGATGTTCCAATAACTGCTGCTGCACGTAGTGCTCTAAGATCTTGGAAAGTAAGGGAAGAATGGAAATTGGACGAAAGTGGGAGGGTAAGGATGGATTTGGTTTCTTTGGAAGAGGAATAACATGTGCAAGTTTCCAGGCAGAGGGAAAAACTCCTGTAGTTATGGAACAATTTAATATGTCAGCTAATTGAAAGGAAATGAGATGAACAATGGGCTTTATCATTTCAAGAGATATATCATCATTACCAACCGCATTTGACTTAAGCTTGCCAATAATATCGACCACCTCGCCTGCAGAAATTACCTCAAGGTTAAAAGTGGGACAATTAATAACAGGTTTATTGGCAAGATCAGCTAGCGTTCTCTGTTTAATTAAAGCTGTAAGATTTTTAGGAGGAGCGCAAAAATGCTTATTAAGTTGGTTAATATCCGTGTCAAATTCAGCATTGGACGCCTGCTTACCCACTCCAACACCTTTCAGAAACCTCCAAAGCTTGTGCGGAGGACAGTTCTCTATATTGTCATAAATATGTTTACGTCTTGCTTCTCTGCATCGCTTGTTCCATATATTGCGTAAGCGAACAAAGTTTTCACGATTCAACACTGAAGGATATCGACGCAACTTAATTCTGGCTTTGTCCCTTTTGGCCATCATTTTACGGATATCAGGAGTCAACCAGGGGGCAGGATAGTGCTTTACACGAACCTGTTGGATTGGGGCATACTTGTCATAAATAGAAAGGAGTAAAGTGTTGAAAGCAGCTACTTTAGAATCCACGTCAGGTGCCAAAAGCAGCAAATCCCAATCAACCCCTCGAAGCTCAGTTGTAAACGCGTTCCAATCTATAGCACCAAAATTACGACGCAATACATATTTATGACGAAGCTTTGGTGTTCGCAACTTAAATGAGGCATACACTAAATCGTGCGCTGAAAAACATGGCGCATGATATTGACCGTGTGTAGAACAGAGATCCGGAGAAGACGCTATAATCAAGTCAAGTAACGAAGGTGGACCGTTATGGGGGAAATGGGAGGGACCTAAAGGCAAGACATAGAGATTAAGGGAGTGAAGAAGAGAAAGGAGGGATTTGGAGCGTGAGTCATCTTTTATAAGACACGTGTTGAAGTCTCCCATAACTATTACATGGTCATATTGGGCCCGATATTCAATGAGGAGTGATTAAAAAGAATTAAAGTAGTTAATGTTTGAGGAAGGGCTGTAGTACACACCTAGGAGGAATTTATCGTGATGAAGATTGATTTCAAGAAAAAGATGTTCAGGGGCATTAGGAGCAGGATTGGATTGATTAAGAATTTGAGCAGAAATATCACTGCGAAGATAGATAGCTACACCACCTCCACCAACAACTCTAGTTTTCCCATTATTTGTTACGGTGTAGGAGCGATCGTTTCTAAAAAGGCGATAACCAGGTAGTGGATACAATGTAGAGGATAGAGAGGGTTTGAGAAAGCTTTCAGATACTAAAATAGCCTGAATATTAGTTGATTCAAAAGTTGTTATGAGATCATTGTAATGCGCAGGTATGCTTTGGGCATTAATATGCGCTACGTTAAAATTCTTTTGAAATTTAGAGAAGGTGATCTTTAAATTATCATTCAAAGAGCCATTTTGAGAAATATCATCATCGTCATCACTACAGGCACTAAATAAGCTGCAAGAGGAAGAAGAGAATGAAAAATATTCAAGATCCGAGTTATCTCTAAGTACATCTGACATTGAGCTAAACTAATAAACTACAAATAAATTTTAAATATATATAATAATAATTAATATAGATATATAAATATATACAATATAGGTATAAAAGGGTTAATTTGCACAAAATCTATAGAGTAACCAAATACCCTTTAAGTACCGGCCAGCAACAATGAAGTCTAGTTTGTACACACATAATAATACATACACATGAGAACACATGAACAAGAGACAATACAAAGAAGAATGTGAAGCAGGTCGAACAGTAGGTAAATAAGGTGGATATGAAAGAGCATACTGAGGGTAATTTATAACACAAAGGTATAAAACATAAAACGCGTTAATACAAAGAAATCCAAAATAAGACCGCCCCTCAAGCACAGACAGTGTGTAAAAAAAAGAAAAAAAAATTAAAAAAAAAACTAAATATTTTTGTGCATGTTCACGTGCGGTCGATGACTATCTATAACAAAACGCACACAAACTGTCATATTGACATTGACACAAGTCAAATTACAAATCCCTTTTTGTTAGTAAAGCCCGTGGTTCGATTTATTACAGGTATGTCCCTTCCATGCTGGTCTGGGAGAAATAAAAAAACTTAGAATGTACCAGCTGCTTCTCTTCCCACGCAGATCGTAAAAGCCAATCGAGGGAATGGGCAAAAATGCAAATCATGTTAACAGGCGATGCGGCTAGCAACCCATCACTGTATTGATTTTTCCATCTTCTCGCCCACCATGACGCTATAAGTGGCTTTTGGGTCTTGCGGCCCTGGGCTCTGCATAGAGCCGCACGACCCAAAATGCTCTGTCTGCCCCATTAGGGATAAAGACGTGATAGTATGTATGTATGTCCCTTCCATGTTATACAAACATGACTGTATTTTTGACTAAAACTAACGTGAGACACAAACTTAATTAGTATGAACATCGTGTACGCGCGTCCTCTAGTCACACTTACTCTGATGAAGATGAGGTCGAAACATTGCCTTTGAAACACAGCCAGTATCTGACTCTATGAGAGTAGCTCGTTTATTACATACATACATAATATCACGCCTGTTTCCCACAGGGTAGGCAGAGACTATGGACCTCCACTTGCTACGATCTTGACAAACCTCTTTTGCTTTATCTACACTCATCAATTCAAGTATAATAATATTGTAGGTATTTATGTCAAAGTTTTGTCTAAACAAGATTTTGACCCAAAGTTCAAATCAATACAGCAATTATGTGAATAAATCCAATAAAGCTTGCTACATACTATAAAAATGTTACAGAAGAATAACTTCATTTCGTAGGTAGGACTTTTGGACTATCAAGTTTGTCTTACCAGAAGCACTACTGGGTATTTCATCCCAATAGAGGATTCCAGGAGACGGGAAACGAACCTGTTTGCGTTTGACAAGGATTGGAAAGGAGTAGCTAAAGATCGAAGTTATACTGAATTCCACCCATGATACGGATTAGATATAAAAAGAAAAACATATGGCAGTACCAAGAAATACATGTTTTATCGACAGAGCGAGCAAAGTGAGCGAAGTTCTTCGAGTCTACTTGAACAATCCGGGGCTTGGTATTACGATAACTCTAGTAATTTTGACTGAAGCTTTGTAAAATTTGGTAGGCGTGTAGAAATAGCAAACCTTATTTTTTATTTTAACATGACCCAAATCGATAACGGTATTTCCGAGATAGGGGCTAGATAGGGGAATAATCTATTATTATTCCCCTATCTAGCCCCTATCTCGGTGAAATGGCAGTAAAATAAAATTGAACTTTACAATTTTACAGTACATCTTTACTGCTATTTGCAAGTTGTCGCACCTCATCATCATCATGTCTTTTTGTCTTTACTGTAGGAGTACGAACCTCTCTGTACTACCAGAGCCATACTTGGCCAGAACAGTAAGAGAACTTTCGCCTACACTCTCCTCGCTGGCTAGACTGATTAGAGAGGTCTCATTGATACTTATAAGCTTTGTTTAGCTTGTATTTCCTAAGTCGCCTTCTACGACATCTATGGGAGGACTTGGAGTGAGTGAAGATATAAAATGTCGCAAGATGTCGCATCTCCTTCTCCTTAATTTGTGCGCTTGCCGAGTAACGCGACACTGATTGCGACTAAATGGAAACAGCTACAGTCATTAATTATAACTGAAGCTAATGAACTTTGGTTTCATATTATTTTAGAATTAAAGCAATTTTCTATAGTATAGGTCGAATCAATCGATATAAATCATAAAAATAAATATTAGACACAGTTATGTATAATACATATTTATATTTGCTAAATAGACCGTTAAGCTCAATACAATGATCACTAGTACTTTATGGAATATCTAATTATTACTTCAATCACTTCAAACAATCATAATCTATAACCTATGTTTTATAAATTCAGTACAAATAAGTTACGCGGCGAGCTTTGAACCAAGAAGACCGGAGACTGGGTGTGACCCAAAGCACCCCGATCCTCATCTGATAGGGTTGCCAGCTACGTCCCGATGTTAAAAGTGTTAGCGTCTTAATGACACTAACATATATCATATGCATAAGAAGAAGCTGACTGGCTGACATAGGTATTTTTAACAGGGTTCTTTTTAAACAGTTAATTTTATTACAGAAGAACGTTCTTCAGTTCATTTCTCCTGAACAGTGGCCTCCTACTACTGCCTACTTTCCAGACTTGAATCCAATGGACTTCTCGGTATGGTCCGTTTTGGAGTATGCCGAGTCAACAAAAATATATGCGAGTGTGCATACGCCGAAGTGAAGGCAGCGCTCCGTCGCGTCGGGAATAGAACATAACATAATACCGCAAGCCAAGATTCGTGCAGCTTGCTATGCCTTTGGCAAAGTCTTTGTGCCATCATTTTTTTTATTATTTGTTTATATACAATCACAGAAATCAGAATGTTCTTATTTCTATAATCAATAAATTTTGAGATTACAACAGATTGTACACGACAGAGAATATACATGCAAGCAAACAATTTATACAGAACAATAATAAGGAAAAAAATGTCTAAGATTAAATACACTGTTCTATATAAACTACTTATTAGTTGTACTACTTGTACTGATAAACTGAGTTTTTAAATTTTGATAAACTATCAGCAAATAAATCTAGTAGGACAGTAGTGCTAATTTTACTGCATAATTCACAAATTCTTTTATTCACTAATCCGTACCAAAGGAGGCTATATTGAACAATAACAATCATCATCATTATCATCATCATTTCAGCCGCATAACGCTCCAGATGGTAGCTCCACTGCAGATGGTAGCAGATGATAAACCTGCTACCCCATGTATTGCAGCCTACATGGAACACATTATATTTTCGAAAAAAATAAAAACTTGAGATGTGTCAAGGGACACCCGGATGGAACGAAGTTCCGGCAACGTTGCTCGCGCCGCTAGAGAGAGACAGACAGAGAAACACGCGCACGCCGCACGGCAAAAGTGTCGTTACAACTTTTGGTCTTAATTTTTTCCGTCTAGCCTCCTTTCGCAACGCGCGATAAGGAACTACGTTCCAAAATTGCCACGAATTTATTACCTTCTAGAAATAAAAGCCTCGACGAAATTAATTACTTGTATTTTTATTTGGATGTAGTACAAGACAAGTTATAACAGACATTAAGTACTTTTCATTCTTATGGCATCTGTCACACTGACATCTGTCATAATGACATCTGTCATAATGACATTTGAGTTATTTAGTATACCACACCTTCTTTTTTCAAGTCAATTAATGACTGTTATGAATACGGTGGTACGATGATAAGTAAAAGCAGACTTCCTTAACTTGTAGACTAGGTGATAAAAACTATTTTTTATTTCATGTGATTGTGGGTTACAGGGGGTAAACCTGCTAACCCACTTATTGCCGCCTACTTGCAACACATTACATATTCAGAGGGTGTCCTCTGAGGAAAATTATCGATGGTCATCGCGGTCATACAATATTAACGGGAGCAGACTAAGTGGCTTCCGGGTAGCAAAGATGATATTTGGATAAAAAACAGGTATTAACACATCTGAATAAAATACCACTACATTTTCTACCACTGGTCACTGGTCAATACGAGTAAATAATTCATAATAAGTTTATTTGCTAAGTAAATTAAAAAATCCCCTGTCTGTAAAGAAAGCCATCTAGTGATGAATATGTACTTAATTAAAGTTTAATAAATAAAATAAAAACTCAAAAAGTCCGTTTCGGTGTTTACAATGTTAAAATTCCAATTGGCCTAGCCCACAGTACAATAAACAAAAATCCACGCTGACGAATTCGCGGGCAACCACAAGTCACAAATATATCCGTCCAAACTCAAAGAGTCCGTTTACTTTTCACCTGAATGAGTGTGAGCCGATTCTCGATTTAATTGCTCCGATATTTGAATCGATTTCAGCTGTATAAACGATTTTCTTTGTACCCGCCGATATTGTTTACTTTGCACTGAGATATGGAGAATATAGAAGGATAGGTTAAGCATTTATGTGGTTAAAAGTAACTTCCTAAAGAGCTCATCGTCCTCTCTTTATTTTAATTAGTTTAATCAGTTTAATTTGTATATTTTTTATCCTTTTTGTTGTTAAAATAATTGTTTAAGTAGGTGAATATTTTTTCAAAGCTAAAAACCGACTTCTACATTAAACTTTACTCAAAAAATAATGTTGTAGAGATAAGGTATTTTATAGTTAGGTTGTTTAACAGATAAAGTGCATGTAAGACGTCAACTCTTTGAACAAATATGTATCGTTACTTTATTTACTTTTAGTATTTACTACACTATACAATCGATTTTAATAAAGAGTATGTGGGATCTCGTCCTTACAAATATGCCCTTTTAAACAACAATAGAATTTCTCAAGTTGGACCAGGTGTCTTTAAAAAATTGGGGAACATACCTCAACATAAAACAAATACATACAACGTGCAAGGGACATATACTAGATCACTGTAGTATAATGAAATTAAAATAAGTCAAAGATAAAAAAAACTGCATTTCTATACGAAAGTGTGCAGCCACTCGGGCAATTTGTATGGAAATCTCGAAGTTTATTTTTGTTTTTGACTGTTATTTTATTATCATTATAGTATAGTGATCTAGTATATAGCCCGTGATTCGATTTATTACGAGTGTCCCTTCCACATTGTATATACCTAATATTTACCTTTATATATACTAAAATTTATTATAATTGATAATCTAATCCTGTTTGAAGTCGGTTTATAATCAAAACGCATCTAAAAATATTTAAAATAAATGCGTCTAATGGCCCACTTAGAAATGTTCAGTCATCCCTATTTAATACACAGTTGCGCAAAACCGACGGACGCTAGTGTATTTTATAGATGCCAGTTCTATACTCTTTTTATTTGTTACTTAGCTCTCTTCCGGGTCACTCGGATTTATTTGCATTTCAAAATATTTACTCAAAATAATGACTTTTAAAATAAATAAATGCTTAGAGAGGTTTTATAGGCCGTTGAACTGTTTCAATCACTTTGAGTTCAAATTTTATTATAGAGTAAATAAAAGATAGATAAGTATATAAGAACTTATCTCATTAATTGAGCTTTGCTCAAAGTATTTAAACTTGTAGTATGAGATACTAACTCAACGGTACCAGGTATATTTTATAATAAATACTTGTACAACGTGGAAGGGACATACCCGTAATAAATTGAGCCACGGGCTATACTAGATCACTCATAGTATAATGAAAGTAAATTAACAGTCAAAGATCATAAAAAAATTGTCATTTCTATACTAAAGTGTGCAGCCGCCCGGGAAATTTGTATTGGAATGTCGAATTTTTTAAGCTATTGCATAGCTTTTATTTGAGCGGCCACCGAATCAAGGAATTCCGTAACGAAAAAAACCTAACACCCCCCACTCCGCCTACTAACACGATGCTAGGTGAGACAGCGTGCTTTTTGGCCGCGCGCGTCCATGTGTGAGTTCGAGCCCGCGACTAGGTTTTTTATTGTTTTCAAAATCCAAGATGGCCGTCATACAAGGACAATTACCCCCCATACAAATTTCATACAAACGGTAACCAAGCAACTTGGCGCAGCTTGAGACCGAAGGCCAAGCCCTTCCTGCTCCCCCCCCCCCCCCCCCCCCCTATTGACCCTCCCCCCCAAGTAATCTTCACGAGGCCGCAGGCTCAGTGATGCGAACCCGAAGGGCGAGCTGCGGGCGAGGGCGAAGCCCGAGCCACTCCAAGATGGCCGCCGAATGTCAACTGCCTCCGATTTAGCTGAAAATCGATATCTATATGTGTTTTAAATACAAAGATCCAATTTTTTTTTAATCCAAGATGGCGTCGGGATTTTTGAAAATTAAACTTATTTCGTATATAACGGCTCACTGGGACTTCGTAGGGGTCTGAAATGTTGCATGTGGGGATAAAGCACCCCGCGAAACTCAAAAGTGCAATCAGATTTTGGATCCAAGATGGCCGCCCCCACACATATTTCGATGTTTCTTTTACTGACTGCAATTTTACCCATTTTCTCAACTGGAAACATGTCTTAGCCTTTTTTTTTTTTTTTTTTTTTTTGACGCGGAGAAAATCCCTTCGGATACCTTACCGGTTACGGGACACCGGTAAGGTTATGTGGTGTTACCACTAAAAACTCCGCGGTGTCACCTCTCAGCCGCTATCGGCCGGGACCGTGTGCTTCTTTATGCTCCACAGCCCCGGCGCGGCCGGCCGCTCCTTAAGCGGCCCCGGCTCGCCAACGGCCTCACGGCACCCTCTGCTGAATCAGAGGGGCCGGAGTAACCGCCGCCTTGGCCTCTTGGCCCAAGGACAGGCGCGCTGACACGCACACGCGCCTGCCTTCCACTCCGGAGGGCTGTCCGTTGGTCGATGGAATCCCGTTTCCACCGTCCAACCAGCCCTCATAATTTGGGGCCTGCGAAAGCAGGCCCTGCCCCAGTCCACCTGACGGCGACCGGGGCCCACACAGCCGGCCGCAGGGGATAGGGAGAGCGGCAACGTAACACCGACACTCCTCTTCCCCTGCGGCCCCACCGATGCCGTGCCAAGCGCCACGGCCGCGCTTGGTCGCGGAGGATAGGGCGAGCGGCAACGAAACACCGACACTCCTCTTCCCCCGCGACCCCTACCACGGCTGTGATGGTAGGGAGGTGGTCGTCACCCCCTTCCCTCACAGCCAGGCCATTCCCGCCAGGAATGGCCTCCGCCGGGCCCGGGGAGGCCTAAGCCTCAACCCGGGCAATGGGTTCCTCTTAGCTTCCCTGCGGCCGAGGCAACCGCAGGTACTGAGCCCCCCCATCGCGACAAGATGGGAACCACATCGGGGGGGAAACATGTCTTAGCCTACCTCAACAACCTACCGCAAATTGCATAAGTTGATAAAAAATGCTATGCAATAGCTTTACCGCGGCAGTCCCCGAGTGCCACACGTTTTTTTTTGTTTTTTGATTGTTATTTTAATTTTTCTATGCAATACTTATCTAATATAGCCCGTGGTTCAATTTATTACGAGTATGTCCCTTTACGTTGTATATAGATAAAAATCCGATACTCAGGATCATGTGAAAAAATCCCATTTTCCAACTTGCCGGCTACACATTTTGACTAAGGTGTAGGTTTTGTAGAAAAGTTAATTTAGAGGATTCACGACAACATGAAGTAGCGGAGTCACGCGTATTCTATTATACGCTATGACAAAAATGATATAATTACTATAACTAACGTATCAGAAATCCAACGCCAAAAATAACTATTGGAAGGCCCGTAAGTAGGCAAAACTGGAGTTGCGGGTAGGCACACAGAGATGGCAGCACACGACTAGCAAAAAAAGACAAAAAAAGTGTTAAATATGCTTTAAAATATTTATTGCGTTTGATAGAAGTCATATTTAATTAAGCCAAGTACTACTCTATTTAAATAATAGTAATAAAAGATTTTGATGTTTTAATTAATACCTATAGAGCCATCTAGTGACGAGGAAAGAGAAATAATTATGTTTATAAGGCGATAGGTAGGAATGATAAGAGTATGTTGGTGTTAGGTTATGTCGTTTATAATTATTTTGCCCTCAATGAGATCTGATAACTTTTTGGAGTGCAAGATATGTATCTACCTATTCGGCTTTACATGGAAATGTTTTTGGAGGAATATTATTATTCTAAAAAGAAATAGGCAGTATGTAACCGAATAAGAGGCGTTACGGTATCATATAGATACTGTTCCAATATATTATTTTCGTAAATCAAGTTACACGTTCGATTGCTTGCTATACCTTCATAGGACGCCAGCTAAGGTATGTTATTCATCAAATATAGCGTCAAATATATTATTTAATGCTGATCTTGCATCAACTGGAAAACACATACTTTTCAGTAAAAAAAGCTGTAGATGGGTTTTAGTTCTATAAAATTTATAGACCAAATAAAAGAAAAATTAAACGTGAAAACATATAAAGAGGTTAAGAACTTAGCGGAAGGAAGAGAGACATGGAAAGCACTCCACCGACAAGAGCCCAGCTCTTAAATATAAGAAGAAGAAACTACTTGTACAAAAATATATCTGTAATGGCTCTGAGCTGTAGACCTCGCGAGGCACCCCGAACCGTTGAAGTTTATCGGATAATATTGTTCACCCAAAAAAGGGTACTTAACAAAAAACATTGTCGAAAAACAGAGTGGACAAAAAAATCACATGTTCACAAAATTTCACGAGAACTGCGACCTGTAGGCGCGAACAGCCCGACAGATAGGCAATTAAATAGACAAAAGCATTTTTGGCCAATCTCGAAACAGAGTCGCTTCGCTCGCTCGCTCAACAAGCGATACTACGCTATGAATTAGTGGCAGCCGCCCTTACGTAATCTCGTATTGGAGGTAGCGTCTCGTAAATAATACAAATGAAGCACCTACACTACCTTCTCTACCTTTCTGTGGCTATGTGGTTTCTTTGTAAAATACAATAAAATAGTTTGGTTCAGTATTCATACCAACTTTATTTTTACCCCGTGTTGGGCGGCCTTGGGTCACCATTGATATGCATATAATAGGTATATTTGAGAAGAAAAAGCGGGAAGTACCTACCGCGGGCTTCGATCGCATTCTCGCTTTTTTCTCTAAATATATGCATGCATGTTGTGACAGAATCCATGTATTGTATAGTTGTAGGGGATAATGGATAATTAATTTGATTATATTGCAGAGTCATCATTATCATCTTCCTTGCCTTATCCCTATTTGGAGTCGGCTCTGTATGTCAACTCCCTCGATAGTTTTCTATCATTTACCATATTATGATAATTATTATCATTAACGTGTAAATTCAATACACTGTACAGTATTTATGCTAAAATATTGTACAGTTTATTGAATCTACACGTCCGTCCAGTTAGTACCTATGTCACAGAATTATTATAGTATTTCATTTCTACGTGCTTGGGCTAAATTAAAAAATATTTTTTTTGCCTATTGAGAATATTATATAACGTGTAACAAAATATTTTGAAACTATTTTTTTGGGTGAATGAAGTCCATGATTCTGAACAACTTTCCCAAGGAATTCATATTGGAATATGAAAAATATTTTTAGCTTTTCAGCTGATCGGTCGATTTGTGTGAGAAACCAAAAACTTTTTGACGACCTCCGTGGCGTAGTGGTCACCATGCTAGTCCGCCACCCAGAGGTCCCGGGTTCGATTCCCAGTCAGGGCAAGTTGGAAAATGGCCTTTTACAAATTGTCCTGAGTCTTGGATGTTTATCTATATATGTATTTGTTATAAAATATAGTATCGTTGAGTTAGTATCCCATAACACAAGTCTCGAACTTACTTTGGGGCTAGCTCAATCAGTGTAATTTGTCCCTATATATTTATTTATTTATTTATTTATAAAAACTACCTTTCGTATTTCAAAATACGTTCCTAAGGGAAAGTTGTTCAGTATCATGGACTAAATTCGCCCTTAAAATACCTAGTTTCAGTATTTTTATTAGACTCTGTATAATAATTAAATATTATTAATATGTAAATAATTTATTTTGTTATTATCTTTCATCTCGTCGCGTCTCAACTCCTGGCCTATAGACGGTAATAGGTCAGCCAGATTCAGTGGGTTTCATTAAGACGATACATTGGTGACACTAGCGCCACCATCAGTTAAAAATCATTATTCACTGAAAACACAAATTATCAAAAAAATCCGTTCTATGAGATTAAAGTTCTGGATCTGAAGTTAATTTTAAACATATTAAATTATTAAATTATAGTTCCCTATAGTTACAAATTGCAATATTGCTTAAAACGGCCACTTCTAACAGTTTTGCAATTTGTAACTATAGGGAAATATAATTTATTATGTTTAAAATTAACTTCAGATCCAGAACTTTAATCTCATAGAACGGATTTTTTGATAATTTGTGTTTTCAGTGAATAATGATTTTTAACTGATGGTGGCGCTAGTGTCACCAATATATCATCTTAAAACCTTAGTGAAAACTATACATAGCAAATAGTCAAGGACGCCATCCGCCTGCCTGAAGTCATAATCCCCCGTGGAAAAGCACTTGTGCGAAATTTTTATAACCGGCGGACGCCCTTCGGGATGCGATTGTCTCCCTAGTTTGTCTAGTCCTTTAGTCCTCTCTTAAGACATCCACAATGCATAAACGGCATTAGTTGCGCTATATTAAAGTAGATGGCGTTGAACAAAAATAGAACTGGATATAAGTATTTTTATATTATTTTTGCAGTCCGAGAACAATAATATCTGTTTCAGTAGGGTAGCAAAGCAACCGTAATAAACAAATTACTATCTCAGGAACTTCTACAGAATGAAACCAACAATTTCATTCTGAAGAAGTTCCTGGGATTAGTTAGTACACACAGGAAGAAGTGGGGTGATCCTATGCCGAAAACCCAACGAAAACCACAGGGGTCTCTGAATAGCCCAGATATAACTTTTAAGTATAGGCACAAATATAGTAGCCTTGGCAATAATTACTTGTTTGAGCCGTTTGGGGGTTGAGACGTTGGGGCTGTGGGGGCCATTTGCGCATAAAATATTTAATACTGTCCCCCGAAAATTGACTGAAATCACGCGTGACCAGAGGGCTGGCCCTTATCTGGCTCAAAAGATAAGCATTGCCATAAAACGTGGCAATGCTGCCAGCCTTCTGGGCACGTTACCATTAGGCAGGGATTTGCCAGGGCTTTTCTATTTATAAGTAGTTTAAGTTATTAGTTTAGTTTTCGTTAATTAACTTGTTTGTTTTATTGTTTTAAATAATTTAAAGCAAAAAAGAAAAAAAACTTTTAAGTACATGTATAGCTTTGTACTAAATAAAGCTTAAACTTGGAGTTGACATTTAAACTTAAAGTGCAGTTATTTCTGCCGCAATTCGCTAATGAAATGGAGCCAAGTGTTCGCGCTGTAAGGGGCGGTTCCGAACGCGACGACACTGCGGTAATTAATTTAATACCGCATTTACACTTGCATGTTCGCTATTCCCCTCGACATTCGACGAAACATTCGTAAACGAGTGCCGTCCCGAACTACTGTTTATACCGCATTAACACATTCGTGTTCGCCATTCGCCTCGACATTCGAAGAAACATTGGTTTATGTTGCATATGCACTGTTTGCATATGCGTATTCGTTATTCGCCTCGCGATTCGCACGAATGTGTAAATACGGCGAAGGTCTAGTATTTTCGTGGAAACGTTGTGACTTAAATTTACTTGGAGTATGTTGCATTATCAAAGTTAAAAGACAAATAAAAAAAAAAAACATTTATTTATCTTTGGATATTTGTATCACTTGATAATTGTACATTTTTCTTTCGATTTCATATAAGTAGGTAGTTGTTGACATTGATCATTTACTTACAGCTAAGGTTAGGACATTGCAGGCTGATCACCTGATTGTCTGATAAGTAAGATGATCCGTGCTTCGGAGGGCACGTTAAGCCGTCGGTCCCGGTCACTGTCTTTGACATTGGTCGTTACCTAAAACCATGTCAGAGGCCTTTAAGGCGGTTTAAAAACTCTGACACTAGTGTTAGTCACTAACACACTCGATAAGAAGACTGCAGCATTTTCTCCGTAAACGTCAACTTATTATACTGATATCCAAATTAGATATGTGGTCTGAGAATATATCGATCTTAATTTCTAGATACGCATACAGAGTCTGAAGCTACAAGCGCCAAATACCACTCTTACCGTGATGGTAGGCGGTTAAAGTGGAAAAAGCTATACTCGCCACCCATCACTATTTTGATTCACTCACACCGCGTATTGAAGAGGGCTATGCTCGGTGTATTGCCGTGTGGTTTCCAGCAGAGTAGAAGAGTAGAAATATTAGTAGGTCTCATCGATGCTTATAAGCTTTGTTTAGTATTTCCTAAGTCGCCTTCTACGACATCCACGGGAGGACTTGGAGTGACTTTATTCTACTCTGCCGGGAACCACACGGCTAACATCTATCAGTTCATTGTGTAACTGTAGCTACTGATGCAAAGCTAAATGTACTTATTTAGCTTTGCATCAGTAAGGTCTAAGGTGCGTAGGAAGATAAAATGCAGTTCGTGCGACAGTCTCATGCTCCACTGGTTTTATCTTGCAGTTTATCCATGCGTCATTGACGCACGAAGAACTGCTTTGTTATTGTTATCGTATTGTTACATTGACAGTGTTATTGTGAGCGATAAAGTCAGAGGTTTTATTACAAAAACTAACCAAATCCCGCGACTTTATTCGCAAGGACAAATACAAGAATTAGACACAAGTACAAGAAAGAACAAGAAAAGGACTTTATGACTCCAAAAATTTGCTTATCAGGCTAAAAGGCCGGCAACGCATAGACGGCACCTCCGGTGTTGTATGTGTCCATGGGCAGCGATGACGACTTATAACATAAAAAAAAACAACTTTTGCTAAGACGTCCTTTGATATTTCTTAAAGTTTAGCTAGACAATTATGGTTCTGCATCAGTTGTTCCATTTTCCAAAATTAATTAAACCTTATATGTTGCCCAGGCCTAACGGCTATAAAACAAAATGTTTTAATTTGATTTTGTCCATTATTTCCGGAGATTAGCACGTACAAACAGACAAATAAACAAACAGACAGACCTTTTTAAAAAATTCTTACTCTAAAAATATGTCTCCATCGCCCCCATTTCTTTTTGGAAATATATTTAATATACAGGCACACTTTTTTTAAACTGTTTTATTATATGTATAGATATGGTCCTGCAAATACTATAGTGTACTTTTGTCTCAAATATCTCTTACACTAGTTTTGTGGTACTGCTTTACACGTGTATGCTTTTTTATACGCAATATTCCATCATAATTATCAGGCCTTTTTAGTCTCCACTGCAAGAACACGACCCTCTCTGTATACTCTGTAGCATTGCAGCCAGAGGTTTGGCCTACACTTTCCTCGCTAGCCAGACGGGTTGGAAAGGTCTCGTTGATGTAATTAAAAGCTTTATTTACCTTGTATTTCTTAAGTTGAGACACGAGATCCATAGAAATTTTCCGTGTGGTTTCCGGCAGATTAGAAAAGGACTACTCTAAGTCTTCCCGTGGATGTCGTAGAAGGCGACTTAGGAAATACAAGCCAAACAAAGTTTATAAACGTCATGAAACCTCTCCAACCCATCATGCCAGCGTGGAGAGTGTAGGCCGAATTCTCTAGCTGCTCTGGACTAATATAGCTCTAGTAGTACAGAGAGGGTCGTGCGTCTGCTGTGGAGACTAAAAAGACCTGAAGACGACGATTATGATGATGATGATGACATACATACATACATACATACATACATACATAATATCACGCCTGTTTCCCGCAGGGGTAGGCAGAGACTATGGACCTCCACTTGCTACGATCCTGACAAACCTCTTTTCCTTCATCTAAACTCATCAATCTCTTCATACATGCCCTTCGGTTACGGGTACTTTTTACCTCTCCTTTTTTTAGAACGTCTGCAATTTGGTCGCAGAAAGTTCGCCGAGGCCGACCTTTTCCTACTGTTCCCTTCACATTTGTCATATAAATATTTTTCGTCAATCTCTTTTCATCCTGATGATGATGATGACGATCTATAGATAGACTTGGAGTGTTCCTATTATACTCTGCCGGATATGACTAGGGTAAAAAAAAAGGATCTGTGAAATAAACCCAAAGGATTTTCGATGCCGAAGTCTAAAGTCGAAGGATTCAAAATCGTACCTTTTAAGTAGTTGTTCGTTGTAGTTCTCATTTGGGAAATCGTTCGATATCACGACACGCCGACTGCAATGCCGTAACGTAACTTGGGGCAAAAATCGCACGTGTAGTGATTGGTGGTTAAGCTACTAAATTCTACATACATACATACATACATACTATCACGTCTTTATCCCTAATAGGGCAGACAGAGCATTTTGGGTCTTGCGGTTCTATACAGAGCCCAGGGCCGCAAGACCCAAAAGCCACTTTTAGCGTCATGGTGGGCGAGAAGATGGAAAAGCAATCAATACAGTGATGGGTTGCTAGCCGCATCGCCTGTTAACATGATTCGCATTTTTGCCCATTCCCTCGATCGGCTTTTACGATCTGCGTGGGAAGAGACGCAGCTGGTACATTCTAAGTTTTTTCATTTCTCCCAGACCAGCATGGGAGTAAATTCACTAAAACTAAATTCTAAGCCTATTTTTTTCAAAATTTTACTTTTCCACTTTTTCGCCATGACTAATATACATCATCATCATCAGGTCTTTCTGTTTCACTGCAGGAGCACGACCTTCTCTGTACAAACATAACCATACTTGGTCATAGCAGCCAGAGGACTTCGCCTACCCTCTCCAAGATAGCCAAACGGGTTGGGAAGGTCTCATCGATTTGTTTAGCTTGTATTTCCTACGTCGCCTTCTACGACATCCATAGGAGGAGTTGGAGTGGTCCTATTCTACTCTGCCGGATACCACACGGCAATTGTATATATGTAAAGAAGTTAAATGAATAAACTCCTAAATATTGCGACAAGATGCATTTTTCATAAATCTTCAAAAGGCAGACTGGCAATTAAAATACTTTAGCAGTGCGATCTCCATTGTGTTGTGCGTCTGTCTGTCAGTGGCAGCGTATCGCATAATCACGCGGCCCACTGGCGCCGAATAAGACTCCAATTCACTACCAATTACTCTCAAATACATTGCGAATCAAATTATTTTATTAACCATAGCCACGCATTTTTGAGAATATATTTTATTTTTGAGGCCGCGTGTTGGTCGCAGTTCTAACATAACCTAACCTATAGGTTTGCCCTAACCTAGGAAAATGGATAGAAGTGTCGTAGCACTCGCCGGCCGCTGCCGCGGCACGCTCGCTTCGCTCGCTCAGCTCGTATGTATGTGTTGGTCGCAGTTCTATCATAACCTAACCTATAGGTTTGCCCTAACCTAGGAAAATGGATAGAAGTTTCCTAGCACTCGTTTCAAATGTTTCAACTTTTTTGCAAACTGAAACTTACGTGGAAACAAAATTAAGGGTAACAAAACTTTGATGTTACGTTATTTCGATAAAATATGAAAAGAAATAACGATAGACTGAGTTTGTAAATAATGAATAATCGAGTAAATGAAATTTCGATGTCAACAGATTTTAGGATTTGTTAAATATTGTATTAAAAGATTTGCGAATAGTTTTCCCATGTTGTTCTGGGAGAAAAAAAAAAAACTTAGAATGTACCAGCTGCTTCTCTTCCCACGCAGATCGTAAAAGCCGATCGAGGGAATGGGCAAAAATGCAAATCTTTTTAACAGGCGATGCGGCTAGCAACCCATCACTGTATTGATTGCTTTTCCATCTTCTCGCCCACCATGACGCTAAAAGTGGCTTTTGGGTCTTGCGGCCCTGGGCTCTGCATAGAACCGCAAGACCCAAAATGCTCTGTCTGCCCCATTAGGGATAAAGACGTGATAGTATGTATGTATGTATGCGAATAGTTTTATGGGGAATGAAAATCGTTGAAATGAATTGCGAGAAAGTGATGGGTTCCCCATACTTCGACATATGATTATGATTATGTTTCTTGGGGATAGCTGTCCAGTAACATAGACTGAATTCACCCTAAGGCCATACCCAAATTTTCCGGGGTCCAGTGGCGCCGCCATTTGAAATAAATCATTTAAAAGGAAACGGAGAATCATTCAAAATTGTGTCTTGGTCAAGCCCTAGATAACCTTTAAAACTATTTTATGAACTACTGTTTATAATTTAAAGTGCGAACGTGAAGCTTTTCTACGCACATTAGCTAAAAGTGGCCGTTTTTCGCAAATGTGCGTAGAAAAGCTTCACGTTCTCACTTTAAACTACAAAAAGTAGTTTAAAAAATACTTTGAATGAGTATCTAGAACTTGACCAAGACACAATTTTAAATGATATCTCCGTTTCCTTTTAAATAATTTATTTTAAATGGCGGCGCCACTGGACCCCGGAAAATTTGGGTATGGCCTTAAAATAGTTTCAATATATTTTGTTAGACCTTTAAATATTATTTTATACATAGGCATTGCAACAAAAAAACTGGCCAAGTGTGGCCCGACACGCAGTGTAGGGTTCCATAGTTGCGAATGCCGACTTTGAGTACACGCCTTAGTGGCGTGTAAAAACGAACGTCTAATAAGCGGCCAAGTGCGAGTCGGACTCGCCCATGAAGGGTTCCGTAGTAGCAAATGACATAATATAAAAGTCTTGTAGTATGTTTTTTTTAATTTTTTATATTTGAGTTGATTGAATGAAAGGAAAATTGCCGTTTATGATTTATGACGAATTAAAAAAAAACTACTTACTAGATCTCGTTCAAACCAATTTTCGCTGGTAGTTTTCATGGTAATGAACATCATATATTTTTTTTAGTTTTATCATTCTCTTATTTTAGAAGTTACGGGGGTTACAATTGAGTCTAACAAAAATTTTCACTTTAAAACCAAATATATCAGAAACGGATTCTACAGAACCCTTAAAACTATTAGAACTACTTACTCGTAAGAAACTTATCCCAAAATAGAATCTTTTCCAGTCAAGCGGCAAATAAATCTGGTCCTTCGCTCCGGACAACTAAACCAATCAACTGGTTGTGTAGAATGGAACTCGATACCATTTTCGGGTTCCGTACCCAAAGGGTAAAAACGGGACCTATACTAAGACTCCTCTGTCCGTCTGTCTGTATAGCTAGACAGTTGAAATTATCATAGATTATGTATTTCTGTTGCACAGATAACTAAAAACAGAATAAAATAAATATTTAAGTAGGGCTCTCAAACAATAAATGTAATTTTTTGAAGATAATATTACGGAACCCGTAGTGCGCGAGTACGATTCGCACTTGGCCGGTTATTTTTCGATCTAAACAACTGATAGATCATTTTAAAAATAAAAGTTATTTGACTGACATATTAATTTTTCAAGCACCTTTCAAAAGTAAATATTACATTTGCTTGCTATATTTTCTTGCTTACTTACATAATTCATAATTATGACATTATACTTGTCTAATTTTAGTATAAATAGGAATAATTGTAAATAAACGTTTTTTGGAGAAAATGCTGCAGTTATAGTTCGCTTCTTCTGTACTTGCGCTTAGGAAGCGGCAGTAAACTTAGCTGTAAGTAAATGATCTGACGTCAACATTTACCCTTTATATTATGAAATCGAAAGGAATAGACAAATTGACAATTATCACGTAATACAAATATCCAAATAAAAATAAATGATTTTTATTTATTTATTTATAAAAACTTTATGGATCCAAAATACACAATTGTTTACGATTGGCGGACTTAACGCTAAAAGCATTCTCTCCCATTCAACCATATAGATAAACAGAGATTTGATAGTCGCGCAAAATAACTTAGATAAAACAAAACATAGATACCTAATAATTATACCTGCATACCTATTTTTGACTTTGACTTTTGTCAATAACTACCTTTTATGAAATTGAAAGTAGAATTGTGATGCAAATATCCAAAGATAATTAAATGATTTTCGACTTTTACTTTCATAGCTGAAATATGTAAAACCAACAGTGGAAGCAATAACGTTCATATCAGAAAAGTAATCACATCGGTTTACAAACGAATGCTCGCAGTACCACTAATATTTTTCAAAAGGACGGATTGAAATACGAAGCGGAGATATAAAAGAGGCTCCAATGCAAAATATATTGAAAGGGCAGGTAAAAAGTAAAATGTACGTAAGCCGTAGTACTGTGGAGATATGACGATTTGCTCTGCGCATGTGCGAAATAACGCGCCTTCAGTGACTCTGTGTTCGTGGAGCGAAGCGCGTGTCGCTGCTACTAAAAAAATTACGATCGAAAAAGTTTCGGTTCTTATATACCTAGTCAGATATCTGTGATCTGAATTTAAAAATAAAAATTGTTTTCCGCGTGTGAAGTTTACTTCGAATAGGACTGGCAGTTAAGGTTTTGAATTTAGAATTAATTGTGATTGATATATTTTAATTTGATTCAAGTGATTTTATTAGTGGCCAGTGTTGGTGATAGTTTCATTGTGGTGAAAAAACTTGGAAATTTTAGGAGGTAAGGAAGATTTTTTTTATTGATGGCACCTGTTGATATTTTCAGATTTTATAATGTAATAATAATATTTAGCTGACTACTGTCAATTCATAAATAGTGCAATATTTATTAAATAGAACGAATTTCTTTATTGGACGTTTAGGACTTGGCGGATCTATGCGAAAAAAGGTGGAACATTATTCATTCCGTCGCGAACTTTTTTAGTGGCTTCAATTTTGTGGGGATTTTTTCAGGGGCTCTATTTTTTTGTAATTTTGTTCAAACCCGTTAAAAATTAATATATAGGCACAAATCACTGGCAAATAAGAGAATTATTAAATTAATCTTATCGACTGGTAGAGAACGCATCAGCATTAAGTTCACCTTTTGTACCATTGTGGTCAATAAAGATATTAATAAATAAATAAATCACACTGATTAAGCTAGCCAAAAGTAAGTTCGAGACTTGTGTTATGGGACACTAACTCAACGATACTATATTTTATAACAAATACATATATAGATAAAGCTCAAAGATCCAGGACAATTTAAAAAGCCCATTTTCCATCTTGCTCTGACCGGGGATCGAACCCGGGACCTCTGGGTGGCGGACTAGCATGATGACCACTACGCCACGAAGGTCGTCAAGGACGTCGAGGAGTGTCCCACGTCACTCATTTTTTTATTTATAAAACATAATTGTAATATACAAGCGTTCTTGTCCTAATTATGGTGGTAACCATTTCTGTGGTTTTATGTGTTATGGTATTTTTATGGTATTTTTAAGTAGGACACCTTTTGAACTTGATCTTTACCTGATAATGTGTGAAAGAATGTAAGATCTCCAATAAATTACAAAATACACAAGTTAAGTAGGTGTATTACATTTCAATTTTTATTTAAAAGAAAATATTTTTAATTTTCTTTTAGTTTAGGTATACCTATGACTTATTAATTTATTTATTTAATTTTATATATGAATACAAGTGTAATGGCGGACTTAAATTATTAATAATTATTGTTGGACCATTGCGGTTCTGCATCAGGTGTTCCATTTCCCAAAATCAGTTATACCTTATACGTAGCCCAGGCTTAACAGCAGATATAATAAAAAAGTTTCATTCGAATCCATCCAGTATTTCCAGAGATTAGCGTGTACAAACAGACAAACAGGCAGACTTTTTTATTTCTTACTCTTTTACTAAGTCTTCATCACGCCAAATATTTTTTTGGAAATATCATCATCATCATCATCATCAATATATTCAATGTACAGACAATTTTTTTACTGTTTTATTATATGTACAGATTTTGTATTTCTGCATCGCTCAAATTTTTTTTTGGAAATGTTTTCATTGTACAGACATATTTCTTTTTGACGTGACAACGTCTTAAATTAGGTTGCGGCTGGGAGTCACTTATGAAAAAGTGTAACGCTCGGTAACGTTACGATGAGTCACCGAACGAGAGAGAGGCCCGCCGAATGCCTTGCGTCTCTCTCCCACTCAACTATGATCGCGTTGTCACGTAAAACTTTCGCCCGTATACCGACTTTACAGGCAACCAATTTTTTTTTGGAAATGTTTTCATTGTACAGACATATTTCTTTTTTTCCCGTTTAAATAAAAAAAAAAAAAAAAAATTATTATATGTATAAAAATGTCCTTTCCATGTTGTATTTATTAAAACCTTCTAGCTTCTTAAAGCATCTTCAATTTGCATGAAAAACGGTACACGCGCCGATTTTTTCAATGGTCTATTTTTGAAGCAGGAAATTAATTTCTGTAAGTTGAATCGACGGGCAAAATAAACGTCGAATGACTTTGCCCATTCAACGTTTATTTTGCCAGTCGCTCGAGTTCAGTGAGAATCCTCTTGTATTTGAGCAGTGAGATAGGTCGTATTCTGACAGTTTTGTACAGAATAACTAGAAATATATCTTTACATTAAATGATTTTATTTCTTATCAAAACAAACAAATATCCTAAATAAAACTAAATATAATTATGAATAAAACTACAGCTAAACTAAATATAAAACTTAAAAATAGAATCAAATAATATAAAAAATGGACCCCAAATCACTGCGTTCGTGGGGTAGGGTGCCCAAGAGGCTGGCCGCATTCCCCCGTTGAATGGCCAGGCTCAATCTTTGGCCAAAATGCGCGCCAGCTCTTGGATCTCCTGAAGCGTTGATGAGGCGTGCGGAAATCTCCTTGAACAGCTGACGGGCTTCCGCACCCCAAGGCCCCAAAGTCTCCACGGCAAAAGGCGTAAATATATACGGCTCTCCCAAAGCCGCATATTTACGCCTCTTATTCTTTACATTTAATATATAACCAAAAAATTATTGAAAAAGTGTCTCTGTTTGTTCCATTAATCTCCGGAAATATTAGACTGATTCGAATGAAACTCTTTTGTTATGAAGCTGTTAAGCCTGACCAACATATCTATACATATAATAAAACAGTAAAAAAATTGTGTCTGTACATTCAATATATTTCCAAAAAAAATATTGGGGGCGATGGAGACATAGTAATAGAGTAAGAATTTTAAAAAAAATGTCTGTCTGTTTGTCTGTTTGTCTGTATGTCTGTTTGTCTGTTTGTCTGTTTGTCTGTTTGTACACGCTAATCTCCGGAAATACTGGACGGATTCGAATGAAACTTTTTTTGTTATATAGCTATTAAGCCTGGGCAACATATAGGGTATAAATGATTTTGGAAAATAGAACGCCTGATGCAGAACCGTAATGGTCCAGCTAAACTATAAGAGATATAAAAATGTCGCCTTAGTAAAAGTTGTTCGGCCTGATGAGCATTTTCCAGAGACATAGAGTCCACGCGAACGAAGTCGCGGGCTTCGGCTAGTAGGGTATAATCGACACTTTGTTTTTATTCATCATTGAAAAAAAAGGTTATGCAAATTTCGTCAGAGGAAGACTAAGAAGGTCGTTTATGGATGAAGTAAAAGAAAAGGTAAAAGTTGTGTCGCATAAGGAGGTCAAGCATTTAGTGGAAAATAGAGAGACATGGAAAATACTCCACCGGCAAGAACCTAGTTCTTAAGTTTATTGATGATGATAATGAAAGAAATCAGTCAAAAATACCACCCCGAATTGTACCCGGTTCAAAGGTACCCACTATGCTTGCCGCATTTCTTCTTTGGATTGCTATGGACAGCCTTTGGACCATCCGGAGCGGTGGTCATATCCACGGGACTTTAATCAACGTCCAATTACAACAAAGTGCTTCGCTTCTGAACACCAAGGTCCAGCTGTTTCTACGGCAACTGGAACGACTTCGTACTGGTTAGATTAAACCGAATATGTGGTATTTTTACGTCCAGCTGCCGCCTTTGCCGCCGCACTGACTTATCGCGTAGTGTGTAAGGTAGGTCTCCCATGCTGGTCTGGGAGAAACGAAAAAACTTAGAATGTACCAGCTGCTTCTCTTCCCGCGCAGATCGTAAAAGCCGATCGAGGGAATGGGCAAAAATGCGAATCATTTTACCAGGCGATGAGGCTAGCAACCCGTCACTGTATTGATTGCTTTTCCATCTTCTCGCCCACCATGACGCTAAAAGTGGCTTTTGAGTCTTGCGGCCCTTGGCTCTGCATAGAGCCGCAAGACCCAAAATGCTCTGTCTGCCCCATTAGGGATAAAGACGTGATAGTATGTATGTATGTACGTGTGAGGTAGGACGCCGCATACGTGTTGACACAAGTCGCATCCCATAACAAACAACCTCCCCTCTGCCACGGTACCAACGTTATTCCGTCAGGTCGTTTTCCGTATGTGCGAGAGAGACCAGGATCCAGCTGGCAGGATATATTTGCCGACATCAATGCCCTTCGTATAATATCGTTCAGAGAATGATGACGAGACAAACGACCTGAACATCTAGCACACCCAAGAGCATGGTGTCCATCGATGTGGGTATAATTGATTTTGGAAAATGTAACACCTGATGCAGAACCATAACGGTCCAGCTAAACTATAAGAAATATAAAAATGACGCCTTAGAAAAAGTTGTTTAGCCTGATGAGCATTTTCCAGAGAGAGAAGCGGGCTTTGGCTAGTCCGTAATTAATCAAACCATGGACCATACTAGATCACTATAGTATAATGATAATAAAATATAAGTAAAAAAACAAAACAAAAATGTCGAAGTTTCCATGCTAATTACCCGGGCGGCTTAACACTTTTGTATGAAAATGTCGGATTTTTAAAAAAGTTTTTATCTGCTATTTTATTATCATTATACTATAGTTATCTAGATTAGTCTGTGGTTTGATTTATTACGGGTATGTCCCTTCCACTTTGTAGATTGATTGGCTTGTCTTGGCTTGGCGCTTTTTCCTTTTTTCGTGGGTGTAAGTGGCCTATATTATTGGTGTCAGATGTTTTTGTGTAACGTAATAGGCTTACGTTGACAAGATAAGTATATCATTTTAGCGAGACTTCAAAAAATAAGAAGCTTTTTAATTCAAATGTATAGGTATTAACTAGCTTTTCGGGCGCTGCGCGGGCTGCAAGCAGCCCGCGGTTTTTCGTGCGGCTGTTGAGGTAGGCTAAAAAATATTTCCAGTTTAGAAAATGGGTAAAAGTTGCAGTCAGTATAGGAAACATCATAATATGTGTGGGGGCGGCCATCTTGGATCCAAAATCGGAATGCAGTTTCGAGTTCCGCGGGGTGCTTTACCCCCACATGCAAAATTTCAGACCTCTACGAAGTCCCAGTGAGACGTTATAAACGAAATAAGTTTAATTTTCTAAAATCCAGACGCCATCTTGGATTCCAAAAAAAATATTGAATTTAGGTTTTTGGGGTCAATTTACATATAGATATCGATTTTCAGCCAAATCGCAAGCAGTTGACTTTCGGCGGCCATCTTGGATTTCCAAAAAAAAAAAAGACGCTGCGCTTTGTGATAGTGGCTCGGGCTTCACCCTCACCCGCAGCTCGGCCTGCGACCTCGCGGGGGTGGCCTTTGCTTTTGGCTTTTGGCCTCTGGTGCGCCTAGTTACTTGGGGTGGCCGTTTGTATGAAATTTGTATGGAGGAAAATTGTCCTAGTATGGCGGCCATCTTGAATTTTGAAAAAATCAAAAAACAAATGACGCTCGTCAAATTGCTCACAACCCCCTACATTTAGGGAAAAAAATCACACCCCTAACCCCAACCGTTTTCGCAGGCCGTACCCCTTCCACATCAGGTTTCCGCAGATCCTCAAATGTCAGATTTTTCTGGTACTCACTGGAGCACCCTCTATACGACCGCACATCAACCTAAACCCCACCAACCCCGCAACAGGGCAAACAACTCTGTCAGTGAGTGAGTCAGTGGTATTGTAGGTTTATATATAGGTATTAATATGTTTATAGATTTTTGAAGAAGCTTGTTGCTGATATTTTTCTGTTTTTATTTTTGACTAAGCATGTTGCGGATTTTTCATTGTATCTCAAAATTGATTATATAAAGAATGGAGATTTATAGCCATCATAAAAAAAAACAAATAAAAAAATCTATAGATATGTTTTTAAAGTTAGTCTTTTCCTATGTTCCGGGTGGTGTCATTTCAAAGTCAAAGTCAAAGTCAATTCTTAAGGTTACATACCCAAAGGGTAAAAATAGGACCCTATAACTAAGACTCTGCTATCCATCTGTCCGTCTGTCTGTCACCAGGCTGTATCTCATGTACCGTAATTGTTAAACAGTTGAAATTTTGGAAGTCAGTAAAAAACCAGAAACAATTGTAGAACGAGATGTTTGTAGGAGTCCTCTAGTCGCCTCTAACTATATCCATAATGTTTACCATTAGCAAGTGTTAGTTGCAAATGATCGTAAACCAGGGTATGCTTTCAGTAATTTCGTCCCCAAAAATAAAATATAAGACAATCTTCACTCGTCACCCAAGATTTCAGATCGCTAATGACCCAGCAAAATGGAATAAAAAAAAACTGAAACAAATAATAGTTTTATGCCGGGCCGTCCGACGTCAAACACCCTTGGGAAAAAACTTGTCTATTATTTAATTTCGTACATTTCCTTAATTCAAAAGCACAATAAAGAATTAGGCCAATTTTGCCTGTCAGCCGGGGCGGTGTCCAGCATTTTTGTGCGTCAACAATTACATGCCAGCTAATTTAATTGCAAAATTCGGTTAGTGCCAACCCTGAGTTGCAAACTAAGGAATTAACAGAAGTAGCGAAAAATTTACAGATCACACATTTTATCTACATGGATATCTAGATCTAGGTGCCGTGTGGTTTCTGGCAGAGAAGAAGGTACTTTAAGTCCCGTGGATGTCGTAGAAGGCGACTTAGAGAATGCAAGCTGAACAACCTCATAATACTGAATTTCTTCGCTGCTTTGAGAACAGAGTTCGCTATTGGCATTTTTCAACTACAAAAGCGGTCTCGCAAACATACCGAAAAGGGAAGCAGACCAAACATTACATACTTTGAACGCTTGGCAATTTTTCACTCGAAGCTTATTTTTTATTTGCCTTAATAATATATTTATAAACAGTTACTACGGGTGTTTGTATACTAAGAACTCTGTCACATTCATAAGTATAGTTACCATTTTTGTTCCAAATATTACAAATTATATCAAAGAAATGCAACAAACTTATGTAGCTTAAGTGTAAATTGATGCCACGCGGCATTCTTTGTATTACAGTAATGTTTAGTCTGGTGCCTGAAGAAGAAAAAGCTTGAACTATCAAAAAGATTTGACTTTGGTTTTACTACCGGCAGTCTGTCCATCGTCAACCGTACTCAGAAATCTATAAAAATAAATGTGTTTCTTTTTAATGGATAAACTCAAAAACAACGATTAAATTTTAAAAATTCTTTCACGTGTAGAAAATTATATATTATCAGCGAATAAGATAGGCGCCTATCGCAAGTAAATTAATGATGGTGATGATGATAAAACAGGTAGTACGTCTTAAAAATGTTTTTGTCTTTACGTGACAACTTCTATATTATTTTTAATTTGCACCTGAGTTTTCGCTCTTCTCGCACCAAATTCTCTGTCAGTGTCAATCTTCATTTGCTTAATAAGGACGGGGCGGTGTTTCTGAATTCGAAATAATGAAAACTATTGTTGATGTTGACTTACTGAATTAGGCAAATAAATGATAGCTCCTAATTGAACGTGCGAGCGAAACGAGCGAAGTTCTTCGAGTCTACTTGAGTTATCCGGTGATTGTATGTATTTATGTTTCATCATTTTCGTCGACCTCCGTGCCGTAGCGGTCATCATGCTAGTCCGCCGCCCAGAGGTCCCAGGTTCGATCCCCGGTCAGGGCAAGTTGGAAAATGGCCTTTTTCAAATTGCCTGGGTCTTGGATGTTTATCTATATATGTATTTGTTGTTAAATAGTATCGTTGAATTAGTATCGCATAACATAAGTCGAACTTACTTTAGAGCTAGCTCAATCACTGTAATTTGTCCCTGTATATTTATTTATTTATTTATCATTTGAGCCACATAACATCCACTGTTGGACATAGGCCTTTCCTAAGAATTTCCAAAATGACCGATCTAGAGCGGCTTGCATCCAGCGCCTTCTAGCGACCTTGGTCAGGTCGTCAGCCCACCTTGTGGGTGTATGCAGGTTTGCTCGACAATAACTTCAATAACTTCGATGGGATCTTTATAAAAGGTAGGCAAGTCGATATCTATATCTATACATATAATAAAACAGTAAAAAAAGTGTGTCTGTACATTAAATATATTTCCAAAAAAAATATTGGGGGCGATGGAGACGTAGTAATAGAGCAAGAATTTAAAAAAAAATGTCTGTCTGTTTGTCTGTTTGTCTGTATGTCTGTTTGTACACGCTAATCTCCGGAAATACTGGACGGATTCTAATAAAACTTTTTTTGTTATATAGCTATTAAGCCTGGGCAACATATAGGGTATAAATGATTTTGGAAAATGGAACGCCTGATGCAGAACCATACTGGTCCAGCTTAACCAAAAGAGATATAAAAATGCCGCCTTAGTAAAAGTTGTTCAGCCTGATGAGCATTTTCCAGAGACATAAAGTCCACGCGAACGAAGTCGCGGGCTTCGGCTAGTAGCCAATATAAGAAAAGTGCAAGCATAAGCCAAATCAATATTATCGTAATAGGCATGACGAATGGAAAAATATTTTAGGTCCATCGGTTAGATTATTGAAAAATATTGTACATGTATTTTTTCTTTTCTCTGAGAAACCAAAAATGAGAAAGATTTATATACATATAAATTTCGCATGACGTCACGGCTGGGTAAGATTTTTACTTAGTAGTGACGTTGCAAGCCCCCACTCCGGAACTTTGATGCTCCGTATCTTGAGAATTTTTACTTTTTTGGTAAACTGAAAAATACGGGTCCATTATTTTTCTATAATCTAAAAGATGGACTAATTACAATCATACTTTTCGAACCCTGTCATCACCCCTCAAGAGAATCGGTTGAGAAATGCTACTTGCAGAGAACAGCCGATCAGACATACAAAAGCATTTTTGACCAACTTAAAACGGTGAGGAAACAGCGCTTTACCCTCGTTCGCTAAACTGAACTGTTAGAACAAGATATACGTTTAAAAAACTTACCTACCCTACTACAGAAGGCATATACGGTAAACAATTTAAAACAAACATTCCTCCTTCAAAAAGTTTATTTTATTTACTGAAAACAGTGAATAAGATGCACTTTTGATCACTGTTTTAGTGTTTGGATTTACATCGAGAGCCATGAATCACTCGCGATGCTCAGGATTCTAACACTTGAATGTCACTCCCTACGGTCGTGATTCAGTCGTTAGAATACTTCACTTGCTCCTGATTCATCTACGACCCTCGAAGTTAACCCGTCTTTTATTCCCTGATTGCATAATATACTATTAGCTTATGTCCACTTTACAGTAATGATAAATCTATTGACATTTTACATCAGCATCATCAATCATCATCATCAGGTCTTTTGTGTCCCCACTGCAGGAGCACGACCCTCTACAGCTATACTTGGCCAGTGGACTTGGTTTACACTCTCCTCGCTGGCTCGCTGGCAGAGGGTTGGAGAGGTCTCATCGTCTTATCGATGTTTTATGTGCTTTGTTTAGCTTGTATTTCCTAAGTCGCCTTCTACGACATCCACGGAAGCACTTGGAGTGGTCCTATTCTACTCTGCTGGAAACCGCACATCATCATCATCATTTCAGCCGCACAACGTCCACTGCTTGACATAGGCCTCTCCCAAAGATACATACATACATAATATATATACTACTAAAATCATAACCCCTTTCTCTTGACTTTGCCGTAGCCAGGTATTAAACTAACTTACCGGTTCTTATTTGAAAACAAAAAGCTAAAACCATTTTCACCCTAAATTTAGTAACTACTAGTAATTAAGTTTAATCGTGATAAAAGTCACCTCAAAAGGTGTTGATAAAGTTAGTTAAAGCTTAGAGTGGGTATACATCAATGATGTTTTATTTTATAGATATCTCATTACATAAACATTTTATATACTATGTGATTTGAATAACGTCGGGTGCACACAGGCCGCTCTTGATCGGTCATTTTGGAAATCTTTGGGAGAGGCCTATGTCCAGCAGTGGACGTTATGCGGCTGAAATGATGATGATGATGATGGGTGCACATACAAAATAATTCAAAATCACGTAGTATGTAAATTTCACTCCCGCAAAGTAACACTTGAACATTTTAGGCCAGAAGCATAGAATGAATATATGTAGTGTTGCAAACAATAATATAAACTATCGATAGTCTACTGATACTATTTTGACCTCGGAAAGCAGTAACAATGTCGATAGTATCGATATTATCGATAGTGCCGATAGTAAATGAACTATTTTATAAAGAACAATCGATAGTATTATCCTAATATCGATCGTAATTTAGCTATCAGTAGTTAATCATACAGAAAGAAGTTTAACAGTGAATGGCGAGGGGTGACCTCCTCAAGGCGAGAACGGGGGAGAGGTGCGGGGACGAGGAACGGGTACGCATATTGCGCGGGACTTTAGGAGATTCCGTTCTGTATGTAATACATATATTAATTCTGTACCATAACCACAGCCTAGGTATGGCACTTCATAGAAACGGAGCAACAAATATACCTAGTACTACTACAAACGAAACAATATATCTGTGCACACGTCAAATGTGTGAGTTAAACAATCAGGGTCACCACCACATAATTTGTTGCTTTACTTACCTATTTTCATCACTTAAAATCTATAAAATTTTCGTTCTTTATTGTTTTCTTTGAATAAACAATGATAATATGCGCAGTTTCTCACCATCATGGTTCAATAATCCCAAGTTACTCACGTAACGTCAACGTGCGACTAGCAACAACCCTGTTTTACAGGCGCTTACAAGGAACAAAAACGGGGGAGGGATTGCGGGGACGCCAGATTGCGGGGGACGGTGCGAGTTTCCGTTCTGTATGTAATACTATTATTAATTCTGTACCATAACACAAGTTTCGAACTTACTTTGGGACTAGCTCAATCCGAGTGATTTGATTCATTTATTTATACATTATTAGATAAGACATATTTATCGCCGGTGCTACATCTAAATATTTATTACCCAAAGGTTTAAAATAAACTCGTCTCTCAAAGTTAATTTGTTAATAAATAAACTGGCAGTTCTCAGTAATACCGTAATTGACTGTAACATTTTCATATTCAGAACTCTAATTACTCAATCGATGGTTTAAATATACTTTAAGTACTTTTATCTTTAAGTACTTACTTTAAAACTTTCTTGAATGTAAAAGTAATTATGTATGTATATTTATTTAGGTAATTAAATTGCACCGCAAGAAATTTTCTGTTTATCCTTTTAGTTGACAGGGAACAGCAGAGAAGGCTTTTAGCGTTCAGTCCGCCAATTGTAAACAATTGTTTATTGTGGATCAATATAGTTTAAATAAATAAAAGGTTTTAAAAATAGTATCTCAACTACATACACATTTTGACCATCCTCTTTTCTTGTCGTATCTACCAAATTTCGTTACTCCGGTATTGATCCACTTCATAGTGGCAGTATGGTGGTCGAGAAGGTGGAAAAAGGAATCAAAACAGTGATGGGTTGCTAAAAATGTTGCCAAAAAATTGATAGTTTTACAATGAATAGTTTCAATTGAAGAATGCCAACTATCGATAGGCCTATCAATGGTATCAATAGCTGTTTTAAGGCATTATCAACCAACACTACTACATATCGATACATGGTATCGATCAATGACGAAAATACAATCAATACTATCGATAGTATTGTGTTTCATAAACTATCGATAGTATTAATAGCTTAGGTACTATCTAGTAGTATTGATAGTTTGGTCGTCGTCAGGATCAATACTATCGTTAGTATGGGTACTATCGATAGTATGGTAAGTAATATTGATATCGATAGACTATAGAAAGTTGACTATCGAGCGGCAACACTAGTTGCTAACCGGCCAGCATCACTATTTTGGTTCTCTTTTTCCATCTTACGCCCGTTATGACGCTAAATAAGGCCTTTGGGTATACACCGTTAAGAATAAAGACGTGACTTATAAATAAATCACTAGATCTTGATAACTTGGCTATGTCTTTAACCCCCGACCTAAGAAAAGGGGTGTTAGGTACAAGGTTGACGTGTCTGTGTGTCTGTTTGTCTGTGGGATCGTAGCTCCTAAACGAATAAATAAATAGGGACAAATTACACTGATTGAGCTAGCCCCAAAATCAATGAAATGAAGGCTAAAATGATGATTATCATCATCATTTCAGCCGCATAACGTCCACTGCTGGACATAGGCCACACCCAAAGATTTCCAAAATGGCCGATCAAGAGCGGCCTGCATCCAGCGCTTTCCAGCCGATAATAATGCGTTTTATGTTTCTGTTCTTCTTTTTCTTTTTCGTGTGTGCAAGTGGCCAACACTAATGTCAGATTTTTCAGGATGCCTAAAGGCATCTGACATAGCTTGACGACTGTCATACAATGATGACAGCCGGGACGGCTTATACGTGCCTTCCGAAGCACAGAGGAGCTCGAGAAATTTTTATGCCACTTGTGGTCACCCATTCAAGTGCGGACCACGCCCGGCGTCGCTTTACCCTCGAAAGCGCTAGCAATGTGCTCTTCCGCTGGGCCACTGAGCTCCTCTTTTTCTTTTTTGATGTTTCTGTTTGTAATAAAGATGTTTAATTGGACACAGTTGTGTTGAGGTCTTTCAATTTAAAGGCTTGACTTGCCACAGCAGCTTTTCTAGGTTTAATTGAATCTAAAGACTAGTCTAGATCTAGCTTCAAGACAAGCTATTTCGAACTTGCCGATAGAAGTCCGATTTGATTGCGTGTTTAAATCTGCTGAATGTAGATAACTTTGGAGACAGAGACTTTTTAGGGGTCCGGTCTACTTATTTCTTCTAAATTTCCGTTTTGTGTTTCGTTGCTACCTTCCATTATTTATTTTATTAACATTGCATGGTAGATGGAATTCCACGAATTAAATAAAAGCCAAAAATCTAGGAATATTTATTCAAGAATAATATAAGTGTTAGGTGTAAAAAGTGTAAGAATTTTCCGTCAAATTTTTCTATCACTTGTGTTTCTGCGTATGTCATATCATCCTTCATCATCATCACCATCAGGTCTTTTTGTCTCCACTGCAAGAGCACGTCCGTCTCTGTATTACGAGAGCCATACTTGGCCTACACTCTCCTCGCTGGCTACAGGGGTTGGAAAGATCTCATTGATGTTTATATGCTTTGTTTAGCTTGTATTTCCTAAGTCGCCTTCTACAAAATCCACCGGAAGACTTGGAGTGGTCCTATTCTACTTCTAGCGCAAACTGTAAACTAACACTTCATTGATGTAAAGTGTGCAAATATATTTCTAGCGATATTCGGATGCGTTTTACTTCACTCATCTTCAGCACCCTCAAAGATTTCCGTGGATATAGGATATTCTACGAAAATAACTTCATTCCAACCGAGTTCTCCACGACACTTACATATTTTTATAAATAAAGCAATAACATTGAACTTTGAAACAATAAATTGGTAGACTGTAGTCATGAAACCTTATCTGTGTAGCAAGAAGGTCAAGTTCGAGTAAATTAGTTTGTTAATTGTTAGTTGCAACAACTAGTAATATCAGATGCATAAATTAAAATGAAGTTCAATTTATACTAGTTCGAACTAAGTTTTATTTGTTATCTTGTTGTTCCTTCGCGTTTATCGCTTTCATTTTAATTCCTGATAATTTAAACTTAGACAGACTTGATTTATCGTCGCAGATATAAACTTGGAGAGGTCTACATATGTTGTAAAGATAAATGCATAAATGGACTCTATAAAATGGAATACATATAAACATTGGATTATCCAGCATTGGATAATCATTTAATTGCTCTCCCGTTTTAAAAACTTAGAATTAAAGCTTAGGTTTAACTTCAAATATTGTTAGGGTTCCATACCCAAAGGGTAAAACGGGACCCTATTACTTAGACATTACTGTCTGCCGGTCCCGTTTTGCGTGGGAAGCTGACTCCGGGCTCAGTTCTCGAACCAGCCCAGCTCCTGCAGGAAGGTAAGAACGCCTGTACGCTTCGTCCAAAGTTCCCAGAAAGGAACCTTCTTTAATTTAAGATCTATTGAGATGATTAAAGTTTCTGTCGCTATCTTTCTTGTGAAAAATCTTGAAAGTTACAGTCTCTGCTGCGTCCTAATCTGTGCTTTCGATCGACGCGCTATCGCAAGTACTCTCACGCGACAAGTACACTCGCGTGCAGAAGTGCACTAGTCAGCGGTCGCGAAAATCGTAGTTCATTTTTGACAGGAATTGCGAAAATTGGAGAAAAATGTAATCTTTAACTTTTTTCTCGAGAGTAATGTTAATTTTTATGTCTATCACGGTGCAGTAAAGTTTATTTGTATTGTATTGTATTGAATGTGTGTTATTAATATGCAATATATGGGTTATTCACAAAGAAACTCAGCTACTGACCGTCATGTTTCAACCTCATCCAGAGGTCTTCCTCAGGGCGAATGTGACTACAGATGCGTGTACGAAGTCGTCCAGAATAGGGCGGTTACATGGAGTAACCGCCCTATTCTGGACGACTTCTTACACGTAATAAAATGATACGTTAGTCGTACTTTAGTGACGTTCTTTTTCTATGTCACACCAAATTAGACTTTATCATGTTACTTTAGTGCTCAATGTTGCTTGACACTGAAACGCGGATACTTAGTTACGTCCGTCTTGCTTACCGCTTTTGAAGTAATCCCCCAGCTTTTCGGAACTTCATGTAATGTCTCATTGCGTGCACCAATGTAAGGTTTATTATCACACTGATTTTGTTCGTCCTAGTCCTCATATTTTGTAAGATAAAATTTATATCCAAACAGTTTGCAGAAAATAGAATCACTAACTTCAAGAATTGTAATATAGATAGGAAGTTTAATTATTATTTAGCACGCAGTCAAAGAAAACAATTAAATCTAGGTTGAGAATAACATTCACATTCTTGCTTTTCTATTCCCGGGTGGCTGCACACAACGGCAAAGTGGGTAAACGCCTGGGCAAATTGTATAGGAATGTAGTTTTTTTTTCTTTTTTGCCTATTATTTTATTATCATTATACTAAAGTGTACAGCCCGGTCTAGTATGGTTCAATTTATTACGGGTATGTCCCTTCCTCGTTGTATCACGACCTAATAATTAACTAAACATCCAAGACACAGGACAATTTAAAAAAAAACCATTTTCCAACTTGCCCTGACAGGGGATCGAACCCGGAACCTCTGGGTGGCGGACTAGCATGATGACCACAACGCCACGGAGGTCGTCAAACCACTTTATCAAAACACTTCGTTATCTCTGGCAAAAATCTTCATCGTGTGAGTTTATTTACAAATAATGACACCGACAAATGCCTTGCTCTTAAATTTCAATTTTTCCATGTTAGTGGAAGAAATTATAAATTTATAAAAATAAAATAATTTAATATCTAATAAGTACCTAAATAAAATTTTTAATCATAATAAGTAAATAAAATTAAAAAAAAAACTTGCGAATGTCGAGTTTATCTTTAAAAAAACTAGAATTCGTCAATAGAGTAGCAGCACCAACTTTTAAATGTAGAAGATGATGATTTGCCCTTCATCATCTTCCTCGCCTTCTCCCTACTCAGGCTTTGCTCTCTATGTCAACTCCCTTCATAGTATTATAT
The DNA here is from genome assembly GCA_963555685.1 of Acrobasis consociella. Lineage (NCBI taxonomy): Eukaryota > Metazoa > Arthropoda > Insecta > Lepidoptera > Pyralidae > Acrobasis > Acrobasis consociella. The sequence goes on from OY743127.1 coordinate 775,962, forward strand.
CATTTACAACATCTGTATATACTAACCCCTCTCCTTTATGTCCCGCTTCACATATTCCCATTTCCTCTACAATCCTACATCTTTCTAGGTCGTCCTCTACTTCGGTACCTATCCACTTACATTTACCATTTAAAATCAGATGATTTGTCCGTATCTACCTAAGTATACCTTTTTCGCACTTCTTCTTTTAGTTGCCTGTACGAGTTTACTTAGGCTATAAGGCCGCCTCTTGTACCTCATAGTCATTCATTATATTACATTTTATAAGTATTACAAAATTGAAAATGTGTTTTGGTGCAATAACCTTTTTTTTTGTATGTATTGTATTGTACTTATGAATATAATCATTAATTATATTTTGTCAACGACTGTACCTCTCAGATTAGTTTAACAAGCATAAGGCGGTCGGTAGCGCCTTATGGCAGATTTTGTATTAAACTTAGAACAAATGCTTGATGTAATATAAGCATAGAGTAGTCAGAGTACTACCAAAATAGTTTCACTAGTAAGATAATTTGGTACTTTCTGCCTGTGGTTCTTATTTTGTTTTTCTTTTAACCTTTATAAACACACTGTTTAGTGTAGTTCTTCTCAAATGCATGCCATTCTCTTGGCCTAGAATATACTCCATCTCATTTTACAAAGTGGCTTGTGTCATTCCCCGTTTAGGTATCGAAAATATACCTACATTATTACAGTGCGCGCGGCGCGGGCGCATGAGGCGTCGCGGAGTGATAAATTCAGTAATATGAATCCTTTGTCCAGAGTATTAAGAATGAAATCGGCTCGCAATGCACTTCTAGTATCTAAAAGAAAAGGTGCTGAGTTCTGACGCGAGCTAAATTAAACCATATCGCTAACCAAATTGAGTAGATATTTCTTTGAATTTCTTTGCAAGTAAGACTTCTGTACGTGAGAACTAGTTATTAGCCTTAGCTCTGTCTGCTTAGAGCCGAAAGACCCAAAACTATGTTTGCCCAATAGGGATAAAGACGTGTAATGTAAAGAAACAAAGATGCCTTACGTTATCGTACCTAGCCAATGTTTACTGTCTCAAGAATTTCCTGTTCCCTAAGATTTTTTATATATTTTATAGTCTTATATCCAAAAGCCTTATTAAATCCGTCACACGTCCAAGGCCCATAACCGTTGCATATGCGAAATGTCCCATACATTGCAATTTCTCCCGATTTTTCGTGGAAAAACCAAATTTGTACTTAAACTGTATAATTATATTTGATGAATTGTATACGCAAAAAAAGGTAAGGAAACGCGCAAGAAGATGAAAGTAAATTTATATACTGTTAAGTACTGTAAAATACCTGATTGATCCTTTTAGACACCAATCTTTTAAAGATGAGGATTTTTTTTTGGCGCCATTCACAACTTACACTTTTATTTGTACCAAATTCACACACACTTCACTTAAATCTTTTCCAATAACATAAAGTCCAATAAATTACACGACGAATGAGTATAATTTAACTACTAAAGCACAAAAAATCACCTATCAAATTATTTAACTATTTCACTACGCACCCGAATTCAAACAACAAGCAGTAATGGCGCGGATTTGTTTCGTGTCGCACTTCACTCATGAATATGTTCTCGACAAAAAATTCAAATCGATAGAAGGAGAGTTCCTATTCGTAGTAATATTATTTTTAAGTGCACCAATCAAATTAGAGTGAAGGAAAAAAATACCATAGAGAACGGACTGCGTTATGGCCTCGGTCAGGCTATGGGACGTTTTGCTCGGATTTACGTTAGCGCCTACGTTAGGACATGGGACGCGTCACGGGTTAAGCACGATGAAGGCGCTTTTAGGCTTAATCCCACAATGAACTCTGTTGAGTATATTACCTCACGACAGACCTACAGTATTTTCGCTAGACCACATTAGCAATTCAGCGGATAGGAGCTAGACATTTTAATGACCTTACAGCACGAATGCATGAATTAACGTCTTGGGCTTTAAATAGAAATGTACTTTAACTTAACCTTTAGATAACAGTTTTTTTACTTTTAACCTTTGTACAAATAAAAGGAGGGTTATATAAAGAATATTAGACTATAAGTAAGTCCTCATCATCATCATCAAGTCTTTTCGTCTCCACTGCAGGAGCACGACCCTCTCTGTACTACCAGAGCCATACTTGGCTAGAGCAGCCAGAGGATTTTGGCCTACACTCTCCTCGCTGGCCAGACGGGTTGGAGAGGTCTCATTGATGTTTATAAGCTTTGTTTAGCTTGTATTCCCTAAGCCGCCTTGTACGACATCCACGGAAAGACTTGGAGTGGCCCTATTCTACTCTGCCGGAAACCACACGGCATAAGTAAATACTTATTTAGAAATATGGAAGAAACATTTGAAATATAATTAAGCGGGCTGTTCTTTTTTGTTAAAGATTTATATACAATATAAAAAAAAGCCCTGTCCTATCTGTTAAAGTTAAGGTTGGGTAGCTCGTGTAGGTTCTATTGATCGGTTTCTCCCAACCCAAAAATCTTCAGTATGTATTTAGAGGATGCCGTCAACTGGGACCGCAATTAACTCGCCGGAATCAAAAATTTTAATATTTTTCTTCCAGCGACGGGACCACGCATTAATTAAAAAAAAAAACTATTGTTCAAGCCAAAACAGTACAGTCAGTAAAAAATGTTTAAAGTAAATTATATCCTTACTCCTTACTAATATGATAAATGCGAAAGTAAGTTTGTATTTTTGTTTGTTTATTTGTAACAACTTCACGCTTCAACCACTGAACTTATTGAGATGAAATTTGATATGGATATAGTTTGATACCCAGGAAAGGACATATGATAGTTTTTGTCTCTAAATTCTCACGGGGAGCGTAGCCCACTAGCACAGCTAGTAATTATATAATAAAGAACATGATTTTAATAAAAAATATAACTTTACTCGCAGTTTTGATTTTTAATTTAATTATTAATTTAAACATTTTTTAGTTTGACTGTACTGTTTCTTTTTTAAATTATGAGTGGTCCCAGTCGCTGTAACAAAAATATAAAAAAATTTGAATCCGGCGACTGGGACCGCGGTCCGAGTTGATTGGGGTCCCAGTTGACGGCATCCTCCCGCAGGTTTTTTTTAGCACCTACACAAGCTACCCAATCAGGGTTTTATATTCTTCTTATCGCGTGTGTTAGTGACTAACACTAGTGTCAGAGTTTTTAAACCGCCTTAAAGGCCTCTGACATGGTTTTAGGTAACGACCAATGTCAAAGACAGTGACCGGGACCGACAGCTTAACGTGCCCTTCGAAGCACGGATCATCTTACTTATCAGACAATCAGGTGATCAGCCTACAATTTGTCCTAACCAAACTAGGACAACAACACAAGTCGTTGCCCCCGCCGGGAATCGAACCCGCGACCTCCGGGTATGAGCCGAACGCTCTAACCACTACACCACGGAGGCAGTTAATCTTCCTTGTCGATAGAGATACATACCAAGCCTTAGTTTCGCTAAAACAACACAAGTAAAGCAGCAAATCTAGGCAATTGTATCAGCATTAACATTCCGTACCAGACGTTGTCTGACACAAACTTACAATAGTGCAGAAACTAAACAGCTAATCCTTGCCTGTATGCTTGTATTCCGAAATTCGAAGTAGTACACCACAAAAAAGGAAGGTTTATCCAGGATCGAACTCATGCCTCATAGACGCACAGACAGTACCTAAACCGGAATTCAAACTCTAACGGTCTTATTATAAAACGCAGACTAACTTTGTTACTAGGTTTAAACCATTATCCGACCATATCAAGTTGACATTTTCAGATAAGACAATGACTTATTACTAGCTGATGTCAACTTGATTTGGTCGGATAGGGGTTAAAACCTAGTAACAAAGATAGTCTGCGTTTTATAATAAGACAGTTACGGTCTTATTATAAAACGAGGACTAACTTGGTTACCAGGTTTAAACCATCATCCGACCAAATCAAGTTGGCATCTAGTAAAGTGTCACTATCTCATATGTCAGTGTCAACTTGATTTGGGTAGATAATGGTTTAAAACTAGTAACAAAGTTAGTCTGCGTTTTATATAAGACGGTAAATCTCTAAAACAAGGAACCTTTATAGTTTCACCATGCCTCTCTGTCCGCGGTTTTTCTCAGAACTTATAAGTACTAGAAAGCTGTTATTTGGTATGGGTTACGTATGTATATAAATCAAGCCAATTTTTTTATTTTTTTATTTCCACACAAGTGGGAATATTTTTTTTTTCGTCTAACCCATTTCCTAGAAACAAATGCCTCATTTTTGTACCGTCGTACTTTTGTACAAACGTGGCCTAAGGTAAACAGTTCTGGCTTTGGTCCAAGGACTAATTTTATCAATCGCTATTAGATAGGTAACCGTGTGTTAAGTTATATAATCTCGTTTTGTAGTGCATTGTTACAGGTATTCAAGTGAAATACACTATAATAACTGCCTCCGTAGTGTAGTGGTTAGAGCGTTCGGCTCATACCCGGAGGTCGCGGGTTCGATTCCCGGCGGGGACAACGACTTTGTGTTGTTGTCCTAATTTGGTTAGGACATTGTAGGCTGATCACCTGATTGTCTGATCAGTAAGATGTTCCGTGCTACGGAGGGCACGTTAAGCCGTCGGTCCTGGTCACTGTCTTGACATTGGTCGTTACCTAAAACCATGTCAGAGGCTTAAGGCGGTTTAAAAAAACGACGGGTTGCACTCTGGAAGTGCCGGCAGAAGTAAAAACTTGAATATTAACGTTGTGCATTTTTGATATTTTGAAATGGTTAGGGAATAATTTTGCACGAATTGCTTTAATTATCAGTATAAAAGTATATACTCTCATTTATGTGGTAGAATACAATATTTATTTATTGGGCTATCGTACACAAACATGACATTTTATTAGCACGCTGTAACATAAACACACACGAACATTCGCGCAAGCGCCCTGCGCCGTCTTACGAATTTTCGATCAGGTCACGTGTCCTGACGCGAGTTTAACATTTTTTACCCATTCCAAAAAAAGTGCACAACGCCGCTAAAGAAGTTTTCACTTCAAAAACTCTGACACACGATAAGAAGAATAAGAAGTGAAATACATTGCCATACCTACCCATCGCCTTATAAACATAATTATTTCTCTTCCTCTAGATGGCGCTATAAGGCAATAATTAAAACATTAAAATCTTTTAATACTATTATTTAAATAAAGTAGTACTGTCATTCATTAAATATGACATATAAAATGCAATCAATATTTTAAAAGTATATTCAACACTTTTTTGTAGCTTTTTTGCTAGTGTTGTGTGCTGCCATCTCTGTGTGCTAACCCCACAACTCCAGTTTTGCCTACGTACGGGCCCTCTTATAATTTATATATATATTATCTTTGACATTGCTCAGAGTAAATCACTTGAAGAAACTAGCAATTTTACTTTTACTAGCCAGTTGGTACAGTATTGCAAAAGCTTCCACAATGTAATGTCGTAGTAATGTATATGTAATGACCATTTTTTGCCGTGTTCCAAAATGGAAAAGGTTAACCGATTATTCGGAGACGTCTAGACCGATTTGAAAAATTCGAACCGGGCATTGCCATAGCCATGGCGTAATGGTCAACACGCTAGACCGCCAACCCGGAGGTCCTGGGTTCGATCCCCAGCCAGGGCAAGTTGGAAAATGGCCTTTTTCAATTTTTCCTGGGTCTTGGATGTTTATCTATATATGTATTTGTTATAAAATATAGTATCCTATAACACAAGTCTCGAACTTACCTTAGGGCTAGCTCAATCAGTGTAATTTGTCCCTATATATTTATAAAGTTTTATGTAAATCGGTTGGGTAGTTTGGGGTTTAAGTAGGTTTAGTTTCGAAAACTGTGTGTTATAATAACCTACGAGCAGAAAAAATAATCATAAAAGCATAAACTATCACGTCTTTATCCCAAATGGGGCAGACAGAGCATTTTGGGTCTTGTGGCTGTAAACAGAATGAGGCCGCGTTAAAAGGCCACTTTTAGCGCGATAGTAGACGACAAGATGAAATAATTAGCCAAGTGCGTGTCGGGCCACGCGCAGTGTAGGGTTCCGTAGTTGCAAATGCCAACTTTGAGTTCATGCCACTAAAAACGTCTCAAAACAAATTTTCTTTTTCCAAGTACATTTTATAAGTTAATCGCCTATAACTATTTAATTTATTAACCCTACTTAGCTCTGAAAGTTTTTCTTTAAACTGCATTATATACACTATAGCTGTGAATTTTTTCACGTGGCCATATAAAACCTTTTAGTAGATAGAAGGGGGAGGGACATTTGCCTCCAACAAAAATTTACACTTTAAAACCCAAATATTTCAGAAACCGATCCCTAAATCGAAAAATGTTGTTAACAAGCTCATAATATTTTTTAAAGACCTATTCAATGATACCCAACACAATGTGTTTGTCAAGAAAAAAAATTATCACTACCTCTTTACATGTATGGCAGCTAAAGTAAAAAAAAATTTTTTATCCCATTTTATTTTACGACTTTTTTGCCATGATGAATATACATATCCATGCCAATTTACAGCTTTCTAGTACTTATAGTATCTGAGTAGGACCGTGGACGGACAGACAGACAGACAGACATGGCGAAACTATAAGGGTTACTTGTTTACTAAAACCCTAAAAAGAACCCTAAAAAGAAGTCTAAATAGTGATGGGTTGCTTGCCGCATTAATATAATTTGCATTTTCACCCATTCCCATCGGCTTTAACGTTTGGAAGGCACCTGGCACATTCTAAGGTTTTTCCTCTCTCCTAAATCAACATATAAAAAATTAAACTGACAAGAAAAACTAGAAAATCAATGTGAAGATAGTAATCTAGGCGGCCTAGCCCAGCCATTGTACACCTAGGTTCTAAACAAACGCGTTCTAAATAAAGCCTAGGTCAAGTATTTTGTCTTTGTAGGAAGTAACTTTCTTGTGGTGGAAAAGGCTTTTATATTTCTTGCGACGCTTTTTAGAGTGTTCTTTGTGGTGTGTTTAAAATGGTCGTATGTTCTTTATATCTTTTTAGGGCGTGTTTAGACGACACGCGCACGCCAAGCACACGCCTAGCCCACGCCTAGCGCGCTTTCAAATTTGTTGCATGTAATTTGAGTCTTATCACACATCAATACAACTCAAATTGCATTTACCGAAGTCCACACGCACACGCCTCGCCTAGGCCACGCACTCGCCTTGCTTCCGCCTTGCGCCCGCCTCGAGCCCGCCCGGCGCTCGCCCCTACAGCATTAACCTTACAGTGGTCGCGCATATGATCATGCCGTTAGAAGTTTTCCTGGTACTCTAGGGTTGGATCACTATTTATATGCATACAAATTTAAGCTATAATATCACATAGCATACTGGTTTAATGCACGATCGTTTTTAAGCATAACGTCCTTTCGCATAATGGAGTATGCATAATAATTTGAAGCATAATGTACCTACCTAAGCATAATCATTATTTAGCCCTAACATTTTAAAGCATACAAGGATGTAAGTAGGATGTAAGTTGTTTTTGTGTATGTATTAGTTTCGCCCTAAGCTAGAGTCGCTCGCTCGCTTCGCTCGCTCGCTCGTGTTTTGGTCACAGGAAACCTAACTAACCTAACATATAATCAAAGCCTAACCTATACTCTGTGGCAAAGATTTTTTTGTGTCTGTGTTATTTTCGCCCTAAGCTTAAGTCGCTCACTCCCGTTTTACTCATTTTATTCGTAGAAATACATTTCCTTAATATTAAACTTATAGTTACAATGCCTATGGAGATATGCCAATTTACATTATGCCGTAACAAATTAGCCTAAAAGTACCTGGGCGACCGAGCTTTGCACGGTTACATCTCAAACATTAACAATTTTTTTTTAAACTTGTCTAAAAACAATGCAAAATAAAAAAAAAATATATAAACTTAAACATAAAAAAAAACAAAAGTAAATCACTGAGTGGGATTCGAACCCGTAACACTCTTTCTAGCGGTCGCTATCCTTAACCACTGAGCTAAATCAAGGCGGTCGCAGCGCGACGAAATTAGCGACCATATTCTGCGTGGAAAGAAAAATGCATGAAAACTCGAAAACACGCGTTTTCCCAAACATAAAACTAATCTAGATCGATTGTTTACCCCCGAAAACCCCTATATACAAATTTTCAGCGAAATCGATAGAGCAGTTTTCGAGATCACAGAAATTTATAAATATATATATATATACATACAAGAATTGCTCGTTTAAAGGTATAAGATATAATTATGCCCAACTACCAGTATGCCAAAAAACAACTTATGCCTAAAAACTATTATGACAAAATATTTTATGCCAAACCCAGTATGCCAAAGCATATTAGGACAAAAAAATTATGCACAAGGGTCCCTCTAGGGTTAAGGCATAATGTGCAACAATTGCATACCTCAGGAGGTTTTAAGTCGTCAGTAGCTAAAAAACTTAAAAATATACCAATACTGATGCTCGACTAGTATTTTCATCATTATATCATATCTACTGTCCATTAAGCTCGGTGGCCCGGTGTGAGAGCGTATTACTAGCGCTTTCGCAAGTAAAGCCACTCCAGGCGTGGTCGGCACTTGGATAGGTGACCACAAGTGTCATAAAAATTTCTCGAGCTCCTCCGTGCTTCGGAAGGCACGTATAAGCCGTTGGTCCCGGCTGTTATCATTGTATCAGGCGTCAAGCTATGTCAGATGCCTTTAGCCAGCAACACACAAAAAAAACAAACAACATCCACTGTCCAGTGCTAGATATAGGATTTTCAAAACAACCGATCGATTCATATTCCTTATTTTTTCCGACTTAAATTGTTTTCATTCAGATTTTGAGCACAAATTATTTCGTATAGATATTCTGTCAGGCAGATTCTTCATTCATCAAGCCTGACAAATAGATACATTTTCTTCGAAAATATCACAAGAATTATGAGAAATGAGTCAATGACACTTCAAAGAAGCCCTCGATCTTTCATCTGAGACACAAAAACATTAGACGTGAATGGTTTTGTGGTTGATATAGTGTGAATTATGTGCACTATTTTCTTTTCTATGCTTTGATGTCTTATGGCAATGACTATAACTAAAGATTTTTATTATTGGATGTTTATTTAAACATGTATTTGTTATAAAATATAGTATCGTTGAGTTAGTATTCCATAACACAAGTCTTGAACTTACTTTGGGTCTAGCTCAATCTGTGTGATTTGTCCCTGTATATTTATTTATTATTTACTTCTACCTTTTAATTGAATGAATATCCTCTCAATTTATCGCAGATTGACTGGAAGAGATCCCTGAAAAGTCCGCCATTGTATATTTGCTCTTACAAATTGTACTTTATTTTTTTGGTACAGTAAAATTATTGTAAACAAGTAAACAAGATTTATAATTGCAAGTGTAAAACGTATACAGAGTGTAACAAAATATACTAAAACTATTTTAATAGTAGTGCATTCAGTGCATGATACTAAACAACTTTCTTCAAGGAACGTGTATGCAAATATAAAAATTCAGAGCTGTGTTGAGAGTGAAAACGTTCGAGCGACACATTTTAGGTTCCCGAACAAATTTGAAAATGTCACGTGATTTTATAGCTGTTGTGATTAGGGGCTACCTGAATTTTCCGGAGTCCAGTGGCGCCCCCAGAAAGGAAACGGTGATATCGTTTAAATATTTGACGCTGGAAAATTCATGTTAAGAATAACGTTGATTGGGGAGATATTGTTCAAAATGATAGACTAAATCGCCCGTTAGAATTTTTGTAGTTTTTAGACATTCAAGATGCAGTACTTATGTGCTCAAACTAAACAATAAAGATCATAAAAAAGGTAAAGATCATAAAAGAAGATAAAGAGATCTTCGTTCTTCTAACAATTTCAACCTTTTTTTGCCAGTTCACCGGAGTGGGTTCTTTACACATTATTTTATCGTCCAAGCTATAAAAGTATGGAACGAATTTCCAGTTGATGTCCGAAAGGCTAAAACCCGCTTTTCATTTAAGAAACAGGTGAAGGCACATTTTCTTTAAAAACTGTCAGATAGATCATAGTGTATTTATGAGCTAGTCCCAGTAGTCCTACCAAGTTTGTTCTACCAGTAGGACAGATGGGAATTTTTGTCCCAATAGACCTACCAGTAGTAATACTGGGAATTTAATTCCCAACTGTCCTACTGGTAGGTCTGATGGGACAAAAAATCCCAGTAGTCCTACCAACTTCTTTTATATTCCTATTTACAATTTTTATTTAAGAGTTAAGTATTATTTGTTACGGGATACACATCCAACACGTAAGCCTGGCCCTCTGGAGAAGTTGATGTTATTTGACGTTCCCGCTAAAACCCATTCTTGGTACCTATACCAATGAAAGGTGTACCCTTAAATAGATTCCGTCAAAAGAAAGGTATAGATCTTTCTTCCAACCAACAATATTTCTAGCAATAGTGCTAGAAATATTGTTGGTCCATCTTTTTTCTCTCTAAGAAATCAAAAATGACAAAGATAGAAATTTCGCGTGACGTCACGGCTGGCTCCGGAACTTTGGCGCTCCGTATCTTTGTGAATTTTTACTTTTTTGGTAAACTGAAAAATACGGGTCCATTATTTTTGGATAATCTAAAAGACGGACTAATTACAATCATACTTTTCGGACCCTGTCGCATATATCGTCAACCCTATTTGCATAGTGTATTATTGTTAGTTAAAAAACCCAGGCAAGTGCGATTTAAAATCGTGTGAAGAGGGTTCCGTACTTTGATTATCTGAGTTGATTGCGTGTCGTGTTTTGTTTTCAACAGATAATAATTATTTAAAATTGTAATTTTTTAAAGTATTTAAATAACTAGCGGACCGCAATTTGTAATTAATAAAGTAGCCTTGAATCTCCTCTCCGCAAACAGACTATACAAACTATTTGAACGAACAAAATGAACCTGCTTAGTGAAAACCAAAAAAAAAAAAAAACTTGATTGACAACTTGTCATTATGTTTTAAAAAAAATATCTTTTTTACCTACGTAGTTTGAATATTTCTATAATCTTATTTGTAGAAATGGACGAGTTGAATATAATAAAACGAGGAAGAGGGGAAGTATTATTATTAAGAGGCCACCAATACTATAAATGGAAAACTTACAAAGATGGTGCAGTCATATGGCGATGTGCCCTATACAGGCAAAATAAATGTGTTGGATCAGTAACAATACATAATAATTTGGAAACTAAATCAACTGTTCATAGTGCATGTTCGCATAATCATGCAAAGAACGACATTGCGTTAAAGATAAATGAATGCAAAGATAAAATATGCGCGTCTGGATCTGACACAGTATCAGTACACAAAATTTATAAAAAAGCCTTAATTTCTTTGGAAAACTCCGGGATAGACCTAATTAGTGAGCTGCCCCAGTTTTCAAGTGTGAGATCTACACTATATAGACACAGAAATAAATCCTTAGAAGTGGAAAGTCTATATTACAAAGACTTTTCCAAACTTGAGATTCCTACCAAGTTCAGCTCTTTTCTATTAGCGGATTATCATCGTGATGACGGAGCACGAATTTTGGTCTTTGCTTCGAGTGAGGCAAGAGCATTGATGGCGGAAAAAAAATTATTTTTTAGTGATGGAACCTTTGATGTTTGTCCGTCTCCTTTTATGCAGCTCTATACCATTCATTGTGACTTAGGTAGCTCTGAAGAAATTACAAATATAGTACCAGCGGCATACGCATTTTTGCCTGATAAAAAAACCGAAACATATATAACATTATTAAATTTAATCAAAAGCCAAGTAGCTGAGTGGAATCCAACCAACTTTAAAACAGATTATGAAATTGCGATGATTAAAGCTATTAAATCCGTGTTTCCACACATTACCCCAAGTGGGTGCTACTATCACTATTGTGAGAGCCTAAAGAGAAAATGGAAATCACTAAAACTAAAGGATTATCGACTTTTGTCGCTTTGCAAAATTCTTCCACTGTTGCCGAAGACACAAATTTTAGAAGGTTGGGCGTATATAGTGAAAGAAATGGACGCTAGAAATATAAAAAATATTCCGTTGTTTCAAAAATATATTTCAAAAAATTGGATGCATGACAGTGTTTTAGAAAGAATGTGTGTATCCGGGCAACGCCACCGTACCACAAATTATTTGGAATCATGGCATTTTACAATAAATAGTGAAGTTGGGAAAACTAAAAAAACAAACTTACACCAAATGCTAAGAATTTTAAAAGAGGATGCTTCGTATCAAAAGGTACGAAGCATTCAAGTAAAAAATAATTTAAATATAAAAAAAAGAAATCTGGAGTACGTAAAACGCGACCAATTTATAAAAACTGCTACATTGCAGCTGGAAAAAAAAGAAATAAGCGTAGGACATTTTCTTGAAAAGTTACGCTGGTAACTTTTCAAAACCTTATATAAGACTAATGAATAGAAATAATAATAATATAACTTTTAAAAATTTGAAATGTTATCAATTACCTGCATAACTTTTTAAACCTTTGTCTCTTAGTAAGAACTGTGTGCCCGAGGACGTCACTCTCACTTGTAAGAGAATTATTTGTTTGTTTAAAAGAATAAAGTTTTTTATTTTACAGTTTTTAAATAAATCTACTAAACAACTTATTAAAATTTTGCATACGTAACATACCTAAGAACACTCCTAGCACACCTCAAAACCAGTTCGGACAGATCACCAACACACCAAAAAACCAGTCCAGACACATCCCCAAAACACCCCTAAAACCAGCTCAAACATATCCCCAACAAACCCAAAAACCAGTCCAGACACATCCCCAACATACCCCAAAACCAGTCGAAACACATCCCCAACACACCCCAAAACAAGCTCAAACATATCCCCAACACAACCCAAAACTAGCTCAAACATATCCCCAACACACCCCAAAACCAGTCCAGACACATCTCTAACACACCCCAAAACCAGCTTAAACATATCCCCAACACACCCCAAAACCAGTCTAGACACATCCCCAATACACATCAAAACCAGTTCAGACACAGCCCCAACACCACTCCTTACACATCCCTCTAAAATCCCCAAAAAAGTCCAGTAAGTCTATTGGGATTAAGAATTTTCCCATTAGAACTACTGTTACGTCACAGCCAATCGGTAGTTCTATTGGGACGAAATATCCCAGTAGTCCTACTGGTGGAACAAACTTGGTAGGACTACTGGGACTAGCTCGTATTTATGTAGTGTATGTAATATACAATAATATAGGTATTTTTTTTTGCATATACTTTATAGTGTGTATTATTTGCATGTAGTTTATTCTATTTATTATTTTTTGATTATTATTTTTACATATAGTCTTTTTTTTTTTCACCATATACCTGTCAAGTTGTGCACTGCACCTATCATTCTCCACATCACCCGTTTGGATGACTGGTAGATAAGGCCTTAGGCTTTAAGTCCGCCATTACACTTGTATTTGTGTATGAAGTTAAATAAATAAATAAAATAAGAAATGGTCACGTGGTATTTTTCACCATTTATTTTATTATTTAGTTTTAATAAATACTTATTCACCTCGTATATCTTATTTACATACGAGACGGTGTATAGTTTTTTACTGTTTTATGGTCCATCAGTTTGACATAGCGATATGACACCTCATGGGTTGTTTTTGGGCCGAAAATATCTCTCTTTTGGCAAGCAATGAAGTGTCGGTCGACCGATGGATGTTACGACTCGTAACATACTGTCATTGGTTTTATTGTATTGTGAATAATAAATCCATAGACCTAGTTTTTTTACTATAAATCTCAGGTCTTTTTATCTCTACTGCAGAAGCACGATGCTAAATAAATAGGTAATAATAGATCAGATTAACGATCAAATATTGTTCAAAAAACGATTAGGTATATAAAACCTATGACTAGTTAATGTTCTTAAGTATTAAGCCTTTGTATATTTGCTCTTTCGAATTTTTGTATTTTATTTTGTTTTTTGGTACAATAAAGTTATTACATACATACATACATACTATTTTTTTTGTGTGGTTTCCGGCAAAGTGGAAAGGCCACTCCAAGTCCTACCGTGGATGTCGTAAAAGGCGACTTAGGAAATACCTACAAAGCTTATAAACATCAATGAGACCTTTCCAACCCGTCAGGCGAGCGAGAAGTGTGTAGACCAAATCTCGCTGCTTTGGCTATGTTTGACTTTGATAGTACAGAGAGATCGTGCTCCTGCAGTGGAGACTAAAAGACCTGATGATGATAATGTTTTTTTTTCCAAGAGCTCCTACTTAAGAGTAAGTACAGAAGTACTATTGCTATTTTTGTTTGTCTTATATGACTCAATTGTAATTATTTCGCTTAATAAATATATAACAGTAAAATCCGATTCCTGAACTACGAAAAAAGTCATTTATCTTTTGTTCATGGTCAGATATTAAAAATGTTTTTTCTACCTTTCTTAAACACTTTAAATACACATTACATACGTACAAAAAGGAATTAATCAAAGAGGACATTTGCGAAGACCGTAAATGCTGATCAAGGGAACGAGCGAGAATTAAAATCTTGTTAATAGGCGATACGGCTAGCAACCTAATTATTATGATTTCCATTTTCACGCACACCGTTACGCTAAACGTGGCCTTCAGGTCTTAAAGCCCTGGGCTCTACTTGTCCTAGTAAGATTAAAGACATGATTTACAATAGTAAATAAGAAGATACATTTATTGAAATATAAACAAATGCGTAAAACCCGAGTATCTCCTGTTAGGAACATGTATATTCCTCGGCTAGAGTTGTGGGGCGCACAGTTTGCAATGTAAACGTATGCAGTATGCAAGTTCAGTGCAATCCAAATATGTTACTGCGAATGCTAATATGCACTGGTTTCCAAAATAGTCCGGGTTTTCGGTTGTACTTGCAAATTCATTGAATAGCTGATATGTTCCATGTTTTTTTGATTTACTAGTGTCACAGTCTAAAAATAAGACTTTTTTGTATTCAGTATTGGATGTATCTTATATAAATAACCAAGTCCATGTCAAGCCACAAGCACTGCTGGGTTCCGTAGTTGCAAATGTCTATTTTGAGTTAACGTCTGCAAATGCTTTAAAAATGTATTGAACTTAATAAATTAGTTTTACAAGAATGGGAGCTACCCCAAAAAAAAATCGTTATGATTTATGTATATATTTTACCACTTTGTCGGCATGATTAATATATTTTAGTGCTTAAAGTCTCTGGCAAAATGGCGAAACTATAAGGGTTCCTTGTTCACTACGGAACTCTAAAAATCACGTCGATGGAGTAATGTCAATTTCTATGGTTTAGAAATGCTCTTCTCGGCATTTCCTTCCGGTCTGCACCGAAGGAGAAGCAGCTTGTAGATTTTATACTTTTTCTTATCTCCCAGACTAGCATGGAAAATATTAACAAGAATGTTATTAGCCTTTTGAATAATTGGCTAATGGTAATATTCTCTACATGAGAAGTCTGGTAAATTACGTCAGCAGATGATGTCTCATTATTACGTCAGACGACATTTCTCAATTTTTACCTTTACTGAGTTTCGTGTTTAACATATATTTTCTTCTAACAATATCCTTTTTATTGTTCTACACACACTCCTCATTATCATCATCATTTTCGGCCCATGTTAACTTAATGCTAGTTTACTGTAATGGAAGTTTATTTGCCACGCAAATTAAAAAGAAACCCTGACACCATCTTGTGATGAGTGGCGGAACTACTACATATTCCAACCGATAATAAGTGACATTGTAATCAATAGCGCCATCTATTATTTGCCAGGTAAACTAAAAAACCCTGACTTTCAAGCGTTAAGTTTAATAACTTTTAACGGCTAAACCGATTTTATTGATAGATAGAAAATTTATTCACAAAAACTGCATCACATACAAATAAACTTACAAACTATAACTATAACTTATCCTAAAAAGTGTTTCAATTTACATGCACTAATAAATTATAAATGTATGTGCTGCAGCAGTGCAAAAAGGCCAAAACTCTGCGTGGTTAGCCTGTAAGGCGACACACTGGTTTTCAGTTTTAACCTAAAGCAAAAGTACGCGGGAGGTTTGAAATATATATTAAGTAGCCTTACCTATGTATGTACCTTTGTAGATTTTTATCAAATATTGCTAAGTACCACCGCAAGGGATGTTAATTTCACGTGAAAAACCCGCATTGAAATCGGTCCATTCGTTCGAGCCGTCGATACCACAGACTGACAGACACACAAACCGACAGACATATAGTAGCGTTAAATACTAAAAATAGAATAAAATAAATATTTAAGTAGCATTCCCATACAACAAACGTGATTTTTATAGATGGTACTTACTTAAACTCTTTTGCGCGAGTCCGACTCGGACTTGGCCAGCACAAGCACAATATGGAAGGTTTGAATACAGAAAATGGCTATTACATCCCGGATTCCCTGCGTCATTTGAAATGCAACAGTGGGGAATAAAGACGGAAATTTTGCACCAAAATTATACTGTTCACGAGAAGCATGCATAAAACATGACTGCCATAACCAGAAACTACCCATAAGAAAATCACGCGATATGCCTGCGTCGCGGTGATTTTTGTGTCCCACATTTGTGGCATAATGGCATAATGCCATAATAGCCACTTTACAAGGGTTTATTACCTTGCACTTAGTAAATAAACTGCTTTTTGCACCCGACTCAAACCACTTTGCCTCTGGAAAATTATAGAAAACTGTGAACTATGTCACTTTTTATTGATCATATCTATTTTAACCTAATTTTATATATTTTATTAATGCAAACAAAAAATATTACGAGCGCTATGACTTTCATTTCGTACAAATTCTATATATAAGATGTTTATTTTGACGCTTAGAAAAAAGTGTCTGATTTGACTTATTACATAGTAAGGAGTTAAATAGAAGTTTTATTTTTATGCGAAGAGTAATATAAAAATAATAGAGAACAACTACTGTCCCCTATATTAATTTGTTTGGTAAAACAGTTTTGCTTAATAATGGTAACCCTATATGTGATCTAAACGTTAGCTATTTTGTCAAACGTAATTAGGTAATTCATTGACAATCCAGCTGAACGATATTCAGCTGTTTTACAAAACCGAGCTGTAATACCAAACAGCTAGAGTTTTTGTCTAACAGCGGATTTTACAATCCAACTGCGACATATACATAATCATTTCTCTTCCCTCGTCACTAGATAGCGCTATAGGTATGAATTAAACCTTTGTTTATTTAAAGACCGGCGCTTAGTTACTAAACGCATGTAAACAGTGACGAATCCACGTGTCACCGATTTCGGCGCTCGATACATTCGTGACGAAAGTGACATAAAGTATATCGCGTGTCGAACTCGCGTTTCCATTTCTGTCGCTGGAAGGTGGCCGAAATGGCAAGGGGCTTTAGTTAACGTGGCTACAAGAATTGGGAAAGTTATTACGACGTATTTTGACCATTGATTAAACCACGCTTTGGTAGGTGTGACATTTTTGACCGTGTTAAAAAAAGGAGAAGGTTAGAGGTTCGGATTATATTTTTTTTTACAAGTTTTTAAGAAGGCGCCTGAACCAATTTTTATCTTAACCTATTTTGTTTTTGTGTGAGCGGCGTAGTTTTTTTTAAATTAAATTAAGGAATTCTTGTCGCGTATTTCATTAAAAATTTTATATAAATCGGTTGTGTAGTTTGTTGTAAAAGTCGGTTTTTTTAGGTTTGAAAAATTATTGGACGAACGAAACGATTGTCAAGAACGTCGAAAGTTACCCTGTTCTCTCTGACCTGTGCCTCCTTTAGTCGCCTTTTACGACACTCGGCCAACCGTTGATCGTTGAAGTGCAATTTTATGAACGGATCAGTAAAGAAATCGGCCACGGTTCTTTCGGTCTACTGTTGTGAGCTTGATAAAATAGGTGGCGGTAGTCTACCCTATTAAGACTAAAGACCTGATAGTATGTATGTATGTGTTAAAAACTTTTTTAAAACGCATAAAGGCTAGCTCTAAAAAGCGTTTTAAAGAGTAGATTTCAATGTCAGGGCCGTAATCAGTGGCTTATTTTAAAACTTTTTGAAAAACAGAAAATTTTGAATACGGATGTAGATACAAATTTAACGTCGAAAGAGTACGCTGTTCTCTAAGTCGCCTTTTACGACACTCGGCAAACCGTTGCTCGCCGAAGTGTACTTTTTTTGAATAGAGCATTATGGAACACTTTTGTGGTAAACGGTTAATATGCCAATGGTATTTCGGTTTACTGTTGTGAGCTCGAGAAAATAGGTGGTGGTAGTCCCTAGAAATAAAAACCTGATAGTATGTATGTATGTGTTAAAAATCGTTTTTAGAGCGCATCAAGGCTAGCTCTAAAAAGCCGGCATAATTTTAAAGAGTAGAGTTCAATGTCAGGGCCGTAATCAGGGGCTCTAAATTGTGTTTTAATTGTTGTTTATCAATAGATAGATTACTCTAGGCTGGCACGCGATGCCGGTTGTTAACGGGCGGAAACAGGCTTAAATCGAGTTTTAGAGGTAAACATTACACGTAATGTTAGTACACTAAACTTTTTGACGCGTGAAAGTGCCTGTAAAAGTCTTATTACTGAATAATTCACGTTCTTATAAATTTTGAACTATTTATAAGAACGTGGACCCAAAAAAAGTTTTTTTTGCCCCTTTACTTTTTAATAGACTACCTGTTTATTAAATAAATAAATATATAGGGACAAATTACATCGAGCTAGCCCCAAAGTAAGTTCGAGTCTTGTGTTATGGGATACTAACTCAACAATACTATATTTTATGACAAATACATATAAAGATAAACATCCAAGACCCAGGATAATTTGGAAAAGGTCATTTTCCAACTTGCCCTGACCGGGGATCGAACCCGGAACCTCTGGGTGGCGGAAAAGCATGGTGACCTCTATGCCACGGAGGTCAAAAAAAGTAAGGTACCTATACGTATTTTTTCTTTTGTCTGATCAGCAATTAATGACGAAGATACAGCGTATTTAAATTTCACGTGACGTCACGCTTTGCTACGATTTTTAACCAAGCAAAGGTGACGTAAATCACCTCTACTTCGAAAATTCGAAGCGCTATATCTTTGTTATCAATTACTACTTTAAAAAAAATACAGGTCCTTCATTTTTGGATAATCTTTTTAACGGACTAAATAATATATTTTTACCCAGTCCAAATCCCTATTTTTGTACACTAAAAGACAACCCCTAAATACTTTTTTTTTTTAAATAAAACTAACGTGATGCACAGAAATTATTAACGTACTATACGTGAGTAACCCGTTAACGCAAAGATTACGTACAAGCATACTAGTAGAAGCGCAGCTAATGCGTCTACCTACGTAAATCCTTGGTAGTTATCACATAGGTATGCCTAAGTAGGTACCTGAGTAACACCTGCCGCCATTTCAGTCGCTCGCTCGATACACCGCTGAAATCCTAGGTAATGGAATGGGGGTGGAGTAATCCATGCTCGATTTGTCATAGAATCTATACTATTATACTGGTAATGTAAGCAATACGCACTGCCTCCGTGCTGTAGTGGTTAGAGCGTTCGGCTCATACCCAGAGGTCGCGGGTTCGATTCCTGGCGGGGCAACGGCTTTGTGTTGTTGTCCTAGTTTGGTTAAGACATTGTAGGCTGATCACCTGATTGTCTGATAAGTAAGATGATCAGTGCTTCGGAGGGCACGTTAAGCCGACGGTCCCGGTCACTGTCTTTGACATTGGTCGTTATCTAAAACCATGTCAGAGGCCTTTAAGGCGGTTTAAAAACTCTGACACTAATGTTAGTCATTAACACACACGATAAGAAGAAGCAATACGTAGTACCATTGCCTATCCATCACCTTGTAAACATAATCATTTCTCTTCTCTGTCACTAGATGGCGCTATAAGGTAATAATTAAAACACTGAAATCTTTTAGTACTTTTATTATTGGAACGAAGTTCCTTATCGCGCGTTGCAAAAGGGGGCTAGACGGAAAAAAATAAGACTAAAAGTTGTCACGACACTTTGAATAGCCTAGGCGCGGAAAAATGCCCACGGAACCAGGTGAAGTTGTCACGACACTTTTTGCTATAGTTGTAAGCCGAGTGGCGTGCGCGTGTTTCTCTGTCTATCTCTCTCTCTCTCCTAATTAATCGATAGGAACTTCGTTCCATCCGGGTGTCCCTTGACACCTCTCAAGTTTTTAACACATTCACGAACACTTACGGCTGTGGACGTAATTCAATTGTTATTTCTATTGTGTCTGGCTTAGTGTCCGTGAATGTGTTAATTGAATATGACTTATTTGATATGGTATATACCCCATGTTGAAAGATACATACATACATACATACTATCACGTCTTTATCCCTAATGGGGCAGACAGAGCATTTTGGGTCTTGCGGCTCTATGCAGAGCCCAGGGCCGCAAGACCCAAAAGCCACTAGCGTCATGGTGGGCGAGAAGATGGAAAAGCAATCAATACAGTGATGGGTTGCTAGCCGCATCGCCTGTTAACATGATTCGCATTTTTGCCCATTCCCTCGATCGGCTTTTACGATCTGCGCGGGAAGAGAAGCAGCTGGTACATTCTAAGTTTTTTCTTTCTCCCAGACCAGCATGGGAGTTGAGATGTTGAAAGATACCCCTTTTAAACAAGAAAAGAATTTTCCAAATTAGTCCAGAGGCTCAAGTAATCTGGGAACATACATTAAAAAAATATTCGCATAGATAATCTCCTTCTTTTTTTAGACTGTTAAAAATCATGGCCAAAGCCGTAGTCAATAAAGAAAGAAGCAGAATCAATAGCGAGGCATTCGCAGGGATCCCTAGGGATAATTTAATATAGACACAGTCAGTTTTTGTCTTTGACTTCCCGGCGAGACACGGCCCGAATACAAATGAGCATTTATATGTGAAACATGACTATTTTTCCGACTCCCTGATAGGTTTAGGGGCGGCTTTTATTTTATAAGCCGAAGGAATTGGGTTAAGTAGCATTTTTATTTGAATATCTTACTTGAATCATAAATATAAGCATCATCCAAACGTATTCCCGGTTGCATCCTCAGCGATAACGCTTCAGAGCTCGGGGTCCGCTAGGTACTTGACTTTGACTTTGACTTTGACTTTGACTTTGACTTTGACTTTGACTTTGACTTTGACTTTGACTTTGACTTTGACTTTGACTTTGACTTTGACTTTGACTTTGACTTTGACTTTGACTTTGACTTTGACTTTGACTTTGACTTTGACTTTGACTTTGACTTTGACTTTGACTTTGACTTTGACTTTGACTTTGACTTTGACTTTGACTTTGACTTTGACTTTGAGTTTGACTTTGACTTTGACTTTTTACTTCTCCATCTCATTCTGTCTTGAGCAACGCGCTTCACTTCAGGCCAGGATAGCCCAATTGTCTTCATTTCCGCTGTTAACGACCGTCGCCAGGTCTGCTTTGGCCGACCACGCTTCCTCTTGCCTTGTGGAGTCCATTCCAGGTCCCGCCTTGGAATGTGAGTGGGATCGCTTCTGAGCGTGTGGCCAATCCATGTCCATTTGCGATGCGCTATTTGGTGATCGATCGGTGTTTCACCACAGAGCTGCCACAGGCGTTCGTTAGAAATCTTATCAGGCCAAAAGATAACTAATATTTGTTGAAGACAGCGATTTATGAAGACTTGGATCTGCTGCGTGATGTCTTTGGTGACCTTCCAAGTTTTGCACCCATAAAGTAGGACTGTTTTTATGTTGGAACGAAGGATTTTGAGTTGTACCTATGTAAGTATTATATACTATAGTGATCTAGTATAGCCCGTGGTTTGATTAATTACGGGTATGGCCTTTCCACATTGAATATCACACTTACATACTTTCGTTTTATTCCTAATGGAGCAGTCAGAGCATATTGGGTCTTGCGGCTCTAAGTAGAGAGCCCACTGAGTCAAAGGCCACTTTTAGAGTGATGTTGGGTGAGAAGGTAGAAAAAAACAAATAGTGACGGGTTGCTAGCCTATTAACAAGATTCGCATTTTCGCCTATTTCCTCGATCATTTATTTAAGATCTGCACAAGAAGAGAGCAGCTCGTACAATAAAATTAAAATGTCTCTGATTTGATAATAAATACCTAACCCTTTTATTCATAAAAATTTATACCGTTAGCTATTTTAGTTAAAACATGTTTTGTCTCGGTGTTTCTTTATGAAATTACGAAAAGAGGGAAAATGACAAAACTAGTTATAAATATATTAGGTTTAGCAAATGTTTCATCTTTTATTTATCAATAGGGTAAATATTTCGTTATCTAAACTTACTAAGATCAAAAGAGATTTACCTTATAAGCCTTAAAACAAAAACAATAACCTAAACAAATGATGATAATGAAGATGTATTATCTGAAAATCAATTTAGACAAAGAATTTAAAATGTTTTTCGCAAAATACGTTCATTACGGGTAATGTAGGCGGTGGCAAAGGTCTTAAGATCAGGTGTGTTTATATTGACAGTCTGAAGCGGGTTTCGGTGAGCAAAGTTCTCTAAGAATTTATATATTTTTTTAATTAAAATTAACGTGAGACAGATATTATTAGCATGAGGTAACGGGGTGCTCACGTAGCGAGCAGCTGACTCTACGTGAGTAACCCTTTAATTCAAGCTAATAATTTCTAATTGCACTATGCAATAAAAAAATGCCACTTTACTTGTGGCAAAGTGGGTTACTACAACTGATACTGAGACTCAAAAAGCCACATTGCCAGCAGATTAACAAGGAATTATTTGTAAATTTGCTCAAACAAAAGTACTTTACACGAATCTATTGTCTGTCTGCTATAACGCTTGTCAACGTAAGCTGGATACTATGCCTACAGTTTAAAAAGAACTTTGAAATGGGACTCAGGCCATAAGTATTTTACTTCATAGAAGCGGAGTATAATTTATGCCTACTACTGATACATATGAAACTATTTATACGTGCACACGTAATTTATCCCGCTAAACATCCTCGATAAGGCGAAAACGCGAGGACGGGGAACGGGGACGCGTATTGCGCGGAATCTTAGAAGTTTCTATTTTGTATGTAATGCTAATATCAATACTGTGCTCAGATGCTCAGGCTCAGGCTCAGGTGCTCAGGCTCAAGACCTACGCTGCTGTAAAAAGGCATCCAAGCAACCAATGTAATTGGGTTACATTACACACAAAGAAGCTTCTGCACTCGTTTGCGATTATCAATGTGAGCAAGGTTTATAGGCCCACGGTCGACAAAAATCTTTGAAATGGGATTGAAGAAGTGACTAACTACGAGTGATGTTTGCACTCTATAAATCCGCTACAGCGCCCGCTTGCGCTTGTCATTGTAAGCAGGCTCCTAAGTCCTCGGTCGCCAAAGGAGTTTGAAAAAGAACTCAAAAAGTGAGCAATGCCGCGGGCAGCAGATAAACTAGGAATTGTGTTCTCAAGCTTAACTTTAAAAGGCTCGTAATGGTGGAAATGAACGTCCGAGCTTCGTTTGTAGCAGTAAATTAAAAAGTTAAATCTTATTGCATTGAGTGCTTTGTAAGAAGGTTTATTGACCGACCGAGCGAGGGGAAACCTTGCTGTTTCAAGATATGGCTGAAACACGGGCTTTGGAAATATAAAAAAAATATCATCATTTTAGCCATTTCATTCCCTCGTCAAATTTCCTTTTTGTCCCTCTTGTACTCGTCATATGATAAAGCCTAAGCAATAATTCCAAAATCCTGACATTTTGACAGTTTTTCCAGACATTTCTTCCCATCTAGAAACCTGGGCGTTTAGTCACATTTGCCCTGATAAAGACGAAGAGGTCAAAACATTAGCTGACTATAAACGTGAGTAACCCGTTAACTCATTTTAGAAATAGAATTTGCTACAGGTGAAAAACTTAAGGCGTCGCGTCGCCTCGACTCAGCGCCAGTGTGAGTTCAGCCTTAGGGTGCATTTCCACCGCTCGCCTCGCCTTAGATAGTGCTCGCAAATGGATTACCTTTACTCGGCGGCGTATTGTGCTACACAATCCGATGCCGGGTAGGGGTTACTGTGATGTCTCAGTAAATCGATAGTAGATAACTCAGGTGTTAGATTTGCATTTGACACAGATTCAGATTCTGTATAGAAAGGTTTAATTTCAATTTCTTTAATGCATTTCACATTGTCATCATCATCATCCGAGCGTATTCCCGGTTGCATCCTCAGCGTTAACGCTTCAGAGCCCGGGGTCTTTTCATATTGTATTACATTATACTAAATAGTTACTTGTTGTTGGTCGATACTCCCATGCTGGTCTGGGACTCCCATGCTGGTCTGGGAGAAATAAAAAAACTTAGAATGTACCAGCTGCTTCTCTTCCCACGCAGATCGTAAAAGCCGATCGAGGGAATGGGCAAAAATGCAAATCATGTTAACAGGCGATGCGGCTAGCAACCCATCACTGTATTAATTGCTTTTCCATCTTCTCGCCCACCATGACGCTAAAAGTGGCTTTTGGGTCTTGCGGCCCTGGGCTCTGCATAGAACCGCAAGACCCAAAATGCTCTGTCTGCCCCATTAGGGATAAAGACGTGATAGTATGTATGTTGGTCGATAAAAAAAATATATTTTATTTCTCATTTATTTTTTTAAAATAAATGTGTAAAGTATTTTAGTATCTTTTTATAGTAAAGAGTAGGTACAACAAGAACATAAAATTACAACATTAAAAAAAACGGATGTAACGGCGGATTTAGAGTTAGTAAGTATAAATGCTAAAATTATTTTATTATACTTACAAAGTAACTAACTAAACATGTTAAAAAAAATATTACTATCGCGTGACCCATCAAATATACACAACGTGGAAGGGACATACCCGTAATAAATCGAATCAAGGGCTATACTAAACCACTTTAGTATATTTAAATTAGAATTTACAGTCAAAGAACAAAAAAAAATTTGGCACTTCCATACATTTTTTTACCGCGTAAAGAGACCACACTAGCCGAGTGCGATAGATAATATGATAAGTGTCATCTTCATAAGAGCAAAAGAGATAGCATCAATTTGACAATGAGACAAGGTTTCATACAAAACATGTCACCCATTGTCACCCTGGCTCAAACATCGTTACAAGAAAATTTGATTTTCCAAATTGTAAACTTATACTGGAAAGATGGTATCATACTGCTTTACCCAAAGTTTGTGTAGTAGGTACAAATACAACCCATAAAAAGTTACACAGAAATATTTCGTTTCGGGTCACATTTTATAGTACTCTATATCCATCTTATACCTATGGTGCAGCCGCCCGCGCATTAAAAGTTAATTCTTACCAAACGTACACCGAATGCTGAGGTATTTATTTAAACTACTAGTTTTCTTTTGGGGTTTATCCAGTTTTATCTATTTCGAAAAATTGGTAGATGTTGCTAGACGTCGTTCAACCAAGCCATCGCATATCCATCTGACAGTGTTTTTGCCTCTTGAGTTCACCTTTAAAATCAATGAACACATCACAAATTTCAAACGTGAACTTAACACATGGATTCACTGCACACAATGGCAAAACTTTCACCCTATAAGCTTTACGAGACTCTAATGCTTTACCTGTTGATATCAAAGACATTTCTACAAAATTTTCTGTCAAGAGGAGAGTACAATGTCATCCCCTAAATTCGTTTTAGTTTAACTTTTTTGTTACTTAACATCATCATCATCATTTCATGCGCATAACGTCCACTGCTGGACATAGTCCTCTCCCAAAGATTTCTAAAATGACCGATCTAGAGCGGCTTGCATCCAGCTTACTTACTAACTCATGAACATCAACATTAACTGTGGCATGCCTACCCATCGTCATATAAACATTATTATTTCTTTTCCTTGTAACTAGATGGCGCTTTAATGTAAAAATTAAAACACAAAAATCTTTTATAACTAGTATTTAAATAAAGTAGTACTCTAATAGTTAAATAAGACTTATATGAAATGCAATATATTTTTTAAAAGTATATTCAACACTTCCTTCGTCAACTTTTTGGCTAGTCGTGTGTGCTGCCATCTCTGAGAGGCCGCTCCGCAACTCCCGTTTTGCGTGCTTACGGCCTCTCCAATCGTTTGTATGGCGTTGAGTATCTGTTACGTTAGTAATTATATTATCTTTGACTGTGGATTTGTATATGTATTTATTTAGGTGTATGTATTCTGTGTATATGAGCACCTGTGTTTTTATTATAAATATATTTCCCAAGTCTCCCGTGGATGTTGTAGAAGGCGACGTAGGAAATACCAGCTAAACAAAGCTTATAAAATCAATGAAACCTCTCGTCTGGCCAGAGTGGAGAGTGTAGGCCAAGTCTTCTGGCTGCTCTAGCTAAGTACCTATGGCTCGGGTAGTACTGAGAGGGTCGTGCTCCTGCAGTGGAGACAAAAAGACATGATGGTGATAAATATTAACGTGTATGTATATTTCCTTTTAAGCTATTGCATAGCTTCTATCGCGGGCCTTGAGCGCGGGGACCGAATCTAGAAATTCCGTAACGAAAAAACCTCACGCTTCCCACTCCGCCTACCATGTAGGTTGCCGCTTCGTCTCCGTCGTCCGTTTGCGACGTTGCCGTCCTTCCTTGTAAAAATTCACCGACCGAACGGAACCACCTTAATGCAATAGCTTTACCGCGGCAGTCCCCGAGTGCCACACGTCTTTTTTTTTTGGTGTGTTATGATTCGTTGACTGCTATTTATTATCATTATCTATGATCTAGTATAGCCCGTGGTTCGATTTATTAGGAATATGTCCCTTCCACGTTGCAAAGTCTGTGTTTTTAATAAGACGACAGCAGTTTTATACATAACTATCACGGTATCGATTCATCGAGTCTGTTAGCGAGCTATAATCGAATCGGCCGATTCCGATTGCGACTCGATTGAACTGCATCGGGGTTTTTTCGCGATCAAATTGGAAATTAGTTTTCTAAAGAACGTCTTTGATTTCATTTTCTAGTGATTTTCTTTCATTGAAATTGGATTTGAAGAAAAGAGAAGACTTTGTCTGATTTTAAAAACTTAATTAAGTTTAGACGGGTTTTCAGAATTCAATGCATAATGTTATAAATGGTCCCTCAATTACAAATAATGTTTTAAAACTACAAAACCGACTTCACTCTCAAACTACACAACAGATTTTGACACAATTTCCAGGACCACCTAGTAAGTATGTCAGTGCAAACGAAAAAAAATTGAAATCGGTCCTCAAATAATCGGTGAACATCCATAAAAAAATAAAGCTTCAGACGAATTGATGACCACATCTTTTTTGGAAAACGGTTAAAGAAAAAAGTTTATTTTAGAATACATTCTTAATTATGTTTTGTTCATATTAATTTGACTTTTAGGTACAAACTTAAGAAATTAAGCACGTATAAACCTTTGGTCCCGACCATCGTAATATGGCAGTCATTAAGCTATGTAAGATGCCTTTATGCAGCTTGCACCTTTAGCAGCTAGCAGCAAAAGTGTGACACGAGAAAACATGACCACTTACACACACGGAAAACAAACATACATACATATTTTATGTTGCCTTTACGTCTGCGGCCCTGGAATCTGGCTACATAATGCTCTGTCTGCCCCATAGCGGATAAAGACGTGATTTATGAATATAGGTTGCTATTTATAGCTAAAAAATGTTGTTTATATTTCTTTTTAATTAGACATTCAAAAATAAGAATTTTCTGCTTTGTACAAATATATGTTAATTATGCTTGTTAAATCTGTTTTATTCCTAAATAAATAAAACAAAGTCAGAAACAATACTAAATTAAGAAACTTTCTTCATTATATGGACTCATTAAAACGTAGTACGTTGTACATAAAGCCATTAGAATCTATGGTACAAAATCATTTACATAATTTTCCAACAAATTTTCCAACAAACGTTATTCATAGCGACGACGGTGCACTGAGATGTAAATATATCAGTTAGATGAAGCTTTACAAAGATAAAGAGAAAATAAATATAATAGAAGGATTTTCAGCCATTTATGACTGTTGCACGGCTATTAGTTTAAATGTTATCAGTCTTATTATATAAAAAGAAATAGATTAAAGATGGTTTGAGTTTACAGACAAGTATTACTTACTTTATAAATTATCGATGTGCATGTAAAAATCAATTACATTCAACACATGAACGAAATTTAGATTTTAAATTGTTTTTTTAAAAAATTAGGAATAAAAAAATGAATATATCTATGATAAAAACAATTGAATTTTAAGTTAGCAATAAACCCAGTGAGAGAAAATTATTATCCCGAACAATGTATAACTCTATTCATATTTCTTTATCATATTATTTGACATAATATGTTATACTCCTTGCCGATCTCCGTGGCGTAGTGTTCACCATGCTAGCCCGCCACCCAGAGGTTCCGGGTTCAAACCCCGGTTAGGGTAAGTTGGAAAATGGCCTTTTTCAGATTGTCCGTCTTGGATGTATATCTATATAATTATGTATTTGTTATAAAATATAGCATCGTTGAGTTAGTATCCCATAACACAAATCTCGAACTTACTTTAGGGTTAGCTAAATCAGTGTTATTTATCCCTATATACTTATTTATTTATTTGTTCATAATTTGAATTGAGACCTTTGCTACATAGCTCGACCTGGTTTGCAATTTTTCTTTAAAATAATAATGCGTATCTACCATTTCAATTACCTCAATGGTTGAAAGACTCATTGGTGGGAATGTTTTTAAAAATGCCCTGTTAAGTCCTGTTTTCATTAACCGAGGTAATTAAAAAGGGAGGTATGAAAAATGCGATGGGAAAAATTGTGCGTTTAATTTTTATTTACCTCAGGAACATTTTATTACAGGCGACTTAACAAGGCCGTGTGTTTCCGGCAGAGTAGAATAGGACCACTCCAAGTCCTCCCGTGGATGTCGTAGAAGGCGACTTAGGAATACAAGCTAAACAAAGCTTATACACATCAGTTAGACCTCTTCAACCTGTCTGGCCAGCGTGGAGAGTGTAGGCCAAGTCCTCTGGCTATACTGGCCAATTATGGCTCTGGTAGTACAAATAGGGTCGTTCTCCTGCACTGGAGACAAAAAGATCTGATGATTATGAAGATGACTGTATATTCAGATACATAAGTCAGTTCAGATATATATGTCGTAGAAGGCGACTTAGGAAATACAAGCTAAACAAAGCTTATACACATCAGTGAGACCTCTCCAGCCCGTCTGGCCAGCGAGTTGGGGAGGTCTCAGAACCATACTTGGCCAGAGAGCAAGTTCTGTGGCTGTTCTGGTAGTTCAGAGTGGGTTGTGCTCCTGCAATGGAGACAAAAAGACCTCATGAGGAGGATGACTCCGGAAAATGCTCATCAGGCTGGATTTTTGTAGTTTGGACTGGACCATTTTGGCTCCGCATCAGGGGTTACGTTTTCCAAAATCAATTATACCCTATATGTTGCCCAGGTTTTAATTCTTACTCTATTACAATGTCTTCATATACTCAAATGTATTTTTTGGACAAATATTCAATGTATAGACACACATTTTTTACTGTTTTAATATATGCATAGATAGATATAGTAAGCAGCCCAGACAGCTACTTGTTATTTTGTAAATAAAGACTACTTGATTATTAAGTTGTTTTATGTAAAATTGTATATTGTATTTATAACTAGCCGAAGCCCGCGACTTCGTTCGCGTGGACTTTATGTCTTTGGAAAATGCTCATCAGGCTGAACAACTTTTACTAAGGCGGCATTTTTATATCTCTTATAGTTTAGCTGGACCATTATGGTTCTGCATCAGGCGTTCCATTTTCCAAAATCATTTATACCCTATATGTTGCACAGGCTTAATAGCTATATAAAAAAAAAGTTTCATTCGAATCCGTCCAGTATTTCCGGAGATTAGCGTGTACAAAGTTACAAACAGACAAACAGACAGACAGATAAACAGACAGACATTTTTTTTTAATTCTTACTCTATTACTATGTCTCCATCGCCCCCAATATTTTTTTTTGGAAATATATTTAATGTACAGACACACTTTTTTTACTGTTTTATTATATGTACAGATAGATATAGATTTAACTTTTGTTGTTCCCATAAAATAACCAAATTTACAACAAAAAGGACAAAAAACAAGACAACTAAATTACCCCTACAACCGAACGGTATAAATAACGGTTAGATTACCAAATCGATCCGGTGGAAAGCGTACGATAGCAAATTAAAAAGTGTGATAGATGCGACACTAAGGAAATATACTACTGAAATACCAGTCACGGTTGGTAAGGTTTCGACCACTGTCCGTGATAATAGTTTGCAAAAATCAGCTAGATGACAATTTAAAAACTAACGTCAAAACTAAATTTGTCTATGGGGATTGTATGAAATAACCCACCTTAACGTCTTTTTTTTGAGTCAAATAACGCTCTTAATATCCGTTTTTTTGCATTAATAAATCTAAAATTATGTTTAAAATATAATTAATCTAAATTGACACTATTTTGTGACGTTTTATTTTATTAACTATACCGAATTATTTATTTTTAACACTCTGTGTATCCGAATTGTCACTAAGTACTTACCTACTTATTTGTTCAAATGATGATAATTTCTCCCAAGGATTCCCAAATTGACTGATCTAAAGCAGCCTGCACCCAGCGTTTACCAGCGACCTATGTCCAGCAGTGGACGTTATACGGCTGAAATGATGACAATGATCTGAACTGCCTTTAGATCATAATCATAATCATTCTTTATTGCTTCATTTGGTGTACAATAAGGTCTTAAATAATGATGTGTTAGCGCACAAATGGGCCCTGTCAGGGCATTGCAATTTGTTCAAGGCTGTATTATAATATAACATTATTATCAAATTATTACATACATTAAAGCAACTTTTATTATACCTATTATAAAATATTAATAAAATTTGTTAAATTATTAAAATATATTTGGAAATTCATCAAAATTAATACATACATACATACATACTATCACGTCTTTATCCCTAATGGGGCAGACAGAGCATTTTGGGTCTTGCCGTTCTATGCAGAGCCCAGGGCCGCAAGACCCAAAAGCCACTTTTAGCGTCATGGTGGGCGAGAAGATGGAAAAGCAATCAATACAGTGACGGGTTGCTAGCCGCATCACCTGTTAAAATGATTCGCATTTTTGCCCATCAAAATTAAGTAAAATAAAAATTCGTTTATATCCGATAAAACACGTCGTCATTAAAATAAATTGGCATTAAACTTCTTCATATCGTGTGTGTTAGTACTAACACTAGTGTCAGAGTTTTTGAACCGCCTTTTAGGGCTCTGATATGGTTTTAGGTAACGACCAATGTCAAAGACAGTGACCGTGGCCGACGACTTAACGTGCCGTCCGAAGCACGAATCATCTTACTTATCTGACAATCAGGTGATCAGCTTAGAATGTCCTAACCAAACTAGGACAACAACACAAAGTCGTTGCTCCCGCCGGTAATCGAACCCGCGACCTCCGGGTATGAGTCGAACGCTCTAACCACTACACCACGGAGGCAGTTGGCATTAAACTAAACATTACCGGTGGCTATCGTTCTATGACTAACTTTATTTAGCTTTACAACGTTAACAATTTTCTCGAATCCTTTCCAAACAAGCGACCGGCAACAGTTAATTACGTCTAAAAACAATACGCGGTCCCGCATTCGATTCCCGGCTTGGCAGATTTATTGGCCGTAAAATATCTACACAATGGACTATTAAGTGGAAAAGCGATTTGTCGTACAATGTAGATAATAAGGCATTGTTTGTAAGTTTCGATGTTTTTGTCCTTTAACTTTCGATATATAGAGAATAACATGCTCTTTACGAAAAGTATTTTATCGGACCAACCAAAAAGTTGTATTGTTGAGAATGAAAAAAAGTTGATGCGTTTCACGGTCGGTTTAGTTTGTCAGAGTCTTCTTCTTATAGTGTGTGTTAGTGACTAACACTAGTGTCAGAGTTTTTAAACCGCCTTAAAGGCCTCTGACATGGTTTTAGGTAACGACCAATGTCAAAGACAGTGACCGGGACCGACGGCTTAATGTGCCCTCCGAAGCACGGATCATCTTACTTATCAGACAATCAGGTGATCAGCCTGCAATGTCTTAACCAAACTAGGACAACAACACAAAGTCGTTGCCCCCGTCGGGAATCGAACCCGCGACCTCCGGGTATGAGCCGAACGCTCTAACCACTACACCACGGAGGCAATTTTTGTCAGAGTGGAAGTCCAGTATTGAATAAGAAAAATCTTTATTTTATTAAAGCTTAGTTACGCAGTAGCTTACTCCATACGTGAGTAAAACCCGTTAATTCATTTTTATAGTTAAAAAAAAAGTCCGAGTTTGAATAATATAATACTATATTCACGTTGAGACTCCTAACCGTATGGTTTTCGGAGATTAGTGTGTACAAACAGACAAACAAACCAACTGGCAAACAGACAGGCTTTTTTTTAATTATTACTCTATACTATGTCTCCATGGCTACGATATATATTTAGATGTATGACTGATTTCTACATGAGTAACAAACAGCACGTATTTATAAAGGGTTAGAAGTTAGAAGTACTCAGCTATCACCACATGTACATACATACATACATACTATCACGTCTTTATCCCTAATGGGGCAGACAGAGCATTTTGGGTCTTGCGGCTCTATGCAGAGCCTAGGGCCGCAAGACTCAAAAGCCACTTTTAGCGTCATGGTGGGCGAGAAGATGGAAAAGCAATCAATACAGTGACGGGTTGCTAGCCGCATCGCCTGTTAAAATGATTCGCATTTTTGCCCATTCCCTCGATCGGCTTTTACGATCTGCGCGGGCAGAGAAGCAGCTGGTACATTCTAAGTTTTATCGTTTCTCCCAGACCAGCATGGGAGATCATCACCACATGTGACATCACATTATCCATTGCAATTAAAACCAATCAAAGTTGCTGCCAGCGATCGATGTTAGTTGCAATCTAAGCTGACTTTGATCCACTCTACAAAGTTCTGTTCCGGTCAATAGCCCGGTTGTAAAGCCAATTAGGCTTCAACCGGGCTAATCAGTTAGCTTTAGGCTTTTGTTCGAGCGACATAAATAAATAAATAATCTTTGCTAATATTATAAATGGGAAAATGAGTTTATGTATTTGTTTTTTTGTTGGTTTGTTAAGACTTAGCGCTTCAATCATTAAACTTATTTAGATTAAATTAGATATGGATATAGTTTGATATTAAAAACAACATATTAAAGCTGAGATGCGTAGTAGCTGACTCGTGAGAAACCGGTTAACTCATTTTTATAATAAAAAAAATAAGTTTTAGTTTAAGTAATATACAACGTGGAAGGGACATACTTGATTCAAATACTCTGACGTCACTACAGTACAGTGTCATCACATTATCCATTGCAATTAAAACCAATCAAAGTTGCTGTCAGAGATCGATGTTAGTTGCAATCTAAGCGGACTTTGATCCACTCTGCAAAGTTCTGTTCCGGTCAATTAGCTCGGTTGTAAAGCCAATTAGGCTTCAACCGGGCTAATCAGTTAGCTTTAGGCTTTTGTTCGAGCGACATAAATAAATAAATAATCCTTGCTAATATTATAAATGCGAAAGTGTGTGTATATTTGTTTTTTTGTTGGTTTGTAAGCACTTAGCGCTTCAATCATTAAACTTATTTAAATGAAATTAGATATGGATATAGTTTGATATTAAAAACAACATATTAAAGCTGAGATGCGTAGTAGCTGACTCGTGAGTAACCCGTTAACTCATTTTTATAATAAAAATAAATAAATTTTAGTTTAAGTAAAATAGAACGTGGAAGGGACATACTTGATTAAAGTACTCACAGTCACCACAGTGTCACCACATTATCCATTGCAATTAAAATCAATCAAAGTTGCTGCCAGCGATCGATGTTAGTTGCAGTCCAAGCGGACTTTGATCCACTCTACAAAGTTCTGTTCCGTATAATTAGCCCGGTTGTAAAGCCAATTAGGCTTCAACCGGGCTAATCAGTTAGCTGACAGTTTTGACAACAAATTGTTCGAGCGATATAAATATGACATAATTTGACGTCCTCCGTGGCGTAGTGGTCACCATGCTAGTCCACCACCTAGAGGTCCCGGTGCTCGATCCCCGTCAGGGCAAGTTTGAAAATGGCCTGTTTCAAATTGTCCTGGGTCTTGGTTTATCTATATATGTATTTGTTATAAAATATAGTATCGTTGAGTAAGTATCCCATAACACAAGTCTCGAACTTACTTTGGGGCTAGCTCAATCAGTGTAATTTGTCCCTATATATTTATATTTATTTTATATTTATATTTAATCCAAGCGGACTTTGATCCACGCTGCAAAGTTCTGTTCCGGTCAATTAGCCCGGTTGTGAAGCCAATTAGGCTTCAACTACGCTAATCAGTTGGCTGACAGTTGGGACAACAATTTGTTCGAGCGACATAAATAAATAATCACCATTTCAGCCGCA
Source organism: Acrobasis consociella (assembly GCA_963555685.1). Lineage (NCBI taxonomy): Eukaryota > Metazoa > Arthropoda > Insecta > Lepidoptera > Pyralidae > Acrobasis > Acrobasis consociella. The sequence continues at coordinate 810,561 of OY743127.1, forward strand.
TAACGTCCACTGCTGGACATAGGCCTCTCCCAAAGATTTCCAAAATGACCGATCTAGAGCAGCTTGCATCCAGCGCCTTTCAGCGACCTTGGTTAGGTCGTCAGACCACCTTGTGGGTGGGTGTCCTGCGCTTCGCTTTCCTGTACGTGGTCGCCATTCGAGAACCTTTTTGCCCCAACGGCCATCGGTTCGTCGCGCTATGTGTCCCGCCCACTGCCATTTCAACGAGCTAATCCGCCGCTGGGCTATGTCAGTGACTTTAGTTCTCCTACGAATTTCTTCATTTCTGATTCGATCACGTAGAGAAACACCGAGCAAGATAGGACATCTCCAAGTCCTCCTGTGAATGTCGTAGAAAGCGACTTAGAAAATATGCTAAACAAAGCTTGCAAACATCAAAGAGACCTCTTCAACCCGTCTGGCCAGCGAGGAGAATATAAGCCAAATCTTCTGGCTGCTTTTGACAAGTGTCACTCTGGTAGTACACAGAAGGTCGTGCTTCTGCAGTGGAGACAAAAAGACCTGAAGATGATGATGATGACGATGTGGCATATCCATGAGAAATCGGGGATCGGAGCTAGTATACACATATAAAATGGTATACACTGCCAAAATTGCGGCAACAGACTCCCAGAAATAATTGATACCAATCGCTTTGGCCAGTTAATGACCGGCAGCATTTTATGGCGCTTAGTTGGTCCAAAATATAAGCCAGTGTCTTCTTGAACAAAATACCTAAGTGCGTCAAGACTTATGTTTACAATCGAAGTGTTATCGTGATGACTTACAGCTTTGAAACGTGGTTTCTTACAGGTATGCCACTTCATAGAAGCGGATTATAATTTATGCCTACTACTACAACAAACGAAGACCAGATGGGTTGGAGAGGTCTCATTGATGTTTGTTCAGTATGTATTCCCTAAGTCACCTTCTACGACATCCACGGGAGGATTTGGAGTGGCCCTATTCTACTCTGCCGGAAACCACTCGGCCATCGGAAATGGGGAGATTTGTAGGAAAACAAAAATCACATTGATAGGGCAATGCACGGGACACAGCGCGATGAACCGATGGGGCAAAATGGTTCTCGAATGGCGTTACATAGGTACTAGCAAGTTAAGTGTAGGACACCCACCTAAAAATGTGGCCAGACAACCTAACCAAGTCCTTGGAAAGCGATAGACGCAGGCTGTTTTTAAATCGCCAATTTTGGAATTGGAAAAGGCCTATGTTCAGCAGTGGACGGCAATTATTCGTCTACAACTTACATTAAAATTACTATTTTTACTTATAGTATCAATGAGTTCGAGACTTGTGTTATGGGATACTAACTCAACGATACTATATTTTATAACAAATACATATATAGATAAACATCCAAGACCCAGGACAATTTGAAAAAGACCATTTCCAACTTGCCCTGACCGGGATTCGAACCCGAGACCTCTGGGTGGCGGACTAGCATGGTGACCACTACTCCACGGAGGTCGTAAACGTCTTATACACACAACAGCTTATAATAACATATAGCCTACTTTTTATAAAGATGTATGATAATACTGCGCAGAGCAAGTTGCGGGCATCAGCTAGTTCAATATATTCCCGCTTCCGCTTATAACTTACAGCCCCATAGAAGCGGCTATTAGCGAAGGCCGTAAATAACAGCGAACACGCAGACAGCCACACGCGTAATGTTTTGCGGGGCACTAAACAAGCCTTTGATTTCCCCACTGTTGTTAACAAGTGCTTATAGGAACATGTTCTTTTCAATTTATTGCCTTGATTGTAAATCCTTGGATGTCAAATAGGGTTAACTCTGTAGGTCTTTTTTCTAAAGGAATCAATACATTTATTTCGAAAAAATAAAACTAAGTCTTATTTGATTTAAAAAACCAAATTTGCTAGACAAAATAAAAAAAACAACGACTGTAAAGAACGCCATCTAGTGAGTATCGCCAACTGATATCCGTAGCACCATCTGTTAGAAAAGGCCCTGACTTTCAAGCGTTAACCCGCAAAAACTTATCTAAACTTTTTGTATTTTGTTCTGTACTTCTGCCTTCCTATTAATCTTCTTCTCGTGTGTGTTAGTGACTAACACTAGTGCCAGAGTTTTTAAAAGCACGGATCATTTTACTTATCGGACAATCAGGTGATCAACCTACAATGTCCTAACCAAACTAGGACAACAACACAAAGTCGTTGCCCCCGCCGGGAATCGAACCCGCGACCTTCGGGTATGAGCCGAACGCTCTAACCACTGCACCACGGAGGCAGTTAATAATAACTGTCCTCTGTTTCTCTGGTCGACTGGAAGAGATCCCTACTGGGATAAGTCCATCGTTTGTACCGCTGTTATAATTATATGTGGTTTAATGTGTGTTATTTTAAGTGCAATAAAGTTTTTAAATAAATAAATAAACTTTTAAACAGTACTCCCATGCTGGTCTGGGAGAAATAAAAAAACTTAGAATGTACCAGCTGCTTCTCTTCCCACGCAGATCGTAAAAGCCGATCGAGGGAATGGGCAAAAATGCAAATCATGTTAACAGGCGATGCGGCTAGCAACCCATCACTGTATTGATTGCTTTTCCATTTTCTCGCCCACCATGACGCTAAATGTGGCTTTTGGGTCTTGCGGCCCTGGGCTCTGCATCCGCAAGACCCAAAATGCTCTGTCTGCCCCATTAGGGATAAAGACGTGATAGTATGTATGTATGTATGTAATTTATTGAACTAGTGCCAATTCAAGTCCAAAGTCCAAGTTCGAGACTTGTGTTATGGGATACTAACTAACGATACTATATATTATAACAAACACATACATAGATAAACATCCAATACCCAGGACAATCTGAAAAAGCCCATTTCCCAAATTGCCCTGACAGTAACTTATTAGTAATCTGTGCCCTGACCCTGACCGGGGATCGAACCCGAAACCTCTGGGTGGCGGTGCATTTGGTGACCACTACGCCAAGGAGGTCGTCATAATATACAAACATAAGCACGTCTTTATCCTTGATGAGGCAGACAGATCACTTTGAGTCTTGCGGCTCTGACAGTGAGCGAGTGAGTGAAGGTGGGCGAGAAAGTGGAAAAAGGAATTAAAATAGTGATGAGCTGCTGTCCACATTACCTATTACAGTCTGGGTACATCCTGCAGAAATGACCAGCCCAGTCCCACTTGAGTTTGGCTGCTTTCTTTCTGCTTTGGAATTCGGTAGAAGGCTAATTAAAAATAAGTCTTTGAAAGCTTTTATTGTGAGGCGATAGTACATACATACATACATACTATCACGTCTCTATCCCTAATGGGGCAGACAGAGCATTTTGGGTCCTGCGGCTCTATGCAGAACCCAGGGCCGCAAGACCCAAAAGCCACTTTTAGCGTCATGGTTGGCGAGAAGATGGAAAAGCAATCAATACAGTGATGGGTTGCTAGCCGCATCGCCTGTTAACATGATTCGCATTTTTGCCCATTACCTCGATCGGCTTTTACGATCTGCGCGGGAAGAGAAGCAGCTGGTACATTCTAAGTTTTTTCATTTCTCCCAGACCAGCATGGGAGGAGGCGATAGTACGTATTAAGACAAATGAAATAAGCCCAAACTCGATGGAGATGTGTCGTTTTATTACTGATTTCTATTGACTACCATCCGTCCGGTAAAGACCTTAATAAATGTCCTCGTCCATTGTCTTACTATTGTGTCTGGTATTGGCGGTTAATGATCAGATACTAGCCATCTTCTACCATAAAGTGCTCGTCAAGACAAGTCAAACGAGTCCTACTCAATGAGGTTATGTTGTTTGTTCCGTCGAATATCTTCCGGCTCCATCATCAGAACAGCTCATACTTCATAATATTGTATAAACATTTTTAGATAAATCGGTTGAGAATAACTGGTCGAAAATTGAGTTGCATGACTTGACCTAAACAAACATTCGTACATACATACAAGATACATTACAAGTTAAATAAAAGCTTGTAAAAATACAATCTTATCTTTCGTCGCTGTATCTTTTACTTAAACCAAACCCGAGACATTTTTATCAATTTATGAGAACAATGTCACATTCACCTTCGTAATTTAACGAAATATAAGTCGCACCGTCGAGGACGCTTCTGACACTCCATTTGTTACCTGCCAGGATATCCCTGGGGATTAAAATTGAGATGGCAGTTCAAGAAAACGGAATATTTTGTAGCGTGGTTTCAAAATTATCTGTCAGCGTAGTGATACAAATTTGTATTTTTAAAAGCAGCAAGTACGGTCTATGATAATAAAATATTACATTTTTCTAAATAGGCACTAAGGAACGATCATTTAAACAGATTTCTAATAAAAGACCTTTTTATTTACATTCATCATTATCATAATTTCGGCTGCATAACGTTCACTGCTAGACATAGGCCCCTCCCAAGGATTTCAAATTCAAATTCAAATGATTTATTGCATTTCCAAAATGACCGATCTAGAGCGGCTTGCATGCAGTGCCTTCCAGCGATTTGGGCAGGTCGTCTGACCACCTTGTGGGTGGGTGTCCTACGCTTCACTTGCCAGTACGTGGTCGCCATTCGATAACCTTTCTGCCCCATCAGCCATCGGTTCGTTGCGCAATGTTTCCCGCCCACGCACTTTTCAACGACCCAATCCGCTGGGCTATGTCAGTGACTTTTGTTCTCCTACAAATTTCCTCATTTCTGATTCGATCACGTAGAAAAACACCAAGCATAGCCCTCTTCATAGCGCATTGTACGATTAAAAGTTTTTCATAAAATGTCTGTTTATCTAACGTAACTTTTTTACTTAGCCTAAATTTTTTACCTACCTTTGCACATCACCTGTTTTCGTCAAAATCTCCAAGTAGCTCGGTTGCCTGCAAGAGATTGCAGTTGCGATAAGGCCGCCTTTTGACATCTGTTTTATGTATCTATTACTCTGTAACTTATGTGTATGTAAGTTGACGGTTTTAAAAAGAAATTACTTGCGCTTAGGAAGCTGCAATAAACTTGGCTTATGATCTGACGTCAACAACTATTATAAAATTGACAATGATCAAATGATACAAATATCCAAATAAGTTTAGAAAATCCAAAAGAGCACGCCTTAAAGGGTCCATAATTTTTTTTTTATTCTTTACCATATAGAAAAATAAAGATATACATAGATATACTAAAACTATGAAGAACAGTCGATATTTTTTTTTTGTTTATTTAATAACAATTAAACCACATCGATTCAGACCCTGAAAAATGAAAGAGTTCTATTCCTGAGCATACTCAAGCGAAAGAGAAAAAAAAGACTCGATTAGTAAAGTATTTCGGTCGTTATCGTGTTAACAAGAAAAGCCTCCGCACATACAGACACACGGACGTCCAAGACAGAACTATTTTAACTGTTTTTTAACTAGTTTAAATAACAAAAATGACATCAAAAATATAATGAGTGTTAAAAATAGTGTTTTTTTCTTAATATGTGTGTGTATATATTATCTTACAAGTGCAATGTATGATACATAAAGACATTTTAAGTTTGAAAAATCAGATGTTTTGCGCGAAGTGACAGTAGTAAGTACTTGTACGTAGTATATTATTACTCTGTGGTAGTAGATAGATAGATAGATAGATAAAACGTTTATTTGTGAAAACTGCACAAACACAATCACACACAAAGAAATACACGAATTATTTTTTAATACATCAAGAACAAGTTTTAGCGATGTGATGTGTATGCTGCAGTTGCACAAAAAGGTCGTAGGCTCAGCGACAATATTGCTCAAAGAGCAATGCGCTGATTTTCAGCTAAAACCTTAGGTATAGGTGCAAGTGCGATCAGTTGTGAAGATTGTTAAATTAACGTGTTAAAGACAAGAATAAACTACAAGACATAATACAATAATTCTAAATGTGGGTAGTGCTGTTGTAGTGAAATTTAAGAAAATAAAGTTTTCCGCTGATATTATTGCACATCAAAAGCGTGTCCCGAAATAAATTGAACCATATTATAATTTAAAGTTGTGTTGGCATGTCAGCAACCGGCGACTTGTTGGATTGTTGTGTTTTTGCTTTTCTAGCAGGTGAGTGCGTATTTGTTTTTTAAATGAATATTTAGTTTGTAGTTTGATTGGCGGAGGTATGTTGTTCCAACATTTAGTCGCCTGGTATCGGAAGCTGCCTCTGAATGCAGCAGTTTTATGTCCATGAACAAGCAGTTGGGGTCTACAAGATCATGCATTTAACTTGTTATAGAATTTAAGTTTACAGAAGAGATATTCCGGTTTTTTACTTTTAATTACTCCAAACAGCAAGGTAGCCAGATGTAATTGTCTACGCGAATTCATATTAAGCATGGACGCATTGTTAAGATATGGAGTGATATGGCTTCGTGGAGGAACATCAAAAATAAATCTACAACATGCATTCTGAGCTCGCTGCACTAGGCGACGGGTTCTCTCCAATAGACGTGGTCCGTAAACCAAATCTCCATAGTTAAGTCGTGATAAAATTAACGACTCGCAAAGCCTAATGCGTACCTCTTCAGATAAGATATTACGCACCTTGTAAAGGACTTTCAGACGGAAAAAGCAGTTCCTAACAACCTCTGACACATGGCTCACCCACCTCGCAGTACCCACCTCAACGCTTCGCTTATGAGGCGTGCAATATAAATTAATGATTTTTGAGTTTTACCGACTTGACTCCCTGTCTACACAACCGACCACCTAACAAGTATACCATTTCAAAAAAACAACAAAAATCAAGTCGGTCCAGATTCGAATAATCGTTAAAAATACATTTAACAAAAAAACGACGGGTTGCACTCTGGGAGTGCCGGCAGAAGTGAAAACTTGAATATTAACGTTGTGCATTTGTTACACACACGAACATTCGCGCAAGTGCCCTGCGCCGCCTAAACGAAACAGCAGGCGCAGGCATACATTTTCGCCGCGCCGTAGAAAGAGAGGGGGATACTCCCTCTCCTACGCCGCGCCAGCTGTCTACTCTCCATCCGTCTTACGAATTTTCGATCAGGTCACGTGTCCTGACGCGAGTTTAACATTTTTTACCCATTCCAAAAAAAGTGCACAACGCCGCTAAAGATGTTTTCACTTCAAAAATAATAACAAAAAAATCGCGACGTATTGTTAATCCTTTTTTGGAAATCGATTAAAATTCTAAAATATAATTCAACATTCAAAAAGACAAAACCTAGATTCTAAATCCAAATCTCGTCAAGAGAGTCTTCGAATAAAATACATTATGTAGAATATCTTGCAAATCGGTAAAACTTGTAACAAATTGAAGTGGACAATCTGACGCGAGAAGCGACCTCGTCGCGACTTCTATTTCGCAGTTGGATGATTTTATGCGGCCCGATAACGGTAAATGTAGTTGCTCATACGGAGACGATTTGGTGGCTCAAATCACAAGAACAGGCGACAAAACGTTTATTTATATTTATATATAAGTACATACATATTTTCACGCCTGTTTCCCATAGGGATAGGCAGAGACTATGGATTTCCACTTACTACGATCCTTGCAAACCTCTTTTGCTTCGTTAACACTCATAACTCTTTTCATACATGCTCTCCGGTTATGGTTAAATATTAAATAAATAATGTTAAATATTAAATGATACCAACTTTATTTGCTAGGCAAATTAAAAACTCCCCGATGACGCCATCTAGTGACAAGAGGCGGAACTACGCCATCTATTATTTGTCAGGTAAATTTAAAAACCCCAAATTTTAGGAGTTATCACCCAATAAATTTTAAACAACTGAAACGATTTTTATCATACATAGCTAAGAAACACCCCAAGAGAAGTTGCATTCACGAAAAAAAAACTGTTCGAGCGCCACGATGTCGCAGACAGACACATAGATTTATAGATCGATACACAGATACACAGACAGACAGACATACCCTCTTTGTCGGTGTATTTTTATTATAAAGCGTGGAAGGGACATAGACGTACCTACATTAGTTTGAGAACTATTTTTGGAATAACTTTGGTATTAATTAGTGATTTGGGAATAACCTAGTAAATCGAACCACAGACTGTACTAGATCACTATAGTATAATGATGATTAATTAATGAATAAAATAACAGTCAAAAAATAAAAAAAACTTGTGAGGTGTCAAGGGACACCCGGATGGAACGAAGTTCGAGAGAGAGAGAGAGACAGACAGAGAAACACGCGCACGCCGCACAACTTACAACTAGGTATAGCAAAAAGTGTCGTTATAATTTTTGGTCTTAATTTCTTCCGTCTTTCGCAACGCGCGATAAGGAACTTCGTTCCAATATTAATTCAATATTCCCATACAAGTTGTCCACGCGGCTGCAAACTTTCGTATGGAAATGCCAATTTAAAAAAATACTGTCATTTTAATTTCATAACTATAGTGCGCTAGTATAGCCCTTGGTTTAATTTATTACGGGTATAAAAAAAACGACGGGTTGCACTCTGGGAGTGCCGGCAGAAGTGAAAACTTGAATATTAACGTTGTGCATTTTTGATATTTTGGAATGGTTAGGGAATAATTTTGCACGAATTGCTTTAATTATCAGTATAAAATATTTCAAATCTTTTCTGAACCACAGTCTGTCACAAATGTCACAAGCATGACCAAATTCATTTTCAACAAAATCATTTTCAAATACACAGCAGTATGGCCACTACACAGACGGTCGAGCCATCAGCTGTCACCATCCATGGATGCGCGTAGCACGCTGTAACATAAACACACACGAACATTCGCGCAAGCGCCCTGCGCCGTCTTACGAATTTTCGATCAGGCCACGTGTCCTGACGAGAGTTTAAAATTTTTTACCCATTCCAAAAAAAGTGCACAACGCCGCCAAAGAAGTTTTGACTTCAAAAATACTGTCATTTTAATTTCATAACTATAGTGATCTAGTATAGCCCTTGGTTTGATTTATTACAGGTATGTCCCTTCTACGTTCCATAAATTATTAACCAAAAACATACACAATACGATGCTTATTCGTAAAGGTGGCCTAACATATAATAAGTTATATTTTTAGATAGGTTTTTAAGTTAAATTTGTGTTCTTTTTATGTTTCATCTGACTCTTTAGAATTTATCCCGTAAAGTTAGTTGTGTATAAAATCACATCACACTAGTATTATAATAGCGAAAGTTTGTGTGTGTGTTTGTTACTTCTTCGCGCGCAAACGGCTGGACCAATTTTGATAAAATTTGGTATGCAGGAAGCTGACACCCTTGATTAACACATAAGCTACTTTAGGCGTGAGTAACACCGAGGGTCACAGCTAGTAAATATATTATAATAAAATTAATAACCGGTAGCTTGGGCCTCACCCCGCCTCACCCTTTTTATAATATGTGTATATTTTGTAATATTTTCTTATATATTTTACTTTTTATAGATATATTATTAAAACCTAATATATGTACAAGATATGGATGTAGCAGGAGTAGATGTTAGTATGGCGGGAAACAGAGGACTGTGGAAGGAGAAGACATACTGCGCCGACCCCAGATAATGGGATAAGGTGAGGCAGATGATGATGATGGCAGATGATATGTACTTAAATAAATAAATGCCTATATGCGTTACATTGATGAATCCGCAACACAGTGTCAGTGTGGGCATAGCGACCAGTCTATGTCACACCTCTCTTGCCCATCGTGCCCCACCAGCTGCACTAAACGTGACCTCTATGAGGCTTCGGACAACGGTGTAAAAGTGGCATCTTTCTGGAGGAAAAAAAATTAACTGAGCCAACGACACGAAGAGAAGAAAAATAAATAAATGCTCAATTCAATAACAACCTTTGTCCTCGATACCTTTTCACATAACATAATGTCACTAATATATTTATCCCACCCAATTTGCTCCTAATATCATCCTCCTGGAAAACCTACAAACTGCCTCCGTTTCCCCTTACTGTATCAATTACTATTTTCTCCTATTTCGGCGTATTCATCTTGTTTCTACACAAGATTAATACTATAGCTAGTACAGAAAGATAAGTCATTACATATTTATTTTTTTATTTTATTTCCAAATATCTATTCGAGGTATCCCGTGGCTGGTTACTATCTGGCTTAAAGAATCAGTATTGCCATACAACAAGGCAATGCTGCCAGCCTTTTGGCCTCATTGCCGAGGGGTGATATGATAGTAGAAATACATAAAAAAAGGAGAGGTAAAAAGAACCCGTAACCGAAGGGCATGTATGAAGAGGTTGATTAGGGTAGATGAAGCAAAAGAGGTTTGTCAGGATCGCAGCAACCAAGGTCGCTGGAAGGCGCTGGATGGAAGCCGCTCTAGATCGGTCATGTTGGAAATCTTTTGGAGAGGCCTATGTCCAGCAGTGGACGTTATGAGGCTGAAATGATGAATGATGCAGCAAAGGGAGGTCCATAGTCTTTGCCTAGCCCTGTGGGAAACAGGCGTGATAATATTGTATTTTATCTATCAGTACCTGGGCGACTGAGCTTTGCTCGGTTACATCTCAAACATTAACTACATTTTTTTATACTTTTCCAAAAACAATACAAAATAAAAAATTATAAATAAACTTGAACATAAAAAGAAACAAAAGTAAGTCACCGAGTGGGATTCGAACCCGTTACACTCTTTCTGGCGGTCCGCAACTTAAACCGCTGAGCCAAACGGATAGCGGCCTTAGATCGATTGTTTACCCCCGAAAACCCCCATATACCAATTTTCAGCGAAATCGTTAGAGCCGTTTTCGATATCACAGAAATTTATATATAAATAAATAAATATACAAGAATTGCTCGTTTAAAGGTATAAGATGTATGTATTTTATCTGATATTTTATTAACATTTTACTTATCTAGCCTGAGTTTCGATTTATTAAGGGTATGTTCCTTGATTCCTTCCACGTTGTTTTTATGCTGCACTTCTGTTAATCGCTGTTGTGTAGCAAAGCTTCCATCAGAGGTAATACTTTGTGTCGAGCTTACATAATAGAAGACGGCAAAAGCTTTTTATGATAATTGAACGTATTACATGTCGTGTGACGTCACACGGGTCTGGGTTCTTGTTCTCAATTACAAATGGCGGTGTGAAATACAATAATACATTATTTGTGAGCTTTTATACGTCGGTGAAACATTCTCCAAGCTGCCTGCATGCATCTCATAGCTTTACGATTGACAGCCGGGATCACCCTTATAATATGCATCATCATGATCAGGTCTTTTTGTCTCCATTGCAGGAGCACGCACGACCCTCTCTGTACTACCTGAGCCTAACTTGGTCAGAGCAGTCAGAGGGCTTGGCCTACACTCTCCACGCTGGCCAGACGGGTTGGAGAGGTCTCATTGATGTTTATAAGCTTTGTTTAGCTTGTAGTTCCTGAGTAGCCTTCTACGGCATCCACGGGAGGACTTGGAGTGGTCCTATTCTACTCTGCCGGAAATCACGCTGCATATAATATGCATACACAATATGTTTTCTCAGTCCACATATCATAATTTAATATCAGTATATTTGTTAATTGACGTTTTGGAGAAAATGCTGCAGTACAGTTTGTTACCGCTTCTTCTGTACTTGCGCTTAGGAAGCGGCAGTAAACTTAGTTGTAAGTAATGATCTGACGTCAACATTTACCTATTATGAAATCTAAGGAAAATTTACAATTATTAAGTGATACAAAGACGACCTCCGTGGCGTAGTGGTCACTATGCTAGTCGGCCAAAAATTCGGAATTCGATCCCCGTCAAGGCAAGTAAGAAAATGGCGTTTTTTTTTAATTATTTTTTATTACATATAGTACCGTTAAGTTAATATGTCTTAATCATAACACATTGCAGTGTGGTTTCCGGCAGAGTAGAATAGGGCCACTCCAAGATCTCCGTGGATGTCGTAGAAGGCGACTTAGGAAATACAAGCTAAACAAAGCTTATAAACATCAATGAGACCTCTCCAACCCCTCTGGCCTCGTGTAGAGTGTAGGCCAAGACCTCTGGCAGCTCTGGCCAAGTTTGGCTCGGGTAGTACAGAGAGGGTCGTGCTCCTGCAGTGGAGACAAAAAGACCTGATGATGAATCATAACACAAGTCTCGAACTTACTTTGGGGCTAGCTCAATCTGTGTTTTTATCCTTACTTATTGATTTATTATTTAAGGCTAGGAGGAGCTCGAGATATTTTAACCCTCTTCAAAAAGAGGGGTGTTACAATTTAACGCTAACATCTGTCGGTCTGTCTGTTGGTCTGTCTATCTGTGGCATCGTAGACCTCGAACGGAAGGACTGATATTATCTAACCTCGATCGAACACGGTTAGTTGTAGGTGAAACCACAATAACCTTTCTGCATGTGAACTATTGACCTTTGTGATCTAACAGTGCTTAAGTGCATGCAGTTTTATTTATATTTTTTGGTTGCAGCTTTCATTTTCTGTTGTTCTATCTTATTTTTCTAAGCATGGTCGGGTTGCATCCAATATCCATCCCAAAAAAGTGACAAAGAAAATGTTAAATTTTTTTTTTTTTTATTAGCCTGTGCTAGTCCGCCACCCAGAGGTTCCGGTTCGATCCCCGGTCAGTGCAAGTTGTAAAAAATATACTTTAAAAATATTTATTGCATTTCATATTAGTCATATGTAATTAATTAAATTACTACTTTATTTAAATAATATTTAGTAATTAATAGTAATAATGGAAGGAAAAATAGAAGGAAAGAGAGGAGTAGGAAAACCCAGAAGGAAATTTATAGACCAAATAAAAGAAAAATTAAAAGTGAAAACATATAAAGAGGTTAAGAACTTAGCGGAAGGAAGAGAGACATGGAAAGCACTCCACCGACAAGAGCCCAGCTCTTAAATATAAGAAGAGAAGAATAGTAATTAAAGATTTTGATGTTTTAATAATTATCTTATAGCGCTATCTAGTGACAAGGAAGAGAAATAACTCTGTTTGTAAGGCAATGGCTAGGCATGGTGATAAATGTGTGATATCACGGAAAAGTACATATATATATACTGAACTCTACGTGATATAACGATATCGAGCGTAACTAACAGGTATAATCCTCGTATAATCCTACCCGAAGCGTAACCGATCGATGCCAAAAGACAAATGACGGTCGACGATGGATATGTGGGCATGAGTGCACGAAATACATACAACCATACATACTATCACGTCTTTATCCCTAATGGGGCAGACAGAGCATTTTGGGTCTTGCGGCTCTATGCAGAGCCCAGGGCCGCAAGACCCAAAAGCCACTTTTAGAGTCATGGTGGGCGAGAAGATGGAAAAGCAATCAATACAGTGACGGGTTGCTAGCCGCATCGCCTGTTAAAATGATTCGCATTTTTGCCCATTCCCTCGATCGGCTTTTACGATCTGCGCGGGAAGAGAAGCAGCTGGTACATTCTAAGTTTTTTCGTTTCTCCCAGACCAGCATGGGAACGAAATAAAAGGATAAAAATGGTTTTATTGGTATTATGCCGTCTTATATTTCATCATCATCATCAAAATCATCATCAAGGGCTCTACGGCAAAATCCAAATTCAATTCGACCATCATCGAATGAGACCTCCATGGTGTAGTGGTCAACGTGCTAGTCCGCCACCCAGAGGTTCCGGTTCGATCCCCGGTCAGTGCAAGTTGGAAAACTGGCCTTTTTCAAATTGTCCTGGGTCTTGGATGTTTATCTATATATGTATTTGTTATAAAATATAGTATCGTTGAGTTAGTATCCCATAACACAAGTCTCGAACTTACTTTGGGGCTAGCTCAATCAGTGTAATTTGTCCCTATATATTTATTTATATAATCAGTAACTAGACCTTTACAGGCACTTTTATATGTCAATAACGTCCTGTACAACATGAATGGGACATAACCGTAAAAATCAAACCACGGGCTATCTAGATCACTCAAGTATACTTGATAATATTAAAATTACGGTCGAAAACCGAAATAAAATCAACATTCCCGTAGAAATTGTCCGGCGGCTGCCACTTTCGGTCGGAATACGGGTATGTTCCTTCCACGTCGTATGATTTACACCGAAACCCGGAATCATCTCTTTAAGTAAATTATCATTATTTAAGTGAATCACCATTATTTATGTATTTTTTTCTTCTTATTATTCTATTTATTTTAGAACACACTTTGGGGTGGAGGGTTGATAACCTGAGATACAGGATACTTCCCAGTTTAGGTATCAACTCACCATAATCCTCTTTAGTATAGTTTATTAGTTTTAAGACTTTTTTGTAAAATTATGTGATTATGGTGAGAAATAAATAAATTATTATTTTGTATCTCCATTGAGAATCACGGGTCTTTTCACCCCGGTCCTTTGAGAGGCTTGCGTGGGGATACAGATCCAACACGTAGAGGCCCTTTGGAGAAGTTGTTGTCATGTGGCGCTCCCGCCAAAACCCATTCCTGGATATACCTATGAAAGGTGTACCCTTGAATAGGTTTTGGCAGAAGAAAAATCTATTGCATGTATTATTATTATTATTTCCGGATAATCAGGCGATTCAAGTCTGTAATATCTTATCCAGACTGGAAACAACTTTTCATAAAGTATATTCTTCCTAGTATGATTCGATTCCACGACCTCCAGGTTACAAAGCGAAAGCCTTGACTACTTAACCACGGCAGTAGTCTGTCTCCACCTTTTTAAACTTTTCCTTCAGACGTCTTAAATACTTACATTCCGTAAATTGTCTATAAAAATAATCTTCTTAACGTTAACTTTGCAATTAGCTATCGACGTTATCGAAGTTTCCAAGAATTTGAGGATCCTAATTTGATTGCGCATTTAACAGAATCTTTCTTACGTTTTCCTTCGAACTTCCGTCCTTTATAAGTATTTAAAATTAATTTTGTCGACTTTGGGCGACGAAGTGTAAAAATTGTTGATTCTGAATATAATGGAAGTGTAGAAAAATGTTGCTAGGTATTTTCAGTGAAGTAATATTTTTTCTGTCTTGTTTTTTTCAAATAACATCAATTTAAAAGTTTCATTGTGCAGGTACAGTCTTTACGCAGAGGACACCGCTATCTCTTACTACAGAATTAATGAAAGTATTATCTACAGAATCTATGCCGTGTGGTTTCCGGCAGAGTAGAATAGGACCACTCCAAGTCTTCCCGTGGATGTCGTAGAAGGCGACTTAGGAAATACAAGTTAAACAAAGCTTATGAACATCATGAGACCTCTCCAACCCGTCTGGCCAGCGTGGAGAGTGTAGGCCAAATCCTCTGGCTGCTCTTAGTAGTACAGAGAGGGTCGTGCTCCTGCAGTTGGGACTAAAAAGACCTGATGATGATGATGATGATTATCTACAGAACGGAATCTCCTAAAGTCCGCGGGGACGCATATTGTCCCCGTTCCCCGTCCTCGCACCTCTTACCTTAGGAAACCTTAGGAGATTTAATCCGTATGGTACAACAAGCTGGATAGTCCGGAAAAATGTGGAGATAGAGAAGTTGGTAAAACAGCCAAATATAATTGATGTTGTTTATCGCTCCGCTTACAATGGCTTGGGCATCTGGAAAGAATAAGGGAGAATCGTGCTATCAAGGCAGCATATATGTATCAGGCCGAAGACCAGTGGTTCGACCCAGATATGTAGATAGATATAGCGATACGGTGCAGGCTGGTCTGCGGGAGATAGCAGTTGTCAGCTGGCAAGATATCGCTGAAAACAGAAAATTGTGGCGCTCTTTCACCTCGGAGATCGGTATCTGTAGTAGAATATGACCACTCCAAGTCCTCCCCTGGGTGTCGTAGAAGGCGACTTAGAAATTACAAGCTAAATAAAGCTTATACAGATCATGAGGCCTCTGCGATACGTCTCGCCAGCGTGGAGAGTGAAGGCCAAATCCTGTGGCTGCTTTGACCAAGTACTGCGCTGGTAGTAAAGAGAGTATCGCGCTCCAGTTGAGACTATAAAGGTCTGATGATGATGATATTTATTTATATTTGTATTTATTTTATATGGACCACCCATCAGTATCACTGCGTAACTATATCGGACAGCTCTGAGCAATAGCTACGTGACGAGCCTCCAGGAAAACCCGGGAAGCCAAGTTTGTACACAAAAACGTTAATAAATATTGCATTCTTGCTAGTTTGTTACTGCCCTAGGGCTAAATGGTTTGGAGAACTATTTACAACCATGTGATTTAGGTTATTTGAAATGCTACTAACTTTTGTCGTAAGCAATATTGCTTAAAAATAAAGACCCTACATATCTAATAATCAACAACATATAAAAACATATCAAAATTGACATGTGTTTAAGAGATGGGAGGGGGACATTATCGCTTTTTTATGGAAATTTACAGCTACACAATCCTCTTACTGAGTTCACCATTTAGGTGAACTACAAACAATCATGTAAATATTTAAAGTCCCCCCTGTTGTTTCCGGCAGAGTAGAATAGTACCAATTCAAGTCTTCCCGTGGATGTCGCAAGAGGCGACTTAGGAAATACGCTAAACAAAGCTTATAATCAATAGGACCTCTCCAACACGTCTGGCCAGCGAGGATAGTGTAATCTTCTAGCTGCTCAAGTCAAGTATGGCCCTGGTAGTACAGAGAGGGTCGTGCTCTTGCAGTGGAGACAAAAAGACCTGATGATGATGATGAGAGCAAAAAAGCCTTCGTGTAAATACAAACACTGTCTTAAGAGACAACCCTAAGTCACCTAGATCCGCGGTAGATCCGTACCGATTGTGTTACATTCGCTACTGCCACATACATACATACTATCACGTCTTTATCCCTAATGGGGCAGACAGAGAATTTTGGGTCTTGCGGTTCTATGCAGAGCCCAGGGCCGCAAGACCCAAAAGCCACTTTTAGCGTCATGGTGGGCGAGAAGATGGAAAAGCAATCAATACAGTGATGGGTTGCTAGCCGCATCGTCTGTTAATATGATTCGCATTTTAGCCCATTCCCTCGATCGGCTTTTACGATCTGCGCGGGAAGAGAAGCAGCTGATACATTCTATGTTTTTTCTTTTCTCCCAGACCTTCAAAGCAAATGTCCATGTTCCGCGTCACTCCAGCCTCTTAGTTCGGAATTTGAAACAAGAACAACAACTTTATAAGCAAAACTACACAATTGATCGTAGTTAGGGTTGCTAGCGAAGAGTTTACCTTACTTCTCAGGTACCTTTAGGAGCTTAGTGGTCCGGCGGGAGTGCTTACTAGCGCTTTTGCAAGTGACACCAGGCATACATAGCATTCTTCTTTTAACGAAGTTCCTTATCGCGCGTCACGAAAGGAGACTAGACGGAAAAAATTAAGACCAAAAGTTGTAACGACACTTTTAACTATAGTTGTAAGCCGTGCGGCGTGCGCGTGTTTCTCTGTCTGTCTCTCTCTCTCCTAATTAATCGAAAGGAACTTCTTTCCGCGTGTCCCTTGACACCTCCCAATTTTTTTATTTTTAAAGGGCATACTGGTCAGTTGGTCCCATAGAAAGTTTATCAATATCGGTTATGGACATTGATGATGAAATTGGTTTTTAGTTTTGAAAAATTATCATAAATATCAGATGAATTCAGTATAATGCAATTAAAAAAACAGTCAAGAATTATAAGAGAAATGGCATTTTCGTTAGAAAGTGTGCAGTCGCCTGGGCAATTTGTATGGGAGCGTTGATTTTTTTTACATACTGTTATTTTATTATCATTATACTTTAGTGATCTAGTATAGCCCGTGGTTCGATTTATTACGGGTCCCTCACACTGTAGGCTCTAAAGCGTTGACTGTGCTGTGCATTACAAAATATTTTTTCGTTTTTTTGAAATAACTACCCTGTATATTGCAAAAAAGATATAACATATTATATAATCTACTTGGTCTAATGGTTGACTGGCGGAGAACACCATACGGCGTTGTCCGCCATTTGTACACTTTTTTCTTGTTATAAAGTTGCTATAAAGTTTAAATCCTACTTCCTATCCTACTAATATTATAAATGCGAAAGTGAGTTCGTATAATTATTTGATTGTTTACATATATTTGTTTGTTACCTCTTCAAGCTTCAACCACTGAACTTATTTAAATGAAATTTGATATGGATATAGTTTGATACTCGAGGAAGGACATAAGGTACTCTTTATCCTGAAATTCCCACGGGGAGCGAAACCCGCGGGTACAGCTAGTAAATAAATAACACGAGGCAACCCTACACGGTGGCGTAGCGAGCAATTTGGAACTATAAAGTGGGCCGTAAGTCTAAGCCGTGGAATCTGCGGTCTTACTTGGCTGTATATCTGTCTTGTCTGCCAAGCCGCACTGACTGTAGGGTTACCAGCAAGCCCAATTTTAAGTTTTCAGTAAATTTTTCACCTTCAACAGAAATAAAATAAAACATTTATTCTCAGACAACTACCAACTAATTATAAAAACAGGACTAACTTTTTTTTTATGACCCTGTAGTGTCCCATTGTTGGGCAAATGCCTCCCCTCGGCGATGGTTTGCCAGTTCTTTTCATGGGCCCTTAGTTCGTCTAACTTTCTTACTAGGTTTAAATAATTATCCACCCTAATTAAGTTGAAGGGAAATGGAAGCAAGATATCGCTCACAACAGAAAATTGTGGCGCTCTTTCGTCTCGGAGGGCAAGTTTCTCTTCGGTATGTAATACTATTGTAATTCTGTGACTTCGGATCGCTGAGCTAGCGGAGTAAGTAATAAAATTATTACATACAGAACGGAAACTCGCACCGTTGTTGCTAGTCGCACGTTGACGTTACGCGAGTCACTTAGGATTATTGAATCATAATGGTGAAAAACTGCGCACATTATCATTGTCTATCCACGGAAAACAGTAAAGAACGAAAATTTTTTAGATTTCCGGGTGATGAAAACAGGTAAGCAAAGCAACAAATTCTGTGGTGGCGACCCTGATTGTTTAACTCACACATTTGACGTGTACACAGATATATTGTTTCGTTTGTAGTAGTACTAGGTATATTTGTTACTCCGTTTCTATGAAGTGCCAAACCTGTGACTGTGCTGTGCCAGCGGAGTAAGTACCACCGTTTTCACAAACTGTGGCAGTTCCATGCTCTTTTTACAATTAGCGTATATTCGATAAACAATCATCCACTACTGGACTTAGGCCTCTCCCAAAGATTTCTAAAATGACCGATCAAGGGCGGCCTGCATCCAGAGCTTTTCTGTTAAATATTCATCATAAACAGATTCTTGCCGGACGAGTATTTTCTATGTCTCCTAATATAAATAGTAAAAATCATTATCAGGGCTTTTTGTCTCCACTGCAGTAACACTACCCTCTCTGTACTACCAAAACCATACTTGGCCAGAGCAGCCAAAGGACTTGGCCTACACTCTCCTCGTTGACCAGACGGGTTGGAGAGGTTCCATGATGTTTATAAGTTTTGATTAGCTTGTATTTCCTAAGCCTTGGCGTCGGAAGTAAAATAACGTTAGCAAGCGCTGGCGTGTAAAAGGTTGGAATATAAAAGCTCTGTTACATTCTTCTAATAAAGTTTAATGGTAAAAAATCTATAAATAGATCTTCGGGACTATATTTTGGACTTAAGAGTCCCCTTAACCTAGACCAAACTACACTTTGCCATATAAAGTCAAAGTCAAAGTCATAATCATAAGTTTACTGCCGCTTTTTAAGCGCAAGTACAGAAGAAACGGTAACAAACTGTACTCCAGCATTTTCTCAAAAAAACGTAGTCTACTCGATCTATTTCCCTCCTATCCACCCTGTCTTCCTATAAATATTATAACAATAATTTTAAAAGTAAGTACTAAACTGAAGGTTACCTATACTAGCGTAGGTCGTCCCGAAGTAAGGTCGCAAGACCACCTACAACTTGACATTTAGGCAGCCCTTGTCAGATTTGACTGAAGTTTAAACTTAAAAATTCCTTTGATCTTTTCAATTGATTGCGGTTCTGATCAGAGATACTCAAGCTATCGTCGTGTCATGAAAGGTACCTAAGCAAGTAGTAGATAAGATAAAGGCCCCTGGCCTTAAGTCCGCCATTTACATGTATATTGTAATGAAGTTAAATAAATAAATAAAGAATTTTATTTTTAACTAGCTGTGCCCACTGTGGGGATTTTGGGATAAAAACTATTATATGTCCTTCCCCGGGTCTTAAACGATATCCATACTAAATTTCATTTAAATCGGTCCAGCCGTTCACCCGTGATCGCGTGATTTTTATATATATATAGTACCTGGGTGACCGAGATTTGCTCGGTTACATCTCAAACATTAACTAAATTTTTTTAAACTTGTCTAAAAACAATACAAAATAAAAAATTATATATAAACTTGAACATAAAAAAAATCAAAAGTAAGTCACCGAGTGGGATTCGTCCGTTCTAGCGGTCCGCATCCTTAACCACTGAGTCAAATAGATGGCGGCCGACGTGACGAAATTAGCGACCATATTCTGCGTAAAAAGAAAAACGCATGAAAACTCGAAAACACGCGTTTTCCCAAACATAAGACTAATCTAGACCGGTTGTTTACCCCCGAAAACCCCTATATACCAATTTTCAGCGAAATCGTTAGAGCCGTTTCCAAGATCACAGAAATATATAAATAAATAAATAAACAAGAATTGCTCATTTAAAGGTATAAGATATATAGATTTTAATATGAGCCAAATCTGTCAAGTTTCTAACGCAATGTCATTTGCTGATTTAAAAAGATGTCGTTTACATTTTGGAACCAAACACTAATTTTGGTTCACGTAAAAAAACGCATTAAAATCGGTCTATCCGTTCAAGCGCTACAATGCAGACAAACAGATAGACGTTAGCGTTAAACTTATAACACCCCTCTTTTTATATCAGGGGTTAAAAATACATACATAAATCAAAACTCATTTCTCATTAAGGCCAAAAGCTAGTACATATAATATCAATACTGATATATTTAGCTTTCAATACCAAAATATCTTAGACAAAAAATATCGGCGATCATTTTTCATTTATATCTGAACTTTGAAGGCTGTGTGAAATATTTATTACCGAAGTGGACTCTGATTTAGTAACGCAAAAAGTGTGTTTTTTGCGCTCTAATGTAGACCTAATGTAATATGATTGAAATAATATTTGATGTTAGTTTTTCAGGAGAGCAGTTCTTTTCCAATGGTTTTAATATTTTCTAGAAATGAAGGAGGTTAGCAATTCGTGCGGTCTTTTTTATGTTTGTTCACCGATTTATTTAAAGACGCCTAGACGGACAGATTTGGAAAATTGTAAAGATCGGTTGTGTAGTTTAGAGTGAAGTCGGTTTTTAGTTTTGAAACCCTTCGAAAACCCTTTGTCCATTCATGTTTTACTCGAGAGCGCTGCAGAAGGAGGGTAATGTTTATGACGTGTATATATTGTTTGTTTATTTCTTTGGCTATGCAACGTAAATGGTTTTTTATTTTAGCTAAGATTACTTGCTCTCATGCAAAAAACTCTTCCATGCTGGTCTGGGAGAAAAGAAAAAACATAGAATGTATCAGCTGCTTCTCTTCCCGCGCAGATCGTAAAAGCTGATCGAGGGAATGGGCGAAAATGCGAATCATATTAATAGGCGATGCGGCTAGCAACCCATCACTGTATTGATTGCTTTTCCATCTTCTCGCCCACCATGACGCTAAAAGTGGCTTTTGGGTCTTGCGGCCCTGGGCTCTGCATAGAGCCGCAAGACCCAAAATGCTCTGTCTGCCCCGTTAGGGATAAAGACGTGATAGTATGTATGTATGT
Source organism: Acrobasis consociella (assembly GCA_963555685.1). Taxonomy (NCBI): domain Eukaryota; kingdom Metazoa; phylum Arthropoda; class Insecta; order Lepidoptera; family Pyralidae; genus Acrobasis; species Acrobasis consociella. The sequence continues at coordinate 832,329 of OY743127.1, forward strand.
ATGTATGCAAAAAACTGCATCGAAATCGATCCATCTGTTCAAGAGCTACGAAGCCACAGATAGACATTGGCATCAAACTTATAACACCCCTCTTTTTGCGTCGGGGGTTGAAAACAAAGGACAATAGGGGATTCTTTGTTTTTTTTTTCACGCTGAAGTTTTTTTGTACATTGCTTTCTAAGTATCTAATGAACTTTTTCTTCTATTACAGATACCTCAGGTGAATTAATCAGGAGGTTGCAACACTAAACACCTGGGTTTTGAGAGTGACAGGTAATTTAATATTTCAACAAGTTTTTCATGTTTACTTAATATAATTTTTATTTGTATTGATTTTTTATCTGTCAGTTATACTGTCAACAATTTATCGCAACTTCAATATAGTACGGTCAAAAACTTATTCAAACGCACGATACAACAACCGTACGCACGTCAAGTTTGAAGCTATATAAATAAATAAATGAATAAATAAATCAATTAATAACTAAATAAAAAAATAAAATAAAATGTTTTATTTTTATCTGCCCATAAATACGTATGATAGAAGCTTTTAAAATCTGAAGGAAGGGGAAACTGTCAAGTAACAGAAAAAAGATGCACGTACAGCACTCTTGACGTCACTGCTAACACAGACAGTGAGATCCCCATCACGTTTTCACTCTTTTATTTGAAATACTAATTACTACTTCATTAATTAATAAATTTTCTTGCTGTTTAAAAAAACTGGTCGGTGATATTTTTTGTTTTTTATAAATTAATAAACTTCGGGATAAAAACTATCACATGTCCTTTCCTAGGTATCAAACTACATCCATATCAAAATTGATCTAAATAGGTTCAGTGGTTGAAGCGTGAAATGGTAACAAACAAACCAATCTACATACTCACTTTCGCATTTATAATATTAATAAGAATAAGGATTAATTAAAAAGAGACCGAACGAGCTTTGCTCGGTTATATCTGAAACATTGACTACATTTTTTAAACTTGTCTAAAAACAATAAAAATTAAAAAATTACAATTAAACTTGAACATATAAAAAAAAACAAAAGTAAGTCACCGAGCGGGATTCGAACCCGTAACACACGTTTCTTGCCGTCCGCGTCTTAACCCGCTGGACCAGACGGACAGTGGCCGACACGACAGAAAAATAGCGACCATATTCTGCGTGGAAAGAAAAACGCATGAAAACTCGAAAACACGCGTTTTCCCAAACATAAGACTAATCTAGATCGATAGTTTTCCCCCGAAAACCCCATATAACAAAATTCAGCAAAATCGTTAGAGCCGTTTTCGAGATCACAGAAATAAATTTATATACATATAAATATACAAGAATTTCTCGTTTAAAGGTATAAGATATACACAGAAAGATAGCTTATTGGGATGCATTGCATTCATCATACTCTTTGATAGGCGTAGAGTTCAAATCTCACACATGGCTAACATTTTTCATCAAATACTTATTTAGTTCAAAGCTGTAGAGCTATAAAGCTATAGACATACCTAACTATAGAGAAGTATAGATATACTAAAGTACTCGACAGCTAGTAATTAACTCGAGCGTGAATCCGTATCGTTAGCGTGATTAGGATTCAGATAGACGTGGTATGATTGTCAGATATGTCAGGAGATAGGGCGCGTTCTATGGGGTGTTTTTTGTCCTACAAGAGACGAAGAGGTGACCGCAGCGCATCATGCCACGCTGGCACACCGGTTGTCAGAGGGTCCCGGGTTCGATCCCCGGTCGATATTTTACTATATATGTATTTGTTAAACCATATATTTATTTTTTTATTTTATTTATTATGGAAAACTAACACCCATATCTTATCTATTTAAACTATAACAGAAAATAGTTATAAAACTTAGCCAATAATAAGTTTTCACTTATAGAAATATTATCGTTGAGTTCCCATGCCTGTGATGTGAAGTTTCGAATTCACCTTTGGGCTCAATCTGTGTGATTTGTCTGTATATATTTATTATTTATAACTACTATGTTTTCAAGGAAAACAAAAAAACGCTAAATAAGTATTCAAAGAACGCAAATACTTCATTTTATTGTTTTACCTTCTATGCTGGTCTGGGAGAAAAAAAAAAACTTCGAGTCAGCTGCTGGACTTCCTGCGCAGATCGTAAAAGCCAATCGAGGGCAAGCCCATCATCACGCTAAAAATGGCTTTTGAACCTTATGGCATTTGGGTTTTGTCTGCTTAGAGCCACAAGATACAAAATGCTCTGACTGCCCCATTAGCGATAAAACACGTGATATAATAAATAGTACCTGGGCGACCAAGCTTTGCTCGGTTATATTTCAAATAATAACTACATTTTTTTAAACTTGTCTAAAAACAATACAAAATAAAAAATTATATACAAATTTGAACATAAAAAAAAACAAAAGTAAGTCACCGAGTGGGATTCGAACCCGTAACACTCTTTCTAGTGGTCCGCATCACGGCATCATAAACCGCTGAGCCAAAATGGATGGCGGCCGGCGCGACAAAATTAGCGATCATATTTTATTTTATTTATTATTCTGCGTGGAAAGAAAAACGCACGAAAACTTGAAAACACGCGTTTTCCCAAGCATAAGACTAATCTAGATCGATTGTTTACCCCCGAAAACCCCCATATACGAATTTTCAGCGAAATCGTTAGAGCCGTTTTCGAGATCACAGAAATTTATAAACATATAAATAAATAAATAAAAAAGAATTGCTCTTTTAAAGGTATAAGATATAGGGACCAGTCACACAGATTGAGCAAGCCCCAAGGTAAGCTTGTGTCATGGGATACTAACTCAACGATACTATATTTTATAACAAGTACATATATAGATAAATGTCCAAGATCCAGGACAATTTAAAAAAAGGCCATTTTCCAACTTGCCCTAGCTGGCATATAATATTTTATCACGCCTCTCTCCCATTTCTAAGTCTATGGCATTACGAGCCGAAAATAGCCGTTTGGCTGTGAATCAAGCGCATCAATAAATCTTAACATATGTTTATTGGCATGAAGACTAGTTAATTTACCGTGTAACGTTCAGATGTCGGTAAATTAATTTGTCAACTTCACAATTCAATTTAAACTTATTTATTAAGTGTTACCCGCGGACAAAGTGGCATATGTGTTAATCCAAGGTGTCAGCTTCCTGCATGACAAATTTTATCAAAATTGTTCCAACCGTTTGCACGTGAAGAAGAAACAAACATACACACACACCAACTTTCAATTTTACAATAGTCATCATAATCATCGTCAGGTCTTATTGTATCCACTACAGGAGCACGACCCTCTCTGTACTACCTGAGCCATACTTGACCAAAGCAGCCAGAGGACTTTGGCCTACACTCTCCGTACATAACGTACTTAGTACCTGGGCGACCGAGCTTTGCTCGGTTACATCTCAAACATTAACTAATTTTTTTTAAACTTGTCTAAAAACAATGCAAAATAAAAAAAAATATAAACTTAAACATAAAAAAAAAACAAAAGTAAGTCACCGAGTGGGATTCGAACCCGTAACACTCTTTCTAGCGGTCGCTATCCTTAACCACTGAGCTAAATCAAGGCGGTCGCGGCGCGACGAAATTAGCGACCATATTCTGCGTGGAAAGAAAAACGCATGAAAACTCGAAAACACGCGTTTTCCCAAACATAAAACTAATCTAGATCGATTGTTTACCCCCGAAAACCCCCATATACAAATTTTCAGCGAAATCGTTAGAGCCGTTTTCGAGATCACAGAAATTTATAAATAAATATATATATATATATATATATATATATATATACATACATACATACATACAAGAATTGCTCGTTTAAAGGTATAAGATATAATTATGGCATGCCAATTCAACATTATCATCATCTTCCTCTTACTATCTCATACTAGTCTCATAAGAAAGCTCAAGGTCGCTCAACGCGCTATGGAGAGGGCTATGCTCGGTGTTTCCCTACGTGATCGAATCAGAAATGAGGAAATCTGTGGAAGAACAAAAGTCACTGACATAGCCCAGCGGATTAGCTCGTTGAAGTGGCAGTGGGCGGGACACATAGCGCGACGAACCGATGGCCGATGTGGCAAAAAGGTTCTTGAATGGCGACCGCGTACTGGTAAGCGAAGCGTAGGGTACCCACCTACAAGGTGGTCAGATGACCTGACCAGGGTCGCTGGAAAGCGCTGGATGCAGGCTGCTCTTGATCGGTCATTTTGGAAATCTTTGGGAGAGGTCTATGTCCAGCAGTGGACGTTGTGCGGCTGGAATGATGATGATGATCATCTTCCTCGCCTTATCCCTATTTGGGGTCAGCTCTGTATGTCAACTCCCTCCATAGTTTTCTATCTTTACCATATCTGTACTAATCCCTCTCTCCTCCATGGCTCGCTTCACACATTCCCCCCACGTCCTTCTAGGTCGTCCTCAATCTCCTTGGCCATTCACCTTCCTAACCATTTTACCAGATGTACGACTAGATATATTTTATGAAAACATGTTAGTATTATTAAATAAATATGGACCTATTTATAGCGTGTAGGAGCTCGATGGCACGGCGGGAGTCCGCTTTACTATTATAATTAACTAGCTGTACCCGCGGGCTTCGCTCCGCGTGGAAACGGGATAAAAAGTACCCTATGTATTTTTCCGAATCTCAAACTATATCCATACCAAATTTCATCCAAATCGGTTCAGTAGTTTAAGCGTAAAGAGGTAACAAACAAATATACAAACTCACTTTCGCATAGACTAGACACTTCCTTCATAATATTAGTAGGATTAGCAGGATTATACTATATAAGGTCTAACAAAGTATACTGAAACTATTTTAAGGGTGAATTCAGTCCATGATACTGAACAACTTTCCCTTAGGAACATATGTCGAAATATAAAAAATAATTTTTGGCTTTCGATACAAACTCGGATCAGCTGATCGGTCAACTTGTATGGGACCCCAAAAATTTCTTTTTACATTTCGATACGTGTTCTTTGGATAAAATTGTTCAGTATCATGGACTGAATTCACTCTTACAATAGTTTCAGTATATTTTGTTAAACCTTATATAGCGCTTTCGCAAGTAAAGGAATACCAGGCGAGGTCCGCACTTGGATGGGTGACTACAAGTGGCATAAAAATGTATAAAGCTCCTCCGTGCTTCGGAAGGCACGTATAAGCCGTTGGTCCCGGCTGTCATCAATGTATGGCAGTCGTCAAGCTATGTTAGATGCCTTTAGGCAGCCTGACAAATCTGACACCAGTATTGGCCACTTACACACACGATAAACAAACAAGCGTACTAGTTGATGAAAAGATGGAATAACTAGCTAAGTGCGAGTCGTCAAGCGCAGATGCCTTTAGAAAAATCTGACACCAGTACTTACACGTATGAAAAACAACGAACATAGCATAAATGTTAGTATTTGGCATCAGAAGTGGTGTGACATATTATTGCATGTGATAACGTTTGGCCGGCGCCAGCGATGTTACCGTCAATTGATGTATAGTCAGCATTGCTGACTAGTTTGGTAGTAGACTACCTGTGATACAATTTAGACTGGGCGACCTAGCTTCGCGCGATGAGGCTTGTGTCACTAAGTAGTAGTAATAAAAATAAAAATAAAAATAAAAATAAAAATAAAAATAAAAATAAAAATAAAAATAAAAATAAAAATAAATAAAAAAGCCTTAATACTACCAAAAATAAAAACACTACAATTTACGTATCTATTTACATTTTTCAATTAATTTCTGTATTTTTGGAAGTCGCCTCTGCGGCGTAGGCCTCCCCCTTAATTTTCCACTCTTTTCTGTCTCTTGCTTGCCTCATCCAATCTGGACCACATCTCTTCCTGAATACGTCTGACCAGCGCATTTTGGGCCTCCCTTGCTTCCTTTTTCCGTCTAGGTATCCATTCTATAGTTCTTTTTGTGCATCTTTCATTATCTAATCTACATGCATGTCCAGCCCATTTCCATTTGAGTTTCCTTATTCTTTTTATTACGTCCGTGTAGTTTTCCTTCTTATCGATTCATTTGTGTTTCTGTCAAATAGTTTTAAACCTAACATACTCATCTCCATCTTCCTCTGATGTACGGCCAGTCTATCCTCATCTTGCTTTCGTAGAGCGCTACGAAAGTAGTAATAATAAATACTCGATATGTCGGTATTTGCGATACCTAGACTAGGTATCGAAAATACCGACATTATTACTATGCGGCGACCACTCCGAAGTGGAAAATTCAGTTATAAGAATCGTATATCTAGAGTAATAAGAATGAAATTGGCTTGCAATGGATTTATAGGTATCTAAATGAACAGGTGCTGAGTTCTGACGCGAGCGAAATTAAACCATATCGTTTACCACATTGAGTAGATATTTCTTTGAATTTCTTTGCTGTGTGAGACTTCTGTACGAGAATACTAGTTTTTATTCTGTGGCTCGATGAACAAGTTAATTTGCTACGCTAATTAAAAAACCCGAAACGTCAAGAACGCCATCTAGTGATGAGTAACGGAACTACTGATACAACTTAATAACTGTATCTATTATTTTCTAGAAAAAGCCTTGGCTTTCAAGCGTTAACCCTCAATATATTCTAAATAGCTGAACGGACACTCATCAAACATAGCTAAGAAACACCGCAAGAGAACTTGCTTTCACGAAAATAAGCGGCCAAGTGCGAGTCGGACTCGCTCATGCAGGGTTCCGTAGTAGCAAATAACATAATATAAAAGTCTTAAAGTATGTTTTTTTTTAATTTTTATATTTGAGTTGATTGAATGAAAGGTAAATTGCCGTTTATGATGATGACGTATTAAAAAAAAACTACTTACTAGATCTCGTTCAAACCAATTTTCGCCGGTAGTTTTCATGGTAATGAACATCATATATTTTTTTTAGTTCTATCATTCTCCTATTTTAGAAGTTACGGGGGGGGGAACACTTTTTTCCACTTTGGAAGTGTCTCTCGCGCAAAGTATTCGGTTTAGAAAAAATGCTACTAGAAACCTCAATATCATTTTTAAAGTCCTATCCATAGATACCCCACACGTATGGGTTTGATGAAAAATAAATTTTTGAGTTTTAGTTCTAAGTATGGGGAACCCCCAAAATTAACTGTTTTTTTTCTATTTTTGTGTCAAAACCTTAATGCGGTTCACACAATACATCTACTTACCAAGTTTTAACAGTATAGGTCTTATAGTTTCGGAAAAAAAGTGGCTGTGACATACGGACGGACAGACAGACAGACAGACATGACGAATCTATAAGGGTTCCGTTTTTGCCATTTGGCTACGGAACCCTAAAAAGCACAGCGAATTGGTATATCCGTTTAAGCGCTACGATGACACAGACAGACACTAGCGTCGAACATAATATAACACCCCTTTTTTGTGTCGGGGGTTAAAAAAATGCTTTATAGAAGTATCTCTTGCAGCATGTAGAAATAGAGAACATGGTTGTTAGCTTGATAGGATTTTTGACAGATCTATAATATGTCTAAATATTTTTACGATAATGGGTAGCACAGACTATAGGTAAGTTGTTTTTATTGTTTACTAGCCGAAGCCCGCGACTTCGTTCGCGTGGACTTAATGTCTCTGGAATATGCTCATCAGGCTGAACAACTTTTACTAAGGCGGCATTTTTATATCTCTTATAGTTTAGCTGGAATATTATAGTTCTGCATCCGGCGTTCCATTTTCCTAAACCATTTATACCCTATATGTTGCCTAGGCTTAATAGCTATATAACAAAAAAAAGTTTCATTCGAATCCGTCCAGTATTATCGTATATCTAGAGTAATAAGAATGAAATTGGCTTGCAATGGATTTATAGGTATCTAAATGAACAGGTGCTGAGTTCTGACGCGAGCGAAATTAAACCATATCGTTTACCACATTGAGTAGATATTTCTTTGAATTTCTTTGCTGTGTGAGACTTCTGTACGAGAATACTAGTTTTTATTCTGTGGCTCGATGAACAAGTTAATTTGCTACGCTAATTAAAAAACCCGAAACGTCAAGAACGCCATCTAGTGATGAGTAACGGAACTACTGATACAACTTAATAACTGTATCTATTATTTTCTAGAAAAAGCCTTGGCTTTCAAGCGTTAACCCTCAATATATTCTAAATAGCTGAACGGACACTCATCAAACATAGCTAAGAAACACCGCAAGAGAACTTGCTTTCACGAAAATAAGCGGCCAAGTGCGAGTCGGACTCGCTCATGCAGGGTTCCGTAGTAGCAAATAACATAATATAAAAGTCTTAAAGTATGTTTTTTTTTAATTTTTATATTTGAGTTGATTGAATGAAAGGTAAATTGCCGTTTATGATGATGACGTATTAAAAAAAAACTACTTACTAGATCTCGTTCAAACCAATTTTCGCCGGTAGTTTTCATGGTAATGAACATCATATATTTTTTTTAGTTCTATCATTCTCCTATTTTAGAAGTTACGGGGGGGGGAACACTTTTTTCCACTTTGGAAGTGTCTCTCGCGCAAAGTATTCGGTTTAGAAAAAATGCTACTAGAAACCTCAATATCATTTTTAAAGTCCTATCCATAGATACCCCACACGTATGGGTTTGATGAAAAATAAATTTTTGAGTTTTAGTTCTAAGTATGGGGAACCCCCAAAATTAACTGTTTTTTTTCTATTTTTGTGTCAAAACCTTAATGCGGTTCACACAATACATCTACTTACCAAGTTTTAACAGTATAGGTCTTATAGTTTCGGAAAAAAAGTGGCTGTGACATACGGACGGACAGACAGACAGACAGACATGACGAATCTATAAGGGTTCCGTTTTTGCCATTTGGCTACGGAACCCTAAAAAGCACAGCGAATTGGTATATCCGTTTAAGCGCTACGATGACACAGACAGACACTAGCGTCGAACATAATATAACACCCCTTTTTTGTGTCGGGGGTTAAAAAAATGCTTTATAGAAGTATCTCTTGCAGCATGTAGAAATAGAGAACATGGTTGTTAGCTTGATAGGATTTTTGACAGATCTATAATATGTCTAAATATTTTTACGATAATGGGTAGCACAGACTATAGGTAAGTTGTTTTTATTGTTTACTAGCCGAAGCCCGCGACTTCGTTCGCGTGGACTTAATGTCTCTGGAATATGCTCATCAGGCTGAACAACTTTTACTAAGGCGGCATTTTTATATCTCTTATAGTTTAGCTGGAATATTATAGTTCTGCATCCGGCGTTCCATTTTCCTAAACCATTTATACCCTATATGTTGCCTAGGCTTAATAGCTATATAACAAAAAAAAGTTTCATTCGAATCCGTCCAGTATTATCGTATATCTAGAGTAATAAGAATGAAATTGGCTTGCAATGGATTTATAGGTATCTAAATGAACAGGTGCTGAGTTCTGACGCGAGCGAAATTAAACCATATCGTTTACCACATTGAGTAGATATTTCTTTGAATTTCTTTGCTGTGTGAGACTTCTGTACGAGAATACTAGTTTTTATTCTGTGGCTCGATGAACAAGTTAATTTGCTACGCTAATTAAAAAACCCGAAACGTCAAGAACGCCATCTAGTGATGAGTAACGGAACTACTGATACAACTTAATAACTGTATCTATTATTTTCTAGAAAAAGCCTTGGCTTTCAAGCGTTAACCCTCAATATATTCTAAATAGCTGAACGGACACTCATCAAACATAGCTAAGAAACACCGCAAGAGAACTTGCTTTCACGAAAATAAGCGGCCAAGTGCGAGTCGGACTCGCTCATGCAGGGTTCCGTAGTAGCAAATAACATAATATAAAAGTCTTAAAGTATGTTTTTTTTTAATTTTTATATTTGAGTTGATTGAATGAAAGGTAAATTGCCGTTTATGATGATGACGTATTAAAAAAAAACTACTTACTAGATCTCGTTCAAACCAATTTTCGCCGGTAGTTTTCATGGTAATGAACATCATATATTTTTTTTAGTTCTATCATTCTCCTATTTTAGAAGTTACGGGGGGGGGAACACTTTTTTCCACTTTGGAAGTGTCTCTCGCGCAAAGTATTCGGTTTAGAAAAAATGCTACTAGAAACCTCAATATCATTTTTAAAGTCCTATCCATAGATACCCCACACGTATGGGTTTGATGAAAAATAAATTTTTGAGTTTTAGTTCTAAGTATGGGGAACCCCCAAAATTAACTGTTTTTTTTCTATTTTTGTGTCAAAACCTTAATGCGGTTCACACAATACATCTACTTACCAAGTTTTAACAGTATAGGTCTTATAGTTTCGGAAAAAAAGTGGCTGTGACATACGGACGGACAGACAGACAGACAGACATGACGAATCTATAAGGGTTCCGTTTTTGCCATTTGGCTACGGAACCCTAAAAAGCACAGCGAATTGGTATATCCGTTTAAGCGCTACGATGACACAGACAGACACTAGCGTCGAACATAATATAACACCCCTTTTTTGTGTCGGGGGTTAAAAAAATGCTTTATAGAAGTATCTCTTGCAGCATGTAGAAATAGAGAACATGGTTGTTAGCTTGATAGGATTTTTGACAGATCTATAATATGTCTAAATATTTTTACGATAATGGGTAGCACAGACTATAGGTAAGTTGTTTTTATTGTTTACTAGCCGAAGCCCGCGACTTCGTTCGCGTGGACTTAATGTCTCTGGAATATGCTCATCAGGCTGAACAACTTTTACTAAGGCGGCATTTTTATATCTCTTATAGTTTAGCTGGAATATTATAGTTCTGCATCCGGCGTTCCATTTTCCTAAACCATTTATACCCTATATGTTGCCTAGGCTTAATAGCTATATAACAAAAAAAAGTTTCATTCGAATCCGTCCAGTATTTCCGGAGATAATAAGCGTGTACAAACAGACAAACAGACAGATTTTTTTTTTAAATTCTTACTCTATTACTACATCTCCATCGCCCCCAATATATTTTTTGGTAATATATTTAATGTACAGACACACTTTTTTACTGTTTTATTATATGTATAGATAGATATAGATAAAGATTATTTTTCAATTTCTTATTTAATCTCGTTGATGTTTGTGGAAGCGGAAGAGGTTTGGCAGGATTGTAGCAAGTCCACAATCTCTGTTTACCCTGTGGGAAGCAGGCGAGATAGTATGTATGTATGTATGTGTGTATAAATCTAAAAATTTACCTAACAAAGTATCAAACTTCGAGAAAATCCTAACAAAACATAACGACCTGAAATCAAATCACACATTATACTGTTTATTTTTAGGGTTCCGTACTCAAAGGGTAAAACCGGACCCTATTACTAAGACTTCGCTGTCCGTCCTTCTGTCTGTCTGTCACCAGAATCTATCTTATATACGTGATAGCTAGATGTATTTCTGTTGCCGCTATAACAACAAATACTGAAAACAGAATAAATTAAATAGTTCAGTGGGCTCATACATATCATATTTTATAGATAACTAGCTGTGCCCATGGGTTTCGCTCCCTGCAGGATAAAAACTATCCTATGCCCTTCCCTGGGTATCAAATTTCATTTAAATAGGTTCAGTGGTTAAAGCGTGAAGACAAACGAACAAACAAAATTATTAACTCTCTTTCGCATTTATAATATTAGTTGGAATGGTACGCAACCTTTCGTGTGTGAATCCGACTCGCACTTAACAGGTATATTTTGTATACACAGGCACAGAAAGGGAATATAATACACAAAGAAGGAGGGAGAGTAAACCGTTGTGACGGTAACAAATGGATGTGGCATTAACATATCACGTGACAGATCAAGTTGCTCGGATTCCCATCATTTGTATTGGATGGAGCTTGTCAAACGTTACGCCGTACTCGTAACATTCACAAGGCCTTGTTTAATAAAGTACAAAGAGTTTTACCATGCCTACCCATCGTCATATAAACATTATTATTTCTTTTCCTTGTAACTAGATGGCGCTTTAAGGCAAAAATTAAAACATAAAAATCTTTTATAACTATTATTTAAATAAAGTAGTATTCTAATTATTTAAATAAGACTTATATGTAATGCAATATATTTTTTAAAAGTATATTCAACACTTTCTTCGTCACCTTTTTGGCTAGTCGTGTGTGCTGCCATCTCTGAGAGGCCGCTCCGCAACTCCCGTTTTGCGTGCTTACGGCCTCTCCAATAGTTTCTATGGCGTTGGGTATCTGTTACGTTAGTAATTATATTATCTTTTGTTTTACGTATCTCGGGCCACAAAATAATAATATATGCCCGCCGTTTTATAATGATGATATGACATTATAAACAAAGTATTCTCTGTAAATATTGATTTAATTGTGAGTTAACGTCCTTGGAGAAAATACTGCAGTGCAATTTGTTACAGCTTCTTTTGCATTAGCGCTTTGGAAGCGGTAGTAAACTTAGCTGTAAGTAACCATTTGACGACAACAAGTGTGCGACAAAACAATGACGATCCTATGATAATAAAGATAGTTAAATTTGAACTAGTTTTTTGTAAAGGCGTAAAAATGGATGAGTAAATTGTAAAAGACCCCATTTTTTCACATTTTTTTGTCCTGATTCCTGGCAGAAAACTTCACAACTTCAGAGATTGTTGAAGTATTTCTTCAGAAATTTTACGCCACTTGTCACCTACCCAAGTGCGGTCCACGCCCGGATTCTCTTAACTTGTGAAAGCGCTGGGAAAATCCACCGCTAGGCCCGGCCGCCGAGCTTCTGTAGGAAAAATTATGAGATTTTAAAAAAAGTGGAAAAAAGCCATCGGCCGATTTCAACCTACAAAAGAAATTAAATTGCTGCACAATATATTAGTCCTGCCGTGTGGTTTTCGACAGAGTAGAATAGGGCCACTCCAAGTCCTCCCGTGGATGGCGTAGTAGGCGACTTAGGAAATACAAGCTAAACAAAGCTTATAAACATCAATGAGACCTCTCCAACCCGTCTGGCCAGCGTGGAGAGTGTGGGCCAAGCCCTCTAGATTCTTTGGCCAAGTATATGGCTCTGGTAGTATAGACAGGGTCGTGCTTATGCAGTGGAGACAAAAAGACCTGATGATGATAATGAAATTAGTCCTGAGTCTTTTGGTCTCCTTTTACGACGGACATAACAAGGAATTTAATCTTTGGGAGAGGCCTATGTCCAGCAGTGGACGTTATGCGGCTGAAATGATGATGATGATGATAACAAGAAATTACTAAAGAAGGGCACCCACCTACAAGGTGGTCTGATGACCAAACCAGGGTCACTGAAAAGCGCTAGATGCAGGCCGCTCTATCATTTTAGAAATCTTTGGGTGAGGCCTATGTCCAGCAGTGAACGTTATGCGGCTGAAATGATGATGATAACAAGGAATTCGCTGATTAAATACTAGGGCGGATAGGTAACGACCACATTGATAGCAACAAATGAGTGAGCATCATTTCATAGATAAAGTTGCATGAATTCGCATCGTTACCATCAAATCGGGCATGCGATCCAGCAGGCAGTGTGCCAACATATGTAATGACTGTATCTATGTCAATCTGTGTGTACTTTACGATTGCTGCACTTAATATACACATTACTGTGTGATTTCCAGCAGAGTAGAATAGGGCCACTCCAAGTCCTCCCGCGGATGTCGTAGAAGGCGACTTAGGAAATAAAAGCTAAATGAAACCTCTCCAACCCGTCTGGCGAGCGAGGAGAGTGTAGACCAAAGTCCTCTGGATGCTCTGGCCAAGTATGGCTGTGGTAGTACAGAGAGGGTCGTGCTCCTGCAGTGGAGACAAAAAGACGCGATGATGATCATACACATAGTATACACAGGTTCTTCAAAATCCTACCTTGGGCACCAGCTCCAGTTTTACTAATATTACTGTACCTTAAAACGTATGGATTTTTACATTTTTATGGTTCAGTAGTAAACAAGAAATCCTTATATTTTCGCCATGTCTGTCTGTCCGGGGTCCTACTCAGAGACTATATGTATTAGAAAGCTGTAATTTGGCATGCCTACATTGAGTACGTATCTTGCCAAAAAAGTTGTAAAATAAAACATTGTTTTTTTTTTTGAAATATTTTGTTAAGTCCGCCAATACGGTATCTTACTCGATTATTTTTATTATTTATATTAAAAAATCAACCTAACCTGAAAGCGAAAACAAAATGAATTTGTTTTATCTGCCCAAAAATAAGTAAGTTATAAGCTTTTAAAATCTGATGGAATGGGAAACTTTCAAATACTTAACATAAAAATGCATGCACGTACAATGCTCTTGAGTAAAATAGTCTATTATAAACAATAGTTTATTGTAGGTCAAGAAAGTTTTTATAAATCACACTATCACATAATGACACTAATATTTTAAAGGCTAAATTTGTGGGTGTATATGAATGTTTGTTACATCTTTGCGCGCAAACGGCTAGATCAATTTTAATAAAACTCGGTATGCAGGAAGCTGACACCCTGGATTACAAATAGGCTTTTTCCGCGGGTTACACCGCAGGTTGCAGCTAGTTAATGAATAAATACAAATACAAATGTAAAATCAAACAAATCCCTTCCGATAAACCCGTGAAGTGTGACTGACGCTAATCTCTAGCGTATTTCGACGCATCAAAATACGAAATTAATAATTCACTGAATAAAATTCTGACAACTCAAAAGTATGCCATTGTACATATGAAAATTCGGCCAAAAAATAAGTATAAAAAATAGTTTTTATGCATTTCAAATGTTCTTTTCAATAAGATTCGACCATGTGTGATACCTATGTCAAATGAAATTCTGCCAGATGGAGAGAACCTTACACTATCACATCATCACACTAATATTAAAAAAATAATATTTGTGAGTGTGTGTATATGTTGCTACTTCTTCACGCACAAACGGCTAGAACAATTCTGATACATACATACATAATATCACGTCTTTATCCCTAATGGGGCAGACAGAGCATTTTGGGTCTTGCGGTTCTATGCAGAGCCCAGGGCCGCAAGACCCAAAAGCCACTTTTAGCGTCATGGTGGGCGAGAAGATGGAAAAGGAACAATTCTGATATCATTTGGTAAGCATGAAACTGACACCCTGGATCATACAACAGCTTCTTTTTCCGCGGGTAACAGTACACAGCTAGTAAATGAATAAATACAAAAGTACAAATCCAAATCAAAAGTAAAAGTACGTCACTGTATTGATTGCTTTTCCATCTTCTCGCCACCATAACGCTAAAAGTGGCTTTCGAGTCTTGCGGCCCTGGGCTCTGCATAGAGCCGCAAGACCCAAAATGCTCTGTCTGCCCCATTAGGGATAAAGACGTGATAGTATTTACAAATGTACAATAGAGAATATGCATGAAAAAAATATGTGTTATCTAACCAGTTTATTCGTAAATATTCAAAAGTAAAGTACTAACAGTAAAAACAGAATAAAAATTGGTGGAAAAACGAACAAGATATAGCGATTTTACGAAAATATGTCTATCTCACTCACAAAAACGCTTTTTTCTATAGTAAATGTATTGATGATATGTAATTATGACGTCACTAGTCCATATCGGACTTCTCTCTCTAATTGAAACTTTAAAATATCACAGGTTCGTCGCTAATTAAGATATTTTGTAAATTCTTTCATATTTGTTTACTGTGGTTAATAAGGATTTTATTAAATAAATAAAAAAAAAGCGTGCATATTCTCTATTACAAATCCCGTCCCAATAAACCCGTCAAGTGTGACTGACGCTAATCCCTAGCGTATTTCGACGCATCAAAATACGAAATTCATAATTCACACCTAACAGTGTATTGTTGTTTACATTTTGTATCGATTTGGTATGAATTATTTATGACAAACCTTTGTACTATGACCTCTATGACCTGACATCATTGAGTTCAATGATTGCTGGTAAGGTCAGCTCGATTTCATTTTTAACATACATACATACTATCACGTCTTTATCCCTAATGGGGCAGACAGAGCATTTTGGGTCTTGCGGTTCTATGCAGAGCCCAGGGCCGCAAGACCCAAAAGCCACTTTTAGCGTCATGGTGGGCGAGAAGATGGAAAAGCAATCAATACAGCGATGGGTTGCTAGCCGCATCGCCTGTTAACATGATTAGCATTTTTGCCCATTCCCTCGATCGGCTTTTACGATCTGCGCGGGAAGAGAAGCAGCTGGTACATTCTAAGTTTTTTTTATTTCTCCCAGACCAGCATGGGAGATTTCTCCCAGACCAGCATGGAAGGGACATACCCGTAATAAATCAAACCACTACTCTGGATGACTTTAGAACAGTGAAATTAGAATTACCAGCAAAAAATAAATGTTGGCACTTCCATACAAAAGTGCACGCGCAAATTGTATCTGAATGTCGTTTTTTATGGTCTTTTGACTGTTATTTTAGTTACATTATACTATAGTGATCTGGTATAGCTCGTGGTTCGATTTATTACGGGTATGATTCTTCCACGTATAGTGATGAGCAGCGGAACTACTTGTACCAATTGATATCCTTAGCGCTATCTATTATTTACTGGGGAAGACCCTGCCTTTCGAACCAATTTTTATAATTCATAGCTAAAACTGAATTGACTTTGACGTTCATCATGTCTTTTTTTCTTCACAAGAGCACAACCCTCTCTGTACTACCAGAGCCATACTTTGCCAGAGCAGCCGAAGGACTTACCTACACTCTTCTCGCTGGCCAGACGGGTAGGAGAGGTCCTATGACGTTAAGTTTTTTTTAATTTGCTCGGCTTAAACTTGTCTTTGAAATGCTTAACCTCCATATATCCTATATGATACGATATTTGCCACTTTTCTGTATGTTTCATATCAATAAGATAAATTCGAAATCCTAGTTCCATGTATCCCGTATTAATTGATGTCAAGTAAACCGAATAAACTAGTGAAATGAATTTTAATTGAGATGGGTTGGGACCGCTGACTTAGAAAATTAACGGATAGGGTTCGTGTGATTCGACGTGTCATCGATTTGGGTCGGATTCACTATGTTGGCTATCGAATACTTCGCCTGGACAGTCAATAATAGCAAGATATGTCGCATATTAAAAGAAATAGGATTTAGAAATAGGGAGACATGGAAAATACTCCACCGACAAGATGTGAGAACTCCACCTGTCCTAGCTAGTAGGGTATGTTCCCACATGAAATTTATAGAGATCGGAGAGCAAGAGATTGAATAGAAGCAGAGAATAAATATATTAATTATACAATATAACTTTACAAATTCTGAGATATGTTATTCGTAACAGGAGTGAAAGTTAATGAAATATGATGAGCAAGAAATATCTGGAATTTCAAAAATTAAATTTAAGAATTAAATTTAAAAATAATGAAATGATATAAAGGAGGTGGGCAAGAACATGAAGTATGGTGCTTATTACAACATCATTACAAAGAACCTTTTTAGTTCTTATCTTATACCTTTAAACGAGCAATTCTTGTATGTATATATATATATATTTATTTATAAATTTCTGTAATCTCGAAAACGGCTCTAACGATTTCGCTGAAAATTTGTATATGGGGGTTTTCGGGGGTGAACAATCGATCTAGATTAGTTTTATGTTTGGGAAAACGCGTGTTTTCGAGTTTTCATGCGTTTTTCTTTCCACGCAGAATATGGTCGCTAATTTCGTCGCGCCGCGACCGCCTTGATTTAGCTCAGCGGTTAAGGATAGCGACTGCTAGAAGAAGTGTTACGGGTTCGAATCCCACTCGGTGACTTACTTTTGTTTTTTTTTATGTTTAAGTTTATATTTTTTTATTATTTTGCATTGTTTTTAAACATGTTTAAAAAAAAATGTTAATGTTTGAGATGTAACCGAGCAAAGCTCGGTCGCCCAGGTACTATTAATTAATGATGACATGAAAAACATCATCAATACATACTATCACGTCTTTATCCCTAATGGGGCAGACAGAGCATTTTGGGTCTTGCGGCTCTATGCAGAACCCAGGGCCGCAAGACCCAAAAGCCACTTTTAGCGTCATGGTGGGCGAGAAGATGGAAAAGCAATCAATACAGTGATGGGTTGCTAGCCGCATCGCCTGTTAACATGATTTGCATTTTTGCCCATTCCCTCGATCGGCTTTTACGATCTGCGCGGGAAGAGAAGCAGCTGGTACATTCTAAGTTTTTCATTTCTCCCAGACCAGCATGGGAGTACACATCAAACTAGTAATAAATCCGACAGTTTGTGTGTATGTTTGTTACTTCTTCAAGCGCAAATGGCTGGATCTATGTCTATAATACTTTGTATGCAGGAAGCTGTCATTTTTAACCGACTTCAAAAAGGAGGAGGTTATCAATTCGATTGTATGTTTTTTTTTGTATGTATGTGACGCGATATCTTCGGCAACCGTGGACCAATTTTGATGATTCTTTTTTTTTGAAAGCCCTTACTCCCAAGTTGGTCCCATATTATTTGGTGAAGACACAATGAATAACTTTGGAGATATGGAAGAAACTCCTGAAAAAAATTGAAGTCGGTTGTTTTTTTTTGTTAAAAATTTAATTATGGTTTAAAACATAGGCTACCTAACACGGGTAACACCGCGGAGTGCAGCTAGTTTATTCGTAAACGTAGTAAATGTAGCACACACTTAATAAGTAAGTAGATATACGAAATAATATATGAAAATCATAACCCTCCTTTTGGCGTAGTCGAGTAGATCATTATCCACACAAACCCTATGACCTCCAGACGACCTCTGTGGTCTAGTGATCATCTCGCCAGGCTGTCACAACGGAGGTCCCAGGTTCGACCATCGGTCAGGTCAAAATGGAAAATTATTTTTTTCAGATTAACCTGCGTCTTGGATGTATATCTGTCTATATGTATTTGTATTGAAATATAGTATCGTTGAGTAAGTATCCCATTACACAAGTTTCGAACCTACTTTGAGGCTAGCTCAATCGTGTAATTTGTCCCTATATATTTATTATTTATTTGTTATTAAATATGATTTAGCTTAATCCATTTCATTTGTCCAATATACTATTTATTTAATATCCAGACGGCCCATGGGTAAATACCGTCTACACAATCTGTTTACTAATGCTGATGAAAAAATAATAAAATAGTTGCTTATAATTTTTTTAAATTATAAATCGACTTTACCCCTTATCTACAACCGATTTTTATAAAACTTTTATGGGACCACCTCACTAGTATAAGCCCTATCAAACAAAAAGAAATCCAAATAGTTCCAGGCGTCTTCGAATAATCTTTTTGTCAAACAAAGGATTATACAATCCAACTGCGACAATGTATGTCCATTCCTCATTTAGGCAACTCGAAAAAATCACAGATTTCGTGCCTCACACGTCCATCGAGCACGTTGAAATGAATCTACGAAATTCTAAAAAAATATTGTCACTGAGCGACGAGAATGTCAGGATAAGGAACAGGTTACAAAATAAACTGCAACGTTAAGGCGACCTCCGTGGCGTAGTGGTTACCATGATAGTTCGTCACCCAGAGGTTCCGTGTTCGATCCCCGGTCAGGGCAAGTTGGAAAATGGCATTTCTCAAATTGTCCTGGGTCTTGGATGTTTATCTATATAGGTATTTGTTATAAAATATAGTATAGTTGAGTTAGTATCCCATAACACAAGAGAGTCGAGAGGGAGGCTTTTGCCCAAGAATGGGATCTAGTGGGCTCTAAATAATAATGGGCTAGCCCAATCAGTGTAATTTGTCCCTATAAATTTATTTAAAAAAAAATTGAAAGTTCGTTCTGACTTTTTGAATTTTTTCAAAAAGGTTAAGCTACAGGGCAAATCCTTAACCCCATTGTCTTTGGTTTAGGCTCAAATTGTAGCTGACTATATTGTCCAGAGGATTTTTTCTCAAATTTTTGATATCGTTCTTCGTTTCCAAAATATCAAGATTCCGAAATCAAATATTCGGAATAAATTTCAATGTGTCTTCCGTAAGTGTTTGTTTTTGACTTTCTTGAATAGTTATTTTTCACCTTACATCTCTTGTGAATACGCGTCCTTTGAGCAGCCTTGAGCCTTTTCTAAATATCATTTCTTCACAACTCTCCGAAATATAATGGGATCGTGAAATCGGAGCCTACTTTGGAGCGAACGAAAAGACATTTCCAATGCCAAAACACCAATGCTAGCTCCTACATAGGTAACTAGTACTGCAAGCAATAGTATAAAATATCGATAGTCTATCGATACTATCGTGACCTTAGAAAACAGTAAAAATATCGATAGGACTATTGATAGTATCGACAGTGTCGACATTATCGATAGTATCGATAGTATCGAAATAAAGGTACTATTTGTAAAGAACTATCGATAGTATTATTTAATATCGATACTATTGAAAAATCGACAGTAATTTTATCGATAGTTTTTCATGCAAATAGTAGATATAGTATCGATACTATCGATAGTATCTAAATTCAATACTATTGATACTATCGATAGTTTTACCTTTCATCAATTGTATTGCAAACTATTGAAATCGATAATATCGATAGTCCTGTTAATATTACGACTGTTTTTCAAGGTCAACAGCTATCGATACCTAGTTTGACTATCGATAGTTTTGCAACGCTAACATAAACATTAAACACCCTCAATAAGAGAGAAGAGATTAGGTACTCGCTCGCTCGGAATTTGTAATGAAACCGCTCATTGTCAAGTTTTGATTGAATTAAAACTTGTACTGGCCATTGATATTTAAGACACGTAGACCGAAACTTTGTATAAAACAATTAGTGCTAGTTTATATTCGGCTTGTGTCAAGAATAAATTTTAAATTCGAACCTTAAATTTGTAAAAGTTCTTTTTTTTGATAATGTGCACGCACTGCTCTCTTAAACGCAAGACGAGATTCAGCTTTCCAGATATGGACTGGTAAAGCGTACAATAATTTCGTGTGGTTTCCAGCAGATTAGAATAGGGCCACTCCAAGTCTTGCTGTGGATGTCGTAAAAGGCGACTTAGGAAATGCAAGCTAAACAAAGCTTATAAATATCAACGAGACCTCTCCAACCTGTTTGGCCAGCGAGGAGAG
The DNA here is from genome assembly GCA_963555685.1 of Acrobasis consociella. NCBI lineage: Eukaryota > Metazoa > Arthropoda > Insecta > Lepidoptera > Pyralidae > Acrobasis > Acrobasis consociella. The sequence continues at coordinate 853,389 of OY743127.1, forward strand.
TGTAGACCAAGTCCTCTGGCTACTCTGGAAAAGTTTGGCTGCGGTAGTACATAGAAGGTCGTGCTCCTGCAGTAAACACCAAAAGACCTGATGATGATAATGATGACTTATTATTACGTCTTTAAGTCAACTATTTGCTTAGTAAGATCAGACACATTTTATTCTGCTCTATACTTATAATATATCTATTAGGCCTAAGTAATCACTGCTGTATTTCATTATTCATAAGCTAGATTCAATCTGCGATAGATTACACGCCTCGCGCGTCAATTACTGTCCTCGGGTTTCATATTTAAGATCAACACAAAGCATAAATGGTACACCGTTCGGCCAAACCTGACCAAAACGAAGCTTTAGTTAATTTCTGTTTCTGTTAGAAGTCTTGCTATACATCGAGGCAATGCTGCCCGTATCTTAGTTACCCTGCCCTGCGATCGGCGGATCGGATGCGTCAATTACTGCACGATTGGTCTAATTCAGACGTTGATTGGCCCCATTGATTGGATGCCAATCAACGGGGCCAATCAATTGAATCTGTGTCCACCTGGGCTTATCGTCTAGCTGAAACAACTATCATTGTAATAAATCGGTTTACCAAATCCTCATCTATTACAACAATCACAATTAAAGAAGTTATGGCCAAGCTCACAGCACACTACACAAAGGAGATGTTCACAGTACGGCGGTCCGCACAAGACTGAGCCGTTCGTTGCTAGGGCGACCGCTTTTATACTTGTCGAAACATTTGAAATTATAACAGTTATGTTTTGAAGTAAACAACTTTCTCTTTACACAACTTAACCAATAATAAAGGGGATTATATTGAACTCGCCGACACGGCCAACCTGACATGCGTACGCCCTCGTACGCGCTTTCAATAATAATTTAAACTAGTAAGTAGCATGGTAAGAAATAACCATAAAATGATTCTGATCTAGCTCGACAATAAGCGTCTCACAAAACTATAACAAAATTTTAACTCGCCAAAATTCTACTCCAGAGTGCCACAATACTACTTTTCTGAACCGGTCTTTTGTTTGTCCTTCAGCCAATATTCGTACAGGAATAATTATAAAGAAATCATGACTAAGGGATTTTTTGCGCATTGCTTACGTATTCAATCATTCGAATCAACAAAATTCATGAATCAATTCAAAAGAATCAATTTTTAACTCGTCGACACTGCCATCTTGACAGTAAACCCGTCCTCGGGTTTCATATTTAAGATCAACACAAAGCATAAATGGTACACCGTTCGGCCAAACCTGACCAAAACGAAGCTTTTGTTAATTTCTATTAGAAGTCTTGCTATACAACGAGGCAATGCTGCCTGTATCCTAGTTACCCTGCCCTGCGATCGTGGCGATGTAGGGTCCATTTTATTTATTTAATATAATGTTTTTTTTAAATAGTTTTTTTTTTTTGTTGGGTTGTTATATTTTAGTTCTTGTTTTATTATTTTTATTTAGGTAGGTTAATTAGTTTTTAGTGAAATTAATTATTGTGTACTGTATTTATTTATTTTCTGCAATAATTAACCTTTTCTAATGGTTTAAATAATCTATAATAAACTCAAAACAAGCTATGAACATCGACAAATCTTTACATTGAATCGGATACTAAAAACTTCATGTCAATATTCAGCGATCACATGTTAAAAGTTTTTATTAATCACATGTTCCCTTTACCAGTTATGACAATTAAATTGAGTCAAAACTAATAAAAATTCTACATTTTCACGATGTTAAAAAAAAGATACAGTAATTATTAATTGAGTCAGAACTCAGAAGAGATCACCAAGGCATATTAACAAAACATTAATCATTAGCTCAAAATCATCGAAGATCAGAATTGCCATCGTTGTCCTCACACTATAACGCGTATTACCACCTGTGATCACCAGGTCCACTTGACCGTATGATTTCATCCAGAAACTCGACCTCCACAAGAGCCGACCGCATACTGCCCACTCACGGACTACGGGTCAACTTTAGTACGGTCACAACAAAACAAACAATGCAATTCATCACTCTACCTATGGCAACAAAGCCTTCTGCTATGCTATCGGTCTTCCTAATGAGCTTCTCTGGCTCCCGCATCCTTCTCAACCTATCACGGAAACACTTGTGAATTTGCTTTGAGTTTCATGCCCGGAAAGCATCTCGATTTTTCAAATAATAGAACAGGTGAAAAATTATCATAATGATTAAAGTAGTTATACGTAAGAACAACCGGAATTATCTAGGTTTAAAATGTGGTGCGAACAGTATGCTCCACCCCCCGATTACATCCAACCATCATAGGCGCTACCGCCAGGTCATAAACTGCCATGGGCTACTTGGAGGTGCTTGAATTGCCTCCGAACTGAAGTAGGCCGATAGACCAAGCAGAAGTACAGGGCGATTGTGGACATGACGATTAGATCATTAGATCACCTCTATGCCCTACCAGCTGTACCGTGCTAGACCTATACTCTGCCTCGGAGGGAAGCGTAAAAGTAGCAACGTTCTCGAAGAACAAAATTAAAAATTCAAGCCACCGACACGATAAGAAGAAGAAGTGAAAATAAATGTCAACTGGGTAGATAATATACGCTATTTTCCAACAAGTCAAATCAGACACCCTCCTCCAAACGTAAAAACAAACAGTTTCCACTGTTTGCACTTCGACTGCACTGGGACTTTGTATGAAATACAGGCAGATGACGACACAGATCCCCGGAGCCAAACGACGCTTTCACCATCAGCCCTTCCGCAATAATAAATCCAAAACTACGCTAAAATGGATACGTTCAAAGGCAAGCGACACTACTTTGCGACACTTTACCCCGCCAACACCACAAAATAATTCATCCTTGGCTCAGGAAAATACCCAACTGTCAACAAAAACAAACGTTTACAGTACTTTTGTTACACTAAAGCGTGGCTAGAATACAGTTAAAGCGTTTGCAACTTAATCTTTTTTTCTACGGACTTCTTAACAATAAAAATAACATTGCTTATCAGTACGATATTTTTGAATTTGGCTACAATATCACAATATTTACTCGACTTTAACTATCCAGATTAAAATTTACTCAAGTAACGGGACTTTACTTCAGTTAACCTAAAACACAGTAAATAATAAATTAATGGTAAAATATTATTACTCACATAGTAAACGGTGAAGGGTCCTTTTAAATAAAGTCATCACCATGATCATCATCATGGTAGGCTCGCCGTCACCTCTTCATCATCACTACCTCTTTATCAATAATATCTTCATTGTCATCACTATCTCTTCATTAACAATATCATCATCATCACCCTGGTCATTATCTTATAATAATCTTTATAGAAGTTATTATAATATTTAGCTTATCTTAAGTCCAATACTAGTCAAAGGCTAGGAGAACTTATCTCTCCAACTTTACGAATAATGAAGTACGTAACGAACCTAATAACTATCATTTTACACCAGTATTCACACGTAAGCTTATAAGAGGCTAAAAATTATAATTTAAAATACTCAAACTAGACTCTTTGTTAGGATACTAATTGGCGCCACTGCCAGCTCCGACTAACAGTGACATACGCCACCTTCAGTGATGTTAAGCTCATCTATCAACTCATGACGATAAGATCAAGTCACTAAGCTTAGCAGATAATACACGTTCTTATTTAAAATAGCGAAATCATAATTATTTTCTTGCTTGCATAGTGGTCAAAAGACTAGACATTATTCTACTTTATGTTTTAAAACTAAAGGTTTTGAAATAAATTGCTTTCTGCTCTACTCTTAAATCGAAAAAAATATAAAAACTCACCAGGTTATCTTTGCGATTCAGCAGATAAGGTTACGACACAGAAATACACACGATATCAACTCGCTTTTTCACTTCACCTCACATCTCCAGCGCCTGCGGCACTGCCGCTGACTCCAACTCGGCCGCAATACGTGGCCAGCACTTGTTAGCACTTTAGCAACTTTGCAGAAGTAACTGAAACTAAACACACGTTAGGTATCTTTACACTGATCGCTTCACTCTCGTTAGCACCATTACTGGCGCTAAAGGTTGTCACACAGACCGGCTGCCATTCAGATAGACTTGTCACACAGACGGTTGACAGACAGACGCTTGTCACACAGACGTTTGTCACACAGACGCTTGTCACACAGACGCTTTGTCACACAGACGCTTTGTCACACAGACGTTTATCACACAGACGTTTGTCACACAGACGCTTGTCACACAGACGTTTGTCACACAGACGTTTTGTCACACAGACGTTTGTCACACAGACGTTTGTCACACAGACGTTTGTCACACAGACGTTTGTCACACAGACGCTTGTCACACAGACGCTTGTCACACAGACGCTTGTCACACAGACGCTTGTCACACAGACGCTTGTCACACAGACGCTTGTCACACAGACGCTTTGTCACACAGACGCTTGTCACACAGACGTTTGTCACACAGACGTTTGTCACACAGACGCTTGTCACACAGACGCTTGTCGAACAGACGGTTGTCACACAGACCATATGCAACACAGGATGGGTTGCGATACTAAAACCAGAGCCGTCAATGACCCCAAAAGTTATCGGCACATTGCACTGCTAAACTACATCCAAAAACTAATAAAAAGGCTAAGACTGAAGTCACGACACCAGCTCTATAGGATTGACTGTTAAAAAACCACTTTACCATCAAAAAGAATAGAATTTGAATCCACCTATGTGGATACAACCATCAACCCCACTGAAAAACTCTCAGGGTTCTTTCTCCCACGCAGATGCCAGTTCCACAGAATGAGAACTGGATGGGGACGAACTAGATGGTTTGAATTCTGGTGCGACTGGATTAACTCCCCAGCTTGCGGATGTGGCGCACCTGAATAGGACATGGACCACATTATTCGAGACTGCCGGAAGACTGGTTCACCCTTACTGTGACTCCGCAAGCCCTCACTCAAGAACCTTGACGCTCCGTATCCTTGTGAATTTTTACCCCTCTGGCAAACTGAAAATACAGGTCCATCATCTCTGGACAATTTAAAAGACGGACCAATTATAATCACGCTCTTTGGACCCTGTCGAACTCTTCACCCCTATTCTCCCATGGATTCACTCAAGTGGGCAAAAGATTCAGATCCAACTTCTGATGACAGAGCAGGAGATGACCTACGCCGAACTCACTAAAAGTGTGACGATAAGTACAGCGCTCCGCCTCGCGCTGTATCATGGATTCCAACCACATGTGTCTGAATACCCCTGGCTCACACAGTTATTGAATCTGTGTCCACCTGGGCTTATCGTCTAGCTGAAACAACTATCATTGTAATAAATCGGTTTACCAAATCCTCATCTATTACAACAATCACAATTAAAGAAGTTATGGCCAAGCTCACAGCACACTACACAAAGGAGATGTTCACAGTACGGCGGTCCGCACAAGACTGAGCCGTTCGTTGCTAGGGCGACCGCTTTTATACTTGTCGAAACATTTGAAATTATAACAGTTATGTTTTGAAGTAAACAACTTTCTCTTTACACAACTTAACCAATAATAAAGGGGATTATATTGAACTCGCCGACATCGCCGGATTCCTAAGATGGGTCTTTTGAAGATGCTTGGGAGATGCCTATGTCCACCAGTGAACGTTATGCTGATGATGATAATAAGAGAGTTAAAAAAAATCGCATTTGTCTGCATTCAAGCATAAGAAAGTTGTTTTTAATCACGAGACTACAATGTACCATTTCTAATCCGATCTAATAATATCCTTCTATCGTTATACAAAATCCATCCAATCAATGGGGCCAATCAACGTCTGAATTAGACCAATCGTGCAGTAATTGACGCGCGAGGCGTGTAATCTATCGCAGATTGAATCTAGCTTATGAATAATGAAATACAGCAGTGATTACTTAGGCTTGATAGATATATTACAAGTATAGAGCTGAACATAATAATAATTATGATAAATTTTAACCTGAATTTGGGCACTATTTGCTTAGAGCCTTAAAATCCCAAATGCCCTGTCTGCCCCATTAGGGATAAAGACATCATAGTATGTGTATATGTTATAGAGTGTTCAAAAAATCTGCATTTGTCTTCATTTACGCATAAGAAAGTGGTCTTTAATCAAGAGATAACTTTAAGTACCACTTCTAATCCGTTCTCAAAATATCCTTCTATCGTTATACAAAATCCATCCAATCAATGGGGCCAATCAACGCCTGAATTAGACCAATCGTGCAGTAATTGACGCGCGAGGCGTGTAATCTATCGCAGATTGAATCTAGCTTATGAATAATGAAATACAGTAGTGATTACTTAGGCTTGATAGATATATTACAAGTATAGAGCTGAACATAATAATAATTATGATAAATTTTAACCTGAATTTGGGCACTATTTGCTTAGAGCCTTAAAATCCCAAATGCCCTGTCTGCCCCATTAGGGATAAAGACATCATAGTATGTGTATATGTTAAAGAGTGTTCAAAAAATCTGCATTTGTCTTCATTTACGCATAAGAAAGTGGTCTTTAATCAAGAGATAACTTTAAGTACCACTTCTAATCCGTTCTAATAATATCCTTCTATCGTTATACAAAATCCATCCAATCAATGGGGCCAATCAACGTCTGAATTAGACCAATCGTGCAGTAATTGACGCGCGAGGCGTGTAATCTAGCGCAGATTGATTCTGGCTTATGAATAATGAAATACAGCAGTGATTACTTAGGCTTGATAGATATATTACAAGTATAGAGCTAAACGTAATAATATGATACATATTAACCTGAATTTGGGCACTCTTTGCTTAGAGCCTCAAAACCACAAATACCCTGTCTGCTCTGTTAGGGATAAAGACATCACATAGTATGTGTATATGATGAGAGAGTTCAAAGAATTTGCATTTGTCTTCATTCACGCATAAAAAGTTGTCTATAATCACGAGATAACGTATACATTCTAATAATATCCTTCTACCGTTATACAAAATCCATCCAATCAATGGGGCCAATCAACGTCTGAATTAGACCAATCGTGCAGTAATTGACGCATCCGATCCGCCGATCGCAGGGCAGGGTAACTAAGATACGGGCAGCATTGCCTCGATGTATAGCAAGACTTCTAACAGAAACAGAAATTAACTAAAGCTTCGTTTTGGTCAGGTTTGGCCGAACGGTGTACCATTTATGCTTTGTGTTGATCTTAAATATGAAACCCGAGGACGGGTTTACTGTCAAGATGGCAGTGTCGACGAGTTAAAAATTGATTCTTTTGAATTGATTCATGAATATTGTTGATTCGAATGATTGAATACGTAAGCAATGCGCAAAAAATCCCTTAGTCATGATTTCTTTATAATTATTCCTGTACGAATATTGGCTGAAGGACAAACAAAAGACCGGTTCAGAAAAGTAGTATTGTGGCACTCTGGAGTAGAATTTTGGCGAGTTTAAATTTTGTTATAGTTTTGTGAGATGCTTATTGTCGAGCTATATCAGAATCATTTTATGGTTATTTCTAACTATGCTACTTACTAGTTTAAATTATTATTGAAAACGCGTACGAGGGCGTACGCATGTCAGGTTGGCCGTGTCGGCGAGTTCAATATAATCCCCTTTATTATTGGTTAAGTTGTGCAAACAGAAAGTTGTTTACTTCAAAACATAACTGTTATAATTTCAAATGTTTCGTCAAGTATAAAAGCGGTCGCCCTAGCGACGAGCGGCTCAGTCTTGTGCGGACCGCCGTACTGTGAACATCTCCTTTGTGTAGTGTGCTGTGGGCTTGGCCATAACTTCTTTAATTGTGATTGTTGTAATAGATGAGGATTTGGTAAACCGATTTATTACAATGATAGTTGTTTCAGCTAGACAATAAGCCCAGGTGGACACAGATTCAATAACTGTGTGGGCCAGGGGTATTCAGACACATGTGGTTGGAATCCATGATACAGCGCGAGGCGGAGCGCTGTACTTATCGTCACACTTTTAGTGAGTTCGGCGTAGATCATCTCCTGCTCCGTCATCAGAAGTTGGATCTGAATCTTTTGCCCACTTGAGTGAATCCATGGGAGAATAGGGGTGAAGAGTTCGACAGGGTCCAAAGAGCGTGATTATAATTGGTCCGTCTTTTAAATTGTCCAGAGATGATGGACCCGTATTTTCAGTTTGCCAGAGGGGTAAAAATTCACAAGGATACTGAGCGTCAAGGTTCTTGAGTGAGGGCTTGCGGAGTCACAGTGAGGTAAAATCGTGCTTGAGTGTGACGTCACGCAAAATTTCAATGCCCTGTATTTTTGTCATTTTTAGTTCCTCAGAGAAAGGAAATAGTGTGTGTACAAACTACAATGTTGTTTGATTGTCTAACCGATGGACCAAAAGTGTTTTTCCATTTGTCATTCCTATTCTGGGTAACAGGAACCTGTCTATTTATTTAATAATCGTATGGCTATTATTACAGTCGTTATTCTGTATCTATTGTATTGCGTCTTTTTGCAGGGTGAACCAGTCTTCCGGCAGTCTCGAATAATGTGGTCCATGTCCTATTCAGCGCCACATCCGCAAGCTGGGGAGTCAATCCAGTCGCACCGGAATTCAAACCATCTAGTTCGTCCCCATCCAGTTCTCATTCTGTGGAGCTGGCATCTGCGTGGGAGAAAGAACCCTGAGAGTTTTTCAGTGGGGTTGATGGTTGTATCCACATAGGTGGATTCAAATTCTATTCTTTTTGATGGTAAAGTGGTTTTTCAACAGTCAATCCTATAGAGCTGGTGTCGTGACTTCAGTCTTAGCCTTTTTAATAGTTTTTGGATGGAGTTTAGCAGTGCAATGTGTCGATAACTTTTGGGGTCATTGACGGCTCTGGTTTTAGTATAGCAACCCATCCTGTGTTGCATATGGTGTGTGTGACAAATGGTCTGTGTGACAACCGTCTGTTCGACAAGCGTCTGTGTGACAAGCGTCTGTGTGACAAGCGTCTGTGTGACAAACGTCTGTGTGACAAACGTCTGTGTGACAAAGCGTCTGTGTGACAAAGCGTCTAGGTGACAAGCGTCTGTGTGACAAGCGTCTGTGTGACAAGCGTCTGTGTGACAAACGTCTGTGTGACAAGCGTCTGTGTGACAAACGTCTGTGTGACAAACGTCTGTGTGACAAAGCGTCTGTGTGACAAAGCGTCTGTGTGACAAATCGTCTGTGTGACAAATCGTCTGTGTGACAAAGCGTCTGTGTGACAAGCGTCTGTGTGACAAACGTCTGTGTGACAAGCGTCTGTCTGTCAACCGTCTGTCTGTCAACCGTCTATCTGAATGGCAGCCGGTCTGTGTGACAACCTTTAGCGCCAGTAATGGTGCTAACGAGAGTGAAGCGATCAGTGTAAAGATACCTAACGTGTGTTTAGTTTCAGCTACTTCTGCAAAGTTGCTAAAGTGCTAACAAGTGAACCATAACTGCTGGCCACGTATTGCGGCCGAGTTGGAGTCAGCGGCAGTGCCGCAGGCGCTGGAGATTTCTGGTGAATTGAGGTGAAGTGAAAAAGCGAGTTGATATCGTGTGTATTTCTGTGTCGTAACCTTATCTGCTGAATCGCAAAAATAACCTGGTTAGTTTTTATATTTTTTTCGATTTAAGAGTAGAGCAGAAAGCAATTTATTTCAAAACCTTTAGTTTTAAAACATAAAATAGAATAATATCTAGTCTTTTGACGACTATGCAAGCAGAAAATAATTATGATTTCGCTATTTTAAATAAGAACGTGTATTATCTGCTAAGCTTAGTGACTCGATCTTATCGTCATGAGTTGATAGATGAGCTTAACATCACTGAAGGTGGCATAAGTCACTGTTAGTCGGAGCTGGCAGTGGCGCCAATTAGTATCCTAACAAAAAGTCTAGTTTGAGTATTTTAAATTATAATTTTTAGCGTCTTATAAGCTTACGTGTGAATACTGTTGTAAAATGATAGTTATTAGGTACGTTACGTACTTCATTATTCGTAAAGTTGGAGAGATAGGTTCTCCTAGCCTTTGCCTAGTATTGGACTAAAGATAAGCTAAATATTATAATAACTTTTATAAAGATTATTATGAGATAATGACCAGGGTGATGATGATGATATTGGTAATGAAGAGATAGTGATGACGATGAAGATATTATTGGTAAAGAGGTAGTGATGATGAAGAGGTGACGGCGAGCCTACCATGATGATGATCATGGTGATGACTTTATTTAAAAGGACCCTTCACCGTTTACTATGTGAGTAATAATATTTTAGCATTAATTTATTATTTACTGTGTTTTAGGTTAACTGAAGTAAAGTCCCGTTACTTGAGTAAGTTTTAATCTGGATAGTTAAAGTCGAGTAAATATTGTGATATTGTAGCCAAATTCAAAAATATCGTACTGATAAGCAATGTTATTTTTATTGTTAGGAAGTCCGTAGAAAAAAGATTAAGTTGCAAACGCTTTAACTGTATTCTAGCCACGCTTTAGTGTCACAAAAGTACTGTAAACGTTTGTTTTTGTTGACAGTTGGGTATTTTCCTGAGCCAAGGATGAATTATTTTGTGGTGTTGGCGGGGTAAAGTGTCGCAAAGTAGTGTCGCTTGCCTTTGAACGTATCCATTTTAGCGTAGTTTTGGATTTATTATTGCAGAAGGGCTGATGGTGAAAACGTCGTTTGGCTCCGGGGATCTGTGTCGTCATCTGCCTGTATTTCATACAAAATCCCAGTGCAGTCGAAGTGCAAACAGTGGAAACTGTTCGTTTTTACGTTTGGAGGAGGGTGTCTGATTTGACTTGTTGGAAAATAGCGTATATTATCTACCCAGTTGACATTTATTTTCACTTCTTCTTCTCATCGTGTCGGTGGCTTGAATTTTTAATTTTGTTCTTCAAGAACGTTGCCACTTTTACGCTTCCCTCCGAGGCAGAGTATAGGTTTAGCACGGTACAGCTGGCAGGGCATAGAGGTGATCTAATGATCTAATCGTCATGTCCACAATCGCCCTGTACTTCTGCTTGGTCTATCGGCCTACTTCAGTTCGGAGGCAATTCAAGCACCTCCAAGTAGCCCATGGCAGTTTATGACCTGGCGGTAGCGCCTCTGATGGTTGGATGTAATCGGGGGGTGGAGCATACTGTTCGCACCACATTCTAAACCTAGATAATTCCGGTTGTTCTTACGTATAACTACTTGAATCATTATGTCGATTTTTCACCTGTTCAATTATTTGAAAAATCGAGATACTTTCCGGGCATGAAACTCAAAGCAAATACACAAGTGTTTCCGTGATAGGTTGAGAAGGATGCGGGAGCCAGAGAAGCTCATTAGGAAGACCGATAGCATAGCAGAAGGCTTTATTTCCATAGGTAGATTGATGAACTGCATTGTTTGTTTTGTTGTGACCGTACTAGAGTTGACCCATAGTCCGTGAGTGGGCAGTATGCGGTCGGCTCTTGTGGAGATCGATGTTTCTGGATGAAATCATAAGGTCAAGTGGACCTGGTGATCACAGGTGGTAATACGCGTTATAGTGTGAGGACAACGATGGCAATTCTGATCTCCGATTATTTTGAGCTAATGATTAATGTGTTGTTAATATGTCTTGGTGATCTCTTCTGAGTTCTGACTCAATTAATAATTACTGTATTTTTTTTTTAACATCGTGAAAATGTAGAATTTTTATTAGTTTTGACTCAATTTATTTGTCATAACTGGTAAAGGGAACATGTGATTAATAAAACTTTTAACATGTGATCGCTGAATATTGACATGAAGTTTTTAGTATCCGATTCAATGTAAAGATTTATCGATGTTCATTGCTTGTTTTGAGTTTATTATAGATTGTTTAAACCATTATAAAAGGTTAATTATTGCAGAAAATAAATACAGTACACAATAATTAATTTCACTAAAAACTAAATAACCTACCTAAATTAAAATAATAAAACAAGAACTAAAATATAACAACCCAACAAAAAAAACTATTTAAAAAAAAAACATTATATTAAATAAATAAAATAGACCCTACATCACCACGATCGCAGGGCAGGGTAACTAAGATACGGGCAGCATTGCCTCGATGTATAGCAAGACTTCTAACAGAAACAGAAATTAACTAAAGCTTCGTTTTGGTCAGGTTTGGCCGAACGGTGTACCATTTATGCTTTGTGTTGATCTTAAATATGAAACCCGAGGACGGGTTTACTGTCAAGATGGCAGTGTCGACGAGTTAAAAATTGATTCTTTTGAATTGATTCATGAATATTGTTGATTCGAATGATTGAATACGTAAGCAATGCGCAAAAAATCCCTTAGTCATGATTTCTTTATAATTATTCCTGTACGAATATTGGCTGAAGGACAAACAAAAGACCGGTTCAGAAAAGTAGTATTGTGGCACTCTGGAGTAGAATTTTGGCGAGTTTAAATTTTGTTATAGTTTTGTGAGATGCTTATTGTCGAGCTATATCAGAATCATTTTATGGTTATTTCTAACTATGCTACTTACTAGTTTAAATTATTATTGAAAACGCGTACGAGGGCGTACGCATGTCAGGTTGGCCGTGTCGGCGAGTTCAATATAATCCCCTTTATTATTGGTTAAGTTGTGCAAACAGAAAGTTGTTTACTACAAAACATAACTGCTACATTTTCAAATGTAGCAACAAGTATAAAAGCGGTCGCCCTAGCGACGAGCGGCTCAGTCTTGTGCGGACCGCCGTACTGTGAACATCTCCTTTGTGTAGTGTGCTGTGGGCTTGGCCATAACTTCTTTAATTGTGATTGTTGTAATAGATGAGGATTTGGTAAACCGATTTATTACAATGATAGTTGTTTCAGCTAGACAATAAGCCCAGGTGGACACAGATTCAATAACTGTGTGGGCCAGGGGTATTCAGACACATGTGGTTGGAATCCATGATACAGCGCGAGGCGGAGCGCTGTACTTATCGTCACACTTTTAGTGAGTTCGGCGTAGGTCATCTCTTGCTCCGTCATGACGGAGCAGGAGATGATCTACGCCGAACTCCGTCATGACGGAGCAGGAGATGATCTACGCCGAACTCACTAAAAGTGTGACGATAAGTACAGCGCTCCGCCTCGCGCTGTATCATGGATTCCAACCACATGTGTCTGAATACCCCTGGCCCACACAGTTATTGAATCTGTGTCCACCTGGGCTTATTGTCTAGCTGAAACAACTATCATTGTAATAAATCGGTTTACCAAATCCTCATCTATTACAACAATCACAATTAAAGAAGTTATGGCCAAGCCCACAGCACACTACACAAAGGAGATGTTCACAGTACGGCGGTCCGCACAAGACTGAGCCGCTCGTCGCTAGGGCGACCGCTTTTATACTTGACGAAACATTTGAAATTATAACAGTTATGTTTTGAAGTAAACAACTTTCTGTTTGCACATCGAAAACAATAATAAATGGGATTATCTTGAACTCGCCGACACGGCCAACCTGACATGCGTACGCCCTCGTACGCGCTCTCAATAGTAATTTGAACTAGTAAGTAGCATCAGGCCTGTCTCACTCCGCGGTAGGTATTAAAAACGCAAGTACGTATGGCGGCCATGCCAGCGTGGCTAATCAGTGCGCCAGAAAAGGTAAGCGTTACGAGATAGAAAGAGATGGATTGTCTAAGTGAATATAACTGTAAGTTATTAGCGTTGTGCGATCTGAATTGAACTTAATTGTATCGTAGCGAGAGTCTCTATTCCTTTTATTGATTTTTCAGAGTGAATCTTCTGTACTTGTACTATTATGTATTCTATAGTAGCATGGTTAGAAATAACCATTAAATAATTCTGATCTAGCTCGGCAATACGCGTCCCACAAAACTATAACAAAATTTCAACTCGCAAAAATTCTACTCCAGAAGAGTGCCTTGCAAAACTACTTTTCTGAACCGGTCTTTTATTTGTCCTTCAGCCAAGATCTATACAGGAATAATTATAAAGAAATCATAACTAAGGGATTTTTCGCACAATGCTTACGTATTCAATCATTCGAATCAACAAAATTCATGGATCAATTTAAAGGAATCAATTTTTAACTCGCCGACACTGCCATCTTGACAGTAACACCCGTCCTCGGGTTTCATATTTAAGATCAACACTAAGCACAAACGGTACACCGTTCGGCCAAACCTGATCAAAACAAAGCTTTAGTAATTTTTTTTTTAGAAGTCTTGCTGTACGACCAGGCAATGCCGCCAGTCTCTTAGGTATATGTTTTATTTTTATATTTTTTAGTTAGTTATATTTTAGTTCATACTTTTAACATTTTAATTTAGGTAGGTTATTTAGTTTTTAGTTAAATTAATTATTGTGTACTGCTTTTTTTTTTTGCTATAAATAACCATCTTTATTACATGACTTAATTGGATTAAACGATCTAAAATATAATAAACTCAAAACAAAAAATGAACATCGATAAATCTTTAAAATCCAGCCATCCTTCCTGCTAGTTAAAGTTGGTATTAATCATATGTTCTCTTTACCAGTTATGAAAGTTAGATTGAATCAAAACGAATAGAATTTCTAAATTTTAACGATGTTTAAAAAAAAAGATACAGTAATTATTAATTCAGTTAGGAGAGATCACCAAGACATATCAATAACAAAATTGCCATCGTTAGCCTCACACTAATACGCGTATTACCACATGTGATCACCAGGTCCACTTGATCTTATGATTTCCTCCAGAAACTCGACCTCCACAAGAGCCGACCGCATACTGCCCACTCACGGACTACGGGTCAACTCTAGTACGGTCACAACAAAACAAACAATGCAATTGATCACTCTACCTATGGCAATAAAGCCTTCGGCTATGCTATCGGTCTTCCTAATAAGCTTCTCTGGCTCCCGCATCCTTCTCAACCTATCATGAAAACACTTGTGTATTTGCTTTGAGTTTCATGCCCGGAAAGCATCTCGATTTTTCAAATAATTGAACAGGTGAAAAATCGTCATAATGATTCAAGTAGTTATACGTAAGAACAACCGGAATCATCTAGGTTTAGAATGTGGTGCGAACAGTATGCTCCACCCCCCGATTATATCCAATCAGAGGCGCTACCGCCAGGTCATAAACTGCCATGGGCTACTTGGAGGTGCTTGAATTGCCTGCGAACTGAAATAGGCCGATGTTAACATAATCTAGCGCGCTGGTGCCATATAGACCAAGCAGAAGCACAGGGCGATTGTGGTCATGACGATAAGATCATTAGATCACCTCTATGCCCTACCAGCTGTACCGTGCTTGACCTATACTATGCCTCGGAGGGAAGCGTAAAAGTGGCAACGTTCTCGAAGAACAAAATTTAAAATTCAAGCCAACGACACGTTAAGAAGAAGAAGTGAAAATAAATGTGAACTGGGTAGATAATATACGCTATTTTCCACCAAGTCAAATCTGACACCTTCCTCCAAACGTCAAAACAAACAGTTTTCACTGTTTGCACGTAGACTGCACTGGGACTTTGTATGAAATACAGGCAGATGACGACACAGATCCTCGGAGCCAAACAACGCTTTCACCATCAGCCCTTCCGCAATAATAAATCCAAAACTACGCTAAAATGGATAAGTTCAAAAATAAACGACACCACTTTGCGACGCTTAACCCCGCCAACAGCTTAATATAATTCATCCCTGGCTCAGGAAAACACCCAACTGTCAACAAAAACAAACGTTTACAGTACTTTTGTTACACTAAAGCGTGGCTAGAAAATAGTTCAAGCTTAATCTTTTTTCTACGGACTTCATAACAATAAAAATAACATTGCTTATCAGTACGATATTCTTGAATATGGCTATAATATCACAATATTTACTCGACTTTAGTTATCCAAATTAAAATTTACTCAGATAACGGGACTTTACTTCAGTTAACCTAAAACACAGTAAATAATAAATTAATGGTAAAATATTATTACTTACATAGTAAACGGTGAAGGGTCCTTTTAAATAAAGTCAACACCATGATCATCATCATGGTAGGCTCGCCGTCCTATTAATCACCTCTTCATCAATAATATCTTCATCGTCATGACTGTCTCTTCATTATTAATATCATCATCATCACCCTGGTCATTATCTCATTATAATCTTTATAAAAGTCATCATCATATTTAGCTATCTTAAGTCCAATATGAGGCAAAGGCTTGGAGAAATTATTTCTCCAACTTTACGAATAATAAAGTATTCACACGTAAGCTTATAAGACGCTAAAAATTATAATTTAAAATGCTCAAACAAGACTATTTGCTAGGATACTAACTGGCGCCTCTGCCAGCTCCGACTAACAGTGACTTATGCCACCTCCAGTGATTTTAAGCTCATCTATCAACTCATGACGATAAGATTAACTTACTAAGCTTAGCAGATAATACACGTTCTTATTAAAAATAGCGAAATCATAATTATTTTCTGCTTGCATGGTGGTCAAAAGACTAGACATTATTCTACTTTATGTTTTAAAACTAAAGGTTTGATATAAATTGCTCTCTGCTCTACTCTTAAATCGAAAAAAATATAAAAACTCACCAGATTAGCTTTGCGATTCAGCAGATAAGGTTACGACACACAAATTCACTTCACCTCACTTCACCAGGAATCTCCAGCGCCTGCGGCACTGCCGCTGACTCCAACTCGGCCGCAATACGTAGCCAGCAGTTATGGTTCACTTGTTAGCACTTTAGCACCTTTGCAGAAGTAGCTGAAACTAAACACACGTTAAGTATCTTTGCACTGATCGCTTCACTCTCGTTAGCACCATTACTGGCGCTAAAGGTTGTCACACAGGCCGGCTGCCATTCAGACAGACTTGTCACACAGACGGTTGACAAACAGACGCTTGTCACACAGACGTTTGTCACACAGACGCTTTGTCACACAGACGCTTTGTCACACAGACGTTTGTCACACAGACGTTTGTCACACAGACTTTTGTCACACAGACGATTGTCACACAGACGCTTGTCACACAGACGCTTGTCACACAGACGCTTGTCACACAGACGCTTGTCACACAGACGCTTGTCACACAGACGCTTGTCACACAGACGCTTTGTGACACAGACGCTTGTCACACAGACGCTTGTCACACAGACGCTTGTCACACAGACGCTTGTCACACAGACGCTTGTCACACAGACGCTTGTCACACAGACGCTTGTCACACAGACGCTTGTCATACAGACGCTTGTCGAACAGACCATTTGTCACACAGACCATATGCAACACAGGATGGGTTGCGATACTAAAACCAGAGCCTGTCAATGACCCCAAAAGTTATCGACACATTGCACTGCTAAACTCCATCCACAAACTATTAAAAAGACTAAGACTGAAGTCACGACACCAACTCTATAAGATTGCCTGTTGAAAAACCACTTTACCATCAAAAATAATAGAATTTGAATCCACCTATGTGGATACAACGAATAACCCCACTGAAAAACTATCAGGGTTCTCTCTTCCACGCAGAGAATTGTGCCAGCTCCACAGACTGAGAACTGGATGGGGACGAACTAGATCGTTTGAATTCTGGTGCGACTGGATTGACTCCCCAGCTTGCGGATGTGGCGCTCCTGAATAGGACATGGACCACATTATTCGAGACTGCCGGAAGACTGGTTCACCCTGCAAAAAGACGCAATACAATAGATACGGAATAACGAATGTAATAATAGCCATACGATTATTACATAAATGGACAGGTTCCTGTTTTTCAGAATAGGCATGACGAATGGAAAAACACTTTTGGTCCATCGGTTAGACCATCAAACAACATTGTAGTTTGTACACACACTCTCTCCCCTCTCCGAGAAACCAAAAATGACAAAGACACAGCGCATTGAAATTCTGCGTGACGCCACACTCAAGCACGACTTTTACCCAAGTGTGACTCCGCAAGCCCCCACTCCGGAACCTTGACGCTCCGTATCCCCGTGAACCTTCACCCCTCTGGCAAACAGAAAATACGGGTCCATCATCTCTGGACAATTCAAAAGACGGACCAATTATAATCACACTCTTCGGACCCTGTCGGTCTCTTCACCCCTATTCTCCCATGGATTCACTCAAGTGGGCAAAAGATTCAGATCCAACTTCTGATGACGGAGCAAGAGATGACCTACGCCGAACTCACTAAAAGTGTGACGATAAATACAGCGCTCCGCCACGCGCTGTATCATGGATTCCAACCACATGTGTCTGAATACCCCTGGCCCACACAGTTATTGAATCTGTGTCCACCTGGGCTTATTGTCTAGCTGAAACAACTATCATTGTAATAAATCGGTTTACCAAATCCTCATCTATTACAACAATCACAATTAAAGAAGTTATGGCCAAGCCCACAGCACACTACACAAAGGAGATGTTCACAGTACGGCGGTCCGCACAAGACTGAGCCGCTCGTGGAAGTGGTAAGTCTTCCCAACTTCCGCCGAAGGCGGAAGTGGGGATGCTGATCAGGGCTGTGGCCCTCTACAGCGAAATGCTGCCGCCGCCTGCAACTACAGGCGGGTCACATGGTAGTGGCCGTGGCGGCCACGTCGGGTGTCTCAATGCTGGGGGTTCAGGTCGGGCGTCGCTGCTGTAGCGGCGCCTCGCTCGGCTGTCGACGGGATGATGGCATCGCGGGGCGAGGGCTTGTACTTGCGGTCCGGTGGGCGGGCGTGCAAGGGCGCGATCCCCCTGAGATGGGGGTGCGCCGAGCGGTCCGCCTTGGAGTACATGTCCCTCGCTAACCGAGAGACAAAGTTGTCCAGGCCCTCCCATTTCAAGTCCCGGTGGATCACGGCGTTCCTCACGTAACGCGGGGCCCCGACGATCGCTCGGAGACTAAGGTTTTCTTGGGCGCGGAGACGACGTTTGTTAGTCTCCGAGCAGAATGCGTACCACGCAGGGGCCGCGTATGTGAGGCGGGATCTCACGTACATCTTGTAGATCCCGAGCCGCGTCCGTAGCGGGAGGCGGGAGGAGAGCACTGGGCGGAGTCTCTCTCGGGCTGTCTTCGCTGATGCCACTGTCCCGTCGACTTGGACACTCAGTTTGAGGCGTCTATCGAGCTGCACCCCCAGGTACTTGACGTGTTGCTGCCACGGCACGTCTTCCCCGAACAGCTTCAAGGGCGGCGGTGGGTGGGTCCTCCCGGATATAAGTGCCTGCGTCTTGCTGACGTTCACCGACAGTCTCCACTTGGAGAGCCAGTCAGGTAGGGCGTCCAGTGCTGTCTGGACTTTCTTGGCAGCGTACTTTGCGTTCATGCTGACCGCAAAGTACGCGGCGTCGTCAGCAAAGAGAGCCAGTTGGGCCTGACCGGCCACTGGGATGTCGTCGGTGAACCACGCGTAGCACGCAGGCGACAGACAGCTTCCTTGGGGGACACCAGCCCGCACGGGTCGTTCTGATGACACGGCGTCTTCGACCGCCACCCTTATCTTTCTGCCTTCGAGGAAGGAGGCCACAATCCTGAGCAGCCTCCTGGACATCGGGTTTGGCGCTGTCGACAGTTTGTATAGCAGCCCCTCGTGCCATACCCTGTCGAACGCCTTTTCATTGTCAAGGAGCACCACAGCCACGTGCTCCTTGCGATTGGTCGCTGCCGAGATCTTGTGAAGGAGTCTTGCAATCTGGAGCGTCGTCGAGTGCTCTGGCCGGAACCCAAACTGCTCCGCACGTGGGGGTATGTGCGGGAGCAGGAGGCCGAGCAGGAGTTTTTCGAACACCTTCGAGAGCGCGCTGAGTAGCGTGATGGGCCGGTAACTTTCTGGCTTTTGCAGGTTCTTGCCCGGCTTGGGTAGCATGATGACCCGGCCGGTCTTCCATTCCTGGGGGTAGTGGCCCGAGCGCAGGATGCCGTTGAAGAGGCGCGTCACCGCCGTGATGAATACCGGCGGTAGGTGGCGTAGCGCCTCGTTCGTGACGTTGTCTGCGCCCGGGGCTTTCCTGGGCTTCAGGCTTCGGATCACACGCAGAACCTGGCCAGGCGTGAAGAACACTGCATCTTCCTCTTCTGTCACCGGCTCCGCGAGATATGCTCGAAGGTGCTCGTTTACCAGCTGGTAGTGGTCGTGGTCGGCCACTGGGTTCGGCGTAAATTGACGCTCCAGATGTTCCGCAAAGATCTCGGCGCGATCTTCTGCTTTAAATCGTGGGAGGCCATCGGCTGCCAGCAGCGGTCGAACGGGTTGAGGCTCGCCCGATAGCTGCCGGCATAGGCGGTGAACGGAGGGGATATCACCGCCCACCGAGAGTAGGTGGTTCTCCCACGATTTGGCTGCGTGCTCGCTGAGGCGATCCTTGATGGTCTCCACCAGTTTGTTAAGCTGAGTCTTGAGCGCGGGGCAGCGAGTGTTTTGCCACTGCCGCCGCAGCCGCCTCTTTTGGGCCAACAGTTGGTTGATGTCGGCGGGTAGTGGGTCCGGCTTTGCCGTGGCCGAGACCGGGCGCGTTGCGGCTTGAAGGGCGGCGCGGATGCTGCAAGTGATGGCACTCGCTGCCTGCTCAACATCTTCGCCGGTGGAGACCCGCTTGAAAGCGACCCTAGACTTGTCGCTCTCAAGCGCTTCCTCGAACTTTGCCCAGCTGATTTTGGTCGATCTGCTGGGCAGCGAGACCCTCGTCGGGAGGTCCTGTAGGACGAGAAGGACAGGTCTGTGGTCTGACGGCAGGTCCAGGTAGACTTCCAGTTTTGGCGGTGTTCGTAGTCCTCTGTAGGCCACGATGTCGATGGTGTCGGGCTCACCGTTCGGGCTGTAGTGAGTCGGCTCGTCCGGGCCCACCACCTCGTAGTCATGGGCTACAGAGTCCTGGTGGAGGAGTCGCCCGCGAGGGCACACCCTCGTGGAGTTCCAGGCGGTGTGTTTGGCGTTGAAGTCGCCAGCCACAAGTGTCGGCGTGGGGTCGTGCAGCAGAGTGCGCAGCTCCTTGGGGTCCAGCTTTTTCTGGCGCGGGGCGTTTTGGGGCGGCACATAGGTCGCAAACAGCCGCAGCTCCTGGCCGGCGACGTTGACGAGTACGCCCAACGCGTACATCGTCTGGAACTCCTTGTAGGGAATGGCCTGGTGAACGACATTCCTCCTGATGAACACCGCTAGCCCTCTGTAAGGCCTGCCGTCGACGGGGGACTTCTCGTCCTTACGGTAGCTGATGTACCCCGGGATCTTGAATACATCAGTCTCCCGGAGATGGGTCTCGCTGACCAGCAGAACGTCCACTCGCTGCTGACGGATGCTCGGCGTAGATCATCTCCTGCTCCGTCATGACGGAGCAAGAGATGACCTACGCCGAACTCACTAAAAGTGTGACGATAAGTACAGCGCTCCGCCTCGCGCTGTATCATGGATTCCAACCACATGTGTCTGAATACCCCTGGCCCACACAGTTATTGAATCTGTGTCCACCTGGGCTTATTGTCTAGCTGAAACAACTATCATTGTAATAAATCGGTTTACCAAATCCTCATCTATTACAACAATCACAATTAAAGAAGTTATGGCCAAGCCCACAGCACACTACACAAAGGAGATGTTCACAGTACGGCGGTCCGCACAAGACTGAGCCGCTCGTCGCTAGGGCGACCGCTTTTATACTTGTTGCTACATTTGAAAATGTAGCAGTTATGTTTTGTAGTAAACAACTTTCTGTTTGCACAACTTAACCAATAATAAAGGGGATTATATTGAACTCGCCGACACGGCCAACCTGACATGCGTACGCCCTCGTACGCGTTTTCAATAATAATTTAAACTAGTAAGTAGCATAGTTAGAAATAACCATAAAATGATTCTGATATAGCTCGACAATAAGCATCTCACAAAACTATAACAAAATTTAAACTCGCCAAAATTCTACTCCAGAGTGCCACAATACTACTTTTCTGAACCGGTCTTTTGTTTGTCCTTCAGCCAATATTCGTACAGGAATAATTATAAAGAAATCATGACTAAGGGATTTTTTGCGCATTGCTTACGTATTCAATCATTCGAATCAACAATATTCATGAATCAATTCAAAAGAATCAATTTTTAACTCGTCGACACTGCCATCTTGACAGTAAACCCGTCCTCGGGTTTCATATTTAAGATCAACACAAAGCATAAATGGTACACCGTTCGGCCAAACCTGACCAAAACGAAGCTTTAGTTAATTTCTGTTTCTGTTAGAAGTCTTGCTATACATCGAGGCAATGCTGCCCGTATCTTAGTTACCCTGCCCTGCGATCGTGGTGATGTAGGGTCTATTTTATTTATTTAATATAATGTTTTTTTTTTAAATAGTTTTTTTTGTTGGGTTGTTATATTTTAGTTCTTGTTTTATTATTTTAATTTAGGTAGGTTATTTAGTTTTTAGTGAAATTAATTATTGTGTACTGTATTTATTTTCTGCAATAATTAACCTTTTATAATGGTTTAAACAATCTATAATAAACTCAAAACAAGCAATGAACATCGATAAATCTTTACATTGAATCGGATACTAAAAACTTCATGTCAATATTCAGCGATCACATGTTAAAAGTTTTATTAATCACATGTTCCCTTTACCAGTTATGACAAATAAATTGAGTCAAAACTAATAAAAATTCTACATTTTCACGATGTTAAAAAAAAAATACAGTAATTATTAATTGAGTCAGAACTCAGAAGAGATCACCAAGACATATTAACAACACATTAATCATTAGCTCAAAATAATCGGAGATCAGAATTGCCATCGTTGTCCTCACACTATAACGCGTATTACCACCTGTGATCACCAGGTCCACTTGACCTTATGATTTCATCCAGAAACATCGATCTCCACAAGAGCCGACCGCATACTGCCCACTCACGGACTATGGGTCAACTCTAGTACGGTCACAACAAAACAAACAATGCAGTTCATCAATCTACCTATGGAAATAAAGCCTTCTGCTATGCTATCGGTCTTCCTAATGAGCTTCTCTGGCTCCCGCATCCTTCTCAACCTATCACGGAAACACTTGTGTATTTGCTTTGAGTTTCATGCCCGGAAAGTATCTCGATTTTTCAAATAATTGAACAGGTGAAAAATCGACATAATGATTCAAGTAGTTATACGTAAGAACAACCGGAATTATCTAGGTTTAGAATGTGGTGCGAACAGTATGCTCCACCCCCCGATTACATCCAACCATCAGAGGCGCTACCGCCAGGTCATAAACTGCCATGGGCTACTTGGAGGTGCTTGAATTGCCTCCGAACTGAAGTAGGCCGATAGACCAAGCAGAAGTACAGGGCGATTGTGGACATGACGATTAGATCATTAGATCACCTCTATGCCCTGCCAGCTGTACCGTGCTAAACCTATACTCTGCCTCGGAGGGAAGCGTAAAAGTGGCAACGTTCTTGAAGAACAAAATTAAAAATTCAAGCCACCGACACGATGAGAAGAAGAAGTGAAAATAAATGTCAACTGGGTAGATAATATACGCTATTTTCCAACAAGTCAAATCAGACACCCTCCTCCAAACGTAAAAACGAACAGTTTCCACTGTTTGCACTTCGACTGCACTGGGATTTTGTATGAAATACAGGCAGATGACGACACAGATCCCCGGAGCCAAACGACGTTTTCACCATCAGCCCTTCTGCAATAATAAATCCAAAACTACGCTAAAATGGATACGTTCAAAGGCAAGCGACACTACTTTGCGACACTTTACCCCGCCAACACCACAAAATAATTCATCCTTGGCTCAGGAAAATACCCAACTGTCAACAAAAACAAACGTTTACAGTACTTTTGTGACACTAAAGCGTGGCTAGAATACAGTTAAAGCGTTTGCAACTTAATCTTTTTTCTACGGACTTCCTAACAATAAAAATAACATTGCTTATCAGTACGATATTTTTGAATTTGGCTACAATATCACAATATTTACTCGACTTTAACTATCCAGATTAAAACTTACTCAAGTAACGGGACTTTACTTCAGTTAACCTAAAACACAGTAAATAATAAATTAATGCTAAAATATTATTACTCACATAGTAAACGGTGAAGGGTCCTTTTAAATAAAGTCATCACCATGATCATCATCATGGTAGGCTCGCCGTCACCTCTTCATCATCACTACCTCTTTACCAATAATATCTTCATCGTCATCACTATCTCTTCATTACCAATATCATCATCATCACCCTGGTCATTATCTCATAATAATCTTTATAAAAGTTATTATAATATTTAGCTTATCTTTAGTCCAATACTAGGCAAAGGCTAGGAGAACCTATCTCTCCAACTTTACGAATAATGAAGTACGTAACGTACCTAATAACTATCATTTTACAACAGTATTCACACGTAAGCTTATAAGACGCTAAAAATTATAATTTAAAATACTCAAACTAGACTTTTTGTTAGGATACTAATTGGCGCCACTGCCAGCTCCGACTAACAGTGACTTATGCCACCTTCAGTGATGTTAAGCTCATCTATCAACTCATGACGATAAGATCGAGTCACTAAGCTTAGCAGATAATACACGTTCTTATTTAAAATAGCGAAATCATAATTATTTTCTGCTTGCATAGTCGTCAAAAGACTAGATATTATTCTATTTTATGTTTTAAAACTAAAGGTTTTGAAATAAATTGCTTTCTGCTCTACTCTTAAATCGAAAAAAATATAAAAACTAACCAGGTTATTTTTGCGATTCAGCAGATAAGGTTACGACACAGAAATACACACGATATCAACTCGCTTTTTCACTTCACCTCAATTCACCAGAAATCTCCAGCGCCTGCGGCACTGCCGCTGACTCCAACTCGGCCGCAATACGTGGCCAGCAGTTATGGTTCACTTGTTAGCACTTTAGCAACTTTGCAGAAGTAGCTGAAACTAAACACACGTTAGGTATCTTTACACTGATCGCTTCACTCTCGTTAGCACCATTACTGGCGCTAAAGGTTGTCACACAGACCGGCTGCCATTCAGATAGACGGTTGACAGACAGACGGTTGACAGACAGACGCTTGTCACACAGACGTTTGTCACACAGACGCTTGTCACACAGACGCTTTGTCACACAGACGATTTGTCACACAGACGATTTGTCACACAGACGCTTTGTCACACAGACGCTTTGTCACACAGACGTTTGTCACACAGACGTTTGTCACACAGACGCTTGTCACACAGACGTTTGTCACACAGACGCTTGTCACACAGACGCTTGTCACACAGACGCTTGTCACCTAGACGCTTTGTCACACAGACGCTTTGTCACACAGACGTTTGTCACACAGACGTTTGTCACACAGACGCTTGTCACACAGACGCTTGTCACACAGACGCTTGTCGAACAGACGGTTGTCACACAGACCATTTGTCACACACACCATATGCAACACAGGATGGGTTGCTATACTAAAACCAGAGCCGTCAATGACCCCAAAAGTTATCGACACATTGCACTGCTAAACTCCATCCAAAAACTATTAAAAAGGCTAAGACTGAAGTCACGACACCAGCTCTATAGGATTGACTGTTGAAAAACCACTTTACCATCAAAAAGAATAGAATTTGAATCCACCTATGTGGATACAACCATCAACCCCACTGAAAAACTCTCAGGGTTCTTTCTCCCACGCAGATGCCAGCTCCACAGAATGAGAACTGGATGGGGACGAACTAGATGGTTTGAATTCCGGTGCGACTGGATTGACTCCCCAGCTTGCGGATGTGGCGCTGAATAGGACATGGACCACATTATTCGAGACTGCCGGAAGACTGGTTCACCCTGCAAAAAGACGCAATACAATAGATACAGAATAACGACTGTAATAATAGCCATACGATTATTAAATAAATAGACAGGTTCCTGTTACCCAGAATAGGAATGACAAATGGAAAAACACTTTTGGTCCATCGGTTAGACAATCAAACAACATTGTAGTTTGTACACACACTATTTCCTTTCTCTGAGGAACTAAAAATGACAAAAATACAGGGCATTGAAATTTTGCGTGACGTCACACTCAAGCACGATTTTACCTCACTGTGACTCCGCAAGCCCTCACTCAAGAACCTTGACGCTCAGTATCCTTGTGAATTTTTACCCCTCTGGCAAACTGAAAATACGGGTCCATCATCTCTGGACAATTTAAAAGACGGACCAATTATAATCACGCTCTTTGGACCCTGTCGAACTCTTCACCCCTATTCTCCCATGGATTCACTCAAGTGGGCAAAAGATTCAGATCCAACTTCTGATGACGGAGCAGGAGATGATCTACGCCGAACTCACTAAAAGTGTGACGATAAGTACAGCGCTCCGCCTCGCGCTGTATCATGGATTCCAACCACATGTGTCTGAATACCCCTGGCCCACACAGTTATTGAATCTGTGTCCACCTGGGCTTATTGTCTAGCTGAAACAACTATCATTGTAATAAATCGGTTTACCAAATCCTCATCTATTACAACAATCACAATTAAAGAAGTTATGGCCAAGCCCACAGCACACTACACAAAGGAGATGTTCACAGTACGGCGGTCCGCACAAGACTGAGCCGCTCGTCGCTAGGGCGACCGCTTTTATACTTGACGAAACATTTGAAATTATAACAGTTATGTTTTGAAGTAAACAACTTTCTGTTTGCACAACTTAACCAATAATAAAGGGGATTATATTGAACTCGCCGACACGGCCAACCTGACATGCGTACGCCCTCGTACGCGTTTTCAATAATAATTTAAACTAGTAAGTAGCATAGTTAGAAATAACCATAAAATGATTCTGATATAGCTCGACAATAAGCATCTCACAAAACTATAACAAAATTTAAACTCGCCAAAATTCTACTCCAGAGTGCCACAATACTACTTTTCTGAACCGGTCTTTTGTTTGTCCTTCAGCCAATATTCGTACAGGAATAATTATAAAGAAATCATGACTAAGGGATTTTTTGCGCATTGCTTACGTATTCAATCATTCGAATCAACAATATTCATGAATCAATTCAAAAGAATCAATTTTTAACTCGTCGACACTGCCATCTTGACAGTAAACCCGTCCTCGGGTTTCATATTTAAGATCAACACAAAGCATAAATGGTACACCGTTCGGCCAAACCTGACCAAAACGAAGCTTTAGTTAATTTCTGTTTCTGTTAGAAGTCTTGCTATACATCGAGGCAATGCTGCCCGTATCTTAGTTACCCTGCCCTGCGATCGGCGGATCGGATGCGTCAATTACTGCACGATTGGTCTAATTCAGACGTTGATTGGCCCCATTGATTGGATGGATTTTGTATAACGGTAGAAGGATATTATTAGAATGTATACGTTATCTCGTGATTATAGACAACTTTTTATGCGTGAATGAAGACAAATGCAAATTCTTTGAACTCTCTCATCATATACACATACTATGTGATGTCTTTATCCCTAACAGAGCAGACAGGGTATTTGTGGTTTTGAGGCTCTAAGCAAAGAGTGCCCAAATTCAGGTTAATATGTATCATATTATTACGTTTAGCTCTATACTTGTAATATATCTATCAAGCCTAAGTAATCACTGCTGTATTTCATTATTCATAAGCCAGAATCAATCTGCGCTAGATTACACGCCTCGCGCGTCAATTACTGCACGATTGGTCTAATTCAGACGTTGATTGGCCCCATTGATTGGATGGATTTTGTATAACGATAGAAGGATATTATTAGAACGGATTAGAAGTGGTACTTAAAGTTATCTCTTGATTAAAGACCACTTTCTTATGCGTAAATGAAGACAAATGCAGATTTTTTGAACACTCTTTAACATATACACATACTATGATGTCTTTATCCCTAATGGGGCAGACAGGGCATTTGGGATTTTAAGGCTCTAAGCAAATAGTGCCCAAATTCAGGTTAAAATTTATCATAATTATTATTATGTTCAGCTCTATACTTGTAATATATCTATCAAGCCTAAGTAATCACTACTGTATTTCATTATTCATAAGCTAGATTCAATCTGCGATAGATTACACGCCTCGCGCGTCAATTACTGCACGATTGGTCTAATTCAGGCGTTGATTGGCCCCATTGATTGGATGGATTTTGTATAACGATAGAAGGATATTTTGAGAACGGATTAGAAGTGGTACTTAAAGTTATCTCTTGATTAAAGACCACTTTCTTATGCGTAAATGAAGACAAATGCAGATTTTTTGAACACTCTATAACATATACACATACTATGATGTCTTTATCCCTAATGGGGCAGACAGGGCATTTGGGATTTTAAGGCTCTAAGCAAATAGTGCCCAAATTCAGGTTAAAATTTATCATAATTATTATTATGTTCAGCTCTATACTTGTAATATATCTATCAAGCCTAAGTAATCACTGCTGTATTTCATTATTCATAAGCTAGATTCAATCTGCGATAGATTACACGCCTCGCGCGTCAATTACTGCACGATTGGTCTAATTCAGACGTTGATTGGCCCCATTGATTGGATGGATTTTGTATAACGATAGAAGGATATTATTAGATCGGATTAGAAATGGTACATTGTAGTCTCGTGATTAAAAACAACTTTCTTATGCTTGAATGCAGACAAATGCGATTTTTTTTAACTCTCTTATTATCATCATCAGCATAACGTTCACTGGTGGACATAGGCATCTCCCAAGCATCTTCAAAAGACCCATCTTAGGCTTGAATCCAGCGCCTTCCAGCGACCTTGGTTAGGTCATCAGACCACCTTGTGGGTGGTATCCTACGCTTTGCTTGCCAATACGTGCTCGCCATTAGAATGCAACGCGCATGTAGAGGATTATGCTCGGGGTTTCCCTACGTGATCGAATCTGAAATGAGGAAATTCATAGGAGAACCAAAGTCACTGACATAGCCCAGCTGATAAGCTCGTTGAAATAGCAGTGGGCGGGACACATAGCGCGACATACCGATGGCCGATGGGGTGGGCCAAGTCCCTCAATCGGCTTCTACGATCTGCGCGGGAAGAGAAGCAGCTGGTACATTCTAGATTTTTTCGTTTCTCCCAGACCAGAATGGCAGCTCTTTTATCAATTCACTAAAATGCTAATTCTTCTATTCATAAAATGAAATGACATTAAAAACATGATCTGCAATTTCGTTGTACCGATAGACTCAGCTCTTTATTCCTCTACATTGTACAAATTTGATAGCAAACTCTTGATCCTGCTGGCTTCACAGCTTTGGATTGCCTTGCCCGTTGACTTGACAATAAAGACATTACCTAAGACCCAAGGGACACGTGTGATCTTGGGTTACGACATAAAGTCGCAACGGTTTTCCGAATTATCCTTAGCCGATTAAAAATTACCTGAATTTTCCTGGGACCAGTGGCGACCCCGCCCCTTAACAGTGATTAACTCATCTTTTACGTGAAATTCTTCTAGTTTTTAAAGAAAATTAGATTGTTGTTACATTTTTTTTTGTCAATTTAGAATTGAATTATGGGTCCCTAAAAAAAAAGTGTTGAGTACCCAAAGCAATGATTCACAAGAAAAAATATAACAAGTGTACTTGCCAGAAAAACCCCGACTTTAAAGCGTTCATCCAATTTGAACAGCTGAACCGATTCATCAAACACAGAACGCCACACACCTAAGAACTACCCTGAAGGAAACTTGCTTTCACATAAAAAAACCGCATCGAAGTCGGTCTATCTGTTTGTGAGCCACAGACACACAGACAGACAAATAGACATATAGACCGACAGACGTCAGCGTCAGACTTATAAAAATACTTTACTCGAAAAGCACCACCAATTTTCACCTGAAATTCTAAGCTTCTAAATGAAATTAGAATGATGTATTGGATTACGGAACCCTAAAAATAGCAAAGCGTTAATACAATACCCAGTCATAAATCCCTGCGGATCTCACTTCCAGGCGTGACGTAACGAATCACTTTTGCCATCGTAAGGGCTGGGTCGCACTGTGTACAATACAAATTACTAGTTAACTTGCATCATAGCTAATCTAAAGCTAGAAGAATGAAGAGATTGATGAGTGTAGATAAAGCAAAAGAGGTTTGTTAGGATGGTAGTAAGTGGAGGTCCATAGTCTATGCCTGTCCCTGTGGGAAACAGGCGAGATATTATGTTATACGTATTTATATTTATGAAAGTTTATGATTTGTATTTATTATTATTATTATATATATGTATGTATATTTTATGGTCATTCTTGTTATTATATATGCCCTATTATATTATAATACACCCTAATTTATTTTATTAGATATACCTACTTGTCTAGTTAAATTTGCACCCTATCTATCATCTTTTCTATTACGTCCCAAAGGTAAACTGGTAGACAATGCTTAGCATTAAGTTATACCTTTTGTACTATAATCTTAAGATTTTAAGTGCAATAAATTAAATAAATAAAAAATATATATGCATGTATGTAAATCTAAAGCTTTAACCCGACATCTTTACAGACATGTTACTGTAATCATCAACATCGATATATCAAACAAGAAGTCCACTTCTGAACATTCAGTCTAATAAGGCCCCTTTCCCGCTAGCCGCTGACAGTAGGACCACACCTTGACGTATCACTTTCATCGTGACGCTACCGTGTCACGTCGTGACACACGAAAATAAACAGTTAACGTGATGCATCATCATCATCATCAGGTATTTTTTTGTCTCCACTGTAGGAGCACGACCCTCTCTATACTGCCAGAGCTATATTTGGCCAGAGTAGCCAGAAGACTTTATCTACACTCTCCACGCTGGCCAGACGGGTTGGAGAGGTCTCATTGATGTTTATAAGCTTTGTTTAGCTTGTGTTTCCTAAGTCGCCTTCTAAGACATCCACGGGAGGACTTGGAGGGAGGACTGGGAGGATTTCCAAAACGAGTCTAATAAGGCTCGAGACTTATAAGACTCGTTTTGGAAAGGGGTGGACCCCTTTCCGGGTTTTCTACGCCAGATCGAATGACTATGACGTCACGACGTGCTATTTCATACAAATCCAAGAGACAATGTTTGTTTTGACGTTTAGAAAAAGTGTCTGATTTGACTTGTTGAAAACTGGCGGATTAACCGAACACCTGATATAATGATTTGCCAATCCCGCAAGCCGCTGACAGAAGGACCACACCTCGACGTATCACTTTCATCGTGACAGTAGCCTGTCACGCCATGACACACGAAAATAAGTCAGTTAACGTGATTAAATGGTCTTTATTATATACCAGAGTTATATTCTAGCTGTTAGCCGCTACCTGAGTTGAGATATGTTATTTCCTTCCAGGACATAGCTGTTTAAATGACAGAATGTCCAAATAGTTTGATTGCCTTTGTGTTAAGTAATTCAAGACTCAAAATGCATTACAAACATATAACACAATCGTTAAAAAGAATGATTTTCAAATGCATTTAAAGTCTTATAGTTCAATCGTTGGAACGAGCCAATGTCAGATATATTAATTGCTACAGAGTGTAAATGTTAGAATAATCGAGTGTCAGAATCAAACTATTTAGACGTTCCGTCATTTAAACAGCTATGTCCTGGAAGGTGTTATTTAACAATCGGTCGTTTTGAAAATCCTTGGGGGAGGCCTATGTCCAGCAGTGGACTTCCTGTGGCTGATATGATGATGATTTAACAATCTGATAGGAGCCTTATATTTTTAACTCCCGACAAAAAAGACTGGTGTAAAGGTTTGACGTTGGTAAAGATAATATAATTACTAACGTAACAGATACCGAACGCCGTAGAAATTATTGGAATGCTCATAAGTAAGCAAAACTATACAACGTGGAAGGGACCCGTATTAATCAAACGTAAAAAAGTATAATAAAATTAAAAGAACAGTAAAAAACAACAACAACAAAAATCGACATTCCCATACAAATTGCCTGGGCGGCTGCACATTTTAATATAGAAATTCCATTTTTTTTTTGTTTTTTTACTGTTATTTTAATTCTATTGTAATATAGTGATCTAGTATAGCCCGTGGTTTGATTTATAACGGGTATGTCCTCTCCACGTTGAAGATCTCGAAAACGGCTCCAACGATTTTGATGCAAATTAGTATTTTAGGAGTGATGAGCCTGAACAATCGATTTAGCTTGGTTTTATCTAATAGAACCTCGCTTTTCCGAGCAAAATCGGTTACCTAGCTAGTCTATCTTATATAAGTTGTAACAAAATATACTAAAACTATTTTAAGGGTGAATTCAGCCCGTGAGACTGACCAACTTTCCCAAAAAAATATGTGTCGAAATATGAAAAATATTTTTTGGCTTTCCATACAAACTCGGATCAGCTGATCGGTCAGCTTGTATGGGAGGTCAAAAATTACTTTTCATATTTCTATACATAGTACCTGGGTGAGCGAGCTTTGCTCGGTAACATCTCAAACATTAGCTACATTTTTTAAACTTGTTTAAAAACAATACAAAATAAAAAATTATTTATAAACTTGAACACAAACAAAAGTAAGCCACCGAGTGGGACTCGAACCCGTAACACTCTTTCTAGCGGTCCGCATTGTTAACCGCTGAGCCAAACCAGATGGCGGCCGGCGCGACGAAATTAGCGACCATATTCTGCGTGAAAAGAAAAACGCAAGAAACCTCGGAAAACACGCGTTTTCCCAAACATAAGACTAATCTAGATCGATTGTTTACCCCCGAAAGCCCCCATATACCAATTTTCAGCGAAATCGTTAGAGCCGTTTTCGAGATCACAGAAATTTATATATATATATAAATAAATATACAAGAATTGCTCGTTTAAAGGTATAAGATTCTTTGGAGAAAATTGTTCAATATCATGAACTGAATTCACCCTTAAAATAGTTTCAGTATATTTTGTTAGACCTTATATAAGCCAAAAATATTTTTTGTATACATCCCTATGCGCTGAAGTAAACGGAAATTTCACTACACACAATCTACAAAAGTAGTAAAACAGATTGAGAGGAGAATAAAGGCGGTCGTAAAACACAGCTGTACAGTTTACAGCACCGCTAGGAAGCTTTAGTTACTGTAACAAGTGGCAACAAGGGTTAGTTCGTACTTTGTATATAACATGTTGCTGGGGTGTTAACGGATTTGAATAAGCAGCCAAGTGTGAGTGCGAGCCCGACTCGCAAATGGCCGGTTATTCAAATCCGGTAACGATTTTAATAATTTTTTTTTATAGTCGAAACTGGGTAGATACAAAAAACTGGCTAAGTGCGAGTCAGATTTGCGCATGAGGGTTTTGCACGATTATTTATAAAAAAAATCACGTTTGTTTTATGTCCCACTCAAATATTTATTTTATTCTGTTTTTACAGCATACTAGCTGGTGCCCGCGACTTTGTCTGCGCAGTATCTTTATAAATTGTAGCCTATGTGTTATTCTGATGCATAAGCTTTATTATTGTAAAGTTTTATTAAAATCCATTCAGTAGTTTTTACGTAATAGAGTAACAAACATCCATCCATACATCCATACTTACAAACTTTCGCGTTTATAATATTAGTAGGGAGTAGGATGTTGCTGAGGTATTAACGGATTTGAATAACCAGCTAAGTGCGAGTGTTAGTCCGACTCGCACGTCATGACCGGTTATTCAAATCCGTTAACGATATTAGTAAGATTTATCTTGATAGTCGAGACTGAGTACCATATAAAAAAACTGGCTAAGTGCGAGTAGGACTCGCGCTCAAAGGGCTCCATTATCTATAAAAAATCACGTTTCTTGTTTGGGAGCACCACTAACATATTTATTTTATTCTGTTTTTACCACATATTGATATTGTATTTGTTATTTTAGTGGAAACAGGTATACATCTTCTGTGAAAATTTGATAAATAGATAGATAGATATACCCTTTATTCGAAGGACAAAAACAACACAATAAAATTACATAAACAAATTCTTAAAGTACAAATAAAAAATAAAGTTACATGTCCTCCAAAATGGTCTCCAACTCAGCATATGCTAGGTTTTGCGTTAGCGAGATCCCAGCGCTGATCTTCCGTTGGAGCCATAATGGGTGCATTCACGGACATTCACATATACAAAAAAATATATATAAAAATAAAAATACGTTTATCATTTTAACTGTCTACATATCACGGTTCATGAGATACAGCCTGATAGATGACAGACGGAAAGACGGACGGACAGGCAGATAGACAGAAGGACGGACAGCGGATTCTCAGTAATAGGGTCTCGTTTTCAGCCCTCAGGTACGGAACACTATAACCGACCTTCAAGAGTTCACCTCCATAACTTTTAAACTAAAACCGATTTCCATCAAACATAGTTTCCAAAAACCATCTCAATCCAATTAACCATCAAACTAAAAACATCATCAAAATCGGCCCATTTCTTCAGGCACTATGATGCCAAAGACACACAAACAGACACGTAAAACTTATGACTCTTTTTTTCATTGAGTGGAAAAAAAAGGTCTAAATGTATTTTATTTTATTTATTTATAAATGGCGGACTTAAGGCCTGAGGCCTTTTCTACCAGTCAAAAATCAGGTAATGCTGAGAAAGGTGATCTTTTGGGGGTAAGTACAGCAAACAATAAAGAAAATATATTACTATATCTGTATGTATATTAAATATAATAAACCTACTCAAAATATACATATATAAATTAATCCCTAATGAACCACATATATAAAATACATAAATCCTATCGCTAATAAATTTATTTCTGTTTTTCCTAAAGGATGACTGGTAGAGAATGCATTAGCATTAAGTCCACCTTTTGTACCATTATGGTCAATAAAGATTTAATTAATAAATAAATTCGTTTTACATACTGACAGTTTTCGGAGATAGTGTGCACGCACTGCCTTTTAAAACGAAAAACGAGTTTGAACTATCCGAATTAACTTTTCACAAAGCGAAATTAGCGACCTAAATGCAAAATCTAAGTGAGCCGTCGTATTTATCAAGACTACTTGTGTCCGGATAAATCATAATCCTACATACATACATACTATCACGTCTTTATCCCTAATGGGGCAGACAGAGCATTTTGGGT
The DNA here is from genome assembly GCA_963555685.1 of Acrobasis consociella. NCBI lineage: Eukaryota > Metazoa > Arthropoda > Insecta > Lepidoptera > Pyralidae > Acrobasis > Acrobasis consociella. Next base: position 888,449 of record OY743127.1, read on the forward strand.
CTTGCGGTTCTATGCAGAGCCCAGGGCCGCAAGACCCAAAAGCCACTTTTAGCGTCATGGTGGGCGAGAAGATGGAAAAGCAATCAATACAGTGATGGGTTGCTAGCCGCATCGCCTGTTAACATGATTTGCATTTTTGCCCATTCCCTCGATCGGCTTTTACGATCTGCGTGGGAAGAGAAGCAGCTGGTACATTCCAAGTTTTTTTATTTCTACCAGACCAGCATTGGAATCCTAACTAATATTATAAATGTGAAAGTGAGTTTGTATATTTGTTTGTCTGTTACCTCTTCACGCTCCAATTTCAAAACCGATTTGGATATAGTTTAAGACTCGGGGAAGGACATAGGATACTCTTTATCCCGAAATTCCCACGGGGAGCGAAGCCCGTGGGTACAGCTAGTAGACACATAAAACTTATAACCCTTATTACCCCTAAGTATTACTTAACTTTACTTAACCTTCTTCATCGAGTGTTTAAAAAAAAACGACGGGTTGCACTCTGGGAGTGCCGGCAGAAGTGAAAACTTGAATATTAACGTTGTGCATTTTTGATATTTTGGAATGGTTAGGGAATAATTTTGGACGAATTGCTTTAATTATCAGTATAAAATATTTCAAATCTTTTCTGAACCACAGTCTGTCACAAATGTCACAAGCATGACCAAATTCATTTTCTACAAAATCGTTTTCAAATACACAGCAGTATGGCCACTACACAGACGGTCGAGCCATCAGCTGTCACCATCCATGGATGCGCGTAGCACGCTGTAACATAAACACACACGAACATTCGCGCAAGCGCCCTGCGCCGTCTTACGAATTTTCGATCAGGTCACGTGTCCTGACGCGAGTTTAACATTTTTTACCCATTCCAAAAAAGTGCACAACGCCGCTAAAGAAGCTTTCACTTCAAAAAGAAAGTCTAAATGTAACTTTTCCCAAAGCGGAATTAGCGACCTATATGCAAAATCTAAGTGAGAGGTCGTATGTATCAAGACTACTTGTGTCCGGCGGTGTAACGAACCGGCTCCGGACGACGGATACGCCCGGCCCTTATTTCCGTGCCGTGTTATGCCACCTTAACATCTTGTGTGGCCCAAGTCAAGAGATAGCAAATCACGCTAATATTATAAACGCGAAAGTTTGTGAGTGTGTATGTTTGACTTGTTCACGCAGAAACAGCTGGACTAATTTTGATATTTGGTATGCAGGAAGCTTGTATTTCCGTAGGAACCACCGCGGGGCGCAGCGTATTAAAATCTTTAATTATTATAATTTAGTAAATCTTGGATGTTTACCTATATATAAGGTCTAACAAAATATACTGAAACTATTTTAAGGGTTTTCAGTCCATGCGATACTGAACGACTTTCCGCTGGGTACTCATATCGAAATATGAAAAGTAATTTTTGACCTGCCAATACACATTGACCGATCAGCTGATTTAAGTTTGTATGGACCGCCAAAAATTATTTTTATATTTCAGCATATGTTCATTGGGGAAAGTTTTATACTATCACAGACTGAAATCAACCTTAAAATAGTTACAGTATATTTTGTTAGATCTTATAATAATTCGTTTATTTTCTCTCCCAAAAGGTACTTGTACAATGTAAGGTTAATATTATCTATTAAAACTATAGTTAATGACCTTAAAAGAGAAGATAACTGGTACGTGAGCTAGGTATATGTGCCTGTATTACAGGCTCCCTCTACCCTAGGTTTTTATTTATCTATAAAAAATCTTATTTGTTGTGTAAGGGACCCCCTTAAATATTTATTTTATTCTGTTTTAGTATTTGCTAAGCGGCAACAGAAATACATCGATTGTGAATATTTCAGCTATCTAGCTATCACGGTTCATGAGATACAGCCTGGTGACAGACAGACGGACAAACGGACAGCGGAGTCTTAGTAACAGGGTCCCGTTTTTACCATTACAATAATCTCAATCGCTCTCGCTCAAGTTTTGGACCAATCCCGACAGCCTTCATATACGATGGATTCCTTCTTAAAGCAAGTCATGAGTTAAAATTGGGTTGAAGGCGGGATCAGGGGAACGCCTTGCTGACGATATTACTTCCACTATCCGGCAAACTCCTCGAGGATTGCAGGTCTGAATTGCCCTTTTATACCACGTAGAAGGGATATATCTATACATCTATATCTATATCTATACATCTATTTCTATACATATAATAAAACAGTAAAAAAAGTGTGTCTGTACACTGTCTTGGTGGCGATGGAGACATAGAAGGTAATAGAGTAAGAATTTAAAAAAAAATGTCTGTCTGTTTGTCTGTTTGTACACGCTAATCTCCGGAAATACTGGACGGATTCGAATGAAACTTTTTTTGTTATATAGCTATTAGGCCTGGGCAACATATAGGGTATAAATGATTTTGGAAAATAAAACGCCTGATGCAGAACCATAATTGTCCAGCTAAACTATAAGAGATATAAAAATGTCGCCTTAGTAAAAGTTGTTCAGCCTGATGAGCATTTTCCAGAGACATAAAGTGCAGGCGAACGAAGTCGCTAGTCTGTAATAAATCAAACCACGGGATATACTATAGTCTTCTTCTTCTTATCGTGTGTGTTAGTAACTAACACTAGTGTCAGAGTTTTTAAACCGCCTTAAAGGCCTCTGCCATGGTTTCAGGTAACGACCAATGTCAAAGACAGTGACCGGGACCGACGGCTTAACTTGCCCTCCAAAGCATGGATCATCTTACTTATTAGACAATCAGGTGATCAGCCTGCAATGTCCTAACCAAACTAGGACAACAACACAACTCGTTGCCCCGCCGGGAATCGAACCCGCGAGAGGTAGTAATTTTTTTTTTCTCGACAAGTACATTGTTTGAGGTATTGTTGAATAGGTCTTTCAAAAATATTGTGAGCTAGTAAACAAAATTTTTCGATTTAGGGATCCGCTTCTATAATATTTGGATTTAAAGCGCAAATTTTTGTTAGAGTCGAGTGTCCCCCCTCTATCTACTAAACGGATATATAAAGACACGTGAAACAAATTCACAGCCATAGTTTAAATAATGTAGTTTGAAGGAAAACTATCAGAGCTAAGTGGGGTTTACAAATTAAAAAGTTATAGGTGATCAACTTACAAAATGTACTCGGAAAAGGAAAATTTCATACAAATTCAATAGATGATTCGTTTTTAGACGTTTTTAGTGCCATGAACTCAAAGTTGGCATTCGCAACTACGGAACCCTACACTGCGCGTGGCCCGACACGTACTTGGCCAATTATTACTTTCTTACTTTCTTTTCCTCTGTCTGTATGTTTGTCTGTCTGCCTCCTCTTCACGCTTCAGCTGCTGAACCGATTTGAATTAAATTTGGTATGAATATAGTTTAAGTCTCGGGGAAGGACATAGGATAGCTTTTAGCCCAAAAATCATTATTTATTTTTATTCCCTCACTAGCTGTACCCGCTGGCTTCGCTCCCCGAGGGAATTTCGGGATAAAGAGTACCTTCCCGTATCATCGTTCAGTAGTTTAAGCGTGAAGAGGTAACAAACAAACAAACAAATATACAAACTCACTTTCGCATTTATAATATTAGTAGGATTTACACTTGAAAAATGTACCATTAGGGCGGAAAATGAAGTAGTAAATACAAATCAAAAAGTCAGTACCTAACTAGAGAAGTTTAGTATGTAGTAGATTAACAGTAGCAGAAGTACGACTTTGTGTTGTTGTCCTAGTTTGGTTAGGACATTGTAGTCTGATCACCTGATTGTCTGATAAGTAAGATGATCCGTGCTTCGGAGGGCACGTTAAGCCGTCGGTCCCGGTCACTGTCTTTGACATTGGTCGTTACCGAAAACCATGTTAGAGGTCTTTAAGGCGGTTTAAAAACTCTGACACTAGTGTTAGTCACTAACACACACGATAAGAAGAAGAAGCAGAAGTATGTTGTCCCACTAACAGAGACAGACAGACAAAGATCGCCCATTTCCTTTCATGACTCTCTACTCTCTACTGGCCGCTGTCTCCGTTTATCGTTTATTAAGTTTCCGGAAGTCGTCACTTTCGCAAATTGACATCGCTCGAAAACGGGCCATTTCGCAAAATGTCTCTTTCGCATAAGGTCTCTTTTGAAAAAGGTTTCTTTCGCAAAAGGTCTCTTAGAAAAAGATTTCTTTCAAAAAAAGTATCTTTCGCAAAAGGTTTCTTTCGAAAAAGGTCTCTTCGAAAAAGATTTCTTTCAAAACAAGTCTCTTTCGCAAAAGGTCTCTTTTGCCACTCGTCACTTTCGCAGTTTGACATTTTTGCATTACTTATGTTACTTCGGAACTGTTCATCAACAGACTGTAGAAGAGGATTCCCCGTCATTTTTTTACATTCGGTTATTTTTAGTCCCCATACTTTTTTAACACATTTTCATAGCATACCTATATGTATAGTTCTCATTTTCAATAATTTAAGAATGGGAAAAAAGCTTAAATTCTACTATTTCCTTTCTCTCAAATCTACGTAAATATACCAGAGTTCATTTTTCATCTGTATCATACCGACATTTACAACTTTTAATGAAAGCGCTGATCAAATATCTAAAGTTCCCAATCCACTATATACTGAAGCTATTAAAGGTTTGCAGCTTTTGTTAATTCCTATATAGTCTAGAAGATCTCATTATTGATTTTTTATTATTTAACTTTATTACAAAAATGTAACAAAGATTTTATATGACCTAACCTTTTCATATTAAAAGGTATTTTACCACCGACGCCAAGCCTAGTATTATTTATGGCTACTACTACTACAAACAAAACTAAACATCCGTGTACACGTCAAATGTGCAACACAACCCACGGGATCTTAAGAGTTTCCTTATGTTAAATTTATTCTAAATCTGTGCCACAAATGTAGAGATATACCGCGAAAATAAAAAGATAATATAATCAAATATCTTAATACTAACTTATACCCAACATACACCATATGTGCCACAGAAGCACAAACTAGCAAAATGTGGCTCGAAATATACATTTAAGTCTTACATCGTCTTGCTAAAGACATAAAATTTACAGCTTATAGCGTAGCTCCTGTAGTGTGTCACTGCCCTAAGCCATCTCTCAATTGGTATTAATTGATTAGCACCAAAAATTAATTCATTATACCCTGATGAATATAAATCGAATTTTATCAAGATGATTCGTGGGCGCATAGACCTTATATCAAATAGACTTGTAACTTAACAACTTCATTTACATTGAATAAGTAATGTAATTGTGAAATGGTAATTTTTATAGGGTTTTTTAGGCATTTAAGATGGAATACTAAAATACTCAAACTAAATAAGAAATGGGTATTTAGTATAGGTATGTACACATACTCTAAAGACCCATTTACATGGTACACGTTTCTTGCCAGTTGTTACAATTAAATTGAAGCAATAGATAACTTGCATGTCCAAACATGCCGTGTGGTTTCAGGCAGAGTAGAATAGGGCTACTCCAAGTTCTCCCATTAACCCGGGAGAACTCGCGCCCTTGAAAGTTAAACGAGTACTTTGCTCGTGTATCTTTCAAGTTTGCATAGAGTAATTTGCTCACGTTTTTTAAGCCGGTTATTTGTACATAGTACATAAGTCATTAATTATTTCATGACTATATTTTAATGAAACAATCATATATAATCAAATAAAAAATTTATTGAAAGTTTGTAACATTTTTTTCACTTTTAATTTTTAATATCACACATAGGACTGAATTGCTTACTGCAGTTACACGAACTATCGAATTTTTTTTTTTAAAAATCCCTTGTATGAAAAAAGAAGACAAAAATGACATGGTATTAATCTACATTATACGCACAAAATTTACACATATTTCAAAAAGTAAAAGCATATACCGTACATATTTTTTTTTGCACAAAAACATGTCTTTTTTCATAGATTAGTTTTTTGATCTTTGCCTAAGTAAAAAAGTCAATTCCCAGGTTGTGCGGAAGAAATCTCACCTTTATCTTCCGTTGATGTCTGTTCCGTAATATTATGATCGCTGTACTCACTTTCTTGGTCGCTATCTATAGCATCGGCTCTAAAAGAAGGATCTTCTACATAATCGGATTAGCCACAGCGTAATTTGTTGCTCTTGTCTATCTATCTGGAAAAATTACTATTTATATAAATAAATGGCTTACTACAATTACTAATAACGACGGTTTAACATAAAAGTAACAAAAAAACCGTTATATAACTTTATTTACTAATTTTAAGTAAACTAATAACAACTAAAATATACTTACGTCGATAATCGCGCGATGAGCAAAATGCCGCGTGACCCGACTTTGCTGAATAAACCACCTCTCGCGATGGACTAGGACACACTGCACCGATGTAAAGGCACCAAACACACGAGCAGCATTTTGCTGTCGACCACTCAACTGCATGCTGTCGACGCAGGTTTTGCGTTGCGGCGGCAACTTCAACTTCGCGTCGGCGCGAGCGTCGATAGCTAGCCGCGGCATGCTGCGGTGTGCTGCGAGCGCGATATTTCGTGAGTCGAGTACAAATAGACCTAGAGCGCACATAAAAAATGGATTTTGTTATTGACGATCCTTTATTGACAAAGAAAATATTGAGAAACAAATTCTGTTCTGTTAATTTGGTTAAAAATACTGTAAAGTTATTTGATGTAACACCAATATTGGCTTTTAAAATGATTACCTCTCGTTTATTGTCTGTGATTAATTAGTTATTAAAAGTATAATAGTATTGTCATGGCAATCCTTTCCTCAGCTGAAATACTTTTGCGCATTATAGTCTCTTTGCGAGTTACTGAGTCTTTTAAAGTGGCAGTTAACTCGTGAAATAAAGCTATTGACATTCGAAAATAATTAAAAAACTTTTTCTTATATTTTCATAAAAGTAGATAAAAGGTACAGAAATCACTGTTTTCTTTGTAACTAAATATTTCGTGAACCCATATTAAACGATTTTGTCTTTTATGTTTGCGTCTACGGAGTAAAAGCAGCAATAGTTTTAATAAAATGTTTCCTCCTCAGTTCATTTTTATACTGGTGCCTGTACTATAATAAGCTGTCGACATTGATGGACTGCAGCCGTCGACAGCGGCATTTTTCTTCGACGACAGCGCAGTTTGCTGCGTCGACAGCTGCAGTTTTACTGCGTCGACAGCTTGCTGTTGGGTGGTCGACAGTAAAATGCTGCTCGTGTGTTTGGTGCCTAACTGTTGCGACAGGGTCGAGGGACGTACGAAACTCAGCTATAGCGAGGACGAGGCAAATTCGCACATTTTTAACGAAGTACCGCGAGTTTTAAAATCATCGTGACGAAAATGCTCATAGCGCGAGTGCTCGCGGGTTAATGTCGTAGAAGTAGAAGTAGTCGCCTAGGCAACTTAGAAAATACAAACTAAACAAAGCTTATAAATTATAAACATCAATGAGACCTCTCCAACCCGTCTTGCCAGCGGAGAGTAGCTGCTGGGCCAACTATGGTTCTTCTAGTACAGAGAAAGGTAGCTCCTGGAGCGGAGACAAAAAGACCTGATGATGATGGTCTAAACGAAACTTTACCCATACAAATAATTTATTGCTTAAATAAAATGGTACGTAACAGGTAAAAAACTTGCATCGTGTAAATAGGCTTAACTTAAGGCCTTTCGGTCCATAGCTAAGTACTTAAGCCCCTGTACTTTGAGTTTCTAAGAAATGTTTTTAACTAGTCTATAATGTTGTAAGTCTATGACGGCGCCATTTTGCTTCAAGTTAGTGGTTTTGTTGAGTTTAGTACGTGACTTTACATTTTATTTGATTTTCAGAGATTGGGAAAGTTATTTTCTTAATTTGCATATTTTATAATCTATTTTATTCATAAAAGGGTTATCGACTACCTCTGTATTGTATTTTGAAATGCAGTCTTTCGCTTAGGTGATCCTGGGTTCGACTTTCAGCGCATTCAAATAGACATAGATAGACTTATATTTCTATAAATAAATAAATAATAATAAAAAACGTTTTATTTGTTCCGTATCCCATTTCACATATTTTTTTAGGTTAAGTAGTGTTAGTCGAGATATTAGATTTTTTTATTTTAATTTATATATTTTAGGAATATATAATACTTCATGAATTACACGTAGTAAGTGCTTGCTTTACTTTATACAAATATAAGTGCTAATGATACTATATTCACTCGAAAACAGTCATATATCGATACACAATCACGTTTTATAACCCCTGGTAGTGTGTTCTAAGTTTGACCCCAATGTCTGTTGGTCTGTCTGTCTATCTGTAGCATCGTAGCTCACGACGTATGGGCTGATTTTGATGCGGCAAATTTCCTATCGGTGGCTAGCGTGCTTGACCAGCTATGTTTGATGGAAATCGGTTCAGCGTTTCCAAAGTTATGGGGGTGAACGCTTGAAAGTCGGGCTTTTCTTTAATTAACCTAGCAAACAAACTTATACCCCCAGTGGGGTAAACAGATGGATCTATTTACCCCGTAGGGAATAAAAGTATAGACTAATAATACAAAGTTTGTAATATGTACTACAAACTTCTTTCTATTGATCTATTAACGTCAACATCTTGATATTAACTTGTAAGAAATAATAAAAACCGAACAGGCCTTTACGACCCCATAAACCTTCCTACCTATAACCCGGAGCCTCATCACCCTCCTGGGACATATAACAACGTTAAACATGAGTTTAAGTGAAGGTAAAAACGTTTTATGTCAAATGAGGTTATATTATTGAAGAGCTTTTTTGTGACTTCGAAAAATACTCCTCGTGTAATAATTGAGATTTGATCTGGAGTTTTTTTTTTGTTAAATGATTTATTGACCCTTTCGGATATAGCAAAATTTTAACAACATTGTAGTATTTATAGGTACATAGTTATATACATCATATTGAGTCACGTGATTCAAAACAAATGATGGGATTGATGGGAATCAGGAATCCGAATTAAAAAAAAGAAGTGAGCACTTTGCTAGTCCCTAAAGCAGCTTCCAATGATTTCTTTACTCATTTTTCCATTAGCTTACCTTACTGCCGAGTGGTTGCCGCCCGAGTAGAATAGGGCCACTCCAAGTTCTCCTGTAGATATCGTAGAAGGCTCTAAAAATACAAACTAAACAAAGCTTATAAACATCAACGAGACCGCTCCATTCCTGGCCAGTGAAGAGAATGTAGCCCAAAGCCTTCTGGCTGCTCTGGCCAAGTATGGCTTTAGTAGTACAGAGAGGGTCGTGATCTTGCAGTGGAGACCAAAAGACCTGATGATGATGATAAAGACCTTCCTCTTTACCATGCTCTTGTCGGTGAAGCTCTTTTCAGTCAGGTCTCTAACGAACTGTCGCCGATAGGTATTGCTTGACTGCTAAAGCCCTCAGAAACATATCAAGAATACGTTATTATGTAATGCAAATATATTATTATGTAGGTATTGTGTGAATTTGGCGACAACGGTTCTGATACTTATTTTGTCAAATAGCATTTCCACTATAAATTATAATAAATAAATAAAATAAATATATAGGGACAAATTACATAGATTGAGCTAGTCCCAAAGTAAGTTCGAGACTTGTGTTATGGGATACTAACTCAACGATACTATATTTTATAACAAATACATATATAGATAAACATCCAAGACCCAGGACAATTTGAAAAAGGCCACTTTCCAACTTGCCCTGACCGGGAATCGAACCCGGGACCTCTGGGTGGCGGACTAGCATGGTGACCACTACGCCACGGAGGTCGTCACTAGTTTTTCTCATCCGCAGTATTCATTCATTCCTGCTCTTGTCGGTAAAGCCATGGGGTAAAAGCTCTTTCTATGTGACTTTTTGCCGATGGGGCAAAAAGGTTCTTGAATGGCGACCGCGTACGCAAGCGAAGCGTAGGGCACCCACCTACAAGGTGGTCAGATGACCTGAACAGGTTCGCTGGAAAGCGCTGGATGCAGGCCGCTCTTGATCGGTCATTTTGGAAATCTTTGGGAGAGGCCTATGTCCAGCAGTGGACGTTATGCGGCTGAAATGATGATGATGATGATCTGTCAGGTCTCTAACACATGAGACGATCGTCATTACTATCACGAACCGACAAGTGTCGCAAACTGACAATCGTCTGCTTAAGCCCTTAGCATCATAGACCTAGATTTCTTTTTACTAAGTAAAATGAAATACTAGAAAATTGATATGTCGTGTGTTAAAGTCCTTAGCATCATAGACCTAGATTTCTTTTTACTAAGTAAAATGAAATACTAGAAAATTGATATGTCGTGTTTTAAAGTCCTTAGCATCATAGACCTAGATTTCTTTTTACTAAGTAAAATGAAATACTAGAAAATTGATATGTCGTCTGTTAAAGTCCTTAGCATCATAGACCTAGATTTCTTTTTACTAAGTAAAATGAAATACTAGAAAATTGATATGTCGTGTGTTAAAGTCCTTAGCATCATAGACCTAGATTTCTTTTTACTAAGTAAAATGAAATACTAGAAAATTGATATGTCGTCTGTTAAAGTCCTTAGCATCATAGACCTAGATTTCTTTTTACTAAGTAAAATGAAATACTAGAAAATTGATATGTCGTGTTTTAAAGTCCTTAGCATCATAGACCTAGATTTCTTTTTACTAAGTAAAATGAAATACTAGAAAATTGATATGTCGTCTGTTAAAGTCCTTAGCATCATAGACCTAGATTTCTTTTTACTTAGTAAAATGAAATACTAGAAAATTGATATGTCGTCTGTTAAAGTCCTTAGCATCATAGACCTAGATTTCTTTTTACTAAGTAAAATGAAATACTAGAAAATTGATATGTCGTCTGTTAAAGTCCTTAGCATCATAGACCTAGATTTCTTTTTACTTAGTAAAATGAAATACTAGAAAATTGATATGTCGTCTGTTAAAGTCCTTAGCATCATAGACCTAGATTTCTTTTTACTAAGTAAAATGAAATACTAGAAAATTGATATGTCGTCTGTTAAAGTCCTTAGCATCATAGACCTAGATTTCTTTTTACTTAGTAAAATGAAATACTAGAAAATTGATATGTCGTCTGTTAAAGTCCTTAGCATCATAGACCTAGATTTCTTTTTACTAAGTAAAATGAAATACTAGAAAATTGATATGTCGTCTGTTAAAGTCCTTAGCATCATAGACCTAGATTTCTTTTTACTAAGTAAAATGAAATACTAGAAAATTGATATGTCGTTTGTTAAAGTCCTTAGCATCATAGACCTAGATTTCTTTTTACTAAGTAAAATGAAATACTAGAAAATTGATATGTCGTGTGTTAAAGTCCTTAGCATCATAGACCTAGATTTCTTTTTACTTAGTAAAATGAAATACTAGAAAATTGATATGTCGTCTGTTAAAGTCCTTAGCATCATAGACCTAGATTTCTTTTTACTAAGTAAAATGAAATACTAGAAAATTGATATGTCGTCTGTTAAAGTCCTTAGCATCATAGACCTAGATTTCTTTTTACTTAGTAAAATGAAATACTAGAAAATTGATATGTCGTCTGTTAAAGTCCTTAGCATCATAGACCTAGATTTCTTTTTACTAAGTAAAATGAAATACTAGAAAATTGATATGTCGTCTGTTAAAGTCCTTAGCATCATAGACCTAGATTTCTTTTTACTTAGTAAAATGAAATACTAGAAAATTGATATGTAATATTATGTTATTCAAAATGACAACAATTTGAGATATACAGTGTCACGCGCTGCGGCTAACCGCCACTTTACATAAACCACTCAGTGGTAAAATTATCTAAACATACTCTATACAATCACATTACACATGGTGCTGATTTAATCTACACTACTATTTAGTCAGCAAACTATAATAATATATGAAAGCATAATTATAATCCTCAAGTATCACCATCATATTATAATATACTATTACTCCTAAGTGTAGGCTGTATAACACACACACACACACACACACACTATCACGTCTTTATCCCTAATGGGGCAGACAGAGCATTTTGGGTCTTGCGGTTCTATGCAGAACCCAGGGCCGCAAGACCCAAAAGCCACTTTTAGCGTCATGGTGGGCGAGAAGATGGAAAAGCAATCAATACAGTGATGGGTTGCTAGCCGCATCGCCTGTTAACATGATTTGCATTTTTGCTCATTCCCTCGATCGGCTTTTACGATCTGCGTGGGAAGAGAAGCAGCTGGCACATTCTAAGTTTTTTATTTCTCCCAGAACAGCATGGGCTGTATAACGATCTTGCTAAGAACGATGAACTCGAAGATTGACGGTTGTCAGTCTGGTCCACTAGTCTCAAAACCCTCATTGATTTTATCAGTTTTATATGTACGTAATCTAGTATTTTATATTTAGTAGGAAAATATATAAGTAGGTATAATTTAATTTTATATATTACAGTAATTTGATTTAAATGTTTACTTTAGGTGCATTTGTAATCTTGCTGTGTGCGTTTGTTTTGGGCAAAAGTCCATTCTTTCAATGTTGTATGTATTTATGTTTGTGTAAACGATCTTAACCTGTTTTACGTACTTTAATAGATAAAATCAAAGTATACCCAGCTGCATCCTCAGCGGTAACGCTTCAAGAGTCCGGGGTCCGCTACCTAACCTAGGTGATTTGACGAGGTTACTAATTTTTTTACAGAGCGACTGCCGTTTGAAATCCACAACCCAAAGAGTAAACCAGATCCAATCCTTGGATAGGTTTGAGCAAACTCTACATATGTCGTTCGGGACCTACAGTATAGGTATACGTGTCGTCCGAAACATAGAATCATTTTTTTTATTCAGATAATCAGGTGGTTCAAGCCTGCAATATCCTAACTAGACTGAAAACAAATTTTTAGGAAGTATGCTTCCCAGTGGAATTCGAACCCCCTCCGGATCCTAAGGCGAATACCTTCTCCGTTGGACCACGGAGGCAGTCCAGATATGAAAGTATAATCAAACATAGAATATTACCCCATTAAAAGAGGATTTACAAGAAAAAATTAGACTATAATATTACAAAAACGGATCCCTAAATCAAAAAATAATTTTCACAGCTCACAATATTTTTGAAAGACCTATTTAAAGATATCAGGATGGGTTAATCGAGAAAAAAAAGACTCTCACTTTTATGAAAGCTACATAAAAAACCAATTTCCTTGATTTTATTTAACCCCTTTTTCGGCACAATTAATATACATATCTACACTAAATTACAGCTACACGGACGGGCAGACAGACAGACAGAAATGTTTACTACGGAATCCTAAAAATATCTACAAAAACACCTAAATCTGACTTCCTGTTCCTTTTATAGCTAGTTGTTTTCGTAAACAAATACATTTTCATAACAGAATCTCGGATTCAGCTAATAAACGTAACTACGTTCCTTCCCTGGGGAACCTACGTGTGATTCCTGGCATTCGCTGGGACACACAGACGGTGCAACACGACAGCATTTAGCTTGTATTGGAACAATACATAAAAACATATAAGCTCAGTTTAACGAAACAAACAATTTATTTGATTTTGCGTTTTTTATTACAACAAATTATTATATGCGGATTTAAGGCCCAGGGTCTTTTTTACCAGTCAACCTACAGATTTTTCCTAACAGTACGTCGCAAACTAGTTGTCATTCCCACCGAGCCTATAGGGTGGGAATTTCTATATAAATAAATATTTCCTTTAATTCTTCTTAGCGAGTAGGAATATCGGCTTTAATTTTCGAGAATCCTTTTATATTTATGGATATTGTGGTGAGAACTGTTTTTAAGAGTGTCTTGCGGCTCGATCCTCTTCCATCCTCTCCACATTTCCTAACCAGCGAAGTTGGGAAGATTTTATTTCTCCGATGATGTATGTGCCAGGAATTTAGCTTTCATGAAAAATATTTTGTCACATCTTATTATAAATACTTCGTTTTCCGCTTTTCCCAGCAGTGTATTTTCATCTAGTTGACATTCCCACCGAGACCGGGGTTAGGAATCTAAACTGGCGCCGGGAATATTTTGCTAACAAAAATACACATTTCCTTTACTACGTACTATAAATACTTTATTTCCCGCTATTTCCAACTGTGCATCTTTATGTAAGTTACATTCCCACCGAGACTGAGGTACGTAACTAGTATTTATTCTGTGACCAAAGTTAAAAATCTATACCGGCTTCGGAATGTTTTACTATCAAACATACACATTTCCTTTACTACGAACTACAAATACTTCGTTTTCCGCTTTTCCCAACTCTGTATCTTTCTTAATATCAGCGACATTCCCACCGTGGTCGAGTTGGGAATTACAATCAGCAGTGAGATTTTTTTATCGGCTGCTGGAATTTTTTAGCTTTCAATAAATATAATACCTTTACTACTTACTTTAAATACTTCGTTTTCCGCTTTTTAGGGATCCGTAGTAAACAAGGAACCCTTATAGTTTCGCCATGTCTGTCTGTATGTCTGTCCGTCCGCGGTCCTATTCAGAAACTATAAGTTCTAGAAAGCTGTAATTTGGCATGGATATGTATATCAATCATGGCGAAAAAGTCGTAAAATAAAATATGGAAATATTTTTTTTTTTTTGAGTATTTGGTTGCCATACATGTAAAGATGGAGTCAATATATTTTTTCTCTACAAACACATTATGTGGAGTATCGTTGAATAGGTCTTTCAAAAATATCGTGAGCTTGGGAACACCATTTTTCGATTTAGAGATCCGTGTCTGAAATATTTAGGTTTAAAGTAAAAAAAATTGTTAAAATCACGTGTCCCCCCCATCTATCTACTGAACGGTTATATATGGACACGTGAAAAAAATCACAGCTATAGTATAATAATGTAGTTTAAAGGAAAACTATCATAGCTAAGCAGGATTAATAAATTAAAAAGTTATAGGCGATCAACTTATAAAATGTACTTGAAAAGGAAAATTTCATACAAATTCAATAGATACTTAGACGTTTTAGACGTTTTTAGTGGCATGAACTCAAAGTTGTTATTTACAACTACGGAACCCTACACTGCGCGTGGCCCGACACGCATTTGGCCAATTTTTATTCCAACAGTGTATCTCCATCTAGTTGACATTCCCACCGAGCCCGGGTTGGGAATCACAAACGGAACCGGAATTTTTTAGCTATCAATAAATATATTTCCTCTGCTATAATACTTACCTTAAATACTTTATTTTCCGCTTTTCCTAACTGTGCATCTTTATGTAGTTGACATTCCCACCGAGTTAAAGTTGGGAATTACAATCAGCGGTGAGATTTTCTTATTAGGGGCTGAAATTTTTTAGCTATCAATATCAATCTAGTTGACATTCCCACCGAGCCCGAGTCGGGAATCATAATCTGCGCCGGGAATTTTTTTGCAATCAATAAATATATTTCCTCTGCTATAATACTTACCTCAAATACTTCGTTTTCCGCTTTTCCCAACAGTGTATCTCCATCTAGTTGACATTCCCACCGAGCTCGGGCTGGGAATCACAAACGGCGCCGGGAATTTTTCAAGTTAATTGCCGCAGCCAAGGGTAAACAGATGCTGCTTCCTCGTAACGTGGGATTAGTGTAATTTTGTTTGTATATATGTAATGTATTGTATGTGAAATGGTTAGTAAGTGTAACTACGTTTATTTTTATTCCTACATATTTTTCTTTCGGGTATTAGTAAATAATAGTAAAAATTATTAAGTACTATATTTTCACAAGTTTTTAGGCATTCAAGATTCTTCGTTCGCGTGGACTTTATGACTCCGGAAAATTATTAACTTTTGCTAAGGCGTCATTTTTATATATTTTTTAATTTAGCTGGATCATTTTGGTACTGCATCAGGTTTAGTGTTCCATTTTTCAAAATAAATTATACCATAAATGTTGCCCAAGCTTAACACTATATAACTAAAAAAGTTTATTTGAATCCGTCCAGTATTTATAATAATTTACAATATTACTGAACTCCATCGATCACTTTCAATCTCCGTGATCAGACCCTGACGCAGACGCATGATCTACCATAAAGTGCTCGTCAAGACAAATCAAACGAATGCTACTCAATAAGGTTATGTTGTTTCATAACTGAGTTCCGTCAAATATCTCCCGGCTCCATCATGAGAACAGCTCATTGACATCATAATTTCTATTGTATTGTCATCCGACTTTCACAAGAATGCAAAATTACATCTAAATAGGTTGAGGATAACTGGTTGAAAATTAAGTTGCAAGATTTGACGAAGAAAGTCAGGTTTATGTCATCATAGTTAGGGGTGATATAATTTTTGAAGTGAAAACTTCTTTAGCGGCGTTGTGCACTTTTTTTTGGATGGGTAAAAATTTTTAAACTTGCGTCAGGACACGTGGCCTGATCGAAAATTCGTAAGACGGCGCAGGGCGCTTGCGCGAATGTTCGTGTGTGTTTATGTTACAGCGTGCTACGCACATCCATGAATGGTGACAGCTGATGGCTCGATCGTCTGTGTAGTGGCCATACTGCTGTGTATTTGAAAATGATTTTGTTGAAAATGAATTTGGTCATGCTTGTGACATTTGTGACAGACTGTAGTTCAGAAAAGATTTGAAATATTTTATACTGATAATTAAAGCAATTCGTGCAAAATTATTCCCAAACCATTCCAAAATATCAAAAATGCACAACGTTAATATTCAAGTTTTCACTTCTGCCGGCACTCCCAGAGTGCAACCCGTCGTTTTTTTTTTCGATACTATTCATTAACTGTTCACCTTAAGCTTTCAAAGCTCACGCACACAATAACTATGAAGTAAAAGTTAATGGTCATCGTCATTATATTTATATATAACCTTTATTGTACAAAATACAATTTGTACAGCACAATAGGCGGACGTAATGCTAAAAGCATTATCTAATAGCCAACGTTTAAATTGTTAGAGAAATTTATGTGTAGTCACCTAAATTCACAATTGAAAGGTTTCAATTCTACTTATATTTGATTTGAATAAAGCTACAGTACCTGGGTGACCGAGCTTTGCTCGGTCGGTTACATCTCAAACATTAACTAAACTTTTTTAAACTTGTCTAAAAACAGTACAAAATAAAAAAATATGTATAAACTTGAACATAAAAATAAAACAAAAGTAAGTCACCGAGTGGGATTCGAACCCGTAACACTCTTTCTAGCGGTCAGCATCCTTAACCACTGAGCTAAGCGGATGGCGGCCGGCGCGAGGAAATTAGCGACCATATTCTGCGTGGAAAGAAAAACGAATGAAAACTCGAAAACACGCGTTTTCCCACATAAGACTAATCTAGATCGATTGTTTACCCCCAAAAACCCCCATATACCAATTTTCAGCAAAATCGTTTGAGCCGTTTTTGAGATCACAGAAATTAATAAATATATATATATATATGTATATATATATAAATAAATATACAAGAATTGCTCGTTTAAAGGTATAAGATACACCGCTAAGTAAGCGCCCACTAGCCACGCTGTTACTTTGCTCAACGCCTTGATTGCTCGAATGCTAAAAGATGACATATTTTAAGAAATAATACTAGCTGTTTGTATTAAGTATTCAAGTTTTTGACTCACGTGTACGTTTTGAGAAACTGTTCACGGGGTAAATTTTATTAATAATATTCTTTATTATATAAAGTTTAAATAAATGTAATCTACATCATGCTTGCTATTATTACTTATCAAAAACTTTCTGGTTATTTAGCCGATCTATGATTTTAAAGTCTCGCGGCCACAATGGTTGTTATTAGTATTAAATTATACATACTCCCATGCTGGTCTGGGAGAAATAAAAAAAACTTAGAATGTACCAGCTGCTTCTCTTCCCACGCAGATCGTAAAAGCCGATCGAGGGAATGGGCAAAAATGCAAATCATATTAACAGGCGATGCGGCTAGCAACCCATCACTGTATTGATTGCTTTTCCATCTTCTCGCCCACCATGACGCTAAAAGTGGATTTTGGGTCTTGCGGCCCTGGGCTCTGCATAGAACCGCAAGACCCAAAATGCTCTGTCTGACCCATTAGGGATAAAGACGTGATAGTATGTATGTATGTACGCATGTTTCCCACAGCGGTAGGCAGAGAATCTGGACCTCCACTTGCTACGACCCTGACAGACCTCTTTCGCTTCATCTACACTCATCACTCTCTTCATGCATGCCCGACAGTTACGGGTACTTTTGACTTCACCTGTTTTAATCGGTATTATACTAGCTGTGGTCGTGGGCTTCGCTCCCCATGGGAATTTCACCAAAAACCATCCTATGTTGTTTGGGTATCGAACTATATCCATATCAGATTTCATCTAAATAAATTTATTGGGTAAAGCGTGAATTGGAAACGAACAAACAAACAAACAAAACAAATATACAAACTCCCTTTCGCATTTATGATATTAGTAGGAAGGATGATATAAATCGCTCTGGCCAAGTATGGCTCTGGTAGTACCAGAGAAGATAGTGCTCCCGCAGTTAAGACAAAAAGACCTGATGATAATGATGCTGATGAATCTCGTTATTACAGTTATTTTGCTCTCCTCCCTCCGTGGTGTAGTGGTTAGAGCGTTTGGCTCATACCCGGAGGTCGCGGGTTCGATTCCCGGCGGGGGCAACGACTTTGTGCTGTTGTCCTAGTTTGGTTAGGACATTGCAGGCTGATCACCTGATTGTCTGATAAGTAAGATGATCCGTGCTTCGGAGGGCACGTTAAGCCGTCGGTCCCGGTCACTGTCTTTGACATTGATCGTTACCTCAAACCATGTCAGAGGCCTTTAAGGCGGTTTAAAAACTCTGACACCAGTGTTAGTCACTAACACACACGATAAGAAGAAGAAGTTATTTTGCTAATCCTTTCAACTTTAGCACCATACCAGTTGCCATAACCAAAATCTCGACCACAACAACTATGATAGTTAAAGTTTTCAATGGACGAAGGTTGCAGAATCGATCGGAATCATGCTTATAAATTATACATGATGCGAGCAAGAGGTAAGGCTTGTGCTGCAATGTGTAGATATAGCTTAGAACATTCCGGGGCATTGACAGTTCAATTTACAGTATCCATTTATGTTATGTGTCTGTCTGATTGTCCTGGAATGTGTTAGAATTAGATGATACGTTTTATAGCAAAACCTATTCATAAATAATAATAAAACAGTAAAAAAATGTGTTTGTACGTTTAATATATATCCAAAAAAAATTTTTGAGGCGATGAAGACATAGCAATAAAGTAAGAATTAAAAAAAGGCTGTATGTATGTCAGTTGATCTGTTTTTCTGTTTGTACACGCTAATCTCCAGAAATACTGGGCGGATTCTAATGAAACTTTTTTTCTTGTATAGCTGCTAAGCCTAGGCAACATATAAGGTATAATTGATTTTGAAAAACGGAACTGACGCAGAACCATAATGGTCCAGCTAAACTATAAGAAATATAAAAATTACGCCTAAGCATTTGCTCAGCCTAATGAACATTTTTCAGAGACATAAAGTCCACGCGAACGAAGTCGCGGGCTTCGGTTAGTTAGAAATAAAGTATTGCATTTGCAAGAAAAGTTTTGTAACCAGCCGCCGCTGCCGATAATATACTGAAACTATTTTAATGCTGAATTTTGTCCATGATACTGAACAACTTTTCAAAGGGTCAGTTATCCAAAGCAGAGTAGAATAGGACCACTCCAAGTCCTCCCGTGAATGTCGAAGAAGGCGACTTAGGAAATACAAGCTAAACAAAGCTTATAAATATCAATGAGACCTCTCAAACCCGTCGGGCAAGCGAGGAGAGTGTAGGCCAAGTCCTCTGGCTGCTCTGATCAAGTATGGCTCTGGTAGTACAAAGAGGGTCATGCTCCTTCAGTGAAGACAAAAAGATCTGAAGATGATGTTGATGATATAGTCATTGCAACTCCTTCTAAAGTCTTCTTATTTTCACCAGTGGATTGACTAGTAGATAAAGCCATAAGACCGGCTTTGAAATTTGTAATAAAGTTAAATAAATATGTGTATGTAATTACTGGACAACAAGCATCCTCAAGTTATAAATACAATTTGAATTTACATACCCACAGCAGCCCGCTTAGAAAACAGTAAATTTTATAGAGCATTTGATTTTATAGCGAAACCCTTGCTTTAATAAAATAACTTTGGCGTTATTGCGTTGTTTTCACTTACATTTATAAATAGCTGGTAAATTTATATCGGTTAAGTATGGAATTTTTCCAGGGCACCTAATATTTGGGTTCGATATCCAATCCATAGGATAAAAACGACTTTATTACTAAAACTCCACTGTCCGTCTGTCTGTCTGTCACCAGGCTATCTAATGAACCGTTACAGCTAGACAGTTGAAGAGACAGATGATGTATTTCTATTGCCGCTATAACAATAAATACTAACAAATAATTAATCAAAAATATAATGACAGTAGTAGTAAACTTAGCTGTAAGTAATCATTTTACGTCAACAATTGTGCAACAAATTAATGACGATTATTAAGAGATAATATAAATATCCTATGATAATAAAGATTTGTTTGAATTGAAAAAAATAAATTGAAGTGGGAAGGTAAAAACAAAAAGACATGACGAAAAAATCTTTACTAATTTTGTAAAGATTGGTCCTCAACCTTTGACCGCAAGCATTTGAAAGACAGTAAAAGAGACCTCAGGTAAAAAAACAATAAAAAAAAACATAAATAAAGAATTTCAACCTCCCATACTACCTTATTTAAAAATTCTTTTCACTTTTAAAAACGACCACGACATTTTTTAACTTTATCGTTTCTACGATTGCCAATTCAAAGATAAAACTGTGTAAATTGCGGAAAACCGCCACCTTAATCCCCAAAAAGCTACGAACACAAGATAAAACGTAAGTTATTCCCAAAGTTAACACATCGAAACCTGAGCAACTCAATTTAGCCCAGTTATAACTTTTATGGTCCCTCCCCCGTTGATTGCGAGGATCTCCCGTTACAAAATTGCCTTTAAGTTAGTTTTAAGTTAATTTCGCGTAAACTTGGTGTGTTCTTCTTTTGACTTTAAGAATTAAAAAATCAAAGCATTAAGAGTCCCCTTACCATAGACGACCTCCGTGGCGTAGTGGTCACCATGCTAGTCCGCCACCCAGGGGTCCCGGGTTCGATTCCCGGTCAGGGCAAGTTGGAAAATGGCCTTTTTCAAATTGTCCTGGGTCTTGGATGTTTATCTATATATGTATTTGTTATAAAATATAGTATCGTTGAGTTAGTATCCCATAACACAAGTCTCGAACTTACTTTGGGGCTAGCTCAATCAGTGTAATTTGTCCCTATATATTTATTGATTTATTTATTTATAGACCAAACTATACCTACTCTTCCACACAAACGTATAGTCTACGTATTATTTCGAAACTTCATGCCCGATTTCGACATGTCAATTTTGTAAGTTCAAAGATATTGCACATATCTAGGGATTTAACTGGTTTTCAGAGTCAAAATATGAACTTGAAATAGAATATAGTGTGTTATATAATTTTTGACCATCAGTATGAAAAACTTTTACATCCTTTTATTTTCTTTCCAGTTCATAAATTTACTGTAGGAAACCATTTATATTATAGGTAATCCTAGATAATTGCAATTTCTTTAAAATTAATTTTTTTTACTGAAGTCTGACATGTGGTTTCAAATAAAACGACACTCCATTTGTATGGTAATGTCTAGGGTAAGAGATTCTTAAGTACGCAAACATAATTATAATATACCCACAAGGTGATCAGACGACCTTAACAAGGTCGCTGCGAAGCGCTGGATGCAGGCCGCTCTAGATCGGTCATTTTGGAAATCTTTGGGAGAGGCCTATGTCCAGCTGTGGACGTTATGCGGCTGGAATGATGATGATGATGACTAAATCATAATAAAACATAAGGTCAGGTCAAGATAGAAAATGATCTTTTTCGGATTAATTTGGGTCTTGGATATTTCTCTATTTAAGTATTTGTTATAAAATATAGTATCGTTGAGTTAGTATCCCATAACACAAGTCTCGAACTTACTTTGGGGCTAGCTCAATCTGTGTGATTAGTCGTATACATTTATTTATTTATAAAGGTAAGTGTACAT
Organism: Acrobasis consociella; assembly: GCA_963555685.1. NCBI lineage: Eukaryota > Metazoa > Arthropoda > Insecta > Lepidoptera > Pyralidae > Acrobasis > Acrobasis consociella. The sequence goes on from OY743127.1 coordinate 910,554, forward strand.
GAGGCTCTTAGTAGCCTGGCGGGAGTGCATTATCGAAACTATCGATAGTATTAATTAAAAACTATCGATATTGTTACTGTTTTCCGAGGTCACGATAGTATCGATATTTTAAACTATTGCTTGCAACACTACTTTACCCAGGAAAGTACCCAATTCTCTACCCCGGATCTTTTGTCTGGAATCCCGGTCGTAACTTATAAAGCTGTCTGATCATTTTGTTCAAAGTTCGACCTACACTCACCATAAGTGGCCCTTATATTATAGGTCCAAAGGGAATACACCCCAAACAGGATACGTCGCCGCATCGCCTTTCTTACATGAGGGGAAATTTTAATTAGCAAATTAGAACGTTACATACTTTACAACGTTATTATACCGCTTTGTAGTTAATTAATTAAAACCCTAAGGGTGCTACGGGATAAGCCCAAACAAAAATTAAAAGTAACTGGCCAAGTGCGAGTCGGACTCACGCTGTTTATGTAATTGGGTCAAGGAAGTTCTTCTTCTTATCGTGTGTGTTAGTGACTAACACTAGTGTCAGAGTTTTTAAACCGCCTTAAAGGCCTCTGATATGGTTTTAGGTAACGACCAATGTCAAAGACAATGACCGGGACCGACGGCTTAACGTGCCCTCCGAAGCACGGATCATCTTACTTCTCAAACAATCAGGTGATCAGACTGCAATGTCCTTACCAAACTAGGACAACAACACAAAGTTGTTGCCCCCGCCGGGAATCGAACCCGCGACCTCCGGGTATGAGCCGAACGCTCTAACCACTACACCACGGAGGCAGTTAAACAAGGAAGTAAATTTCGGTAATCCTCAAAAAAATATTGACATTTTATTAGTAGACGTTCCTATGTTTTTATTAGTTTTCTTAATTGCTGTTTAGAGCATAGATCTAAAGATATAAAAAAACCGGCCAAGTGCGAGTCGGACTCGCACACGAAGGGTTTCGTACCATTTACTATAAAAAATCACGATTGTTGTTGTTGTATGACTGGACACTTTTGTATGGAAATGCCGATTTTTTAGGCATATATATACATTTTCACGTCTATATCCCTGACGGGGCCGACAGAGCCCAGGGCCGTAAGCCCCAAAGGCCACGCTTAGCGTAATGGGCATTAAGATGGAAAAGAAATCAAAATAGTGATGGATTGCTAGCCGCGTCGCCTCTTACCATGATTTAAATCTCGCCCATTCCATATCGAGAAGTATTTTTAGGCATGTTGCAAGCAAACAAAAAGTACCCGTAACCGAAGGGCATGTATGAAGAGATTGATGAGTTTAGATGAAGCAAAAGAGGTTTGTCAGGATCGTAGCAAGTGGAGATCCATAGTCTCTCTCTGCCTACCCCTGCGGGAAACAGGCGTGATATTATGTATGTATGTATTGCAAGCAAACTGTTCCAACTGAGCTCATACAAAACCTGCTGTAAGTACCAACATTCGTCAATACACTGGCTATGAAAAACGACGTCGCTTTCCAATTAAGCCAATGTTAATGGAAGCCACGCTCCGCCGGCCTGCTTACAATGTCGTATTGTGTTTTTATCATAACTTTTTTCTGTGTATAAGTCTTTATCGCTTATGGGACAGTCAGAGCTTTTTGGGTTATCGATTCCAAGCAGATAGAGCCTAAGGCCGCAATATTTAAAGGCCACTTTAAGCGTGATGAGGAGATAAGATAAGATAAGATAAAATTTCTTTATTGCACCAACTAAGTATGACAATAATCAAAAGTACATTTCAAATATAGTAGGTACAAAGGCGGACTTATCACTAAAGTGATTCCAGCCAACCTTTGGGTAAAGAAGACTATAAAAGATGTGGGGGAGTTGGCGCAGTTAGAGTATTACAGTGTAGAAAAATACAAGTACCTATACAATTAAAATAATAGGAGTACATACTATAACATATAAACGAACAATAAAGTAATATAAAATGCATAAACTATAAAATTGGTACATATGAACATTAAGGAAAGTAATTAAAAAGTAGCCAGTGAAAAGAAAAGAAGAAAAGAGATATTAGTCAGAGCTAGAGGAAAGGTAATGAGACGTCACTAAATCTTTAAATTTTTTCAATGACTGTACTTGGCGAATGTCCAGTGGTAAAGCATTCCAGATTTCTACTGCCTCGAGCTCGGTGTTCCAGCGAGAGTGCGCACTAGGATGGGTGACCACAAGTGGCATACAAATTTCTAGAGCTCCTCCGTGCTTCGAAAGGCACGTATAAGCCGTTGGTCCCGGCTGTCATCATTGTATGGCAGTCGTCAAGCTATGTCAGATGCCTTTAGGCAGCCTGAAAAATCTGACACCAGTATTGGCCACTTACACACATGAAAAACCAAACAAACAAGCGAGAAGGTGAGAGGTGGGCGAGATGGAATAACCGGCTAAGTGCGAGTCGGACTCGCGTATAAAGAGCTCCTTACCTTTATCTATATAAAATCACGTTTGTTGTAGGGGACCACCTTAATATTTATTTTATACCTGTTTTTAGTATCTTATACCTTTAAACGAGCAATTCTTGTATATTTATTTATATCTTATACCTTTAAACGAGCAATTCTTGTATATATATATATATTTATTTATAAATTTCTGTGATCTCGAAAACGGCTCTAACGATTTCGCTGAAAGTTTGTATATGGGGGTTTTCGGGGGTAAACAATCGATCTAGATTAGTTTTATGTTTGGGAAAACGCGTGTTTTCGAGTTTTCATTCGTTTTTCTTTCCACGCAGAATATGGTCGCTAATTTCGGCGCGCCGGCCGCCATCGGCTTAGCTCAGTGGTTAAGGATGCTGACCGCTAGAAAGAGTGTTACGGGTTCGAATCCCACTCGGTTACTTACTTTTGTTTTTTTTTATGTTCAAGTTTATATATAATTTTTTATTTTGTACTATTTTTAGACAAGTTTAAAAAAATAGTTAATGTTTAAGATGTAACCGACCGAGCAAAGCTCGGTCACCCAGGTACTATATATTTATTTATAAATTTCTGTGATCTCGAAAACGGTTTCAACGATTTTGCTGAAAATTGGTATATGGGGGTTTTTGGGGGTAAACAATCGATCTAGATTAGTCTTATGTTTGGGAAAACGCGTGTTTTCGAGTTTTCATTCGTTTTTCTTTTCACGCAGAATATGGTCGCTAATTTCCTCGCGCCGGCCGCCATCCGCTTAGCTCAGTGGTTAAGGATGCTGACCGCTAGAAAGAGTGTTACGGGTTCGAATCCCACTTGGTGACTTACTTTTGTTTTTTTTAATGTTCAAGTTTATAATTTTTAGGGTTCCGTAGCCAAATGGCAAAAACGGAACCCTTATAGATTCGTCATGTCTGTCTGTCTGTCTGTCCGTCCGTATGTCACAGCCACTTTTTTCCGAAACTATAAGACCTATACTGTTGAAACTTGGTAAGTAGATGTATTGTGTGAACCGCATTAAGGTTTTGACAGAAAAATAGAAAAAAAACAGTAAATTTTGGGGGTTCCCCATACTTAGAACTAAAACTCAAAAATTTATTTTTCATCAAACCCATACGTGTGGGGTATCTATGGATAGGTCTTCAAAAATGATATTGAGGTTTCTAATAGCATTTTTTTCTAAACCGAATACTTTGCGCGAGAGACCCTTCCAAAGTGGAAAAAAGTGTGTCCCCCCCCCGTAACTTCTAAAATAAGAGAATGATAAAACTAAAAAAAATATATGATGTTCATTACCATGAAAACTACCAGCGAAAATTGGTTTGAGCGAGATCTAGTGAGTAGTTTTTTTTAATACGTCTTCATCATGAACGGCAATTTACCTTTCATTCAATCAACTCAAATATAAAAATTAAAAAAAACATACTACAAGACTTTTATATTATGTTATTTGCTACTACGGAACCCTTCATGGGCGATTCCGACTCGCACTTGGCCGCTTTTTTTTATTTTGTACTGTTTTTAGACAAGTTTAAAAAAATGTAGTTAATTTTTGAGATGTAACCGACCGAGCAAAGCTCGGTCACCCAGGTACTTTGTTGTTATAGCAATAACATAAATACATCATCTGTCCAATTTCAACGGTCTAGCTATCACGGTTCATGAGACACAGCCTGGTGATAGACAAACAGACAGACGGGCAGCGGAGTCTTAGTAGAAGGGTCCCACTTTTACCCCTTAGGTACGGAACCCTAAAAGAGGATAAATCGGCATTGTTTACGCAATCAAAGCATCGATAAAACCGATACCCACGGGAGGAAATACCTATATCGGATTGCGGTCATTGTTTCTCTTTCACCGTTTTGCAGTATTTTAGTTCCATTGCTAATAAATGGAACGTTTTATTTTTCAATTTTTTGAATACGGATGGGGACTAAAATAGTGGATTGTGCACAAAGCGTAACATACATACATACATACTATCACGTCTTTATCCCTAATGGGGCAGACAGAGGATTTTGGGTCTTGCGGTTCTATGCAGAGCACAGGGCCGCAAGACCCAAAAGCCACTTTTAGCGTCATGGTGGGCGAGAAGATGGAAAAGCAATCAATACAGTGATGGTTGCTAGCCGCATCGCCTGTTAACATGATTTGCATTTTTGCCCATTCCCTCGATCGGCTTTTACGATCTGCGTGGGAAGAGAAGCAGCTGGTACATTCTTAGTTTTTTTATTTCTCCCAGACCAGCAGGGGAGAGTGAGAGTGTTTATATAATAAATTAATAATGTGTTCACAACGCGATTGTTTAAAAAGCAGCAGTACATTCCAAGTTTTTCTTTTCTCCCAGACCAGTATGGAAGCGGATTAGCTCGTTGAAATGGCAGTGGGCGGGACACATAGCGCGACGAAACGATGGCCGATGGGGCAAAAAGGTTCTCGAATGGCGACCACGTATAGGCAGGCGAAGCGTAGGACACCCACCCACAAGGTGGTCTGACGACCTAACCAAGGTCGCTGGAAGGCGCTGGATGCAAGCAGCTCTAGATCGGTCATTTTGGAAATCTTTGGGAGAGGCCTACGTCCAGCAGTGGACGCTATGCGGCTGAAATGATGATGATGATGAGTATGGAAGCAACTAGGTACTCGTAGCAACTTACACGAAAATTATGGTACCAGTTACCCACTCTATTAATATAAATGATTAATTCAAAGTTAATTTAAGCTGAAGGTACTACACAATATTGTACAAAATAAAAATAGCAAAGAAACAAAGGCCCTATGGTTGCACCTGTTTATATTATATATACGGACAAATTACACTGATTGAGCTAGCCGCAAAATAAGTTCGAGACTTGTGTTATGGGATATTAACTCAACGATACTATATTTTATAATGAATACATTATATGGTCATTATAATGTCATGTTTTTTTTTCGGGTATCTTGGATTATAATAAAAAAACTTCCTACAATTCTACTTGCGAAAACAAATCGAAAATTTATCTTTATTAAAACTAAAAAATTACAAATTATGTAGTCCCACTAAAATATTACCCCTCGGCAACGTGGCCAAAAGGCTGGCAGCATTGCCACGTTGTATGGCAAAATATATATATAATATTGCTATGAATACATATATAGATAAACAAAAACACAGGACAATTTGAAAAAGGCCATTTTCCAACTTGCCCTGACCGGAGATTGAACCCGGGACCTCTAGGTGGCGGACTAGCATGGTGATCATTACGCCTACAAGGTCGTCAAGGAGGTTTTTGTTTGTCCCCAAAGCGGGGTTTAAACGGTATGTACCAATATCTATACTCAGAAATGTGATATGAAAATTCCAGGTATTTCAGGGCACAGGTTGAATAACAGCTGATAAATAACACCTGGCCTATTCCACGAAGGGCACCTAATATTCGCAGGAGACTTTAATTTATTTTTATATTTTTGTCCACGGAGAACATTTATGATTTAGCAGCTAGTGTTGGGATTTATACATATTTTTTACTTTTAAAATATTTTTAGCTTATTAAAAAGATTTTTAAAAGTATAGTATATGTTTCTTTCTTTTTCTGATGTCACGATCAGCTACAATTTTTAACTAAAGGTAACGTAAATCACCCCTACTCCGAAACTTCGAAGCGAAATCTTTATGTATTTCAACTCTTTGCTAAACGAAAAAATTCGGGTCCTTTATTTTTGGATAATCTAGTTAACGGACCATTAAATAAAGTATTTTTCTACCCGGTCCACAAATATGAATTGTACCAATACAAATTTCTTTTATTTTTTATCCGTTGGTCGTTTTTTTTTTTCGTTTTCTTCTTCTTGAACATTTGTAGTGTTCTAATAATAATCGTTGTTTGTGGCAAGTATAATAGGTAAGTCTCTACCTATCTATCTACCATTAGGTATTATTTCCATACCATAACTAATTTATACTACGTTTACCGACAGTTCAATTAATGTAAGTATATGTTAATAATTGGCTTTAAACACATTCCTTTGTAGCCCATTTACCGTCATCGACAAACCCCTGTGATCTAAAATGGTTTGGGAGGTATTGTTTATGTAATTGGAACAAGGAAGTTAATTTCGGTAACAACCTCAAAGTTTAATTTACATTTTATTAGTACACGTTCTTATGTTTGTATAATAGGCTATTTACTGTGTATGCTTTTGGTTATTATTTAAAAAAAACTAAAATACAACTGTTTTTTTTAATCCACAACAAATACAATACAAAACAAATACTCTTTATTGCACCATAAACAAAATGAAATACAAAAAACAAAAACAAAAAATAGAATAAGACAGAATTATGGTATAAAGGTGGACTTATCGCATAGCAATCTCTTCCAGTCTACCTTTGGGTAGAGTGAGAAGTAAATATTTAAGAAATAGGCGGTGCAGTTTATCAGATTTACTGTAAATTCAATACAAAATAGAACCTGCCACAAATTATACTAGTGGTTCGCCGCGAACTTAGACCTCGCGATTATTATTCCAAAATATGGTATGTTTTACTGAATGAATTTTAATTTAGAGTGAAACTTATTTCTTCTTCTATTCTGAGCTGCTGAAATTCATTAAAAAAAAAAAACGACGGGTTGCACTCTGGGAGTGCCGGCAGAAGTGAAAACACAGCAGTATGGCCACTACACAGACGGTCGAGCCATCAGCTGTCACCATCCATGGATGCGCGTAGCACGCTGTAACATAAACACACACGAACATTCGCGCAAGCGCCCTGCGCCGCCTTAACGAAACAGCAGGCGCAGGCATACATTTTCGCCGCGCCGTAGAAAGAGAGGGGGATACTCCCTCTACTACGCCGCGCCAGCTGTCTACTCTCCATCCGTCTTACGAATTTTCGATCAGGTCACGTGTCCTGACGCGAGTTTAACATTTTTTACCCATTCCAAAAAAAAGTGCACAACGCCGCTAAAGAAGTTTTCACTTCAAAAAATCCGAACGAATTAAATCAATACCTGGATCAAATACAAGTAATATCCGTAAGACGTTAGGAACTTGAAAGCCCGGTCGCCAACTTTTTCACGCCAAAATCCAAGACTACTACATATATACTCGTATAACAAAGTTAGTTAATTAGCGAAGTAGTTATAATGTAAGAGTGGGAGCATGGTGGAGACATCTCACTATATCTTTCATACGCGAAAGACCTAATAGCGTAACGTCAAACGACACACAGACAGACGGACAGTGGAGTCTTAAAAACAGGGTCCCGTTTTAACCCTTTGGGTTCGGAATCATAATATAGGTTTGGTTTATTCAGAGAGAAAAATTAGGAAACTAGAAAGTTCTATTTATACATACATACATACTATCACGTCTTAATCCCTAATGGGGCAGACAGAGCATTTTGGGTCTTGCGGTTCTATGCAGAGCCCAGGGCTGCAAGACCCAAAAGCCACTTTTAGCGTCATGGTGGGCGAGAAGATGGAAAAGCAATTAATACAGTAATGGGTTGCTAGCCGCATCGCCTGTTAACATGATTAGCATTTTTGCCGATTTCCTCGATCGGCTCTTACGATCTGCGTGGGAAGAGAAGCAGCTGGTACATTCTAAGTTTTTTTATTTCTCCCAGACCAGCATGGGATTTCTATTTATATTTTAACAAGATCATTTGCCAGGCGAATTTAAACTTCCCTAATTTTCAAGCACGCCATCTGGTGATGGATGAGTAGCGGAACTATATATTCCATTTGATATCCAAAGCGCCATGCCATCACCTTATATTTGCTACGCAAATTAAGAGTCCCCCGTACCCTAGACCAAAATACAACTTTCCATACAAACGTAGTCTACGTTTTATTTCAAAACGACATGTCCGATTTGGGCAAAATTTTGTAATTTCAAAGATATTGCAATTATCTAGGTTTATAACTAGTTTCCGACGGTAAAAATATGAACTTGAAATAGAATATAGTGTTTTATATCATTTTTGACCATTAGTATAGGAAACTTCTAAATCGTTATATTTTCTTTCCAGTTCATATTTTTTTTTATAGGAAACCAGTTATAACCCTAGATAATTGCAATTTCTTTATAATTACCAATTTTTACCGGAATCTGACATGTGGTTTTAAAATTAAACGTAGACTACGTTTGTATGGAGCAGTCTAGGGTCGGGGGACTCATAAATAAACGACTTTCCGATTTTCATCAAACATAGGTACAGAGGGTTTGGCCTATAACCTCCAAGCTGACCAGACGGGTTGGAGAGGTCTTATTGATGTTCTCTAAGCCTTTAAAGTTTTTTATCTTGTGTTTCCCAAGTCGCCTTCTACAACATCCACGGGAAGACTTGGAGTGGTCCTATTCTACTCTGCCGAAAACCACACATCGGGTCCTCTATATCGTAATCTTCATCATTAGGTCTTTTTGTCTCCACTGCTGGAGCACGACCCTCTTTGTACTACCAGAGCATTACTTGGCCAGAGTAGCCAGAGGACTTGGCCTTCACTCTTTTCGCTGGCCAGACGGGTTGGAGAAGTCTTATTGATGTTTATAAGTTTTGTTTAGCTTGTATATTCTAAGTCGCCTTCTACAACATCCACGGGAAGACTTGGAGTGGTCCTATTCTGCCAAAAACTACACGTCGGTCCTTTATATTATCATTATTTATTTATTTATTTATTTATTAAAACTTTATTGATCCACAATTAAAATTGTTTACAATTGGCGGACTTAACGCTAAGAGCGTTCTCTCCCAGTCAACCATAGGTATAAACAGATAAATTGTTGCGGCGCAGAAAAAAATAAAATAAAATATATATATATAAATAATATAATATATTACAAAACATTTATTATAATATATACCTACATATAATATATACCTTAGATTATAATATGACATAAACATACACATTAAACAATACATACAATATACACACATATTATATACCTACATTATAATTACATTACACTATTACGATGATGACGATGGTGATATAACCTTATCATCATCATCATCAGGTCTTTTTGTCTTCACTGCAGGAGCACGACCCTCTGTACTACCAGAGCATTACTTGGCCAGAGTACTTTGGCCTTTACCCCAAAATTATGACTTTACCCCAAAGTTATTTCCCGAAATCCTTATAAATGTTCCATCAGATATGACAAACGACCTCGACCGAGCTAATATACTATATCTGTGGTCATAAGTGGATCGTTTATAACGCACCGTAGCTCGTATATCTATGTCGTATTATATGATGTGGTATATACAACGTGGAAGGGACATTACTCGATCACTATAGTATATGATAGACAGATGTATAGATGACAGACAGACATTAGCATCAAACTTGAAAACACCCCTCTTTTTTTTCGGGGGTTGAAAATACGTGTTTTCAAGGATGGTTGACGTCGTGGTCGCAAGTCTTAAACGTCACTTTTAACGTGAAGATGGAATAGACGGGCAAGTGCGAATCGAATTTGCGCACTAAGGGTTCCGTATCTATAAAAAAATCGCGTTTGTTGTGTGGGAGCCCCCTTAAATATTAATTTTATTTTGTTTTTAATATTTGTTGTCATAGCGGCAATTTAACTGTCTAGCTATCGCGGTTTTTGAGATACAGCCTGGTGACAGACAGACAGCGAAGTCTTAGTAATAGGGTCCCGTTTTTACCCTTCGGGTACGGAACACTACAAAGGTTGATTCCTTTGTAGTGTTCCGTACCCGAACAGTGATATTTTTCTCGCTGCCTCGCCAATCAATGTGATTCGCATTTTGCCCATTCCCTTGCTCAGCTTTTTCTATGCTTGGAAAGAGAAGCAGCTAGTACATTTAATTTTTTTATCTCAGATTCACATGCAAAAGAAAATTTCATTATCATCATCATCATTTCAGCCGCATAACGCCCACTGCTGGACATAGGCCTCTCCTAAAGATTTCCAAAATGACTGATCTAGAGCGGCTTGCAAAAGAAAATTTAAAGAGAAAAGAGAAGAGAGATTTAAAGAGAAGAGAGCCTGCAGCCACCTATACTACGCGAGAACGGGGAATTCAGACCCTAAAAGATTTCGTTTTATATAATATGATACTGTGACAAAAGGCACATTTTCATAATGCAAATTTCTTGCCTGTTACAAGCAAAATAATTTCAATTAATTTTATTTAGAATACATGCAAGTCATATATTGCTTCAATTTAATAGGCATGACGAATGGAATACTTTTGGGCCATCGGTTAGATTATCAAAAAATGTTGTACACGTATTTTTTCTTTTCTCTGAGAAACCAAAAATGACAAAGATACAGCGCATTTAAATTTTGCATGACGTTACGACGGCTGGGCACGCTTTTTACTTAACGGTGACGTCGCAAACACCCACTCCGGAACTTTGACGATCCGTATCTTTAAGAATTTTTATTTTTTTGGTAAACTGAAAAATATGGGTCCATTATTTTTGGATTATCTAAAAGATGGACTAATTACAACCATACTTTTTGGACCCTGTCGTCACCTTTGTGTGCGCTGACGTCAGAAAAATGTGTTCCCCTAACTAAGGTAATAATTTACTAACGTAATAAATACCCAACGCAATAGAAACTACTAGGCAAAACTGGAGTTGCGGGGTAGGCTTACAGAGATGGCAGTACACTACTAGTAAAAAAGTGACAGATAAAAGGTTAAATATGCTTTAAAATTATTTATTGCATTTTATATAGATCATATTTAATAAGAGTGTTCGAGTTTACACAATCGAACAGTTTTATGCCGATCAGCACTTTTACGTATTAGTGACAAATGACACAATAAAATTCAGTTCGCATCTAACCAGCGGCTGAACGACATACCATTATTTATTTTAACCATTTTTAATACCATTTTCGAACCATTTTTAAATACCATTTTTATAACCAGTTTAGAGTAGTGATTGTATTAGTTTTGTGTTTTACTATATTTTGTGTACAGTTCCAAAAAACCTTATTTTTACCATTGACTTATATTTTTGTGTTACTCAAATCTATCTGATAACTTCCAAAGAACATTATATAACCATTCTAAGCTCTGTAACGGTGAACTCTGATTAGTTAGGGCGAGTCGTTACAAAGAGTACTTTACTTAAATAGCCGAAGTAAAAGATTTTATTTATGTTTTAATTATTACCATAAAGCGCCATCTAGTGACAAGGAAGAGAATTAATTATGTTTATGAGGAGATGTGTAGGCATGACCATGTAAATGGGTCATAACTTCTTGTATGCTGGAATATCAGCCTATGAGGTAGGTACAGGGAATAAAACCGTACGATGCTGTTTTCAGCGGTTTATTGTCCACTTTACAGTACATACATTCGTGAGTTAGTCCTTAAATTTTATAAAACTGTGAGTGTTACACGGCACGGGTAAATAGCGGCGAAGTACTCTCGGTTAGAGATCGGGCGGCGGACTGACGCCACGGCGCGCTTGCGACAACTGACCGAGCGGCCGCCTAGCGGCAAGAAGAGGTACTAGTAGGCGGGTCTCTGAACCGCGCGGGCAAGCAGCCGCGAGAGGCCCTAACTGGGCGATGGGTTGCTATAAGCCACAATAGTTAAACAATGCAATCTCGCGTAGATCAACGCAGCGGCAACGGCGTAAGTGTCAGCAAATTCACAAAGATGTGTGCTGAAATCAGAAAAATGTGTTTTCCTAACACAGATACGTACGGGTACACTCAGGCTGTGCGCTCGTATCTAACATCGTTAATAATGGATCTACAGACGGAATGGGATCTGTGATATCGATACGGTGCTGAAGTACAGTCAGTAGTGTGCAGAAATGGCGCTTACACTTTAGTTTTTACGAGATTTTATTTCATCATCGTCATCATTTATTAGGGGTTTCTGTCTTCACTGCAGAAGCACGACTCTCTCTGTACTACCAGAGCCATACTTGACCAGAGCAGCCAGAGGACTTGGCCTACACTCTCCTCGATGGCCAGACGCTTTGGAGAGGTCTCGTTGATGTTTATGCTTTGTTTAGCTTGATGCATCTTGTATGTACATATAAATGTTTGTTTAGGTCAAATCCTGTAACTCAATTTACAACCAGTTGACTTATATCCTATAATAGGGTTATCTTAGTCTTATCCTTAACCGATTTAGCTGAAATTGTGTATACTTGTGATGTCGTATGACATATTATATTATGAAGTCAATGAGTTGTTCTGATGTTGGAGCCGGCAGATATTCGACAGAACACAGATAAAAATAGAGACAGCTTAAGTCCAGAAAAATGATTGACCTTGACTTGTTGAGAGTAATACGAAGCGTTAACACTCAGCGTTCAAAACAACATAACCTCATTGAGCACTCGTTTAATTTGTCTTGGCGAGCACTTTATGGCAGACGATGCGATGAAGCAGCGGTTCGCACTAAAAATTATACTAAAAATGCTCCTACGACGAGAGCCTTGCGACTGCTTGGGGACATGCTCGCTAGACACTTTGAACTGGATGTATTTAGTGACTCAGTAAATGTATTTATGCAAAATTTATTGACATATCTCAATTTAATTAATTATATAATTTGACTTATTGTTAGTATAGTACTCAATGACATTGTTTATTTGATCTTTTTAATGAATATTGATTGATGTGCATGTTCTTTATTTTCTGTTATTTTATCATATTGACTATTAATATTGTACCTATTTATTGACTGCAGTGCAGATGCTTTGGTGTATAACTGTCAATTTGTATGTGATTTATAAATAAATAAACAAATGAATGTACTCTACGAGTGGCCGGTCATTGATCGAGCCGTCGTCTGTCGGGGCGCCGGCAAAGCGTGCAAACTTTGGGCAAATGCACTATATCTTGCCTAAACTTGCTGTCAGTCTGCAGCTTCACATTTCAACTCTGTTTAGTTTGTACTTGGTGTCGGAAGACTCGGAAACAGAGCGTCACACAATTTACATTTTTAAGAAGTTATCGCGCGGACATACCTTCGTGTAGAGCGTCCATGCTTTTCTTTCCATCAAAATAAATGGGACACACTGATATTGTAAAGTTGAAAGTTTGTGAGTGTGTAGGTTTGTTACTCCTTCACGCACGAATAGCTGAAACAAATTTTGATAAAATTTGGTATGCAGGAAGTTGACACCCTGGATTAATACAGAGGCTACAATAGGCGGGGGTAACACTGCGGGGCGTAGCTAGTTTCAAATAAAATGTATTCAAAATTATTGAATAAGTAGATTAACAATAGCAACCAGTAACAACATTTCAGTTATTTCAATCATTCTTTTTGCTTAAAATAGCTTTTGGGTTTTACCGTGCCAAATATAGAAACATTTACTATGCACGTACTATCCCAAAATAAAAAATGTTTATATTCTCGATCCTACGGAAACTTACATTTTTAAAGGATAAAAAGTATTCTATGCTATCTTCATACCATTTTTATTTCTACCTGTTCAGGCGTTTAAATGTGAAAGCTGAACAAATATTTTTACATCCATACAAACTTTCGAACTTATAATGTTAGTATAAAGTAGGATACAAAGGCTACCGGAAAAAATCTATTTCTTTTCCCATATACCAATCCGAAAGAAATAAAAGAATATGTCCCAATATTTCCAATAGAGTGGTAACCCTGTCAAATGAAGCGAGATTGCCAATTCTTGTCTGATGCTACGTGACGCACACTTCCGGATTCCGGCGGATAACCTAAGTCGTTAGACTGGATCTGTCGCTGGATATGCTTTAATGGGGCTATTAACGTCATTTGTAGAATTAATGAGTGTGAAATGTTGTTAAATATCATAGATTACAGATAATTACAGAAAGGCAAATTAATCCTTATGTTGCATAAGCACTTACATTATCATCCGAGCGTATTCTCGGTTGGATCCTCATCAGTAACGGGTCCGCTACCTGACCTAGGTGATTTGACGAGGTTACTGGTTTTGGGAGTAATTCAGTAATTCATCCCATGTACCTACGGCCCATTTGGGACGAAACGCAGAAAATCAAAATTAATCAAAATTTCATTCTGCAATTCGTCCCATTCTTTTTTTGTATGGAAATTTAAACCTTATTAACGCTTGGTATAGTCAGTGAGACAAGAATTAAGATAAATGTATATTTCGTTAGAATTGTTACATTTTTAAAAATGGGACGAATTGCAGAATGAAATTTTAATTAATTTTGATTTTCTGCGTTTCGTCCCAAATGGGCCGTAGGTACATGGGACGAATTACTGAATTACTCCAAAACCGAGTAATTCAGTAATTCGTCCCATGTACCTACGGCCCATTTGGGACGAAACGCAGAAAATCAAAATTTGGCACAGAGCGACTGCCGTCTGACCACCGCAACCGAAAGGGTAAACCAGAACCAATCTATATGCATGTCAATGGTCATCTAGAGATGCAGAAAACGAAGCGATATAATTAGAAATAATCTGAATATTTTTTGATTAAAACTTACGTGAGATACACTCATTATTAAATTTAGTAAACGGGTTACTCACGGGTGCGGTGTACGGGGCTGTAGTCACATTCGCCCTGATAAAGACCTCCGGATGAGGTCGATACACGTCGGCAGTAGCTAATTCTATACGTGAGAAACCCGTTTACTAAATTTAATAATAAAAGGAATAGTTTACCAATTTAGCAATTGTCACAGAAGTATAATATAAGTATTACAGTACCTGGGCGACCGGTTACGTCTCAAACATTATAACTATATATAAACTTAAACATAAAAAAACAAAAGTATGTCACCGAGTGGGATTCGAAACCGTAACACTCTTTCTAGCGGTCCGCATCTCAATCCGCTGAGCCAAATGGATAGCGGCCGGCGCGACGAAATTAGCGAACATATTCTGCGTGGAAAGAAAAACGCATGAAAACTCGAAAACCCGCGTTTTCCCAAACATAAAACTAATCTAGATCGATTTTTTAGCCCCGAAAACCCTCAACGATTTCGCTGAAAATTGGTATTCAGCGAAATCGTTAGAGCCATTTTCGAGATCACAGAAATTTAAATACATATAAAAGAATTGCTCATTTAAAGGTATAAGATATAGAACGGAATCTTCTATCGCAATATGCGTCCATGTTCCCCGTCCTTGTCCGCCGTTCTGTATGAAATACTGATATTAATTCTGTGACTATAGTTTTACGACCTTTGGGAATGCATTTGTGCAAAAAGTTTAGTACAGAATATCTTGGAAAAAGCTTCCATTCTTTCTGAAAAGCCTTGACACCCTACAGTCTCGATCCAATCCCAATACGGGAGTGCAAAGAACAGCGGCGAAAGCACAATACAGCGCTTTCCTTGATTGATTCTCAACATCTTATTCTTCTGTACAATCTATTCATACAGCAATATTTGTTTTATGGTTAAAAAACATTGGTTGTTCATATTGTAAAGAGGACTGGAGCGAAGCGAGCGCAGTTCTCTGTCTAGTTCAAAAATCAGGTGATTGTCTGTAATGTATGTGACAGCCTCCGTGACGTAGTGGTCACCACGCTAGTACCCAGAGGTCCCGGGTTCGATCCCCGGTCGGGGCAAGTTGGAAAATGGCCTTTTTCAAATTGTCCTGGGTCTTGGATGTTTATCTATATGTATTTGTTATAAAATATAGTATAGTTGAGTTAGTATCCCATAACACAAGTCTCGAACTTACTTTGGGGCTAGCTCAATCAGTGTAATTTTTCTCCCTAAAAAAATGTAAGGATGTATTTGGTTCGATGATAACTTGAGTAATTTTGATCAGAGCTCTATTAAATTTATAGTTTTGGTGTGTTGAACCTTATAACTACAAGTTTTACATTTGAACAAGGTAAGGGGTACAAACCTGTTTTTAATTGGAGTGTTGTATTTTAGTCGTACACACAGAATGCTAACGTTTCACTATATGCTCTCCATCCATCGGTTGTCTCCAAGAAATCGCTTTTAGCGATAAGTGTTTTTTTTTGTTTATTTTTTCTGTGTTTCTATGTTTTATTTTTGGTGTTCAGTAATGTATATCCAAAGATAATATAATTACTAAGTATAACTTATCTAAACCTGTAAAAGTAGAATAAGTTAAAAATAATTACCTACTAAACAGGCCACGCCTAGTGTAGGAACAAAAGGATGTATAATATAATTAGTACCTGGGCGACCGAGCTTTGCTCGGTTACATCTCAAACATTAACTATTTTTTTTAAACTTCTCTAAAAGAAATGCAAAATAAAAAAAATATAAACTTAAACATAAAAAAACAAAAGTAAGTCACCGAGTGGGATTCGAACCCGTAACGCTCTTTCTAGCGGTCGCTATCCTTAACAGCTGAGCTTAATCAAGGCGATCGCGGCGCGACGAAATTAGCGACCATATTCTGCGTGGAAAGAAAAACGCATGAAAACTCGAAAACACGCGTTTTCCCAAACATAAAACTAATCTAGATCGATTGTTTACCCCCGAAAACCCCCATATACAAATTTTCAGCGAAATCGTTAGAGCCGTTTTCGAGATCACAGAAATTTATAAATAAATATATGTACATATATATATATACATACAAGAATTGCTCGTTTAAAGGTATAATAATTATAATTATTCTGCTCCTGCGAAAATATTTTTGTAAAGTTAAAAAGTTTTAGGCTCTGTTGTATTATTTACAATTGTAAAAACAGAAATATTTTTTTTTTTTTTTTAGCCTGTGCTAGTGTCCCACTGCTGGGCAAAGGCCTCCCCCTGAGGAGAATAAATAAATAAATGTGAAATACTAACTTATATGGAAGTAATTTCATACAAACATACTATCACGTCTTTATCCCTAATGGGGCAGACAGAGCATTTTGAGTCTTGCGGCTCTAAGCAGACAGGCCACTTTTAGCTTGATGTAGGCAAGAAGGTGGATGAAGAAATCAAAATAGTGATGGGTTGCTAGCTGCATCGCCTATTAACATGATTCGATTTTTTGCCTATTCCCTCGATCGGCTCTTACGATCTGCCCGGTAAGAGAAGCAGCTGGAACATTCTAAGCTTTTCCTTTTCTCCCGGACCAGCATGGAAGTGAAGTAAAATCAGTAGGATAATTTTACATACATTCCACTTTATTTAGAACTAGCTGTACCTGCGGGCTTCGCTCCCCGTAGAAATTCTGGGATAAAGAGTACCCTATGTCTTTCCCCGAGTCTCAAACTATATCTATACCAAATTTCATCCGAATCGGTTCAGTAGTTTAAGCGTGAAGAGGTAACAAACAAACAAACAAATATACAAACTTACTTTCGCATTTATAATATTAGTATGAAGTAAGATTTTTCTACCTTATCTAAATGCCTTTAAACAACCTAGGTAAGCTACATAATCCTGCCCAACTTTACACGGGTCACGGGCACACATACGACTATACGGGTGGTTATGTTTTGTTATGTAAATCTGTGTAGTCGGGTAAGTGAGATCAAGTGGATATCGGGACATTTACACAGTAAATAGGTTCACAATTGTTGAAGTTACAGGATGAAGCGTGAATGAATGAATAAATGAATTGTTTATTACAAGTAAGTACAAGACTTTATGTTAGCAATATTTATAAGCTAGGAATTGGTAACGTGTAGGTTACACTTTAAACAATATCCTTTTATAAAAAAATAGCTAATAGTACTTTTTATTCATGTTAAAAATTAAAAAATATATATACAGTCAATTTAAAAAAAAACAATTTTTTTAATTAAACGAAAATTAAATAGCTAATTTTATAAATAAAAAAACAGCAGGCAAAAACGGCCACATTTAAAAACGAACTAGTTCAAAATAGTTTGAAGGGTTATCTAGAGCCGCATGAGACAACATCTATACATATAATAAAACAGTAAAAAAAGTGTGTCTGTACATTAAATATATTTCCAAAAAAAATATTGGGGGCGATGGAGACGTAGTAATAGAGTAAGAATTTAAAAAAAATGTCTGTCTGTTTGTCTGTTTGTCTGTTTGTCTGTTTGTCTGTTTGTCTGTTTGTACACGCTAATCTCCGGAAATACTGGACGGATTCGAACGAAACTTTTTTTGTTATATAGCTATTAAGCCTGGGCAACATATAGGGTATAAATGATTTTGGAAAATGGAACGCCTGATGCAGAACCATAATGGTCCAGCTAAACTGTAAGAGATATAAAAATGGCGCCTTAGTAAAAGTGGTTCAGCCTGATGAGCATTTTCCAGAAACATAAAGTTCACGCGAACGAAGTCGCGGGCTTCGGCTAGTTTTAAATAAGGAAGAGAAGGTAGCACTGGACTCCGGGCAGAATAGAATGTAAAATGTTGATAACTGTCCCCTGGCCACTCACCAATAGGCATAACAAATGGAAAAATATTTTTGGTCCATCGATTAGATTATTACTCGTAAAAAATATTGTACACGTATTTTTTCCTTTCTTTGAGAAACCAAGAAATGACAAAGATACAGCGCATTTAAATTTCGCATGACGTCACGGCTGAGTACGATTTTTACTTAGCGTTGACGGCATCTTTGTGAATTTTTACTGTTTTGCTAAAATGAAAAATATGGGTCCATCATTTTTGTAAGTGACTGATTACAGTTTTCTGACTTTTTCATCACCTCTATTAACTGTTCCATCAATTGTTAATAACTTCACCAAACTCAGTTTTTGGCCTCAGTCTGTATATTAAATACAGAAATTAAATATTATCTTGTACACTAGCTACCAAGCTGTGACACACTTATAACTTGTCCCCTGGCAAGTGCTCGCCAATTAACTGTCCCATCGGCCGCTTTGTTTGCCTTTCTAATTACTGCACCAAACTCAGTTTTTGGCCTCAGTCTGTATATACCTACTAGCTGTGCTCGCGGGCTTCGCTCCCCGTGGAAATTTCAGGATAAAAACTATCCTATGTCCTTCCCTGGGTATCTCACTATATCCATATCAAATTTCATCTAAATAGGTTCAGTGGATGAAGCGTAAAATGGTAACAAACATACAAACTCACTTTCGCATTTATAATATTATTATATATAAATTAGGAAGTAGAATATTAGGATTATAATATACAGAAATTAAATAATATCTGGTACACTAGCTACCAAGCTGTGACACACTTATGACTTGTCCCCTGGCAAGTGCTCGCCAATTAACTGTCCCATCGGCCGCTTTGTTTGCCTTTCTAATTACTTCACCAAACTCAGTTTTTGGCCTAACGCTGGATTAGTTTAGTTCTGAGATAATAGAAACAAGAAGACATTTTGCTAAGTCGACTGTAGTCCTACCCTCATATACATAAAAATTAACAACTGTTTCTTAAATCTATTTTAGTTAAACATGTTTTTCTCATTCCCTCTTTTCAATATTTGATATTGAAAGAAGAAGACAACGCATATTTCAACTAATTTGGTTTAGAAAACGTTTGTATTTTTTATGAATGGGGGAAAAAAGGGGCTAGATTTTTAATTTCATTATTCGTGCGCTACATTGCCTAAAAATTCTGCGTTGATAAATTAAAAATCCTCTCCAAGCTGTCTGGCCAGCGAAGAGAGAGTAGCCCAAAGTCCTCTGGCTGCTTTAGCCAAGTATAGGTCTGTTAGTATAGAGAGGGTCGTGCTCCTGCAGTGGAGACAAAAAGACCTGACCTGACTGTAGATGATGATGAAATTTAAAATCTTGTTGAAAATAGATATGGTCAATGCACAGTGACACTATTGTGTGACGTTTTATTTTTGTAACTATACTGAATAGTTTATTTTTAACCCAGCCACATCCCTATTAATAAAGACAGTCACATTCACTTTCACGTTACATCTCCTCGTCTCTTTACTCACCACATCGAGTCAATTTTAGGGGTCTACCCTGATTGAGCTAATTCGGGTAATGAAGCAAGTTTCTTGTTTTGGGGTCGGAGATAAATGACGTCTGGAGTGCTAAACAAATAGAGAAAGAGCGCGGTTAATTCGCGATACTTTATCGGTTCGAAGCGAAAGTTTTTCTTACTCCCTTGTGAAGTAACTTTTCCTAGTCGAACTTTGTCAAAGAGTACGGTCGACGCATACTTGATTTGGGCAAGTTTTTTGAAACCTAAGCTTCGGTCTCGTGTGGAATATTGTTAGTGATCATATAATATACGTGACGGTGCAGTAGGCTGAGCAGGATTAGGATCCGACATTTGGATCGTGAGAATTAATAGGTCGTTGACACAATTTTTTTTTATTAGCTATATTAGGTCCCATCTTTGGGCAAAAGCCTCCCCTCTTTGTTTCCATCTATCGCGGTCTCTAGACGTGATTTGCCTTCTTTTTCAAACTGTGTTAGGTCGTCCGCCCATCTTTTTTTTGGTTTTCCTCTCTTTCTTCGACAGTCGTTTACACAATAAAAGAAAAAAAAAATATGACTAGCCGAAGTATGCGACTTTGTCGAGTGGACTTTATGACTCTGAAAAATGCTCATAAGGCTGAACAACTTTTTCTCAGGCGTCATTTTTATATTTCTTATAGTTTAGCTAGACCATTATGGTCCTGCATCAGGTGTTCCATTTTCCAAAATCAAAAATTGTACCCTATATGTTGCCCAGGCATAACAGCTATATAACAAAAAAGTTTCATCCGAATCCGTTCAGTATTTCCGGAGATTATCGTGTACAAACAGACAAATAAAAAAACAGACTGACATTTTTTTTAAATTACTCTATTACTATGTTTCAATCGCTTCAATATGTCTGTCATACTGAACAACTTTCCCCAAGGAACATATGTCGAAACATGAAATATATTTTTTAGCTTTCCATACAACCATCAGCTGATCGATCAACTTGTATGGGAGGCCAAAAATTATTTTCCATATTTCGACATATGTTCCTTGGGGAAAGTTGTTCAGTATGCCGGTCCGCATTCACCCTTAAAATGATTTCAGTATATTTAGTAAGACCTTATATAATTCAGTCTTGCAGACTTCTGCGCATAAAAATATTGTACACTGGAAAAATATCCCGTATTTATTTAAAACCATTGAGATAGCCAACCTTCGACGAAACAACAATGCCATATCTGTTTCCAACAGCGCTGGTAAACCCATGGAATCAATATGGATATTTTTAGACTTTTCAGTGACGTCATTACCAGCACTTCTCGCCCACGCATCAGATTTGCTTCGGATTTGAATTGAATATTATTTATTTGTTCTCAAGTTACTTACTTCGACCTCCGTGGCGTAGTGGTCTCCATGCTAGTTCGCCAGAGGTTCTAGGTTCGATCCCCGGTCAGGCCAAGTTGGGAAATTGACTTTTCCAAATTGCCCTGGGTATTTAATCTTATACCTTTAAACGAGCAATTATTGTATGTATATATATTTATTTATAAATTTCTGTGATCTCGAAAACGGCTCTAACGATTTCGCTGAAAATTTGTATATGGGGGTTTTCGGGGGTAAACAATCGATCTAGATTAGTTTTATGTTTGGGAAAACGCGTGTTTTCGAGTTTTCATGCGTTTTTCTTTCCACGCAGAATATGGTCGCTAATTTCGTCGCGCCGCGATCGCCTTGATTTAGCTCAGTGGTTAAGGATAGCGACCGCTAGAAAGAGTGTTACGGGTTCGAATCCCATTCGGTGACTTACTTTTGTTTTTTTTTTATGTTTAAGTTTATATATTTTTTATTATTTTGCATTGTTTTTAGACAGGTTTAAAAAAAAATAGTTAATGTTTGAGATGTAACCGAGCAAAGCTCGGTCGCCCAGGTACTGTTTATCTATACATGTATTTGTTATAACATACATTATCGTTGATTAAGTATCCCATAACATAAGTCTCGGACTTACTTTGGGGAGCTCAATCAGTGTAATTTGACATTATACAATTTGACATATATGTTGTACCCTTTCATATGATCACTTGAAAGCAAACATCGCATTTACTCCAGCTTTTAATAAACAAAACTTAATCCTCCGTGATCAGAAAGGTTCTAATCCACACCGACAATAGCTTTTTGTGTAATCGCAAAAACGGACCGAAAAACGGAAAGCGATAAAACAAAAGATTTTTCATTCAAATCTCGCAATAGGATTAAAGAACGTAATATTCTTTTCTTTTGCCTTCAATTTAGAAAATATTAGGAATTGTATCGTTTTTCTTTTTTACTCGTTAATGTTTATGGTTTAGGATTTATATCTAAAAATCCTTTTAAACCTTTTTTTTCTAATCTATTCCTATTTAGGGTTCCGAAGCCAAATGGCAAAAACGGAACCCTTATAGATTCGTCATGTCTGTCTGTCTGTCTGTCCGTCCATATGTCACAGCCACTTTTTTCCGAAACTATAAGACCTATATTGTTGAAACATGGTAAGTAGATGTATTATGTGAACCGCATTAAGGTTTTGACACAAAAATAGAACAAAAACAATAAATTTTGGGGGTTCCCCATACTTAGAACTGAAACTCAAAAAAATATTTTTCATCAAACCCATACGTGTGGGTACCCAAATGATATTGAGGTTTCTAACATAATTTTTTTCTAAACCGAATACTTTGCGCGAGAGACACTTCCAAAGTGGAAAAAAGTGTGTCCCCCCCCCGTAACTTCTAAAATAAGAGAATGATAAAACTAAAAAAAATATGATGTTTATTACCATGAAAACTACCAGCGAAAATTGGTTTGAACGAGATCTAGTCAGTAGTTTTTTTTAATACGTCATAAATCATAAACGGCAATTTACCTTTCATTCAATCAACTCAAATATAAAAATTAAAAAAAAACATACTACAAGACTTTTATATTATGTTATTTGCTACTACGGAACCCTTCATGGGCGAGTCCGACTTGCACTTGGCCGCTTATTGTAATATTCTAGTGATAAGTGGCGAGACTACATAATATATTGATATTATAGCGCCATCTATTATTTGTCAGGTAAATTACAAAACCTCGAATTTGACGCGACCCAATAACTTTTAAATTACTTAACTGATTTTCATTAAATATGGCTAAGAACCGCCGCAAGGGAAGTTGCTTTTGCGAAATTACTTAGTCCGTCTATTCGAGCGCTACGATGCCATAGATAAACACACAGACAGACAAACAAATAGACTTTAACGTCATACTTATAACACCTTTTTTTTCAAAGGTTTAAAAAGTACATCGAACAATAAGATAAGAAATGTCTCCTTCATCTCGTACGTAATATACTTCTAAACTGCTATATAATAATATTTCCCTTTAGGCATCCAGTTTAGGGGTCAACACTGGATGCAAATTTTTCGCTTAAGACAAAAAAAGTCTTAATTAATCCCTAGAAAAGCATTAAATAAATATACAGAGCTAAAAGGTTGCCGTTATTATTATCATTTCTCGCGTTTTTCCCAGGAAAAAGGAACTAGGACACGGCGACGCTTGCTCGTCAAGTTTTTGCAGAAAAAGTAAGCCGTTTCTTGAAATTTCTTCTTAGAAGATTTAAGAATCATATTTTATGCATCGCAGTGTTTTACGTTCACAAATTAAATGATAAATGCGTAATGATTTTCCCCCATCCTACTAATATTATAAACGCGAAAGTTTGTAAGTATGGATGGATGGATGTTTGTTACTCTTTCACGTAAAAACTACTCAATGGATTTTATTGAAACTTTACAATAATATAGCTTATACATCAGGATAACACATAGGCTACAATTTATAAAGATACTAGCTGAGCCCGCAGGCTTCGCTCCCCGTGAGAATTTTGGGTTAAATAGTACCCTGTGTCCTTCCCCGAGTCTCAAACTATATCCATACCAAATTTCATCCAAATCGGTTCAGTAGTTGAAGCGTGAAGAGATAACAAACAAACCAATATACAAACTCAGATTCGCATTTGTAATATTAGACACCCTTGGACACTCCAACGTATTCCACGCAGACATACGCCAAGTCTTTTTCAGCCATGGCGGCAAGGCTTTGGAACTCTCTTCCTGATGATGTAAAAGTGGCTACGCCGCTCAATTCATTCAAATCTAAACTCCTCAAATCTTCTATTGTTACTTCAGACATTTAAGCTTTACATTTCGTTATTGTTAAGTAAGTACAATTTGTATTATTTATATATTTTATTTTTGTTTATGTATATTTATGTATATTTATGTAGGTTTATGTATGATTATGTATATTTATGAATGTTTTTGTAAGTATATATCTTGTAGCAAGTATGCATGTGTAGGTATTTAGTTAGATATAATGTTAGTTTCATTTATCCTGTGTAAGTACGACCTTCTATACCCTTCTTGTGAATAATTGTCCTATCTTCTTATTCGCCGGTTGACTGGAAGAGATTCCATTATGGGATAAGTCCGCCGTTGTCAATTTATTCTATTGTTTTTGTTTGTCATTGTGTTTTTTCATAGTACAATAAAGTTATTACAAACAAACAAACAAACAAATTAGTAGGATTGTGATCCTGCGCAGACGAAGTCGCAGGCACCAGTTAGTAACTAATGTATGTTTCTTTTTTCCATCTTCTCACCCACCAGGTCGCCAAAAGAGGCCAATAGGATAAGATAATAATCATCTGACTGCCTCCGTGGTTCAGTGGTCATGGCGTTCCCCTTGTGATCTAGACGTCAAGAGTTCAAATCTCCCTGGCAAGCATACTTTGTAAGAAGGTTTTTCCAGTCTGGTTAACATTTGGCAGGCTTGAATCACGTGATTATCCGGAAAAGAAAGATTATTCCATGTTTCGGAAGGCACATATAAACTGTGGGTCATCTAGCGTTTGCTCAAACCTAACCAAGAATTGGTTCTGGTCTACCCTTCGGGTTGCGGAGGTCAGATGGCAGTCGCTCTGTAAAAACCAGTAACCTCGTAAAATTACCTAGGTTAGATAGTAGACCCCGGGCTCTGAAGCGTACCGCTGAGGATGCAACCGGGAATACTGAAGGATGATGATGATGATCATCATCATCATCATTTCAGCCGCAAAACGTCCACTGCTGGACATAGGCCTCTCCCAAAGATTTACAAAATGACCGATCTAGAGCGGCCAGCATCCAGCGCTTTTCAGCTAACGAAAGCATTTTAAAATTCGAAATGTACCTAAATATAAGACGATATTATGGATATAAATAATAAGTACCTGGGTGACCGAGCTTAGCTCGGTCGGTTACATCTCAAACATTAACTAAATTTTTTTAAACTTGTCTAGGAAAAGTACAAAATAAAAAATTATATGTAACTTGAACATAAAAAAAACAAAAGTAAGTCACCGAGTGGGATTCGAACCCGTAACACTCTTTCTAGCGGTCAGCATCCTTAACCGCTGAGCTAAGCGAATGGCGGCCGGCGCGACGAAATTAGCGACCATATTCTGCGTGGAAAGAAAAACGAATGAAAACTCGAAAACACGCGTTTTCCCAAACATAAGACTAATCTAGCTCGATTGTTTACCCCCAAAAACCCCCATATACCAATTTTCAGCAAAATCGTTAGAGCCGTTTTCGAGATTACAGAAATTTATAAATAAATAAATATACAAGAATTGCTCGTTTAAGAGTCCGGCGACCCTAGACTTCTCCATACAAACGTAGTACACGTTTAATTTTGAAACCACATGTCAGATTCCGGTAAAAATTGGTAATTGTAAAGAAATTGCAATTATCTAGGGTTATATTGGGTTTCCTATAGTAAAATTATGAACTGGAAAGAAAATATAACGATTTAGAAGTTTCCCATACTAATGGTCAAAAATGATATAAAACACTATATTCTATTTCAAGTTCATATTTTTACTGTCGGAAACTAAATATAAACCTAGATAATTGCAATATCTTTGAAATTACAAAATTTTGCCCAAATCGGACATGTCGTTTTGAAATAAAACGTAGACTACGTTTGTATGGAAAGTTGTATTTTGGTCTAGGGTCGGCGGACCCTTAAAGGTATAAGATATAATAAGGTACCTACCTATTTATACATTTTCAAATGATCGCAGACGATAACTAACCTGAACTAACCATCCATAGATAAAAATAACTTTACAAAAAATTAAAACAATTTGTAAAATCTAAATAACCCAAGCTTATCTCAGCTTAAGTTAAATTTGGTAGTTTTATATTTAAAATAAGAAATGGCGTATTACATTCTGCTAGGTGTTAAATTTTAATAAAAAATATTTCATATCTTTGCATATTTCCCACTTTAACTTCTTATATTCACGCGAATACTAAATTGAAATTACTTACAATGTAGCTAATTTATAGCTGCAATTATGGTTTTAATTTTAACTTTATAGCATATAGAAAGCCTTTGTTTTAAATTTCACGATTATAAGTGTATTGACACTTAACAATGACCTTTATTTTAACTTTAACCTTGACATTTGTGGCTTTTGAGTCTTGCGGCCCTGGGCTCTGCAAAGAGCCGCAAGACCCAAAATGCTCTGTCTGCCCCATTAGGGATAAAGACGTGATAGAATGTATGTATATATGTTAACCTTGACATTCAATACTTAGTGAGTTTAAATAATATTTTTCTCGTTTATCATCCCACGGGTCTATTTTTTATCTAGCTGTGGAGAAGCCAAACAGAAATGAAATGATTTAAGCAGTATTATTGTAGTGTTGTTTTATTTTAGCAGTTTTTGAACATGGGCATTTATAATAATAAAAAACATATCATTTTATTTAGTCCGTCAACTAGATAATCCAAAAGTAAAGAACCAATACTTTTCGTTAAGCAAAGTAGAACACTTACAAAGTTACAAGTTCGAAGTATAGGATTGGGCTGGTTGTGACGTCACGCAAATTTAAATGCGCTGTATTTTTGTAGTTATTTGCTAATCAAATTAAAGCAAAAATACATATACTTTAATCCCAACTTCCCAACTAATGCGAAAGTGAGTTTGTATATTTGTTTCTTACCTCTTCACGCTTCTACCACTAAACCTTTTTGATGAAATTTGGTATTTATATAGTTTGAGACTCAGTTAAGGACAAATGATAGTTTTTATCCTACAATTCCATACAACCCCCTGGTCAAAATGGCTCGTCAGTGCAATAAAATTGCCTTGGACAACCCAGCTTTTGATATTTTTGTACCTAAACTGGCTTTTTATATAAAAACGCTTAAAGATGTCCTTTATCATAAACCGACAGTCTAAACACTAGTACTCTCGGTTTGTGTAGTGTAGTATACTATACTTATTAGTTTCTTAATAGTAGTATTTATATAGTTTAATTATCACTTGTTTGTAACTCCTCAAGTTAGTTCCTATGTAATCACACTTTTGTGGAATGCAACCTAGGCTGTAACACTTCTGATTTGTTTATATTGTTTTCGAAATGGTTGAAATCTGTTGTGTGTGTCAATAAATAATAATAAAATATCCAATGGGAAGCGAAGCCCGCGGGCACAGCTAGTAATCTATATAAAGTCACAAAAAAATATTTTTTCTTCAAATCTCTATAGTTCATTAAAGTAATACTTGTATCTCTTTTGTCCACAGAAGCAGACCCAACCATGCGCGTGACCTAACCTCCAGCAGGCGATGCAGCGCGCATCGTCCCGCGCGCTGCGGCCGGCGACGCGCGTAATATGCGCTCGCTGAACGTGACAGCATGCGCGGCGCTCTTAGAGGACGTCCGCTGGGACGAGCCCGTCAGCTTGCTCAGCCTGGCTGTGCTAGCCCTTATCGACGTACTAGTCATTGCTGGTAAGAATTCCTGATTTATCAAAAGCTTTTGATTACCTAAGCTTTAAAAATTTAGTCATAAAATCAAAATTAATTTCAATTTTGAGAGTAAATGGTAATCGTAACTATTGTTGTAACTGAATTACAGAGAAAAATGCTTGTAAGTTTTAATTAAATTGCAAAATAATAAGTATTGTAAAGGGTGTACCACAAGGTTCTTTCTTAGATCCCACGCCAATCATAAAAATTGATTTACAGAAGTGATGACGACGATGACTATCGTACTACTACTGCCTTGACGTAGTTTAAATTTGACACCAGTATTGGGCATTTACAAACAAATACTATGGTCTTTAAAAAACGTTATGCGCTCGCTGAACGTGACAGCACGCGCAGCGCTGGGACAAGCCCGTCAGCTTGCTCAGCCTGGCTGTGCTTGCCCTTATCGACGTACTAGATAGATAGATAGATAGATAGATAGTTAATTGTTTTATTAGAATCAAAAAGACACACAACACACTTAACTTATACAGGGCAAATAAATCATAAAAAATAAAAATACTATAGCTAATGGTACAAAGCAAAGAAAAAACCCATGCGAAGTAGTGCGTGTGTGCCGCAGCGATACCAAAAGGTTGTGGGCTACTAGTTATTGCTGGTTTATCAAAAGCCTTTGATTACCTAAGTCTCAAAAATTTTGGTCATAAAATCCAAATAAAATGAAAATTCGAGAGTAAATGGTAATCGTAATTATTTTTGTAACTGAATTACAGAGAAAAAAGCTCGTAAGTTGTAATAGAATTGCAAAATAATAAGAATTGTAAAAGATGTACCACAAGGTTCTTTCTTAGATCCCACGCCAATCATAATAATTGATTCACAGAAATGATAATGATAATGACTATCTTACTTCTACTGCCTTGAGGTAGTTTAAATTTGACACCAGTATTAGACATTTACAAACAAATACTCTTTAAAAAACGTAACGCAATCTCATGAAACGACGTAAGATTAGATAAACCACTCAGCAAGAAAGCATACTCTAAAATCATGTAGAAACTCGATTTATTTTTATACAACTTGTAGTCCAAGTCCAGGCGTTGCTTAACATACTTAAACCTAAACTAGTACTCCTTCCGGACTATCGAGCTCTCAGAACACAGGAGTAAGAAAGTAGATACTTTTTTATTTATTTTACTCTACAACTTTCACGGATTGAATTGAACAAACTTTGCTTGGAAGCGAATCACGTAGCTTCGTAGCTACGGACATCGTAGCACGTGCTACGGTAAGCTACGGACAACGAGGCGTAGCGAAGTCACATACAGTACAAAATAAAGAGGCACTAGCTCGGGGAAGGCTGATTTATTTTAACGCTAGCTTTATATTTATTATATTTTTTTATTTTTATTAAATACAAAAGTGTGCACTGCACATCCACCCGAACAATTTGTAAAGGAATGTCGATTATTTTTACTGTTATTTTAATTTCATCAGACTATACTATAGCCCGTGGTTCGATTTATTACGAGTATCACTTATACGTTGTATAAAATATGGTATCAGAGTAAAGAATCACTTCTATATCACTAGTGAGGCAGACAGAGCATTTTGGGTCTTGGGACTCTAAGCTGACAGAGCAAGGTCGCAAGACCTGGCTACTTTTAGCGTGATGGTGGGAGAGAAAGTAGAAAAATCAAAATAGCGATAAGTGGCTAGCCTTGTTTCCTTTTAAAGTGATTCGCATTTTCGCTCATTGCCTCTTTCGGCTTTTGTGATGTGTGCGGATCAAGGATTTCTGATTCATTTGGGTACGCAAAAGTTGTTCAAATAACCCCTTCTTGGCCAAGAGAACGAATTAATTTTACAAGCCTAGAATTTAAATTTCATTAATGTTAAAAATTAAAAAATATATATACAGTCGATTTTACAAATTAATATATACTAAATTAAACTATATTAAACTACTAATATTATAAAGAGGAAAGATTTGTTTGTTTGATTGTATTGAATAGGCTCCGAAACTACTGGATCGATTTTAAAAATTCTTTCACTGTTGGATAGGTATGTTATCCCTGAGTGACATAGGCTATGTATGTACCACGGGCGAAGCCGGGATGGACTGCTAGTTAAACTATAAATAAACGTTAAACTAAACTATAACGATTATATATAAATGAAAACTAAATTATTTACAAGCTATTATTTTCCTTGTGAAGATCTTCCGCACATGGTACAATAAAATAAGGTATTCTCTTCCCGAGATGGAACTTGACTACGTCACAAAGTGTTGCCACTGATTGTTCTTTTCGGTAAATTTAAGGACTTTCTCAATTAGTTCATGAATATTTAAAAAAATATTAAGTAACTTAGCTATTTAGTATCTCGCGATTCTCGCGTGATTTATCAATTTAATATTTTATAAATTGATATAATGGATTATTAATTCGAAAATGGTATATAAAATTCAAAAATGCATTACGCTCAGGTAATTCAATTTCACACAGTGGCAACATATCAAACTGATGACGTAGTCAAGTTCCACCTACGTCATCAACTGTCACGGGAAGAGAATACCTTATTTTATTGTACCATGCTTCCGCAGTAATTTTATTTTGTATTCACAAAAGGGTACCAATTTGAATGTTTTAGCTTTTATCGGCATAGGAATGAGATTAAGCGTGTTTAGGTGATTTACCAGCCATTGTCGTGCTAGGGAGCGTTTTTGATCAAAGATACCGTTTTACAGCGGATTTATAGCTGTTGGAAAATACAATACACGATTTTGGTCTGTCTGCGAAGGATGTAACTTGTGACGAAGTCCACACTGGTGCTTCCCTCCTTACCCCGCTGTCCACCCCGCGCGGCCATATAAATAAGAAGGCGTGAGGAGTTTCGTCCTCTTTCGACCACCACTGGACGCCGGGCTGCTTCAAAGCTGAGTACTTTTGGAAATCTCTTCTGGAACAACGAATCTCGTGGCTGTGAACCTACGACCCTTACCTGTGACTACTTTCGGCACTCATTGTATAATTGTTAAAAATTAAATTAAAGAGTTTGGTCTTTTTAAATATTGTTTCTTTCAAAATAATCTCAACGTCACAAACTCCTGTTCGAAACGTTAGAGGTAACAATAAAGTGTGTTCGTGCTAAGTCCCGTTTATTTAAACACTAGCTGAACTACTTTTTACAGTTTGAAGTGAAAGCGGCTACTTTACCTAAAATGCTAAGGAAAGTCTCACGTTCCTACTTTAAAATAAGCGGCCAAGTGCGAGTCGGACTCGCCCATGAAGGGTTTCGTAGCAGCAAGTAACATAATATAAAATTTTGTGGTACCTATGTTTTATTTTTATATTTTAGTTGATTGAAAGAAAGGTAAATTGCGGTTTACGATTTATGACGTATTAAAAAAACCACTTTCACTTCAAAAAATAATTTCGCTGGTAGTTTGCATGGTAATGAACATCATATATTTTTTTTAGTTTTATCTTACTCTTATTTTTATGCTCTGTCTGCCCCATTAGGGATCAAGACGTGATAGTATGTTGTTGTTGTTGTTATTTTAGTACACAAATTTTTCCACTTTGGAAGTATCTCTCGCGCAAACTATTCAGTTTAGAAAAAAATTATGTAATAAACTTCAATATCAGTTTTGAAGACCTATCCATAAATACCCCACACGTATGGGTTTGATGAAAAATAAATTTTTGTGTTTCAGTTCTAAGTATGGAGCAACCTCAAAATTTTTGATTTTTTTTTATTTTTGTGTGAAAATCTTAATGCGATTCACAGAATACATCTACTTACCAAGTTTCAACAGCATAGTTCTTATACAGGGTGGCCAAATAACAGGTATACACTTTAGTTTTATATTTTTATTCTATGAAATATAAAAAATATCAAGTATTCCTTGTTAAATATAATATTTAGGGCTCGCAGTTAAACATGGAAAATAATGTCAGACATGTCCACCTCTAGCAGCATCACAGATGTGAACCCTTTTCATCGCGTTTTTCATCATATTTTCACACATTTCCTACGTTATCTCAGTGACTGTGTCTCGAATATTTTGATTTAATTGCTGAAGGTTCATTGGCCTGTTAGCATAGACACGTCCCTTTAGATAGCCCCACAGAAAAAAGTCAGGAGCTGTTAAATCAGGTGATTTTGGGAACCAATCAATGTCACCGTTTCTCGAAATTAATCGACCGGGAAACATTCTTTTTAATGTTTCGTTAATCGTTTTAATAATTAAAACACGTTGTTCCGTCGTAAAACGCTCCCTAATAAATTTGCCGTATCTACACAAAGTAATATTCATGCAACAACTGTCATATTTACCGCCAAAACAAAATGGCGGCAAAAAAAAGTTGTATTCCTCCAAGTTGGCCACCCTGTAGTTCCGGAAAAAAGTGGCTGTGACATACGGACGGACAGACAGACAAACAGACATGATGAATCCATAAGGGTTCAGTTTTTTGTCTTTTGGCTACGGAACCCTAAAAACAGTGGTTCACAAACTAGTTTGAAGGGTTATCTAGAGCCGCATGAGACCAATTTTTTTAATGATATCTCCTTTTTTCTTTCAAATGATTTATTTCGAATGGGCCCCGAAAATTCATGTATCATTAAACGTAGTCTATAGGCTCTGTCTACCTCTTAAGGCATAAAGACGTGACAAGATAATTTGCCAGGCATTGTCCTGCTAAGGAAGCGCCTGTTGATCAAAGATACAGTTTTACGGCGGGTTTATAGCGGGTGCTCTCATTGTGCAGTTTAATGATATCGTCTCGTTTTACTATCGTTCATTATGTTTTCTTAAATTAAATACTCTGAGTTCTTTAATTAATCCTTATTGATTGTTTAATCATCATTTTAATTTCAGCCGCATAACGTCCACTGCTGGACATAGGCCTCTCCCAAAGATTTCCAAAATGACCGATCTAGAGCGGCTTGCATCCAGCGTCTTCCAACGGCCTTGGTTAGGTCGTCAGACCACCTTGTGGGTGGGTGTCCTACGCTTCGCTTGCCTGTACGTGGTCGCCATTCGAGAACCTTTTTGCCCCATCGGCCATCGGTTCGTCGCGCTATGTGATTGATTGTATAATGTCCTTTTTGTACTATATCTTTAAAAAACAATGAATTTTCATGCCAAGTCTGAAGCAAATGTGCTCGTAGTTAAAATCATGCGCTTATATAACCTCCGACGTCCTGACGACCTCCGTGGCGTAGTGGTCACCATGCTAGTCCGCCACCCAGAGGTCCCGGGTTCGATTCCCGGTCAGGGCAAGCTGGAAAATGGCCTTTTTCAAATTGTCCTGGATCTTGGATGTTTATCTATATGTATATGTATTTGTTATAAAATATAGTATCGTTGAGTTAGTATCCCATAACACAAGCCTCGAACCTACTTCGGGGCTAGCTCAATCTGTGTAATTTGTCCCTATATATTTATTTATTTTATATAAAGTAACCGGCCAAATAATTAAAATAAAATAACTATTTAAGGGACCATGCAAAAAACGTGATATTTATAGTAATGGTACTGAACCCTTCGTGCGCGGGTCCGACTCACACTTGGCCGGTTATTATTGAAAGGCCTTTACAATGTGGAAGGGACATACTCGTAATAAATCAAACCACGGGCTATACTAGATCACTATAGGATAATAAAATTTAAATAACATTCAAAAAAACAATAAAACGACATTCCAATACAAGTTTCTCGGGCGGCTCAACACTTTAGTATGGAAACGCTAATTTTTTTATTCTTTTAACGTTATTTTAATTCCATTATACTATAGTGACCTATAACGTGACGATGGGGCAAAAAGGTTCTTGAATGGTGACCGCGTACTGGCAAGCGAAGCGTATGGCACCCACCTACAAGGTGGTCAGATGACCTGACCAGGGTCGCTGGAAGGCGCTGGATGCAGGCCGCTCTTGATCGGTCATTTTGGAAATCTTTGGGAGAGGCCTATGTCCGGCAGTGGACGTTATGCGGCTGAAATGATGATACTATAGTGACCTAGTACGGCCCGTGGTTCGATTTATTACGGGTATGTCCGTTCCACTTTTTATAAAAGTATCCATAACAAATCTAAGCCTAATTTAAGTTGCTTATTCGCTTTCGAATCACTAAAACATGTCCATTTGGGTTTGTTTTGTACACGATCGTACATCAAACCGAACCACAGGGTTGAAAGGCCTAAATTACACCTTTCAAAGGCCAAAGCTGGTCTAATGAATGGATGCCATGATGTATCGTATTCATTCAGCTGCGACGCCCGGTCACCCATTAGCTGATTACGTTTGCGGGTTTCGAATCCTACTGAAGCATGATATTTGAGGAAAATATAAAATTTTTACTTCCTTGCTGGTCTGGGAGGAAAGAAGAACAAGTTTATTCACTACACAAATTAAAAAACCCCGACTTGCAAGAGTCATATGTAAACGCCATCCAGTGGTAAGCAGTGGAACTAAGTAGCAGGACTAAATCCGTAGCGCCATCTATTATTTGCCAGACAAACAACTCGTGCAAATATTTTCAAGCGTTAACCTCCAACATTTAAACGGCCGAACCGATTTTTATCAAACATAGCTAGGAACCACCGCAAGGGAACTTGCTTTTACGTAAAAAATACCACATCGACGCTACGATGCCACAGATAGACATATAGACAGACATAAGCGTCAAAATTTTCACATACATACATACATACTATCACGTCTTTATCCCTAATGGGGCAGACAGAGCATTTTGGGTCTTGCGGTTCTATGCAGAGCCCAGGGCCGCAAGACTCAAAAGCCACTTTTAGCGTCATGGTGGGCGAGAAGATGGAAAAGCAATCAATACAGTGATGGGTTGCTAGCCGCATCGCCTGTTAACATGATTTGCATTTTTGCCCATTCCCTCGATCGGCTTTTACGATCTGCGTGGGAAGAGAAGCAGCTGGTACATTCTAAGTTTTTTTATTTCTCCCAGACCAGCATGGAACAAACTTTTCACACCCTCTTTTTTGTCGGCACCATCGAAAAAGTCAGCTTCCAAACAAAGAAAACCTCTTTTAGCAATTCGTTTAGGTGCAATACAATGCCACATATAGTCACATCAAACTTATGACTCTCTTTAATCGGGGGCTAAAAAATGTTTTTCAAATCGGTTGATAACGTCGTCGCAGCGATTCGTTGTGAAGTTTTTCAATATCTTGGCTGTCGCAGACATCTGTCGCTCGCAGATGTTTACTTGTAGAAAACGTTTATATTATTATATATCAATAAGTACGTGGAGTGTAACAATAACAAGATTTTACACAATAAGATGTTTGATTTGATTTGAACAAAAAATTACAGTGCTTCCAAAATCTTGATCATCATCATCATCAGGTCTTTTTGTCTCCACTGCAGGAGCAAGACTCTCTCTGTACTACCAGAGCCATACTTGGCCAGAGCAGCCTGTCTCCAACCCGTCTGGCCGGCGAGGAAAATGTACGCCAAAGTCCTCAGGCTGGTTTGGCCAAGTATGGCTCTGATAGTAGAGAGGGTCGTGCTCCTGCAGTGGAGACTAAAAGACCTGATGATGATGATGATATGTGATTTGCATCTTCGCTCGTTCCATCGCATCTGCGCATAAAGAGAAGCAGCTAGTACATTCTATTTTCATCTTTTCTCCCAGATTAGCAGGGAAGTAAGAATTTTATATCTTACTCAAATAACATGTGTCAGTAAATAAAATAAATAAATATAAAATAAATATATAGGGACAAATTACACAGATTGAGCTAGCCCCAAGGTAAGTTCGAGACTTGTGTTATGGGATACTAACTCAACGATACTATCTATATTTTATAACAAATACATATATAGATTAACATCCAAGACTCAGGACAATTTGAAAAAGGCCATTTTCCAACTTGCCCTGACCGGGAATCGAACCCGGGATCTCTGGGTGGCGGACTAGCATGGTGACCACTAAGCCACGGAGGTCCTCGAAAGAATTCACAACCCGTAAACATAATCAGCTAATGGGTGACCGGGCGTCGCAACTGAATGAATGCGGTACTCGCATTAGAGTTGCTTAACTATCGATAGTTTGACTATAGATAGTTGACCTTGAAAAACAGTCACAATATCGATAGGACCATCGATAGTATCGATTGTCAATAGTGTGCAATACTATTAATGAAAGGTAAAACTATCGATAGTGTCGATACTATTGAATTTAGATACTATCGATAATATTGATGTTGTCGATACTGTAACTATTATTTGCATGAAAAAAAAATCGATAGTCTATTGATACTATCGTGACCTTGGAAAACAGTTACAATATAGATAGGACTATCGATATTACAATACTTTCGATACCATCGATACTATCGATAGTCTTAATCAGAAACTATCGATACTATTTATAGTATCGAAACTATCGATACTATAGACAGTCCTATCGATATTGTAACTGTTTTTTAAGGTCACGATATTATCGATAAACTATCGATATTTTATACTATTGCTTGCAACACTACTATCATGGCATCCATTCATTAGACCAGCTTTGGCCTTTGAAAGGTGTAATTTAGGCCTTTCGACCCTGTGGTTCGGTTTGATGTACGATCGTTTACAAAACAAACCGAAATAGACATGTTTTAGTAATTTGAATTCGAATAAGCAACTTTGGCTTAGATTTGTTAAGGATGCCTTTATATATATACACGCTGACTTTTTATTGGTTTTGTATATCATGAATTTCTGTATATCATAAGATAAAAAGTTGCGTAAATGATTTTAGATCGAGACCACGTAGTTATACGCCGGCCGCCAGCTGCGTGATGTCGATGACCCCAACCGGCCGGCGGGCGGTGTATGGCGGCGGTACTACTAATTGATCTCACAATTTTACTCTCGAGTATTAGACAATATTTTTTGTTTCTGAATTTTTATTTTGACTAGCTAATTAGGTCTTACTAACAATGCCTATGAAGTGGCCTTCGGCTTCAAAACCGATGAAAAATCACCGTGTAGAGGACCTACGACGGCCTCCGTGGCGTAGTGGTCACCATGCTAGTCTGCCACCCAGAGGTCCCGGGTTCGATCCCCGGTCAGGGCAAGTTGAAAAAATGTCCTTTTTCAAATTGTCCTGCGTCTTGAATGTTTATCTATATTATGTATTTGGATAAAATATAGTATCGTTGAGTTAGTATCCCATAACACAAGTCTCGAACTTACTTTGGGACTAGCTCAATCAGTGTAATCGGTCTCGCGCACCAAGAGTTCTGTACACAATGGGTAAAATTGGGACCCCGCTGTCCGTCTGACTTTCCGTCCGTCTGTCCGTCCGTCTGTCCGTCTGTTTGTCACCAGGCCGTATCTCATGAATTGTGATAGCTAGACAGTCGAAATTTTCAAAGATGATGTATTTCTGTTGCCACTGTAACGTCAAATAAAAAACATTATCATCCTCATATCAGCCACAGGAAGTCCACAGCTGGACAGAAGCCTCCCCCAAGGATTTCTAAAAATAAATAAATAAATTTTCTACTTGTACGGTTTTTTTTTTAATTATTATTATTTGATTAGTTTAATTTCGAATTTAATTTCGTTTTTAATTTAGATGTTCATTTAGATTTTAATAATATGAGAAATAGCATGTTTTCTTATTTTATTTTTATGATTGCGACTTACTGACAAATGAATAAAAAATAAATAAATACTTTACTAAAAGCAATAAAATACCTTATCAAGTAGGGCTCCGATACAACCAACGTGATTTTCAGGGGTTCCGTAGTAAACAAGGAACCCTTATAGTTTCGCCATGTCTGTCTGTCTGTCTGTCCGTCCGCGGTCCTACTCAGAAACTATAAGTACTAGAAAGCTGTAATTTGGCATGGATATGTATATCAGTCATGGCGAAAAAGTCGTAAAATAAATTGTGTGAGGTATCGTTAAATAGGTCTTTCAAAAATATTGTGAGCTTGGGAACACCATTTTTCGATTTAGGGATCCGTGTCTGAAATATTTAGGTTTAAAGTGATTTTTTTTGTTAAAGTCACGTGTCCCCCATCTATCTGCTAAACGGTTATATATGGACACGTGAAAAAAAACACAGCTATAGTATATATAATGTTGTTTATAGGAAAACTATCAGAGCTAAGTAGGGTTAACAAATTAAAAAGTTATAGGCGATCAACTTATAAAATGTACTCAAAAAGGAAAATTTCGTACAAATTCAATAGATACTTAGACGTTTTAGTGGCATGAACTCAAAGTTGGCATTTACAACTACGGAACACGCACTTGGCCAATTATTTTATGAATAAATAAGTCATTTAAGGATTTTTATTAATACGGAATCCTAAATCCGCAAGTCCGATACGCACTTGGCCAATTTATTTTGTATTTTTATCGAAAACAACCTCCCAACTTCCACGATTCTACGCACAAATCTTCAGGTGTCAAACCGCAGTTAAAATAATTTGATTTCGCTTTGACTCTGTCGGAAGTTTTTCAATATCTCGAGTGTCCCGGACATCTGTTGCTGACAGATGTTTACTTGTTGAATATATTGGTTTTTAAAACTTTGAACACGTTTTTAATGTATACATTAACGAAACGGGGCTTAGCACGGACCTTTTTTGTTACGTCTAACGTCGAATTGGAGTTACATCCTTTGTGGTCGCAGACAAACAGTTTAATACTAGTTGAGAAGGTGATATTAAAATTTTAAAGTAATATTATAAAGAGAATCAAAATCAAAGTCAAAGTCAAAGTCAAAATCATTAATTGATCTTTGGATATTTGTATCACTTGATAATTGTCACTTTTTTTTCTTTCGATATCATATAAGGTACTCGTAAATGTTGACGTCAGATCATTTACTTATAGCTAAGTTTATTCGACCGCAGAATCGAAATCAGAAGAGTTTTTAGGGCAATCTTCCAACTTGCCTTAAGAAGAGACTCGTCGACATGTGTATCCTGCCCGTCCTTACCTACGGTGCTCAAACATGGTCTCTAACGATTGCTCAGATGTCCAAATTGAAGGTGTGCCAACGAGCGATGGAGCGTAGCATGTTAGGTGTTAGGCGAATAGATCGTGTAAGAAATACCACACTGCGCTCCATCACCAAGATAGCTGATGTGGGAGTAAAAGCGGCTACATTAAAATGGGATTGGGCGGGCCATGTCTGTCGCATGCATCCTGAAAGATGGGCACATATAGTCACCAACTAGACTCCGGACTGTCGAAGAAAAAGAGGAAGACCAAGAAAAAGATGGGCGGACGATCTTACACAATTTGAAAAAGAATGGCAAATACGTCTAGAGACCGCGATAGATGGAAACAAAGAGGGGAGGCTTTTGCCCAACGACGTGACATTTTATAGCTAACAAAAAAATAATAATAAAGAGATGATTTTTCAGAACATAAAACCAAGTTTTCCTCCAAATTACTCAAGAAATTTTGATACAATTTCTATTGAACCAACTAGCAGGTCTGGTATATCCTTAACAAAAATAGATTTTTTCCAAATCGGTCCAGGCGCCTTCAAATAATCGCTGAACAATGAACATACATAAAAATAAAATAAAAAATCGCGACGAATCAATGGGACAAATTATTCCCAAAGTACTCCATTCTATTGTTCTCAAAAAATTAAAATTTCATACATTAGTTCCCAAGATACTCCACGTAAATACCTCATCCTTTTTCAGAAGTCGGTTAAAAAGGTTTTCCCCATTTAATTCGAGATCCCTGAAACTACTCGCGCAAGTATTATTGTTAGCACTTTCCAAGTCCCAAGTTTAATGGCACATCCAGCATCGGACACAAAATACGTCCAATTTAGAAGGAACAACTTTTTCGATCAACTACCTTTTTTCTCTATCCGGACCTTTTTTATACGCTTTTTGGAGGCTCGTTTGGATATCATATTCTGGAGATGCTTTTGGGATTATATTGAACGAATCAAGAAGATAAATAAATACGGACAAATTACACTGATTGAGCTAGCCCGAAAGTAAGTTCGAGACTTGTGTTATGGGATACTAAGGCTGCGTTTAAACTAAAACGGAGCAGAGCGGAGAGGCGCTTAGCGGTGCGCTTCAATGGAAACAGCGGAGCGGAGATTTCGAGCATTGTGATTAGTCAATTCACGTGGCGCTTAGCTACTCTCCGCCCTGCTCTGCGTCAGTGTAAACGCAGCCTAACTCAGCGATACTATATGTTATAACAAATACACATATAGATAACATCCAAGACCATGCTGGTCTGGGAGAAATAAAAAAAACTTTGAATGTACCAGCTGCTTCTCTTCCCACGCAGATCGTAAAAGCCGATCGAGGGAATGGGCAAAAATGCAAATCATGTTAACAGGCGATGCGGCTAGCTACCCATCACTGTATTGATTGCTTTTCCATCTTCTCGCCCACAATGACGCTAAAAGTGGCTTTTGGGTCTTGCGGCCCTGGGCTCTGCATATAACCGCAAGACCCAAAATGCTCTGTCTGCCCCATTAGGGATAAAGACGTGATAGTATGTATGTATGTATGTATCCAAGACCAATATTGGCAAAAAAGCATTTTTTATATAAAACCAAATAACCGGCCAAGTGTCAAGCCTCACACAGTGTAATACGTGTAATACATATGTATTAAGTATTCCGTAACGAAAGTCTAAAATCATTATTAGTTACAATCAAAGAACTAGATTTTTCTTGCTAAATCTATGCTTAAAATTAATAATAAATTAATACATACTACTACTACCTGTTTTCTTCTCTTTTCCTCTCCTGGGTCTGCTTAAAGAGTATTCTTATGAAATAAGCAGTACCTATGTAATCAATGTTCTTACTTAGTTTGTTTCTGTGTACATGAATTTTGTAAATAAATAAATAATATATCTTTATTATTCAACGAGGAGACATGGACTACAGCTCACAGAGCCACTTCTTCTTATCGTGTGTGTTAGTGGCTAACACTAGTGTCAGAGTTTTTAAACCGCCTTAAAGGCCTCTGACATGGTTTTAGGTAACGACCAATATCAAAGACAATGACCGGGACCGCCGGCTTAACGTGCCCTCCGAAGCACGGATCATCTTACTTATCAGACAATCAGGTGATCAGCCTACAATGTCCTAACCAAACTAGGACAACAACACAAAGTCGTTGCCCCCGCCGGGAATCGAACCCGCAACCTCCGTGTATGAGCCGAACGCTCTAACCACTACAATACGGAGGCAGTTACTAGTATATAATGAGCCATTGAAAAGCACATGTCGTGCTCACAAAGTACGTTGGAGCGATATTTAGGGCATTACCATAGTGTTACGGCCGTCATCAATACTTATGGCCGGTATTAACTCATTCATGGACACTAAGCCAGACACAATAGAAAAAATAATTAATGACTTCTATAGCAGTCCTACTGTCCATTAACGTGTTACTGACGCTTTTAGCTTCAAAGCCTTGTTTTTTATGTACAGAATTACAGAGTGTATATAAATATGCTTCTATGTTGTTAATAATTTTTTAAAGCGAACCACTTTTTCCCTATACTACCGACACTTGTTTCCTAAATTCGTTGAAACTAGAATGAGGACAAATAATGTAAGATCCCAATATGAATATGTGCTGGTAACGGGTGGATTCCATACTGCACTGATGAAGGGTAATGTCATCAATATGGCTCCCATTATTTTTAATAAATTGCCAGATAATTTAAAATCTTTAGATTATAGGACATATAAAAATAATTAAAATTACTTTTGACTGACAATTGTTTTTATACGATAAGTTGACTTCTATCTATTATAAAAGATAAGTTGACTTAAATTTTCTTTTGTTTTATTATTGATATTGAATTGTATAATGTTATTTAATTACTAATTCCACCTTTTTTTTGCTATATTTTTATTTTGATTTTATTTTTTGCCTAGAAATTTGACCTTATATTGTTGTATGTCCATCAAGGGCAGGTCACAGTGGTACGTGTATAAATATTTTAAGATCTTTTTGTATCTTTCTGTGTTTCCACAATAAAGATGATTGATTGATTGACCGATTTTGATAAAATGTCTATAACACCGCCTGAAAAGCTTGCCCATTCGGACAAAAAAAAATATTTCCGAACTCGTTAAATCCTCCTTTTTGGAAGTCAGTTATAAAATTACAATTAAAGATAACTTTACTATACCTATCAATCGTTGGAATCCTTATTAGCTAATTTGTAAACCCTTTAAATGTTTATGGTCCAAATCTCGGTAGGTAGACAAAATTTTTTTTTTAATTTTATGGTCTTCATAAAACTATTCAATTTACCAAGCTAGGTTTAATTTTTAGAGACCTGTTTGCCTGGGGTCCTGTTGTTTGACCAAAAGTCATTTGGCAAAATTACACTTGACAAACAACGTTTGGCAAAGAAATGGTTTTGCCAATTGATCATTTTACAACTAATCATTTTACAAACGAGTCACTTTACCAAATGATCATCACTTAAATTTACATTTTACAAATAATTATTTCACAAATGAACATTTAGCAACTGGACACTTAGAACTATTAATAAATATGGTTTGGGTCAAGTCAAGACACGAGCGAGCGACTCAAGCTTAGGGCGAAAGTAACAAAGACACAAAAACTACTTTGCCGTGGAGTGTAGGTTAAGTTCGTTAGGTTTCCTGTGACCAAAGACGAAGTTTTTGGAACTAGAGATTGCACAAATATCCCTGCTCAAAGTTATATATTTTAAGCCATATAGGTTCCCTACTCACCTGCTGTACGCCTTATGCGATCTCCTGTCTTTACGAAAACTGTATGTACTACAAACCACTCTCAGAACCCATAAAAGACTCTCATATGATCCTCATATTTCAAACAAAAGAAGAAAAGATAATGTAGCACCCACCCTATCCTTTAAAACAAAATATGCTCGAAGACAATACAGCCATCAGTCAGCTCAATTATATATATTTATATAATAGGAAACTAAACATATATTCCATTACAAGATATAACTGTAAAAAAACAATTACTTGTCGGTTAAATACTCAAAGTTAAGATGAAATCGAATTGTTCGTCCACCCGCCCAAAGAAAGTGCTTGAATACATTCATGTAACACTCATATATTTTAACATCCACACACTTAGTCCAAACACACATTTACTTTGCATGACGCATATGTTCAATTTATTTGTATTAATCCATATGTTATTTTGTAAAATTTTTTAATTTAGTATAATTTAATTTAATTACTTACATTAATTTAAAAAGTCAAATATGGAGGAGCGGAAATTCCAAACACAAGTGTATTATATACTTAAATGGAGGTTCCAGACACATATTGTAACCTTTGTAAGTGATTGAATAAACATTTTTCATTTTTTTAAGACACGAGCGAGCGAGCCTCTCAAGCTTACGGTGAAAATAACACAGACACAAAAACCACTTTGCCGTGGAGTGTAGGTTAGGTTCGTTAGGTGTCCTGTGACCAAGACACGAGCGAGCGACTCAAGCTAAGGGCGATAGTAACACAGACACAAAAACCACTTTGCCATGGAGTGGAGTGTAGGTTAGGTTCGTTAGGTTTCCTGTGACCAAGACACGAGCG
Organism: Acrobasis consociella; assembly: GCA_963555685.1. Taxonomy (NCBI): domain Eukaryota; kingdom Metazoa; phylum Arthropoda; class Insecta; order Lepidoptera; family Pyralidae; genus Acrobasis; species Acrobasis consociella. The sequence goes on from OY743127.1 coordinate 954,206, forward strand.
AGCGAGCGAAGCGAGCTAGCGACTCCAGCTTAGGGCGAAAGTAACACAGACACAAAAACCACTTTGCCGTGAAGGGTCGGGCTAGGTATTATTCGGACATATGATTATTATGGAAAAAAATATTATGAGATCTTAAATTATGGATATTAAATTTATGAGACAAAATAGAGAACCACTAAATCGTGATATTTGAAAAATGAAGTACTTTTTATAAAACAAAATTTTGTTAAATGACATTTGGACAAATACTTATATTGCGAAACATATTAGGTATTTGGTGAAATGATAAAGAAAAGTCAATTGATATATAATATTTTAACACATTTAACAAGTATAATGTTTGCGGTTTAACAAGTATAATGGATCATTTGCTTAGTGAGTTTTTGGAAGATGATACTTTTGTCAAATGTATCGTTTGCCAAATGAACATTTGGTGAACATTGTTTTTCAAATGACCATTTGTCAATAAATTTTTGGTCAAACATTAGTGTCTTCACTGCAGGAGCACGACCCTCTCTGTACTACCAGAGCCATACGGCCAGAGCAGCCAGAGGAATTGGCCCTCACTCTCCTCACTGGCCAGACGGGTTGGAGAGGTCTCATTGATGTTTATAAGCTTTGTTTAGCTTGTATTTCCTAAGTCGCCTTTTACGACATCCACGGGAGGACTTAGAGTGGCGAGTCCTCCCGTGGAAAGTTCTAGAGTCTAACGTTAAGTTTTTTTGTTTTCAGGTAACTGCCTCGTGATAGCTGCAGTCCTGTGCTCCTCCAAGCTGCGGAGTGTCACCAACTTGTTCATAGTGTCGTTGGCGGTGGCTGATCTGCTGGTGGGGGTCGCTGTGTTGCCATTCTCAGCCACGAGGGAGGTGTTTGAGGTGAGGTTCATCATCATTTCAGCCTATGTCTAGCAGTTGACGGTTATGTACTTATGAAATATTACAAGATCTGATTTTTAGTGAACCTACAGATTTTTAAATCTATGTATATTTCATCATCATCATCATCATCAGGTCTTTTTGTCTCCACTGTAGGAGCACAACCCTCTCTGTACTACCAGAGTTTTTATCATGTTTGGTAGGAGTAGTCAGAGGACGTGGAAATAGAGTGTAGGCACTCTCCTCGCTAGCCAGACTCGTTGGAGAGGACTCATTGATGTTTATTAGCTTTATCAATGGACGTTATGCGGCTGAAAAGATGATGATGATCATTTCAGCCGCATGACGTCCACAGATGGCCATTGTCTTCTCGCAAAGGATTTCCAAAATGACCGGTCTAAAGTGGCCTGCATCCAGCGCCTTCCAGCTTGGTCACCACAGAATTAATAATAGTTTACATACAGAATGGAAACTCGCACCGTCCCCAGCAATCTGGCGTCACCACAACCCCTTCCCCCGTTTTTGTCCCTTGTAAGCGTCAGGGTTGTTGCTAGTCGCACGTTGACGTTACGCGAGTCACTTGGGATCATTGAACCATAATGATAAGAAACTGCGCATATTATCATTGTTTATCCACGGAAAACAGTAAAGAACGAACATTTTATAGATTTGCGAGTGATGAAAACAGGTAAGCAAAGCAACAAGTTGTGGTGGTGACCCTGATTGTTTAACTCACGCATTTGACGTGTGCACAAACATATTGTTTCGTTTGTAGTAGTACTAGGTATGTATGTTACTCCGTTTCTATGAAGTACCATACCTGTGACATGACAACCGAGTCGCTATCCAGACGAGCACTGCGAGCACCTTTGTGTTCACGCACTGGACTCGGCTTAGCTACTTGCACAACAAGTTATTGCAAATATATACAACGCATTCTATTTCCCATACCAGCAAATAAATGGTCACAGTTTTATAAAAGCACAGAAAAGTCCCATACATAACTTTCTGAATGATAGTTATGACAGGAAAGGGATGAAAGAGGAAGGGTCCCGGCACTCGCGACTATTCTGATGACGCAACGAGTCCCACAAACCTGAGAAGCATTGAGAAATGGATTTTGAATAAATAAAGGATCCAAAAGCCATTACTAGAAACCCGTCGCCAACTTTGTCAGATGTTTTGCGCCACAATAGTCTATCTGTTTATCCCTATGGTTAAGTCCGCCAATTGTTAACAATTGTTTATTGTGAAAGAATAAAGTTTTAATAAATAAATAAATAATTATCATAAAAAAATTAAGATCTAGATCTATCTTCTTGTCAGTGGAGTATGTATCTGTGTCACCCAATTAATATTATATTATAAGTAAGTAATAGCCTAAAGACTATACTAGTGTATTTATAGGTACATATTATACACGCTGACTTTTCATTGGTTTTGGGAAAGAAAATGTCGTATAGTAAATAAATTACTCTATTCATATATACGTAATCCAGCGTAGTAAGTAACAAAAATGATTTTCGATCGAGACCACGTAGTACTCGACCAAAACTGTCGCGTGAACTCGCGTGACCCCATGAATTTCAGGCGGCCGGCAGGCATAGACGCCTGGCAGTGAACTACTAATTGATTTCACGATTTTACTTTCGAGATTTAGTTAAAAAAAATTGGACTAGCTAATTAGGTCTCACTAACCATTCTTATGAAGTGGCCTTCAGCTCCAAAACCAATGAAAAATCACCGTGTATTAAAGAAGAAGGTCTTCCTGAACTTTGAAGTCACCATACCACCTTTCCATTTCGGCAGCCCCTTGTCAGATTTGGCTCAAGTCTAAACTTAAAAATTCTTATTTATTGAAAATTACAAACGTTTGCTTAACCTATTTGAGTAAAAATATGTTTTGTTTATGGCCTATGTCCAGCAGTGGACATTGTGCGGCTGAAATGATGATGATGATGATGTTTTGTCTCGTTCTTTCATTGTCAAATATTGAAACGAGACAAAACATGTTTTTAATAAAAAACGGTTGTTAATTTTGAAGAATATGAGGGTAATAAATGAATAATGTTAGCTTACTTTTTACTTACCCCAAAGCCCAACACAACTTTAGCTAAAACCCATATTAATCTCGCCAGCTTTCAAACAAATAAACCTTTTAGGAGTTACAATGACACATACAGACGCACAGATATGTCAAACTTATAACACCCTTACTTTTACGTAGAGGGATTTTTATTCTGTTTTTAGTATTTCATGTCACATCACAGCTATTACGGTTCAAAAGATACAGCCTGGTGACAGACAAACAGACGTAGAGTAGAAGAAGAGTCTTATTAATAGGGTCTCATTTTTTTACCCTTTGTGTACAGAACCCTAAAAAGAAGTTAAAACAATCCTGATAAGAAAAGGCTTCCCCACCTATTTCTCAACGTGAATTGGAAGTGATAAAACAATTTTAGTTATAAAAATGTAGATAAAAGAATAAAATCCTACGTGATCCACAATAAAAACATCTCTCGTGCGTGCCGACATTCTGAATGATAGTTATGGCAGTTGAGGGATGGAGGGAGGGTCGCACTACCCTGTCGACGCGACATCGCCCTGAGATTTCGTCTACTCTTCAATGTGGTCACGTGCTGAGATATTTTAGTAGGTAGGTAGACTTTTATGCCGACTTCTTACTAGATAAGATATTTATAGTTTTTTTTTTTTAAATTAGCCGTTTATGTAGTTGGGTAAAGGCCTCCCCTTGTTGTTTCCAGCTATTTCGTTCTTTAGCTACTTCTTTTGAATCCTTGTTAAATGCAAACAGGTCGTTACTCCATCTTATTTAAATATGATAATAATTTGCCGTGTGGTTTCCGGCAGAGTAGAATAGGGCCACTCCAAGTCCTGCCGTGGATGTCGTAGAAGGCGACTTAGGAAGACAAGCTAAACAAAGCTAATAAACATCAATGAGACCTCTCCATACTCTCCAACCCGTCTGGTCAGCAAGGAGAGAGTAGCCCAAAGTCCTCTGCCTGCTTTCGCCAAGTTTGGCTTTGGTAGTACAGAGAGGGGCGTGCTCCTGCAGTGTAGACAGAATGACCTGATGATAATCCCTTTTTTAAACGATTAAAAACCAACAAAATCTGCTTACTGCACTCACTCCCCGGCCCCCGTTCCCCAGTCAGATCAGATACGTAAAAGTCTGAGGGGTACTGCGCAGATCGCCCTACACCTCATCCGAGTGGGCCATTGGAATACAGGGTCTTAAGGCCTTTGGCAACTACCGTAACGAATAAAAAATGTGCCACCTAAATCTGAGATTTCGTCTACTCTATAAAGTGGTCACGTGCTGATTGGAGAAGGTAGGCGACGACCTTCATCTAACTTTACTAGACGAGTCATGTCACATTAAGTTTACACAAAATACACAAACGTAAAAACTTCGCTAGTCTTTCTTCTCTTATTACGCCGACTTAAAGCGGGTCTCTAAACTATCCTTTTAAACCCTCGTCATAACTTAAGATGTTATGGGTTTGACAGTCACCGAAATCTAAGATTTCATCCACTTTTTATTACAGTCACGTTCTTACCTTAGTATTGAAGATGGGGTAAGTTTAGTAGTCACTTATATGTATCTGGTTTTACTATACGAGACGTACTCGTATTGTACCTATCCTTAAACAGTACAGTTTGTGTATTTGTCAATATAGTCAGCAAGAATACCCCCTGTATTCTTGCTGACTATATTATGGTTACTCCAAATGCGGTATGCAAGACGGACGTTACTGCGTATCCGCGTCTTAGTGTCAAGCAACTTTGAGTAGTGACGTGTGATGATAAAGTTTAACTTGGTTTAATATAGAAGTAGGACGTCACTATCATACGACAAACGTATTATTTTATGAAGTAATCACCTAGTAGACCCATAAACCACCTTTCTAGGAAAACTACCAGCGAAAATATCTGACTGTACCTAACTTACTTTTGACACAAATACGTATATTTGTTTGTTTTACTATTTTAATTTTATAGTTCAGTATAAAATTATACGTGAGTCAAGATTCAGTTGACATCAATACCTATATAGTTTAAGTGCAAGACACATAGCATTTATTTTATGAAACTATGAGAAAAACGTTTCGGTTTGCTAAAAAATAGCTTTTGATTTTAATACTTCAGTACAAAATATTTATTTATCAACAATATAATACAAAACAAGAAATATTAAGATTAAACTCAATAACTAAAAACTAAATATAACTAAGTAATAATAAAAACAAAATTATAATTGAAGTTTGCGTTGATAATTTTATATTCTAGGATTTTTTGACAAGTTACCATCGTTTTTATCTAGTCTAGTATTCCAATACCATCGAGGTCTTTCTCGGTGAGTAATACCGACCTCTTTTGAGGAACTTTTGCGTTCAGAGTCGAGTTTCAATTGATTCCGGTATTTGTTTGAGTGCTTTGGTCGGTCAGCAAGGGTTGTTTTTATTACGTCAAGCATCTATTAAAATAAAGGGTAGGTTTGATATCCCTTCAAATAAATAGTAGTTCGCCCTGAATACGTAATTTACTACTTGTTTTGTTTTTTGTGTTAGTGGTAACCCAGTGTTACCACTAACACAAAAAACAAAACAAAAGTTGTGTTGTGTGTCAAAGTTTTAAAGCTTAAATGCAATGATTTTTGTTTTTCGTGTTAGTGGTAACACTGGCTTCAAATTTCAAGCTTAAATGCAACGATTTTTGTTTTTCGTGTTAGTGGTAACACTGGTGTCAGAGTTTTCAAGCTTAAATGTAACGATTTTGTTTTTCGTGTTAGTGGTAACACTGGTGTCAAAGTTTTTAAGCTTAAATGCAACGGTTTTTGTTTTTCGTGTTAGTGGTAACACTGGTGTCAAAGTTTTTAAGCTTAAATGCAACGGTTTTTGTTTTTCGTGTTAGTGGTAACACTGGTGTCAGAGTTTTCAAGCTTAAATGCAACGACTTTTGTTTTTCGTGTTAGTGGTAACACTGGCTTCAAATTTCAAGCTTAAATGCAACGATCTTATATTATATTAACTGCGTCCGTGGTGTAGTGGTTAGAGCGTTCGGCTCTTACCCGGAGCGGGGGCAACGACTTTGTGTAGTTGTCCTAGTGTGGTTAGGACATTGCAGGCTGATCACCTGATTGTCTGATAAGTAAGATGATCCGTGCTTCGGAGGGCACGTTAAGCCGTCGGTCCCGGTCACTGTCTTTGACATTGGTCGTTACCTAAAAACCATGTCAGAGGCCTTTAAGGCGGTTTAAAACTCTGACACTAGTGTTAGTCACTAACACACACGATAAGAAGAAGAAGAATGCAACGATTTTTGCTTTTCGTGTTAGTGGTAACACTGGCTTCAAATTTCAAGCTTAAATGCAACGATTTTTGTTTTTTGTGTTAGTGGTAACACTGGTGTCAGAGTTTTCAAGCTTAAATGCAACGTTTGCTATAAAGTGTTATGGGACACTAACTCAATGATTTTTTATAACAAGTACATATATAGATAAACATCGACCCAGGTCAGTCTGAAAAAGATCATTTTCCATCTTGACCTGACCAGGGATTGAACCCGGGCCTCTGGAGTGGCAGCCTGGCATTGTGACCACTAGGGAATGACTACCTTAAAGACAAAAAAGTCTGGCTTGAGCTTAACGCGGGTCTAAAAGTTTGTAATATAGGTACTCGCAAATGTCATAATTTGGTACATTTTGTACAAACTGAATCTACGACTTGACATTATTTTAAAATTTTGACATTCTAAAAATTGAATTTAAAATTATGATATGACATAACAAACAATGTATTCTCTGTCCACATTAACTTTAAATATTAATTTATTTGTGAGTTGACGTCCTTGGAGAAAATGCTGCAGTGCAGTTTGTTACCGCTTCTTCTGCACTAGCGCTTTGGAAGCGGTAGTAAACTTAGCTGTAAATAACCATTTGACGTCAACAATTGTGCAACAAAATAATGAAGATTATTTAGAGATATTATAAATATCCTATCATAATAAAGATATATTTGAATTTGAATTTGACGCATATCCACTAGACTTGTGCTGTTATTTTGGTTAAATGTCCACAACTGACATCGTCAACAAAATAATGACGATTATTAAGAGATATTATAAATATCCTATGATAATAAAGATATATTTGAATTTGGACACCAAAATAACATTTAAAAAAACGCATTTCCATTCTAAAGTGAGCAGCCTTTCGGGCAAGTTGCATGGGAATGTCTAATTTTTGTTTTGGTTTCTTAATTGTTATTTTACTTTTATTATACTATAGTGATCTAGTAAAGCCTGTGTTTTGATTTATTACGGGTATGTCCCTTCCATGCTGGTCTGGGAGAAATGAAAAAGCTTAGAATGTACCAGCTGCTTCTCTTCCCGCGCAGATCGTAAAAGCCGATCGAGGGAATGGGCAAAAATGCGAATCATATTAACAGGCGATGCGGCTAGCAACCCATCACTGTATTGATTGCTTTTCCATCTTCTCGCCCACCATGACGCTAAAAGTGGCTTTTGGGTCTTGCGGCCCTGGGCTGTGCATAGAGCCGCAAGACCCAAAACGCTCTGTCTGCCCCATTAGGGATAAAGACGTGATAGTATGTATGTATGTATGTCCCTTCCACGTTGTATACCATTGATAGCGCCATCAAAAATTGCCTGAGGTAGGTACCTATTTCAATTCCGAGTGCGGTCTAATTGAAAAACGCTTCACAACACAACTATACAGCTTTAAACCTCAATTCCTCGGACAAAAGATCTGGAAATAACCATTCTGTCGGCATACATTTCACTCTACAGGTGGTTTTACACGATTCTCAACCTTATCCCTTACGTATTTTGCATCAAAATTCCATTCAACAAATATTATGACATAAAATACCAATTCCAATAGCTTTGTTGAAAAAACAACCTTACGGTTTAAATGATAAAGTCTATTTTACATAAACAAGAAATTGGAACTTAGTGTATGGAATATTAAGCTTTGTGTAGAAGTAATAAGGTTGGATTTTGATTGTACGATGGTTAACCCTTTAGTAACATCTGCGACGGAAGCACAAAGTGTCTAATTACTGGAATGATGGTTCCTTTAATATTCCATGGGTTTAGATAAGATATTGAATTAAATTTTTGTTGGGGCTCATAAAGTTTATATTAAATTTATTTAAGACTTTCTGAACAAACTGACTCGGAGAACAAACGTACGAAATGACAAAAGGGGTAGACACAGCATTTTGGGTCTTGTGGCTTTAAGCATACAGAGCCCAGGGCCATCCAGGGACCCAAAATCTGCAAAAAAACTTGAGAGGTGTCAAGGGACACCCGGCTGGAACGAAGTTCGAGAGAGAGAGAGGCAGACAGAGAAACACGCGCATGCCGCACGGCTTACAACTATAGAAAAAAGTGTCGTTACAACTTTTGGTCTTAATTTTTCTCCGTCTAGCCCCCTTTCGCAACGCGCGATAAGGAACTTTGTTCCAAAAAGGAGTTTACTAGCTTTTAATTTCTGTATGCACTGATGGTTTTAAGTTTCTCGAGAGAAGGAAAACTTAGAATGTACTTACCAGATGCTTCTCTGTTTGCGCAGATCGGTGATATCATTTAAAATTTCGTCTTGACCAAACCCTAGATAACCTTTTAACTATTTTATGAACTTCTGTTTATAATTTAAAGTGCGAACGTGAAGCTTTTCTTCGCACATTTGCGAAAAACGGCCACTTTTAGCTAATGTGCGTAGAAAAGCTTCACGTTCGCACTTTAAATTATGAACAGTAGTTCATAAAATAGTTAAAAAGGTTATTTAGGGTTTGATCAAGACGAAATTTTAAATGATATCACCGTTTCCTTTCAAATGATTTATTTTAAATGAGGGTGCCACTAGACCCTGAAAAATTTGGGTATGGCCATCGGTAGTTCTATTAGGATGAAATATCAAAGTAGTCCTACTGGTGAAACAAACTTGGTAGGACTAGCTCAAGGTTTTTAATAAGCAATAAAAAAAATACATGCATATTCTCTCTAGTTGGGCACATAGTACCACAGCAGTAATTTTACACTAATCACCTCGGGTTGTCCTTCCTCGAGTCTCAAACTATATCTATACGAAATTTCATTCAAATCGTTTCAAGCGAGTTGAAGCGTGAAGAGTTAACAAACAAATATACAAACTCACTTTCGCATTTATAATATTACTAGTTTTACCCGCGGGCTTCGCTCCCCGTGGGAACTTAAGAATAAAAAGTATTCTACCTATGTCCTTTCCCAAGTCTCAAACTATATCCATACCAAATTTCATCGAAATCGGTTCAGTAGTTTAAGCGTGAAGAGATAACAAACAAACAATCAAACATATAAATACAAACTCACTTTCGAATTGCTAATATTAGTAGGAAGTAGGATAGGATATAAGTAGGATTAGTAGGATAGGATAGTAGGATATAGGATATAAGAAGGATTAAAAAATTACATGCATATTCTCTCTAGTTGGGCACACAGTACAGCGGTAATTTCACACTAATCACCTCGGGTTAACCCGCGTCAGGCGACAATGTTTATTGCCGCCCTCGTGTTACCTGAGCCTGGCTCGAGAGGCTTTCGAATATTTCACTAACAAGCGAGACGTGAGGGTTAAAGTACCTAGTGTCGGCACTGTTTATTTCACACGAAATATCTACTTACAAAAGGGTAGGCGTGACAAATGGAAACTGAAATGGATGTAATAATAGGTTCTTACATGTATTTTTCTTTTTTCTGAGAAACTTAATACAACGTGGAAAGGACATACCCGTAATAAATCGAACCACAGACTATACTAGACCACTATAGTATAGTGATATTAAAATAACAGTCAACAATTTAAAAAAAAAATGGCACTTCCATACTGAAGTGTGCGGCCGCTGCCCGGCAATTTATATGGGAACGTCTTTTTTTTTGTTTTTGACTGTTATATTCTTATCATTATACTATAGGATATATATAGGTACATAAAACAAAAAAATACGTGCATATTCTCTATTGTAGTCAGGCTGTGAATTAGTTGGGCATATAGTACCACAGCGGTAATTTTACACTAAGCACCTCGGGTTAACCCGCGTCAGGCGACAATGTTTATTGCTGCTATCGTGTTACCTGAGCCTGGCTCGAGAGGCTTTCGAATATTTCACTAACAAGCGAGACGTGAGGGTTAAAGTACCTAGTGTCGGCACTGTATATTTCACACGAAATATCTACTTACAGAAAAGGTAGGCGTGACGAATGGAAACTGAAATGGATGTAATAATAGTTTTTTACATGTATTTTTCTTTTTTCTGTGAAACTTAATACAACGTGGAAAGGACATTACCGTATTAAATCGAACCACAGACTATACTAGACCACTATAGTATAATGATATTAAAATAACAGTCAACAATTTAAAAAGAAATGGCATTTCCATACTGAAGTGTGCGGCAGCTGCCGGGCAATTTATATGGGAATGTCTTTTTTTTCTGTTTTTGACTGTTATGTTCTTATCATTATACTATAGTATATATATAGATATATAAAACAAAAAAATACGTGCATATTCTCTATTGTAGTCAGGCTGAGAACTAGTTGGGTACACAGTACAGCGGTAATTTTACACTAATCACCTTAGGTTAACCCGCGTCAGGCGACAATGTTTATTGCCGCCCTCGTGTTACCTGAGCCTGGCTCGAGAGGCTTTCGGATATTTCACTAACAAGCGAGACGTGAGGGTTAAAGTACTAGTGTCGGCACTGTTTATTTCACACAAAAAAATATCTACTTACAAAAAGGTAGGCGTGACAAATGGAAACGGAAATGGATGTAATAATACATGTATTTTTTCTTTTCTTTGAGAAACTTAATACAATGTGGAAGGGATATACTCGTAATAAATCGAACCACGGGCTATACTAGATCAGTTTAGTATAATGATAACGAAATAACATTCAAAAACAAAATAACCGGCCAAGTGCGAATCGGATTCGCGCACTAAGGGTTCCGGGTAACATTATTTATAAGAAATCGCGTTTGTTGTATGGGAGCCCCCCTTAAATATTTATTTTATTTTGTTTTTAGTATTTGTTGTTATAGCGGCAACAGAAATACATCATTTGTGAAAATTTCAACTGTCTAGCTATCGCGGTTCTTGAGATACAGCCTGGTGACAGACAGACAGACAGACGGACAGACAGCGAAGTCTTAGTAATAGGGTCCCGTTTTTACCCTTTGGGTACGGAACCCTAAAAACAATTCGACGTATTGCCCGGGCGGCAGCCGCACACTTTAGAATGGAAATGTCGATATTTTATTTTTATTTTTGACTGTTCTTTTATTTTAATTATTCTCTAGTATAGCGCGTGGTTTGACTTGCTGACGACTCGGACACGATATTATTCGAACAGTCTGTCCGAATTGACACTTTTTAATTTGAATATTTTTTCACCGACAATTTGGACACCATCAAACTTAGTACAGTCAGATAGAAAAAATTTAACTATGTAAAAAAAAGCGTTAATGGTATCCGAATTGTCAGATTTTAAGTACGTGGTTCGATGTATTACCGGTATGTCTCTTTACGTTGTATTATGTCACCAGCAATTTGGCACCGGCGACAGCGTTTATGGATCGATAAAAAATTATCTGGGTTTATCAATGCTGCCATGCTGGTGCGTGTGCCAAAGGCAGGAAACGTCGTTTAGAAAAATAAATAAATAAATAGATAGAAGATGAAAAGCAATGATGTAGCATCAAGTACAAAATGCATTTGGTACATTGCGTTTTATGCTAAAATCGTACACGTCTGACAAGTTATACACGAGTTTAAGTCATAAACCTCCAAATCTATCATTTAGTTGCCTGTCACCCCGGCGGGCAATTTCCGGTAGAACATATCAAAATGGTGCACACATACCCATCTGCGCCAAGCGCGACTCGTTGGCTGGTATATACCACTATAATCGAAATAGTGTAAGTATGTACTTACACTATTTTGACTTTATCCCTTGGGGGTTGAGTGTTAAACATAAGCGCCATCTACGACGACCTCCGTCGCGTAGTGATCAACATGCTAGTCCGCCATCCAGAGGTTCCGGGTTCGATACTCGGTCAGGGCAAGTTAGAAAATGGCCATTTCATATGTATGTATTTGTTATAAAATGTATTATCGTTAAGTTAGTATCCCATAACACAAGTCTCTAAATTACTTTGAGGCTAACTCAATCAGTGTAATTTATCCCTTTATATTTATAAAAAAAAATATCTATATGGCTTGCATTGCATTATATACCTAGTACTAACATACTTGAAAATGTAATGTGCACAACATGTAGTTAAGAGAGGTCTGTGCCTTCAGTGGCAGGGTCGCCATGTGGTGTAGGAGGCGACTGTATTCGAACACGGTTTGATTCGGACTCTCTTTATTAGTAAGTTTATTATAATATAAACTAGTTTAAACTAGACATACATATCTTACTACACAACACAACTTCTCTTGCGGTGGTTGTTAGCCATGTTCGATGGTTTAAAAGATTTTGGGTGATAATGCATCGAATTCGGGGTTATGTAATTCACCTGACCAATAAAAGATGGCGCTACGATATCAATATACTTCGGCCGGGGTCGAGGTTATTTTTAGGGATTCCGTCCGTCTATCAGTCCGTCTGTCTGTCACCAGGCTATATCTCACGAACAGTGAAAGCTAGACAGTTGATATTTTCACAGATACATACATACATACATACTATCACGTCTTTATCCCTAATGAGGCAAACAGAGCATTTTGGGTCTTACGGTTCTATGCAGAGCCCATTTTTGCCCATTCCCTCGATCGGCTTTTACGATCTGCGTGGGAAGAGAAGCAGCTGGTACATTCTAAGTTTTTTTTATTTCTCCCAGACCAGCATGGGAGTTATATTTTCACAGATGATGAAGGTATTTCTGTTGCCGCTATAACAACAAATATTAAATCAGAATAAAATAAATATTAACATGCATACATCAAACGTGATTTTTTATATATATATACTGGTGCGGAATCCTTCGTGCGCAAGCCCGACTCGCACTTGACCGGTTATTTAATTTAGCAAATAAACTTGTTAGAACGAAACTTATGTAATCAAACTACCTGCTTTACGTGTATGTTCGTTTGGTCACACGGACCCGAAACTAAAATAAATTACAGTGGCACGCGAGTGATGCAGTAAGGGTGAGGTTAGGCTGCTGCGGCGAGGATGGCCCAATAATTTTATTTTTTTATGGCCTGTTGTATGATTCCATTAATACCTATACACGGTGATTTTTCATTGGTTTCGGAGTCGAAGCCCACTTCATAAGGATCGTTAGTAAGACCTCAATAACTACTTAAAATAAAAATTCTGAAACAAAAAATGTTGACTAAATCTCGGAAGTAAAATCGTGAGATCAAGTAGTAGTATCGCCGCCAGGTGCCGTCGGTCGGCCGGCCGGAGTTCGTCGAGGCCACGCGGCAATTTTGGACGAGCGTGGATATACGTGGTCTCGATCGAAAATCATTTTTACAACCTTTATAAAGTTCATACAATAATTTAGATTAGGTATCTGAATAGATGAATTAAAGTAGCACATTCATGGATACCAAATTTTATCAAAATTGGTAAATCTGCGCAAAGCATGAAGAAATAACAAACATCGGATCGGTCGGATGAGATCGAAACATGTCGGCCAGTAGCTGACTCTATACGTGAGTAAACTTATTGTAATAATACATTACATACATACTATCACGTCTTTATCCCTGATGGGGCAGACAGAGCATTTTGGGTCTTGCGGTTCTATGCAGAGCCCAGGGCCGCAAGACCCAAAAGCCACTTTTAGCGTCATGGTGGGCGAGAAGATGGAAAAGCAATCAATACAGTGATGGGTTGCTAGCCGCATCGCCTGTTAACATGATTCGCATTTTTGCCCATTCCCTCGATCGGCTCTTACGATCTGCGCGGGAAGAGAAGCAGCTAGTACATTCTAAGTTTTTTCATTTCTCCCAGACCAGCATGGGATATTGTAATAATGAATATTAATTATGAGTAAATATGATTGTTTAGAAACATTACTTCAAACTAAAATATTACAAACTAGCTGGTGCCCGCAACTTTTTCTGCCCAGGATCACACAATCCTATCCTATCCTACTAATCCTATGCTACTTCCTACTAATATTATAAATTAATGTGAAAGTGATTTCTTATATTTGTTTGTTTGTTACCACTTCACGCTTCAACCACTGAACCTATTTAGATGAAATTTGATATGGATATAGTTTGATACCCCGGAAAGGACATAGGATAGTTTTTATCTCGAAATTCCCACGGGGAGCGAACAACGGGCACAGCTAGTATCTTTATAAATTGTAGCCTATGTGTTAATCTGATGTATAAGCTATATTATTGTAGAGTTTCAATAAAATCCATTCAGTAGTTTTTACGTGAAAGAGTAACAAACATCCATTCATCCATCCATACTTACAAACTTTCGCGTTTATAATATAAGCAATATCATTACAAATTGTATCCTATGTGTTAATCTGATGTATAAGCTATAGATTGTAAAGTTTCATTAAAATCCATTCAGTAGTTTTTACGTGTAAGAGTAACAAACATCCATCCATTCATACTTACAAACTTTCGCGTTTATAATATTAGTAGGATATTTATATATGGATTTAGAGACCCATATTTGCACAGTCTATACCAGTGTGGCCGAAAGCTAACAGTAAGGAAGTGGGGGTTAAGGTAAGCCTGATTAATCACGCACAACGAAACTCGCTACTGGAAGGGTTAACTTGTTTCTCTGCTTTCATTTCAACCCATAGTTCGTATTGTTTAGTTGGTTGTACAATCATTTTGTACAAACTGAATCTACAACTTGACATTATTTTAAAATTTTGAAATTCCAAAAATTAAATTTAAAATATGATATGACATAACAAACAATGTATTCTCTGTCCACATTTACTTTAAGTATTAATTTATTTGTGAGTTGACGTCCTTGGAGAAAATGCTGCAGTGCAGTTTGTTACCGCTTCTTCTGCACTAGCGCTTTGGAAGCGGTAGTAAACTTAGCTGTAAGTTAGCCATTTGACGTCAACTATTGTGCAACAAAATAATGACGATTATTAAGAGATATTATAAATATCCTATGATAATAAAGATATATTTGAATTGAATTGAATTGGTTGGTTTTTGGCTTTATACATACATACGTACATAGATATTATTACGCCTATTTCCTGTGGATAGGAAGAGACTATGGACCTCCACTTGCTACGATCCTGACAAACCCTATTTCACTTCATCTACACTTTATCTCTTCATGCATGCCCGCCGGTAACGGGTACTTTTGTGCTTTTAAGGTTCCGTAGTAAACAAGGAACGCTTTTAGTTTCGCCATGACTATTTGTCTGTCTGTTTGCAGTTCTGCTCGGAGTCTATAAGTTCTAGAAAGCTGTAATTTGCCATGACTATGTATATTAACCATACCGAAAAAGTGGTAAAATATAACATGGAATTTTTTTTTAGGGTAGCTCACAGACATGTAAAGATCTAGTCATTTTTTTTCTCCACTAACCCGTTGGGTGTGATATCGTTGTGTGTCTTTCAAAAATATTATGAGATTGTGAACACTATTTTTTTATTTGGAGAACGAAATTTTTACTAACATTTGCTCTGTAGATCCTTTTAAATATTTTATTTATTTCCTGTTTGATCAAAAAAACACGGAAAATATATTTGTTAATTTTTTTCCGTGTAAACAGGAAGAAATTATCAAAATATAAATCTGATAAACAAATCACTTTAAGGCCATACCCAAATTTTCAGGGGTCCAGTGGCGCCGCCATTTAAAATAAATCATTTAAAAGAAAACGGAGATACCATTTAAAATTGTGTCTTGGTCAAGTTCTAGATACCCATTCAAAGTATTTTTTAAACTACTTTTTGTAGTTTAAAGTGAGAACGTGAAGCTTTTCTACGCACATTTGCGAAAAACGGCCACTTTTAGCTAATGTGCGTAGAAAAGCTTCACGTTCGCACTTTAAATTATAAACAGTAGTTCATAAAATAGTTTTAAGGGTTATCTAGGGCTTGATTAAGACACAATTTTGAATAATATCTCCGTTTCCTTTTAAATTATTTATTTCAAATGGCGGCGCCACTGGACCCCGGAAAATTTGGGTATGGCCTTAAGAAATGGCCAAGTGCAGTCTACTCTCAGCAACAATACTTTATTTTTCATAACTTTTATTTACTTACCATTTTAAACAAGTTACAAGAAAGAACATCTTAGTAACTGTTGTAAGGATTATAGAAAAAAATATAGGTATATGGGGTTTAAGTATTTTGTTTGTTTTATTTTTTTGCATAACAGCTTTCTAGTCTCTACTACAAATCAGCTAAGCCGGGACGCACTGATGGTCAAAAACCAAAATGCGAAACACCAAAAATTTTTTTTGACTTGAAAAATTTTGAAAAAAAAATTTTTTTTATCCCGATGAACACACGTTAAAAAAATAAATGTGCCACTTTTTTATTATTATGCAAGTAGGTACGTAAAAAGTCGTTCTTTCGCGGCATAATTCGTTCGCAGAAAAGCAATCATTGGAAGGAAATTAATTCAAGACACAATTTGCGAAGAGTCCCGAGGGAGTGTGGCAATCAGGCGATTCATGTAAAGATGACCAAGTACTCACAGAGCTCAGAGCGTTCCCAGTTGCATTCTTATGCTGCTCTTTTTTAGGGTTCCGTACCAGTAGGGTAAAAACGGGATCCTGTTACTAAGACTTCGCTGTCTGTCCGTCCGTCTGTCTGTCACCAGGCTGTACCTCAAGAACAGCGATAGCTAAACAGTTGAAATTTTCACAGATGATGTATTTCTGTTGCCGCTATAACAACAAATACTAAAAACAAAATAAATATTTATATAAATATAAAAATACTCTATTTTTGGAATCCAAAAACGCTCTGAATATCAGTTTTGCTGCATTAATAAATCTAATATCTTTATGAGAATAGATATAATCAATGTAAAGTGACACTATTTTGTGGCGTTTTATTTTTTTTACTGTACTGAATGATTTATTTTTAACCCAGCATCCCCAATGCTGTATTCTGAACAAAGAAATGGAACTAGACCATTCTGAATTTAACTTGACTGACACTCGACTGACGCAGTCATGACGTCATGCGAGTGTACGGCGGCGTAAGCGACAGATGTCTGGCAGATTAAATTAATTAAGTTTCCATTGACGGGTCAAGTCGAACGACATTTGCCTTTCGTCAGTTTGTGCCGTCTGGTTTCCGATCCAGAATAGGACTGCATTTCATTGTGTCGAGAGACAGCGCAAACGTCTCTTGCTACCACTAAGTACGTTTCGAAGAAGGGTCAATGTTAGGTGGTAGCCGGTTGGAACACTTTTTGCGCTAATGCTTTCCCAAAGAGGGTTGTTCAGGCAAAACTATAGCCAAATAGGTATTATTTAAGTTACTATTTCGACTAATTCTTCTCCACTACGCAAGATGTTTGGCATTCTTAGGTGACCATTCATCATCGGGTCATTTTGTCTCCACAGCAGGAGCACGACCCTCTCTGTACTACCAGAGCAGCCAGAGGACTTGACCTACACTCTCCACGCTGGCCAGACGGGTTGGAGAGGTCTCAGTGATGTTTATAAGCTTTGTTTAGCTTGTATTCCCTAGGTCGCCTTCTACGACATCCACGGGAGGACTCGGAGTGGCCCTATTCTACTCTGCCGAAATACACACGGCTAATAGGCGATATTTTAAAACCGCATGAATATCGCCTATTAATTTAGGCTCTCCGTTGACACAGACAGACACACAGATACACAGACATACGGACACGTCAAACTTTTTCCGGTCCTCTGGCTCGCTTCACAAAGCTGGTGGAGTAGGATATACTTACTACCTGGGGCAATATAAGTGTTTAAAATACCCTAGAGATTGAGGGAAATTGGTATCTATCGAGTTATTTCAACTAAAGCGCGTTGAGACAGTAGACGAAAATTCCACAAATTCGTTTAAATAGTGTGCGTACAATATGACATCTAGTGGCGGCTAATCGAATCACTTATTGAAAAATAAGCTTAAAGCATCAAGTATGATTGCATTACATAATGCAATGCAACATAAATACATACTATCACGTCTTTATCCCTAATGGGGCAGACAGAGCATTTTGGGTCTTGCGGTTCTATGCAGAGCCCAGGGCCGCAAGACCCAAAAGCCACTTTTAGCGTCATGGTGGGCGAGAAGATGGAAAAGCAATCAATACAGTGATGGCTTGCTAGCCGCATTGCCTGTTAACATGATTTGCATTTTTGCCCATTCCCTCGATCGGCTTTTACGATCTGCGTGGGAAGAGAAGCAGCTGGTACATTCTAAGTTTTTTTATTTCTCCCAGACCAGCATGGGAGCCATATAGATGGCGCATGTGTTTAACAGTGTGTCAATCCTTAAAAAAAATAAGCAGCTTGCAAGTTCCGACATTAGTGAATACTTACACGCACCAACTAATTCTAGCTGTACCTTACTTACAAACACAAAAAGAAAACTCGTTTATTATTTAGCCAAGACTTTTTGCTATCTCCTTACCTACCCTCAAATAAAGTACTGTTACGGTTCCGACCTGAATTTTCTACGTGGAGGTGGAATAGTCAACTTTGTTTTACCGTTTTATTATGTTAAACTGTGGCTCAATTTCGAGTAATGCGCCCAATTGGAATACATTCACGATTTCTGCTTCCACCGAAACGTGACACAAAATGAAATTGATGCAGAAGTTGGGCTTACACAGAGATAAATTATAAGTATTGCATACAGAATCTTCTAAGGTCCCCCGCAATATGCGTCCCCATTACCTGTCAACGCACCTCTCCCCCGTTCTCATCTTGCATTACATTGCGCTCCCTAGGAGATTCCGTTCACACCTGGATGAGAGCAGCACTGGACCGAGATGGGTGGCGTCGACGAAGAGAGGCCTATGCTCAGCAGTGGGCGGAAGAAGGGCTAGGATAATGATGACGTAATACTTATAATAATTAATTGTGGCTTAACTTAGACGCACATACACTCACACTTTTACTTCTATATCCTAATCAAACAAACAAATATTTATTTGCTTATGCAGGTTTACATGTCAAATAGACCTAAGCCCTAAGCATTTTGGCTTACGACCCTAAGCAGACAGAGCCCGGAGTCGCAGGCCTACTTTTAGGATGGTCGAGAAGGTGGAAAAGGAATAATAATAGTGACGGTTTGCTAGCCGCATCACCTTTCAACATGACTCACATTTTCGCCTATCCCCTCGATCTGTATGACATGTGTGTTTACACCTAATTTTATGTGTACTGATGTGCTAAATAATTCTAAGTTTTATTATATTGACCTGTAACAAAATTTTATCAATAAGTAATAAACAATAAACGATCAGCTTGTAGGATCTGTGAGGGATGAGAAGCAGCTTATACATTCTAAAAAATTTCTTTTCTACATACATACACACCCATCTGCCATGCTGACATATTATTACTTACAGTATTTAGTAATAAAACTGAGCCTTCATCTGAGCTTCTTTTTCCAAACACTAGGTGATCCCTATTTCACTTCTTCACTATTTTTATTTTACAACAGAACGCACCGCCTTTTTCTAATGATGAAATAAAATTTGCATTTATAAAACTTTGTCTAAAGATTTTCTATGTTTTTCCGAAAAGCCTGTATTGTGTTCTGACTTCGGAATAATTTATCACAGAAACAAAATACAAGGTGTGATTTTCTATGAATAAGTGAAGGAGACGTATCCCCATTTAGTATTTATCGTTTTTAGGGATCCGTACCGTACCCAAAGGGTAAAAACGGGACCCTATTACTAAGACTTCGCTGTCCTTCTTCTGTCACCAGGCTTTATCTCATAAACTGAGCCATGATAGCTATACAGTAAAAAATTTCACAGATGATGTATTTCTGTTGCCGCTAAATATTTAAGTGGGGCTCCCATACAACACACGTGATTTTTTATATAGCTTAAAGGCCTTAATTTTGGACCAAAATTTTGCAACGGGGAACACCTTGTCAATCGTTAGCCTCATTAACATTATTGATAAGTAAAAGTGCCTGTAAAGGCACAATATTGATAAAATTAAAGGTCTAATTAGTCATTACAGAATACACTTTTGAATTTTAAAATCTGTCATTCGCATAAAATAGGCACTGAATTTTCCTGTGTGTTCATCTTTCATCTTTAAAGGACGTCATTGACAAGGAATTAAAAATCAAAACTGCCGTGCGAGTCGGACTCGCGCACGAAGGGTTCCGTATTATTATCTAAACAACTTTAGAGTAACGACTAAATAAACTATTTTATATACAACGTGGAAGGGACATACCGCTTATAAATCGAACCAGAGGTTACACTAGATCACTATATTATAATGATAATAAAATAACAGTTAAAAAACAAAAAAAAAAACATTTCGACATGCACACTTTTGTATTGTCATTATACTATAGTGATCTAGTATAGCCTGTGGTTCGATTTATTACGGGTATGTCCCTTCCACGTTGTATATCGAGCAAAAAAACGGCAAATAAATCACGTTGGTTGTGTGGGAGACCCTTATAGGAAGAAACATTAATTTTTTTTTATTTTTATTTTCTTTAAAGTATAAAACTAAATATTTCAAACGTCCACCTGTTGCCATTATTACAATCGAGCAAAAAATAATTTGTTGTATGAAAGTCATACTTAAATATTTATTTTATTCAGTTTTTAGAATTTGTTCTTATATCGGCAACAAAAATACATTATCTGTGAAAATTTCAACTGTATATCTGTCACGGTTCATGAAAGACAGACAGAGAGACAGTAGAGTCTTTGTTTCTTAGTCAGAGTTTTACCCTTTGGGTACGGGACCCCAATAATGATTATATTTAAAGAAAACATAATAAAGTAGATACTTTTTTTTTTTTTCAAATTCTGATATGTATTTTTTTATCATATGATACCTTTAATAAATATTAACAATATCTCTTGATAATCGTCACTTTGTTTTGTTACACATCGAATGGTTACTTACATACATTACAGCTACGTTTACTATTTACTGTCTATTTATTACGAAATATCGTAGATACTGTATTCGATAATTAAAATAAAAAAAACGATGGGTTGCACTCTGGGAGTGCCGGCAGAAGTGAAAACTTGAATATTAACGTTGTGCATTTTTGATATTTTGGAATGGTTAGGGAATAATTTTGCACGAATTGCTTTAATTATCCAATGACCAAATTCATTTTCAACAAAATCATTTTCAAATACACAGCAGTGTGGCCACTACACAGACGGTCGAGCCATCAGCTGTCACCATCCATGGATGCGCGTAGCACGCTGTAACATAAACACACACGAACATTCGCGCAAGCGCCCTGCGCCGTCTTTTGCGAATTTTCGATCAGGCCACGTGTCCTGACGCGAGTTTAACATTTTTTACCCATTCCAAAAAAAGTGCACAACGCCGCTAAAGAAGTTTTCACTACAATATCGCCTTACGAGGACCTAGCTAACTACTACTCGTGTACACTACTTAAAGTACTTTAAGATGAAATATTTCCAACTCCCACAAACAAAGGGATGAAAGGCTTATTGAGTTGTTCGGAAGTTTAAAAGTTTGCTTTGAAACTGAGACTTGCGGTGACTGCTTCGATCAAAAGATTCCTCGTTGTTTTTTGTAATTGACTGACTATTAAGGACCGTTGTTAAGCAAAGACCTACTCTTTTTCCCGACTGTGTCAGAAGGAGAGACATTTTTCGACTGTATACACGCTGACTTTTCATTGGTTTCGGAAAATAAATGTCGTATAGTAAATAAATTTCTCTATCCATATACGTTATCCAAATTTCTGTATGTCTTATGATAAAAGAGTTGCGTAAATGATTTTCGATCGAGACCACGTAGTTATACGCTGCGTAATGTTGATGACCCCGGCCGACCGGCGGGCGGTGTATGGCGGCGGTACTACGAGTACTAATTGATCTCACAATTTTACTTTTGAGTTTTAGACAAAATTTTTTGTTTATGAATTTTTATTTTGACTAGCTAATTATGTCTTACTAACGATGCCTATGAAGTGGCCTTCGGCTTCAAAACCAATGAAAAATCACCGTGTATATGATACCTTTAATAAATATTAACAATATCTCTTGATAATCGTCACTTTGTTTTGTTGCACATCGAATGGTTACTTACATACATTACAGCTAAGTTTAATATTTACTGTCTATTTATTACGAAATATCGTAGATACTGTATTTGTTAATTAAAATAAAAGTACCTGGGCGACCGAGCTTTGCTCGGTTGACGGTTACATATCAAACATTAACTAATTTTTTTAAACTTGTCTAAAAACAATGCAAAATAAAATAAAAAATATAAACTTAAACATAAAAAAAAACAAAAGAAAGTCACCGAATGGGATTCGAACCCGTAACACTCTTTCTAGCGGTCGCTATCCTTAACCACTGAGCTAAATCAAGGCGGTCGCGGCGCGACGAAATTAGCGACCATATTCTGCGTGGAAAGAAAAACGCATGAAAACTCGAAAACACGCGTTCTCCCAAACATAAAACTAATCTAGATCGATTGTTTACCCCCGAAAACCCCCATATACAAATTTTCAGCGAAATCGTTAGAGCCGTTTTCGAGATCACAGAAATTTATAAATAAATATATATATATATATATATTCTTGTATATATATTCTTGTGAGCAATTCTTGTATATATATATATATATATACAAGAATTGCTCGTTTAAAGGTATAAGATAAGATATCACCTTACGAGGACCTAGCTAACTACTACTCGTGTACACTACTTAAAGTACTTTAGGATGAAATATTTCCAACTCCCACAAACAAAGGGATGAAAGGCTTATTGAGTTGTTCGGAAGTTTAAAAGTTGTCTACTGGCTTTGAAACTAAGACTTGCGGTGACTGCTTCGATCAAAAGATTCCTCGTTGTTTTTTGTAATTGATTGGCTATTGAAGACCGTTGTTAAGCAAAGACCCACTCTTTTTACCCGACTGCGTCAGAAGGAGAGACATTTTTCGAGTGTATACACGCTGACTTTTCATTGGTTTTGGAAAAAAAATGTCGTATAGTAAATAAATTTCTCTATCCATATACGTTATCCAAATTTCTGTATGTCTTATGATAAAAAAGTTGCGTAAATGATTTTCGATCGAGACCACGTAGTTATACGCTGCGTAATGTTGATGACCCCGGCCGGCCGGCGGGCGGTGTATGGCGGCGGTACTACGAGTACTAATTGATCTCACAATTTTACTTTCGAGTTTTAGACAACATATTTTGTTTTTGAATTTTTATTTTGACTAGCTTATTAGGTCTTACTAACGATGCCCATGAAGTGGCCTTCGGCTTCAAAACCAATGAAAAATCACCGTGTATATGAGGATTTAAGCTTTACATGTGTCTTTGGATTCGTCTATATTTTAAGAGCGATACTGGATTAGTGTGTATATAAAAACCGGCCAAGTGCGAGTCAGACTAGCGCACGAAGAGTTCCCCTACCATTATCCTAAATAATCTTACTACTACTTATTCATTTTATTCTGTTTTTAGTAATCGTTTTTATAGCGGCAATAGAAATACATCATCTGTGAAAATTTCAACTGTCTAGCTATCACGATCATGAGAAAGGTACGGCCTGGTGACAGACAGACAGACAGACAGACAGTAGTCTAGTGATAGAGTCCGGTTTTACCCTTTGGGTACGGAACCCTAATATTTAAACAAAAGCAAAAAGCGGAATTTTCAAGATGGCCGGTTTTGTTTTTTTATAATTCCTACATATTTCAGTCTGTTGTTTTTTTTTTGCGATCTTCATTTGCATTATTTTCAAATAACGTTAAATGGCTTAAAACTGTTAGTTCGTTACTCATTTTTGGGTAAAAATGGTGAGTTATAATAACAAGAGTAGGTTTAATAGTTATTATTATTATTTTTCTTGTTCTTGTTTTTCTCAGCTAATGCTAGTCTTTTTAAATGAAAGACACGGGCCATGGCCAAGTGGCTAACATTGTGAAGGGTTGTTTGTCAGTCCGTCGGTTTCATTGCTGTTATATGAAATGAAATGAAATGAAACTTTATTGCTTAAAATGTGGTACAATTGGATAGTAGATACAAAAGTAATATGTCGAGTCTCACACATTTTGTCATCACTGACATGCAACAGACATTATTATGTCAACTATAACTTTTTTTTTTTAATTTAATTAATAATTATTGATCAAAATGTACATGCAATCAAAATTTTATTATTGTCAATTTCAATTTTTTATTATTTGTCATTATAAATGTGAACATGCAGGTAAAAACTCTTTGACACTATAAAAACACTTCTTTACAAGCCAGTTATACAGTTTTTGTTTGAATAGTTTAATACTCTGTATTAATCTGATATCTTTAGGCAATTCATTGAAGATTCGTACAGCCATAGGGAAACTATTAGATTTATACAGCCATGTTTTCACTGTAGGATATAATAATCTTTTTGGATTTCTTTTACTGTACCTACTTGGTAAATCATTACTGGTTTTAAATAATTCTGGGTGTGATTTTACAAGTGAGCATATTTCGTATATGTACATACTCGGGAGACTTAATAGTTCCAGTATTTTGAACAAAGGTCTACAGCTTGTGAAAGATGATACCCCAAAAATCGCACGTATGCATTGTTTTTGTGCGACAAATGCTCTATTAAGTTCTATTAAGTTATAGTTTTCATTATCGGTGGTATCCATGAACTTTCTCACTATTCGGCACGTATTGAGAATAGCGGCCTTCTGCATATTTATAAAGGTTAGTGGCTTGAGATCCAG
Organism: Acrobasis consociella; assembly: GCA_963555685.1. NCBI lineage: Eukaryota > Metazoa > Arthropoda > Insecta > Lepidoptera > Pyralidae > Acrobasis > Acrobasis consociella. The sequence goes on from OY743127.1 coordinate 979,061, forward strand.
GAGCTTCAAAGAGTGATGTAGGTGTCTTGAGATCACATATTATTTAAAAACTTTATTGTACTTAAATTATCAAACATTTATCACAAATAATTACAAACAACGGTACAAATGGTGGACTAATCCCAGTAGGGATCTCTTCCAGTCGACCAGAGAAACAGAGGACAGTTATTATTAAGGAAGGCAGAAGTACTAAAGAACGCAATACAAAAAGTATAAATAATAATAAGTAAGATGATCCGTGCTTCGAGCCGTCGGTCCCGGTCACTGTCTTTGACATTGGTCGTTACCTAACCATGTCAGAGGCCTTTAAGGCGGTTTAAAAACTCTGACACTAGTGTTAGTCACTAACACACACGATAAGAAGAAGAAGAAAAAGTATAAATAAGGCTTATACACTTCAACTATTACAAGTATTATAGGTAAGTAAGTTAGTATAGGTAGTCTTCGTTTGTCACTAAATTGACTTTGACGTTAACTTGTCTTCTTCTTCTTCTTCTTCTTCAGCCTTCATTCACCCATTGTTGGGTATATAGGCCTCTTCATGGTGTTTCCACTTGACCCGGTCTTCTGCAATTCGCATCCAGGTCTTGCCCAATATCTGATCGATGTCATCGGCCCAGCGCATAGGTTGTCTCCCAACATTTCTCCGGCCAGGCCGAGGTCTCCATTCGGCAATTTTACGCGCCCAACGACCATCTTCTCTTCTACTCATATGTCCAGCCCATCTCCATTTCGACCTCGCCACTATTACTGCGATATCATCAACTTGTCTATTAATAACTAAATTTTTAACAAGAAATCGGTTGTGTTGTTTGTAGGAAGTCGGTTTATCGTATAGAAAAATTATCTCTCAGGAGATCTCCTAAGTTTTTTTATTTTTTTTATTTATTCATCACAGAATCAACAGCACTTAACAATATTATTATTTTATCTTATAAACTATAACTTGCTGCCAATTACAGATTCTCATTTTGTAATTAAAATATTCAAAAATGATGTTTAGAGTTCTTCATCATATCTGCACAAATACAATTTGGTAGGCTTTTAAATAAAAAGGAATCATCAAAATAATCATACATCTCAGTTTAAGAATTGTTATTTTCATGTGTTTTGGTGCAATAAAGTGTTTTTATTTTAACTTACTTACTTGCATCGAAATCGGTTCACAAGTGTAAGTGTTCACAATAAAAACAAACAGGTCTAATGATAATAATAAAATAAATAAATATATAGGGACAAATAACACTGATTGAGCTAGCCCTAAGGTAAGTTCGAGACTTGTGTTATAAGATACTAACTCAACGATACTATATTTTATAACAAATACATATATAGATAAACATCCAAGACCCAGGAAAAATTGAAAAAGGCCATTTTTCAACTTGCCCTGGCTGGGGATAGAACCCAGGACCTCCGGGTTGGCGGTCTAGCGTGTTGACAATTACGCCATGAAGATCGTCAATGACGATCTTCTCCTTTTATAAAGTTGGTTAAAAACGGCTCTGAAATGCCTTTTTTAATCATTTTAGTTTACAAGTGACCTTATCGAGTCAAAAAGGTTAATAAATTCTAAAGTTATTTTCCTCCCTATTCATACCAGTAGACATCATTTCCCGGTGCCGTAATAGAAGAGTTATGAACTCCATAAATCTAAGTTACGCTATCGTAAGTAAGTTTGGCGATAATTTGTGTTCATCGGGCGTAAACAGATAAATTTGGTCGCCGAAATGGGGCCGAGATTCGGGAATATTCGGCAATCTGCGTGGCCTAGGCAAAACGACTTTTAAGATTTTAAAGAACATAAGTTTTTTTTTTGTACAATATTTTTATTAAAAATCAATTAATGCGCATATATTCGGGAATCAGCGCTGCGTAGCCTAGGAAAAACGAAGAAGGAAACAAGTTTCTTAAAAACAATTTGTTTTTTTTCGTACAACGCAGCTTTTACTAAATAATTACGCTTTTAGACCATTTTAAAACATATATGTCGCAGTTAGATTGTACAATCTCTAGCTGTTTGGCATTACAGCTCGGTTTTGTAAAACACCTGAAAATCGTTCAGCAGGTGCAGACAAAACTTTTAGACTTTTGCTTAACTAGCCCACGCTAAAAAGAGGGGTATTATAAGTTTGCTAATGTCTGCCTGTCTGGATGGACCAATTTCGATGCAATCTTTTACATACAAGCAAGTTCGCTTGCGGGTTCTTAGATATCTTATACCTTTAAACGAGCAATTCTTGTATATTTATTTATATATTTATATGTATATAAATTTATGTGATCTCGAAAACGGATCTAACGATTTTGCTGAAAATTGGTATATGGGGGTTTTCGGGGGTAAACGATCGATCTAGATTAGTCTTGTGTTTGGAAAAACGCGTGTTTTCGAGTTTTCATGTGTTTTTCTTTCCACGCAGAATATGGTCGCTAATTTCGTCGCACTTGCCGCTATCCTTTTTGGCTCAGCAGTTTAGGATGCGGACCGCTAGAAAGACTGTTACGGGTTCTAATCCCACTCGGTGACTTACTTTTGTTTTTTTTATGTTCAAGTTTATATATAATTTTTTATTTTGTATTGTTTTTACACAAGTTTAAAAAAATTTAGTCAATGTTTGAGATGTAACCGAGCAAAGTTCGGTCGCCCAGGTACTGTTTGATGAAAAGCGGTTTGGCCGTTCAAAAGTTATTGGGGATTACCGCTTGAAAATCCAGGTTTTTAACTGTCTAGCAAAAATAGATGGCGCTACGGATATCAGTTCTACTATTTAGTTCCTTTACTCATCACTAGATGGCGTTATAAAAAACAATTGAAAGTCGGGGATTTTTTAATTTGCCTGGCAAGTAACCTTGTTTCTTTTATGAAAATATTAAAAGTTGGGGTTCTTTTTTATTTGCTTGTTAAGTAAACTTGTTTTTTTTTCTTCTTTTTCAGGTATGGATCTTCGGCGACGTCTGGTGCTCGGTGTGGCTGGCAGTGGACGTGTGGATGTGCACAGCTTCCATCCTGAACCTCTGCGCCATTTCTCTGGACCGCTACGTGGCGGTAACCCGGCCCGTCAGCTATCCTAGCATCATGAGTAGAAAGCGAGCCAAGGCGCTGATCGGTGGACTGTGGGTGCTGTCGTTTGTCATCTGTTTCCCACCGCTCGTTGGCTGGAAGGACAAGAAGGTTTGTTTGTAATAACTTTATTGTACATACATACATACATACTATCACGTTTCTATCCCTAATGGGGCAGACAGAGCATTTTGGGTCTTGCGGTTCTATGCAGAGCCCAGGGCCGCAAGACCCAAAAGCCACTTTTAGCGTCATGATGGGCGAGAAGATGGAAAAGCAATCAATACAGTGATGGGTTGCTAGCCGCATCGCCTGTTAGTGTTAACATGATTTGCATTTTTGCCCATTCCCTCGATCGGCTTTTACGATCTGCGTGGGAAGAGAAGCAGCTGGTACATTCTAAGTTTTTTTTTTATTTCTCCCAGACCAGCATGGAACTTTATTGTACTATGAAAAAAACACAATTACATACAAAAACAATAGAATAAATGAACAACGGCGGACTTATCCCATACTGGAATCTCTTCCAGTCAACCGGTATGCGTTTTCTCATTTGATTATCTTAGCAGGATGCTATAAAAGTATAGGAATAGGCGGGTGCTGTTTCGGCTACCCTTGGGAATATATCCTGTAGCCAGATTAGCCGTGTGGTTCCCGGCAGAGTAGAATAGGGCAACTCCAAGTCTTCCCGTGGATATCGTAGAAGACGACTTAGAAATTACAAGCTAAATAAAGCTTATAAACATCAATGAGACCTCTTCAAGTCGTCTGGCTGGCAACGACAGTATAGGGCAAGTCCTCTGGCCAAGTATGGCTCTAGTAGTTCAGAGAGGGTCGTTGGACTGCAGTGGAGACTAAAAAGACATTATGATGATGATTTACTACTATAGAGAAGGTCATGCTTCTGCAGAGACCCCGTCCTACTTCTTCTTCTTCTCGTGTGTGTTAGTGACTAACACTAGTGTCAGAGTTTTTAAACCGCCTTAAAGGCCTCTGACATGGTTTTAGGTAACGACCTATGTCAAAGACAGTGACCGGGACCGACGGCTTAACGTGCCCTCCAAGCACGGATCATTTTACTTATCGGACAGTCAGGTGATCAGCCTACAATGTCCTATCCAAACTAGGATATCAACACAAAGTCGTTGCCTCTGCCGGGAATCGAACCCGCGACCTCCGGTTATGAGCCGAACGCTCTAACCACTACACCACGGAGGCAGTTACTACAGTACCTACAGTACCTATAGTTACTACAGTACCTAGCTACTATAGTAGGCAGATTATTTGGCTTACTACTCTCCACGCTGGCCAGACGGGTTGGAGTGGTCACTAAACGTCTGCCTATAAAAAAAACGTATATTCCAGCCTGAAGAATCAGAAAAAGACGGTTGGACCCCCAACCCCCCGTGCCCCTGGACCTGCGAGCTCACCAACGACGCCGGTTACGTCGTCTACTCTGCTCTGGGCTCCTTCTACATCCCAATGTTCGTGATGCTGTTCTTCTACTGGAGGATCTACAAGGCTGCGGTCAGAACCACCAAGGCAATCAACCAGGGCTTTCGGACTACTAAAGGTATTTGTAACCTTCACCTCTTGACCATTGATCATTTTGATAGACAACGCTGCAAAGTCAAAGTCAAAGTCAAAGTCAAAAATTTTTATTCAATGTAGGATAAATTTATCTCTTATTGAAGGTCATTTTTTTTAAATATTTTTTTTTAGTGCAGAAGCTAAAAACTACTAGCGTTTCGGAACGACCACTGCTGGGAAGATTACGCCGAAAGAAACCCAGTTCAGTATTGGTCCCTACCCAGCCTGATGGGCTATGTTACAATTACAATACAGATTTACACTTAAGCTATACATTTAAATTATACAATTACAATTTGCAGACAACTATTTCCAAGAATTTTTCTCAGATGATGATAAGTAGTCATTTACATGATAATACGCATTTTGTAATAAATGATTTTTAACGGCTGTCTTAAACTTAGATAATGGTAATGCTACTATATCAACTATTCACTGTTTGATTGTTATATAATATAATGCTAATGGATTCAGTCTTTCTTTATGTAGGTATGTATGTTAAGTCGAACTAGCCGCGAACACGAACTCACAGGTGGGCGTGGCCAAAAAGCATGCTGTCTCATCTAACATTGTGTGTACGACAAATTATGGTAAATCGAGCGCGTAAAAAAAGACGCATAACACCCCTTTTCCCAGAGGACTTTCCTTGCATAAACGTTTATTAAATTTGGCAATAATTAAGCTGTGTCGATGCTGACTTTGTTCTGGAGATTTTACTTTCTTTTATGACTTATTAGCTGTGGCCGCGGGCTTCGCTCCCCGTGGGAATTTTGGGATAAACAGTACCTTATGTCCTTCCCCGAGTCTCAAACTATATCCATACCAAATTTCATCCAAATTTTAAAAGAGGTAACAAACAAATATACAAACTCACTTTCGCATTTATAATACTAGTAGGATAGGATAGGATTTACGCCGAAAGTTGCGTAAAAATGAGCAAGAAAAACGATTTGATAGCTCGTAAATTTTTAATGGCTTTTTCTTTTTCTTTTCTGTATCAATATGGAAATTTATAATGAAACAAAACGATATCATGCACTTTTAGGGTGAATCTTGAGAGGCTCAATTTGCGCTGTCTGGAAAAATAAAGTACCCGTAGTATTTAAATTTGAAAACAAAATATTTTTTTTATGCTACTATAATGTATGATCTAACTGAGGCACGATAGTTATTGTGTTTATTTTAATGCAAATAGTCGAAAAAAAAATCTGAAAGGTCAAAATATTGATAACCCTGGCGCGTCCGCTTCACATTTTCTGAACAACTTACCCACAAAACACTAAGTTATGAACGGAAATAAAATAAACAGTGAGGTTAAATCGCTAGCAGGGTTGTTGTTGATATATAAAAAAAATATACAGTATGTGTATTAATGACAGATTTATTTAGAAATATAATATAAAGTTTGTCCGAGACTAAACAGTGATTCCCGTGGCGCGCCACTAAAACACGTAAATCCCTAGTGGAATATTCTAAAGGAGTGCATCCGAGTCGTCGCATGGGTACTACTAGTAGCACTTCGAACATCGTTGAGGAAGATTGCGCCATTCGTTGCTCCAGGACGAAATTACAAAGGCGAATATTTGATTCCCCTGGTTTTGTTTCACTATGTCGTTGATTACCCTGATCACGTTTATAAATATCATTAGATTTTTTAGGAATTGTTTTCCGATGTTAACGGAACAGCGGAAATGATTATTATGTATTTATTATATTTTTATTGTTTAAAACCTATTGGTTTTATCACAATCGATAAAAACATTCTACTTTTTGATTCCACTGGGGTCGATTCCCTTGGTATTTGCGCCAGGGTACTCAAAATTCATGATGATAAATCAAAATTTTCCTGATTTTCCGTGAAAAAAAGTAAGGTTTTTATCTTATTTATTACAAATATGTTTATTTTTAATCTATGCTTTCGACTAAAAATCATTTATTACCCCTCGATGCAAAAAGAAGGGTGTTATAAGTTTGACATCAATATCTGTTTCTATGTGGGTCTGTCTATGTGTCTGTGTGTCTGTATTGTATCATAAACTAATATTAATTAATACTTATTTTTTCTGAATGTAAGTTGATTGATCTGAGATATTTTTTATGTGGAAATTGACAAATTATTGATAATGACGTTACCAAAAATATTAGTTGTTGATTTTATATAATTTTTAAATATATATAATTTATTGAAGTAAGAAAGAAAAAAGAAATAAAATTACATATTTACAAATATTCACACAGAAAAAAGTTAACTATTAATTTAGTCTAAAAAGTGGCATAGTGCCAAGAACGCTGGCCGCATTTCCGCGTTGGATCGCAATACTGATGTTTTGATTTAAGTAAGTACTTACCGAAATATTTGTACAAGGATAATCTGATAGTTGATTTTAAAACTAAATAGTTTTCCTTTTAGTTGTTTTCAGTACATTTTTCTATAATTAATGAGTCACTATCGATAAAAGTGCCAATTTCTTCAATCAAAAGGCTGATTAATTCTTACAGATGCTACCAAAAGGCTGATTAGTTATATTTACTTACTGTAAATTAATAATAAAACTTGATTTACTTATATCATGACTAAATTTTGATTCCCTTGACGTCATTTATTGATTCCCCTGCCAAGAAAAACTTTAAATTGCTATAATTATGGAACCGCTCAGCTAAAAGTGATGCCTGTTCGTTATATGTGTTTATAATTGAGTAAAATTTTATTTTTTATTATTACATATAAAAAAACTGTTTAAATAAATTCCGCCAGGGGAATCAACTAAATATGCCGAATCTGAAGATTCACCCTTTAATGCACGATGTCAAACAGTGGAGGAAATCACCTCCAAAATTTGTGTAGGAAAAGTATAATATGTATCGACAAGTTCCACATTAAAATTAAGAGACAGAAGAGAATATCATGAAAGAAAATCTTTCGTTTTTACAACCTTTTATTCGGTTTTACCTGTCCCGTTGTTTATGTGTCTGTCTGTAATCAAATCTTGCAAGATAAACTTGAAACACTTCCCGGTTGAGCTGAAATTTTGCAGGCATACGTATAATAACAATACAATGTTATGATAACATGCAGTTGTTCTGACGATGGAGCCGGTTGATGGCCATAGGAATTTTGTAATGAAATTCAATTCAATTCAATTCAAAATATTTATTGCATCATAATGTACATCAGTTCTAACTACTAAAAGTCACTGTCTGAAAATAGGTACACTATGAACCCTGTCCGGTATCGCAACCAAAAAGTGGAACGGCAAGCGAGTTTTATGACATGCAGTTAATTTATAAATTTAAATGATAAAATATATTTAAAAAGGATTTTTGTTTGTAGTTCTCAGCAGATTGTTAGTTATTTATTATAAGTAAATTATTGTCAACATATAAATATAAAAGTAGTGTCAATGTTTATTGGGTATAGTATTTAATGTCAATTTCAATTAAAATTTTTATTGTTAAAATACTCGTCCAATCTGTAATACGTTTTATTTACTAAAATTAATTTCAACTTCTTTATAAATTAAGAATTTTTATCTTCATTCCTTAGATTGTCGGGTAGGGCATTATAAATTTTTATCGTCATAGCTAGCGGGCCAGACTTAAAAAGTTCTAGCCTAGAAGCGGGTGTAACTAGTTTATTTTTTTGCCGAGTGGGGTATCGTCTTTGCAAGTCTCCTTTTTTGTGTAAAATTGGGGATATTGGCGTACAAATTTGCATAATTCTAAAATAAAAATACATACAAAATATGGTTAAAACGACGCAAGCACATCGAGTTTGATTAGTCTTGAGCACTTTAAACTTTTAAGTTCATTGTTTTAGATGTAAGCTCATATTTTTTATTAAAACATGCCGTGTGGTTTCCAGCAGAGTAGAGTAGGGCCACTTTAAGGCTCCCGTGGATGTCGTAGAAGGCGACTTACGGAACACAAGCTAAACAAAGCTTATAAATATCAATGAGACCTCTCCAACCCGTCTGGCCAGCGAGGAGAGTGAAGGCCATGTCTTTTAGCTGCTCTGGCCAAGTATGGCTCTGGTAGCACAGAGAGGGTCGTGCTCGTGCAGTGGAGACAAAAATAACTGTTAATGATTTTTTTTAAATAAATTTTTTGTAATGTCTGTTACACTTAGGTCTGTATGTATGTCCCATTGGGACCCTTTTTTTTTGCATAATTTTTTTGTCCTAATATGCTTTGGCATACTGGGTTTGGCATAAAATATTTTGTCATAATAGTTTTTAGGCATAAGTTGGTTTTTGGCATACTGGTAAGTTGGGCATAATTATATTTTAGGCTAATTTGTTACGGCATAATGTTAATTCGCATAATCTCTTTAGGCGTAATAACTATAAGACTAATAGTATTTAGGCATAATATTTTTAAAAATAACAGAAACAAAATTAAGTTATTTAAGTGTTTATTTTTAATTATCATGCAAAAAAAATATGACCACCCAGAACAAATGTGAGGGCAAAAGGGGAGTTAGGTTTAAGTTTTTTTTTTATGATTACCTGGAACAACTGTGAGACCAGAAAGGAAGTTAGATTCAACTTATTAGCAATTAATAAACAATTTATATACAATGAATAATAATGTTATGCTTAATCATTTTTATGCTTAAAGTAATGTTATGTCTTGATAAATTATGGTTTGATGACATTATGCTTACATCCTTTTATGCTTTAAAATGTTAGGGCTAAATAATGATTATTCATACTCCATTATGCGAAAGGAAGTTATGCTTAAAAACAATTGTGCATTAAACCAGTATGCTATGTGATATTATAGCTTAAATTTGTATGCATTTAGAAAGTGATCCTGTCCCATTATCATTACTCATAACCAAATATTTATTTCCAATCATCGATAGGTATTTGCAATAAATCGAATTCTACAAACATAAAAGAATTAAGTAACACAAGAAACCGTTGAAAGCTGAGTACAAAAGCTTTCAAAAGCTTTGATGTATAGTCAAGAGCGTCTGTGAGTTAACACGACACTCATTTGCAGTACTCTCGATATTCAAGGCTTTCTAAAACCCACTTGATATTATACTTTTAAAATATCTTGATACTTTTCTTTTAAATAAGTATATCATAACTAGCCAAAGCCTGTGACTTTGTTCGCGTGGACTTTATGACCCCGAAAAATGCTCATAAATTTTTACACAATTCTACACATACTATCACGTCTTCATCCCTAATGGGGCAGACAGAGCATTTTGGGTCTTGCGGTTCTATGCAGAGCCCAGGGCCGCAAGACCCAAAAGCCAATTTTAGCGTCAGGGTGGGCGAGAAGATGGAAAAGCAATCAATACAGTGATGGGTTGCTAGCCGCATCGCCTGTTAACATGATTTGCATTTTTTTGCCCATTCCCCGATCTGCATGGGAAGAGAAGCAGCTGGTACATTCTAAGTTTTTTTTATTTCTCCCAGACCAGCATGGGAGCTTACCGATGGGCCGAAGAATATATTTCTATTTTATCTATGTCATTAGGCGAGGCAAATGTTACTTTGATGATTTCTTTTTCCACCTTTTTACAATGGGTTTTGTTGCCATATTCTCTATCTTTATAACGATATCATCTTCAACTATTTATGATGGGCAAGAAGAAGCACGTCACCAGTGCTCCAATCTGTACAAGTCTTAACGGATGAAAGAAGTAGTTAATATCATCTTCTTTCAACATTTATATAGAAACTAACATTTCATTTAGATTTAAAACAAATTGTAGTGTATCATCTTTTTGTAACTTTTTCTTTTCTCTTTGATTATCTACTTTGTCCCCCGGGAACATGTACGAGGCACGTACACTTAGGTATTCCACTCGGGTTACATACTAATTACGTATTTCATACTTTTTACTCAGTCAGCTTTCAACATTCATTCATATCACCCATTTAACATTTTTATATCGGAAATAAATCAAATCAGTGAAAAATTTAAACTATCTATTATTTAACATCTTAAATTAACGTAAAACCTAAGGTGATGCCTTTTAATGTGTAACATTTTAAAGATAGTCCCAGTAGATCTTCCAAGTTAGGACTCCAACAAACCACAGGCTCTAACAGAGGAGCAACAGTCTACCCGCGACCCTTGTTACTGACCTGTGTCACCAACCGTCGCTGACCTCGCATAATATTGCTCTTTAGCCAGAGCCCTTACCAGTAGATCTAACGTGAATTCGTATTCCAGGGACAGGCATGGGTAACCGCTTCGACGACAACCGACTGACGCTCAGGATACACCGAGGAAGGGGATCGGCTCGGCCACATGGTTCTCCGCTGTCAACTGCCTCGAACCATTCCACAAGCACTTCATTGAGTGCTTCTCCAGAAAGGTTGAGAAGGTAGGTTCCAATGGTAGAAAACAGGATCGTTTTCTTAGACTTTCTTGATCATTGTTGTCTAGGTACTTCTCTTCAACTTGGCAGTATTGGCACATTCATAATTGCATCATAGATGCTAGGTTTTCGGCGTGATCTTTCGGCCTTTTCTAAAGATGATGTCAATAGTCACTTCTTTTTGCGACAGGCTTTTTACAAACTTCTAGCTAACAGTTTTGAGTTGTAGTTGGCAACTTTATCTTTGCACAAGTAAGACAATAATAAAAGGGACTTTATCTTGAATAGGACCACTCCAAGTCTTTCTGTGGATGTCGTAGTAGAAGGCGACTTAGGAAATACAAGCTAAACAAAGCTTTTAAACATTAATGAGACCTCTCCAACCCGTTTGGCCAGCGTGGAGAGTGTAGGCTAAATCCTCTGGCTGCTCTGGCCAAGTATAATGGCTCTAGTAGTACAGAGAGGGTCGTGCTCCTGCAGTGGAGACAAAAAAAAATTATAATGATGATACTATCTATTTAACTTTTAGTTTTCTTTGCACCACCGTCATTTCTGACGTACCTACATTTCCTCTTTATCCACCGGTTGTCTGGAAGAGATCGCTCTAAGCGATAAGACCGCCCATTGTACTTAATGTATTTTTTTTTGTAAGAGTATTTTTTTACTGCTTTTCTTTTTGTATATTGGTGCAATAAAGAGTTATTCATTCGTTTATTCATATCTTGAACTCTTCGGCATGCATATAATTCGCAATCCTTTTTAAATTCAGGCATTCAAGCGCCAGAAGAGCTCACGAGAAAGTCAAGATATCAGTCTCCTATCCGTCGTCTGAGCAGATCTGCCCAGCGTTGGAGAACTCCAGATCTCCTAGCAGATCTCCCAGCCCCTCTCTCTACGCTGTGCATTATGAGAGAGATGGGAGGGAGCTGACGGAGAGTAGACTGAGAGTCAGGCCTCATCATCTGACGCCGGGGCTATCTTACGAGGAATACGATGATAAGCCAAGAACGACGAGAAGAATGGGGAAGAGGAATATCAAAGCGCAGGTACGACACAGATACTAGCTCTGCAGTTTGATTTTGTACCCCTTTTTAGGTAACGTGTATGATAAGTAAGAATAACTGCAAGACCCAATCTGGGTTACAGAAGAAACAAAGCGTAAGTGAAATGTCGCGTCTTTGTTTGATAACCAATGGAACTTGCACGAAAACCTCATCAGTTTCTTCAATCCTGCAGAAAAATTGTAATGCTTTTTGAAGAATTTTGAACTCTCTTGAGTAAATTCTTCTTTAGTAAGGTCTTGGTGACATCACAACTTAACCCATGCTTACTTACACAAAGACCTCAGTTTCTTCAATCCTGGAAACAAATTGTAATGCTTTTTGAATAATTTTGACATCTCTTGGGTGAATTCTTTTTGGTGGCATTACAACTTACCCCATGCTTTTCATTTCCAGGTGAAGCGATTCAGAATGGAAACCAAAGCAGCCAAGACCCTCGGTATCATCGTGGGAGGCTTCGTATTCTGCTGGCTGCCGTTCTTCAGCGTGTACGTGGTCCGGGCCTTCTGCGAGAAGTGCGTCACTCCTATCGTATTCTCCGTGCTGTTCTGGCTGGGCTACTGCAACTCTGCCATCAATCCTTTGATCTACGCACTCTTTTCCAAAGATTTCAGGTTAGTTTGCTACTATTTCTAGTCCTTTTAGGTCAAAACTATTAGTCTGTAGTGCTAAAACAGGCTGGCAAAATTGATTCCAGGACCACCAAAAACCTATTTCCTACTACTAGACTAGTTCCTGACCAAAAGAAAAAAAATACCAGCACCAATGACAGTCAAATTTCTTGCTTAGTATGTAATAATGGTATTCAACTTGGAAGGGACATAAATCAAACTACGGGCTATACTAGGTCACTATAGCATAATTAAAATAAAAATAAACAAAAAACAAAACTAAATTGACGGTCGAAACGAAAATGAACGATTTGTAACCAAAATAAACTCATTGACGAAGCATGTTACGGATATAACGTGTGTATTTTACTGCCTACCTACTTTGTGATTATGTGTTGCGCGATGAGCAGAATTATTGATGCCATCCCAACATGAAAACAACTTGGCGTTCTTCCCCTCTGTACTCTTTAAGACCAGGGCAAGACTGATTGGCGAGTCCATCTGGTACGCAAGACGGACGTTACAGTATCCGCGTTTATCAGTACCAAGCAATATTCATCATTAGCATCATCAGGTCTTTTTGTCTCCACTGCAGGAGCACGACCCTCTCTCTACTATCAGAACTATGCTTGGCCTGAGCAGCCCGAGGACTGGCCTACACTCTCCTCGCTGGCCAGACGGGTTGAAGAGATCTCATTGATGTTTATAAGCTTTGTTTAGCTTGTATTTCCTAAGTCGCCTTCTACGTACATCCACGGGAGGACTTGGAGTGGCCCCATTCTACTCTGCCGGAAACCACATGGCCAATCAAGGAACATTGAGCATTAATAAATGACGAAAAAGTCTAACTTGGTTTGATATAGAAATAAGACGTCGCTATTGTACGACTAATGTATTTTTTTATGAAGTGACCCCCCCTGTTCTATCAATTTCAGATTCGCGTTCAAGCGCATCATCTGCAAGTGCTTCTGCGGCGGCGGCGGTACTAGACGCGAGTCTGATGGAGAAGGTTCTCGAAGGGCTGCGAGGTTGGCTGCGGCGCAGCACTCACATTCCTTGGAAGAGCATGACCAGCCCATAACCACGGCTAGCGAAAGGTAACACCAAGCCTACCGATCGCCATATTAACATTTATTTCTGTTCCTGGTCACTAGATGGCGCTATGAGGTTATAAAATTAAAACATTAACCGTCTTATTACAAAAAGCAGAGTAACTTTGTTTTGGTTTAAACCATTATGTGACAAAATCAAGTTGACATCTAGTAATATGCCAGTGTCTCATCTTAAAATGTCAAGTGCATTTAGTCGGATATAATTGTTTAAACCTAGTAACAAAGTTTGTTTGCGTTTTTACTATAATATAATTTTGCTAATTACAAAGTAATTATGTTATAAATTATAAATTACATAATTCCTTTGTGATTTGCAAAGGTATTGATTTATAAAGTGTATATTTCAATAAAAAGACGTGTCAAGATTGTTTACATTTATTTAAATACCTAACCAAATGGAGTATAGTAAGAAAAACGCATAGATATCAAAGGAACAAGAAAAAACGTTTGAAATATTTTCTGATTTCCCGCCAAATAATTAAGTTTTTTTTTCAGGTGACGGCAAACCATGCGACGGCAGAACCCCCAATTCCAGACAACCGTCGCATGTGTCTAGCGGTGTGCCCAGTGCGCGTAACGTTATAACGTTAACCGTTATAACTAAACGTTATTGTGTACTTAAACTGTTTTTTAATAACGGTTACAAACTTTTGACTGTCGAAGACTATCAGTGATGTAAAATGAACAATTTATAGTCTGAAATATAATATTTATAAATAATATTTCAGAACAATATTAAGATTGTATATTTTGTATATAAATCAGTGTAAAATATTGTTTAAATGAAAATTATTATTTATTCCCATTGATAAAATTATTATATTAAATATGTATAAAATTGGGTAAATTTTTGAATTCAAGTACTGGACATTCTAGTACTTACCCCTGTAAATTTAAAACAAAATGAATTATTTACAAGACTGTCTGAATTAAATTATTGTATGGTTGTTTGAATTGTGTAGAAATTTTATTGTTATATACTTAATATGAAAAATTATATTGTAAAATCTATGATAAAAAGAAAAAATTAACTTAGGTGTATCAAGTCAAGTTAATAAATGTAAATTATTGTGAATTTTCAATGGCATCTAATTCAGATGATTAGATACAATCGTATTTATGAGCAAAAAACATCAGAATTCTTTATCAGAAGTTTAATTTAGTTTATATTCAGAATCCTTAATTATTTTTATGCTTAAATTTTATTTGCTGTTTTAGTTGATGTTTAGGTTTTATATAATTTGAGAAATATTCTTAAAAATAATCTTCTATTATTTCGGCATCACTTTAGAATGTATTGTCCTATAGAATCCTAAATTTAGATATGCTAGCAGCCTCCTATAACTAAAATCGAGATAATTCTTGCCCTTCCTTAGAAGTATTCCTTATCATAAATCAAAAAACTTAAACTACGTTAGTTGAAACGGGCATTTAAAAAACTAACCCCACTGTAAAAATAATTTATGTTGCAGAGTTCATTGACTCTGTTAGGTTTAGTTGCCCATTTTAATTAACGTGGCACATAATTATATGTATTGTGTCTCTCTATATTAATATAATCCCTGTGACTTTCTACTTTTCTATAATAGAAAGTGTGATATTATACTATTTTTAACGAAACTGTCCAGTCATTCTATGTATGGAATCAGCAAGAGAACAAAATCATGAAAGATTGTCATATTTCAACGCACCACCATAAAAAATTATATATTAGAGCAATAAATAAATAATAGACAAAGATATATACATTTGGCTTCCAAATTAAACAGCGATGATATAATAATAATACGTAATTTGGTTACTATCCACCTAGATAAATGGCTTAATGAGTAAGGCATTTTTTTACTTATAATTCTTTTATCAAAGTAACGTAGGTGTCTAATAATACCTAATGTATGTTTTCGTACAATTTAAACCAGGTAAAATCTACTTTTTAGTTTAATGATGAAAAAAATTTGAAAGTTAAGTGGAGAGTTGTATTTGTACCTTTATTTCAGTCAGTTTTTTGTATAATTGTAAAATCTGTTCAAAAAGAGGTTAAGAACTTAAAAAGCCACTTATTTAGGCTATTTTACGTTAAACAAACTGAAGAGATTGATGGTGGTTGACAGTGCCTCTTTATGTAGCTAAGTAAACCTAATAGATAGCTTAAACTGAGTATCTGTATGTAATTACTTTTGTCCAATGAATAACTTGAATATCATTAGGTATTTGGCAATTTAAAAAAAAAAACTTTCGATTTTGCATGTTCCAAAATATTTGCAATATTATACAATTTATATAAAAATAAAGTATAATTTGGTTACAGTAGTAAAGTACTATTATAAATTGATAAACATGTCAAATACCGATTTAATACTACTGACCGAGCTAGCGAAGCGAGCAAAGTCTCTATTTCAGCTTTGCCAAAAATGCTTTTGTATATATGTGTGTTCTCCTCTAGAGGTTGCATTTCTCAACCGATTCCCGTGAAATTTTGAGAGCAGGTTTGATAAACATATGAAAATAGAGAGTCGAGCAAATTCTTATATTTTTTTAAAAATAGGGGGATTGTTACACGGGGCTTAGGGGCCTTTGAATTTTATGGCTTTTGCGACCATTTTGCGTTTGTAGTGACAATGAAATAACAAAGGAAATTTATTTTCTATTATGACATACAATAAACAGATATTTTTAATCAGCATTCTCAAATGATAAATAGCCCAGTTTATTTATAAAGAGGCTAATCGACTTGAGCGTTTAAATCCCACCGGATCTATTTTTAGTTCAATGTATTTTTTTATGACCGGTATTTAAAAGTTTTTTAAAAGTGTACTCATTTGTTTTCTTGAGAATTATGTACTCAAACTTTTTGTTTTCGACAAATTACTAATTTGATCCCAAACAAATAAATTTATCTTATTTTCAACGCCGCAACAATTTATCTGATTATCCCTATGGTTGATTGGGAGAGAACGCTTTTAGCGTTAAGTTCGCTAACTGTAAACAATTTTAATTGTAATTCAATAAAGTTTTGATTGAAAACAGCGTTAATTTTATTGTTAACAAAAACAGTGGTGCCGCTGAACTTTTTACTACTTTTGAGAGTTTCTTGACTAAACAATTACAGTTACTCGCAAATTGCAATGGGATAATCTTTAAAAATGTTCAGAGGTTGTGAACTGAAATCCAATCAAATTACACTTACCATACAGATACTTAGTCTTAGTATAGTGTAAACGGGTATCCTTAAATGTAATTAGTCAATGAATAATCAAAGATCTCGACGTTCCTCAAATTTATTCAAGTGTGTACTCGATGTTATAAATATTTATTCGTTAGTCGAGTGTTGTACGTTTATGTGTGGACGATATAAATATTATTATGTATAAATATACGAGATGTTACACAGATTTCTTGTTTTACTTAATATACTACCTTATACAAGCTAAAATGGTTACATTTTTTCTGAATTTACGATTCAATGTCATCATAAAGCTTTATTTTATTGGTGGCCTCGACTAAAATATATAGGTAAGAAGGAAACTAAAACGATCGGTACTTTTAAATCATAGACGTTATAAATAAATTTCAATATTTTTTTTATTTACTAAGTTTATGTTAAGGAGAGTAGAGCCGAAAAATCTTTAAAAACCTAAAAGTAAAAAATTTTGCAACAAAATGTTACAGAAAATATTAATCTTAGGTTAAAATTTATGTGCTCTAATCTGGGTATTTGAGAAATACGAGAAATATCAAATACTATACTAAAAAAAGAATTGCAATGGGGCTGTTTTGAACTCTTAATTTGCTACTACTTTAAAACTGCTACAAGTATTTTAATAGTTATTAGCGCAACTACATTAATATATCATTTATCTTCAAATTAGGCAATATTTACAACTAACTATAGTTTACACAGAATGAAATTAAGTACTTAAAATTATAAAAAAAAATAGGTAATTAGTTGTCTGATTATTGCGTTGCGGGGTTGGGAGCGTCTATATTCATTCGCGACTACAGCCGCCTTAATAAAATAGTCCAAGTCCAATATTCTAAAATAACTCTCCAAAATAACGAATAACGTTATTTCTAATATCGTTTGCTGTCAGCCGAATGATTTTTATTTTCATTCATTCGGCCATTGAACTCTTATTCATTCAGTCTCAGTCAGCGCAGGCGTGAATTCATTCAGTATGCGAATGGCATTCGTGGAGAGAGTTTATTCATTCGCCACGACGCGAATCGAAAATATACACAAATATTTGTTTGTTTATTTGACTGTTTACAGCGAAATTGAGTATTTCCGTGAAAATTGTTGAACAATGACTGCCACGATGTATTTTGGAGGGGTGGAAGGGTGAGTAATTAAGTATGGTTTATTAAAAGCATATTTCGTTTCAATACCTAGACTCGAAAGTGGAAAGGGTCGCCTTGAAGTGAGTTCCTATTCGTTTCGCAACAGTTTAATTAACTGCTAAAGCGTTATATATCATTAATATTAAATAATATTGTATTTTTTTTTGTATTGATTGAAGTATCACTGTCATAATAAATACTATGAATAAATATTATTTAAAATCTGAATTTCGCTAAATTAATTCTTATATATTTATAGTATGAACTTATAAATCACTACTACATTTGATGTAAGTTTAAAACCTCAATTTTTATTTCTTTGTGCGTTAAAATGTCAATGTTACATATGTAAGCATATAATATGCATATTTTATGTTAGGTACTTCAAATTATTTAATGGTACAGGTTTGTTTAATATTTTAGGAATGCTTGCTGTTTAAATTATAAAGGAATTGACAGGCTGATTTAAAACAGGAAAAAAGGCGAGAAAAATGAATAGGATGACTTGACTTTTGTAAAAACTATGTTTTTATTTTATTTTTCGGATAAATCAGTATACCTACTTAAGTAGGTATAATGCAGTTAAATTTCATCGCAGTTTAATAATAAATATGTTAACATTTACAATATTCCAAAAATCGATCAGGGAATATTAACATACTTATTTATTTTTTTCAAATCTGGTAAAAACCCAAATCTATAACTTTTTTTGTAAGAAAGAGCAGATTTTTTTGAAGAGAAAAAAATAAAAAATAGAAATTTCAAGAGAAAAAAAAAAGAAATAGCAGATGTTTTCATTTTACAACATAATTACCTACCCGATAACGCATTATCACAACACCCGTGCATTGCCTCATAAAAGACGTATAATGCTGGTTTATAGCTTCATACATGCTTATAATGGCACATCTAAAAAAAAAATACTTCGTGTTGATATGAAATACATAAGTTTAAATAGATGTCTGGGTTTAACCATTAAAACTTTTAATCTATATCTATACATATAATAAAACAGTAAAAAAAGTGTGTCTGTACATTAAATATATTTCCAAAAAAAATATTGGGGGCGATGGAGACGTAGTAATAGAGTCAGAATTTAAAAAAAAATGTCTGTCTGTTTGTCTGTTTGTCTGTTTGTCTGTATGTCTGTTTGTCTGTTTGTCTGTTTGTACACGCTAATCTCCGGAAATACTGGACGGATTCGAATGCAACTTTTTTTGTTATATAGCTATTAAGCCTGGGTAACATATAGGGTATAAATGATTTTGGAAAATGGAACGCCTGATGCAGAACCATAATGGTCCAGCTAAACTATAAGAGATATAAAAATGCCGCCTTAGTAAAAGTTGTTCAGCCTGATGAGCATTTTCCAGAGACATAAAGTCCACGCGAACGAAGTCGCGGGCTTCGGCTAGTAATAAATATTACAGCCCAATAATTAATTTCTTTTCTTTGAAATAGACGGTTTAGATCATGATATCAAAGTCAAACAAAGTAAACAAATATTCAGAAAACAAGTAAAAGTAATGCACTAATGATTATTTACACACAAGATACCACATCCAATCAGAAAGCTCAAATCGTGTGGCTTGTCAAACACGCCGACAAAACTCTTGTCAAAGACAATATAAACTCTAACTTTTACGTAATAAAGCCTAAATTAAATCAGCAGTATTAAAGAATTCAAAGTATGTAATGCTGCTGGCCTTGAATTTTTATTCCACTTTTGAATTACAATGTTCGATGTCAACGACTATTGAAATAATCTTTTTACGTCTGTATCGTGTTTTATTCTTTTGCTTATTCTGATTTGGCGGGAAATGAAAGTGAATATAGGCAACCAACTTGGTTTCAGAACTGCTTCTGCTTGTTTTTCGTGTACCTACCTAATTATCAATCATTAATCATTGACTTTGTTATCTGTCAGTATGTTTGATAGTCATTAATGATTCATAAATAATTGCATTTCTATCATGTTTAAAAAAAAACGTTGGATGCAGGCCGCTTCGAATCAAAATCGATTGTTTTGGTAATTCTTGGAGGTACTCTACAAAACCTATTTCTAGGAGACCTAGATTCTTTGTGTAGTTAGTAAACAGAGTTTAGTTTAAGAAAAACGATAGAAAACGTTATAATAATGTTTTTTTGCTCAATAACGTTATTTTCAATAACTAAAAATGTAACGATTTGTGCCTACTTAATTATACATTTGCAATCGTTCTATTACATCGTGCCAATAGGTATTAACCTGATAAATATCACCTAATACATCTAAAAAGGGATCCCTAAACAATATATAAGATTGTAAATCGGAATCTTTGATTTACAATTACAACAGACAAACACGCTTTATATTATTATTACTTCGACTTCTACCCGTTATGCCCATTTATTTATTTAACCTTTATTTTACAAAATACAATTTCTATAGCACAAATTATTATTTATTGTATCCTTTCGCTCATATTTGGTTGACTGGAAGAGATCCCATTATGGGATAAGTCCGCCTTTGTTAAGTAAAATTTTTATTATGTTTGTAAACTGTTTATGTACATTAAAGATATATATAACAGCAACAACAACAACATTATAAAATTGATGAACATAAGTACTAATAATTTCAGGTTATATTATAACATAAAAATGTAAGACAATATTATTTTCTACTACGAATAAAAAGCGTTAGCTGTATTCGATAAAAAAAAAATTTAATAGAAGAAATTAAACGAGTACCTATGGTAATTTTCCCAAAAAATACTGCGCCAAATACATTGGCGAATTGATTAAGGTTTTTTCCCGTTTGCCTTATCACCCGCATGTTAGTACTAAGATAAAAGATAACAATAATTAAATGTACATTTTGACGGCAGATTAACTTTAGTTACTATTAGGAAATACAATCTAAACAAAGCTTATAAACATCAATGTTGCCGTGTGGTATCCGGCAGAGTAAAATAGAACTACTCCAAGTCCTCCCGTGGATGTTGTAGAGATTACAAGCTAAACAAAGTTTATAAACATCAGTGAGACCTCTCCAACCCGTCTGGCCAGCGTGGAGTGTAGGCCAAGTCCACTGGCTGCTGTGGCCAAGTATGGCTCTAGTAGTTCAGAGAGGGTTGTGCGCCTTCAATGGAGACAATAAGAACTGATTATGATGATATTGATAATGTGACTATTAGTATCCATAAATCTGTGATTTCAGTAAATAAAGCAAATAATACCAAACGCGATCATTATGAACATGATGCAAATGATATCTAATCTAGAAATCCAATGCCCAATATAAACGAAAATGTTCGGGAAAGTTTACTTCGATAAACTAGATCTACAATCCATCACTCTCTATCTTAATGATAAAATATTGAAAGGGCAAGTTCATGATCTATCGCGTTTATCGATCACAATCGTACAGATAATATAATGTGCCAAGTACATACACGTGTTTGTCTGAGTTTAATAAAATACTACAAACTTACATTCTCAGACTTTTAAAAAATAATTCTCAACAACATTGTTTTTATATCCTTCTAATTCTTCTATTTTTCTTCTATTATTATAAATACGAAAGTGAGTTAGTATATTTGTTTGTATGCTTGTTTGTTTATTAACACGTCACGCTTCAACCACTAAACCTGTTAAGATGAAATTTGATATGGATATAGTTTGATACCAGGAAAGGACAAAGGATAGTTTTTATTCCAAAATTCCCACGGGGAGTGAAGCCCGCGGGCACACCTATTTTCATTCAAATATTTTTTTTATCAATTGTGTTGTTTTTGAAAGTGATATATGTTTTTAGAAAAAAAACATTTGTAAATAATGTTTTTGTTTCATTTGAGGTACATCTATATATTGTACCGCTAAAATACTTTCAGGCAGCCTTATCATCTGACACTTTACAAACCTAATCGCAAAACAATATCGAAATTGCGCATACTTAATGAAAATATCTAGCAAAATGAATATTAGACTTACCTACCTATATAATCATACTAGCTTTAACCCGCGACTTCGTCCGCGTAGAAGTCGAAAATGTTTCTTATAGGATTTTTAATGGGTTTATACGTAATTAATTTAGTTATAACATATGAATTATTATATTAAAATGTTAGAATACTTATAAATTATAACAATCTTTATTATAGTGTAGGTGTATAAACGGCATTAGTTGCTTTATATTAAAATAGATGGCGTTGTACAAAGATAGAACTAGATATAGGTATTTTTGTATTATTTGTTGCATTTTGAACCAAATATCTGTAAATCTGTAATAGTATAACAGTAGACTAGCAAAGCAGTATCCATCGTTGGTTTCATTCGGAAAGAGTTCCTGGGATTTGTACAGTAGGAATTTCAAATCGCTACACTCTAATAGCAGAGTTCCCGTTTCCCTTATCCTGTTTACCCCTATAGGGATGTAGTTTTTAAAATCTAATTAATGCATCCTCTCATAGGGTTCGCGGATTAGTCGCTACTATTCTCCAAGTGCACGGTGACGATCTAGAGATACCTTATGCGGGGGAAGCCTTGAGCGCTTGGTCCTCAGCATGTCCCGCCATTGAGCCCCCAGAGGACAGAGGTGTGGAGCGCCGATGGGATGACCGACTGTGTGAGGTGAGGTACAGGCAGTTGCTGGAGGCAGCAGTAGGAGCTGATATTGCCCGGCTTAGGGCAGCATGTTCATCAGAGTCGGGAGCCTGGCTTCACGCCCTTCCATCGCCTCATACGGGTACCGCTCTCGATAATGAATCCCTGAGAGTGGCCGTGGCACTCAGATTGGGCTGTGTCATGTGTGAACCCCACACCTGTATATGTGGAGCGCAGGTGGACCCCAGGGGTTACCATGGCTTGAGTTGCAGCAAATCGGCTGGTCGTTTTCCCCGGCACTATATGCTGAATGAGGTGATCCGGCGGGCCTTGGTGTCCGTGGAAGTTCCGTGTACCCTCGAGCCACCGGGTTTGAGCCGTTCCGATGGCAAGAGGCCGGACGGGCTCACTCTCATTCCTTGGGAGAAGGGTCGCTGTCTGGTGTGGGATGCGACTTGCGTCAGCACTTTCGCATCCACACATTTACCAAGGACGATTCGTGCGGCCGGGGCGGCTGCGGATTGGGCGGCCACCCAGAAACACACCAAATACGCGCCCCTTACGTCAGCATATATTTTTGTCCCCTTCGCTGTGGAGGTTAGCGGAGCTTGGTGTGCGGAAGCGAAGATGTTTGTGCGGCAGCTGGGAGGGCGCTTAAGGAGCAGTGGTGCTGATCCTCGCGCCGAGTCATACCTGAGGCAACGCATATCTCTCGCGATACAGCGGGGGAATGCTGCAAGTGTTATGGGCACTTTTGCGTCAGGTATGATTCGGGGCGGACTTTTTGACTAAATTACGTTAATTTTGACATGTAATTTATTTTAATTTTATTATTTTACTTTGACATCTTTTAATTTAATTATGTATTTCTTGTTAAATGATTTATCTAACTAATTAATGCATTATTATTAACATTATTAAAATGCATTAAAAATTTCATGTGTCTCACTTTAAAAATTACGTAGTTTTATACAAACCACCAACCCCTATTTTACCCCTTTAGGAACAGAATTTCTAAAAATCCTTTATTAGCAGACTTCCTTTTCTAGTCACTCCTAGACACAATCTACCCTTCTACCAAATTTCATCTTCATTGGCTAGGTAGTTTTCGAGATTTCGTGTTGAGTTAGAGTCAATCAGCTGCACTTCCCCATAGAAGAATCGCGTTAGAGGTAAAAGAAAAAAAATATCCGGCCATGTCGAAAATGACTTAAACACCCGAGATATCGTGAACAACAAATGAATGAATCATATCACATTGTATATAGAGATAACATATCATCACAAGTTCTGTAAATATTAATACTATTTTATGATAGAAATATTGTTTGACGTTGAACTGTTTTACTTGCTTATTGTAAACAAACCGATTTCTGTGTTATTAGGATTTAATAGATATATTATTTTATTGAACGAGGGAGCGATGTGTGCTGTGTAGGTTTGATCAAAGCTTCATCAAATCGTGGTAGTCGTGTAGCTAATAAAAAAAAATAAGTTCAAATATGAGCGAGATAGATCACGGTTACCGAGATATAGGGTTCAAGAGTTCATAGTTCGAGGCGAACTACTAGTTAAGAAAAGTTAAAATCTATACTGTTTTACCTACAGTACAAATAACAAAGAAAGAAATTTGCCAATAACCTTAAAACAAACAAATTGTTAACATCAGTAAAGTTATTTTCAGTGTAGGAGCGGCTACCGTAGCACTTATACGGTAATGTAACAGTCGTGCCCACAAGACCGTCATAGGTCACATGGGAACTAAACAAACGCAAACACTAGTTACAGATGGATATATAGATTCATATTGTATGGAAACAAACACCTCTTAAACAGTTTTTAAAGCAAAATTAAACATTCAATTATTCTACAATACTGTCTTGGTTTTTAAATTATCGCGCTTTGAACACGTTGTTAATGTTTAAATAAACGGGGCATGGTTTTTGGCAGAATATAATAGGAGCACTCCAAGTCTACTTGTAGATGTCGTAGAAGGCGACATAGGAAATACGCTAAACAAACCTTATAAACATCATGAGACCTCTCCAACCCGTCTGGCCAGCGAGGAAAATGTAGAGCAAATCCTCTGCTGCTCTAACCAAATGTCGCTCTAATAGTACAGAGAGGGTTTGTGCTCCTGCAGTGAAGACTAAAATACCTGATGATGATGATTAAATAAACGGGGCTTAGCATGAACCATTTTTGTTACTTCTTAAGTTTCGAGCCCCGTATAAACAAGCTGTGCCCGTGGGCTTTGCTTTCCGTGGGAATTTCGGGATAAAAACTATCCTATGTCCTTCTCTAGGTATCAAACTATATCCATATCAAATTTCATCTAAATAGGTTCAGTGGTTGGAGCGTGAAATTGGTAACAAACAAACAAATATACAAACTCACTTTCGCATTTATAATATTAGTAGGATATACATTATTAATAATATTGTCTCCAGGGGAGCCACACATTCCAACATAGTGATTTGCGACGAGACTGGCAAGGTTTTGGGCACAGCTAAAGGTCCAGGCACCAACCACTGGGCTTTAGGCATGGACGAGTGTGTAAGGAGATTGGTGGCTATGCTCCACGCTGCGAGGAAAGACGCAGGGATACCTGATGATATTCCATTGGATTCTTTGGTAAGTATTAATAGGAACGTACTATAAAATACCACAAAATGTATTTTTGACTCCTGAAATAATATTAGAACATCGCAGGGTCTCACTATTCTATTCCCGCTTGCGAATGTAAAGATCTGAAGACTGGAATGATATGTTTAAGTAGGCAGTTACACCGTATTCCTATAGTATCAATTTTTATATTTGGTTAAATTTAATTGCCGTTTGAAAAGAAGTAATATCTTTATGCATAAAACCTTGATGTGTTCACTTAATTCTACAACAAAGCATGCAGATTTTATATTTTTTTTATGTAAAACTTTTAAATCGGGCTTGTTTCTTCCAATCATTATTCTCCTTATTCGGGATTGCTTCTATTTTCACATTGATTGCTAAATGTTTGGAAAAGTCTCGGGAAATATCTCAGCACATCAAAATTAAAAAAAAAAGATAACTAAATAGCTATAAGAAAACATAATATACACTTTTACCTAACCCATATTCAAAATTTTCATCCATATTTATTTTCAGGGTCTGACTCTCTCAGGTTGCCAACAGAAGGCCAGTGACAACGAACTAGGTGCTCGAGTGAAGGCAAATGCTTCAGACGCAGTGAAAGAAGTCTACGTGGCTTCCGATACAGAGGGTTCTCTGTTCACTGGAGCGACTGATGGAGGGATGGTTGTTATTGCTGGTAAAGTATCTACGTTTACCCTAGGATAAATAAATTTAAAATTATCTTTATTTCGATCTTTATCCATAGAAGAACTACAAGTACTTAGATCACCAGACTTCTCTGATTTTTTTACCAAAATTTACCAAATTTATTTATGTTCTCATATTACGTTTTTTTTTTTATATATTTTAACAATTGATACGTTATGTTGTCAAACACTAATGTGATTCAGTCGATGTGCACCCAAGGTCATTTAGCTTCCGAAACCTTCTGATCCGTAAAGATTTTTAAAGGCTTTGACAAATCATAAGCCGTTCGCGTTCTACTGAGACTGATAGGTGTTCTTCAAGGTAACGACATAGGACCATTCATTTATTGTACCTAAAATTAAAGTTCATTAGGTCAGTGAGCCTAGTTCAACCGATTTATTTTGTGCTTGACATTGAAAGCTAAGTAGCAATTTGTTCACAAAAAAAATTAAGTGTAAACAACTTCTTTCTATAACCGATCTGACATTTAATTAGATTTTTGTTTAAAGCTACTAGCATACTATCTTAGTAAACGCTGTTTTTGAATACTGCGACCTACGTCGCTGCCAAATTTTATGTTTTCATAGAAACAGACATGATCTACGCATTTAAGGTAAGCCAAGGAACATTCTCAATATATCGATGTGATGATGTCACAAATCACAACCAATAAATTTCAATCTGACTCCATACTCGCAATGACTTTGACATTGAATGCACTTGACTCCGCTGTGGTCAAACACTGGTATATAACGGTCTTATTGAGTAATAGGGACGTGACAGATTTGTGTGAACGGTTCGCTGACCATGTGAAATAGCAGTATAGTACGCAGTAAAATTTTCTAGGTCTATGAGTACAATCATGTAAATACTGCCTAAATAAATAGCAACACTTCTAGTGAGCTCAATTACCTTAGCGGTGAACGTGCTGTATTATTAGTTACAACTGCCTTCTTATAAACGTTACTGTAGTATTTTTACTATATCCATATCAAATTTTGTCTAAATAGGTTAAGTGTTTGAAGTGTAAAATGTTAAAAAATAAACAAACAAACAAACAGGTATACAAACTGACTTTCGCATTTATAATATTAGTAGGATAATGCGTTCAAAGCGCGATAGTTTAAATGTTTGTCCTGAACCGAGAACTTAGGGCTCACATATTAGAAATTACTTGACTTTGGTCTGTATTACTTACTTGCTCATTCTTATATAATATTTGTGCAATGTAAGTAATAACATTTACTGTCTAATAAATATATTATTACTTCAGAAAAAAAAATACAACACAGAAAAAAATATAGAGTCAGCCTTGGAAAAAATCTGCAAAGAAAAAAAAATACTCGCATTCTGTTTTAGTGCAATGCAACCCTCCAAAAACGGAATAGTAGGACGATATTAACGGATGTTCCTTAAATAGTAGGTAGTGTATAAATTATTAATAGATCTCGTCATACTGTCGCACAGACGTCACATTTTTGTATGGATTGAATTGATATTGTCTGTGATTGATAGCGACTTCTTATACTCATCAAAACTGCTATACATACATCGACGATGTAGAATTGTATACAATTTCATTATTATGGGAAAATGATGATAATTCAAAACACTCATAACTAACGAATTGTGTATTATAAATAATTTATTTTAATTATTTTGTTACCAGTGGCTTTTGTTTATCCCATTATTTGTTATCAAATTTTTCTCAGTGATTATCTTTGACTCATTGTCAGTGACATAATATAACTCATCATCATCATCAGGTCTTCTTTAGTCTCCACTGGAGGAGCAAGCCCCTTTCTGTACTACCAGGGCCATATTAAGCCAGAGCAACCAGAGGACTTTGGTTTACACTCTCCACGCTGGCCAGACGGGTTGGATTAATATAACTCAAGTACAATTAAATACCATCGATGTTTCTATAGGTAGTCGATAAATTAAAAATATAAATCCCTACAAGAAAGTAATGTTAATGCGACAAGATAACGGTGTCTTTGTATAAATAAGTAACTAATCTTTATTGCCTAGAACTAACTGCCTCCGTGGTGTAGTGGTTAGAGCGTTTGGTCATACCCGGAGGTAGCGGGTTCGATTCCCGGCAGGGGCAACGACTTTCTGTTGTTGTCCTAGTTTGGTTAAAACATTGTAGGCTGATCACCTGATTGTCTGATAAGTAAGATGATTCGTGCTTCGGAGGGCACGTTAAGCCGTCGGTCCCGGTCACTGTTTTTGACATTGGTCGTTACCTAAAACCATGTCAGAGGCCTTTAAGACGGTTTAAAAACTCTGACACTAGTGTTAGTCACTAATAAACACACACGATAAGAAGAAGAATTGCCTAGAAGTAAAATTATAGGGATATTAACTGCGTTTGTTATTTATATTATATGCACTTGTTAGATAACATTAAAATTAACGTTATAATAACGCAATGCATCACTAAAACTGAGTGAATGAAACGAACGACTACGTGAGTTATTTT
Source organism: Acrobasis consociella (assembly GCA_963555685.1). Lineage (NCBI taxonomy): Eukaryota > Metazoa > Arthropoda > Insecta > Lepidoptera > Pyralidae > Acrobasis > Acrobasis consociella. The sequence goes on from OY743127.1 coordinate 1,007,561, forward strand.
GCATGCATCTTTTCCTTGACTAGTGCCTTTCACAAAATAACTGATCTAGTATGTACCTATTGTATTATTTAGAAGAATCCGTTAGGAAGCGAGTATTTACAGACAGACATACCATGACCCCATTTGTGCCTCAGCAAATCGACTCAATGATTTTGCAGTCAAATACTTGAAAATATTGTTTGTGATATTTAAACGTAGTCCTTAGAGCTCATTAGTCGGCCGATATTTATGTTTCTGATATTTTAGTATGGAATTTTTACTGAGCATCTCCAGTACTTTTCTATCCTACTAAATTATAAATGCGAAAGTGAGTTTGTATATTTGTTTCTTTGTTTGTTTCTTCTTCACGCTTATACTAATGAACCGATTTGGATGAAATTTGGTATGGATATAGTTTGATACTCGAAGAAGGACATGGGGTACTCTTTATCCCGGAATTCGCATGGGGAGCAAAGCCCGCGGGTACAGCTAGTAATGGCATAAAAAGGACATTATTTTAGCGTTTGTAAGTTATTGCATCAAATATCACAATAATTATCCGACTATGATCAGATTTAAAACGCGTTAAATAGGTATGTGTTATCTAACCAGTTTATCCATAGATATTCAAAAGTATAGTACAAACAGTAAAGACAGAATGAAAAATTGGTTGAAAACGATAGAGATATAACGATTTCATGAAAATACGTCTATTTCACTTGCGAAAACACTTTTTTCTATGGCAAATGTATAGAGGGTAGGGACTTTATCAGTCCATATTGGATTTCTCTTTCTAATTGATTTTTAAATATTTACATGTTCTTGTCATGTGATACTTTGTCACAGACAGACGTCTGTCTGCGACCACGAATGATTTAATTAGAAAAGTTAGACAAAATAAAGTAAAGGTTCGTGCTAAGCCCCGTTTATATATTAAAATGAATAATGTGTCCAAAGCGCGATAGTTTAAAAACCAATATCACATGTTCGTCGCTTAAGATATGTTATAAATTCTTTTATATTTGTTTACTGCGGTCAATAAGATTTTTTTTAAAGAAACTATAAAAATACGTAAATATTTTCTGTTGTCAATATATGAAGTTTGATTAACGCTCTATCTACTCTGTTCCGCTCTGCTCCTATGGCATGTCATATCAATTTTAAACTAGGTCATACCGTTTGCGAAACATCTCAATTAGGTCTCTAGATAACCTTTCCCTTGACTTTTGTATTATAAACATTGTCTTGAGATATGAAGAATAAATTATCATTAAGCAAGCGAAGGAAAATCCTTGAATATTCTTCTTAAATGTTTGTTGAACTCGTTAGATAATTGACATTCAAATGCTTTGTGTATTTTTGTCAGCTCATATTTACACCCACTGCTTAAGAGTTATTCTTGACTAGCCAAAGCCTGCGATTTCATTCGCGTAAACTTAATATCTCTGGAAGATGCTCATCAGGCTGAACAAGTTTTGCTAAGGCGACATTTTTATATTTCTTGTAGTTTAGCTGGATCATTATGATTCTGCATCAGGTGTTCCATTTTCCAAAATCATTTATACCCAATATGATGCCCAGGCTTAACAGCTGTATTACAAAAGAAGTTTCATTCAAATCCGTCAAGTATTTACGGAGATTAGCGTGTACAAACAGACAAACAGACAGTCTCCGTCGCCCCCATTTTTTTTTTTGTAAATATATTTAATGTACAAACACACTTTTTTTTACTGTTTTATTATATTTATAGATAAGTCTGCCGTGGCATCAATCTGATGGAAACTTGGTATCTTTTCAGGAACTGGATCAAATGCACAGCTGCGTACTCCAGACGGCAAACAATACGGTTGTGGAGGATGGGGTCATTTACTTGGAGACGAGGGAGGAGGTACGTTGAAAGATTAAGGTTGAAATTTAACATAACTCTCCTCTCAGTAAACATATTTGCCTATATCAATATCTATAATTTTTATTATTAAAGATGCATAATTAAGCATGCATTCTGGCACTTACACGCTCAGTATCTTTTTTATTATATATTATTATAATTTTTTACTGATTGGAAAGTGAACTTGAAGATCTTCTTCTTATCGTGTGTGTTAGTGACTAACACTAGTGTCAGAGTTTTTGAAACCGCCTTAAAGGCCTCTGACATGGTTTTAGGTAACGACCAATGTCAAAGACAATGACCGGGACCGACGGCTTAACGTGCCCTCCGAAGCACGGATCGTCTTACTTATCAGACAATCAGGTGATCAGCCTGCAATGTCCTAACCAAACTAGGACAACAACACAAAGTCGCTGTCCCCGCCGGGAATCGAACCCGCGACCGCCGGGTATGAGCCGAACGCTCCACTACACCACGGAGGCAGTTACTTGAGGGAGGTACTTGAAGATAAATCTGCCTGTCGAAATAGAATAATATTTTTCAGACCCAATTATTTATCTGCCGAAAGGCAGTGCAATAGTTTTAAAAACAAAATTAAGAAATGCCTTCCAAACAAGTTTTAGTTGTTGTAGGAACTTAATAGCCCGGCGGGAGTGTGCAATACTAGCGCTTTTGCAAGTAAAGCGACACCGGGCGTAGTCCAGACTTGAATGGGTGACCACAAGTGGCTTAAAGTTTTCTCAAGCTTCTCCGTGCTTCAAAAGGCACGTCGAAGCTGTTGGTCCCGGCTGTCATCATTGTATGGCAGTCGTCGAGCTATATCAGATGTCTTTATTCATATTTTAGAGCCCGTTAGATCCCACTGTTGGGCAAAGGCCTCCCTCTCGGCTCTCCATTTCTCTGTCTTGCGCTTTTGCTTGAAGCAGTCCTTTGAGTAGGCTTCTAAGTCATCACGCCATGCAGATGTCTTTAGGCAACCTGAAAAATCTACATACTATCACATCTTTATCCCTAATGGGGCAGACAGAGCATTTTGGGTCTTGCGGCTCTATGCAGAGCCTAGGGCCGCAAGACTCAAAAGCCACTTTTAGCGTCATGGTGGGCGAGAAGATGGAAAAGCAATCAATACAGTGACGGGTTGCTAGCCGCATCGTCTGTTAAAATGATTCGCATTTTTGCCCATTCCCTCGATCGGCTTTTACGATATGCGCAGGAAGAGAAGCAGCTAGTACATTCTAAGTTTTTTTGTTTCCCCCAGACCAGCATGGGAGCTGAAAAATCTAACACCAATTTATAAGCAAGCTGTTGGTCCTGGCTGTCATCATTGTATGGCGGTCAAGCTATATCAGATGTCTTTACAAGCTGAAAAATCTGACATAAGTTTTGGCCACTTACATTATATTTTTGTACTAGCCGAAGCCCACGACTTCGTTCGCGTGGACTTTATGTCTCTGGAAAATGCTCATCAGGCTGAACAACTTTTACTAAGGCGGCATTTTTATATCTTTTATAGTTTAGCTGGACCACTATGGTTCTGCATCAGGCGTTTCATTTTCTAAAATCATTTTTTTGTTATATAGCTATTGCTATATAACAAAAAAAGTTTCATTCGAATCCGTCCAGTATTTCCGGAGATTAGCGTGTACAAACAGACAAACAGACATACAGACAAACAGACAGACATTTTTTTTTAAATTCTTACTCTATTACTAGTCTCCATCGCCACCAATTTTTTTTTTTGGAAATATATTTAATGTACAGACACTTTTTTTACTGTTTTATTATATGTATAGATATAGATAGATATAGATATATTTAAATTTTTAATAATTTCCAGCTTACTGGCTAGCCCATCTTGCAGTAAAAGCAGCGTTCGACGATATCGACAGACTGCGGCGCTCGCCTCACCCGATAGACCGAGTGTGGGAGACCATAAAGGAACACTTTGGCACTGAAACTCAGGACGATCTGTTGCCACACGCGTACAAACATTTTGACAAGCCGACGTTTGCTGGTAAGAGATTGTATTTTAACTATGTACTAAGGTAACTTAAGTGGTAGTAATTAACTGCCTCCGTGGTGTAGTGGTTAGAGCGTTCGGCTCATACCCAGAGGTCGCGGGTTCGATTCCTGGCGGGGGCAACGACTTTGCGTTGTTGTCCTAGTTTGGTTAGGACATTGCAGGCTGATCACCTGATTGTCTGATAAGTAAGATGATCCGTGCTTCGGATGGCATGTTAAGCCGTCGGTCCCGGTCACTTTCTTTGACATTGGTCGTTTCCTAAAACTATGTCAGAGGCCTTTAAGGCGGTTTAAAAACTCTGACACTAGTGTTAGTCACTAACACACACGATAAGAAGAAGACTTAAGTGGAAGCCAAAAGAGGAAAAGGAAGACCAAGAAGGTCGTTCATGGATGAAGTAAAAGAAAAAGCAAAAGTTGTGTCGAGTATGTGGAGTGTATAGGGAGGTCAAGCATTTAGCGGAAAATAGGGAGACATGGAAAATACTCCACCGACAAGAACCTAGTTCTTAAGAGTCCCCTTACCAAAGACTTCTCCATAAAAACGTAATCTACGTTTAATTTTGAAACCACATGTCAGATTCCGGTAAAAATTGGTAATTGTAAAGAAATTGCAATTATCTAGGGTTATAACTGGTTTCCTATACTAAAATTATGAACTGGAAAGAAAATATAACGATTTAGAAGTTTCCCATACTAATGGTCAAAAATGATATAAAACACTATATTCTATTTCAAGTTCATATTTTTAATATCGGAAACCAGTTATAAACCTAGATAATTGCAATATCTTTGAAATTACAAAATTTTGCCCAAATCGGACATGTGGTTTTGACATAAAACGTAGACTACGTTTGTATGGAAAGTTGTATTTTGGTCTAGGGTCGGGGGACCCTTAAGTTTATTGATGATGATGAGGCAGGTAACTTCATTGTATAATCTTAGCACATTGAAATAATTTTACCTACAGATGATACTTTATATACTTCTGAACCTTTGGGGGTAGATAGATCTGATGGCTAAAAAAGAGGTAAAAGTGGAAAAAGGGATTAAAAATGGTTATTTTTTTGCTTGCCGCTTCTTTTATATTATACATTAATAGTATTCTAGTCCATACCTTTGATAGGTTATTATTACAGTCAGCGCGGAACGAGAAGCAGCTGATACATTTACGTTTTTTTGTCTTTTAAAATAAGTTTAGTATGGATGGAAGAAATTTCTGATGTGTCTAAGAATAGCTTTAACTACTTTTGAACTATCGCGTTGCGTAATTTTTAAGTGTGCATCAGTCATGCCGAGACTACGGTCAATACAATCTGATTGAAACGGAATGTTTTGCGTTATATAAACAACTAGAGGCAGCGCGCGGCTTCGCCCGCGTTATCCACTCGAGTGAAGTCGCGGGCGTGATGCAATATAGCCTATAGCCTTCCTCGATAAACGACCTATCTAATACCGAAATAATTTTTCAAATCAGACCAGTGGTTCCTGAGATTAGCGCGTTCAAACAAACAAACTCTTCAGCTTTATATATAAGTATGGATGACAAATGACAAAGCCCTTCTTCAAAGGCGAGAAATACAGTGGTCATTGCAAAACGCTGGTATTGGTAGCTATTCTTTAAAAAATTAATTAAATTTTAATATACACCACACGTGATGTAAAGATGTAAATAATTTATATTATTCTTATTGACGTGTAAAAGTTGGTTAAGACCTGTTAAGGTCTTAATACTAAAATACTGTTGAAAATTGCACTGGCAGAAGTTTATTTTCTGTTTGTGTCTGATTGTGTATGTTTCTTTTTTGTATGTGTGTTAGCAGCAAATAAATGAGTCTATCTACACGGTGATTTTTTAATGGTTTTGGAGCCGAAGGCCACTTAGAATCGTTAGTAAGACCTAATTAGCTAGTCAAAATAAAAAATCAGAACCAAATTTTTTTGACTAAAACTCGAAAGTAAAATCGTGAGATCAATAAGTAATGCCGCCGCCGGCCGGCCGCCGGGGTCACGCGAGTTCACGCGCCAGCTTTGGACGAGTGTACTACGTGGTCTCGATCGAAAATCATTTTTGTAACATTTTTATCTTATGTTATACACAAATTTGGATTACGTAGGTATATGGATAGAGTAATTTATTTACTATACGACATTTTCTTTTCCAAAACCAATGAAAATTTAGCGTGTATAACTATCTATTTTTTTTTTTGTTATTTTTCAGGTTTAACAGCAAAGCTGTCAAAACTGGCTTACGAAGGTGACGCCCTCGCCCGACACCTCTTCGCCGTGGCGGGCAGCGCCCTGGCTGCTCACATCGTGGCTCTGGCGCCCCGCACTCCTGCCACCAAAGTGAGGGTGGTGTGCGTGGGCTCCGTCTGGAAGAGCTGGGAGATGCTGAAGCCTGGCTTAATACAAGAGTTGGACAGTGGCAATGTAAGTTCACATGATTTTATTGAAACGTGTGAATGACTCCCATGCTGGTCTGAGAGAAATAAAAAAAACTTAGAATGTACCAGCTGCTTCTCTTCCCACGCAGATCGTAAAAGCCGATCGAGGGAATGGGCAAAAATGCAAATCATGTTAACAGGCGATGCGGCTAGCAACCCATCACTGTATTGATTGCTTTTCCATCTTCTCGCCCACCATGATGCTAAAAGTAACTTTTGGGTCTTGCGGCCCTGGGCTCTGCATAGAACCGCAAGACCCAAAATGCTCTGTCTGCCCCATTAGGGATAAAGACGTGATAGTATGTATGTATGTATGTATGAATGAGAATGGCTGGCTTCGAATCTATTTGAACAATATATAAAATAATACGTTGGTCGTACAATATTGACGTCCTATTTCTATGTCAAGTCAAATAAGACTTTATGATCATACGTTAATGACGTTACGTTGGGAGAGGCCTATGCCCCGCACTCCTGCCACCAAAGTGAGGGTGGTGTTGCGTGGGCTCCGTATGGAACAGCTGGGAGATGCTGAAGCCTGGCTTAAGGGTCCCCCGACCCTAGACCAAAATACAACTTTCCATACAAACGTAGTCTACGTTTTATTTCAAAACGACATGTCCGATTTGGGCAAAATTTTGTAATTTAAAAGATATTGCAATTATCTAGGTTTATAACTAGTTTCCGACACTAAAAATATGAACTTGAAATAGAATATAGTGTTTTAAATCATTTTTGACCATTAGTATGGGAAACTTCTAAATCGTTATATTTTCTTTCCAGTTCATAATTTTACCATGGGAAACCAGTTATAACCCTCGAAAATTGCAATTTATTTACAATTACCAATTTTTACCGGAATCTGACATGTGGTTTCAAAATTAAACGTAGACTACGTTTGTATGGAGAAGTCTAGGGTCGCCGGACTCTTAATACAAGAGTTGAACAGTGGCAATGTAAGTTCACATGATTTTATTGAAACGTGTGAATGAGATGGGCTGACTTCGAATCTATTTGAACAATATATAAAATAATACATACGTTAGTTGTATAATAGTGACGTCCTATTTCTATGTCAAATCAAATAAGACTTTATGATCATACGTTAATGACGTTACGTTGGGAAAGGCCTATGCCCCGCACTCCTGCCATTAAAGTGAGGGTGGTGTGCGTGGGCTCCGTATGGAACAGCTGGGAGATGCTATAGAAGACTTTTTGACGCCAGCTCTACCCACTGTTTCTCTTATTATCGGATTTTCTTTTTCAAAGGGGATTGATACTTGTGGAGATGCTAATTCATAAAAATCAGAAATCAGAAATCTTTATTTGCCAGAATACATTATTAAATAGGTGTTCAGTACAATTATAGTCACTGTATTCAGCCTGCAAGCAGAAGTGCAAAATATACATAGTAATTAATAAACTAGAAATCAACTAAATCATACAATTAAACATGAGTCTACTTATAAACTAAATATACATTTACGCTATAAAAACATTTATCTGAAAGCCATTTCGTCAATTTATTTTAAAATGAAGTCCCATTCAATTCTTTAAAAAGAGGGGTCGCGAATTTACAGTAGGTATAAAGCGTTATTCAGACGTTATTATTATGTCAGCTGTGTTTTCACATTTATTTAAAATCTACATACATACATACATACTATCACGTCTTTATCCGTAATGGGGCAGACAGAGCATTTTGGGTCTTGCGGCTCTATGCAGAACCCAGGGCCGCAAGACTCAAAAGCCACTTTTAGCGTCATGGTGGGCGAGAAGATGGAAAAGCAATTAATACAGTGACGGGTTGCTAGCCGCATCGCCTGTTAAAATGATTCGCATTTTTGCCCATTCCCTCGATCGGCTTTTACGATCTGCACAGGAAGAGAATCAGCTGGTACATTCTAAGTTTTTTTGTTTCTCCCAGACCAACATGGGAGCATGGGATATTTAAAATCTAACTAACACAAAATATTGTTCTACCTTCAGATTAAAATTGAGCTGGAGTTCGTCCGACTACAAGTCTCTAGCGCCATGGGAGCCGCTTGGCTTGCAGCTAAGCACATCGACTATAATTTACCAAGAGACGACTCAGCGTTCTGCCGCGTTTTCTACACTTACAAGCCAGAAATGACAAATGGAACGAAGGACATCACAAACGGAACGACAAAGACAAACGGAACCAATGAATTTTCTAATGGAACAACGGAAATGAACGGAAAGGCAAATGGAGTGAACGGTAAAGAAATGAATGGAACGGTGAATGGTTTGGAAAATGGAGAGGTTTGCGGGTGTCATAACTGGACTTGGAGTTAATGAAAAATCTTTTAAATTTATTACTTAGGCTTAAGACATAAGTAAGGTAGGCATTGTTTAAAAGTTGACATTACTTCTATTTTTTCTTGGCTAAGCTAAAGTTCTAAGCCAACCTCATAGTAAGGATAGATGAAGAAACTAAGCCTTGGTGAAAAGTTTTCACAAAACTTTGTTACAAAAAGTGTAGCAAACTTGTAAATAATTAAAACAATAAACAGATCCAATGAATTTATATATTTATCTTGTCTGATAATTATTGAGATTTAATTTACAGATCTGATATGAAATTAGGTAGTGCATTGTTCTTTATATCATGAAAATATAATTTTAAATACATCGATGATAAACAAAATTCAATTAATTTTAGTTATCCTTTATCATTTTATTATATAAAATTGTTTTAGTCATAAAGTTATTTTAACTGATAAGTACCTACTGTATCAACGCCTATACACGCTGACTTTTCATTGGTTTTGGAAAAAGAAATGTCGTATAGTAAATAAATTCCTCTATCCATATATGTAATCCAAATTTCTGTATCATCATCATCATCATCATCATTTCAGCCGCACAACGTCCACTGCTGGACATAGGCCTCCCCCAAATGTATGTCATAAGATAAAAAAGTTTCGTAAATGATTTTCGATCGAGACCACGTAGTTATGCCGGCCAAAACAGCTACGTGGATGTTAATGACCTCCGCCGGCCGGCGGGCGGTGTATAGCGACGGTACTACTAATTGATCTCACAACTTTGCTTTCGAGTTTTAGCCAACATTTTTTGTTTCTGAATTTTTATTTTGAGTAGCTAATTAGGTCTTACTAACGATGCCTATGAAGTGGCCTTCGGCTTCAGAACCAATAAAAAGTCACCGTGTATATTACTGATTTACTATCACAACTAAACAAATTAAATTAAGTATGAATATATCGCCTTGATGTATATAGTTCTAGATATAGCCAATGATTTAGTGTAAATAATTAATAATAGTAATAAAATTATAGTTAGCATATGTAGTTCCTAAACAAATTATAAAATTTACATTTAATAAGACATATCATGACAAGCTATTACTGTAAAATCACATTTTAGAATATTTATATGTCAGTTTTCCAAGAATAAAATTATGATTTATCCGTTCTCTTGTTTTTGTTTTCTATGTCAAACCCAAAAAACCAATCTACATAATAGTATCCAATACTACAATAAAATTCATCTATTCAACTTCAGATTGTGCTGACCTAGCTCTATTAATCAAGTTTTTATTAATTATTCATAACAAGCACTCCAAAATAGTATTAAAATTATATTTAAAACCAAATTAAACTAAAAAAAAAATTAATCGTCATCATCATCATTTCAGCCGCATAACGTCCACTGCTTGACATAGGTAAAAAATCAATTATATTAATTTAAACAATTACACGCAATAAAATAAGAAAATAAATCATTCAGCTTAACCTCACCCACACTTAAATTGCTACCTACATTTAATCTTATTTATTTAACAGTAACTATAAAAAGTGTTAAGCGCCGTATTCATTAAGGGCCTGCCAGACGGTTGCCAACAAGCACCTCCGACCAGGTGACCTTGGTCGGGTCCGACCGTGTAGACGGCTGTTGGCGACAAAATTTCGTTTGACATTCCAACGCCCTTGGTCGTCGGGCGTGCGCTCCCGACCGCTGTCGGGACTGCCGGTTGGCAACCGTGTAGCCGCCTGTTGTCGACCGCGCTAGGCCATTCGCGAGAAGGAGTCGACGCGTGCGGATGTACATGCATTAATGATGACGGCGTCCCAATCCCAACGCGGATGCTTTAATTATATATCTCTCTAAAATGAAGGATATTGACATGCAGTTTTCTTTATAAAATACTGTATTTAATATGCCCAAAATATTAATTAACCCATTATTATCCCATGGATATTTTTTTAGTAAAATTAAAGAAAAAGACTTTTTCCATTTTTTTCAAAAAAAAAATCTAATTTTGGGGTTTGATTTTACAATATTTTTTTAAATGATGGATTATGTAATTGAATTAATAAAATTAAATATTTTATTGAAATCGGTGCGGTGGTTTGGCTTAAAGAAATTCTTAATATTTTCTTAAATTAATAAACTTAAAAAAATATATTAAAAGTTCTGTTTTCCTAAGGGATGAAACTTTCGCATATCCATATCCGACGTTTCCTTTTTTCTTTTTTTTCTTCTATTGAGCTCAATAGGACTTAAACCACGCCAACTCGTTGAAATTTCGATAGGTTGGTAGTCATTTTACGAGATATTGTCAGTCTGCGAGTTCTAAACACACTGACGCCAAAGCGCGGTCGGCCGACCGACCCGACCGTGTAGCCGGAACACTCCGACGGTCGGCGCCGACGAGGCACCGACCAAGGTCAACACGTCGGAAGGCTTGTTGGCAACCGTCTAGCAGGCCCTTTATCCAGCGCCGCTGTACAGCGGCTCAAGGTCGCTTTGCTGGATGTGCCTATTCACACATCCAGCAAAGCATCCAGCAAGGCAGTGTTGCCATTAGTCACACATTTTGCGAGCCAGTGTTGCCCTCTTTTGTTGTTGTTGTCTGTTGACAGTTCTAACCTGATGCTATGAAACTCAGTGAAACCCAGTGGACTCGCTTTGATAGATTTTCCGCCAGAAGCTCCTAGCAATCAAAGGATGTCTACACCAACTTTGGTTGAAACAGCGGCGCTGGATAATGAATACGGCGCTTTAAACTTAAGCGCCGTATTCATTATCCAGCGTGCTGTCCAGCGGCTCAAGGTCGCTTTGCTGGATGTAGCGTATTCACGCATCCAGCAAGGCATCCAGCAAGCCAGTGTTGCCGTTAGTCACACATTTTGCGAGCCAGTGTTGCCCTCTTTTGTTGTTGTTGTCTGTTGACAGTTCTAACCTGATGCAGTAGTCGGCCATGAAAACCAGTGGACTCGCTTTGATAGATTTTCCGCCAGAAGCTCCTAGCAATCAAAGGATGTCTACACCAACTTTGGTTAAAACTAGAGGCCTAGGAATAGAGAAACGAAGGAATAAAAAGAAGCTTAAAAAGACTAGTATCCAGAGCCGCAAAATATTCAAGTTTATTTACGTATCCAAGGCCGTAAAAACATGATTTAAAAAAAAGTCTGCTGTACAGCAAGCGTATTCACGGTCCATCTGCCCGACGTTCGCGGTGGTGGGGGTGCTTGCTGGATGCAAAATCGATCCAGCAGGTCCAGCAAGCAATTAATAATAATAACCGACGTGAAGTTGCTTGCTGGACGTGCTGGATCCAGCAAGCACCCCCACCACCGGGAACGTCGGGCAGATGGACCGTGAATACGCTTGCTGTACAGCAGACTTTTTTTTAAATGATGTTTTTACGGATAAGCTCTGGATACTAGTCTTTTTAAGTCAATTTTTATTCCTTCGTTTCTCTATTCCTAGGCCTCTAGTTTCAACCAAAGTTGGTGTAGACATCCTTTGATTGCTAGGAGCTTCTGGCGGAAAATCTATCAAAGCGAGTCCACTGGGTTTCACTAAGTTTCATAGCATCAGGTTAGAACTGTCAACAGACACTAACAACAAAAGAGGGCAACACTGCCTCGCAAAAAGTGTTAGTGAGGGCAACACAGCCTTGCTGGATGCTTTGCTGCACAGACATAGATATAGATAGACGACTTAAATGCACCTACTTCGCGTGTAAGTTCTCAGACAAAGCGTCGAGGTTGGCCGCCGCTACTGACAGTCCGCGCGCGTCTGTGATTGCAGCCGGACGGCAGCGAAAAATAAAAAAATGCCTCGTAGCGTGATAATAAACTGCAACAGCCCAAAAATTGCAAGCGCCCAAAGTCAAGGACATATTTCCTATCACAGCTAAGTTATTTAAAAAGAAAAATATGCGTAAATTCATTTTAAAACAATTTTTTAAGCATTCCGAGCGGTGATTCCAAGATTATACCTAAATAAGTATAGATTAAGGTTTAAAAACTACATTCACATTACATTGCCGCGTTTGCTTTGAGCGTTTGATCCGACGTTGTGTGTTAAGAAGCAATGTATATCGAAACAAGCGATACTGTCGCGCATCGCTACGACGTCGTGGTACCGGCAATTTCTCATTCGTCAGTAAAATTTAGCGACTAGTGTAGTTCGTTCTACAACATATACCAACAATCGATTTTAATCGATATCGGACTGACGAATGATATAAACTATTATTAAAGAGCCAATTTAATAGATTATAAACAAGCTCATTTCCTAATTTACACTTTAGAAAACGAGGGTAATATTTTCAGAGTTCATGTATATAATATGGTCGCTCTTTGAACTACTGGTCACACGTTGGTGAACAAAACCGCGCGTGCGTCACTGCTCATTGCTCGTTAGTGAGTCGTCCATACTGCATTTCCCCCATTGAAGCGGTATATTTTCGATACCTCTACGCGGAGTGAGACAAGCCTGACATGGCTAAGAACGACCGCAAGGTAAGTTGCTTCAACATTTAAAAAACGCATTGAAATCGGTAAAAACGTGTTTTTTTATAGATAATGTACGGAACCCTTCGTTCGCGAATTCGACTCGCACTTGGCCGATTATTTAAGAATAATAATAGTTTTATTTTTAAAGTTCAATTAAAATATTTACATTATTTGTAATTTTTAGTTTTAATTTAAATTTTAATAAGTTGGTATAGTTTAAATTTTAGTTAAATTGAAATAATTTGAGTACAAATATTTATTCTTTATTAACAAACAATTTTCCGTTTAGAATCATTTGTTTATCCAATTTCATATCATTCGTCAATCAGAAATCGATTGTGATTTTTATCACAAATCAATTAACTTAAATGTTAATCGATCGTATGGTTAGCGAGCGCGGAGTGAGCGAGCGAGACCACAGATATAAAATCGATGAGTATGAGCGAGACGATCATGGCGGCGGCGTGCGTCTTCAATAAATCGTTTAAATCGTAGTGAGCGGTTTCTTTGAATCGGTTTGAATTTCCCATCACTAAAATTGCGTCTGACGTCACAGTAGGCATTAAAAAAGTTGGCACGCTTGGTTTCCATACAAATCTTGATACGTGCGTTATCTATTACATCTATATCTGTGCTTTGCTGGATGTGTGAATAGGCACATCCAGCAAAGCGACCTTGAGCCGCTGTACAGCGGCGCTGGATAATGAATACGGCGCTTTAAAGCGCCTTATTCACAATCCAGCGCCGCTGTACAGCGGCTCAAGGTCGCTTTGCTGGATGTGCCTATTCACACATCCAGCAAAGCATCCAGCAAGGCAGTGTTGCCATTAGTCACACATTTTGCGAGCCAGTGTTGCCCTCTTTTGTTGTTAGTGTCTGTTGACAGTTCTAACCTGATGCTATGAAACTCAGTTAAACCCAGTGGACTCGCTTTGATAGATTTTCCGCCAGAAGCTCCTAGCAATCAAAGGATGTCTACACCAACTTTGGTTAAAACTAGAGGCCTAGGAATAGAGAAAGGAAGGAATAAAAATAGGCTTATAAAGACTAGTATCCAGAGCTACAAAATATTAAAAAAGAATCTGCTGTATAGCAAATTTATTTACGTATCCAGAGCCGTAAAAACATGATTAAAAAAAAAGTCTGCTGTACAGCAAGCGTATTCACGGTCTATCTGCCCGACGGTCGCGGTGGTGGGGGTGCTGCTGGACGCAAAATCGATCCAGCAGATCCAGCAAGCAATTAATAATAATAACCGACGTGAAGTTGCTTGCTGGACGTGCTGGATCCAGCGAGCACCCCCACCACCGCGACCGTCGGGCAGATGGATCATGAATACGCTTGCTGTACAGCAGACTTTTTTTTAATTTTGCGGCTCTGGATACTAGTCTTTTTAAGCCAATTTTTATTCCTTCCTTTCTCTATTCCTAGGCCTCTAGTTTTAACCAAAGTTGGTGTAGACATCCTTTGATTGCTAGGAGCTTCTGGCGGAAAATCTATCAAAGCGAGTCCACTGGGTTTCACTGAGTTTCATAGCATCAGGTTAGAACTGTCAACAGACAACAACAACAAAAGAGGGCAACACTGGCTCGCAAAATGTGTGACTAACGGCAACACTGGCTTGCTGGATGCTTTGCTGGATGTGTGAATAGGCACATCCAGCAAAGCGACCTTGAGCCGCTGTACAGCGGCGCTGGATTGTGAATACGGCGCTTTACATTAACAACATGCGAACGAATGATTTAAATATCTTAAGCGCCGTATTCACAATCCAGCGCCGCTGTACAGCGGCTCAAGGTCGCTTTGCTGGATGCGCGTATTCACACATCCAGCAAAGCATCCAGCAAGGCAGTGTTGCCGTTAGTCACACATTTTGCGAGCCAGTGTTGCCCTCTTTTGTTGTTGTTGTCTGTTGACAGTTCTAACCTGATGCTATGAAACTCAGTTAAACCCAGTGGACTCGCTTTGATAGATTTTCCGCCAGAAGCTCCTAGCAATCAAAGGATGTCTACACCAACTTTGGTTAAAACTAGAGGCCTAGGAAAAGAGAAAGGAAGGAATAAAAATTGGCTTAAAAAGACTAGTATCCAGAGCCGCAAAATTAAAAAAAAGTCTGCTGTACAGCAAGCGTATTCATGGTCCATCTGCCCGACGGTCGCGGTGGTGGGGGTGCTCGCTGCAGCACGTCCAGCAAGCAACTTCACGTCGGTTATTATTATTAATTGCTTGCTGGATCTGCTGGATCGATTTTGCGTCCAGCAAGCACCCCCACCACCGCGACCGTCGGGCAGATAGACCGTGAATACGCTTGCTGTACAGCAGACTTTTTTTTAAATCATGTTTTTACGGCTCTGGATACGTAAATAAATTTGCTATACAGCAGATTCTTTTTTAATATTTTGTAGCTCTGGATACTAGTCTTTATAAGCCTATTTTTATTCCTTCCTTTCTCTATTCCTAGGCCTCTAGTTTTAACCAAAGTTGGTGTAGACATCCTTTGATTGCTAGGAGCTTCTGGCGGAAAATCTATCAAAGCGAGTCCACTGGGTTTAACTGAGTTTCATAGCATCAGGTTAGAACTGTCAACAGACACTAACAACAAAAGAGGGCAACACTGGCTCGCAAAATGTGTGACTAATGGCAACACTGCCTTGCTGGATGCTTTGCTGGATGTGTGAATAGGCACATCCAGCAAAGCGACCTTGAGCCGCTGTACAGCGGCGCTGGATTGTGAATACGGCGCTTTAGAGATCAATTCGTATTTTTAGTGAAGTATAACCTTATATCTAAACAAAATAACGATAACAGCTTGTTAACAGTTATTTTTCATTCACCACTACGTCAAGCCCTATTATGTCACTTTTGACAGAATACTGTTTTGACACTTTTGTTTGACATTTTATCATTTCAAGCAAAATGTCCTTACCAGGGAGATTTTCTCGTATTTATTTGAATTTGAAACCCTTAATTAGAGTGAATTATAGATGTTCGGCCCGTTTAATATCAAACTATAGTGACGAACGGTGGCGAAATAATAATAGGACTTATCTCAGTGGTGTATTGACTGCTGCAATAGGTGTTATAGGTTATGTTACTTTTAAAGAAAAGATTAGTGCGGCTACTGTATCGAATATTAACTTGAAAGGAAGAAGGGAAAAGTTTAATTTCATATCTGATGTAGTGGCTGTCTCGGCGCCAGCAGTTGTGTATATAGAAATTAAAGATGTGCGTCGTGTAGACTTGTTTAGTGGGGAACCTATGACCATTTCAAATGGGTCAGGTTTTATCGTGAAAGAAGATGGTTTGATTCTTACGAATGCTCATGTAGTCGTGAATAAGCCTAATGCTGCTGTAAAAGTCAAGTTGATGGTGAGTTAACTTTGTTTTTATGTAAGCGATGAAATGTTTTGGGTAACTTATGAAATGTATAAATTTTGTGATACTTTTTTTGATATTCCAAAACTTTTCTGTAACAACACATTGGTGCTAAACATACCTAATGTATTTGTTACGATAGATATAAAGAAACTCTTAAAAACACTTAAAGTGGTATGATGTAATTTTAGTGTAATACCTAAGTATTACAATTGAATATATGTTACGGCTAAAACCCGAAATGCGGCCACGCCTAGGTTTAGCCGGCTAAACCTAGGTGCAGCGGGTGTCATGGTTACACTTAGGTGTTACCTGCTTATATTCGGCTAGAACTAGGTTTAGCCTTTATCATTTTTCACGCGAATGCAAGTTCTCTTGCGGTAGTTCTTAGGTATGTTTGATGAAAATCGGTTCAGCCATTTAAAAGTTAACACTTGAAAGTCAGGGTTTTTTAATTGGCCTGGCAAATAATAGATGGCGCTATGGATATTAATTCCACTTTACATCGTTTGGAATATACACGGTGATTTTTCATTGGTTTTGAAGCCGAAGGCCACTTCATAGGCATCGTTGGTAAGACCTAATTAGGTAGTCAAAATAAAAATTCAGAAACAAAAAATGTTGTCAAAATCTCGAAAGTAAAATTGTGATATCAACTAGTAGTACCGCCGCCATACACCGCCCACCGGCCGGCCGGGGTCATCGACATTACGCAGCTGGCGTCCGGCGTATAACTACGTGGTCTCAATCGAAAATCATTTACGCAACTTTTTACCTTATGACATACAGAAATTTGGATTACATATATGGTTAGAGGAATTTATTAACTATATGGCATTTTTTTTTCCAAAACTAATAAAAAGTTAGAGTGTATAAGGTCTAACAGAATATACTGAAACTATTTTAAGGGTGAATTCAGTCCATTATATTGAACAACTTTCCCCAAGGAACATGTATCAAAATATGAAAAGTAATTTTTGGCCTTTTGTACAAGTTAACCGTTGCTAATCCGGGTTTGCATGGAAAGCCAAAAAATATTTTTCCTATTTCGACACATATTTCTATGGGAAAGTTGTTCACTATCAGGGGCTGAATTCACCCTTAAAATAGTATCAGTATATTTTTTAAACCTTATATAGTTCCGCCACTTATCACTTATTACATAACCTGTCATCTGTGAGCAGACCGGAATCCGGTCGACATGCCATGGTTTTGCTATTGTGTCTGGTGTTTTGCACAGACAACAGGTTAAGATATGGCCTTTTATTTTATCACCGCCATCTGCGGCAACCTAAGTTCTGTTAAACTAAGTTTAGCCTGCACCTAGTTCTAGCCGGAATGATAAAGGGTGAACCTAGTTCTAGCCGACGATGAGTAGGATACACCTAAGTGTAGCCATCTGAGATCGGCTGCACCTAGGTTTAGCCGGCTAAACTTAGGCGTAGCCGCATTTCGGGTTTTAGCCGTAACATATACATACATTAAACTTTTCATCAAATGCCAAACTGCCTGAGAACATTAGTTTGAAATTTTGCTATAAATGATTCTTTTTTATAAATTGTAATCTCTATACCGATGACTGTGAAATTTTGCAATTGTAATCTCTATGCTGATGACTGAATTTATTTGATTTTCTTTTTATACTAACGAGTGATTCTGTTAAAATTTCTTATGATGCATTTATCAGTCAAGCATGCGGTAAAAATGTGAGAGCAGTAAACAGAAATGGCGACAGTTTGTTTTGATGCCTTTTTCAAGTACATACTGCACCAATTTCCAATCTGGCAAACTTTAAAGACTTATAATGCAATAAAAGTATTTTTCATTGCCATTTATTTGCTGTAGGTGTTATCTTATGAAATATGTTAAGGGCCGTGTAAAGAGCCACAACTGGTATATTCTGTATGTTCCTTCCAGGTTTCTTGATAAAAAAAAGAAAGAAACAAAAGTAATTTATTGAAGTGAAAACTTCTTTAGCGGCGTTGTGCACTTTTTTTGGAATGGGTAAAAAATCTAAAACTCGCGTCAGGACACGTGACCCTGATCGAATATTCGTAAGACGGCGCAGGGCGCTTGCGCGAATGTTCGTGTGTGTTTATGTTACAGCGTGCTAATAAAATGTCATGTTTGTGTACGATAGCCCAATAAATAAATATTGTATTCTACCATATAAATGAGAGTACTTTTATACTGATAATTAAAGCAATTTGTGCAAAATTATTCCCTTACCATTCCAAAATATCAAAAATGCACAACGTTAATATTCAAGTTTTCACTTCTGCCGGCACTCCCAGAGTGCAACCCGTCGTTTTTTTTGGTACAAAAACAAATGCACAATTTACATTTATTTTGAACTTTTTGGTTATCGACTTCGTAGTAAAGATGCTAATTTGGCTATTCCAGGATGGCTCAACACACACAGGCATTGTGGAGGATGTGGATCTGAAGTCAGACCTAGCAACTCTCCGGATACCTGTGAAGGGGCTTCCGACCATGAAGCTCGGGTCTTCTGCAGACATCAAGCCTGGAGAGTGGGTTGGTACTGGAATTAGTATGTTCTATTGGCTTGTGATTCAATAATACATTTATGGATGTACCTATTTTATTGCAACCTAGTGTAGAAGCTCTAGGAATGCGAGGGTATAGTTAGCTACAATATTTCGTATTAGAATTTTTTTGTATTTGTCATTTTACCTTTATAATTTATGTCATTAGTAGTGTAAATCGCTTTTTCGAACACATGGCGATGACGCCACAAAATTAAGATTATAAGTATTACGCAGAGAACAGAATCTCCCTATGTCCCCCGCACTTAAGGGTCCCCCGACCCTAGACCAAAATACAACTTTCTATACAAACGTAGTCTACGTTTTATTTCAAAACGACATGTCCGATTTGGGCAAAATTTTGTAATTTCAAAGATATTGCAATTATCTAGGTTTATAACTAGTTTCCGACATAAAAATATGAACTTGAAATAGAATATAGTGTTTTATATCATTTTTGACCATTAGTATGGGAAACTTCTAAATCATTATATTTTCTTTCCAGTTCATAATTTTACATAGGAAACCAGTTATAACCCTAGATAATTGCAATTTCTTTACAATTACCAATTTTTACCGAAATCTGACATGTGGTTTCAAAATTAAACGTAGACTACGTTTGTATGGAGAAGTCTAGGGTCGGGGGACTCTTAACACAAGGCAAGAATGGGGGAGAGGTGCGTGGAGTTTCCGTTCTGTATGTTATATTTATAATATTAATTCTGTGCTGTGAATATTCATTCTGACGGACAGCGGCTAAGGCCGGTCGTATCGTAGGTTGATCAATTCGTAAGCAGAGTGATGCATGTCCTATTGAAAACACGTCTAGCACACTTGTGATGTTATCAATCATTTAAAAAGAAGAAACCCTGGAAGAAGAAGCTCTGGCCTCCCTCTCCCCAAGGTGTGCTGCGTTTGAACCGCCATACGGTGTTTTTAGATTAGGAGGTCACGACTAATTTGGTAACGATAAGGGATATGGCTGACTCTGGTTTTATAGAATAAAGAGCACCTCTCTGATGCTAAATATGTTAGTCTACCTGCGTGAAGTGGTTGCGTTACTTAGATATGGCGTCTATAAAACCAGAGTCAGCCATATCCCTTATCGTTACCAAATTTGTCGTGACCTCCCGTTTTATTTGCTGCCTTCGGCTCCCTACTCCATGAATATTCTACAGTCCACACCTCGACCCAGGACGATAGACCTACGTGTGCGGAGCAGCGGTTTGTCGTATCATTGAAGGGCTGTCCCGCACAGTAACTCTCGGTATCAATCTAAATTCATTTTCGCAACTTTTTTAGGGTTCCGTAGTAAACAAGGAACCCTTATAGTTTCGCCATGTCTGTCTGTCTGTCTGTCCGTCCACGGTCCTACAGAGAAACTATAAGTACTAGAAAGCTGTAATTTGGCATGGATATGTATATTAATTATGGCGAAAAAGTCGTAAAATAAAATATGGAAAATTTTTTTTTTTAATGTAGCTGTTGCTGATAGCTCACGCGCTATAAGTGGACTGTATGGACTTTAAATTAAACAAGGAATTCGCAACTACAATATTTATTTATCACTTTTTCTGTGCCGATCTGGCTGATTACAAATTAACTTATCTAGGCGACAACACGACAACGCAGGTATACTAAAGTTCACTGTATCACACGCAATAACACACAATTACACAACATTTACTAACTAAACTTACAACTATATATACAATTTTTAATCACTATCAGAAGTACACGGTTCATGTTTTCCATGTACCAATAGGGACGCGTAAATATCGTCCATCTCGCTCTACGCGTCCCGTTCTTTCTGGCCTCCCCTCCACTCCGGCCGCCAGTTGCTCACAGCGGTCGGTCGGGTACGCTGGCCCCGCTGCTGTTGTCCGTAACATCCTCCTCCCGGCTGCATCCGTCGTTCGACGCAGCCTTCGCAATCGGGAGGACAACCAGCTTCCTTGCCGGCCTGATGAATGTGCCTCTAATGGTCTTGACTTCAGCGCTCCGCACGTCGCCGTCGGGCCCAGTGTGTACTCGCCGGACGATGCCGCGAGGCCAGATGTTCCGAGGCATCGCTGGGTCGACCACCAAGACTAGGTCGCCTTTCTTGATGGGCTGGCGACGGTCTTGCGCCCCTCGTCGCGGCACCAGGGTTGGGAGATACTCGCGGACCCATCTCTTCCAGAATTGGTCCGCAAGTCCTTGCGCGGCTCGCCAGGTCTTCCGATCTGCAGGGTCGCAGGGGCCCGTCTGGGGCAGGCCTGAGGATGACCCGATCAGGAAGTGGTTTGGGGTCAGCGCCTCAGGGTCGGCCGGGTCCGTCGAGACGTGGCTCAGGGGGCGTCCGTTGACCGCATGCTCCGCCTCCAGTAGCAGAGTGTGCAGCGTCTCTTCTTTCGGCGTCTGTTCGTTGAGCGTGGCGTGCAGCGCAGTTTTGATGGAGCGCACCAAACGCTCCCACGCACCCCCTTGGTTGGGTGCTCCTGGTGGGATGAAGCGCCAGTCCACCCGTTGAACTTGCGCGTAGCTGCGAAGCGCCGGGGCCCACTCTGCGTAGGCGGCACGAAGCTCTGTGTCTGCCCCGCGGAAGTTGGTTCCGTTGTCGCTCCAGATCTGCCGCGGCCATCCTCGGCGGGCTGCCATGCGCCGGAGGGCCATGATGGCGGAGTCAACGTTCAGACTCCCGACGATCTCTATGTGGACCGCCCGCGTGGTGAGGCACGTAAAAAGTGCGCCCCATCTCTTCATCATCGAGTTGGTGTGAACTAGACACTGGCGTTCCGCAGGGCGGCATCCTTTCTCCCTTACTATTTTCCATTTTCATTGATTTTATCACCAAAGAACTTCAGTGCACGTATCACCTTTATGCTGATGACTTGCAACTTTATGTACAAACTGATATTGATAATGTTGATAACGCTATCGACCTAATTAATACAGATTTAGCGGCAATTGCTGACTGGTCACGACGTTTCGGAGTCACTGTCAACCCTAATAAATGTCAAGCTATCATAGTAGGTAGCTCACATCTCACAGGCCGGCTTGACAACAATTCACTTCCTCCAGTTCGATTTAATAATATCCCAATCCAATTTTGCTCCAGCGTCAAAGACCTCGGGCTCCACATTGACACAAACCTCCGTTGGGATGTTCACATTGCAGAGGTAGCTGGAAAGGTAACGGGGGCTCTCCGCTCCTTGTACAGATTAAAGAACTTTCTCCCTATTAATATTAAGACTATGTTGGTGTACTCTCTTATTTTTCCTATTATAGATTATGCGGATGTATGTTACTCGGATCTGAATTGTAACTTCCTTAACAAACTAGATAGACTCCAGAATAATTGTCTGAGATTTATATTCGGACTACGTAAGTATGACCATGTGTCTGCTTACCGGTCTAAACTCAAATGGTTACCTATCCGTCAACGTCGCAATTTGCATGTTCTCACGACTCTATTCTCTATACTCTTCGACCCAAAAACTCCGATGTATCTTAAAAACAAGTTCACTTTTCTGGCAGATACTCATCTCAGAGTTCTTCGTTCTTCCAACAATCTTCTTCTTGATGTGCCTCGCAGCCGGAGTGGGTTCTTCGATCATTCATTCACCAAACAAGCCGTGATGCTATGGAACGCCCTTCCCGTTGATATCCTGAAAGCCCTAGTCGTCAAGCGTTTAAGAGTGCTGTGCGCGCTCATTATCTTCACCAACTGTCATAGAGTATTATAAATATTTATGTAGTTTATGTAGGTTTTATGTTTTATGCCAAATTTGTGTATTATTTATATGTATGTTTATAAATACTTATAGATATATAAATAAAATTATACTTAGTTAAATAGATTTAATTAGAGTGTGTCTTGTCGTCCAAAATTAGCTTTTTTCGGCATCACCTGTAGGTTGACTGGTAGAAAAGGCCCTGGGCCTTAAGTCCGCCTGTTACAATTTTTGTAATAAAGTTAAATAAATAAATAAATAAATCTCTTCTCACGCCGGCGGCCGATGGTGACCATCATTGGCCCGAAGTTGTCCACCCCGCAGTTCGTGAAGGGGCGGCAGTATGGATCCAGACGGGCCGGCGGCAGATTTCCCATCGGTGGTATGCGAGGTTTGGATCGTCGCACCTTGCACAGGGCGCAGTCGCGGGCGATAGAGCGCACGGTGGGTCGTGCGCGCAGGATCCAGTAGTGCTGCCGCAGGTCGTTCAGCACGCGCTCGTTCGTGGCGTGTCCCGCAGCAGCGTGTTGCCTCAGCACAATCAGCCGAGTCAGGGGATGGCGGCCATCTAGGATGAGCGGCCGCTTTGTGTTGGTGGGGACGCGGGCGGCGTCGATTCGGCCGCGCACGCGTAATAGCCCGTCCTCGATCATAGGGTCCAGCTTGGCGAGGCGGCTAGTTGCCGGCAGTGGTTGGCCGGCCTGTAGTCTCTTGATCTCTTCGCTGAAGCTATCCCTTTGGGCTTTTGCTACCCACATACGTTCGGCTCGTTCGAGGTGGCGGACTTCGAGGCGAGTCGTCTTCTTTTGACACCTCTCTACGAAGGCGATGATTGTTGCAGTGGCCCGTATGAGCCGCTCGTGTGAGGAGAAGCGGCTTATGTCCGGTAAGACGTCAGGCTCGTCGTACAAGTGGGTGTGGAGCGCAACCTGCGCTTCCTCTGCTTCTTGGCTTTTCTTTTCTTGAGGCCAGGCGTCTTCTGGCTTGTGAAGAAAGGCAGGCCCAGTGAACCACCTGTCATAGCGGCTCGGTGTGGTGTTGTTGGCTCGTGTGGCGTCATCGGCCACGTTATCCGCCGTAGGCACCCATCTCCATTGAGCGATGTCGGTTTTCTCAGCGATCTCGCCCAGTCGATGCGCCACGTACGGAGAGTAGCGCCGTGCGTCTGTGCGGATCCACTGGAGGACGGTGCGGGAATCGCTCCAGTAGATCACCTGCTCGGCTTCCCAGCGGTGCTCGTTCTTGATGAGCTCGGCTAGTCGCACGCCGATCACCGCTGCTTGTAGCTCCAGCCTCGGGATGGATTGAGGCCGTAGAGGAGCCACCTTGGCCTTAGCGGCGGCCAGGGCCAGGGTTGTTCTGCCGCTGGGGTCCTCTAGGCGCCAGTATGCTGCCGCGGCGTACGCCTGCTCGCTGGCGTCGACAAAGACGTGTAGTTGACGTCGGACTTGATCTTCCTCGTTGTATCGGCGAGGCAGGCGCAGGCGGGACACGTCGTTCAGTGATCCCAGCCATTCGTCGAAGCGGGCGGCGTACTCTGGAGGCAGCGCGTCGTCCCATGGCAGGTGTATGCGCCACAGATCTTGTAGAAGTATTTTCACAGCCACTGTTTGGCAGCTTAGCAGGCCCAGTGGGTCGAAGATGGACATCACCGCTGCTAGGGCTTCTCGTTTGGTCGGCGCGCGATGACGTTCTCGTACTGCCTCGGGGACGCGAGCCAGGGTGGTGTTGAACCCAAGCTCGTCGTTCACGGCGTCCCAAAGCATCCCAAGCGTCTTGTGGTGGTCGTCTCGGGAGCCCAAGCTGGTGGGTTCTCTTGCTCGCAGGTTCTCCGGGATGGTGCTCAGCAGCCGCGGACAGTTGGAGTTCCAACTTCGCAGGCTGAAGCCGGCTTTGCTGTGCACTTCGATGACCTCCCGGGTCGCTCGCTTTGCTTCGTCCGTTGATGTGAAGCTATGGACTAGGTCGTCCATGTAGTGGCTGCCAGTGATGACCTCCAGCGCCCTCGGGTGTGTCTCGGCGTAGTCCCGTGCGTTCGTGTCACGCACGCTGTGAGCCAGGAACGGTGAGCTTGCTGCGCCGAAGATCATGGAGGTCATCTTATACTGCTCCGGCGGCTTGTTGCGGTCGTTGCCTCGCCACAGGAACTTCTGTGCACCTTGGTCTTCTTTTCTAATCTTGATTTGCAGAAACATTTCTGCAATGTCTGCTGTCACGGCCACTCGCCGCTCGCGGAAGCGGAACAGGATCCCTGGCAGTGACTGCAGCAGATCCGGGCCCATCAACATGTGGTCGTTGAGGCTGACCCCTTGTGATTTATGGGCGGCATCGAAGACCAGGCGGACTTTGCCTGGTTTGTTCGGGTTCCTCACGGCGAAGTGAGGGAGGAACCATTCGCGGCTGTTCGGCCGCTCGTTGCTACTGCATCTCTCCGCGTAGCCCTTGTCCAGCAGGTTCTGGATCTGCTGCGTGTACTCCTTCTGGAACTGTGGATCCCTGTCCATCTTCCGCTCGATGCCTCGCAGACGTGTCATCGCGTCGGCGTAGTTGGGCGGTAGCACGACGTCGTCGGTGCGCCATGGCAGCCCCACCTCGAAGTGGTCGTTGACGCGACGAGCAGACTTCTGGAACATCTCGACGGCTCGTTGGTCCTCCGGTCTCACTTTTGTGGCTAGTGAGATGCCAAGCGCGTCGATGGAGAAGTGCTGCTTCACCAGCTCGTGCAGTCGCTCGTCGTTGTCGCTCGGTGTTGGCGAGGCACGGTCGTGTTCTGCTGCTCTGATGTGCAGCACAGTGTCTTCGCCACGTCGGTGTAGGAGGCGGGGCACGGACCCGTAGATGACCCAACCGAGGTCCGTGCGTGATGCGGCCGGCTCGTTGTTCTTGTCGGCCCTCAGTTCGTGTGATGTCATCAGGTGCCAGTGGTCGGCACCGATGAGAAGCAGTGGCTTGGCGTCCTCTGCGCAGGCCGTCTCGAGGCCTCTGAGGTGCGCGTATCGCCGCGTGATGTCGCGGGGTACGCTTTGTTGGCGCAGCTCCAGTTCACTGACGGTGCGGGCCGACAGCTCGTGGTAGGCTTGTTCGTGTCGCCCGCGGATCGAGATCTGGACCCGCCGGCTGTCTTCACGCTGTCTCGACGAGTTGACCCCTCGTAGTGTCAGGGGGGCCGGGCTTCCGACGGCGCCTATCGCGTCCGCTAGCTTCTTGTCGATCAGTGTGACCGTCGATCCTTCGTCCAGCAGGGCGTGTGTTATAACTTCGCCGGCGGGACCGTTGACCACGACGCTGCAGACCTTCAGCAGCACCGTGCGGTCGTCGTCGGCGATCGACATGACCGCCTCAGCTTCTCCTCCCGTGTTGGCCGGTTGTTCTGGGGCGGCTTCTTGCTCAAGCCGGCCTTCCTCAGCGTGCAGCAGCGGGTGGTGCGAGCGGGTACAGCCGTTGACCCCGCATCGCGGCGCGCTGCATGTGACCCGTCGGTGTCGTTGCGCGATGCAACGGAAGCACACCTTCGCGCTCTTTGCCCACGTCCATCGTTCGTGGACGGGCATGTCACGCAGCTTGCGGCATGTGACCACGGCGTGTTGGTCACCACAGCACACGCACTGCTCTGGTTTTTTCTTCGCCTCCGTTGCGGTGTAGACGTGTGACCTCTGGCTGGGCCGCTCGTTCCGACGCCCAGGCTTTGCGACGGCGTCCCTTGGTTTGACTGCCGTTGAAGTCCCCGCTTTGGTGATGCTGCCCGACGTGGTGAATGCATGACGGAGAGCTCGATCCGCTTCTTGAGTCAGGAAGTGCGATAGCGTGACTATTGACGGCTCGCTTGCGCTGCTGTTGACCTCGGCGTAGTCGCACCAGCGGGACTGCAGGTGTGGGCTCAGCTTCTCCATCACTTCCTGCGTCAGCATGGGGTTGTACAGGTAGGCCCGCTGGTCGAGGCTCTCCAACACGTTCACGATGTTCTGCAACCTCACAGCTAGTTGGTTGAGGTCGCTGGCGGTGTTGCCCGGTCGGGGCAGGCGGCGTAAGTCATCCAGTGCCTTGCGAACGATGACCTCTGGATGCCCGAAGCTTCGCTGCAGTGTTGACATGACGATCTCTGGGTCAGTCGCTGAGTGTAGTAGGGCAGCCACAGCTTCCCGCGCTTCCCCGCGCAGGCAGTTGCGCAGGCGCGCCATGTTCTCAGCACGCGAGAACTTGTAGATAGCCGCTGAGTCTCGCCACGCCGCCTTGAAGGGTAACCACTCGGTGGCCGCGCCGGAGAAGCTAGGCAGATCTGTAGCTTGCTTCGGCAGCGGCCGGGTCCTCGCCATCTTCTCCAGGGCGTGGGCTAGTTGCTCGATGCCGCAGGTGCGGCTACGGGACGGCGTTGGTGTGCGTCGCCGCGTCTCGTTCGGCGACTGTGATGAGTGGCGCCTGTGGTGCTGTGTCGGCGTTGGTGAGCGCTGCAGCCGCACTCGGTAGTTGTGGCGGTCCTCCTCGCGTCGTTCGTAGCGGGAAGCGACTGGTGATACGTGGCCCGTTCGGGGCCGCCGGTCCGGGCTGCAGACGTCGTCCTCTTCGCGTCGCTCGTAGCGAAGAGGCGGTGCTGGTTGAGAGCGGCCCGCTGCTCTGGGCCGCCGCTCCAAACTGCGGTTGCCGTCTTCACGTCGCTCGTAGCGGCGTGGCGTCGGTGATGCGTGGCCCGTTGGGGCCCGTCGGGTTGGGCTGCAGTCCTCCACTCGTCGCTCGAAGCGAGAAGGGACCGGCGAAGCGTGGCCCGTTCGGGGCCGCCGGTCCGGGCTGCGGTAGTCGTCCTCTCCGTGCTGCTCGTGGCGGAGAGGTGGTGCTGGTTGATAGCGGCCCGCTGCTCTGGGCCGCCGCTCCGGACTGCGCTCCTCAGCGCAGCGGGAAGCGACCGGTGATACGTGGCCCGTTCGGGGCCGCCGATCCGGGCTGCAGACGTCGTCCTCTTCGCGTCGCTCGTAGCGAAGAGGTCGCGCTGGTTGAGAGCGGCCCGCCGTTCTGGGCTGCCGCTCTGGACTGCGACTCTCGCCGTCCGTGACCGGCGCGTCGAGACGCCGCTCCTCCCGTGGCCGAAGTATGATGTCGTCGTTCACCACGGCGCGTGGCGGTACAGACTGCAACCATTGGTCGACCCGTGATCGGCTTTCTTCAGCATCTGCCATGCTGCTTTCCTCCTCGATTTCTGCAATGTCGTGTTGCAGCCTCCTGCGCAGCGCCTCCGCCTGTAATTCGAGTTGTTGTTGCCTGATCTCGGATAGCCGTTCGGCCGTCTCGAGCTCAAGGCGTCGGATGCGGGCGATGCTGGTGTTCGACCGCCTAGTCCGGTTCGACGCAACAGATCGCGGAGGGCTTGCTGGGCGCGGCGCAGTGGGTCCGATGACTATGCTGCTCGACGGTTGTAGCGTAGTCCCGGTGGTCTGTGATGGTGACGCAGGTGGCAGGTCGTAGACCAGCCCGCGCTGTAACCCAACGATCGGTTGGGGCGCGGCTTCGTGGCTCGTCGACGGGACGTCCACACTGGCGGGGATCGTACTAGCGGCGGCAGATGTGCCGCGGTTCTCGCTAGCTCGTAGCTCATCCCCGGCCTGGCTCCTCGTGACGACCATGTTGAACGCCTACGCTTGAGCACCGGACTTGCGCACCAAAGTTCTTGAACGCCAAATTTCTTGATCGTCAAATTTCTTGATCGCCAAAGTTCTTGATCGCCAAAGTTCTTGATCGCCAAAGTTCTTGATCGCCAAAGTTCTTGATCGCCAAAGTTCTTGATTCGGCTCCGAAGGACCAGAGATTGTTGCTGATAGCTCACGCGCTATAAGTGGACTGTATGGACTTTAAATTAAACAAGGAATTCGCAACTACAATATTTATTTATCACTTTTTCTGTGCCGATCTGGCTGATTACAAATTAACTTATCTAGGCGACAACACGACAACGCAGGTATACTAAAGTTCACTGTATCACACGCAATAACACACAATTACACAACATTTACTAACTAAACTTACAACTATATATACAATTTTTAATCACTATCAGAAGTACACGGTTCATGTTTTCCATGTACCAATAGGGACGCGTAAATATCGTCCATCTCGCTCTACGCGTCCCGTTCTTTCTGGCCTCCCCTCCACTCCGGCCGCCAGTTGCTCACAGCGGTCGGTCGGGTACGCTGGCCCCGCTGCTGTCCGTAACAGTAGCTGCCATACAAGTAAAGACGTAGTCAATATTTTTTTTCTCGACAAACACATTGAGTGGGGTATCGTTGAATAGATCTTTCAAAAATATTGTTAGCTTGTAAACACCATTTTTCGATTTAGGGATCCGTTTCTGAAATGTTTGGGTTTAAAGTTCAAATTTTTGTTCGAGTCAAGTGTCCCCCCCCTCTATCTGCTAAATGGTTATATATGGCCACGTGAAGAAAATCACAATTATAGCATACTAGCAGTCCATCCCGGCTTCGCCCGTGGTACATACATAGCCTATGTCACTCAGGGATAACATACCTATCCAACAGTGAAAGAATTTTTAAAATCGATCCAGTAGTTTCGGAGCCTATTCAATACAATCAAACAAACAAATCTTTCCTCTTAATAATATTAGTGTAGATATAATGTAGTTTGAAGGAAAACTATCAGAGCCAAGTAGGGTATACAAATTAAAAGTTATAGGCGATCAACTTATAAAATGTACTTAAAAAAGACATTTTCATACAAATTCAATAGATATTAGTTTTTAGACGTTTTTAGGGGCAAGAACTCAAAGTTGGCATTCGCAACTACGGAACCCTACACTGCGCGTGGCCCGACACGCACTTGCCCAATTATTATCTTTTATGTCATACACAAATTTATTTACTAGTACCTGGGTGACCGAGCTTTGCTCGGTTACATGTCAAACATTAACTACATTTTTAAACTTGTCTATAAATACAAAATAAAAAATTATAAATAAACTTGACCTTATTTTTCCAAAACTATGAAAAGTTAGCATAAATGAGATATCTAAGATATCTCAATTAAATGTATTATTTTCAGGTGGTAGCAATGGGCAGCCCCCTCGCTCTGAGCAACACGGTGACAGCCGGTGTGGTCAGCTCAGCTCAGAGGTTCAGCGAGGAACTAGGGTTGAGGGGTGGGTAAGGTTTATATTTTAATTAATTTTTTTGTTCTTCATATCATATCCTTAGGAAAAGTTTTTGTTTGTTTTTGTTTTTCGTGTGTAAGTGGCCTACACTGGTGTCAGATTTTTCAGGCTGTCTAACAGTGGCGGAGCCTCCTTAGAAGCCGATTCCCATCGAGTTACCTTAGGGGCTTCTAACATATATGCATTTATTACTAATAACAATTATAACCTTTGTATATCGGCGCACTTACTATTTTCATAAGCCGTAAACTAGTAGTATGACTGGATTGCACGCACCCACATATTCAAAATATGAAAATTCACTCTGGTTATTGAAATACACTCACAATGATAAATGCATAAACACGCTCAGATACATACTATTCACACTAAGTTAATAAAAATAAGCCGGACATGGAACGGCTTATTATATAGCTGTACTAGTCCAAATTCTCACCCAACGCCACTGCTGTCTAAAGGATGTGACATAGCTTGATGTCTGCCTAACAATGATGACATACGGGAGCAACCACAGAGCAACGGCTTATACATGCCTTCCAAAGCACGGAGGGGCTGGAGAAAATTTTAACAACTAAAGAATCCCCTTACCCTAAACTTTGCCATACAAACGTAGTCTACGTTTAAGAGTCCCCCGACCCTAGACTTCTCCATACAAACGTAGTCTACGTTTAAGAGTCCCCCGACCCTAGACTTCTCCATACAAACGTAGTCTACGTTTTAGAGTCCCCCGACCCTAGACTTCTCCATACAAACGTAGTCTACGTTTAAGAGTCCCCCGACCCTAGACTTCTCCATACAAACGTAGTCTACGTTTAAGAGTCCCCCGACCCTAGACTTCTCCATACAAACGTAGTCTACGTTTAAGAGTCCCCCGTCCCTAGACTTCTCCATACAAACGTAGTCTACGTTTAAGAGTCCCCCGACCCTAGACTTCTCCATACAAACGTAGTCTACGTTTAAGAGTGTTCTTCATATCATATCCTTAGGAAAAGTTTTTGTTTGTTTTTGTTTTTCTTGTGTAAGTGGCCTAAACTGGTGTCAGATTTTTCAGGCTGCCTAAAGGCATCTGACATAGCTTGATGTCTGCCTAACAATGATGACATACGGGAGCAACCCTAGACTTCTCCATACACACGTAGTCTACGTTTAAGAGTCCCCCGACCCTAGACTTCTCCATACAAACGTAGTCTACGTTTAAGAGTCCCCCGACCCTAGACTTCTCCATACAAACGTAGTCTACGTTTAAGAGTCCCCCGACCCTAGACTTCTCCATACAAACGTAGTCTACGTTTAATTTTGAAACCACATGTCAAATTCCGGTAAAAATTGGTAATTGTAAAGAAATTGCAATTATCTAGGGTTATAACTGGTTTCCTATTGTAAAATTATGAACTGAGATTTAGAAGTTTCCCATACTAATGGTCAAACATGATATAAAACACTATATTCTATTTCAAGTTCATATTTTTAGTGTCGGAAACTAGTTATAAACCTAGATAATTGCAATATCTTTGAAATTACAAAATTTTGCCCAAATCGGACATGTCGTTTTGAAATAAAACGTAGACTACGTTTGTATGGAAAGTTGTATTTTGGTCTAGGGTCGGGGGACCCTTAATTTTAAAAACATGTCAGATTTCAGTAAAAATTGGTAATTTTAAAGAAATTGCAATTATCTAGGTTAATAACTTGTTTCCTACTGTAAAATTATGAACTGGAAAGAAAATATAACGATTTAGCAGTTTCCCATACTGATGGTCAAAAATGATATAACACACTATATTCTATTTCAAGTTCATATTTTTACGTAGAAAACCAGTTATTACCCTAGATAATTGCAATAATAAATTACAAAAATTTGCCAGAATCGGGCATGTCGTTTCGAAATAAAACGTAGACTACGTTTGTATGGAAAATTGTATTTTGGTCTAGGTTAAGGGGACTCTTAAAGCCTAGCACCCATATTCAAGAAAGTTAAATGTACGGACACACATATTTTACTGATTTATTATATGTATAGACTAGAGGCAGCGCGAGGCTTCCCCCGCGTTAACCACGCGAGTGAAGTTGCGGGCGTGATGCAATATAGCCTATAGCCTTCCTCGATAAACGACCTATCTAATACCGAAAGAATTTTTCAAATCGGACCAGTGGTTTCTGAGATTACGCGTTCAAACAAACAAACAAACAAACAAACAAACAAACAAACAAACAAACAAACTCTTCAGCTTTATATATAAGTATGGAGTATGGATTTAGGAAAGTACCCAATTTAATTTCAGGTAAAGACATGGTTTATATACAAACGGACGCACCTATCACTTTCGGCAACAGTGGGGGGCCACTGGTCAACTTGGATGGTGAAGCGATTGGGATTAACAGCATGAAGGTGACCTCAGGGATCTCGTTTGCAATACCCATCGATTATGTCAAGGAGTTTTTGGCAAAGAGTGAGTATCACGGCCTTAAAGGAGGAGGTTAAAATTCGAGTGTATGTTTTTTTCTGTATGTACCTATGTTACGCGATATCTTCGTCACCCATGGGCCGATTTTGATGATTCTTTTTTTATTTTAAAGCCTTTACTACCAAATTGGTCCCATATTAATTTGGTGAAGTCATGATGAAGAACTTTGGAGATATGGAAAAAACTCCTGACAGAAATTTAAGTCGGTTGTTTTTTTTTTTGTTCAAAAATTTAATTATGTTTTAACAAATTACACTGATTGAGCTATCCCCAAAGTAAGTTCCAGAGTTGTGTTATGGGACACTAACTCAACGATACTATATTTTATAACAAATACATATAAGGTAAACAGGTTAACATCCAAGACCCAGGACAATTTGAAATAGTCCATTTTGCCTTGACCGGGGATCGAACCCGGAACCCATTTAACTCCCACATCTCCTAGTACGGGGCGGTCTTCTTTCAGTACATATTCATTCATCATTATCATCAGGTCTTTGTCTCCACTACAAAATCATGACCCTCTCTATACTACCAGAGCCATACTTGGCCAGAGCAGCCAGAAGACTTGGCCTACAATACGCTGGCCAGACAGGTTGGAGAGGTCTCATTGATGTTTATTAGCTTGAACTTGTATTTCCTTATTCGCCTTCTACGACATCCACGGGAGGACTTGGAGTGGTCCTATTCTACTCTGCCGGAATCACACGACAGGACATGCTAATACATCCATGGTATAATAAAATAAGGTATTCTTTTCCCGTGACAGCTGATGACGTAGGTGGAACTTGACTACGTCATCCGTTTAATATGTTGCCACTGTGTGAAATTGAATTACCCGAGCGTAATGCATTTTTGAACTTTATATACCAATTTCGAAATAATAATCTATTATATCAATTTATAAAATATTGAATTGATGAATCACGCGAGAATTGCGAGATACTAAATAGCTAAGTTACTTAATATTTTATTTAATATTCATGAACTAATTGAGAAAGTCCTTAAATTTACTGAAAAGAACAATCAGTGGCAACACTTTGTGACATAGTCAAGTTCCATCTCGGGAAGAGAATACCTGTTTTATTATACCATGAATACATCATTTATTGCCCAGGGAAAACGAAGCCGCCCCAAGTATCGAGACGGTACTTGGGTATCACCATGCTATCGCTGTCTCCAAACATATTGATGGAGTTAAGGATGAGGAACCCAGAGGTAAGTCAGCTGTTTTGACAAGCTTTATTTAGTTTCATCTGTCCCTTTGTCTGTCAGTTTGTTTTCTTATAGATAATGGTACGATACTCCCATGCTGGTCTGGGAGAAATAAAAAATACTTAGAATGTACCAGCTGCTTCTCTTCCCACGCAGATCGTAAAAGCCGATCGAGGGAATGGGCAAAAATGCAAATCATGTTAACAGGCGATGCGGCTAGCAACCCATCACTGTATTGATTGCTTTTCCATCTTCTCGCCCACCATGACGCTAAAAGTGGCTTTTGGGTCTTGCGGCCCTGGGCTCTGCATAGAACCGCAAGACCCAAAATGCTCTGTCTGCCCCATTAGGGATAAAGACGTGATAGTATGTATGTATGTATGGTACGATATATATACGAATTTTCGTATTTATAAGAAAATTCATACGAATGATAGTGCGGCTCGCACTTGGCCGGTTTTATGATATACAATTATTTTTATGGTATTTCTAATTAGTATCATGGACTGAAATGGTTATAAAGTAATATAAAAATTAAAAGTCACTGTTTTTTTAGTGTGCCGTAACCATAGAGTAAAAACGGATCCCTATAACTAAGACTCCGCTGTCTGTCTGTCCGTCTTTCTGACAGTCTGTTTGTCTGTCGCCAGGCTTTATGTCATGAACTGTGAACGCTAGACTATTGAAATTTTCACAGATGATGTATTTCTGTTGCCGCTATAACAACAAATACTAAAAACAGAATGAAATAAATGTTTAAGTGGGGGCTCCCACACAACAAACGTGATTTTTTATAGATTATGATACGGAACCATTCGAGCGCCAGTCCGACTTGCACCTGGCCTGTTATTTTTTATTGAATTAACCTATATTAGTTACCAACTAAAATTGTCAATAATTGTTTTCAGATGCCAACAGATATAAAACACGGTATCCTGGTGTGGAAAGTTATAATCGGGTCGCCTGCCTACAAGTAAGCTATTTAGTAACTGCCTCCGTGGTGTAGTGGTTAGAGCGTTCGGCTCATACCCGGAGGTCGCGGGTTCGGTTCCCAGCGGGGGCAACGACTTTGTGTTGTTGTGCTAGTTTGGTTAGGACATTGCAGGCTGATCACCTGCTTGTCTGATAAGTAAGATGATCCGTGCTTCGGAGGGCACGTTAAGCCGTCGGTCCCGGTCACTGTCTTTGACATTGGTCGTTACCTAAAACCATGTCAGAGGCCTTTAAGGCGGTTTAAAAACTCTGACACTAGTGTTAGTCACTAACACACACGATAAGAAGAAGAAGAAGCTATTTAGTTAATTTATCTCAGTTTTGTCATCATTTCAGACGCAAATCGTCCACTGCTGGGCATACAACGTGGAAGGGACATACGCGTTATAAATCAAACCACGGGCTATACTAGATCACCATAGCATAAAGAAATTAAAATATAAATAGTCAATTTTTTTTTACAAAGAATTGACTTTTTATTCGATATTGTGCAGCCGCGCGGGAAATTTGTATGGGAATGTCGTTTTTTTTGGTATTTTGGTTGTTATTTTAATCATTATACTATTGTGATTTAGTACGAACCGATGGCCGATGGGGCAAAAAGGTTCTCGAATGGCGACCACGTACAGGCAAGCAAAGCGTAGGACACCCACCCACAAGGTGGTCTGACGACCTGACGGTCGCTGGAAGGCGCTGGATTCAGGCCGCTCTTAATTGGTCATTTTGGAAATCTTTGGGAGAGGCCTATGTCCAGCAGTGGACGTTGTGCGGCTGAAATGATGACGAGGTTCGATTTATTACAGGTATATCCCTTTCAAGTTGTATTTATTTGCTTCTTGACGTACCTACTAAAATATATAGTCCTTTGTTTCTCTGGTCGACTAGAAGAGTTCCCTTCTGGGATAAGTCCATCATTTGTACCATTGTTTGTAATTATGCTGGTCTGGGAGAAATAAAATAAACTTAGAATGTACCAGCTGCTTCTCTTCCCACGCAGATCGTAAAAGCCGATCGAGGGAATGGGCAAAAATGCAAATCATGTTAACAGGCGATGCGGCTAGCAACCCATCACTGTATTGATTGCTTTTCCATCTTCTGGCCCACCATGACGCTAAAAGTGGCTTTTGGGTCTTGCGGCCCTGGGCTCTGCATAGAACCGCAAGACCCAAAATGCTCTGTCTGCCCCATTAGGGATAAAGACGTGATAGTATGTATGTATGTATGTTTGTAATTATCCTACTAATATTATAAATGCGAAAGTGAGTTTGTATATTTGTTTGTTTGTTACCTCTACCTCTTCACGCTTCATCTACTGAACTGATCTGCATGAAATTTGGTATGGATATAGTTTGAGACTTGGGGAAGAACATAGGGTACTATTTATCTCAAAATTCCCAAGGGGAGCGAAGCCCGCGGGCAAAGCTAGTTTTTGATAAATGTTTGTTATTTTAAGTACAATAAAGTTTTGAAATAAATAAATAAATATAGGTACGCTAATAATATTACAATCTTGCTACTTCAACTCAGACTAATAAGTAATTTTATATTGACTTAGTTTACTAACATACGAAAATTTATATGGATGTTCAAGACTCTTAGACATATAGTTACACCAACTCTTCTTAATAAAATCTATGTCTCTCTTGTATAATCCATAATCATCTACTGTATTCCGGTCTGGGGTGGTGCCTATAAAACTAGATTTTTGGAGGTTGAGAGATCTCAACGCCCACTTCTGAAAGTTAAGTATTTCAAAGAAAGAACCTTTCCCACTACTTCATTGTATCAAACCTGTGACTTATTAACAATTAGAAAGTTATATTTATTGCAAATGACATTAAAACACATAAAAGTTTACCTTTTGTCCCCCAAATCGCTAGTAGAAGACGTGACCCAGCTAGTGTCCCCTTTGCTAAGACTGAATTTGCAAAAATTCAATATAAAATCCGCTCTGCTATTATATATAACAAAATGAACGTAGAACTAATTATATATAATAAACCATCCCATGAGTGTAAATCGCTTGTAATAACTTGGCTTAAAAATCTCACTTATGATTCGAAAAAGTATCGAATTGATAACAACCTAAGATAAGATAAAATTTATTTATTGCACCAACTAAGTATGACAATAATCAAAAGTACATTTAAAACATAGTAGGTATAAAGGCGAGCTTATCACTAAAGCGATTTCTTTCAGCCAACCTTTAGGTAAAGAAGACTATAAAAGATGTGAGGAAGTTGGCGCAGTTAGAGTATTACAGTGTAAAATAATATAAGTATACAATTAAATAATAGGAGTACAAACTATAACATATAAATCCATATACTTACTTATATATAAAGCTGAAGAGTTTGTTTGTTTGTTTGTTTGTTTGAACGCGCTAATCTCAGGAACCACGGGTCCGATTTGAAAAATTCTTTCGGTATTAGATAGGTCGTTTATCGAGGAAGGCTATAGGCTATATTGCATCACGCCCGCGACTTCACTCGCGTGGTTAACGCGGGCGAAGTCGCGCGCTGCCTCTAGTGAATAATAAAGTAATATAAAATGCATAAACTATAAAATTGGTACATACTAACATTACCTTCTCCTTTTTGGAACTCGGTTAAAATGAAGACGTTTGTATTTTTGTTATAGCGGTGGTCTACAACCGGGTGATATAGTCACTAGTATCAACGAGAAACCAGTGTTCAGTGCTTCGGACATCTACAATATTCTAGAAAACTCCACAGGTATTTATGCAAGAAGTAATAAAACTAATAAGTAAAGTAATTAAACGATAGATGTGACGTCACGGCCAGAATAGTGTCAATGTCCAAAAATAATGGACCTACATTTTTCATTTGATTTCGACCAAATTGTAGGCTAATCTAAAAAAAAGGAGAGGTAAAAAGTACCCGTAACCGAAGGGCATGTATGAAGAGATCGATGAGAGAGAAGAAGCAAAAGAGGTTTGTCAGGATCGTAGCAAGTGGAGGTCCATAGTCTCTACCTATTCCTATGGGAAACAGGCGTGATATTATGTATGTATGTACATTTTTCAGTTTACCAAAAAATAAGAAATTCACAAAGATACGGAGCGTCAAAGTTCCGGAGTGGGGGCTTGCGACGTCACCGCTTAGTCTAAGTGAAAATCGTTAGCCGTGACGTCATGCAAAATTTAAATGCGCTGTATCATTCTCAGTTTTTTTTTTCTCAGAGAAAACAAAAAATACGTGTACAATATTTTTTAATTATCTAACCAATGGACCAATGATATTTTTCCATTCCTAAGGCCCAACGCAGACGACAGACTATCCGCGACGCACTTTTTAGTCTGTGAGAATAGAACCCATGGAATCACATGCAGTAACGCAGACGATGCGCAAAAAGTCCGGCGCGCATCGTGTGTGTTACTGAGTATGATTCCATAGGTTCTATTTTTACAGACTATCACAGACTAAAAAGTGCGTCACGGATAGTCTGTCGTCTGCGTTGGGCCTAATGCGTATTAGTTATGTAAAAGAGTTGGACTGCAATTGACTGCACGAAACGGCACATTTCTATGCTGTTATCCTTTTCTATCGCTCAGAACCGTTATTCGCTCGAGCGAGAGAGAGCGATGGAACGCATCAACATCGGTGATACCGCGGCGTTTTGTCTTTCTTTCTCGCTCTAACGAATGGCTGTTCTCAACAACAGAAAAAGATAGCAGCATATGGTCTTCTGCTATTGCCGTGTGGTTTCCGGCAGAGTAGAATAGGGCCACTCCAAGTCCTCCCGTGGATGTCGTAGAAGGCGACTTAGGTAATACAAGCTAAACAAAGCTTATAAACATCAATGAGACCTCTCCAACCTGTCTGGCCAGCGTGGAGAGTGTAGGCCAAATCCTCTGTCTGCTCTGGCCGAGTATGGCTCTGGTAGTACAGAGAGGGTCGTGCTCCTGCAGTGGAGACTAAAAAGACATGATGATGATGACATATGTAGCTCAAAGCTTACGATGCAATTTGTTTCTTTCAGGTAGTTTACAAGTAGAAGCTGTTAGAGGGAGACAGAAGATAAAGCTGACAGTCACACCGGAAATGCATTCGACGTAGCCGGCAGTCGTCATTTCCGGATGGCTAATAGTTTCTGAGATATAGCTCAGTAAATTATAGAAATATATTAAATACATAATAATAACGTATTATGACAATATTTATAACCGGCAACCGCGAGAAACGCAGAACGGAGAAGGTTCGCAATTTTACAGAGAAAATGTTGCAGTGCAGTTTGTTACCGCTTCTTCTGCACTAGCGCTTAGGAAGCGGTAGTAAACTTAGCTGTAAGTAACCATTTGACGACAACAATTGTGCAACAAAACAATGACGATTACTTATAAATATCCTATGATATAAAATATATATTTGAATTGAATTTGAATACATTTATTATTCGACCACGGTAATACGGCGAAATATTATTGACATTGTCAATTTTCTATTGGTATTTTTGTCATACTGAATATGCCTAGTTCCTACATTACTTAACACGTTAATGGACAGTAGGACTTCTATAGAAGTCATCAATTGTTTTTTCTATTGTGTCTGGCTTAGTGTCCATGAATGAGTTAAATACTTTTTTAAACTCCGAATTCGAGCAAGGTTAGTCCTTAAAAAATTCTATGTCTATGGGTTAGTCCAATAAATAACAGCTGGCGGCTGCAGGCGCCTGCAACCAAGTTTCCCTTCTTTATGTAATAATCATATAAACTCTGTGCTATAGGACTACTATATAATGTTGTTTGTCCTCTTGTCGTCTCTTACGACATCCACAGGAAGAGATTGAGTAAGAAGTAGAGATTACAAGAAGAGGTTTAGTCTACTCCGTAAAGCGTAATGACATGATAGATATACTTTATTCGTTTATTTGTAGTAGTGATTGAAACAATACGTGTAAGTTTATTCTACGTCTGGCGATGTTAATTGAATCCTCAGGATTTTAGAATCCTTCGTGTTTCTCAGGATTTTAGAATGTTTCGTGTTTCTTAGGATTTTAGAATCATTTGTGTTCCTTAAGATTTTAGAATCCTTGTTTCTCAGGATTTTAGAATCCTTCGTATTTGGATTCAAAAGATTTGCACAGAATATTTTTTTTACGTAACGTACGTAAATACTTTTTGTAATAGACATGTTCCCACAGTTGGGCAAGGCCTCTTTGCAAGGATTAAATATGTATTTAATCTCTCCTATTCATAAAAATACAAACGTTTGATTAACCTATTTTTTATTAAAACATGATATCTTTCGTTTCCTCTTTTTAATATTCGATCGAAATCGGTTCCTCCGTTCGAGCGCTATGATGTACAGAAAGACAGACCGATAGACGTCAAACTTATTACACACCTCTTTTTTTTGGGGTTAAAAAAGTTGACATATACCTTGCCTAGTGAAAGTTAAAAATAAACGACGCGCTTTTTCCCTTTTTGAAGGTGTTTGTGGCTAGTACTGGTTACTAGCTTTAGTATATTTCTAGATTAGCTTTTTTTCTGAAGAAAGAAGTTCTAACCGGCCCTTGTTTTGAATAAAACGTTTCAAAACAGCGGCGTTCCAAACGCGCGTTTATTGTAGGTGCATTGTTATGTTTTTAAATATGATTTTGATGTTATTTTATGTATAAATGTTTTTAGCTAAGAAGTTTGTACGATGTAAAAACTAATAAAGAATTATTTTCAATTAGTGTTTGTTGTTTCTCTTGTTAATTGTAGTAAGTTCGTTCAAATGGTTTACATACTAACTCGTCACAAAGAATTGTCCGTTGCAAATCATCTTTTTCACAAATTCAAATACATCCTTTTACAAGTTTATATGTTAGGCAAATTAAAAAGGCCCTGATTGTGAAGAAGGCCATCTAGTGATTAATAGCGGAACTACCGACACGACTTGAATTGATACTGATACGAAAAATAGATGGCGCGACGTATACATTACCATGCCTACCCATCGTCATATAAACATTATTAGTTCTTTTCCTTGTAACTAGATGGCGCTTAAAGTAAAAATTAAAACATAAAAATCTTTTATAACTATTATTTAAATAAAGTAGTGCTCTAATTAGTTAAATAAGACTTATATGTAATGCAATATATTTTTTAAAAGTATATTCAACACTTTCTTCGTCATCTTTTTGGCTAGTCGTGTGTGCTGCCATCTCTGAGAGGCTGCTCCGCAACTTCAGTTTTGGGGCTTGCGGGCTCTCCAATAGTTTCTATGGCGTTGGGTATCTGTTACGTTAGTAATTATATTATCTTTGACATTACATAGCACCATCTATTTTTGTCTGTCTAAGAACCACCGCAAAGAAACTTTCTTTTAGCTATAACCCCCTATAATTTTTAAACGGTTGAACCGATTTTCATCAAACATAGCTAATGTCGCGGAGTCATCTACGCACGGGACGAGGCGCGCGGGAGGAGGGCCACCTACGACGTCACCGCGGGCGGCGGCGGGCAGGCCGCTGGACCCCACCGCTCTCAACTTGCTCTTGGACTCCACCGACACACGACGCGCCTTAGCTAGTTTCCCTAATTTTGTACCTTTTTATTTTAGTACTAGCCGAAGCCCGCGACTTCGTTCGCGTGGACTTGATGTCTCTGGAAAATGCTCATCAGGTTGAACAACTTTTACTAAGGCGACATTTTTATATCTCTTATAGTTTAGCTGGACTATTATGGTTCTGCATCAGGCGTTCTATTTTCCAAAATCATTTATACCCTATATGTTGCCCAGGCTTAATAGCTACATAACAAAAAAAAATTCATTCGAATCCGTCCAGTATTTCCGGAGATTAGCGTGTACAAACAGACAGACATTTTTTTTAAAATTCTTACTCTATTACTACGTCTCCATCGCCCCCAATATTTTTTTGGAAATATATTTAATGTACAGACACACTTTTTTTACTGTTTTATTATATGTATAGATATATATCTATATGATTATAAATATCTGGCAAAAAACGAAATTAATCGCGGTAAGTCCCGTAATACTAATAATAATAATAGCACCATCTATTTTTGTCTGTCTAAGAACCACCGCAAGAAACTTGCATTTAGCTATAACCCCCTATAATTTTTAACGGTTAAACCGATTTTCATCATACATAGCTAATAACATGCTGGTCTGGGAGAAATTAAAGAACTTAGAATGTACCAGCTGCTTCTCTTCCCGCGCAGATCGTAAAAGCCGATCGAGGGAATGGGCAAAAATGCGAATCATGTTAACAGGCGATGCGGCTAGTAACCCATCACTGTATTGATTGCTTTTCCATCTTCTCGCCCACCATGACGCTAAGGCCCAACGCAGACGACAGACTAGACCGCGCCGCACTTTTAGTCTGTGAAAATAGAACCTATGGAATTACATGCAGTAACACACACGACGCACAAAAAGTCTGTGTAATTTTGGCAGACCGCGCCGCGCCGCGCCGCGCCACACCGCACAAAAAGTGTGCGAAAAAAATACAACGTATGCTTCAATTCGCGCTAACACAGACGTCGCGCACTTTAGTCTGTGACCTTCACTCGGCTAGTGGTGGACGTGACGTGCGCGGTATTACAGCATGGCGCTAGAGATAGATGTACCGATGTTAATTCATGAAATACAAAACAGACCTGCAATTTATGATACTTCAAAATCCGAGTATCATGCCTAGTATAACCTTTCTTCTGGACCAATGCACTTTCTCATTATTGTTTCCGAATGTGTCAAAGTTGGTCTTAAAATGAATAGCAACTCATTAAAAGTATTAATAGAAATTTTATAAAATTTGAAAAAATTGTATTGGTTATATACAATTTTTTCAAATTTTTTCAAGTATGGAATTGTCCTTTTAGTAATCTCTCCGAAAGTATAGGATGTACCCAAAATTTTCTATTTCTTCTTCTTTTTCTGTACTTCAAGTATAAAAAAATACATCACAATCTTTGCACTTCCATGGCGTGTAAAACTGTACGTGTCCCGTCCCTACAGTTCTGCCGACAGAATGATTCAAATTGTGCGTCGTGTGTGTTGAGTCCGTGAACAATCCGCGAAAGACTTTTTGCGCGCCACGCAGACTATTTGTGCGCCGCAGACTCGATCGGACAAAAAGTCTGTCGTCTGTGTTGGGCCTAAAAGTGGCTTTTGGGTCTTGCGGCCCTGGGCTCTGCATAGAGCCGCAAGATCCAAAATGCTCTGTCTGCCCCATTAGGGATAGAGACGTGATAGTATGTATGTATAGCTAATAACCACCGCAGAAACTTGCTTTCACATCGATTGGTCCATCCGTTAGAGCGCACAGTCCGACACTATCCGTCTTATTACAAAACAAAGACTAACTTTGTTACTAGGTTTAAACCATTATCCGATCAAACTAAGTTGACATTTTCAAATGAGACGGTTGCATATTACTAGATATCAACTTAGTTTGATCGGATAATGGTTTAAACCTAGTAACAAAGTTAACCTTTTAACCGCGAGCGTCGCATATACCTATGTGACAAACATTGTCGGGGCCATTCCGCGAAGGTCGCATATTTGCGACAAAAAAAATACTCGTATGGCACGTAACTAACGTATCCATATCCGTTTTTGGTTGTAGATAGGTATGTTAGATTTACCATGTCTCGCGCTGGGGGCACGACAACTGATATAAAGTCTCGCGGTGAAAGGGTTAATCTTCGTTTTATAATAAGACGGTATATCTCTTTCTAAATCTCTTTTTTGTCTGGGGTAAAAAAACTGCGGGAAATAGGTACCTATACTTCTACAAATCAACTAGTTTCATAAGCATGAGGCAGGTACAGGTTGTCCCAAAACAATTTAAAATAATAAAGCAAGAAGTATTTGATATCTTGCCCAGATACGCCGTGTTGTTTCTGGCAGAGTAGAATAGGGCCACTCCAAGTCCTCCCGTGGATGTCATAGAAGGCGACTTAGGAAATACAATCTAAACAAAGCCTTAACATCTATGAAACCTCTTTAACCCGTCTGGCCAGCGTGGAGGGTGTAGGCCAAGTCCTCTGGCTGCTCTGGCCAAGTATGGCTCTGGTAGTTTAAGTAGCGGCACGTAAGTTTAGCGCTGAGTGAAGTGTAGAGGGGATACTGAATACGGGTACAGTATTACTTTTTGACTTCTGCGCAGCCAAGGTCAGCGCTAGAGTTTCGTGCCGCTACCTTTACCCCCATGCTGGTCTTGGAGAAATAAAAAAAAACTTAAAATGTAACAGCTGCTTCTCTTCCCACGCAGATCGTAAAAGCCGATCGAGGGAATGGGCAAAAATGCAAATCATGTTAACAGGCGATGCGGCTAGCAACCCATCACTGTATTAATTGCTTTTCTGCAATGCAATCCCTAATGATATGGTTACCAAATCATTAGGGTTTACGAAAACCAGTGGATCAAAAACCCGAACGAAAACCCTTAAGGCTCCTCCCTG
Source organism: Acrobasis consociella (assembly GCA_963555685.1). Lineage (NCBI taxonomy): Eukaryota > Metazoa > Arthropoda > Insecta > Lepidoptera > Pyralidae > Acrobasis > Acrobasis consociella. Next base: position 1,051,587 of record OY743127.1, read on the forward strand.
CGCTAACGACCTTGAAAACACAAAAAAATTAATTTCTCTTTCTGTAAGTGAGATTTTAGAAACCCTCGTACAACTTTTTAGCTAGTATCCTGAAGTTTCATTAGAACCTCGAAAGTCATTGAAATACTATCCGCTTTAGAAACCTTTACAAAAAGAGTCAAAAATTGCCGTTTTTAGTATTTTTTGCAAAGGAAAATTCAGGGTATTTTATTTCAATGATTTTCGAGGTTCTAATGAAACTTAAGGATACTAGCTAAAAAGTTGTACGAGGGTTTCTGATAATCTCACTTACAGAAAGAGAAATTAATTTTTTTGTGTTTTCAATGTCGTTAGCGCGGGGAGGACCCTTAAAAGGTAACCGGTTCCGGTCCCTGGCTCTGCATAGAGCCGCAAGACACAAAATGCTCTGTCTGCCCCATTAGGGATAAAGACGTGATAGTATGTATGTATGTACCTTTACAGAGAGAGTCATGCTCCTGCAGTGGAGACAAAAAAGACCTGATGATGATGATCTAGCCCAGACACTACTTTTCTTATTTTTTTAGAACTGTCAAATGATTGTTCAATTTTAATATAAAAAAATTATATAAAGTATTTGGCCTTCCAGACACCCTGTATCATAAAAATTGCTTGTTTATCAATTGCGAAGATAAATCGAAATGTCTAATTAATTTACTTGCGTCTATCAACAGGCGTTTAAATCAATTCTGTGTGGTTCATGTCTGTACTGCGAAATTGTATGTAGCAAGACCATGTTTTGGATTAAAATTTTTGTTTCGGTAAGTTTTTTTTAAATTTTATGTTAATTGCGACATAGCTATAGGTACTCTATTTCTTTAGGTTTCTATACAAAGGTAAACAGTCTTTGTATGTCTTTTTATTGAAATATCCTTATCCTTACTAATATTATAAATGCGAAAGTTAATTTGTATAGGTATTTGTTTGTTACCACTTCTCGCTTCAACCACTAAACATATTTAGATGAAATTTGATACGGATATAGTTTAATACCCAGGGAAGGACATAGGATAGTTTTATCCCGAAATTCCCACGGGGAGCGAAGCCCACGGGAACAGCTAGTACTTTATAAATGACACCATTTCGAACAAGTTTTTCCAATAAATAAGTAAGTAGGTATATAGAATATTTGTTTTTTTCATTTTCCATAGTATATCACGTGACTTCTTCGATTTGTATGAAAACCAATTTTTTTTTTGTATTTCGATATACATTCATTGGGAAAAGTGGTTCAAAATGATAGACTGAATCAACCTGTAGAATATTTGTCAAACTAGTATTTTAAGGCGAAAGTTTGTGTGAGTGTGTGTCTGTGTGTGTGTGTATGTTTGTTTGTTACTCTATCACGCGCAAACGGCTGGACTAATTTTGATAAAATTTGGCATGCGGGAAGCTGACACCCTGGATTAACTCATAGGCTTCTTTTTCCGCGGGTAACACCGCTACCCGCAGGTTGTATACTTAATAAAAATGGACTTTGTATACTCTTTCTACAGATATTACTAACAGTTTCAATATGCTACGCATCAAAGAAAAACGTTGGTTACAAATCAAGTAAGTGCAAAGGTTTTGCTTAGCCAAAGGTTGGTGATAGACGTCATCTCCACAGTCAATGGTACACTTGCTGAGTTACCCAGAGTGCCCGACAGAACTTTGGAGGACCAATACTAGCGTTGCATAACTATCGATGGTTTGACTATCGATAGTTGACCTCGAATAACAGTCACATTATCGATAGGACTATCGATACCATCGATAGTACCGATTGTCAATAGTTTGCAATACTAATTGATGAAAGGTAAAACTAGTATCGATACTATTGAATTTAGATACTATCGATAGTGTCGATACGTACTATAATTTGTATGAAAAACTATTGATAGCTCAATTTACTATCGATTTTATAATAATATCGATATAAGATAATACTATCGATAGTTCTTGATACAAATAGCACCTTTAAAACTATCAATTCTTACAATAGTTTTATCGATATTGTTACTGTTTTCCTAGGTCACTATCACTACGTCATCAAATAGACTAACGATATTTTATACCATTGCATTGATATTTTATACTATTGCTTGCAACCTTAACATGTACAAAGCCGTGTGGTATCCGGCTAAATAGAATAGGGCCACTCCAAGTCCTCCCGTGGATGTCGTAGAAGGCGACTTAGGAAATACTAGCCAAACGAAGCTTATAAACATCAAGATGAGATCTCTCCACCCCGTCTGGCCAGCGTGGAGAGTGTAGGCCAAATCCTATATGACTGCTATGGCCAAGCATGGCTCTAGTATAAAGAGGGTTGTGCTCCTGCTGTCGCCAATGACCATAGCTGGCCTGGTAAAAATGGTCATCATGACGAAAGTCTTGTACTCATAATACACCCTCATCTCGTATGCCTACTCAGCTTTATCTCCGATACAATTACAGTATTACGCAAACACTTGGTGGTTGTTCCACAGGATTTGGGATGGCTGTTCCATCCGCTTATACCTGGGATGGCTGTTCCATCCGCTTACACTTGGAATGGCTGTTCCATCCGCTTACATTTGGGATGGCTGTTCCATCCGCTTACACCTGGGATGGCTGTTCCATCCGCTTACACTTGGAATGGCTGTTCCATCCGCTTACATTTGGGATATGGCTGTTCCATCCGCTTAGACCTGGGATGGCTGTTCCATCCGCTTACATTTGGGATGGCTGTTCCATCCGCTTACACCTGGGATGGCTGTTCCATCCGCTTACACCTGGGATGGTTGTTCCATCCGCTCATGTACTAGCTAATCCAACGGATTCTCTCTCTATGGGGACGCATCCCCGTGTGGCCTCCAACCTCCCCTATAGCCACCCCGAGCCTCGCTTATAACTCTTACTCTCTTAGCTCTTTTCTATCTATTGTAACACACGCAGTTTACAACAGATCAACTAAACTCAAACTCTTATTTTCTTATCTCTTTTCCATCTATTGTAACACACGCAGTTTACAATAGACCAACTAATCTCAAACTCTTATTCTCTTAGCTCTTCTCTATCTATTGTAACACACGCAGTTTACAACAGATCACCTAAACCCAAACTCTTATTCTCTTATCTCTTTTCCGTCTATTGTAACACACGCAGTTTACAATAGACCAACTAATCTCAAACTCTTATTCTCTTAGCTCTTCTCTATCTATTGTAACACACGCAGTTTACAACAGATCACCTAAACCCAAACTCTTATTCTCTTATCTCTTTTCCGTCTATTGTAACACACGCAGTTTACAATAGACCAACTAATCTAAAACTCTTATTCTCTTAGCTCTTCTCTATCTATTGTAACACACGCAGTTTACAACAGATCACCTAAACCCAAACTCTTATTCTCTTATCTCTTTTCCGTCTATTGTAATACACGCAGTTTACAATAGACCAACTAATGGACCGACGCATCGGTAATTCTCTCTCTGATTTATCTATTGCAAGTCGCAACTTGCAATAAACCAACAACAAAAACGGACGCATCGGTTAACTCAAAACACTGAAACATAAACACATAGTAATTAATTATTATCGGTAGAATTCTCTAGATAGTAAATAAACTTATAAAACGCTCACCGAAACTCTTTCTCTCGTAAAATCTCAATAATTGTCAGAAATTACAATTTTACCATCTTATTTTGTGCTTGTACTTTGTGCCGCGCTTTTTTCCCTCTGCCACAGATAATATATCCCTCTTCACGCCGCGTTCACTTCTTCTGCGCAACCATCCGCGCACGGACAAAAGAATAAAATTGCTAACAGCCAAACATTGACTTTTAGGTACCTTGATATTTAAATAAATAATAAAAATATTTAATAATACACACTGGCTTCGCATTCGCGACACCTGCAGTGGAGACTAAAAACTATTTTTTCTTGAGCTAAGAAAATCGATAAGTAGGTAAGTAGTTTGATTGACCGTCTTTCATTCAGGTTATAATTTTTCAAAATTAAAAACCGACTTCACTCCAAAATAACACAGCCGATTTCGGTAACCACTCAACAAGTTTTAAACAACAAAAAAAGAATTCCGAATCAGTCCAGGCGTCATTATATATTCGGTGAACATACTTACATAAAATAACCGGCCAAGTGCAAATCGAATTCGCGCACTAAGGGTTCCGTACCATTATCTTTAAAAAATCTTAATCATCTCAATCAAAATCTTAACTATTTTATTTTGTTTTTAGTATTTGTTGTTATAGCGGCAATAGAAATACATAATTTGTGAAAATTTCAACTGTCTAGCTATAGCGGTTCTTTGGATACAGTCTGGTGACAGACAGACGGACAGACAGCGAAGTCTTTGTAATAGGGTCCCGTTTTTACCCTTTGAGTACGGAACCCTAAAAACGCGACAAATTGTTAACCTCCTTTTTGGAAGTCTGTTAAAAATGGTATGTAACAGGCAAGAAACTAGAATGTCTTTAACTGTCTTTAAATGTCTTTATTCTCATAAAATCTTCATTTGTTTCTTTTAGTTGTTGTAGAAAATGGAAAACCCATCTTACGACTTAGAGAAGATGTGATGAACGACGATGGTTTGGAAGAATACACAAAGGAGTACGAAGTTGAGGAATGGAACCCTCAAATCGAAGCATCGAAATTAGAGAGCAGTGCGGAAACCGCAGATGAGAGAGACGTAGATCCAATGGTAGAAGATGATGTGAGGGAAGACGAAACTGAAATGAGTCATCCAGGTCAGTGGAATTAAATAATCATCAAAAAAAAAAAACAGGTTAAGCTTGACCTCCTTACACGACACGGCTTTTGCCTTTTTTTTTACTTACTTAATTCATTAACAACCTTTTAGGTCTTACTTTTTTTCTCCCTGGCTTTCATACAAGCGTTTATTTAACTTGCAATGTATCTTGTATGTAAGTATGTATGAATGTTGTTTGGGTCAAATCTTGCACCTCAATTTTCAACCAGTTTTCCTCAACCGATTGAGCTGAAATTTTGTATACTTGTGTAATTCGGATGACAGTACAATATTATGAAGCAAGGAATCAATAAGCTGTCCTGATAATGGAGCCGGGAGATATTCGACGGAACTCAGTTCATTGAGTAGTGCTTGTTTGATTTGTCTTGACGAGCATTTTATGCTAGACGATGCAGGTTTGATCACGGAGACGGAAAGTCGATGGAACTCAGTACTAAAAAGACGTATCGACACGACGAAGAAGTACTTAAGCCTCACAATAAAAGCTTGTACAAAAAAAGTATTTAAAAAAAACTTATATTTCCATTCATGTTGAATACGTAATACGAAACGTATAAATAAAGCCACGGGTCATTCCTTAGAGACATTGAGACTATGTCTACCCTATCGATCGCTATTTTATTTAACTTACTAAAACAGTGCAAAGTTTTCCTTGTGATGTAACAAAGTGATTGGTTGTTCAAATTGAAAAGAAACTAATAAGTTTTTGTGTCGATTTGTTTGTAAGTAGGTACAATTCAATTATATGTGTGTGCCTCAGTGAGACAAATAAAGTGTTTATCTACTTATCTATCTAGTAATCCTCACTCCACTGATTTTGGGGGCTGTGAATTCGTAAGATGTAGCCTAAATTTTCTCTAGTTGTAATCTCATCATCATCATCATCATCCCTGCCCTTTTTCCGCCCACTGCTGGGCATAGGCCTCTCTTCGCCGACGCCACCCATCTCGGTCCGGTGCTGCTCTCATCCAGTGTGACCCGCGACTTTGAATATATATATCTATATTATTTATGAGCTCTGCTCTTGTCGGTGGAGTATGCATATTTTTCCACTTTTCTCTCGTCCGCCAGCTGTTTTACTTCGCTGTACGACACGACGTTCACCTTCTTCTTTATCTGCTTTATGTAGCTATGCCTCGGTCTTCCTGGTCCTCTTTTCCCTTCTATTTTCGAAGATAGAAGGTACTTTGATTATGTCAAACAAAAATCTCTAAGCGCGTCACTGTTATAATAATATAAGGTGACCAAACTCTTCCCTCGTCTTATCTCTATCGTATAAATAATCTATTATATACTTAATCATAGCTATCTAATCTACACTTATGAATTTTTTCTCTACAATGTTTGGTATTCCTTTTTTAGTATAGGTAAAGTTTAACGTGCGTGATTAGGTATGTATCATCTTATGAGATAAAAAATATTTTTTAAAACAAACTTTTATGCTGATTAGACTGTTCTCAAGTCGAATCAAACGAGCCCAAATTCGATGGAATTGCGTCGTTTCATTACAGATTTCTTACGGCCATCCTCCGGCTCCATCATCAGATCAGCTTCATCTATTATTATATTATAATATTGCATTGTCACGCGATTTACCTCAGCGAGTAAAATTTCAGCTCAATCGGAAACCGGGAAGTGGGTCAAATTTAACTTGCAAGATTTGTTAACAGACAGAACGACAACTGGACAGGTGAAACTAAATAAAACAAAAAAAAAAACTTTAAAAAAAAAAATTATACGCAACAAAAATCCAGCTGTTTCCGCCCGGGATCGAACCGGGGGCCTTGTGCGTGTGAAGCACACGTGATAACCACTACACTACGGAAACATGACGAGGAGGTTGAAATTATCAATGTAAAGGGGACTGGTTTTGTTTATGTACATCGCTGTTTGTGACATAGACAAAGAATTTTTTGATATGGTTTGTGATGTGAGCTAGGGTCGGACTTTGGCTTAGAGGGTCCGGGTTTTAGGGTTCTGTCAGGGTCACCCAGGTCACAGGGAGCGGTAAACATTTTTTGAAACGTGTTTTTTGGGGAAAGATTGTTCAGTGTCATGGATTAAATTCACCCTAAAATAGCTTCATTATATTTTGTTAGACCTTATATAATGTATGTACGTGTGTAACAGTAGGAAGTATGATGAAGTTAAATTTGTACGTACATGCTTCTACCTTTTAATTGAGTAAATATCCTCTCAATTTATTGCAGGTTGACTGGAAGAGATCCCTACATGGGATAGGTCCGCTTTTGTATATTTGCTCTTTCGTATGTTTTTTTGTTTTTTAGATACCTACAAGAACATAAGATCATATCATTCAAAACATATTCATGTACCTTGTCCATAATATACACACATACAGGTACCGGTATATGTGCACATAAATATATTCCATTATGTATACCGGTACGATTACTATAGCTAAATTAAATATTTAATACATCTATATCTATACATATACTTAATAAAATCTATACATATAATAAAACAGTAAAAAAAGTGTGTCTGTACATTAAATATATTTCCAAAAAAAATATTGGGGGCGATGGAGACGTAGTAATAGAGTAAGAATTTAAAAAAAAATGTCTGTCTGTTTGTCTGTTTGTCTGTTTGTCTGTATGTCTGTTTGTCTGTTTGTCTGTTTGTACACGCTAATCTTCGGAAATACTGGACGGATTCGAATGAAACTTTTTTTGTTATATAGCTATTAAACCTGGGCAACATATAGGGTATAAATTATTTTGGAAAATGGAACGCCTGTTGCAGAACCATAATGGCACAGCTTAACCAAAAGAGATATAAAAATGCCGCCTTAGTAAAACTTGTTCAGCATGATGAGCATTTTCCAGAGACATAAAGTCCACGCGAACGAAGTCGCGGGCTTCGGCTAGTAATATAATAAATAAATACTATATGGATGACTACTAGTTACTGCGCGGAGACACCATGAGAAGATATATAAGAAGTATGTTGTCAGAAATCTTTATTTCTTATAATAATATGTATTTGTTTTAGGACAATAAAGTTATAACAAACAAACAAACAAGTATTGTTTTTGCAGAATCGCCACAAGCCCCCCAGAATAACCAGGCTCCAGAAGAGTATTGGAAGAAGAAAGTGGAGGAAGAGATCACCAAGATGCAGCAGGAGTTGGGGTACAATGATGCGCAGCCGGTCATAAGGAAGCTGGTTGAAGGTCATTATCATCATCATCATCAGGTTTTTTAGTCTCTGCAGGAGCACGACCTTCTTTGTACTATCAGAGCCATACTTGGCCAGAGCAGCCAGAGGACTTGGCCTATACTCTCCTTGCTAGCCAGACGGGTTGGAGAGGTCTCATTGATGTTTATAAGCTTTGTTTAGCTTGTATTTCCTAAGTCGCCTTCTACGACATCCACGAGAGGTCTTGGAGTGGCCCTATTCTACTCTGCCGGAAACCACACGGCACATCATCATTTCAGCTAGATAACGTCTACTGCTGGACAAAGGCCTCTCCCAAGGATTTCCAAAATGACCGATCTAGAGCGGCCTGCATCTAGCGCCTTCCACCGACCTTGGTCAGGTCGACAGACCTTGTGGAGGGGTGTCGTACGCTTCGCTTGCTAATATGTGGTCGCAATTCAAAAACCTTTTTGCATTGGCCATTGGTTCGTCGCGCTATGTGACCCGTCCACTGCCATTTTAACGAGCTAATCCGACGGTCCGTTTACTATAAGGTTTCTTTGTTTACTACGGCACCCTAAAAATAGAATGAAATAATGATTCATACTAATTTATTATTAAACAACCATTAATAGAAGTTTATTATTAATATTTTCACAGACGCCGAACATTATTTTCGAGTAAGAATGAAAGTTGAAGGTAAGCTGCTTTCGTTAAGGTTGAACTAGTCGATACTATTAACTGCCTCCGTGGTGTAGTGGTTAGAGCGTTCGGCTCATACCCGGAGGTCGCGGGTTCGATTCCCGGCGGGGGCAACGACCTTGTGTTGTTGTCCTGGTTTGGTTAGGACATTGCAGGCTGATCACCTGACTGTCTGATAAGTAAGATATCCGTGTTTCGGAGGGCACGTTAAGCCGTCGGTCCCGGTCACTGTCTTTGACATTGGTCGTTACCTAAAACCATGTCAGAGGCCTTTAAGGCGGTTTAAAAACTCTGACACTAGTGTTAGTCACTAACACACTCGATAAGAAGAAGATACTATTAAGTGTGTTAGACTAAGCTGTTAATATTTCAACACAAAAAATGTTTTGTTATGAAATAAATAAAAATGAAATGAAAATACTTTTCCTATACAAATTGCGGAGGGGATTTCCTCCACTGTTTGACATTGTACATCTAAAGTTTAGCATGATATCATTTGTCTCATTATAAATGTTGTCGGTATGGATACGAAAAAGTAAAATAAAAGGCCATTAAAAAGTTATGAGCCATCAAAGATTCGTTTATCTTGCTAATTTTTACGCAACTTTCGGCGTAAATAAGTAACAAAAAGTGTAAAATCTCCAAAACAAAGACCGCACCGACACAGCTTAATTATCGAAGATTATAATAAAGCTTATTTGTAATTGATTAATGCAGAAGTTTTTGCTTAAAACTCCTTTTTCTAAATGACTTTACGTCTGTGTGAGCTGTATAGACCTATAGTCTGTCTTTGAATAGGAAGCTTTACTTATGCATTTACGAGTATGATAATTTAGACGTTTTTAACCGAGGGTGTTGAAAGTTCTGTCATTTTGGAGAAATTACAAAAACTGATAAAAATATCCATTTACTTATATCGATGCCGATCACAAACACGCAAATCGTCAAAAAAAGATATATAGAGGAGATCGGACAGACAGACATACGAAAGCGTTTCTGCCCAAGCTGAAACGGACCGAGCGATAATACCCAGTGTTGCCGAACAATCGAAAAAAAATGCCAGACTATCGATACTATCTAAATGAATAAATATATAGGGACATATTACACTGATTTTAGAGTCGAACTTACTTTGGGGCTAGCTCAATCAGTGTTATTTGTCCCTATATATTTATTTGTCGATAGTATTGCACCTGCCATGCCGTTTGGCCGACAGTTTTATCGATACTACCGATAGTATTGCTTTAAACCCTCTTCACTAACGTACCTAAACCTACTTTTTTTCTTATACATAGTTGTAAATGGTAAGTACTGGAATAAGTACAAATGTACCACATTCCTTTTTTTAAATAATAATAATAAATTTCTTTATTGCACCAACTAAGTATGACAATAATTGTTTAATCCCCTTACCCTAGACCAAAATTCAACTTTCCATACAAACGTACCTAGTCTACGTTTTATTTCAAAACGACATGTCCGATTTCAGCAAAATTTTGTGATTTCAAAGATATTGCAATTATCTAGGGTAATAACTGGTTTCCGACAGTAAAAATATGAACTTGAAATAGAATATAGTGTTTTATATCATTTTTGACCATCAGTATGGGAAACTTCTAAATCGTTATATTTTCTTTCCAGTTTATAATTTTAGTGTAGGAAACTAGTTATTACCCTAGATAATTGCAATTTCTTTACAATTACCAATTTTTTTATGGAGTATAGAGTTTGTTTGTATGGAGAAGTCTAGGGTAAGGGGACTCTTATGTACTAGACTTATACATATGAATCCCAGCTCAGCTATGTGATGCGGTGTGAACCACAGAGCTGGTTTACAATTTGAAAACTTAAAATCTTGAGATTATAGTAAAAAAAGAAAGGTACAACTTAGTGCCAAGCATTGTCCACCAGCTCACCCTTGGGACGCAGCAGAAAATATGTATTAATGGATTATAATGGATCACCTTAGTTGTAGTTTTACCTATTTTGTCAGAATAATTGTTTCTACCCTCCGTACTAGTATGCACTGTATGACGGCAGGGCAAGTATTAAAAAAAAACACGGTTAACTTTATCCTATAAACAACTCGGAACAAAACATACCCGTAAAAAATCAAACCACGGGCTATACTAGATCACTATAGTATAAAGAAATTAAAACAATAGTCAAAAATTTAAAAAAAAACTTGCGAGATGTCAAGGGTCACCCGGATGGAACGAAGTTCCTTTCTATTAATTAGGAGAGAGATAGAGAGACAGACAGAGAAACACGCGCACGCCGCACGGCTTACAACTATGGCAAAAAGTGTCCTTACAACTTTTGGTATTAATTTTTTCCGTCTAGCCCCCTTTCGCAACACGCGATAAGGAACTTCGTTCCAATTGGCCTTTACGAATGTGAGCAGGGAGTTTGATTCATTACGGGTATGTCCCTTCCGAGTTGTATTGACATAATGTTCCTTAGGGAAAGTTATTCTCTATCTCGGACTGAATTCACCCTTAAAAATAAAATAGGCAGGTAGTTCCAGTATATTTTGTTACTTTTCTTTTCGTACTGAACAGTTAATAAAAGGATTAAAGACTTCCATGCTGGTCTGGGAGAAAAGAAAAAACATAGAATGTATCAGCTGCTTCTCTTCCCGCGCAGATCGTAAAAGCCGATCAAGGGAATGGGCGAAAATGAGAATCATATTAACAGGCGATGCGGCTAGCAACCCATCACTGTATTGATTGCTTTTCCATCTTCTCGTCCACCATGACGCTAAAAGTGGCTTTTGGGTCTTGCGGCCCTGGGCTTTACATAGAGCCGCAAGACCCAAAATGCTCTGTCTGCCCCATTAGGGATAAAGACGTGATAGTATGTATGTATGTATTAAAGACTCTTGTTTGTTTGTTTATAAAGCTTTATTGTACACAAGAAAGAACACAGATACAAATCAGAAAAGTAAACATACAACGGCGGACTTATCCCGTATAGGGATCTCTTCCAGTCTCTGTATGTTTTAAGTTATTCACTATCACGCACTGAATTCACCCTTAAAAATAAAATAGTTTCAGTATATTTTGTTTCTTTTCTTCTCGTTCTGGAGACGTACGAGTATTTTTGAAATCACTTGTCACATTACGAATGGTTTGCGCGAGCGTTTCCAAACGGGCGCATTTTTGAATCGGTAGTTTGCGAAGGATTTGCAACGAGTGGTCTTGACCACTCGTAATTTTGACATTTGTAGCGTAGATATGTCATCGAAACCAGTCATGGGGAAATTCGTTCCATTTCACATTGCTTTTTTATTCATGTTCGAATTTTTGGAAAAGCATAGACAAATTATCGATGTTTTCTGCGTAAAACAATATTGTTTTTCGCTGACACGACGACGGTTTCAAAAATACGATCAATTTGTATTTTACACGAGCGGTGAGTTGCAAAACTACACGTTTTGTGTTTCGCCGAGTCCCTCAATGAAAAATAGCACTCCTGAACAGTTTCCAATAAGTCTAAAGACTCTCTGTGTTCATTGTTCATAGTATGTACATTAATAAATTTAATTTCTAGGAAAAACTAAACTATCAGTAGACGCAATGAAAGAAAATGAAACGTATCCCGATGCAGTAGTCGTAAGAACAGTTGCAAGTAAGTACATATAATTGTGACGTCATTATCAGGTATTTTTGTCTCCACTGCAGGAGCACGGCCCTCTCTGTACTACCAGAGACATACGTGGCCAGAGCAGTCAGAGGACTTGGCTTACACTCTCCACGCTGGCCAGACGGGTTGGAGAGGGTAATAATGGTGACGTGAATTGTGTAAAATAAATATTTTTATAATTATTCAAATTTTTTTCGTTTAGCAATGTAGTAATATTTTACAAAGATACAGCACCTAAAAGTGTCGGAGTGGGGCGATGTACGTTAGGGTATATTCAAATCGTACTTGATCGTGACGTCATCCGAAATTTGTGTGCGCTGTATCTCGGTCATTATTTGCTAATGAGAGAAAAAATACGTAAGTATACAATTTTCTTTATGAAATATACCTGATGAGAACTACTCATATTAGGTACCAGTATTACCTTTTAATTAGAATTAGTTATCGGGTTACTCACGTATAGATTCAGCTACTGCCGACATGTTTTGACCTCATCCGGAGGTCTTCATCAGAGCGAATGACGACCTCCGTGGCGTAGTGGTCACAATGCTAGTCCGCACCCAGAGGTTCAGGGTTCAGGGTTCGATCCCCGGTCAGGGCAAGTTGGAAAATGTCCTTTTTCAAATTATCCTGGGTCTTGGATCTATATATGTATTGTCATAAAATATAGTATCGTTGAGTTAGTATCTCATAATACAAGTCTCGAACTTACTTTGGGGCTAGCACAATCGTGTAATTTGTCCCTATATATTTTAATTTTCTTTTTTAAATGTGACTACAGGCCCGTACACCGCACCGGCTCGCGACACACTGTATGATTTTAGGTATTTAATGTCTTTAAGGTTTACATATTGTTTTTTTTTTTCATATTTTAGAAAAACCTAAGCTAGAAACAATCGACGAATGGACGATGTCTGAAGAATTGAAACCCCAACGTAAACCAATTGCAAGTAAGTAAGACTTTAAAAACACTGTATTTTATATACAAATAATTTTTCAGATTAAAAACCGACTTTACGCCCAAACTAAACAACCAATTTTGAAAAAACCACCTCGGAAACATACCTTTTGAAATCGGTCTAGGCATTTTGTCGAATAATCAGTGAACATACATAAAAAATTATTGCGAGGAATTTATAATTTTTTTTTTGGAAGTCTGTTCAAAATATGTTTCATCATCATCCTCCCGTATTCCCAGTTGCATCCTCAGCCGTAACGCTTCAGATCCCTATCCAACCTAGGTGATTTGACGAGGTTACTTATTTTCTTCTGCTACCAGCGCTAGCGACCTTGAAAATACAAAAAAAAAATCTGTTAGTGAGATTATCAGAAATCCTCGCACAACTTTTTAGCCATTATCCTTAAGTTACATTAGAACCTCGAAAGTCATTAAAATACAATACGCTGTAGTTTCCTTTAAAAACGGCCACTTTTAACACTTTTTAGGGTTCTGTAGCCAAATGGCAAAAACGGAACCCTTATAGATTCGTCATGTCTGTCTGTCTGTCTGTCCGTCCGTATGTCACAGCCACTTTTTTCAGAAACTATAAGACCTATACTGTTGAAACTTGGTAAGTAGATGTATTATGTGAATCGCATTAAGGTTTTGACACAAAAATAGAAAAAAAACAATAAATATTGGGGGTTCCCCATACTTAGAACTGAAACTAAAAAAAATATTTTTTATCAAACCCATACGTATGTGGTATTTATGGATAGGTCTTTAAAAATGATATTGAGGTTTCTGATATCATTTTCTTCTAAATACTTTGCGCGAGAGACACTTCCAAAGTGGAAAAAAGTGTGTCCCCCCCCACGTAACTTCTAAAGTAAAAGAATGATAAAACTAAAAAAAATATGATGTTCATTACCATGAAAACTACCAGCGAAAATTGGTTTGAACGAGATCTAGTAAGTAGTTTTTTTTTAATACGTCATAAATCATAAACGGCAATTTTACCTTTCATTCAATCAAATCAAATATAAAAATTAAAAAAAAAACATTCTACAAGACTTTTATATTATGTTACTTGCTGCTACGGAACCCTTCATGGGCGAGTCTGACTCGCACTTGGCCGCTTTTTTGTTATAGTGGCAACAGAAATACATCATCTATCTAGCTATCACGGTTTATGGTTTATGAGGTACTTCCTGGTGACAGACAGACATACGTACAGCAGAGACTTAGTTAAAGGGTCCCGTTTTTAGCCCTTCCCCTCCCCTTGGTCCCTTTTTTAGTTATTTATTGCCTAACATAAACTATACTTTGGCTACAGACAAAATCCTTGGATAAGGTTTATGCCAGCTATGGACTTCTTGCGACTGTGTTCAAAACAGAGAAATGCACTCCTGGGGGTTACTCTTAACTAAGACGGGCGTTACTGCGTATCCGCGTTTTAGTGTCAAGCAACATTGAGCATTAACGTATGATGATAAAGTCTAATTTGGTTTGACATATAATAGGACGTTACTATCGTACGACTGCGTATTATTCTATGGAGTAACTTCCCTAGGCCCTGTCTACTATACAGATAAAGACTGCGTGAAATCACGAGCTCTTCCGCGCTTCGGAAGACACTTACCGTCATATAAAACGAGGACTAACTTTGTTTCTAGGTTTAAACCATTATCCGTCCTAATCAAGTTGGCATTTAGCAAAGTGAAACTAACTCATCTGTCAGTGTCAACTTGATGTGGGTGGATAATGGTTTAAAGTTTTAAACCTAGTAACAAAGTTAGTCCTGATTTTGTAATAAGACGGTTGAAGTCCTTGGCCACTGCTATCATTATTGCATGGCAGTCAAGGCATGTCATATGCCTTTCGTCTTAAAAAAATCTGACACCAGTGTTGGCCGCTTACATACCTAGATGAAAAAGAACAACGTATATTAATTTCATCATCATCATCATCAGGTCTTTTTTAGTCTCAACTGCAGGAGCACGACCCTCTCTGTACTACTAGAGCCATACTTGGTCAGAGCAGCCAGAGGACTTTGGCCTACACTCTCCACGCTGACCAAACGGGTTGGAGAGGTCCCATTGATGTTTATAAGCTTTGTTTAGTTTGTATTTCCTAAGTCCCCTTCTACGACATCTACGGGAGGACTTGGAGTGGCCCTATTCTACTCTGCCCCGGCAGATTCTACTAAGTTTTTATTTGATGATGATTATTAAATGTATCTTATTTAGGAGCTGTTGAACCGTCAGAAGAAGCTTCTACAAAACGCCATCACCGTCATCGTTCCTCCCAAAATGAAAGTAAGTGTAGGAACTTAATTTCATGGTATACATACATAATATCACGCCTGTTTCCCACAGGGTAGGCAGAGACTATGAACCTCCACTTGCTACGATCCTGACAAACCTCTTTTGCTTCATCTACACTCATCAACCTCTTCATACATGGCCTTCGGTTACGGGTACTTTTACCTGTCCTTTTTTTAGAACGTCTGCAATTTCATGGTATCTAAAATTAAAGATATTGTGTGATAATCCTGCGCAGACAAAGTCGCGGGCACTTGTTAGTAGTATAATGTAATTAAAATAACAGTCAAAAAACAAAACGAAAAAATTGACATTACCATACAAATTGCCTGGGTGGCTGCACACTTTAGTATCGAAATGCCAATTTTTTTGTATTGTAAATTGTATTGTAAATTCTTTATTGTACACAAAAAGCCACAATTGAAACACCGATGAAACACACTACAAGTACAAAGGCGGACTTATCCATGTCAGGGATCTCTATTATTTTTTTCAAATTTTTTGCTGCTTATTTTAATGTTATATACTATAGTGATCTATGTAACCTGTGATTCAATAGGGTGACGACGGTCCGAAAAGTGTGATTGTAATTAGTCCGTCTTTTAGATTATCCAAAAATAATGGACCCGTATTTTTCAATTTACCCAAAAAGTAAAAATTCACAAAGAAGCGTCAATGTTCCGGGGAGGGGGCTTGCAACGTCACACTTAAGTAAAAATCGTGCTTAAGTGTGACGTCACGCTAAATTTTAATGCGCTGTATCTTTGTCATTTTTGGTTTCTCAGAGAAAAGAAAAAATACGTGTACAATATTTTTTATTAATCTAACCGATGGACCAAAATATTTTTCCATTTGTCATGCCTATTTATTACGGGTATATTTAAATAATCTGCATGATGGAAGAAGTAAAAAACATATTTCTTTGTAGAAAATGCCGATGTGTCACCTAAAGCAGATACGCGTAAAAAAAAACATCATTCAAGTAAGTACTTCGTTGAAACTTAAGGGCCTTCGCTAAGTTACACGGGCGCACGTGGCGGCTTTCGGTCTATCTCTGTCACAAACCCTAAATGCGAAAGAGATAGCAGAATCCGTCGCGGGTCACCTGCCTCTGTCGCACGTAGCGTTTGTGACAGAGATAGACTGAACCCACCGCGTGCGCCCGCGTAACTTAGAGAAAGCCCTAAGAGTCCACTTCAATAGACCAAACTACACTTTTCCATATAAACGTATGTAGTTAAAATTACAATTTTTTATCGAAATCTGACAAGTGGTTTTAAAATAAAAAGTAGACTACGTTTGTATGGAAAATTCTAGGGTAAGGGGATTTTTGAATGAATTATTTAACTCTGCGGCTGACTTTAAATTCGGCATGAAAGTAAGTACCTAACCATTATTTACAGATGTTTATCTATATATGTATCCTATCCTACTTATATTATACATGCGAAAGTGAATTTGTATATTTGTTTGTTTGTTACCTCTTCACGATTAAACTACTGAACCGATTTGGATGAAATTTGGTATGGATATAGTTTGAGACTAGGGTAAGGACATAGGGCACTCTTTATCCCGAAATTCCAACGGGGAGCGAAGCCCGCGAGAACAGCAAGTTTATTATAAAATATAGTATCGTTGAGTTAGTATCCCATAACATAAGTCTCAAACTTACTTTAGGGCTAGCTCAATCTGTGTAAATGTCCCTATACACGCTGACTTTTCATTGGTATAGGAAAAAAACGCCGTATAGTAAATAAATTCCTCTATCAATATAGGTAATCCAAATTCCTGTATGTCATAAGATAAAAAAGTTGCGTAAATGACTTTCGATCGACACCACGTAGTTACGCCTGCCAAAACAGCTGCGTAATGTCGATGACCCCTGCCGGCCGGCGGGCGGTGTATGGCGGCGGCGGTACTACTAATTAATCTCATAATTTAACTTTCGAATTTTAGGCAAAATATTTTGGCTCAGAATTTTTATTTTGACTAGTAAATTAGGTCTTGGTAACGATCATTATGAAGTGGCCTTCGGCTCCAAAACCAATAAAAAATTAACGTGTATAAGGTTTAACAAAATATACTAAAACTATTGAAAGGGTGAATGCGGTCCATGATACTGAACAACTTTCCCCAACGAACACGTATCGAAATATGAAGTCATTTTTGGTCTCCCATACAAGTTAAACGATCTGAGTTTGTGTGAAAAGCCAAAAATTATTTTTCATATTTCGATATATGTTCTTTAGGAAAAGTTATTAAGTATAACGGACTGAATTCACCCTTAAAATAGTTTCAGTTTATTTTATTTTGTTTCGTAAAAAAAAATGTCGTATAGTAAATAAATTACTCTATCCATATACGTAATCCAAATTTGCGTATGACATAAGATAAAACGTTACCAAAAGGTCGAGTTTCGAACGAGACCACGTAGTATTCGTCCAAAATTGTCGCGTAAACTCGCGTGACCCCATGAACTTCGGGCGGCCGGCCGGCGATGACGCCTGTCGGTGGAACTAGTAATTGATCTCACGATTTTACTTTCGACTTTCAGTCAAAATTTTTCGGTGCTGAATTTTTATTCTGACTAGCTAATTAGGTCTTACTAAATATTCTTAAAAAAGTTGCCTTTGGCTCTAAAATCAATGAAAAATCACCGTGTATTTTTTTTTTGTAGAAAATGCCGATAAGTCATCTGACGCTACAAGTAACAAAAGGAAACATCGTTCAAGCTCAAGTTAGTATTTAGTTGAAAGTTGTGAACAGAGGACATAGGGTATTTAACTCTATGTAAATAATTGACTTTGTGTAAATAATTTGATACAAAAAACATGATATTTTTATCTTTTTGAATTTTAAACGTACTTTGCTAAGGGGCCGTTCAAATATTACGTAAGCAGATTTATTACAATTATTTACCCCCCCATCCCCCTTGTCAGCAAAAGTAAGCAAAGCTCTTAACCCCTCCCCCATGCTTACGTAAACATTTTTCAATTATAAACGTATGTTTTTTATATGATAATTATAATTTTAAGAATAAGAAAATAGATTTAGGTATTAGATTAGATTTTACTGATACAGTATTCAACATAGAGTAAGGGACAAAAATATTATAATTTTAGGAACATAACAAACAAATTTTATTTTAAGGATGAATTTAATCCTCTTACTGAACAACTTTCCCCAAGAAACGCGTGTCAAAATATGAAAATTTGGTCTTCCATACAAGTTGACCGATCAGCTGATCCGAGTTTGTATGGGAAAGCAAAAATTATTTTTCTTTTTTCCTACAATGTTTCTTGGGCAAAGTTTTTCAGTATCATGGTCAGAATTCACCCTTCAAATGGTTTCAGTGTATTTTGTTAGACCTTATATAATGAATATTTATTAAACAAAAAATATGGGTCCTTTATTTTTGGATAATGTACTTGAAGGAATAAATAAATTTTTTTTATAGAAAATACCGATGTGTCATCAGAAACAGATACAAGTAATAAAAAACAACATTCAAGCTCAAGTAAGTATAGTTGAAAGTTAAGTGAAAGAGGGAGCGAAATTTATTGAAAAATTTCAGCATATATTTTCACACTATATGAAACATTTCGTCACATATTTTTATAAACATGAAACGTGAATGGATATAATATGAAAATATATGCTGAAATTTTTCAAATCAATCAAACCACAGGCTATATTAGATCAATATAGTACAATGATAATTAAAATAACAGTAAAAAAACACAAAAAAAATTAGACACTCCCATACAAATTGCCCGGGCGACTAGTTTCATATGAAAAGCCATTTTTTAAATGTTTGCTATTTTTTCATTTCTTTATACTATAGTGATCTAGTATAACCCGTGGTTTGATTCAAGTTTTTTTTTAAATCTTGGATAATATTTTCATTTATTTATAACATAGTAATCTAGTTTAGCCCGTGGTTTGAATTTTTATGAGTATGTCTCTTCCACGTTCTATTAAAAATATAATTTCACGACATTCCCAAAAAAGCTGCAGTTTAATATTTGAAATCTCATCAATGTTGGTTTATTATGCCATAATTTTGAAATTCCTGTATTTTAAAAAATTGAAAGATTAGATACATATTCCCGAGTATCAAAGGACCTATACCAACCTTTGATTGTATAGTTAAGTTAAGGATTTAGGATTAGGAATAAAGAAGAGATATTACTAGACACTGGCAAAATAAGCTTCAACGAAGTTTGACCGCCATAATCAAGAAAAGAAAAAAAAAATATCAGTTTTGTTTTTAACTCACTGACAGTTGAGTCATGTGTTTTAACAACTTATTTCTTTCTTTTTAGGGTTCCGTAGTGACCAAGGTATCCTTATAGTTTCGCCATGACTGTATGTCTTTCTGTCTCTACTAGAAAGCTGTAATTTGGTATAAAAATGGGTTCCCTCTATCTAGCAGAATCTTGGTGCTCTAAATTGAATTTGGCACAAAACACTTGGCAGAATCTTATTCATAAGAACCTTTCAAATGCATAAAAAATATTTGATATAATTATTGTTCGGTCGAATTTTATATGCCCAATGTACAATAGCATACTTTTAATACGTCAGAATTTAATTTAGCACATAACCTTTTACATAAATTAAGTTTCGCATAATTTGTTTTAGAATTCTGTTTAATTAGGGTAATCTATCATAGTCATGATTTTTTTTTGAACACAAAACAACTTGAACGCGGTGGGTAGGTTAGGTTCGTTAGGTTACCTGTGACTAAAACACGAGCGAGCGACTTAAGCTTAGGGCGAAAGTAACACCCTCACAAAAACAACTTTGCCGTTGAGTGTAGGTTAGGTTCGTTAGGTTTCCTGTGATCAAGACACAAGCGAGCGAGCGAAGTGAGCGAGCGATTAAAGCTCTGGGTGAAAGTAACACAGACATAAAAACAACTTAGCCGCGAAGTGTAGGTTAGGTTCGTAGGTGAGCGAGCGAGCGACTCAAGCTTAGGGAAAAAATAATTAATAACAATGATTCTGCATTGAAATGACTATACGTATGAATTAAATGCCAAAAGGCGATTCGGACTGCGAACTTTCTGATATAATGATTCTACTTTTTAATAATTATTGCTATAAAATGTATGCTCGAAGATGATTCTGATTTTCAACATTATTGGTTTTAAATCTCTAAAGATGTCAAACAATTTTCTGCGGAATGATGATTCTGCAATCTGCTATTATGCGTAATAATATTACAACATAAAAAGTTCTGCTATAAAGGGGGGACCCATAAATAACGTATAAATTATGTTAAAAAGGTGATAAAATAAAATCTTGAACGCAATTTTTTTTTTGGGTATCTCCCATAAAAGTAAAGTGAGAATCAATATTTTTTTCTCGGCTAACCCATTGTTGAGTTATTGTTTAATACGTCTTTTAAAAATTTTGTGACCTTTTAAACATCATTTTTCGATTTAGGGATCGGTTTCTGAAATATTTGGTTTTATAATGCAAACTTTTGTTAGAGGCAAGAGTCCCGCCCTCTGTCTGCTAAACGTTTTTAGTTGGAGACATGAAAAAATCACAGCAGTAGTATATATATACAAGTTAAAAGGAAAACTATCAGAGCCAAGTAGGATAACTGTACTGTTACAAATTAAAAAGTTATTGGTAACTTATCAAATGTACTCGGAAAAGGAAAATTTTATACAAATTCAATAGAAAATTAGTTTTTTGACATTTATAATGTGAACTCAAGGTCAGCATTCATCACTGCGGAACCCTTTACTGCGTGTGGCTCAACACGCACTTGGCCGATTATTTTTATACTTATTTCTTACTTTAGATGCTGATTCCACGGTAGAAGTCAATACTGAGAAGAATGATCATGAAATTGCAAGTGAGTACTTATAAGTATAGTCGGTAGTAATATATAAATAAATAAATAAATATATAGGGACAAATTACGCTGACTGAGCTAGCCCCAAAGTAACTTCGAGACTTGTGTTTTGGGATACTAACTCAACGATACTGTATTTTATAACAAATACATATACACATACATACATACATATTATCACGTCTTTATCCCTAATGGGGCAGACAGAGCATTTTGGGTCTTGCGGTTCTATGCAGAGCCCAGGGCCGCAAGACCCAAAAGCCACTTTTAGCGTCATGGTGGGCGAGAAGATGGAAAAGCAATCAATACAGTGATGGGTTGCTAGCCGCATCGCCTGTTAACATGATTTGCATTTTTGCCCATTCCCTCGATCTGCTTTTACGATCTGCGTGGGAAGAGAAGCAGCTTGTACATTCTAAGTTTTTTTATTTCTCTCAGACCAGCATGGGAGTATACGAGTACATATACACAATTTGAAAAAAGCCATTTTCCAACTTGCCCTGACTGGAAATCGAACCCGCGACCTGTGGATGGCGGAATAGAATGGTGACCATTACGCCACGGAGATCGTCAAGTAGTGTTGTATAAATAACACTACGGACCATATTGAACAAATCTATATGTACAAAGCTATAAATATAATAAAACAGTAAAAAAAGTGTGTCTGTTTTTACATTAAATATATTTCCAAAAAAATTATTGGGGGCGATGAAGTCGTAGTAATAGAGTAATAATTAAAAAAAAATGTCTGTCTGTTTGTCTTTTATTTGTTTGTTTGTACACGCTAATATCCGGATATACTGAACGGATTCTTAA
This sequence comes from Acrobasis consociella, assembly GCA_963555685.1. Lineage (NCBI taxonomy): Eukaryota > Metazoa > Arthropoda > Insecta > Lepidoptera > Pyralidae > Acrobasis > Acrobasis consociella. Next base: position 1,073,815 of record OY743127.1, read on the forward strand.
TTAAATGGGTTGGAATTAAACTTTTTTGGTATACAGCTGTTAAGCCTGGGCATCATATATAAATCATTTTGGAAAACTGAACACCTGATGCAGAACTATAATAGTACAGCTACTTTACTGAAGGGTTCCTTTTTAGGGTCCAATGAAAAGGATTGGATGCCTCACATGAAAACTTTCGTCAGATACTTAGTCGACCGGTTCGGTAAAGGGGAAAAACTCGACGCTCGCCTGAAACCTGTCATCAGATGTGAGTATGCCATGATTAGTTTTCATTCATCATCACTATTCAGGTTACGCGACATTGGAATGCCTTACCCGAAGACATGAAAAGTATCGCAAATAGGTATCTATTTAATAAGAAAGTCCACACGCACCTTTTTGCTAATTTGTTGCAGCAGAACTAATCATTATCTTAAAATGTTTTATTTTATATTATGTATTTATGTATGTATTAATAATGTGTATCTTTGTATGTGTATTGTTTATGTATGTTTATTATATATAAATATATTTTTTTAAGCGCCTATCGCTAATAAATTTATTTCTGTTTTTCCTAAAGGCTGACTGGTAGAGAATGCATTAGCATTAAGTCCACCTTTTGTACCATTATGGTCAATAAAGATTTAATAAATAAATAAATAAGTCGTCATTTCAGCCGCATAACGTTCACTGCTGGACACAGACCTCTCCCAAAGATTTCCAAAATGACCGATCAAGAGCGGCCTGCATCCAGCGCTTTCCAGCGACCCTGGTCAGGTCATCTGACCACCTTGTAGATGGGTGCCCTAAGTCAAAGTTAAAGTCAAAGTCATTTTTTTTTTTATTCAATGTAGGATAAATTTGTCTCTTATTGAAGGTCATTTTTTAAAATATTATTTTAGTGCAAAAGCTAAAAACTACAAGCGTTTCGGAACGACCGCTGCTAGGAAGATTACGCCGAAAGAAACCCAGTTCAGCTACGCTTAGCTTGCCAGTAGGCGGTCGCCAATTGAGAACCTTTTTGTCCTCTTTTTGATACAGGCTGTCAAGAAAGATTGCCGTGTGGTATCCGGCAGAGTAGAATAGGACCACTCCAAGTTCTCCCGTGGATGTCGTAGAAGGCGACTTAGGAAATACAAGCTAAACAAAGCTTATAAACATCATGAGACCTCTCCAACCCGTCAGGCCAGCGTGGAGAGTGTAAGCCAAGTCCTCTGGCTGCTCTGGCCAAGTATGGCTTTGGTAGTACAGAGAGGGTCGTGCTCCTGCAGTGGAGACAAAAAAACCTAATGATGATGTCAAGAAAGAAGAAAAAATATTAATGGAAATCAATGCTTTTTTTCAGCTGTAGAAAAAGATAACAAAATTACAATTAATGATATTGATGGTAAGACTTTTCTGTTTATTAACGGACTTCAATAAGATTAGGATTAATAATTCAAATGTTTATGTCGTAGAAAGAGAGGCCTTGTACGGGCCTAATAAAAATGTGATGATAAGTCAGCGCCCCACCTCAAGCAAATATATGAGTTTATCTTTACCTTTAAACGAACAATTCTTGTATATCTATTTATATATATATATATTTATAAATTTCTGTGGTCTCGAAAACGGCTGTAACGAATTCGTTCAAAATTTGTATATGGGGGTTTTCGGGGGTAAACAATCGATCTAGATTAGTTTTATGTTTGGGAAAACGCGTGTTTTTGAGTTTTCATGCGTTTTTCTTTCCACGCAGAATATGGTCGCTAATTTCGTCACGCCGGCCGCCATCCGCTTAGCTCAGCGGTTAAGGATGCTGACCGCTAGAAAGAGTGTTACGGGTTCGAATCCCACTCGGTGACTTACTTTTGTTTTTTTTTTATGTTTAAGTTTATATATAATTTTTTATTTTGCATTGTTTTAGACAAGTTTAAAAAAATTAAGTTAATGTTTGAGATGTAACCGAGCTAAGCTCGGTCGCCCAGGTACTTTTTATTTATAAGAAACACAAACAGGTTACATCCAATACAAGTTTCGAAGAAGAAGTAACAATGTTATAAATGTTATACATAATATTTGATCTAGATTGTGTGATTGTATCATGCGGATACCCAGTACCGTCCGTCTTACGTACCACTATTAGAGTAACCACCCTGTACGTAGCTACGTACGTTACGTATGTTAGGCTGCTCTCGGAGTAATGATACTTGATTTAAAATAGCATAATAAATTATTATTTATTTACAGTTGATCAATTCGGTAAGTTTATAAGGTAGTTTCAATTTGACTGCCTCTATGGTCTGTTGTGGGTTCAAATCCCACTGGGAAACACACTTTATAAAAATGTTGTTTCCAGTCTGGTTACGATGTTGCAGGCTTGAATCACCTGATTATCCGAAAAAAAAGATTCCTTGTTTCGGAAGGCACGTTAAGAATGTGGGTCCTGAGCGCCATCTAGCGTTTGCTCTCAGACCTATCTAAGGTCTCGTCAGACGGCAGTCGCTCTGTGTAAAAACCTGGTCAAATCACCTAAGTTAGGTAGCGGAACCCGGGCTCTGAAGCGTCACCGCTGAGGATGCAATCGGGAATACGATCGGATAGTGATGATAATTCAGCAAGTACGGTCGATAAATAGAATACGGACTTTAACAAGACTAAGGTCAAGACTCGATTGAAGATAGGCTGTTTTGACAACTCAGGACAACCTAGGTTTCGATGTCCATAGATATAGTAAGCATCTATATCTCTATTGATGTATCTGCAAATGAATATCGTTGGTTGTTGAGACACACTACAATTTCTCAGTCATCTCTAATCGACGCCTACGACTGTTAATTATGTTAGCGCTTCATAGAAGCGGAGTATCATTTATGCCTACTATTACAAACGAAACTATACATCCATGCACACGTCAATGTGTGTGTTTTCAACACACGCGACAAGGCGAGAACGGGGAAGAGGTGTATGGACGGGGAAGGGGGACGCATATTACGTGGAACTTAAGGAGTTTCCGTTCTGTATGTAATACTTATAGGTTGTTTTGTCAAATGCCTAAAAATGCCTGCTTTTCCAAAATTAGTACTATACTGCCTGTGTGATGCGACAGAATTGTAAGGGTATTTTTAATGAATAGGTATAAGATGGGTCCGGTACCTAATTTTGAATGATACTGTAGCGACACGTTGTGACGAAATTTCAGCGTTGTACGCTAGGGCGAAAAATTATTCAAATGAAACCCACGAAGTCGAATGACATCGCAACGAATACATTATACCAAAAAATGTTGACGACGCTTTCTTGAATTTAAAAAAGGTTTAGATCAAATTACAGTTACTAACATATTTCACGTTTTAATTTGTTTTTTTTTTACAGGCGAGGTGCTAATAGAATATTCGCCGAATAAAAAAGACAGATGAACACATTGATCTATTTTTAAATAAATACATGAATACAATCGAAACATTTGTGTTTAATTTACATAGTACGTAAGTTAGTTTGCTAAGCAAATTAAAAAAAAACCCAATTGTCAAGAACGCCATCTAGTGATGAGAAGCTAAACTACCGATACGACTTGATATCATCATCATCATCAAGTCATTCTGTCGCCACGACCCTCTATACTACCAGAGTCATACTTGGCCAAAGCAGCCAGAGGACTTAGCTTACACTCTCCACGCTGGCCAGACGGGTTGGAGAGGTCTTATTGATGTTTATAAGCTTTGTTTAGCTTGTATTCCCTAAGTCGCCTGCTACGACATCCACGGGAGGACTTGGCTTTGATATCCGTAGCGTCATCTATTTTTAACCGACTTCAAAAAAAGAGGAGGTTATCAATTCGATTGTATGTTTTTTTTTGTATGTATGTGACGCGATATATCTTCGGCAACCGTGGACCGATTTTGATAGTTCTTTTTTTATTCGAAAGCCCTAATCCCAAATTGGTCCCATATTAATTAGGTGAAGACACGATAAAGAACTTTGGAGATATGAAAGAAACTCCTGAAAAAAAATTTAAGTCGGTTGTTTTTTTTGTTAAAAATTTAATTATTATTTGCTAGCGAAAGCCCTGATTTTCAAGGGCGTAAAAAAAACCGCATGGAATAATTGGTGCCTCCTACAGAGGTGTTATAAGTTTGAAGCTAACATCTGTCTGTCTGGGTCATCGTAGCTCTCAAACAGATGAACCGATTTCGTGTGGTTTTTTCTACGTCAAGCAGGTTCCCTTGCTGTGGGATGAAAATCGAATCGGCCGTTTAAAATTAATTGGCGGTTAAAGTTGAAAAAACTTGATGGCACTACGAATATCAATTCCACTTAATATTGGTTAAAACTTAGTTCCGCCACTCACCACTAGATGGTACCATCGGGGTTTTTTAATTCGCCTGGCAAATAAACTTGGTGATATAAGATGTATTGCACATTTTTCATTAATGAAAAAGAAATCCGAAACTGATTAAAGATTCCAGTGATAATTGATTTTTCGCCGTCATGACTTCATCAATAGTGTCTTCTTGACAATGGCTTTATATTTATTGACGTTTCTTCTAGTAAGTTCATAGTTTAAATTAATTTATTTAGCTTAGGTCCCACAATTTGGCTCAAAGGGAGGCAATTTTATTTCCAATATAATGCTTAATTAATCAATAAGTACCTGGGTGACCATTACAACATTAACTACATTTTTTTAAACTCTAAAAGTCTCTAAGTCTAAAAAAATATAAAATGAAAAGTTATATATAAACTTGAACATAAAAAAAACAAAAGTGAGTCACCGAGTGGGATTCGAACTCGTAACACTCTTTTTAGCAGTCCGCATTCTAAACTGCTGAGCCAAAACGGATAGCGGCTGGCGCGACGAAATTAGCGACCATATTCTGCGTGGAAAGAAAAACGCATGAAAATTCGAGAACACGCGTTTTCCCAAACATAAGACTAATCTAGATCGATTGTTTACCCACGAAAACTCCCATATACCAATTTATATACATATAAATATACAAGAATTGCTCGTTTAAAGGTATAAGATAAATTAAATTGTACTGGGTGTGTAACAAAAAATATTTATCATGCGGATGTGGATGGGAGAACCGAACGGATCGTTCTCGGCGAAAGTTCTGCGACCAAATTGCAGATGTTCTGAAGAAAGGCGATTTATGGAGTTCTCATAACCGGAGCGCATGCATGAATAGAGTTATGAGTGTTGACGAAGCAAAGAGGTTTGCAATGATCGTAGTAAGCAGAGATCCATAGTCTCTGCCTATCCCCGTGACGACCTCCGTGGTGTAATGGTCAACACGCTAGACCGCTAATCCGGAGGTCTTGGGTTCGATCCCCAGCCAGGGCAAGTTGGAAAATCGCCTTTTTCAAATTGTCCTGGGTCTTGGATGTTTATCTATATATGTATTTGTTATAAAATATAGTATCGTTGAGTTAGTATCTCATTACACAAGTCTCGAACTTACTTTGGGGCTAGCTCAATCAGTGTAATTTGTCCCTATATATTTATTTATTTATTATTATTATTATCCCTATGGGAAACAGGCGTGAAAATATGTATGTATGTATATTGGGTGTAGTAGTAGGAGGCTGACGGAACACGTGTATCACATAAGGAAATATAAGATAATATTTGCAATAAATAAGGTTAACACAATGTACAGATGTTGAGTATAACCAAAGATAATCGTCATCTTCCTCGCCTTATCCCTATTTGGGGTCAGCTCTGTATTTCAACTCCCTCCACAGTTTTCTATCATTTACCATATTTGTACTAACCCCCCTCTCCTCCATGTCCCGCCTTACACATTCCCCCCACGTCTTTTTAGGTCGTCCTCTATCTTTGTGGCCATCTACCTTTAAGCTAACCATTTTATTTGCCAGATGTTCGGCATCTCGCCTCTTCACATGGCCGTACCAAGTTAAACGGTGGCTTTTTAGCTTTTCTACAATCGGTGCTACCTTTAAACTCCCTCTTATATATTCATTCCTGATCTTATCCATCTTCGTCACCCCACACATTCGCATCTCTGCTACATGTAACCTATGTTCTCCTCTCTTCTTAACCAAAGATAATATAACTTACAGAAACCCAACGCCATAGAAAGTTTTGGAGGGCCCGTAAGTAGGCAAAAATGAATTTGCGGGGACGGCACACAGAGATGGCAGCACTCACGACAAGCAAAAAAAAAAATTAAAAAATGACAAAGAAACTGTTGAATATGCTTAAAAATATTTATTTCAGTCATATATTTAATGAATTAAAGTTCTTTATTTAAATAATAGTAATACAATCTCAATGTTTTAATTATTACCAATAGCGTCATCTAGTGACAAGGAACAGAAATAATTGTTCAAAAGGCGATGGAAAGCCATGATTTGGTACATACTGAATGTACTATCTATCTAAAAATTAAATTTAAATTATAACAACAATATGAGATACGTATATCAATTTGCATCGTAGTTCCGCTACTCGTCACTAGATGGTGGTCATGCCAGACAGGTTTTATTTTAATTTGCTTAGCAAAAAAACTTGTTATAAGGTCTTGTTTGCTTTACTATTTTTTTTTATTATGTATTTTTTTACCTGTTTCTTATTGGCTGGTGGTTTACTGAAATCCCGGCCTAAAACCTTCAGGGAGAGGGATTTTCAGTGTTGTCTCCGTGAAAAATTGAGTCTCCCTAAACTTTTTTATTTTTTTATTTATTTGTATCGCTAACTGGCTAAACAACACAAGATTATACAAATACAAATAAGAGCTTATGTTGCCAACCTACTTTTAATTTTTGCAAGAATATTGGTGTATGTACTATTGTAATATTGGTCTATGGCTGCTCGTTTTTTTTTTCTGTTTTTTTTTTTGTTTTATTTTAGATGCCGATACTTGTACTTGGATATAAGTTCTCATACCGGGGCCTTGAAGATTTCGTGTTAAGAGTGCAACGTAAGAGCTATTTATTTTATTTAATTCTTCCACGCTGGTCTTGGAGAAAAAAAAAAGAGATGACGAGGTAGAATGTACCAGCTGCTTCTCTTCCCACGCAGATCCTAAGCCCATCGGGGGAATGAGCTTAAATACGAATAAATCATATAAAAAAATGCCAAAAAGAACCTAGTACCCACCAAGTATATATAAGTACATATACGTAATCCAAATTTGTGTATGGCATAAGATAAAAAACTTGCGAAAATGATTTTCGATCGAGACCACGTAGTTACGCCCGTCCAACACAATGACCTCCGGCCGTTTGGCCGGCGTCGCCTGGTGGCGGTACCTAGTAGGTACTAATTGACCTCACGATTTTACTTTCGAGTTTTAGTCAACATTTTTTTGTTTCTGAATTTTGGAACGAAGTTCCTTATCGCGCGTTGCGAAAGGGGGCTAGACGGAAAAAATAAGACCACAAGTTGTAACTTTTTGCTATAGTTGTAAGCCGTGCGGCGTGCACGTGTTTCTCTGTCTGTCTCTCTCTCTCTCGAACTTCGTTTCATCCGGGTGTCCCTTGACACCTCTCAAGTTTTTTATTTTGACTAGCTAATTAGGTGTTATAAACGATCCTTATGAAGTAGCCTGCGGCTCCAAAACGAATGTTAAATCACCGTGTATGTTATAATATATGTATGTTTTTCTTTTACAGAGGATCAGTCTACACAAACTTCGTCCAATGCAACTGAGCCACCTCCAAGTACCTTCCTACTTTTTTAAACATAGTAGTTCACTATTGTCAAAACACATGCAGCGTAAGATGCGCGACGCAATTCGCTAGTATTTTTCCAACAACTTAATATCAGAAACTTTTTTCTAAACGTTAAATCAATTTTTTTCTATGGGATTAATAAGAAATACAGGCAGACGACATCATAGTCACCATGCTAGTCTGCCACCCAGAGGTCCCGGGTTCGATCCCCAAGTCGGTCAGGGTTAGGGCAAGATGGGAAATGGCCTTTTTCAAATTGTCCTGGGTCAAAAAAGTTCTTGTAGTTCGTTGTAACTTTTACCGACCGATTTTTTCTAAATTTAGTTTTAACCGAAAATTGGTTTGAATGAGATCTAGTAAGTAGTATTAAAAAAAACTACTTACTAGATCTCGTTGAAACCAATTTTCGGTGGTAGTTTGCATGGTAATGAACAAGAAGTTGCAGGGGGGGGGGACATTTTTCCACTTGCTTGGAACTACACTTCCACGGAAGTGTCTCTCGCGCAAACTATTCAGTTTAGAAAAAAATTATATAAGAAACCTCAATATCATTTTTAAAGAAGACCTATCCATAGATATCCCACACGTATAATTGTGTGATGAAAAAAAATTTATGACTATCAGTTCTACTATCTACTATAATTTATAATTTATTTTTGACGAAGGGAAGTACCATATTACGCACCTAGTTACATGACGTTTCATATAATTTCCACATTACGTCAGGCCTGTGTCACTCCTTGTTTAGATCTATAATATACCTTCATTATTACTATACGCGCGGCGACCACTCCGGAGTGGTAAATTCAGTGACATGAATCGAATGTCTAGAGTAATAAAAATGAAATTGGCTTGCAATGCACTTCAAAGTATCTAAATGAAAACGTGCCAAGTTCTGACGCGAGCTAAATTAAACCATATCGCGAACAACATTGAGTAGATATTTCTTTGAACTCCTTTTCTGACTAAGACTTCTACTAAGTATAGATTGCTACTCACATATATTGAATCTGTACCTCAACAAATTTGGCTTATATCTAGATGGCGCTACTGAGAATTGTTTGTTTCCATAAAAAAATCGTAACAAAAAAGTGTCGCTGCAGTCGTAACTTAAATACCATACGAGTTAGTTTATATCCAGCAGCAATAGATGGTACCACTTCCTCCACAACTATATACATACATAATACGCACCACGCACCACTATTATAATCTTGTAGGTACATTTAGCGGCACAAAACTCTAGCGCTGACCGAAATTGCGCAGTAGTCAAAAATAAGTACTGTACCTGTGCGCAGTATCCCCTCTACATTTAACTCAGCGCTACTTATTCTGTGATTACATGCAAGTTGCTCGTAATGTAGAAATCGCGTAAAGACGACAGCGCTTTGTCCGCTGCGTGTGTTTGACACAGTTCTCTATATTTTTTTATTTTCTTTACCAGTGCATCCAAAATGGTGGCATGATCTGAAGAGGTATATACAGACCAGAATTAATCGTGGAGATGAATTTTCAGAAATATTATCAGAAGTTCAACCCAGAATATCTTGTAAGGACTTTTTATAGTTATTGATAAGGCCCAACGCAGACGACAGACTAGACCGTGACGCACTTTTTAGTCTGTGATAGTCTGTGAAAATAGAACCTATGGAATCATACGCAGTAACGCACACGCCGCGCGCCGGACTTTTTGCGCGTCGTGTGCGTTACTGCATGTGATTCCGTGGGTTCTATTTTCACAGACTAAAAAGTGCGGCGCGGTCTAGTCTGTCATCTGCGTCGGGCCTAATGTTGAGGGAGCATAGTGATATGGTGATAGGCACGAGATGGCGTTGGCTGACACATCCTAAATCTCGATAACAGAGTTTTTGCGATGGTTTACATATGGCCGCTCTTGACCGGTCATTTTGAAAATTTTTGGGTGAGGCCTATGTCCTGCAGTGGACGTTATGCGGCTGAAATGATGATGATGATGATGCATATATGCATACAACTTCCGACAATGCACCGTCCGTAGTTTATAAATATGAAGATGGGTGCTGTCTCGCTCCTCAACTTTGTCTGGCGAAGTAACTGCCTCCATGGTGTAGTGGTTAGAGCGTTCGGCTCATACCTGGAGGTCATGGGTTCGATTCCCGGCGGGGGCAACGACTTTGTGTTGTTGTTTTAGTTTGGTTAGGACATTGAAGGCTGATCATCTTACTTATCAGACAATCAGTATCTGATAAGTAAGATGATCCGTACTTCGGAAGGCACGTTAAGCCGTCGGTCCCGGCCACTGTCTTTGACATTGGTCGTTATCTAAAACCATGTCAGAGGCCTTTAAGGCGGTTTAAAAACTCTGACACTAGTGTTAGTCACTAACACACACGATAAGAAGAAGAAGGCTGGCGAAGTAGGGAATGCCGTAAAAAAATGCACCGTAAAAGCCAAGCCGCGGTTTCCCGTGCAACATGACACCATGCCTGGCGGGAGGATATACTTTCTGCACTACCAGAGCCATACTTGCTTGGCGGAGCAGTCAGAGGATTTGGCCTACACTCTCCTCGCTGGCCAGACGGGTTGGAGAGGCCTCATCGATGTTTATAAGCTTTGTTAAGATTGTAATTCCTAAGTCGCCTGCTACGATATCCACGGGAAGACTTGGACTTCCTTTCAAATTATTTATTTCAAATGAGGGCAGCACTGGATACCAGAAAATTTTGGTAGCCCGTTAACTGTTGCTAGGCGTGATCCGAACCAGGATAGGTGCCTGCTACATAAACATAAGGTTAAAGTTGTTGAAAATTAAACGTTAGAGACAAACTCTAGCTTGTCTCTAACGTTCTCTATAAAGGAAATACGAAATGTCTATAAAGGAATATCCCCCGTCACTTCTCAGATGTAAAGTACATTTTGACTCGCGCACGCTAGGCTTATACGTCGTAAGACATCGCGCGGTGTGTAAACTAAAGGCCTGCGCAAACGAGGGATTTTTGTCCGCGGACTTTTTTGTCCGCTAAAATAGATCGCTTACAACTGTATCAAGTAACGCAAACGAGGGATTAAAAGTCCCGCGTACAAAAAGTCCCCCGAATAACCGAGGACATGCATAGAGCCAGAGAGTGGACCGGACAAAAGTACGGGGGAGTCCCCGAAAAAAATGGAACTCGTGTGACTAGACGAAGCAACGCACTTTGCGGACTTTAGTCTGCGTTGTGCGCTCAACAGTGACGTACGTATGCACGACGATATGTGTGCGTTGAATTCGCGGTAAATCCGCGGCGGTCTAACATCACCATCATGCAAAGATTGCAAAATGGCCTACTTAGAAACATCGCCGACACACCATGGCTTATAACCAACAATGAAGTCCATAAGGAACTACAAATTACCACTATAAAGGAGGAGATAAGACTCTTGTCTGAGCGATATGAGAGGCGACTCGCAAACCACCCTAATGAACTGGCGTCCAAGCTGATCAATATTAGTTACAAAAAACGTCTAAAAATACACGACGTTCAGGGACTGAGTTCCAGAAAATAAAATAAAAAAGGATTGCTGCCGCTGGGGAGCAACCTCTATAAAAACCACACTGTCACACAACTCATCTGCTTATAGTCAGAGACTGAACGCAGATATGAAAACAAAAAAAAAATCCGCGGCGGACTTTTTATTCGCGGAGCGTACTTTTTCTCCGCCGCGGTGAAAACTCCGTCGTCTGCGCAGGCTTTAAATGGGACTTTAGTACGTTGTAACTAGGTTTAATTTAGCAAATCTCTTATCCAAGAGTGATTCTTCTGTACTTTAGTACTATTATATATTCTGTGTCCAAACTTGGGTGACCACAGTGGCATAAAATACCTCTAGCTCCTCCATGCTTTGGCTCCATTCACAAAAATCGTGTTAAAAGAATCATCAATAATAATATAGGTATATATATATGTTTCAGTTATTGAAAGATACTACGGAATGATTGTAACTAAATTGGACCGTGAGTTTTTTTATTTATTAGTTTCTTATCGACACGTTATAATAAATTTATGATATTTTTCCTTATTAGTTATTAACCTACTTCAAAAAAGGAGGTTATGGATTCAAATAATGTTTTTAGGGTTCCGTAGCCAAATGGCAAAAACGTAACCCAGGATTCGTCGTGTCTGTCTGTCTGTCCGTCCGTATGTCACAGCCACTTTTTTCCGAAACTATAAGACCTTTACTGCTGAAACTTGGTAAGTAGATGTATTATGTGAACCGCATTAAGGTTTTGACACAAAAATAAAAAATAATTGGCCAAGTGCGTGTCGGGCCACGCGCAGTGTCGGGTTCCGTAGTTGCGAATGCCAACTTTGAGTTTTTGCCACTAAAAACGTCTAAAAACTGATATCTATTGAATTTGTATGAAAATCTATTTTTTCAAGTACATTTTATAAGTTGATCGCCTATAACTTTTTAATTTGTATACCCTACTTGGCTCTGATAGTTTTCCTTCAAACTACATTATATATACTATAATTGTGATTTTTTTCACGTGGCCATATATAACTGTTTAGCAGATAGAGGGGGGGGACACTTGACTCGAACAAAAATTTGAACTTTAAACCCAAATATTTCAGAAACGGATCCCTAAATCGAAAAATGGTGTTTACAAGTTAACAATATTTTTGAAAGACCTATTCAACGACACCCCACTCAAGGTGTTTGTCGAGAAAAAAAAATTGACTACGTCTTTACTTGTATGGCAGCTACTCTGAAATTTTTTTTTTCCATATTTTATTTTACGACTTTTTTGCCATAATTAATATAGTTATCCATGCCAAATTACAGCTTTCTAGTACTTATAGTTTCTCTGTAGGACCGTGGACAGACAGACAGACAGACAGACATGGCGAAACTATAGGTAAGGGTTCCTTGTTTACTACGGAACCCTAAAAAACAGTAAATTTTGGGGGTTCCCCATACTTAGAACTGAAACTCAAAAATGGAGACACATCCAAAGCTGAAAAAAGTGTGTCCCCCCCCCGTAACTTCTAAAATAAAAGTAAATAAAACTAAAAAAATATATGATGTTCATATTACCATGAAAACTACCAGCGAAAATTAGTTTGAACGAGATCTAGTAAGTAGTTTTTTTTAATACGTCATAAATCATAAACGGCGATTTACCTTTCATTCAGTCAACTAAAAATATATAAAAATTAAAAAAAACATACTACAAGACTTTTATATTATGTTATTTGCTACTACGGAACCCTTCATGGGCGAGTCCGACTCGCACTTGGCCGCTTATTTTATGTTGGTATGTTCTCCGATTTCTCTAAGACACCTGAATTTGTTTTATTTTTGTCTAAACTATTTAGGCATTAGAATATCCTTATTGGTGTTCTATGATGTTAGAGACTGGATATTTTTTTGACGACCTCCGTGGCGTAGTGGTCGCCATGCTAGTCCGCCACCCAAAAGTTCCGGGTTCGATCCTCGGTCAGAGTAAGTTGGAAAATGGCCTTTTTCAAATTGTCCTGGGTCTTGGATGTTTATCTATATAAGTATTTGTTTTAAAATATAGTATCGTTGAGTTCGTATCCCATAAAACAAGTCTCGAACTTACTATGGGGCTCTAGCTCAATCAGTGTAATTTGTCCCTATTATATATTGGATACATAGTAAGAAGTTTAATTGAGGTGTTATTTCCTTGCCACGCGTAATTTAAAAAAATAAAGAACTACTGTTGCGCCCTCGTTCTTTATTTTGTTTGGTAACACAGTTTTTTTTATTATGGTAACCCTACATGTGATCTAAACGTTAGCCGTCTTATTATAAAACGCAGACTAACTTTGTTACTAGGTTTAAACCATTATCCGACCAAATCAAGTTGACATCTAGTAATATTATGCCAGTGTCTCATGTGAAAATGTCGTTTTATAATAAGACGGTAGCTGTTTTGTTGAATGTAATTACGTAACACATTGACAATCCAGCTGGACGATTTTCAGCTGTTTTGAAAAACCGAGCTGTAATGCCAAACAGCTATAGGTTTTGTCAAACAACAGATTATACAATCCAACTGCGACATACACACACATTCAAATTGATAACCCTTTTTTTTAAAGTTAGTTAAAAGTAGTTGAAGCTAACGACTTGTTTTTTGACAGTTGACTCATCTGGTAAGTAACTCTACGCCAAGTCTGCTTTTCATATTATTAAGTTTATCCCGTGTTGAAATCTTCATTCTTCTTATCGTGTGTGTTAGTGACTAACACTAGTGTCAGAGTTTTTAAACCGCCTTAAAGGCCTCTGACATGGTTTTAGGTGACGACCAATGTCAAAGACAGTGACCGGGACCGACGGCTTAACGTGCCCTCCGAAGCACGGATCATCTTATTTATCAAACAATCAGGTGATTAGCCTAAAATGTCCTAACCAAACTAGGACAACAACACAAAGCCGTTGCCCCCGTCGGGAATCGAACTCGCGATCTCCGGGTATGAGCCGAACGCTCTTATCACTACACCACGGAGGCAGTTAAAAAAGGAGATCTTCATCAATAGGGGTGACAACAGGTCCGAAAAGTAAGATTGTAATTAGTCCGACTTTTAGATTATCCAAAAATAATGGAGCCGTGTTTTTCAGTTTACCAAAAAAGTTAATATTTACAAAGATACGGAGCGTCAAAGTTCCGGAGTGGGGGTTTGCGACGTCACCGCTAAGTAAAAATCGTACCCAGCCGTGACGTCGATCGATAGAATTGGTGAAAATGCAAATTATTTCATGCGGCCATCAAAATAGTCATAGCAACCAATCACTATTTTGATACTATACTATACTAACTGCCTCTGTGGTGTATTGGTTAGAGCGTTTGGCTCATACCCGGAGGTCGCGGATTCGATTCCCGGCGGGGCAACGACTTTGTGTTGTTGTCCTAGTTTGGTTAGGACATTGCAGGCTGATCACCTGATTGTCCGATAAGTAAGATGATCCGTGCTTCGGAAGGCACGTTAAGCCGTCGGTCCCGGTCACTGCCTTTGACATTGGTCGTTACCTTAAACCATGTCAGAGGCCTATAAGGCGGTTTAAAAACTCTGACACTAGTGTTAGTCACTAACACATACGATAAGAAGAAGACTATTTTGATTCCATTTTCCACCTTCTCACCCATCATCACGCTGAAAGTGGCCTTTGGGTCCTGCGGCCCTAGGCTCTGTCTGCCAAGGTGCTTTAAGGGCCCCAGCAGGAATGAAGACAAGACTGTAGGCAGGTTGGTTACATAAATCATGCAAATTAATCATCATCAGGTCTTTTAAGTCTCCATTGCAGGAGCACCATCCTCTCTGTACTACTAGAGCCATACTTGGCCAGAGCAGCCAGAGGAAATAAATGAATTTATTCTAATCTGTTCTGTTCTGTTGTATTCTATTTATAATGTGTTATCAACATCAATACGAACCTTAGTGTCTTACGAAGGCTCAAGGTCGTGCAACGAGCAATAGAGAGAGATATGCTATTGGTGTTTCTCTACGCGATCGAATCAGAAATGAGGAGATTCGTAGAGGAACGAATGTTACTGACATCTCAGCGGATTAGCTCCAAATATAGCTAAAAACCACCGCAAGTTAACTTGCTTTGTAAAAAAAACGCATCGAAATCGGTCCGTCCTTTCGAGCGTTACGTAGCCACAGACCGACTATATGTTTCCCTTGCGGTGGTTCTTAGCTATGTTTAATGAAAATCGGTTTAATCGTTTAAAACTTATTGGGGGAAAACATGGCTTTCTCAAGCAAATTATTGTATCAGTAGTTCCGCTACTCATCACTAGAAGGCGATCTTGATTTTAAGCTATTGCATAGCTTCTATCGCGGGCCTTGAGCGCGGGGACCGAATCCAGAAATTCCGTAACGAAAAAACCTCACGCTCTCCCCACTCCGCCTACCATGTAGGTTGCCGCTTTGTCTCCGTCGTCCGTTTGCGACGTTGCCGTCCTTCCTTGTTTGCAATAGCTTTACCGCGGCAGTCCCCGAGTGCCACACGTTTTAAATTCGCCTAGTAAATAAATTTGTTGACAGTAAAAGTGCGTTGAAAATTACTGTAGTGTATAATTTTTATAATTTTTTTTACAGAAACGATTCACGTCCAATACGTGAGAAAGGCTGATCTAGAAAATGGTACATATAAAACCTTTGCTAAACCTGTTTTAGTTAATATATGTTTTGTCTTCAATGCAATGTTCGTGCAATGCAATAAAAAAATACATTTACCATTCTTTGTACAAGCTTTGATTTATCTTGCAATGTATCTAGTATGTATGTATGAATGTTTGTTTAGGTTCAACTCTTGCAACTCAATTTTCAACCAGTTATCCTCAACCGATTTAGCTAGAATTTTGTATACTTGTGTAAGTCGGATGACAATACAATATTATGGAGTCAATGAGCTGTTCTGATGATGGAGCCGGGAGATATTCGACGGAACTCAGGTATAAAACAACATAACCTCATTGAGTAGGACTCGTTTGATTTGTCTTGACGAGTACTTTTTGGGAGACGATGCCTAGGGTCTGATGGAGAGGGACGTTGGTTGATGGAACTCAGTAATAAAACGACGCAACTCAATGGGGTTTGAGGTTATTTCATTTTTCTTTGATCTCACTATAAAAGCTTGTACAAAAATGTATTTTTTTTTCAATAACTTATTAATAGTCTATCCAATGAAGGATCCAAAAGAATGTTATAGTCCACATCCGCATCACATCCAAATTAATTTTTTTTTCTTTATGTCAACAGAAGCGAAGAAAATTGCTGAACATGGGCCGAACACATTCGATTAAGACTTAATTTCAAATGTAATAAAGGTGTTTAAATTTCTGTTTACTTGCTTTTCGTGTGTGTTAGTGGTCGAAGTGTCAAATTTTTTAAGATGCCTAAAGGCATCTGACACCTGTTTACGACTGTCATACAATGATGACAGCCGGGACCAACAAATTAAGGGGATACATGCATTTTCCTGGGACCCGGCAAGCGTGGTAGACCCAAGAATGCTGGCTTGACGTCATCAAGGATGATATGCGTGCCAATCGTCTTACAACCAAGGATGCTCAAGACCGTGCGAAGTGGAAAAGAAAAAGTCGGAAAGCGGACCCCCGGCTTCTCAGCATTGCAACTGAGGATGCAACTGGAAAAACGCTCAGATGAGAGAGAGAGAGAGAGATGCATTTTCCTGGGACCAGTGCTGTCCTCATTTGAAATAAATAATTTAGAAAGAAACGGAGATATGATTTAAAATTTTGTCTTGATTAAGATCTAGATAATCCTTCAAACTACTTAATGAACTACTGCTTATGGTTTAAAATGAGAACGTGAAGCTTTTCTACGCATAATGGCCAAAATTGGTTTTCGCAAATGTATTTAGAAAAGCTTTACATTCTCACTTTTAATAATAAATAGTAGATGAAAAAACTTTGGAGGGGCCATCTTGACCATGGTCTAGATGGTCAAGACAACACAATTAGTGTATCCCCTTAAGACCACATCTGAAATTTCTGGAGTACAGTGTTGCCTCCATTTGAAATAAATCATTTAAAAAAAAACGGAGATATGATTTTAAATTGTGTCTTGATCAGGCCATAGGTAACCCCCTTAAATTATTTTCTGAACTTGCATTTTTCGGAGTCCCATGCTGCCGGACCCCGAAGAATTCGTGTATCTCCTTCATCATCATCATCATATCAGCCACAGGAAGTCCACTGCTGGACATAGGCCTCCCCCAAGGATTTCCAAAACGACCGATAGGAAGCGGCCTGCATCCAGCGCATGTATCTCCTTAGTTGCTTCCTATCCTATCCTATCCTACTTTCTACTAATATTATAAATGCAAAAGTGAGTTTGCATACAAATATTTCTTTGTTTGTTTGTTACAACTTCACGCTTTTACCACTGAACCTATTTACATGAAATTTGATATGGATATAGTATGATACTCAGGGAAGGACATAGGATAGTTTTTATCCCAAAATTCCCACGGAGAGCGAAGCCCACGGAGACAGCTAGTACCTTTATTTCTTTACTACGTAAAAAGATCATACTAACCGAGTTTTTGGCGGGAATGTCAAGGGGTTCAGTTGGAGATTGCTTTAAATTATTTTGTAAATTGATTTGGGTGGTGTATAATATGAAATTGGTGTAGTTTGGTGTTATAAATGCTCATGCTTATGAACAATATGTGAAATGTTTTGGATAGTCATAGTGCGGCTGTAGTGATTTTTATTTGCGGACTTCTTCTTCTACTTTTTGTGTTTGTTAGTGACTAACACTAGTGTCAGAGTTGTTAAACCGCCTTAAAGGCCTCTGACATGGTGCCCTCCGAAGCACGGATCATCTTACTTATCAGACAATCAGGTGATCAGCCTGTAATGTCCTAACCAAACTAGGACAATAACACAAAGCCGTTGCCCCCGCCGGGAATCGAACCCGCGACCGCCGGGTATGAGCCGAACGCTCTAACCACTACACCACGGTCAGATTTGCGGACTGCGGTGGGCGTCTTTGGGCGCCCGTCCTTCACTCTATCGGCTATGAAAACCAGTAGACTTTATAGATTTGTCGTCAGAAGTTCCCTTGAAGCAATTAAAAGACCAGGGGGGTTACCAAAAGCAGTACCCAAGACGGACGTAACTGCGTATCCGCGTTTCAGTATCAAGCAACATTGAGCACTAAGGTATGGCGATAAAGTCGTATTTAATTTGACATATATATAGGACGTCACTGTCTTACGACTAACGTATTTAATGTAGTAACCCCCTTGCTCCAAACTTAGATTGTAAAGTTAGGGTTAGGAATAAGAAAGTGAAAAAATAAAGATTGGCTATAAAGGGCTAGTATCCAGAGCCGTAAAACAATTAAAAAGCCAAGTGCTACAGATAATACATATACTTACAATAACTGAAAAATCAAATAAATTTTATTTAATTATTATTTCCACAATCTTGTCTTATTGTCAAAAATGCCATTGGTATAAAAAATAAAAAAAACGTACATACATACTATCACGTCTTTATCCCTAATGGGGCAGACAGAGCATTTTGGGTCTTGCGGTTCTATGCAGAGCCCAGGGCCGCAAGACCCAAAAGCCACTTTTAGCGTCATGGTGGGCGAGAAGATGGAAAAGCAATCAATACAGTGATGGGTTGCTAGCCGCATCGCCTGTTAACATAATTTGCATTTTTGCCCATTCCCTCGATCGGCTTTTACGATCTGCGTGGGAAGAGAAACAGCTGGTAAATTCTAAGTTTTTTCATTTCTCCCAGACCAGCATGGGAGCATAAAAGAAACGTGTAGTGCATAATAAAGCTATATTTTTAGTAAATATACAATGATCCTACAGTTTAAATTAAAAATAAACTCAAAAAACTAAAAAAAAAAACACGCCTCGCGCGTGTTACCGCCATGGCGATGAATCTTAAAAAACGCACCGTTTGTGTTTTTCGCCCATAGACGCCGCACAGGCGAAGGGAAATTGAAATTACACGGTACGCGCGTGCCGCCCGCGTCCTCGTAATGTTTCCGAAAAACGCGCACGGCGTGTTTCCCGCAGTCTGTGTTAAAAACTATAGTGAAAGTAAATTTCAAGGTTAAAAAATAAGATTGTGAGAGACTGGTGTGTCTGAATTAAGCAGAGCCTGTATCTCAGTACACCAGCCTCTCCCCACTAGGAGTTAAGCAGATTAACAATACACGATGATTTTTATTGGTTTTGGAGCCGAAGGCCACTTCATAGGCATCGTTAGTAAGACCTAATTAGCTAGTTAAAATAAAAATTCAGAAACAAAAAATGTTGTCTAAAACTCGAAAGTAAAATTGTGAGATCAATTAGTAGTACCGCCGCCATACACCGGCACCGCCCGCCGGCCGACCGGGGTCATCGAGGCTTATAACTACGTGGTCTCGATCGAAAATCATTTACGCAACTTTTTTATCTCATGACATACAGAAATTTGGATTACGTATATGGATAGAAGAATTTATTTAATATACGACATTTTTTTCCAAAACCATTGAAAAGTCAGCGTGTATAATAAAGTTTAAAGTTTGAAGTTATTTTTAATCTTTGAAAGACTAAAAGAAAATAAAATATAAGAAAGAGATAGCGATCAATTTCACAGTGTGAAAAGTTTTGATACAAAACTTAGGACGGCGTGGTTCAAATTTTGTCACAGGAAAATTGGATTTTTTAAATTGTAGGTTATCTTACATTGGAAAGATGGTATCGTACTGCTTTACCCATAGTTCGTGTCATCATCATGATTTCAGCCGCATAACGTCCACGGTCATCGGAGAAAGACGATGACCAAAAAGGATAGAGATAGATTAGAAGCATTTGAAATGTGGTGCTGGAGGAGAATGAAAAAAATAAGTTGGACAGAAAAAATTACAAATGAGAAGGTACTAGAGGATGTGAAAGAGAAAAGACAAATAATACAAATTATAGAAAATAGAAGAGGGAAAATGTTCGGTCATCTACTACGCCACGATGAGTTTTTTAAAACAATAATGGAAGGAAAAATAGAAGGAAAGAGAGGAATAGGAAAACCCAGAAGAAAATTTATAGACCAAATAAAAGAAAAATTAAACGTGAAAACATATAAAGAGGTTAAGAACTTAGCGGAAGGAAAAGAGACATGGAAAGCACTCCACCGACAAGAGCCCATCTCTTAAATATAAGAAGAAGAAGAAGAAGAACGTCCACGGCTGGACGTAGACCCCTCCCAAAGATTTCCAAGATGGCCGATCTAGAGGGCTTACATTCAGCGCCTTCTAGCGACCTTGGTCAGGTCGTCAGACCACCTCCTGGGTAGGTGTCCTAAGCTTCGATCGTTTGTGTAGTAGGTACAAATATAACTCTTTTAAAGCACCCAATAATATTTCATGTCTGTTCACATTTTACGTTACGCTATTGCTATTGACTATCTTGTACCTTTAGGGTCTTTCCATACCACGCATTATTAGGGTTCCGTAGCCAAATGGCGAAAACGGGACCCTTATAGATTCGTCATGTCTGTCTGTCCGTCCGTATGTCAAAGCCACTTTTTTCCGAAACTATAAGAACTATACTGTTGAAACTTGGTAAGTAGATGTATTTTGTGAACCGCATTAAGATTCTCACACAAAAATAGGAAAAAAAATATTAGAACCCATACTTATGGGGTTCCCATACTTAGAACTGAAACTCAAAAATTTATTTTTCATCAAACCCATACGTGTAGGGTATCTATGGATAGGTCTTTAAAAAATTATATCAAGGTTTCTTTTATCATTTTTTTCTAAACTGAATAGTTTGCGCAAGAGACACTTCCAAAGTGGAAAAATGTGTGTCCCTGTAACTTCTAAAATAAGAGAATGATCAAACTAAAAAAAATATATGATGTTCGTAACCACGCAAACTACCAGCGGAAATTGGTTTGAACGAGATCTAGCAAGTAGTTTTTTTTAATAGGTCATAAATCGTAAACCGCAATTTAATTTTCATTTAATCAACTCAAATATAAAAATAAAAATAAAACATACTATAAGACTTTTATATTATGTTACTTGCTGCTACGGAACCCTTCATGGGCGAGTCCGACTCGCACTTGGCCGATTTTTTACGCTCGATTTATCTACACAAATGCAAGTTGAACGTTTAGCTAATGCTAGGAAGCCGGCACATTTTAACTATATACACTACGAAATTAAGTCTTCGTAGAGAGAATTATTATTCATAGTTTATACATGATCTTTGCGTTTGTACTCGTATCAATACAAACGCGCGCCAACAGCTTGTTTCATTTGTGGCAAAAAACATGTAAAATCTGCCATAACGTGATGAAAACGCGGGTGTGGTTGCATAAGTGACCATAAGAGGTATAAAATTACTCGAGCTCCTCCGTGCTTCGGAAGGCACGTATAAGCCGTCGGTCCCGGCTGTCATCAGTGTCATCATTGTATAGCAATAGCAGTCGTTAAGCTATGTCAGATGCCTTTAGGCAGCCTGCATCATACATTTTGGAATGGTAGGTATTTATGTTTTCAGAAGCCGCTGATTATTGACAAAAGCGGCTCTCTTAAGCAGTGCCGGTTTTAGCACTACCGGCGCCCTGGGCGAGATTTCTACGGTACCCCCCTAAGTAACTGCAAATTAAACCCATTCAAAACAAGATTCACGTTTTAAAAACTAACACCCGACTACGGGAGCCATTTACAGCTAACAATTTATATATTTTTGAAATGTGTTTTGTAATAAAATTAAGACCTTTCATTTGATACACCACTTGAAATAGAAACAAAAAGAAATGCCTCGAAATGATTATATGTAGAATTCGTTATATACATTTATTACACACAAATTGTAGAATCAATTGAGTTAAGATCTCATTTGTGAAAATTGGATAAGCGGTTCGGATGTTAAGGTGGAACACACATAAATATCCACATAAAAAAAGGCAAAGAATATGACAAATGAAATAATCATTTATAAAAAAGTAAGCAGGCCTCGATCGATTAATTAGGGGATATACATGGGCAGTCGTGGCGCCCCTTTATACCCGGCGCCCTGGCCGGTCTCCCAACCGCGCCCTTCTCTAAAACCGCTACTGCTCTTAAGAGTCCGGCGACCCTAGACTTCTCCATACAAACGTAGTACACGTTTAATTTTGAAACCACATGTCAGATTCCGGTAAAAATTGGTAATTGTAAAGAAATTGCAATTATCTAGGGTTATATTGGGTTTCCTATAGTAAAATTATGAACTGGAAAGAAAATATAACGATTTTGAAGTTTCCCATACTAATGGTCACAAATGATATAAAACACTATATTCTATTTCAAGTTCATATTTTTAGTGTCGGAAACTAAATATAAACCTAGATAATTGCAATATCTTTGAAATTACAAAATTTTTCCCAAATCGGACATGTCGTTTTGAAATAAAACGTAGACTACGTTTGTATGGAAAGTTGTATTTTGGTCTAGGGTCGGGGGACCCCGAGTCCCCCTAACCTAGACCAAAATACAATTTTCCATACAAACGTAGTCTACGTTTTATTTCGAAACGACATGCCCGATAGCGGCAAAATTTTGTAATTTCAAAGATGTCGCAATTATCTAGGGTAATAACTGGTTTCCGACAGTACAAATATAAACTTGAAATAGAATATAGTGTGTAAATCGTTATATTTTCTTTCCAGTTCATAATTTTACCATTGGAAACCAGTTATTACCCTAGATAATTGAAATTTCTTTACAATTACCAATTTTAACCGAAATCTGACATGTGGTTTCAAAATTAAACGTAGACTACGTTTGTATGGAGAAGTCTAGGGTAAGGGGACTCTTAAGGTGAATACTGTACAGAATTGGCGCCCTCACCTTTAAGTACCTATAATAAAACAGTAAAATAAAAATAAATGGGACGATGGAGATATAGTAATAGAGTAGGGATTTAAAAAAATTACTGTCTGCACACGCTATCACGCTCTTCTTTGGAAATACTGGCAAAACTTTTTTTAATTATATGTCTGGGATTTTGAAAAATGGAACACCTGATGCAGAACCATAATGGTACAGCTAAACTATAAGAAATATAAAAATTACATCTTAGCAAAAGTTGTTTAGACTGATGGCATTTTTGTCCTCGCGAATGAAGTCGCAGGCATCAGCTAGTTATAAATAAATTGTTTAATCATACCATATCCTACTAATACTATAAACGCGAAAGTTTGTACTGTCGCGTAGGACGATAAGTGATAATGACAATGTCAACGTCACAAATTCAAACTAGGAGAATTCATCTAAAGGGAAATTTCGTCACTCACGTCAGCACACGATTGGCCTAGCGGTCTTGGTGTTGGAATGTGAATCCATAGACCCCAGGTTCAAATCACAGTCACGTATAGTGTTTTTGAAGTTTTGTAAGAAGTTTCTAGATAACTCTAGATTAAATTGGAATGAAAATACGGGCCAGAAATAAAAGAAGACAAAAGAAAATTTATGACTTAAGTTTAGAACTTTGATGCGATATTGTTCGCATCCGGGGGGTATATAAGCAGAACAAGGCGCGGCCTACGCCAGTTTAGTTTGAAAGTAAAATCCGAAGAAGAAAGAAGGAAGAAGAAAAAGGAAGAAAAGTAAAAGTGGAAGTAGTGAGTAAAAAGTAAAGTGAAATAGTGAGTGAAGTGAAGTGTTCAGTGCAGTGACATTACCGCGCGTGACAGTGCAGTGACGTTTCCACGCGTGTGACAGTGCCGTGACATTACCGCGCGTGACAGTGCAGTGACGTTTCCACGCGCGAGACAGTGCAGTGACGTTTCTGTGTGTGTGACAGTACAGTGACATTCCCGCGTACGTACCTGTGACAACTGTGAGTACCCTAGAGTTGTAAATAAAGGCACTATTCCATAGGATTGGTGTTTCCTTTCCTATCCCCAACCCACTCTCGTGACAATTGGTGTCAGAAGTGGGATAGGAAAGATGCCGATCGTGCCTAGAAATGAGAGAGGGGTAACCACGCGAGCGGGAGCTGCAGCGGCAGAGGAACAATCGCTCGAGGAGTCCAACTCTGGCGGAGCCGCGACAACATCAGCGGCCGTCCCACCAGCCGCTCCATTGGAAATGAACGCGTTCCTGCAGCAGATTACTGTCATGATGCAAGAACAAGCACGCCGTCAGGAGGAGCAAGCACGCCGCCAGGAGGAGCAAGTACGGGCGCTGCAGGAGGAGCAAGCACGCCGCCAGGAGGAGCAAGCACGCCGCCAGGAGGAGCAAGCACACCGCCAGGAGGAGCAAGCACGCCGCCAGGAGGAGCAAGCACGCCGCCAGGAGGAGCAAATACGGGCGCTGCAGGAGGAGCAAGCACGCCGCCAGGAGGAGCAAGCACGCCGCCAGGAGGAGCAAGCACGCCGCCAGGAGGAGCAAATAAGGGCGCTGCAGGAGGAGCAAGCACGCCGCCAGGAGGAGCGAGCACGCCGCCAGGAGGAGCAAATACGGGCGCTGCAGGAAGAGCAAGCACGCCGTCAGGAGGAGCAACTTCAGTCCTTTTCCAAAGATGTTTTGGCCGCGGTTCGGGCCAACACAGCCCGGATGGATGACTTCGAGAAGGAAGTTGCAGAAGTAAAGGAGGAAGTTACAGAAGTAAAAGAGGAAGTTGCTGAAGTAAAAGGGACGCTTCAACAGCTTGGTAAGGAAGTTAAACTTCTCAAAGAGTCTGGCCCTGTCACTAGCTCTGTGGTCGCTCCTTTTACCAAAAATTTAAAGGTGCCACCCTACGACGGCAAATCCTCTTGGGCTGCTTTTAAATTGCAGTTGGAGACAGTTAAAAAAGCCAGCCATTGGGATGAGCAGGAGGCGCAGTCTGCATTGACCCTGGCACTTCGAGATGACGCTCTGTCCGTATTGGAAGCACTCGGCGCTGGGAAGAAAGAGGTCACCTACGACGAACTCATAGGCGCTCTGGAAGCCAGATACGGTGACAGCCACCTGGAGCATGTATACAGGGCGCAACTCAAAGATCGTTGTCAGCGGGCTAGCGAGACCTTACAACAGTGGTCCGTGGAAGTAGAAAGACTGGTCCGCAAGGCATATCATTCATCACCATCTGTCGTGGAGGAGATGCTCTTGCAGGTTTTTATTGATGGGATACGGGATCCCGAAGTCAGGGCGGCTGTACGACTGGATCACCACACCACCTTGAAAGAAGCAGTGGCCCACGCTTTGGAAGTAGAAGCGGTTCGTCATGACTCACGAGCTCTAAGGCTTCGAGAGGTTGTAGTCACAGAAAACAGTAGACGACGACCCTACAACCCGATGTGCTATGAGTGTGGAGAGCGGGGTCATATTCGAAGCACTTGCCCGAAGCGTGAACGTACAACTTTCCGACGTCAAGTGGATGCAGCGGTTTCGACGTCGGAGCAGTCACAGGAAAACTAAAGAAGGCCAGGGCTGTGGGGTGGGCGCTGGCCGGTAGTAGTAAAGCCCCATAAATTCTTGTGAAGCAGACTAACGACGGAAATACTCTAGTGATAGACGGTTTAGTCAATGGGAAACCTTGCCAGTTGACATTAGACACTGGAGCTTCACGGACAGTCATTAGCAACCACAGACTTAAGGACATTGGAGGTCGGTATATTCAAGCGAATAAAAATATCACGTTAACTACTGCTACCGGCCAACGAATCCCATCTGAAGGAGAAAAAATTGTAGCCATTAAGATCGGGGCAACACTTTATTGGCAAAGAGTGATTGTCGCAGGCATCTCCGACGATTGCATTATTGGTTTGGACTTTCTACAAAATCATCAGTGCAATATTGACTTGAAAAATGGTGTTCTAAAACATGGCAATGATGAAATTCCGATGAAAGGAGGAAATTTTGGTAAGGTGTTATGTTTGAGAGACACTGTCCTTAGTCCTAGATCCCAAACGACGGTCCCTGTTATGCTACCGCCTAATAATGGAAGCGGACCGCGGAGATGTGCCATTATAGAGGGAGGAATCTCAGACGCATCATGGATTCCGGCTAGAACCTTAGTTGGAAGTGGCCAAGTTGCGTTGGTACCTGTTCTGAATCCTCATGACGTGGAGCAAAAACTGCGAAAGGGAACGATTGTTGGAAACTGTGATGAAGTAGCCTGGTTGAGGAAGTGTGAAGAGGGGCAAAAACGGAAAATTATGAATCAGGAAGAAAATGTCGCAAGGTTTACGGAGGGTTGCAAGAGTAATCTTACTAAATTGCAATTAATAAAAGCAAGAAACTTCTTGTTGAAATATAGCAATTTATTCTCTAAAAATGATGGAGATATTGGCAGAACTGGTTTGGTAAGACATAAAATTGATACCGGAGATACAGCACCCATCCGGCAGAGACCAAGACCTGTTCCTTTTGCTCGTGAACAGGAAGTTGAGGACATGATCCAAGAGATGAAGAAGAATGGCGTGATAGAACCTTCATCAAGCCCATGGTGCTCTCCGGTTGTATTAGTAAAAAAGAAAGATGGATCGACTAGGTTTTGTGTGGACTATCGGCGATTGAACGATGTGACTAAAAAGGACAGTTACCCACTTCCTAGAATCAATGACACTTTGGATTCACTTTGTGGCATGACTTGGTTCTCTACTCTTGATTTAAAAAGTGGGTATTGGCAAGTAGATTTGGATCCTAAGGATAAAGAGAAAACTGCGTTTTCGACCGGCAAGGGTTTATGGCAGTTCAAAACTATGCCATTTGGACTATGTAACGCGCCAGCAACATTTGAAAGGTTGATGGAACATGTGCTGGCAGGTATGCTGGGAGAGACCTGTTTGGTTTATTTAGATGACATCATTATAATGGGAAGAGATTTTGATGATCATCTCAAGAAGCTTGAAAGCGTGTTTTCAAAACTACAGAGTGCAAATTTGAAGCTGAGTCCAAAGAAATGTTCATTTTTTCAACGCCAGGTCAACTACTTGGGTCATGTTATATCGGAACAAGGTGTTGCCACTGACCCATCTAAAATAAGTGCAGTAAAAGATTGGCCAACGCCAACAGATAAGACACAGGTGCGAGCATTTCTGGGTCTATGCTCTTACTATAGAAGATTTGTGAAGGGGTTTTCCGATATCGCTAAGCCATTACATCGGCTGACTGAAGAGAAACGAGCATTTTCTTGGGATGAAGATTGTGAGCAAGCTTTTCAGGACCTCAAAATGCGGCTATGTGAAACCCCTATCCTTGGATTTCCTGACACGGTAGGAAAGTTTATTGTGGACGCTGACGCAAGTAACACCGGAATTGGAGGTGTTCTATCTCAACAGAGGGGAGATCAGGAAGTAGTTATCGCTTACTTTAGCAAATCTCTTTCAAGGCCAGAGAGAAACTATTGCGTAACTCGCAGAGAATTGTTGGCTGTGGTAAAGACATTGCAACATTTCAAAAAATATTTGCTTGGCCGCAAATTTCTGGTAAGGACTGATCACGCTGCATTGAAATGGTTATTGGAATTCAGAAATCCTGAAGGGCAGGTAGCCAGGTGGATTGAGCTACTCCAAGAGTATGAGTTTGAAATTGAACATCGAGGAGGGAAGAGTCATGGCAATGCGGATGCTCTGTCTCGAAGACCTTGCCTGGAGGACTGTAAACATTGCAATCGGCAGGAAGAGAAGGAAAAAGTAAACATCCGGCTAATCCGTACTGATTCCATAGATGAAAATTGGACTGACGACGCCATGAAAAAGGCTCAGGAAGATGATAAAGATTTTCAACCACTATTGAACTGGCTAAGAAGTGGAACTAAACCAAAATGGTCAGAAGTGGCCAAATACAGTACGGCTACAAAGAGTCTTTGGGCGCAATGGGACAGCCTGGTGTTACATGATGGATTACTCTACCGAAAATGGGAAAGTATTCAAGGTAAAGATTGCCATCTACAATTGGTCGTCCCCAGAGAGAAGGTAAGGGAGATTTTAAAAACTTTTCATGATGGTACTTCCGGCGGACACCTGGGGATAAGAAGAACCCTCACAAAAATTAAAGAACGTTTCTACTGGTTACACTGCCGAGATGATGTAGAAGACTGGTGCCGTAAATGTCAGAGTTGTGCGGCAGTTAAGGGACCACAGACTAGAAGCAGAGGAGCCATGAGGTTGTATAATGTCGGAGCTCCTTGGGAACGAGTAGCTCTTGACATAGCCGGACCGTTTCCAATTACGAATGCTGGCAACCGGTACATTTTGGTAGTTATGGACTACTTCACGAAATGGCCTGAAGCATTTGCACTACCTAATCAGGAGGCTACCACCGTAGCGACAAAGCTTGTGAACGAAGTATTCTGTAGATTTGGTGTGCCATTGGAGATGCACAGTGATCAGGGTCGAAACTTTGAATCACAAGTATTCCGAGAAGTCTGTGAAATCATGGGAATCCATAAGACTCGGACGACGCCGTATCACCCGCAGTCAGATGGAATGGTTGAGAGGTTTAACCAAACATTGGAACGGCATCTGGCAAAAGTAGTAGAAAGCCATCAGAAAAACTGGGACGAGTATATTGCGCTATTCCTGTTATCTTATAGGACTGCGGTGCATGAGACCACTACAGTTACTCCAGCATATGCCAATTTTGGAAGAGAATTGAAATTGCCAGCTGATTTGTTATCAAGTTGTCCACCAGATACCCCAAAAGGAATAACCGACTACGCTAATGACCTTCGGATTAAGATGGTTGACGTCTATGAGCAGATTAGAGAGGCTGGGCTTAAAGCTAGTGAACGGATGAAGACTCGTTACGATCGAAGAGCTAATGGCCTCAGCTTCGAGGAAGGAACACTGGTTTGGCTTCATAATCCGGTGAGGAGAAAAGGAAAATCTCCAAAGCTACAACCAAGTTGGGAAGGACCTTACAATATTGTCACCAGAATTAACGACGTGACCTACCGGATTCAGCGTAATCCTCGCAGTCCTCTCAAAATAGTTCATGTGGATCGATTGGCACGTTATCATGGAAGCAATAATGATCGGGACGATCATGTCTCAAGAGGGGGCAGTGTCGCGTAGGACGATAAGTGATAATGACAATGTCAACGTCACAAATTCAAACTAGGAGAATTCATCTAAAGGGAAATTTCGTCACTCACGTCAGCACACGATTGGCCTAGCGGTCTTGGTGTTGGACTGTGAATCCATAGACCCCAGGTTCAAATCACAGTCACGTATAGTGTTTTTGAAGTTTTGTAAGAAGTTTCTAGATAACTCTAGATTAAATTGGAATGAAAATACGGGCCAGAAATAAAAGAAGACAAAAGAAAATTTATGACTTAAGTTTAGAACTTTGATGCGATATTGTTCGCATCCGGGGGGTATATAAGCAGAACAAGGCGCGGCCTACGCCAGTTTAGTTTGAAAGTAAAATCCGAAGAAGAAAGAAGGAAGAAGAAAAAGGAAGAAAAGTAAAAGTGGAAGTAGTGAGTAAAAAGTAAAGTGAAATAGTGAGTGAAGTGAAGTGTTCAGTGCAGTGACATTACCGCGCGTGACAGTGCAGTGACGTTTCCACGCGTGTGACAGTGCCGTGACATTACCGCGCGTGACAGTGCAGTGACGTTTCCACGCGCGAGACAGTGCAGTGACGTTTCTGTGTGTGTGACAGTACAGTGACATTCCCGCGTACGTACCTGTGACAACTGTGAGTACCCTAGAGTTGTAAATAAAGGCACTATTCCATAGGATTGGTGTTTCCTTTCCTATCCCCAACCCACTCTCGTGACAGTACGTATGGATAGATGTTTGTAATTCTTTCACGTGAAAACTACTGAATGGATTTTAATGAAACTTTACAATAATATAGCTTATAAATCAGAATAACACATAGGCTACAGACTGCGCAGACGAAGTCGCTGGCACCAGCTAGTCATAAGTATTGTGATAATCAACACCCTCTAACAAGATATATACATACCTCTAAATTTTTTTGTAAACTACTGTTCAACGTTTTAAAACGTGTTTTCGCCAATCGTCACTTTCAGCAGAATCGCATTTTGAAGCTAGGCGGTGCCACTTCTACCATGTAGTCGCCTTAAATGATTGGAAATGTTATTATCAAGTTTTGTAATTGAAACAGCTAATCAATTTTTACTGCTTAAAAAAAGATCTAAGATTGCTAAGTCTTGGTTTTAACTAGATTGTCATTTAAAGAAGAATGCGACTGTTCTTATCATTTTTTCTTTCGGTAAGTTGTTAAAAAAAACAAGCTGATTTTACAAGCTTTTGTTTAGTTTCACCTGTCCCGTTGTCTGTCTGTTTGTAATAGAGCGAGGCCAGCGAGGAGTATGAAGGCCAAAGTCCTCGGCCTGCTCTGGCCAAGTATGTCTCTGGTAGTACAGAGAAGGTCGTGCTCCTGCAGTGGAGATTTAAAAGACCTGATGATGACGATGACTGGTCAGGTATTCCCAAAGTTTATCACAATCGATAGTGTAATTTGGGGCGAGATCGGTTTTTTGTTTGGAAAAATCATTTTGTTTCCTGATCCGTTTCATAATACGCTATTTTCCAACAAGTCAAATCAGCAACTTTTTTCTAAACGTCAAAACAAACAGTTTCTATGGGATTTTGTATGAAATACAGGCAGATGACGTCATAGATTTTTGGAGTCAAATAGCGCTCTTATTATCAGCTTTTCTACAATAATAAATTTGAAATAACGTTAAAATGGATATGTTCAAAGACAAGTGACATTATTTTGCGACGCTTTATTTTTTTATTAGTACAAAATAATTTATTTTTGACTTAGGAAAGTACCCAATTTAACGTTTTCAGTGCATTTGGTCCGTGTCCTTGCTAGATGAATATATCGAAGAGATCTTATGGAAAAATCCACGGATCTATGAGATTGTAGGAAACTACGAAATTCGTAAGTAACTAAGACACCAAGTCATATTCTACTATCCTACTTCCTACTTATATTATAAATGCGAAAGTAAGTTTGTTTATTTGTTTGTTTGTATATTAGTTGGTTTGTTACCACTTCACGCTTCAAACACTGAACCTATTTAGATGAAATTTGATATGGATATTGTTTGATATCCCGGGAAGGTGGTTTACGACCTAACCAAGGTCGCTGGAAGGCGTTGGATGCAAGCCGCTCTAGATCGGTCATTTTGGAAATCTTTGGGAGAGGCCTATGTCCAGCAGTGGACGTTATGCAGCTGATATGATGATGATGACGCCGAGAAGGATATTGATAGTTTTTATCACGAAATTCCCACAGGGAGCGAAGCCCACGGGCACATACATACATACATACTATCACGTCTTTATCCTTAATGGGGCAGACAGAGCATTTTGGGTCTTGCGGTTCTATGCAGAGCCCAGGGCCGCAAGACCCAAAAGCTTTTAGCGTCATGGTGGGCGAGAAGATGGAAAAGCAATCAATACAGTGATGGGTTGCTAGCCGCATCGCCTGTTAACATGATTCGCATTTTTGCCCATTCCCTCGATCGGCTTTTACGATCTGCGTGGGAAGAGAAGCAACTGGTACATTTTTAATTATCCCAGACCAGCATGCCCACGGGCACAGCTTATTTAATATAAGAATTACAGAACGGAATCTCTTAGGGTCCCGCGTAATATGCGTCACCGTTCTCCGTCTCCGCACCTCGCCCCGTGCTCGTCTTGCAGAGGCAGCCAGGCGCCCGCAGCCAACCACTTAATACCCTCCACAAGACGAGAACGGGGGAGAGGTGCGAGGACGTGGGACGGGGACGCATATTGCGCGGGATATCAAAAAATTCTGCGCGACGAACCGATGTCCGATGGGGCAAAAAGGTTCTTGAATGGCGACCGCGTACTGGCAAGCGAAGCGTAGGGCACCCACCTACAAGGTGGTCCGATGACCTGACCAGGGTCCCTGGAAAGCGCTGGATGCAGGCCGCTCTTGATCGGTCATTTTGGAAATCTTTGGGAGAGGCCTATGTCCAGCAGTGACGTTATGCGGCTGAAATGATGATGATGATGATGATCTGTTGCATATTGACGCTACTCAATGTCCTTTTTATAAAAAAAAAATACTTTACCAAAGAGATATCTGGCATAAAAGCCATCTCTTATTTTATTTTAATTTATTATTTATTTTTTATAGTTCACATACATACATATTTTCACGCCTTTCACGCCTGTTTCCCATTAGGGGTAGGCAGAGACTATGAATTTCCATTTACTGAGATCCTTGCAAACCTCTAATATAATTTTGGTTATACCATATATAGAGGTATACTTAAATAAAAAATCATATCACTAAATTAAAGATTCTTAGTAACGTACCGCTTTCGTATAAAACTATATTACGCCTACTATTTTACTGCGACTATACATGATGATTTTTTATTGGTTTTGGAGTCTAAGGTCACTTCATAAGGATCGTTACTAAGACCTAATTAGCTAGTCAAAATAAAAATTCAGTAACAATTTTTTTTTACTAAAACTCGAAAGTAAAATCGTGAGATCAATTAGTAGTACCGCCGGCCGCCGACCGGCCGGCGAAGTTCATCGAACTCACGCGGCTGTTTTGGACGGACGTAACTACGTGGTCTCGATCGAAAATCATTTTCGCAACTTTTTTATCTTATGTCATATACAAATTTGGATTACGAATACGGATAGAGGAATTAAATTACTACACGACATATTTTTTTTCTTAAATAAATAAAAATTCAGCGTGTTTTGTAAAAAACTTATTATGTAAAAAACTTCTTTCAGGTCGTTTTCCTGACGACAAATCTTTTTCTAAATACTTACATCGATCTTTGAAACGACTTGCGTCCTTGGTCGAGAATGATGTTATGACAAGAGATTTCTTTCGAACTGCTCATATTTATGGTAAGTATCTAATTGTAATGTAACGTATGTTATATTTACTTGAAAAACATATAAATTTACAAAACATATTTTATTAAAATAAATAATACATTACTTAACTTAACCCTAACCTAAATAATTATTTAATAAAACATTACAAACAATCACTCAATAACACTTTATAAACCTATTAAAATAATAAACTTACTTAATACACTTAAGTTACCAAACGGACAAACAAGAACTGGTCAATACAATAATTACTGGCTGTTCATTCTTACCGCGACATTCCTGCACCGATCCCTTTGTTCTAAGGAGCTACTTAGCGCGGCCACACTCCGGGCGGGCGCACAGCGACCACTACTCTCGCGCAGCGGACACGTACGCTCCTCTAAGCGCGCGCTCATCTCAGCGCAGTGTCTAATTTCGCATTTTATTAATTTGATATACATAATTAGTGTATTAGCTGCAATTATTGCCTTTATTTTTACAATTAAAAAACAAACTGTTAAAAGTAAAGTGTATACCCGTAGATCGGTAAGTGACGAACTCAATTTATATTTTAATAGGGATAGTTATTTGTGAATGATTTATGTGATACAGTGTTAACTTTTATCCTTTTCATCTTCCTTAGTGTTATTATGTGAGTAATTAAATATTGGCTGTAAGTTAAAGACGTAAATTGTGATCGATAGATATTGCATCAGCCGTTTTATAAAACAACTACCGTCGAGTTATTTATTAATAGCCCTAAAGTGTCTTTTTTTTTATTAATCTCATATTTATTTATTCTAGATTCTTTTATTCCTTCTGTTTGTAACTCTGTTCTCTTTGACTATCAGCCACATTCATGCCTACTTCGTAAATAAGGTACTTGTCCCTTCTTCATTTTCCTGGGCGTGGCTGACCGGTCAAAGGCATGATGAGAACATCAAGTTTACACTGGACTTAATAACTTTCCAGGGTCCAAGGCTTGGGCTTGGTTGTTTGAAGACGCGTTAACCACCTGCGTCAAGGAGAAGAGAGGTTCTTCTGCGGCGGCTACGGAGTGCTGACCCGTCAACACCGGGCGACCCCAACATCCATCTTCGTCTTCGGGACTAAGGGCGGTACCTCTTTTAGGACACGGCATAGGGCATAGAACCAACCCTGATATAAATTTTAATAAATATATATTGTTGCTGACTAGGGCGTTTCTTTTATAAACCCCCTACCGTCACACTGGCGCTCAACGTGATTATTTCTTTCTTTCTTTCTTCTACTCTTATGCCGTTGTTCTATTTTCTTTCAGTAGTTGCATGTTTGTGAGCTTTTCTTTTCTTTTTCTCTTTTTGTAAAACGTTTTTTTTTTCTTTTTGGTTGCAAGCAACTAAGGTGTAACTGTACCAAAAAGCACATTATCTGTAGTTGTCCTTTTCTCTTTTAAAATTTAACACTATTGTGCTTCATTATTTGTTAAAACTTATATTTAATTTCTCCACAGTTAATATTGTTACCACCATCATAACTTAAAATTGTTAAAACTCAGTTGCAGTCACTCAGTCAGACATTTTGTTAAGTGACTAGTTCCTTTTTTTTATTCGGTTGTGTTACACACTAGTTGCATTTTTATGTGCTTTATTTTCCTTTTATTTTATTTTTGGTTATGTGTTGTTTTTTTTATTTTATTTTTATTTTCGGTTGATTATTTTTTTTTATGTTCCATCAATGATAGCAACCCTAAACGTTCTTTCTTTTAGTAATTTTCTTTGTAAAGAACAGAGATAAGTTTTATTTACACAAATTGAGTTCACCATTTACTTATTTATTGGTTTAGGATTATACTTGTATTAGAAATAACAATTTCTTGTTCTGATTATGGCTTTTCCGATAAAATTTTTGTCTCTTCAAAAGAGCGAATTAGAGTACGAAGTCACTATTAGAGGTTCAAAACCTGAAACTACCGTACAAGAGCTCCGTAGACAAATTGCAAAACTAGCTCCAATTTTTCCATCGGAGGATATTTTAGATTCACCCCTTAGCTCGACCGAAGACCTTATAGGAGCGTCAAATGTTTTGACTAAAATTAAAACAGCGCTTGAGAGTGGTGATCTTGGTCGTAACAACATTTTAAGGATTAAAAACTTATTAAGTCACCTTTATCATCGCCTGAACAGGATATCTCGTAGTGAGACTGACTCAGCCATATACGATACTTGTGTTGACCAATTCAAATTGTATTCGCACAAAATTAGCCTACTTAAAGATAAAGATTTGATTGATCCTTTGTTATGCCAACGTACCAGCGATACATCTGTCTCTGCATCTCCCATGAACATATCTGTCACTTGTGATCGCTCTTCTCAGGACATCAATAAATTAAAATATGATGGCAAAACTTGCGTCCGTTCTTTTGTCCAAAGAGCTAACGAATTTAAAAAGGCACGGAATATTTCTGGTGAAAAACTTCTTTCATATGCTACCGAAATTTTCACAGGTGATGCCCTTCACTGGTTTCGCAGTAATAGAGAACTTATTTCGGATTGGGACAGCCTCTTAGTTCAATTAAAAAACGATTTCGATAGGTCTGACTATGATTACAGACTTTTGTCTGAGATTCGTTCTAGAACGCAGGGTGAAACAGAAAACATTGTCATTTATTTATCCATCATGTCTGGTCTGTTTTCGCGCTTATCGAAAACACTTCCAGAAGATAGCAAATTAGAAATAATTCTGCACAATATTCGCCCATGCTACTCAAATATACTAGCTTCTTCACCTGAAATCCACTCTATTGACGAATTGCGAGGTCTTTGTACTAACTTTGAAAGAGTACAGGCACGCCTTTCACAATTCCGCGAACCTCCGGCTCCTTCTTCAGATACATTAGCACCCGAGTTTGCTTACACTAAATCTAAACCTAAATTTAATCAAAATTACAACTATAATAATAAATCTAACACTTATAATAATCAACGCAATGAACATAATAATTTACAGAACCAAAATAGAAACAACCAAAAATATGTACATTCTTTAGAGACTTCTAAGCGTCGTTATTGCCCAAGATGTCGTACAGATTCTCATGGCTTACGTCAATGTACGGCTGACAAAACTAATATACTTTGCTTTGTTTGCGGCAAGAAGGACGTTAAAACTCCAGAATGTCCCGATTGCAATAAAAATAAATATAGAAACAAATCATATTCAAAAAACTGAATATACAGAACTGCAGCAGTAACAATTTTGATAAAACTGATTGGCAAAATTGGTTACAAACCATTTCAAACTTTTTTAAAACTTATAAAGTTGCTACAGTTCTGTGTAATAAACCAATTGATGATTCTAGGCCTTATGCTTCTATTAAATTGAATGATTTAGTTATTGCCGGTTTACTAGATTCTGGCGCAGCCATCACAATCATAGGTAACAATGCCCATAAAATTCTTATGGATAAAGGTCTTCAGTTAAATTGTAAGAACTCTAGCCGTTTATTTATTATTGCAGCAGGAGGACAACAATTGAAGAGTATTGGTTCCATGAATCTTCCAATTCACTTTGAGGATGAATTTCACATTATCGAAGCTCTTGTTGTTCCTGAAATAAATAATAATCTTATCTTAGGTATTGATTTCTGGCGTAAATTTCACATTTGTCCTAAATATTTAAATTCCATTAGCTTGTGTAATTTTAATAATAATATAGCTTCTGTTCACGACCCTACAACGCATTTACAAAATTATGAAACCTTAGATGCCTCTCAAAAAGTTGTAGCTGATAACGTAATTGGTCAATTCGAGCAAATCTCTTCGAAGGTCAAAGGCTTAGGGAATACTCATCTGATTACGCACCGTATTGATACTGGAGATACGCAACCCGTACGACAGCGTTATTACCGCTTATCACCGGAAAAGCAACGAATCCTCGTCGAACAAGTTGATGAGATGTTGGCTTTGGACGTTGTTGAACCGTGTGAGAGCGCTTGGTCCTCTCCTGTATTAATCGTTATGAAAAAAAATGGCGAACCTCGTTTCTGCCTAGATAGTCGAAAGCTGAACTCGGTCACGAAAAAAGACGCATATAATTTGCCTTATGTGTCAGAAATCTTGGATAATCTTCGCGATGCTCGTTATCTATCCAGTATCGATTTATCCAAAGCGTTCTGGCAAATTAATATCCATCCAGATGATCGTGACAAGACGGCTTTCTATGTCTCAGGGCGAGGAACTTTCAGATTCAAACGTACCGCCTTTGGCTTGACAAATGCTCCAGCTACACAGCAGCGCCTAGTCGATATTCTCTTCGCAGAATTCGATCAAAAAGTCTTTGCGTACTTAGATGACATTATTGTCGTAAGTAGTGATTTTGAAAGCCACGTTTCGACGCTACTTCGCGTTTTAGAGAAACTGAAACAGGCAAACCTCACTGTCAATCATGAGAAATGCAATTTTTTCAGAGCGCGTCTCAAGTATTTAGGCTATTTGGTGGACAAAGACGGTTTGAGAACTGATCCTGAAAAGGTACAGGCTATCCTCCAATATCCTACGCCTTCAACTAAAAAGGACGTCAAACGGTTTCTCGGAACATCCACTTGGTACCGTCGTTTTGTGCCAAATTTCAGCAACATAGCCGCGCCGCTAAACAAGCTTACGTCAAATAAAAAGAACGCTCCACCTTTTAAATGGACTGATGAGGCGGATGCTGCATTTCTTAAACTTAAAGAGTGCCTTGTTTCAGCACCAGTTCTCTCCTGTCCGGACTACAACATTCCATTCGAAGTCCATACAGACGCTAGCAATTATGGTGTTGGTGCTATGCTCACGCAAACTATTAATTCTAAAGAGCATCCAATAGCATACATGAGCAGATCATTGTCCGACTCAGAACGTAATTACAGCATCACTGAGCGTGAGACTTTGGCTGTGATTACTGCTCTTGAGCATTGGAGATGCTATTTGGAAAATGGTAAGCG
Organism: Acrobasis consociella; assembly: GCA_963555685.1. NCBI lineage: Eukaryota > Metazoa > Arthropoda > Insecta > Lepidoptera > Pyralidae > Acrobasis > Acrobasis consociella. The sequence continues at coordinate 1,111,746 of OY743127.1, forward strand.
CTTCACAGTATACACCGACCATAGTGCGCTAAAATGGTTTTTGTCTTTAAATAATCCGACAGGTAGACTGGCACGTTGGGGAGTGCGCCTGTCTTCTTTTGATTTTGAAATAAAACATCGTCGTGGCTCCGATAATGTTATTCCAGACGCGTTGTCAAGAGCAATTCCAATAAGTGCCATTAGCTCTAGTAACTCTTATGTTACTACTTCTGACTCGTGGTATAGAAATATTTATAATGGTTGCATTAACAATCCCCAAAATTTTCAAAATTTTATCGTTAAAAACAATACCTTATATCGCCTATCTAAAGAAAAATGTTGTCTAAATTCTGAATTTTCCTGGAAGGAGGTTATTCCTAGTGAATTGCGTGAACAGGTTATTTCTGAGAACCATTCCGAGCCTATGGCTGGACATCTAGGTATCTTCAAAACATACAGACGTCTTGCATTGCGTTACTTTTGGCCAGGCATGCATAAAGACGTTGTCAAATTTATCTCTTCTTGCGATAAATGCCTAGCTTACAAAATGCAAAATCATGCAACGTTGGGTGAAATGGGACGCCCAAAACAATGTTCACGCCCATTTCAAGTTATTTCTATCGACCTGATGGGCCCCTTGCCAGTAACTCGTAAGCAAAATTCATATATATTCGTAATAACCTGCTGTTTTTCCAAATTTTGTTTGATTTACCCCATTAGAAACGCCACTTCGCAAATAATAAATAAAATTTTAGAAGAATCTGTTTTCCTTGTCCACGGTATACCCCAAACCGTATTTCTTGATAACGGTACACAATTTACCAGTAATCTTACTGATAGTCTTTTCAAAAAGTATAAAATCCCTAATATCTTTTTTACGCCTAAATATACTCCCCAAATTAATACCGTCGAGCGATATAACAGGACAATCATCACTTGCTTGTCAACTTTTGTTGATGATGATCATAGATCCTGGGATACTAAAATACCTTCTGTACAATTCGCCATCAACAACTCGGTAAACGAATCTACCGGTTACACACCCTCGTTCCTCGTTTTCGGTAGGGAGTTAGTCACTTGTGGAACACATTATGTTGACAATGACATAGGTAATGAATTAATATTTTTACCACGCGACATTTACGCTGAAAACCTTGGTTGTCTGTCTAAAATATTCGACAATGTTCAATTTAAACTTTGGCAAGCTCACACAAAAAACACAAGTCACTATAATTTAAGACGCAAACCTGCCGAATTTAATGTTGGTGACGTTGTTATGAAAAGAGCGTATGTTCAAAGTGACAAAGACAAATTTTTTAGTAAGAAATTAGCACCAAAATATATAAAATGTCGCATAGTAGGTAAAAAATCACCTCTTGTTTATAACTTAGCGGATATGTCTGGAAAAGACATCGGTACTTGGCATATCAAGGATTTAAAATTAGTTACCTTATGATAATAAAAAAATCATACAAATAAAAATAAAAAAAAAGAAAATATGAACATTACAATACCCATCTTATTTTAACAAACATCAATGCATGAGACAACGGCGATATACTTAAAATATTTTTTTTTCTAAAGTTAGTCAGATAAATCACTGTCTAAACTTATTTATGTAACTGCCATAGTACTCAATTCTAATGTTTATTACGGCCGTTTGAATGTGAAAAGAATGAATGTGAATGAAAATAAGGTGAAGTATGAACATTAAAAAAAAATGTTATAAAATATATATACGCTTCGTTAAGACTTGCTCAGGCGGATTTTATTCTATAAAAATAATAAAATCCTTAAGGACCCGAGGGGGTATTGTAACGTATGTTATATTTACTTGAAAAACATATAAATTTACAAAACATATTTTATTAAAATAAATAATACATTACTTAACTTAACCCTAACCTAAATAATTATTTAATAAAACATTACAAACAATCACTCAATAACACTTTATAAACCTATTAAAATAATAAACTTACTTAATACACTTAAGTTACCAAACGGACAAACAAGAACTGGTCAATACAATAATTACTGGCTGTTCATTCTTACCGCGACATTCCTGCACCGATCCCTTTGTTCTAAGGAGCTACTTAGCGCGGCCACACTCCGGGCGGGCGCACAGCGACCACTACTCTCGCGCAGCGGACACGTACGCTCCTCTAAGCGCGCGCTCATCTCAGCGCAGTGTCTAATTTCGCATTTTATTAATTTGATATACATAATTAGTGTATTAGCTGCAATTATTGCCTTTATTTTTACAATTAAAAAACAAACTGTTAAAAGTAAAGTGTATACCCGTAGATCGGTAAGTGACGAACTCAATTTATATTTTAATAGGGATAGTTATTTGTGAATGATTTATGTGATACAGTGTTAACTTTTATCCTTTTCATCTTCCTTAGTGTTATTATGTGAGTAATTAAATATTGGCTGTAAGTTAAAGACGTAAATTGTGATCGATAGATATTGCATCAGCCGTTTTATAAAACAACTACCGTCGAGTTATTTATTAATAGCCCTAAAGTGTCTTTTTTTTTATTAATCTCATATTTATTTATTCTAGATTCTTTTATTCCTTCTGTTTGTAACTCTGTTCTCTTTGACTATCAGCCACATTCATGCCTACTTCGTAAATAAGGTACTTGTCCCTTCTTCATTTTCCTGGGCGTGGCTGACCGGTCAAAGGCATGATGAGAACATCAAGTTTACACTGGACTTAATAACTTTCCAGGGTCCAAGGCTTGGGCTTGGTTGTTTGAAGACGCGTTAACCACCTGCGTCAAGGAGAAGAGAGGTTCTTCTGCGGCGGCTACGGAGTGCTGACCCGTCAACACCGGGCGACCCCAACATCCATCTTCGTCTTCGGGACTAAGGGCGGTACCTCTTTTAGGACACGGCATAGGGCATAGAACCAACCCTGATATAAATTTTAATAAATATATATTGTTGCTGACTAGGGCGTTTCTTTTATAAACCCCCTACCGTCACAGTAAGTACCCTTCCACGTTGTATACAACGTGGAAGGGACACGAAGTCCCTTCCACATTTTAGAACCTTATTTTGAAGCTCCTTTTTGGACGATATGAACTTGGCGGATGGGGGTTTGGCGAATAAAGTGTAAGATTTTGCCGTCACGACCTTTTTTCGGGGATTTTTTAGAAGCTTCAATCTTTTGTAACTTGATTCCAACCAAGAGTTCTACGACCCAATTTTTTTTACCCCGACTCAAAAGAGAGGTGTTATAAGTTTGACGTGTGTCTGTGTGTCTGTCTGAGTCATCGTAGCTCTTGACTGCAAATCCGCTAGATGACAACAACTCAATTCAGACACTTTTTTTTAAACGTCAAAACATACATTTACTATGGAATTTGTATGACATTATCGCTCTTAACACAGAATACATAATAGTACAAGTACAGAAGATTCACTTAATTTTTGAATTCCTCATGCCTGATTTATCAGAAAATGACACCACACTTGAGGTGTTAGGTAAATAGAAGCTGATATGATTTTTTTTCTAAACCGCGGCGGCGAGTAACTTCGAATGCACCCCCTACCTACCTCCCAGGGGGTGGGGGATGGCTACCGGGCTAAATTAGCTTAACTTTACGTATATTACATCTGTGCCAAGTGAATTCTTCCGATACCAAAATTTGCACCTTCCATACATTGGGTGACACTACTTCCCGCACTATTAAAAACGCTAATACAAAAAAAGTACATACGGCGGCCACGCCAGCGTGGTTAATCAGTGCAGCGGAAAAGGTAAGTGTTACGCGATAGAAAGAGACGGAAAGAGATGGAACGTCTAGGTGAATATAACTGTAGATTATTAGCGTTGTGCGATCAGAATTGAACTTAATTGTGTCGTAGCGAGAGTCGCTATTCCTTTAATTGATTTTTCGGAGTGAATCTTCTGTACTAAGTACTATTATGTATTCTGTGCCATCAGGCTGGGTAGGGACCAATACTGAACTGGGTTTCTTTGGGCGTAATCTTCCCAGCAGTGGTCGTTCTGAAGAGCTAGTAGTTTTTACCTTTCGCACTAAAATAATATTTAAAAATAATATTCATTATGAGATAAAAATTATCCTACAATAAATATATTTTTTGTTACTTTTACTTTGATTTTGCTCCTAAAAACGAATGGACCGATTTCAATGCGATCTTTTTTAATCGAATTGTCTGTCGAAATGGTTCTAAGCTATGTATAATGGAAATCGGTTCATCCATTCAAGACTCATAGTGGCTTGAAAGTCAGGGGTTTTTAATTTTTATTTGCCTGGCAAATAAAATTGAAGTTGGTTGAATTTTATATAATTTTTATTAAACTTTATTGTTCCAAAGTATTTATTTTTATTTATTTATATTTGTTATTTTTAATATTATGTATTTTTAAGGAAATGAAACGACGGATTTTCACCTTTTGTCGGGTCGAAAGGCATGGACTTATTTTAAAACCATTTTTAATCCAGACATAGCAAATGTATTAAAGGAAAAAGGTAATTAGTAGCTTACCATGACTTTATTTAGTTTAGTTTTCATATGTGTAAGTGGCCAACAGTGTCAGATTTTTCAAGCTGCCTCAAAGCAAACGTGGCTTGACGACATCATGTAAATTATTGCAACCTATGTCATGTCAAGTCTATTCCTATGTCATGGAATACGAGCGTGATGTACCTGTTGACATCTGGAATGGCAGCGGACCAACGGCTTAATGTGCCTTCCGAAGCACGGAAGACCTCGAGAAATTATTATGCCACTTGTGGTCACCCATCCAACTTTGGACCACGCCCAGGGTCACTTAACTTGCGCAATCGCTAGTCAAGACTTAGTCAATGTGGAGATCGATGGCCCGGTGGTAGATCAGTACCTACTTTACTGATGCTTGGCAAGGAAGAGCAGGACTACCAGTTAATGGCGTTTTTTTTATTGTGTTGTATTGTACATCATCATCATCATCATCAGGTCTTTTTAGTCTCCAATGCAGGAGCACGACCTGAACTACCAGAGCCATATTTGGCCAGAGCAGCCAGAGATGCAAAAGATTTAGAAAAAGTAGTGGGAGGAGTGATTGGGAATATCTAGAATAAGGCTAATGCTTTAACGAAGGCGGGGATCAATATCTCGAAATTAATTTTTTTCTAGGAGGTAGATACGTATTTACCAGTAGGCTGAAGGTTGGAGCAGGTTACACATTACAGTCGTATTCGCGGTATCGTATTGACGTGTGGTTTCCAGCAGAGTAGAATAGGGCCACTCCAAAACTACCCGTGGATGTCGTAGAAAGCGACTTAGGGAACACAAGCTAAACAAAGCTTATAAACATCAATGAGACTTCTCCTACCCGCCTGGCCAGCGAGGAGAGTGTAGGCAAGACCTCTTGCAGCTCTGACCAAGTATGGCTCTGGTTGTACAGAGAGGGTCGTGCTCCTGCAGTGGAGACAGAAAGACCTGATGATGATGACGATGACACATTACAGAGGACGACTGAAAAGCACATTTTCCACCTCTCTCCTTTCGCGAACCCCCACTAACTACTGCCTCCGTGGTGTAGTGGTTAGAGCGTTCGACTCATACCCGGTGGTCGCGGGTTCGATTCCCGGCGGGGGCAACGACTTTGTGTTGTTGTCCTGGTTTGGTTAGGACATTGCAGGCTGATCACCTGATTGTCTGATAAGTTAGATGATCCGTGCTTCGGAGGGCACGTTAAGCCGTCGGTCCCGGTCACTGTCTTTGACATTGGTCGTTACGTAAAACCATGTCAGGGGCCTTTAAGGCGGTATAAAAACTCTGACACTAGTGTTAGTCACTAACACACTCGATAAGAAGACTAGAAGAACAAACCCAAAAAACTAGAAATACATTTTTTATTTTTATTTTAATGAATTACTGCCAAGATATCTAGACATTCAGCACATTGTAGGAATACATCAAAGTTTTTAATATTTTTTTATTTTATTTTAATGACTTTTAAAGCGGGACGACCAAGATGGTATCGAGACCTGGAAGCCATTGTCCCTAGACTGATCCAAGATAGAGGTTCTGATAATATTGAAGCTGAACTGAGACCCATCATAGATGGTAAGTTTTGGAACGAAGTTCCATATCGCGCGTTGCGGAAGGAGGCTAGACGGAAAAAATTAAGACCAAAAGTTGTAACGACACTTTTTGCTATAGTTGTAAGCCGTGCGGCGTGCGCGTGTCCTTTGTCTGTTTCTCTCTCTTTCGAACTTCGTTCCATCCGAGTGTCCCTTGACACTCAAGATTTTTTTTTTGGAAAATATGCTTTTTTCAATTCAATTCAAATATATCTTTATTATCATGGGATATTTATAATATCTCTTAATAATCGTCACTGTTTTGTTGCACACTTGTTGACGTCAAATGGTTACTTACAGCTAAGTTTACTACCGCTTTTTAAGCGCTAGTGCAAAGCGGTAACAAACTGCACTGCAGCGTTTTCTCCAAGAACGTCAACTAACGAAGCTACTACAGGAGCCATACTTGGTCAGAGTAGCCTTGGCATGCACTCTCTTCGCTGGCCAGACGGTTTGGAGAGGTCTCATTGATGTTTATAAGCTTAGCTCAGCTTGTATTTCCTAAGTCGCCTTTTACGACATCCACGGGAGGACTTGGAGTGGTCCTGTATCTGACGGAAACCTCACGGCACTTCAAAACTTTACTTCTTAAAATTTAAATGAATTGAAAAAATACTTGAGAGGTGTCAAGGGACACCCGGATGTTCAAAGTTTGAATGTTTTTAATTTCCCTTCGATTAATTAGGAGAGAAAGAGAGACAGACAGAGAAACACGCGCACGCCGCACGGCTTACAACTATAGCAAAAAGTGTCGTTACAACTTTTGGTCTTAATTTTTTCCGTCTAGCCCCCTTTGCAACGCGCGATAACTTCGTTCCAAAAATACATACTATGTTATATAAGTATTTTTATTTATGTTTATTATTTAAAGTAGATATTATATGACGTTATGTATTTTCAGAAATCGAAGACAGACACGACGTCGTAATACTAGTGATTTTGGGTACGTACAAACATACATACATATGTCTTTATCCCTAATGGAGCAGATACAGTATTTTGGGTCTTGCGGCTCTAAGCAGACAGAGCGCAGGGTCGCAATTCTTCACCATTTTAGCGCGATGGTGAGCGAGAAGGTACAATAATTGGCCAAGTGCGTGTCGGGCCACGCACAGAGTAGGGTTCCGTAGTTGCGAATGCAACTAAAACGTCTAAAATGAATTTGTTTAAAATCCTTTTTTTTTTCGCAGGCGACCTCCGTGGCGTAGTGGTCACCATGCTAGTCCGCCACCCAGAGGTCCCGGGTTCGATTCCCGGTCAGGGCAAGTTGGAAAATGGCCTTTTTCAAATTGTCCTGGGTCTTGGATGTTTATCTAAATATGTATTTGTTATAAAATATAGTATCGTTGAGTTAGTATCCATAACACAAGTCTCGAACTTACATTGGGGCTAGCTCAATCAGTGTAATTCGTCCCTATATATTTATTTATTTATTTATTTACTTTCCGAGTATGTTTTATAAGTTCGTTACCTTTACCTTTTTTATTTATAAACCCTACTTAGCTCTGATAGTTTCCTTTAAATTTCATTATACACACTATATCTGAGAATTTTTCCACGCCGCTACATATAATTGTTTAATAGATGGGGAGGACACTTGACTCTAACGAAAAATTGCACTATAAAACCAAATATTTCAGAAACGGATCCCTAAATCGAAAAATGGTGTTTCCAAACATACACTATATTAATAGGCCTAATCAACGATGCCCAAACAATGGATTAATAGATAAGAAACAAACACTTCTTTACTTGTATGGGCCCATACATATTTTTTTTCAAGGTTTTATTTCACCTATTTTTCGACATGATTTTTGATTAATATACATCCCTATGCCAAATTATGAGTAGCTGAATTATCACTACTACTTCACTACAATGCGTTTTTGACAGTGGGGCTTTTTATATTAGCCGAGTATTAGCCGGGAAATAAATAAATATACACATAGGGACAAATTACACTGATTGAGCTAGCCCCAAAGTAAGTTCGAGACTTGTGTTATGGGCTACAAACTCGACGATACTATACTTTATAACAAATACATATTTATATAAACATCCAAGACCCAGGACAATTTGAAAAATGCCATTTTCCAACTTGCCCTGGCTGGGGATCGATCCCAGGACCTCCGGATTGGCGTTCTAGCGTGTTGATCATTACGCCACGAAGGTCGTCAAAGTAGATAAACTTGTGTCAAATAATTATATGACAACTTTTTTTTTCTTTATATTACAGTTCGACGACGACGTAAGTAGTGACATAAGATGTTTTTTTTCGTGTGTGCAAGTGGCCAACACTGGTGTCAGATTTTTCAGGATGCATAGAGGCATCTGACGTTGCTTGACGACTGCCATACAATGATAACAGACCAACAGCTTATACGTTCCTCTCGAAGCACGGAGGAGCTCGAGAAATTTTTATGCCACTTGTCACCCATCCAAGTGCGGACCACGCCTGGTGTCGCTTTACTTGCGAAAGCGCTAGTAATGCGTATTCTCACCAATCCACCGAGCTCCTCAGTGAGATAAGTGAGATAAGATTTGGCATTTTCTTAGGACCAGTGCTGCACCCATTTCACTACTTCACACTAATATTATAAAGGTCTTCTTCTTATCGTGTGTGTTAGTGACTAACACTAGTGTCAGAGTTTTTAAACCGCCTTAAAGGCCTCTGACATGGCTTTTAGGTAACGACCAATGTCAAAATAATAAATAATAAATAATAAATTTATTTATTTTCTCTTCACAATTATTGTACATAGAAAATATTTGTTCTTATAATATGCTAGTACAAAAAAACTGTAGGTTTGAATACCTACCAAAAGCAGATAAACATTTGCAATAATAAATTGTGAGAGAGTGGAGTCTGTGATAAGTTTTGTAAGAAACCTGTAATACAGATCACCACTGAAAACACAAAGGGTTAAAGCAGACGTTTGCGAGGTGTAGGAAGAATATTTTTCAATAGAAGCTATAGTGTCTTTAACTATACCAGGTGTTAACCTGTATGAAAGAAAATTAAATAAATCTATGGAGTACAATCTAGGAAATTAATTTATATAAAAGTTATCTGTATAAAGTACGAGTATTATAGTATTGCAGACCCAATACTAAGAAAATGTAGTATCAAGAGGAGAGTGAGTGATTTGTGTGTGTGTGATGGATTAGTGTGTTGTGAGCAGAAATTAATGAGTTAAAATAATAATAAATCGTGTTGCTGCAGTGGAGACAAAATGACCTGATGATGATGATAAATAAAATAAATAAATATATATGATGATGTAATACAATTACGGGCTATCATTATGAAAGGAATTTTAGGAAGATTATGTAAGGATACAATGTGTGCGGGAAACCATTACTCTGGAGGAATTAAGAATTTTTCAGTGTCTTCATAGTTAAGTGTTTTCAAGAACCCAGTCACTATCTTTTTACAGCTATATTTAAGTAGAGGATATATTGTTAGAATTTGGTTTATGTTATTATAAAGAAAAGGCCCAAGGAAACAAAGAAATCTTCGCGCAAATTTGGTACGTACATGTACAGTTGTACAGACATCGCCTTTTCTACACGTGCGTTTATTATTTACGACATTTGGATCATATACAAGTTGGGAGTGTTGCTTGAGAATAATTTGCAGTATAAAATTTTGTCTGACGGTCAACACATCCCATTTTTTGTATAGGTCTACAGTTGGAAAGCGGTAGGGGAGACCGAGGGCAACTTTCAGGATTGACCGCTGTGCTCTTTCCAGATCAATAAGATGACTTTGGGCAGCGCCACCCCAAGAAGTAATACAATATTCCAATATAGATTTGCATAAAGCACTGTAAACCATTCTGAGAGTCTTCAGATCGGCAACATGCCTTAGGTTCCTGAAGATATAGATGAGTTTCCTCATTCTGGTGACCAGTAGTTCAATATGAGATTGGAAACTAAGAGTTTGATCGACTACAACACCTAAATATTTTATCTGGCTTGTTCTTTCAATAGTAGGGCAGCAACAAGAGGACGAGCCTGCGATACAGGTGTGAGCAGAAATAGTTAATGCAGTATCAGGTAAAAAGTCAGAGCGAAAAGCAAAAGGTATATATTTTGTTTTATTCACGTTAATAGTGAGTAAGTTAGCATTGAGCCATGTACACACATCATTAAGACCACTCTGAGATCTAGAGAATACTTCATCCCACGTTGCCCCACTAAAGAATAGAGCTGTGTCATCAGCGTAGGTAATTATTTTACATCCAGGGAGTTGGAGATTACATAATTCATTTATATAAATAAGAAATAACGTGGGGCCAAGGATACTTCCCTGGGGTACGCCATATGTCACAGGTTGTTCATCACTTATCCATTGATCGATCTTTACTCTCTGTTTCCTGTTTGTTAAATAGTCGGTGAACAACTTAAGGGCCAAACCTCTAATACCAGCTAGTTCTAGCTTTTTAACCAGATGGGGAATAGAGACCGTATCAAAAGCTTTGGCCAGATCAATAAAAACTGTTAAACACTTCATGCTAGCATCCAGGCTTCTAATGATGGAGGCAACTAACTCATGAACTGCATCATCAGTAGAGATGCCCGATCGGAATCCGAATTGGGATGTGGATAGTATGTTGTTCTTTTCAAGAAAGATAATAAGACGTTTGTTCATGAGTTTTTCAAGAATTTTAGATAAGGCAGTTAAAATAGAGATAGGTCTATAATTCGCAATACAGTCTCTATCCCCAGCTTTGTGGATGGGCTTTATAAGAGCTATCTTTAAGGAATTAGGGAATAAACCGGTTGAAAAAGCTAAATTACATATGTGTGTTATTGGAATAGCAAGAACATCAAGATATCTCTTTAGTATGAAGCCAGATATTTGGTCGATGCCTACAGCGCAGTTATCTTTTAATCCCCTTATTACATTCTTTACTTCATCTACGTCAGTAGGGAACAAAACACACGATTCACAGGGGTAAGATGACATGTAAGGTATTACAGTAGCACTTGAAGATTGTACAGCTTTTTCAGCCAGTTCCCTACCAATGTCAGCAAAAAATTTGTTCACATCATTAATTTTTTTGGCCGGATTACCAGTAGAAATTAAATTAGCGGAATGGTCAGTTGCCTTTTTTATTCCTCCTATAGATTTAATAACGTCCCATAATTGCTTTTTGTTACCTTTGGCTTTGTTAAGTTCTTCTTTCTCATATTTCTTTTTCACTTTTTTAAGAATAGCATTACAAAAGTTTCGGTATCTTTTGAAGGTAAACCCCAAAATTTCATTATTTGGATCTCGTTTGAATTTTTTATGTAAGTGATCTCGGTTTCTCATACATCTTAATAATCCCTTGGTTATCCAAGGCTTACTGATAAATTTTCGTCTAGGTATTTTATTAGTTTGGGTGTTATTTTTAATTGCTGAGCTTAGTTTTGCAATAAGAAAGTCAGTTGCATCATTAACGTTGTCGAAGTCGAGAGTGTGATGGAAATCAATATTGTTGATAGTTTTATCAAGCCCCTCGTAGTTTAGACGATGGCTAGGTTTATGAGGGGAGTCAAGCTTAGTGTTAAGATTTATGTATAAACCAACACACTCGTGATCAGTGATGGCAGTTTCAAAGACGAAACAGGTCGCATCTAGTTTAGTTTTAAGCATCATATGATCTATACAAGTGCCAGAGAGTGTACGGGTAATAAAAGTGTGACCTGGGAGAATAGAATGACTAGCCATCATATTTAAATATTCATGGGTATATGTGTCTGTTGCAGAGGGTTTTATATCTATATTTATATCGCCACAAAGGATTATATTTTTAAAAGAGGAAAGATTTTTTAAGAGATTATTTAATGAGTATAGAAAATCACTTGCATTTGTAGTTCCTGGTGGGCGGTATATTGCAATAATACAGGTATCTGAATTAAACTTTAGTACTAGACAGTTAGCATCCACCACTTTTGGTTCTTCAAATGTAATTTTAAGCTGTTTTTTATAATAAACAACTACACCTTCATTTTGAGTATTGTTAGCGGTTGTAGCAATATGAGAATAGTCATCTAAATCTTGGAAAGACTTAAGAGAGTTAAGCCAACATTCTGTAAAGACTATAATGTCCCAGTCGATCTTAGATCGACTGATAAGGGTAAGAAAATGGTCGAGATTACAGTTGATGCTTCTTATATTTTGAGAAATGAGTTTGAGGGCCAAATGGTTATGGTGTTGGATATTTTTATGTATATCGTCAACGTCACACTGTATCGAGTTAGCAACAGATATTGAATCCAGACCTAGGTTGATGTTTTCTATATTATTACTATCCATATACTACTGAACGAGGAAAATAATAATAATAAAGTGATATATATTTTTTCCTCACTCAGTGGAGCAACAAATTTATTAATAACGTATAGTAGATAAATGATACCTAGGACTGGATTTTTGTTATAACTATGTGACTTGACTACAGAAAAAATACAGAATCGAGTGTAAGATAGATTATAATCTATATTTAAATAGTGTATAAGTGTTTTTTGTGTGTGTTGTATAAGTATGAGTCTGCAATAATCGTTAACAATATATAAGTACAGGCAAAATAAAAAGAAATAACCTATAACTAAACAGGCGTGGGAGCCTCTATAACAGATTAGGCACATTAGTATAGAGAGAAGCCTAACACGATATAGTCACTTAGCAATATTTACAAGGTCTAACTCTTCAGATATTCGCACAGGCGCTGAATCCTCTGTCTTCTTTACATAAACACAGCCAAAAGTGGTCCACGCTGCAGCTAGGTGTTTGGATTTGACGTTCTGCCTACATAGATAAAAGAGCCGTCGAGCTTTAGAAGACAGAAACTCGGAGATAAAGATTTTCTGGGCAGTTCCAGCCAGGTTTATGTGACTAGTAGTTAGCGGCTCCTTACGTTCCCGACGGTATTTTTTGAATCCCGCTAATAAGTCCTCTTTTCTGATGACACTTGAGAAATCCACCACTATTGTGTTATTCTTAGAACGATATATATTTTTGATTTCCGGTTCCTGTATCTGGGAGTCCAGGCCCACTTCATAACCAATGGCCATAACAATTTTGGCGATGATTCCTCTGTTTTCCTGGTCCTGTATTGGAATATTTCGTATCTCAATGGTGGAGTTTTTGGTTTGTTTTTCCAGAAGGTCTAACCTATTCTCTAAAATGGAAGCTTGTTTTTTAATGTTTTGGTTTTCCTTTTTGAGAATATTTATTTCAGTAAATAAATCGTCCTGCTTCTTACCAAGCGTAATTACAGATTTTTTTATGTCTTGATTTTGGTCCATCAACACCTTCAGGGAACTAGCCAATCCCTCAAATTTTTGCTCCTGCACAGACGTCAAGGATTCAAACTTCTTTTCCTGTTGGGCAATTAACTCGGAAATAAGCAATTTTATTTCATTTGAACTCGATCCCGAATTTTCAATGAAATCAGCACGGGTTCGTTTTTGCCTCTTTTTATTATTACGCAACAAATCGTTTTTATCGGCGCAGGAAGTGTGAATGGATGGATCAGATCCATAGTGACCTGGAGGGGAATGTGTCACAGACATTACCGGTATCTTTTAATTCACTACGTTACACACGTTGTTTATGTTTAAAAATTGGCACTCCAGTTAATTCCGAGTACGAGTTTCACTGAGATACCTACAGCACAAAACGGTGATTCATTCACCGCGCGCGCAGCGATCGGCAGAATAAGCTATGGATTCGTAGATATAGATACTCATAAGTCGTAGCTTGCCGATACAAAACATAAGACGGGCCAATAAAATCACAGTCACAGCGTAGACTCTCTTCGTAGCAAGCTATAAACAAATATTAGCCGGTATTGTGTGTCGTAGTCAGTCATTGGTTTTGTAGCATTATAGGCTCGTAGCAAGGCTCAGAGTTCGTAGAGCGCTCGTAGCAGATTCCCCGGTAGCAATTTGGCAACCAGTCCAACGCAGAAAGGGACGAATTATGCAGCTGTTTCTCTTCAGCGGAGGTGAGGAAAGGCAGGAGCGGGGAGGTGCGCACTTCGCCGTTCCGGTCCGATGATCACACCACACAATACAATATTTTAATTTTTAAAAGATGCTCACAGCAAACTAGCACTTAATACAATTAGGTAATAGTGTCTTTGGCTTCCACTTTAAGTTACTGATACGAGGAGATTTAGCGACACGTCTGCTCGCAAGCGTGACAACGGACGTCTCCTGATGTGATGAATGTCAAAGACAGTGACCGGGACCGACGGCTTAACGTGCCCTCCGAAGCACGGATCATCTCACTTATCAGACAATAAGGTGATCAGCCTACAATGTCCTAACCAAACTCGGACAACAACTCAAAGTCGTTGCCCCCGCCGGGAATCGAACCCGCGACCTCCGGGTATGAGCCGAACGCTCTAACCACTACACCACGGAAGTTATATTATAAAGGTGAAAGTTTGTGTGTGCGTGTGTGTGTGTGTTTGTTACTTCTTCAAGAGCATAAGGCTAGACCAATTAAGAAATTTGGTATGCAGGAAGCTGACTGCCTGGATTAACACATAGGCTACTTTTACCGCGGGTAAACTGCCTCCGTGGTGTAGTGGTTAGAGCGTTAGGCTCATACCCGGAGGTCGCGGGTTCGATTCCCGGCGGGGGGCAACGACTTTGTGTTGTTGTCCTAGTTTGGTTAGGACATTGTAGGCTGATCACCTGATTGTCTGATAAATAAGATGATCCGTGCTTCGGAGGGCACGTTAAGCCGTCGGTCCCGGTCACTGTCTTTGACATTGGTCGTTACCTCAAACCATGTCAGGGGCCTTTAAGGCGGTTTAAATACTCTGACACTAGTGTTAGTCACTAACACACACGATAAGAAGAAGACCGCGGGTATCACCGCGGGCCGCAGCTATAGTTTGAAATAAATCATGTGAAAGGAAACGGAGATATGATTTAAAATTGTGTCTTATCAAGCCCTAGAGCCCTTGATACTATTTTATGAATTACTGTTTACAGTTTACAGACGTAAAGCTTTTCTACGCACATTTGCGAAAGACGGTCACTTTTAGCCAATGTGCGTAGAAAAGCTTCACGTTCTCACTTTAAACTGTAAACAGTAATCCTACTTCCTACTTCCTACTATATTTGTTTGTAATATTATAAATGCGAAAGTGAGTTTGTATATTTGTTTGTTTGTTTGTTACCTCTTCACACTTAAACTACATAATCGATTATGATGAAATTTGGTATGGATATAGTTTGAGACTCGGGGA
Source organism: Acrobasis consociella (assembly GCA_963555685.1). NCBI lineage: Eukaryota > Metazoa > Arthropoda > Insecta > Lepidoptera > Pyralidae > Acrobasis > Acrobasis consociella. The sequence continues at coordinate 1,127,089 of OY743127.1, forward strand.
AGGACATAGGGTACCCTTTATCCCGAAATTCCCACGGGGAGCGAAGCCCGCGGGTACAGCTAGTAGTTCATAAAAAAGTTTGAAGGGTTATCTAGGGCTTGCTCGAGACAAAATTTTAAATTATAACTCCGTTTCCTTTCAAATAATTTATTTCAAACGCGACCAACACTAGACCCGAAAAACTAAAGTTTAAGAAATGGTTAGCGAACGAACCGACAAATGCCCAAATTCCAAATGGTTTACGCTTTGTCAGCGGCCTGACTAAGGCGACACCGGTTCGTTCAAAGAATTTTAAGAGTCTGAATGTACTGTACACCCGCAGTGAACATTGGTGCGTCGCCCTCTCTATTTGTATTCGATATATAATCATTTATCTCAACAGCTAAACCTTTATTAAAACTTAAAGTGATTTAGGAACTACTTCATTTGTACCAATCTGTTTGATCAAAAATCAATTTGTGTAATCATAAATTTGGAATATGGCCGGAGCTCACCGTGTTCACGCGGCAGTTTTGGACGGGCGTAACTACGTGGTCTCGATCGAAAATCATTTTCGCAACTTTTTTTTCTTTGTGTCGTACACAAATTTGGGTTACGTATATGGATAGAGGAATTTATTCTCATTAATCTTTCTGGAGGAAAAAAAAATTGTTTGAGCCAATGTCACGGTAAGAAGAAGAGTAATTTTTTACAAAACCAATGAAAAGTCAGCATGTATATTTGCCGTGTGGTTTCCGGCAGAGTAGAATAGGGCCACTCCAAGACCTCCCGTGGATGTCGTAGAAGGTGACTCAGGGAATACAAGCTAAACAAAGCTTATAAACATCAATGAGACCTCTCCAACCCGTCGGGCCAGCGTGGATAGTGTAGGCCAAGACCTCTGGCAGCTCTGTCCAAGTATGGCTCTGGTAGTACAGAGAGGGTCGTGCTCCTGCAGTGGAGACAAAAAGATGATGATGATGATATTTACATACGTACGAACACCCCTAAAGAGAGCATTCTGGTTCTTTTCTAAGATGATCGAGTATAACCAACAAGCACCAGTTAACAGACTTTTTCTTTATTTCCTTCACGTAGAAGTTCCAAAATCAGCTGTGAAGAATAGAGTCGACGTCCTTATCGACTATTACAGCTTAATGGTAAGATCCACATTCATTTACATTGACGTAAATTAAGTATGTAATGTAGATGGTCGGACAAGGCGGTAGGACGACCTAACCAAGGTCGCTGGAAGGCGCTGGATGCAAGCCGCTGTAGATCGGTCATTTTGGAAATCTTTGGGAGAGGCCTATGTCCAGCAGTGGACGTTATGCGGCTGAAATGGTGATGATGATGATGATGTATGTAGATCAGCTGTCTAAACAAATTAGCTACTGTTCTATTTTTATGACTTTATACATACATACATACATACTATCACGTCTTTATCCCTAATGGGGCAGACAGAGCATTTTGGGTCTTGCGGTTCTATGCAGAGCCCAGGGCCGCAAGACCCAAAAGCCACTCCCAGCGTCATGGTGGGCGAGAAGATGGAAAAGCAATCAATACAGTGATGGGTTGCTAGCCGCATCGCCTGTTAACATGATTTGCATTTTTGCCCATTCCCTCGATCGGCTTTGACGATCTGCGTGGGAAGAGAAGCAGCTGGTACATTCTAAGTTTTTTTTATTTCTCCCAGACCAGCATGGGAGCATGGTACCAGCATATGACTTTATGACTCCGGAAAATGCTCATCAGGCAGAACAACTTTTGCTAAGGCGTTATCTTTATATTTCTTATTGTTAAGCTGGACCATTATAGTTCTGCATCAGGTGTTTCATTTACCAAAATCAATTATATACTTTATGTTGCCCAGGTTTAACAGCTATATAATAAAAAAAGGTTCATTCGAATCCGTCCAGTGTTTCCGGAGATTAGCGTGTGCAAACAGACAAACACTTTCTTTTAATTTAACTCTATTACTATGTCTCCATCGCCTTAAATATATATTTTTTGGAAATATATTCAATGTACAGACACATTTTATTTACTGTTTTATTATATGCATAGATTATATGGCGGCGTGAATTTTATCATACGTATTTTATTTTTAACTGAGTTTTAAAAAGGAGGAGGTTATTAATAGGCTATTTTACTGGAGGAATACTTTATATACCTACTTAAAACGAAAACACCACTACTAAGAAATATTTTTTTTTAAACTCCACTATTTGCTAAACAGATATATGGACTATATGGATACGTAAAAAATTACATAACGAAGTTTTAAGGAAAACTATCAGAACTAAGTATAGTGTACAAATTAAGAAGTTACAGGCGATCAACTTATAAAATGTACTCGGAACAGGATATTTTATACAAATTCAATAGATAAACGATTTTAGTGGCGTGAATTTAAAGTCGGCATTCGCAACTACGGAACCCTACACTGCGCGAGGCCCGACACGCACTTGGCTAATTATTTTTATGTATGTTACCAATGTTGATGTATGTTTGCGAAGACGCCTATTGATTTGGAAAATTGGGTGCTTTCCTAAGTCAAAAATAAATTATTTTGTACTAATAAAAAATAAAACGTAGCAAAATAATATCACTTGTCTTTGAACATATCCATTTTAATATGATTTTTAATGTTTTATTGCAGAAAAACTCACAATAAGAGCGCAATTTGACTCCAAAAAAACTATGACGTCATCTGCCTGTATTTCATACAAAATCCCAAATCCCATAGAAACTGTTTGTTTTGACGTTTAGAAAAAAGTATTTTATTTGAATTGTTGGAAAATAGCGTATTATAAATGTAAAATCACATTGAAAATGGATATGACATAGAAGTAGAATTTTTTTACTGCGTAAAAAGACCACACTAGCCGAGTGCGACGGATAATATGATAAGTGTCATCTTCATAAGAGCAAAAGAGATAGCATCAATTTGACAGTGAGACAAGTTTTCATACAAAACATGTCACCCATGGTCATCCTGGCTCGAACATCGTTACACAAAAATTTGATTTTCCAAATGGTAAACTGTGTTAATTTATAAGTTATCTTATACTGGAAAGATGGTATCATACTGCTTTACCCATAGTTTGTGTAGTAGGTACAAATACAACCCATAAAAAGTTACACAGAAATATTTAGTTTCTGGTCACATTTTACAATACTCTATAGCCATCTTATACCTTCTAAATCTAAGAGATATGATCATGACAAGTGACATTACTTTGTGACGTTTTATTTTCTTAATAGTGCCAAATAAATTATTTGACCCAGGAAAATAGCCAATTAAATTTATATCTATACATAACTGTTATCCAAATTAAACACTTGGAATGTTGTAGAATCAGATGTTTTGACAAACATTTGTGACACGATCATTCTTTGAAATTCATATATTTTGACCTTGAAAAACCATTAAATTTATAACATTTTGCATCTGACGTATCGTTTCCGGCAGTGTAGAATCTAGGACCACTCTAGTCCTCCCGTGGATGTTGTAAAAGGCGACTTAGGAAATACAAGCTAAACATCAATGAGACCTCTCCAACCCGTCTGCCAGCGAGGAGAGTGTAGGCCAAGTCCCCTGGCTGCTCTGGCCAAGTAAGGCTCTGGTAGTACAGAGAGGGTCGTGCTCCTGCAGTGGAGACAAAAAGACCTGATGATGATGATGTGACGTTTTATAATTTTCAAAACTTAAAACTGACTGCACCCTTAAACTACACAACCGACAAGTAATTATGGCCTTTCCAACAATAAAATAATTTCCCACATCGGTCCAGGTATTCGAATAAATAAAAAATTAAAGATCGCGACCAATTGATATCCTTGTCCTTTTTTAAAGTCGGTTAAAAATAAAGGCTAGATTACGTTTGTATGGAAAGTTACTGAATTCCGATTGTTGTGAACCTTATTTTTTTAGGTCGGGTAGAAAGTAATAGGTATTTAGGTGTTGTCAATATTTTCCCCAATTAAAAAATCTTGTGATTTACAGGACCCACCAATACCCGAAAACGAAACCGAATCACAAGAAAAAAAAAGACTAAAAAATATAGAAGAAATCAAAAAGAAAAGAGACGATAGAGAAAAAAGAAGAGAAGAAAGAGAGAGACTAAAAAAAATAAGAGTGGCCGAAAAAAAAGTAGCAAAAAAGATAGCAAAAAAAGAAGCTAAAGCAGAAAAGTTAAGGCAAAAATTGGCAAGAATAGAAGAAAGGAGAGTGAGAAAGGAAAAGGAAAGAATAAGAAAAGAAGAAGCGGCAGCAGCGAAAAAAGCAGCTGAAGAGGCGCTTTTAGCAAATCTAACGAACCAGACGAATATTACCACAGAAAACCAAGGGTTCATAATTTTACGTCAAAAATTAGGGCAGGAATATCAAGTTGTATATAGAAATGAGCGCAGTGGGATGGTTTCGCTGTTCGACGAGGATAGCTAGTTGTATGGGGAAACCAATAGTAGATTGTGCTTCAAGGGGTTAAGGGGCTACCTGAATTTTCCGGGGTCCAGTGGCGCCGCCATTTAAAATAAATCATTTGAAAGGAAACGGTGATATCATTTAAAATTTCGTCTTGACTAAACCCTAGATAACCCTTTTAAATATTTTATGAACTAATGTTTATAATTTAAAGTGCGAACGTGAAGCTTTTCTACGCACATTTGCGAAAAACGGCCACTTTTAGCTAATGTGCGTAGAAAAGCTTCACGTTCGCACTTTAAATTTCAAATATTAGTTCATAAAATAGTTAAAAGAGTTATCTAGGGTTTGGTCAAGACGAAATTTTAAATGATATCATCGTTTCCTTTCAAATGATTTATTTCAAATGGGGGCGCCCCTGGACTTCGGAAAATTTGGGTATGGCCTTAAGGAAATACTTTTAAAGCGACGGCGCTACTTTGAATCCAGAGCGAAGCGAAGGATTCCGATTCTACGGTTGAATCCTGAGAGAAGCGTGAGATTCATGTCTATCGCATTTTCAAAAAAAAAAATTGTGTGAAATTTTATTATTAATTGATGAAATTTTTATTTTAATATTAAAAATATAATAATTTATTATATTAAAACAAATATTATAAATAATAAAGATATTCAAAGTATAAATATTACGATACTCCAGAAACACACTCTAATTTTTAAGAAAATTTTGAGAAAATCTAGCAAATACAAAACAGAATATAAACAAAAGTAGTAAACCTACATATATCTAATCAGAATTAAGATACCAAACTTTATTCGATGTCATTTTTATTTAAGAAATACAAAGAAATATTTTTTTGAGGGGTAACTACAGATAAAATTTTCACTCATATCTTTTTATTTTTATAGGTACCTATGTAAACTTAATATTCACTATCGGCTTTAATTTACGAAAAAGTATTCAAATTTACACACATATTAATACAATATAACCCAAAAACTTTTGTAATTACTTTGAATCAAAGAAAAAAATTCACTTTTTTAATGATAGGTACTCATATCTGTTTTCGAAGCGAAGAACATTAAAATGTTTACCTACAGTCAAAAACTCAAGCTGTTTCGAATTAAAAAAATTTTATTTCGGACAACTTAGATCCATATTAAAATACATGTCAAGAATTATTCAAGAATTAGTCAAATTTAAATTAAATTAAACTTTTCCTATGTACTCCTTCTCGGTACATGCAGTCAGACTATGGAACTCATTAACCTGCTATACGCGAATCTAAAACGATTTCTGTGTTTAAAAGACGAGTAAAAGATCATTATTTATTGGAATCATCTTAATTGTAACCTATATTTTTAATGTTAAAGTATATATTTAATTTATTTCTAGATATACATATGTATTTATTTAAGTATATGTGTAATAAATGTATAAGTATGTTTATTGCAGTTTGTGTAGTTTTATGTAGTTTTAATTTTCTTGTTTCTTAATCCTATGTATGAACACGCCTGTATGCCTCTCTTACATAAACATCTCCTCTCACAGGCCTACTGGAAGAGATCTCTTTTGAGATAAGTACTGCCTTTGTACAACTTTTATTTTATGAATTCTCTGTACACTTTTTCCGTGTGCATAAATTGGTAAATAAATAAATAAATAAAATTAAACAAACAACAACTTATAATAAATTACAATGTTTAGTACCTTCTCTGCGGCATAGGTACTGTGACATGTCTGTCACAGCAATGCCGCAGGTAAGGACAGTCCAGTCGCTCGCCGATCATGTGCAGATTGACGTTGGAGCTGGCCCGCACCCTGCTTTAAGCATTACAGCTCGGTTTTGTAAAACAGCTGAAAATAGAAACGACTTCTAGCCAAGTCATTTAACGCATCGTTTAACCAGACGGCAGAAGTGATATGTGGTTAGGTTCTACAATTTACATATTACTGACGACTACTTTTTAGGGTTCCGTACCCAAAGGGTAAAAACGGGACCCTATTACTAAGACTTCTGCTGAGTCTTGGTCAGTCATATTCAAAGGGCTGACGCGTTTATCGTGCGTTTGTTTTTTTAATAAATAAATAAATATATAGGGACAAATTACACTGATTGAGCTAGCCCCAAAGTAAGTTCGAGACTTGTGTTATGGGATACTAACTCAACATTACTATATTTTATAACAAATACATATTTAGATAAATATCCAAGACCCAGGACAATTTGAAAAAGGCCATTTTCCAACTTGCCCTGGCTGGGGATCGAACCTAGGACCTCCGGATTAGCGGTCTAGCGTGTTGACCATTACGCCACGGAGGTCGTCTTTCGCTCGCTGCAGCCCAATGATTTTTAATATTTTTGAATGAGCGTTTTAATGCGTGCACTTTTGGATTTTTCAAAATATTATTTTTTCCTTTTTCCACCGTCTCATAAAAACAAAATATGTCCCCAGGACGCTAAGTGATCACAACGTTAAGTTCCCCTGAGATATCCATCGTTTATCGAGATGCACTATGATTTTGCCAGAGATTTATTGAGCAATATTGGGGCAGTTTGGGAGTCATAAAGTACCTACGTAAGTTTGTCTGTGAACTCTAGCCTTACTCTGAGATGGGATGAGCTGGAAAGTCAATGCCCTTATAAATAGATGGTGTACTAGCCGCGACTTTGTTCGCGTTGACTTTATGTCTCCGGAAAATGCTTATCAGGCTGAACGACTTTTACTAAGGTGTCATTTTTATACTTCTTGTAGTTTAGCTGGACCACTGTGCATCAGGTGTTCTATTTTCCAAAATCAATTATACCCTATAGCGCGTACAAACAGACAGTTACTTTTTTTAAAATTCATATTCTATTATACTATTACTAAAAAAAATATTTAGGACGATGGCGACCATCGTCTAAAACAATTTTTTTGGAAATATATTCAATGTACCTACAGACACAATTTTTTTACTGTTTTATTATATGTATAGATGATATTGGGGCAGGTTAGGGAGCCATAAAGTACGTAAGTTTGTAAAATCTAACCTTACTTTAAGATAGTATGATCTGGAAAGGTCTTATATATATTTTTTTTTAAAAATCGTAAAACTTTTTTGTTCACGCAACTTTTTTACCTGAACAACTTTTTTATCCGATAAATTTTAACGGGTGGGGGGGGGGGGGGGACCTCGAGGTCTACAGCTCACAGAGCCTAATTTTAATTGTATCTCTAAAAAATTGCTTCACATATTTTTTACACACTAAAAAAATCCAATAACTGTAAACCGAAAACGGCCCCATTAAAAGCGGGTTTGTTGTTTTTGGAAGCAACATCCGGTGGCGGGAAATTGTCAGGCTTTTTGTTGGCCGAAACGAATGGCAGCGACTTAAAAATTTATTGGTTTACAAAACAACCACAACCAACAAAGGTTTATACACCAGTAGCGAAGCCTCCTAACAACCCGTTTCCCATCAAGTTACCTTATACCTTATAATATATGTATGTCGGCGAGTTCAAGATAATCCCATTTGTTATTGTTTTCGATGTGCAAACACAAAGTTGTTTACTACAAAACATAACTGCTAGATTTCAAATGTTTCAACAAGTATAAAAGCGGTCGCCCTAGCGACGAGCGGCTCAGTCTTGTGCGGACCGCCGTACTGTGAACATCTCCTTTGTGTAGTGTGCTGTGGGCTTGGCCATAACTTCTTTAATTGTGATTGTTGTAATAGATGAGGATTTGGTAAACCGATTTATTACAATGATAGTTGTTTCAGCTAGACGATAAGCCCAGGTGGACACAGATTCAATAACTGTGTGGGCCAGGGGTATTCAGACACATGTGGTTGGAATCCATGATACAGCGCGAGGCGGAGCGCTGTACTTATCGTCACACTTTTTGTGAGTTTGGCGTAGGTCATCTCCTGCTCCGTCATGTATAATACTAACAACAATTATAACCTACGTAGATACATCGGCCGACCGCGCATTAAAATGTTCATTTACTATCTTCATAAGCCGACTAGTTTCCAGTTACCACAGTACCGACAGTTACCGAATCGACTAGTTTCCAGACTTTAAATTGAAAATCCCCTCCGTAATTTGTATTTCTATACAATTTTTGGGGACAAACAAGGGATTTTCAAATCACAGACATATTTCTCATATGTCTCTCACAAAGTCAATGAAAATATGCGAAATAAAAGGCTGCTTTTCCACTGAAGCGGAGCAGAGCGGAGAGGAGAAAAATTGACCAATCACAATGCTCGAAATCTCCGCTCCGCTGTTTGAATTGAAGCGGAGCGGAGATTTCGAGCATTGTGATTGGTCAATTTGTCTCCTCTCCGCTCTGCTCCGCTTTAGTGGAAACGCAGCCTAAGCCGGACATTGAACGACTTTTTAACCTTTAGAGGAAAAGGATTTAAAGTAAGTACTTACTCCAGTTACAATAAATAAATATATAGGGACAAATTACACAGATTGAGCTAGCCCCAAAGTAAGTTCAAAACTTGTGTTATGGGATACTAACTCAACGATACTATATTTTATAACAAATACATATATAGAAAAACATCCAAGACCCAGGACAATTTGAAAAAGGCCATTTTCCAACTTGCCCTGGCTGGGAATCGAACCCAGGACCTCCGGATTGGCGGTCTAGCGGGTTGACCATTACGCCACGGAGATCGTCATGTCATCGTCACAATGAAAGTATAAATACACACATACACTTTAAACTGAGAGAATTAGAGAGGTCACAAAGTTTACTTTATTCTCTTTTGAGTTTTTAATTGTTTATTCGTAAACTAGCTGAAGCCCGCGACTTCGTTCGCGTGCACTTTATGTCTCTGGAAAATGCTCATCAGGCTGAACAACTTTTACTAAGGCGACATTTTTATATCTCTTATAGTTTAGCTGGACTATTATGGTTCTGCATCAGGCGTTCCATTTCCCAAAATCATTTTAGGCCTATATTTTGCCTAGGCTTAATAGCTATATAACAAAAAAAGTTTCGTTCGAATCCGTCCAGTATTTCCGGAGATTAGCGTGTACAAACAGATAAACAGACAAACAGACAAACAGACAAACAGACAGACATTTTTTTTTAAATTCTTACTCTATTACAACGTCTCCATCGCCCCCAATATTTTTTTTGGAAATATATTTAATGTACAGACACACTTTTTTTACTGTTTTATTATATGTATAGATATAGATATAGATATGACGCGCATAATGATTACTATCAAATAGTTGTCATTTTGCAAGTTGTCAGGCACTATTTAATCCTTTAAATTATTAAATAATTTTGTTGTAACCAAATTATATTAGTGAGAGTCCAGTGATATTAGAATTGTTACAAAATCACTGATTGTGGTGAGGTAACACGTCATCAATTCACTAATTAAATTGAACTGTTTACTTTACCGCTATTTTGAATTGATTGTTTGACAAACCATTACATAATTAGTATTTATAAAAACGGTGATATTTCATTAGTTTTGGAATCGAAGGCCAAGTCATAAGGATCATTATAAAGAAATATCTTGCAAGTAAAAAAAAAATGAAAATAAAAAAGATTACTAAAAATGAAAGTAAAATCGTGAGATCGCGGTAGTACTAATCAGCAGTACCGCCGCCGGCTGGCCGGCCGGAGTTCATAGGTTTCACGCGGCAGTTTTGAACGGGCCTACCTATACAACCTGTACAATACAGGACAACGAGGCAAATGATCGGGCAGTCGCCATAGCCAAGTACTGGTCAAACTTCTTATACTAAAATATTTAAATTATTACATGGCTAATCGATTCAAAAGACGAAGAAGTAGCATTAGTACTGCATACAAACATACATACTATCACGTCTTTATCCCTAATGGGGCAGACAGAGCATTTTGGGTCTTGCGGTTCTATGCAGAGCCCAGGGCCGCTAGACCCAAAAGCCACTTTTAGCGTCATGGTGGGCGAGAAGATGGAAAAGCAATCAATACAGTGATGGGTTGCTAGCCGCATCGCCTGTTAACATGGTTTGCATTTTTGCCCATTCCCTCGATCGGCTTTTACGATCTGCGTAGGAAGAGAAGCAGCTGGTACATTCTAAGTTTTTTTTAATTTCTCCCAGACCAGCATGGGAGAAATAAAAAAAAAACTTATGTAAAAAAACATTAGTACTGCATGCAACCGGGAATACGCTGAGATGAGAGAGATTCCGGTAAAGTGTCGATCTACAACAGCGCTAAGTTTCACTCATACACGCATGTATAGGTATCTGTGTATCTTCATCAGGTCTTTATAGTCTTCACTGCATTAGCATGACCCTCTCTGTACTACCAGAGCCATACTTAGCTAGAGCAGCTAGAGGATTTGGCTTACACCAGTACACCTCCACGCTGGCCAGACGGCTTGGAGAGGTCTCATTGATGTTTATAAGCTTTATTTAGCTTGTATTTCCTAACTTACCTTATAAGACATCCACTAAAAGACTTGGAGTGGTCCTATTCTACTCTGCCGGAAACAACACAGCATAACTATGTGTATATCTATGAATATTTGTCAATTTGACTAAGAGTGTAAGGAGTTCCAAAGCTCTGTTGGCACTTAATCATTGCTCCAGCTAATAATACAAATTATTCAACCTCTCCCGCTTCCTCGTGAGTTCGACAACTCGGCGCCACCTTAATTGTTAATGTGCCGTGTGTAATGGCGGGATGGGACCAAGGTAATAGTATCGATAAATTGAAAAAATCTTATGTGGCTAGGAGAGAAATTTTATTACAAATGTTTTTTTTTAGGTATGTTAGCCTTTTATTAAACTTATTAAAACTAAAGTTAAAACTAAAAATTACAGATTATGTAGTCCCACTAAAATATTATTACAATAAAAGAACTTAAGTTCCGGCACTAAACGGGGCTGTAGGTAAATTATCTGACGTCAATAATTTCATATCGTTATTTATTAGCGATTTTATCTGAGGTAGGTAGTTATATTGCTTTGTTAAAATCGAGAACATCGCTGTAACACTTCTTCAGATTTTCCTTATTTCTGTGTAGTTTTATGTTTTTTCTATGTGTGTTATATGCAAACAGGATGGTTTATTTATATTTTTAAACTTTGTTGCAAAATAATTAAATTGTATAAGTGGCGGACCTACTGCCATTTGGTATTCTCTACCGATCAATCATTAAACCAAGCAGAAAATATGAATGGCTGGCGTAATAAAAGCGTATAAGTAATCAAATATATACAAAAAAAAAAAAAACACTATACATCGTGAAAGGGATATACTCGTAATAAATCAAACCGTGGGCTATAATAAATTACTATAGCATAATGATAATAAAATAACAGTCAAAAAATATACATAAAAATCCCCCAACCCATAATTGCCCGGGCCGGTGCACAGTTTGTATGGAAACGCCATTTTAAATTTTGACTTTCATTTTAATTTTATTATATTAGGTATAGTGATCTAATATTATATTACGTAGGTCGATTTATAACTAACAGGTATGTTCCTTTCACGTTGTATATTTAAACATAAATACTATATTTATATACAAACAATATCAGTGTCCAAATAAAGGTCAGTTGGCTAAACTTAAATTAAATAAATATAAACATCGATAGCTTACACCCAAGCGTAGGCACATCCCTATTATCAAAACAGGGGTTACCCAACTTTGTACGTGCGCAAAACTTTTCTTTTGTTTATTCAAAACACAGTTTCTTAGTTAATCTACTTCTATATTGGTATTGGCTGAAGTGAATGTCAATTGTATTGAGTCAGTTAAATAGCTTTTTGGTTAAATTGTTTGTTGGCAGAGCAGTTCAGACTTATTTTCATTTGTACTTAGATCTTATTTTTCATTTAAAAAATGTTGTAGCAAGAAATTCAATTAAAATTGTTTCTTTGCAAAAATACTGTAATAGGACGAAACCTAATAGTAATATACTAAGTTAACAGATAAGTGACAGTAAGCCCGAAATCCTGGTCGGCAAAGATAATAAAATTACTAACGTAACAGATATCTAACGCCACAGAAACTATTGGAGAGCCCGTAAGTAGGCAAAACTGGAGTTGCGGGTAGGCACACAGAGATGGCAGCACACACGACTAGCACAAAGTGACAAAGGAAGTGTTGGATATGTTTAAAAAAATTAACTTTGGGTTATGACGACCTCCGTTGCGAAGTGGTCGCTAGTCCGCCACTGAGAGTTCCCGGGTTCCCGGCAAGTTGGAAAATGGCCTTTCTCAAATTGTCCTGGGTCTCGGATGTTTATCTATATTTGTATTTGTTATAAACTATAGTATCGTTGAGTTACACCATAACACAAGTCTCGAACTTACTTTGGGGCTAGCTCAAACAGTGTAATTATTATTAGTCCTTATTATTTTACTGGGTAGCTTCAAAACAGGTTATTTTTCGTAGCGCAATCATTTTGAGGCACACCTTAACTATTCCTCGGAGCACACCATTTTAACGTGGGTCCGCTTCGAGGAATGAAATTTTAATTTGCTCCTCAAAATAGTTAAGCTTCGAGAAATACCCCTAAAACCTCCAGTTTTGGTCACTTACGATATACACATAGTGTGAGATACCCATTGAGGGATGAAGGTAGACTGGAAACTACAATCATTAGGGATGATAAATAAAGTGTTTTCCTTTGCTTTGAAACATTTACACTGAACGGCATCCCATTCACCGTAATTAAAGTAAGTCAGGAGTTTATAGTTTTGGATGTGGCATCCTCACTTACAGATAGATATACTCATTTATTTACTACTATAAGATATTTTTACTTCTTCTTCTTCTTCTTTTCGTGTCGTTGGCTCAAACAATCAAATTTTTTCCCTTCAGAAAGATGCCACTTTTACACCGCTGTCCGAGGCCTCATAAAGGTCACGTTTAGTGCAGCTGGTGGGGCACGATGGGCAAGAAAGAAGGTGTGACATAGTCTGGTCGCTATGCCCACACTGACACTGTGTTGCGGATTCATCAATGTAACGCCATCGGGCCAAGTTATGCCTACATCGGCCGACCTCAGTTCGAAGGCGGTTTAGGCTCTTCCATGTGGACCATGGGAGTTCATGACCCGGGGGCAGTTCTTCTGAGGGTGGAGGGATATTTTTACTAGCCTATAGGTATTTTATTCTACTGCTGTGCAAAGGCCTCCTCTTATTTTTCCACTCGTCTCTCTCTTCTGCGACCTTCTGCAACCCACATAAAAATCTGTCATGACTTAGACCTTAATTACACCAGTTCACAGTGCAATGCGTCACAAAAACAATAAATAGTTAATTTTATTTATAAAAACATATAATAAAACAGTAAAAAGTGTGTCAGTACATTGAATTAATTTCCAAAAAAAATTTGGAGCGATGCCGATGGAGATATAGTAATAGAGTAAGAATTAAAAAAGAATGTCTGTCTGTTAGTCTATTTGTACACAATAATCTTTGAAAATACTGGACGGATTCAAATGAAACTTTTTTGCTACATAGCTGTTAAGTCTGGGAAACATATAGGGTATAAATGATTTTGGAAATTAAAACACCTGCTGATGCAGAACCATAATGGTCCAGCTAAACTACAAGAAATATAAAAATGACGCCTTAGCAAAAGTTGTTCAGCCTAATGAGCATTTTCGTAAAGTCTACGCGAAGGAAGTCGCGGGCTTCGGCTATAAAGGCATAATAATAACGCCTCATCCTCATTTCTGAGCCCCATAGTGAGTATTGCTGCTGGGCACGCGTCTCACAACCCTTGGCTTAATGACCGCAGCTGCGGGGTTTTTATTTACTATCCCATTTATACCGATATGTTAGGAAACTATGTTTCTTCCATGCTAGTCTGAGAGAAAAGAAAAAACTTAGAATACCAGCTGCTTTTCTTCCCACGCAGATTGTTCAACACAGGCGCCATCTATATAGCTTCCATTGCATTATGTACAGTCAGCATTCAATTCAATTCAATTCAATTCAAATTTTTTATTGTATTTCATAATGTACATCAGTTCTAACTACTAAAAGTCACTGCCTTAAACTAGGTACACTATGAACCCTGTCGGGTATCGCAACCAAAAAGCATCGGAGATACCTGACCCCTCTCTATCTATATCTTGAAATTTCTCTTAAACTGAAAATAATATTACCATGAAAATGTGTATTCAGTGAGTTTTTAATAAAGTCTTTTTGAATAAACATTTTCACGTTAATATTATTTTCAGTTTATGAGAAAATTCAAGATATATATAGAGGAGAGGTCAGGTATTTCTGATGCTGACTGTACCTAGTACTATCATACTTGGTGCTATAAAGCATCTCTATCAATAAGTGATTCGATTAGCCGCCACTAGATGCCATATAGTACGCACAATTTAAACGAATTACTGGAATTTCCATCCTCTATTTTAACGCGCTTTATAATCGATAGCTTAAATATATCGATAGATACTAAATTTCCTTTTTTGACCTTTTTTGAGACTTATAGTAAGGGACCAAGTTTCAGAGACATAAGTCATCGCTGGTAACACACATTGGTAGTAGACTTTAACCCTTAAAGTCTATTTATATGTAATAAATAAATATTACTATGTGAATATATTTGTCAATATCTTTTAAATGGAGTCAGAATGTTTGACTCAAAACTTTTAGAACAAAGTTGCTCATATCAAAAGTACCTACAAATTGCTAAATTCAAACCAATGATATAGAAAATCCAAGATGCCAAGTATGAGAATAAGAAAAAAAATTGAGTGTACCAGCAGCTTTTTTCCCATGTAGATCGTAAAAGCCAAGACAATGGGCGAAAATCTAAATCATGTTAATAGAAGATTCGGCTAGTAACCCATTACTATTTTAGTTCTTTACAACCTAAGCAAAGCCTAGGTATTTATGGCTCTAGGCTTTGCCTGCTCCGTTAACGATAAAGATGTTATAACAGTGTGTATCGATTATACCCGATTAAAAAAAAGGAGGAGGTTATGTTTTTTTTATGTATGTTCACCAATTACTTGAAGACTTCTGAACCAATTTGGAAAACTCTTTTATCGTTTGAAAGGGCCTACTTACTAGGTGGTTTCATAGTAATTTTAACAAATCGGTTGTGTGCTTTGCTGTTAAAGTCGGTAGTTGGTAGTAATTTTGAAAACTGATTGATGGCAAATTTAATCTCTGTTATACCAACCAAACGCAGTAACATTATTCGAATCCACTTGTACTTACTGGCATTTATATGAATCATCATATCAACCACACAAAGTCCACTGCTGGACATAGGTCTCCCCTAAGGATTTACAAAACGATTAGCAGCTGCCTGCATTCAGCGTTGTCCTGCAGCCTGCATCTTGGGGTTTCTATATCGCTGCATCTTACACAATTAACAACTTTGGGCCCCGGGCTTTGAAGTAATAAATTTGTTTTTGCGATAAAATATAGGGACAAGCATACACACATTTTATTGCTTGAGTTAAATTAAGGTCTCATCTCTTTCTTTCTGGGCTTTGACCCAAAATGCTCTGTCTGCGTGTGATTCTATCCTTACGATAAAAAAAAAGAAGCTGGATTTCAAGCCTTCTCCAACTGCCTCCGTGGTGTAGTGGTTAGAGCGTTTGGCTCATACCCGGAGGTCGGGGGTTCGATTCCCAGCGGGGCAACGACTTTGCGTTGTTGTCCTAGTTTGGTTGGGCATTGCAGGCTGATCACCTGATTGTCTGATAAGTAAGATGATCTGTGCTTTGGAGGGCACGTTAAGCCGTCGGTCCCGGTCACTGTCTTTGACATTGGTCGTTACCTAAAACCATGTCAGAGGCCTTTAAGGCGGTTTAAAAACCCTGACACTAGTGTCAGTCACTAACACACACGATAAGAAGTAAGAAGAAGGCCTTCTCCAAGGATTTCCAAAACGACCGATTGGAACCGGCCTACGTCCAAGAAAAAAAAATGTTTTGGAAATCCTGAGGGGAGGCCTATGTCCAGCAGTGGTCTTCCAGTGGCTTGTGTGAAGATGTCAGGCAATCCGCCGATCGTAAAACTATAGCCAAATCGTTTAAAATGTTCCGGCTATTACTTAACATAACATACTATCACGTCTTTTTCCCTAATGGGGCAGACAGAGCATTTTGGGTCTTGCGGTTCTATGCTGAGCCCAGGGCCGCAAGACCCAAAAGCCACTTTTAGCGTCATGGTGGGCAAGAAGATGGAAAAGCAATCAATACAGTGATGGGTTGCTAGCCGTATCGCCTGTTAACATGATTTGCATTTTTGCCCATTCCCTCGATCGGCTTTTACGATCTGCGTGGGAAGAGAAGCAGCTGGTACATTCTAAGTTTTTTTTTATTTCTCCCAGACCAGCATGGGAGTATTATTTATCTATCATGGGCTATATATATACTTATCGAATTTTTATGGTCTTCGGCGTCTTTGGGTGACCTTTGATATGCGGGTATTGGTAGTACAAAATTGTATTGGTAGACAGTATGTTAAAAAAACTCCGTCCGATCCGTTAAGGTAATGTTGGGTAGTTTGCGTATATCTGGTTATTAAAAAATATTGTAGGTACACGTATTTTTTCTTTTCTCTGAGAAACCAAAAATGACAAAGATGTAAATTTCGCATGAGGTCACTTCTGGGTACGATTTTTACTTAGCTATGAGGTCGCAAGCCCACACTCCGGAACTTTGACGCTCCGTATCGTTGTGAATTTTTACTTTTTTGGTAAACTGAAAAATGCGGGTCCATTAATTTTGGATAATCTAAAAGACGGACTAATTACAATCATACTTTTCGGACCCTGTCGTCACCCCTATTAGACCTTTTTGCGAAAGTGCTACTTGGTGCTAAGAATGGCTGGAGAGGTTGGTTACATAAACGAGGCACAGGAAATTAGATGTTTAGCTGGACGCCTCTCACACACACACACGGCCCGAGCGGTTGAAAAGGAAGTGACGTCAGCAAGTTTAAATAAACTTGCTGACGTCTGCTGCTAGCAAAATAAACAAGTTTTTTGAAAAAACCATCGTTTTTGTACACGCTTTTATTTTGAGGCCAAATTACTTATTAAGACAAAGGAAATAAAACCAAACTCGATGGAGTTACGTCGTTTTATTACTGAGTTCCATCGACCACCTTCCGTGTCCGTGATCAGAACCTAGGCATCGTCTTTAATTATTTTATTTTACTTTCTTTATTTTATTTTACGTCTACGATAAAGTGCTCGTCAAGATAAATTAAACGAGTCCTCCTCAATGAGGTTAAGTTTTATAACTGAGTTCCGTCGAATATCTCCCGGCTACATCATCAGAACAGCTCTTTGACTTCATAATATTGTACTATCATCCGACTTACACAAATATGCAAAATTTCAGCGAAATCGATTGAGTATAACTGGTTGAAAATTGAGTTGCAAGATTTGACCTATGCAAACATTCATACATACATAGATACAAGATACATTGCAAGCTAAATAAAAGCTTGTAAAAACTTCCCATTGTCAAGAACACCATCTAGTAATAAGTAGCGGAACTACCGCAATCGTACCGATAGTCCCGCTTCTCATTACTAGATGGATATCTGTTGCTTGAAAAAAGCTCAGACTTTCAAGCAATACAACTAATCTTTCAACCAATACCTTTTTAATTGGTCCATCGATTTTCGTCAAACAGCTAGGGACCACCGCAAGAGAATTTGTTGTAACGTAAAAATTTCATCGATCCAGACACAACACACGTCTATCTGTGTCTGGACCGTACCAGGCCTGTCTCACTCCGCGGTATGTATTAAAAACGCAAGTACATAAAAAGTACGTACGGCGGCCTCGCCAGCGTAGCTAATAGTTAGGGAGGCGAATAGGGGAATTTTCTGCAATACTCGAGCGTGGCAGTTTAAGATATGAGAGATACCTTAGACCTAATAGAACAACCTTGTAAAGTATTTAGCTCTATATGTAGTGACGCGCGCCTAGGATCGACGATCAGATTAGTAAAAAAAAATCGATAGTCTGAAATACTCGAGCGCATCAGATTAGGATATTGGGGGTTGATTTTAGTGTTTAAAGACTAAATTTAACTAATCTGACGATAAGTCCTTGACGCGACCGAGTTATAGGGTCGTGAACTTGTAAAAAAAAAACGTTAATCCGGCATTCTCGAGCGCGATTTTTTTATTATTTATTTTGAAGAATATAATCTAAAACTTACTAAAAATACAAAATCTGCCGGTTTCCGCATGACCGGAAGTGTGGAGGAGCTATTTCGTCTTCCTAAGAACGCGTTGCGGCATATAAGTCGCGAACGATACATTTTACAAAAAAAAAGTTTAAATAAACATTTACGTTGGTTGTATCTATCGCTTTATTGTCATTCTTAAATTCCCTGTTTTATCAAGGAGAAAGAAAGGAAAAAAAAGAAACCAAAAAACCTTTTTCGGTCAGATTAAGAGAACCAACCAACTTTTTTGTCAGATTAAAAAAATATGCTTTCAGGATACCGAGATAAACCTCCCCTATGAAAATCTGACGCGCTCGAGTATTTCAAAAAAACTTTTTTTTTGCATTTTCAAAAATTCATCATAACTTATCGTCACGCCGAAATCGTCAGTTTTTTTAAAGGGAGCTTCCTTGGGACCTACTTAACACCCCTTCCGAAAATCTGACGCGTTTGAGTAATTTTTTTTTTTTGCATTTTTGACTACTTTATATGCCTACCCCCACCACGCAAACCGGCAGATTAGTATACCGTTGTTATCAGAGGCACTTGGGGCATACGTAGTATGAATATCTGACGCGCTCGAGAATGCCCAAGTAACTGTTTTTTTTAACATTTTTGAAAAACCGTACACGCCAAACCCACCGCTAAAATGGTTTTTACCATACGAGCTTTTCTTTTCGAAATTATTTTATCTTTCGATTTTGATAGGTCTCGACGGCGCCGTTGAATTACGCCATTTAGCTACCTCGCCTCCCTAACTATAATCAGTGCGGCAGAAAAGGTAAGCGTTACGCGATAGAAAGAGACGGAAAGAGATGGAACGTCTATACTAGGTGAATATAACTGTAGGTTATTTGCGTTATGCGATCTGAATTGAACTTAATTGTGTCCGAGCGAGAGTCGCTATTCCTTTAATTGATTTTTCGGAGTGAATCTTCTGTACTTGTGCTATTATGTATTCTGTGACCGTACACAGACTTTTAAAGCGCATTCTGTTTTGGAATGCGCTTCGAATGAGTCCATTGGGTGTTTGAATGTTGTTTTCTGTTTTATACAATTAATATTTGTATAAAATTGTATATATACTTCCATGCTGGTCTGGAGAAAAAAATTAAAATTTAGAATGTACCAGCTGCTTCTCTCAAAAGCCGATCGAAGGAATGGGCGAAAATGCGAACCATGTTAATAGGCGATGCGGCTAGCAATTGCAACCCATCACTACATTGATTGCTTTTCCACCCTTTTGCCTACCATCAAACTAAAAGTGGCCTTTGAGTCTTGCAGCCCTAGGTTCTATTTGTTTACAGCCACAAGTCTCATAATGCTCTGTCTGCCCCATTAGGGATAAAGACGTGATAGTATGTATGAACGTATTAAATTTTTATAAGTTTTTTTTAAATAAGCGGGCCGCAATTTTTGATCATCTTCTTCTTCTTCTCGTGTGTGTTACTGACTAACACTAGTGTCAGAGTTTTTAAACCGCCTTAAAGGCCTCTGACATGGTTTTAGGTAACGACCAATGTCAAAGACAGTGACCGGGACCGACGGCTTAACGTGCCCTCCGAAGCACGGACCATCTTACTTATCAGACAGTCAGGTGATCAGCCTACAATGTCCTAACCAAACTAGGACAACAACACAAAGTCGTTGCCCCCGCCGGGAATCGAACCCGCGACCTCCGGGTATGAGCCGAACGCTCTAACCACTACACCACGGAGGCAGTTTTGATGAAGCTCTGAGTTTATCAACTCTCCTTTGACTTTACAAACTTAAAACTCGTATGTCCCAGAACGTTACTAGAAAATTACACGTGTCTAGATGTTAGGTCACTCCTCCAGTAGGAAAATAAAGGTCAGCACATCTGAAAATATTGCGGTGGAAACGGGGTCTCGAGTGTGTGAGAAACGCTGCTAAATAAACCAAAGTAAGTTCGAGACTTGTGTTATGGGATACTCACTCAACGATACTATATTTTATAACGAATACATATATAGATAAACATCCAAGACCCAGAACAATTTGAAAACGGCCATTTTCTAACTTGCCTGGCCGGGGTTAGAACCAATCCATTTCTGGGTGGCGGACTAGCATGGTGACCAGTACGCCACGGAGGTCGTCACAGATATATTTTTACTGCGTAAGAAGACCACACTAGCCGAGTGCGACAGATAATAAGATAACTATCATCCCCACAAGAGCAAAGGAGATAGCGATCAATTTGACAGTGAGACATTCATACAAAACGCATGAACATCGTCACAGGAAAATGGACTTTTTTAAATTGAAAACTGTTTTATTTTTAAAGTTATCTTACCTTGGTAAGATCATATCGTACTGCTTTGCAGATAGTTCGTTTAGAACGTACAAATACGACCTAAATCTATGTTTTAAAAAGTTGTCAGTGACAAAAGGGAGGATTTCATACAACGTGGAAGGGACACGTTTTTGGTATTTTGCCTGTTATTTTAATTTTATTATCCTACTAGCTGCGCCCTGTGGTATTACCCGTGGTTAAAGTAACACATGTGTTAATCCAGGGTGTCGCTTCCTGCAAACCAAATTTTAGAATTGGTCCTGCGTGGATTGCGCGTGAAGAAGTAACAAACATACTTACATACTTACAAACTTTTGCATTTACAATATTAGTGTGATAGTGATCTAATATAGCCCTAGATTCGATTTATTACAGGCATGCTCCTTACACGTTGCATAGCGGGAAGATTGTGCCTTGTTTTGGACCCGAATAGTCTAAATACTAATAGTTAGTCCACATTTACCTAATAAGGCGGATCATAGTTAAAACTTTCGCAAATTTTTAAAATAAACTAAAGAGTATTACTTTGACTTTTACAAAGTTAGTGAATTAAAACAAAAAAAGTCTGAAGTTCTATTAAAAATCAAAACTATTCAATTAAACTTTCAAATATAAAAACCCTTAAATTCCCACCAGCATCCGTGAAACTTCTCTCGCTTCTATTACCTTATACATACGGGTGAAAATAGAATATCAGAAACGCCAAATTATGATGGTCGGTTCATATAGGGTTCGCTGTTTGGGTTCCCACTTCAGTTTTGCGAAAATCGCAGAGCAGTCTGCACGACTGTACCGTGGGAAAATACGATCAACTTTCGTGTGTGATTATACGTGGACTTATTTTTGGTGAGTTGTTGAAGCCAAGATCAGGTGAAGATTTTCGGTGAGTGAACACGTACTTAGTTTATTTTTTAAAATAGTATGAGAGAGAAAGAAAACTTTTGAAACAGAAAGTTAACTTTTAGTAAAGCTTTTTTTTAATTTCTTTTGATATAAAAATATTGTCTATTCGGTAAGTGACCACGTGATTAGTTTATTTTTAAAATAGTATATGAGAGAGAAAAAAAAACTTTTGAAAAAGAAAGTTTACTTTTTGTAAAGCCTTTTTGTAGGTAATTAATTCGTTTTAAAAAAATATTGTCATAATTTTTAAATCAGAATAAAATTTCGTTTTTTTTTTTACTTGTGTAAATAGTAGTTTAATTTTTAAGAATTAAAATAAAAGTTTTAGGATTGAGTTATATTTTAAAAAATGTTGATTTCGACTGAAGATACTTTTATTTAACTAAGTGTGTTCTTAGACGAAATAGAAGTTTCTTTGGTTGCTAAAAAAAACGAAATTAGAAATCTAACATATTTTTAAATAGGTAAATTATTGGTAAGACGAATTTCTTATTTTGAAATTTTCCGAATTTTAATACACTTTTCGTACTTTAAAACATGCGAAATCCTATGTTTCGGCATAAATATTCATCGAATGTTTGCTTTCATATATTTTTTGTAACATACGGTAAAATATGTTTATATTGATAATTGTAATTTTATTTCAAAGTACTAAACTCGTATTAACAAAATTAGGAATTAAATATTTCTGATAGTTACACTTACGTTTTTTTTTCATCTGGTCAACATTTTTTTTTCTTGGCCTTTATGAACCTCTTCTACCGTTTATCTTTCTTTTTAGTATTTATTAAATAATAAGCCAGGAAAAAAAAAACATTATTGGTCTTAATCACAATAATATTTCTTTTATTTTTTATAGTGACAAATTACACTGATTGAGCTAGCCCCGTAAGTTCGAGACTCGTTTTATGGGATACTAACTTGACGATACTATAGTTTTAACACAAATACATATATAGATAAACATCCAAGACCGAGGACAATTTGAAAAAGGCCATTTGCCAACTTGCCCTGATCGGGGATCGAACCCAGAACCTCTGGGTGGCGGACTAGCATGGTGACCACTACACCACGGAGGTCGTCAAAATATCATAAAGGTGAAAGTTTGTGAGTGCGTGTGTGTGTGTATTATATTGTATATTTATATATGTTATGTATATTTGATAAAATTCATACGCGGACTATGTTTGATAAAATTTATAATGCAGGAAGCTGTCATCCTGAATTAACACATAGGTTACTTTTTAGGGTTCCGTACCCAAAGGGTAAAAACGGGACCCTATTACTAAGACTTCGCTGTCTGTCCGTCTGTATGTCACCAGGCATGTATCTCAAGAACCCTAGACAGTTAAAATTTTCGCAAAGTATGTATTTCTGTTGCCGCTTTAACAACAAATAAAATAATTTTCTCATACCACAAACGCGATTTTTTATAGATAATGGTACGGAACCCTTAGTGCGCGAATCCGATTCAAATTTTCATCAAACAAAGCACAGAACTACCACAAAGAAACTTGCATTTACGTAGAATAACAGCATCGGAATCGGTCCATTTGTTCGTGAGCTATTAAGGCACAGACAGATACACAGACAGACATTGGCGTCAAACTTATAACACCCCCCTTTTTGCATTGTGGGGTAAAAAATCATTGTTAGATGTTTTTTGATTAAGACTAACGTGAGACACAGATATTATTAAAATGAGTTAACGGGTTACTCACGTATAGAGATAGAGTAGAATAGGGCCACTCCAAGTCCTCCCGTGGATGTCGTAGAAGGCGACTTAGGAAATATAAGCTAAACAAAGCTTATACACATCAGTGAGACCTCTCCAACCCGTCTGACCAGCGTGGATAGTGTAGGTCAAGTCCTCTGGATGCTCTGGCCAAGTATGGCTCTGGTAGTACAGAGAGGGTCGTGCTCCTGCAGTGGAGACAAAGAGACCTGATGATGATGGTGATGACTGGCATGTGTTTGTAGTGTGTAGTGTGTCGCGAGCCGGTGCGGTGTACGGGCCTGTAGTTACATTCGCCCTGATGAAGACCTACGGATAAGGTCGAAACATGTCGGCAGTAGCTGACTCTATACGTGAGCAACACGTTAAGAGTTCCCTTTCCCTAGACTTCTCCATACAAACGTAGTCTACGTTTAATTTTGAAACTACATGTCAGATTCCTGTAAAAATTGGTAATTCTAAAGAAATTGCAATTATCTAGGGTAATAACTGGTTTCCGACATTAAAATTATGAACTGGAAAGAAAATATATCGATTTAGAAATTTCCCATACTGATGGTCAAAAATGATATAAAACACTATATTCTATTTTAAGTTTATATTTTTACCGTCGAAAACCAGTTATTACCCTAGATAATTGCAATATCTTTGAAATCACAAAATTTTGCCGAAATTGGAAATGTCGTTTTGAAATAAAACCTAGACTACGTTTGTATGAAGAGTTGTATTTTGGTCTAGGGTAAGGGGACTCTTAAGTCATTCTATTAATTGTTTCATCCATCCATCCATTTACACGCACAACTACCACTACTGGACATAGGCCTCTTCCAAAGATTTCCAAAATGGCCGATCTAGAGCGCCTTGCCTCCAGCGCCTTCCAGCGACCTTGGTCAGGTCGTCAAGCTACCTTATACTGGTGGTAATAATTGTTAGACCTATTCTTTTTCAAACAAAGAATGGAGTGAAAAAGGATGAATTTTGCAAAGAGGGACACAAATTTTCCGCCCATGAAAAAGCACCGCTGTACATATTTTATCATCTTGGGGCGCATTATTTAACCATTATTATGGCGCCATGTAACAGGAAAAACGTACATTTTCCCGTCTCGGTAATTTATTGAAATGTTGAAGCGGATGCGACGGGTAACTTTCGCACAAACTAGTTTTCCAAATGTCTGCTTTTTTCCAATTATTAAGTAATTGGGAGTAATATTTACATACAATGAAACAGAAAAAAAATGTACATGAAGATAAAAAATATTTCCAAAAAAAAAAATGGGGCGACGCAGTAAGAGAAAAAAAATACAAGAATAAAAAAAAATGCCTGTCTGTCTGTTTGTATACACTCATCTCTGAAAATACTGCACGGATTCAAATGAAACTTTTTTGTAATAATTATAGCTGTTGAGCCTGGGCGACATATAGGATATAATTGATTTTCAAAGTCAAAGTCAAAGTCAAAAATTTTTATTCAATGTAGGATAAATTTATCTCTTATTGAAGGTAATTTTTTTTAATATTTTTTTTAGTGCAGAAGCTAAAAACTACTAGCGTTTCGGAACGACCACTGCTGGGAAGATTACGCCGAAAGAAACCCAGTTCAGTATTGGCCCCTACCCAGCCTGATGGGCTATGTAACAATTACAATACAGATTTACACTTAAGCTATACATTTAAATTATACAATTACAATTTGCAGACAACTATTTCCAAGAATTTTTCTCAGATGATGTTAAGTAGTCATTTACATGATAATACGCATTTTGTAATAAATGATTTTTAACGGCTGTCTTAAACTTAGATAATGGTAATGCTACTATATCATCTGGAATTTTATTATAGAGGCGCAAGCCGAGACCCACAAAAGATTTTTTTGTTTTCTCTAACCGCAAAGCTGTGATGGCTAATTTATTTTTATTTCTCGTGTTAATACTATGAATATCACAATTTCTCTTAAATGAGTGTATATTCTGACGCACGTACATAATGTTCGCATAGATGAATTGCGAAGGGAGGGTCAAAATATTTATGTCTTTAAATAGTTCCCTCAAAGACTCTCTAGCACCTAATTTATATATAAATCTGATAGCGCGTTTTTGTAAAACAAATATGGTATTTATATCTGCAGCGTTACCCCATAGCAATATTCCATAGGATATAACACTGTGGAAGTACCCAAAATATACCAAACGCGCTGTATCAACGTCAGTCATTTGCCTAATTCTTCTAACCGCATAGGCCGCAGAGCTAAGTTTTCCAGCTAATTTTTGAATATGGGCACCCCATTGCAACCCTGAATCAAGCGTTATTCCCAAAAATGTTGTGTTATCAACCATATCTACTGCTTCCTTATCAATAAATAATCGTGTTGGAACTTTTGTAACATTTGGTAAGCAGAACTTTACACATTTCGTTTTTTTTGCATTTAATACTAAATTATTTGCTGTAAACCAATCCAACACTTGCGACAATATATTATTCATCTCATCAGAGGTGTCAGTTTTCCTATCTACGTTGAAAACAAGGGAAGTGTCATCAGCAAAAAGTACAGCCTTACAATCTTTTACAATATGGTAAATCATTAATATAGATCAGGAACAACAAAGGACCCAAGATAGAACCCTGGGGCACACCCATCACTACGGTTGATCCTTCAAATTTTACTTGATTTACACTAACTTTTTGAATTCGGCTACTCAAATAAGATTTAATCAATTCAAGAGCCTTCCCTTTTATTCCGTAGTGCTCAAGTTTGGATAGAAGGGTTTTGTGGTCTACACAATCAAAGGCTTTGGAGAGGTCACAAAAGACACCAATTGCATTCTGACAACACTCCCAAGCATCATAGATGTTTTGTAATAGTGCAACACCTGCATCCGTTGTTGATCGACCCTTAGTAAATCCATACTGATCACCATGGAACAGACTATTTTTGTTGAAAAAATCTAATAATTGGTTAAATATTATCTTTTCGAATATTTTGCTCAGTGCTGGCAGAATAGAAATGGGACGGTAATTTGTTGGATCATTTCTGTCACCAGTCTTAAATAGAGGGATAACTTTACTTAACTTCATCATGTCAGGGAAAGATCCCGCGTCTACACATTTATTAAATATGGAAGCTAAGTAAGGCGCAATTACATCTATAATATTACTTATAACGGATACAGAAATGTCCCACAAATCACCAGTTTTTTTATTATTCAAGCTTTTAAAAGTATCAATGATATTTTTAGGTGTGACGTATTTGAATATTAGCCTATCTTTACATTTAGGTACGCAATTGGTTAATAGCTTTTTTGATTTCCTAGATGAGGACATTAGTGGGGCAGTTGTATTTAGGGGAATGTTTGTGAAAAAGTTCTCGAAGTATTGTGCGACATATTCACTAGTGTCTAGAACCTTATTGTTAATGTTTAACTCAATTTTATTTACTCGTTGCTTGTTTTTCCCGGTTTCAGTGTTAATAATATTCCAGGTTGTCTTTATTTTATCTTTAGAATCTAGAATAGCTTTCCTGGTGTATAACGATTTCGCGCATAAACATACTTTTTTAAAAAGCTTTGAGTAAGTTCTAACGTAATTAATGAAATTAGGTGTTTGGTTATAAGCTTTCATAGCTAATAATTCATATAGCCTATTCCTACTAATATGAATCCCTGTGGTAGCCCATTCGCTAAACTTTTTCCGATTACGTTTCTTTCCCTTTTTAAGTGGAAAATTATTATTAAATTCTGATTCAATCACACCGAACATTTTATTATACAAAATATCCGGATCATCCCGAGTTTCTTCAATTAACGGTAATTTTTTCGAAACTGTATCCCTAAATTTGTTAATTTTATCTTTAGTTATAGCTCTGTAGGTTATTTCAGGTAATTCTACTTCTACTGCGTTGTTGGCAAATTTCACGAACTGACCAAAATGATCAGATGTTATATTTTTAATTATAGCTTTATCAACAGCAGTGCAATCACAGAAAACATTATCTATACATGTTTTAGAGTCGCCTTGTATTCTAGTTGGTTCTAAAAATAAATTGAACAAATTGAATGACTTAAATAAATTCAAAAATCTAATACATTCGGTGCTATCAGACGCTAATAAATCTACGTTAAAGTCGCCACACAATATTGTGTTTTTGCGACATGAACTTAATTTTCTCAAAACATCTTCAATTACAGTTTCTAAAGTATTAAAGTCAGCTTTTGGGGGTCTGTACGCGCATACTATAATACAATTTTCTAGTTCAACGCAGGATAATTCAACAATACTGTCACGAGAGTGGGTTGGGGATAGGAAAGGAAACACCAATCCTATGGAATAGTGCCTTTATTTACGACTCTAGGGTACTCACAGTTGTCACAGGTACGTACGCGGGAATGTCACTGTACTGTCACACACACGGAAACGTCACTGCACTGTCTTGCGCGTGGAAACGTCACTGCACTGTCACGCGCGGTAATGTCACTGCACTGTCACACGCGTAAACGTCACTGCACTGTCACGCGCGGAAACGCCTCTCGCGCGTATTTACTGCACTGAACACTTCACTTCACTCACTATTACACTTTACTTTTTACTCACTACTTCCACTTTTACTTTTCTTCCTTTTTCTTCTTCCTTCTTTCTTCTTCGGATTTTTACTTTCAAACTAAACTGGCGTAGGCCGCGCCTTATTCCGCTTATATACCCCCCGGATGCGAACAATATCGCATCAGAGTTCTAAACTCAAGTCATAAATTTTCTTTTGTCTTCTTTTATTTCTGGCCTGTATTTTCATTCCAATTTAATCTAGAGTTATCTAGAAACTTCTTACAAAACTTCAAAAACACTATACATGACTGTGATTTGAACCTGGGGTCTATGGATTCACAATCCAACACCAAGACCGCTAGGCCAATCGTGTGCTGACGTGAGTGACGAAATTTCCCTTTAGATGAATTCTCGTAGTTTGAATTTGTGACGTTGACAATTTGACATTGTCATTATCACTTATCATCCTACGCGACACTGCCCCCTCTCGAGACATGATCGTCCCGATCATTATTGCTTCCATGATAACGTGCCAATCGATCCACATGAACTATTTTGAGAGGACTGCGAGGATTACGCTGAATTCGGTAGGTCACGTCGTTAATTCTGGTGATAATTTTGTAAGGTCCTTCCCAACTTGGTTGTAGCTTTGGAGATTTCCCTTTTCTCCTCACCGGACTATGAAGCCAAACCAGTGTTCCTTCCTCGAAGCTGAGGCCATTAGCTCTTCGATCGTAACGAGTCTTCATCCGTTCACTAGCTTTAAGCCCAGCCTCTCTAATCTGCTCATAGACATCAACCATCTTAATTCGAAGGTCATTAGCGTAGTCGGTTATTCCTTTTGGGGTATCTGGTGGACAACTTGATAACAAATCAGCTGGCAATTTCAATTCTCTTCCAAAATTGGCATATGCTGGAGTAACTGTAGTGGTCTCATGCACCGCAGTCCTATAAGATAAGAGGAATAGTGCAATATACTCGTCCCAGTTTTTCTGATGGCTTTCTACCACTTTTGCCAGATGCCGTTCCAATGTTTGGTTAAACCTCTCAACCATTCCATCTGACTGCGGGTGATACGGCGTCGTCCGAGTCTTATGGATTCCCATGATTTCACAGACTTCTCGGAATACCTGTGATTCAAAGTTTCGACCCTGATCACTGTGCATCTCCAATGGCACACCAAATCTACAGAATACTTCGTTCACAAGCTTTGTCGCTACGGTGGTAGCCTCCTGATTAGGTAGTGCAAATGCTTCAGGCCATTTCGTGAAGTAGTCCATTACTACCAAAATGTACCGGTTGCCAGCATTCGTAATTGGAAACGGTCCGGCTATGTCAAGAGCTACTCGTTCCCAAGGAGCTCCAACATTATACAACCTCATGGCTCCTCTGCTTCTAGTCTGTGGTCCCTTAACTGCCGCACAACTCTGACATTTACGGCACCAGTCTTCTACATCATCTCGGCAGTGTAACCAGTAGAAACGTTCTTTAATTTTTGTGAGAGTTCTTCTTATCCCCAGGTGTCCGCCGGAAGTACCATCATGGAAAGTTTTTAAAATCTCCCTTATCTTCTCTCTGGGGACGACCAATTGTAGATGGCAATCTTTACCTTGAGTACTTTCCCATTTTCGGTAGAGTAATCCATCGTGTAACACCAGGCTATCCCATTGCGCCCAAAGACTCTTTGTAGCCGTACTGTATTTGGCCACTTCTGACCATTTTGGTTTAGTTCCACTTCGTAGCCAGTTCAATAGTGGTTGAAAGTCTTTATCATGTTCCTGAGCCTTTTTCATGGCGTCATTAGTCCAATTTTCATCTACGGAATCAATACGGATTAGCCGGATGTTTACTTTTTCCTTCTCTTCCTGCCGATTGCAATGCTTGCAGTCCTCCAGGCAAGGTCTTCGAGACAGAGCATCCGCATTGCCATGACTCTTTCCTCCTCGATGCTCAATTTCAAACTCATACTCTTGGAGTAGCTCAATCCACCTGGCCACCTGCCCTTCAGGATTTCTGAATTCCAATAACCATTTCAATGCAGCATGATCAGTCCTTACCAGAAATTTGCGGCCAAGCAAATATTTCTTAAAATGTTGCAATGTCTTAACCACAGCCAACAATTCTCTGCGAGTTACGCAGTAATTTCTCTCTGGCCTTGAAAGAGATTTGCTGAAGTAGGCGATTACTACTTCCTGATCTCCTCTCTGTTGAGATAGAACACCTCCAATTCCGGTGTTACTTGCGTCAGCGTCCACAATAAACTTGCCTTCCATGTCAGGATATCCGAGGATAGGGGTTTCACATAGACGCATTTTGAGGTCCTGAAAAGCTTGCTCACAATCTTCATCCCAAGAAAATGCTCGTTTCTCTTCTGTCAACCGATGTAATGGCTTCGCGATATCGGAAAATCCTCTTACGAATCTTCGATAGTAAGAGCATAGACCCAAAAATGCTCGTACCTGTGTCTTATCTGTTGGTGTTGGCCAATCTTTTACTGCACTTATTTTAGTAGGGTCAGTGGCAATACCTTGTTCTGAAATAACGTGACCCAAGTAGTAGACCTGACGTTGAAAAAATGAACATTTCTTTGGACTTAGCTTCAAATTTGCACTCTGTAGTTTTGAAAACACGCTTTCAAGCTTCTTGAGATGATCATCAAAATCTCTTCCCATTATAATGATGTCATCTAAATAGACCAAACAGGTTTCTCCTAGTATACCTGCCAGCACATGTTCCATCAACCTTTCAAATGTTGCTGGCGCGTTACATAGTCCAAATGGCATAGTTTTGAACTGCCATAAACCCTTGCCGGTTGAAAACGCAGTCTTCTCTTTATCCTTAGGATCCAAATCTACTTGCCAATACCCACTTTTTAAATCAAGAGTAGAGAACCAAGTCATGCCACAAAGTGAATCCAAAGTGTCATTAATTCTAGGAAGTGGGTAACTGTCCTTTTTAGTTACATCGTTCAATCGCCGATAGTCCACACAGAACCTAGTCGATCCATCTTTTTTTTTTACTAATACTATCGGAGAGCACCATGGGCTTGATGAAGGTTCTATCACGCCATTCTTCTTCATCTCTTGGATCATGTCCTCAACTTCCTGCTCACGGGCAAAAGGAACAGGTCTTGGTCTCTGCCGGATGGGTGCTGTATCTCCTGTATCAATTTTATGTCTTACCAAACCAGTTCTGCCAATATCTCCATCATTTTTAGAGAATAAATTGCTATATTTCAACAAGAAGTTTCTTGCTTTTATTAATTGCAATTTAGTAAGATTACCCTTGCAACCCTCCAGAAACCTTGCGACATTTTCTTCCTGATTCGTAATTTTCCGCTTTTGCCCCTCTTCACACTTCCTCAACCAGGCTACTTCATCACAGTTTCCTACAATCGTTCCCTTTCGCAGTTTTTGCTCCACGTCATAAGGATTCAAAACAGGTACCAACGCAACTTGGCCACTTCCAACTAAGGTTCTAGCCGGAATCCATGATGCGTCTGAGATTCCTCCCTCTATAATGGCACATCTCCGTGGTCCGCTTCCATTATTAGGCGGAAGCATAACAGGGACCATCGTTTGGGATCTAGGACTAAGGACAGTGTCTCTCAAACATAACACCTTACCAAAATTTCCTCCTTTCATCGGAATTTCATCATTGCCATGTTTTAGAACACCATTTTTCAAGTCAATATTGCACTGATGATTTTGCAGAAAGTCCAAACCAATAATGCAATCGTCGGAGATGCCTGCGACAATCACTCTTTGCCAATAAAGTGTTGCCCCGATCTTAATGGCTACAATTTTTTCTCCTTCAGATGGGATTCGTTGGCCGGTAGCAGTAGTTAACGTGATATTTTTATTCGCTTGAATATACCGACCTCCAATGTCCTTAAGTCTGTGGTTGCTTATGACTGTCCGTGAAGCTCCAGTGTCTAATGTCAACTGGCAAGGTTTCCCATTGACTAAACCGTCTATCACTAGAGTATTTCCGTCGTTAGTCTGCTTCAGAAGAATTTCTGGGGCTTTACTACTACCGGCCAGCGCCCACCCCACAGCCCTGGCCTTCTTCAGTTTTCCTGTGGCTGCTCCGACGTCGAAACCGCTGCATCCACTTGACGTCGGAAAGTTGTACGTTCACGCTTCGGGCAAGTGCTTCGAATATGACCCCGCTCTCCACACTCATAGCACATCGGGTTGTAGGGTCGTCGTCTACTGTTTTCTGTGACTACAACCTCTCGAAGCCTTAGAGCTCGTGAGTCATGACGAACCGCTTCTACTTCCAAAGCGTGAGCCACTGCTTCTTTCAAGGTGGTGTGGTGATCCAGTCGTACAGCCGCCCTGACTTCGGGATCCCGTATCCCATCAATAAAAACCTGCAACAGCATCTCCTCCACGACAGATGGTGATGAATGATATGCCTTGCGGACCAGTCTTTCCACTTCCACGGACCACTGTTGTAAGGTCTCGCTAGCCCGCTGACAACGATCTTTGAGTTGCGCCCTGTATACATGCTCCAGGTGGCTGTCACCGTATCTGGCTTCCAGAGCGCCTATGAGTTCGTCGTAGGTGACCTCTTTCTTTCCAGCGCCGAGTGCTTCCAATACGGACAGAGCGTCATCTCGAAGTGCCAGGGTCAATGCAGACTGCGCCTCCTGCTCATCCCAATGGCTGGCTTTTTTAATTGTCTCCAACTGCAATTTAAAAGCAGCCCAAGAGGATTTGCCGTCGTAGGGTGGCACCTTTAAGTTTTTGGTAAAAGGAGCGACTACAGAGCTAGTGACAGGGCCAGACTCTTTGAGAAGTTTAACTTCCTTACCAAGCTGTTGAAGCGTCCCTTTCACTTCAGCAACTTCCTCTTTTACTTCTGTAACTTCCTCCTTTACTTCTGCAACTTCCTTCTCGAAGTCATCCATCCGGGCTGTGTTGGCCCGAACCGCGGCCAAAACATCTTTGGAAAAGGACTGAAGTTGCTCCTCCTGACGGCGTGCTTGCTCTTCCTGCAGCGCCCGTATTTGCTCCTCCTGGCGGCGTGCTTGCTCCTCCTGGCGGCGTGCTTGCTCCTCCTGGCGGTGTGCTTGCTCCTCCTGCAGCGCCCGTATTTGCTCCTCCTGGCGGCGTGCTTGCTCCTCCTGCAGCGCCCGTATTTGCTCCTCCTGGCGGCGTGCTTGCTCCTCCTGGCGGCGTGCTTGCTCCTCCTGGCGGTGTGCTTGGTCCTCCTGCAGCGCCCGTATTTGTTCTTGCATGATGACAGTAATCTGCTGCAGGAACGCGTTCATTTCCAATGGAGCGGCTGGTGGGACGGCCGCTGATGTTGTCGCGGCTCCGCCAGAGTTGGACTCCTCGAGCGATTGTTCTTCTGCCGCTGCAGCTCCCGCTCGAGTGGTTACCCCTCTCTCATTTCTAGGCACGATCGGCATCTTTCCTATCCCACTTCTGACACCAATTGTCACGAGAGTGGGTTGGGGATAGGAAAGGAAACACCAATCCTATGGAATAGTGCCTTTATTTACGACTCTAGGGTACTCACAGTTGTCACAGGTACGTACGCGGGAATGTCACTGTACTGTCACACACACGGAAACGTCACTGCACTGTCTTGCGCGTGGAAACGTCACTGCACTGTCACGCGCGGTAATGTCACTGCACTGTCACACGCGTAAACGTCACTGCACTGTCACGCGCGGAAACGCCTCTCGCGCGTATTTACTGCACTGAACACTTCACTTCACTCACTATTACACTTTACTTTTTACTCACTACTTCCACTTTTACTTTTCTTCCTTTTTCTTCTTCCTTCTTTCTTCTTCGGATTTTTACTTTCAAACTAAACTGGCGTAGGCCGCGCCTTATTCCGCTTATATACCCCCCGGATGCGAACAATATCGCATCAGAGTTCTAAACTCAAGTCATAAATTTTCTTTTGTCTTCTTTTATTTCTGGCCTGTATTTTCATTCCAATTTAATCTAGAGTTATCTAGAAACTTCTTACAAAACTTCAAAAACACTATACATGACTGTGATTTGAACCTGGGGTCTATGGATTCACAATCCAACACCAAGACCGCTAGGCCAATCGTGTGCTGACGTGAGTGACGAAATTTCCCTTTAGATGAATTCTCGTAGTTTGAATTTGTGACGTTGACAATTTGACATTGTCATTATCACTTATCATCCTACGCGACAATACTTTCAACCGACAGGCTCACAATATCCTTGCGTTCTTTACATTTTACATCATTACGTGTTAAAATTAAACTGCCTCCTTTTTCATTAATCTTTCTAATAAATAAACTAGAGACTAAATAATTATCAATATTAAATTGTACTTGATGTGACTGCAAAAAGTGTTCAGTTAAACATACTACATGTAAATCCCTATCGTTTGCATATAATTCTAATTGCAATAATTTGCTAGTCAGGCCCTGAATATTTTGGTGAATAATATTTAAGTCTTTGGCCTTGACTGTTGTCTTTTTCATTAGTTTAAATCAGACTGAGTATCTCTAGCTATGGTACATTTAGCACTACAATGTACTGTGTTTAATTTAGAGTTACTAGTTGTACTATTTACAACACTACTTTGTATATTATAAGCTACTAATGTAGCTAAGAGTCGCTTATATCTAGGAGGCAGATACATAGTATCTAAAGTCAACTTAAAATTACAAATAAATTTATTTATATCTAAATAAAAAATAAAGTCACCGTGACAATAAGTCATATTGTACAGATATACATTTAAATCATGTATGTGCCTGTTACTTTTACTGTCTAAATTGTCTGAATATGGAAAGGCACTTATGATAAATCTACAATCCTTTTTTTGTTTTAAATCTTTGATTTTGTCTATACCTTTTTTTAAGTTCCTTCCTGTAATAGAGGAACTGTCACCACACATTATTAAAATTGTGGTATGTTGGTCTATGTCATTATAATTTATGTTATTTATTAGGTTTAAAAATGTGACCCCGGGTGTGCATACATTGAATACTGAACATTCACTGTTCAGGTTATTATAAATCATACTACTAAGATCTTGACCTAACTTATCAGAATATATTATTATTTTTTTACAAATCATTTTTCTATTTATGCTATTATCAATTGTTTCTATTTTGGATTGTACATCATTTTCTACATGAGGGTATTTCTTTATACTTAGACTTATACCGCAGTCAACAGTAGGGGATGGGGTTGAGTCCGTGACAGGTGATTCCGTAACCACTGTCAGGGGAACACCGTCAGATACTAAACTAATTTCCCTATTTTCTTCTAAAATTAACTCATATTTTTTTGTGAGATTTTTTAAGGTAGCCTGCAATGTTGAGATTTGTGACTCTAATTCAAACATCTCAGTGTCATATATGCGACAAGCCATATTAAGGTATTTGGAAAATTGAACACCTGATGCAAAACCATAATGGTCCAACTAAACTATAAGAAATCTAAAAATGACGCCTTAGCAAAAGATGTTCAGCCTGATGAGCATAGTTTACAATAAAATACAAAAATTCGCGAAAGTTCGCATGGACGATTGTTCTCTTATATTTTTTTGGAGTCTTATATATTTTTTTCACGTGTTAAAATATAATCCTTTAGTAGATGGAGGGTGAGTAACACACACACTTGACTCAAACAAAAATTGGCACTATAAAATTAAATATTTCAGTAACGCATCAATGAATCCAAAAAGGTATTTGGTCAAAAAATACATACCCATTCCAAATCACAGTTTTCTAGTACTTAAAGTCTCTGAGTAGAACTGCGGACAGACATAGCTAAACTATAAGTATTCCTTGTTTACTACGGAACCCTAGATATACTTTGGCCCAAACTCACTTTCTATTATGGCTTTGTTTCTCTTTTACCCTTATGTTATTGTTTTTTTTTTAAACTTTAAGCGGATTGTTTTTCCGGTAGAAAAATCAGCCAATATTTCCCGAAAAACGTATGGTGAAATTTAAAAAAACCTTTTTTTTTATAGAGTTTGATGCATTCAAGTTGCAGTGGACAAAATTTCTTAAATCAAAATAATTAACAGAAAATGTGAACAGAAAGTGACGGAATCGTTTTAAAGGAACAGCATATGGAGAAATTCGACGTGCTGTTATTTTAATTTCCTTACAGGTATCCTGGAGTGATCTATTATAGCCCGTGGTTCAATTTAATACGAGTACATTCCTTCCACGATGTAGAATTATATTTATTCACTGAAAAAGCAATTAATCAGAATTTATCTCAAATGTTCACACTATCACAACACGAAAACGAAAGTTGTGAATTTGTGAATCTAGGGCACCGAAGATGGTCTCCCAAGGCAGAAACGCAACCTTGTAGCATAATAAAATTGTCAAAATATCCACATTCCCGTCCTGAATCCCTGCACTTGGGCATTCAATTTTATTTCCAATTTCCTCACGCCGCACACCGCAAATCCGATTCTGAGAGTTAGCGACACTTAAAATGTTTATTTAAGTATATGGGAGATTTATTTTTATTTGGAAATATGTAAATTGTTGTACCTAATTCTATCTTACTTATTATCATTATCATCAAGTATTTTTATCTCCACTGCAGGGGCACGACCCTCTCTGTACTACTAGAGTCATATTTGGCCAGAGCAGCCAGAGGATTTGGCCTACACTCTCCACGCTGGCAAGACAGGTGGGAGATGTCTCATAATGTTTATACTTAAGCTTTGTTTAGCTTGTATTTCCTAAGTCGCGTTCTACGACATCCACGGGAGGACTTGGAGTGGCCCTATTATATATATATATATCTATACCAAAAACGGTTGTATAGTGTGTTATTAGTTTAGAACCATTAAATTTAATAAAATCTTATTTTAAAAGAAACATTATGGGATACTCGGTTGGAACAAAGTTTCATAAATTGAAGCCCCTAAAATCCAGTTCCTAAAGAAATCCGTGACGGAAAATCCTACAACTTTTTAAAATCTTAGATGTACCCCATCCGCCAAGTCCATACCGTCTGGAAAGGCACTTCGTTCCAATAAAACTGCTTTCAAAATAAATCCACTAAACTTATACCTTTTTAAAGTATGAAATAGTTCTTATTTTTCAGAGAGGCTTATAACTTGAAGACGCTCCAAGCAAACTAGAACGGGCATTTTAGGCTCCAGGCCCCAATGAATATTTGACGATATCTCAGATTTCAGCCGCCTTTCAGTTTTATCTACAGTCATGCCTAAGTTCGAACTGACGCACATACATTTTAATATATCACTAAGCCCTAAGGCGACCGATAATTTTCTTCTTCTTATCGTGTGTGTTAGTGACTAACACTAGTGTCAGAGTTTTTAAACCGCCTTAAAGGCCCCTGACATGGTTTTACGTAACGACCAATGTCAAAGACAGTGACTGGGTCCGACGGCTTAACGTGCCCTCCGAAGCACGGATCATCTTACTTATCAGACAATCAGGTGATCAGCCTACAATGTCCTAACCAAACTAGGACAACAACACAAAGTCGTTGCCCCCGCCGGGAATCGAACCCGCGACCTCCGGGTATGAACCGAACGCTCTAACCACTACACCACGGAGGCAGTTAATTTTGATAAGTTATTAAGCGGATTATTAAGCAAAATGTTCTCATACGAAAAGCGATAACGGTTCGAGTTTGTCAATTTTTGAAAAATTATGTTGAATTAGATATTTTGAAATGCTTAGACCGTGTCCTGATTTTTAGGGTCCCGTACCTACTCAAAAGGTAAAAAGGGGAATCTTTTACTAAGACTTTACTCGTCCGTTGCGTTATTCGTCTATCATCAGGCTGTATCTCATGAACCGTGTTAGCTAGACAGTTGAAATATTTACAGCTGATATATTTTTGTTGCCGCTATAACGACAAGTAATAAATATTTAAGTGGGGCTCCCACACAACAAACGTGATTTTTATAGTTATGGAACCCTTTGTGCGCAAGTCAGATACATTCAAAAGGGCTCTCTTGTTCATAAAAAATGTCAAACGTTTTTTTAAACCTATTTAGTTACAATAAGTTTTTTCCTTGTCCTTCTTTTCAAAAGACATTAAAACTTATTGTAACTAAATAGGTTTACCATATGTGTTTTAAGTTTTTATAAACATACCGGTAAAAGAGAGACATAAATTCAGACCGAAGATATATTTCAAGGTACCTTATGTCTCAAGAAGGGAAAGAGGAAAACCCAGTAGGTGTGGTGTTTTACCAAGACATCAAAAGGCTCCCATGCTGGTCTGGGAGAAATAAAAAAAACTTAGAATGTACCAGCTGCTTCTCTTCCCACGCAGATCATAAAAACCGATCGAGGGAATGGGCAAAAATGCAAATCATGTTAACAGGCGATGCGGCTAGCAACCCATCACTGTATTGATTGCTTTTCCATCTTCTCGCCCACCATGACGCTAAAAGTGGCTTTTGGGTCTTGCGGCCCTGGGCTCTGCATAGAGCCGCAAGACCCAAACTGCTCTGTCTGCCCCATTAGGGATAAAGACGTGATAGTATGTATGTATGTATGTAGCTGAAGACAGGAATGTCTCTTATGTCTCATTCATCATTTTCATTATCATATCTTTCAGTATCCACTGCAGGAGCTCTCTGTACTACTAAAGTCACATTTAGTCGGAGTAGCCAGAGGATTGGGCCTACACTCTCCGCGCTGGTCAGACGGGTTAGAGAGGTCACATGATGTTTATAAGCTTTGTTTAACGTAAACCTTATTTTTAAGTTTACGTTTTATAAATTGTTCACGCCATATCGCCCTTTTTACATCATATACTCTTTCGTTCATCTCATTCACATCTATGGCCTGCTTGTCAAGAAGAAAGAAGAGTTTAGTCTGATCGCAACATCGGCGCGCACAACACCCGCAACCATGGAATTGTATGTACTAACCCCGCAATTTACGCTAAATAATTAAAAGTGTAAGGCTGCAGCCTGAAAGTACCAGTGCGTGTTTCGTATCAGGTGAGCAGGCCTACATTTATCACTCATTTACCTATTACAGTCCACTACGCATCCGCTGAACCATAAATAATTAAAAAATTACACTTTCAACTACCGTTAACAGTACTAAAAAGTTAGGTTATTAAAACATGATTTATGGAAAAACAAGGAAAATACATCAAAGTTGCGACTTTTGCAAGTCACTAAAACTTAAGACTCGACATATCTTTTCACTTTAAAGGGTTGTATTAAATAAAATATATTAATCATGTATACATACATACGTACTATCACGTCTTTATCCCTAATGGGGCAGACAGAGCATTTTGGGTCTTGCGGCTCTAAGCAGATATAGCCCAGGGCCGCAAGACTCAAAAGCCACTCCTAGCGTCATGGAAGGCGAGAAGATGGAAAAGCAATGAAAACAGATGGGTTGCTAGCCGCATCGCCTGTTAACATGATTCGCATTTTCACACAGCACCTGCCTGGTTCACCTGGTTCCGTGGGCATTTTTCCGCGCCTAGGCTGTTCTATTAAGCCCCTTGCACGTGAGGGAGACAGCGACATTCTTCTGTGCCTCCCCAATGTGGACTGGAAGTTGTTTTCATTCGAGCCAGCCCAGCTCGTCGAGGAAGCGGAGTAGTGCAGAGGGTGAGCTGCAGGCCTCCGGCATCGTACTTGGTGATCCCAGGTACTCCTCTCGTGTTGATGCAACGCTCGGACACTCTAGTATCACGTGCTTTGCTGATTCTTCTGTTTCCATACAGCCTCTACATAGAGGGCTGTCGGTTATACCTATAACGAATAGATGTTTATTAAGAGTACAGTGTCCTGTTAGTAAGCCTACCATTTTTCTAATTTTTACCCTTGGAAGTGTGAGAAGTCGACGTGAGTAGCGTGGGTTCCACGTCGGGATAGCCTCCCTTGTTTGCCGACATGTTCCTAGGGTATTCCAGGCTTGTTGTTTTTCTTTGTTGGTTTTGGCTCTGATCCAGGCACGAATCTGGTTGAATGGAATGGGGGCTTGAGGTGGTGGTCCTATCGGTACCATGTTCGAGCCCCTCCTAGCCAGTTCGTCCGCTGCATCATTGCCAAGTGAGCCACTATGGCCTTTGATCCATTGTATAGTGATATTGTTTTTATACTTACAGAGTTGTTCTAGTGCTTTATGGCATTCTAGGATTAATGCAGAGTCGATCATCGGATTTCTCAGAGCATGAAGGACTGCTGCGCTGTCGGTTAAGATACGAATAGACATGTTTGTTACCTTTAACCTGTTGATTTTTACCGCAGCATGGGTTATAGCTACGCATTCAGCTTGGTAGATGGAGTTATCTTTACCCAGAGCCGTGGTGTAGTGAATGTTGAGGTCATGTGGGAAGACACCGGCACCCACTCCTGAGCTCATCTTGGAGCCGTCTGTGTACACTCTTACCTCATTGATGTTAGAATTGTCGGTTTTGTCCTCGTGTAATTGTATTTTGTATTTCTTGTCGAACACAAATTGTTTCTTGATTCTGTCGTTTATTGCTCCCATCAGATTGGATGAGTTCATGGCTAGCGATAATATTATTGAATGAGGAGAGTTCGAGTTTTTCTTCCAGAGACCTAAGGTCCAGAGTCTCATGGCTGCAATTTCTGCCTCTTGTTTTATGTGTAGGTGTAATGGAGTTATATCCAGTATTATTTCTAAGGCGGCAGTAGGGCACGTTCTCATCCCGCCACTTATGGCCAGGCATGCCGTCCTTTGGAAGCTTTGTAGTTTATCCTGAGCTGTTTTTAGGTTTGTGCGAGTCCACCATACGATCGCCCCGTAGGTTATGGTGGGTCTCACACAGCACCTATTAAATATATCACCCTGTAAATGAGCGCACATCAATACATTTCACACTAAGATTTAGCGGTTATATCGCCTTGTTTACGTATTGCGATTTGAGCACAGTTGCATCTGTGTGTAGACGGTATGAACTTGTTCCGTAGCAACTTATGTCATTTTTTTACTACCCTACAAAAAGTTATTTTGTAAAGTGCCCTGCAGTTAGTATTATATTCTTCTATATATATATATATATATATATATATATTCTTATATATATTATTATAGCCTTCTATATGCAGGTATAAGTCGAGAAAAATGTGTATTTATGAATAATTTAAATAGGTAGTTTTAGTAAGTGTGTTTAACTGCCTCCGTGGTGTAGTGGTTAGAGCGTTTGGCTCATACCCGGAGGTTGCGGGTTCGATTCCCAGCGGGGGCAACGACTTTTGTGTTGTTGTCCTAGTTTGGTTAGGACATTGCAGGCTGATCACCCGATTGTCTGATAAGTAAGATGATCCGTGCTTCGGAGGGCACGTTAAGCCGTCGGTCCCGGTCACTGTCTTCGACATTGATCGTTACCTAAAACCATGTCAGAGGCCTTTAAGGCGGTTTAAAAACTCTGACACTAGTGTTAGTCACTAACACACACGATAAGAAGAAGAAGAAGAAGAAGTAAGTGTGGATAAATTTTTTGCGAGTTGGATGTGCGTACAAACCTTGAATGGTTTTTGCATATCCCATTTTGATGTAATAATATATTTTTTTTGTAAATAAATGAATAAAATGAAATGAAACCTATTCCCTCGATTGGATCGATTAATTATGTATATTAAAATATAATATGCACCGCCTGTTTGTGGTCTAGTAGTTAAAGAGTCCCCCGAACCTAGACCAAAATACAACTTTCCATACAAACGTAGTCTACGTTTTATTTCAAAACGACATGTCCGATTTCGACAAAATTTTGTAATTTCAAAGATATTGCAATTATCTAGGTATATAACTGGTTTCCAACGGTAAAAATATGAACTTGAAATAGAATCTTATACCTTTAAACGAGCAATTCTTGTATGTATGTATGTATATATATATATTTATTTATAAATTTCTGTGATCTCGAAAACGGCTCTAACGATTTCGCTGAAAATTTGTATATGGGGGTTTTCGGGGGTAAACAATCGATCAAGATTAGTTTTATGTTTGGGAAAACGCGTGTTTTCGAGTTTTCATGCGTTTTTCTTTCCACGCAGAATATGGTCGCTAATTTCGTCGCGCCGCGACCGCCTTGATTTAGCTCAGTGGTTAAGGATAGCGACCGCTAGAAAGAGTGTTACGGGTTCGAATCCCACTCGGTGACTTACTTTCGTTTTTTTTTATGTTTAAGTTTATTTATTTTTTTATTTTGCATTGTTTTTAGACAAGTTTAAAAAAAATTAGTTAATGTTTGAGATGTAACCGAGCAAAGCTCGGTCGCCCAGGTACTATAGTGTTATTTATCATTTTTGAACAGTATGGGAAACTTCTAAATCGTTATATTTTCTTTCCAGTTCATAATTTTACTGTGGGAAACCAGTTATAAACCTAGATATTGCAAATTCTTTACAATTACCCATTTTACCGGAATCTGACATGTGGTTTCAAAATTAAAAGTAGACTACGTTTGTATGGAGAAGTCTAGGTTCGGGGGACTCTTAAGGCGTTCCCCTTGTGATCCGGAGGTCATGGGTTCAAATCCCACTGGGAAGCATACTTTGTGAAAAGTTGTTTTCGGTCTGGTCAGGATATTGCAGGCTTAAATCACCTGATTATCCGAAAAGAAAGATGATTCCGTGTTTTGGAAGGCACGTATAAATTGTGGTTCTCGAACGCCATCTAGCGTTGGCTTAAACCTATCCCAGGATTGGTTCTCTATTCTTTGGTTTGCGGAGGGCAGACGGCAGTCGCTTTGTTTAAAAACTAGTAGTTCGCCACGAACTTAGACCTTGCGATTATTATTTAAGAATAATGTACATGATTTGGATGAATTTTACTATCGGTGCAGGTTTACCGATATGCGAATTCATGGTTGTGACCAAATTTCCAAAATAGTTGCCAATCACAGCCCTTTCTTCAAATGACTTTCGATCTAGCTCTGACATGTCAGGAGCACCTTCCAACCATACAATCCCATGGATATGAGGTCTACCGTGATGCAAAAATTCAGTTCTGTACCAGTAGTCTTTCACCGAAAAATGACCCATCATTTTTCAAATGACAAAGTCAGCTCGTTGTTGGAAAAACCAGGTTTAAATGTTTATTTCTATTGCCATGGCTCTGTGCCGCTGCTCATTGGTTTCTTACTTTCTTCGTAAAGCTACTTTGCGGGCTTTGATTGCTGTTGATCTCTTGTTAGTTCGTAGCATAATTATTTAAACTACTACAGAAGCACAGACAAGCAGCGATAGCGATTGAACGAAAGTTCGCTCAACAAAATTGCTAAATTTAATAAACAAGCCAACAATCAATAACTGAAGAAAAAAAACTAATCGTAAAATAAGCAAACCCCTTTTATTTTAAGTCGGTTAAATATGATAAAATTTATAGAACCACTTATGAAACTCAAAATAATAACTATAATAGCTATTCAGAGAAATTACTTCGTGGACCCCAGGGGAGATATGTATTTTTAAGAAAGTTGTTCAGTAGCCCGGACTGAATTCACCGTTAAATAGTTTGAGTTTATTTTGTAAGAGGATTTGTATTGTATATTCGTCACGGCTTAGTCAGCTAGACTTCGCGAGTCACCCTAAACCCGTTTAAGTATAACGTATAAAAAAGTTGTTCAGACAAAAATGTTGTTCAAATAAAAAGATATCGTTTTCATAATGGCAACAAAAAAGTCTAATGACATTTTTGAAAATATTTTGAAATGGCGGATATATGACAGTTTTAAAATTTTAAACCCCCATATTTCCGTCATTTTAAAAAATTTCGGAAAACTGGCTCGACAAAAAAATTCTATTTAGTTGTTGAACCTGCTTACAAAATTTCAAGAGAATCGGTTAAGAAATGCGACCTAGGCGAGAACAGGCAGACAGACAGACAGACAGACAGACGGACAAAAGAATTTTTGGCTAGTCTCTAAACTGAGACGCTTCGCTCGCTTCGCTCGCTCGGTCAACAAGTAACCTCGTCAAATCACCTAGGTTGGGTTTCGGACCATGGCTCTAAAGCTTTACCGCTGAGGATGCAATCGGGAATACGCTCGGAGGATGATGATTAAAATATAATATGTAAACTTAAACTAAAACGGAGAAAATATATTTTTACTTTATTTTATTATGATTCTTGGTCTGGTTATTTATAATACTATATATCTATAAAAGTAAAATATAGAAAATATATTATAAGAAACCTAACCCAGCTGACTAGTGGCCTCTCGCCTCAATAACATCCATATCTATCTATACATATAATAAAACAGTTAAAAAAAGTGTGTCTGTCCATAG
Source organism: Acrobasis consociella (assembly GCA_963555685.1). NCBI lineage: Eukaryota > Metazoa > Arthropoda > Insecta > Lepidoptera > Pyralidae > Acrobasis > Acrobasis consociella. The sequence goes on from OY743127.1 coordinate 1,171,437, forward strand.
AACATATTTTCAACAAAAAAAAGGGTTTTTATTTTTTTATTTTTTATTTTTTTTATCATAGGATATTTAAAATATCTCTTAATAATCGTCATTATTTTGTTGCACTATTGTTGACGTCAAATAGTTACTTACAGCTAAGTTTACTACCGCTTCCAAAGCGCTAGTGCAGAAGAAGCGGTAACAAACTGCACTGCACCTCTTCTCCAAAGACGTCAACTCACAATTAAATTAATACTTAAAGTTAATGTGGACAGAGAATACATTGTTTTGTTTGTTATGTCATATCATAATTTAAATTTAATTTTTAGAATGTCAAAATTTTAAATTAATGTCAAGTTGTAGATTCAGTTTGTACAAAATGTACCAAATTATGACATTTTCGAGTACCTATATTACAAACTTTTAGAGGGACCCGCGTCAAGCTCAAGCCAGACTTTTTTGTCTTTAAGGTAGTCATCGGTCCTATAATAAGCCTTCTCACAAAGTACTTTTTTTACATAAGTTTTAAATCTTTTGTCTGGCATATCAAGGATCGATTTTGGCAATTTATTATAAAAAAGTATACAGTTCCCCATAAACGTCTTATTAATTGTTTTAAGCCTATAAAACGGGGCAACTAAGTCATTCTTATTACGTAAGTTTCTATCGGTAAAATCGCTTACTTTATTGTATGAGGAAATATTTTTCCTTACATACATTATGTTTTCAAATATATACTGTGATGCTAAGGTAAGTATATCTATTTCCTTGAATAATTCTCTGAGTGAGTCTCTAGATCCTAACCCGTAAATAGCACGAATTGCCCGTTTTTGTAAAATAAAAATAGTCTGAATATCGGCTGCATTCCCCCACAGGAGTATGCCGTAAGACATTACACTATGAAAGTAACTAAAGTACACTAGTCTAGCAGTTGCTACATCTGTCAATTGTCTTATTCTCCTAACAGCATAAGCCGCAGAACTAAGCCTATTTGAAAGTTTAGTTATATGAGCACCCCATTGAAGTTTCGAGTCTATTGTAATTCCTAAGAAGGTAGTACTTTCAACAAGATCGAGTTTTTCACCATCTATCATTATGTCAACGCAGCCCTGTCTCACATTGGGAAGAGAAAATCGAACGCATTGAGTCTTTTTCGCATTTAACATGAGATTATTGGCAGAAAACCAATCAGAAATGGAAGACAAGGTGCTGTTCACCGCGCTAGCGTTTGTGCTATGTCGATCAAGTTTGAATATAAGCGAGGTGTCATCAGCAAACAGCACTATGCCAGCTGCCTGCTTCTCAACCATGTAAGGCAAGTCATTGACATAAACCAAGAAAAGGAAAGGTCCAAGAATTGAACCTTGCGGTACGCCTATCTTAACATTAGATCCGTGCGATTTTATGCCCTTTAAATCAACAGTCTGATGCCTATCTGTTAAATAAGATTCTATAAGTTTTATTGAATTACCATCAAAACCGTATTGACGAAATTTAAGCAAAAGTGTCGGATGATCTACGCAATCAAATGCTTTGGAGAGATCACAAAATGATCCAATTCCATCATTTTTGTTCTCCCATGCGTCGTATATATGAGTAACAAGTGCTACTCCCGCATCGATGGTCGATTTCCCGCCAGTAAAGCCGAATTGTTGGCTATGGAAAAGGTTGTAGGTCTTAAAATGAAGAAGCATTTGATTGAGCATTATCTTTTCGAACACCTTACTCAAAACTGGCAGGATAGATATAGGTCTGTAGTTGCCAGGATCTGTTTCTCTGTCTGATCGGTGCGATGGAGACATAGTCATCGAGTAATAATTTAAAAAAAAACCTGTCTGTTTGACTGTTTTTTTGTTTGTCTGTTTGTACACGCTAATCTCCGGAAATACTGGACGGATTCGAATGAAACTTTTTTGTTGTAACGCTGTTAAGCCTGGGCAACACAAAGGGTATAAATAGAAAATGGAACACCTGAAGCAGAACTATAATGTTCCAGCTAAACTATAAGAAATATAAAGATGACGTCTTATCAAAAGTTGTTCAGCTTGATGAGCATTTTCCAGAGACATAAAGTCCACGTGAACGAAGTCGCAGACTTCGGCTAGTTGTAAATAAACTGTAAATACCCTTTTTTCACTTACAAAAGAAATCTGGCTGTAATAAGACCGAAAGAAAGCACTTAACAAGAAATGAAATATATCGCCATCAATCAAACGCCGCTTCATAACAGATATTGACAAATAACCTTTCCGTTCCTTGTTTCGATATGAGAAATGTAGGTTACTCCTACATATTGATCCATAATATAACACAAGTCTCGAACTTACTTTGGGTCTAGCTCAATCTGTGTGATTTGTGCGCTCCCACCCATGGTACAATAAAATAAGGTATTCTCTTCCCGAGATGGAACTTGACTACGTCACAAAGTGTTGCCACTGATTATTCTTTTCGGTAAATTTAAGGACTTTCTCAATTAGTTCATGAATATTTAAAAAAATATTAAGTAACTTAGCTATTTAGTATCTCGCGATTCTCGCGTGATTTATCAATTCAATATTTTATAAATTGATATAATAGATTATTAATTCGAAATTGGTATATAAAGTTCAAAAATGCATTACGCTCAGGTAATTCAATTTCACACAGTGGCAACATATCAAACTGTGACGTAGTCAAGTTCCACCTACGTCATCAGCTGTCACGGGAAGAGAATACCTTATTTTATTGTACCATGCTCCCACCCAAGTCAAACCATTTTTTCATCCAAGATGGCCGCCGATGATCAACTGCATGCGATTTGACAGAAACTCGGTAACTAACTATCATTCGGAGTTTTTGGCGGGAAGTCAAATTGTCTTGCAAATTGATTCTAGTGGACTTTATAATATGAAATTGGTGTAGTTTGGTGTTATAAATGCTCATTCTCATGGACAATATGTGAAATACAGTAGACAGTCATAGTGCGGTTGTCGTGATATTTATTTGCGGACTGCGGTGGGCGTCTTTGGGCGCCGTCCGCCACTCAATCGGTTATGAAAACCAGTGGACTCGTATAGATTTGTCGCTAGAAGCTCCCGTGAAGCAATCAAAGGACCTATACCAGCCTTTGATTGTATAGTTATTAATTGGTTTAGGATTAGGAATAAAGAAGAGATATTACTAGACACTGGCAAGATAAGCTTCAACGAAGTTTGACCGCTATAATCAAGAAAAGAAAAAAAAAACTATCATTCGGCAACAGAAATACATCATCTGTGACTGATAGACAGACAGACGGAACGCTTAATAGGACCTAATATAAGTGTAAGTTTAAGCAACGATACCTCAGAAGATTTCAATTGGATTTTATTTTATAAAAAAAATCTTTTGTTAGCATAATGAATCAGGATTTCGGTAAAAAGAACATTAATATTTGCGAACGGTTCATATCGGACTCTCAGGATTGTTTTCTTTCCTGAATTATTAGCATTTTCTCTTTGTTTGAAGCATTTTATTATCATTTATTAAATCGGACTTCTTAAAGAATATTTTCACTGGGTTTTCTATTAAAATAAAACAAGTTCAATAAGAATCTTTTTCTAACACGTCTGGCCAGAGAGGAGAGTGTAGGCCAAGTCCTCCAGCTGTTCAATTTTTAGAAGGTTATTTACCTTCACTTAACTACAATTACATGGGCCACAAAGGCCAAAGGTCAGATATCTGTGTCCGTATTTCAAGAAAAAGCGACATGACATCTAAATTGGTTTCTGTTGTCGTACGGCCCTCGACCCTTTGTTGGAATTTTAAAAATTCACAACCCTGTCCCGAGAGCTGCAGTGTGACGTCATTAGGGCTGCCTCACAGAATATGGGTTAATGTATACTGTGGGTTACCTTTATACATACACTAGCTGTGCCCGTCGGCTTCGCTTCCCGTGGGAATTTCAGGATAAAAACTATCCTATGTCTTTCCCTGGGTATTAAACTATATCTATATCAAATTTTATCTAAATAGGTTCAGTGGTAGAAGCGTGAAGTGGTAACAAACAAACAAACAAACAATTATACAAACTCACTTTCGCATTTATAATATTGGTAGGATTAGAAGGATATGCAACGTGGAAAGGACATTGCCGTAATAAATCGAACCATGGAACATACTAGATCACTATATTATAATGAAACTAAAATAACAGTCAAAATTTAAAAAAAAATGGCCTTTCCCTACTAAAGTGTGCAGTCGCCCTGGCAATCATCATCAGGTCTTTTTGTCTCCACTGCAGAAGCACGACCCTCTCTGTACTACCAGAGCCATACTTGGCCAGAGCAGCCATAGGATTTGGCCTACACTCTCCTCGCTGGCCAGACGGGTTGGAGAGGTCTCATGATGTTTATAAGCGTCGTTTAGCTTGTATTCCCTAAGTTTCCTTCTACGACATCTACGGGAAGACTTGGAGTGGTCCTATTCTACTCTGCCGGAAATCATACGGCATTTATATAGACTGTAAATGTACGATGCATAGAGCATAAAGTTGTCGTTCCAAAACGCTAGTAGAATAAAAATAATAAAAATTTGACCTTCAAAAGTCATAAAAAAATACATGTTTTTTTTAGTTTGAGCTTTACTTAACCCTTTCTGGGACATTTATTGGTATAGATGTAAATGTTTGCAGAGCGTAAAAGACGAGGGAGTGGGTAGTTTCTTTTTCGTATGTTTAAGTGGCCAACATGTCTGCCCTTTAGTTACCTGATAGTGTAACCCTTTATTTATAAAAAAGCAAAGGTTTGCTAAACCAGTTTTAGTAAAAATAAATTGTCTCGTTCTTTCATCATCATCCGAGCGTATTTTCGCGGTTGCATCCTCAGCAGTAAAGCTTCAGAGCCCGGTCCGCTACCTAACCAAAGAGATTTGACGAGGTTACTGGTTTTATCTCGTTCTTTCAATGTTAAATATTGAAAAGAGGAAAAGGGACAAAAAAACAACTAAAATAGTTTAAGTAAACGGTTGTTTATTTTTATGAATATGACGGTAAATATAAGTCGAAATTGTGTTGTGTATTTAATAAGTTCCTGCGTTGGTAGCTTAGGCCTGACTAACTTAATAACTGTCATCTTACTGCAGCTGAGGCTGGCTTAAGGGGCCTGTGATAACTCAGCCTGAAGAGGGAAAACAAGGTCAATAATACGCCCTTATATTCTTTTGCGGATATTAATAAGCCCGTATACCGGGAACTCTAATGAATTATACTTTTATTTGCCAGGATGATTAAAATAACCGGCCAAGTGCGGTTAAGTACCATTATCTATAAAAAATCTCATTTTTGTACTAAGTACTTATATATTTATTTTACTATGGATTTATTTGTTTTTATAGCTGCAACAGAAATTCGTAATCTGTAAACATTTCAACTCTCTAGCTATGACAGTGTACGAGATACAGCCAGCCAGACAGACAGACAGACGGACGGACAGCGGAGTCTTAGTAATAGGGTCCCATTTTTACCCTTTTGGTACGAAACCCTAAAGACTCAACTTTCAAGCGTTTGCCGCCACTAACTTTTGAACCAAAAGACGAGGACGTCAAACATATAGACTAAGAGGGGGCCGTATGCAACCCTACCTCATTGAGTAGCAAAATGTGATTAGGGTGTTGCATTATCTTATACCTTTAAACGAGCAATTCTTGTATATTTATTTATATATAAATTTCTGTGATCTCGAAAACGGCTCTAACGATTTTGCTGAAAATTGGTATATGGGGGTTTTTGGGGGTAAACAATCGATCTAAATTAGTCTTATGTTTGGGAAAACGCGTGTTTTCGAGTTTTCATTCGTTTTTCTTTCCACGCAGAATATGGTCGCTAATTTCCTTGCGCCGGCCGCCATCCGCTTAGCTCAGTGGTTAAGGATGCTGACCGCTAGAAAGAGTGTTATGGGTTCGAATCCCACTCGGTGACTTACTTTTGTTTTTTTTTATGTTCAAGTTTATACAATGTCCTTTTTAATTAAGTACAAATATTTAAAGGGGTGATTCAGTCCATCATTTCGAACAACTTTTCCTAATAAAAAGCTCGGTCACCCAGGTACTATTAAAAAGATATGTCTTAATGTACAGGGTTGCATGGGCCTAACCTGGAGCATTTTGTACAGTCAGAAAAAATACGGCCCCCTCTTAGTCAAATAGCAGAGAAAAGAGAAGAATGGACGATTCTCCACTTGACTTCCTCGAAAAGAGCAATCTATTCAATTACAAGAATAGTTAGTATGTTGCGTGTTCTATCCTCGGAATCCAGTGTACGTGTATCATTAGTTTCGTATTGACATCGTAACCCGAATAAAAAATATAAAAGTCAACAGAAAAGTAACTTACGAAATATTTTATACGAGCTGCGCCCTGCGGTGTTACTCGCGGTTTAAGTAGCTTATGTTAACACATAACCACATCCTGATGTCTGACGTCCGCTGACATCCAGGATGTCAGCTTACTGCATTTTTTTTATCATAATTGGCCTAGCCGTTTGCTCGTGTAGAAGTAACAAATACATACACACTGACAAACTTTCGCCTTCATAATATTAGTATGATTTAAAAGACAATCCGGTGGGATGGAAGTTTGGACATTAATAAATTAAATAGGTGGAAGAAAATGAGAGAGACCTTTGTCCAACAATGGGAAAAGTGAGCAATATGCGTCACGTTTCCCGTCCTCGCATCTCTCTCCCGTTTTCGCCTGGTAGGCGGCAGACGCCTGCAGCTGTCCGGCAACACCCTCGACAAGGCGAGAACAGGGGAGAGGTGCGAGGACAGGTAACTCTAGGAATTTCCGTTCTATATGAACTATCTAATATTAATTCTATGACAATGTGTCACGTCTGTACCATTTCGAATTTGTAGATCTACGTGATGCTACGAGGGTCAACATCTTTTGTTGTCCTGAAAAAGGACAGGTACTATAACAAGAATTCCTAATGTCACGTGGGTACAAGCACTGAGGGCGCGTGATTTAACCCTTTGTGCCCGAGGTCCTAAAAATAATTTTGTATACACTTGGTGACAAGAAATATCAAGTGGCTTATTTCTTTTCTTTATTTTTTGTGTTAGTTTCAAGTTTATATCTTACGAGTAATGATAGCAATAGGTATAGTAATTTTTTGGATCTCGGTGGTCCGTCCCATCCATCCATGCTGGTCTGGGAGAAATAAAAAAAAACTTAGAATGTATAGAATGTACCAGCTGCTTCTCTTCCCACGCAGATCGTAAAAGCCGATCGAGGGAATGGGCAAAAATGCAAATCTTAACAGGCGATGCGGCTAGCAACCCATCACTGTATTGATTGCTTTTCCATCTTCTCGCCCACCATGACGCTAAAAGTGGCTTTTGGGTCTTGCGGCCCTGGGCTCTGCATAGAACCGCAAGACCCGAAATGCTCTGTCTGCCCCATTACGGATAAAGACGTAAAATATGTATGAATGTATGGTGGTCCGTCGGGTCTACGCGTTCCTAGCGGTTTCGCTAAGCGACACCGGGCGTGGCCCGCACTTGGATGGGTGGGTGACCACAAGTGGCATGAAATTTTCTTGAGCTCCTGCTTCGAAAGACACGTAAAGTCGTTGGTTCCCGGCTGTCATCATTGAAAGACAGTCGTCAAGCTATACCAGATGCCTTTATGCAGCTTGAAAAAATTGGACAATAGTGTTGTACATATTTTTTTTTTAACATACACGGAAATAAACAAAAACAACAATTTTAATTTCAAGTTACAACTTCACTAGGCGCTTTCGGCATTCATGGAAAACATTTTGTGAGATGGGAAAAACCATTGAACTCGCGACACCGTTACCGACACCAAGTTTTCACTGTTGCTGCCATATTTTAAAATTAAAAATTGACTTCCATCTTTCTTTGCCCTTTTTCTAGTTTGATAAAAAGATTCAAAATCAAACCACATTTTTCAACAAAGCTTATTAGAAGCAATGCATTAAACGGTCTCGACAAAGCTTTTAGCCGAGGACAAATCCAACATCTCTCGAAGAGTACAAAATGAATAAAACCACCGTCCAAATTAGTATTGACAATCTTTGACGGCGTGTTTGTGAAAAACATTGAAAAATCTCAAAGCACCGTGTTACATTTCTGGTGTGGGTAAAATATGGAAAAATTACATTTCTTGTACAAGCTTTTATTGTTTTTCTTCTTATCGTGTGTGTAAGTGACTAACACTGGTGTCAGAGTTTTTAAACCGCCTTAAAGGCCTCTGTCATGGTTTTAGGTAACGATCAATGACAAAGACAATGATCGGGACCGACGGCTTAACGTGCCCTTCCAAGCACGGATCATCTTACTTATCAGACAATCAGGTGATCAGCCTACAATGTCCTAACCAAACTAGGACAACAACACAAAGTCGTTGCCCCCGCCGCGAATCGAACCCGCGACCTCCGTGTATGAGTCGAACGCTCTAACCACTACACCACGGAGGCAGTTATTGTGAGCTTTTATTGTGAGGCCAAAGTACTAAGACAAACGAAATAAGCCTAAACTCGACGGGGTTGCATCGTTTTATTACTGAGTTCCATCGTATACCTTCCGTCTCCGTGATCAGATCCTAGGCATCGTCTACCATAAAGTGCTCGTAAAGAAAATCAAACGAGTCCTACTAACCTAAACAAACATTCATACATAAATACAAGATACACTGCAAGTTAAATTAAAGATTGTAAAAACAATTCCATTAATAATTAATTACAATCACGTCGGGGTCACCACTATAGCAAAATATTTTTTATTTTTATTTATTCAAGAAACCAACAGCCTGTTACAATATTATATCTTATCTACGAGTTTCACTTAGAGTAAAGCTAATAACAGGGTTCTCTCTTTAAATACAAGTATAAAAGAAGTGTACAAAACTCAGATAAAAGGTATTATTGTTAAAGGGATTACCACCTTCATGTTTTACAGTGAATTATAGGTTCTTACTAGATTTTATTATATAATGTATATTAAACTATTTATCATTTTTGAGTACTGTACTACTCACCTTATGATATTTCGATAAACCGAATGAGTTTACTTCAAATGAGTACAATAATAAAAACTCCTACTCAGATTTACTATGTCAAGGATCCTAAATAATATGAATACCTTAAATAATTTGCATCCTATGCTGATGTTACAATACCAAATTTGTTTCACTGGAAGAAAAAAAAAATGTTTCTACATCAAGGCATGCTATCCAATATGCTCGGCTTTGCTATATATTTTTTTCGTATGAATTAATATAAAAACTAGCCGAAATTTATGTCTCTGGAAAATGCTCATCAGACTAAACAACTTTTACTAAGGCGTAATTTTTTTATTTCCCCTGATACAGGACCATAATGGTCCAGCTTAACTTTAAGAAATATAAAAATAACGCCTTAGCAAAAGTTGTTCTGCCATTGAGCATTTTCCGGAAAATAAAGTCCACGCGAACGAAGTCGCGGGCTTCGGCTAGTAAGTAATATTTAAGACAAACAAAATCTTCCGATCTTCCGATCCATCAGAGCAGAACAGATACTGATTGATCATTAGTCTGAGATAATACGGATTAAACATGAATTCAACCAGGAAAATCAGAGACGTTTCCGCGAACACGAATTATAGGGATGCGGACTGGGTAAAATAATAATAATATTTAGTCCGTCAACTAGCTTATCCAGAAATAAAGGACCCATATTTTTTCGTTTAGCGAAGTAGTTAAAATTCCCAAAGATACAGGGATCGAACCGGGGACCTTTGGAGTGGTAGCCGGGCATGGTGACCACTAGGCCATAGATATCGTCAAATTGATCCAGGGGTCTAAAAGTAATAGGAGAACTTACATTGAAAAACTTACATATTTACATTGGAATTGATAACCTTTTCTGACGACCAAAAAACCCCTTACCCCTCCTTTGGTAGTTGAGTAAAAATCTATACATGTAATAAAACAGTAAAAATATTTTGTCTGTACATTTAGTGTTTTTAACTGAAATGGATAGAGGGCATACTCCCATGCTGGTCTGGGAGAAATAAAAAAATCTTAGAATGTACCAGCTGATTCTCTTCCCACGCAGATCGTAAAATCCGATCGAGGGAATGGGCAAAAATGCAAATCATGTTAACAGGCGATGCGGCTAGCAACCCATCACTGTATTGATTGCTTTTCCATCTTCTCGCCCACCATGACGCTAAAAGTGGCTTTTGGGTCTTGCGGCCCTGTGCTCTGCATAGAACCGCAAGACCCAAAATGCTCTGCCTGCCCCATTAGGGATAAAGACGTGATAGTATGTATGGATAGAGGGACAGTTAGAAAGAATAATAGAAAGCAAAAAAATGTTTTTTTTTTCTTTTTGTCTGTATGTAATGATCCCGCTTATCTCCAGAAATCCTGGACGGATTCGATGAATTTTTTTTTTGTTATAGCTCCTAAGCCTGGGCAACATATAGGGTACAATTGATTGTGGAAAGAGGAACACCTGATGCAGAACCGTAATGGTTCAGCTAAACTATAAGAAATTTAAAAAATGAATTCTTAGCAAAAGTTGTTCAGCCTGATGAGCATTTTCAGTAGGCATAAAGTCCACGCAAACGAAGTCGCGGGCTTCGGCTAGTAAGAAACAACGTTTTAATTATTTGTATTCAGGCAGAGTAATAGGCAAAGTTCAGTTGTTAGAGGACTCCAAGCAATTTAATGCAAATAGACCTCGGTTTGACTCCCAGATGAACTGACGCCATTTTGCACTTCTTCACTATTAGCATAAGACTGCGTTTGAGGCGAAAACAAAAAAAAATTGGCGGGCGCTGACGAATATTAAAATTTATCATTCACTTTTAATAAGAGTTCACTACCGTAATAAATCAAACCAGGGGGTATATTAGATCACTGTAGTATAATGAAATTAGAATAATAAATAAAACTCCCATGCTGGTCTGTACCAGCTGCTTCTCTTCCCACGCAGATCGTAAAAGCCGATCGAGGGAATGGGCAAAAATGCAAATCATGTTAACAGGCGATGCGGCTAGCAACCCATCACTGTATTGATTGCTTTTACGTCTTCTCGCCCACCATGACGCTAAAAGTGGCTTTTGGGTCTTGCGGCCCTGGGCTCTGCATAGAACCGCAAGACCCAAAATGCTTTGTCTGCCCCATTAGGGATAAAGACGTGATAGTATGTATGTATGTATGTATGTATAAATAATTTGTACGTACTTGCTTCTACCTTTTAATTGAGTAAATATTCTCTCAATCTATCGCAGGTTGACTGGAAGAGATACCTACATGGGATAAGTCCGCCTTTGTATATTTGCTCTTTCGTAAGCTGTCTTTGTAAATGTATTTGTTTTGGTACAATAAAGTTATTACAAACAAACAAACAAACAATACTCAAAAAATCCAAACTTCTATACAAAAGTGTGCAACCGCCCTGGCAATTTGTATGGGAATGCCAATTTTTTTGTTTGTTCTTTTGACCATTATTTGAATTGCTCTGACTGGGGTTCGAACCCGGATGTAACCTACCAATCCTACTTTTTATCCTATCCTACTTCCTATACTACTAATCCTACTATCCTACTAATATTATAAATGCGAAAGTGAGTTTGTATATTTGTTTGTTTGTTACCTCTTCACGCTTTAACTACTAAACCGATTTGGATGAAATTTGGTATGGATATAGTTTGAAACTCGGGGAAGGACATAGGGTACTCTTTATCCCGAAATTCCGATGGGGAGCGAAGCCCGCGGGTACAGCTAGTATTGTATAGAAGTAGGTATGTAAGTATATTCCCGTATTTTATCTTTTGTCGCAGGCGTCTCAAAATTAGCACCATTTAAAATGATCTGCTCAAAACAGTTGAGATTTATTACACCGTTTATAAACAGCTGCTTAGGCGCGATCCACATTAATTGGCATGCGATATTATAATATACTATCTGTATCCGCGGGCTTCGCTCCCCGTGGGAATAGCGGGATAAAGAGTATCCTATGTCCTTTCTCAAGTCTCAAACTACCATACCAAATTTCATCTAAATAGGTTCAGTAGTTGAAGCGTAAAGAGGTAACAAACAAATATACAAACTCACTTTCGCAATTATAATATTAGTAGGATTAAATAAGGAAGTTCCAACGACTCAAATCGAATACTTTTTCTAAACGTCAAATAAAATAAATTTTCTAGATTTGTACGAAATAAAGACTAATTACGTCATCGTTTGTTAGAGTCAAATAGCGCTGTTATAATATCAGTTTTTTCGCAATAATAAATTTAAAATCACGCTGAAAATGGATGATTAATGTCAAGTGACATTATTTTATTATGTTTTATTCTATAAACATCACCAAATATATTATCTTTGACCCATGAAACCATTCTATTCTAATTACAGGTTAAATTGCAGGGAAAGTCGTGTCACAAAAAAAAGGAAAAATATTATTCATTTAAGTTTATTAAAAAGTAAATTTTAAGCATCAAAAGTTTAGTAATTTTATTTTATTTATTTATTAAAATACATTTCACAATTTTCAGATAAATGTAATACAGCGCAATATAAACTTATATTAAGTTTTTCTTTGCACTAGATGTTCACCGCGGGATATCATTCTGTATAATATAATTATGTATGAAATAACAGATAAGTACTTATTTATTTGTTTTTTAGGATCCGTTTCACAATTGTTATCTTTAATTCACAATTGCTATCCAAGTTTATTATAAGAAGCTGTATGTATAGCGTAGACTATATACAATTCTAATATACAGCGTAGACTATATACAATTCTAAGTTATGTATAATTTAAAATACAACAACAAATAAACACAGTTTACGGTAAATAAATCCTGTTATTTCACAATGCAACTTTTATTGACGTTGGCAAGTGGCTCTTTGCTCTTTGTCATTCAATGTGCATCGCTCCTTACGAATTCACGTCTGCTCATTCATCCCCTATTTCCCTGCGAAATGTTTTCGCGAATATCGCAAAATGTACAAACGTAGGATTTTGAGAATGCTTTCGAGAAGCAGCGGGATCCCAGTTATCTCGCTTTTGTTTTGTTAGATTGTGAAATTTTTCGTTTTTTGTTTACAGAATATGATGAGGATTTATAATGGAGTATTATAAATAAGTACTTTAATAAGTAATTCAATAAATATTACTAACACTTTCACCATCATCATCATCAGGTCTTTTTGTCTCCACTGCAGGAGCACGTACCTCTCTGTGCCACTAGAGCCATACTTGGCCAGAGCAACCCGAGGACTTGGCCTACACTCTCCACGCTAGCCAAACAGGTTGGAGAGGTCTTATTGATGTTTATAAGCTTTGTTTAGTTTGTTTTACTAAGTTGCCTTCTACGTCATCCACGGAAAGACTTGGAGCGGCCTACAGCCGTGTGGTTTCCGGCAGAGTAGAATAGGATTCTACTCTGCCGGAAACCACACGGCTGTAGGATTTATAATGGAGTATTATAATTATAAGTAACTAGCTGTACCCGCGGGCTTCGCTTCCTGTAAGAAATTCTGGATAAAGAGTACCCTATGTCCTTCTCCAAATCTCTAACTCTATCCATACCAAATTTCATCCAAAACGGTTCAGTAGTTAAAGCGTGAAGAGGTAACAAACAAACAAACAAATATACAAACTTTCACATTTATTATATTAGTAGGATATGATAGAATAGGATAGTAGGATATACAAAGGGTTGAGAGTTCATTTTAGTAAAAGATGGTAAAAGGAGTGGCAAAAGTAACGGATCACTTATTGGAGAGTCACTTTAAGAAGTAAAATTGACAATTAGATCAAAACTAATTTCGGCTTTTATGATGCAAGGAACAACGTGAAAACATATAAAGAGAGACATGGAAAGCACTCCACCGACAAGAGCCCAGCTCTTAAATATAAGAAGAAGAAGATGCAAGGAAAGAGCTTCAAATAATGTGTTATCAAGGCTTTTTAAATTTCTACTAAAACAGATAACACTCAAATTGTATAAACGCAGAAGTTTAAAATATTCATCCAACGTACCTAATTTAGGACTTCCACAAAGTTACTTAAAACCTCTGAACGAAGTCGCGTTATATCATCCATCGGCTCAAAACGCCGATTTATCCGATTTGGTCCGGCAAAGAATTTAATCGATACCAATCAAACTGAGCGCTCCCGCGGGAACATTTCTTTTTATCTGCGCCGATTTTAGAGATTTATCTAGTTTAGATCGCCACCCATGCTGGTCTGGGAGAAATAAAAAAACTTAGAATGTTAGAATTTTGCATGCCCGGGGATCGAACCTGGGACCTTCCGGTGTGTTAGTTTGGCATGATGACCATACGGCTACAGAGTTTTCTAAGTATAAAACAGATTTAATGAATGATCGTGTATTTTACAAGCTTCTTTTCTTGCAATGTATCGAGGTATGAATATTTGTTAAGGTCAAATCTTGCAACTCAATTTTCAACCAGTTGAGTTATCTTCAACCAATTTAGCTGATTTGTTTTATATTTGTGTAAGTCGGATGATAATACAGTATTTTTTGTTGACAAGTACTTTATGCTCCCATGCTGGTCTGGGAGAAATAAAAAAACTTGAGAATGTACCAGCTGCTTCTCTTCCCGCGCAGATCGTAAAAGCCGATCGATGGAATGGGCAAAAATGCAAATCATGTTAACAGGCGATGCGGCTAGCAACCCATCACTGTATTGATTGCTTTTCCATCTTCTCGCCCACCATGACGCTAAAAGTGGCTTTTGGGTCTTGCGGCCCCGGGCTTTGCATAGAACCGCAAGACCCAAAATGCTCTGTCTGCCTCATTAGGGATAAAGACGTGATAGTATGTATGTATGCAGATCGCCGTGTGGTTTTTGGCAGATCAGAATAGGAACACTCCAAGTACTCCCGTGGATGTGTGATGTGACTTAGGAAATACAAGCTAGACAAAGCCTATAAATATCAATGAGACCTTTACAATAAAATGCGGACTCCTTTAAGAAAAAAGAAGTACAAAATGTGGACAGCTACGTGACGATCTCCGTGGCGTAGTGGTCAACGTGCTAGTCCGCCACCCAGAGGTCCCGGGTTCGATTCCCGGTCAGTGCAGGTTGGAAAATGGCTTTTTTCAAATTGTCCTGGGTCTTGGATGTTTATCTATATATGTATTTGTTATAAAATATAGTATCGTTAAGTAATTAGTACCTATCCCATAACACAAGTCTCGGACTTACTTTGGGGCTAGCTCAATCAGTGTAATTTGTCCCTATATTCATTTATTTATTTTATTTAGCTAAGGTGCCTAATTTCTTCTTCATCTTGGCTCGTTAGATAGATAGACTTTATTGCATCTATAGCACATAAGAAAAGAAAAACCTAACCTAATGTCCTCTCCAACCCGTCTGACCAGCGTGGAGAGTGTAGGCCAAGTCCTCTGGCTACTTTGGCCAAGTACGGCTCAGGTAGTACAGAGAGGGTTGTGCTCCTGCAGTGGAGACAGAAAGACCTGATGATGATGATGATGATTTAGTTTAGAACGGTTTTTACAAAGTTTTGTGAATCTAATGACGTTGGGCGTGTTAAACCAATAACCATTCCGTGACTAGAACTTTTGACGCCCTTTACTGATAATTGCTAAAGTTCAATAAGAAGCTAAAAGTAGCAGACAAAATACGATACCACCCTTTTTTGGCCATCCAGCCAACACAAATCAAAAGAGTTCTACTTAATGAGGTTATGTTGTTTTATAACTGAGTTCCGTGAAAATCTGCCGGCTCCTTCTTCAGAAGTCATCCGATTCAATACTAGTATGCAAATTTTCAGCTAATTCGGTTAAGAATAACTGGTTGAAAATTGAGTTGCAAGATTTGACCTAAAATAAACATTCATAAATACGTACATACAAGAATAGCAACATTTTACCTGCAAATAAAATGTATATTAAACATACTTACCTTATTCGAAGCCTATATAATGAGAGGGGCACTACTTCCGGTTCTAGTACTAGTCATGACTTCCGGTCTAGGTCCACGCCAGCTCGCCATTTCCGCTTCCCACTATGCTCCCATCCCCACTATGCGACACTAGCGCCACCTAGGCAGTTGGGTTTTGTAACCCAGTTTGTTCGTCATTGGATCGTCTTTTGTGACACCAGGTAGAACTATAAACTATAGGCTTCGAATAAGGTAAGTATGTTTAATATACATTTTATTTGCAGGTAAAATGTTGCTATTAAACTCACTGTACCGTTATTCGAAGCCTATATAATGAGAGACGTGTCTATTATCGCCTGGTGGTGCTTAGTTACGTCAACGTGATTCTATCTAATAAGTGAGCAGGTTAGGACCTGCGACAATAATGTAATCCAGCAGGCAGCGCATGTGGATTGAGATATTTATACGAATGTAGCGATTAATTTAACAAAATTAATTTTTGCGATAGGCAGACATAGTATCTTATCTGGTGGATAGACAGTTCGATTATAAACATACAGGTAAAGATATTGTAGCGGGAGCGAGGTGATATGCTAAATATATATGTAGGTATAGTAATTATATATAAATATTTTTATGATTATGTGGACACGCCACAGTATAAGTAGAGATGTATTTGTAAAGATATCACGCCTCTCACAAGTCTATCAAATGCAGACTTTTCTGTGTTTACGGGGATTTCAGTATTCTATAGTAAAATTAAGTTAAATATCACGTTACGATATCGTGGCCAGACATACAAAATGTGTATGCTTTAAATGCGTAAACCCATACAGGGTTGATATATCACGAAGAAATTCAACATGGTAATTTGAAGTCGCAAAGGCTCAGTTAGCAGAGCGCTCACACTACAAAAGAAAGGTTCGAATCCGATGCATAATATCATTATATTTAGATACTTAAGCAATGGTACATCGTGAAATTTATTTTGTTGTACTGAATTTTATAAGTTGTATCAAATATTCAGTATTTTTTTTTTTTTATGCTTGTCATGTACAGCTAATAAGAAGCGTAGATGCTTCTTCTCAGATGCTGATACTCGCGAGACTGTGATTCCGACTATCATACCATTTGTGTCCATGTTTCATTGGGAAAATATTTATTCTACTTTCTTATTTTGGTTTAAAATAAAACTATCCCACAGCCGTAGGTCGGCGTAGTGGCTTTGGACTTCATTGACTTTGGATACCGAACGAAACCAGGTGAGAAACCCGGATGTCATATTTTGCCGACGACGTTTGCTTGACATCTATAGGCAGACTGACGATGAATGTAGCCACTGCACGTGTATGCAAACATTCTGAGCAAAAATATTACTAATAACAATACTCTTGACTACTACTTGGCAGGGTTAGATACATGGTTAATGTGTCTCGCACTTGACCTTTCAGTTGCCCATTTTATCTTACATTTTGACGGATGATAAGCGTGGACCCACGTCAGCTTGATGGCGGAACTGCTCTGCTCCTCTAGGATACTCGTATGACGGCCATAACACCATTCTTATTGAACGCAAATGTATTATAATGTAAAAGTATTTCACTGTCATTTTAACCCAAAATTTAGTGTAGCACGTACTTTTCAAAGTAAAAAAGAAGTTTTAGTATTCGATATTTAATTATATATCAAGCACAGACAAGAGTTGGGTAAATTAAGCCTTTCGTGCATAATTTCATCTTGATTGAGTCGGAGATGAAACTCCTGGTCGCTTACGACAAAGGCACTATTGCCCTGACATTGAACATGCTACTAAACGAGGGTCAAGGTTCCAAGGTAGGCCTAGTTCTTTGGTAGGGTAGGTCTGGTACAAGGCACCCGTGCTGTGCTGTACCTTGTACTGATGTATTGTAGAATTTTACTTTTGACTCTGTGTACGTACATACATATATGGGTTGAGATGCGTAGCACCTATATAAGTGTCATGGTAAAAGCATTTTTATTAAAAGCTTTAAAATGAGATTGATTGGGGTTTGTCCACAATCCACGTGAATAAGACTTTGTTGATGATCAATGCATCTGAGGGGTAGGTCTCAAAGGAGCTATGACTATGACCCCCCCCCCCCCCCCTCAAAAAAGCTGGCTTACATAGGGGTTTGAGGCATTACATTATCCTCCTGCATGGCAATGAGTTAGAGAAAATAACAATGTACTCATAAATAGCCCAATGGAAGTAAAATAATAAGGTGCCATTGGTAGGCGCTCTTATTTAGTTTTACTCGGCAATGAGCGGTACACTACGAATCGCGGAGACCGCTAAACTGCATACGTATACGTATATTTTGCTGAATGATGCTAGTCTGAGTTATCCGCGATGCTAAACCAAAACAATGCACCTTCTCTTAATAAAAAATAACACAACGTCGCATTCCAATTATGAACCAAGTAAAATTTTATGATCATTACGTTCCAGCGCGTCTAGAACTATAATGACGTGACCTTCGACCCTGTTTCAAAAAGTTTGTACTGGGCAGTGGTGTGATAAGTCTGATCGGAAATTAGTGTACTTGGATAGACTTGCGGAGCAGAGTCTGGGTCCTTATTTTTTGTACATACCTATTGCTATCACTATTTATAGGTTTTTATGAAGGGCAATAGCTTAAACAAGCTTTTACATGGATCGATGAACGAAGCAGATTTTTCAGTGCTTCTGTTTGTATAATACATCGATGAATATGCATTGCTTAATCTGCAAAGCAGAACGACTTCTTATGAATGCAGGCGGGTTTGCTATAAATTTAATGCACTCGGATCATCCTGCGGAATGGGGTGAGACCTTAATGCAGTAGTACGATATCTCGGCAAACATTGAAGCACTCATACCGTCCTGCGGGGCAGAGGTCTCTTTCGGGGCGATATCCCGAAAAATAAGTGTAAAAGTAATTATTTTGCGCAGCAGTCTTTTTCGAGACGAAATCCCGGAAAATAAGTATAGCAGGGATTATTTTGCGCAGCAGTCTTTTTCGAGACGATATCCCGAAAAATAAGTATAGCAGTGATCATTCCGCTCAGCTTTCATTCGGGTCGTTTCGCGGAGCAGAGGCCGACTTAGGATCATTGTCATTAGTCGAAGCGCACGGAATTCTGTAGAGCAAAAGTTTTACCATGGTTGCTGCTTAAACAGTAAAATATCCATAGCAGAGGTTCACCTATACTTCCGAAACTAAACGACGTTACTCGCTCTGCGGTGCAAAATGCGATTGTGTTTTGCTGTAAATCAATAAGACAAGAACTCTGCGGAGCAGGAGTTCTGGTATGAACAGATTTGCCACGTCACTCTGTGGGGTAAAAATGCGATTACAGGTTTCGTTGTAAATTAACACTACGTGTTGTCATTAAATTAATACCGATAGGAAATCTGCGGAGCAGGAATTCCGGTATGATTACGTTTGTCACGTCACTCGGCGGGGCACCAATGTGGTTCCAGGTGTCGTCGTAAATCAATACGATAGGAAACCTGCAAAGCAGGAGTTCCAGTATGATTACGTTTGTCACGCCACTCGGCGAGGCAGCAATGCGATTCCAGGTGTTATCGTAAAATAACACGATAGGAAACCTGCGGAGCAGGAGTTCCGGTGTGATTACTTACGTATGTCGCGTCGCTCGGCGAGCAGCAATGCAAGCAGGTGTTGTCGTAAAACAACACTACAGGAAGCCTGCCGAGCAGGAGTTCCAGTGCAATTACGTTTGTCGCGTCGCTTAGCGGGGCAGCAGTGCGATTCCAGGTGTTATCGTAAATCAATGTGATAGGAAACCTGCGGAGCAGGAGTTCCAGTATGATTACGTTTGTTACGCCGCTCGACGGGCAGCAATGCAATTCCAGTTGTTGTCGTAAATCAATAGCATTGGAAACCTGCGGAGCAGGAGTTCCAGTATTATTACTTTTGTCGCGTTGCTTGCTAGGGCAGCAGTGCGATTCCAGGTGTTGTCTTAAATCAATACGATAGGAAGCCTGCGGAGCAGGAGTTCCAGTATGATTACGTTTGTCACGCCGCTCGGCGGGCAGCAATGCAATTCCAGGTGTTGTCGTAAATCAATACAATAGGAAACCTGCGGGGCAGGAGTTCCAATATGATTACGTTTGCCGCGTCGCTTGGCGGGGCAGCAGTGCGATTCCAGGTGTTGTCGTAAATCAATACGATAGAAAACCTGCGGAGCAGGAGTTCCAGTATGATTACATTTGTCGCGTCGCTTGGCAGGGCAGCAGTGCGATTCCAGGTGTTGTCGTAAATCAATACGATAGGAAACCTGCGGAGCAGGGGTTCCAGTATGATTACGCTTGTCACGCCGCTCGGCGGGCAGCAATGCAATTCCAGGTGTTGTCGTAAATCAATACAATAGGAAACCTGCGGGGCAGGAGTTCCAGTATGATTACGTTTGTCGCGTCGCTTGGTAGGGCTGCAGTGCGATTCCAGGTGTTGTCGTAAATCAATACGATAGGAAACCTGCGTGGCAGGAGTTCCAGTATGATTACGTTTGTCACTACACTCGGCGGGGCAGCAAGCAATAACTATTTTCAGCTTTAGCACATCGGTAGTTCCTTGCTGTAAGAAAGCGTTAGAAGCACCTGCAAATTCATATTATCATCAAATCTGGAATTATTAGATTAATAGCTAGTAAACCCTGTAGGGTTGTGTACATTTCAGATAAACTGTTAAAAATATGTATAATAATGATTATCAGGACTGAACAGAAGTACTTGGCAGCGTGGCTGCTTCCTACTTTAAAACTATCAACTAATAGTTAGTCCCAGTTGAAAAATGACCACGAAATATCAGATAGACCTATCTCTATATGGCCACGTTGCAAGTGCATGGTTTAAAACAATTCTGTTCGTGAAGGCCACGCCCAAATGGCGATTACGTCACTTGTGCATAAGTTTAAGCATGCGGTTACTTACGGTTTTTCTTTTCCTGAGAAGTTAACCAAACCCATCTATTATCACTTAGCTCACTTTCGCACTTTAATCACTTTAATTGGTTATTCACTCTGAAAAGGCTTAAACTTAAGGGATTACCGTCCCTGTAAGGTCAATAACACTGATAAAAGTACAAAAGAAAATTACATTTTAAATTTAGCAATAGATCTGATTGCCAAACGTAGTAAAAAATTATACGTAGGTAGTTAGATACCGACGTAACCAAATCTAAAAAGGAATAAAGTACTCTTGAGATAGCAATAAATTATTTACTATCTATAAACTGTAACACAGTTAAAATGTAGAAAAATTATGACCGGAAAATACTGGAGAAAATATTATGGTTCAAATTACTTACGGTTTAACCACGTGAACATTTAATTTGTTACCTCAGATAACCTTAAAATTTTATTCACAGCTGGTGACACGCACAGCGCTTTTCCGTTAATATTACCACTTTTTCCTCCTGAAGTTTTTGGCTAGTACCGGTGAGGCGGTTTGAATATGCGTTGCATATTAGGTAACCGTCTCGAACGGAATCAAAAACGCCAATGACGAACAAACTGGGTTACAAAACCCAACTGCCTAGGTGGCGCTAGTGTCGCATAGTGGGGATGGGAGCATAGTGGGAAGCGGAAATGGCGAGCTGGCGTGGACCTAGACCGGAAGTCATGACTAGTACTAGAACCGGAAGTAGTGCCCCTCTCATTATATAGGCTTCGAATAACGGTACAGTGAGTTTAATATTGTGTTATTTATTTATTAAAAACATGAAGTTAACTTAAATAATACAAATATATTATACTAATATATTATTGGGTCTTGCGGCCCTGGGCTCTGCATAGAACCGCAAGACCCAAAATGCTCTGTCTGCCCCATTAGGGATAAAGACGTGATAGTATGTATGTATGTATGTATTATACTAAGATTCAGCTAAATAATTAAAAATAAATATAACCTATACTCCGTTTGGTTAGGTATTAATAAATTAAATAAAAGTAAACAATCTTGACATATCTTTTTATAAAAATATACACTTTATAAATTAATATTCTAGCAAATTACAAAGTGATTATATCATTTATAGTTTATAACATAATTACTATGTAATTTGCAAAGGTATTGGTTTATAAAGTGTATATATTAATAAGAAGACATGCCAAGATGGTTAATATTTAGTTAAATACGTAACCAAACAGAGTATAGTGTTTATAAAAACCAAACTATATACATTGTAAGTGAAATAATAGCTTGTAACTTGTGTTGAATTCAGGTATTTGTGTTCAGACCAAGAATACTAACTCTATTCGGGACAATGACATCAAAAATAACACACAGTAAAGCAAAAACAAAGGTCCAAACTTTGAACTAAACTTTGTTCTACCGCAGAACTTCCGTCGAATAAATCTAAAAAGGCTATATTTTTCCCATTGCAGACATATTGGATTTAATTTCTAAAGGCTAGAAATCGCAAAGTTATGATTAATTGCTTCTCTTACTTTTTCGACTTTGGCGTATTGCCTTTTGTTAAATTTCTAGACTCTCTTTTGTTTTAAATTAAAGTTATTGTAACTTTTATTAAAAGAATTAAGGCTTGTTTTAAAATTCCAAGAGTAAAGGTTTGTTGAAGAAATAAAAGAAATTCAGTGAAAGTTTGAGTGCAATGTAATGATTTACATAACTCTTTTGGCATTTCTATTTGTAATTAACTTCAAGAAAGGAACTTATCAATTAGAATGTATAAATGTATGTTCCCCGATTAATCAAAGACGCCTGGATCAATTTGGATTTTTTTTTTAAGGAGCATACTTGTTTCTCAAAATTTATAACACGAAGATACCTGTAATTAATCAAACCACGGAAATTTATTACCAGTCAAAATAATAAACAGTGTAGAACTAAAAAAAATATTTCGGCATTTCCTTACAAAAGTATGCAGCCGACCGGGCAATTTGTATGCTTGTATTTTTGACTTTTATTTTATTATCATTATACCATAGTGGTTGTATATAAGAAAACTGTGGTTGGATTTATTACGGGTATGTACCTTCTATGTTCTATAATTTAAAATCGATTTTGCAGTTAGTTATTAAGTCAGTTTTTAGACTTGGAAAATTAATCATTTGTTCAAAAACATGACATCAGAATTTAAGGAATTATTTTATGCTAACTTAGAACTTATTTTACTCAGCTAGACAATTTTTACGACTGCCATAAAATCTACAACTTTGACCTTCGCAGGGTAGGCACTCCAATAACCGACAGTAGTCCAATATCTGGCCCATCTACTTTTATAGCTAATGCGAAAAATAGATTATTGTTATTTTCTGTACACAATAAAGACGTCGACGCAAAATAAGAGGTTAAACAGAATGATAGTTATACACAACAACACACATACAACAGAAATACATCATCTGTGAAAATTTCAACTGTCTTGCCATCACGGATAATGAGATACAGCCTGGTGACAGACAGACGGACAGACAAGCAGACGGACAGCGGTGTCTTAGTAATAGGGTCCCGTTTTTACCCTTTAGGTACGAAACTCTAAAAACATATACATTCGAATTGATAACCTCTTTCTTCTTTGAAGTCGTTTTAAAATAATGAAACACTTACTCAAGTAAAAATTGTTGATCAATAAATAAATATATAGGGACAAATCACAGTGATTGAGCTAACCCCAAAGTAAGTTCGAGTCTTGTATTATGGGATACTAATTCAACGATACTATATTTTATGACAAATACACTTATAGATAAACATCCAAGACCCAGGACAATTTGAAAAAGGCTATTTTCCAACATAATAATATAAAAGTTGATATAATTATACAAATAAAAAAACCGTTGTATAGGGACTTTAGTCCTTCTCTAATCTCAATATTTTGCCGAAACCTAATAAAGACATGACAAGATACGTCCCACTGCCGATAAATGTCATTTATTGGGAATCGAAAACAATGAACCTATATTGGTGGTCTCGTTTTGGTAACATTATTGATATTCGAGATTTTATTATTCCAACTTTGTATACTCCATTTGGTTAGGTATTTAAATAGATGTTAACAATGTTGACATGCCTCTAAATTGAGTTGGGGGCGAAAACACATTCTATGTAACTATGTATATTTCTACCGCGATAACTGCCGAACCGATGGTCTGATTTTAATGAAATTTGATAGGCATGTAGGAAATATCAATAGAATTTTCAAATTCGACGGACATCAAAATTGGTTCGGTAATTTTTGAAGTATCATTAAAAATGTCCGCGATTTTGTAGCAATAAAACCATAGCGCATTCTAACTTTGGATAGCGCCATCTAGTCAGCGCCGTCTACTTAGGGAACTGAATTGTGATAGAAATATCGAAATCAGACTTAAGCAACTGGTACGGTACCCTAAAAACATATAGACATTCGAGTTGAGAATCTTGTTCTTCTTTAAAGTCGTTTAAAAATAACGAAAGACTTACTCAAGTAAAAATTGTTGATAAAATTAGTTAGTAATATCGTTATATACAATTAATTTTGTATAATTTTATCAATTTTGATAAAATTATACAAAAAAGAAATACAACAGTTAGGTATAGGTACTTTAGTTCTTCTCCAATCTCAATACATACATACATACATATTTTCACGCCTGATTCCCATGGGGGTAGGCAGAGACTATGGATTTCCACTTACTACGATCCTTGCAAACCTCTTTTGCTTCGTCAACACTCATAATTCTTTTCATGCATGCTCTCCGGTTATGGGTACTCCTCACATCACCCCTCTTCAGAACATCTCCTATTTGGTCGCAGAATGTTCGTCGCGGTCGAATGACCAACGCGCCTAAAGAATTCACATCAAAATTTGGCTCATGGTCAAAGTCACCTTGTTAAATATCAAATACTTACTTATCACGAAAAATTTGTCTCAAGCAAATTAGGAGAGACCGTTTCCAAACAATCCGAGATACAAAAGAGTATTAAGTTGAAGCTGATTCCAGGAAATTTTCGCTCTGCGGATCCCATTAAGAGTGTCTCGGAAAATTGTCAGTCGACCGCCTTAAATCTGTTTGCTATAAGCTGTTATATAGTGTGTTATATAGCTGTAACATTAGAGCGAGACTACTCGACAATCTTGGATGAACAGGGTTTAGCAAAATACACTGATGCTATTTTATTTTATCAAACTTTTAACAAATGGCGAGCTTAATGCTAAGATCATTTTCTCCCAGTCAACCAGAGAGATAAACAGAAAACTATACGGCACGAAAAGCAATACAATATACTTTCATTAGAAAATATTACTATTGCTATACAACATACAATTAAATTAAACACCTATATGATATACAACGTGAAGGGACAGGTATATTAGATCTATAGCATAATAAAATTAAAATAATAGTCAAAATACCAAAAAAAAAACGACATTCCCATACAAATTCCGATACGTATACCATACTTTTTATCTATGTATCTAATGAGCCATAAAAAATTGCTCACATTCCTATACTATTCCAGATCCGAGTTTGTATGGAAAGCAAAATATCATTGTGTTCGCTCCCCGTTGGAATTTCTGGATACAAACTATCCTATTTCCTTCCCTGGTAACCTATTAAACTATATCCATATCAAATTTAATCTAAATAGGTTCAGTGGTTGAAGCGTAAAGTGGTTACAAACAAACGAATATTCAAACTCACTTTCGCATTTATAATATTAGCAGGATTCATTTCCCACACATCGCTTTGCTCGTTAGTTGAATTACTCATTACTTGGATAAATCGAGGAGTATGTAGAGCGACATAATTGTACTCGAAACCCGCCGATACGATAACCCAAATTAAAATATACGCGGGTATACTTTATAAATTGAGTTCGCAATCAAGTTAACAGCTCACTGCAGCGGTGCTTGTACAAATATGAAACAATATTTAAAACTAGCTTTTACCCGCAACTTCAACTGCATTTTAGTACTTTGTAATAAAGTTGTAATAAAGTCCAACCCGTCTGGCCAGCAAGGACAGTGTAGGCTAAGTCCTCTGGCTGCTCTGGCCAAGTATGGCTCTGGTAGTACAGAGAGGGTCGTGCTCCTGCAGTGGAGACTAAAAAGACCTGATGATGATGATGAATAAAGTTTAAATAAATAAATACGGAAAAATCACACCGAGTTAGCCCGAAAGTAAGTTTTAAACTTGTGTTAAGGGATACTGACTCAACAATATTATAATCCAAATAAAGAATTATTAATAACTGTTATGCCTGGGCAACATATAGGGTATAATTTATTTTGGAAAATAGAACACCTGATGCAGAACCATAATGGTTCAGCTAAACTATAAGAAATATAAAAATGTCGCCTTAGCAAAGGTTGTTCAGCCTGTTGGTCATTTTCCGGAGTCATAAAGTCCGAGCGAAATAATATGGCTGGTTTATAAAAAAACTAGCTGTACCCGCGGGCTTCGCTCCCCGTTGGAATTTCGGGATAAGGAGTATATGTCCTTCCCCGAGTCTCAAACTATATCCATACCAAATTTTATCCAAATCGTTTCAGTAGTTTAAGCGTGAAGAGGTAACAAACAAACAAATATACAAACTCACGTTCGCATTTATAATATTAGTAGGATATGTAAATAGATCAACACCCAAAACTCAGGCCATGTTCCAACTTGCCCTGGCTGGGGATCGAACTCAGAACTTCCGGATAGGCGGACTAGCATGTTAACCATTACGCCAAGGAGGTCGACAAAAGTCTACTCTTGTACTGAGCTTTTGTATGGCAAAATAAGATTACAATTCTTAATTACTCGTACACTTCCCTTTTCATTCCCTTGATGGATGATCCATGTCCTTCCTCAGGTCACGGGATTAATATGTATTAATACAGAACGGAATTTCCTAAAGTCCTGCGCAATATGAATCACCATTCTCCGTCCCCACACCTCTCCTTGTCTTGAGCGGGCCGGCTGCAGGCACCTACAAGGCGAGAACAGAATACTTCCATTTTGTACTAGCCGAAGCCCGCGCTTCGTTCGCGTGCACTTTATGTCTCTGGAAAATGCTCATCAGGCTGAACAACTTTTACTAAGGCGACATTTTTATATTTCTTATTGTTTAGCTGGACCATTATGGTCCTGCATCAGGCGTTTCATTTTCCAAAATCATTGATACCCTATATGTTGCCCAGGCTTAATAGCTATATTACAAAAAAGTTTCATTCGAATCTGTCCAGTATTTCCGGAGATTAGCGTGTACAAACAGACAAACAGACAGACATTTTTTTTTAATTCTTACTCTATTACTATGTCTCCATCGCCCCCAATATTTTTTTTTGGAAATATATTTAATGTACAGACACTTTTTTTACTGTTTTGTTATATGTATAGATGTATTACTAGCTGCGCCCCACAGTGTTACCCGCTGTTAAAGGAGCCTATGTGTTAATCCAGGGTGTCAGCTTCCTACATACCAAATTTGGTCAAAATTTGTCCACTTAGTAAATCAGTACCTGGAAGACCGAGCTTTGCTCGGTTACATCTCAAACAATAACTACATTTTTTTTAACTTGTCTAAAAACAATACAAAATAAAAAATTATATATAAATTTGAACATAAAAAAAACAAAAGTAAGTCACCGAGTGGGATTCGAACCCGTAACACTCTTTCTAGCGGTTAGCATCATAAACCGCTGAGCCAAAATGGATGGCGGCCGGCGCGACGAAATTAGCGATTATATTCTGCGTGGAAAGAAAAACGCATGAAAAATCGAAAAAAAAACATTTTTTCCAAACATAAGACTAATCTAGATCGATTGTTTACCCCCGACAACCCCTATATACTAATTTTCTGCGAAATCGTTAGAGCCGTTTTCGAGATCACAGAAATTTATAAATATATAAATAAATACAACAATTGCTCGTTTAAAGGTATAAGATTTTTTGTACAAGCTTTTATTGTGCGGCCAAAGTACTCATAAGACAAATTACATATGTCCAAACTCGATAACGTTGCGTCTTTTATTACTGAGTTCCATCGACCTTCCGTCTTCGTGATCAGACCCTAGACATCGTCTATCATGAACTGCTTTTCAACGCAATAACTTTTTATCTTTTTAACTTCAACGGGTTGAGAATGACTTGCGAAGTCCAGCTCACAGTGCCACTAGTTTATTTTGAATTCAATTCAATTCTTGTATTTCAGAAAACTAAGATCCAGTAGTATACAATACTTGTTGTATCTAATATATATATAATCTAATGTTAGTACTTATAACTATTCAGATTATTGTGTACATAGTTCGAATGAGACCTCTATCCTACTTCCTACTAATATTATAAATGCGAAAGTGAGTTTGTATATTTGTTTGTTTGTTAGTTTGTTTGTTACCTCTTCACGCTTAAACTACTAAACCGATTAGTATGGAATTTGGTATGGATATCGTTTGAGACTCGGGGAAGGACATAAGGTATAATTTATCCCGAAATTCCCACGGGGAGCGAAGCCCGCGGGTACAGCTAGTATTCTATGTATAGAGGCCCTTCTTCTTCTTATCGTGTGTGTTAGTGACTAACACCTAGTGTCAGAGTTTTTTAACCGCCTTAAAGGCCTCTGACATGGCTTTAGGTAACGATCAATGACAAAGCACTGTCTTTTTTTGTGTCCGGGACCGACGGCCTCCGAAGCACGGATCATCTTACTTATCAAACAATCAGGTGATCAGCCTACAATGTCCTAACCAAACTAGGACAACACAAAGTCGTTGCCCCCGCCGGGAATCGAACCCGCGACCTCCGGGTATGAGTCGAACGCTCTAACCACTACACCACAGAGGCAGTATAGAGGCCCTGACGGCATTGCCTTCAAAGTTGACCATATAGGGTCACGGCATGTTCCCCTGCACAAGGTGTCTCATTATTGGCGAATCCGTCTATCCGCCACTGTTTTTAGGATGCTGTTGTGACACGCTCATAATCTTCTTAATAATGACGTAATTTTTTTCCGGATTACGACAGTTAGTATGTTTTTTTTTGCATTTTTTTAGTAATGTTAACGGTCACGGTTATAGAGATTAACAAAAAATATTTGTATCCCAAATGTGAAAGAATAGTAGGAATAGTCGGTCTCGGTGAACATCCTGCGACCAAATTACAGACGTTCTAAAAAAAGGAGAGGTAAAAAGTACCCGTAACCGAATGGCATGTATGAAGAGATTGATGAGTTTAGGTGAAGTGAAAGAGGTTTGTCAGGATCGTAGCAAGTGGAGGTCCATAGTCTCTGCCTACCCCTGTGGGAAACAGGCGTGATATTATGTGCGTATGTATCTATGTTAACGGTAACGAGATATGAAGGTTTTTTGTAAAAAATACTTATATAGGATCATTATTATTCATATATGAAAACAAAAAGGCAAGGCAATCCATAACTCACAAAATAATTTGTAAATAATTCTGGGCCAACGAATTTCGTCTCAAAGGACCAACAAAAATTGGATTCAAAGTTTCGTTCGTTCGATTCTCAACTCGATACATCGGATGCAAATCGTTATTCCCACGGCTCCGCCTTTTTTTCCATCGAGTTCTAATTAAAAGCGTAGAAGTGACTTCATTGTTTGGTGCTCAGAGCGAAAATTCGTACAATTTTATGCATTCTCTGTTTACATTTTCCCTGTACGTAAATCCTATCCTATCCTACTATCCTACTAATATTATATATGCGAAAGTAAGTTTGTATATTTGTTTGTTTGTTACCTCTTCACGCTTAATCTACTGGACCGATTTGGATAAAATTTGGTATGGATATAGTTTGACTCGGGGAAGGACATAGGGTACTCTTTATCTTGTTGGTAAATAAATATGCTGTTTCTTTTCAAATCAAATCGAATCATCTTTATTGTGGAAACACAGGTTACAAAAATCTTACAATATTTATATAAAGTACGACTGTGCCCTTGATGGACATACAATAATATTAGTAGGTCAAATTTTTAGGAAAAAGATGTCACATATTTATAAGATGAAATCTAATATTCTTCTGCTTTTTTATTTTTCGTAAATGTAAGTGGCCAACATTATGTCAAATTTGTAACCTACTTAAATTATTGACGACTGCTATGTAATGATGACAACTTTTGCCGATTCGAAGCACAAAAAACGTAATTGACCACTATGAAAAGTGGCTTTTGAGTCTTGCGGCTCTGGGCTTAGAGCAGCAAGATACAAAAAGGTCTGTCTGCCCCATTACGGATAAAGACGTGACAGTATGAAGCATGGAAGAGCTTGGGGTAATTGAAAATATGCACGTATTTTTTATTTGCTTAATTAAATCCTTATTCCTTTTTTTTATTAGCTTCCATGCTGGTCTGGGAGAAAGGAAAAAACTTAGAATGTACCAGCTGCTTCTCTGCCCGGGCAGATCGTAAGAGCCGATCGAGGGAATGGGCAAAAAATCGAATCTTATTAATAGGCGATGCAACTAGCAACCCATCACTATTTTGATTACTTTATCCACCTTTTTGCCTACATCAAGCTAAAATTGGCCTTAGAGTCTTGCAGCCCTGAGTTCTGTCTGCTTAGGGTCGCAAGACTCAAAATGCTCTGTCTGCCCCATTAGGGATAAAGACGTGATAGTATGTTATTTACCACAGTAAACAAATATGAAAGAATTAATAGAATACCTTAATCAGCGAAGAACGTGTGATACTTGAAAATTTCAATTAGAAAGAGAAGTCCGATAAAGACTGAGACGTCAAAGTCCATATCATCTATAAATTTGCCATAGAAAATGGCGTTTTTAGTATTTTACTTTTGAATATTTATGGATAAACTGGTTAGATGACACATATTTTTCAGGCATATAACCTATTATACCTATGCCAACAGCAGGTGCCGTTCAATGACGGATTGCTTTACTTACAGAAGCGCTATTATGTTGCTTTCGCTAAACTATCTAGTTCCTTGTTTCTTTCAGTCAACCTTTGTAAAATCCGCAGCATAAATATTTGTGTAAAAAAATTACATCTAACATCTTCATTTTAGCCATGTGGATTCCGGCAGAGTAAAATAGAACCACTTCAAGCTCTCCCGTGGATGTTGTAGAAGGCGACTTAGAAATTAAAAGCTAAACAAAGCTTATAAACATTAACGAGACCTCTCCCGTCTCCAGCGAGGAGAGTGTAGGCCAAATCCTCTGGCTGCTCCGGCCAAGTATAGCTCTGGTAGTACAGAGAGGGTCGTGCTCCTGCAGTGGAGACTAAAAAGTCCCGATGACATTGATGATGAAGATTTCGATTTTACATGGCTCTCGGCATCCTTGGATGACGACAAAGGTAAAGCCACAACGCTTTACCTTTGTACAATTGATACTCCGAAGCAGCAAACAAGTGAACGCGCCAAATAAGATTGCCTCAATAGAAATGTCTTGTCATCTCTTGAAATTTATATCTATTTTCCGATTTTGGCGGGATGGGGTCTAAAGGGGGAGGAAGGGATACTAATGAAGTAGTGTTTTGTTTTACTTTTGCTTCACTAATTGGAACGTTGTGGTTACATTCTGGGATTGATCTGTGTTGCACAGTTCTTCTGCCTAATTTTGGCTTGTTGGATTTCTGTGAATTTATTTTTGTGTTCTTTTTGACCCCCTACGAAAAAAGGGTCTTATAAGTTTTACGTGCCATGAGTGTATGTTGGCATCGTAGCGCCTATTCTCTTAATTATATTAGTTTATAACAAAAAATATAGAGTAAGTCTCAAATGGTCTTAAAACGCAAGTTGTCAACGTAGCAACTCGTCTGAAACGCTCATTGTCTTAATCCCATATATACGTATGGACAAATCACATAGATTGAACTAACCCAAAAGCAAGTTCGAGACTTGCGTTTTACGATACTATCTATCTCAAAAGATATTTTGTAAAAAATGCATATATCATCCAAGACCCAGGTTAATCTGGAAAACATAATTTTAAATGATCGGGATCGAACCCGGGACCTTCCGGTGCGACACCTGGTATTGACCAGAAGGCCACAGGGCGTCAAAGTATAAAATATATTTATTTATGTTCGTGTATTTTTATTTGAGAACGCCGAAATGTAATGACAAATAAACAACCTACCAAGTGCGAGCAGGAGACTCGTGCACGAAGCGTTTTGTACCGTTATCTATACAAAATCACGTTTTTTGTATGGGAAACTACATAAATATTTATTTTATTCTGTTTTTAGCATTGTTGTTATCGCGGCAACAGAAATACATCATCTGTGAAAATTTCAACTGTTTAGCTATCACGCTTCATGAGATACAGCTGATGACAGACAGACGGACGAACGTCCAGTCAGACGGACAAACGAACAATGAAGTCTTAGTAAAAGGCTCCCGTTTTTGATCCTTTAGTCACGGAACCCTAAAAAGCGAAATAAGTCGTAAACGGATCAATCAAATCCTGTCTCCAAGACAAACAAGAATCATTTCATAACAGATTTATTTTCCACCTCCGCAGATTTTTCCCCTGAAATCCTGGATTGGGGTGGATTACCCCAGTTTTTAAGGCTCATTTACACAGAAATAGCCCAAGGCCGTAATACTCAAAGGCCAGTTTTAGTGATGGTAAGTGACAAGAAAAAGCAATCAATAGTGCGCCGCCCATCCTGTGCAGAAAGAGAAACAACTGGTATATTCTAAGTTTTTTTCTTTTCTCCATGGCCATAAAACTCCTCGGAGTATTCATGTATTCCCATAAATTCTACAGGGTCCAGTGCTGACCCTATTTAAAGTAAATTATTTGAAAGGAAACGGAGATATCATTTAAAAAATTGTTTTCATTATGCCCTAGACAACCCTACAAACTATTATTTATTTTAAAGTGAGAACGTGAAGCTTTTTTTAGCACATTTGCCAAAAGTGATAACCTAACTTTTATATGATAGCTTCGTTTCCTTTCAATTTTTTTTTCAAATAGGTGCAACACTGTTTCTCGGAAAATTCATATCTTAATTTTAACTTATATTATAAATGCGAAAGTGAGTTTGTATATTTGTTTGTTTGTTACCACTTCACGCTTTAACCACTGAACCTATTTAGATGAAATTTGATATGGATATATTTTGATACCCAGGGAACGACCTATGATAGTTTTTATCCCGAAATTCTTACTAGGAGCGAAGCCCACGGGTACAACTGTCCAATAAAAAAGTTTTAAAATTGCTTTAAACCACAAAACTTTGAATTATTCATTCATTGAACGCGTTTTCTTGGCAGTACAAGTGTAAAGTTATATCATCGTACTCCAGGGTATCTTAATTAACTTGGAGTTACCAAACTGAACTGCAATAATACTCCTAGAAGTTGGCTCGTGAGTAAATATTTTAGAGGGAGGTAAGGAACTAAGGAGGAGTCGGTACTAGGGATGTTACGAATATTTGTATTCGCATTCGCATTAGCGAATGATTCGCATCATTTTAAAAATTAGCATCTACATTTGCATTCGCATCAAACGATTCGAATGTTTTGCGAATGCGAATCTGTGCAAGTCGGTGCATGCTAGAAGTGGCCGGGTCTATCGAGTGAGCAATTATTTAGTGCAGCCGGGCTCATCTATGAGCCACTCAGAAATCACCTCATAGGAGAAAAGGCAGCAAATTACTTTTCATTAAATATAATTTGCCTGTGTTAAAATTTGAATACTAAAGATTGTTATAATTTCATATGTTAAGCAACCTACTAACTGTACCTTTATTACTAATAATATGTATAATTATTAATAAATATTGTGATTACGTACTATCTTTTGTATTATTTGTTATTTTAATTATTTTATATCGGATATTCCGGAATATTCGCATTCGCGAATGTCGAAAATATGATATTCGTAACATCCTTGGTCTGTACAGGGTTACTATTTAAACACGGGCGACACTTTTCTAGCAAATTAAGTTTGTGATACTGGACTACTTTTCATGAAAACAATTAATGAAAAACGAAAAAAAATCGGCTTCCTATACAAATCATCTTTCAGCCTATTAAAATTTTTATGTCAAGACGAAAATAAGCTAAGGCCATACCTGAATTTTGTGGAGTCCAGTGGCGCCCCCATTTAAAATAAATCATTTGAAAGGAAACGGAGATATCATTTAAAATTGTGCCTTGATCAAACCCTAGATAATCCTACAAACCATTTTATGAACTACTGTTTATAGTCTAAAGTGACAACGTGAAGCTTTTCCACGCACATTAGCCAAAAGTGGCCATTTTTCGCAAATGTGCGTAGAAAAGCTTCACGTTCTCACTTTAAACTATAAAAAGTAGTTTAAAAATTCCTTTACATGAGTATCTAGAGCTTGGTCAAGACACAATTTTAAATGATATCTCTGTTTCCTTTCAAATGATTTATTTCAAATGGGGCCACTGGACCCCGGAAAATTTGGGTAAGGCCTGTTTGTTTTGGAGACTTTTTAGCTTTTCTTTGTCATTTCATTTTAACGTTCTCTTAAAAAATTTTGTACAAGCTTTTATTGTGAGGCCAAAATATTTATGAATTAAGCCCAAACTCGATGGAGTTCCACTTTCTCGTCTCCGTGATCAGACTCTAGGCATCGACTTCCATAAAGTACTTACATACATACATACATACTATCACGTCTTTATCCCTAATGGGGCAGACAGAGCATTTTGGGTCTTGCGGTTCTACCTATGCAGAGCCCAGGGCCGCAAGACCCAAAAGCCACTTTTAGCGTCATGGTGGGCGAGAAGATGGAAAAGCAATCAATACAGTGATGGGTTGCTAGCCGCATCGCCTGTTAACATCATTTGCATTTTTGCCCATTCCCTCGATCAGCTTTTACGATCTGCGTGGGGAGAGAAGCAGCTGGTACATTTTAAGTTTTTTTATTTCTCCCAGACCAGCATGGGAGCATTAAGTACTTGTCAACAAAAAATACTGTATTATCATCCGACTTACTTAAGTATAAAAAAAATCAGCTAAATCGGTTGAAGATAACATAACTGGTTAAAAATAGAGTTGCAAGATTTGACCTTAACCAATATTCATACCTCGATAAATTGCAAGAAAAGAAGCTTGTAAAATACACGATCATTAATTAAATCTGTCTATACTTAGAAAACTCTGTAGCCGTATGGTAATCATGCCAAACTAACACACCGAAAGGTCCCACGTTCGATCCCCGGGCATGCAAAATGATATTTAATGTATATTAACTCATGCCAGGAACGAAGCGCTCTATGCTTTTCAAAGAAACTGTACAAATTATTATGAGACCACTCTACAGCAGTTTACGTAATCAGCGGTTGCTTACCCTTTGAAATCTCTGAGAAAAGAGTGTAAACGATATTGAAGGAGCTGTTTATAAAGTCTAGGAAAGGATTCATGAAATTTTAAAATGAAGACTGCAAATTAAAATGTTGGGATAAAAATGTACTTTTCGCATTTTCTTTTCTTTCCATCCACCCATCCATTTCAGCCGCACAACATCCACTGCTAGACATAGGCCTATCCCAAAGATTTCCAAAATGATCGATCTAGAGCGGCTTGCATCCAGCGCCTTCCAGCGACCTTGGTCAGGTCGTAAGACCACCTTGTGAGTTTTCTTTTTTTTGCGTTCCGTAACCAAAGGATAAAAATGGGACGATATTAATAAGACTCTGCTGCTTGTCTCTCTATCACCAGGCTGTATCTCATGAACCGTGATAGCTAGACAGTTAATTCACAGATGATGAACCCAAAGCTGATGGAGATTGTATATACAGAGCTATATTCATCAACAGGTCTTTTGGTCTCCACTGCAGGAGCACGACTGTACTACCAGAGCCATACTTGGCCAGAGAAGCCAGTGGACTGGGCCTACACTCTCCACGCTGGCCAGACGGGTGGAGAGGCATTGATGTTTATAAGCTTTGTTTAGCTTGTATTTCCTAAGTCGCCTTCTACGACATCCACGGGAGGACTTGGAGTGGCCCTATTCTACTCTGCCAAAAACCACGGCACTAGTTTCTATATTATGATTGCTTTATTTAGGTCATATTTTTTA
This sequence comes from Acrobasis consociella, assembly GCA_963555685.1. Taxonomy (NCBI): domain Eukaryota; kingdom Metazoa; phylum Arthropoda; class Insecta; order Lepidoptera; family Pyralidae; genus Acrobasis; species Acrobasis consociella. The sequence continues at coordinate 1,207,340 of OY743127.1, forward strand.
CGGACACGTTGATTACACTCTTTACTATAGTGATGTGGGAACTTCACTTGTTCCAGCTCAGTGGGTCAGCTCTGACATGCGATAGGTGCGTGAAGATACTCGTATTCTCAGCAGAGGTCGTTGCGAAGGGCTGGTATGGGGTAGTTTTTTTTTAAATAAATAAATTTTGATATACACTACACGTAATGTAAAGTATACTTATTGACGTGTAAAAGTGCCAGTAAAGGTCTAATTACTGAATGAACATTTGAATTTTGAATTTTGGAATTTAGTGGAGCAAGAGATTGGAGCAAGATAGCAAGAGAGAGAGCAAAAGCGAGACAGAGAATTTCGTACGCGCATATTATCTACACAAACTGTCATAGAGTATTTTAGATATTTGTGTAGTATATGTAGGGTTTATGAATATAACCTATTTATGTATATAGTATGTAGGTTTATGTTTACATATATATATTATATATATCTTATATATGTGATATGTGTATATATTTATAATATATTGTAAAGTTTCTCCTAATTTGTACTTTCGTCCAAAATTTGCTTTTATCAGCACCATTATATATATTGACTGGTAGAAAAGGCCTTGGGCCTTAAGTCCGCCTGTTACATTTTTGTAATAAAGTTTAATAAATAAAATAAGAGATAAAACAATGATTTAGATGACATTTATCTAATTTGTTGTTTTAATAGAACTGATATGGAAAATCATAATGAGACTGATTGTATTAACAGGATGTAAGTTGTAAGTTGAATGCGTCAGATTGATGAGGAAGAATGTGTGAACATTAAAAAAAATGAATTTAAAATGTAATTTTATAGGTGGACGGAACGAGATGATGTAGAAATAAGGTGGATAATAAGAGTTAGTCGCGAATGGTCTTAAATGCAAATAGTCTATATGGAAACTCGTCTAAAACCCAACTTGGAACTCGTTTATAGCAATAACATGATGTATGAGAAATAATCTTTTGGTGTCAGAAGCTCAAAATAACATCTTTTTTTTCTCTCTAGTAGGTCCCTACTTTCACAACGTTGTCTGAGGCGTCATATAGGTCACGCTTAGTGCAGCTGGTAGGGCACGATGGGCAGGAGATGTGTGTAATAGTCTGGTCGATATGACCACATTGACACTGTGTTGCAGTTGAACGAATATAAATAAATAAATAGGGACAAATTACACTGATTGAGCTAGCCCCAAAGTAAGTTCGAGTCTTGTGTTATGGGATACTAACTCAACGATACTATATTTTATAACAAATACATATATAGATAAACATCCAAGATCCAGGACAACTTGAAAAAAGCCATTTTTCAACTTGCCCTGACCAGGAATCGAACCCGGGACCTCCGGGTGGCGGAATAGCATGCTGACCACTACGCCACGGAGGTCGTCAAATATACCGCCACCGGGCTAACTTAAGGAATGAGAAATGAAGAATCGTTACAATACCTATTAAATAAAAATATGTATTATATACCATACCAAAAGGAAAAGGCTTCAGATATATCGTGAAATTTATTCCGGTACAGCCGAATCTGAAACTAGGGCCGACATTATTGTGTAAATGAAGATCGGCGCCGACTCATCTCGTTACTGGAAATAAGCTTAGAGTAGCCAACATTGGAGTCTAAGCTTCTTACTACCTCATTATAATAATACGTTTCTATTGCAATATCCCAGCATCCATCCCAAGCTCATTCCATACCCCATTCCTTTTTTCTTGCAATAGCTTTTGCGCCTGCCGAAACCTATTCACACCGGTACACCTTTCAAAAGTATATCCAGGCATGGGTTTTAGGGGGAGCGCCACATGACAAAAACTTCTTTGGAGAAAGGCTCTTTGGAGAAGTTTTTGTCATGTGGCGCTCCCCCAAAACCCATTCCTGGATATACTTTTGAACAAAGAGCCTCTACGTGTTGGATCTGTATCCCCACGCCAGCCTCTCAAAGGACCGGCATGAAAAGACCCGTGATTCTTATAGGAGATAATACCTACAGTCTTTATACAGACAGTTTTTTTTTTACATTTCAAACTTAAATCTACACACTTATACACGATCATCGCCTCGTCTGTCTGTATGCCATAGGTTGGCAAAGGCCTCCTCCAACTGCCTACATTTCTCTCTATCCTTAGCCACTCTAGTCCATGCGCTGCCTGCAACAGCTTATATGTCATCCACACACCGTGTAAAACAAAATGCAAAAAGTATACTTTTTGACTACCAGCTAATTAAGCCAAAAACTTAAGCTAGTACCGTGTGGTTTCCGGCATAGTAGAATAACACCATTCCAATTCCTCCCGTGGATGTCGTAGAAGGTGACTTAGGAAATACAAGCTAAACAAAGCTTATAAACATCAATGATAGGTACCTTTCCAACCCGTCTGGCCAGCGTGGAGAGTGTAGGCCAAGTCCTCTCAAGTATGGCTCTGGTAATACAGATAACCCTCTCTGCTCCTGCACTGGAGACAAAAGACCTAATGATGATGATGAGCCCCAAAGTTAGTTCGAGACTTGCGTTATGGGATACCTACTAAAATAAATAAATATACAGGGACAAATTGCACTGATTGAGCTAGCCCCAAAGTAAGTTCGAGACTTGTGTTATGTTATACTAACTCAACGATACTATACTTTTAAAACAAATACATTATGTAGATAAACATCCAAGACCCTGATCAATCTGGAAAAGATAATTTTCCATCTGACCGAGGATCGAACCCAGGACCTCCGGTGTGACAGCGTAGCAAGAAAATTACTAGGCCACAGAGGTCGTCATTACCTATTGACTAGTTCATTATGAAAATGTATTAAACACGTCGGAACTCCGAAAGCTTTCAAAGTTCCGAAACGCGTTAAATTTTCGACTATACACTTTGGCCCAGCGCCAAGGAGCGCCCCATCCAATTTGAAGCCTTAAGTTTCAAGCTAGACAGTCTAAATTAGCTTGTTTGTGTTTTTTTAAAGTGATTGCTCCGAATGTATCGAGCAGGCACTGAGCTCTTTGTCGAAGATCTATCAGCATCACTGATTAATGTTGGGCCAAACGTTGGTTGAAAAATATTCACTTTTGCCAGGACATAGCTAGGTAAGATCTGATATAACATTTTCCGTCTTATTATAAAACGCAGACTAACTTTGTTACTAGATTTAAACCATCATCCGACCAAATCAAGTTGACATTTTTAGATGAGACAGTGGCATATTACTAGATATCAAATTATATTGGACGAATAATGGTTTAAACCTAGTAACAAAGTTAGTCTGCGTTTTATAACAAGACGGTTTGAGTTCTAAACTTAAGTCTGTTGTATATTTTATATCTTAGTAATCAGCAGTAAACTTAGCTGTAAGTAAATGATCTAATGTCAACATTTACCTTTTAAGAAATCGAAGAAATAGAAAAAAATACAACTTTTAAGTGATACAAATATCCAATGATAAATAAATGAATTTTGACTTTTGAATTTTGATATCTTTACTGCACATAAAAAGTTCACAATCATAGGAACATTAACAAACCATATAATGTGTAGTGTAGGTACAAAGGCGGACTTGTCCCATAATGGGATCCCTTTCAGTGAACCAAATATTAGCGAAAGGATACAATTTAAATGGGCATAACGGGTGGAACCTAAAGTGTACAGATCAAAAGAAATCATATATTTACTACAAAAATAAACGATATTATTTACAGATGTAGTATGTTTTGGATATATATACAAAGTGTAACGGAAAGGGGGTAAAAGTACTAATCAATGTGTACAACTTTTACTATAGGATCATCTCCGAAATCGTAAAAAAAAAATTTGAAGCGCCATACATTTTTGCACGGTAGGTGTTTAATTTTGTATGGAGCTGCCGATTTTTTTTTGCGATTTCAGGGATGGTCCCATAGTAAAAGTTGTTCACATTATTTAGTAACTTTACTCCCTTTCGGGTTGATACTCCCACTTAAAATATACTACATTGTAAATAATATAATAGATAAAATATAACAACTACAATAGTATATGCATGCCTGAGGAAACGTCATAATATCTTCTAAATTTGACCTTGAAGGTATCAAGAGGTCGCACTTTTGACGTCTGCGCTTGTCTAATTCAGCAGCCTTAATTGACAAGCCAAAATATAGGCCTAAGGCATAACCATTCCATGGAATTGTTCTAGTACTTCGTAGACATGACAATGAACAAACCACAGATTAATATAATAAAATATGGCTTCGAACGTTTCTAGGCGAGTCAGTTTAAAAAAAATAATGGTTATATAGTTTCTTCCTCAATGTTACCGCATTTCGAAAACTTCAATAAACTGAATCTACAAAAAAAAACTATATAATTATCGAAACTGCTCACAGGCAATAAGGAAAAAAAATTAAGTAGTGGCTCTGTAAACTCGTAATAGGCTAAGAGGGGGCCGTATGCAACCCTACCTCATCGAGTAGCAAAATGTCACATATGTAGGGTGTTACATATTAAAAATCACTTAATCACTTTTGTGCTGACTGTACAAAATGCTTCAGGTTAAGCCCAGGCAACCCTGTACATTAAGACATATCTTTTTAATATGCAACACCCTACATATGTCACATTTTGCTACTCGATGAGGTAGGGTTGCATACGGCCCCCTCTTAATCTGTAAGTCATCTGTGGACCTTATAAAAAAAAAGTTGTTCATATAAAAAAGTTGCGACTTTAAAGGGTAAACAAAACAGTTTTGACATTTTAGAATTTTTTCGATATAGCTGAAATATAATATTTTTCAACTCTAATATTCCAGCCATTTTGTAAAATTTTGAATAGAATCGACGAAAATTGTTCAATCAATTTTACGAGAATCGGTTGAGAAATGCGACAGCCGGACAATAAGACAGCCGGAAAAAATCATTTTTGGCCAATCGCGAAACTGAGACGCTTTTCACACTCTGTCAGTAAATACAACTGACAATAAACAATAAAATAAACCTTCTCTTAGTTTTAAAGATCTTAAAAGTATTGTTCGTGCGGCATGGTGGCAAAAACTGCCGGAATTCGGACAAACGAAAGACTTTCGATGACAGATTCGGACAAATTTTCGCCGAAGCTGAAACGGGACGCTTCGCTCAATCCCTTTTTTACTTTGTTGATCGAGCAACAAAGTTGAATAGGGGATGTGCTACATCTGTCAGCACGTAACGGCTCTTTTCTATGCTTCTGTCCTTTTCTGTCACTCAAAACTGTCATTTGCTAGAGCGAGAGAGAGCGACGGAACGCTTCACGATGGCCGGTGAAGCGTTATATAGATAGCCATAGATTTAATTTAAGAAATTCTATCAAATCAAATCAAATCATTTTATTTCAGGCAACATAATATTATTTACAATATTAAAGGCCCATAGAATAAATACCTTACAGACTAGCATAGATATAATTATATAATATATACCTTAGCCTAAAATATATATAATATAATAAAAATTAACTATATATTGTTTTTGTGACGCATTGCACTGTTTGCTGGTGTCAGGTAACCGTCCGCGATATTTCCGGAACACGACACCCTTCGGCCAGAAATCTTCCTTGGTGAAGGTCGCCAGCTGAGCAGTTGGAACTCGCACCACGTATGAATTAAAATTCACGTTGTGACGCGATTCCAACTTCACTACCCTCAGGGTGAAATAAGTCTTTACACCATGTATTCCACCAACTCCTCGATCTTAGTTGAGGAATGTAGGCGGGACACATAGAGCAAGGTCGTAGGCACGGCAGCACGCAGGAGCATATTTGGGCCGCTGAGCGCAGTACCGCACTTGTTACGGCTTGGACTGGGCTTCTTCCGCTTCTTTTCCACCTTGATGAAGCCATCATGATTGTCTATGTAGATAGCAGCATATTAAAATGATGTTCTGTGCTGAAAGATGTAGCACAACCTAGATGATTGAACGTTTAGGGAATAGGTGGAATCAACCAAATCACGGTAGTTAGTTTAATTAACTTGATTGTTTAATCTCACTTTAAAGATAACAGTACTAAATTATACAGGTATTGGCGCAGTAATCACAATCTATTTCAGGCAACTCGTCGTGAGTTAAGAAATGTAGATTTCGGAGAAAATTAGTTTTTCCGAGAGCGCCAAAAAGACCTGTCAAAAACTCCGGTACGTGTTATCTGTCAAGCCCCGTTCGGAAATAAAACCGCTCGCCCGTTCGGAAACGGGCGGGCTAGTGTTGCCACAAACGTAAACAAATAAATCGATATTACAACTAGTGATTGCAGTTGCCCTGCGACCACTGACCTCCATATATACAAGTACGCTGGACCTATGATTAGCCGGGCCATAGTGAGGCGATTTGATTTTCGCCATTTTGGCGCTGATCGTAGGCATTCGTAGCAGTGGGTGGGAACGGAACTAGAAGTTACGTCAGATTTAGTTCTCTTCCCACGCATTGGGGGCGCTTCAAATAGGCACAATAAAGAGCTATCATTTCTTAGGGTATCATAGGTCCAGCGTACTTGTATATATGGAGGTCAGTGCCTGCGACCCACTTGCACCAACAGTGTCATTCATTATCATAAACAAGCTCCAACTTTAATTAAAACTGAAAATGTTGGCAGACTGTTAGATGTGACAGATTGCTTGTGAAATTGCTATTTTAAACCGACTTTCATAACAAAAGAGGTTATCTATTCGTCGTGATCTTTTTACTGTATGTTCAATTCGAAGACGATTATTTAAAGAAAAAAAAAGTACAGGTCTTTTTCATTTATTTTTTTGTTTTCAATCTATCGCGCTTTAAACACATTATTAATTATAAACGGGGCTTAGGACGAACCTTTATTTTGTTTCGTCTATATCCTGCAAGATGATTTGCATGGTCTAAACAAAACGCAAACCATACAATTATAACTTCCAATAAATTGTAGGCAACAACCGAATCTTTTACTGTGTATAAATAGGTAAAAAAATCCGTTCCTGAATTCCTTGAAATAATTTCTTCATTTCCACCTGTACAGTCAGTACAGTTTTGCGAAAGTCGTTTCGTCGATAACTCCGATACAACAGTAATTGTCAGAAACTGTTAACTCTCTGCTAACTCTCTGTTAACTCGGCGAGTTTCGAAACTTTGACGGAATCCAGTCGGAATGATGCTGAGTTTGCTATTGTTATGAAAAAGAACATTATAATTAATCGACCTCTAAAAAGTAGTAGGTTTAAATTCGTCAGAATATTTCATTTTTAGGGTTCCGTAGTAAATAAGGAACCCTTATAGCTTCGCCATGTCTATCTGTCTTTCTGTATGTATGTCCGCGGTTTTACTTAGAGACTATAAGCACTAGAAAGCTGTAATTTGGTATTGATGGCGAGTGGTAAAATAATTAGCTCGCATGTAAAGTGGGAGATTTTTTCTTGACTAACCAATTATGTGGGTTGTCGTTGAATAGAACATGTGTTTCAAAAAAATGAGTTGATGCTTGTGAACACCATTTTTCGATTTAGGGATCCGATTCTGAAATATTTGATTTTAAATTGCAAATTTTTGTTTAAGTCATGTCCCCTCTATCTGATAGAGGGTTAACAGATTAGGTTATAGAAATTTCATCAAAATCGGTTTTTAGTTTTGAAAACTAGTTTTGTTTAGTTTTGAACAAATATTTAAGGTTTAGTAGGCGTATAGATATGGCTAATACATTGTTAAATTCGCTTTTAGCGTTAAGTTCGCCAATTGTAAACAATTGTATATTGTGGAACAATAAAGTTTTTATAAATAAATGAATTCGAACATGAGCCAATGCGGCAGAGAAGTTGCCGAGACCTACTAATCCTAACGCGTTTTGTTTTTGAGAGGAACATAAAAAAAAAACTTTTTAAAAGTTATTACTTTCTTACAGTTCGCTCTATAACCAGTTAGAACTGGGTCAATAGGCAGTCGAGCGTTTAATAAACTGGAAAATATTTCAGGAATTCTAGCCCTAGAGCTTTTTTTGCCTCGTATTTCGCTGTTCCAGAATGTTCATTCATTGTAGCCATTGTGTCTATGGCACATACAAAGAAATGCAAACATGGCCGAAGGAAACTTTCAGAAGGTGTACGTTGTTCGACTTAACTACCTCTTTTGTTTCTTCCTGTATAATTAAAAAAAAAAGAAATATTGACTTCGATACCAGCGTCAGTCACAGAAAAGCTAACTTATTATTCAAATTATAATATATTATTATAACTTATTATGTATCTCCTTTGAGAATCACGGGTCTTTTCACCCCGGTCCTTTGAGAGGCTTGCGTGGGGATACAGATCCAACACGTAGAGGCCCTTTGGAGAAGTTGTTGTCATGTGGCGCTCCCGCCAAAACCCATTCCTGGATATACCTATGAAAGGTGTACCCTTGAATAGGTTTTGGCAGAAGATAAAACTATTGCATGAAAAAGGGAAAGGTTTAAGGATTATGGAATGAATTTGGGATGGATTGATGCTGGGATATTGCAATAGAAACGTCACCTGCCATAATCATGATTACTGACTATTGTAGGCAGGTGGTGGCTTGCCGCCCACTAGATGGGCCCCTCAAACGCGCCGACAATAGTTGCCGGCAAAGGAGCAACACCGGTGCGGGCGACTCAGGGGTGTGCTGCGCTTTCTCCGAAGTTACTCTCGTCGATATAACTTATTATTATTAACTTATTATTAAACAAAAAAATCTATTCAATCATTTTTTTTAACAAGAACCTATTTTGTGTCTTCGAATAATCTGTGAACATACATAAAAAAATTGGCCAAGTGAGTGTCGGGCCACGCGCCGAGTAGGGTTCCATAGTTGTGAATGCCAGTTTTGAGTTCATGACATTAAAAACGTCTACAAACTATTTTTTTATTAAATTTGTATGTATTTGTTCTTTTGCAAGTACATTTTATATGTTGGTCGCCTCTAACTCTTTAATTTGTTGACCTTACTTCTGATAGTTTTTATTCAAACTTCGTTATATATACTACTGCGGTGATTTTATTTACGTGTCAACATACAACCGTTTAGAAGATAGAGATTTTACTAACAAAAAATTGCACTATAAAATCAAATATTACAGAAACGGATTACTAAATCGAAATATATATTTTTTTAATTTATTTATTTAATTTTTATTTATTTATTAAAATCATTATTGACCACAATGGTACAAAAGGTGAACTTAATGCTAATGCATTCTCTACCAGTCAACTTGTAGGAAAACAGAAAATTTAAATCTAAATGCGATAGGTGCTTAAAGATGTATTAAAAATACACTATATACTAATACAAGTTTACTTAGATACATACGTACAGGACAATACACATAAAAATTCATACAAATTCCTACATAATACAAATGTTTTGATTTAATGACTAGTTCTGCTGAAACAAATTAACAGAAAGGTAAGTGTAAACTTTTTTCTTAAATAGGAATCTGCTTGAGATACTTTTGATGTCTTTAAGTAATTCATAATATTTGCAAGCTCACAATATATTTAAGGACCTATTAAATGATACCCTAAACTGTAGGTTAGTCAATAAAGAAATTAAAAAGACTCAGACGAACAGTGTCTGTCACCAGGCTATATCTCACGAACCGATAAAGCTAGACAGTTTAAATTTTCATTGATGATGTACTTTTGTTGCCGCTATAACAACAAATTCTAAAAACAGAATAAAATAAATGTTTCAAAGGGCTCCCATGCAACAAACTTTATTTTTTATACACAATGGTATGGGATTCTTCTAAAGTCCAAATGTGTATGTATTTATACTGAATATTCAATAAAGATATTCTTTTTGAATAAATAACATATACTGTATTCTAATTACGGGTTCAGATAAAAGATAAGGGAAAATATGGCAAATAGTTTGTCACTTTTACGTTAAGAGAAACAACTTATGCATTTTCAGGTTTTTTTTTTGTTCTCCCAGACTAGCATAGCTTATTTATGTATATCTAAGTCGAATGCATGCCTACCCATCGCCATTATAAACATTATTATTTCTCTTGCTTGCCACTAGATGGCGCTTTAAGGTAATAATTAAAAGATTTTAATCTTTTTTTCCTATTAGTTCCATAAAGTAGAACTCTAATTAATTACATACGACTTATATGAAATGCAATAATTTTTAAAGCATATTCAACATTTCCTTTGTCACTTTTTTGCTAGTCGTTTGTGCTGCCATCTGTATTTCCACCGGCAACTCCAGTGTTGCCTACTTACGGGCCCTCGAATAGTTTCTATGGCGTTGAGTAACTGTTACGTTAGTAATTATTTGTCTCTTAATAAGTTTCCTGAATATACTTTCAACTTATTTTGTTCATACCCGTGACAGTGTTATTTCAGTTTTCGTCACAAATCTCGTTAAGGACGATGAGGGTCCCGCAAAATGGCCCATTACCAAGAATCTTGTTACGACTCAAGTTCTTTCATTATATTGCTTTAAGTACAAGTTCAGTTTTCTTCAGCTTTTTGAACTGTTCGCTTACTCACAAGAGGGATGTGGTCTAAAATGTTTTATTTTGTCTCATCGGATAGATAATTAAAAACTATGGTATGCGTATTTTTTTTCTCATATTAGCAAATAGTGACGAAGATACAGCGCATATAATATTGTGTGACGTCACTAATAGCTACGATTTTTAACCAAATGTAACGTAAATCAACCCTACTCACGTCTTTGTGAATTTTTACTACTTTTCTAAAAGAATAAATATAGGTCCTTTATTTTTGGATAATCTACTTGACGGACTAAATAAAATAATATATTTTTTTACATTTTACATATCCTTATTTGGAACATAACAGTTTTAATAAAATCTAAAGCAATAACAATTTCCATGTAAGTATCGAAGTTAAATAATAATGATGAAAAATTTTCATCACATATTATTATTAATTTAGATTTTTATACGAGCATTGTAATGCTATTTAAATAAATATTCAAATCTGTGACAGAAAAGAAAAAACTTAGAATGAAACGCTGCTCTTCCCGGAAAGATCGTAAATCACCATTTTGATTTCAATATCTCCTTTTCCCTTTGTTCTCCGCATCACGGTAACCATGTTGTTTGTGAATTAAGGGTATCTTTCCGGGCAGCAAAAACTAAATTTAAATCTAAATTAAACTAAAATAATAAAGATAAACATAATGACAGCAAATAAATAATGGACAATTTTTGTTTATTTTTTTCTCAACTGGCTGAACATCTCATAAGATATACAAATACAAAATAGAGAATACAAGTTGCAAACTTACTTAGAACGAAAACAGCATGCACATTCGATAAAATTCTCGCAACATTATCAATTGAATTTAATTCGAAAAGGATTAATTCAATTGATAATGTTCCCATCCCAGATTGCCACCGTCATCAGGCAGAGTCCCCAAGAGACTGGCGGCATTTCCGCGTTGTATTGCAAGGCTAAGCCTTTGGCCGAAATGCGCACCAGCTCTTGGGTCCCCAGAGATAATAATAATTGTTTATTTCACTGTTAGTATCACTGAAATTATGTTAGTAAATGAAAAAATAATCATATGTAATAAAATAAAAAACAAATAATCATAATAAAGTGAGGGATTTTAAAATTACTCTCCTCACAAGTGCTACGACAACGATACCGTCATACGAGTTTCTCGGTCACAATAAATGTTATAAATATTACGGGACTTATATCATTTTTGCCAGATATTTTGACGAGCCTTCTGCCGTCATAGTCGCTGGCATGACGGCAAGGGTTGTCGAAATATCTGGCAACTCTGGTAAAACTTATAACAACGATATCGTTAGTAAATCGAATATAAAGTTATAATATAATTAAATAAATAAATATATAGGGACAAATTACACTGATTGAGCTAGCCCCAAAGTAAGTTCGAGACTTGTGTTATGGGATACTAACTCAACGATACTATATTTTATAACAAATACATATATAGATACACATCCAAGACCCAGGACAATTTGAAAAAGGCCATTTTCCAACTTGCCCTGACCGGGGATCGAACCCGGGACCTCTGGGTGGCGGACTAGCATGTTGACCACTACGCCACGGAGGTCGAATATAAATACAATGGACTAAACTTTCTGTCAAAATTGTGTGCACTCAAAAACATATCTTTCCGTATCTCCTTGTTCCGTTGTTCCCCGCATTGCGGTAACTACGCTGTTTGTAAATTAAGGGACCCTCTCGGGCCCTGTATAAATAATGGACAACATTATCTCAATTCGGGAAGGTTGCCCACGCGCGTGATTAGTTGAAGTTATTTACCTTGATGTTTCTGTCACTAATTCTTAAGGCCATACCCAAATTTTCCGGGGTCCAGTGGCGCCGCCATTTGAAATAAATCATTTGAAAGGAAATGGAGTTATCATTTAAAATTGTGTCTTGGTCAAGCCCTAGATAACCCTTAAAACTATTTTATGAACTACTGTTTATAGTTTAAAGTGAGAACGTGAAGCTTTTCTACGCACATTAGCCAAAAGTGGCCGTTTTTCGCAAATGTGCGTCGAAAAGCTTCACGTTCCCACTTTAAACTACAAAAAGTAGTTTAAAAAATACTTTGAATGGGTATCTAGAACTTGACCAAGACACAATTTTAAATGATATCCCCGTTTCCTTTTAAATGATTTATTTTAATTGGCGGCGCCACTGGACCCCGGAAAATTTGGGTATGGCCTTAATTAAGTAGGTGTTTATGTTCAACTATTTGCTTACCTCCGTGTGGTTTGCGGCAGAGTAGAATAGGACCACTTCAATCTTCATACCGTGGATGATTTAGAAGGCGACTTGGGAAATAAAAGCTAAACATCAATGAGATCTCTCCTCTCTCTGGCCAACGTAGAAAGTGTAGGCTCTAGCTGATCTGGTCAAATATTGCTCTAATGACGAAGAAAAAGATGCATTGTACGCATTTTGTATGCAAATTGCCCGGTGATTTTCGACAGAGTAGAATAGGACCACTCCAAGTCGTCCCGTGGATGTCACATGGCACAGAAGGTGACTTACATATAAACAATGAGACCGTCTGGCCAGCGTGGAACGTGTAGGCTATATCCTCTGGCTACTCTGATGAAGTATATTTTGAATAGTACAGAAAGGGTTGTGTTCCTGCAGTGGCACTAAAAAAACCCGATGATAATGATAAGTGGCGTAATGTTCAACACGCTAGTCCGCCAATCCGGAGGTTCCGGGTTCGTTTCCGAGCCAGGGCAAGTTGGAAAATGGCCTTTTTAAAGTTGTATTATAAATGTTAACATTTATTATAAAACTAGCTGACCCGGCGAACTTCGTACCGCCTAACAGTCAATGAATGTCGTGTTACTTTTTAGCTGAACTAATTTAGGCTTTGATGAACGTAAAACATTGATACATTATAATAACAGTGCCTGAACTTTCGAGACATAGACAATAGCTCAAAGAGTATATAACCACTACGTATGAATAGCTTATCAAGAAAAATCATATATAAAAAGACATTTACACTTTTGTTTTCCGTTCCTTTCCGATGATTTTATGTTTTTACTGTAGAATAAATCTTAGGTAATATTTTCGAGAATTAAAAATTAAATAATTAATAAATAATTTTCGAAAATTAATGTCTAAAACAAACAAATATAACAGTACCTGAACTTTGTAGACATTTTACAAAAAATAAATTTCTGAACGCACACATGATGTCTTCAGAAAAAAATTAAGTTGTGGCTTAAAGGTCCCAGCAACCAGGCCATAAGCTCCAAAAAAAATAATATAGTTGTTACACTATTTGGCAGGATTGGACAACAAATGTTTGACATGTAATAAACAAATCAGCATCTATTGAAATGATTAAGTATTCATTACACATATCGAGTTTTCATTGTTTTGAAGATGTATTCTGCTATTCGGGACGGAGACAAATCCAACAAATCAAAAACCATGGCAATCGTTCCAGCCGTTCTAGAGTTATAAGTGTTGTAACAAACACGACTTTCTTTTATATAAATAGATTTGAGTATCGTTGAGTTAGTATCCTATAACACACCTCTAACCTTACTTTGGGGTTAGTTCAATCAGTGTGATTTATTCCTATTTATTTATTTATGATTTCCGTTCTACTAATTCCTCTGAAACTGGCATTACCAATGTCGGTTTTCCTTAAGCTTTCTTCAAAATATCTGCTCTTTAATAAAATATTTTTTCGCGACTGCTTATGCCAGAAAGAGGTGCAAGTGTGCGGCTTTGGGAGAGACTTATTTATTTATTTCTCTTGCCGTGGAGACCTCACGGCTTTGGGTCTAATCCCGTCAGTTGATCAAGGAGATTTCCGCACGCCTACCGATGCCTCAGGGTATCCAAGGGCTGGCGCGTATTTTGGCAAAGGGCCAAAGAGCCTAGCCACTCTCCATGCAAATAGTTAACCTTAACCTTACGTTACATAACAAAAGAACATACTTCTTTCAAGATAGGCAGATAAAAATATCGCTCTAGTTTTAGAACCTAACATAAACAGGATTTTTATTTTAAAAGTTTCCAAAAATAAATCTGTGAGGATTCCATTCAAACTAATTCAGGCATTTAAAAATAATGGCGGGATAAAGGAACTAACATACACAAAGAATGTTAACCATAGGTAAAAATGCATTCGCTTTTTTGGGGCAGACGTTAGGTACTATCACACACAAACCATGTAAACCGCAGGTAAGTATGCATTTCTATTTTCGGGGCAAACGTGAAAAATATCCCTCTAGCTCTAAAATAAAGAGTAGGTACAAACCAGATCGTTTCACAAAGCGAATGCGGGCTATTCGAGACGAGTGAATGGGCGGGAATCATCGAACAGCGACTCCCATTTAGATAGTACCCTATACCCTTATCCCTTACCCGAATTTGGTAGATATTTTACGGGCAAACCCATGAACGGCCAAAAGTTCTTTGAATATAAAAAAATTCCGAAACTTATTTTTAGTTTTTCCTAAAGTTTTACCATGTCGGTTTATTTGGGGTTCCGTACTGAAAGGACCCTTTTACTAAGACTTCGCTTTCTGCCCGTCTATCCGTCTGTCACAGGGCTCTATCTCTTGAACCATAATAACTAAACACTTAAGTTTTCACTGAATGTATTACTGTGGCCGCAAATATTAAAAATATGTTTTAAATATTAGTTGTGTGTATCTATCTATATATTCTTACATAAATTATAGGTAAAAAATCTACTAAGAATACTTTACGGCTTATACGTGCCTTCTAAAGCTCGAGAATTTTTTATGCTACTTGTCAACCATCTAATTGCGGACTACGCCTAGTTATTTTTTTTTTCTGCTAATAAAAATCTAAAATCACGTTGAAAATGGATCTGATCGATGACTAGTGACAATATTATGTGAAATTTTATTTTCTTTACCGAGTAATTTATTTTTCAAACAGGAAATTCCCTCATTGTTTAAGATTAAAATTTCAGCTAAAATAAAGCGTTGTCTATCCCGTTAGAGACGAAAACCATAAAAATATTGTTTTACAATACAATACAATACAAAAAACTTTATTGCACCAAAAGAAATTTACAATTTTGGAACACTTATTAAATAGCAAGATGTAGTGGGGTACAAGAGGCGGCCTTATCGCCGAAGCTCTCTATCTCCGCTCTATCGTCTCTTACAGGCAACCAAAAAGAGAAGGAATGCGAAATATATAATAAGATAACAGGTGGTTCGATTTTTATATACTCAATTATTATAGTAATAAATACAATAACCTGTTGATATTTTAAATATATAGCATAATATATAACTAGATACACACATATGTATATATATACAATATATAAATATAAACATATAAATATATATACAAAGTCCTTTTTTATTAAGTACAAATATTTTAAGGGGTGATTCAGTCCATCATTTCGAACAACTTTTCCGGTTTCTTTGACGGAAAAAATTAAGACCAAAATTTGTAACGACACTTTTTGCTATAGTTGTAAGCCGTGCGGCGTGCGCGTGTTTCTCTGTCTGTCTCTCTCTCTCTCTCCTAATAAATCGAAAGGAACTTCGTTCTATCCGGGTGTCCCTTGACACCTCTCAAGTTTTTTAAAAATGAATGATTCATTGGAAAATATGTAGTTTGCGTTTTTTAATAATTACTTGTTTTAGATATAAATTTCAGGTAAAATAATACATTGTTTATCCTTTAAGAGACGAAAACCATAAAATATTTCGTACAAATACCGAACAAATAACTAAACTTTGAGTATAACTACAGTTTATCACAATGGAAACTAGCACAAAGCGACCAATGCAGCGCAACAGTTGCAAACTATCGATAAATAATAAAAGTTACGTTCTATCACGTCATCGGATCGCCAGTTGAAAATCTAGGTTGTCATTGTAACTTTATATCCGCAAACTACATATTTTTTCAATGACACTGGAAAATATGTATTTTATGTATATTTATTTATGTTTGCGTTTGCTGATTTTGCATCATTATCATCATTTTCACGTGTTTTTAGTCTTCACTCTGATGTGAGATGTAAGTTTTAAAAGTCTTGTATTGTTTGGCTCTGAAAAGTCACTCTCCACGCTGGCCAGACGAGTTGGAGAAGTCTCATTGTTTAGCTTAAAATTCCTTAGTCGCCTTCTCTGACATCAACGGAAAGACTTGCAGTAGTCCTATTCTATTCTGTCGAAAATCACCGGGCAATTTGCATGCAATGCTTCTTCTACTTCGTTGTGTCTATGACTGAAGCAAATAATAAATAAAAAATATATTTAATCAAATTACTCCCGAAAACTTAATACTTTTGAACGGTTGAACCGATTTTAATCAAAAAGCTTAGAACCATCGCACGGGAACTTCATTTCACGTAAATAAACCGTATCGAAATCTGTGCATCCATTTGAGAGCTACGAAACCATAGACAGACAGACATGCAGACAGATAGTCAGGTAGACAAGCAGGTAGACAGACAGACAGACAGACAGACAGAACGACATTAGCGTCAAACTTAAAACACCTCTCTTTTTGTCTTATTTTTATAAGAAAATATGTTGTACCTAAACCTTCTTTACTTCCATTATTGAAACAAACAGGCATCTTGAAGCGAACAGCGTTTTGTTTTGCACAGTAACAGATAGCGGTGCTATTCTAGACGCTGCAGGAGAAACAAAACGTGTTCAGCGTGAAATTGTAAGTGGCTCCTAACGTGACACGCTTTGAGGCGCAACCACGGTTCTTTAGAAACGAAAAGAAAGAAAACTTTTTTATTTGTTACACAAATGAGAAATACAATCACAATTAACAAATTAACGAACAGTACTAAATTGGTCACACAGACAGAACGAGCAGTACCAAAAAACAGACAGACATTAGCTTCAAACTTAGGTATGACACCCTATGTCTTTTTGTCTGGGGTTAAAAATAGGAAAACACGTTGTACCTAAACCTGCTTTACTTCCATTTTTTAAATAAACAAGCATCTTTGAGTTGTTTTAAGTTGGAGCGTTTTGTTTCCACAGTAATAGATAGCAGTGCTGTGTTCTAGACGCTGCAGGAGAAACTAAACGTGGCTTGTTCAGCGTGACATTGTAAGTGGCTCCTAACGTGACATACTTTAAGACGAAACCACGTCTCTTTAGAAAAGAATAGAATAGAAAGAAAACTATTTGGTACACTAATGAGAAATACAATCACAATTTACAAACAGACAGACAGAATGAACAGTACCAAAAGATAGACAGACCGACAAACTACATTTGTGTGAAACTTAAATATGACACCCCTCTTTTTGTCTTGGGTTAAAAATAAGAGATATGTTGTACCCAAACCTTCTTTACTTCCATTTTTCAAACAAACAAGCATCTTGGAGCAAGCAGCGTTTTTTTTCCACAGTAACAGATAGCGGTGCTTGTTCTAGACGCTGCAGGAGAAACAAAACGTGGCTTGTTTAGCGTGACATTGTAAGTGGGCCCTTATGTGATATACTTTAAGACGAAACCACGTTTCTTTAGAAAAGAATGAAATAGATAGAAAACTTGTTTATTTGGTACACGAATGAGAAATACAATCACAATTTACAAACAGACAGACAGAACGAACAGTACCAAAAGACAGACAGACCGACATTTGCGTTAAACTTAAATTTGACACCTCTCTTTTTGTCTTGGGTTAAAAATAAGAAAATATGTTGTACCTAAACCTTCTTTACTTCCATTTTTCAAACAAACAAGCATCTTTGAGTTGTTTTAAGTTGGAGCGTTTTGTTTCCACAGTAATAGATAGCAGTGCTGTGTTCTAGACGCTGCAGGAGAAACAAAACGTGGCTTGTTTAGCGTGACATTGTAAGTGGGCCCATATGTGACATACTTTAAGACGCAACCACGTTTCTTTAGAAAAGAAAGAAAACTTGTTTATTTTGTAGACAAATAAAACATAGAGGTAAAATCACAATTTACAAATTAACGAACAGTTACCAAATTGGTCTTAGAAAATACGTATCTGAAGAAAAGAAAAATTCTTTTGAAATGTTTATATATTTGTATTTTTTGTGTATTATGTTGAGAAAACATAGAATGTACCAGCTAATTTTCATCCTGCGCAGGTCGTAAAAACCGATCAAGGGAAAAATAGTTTTCCTTTCCTTTTCTTGCGAAAAACGGCCACTTTTCACAAATTGGCGATAAAAGCCTCGCACTTTAAACTATAACTAGTAGTTCAAAAAATAGTTTTGAAGGGATATTTAAGGCATTCTTTACCACCCTTTGTACCATTTTAGTCCATAAAAAATTATAAATAAATAAATATTGAAGACAACATTATAATGCTATCTCCATTTCCGTTCAAATAATTTATTTCAAATGGATGCAGCATCGGACCCTGAAAATTCATGTGTCATTAAATCAATTTCAGTTTAATTTGATAGACCCTGTCGGTATAAAAAAGAATTTTGGTATAAAGGTACAGTCAGCATCAAAGATACCTGACCCCTCCAACTACATCCTGAATTTTTTCATAAACTGAAAATAATATTGACATGAAAATGTGGA
This sequence comes from Acrobasis consociella, assembly GCA_963555685.1. NCBI lineage: Eukaryota > Metazoa > Arthropoda > Insecta > Lepidoptera > Pyralidae > Acrobasis > Acrobasis consociella. Next base: position 1,226,356 of record OY743127.1, read on the forward strand.
TTTAGAGAGATTTTAATGAATTCTTTTTGAATGTACATTTTCATGTAAATATTATTTTTAGTTAAAGATAAAATTATATCTATGTCCAGCAGTTTACGTCTACCCATTCGCCCCATGGGGCTGAAATTATGATGATGATGAAGAGAAAATTCAAGATATAGATAGAGGAGGGGTCAGGTATCTCTGATACTGACTGTACATAAAACTCAGGCTTCGTAGGATTGGTGCGTACATACATACATACATATTTTCACGCCTGTTTCCCATGGGAGTAGGCAGAGGCTATGGTTTTCCACTTACGATTGGTGCGTAACCGCCAATAGATACATTCGCCCGCTTGGCCATCGACCTCCAAGCGTGTAAAGACGTGACAGCAAGCGTGATAAAGCTGTGATTAAAAAAAAAGGTCGGGACGGTGCTGCAATATTTCAGGATCAGCCGATACTGCGAAATGTGGAGTGTGTAGATGTGGGGCTTTTGAACCTTGGGCAGTTTCACCGGCAACGATGAACGAGTATCGAGTAGAGCCAGAATGTAGAAACAAATTGGCGAGCCGCGGGGAGCAACTGCGTAGTCAAGTAGAGTGTGCGAGTGAGACGAGCGATTATTGAAATGACCGCTGATTGCTCTCTCGGCGTAAGTTTTAAGGTACTATTTTTGAAACGCGGAGTCACCTAAATGCATGGTTTTTCCATACAAAACATCGTTCGTTCTGTGACTCCGCCTTTCCTTATCGCTGAGTGAGTGTTATCTTTCATAGCTCTTGTCGCTCAGCGACAAACTAGTGAAGCGAGTCTTCGCCGGCAGTGTGAACAGTCAGCGATCAACTTTTTGCATATGCATGTCTTTTGTTTACACGGAATGTATATCATTTGTAAGTTTTTTGAGCAAGAAAATAGCCGATAGTTTGTCATTTTCTCACCGGCGGTTGGACAACTGCCTTGTGGCATCTGGCATATCAATATACAACGTGGAAGGGACATACCCGTAATAAATCGAACCACGGGCTATACTAGATCACATAATATAATGATAATAAAATAACAGTCAGACACCAAAATAAAATTCGACATTCGGCGGCTGCACACTTCAATATGGAAATGCCATTTTTTTGTTCTTTTACATCTAAGCGTTAACTGTTATTTTAGTTCTATTGTACTAGACTGACTTATTATGGGCATGTTCCTTTCACGTTGTATGATTTAGATATTTCGAGCAGAAAAAGCGGAAGACCTGGATCCAAATCAGCACATCTGATATATCGCTAGATTGCGCTAAAATGAAATATAGTTTGGACAGAAATAATAGACTGGAAGCTAGCTATGTATCTGTACTCTCATTAATTTGTGTCACTACGTTAACGAGACATGTCGATATTTCACCCGGCCGCTTTTACCCTCGGATTTGGTGCTTTTTGCCAAAAGAACTATATTTATATAATTATAAGGTCTAACAAAATATACTGAAACTATTTTAAGGGCAAATTCAGTCCATAAACCAACTTTCCCCAAGCAACACATCACACACAGTGTATCTTTGATTGATGAAGCGCACTTATTTGTCTAGGTTTCTTGCGACTGGCATTGTTTGCTCAGCTAAACTTTGGCGTTTGGCAAAATATTTTTTGGGCGAGTGCAAAAATCTTATTTTCTCGCCACCAGCAGATTACTTATGGACTGAAGATGCTGATGTTTCAAAGTTGTAGCTTCTTGTAAGCAGACTGTGAATAGTAACTTGATATTTAGAGATCGTAATCTATTAAAAATATTTTTTGACAAAATTGACCGTTACCTAAATTTAATTATACTAGCAGTTCGCCGCGAACCTAGACCTTGCGATTATTATTTTCTTTTGATTACTATTTAAGACATTTTAATTAATATTTTAAAAACTACATTGAAAATTCAAAAACTTGAAAATTCTATTGATATTTCTTACATGCCTACCAAATTTAATCAAAATCGGACTATCGGTTCGGCAGTTATCGCGGTACAAACATGCATACAATGTGTTTTCGCCCCCAACTCGATTTAGAGACCTCGCTCGCTCGGTCAACTATAGTGATAGTCTAGTATAGCCCGTGATTCGATTTATTTTTTTCTTTATTTCTTTATTTATCGCTTACATGCACTCATACAGAAGATGGTTAGTAGGTAAGTACATGAACCCTGGCAGGGTATGGCGAAAGTAAAAAAAGTAAAAAAAATTTATTACGGGTATGTCCCTTCCACATTGTATAAGGCGAAGGGTAGACATGCCTATGCTCAGCAGTGGGCGCAAATGGGACTTAGATGATGATGATGATTATCCCTATAGTTGACTAGGAGTTAAAGTTCTTAGGATTAAGTCCGCCATTTGTTAAAAATCCATATACTTACTTATATATAAAGCTAAAGAGTTTGTTTGTTTGTTTGTTTGGTATCCCCAAATTGAGGAGTTGTCAGGTAGAATACGTAAATTTGTGTGGATGTTTAAGACCCTCAGGCATATAGTTCCACCTATACTTCTAAACAAAATATACGTCTCCCTGGTACAGTCTATAGCCACATATTGCATCTCGGTTTGGGGTGGTGCTTTAAAAACAAAATTCTTGGAGGTTGAAAGATCGCAACGCACACTTTTGAAGGTGATGTTCTTTAAAAAAAGGACTTTTTCTACTGATATCTTGTACAAATCATGTGATCTGCTATCTATTAGAAAATTATATGTGTTACAAATGTTACTAAAAAAACATAAAAACTTACCTTTTACTCCTCAAATATGTAACAGAAGAAGAGTACCCTTGCCTGCTACTAGTGTTCCTTCTGCTAGAACTGAATTTGCTAGAGTACAGTACAATATTCGTTCTGCTTACCTATACAATAAAATAAACAAAGAATTGCAAATATACAACAAACCATCTTATAAGTGTAAATCATTATTAACAGCTTGGCTTAAAGAAATCAGCTACGACGAATTGGAGAAGTTTATTAAAAGAATTATTATTTAAATGACTACCTGTACATTCAAATACACACACACACACACACACACACACACACACACATACACCCTCGCAAACAAACACAATTACAAAAATAATTAATTTTAGTTTGTATTGTTACTTACCTACTTGAATTTTTGCACTTAGTTCTATTCGATGATAGTGATATGGAAGAGCGAAGTCTACTGGCACAAGCTGAAGTAGGCTCCAACAACCAAATATTATTTGTAGAACTCATTTTACACAATAAAGATTTTTATTTTTTTATTTTTATTATTTGAACGCGCTAATCTCAGGAGTCCGATTTGAAAAATTCTTACGGTATTAGATAGGTCGTTTATCGAGGAAGGCTATAGGCTATATTGCATCACGCCTGCGACTTTACTCGTGTGGTTAACGCGGGCGAAGCCTCGCGCTGCCTCTAGTAAATAAATAAACTTAGTACTCGCAAATTAAAAAAAATATCCTACGACTTGACTTTTACGTTAACTGAGGGACTGAGATGATGACGGTGATGATTATCCCTATGGTTGACTAGGAGTTAATATTTTTAACATTAAGTTCACCATTTATTAATAATAAATACACTTAGAACTGCCAGACTTAAAAAAAATATCCTACACTATTTTATTTTCGCATTTGTCTCTTTAACTTTTACGTTGACACATAATAAAGTCGCCAGTTTTGTGTGTTGGTGTCATCAATAACGTGAGGTAAGCCACCATCCCGACACCTATATTTCAGATCACAAAGCTTTGTTAAGCTGACACTGTGACATATAGGTCATAGGTGTATTAAATATAATTGAAACCGGCAAAGTGCGAGTTAAACTCGCGGAAGAGGGTTCTGTACAAAGCCGAAGTCAATTACATTAGAAATCCTCACAGTAAGACGCGAGTTAACTACTACTAGCGCTATCTAGTGGTGTTTTAGTAAACTATTTTCTTTAAGTAGTAAAAACGTATTATATTGAGTTTACCACTTTACTTTAAACTAGTCACGCCCTGCGATGTTACCCGCGCCTAAAGTAGCGTATGTGTTAATCTAGGGTATGTAATACTACCTATTATTACTTAATTCTGTGTCTAGGGAGTCAGCTTCCTGCGTACCAAATTTTATCAATATTGGTCCAGCCGTTTGCGTGTGAAAGAGTAACAACATCCATCCATACTTACAAACATTCGCGTGTATAATATTATAGTAGAATAGGATTTATAGAATTCTTAAAGGTTTTCCTGAAATCTATAAATAATGAATTCTGTATATTTTTTACAAAATTTTTGGTTCAGTACTTTTGGAGAGCAAGGAGGCTGAATGGTAATTTTTTTGACTTTTTTCTTGTATAAAATCCAAACTATTTAATTTACAATACTAACAAAAATATATTTAAGGTCTTTCATAATTAGCTCTTTCATTTGATTTATGACTTACTTAGTAAAGTTTGCAAAACTTTTTTTTTTCTTACTTGTACCTCGAAAATGATCGCTCTGTTTGATTACGTACTTACATACGTATTGATTTTAACAATAAAAATTGATTTTATTTTTACCTTGAATGCTACCCAATTATGGTTTCATACATAATAGAAAAGAGAAAAAAAAAACGCCAAAAAAATAATTTCAATAGCTCCAACAAACCGCCGAAAATTCTCATAATTTCAAAGCGCAATGGAATATGTTAACATTAATGAATTCTCTTGATCTTCAGGAATAAAGAACTTTGATATAAAATAATTTTCCGGGATTGTGGCAAGGTTGCATTCTTTTGAAAGCTTTTACGGATAATTGAATTTTAACAAAACAAAAAGCATACAAAGAATTTATGATTAGCCTAATCATTATATGAGATTTTGATGTTGGGTGAATGATGGATGATGAACATACTATCACATCTGTTTTCTACAGAGGTAGGCAGAGACTATGGACCTCCACTTGCTACGATCCTGAAACAACTCGTTCACTTCGTCTACACTCATCTCTGTCTTCGTGCATGCCCACCGGTTATCCCAGCAGTGCTCGTTCCAAACGCTGGTAATTTTAGCATTTGCATTAAAACAATATAAAAGAAAAGAAATGAACAAGAAATTTTATCCTACATTAAATAAAAATAATGACTTTGACTTAGTTGCTAGGTACCTGAATTTTCCGGGTTCCACTGCTGCTTCCTTTTGAAATGATGATGATGATGGTTTAGAAGAAAACGGAAATATCATTTAAAAATAAATTGTGTCTTGACCAATCCCTAGATAACCCTTTAAACTACTTTATGAACTACTGTTTATAGTCTAAAGTATAGCCGAAAAATGGGCACTATTAGCTAATGTGCGAACAAAAGCTTTACGTTCTTACTTTTAACTATAAACAGCGTTTATAAAATAGTTTGAAGGGTTATCTAGGGCTCGGTCAAGACACATCTTTATATTATATTTTCATTTGCTTTTAATGATTTGTATATTAGAGATTTGTCTGACGTCCTCAGGCAATGCGTTCCAAAGCTCACGCTCAGCTCTTCAAGCATGCCCGCCGGTTCATGTCTTTAGTTATCGTATCATTGGTTCTTTCAAATTTGATTCCAGCCACCGAAGATTGTAACTGAATTCTCTTCTTTGCAGACCATGTCCAGTATAAGGCTGCTCACCGTGTGCCTCTTCCTGACCCTGTTCCTGGGTGTAGCCACCGGCATCCGCTGCTGGAAGTGTGGCCAGTATAGCGACGGTGTGGGGTCTATTACGCCCTGCAATAACCGCACGCTCACCAAGTTGGAAGAATGTTCCAGTCAGGCCAAGTATTGTATTGTGAGTACCTCTTTGAAATAATTTGTGCCATCAAAGTGACGTAGTCCGGAAACGAAAGGCGCTCGCATTCTTAATTTTTTTTACATCTATAAAATGTCGTCTATGAAACAAGCATCTCAAACTGAGGATAAGCCTAACCTTCCTAGGATAAGCCCATCCATCAAGTATTGTATTGTGAGTAACTTTCTTCTTTGAAATAATTTGTACCATCGGAGTAACCTCGTCGAAAACGAAGTTCTTTATGCTTTTTCTCTGGCGTAGTTCGGAAAAGAAAGGCGCGCGCAGCCAATTAAAAAAATAACATTTACAAAATTTTATCTAAGAAACCAACATCTCAAACTAAGAATATTTTCTATTCCTAATAAAATATTAATATTTTCCAAGCCTAACCTTCCTGGGATAGGCCAGCCCTTTTACAAATTTATAATAATTTACTGTTTCTATGAAATTTTCTTTTGGCACAATGAAAAAATTCATTATAATCATCTTCATCAGCTCTCAACGACCCACTGCTGGGCATAAGCCTCCTTATGTCTGCGCCATTGAATCCTGTCCCTAGCCTTAGCTATCCAGTATTTTCCAACAATCCGATTGATATCGACGACTAAGCTACCGGACCGCCAACACTTCGATTTTCATACCTGGGGGCCTTACCTCACCTACCATAATTCCTTCTAGTCAAGTGTCCTGCCTAGTTCCGTTTAAGGATGGCAACCCTAGAGGGCACGTCATGAACTTTCGTCTTGAAATTTGATGCCGGCATACATACATACATAATATCACGCCTGTTTCCCTCAGGGGTAGGCAGAGACTATGGTCCCCCACTTGATCCTGACAAACCACTTTTGCTTCACCTAAACTCATCAATCTCTTCATGCATGCCCTTCAATTACTGGTACTTTTTACCTCTCTTTTTTTTAAAAACGTCTGCAATTTGGTCGCAGAAGGTTCGTCGACGCTGGCCCTTTCCTAATGTTCTTTTTACATTTGTCATATAAATATTTTTTGTTAATCTCTTTTCATTCAACTGCAATCTTATGCGTTCCCTTTAAGAGTCCATGTCTCGGTACCATAAGTTAACGTTGTAAGAAGAACATAAATTAAGAAACTACAAACAAACGAATTACCCTGATAGTGTTCTTTTGGTAAAATGAAGAAATTACAGACTATTTCTCTAAAGTGGGTCAAATCTTTGAAATAAGAAAGTTTAATGAATAAAGATATAAGGATGTAGGAGACAGTTATCTTAATCGAGTCCAAATCGTCTTTGTTTCAAATGGATAGCGATTTCTGGCGCTCGGCGCGATAGTAGCGAGATACCCTTCATTGATAAGCTGCCTTCAGGGAGACGTTCACGATGGTAATGTACAGAGCTAATCTGAAATAGTATAATATGTAATGGGGCCGGCTGTCTGTAAGGGGATTCATGCATTTCCCGGGTTCTAGTGCTGTCCTTATTTGATGATAATTATTAGAAAGAAACGCAGAAATAATTTAAAAATTTGTCCTAACCAAGCCCTAGAAAAACCTTTAACTATTTTATGAACTACTGTATAATTTAAAGTGAAACGTACTTTTCTACGCACCATTGTGATAAATGGTCACTTTTGATTTCTGCGCAAAGAAAAGCTTCACGTTCTCACTTTAAACTGTGAACAGTAGTTCATAAAATAGTTTGAAGGGTTATGTAGGGCTTTGAAAGACATCTTTCAATTTCATTCAAATCATCATTTCGGCCGCATAACGTCCACTGCTGGACTTAGGCCTTTCCCAAGGATTTCCAAAATGACCGATCTAGAATTATTAATAATGATTTTTTCAAATAATTTATTTCAAATGGGACAACACTAGAAACACAACAAATTGCCTCAATAAGTTACCACAAGATATGAAGCTGGCTACTTCGTTGACAAGCTTTAAAGTCAGGCCAAAAAAGTGGCTTTTTAGCGAGCATTCTATAGTATGGAAGAATTTTAATGAGCGTCGCTTGTAATGCGATTTAAATATATATTCTTCTTCTTCTTATATTTAAGAGCTGGGCTCTTGTCGATGGAGTGCTTTCCATGTCTCTCTTCCTTCCGCTAAGTTCTTAACCTCTTTATATGTTTTCACGTTTAATTTTTCTTAAATGTATATTATATGTTGCAATTTGTAATTTTACTTTCAGTACTTCCATTGTTTACTTATTTATTCTACTTTTTAGTTATTACGCATTTATTTTACCACTTTGTCGGCGTGACAAACAGGAAACTGTTACTGTCTTATTATAAAACGCAGACTAACTTTGTTACTAGGTTAAAAACACGATCCGACCAAATCAAGTTGACATCTAGTAATATGCCTATCTCATCTGAAAATGTCAGCTTGATTTGGTCGTATATTGGTTTAAATCTACATACATACATACATACATACTATCACGTCTTTATCCCTAATGGGGCAGACAGAGCATTTTGGGTCTTGCGGTTCTATGCAGAGCCCAGGGCCGCAAGACCCAAAAGCCACTTTTAGCGTCATGGTGGGCGAGAAGATGGAAAAGCAATCAATACAGTGATGGATTGCTAGCCGCATCGCCTGTTAACATGATTTGCATTTTTGCCCATTCCCTCGATCGGCTTTTACGATCTGCGTGGGAAGAGAAGCAGCTGGTACATTATAAGTTTTTTTATTTCTCCCAGACCAGCATGGGATAAGTTGAATGATTGAAAGGATGAAGTTAGTATTAGTGATTTATATTCCAAGATTTCGAAATAGTTATAGAGGGAGTACATAATAAGAGTTCTGTTTTTATGTTCTGTGTCTGCTGTTCAAGCGGTAAAGCTGGAACGCCCTTCCAATCATGATCCAGAAGGCTCGTGCTCGTGTAGCGTTTACAAGTGCGTGCACATTATCTTTAGGAACTGTCAGATAGAATACAAAATCTATGGCCCAACACAGACGACAGACTTTTTGTCCGATCGAGTCTGCGGCGCACAAATAGTCTGCGTGGCGCGCAAAAAGTCTTTCGCGGATTGTTCACGGACTCAACACACACGACGCACATTTTGAATCATTCTGTCGGCAGAACTGTAGGGACGGGACACGTACAGTTTTACACGCCATGGAAGTGCAAAGATTGTGATGTGTTATTTTATACTTGAAGTACAGAAAAATAAGAAGAAATAGAAAATTTTGGGTACATCCTATACTTTCGGAGAGATTACATTTAAAAGGACAATTCCATATGAAACATGCAATTCCAAAACAATATCCGGACATTTTTTTCAAATTTTATAAAATTTCTATTAATACTTTTAATGAGTTGCTATTCATTTTAAGACCAACTTTGACACATTCGGAAACAATAATGAGAAAGTGCATTGGTCCAGAAGAAAGGTATACTAGGCATGATACTCGGATTTTGAAGTATCATAAATTGCAGGTCTGTTTTGTATTTCATGAATTAACATCGGTACATCTATCTCTAGCGCCATGCTGTAATACCGCGCACGTCACGTCCACCACTAGCCGAGTGAAGGTCACAGACTAAAGTGCGCGACGTCTGTGTTAGCGCGAATTGAAGCATACGTTGTATTTTTTTCGCACACTTTTTGTGCGGTGTGGCGCGGCGCGGCGCGGCGCGGTCTGCCAAAATTACACGGATATTTTGTGCGCCGCACTTTTTGTGCGTCGTGTGTGTTACTGCATGTAATTCCATAGGTTCTATTTTCACAGACTAAAAGTGCGGCGCGGTCTAGTCTGTCGTCTGCGTTGGCCCTATCTATGTTTATTTTGAATGTAAATTTATTGATATAAATTATTTTATCTATCAAATATTATGTTTACATCTTATACAATTTTTAGTATATATCTTTCAAAAATAGATATTTTGCACCTCCTCCTAAAGACTTATTCTTCTCGGCATCAGCATCACCATTAGGTTGCCTGGTAGATAAATCCTATGACTTTTAGTCCGCCTATTACATTTGTATCGCCGTGTGGTATCTGGCAGAGTAGAATAGGACTACTCCAAGTCTTGCCATGGATGTCGTAGAAGGCGACAAAGAAAATGCAAGCTAAACAAAGCTCATAAACATCTGTGGGATCCCTCCTACCCGTCTGGCCAGCGTGGAGAGTGTATTAGGCCAACCCCTCTGGCTGCTCTGGCCAAGTATGGCTTTGGTAGTACAGAGAGGGTCATGCTCCTGCAGTAGAGACAAAAAGACCTGATGATGATGAATGATAAATTACATTTGTAATAAAGTTAAATAAATAAAAAATAAATAAACAGTCATCCTGTCTTTTCCTTAAGTCTCATTACTGTATTAAGAGCTTCTGGTAACTACACATTTTCAAGTAGGTATAACTACTTGAAAATGTATAGCTACCAGAAATGTTCGTCGGAGCAATAAATTGTGATTACTAGAGTAATCTGTTGGCAGTCGCTCGCTCTTAAGACAGATTTGCTCGGAATCAAAAGGCGTCAGCTAATTTGCTAGACGACATTGTAGACTTTAAGAAGAGACTAGACGTGGCAAAATACAAGCCGCTTGTTGCCAACAAGTCAAATAAGCGGCCAAGTGCGAGTCGGACTCGCCCATGAAGGGCCCCGTAGTAGCAAATAATATAATATAAAAGTCTTGCAGTATGTTTTTTTTTTAAATTTTATATTTAAGTTGATTGAATGAAAGGTAAATTACCGTTTATGATTTATGACGTATTAAAAAAAACTACTTACTAGATATCGTTTAAACCAATTTTCGCTGGTAGTTTTTATGGTAATGAACATCATATATTTTTTTTTAATTTTATAATTCCCATATTTTAGAAGTTACGGGGGGGTTACACACTTTTTTCCACTTTGGAAGTGTCTCCCGCGCAAAGTATTCGGTTTAGAAAAAAATGATATTAGAAACCTCAATATCATTTTTAAAGACCTATCCATAAATACCCTACACGTATGGGTTTGATGAAATAAAAATTTTTGAGTTTCAGTTCTAAGTATGGGGAACCCCCAAATTTTTTTGTTTTTCTTTTATTTTTGTATCAAAACCTTAATGCGGTTTACATAATACATCTTCTTACAAAGTTTCAACAGTATAGGTCTTATAGTTTCGGAAATAAGTGGCTGTGACATACGGACGGACAGACAGACAGACATGACGAATCTATAAGGGTCCCGTTTTTGCCATTGGATAGGATAGGTCTTTAAAAATGATATTGAGGTTTCAAATATCATTTTTTTCTAAACCGAATACTTTGCGCGGGAGACACTTCCAAAGTGGATAAAAGAGTGTCCCCCCCCCCGTAACTTCTAAAATATGGGAATTATAAAACTTAAAAAAAAATACATGATGTTCATTACCATAAAAACTACCAGCGAAAATTGGTTTGAACGATATCTAGTAAGTAGTTTTTTTTTAATACGTCATAAATCATAAACGGCAATTTACCTTTCATTCAATCAACTCAAATATATTTAAAAAAAAAAAACATGCTACAAGACTTTTATATTATGTTATTTGCTACTACGGAACACTTCATAGGCGAGTCCGACTCGCACTTGGAAGCTTATTTATTTATAATCTATCTAATGAGCTAAAAAAAGTTTTTAATTCCACGTCCCTATTGTCTTAAAAACAAAGAAATGCGCAAAAGGCAGCCATATCGATAAAGAATTTCAATCTGGCAACCTTTTCTTTGAAATAAAATATATGCTGACTAGTCTATCGTATCAAGAAGTCTATGGTTTATAAATTTAAAATCGTTGAGCTTATTATAATTAAGCTTTATTCTCTTTTCATTCCTTTGAGATAAAAAATATATTTGAAATACTTTTTTAGAGATTAAATGGTACCCTTATTACTTTCTCCAACCTTGATTGAAGCTTCAAGGAGTTTTTTTGTAAATAAATAAATTGTTAAGGAGTAATCAAATTATATATAGATGGACAAGTTTAAACTTGTATTAGGGGATACCAACTAAATAAAACGGACTTCGAACACTTTTAACTGCCTCCGTAGTGTAGTGGTTAGAGCGTTCGGCTCATACCCGGAGGTCGCGGGTTCCATTCCCGGCGAGGGCAACGACTTTGTGTTGTTGTCCTAGTTTGGTTAGGACATTGTAGGCTGATCACCTGATTGTCCGATAAGTAAGATGATCCGTGCTTCGGCGGGAACGTTAAGCCGTCGTCCCGGTCACTGTCTTGGACATTGGTCGTTACCTAAAACCATGTCAGAGGCCTTAAGGCGGTTTAAAAACTCTGACACTAGTGTTAGTCACTAACACACACGATAAGAAGAAGAAGACTTCGAACTACACTGTAGTAAATCCCAAATGCTAATACTAAAAAATTAAAAATAAAATAAATAAAAACTTTTTTAAAACAAGCTTTTATGAAGTGCCTATACCGACTTGATATTAAAATAGAAATTGTAAAAAAAAAATGATCTGTTATGAAATAGACCATTTTATAGGTACATTAAATCCCATAAATTGTAGAAAATAATGTGTAGCACGCTTTTAAAAATAGGATCAAGACATTAGACACAGGTCAATCTGAAAAATATCATTAACCTGACCGGGGATCGAACCCGGGACCTCCAGGTGACAGCCCGGCATGATAACCACTAGGCCACATAGGTCGTCACATATAAATATGTAGATCCCAAAGTTAAGATGCAAAGCTTTTCTGAACATGATCTATTTGACACTAGATCTATTTATTTAAGGAAATAAGAAGAATAAAAAAATACATATTTACAAATATACATACAGAAAAAAGTTAACTACTAATTTAGTCTAAAAAATCTTGCCCATGTGGCATAGTGCCAAGAACGCTGGCCGCATTTCCGCGTTGGATCGCAATACTGATTCGTTGTGCGATAAAACAGCCAGCCCTCTTGTCACCAGCGGCGCAGATCAGTCTTGGAGAGATCTCTTTAAGGAGACCCCTAGCACCGGGGCCCCAAGGTCCGCAAGTTTCCACGCCAAACGGCACAAAAATATACTCATCATTTCTATGTACTTTAGCAGTTTCTTGTTTACTTTTCAGACAAAAGCTCGTGGAAAGCTGTCTTAACAAGGTTATTGTTCGAAGCTGCGGACTATCTCGGAATTAGTCCGTGATATCAAAGCGCATCGCTAATTCTAAACTGAATTCATTTTGCGTTGTTTTATTAGAATTTAGACTGTTTATTTTGAGATATATTAAATAGAGAGGTTGACTGGAAGAGATTCCATTATGGGATAAGTCCGCCGTTGTAAATTTTTTCTGTTGTTATTGTATGTAATTGTGTTTTTTCATCCTACTTCCTACTAATATTATAAACGCGAAAGTTGGAAGTATGGTATGGATGGATGTTTGTTAGGTACTCTTTCACGTAAAAAGGACTGAATGGATTTTGATGAACCTTTACAATAATATAGCTTATTATACATCAGAATAACACACAGGACATTGTGTGATAATCCTGCGCAAAAGTCGCGGGCACCAGCTAGTAAACAATAAAGTTATTACAACCAAACAAACAGAATTATCGGTTTGCGTTCTGCATATTGACAGTTACATAGATAGCTATATGAAAGCAAAGAGCAAACAAAATTACCTCATATATCTTAGTTTTTAGGGTTCCGTACCCAAAGAGTCTCCGCTGTCCTTCTGCCTGTAACTAAGCTTTGTATCTCTTTAACCGTGATAGCGAGACAGTTGAAATTTTCACAGATGATGTATTTCTGTTGCCTCTATAACAACAAATACTAAATACCGGCCAAGTGCGTGTCGGTCTAGGCGCAGTGTAGGGTTACGAATGCCGACTTTGAGTTCTTTGAGTACTTACTTATAGTCTCTGAGTAAAACCGCGAACGGACATACAGGCAGACAGACACGGCGAAACTATATGGGTTCCTTGTTTACTACGGAACCCTAAAACAGAATAAAATAAATCAGTCCTACAGCATGTTATAGATACCTTTAGGCAGTTTGGAAAATCTGTCATCTTAATTATGCTACTGATTAACCGAGCGAGCGAAGCGATTCAGTTTCGAGATTGGCCAAAAATGCTTTTGCCCGGCTGTCAGTTTGTCTGTATGTTCTCGCCTACAGAGTCGCATTTTTCAACTGATTCTCGTGAAATTTTGAAATATGGTTCGAAAATTATATAGAAAATCACTGTCGATTTACAAAATTTACAAAATGACATTAATTTAAAACTTGACATCATGCTTAATTAATAATTATGACATAACAATGTATTCTCAGTCCACATATCTAATTTTAATACCAGTATAATTGTAAGTTGACGTTATTGGAGAAAATGCTGCAGTACAGTTTGTTACCGCTTCTTCTGTACTTGCGCTTAGGAAGCGGCAGTAAACTAAGCTATAAGTAAATGATCTGACGTCAACATTTACCTTATAAGAAATCAAAGAAAAAATGTGACAATTATCAAGTGATACAAATATCCAAAGATAAATAAATGATTTTCACTTTGACTTTGACTTTTCAAAATGGCTCAGATATGGGGTTTGAAAACTTTAAATATACTTAAGCCATTTTAAAAATTTTCAAAAATGTCATGGAACTAATTCTAGTTACTCAACTTTTGGTCTTAACAATTTTTTATCCGATAAATTTCGTCTGGTCGAGGTGACTAGTGAGGTCTACAGATCTAGCCACTAGCTGATTTCTTCTCTCGAATGTATAAAACATGTACATCATACTTACTAATATATATACTGAACTGGGTTTCTTTCGGCGTAATCTTCCCAGCATTGGTCGTTCCGAAACGCTAGTAGTTTTTAGCTTTTGCACTAAAATAATATTTAAAAAAATGACCTTCAATATATGAGATAAAGAACCTGGGCGACCGAGCTTTGCTCGGTTACATCTCAAACATTAACTAAATTTTTTTAAACGTGTCTAAAAACAATGCAAAATAAAAAAACAAAAGTAAGTCACCGAATGGGATTCGAACCCGTAACACTCTTTCTAGCGGTCGGTATCCTTAACCGCTGAGCTGTAGATCGATTGTTTACCCCTGAAAACCCCCATATACCAATTTTCAGCGAAATCGTTAGAGCCGTTTTCGAGATCACAGAAATTTATATACATATAAATAAACAAGAATTGCTCGTTTAAAGGTATAAGATTTTTAAAGGTATAATTATAAAAATTTTTGACTTTGACTTTGACTAAATGAGTGATTAAGAAGGGCAGATTTTATACTATAAATATAGCGACAATATTTACCATTATTTAAAACAGTAAAAATAAATTGCAGAGTGTAAAAAATATATATTTTTCAACAAACAAGCCTTTCTGAAAACGCGACTACGGTCAAAACCCAAATAATTAAAGTAATTAATGTAAACAAGGTTTATATTGAAGTAAAAAAATATTTAAATGTTGAATTTGCCTTGGAAATACGGTAAATTGGAAAGTGACGGCTGTTTAAGAAATAATATATTTTTTATTTTGTTTCGTAGTAATTTTCCGAGTCCATAAGCTGAGGTTTTTCTGATTTTTCTAATAATAACTAGGTATGGTCATTCTGCAAAAATTGTACGAAGCCATGACGTCATGCGAAATTTCAATGCACTGAAAGAAAGAAAGAAAGAGTATCTTCTTTTTTTTGTTAGTCAGGAAAAACGAAACATACGTAAAAGGATAAGTAAATTATGCTTTACATTATATAAGCTTTTACAGAATAATAAATCAGCTTTAAAGATTTTTACCACTTTCTTCCTTCCAATCCTTCTCTATTACATTTTATAATATTCCCGTGTTACACAAAATAAAACAAATTAAGTAATAAAAAAGACAGATGTAATTCAATTCGCACAGATAAACCAAATAGCAGGAAAACAATTTCCAGCTACATTTGCCCGCTGATCTCCGTAAACCTCTCTCAATCAGGCCGCAGCCCTAGATGTAATAAATATTGTCGGGGACAAAAATGCCCGGTTTTTGGTTATCGAGCATCTAAATGTCTTTACAAAAAATAAATACGTTACAGAATATAAAAAATGCAGATGTATCAGTTTTCATTATTTATTTTTACTTTTATTGCTGTTTTTAAGTTTTTGTTTGGGGCTTTTTTATTTTAATTTTTTTAGCAGTCTTTTCAGCTTTTTGTTTTGAAAGAAAGAAAGAAAAATTGCTGAATGGCTACACTTATAAAGAACTTAACAATTTGTTTAAGCTACATAAATTACACTAGCATGCACCAAAACGTCTGCTGCAGTATTTTTGTTCGGGCTTTTCACAGTGACAGCAAATTAATGGAATAAGTAAAATTCTAAAAGCAGCGTGACTGGCAACCCGTC
This sequence comes from Acrobasis consociella, assembly GCA_963555685.1. Taxonomy (NCBI): domain Eukaryota; kingdom Metazoa; phylum Arthropoda; class Insecta; order Lepidoptera; family Pyralidae; genus Acrobasis; species Acrobasis consociella. The sequence continues at coordinate 1,242,438 of OY743127.1, forward strand.
ACTATTTTGATCTTGCAAATAAATAACAAGCTGTGTGCCGTGTGGTTCCCGGCCGAGTAGAATAGACCCCTCCAAGTCTTCCCCTGGATTTCGTAGAAGGCGATTTGGGAAATAATAGCTAAACAAAACCTATAAACATCAATAAGACCTCTCCAAACCATCAGGCCAGCGCGGAGAGTGTAGGCCAAGTCATCTGGCTGCTCTGGGCAAGTATGGCTCTGGTAGTACAGAGAGGGTCGTGCTCCTGCAGTGGAGACTAAAAGACCTGAAGATCTATCTGTTTGGCACGCTGCGCTGCCTAAACGGCTTGACTGCTAGATTAGACTTAAGTTTGAGATTACTGGTTACTTGATGTAAATCTGTAACCTTGCCATATTCTCAGACGTACCTATACTGATCATACTGAACAACTTTTCCCAAGGAACATGGGTCGAAATATGAAAAAAAATTGTGACTTCATACTAAATCGATTAGCTGATTAGCAATTTCGTAAGGGGGAATGCCGCTCTTTGGGTAAGTTGTTTGAGTTGTCAGTATGATCGGTATAAAAGGCAAGGTTACAGATTTATTACTTGTATAGGTGTTTCTCTTATTATTATTTTTAATAAAAACCTTTTAACTTGTTTAAGTTCGCCTATTGTTTCTGTACAATTTGTATTTGATAAACAATAAAGGTTAAATAAATATGAATAAATGATATCTTTTTAGTTTATTGATTTTCACGCAGTCAGGTTTTCATTATTTTTTTATAATTTCTCTTTTCTTTTCTGTGTTGAGATTCTTCTGCAGTATTTTTATTTGTGTCTCAGTTATCTTACATCTTCATTGTGCCTTCAATCTTACTCCTCGCATATCATTCCGTTTACAAAAATAATTTGAGACATGCAAAACTTGTTTACTCGCTGTTTTCGATTTCTTGAGGGACAAGATGGGCAATTTGCGAAAATGTATTTTATAAGAGAAGGGGAATACTGAAAGTGTATTATGGACACGACTGTAACAAAAAAGTTGTGATTTTTGTGACTAAAATATTATTTTGATTCAAAATTAAAATATGAAGAACTAGCCGGTGCCCGCGACTTCGTCTGCGCAGTATTATCACACAATATCTTTATAAATTGTAGCCTATGTGTTATTTCGATGTACAAGCTATATTATTGTAAAGTTTTTACGTGAAAGTATAAACTTTTGCGTTTATAATATTAGTAGGAAGTTGAATAGTAGAATTAGTAGGATATGGTAGATGAGCAAAGATCCAGGTCGAAGGAAGAGAGGTAGGCCCCGGAAGCGATGGTGTGACGATTTGCGATGCGACAGTTTAAGAGGGAATGGTTGGAAGTGGCACACTATCGAGATATTTGTGAAGTATTTGGAAGGAGACGGGGGAGCCTTTGCCCAGCAGTGGGACAGAATAGGTTAATTAAAAAAAAAACTTTAGCTTTATAAGATGTAAACCGAGACAGACTGACATGCTAACATTTTAAGTCTTGGGAACAGTTGTTCAGTGACACTGAACAACTGTTCCCAAGGAACAAATTACGAAATATAAAAAATAATTTATGGATTTCCATAGAAACTCGAATCAGCTGACAGGTCAACTTGAATGGAAGCTTTTGCTAGCAAAACAATATAAGGCGCTACAGATATCAAATTGTATCAGTAATTACGCTGATGGCGTTGGTAACAGTCGGGGTGTTTTTTTGGGCTGCAGGCGCCTGCACCCACCTCTATAAAGCGAGAACGAGGAAGAGGTACGTGGACGGGGAACGGGTATGCATATTGTGGGGGACCTTAGCAGATTCCATTCTGTAATACTTACATAAATTCTGTGCTAAGCGTCTAGTTTTGCCGGCAAAACCTACCTAGGCCACTCAATGCGAAAGCGGGCCGGTACTTAAAAATTAATAAAACGCGAGCAGGTTGCCATTGACCCCTTTGCTTTGTTCCCGGCTGCCGCGTCAGCGGGGCACAATAATCTGTGCTGTTGCATAGCGGAAATATGATATTTTAGAAGCAAGAAGAGATATAATCCTCTACCTTTCAAAAACTCAAATCAGTGCTTTTTCTAAACGTCACAACATTCATGGGATTTGTATGAAATACAGACTTATCATATCAGTTTCTCTGCAATAATACCTACAAAACAACTGGATATGATAAATGGCAAGTTACAATATTTTGGGACGTTTCATTTTCATAACAATACCAAGTAATTTATTTTTGACCTAGAAAAGTTGGAACTTTCCTAGGTAGACATGATAGAGTAAAAAAACGCGGGCGGTACTTAAAAATTAATAAAACGCGAGCAGGTTGCCATTGACCCCTTTGCTTTGTTCCCGACTGCCGCGTCAGCGAAACACAATAATCTGTGCTGTTGCATAGCGGTTAGATGTAACTTTGATATTTTTAAAGCTAGAAGAGATAATCCTTTCCGAAAACTCTTATCAGATGCTTCTTCTACACGTCAAAACTAACATTGGTGGCTTTTGTTTGAAATACAGACTTATGACGTCATTGTTACTTGGAGTTAAATAGTGCCTTTAATATCTGTTTCTCTGCAATAATAATAATTAATAATTTATTTATTAATTCGGACTGCATGGTCCACTTTATGTTAGTAACAATTTTACTTATAATACCTATAAAACATTTTTTTTCTGACTTTTATCCTGACAGATATGTCGGTCTAAAGGAATAAACAACGTTGGAAATAGATATAATCAAGGACAAGTGACAATATTTTGTGACGTTATATTTTTATTACAGTACCCCGTAATTTATTTTCACCTAGGAAAGTTCCATGTTACAATGTAACCTTTGGGTTTTGTAGCCCTAAATTATGTCTACTCCGTTAGAGGTAAAGACGTGAAAGAGTAAGCGAACCGGCAATCAAAAATTAATAAAACGCGAGCAGGTTGCCATTGACCCCTTTGCTTTGTTTTCGACTGCCTCGACAGCGGGACACAATAATTTGCTGTGCATTGCTTTTTAATTATTTATAAAACAGTTGTGTTAGCAGCTCACACTGCTGATGGCTGCCGATGTCTTGACGACTGCCAAATTTTGACAAGCGAGACCATAAACGGGTTCAAAACATGAAAGAGCTCGAGATATTTTCATCTCCTTAATTTTTTTACCCAAGTGCGATTTACGCCCAAAACGCGATCAGCAATACTACTAGCCCACTCTATATTACTACAACAGTTTAGTATCCTCCTGGTTACTGCTTTCGTGGTGTAGTGGTTAGAGCGTTCGCTTCACACCCGGGTTCGATTTCCGGCGGGGGCTACGACTTTGTGTTGTTGTCCTAGTTTGGTTAGGACATTGAAGGCTGATCACCTGATTGTCCGATAAGTAATATGATCTGTGCTTCGGAGGGCACGTTAAGCCGTCGGTGCCGGTCACTGTCTTTGACATTGGTCGTTACCTAAAACCATGTCAGAGGCCTTTAAGGTAGTTTAAAAACTCTGACACTTGTGTAAGTCACTAACACACACGATAAGAAGAAGAAGTATAGTATTGCATAGTATAGTATAGTACAGTATAGTAGTACAATCTAGCACAGTACTTAAAAATTAATAAAACGCGAGCAGGTTGCCATTGACCCCTTTGCTTTGTTCCCGAATGCCGCGTCAGCGGGACACAATAATCTGTGCTGTTGCATATGATAGCGATGACGGAAGGGGTGAGATGACAAGTGTACCTACCTCAGAGGGGAGAGGTGTTATTGCTTTTAACATTACAGTTATAAATAAAGTTATTTTTGACCGAATTCTGAAACAGGAGGAGGTTATCAATCCGTCGCGGTCTTTTTTTTTATATATGTTCACCGATTATTCGAAGACGCCTGGAACTATTTAGAATTAGTCCCTTGGAAATTTTATCAAAATCGGTTTTGTATTTTGGGGGCGAAATCGGTTTTTAGTTTTGAAAAAATATACGACGTGGAACGGACATACCAATAATAAATTAAACCACAGGCTATTCTAGATCACTACAGTAGGAGTACAGTAAAATAAAAGTCAAAAAACAGAAAACAAATACGACATTCCCATGAAAACTGGCCGGAGGGCTGCACACTTCCGTATGGAAAGGCATTTTTTTTTACTTTATTTTTTTCTTTATACTATAGTGATCTAGTATAGCTCGTGGTTCAATTTATGACGGGTTTGTTCCTGTAAATCAAACCACGGGCTTTACTACATCACTTTAGCATAATAAAATTAAAATATCAGTCAAAAAACTAAAAAACAAAATTGGACATACAAAAAATTTCGATATTTAAAAAAAAATGATACTATATTGATCTAGTACAAGCCATGGCGTGGCCTTGTGGTCATCATGCCAGACTGGTCAGGCAATGGAGGTCTCGGGTTCGATCCCCGGTCTGGTCAAGGTGGAAGTAATCTCTTTTATATTGACCTGGGTCTTAGATTTTTAGCTTTATATGCATATTGTTATAAAATATAGTATCGTTGAGTATGTATCCTATGATACTAGTTTCGAAATTCGTTTAGGCTAGCTCAATTTATGTGATTTGTCAAATCATACAAATTGAGCTATCCCCAAATCTTAGTAATAACTGTTCCGTTTTTTACCCTTTGAGTACATACCTACATACTATCACGTCTTTATCCCTAATGGGGCAGACAGAGCATTTTGGGTCTTGCGGCTCTATGCAGAGCCCAGGGCCGCAAGACTCAAAAGCCACTTTTAGCGTCATGGTGGGCGAGAAGATGAAAAAGCAATCAATACAGTGACGGGTTGCTAGCCGCATCGCCTGTTAAAATGATTCGCATTTTTGCCCATTTCCTCGATCGACTTTTACGATCTGCGCGGGAAGAGAAGCAGCTGGTACATTCTAAGTTTTTTCGTTTCTCCCAGACCAGCATGGGATTGTGGGATATAACATGTATAAAAATTATTGTGAAACGTGGTCCCTTACTATGGTCTCATAAGAAGGCGCAAGGTCGCTCAACGCGCTATGGAGAGGGCTATGCTTGGTGTTTCTCTACGTGCTCGAATCAGAAATGAGGAAATTAGTAAGAGAACAAAAGTCGCTGATATAGCCCAGCAGATTAGCTCGTTGAAGTGGCAGTGTTCGGGATTCGGGACACATAGTGCGGTGAACGAATGGCCCATGGAGCAAAAAGGTTCTCGAATGGCGACTGCGAACTGGCAAGCGAAGCGTAAGACACCCAACCACAAGTTGGTCGGACGACCTGACCAAGGTCGCTGGAAGGTGCTGGTTGCAGGCCGCTCTTGATCGGTCATTTTGGAAATCTTTGGGAGAGGCCTATGTCCAGCAGAGGACGTTATGCTCATCACTCTCTTCGCATGGCCGCCGGTTACAGGTACTTATGACCTCTCCTTTTTAAGAACGTCTATTTATTAATATTTTATCATTTTCCATTATGACCTGACTGGGAATTGAACCCGAGACCACCGGTGTGAAAACCTGGTAAAATCTAGAAAAAACATACCTTTTTTTTTTTTTTTTTTTAACGGAGGAAAGATCCCTGTTACGGATACCCATCAGCCTGCGGGGGAGGCTGTCGAGTTATGTGGGACTCCACGCCAGAGTGACGTGCCTACCCACTAAAAAACCTCCGGAGTTCCACCTTAACCGCCTTTGCCGGGGACACGGGAAAGGAAATACAACCGCGAACCCCGGCGCGGCTGGCCGCCGAAGCAGCCCCTCCTCGGGGGCGTCTGAGCGCCCCCCCACTCACCAAGTAGGCACGTCCGGAACTCACGGACGCGCCGTACCTCCTCGGCCCAGTTGAGAGGCGGCGAACTCCCACGCAGTCCACCGCCTGTGGGCCCATGGGAGCCAGATAAACCGGCTCCCAGCGGCGGAGAAGATGTGAGGCTCCGCCGCTTACCTCTCGCCGAAAACGCGGTGCGGCACCGCCCGGCCGCGGAGGACAGGGAGAGCGGCAACGTAGCACCGACACTCCCTGACCTCCGCGACCGATCATCAACCACAGCCACGGCGGTGTGGCCCCGCCTGAAGCGCCGGGAGAGCAATGAAACATTCCCCTCCCGGCAGCCCCACCCCGGGTGGGGGGAGAACTTCCCACTCCCCCGCCGCCCCAATGTGGGCGCTCACTGCTGGCGCAAACCGCAGGAGCGCCCCCTCGCAGGTTCCTCTTGGCTTCCCCGTGGCTCCACGGCACCACGGGTACTGAGCCCCCCCGGTACGACAAACCGGGAACCCATCGGGGGGGCAGAAAAAAAAAAAAAAAAAACATACCTAGAATGAGTACTAGCAACTTCTTTTCCAGTTAAATTATAGAAAACTGAATCAGAAACTAAAGTATTTCATCTTTTAACCAAGTATATATATGTCCAACATAAAAAAAAATCAGAAACTTAAAATATACCTAAGCAATAAAGACAGAGAGCGGACAATGAAAATTATAAATGTCTTAAAGCGCAACGATTTGAGCCTTTGAGCCTCCCCTAATTATACAATTTACGTTTTCAATTTAAATTGATTTATTGCTTGTCATATTTTACCTTGTCTCAAAATAGCTTTACATGTACTTTGTCAAAACTTTTTACTGTTAACTACAAAACCCTTGCTCTTATAAGAGGACTGTGTAGTGCTAATACGCGTTGCGAGTAGGTATTTTCAAAAATTATATCTGTTTCACGCCGCTATGCCTTCCGACCCGTATTGTGCGATAGAGATAGCTGCAAGTCCTAGAGGCGATTGCCTATTTTTTCCTTCTGAAATATTGTTTCGGGCGATAATGTTTCTATCCGCCTAAACTTTAGCAAAATGAGGCAATTTTGGTATATTGAGATGCTAATCACTTTTGTCGTAAGCAACATTTCTTTAAAATAAAATCGTATGACCCAACGTCCTACTAATATTATAAACGCGAAAGTTTGTATTATACAAACTTTATAAGTATGGATGGATATTATTGCTCTTTCACGCGCAAACGGCTAGGCCAATTTTGATAAAATTTGGTATGCAGGAAGCTGACGCCCTGGATTAACACACAGGCTCCTTTAGGCGCAGGTAACACCGCGGGGTTCAGCTAGTATCTAATATATCAACAACATATATTTTTTTATCAAAATTGGCCTATGTTTTAGGGTGGGAGGGGGAACATTATCGCTTTTTGTATGGAAATTTACACAATCCTCATGGCCTAATTTTTAATGTGAAAAAGACTGAATTTATGGTGTTTCCGCGAAGAGTCCGTAAAGTAGACCATGTCCCGGCTGTTACACTGAATGGCAAGCCACTTGCGAGAGTGTCATCTTTCAAGTACTTGGGTCACGTTGTGACCGAAAACATGAACGACGATACTGATATGGAAAGGGAAAGGAGGGCGTTGGCAGTGCGTTGCAATATGATGGCTCGCAAATTTGCACGATGAAGTACAGAAGTAAAAATCACCTTGTTTAAAGCCTTCTGCCAATCAATGTACACGTGCAATTGGTGGGTTAGTTATACGCAACGCGCTTTCAATGCTCTCCGAGTACAATATAATGATGCCTTCAGAGTGATGTTGGGGCTGCCGCGGTACTGTAGTGCATCAAATATGTTTTTACAAGCACACGTCGACGTCTTTCATGCCATCCTACGGAAGCGAATCGCGTCGCTGATGCGCAGGGTCCGCGGTAGCACCAACAATATTCTGAGGGTCATAAGTGTCAAATATGACTGTCCTATAGTGCGTACATGAACATGCAGTGGTCCCGAGGTCGCACGGTAGGACAAGAAGATATTTAAATTAATATAAGTTTGTAGGTAACTAACATAGTTTTTAAGTTATTCTTGTCGTACTTACAATAAATGGACTTTTTTTGTCTGAATAAAGAAATTTTTATTTTTATTTTATTTTTATTATTTTAACAGAAGGACTTAAATTAACAAAACACGATTCCAAATATACATAACATGGATAAGACAGCCGCTAAATTTATCTCCCTCAAATTAACATTTGACGTAACCCTATTATTAAACAGCCTTTAAATAACTCTCAATGACAATCCTACCCAAGGGCTGTCAGTTGGGATTATTAACCCTTACTTAGTCCATAATTCAGGCCCCGAAAAGCTTAGGCCACGCGACTAAGGGACGAATATGTATTTTTGGGAACACTGATATGGGTTAGATTGGGGATTTAGTGCCATGTTTTGAGGATTGAGAGAGGAACGCTATCGGAAGGCAGAAATCATTTATTTTGCTCACATACAGTATTAAAGCGTGCCTTGCGTCTTTAGGCTGTTTTGGAGCTCGCTGTAAATAAAAAAGAGAGAATACAAATAAGGAACCCGTCCCTCTCCAACCCGTCTGGCCGGCGAGGAGTGTAGGCCCAAGTCCTCTGACTGCTCTGGTCAAGTATAGCTTTGGTAGTACAGAGAGGGTCGGGATCCTGCAGTGGAGACTGAAAGCCCTTATAATGTTGATAATGATGACAAATATGGAATAAAAAAATTTTTTTTGCATATTAAAAAAAAAAATTTAAAAGTATGGTATACGTGTTTTTACTTTTCTTTGACTAGTTAATAATGACGAAGGTACAGAGCATTTAAACTTTCGCGTGACGTCACGATCAACTACAATTTTTAACCAACGGTGACGTAAATCACCCCCACTCCGAAACTTCGAAGCGCTGTGTTTTTTGTGAATGTTTACTTCTTTGCTAAACGAAAAAAAACCTTTATTTTTGAATAATCTAGTTGACGGACTAAATATATATTTTTTACCCAATCCACATCTCTATTCGAAAAGATTAACATAGTATATACTATGTAGAACAGTGGAAAAAAGAATAGGGAATATGCATGAAAAATATATGTGTTATCTCATCAGTTTATCCATAAATATTCAAAATTAAAGTACTAGCAAGGGCAAACAAAATAAAAATTGGTTGAAAAAGAAACGAGATAGGTATGACAATTTTACGAAAATATTTCTGTCTCACTCGCAAAAACCATCCTATCGGTCTTCTTTTTCTAATTGAAACTTTAAAGTATCACAAGTTCGTCACTGATTGAGATATTACATAAATTCTTTCATATTTGTTTACTGTGGTAATTATTAACTTCTTCTGAGCTGGGCTCTTGTCGGTGAAGTGCTTTCCATGTCTCTCTTCCTTATTATTAACTTATGTGGCTGTTATTATTATCTTTCATATTTGTTTACTGTGGTTAACAAATCTATACATATCTATACATATAATAAAACAGTAAAAAAAGTGTGTCTGTACATTAAATATATTTCAAAAAAAAATATTGGGGGCGATGAAGACGTAGTAATAGAGTAAGAACTTAAAAAAAAATGTCTGTCTATTTGTCTGTATGTCTGTTTGTACACGCTAATCTCCGGAAATACTGGACGGATTCGAATGAAACTTTTTTTGTTATATAGCTATTAAGCCTGGGCAACATATAGGGTATAAATGATTTTGGAAAATGGAACGCTTGATGCAGAACCTTAATGGTCCAGCTAAACTATAAGAGATATAAAAATGCCGCCTTAGTAAAAGTTGTTCAACCTGATGAGCATTTTCCAGAGACATAAAGTCCATGCGAACGAAGTCGCGGGCTTCGGCTAGTATGAAATAATATTTTATGCAAATAAAAAAAAATCGTGCATATTCTCCATTGTTCGGTGAAGGTTTTTCATTCAGGAAGAATAATACCGAGAAAGAATGCACAAAATGGGATTTAATAGGTTTCATAATAAACATACCGTTAGAAGCCAGGGCGTGGAGATATTTAATATGCTTTGGGTGTCATGCCATGTCAAAATATTAAAGTCTTTGTCAAGGATCTACAATATTAATACGTCGCCGGAAATTTTACATCTGAATATGAACTTGGACGTAGCAGAAGTTTAAAACAGTTTTTTATTTTTTCATTTTGATTTCTTAATTTTTTAGGATTTCGTAAAGAATAATTTTTGATCCAGAATACTACCCTCTTCTCATTTTGACAAGATAAAACGAATCACACGTGCGTGTTCCAAATACAAACTTTAATTTTTACGTGCTCACTTTCCTTCTTATTATGTGCCAGTAGTAAAACATTTTTATACGACCTACATTCTAACATCTTATGAAAAATCTCACATTCTTGATCAAATAATTTTTCAAAACTAAAAACCGACTTCACGCGTAAACTAATTATCTGAAAGAATTTAATTCAATAAACTACACTACTGATTTTGAAACAAAAATTTTTTTGAACAAGGCGTTTTTGAAGAATCGATGAACATACATAAAAAAAAAGATTGCGGCGAGCTGACCTTCTCCTCTAGTCGCTTAGAAATAGATTTAGATTCAAAGATTATTACAGATTCATAGTATTTACCATAAATTTAGAAGTAACAATGCTAGGTCTGGTATTTAATTACTCGTACATACTATGCTAATGTATCATCATCATCATCAGGTCTTTCTAAGTCTCCACTGCAGGAGCACGACCCTCTCTGTACTACCAGAGCCATACTTGGCCAGAGCAGCCACGGGACTTGGTCTACACTCTCCACGCTGGCCAGACGGGTTACAGATCTCATTAATGTTTATAAGCATTATTTATACAGATACAGATACATTTTCACGTCTATATCCCTGACGGGGTAGACAGAGCCCAGAGCCGTTAGGCCCAAAGGCCACGTTTAGCGTGGTGGTGGGCGTTAAGATAAGATAGATAGGAAAAGGAATCAAAATAGTGATGGGTTGCTAGCCGCATCGCCTATTACCATGATTCAAATCGCGCCCATTCCCTCGATTGGCTCTTACGATCTGCACGGGAAGAGAAGCAGCTGGTACAATCTACGTTTTTTCTTTTGTCCCATACCAGCATGGAAGCATTATTTAGCTTGTATTTATTTATTTAATAAAACTTTATTGATCTACAATTGACAATTGTTTATATTAGCGGAATTAAAGCTAAGAGCGTTCTCTCCCAGTCTGCCATAGGGATTAGGGTTAAACAACTTGTATTTCCTAAATCACCTCCTTAGACCTCCACGAGAAGACTTGGATTGGTCCTATTCTACTCTGTTGTAAACCATAGCATACAAATGTAGTCTACGTTTAATTTTGAAACCACATGTCAGATTCCGGTAAAAATTGGTAATTGTAAAGAAATTGCAATTATCTAGGGTTATAACTGGATTCCTATCATAAAATTATGAACTGGAAAGAAAATATAACGATTTAGAAGTTTCCCATACTAATGGTCAAAAATGATATAAAACACTATATTCTATTTCAAGTTCATATTTTTACCGTCGAAAATAGTTATAAACCTAGATAATTGCAATATCTTTGAAATTACAAAATTTTGCCTAAATCGGACATGTCGTTTTGAAATAAAACGTAGACTACGTTTGTATGGAAAGTTGTATTTTGGTCTAGGGTCGGGGGACCCTTAAGATTGTTTTACTCTATAACATTCTATTGTCTAGTTTTATGCTATTCAAACTTATCCCATCTTAACCGTTAAAAATGCCGGTAAATCACGGGTTTTCAACTATAAAATACGGGAACTTTTACTATTAATCCCTATTGTTTAGCGGGAATTTTGCCGGAGTTTTGCTGCCAACTTTGCGAACAAGGTGATTTTAAACTATGCTTTATAATGTTGGATTTATTGTTCGATATTTACTATAGAAGGTGCAATTTTCTTGCTTGTTACATACCATTTTTATTAAAGCAATAAATAATTAGCATGGTCTAAATGAAGTCAGCCATACCAAAGATAAGGCATGACGAATAGAAAAATATTTTCGGTCCATCGGTTAGATTATTAAAAAATATTGTACACGTATTTTTTCTTTTCTCTGAAAAACCAAAAATTACGAAGATACAGCGCTTATAAATTTCGCGTGACGTCACGGCTGGGTAAGATTTTTACTTAAGTGTGACGTCGCAAGCTCCCACTCTGGAACTTTGATGCTCTTTCTGAATTTTTACTTTTTTGGTAAACTTAAAAATACGGGTTCAGTATTTTTGGATAATCTAATAGACGGACTAACTACAATCATACTTTTCGCACCCTGTCGTCATATAAAATATTGAAGGGCCGGTATCTAGGCAAAACTGAAGTTGCGGGTAGGCACACAGAGATGGTAGCACACACGATGAACAAAAAAGTGACAAAGAAAATGTTGAATATACTTTAAAAATATTTACTGCATTTCATAAATGGAAGTCATATTTAATGAATTAGAGTGCTACTTTATTTAAATAATAGTAGTAAAAGATTTTGATGTTTTAATTATCACCTTATAGCGCCATCTAGTGGCAAGGAAGAGAAATAATGGTTAGTAAGGCGATAGGTAACTCTCTTGAGAATGCATTTGTGCAAAAAGTTTCACAACCGGCTGCATTCCGACGTAAACCCTCCTCGGATATACAGTAGCACGAGACGTTTGTGTTTAGTCCTTTAGTCGCCTCTTACGACATCTACAGGAAGAGATGGAGTGGTCCTATTCTTGGTCGGAAACCACACAGCCATCGCTCAGAAGCTACTCACTACTACCACAGAATAAGAACTCGTACTCACGTATAGAAGTCTTACCCAGCAAAGGAATTTAAAATCTACTCAATGTCTTTAGCGATATGGTTTAATTTAGCTCGCGTCAGAACTCAGCACCTTTTTTTTAGATACCTAGAAGTGCATTGCAAGCCAATTTCATTCTTATTACTCAAGACATACGATTCACGTCACTGATTTACGACTCCGGAGTGGTCAACGCGCTCATTGTAATAATGTAGGTATATTTACGATACCTAAACGGGGAGTGACATAGGGCTGCTACTACTATCTCTTAGGCGCTTGGACAAGTCCTAAGGGCCTTCGCTAAGTTACGCGGGCGCACTATCAGTCTATCTCTGTCACAAACACTACGTGCGACAGAGACAGGTGACCCGCGACGGATTCTGCTATCTCTTTAGCATTTAGTGTGTGTGACAGAGATAGACCGAAACCCAACGCGTGCGCGCGCGTAACTTAGCGAAGGCCCTAAAGCTTGCACGGGAGAAGAAGCAGGCTTGCTACATTCTATGCTTTTAGTTAACATAACAGCAAACAATAACAATAATGTAAAGAAATGACAGTAACATTAATTTTAAGGTCCAAAATTCAATTCTGAAATATTTACTTTGGGGAAACCTTGGGTCAGAATCTTTGATGTAGTATGTCACATTGACTTCTAAAGTTATAGATGCGTTCATTGAAGAATATTGTCTAGAAATTGACTTGCATACACTACACACATCTTTGTCTGTAATCGGGCAGACAAAGCATTTCTCGAAGTTTTACCGTCTTATTATAAAACGAGGACTAACTTTGTTACCAGGTTTAAACCATCATCCGCCCAAATCAAGTTGGCATCTAGTAAAGTGACACTATCTCATTGGTCAGTGTCAACTGCCTCCGTGGTGTAGTGGTTAGAGCGTTCGGCTCATACCCGGAGGTCGCGGGTTCGAATCCCGGCGGGGGCAACGGCTTTGTGCTGTTGTCCTAGTTTGGTTAGGACATTGTAGGCTGATCACCTGATTGTCTGATAAGTTAGATGATCCCGGTCACTGTCTTTGACATCGGTAGTTACCTTAAACCATGTCAGAGGTCTTTAAGGCGGTTTAAAAACTCTGACTCTAGTGTTAGTCACTAACACACACGATAAAAAGAAGAAGACTAAGACGGTTAGAGTTAAAAGATGGTTGATCCGTGCGTCAACTCGTTAACAGGTGTTGCCGGGAGGAACTGGTCAGCATCGGTTTTGACATTGCCAGATGAAATAATATTATTTTACTAGATGTCAACTTTATATATAAGATTATTCATTATTATTTTGTTGGTGCGCTTTTTAGCAACGGGTCCATATGGACTTGGGGACCCGGTTCTTTGAGGCGTTCATGAGGCCAAAACCAAAATGAATGTTATGGCATGGTGAGATGGCTGCATCTACGGAGGTCTATTCCTTAACGTACCATTGAGATGCACCAACGGACAGTCCTCCGTAGCTGCTGAACTATTGCCAGGGAGGGATTAACTTGGTTTGGGCTGTGTGGATGGGATGTTAGTGGACCGGATAACTGTGTTAAGTATATAAGTACCTGGGTGACCGAGCTTTGCTCGGATAAATCTCAAACATTAACTAAATTTTTTTAAACTTGTCTAAAAACAATGCAAAATAAAAAATTATATATAAACTTAAACATAAAAAAAACAAAAGTAAGTCACCGAGTGGGATTCGAACCCGTAACACTCTTTCTAGCGGTCGGTATCCTCAACCGCTGAGCTAAAAACAAAGCGGTCGGCGCGACAAAATTAGCGACCATATTCTGCGTGGAAAGAAAAACGCATGAAAACTCGAAAACACGCGTTTTCCCAAATATAAAACTAATCTAGATTGATTGTTTACCCCCGAAAACTCCAATATACAAATTTTTAGCGAAATCGTTAGAGCCGTTTTCGAGATCACAGAAATTTATAAATATATATATATATATACAAGAATTGCTCGTTTAAAGGTATAAGATAAGATATAGAATGAGATACGGACGGACATCTAAAAATCATCATTTCAGCCGCATAATACCCACTGCTGGACATAAGCCTCTCGCCTCTCCCAATGATTTCCAAAATGACCGATCTAGAGCGGATTGCATCTGTTGCATCGCGGATTCAATCTAAAAATCTCACACAAAATTTTAAGCATGGTATATGGCGACTTGCTGCTCGTTGGCTACACTTATTATTATTATTATCCATTATTTTTAAGTAATTTTAAAAAATGAGTAATAAGATTAATAATTTTCTAATTACTTCTCGTTTATTATTAATTTATGAATACTTAGTTATATTTAGTTTTTGGTTATTGGTTCTTTTTGCTTACTTAAACCTAATGAGAGTGAATTGGATTCATTTTCTAAGCCTGTCTTCCATATATGTCGTCATTAAAGTCTATGGTCTGACCAACGGTCCTTTGCCGGTGGTACTGTAACGATAATGAAGGTAAAGACACGCAGTAAACAAGGCTTAATTGGATAACACCAGCGGCGTTTACGACCGGGCAAAGGGTGCGCAAGGTTGTATATAAATATTGCTGAGTTTTATTGAAAATATTAATAAAATAATAAATTATTATAAAGGTTTCGACCCTCGCTCCGGTTGGTATGCTGGTTCAAAGAATTGCTATCGCCATACAAAGAAAGAAGGCAGCTTGCATTATAAGCACCTTTGAACCAGGTGCTATCAAAGGCGGAATTTTTGATTCTATTTAGTTTATACATAATTTAGTTTCTGTAGCTCCCATGCTGGTCTGGGAGAAATAAAAAAAACGACGGGTTGCACTCTGGGAGTGCCGGCAGAAGTGAAAACTTGAATATTAATGTTGTACATTTTTGATATTTTGGAATGGTTAGGGAATAATTTTGCACGAATTGCTTTAATTATCAGTATAAAAGTACTCTCATTTATGTGGTAGAATACAATATTTATTTATTGGGCTATCGTACACAAACATGACATTTTATTAGCACGCTGTAACATAAACACACACGAACATTCGCGCAAGCGCCCTGCGCCGCCTAAACGAAACAGCAGGCGCAGGCATACATAAAGAAGTTTTCACTTCAAAAAACTTAGAATGTACCAGCTGCTTCTTTTCCTACGCAGATCGTAAAAGCCGATCGAGGGAATGGGCAAAAATGCAAATCATAGTTAACAGGCGATACGGCTAGCAACCCATCACTGTATTGATTGCTTTTCCATCTTCTCGCCCACCAGACGCTAAAAGTGGCTTCTGGGTCTTGCGGCCCTGGGCTCTGCATAGAACCGCAAGACCCAAAATGCTCTGTCTGCCCCATTAGGGATAAAGACGTGATAGTATGTATGTATGCATGATAATTGATAAGTACATATACTCTTTCCACTTAGTTCATTCATCTTGTACTGTTACATATCATGTTCTGTGTAAGTTGTATGTATTTAAGTAAAATGTATTATGTATGTTTATTTTAATTATTGGATATGAGTATGTTTATTATATTGACCACCCCGCACTACCTAATTTCTCATCACTTTTTTCTATATAGCAAGGTTGCCTGGAAGAAATTGCTTAGCGATCAGGCCGCTTTTGGGCATTTCCTAGTTTTTAAGATAATGGGTCCTGTATTTGTTTATTTTATGCATTAAAGAGATGTATTGTATTTCATAATACAAGTAACTTAATATATTTTATGACATAGACATTTTATCCAAATTGGCTGTGTTGTTTAGGTTGAAGTCGGTTTTTAGTTTTGAAAAATTATCCACTAAAGATTGTAAAAGCAGATCGAGGGATTGGGCGAAAATGGTAGTAGAACATCACAATTATTAAAAAAAAAGTTTTAAAAAAGTCACTACAATTTTAAAATTATGATTCTTTTGTTTTAAAATAAACGAACAAAATATACATATATTTGTGACACGTAGCCATTATTAATTCTGTGACGTAGCTTAACGTCAATAGTGTCGTGTAAAGCGCCATTAAATGATATTACTGCAGCAAACAGATACGATCGAGCGACAAAAACGCGAGCCATACCATTAATAATGAATAAACTAGTACAAGCTGTTAGTGATATTCGAATATCTGCATAAAATCGAATACATACATACATAATATCACGCCTATTTCCCATAGAGGTAGGCAAAGATTATGGACCTCAACTTGCTACAATCCTGACAAACCTCTTTTGCTTCATCTAAACTCATCAATTTCTTCATACCTACATTCTGCCCTTTGAATATATGCGTATAGCGGGGTCGTAGTGACGAAGGACTCTTCATACAAACAACGAGCCACTATTAATATTGTATATTTAGTAACAATGTTATATACATAAAACACAAGTAATATTTTCCAGCACAATGCGCGAGATGTTATTTATAATAATTATTTATGTAGTTGTGATTCGCAAGCTTCGTAGGCAGCCGCAGAGAAGATCAAGAAGTCTGTCGTAGAACGTCACTTTGTTTCTTCTTGTCACCGGGCGAAACTTCTTGTAGGTGGCCAGTGATTTCATAGAGAGCGGCTAGGCGCGCAAGAAGGTAAGTGTTTATGTCTGACTGTTGTGTTTATTTTGTATGTGTAGTGGGATGTGTGATATACTAAATATATATGTAGGTATAGTAATATAGTAATTATATATAAATATTTTTTTCGACTATGTGGACACGCCACATCACTCCCCCCCTGAGGCCGTCCTAGGACGGACGATAGTGGGCCGGAGGCTTAACAATTCTTCCGGACCGTGTCCGGTGATAGTTACTTTCAGTGTCTTTCTCATTCTTTTCTTTTTCAGGTATATTCTCTTCTTTGTTTTCATTATTCTGTTCAGGTATACTGTGCGAAGGATCTGGGCTATTGTTGACAAAGTAAGCTGGTTTTATTCTGTCGATGGATACTGTTTGCTCTTTGCCTTTTATTAATAATTTGTAAACTTTATCTTTTCTTTCTAGAATCTGATAAGGCCCTGAATATTCTGGCTGGAGAGGAGGTTTGACGCTGTCGTCTCGAAGGTAAGCGTGTGTTGCAATTTTCAAATCTTTAAAAATGAAGATATTTTTGTTGCAGTGACGTTATGCTGGTACTGGGCGGATATTTTCTATTATCGAGCGAAGTCGCGCGATGAAGTCGGTCACGTCAGTTGTTGTGACCGTGTTAGGGTTGAAGAATTCTCCAGGTAGCCTCAGTGTTTCTCCGTAAAGAAGTTCAGCGGGTGATGCTTGTAGGTCTTCTTTGATAGCGCTCCTGATGCCGAGCAGTACCAAGGGAAGAGATTCTGTCCAGCTAGCAGTGTTGTGGCATGTTATTGCTGCTTTTAACTGCCGGTGCATTCGCTCGACCATGCCATTACAAGCGGGGTGGTATGCAGTGGTTCTTTTGTGATTGAATCCGGTTATATCTGACAGATATTTGAACAAAGCGGATTCAAATTGCCTTCCGCGGTCTGTTACGATCTCTGTTGGGCATCCAAAGCGGGAAATCCATCCTTGAAGCAGTGCTTTTCCAACAGTTTCTGCTGTAATATCGGCTATGGGGTAGGCTTCAGGCCATCTCGTAAATCTGTCCACAGCTGTCAAGCAGTATCGAAAACCATCTGATATGGGAAGGGGTCCAATGAGATCAATATGAACATTTTGAAATCTGGCTTTAGGAAGATTGAATGTACTTAGAGGTGAAGAAGTATGCCGGGTGACTTTTGATGATTGACACGCGTGACATGCTTTTGACCATTCTCTGCAATCTTTTCTAATTCCAGGCCATACGAAACGCTGGGCGACCAAATTTGCAGAACTTTTAGCGCCAGGATGACTAAACGAGTGAAGGTTCTCGAAAACTTGTCTTCGGAAGTGTTGAGTAACGAAGGGTCTTTCGTTCCCGGTGCTAATGTCACAATAAATGGGCATGTAAGCTCCGTCCAAATTAACTTTCCTGAGTCGAAGCGCTGTAGATGAGTCTTTGAGAAGGTTCTGCAGTTCGGTGTCTGACGACTGAGATTTCGCTAAAGCTGTCAGGTCTATGGGTTGCGTAATTTCCGTTATTCTGGAGAGAGTATCAGCTACCACGTTATCTTTTCCAGATATATGTTGGATATCCGTAGTGAATTGGGCGATATAATCCAAATGCCTAAATTGTCGTGGTGAGCAGTTTTCTTTCTGGGACTTGAATGCGAAACAGATAGGTTTATGATCAGTATAGATCGTGAAGTGTCTGGCTTCTAGCATGTGACGAAAATGTTTGATGGCTTCGTAGATGGCTAGTAATTCTCGATCGTATGGAGAGTACTTCTGTTGAGATGGGCTCAATTTACGAGAGAAGAAAGCTAACGGTTGCCAATCGCCGTCTTTTAGTTGCTGTAAAGCTGCTCCAATAGCCGTATCTGAAGCATCCGTTACTAGAGCTAATTTAACGCCTAAGTCTGGGTGAGCCAAGAGGGTTGCCTGGCAAAGACTTGTTTTGCACTCTTCAAATGCCTCCAGGAGCTTTCCAGAGATGGTAACGGGAGATGAGCCTTTGACTGAACCTGCCAACAAGGCGTTTAGAGGGGCTTGTATTTTTGCTGCACCTGGGATGAATCGGCGATAGTAGTTGATCATCCCGAGGAATCTCCGTAGTTCTTTCACGTTCTTCGGGATTGGGAACTCCTTAATAGCCTGAGTCTTTGTGTCGAGGGGCTTAATACCTTTTTCAGAAACATTGTAGCCTAAGAACTTGACTTCAGATGCTCCAAATACACATTTTGAAGTATTAATGACCATTCCAAATTCTTGGAGTTTGGTGAATATCTGCCGTAGGTGTTCCATGTGGCTCTCCTCGTCACGTGAGCAGATTAAAAAATCGTCCAAGTAACAGTAACAAAAATCAAGGCCTCTGGTCATCTCATCGACAAATCTTTGGAATGTTTGACCTGCGTTCCTCAATCCAAAAGTCATGTAATTGAATTCGAACATTTCAAAGGGCGTTGTGATGGCTGTTTTAGGGATATCATCAGGGCAGACTGGTATCTGATTGTAGGCTTTCACTAAATCTATTGTGCTGAAGACCTTACAACCAGAAACATTGTGAGTGAAATCCTGCACATGTCGTATAGGGTATCTGTCTGGAATCGTGCGAGCGTTGAGCATCCTGTAGTCACCGCATGGTCGCCACCCGTTGTCTTTCTTTGGAGCTAGGTGCAGCGGCGAAGCCCAGGGACTCTCCGATGGACGAGCAGTTCCATTCTTCAACATTGCTTCAAATTCAGCTTTCGCTATTTTTAGTTTGTCCGGTGCCAATCTTCTCGGTGTGCACGAAATTGGCGGTCCTGGCGTTGTCCGGATGTGATGGACTGTTTGATGCCGTGGTATCCGCTGTGTGCCCGAGGGACGAGTTATTTCCGGGAAATCACTAAGTAGCTTGTGATACTTCGAGTCGCCGTATATAGTTTTCACTGACGAAATGCTAATAGTTGAAGTTGCTAGGGATGCTGCCGTTGACAATGTGGTTTTATTGTCAATTAGCCGACGATTACGACAGTCCACCATTAAATTGTAGAAGGAGAGGAAGTCGACTCCTATAATCGGTTTAGTGACGTCTGCCACTATGAATCGCCACGGAAAATCGCGTCGAAGACCAAGGTTTAAGTCCAGGTGGATGATGCCATAAGTCTGGATAGGCGTTCCGTTTGCAGCAAAAAGTCCATACGAGGTTGGTTCTCGCCATTGATTAACTGCTGTACGAGGGTAGACACAGAGGTCGCTGCCTGTATCAACTAAGAACTGCATTTTGGTCCGTCTGTCCATTACAAACAAGCGACTGTACGACGTGGGGCAGTCATCTGTCGCCATTAACGACCGCCCTTGCAGTTTTCCGACTTCTCATAGTCACACGGCTGCTGACATGACTTAGCGTTTTCACGGTATTTATAATGGTAGAAACAAATTGGGTACCTTCTATAATTTGACTGCGATCGTAGTCCACGTTAGTTGTTATCAGTCCTGGAAATCGACCTAGACCTGGAAGATGACCTTCTGTCGTTACCGCCTCTAGAGGTAAGTATCTCTATTTTCCGCGTGAGGTCCTCAATTTGCTTGGCCATTTTGGCTATCATGGGGTCGACTGATGTACTAGCTGCTGCTACCTGAGGCTTCGATGGTACCAGTTCGTGAACTTTGTCTGCCAAGTCAGCGATAGATGAAAGGGGTGAGTCAGGTTGACATGCGATAACGGTTTGCAAATTTGCTGGAAGGCGGCTGGTCCAAATGGTTCGCAGGAAATCTTCTGGTACGTTGGGACCTGCTAAGCCTTGAAGATGTCGCAAAAATGTGGAAGGGCGACGGTCTCCCAACTCTTCGTGCATGAGGAGCTGTTTGACCTCCTTTCTCTGGATGCCGACAATCTTTTTATCAACTCTGATTTTAATTTCTCATACTTCCCTTTTGCAGGTGGCGATATTATTATGTCCTTGACTTCGGCTGCATATCGCTGATCTAGTTGGGCGATGACGTAATAGTACTTGGTCTCGTCGTTCTTTATCCCTGAGAGTATGAAGTTACCTTCTATTTGAGCGAACCAAACGCTGGGCTCTTCCGCCCAAAACGGTGGTAATCGCACGCCTACTCTAAAAATATCGGATGGTGTAAACGATCCTTTTCCTACGTCGATCTCATCGCCGGACGCTTCGCTGCCATTTGCGGTTTCCATAGTTTTTCAATAAAATAAATCTGCCTTACTTGCTTATAAACTGGAATCCAGTATATGCCGGGGGTGTGTTCACTCTTGAGGGGTCACCAGTATAGCGGGGTCGTAGTGACGAAGGACTCTTCATACAAACAACGAGCCACTATTAATATTGTATATTTAGTAACAATGTTATATACATAAAACACAAGTAATATTTTCCAGCACAATGCGCGAGATGTTATTTATAATAATTATTTATGTAGTTGTGATTCGCAAGCTTCGTAGGCAGCCGCAGAGAAGATCAAGAAGTCTGTCGTAGAACGTCACTTTGTTTCTTCTTGTCACCGGGCGAAACTTCTTGTAGGTGGCCAGTGATTTCATAGAGAGCGGCTAGGCGCGCAAGAAGGTAAGTGTTTATGTCTGACTGTTGTGTTTATTTTGTATGTGTAGTGGGATGTGTGATATACTAAATATATATGTAGGTATAGTAATATAGTAATTATATATAAATATTTTTTTCGATTATGTGGACACGCCACATGCGTAAAATATTATTCTGGTACACTTTTTAGGCTCGGGTCCATGGGGACCCGGTTCTATGAGGTGTTCATGGGGCCAAAGCCAACATGAAGAGCCCTTGTAGTACCTTTTAATCTTAAAAGTGAGATGGCTGCCTCTTTGGAGGTCTATCCCACCATTGAGATGCACTAACAAACAGTTTACCATAGCTGCCGAACTATTGCCAGGGAGGGATTTACTTGGATTTACTGGCCGTGTGCACATAGCGCGAAGATCCGATGGCCGATGGGGCAGAAAGGTTCTCGAATGGCGGCCACGTACCGGCAAGCGCAGTGTAGGACACCCACCTGCTAGATGGTCAGACGACCTACGTAATGTTGCAGGAAGGCGCTGGATGCAGGCCGCTTCCGATCGGTCGTTTTGGAAATCCTTGGGGGAGGCCTATGTCCAGCAGTGGACTTCCTATGGCTGATATAATAATAATTAAAAAAAAACTGGCCGTGTGGTTTCCCGTAGAGTAGAATAGGACCACCCCAAATCTTCCCGTGGATGTCATAGAAGGCGACTTAGGAAATACAAGCTAAAGAAAGCTTATACGAGTAAACATCAAACTCTTCAAGCGTCTAGATAGCGTGGAGGGTGTAGGCTAAATCCTCTGCCAAGTATGGCTCTTTTAAAAGAGAGGGTCGTGCTCCTACAGTGGAGACTAAAAATACCTGATGATAATGATGATGATGAGATATGCGGATAACTGCCTCCGTGGTGTAATGGTTGGAGCGTTTGGGTCATACCCGGAGGTTGCGGGTTCGATTCCCAGCGGGGGCAACGACTTTGTGTTGCTGTCCTAGTTTGGTTAGGACATTGCAGGCTGATCACCTGATTGTCTGGTAAGTAAGATGATCCGTGCTTCGGAGGGCACGTTAAGCCGTCGGTCCCGGTCACTGGACGCGGATGGGATGTTGATGTTTGTGGACCGGATAACTGGGTTATAGAATGAAAAACGGACTTCTACCTATAAATCTCTCACAACAATTTTTGCCTGGTAGAAGTTGACTTGCTAATCGTTATTAGTTTTATTAGTATTACGGGATTTACTGCGACATACATACATACACACATACATTATAGCACGTCTATTTCCCACATGGTAGGCAGAGACTATGGACCTCCTATTACTACTATCCTTACTTACCGTTACCTAAATCGATAGGTATTCGTAAAAATAACAAAACACAAATTGAAACGTGAAACGAGGACATATTTGGAGATAAAAACAATAAAAATATCTGTGAGACATTCGATATCCGAGATAACGAGCTACGCTGTTAGAACAATTACACAGTTGTTTATTTTGGAGTTGTTTTATTGCAAATAAATAAAAAAAGATTTAATCTATAAAGTGATATCTGTAGATACTCAAAATCCGAGATGACGAGGTGCACTGTTTGACCAATACGCTATTTTCCAACTAGTCAAATCAGATTCTTTTTTCTAAACGTCAAAACAAACAGTTGCTATGGGATTTTGTATGAAATACAGGCAGATGACGTCATAGTTTTTTGGAGTCAAATAGCGCTCATATTATCAGTTTTTCTTCAATAATAAATTTAAAATCACGTTAAAATGGATATGTTCAAAGACAAGTGACATTATATTGCGACGTTTTATTTTGTTGTCAGTACAAAATAATTTATTTTTGGCTTAGGAAAATACCCAATTACATAAGTTTTAACCACTAACAAGTTTTCATAATAACTTTTAAACTTTAAGTTTATATAATAACTTTAAAACGGCTGAACCGGTTTTCATCAAACATAAGCTAAGAACCACCGCAAGGGATCTTGTTTTCACGTAAAAAGACGGATCAATAGACGTTAGTGTAAAACTTATAACACCTCTCTTTCTTGTCAAGGGTTAAAAACCGAATTCAACACCAAACAACAAGATTTTGATAAAACGGACCACATCCTGGTATAAACTGTCAAAAAAATCCTAATTGGACCAGGCAGGCGTCTTGTGTGATCGGGAAATATAAATAAAAAAAACATTTATAAATCTCCCATGCTGGTCTGGGAGAAATAAAAAAACTTAGAATGTACCAGCTGCTTCTCTTCCCACGCAGATCGTAAAAGCCGATCGAGGGAATGGGCAAAAATGCAAATCATGTTAACAGGCGATGCGGCTAGCAACCCATCACTGTATTGATGGCTTTTCCATCTTCTCGCCCACCATGACGCTAAAGGTGGCTTTTGGGTCTTGCGGCCCTGGGCTCTGCATAGAACCGCAAGACCCAAAATGCTCTGTCTGCCCCATTAGGGATAAAGACGTGATAGTATGTATGTATTTATAAATAGGAACATTCGAATTGGTAAATTTTCTTCTTCATTAAGTCGGTTAGAATAAGTATACATTAGTGCCTATGAAAGCTCTACACAAGTTTTGGTCAGCAAATGTAGGATATCTACGAAACTCGTAGCATATTCGTAGACGAGCTACGAATTTGCTACGGATATATTTTTGCTTCGCTGCATTGCAAGTCAAAGGGATGGAAAATTTTTATGTTTTCTTTATATCCTATTTTTGACTGGGAGAAAATGCTCTTAGCATTAAGTCCGCCATTTCCAAAGCATTTTTATTCTTTGGAACTAAAAAGATTCAAAAATAGCTAGAGTATAACATATGCTTGGAAATGAATCTTATACTGCTTTATTTATGCATTCTCTTTGGTTCTAGTTTTGATTTTATTTTTGTTTATTATGTACCGCATTTACACATTCTTGTTCGTTATTCGCCTCGTCATTCGCCTCGCGATTCGCACGAATGTGTAAATGCGGAACGAATTCGAACAAAATCGAATACCGAACTCACTGTTTACATATGCGTAATGCGTATTCGTTATTCATCTCACCATTCGCCTCGCAATTCGCACGAATGTGTAAATGCGGCCATAGAGATTGACGTTTTGACAAGAGAAATTGTCAATCAAAGGTACCTAAAAAATATGGAAAATGTTATTATATTCAAAGATAGTATTAGTGAACCAAAGATAATAAATAGCATTAAATGTTGTTTCTCTAGTTACAGAGCAACGCATTTCTATTTTATAAACCCATGGTATATAAAACCACTTTATATGCTTATCAAACGTGGAAGGGACACATCTGTAATAAATCAAACCACGGACTATACTAGATCACTATATTATAATAAAATGAAAATAACAGTCAAGAAACAAAAAAAAAAACGACTTTTCCATACAAATTGCCCGGGCAGCTGCACACTTTAGTATGGACATGCCAAAATATAAAAAAGTACCATTTTTCTTTGTTTTTTCGTGTGTGTAAGTAGTGGCTAACACTGGTGTCAGATTTTCAGGCTGCCTAAATGCATCTGACATAGCTTGACGACTGCCATACAATTACGACAGCCGAGAACAACGGCTTATACGTGCCTTCCGAAGCACGATACCATTCTTCTTCTTATCGTGTGTGTTAGTGACTAACACTAGTGTCAGAGTTTTTAAACCGCCTTAAAGGCTTAAAGGCCTCTGACATGGTTTTAGGTAACGACCAATGTCAAAAACAGTGACCGGGACCGACGGCTTAACGTGCCCTCCGAAGCTCGGATCATCTTACTTATCAGACAATCAGGTGATCAGCCTGCAATGTTTTAACCAAACTAGGACAACAACACAAAGTCGTTGCCCCCGCCAGGAATCAAACCCGCGACCTCCGGGTATGAGCCGAACGCTCTAACCACTACACCACGGAGGCAGTTACGATACCATTATAATTATAGTATAGCCCGTGGTTCGATTTATTACGGGTATGTCCCTTCCACGTTGCGTACTATAAACTATCACGTCTTTATCCCTAATATGGCAGACAGAGCATTTTATATTGTGGAAATTCCACCTGTCCCTGCTCAGTAGGTGTGCTTACACATGATATGTGTACAGGAGACGTCGTAGAGTAAGAGATCGAGAGAGAAGAAAGAACCTATGTGTTATTCTGATGTATAAGCTATATTATTGGAAAGTTTTATTAAAATCCATTCAGTAGTTTTTACGTGAAAGAGTAACAAACATCCATTCATACTAAAAACTTTCGCGTTTATAATATAAAGTACCTGGGCAACCGAGATTTGCTCGGTTACATCTCAAACATTAACTAATTTTTTTTAAACTTGTCTAAAAACAATGCAAAATAAAAAAAAATATTTAAACTTAAAAAAAAAAACAACAGTAAGTCACTGAGTGGGATTCGACCCCGTAACACTCTTTCTAGCGGTCGCTATCCTTAACCACTGAGCTAAATCAAGGCGGTCGCGGCGCGACGAAATTAGCGACCATATTCTGCGTGAAAGAAAAACGCATGAAAACTCGAAAACACGCGTTTTCCCAAACATAAAACTAATCTAGATCGATTGTTTACCCCCGAAAACCCCCATATACAAATTTTCAGCGAAATCTTTAGAGCCGTTTTCGAGATCACAGAAATTTATAAATAAATATATATATATAAATACAAGAATTGCTCGTTTAAAGGTATAAGATATGATTATTATAACAGATTGGACTGATAAAATTATACAATCAAACAATTATATGTAGTCGGAATTATGAGTGGGCTGTGTGGTATCCGGCAGAGTAGAATAAGACCACTCCAAGTCTTACCGTGGATGTCGTAGAAGGCGACTTAGGAATAACAAGCTAAACAAAGCTTATAAACAGCATTCTTCCATTCTGGTCTGGGAGGAGAGAAAAAAAAATTAGAATGTACCAGCTGCTTCTCTTCCCGCGCAGATCGTTAAAGCTGATCGAGGGAATGGGGAAGATTTGAATCATGGTAATAGGCGATGCGGCTAGCAACCAATCACTATTTTGATTCCTTTACATGTTAATGCCCACCATCACGCTGAGCGTGGCCTTTGGGTCTTACGGCCCTGGGCTCTGTCAGCCCCGTCAGGGATATAGACGTGAAAATGTATCTGTATCTGTATGGAATTATGAGAGGTGGGAGAGGAATAAGTCAGAATGATGAGGAAGGAATGTGTAAAGAATTTAGAAATTAAATTTGAAAGATGATGAAATTTGAGGGTAATGAAATGACATTGCAAGGTCTTGCGGCTCTAAGCAGACAGAGCTCAGGGCTGCAAGACTCAAAGGCCACTTAAAACGCGATGGTCGGCGAAAAGGTAGTAAAAAGAATAAAAATTGTGATGGGTTGCTAGCCGCATCGCCTGTCAAAATGATTCGCATCTAGGATCTGCGCGGGAAGATAAGCAGCTGGTACATTCTAAGTTTTTTTTCTCCCAGACCAGCACTAAAGAATAATTACATACATACATACATACTATCACGTCTTTATCCCTAATGGGGCAGACAGAGCATTTTGGGTCTTGCAGTTCTATGCAGAGCCCAGGGCCGAAAGACTCAAAAGCCACTTTTCGCGTCATGGTGGGCGAGAAGATAGAAAAGCAATCAATACAGTGACGGGTTGCTAGCCGCATCGCCTGTTAAAATGATTCGCATTTTTGCCCATTCCCTCGATCGGCTTTTACGATCTGCGCGGGAAGAGAAGCAGCTGGTACATTCTAAGTTTTTTCGTTTCTCCCAGACCAGCATGGGAGCTAAAGAATAATTATCTAGCTTAATATTCAAAAGGGTGAAGAACTTCGAAGTATTATATAACTTATTAAAATTTTGTTTACGCTCATATCCAAGAGATAAATTAAAATTCTAACCGCTACAAATAAGTTAACCCTACTCAAGATTAACTCGCGCGGAAAAATTAACCCTAGAACGACCAAAAAGTGTCGTTACAAAAACCTCTTTGGGTCCAAATGGCCCTTTTCTAAGTGAAGGGCTCGGAAAATACAAATTCGTATTCAAGAAGAAGTAAGTACTAGTTACTTTTAAAAGAATACTAGAGTAATCTGGTTTATCTTTGATAATCAAAAAAATTAACATCAGTGACGTAATAACGAGTGACATAAAAAAAGAAAAGATTTTTTTGAGTTAATTTATTACAAAATAATTGGCCAAGTGCGTGTCGGGCGACGCGCACTGCAGGGTTCTGTAGTTGCGAATGCCAACTTTGAGTTCATGCCACTAAAAACGTCTAAAAACTAATTATCTATTGAATTTGTATGAAATTTTCCTTATCCAAGTACAATTTATAAGTTGATCAACTATAACTTTTTAATTTGTAAACCTTACTTAGTTCTGATAGTTTTCCTTCAAACTAAATTATATGTACAGCTACGGCATAAGATACCTGACCACCTATTGACTTTTTGCTTCTGAGCAACTTTGCAAATAGGTTTAGTTAATTCATTTTACGAAATAATATCTTAAGACACTAAGCATAAGGTGAGATATTCTTTATTCATTGAGTTCTAACATTTTTTAACTATAGCCATAGCATATTCAAATGTATTCTATTCGAAATAGTATCTTATGTTATTAAGCATAAAGAAAGATTTTGTTTAATAGCACATTGTAAGTTATTGTTATTATTACGGTTCATCTATTTCATTTGAAATGCTTAGCATATATTCATCACCTTTGTCAGCGTAGCTGTAGCTCAGTGGTTAACCATAAGGTTGTTACAGAAAGGTAAGGTTTTCCAGTCGCGTGTTCGAACCTAGTGAAAGACATATATAATATGGAAGTTAAAAACCACTATTTTTCCTTAAAAATTTTGTTTTTTTTCGTATGAATAATGCAAAATATAATAAATTAAGCATGAGGTAATTTTATTATTAGTTACTTACTATTAAAGTTAATTGGGTGCGTAAGTGGCGCCCTCATAGGCAATAATTTTCTTAATCGTAAATGTGGCGTTATTTAAAAAAAAATAGTCGATTGCACAGATATAACTGTTTTCTATTTTATGAATAACCTTTGAATGTATTGGTAGTCCTTTTTATACTACTTCACTAGCACTTTTGCAATTTTTAATTAGGTATTTATTTAGGTATAAAGTTTGATCAAAAAAATAATTCAAATAGAAGCACCAATTACGCACCCACTTTACCTTAGTATAAAATAACCAGGTAATTCTTGTGAAATTATTGTAAATAAAAAAGTGAAGGATTGATAAAATAATCAGTATTTATTTAAGTAAATATCACTATCATTTATAAAAACATATCTAAAATATAAAACAATAATGTTGTTACAGACTAGATAGGTATTCAATACTCGTAATCACTGTGCTATTTTAATGAAGTAGGTATTTAAGTCCGTATCTAGGTATCTATTATATTCAGAAATAAAAGCTTCTAAATAGATATTATGATAGTCACTCAATGTGCCTGCCTATCGCCGCCGATTCAGGTGAGACTGCTCGAAATAAATATGTTTTATTAAAATAACAATTCTTAGAAGAATTAATGTTTATGGTAATAATATAAAGCAACATTAACATTCACAACGATATATTGATTTAACTTCTAACTATATTAGACAATATTATATGGGTTAGGATAAATTACAAAATAAAGTATTTTTATTATTTATTTACGTAGACATAACAAGTCCTGTAACTGAAATGTAATTAACCTAGTTACCTTTTTGTAAGTTGATACGGACTTAATTTGTAATAAAGTGAATATACTTGTTACATTAAGTAACAATAACATCACTTACACATTACATATACCTTGCTGAAACAAATTAATTACAGATAATTTGCGCCACTAAAAAAACCTAGCTCAATACTTAAGCGGCCCTCCTTCACAATCTTTTATTTGTTGTAAGCGAGTTTTCATATCGGTTACCATCGACCAACACAAATCTCCTCCCCGCATTGATTCCCACGTAGACATCACCAATTCATCTAAATTAGTTTTAGTTTTAACTTGAGATGAGTCCCAGTTAACTATCATTTGGCCCCATAGATTTTCTATAGGATTTAAATCGGGACTTTTCGACGGCCAATCAATAACTGTCGTATTGACCTGTGACGCGAGCCAATCACTCACAATACCAGCTCGATGCACGGCACAGTTGTCCTGAACAAAATAAATGTGTTCGTCCGGATAAGCTATGCGCACGGATGGCAACATAACATCGCGTAACACCTCTAAATAAGACTGGCTGTTAAAACGACCACCGACTTCAACCAATTCACCTGGACCCATTGAAGACATCCAACCCCAGTATCCCAGTGTTATTCTACCGCTCAATCTGTTCGGCAGCATATTAATTTCTTTATAGCGTTCCCCTAATTTTCGCCATAAAATTTTTCGACCGTCTTTGTCTGATCTAAATGTTTTCTCATCAGTAAAAATTACAACATTATTATGCCAATCAAAATTCAAATAATCATTCGCAAATCTGAGACGTTCACTACGATGGGCGGGTGTGAGTAGAATTTTTCTTGCCGGTATATATGTCTTGAACCCTTCCGCATGCAAGTGTTTGCGTATCGTTTTCATGGACACGCCATGAATGGCAGCAGTAGATCTGGTGGTCACAAATGGGTCTTGTGAGTGCCTAGAAATAATCTCCCGATGACGCGTCGATTCATCGGTAAACATAACCGGCGCAGGTCCGGGGCGATTACGCTGCACATCACCCGTTTGTTGGTAACGCCTAATCCATAGCTTCACAGTATTTCTCTGTGAACAAAAATAAAATAAGGTTAACAAAATAAACTTCTTTCCTCAAAAGTAAGTGGTTTTATTGTTAGCAAAAACTATTTTAAAACCAGGTCTAGCCACCTATTCTGTGTGTGAACAAAGATTTAACTAACCGACTAGGAATAATGCACTGAATTATTCTATAAAAATCAAGTGCACTATGCACTGAATTATTCTATATAAATTCAATTGCACTATCACATTCTAGGTAGTTAAAAGATAATTATTTCACTTACCGAAATATTTAAGCGTCTTGCTATTTCACTTATAGACTCGTATTGTTCATATAGAACAATAATTTCCGCTTTAAAAAAATCCGTTAGGTGCGACATTTCCAATAATTCTCGTATATTAATCAAATAGCTAACAACCGTAGTCACTGCAAATGAGCGTAGACTGGCCTGTCTCCAGAATGTCGTTTAAATCAGACAATCCATATTTTTATCATCTACCCACTTGACTTTTCTAAGTTAAGCATACAGTAGTTCATAGTATTACTTGTATTCCAAACTCAAAAGTAAAACTATTTGTTGGAAGCAGAAAATAATACTTCCAAATAAAAACTCAAAGCATTTTAGCGGGGTCGAACCATGATGATTCGGATTGCGATGTTTAGACTACAGTCTACACCCATGACCGCAAGACCACTGCTTCATGAACGACGTTGATGAAATTACTAATCACTTATTACTATTAAGTTTGTCTATAAGAAGGTATAGTTTACAATTTTATACTTGCATAGTTGAACTGTTAATGAAAAATATACCGTATTTTTAGCGGCTAAGGATTATATTTCTTTAAAATGATTTGGTTTATAGCTGTGCGATGTTTCTCAAAAGCAAAAGGTAATAAAGGTGGTCAGATAATTGGGTCCTCGACTGTACTATAAGCTGCGAACTTTTTCACGTGTCCATATATAACCGTTTAGAAGATAGAGGGGGGGACACTTGACTTTAACAATTTTTTTCACTTTGAACCTAAATATTTTAGAAACGGATCCCTAAATCGAAAAATGGTGGTCACAAGCTCATAAAATTTTTGAAAGACCTATTCAACGATACCCCACACAAAGACGATTTTTTCGCCATGATAAATATACATATGCCAAATTACAGCTTTCTAGTGCTTAGAGTATCTCAGTAGGCCCGCGGACGGACAGAGAGACATGGCGAAACTATAAGGGTTCCTTGTTTACTACGAAACCCTAAAAACACACTTGTGAACAGCTCAGCTCCGCTTTTTTGTCACTTAGTGTTTCTTATTACTTAATTTGTTTGTAAACTCGTTAGAAATAATTACATATTATAATGTATAAACATTGTAGTATTACTAAATAAACTTTCTTATATTACTAAATCATAAAGTATTTAATAATTGAAAGACATAAATGACGAACAAACCCCGTGGTCGCTGCAAAGAGCTGGCATCGGTAGCTTTTCTTTAAAAAAAAAATAACGACCTCCGTGGTGTAGTGGTCACCATGCTAGTCCGCCACCCAGAGGTCCTGGGTTCGATCCCCGGTTAGGGCAAGTTGGAAAATGGCCTTTTTAAAATTGTCTTGGGTGTTGGATGTTTATCTATATATGTATTTGTTATAAAATATAGTATCGTTGAGTTAGTATCTCATAACACCAGTCTCGAACTTACTTTGGGGCTAGCTCAATCAGTGTAGTTTATCCCTGTATATTTATATTTATAATGTAATTTACTGATATAATAAATGTATTAAAACTATTGTAATAAAACTGACTTGTAAAACTGACTAATTATTAACTGATGTCTGGAAAAGCGATTAAATCTACGTACAATTATAATATTATTATATGCATATTGGAAGATTATAATGAAGTCCATATCAATTAACTCTGCGATATAATCTTCATTAGATATCGATATTCAATATTGTGATATTCATGCCACTAGAGTTCAAAGTAGGGTTGTCTCTTACCCATTTTATTGATATTATTAAATTTTATAAGAGTTGAATATAATAAGCAATAACTTATAATAATATATATAAGGCTCAAGGTCGCTCAATGGGCTATTAAGAGGACTATGCTCGGAGTTTTTCGATCGAGTCAGAAATGAGGAGATTCGTAGAAGAGTGAAGGTTACTGATAAGGCAAGCGGATTAGCTCGTTGAAGTGGCAGTGGACGAAGCAAATAGCGTATAATGAGTGCGATAACTAGTGGGGCAGAAAGGTTCTCGAATGGAGGCCTCGTACCGGCAAGCGCAGCGTACAACCTGATAGATGGTCTGACAACCTGCTTAAGGTCGCTGGAAGGCGCTGGATGCAGGCTGCTTTCATCGGTCGTTTTAGAAATCCTTGGGGGAGGCCCAATACCAGCAGTGGACTTCCTGTGGCTGATATGCTGATGATGAAGCAATAGATAACTTGCATAGTCTAGGCGGAACGTCAGTCTATAATTTATTGCTTTTATTATTTTACATACATACATACTATCACGTCTTTATCCCTAACGGGGCAGACAGGGCATTTCGGGTCTTGCGGTTCTATGCAGAGCCCAGGGCCGCAAGACCCAAAAGCCACTTTTAGCGTCATGGTGGGCGAGAAGATGGAAAAGCAATCAATACAGTGATGGGTTGCTAGCCGCATCGCCTGTTAACATGATTTGCATTTTTGCCCATTCCCTCGATCGACTTTTACGATCTGCGTGGGAAGAGAAGCAGCTGGTACATTCTAAGTTTTTTTATTTCTCCCAGACCAGCATGGGAGCATTTATTAGCAGCATTTATTATTTTATTGCTTCAATAATGCGATTATTACCGCCGAACCCGTATTGCGGGGCCGCCATACAAAAAAACGGTAAGTACTACCTATTACTTATGTACAGAAGTCTTACTCAGCAACTAAATTCAAAAAAATATCTACTCAATGTCGTTAGCGATATGGTTTAATTTAGCTCGCGCTAGAGCTGGGCACCTTATCATTTCTATACCTGGAAGAACAATGCAAGACGCGCGTCGTGTGCATTACTGCATGTAATTCCATAGGTTCTACTAAATGGTACAGGCAAAACTTGCACCATCTAAATGGGCCTTTAGTTTATTAAGGGCTTGCCAGCCCTGCCGTATCGGCAGCAGACGCAGCCAATCACCGCCGATCAAAGGCATACAATCAAGGGGATTTGTCTGCCAGCTTAATTCGCTTTGATACCGGAAGCTGGGGATTAGGATGACGAGGCTACTGTGGTGAAACAAGTTTTAGCGTAAACCTATATCGGTTTTCAACGCACAAAATATAATTTCAAACAATATTACTTAATTTTTTGTAACCAATTTCTTATTGCACTTCTTTTGATATCAACGCTTCTGATTGGATGACGGAATATTTTTGACGACCTCCGTGGCGTAGTGGTCACCACGCTAGTCCGCCACCCAGCGGTCCCGGGTTCGATTCCCGGTCAGGGCAAGTTGGAAAATGGCCTTTTTCAAATTGTCCTGGGTCTTGGATGTTTATCTATATATGTATTTTGTTATAAAATATAGAATCGTTGAGTTAGTATCCCATAACACAAGTCTCGAACTTACTTTGGGGCTAACTCAATCAGTGTAATTTGTCCCTATATATTTATTTATTATTTATAATATAACCAAGCATCTCTGATCTAGCAATCCGATACTTATATCTATAGACCGTATATATTCATATTCTTATGCAACGTGGAAGGGATATGACCGTGATAAATCGAACCACGGGCTATACTAGATCACTTTAGTATAATGGAATTAAAATATCAACAAAAAAACAAAAAAAAATGCCATTTGTCTAGCCGCCCGGGCAATTTTGATGCGAATGTCCCAATACAATATTTTTTTAGGAATGGCAATTTTTAATATATGATTTTAGAGTTTCACGGTCACAATTACGGTTCGGCCCTTCTGCCATCCACTATGATGGCAGAAGGGTCGTCGAAATATCTGGCAAAAAACGATATTAATCGCGGTAAGTCCCGTAATACTAATAAATGGCAATTTTTAGTTTTTTGACTGTTATTTTTGGCCTTTGGCTCCGAAACCAATAAAAAATGACCATGTACAAAGTGAGGAGTCACCCTTCAAGAATACAAATTTGATTGAACGTCTTTATACTTTGTGGTATAGACAGAGTTTAGACGATCCCCTCACCGTAATTACTTGTAAGGCGACGTTTAGCAAGTTGAAGGGAATGAAGGTCAACTAAACAAGAATCAGAATAACGCTGATAGGTGTCCTACTTGGAATAATAAATTAAATACAAGCATAGCAGAGCAAATAAGACATATAATCAAAGAACACTCAACGCTAGGCACGAGGTCCAGTGAGTAGCCACCAGGATGGGTTACTTAGCTTGGTCAGCAGCACGTCCAGGCGAAAGAGGGCCTCCGCTGCCGCTCCGGGGTATGTATACGGCCCGCGATGGAGTGCGGGGCGCGGGGCGAGAGGAGCACGCCACACGTCACAAGAAGTAGTGAACCAAATAGAAACTTTGACTTGGCTCATAACAGGGGAAGTCGTGTGGCCACTCTTTGGTGTTTAAGACTGAAAACCTAATTAGTTAAAATAATATGTTTATGTAGAAAAAAGTATTAATGTTGTCAGTAATTTAAGTCGAGTAAATAAACTAGAAAAATAAGTTACAAAGAATGTTTTATTATATAAAAAGATATAAGCAGAAATGAATAATTTCTATAGTCCATTTACAAGATCACAAGTATCACGCTTGTTCACTTTGGTCTACAATCATACTAAGTAATGATAGTAAGGTATTCCGATAAAAGAAGATTCAAATGTTTATTATATACGGTATTTTAATCAACTTATTTTTGTTTTTGCCGCGTGATTTCTGCTTACCACATGGTTTCCGGCAGAGTAGAATAGGGCCACTCCAAGTCCTCCCGTAGAAATCCACGATTGTGATAGAGGTGACGATTGTGAGAACACAAGCTCAACAAAGCTTATAAACATCAATGAGACCTCTCCAACCGTCTGGCCAGCGTGGAGAGTGTAGTAAATCCTCTTGCTGCTCTGGCCACGTATGGCTCTAGTAGTACAGAGAGGGTCATGCTCTTGTAGTGGAGACCAAAAGACCTGATGATGATTCGTGTCAATGTCAATAAGTAAAATAATCCGAAACCGAAAACAAAGTGATTTTTTATCTGATTAAAACTAACGTGAGATACAATCATTGTTTTATTTAGAGAACGGGTTACTCACATATAGAGTCAGCTATTGCCGACATGTTTCGACCTCATCCAGAGGTCTTCATCAGGGCGAATGTGACGAGAGGCCCGTACACCGCACCGGCTAGCGACACACTGATGTAAACATGTCGGCAGTAGCTGACTCTATACGTGAGCACAGATTACTAATAAGTACACCGCACCGGCTAGCGACACACTGATGTAAACATGTCGGCAGTAGCTGACTCTATACGTGAGTAACCCGTTCTCTAAATAAAACGATTTTTTATCTGTCCAAAAATGAGCTATGTTATAAGCTTTTAAAATCTTATGGAAGGGGAAATTGTCAAGGAACAGAAAAATAATGCACATACGTTGAAAAGCTAATTACTACTTCAATAATCAAATAATTTTTTAGTTGTTTTAAACTGCTGGTCTCGAAGAAATAAAAAAAAACTTAGAACGTACCAGCTGCTTCTCTTCCCACGCAGATCGAGGGAATGGGCAAAAATGCGAATCATGTTAACAGGCGATGCGGCTAGCAACCCATCACTGTATTGATTGCTTTTCCATCTTCTCGCCCATGACGCTAAAAGTGGCTTTTGGGTCTTGTGGCCCTGGGCTCTGTATAGAACCGCAATGCTCTGTCTGCCCCATTAGGGATAAAGACGTGATAGTATGTATGTATGTTTTAAAAAATATATTTCTTTTCGTAGTATTTTAAGTTGAAAGAATCATCTTGAACATATTCAATAAAACAGCCTATTAGACCTTTACAGGCACTTTTCTACGTCAAAGTATAATATACATTACGTGTAGTATAATTTAAAATTTTATTTTTTTCATAAAGAAAAGCTATAATACCAACACTGAAAGAAACTCATTTTCACAAAAGAAAAAATAGTAACAAGAAACTTCTCTATCTACACTGCCTTTAAAGAAAAAGAACACATACCTTCATGCACTTTTGTTAAAAGAAACTTCTCTATCTACACTGCCTTTAAAGAAAGAAAAAACGCATACCTTCCTGCACTTTTGTTAAAAATATTACGACTTTTATTTTATTTCACTTCAATTTGTTCACTATTGAGTTCCAAGTTTTATTAAACTCAAATCAAAATCATACTTCAAAGTTTCAGAACTGTATATTCCCTGACTGGAAACACTTTATTCTGTATTTCAATTCGATACATTTACTGAAGCAGTAATTTTGATACAACTAGCTCGTGATTCTACCGACGACTTTTAGTGTTCTAGATAGACTAACTCGAACATACTAGCCGAAACCTGAAACTTAAACTGAATTTATGACACCGGAAAATCCTCATCAGGCTGAACAACTTTTTGCTAAGGCATAATTTTTATATTTCTTATAATTTAGCTGGACCATTAAAGTTCCGCATCAGGTGTTCCATTTTCCGAAATCAATTATACCCTATATGTTGCTTAACAGCTATATAAAAAAAGATTTGATAATTTTTTAACTAAAACCCTACTTCAACTCCAACCTAAACAACTGATTTAGTAAAAATCTGACAGGTATGGCCCTTTTAAACTAAAATAAAAATTTCCAAATTGGTCCAGAAGTCTTTTGAATAATCGATGAACATACATAAAAATAACCGGTCAAGTGCGAGTTGAACTCGCGTGGAGAGGTAACCCTCTACAATGTACAGAATAGATTGCACAATGAGAATCCCATAGAAAATATTTGTATAGACTTTCGAAAAAAGTATCTAATTTGACTTATTGAAGAGAATAAACATATCCCGTCTTATTATACGGTCTATAAGATTAGGTAGAAGTATTGTACGGTCTATAAAGATAGTATTAGAGGATTGCTAGATCAGAGATGCTTGGTCATATACCGTCATCCAATCAGAAGCTAGTAACATATCATCGTCTCATAAAAAAATGTCAACTTGATTTGGTCGGATTATGGTTTTAACCTAGTAACAAAGTTAGTCTGTGTTTTATAATAAGGCGGATCTAGTCTAGTAAAGAAGTCATTGTTTGCCCCCCGCACTTAAAGTGTCTCCGCAGCCGATACAAAGAAAGCCACTATCCCCACTTACGTCATTATATTACTTCATCCTTTGTGGCCGACTTCTGATTGCACTCCTTTTGGTATCGACGCTTCTGATTGGATGACGAAATATGACCAAGCATCTCTGATCTAGAAACCCCTATACTTATTTCTATAGACTGTACAATACTTTTTATAGAACGTGGAAGGGATATACCTGTAATAAATTGAACCACGGGCTATACTAGGTAACTTTTGTATAATGGAATTAAAATAAGAGTAAAAGAACAAAATAATTTTTTGGTATTTCCATACTAAAGTGTGCCCGGGAAATTTGTATGGGAATGACGATTTTTTTTGTTTTTTTTACTGTTATTTTATTTTTATTATGCTAAAGTGATCTAGTATAGCCCGTGGTTTGATTTATTAGGGGTATATTCCTTCCTCGATGTCCATTCAATGATCTCTTCCACGGGGATAGTCCAATGAGTTGGTGCCATGGCCGGAAAATAGGGGTAATGTCAGGGTAGAAAGTATTATCATATAACTCCGTATTTCAGATTATGTATCTAAAAATAATAGACAAATGTTTTTACAGTTTATAGTATGTATACGTATTTTCTCTTTTCCCTGACAAACAAGAAATGACGAAGATTCAGCGCATTGAAGTTTCGCATGACGTCACGGCTTAGTACGATTTTTACATAGCGGTGACGTCACAAGAAACTCTGGAACTATATACTTCGTTTCTTTGTAATTTTTTACTTTTTTGATAAACTGAAACATATGGGTCCATTATACACAATACAATACCCTTTATTGTAATCTAATATCCAAAAATATAATAATTTCTACCCTCTCATCATCCCTATTTTCCGTCCATGGCACTAACTCATTGGCATAATTAACTACATATATTGATTGAAAACTTCGTGAATAGGCCGTGCCAGGCCCTTAATTATCTAATTAATTTACCGTCGAGATACAAATTACAAACTTTACAAAAGAATAACTTGTGCATGTACTTAAGTATTTACATACAAACATAAGTCAAAGTCAAAGAAATAAGGATGTGGACTGAAAACTTTTGTAGCTCATTAGACAGATTATTAAAAGGTACGAGTTAACGTTTTTTTCTCTTTTCCCTGATTAACAAATTATGACGAAGATACAGCGTATTTAATTTTTTTATTTTACGATTTTTTTAACCAAAGACGACGTGAATTGCCCCCACTCCCAAATTTCGAAGCGCTGTATATTTGTGATTTTTTACTGCTTTGCTAAACGAAAAACTATGGTTCCTATAATTTTGGATAATCTAGTTGACGGACTTAAGTAAATTAATATATTTTTTATCCAGTCCACATCCCTCTTATACGAAGTATACGAAAAAGTATCTAAAAAAATTATGGATGCACCCGTTTAGCTTTATGTAT
Organism: Acrobasis consociella; assembly: GCA_963555685.1. Lineage (NCBI taxonomy): Eukaryota > Metazoa > Arthropoda > Insecta > Lepidoptera > Pyralidae > Acrobasis > Acrobasis consociella. The sequence goes on from OY743127.1 coordinate 1,281,448, forward strand.
TAAAAACTAGCTGTGCCCGCGATCTTCGCTTCCCGTAGGAGTTTCGAGATATAAGCTATCCTATCCTATGTCCTTCCCTAGGTCAAACAGGTTCAGTCATTGAAGCGTGAAGTGGTAAAGTAAAAATATTGTGATAAAAGATCTCAGTTAATACTTAAGATGATACATTGGTGACACTAGCGATACCATCAGTTAAAAATCATTATTCACTGAAAATACAAATTATCAAAAAATCCGTTCTATGAGATTAAAGTTCTGGATCTGAAGTTAATTTTAAATATAATAAATTATTAAAATATATTTCCCTATAGTTACAAATTGCAAAACTGTTAGAAGTTTTAAGCAATATAATAAAAATATTTGTATTTGTATTTGGTAACAAACAAACAATCAAACAAATATATAAACTCACTTTCAATATTAGTAGGATAGGATTGGAAATAAAGAGCGAAATCTTCGTAAAATCAAGATTCTGTGTATGACTTTGATTTGTACATTAGGTATGTTGTTTAATTAAAGTGGTTATTTATTGTATAGATCGTGCAGAAAATCTTGCCAAACAATTTGGAGTGGGTAATTCTGTAATAAATTATCTACTCATGGGATAATAATGTGTTGAAAATTCGTCTTATTATAAAACAAAAATTAACTTTTTTACTAGGTTTAAACCATTATCCGACCAAATTAAGTTGATATCTAGCAATATGCCACTGTCTCATTTAAAAATATCAACTTGATTTGGTCGGATAATTGATAAACCTAGTAACAAAGTTTGCGTTTTGTAATAAGACGGAATGTGTAGTAAGCTTCGATTAAAGCTTTGTTACACTACAACTTAACGGAGATCGGCCAAGTGCGAATCAGACTCGCACATAAAGGTGTTCTGTACCATTAAACGAATATTATAAAGGCGAAAGATTGTGAGTGAGTGTGTGTGTGTGTGTGTATGTTTGTTCCTTCTTCCAAATTTGGTATGCTTTATGCTGACACCCTGCATTGACGCAAAGGCTACCTAAGGCGCGAGTAACACATTTGTTGTATGGGAGCCCATTTAACGTCCCGTGAACTGGTAGACAGTGCTAAGCATAAAGTTGTACCTTTTGTATTATAATCTTAAGATTTTAAGTGCAATAAATTAAATAAATAAATATATTTTTTTCAGTTGTTAGTATACCAATACTATGTATACTAACAACTGAATAATGTTATAGCATCAACGGAAATACATCTTCTGTGAAAATTTCAACTTTCTTACTATCACGGTTCATGAGATTACAGTCTCGTGACTGACAAAACGAAGTGGAATCAGAATCAGAATCAGAAATCATTTATTGGAGTCTTAGTAATTATTTTTATTATTTAGAGCCCATGTACCAGCTGCTTCTCTTCCCACGCAGATCGTAAAAGCCGATCGAAGGAATGGGCAAAAATGCAAATCATATTAACAGGCGATGCGGCTAGCAACCCACCACTGTATTGATTGCTTTTCCATCTTCTCGCCCACCATGACGCTAAAAGTGGCTTTTGGGTCTTGCGGCCCTGAGCTTGCATAGAACCGCAAGACCTAAAATGCTTTGTCTGCCCCATTAGGGATAAAGATGTGATAGTATGTTATGTTATATTATGTTAGAGCCCATTAGATCGCATTGTTGGGCAAAGGCCTCCCTCTCAGCTCTCCATTTAGAAAGGAGAGAGGGGTTTGGACATAGTAATAGGGTCCAATTTTTACCCTTTGGATACGGAACCCTAAATACTATAGAAATGAGTATAAATCGATACTATTAGTATGATATGTTTCCACAAAACATAATCAACTTAATGGACACTTAACCTCTGTCCGACAAACATGACACAGTTTCTTTGGGAGATATTTTATCCGGTAGTAAACAAGCCATTCTGCTGAAGTTGCGATTTGTGTATCGAATTTTGATGAGGAAAATAGTTCCTGATTCTAATCCAATTCAAATAGATATTCGTTCTTGTACTATATTTATTGTCTTTTAGTTTTTTAATAACCGGTCAAGTGCGAGTCGGACTTGCGCACGAAGGGTTCTGTACCATTATCTTTAAAAAATCACATTTTATGTATGAGATCCCCCTAAATATTTATTTTCAATATTTGTTGCTATAGCAGCAACAAAAATACATCAACTGTAAAAACTTCAACTTTCTAGCTATCACGGTTCATAAAGTGCAGCTTGGTGATAGACAAGACGGAGTGGAGTCTTACTAAATAAAGTCCCATTTTTACCCTTTGGGTACGGAACCCTAAATACTATAGAAATGAGTACGATACTATTAGTATGATATGTTTCCACAAAACATAATCAAGTTAATGGACACTTAACCTCTGTCAGACAAACATGACACAGTTTCCTTGGGAGATATTTTATCCGGTAGTAAACAAGCCGTTCTGCTGAAGTTGCGATTTGTGTATCGAATTTTGATGAGGAACTTTGTTCCTGTTTCTAATCTTATTCAGATACATATGTATTCTTGTATGATATTTATAATTTTCTTCGTTTTTTTCTTTAAATAACCGGTCTCGCGAACAAAGGATTCCATACCAGCTATAAAAAAATCACGTTTGTTGTATAGCGGCAACAGAAATATAATCATCTGTGAAAACTTCAACTGTCTATCTATCACGGTTCATAAAGTGCAGCCTGGTGACAGACAGACGGACGGACAGCGGACTTTTAGTAATAAAGTCCCTTTTTACCCCTTGGGTACGGAAACATAAAAACTGACAGAGGGACAGACAGAGAGACAGACGAACGGACAGCGGAGAGTTTTTACCCTTTGGGTACGGAAACCTAAAAACGAATTCATCAATTTTTTAAATATACATACATACATACTATCACGTCTTTATCCCTAATGGGGCAGACAGAGCATTTTGGGTCTTACTATACTTACTTATCTTGGTCATTTTTTAAATATATATTAACAATACACATTAGTAATATAATACAGTAATGTCTGTTTGTTATTACCATGTTATATAACTTTATTGTACCAAAATCAACATACAACAGTCAACCTGCGATAAATTGAAAGAATATTTACTCAATAAATTTTGCTTTAATAATTTAGACTTGGTTTTAATTAAAAGTTTAGTTTATAGTTCATTGCATTTCTTATTTTTTCTCTTTCATAATAAATGCATAGATTTATTTATTAAATATTCGGCTGACAAAAACTCGTCGTGAGAATAATCGAGAACTTCGCTGTTTTGATCAAAAGCTCTTTCAGTGAGTTAACACTGTAACCGCTGCCTTCAGCGTCCATTAGGATAACGAGGTATTCAAATGTGGGGGGAGGGGCAGGGACCATTTTCTCGGTAATTTACGGATTTACACATAGTATAAACTAAGTGTGCCGTGTGGTTTTTGGCAGAATAGAATAGGGCCACTCCAAGTATTTCTGTGGATGTCGTAGAAGGCGACTTAGGAAATATAAGCTAAACAAAGCTTATAAACATCAATGAGACCTCTCCAACCCGTCTGGCCAGCGTGGAGAGTGTAGGCCAAGTCCTCTGTCTGCTTTGGCCAAGTATGGCTGTGGTAGTACAGAGAGGGTCGTGCTCCTGCAGTGGAGACAAAAAGACCTGATGATAATGTTAAACTGAGTATAATGCTTGCTATGAATAAGCTAGGTACAGAGATGACAATAAGGTATTTTACCGCTTCTTCTGCACTAGCGGTTAGGAAGCGGTAGTAAACTTATCTGTAAGTAACCATTTGACGTCAACTATTGTGCAATAAACAAAGACAATTATTAACAGATATTCTAAATATCCTGCGATAATAAAGATTGAATTGAAACTCAATTATTTTTATTATTTACTTATATCAATAAGAAACATAATCTGAAACCGAAAACAAAATGTTATTTTTTATCTGCCCTAAAATAAGTAGGATATAAGTTTTTAAAATCTGATGGAAGGGGAAACTGTCAAGTAACAGAAATAGGATGCATGTACAGCGCTCGTGACGTCAGGTTATTAGGTCTCGCGCGTACGAATGAGATACTGAGATGTCCCCATAGATCTACCAACGTAGTAAAAAAAATTCTATGTCTATGGATGTCCCCGCCACGCTGTCACTCTAATATTTTAAATGGCAAACTTTTAGATTTTTATTAAGGGAGTGCCTCAGCTGCCGGCGCCGGCTCCTAAAAATATCACTATTGGGAACCGGCGGCAGGAATACTGCCGGCAGCCGAGATTAAAACACCGACTGCCGGCGCTAGCACTCAAAATTTGCTGTGGAGTCATGGAGTGTAGGTTAGGTTCGTTAGGTTTCCTGCGACCAAAACACGAGCGAGCGAGCGAAGCGAGCGAGCGACTTAAGTTTAGGGCGAAAGTAACACAGACACAGATGCAAGGATGAAAAATGTCGCAAATATACTATATAATATGCAAATATACTTTTAAATAGTCGCTATGTTGTAAGTCTTCGTTGTTGTTGAGTGAGCCGGTCGTATAAAATCTCTAGGAGTATAGTGACTAGTGCCGGCACCGTTATCAATATTGGATGCCGGTGCCGGCGCCGGTACCTGTATTAGGGACCAGCGCCGGCAGCGGAGGCACAGCCTTTTATTAATGCAAAAAAAAAACTGATATTAAGAGCGCTGACTTCAAGAAACTATTTGTCATAATCCGGTCATCATCATCATCGTCATATCAGCCACAGGAAGTCCACTGCTGGACATAGGTCTTATAGTCGGATACTGTTATTCATACAAATACCATAGAAAATGTTTGTTTAGACGTTTATCATCATCAAACCTTTTTAGTCTCCACTGCAGGAGTACGACCCTCTCTGTACTACCAGTGCATTATTTGGCCAGAGCAGCCAGAGGATTTGACCTACACATACTAGGTATTATTAATTCAGTGCCTACACTCTCCACGCTGGCCAGACGGGTTGGAGAGATCTCACTGATGTTTATAAGCTTTCTTTAGCTTGTATTTTCTAAGTCGTCTTCTACGAAATTCAAGGAACGACTTGAAGAAGTTGAAGTGGTCCTCTTCTACTCAGCCGGAAAATACCACGATGAAGTTATGGGTCCTACCCGCGCTAGCGACCTTGAAAACACAAAAAAATTAATTCCTCTTTCTGTAAGTGAGATTATCAGAAACCATCGTACAACTTTTTACCTAGTATCCTTAAGTTTCATTAGAACCTCGAAAGTCATTGAAATACAATACGATGTAGTTTCCTTTGCAAAAAATACTAAAAACGGCCACTTTTGACTCTTTTTGTAAAGGTTTCTAAAGCGGATAGTATTTCAATGACTTTCGAGGTTCTAATGAAACTTAAGGATACTAGCTAAAAAGTTGTACGAGGGTTTCTGATAATGTCACTTACAGAAAGAGAAATTAATTTTTTTGTGTTTTCAAGGTCGCTAGCGCGGGTAGGACCCTTAAGAAATAACAAGAAATAACCAAGTGCGAGTCAGACTCGCGCCAGGGTTCCGTACCACTATCTATGGCTAGGCTTGGGCTACACGTGAGCATATCGTCCTTACGTGCCCCACGCCGACAGTTCGCATACCATTTCAACAAACGAGCTACGTATACTTACTAAAGTTAGACTTGCCCAAATTGAGTCGCTAATGGTACCTACGCGCCGTCAGCTGCACCCAACGACGTCGATTTGGCAAGACATGGTAATTACCAGAGATTTAGCACGTGATACGTGACTAGGACTGTTTGAGTTATATTAGCATTGTCTTCCATATTAGAATAACTTGGTTAAGAATAATTAGGAGAATTAACCCCACCTAAAATGCGGGAAGAAAAGGACAAAGAAAAAAAATATATAGACAAATTACACTGATTGAACTAACCCCAAAGTAAGTTCGAGACTTGTGTTTGGGATACTAATGATTGATACTACATTGTATAACAAATATATATACAACATGAAAGGCACATACCCGTTATAAATCAAACCATGGGCCATACAAGATTACTATATTATAATAATAATTAAATAAAAGTCAAAAAGAAACAAAACTTTCTACATTCCCATTCAAATTGTAGGGGCGGCCATGGTATTGTCGCGTAGGATGATAAGTGATAATGACAATGTCAAATTGTCAACGTCACAAATTCAAACTACGAGAATTCATCTAAAGGGAAATTTCGTCACTCACGTCAGCACACGATTGGCCTAGCGGTCTTGGTGTTGGACTGTGAATCCATAGACCCCAGGTTCAAATCACAGTCACGAATAGTGTTTTTGAAGTTTTGTAAGAAGTTTCTAGATAACTCTAGATTAAATTAGAATGAAAATACGGGCCAGAAATAAAAGAAGATAAAAGAAAATTTATGACTTAAGTTTAGAACTTTGATGCGATATTGTTCGCATCCGGGGGGTATATAAGCAGAACAAGGCGCGGCCTACGCCAGTTTAGTTTGAAAATAAAATCTGAAGAAGGAAGAAGGAAGAAGAAAAAGGAAGAAAAGTAAAAGTGGAAGTAGTGAGTAAAAAGTAAAGTGTAATAGTGAGTGAAGTGAAGTGTTCAGTGCAGTAAATACGCGCGAGAGACGTTTCCGCGCGTGACAGTGCAGTGACGTTTACGCGTGTGACAGTGCAGTGACATTACCGCGCGTGACAGTGCAGTGACGTTTCCACGCGCAAGACAGTGCAGTGACGTTTCCGTGTGTGTGACAGTACAGTGACATTCCCGCGTACGTACCTGTGACAACTGTGAGTACCCTAGAGTCGTAAATAAAGGCACTATTCCATAGGATTGGTGTTTCCTTTCCTATCCCCAACCCACTCTCGTGACAATTGGTGTCAGAAGTGGGATAGGAAAGATGCCGATCGTGCCTAGAAATGAGAGAGGGGTAACCACTCGAGCGGGAGCTGCAGCGGCAGAGGAACAATCGCTCGAGGAGTCCAACTCTGGCGGAGCCGCGACAACATCAGCGGCCGTCCCACCAGCCACTCCATTGGAAATGAACGCGTTCCTGCAGCAGGATACTATCATGATGCAAGAACAAATACGGGCGCTGCAGGAGGACCAAGCACACCGCCAGGAGGAGCAAGCACGCCGCCAGGAGGAGCAAGCACGCCGCCAGGAGGAGCAAATACGGGCGCTGCAGGAGGAGCAAGCACACCGCCAGGAGGAGCAAGCACGCCGCCAGGAGGAGCAAGCACGCCGCCAGGAGGAGCAAATACGGGCGCTGCAGGAGGAGCAAGCACACCGCCAGGAGGAGCAAGCACGCCGTCAGGAGGAGCAACTTCAGTCCTTTTCCAAAGATGTTTTGGCCGCGGTTCGGGCCAACACAGCCCGGATGGATGACTTCGAGAAGGAAGTTGCAGAAGTAAAGGAGGAAGTTACAGAAGTAAAAGAGGAAGTTGCTGAAGTGAAAGGGACGCTTCAACAGCTTGGTAAGGAAGTTAAACTTCTCAAGGAGTCTGGCCCTGTCACTAGCTCTGTAGTCGCTCCTTTTACCAAAAACTTAAAGGTGCCACCCTACGACGGCAAATCCTCTTGGGCTGCTTTTAAATTGCAGTTGGAGACAATTAAAAAAGCCAGCCATTGGGATGAGCAGGAGGCGCAGTCTGCATTGACCCTGGCACTTCGAGATGCCGCTCTGTCCGTATTGGAAGCACTCGGCGCTGGAAAGAAAGAGGTCACCTACGACGAACTCATAGGCGCTCTGGAAGCCAGATACGGTGACAGCCACCTGGAGCATGTATACAGGGCGCAACTCAAAGATCGTTGTCAGCGGGCTAGCGAGACCTTACAACAGTGGTCCGTGGAAGTGGAAAGACTGGTCCGCAAGGCATATCATTCATCACCATCTGTCGTGGAGGAGATGCTGTTGCAGGTTTTTATTGATGGGATACGGGATCCCGAAGTCAGGGCGGCTGTACGACTGGATCACCACACCACCTTGAAAGAAGCAGTGGCTCACGCTTTGGAAGTCGAAGCGGTTCGTCATGACTCACGAGCTCTGAGGCTACGAGAGGTTGTAGTCACAGAAAACAGTAGACGACGACCCTACAACCCAATGTGCTATGAGTGTGGAGAACGGGGCCATATTCGAAGCACTTGCCCGAAGCGTGAACGTACAACTTTCCGACGTCAGGTGGATGCAGCGGTTTCAACGTCGGAGCAGCCACAGGAAAAACTAGAGAAGGCCAGGGCTGTGGGGTGGGCGCTGGCCGGTAGTAGTAAAGCCCCAGAAATTCTTGTGAAGCAGACAAGCGACGGAAATACTTTAGTGATAGACGGATTAATTAATGGGAAACCTTGCCAATTGACGTTAGATACTGGAGCTTCACGGACAGTCATCGGCAATCACAGACTTAAGGACATTGGAGGTCGGTATATTCAAGCAAATAAAAATATCACGTTAACTACTGCTACCGGCCAACGAATCCCATCTGTAGGAGAAAAAATTGTAGCCATTAAGATCGGGGCAACACTTTATTGGCAAAGAGTGATTGTCGCAGGCATCTCCGACGATTGCATTATTGGTTTGGACTTTCTACAAAATCATCAGTGCAATATTGACTTGAAAAATGGTGTTCTAAAACATGGCAATGATGAAATTCCGATGAAAGGAGGAAATTTTGGTAAGGTGTTATGTTTGAGGGACACTGTCCTTAGCCCTAGGTCCCAAACGACGGTCCCTGTTATGTTACCGCCTAATAATGGAAGTGGACCGCGGAGATGTGCCATTATAGAGGGAGGAATCTCAGACGCATCATGGATTTCGGCTAGAACCTTAGTTGGAAGTAGCCAAGTTGCGTTGGTACCTGTTCTGAATCCTCATGATGTGGAGCAAACACTGCGAAAGGGTACGATTGTCGGAAACTGTGATGAAGTAGCCTGGTTGAGGAAGTGTGAAGAGGGGCAAAAGCGGAAAATTACGAATCAGGAAGAAAATGTCGCAAGGCTTCTGGAGGGTTGCAAGGGTAATCTTACTAAATTGCAATTAATAAAAGCAAGGAACTTCTTGTTGAAATATAGCAATTTATTCTCTAAAAATGATGGAGATATTGGCAGAACCGATTTGGTAAGACATAAAATTGATACCGGGGATACAACACCTATTCTGCAGAGACCAAGACCTGTACCTTTTGCCCGTGAGCAGGAAGTTGAGGACATGATCCAAGAGATGAAGAAGAACGGCGTGATAGAACCTTCATCAAGCCCATGGTGCTCTCCGATTGTGTTATTAAAGAAGAAGGATGGATCGACTAGGTTCTGTGTAGACTATCGGCGATTGAACGATGTAACTAAAAAGGACAGTTACCCACTTCCAAGAATCAGTGACACTTTGGATTCACTTTGTGGCATGACTTGGTTCTCCACTCTTGATTTAAAAAGTGGGTATTGGCAAGTAGATTTGGATCCTAAGGATAAAGAGAAGACTGCGTTTTCAACCGGCAAGGGTTTATGGCAGTTCAAAACTATGCCATTTGGACTATGTAACGCGCCAGCAACATTTGAAAGGTTGATGGAACATGTGCTGGCAGGTATGCTAGGAGAAACCTGTTTGGTCTATTTAGATGACATCTTTATAATGGGGAGAGATTTTGATGATCATCTCAAGAAGCTTGAAAGTGTGTTTTCAAGACTACAGAGTGCAAATTTGAAGCTAAGTCCAAAGAAATGTTCATTTTTCCAACGTCAGGTCAACTACTTGGGACACGTTATTTCGGAACAAGGTATTGCAACTGACCCTACTAAAATAAGTGCAGTAAAAGATTGGCCAACACCAACAGATAAGACACAGGTACGAGCATTTTTGGGTCTATGCTCTTACTATCGAAGATTCGTAAGAGGATTTTCCGATATCGCGAAGTCATTACATCGGTTGACAGAAGAGAAACGAGCATTTTCTTGGGATGAAGATTGTGAGCAAGCTTTTCAGGACCTCAAAATGCGTCTATGTGAAACCACTATCCTCGGATATCCTGACATAGAAGGCAAGTTTATTGTAGACGCTGATGCAAGTAACACCGGTATTGGAGGTGTTCTATCTCAGCAAAGAGGAGATCAGGAAGTAGTAATCGCCTACTTCAGCAAATCTCTTTCAAGGCCAGAGAGAAATTACTGCGTAACTCGCAGAGAATTGTTGGCTGTGGTTAAGACATTGCAACATTTTAAGAAATATTTGCTTGGCCGCAAATTTCTGGTAAGGACTGATCATGCTGCATTGAAATGGTTATTGGAATTCAGAAATCCTGAAGGGCAGGTGGCCAGGTGGATTGAGCTACTCCAAGAGTATGAGTTTGAAATTGAGCATCGAGGAGGAAAGAGTCATGGCAATGCGGATGCTCTGTCTCGAAGACCTTGCCTGGAGGACTGCAAGCATTGCAATCGGCAGGAAGAGAAGGAAAAAGTAAACATCCGGCTAATCCGTACTGATTCCGTAGATGAAAATTGGACTAATGACGCCATGAAAAAGGCTCAGGAACATGATAAAGACTTTCAACCACTATTGAACTGGCTACGAAGTGGAACTAAACCAAAATGGTCAGAAGTGGCCAAATACAGTACGGCTACAAAGAGTCTTTGGGCGCAATGGGATAGCCTGGTGTTACACGATGGATTACTCTACCGAAAATGGGAAAGTACTCAAGGTAAAGATTGCCATCTACAATTGGTCGTCCCCAGAGAGAAGATAAGGGAGATTTTAAAAACTTTCCATGATGGTACTTCCGGCGGACACCTGGGGATAAGAAGAACTCTCACAAAAATTAAAGAACGTTTCTACTGGTTACACTGCCGAGATGATGTAGAAGACTGGTGCCGTAAATGTCAGAGTTGTGCGGCAGTTAAGGGACCACAAACTAGAAGCAGAGGAGCCATGAGGTTGTATAATGTTGGAGCTCCTTGGGAACGAGTAGCTCTTGACATAGCCGGACCGTTTCCAATTACGAATGCTGGCAACCGGTACATTTTGGTAGTAATGGACTACTTCACGAAATGGCCTGAAGCATTTGCATTACCTAATCAGGAGGCTACCACCGTAGCGACAAAGCTTGTGAACGAAGTATTCTGTAGATTTGGTGTGCCATTGGAGATGCACAGTGATCAGGGTCGAAACTTTGAATCACAGGTATTCCGAGAAGTCTGTGAAATCATGGGAATCCATAAGACTCGGACGACGCCGTATCACCCGCAGTCAGATGGAATGGTTGAGAGGTTTAACCAAACATTGGAACGGCATCTGGCAAAAGTGGTAGAAAGCCATCAGAAAAACTGGGACGAGTATATTGCACTATTCCTCTTATCTTATAGGACTGCGGTGCATGAGACTACTACAGTTACTCCAGCGTATGCCAATTTTGGAAGAGAATTGAAATTGCCAGCTGATTTTTTATCAAGTTGTCCACCAGATACCCCAAAAGGAATAACCGACTACGCTAATGACCTTCGGATTAAGATGGTTGACGTCTATGAGCAGATTAGAGAGGCTGGGCTTAAAGCTAGTGAACGGATGAAGACTCGTTACGATCGAAGAGCTAATGGCCTCAGCTTCGAGGAAGGAACACTGGTTTGGCTTCATAATCCGGTGAGGAGAAAAGGGAAATCTCCAAAGCTACAACCAAGTTGGGAAGGACCTTACAAAATTATCACCAGAATTAACGACGTGACCTACCGAATTCAGCGTAATCCTCGCAGTCCTCTCAAAATAGTTCATGTGGATCGATTGGCACGTTATCATGGAAGCAATAATGATCGGGACGATCATGTCTCGAGAGGGGGCAGTGTCGCGTAGGATGATAAGTGATAATGACAATGTCAAATTGTCAACGTCACAAATTCAAACTACGAGAATTCATCTAAAGGGAAATTTCGTCACTCACGTCAGCACACGATTGGCCTAGCGGTCTTGGTGTTGGACTGTGAATCCATAGACCCCAGGTTCAAATCACAGTCACGAATAGTGTTTTTGAAGTTTTGTAAGAAGTTTCTAGATAACTCTAGATTAAATTAGAATGAAAATACGGGCCAGAAATAAAAGAAGATAAAAGAAAATTTATGACTTAAGTTTAGAACTTTGATGCGATATTGTTCGCATCCGGGGGGTATATAAGCAGAACAAGGCGCGGCCTACGCCAGTTTAGTTTGAAAATAAAATCTGAAGAAGGAAGAAGGAAGAAGAAAAAGGAAGAAAAGTAAAAGTGGAAGTAGTGAGTAAAAAGTAAAGTGTAATAGTGAGTGAAGTGAAGTGTTCAGTGCAGTAAATACGCGCGAGAGACGTTTCCGCGCGTGACAGTGCAGTGACGTTTACGCGTGTGACAGTGCAGTGACATTACCGCGCGTGACAGTGCAGTGACGTTTCCACGCGCAAGACAGTGCAGTGACGTTTCCGTGTGTGTGACAGTACAGTGACATTCCCGCGTACGTACCTGTGACAACTGTGAGTACCCTAGAGTCGTAAATAAAGGCACTATTCCATAGGATTGGTGTTTCCTTTCCTATCCCCAACCCACTCTCGTGACAGTATAATAAAATAAGGTATTCTCTTCCCGTGACAGCTGATAACGTAGGTGGAACTTGACTACGTCATCAGTTTGATGTGCTGCCACTGTGTGAAATTGAATTACCAGAACGTAATGCATTTTTGAACTTTATATACCAATTTTGAATTAATAATCCATTATATCAATTTATAAAATATTGAATTGATGAATCACGCGAGAATCGCGAGATACTAACTAGCTAAGTTTCTTAATATTTTATTTGATATTCATGAACTAATTGAGAAAGTCCTTAAATTTACTGAAAAGAACAATCAGTGGCAACACTTTCGTGACGTAGTCAAGTTCCATCTCGGGAAGAGAATACCTTATTTTATTATACCATGGGCTGCACACTTTTGTATGGAGATGTTGAATTTTTTTGTTAGCATTTTACTGTTATTTTAATGTCATTATACTATAGTGATCAAGTATAGCCCGTGGTTTGATTTATTAAGGGTATGTGCCACTTCAACGTTGTATAGGTAAATAATATGTTAGATTAAAAAATACTAACTATATAAATAACTCCTTGTTTCAGAAATACGTGAGTGAGCTAACAGTGGTTAGAGACTGCGTGCCGACGTGCAGCGAAAAAGGTGTGTACTGTTTCTAGTTTTAGACAAAAGGCATGCTTAGCGTAACATAATCAGTTCTTATTTCCGTGACTTCTTCGATTTGTTATTTCCATAGTAACTATATCACTTGACTTCTTAGATTTGTATGAGAAACTATCTTTTTTCGTATTTCGATGTACATTTATTGAGCAAAGTTGTTCAAAGTGATGATCTGAATCACCCCCTAAAATATTTTTACCTAATAGAAACGAACACTGTATGTATAAAAAGATGTCTTTTTGTTTTTTTTTAATACTTACACCCATGTATAGTTTATGTAATTAAATACACCCTAATTTATTTCTGTCGATATAGGTAGGTACAAACTTATCTAATTAAAGCACCCTATCTACCATCTTTTATGCTACATCTACATACCAAAGGTGAACATTAACTATTCACCTCATTAAGGCAAAATGCGTAGACGAAGAGAGGCCTATGCTCAACAGTGGGCGGAAGAAGAGCTGACATGATGATGATGATGATGAGTCTCTGCATACCCCTGTGGGAAACAGGCGTGATAATATGTTTTTTATTTATTTATTGGAACGAATTTCCTTATTGCGCGTTGCAACAGGGGGCTAGACGGAAAAAATTAAGTCCAAAAGTGGTAACGACACTTTTTGCTATAGTTGTAAGCCGTGCGGCGTGCGCGTGTTTCTCTGTCTGTCTCTCTCTCTCCTAATTAATCGAAAGAAACTTTGTTCCATTCGGGTGACCCTTGACACCTCTCAAGTTTTGTCATTTAATTTATTGCACTTAAAATCTTAAGATTATAGTACAAAAGGTACAACTTAATGTTAAGCATTGTCTACCAGTTCACCTTTGGGACGTATAATCGAAAAGATGGTAGATGGGGTGCAAATTTAACTAGATGTATATCTGAAGAAATAAATTACGGTGTATTATAATACATACATAATATCGCTCTAGATCGGACATTTTGGAAATCTTTGGGAGAGGCCTATGTCCAGCAGTGGACGTTGTGCGGCTGAAATGATGATGATGATGATAATACATACATAATAACAAAGGAAATAATAATATATAATAACAGGAAGGCGCTGGATGCAGGCCGTTTCCGATCGGTCGTTTTGGAAATCCTTGGGCGAGGCCTATGTCCAGCAGTGGACTTTCTGTGGCTGATATGATGATGATGATGATATATAATAACAAAATCCTATTTCCTACTATCCTACTTCCTACTATCCTATCCTACTTATATTATAATATTATATAATTATATATTATAAATTATATTATATTATATATTATTAAAATTTCTTAAGTTTGCACCTTCTCGACCGTTTTTGGTCGGTATTGAGCTGAACTCCCGCCCTGAGACCCTCAGGGAGAAGAAGTTTCAACGTCCCCTCCTACAAAAACTGTGTCGCCTAATTTGTTGCATGCAGTGCCGCTTGTTTCTGCATAATGCTTATGTCTATGTTTCAGTCTAGAATGTCACAATACCGCCGGAGGCTTATTGCAGTTACTCCTGTTGCTCCTATTACTATCGGTACTATTGTTGTTTTGGTGTTCCAAAGTCTAGTAACTTCTGTTTTTAATAGGTGGTATTTATTTAGCTTTTCTATCTCTTTTGCACCTATATTGTAGTCCGACGGTATTGTGACATCTATGAGGTAAGTGTTATTGCTTTGTTTGTGTGTGTAGATGATGTCTGGTCTGTTATGTGTGACTGTCCGATCAGTGTGAACCGGCATCTCCCACATTAGCTTCGCCACGTCATTCTCCATAACTTTAGGTTGGTTCAACTGTTCCTGCCACCAGAGTTTTGAAACTTCAAAGTTGTGTTTCCTTGCTAAAGTCCAAAAAATGTACTGTACTACATTGTTATGTCTCTTTACGTAGTAGCTACCAGCTAGCTTTTCACACCCTGAAATAAGATGTTGGGCGGTTTCATCTCTGTTCCTACATAGCCGGCATTTTCCGTCTACGGGTTTTTTCATTATGTCTCTTTCATGCTGTCTGGTAGTTACTGCTTGGTCCTGTATGGCAAACACTGACGAAACCAACGAAGGAGATACCTGTTGCTTTTTGATCCAAACAAATGAAAGTTGTTTATCTATATTAGCTTTTTCCAGTATAGAATTATGAAATTGACCATGTAATGGTTTGGCTTTCCAGGTATTTATACGTTTTTTCAGTACTGCTATTTTAAGTTCACTATCAAGGTATGTATTGTTTGCATTTAATTCTATCTCATTTAAATTATTTCTAGTTTCTTTGGAAATGGAATATTTGGTTCTTGTTTTATCATGTTGTACTATGGTAATGTTATAAAATAATCGTTTTTTTTTTCTAAATACTGTTTATACTTTATAATTTGAGTTTTGTGTAATGTCTCTATATTCATGAGTCCCCTTCCTCCTTCTTCTATAGGTATATATAATCTTTCCACGTCGGCTATTTCCTGATGAATTTTTTGAATTGTAATATTATATATTTTATATTATTATATTAATTTCTTAGGTTTGCACCTTCTCAACCCTTTTTGGTCGGTATATTTTTTATTATATATTATATTATATTATAAATATTATAAATGCGAAAGTGAGTTTGTATATTTGTTTGTTTGTTTGTTACCTCTTCACGCTTAAAGTACAGAACCGATTTGGATGAAATTTGGTATGGATATAGTTTGAAACTCGGGAAAGGACATAGGGTACTCTTTATCCCGAAATTCCCACGGGGAGTGAAGCCCGCAGGTACAGCTAGTAAACTATAAAATTTACATGTATATTTCAATCAAACTCTCAAACTTATCAGAAACGTCACACATCGCAGGGGATTTGGGGTGAATTAGTTCTAACGTTTATTCAATAACTAATAACCAAGACCCGTGGTATTGTGTTATTGTTACATATGTCCCGTTTTAATCCTTTGGGTACGGGACCCTAAAAAGCTCATTGTATCCTTATCCTTACTAATATTATAAATGCGAAAGTGAGTTTGTATATTCGTTTGTTTGTTACCACTTCACGCTTCAACCACTGAACCTATTTAGATGAAATGTGATATGGATATAGTTTGATACCCAGAGAAGGACTTAGGATGGTTTTTATCCCGAAATTCCCACGGGGAGCGAAGTTTCTGTATTGTATAGTCAAAGTCAAAGTCAAAGTCAAAGTCAAAAATCATTTATTTATCTTTGGATATTTGTATCACATGATAATTGTCACTTTTTTTCCTTTCGATTTCTTATAAAATAAATGTTGACGTCAGATTATTTACTTATAGCTAAGTTTATACTTATCTATTTGAAAATAAATTAAAATGTTATTAGCTATCGCTCCTTTGAACATTTTTAAAACGTTTTGCAAAAGACAAGACAAAGGAAACTACATTTTTAAAAGTCGCCATTTTCTTGAGTTGAAAAATCCATTCAATTTAGCGGCTGACAGAAGTGACAGATCGCTTTGTAAGTCTGGTTCTAGCTGGGTTATATCCAGACTGATCCGAGTAAGAAAAGAAGCAGTTGTGTATAAATTCTGTGGTAAAAAACTTACAGATGTGAACTCATTAGGGGTGACGACAGAGTCAGAAAAGTATGATTGTAATTAGTCTGTTTTTTCGATTATCCAAAAATAATGGACCCCCACATTTTTCAGTTAAACAAAAAAGTAAAAATTCACAAAGATACGTAGTATTAAAGTTCCGGAGTGGGGGCTTTTAGCAGATCAAAGTCTTTTTTAAATCATCAATTGTTACAAATATTCTTAAGATCAGTTTTAACCAGAATAGGTTTAGAAATTCCATTCATTGAAGTAAAATAAACCCCATGGTAAAGAGGTTAGATTCCAGGCTCAATTTCTCTAAGCCCAAGCGATGTCACCAGTAAAAATCGTACCCAGCCGTGACGTCACGTGAAATTTATATGCGCTGTATCTTTGTCATTTTTTGATTCTCGGAGAAAAGAATAAATACGTGTACAATATTTTATAACCGTTCCTTTACCGCCAATAGGTATTAGACACAATAGAAAGACAATGAACGTGGACATTTATTAATGTCGTGCGGGTCTTGACATAATCTAACCGATGGGCCAAAAATATTTTTCGATTCGTCATGCCTAGTAACTGTTTGGATATTGAAGCGGTCTGAAAACATCGCTATGTAGTTACAAGTTAATTTGCGAGGCATATTATAAAAAAAACCCCAACTTTCACTAGTTTCATATGTAAGGAGAAACTAAATATAGTAGAATTAACATCCCGACACGAGTGGCCCGACACTCTCTTGACAGGTTTTTTTTTTTCTCTTATTAGTAATAATGACTGAAGATATAATCGCATTTACAATTCTCTATCTATCGGTCCCCAGCTCGAATGGATAGTCCATTTTCGACGCGATTTTATTTTGACGTGAAAAAAAGTTTACTTGCGGTAGTTGTCAGCTATGTTTGACGAAAAGCTGTTAAAAAGTTATTGGGGGTAACGCTTAAAATTCAGGGCTTTCCCCAGCAAGTAATAGAATATGTAGTTCTGCTACTTAGATGATGAAAAATTAGATGGCGCCTTGACAGACGGGAGTTTTTTAATAGGGGTGACGACAGGGTCCGAAAAGAATGATTGTAATTAGTCCGTCTTTTAGATTATCCAAAGATAATGGACCCGTATTTTTCAGTTTACCAAAATAGTAAAAATTCACAAAGATACGAAGCGTCAAAGTTGAGCTTGCGACGTCACCGCTAAGTAAAAATCGTACCCAGCCGTGACGTCATGCGTAATTTATATGGGCTGTATCTTTGTCGTATTTGGTTTTGCAGAGAAAAGAAAAAATACGTGTACAATATTTTTTAATAATCTAACCGATGGACCAAAAATATTTTTCCATTCGTCTTGCCTATTTGCCTAGCAAATAAACTTGTTATATTGTGCGTATTAATTGGATGCGGTGCCACTGAACCCTGTTTTACGCCTTCATCATCATCATCATCAGGTCTTTTAGTCTCCACTGCAGGAGCACGACCTCTCTGTACTACCAGAGCCATACATACATACTATCACGTCTTTATCCCTAATGGGGCAGAAAGAGCATTTTGGGTCTTGCGGTTCTATGCAGAGCCCAGGGCCGCAAGACCCAAAAGCCACTTTTAGCGTCATGGTGGGCGAGAAGATGGAAAAGCAATCAATACAGTGATGGGTTGCTAGCCGCATCGCCTGTTAACATGATTTGCATTTTTGCCCATTCCCTCGATCGGCTTTTACGATCTGCGTGGGAAGAGAAGCAGCTGGTACATTCTAAGTTTTTTTTTATTTCTCCCAGACCAGCATGGGTGTACCATGGGTATACCAGAGCCATACTTGGCTAAAAATCGACAAAAGGCGCTGTATGATTTCACAGTATATTGACTGTATTCCAGCCCTCAATTATTGAGTTCAATTCGCTTCATTTGTTCGGACCCTTGACCCAATACCCTGAGATTGATACCACCATTAAACAAACTCGGCTGTATCTGATGTTTCGAGAAGTTTCTGATAAAAGGAACAATTTTTAACTTTCAGAGATTTATTTTGTCATTTCTTTTGTTTGAATATTCGTTATTTGTAAGCTGAATTAATAAAATCAGATAAGTATTTGCCAATTATTCGAAGACGCCGGACCGATTTTGAAAATTCATTTTTTGTTTTAAAGGATATAATTTCGAGGTGCTTTTATAGAATTTTTTATTAAAATCGCTTGTTAGGGGGAAGTCAATTATATATTTTTTTAAATTATATTGTACGAAATGTCGTTGTAACAATTTACATGTAAAATGTTCTTGATCATTTGTTCCCTTTATGTTTCCTGAATTCATAAAGAAAATGATGAATGAACAAGTAGTGGTGAGTTAAGTTGAAAGAGGAATATAAATGAAATGTCAAGTTGATGCTATGAAAACTATCATCACAGTGTGCATTGTGGTAATAGAAGCTTGATTTTTTGTTTAACCAGTTTATTTGCTAACCCTTATATTTATAAAAATTAATAATCAGTTGCTAAACTTATTTTAGTGGAAAATTACCTTTTTAAATTGTCTCGGGTCTTGGATGTTTATTTATTTGTTGTAAAATACAGTATCGTTGAGTTTGTATATCCTGTAAACAAGTCTGGAACTTACTTTGGCGCTTGCTTAATCATTAATTTGTCCCTTCATATTTATTTATTTATTTGTTTATCATCAGTTGAGCCACATGACGTCCACTGCTGGACATCTCCCAAAGATTTCCAATGACCGATCTAGAGCGGCTTGCATCCAGCACCTTCCAGCGATCTTATAATATGTATTTAATATTTATTTTATCTATAGTAATCTTATCGGTATACATATATGTGTATATTTTAAATGATACGATCTTATTATGTTCTTGTAGGACTTGTGCGTAAAAAGTATAAATTAAATACCTACAGGTACTAATAATAAGTTAATTACGCAACACCCAAATTATTTATCTACTTGGTGCAATGGTTGACTGGCAGAGAACGCCATATGGCGTTAAGTCCGCCATTTGAGCACTTATTTCTTGTGCAATAAAGTTTAAATAAAAAAAGTAAAAGGCGGAATTTCAATTGCACTTTTTAATTTGATTGCAATTATTTTCAATAAAGATTGATTGTGTACGTGACAGACAGAACGTGTTACCAACAAACCAATTAATTCAATTCGTTCAAATATTGCCTGTTAACGGAAAACAAAATGGCGTCCAATTTACTGACCATAAAATGCGGCGCGCAACATTAATCGTGGCGCGAAATTTACATAAAAATAGAATTGGTACAATGAAAACGGTTCGATTGCATTTGGTTAAACAAAGCGGTTTCACGGATTAATAAACAATTGTGTAAAAATAATGCCTGGCGATTAGGATTTTCATACTGAGTGCGCGGAAAATACACATTCTGATTTACCCTTTAACTGCGAACGTCGGACTTATCCGACTAAAATTGTCGGGCCCATTCCGCGAACGTCGGATATTTCCGCCAAAAAAATGCTCGTTTGGCACATAACTTACGTATCCATATCCGTTTTTGGTTGTAGGTATTTATTTTAGATTTACCATGCCTCGCGTGTAGGGTAAAAATTCTAAAAACTTATTTTCTATTGAATTCGTATACAATTTTCTTATTACATTTTATAAGTTGATCGCCTATAACTTTTTTATTTGTTAATTCTGCTAAGCTCTGATAGTTTTCCTTTTAATTTCGTAACACTGTTGACAAGCTCTCTGTGTCCACTCCCATCTCTCTTACTTGCACTTGGCCAATAATTAATAAATTTATGTATGTTTACCGATTATTCGGAGACGCCTGGACGGCGGGACGCCTTTTCAGGTGGTCTCATAATTTTTTTATCAAAATCGGTTTTGTAGTTTGGGAGTAAAGTCGGTTTTTAGTATCGGCGACTGCCTCCGTAGTGTAATGGTTAGAGCGTTCGGCTCATACCCGGAGGTCGCGGGTTCGATTCCCAGCGGGGCAACAACTTTGTGTCGTTGTCCTAGTTTGGTTAGGACATAGTAAGCTGATCAACTAATTGTCTGATAAGTAAGATGATCCGTGCTTCGGAGGGCACGTTAAGCCGTCGGTCCCGGTCACTGTCTTTGACATTGGTCGTTACATAAAACCATGTCAGAGGCCTTTAAGGCGGTTTAAAAACTCTGACTCTAGTGTTAGTCACTAACACACACGATTAAGAAGAAGAAGTATCGGCGACGACAAGTGTCGCGGGCATGTCGCTCGTCTGCAAGAGCCCTTACTGTGTCGCACTAATCCAACGTTACATCTCCCGAGTGTAACAAAGTGCGGGATACTCGTAACAGCAGTTATTCCAGTTTATGATAATTGAGTCGCGTTTTACTGTACTGTGTGCTGTTTAGCCGCGTCTAGTAGTTTTATTGTGGCTTGTAACGGATTTGATTTGGTAGATGTCTGGGTTGTTACGTGTTTGTTACATTATTTTCTTATTTCTTAAATGCTGGTCTGGGAGAAAAGATAAAACTTAGAATGTACCAGCTGCTTCTCTTCCTGCGCAGATAGTGGGAGCCGATCGAGAGAATGGGCGAAAATGCGAATCATGTTCTTAGGCGATGCGGCTAGCATGAAATGAAATGCAATGAAAAATGTTTATTTGGCACAAACAAACAACACAAATACAAATGCACATAATAACACAATGTTTGTACCAAAATGGTCCCCACTCAGTATGTCATGGTTTGGGCCACGTCGCTGGTCTGCCGCGGATACCAAACAATAGTGATATATTATAAACAAATGAACATAAAAATTAAATTAAATCAAATAAAATTAAATCGTTGGCGCTACAACACTATATTATATATCTGATATATCTAAAATGCTGTAATATTTAATATGCTGCAATTGTTTAGTTTTTTTTTTTTAAATATGTTTCCTTAGTTCAACTTTAAAAGATTTAACAGCAACCCTTTCTTCTTTTACCTTCTGGCCCGCCGTCACGCTTAAAGTAGCCTGTGACCGCAAGACTCAAAGCCTACTTTTACAAGTATCTTGCTAAGCAGAAAGAGCCTATGCTCTTACTGCTTACTGCTACAAAATAGTTGCGATTTGAGGAATACCCCCATTTACTTACAGTAGCCTGTGACCGCAAGACTCAAAGCCTACTTTTACAAGTATATTGCTAAGCAGAAAGAGCCTATGCTCTTACTGCTTACTGCTACAAAATAGTTGCGATTTGAGGAATACCCCCATTTACTTACAGCTAAGTTTATTGCCGCTTCCTAAGCGCAAGTAAAGTAGAAGCGGCAATAATTTCTCTTTATGTGATATAATTTTGATACAGCAAATAAGATTACGATTCTCGCTTATTCTCCGATTTTTTTATTATCTGGAAGGAAAAAAGCATCTGGAATTTTTAGGGTAAATGATCTGACGTCAAAAACTACCTATTTAAAAAATCGAAAGCAAAATTGACAATTTTAGTCAAGTGATACAAGTATATCGGTGCCTTGTGGTTTCCGGCAGAGTAGAATAGGGCCACTCCAAGTCCTCCCGTGGATGTCGTAGAAGGCGACTTAGGGAATACAAGCTAAACAAAGCTCCAACCCGTCTGGCCAACGAGGAGAATGTAGGCCAAGTGCTTTAGCTGCTTTGGCCAACTATAGCTCTAGTACTAAGTACAGAGAGGGTCATGCTCCTGCAGCGGAGACAAAAAGACCTGATGGATGGATAGATGAATACAAATAAAAAAGAAATAAATGATTTTCGACTTTGATAAAATCGTATCTTATTTCTCCGTATACCAAAGTAAAAACTGCAATATTTCGGAGTAACAACTGCTTTAATGACGATTGTTCCGTGAAATGGGTCAACAGCTTTGAGAGCTTACTACGAGAGAGCTTTCCGGCAATGTTTCGGATATAATAGTGTATTGTGGATTATGGGTGATGGCTCTAAAGGTTTCATGAAATGATTCTGAAGGAAAAAACCAATACGCTATTTTCCAACAAGTCAAATGTGATAATTTTTTGTAATTTTCAAAACAAACAGTTTCTACGGGATTTTGTATGAAATACAGGCAGGTGACGTCATAGTTTTTTGGAGTCAAATTAAATAGCTCTTATAATTAGTTTTTTTTTTGCAATAATAAATTAAAATTGCGTTAAAATAGATATATTCAAAGACATTATTTTGCAATGTTTTATTTTATAATCAGTACAAAATAATTGGTCTGGCAGGCAAAAGCACAAGACAGACAGAAATGGAGAGCCGAGAGGGAGGCCTTTGCCCAACAATGGGATCTAGCGGGCTCTGAATAATAATATTAATACAAAATAATTTATTTTTGGGTTAGGAAAATACTAAATTCTCTAAAAACATTAAAAAATAGCTGGTACTGGTGATTTGGCTAGTTTTAAGACCAGTCATCTAAGTTCAAGCCTTTTTAACCCCCCGATAAAAAGAGGGGTATTATAAGTTTCACGCTAATGTCTGTCGGTCTGTCTGTGTGTCTGTCTGTGGCATTGTAGCTTTCGAACGGATGGACCGATTTCTAAGCAGTTTTTTTTTTCACGTGAAAGCTTGATGAAAATTGGTTCAGCCATTTAAAAGATAGTGGGGGTATTATCACTTGAAAGTCGGATGCTTAAAAGTTGACCAAATTATCCAAGAAAAACAATATTTATTCTAAACTAAAGACCGACCTTCCCCCAACTACACAACTGATATTACAACACCGACAAAGTACTACCAAGTCCTACCTACTAGTAGTACAACCTTGCTCTTTTGAGCCATCGCGTTTCTTTACTATACACGTCAAACATATTCTAGCTCAAGGGACCACGAAGTCGCAAAAGAGCCTAGCTCTTAATATAAGAACACAGTACCTGGGCGACCGAGCTTTGCTCGGTTTCATCTCAAACATTAACTACATTTTTTAACTTGTCTAAAAACAATACAAAATAAAAAAATTATATAAACTTGAACATAAAAAAACAAAAGTAAGTCACCGAGTGGGATTCGAACCCGTAATACTCTTTTTAGCGGTCCGCATCCTAAACTGCTGAGCCAAAACGGATAGCGGCCGGTGCGACGAAATTAGCGACCATATATTCTGCGTGGAAAGAAAAACGCATGAAAACTCGAAAACACGCGTTTTCCCAAAAAAAAGACTAATCTAGATCGATTGTTTACCCCCGAAAACCTCCATATACCAATTTTCCGCAAAATCTTTAAAGCTGTTTTCGAGATCACAGAAATTTATAAATATATAAATAAATATACAAGAATTGCTCGTTTAAAGGTATAAGATAATAGCTCTTTGATTAAAGTATGTTTTTCTTTCAGAATGGTGGGGCGCGCGTACATTTTGCTGCAACACGGACGAGTGCAACGCGGCGTACCCTCGGAGCCCTGCAGCGGTCCTAATCGCTACGCTAGCGTTGCTCGCGCGCTGACCGCTCGTGTAAACCAGCCCTTATTTCTGCAGGTAAGGATGTTTCGTGGGAAGTGTGACTAAAGCTTTTCAAAGCCCGGCGCTGAAGTGTCGTGTAGAATTTTGGTATTCTTTTGGTCAGTAATTTATAATTTTATTGAATAATTTGAACGGTCTCAAAAAGGTTTTTTGTTGTAAGACGTGATAAAACTAAACCCACGTTTTTTAGGAAAATACTTTTTTTTAGATTATTTTACGGCTATGGATGCTAGTCCTTTACATCCCATCTTTATTTGTTAACTTCTTTGTCCCTAACCCCAACCCTAACTATACAATCAAAGGTTTATGTAGGTACTTTGATTGCTTTAAAGGAGCTTCTGGCGACTTTACGAGTCCACTGGTTTTCTTAGCCTAAAAAGCCTAAAAATGCCCACTACTGTCCGCAAATAAATGTCACTACAGCCGCACTATGACTGTCCCCTTAAAAATTTCACATATTGTCCGTAAGAATGAGCATTTATAACACTAAACTACACCAATTTCATATTATAAAGCCCACTAGAATCAATATGCCAAATCAATTTAAAGCAAACTCCAACTGAATGCCTTGATTTCCCGCCAAAAACTCTTGACATTTGTTTGAGTTGTGTTTTGTGTTACTCGTCCTTTATCTTATGTCAAGTGTCATCTGTTTTAGTCTTTTTTTAGTCATACGTCAGTCATGCGAGTCTATGTCTATTCCTCCATAGTCAGTCATCCTGTAAGGAGGCTGAACGCCCAGCCATTAAAATTATACATAAACTGTCAACAGCAATTTATTTTTACAGATTATAAACTCCCAAGATGTACTGGAAAAGGATTCCTTGAGGACTTCCGAGGATTTACGTTGACTAAATTTTTATTTTGGTATACATTTTGGCCAGAAAGGTTTTAAATACAACAAATTTATTATGAGAGGCAACACTGATGTCGTCAAAAAATTTTGTTTGCTTTTTTTTTGTTTTCTGTAAACATAACCAGCCC
The DNA here is from genome assembly GCA_963555685.1 of Acrobasis consociella. Classification (NCBI taxonomy): domain Eukaryota; kingdom Metazoa; phylum Arthropoda; class Insecta; order Lepidoptera; family Pyralidae; genus Acrobasis; species Acrobasis consociella. The sequence goes on from OY743127.1 coordinate 1,306,500, forward strand.
CCGTAGCATAGCAAATGTTGATAAATCAGATAAAATTTTTATCGCATGCCAGTCGTTGATGCCATGCTGAGGAGGCTGATAAAAAAACTTTTCTTTTATGTAAGAAAAATATGAAAAAATTGAAGATGAATTGTAAAAAAGTATCTATATTAAAATCCCGACGACTTTCAATTTATTTCGTTTTGTATTTACAACATTATAAAGCATAAAATTCAATTTTTTTTATTATTTGTCATTTTATAATTAATATGAAAAGGGTATACTGTTTATACTCAGATTTCTTTGTTTCTTTTTTTTTTAATTTTTACAAACATAATATGTTTTTCACCTAGTGCACTGATGTTTGCTTCCAAAAAAACAAATTGTAGTTTAAAACATTAAGTACCGCGAAACTATTTAAACTACAATTTGACTAGACATATTTATATGTAAAAATAGAATATAATATATCATTCACAATTTACGCTTTACTAACTATCACAGTCAAATTCTTTTAATATAGTCTAGTGTATAAGATTTTAGATAGACCTTAAACGGATCATCTCATTGTCATCAAATTATATAAAAAAAACTTTCTTGCATCCTCGAATCAATATATTATAATTATCTTTTATTCTAAAAATTAAATGATTCATTTAATGGATACAAATAATTTGCTCAAATGGTTTGCCGAGACAGAGGCTCACCGCGGTGCGCCGGTTCTATAAAAGAGACCGCTTCTGTACATCTGCAGAGTACATTGGTGCATCGATCAAATTATTTGTGTTCACTATGGTTAGGGAGGCGAGGTAGCTAAATGGCGTAATTCAACGGCGCCGTCGAGACCTATCAAAATCGAAAGATAAAATAATTTCGAAAAGAAAAGCTCGTATGGTAAAAACCATTTTAGCGGTGGGTTTGGCGTGTACGGTTATTCAAAAATGTTAAAAAAAACAGTTACTTGGGCATTCTCGAGCGCGTCAGATATTCATACTACGTATGCCCCAAGTGCCTCTGATAACAACGGTATACTATTCTGCCGGTTTGCGTGGTGGGGGTAGGCATATAACGTAGTCAAAAATGCAAAAAAAAAATTACTCGAGCGCGTCAGATTTTCGGAAGGGGTGTTAAGTAGGCCCCAAGGAAGCTCCCTTTAAAAAAACTGACGATTTCGGCGTGACGATAAGTTACGATGAATTTTTGAAAATGCAAAAAAAAAAAGTTTTTTTGAAATACTCGAGCGCGTCAGATTTTCATAGGGGAGGTTTATCTCCATATCCTGAAAGCATATTTTTTTAATCTGACAAAAAAGTTGGTGAGTTCCCTTAATCTGACCGAAAAAGGTTTTTTGGTTTCTTTTTTTCCTTTCTTTCTCCTTGATAAAACGGAGAATTTAAGAATGACAATAAAGCGATAGATACAACCAACGTAAATGTTTATTTGAACTTTTTTTTTGTAAAATGTATCGTTCGCGACTTATATGCCACAACGCGTTCTTAGGAAGACGAAATGGCTCCTCCACACTTCCGGTCATGCGGAAACCGGCAGATTTTGTATTTTTAGTAAGTTTTAGATTATATTCTTCAAAATAAAAAAATCGCGCTCGAGAATGCCGGATTAACGTTTTTTTTTTACAAGTTCGCGACCCTATAACTCGGCGGCGTCAAGGACTTATCGTCAGATTAGTTAAATTTAGTCTTTAAACACTAAAATCAACCCCCAATAACTTAATCTGACGCGCTCGAGTATTTCAGACTATCGATTTTTTTTTACTAATCTGATCGTCTATCCTACGCGCGCGTCACTACATATAGAGCTAAATACTTTACAAGGTTGTTCTATCAGGTCTAAGGTATCTCTCATATCTTAAACTGCCACGCTCGAGTATTGGCGAAAATTCCCCTATTCGCCTCCCTAACTACTATAAACATTAATCTTATCAGTAAAACTTTTATAATTAACACTTAAAGTGATTTGATAACTGTAATAAACAAGTTATAAAAAGTATTATTTTCGTAAAATAGCTTGAAAGGCAAACCATTTGAACAAACGTACTGTTCCTTATAAAATAGATATCTACTGAAAATATAAAGCTGAAATTATGAAATATATTTTTATTTTTATTTTATAACAATTTAAGTATAAAACAAATGATTTATTATTTCATATACAGGGTGGCCAAATAACAGGTATACACTTTAGTTTTGTATTTTTATTCTATGAAATATAAAATATATCAAGTATTCCTTGTTAAATATAATATGTAGGGCCGGCAGTTAAACATGGAAAATAATGTCAGACATGTCCAGCTCTAGCAGCATCACAGATGTGAACCCTTTTCATCGCGTTTTTCATTACATTTTTATACATTTCCTAAGTTATCTCAGTGACTGTGTCTCGAATATTTTGATTTAATTGCTGAAGGTTCATTAGCCTGTTAGCATAGACACGTCCCTTTAGATAGCCCCACAGAAATAAGTCAGGAGCTGTTAAATCAGGCGATTTTGGGGACCAATCAATGTCACCGTTTCTCGAAATTAATCGACCAGGAAACATTCTTTTTAATGTTTCGTTAAACGTTTTAATAATTAAAACACGTTGTTCCGTCGTAAAACGCTCCATAATAAATTTGCCGTATCTACACAAAGTAATATTCATGCAACAACTGTCATATTTACCGCCAAAACAAAATGGCGGCAAAAAAAAGTTGTATACCTCCAAGTTGGCCACCCTGTATTTTATATATGAAATAATAAAAGAAGTGTGATGTGTCAAATATATATATTTAAAAAAAAACTTGTATAACGTATCATATATAATATAAATCAAATATACAATAAACCAACTGGAACCTCTTTGAAAGTAAAACCATTTTTTGTTAAAATTATGTATGTTACATGTTAGAGGAAGTGTCACTGACCTTATTAGCATTTCAGGCCTTTCTACGTGTATTTGACAAAGGGTAAAAATATTCTGATACATCAAGGGTAGGTTAGGGCGGCATCCAAACTTTTTTGGCAGCAAAAGGAATTTTTGCGTATACCCATTCTATCAAAGGGTCGTGCTGGTTTCTGTATAACTTATATAATAATAATAATAATAATAATAATATACGTTTATTTCGGACAAATTAATCCATAAAGTGTTAGTAACAATGTTCTTACTTACTATGTTAGTATGTGTACACGCGGTTTACACTCGCATGCAATTGGGTCCAGTGTTTAAAAATGGGCCCATCTACCCTGCCAGCAATGACGGTGAGGAGGCTGTTGGAACTGCAGTACACCCTACGCATCAGTGAAGCCACCCTCTTTCTTATTATGGCTTGGAAAGTATCTACCTGGGCTTCTGCAAACATACCTGATGCGGAGCAGTATCTCTTATTCTGCAAACATACCTGATGCGGAGCAGTATAACTTATGTATGCTTTAAATATATTTACTAAATAAAATGAGTTTTTATTGTTATTTTATTCACAAGTGTGTTGAAAAACGTGTGTATTGATAATTACCGTCCTTGGCTCTCTTAAGACCCTCGCCTACGGCTCGGGTCTCAATCGTGCCACGGCGGTAATCACCAATGTTACCCACTAGTACCATAATGTACTATTATATACAACAAGAATAACGTGGTTAAAAGTGAGGAAGTAAAGTATACAACGTATAAGGAACATACCTGTAATAAATAAATTAATTTAAAGGGACAAATTACACTGTAGAGCTAGCCCCAAAGTTCTAGACTTGTGTTACAGAATACTAACTCAACGATACTATATTTTATAACACATACAAATATAGATAAACATCCAATACCCTTAAATCACTATACTAAATCACTGTAGCACAATAAAATTAAACTAACAGTTACAAAGCAAAAAAAAAAACGACATTCCCATACAAATTGCCCAAAGGCTTTAGCATAGAAATGCCAATTTTTTATTTTACAACTGTTATTTTAATTCCATTATACTGTGGTGATCTAGTATAGCCCGTGGTTCGATTTATTACGGGTACGTCCCTTCCACGTTGTAAAAGGTCTAACAAAATATACTGAAACTATTTTAATCTCCCATGCTGGTCTGGGAGAAATAAAAAAAAACTTAGAATGTACCAGATGCTTCTCTTCCCACGCAGATCGTAAAAGCCGATCGAGGGAAGGGGCAAAAATGCAAATCATGTTAACAGGCGATGCGGCTAGCAACCCATCACTGTATTGATTGCTTTTCCATCTTCTCGCCCACCATGACGCTAAAAGTGGCTTTTGGGTCTTGCGGCCCTGGGCTGTGCATAGAACCGCAAGACCCAAAATGCTCTGTCTGCCCCATTAGGGATAAAGACGTGATAGTATGTATGTATGTATTTTAAGGGTTTATTCAGCCATGATATGGAACAATTTCCCCAAACGTATAATGAAGTTTGAAAAATATGTTATTAATTTCCATACCAACTCGCGGTTTAGCTGATCGGTCAACTTGTATGGGAGGTTAAGAATTATGTTCCTTTCTTATTTCGATATAACATACATACATACATACTATCACGTCTTTATCATGGGGCAGACAGAGCATTTTGGGTCTTGCGGTTCTATGCAGAGCCCAGGGCCGCAAGACCCAAAAGCCACTTTTAGCGTCATGGTGGGCGAGAAGATGGAAAAGCAATCAATACAGTGATGGGTTGCTAGCCGCATCGCCTGTTAACATGATTTGCATTTTTGCCCATTCCCTCGATCAGCTTTTACGATCTGCGTGGGAAGAAAAGCAGCTGGTACATTCTAAGTTTTTTTATTTCTCTCAGACCAGCATGGGAGTGCATTATTTCGATATAAGTTTTTGGGGAAAGTTGTTCAGTGTTATAGACTGAATCAACTCTTAAATACTATCAGTATAATTTGTCAGACCCTGTATTTAATAAAATATTAATTGTTGGTATATTTACGTGTTAAATTACTCTGTGTTATAATGCTGGTCAAATATTATTATAGAAAAAGAAAATAATTTTATAACTTATTTAAAATGTTGAAGTTGAATTTTTTTTTTTAGTCTATACGGCTGACTTCATAATGCCGTTCTTGTTTATCAATAATTTTGGATGTTATATCATTATCATAAAAATAAATATAAGTAACATGTATTTAGATATTGATAGATTTTCAGAAAGAAATGTTATTTTAATAGAAAGTCATAGTTGTAACTTGTAAAAAGGTTCATATTTCAAAAAATCCTATACATTTAAGTAATTTCAAATATTTTATTTATTTATTTTATTGGTTTATGTACACTTGAAAGTTTTACAACAAAATAAAAATAAAAGCAAACATAGTACATAGGTGCTACTTGTTTCTAAAGAAATTTCTTTCAGTAAGTAAGAATATAAGGGAAGAAAGAGGTAATTGGCGTGTACAATACAAAAATAAAAACCTATACAAGATAATATAAATATCTAATATTATATTATATCTCATTAAATTAACATTTCCAGTAAAAAATAATAATCGACAAACCATTTTATAGGCATACTAAATACTAAAGATGATGAAAAACAAAATATAGTAAAATGAAAAAGAAGAAATTAATATAATTTGTGAACAGACACATATATGCATTAAATAATCTTTATACAATACAAATACAATACAAATTAACTTTATTGCACCATGGTAAACAAAAAAAATTCAACAACATACTTTATAATATCTTATCGCAATAAATTTAAATCTTCAACTTGACTTGTAAATAGAGATCAAGGGGTACAAAATGCCCGAAAGAGGACAAATTGAGATGGTGTGATCCATGTACCGGCTTAAAACGAACGCCGTTCAAAACCCTTGAGAAAATCCTTGTCGGATGGGGAATATATTATATGCTTATTTTCTAAGCCCGCAATTTTTCTGAATTATCCCTTGGCCTCGTATGTATTTGGTGAGATTTGTGACTTGTTTTTCTTCGTATGAATATTTACGAAGCCATCGATGGATATATTAATAAGAGTACTCAGCTTTTATTAAGTTAATAAGTTTAATACACTATTTTCTAATAAGTCAAATCAGCAACTTTTTTCTAAACGTCAAAACAAACAGTTTCTATGGGATATTATATGAAATACAGACAGATGACGTCATAGATTTTAGGAGTCAAATAGCGCTCTTATTCTTAGTTTTTCTACAATAATAAATTTAAAATAACGTTAAAATGGATATGTTTAAAGACAAGTGACATTATTTTGCGACGCTTTATTTTTTTATTAGTACAAAATAATTTATTTTTGACTTAGGAAAGTACCCAATTGTTTACGGGTACGCGAATAAACAGTATAGTTAAATACATATATAATAATTTCTTTTTACTGACACGTCTTTACTTCGTTGTTTGATCTAGTGTGTACAGTTACGGAAACCCTACATAATTTCTTTTGACGTGACAACGTCTTAAATTAGGTTGCGGCTGGGAGTCACTTATGAAAAAGTGTAACGCTCGGTAACGTTACGATGAGTCACCGAACGAGAGAGAGGCCCGCCGAATGCCTTGCGTCTCTCTCCCACTCAACTATGATCGCGTTGTCACGTAAAACTTTCGCCCGTATACCGACTTTACAGGCAACCAATTTTTTTGAAATATGGATAATTTTAATTATTGAAAAATATACACACTAATAGAAAAACAAGTAATTATTGAACTAAAACTTAATGTAATTGAAATTATATTTAATGTTAATTTAAATTATATAAATTATTCTTTACCTGAAATCTCACATTTTCAAATAAAAGTATATTTTCTGCCATATACAGACAAAATTTTCTTTTGTCTCTGTCACTTGATAAAATATGTAAAAAATAAAATTTAATGTTCACTTTTAATTTCTGAATAAATGTAAAGATTCCAATGAAAATATATACGAAACTTAAAATCAGTTCAGAAATATATAAATATATTAAAAAATACTTTCTATGAATAACATTTCTTTATAGAACATGCCTAGTTATATAACGATTATACTAAAATTAACGCTTTATATTAACTATAATTTTATCACGTACGTACATTAAAAGCTGAAATATTCTAAATTACCATAAATTTATATTTAATAATTATATAACGTGTAATTAGAGAGTAAGTTAGTTTAGCTTACAAATTACAAAGTATTGATCAAAATACACCCCAAATTAGTTATTTAAATAATGATTCTGAAAAGCAGATGATATTGTTATTTAATATTTATATGATTAAATTCTTATTTCAAGTAGGATATATATGCAACTTAATACGCTTCCGCTGTTGATTTTTTAAAAAAAAAATTAATGTACACGAGTCTATGGAGTAAGGTTTTTTGTTTTTTGTCTGTGATAGTGGCCAAAATTGCTCACAAATTTTTCAATCTGTCATAGCTTGACCATACCAATGACCTAACGAGTTTTCCGAAGCACTTATGAGATCAATTGAGTCTTTTTTATGACACCCATATCGGAAACCACGTTAAGCCGTTGGTCTCGAGTGACATTATCGTATTACAGGCGTCAAGCTACATTTTTCAGAAACCTTTAGGCATCTTAAATATACACAATGTTACCAACTACAAGAAAACTAAAACTGCATCAAACGGATATGTAATATTTGTTTAACCCACCTTTTTTTAATAAGAAATTTTAAATATTCTACGCCGTGTAAAGAGTAATATTATTGACTGTAATAATTTACTTTAATTTGTTATATTGTAAGAATATAATGTTGATCAAACTAACACAGAGCTGTTGCACATATTTATATTTGTTATTTAAAAACTTGTTTTCGCGAAATTTTTATATTTATCTTCTATGGTTGTACATATTGTTCACGGATAATTTTTACGAATTATATTTTTGCGCTTGTATAGGTAATACCTACATATTTACTTGTAATCGAACAATAACTACAACAATTACATTTATTCCATTTTTTACATCAAAATTACAGTGTGAATCAAATTAATTATTTATTTATACTTATGTAAAAATAAAATGTTTATATTAAATAGTAAATAAAAATGTACCAGAAATTAAGAATTATCGTTGCACGATTTAATATGAGCTGTAATTTAAAAGATTTCAGGTAGATCAGACAAATCTTACAAAAAAAAAACTGTCTGAAAGTAAAAAAAAAACGAAATTAAGTGCGTTAACTTTATGTGAGGTTTGTTGGAATATAAACCTACATTTTGCAAGCAATAAAAAGTTCAAAATTACCTGTGTAACACCAAAAAACTTTTCTTATTTTTTGCACTTAAATTAAAAACTATGTGAGATTTTTCAACATTGTTACTTTGTCATCTTAAAAATGTATTAAAATTTTAACAATTTAAGCCTACCCGGAGTTCTCTTTTTCTATGAAAAAAAAACATACCAAAAACAAATTTTCCAAAAAACATACCTACCAAAAACGTTGCTTTACTTTTGCATTGCGTAAATCTTTACCGTGTATAACCATAGATATTACAAAACACAAGCAATATTGTTGTAAGCCAAGACGCGTTGTTTCCAATCTGTTCCTAGTTAAATAAAGACCAATTTATCATGTAAATTGTTTGTTTTACCCTGTGCTGTGTTGTTTAGCTCCAAATACGCGTGAGATTGATGTGCGAGAGTGAGTACACTCTCCTAAATTTACAGGTGATTTTTTAAACATTAGACACAGTTTTGGAGCTAGTTCTGTCCATTAAACTGAACTTTTTTCCATAAAACAATTAATGAAAAAGAACAAAAAAAAATATTTTTTTTTTTTTTTTGTCGTTTTTTTTATAACTTTTTTATTGAAAGTAGTTCAGTATCATAGACTGAACTTGCTCCAAAAATTAAGCTGGTTGGTAAAAAGTCATCCTGTATTAACCTCTCGTATGCCGTTGCGCAGATCTACGCGAGATTGCATTTTTTAACTATTATGGCTGATATACCGGCATATAAGGGGCTAAGTCAGAATTTACTGTAATGAATGTAAGGTGTATTCAGATAGACCAGACCCTAAAAATGCTGGATTGACGTCATCAATGATGTTCGCCTACCAAGGATGCTCAACACCGTGGAAAGTAGAGAAGAAAAATCCGGAAAGCGGACCCCGGGCTTCGCAGCATTACAGCTGAGGATGCAACTGGGAATTCTTTCACATGAAAGAGTAAGAATATACGGTCAATCGGCCGGTAAGCCGTGTGGTGTTCAGTAGAGTAGAATAGGGCCACTCCAAGTCCTCCCGGATGGATGTCGTAGAAGGCGACTTAGGGAATACTAACTAAACAAAGCTTATTAACATCAACGAGACCTCTCCAACCCGTCTAGCCAGAGATTCGAGTGTAGGCCAAGTCTCCAGGCGGCTCTGGCCAAGTAATTTAATAAAGTATGGCTCTGGTAGTACAGAGAGGGTCGTGCTCCTGCAGTGGAAACAAAAAGACCTGGTGAGAATGATAACGATATTACGGTTAATATAGTCAAATGTTGCCTATTAAATATACATCTAAACAAAGCTAAAACTAAATAAACTCCGTTTGTTTAGGTATTTTAATAAATGTAAACAATACATAAAAAAGATCGCGACGAATTGATAACCTCCTTCTTTTTCTAAGGCTGTTAAAAATAAACTTAAAAAAAAAGTTATTTTGGTCATAAACTATTAAAAACAAAAATTAACTGCGAAAACATAGTGTAAACCTTTACGCTTTAAAGTCTTCACACCCGTGCTTCAAACTCATAGAACAACCCCTGTTTAATGCACTAGGGACTAATATTGGACAGTCAGACCGAAATTACTTTGTACGAACAGTTCTGTGAATAAGTTTTCTTGGACCTGGCCAACGAGATAATATTCTACACAAAATAATATTTAAAAATACCTTATTATTGGTAGAGGTAATAACGATCTCCGTGGCGTAGTGGTCACCTTGCTAGTCTACCACCCAGAGTTTCCGGGTTCGATACCCGGTCAGGGCAAGTTGGAAAATGGCCTTTTTCTAATTTTCCTGGGTCTTGGTTGTTTATCTATATATGTATTTATTATAAAATAAAGTATTTAAGTTCAATCTGTGTAATTTGTCTTATTCTAGGTGGAGGGCCGGCCCAGGTATGTCGTTAGCCGAGTGTACATCCTCAACTCATGTGATAAATAATGATAGTCACTAATATTTTCAGTCAAAATTACTATTTGAGGATCCCGTTGTTCGTAGTTGTCAGATATACAACTAGTGACTCTGTAAGCTGTAAGCACAAGGTACCTATTGTATATAGAATTATATTTTTAGCCTACAGGCCTTTTTTATTATGTACAGAATTACCGAATATGCATCCCAACAATGCTCCCAACATTTCACGAAAACTGTCATCATACATCGAAATTCGACGACTTTGAAACATCCTTCGCCATTCGGACACATATGGAAGGAATTTTGCCAAAACTAAGGTAAGTAATTGAATTATAGCATGTTTTTAGGGTTCCGTACACAAAGGGTAAAAACGAAACCATATAACTCGGACTCCACTGGTAGTCAGTCTGTCACCAGGCTGTATATCATGAACCGTGATAGCTAGACAATTGAAATTTTCACAGATGATGTATTTCTGTTGCCGCTATAACAACAAATACTAAAAACAGAATAAAATAAATATTTAAGTGGAACTGCCATACAACAAACATTATTTTTTTATAGATAACTAGCTGTGCCCGTAGGCTTCGCTCCCCGTTAGAATTTCGGGATAAAAATTATCCTATGTCCTTCCCTGGGTATCAAACTATATCCACATAAAATTTTATCTAAATAGGTTCAGTGGTTGAAGTGGTAACAAATAAACAAACAAAATACAAACTCACTTTCGCATTTATAATATTAGTAGGTTAGGATTGTACGGCACCCTACGTGCGCGAGTCCGACTTTTACTTGGCCGGTTATATATTACTAGCTGTACCCGCGGGCTTCGCTCCCCGCGGAGATTCCGGGATAAAGAGTACCCTATTTCCTTCCCCAAGTCTCAAACTATATCCATACCAAATTTCATCTAAATCGGTTTAGTAGTTTAAGCGTGAAGAGGTAACAAACAAACAAACAAATATACAAACTCACTTTCGCGTTTATAATATTAGTAGGTTAGGATGGTACGGCACCCTACGTGCGCGTGCCCGACTATTACTTGGCCGGCTATATATTAATTATTTTTTTAAAAACGTTACATTTTGTTACAAGACTGTACTCCCATGTGTCTTAAACGTTGTTTCTTTCAAAGTGTTGTACACATATTGGTTTAATTTCCCCATTCACGAACAACCTTCATTTTAGATGATGGAGCGTTTCACGAGGTAAGTACCTTTCATAAATAACGGGTGAGAATGTGTGTTTAAAATGCTTTATGTTATACGCTTCCAGAGTAACTTTATAGCTTGGTTCTTAAAATTGGTTATTGTTTTAGGGTTCCGTACCCAAAGGGTAAAAACGGGACCCTATTACTAAGACTTCGCTGTTTGTCCGTCCGTCGGTCCGCCTGTCCGTCTATAATAATATATTACATATAATATATATGGACAAATTACACTGATTGAGCTAGCCCCAAAGTAAGTTCGAGACTTGTGTTATGGGATACTATCTCAACGATACTATATTTTATAACAAATACATATATAGATAAACATCCAAGACCCAGGACAACTTGAAAAAGGCCATTTTCCAACTTGCCCTGACCAGGAATCGAACCCGGGACCTCTGGGTGGTGGAATAGCATGGTGACCACTACGCCACGGAGGTCGTCAAATCTGTTTGTCTGTCACCAGACTGTATCTCAAGAACCGCGATAGCTAGACAGTTGAAATTTTTACAAATTATGTGTTTCTGTTGCCGCTATAGCTACAAATTCCAAAAACAAAATGAAATAAATATTTCTTAATTTGATTATTTTGCTTTTAGCTCCTAAATATATTTATCTTCCTGTTTGTTCCTGTGAAACAACAATTTTTAATAAGGTACGTTTTTGTATGTCTTCCATATACCTCTACAACGTGGAAGGGACATACCCGTAATAAATCAATACATACATACATACATACTATCACGTCTTTATCCCTAATGGGGCAGACAGAGCATTTTGGGTCTTGCGGTTCTATGCAGAGCCCAGGGCCGCAAGACCCAAAAGCCACTTTTAGCGTCATGGTGGGCGAGAAGATGGAAAAGCAATCAATACAGTGATGGGTTGCTAGCCGCATCGCCTGTTAACATGATTTGCATTTTTGCCCATTCCCTCGATCGGCTTTTACGATCTGCGTGGGAAGAGAAGCAGCTGGTACATTTTAAGTTTTTTTATTTCTCCCAGACCAGCATGGGAGATGGGGATTGTAATAAATCAAACCACGAAATTATGAGATAGCAAAAGAAAAGACGTGTGAAGGAAGGAGGGTTTTGCCCAGCAGTGGCCATAACGCTAGAGAAAAATAAACAACAATTTTATTTGCCATAGGCAAATTACAAAAATCCCGACAGCACCATCTAGTGATAAATGGCGGAACTACATAATGTATTGACATCGTAGCGCCATCTTTTATATGTTAGGTCAATTCAAAACCCCGAATTTAAAGATATTACCCAATAACTTTTAAGTGGCTGGACCGATTTTCATCAAACATAATTAACTACTGCAAGGAAACTTGCTTTCACGTAAAAAAAAACTCATCGAAATCGATCAAATTCAAGCGCTACGACGCCACAGACAGACACTTGCGTCAAACTCATAACACCCTCTTTTTTGTCGGAGGTATAAAATGGCTGCACAGCAACCAGCACTGATTTTATTTTATGTAAGAGAGATAAAAAGATTATCCTTTCTACCGTGGATTAAATATTACTCTTCTTCTTATCGTGTGTGTTAGTGACTAACACTAGTGTTAGAGTTTTTAAACCGCCTTAAAGGCCTCTGACATGGTTTTAGGTAACGACCAATGTCAAATACAGTGACCGAGACCGACGGCTTAACGTGCTCTCCGAAGCACGGATCATCTTACTTATCAGACAATTAGTTGATCAGCCTGCAATGTCCTAACCAAACTAGGACAACAACTCAAAGTCGTTGCCCCCGCCGGGAATCGAACCCGCGACCTCCAGGTATGAGCCGAACGCTCTAACCACTACACCACGGAGGCAGTTAAATATTACTGAAGTATTTCTACAAAGAAAATCAAACAATACTTATATAATTTATCGATTGTATTGCTTATACAATTAATTCTCACATATAAGCTGTTTCACACTGATCGAGTGAACTTTTTTTGTAGTGAGCGAGACTAGAGTCAAAGGAGTCAGCCCTTGCTTGCAGAATAGCTATAAATAGATATATATGTAGCAGTCACAACTCTTAACCAGTCAAAAGTACTATTGACTAGCAAAATCAGTCAAAGTATCTAGCAAAATATATACTAGATTCGAGGCAAGAAGTCAGTGGGGTTCTGGGGTTAACAATGCGTTACAAAATATGGATTATATAATTATATCTCGGTCAAGTTAACTGCGTACTACTCTACTCTTGATTTTAGAGGTACTGGACGTAAGACTGCAAGTATTAGGCTACAATTTTGTTATTTGTTGCTTGTATATTTTGCTATTTTTTTCCTTTTTGGCCTATTTAATAACCAATATTGGGATACAGAAGACTGCCACTTGGTCAGTTATTCTTTCTTTTGTAGGCCCAACGCAGACGACAAACTGATCTATGACGCACTTTTTTACGTTACTGCATATGATTGCATGGGTTCTATTTTCACAGACTATCACAGGCTAAAAAGTGCGTCACGAATAGTCTGTATGGCCACGTAATGAGAAGGGATGCCGAACACCTGGCAAAAAAATGGTCGACTTGAAAGTAGACAGGTATAGAGGAAGAGGAAGGCCGAGAAAGACGTGGGAAGAATGCGTAAGATCGGATATAGGGAACGGGGGGTCAGTACAGAGATGGCAAAGGATAGAAGGTTATGGAGGGAGTTGACAAACAGAGCCGACCCCAAATCGGGAAAAGGCAAGGAAGAAGAAGAAGAAGAATAATCTGTCGTCTGCGTTGGGCCGTAACTCGAAAATTAACTAGCATAGTGTGAACAAAAGAACAGACCCCGGGGCGAGCAAGCTTCCCTCAATAATTACATACATTGTTCCTCTGATTTTATTTAGTCTTGCGAAATATTAACGTTCATACAAAGGGTTATCTTTATTTGGTAATAAAATGTAATAACGTGTGCTGACTCGAGCGTTATTGTATTTGTAACTTGATTATGATTTTATGCATAGAGTTAGATGGAATTGTCATTTATTATACAACGTGGAAGGGATACCCGTAATAAATCGAACCACGGGCTATACATACTAGATATTAAAATAACAGTAAAAAAACAAAAAATGTATATATATGGGATTGTCGAATTTATATTAAACCCGGGCTATTTGTATGGGTATGTCTATTTTTTTGTTCTTTGACTGTTATTTTGATTTCATTATACTATAATAGTGATCTAGTCTAGCTTTGATTTATTATGTGTATGTCCCTTACACGTTTTGTTTTTATTTTACTACCTCTCTGTCAAGCACAAACAATAGGGTATATCCCATTTGGTCCGAGTGGGAACTGGACTTCCCCCCTCCCCCATACTCCCCACTAGACACAAATGGGACAATTTGTAAGTTTTGTGTTTTTTATTTTCCCCACCGTGTCATCTTCACTGGGAACGAATGGGAATGACTATTAGGTATTTCACAATTTCACGATGCACACTAATTTCTATTATATATCCCATTTGCCCCCAATGGTGATGAGAGCAGCACGGGACTGAGTCGGGTGGCATCGACGAAGAGAGGCCTATGTCCAGCAGTGGGCGAAAGAAGGACTGGAATAAAAAATAAAAATAAAATATTTCGTTAACAGAAAAAATGTGTTTACAAACATAATTGTGAGGACTGCCTATGACTTGCCATAAGCAAATAATGCTTGTGCCAGACAGACCTGCTCTTTCTTAACTTACGTTTCACTTACACAAAAAAAAATGTTCACTAAAATTAAATGTTTCACTTAATTTGTAACACCATACGAGTAATATTAAATAATAAGTATTTCTGTGTCATTGTATCTTGGAAGATTATGATGATACAAGTACTTTGGATACTCATATCACATCAATTGACGTGAAAAAGTGCCTACAAAAGCCTTGTTTCTATATGGATTTTTGATCCTTCGATTCTCAAGTCAAAGGAAAAGGGCAAAAAGCTCGCGTTTCACTGAAATAAATGACCCAAGAAACGTAACTCGGTTACATTGATGTATATTAGATCATCTCTACTTGTAAATTGTCGAACCTTTATCACAACATATAGTGAATGTAGAACGAAAGCTGTTGTTACTGTAGTTTTTATGTTGATATAATTTCATACAATTTGACGACCTTCATATATAGCCCAGCGGATTAGCTCGTTGAAGTGGCAGTGGGCGGGACACATAGCGCGACGAACCGATGGCCGATGGGGCAAAAAGGTTCTCGAATGGCGACCGCGTACTGACTGGCAAGCGAAGCGTAGGGCACCCACCTACAAGGTGATCAGATGACCTGACCAGGGTCGCTGGAAAGCTCTGGATGCAGGCCGCTCTTGATGGGTCATTTTGGAAATCTTTGGAAGAGGCCTATGTCCAGCAGTGGACGTCGTGCGGCTGAAATGATGATGATGATGATGACGACCTCCGTGACGTAGTGGTCACCATGCTAGTCCGCCACCCATAGGTCCCGGGTTAGATTCCCGGTCAGGGCAAGTTGGAAAATGGCCTTTTTCAAATTATTCTTGGATGTTTATCTATATAATATGTGTATGTTATAAAATATAGTATCGATGAGTTAGTATCTCATAACATAAGTCTCTAACTTACTTTGGGGCTAGCTCAATCAATGTAATTTGTTCCTATATATGTATGTATGTAGGTTTTGTATTTTGGGGTTGCCACGATACTGTAGCGTCTAGGGCATGTTCGCGAAATCCCACACAGATTGTTTTCACACAACTATGCGTAAGCGACGCGTCTCCGCTAGGTAGTCCTTGCGTAGAGTGCGAAGCTCCAATGTCATCCTGAAGATGATCGCTGACCGATTGGACTGTACTTAGGCGATTTTCAAATTGCCCCTCACTACGCAGCGTAGCGCGTGAATGCGTGTTCTAACGTTGCTTGTAAGTATCTCCGTTTGCATAGAAAACACGCACAGTCCAACACATTGACACCGCGTCCCCGCGCGTCGTTTTTGTATGGCGGCCCCGCACTACGCAGCGGGGCGCGGTGCGTAGTGCGGGGCCGCCATACAAAAACGTCGTCTTACCTTCGGCACTGCTGCTACAGACACCTCGCAGTACCTATGCCGTCGAGAGGGTATTTATAGATAGTCATGATTTGTGACATTTGTATCAATTTTAATTCAAGTATTGTGTGACATTTTAATTTTGCTATTTAGTTGTGTATTTTAAAAATTTCTAATAAGTGTATTAAGTATGAATCTGAAATGATCTAATGAACTATGACATCTGAAATAAATAAATTTATTTTTCATTTACTTACAAACATATATTAGGTTTTTTTATAACATATCTATAAAAAGTAAATAACATAATTTTTTTTTACAAAATATAAACATATTATAAATTATTATTAATGTAAACATATTATTATTAATACTTAATTTTATTATTATAATTATTCTGCGCCGCAACGAATTATCTGTTTATCCTTATGGTTGACTGGAAGAAAACGCTTTAAGCATTAAGTCCGCCAATTGTAAACAATTGTATATTGTGGATTAATAAAGATTCTATAAAATACTTCGGTAAATGTCTCTCTGTACAATCTTTACTTTATACATTTGTTATATTCCAAGGGCAACCTCATAAATCGCAAGTGTGTCGATAAAAGCGTCATATGTCTGATAAATATAATGTACAGCTTTTAGCGCAGGTTTGTGAGGAATAGTGAGACTTTGGACCCATAGCTGCTTATATGTTATGACGAAAAGACGAAACAGAGAAACATATCTAATGTTAGTAAAAAGAAAGAGTGTAAATAACACAGGAAAAATGAAGCCTAAAGCTTAGTGCTTTAGTGTTAACAATCATATTTTTTTTGTCAATTTTTTTTTTCTATTATATTATCTCTTTATTCATTATATTTTTATATAATAAAAATATAAATACGGTATAAAACCTAATCTATCTAGTATTTTTTTTCTTTTTTATTATTTTTTATTATATTTATTTCTTGTAAAATGTTTAATTTTCGAAATTAAGCTTAACTATTAAGTACAAATTAATAAGTGTCAACTAAAGAAGAGAGAAGGAAAGAAGAGAAGAAGAACAAAGAAGAAATATAGCAAGCCTCCGACATTAGAATCAGTACGCTTTGTCGTCACTTGCTCGTGAGTTCACAAAACGAGCTGATTCTTTAGTCGGAGCTCGCTTTATCAACAGAGAAGAACTAACGGAGAAGAAGATACAAGTGTGACAATGCATTGACTTCGCTAACTAATTTTAAAGTATGAAATTTCTTTTAAAGTATGAGTTTGTAAAATGTATACAATGTCTTTTTTAATTAAGTACAAATATTTTAAGGGGTAATTCAGTCCATCATTCCTTACAACTATTCCCAATAACAATCTGTGGGCAACTGGGCCCACGGAAAAATATAAATGTATATCGAAAGACGAAAATTTTTTTTTCATTTTTCATAGTTATGATATCACGTGACTACTTCGATTTGTATGAGAACCTAAAATAATTTTTTCCTATTTCGAAATACATTCATTGGGAAAAGTTGTTCAAAATGATGGACTGAATCACCCCTTAAAATATTTGTACTTAATTAAAAAGGACATTGTATAGTATCCGTTTTTAGGGTTTCGCACCCAAAGGGTAAAAACGGGACCCTATTACTAAGACTTCGCTGTCTGTCCGTCTGTCTGTCACCAGGCTGTATCTTAAGAACCGCGACAGCTAGACAGTTAAAATTTTCCCAAATTATGTATTTCTGTTGCCGCTATATGATTTTTATAGGTAATGGTACGGAACCCATCGTGCGCGCGTCCGACTCGCACTTGGCCGGTTTTTTTTAACTATCGCGCTTTGGACACTATAATAATGTATATACAATGTGGAAGAGACATATCCGTAAGAAATCAAACCACTGGTTATCCCTTTCAGACCCGAGCTTAAAATATTGAAGATCAGTTCACTGCAGTGACTGTTTCCTATATTAAATTGCCTGTTCTATCCATTTCCGTGAAGTTTTCAGGATTTTCCCGACGCCATCTTGGTTTTTCATGGGGCGTACAATTGTATTAACCTAAGCCATATTCTTGGAACATCACAATTGTGACGCTCACAATCGTGTCAAGCTAGGCCAAAGTTTAATGACTTTACAATTGTGACGGTCACAATTGTTTTCAGTTGGGCCTAACTTAATGATAGTAAAAATACTTCAAAAATATATAAAGAAAGAAATTTGATGTGTAGTGGGAAGTATAAGTAAAAAAAAACATTTAGTATTCATAATTTCTTCATTTGATGTTTAATTGAGTAAAAATCGTATATTCTTGGCATTGGTTTCACATACTTACATACTATAATAACTAGCAGAGTTTTCAGTGTTTTATTCCTGTCTATGTCATCATCACTTGCTTTGTTCGAATCAACGACGTGAAGGTAAACTCGCAGTACGAAAAAGCGTTTGCTGGTCATGGCAGAAGCTATAGAATCATACTTTAAATTTTGACTCCAATAAATTTTGATTCGTAGACATTTTACACACTTCATGATACCATGGATACCTAAAATTTTATTTTTTCACTATTTTTAAATTTATTTATGTCATGGAAATACATTTTTGAGATATGAAATACTGTGAAGTAACAGCAGCAATATTTTGAGCAGTTTTTCATCGAGTTCTTCGATGAAATACTGCTCAAAATATTCTGCTGAACTTTTAATGCTCACACTTTCAGGTCTTTTCTTGCTTGGTAAATCTTTTCCATTGAATTTTTAATACTTCCATCTATCTGATTGTCTATTTAAATTAATAGTTACGGCTTCTGGTTGTTCGTCTTCAATTTCATCATATGATGAGAAGCTTTTTTCGTCAGGTCTGAAGATGAACTCTTCAATATCGCATCCTTTCTCAACGTCTGACTCTTTCAATAAGCGAATAATTATTTTATCATCCACCGCACCTTGATTACGGCCGTTACAAACTTTTTTGAATGATAAAAAAATATAATCAAAGGATAGGTAAACTTACTAATACGATAACTTTGGGGACGACTCAACACAATTGTGACGTCTAAATTCGAAGGTAAGTTTTACCAAAAAATATTATCTGAAACAAAAAAATTAAATCGTAAATACTTAGAATAGTTATTCATTAGTAAAACAAGGCATATATTTGATGTAAAATGTTACGCAATGCGATTAAAAATTACTTACCACAAGCGCGGGCGCGTGCGCGGTGTCGTAGCCCGTCAGCCGCCAAATGAACGAGTTATAACATAAATCCGCGCAGGTTAATCGCTGTCCTGTTTTCGCGTATGGGAAGTTAATTACAATCACAATCGTGCGACGCCCGATGGGCCCGTCACCGTAGCTTTTAATTAAATAATAAAAAAATGGTTTGGAAATACCGTCACAATTGTGTTGACCGGGTCCGAAAGGGAGCTAGATCACTGGTGAATAGAATGCTAGATCACATAGTAAAATGAAGAAAAAAAAAAAAAACAATATAGAAACAAAAAAAAATGCCAAATTGATTTATTGTTCTTTTACTGGTATTTAAATTCCATTATACTATAGCTATCTACTATAGCCCGTGGTTCGATTTCTTCTACGTTGTATATAAACGGGGCTTAGCACGAACCTCTTTTGTTTCGTCTAACGTTTTTCGAATAGTTACATCCTTCGTAATTGCAGAGAAACGTGTTTTTGCAATTGCTGGGTTCCATGCAGATGATAATTTAAATCCATCTTCCCTATTTACAATATACAAGTATTTACCAGTATATTTACTATTTACCAGTCAGTCTGTATAATTACAGGCTGACTGGTAAATCACCTTGCATATTGAAAGGGGCACTCAGTAATCGATTCTTGTTCCATATATAATAAAATAGTTGCTTAAAAGTTTACCAAATTATTAAATAAAAACAATACGTGGGGACACTCTTGCTACGCGCGATAAAAGCGGTTGACAACAAGAAAAAGTACATATAGATAGATAGGTCTAGTTAAAAAATGTTTTGAGACATTGCGCACTAATTTTATAGAATTTTTCTTTGTTATAATTAAGTGTTTAGTTGTTTATTTTAATTTTTGACGTTACGTGTGATCATGATGTAAAATGTCCTTATAATACGTGGAAGGGTAATACCAGTAATAAATCGAACCACGGGCTTTATTAGACCACTAAAATAAAATTAAAATAACAGTTAAAAACTTTTAAAAAATCGTTGTATATGAAGCGTAATTTACCAGTCAGCCTGTATAGTATATAACATGAACATAATACCTAAGTAAAATTCCAGTTATGTTAATATACGTTACAACGATAAGACGCTACAATCTTGCTAATTTAAAATGACGTTCTCACTGCTAGCATTACCATATTTTCATGCATGTTTAATTTAGGAGCTGTGTCAATGTTAACTCGCTGCTTTATGCATGTAACACGATATTACGTGATTTTATGTTTTTAATCTTACATGTAGTCTTGGAGAGAAGAAAAAATATAAAATTATTTAATATTTTTTTATTTCAATACTATCCGAAGCCCGCGACTTCGTTCGCGTGTACTATATAGGACTCCGGAAAATGATCATCAGGCTGAACAACTTTTGCTAAGGCGTCATTTTAGGGTTCCGTACCCAAAGGGTAAAAACGGGACCCTATTACTAAGACTTCGCTGTCTGTCCGTCTATCCGTCTGTCTGTCACCAGGCTGTATCTCAAGAACTGCTATAGCTAGACAGTTAAAATTTTCACAGACTATGTATTTCTGTTGCCGCTATAACAGCAAATACTAAAAACAGAATAAAATAAATATTTTAGTTTAGGCTCCTTTACGTTGTCGTAAAGGAGCCAAACTAAAATATATATACATGATTTTTTATTTTTATAAATAATGGCTCAGAATCGTTCGTACGCAAGTCCGACTCGCACTTGGCCGGTTATTTTTAATTTATCGCCTGTTTGATTCTTGTTATTCGAAAGTAAATATGCGGAAAGATAATGATTGAGTAACAAGAATTACATAATATATGAAATTCAAGGTCGATTTGACGTACGATGTTTATTTGAACACATACATTTGTGGAAACTATATAGTAACAAAGTAGTATAAAAAATAATTTAATAATTTATTTGTTTTATATTGAACAATGATTTTTGTAACTTTATTAGTAGGTAAGTGTTTTGAAATTAGTAATTTTATTTATGTTATTGTGTTTGAGAATACATAAGGGAGCGGTGTGGAGTAAAAGAGGATGTTGTGACAAAAATAGAGAAAGGGATGTTAAGATGGTTTGGGCATGTAGAAAGGATGAATGAAAAGAGATTGACGAAAAATATTTATATGACAAATGTGAAAGGAACAGTAGGAAAGGGTCGGCCTCGGCGAACATTCTGCGACCATGTTGCAGACGTTCTAAAAAAAGGAGAGGTAAAAAGTACCCGTAACCGAAGGGCATGTATGAAGAGATTAATGAGTTTAGATGAAGCAAAAGAGGTTTGTCAGGATCGTAGCAAGTGGAGGTCCATAGTCTCTGCCTACCTCTGTAGGAAACAGGCGTGATATAATGTATGTATGTATGTTTGAGAATAGCTTTATTTATTGTACCTAAACATATCTTATAATACATACATTATTTAAGACATAAACCAAAAACATATCCTTCATTTTATTAACGCCTTTCGTGGTGTAGTGGTCATCATACTAGTCTGACACCCAGAGGTCCCGAGTTCGATCCCCGGACAGGGCAAGGTGGAAAATGGCCTTTTTCAAATTGTCCTGGGTCTTGGATGTTTATCTATATATGTATTTGTTATAAAATATAGTATCGTTGAGCTATTATCCCATAACACAAGTCTCGAACTTACTTTGGGGCTAGCTCAATCTGTGTGTTTTGTCCCTATGTAATTATTTATTTACTAACGCATGATGTGTGACATTGTTTTCTAAGTTATTTTGCATTTTTAATTAAATTTATATGAGACTAATCTGGAAGTAAGTAGGTAAGTATATTATTTTCCGAATGGATTAGGGATCCGCTATCTAACCTAGGTGATTTAACGAGGTTACTGGTTTTTACACGGAGCTAATGTAAGTATATTTTTTTTAGTAGCAACACAGTTAAAGGTTTCAGAAGAGTCGGACTGTTTACTCAACCAAGGTGGATATGTACCCCCTACTATCAAAAGCAATAGATATGTTACAAAACCCTACCAGCAACCGAAAGTAGACATAGAATATTTTATTGACAACTCTAATACATACAAGTCTTTAAGAACAATCAGAAATAAGAGCAGAAAATCAAACAATTTATCATTCAATAAAAAAATAAATAGAAAATCGAAAAAGAGAAGACTGAGGACAGTGAGAGACCAAGAGAGACAAAGAAAGATAAACAAATATCGACTGAGAAATAAAATTCCTATCAAATTTTGGATAAGAACTTTGCAGTACAGAATGCATACACCTTATTACAATGCAAGGAGGCAGTATGTATCCGCTGATGTTGGCTACTTATACACGGTGATTTTTCATGAATTTTCGACCCGAAGGCCACTTTACAAAGATCGTCAGTAAAACTAAATTAGCTATTCAAAAAAATAATAATTCGGAAGTAAAATCGTAAATCAATTGGTAGTACCGTTGCTAGGCACCGCCGGCCGGCCGGCCGGTGTTCATGGGGATCACGCGGCAGTTTCGGACGAGCGTTACTACGTTTATCATCATAAGTCTTATCCAAATTTAGATAACGTATATGGATAGAGCAATTTATTTAATACTTACGACATTTTTTTTCAAAACCAATGAAAAGTCAGCGTGTATAAAACTTTTTGTACACAAATACGTTCCAAGGGGGGTAAATAAAAACTTGTAATAAAATTCTATTGTGGTATTGAACTTAACTTATCTATTGTACGGAAACTAGTTTTTTTTTATGTAGAAAGTCGATCAGTATAATGTACTGAACTTGCTCCAAAAATTTGGCTGGTGGCAAAAAAATCACCCTATATTAACGTCAAACCACATGCAACGTATGTTGCGCGGCGTATTTTGCGTCGCGTTATGTGCCTATAGCCGTATTGCGTTTCATAGAATTTATAACCAGAGTCAAACATAAACAATCTTATTATAAAACGTAGACTAACTTTGTTAGCAGGTTTAAATCATTATCCACCCAAATCAAGTTGACATTGACATATGAGTTAGTTTCACTTTACTAAATGTCAACTTGGTTTGGGCGGATAATGGTTAAAACCTTGTAACAAAGTTAGTCTGGGTTTTATAATAAAACGGATAGTACTTAGCTGGTATCCAACGCCATATAAACTATTGGGTTCATCTTTTATTATTATTATTTATATATAGTAGTACTCTAATTAAATAAATATGGCTTATATGAAATTCAATAAATATTTTCTAAGCATATTCAACACTTATTGTCACTTTTTTGCTGGTGCTGCCATCTTTGTGAGCCTCCCTGCACCTACCAGTTTTGCCTCCAATAGTTTCTATGCGTTGGGTATCTGTTACGTTAGAAATTATATTATCTTTGGCGATGGGTAGGATTAGGTAGTTGAAGCAAAAGAGGTTGTCAGGATTGTAGCAATTGGAGGTCCATAGTCTCTGCCTACACTGTGGGAAACAGGCGTGATATTATGTATGTATGTATGTATGTATGTAGCAAGGTCCATAGTCTCTGCTTACCCCTGTGGGAAACAGGCGTCATATTATGTAAGTGTAAAAAACCTACCCATACATACGTATGGGTATATTTTTTCAGTTCACATTACGCGTAAGTTATATACGCGTGTTTCTAACCGCGCGGTTAGAAAAACGCAAGATAGGTCGCGCAATACATTACGCTGCGTGTATTTCGATCTTTAGTTGAAAGTTTTTTTTCTCAGACGGATGACGGTGACGACTGACGACCCAGATTATAAGGGATACGATACAAAGAATAAAACTGACGACTCTCCCGGTCAATTTAAAAAGTAAGTCTTTTTATATATTTTTGTAGTGAAAACTTCTTTAGCGGCGTTGTGCACTTTTTTTGGAATGGGTAAAAAATGTTAAACTCGCGTCAGGACACGTGACCTGATCGAAAATTCGTAAGACGGCGCAGGGCGCTTGCGCGAATGTTTGTGTGTGTTTATGTTACAGCGTGCTACGCGCATCCATGGATGGTGACAGCTGATGGCTCGACCGTCTGTGTAGTGGCCATACTGCTGTGTATTTGAAAATGATTTTGTTGAAAATGACATTTGTGACAGACTGTGGTTCAGAAAAGATTTGAAATATTTTATACTGATAATTAAAGCAATTCGTGCAAAATTATTCCCTAGCCATTCCAAAATATCAAAAATGCACAACGTAAATATTCAAGTTTTCACTTCTGCCGGCACTCCCAGAGTGCAACCCGTCGTTTTTTTTTACTTCTAACCTTTATTTTACTTATTTAGATATTATTTGATCAAACTTTATTGTCCCAAAGTTGGTTGTAGGGTTGACTGGAAGAGATCCCTGACAGGGATAAGTCCGCCTTTGTACTGTTGTGTTTCATCTATGTTTAACTTGTGTCAATTTATGTACAACTAGTAGTTCGCCACGAACTTAGACCTCGCGATTATTATTTCAGAATAATGTACATGATTTGGATGAATTTTACTATCGGTGCAGGTTTACCGATATGCGAATTCATGGTTGTGACCAAATTTCCAAAATAGTTGCCAATCACAGCCCTTTTTTCAAATGACTTTCGATCTAGCTCTGAAATGTCAGGAGCACCTTCCAACCATACAATTCCATGGATATGAGGGCTACCGTGATGCAGAAATTCAGTTCTGTACCAGAAGTCTTTCACCGAAAAATGACCCATCATTTTTCAAATGACAAAGTCAGCTCGTTTTTGGAAAAAACAGGTTTAAATGTTTATTTTTATTGCCATGGCTCTATGCCGCTGCTCATTGGTTTCTTACTTTCTTAGTAAAGCTACTTCGCGGGCTTTGATTGCTGTTGATCTCTTGTTAGTTCGTAGCATAATTACTTAAACTACTACAGAAGCACAGACAAGCAGCGATAGCGATTGAACGGAAGTTCGCTCAACAAAATTGCTAAATTTAATAAACAAGCCAACAATCAATCAAAATAAGCAAAAACTGAAGAAAAAAAACTAATCGTAAAATAAGCAAAACCCTTTTATTTTAAGTCGGTTAAATATGATAAAATTTATAGAACCACTTATGAAACTCAAAATAATAACCATAATAGCTATTCAGAGAAATAACAAGTATAACGTATAAAAAAGTTGTTCAGACAAAAAAGTTGTTCAAATAAAAAAATATCGTTTTCATAATGGCAACAAAAAAGTTTAATGACATTTTTGAAAATATTTTGAAATGGCGGATATATGACAGTTTTAAAATTTAAAACCCCCATATTTCCGCCATTTTGAAAAATTTCGGAAAACTGGCTCGACAAAAAAAATCTATTTAGTTGCTGAACCTGCTTACAAAATTTCATGAGAATCGGTTAAGAAATGCGACCTGTAGGCGAGAACAGACAGACAGACAGACAGACAGACGGACAAAAGAATTTTTGGCTAGTCTCGAAACTGAGACACTTCGCTCGCTTCGCTCGCTCGGTCAATAAATAATTTACAATACAATACAATACAAAGTACAAATATACTGTCAACAAATGGTGGACTTAATACTAAAGCATTTTCTCCCAGTCAACCATAGGGATAAACCGAGAAAATTAGGCGGCACAAAAAAAGCAATACAATACATATACTTACATTATAAAATATTACCATATCATATAAAACTATGTTTTATATCAGGTCTTTTTTAGTCTCCACTGCAGGAGCACGACCCTCTCTGTACTATAGAGCCATACTTGGCTAGAGCAGTCAGAGGATTTGGCCTGCACTCTCCACGCTGGCCAGGCGGATCGGAGAGGTTCTATTGATGTATATATGCTTTATTTAGGTTGAATTTCCTAAGTCGCCTTCTACAACATCCACGGGAAAACTTTTGGAGTGGTCCTATTATACTCTGCCGGAAACCACACGGCATATTTTACTAGCCATGTATTTCCCACTACTGGGCAAAGGCTTCCCTTTTTTCCTTCCATAAGGATTGAGCAGAAAAGACCAAAGTACTTATTTAAGTTTCTTTCTTTAACTATATTTACAAATTACATGTCTAGAATAATAAGAATGAAATAGGCTTGCAATGAGCATAGGTATCTAAACGAAAAGGTACCGAGCTCTGACACGAGCTAAATTAAACCTTATCGCTAACGACATTGAGTAAACATTTCTTTGAATTCCTTTGCTGAGGAAGACTTCTGTAAAAAAAAAGACGTGTGGCACTCGGGGACTGCCGCGGTAAAGCTATTGCATTAAGGTGGTTCCGTTCGGTCGGTGAATTTTTACAAGGAAGGACGGCAACGTCGCAAACGGACGACGGAGACGAAGCGGCAACCTACATGGTAGGCGGAGTGGGAAGCGTGAGGTTTTTTCGTTATGGAATTTCTGGATTCGGCCCCCGCGCTCAAGGCCCGCGATAGAAGCTATGCAATAGCTTAATAAAATAAATAAATATATAGTCACAAATTACACTGATTGAGCTAGCCCCAAAGTAAGTTGGAGACTTGTGTTATGGAATACTAACAACGATACTATATTTTAAAACAAATACATATATAGATAAACATCCAAGACCCATGACAATTTGATAAAGGCCATTTTCCAACTTGCCCTGACCGGGGATCGAACCCGGGACCTCTGAGTGGCGGACTAGCATGGTGACCTCTACGCCACGGATGTCGTCAAATTGGTCGGTAGGTCGGTTGGTCGGTCGGTCGGAGGTTCTGTACGTAATACTTATTCTCTGACCACGTGAGATATGACTTCAACTAAAGTATAGGTTAAGGTGTGGATAAGCTTTTAAAATTAGAGTTTACCCTCTAACTTCTGTTTTTTTTTTTATTACTACTCTGTATCGCTCGCTCTGCGTCAAAGTCACACAAAGTGACATTTCTGTGTCACCACGCTTTTTTAATGAATTTACGGCTCCGGATACTAGTCCTTTAAAGCCTATCTTTATTCTATATCTCTTCTGTACTCCTAATCCTAACCCTAACTATACAATCAAATGCTTCAAGGGAGCTGGTGACGGACGGCGCCCAAAGACGCCCACCGCAGTCCGCAAATAAATATCACTATAGCCGCACTATGACTGTCCACTTTAAACATTTCGCATATTGTCCATAATAATACCATAAAGAATGAGCATATATAACACCAAACTACACCGATTTCATAGTATAAATCTAACCAATTTGCAAAACAATTTAAAGCAAACTCCATCTGAACCCCTTCCTCTTCCTTCTACTTCCCGCCAAAAACTCTGTCACCACGCTTTTTTTTTTCTTGCAGGTTTACCAGGGCAACTACGACCGAATCCGTCCGCACAGTACCGTTAAGGGTCTCCTTACCAGAAAACTGCGAATACCTCGCTTACTACTGCATGAAAGCTTATATGTATGAGACAGATACACTATTACATTTTAACGTGAGACACAGATAATCTTAGAATGAGTTAAGAGGTCCCTTACACTAGACAGAATCAGACTTTTCCATACAAAACATACATACATACATACTATCACGTCTTTATCCCTAATGGGGCAGACAGAGCATTTTGGGTCTTGCCGTTCTATGCAGAGCCCAGGGCCGCAAGACCCAAAAGCCACTTTTAGCGTCATGGTGGGCGAGAAGATGGAAAAGCAATCAATACAGTGATGGGTTGCTAGCCGCATCGCCTGTTAACATGATTTGCATTTTTGCCCAGTCCCTCGATCGGCTTTTACGATCTGCGTGGGAAGAGAAGCAGCTGGAACATTCTCAGTTTTTTTTTTTCTCCCAGACCAGCATGGGAGATTTCATACAAATAAACCTTTTATTTAACTAACGCTTTCATTTAAAAACGACGTTTTAGATTTCGCAACATTTTCATTTATAATTTTAAAATAATTGCACATATGTACGCATATAACTGGTTTTTACAGTCAAAATACGGACTTGAAGGAGAATATAGTTTATATATCATTTTTGACCATCAGTATAGTTAACTTCTACACCCTTATATTTTCTTTCAAATTCATATTTTGAATTTGAAAACTAGTAACATATGTGCAGTTTCTTTAAAATTACAAAATTTTAGCGAAATCTGACATGTAATTTCAAAATAAAAGCTAGACTACATTTGTATGAAAACTTTCTATGGTATACATACATACATACATACATACTATCACGTCTTTATCCCTAATGGGGCAGACAGAGCATTTTGGGTCTTGCGGTTCTATGCAGAGCCCAGGGCCGCAAGACCCAAAAGCCACTTTTAGCGTCATGGTGGGCGAGAAGATGGAAAAGCAATCAATACAGTGATGGGTTGCTAGCCGCATCGACTGTTAACATGATTTGCATTTTTGCGCATTCCCTCGATCGGCTTTTACGATCTGCTTGGGAAGAGAAGCAGCTGGTACATTCTCAGTTTTTTTTTATTTCTTCCAGACCAGCATGGGAGAGTGTGGGTTTTTTTCTATGGTATGGGGATTCTTTAATGGTTTCTCACGTATCGAGTAAGCTACTGGCCGACATGTTTCGGTTTTCAGGAGCCTGCACCACACCAGCTCGTGACAGACTAGTGTGTATGGTCTAGGGCCTTTAGTTACATTCGCCCTGATGAAGACCTACGGATGAGGTCGAAACATGTCGGCAGTAGCTGACTCTATACGTGAGTAACCCGTTAACTCATTCTAGTAACACTATTACGTCTTTATTCCTAATAGGATAGACAGGGCTACTGCAAGTTCTACTATCTCTCAGTGTATGCCATCTAGTTAAATTAGCTGCCTAGGCCTTTCCTTGAAAGCCGGTTTTCAACTGGATGCCTAGGTCGATCGTTCATGCTATCTTCTTCTTATCGTGTGTGTTAGTGACTAACACTAGTGTCAGAGTTTTTAAACCGCCTTAAAGGCCTCTGACATGGTTTTAGGTAACGACCAATGTCAAAGACAGTGACCGGGACCGACGGCTTAACGTGCCCTCCGAAGCACGGATCATCTTACTTATTAGACAATCAGGTGATCAGCCTGCAATGTCCTAACCAAACTAGGACAACAACACAAAGTCGTTGCCCCCGCCGGGAATCGAACCCGGGACCTCCGGGTATGAGCCGAACGCTCTAACCATTATTTCATGTTCATGCTATAGAATCACCCAACGTTTAACAACTTGGCGTGTCGAAAGTCAGCCCTTTGAATACGACTGTTCAAGACTCAGTCAAGAGATACAGGTTTAGTTCAGATTTTTTCCACTGCGGCGTAGCAGCGCACCAAAACAAATATGGCGTCAACCATGCATACAGGTGTGACTGTGAATGTTATTTTTGAAGTGAAAACTTCTTTAGCGGCGTTGTGCACTTTTTTTGGAATGGGTAAAAAATGTTAAACTCGCGTCAGGACACGTGACCTGATCGAAAATTCGTAAGACGGATGGAGAGTAGACAGCTGGCGCGGCGTAGGAGAGGGAGTATCCCCCTCTCTTTCTACGGCGCGGCGAAAATGTATGCCTGCGCCTGCTGTTTCGTATATCAAAAATGCATAACGTTAATATTCAAGTTTTCACTTCTGCCGGCACTCCCAGAGTGCAACCCGTCGTTATTTTTTATTCACACATCTCATTAAAACTATTATTAAATATGACAAATATTAGAAAAAAATGTTTTGATATTGGATTTAAATGTTTATTCAGTAATCAGACCTTTACAGGCACTTTTTCATTATTAGTTACTTAGTGGGAGGTTAGTGGAACTGCCTCTGTGGTGTAATGGTTAGAGCGTTTGTCTCATACCCGGAGGTCACGGGTTCGATTCCCAGCGGGGGCAACGACTTTGTGTTGTTGTCCTAGTTTGGTTAGGACATTGCAGGCTGATCACCTGATTGTCTGATAAGTAAAGATGATCCGTGCTTCGGAGGTCACGTTAAGCCGTCGGTCCCGGTCACTGTCTTTGACATTGGTCGTTACCTAAAACCATGTCAGAGGCCTTTAAGGCGGTTTAAAAACTCTGACACTAGTGTTAGTCCCTTACACACACGATAAGAAGAAGAAGAAGTGGAAGGTTTTAGTAAAAAGTAGTCGTCAGTAATATATATTGCTGAAGTTGTCTGTTTTATTTTTTTAATCAGTGTGACAACGATTAAGTATATTAATGTCTTGTGTTTATGTTCTCATGTTAGTGATGTAAAATATATTATGTCTTAGTGAGAATAAAAGTCTTCAAACCTAAAACTTATATGTAAAATGTACATGTACAAAAAAATATTTAAATGAAGAACCTAAACAAACAGGATATAATCTCGCTGATTTGAGCATGTTGCCAGTCATTTATTTATTAGTTAGAACATTTTTTAACCAGTTATTTTTTTTTGTACATAATTACTTTTTTATTTTTTTGTGCAATGATTTACTCTATATTTTCAGAACCGGTAGAGTTTGCGCTCGCACTTCCTTTTGGACTTATATGACTTTCAACAACTATTGTATGATGGATTATGTTAATTGTATGGAGAGATATGATGGTAAAAACAATTTGCGAATATTTCGTATCTAGATAAAGGCAAAACATGACTGTCTAGGATTTTTTTTATTTTAGTGGAAAAGCTTATTGTCAAATACATTTTTAACAACTTTTTGGTCAAGAATCCATAGTAGAGGAGAAGGATATTGTATTGTGTTTCCCTTGATTCTCCTAAATTTTTTATTCATAATAATTGTTTGTCATAATGACTTAATATTTGTCACACCGTGGTTTGACATAATGTTCTTTCTCATAATGTCAAATGAAAGTCACGTCAATCCATAACTTATTTGACTTAAAGCTTTTTTAGGGTTCCGTACCTCAAAAGGAAAAAACGGAACCCTTATAGGATCACTTTGTTGTCCGTCTGTCCGTCCGTCCGTCCGTCTGTCAAGACCCTTTTTCTCAGGAACGCGTGGAGGTATGAAGCTGAAATTTATATCAATTACTCAGGTCTACTGTCCCTTGAAGGTGTGAAAAAATCAAACTTCTAAACCAACGCAATCAAAAGATACAGCCGTTTATGCCGCAAATTTTCGACACTTGCAAGGGAATCAAAACCTACAGGGTGCTTCCCGTGAACTCAGAATCTTAAAATTTGGTACGAAGCAACGTCTTATAGCATAGATAAAGGAAAAATTACGAAAACCATAAATTTTTAGTTACATCACATAATATATTTTTTTTTAATAATTTTAAACTTACTACCCATTTCCTCATAAACGCGTAGAGGTATTAAATTGAAATTCATACCAAATTCTCGTTTGTACGGAACCCTCGGTGCGCGAGTCCGACTCGCACTTGGCCGGTTTTATATAATTGATATACCAAATGAATACCTAGGTATTTAATAAGTATTTAATTACACAATGACTAACGGTATTTTTTGTAAATTAATAATTCCAAATATACCGTCGCGTCGGATATGATAAAATACGGAATTTGGTATTTTTCGTATTATATTAACATAATTATGAGCAAAATGGTACAATACCGGGTTACTTAATAACACTAGCAACACATGATGTGATATGGCAGAAACTGATAAGTCTGTGGCTTAGGGGTGGCGGAAAGACAACTTCCACCCTACCTTATAATATACACGGTGATTTTTCATTGGTTTTGGAGCTGATTTTTTATTGGTTTACTAACGATCCTTATGAAGTGGCCACTTGCAATGAAAAATATTTCATATTTAATATTAGGATCGTTAGTAAGACTTTTAGCTCATCAGAACAAAAACTCTGTTGACTAAAACTCGAAAGTAAAATCGTGAGAATGATTAGTAGCACCGCTGCCAGGCCGCCCCGGCCGGCCAACCGGCTGGAGTTCATCGGAGTCAAACGGTAATTTTGAACGGGCGTAACTACGTGGTTTCGATCGAAAATCATATTTGCAACTTTTTTATCAAATGTCATACACAAATTTGGATTACGTATATATAGATAGAGGAATTTATTTACTTTTTTCTAAAACCAAGTAAAAAGTCAGCGTGTATTTCTTAGTACTCTAGGGCAAGTAAAACCTGTGCAATTTATCCATATATATTTATTTATTTATTTATTTATATATAGGTTAAGACATGCCAAAAACAATTGCTATCGGTGGTCGGAGTTTTTGAGAGATAAAGTTGTAAAACTTATTTTTTTTTGTTTTCAGTATGGCAAATTATTCACATGAGCCCTTGTTTCACTCACGACAATTATACGGACTATAATTGTAAGTATCATCAATACGGTAGTATTGTTCGCCAATTAAGGCCATACCCAAATTTTCCGGGGTCCAGTGGCGCCGCCATTTAAAATAAATCATTTAAAAGGAAACGGAGATATCATTCAAAATTGTGTCTTGGTCAAGCCCTAGATAACCCTTAAAACTATTTTATGAACTACTGTTTATAATTTAAAGTGCGAACGTAAAGCTTTTCTACGCACATTAGCTAAAAGTGGCCGTTTTTCGCAAATGTGCGTAGAAAAGCTTCACGATCTCACTTTAAACTACAAAAAGTAGTTTAAAAAATACATTGAATGGGTGTCTAGAACTTGACCAAGACACAATTTTAAATGATATCTCCGTTTCCTTTTAAATGATTTATTTTAAATGGCGGCGCCACTGGACCCCGGAAAATTTGGGTATGGCCTTAATTGACCAAGCGAGAAAAGCGTCTCAAATAAAATAAATATAAAAATATAAAGGAACAAATTACACTGATTAAGCTAGCCCCAAAGTAAGTTCAAGACTTGTGTTATGGGATACTAACTCAACGATACTATATTTTATAACAAATACATATATAGATAAACATCCAAGACCCAGAACAATTTGAAAAAGGCCATTGTCCAACTTGCCCTAACCGCGGGGATCGAACCCGAGAGCTCTGGGTGGCGGACTAGCAGGGTGACCACTACGCCACGGAGGTCTCAGTTTCGAGATTTGCCAAAAACGCTTTGGTCCGGCTGTCCGGTTGTTCTCGCCTACAGGTCGCATTTCTTAACCGATTCTTCAAAATATAATATCTTTGAATTACTTTAACAAGTTTATTTTCTAGGCAAAAAAAAACCCTTATTGTACAGTAGCATCGTGTAACGCCATCTAGTGATAAGTAGCGGAACTATAGATACGAATTGATATCCTTAGCGCCATCTATTACTGTCTAGAGAAAGCTTTGTGGTTCTATTAGCTTAATAATATTTGTGTGATTTGTTCCTATAGATAGATAGATAGATAGATAAAAGATTTATTTTGTTTTGTCTGTAACACACATTATACAAAGAATAAATTACATCATTGAATATCTTAATACTAATTTAACCTAACATGCATCATGTGTGCCACAGAAGCACAAAAGCTATACTATGTACCTAATTTAATTACATTTTATACTTATTATGTAATTTAATTACATATTATTTAACATAATCTTATACCTTTAAACGAGCAATTCTTGTATGTAAATATGTATGTATATATATTTATTTATACATTTCTGTGATCTCGAAAACAGCTCTAACGATTTCGCTGAAAATTTGTATATGGGGGTTTTCGGGGGTAAACAATCGATCTAGATTAGTTTTATGTTTGGGAAAACGCGTGTTTTCGAGTTTTCATGCGTTTTTCTTTCCACGCAGAATTTGGTCGCTAATTTCGTTGCGCCGCGACCGCCTTGATTTAGCTCAGTGGTTAAGGATAGCGGCCGCTAGAAAGAGTGTTACGGGTTCGAATCCCACTCGGTGACTTACTTTTGTTTTTTTTATGTTTAAGTTTATATATTTCTTTTTACTTTGCATTGTTTTTAGACAAGTTTTAAAAAAAATAGTTAATGTTTGAGATGTAACCGAGCAAAGCTCGGTCGCCCAGGTACTATGTAATTAAATAACGTAAATTCCACGAACAAAATTGATATCGCGCCTACGAGCAACAGTAGTACCGATCAAATGTTATGTCGGTCATAGGTCTGCCGGGCAACGATTTGTCACCCAACTGTGGTACTTTCAAAACTATCGTTGATATCGTGTAATAAATAAATAAATATAAATATATAGGGACAAATTACACTGATTGAGCTAGCCCTAAGGTAAGTTTGAGACTTGTGTTATAGGATACTAACTCAACGATACTATATTTTATAACAAATACATATATAGATAAACATCCAAGACCCAGGAAAAATTGAAAAAGGCCATTTTCCAACTTGCCCTGGCTGAGGATCGAACCCAGGACCTCCGGGTTGGCGGTCTAACGTGTTGACCATTACGCCATGGAGGTCGTCTAATGACTATCCAAGCTCAATCAGTGTAATTGGTCCCTATATGTTTATTTACAAAAGTTTTTTTTCAGATTATCATCAAAAACCGGACGATTTCCTCTATTCAAACCTAGCCCAGCCGGCACTAGCTGAGGGCGGTGGCTTGAGAATACAAAAATAAATGAATAAATAAAGCCTTTTATTTCTTGCTTTCTTATTGTAAACTGCCTCCGTGGTGTAGCGGTTAGAGCGTTCAGCTCATACCCGGAGGTCGCGGGTTCAATTCCCGGCGGGGGCAACGACTTTGTGTTGTTGTCCTGGTTTGGTTAGGACATTGCAGGCTGATCACCTGATTGTCTGATAAGTAAGATGATCCGTGCTTCGGAGGGCACGTTAAGCCGTCGGTCCCGGTCACTGTCTTTGACATTGGTCGTTACCTAAAACCATGTCAGAGGCCTTTAAGGCGGTTTAAAAACTCTGACACTAGTGTTAGTCACTAACACACTCGATAAGAAGAAGATTGGTAGCAGAACCCAGAAGAAGTGGCGCCCTCACTCGAAACGAACTTTAAAAGTAAACAGGGTGACAATTATTTTCAACGGTCGTTCATAAAATAATTCAAAGATCTTTCCAGAGATTGATAGGAATCAAATAGCCTCTCTCTCTCTCTTATTATTAAAGAGCTAAGCTCTTGTCTGTAGAGCAACCAATGCCTTCCATCTCTCTCTGTCTAAAGTCAACTCCTTAATATCCTTGTATGTTGAAACATTAATCTGATTCTTTAGTTGTTTTAAATATCAATCAAATAGCCAATCATCACCAAATTTACCTTCTTCTTATCGTGTGTGTTAGTGACTAACACTAGTGACAGATTTTTTAAACCGCCTTCAAGGCCTCTGACATGGTTTTAGGTAACGACCAATGTCAAAGACAGTGACCGGGACCGACGGCTTAGGCTCCTACCCGCGCTAGCGACCTTGAAAACACAAAAAAAATAATTTCTCTTTCTGTAAGTGAGATTATTAGAAACCCTCGTACAACTTTTTAGCTAGTATCCTGAAGTTTCATTAGAACCTCGAAAGTCATTGATATACTATCCGCTTTAGAAACCTTTACAAAAAGAGTCAAAAATGGCCGTTTTTAGTATTTTTTGCAAAGGAAAATTCGTCGTATTTTATTTCAATGATTTTCGAGGTTCTAATGAAACTTAAGGATACTAGCTAAAAAGTTGTACGAGGTTTTCTGATAATCTCACTTACAGAAAGAGAAATTAATTTTTTTGTGTTTTCAAGGTCGCTAGCGCGGGTAGAACCCTTAACGTGCCCTCCGAAGCACGGATCGTCTTACTTATAGGACAATAAGGTGATCAGCCTACAATGTCCTAACCAAACTAGGACAACAACACAAAGTACACAAACCAAATTTACCTTTAAGCAATTTGTTTCAAATGAGGGCGCCACCTCCGCCGATAACTGCCTCCGTAGTGTAGTGGTTAGAGCGTTCGGCTCATACCCGGAGGTCGCGGGTTCGATTCCCGGCGGGGGCAACGACTTTGTGTTGTTGTCCTAGTTTGGTTAGGACATTGTAGGCTGATCACCTGATTGTCCGATAAGTAAGATGATCCGTGCTTCGAAGGGCACGTTAAACCGTCGGTCCCGGTCACAGTCTTTGACATTGGTCGTTACCTAAAACCATGTCAGAGGCCTTTAAGGCGGTTTAAAAACTCTGACACTAGTGTTAGTCACTAACACACACGATAAGAAGACCTCCGCCGAGTTCTGCTACCATATCACGCAACGGATACTATATTTAGCACTTACTTATAGACATACAAAAATCAAAGTGAAAAATAATATTTAATCAGATTTCTGTACTACCAGAGCCATACTTGGCCAGAGCAGCCAGAGGACTTGGCTAACACTCTCCTCGCTGGCCAGAAGGGTTGGAGAGGTCTCATTGATGTTTATAAGCTTTGTTTAGCTTGTTTTTCCTAAGTCGCCTTCTACGACATCCACGGGAGGACTTGGAGAGGCCTTATTTTACTCTGCCGGAAACTACACGGCTACAAAATATATGAGCAGAACAATTCGCTAGGTAGGATGCAACACATTTCATGTATGTAAGGCGATTCTCACATTGCTCCGCACTACGCAGCGTAGCGCGTGAATACGTGTTCTAACGTTGCTTGTAAGTATCTCCGTTTGCATAGAAAACACGCACAGTCCGACACACTGACACCGCGTCCCCGAGCGTCGTTTTTGTATGGCGGCCCGCACTACACAGCGGGGCGCGGTGCAGTGTGTGTTAATCGCCTAACTGACCATGTGCCTCTGGGAAAATGCTACATTTGATTAGAATCAAAATTCTTAAGAGTAGAAGACTTTAGTACCCGAAAAGAAGCAAAGAAGTAGGTATACTGAAGGCGGAATGGTAGCAGAACCCAGCAGAAGTGCAACCTCATTCGAAACAACTGTTTAGAATTAAACACGGTGACAATCAACAATTTGACCTCCAACAATTTCAGAAAAACCTTCAAATCATTCCATTAAGGCCATACCCAAATTTTCCGGGGTCCAGTGGCGCCGCCATTTAAAATAAATCATTTAAAAGGAAACGGAGATATCATTTAAAATTGTGTCTTGGTCAAGTTCTAGATACCCATTCAAAGTATTTTTTAAACTACTTTTTGTAGTTTAAAGTGAGAACGTGAAGCTTTTCTACGCACATTTGCGAAAAACGGCCACTTTTAGCTAATTTGCGTAGAAAAGCTTCACGTTCTCACTTTAAATTATAAACAGTAGTTCATAAAATAGTTTTAAGGGTTATCTAGGGCTTGACCAAGACACAATTTTGAATGATATCTCCGTTTCCTTGTAAATGATTTATTTTAAATGGCGGCGCCACTGGACCCCGGAAAATTTGGGTATGGCCTTAACGTCTAGTTTTAAAACGAGTTTTCTTCAAAAGTGCCCTCTTTTGACGAAAACTCAAATCACATAGCCAGTCATCACCAGGTTTACCTTTCAACAATCCATTTCAAATCAGGGCGCCGGCCGAGTTCTGCTGCTACTTCGCCTTAAGAGTCCTCTTCTTCTTCTTATCGTGTGTGTTAGTGACTAACACTAGTGTCAGAGTTTTTAAACCGCCTTAAAGGCCTCTGACATGGTTTTAGGTAACGACCAATGTCAAAGACAGTGACCGGGACCGACAGCTTAACGTGTCCTCCGAAGCACGGATCATCTTACTTATCAGACAATCAGGTGATCAGCCTGCAATGTCCTAACCAAACTAGAACAACACAAAGTCGTTGTCCCCGCCGGGAATCGAACCCGCGACCTCTGGGTATGAGCCGAACGCTCTAACCACTACATCACGGAGGCAGTTTCCTCTTACCATAAATAAGAGTCCTCTTACCATAGACATTTTCAAACAAGCTTTTATTTTGAGATTACATGTCAGAATTCAGTAAAATTGTGTAATTTCAAAGAAATTGCGTACATCTAGGCATATAAACTAGTTTTCAAATTTACAATGTAAACCTAAAAGAAAGAATAAGGGTGTAGAAGTTTCCTATACTGATGGTCAAAAATGATATGTAAACTATATTCTCCTTTAAGTCCATATTTTGACTGTAAAAACCAGCTTCATGCCTACATATATGCAATTTCTTTAAAATTGCATATTTTTACCAAAATCTGACACGTCGTCTTCAAATAAAAGCTAGAATGCGTTTGTATAGAAAAATCTGATTCTGTCTAGGGTAAGGGAACTTTTAAGTACCATCTATGCAGGTCATAAAAGTCAAGGTAGTAGAGAGTAGGGAAAGGAACAGTACGAAGATTCATTTACAAAGTAAAACATGGACGAATCAAAACATGTATGCTCTTTTGTAGTTTGCATTGCCGTTTATATTTTCTTTCAATTTCTCGCTTCACTGAAATTGATCAAGCTAAGTGGACAGGGCGTATCTACAGTCTACACTATTGTTTCTTACAAACCCACATTTGTAGTAAAGTATTCGTAATATAGGAAAAGTTTTAAGGCGAAATGGTAGCATTTAAAATTTGATTTCCAAAAATCTGTAGAAAAACCTTTAAATTATTTTATGGATAATCTTCTGTGGCTGTACAAATCTTTACCTTTAAACGAGCAATTCTTGTATATTTATTTATATATTTCTGTGATCTCGGAAACGGCTCTAACGATTTTGTTGAAAATTTGTATACGGGGGTTTTCGGGGGTAAACAATCGATCTATCTAGATTAATCTTTTGTTTGGGAAAACGCGTGTTTTTAAGATTTCGTGCGTTTTTCTTTTCACGGAGAATATGGTCGCTAATGTCGTCCCACTGGGCGTTATCCGGCTGGCTCAGCGGTTAAAGACGCGGACAGCTAGAAAGAGTGTTACGGGTTCGAATCCCACTCGGTGACTTACTTTTGTTTTTTTTATGTTCAAGTTCATATATCATTTTTTAATTTTTATTGTTTTTAGACATGTTTAAAAAATGTAGTTAATGTTTGAGATGTAACCGAGCAAAGCTCGGTCGCCCAGGTACTATGTTTTATGAGTAAAAATGCATAGCCGGCCGCTGCTGTCATGCCAGTCTGATTCGATGCTTAGTGTACACAACGCCTAAGTTCACCTATTCCTTGATGTAACTTTGAACATCAAGGTTAAGTCAATAATTTCAAGATACAGGAGAATAAGTTCAGAAAATAATTAAAATACCTCATAATATTTATACTGGAAGATTTTTTGTTTATTTAGATAAGATATTAATGTGTTAATTATGAAAATTTTAGCTATTTTCATGAGTAAGTACAGTGCCATTTTTTCTATTTTTTTGCCATTTATGTCCCATATTTGGGCAAACGCCTTTCCTTTTTACAAGCTTTTATTTATCTTGCAATGTATCTTGTATGTATAAATTGTTGTGCCAAATCTGGCAACTTATAAATAAATTGCCAGATTTAGCTGGAATTTTGCATACTTGTGTAATTCGGGTAACAATAGAATATTATGAAGTGAATGAGCTGTTTAGATAATAATATGGAGCAGGGAGATATTTAGTGGAAATGAAACCACATAACCTTATTGAGCAGGACTCGTTTGTTTTGCCACTTGCTTGGGAAGCTGGTAACTTATATCATCAAGCTGGTAACATACTCGTAAATCATCAAATAAATGATTCTATTCTATTCTATGCTGGACGATGCCTAGGGACTGATCACGGAGACGAATGGTGGTCGATGGAACTCGGTAATAAAACATAATAACTCCATCGAGTTTGGGATTATTTTATTTGTCTTAATACCTACTTTGGCCTCTCAATAAAAGCTTGTACAAAAAATTTAATTGTTTTCAAAAACCTTATTTCCAATTACTTCTATCTTCAGCTGTTTCACT
Source organism: Acrobasis consociella (assembly GCA_963555685.1). Taxonomy (NCBI): domain Eukaryota; kingdom Metazoa; phylum Arthropoda; class Insecta; order Lepidoptera; family Pyralidae; genus Acrobasis; species Acrobasis consociella. The sequence goes on from OY743127.1 coordinate 1,346,546, forward strand.
CCATTCTTTGTCAAAAGCTGACCTCACTCCGTCTGGAACCCATGTTGTTTTTGGGCCCATTTTTTTCTGTTTACGTGTCTTAAATGAAAACTAATAATTAAAATTAGTAATTGTCCAATTAGTAATATAAAAACTCTACGCCTAAGGTTACTTTTTATTTATTTATCGTATGTGTCAGAGTTTCTAAACCGCCTTAAAAGCCTCTGACATGGTTTTAGGTAACGACCAATGTCAAAGACAGTGACCGGGACCGACGGCTTAACGTGCCCTCCGAAGCACGATACTTAACTTACGAAGGTTACTGATATATCCCATCAAATTAGCTCAGTAAAGTTACAATTCGCGAAGAACTGCGCCGAATAACCGATGGCCGATGGGGCAGAAGGATTCTCTAATGGCGGCCGCGTTCCGTCAAGCGTAGCGTAGGACACTCACCTACTAGGTGGTCGGACGACCTGAAGGAAAACGCAGGATGCATCATGCAAGACGCTTCCTATCGGCCTATTTGGAAAGCCTTGGGGAGGCCTATGTCCAGCTGTGAACTTTTAATGACTGATATGATATATAGATATGACAATAATGATATTCATCACCATCAGGTCTTTTTTGTCTCCACTGCAGGAGCGCGACCCTCTCTGGACTACCAGAGCCATACTTGGCTAGAGCAGCCAGAGGCCTACACTCTCCACGCTGGCCAGACGGGTTGGAGAGGTCTCATTGATATTTATATGCTTTGTTTAGCTGTTTAGCTTGTATTCCCTAAGTCGCCTTCTACGACATCCACGGGAGGACTTGGAGTGGCCCTATTCTACTCTGCAAGAAACCACACGGTGAATAATGATATTGAAATAATACAATTTATTTTCAGTGACAGTACTTTTAAAACTCAGTGCCCATAAAAATGAGTCATCAATTGAAAGATATCACCCGAAGAGCACAAAGAGTGTACGAGAATATTATATAAAAAATTTCACACTAGAAAATTACAAATCAAAGTTATATAATGCCATACCTACACCGGATTTCCAAAATGAAAGATATACAAGACCCTACAGGTATAATACTCACAACATTATTCTTGATATGCCACTTTCCCGGACTGCGTTCTATAATAATTCATTTGTCGTTCAAGCTGTACGGCTTTGGAACGCCTTAGTCATCACTATAGTTAAATGAAATAAAAGTCATCATCACCAGATCTTTTTGTCTCCACTGCAGGAGCACGACCCTCTCTGTACTACTAGAGCCATACTTGGCCAAAGCAGCCAGAGGACTTGGCTTACACTCTCCACGCTGGCGTGGTTTGGAGAGGTTTCATTGATGTTTATGAGCTTTGTTTAGCTTGTATTCCTAAGTCGCCTTCTACGACGACCACGGGAGGACTTGGAGTGGTCCTATTCTACTCTGCCGGAAACCACACGGCAAGCTATCCAAGATCACTACAGTAAAATGAAATTAAAGTAACAGTAAAAAACAAAAAAATTACATTTCCATATGAAAGTGTGCAGCCGCCCATGCAATTTGTATGGATAAAGATATTTTTTGTTTTTGACTGTTATTTTATTATCATTATACTTTAGTGATCTAGTACAGCCCGTGGTTCGATTTATTACGGGTATGATCCTTCCACGTTGTGTTGATCTATTTCACGGAAAGAGCTTTTGTAAAGTTCAGGAGTTTCCGCTTAGGTACATCATACATCACTTTGCATAGCAGTGGGAGAGTATATCATCGTCAGGTCATTTTAGCCATTACTTCTTCTTCTAATCGTGTGTGTTAGTGACTAACACTAGTGTCAGAGTTTTTTAAACAGCCTTAAAGGCCTCTGACATGGTTTTAGGTAACGACCAATGTCAAAGACAGTGACCGGGACCGACGGCTTAACGTGCCGTCCAAAGCACGGATCATCTTAATTATCAGACAATCAGGTGATCAGCCTGTAATGTCCTAACCAAACTAGGACAACAACACAAAGTCATTGCCCCCGCCGGGAATCGAACCCTTACTGCAGGAGCACGACCCTCTCTGTACTACTAGAGCCACACTTGCCATACAATTTATAAATAATAATAAATAATAAATTCCTTTATTTCAGGCAATAGCATTGTACTTACAAATTTTGTACAATGCCAGAGACCCATATTATAAATACCTTATAACTAACATACATAATAATTATCTATCCTAATTTACACGTAGTGTCGGCGACGTGTGACGCACAGTATCGTCGGTCAATTTAATAAAATTAATAAAAATATACAGGTTTCCAAGAATACCACTACATCAGATGAGAACCAGAAGAAACAATTTGAGGAAAGCATTTACGAATGTCAAAAACAAAGCTACTTTACTTAAGCCGGCAAGGAGACGCCTTTTGTCAACAACAGCAAGATATAAACGAAAAAAAAATATGAGGTAATGTTTGATTATTATTTATATACCTTTACGGTCTAACAAAATATACCGAAACTATTTTAAGGGTAAATTCAGTCCATGATTCTGAACAACTTTCCCTAAGGAATATATGTTGCAGTCAAAACTCTTAACCAGTCAAAAGTCCTATTGACTAGCAAAATCAGTCAAAAGTACTTTTGACCGTACACTTTAGTCAATAATACTTTTGACTAAAATAACAGATAAAAGTACTTTTGCCCAATGGAGTTGGTTTAAAGTACTTTTGACTAAGTTATTCCGGCAAAAGTGGTTTTGACTAGTTGTATCAGTCAAAACTCTTAAAAAGTTAAGGTGGTCAACATTATTAGTGAAGAGCGTGCTGATATTAGACCAAAAATGAGTGACTATGAAAGAAAGACCGCTTTTTGCAAAGAATTATACCGATAGAAGATATAAAAGATAGTCATTTCAATGTGATGAGAAAAGAAAAATTTGAATGTTTTCGCGAAAGATGAAAAGAAAACGCCATTACAGTACAGTACACTGAAACGCTTCAACATCATTGAAATTTGTGGTCGTCACATCTAAGCGAGTTAATAGTGCTTTTAATAACCAATAATTTTCAGTCAAAACCATTTATGACCAACTTGTTCAGTCAAAAGTACTTTTGACTGATTTTGCTAGTCAATAGAACTTATGACTGGTTAAAAGTTTTGACTGCAACATATACATCAAAATATGAATAATAATTTTTGGCTTCACACACAAAATCAGATCAGCTGATCGGTCGACTTGTATGAGAGGTCAAAAATTACTTTTCATATTTCGATACGTGTTCCTTGGGGAAAGCTGTTCAGTATCATAGTGTGAATTCACCCTTCAAATAGTTTCAGTATATTTTGTTAGACCATATACATCTTGCCGTGTGGTTTCCGGCAGATTGCCGTGTAGTAGGAATATCCAAAGTACTCTAGCATGTGATACAAATATCCAAAGATAAATAAATATTTTTTGACTTTTGACTTTTATTATGTATGTTGATCTATCTTTATATCTATGTTAGTATATTAATCATGAAATTAGAGGATAAAAGACATTAACACTTCGAATCGGACACATTTTTAAATGTCAAAACTCAAAACAACCATTTTTTGGGAAAATAGAAAAAAAAAATTAAAAAGTTCGAAAGCTTGTCATCATGCTTTTTGAAGTCAAATAACGCTCTAAATATCAGTTTTACTGCAACAATAAATCTAAACACGTATGTAAAGTAACACTATTTTGTGGCGTTTTACGTTATAAGTTGTACAGAATAATTTATTTTTGACTCAGTCATACATAATTCTATGACAGGACTCTAGCAGGAAGAAGGCAGCTTGAAGGACAGAGAACGAGAATGACCAACGTTCCCCCGCATATGAGACAACGTCCAATTAACAAAAGGGAGGGAGAAAAGTATGTTTATATTTTTTTACTCATCAACATCGTTTCAGCCGCATAACGTCCACTGCTGGGCATAGGCCTCTTCCATAGATTTCCAAAATTACCGATCGGGAACCGCTGGCCGATGGGGCAAAAAGGTTCTCGAATGGCGACCACGTACAGGCAAGCGAAGCGTAGGACACCCACCCACAAGGTGGTCTGAAGACCTGACCAAAGTCGCTGGAAGGCGCTGGATTTTTTACACGACGGGCCCAATGTGGCATTATTGATTTTTAACAGGATTAAAATGCTCGGATTATTATCTATACTTATAATAGAACCGTAAAAAAAAATGTGTCTGTACGTTAAATATAATTTTATACAAAAAGGTGCTATGGACACATAGTAATACAGTAAAAATTTAAAAAAAAATCTGTCAGCTTGTCTTTTTGTCTGTTTGTTTGTTCGAACACGCTAATCTTCGAAAATACTCGACGGATTAGAATAAAACTTTTTTTGTTAGCGTGGACTTTATGTCTCTGGAAAATGCTCACTAACTTTTTTTGCTAAGGCGTAATTTTTATATTTCTTGTAGTTTAGCTGGACCATTATAGTTCTGCATCAGGTGTTCCATTTTCTAAACTAATGTATACCTTATATATTGCTCAGACTTAACAGCTTTAATAACAAAAAAAGTTTCATTCGAATCCGTCCAGTATTGCCGGAGATTAGCGTGTACAAACAGACAGACATTTTTTTAAATTCTTATTCTATTACTATGTGTCCATCGCACCATTATTATATTTTGGCAAGTATATTTAATGTACAGACACACTTTTTTTACTGTTTTATTACTTGTATAGATAATTTTTAAGCTATTGCATAGCTTCTATCGCGGGCCTTCATTGGAATCCAGAAATTCCGTAACGAAAAAACTTTACGCTCTCCACTCCGCCTACCATGTAGGTTGCCGCTTCGTCTCCGTCGTCCGTTTGCGACGTTGCCGTCCTTCCTTGTAAAAATTCACCGACCGAACGGAACCACCTTAATGCAATAGCTTTACCGCGGCAGTCCCCGAGTGCCACACGTCTTTTTTTATATTTTTTTACAGAAAACAAGAGTTACGCATAATGCGTACTGCGCCATTCAGACTAGAGTTTGACGAGCAATGTGATTACCACATTCATTACTGCTTACGAGCTTACAAGTATGTAATATTTTTTTGATTGAAAGTAAAAATAAGCGGCCAAGTGCGAGTCGGACTCGCCCATGAAGGGTTCCGTAGTAGCAAATAACATAATATAAAAGTCTTGCAGTATGTTTTTTTTTTATATTTGAGTTGATTGAATGAAAGGTAAATTACCGTTTATGATTTATGACGTATTAAACAAAAACTACTTACTAGATATCGTTCAAACCAATTTTCGCTGGTAGTTTTTATGGTAATGAACATCATATATTTTTTTTAGTTTTATAATTCCCTTATTTTAGAAGTTACGGGGGGGGACACTTTTTTCCACTTTGAAAGTGTCTCCCGCGCAAAGTATTCGGTGTAGAAAAAAATGATATTAGAAACCTGAATATCATTTTTGAAGACCTATTCATAGATACCCCACACGTATGGGTTTGATGAAAAATAAATTTTTGAGTTTCAGTTTTAAGTATGGGGAACCCCCAAAATTTTTTGTTTTTCTTTTATTTTTGTGTCAAAACCTTAATGCGGATCACATAATACATCTTCTTACCAAGTTTCAACAGTATGGGTCTTATAGTTTCTGAAAAAAGTGGCTGTGAAATACGGACGGACAGACAGACAGACATGACGAATCTATAAGGGTCCCGTTTTTGCCATTTGGCTACGGAACCCTAAAAATAATTCAAATGTTTATTCAGTAAGGTTTTTTTCCGATCTCCGTGGCGTAGTGGTCATCATGCTGGTCCGCCACCCAGAGGTCCCAAGTTCGATCCCCGGTCAGGGCAAGTTGGAAAATGGCCTTTTTCAGATTGTCCTGGGTCTTGGATGTTTATCTTTATATGTATTTGTTATAAAATATAGCATCGTTGAGTTAGTGTCCCATAACACAAGTCTCGAACTTACTTTGGGGCTAGCTCAATCAGTGTAATTTGTCCCAATATATTTATTTATTTATTTAATCTTCAAAACGTTTGGCCAGCGTGGAAAGTGTAGGCCAAGTCCTCTGGCTGCTCTGCTATGGCTCTGGCATGGCAAAAAGAACTGATGATGATGATTTTTTACAGCACTGGTATCGTCTGTGGTAGAACTATGTATATGACTTACCACACCTTTACCAGCTACTGCTCGCTCGACTACGTCAACTGCATGGAGAGATATGAAGGTAAATCTCATCAACTGCCATATCTGCTTTTCCTTGTAAGCACCCGAAAAAAGACGGGTTATAAGTTTGTTTTCATGCTGGTCTGGGAGAAAAGAAAAAACTTAGAATATACGAGCTGCTTCTCTTCCCAGACAGATCGTAAGAGCCGATCGAAGGAAAGGGCAAAAAATCGAATCAAGTTAATAGGCCATGCGGCTAGCAACCCATCACTATTTTGATTCCTTCATCCACCTTCTTGCCCACATCAAGATAAAAATGGCCTTTGAGTCTTGCAGCCCTGGGCTCTATCTGCTTGGAGCCGAAAGACTTAAAAATGCTCTGTCTGCCCCATTAGGGATAAGCACGTGATAGTATGCATATATGTATGTTATAAGTTTGTCGCTAATATCTGTCTGTCTGTATGTCTGTATGTCTGTCTATGTCTGTCTCGAATGGATAAATTTCAACCGACGTTAATTAGAATTAATATCCGAAGTGCCATCTATTATTTACCAGGTAAATTTAAAACCTTGAATTTCAAGCGTCAATCCCAATAATTTTTGAACAGCTGACCCTATTTATGTCAAACATAGCTAAGAACCACCGCAAAGGAATTTGCTTTCACGTATAAAAACTGCATTGAAATCGGTCCATCCGTTCTTCTTCTTATCGTGTGTGTTAGTGACTAACACTAGTATCAGAGTTTTTAAACCGCCTTAAAGGCCTCTGACATGGTTTATGTAACGACCAAAGTCAAAGACAGTGACCGGGACCGACGGCTTAACGTGCCCTCCGAAGCACGAATCATCTTACTTATCAGACAATCAGGTGATCAGCCTGCAATGTCCTAACCAAACCAGGACAACTACACAAAGTCGTTGCCCCCGCCGGGAATCGAACCCGCGACCTCCGGGTATGAGCCGAACGCTCTAACCACTACACCACGGAGGCAGTTACTTCTGGTCCATCCGTTCGAACGTTATGATGCCACAGACAGACAGACGTTAGCGTCAAACTTTTACACCCCTTTTTCTGTGGGGGTTAAATTAAAAAAAAAACCGTCGTCACGCAAAGAAGAATAATCCATTGCAAGACATAGGCTTCCCCTGGATTTTCAAAACGACCGGTTGCAGACGACCTGCATCCAGCGCTTTTCTGCAACCTTGCTAAGGTCGTCCAACCACCTAGTTGATAGGTGTCCTACGCTGCGCTTGCCAGTACGTGGTTCTTCACTTAGACTAAACTATAATAATAAATAATAAAAATAAGAATACGTGGAAGTGTATTGCACGTAATGGCGTAATAATGGGGAAACCCGCTCTCGGGGGTAAGCCCCGTGATGGTGAAACCGGAGCCGCACCTCTCGACACCCTCAGCTGCTCACATTGTGTTGCGCCCTGGCCTCGTTTTCGTGGCTTGTTGGGGTGCAGTGTAGCCAAAGAGCAGCAAGTCACCATCTACCAGGCTAAAATTGTTGTGAGAGATTTTTAGGTAGATGTCCGTATCTCACTCCATAACCCAGTTATCCGGTCCACTAACATCCCATCCACATAGCTCAAACCAAGTCAATCCCTCCCTGGCAATAGTTCGGCAGCTATGAAGGACTGTCCGTTAGTGTATCTCAATGGTACATTAAGGGATAGACCTCCGTAGATGCAGCCATCTCACATTTTAGATAAAAAGGTACTAAAAGGCCTCTTCATGTTGGCTTTGGCCCCATGAACGCCTCAAAGGACCGGGTCCCCATGGACCCGTGGCTGAAAAGCGTACCAATAGAATAATAATAATTCTTTATTTATATTCTAATAATTATATATTTATTATTATTAATATATATATAATATACAACGTGGAAGAGACTTACCTGTAATAAATCGAATCGCGGGCTGCTGTACTAGATGACTATAGTATGATGAAATCATTATATAAAAAAATTGAGCCTAAATCGCTGTGCTCGCAGGGGATGGTGCCCAAGAGGCTGGCGGCATTTCTGGCTTGAATGGCGAAGCTAAGCCTTTGGTCAAAATGCGCACCAGCCCCTAGATCCCCTGAGGCGTCGATTAGGCGTAAATCTGGGGAAATACATACATACTATCACGTTTTTTCCCTAATGGGGCAGACAGAGCATTTTAGGTCTTGCGGCTCTATGCAGAGCCTAGGGCCGCAAGACTCAAAAGCCACTTTTAGCTTCATGGTGGGCGAGAAGATGGAAAAGAAATAAATACAGTGACGGGTTGCTAGCCGCATCGCTTCGCCCCAATGATCTTAAAAAAATCTGAAGATCATTGGGGCATGTCAGTTGCTGTAGTAAGCCATATCATAAATATCATAGCTGCTGATTTAGCTTTTATATTTAACGAATGTATTGATGAAGGCATATTTCCTAACCTAATGAAATGTAGTAAATTAATCCCCTTATATAAAAAGGAGAAAAAACAGACCCTGGCAACTACAGACCTATATCTATCCTGCCAGTTTTGAGTAAGGTGTTCGAAAAGATAATGCTCAATCAAATGCTGCTTCACTTCAAGACCTACCAACTTTTCCATAGCCAACAATTCGGCTTTACTGGCGGGAAATCGACCACCGATGCGGGAGTAGCACTCGTTACTCATATATATGACGCATGGGAGAACAAAAATGATGGAATTGGATCATTTTGTGATCTCTCCAAAGCATTTGATTGCGTAGATCATCCGACACTTTTGCTCAAATTTCGTCAATACGGTTTTGATGATAATTCAATTAAACTGATAGAATCTTATTTAACAGATAGGCATCAGACTGTTGATTTAAATGGCATAAAATCTCACGGATCTAATGTTAAAATAGGCGTACCGCAAGGTTCAATTCTTGGACCTTTCCTTTTCTTAGTTTATGTTAATGACTTGCCTTACATGGTTGAGAAGCAGGCTGGCATAGTGCTGTTTGCTGATGACACCTCGCTAATATTCAAAATAGATCGACATAGCACAAACGCTAGCGCGGTGAACAGCACCTTGTCTTCTATTTCTGATTGGTTTTCTGCCAATAACCTCATGTTAAATGCGAAAAAGACCCAATGCATTCGATTTTCTCTTCCTAATGTGAGACAGGCCTGCGTTGACATAATGATAGATGGTGAAAAACTCGATCTTGTTGAAAGTACTACCTTCTTAGGAATTACAATAGACTCAAAACTTCAGTGGGGTGCTCATATAACTAAACTTTCTAATAGGCTTAGCTCTGCGGCTTATGCTGTTAGGAGAATAAGACAATTGACAGATGTAGCAACTGCTAGACTAGTTTATTTTAGTTACTTTCATAGTGTTATGTCTTACGGCATACTCCTGTGGGGGAGTGCAGCCGATATTCAGACTATTTTCATTTTACAAAAACGGGCAATTCGTGCTATTTACGGGTTAGGATCTAGAGACTCACTCAGAGAATTATTCAAGAAAATAGATATACTTACCTTTTCATCACAGTATATATTTGAAAACATAATGCATGTAAGGAAAAATATTTCCTCATACAGTAAAGTAAGCGATTTGACCGATAGAAACCTACGTAATAAGAATGACTTAGTTGCCCCATTTTCTAGGCTCAAAACAGTTAGTAAGACGTTTATGGGGAACTGTATACTTTTTTATAATAAATTGCCAAAATCGGTCCTTGAAATGCCGGATAATAAATTCAAAACGTATGTAAAGAAAGTACTTTGTGAGAAGGCTTATTATAGTACCGATGACTACCTTAAGGACAAAAAAGTCTGGCTTGAGCTTGGCGCGGGTCCCTCTTAAAGTTTGTAATATAGGTACTCGCAAATGACATGTACATTTTGTACAAACTAAATATACAACTTGACATTATTTAAAAATTTTGACATTTAAAAATTCAATTAAAATCATGATAAAACAATGTATTCTCAGTCCACATTAACTTTAAGTATTAATTTAATTGTGAGTTGACGTCCTTGGAGAAAAGGTGCAGTGCAGTTTGTTACCGCTTCTTCTGCACTAGCGCTTTGGAAGCGGTAGTAAACTTAGCTGTAAGTAACTATTTGACGTCAACAATTGTAAACAAAACAATGACGATTATTAAGAGATATTATAAATATCCTATGATAATAAAGATATATTTGAATTTGAATTTGAATTTGCTTGTTAAAATGATTCGCATTTTTGCCCATTCCCTCGATCGGCTTTTACGATCTGCGCGGGAAGAGAAGCAGCTGGTACATTCTAAGTTTTTTCGTTTCTCCCAGACCAGCATAGGAGAAAATCTGGGGAAATCTCTTTCTAAATATAACTGTCGAGCCTATAACTGTATATACCTACTATAAAATAAAATAAACTGTTCTCTTTTCAGTATGGATGCATGCCCATCCCGGACCCTGTTTCAACATGACGATCCGTGAACATCTAATTCGTAAGTTTTGATGACCATGTGCTTAGCTACCGTCGTTTGGTTTCCGGCAGAGTAGAATAGGACTACTGCAAATCCTCCCGTGGATGTCGTAGAAGGCGACTTAGGAAATACAAGCTAACAAAGCTTATAAACATCAGAGACCTCTCCAACCTGTCAGCGTGTGGAGTGTAGGCCAAATCCTTTGGCTGCTCTGACCAAATATAGCTCTAGTAGTACAGAGAGGGTTGTGCTCCTGCAGTGACGGCAAAAAGACCTGGTGATGATGATGATGATGATGATATGCTTGTGACGTAATATGTATGGTGCTTAAATTAATTTTGTGAACTTGTGGAGACTCCCTATTTTAACCCGACTACAGCAAAGCCAAAGGAGAAAGAGTAATGATTTTAGCTATCTGTGTAATATCTGAGTATGTATGTCTGTTCCACCGTAGCATCCGAACCGCTTTACCAATTATCATAAACTAGAGGCAGCGCGCGGCTTCGCCCGCGTTATCCACTCGAGTGAAGTCGCGGGCGTGATGCAATTTAGCCTACAGCCTTCCTCGTTATACGACCTATCTAATACCGAAAGAATTTTTTAAATCGGACCAGTGGTTCCTGAGATTAGCGCGTTCAAACAAACAAACAAACAAACTCTTCAGCTTTATATATAGGTATGGATGGTATGTCAATCGGTTCGTTATTATAGTCTGGGTGACATAGGCTACAATTTGTATGCAATAAATGTATTTTAACGAATTTTACATACTTAAAAGTAAGAATTTTTTGTTTGTATATCAAGTGAGGTATCAAATGAAAGGTCTTAATCATATCAGTACATTTTAAAAAATATATAAGGTCTAACAAAATATACTGTAACTATTTTAAAGGCTAATTCAGTCCATGACACTGAACATCTTTCCCTGGCTGACAAGATGTTGATGAGGATATTTTGTAAGACCTTCTATATATTGTTAGCCACAAATGGCTCCCGCAGGCGGTTAGGTACAGTCAGCATTAGATATCCCTCCTCTATCTATATCTAGAATTTTCTCGTAAACAGAAAATATAATATTAACATGAAAATGTATACTCAAAAAAACTTCATTAAAATCTCTCTGTATACACATTTTCATGTTAATATTATTTTTCGTTTATGAGAAAATTCAAGATGCAGGTGGAGGAGGGGTCAGGTATCTCTGATGCCGACTGTACATAATAGTTTTTTTAACGTAAGTACGTATCTTGTTATGAATGTGTTATATTTTTTTTTATTTCAGATTACAACTACAGCGATGACTACTTTTTGGACGGAAATATTGCGAAACCTATATTTTAAGTTGCTCCATAGAAAAACTTGTGCAAACTAAAAACAAGTTTAAGTAAAAGAGAACTGTATATTCTTGTCGATAGAGAATCTGTGTTTTTGTTTCTTTTTATATATCTGTGTATGTAGTCTTAGGAAATACGATCTAAACAAAGCTTATAAACATCAATGAGACCTCTCCAACCCGTCTGGCCAGCGTAGAGTGTAGGCCAAGTCTTCTTGCTGCTCTGGTCAAGTATGGCTCTGGTAGTACAGAGAGGTTAAAAGACCTGATGATGATCTTGTATGTATTGATGTATATCGAGTTTATTTGCTAGGCATAATAAAGAACCTCCGAGTTTTAACCGTTCACCCCCAATAACTTATGGCTGTAACGATTTTCATCAAAAAACTATGGATGGCATGGAAATTTAACTTAAAAAAACCGCATTGAAGTTGGTCTATCTTTTTCAGAGTCCCTCTTTTCAGTCGAAGGGTCCAGCAATAAAGATGTTAATTTAAAGTCATCAATCATATCGCACCAAAGTTATTATGAAAGCCTTTATTCTTTGCTGTATAAAGGCATGGGCAAATTGGGACGGGCCGCATCAAAATAGGCAGTTTACTTGTTGAAGGTCTAAAAAAATATAATTAAACTTTTTCAAGGGTAATTCAGTCCATGATACTGAACAACTTTTTCCAAGGAACACGTATCGAAATATGAAAAGTAATTTTTGGCCTCCCATACAAGTTGACCGATCAGCTAATCCGAGTTCAAATGGAAAACAAAATATATTTTTCATATTTCGAAAGTAATTCAGTATGACGGACTGAATTCACCCTTAAAATAGTTTTAGTATATTTTGTTAGACCTTATATCCTCATAGCATAGCCCCTTAGCTGCTTTGGAGACTAGGCTTTTCATTCTTCTAATATGATGAAGGATGCAGGCCGCTCTTGATCGGTTCATTTTGGAAATCTTTGGATGAGGCCTATGTCCAGCAGTAGACGTTGTGCGGCTGAAATGATGATGACTATGATTATTCAAATATGATATGCATATAAAGAAGTAAATCAATTTACAGGCTGGGCAAATTAAAAAAATCCCCAACTGTGAAGAACGACATCTAGGTTTGAGTAGCGTAACTACCGATATGACTTGATATCCGTAGCGCCATCTATTTTTTGCTATGAAAGCTCTGACTTTCAAGCGTCAACCCCCAATAACTTTAAAACGGCTAAAACGATTTTCATTAAACATAACTTAGAACTACCGCACGAGACCTTGCTTCCACGTAATAAAAACCGCAACGAAATCAGTCTATCCGTTCGAGCGCTACGATGCCAAAGACAAATAGACTTTACCGTCAAACATACAACATCCATTTTTTGTCGGGGATTAAAAATAGAAACTAATCAAACGAATTGTTCTTATGCTGCCGTTATTGACCGAGCGCGCGAAGCGTCTCAGTTTCGAGACTAACCAAAAATTCTTTTGTCCGTCTGTCTGTCTGTTCTCGCCTACAGGTCGCATTTCTTAACCCATTCTCATGTAAATTTTGTAGTTGCTGAACTAAATAGAATTTTTCTGTCGAGCCAGTTTTCCGAAATTTTTCAAAATGGCGGAAATATGGGGGTTTAAAATTTTAAAACTGTCATATATCCGCCATTTCAAAATATTTTCAAAAATGTCATTAGACTTTTTTGTTGCCATTATGGAAACGATATTTTTTTATTTGAACAACTTTTTTGTCTGAACAACTTTTTTATACGTTATACTTAAACGGGTTTAGGGTGACTCGCGAAGTCTAGCTGACTAAGCCGTGACGGATATACAATACAAATCCTCTAACAAAATATACTCAAACTATTTAACGGTGAATTCAGTCCGGGCTACTGAACAACTTTCTTAAAAATACATATCTCCCCTGGGGTCAACGAAGTAATTTCTCTGAATAGCTATTATGGTTATTATTTTGAGTTTCATAAGTGGTTCTATAAATTTTATCATATTTAACCGACTTAAAATAAAAGGGTTTTGCTTATTTTGATTGATTGTTGGCTTGTTTATTAAAAGCAATTTTGTTGAGCGAACTTTCGTTCAATCGTTATCGCTGCTTCTCTGTGCTTCTGTAGTAGTTTAAGTAATTATGGTACGAACTAACAAGAGATAAACAGCAATCAAAGCCCGCGAAGTAGCTTTACTAAGAAAGTAAGAAACCAATGAGCAGCGGCATAGAGCCATGGCAATAAAAATAAACATTTTAACCTGGTTTTTCCAAAAGCGAGCTGACTTTGTCATTTGAAAAATGATGGGTCATTTTTCGGTGAAAGACTACTGGTACAGAACTGAATTTCTGCATCACGGTAGACCTCATATCCATGGAATTGTATGGTTGGAAGGTGCTCCTGACATTTCAGAGCTAGATCGAAAGTCATTTGAAGAAAGGGCTGTGATTGGCAACTATTTTGGAAATTTGGTCACAACCATGAATTCGCATATCGGTAAACCTGCACCGATAGTAAAATTCATCCAAATCATGTACATTATTCTGAAATAATAATCGCGAGGTCTAAGTTCGTGGCGAACTACTAGTTTATTTTTGAATAAATAATTTAATTTGTAAATACTTTACCACTTAATAATAATGTTGAGAAATAGAAACTTAAAGATTTGGGGTATACTTACCCCGGCTCGTTACGCCCCGCCCAAATCTGCTCGCTCCTTTAGAGTGGAAACTGGAACTCTTTTGAATCAATAAAGAGGCTCTAGACAAATACTTTTTTATCACTTTGTTATGCAAAACAGCCTTTATTCCAAATGGTATTTACGTTTGGGTATCGGCAGAATGAAAATTCTTTCGTAAACAAATGAATAAGTTATTTTTTTGGGAAAATTAACTTTTGATGTGAAAATATTTAGACGAGTTGTTGGTACCTTACTTTCTTTTGAAGCAATGTTTCTAAGAATGCAACCGGGAATGTACAAAGATGAGAGAATGAGACAGAGAAATCTGATTCTTTTTTTTTCTTGACCGTACCTTTTTATAACTGCATAAATAGAGTGTTGAGAAGCACAGAATTAGGCAAGTAATTATTAACAAAATATTTTTGAACCCTTTCACCGCGAGACTATATTAGCTGTCGTGCCCCCAGCGCGAGGCGTAGTATATCTTTAATGAATTGTTTTTAACTCTTTAGTTTTAACTATAAGTCGGCATTCGCATATAGTGTAGGTTTAATTACGGAACCCTTCAAAGCACGTGGCCCGACATACACTTTACCGGTTTTATTAAAAAATGCCAAAAATAACGATGCTCATTAACTATAGTCCACGCTGACGAAGTCGCGGGCAACAGCTAGTCTTAAATAAATACGTACAACTAAAAACGGATATGGATACCTTAGTTATGTGTCAAACGAGCATATTTTTTTTGTCGGATATATCCGACGTTCGCGGTTAAAGGGTAAAACAAGCTGTTATCCTAAACTTTAAAGTGCTTCTTCAGACGAATAAAACAAGCCTAAATTCGATAGGGTTGCGTCTTTTCATTACAGAGTTTCAGATCAGCTTCGTCATCACAATATTGCATCGTCACGCGATATACGTAAGCGGTAACCGGAAAGTGGGTCTAAACTTGCAAGATTTGGTTACATACAAACAAAACAACAGGTGAAACTAAATAAAGTCTTAGGCGATTCTCACATTGCCCCGCACTACACAGCGTAGCGCGTGAATGCGTGTTCTAAAGTTGCTTGTAAGTATCTCCGTTTGTATAGACAACACGCACAGTGCAACACATTGACACCGCGTCCACGCGCGTCGTATTTGTATGCGGCCCCGCACTACGCAGCGGGGCGTGATGCAATGTGTAAATCGCCTTAGCAAGCTTTTGCGGTATCAGGTGCAGTCGGTCAACATCGCGGTATGTATGTATATGTATGTTTATTCGACGATAACTCGACTAGTTTTGATCCGTGATACATGAAATTTGGTAGGCATGTAGAAGCAGCCAATCGAATTTTTAAGTTCCAATATGAGCCAAATCTGCAAAGAGGTTGCTGAGATATGGGGTTCGCGAGTTCACAGTTCAGGGAACTAGAAAATACTTGTTAATCTAAAAGTACCAACAAATGGACTTTAGCAGCTTGACATCGTGATTGAGCTTGCCGGAGTCCAAACTGATCCGGAGTTTGGCGATTGTTTGAATAATTCCCGACGGCTGCTGGTACCAGCGATTTAGTTTCTCATAGATATGTTCGTGTAATAGACATACAACGCATACACAAGTTTATTTACCTTTTGAAATTAATAAAATTATTAAATTATCTCCCATGCTGGTCTGGGAGAAACGAAAAAACTGAGAATGTACCAGCTGCTTCTCTTCCCGCGCAGATCGTAAAAGCCGATCGAGGGAATGGGCAAAAATGCAATTCATGTAAACAGGCGATGCGGCTAGCAACCCATCACTGTATTGATTGCTTTTCCATCTTCTCGCCCACCATGACGCTAAAAGTGGCTTTTGGGTCTTGCGGCCCTGGGCTCTGCATAGAGCCGCAAGACCCAAAATGCTCTGTCTGCCCCATTAGGGATAAAGACGTGATAGTATGTATGTATGTATGTATTAAATTATCTGAAAGAAAAAAATAAAGAGATTAATGAGTTTAGATGAAGCAAAAGAGGTTTGTCTGGATCGTAGCAAGTGGAGGTCCACAGTCTCTGCCTACCCGTGAAACAGGCGTGTTATTATGTACGTATGTATTTGAAAAGAAACGGAGATATCTTATCATATCATTTAAAATTCTGTCTTCTGCAAGCCCTAGATAACTCTTCAAACGATTTAGTGTACTATTGTTTACAATTTAAAGTGAGAACTGAAGAAGCTTTGCTACGCAAATTAGACAAAAGTGGCCGTTTTTCGCAAATGTGCGTTATCTATTTTTTGTTGATTATTATAATAAATTAAAAGTCCGAAATGTTGGTTCAACGAATATGAACTTAAAGTGGAACTGGGCTGGGCACTTGGCCACGACAGAGTAAGGCATTGACCGAATGGTGGCCCAGAATGGGTTAGAGGCGTCGGGCGTCCGCCTATACGATGGGTTGACGACATAATCAAAGTCACGGGTCATACCTAGATGAGAGCAGCACAGGACCGAGATAGGTGGCATCGACGAAGAGAGGCCTATGCTCAGCAGTGGGCGGAAGAACGGCTGCGATGATGATGATAATGAGACTAAAACTAAAGAGAATCTAGGCTAGAACTAACGCGGTTTTATGCAAAATCGCAGTGGAGTGAGGATTACTTATGGGTTTCTATTCAATTCGAACAACCAATCAATGTTACACAACATTCAGCAGTGCGCGGAAGAAGGGCTGGGATGATGATGATGATTGTATTAACTCTCGTCTTGAAAACAAAAAAAAAACGACGGGTTGCACTCTGGGAGTGCCGGCAAAAGTGAAAACTTGAATATTAACGTTGTGCATTTTTGATATTTTCGTCACTCTTTTCATTAATAGATGCACTTTGTTCAATTTCCATATTTTAAACACTTTACGTACACGAATTTTACGGATACACAGCAGTATGGCCACTACACAGACGGTCGAGCCATCAGCTGTCACCATCCATGGATGCGCGTAGCACGCTGTAACATAAACACACACGAACATTCGCGCAAGCGCCCTGCGCCGCCTAAACGAAACAGCAGGCGCAGGCATACATTTTCGCCGCGCCGTAGAAAGAGAGGGGGATACTCCCTCTCCTACGCCGTGCCAGCTGTTTACTCTCCATCCGTCTTACGAATTTTCGATCAGGTCACGTGTCCTGACGCGAGTTTAACATTTTTTACCCATTCCAAAAAAGTGCACAACGCCGCTAAAGAAGTTTTCACTTTAAAAATAAGTAAGCAATGATTTGACGACTCTTATCTATCCAGATAAGTTATCTTTGCCACTGACCCACATAAATTGTCCGGAGCTTGAAATGGACGTTTAAGAGTCTGCGGCCGGCTTCGAAAGACGAGAATAGCCGCATCTCTAAAATGTGACCCCTCTGCCTCTAGCTCTGCAATGGGGCCATCCGCATATTACCTACGTCACAGAGAATTTTGACTTTTCGAACACCTTCCCTTGGCACTTTTTTTCCTATTTCCAACTCACTGATGGGTAATTTTTCGAAAATTATCAAATAATGGAAAATTATTAGGTTATTTTTCGGAAAAATAAAAAAAATGGCTAACTTAATTTGAATATTGGAAAAATAAATTCTTTTCTGAATGAAATTTTTTCATTACCCATGATTACCCTACCAATAACTTTGCTATAAGTACCTAGGTAACACTAAAAAATTTTAGAAAATGAGAAACGGCTTAATCTAGAAAGTCGTGGTGAAGGAGGGCGCTGCTGTCGATTTTTTTCCAAGACAACAGGCAAACAGCTATTACAGACATACCAGTCTGCAGTAACTGTCCTTCCATCTTCTAGCACAACTGTCGCGAAATGACCTTTCCGACCAAAGAATGAGGCGATATCATTTTTCCTTGACTTCTTCCTTTCTTTACCTTAGTTGGCTGATCCTCGAAAGGAAACACACACTGAGCTGATTGTCTTTTGGTTTCGTGTTCGTAGCAATATATCCAGCTTTCATTACCTGTGACGATATCAAATACAGCATTTGAGTCACCGCCGTTGACCTTATCCAACATTTTTCGACGCCAGTCCATGCGAAGGTGTTTCTGGTCATCGGTTGAAGTATGGGAAATCCATCTGGTACAAAGATTCCTGACGCCTAAATGTTTGTGTAATATTTTTTAAACTTGACTCATACCTGGGCTTGCCCGTATCTGCTGATAGGTCACTTTCTTATCTTCCTCTATCATGCGTCGCACAGCACTGATGTTATCTTCAGTAGTCGCTGTTAAAAGACGTCCCTCACGTGGATCATCTTTGAGATTACTACATCCATGCTTAAATTGACCGAAACTCAAACTCTAATTGACCGAAACGACGAAAACACGCATTGACCGAAAATTTTCTCGCGTTAGATTCATTAGTTATAGATTTGCCGTGGTGTAGCGGTTAGAGCGTTCTGCTCATGCCCGGAGATCGCGGGTTCGATTCCCGGCGGGGCAACGACTTTGTGTTGTTGTCCTAGTTTGGTTAGGACATTGCAGGCTGATCACCTGATTGTCTGATAAGTAAGATGATCCGTGCTTCGGAGGGCACGTTAAGCCGTCGGTCCCGGTCACTGTCTTTGACATTGGTCGTTACCTAAAACCATGTCAGAGGCCTTTATGGCGGTTTAAAAACTTTGACACTAGTGTTAGTCACTAACACACACGATAAGAAAGAAAGAAGCCGCAAATTCACAAAAACAAATAAGGTTACCAAAGAGTTCTAAAATTAAAATTAAATAAAAAATCATTAGCAATGTTTCTAACTGGCCAGTTCTAAATTCTTTTTAGTGTTACACACGTAAAAGATTTGACGTCAACAACTATTATGAAATCAAAAGGTAAATTGACAAATTATTAGGTGATACAAATATCCAGAGATAAAATTTAACAAATTATTTTTTAATTTGAATTTGATAACCACGCCACTACGAGGAACTACAACCAAACAATGAAGTGAACATATAGTTCACAAGAAGGGTAAAAGATGGCGCTAGCAGTATCCTACATCTTGATCTCAGAGTTCTGGTTGCAACATATACCATTTATACGACCTCGAATGATACAAAGCCGTAGTTTTCCGCGCAACACTAAGTTTGCCAGGAATTTCTTTCTTTTATGTTGAACTTGAAGCAATTTTCATCAAACAACTAAAAACCATCGCAAGGTTACTTGCTTTTACGTAAGAAAATCCTATCGAAATTGGTCCATTCGTTCGAGCGCTACGAAGTCACAGACAGACGCTAGCGTATAAGTTAAAACCTACCTCTTTTTACAGCCCTCGTTTTGTCAAGGGTTAAAAACATACTCGTGCAAAGCCGCGGCGTGAAATGAGTTAATCCATACATACCTATAATAAAGTAGTAAAAAAAAAATCTGTTAATTGAATATATTTCCAAAAAATATATTTGGGGCGATGGAGACGTAGTAATAGAGTAAGAATTAAAAAAAAATGTCTGTCTGTTTGTCTGTATGTCTGTTTGTCTGTTTGTCTGTTTGTCTGTTTGTCTGTTTGAACACGCTAATCTCCAGAAATACTGGACGGAATTAATAGTTTTTTGTTGATGTATAACTGTTGAGCCTGGGCAACACATAGCATAATTGATTTTGGAAAATGAACATGATGATGAACCATTATAGTCAAGCTAAAGTATAAATATAAAAATGACGCCTTAGCAAAAGTTGTTTAGCCTGATGAGCATTTTCCAGAGACATAAAGTCCACGCGAACGAAGTCGCGGGCTTCAGCTAGTACTTAATAGAGTGCACATTCGGTCTCAAAGTGGCAGCCAGAGATTTTCAGTTGGAAATTTATATTTTAAAATCATGAGATTCCCAGTGAATGTGCTCAATAAAACGAGCAAAATGGAGTGCATACGGGTGTGCTGCGATATCCAATGCACTGAAGTGTAGGACATGCAAATCTACCGGTGAATTATATGTTGTGAATAAGATTTTTATTCTTGTTTGTCTGAAACTTTCATATCCATACTTAATATTATTAATTCAAAATACGATGATGATTCGATTTGTAAGTTCTTTTATTGAAGTAGGTTAAACACGATCCGTCCAACGCAGTTTTGTTCGCTTTTCTCAAACGCCGTGCTGAGTCCCGAGGCGCGTATAATATTTTATGAATATTCACGGGAGATTATTCTAATAATCCCAGTTTACTGTAGGCTCTACTACGTTTGGTATTGGTCCAAGTTGTTAAGTTTTACTCAAAGAAGAATCAAAGATTGCAAATGTAATAGGCGGACTAAAAGCCATAGGCTTTATCTACCAGTCAACCCACTGGTGATGCCAAAAATAAGAAGTCTTTAGAAGGAGAAGTATTAATTGTTTTTTTTTACATTAGGCCTTTGCAGGCACTTTTAGGGCGCGTTCGGATAAAATAGCGAGCTTTGAATTTTTTGCACACGCACGCCTTATCTTCGCCGCGCACTCGCCTTGCTCCGCCTTGCGCCCGCCTCGCGCCCGCCCGGCTCTTGCCCCGACTGGACTTCGGTTAATGCAATTTGAGTTGTATTGACGTGTAATAGGACTCAAATTATATGCAAACAATTACTGCTATGGTTCTTACACTGAGATAATTACATTCATTTGTTACTAGCTGAGCCCCGCGATGTTACCCGCGCTTAATGTGTTAATCCAGGGCTTCAGCTTCATCCATACCAAATTTTATCAAATTTGCTCGAGCCTTTTGCGCTTGAAGAATAAACAAACATACACACACACTCTCAAAGAGCTATGGCAGATTTTTAGTTAAGTGCACTAAAAGCGTCTTAAAAACTCATTGCAACCAAAATTCATAAAATATTTTTATGTGATTTTCTATATTTTAGTCGAATTTAGATAAAGCCAGGTAAAAATGTGTAAAATTGAAAATAGCTATTAAGTTGATCGGTTTTCTGTAATGGCCATTTCCTTGGTTTGACAGAAAGCCACAAGGTTGCCAGACAAAATAATTATTTTTTCCAAGATAAAATCATGAATGTTTTTTTATATATCAAGAGATTTAAATTGTTTAATAATATAAATAATACTATTTTTGCTTGTATTAAATAACGTACAGCAATAAAAACTCCTTTCGACATTTAAAATGGGACACCTGGCGTTGCTTAACCTGCGTAATTGTTGATAATGTTTACTAGTGGACATAAAAAGCATTATGCCATCGAGTTCTTTCAGTTTTATTTATTAATAAATGAATATTTGATGCAGAAATGTACTAAATAAATGGTCAATAATTACATAACCCATAAAACTTCTAAACATAATAACTCAAAAACCTGGCCTCCTATAATTACGTAATTTTTACCTTTAGAATCAGCAAAATGTGTTCTATTAAACAAGGTATATTTCATTCATAGACGCTAACTTTGGTTATTAACTAAAATGATGTATGGGAAGCTGCCATAGCTCTTTCTGCCTTTACAATATTAGTGTGATAGTGTGATTTGTTTTTCTTCTTTTTAAGTGGCCAACATTACATTTTTCAAGCTGCCTAAAGGCATCTGATTTGGTTTGACGACTGTCATACCATGACGACAGTCGGCACCAACGGCTAAACGTGCCTTTCCAAGCACAGAGTAGCTTAATTTACAAACATATAATTTATAAACATACATACAAATGCGGACCACGCCCTTAGCTTCTTACCATGTGAAAGCGCAAGCAAATGGATTAGTATGCGCTTAGGTAGCTCAGTGCCCCGGCGGGAATGCGCATTGCTGGCGCTTTCGCAAGTATAGCGACGCCGGGCGTGGTCCGCACTTGGATGGGTGACCACAAGTGGCATAAAAATTTCTCGAGCTCCTCCGTGCTTCGGAAGGCACTTAACCATTGGTCCCGGCTGTCATCATTGTATGACAGTCATCCAGCTATGTCAGATGCCTTTAGGCAGCCTGAAAAATCTGACACCAGTGTTTGCCACACACGAAAAACAAGTAGGCGTGCGGGTAATAAGTTTATGAATTGTACCACACCAAACATTTTGTGCCGGGCCCTTCTCGAATTCCATTTTACGCATTGACAGTCAAACGGAAGCATTTGCGTTATATAAATAATTATAATTAATAAACAATATTATGGATTTCTCCCATGCTGGTCTGGGAGAAATAAAAAAAAACTTAGAATGTACCAGCTGCTTCTCTTCCCACGCAGATCGTAAAAGCCGATCGAGGGAATGGGCAAAATGCAAATCATGTTAACAGGCGATGCGGCTAACAACCCATCACTGTATTGATTGCTTTTCCATCTTCTCGCCCACCATGATGCTAAAAGTGGCTTTTGGGTCTTGCGGCCCTGGGCTCTGCATAGAACCGCAAGACCCAAAATTATAGTATGTATGTATGGATTTCGTTTGGTTATAAAATGATATCGATAAGAAAGCGATTTTATTTATATACTAGCTGGTGCCCGCGACTTCGTCTGCGCAGGATCACACAATATCTTTATAAATTGTAGCCTATGTGTTATACTTTTTGTATGAACGCTGTGCACTTGCAACTATGATCTTTGCGAAATAACTTATAATTTTAGACAGATTTTATTACTAACATAGAATAAGTACCATTGTTACTAATCCCTGGGCCTATGTTGTCTTAAATAAAGTTATTATTATTATTATTATTATTATACTGATGTATAAGCTATATTATTGTAAAGTTTCAATTAGATCCATTCAGTAGTTTTTACATGAAAGAGTAACAAACATCCATCCATACTTACAAGCTTTCGCGTTTATACTATTCGTAGGTTAAAAATAAATATACATGAAAGGGACACGGTATATACTAGATCATTTTAGAATAAAGAAATTATAAAACAAAATTAAAAAAAAAAAGTCAGCTTACTTTGCAACCGGCCAGGTAATTTGTTTAGAAATGTCGAATTTATTTGTTGATTTTGAATTTATTTTATTATCATTATACTAAAGTGATCTAGTAGCCCGTGGTTCGATTTATTATAGGTAGTGTGTAGATAATTGAATGGATGGATGCTGGATGCTGGTGCTACGGATTTGCTACGAATAACGTAGCGGAAGCTACGGAGATCGTAGCATCAGCTACGAATATCGTAGCATAAGCTACGAAGCTCCTAGCTAACGCTAATATCATACGTTTGTTACGAGTTTGTTTGTAATAACTTTATTGTACCAAAACAAAGACATATACGAAGACAACTTACGAAAGAGCAAATATACAAAGGCGGACTTATCCCATGTAGGGATCTTTTCCAGTTAACCTGCGAGAGAGTTGTGTGCTAGTTTCGTAGTCTATCACCTAAAATTATGTATCGGCATTACTATGAGGCTGATCTTCAAGGAAGTGGACCACACATAAATATTTACATACAACATACATCACGTCTTATATATCTAATGGAGTAGACAGAGCATTCTGGGTCTTGTGGCTCTGAGAAAAAAGCGCTTAGGGCTGCAGGACTCAAGGGCCACTTTTGCCAGCTGCATTGCCTATTATCGCCGTGTGGTTTCCAGCAGAGTAGAATTAGGACCACTCCAAGTCTTTCCGTGGATGTCGTAGAAGGCGACGTAGGAAATGCAAGCTAAACAAAGTATATAAACATCAATAGGGCCTCTCCAACCCGTCTGGCCAGCGAGGAGAGTGTAGGCCAAATCCTCTGTCTGCTCTGGCCAAGTATGGCTCTGGTAGTACAGAGAGGGTCGTGCTCCTGCAGTGGAGACTAAAAAAACCTGATGATGATTGCCTATTAACATGTTTCGATTTTTTGCCCATCCCTCGATCGCCTCTTACGATCTGCACGAAAAGAGAAGTAGCTGGAGCTGGTACATTTTAAAATGTTTCTTTTTTCCCAGACCAGCATGGAAGAATCCACACATACATACTTACACATATAGACAGCTAAAATAATTATCCTTCCTCTTGGGTTTTTGTAAAATCATCACCATTACCAGGTCTTTTTGTCTCCATTGCAGGAGCACGACTCTCTGTACTTCCAGAGCCATACTTGGCCAGAGCAGCCAGCGGACTTTGGCCTATTCTCTCCTCGCTGGCCAGACGGGTTGGAGAGGTCTCATTGATGTTTATAAGCTTTGTTTAGCTTGTATTTCCTAAGTCACCTTCTACGACATCTACAAGAAGACTTGGAGTGGCCCTATTCTACTCTGCTGGACCCTACGCGGCAAAAAATATATATACTTTTTTGTTAAATTTGTTTACTTTACTCTTTAATAAAACCCCAGATAATAGAGGGTTTTGAGATTGCGTCCGCAATTAATAAAGAAAGTTATAAATGTGCCGTAAACCGATCCATAAACCTCAAAGTTTATGAGATAAGGTATAACCGACCAGACGTCATAAAATTAGCGGCTCGTAAATAATATTATTTTCAATTGACCTATATAGGGCCGTTTCAATCAGTGTCCGTTGATCTGTTAAATGAAAATATATATAGGTAATAAATAAACTTATTTTGTTCATATCCAACTTATTTTTTAACTAAAAACTACTTTTCAAACATAATGCGGTTTAGTTTTAGAAACTAACCCTTAGCCAGGCCTGGCGATTATTTTATCTTTATATACAGATAATGGTAGATTAGAGGATAATAAAAAAACTAATTTCTTAATTTTTTTTATTTCTACAATTTCCTATAAAAAAACCCTCTGGTCTGGATATGACCACTGCCCATTTAAATATACATGATGTGGATTAGATCTGACCACTGCCCATTTAGGTCACAACATGTAAGTATTGAAAAATAAAGGTGAATCTACATATAAGCCTAATATTAAAAAGAGGAAAAATTTGAGTGTTTCTTTGTATAAAAATATTAATTAATATTAATGTCTCTGTGATGTAGTGGTTAAAAGACTCT
This sequence comes from Acrobasis consociella, assembly GCA_963555685.1. Lineage (NCBI taxonomy): Eukaryota > Metazoa > Arthropoda > Insecta > Lepidoptera > Pyralidae > Acrobasis > Acrobasis consociella. Next base: position 1,371,936 of record OY743127.1, read on the forward strand.
GACACCAGGGTATCGGTTATTCTTCGATCCAAGAACCTATCTATCTACCATACAAACTTTTTGATGTGTAAATATTGTTTTGCCTTTATTTATATGGATAAACGCTTGTAGGACAGAGGTCACATGTTGACCACAAACTTTCGGCGTAAATATTTCAAAGAAAAACAAATATCATGTAAAACCGAAACATATTACATATAATTCAACCTATCTGCTATTATAAAAACACAAATAATATCACTTACCGGGATTTTTTCCGCCATAATACAAAAAAACACTTTCAGTTTGCACAATAATTCGCTGTTCGACCAATATTTTGACTTTGACAAGCGAAATGTCAAGTTTTTTTTTTTAGAGGCGTATTTTTTTTTCGTTCAGAAATCAATTGTATCATAGACAATAGACGGATGACATTTTGCGGTTTCTAGCTAGCATCTGCTCGTCAGAAAAAAATTATTTCTGAGGTGGTTCGCTATGTGATCACTACCTGGCTAAGGGATAAATACCAACTGCAGAAAAATTGGGAGCAAAAGCTAATCTACTAATATTAGATAGATAGATAGATAGATAGTTTATTCACAAAAACTGCATCACATACAAATAAACTTACAAACTATAACTTATCCTAAAAATTTTAATTTATATACACTATTACATTTATAAATGTATGTGCTGCAGCAGTGCAAAAAGGCCAAAACTCAGCGTGGTTAGCCTGTGAGGCGACACACTGGTTTTCAGTTTTAACCTAAGGCAAAAATACGCGGGAGGTTTGAAGTAGTTATATATTATGTAGCCTTACCTAGTTAATAAATTAAAATATATTGAATTCAAATAGGATGACCAAATAAAATAATGTTAAACAATAATATAATACAAAACAATTAATAGTTAATAGTGAGCCCAAAGAAAGTTATATTTTTTATTTTTTCGGTGCTGCAGCCGTTCCTTGCCTGCGACGAAGTGCTTTTTTTTCTATTTTTTTATTTATTGTGTTTGGCGGATTAACCTACCATTCAGATCCTCTGTTTATCCAAAATAACGGATCTGTAATGGATTTTGAAAACTTTTTTGGACTGAGAGTTTCTCAGTGGCGGTGGAATATTGTTCCAACACTTCGTCGCATTGTAACGAAAGCTGCCTCGAAATGCAGCAGTTTTGTGCCTTTGGGGTATTAAGATACTCGAAATTCGCGTCGACCTGTGCTGCCTAGCTCCACGAGGTTGTCTAAACTGCAGTTTACCAAACAGATACTCAGGAGTCTTGTAATGAATAATATCGAACATAAGAGTCGCAAGATGCAGCTGCCTTCGGGAGTCCATGTTCAGCATGCTGGCACTGTTGATGTAAGGTGTAATATGGCTGCGTGGAGGTATATTAAAACAGTACCGACAGCAGGCATTCTGTACACGTTGTACTAGTTTTTGAGTCCTACGCAGCAACCTGGGGCCATACACTACATCGCCATAGTTAAGTTTTGACAAAACTAGGGACTCACACAGGGTGATACGAACCTGCTCAGTTAGTAAATGACGTAATTTATACAGCACCTTAAGTCTATAAAAGCAGGATCTAGCAAGACTTATCATGTGATTCTCAAATCTAAGTTGACAGTCAAAAGTAATCCCAAGATTCCTGGCCTCCTCCACCCGCTGTATATTCTGACCAAGTACATCAAGAGTAGGGTTAGCATGTAAAATCTTTTTGACCTGTGTGTTGGTGCCTAGAACCATGAACTTACACTTTTGTGGGTTAAGCACCAACGCGTTTCTGGAAGACCATGATGCCACTCTATCCAGATCCTGCTGCATCTTTAAAATGGCAGAGGAAATATTCACTGGTGAGTCAGATATATACAGCTGGATGTCGTCAGCGTAGCAGTGATATCTGCAATTCTTGATCTCTTTTGTTACATCAGCAATGTAAATGGTGAACAACAAAGGACCCAATATAGATCCCTGTGGAACCCCGCGATGCACTGGAGCTGGAGAAGAAAACGAGGGCGTATCATGTTCCTTCGCAATCTTTACCACTTGTGACCTACCATTCAGATAACTATCAAACCACTTGATAGCGTGGTGGTCGAAACCGTAGTACGCCAACTTTGAGAGAAGGAGCGGGATATAGATACTATCAAAAGCGCGAGAGTAATCAAGTAAGGACAGTACAGTACCATGGCCAACGTCTTGTTCCGCTAGAATATTGTCTGTTACGTCCAGCAAAGCTGTAATTGTACTTCGACCCTTACGAAATCCAGATTGTAAGTCCGGTAAAATGTTGTTTTCTTCAATATATTTAATAAGCTGTGCGTAGATGGCTTTCTCTAAAATTTTAGACAGGAAAGGTAAAATACTGATTGGCCTAAGGTCTCCCAGCTCTGCGGGCTCATTGGTTTTAGGGATAGGATTAACAATAGCCTGCTTCCAGCAATTAGGTACAACGCCAGTAAGAATAGACTTATTAATTATTTCAGTAATTATTGGAAGGGTATGCGATAGAGTTAGTACGATCATATCTTTACTTATGTTATCACTACCAATTGCATTTGTTTTAATTGACTTTATAAATTCAAAGACCTCACTTTCCGAAACAGGTCTCAACTTAAATGTAGCATCAGAATAACGGTGAAACTCGAAAAAACTCAGGTCAGATAAGGGCACATTACTGCTGCTAGGAACGTTCAAAAAGTGATTGTTTATAACATTGGGGTCATTGAATTTCGGGGGTAAATAATTATTTTTGCTGGGGTCAGTCAGGACCTTCTCCTTTAAGTTTTTCCAGAGAGTTTTACTATCCTTGTATTTTGAATTGACATGATGATTAAGATAGGCACGTTTTTCATTAAGTATTGCGTTTTCAACTAATGACTTTAGGTCCTTATAATAACGTTTATGAGTATCTAGCTTGGTTTTCCTATATCTATTTAGTGCCTCATCACGTAGACTGATCATCTCTTTTATAGTATCGGTGATCCAAGGTAATGACGGGTGCTTTAACCTTACCGATCTTTCAGGAGCATGGATATCAAAAAGACGCAGGAGAACACTATTAAGTCCCTCAGCCATTGATTCAACTGTATCTAGCTGCGTTATAGAGTTCCAGTCAATGAGATTTAAGTCTTGTTCAAATGTGTCAAGATTTATATTTTTTAGAGGCCGATATGTTATTAATTTGGCTTTTGGCTTGGTTTTCTTAAGCAAAAAATTTATACTAATCATAGCATGACCTTTTTCACCAGTAACATTGGAAATAGCTACATCACGCACCGGGCAGTCAGTACACACTACATCCAACAATTTCTGAGAGGAGGTCGTAAAATGAGTTGGGTCCGAAACGACTTGATTTAAATTAAAATACTGTAGAAATTGTTTAAGCTTAGGTGTTCCACTATCCCTAGAATCCAATAAGTTAATATTGAAATCGCCAAGCAAAATCACGTAATCAAAGCTTGAAAATTGCGTTACAGAGTCTGTCAGAGCATCTATAAAGTTATCGACTTTCACCCATCTGGGTCTATACGCAGTCCCTATCACTATACTACGTCCGCTCACCTTTGTGGTGAGCCACATTTGCTCAATAGCATCATTAGGTCTCCTGAGGAAACGTACCTTTACCTCATTCTTGATATAACTTATAAAGTTTGTAAGTGTGGGTGGATAGGTGTTTGTTACTCTTTAGCATAAAAAGTACTAAATGGATTTTAATGAAACCTTACAATAACATTGCTTATACATCAGAATAACACATAGGCTACAATTTAAAAAGATATTGTGTGATAATCCTGCGCAAATGAAGTCGCGGGCACCAGCCAGTAATGTGTGCATTTTAAAAATGTGCCTTTTGCGCCTTTTTCTTCTATACCCCACACGGTATGGTTCGATTTATCTTATTGTTTAATTGACCGAGCAAGCGAAGCGAGCAAAGCGTCTCAGTTTCGAGACTAGCCAAAAATTCTTTTGTCCGTCTGTCTGTCTGTCTGTCTGTCTGTCTGTCTGTCTGTTCTCGCCTACAGGTCGCATTTCTTAACCGATTCTCATGAAATTTTGTAAGCAGGTTCAGCAACTAAATAGAATTTTTTTGTCGAGCCAGTTTTTCGAAATTTTTCAAAATGGCGGAAATATGGGGGTTTAAAATTTTAAAACTGTCATATATCCGCCATTTCAAAATATTTTCAAAAATGTCGATAGACTTTTTTGTTGCCATTATGAAAACGATATATTTTTTATTTGAACAACTTTTTTGTCTGAACAACTTTTTTATACGTTATACTTAAACGGGTTTAGGGTGACTCGCGAAGTCTAGCTGACTAAGCCGTGACGAATAAACAATACAAATCCTCTTACAAAATATACTCAAACTATTTAACGGTGAATTCAGTCCGGGCTACTGAACAACTTTCTTAAAAATACATGTCTTCCCTGGGGTCCACGAAATAATTTCTCTAAATAACTATTATGGTTATTATATTGAGTTTCATAAGTAGTTCTATAAATTTTATTATATTTAACCGACTTAAAATAAAAAGGTTTTGCTAATTTTACGATTAGTTTTTGCTTATTTTAATTGATTGTTGACTTGTTTATTAAATTTAGCAATTTTGTTGAGCGAACTTTCGTTCAATCGCTATCGCTGCTTGTCTGTGCTTCTGTAGTAGAATTAGTAATTATGCTACGAACTAACAAGAGATCAACAGCAATCAAAGCCCGCGAAGTAGCTTTACGAAGAAAGTAAGCAACCAATGAGCAGCGGCATAGAGCCATGGCAAGACAAATAAACATTTAAACCTGGTTTATCCAACAACGAGCTGACTTTGTCATATGAAAAATGATGGGTCATTTTTGGTACAGAACTGAATTTCAGCATCACGGTATACCTTATATCCATGAGATTGTATGGTTGGAAGGTGTTCCTGACATTTCAGAGCTAGATCGAAAGTCATTTGAAGAAAGGGCTGTGATTGGCAACTATTTTGGAAATTTGGTCACAACCATGAATTCGCATATCGGTAAACCTGCACCGATAATAAAATTCATCCAAATCAGTTACATTATTCTGAAATAATAATCGCGAGGTCTAAGTTCGTGGCGAACTACTAGTTATTTAGTTTTTGGCCTATAGACAGCGCCATATTGAATTTATCGTGACGTCACATAGCCCGCACCAGCGCGCAGCCAAGACACTAAGTAAATTTTTTTTATTCAATGTAGGATAAAATTATCTCTTATTGAAAGTCCTTTTTAAAATATTATTTTAGTGCAAAAGCTAAAACTAAGCTTCCAAAGATAGGTTTTCCAGCGACCTTGGTCAGGTCGTCAGACCACCTTGTGGGCGGGTGCCCTACGCTCCATTCGAGAACCTTTTTGCCCTATCGGCCATCAGTTCATCGCGCTATGTGTCTGGCCCACTGCCATTTTAACGAGCTAATCCTATGGGCTATGTTGACTGACTGACTTTAGTTCTTCTATGAATTTCCTCATTTCTGATTTGACCACGTAGAGAAACACCGAGCATAGCCCGTTCCAAAGCGCGTTGCAAGACCTTACTTTCTGATGATGGAGCCGGGATATATTTGACGGAACTCAGTTATAAGCAACATAACCTCTACACCAAGACACATAACCTCATTAAATAGGACTCGTTTGATTTGTCTTGACGAACATTTAGACTTAGTTGACGTTGTCGGTGGTCTGATCACGGATACGGAAGGTAGTCGTTGGAATTCAGTAATAAAATGACGCAACTCCATCGATTTTGGGCTTATTTTTGTATTAATAAGTACTTCGTCGTCACAATAAAAGCTTATACAAAAATTATATCTTTTTTCAAAAACTTATTAACCTCATAATTTCCTAAAGTGACCAATGAAAAGCTAACTCGTAAATAGTCTTAAATCTTGCATCAGTCGTATCGTATCTCTTCAATACATAGATCTATTTCCACGGCATCTCGATTTTCAACCTTATATCAAAGAGTGAAGGTATAAATTAGCATTTCTTGAGGTCATTGTATGTCTGACCCCTCTTACCGCTAATTTATAGGTACTTTGGAAATCGGGTACTAGGGTTTACTGCTTAAGGTCAAGATGAGGTATAGTAGGATTTGCCATTTGCCGAATTGATTTGCGGTATTTTTGTATTCTATTTACGTCATGTCGTGTGGTTTCTGCTGAGTAGAATAGGGCCACTCCAAGTCCTCCCGTGGATGTCGTAGAAGGTGACTTTGGGAATACAAGCTAAACAAAGCTTATAAACATCAATGAGACCTCTCCAATCTCCAAACCGGCGAGGAGAGTGTAGGCCTTGTCCTCTGGCTGTTCTGGCCGAGTATGGCTCTGGAAGTACAGGTTACCTCGGTCTGCACCGTTAGGGATAAAGACGTGGGTAAGTACTCTCTTTTCGTGTACTTTATAATCATCCTCCTGTATTCCTGGTTGCATCCTCAGCGATAATGTTTCAAATCCCGGGGTCCGCTACCTAACTAGGTGATTTGACGAGGTTACTGGTTTTTACACAGAGCGACTGCCGTCTGATCTCCGCAATCCCTAAGGGTACACCAGAACCAATCTTTATATAGGTTTAAGTAAACGCTAGATGGCGTTCGGGACCCATAGTTCATACTAGCCTTCCGAAACAAGTAATCATCTTTCTTTTCGGATAATCAGGTGATTCAAGCCTGCAACATCTTAACCAGACTGCAAACAACTTTTCACTAAGTGTACCGTAAGTACAGTGGGATTCGAACCTACGACCTCCCCGGATCACAAGGCAAATGACTTGACCACTGAACCACGGAGGCAGTCTCTCTTTTCCTGTACCTACAAACTACAAATTCGTTCTAGTTACAAAGTATTTCGATAGCACACTTAAGCTTTCAGCCCGACAAGACGGGACAAACATTTTAACGTTCAGTGTAAACAATATCTACTATCTGAACTAAGATGGCTATATTCTTTGAAACTACATTCTAGGTAATGTAGAATACAAGTATTTTTACCAAGCAAATTAAAAATAAAACGAATTTCAATCATACACATTCCGTGTATTTTCTGGCAGAGTAGAATAGGATGTAAAAATATACATGGTACATAAATAAGGCACATATAATTATTAAACTAAAAATAAATTAATAATTCATAGCGGTAGTGCAATGCGATTGTTTGCCGTGCGATTTCCGGCAGAGTAGAATACGACCACTCCAAAACCTCCCGTGGATGTCGTAGAAGGCAACTTAGGAATAACAAGCTAAACAAAGCTTATTAACATCATGAGACCTCTTCAACCTGGCCAGACGGCCAGCGTGGAGAGTGCAGGCCAAATCCTCTGGCTGCTCTGACCAAGTATGGCACTAGTAATATAGACAAGGTCGTGGGCCTGCAGTGGAGCCTAAAAGACCTGATGCTGAAGATGATTTTATTCCACCAAATATGCTTAGAATCATCTCGATCAAGTCAGCTTTCAAACAGAAAAACACATCAAAATCGACCCATTCGTTTAGGCGCTACGATGCCACAGACAGAAACATAGACGTCAGAACTTTAAAAAAAATCAAAACTAAAAACCTACTCACCCCGAAACTTCACATCCAATTTTGATAAAATTTCTATAGGACCACCTTCTTCATCTTATCGTGTGTGTTAGTGACTAACACTAGTGTCAGAGTTTTTAAACCGCCTTAAAGGCCTCTGACATGGTTTTAGGTAACGACCAATTTCAAAGACAGTGACCGGGACCGACGGCTTAACGTGCCCTCCGAAGCACGGATCATCTTACTTATCAGATAATCAGGTGATCAGCCTACAATGTCCTAACCAAACTAAGACAACAGCACAAAGCCGTTGCCCCCACTAGGAATTGAACCCGCGACTTCCGGATATGAGCCGAAATGCTCTAACCACTACACCACGGAGGCAGTTATAGGACCACCTGACAAGTGTACACAAAAAAAAATCCAAATCGGTGCAAGCGTCTTCGAAGAAATCGGTGAACATACATTAAAAAAAGATATTAGATAATATCAGGATAAATTCATAACCTTCTCCTTTTTTGAAAAACGGTTAAAAATGGAATTAAAACACAACTAAACAATAACATCTCTCTTCTCATCGGAGGTTAAAAACACATAAACCATAATTCATTAATAGTACGTCAAACGTCTAAAACACAAATGCATAAATGTTCCATCTTTTCAATTCTCCAAGTTTCAAGCCAAAGGCAGGAAGTATAATCAAAGAGCTTATTTTCTTGGCTACTTGGCAGAAGCTTTCGTTTGCCATTGCTATGCAGTGAGTGAGGAAAGCTGGAAGCTTGCCATGAGATGCCGTATTTTGAAATATTCAAACTATTTTTAAATTGAACTAATACATACATACATACATACTATCACGTCTTTATCCCTAATGGGGCAGACAGAGCATTTTGGGTCTTGTGGTTCTATGCAGAGCCCAGGGCCGGACCCAAAAGCCACTTTTAGCGTCATGGTGGGCGAGAAGATGGAAAAGCAATCAATACAGTGATGGGTTGCTAGCCGCATCGCCTGTTAACATGATTTGCATTTTTGCCCATTCCCTCGATCGGCTTTTACGATCTGCGTGGGAAGAGAAGCAGCTGGTACATTCTAAGTTTTTTTTATTTCTCCCAGACCAGCATGGGAGAAAATTGAACTAATTGAATTTTTAAAAGAGGATATGCGGTAGTGCTAACTGATAAGCGTTAGTAATAACTAACGCTTCTGCAAGTAAAGCGACACCAGGCAAAGTCGGCACCTGGATGGGTAACCAAAAGAGGCATAAAAATTTCTCGCGCTTCTCCGTGCTTCGGAAAGCACAGCTGTTATCACTGCGTCAAACTTTTTCAGATGCCTTTAGGCAGCCTTAAAAATCTGACACGAGTGTTGGCCGCCTTGCACACACGAAAAAAAATTAATTTTGCTTGAGAAAGTTAAATAAAATTATTTACAAGATGCACCCTCTTAACAAACAAATGAATACTTATTTTTCTTTAAATGCACTTAATATCCTAGAGTATTTTAAAGCACAAAATAAATAAATATCTCTGGACACAAAAATTATTTAACTAAAACTAAATAAACTACCTAAATTAAAATAATCCTACTATCCTACTAATATTATCCCTTAGCCAGGTAGTGATCACATAGCGAACCACCTCAAAAATATTTTTTTTCTGACGAGCAGATGCTAGCTAGAAACCGCAAAATGTCATCCGTCTATTGTCTATGATACAGTTGATTTCTGAACGAAAAAAAAAATACGCCTCTAGAGAAAAAACTTGACATTTCGCTTGTTAAAGTCAAAATATTGGTCGAACAGCGAATTTTTGTGCAAACTGAAAGTGTTTTTTTGTATTATGGCGGAAAAAATCCCGGTAAGTGATATTATTTGTGTTTTTATAATAGCAGATAGGTTGAATTATATGTAATATGTTTCGGTTTTACATGATATTTGTTTTTCTTTGAAATATTTACGCCGAAAGTTTGTGGTCAACATGTGACCTCTGCCTATCTAGAAAAACTTATTGTGGTTATTATGTAACCACTGTCCTACAAGCGTTTATCCATATAAATAAAGGCAAAACAATATTTACACATCAAATAGTTTGTATGGTAGATAGATAGGTTCTTCGATCGAAGAATAACCGATACCCTGGTGTCAGAGTCTTTTAACCACTACATCACAGAGACATTAATATTTATTAATATTTTTATACAAAGAAACACTCAAATCTTTCCTCTTTTTAATATTAGGCTTATATGTAGATTCACCTTTATTTTTCAATACTTACATGTTGTGACCTAACTGGGCAGTGATCAGATCTAATCCACATCATGTATATTTAAATGGGCAGTGGTCATATCCAGACCAGAGGGTTTTTTTATAGGAAATTGTAGAAATAAAAAAAAATAAGAAATTAGTTTTTTTATTATCCTCCAATCTACCATTATCTGTATATAAAGATAAAATAATCGCCAGGCCTGGCTAAGGGTTATAAATGCGGAAGTGAGTTTGTATATTTGTTTGTTTGTTACCTCTTCACGCTTAAACTACTGAACCGATTTGGATAAAATTTGGTATGGATATAGTTTAAGACTCGGGGAAGAACACAGAGTACTCTTTATCCCGAAATTCTCACGGGGAGCGAAGCCCGCGGGTACAGCTAGTAAAACTATAAACTAAAATACCTTAATTAAAATAATTACATCAATTATCTTCCTTTCTTTCAAATTTGTTTTACTTCTTTCGATTGATGAAGTATTTATTAAAAATATTCAGATTTAAATAATATTATTTTAAGATAACTTAAACATAATATAACAAATAATATTAACTAAATAAATACAACCTAAAATTAAAACTAACTAAAAATAATTAATATTAAATTATATAAAAAATTGAGGCCAAATCGCTGCCAAATACCAATTAAAATAAAACATGACTTGATATTATTTATGTATGTAGACATTCGTGTACCAAGAGCATAATTACTGCTAAAGAAGTGTATAATACGGTTTTCAAATTAGCTAAACTTTTAGTCTAAAGATTTTAATGTAAAGTAAAGGAATTTAGCAAAAGCCCGCGTTTGGTATGCAGTGTGAGCTTCAAAAGCTGGCCGCTCGCCGCATGCTGCCTTATCCCAGGATGTTTGCTGAATGTATTTCTTAAAACTTAGTGTTAATATGTGGAACTGTGTGTAAAATTGAGGTATCAGACGTGGAGGGAAATGGTTTAGACTGAAAAGTTTTTATGGCTCATTAGATTGTTAAAAAGTATTAGTAGCAAATAATAACGAAGATATTATACAGCGCATTTTAATTTCGCGTTACGTCACTATATACGATTTTTAATATATAAATTCGATTTTTTTAATATAAAAATTGAACCAATCAGAAACTTTGATGCGATGTATCTTTTTTAATTTTTACTGCTTTGCTAAACGCTCAGGCTAAACGAAAAAAATGGGTCTTTTATTTTTGAATACTGAAGTTGACGGACTAATAAAATAATAAGATTTGATTTTTGTTTGAAAAGATATTGTCGCGTAGGACGATAAGTGATAATGACAATGTCAACGTCACAAATTCAAACTAGGAGAATTCATCTAAAGGGAAATTTCGTCACTCACGTCAGCACACGATTGGCCTAGCGGTCTTGGTGTTGGACTGTGAATCCATAGACCCCAGGTTCAAATCACAGTCACGTATAGTGTTTTTGAAGTTTTGTAAGAAGTTTCTAGATAACTCTAGATTAAATTAGAATGAAAATACGGGCCAGAAATAAAAGAAGACAAAAGAAAATTTATGACTTAAGTTTAGAACTTTGATGCGATATTGTTCGCATCCGGGGGGTATATAAGCGGAACAAGGCGCGGCCTACGCCAGTTTAGTTTGAAAGTAAAATCCGAAGAAGGAAGAAGGAAGAAGAAAAAGGAAGAAAAGTAAAAGTGGAAGTAGTGAGTAAAAAGTAAAGTGTAATAGTGAGTGAAGTGAGGTGTTCAGTGCAGTAAATACGCGCGAGAGACGTTTCCGCGCGTGACAGTGCAGTGACGTTTACGCGTGTGACAGTGCAGTGACATTACCGCGCGTGACAGTGCAGTGACGTTTCCACGCGCAAGACAGTGCAGTGACGTTTCCGTGTGTGTGACAGTACAGTGACATTCCGCGTACGTACCTGTGACAACTGTGAGTACCCTAGAATTGTAAATAAAGGCACTATTCCATAGGATTGGTGTTTCCTTTCCTATCCCCAACCCACTCTCGTGACAATTGGTGTCAGAAGTGGGATAGGAAAGATGCCGATCGTGCCTAGAAATGAGAGAGGGGTAACCACTCGAGCGGGAGCTGCAGCGGCAGAGGAACAATCGCTCGAGGAAACCAACTCTGGCGGAGCCGCGACAACATCAGCGGCCGTCCCACCAGCCGCTCCATTGGAAATGAACGCGTTCCTGCAGCAGATTACTGTCATGATGCAAGAACAAATACGGGCGCTGCAGGAGGAACAAGCACACCGCCAGGAGGAGCAAGCACGCCGCCAGGAGGAGCAAGCACGCCGCCAGGAGGAGCAAATACGGGCGCTGCAGGAGGAGCAAGCACGCCGCCAGGAGGAGCAAATACGGGCGCTGCAGGAGGAGCAAGCACGCCGCCAGGAGGAGCAAATACGGGCGCTGCAGGAAGAGCAAGCACGCCGTCAGGAGGAGCAACTTCAGTCCTTTTCCAAAGATGTTTTGGCCGCGGTTCGGGCCAACACAGCCCGGATGGATGACTTCGAGAAGGAAGTTGCAGAAGTAAAGGAGGAAGTTACAGAAGTAAAAGAGGAAGTTGCTGAAGTAAAAGGGAAGCTTCAACAGCTTGGTAAGGAAGTTAAACTTCTCAAAGAGTCTGGCCCTGTCACTAGCTCTGTGGTCGCTCCTTTTACCAAAAATTTAAAGGTGCCACCCTACGACGGCAAATCCTCTTGGGCTGCTTTTAAATTGCAGTTGGAGACAATTAAAAAAGCCAGCCATTGGGATGAGCAGGAGGCGCAGTCTGCATTGACCCTGGCACTTCGAGATGACGCTCTGTCCGTATTGGAAGCACTCGGCGCTGGGAAGAAAGAGGTCACTTACGACGAACTCATATGCGCTCTGGAAGCCAGATACGGTGACAGCCACCTGGAGCATGTATACAGGGCGCAACTCAAAGATCGTTGTCAGCGGGCTAGCGAGACCTTACAGCAGTGGTCTGTTGAAGTAGAGAGACTGGTGCGCAAGGCATACCAATCATCGCCATCCGTCGTTGAGGAAATGCTCTTGCAGGTTTTCATTGACGGAATAAGAGATCCCGAAGTCAGAGCAGCTGTGCGACTGGATCACCACACCACCTTGAAAGAAGCAGTGGCTCACGCCTTGGAAGTAGAAGCGGTGCGTCATGACTCACGAGCTTTGAGACTACGGGAGGTTGTAGTCACAGAAAACAGTAGACGACGACCCTACAACCCAATGTGCTATGAATGTGGAGAACGGGGCCATATTCGAAGCACTTGCCCGAAACGTGAACGTTCAACTTTCCGACGTCAGGTGGATGCAGCAGTTTCGACGTCGGAGCTGCCACAGGTAAACTAGAGAAGGCCAGGGCTGCGGGGTGGGCGCTGGCCGGTAGTAGTAAAGCCCCTGAAATTCTTGTGAAGCAGACAAGCGACGGAAATACGTTAGTGATAGACGGTTTTATCAATGGGAAACCTTGCCAATTGACGTTAGACACTGGAGCTTCACGGACAGTCATCAGTAATCGCAAACTTAAGGACATTGGAGGTCGGTATATACAAGCAAATAAAAATATCACGTTAACAACTGCTACCGGCCAACGAATCCCATCTGAAGGAGAAAAAATTGTAGCCATTAAGATCGGGGCAACACTTTATTGGCAAAGAGTGATTGTCGCAGGCATCTTCGACGATTGCATTGTAGGTTTGGACTTTCTACAAAATCATCAGTGCAATATTGACTTGAAAAATGGTGTTCTAAAACATGGCAATGATGAAATTCCGATGAAAGGAGGAAATTTTGGTAAGGTGTTATGTTTGAGGGACACTATCCTTAACCCAAGATCCCAGACGACGGTCCCTGTTATACTACCGCCAAATAATGGTAGCGCACCACGAAGATGTGCCATTATAGATGGAGAAATCTCAGACGTACCATGGATTCCGGCCAGAACCTTAGTGGGAAGTGGCCAAGTTGCGTTGGTACCGGTTCTCAACCCTCATGACGTAGCGCAAACACTGCGAAAGGGAACAGTTATCGGGAACTGTGATGAAGTAGTCTGGTTGAGAAAGTGTGAAGAGGGACAACAGCGAAAAATAACGAATCGGGAAGAAAATGTAGCAAAGCTTTTGGAGGGTTGCAAGGGCAATCTTACCAAATTGCAATTAATAAAAGCAAGAAATTTCTTGTTGAAATATAGCAATTTATTTTCTAAAAATGATGGAGATATTGGCCGAACCGATTTAGTAAAACATAAAATTGATACCGGGGATACAACACCTATTCGGCAGAGACCAAGACCTGTTCCTTTTGCCCGTGAGCAGGAAGTTGACGACATGATCCAAGAGATGAAGAAGAATGGCGTGATAGAACCTTCATCAAGCCCATGGTGCTCTCCGATTGTGTTAGTAAAGAAGAAGGATGGATCGACTAGGTTCTGTGTAGACTATCGGCGATTGAACGATGTAACTAAAAAGGACAGTTACCCACTTCCTAGAATCAATGACACTTTGGATTCACTTTGTGGCATGACTTGGTTCTCTACTCTTGATTTAAAAAGTGGGTATTGGCAAGTAGATTTGGATCCTAAGGATAAAGAGAAGACTGCGTTTTCAACCGGCAAGGGTTTATGGCAGTTCAAAACTATGCCATTTGGACTATGTAACGCGCCAGCAACATTTGAAAGATTGATGGAACATGTGCTGGCAGGTATGCTGGGAGAAACCTGTTTGGTCTATTTAGATGACATCATTATAATTGGGAGAGATTTCGATGATCATCTCAAAAAGCTTGAAAGTGTGTTTTCAAGACTACAGAGTGCAAATTTGAAGCTTAGTCCAAAGAAATGTTAATTTTTCCAACGTCAGGTCAACTACTTGGGACACGTTATTTCGGAACAAGGTATTGCAACTGATCCATCTAAAATAAGTGCAGTAAAAGATTGGCCAACGCCAACAGATAAGACACAGGTGCGAGCATTCTTGGGTCTATGCTCTTACTATCGAAGATTCGTAAGAGGATTTTCCGATATCGCGAAGCCATTACATCGGTTGACAGAAGAGAAACGAGCATTTTCTTGGGATGAAGATTGTGAGCAAGCTTTTCAGGACCTGAAAATGCGTCTATGTGAAACCCCTATCCTCGGATATCCTGACACAGAAGGCAAGTTTATTGTGGACGCTGATGCAAGTAACACCGGTATTGGAGGTGTTCTATCTCAGCAAAGAGGAGATCAGGAAGTAGTAATCGCCTACTTCAGCAAATCTCTTTCAAGGCCAGAGAGAAATTACTGCGTAACTCGCAGAGAGTTGTTGGCTGTGGTAAAGACATTGCAACATTTTAAGAAATATTTGCTTGGCCGCAAATTTCTGGTAAGGACTGATCATGCTGCATTGAGATGGTTATTGGAATTCAGAAATCCTGAAGGGCAGGTGGCCAGGTGGATTGAGCTACTCCAAGAGTATGAGTTTGAAATTGAGTATCGAGGAGGGAAGAGTCATGGCAATGCGGATGCTCTGTCTCGAAGACCTTGCCTGGAGGACTGCAAGCATTGCAATCGGCAGGAAGAGAAGGAAAAAGTAAACATCCGGCTAATCCGTACTGATTCCGTAGATGAAAATTGGACTAACGACGCCATGAAAAAGGCTCAGGAAGATGATAAAGACTTTCAACCACTATTGAACTGGCTACGAAGTGGAACTAAACCAAAATGGTCAGAAGTGGCCAAATACAGTACGGCTACAAAGAGTCTTTGGGCACAATGGGATAGCCTGGTGCTACACGATGGATTACTCTACCGAAAATGGGAAAGTACTCAAGGTAAAGATTGCCATCTACAATTGGTCGTCCCCAGAGAGAAGATAAGGAAGATTTTAAAAACTTTCCATGATGATACTTCTGGCGGACACCTGGGGATAAGAAGAACTCTCACAAAAATTAAAGAACGTTTCTACTGGTTACACTGCCGAGATGATGTAGAAGACTGGTGCCGTAAATGTCAGAGTTGTGCGGCAGTTAAGGGACCACAGACTAGAAGCAGAGGAGCTATGAGGTTGTATAATGTCGGAGCTCCTTGGGAACGAGTAGCTCTTGACATAGCCGGACCGTTTCCGATAACGAATGCTGGCAACCGGTACATTGTGGTAGTTATGGACTACTTTACGAAATGGCCTGAAGCATTTGCACTACCTAATCAGGAGGCTACCACAGTGGCGACAAAGCTTGTGAACGAAGTATTCTGAAGATTTGGTGTGCCATTGGAGATGCACAGTGATCAGGGACGAAACTTTGAGTCACAAGTATTCCGAGAAGTCTGTGAAATCATGGGAATCCATAAGACTCGGACGACGCCGTATCACCCGCAGTCAGATGGAATGGTTGAGAGGTTTAACCAAACATTGGAACGGCATCTGGCAAAAGTAGTAGAAAGCCATCAGAAAAACTGGGACGAGTATATTGCGCTATTCCTCTTATCTTATAGGACTGCGGTGCATGAGACCACTACAGTTACTCCAGCATATGCCAATTTTGGAAGAGAATTGAAATTGCCAGCTGATTTGTTATCAAGTTGTCCACCAGATACTCCAAAAGGAATAACTGACTACGCTAATGACCTTCGGATTAAGATGGTTGACGTCTATGAGCAGATTAGAGAGGCTGGGCTTAAAGCTAGTGAACGGATGAAGACTCGTTACGATCGAAGAGCTAATGGCCTCAGCTTCGAGGAAGGTACACTGGTTTGGCTTCATAATCCGGTGAGGAGAAAAGGAAAATCTCCAAAGCTACAACCAAGTTGGGAAGAACCTTACAAAATTGTCACCAGAATTAACGACGTGACTTACCGGATTCAGCGTAATCCTCGCAGTCCTCTCAAAATAGTCCATGTGGATCGATTGGCACGTTATCATGGAAGCAATAATGATCGGGACGATCATGTCTCGAGAGGGGGCAGTGTCGCGTAGGACGATAAGTGATAATGACAATGTCAACGTCACAAATTCAAACTAGGAGAATTCATCTAAAGGGAAATTTCGTCACTCACGTCAGCACACGATTGGCCTAGCGGTCTTGGTGTTGGACTGTGAATCCATAGACCCCAGGTTCAAATCACAGTCACGTATAGTGTTTTTGAAGTTTTGTAAGAAGTTTCTAGATAACTCTAGATTAAATTAGAATGAAAATACGGGCCAGAAATAAAAGAAGACAAAAGAAAATTTATGACTTAAGTTTAGAACTTTGATGCGATATTGTTCGCATCCGGGGGGTATATAAGCGGAACAAGGCGCGGCCTACGCCAGTTTAGTTTGAAAGTAAAATCCGAAGAAGGAAGAAGGAAGAAGAAAAAGGAAGAAAAGTAAAAGTGGAAGTAGTGAGTAAAAAGTAAAGTGTAATAGTGAGTGAAGTGAGGTGTTCAGTGCAGTAAATACGCGCGAGAGACGTTTCCGCGCGTGACAGTGCAGTGACGTTTACGCGTGTGACAGTGCAGTGACATTACCGCGCGTGACAGTGCAGTGACGTTTCCACGCGCAAGACAGTGCAGTGACGTTTCCGTGTGTGTGACAGTACAGTGACATTCCGCGTACGTACCTGTGACAACTGTGAGTACCCTAGAATCGTAAATAAAGGCACTATTCCATAGGATTGGTGTTTCCTTTCCTATCCCCAACCCACTCTCGTGACAATATACTTGTCAGGTAGTCCCAAAGAAATTTTATCAAAATTGGCTGTGTAGTTTGGAGTCGAACCGTTGAAGTCAGTTTTTAGTTTTGGAAAATTATATCAACATTAAAGAAAGCGGCGGAATACATTACCCTCTATTGAGCTTTGCCAAAATCGAATAAAAGTATTAAAATTGACAAATTTACCTAAACCTACATTTTATCATCATCATCAGTCTTTTTTTGTCTCCACTGCAGGAGCACGACCTTCTCTGTACTACCAGAACCATACTTGGTCAGAGCAGCCAATGGATTTGGCCTACACTCTCCTCGCTGGCCAGACGGTTGGAGAGATCTCATTGATGTTTATAAGCTTTGTTGAGCTTGTATTTCCTAAGTCGCCTTCTACGACATCCACGGGAGGACTTGGAGTGGCCCTATTTAACTCTGCTGGAAACCACACGACGAGAGAGAACATACACCAAACTACATTAAAGAGTTTGCTATTGCAGCATGAACGACGAAAAACTGGCTAGTTGCCACACGGCGACGTATTTCCAAAATGTGTTGGCTAATTTTATTTGAGTTTAAAAGCTACGAGGGTAATTGTGAAATATAGGGGCTAATTTTTCAGCGTAAGCTTTTAAAACCGTGGTAATGAGAGAAGAAAGGTTTGTGTGGCGGAGTTTTCGTGTTGCTAAGAGTTTTCTGTGACGAAATATAGCTATATACCCTGTAAGTGATAAAGACGTACGAGTATATATATACTCGTAGATCACTGAAAATAAACGTCAAAAGGCGGCTGTTTATTATGTAATAGCTAACTATTTTTTATATTGGGTAAAAAATAGTTCATTTTATTTAGTCTTCTTCTTATCGTGTGTGTTAGTGACTAACACTAGTGTCAGAGTTTTTAAACCGCCTTAAAGGCCTCTGACATGGTTTTAGGTAACGACATGATTTTATTTAGTCTGTCAACAAGATTATTCAAAAAGAAAGGTATAAGTAAAAATCCACAAAGGTACAGCGCTTTGAAGTTTTGTAGTTTTGATGATTTACGTTACCTTCTGTTAAAAATCATATCTGATCGTGACGTCACGCAAAACTTAAATGCTCTATATTTCGTCATTATTTGCTAATCAAAGAAAAAATGCTTATATACCGTACTTTTTAATAATCTATTTATCGAGCCAAATTTAATTTTTAGGCTAATTCCGTGTTTTCTGTATTATACAATATTCACAGATTTTCAAAGATACATTTCTTATTGTTTATTACATATCTAGATATGTGGACTGGTGAAGTCGCAGGCAAAAGCTGGTAGTTTATAATAGTTCCCTTGCTTTGTAGTGGTTCATAACTAAGACAACAGACAATATCCAACCCCTATTAAACGTTCAACAAAGTGAAAGCCTGGCACAAGCCTTAACTAAGGGTCTTACCACACTAAAGCATG
Organism: Acrobasis consociella; assembly: GCA_963555685.1. Lineage (NCBI taxonomy): Eukaryota > Metazoa > Arthropoda > Insecta > Lepidoptera > Pyralidae > Acrobasis > Acrobasis consociella. Next base: position 1,390,796 of record OY743127.1, read on the forward strand.
ATTTTTGACGAGCTTGGTGGCCCGGCGGGAGAACACTTTACAAGCGCTTTTGTAAGTTAAGCAACACCGATCGTAGTCCACAATTGGATGACCATTAATGGCGTAAAAAATGATTTCGCTATTGGTTCAGGTTGTCTGTATGTATGACGGTCTTCAAGATATGTCAGATGCCTTTAGAGTTACAATCATGCTAAGCGTGACCCGGGGCTCTGTCTAACCCTAAAGACGTAACAATATATCTGTGTTTCTTTATGTGATCGAATCATCATCATCATCAGGTCTTTTTGTCTACTGTTAGGAGTCTTTGTGTTAGGAGCACGACCCTCTGTGAAGTAATGGGGCCATACTTTGCTAGAGCAGCTAGAGAGCTCAGGCTACACTCTCCTCGCTGGCCAGACAGGTATCATTAATGTTTATAAGCTTATATATTATTATAGTTATATATTGACGACCTCCGTGGCGTAGTGGTCACCATGCTAGTCCGCCACCCAGAGGTACCGGGTTCGATCCCCGGTCAGGGCAATTTGGAAAATGGCCTTTTTCAAATTGTCCTAGGTCTTGGATGTTTATCTTTATATGTATTTGTTATAAAATATAGTATCGTTGAGTTAGTATCCCATAACACAAGTCTCGAACTTACTTTGGGGCTAGCTCAATCAGTGTAATTATTTATTTATTTATTATAAGCTTTCCTTTTTATTTCCTAAGTCGCCTTCTACGCCATCCACGGGAGGACTTGGAGTGGTCCTATTCTACTCTGCCGGAAACCACACGGCGGTCAGAAGACGAATCAGTAATGAGGAAATTCGTAGGAGAAGAAAAGTCACTGACATAGCCCAGCGGATTAGCTCGTTGAAATGACAGTGGGCGGGACACATAGCGCGACGAACCGATGGCGAATGGGGCAAAAAGGTTCTTAAATTGCAGCAAGCGAAGCGTAAGACACCAACCTACAAGGTGGTCTGAAAAATTGACCAAGGTCGTTGAAAAGCGCTGGATGCAGATCGCTCTAAATCGGTCATTTTTGAAATCATTGGGAGAAGCCTATTTCCAGCAGTGGATGTTATGCGGCTGAAATAATGAACATACTAGCTGGTACCCGTGACTTCCTCCGCGCAAGATTATCACACAATATCTTTATAAATTGTAGCCTACGATGTGTAAGCTATATTATTGTAAAGTTTTATTAAAATCCATTCAGTTTTTACGTCAAAGAGTAACAAACATCCATCCATCCATACTTACAAACTTTCGCGTTTATAAATATTAGTGGGATCTGCACCAATGCACGTTTTGGACAAATTTTCACCAGTCTGTTCACATCTCTAGTACAGCACTTACATAGATGTGGCAAAACCCTAATTTCAAAACAAAGTCCAAACTTGTAATTCAATTAACTGAAACGACTGCCTTCAGCTCTGACACTCCGTATGCAAATGGTGTTGGATAAAGTGCAGTCTACACTATAGGATACTCAAGTTTGGGAAACTCTGGCTACGGGTAAATACAGAACGAATGAACGAACTTCAAATAATTTAAAAACTACTTCAACTTCTGATCTTTTTCATCAGTTCAACTGCCTCCGTGGTGTAGTGGTTAGAGCGTTCGGCTCATACCCGTAGGTCGCGGGTTCGATTCCCGGCGGGGGCAACGACTTTGTGTTGTGGTCCTTGTTTGGTAAGGACATTGTAGGCTGATCACCTGATTGTCTGATAAGTAAGATGATCCGTGTTTCGGAGGGCACGTTAAGCCGTCGGTCCCGGTCACTGTCTTTGACATTGAATTTGGTCGTTACCTAAAACCATGTCAGAGGCCTTTAAGGAGGTTTAAAAACTCTGACACTAGTGTTAGTCACTAACACACACGATAAGAAGAAGTTTAACTTCACCAAAACATACTTTCTGAATTTATGGAAAAAAAACATTATGTATTTATTATCTAAATATGTCGGTCTAGGTTCATATTCATTTATTTCAAGTTTTCATCTACATACAATTGTGAAACTTAAATCTAGTTTACAAAATGCACATGAGAACCTAGCAGGACGCCACCTTTAATAAAAATTTACATTTACTACATCTACATCTCATAGCTAATCGCTAGTCTTATAACATGCAGGTTTGCTAAAAAAAACATTTAAAAAAAATTTTTACAACAATTTTTTTTATTTATCAATTTTTATTTATTTTACACTAGATGCACCCCGCGGTGTCACCCGCGCTTAAAGTAGCCTTAGTGTTGTGAGGTCCTGGGTTCGATCCCCAGGTAGACCGAATGGGAAATTGACATTTCAAACGGTCCTGGGTCTTGAGTGTTTACTTATATTTAATATGTGTGTATAAAATATAAAAATAAAAAGCCGATCGAGGGAATGGGCAAAAATGCAAATCATGTTAACAGGCGATGCGGCTAGCAACCCATCACTGTATTGATTGCTTTTCCATCTTCTCGCCCACCATGACGCTAAAAGTGGCTTTTGGGTCTTGCGGCCCTGGGCTCTGCATAGAACCGCAAGACCCAAAATGCTCTGTTTGCCCCATTAGGGATAAAGACGTGATAGTATGTATGTATGTATGTATAAAATATAATATAGTTGAGTTAGTATGTAGCTAGCCCCAAAGTAAGTTTAAACTAGTATTATAAAGTTTAAATTTACTTTGGGGCTAGCTATTGTGATTTGTCCCTATATATTTATGTGTTAATCCAGAGTGTCAGCTTCCTGTATACGAAATTTTAGTAACAAACATACAAACATATACACACTCACAACCTTTAGCCTTTATAATATTAATGTAATCCTTAAAATTAAATTGTCATGTATTTATTAAAATACTCGCTGCGCCTCGTGGTGTTATCCGCGTCTAAAGTAGCCTATGTGTCAATCCAGGATTTTAGCTTCCCGCATACCAAATTATATCAAAATAGGTTCAGCCTTTTACATTGTAATATTAGTGTGATATTGGATAGAGTGATTGTAAATTTACGTAGCCGGAGTCACATGTAAATGCTAGTGAATGAATATCACAACACAAAACACAGTTACGGAGTTTCCATATCAACGGACGTCCGCTTTCTGACGTCCGGATAATCCGCGCGGATCGCGGATGTTACTTATCGAGGCTTGTTTATACCTCTAGATGTAGATATAATATCGTCTACATTTGAGAGCCAGAAGTGCGATCGAGACTTGTGTTATGGGGCACTTTCTCAACGATACTATATTTTATACCAAATATTTATATAAATTTACATCCAAGACCCAGGACAATTTGAAAAACCCATTTTCCAAATTGCCCTAACCGGGGTCGAACCCGGGACCTCCAGTGTGAAAATAAAACAATTAAATTTGCATTGCATCAGAAATCCCAGTAGCGAACGTAATCTATTTTATTTTTAAATATTCAAGATTTGTTCATACTCTCATCTCACACATCAAAAATTAATTCACACTCACTAAAACTGTATAAGTACAAGGCACATTTAAATCATTTTTTTTTTTCTCAAAGCAAATTCTCAACAAATACCTACTTTCAGTATATTTCTATAGACGTTGCAATATATTGTCAGTTGTAAAGAACACTTGGCTCAGAGACAGAAACTCGTTTTTACAGCTATTACTTACAACACCGATTTCTGGCATGTGTTACGCCGGGTTACTTCAGTTATTACTTTGATAGTCGGGTAAAACTTTCACCATCGTTTTGGGTTATTGAACCTGTCTATAACTGACAGGTTATAAACTGCGATTATTTGCCAGGCAAATTAAAAAAAAATACCTGACGTTTCATACGTTAACGCCATCTAGTAATGCGAAATTACAAGTTGTAGTTTTAATAAGAGATTATGTAAGAAAGTTTTCCATGTCATTTATTTATTAACACTTTTGCTCCTAACTGCGAGTACATTTGTAGTAAATAAATAAATAGGGACCAATTACACAGATTGAGCTAGCCCCAAATTAAGTTCGAGACTTGTGTTATGGGGCACTTTCTCTACGATACTATATTTTATACCAAATGTTTATATAGATTAACATCCAAGACACAGGACAATTTGAAAAGCCCATTTTCCAACTTGCCCTAACCGGGGATCGAACCCGGGACCTCCAGTGTGAAAATAAAACAATGAAATATGCATTGTATCAGAAATCCCAGCAGCGAACGTAATCTATTTTATATTTAAATATTCAAGATTTGTTCATACTCTCATCTCACACATCAAAAATTAATTCACACTCACTAAAACTGTATAAGTACAAGGCACATTTAAATCAAATTTTTTCTCAAAGCAAATTCGCAACAAATACCTACTTTCAGTATATTTCTGTAGACGTTGTGATATATCGTCAGTTGTAAAGAACACTTGGCTCAGAGACAGAAACTCGTTTTTACAGCTATTACTTACAACACCGATTTCTGGCATGTGTTACGCCGGGTTACTTCAGTTATTACTTCGATAGTCGGGTAAAACTTTCACCATCGTTTTGGGTTATTGAACCTGTCTATAACTGACAGGTTATAAACTGCGATTATTTGCCAGGCAAATAAAAAAAAATACCTGACGTTTCATACGTAAACGCCATCTAGTGATGCGAAATTACAAGTTGTAGTTTTAATAAGAGATTATGTAAGAAAGTTTTCCATGTCATTTATTTATTAACACTTTTGCTCCTAACTGCGAGTACATTTGTAGTAAATAAATAAATAGGGACCAATTATACAGATTGAGCTAGCCCCAAAGTAAGTTCGAGACTTGTGTTATGGGGCACTTTCTCTACGATACTATATTTTATACCAAATATTTATATAGATTAACATCCAAGACCCAGGACAATTTGAAAAACCCATTTTCCAAATTGCCCTAACCGGGGTCGAACCCGGGACCTCCAGTGTGAAAATAAAACAATTAAATTTGCATTGCATCAGAAATCCCAGTAGCGAACGTAATCTATTTTATATTTAAATATTCAAGATTTGTTCATACTCTCATCTCACACATCAAAAATTAATTCACACTCACTAAAACTGTATAAGTACAAGGCACATTTAAATCATTTTTTTTTTTCTCAAAGCAAATTCTCAACAAATACCTGCTTTCAGTATATTTCTGTAGACGTTGTGATATATCGTCAGTTGTAAAGAACACTTGGCTCAGAGACAGAAACTCGTTTTTACAGCTATTACGTATAACACCGATTTCTGGCATGTGTTACGCCGGGTTACTTCAGTTATTACTTCGATAGTCGGATAAAACTTTCACTATAATGTTGGGCTATTGAAACTTGTCTATAACTGTCAGTTTATAAACTACGTTTATTTGCCGTTTAACGTTAAATTTATCTATATACATCTATATACATATAAATAATAAAACAGTAAAAAAGGTGTGTCTGTACATTAAACATATTACCAAAAAAAATATTGGGGGCGATGGAGACGTAGTAATAGAGTAAGAATTTAAAAAAAATGTCTGTCTTATTGTCTGTATGTTTGTATGTCTGTTTGTCTGTTTGTCTGTTTGTACACGCTAATCTCCAGAAATACTGGACGGATTCGAATGAAACTTTTTTTATTATATAGCTATTAAGCCTGGGCAACATATAGGGTATAAATGATTTTGGAAAATGAAACGCCTGATGCAGAACCATAATGGTCCAGCTAAACTATAAGAGATATAAAAAGGTCGCCTTAGTAAAAGTTGTTCAGCCTGATGAGCATTTTCCAGAGACAGCTTCAGCTAGTATATAATAACATAAATTTTCAGGTGTTTTTTAATTTACCTTTAAATATATAAAACTATTTAGTTTTATTTGTAAATGCCATCTTATGATGGGCGGAGTAACTAAATTGTAGAATATAGTATTTTACTAAATTATTTTTAATATTCATATCAATAAGTAACATAATCCGAAACCGAAAACAAAAAGGTTCTTTTTAGTCTGTCCAAAAATAAGTAAGTTATAAGCCTGTAAAATCTGATAGAAGGGGAAACTGTCAAGTAACAGAAATAGGATGCACATAATACTGGTAGAAAAGGCCTCAGGCCTTAAGTCCGCCATTTACATGTATTGTAATAAAGTTAAATAAATAAATAAATACAGCACGCGTGACGTCACGCTATGAAGTCTCGCGCGTACGAAAGAGATAGTGATATCTCCACGACTCTTTTATTTGAAATGTTTATTACTTGAATAAATTAACCAATTTTCTAGCTGTATTCTAAATAATATTTCTTTTCAGTGGTATTTTTTGTTTTATATAAAATATTAACCAAAAACAAACAGTGAAATAGCCTACCTATTAATCCGTATTGCCAACGTAACAAATAAAACAATTTATTATTTGACAGGCAAACTGCAAAGCCCCGACTTTCAAGCGATAACTATAACTTTTAAACATAGCTAAGAACCACCGCAAGTGAACTTGTTTTCTCGTTAAAAAAGCCGCATTGAAATCGGTCCATCCAAACGCTTCGATGCCACAGACAGACAGTGTCAAACTATAACACCCCTCTTTTTTTCTGGGTTTAAAAATAGAAAAATTCTTCCAATAATCAGTGAACATATGTACATAAAAAAATTAAGTTTGCTTCGAATTGATAATCTCTATCATTTTAGAAGTTGGTTAAAAATCGAGTAAAATGAAAATTGATAATAAACTCCTTGATAAAGTAAAATTACGAAATATTTTCTTCTTTTCTATAAAAAACATATTTTCTTGTAAACATTTTAAAAAATATTTACAAGCCACAACGTTTCAAAGGAAAAATGTTCCGTCTTATTATAAAACGCAGACTATATTTGTTACTAGGTTTAAACCATTATCCGACCGAATCAAGTTGACATTTTCAGATGAGACAATGGCATATTGCTAGTATCAACTTGATTTGGTCGGATAATGGTTTAAACCTAGTAACAAAGGTAGTCTGCGTTTTATATTAAGACGGGTTATATTTTTAAAGATATTTTCCTCTTAGATAATAATTAAGGTGAACTGAGTTAATTAGTTTGGAAGTACCTGAAAATTAAGAATAATGTAACAACAGATTTTAATTACTTAAGTGAAAACTTTGTTAGTGCAATATTCTAAGCGCTTGCAAAATTCTAATTTGTTTGACCTTTAAACGAAACTTACAAATTAAGACATTGACTTTTATGAAACTGGACTCGACACTTCCTTCTTATCTCAACGATATACATTTACCCTCACATGCATAAAAATTAACAACTGTTTTCTAAACCTATTATAGTTGAAACATGTTTCGTCCCTTTTCCTCTTTTAAACTTTTGACATAGATAGAACGTGACAAAACATATTTTACCTGAAATAGGATAAGCACGTTTGCATTTTTTATGAAAATGTTAATCATCATCATCATCATAAACTGCCTTCGTGGTGTAGTGGTTAGAGCGTTCGGCTCATACCCGGAGGTCGCGGGTTCGATTCCCGGCGGGGGCAACGACTTTGTGTTGTTGTCCTGGTTTGGTTAGGACACTGCAGGCTGATCACCTGATTGTCTGAGAAGTAAGATGATCCGTGCTTCGGAGGGCACGTTAAGCCGTCGGTCCCGGTCACTGTCTTTGACATTGGTCGTTACCTAAAACCATGTCAGAGGCCTTTAAGGCGGTTTAAAAACTCTGACACTAGTGTTAGTCACTAACACACTCGATAAGAAGATCATCATAAAACTAAATAAATAAATCTATAGGGACAAATTACACATATTGAGCTAGAGTCTACCACTCAATGCCGACAGACGAAATCCCGGTGAACGCTATACCGACAGTACGCTAACTTTTTGTGCATGAGACCGACAGAAGACGAAATCGAAATAGTTTATACCGACTGAACTCTATCCCGACTGTCAGTTTGACCGACACAACATTAAATCGATTCACTATAGATCGACTGAATCTTATCCCCCCATGCTGTAGACCGACAGAAGACTAGGCCGCCATTATTTATTTCGACTGAACGACATCCCGCCAAGAAGGAAAGCGACAAAGCACAATTACGACAAGCGGGCTAAATGAATCTTTTCGTACCGTATATCTTGTCAAGCCTTACATTATCAAAGCTCGGTCTAGGGAGGGCTATGCTCGGTATTTCTCTACGTGATCGCATTAGAAATAATGAGGAGATCCGTAGAAGAACAAAAGTTACTGACATAAGTGCCAGTAAGAAGTGGCAGTGGGCGGGACACATAGGACGCAGAATGTAACGATTCGCAAATTTTTTTTTTTTTTTTTTTTTTTTTTTTTTTTTTAGCCTGTGCTAGTGTCCCACTGCTGGGCAAAGGCCTCCCCCTGTTCTTTCCACACGTCCCTATTCTGAGCATTATGCTGCCATCCACACATGAAAGAGTCTATGTCGTCCCGCCATCTCTTTCGTGGTCTACCCCTGCGTCTGCGTCCTTCTGGTACCCATAAGGTGACTTTTCGGGCCCATCTGTCCGGCTGCATACGGCACACATGCCCAGCCCAGTCCCACTTTAGTTTTGCCGTTTTAACTCCTACATCTACAATCCTAGTTTGTGTACGCAGGTCCGTATTCCGCACCCTATCTATTCGCCGCACTCCTAAAATGCTGCGTTCCATTGCCCGCTGGCAGACCTTGAGTCTAGACTTTTGTGCCTCAGTCAGTGACCAGGTTTGAGCACCATAGGTAAGGATGGGCAAAATACACATGTCGAGGAGTTTGCGCTTCAGACACAAAGGAAGGTTGCCCTTCATTAGCGCCTTCATGGACCAGAAGCTCTTCCAGGCATTCTCGATGCGACGATCAATTTCTTTGTCTTGCCTGTTGTTAAAGGTTGCTATCTGGCCCAAGTAGATGTATTCCTCGACATATTGTAGCTCCTGCCCATCCACCTTGATCTTGTGTCTGTGGCTATTCGTCATCAGTTTGGTCTTTGACTGGTTCATCTCCAGTCCAGCCTCAAGGCTTGCCGAGCTCAAGTCTTGCAGCATTTTTTGCAGCTCGTGTGGTGACTGAGCGAAGAGGACAATGTCATCAGCGTACCGCAGATTTGATAACTGCGTACCAGCTATGTCAATGCCCATATCCTCCCATGCGACTGCAAAATTTTTAAAGATTTCTTGCAAACAGCTCGTAAATAGTTGGGGAGACAGCGGGTCGCCCTGTTTGACCCCTCGTTCCACGTCAAAATTATTAACATTAGAACAAAATGGAATATTTATAAAACCATCCAAGAATTTAAGAACGAACAAAACAACTCAATCCATGAATTTGAACGAATAAAAGCTCAAATTAGCAAAAAAACTAAAAGTGCACATTATGAACGAAAAATAATGCATTTGTTGAGTCAAAAGCCCACAATGGACATAAAATCATTTTTGAGCGCATTGGCTTAGAAATGATCACACCAAAAAAAAAACCAGCCAAGTGCGAATCGGATTCGTACACTAAGAGCTACCATTATCTATAAAAAATCGCGTTTGTTGTATGAGAGCCCCCTTAAATATTTATTTTATTTTGTTTTTAGTATTTGTTGTTATAGCGGCAATAGAAATACATAATTTATGAAAATTTCAATTACTAGCTATCGCGGTTCTTGAGATACAGCCTGGTGACAGACAGATGGACAGACGGACAGACAGCTAAGTCTTAGTAACAGGGTCCCGTTTTTACCCTTTGGGTACGGAACGCTAAAGACATAAATGTGCATATGGAAGCCAAGTTAAAAATTAAATAAAACAACAAATGGCCGCCAAGTTGTATAGAGAATGCTGATATTTATTTATAAGAATCTTAACAGTTGACCTTATGGTGTAAAAACTATACCGTAAATATGTCAAAAGTTAAGATACCTATACTTAAATAGATATCAAAATTCTCTGAAGAACTTGGCGGCCATTTAGAACTCAATTCTTTTGATGGATTTCTAACTTGGCTTGGCCCATTTTTACATTTGTTTTTGGTGGTATCAGAAATAATAAGAGAAGAAATTTTTGCTCGTAAAATTTTGATAGGCGCTTTCACTGATAAAATACGGTATTTTGCTCAACTATTTTTATATTCATATCAATAAGTAACATAATCCAAAACCGAAAACAATTTTTTTTAATCTGTCCAAAAGTAAGTAAATAATAAGCCTTTAAAATCTGATGGAAGGCACTGTCAAGTAACAGAAAAAGGATGCATGTACAGCAATCTTGACCACGCTATGAGGTCTTGCGCGTACGAAAGAGAAAGTGAGATGTCTCCACCACGCTCCCACTCTTATATTTGAAATGCTTATTACTACTTGAGAAATTAACCAGTTTTCTTGCTTTTGTAAAAAAAAATGTTCCTTTTTAGTGGTATTTTTTGTTTTATATTAACAAAAATCATTTATAGTAAAATAGCCTATTGATTGATTGAAAAAAAAATCGTCGAAATTCACTGTTTTTTGAATTGTTCCTTTGTATACGCGTAAACGCGTAATAGTCTACCTAGATGCCAAGTCATATGGTTTTACCACCTTTATAGGTCATATAGAAGTAGGTTATTGTTTTGATCATGGATCAATGATAGTTTTCCGGTTTTTTAAACGTTATTATGCCAATAACTGTTTGAGCTACATTGTTAAAATATTGGATTTAAGATAAGCTAGATAACTAAAATGTACGTGCTAAGATTTATGTTTTTATGTTAAAAAGATTTAGAGTTGTGAAGGGGTCAAAAGTAGCTCGACATGTTTCGTGTAAATAAACCTCTATTCTACACACGACTGCTCCGTCGCCAGTTCCTTTGTTTTAACTTGGCTCTGACACGCTGCTGCGTGTCTAGATTCAGTAATAGTTGCTTTTTTGTTTATGTTAATTAATATATTAAAGATTAAAAAATACTGTTTAAAAAATGTTTTTTTTTTTTAAGTTCATCATCCCTTCAGCCGCATAACGTCCACTGCTCTATACAATCTCTATATATCTGCTAAACATAGGCCTCGTCTTAAGAATTTCCAAAATGACCTATCTAGAAGGGCCTGCCAACTTAACGCCACCTTGTGGTTCTAACGTGAACGTCCTATGCTTTGCTCATCAGTGCTTGTTTGTCATTTAAAAGACATTTTGTCCCGGTTTTGCGATTAATTTGTCGCGTTTTGTGACCCCCTCACTGCCACTTCAACGAGTTAATCCACTGAGCTATGTTAGTAACTTTTGTTCTTCTACGGATCTCCTCATTATTTCTAATGCGATCACGTAGAGAAATACCGAGCATAGCCCTCCCTAGACTGAGCTTTGATAATGTAAGGCTTGACAAGATATACGGTACGAAAAGATTCATTTAGCCCGCTTGTCGTAATTGTGCTTTGTCGCTTTCCTTCTTGGCGGGATGTCGTTCAGTCGAAATAAATAATGGCGGCCTAGTCTTCTGTCGGTCTACAGCATGGGGGGATAAGATTCAGTCGATCTATAGTGAATCGATTTAATGTTGTGTCGGTCAAACTGACAGTCGGGATAGAGTTCAGTCGGTATAAACTATTTCGATTTCGTCTTCTGTCGGTCTCATGCACAAAAAGTTAGCGTACTGTCGGTATAGCGTTCACCGGGATTTCGTCTGTCGGCATTGAGTGGTAGACTCCAAATACATATATCGATAAACATCCAAGACCCAGGACAATTTGAAAAAGGCCATTTTCCAACTTGCCCTGACCGGGAATCGAACCCGAGACCTCTGGGTGGTGGACTAGCATAAACTAGACTAGATACTTCTAATCCAACGATAAACATGTCATGATCATCACCATATCAGCCGCAGAAAGTCCACAGCTCGACTTAGGGCTCCCACCAAAGTTTACCAAACGCACTTTTAGCTAAATGATTTATTTCAAATTGGAGCAGCACTGTGCTATGGAAAATTCATGTATGGCCTTAAGAAGTTTTCTCTAGATCTCCAAAATTCTAACGAAATATAGATTTAGAAATGTCTGAGGTGACGCGTCCCTCGGGTTTAACAAATATTTATGACGCTCTTAAACTACACTTTTCCATACACATGATTTTATGACGAAAGATTAGGTTTACTCGTCTATAGTAGTCTTAGGTAAGTCCCTAAGTCCTTGGAACATATTCCACCACGTCTCAAACTGCAACTCCGGCAACAAATCACACGCGTTCCAATTGTTTCAGCTAATTGTAAATTAATTAAGATTTGTCGAATATACAATATAGGTTAGCGGACCTCGGGCTTCACAGCATTATAGCTGAGGATGCAACGACATGCGATAGAGAGAGGACATATATATACGTGTGTACACACATACAAATGCCGACCCTTAGAACTTCACAAGTTAAGTTGGCATATTTTTGACTTCCTTAATACTGAGCACACTTTTCCATATAATAGGGGTGACGACAGTGTCCGAAAAGTATGATTGTAATTAGTCCGTCTTTTAGATTATCCAAAAATAATGGACCTGTATTTTTCAGTTTAAGAAAAAAGTAAAAATTCACAAAGATACGGGGCGTCAAAGTTCCGGAGTGGGGGCTTGCGACGTCACACTTAAGTAAAAATCGTGCTTAAGTATGACGTCACACGAAATTTCAATGTGCTGTATCTTTGTCATTTTAGGTTTCACAGAGAAAAGAAAAAATACGTGTACAATATTTTTTAATAATCTAACCGATGGACTAAAAATATTTTTCCATTCGTTATGCCTAAAGGTTAGTTTCACTCGTATATTGAAAAGTCTTATAAGTCCCTAAGTCCTTGGAACATGTTACACCGAGTCTCAAACTGCAACTCCGGCAACAAATCACACACGTTCCAATTGTTTCAGCTAATTGTAAAGTAATTGAGATTTCTCAAACATACAATCGACCTCGAGCTTCACAGCATTATAGCTGAGGATGCAATGAGATGAGAAAGAGAGAGGACAGATAACTACGTGTGTATACACATACAAATGCCGAGCCTTAGAACTTCACAAGTTAAGTTGGCATATTTTTTACTTCCTTATACTTAGCACACTTCTCCATACATGTAATTTAGTAACAAAAATTAGTTTCACTCGTATAATAAGGTAAAAAGTGGCGAAAAGTCTAGTAAGGGCGTCCTTAAGTCCTTGGAACATGGTTCACCGCTCAAACTGCAACTCCGGCAACAAATCACACACGTTCCAATTGTTTCAGCTAATTGTAAAGTAATTGAGATTTGTCGAACATACAATATACAATAGCGGACCTCGAGCTTTACAACATTATAGCTGAGGATGCAACGGGATGAGAAAGAGAGACGACACATAAATACGTGTGTATACACATACAAAGGCCATACAAGTTGGCATATTTTTGACTTCCTTATACTGAGCACACTTTTCCATATAATAGGGGTGACGACAGGGTCTGAAAAGTATGATTGTAATTAGTCCGTCTTTTAGATTATCCAAAAATAATGGACCCGTATTTTTCAGTTTACAAAAAAAGTAAAAATCTACAAAGATACGGGGCGTCAAAGTTCCGGGGGCTTGCGACGTCACACATAAGTAAAAATCGTGCTTAAGTATGACGTCACACAAAATTTAAATGTGCTGTATCTTTATCATTTTAGGTTTCACAGAGAAAAGAAAAAATACGTGTACAATATTTTTTAATAATCTAACCGATGGACTAAAAATATTTTTCCATTCGTTATGCCTAAAGGTTAGTTTCACTCGTATATTGAAAAGTCTATTTAGTCCCTAAGTCCTTGGGACATGTTCCACCACGTCTCAAACTGCAACTCCGGCAACAAATCACACACGTTCCAATTGTTTCAGCTAATTGTAAAGTAATTGAGATTTGTCGGCGAACGCTGCGACTAATTGCGTCTTGTTTGGATTTGGAGGGTTGCAGAGGAGTAAGTGCTGAGATACCAAGATCTAAAAGTGCTCTTTAAGCTTCACGGCTCTGCATACACTATCATGTATTTATCCCTAACAAGCTAATGCCCGCGACTTCGTCAGCGCAGGATTATCACACAATATATTTATATGTGTTATTCTGGTGTATAAGCTATATTATTGTAAAGTTTCATTAAAATCCATTCAGTAGTTTTAACTTGAAAGAGTAACAAACATTCATTCGTCCATACTTACAAACTTTCGCGTTTATAATATTATAAGGATAGGATGGGGCAGACAGAGCACTTATTTTTATTTTTTTTTATTTAAAACTTAGTAGCGTTTGACCGCTTCTCACTTGGTGGAAGGCGACGAAACGGTCTGGGATGGATCACGCATACTCAAGTAATACCTATTCACTCTTCTCTTGAAGACATCCAAATTGTATCTTTCGGGGAATAAGTGGGAAGGCAGAGCATTCCAGTCTCTAGCCGTACGTATAAGGAAAGAAGACGCAAAGCGTTTTGTACGAGTAGCTGGAACTTGTACTACATAGAGATGAAGCCCTGACCCATTCCTGGTAGTTCGATAGTGGAACGGCGAAGGTGGAATTAAATCATGAAGCTGTTGAGAGCATTCTCCAAAGTGTAGCCTGTAAACTTTTGGTCAATTCAAAGTCAAAGACAAAAAGGAGGAGACTATCAATTCTTTACGATCGTTTTTTTATATATGTTCACCGTTTATCCGAAGACGCCTGGACCGATTTGCAATTTTTTTTTTGAAAGGGTATACTTGTCAGTTGGTCCCAAATTTTATCAAAATCGGTTGTATAGTTTGAAAGTAAAGTCAGTTTTTAGTTTTAAAAAAATATACCGTAGTAACGCCTTAGCATTAGTATGTTTTCTCCTCTACAGCATAGTTACTTGCAGCAATTTATAAATATAGCGTTACAAAGGGAGGAAATTATGCGTGGTATGGCTACGTATAAGATGTAAAGTAGCGCAGGGGTATTACGTTACTGAATAGGTATGCCACTATACATTTAAGCGATGGAGGATTGAGGAGCTCCGAAGTACACTTTACCAGCGGTTTTGTAACACGGGGTTAAGCGATACGAGGCGTGGTCCGCACTTGGATAGGTGACCACATTACGCTATTTTCCAAAAAGTCAAATCAGATATTTTTTTTCAAAACGTCAAAACAAACAGTTTCTATGGGCTTTTATATGAAACACTAAAAGTTTTTTGTAGTCAAATAGCGCTTTTATTATCAGTTTTTGTGCAATAATAAATTTAAAATCACTTTAAAATGGATATGTTTAAAGACAAGTGACGTTATTTTGCGACGTTTTATTTTATTATCAGAACAAATTAATTTATTTTTAGGTAAATACCTAATTCGCAAAAACAATTCTATTTTCCTGCGGGCTTTGGAAGTATATACCATACAATGATGACGGCGGGGACCAATAAATATACAGGGACAAATTACACTGATTGAGCTAGCCCTAAGGTAAGTTCGAGACTTGTGTTATAGGATACTCTCAACGATACTATATTTTATAACAAATACATATATAGATAAACATCCAAAACCCAGGAAAAATTGAGAAAGGCCATTTTCCAACTTGAAAAAAATTTCCAAATCGAACCCGGGATCTCTGGGTGGCGGACTAGCATGGTGACCACTACGCCACGGAGGTCGTCAAGGGTGCTGGGACGGGGAGCGGGGACGCATCTTGCGAAAGATCTTAGATTCCGTCCTATATGTATACTCATATTAATACTGTAGTACCTAATGTAACTTTCCAACTCTATTCTGAGCACTACCCGACACGCACTTGGCCGATTTATTTATGTAATGCGCTGTTCACAACGATAAATCCCTCAGCCTGTGAATCACGTATTACATTGGAGATCTGTGCTAATCGCGCGATGACTGATTCATAGCGGCTGTTTCGCTTCGCAGCGAATCATATTGGCTTCGTATCGCGGGGTGCTACCATCGGTTATCTTATACCTTTAAACGAGCAATTCTTGTATATTTATATGTATATAAATATCCCTATATTTGTCCCTATATATTTATTCTGTGATCTCGGAAACGGCTCTTACAATTTCACTATTTGGTATATGGCGGTTTTCGGGGGTAAACAATCGATTTAGATTAGTCTTATGTTTGAGACCACGCGTGTTTTCGAGTTTTCAGAATATGGTCGCTAATTTCGTCCTGCCGGCCACTGTCCGTCAGGTCCAGCGGATTAAGACGCGGACTGCAAGAAACGAGTGTTACGGGTTCGAATCCCGCTCGGTGACTTACTTTTGTTTTTGAAGTGAAAACTTCTTTAGCGGCGTTGTGCACTTTTTTAGGAATGGGTAAAAAATGTTAAACTCGCGTCAGGACACGTGACCTGATCGAAAATTCGTAAGACGGATGGAGAGTAGACAGCTGGCGCGGCGTAGGAGAGGGAGTATCCCCCTCTCTTTCTACGGCGCGGCGAAAATGTATGCCTGCGCCTGCTGTTTCGTTGAGGCGGCGCAGGGCGCTTGCGCGAATGTTCGTGTGTGTTTATGTTACAGCGTGCTACGCGCATCCATGGATGGTGACAGCTGATGGCTCGACCTGCTGTGTTTTCACTTCTGCCGGCACTCCCAGAGTGCAACCCGTCGTTTTTTTTATATGTTCTAGTTTATATATAAATTTTTAATTATTATTATTTTTAGATATGTTTAAAAAACGATTTAATGTTTGAGATATAACCGGTCGCCCAGGTACTCTATCCAATGCGCTGTTCACAACGATAAATCCCTCAGCCTGTGAATCACGTATTACATTGGAGATCTGTGCTAATCGCGCGATGACTGATTCATAGCGGCTGTTTCGCTTCGCAGCGAATCATATTGGCTTCGTATCGCGGGGTGCTACCATTGGTCGGTTATGTATGACGTGGACCGAACTCGATGGTGAGTTTTTGCTCTACAGATACCACGCAGCACGGGCTTCGAAAAAACCAGCAAAGCAAGTAGTATAAAAATGCCAGTAGAAGAAAATTGGTTAATTAATGAAGCAGTAACAAGCATTTCAAATAGAAGAGTGGAAGCGTGACGGGGACATCTCACTATCTCTTTTGTACACGCGAGATCTAATAGCGTGACGTCAAGAGCGCTGTACAGTGTACGTGCATCCTTTTTATGTCACTTGACATTTTCCCTTCCATCAGATAAAGCTTATTTATTTATGGGCAGATAATAAAAACATTTAGTTTTCGGTTCCGGATTTTGTTACTTATCCTATACTTTAAACGAGCGGTTCTTATAGATAAACATAAATGAAGATCTCGGACGGCTCCACCGATTTTGATGAAACTCAGTAATAGAACCTCGCTATATGTGTTTTTTTAAAGTTCCGAGCAAAGCTCCATCACCCAGCTAGTAATATATAAATAATAAAAATAATTGATAAAATAACGTATACCAGAGTAGGACCTAGTTGCTGCATAATTCATAAGCCTCGAGATCAGGTATAATTATCATACGGGCTGAGTCACAAGCGTGTAAATAAATTATTCTTTGCTTAAATGAACCCCGAGGAAATACAACAAAAATATGAAACAAAAACAAATGCAGTTAATGCTGTAAAAAGTGTTAATGACTCCGATTTAATCAAAAGACGGTGTTTACAAGCTCACTATTATTTAGAAAGACATATTAAAAGATACTGCACACGATGAGTTGGTCAAAAAAAATTATATTTCACTCTCATCCAAAAATATTTTTTTAATTATTTTATTTTACCACTTAGTCGGCATGATTACTTATCGTCTCTTAGTAAAACCGCGGACGGACAAACAGACAGACAGACATGGCGAAACTATAAAGGTTCCTTGTTTACAACGGAACCTCAAAAAGAATGACGATCTGTATAACCCGAATGTTGACTAGTAATAATTGGCCAAGTGCGTGTCGGGCCACGCGCAGTGTAGGGTTCCGTAGTTGTAAATGCCAACTTTGAGTTCATGCCACTAAAACGTCTAAGTATCTATTGAATTTGTATGAAATTTTCCTTTTCGAGTACATTTTATAAGTTGATCGCCTATAAATTTTTTATTTGTTAACCCTACTTAGGTCTGATAAATTTCCTATAAACTGCATTATATAAACTATGCATATATAACCGTTTACCAGGTAGATGGGGGGGACACGTGACTTTAACAAAAAAAATCACTTTAAACCTAAATATTTCAGACACGGATCCCTAAATCGAAAAATGGTGTTTCCAAGGTCACAGTATTTTTGAAAGACCTATTCAACGATACCCCACACAATGTGTTTGTAGAGAAAAAAAATATTGACTTCCTATTTACTTGTATGGCACCAACCGTAAAAAAAATTGTTTCCATATTTTATTTTACGACCTTTTTGCCGTGATTAATATACATATCCATGCCAAATTACAGCTTTCTAGTACTTATAGCTTCTGAGTAGGACCGTGAACGGACAGACAGACAGACAGACAGACATGGCGAAACTATAAGGGTTCCTTGTTTACTACGGAACCCTAAAAAAGGCTTTGTAGATTTCAATTTCTTGTAATAAAGTTAAACTTTCACGCTGTACAAACGCTGAATACAATTCTCTGCGCAATTCACAGAAATTCCGCATTAATTCGAGATATTTGGCAACCCTTACAGCAACGTGCCGAATATGTTAGTATCTCCATTTTATTTCCTGACAGAACATTGATTATATTAACTTTCATATTGTACATAGACTATTTAGGACGAGAAGGGACATACCCGTTATATATATAA
Organism: Acrobasis consociella; assembly: GCA_963555685.1. NCBI lineage: Eukaryota > Metazoa > Arthropoda > Insecta > Lepidoptera > Pyralidae > Acrobasis > Acrobasis consociella. The sequence goes on from OY743127.1 coordinate 1,409,430, forward strand.
ATATTATAAAGTATCATATGTGCATTATGAGTATAAAGTATATGTGTTTGTATATGTGTATGTAATGTAGTTATATATGTCTAATCTTTTAAGGTAAATAGTACGTATTTACTTCTACCTTTTAATTGAGTGAATGTCCTCTCAATCTATCGCAGGTTGACTGGAAGAGATCCCTACATGGGATAAGTCCGCCTTTGTATATTTGCTCTTTCGAATTTTTGTATTTTATTTTGTTTTTTGGTACAATAAAGTTATTTACAAACAAATAAACAAGCAAATCAAACCACGGACTATACTACATCTTAAAATACACCAATGTGATGATAATTTATTAATGCTGAGGATGCCACCGGGAATACGTGTGGATGTTGATGAGACGATTATTATTACCAAAATTGACGAACTATGCTCTTAGCGGAAATCTTGTCCAAAAAAATTTTTTTTTCAATTTTTGGATCGTTTAACATCATCATCAGGTCTTTTAATCTAGAGCACGACCCTCTCTGTACTTCTAGAGCCATACTTGGCCAAAGCAGACAGAGGACTTTGGCCTACACTCTCCTCGCTGGCCAGATGGATTGGGGAGGTCTCATTTGATGTTCAAAAGCTTTGTTCAGCTTGTATTTCTTAAGTCTCCTTCTACGGCATCTACAGGAGGACTTGGAGTGGCCCTATTCTACTCTGCCGAAAATCGCACGACAAAAACTCAGAATTAATAATAGTTTTACATACAGAACGGAAACTCGCACCGTCCCCCGCAATCTGGTGTACACGCAACCCCCGTTTTTGGGCCTTGTAAGAGCCTGTAAAACAGGGTTGTTGCTAGTCGCACGTTGACGTTACGCGAGTCACTTGGGATTATTGAACCATCATGGTAAGAAACTGCGCACATTATCATTGTTTATCCACGGAAAACAATAAAGAACAAAAATTTTATAGATTTCCGAGTGATGAAAACAGGTAAGCAAAGCAACAAATTCTGTGGTGGCGACCCTGATTGTTTAACTCACATATTTGATGTGTGCACAGATATATTGTTGCGTTTGTAATAGTACTAGGTATACATGCTACTTCGTTTCTATGAAGTGCCATACCAGCCTGTGACTTTATACCGTTATTTTCTAGGTATACATGTGTGTTGGCTATGCCAGTCTCTCAATTTGGCTGGTAGCCAGCGCCAAGTGTCGAGTACGTACGTGATACTCAGCCTTTGTGGCGGGTTTCATTAAAAAAAATGATATTGTACTGTAGTATCTAGCAGAAAGTTTTATAATCTGCGACTTTACACAACATTTATTAGTTTATCTACTTTTTTTATTTTTATTGTTTACTTACTTACAATACTTACTTACTTTGATGCTGGCCTGGGAGAAAAGAAAAAACTTGGAATGTACCAGCTGCTTCTCTTCCAAAAATTGAATCATGTTAACAGGCGATGCGTCTAGCAACCTATCACTATTTTGATTCCTTCATCCACCTTCTTGCCTACATCAAGCTAAAAATGGCCTTTGAGTCTTGCAGCCTTGGGCTCTATCTGCTTGGAGCCGCAAGACTTAAAATGCTGTGTCTGCCCCATTAGGGATAAAGACGTGATAGTATGTATGTATGTACTTACTTACTTACAATTTTTTAATCTTAACGAAAGGTTAACTTTTATTGTTCCGTATCCAAACGGTGAAAACGGGACACTTATACTTTCCATCTGTTCGTATGTCAGTCACCAGGCTGCATCTCATAAATCGTGATAGCTAAGCAGTTAAAATTTTTACAGATGATGTATTTTTGTTACCACAGACAAATACTAAAAACAGAATAAAATTAATATCTAAGTGGGGCTTCCATTTAACAACGAGATTTTTGTACCTTCGTGCGCGAGTTCGACTCACACTTGGCTGGTTATTTCATGTTATCTGATGACTTCAATATTTATTCCATTTTTAGTATTTATTGTTACGGCGGCAAAAGAAATATATAATTTGTGAAAATTTCAACTGTCTAGCTATCGCGGTTCTTGAGGTACGGCCTGATGACAGACAGACTGTCAGACAGACGGACGGACACATAGACAGACAAATATACAGCGGAGTCTTAGTAGTCGGATCCCGTTTTTACCCCTTAGGTACGGAACACTAAAAATGACCATTCTGCAATATGCCGTGTTTTCGCAAGCGACTCTAAAGTGATTAGCCACTTGGATGTAGACCAAAGGCAGCTGCCGGCGAGTGGAGTGCACTTCTGCCTGCATCTGATAGCCAGAGCGCTTTGTGCACACTTTCGAATTTCATTTCCCCTTCACCTATTTCCGAAGAGAGAATGTGCACTTTTTTTTTATTTGCTTACTAAAGTCCTTATTAACCATTGTAAATAAATACACAGGTGAAAAGATAGACAGAGGGACACACAGATGGACAGACAAATGGACAGCGGAGTATTAGTAATAGGGACCAGCTTTTACCCTTTGGGTACGGAACTGTAAAAATGACCATTCTGCAATATGCCGTGTTTTCGCAAGCGACTCTAAAGTGATTAGCAACTTGGATGTAGACCAAAGGCAGCTGCCGGCGAGTGGAGTGCACTTCTGCCTGCATCTGATAGCCAGAGCGCTTTGTGCACAATTTCGAATTTCATTTCCCCTTCACCTATTTCCGAATCGAGAATATGCACGTATTTTTTTTTATTTGCTTACTAAAGTCCTTATTAAACACTGTAAATAAATACACAGATAAAAAGATAGACATAGGGAAACACAGATGGACAGACAAATGGACAGCGGAGTCTTAGTAATCGGCTACCGCTTTTACCCTTTAGGTACGGAACACTAAAAATGACCATTCTGCAATATGCCGTGTTTTCGCAAGCGACTCTAAAGTGATTAGCCACTTGGATGTAGACCAAAGGCAGCTGCCGGCGAGTGGAGTGCACTTCTGCCTGCATCTGATAGCCAGAGCGCTTTGTGCACACTTTCGAATTTCATTTCCCCTTCACCTATTTCCGAATAGAGAATATGCACATATTTTTTTTAATAAATATAAATAAATATACAGGGACAGAGAGATTGAACAAGTCCCAAAGTAAGTTTGAGACTTGTGTTACGGGATACTAACTCAACGATATTATGTTTTATAAGAAATAGGTACGAACTTCCTTATTAACCACAGTTAACAAATATGAAAGAATTTATAAATATCTAAATCAGCAGCGAACTTGGGATACTTTAAAGTTTCAATCAGAAAGAGAAAAACGATGTGTACTGGTGACATCAACGTCCATGTCATCTATACATTTGCCATAGAGCGTTTTTGCGAGTGAGATAGACATATTTTCGTAACATCGTTATATCTAGTTCGTTTTTCAACCAATTTGTATTCTGTTTTCACTGTTAGTACTTTACTTTTGAATATTTATGGGTAAACTGGTTAGATAACACATATTTTTTTCATACATATTCCCTAATCTTTTCTGTTTTACTTGATATTGAATTGAATCTAAAACCTGAATAAATGGTAAAAAATTATTTTAAAATATTTTGGTGGGTTACAGGTAAGCTAAACAAAGCAAGCATCAATGAGACCTCTCCAGGCCAGTGTGGAGAGTGTAGGCCAAGTCCTCTGGCTGCTCTGGTCAAGTACGGCTCTGGTAGTACAGAGAAGTTAGTGCTCCTGCAGTGAAGACTAAAAGATCTGATGATGATGATGATGAAAGATTTGCGATAAATTAGACGGGTTAGAGAGGTCTCATTGATGTTTATAAGCTATTTTATGTTGTGTTTTCTAAATCGCCTTCTACGACATCCACGGGCGATCTTGGAGTGGCCCTATTCTACTCTGCCGGACGGCACACGGTAAAACGCTTGATGAACATGGAAAAAGGCAAAAGTAAATCAACAGGAAAGCTAATCTGTTCATAATCTATGCATAACTACTCGTAGCTGCTGATATAACCAGGTCAATGCGTTCCACCCGCTCGGTGTGTCCAGCCTATGAATTTGAATGCAAAATGACAATGCGTGCATCTGCCTCGGTTGTTCTACACTAATACGATTATAATGTTTGAACAGTGTGGAGATATGTAGTTGTTTTTTCAACTGACATCAAAAAGGAGGTTGACAATTGTCGGAATCTTTTGTTTTTTTTTTATGTATGTTTACCGATTACTCTAAGATGTATGGACCAATTAAATTGTCCTGGGTCTTGGATTTTTATCTAATACGTATTGGTATAAAATATAGAATCGTTGAGTTAGTATCCCATAACACAAGTCTCGAACTTACTTTGGGGCTAGCTCAATCAGTGTAATTTGTCATTATATATTTATATTCTGTCGTATGACATTCTGAGCTACTTCTTTTCCTGCGCCGATGCGGAAATGCGAATATGCGGCTAGCAACCCGTATTTTGATTCCTTTTTTCCACCTTCTCCTCACCCACCATCACTCAAAACTTGGCCTTTGGCTTTGCGGCCCAGAGCTCTATCTGCTTAGAGCCGCAAGACCCAAAACGATCTATCTACCCCATAAGGAAAAAAATATGTTAGTATTTATTTGTTCTATCACTTTAGCATAAAAAAGCGATAAAGTCATATGCAACCATAAACATCTCTGTTCCAAATTCCTACTTCAAAAGTGCCTCCGTGGTGCAGTGGTTAGAGCATTCGGCTCATACCCGGAGGTCACGGGTTCGATTCCCGACGAGGGCAACGACTTTGTGTTGTTGTCCTAGTTTGGTTAGGACATTGCAGGCTGATCACCTGATTGTCTGATAAGTAAGATGATCCGTGCTTCGGAACGTTAAGCCGTCGGTCCCGGTCACTGTCTTTGACATTGGTCGTTATCTAAAACCATGTCAGAGGCCTTTAAGGTGGTATAAAAACTCTGACACTAGTGTTAGTCACTAACACACACGATAAGAAGAAGACTTCAAAAGTGATACTTTCTCTTAGTCCTTTACTAACTTCCCGAATAATGTATTCGTGAGTACTTACCTATACATTATTCGTGGACTGGCACGCCAGAAACACCCTCGTACGGCGTACGAGAGGACGTGAGCCGTACGCACCGTGAAATCTCTATAGCAACATGTTAATACATGAAGGAGGGCAGTGCAGTGGTTGTCAAAGGGGAAGCTTTGAAAATATCTTGAAAATACAACGTACTTATGCGTAATAGAATGCCGCCAGTTTTTGGCGTCATAAAAATTTACGACCTCCGTGGCATAGTGGTCACCATGCTAGTCCGCCACCCGGAGGTTCCGGGTTCGATCCCCGGTCAGGGCAAGTTGGAAAATGGCCTTTTTCAAATTGACCTGGGTCTTGGATGTTTATCTATATATGTATTTGTTATAAAATATGGTATCGTTGAGTTAATATCCCATAACACAAGTCTCGAACTTACTTTGGGGCTAGCTCAATCTGTGTAATTTGTCCCTATATTTATTTATATTTATTATTTATTTTTGGGCAAATAGTTGTTACTAGGTATAAGGTACTTATGGTGCCGAGACATGGACTCTTACAAAAGGTACCTTGTAGAAGGTTGCGGTTGCGCAGAGAGCCATGGAGCGGGGCATGCTCGGCATCAAATTGCAAGACCGAGTTCGCAACGTGGAGATCCGACGTCGAACGAAAGTTCAAGATGTACTTTCTAGGGTTGCGACTCTAAAATGGAACTGGGCGGGACACCTGGCTCGAAGGAACGATGGTAGGTGGAGTAAGGCAGTCACTGAGTGGTATCCTAGAAATGGGAAACGTAGTGTGGGACGTCCGTTGGCTAGGTGGGTTGACGATGTCAGACAGGTTGCTGGAAAGAACTGGATCGCGATTGCAAGGGATAGAACAAGATGGCGCAGACAGAGGGAGGCTTATGCCCAGCAGTGGGTCCCTGATAGCTGACGATGATGATGATGATGAGGTATAAGGTCACTTACGCCTGTATCCACTTGATATTGTTGGATAATGACTTAAACCAAATATGTTAGTCGGTCTTCCAATGAAGGAGGAGGTTATCAATTGTGATATATGTTCTCCGATTATTCAGGAGCCAATTATTAGACCAATTTGGAAAATTCAATTTTTTATTTGTAAGGGTTCACTTGCGAGATGGTGTCACAGAATTTTATAAGGTAGTTCGGGGGTGAAGTCAGTTTTTAATTTTGAAAAATTATAAACATTTCGTAACAATTTTTAGGGTTCCGTAGTAAACAAGGAACCCTTATAGTTTCGCCATGTCTGTCTGTCTGTCTGTCCGTCCACGGTCCTACTCAGAAACTATAAGTACTAAAAAGCTGTCATTTGGCATGGATATGTATATCAATCATGGCGAAAAAGTCGTAAAATAAAATATGAAAGCAAATATTTTTTTAGGGTAGCTGCCATACATGTACCTATAGAGGAAGTCAATATTTTTTTTTTCTACAAGCACATTGTGTGGGGTATCGTTAAATTGGTCTTTTAAAAATATTGTGAGCTTGGTAACACCATTTTACGATTTAGGGATCCGTGTCTGAAATATTTAGGTTTAAAGTGATTTTTTTTGTTAAAGTCACGTGTCCTATCTGCTAAACGGTTATATGTGGACACTTAAAAAAAATCACAGCTATAGTATACATAATGTAGTTCATAGGAAAACTATCAGAGCTAAGTAGGGTTAACAAATTAAAAAGTTAAAGGCGATCAACTTATAAAATGTACTCGAAAAGGAAAATTTCATACAAATTCAATAGATAGGTACTTAGACTTTTTAGTGGTATGAACTCAAAGTTGGCATTTACAACTACGGAACCCTACACTGCGCGTGGCCCGACACGCACTTAGCAAATTATTAACTTTAACTACTTACTCAAATTTTATTACGGTTTGAGAACCTCTGCTATAGAGTAAAGAATTCATGCTCAAAGAGAATACTGCACGTGACCAGCAAGCTGAGGATGAAGTCAGATGTCAGGGTGCGTAAGGTGGGGGTTGAGTTCCTGATGCCACACGGTGAGGTAATAAGTCTGTATTTCGGCGAAACGATGCGCACCCTTCCTGTTTGTTGATTTGTTTGTTTTTCGCGTATGTGATCAATTTTGGAGTCAGATTATATGATATGTAATTGCTGAAAAAGGTTACATATAGGTAACTGAGGTGATAAGACAAGACAAAACTCTTTTGTGGTTGATTTCTTTTTCCTTTATTTTCATGTCATTTACCTAAAAGAAATTCTATGTCTATGCACCACGAAAGTAGAGACGTCTATGCACCAATTCCATGCTATGCACTTACCTATTTTTGACTAGCTATGTTCTTTATCTTTCTTGTTTTAGTTTAAATGATTGTCATCATTTAAACTAGATAAAAATATCCAACAAATATTATTTTATTTCTTAAACTAAATAAAATCTGAGTGCAGATACTGCGCAGCAGTAGCATCAATATAATCAACGTAGAAGGGACATACCCGCAATAAGTCGAACCACAAGCTATACTGGATCACTAAAGTATAATGAATGATAATAAAAAACCATAGACAAATAATTTTTTTAAAACAGTATTTTGGCGTAGGGCGCGCCCTGTTTGTTGATTTGTTTATTTTTTGCGTGTGTATGTGATCAACTTTGGAGTCAGATTATATGATACAAGCTGTGCCCTTAGGCTTCACTCCCCATGGGAATTTCGGAATAAAAACTATTCTAAGTCCTTCCTTGAGTCTTAAACTATATCCATACCTAATTTCATCTAAATAGGTTCAGTCGTTGAAGCGTGAAAAGGTAACAAACAAATATACAAACTCACTTTTGCATTTATAATATTAGTTAGGATGGGATGTATATGTCGCAGTTGGATTGTATAATCCGCTGTTATTTAAAAACTCTAATTGCTTGGCATTACAGCTCGGTTTTGTAATACAGCTGAAAATTGTTTAGCTAGATCATCCAATGTGTTACGTTTAACAAACTAGCTAACGTAAGATTGTAGATCGATTAGTTCGGAATTCTGCCACTTGTGGCTTGTGAAGTGTCAGTGTCATAACAACAAATATGGCCTCCCATAAAGTAAATTCTACGCTGTTTTCAAAGAGAGACATCGGAGGCATCGTTTGTGGTTTCGGGCTGTAAAAGATTGAAAGGAATAAAGCAGACTTTTAGCTTGGTTCTCATATTGTTATTTTGACGCCCGCCTTCCGGCAAGATGGAAAATTCACGTGGATCAATTGGCCGTAAGAAATCGCTACGCCTTTGAGTTGTCGGGCTTTCAATATCCAATTGCATCGAGCTGATTATCATTCTTCACTGGTGTTTTATAATGTTGAAGACTAAATTATTTGGTGAAGAGTTAAATTTAGATTTTATTTCCATCCCACGAGTAATATAAAAATAATAAAGAACCACTCTTGTCTCTTCATATATTATTTTGTTTGGTAACACAGTTGTATTCAATAATGGTAACCCTATATGTAATAACAACGCTAGCTGTTTTGTTAAACGAAATTACGTAACTCATTGACAATCGAGCTGAACTATTTTCAGCTGTTTTACAAAACCGAGCTGTAATGCAAAAGAGTTTTTGAATAGCAACGGAACAATTCAAATGCGACATATACAACGTAGAAGGGACATACCCGTAATAAATAGTACCACAAGCTATACTAAATCACTATATTATAATGATAATAAAATAACCGATAATCAAAAAACATTGAAATTCCCATACTTATTGCATGGGCGGCTGTGCACGTTTGTATGGAAATGCCTATTAAAAAAAAATACTTTGCAGCAAGCTGCCCTGGATCAAAAACTGTGAAAGCAGAAAGGGCCTTTGCCCAAAAATGGGACACTAACGGACTTATTACAAAGTTCACGGGTTCGATTCCCAGCGGGGGCAACGACTTTGTGCTGTTGTCCTAGTTTGGTTAGGACATTGCAGGCTGATCACCTGATTGTCTGATAAATAAGATGATCCGTGCTTCGGAGAGCACGTTAAGCCGTCGGTCCCGGTCACTGTCTTTGACATTGGTCGTTACCTAAAACCATGTCAGAGGCCTTTAAGGCGGTTTAAAAACTCTGACACTAGTGTAAGTCACTAACACACACGATAAGAAGAAGATTACAAAGTGCTTTTTAATTATTAGGACAAACCAGTAAAAAGTTTAAAACCCAAAATAAAAGCAATTTCTTCCTTCAATAAATGCTATAATTTTAGGCCATGTTGTTTCAGAAAAAAATCTAGATTACATAGACAGAGAACTTCACTCTTTTGTCCTAGAATAAAAGGACGAGTATGTTTTCACAGTTAGCTATCTCAGACAATGGGGCTCAAAGCGTGAGCGGAAATGACGTCAAAGTTACGTAACGCTCCCAACAAAATGAAGCAACCCTACACCTCGCATGTGGCGTCACTCGTTGCCAAATTGGCAACCCTCCAGGCTGGCTGTGTGCAGATCACAGAAAGAGGAGATAGTTTTGCGGGGACAAAAATAATTCCTCATTACCTTCTTTACTTTAGGCATTATGTAATACTATTATTAATTCTGCTCCCATGCTGGTCTGGGAAAATAAAAAAAACTTTGAATGTACCAGCTGCTTCTCTTCCCGCGCAGATCGTAAAAGCCGATCGAGGGAATGGGCAAAAATGCGAATAATTTTAACAGGCGATGCGGCTAGCAACCCGACACTGTATTGATTGCTTTTCCATCTTATCGCCTACCATGACGCTAAAAGTGGCTTTGAATCTTGCGGCCCTGGGCTCTGCATAGAGCCGCAAGACCCAAAATGCTCTGTCTGCCCCATTAGGGATAAAGACGTGATAGTATGTATGTATGTATTATTATTAATTCTGTGCCCGCACCTTCTTCATTTTGGGTGCGAGCATGCATACCCTTCGCTTATCTTCCTTGTCACTAGATGGTGCTATAAGGTAATAACTAAAACATTAAAATCTTTCACTACTATTATATAAATAAAGTAGTACTCTAAATAATTAAATATATATTTACATGAAATTCAATAAATATTTTTAATGTATATTCAACACTTTTTGTCGCTTTTTTGCTAGTCGTGTGTGCTGCCATCTCTGTGTGCCTATAAGCAACTCCAGGTTTGCCTACTTACGGTAGTTTGCCTCCAATAGTTTTTAATATGCTTTGAAAATATTTATCGCATTTTATATAAGTCATCTTTAATTAATTAAAATGAAAGGAATAAAAGATTTTAATTATTGCCGTAAAGCGTCATCTAGTGACGCGAAGATTAGGCATGGCTATGCTCATACTTTGGGTGTGTAGTGTAATACTATTATTAATTCTATACTTTGGAGCCCGGTGTGCACTTACCCGCTTTTAAACCGATCTTCAAAAAGAGTAGGTTACCAATACTTTTACTTTTATTACTACTTTCTCTACTCTCCCTGTTTCACTGACCCAAACAATGGTACGTTACAGTTTTAATGCCCCACATATATCATAGTAACAGTTTAGTGTGTATTGAGCTTAAACGAGCAAACAGAATCATTTACCCTTGTCTGGCAAATGAGTTATTTCCTTTTAAAACACTGCATCATATTCCCGGAGCGATTTCGTAAATTAAATCGAATTTATGGTGATGTTAGGTTACACCTATTGATTATAGATTAATAAATTAAAAAATAAATAAAAATAAAAATAACGTTTATATACAACATTATTATTTCTAATAAGTAAAACCGAAAATAAGAGTATGTAAGAGTATCAAAGTAACCAGTTCGAAAAACCAAATTACATTTTAGAATATATAACATTATAACTAGATAGGTACACAACTACCAAGCAATGGAGGTAATGAGCGGGCAAATAACAATATTAATACTTATGCTTGGCAAGAGATTGGAAATAATAATGTCACTTATGTGTATATTCCCCAAAGTATATATCGACCCCAAGTGAATGGGATTAGGTCTAGAAAGAGAAGAAATGGGAAGAACTAGAAAGAGAAAAAGAAGGTTTGTGTATTCACTAGTGTCTCTGAGATGTGTCTGAGGCCTGACCATGTATGTTCAGGCCTGTGTCACTCCCTGTTTAGGTGTCAAAAATACACAACCTCCAAAAAACGACGGGTTGCACTCTGGGAGTGCCGGCAGAAGTGAAAACTTGAATATTAACGTTGTGCATTTTGATATGCGAAACAGCAGGCGCAGGCATACATTTATACCGCGCCGTAGAAAGAGAGGGGGATACTCCCTCTCCTACGCCGCGCCAGCTGTCTACTCTCCATCCGTCTTACGAATTTTCGATCAGGTTACGTGTCCTGACGCGAGCGTGTCCTGACGCGAATTTAACATTTTTTACCCATTCCAAAAAAAGTGCACAACGCCGCTAAAGAAGTTTTCACTTCAAAAAATTTCAAGCAAATATAACACTTTGTACAATCAGAAATAGTTCAGGATTGCAATGCAAAAAAGAACAGAATTGAGTCTAGTCTCCGCTCCGCACCGGCTGCTGAAAACTAGAAAAAAAATCCATCGACCATGCACACTTCGAACTAGATTAAAGTTTCCGTGCCCAAAGGGTAAAAACGGGATCCTATTACTAAGACTTGCCACGACGACGACGACCATTTTGTCGTGTGGTTACCGGCAGAGTAGAATAGGGCCACTCCAAGACCTCTTGTGGATGTCGAAGAAGGCGACTTAGGGAATACATGCTAAACAAAGCTTATAAACATCAATGAGACCTCTCCAATCCGTCTGGCCAGCGTGGAGAGTGTAGGCCAAGACCTCAGGCAGCTCTGGCAAAGTTTGGCTCTGGTAGTACAGAGAGGGTCGTGCTCCTGCAGTGGAGACTAAAAGACCTGATGATGATGATTACTAAGACTCCACTGTCCGTCTCGACGACGTAGACGGTCAGACAGATGTACGTTAATAGATTAGGTTAATAGGGTCTCATTTTTAACCTTTGTGTACGGAACCCTAAAAAAGATTATTTTTTCAATATTACACAACGTGGAAGGGACATACCAGTAATAAATCAAACCACAAGCTACACTACATTACTTTAAAGTAAAGGTCGAAATACAAAAAAAAATCCACGTTCCCATACAGAATGCCCGGGCGGCTGCTTTATGACTGTTATATTTTGTTTTATTACTGTTATATACTAATTTCATTATACTATAGTGAACGAGATAAATGTAGAATATTCGCGAGTAAGAACTCTGCTGGCGAGAAAGACTCTGAATGTTCGCGAGTGGAATCGTATATAAAGACGTCAGGATAATGCAAGCGAAACTAGGCCTTATATTCATACAGCATAAAGGCTAGAGTTCTTTGCATGGTCGTCGGCTTAGTCGCACTCACACATACATACCGGCGTCTCGATGTTTCCCGTCAATCGAAATACATTCGTCAAGTGATGAGAATATTCGTGCGTGTGTGTGTTTGTTACTTCGTCACGCGTAAACGGCTGGACAAATGATAAAATTACGTAGGCAGGAAGCCTGCATTACACATAGGCTACTTTAAGCGCGGGTAATACCGCGGGGCGCAGCCAGTTGTAAATATATGAGCTTATACACGCTGACTTTTCATTGGTTTTGGAAAAAAAATTGTTGCATGGTAAATAAATTCCTCTATCCATATACGTAATCCAAATTTCTTTATGTCATAAGATAAAAAAGTTGCTTAAATGATTTTCGATCGAGACCACGTAGTTACGCCGGCCAAAACAGCTGCGTATTGCCGATGACCCCGGCTGGCCGGCGGGCGTTGTATAGCGGCGGTACTACTTATTGATCTCACAATTTTACTTTCGAGTTGTAGACAATATTTTTTGTTTCTGAATTTTTATTTTGACTAGCTAATTATGTCTTACTAACGATACCTATGAAGTGGCCTTCGGCTTCAAAACCAATAATAAATTCACCGTGTATACTTTGCAATAACTACCCTTTACATCCCTAATAGTTCTAAATACATACATACTATCACGTCTTTATTCCTAACGGGGCAGACAGCATTTGTTGTCTTAGCAGCTAGTAACTGAATAAATCTTTGAAGAAAATGTCAAAGCTTTCCGAACTTTTTCCAAGTTACGAAGACAAAGTATCAAGCGACTCAGATATTAAAAATACTCTCATTCCCCTAAACTCCCTAAAGTGGATTAAAATTCCCCAAACTAATATCTAAACAATCGCTGGCTCTTCAGCAGGGTTGGACAGGGAGATTTTAGCAATAATTAGGGAAAATACGTCTTTGGAAAAAACTGGGGAAATGAAATCCTGAAACGTTCTGAAAAAGTCTTCTTCTTCTTCTTATCGTGTGTGTTAGTGTCTAACACTAGTGTCAGAGTTTTTAAACCGCCCTAAAGGCCTTTGACATGGTTTTTAGGTAACGACCAATGTCAAAGACAGTGACCGTGACTGATGGCTTAACGTGCCCTCCGAAGCACGGATCATCTTGCTTATCAGACAATCAGGTGATCAGCCTACAATGTCTCAACCAGCCCCCGCCGGGAATCGAACCCGCGACTTCCGGGTATGAGCCGAACGCTCTAACCACGGAGGTAGTTTCTGTCTGAAAAAGTGATAGTTCAATATAAAATTTAAAAATATAATAAGTTCTAGTTATTTCGTTTTCATTGACTGGTACTAATGAGTAATTTTCCAAAAGTTTAAAAAATAAAAAAAAAAACATGAAATGTATAATTTAGAAAAATATAAAATTGGAATACGTGAAAACTATCGAAAAATTAAATTCATTTCCGAACAAAATTTTACCATTACCCAGTAAATAAAAATGTGTCTGTACATTGTATATTTTTCCAAAAAAAATGGATCGAAGGAGACATAGTAACAGAGAAAAAAATACTGTCTGTTTGTTTATACACGCTAATCTCCAAAAATACTGCACGTCTAGGATGAAACTTTTTTGTCATATAGCTGTTATGATAACAGGGTATAATTGATTTTGGTAAATGGAACACCTGATGCAGAACCCCACCTAAACTATAAAAAATATAAACATGACGCCTTAGCAAAAGTTCTCCAGCCTGATAACCATTTTTGTCCTCGCGAACAAAGTTAGTAGTAGAACAGGCTGTACAACATTGATAAACCCTTGTCGTTCCTCTCTTCTCTCGATTTCTTGCTCTACGACGTCTAATATTTACATATCATGTAAGCACACCATTAGACATTTTTCACCTATTCCCTTGATCGGCTTTTATGAACTGCGCACGCATGGAAGTCTACATAAAAGACGTTAACCCAATTTAATGAAACACCATAAGCTGCCAAAAAAACTAAAATACACAAGGCAAAGTAAATCAGGGAAAGAAAACAAAACCACGGGGAAATCAGAAAGATTTTCCCAACCCTGGCTATCAGTCAATATAGATCTGCTATCAGTGAAATAAATTGATTTTTTCCGCTCCCATGTGATTAATGATCGAAGCGGCCTTAAGGTTGGCACTTTGACGCTTTGAATAATTATCGAGACGAAAATAGATGTTTTGGAGTACTTCCTGCTTATTAAGATTAAGTAACCTAAAATTGCCGTGTGGTTCCGGCAGAGTAGAATAGGGCTACTCCAAGTCCTCCCGTGGATGTCGTAGAAGGCGACTAAGGAAATACAAGCTAAACAAAGCTTATAAACATCAATGAGACCTCTCCAATCTCCGACTCGTCTGGCCAGCGAGGAGAGTGTAGGCCAAGTCCTACGGCTGCTCTGGCCAAGTATGGCTCTGGTAGTACAGAGAGGGTCGTGCTCCTGATACCTGATAATAATGATGATGAACTTGTAATTAGTAGCAAATAATATTGTGGTATTTTTATCCTATACCTTTAAATGAGCAATTCTTGTGTATTTATTTATTTATATATTTATAAGTTTCTGTGATCTCGAAAACGGCTGTAACGATTTCGCTGAAAATGTATTCCCAAACACATATGTATCACACTATCACACTAATATCATAAAGGCGAAAGTTTGTGAGTGTGCGTGTGTGTGTTTGTTACTTCTTCACGCGCAAACGGCTGGACAAATGATAAAATTACGTAGGCAGGAAGCCGACACCCTGCATTAAGGCCATACCCAAATTTTCCGGGGTCCAGTGGCGCCGCCATTTAAAATAAATCATTTAAAAGGAAACGGAGATATCATTTAAAATTGTGTCTTGGTCAAGTTCTAGATACCCATTCAAAGTATTTTTTAAACTACTTTTTGTAGTTTAAAGTGAGAACGTGAAGCTTTTCTACGCACATTTGCGAAAAACGGCCACTTTTAGCTAATGTGCGTAGAAAAGCTTCACGTTCGCACTTTAAATTATAAACAGTAGTTCATAAAATAGTTTTAAGGGTTATCTAGAGCTTGACCAAGACACAATTTTGAATGATATCTCCGTTTCCTTTTAAATGGTTTATTTCAAATGGCGGCGCCACTGGACCCCGGAAAATTTGGGTATGGCCTTAACACATGTGCTACTTTAAGCTCGAGTAACACCGCGGGGCGCAGCCAGTTGTAAATATATGAGCTTATATACTTTACAATAAATTGGAAAATTGGTATATGGGTGTTTCAGGGGTAAACAATCGATCTAGATTAGTCTTATGTTTGGGAAAACGCGTGTTTTCGAGTTTTCATGCGTTTTTCTTTCCACGCAGAATATGGTCGCTAATTTCGTCACGCCGGACGATATGCATTTGGTTCAGCGGACCGCTAGAAAGAGTGTTACGGGTTCGATTCCCACCCGGTGACTTACTTTTGTTTGTTTTTAAATTCAAGTTTATATATATAATTTTTTATTTTGTATTGTTTTTAGACAAGTTTAAAACATATTAGTTAATGTTTGAGATGTAACCGAGCAAAGCTCGGTCGCCCAGGTACTGAATTTAAGGCACTGTCTGTTCATTCAAATAACAAACTAAAGCTGAAGAGATATAATAATAGTTAAACCATGTATAAATATATTACAATTATCTCCCATGCTGGTCTGGGAGAAATAAAAAAAAAGCTTAGAATGTACCAGCTGCTTCTCTTCCCACGCAGATGAGGGAATGGGCAAAAATGCAAATCATGTTAACAGGCGATGCGGCTAGCAACCCATCACTGTATTGATTGCTTTTCCATCTTCTCGCCCGCCATGACGCTAAAAGTGGCTTTTGGGTCTTGCGGCCCTGGGCTCTGCATAGAACCGCAAGACCCAAAATGCTCTGTCTGCCCCATTAGGGATAGAGACGTGATAGTATGTATTAAAAGTAAGGTCAATTAATGCATTTTTAACCCCGGACAAAAAAGAGGAGTGTTATAAGTTTGACGCTTATGTCTGTCTATTTGTGTCATCGTAGCTCTCAAACGAATGGACTGACTTTTTTACGTGAAAGCAAGTTCCCTTGCAGTTCTTAGCTTAATTTGATGAAAATCGGTTCAACCGTTTAAAGATTATTGCAGGTTTACAACGCTTGAAAGTCAGGGATTTTCCCTAATAGATGACGGTAAGGATATTTATTCTTCTAAATAGTTCCTCCACCCACTATTAGATGGCGTTTCTGTTAACAAAACCAGAATTTCAATAGTTTCATATTATTGAAATTCGTTTTTTTTTTTATTTGTCTGGCAAATAAACTTATTAGCTTTGCTTTAAATTGCTTGAGGAGTTTGAGAAATTTCCGTATCATTTGAAGATACCATTATTATGATAAAAAATCTTGAGAGGTGTCAAGGGATACACAGACAGAGAAACACGCGCACGCCGCACGGCTTAAAACTATCGCAAAAAGTGTCGTTACAACTTTTGGTCTTAATTTTTTCCGTCTAGCCTCCTTTCGCAACGCGCGATAAGGAACTTGGTTCCAATTACGAATATTACGCTCATTATTGAGTGACACTTAGCTATGTTTACTTTCCCGGCTTTTTAGGGGTTCCGTAGTAAACAAGAAACCTTTATAGTTTTGCCATGTCTGTCTGTTCATCCTCGGTTTTACTTACAGACTATAAGCACTAGAAAGCTGTGATTTGGCTGATTTGACTTTGCATATTAATCATGCAGAAAAAGTGATAAAATAAATATGACAATTCTCGACTAACTCATCGTGTGAGGTATCGTTGAATATCTTTTAAATATATATGAGCTTGTGGATACCATTTTACGATTTAGGGATCCGTTTCTGAAATATTAAGTTTTATAGTGAACATTTTTGTTATAGTCAAGTGTCCCCTTCTCTATCTCCTAAGTGGTAACGTAAAAAAATTCATAGCAATAGTGTATATAACGAAGTTTAAAGAAAAACTATCAAAACTAAATAGGCGACCAACTTATAACATAAATATATAGATAATGTATAAAAACCGTAAATTTAATGTACTCGGAGAAGGAATATTTTATAATTCGTTTTTAGACGTTTTTAAACTCAAAATCGGCATACAGAACTACTAAACCCTAGACTGCGCGTGGTCCGACACGCACTTGGTCGGTTATTTCTATATTTAGGTAATTTATTCTCCCCTGGGGCGCATTATTTTAACAATAAAACAAACAGACGCATATCGCTCTTTATTGCCCTGGAATTGCGTCATAAAATCATATCTCATATACCCAAGTCTTCGTTATATGAAAGCAACATTTTAAGGATCTTTGCAATATACGAACAGGTCCATACATATGGGGATGGGGCTGGGGAAGATCCACAAAAAGAAATACTTTTGTTTGAGATAATATAAAACTGTTATATTTAACTCATAACTTTAAAATGAACTTAACACATCTGTCTTTACGTCTTATCTTTAAAATACATCTTACAACTTAAATTCGTCTTTAAGTTATTTTCATTACCCTATAAGTCTAATCACTCTTTTTCACGTAATAATATCTTTCCCAATTCAAACTTTTCGCGCGTCTCTTCCTTTCTCTCTCGTATTGTAATGTATTTGTAAGAGAAGGACAGATGATACTAGTAAAGTATCATCTGTCCTTCTCTTACAAATCATACGTACCTTTCTATTCAAAACTCTTACATCCTACATACATGTAAAGAAAGAAAGAAAGACCATGTGACCCACTTCTGACGAATATTTTATTTATAAGCAAATATATGTTATTATTACTTTTTCTTTTTAATAAATCTATTATTAGCATCATTATCCGTAAAAAAAATCTGACGACAAAACAGTATTTTTTACCCTCAACCAAAAAAGATGTGTCATAAGTAGAGATGGGTTATTTCAGTGCATATTTACCTAAACTTAGGTAAATATGCACTGGAATATCCGATCTCTGGACTTATGTTTGACGTAAATATCAGTCGGTATGTCTGTGGAGTCGTAGCGCTCGAACGGATGTTGGCCAGGCCAAAAAAAGTTTCATTTAAATCCGTCCTGTATTTCCTGAGATTATTGTGTAGAAACAGACAAACAGACAGACATTTTTTTAAATTCTATATTACTAACTATGTCTGCATTGCCTCAATTTTTTTTTCGAAAGTATATTCATTGTACGGACACGTTGTTTGTACTGTTTTATTATATGTATGTCTTATAAAGCTACCTATACATATAGATTAAGTAACATAGCTTTATAAGAGTGTTTCTACCAATAGTCAAAGCCTTTACAGAAATATTGTTTTTCTTATGCGGCAGTATTTTATACAATACCATAAAATACAAGTAAATATGTGGCTACCCTTACTTCGGGGTAAGCCGTTATAAACAGATATCGTAAATTATTTTAGCCACGAAGCTTATACACAAATGGAGTTACCATAGACTGACTATTTCGCCAATAGTAGACAATACTGTATTTCAATCAATTATTTTTGCCATTCAAATCAGTAAGTAGCATAATCCGAAACCGAAATCAATATACCAATTTTTTTCAAAAAGTATTATTTTCCTTGGTATTTTTTTTTGTATATAAGTAAAATATTAAACAAAAACATACACAGTATAATAGCCTATTATAAAGATCTGAAATCTGTACTAATATGGCGTCGCATCGTAATGAAAAAGGACGAACTCCTGGCTAACAAAATAGTCAACTTGAAAGTACCTAGATGGATAGAAGAAAAGGAAGGCCGTAGTAAACAGGAAGAGATTGGATATCATGGAAGGTGGTATATAGTTTAATAGATACAGAAATTTAGTAGAGAGACAGTTTAATACAGAGTTGATAGGGAAGGTAAGGAATTATGCAGGGAGTTAGGAGATAACTTACCCTGCCGACCTCAAAAATCTATCGCAAGTTGACTGGAAGAGATCCCTACATGGGATAAGTCCGCCTTTGTATATTTGCTCTTTTGAATTTTTTTTGTATTTTATTTTGTTTTTGGTACAATAAAGTTATTACAAACAAACAAACAAACAAACAAACAAACAAGGAAAAGGTTAGAAAAAATGAGTATAGACTCACTTTTAACATTTTGGTTCACCAAACAACAAAACACCATTTGATATAAAGCTCCTTGGTTTTCGCCGAAAGAAACTTACCTACAAATACTTTACAAAAGAGACAGAAGTATTTTAAAACGTGTGTAAGAAAGAGACAGAGTTAGTGTACTAAAAGGTGCAATAAAATATGGTCGTTTTAAAAGCTCTCAAGTTCTCTAGAGAGTAGACTATAGCGAATGTGTCTAGGCAATAAAATATTAGATTCCCTTCTCAATGTTTAAAAGTTAGTAAAAAAATTTGGATAACATAGCATAGGGTATGCTATTTTTTTTTATCTTTTTTGTATGTTTGCAGTGTGGTTTCGAGCACAGTAGAATAGGGCCACTCCAAGTCCTCCCGTGGATGTCGTGGATGGCGACTTAGGAAACACAAGCTAAACAAAGCTTATAAACATCAATGAGACCTCTCCAATCCGTCTGGCCAGCGAGGAGAGTGTAGGCCAAGTCCTCTGGCTGCTCTGGCCAAGTATGGCTGGTAAAAAACAGAGGGTCATGCTCCTACAGTGGAGACAAAAAGACATGATAGTGATGACGTCACAATGTCACAGGATTAATAAAAGTACCTATACGACGTTCACTTTCTTCTTTACCTGTTTCATGTAGCTATGCCTCGGTCTTCCTGGTCCTCTTTTCCCTTCTATCTTTCCTTTAATTATGGTTTTTTGTGAAATCGTCGTGTCGTATCAGATGACCTAACACCTTTATCCTATTTTCGAGTACGTCTTTTAAAATCTCTGATTGCAAAGTCAACTTTTTGATTCAGTGTCCCATTTGCAAAATAATTTACTGATTCTTTTTGAGTTGAGCGTTCCATCCACTCTAAAAGCTAAACTTTTAGAGGGGATGGAACTTTAGCTTGTATATACCTGTAACTTTGAAAATTGTAATAGTGATTATACAACATTCTGCGACCAATTAGCAGATGTTCTGAAGAAAGGTGATGTAAGGAGTACCCATAACCGGAGAGCATGCATGAAAAGAGTTATGAGTGTTGACGAAGCAAAAGAGGTTTGCAAGGATCGTAGTAAGTGGAGATCCAATCTCTGCCTACCCCCATGGGAAACAGGCGTGAAAATATGTATGTATGTATGTATTATACAATATGTTAAAAAAACCCTGTCCGATCCGTTAAGGTAAGCTTGTGTAGGTTCTATATATCGGTTTCTCATCCCTGAAATCGCAAAAAAAACTGCAGCTTGGAATGCTAGGTATTAAATTTTGTATATGGAGCCGCGAATTTTTTGTGATATTAGGGATCGGAGAAACCGATAAATAGAACCCAACATTATATATAGACAGTGTTTTTTTTATATATTGTATATGTATAGATGACATACGCATCTCATTGATCGATCTAAGTAGTTAAGAAAAGTTACTAACTTTATAAACGTCTATTATAAATAATCGGTTAATACTTTTACTTGACAATGTATAAAAATACCTCCCTCTTTTAATCTATTCTAGAATACAGCCAAGTCACCGGAGTACCATCAATCAGAATTTTGTTTATCAATTGGTTTTATCTTTATTGATTGATTATTTGATTTGGAAGAAATTACTTTTGTGATTCATTCACAAGCTATTATTTAATTTCACCTGTCTCGTTGTCTGTCTTTAAATAAATCTTGCCAGTTTTTGACTACTTTCCGGTTTGGTTTCTGATTGAACTGAAATTTTGCACGCATATGTATATCGCGTGACATACGCTGTTATGTTATTCATTTTAAACCCATTCCAGAATGATGAAAATAAAGGTGAACCAAAGGTATGAAAATCTTGATCGCCTAAGAATCTCCCCTATTAACGGTCTGCTCTGAGAAGCAGCGGGTGCATTTTACATTTTATGTTTTATCCTACATAGAAGAGCGTGTCTGAATAAATGATAACAAAAGTCGTTGTAAGTAAGAATTATTACCAAGGCGGAAGTGTCGATATCTGACATATCCTGACTAATGTTCATTTCTCTCAATCACTCAGGTGAATGACGCCCCGTCAGACGCACTCTGACGATTAGTTTACTGTTGAAAAATACGGAGAAAATGTGGGAGGAAGGAGGATTTTTTTACATTTTCTAAAACGTACATATCGCGCTGATTTACGCGCTCGAAACGCGTCCACCATCGTTTTGTTAAGAATTATGACACTTTTAGTACCTAGGCAGGTACCTGTAGTTTTATAACTTTTGTTTCTAGCAATCTAAAGATACTTAAAAGAGCATTCAGTAGAGTTTTTGATTTTAAGCCGCAAAAAGCGTTTTATTTGTGGGTTTGCTTCAGTAAGAATTATTATCAAGGCGCGGATTTCGATATTCGACATAACCCTACAAGTGCTCATGTCTCAATCACTCAGGTGAGTGACGCCCTGTCGGAGGCACTGTTAAAGATCAGTTTTCTGTCGTAAAATGCGGAGAAAATGTAGGTCACTTTCTTGAGAAATATGACTCTTTTAGCACCTACCTATATTTTATTACCTTCGTCATTAGTGCACTCAGTAAGGTTTTTCGATTTTACCCCTCAAAAAGTGGTCTATTTCAGTAAGAATTATTACCAAGGCGCGGGCGGGTGTCGATATCCGACATAACCCTGCAAGTGCTCATGTCTCAATCACTCAGGTGAATGACGCTCTGTCGAAAGCACTCGTGACGATCAGTTTTCGGTCGAAAGATACGGAAAAAATTTAGGAAGATCATTTTGTTGAGTATTATGGCTCGTTTAGAGGTAGGAGAGTACAAAAACCAGTATTTTTATTAACTTTTTTTAATCTTTTTAACTCAGCATTTGACATTTCTATGTCTCTAGAGCATGCGTGCCATTTTTGAAACGCGAAGTCACTTATAAACTTTAGATCGGATCAGTAGTTTTTGAATATACGTACATTCAAATTATGACGTCTTTATCCCTAACCGGGCACACAGCATTTTGGGGTCTTGTTTTTTACTTTATCTATTACAAATTACAAACTAACACACAATAATTTCTTTTTATAATAATATTCGTCAAATTAAATTTAAACTATACATATGAAAAACTAAGAAAGAATTAAAACTAAAATAATGACAAATACTTAATTTTTATAGTTTTGACGACCTCTGTGGTATCATTCGTTGCTGTTACACCGGAGGTATCGGGTTCGATGCCCGGTTTAGTCAAGATGGAAAAAGTTCTTTTTCAAATTGACTTGGGCCTTAGATGAATCTAGATATGTATTTGTTATAAATTATAGTATTGTTGAGTTAGTATCCCATAACACAAGTCTTGAACTTACTTTAGGGCTATCTCAATCTGTATATATTTGTTTGTTTGTTTCTTTGTTACCACTTCACGCTTCATCCACTGAACCTATTTAGATGAATATAGTTAGATACCCAGGGAAGGACATATACAAAGGATAGTTTTCATCCCAATATTCCCACGGGGAGCGAAGCCCACGTGCACAGCTAGTGTATTTTTATTTTGATTTGATGTAAAGAAAAAATATCCAAATACTAATATAGTTTATATCAGTCTAGATAGTAAGTAGTGCGGGGCCACCCTTGCGGCACATTGCAGCCACCAACCCCATTTGCTGCACCCGTATATTTAAATTTACTTTGAATGAGATACTAACCCGTAACCCGTAAATCTTCCAAATGGTCCGTATAGACCGAGTGACGTAGATTCTCGTATAAGTTACTTTACTCGTATTTTATGCACATAGATGATTCATAAGCTAAAATCATTATGTCAAGATAATAAATAGGCTGTTTCACTTTGTATGTTTTAGGTAAATAGTTTATAAAAAACAAAAAATACCACTGGAAAGAATTTTTTTAACCGCAAAAAAATTGTTTATTCTGTTACTTAACAGTTTCCCTTCTATCGAATTTCAAAAGCTTACTTTCTTATTTTTGGGCAGATTATTTGTAACTTATTGATTTGAGTAATAAAAATAATTGATTTAAATACCTATATTAAAAAATAGCTCCGTGTAACAAATTTCTATCAAGAGGGGCATAGGTTAAGACCTGTCTTAAATTTTAAAAAAAATCCTATTTGGATCAAACTACAAATAACACAGGGGACTAGCTGAAATTTAGTCAAAATAACATTTAGAACTACTTGCAACTTAGACAAGTTGCAACCAGTTCCAAGTGAGCTCCGAATGATTTATAAAATTAACCTTGACCGATATAATTGTACATAGAAATCACTGTTCACCGTTCATCGGTACAAACAGATAATTTTACGCCGCTACCTTTTCTCACCGACAGCTCGGTTCGCCGAAAGATACATTTATCTGCAGATAAGGCGATTCGCAGAAAGCTCCTCTGGGCGAATTGGTATTTTATCGATATACTTAGATACCGATAATGACACAAGGCTGGCTCCAGTAGCAGCTGTTCATCATGATCAAAAATGGAAAATAAAAAATAAGGTAAAAGAACTAAAACCCCACCGACTACTACCCATAACGCTTTAAAAAGTAAAAAGTGTGAAAGAAGAAAATACACTCATCTGAAATTATTATGTACAAACATACATACTATCACGTCTTTATCCCTAATGGGGCAGACAGAGCATTTTGGGTCTTGCGGTTCTATGCAGAGCCCAGGGCCGCAAGACCCAAAAGCCACTTTTAGCGTCATGTTGGGCGAGAAGATGGAAAAGCAATCAATACAGTGATGGGTTGCTAGCCGCATCGCCTGTTAACATGATTTGCATTTTTGTCCATTCCCTCGTTCGGCTTTTACGATCTGCGTGGGAAGAGAAGCAGCTGGTACATTCTAAGTTTTTTTTTATTTTTCCCAGACCATTATGTACAAACTATTCAACATTTACCGTAGAGATATTCAGACGATAGCCGTCGTCGTATGCCGCTTTGCCCTAAAGATAAACAACCACAAAATATTCGAAGAAACATAAATAAAACGTAAGAGGAGTGTACGTAAGAGCTCGTTCCAAGTTGCGTTTTAGACGAGTTTCTACATAGACTATAAATATATATATGATACTACCAAAGCAAGTTGACATCTAGTAATATGCCACTGTGTCATCTGAAAATGTTAACTTGATCTGGTCGGATAACGGTTTAAACCTAGTAACAAAGTTAGTCTGCGTTTTATAAGACTGTTGGCGTTTAAGACCATTGAAGACTAACTCGTTAATTCAATGAACTTGATTAGATAACATGAAAGAACATACCTACCTCACGTGACAAAGTCGGTTTTCCTATCAAAGTGAATTTTCAATTTTTCGCTTGCTTGACTCTCTTTGACCGGAATGCACAAGCGCCATACACACTGAACAATTCTATTTTTAACTGAATTAAAAAATGGAGAAGTTATGCATTTAGCTGTATGATTTTTTTGTTAATTACTTCTGAACTTTGTCGTATAAAAACCGAATCGATTTTTTTTTTGTTTTATTGGACCGTGTTCTATATTTTTATCAAAATCGTTTTAATATCATTTACAACCTGTCTGGTCGATGATGTGTGTAATTACTAACACTTCTGGTGTCAGGTTTGTTTTGATCAAGTTATGTTTCTGGTTGAGTAGAACAGGGCCACTCGAAGTCCTCCCGTGAATGTCGTAGAAGGCGACTTAGGAAATACAAGCTAAACAAAGCTTACATCAGTGAGAACTCTCCAACTCGTCTAGCCAACGTGGAGAGTGTAGGAAAAATGCCCTGGCTGCTCTGGCCAAGCATGGCTCTGGTAATACAGAGAGGGTCGTGCTCCTGCAGTGGAGACTAAAAAGACCTGATAACGATGATGATTTTTATATTTACCAAAATTATCAATCGCACAATGTGCACAACACCTTATAAATTAATTAAAGTTACGTGAGTTTTCTTTCTTTCTTTCTTATTATGTAAGACATTATAATATAGTAGTAAATATAAGTACTGGTAGAGTTACGAACAATGTACACTGTTATTATTTTCATATGTGAGTAAAGTACATATTTATTTAAAAAAATTTGAAATACATTAAATTTAAATTATTTATAAACGATTTCAAAAGTGAAGGAAATTATCGATTCGCGTTAATTTTATATGGTTTTTTATGTACGTTCCCCTATTACTCGAAGGCGCCTGAATCAATTTGGAAAATCCTTAATTCATAATTGAAAGGGCTATGAAAAATTTATGGGACCACCTTACTATTATAGTAAGGTAATATACCTTACTATAATAAGTATAGCTTTCCGTAGTAAAAACAGCATTGACTAAAATAAGAAAGAAAGTCAAAGTTAAAGTCAAAAATCATTTATTTACCTTTAGATATTTGTATCACTTGATAATTGTCACTTTTATTCTAATTCTTTCGATTTCTAAAAAGGTAAATGTTGACGTCAGCTTATTTACTAACAGCTAAGTTTACTGCCGCTTCCTAAGCGCAAGTACAGAAGAAACGGTAGCAAACTGTACTGCGGCATTTTCTCCAAAAACGTCAACTTACAATTAAACTGATATCAAAATTAAATATGTGGACAGAGAATAAATTGTTATGACAATTATTAATTAAGCATGATGTCGTGAAAATTCGATTATTTGTTTATTTATTTTTTAGTTGCCATGAGTCTACATGTCCATGGAAAAACAATTTTCACTTCAGTTACAAGTGATAACCCTCCAATTGCCACACCGCACGATGCCCTCAAAGAAGCTGTACTAAAAAGGATGAAACAAGAACAAAACAAAATAGGAAGGCTCGAACGAAAGGGACTAATCTCAACGACACCTGTAATGAATAAAAATATTTACCCTACGCCAAGTCATAGGCATGAAACAACAACTAAGAAAATAAGAAGAGAGAGAAAGGAGACAAACAGAGAAATATCAAAGTCGAAAATTCAAAAGGGATATAAGTTCAAAAAGACTAGAAAAGGAATAAAAAGAGCAAGGAAAAAGAAAAGCAGAATTGGTACTTCTCAAAAAGATAATTTAAAAAAAATACTACGTGCTAAGGATGTTAAAAAATCGCGAAAGAAGAGAATCGATACACATGTGACTCTACCAGGAAATGCGGACTACTTTGAGAAAAAAAGAAATACAAAAAGTGGACAGCTAAGGTACGTAATTTCTTCTTTATCTTGGCTCGTTAGAGATACATAATAGTATTTTATGCAACAGTTGTATAATAAGGGTCAAAAAAAGCGAGTGGCGCAGGTTACGATGCGAGCCTTGGCGAGCATCGTAAGGAGACGCCATCGAGCATTTTTTGACGTAATTATACAACGTTGCATACAATACTTTTTCTACGACTATATTTACTACTATGTTTACATGTGCACTAGAGGAAGTCTTCAGAAAACTTGCACCATCCTGGGTCCAAAAGGGTATTATCGTCGGCGAAACAAGATTGACGAATCTGCGTTTTGCCGACGATATTATTTTATTTTCACATTCGGCCTCGGAGTTACAGTCTATGCTACAAGATCTAAGCGATGCAAGCCTTGAGATTGGACTGAAGATGAATATGTCGAAGACCAAAGTTATGACCAACAGCTCTAAGCGCCCTGTTAGAATAAATGGCGAAGTGGTGCAGTATGTTACTGAATACATCTACCTAGGCCAATTGGTATCCTTCCAGGACCGGCAAAAAGAGGAACTTGTTAGAAGAACCGAAAACGCCTGGAAAGGATATTGGTCTTTGGGTCCAACATTTAAGGGAAACCTTCCTCTTTCCTTAAAAAGAAAACTGATGGACATCTGCATCCTTCCTATATTGACATATGGCGCACAAACGTGGTCTTTGACCAAATTACTAAAGTCCGAACTCAAGGTTTGCCAAAGAGCGATGGAGCGTAGCATCCTAGGTGTCAAACTAATGGACAAAATCCGTAACACCGAACTACGCTCTCGAACAGGAATCGCTGACGTAGCTCTGAAGGCCGCAAAATTGAAATGGGACTGGGCTGGCCACATACACCGCAGGCCAAATGATTTCTGGGCAAAGGTCACCACTTGTTGGACTCCTACTAATACCAGAAGACCCGGCAGACCAAGAATGCGATGGCGTGACGAATTGGATAAATTTAAAGATGATTGGAAAGAAACAGCTCAGAGCAGAATTGAATGGAAAAGATGGAGGGAGGCCTTTGCCCAGCAGTGGGACACGTGATGGCTCGTATTATATTATTATATTATATTTACTAAATAAAATACAAAAACAAACAAAGAAAATATAAAAATGTTTGACGTACATATGTTTGGTAAATCAGATTTAAAATATACAAGTACTGATCTATATGGTATCTATGGTAAACTTTTTTTTTAATTGACGTCTTTTTAGTGACTATTTTAAAGAACATTTTTTTCTTATGTTGGCAGTTGGTAAATCTATAGAAAAAAATGTTCTTGGTCTATGGCTAGGTGTATCGTTTAAGTTAAATAACGACACATGTGCTATTATGAGGCATAGAGTATAGACTTTTTTCTGCAATCATATTATCAATGTTCTTATAATAGTGTTCAGAACCATTTAAAAGACAGATAACAGTACAGGAGTAGAAAAAATTAGTTATTGCATCATAGCACACTACAACACATAAAAAATAAAAAACTTTACCTAATATCCTCTCCAACCCGTCTGGCCAGAGTGGAGAGTGTAGGCCAAAGTCCTATGGCTACTCTGGCCAAGTATGCCTCTAGTAGTACGAGAGGGTCGTGCTCCTGCAGTGGAGGCAAAAGACCTGATGATGATGATGATGATGATGAGCAAACTGATTTTCAGCTACCGTCAGTCTAGGTTCATGGTATCGTTCCTAGTAGTGTTGCCTTAAACCGATAGTTTTACAATCGATAGTTTCAATCTAAAAATGCCAAACTATCGAAAGGCTATCGATATAATTGATAGTATCGATAGCTGTTACAGAGCAATACTATTGATAACCAATACTATCGATAGCTGTTACAGAGCAATACTATTGATAACCAATACTATCGATAGCTGTTAGAGAGCAATACTATTGATAACCAATACTATCGATAGCTGTTACAGAGCAATACTATTGATAACCAATACTATCGATAGCTGTTACAGAGCAATACTTTTCATAACCAATATAATCGATATTATCGATAGCTGTTACAGAGCAGTACTATTGATAAACAATACTATCGATAGCTGTTACAGAGCAATACTATTGATAACCAATACTATCTATAGCTGTTACAGAGCAATACTATTGATAACCAATACTATCGATAGCTGTTACAGAGCAATACTATTGATAACCAATACTATCGATAGCTGTTACAGAGCAATACTATTGATAACCAATACTATCGATAGCTGTTACAGAGCAATACTATTGATAACCAATACTATCGATAGCTGTTACAGAGCAATACTATTGATAACCAATACTATCGATAGCTGTTACAGAGCAATACTATTGATAACCAATACTATCGATAGCTGTTACAGAGCAATACTATTGATAACCAATACTATCGATAGCTGTTACAGAGCAATACTATTGATAACCAATACTATTGATAGCTGTTACAGAGCAATACTATTGATAACCAATACTATTGATAGCTGTTACAGAGCAATACTATTGATAACCAATACTATCGATAGCTGTTACAGAGCAATACTATTGATAACCAATACTATCGATAGCTGTTACAGAGCAATACTATTGATAATCAATATTATCGATAGCTGTTACAGAGCAATACTATTGATAACCAATACTATCGATAGCTGTTACAGAGCAATACTATTGATAACCAATACTATCGATAGCTGTTACAGAGCAATACTATTGATAACCAATACTATCGATAGCTGTTACAGAGCAATACTATTGATAACCAATACTATCGATAACTGTTACTGAGCAATACTATTGATAACCAATATAATCGATATTATCGATAGCTGTTACAGAGCAATACTATTGATAACCAATACTATCGATAGCTGTTACAGAGCAATACTATTGATAACCAATACTATCGATAGCTGTTACATAGCAATACTATTGATAACCAATAATATCGATAGCTGTTACAGAGCAATAACTATTGATAACCAATACTATCGATAGCTGTTACAGAGCAATACCATTGATAACCAATACTATCGATAGCTGTTATAGAGCAATACTATTGATAACCAAAAGAACTACTCTGGCTGCCCCGTTAGGAATAAATACGTGTGTGTGTATGTTTGTTACTTCTTCAAACGCAAACGGCTGGACCAATTTTGATCAAATTTAGTATGCAGGGAGCTGACACCCTGGACACCGTGAAGTGCAGCTAGTTACTAATATTTCTGTTGCAGAGAACGGACGACACTGTCCAACTTTCGTCGGCAAAGGCTATATAACCAGGCGGAAGCAGATGTAAAGTATCACCGCTCTATAAATCTTCTTCTTCTTCTTTGCGTGTCAATAAATATTTTATATTTGATCAGCCCAGTAAATTAAATCCCACCAAAAACATTCTGTAAAAAACTAGCCAAGTCTCGATGCAGCTGCTTGTTTATCTCTAAAAGTAATTAAATCTAAACAAAGTCGTGCCAAGTCTAAGGTTCCTTACTGCGATTTCTTTATTGTTATAGTTAATGTTGTGTGACTTGGCCGTTTACATTCTTTATATGTTAGTGGGTACAAGTCAATTTTGTTTTCTTCTTCTTCTTCTTTGCGTGTCGATGGATTTTTTATATTTGATCAGTCCAGTGAATTAAATAAATCCTATTAATATTATAAACGCGAAAGTTTGTAAATATGGATGGATGGATGGATGTTATGTTACTCTTTCACGTAAAAACTACTAAATGGATTTTAATGAAACTTTAGAACAATATACATCAGAATAACACATAGGCTACAATTTATAAAGGCATTGTGTATAATCCTGCGCAGACGAAGTCGCGGGCACCAGCTAGTAGATAATAAATTAAGGTTAATATTTATTTATTTATAAAAACTTTATTGTTCCACAATATAAAATTGTATACAATTGGCGAACTCAACGCTAAAAGCGTTCTCTCCCAGTCAACCATAAGGATAAACAGAGATTTGGTAGCAGCGCAAAATTACTTAAATAAAGACAACACACAGATACCTAATAATATACCTACATACATAAGTACATACATATACCTACACTTATAACATACATACACATATACATATGCATATACAAACATAAACATTAATGATGATGAAACTGAAAAGGGATTCATTATTTTAAAAGAAGGGAGTAACTTTTCTTTTGAAAGAAAATTTTGTGGAAATGTCCTTAATGTCAACGGTTAAAGCATTCCAGAGCCGTGAAGCTTGTATAGTAAAAGAGTTTTCTATAAAGCTCGTGTGATGTAGAGGCGTTTAGAACGGAAAGATGAAGTATGATCATATTTGCAACGGCAGAAAATAAAACGAATACAATTATTAACGAGAGAGAAAGGAGAAGTCATTAGGATTTTTTTTAATATTGAATATTGAATGTTTATACAATGTCGAAGGAACATACCCGTAATAAATCGTACCACGGGACCACGGGCTATACTAGATCACTATAGTATAATAAAATAACAGTCATAAATTTAAAAAAAAATAACATTCCCACACAAATTGTCTGGGCGGCTGCACACTTATGTATGGAAATGTCGATTTTTTTAGTATTTGACTGTTATTTTAATTTCATTACATTATAGTGATCTATCACTATAATGTATGTATAGCCCGTGGTTTGATTAATTATGGGTATATCCCTTCCACGTTGTATAAAATCTAACAAAATGTACTGTATAATCTATTTTATTTTGAAACCACATGTCATGTTTCGGTAAAAATTTGAAATTTTAAAGAAATTGCAGTTATCTAGAATAATTGGTAGGGTAATAATAATAACTGGAAAGAAAATATACGGATGTAGAAGTTTCCCATATTGATGGTCAAAAATGATGTAACACACTATATTCTATATCAAGTTCATATTTTTAGTGTCGGAAACCAATTTATTACCCTACATAATTGCAATATCTTTGAAATTACAATTTTGCCGAATTAGGGCATGTCGTTTCGAAATAAAACGTAGACTACGTTTGTATGGAAAAGTGTAATTTGGTCTAGGGTAAGGGGACTCTTAACAACTTTCCCCAAGGAACACGTATAGATATATAAAAAATAATATTCGGCCTTCCTTACAAGCTGACCGATTGGCCTTTTGACTAATGTGCGCAGAAAAGCTTCACGTTCTCACTTTAAACTATAAACAGATCATAAATAGTTTAAAGGGTTATTTCAAGTTTATAATATTATTCGGATATGTAGAATTTAGTAACTTTATATTCATATTTTTGTGTATTCTCATTTAGTCTGTATTTGTACGTAGGTTTGCATTGCATAACACAATGCAAACCTACGTACAAATACGGCTTGATCAAGAAAAAATTCTCAAATGACCTTTCCGTTTCCTTTTGAATAATTAATTTTTAGCTAATGATTTTGCGGGCACTAGTTTGAAATAAAAAAAATATTAGACATTGCAGGCTTGAATCACATGATTATCCGAAAAGAATGATGATTCCGTGTTTCGGAAGGCACGTATAAACTGTGGGTCCCGAACGCCATTTAGCTTTGCTCAAACTACCCAAGGATTGGTTCTGGTCTACACTTTGAGTTACGAAGGTCAAACGGCAGTCGCTCTGTGTAAAAACTAGTAAATAAATAAATATATAGGAACAAATTACACTAATTGAGCTAGCCCCACAGTAAGTTCGAGACTTGTGTTATGGGATACTAACTCAACGATACTATATTTTATAACAAATACATATATAGACACACCCAAGACCCAGGAAAATATGAAAAAGGCTATTTTCCAACTTGCCGTTACCGGGGATCGAACCCGGGACCTCTGGGTGGCGGACTAGAATGTTGACCACTACGCCACGGAGGTCGTCGATAGTAACAGTAACCTCGTCAAATCACCTGCTGAACTCTGAAGCGTTTACCGCTGAGGATGCAACGGGGAATATGCTCGTATGATGATGTGTAGTTCATAAAATAGTTTGAAGGGTTATCTAGGGCTTGATAAAACAAAATTTTAAATAACTTCTCCGTTTCCTTTCAAATAATTACATTTTCGCGAATGATTTTACGGGCACTCGTCTGATTTTTTTTCTTTTTTGCCTAATAAACGTTCTCGTTCTTAACATTTATACCAACCCCTTCCCCTCGTAACTTTTGCAGGAGAAAGACAGGCTGGAAGGTGAAAAGGAAGATGCTGCAATATCAGAAAGAAATACAAATGATCCAAAACAAGCAATGTAAGTATTATTTTTATTCATCATCATCATCAGCTTTCGAAACCCCACGGCTGGGCATAAGCCTCCGTTTGTCTGCGTCATCCCGTTCTGTCCGCGGCCGCTGCTATCCAGTTCTTACCAGCGACTTGATATCGTCGACCCACCGAGCCACTCGGCGTCCCACACTGCGCTTACCATTTCTTAGATACCACTCCGTGGCGGCCTTACTCCTCCTGCCATCGTTCCTTTTAGCCAGGTGTCCCGCCCAGTTCCGCTTGAAAGCAGCAATTCTAGAAAGTACGGATCTCCACGTTGGGGTCTTGTAATTTGATGCCGAGCATGACTCGCTCCATGGCTCTTTGCGTAACCGCAATCTGGTGCATAGTTCCTTTTGTAAGAGTCCATGTCTCGGCACTATAAGTTATGGGTGGCAGGACACACTGGTTGAAGAGGCATGTTTTGAGGCAATATGGTATTTTTTTGTTATTAAACACATTCACAAGCTTACCAAATGCTACCAATCCCAGCTGTATACGCCAATCTCCTGGTTTTAAGATCTTTGTCAAAAGATAAACAGTGTCTAAGATAAACGTACTTGTTGACTACATCCAGCCTCTCCCCACAAACAGTTACGCTTATGTTTGAGATGCTAAATATATCCGACACCATACCTTTCGTCTTGGACATGTTAATCTTGAGACCTATCCTAAGTGATGCCTCATGCAGTTCATTTAGCATTTTTCAAAGATCTTCCGGCGTCTCGGCAAACAATATCAAATCAAATGTGATAGAAGCAAAATCCCAGTCTTCTCTAGAGCGACAGTGAAAAGTTTGAAAATTTTAGGGCCTCTATACTGTTTTATTGTATCTATACACTTTTCAGCCACGGGTCCATATGAGTCGGTCCTTTGAGGCGTTCATGGGGCCAAAGCCAACAAGAAGAGGCCTTTTAGTACCTTTTTATCTAAAATGTGAGATGGCTGCTTCTACGGAGGTCTATCCCTTATTGTACCATTGAGATGCACTAACGGACAGTCCTCCATAGCTGCCGAACTATTGCCAGGGAGGGATTAACTTGGTTTAGGCTATGCGGAAGGGATGTAAGTGGACCGGATAACTGGGTTATGGAGTGAGATACGGACATCTACCTAAAAATCTCTTACAATAATTTTAACCTGGTAGATGGTGACTTGCTGCTCGATGATTGTGTCTATTATTACTTTATTATTATATTTTCCATTGTCTCTACGCATTGATTTATGTATTTTCTTATTGATTTTTAATAATATCCTATGATTTTTTAAAAATTTTTTTACTCTTCCTTGTCCAAAGTGTAAAAACGGGACCCTATTACTAGGAACTGTCCGTCCGTCTATTTCAGCACGGCCAGTGCTGAAGCGTTTCGTCACTCTCTCTCGCTCTAGCAAATGACGGTTCTAAGGGACAGAAAGGGATAGAAGCGTAGAAAAGTGATGTTCCGTGCTGATGAAATGACCCTAAGTTAAAACGTCCATACGGCCAATGACAAAGATTTAGAATATACAAGTAGAGTAGATTTGCCACCGAGCGACCGGAGGGTTAAAGAAATACATATGAATGATAATGTATATTTTTCTTATATTGGATATATTAAAATACTAGCTGAAGCCCGCGACTTCGTTCGCGTGAACTTTATGTCTCTGGAAAATGCTCATCAGACTGAACAACTTTTACTAAGGCGGCATTTTTATATCTCTTATAGTTTAGCTGGACCATTATGGTTCTGCATCAGGCGTTCCATTTTCCAAAATCATTTATACCCTATATGTTGCCCAGGCTTAATAGCTATATAACAAAAAAAGTTTCATTCGAATCCTTCCAGTATTTCCGGAGATTAGCGTGTACAAACAGACAAACAGACAAACAGACAAACAGACAGACATTTTATTTTAAATTCTTACTCTATTACTACGTCTCCATCGCGCCCAATATTTTTTTGAAATATATTTAATGTACAGACACACTTTTTTTACTGTTTTATTATATGTATAGATATAGATATAGATGTATAGATTTTAAAATATCCAATATGAAGTGTGCCTAACATTAAGTGCTCAGTCGGTGTTATGGACAAAAAGCGGCACTCTTTTCTTTTTCTTCTTTTAGAAGTTGCAATACGACTATCTCGCTCTATCAAAGCGTGTCAGGACTTCGGCCAAATCCTACTATCCTACTAATATTATAAATGCGAAAGTAAGTTTGTATATTTGTTTGTTTGTAACCACTTCACACTTCAACCACTGAACCTATTTAGCCGGGAATCGAACCCGCGACCTCCGGGTATGAGCTGAACGCGCTAACCACTACACCACGGAGGCAGTTAGTAATACAATATATTAATAATTAATAATACAATATAAATGCGAAAGTAAGTTTGTATATTTGTTTGTTTGTAACCACTTCAAACTTCAACCACTGTACCTATTTAGATAAATTTATTATGGATATAGTTTGATACCCAGGAAAGGACATAGGATAGTTTTTATCCCGAAATTCCCACGGGGAGCGAAGCCCGCGGGTACAGCTAGTAATATTATAAATGCGAAAGTGAGTTTGTATATTTGTTTGTTTGTTACCACTTCACGCTTCAACCACTGTATCTATTTAGATAAAATTTGAAATAGATATAGTTTAATACCCAGGGAAGGACATAGGATAGTCTTTATCCCGAAATTCCCACGGGGAGCGAAGCCCGCGAGTGCAGCTAGTAATATTATAAATGCGAAAGTGAGTTTGTATATTTGTTTGTTTGTTATCACTTCACACTTCAACCACTGAACCTATTTAGATAAAATTTGATATCGATGTAGTTTGATACCCAGGGAAGGACATAGGATAGTTTTTATCCCGACATTCCCACCTGAAGTAAAGCCCACAGGCACAGCTACTAATACAATATATTTTCAGGATAGAGTGGGAAAAGAAACACAGTACGCCGAAATATTTCCCACGAAGGGAAACTGTGGAATTTATGGGGCAGTGCAACGTCACTCGAGATTATTGCACTTTGGCCTATTAGTAAGTACCAACTTAAACAACGAAAAGGGAGTATCAACCCGAAAGTAAATAAATATAAATATGTAGGTACAAATTACACTGATTGAGCTAGCCCCAAAGTAAGTTCGAGACTTGTGTTATGGGATACTAACTCAACGATACTACATTTTATAACAAATACATATATAAATACACATCCAAGACCCAGGAAATTTGAAAAAGGCCATTTTTTAAATTGCCCTGACCGGGGATCGAACCCGGGCCCTCTGGGTGGCGGACTAGCATGGTGACCACTACGCCACGGAGGTCGTCAAAGTAAATTTTGGTTGATGTGAATAAGTTTTTCTATGGGGCCCTGCATGAGATTTACTTAAAAAAAATGAACCTGCAGATTTCTTTTGTTATTACAGGGATGGTTCCATAGTAAAAGTTGTTCAAAATGATTGTAAGTTTCCTCGTTTTCACATTGTATACCTAAAATAGGCATGACGAATGGAAAAATATTTTTGGTCCATTGGTTAGATTATTAAAAAAAAAATTTTACAAGTATTTTTTCTTTTCTCTGAGAAACCAAAAACGACAAAGATACAGCGCATTGAAATTTCGCGTGACGTCACACTTAAGCACGATTTTTA
This sequence comes from Acrobasis consociella, assembly GCA_963555685.1. Taxonomy (NCBI): domain Eukaryota; kingdom Metazoa; phylum Arthropoda; class Insecta; order Lepidoptera; family Pyralidae; genus Acrobasis; species Acrobasis consociella. The sequence goes on from OY743127.1 coordinate 1,445,734, forward strand.
CTTAATTGTGACGTCGCAAACCCCCACTCCGGCACTTTGACGTTCCGTATCTTTGTGAATTTTTACTTTTTTGGTATACTGAAAAATACGGACTAATTACAATCATACTTTTCGGACCCTGTCGTCACCCCTATTATATTATATATGCGTAATAAATGAAACAACGGTCATCAAATTCGGCATGACCATACTAAAATGTGAAGCCGCCCAGGCAATTGGTATGGGAATGTCAAATATTATTTTCGAAGTGAAAACAAATAAAAAAATTATATTTAAAAAAAAGACCTGGCATCTTGTTTAATATTACAAAAGAGTGGAAAACGAAGGGGGAGGCCTACCCCGCAGAGGCGACTTTCATTGAAAAATGTAAATAGATATGTCAATTGTAGTGTTTTTATTTTTTTGGTAGAATAAAGGCTTATTTTTTTTTTTATTATGGCTCTGGATGCTAGTGTTAAGTAAATTTTTTGGACAGCGCGCGTATATCTAGGCTTGCCATCTCTAAAATTTTGCAACCGGAATTCCCGGATTTTAGAGCCCACAACCCGGACATGTAAACAGGTTTTTTGTAAACATAGTCAGTGTAACCAAAAAATTGCGGATTTAGCGAGTTGGTTCGCGGCGTGCGCGCACAGTGCCGCGGGTGTGTCGGGGGCTCCCTCCTCTAAACTAGGACAAATCCGGGGAAACCCGGACAGATGGCAACCCTACGTATGTCACGCGTTTGTTCTGTGTTGATTTAGCATGAAGTTGTCAATTTTTTTAATGATCCTTTTGACGTCTTTGCTTTTTGGTTTTCAGTACGGGAGCTATATGCGCCCGCACATTGTACAACCACTACAACACTTTTGACAACTATTGCGTTATGGACTACGTAAACTGCATGGAAAGATTTGATGGTGTGTATCTGAATACGCATGATGCACCTCTTCAACCCGTCTGGCCAGCGAGGAGAGTGTAGGCCAAGTCCTGTAGCTGCTCTGGCCAAGTATGGCTCTGGAAGTACAGAGAGGGTCGTGCTCCTGCAGTGGAGACAAAAACTCGGTGATGATGATAAGATGTGCGTACTGCACTGTACTGAGTACGCGTTGCGTCCACGACGTATTTGAGAGAGTCTATCCTTGCAAAAATCCCATTGACCTTCACTTTCTAGGAAGGTCAAGCTTATTTGAGGAAGTGATGTCACAATGAAGATTTTTTGAGTAATGTTGGCAATTTCCACTTTCAGTACTGTACTAAAGCGCCATTTTTGAAACCTAAACAACTGGTTATGCCATAGAAAAACCGTTCGTTTAGTGACACCACGTTTCAAAAATGGCACCACTGTATTATATGTCACTGTCACTGTCATCTAACAACACAACAACTTGACAACAACCGACGTAACGACGGTAATTTAAACAGTAGACATTGACTGTTGACAGATGTCATTGCTTTTTTTACTGCAGGCATAGGAAAAATGTAAATTTTGATTGATGTGTGTCGTCACTTCCGGTGTTATATTTAAAATTAAATATTTAATAAAAAAATTTATTCAAATTAGTTTCTTAAAATTGTCTATATTTTCGATTAAAGGCACCTTTAACACTTTAATATATTTTAGTAAACTACCCAATTTCACAAAAAAAAACAAGGAGCTCGAAACATTTTTTTTAACTTTTTTTTTATTGTACATCCGAATCTGTTCAGGCGTTTCGAAGATTACTCCGTCACCTTACAGTTGCGGATTTAACAGTAGGCTGAGTAGGCTAAAGCCTAGGGTGGCACGTTTTGGGGGGCGGCAAATTTTAGGCCAATTGCGCCTTTTTTCGGTTATTGCAATCGCGCGTTGCAAAAGGAGGCTAGACGGAAAAATTAAGACCAAAAGTTGTAACGACACTTTTTGCTATAGTTGTAAGCCGTGCGGTGTGCGCGTGTTTCTCTGTCTGTCTCTCTCTCTCCTAATTAATCGAAAAGAACTTCGTTCCATTCGGGTGTCCCTCGACACCTCTCAAGTTTTTTTATAATGATATTTCAGTGAACGCAGCTGAGGGGCGGCAAAATATAAAAAGCCTTCTGGCAGCAAATGTGTAAATCCGCCACCGTCTCCTTAGATATTTCTCATAAACTCAGACTTTTTTTTTTTCAGTATGGCAAATTATGCATATTGGTCCTTGCCTTAAAGTAGACCCGTTCTCCGAATATGTTCGTAAGTATTTTTTATAAGTATTTTTAGGGTTCCGTACTCACAAGGTAAAAACGGGATATGACCCTATTATCTGTATCTTATGAACCGCGTGACAGCTAGACAGTTAAAACTTTCACAGATGATGTATTCTGTTGCCGCTATAACAACATACATACATACATACTATCACGTCTTTATCCCTAATGGGGCAGACAGAGCATTTTGGGTCTTGCGGCTCTATGCAGAGCCTAGGGCCGCAAGACTCAAAAGCCACTTTTAGCGTCATGGTGGGCGAGAAGATGGAAAAGCAATCAATACAGAGACGGATTGCTAGCCGCATCGCCTGTTAAAATGATTCGTATTTTGGCCCATTCCCTCGATCGGCTTTTACGATCTGCGCGGGAAGAGAAGCAGCTGGTACATTCTAAGTTTTTTCGTTTCTCCCAGACCAGCATGGGAGCTATAACAAAAAATACTAAAAACAGAATAAAATAAATATTTAAGTGGGGTTCCCATACAACAAACGTGATTTTCATAGGCAATGGTACGGAACCCTTCGTGCACGAGTCCGACTTACATTTGTCCGGTTATTTATTTTTAATTTGGATATAAATTTATACTTCCCATAAAAAATAAACTGGCCAAGCGCGAGATGAACTCGCGTGGAAATAGGGGTTCCGTACAAAGTTAACTACTACTAACGCTATCTAGTGGTGTTTTAGTGAACTATTTCCCGCAAGTGAACGTATTCAGTTTACCACTTTATTTTCATTTGACACAATTATTATAGGTGTTCCTGTAATCTACAAGCAATTAACTAAAATTTTGTAATTTTTTTTTAATTTTAGGTTCAGTTTTCGTCAATTTTCGTCTTCTTTCACGAATAAAATCAAAACTATTTATATAAAAACTATCCTTTGTCCTTCCCTGGATATCAAACTATATCCAAATCAATGATCTAAATAGGTTCAGTGGTTAAATCGTGAAGTAACAAACAAACAAACAAATATACGAACTCACTTTCGCATTTATAATATTATAGTAGGATTACTTTGCACGTCTGTATTTGGGTCATAGGATTACACCATTCTACTAAATATGACCTGATTAGGTGGACCGTGGACCTAATCATTTAGTAGGATGTGATATTGTACTGGAGTACATTCAAAGCAAATTAGCTGTGACAGACAGACGGACATACAGACGCATTAGTGATCGTATAAGGGTTCATGTCATTTTTAGTACGGACCCCTAATTATTTTCACTTGTTTCCAGATTACCCTTATCAAGACGACTATTTCCTGGACAGAGATTTCCTCATAGAAGATATGTAAAAAAACAGAGTTCACCAGAAAACAAAAGCATCCAAGAAAAGAGAGAGAATTAGTAATTAGTCTTCATTTTACTTTTTGTTATACATACATACATACTATCACGTCTTTATCCCTAATGGGGCAGACAGAGCATTTTGGGTCTTGCGGTTCTATGCAGAGCCCAGGGCCGCAAGACCCAAAAGCCACTTTTAGCGTCATGGTGGGCGAGAAGATGGAAAAGCAATCAATACAGTGATGGGTTGCTAGCCGCATCGCCTTTTTACTTTTTACTTTTTGTTACTCTTCAAAATCGTCATTATTTGTGGATTTGTAAGTTTATGAGTACCTGTGTATTTATTATACTTAAGTAAGTATGTATGTGTTAGTATAGACTGTATTTGAGTCATTGATATCACTAAGCAAGAAAAACTTTAAAATAAAGGTACTTTTATGTTGCGTGTGAGTTGCTTTCCAAAAACACACATTTATATTTATTTAGTAATTTCTCTGAATAAAGCTGTGGTTTTTTGACGTGATAACGTCTTTAAAATCGTTTTAGTCGGGTGACATGTTCAGAAACTTGTGTCACACCAAAACCTCACGAGCGCGATCGCAGGTATAACGAGAGAGAGACGGACCGATCTCCCGTCTCATCTCGAGCGCTGCCAGTCATTCCGTGAAACGACGTTATCACGTAAACCTCTCGATCGTAAACCTACTTTACAAACAACTAATTTTTTTTTTGAGTTTTATTAGTAATTCGATAAATTGTATTGTTTTTCACCGACTGTTTTTTAAGGATGTTGCTTATCTACGACTCGAAAATTATTCTCAGTTTCGGCTTAGTCTGATTGTTGGCATTATTAAGTGAACTTTGGTTCAATCGTTATCGCTGTTTGTCTGTGCTTCTGAAGTAGTATTAGTAATAATGCCACGAACTAACAAGAAATCAGCGGCATCCAAAGACTTTACGTTAAAAGTTAGAAACCAACGAGCAGCGGCATAGAGCCATTGCAATAAATAGCGTTTAAAAACGAAAACACGTTATAGTTTCCTGGTTTTTCCGACAACGAGCTGACTTTTTTATTAAACAATAATGGGACCACATATTTTGGTAAGAGACTTCTTCTTCTCCTTATCGTGTGTGTTAGTGACTAACACTAGTGTCAGAGTTTTAAAACCGCCTTAAAGGCCTCTGCGTGGTTTTAGGTAACGACCAATGTCAAAGACAGTGACCGGGACCGACGGCTTAACGTGCCCTCCGAAGCACGGATCATCTTATTTATCAGACAATCAGGTGATCAGCCTACAATGTCCTAACCAAACTAGGACAACAACACAAAGTCGTTGCCCCCGCCGGGAATCGAACCCGTGACTTCCGGGTATGAGCCGAACGCTCTAACCACTACACCACGGAGGCAGTTAATTAATTAGTAGGAGACTACTGGTATAGAACTAAATTTCAGCATCGCGGTAGTCCTCATAAAAATCTCCGATTTTCAAGAACGCCATGTAGTGATGAATAGCGAAGCTATATATTCCGATGATAACCGTAGCGCCATCTATCATTTGCTAGGGAAAACCCTGACTTCCAAGTTCATCCCCAATAACTTTGAAACGGCTGAACCGTTCAATCAAACATAGCTAAGAACCACTGCAAATCAAAACTTGATTGCACGCAAAAAACCGCATTGGAATCGGTCCATTCGAGAGCTAAAACGCCACAGACAGAGAGACACACAGACTGACAGACAGCCATTAACGTCAAACCTATAACACCCATTTTTAAAAGGGGGTTAAAATAAACATCATAAAATGACTTAGGTAAACAAAGCCAATTCAAAACCTTCACAGACTACATTCATTAATCATTAGAAAAAACCAAAAAAAGGCAAAGCTGCACTGGACACAATAAGGCAGGCATTTGAAATTATAATGGCCCAAATTTTTACTCTACTTTACGTTGACAGCTCTTGGGTTTCTTTTCCGAGACTCGCTGAGTTATTTACATAAAATAAATAATGTTTTGAGTTTTTTGGTAAGGCCGCCTGTCCACTAAAACTGAGCGGTAGCGGAGCAGTCATCATTATCATGAAGTTTTTGTCTCCACTGCAGGAGCACGATCCTCTCTGTACTACCAGAGCCATACTTGGCCAGAGCAGCAAGAGGACTTGTCCTACACTCTTCTCGCTAAACGTGCTGCTAATACTCTAAGATAGTCTAGGTTTCCGAGTTATATCTATTTGACTGTACTAGTAATTTTAAAAACCATTTTATTAAAAAGTGGTCTGATCAGGTTTCGTAAAACTAACTCTTAATTTTCTTATTTTGTGTTATCACTTTTATTATTGTTTAAGTTCTTGTATTTGTGATATAGTTCACAACATAGTATAGTGATATAGTACACAACATAGTATAATATAGTTCTCGCTAGCCAGACGGTTTGGAGAGGTCTCATGGATATTTATAAGCTTTGTTTAGCTTGTATAGTAAGGTGCAGCACTAGAAAGTAACACGGAGTAGAGTTGCAGTCTTTTTCCGCCGGAATCACGCAAAAAGTCTAAATTCTGGTTTGCTGGCCCTGCTTAGCTTAGCGTTTATTTTGTATGAATTTTCAAATTAGTTTTCAAATTCTTGTCTACTGGAGTGGAACCTATTCGATACCAATTCAATTGGTTAAGTGTGGCAAAGCTCCGCTCCTCATTTCTCCTGTCCGCACCAGTGGACAGTCAGCCTAAGTATGCGTAGTTAGTCACGGAAATTATGTCAACCTTGCGGTTTTTCTGCGTTCCGAAAGTTGCTTTTGCATTTTGTTTTTGATTTCTTTGCAGAACATTAAATAAATGGCTATCTATCATAAGAAACAGAAGCGACGTAGAAACAGAGGTAACGTAAGAGTGACAGACAGACGGTCCGAAAGGCGTGGGTGGCGGCCCACAACGCCCACGCCTTACGCCGCCTCTGTTTCTACCTAGCGGTGCAAAACTGCTAAGGGCCTCGTGCTTCACAAACGAAAATAAATTTGAAAGAATATGGAGAACCCGAAAATATACGCCACAAAGTATTTCTTCAACGCCAGTTTGTTTTTGTTTTATCGAAGATAACATATTTACTAACTTAATCGCATTTCAGTTGCTGTGTGATTTTTCAAATTAACATTGACAACATAACATTAGCAACTTTCAAAGCGCTATAGGCAAGGGAAAAGATAATAAATTACTAACGTAACAGATAGCCAACGCCAGAGAAACTATTGGATTTAAGTAGGCGAAATTAGTACCGGCTGCTCTAACAGAAATGGCTACTGCCATTTCAAGCTCAAGACTCGCAAAAAAGTGACAAAGTGTTGAATATGCTTTAAAAATATTAATTACATTTCATATAGGTCATATTTAATTAATTAGATTGTGTGCTGCCATCTCTGTGAGTGTTCCCAGCAACTCCAGTTTTGCCTACTAACGGGCCCTCCAATCCTATAGTTTCTATGGCGTTGAGTATCTGTTACGTTAGTAATTATATTATCTTCGGCATGGCGATGTGTAGGCATACGCAGCTCCGCTTGCGAAGGCGCACTACACCGCGCCCAGCTGCGTAGTGCGGGGCGTAACTCATTGCGTGATGGCCGTCACTCTCCACCATGGACCCGCAGACGCATTTATGTGGTTCACACACTCTGCTACCCAGGCGAAGCGCCACGGCCACCCGCATGGAGTCGTCGTCCAGTATGAACTACTATATATAATATAATTTAAAGTGCGAACGTGGAGCTTTTCTACGCACATAAGCTAAAGGTGGCCGTTTTTTGTTAAAAGGGTTATCTAGGGTTTGATCAAGACGAAATTTTAAATGATATCACCGTTTCCTTTCAAATGATTTATTTCAAATGGGGTTGCCACCCCCATGGACCCCGGAAAATTTGGGTATGGCCTTAAGTGTAATTATTTGAACGGAGCAGTGAAGAACGGTTTTGTGTTAAACAGTCATTCGGCCATGGTTATTTCGGTCTATAGTTGTGAGCTCTACACTAGGCATACGCTTGTCGTCCGAACTTACGTTTTTTACATTTTTTTTGCTTAAAGTAAGTTATCTAACAGAGTAATATTGAAGATCCGCCGTCTGTCATCAAGCTATATTACGCACAATAGACCAAATGGCTCGGAACTAATGCAAAATAGATCACTCGAGAACTTCGCGAGTTATAATAAAATGATGGGTGAGCATTTTGCTTTGTATGATAAGTTGGTATTTTGCATTGAAGTAGAATTTTTTACACTAGCCGAGTGCGACAGATAATATGATAAGTGTCATCTTCATAAGAGCAAAAGAGATAGCATCAATTTGACAATGAGACAAGTTTTCATACAAAACATGTCACCCATTGTCGACCCCTGGCTCGAACATCGTTACACGAAAGTTTGATTTTCCAAATTGTAAACTGTGTTAATTTATAAGTTATCTTTTACTGGAAATATGGTATCGTACTGCTTTACCCATTGTTAGTGTAGTAATTACAATTACAACCCATAAAAGGTTACACAGAAATATTTCGTTTTTGGTCACATTTTACAATAATCTATATTTATACTTTCTAAATCTATTGTATTTTGTAATTTATTGTACGTAATTTTGGTAAAAATGGCAAATGTTATTGCAAATTTTCACCAATGATATTTATTTTGTAAATGCAACAAATAAAGTGCTTTTATCCATGGCGCTTGTTTAGGCGAAACGTTTATTTGCTAGGCAAATTAAAAAATCCCCGAATTTCAATAGTTTCATATGTAAACGCCATCTAATGATGAGTGCGGCGGATTTGTCAGGCAAACTACAAAAACCCCAAATTTCAAGCGTTGGGGGTTACCCCAATGACTTGTAAATGGCTGATTTTCATAAATCATCATAGATCAATCATAGAAAGTTGGCAGTCAAATAATTATAACCAAATTTACTTTTAAACAATTTATTTCAAATGAGGGAGCCACTTCTGTTACCATTTCGCCTTAAAGAACATAAGATAAGATAAAATTTCTTTATTGCACCAACTAAGTATGACAATAATCAAAAGTACATTTCAAATATAGTAGGTACAAAGGCGAGCTTATCACTAAAGTGATTTCTTCCAGCCAACCTTTGGGTAAAGAAGACTATAAAAGATGTGGGGGAGTTGGCGCAGTTAGAGTATTACAGTGTAGAAAAATACAAGTACCTATACAATTAAAATAATAGGAGTACATACTATAACATATAAACGAACAATAAAGTAATATAAAATGCATAAACTATAAAACTGGTACATACGAACATTAAGGAAAGTAATTAAAAAGTAGCCAGTGAAAAGAAAAGAAGAAAAGAGTTATTAGTCAGAGGAAAGGTAATGAGACGTCACTAAATCTTTAAATTTTTTCAATGACTGTACTTGGCGAATGTCCAGTGGTAAAGCATTCCAGATACATAATCTTCTATATGGCGAAGTCGGGTAACTATTGTCCACTAACACACTAAATAATAGGTACAATGTTAAACTGATGATAAAGACGGCCATCCATATTGTTTAATGAGAGGACGTAATCGCCTGACTCGGCGAAAAGGGTCGTAAGATACCTTACGTAGCTCGTAACTGAGGTAGGGATGGGTGGGACATGAGGAAACCTTTATTCCAACACTGATGTGTATAAGCCGTGTTGCATCCATCAGAATGGCGGGTGTACCTCTGTTTTATATTCTTTCTAACTTATTTTAATATCATACGCATAATACTATAACGATCTAGTACAGCTCGTGGTTTCATTTTGACATTGTTTAAAACGACTATATAATGTACATAGATATAGTCAGCCAAAGTGATGAGATGGTAGTTTTTTCTCAAACTGAAAATAATATGAAGAACTACTTATGCGATTTTTTTAGGATATTTCTCAATAAATATTTTTAAAATTAATATTATTTTTAAAATGAGTTAACGTGTTGCTCACGTATAGAGTCAGCTACTGCCGACATGTTTCGACCTCATCCGGAGGTCTTCATCAGAGCGAATGAGACTGAAGGCCCGTATTACTCAAGTACAGAGTCAGCTACTGCCTACATGTTTCGACCCCATCCGGAGGTCTTAATCAGGGCGAATGTGACTAAAGGCCCTTAGGTTACTCACGTATAGAGTCAGCTACTGCCGACATGTTTCGACCTCATCCGGAGGTCTTCATCAGAGGGAATGTGACTAAAGGCCCTTAGGTAAGTCACGTATAGAGTCAGCTACTGCCGACATGTTTCGACCTCATCCGGAGGTCTTCATCAGAGGGAATGTGACTAAAGGCCCTTAGGTAAGTCACGTATAGAGTCAGCTACTGCCGACATGTTTCGACCTCATCCGGAGGCCCGTACACCGCACCGGCTCGCGACATATTGATGTTAGTTGTGGGTAGCGCGGGGCGCGCGAGCGGCGCGGGCGATCGCCCTTTGCAATTTTAATAATTATATGTGACACACGTTAGTTTTAATCAAAAAATATTATTTTCGTTGAGAAAACTCATGGTCAAGCAACTCAGGTATTTCTTTAGCTGACTATACGGAACCTAGCACCCAGTGTCCAATGGGGTGTCCAGTTTTACTTCAGGTCGTTAATAACACAGCGCGTCGTTACGAGATAATATGACTGGGGGGTGACTCCAAAAGCGGTACATAAGATGGACGTTACTGCGTATCCACGACGAATATGATGGTAAAGTCTAATTTGGTTTGATATAAAATAGGACGTTACCATCGAAAGACTATCACATGATATTATGGAGTAACCTCTCTGAACTCCTTCTTCTTCTTATCGTGTGTGTTAGTGACTAACACTAGTGTCAGAGTTTTTAAACCGCCTTAAAGGCCTCTGACATGGCTTTAGGTAACGACCAATGTCAAAGACAGTGACCGGGACCGACGGCTTAACGTGCCCTCCGAAGCACGGATCATCTTACTTATCAGACAATCAGGTGATTAGCCTGCAATGTCCCAACCAAACTAATGGTAATCGAACCCGTGACCTCCGGGTATGAGCCAAACGCTCTAACCACTTCACCACGGAGGCAGTTACTCTCTGAACTCCTAATAACTTTTTAACTTTTCCACTGAATTCACAAAAATGAAGGTATGTATGTACATGTATTTTTAAGGGTTTATAAAAACATATGGCGAGACTTGAACCATCACTATTTTGATTCCTTTTCCATCTTAACGCCCACCATCACGCTAGGCTTTCGGGTCTAACGGCCCTGGGCTCTGTCTGCCCCGGGATAAAGACGTGAAAATGTATCTGTATCTGTTATAAAAAAACTACATATTGAATACCAAAAAACCCTGTTTTTTACCCCCAACAAAAAAAAGGAATGTTATAAGTTAGACGTATCTGTCTGTCTATGATATTGTAGCGCTCGAACGATCTAATGATGAGTTATCAATTATCATCATCATCACCATCAAGTCTTTTTACTCTCCACTGCAGGAGCACGACCCTCTCTGTACTACAAGAGCCATACTTGGCCATAGCAGCCAGAGAATTTGGCCTACACTCTCCACACTGACTAGGCGGGTTGGAGAGGTCTCATTGATGTTTATATATATTTTGATAAGCTTTGTTTAGCATGTGTTTCCTTAGTCGCCTTCTACGACATCCACAAGAGGACTTGGAGTGGTCCTATTCGACTCTGCCGGATACCACACGGCACTTAGTAACTGTTATACCTAAGTATAATTCAAACTGACCTTAGTTATATGATAAAGTAAAGCAAGTCCATCCCAAATTGTATTTCACAAACTTACCCGCAAACTGCCAGCTGTTCCGATTTGGAAGTTTAGAGTTAGATCTGGTACTCGATTTTAGATTTTAAGAATGAAGTTACTGGTATTTTTTAACTTTACATATACATATAAACCTACATTACCACTCACTGACTCACTGACATAGTTGTTTGCCCTGTTGCCGGGTGGGAGGGGTTTGGCCAGGTTGATGTGTGGTTGTATAGAAGGTGCTCCAGTAAGTACCAGAAAAATCTGACATTTGAAGATCTGCAGAAACCTGATGTGGAAGGGGTACGGCCTGCGAAAACGGTTGGGGTTAGGGCAGTGTTTATTTTTCCAAAATGTAGAGGGTTGTGAGCAATTTGACCAGCGGCATTTGTTATTTTATTTTTTCAAAATCAAAGATGGCCGCCATACAAGGACAATTGTCCTCCATACAACCTTACCCATTTCTGGACGGGAAACATATTTTAGCCTACCTCAACAGCCGCACGAAAGACCGCGGGCTGCTTGCAGCCCGCGCAGCGCCCGAAAAGCTAGTTAACTTTAAATTTTAAACTCCCGACCCGACATAAAAGAGGGTTACATCTTTGACGCTAATGCCTATCTGTCTGTAGCATCGTAGCGCTCATACAAATTGCTTAATTTCAATGCAGTTTTTTTTCTCTTTCACGTAAAGTTCCTTTGCAGTGGTTCTTAGTTATTTGATGAAATAGGTTCCGTCGTTTAAAGCGAATTTTAATTCATATGTGGTGAGAGTGCCGACGCATCATCTGCCAACCTTCATGAAGGAGGACTTCTGGCCGCAGGGTGTCGTATTTCGGAGGTTCAGAGGTCGGCTACCCGACGATACTGTGCGTCACACGTCGCCGACACTACGTGTAAATTAGGATAGAAATTATATATAATTATTATGTATGTTAGTTATAAGGTATTTATAATATGGGTCTCTGGCATTGTACAAAATTTGTAAGTACAATGCTATTGCCTGAAATAAAGGAATTTATTTATTTATTATTATTATTTATTTAAACTTTTTTCCACTGGGAAACGTACACTTTGTTGTTGTTTCTTGTCTGATTATCTGAAAAAGAAAGATGACTGCGTCCGTGTTTTGGAAGGCACGATTAAACTTGGTCTCAAACGCCATCTAACGTTTTAAACCTATTCAATGATTGGTTCTGGTCCACCCTTTGGGTTACGGAGGTCAGACAGCAGTCGCTCTGTGTAAAAATCAGTAACTTCGTCATGTCACTTAGGAAAAACTAAAAAAGCTAGCAAACTATGTTTAAACTAAGTACTATTAACTGATACCAACTCAATGTTTAATTATTATATTCAACGTGGAAGTGACATACCCATCAAACTGATTGCAGTATGATTTGTCTGTATCTTTATATTTATTTTTAATCCTTCGGATTTATCCGACTAACATTGTCGGGCCCATTCCGCGAACGTCGGATATTTCGTACGTTTGAATCTCTAAAATCGAGTCCCATATCTGCCACAGGGGACTGGGAATCCGGAACATCTTCACGATGTTCCGGATTCCCAGTCCCCTGTGGCAGAGACACGACTCACAGCACCAGAATTAATACAATTTCTGTAAGGATCTCAAACAGAATGTTTCAGAAAGGCGAAATAATATTTCAAGGCCATGCTCAGTATGCCGGAAGGAAAATTTCAAATTACGAAACAAAAACTTTTGTTCTCTGTACCAAACTAGCTGATGCCCGCGACTTCGTTCGCGTGGTCTTTATGACTGGCGTATCTAAAAATAAAATAAATAAATAAATATATAGGGACAAATTACACTGATTGAGTTAGCCCCAAAGTAAGTTCGAGACTTGCGTTATGGGATACTAACTCAACGATACTATATATTATAACAAATACATATATAGATAAACATCCAAGACCCAGGACAATTTGAAAAAGGCCATTTTCCAACTTGCCCTGACCGGGAATCGAACCCGAGACCTGTGGGTGGCGTACTAGCATGGTGACCAATACGCCACGGAGGTCGTCATCTGCATCAGTCCAGTGCAATGAAATAATATTGCGACTATAAATTAAGACGTAAGTAATTCTATCTTTCAAGTTTGATCAACTTGCACGCGGTGTGCAAATCAAATTTAAAATCAGTTCAGTAGTTCAAGAGTCCCCTTATCTTAGACCAAAATACAACTTTCCATACAAACGTAGTCTACGTTTTATTTCAAAACTACATGTCCGATTACGGCAAAATTTTGTAATTTCAAAGATATTGCAATTATCTAGGGTAATAACTGGTTTCCTACAGTAATAATATGAACTTGAAATAGAATATAGTGTTATTTATCATTTTTGACCATCAGTATGGTAAACTTCTAAATCGTTATATTTTCGTTCCAGTTCATAATTTTAGTATAGGAAACCAGTTATTACCCTAGATAATTGCGATTTATTTACAATTACCAATTTTTACCGGATTCTGACATGTGGTTTTAAAATTAAACGTAGACTACGTTTGTATGGAGAAGTCTAGGGTAAGGGGACTCTTAAGAGTCCATCACGGACAAAAAACATGACACGTTATTTTTATATAATTTAAAGAAGATTAGCAATCCACCAATTGAGGTTTGAACAAAAAAAAAATCATTTTTGAAATGCGAGAACGGGCCACGCTCCGAATTCACACGTTACAACATGGAAACTTTACAACATAAGTAATTTAAAAACAAAACCGCAGACTGCAGCTAGTAAACAAGCGAGTTCCATTATAACTTTCTGGTGTTTGTTTGTTCAGTCGCGCGGAGCTCGGAAACAAAAAATATCTACATTTTGCAGCCAACAGGAAATTTGATGTTGGGTAACTAGATGTGGAAGATGGGATTCGGTACCGAAGTGGTTAGGTTGGAGGTCTCATCGATGTTCATTAGCTTTGCTAAATTTAAATTAAAACTAAATTTTAAAAAAATACAAATTATGTAGTCCCACTAAAATATTACCTCTCGGCAACGTGGCCAAAAGGCTGGCAGCATTGCCACGTTGTATGGCAATGCTGATTCTTTGAGCCAGATAGTTACCAGCCCTTTGGTCACGGGATACTTCGAATAAACGTTTATAATAAATTATGGGCTGAAGGACCCCACGGACAAAAAGTTTCTCAAGTCAAGGCTCAAATATGTAGGTAGTTTTCTCCGATGTCTATACATATTTGCCTTTTGAGGCTCTCTGTCTATCTCTTTTTTAATTTAAATTGAATTTTTTCCAATATACCTTTTGCTATAGCGTTGTTTAGCTTGTATTTCCTAATTCGCCTTCTACGTCATCCATGGGAGGACTTGGAGTGGCCCTATTCTATTCTGCCGGACACCACACGGCAAATACAAGGTCCTATTTTAAACCGGCACAGACTATTGCATGCTACTGTTATTTGGCTTGCACTAAAATAACCATAACGATGGTGATTTCTGGATATGTTCCAGTTCACATAAAGGCTGTATGAACAAGGTACGTTTAACGGAACGTTTCCTGAGAGACACTGATGATGTCAGCTCTCGGACAAACTGCTTTTAAAGTTTTGGCAATAGATTTGAGAATGGTAATAGAAAGGGAGAGTAGAAATCCTTACTATAATTATATTATTAATGCGAAAGTGAGTTTGTTTGTTTGTTTGTTTGTTACCACTTCACGCTTCAACCACTGAACCTATTTAGATGAAATTTGATATGCATATAGTTTGATACCCAGGGAAGGATATAGGATAGTTTTTATCCCAAAATTTCTACGGAGAGTGAAGCCCACGGCCACAGCTAGTATAGGGACAAATCACACAAGCTAGCCCCAAAATATTACAGGCGTGACAGCGTTACTTGAGTTTGTACTCATGGACGATTATCATTACCACCACATTATCAACTTGGTACCACCACTTGTTTCCAGTGAAGGAAACTTCGTGAATCTACGTGATCGAATTACAAACGAGGAGATACATCAAAGAACAAAAGTGTCTGATGAAGAATTGTAGATATTAACTCGTTGAGGTAATAGTGGGAGTGGCTTACAGCATAAAGAACCGTTGGTGTAAGACACCTCCCAGGTCGGAAGACCTTGGTAAGGTTGTCCTGAAAAAACTCTGGTGAATTTGAAAAAAAAACAATTGACAGTACTGTTTGAACATCCTTTGCAGAGGCATTGTCCAGCAAAAAACTTCCTGTGGCTATGATGATGAGAATCAAGAATATTCGCTATTTTCAAACAAGTAAAATCAGTTAAGTACTTTTTCTTAACGTCAAATAAACATTTTCTATGGGATTTGTATAAAAAACGGGCAGAAGACGTCACAGTTTCTTGAAATCAAATTTTCTGCAATAATTCATCTAAAATCTCATTAAAAATAGATATGATAAGTGATATTATTTTATGACTTTATTTCGTTAACAGTATGTACCAAATTCTTTTTGACCCAGGGAAATACTTACCCAATTGTATAGAGCGTGTCCCATCTCCTCTCCTTGTGTCTGTCATCTCTAGATTTTGGCAATGCATCCCTGTGTCATAAATTATACTTACCTATCTCCAGAATAGTCGGTCCGTTTAGTTTGAAAACGATTTGTGCAATAAACTCTCCGAGAAATGGATGGCTCGCGAAATCGTTTGTCAAAAACGGTCGAGTATGTACCTACTTTGGAATTTATTTATCATAATTTTTCAAATCTAAAAACTTAAGATTAACCTGGGTCTTGGATGTATAACTATACAGTACCTGGGTGACCAAGCTTTGCTCAGTCGGTTACAACTCAAACATTAACTACATTTTTTTAAACTTGCCTAAAAACAGTACATAATAAAAAATTATATATAAACTTGAACATAAAAAAAAACAAAAGTAAGTCACCGAGTGTGATTTGAACCCGTAACACTCTTTCTAGCGGTCAGCATCCTTAACCGCTGAGCTAAGCGGATGGCGGCCGGCGCGACAAAATTAGCGACCATATTCTGCGTGGAAAGAAAAATCTATGAAAACTCAAAAACACGCGTTTTCCCAAACATAAGACTAATCTAGATCGATTGTTTACCCCCAAAAACCCTATATACCAATTTTCAGCGAAATCGTTAGAGCCGTTTTCGAGATCACAGAAATTTATAAATATATAAATAAATATACAAGAATTGCTCGTTTAAGGGTATAAGATATAAATATATTTGTTATAAAATATAGTATAGTTTAGTAATTATATTATATTTGGTATAGTTGAGTTAGCATCTTATAAGTAACACGATGTCTCGAACTTACTTTGGGGCTAGCTCAATCAATCTGTGTGATTTGTCTGTATACAACGCGGAAAGGACATACTCATAACACATCGAACCACAGGCTATTATACTAGATCACTGTATTATAATTATATTAATGTAACAGACAAAAAACAAAAACAAAAAAAGACGTGTGGCACTCGGGGACTGCCGCGGTAAAGCTATTGCAAACAAGGAAGGACGGCAACGTCGCAAACGGACGACGAAGACGAAGCGGCAACCTACATGGTAGGCGGAGTGGGAAGCGTGAGGTTTTTTCGTTACGGAATTTCTGGATTCGGTTCCCGCGCTCAAGGCCCGCGATAGAAGCTATGCAATAGCTTAAAAAAAAAGAGTTTTTTTCTTTGTCACTGTTATTTTAATGTCATTGTACTATAGTGATCTAGTATAGCCCGTGGTTTTGTTTACGGGTACGTCCCTATTCCACCTTGTATATTTAGGTATAATTATTCTAGTTTTCTCTTGTTTCCCTCAAAATAACAACCGCTCGTGAACCGACAGCTAATCTGAGTAGTTCACAACTCACATTAGACGACCACGAACTAAATGAACGAATGAATGAACGAACGAGCGCTAGTCCGGCCATTTGTCTTCGTGATTAATTCTGCAAGGATTTCTAGAAACGTTGAAACTCGTGAGATCTCAGGAACTAATGTTTTGTAAAGTACCTACGAGGTTTTGTTACTTTTTCTAGTACCTCTTCAGAATTGACGACATGACGAGGCGTAGGTCACACAGAAACAATACAAGTATTTCATACAGAATGGAGTCACCTAAGGTCCCGCGCCGCGCAATGTGCTTCCTCGTTCCAAAGGTGAGGTGGGTGGTCATCGGGTCATGATGATCCCCCCCTGGGCTGGGTCCAAGTCCTAGGTGGACCATTAATTTAAATTGATAATTGTAATGGTTTTTTTTTTTTTTTTATCACAACTTACAAAACAGTTTTTACGGATGTAAAATCTGTATTGTTTAAATAATTTAGTAGGATAACTATCCTACTTTGTTACTCTTTCAAGCGCAAACGGCTGGACCAATTGTTATAAAATTTGGTACGCAGGAAGCTGACACCCTGGATTAACACATAGGCTACTTTAGGCGCGGGTGACACCGCGGGGCGCAGCTAGTATATTTATGTATAAGGTACTTAACCTTCAATATTTAATTGAATAATAATATTTTGTATGATGGTAAACGCATTATTCAGGAACCACCCCCTGCACCAAAGCTGGATCCGCCCTTGCCTCGTTCCCCGCCCTCACGCCTCTCCCTCGTTCTGAAGTGCTATTTTTGAAACGCGGAGTCATCTAAACGAATGGTTTTTCCATATAAAAAATCGTTCGTTTAGTGACTCCGCATTTGAAAAATAGCACCACTGGCTGGATGCAGGCCGTTTTCGATCGGTGATTTTGGAAATCCTTGGGCCTTAGTATGTCCAGCCGTGGACTTTCTGTGTCTGCTATTATGATGATATGATATCGCATTAGACCTAAAGAAAAAATAAGAATGTGGGTGCCAGCCGCTTGTCATGATAAACCTAATCTACTTTTCATAAACCATATTCTTACATGAGATATTTCGTAAAATTCTTAAAAATTTTAAAAGTAGGTAAATATGTTGATAATTTACAATTTGATTTCCAACAATCACTAGAAATACCTTTATTTTTATTTGGCGAAAACTCGTTTTAAAACTAGACATATCCTAATAATACTTTCAAAGTAGATATTGCTTTTCGCGGCGCATGAGTGAAAATGCTCTTTATTTGTTAAAAGTATATTTGTACTTTGCAACAATAAATTTTGATAAAATAAAATATTTATTTTGGAACAATTTGTTTCAAATGAACTTCCACTTCTGCGCTTATTTCGTCTGAATGTATTGTAATGAATGTTGAAAAACTCAGGAAGTAGGTACTTACCTACTGAGTATTTGAGTTTGAGTTTGCACAATGGGGCAAAATGAACCCAGTTATGACATCTGGAAACAGCAATTCAATCTGAAATATGCATTGGAGCAATAAATCGAAGTTACGCGGCTGTCACTAGCAGCCACGGACAAAAGGATGCCAAGCAGCAAAAATACCTACTGTCATTTGGAGTGATTTGGGGAATTCGGAACATTTGTGTAAGTGGTAAGTACCTAGTAAATAATAAAGGTAATCTGAGTTAGTAATGGTTTAAGAACAATCATTTTAATTTCTAAAAGTATTCAAGATATGAAGAAATTTTTTCTTGTATTGCACAAAAACAACTTGACCACGGTGGGTAGGTACGTTAGGTTTTCTGTGGCCAAAACACAAGCGAGCGAGCGACTTAAGCCCTTAAGCTTAGGGCGAAAGTAACACACATACAAAAACAACTGTGCCGTGGAGCGTGGGTTTAGGTTATAGGTTCGTTAAGTTTCCTTTGTCCAAAACACGGAGCGAGCGAGCGACTAAAGCTTATGGTGAAAGTAACACAGACACCAAAACAACCTTGCCGTGGAGTGTATATTACAGACTCAAAAACAACTTTGTCGTGGAGTGTAAGGTAGGTGTATTGAAATTTCATTATTCTCTTATTCTTTTCATAATAAGAAAAAATTTTTTTTAGAAATTGAAACATTTAGTGATTATAGCTGCAGTTAAACGTTAAGTTAGAATTCAAAACATACAGTTTAAAAAATAACGACCGGAATTTTAGCAATATGTCCATAGAATTTTCGGTCAATCGAAAAAGAAACTAAAAAAATTACGAAACGTTTTTGGTAAGTATATTGAAGTTTGTCCGAAACCTATTCGCCTCAATGATAGGTATCCTCTTAAACTATAAGTATATCATTTCATACCACAATGTGTGTGTACTTTGAGAATGGTTTGTTTATCGCTTCGATACCCAGACTTCACAATCCTCTAAACGACTCGTTACTTATGCTAATATTTTGTTTCCTTCCACTCTAATACCTCATTGTAAAGTCATTCAGTAGGTAGCAGCTAGCTCTAGCGCGAACGTTACTCGGTACTTTTGATTTAAGTTTATAGCTATCGCCTGCCATTATATTTACAGCAATCTCATTCCATGCGTAAATAAGTTTTTGCTATTATTTTATATCAGGCTAAACGTAGACCATAGAAAAGATTATAGTAGTAATAAAAATTCTAAAATTGTAGAAACATTGTATGCCTAAAATATTCAAAATAATTACTTACTGTTTCTCTCTCTAAATTAAGAATTTTATTCCATTGTATATGTTTAGCCACTGCTATTTCTGGTGAAAATAAAAACGTTTTTCCTTTACTCGAATTAACCTTATTTTCGCTACCTTACAAACTGTTTAGCTTAAAACTTAGAGAAATGTAAATTATTCTAATTACGCCTGAACAAACACAATAGCAAATGTACGCTCCACATACGTTAAGCCGCAATAGCTTTGCTAATTAGCAAGCTCTAAATATCAGCTTGGCTCTATTTCACCAGCCATTATTAAAGCGGGTTTAAACGCTAGATTTACATATTAGATTGCACATTTTGGACCGAATATTTACTGACTTACTAAGTGTCTTTCTACACTACGGAACAAATTACGGTTCGTTTTTTGCACGGGTTTCTATATTATAAATCTTTCTATTGAATCACTTTATTTATTGATGAGAACCCCAATCGTTGCGTAATTAAGGGGCCGACGAGACGGCGGCGGAAAATGTCTTTGTTAGATAATGTACATTTGTGGTGAGGATACGATTAATCAGACTATAAACAACAGCAATGTAGATAGATATATATGTTACAGCTAAAACCCGAAATGCGGCTACGGCTAGATTTAGCCGGATAGAACCTAGAACTAGGTGCAGCCGGTCTCAGATGGCTACACTTAGGTGTATCCTACGTATCTTCGGCTAGAACTGAGGCAAGACTGTCAAGATTTGACGTACAAAAGTTAGAATCACGAAGAAAATATTTTGATTTTATTTATTTCTATAAAATAATTCATTCTTTAGTTGATGTTTCTTCTTTACTTTCTCAAATATCTTTTAGCACTAGGTATGGTGCCCGCAGATCAAATCAAACAGGAATTTTTGCTCAACAACAAATAAAAATAATACCTCATTTTATAACCCTATTGTGAGGATGGCCCGTCAGTGTAACGAGATTGCGTTGACTAACCCAAAATTTGATGTTTTTGATCCTAAGCTGGGCTCATACATTAGGACACTCAAGGAAATCCTGTACTGTGCTACAGGAGAATGAGCATGTAAAGTAAACTAATTGTAATATTTCATTTGATAAGAAGAGGAATTTTCGGCAATACTCGAGCGTGGCAGTTTAAGATATGAGAGATACCTTAGACCTAATAGAACAACCTTTTTTTTCTTTTCTTGATTCTTGATTATGGCGATCAAACTTCGTTGAAGCTTATTTTGCCAGTGTCTAGTAATATCTCTTTTATATTCCTAATCCTAAATCCTTAACTATACAATCAAAGGTTGGTATAGGTCCTTTGATTGCTTCACGGGAGCTTCTGGCGACAAATCTATACGAGTCCACTGGTTTTCATAGCCGATTGAGTGGCGGACGGCGCGGCGCCCAAAGACGCCCACCGCAGTCCGCAAATAAATATCACTACAACCGCACTATGACTGTCCACTTTAAACATTTCACATATTGTCCATGAGAATGAGCATTTATAACACCAAACCACACCAATTTCATATTATAAAGTCCACTAGAATCAATTTGCAAAACAATTTAAAGCAAACTCCAACTGGACCCCTTGACTTCCCGCCAAAAACTCTAGAACAACCTTGAATAGTATTTAGCTCTATATGTAGTGACGCGCGCCTAGGATAGACGATCAGATTAGTAAAAAAAAAATCGAGTCTGAAATACTCGAGCGCGTCAGATTAAGATATTGGGGGTTGATTTTAGTGTTAAAAGACTAAATTTAACTAATCTGACGATAAGTCCTTGACGCCGCCGAGTTATAGGGTCGCGCGCGAACTTGTGAAAAAAAAACGTTAATCCGGCATTCTCGAGCGCGATTTTTTTTTATTTTATTTTGAAGAATATAATCTAAAACTTACTAAAAATACAAAATCTGCCGGTTTCCGCATGACCGGAAGTGTGGAGGAGCCATTTTGTCTTCCTAAGAACGCGTTGCGGCATATAAGTCGCGAACGATACATTTTACAAAAAAAAAGTTTAAATAAACAAAAAACGTAATTTTATTTTGCACAAAAAAGGTCTCTTTACATTTTTGTCCAAAGTTAAAACTTTTTGACAAAAAAAAGAAACCAAAAAACCTTTTTCGGTCAGATTAAGAGTACCCACCAACATTTTTGTCAGATTAAAAAAATATGCTTTCAGGATACCGAGATAAACCTCCCCTGTGAAAATCTGACGCGCTCGAGTATTTCAAAAAAACTTTTTTTTTTGCATTTTTAAAAATTCATCGCATCTTATCGTCACGCCGAAATCGTCAGTTTTTTTAAAGGGAGCTTCTTTGGGGCCTACTTAACAACCCTTCCGAAAATCTGACGCGCTCGAGTAAATTTTTTTTTTTGCATTTTTGGCTACTTTATATGCCTACCTCCACCACGCAAACCGGCAGATTAGTATACAGTTGTTATCAGAGGCACTTGGGGCATACGTAGTATGAATATCTGACGCGCTCGAGAATGCCCAAGTAACTGTTTTTTTTAACATTTTTGAAAAACCTTACACGCCAAACCCACCGCTAAAATGGTTTTTACCATACGAGCTTTTCTTTTCGAAATTATTTTATCTTTCGATTTTGATAGGTCTCGACGGCGCCGTTGAATTACGCCATTTAGCTACGTCGCCTCCCTAACTATAATTGTTTCTTGTAGATACACACATGTTTTGGATTGCGACCAGTTTTTAATGTTTTTAATGTTTTTTCTGTTTTGTGTGATAATAAAATAAAATAAAAAAATAAAAATAAAGAACTAGGTTTAGCCTTTATAATTCCGGCTAAAACTAGGTGCAACCAAAGATAATATAATTACTAACGTAACAGATACCCAACGCCATAGAAACGATTGAAGAGGCCGTAAGCACGCAAAACGGGAGTTACGGAGCGTCCACTCAGAGATGGCAGCACACACGACTAGCCAAAAAAGTGACGAAAAAAGTGTTGAATATACTTTTAAAAATATATTGCATTTCATATAAGTCTTATTTGACTAATTAGAGTATTACTTTACTTAAATAATGGTTATAAAAGATTTGTATGTTTTAATTTTTACCTTAAAGCGCCATCTAGTTACAAGGAAAAGAAATAATAATGATTATATGACGATAGGTAGGCATGGTGCAACCGATCGCAGGTGGTTAAACTTAGGTGTAAGAGAGTAAGTTGTCTATAATTTAGGTTATAACGGTGATAAAATAAACGACCAAAATGTTAAAATGACGATATTATTGTTTTGTTGATACAATATATCTTAATTAATTAATAAGTGACGAGTGGTGGAACTTTATGAGGTCTAAAAATAATAAAACTATTGTTAAGGGCAAATTCAGCCCGTGACAGTGAACAACTTTCAGAAAAAAAAGTGCCGAAATATAAAAAATATTTTTTGGCTTTCCATACAAACTCGGATTAGCTGATCGGTCAGCTTGTATGGGAGGCCAAAAATTTCTTTTCATATTTCGTTACGTGTTCCTTATTAGGGAAAGTTGTTCAATATCATGGACTGAATTCACCCTTAAAATAGTTTCAGTATATTTGTTACACCTTTTAGATTCCAACCGATGTGAAATGGAATTGATATCTGTAGCGCCATCTATTGTTTGCCAGGCAAATTAAAAAACCATTAACGAAGCCATGCCTACCTATCGTCATATAATCATTATTATTTCTTTTCCTTGTAACTAGATGGCGCTTTAAGGTAAAAATTAAAACATACAAATCTTTTATAACCATTATTTAAGTAAAGTAATACTCTAATTAGTCAAATAAGACTTATATGAAATGCAATATATTTTTTTAAAGTATATTCAACACTTTTTTCGTCACTTTTTTGGCTAGTCGTGTGTGCTGCCATCTCTGAGTGGACGCTCCGTAACTCCCGTTTTGCGTGCTTACGGCCTCTTCAATCGTTTCTATGGCGTTGGGTATCTGTTACGTTAGTAATTAAATTATCTTTGACGAAGCCGAAGATAAGTACGATACACCTTAGTGTAGCCATTTGATACCGGCTGCACCTAGTTCTAGCCGGTTATACCTAGGCGTAGCCGTATTTCGGGTTTTAGCCGTAACATATACAAAATACAACATTAGAGTCCGAATTTAGCTATTAAGTCTACTATATTATGTATCTCAATCGCTCGCGCTCGATTATGTTCCAGTAATGACATTTTTCAAACGCGGAGTCACTAAACGAACGGGTTTTTGTACGGAAAAACATGTGTATGTGTTCGGGTATTAGGTAGTTAGGTACCTCTGCGTTTCAATAACCGGCCAAGTGGTTGTTGGACCACGCCTGTGACCACGCGCAGTGTACGGTTCCGTAATTGCAAATGCTAACATGCACCGTCACTAAAAACGTATAAAAAATAATTTTCTAATGAATTTGTATATTTTTTTTCCTTTCCGAGTAGGTTGGTACATTTTTTACGTCATAACGTCTTCGAGTAATCGTATACATAAAAAAACATAAACATTCTAAATTTCCAATTGATAACCTCCTTCTTTTGTGAAGTTGGTTAATAAATCGCTTTTTTTTTTAATTTGATTTGATTTGATTTGATTTGCCGGTTTTATGTATTGTATTTTCTCACGTAAACGTAAAGTCAAATTTTTTATTCCGTAGAATTCTGACATTTCATAAGTGTTCCTACTAAAAAAAGTTCTCCAACTAAAAAGGGAACGCGTGTAAGGGCGATAAAAAATTTAATTCTTGATTAATTTTAATGTTTTACCAAGATAATGATACACTTTAAATTTTCTGGTATATTTAAAATGTTATAACATTTTTTAAATACCGAATTATCAAAGTTATATTTTTAAGTAATTTTAAGTCAGCAGGTTATTTTTCTTTCCCTGGCATCACTCCCTACTAACTCATGTATCATCAACCTTTTTGGCCAAAAGCTTAATAAATATTTTTTTTCGTAATCCATGAAGCACAAAAATTAAAAAATAAAGTATTCGGCCATCAGCTGTCACGTCACGACTGTCACATTGATTGTTACATTTGTAATGTTTCTGTTAAGGGTTTTCTTGTTAAAAAAAACTTTTTTCTTAACTGATTTAGATTAAATTTGATATGGAGATAGTTTAAGAACCTGGAAAGGACGTATAAGCCATTCACCCACAAATTGACCGCGGTGGAAAGCTAATTGGATTTATTTGTATGTATGTTTGTTAAATCAAATAGTTTTCACAGTTGTTCGTATTTTATTTCGGTTATTCAACTGTTCCTGATGAAAATATTACTCGCTGTAAATCCCCTTTTGATTTGGAGCACCGCACTAAAGTAAATGGTTACATTTACTAACAAATAAAATGTGTAGACTCAGATGTTCACACTCTTATTGAAATCTGGAATTTATTAAAAAAATGAGCCCGGCCAAAAAGGTTTATGATCTCTGATATGTCAAAAAATGACAGCTGTCAGAATTCTACGGAATTAAAAATCAGACTTTAGGTATTTTCGGTTACCATAGACTAAGCTCTAGTATCGATTCTCGATTTAACACGTGAAACAGCGCCATAACAGCGCAGCACTACGAACCATAGACAACATGTTTTGACAAACAAGAAGGAATCAGTCAGTCAGTGCAACAAGTGAGATAAAATGAAGAGTTTCATTTTCATAATTCACGAGCGAAAATAAAAGATAATCGGTGTTTTTTAGCCATGACGGTGTGGCAGAAGCTTGAGAATGAGGATTGCTATGCTGTCGGTGAGTTTTTCTGTATATTTCTTACTAATCTTTTATAGAACTGATTAGTTTTTCACAGGATGCTTAGATAAGTTTTTGTCGATTTTGTCTCCCGCTGAGTTGAGATAAATATAAACACTGCATCACATTGGTTACTACTACGCTACGAGCGCTGTCCTGTTATAAATTGATATAATTTCAATGCAGTAAATTGGAAATATAACCTGACTAAAAGACCACTCCCTAATATGAGTCTTGATATTCAATGTAATGAAGAATCATTGAATTAAAATAATGAACGGACTGCGATATGACCTCCCTCATACACGAATCACATTTGTTTTAATTGTATTGTTAGTTATAAATATTGCGAAAGTGTTTTGTGTAAATTTGATTTAGGTATATGATAAAATTGTTTTATGAATAAAATTGTAGTATGTACCTAATTTGCTATGCAAAGTTACATTACATTGGAATATTTTTGTATCAACAAATTGCTTTTTGTACAAGGTAATATTTATTAACTATGTTAGGTTCTTTATTATATGTTTGTATTTTGCAATATATTTTTTTTAATATATTTTACTTTTTAGATATATATATTATAAAATCATAACATAATTTTAAAATTTTATTCATTTTAAAACATAACATATGTTTCAAAATAAATAAAGAGATATTATAATTTTTTTAAAATTTAAAATTTTTCTAGGAAGCCTGTGGTTGGTTTTTAAAAATCACCGTACAAGGATACGGATTGAAAATACAAGTTGCGCCTAGTGATAATTGAAACTTGTGCATCTCCAATGCAAAGCTAATCATTAAACTGCATGGCCATCACCTTTTCATACTAAAAAAGTTGACCTACAATAGTAATGGTCCTCACACACCTCTGTAAGAAAATGTTTACAAACATTTTCTGACACTAAAATATTTACTAACTAATGTTAGGAATTGTAACAGTCTGTTAGGAATAAATGAAATAAATAAATTCTTTATTCTTACGTTATTTTTCTCTACAATCTCACATTATATTACATAAAACATAATGATATTATCAACATAGGTACTTGGTTAGAGGAAGATTATGAGAGACTGTATCGGAACCAAGCGAATATAAAGTTATGAGTGCTTACACTGATGGAAAAAGCTTGCAAACATAAATTAATTTGAAAACATGACATAAGCTTCCCGTTTGATTTTTCTTTTTTTTTTGGCGTACACTCAAATAGGCACTGCACTCTCTGCTTATAATTATCGGCACTCTAGCGCTGACAGTTATTGCACAGAAGTCAAAAAATTACTCCCATGCTGGTCTGGGAGAAATGAAAAAACTTAGAATGTACCAGCTGCTTCTCTGCCCGCGCAGATCGTAAAAGCCGATCGAGGGAATGGGCAAAAATGCGAATCATTTTAACAGGCGATGCGGCTAGCAACCCATCACTGTATTGATTGCTTTTCCATCTTCTCGCCCACCATGACGCTAAAAGTGACTTTTGAGTCTTGCGGCCCTAGGCTCTGCATAGAGCCGCAAGACCCAAAATGCTCTGTCTGCCCCATTAGGGATAAAGACGTGATAGTATGTATGTATGTATGTCAAAAAATTAGTACTGTACCTATACACAGTATCCCCTCTACATGTCGCTCAGCGCTAAACTTACGTGCCGCTACTTGGCCCCCCACTGTCACCTGTATAAATTTTTACAAACAAAATATAACATATATATTTTTTATTATTTACTACATTTCAGCTAACAATTTTGTCGAAAATATTCACTAACATTACCTTGCATATATTTAACATAACAAATATTTTTTAACTTTGTGATCAAATATTATTCGCTAACAAAATGTTTACCGTTTTTGAAAATGTGTGGGAGTACCACCATAAGGAAAAACTGTAAGAATTTATAATATGGTGACGTTTTCCTCAATGACTGTTTTATTCAGTGCTGGACATAGATAGGCCTTAGTTTTTAAGGGAATACATGAATTTGTATTGGTGGACATTTGAAAAAAATTAGTTAACCTGTCGTCTGTGCAAAACACCAGACACAATAGAAAAACAATGCATGTCGACCGGATTCCGGTCTGCTCACAGATGACAGGTTAAAAGGAAACAGAGGCATTAATCAAAATGTTGTCTTGACCATGCTCTAGATATCCCTTTAAATTATTATTATGTCCCGTTTATGTATTATATAAGTAAATAAAACACGCTAGGTAGCAGTTGTCGTGTAATGACCAAATCCAGACTGTCACATAATTATTACAACTACCTGCACTAAACTTCACTTTATATATTAACAAAGTAAGCAAGTACCCACATTACTATTCCATATATGACATACCTTCCCCTTAAGTATGAGACAACAATAACTAATAATCAAACAAACTAATTTCTAATATTATCACCCTAACTGATCATCGCTTAGCTGCTATTTAAACAATAAGCCTTTAAATGACACAATTATTACAATTCTACTAAGAAATAAGTGACTATAAAACTAATACATGTAATTAATATCAGATGAAGTACTAGGTCTCTGATATGGGGTCTTAGAATGGACGTTTAGTTTATTTCGAATCTTTCCTGTAGCACTATCATTAACCGATTCAACTAATGGCGGAATTCCCAGCATATCAGCCCACTGGTCTGCATCAGGAATCTCTATGATATCTTCGTTGGTTTGGCTATCATCTGTTATTTCCGCCTCAACCTGTCTGTAGCTATCCTCAGCTTCGGGCTGGTTTTCATTGTGTTCAGGTGGACATACAATGTCCCTTCTTTCCCTCTCCTCTGAGTTGAACTGTTGCGATTCCGCTTGCGTGTCTTGGGTTGGCTTTCTCACAGTTATGATCTGATCAACATGTCGATTAACTATTCCTCCAGTATCACTTTGTATCTGATAACTAGATGGTCCCTGCTTACTAATCACTACACCAGGTGACCATCTTGGGCCTTCATTTCTATAATTCCTGAACATCACCTTTTGTCCTATATCAGTTTCTCTTCTCTTATTCTGATTGTTGTTCTCTATCTGTAGGTCTCTCTTCGTAAATTCTAAATTATCAGGGTGTATGGTATCCAAGACAGTACGCAAGCGTCTGTTCATTAACAGTTCAGCTGGGCTTTTTCTAGTCGCAGTACATGGAGTGACTCGTAGTCCCAATAAAAGATTAGGAATTTTAACGTCCCATGTCGAGGATTCCATTTTCTTCAGCTTATCTTTGACCGTCTGTACCATTCGTTCTGCCAGGCCGTTGGTGGCGGGGTGATAAGGAGCTGTTGTTTTATGGCAAATGTTGTTAGCTTCTAAAAACTGCTTCTTCTCGGCAGAAACAAAAGGTGTGCCATTGTCGGAAACCAATACTTCACATAGACCATGAGTGGCAAACGTTGCTCTTAACAGACGAATCACTGTGGCCGACGTCGTATTATTTACCATGAATACTTCGGGCCAGCGAGAGTAAGCATCAACGAGTATCAAAAAATACTTATTGCTGTACGGGCCGGCAAAATCAATGTGAACCCTTGACCATGGTCTTGTTGGTGTTATCCACTCATAAGTAGTTTTTGGTGGCATGTGCCGATGTTCTAAACAACTCTTGCATCCACTCACTAACGTTTCTATATCCTCATTGAGCCGTGGCCACCACACGTAACTTCTGGCCAAAGACTTTGTTTGAACAATTCCATTGTGAGTTTTATGCAACATTTTTAATGTCTCTTGACGTAAAGGTTCTGGTACTACGACTCGACAGCCTAGCAATATGCAGTCGCCTTGTACTGAGAGTTCTGCTCGACGTAGCCAGTACTGATAAAGCTCTGACCTTGATTCCTTGGCGGGCCAACCACGTTGTATATAAAAAATTACTTGGCACAAAGTCTTGTCCCGTTTGGTTGCTTTTGCTATGTCATCCACGCAGTACGGGAAATCTGTGGGTGTTTCAGCCATCAGCAGAACGTCGCATAGCTGTTGCTCTGGTTCTTCTGGGACTGGCCGGGGCCATCGACTCAAACTATCTGCATTACCAATCTGTGGTCCTGGTTTATATTTGATCTCATAGTCATGTGTAGTAAGAGCAATCGCAACTCTCGTCAAGCGTGGTGAGATCATATTAGACATTGGCTTTTTAGGGTCAAATATACCAAGCAGGGGCTTATGATCGGTAATTATTCGAAAACTTCTTCCCACTAAATAATTATGAAATTTAGTAATACCAAACATGATAGAGGTGGCTTCTTTGTCCAACTGTGAATATCGACGTTCATGTAAATGCAATGTTCTAGATGCCATGGCAATCGGACGTTCTCGTCCGTCTTCAAATATATGCGACAAAACTGCTCCTACTCCATACTCAGAACTGTCACAAGTAAGAACGAGAGGTTTCTCCAGATCGTAGTGTACCAGAGTCAAATCATAGGTGATTTGACGCTTAGCAGTATCAAATGCAGTTTGTTCCTGCTCTGTCCATTTCCAAGTTTGCTTTGAGTCTAAGAGCCTATGTAATGACTCTAACAATGTGGCTTTATGAGGTATGAACCGTTCATAAAAATTGTAAAGACCAAGGAAAGCCTGTAGTTCCTGTTTATTCCTAGGTGCCGGAGTGTTGACTATTGATTCTATTTTACTGGGAGCAGGATGGATGCCTTCAGCATCGATGACGAATCCCAAAAATTCTACTTTTTCCTTTGTAAACTTGCATTTATTTTTATTAAGTCGCAAACCGGCTTTTTGTATACGTTCAAGTACAGTGTCGAGTCTTTTTTGCATTTCTGTCATGTTATGCCCGCTTATTATGATATCATCAATTAGTACTGCTACCCCTGGTATGCCAGCTAGCAAAGAAGTCATCAACCGCTGAAAAATACCAGGGCAAGCTTTGACTCCAAAGGCCAATCGATGTACGGTGTATAAACCCTTGCAAGTATTCAGGGTTAACAGCTTTGCAGTATTTTCATCAACAATTACTTGTGTATAGGCACGGTCTAAGTCCAATGTGGTGAAAAATCTACCACCAGCTATGGTAGCGAAGACTTCGTTGGCTGTAGGCATAGGATAGGTATCCGATTCAGTAGCCTCGTTGACTGTACTACGGTAATCCCCACATAATCTGATATCGCCTGATTTTTTCACAATTGGAACTACTGGGGTTGCCCAATCGGAGTAAGATGTCGGTCGCAACACTCCTTCTTTCTCTAGTCTGTCTATCTCCTTCTCTACCCTCTCTTTTATAGCGAACGGCACCGGACGCGCTTTTAGAAATCTTGGTGTTGCTCCTGACTTCACATGTATTGTCACTGGATGTCCACGGTAGGTACCCAGACCATCTTTGAATACCTCTCTGTATTTGTATGTTAAACTTTCTATCACACTGTCTTCATTAGAAACAAAGTTAATATTCATGGAAATATTTAATGGTTTGAACCAATCACGTCCCAGTAGGTTGGGACCATTACCCTTTGCTACAACAATTGATAAATATTGTGTATGATCTTTGTAAGTCACAGGCAACATTGCCTTTCCAATGATCCTCACTGGTGTCTCTGTCCATGTGTGCAACGCGAGTGATGCTGATTGGAAAGTGGAGCGCGGCAGTAGAACACGTATCGAGTGCCAGGTTTGTTCATTCAGTATGGAGAAACTAGCTCCTGTATCAACTTGCATATGCACGGGCATATTGACAATTGTCACTACCACTTCATAAGGCGGCACACGATTTAAGTTTTGAATACAATAAATTCCATTGAGATGATCTGCAAATCCTTCTGTAAAGTTAACTTGTTTGTTAGCACTTTTCTTTTTGCTTATACAAATCTTCTCGATGTGTCCCTTTTTCTTGCAAAAATTACAGACTGTATTCAGAAACCGGCACTCTCCAGAGTGTTTATCCCCACAACGATAGCAAAGACGAATGTTTGATCTCTGGTGAACAGCGTTAACATCCATTGGTTCAACGGCGGCAGAAGACGTCGTCACGGAACACGGCACTGGCTCGGTAGCCGTTTGCATCATGCGCACGTCCCGCACTGCACTCTCAGATGAAAACATCGCATCGACCACGTCCTGGTAACACAAGTTGTCACGTTTCAACAAATCGTATTGCAACTTTTGGTCACCCATGCCGCAAACGAGCCTGTCGCGCAACATTCGCTCCAAATCCGTAAAGTTACACTTAGCACTAAGATGTCTTAACGCAGCTATATAGTCCGCAACTTTTTCACCACGTTTTTGATCACGTTTATAAAATTGAAATGACATTGAAATTTCATTTGGTTTAGGACTATAATGTTTAGTCAAAATTGTTTCCACTTCACTAAAAGTTACATTACTGGGTGATCTCGGCGTTATCAACGCAAGTAAAGTTTCAAACACTCGCGCACCACACACGGTAAAAAAATTTGCACGTTTAGCACTGTCCAATGTGACGCCATTTGCCTCGAAGCAAAATTTTAGTCGACTTAGGTAAACATCCCAATTGTCCGTTTGAGGGTTGAATTCCCCGAATTTTACTGCCTTTGCATTATCGTCCATTTTTAACACTTTTAACCTTACATCGCCACTATTATGTCCCGTTTATGTATTATATAAGTAAATAAAACACGCTAGGTAGCAGTTGTCGTGTAATGACCAAATCCAGACTGTCACATAATTATTACAACTACCTGCACTAAACTTCACTTTATATATTAACAAAGTAAGCAAGTACCCACATTACTATTCCATATATGACAATTATTTAATGAACAGATTATAATATATATACTGTTTTCAGTTTAAAGGAAGAACGTGGGCTTTTCTTCGCACATTTGCCAAAAGAGGATTCATGAATCTATAATCATTATTTGCTTAAGTCACTATGACAAAAAACTTCATAGGTCTGCGATTTGATGTCCTTTTTGTCATTTTGATGTACTTTTTGTCGTGCCGCTGTCCCAAATAAAAGAAAACCTGTTAGTGTAGATTCACCGTTGTTCTTGTTTACAAAAACATTTTCGACTAATAGTTACCCGGAGCCCTGAACTGTGAACTCTCAAACCCAACCTTGGTTAACAGATTTGGCTCATGTTCTAACTTGAAAATTCTATTGTATTGTATTGTATATTGATGATAGCTTATGGAATTTTAAATTAGCACTCCACACCTACCAAATTCAGAGCTTCAATGAATATTTCTCAAGTCTCTCCATCTACCCTGTCAGAGATAATGAATTGTGGATTGGAAAACAAATCTGCATATATAGCTAATTACCTTGTTTAATATTAGTACCTAGGCGACCGAGCTTTGCTCGGTTACATCTCAAACATTAACTAAATTTTTTTAAACTTGTCTAAAAACAATGCAAAATAAAAAATTATATATAAACTTAAACATAAAAAAAAACAAAAGTAAGTCACCGAGTGGGATTCGAACCCGTAACACTCTTTCTAGAGGTCGGTATCCTTAACCGCTGAGCTAAAAACAAGGCGGTTGGCGCGACGAAATTAGCGACCATATTCTGCGTGGAAAGAAAAACGCATGGAAACTCGAAAACATGCGTTTTCCCAAACATAAGACTAATCTAGATCGATTGTTTACCCTCGAAAACCCCCATATACAAATTTTCAACGAAATAGTTAGAGCCGTTTTCGAGATCACAGAATTTTTTAAATATATATATATAAATATACAAGAATTGCTCGTCTGAAGGTATAAGATACCTGTTTCATACTCAAAAAAACGGAACCCTTTTACTAAGACTCTGCTGTCCGTCCGTCCATCGGTCTCTCTGTCTGTGGCATCGTATCTGTCGGATGGGCCGATCTCGATGCGATTTTATTACGTGAAAGCCGTTTCCTTTGCTGTTTGGTTTTGTTTTGTTTGAAAGATTAAAATCGGTTCAGCTGTTTAAAAGTTATTGGGAATTAACATCACTAGATGGCGTCGGCGACATTTTTTTTAATTTGCCTGGCAAATATACTTGTTATCCTTTGTGTGTATGTGTGATTGCAGGTGTAATAAAAAGCTACACCATTATGTGTAGATTAAAACATTTGTCTTATGTAAACATTATCCAGATGTTATAAAATTCATCTCATAAGAATTGTTTAATGAGCAATTCTTATCAAGTGACTCAGTTGTTCTGGTATATATACCATGCCTACCCATCATCTTATAAACATAATTCTTCTCTTCCTTGTCACTAGATGGCGCTATAAGGTAATAATTAAAACATCAAAATATTTTATTACGTTTACTTTAATAAATTAGTACTCTAAATAATTAAATATGACATGAATAAAATACAATAAATATTTTTAATGCATATTGCACACTTTATTTGTCACTTTTTTGATAATCGTGTGTGCTGCCATCTCTGTGTGCCTACAGGCAACTCCAGTTTTGCCTACTTACGGGCCCTCCAATCGTTTCTATGGTGTTGGGTATCTGTTGCGTTGGTATATTACCTTTGCCTATACATACAGGGTCTACATACTGAAACTATTTTAAGGGTGAATTCAGTCCTTGATACTCAACAACTTTCCTAAATTTTTTTAACCCTGACAAATAACTTATTGGGTGTTAATGCCTCGAAGTTTGGCTAAGCGATTAACCTGGCAAATAATAGATGACGCTACTGATATCAACTCCACTTGGGTTAGGATATTATGTAGTTCCGCTACTTGTCACTAGATGGTGTTGTCGAGGTTTTTTTTATTTGCCTAGCAAATAAACTTGTTATTTTCTTCTTTTTTTTTTACTAGCCTATACTGTCCCACTGCTGGGCAAAGGCCTCCCCTCTAGTACGCCACTGTTCTCTGTCATTTATTTTCGACTTCCAGGTCTTGTCAAAAAGCACCAGATCATCGCACCACCTTGTCCTTGGGCGACCTTGTTATTTTCTTATGTGTGAAAAATAATTTATATTTAATTAACCCAGTCCACATCCTATCCTACTAATCCTATCCTATCCTACTAATATTATAAATGCGAAAGTGAGTTTGTATATTTGTTTGTTTGGTTTTTACCTCTTCACGCTTAAACTACTGAACAGATTTGGATGAAATTTGGTATGCATATAGCTTGAGACTCGGCGAAGGACTTAGGATATTCTTTATCCCGAAATTCCCACGGGGAGCGAAGCCCGCGGGTACAGCTAGTTTAGTATAAAATCACTGGGTATTTTACAACTAAATATAGCAGTAGAAAAGATATAAATAAACACAAGGCAAAAAACAGTGAACTACCTACATAGTTTCCTGTTAATAGTTAAATTTGAAAATAAAAGTGCAGTATGACAAATAGCAGGACATTTGTATAAATACAAACATCTTAACAGGCGATGCGGCTAGCAACCCATCACCGTATTGATTGCTTTTCTATCTTCTCACCCACCATGACGCTAAAAGTGGCTTTTGGGTCTTGCGGCCCTGGGCTCTGCATAGAATCGCAAGACCCAAAATGCTCTGTCTGCCCCATTAGGGATAAAGACGTGATAGTATGTATGTATGTATGTACAAACATCTTAATACTGATATGTTATTTAATGTTTAGAGTATTGTACAAGAATTTAATGAGAAATAATACAGTATTTCAATCAATTATTTTTGTTATTTATATCATTAAGTATCATCATAATCCGAAACAGAAAACATTTTTTTTAATCTTTCCATATTTAAGTAAGTTAGATAAGTTTCGACCCTCGCTCTGGATGGTATCTGGTTCGAAGAATTGCCATCACAATACAAAGAGGGAACGCAGCTAGTGTGATGGGCACCTTTGAACCATGTACTATCCGAGGCGGAATATTTGATTCTATATAGTTTAAACATAATTTAGTTTTAATTTATATATAATTATTATATTTTAGTCTTACGTTTATTTATAGTTTAATATAGTTTAATTTAGTATATATTCATTTGTAAAATCGACTATATATATTTTTTAAGTTAGTTATAAGCTTTTAAAATCAGATGGAAAGGGAAATTGTCAAGTAATAGAATAAGGATGCACGTACAGCGCTCTAGACGTCACTGCTATTAGGTCTCGCGCGTCTGAAAGAGATAGTAAGATGTCCCCATCCCTCTCCTATTTTGAAATGCTAATTGCTGCTTCGTTAATTAAAACAATTTTCTTGCGGTTTCCAAAAACATATTTTTTTTCAGTGGTATTTTTTGTTTTATCTAAAAACATACACAGGAAAATAGCCTATTATACTGTTTACTTCAGCTTACATCCGAGTTTCTATGAAAAGCTAACATATTACTATATTCATATTTTAATATGATGCGTTCCCTGGGGAAAGTAGTTCAGTATCATAGTCTGAATTCAGCCTTAAAATAGTTCTAGTATATTTTGTTAGATATTATAGTATACAACGTGAAAAAAAATATTTCCAAAAAAAAAATTGGGCGCGATTGAGACATAGTAATAGAGTAAGAATTTAAAAAAAATCTGTCTGTTTGCCTGTTTATCTGTTTGTCTGTTTGTAGACGCTAATCTCCGGAAATACTGGACAGATTCGAATGAAACTTTCTTTGTTATATAGCTGTTATGAGTCCGGCGACCCTAGACTTCTCCATACAAACGTAGTACACGTTTAATTTTGAAACCACATGTCAAATTCCGGTAAAAATTGGTAATTGTAAAGAAATTGCAATTATCTAGGGTTATATTGGGTTTCCTATAGTAAAATTATAAACTGGAAAGAAAATATAATGATTTAGAAGTTTCCCATACTAATGGTCAAAAATGATATAAAACACTATATTCTATTTCAAGTTCATATTTTTACTGTCGGAAACTAAATATAAACCTAGATAATTGCAATATCTTTGAAATTACAAAATTTTGCCCAAATCGGACATGTCGTTTTGAAATAAAACGTAGACTACGTTTGTATGGAAAGTTGTATTTTGGTCTAGGGTCGGGGGACCCTTAAGCCTGGTAGCAAAAGAGGTTTGTCAGGATCGTAGCAAGTGGAGGTCCATAGTCTCTGCCTACCCCTGCGGGAAACAGGCGTGATATTATGTATGTATGTATGTTAAGCCTGGGCAACTTATAGGGTATAATTGATTTTGGGAAATGGAACACCTGATGCAGAACCATAATGGTCCAGATAAACTATAAGAAATATAAAAATGACGCCGTAGTAAAAGTTGTTCAGCCTAATGAGTATTTTCCAGAGCCATAAAGTCCACGCGAACGAAGTCGCGGGCTACGGCTAGTCCGTAATAATTC
This sequence comes from Acrobasis consociella, assembly GCA_963555685.1. NCBI lineage: Eukaryota > Metazoa > Arthropoda > Insecta > Lepidoptera > Pyralidae > Acrobasis > Acrobasis consociella. Next base: position 1,482,406 of record OY743127.1, read on the forward strand.
GAACCACAAGCTATACTAGATCACTATATATATATTTTCTTGACTGTGTTTTATACATTTTTATAAAACACAGGCTTATACATTACTAGCAGTCCATCCCGGCTTCGCCCGTGGTACATACATAGCCTATGTCACTCAGGGATAACATACCTATCCAACAGTGAAAGAATTTAAAATCGATCCAGTAGTTTCGGAGCCTATTCAATACAATCAAACAAACAAACAAACAAATCTTTCCTCTTTATAATATTAGTGTAGATATATTAGTGTAGATATAATTCATAAAAATACAGTCAAGAAAAATTCTACTTTGGACGACGGCAGAAGTCGGCAGACATCTTTGTGAAATGCAGAATTTACAATTTATTTTTTATAACTGTAACAAAAACAAATAAAAATGCAGTGCTCAAGTTTAGCATTTCTCAAGACACCGACTAATTAGCACAGCCGTCGAGGGCGGCGGATGTAGGCCGCAACCCCTGACCGGAAGTGAAGACGCCGCGCCGATAATTTTTTTTTTATTTTTTTTTTATGTTTGGGCAAATTATACAGATTCAGCTAGCCCCAAAGTAAGTTTGAGACTTGTGTTACGGGATACTATCTCAACGATACTATATTTTATAACAACATATATAGAAAAACATCCAAGATCCAGGACAATTTGAAAAAGGCCATTTTCCAACTTGCCCTGGCTGGGGATCGAACCCAGGACCTCCGGATTGGCGGTCTAGTGTGTTGTCGTCAATCAAAATTGTTTCCAAAGTACAAGTTTAAAAACCCGACATGGCGTTTACTTAAGGTACTATTGAAAATGGTTTTTGTTGTTGTTGTTGTAAATTTATGTACATAAAAAGTCACAAGTAAAATACATATCAAACACTCTAGTACAAAGGCGGACTTATCCCTGTCAGGGATCTCTTCCAGGCAACCCTGCAAGCAAAAAAACTTATATTATTACTAATACAAGTTTATTTGCCACATAGTATAAGTATAGTATAGGGTATAAGCCGAACGCTCTAACCACTACACCACGGAGGCAGTTATATTAGTTTCCTGCACTCAGTCTTTATTTTCTTTGTTATTCTCAGGCCGCAACTAATTCGCGCACACTCCAAGTGCTCCAAGAAATACATGTCGTTAAGGGGACGCACCGTGAAAATGGGCATTTTCTATTTCTTATTTCTCAGCGAATATCAGAAATTTAGAACTGATACTTGCTAATAGCATACTAGAACGCTTTTCTAGCATAATTGTGGTTGTGGATACATGATTAGTTAATTTTTGTAACACAAACTTGCTCGTCAAAAACACCTCTACCAAAACATATATGGTCTAATTTCTCACAAACGAGAGGGACTTCAGCTTTGAAACTTTTTATGCAGATCAGTAATTATGTAATCTTCAAAATTGTGGTTCAAATTCTTTTTTGTTGCTTTAGTTTTAATTTTAGAGCTATTTTATATAATTGATCAGTTTTGCGTGGCTTTAGATTTCAGTCATATAAGCCCTTTTACCTTCCTGAAAATTATTGTAATTGCCGTCTCGCTTTTTCGCGAGTGTATTTAAATAAACTGTTCTTGTTGCACAGATTTTTGACAGTAATACATCAAATTGTCAGATGGCCGATGGGCCTCACGGAGCAAGGACGCGTCGCTCTTCACAAAAAAAATGACATTTAATTTCGTAAAATTATTGTCACAGTGTAAAATAATATCACGAATATATATGGGTCGAACAGTCTGTAAACAAACGTGCGAGTAACTTTCTTACACTGTGTCACTTGTCATAATGTCAAAGAAAGTGTCAAAGTATAGCGTGGCATAGATTGATTACCTGACAGACATGGTTGGCATAGATTTTTTTTCATACAAGTACCGTACATACAATATCGATTTATAATATTTTAGTTTTATTTAATTACCAGTTTTGTGGCAATAAATTAATTTTATAATAGCCAAAGAAACTTATCTATAGATACTCTTCTGATTTATTTACTTTTAGATTTCGAGAAATGCGCCGTGCTGATAGCCGTAAGGAGTGAAGCTCACTTGCTTGATGGGGGAGCAGAGAGGGGGGGGGGGGGGGGCTTTCTGCTTATCCCTCTAAACAAGCAACCAAGTGAAGCTTGAGGCCTAAGGCAGAGGTCACCTACGAGGCCGTAGGCCGAGCCACTCCCACCACGTGCTTCGTCGTTCTTTTTTTTGCAAATCAAGATGGCCGCCGAAAGCATTTTTTTGGAATCCAGGATGGCGTCTGGGCTTTAGAAAATTTATCCATTTTATGAACTGGAAAAATATCTTAGCCTACCTCAACAGCTGCACGAAAAACCGCGGGCTGCTTGCAGCTTGCGCAACGCCTAAAGAGCTAGTACATTTGTTAAAATTGATATAAAATATCGATGAATAAGTATAAAATATCGTTAGTCTATATACTATATTTGTGGCCTTAAAAAACCATAACGATATCGATAGGACTATTGATAATATTGATTACTGATAGTTTACAATAATATCGATGACAAGTAAAACAGTTTTTAGGATTCTGTTTTAAACAAGGAACCCTTATAGTTTCATCATGTCTGTCTGTTTGTCTATGATCCGACGTTTTATTTAGAGACTATAAGTACTAAAAAAGCTATAATTTGGCATGGGTATATTAATCATGCCAAAAAACAGTGAAGTAAAATAGGGAAAATCTTATACCTTTATACGAGCAATTCTTGTATATGTATTTATTTATAAATTTCTATGATCTCGAAAACAGCTCTAACGATTTCGCTGAAAATTGGTATATGGGGGTTTTTGGGGGTAAACAATCGATCTAGATTAGTCTTATGTTTGAGAAAACGCGTGTTTTCGAGTTTCTTTCTACGCAGAATATGGTCGCTAATTTCGTCGCGCCGGCCGCCATCCGCTTAGCTCAGCGGTTAAGGATACTGACTGTTAGAAAGAGTGTTACGGGTTCGAATCCCACTCGGTGACTTACTTTTGTTTTTTTTATGTTCAAGTTTATATATAATTTTTTATTTCGTACTGTTTTTAGACAAGTTTAAAAAAATATAGTTAATGTTTGATGTAACCGACCGAGCCAAGCTCGGTCACCCAGGTACTATAATATTGTAGCTCCCATGAAAGTTTTTTTTTCGACTAACCCATCGTGTAGGCAGTGGTTCCCAAACTTATTTTGTCTACTGCCCACATTGAGAATAAATATTTTTTTAGCGCCCCCATTTTTTCACCTATTTAAAAACCACTATAACTTCAAATTAAATTAATTAATTATTGTGACCTATATATGTATATTAACGGAGAATTCTAAACGAAAATAGTTTTGCTACACTTGGCTGAGTATTATGCTTCTTCTCTAGGTCTTGAAAATATGCTACATTCTTGTCTTTCTTATCTGGATGCATTTTATTCAAATGATCTTGCAGCCTTGAAGGCTTCATTGCTTTATTCGAAAATGCTTTTAGACATAGAAGACACAAAGGCGACGATGGGTTTGTGGGATTTTCAATAAATCCGAATTTAATATATTCCGCACAGTATTGCCGTCTCTTCTTTTTTACTTCCGACATTGTTTTGCTTTGAGAAATACGTTCAACTTCGCGAGTAGTGTAGAGGAGGCGTAAGTACTGCTCATCTATTGCGCGCGAAACCACAAATGAAAATAAAATAAATATTACATTGTTTATATAGAAATGCTTAAGCAGCACGCACCGACAGGAATAAAACAAACATGCATAAACTCGTTTATCTCATTCGACGCTCAATCGTACTCAACAAGTCCGAACAAGTATTCAATGAACCAGCCAACTGATACAGGAATGCACAATTCGGGTTATTTAACAAAAACTTGTTAAAACATGATAGATATCTACGAGTACTAATAACTATTAAAATGCAAAAGTGTGTCTGTTGCCTTTTTATTTGTTTGTTTGTGTCTACTTTCATTACGAAACGGAGCGACCGATTGACATGAATTTCATTTTTTCTATATTCAATAAAATAGGACAGATATATGAACTACGCGGAGAGAAATATAGAACCGAGTTTGAGCAATCTTTTAATTCATATTAGTTGATGTTTACAAGTTGTTGTTGAGAGTCGAGAGCTCTTGCAGTCGTTGTTTAAGAGGCCTCCTAGCTAAATAAAGCTCCTAGCAAAAAAAAAACCATTTTCTTTCTGGGTCTCTTACCGCCCCCCTTGAGACCTGCAGCGCCCACAAGGGGGCGTCATCGCCCACTTTGGGAAAGACTGGTGTAGGGTATCGTTAAATAGGTCTTTCAAAATATTTTGAGCTTGTTAACACCATTTTTTATTTAAGAATCCGTTTCTAGAATATTTGTATTTAATAAAAGTTAAAATAAAACTATCAAACCTAATAAGGGTTAACGAATTTAAAAAAATCATAAAATGAAAATTAAATAAGTTTTTAGACGTTTTTGGTGGCGTAGACTTGGCTTGGCCGGACGATTTTACCATTGGGGTACGGAACCCTAAAAAGATAAAAGATCTAGTTTAACTTTTAAAAATTGGGTAAAAGTAAAGGACTGAATCACCCTTTCTTGGCACTTGTTTAAAATTTTGCCCATCGTTTACAGTAGCACAAACGTACTATAGACAAATCTGAATACATAAGATTGTTCTCCTAGCATTTACACTACATAGACACTCCGCAAATTCGACGTCAGTTTAAAATAAATGTAGTGCCCACAGTTGTGCCAATATACAACGTGGAAGGGATATACCCGTAATAAATCGAACCACGGGCTACACTAGACCACTAACTATAATCAAATAAAAATCACAACCAAAAACTAAAACAAAATGGCATTTCCAAACAAAAGTGTGCAGCCGACTGGAAAATTTGTATGAGAATGTCAAATTCGGTTCTTTTTTACTGTTATCTTATAATTATAATAAAGTGATCTAGTATAGCCTGTGGTTCAATTTATTACGGGTATGTCCCTTCCATGCTGTATATTATCTAATTATTTTTTCAACACACTTACTAGTAAAGTGGCTCTAATTTCATCGGTTTTAGATATATAAAGTAGGTCATAAAACACGATTACGAATTGCTTGCAAAAAAATTTATTAAAAATTACTAAAAACGGCCACTTTTCACACTTTTTGTAAAGGTTTCTACAGCTAATAGTATTTCAATGACTTTCGAGGTTCTAATGAAACTTAAGGATACTAGCTTAAAAGTTGTGCGAGGATTTCTGATAATCTCACTTACAGAAAGATAAATTATTTTTTCTGTATTTTCAAGGTCGCTAGCGCTGGTAGCAGCCTTAAAATAAAAATCAGTTTAGATATAAGTGTATTGAAAAACGTCGTGCGATATACGTGTGTATATTAGATAAAACACTTTCAGCTTTATTACGCCCTCGCTTTCGGCTCGGGCTGGAAAATCATCACACACAAAACTTATATCATAACGTACAACTATTTTGCAATTTTAAAAATATTACTAACTTAAATATAAATAATTGAATAATGCAGCTCTTTTTATGTAGTTACTTATTTACCCCTTAGTAATTTAGTACATACATGCTGACTTTTCATTGGTTTTGGAAAAAAATCTATTGTAAATAAATTCCATTTTTCTTCTTCTATCCATATACTTAATTCAAATTTGTGTATGACTATGACATAAGATAAAAAAATCGAGACCACGTAGTTACGCCCGATCAAAAACTACCGCATGACCTCGATGATCTCCGGCTGGCCAGACGGAGTAGGTGCCTGGTGGTACTACTTATTGATCTCATGACTTTACTTTGTTTTTGAATTTTTATTTTCGACTAGCTAATTAGTTTTACTAACGACCCTTATAAAGTGGCGCTTAGCTTCAAAAACAATGAAAAATCATTGTGTATATTTTAAAATTTAAATAAACTATTTTTGTTTTTTCTAAAGGCTGACCGGTAGACCATCAGCATTAAGTCCTTGTAAGGACATGACCTTATTCAATTCTTTACAAAAACATAATATGTTACAAAAATGTAAACATATTAGATTTATTTCATTACGTCATGTCTTCCATACTGTAACCTCTATATAGTTTTAACTCTATCTGCATTGCGTTTAGACATTACTACAAACCTAGCGGAAAAAAACGGACAACTTTTGAATCAATTTTGACAGATTTTGAAAAATAAAAGCGTAGAGCCAAGCCTTAAGCTGTAATTAAAACCAATTGCTGTCTGTTATTTTAGCCTATTTTTACACGGCCCAATTCGGTTGTATGTTTAACATTTATACATTTGTTTACCTAAGAATTTATTAAATAACTTATATGAAAAAAAAAAAACGATATTTTGAATTTGGTCGAAATAGTTATTTTTTTTTAAATCAAAATCAGTTCTATTATGGATATAATTTAAGACTCGGGGAAGGACATAGGGTACTCTATATCCCGAAATTCCCACGGGGAGCGAAGCCCGTGGGTACAGTATTATAAATGCAAAAGTGAGTTTGTATATTTACTTGTTTGTTACCACTTATGCTTCAACCACAGAACCTATTTAGATGAAATTAAATATGGATATAGTTTGATACCCAGGGAAGGACAGGATAGTTTTCATCCCGAAATTCCCACAGGGAGCGAAGCCCACGGGCACAGCTAGTATTTATATATTTGTTTGCTTTCTCAGTCCACGTATCGACTTCCAAAACGGAGAAGGTCATCGATTCGTCGCGCTTTTTTTTTGGTTTCGAAGTAAACAAGGAACCCTTAAAGTTTCGCCATGTCTGTCTGAAGTGTCTGACACAGATAAACATCCAAGACCTAGGTCAATCTGAAAAAGATAATTTTACATCTCGACCTCACCGGAGATCGAACCTGGGACCTCAAGTGTGACACCCTGGCATGTCCACTAGGTCACAGAGTAATATATTATTATTATTTTCATCAATTCTAAATTATTCAATCAATAACACGAGCATTCCCATGCCACTAATCAGATCCAAAGGTCAAATCCAGTGAGACCCGAACCCAAACTTCCACCTGCAAATCAAATTGGGGGTCCGCAGTGATTGGCAAACAGAATTATTGGCCATTATTGGGGCTTCCTCACGGGACGAGGACCGGGGACTCAGGTGGATTGTTTGTATGACTTTATTTGCATAGAAAGGTCGCATTATCTATATAACAATTATATAACTTATAACTTTTTTTAAAAATAGGACTTATAATATTGTAGTGAGTTTCAAAACAACAGAATTCTCAAAAAAATATAAAAGTAGATATTATGGATATGTACTAGATATATTTGACTTGGGAGAGCGCTATGCAGCTGAAATAATGATGATGATGTTTGAAACGCGACTTTTTGCGGTTTTTGGTTTAAAAACTACTAAACAAATTTTATCCAAATCTTTTAGTAGTATAAGCGTGAAGAGGTAACAAACAAATAAATATACAAACTATAAAATTGTAGGATTATTAAGGATAAGGATTTCCTGGTTTGGAAGATAAGAAAAAACGTAGAATGTTTCTACTGCTTCTCTTTCCGCGCAGGTCGTAAGGGCCTTTCGATAATCGAGGGATCTTTCTAGGAAGTTCATAATTCATCTCATCATCTCCGTCAAAGGTAATGTAAAAAAATATTAAAAACGAATTAGTTACTTTACTACCTTATAAATTTAAATACAGTTTTCCGATATTATATGTGACAATATAGACAATTATCAAGTGATACAAATATCCAAAGATAGATAATGACTTTTGACTTTCACTTTGCCGACCCCAGTTAGTGGGAAAGCGAGATAGATTTATTGCGACTTCTAAAAGAAGATAAAGAAAAAAGTGCCGTGTTTTGTCCTTATCACCGACCGAACATTTGTTCATGGTCGGGTTATATGCACACTTAAATCAAATTGCATATACATGAAGTGCACCTATAGCTCGACCATGAAAAAATATAAGTAGTATCCATACTTATACTTACTTATATATAAAGTTGAAGAGTTTGTTTGTTTGTACGCGCTAATCTCAGGAAGTACTGGTCCGATTTGAAAAATTCTTTCGCTATTAGAAAGGTCGTTTATCGAGGAAGGCTATAGGCTATATTGCATCACGCCCGCGACTTCAATCGTGTGGTTAACGCGGGCGAAGCCGCGCCCTGCCTCTAGCTAGTTATATATAAAGCTGAAGAGTATGTTTGTTTGAACGCGCTAATCTCAGGAACCACTGGTCCGATTTGAAAAATTCTTTCGGTATTAGATAGGTCGTTTATCGAGGAAGGCTATAGGCTATATTGCATCACGCCCGCGACTTCACACGTGTGGTAAAGCGGGCGAAGCCGCGCGCTGTCTCTAGTCATTAATATATGTATTTCTCTTACCTCCGGTCGCTCGGTGGCAATTCTACACTACTTGTATATTTTAATTAGGTAGGTACTTGTATCTTGTACCCATATGCTAAATCTTTGATGGGAAGTGGTCAAGAAGATGATGTGACAGTGTGTGATTGTGTACCTAATTAATACAAATGTAACAGCATGCGATAAGCTAATTATCAGTAGAATATTTGGGGCAATCTGTCAACTTTCGTACATACATCAAATTAATTTCAATTTGTCGCTCTAGATAGTAATTTAAGTACTGTTGATAGTGTTTGTTATGAATTTTCTAGGAAATTGTGTCATTCGATTTAGACAATCATCATTAAAAGGAGTGTTAGGAGCGGCGCCCCTACGGTATCGCTGCCTGCTTAGTACAGCCATACTTGGCCAGAGCAGCCAGAGGACTTTGGTCTACACTCTCCACTCCACGCTGGCCAGACGGGTTGAAGAGGTTGATAAGCTTTGCTTAGCTTGTATTCCCTAAGACGCGTTCTACGACATCCACGGGAGTACTTGGAGTGGCCCTATTCTACTCTACCGGATACCATACTGCACACCTGCAGGCAACGATATCGTCTCATCTTAAAGGGTCTTAATAGACGATCGTATAAACAATCGAAATAGACAAGGAGGAGCGAGAGCTAGGAGAAATTGACAAGACAAGGTTCGTCAGATTTTAATCCTTTTCCTCGATCGGCTCTTACCATTTATGCAGGAAGAGAAGCAGCTCGTACATTTTATATTACAAGCTTCTATTTAGTATCACTAATCCAGCTGTCTGTCGGTCTGTCTGTAATCAAATCTTGCAAGTTATTAATTGACCAATTATTTTTGGGATCAGAACATTTTTCTGTAAATAAAATTTCTTAATACTTTAATAAACATATAATCTTTTCTTACGTACAAATTCTTCCTCATGCAAATACACATTATCACCAAAATATAATATCACACAATATCTCTGACTATGACATTGAGGAGCTATTGTTAGATAAGGCTGTTACAAAATAAATAAAAGGTGAACATTAGTCATATCATTACTATCGGTGACATCACGACCTGATTGTAAAATGCATAATTTAATAATATTATCTTTGAGATGTATATTTCTAAACGTGAGTTGAACGTTTCTATAAAAACTCGGTAAGGGAATTGCATATTTTCATTGTAGTGTTCAATTAAAATTCAATTTAGATCATTAATTGCATTTAATAATGTACATCATTCTATCTACTAAAAGTCACTATCTAATATTAGATACACTCTGAACCCTGTTTGCCGTGTGGTTTCCGGCAGAGTAGAATAGGACCACTCCAAGTCGTAACGTGGATGTCGTAAAAGGCAACTTAGAGAATACAAGCTAAACAAAGCTTATAAATCAATGGGATCTATCCAATCCGTCTGGCCAGCGAGGAAAGTGTAGGCCAAATCCTCTGACTGCTCAGGCCAAGTATGGATCTGGTAGTACAGAAAGGGTCGTGCTCCTGCAGTGGAGACAGAAAAAGACCTGTTGATAATGATGAGGATAAATGTACAGTTCTAACTACTGAAAGTCACTGTCTAATATGAGGTACACTATGAACCCCGTCGGGTATCGCAACCAAAAGTGGAACAGCAAGCCAGTTTTATGACATGCAGTTAATTTACAAATTTTAATGTTTTTTTCTGTTTTGTTCCATTGTTAGGCAAAGGTCTAATTTTAATGTTAATAAAGTATAATAGTATGTTTCTTTGTAGTTATCAGCGAGATTTTTTTATTTTATTAGTAGTAAATTGTCAAGTTATAGAGGTAAGTATAAAAGTAATTTCAATGTTTATTTCGTATAGTATGTAGAGTCAATTTCAATTTTTTTAACCATATAGGTACATACAATACTCAGTTATGCAATGAGAGTGCAGACTTTTAACCCCCGACGAAAAAGATGGTTGTAAGTTTGACGTGTTTGTGTGCCTGTGTGTGTGATCGTAGCGCCTAAACGGAAGGGCTGATTTTGATGCAGTTTTCTTAGTTTGAAAGCTGATTTGATCGAAATGGTTCTTGGCTATGATTGATGAAAATCGGTTTAGTGGTTTAAAAGTTAAGGTGAACGCTTGAAAGTCGGGATTTTTTAACTTGCCTGGCAAATAAACTTGTTTATGAATATGAAGATTTAATAAAGTTTTAATAATTAAATAAAAAAACCGGACGGATCCAATCAACATCACTAGTATGTCTGAAACTATTATATTACTAGATCAAATGACAGGTGCAGTATGGGGTCGGGTTTACGCAGAGTTACGACTCTGGCAGACGCGGCACAGTATATTTAATCGTCCAAATAAAACTGTAGTAAAAACTGTGATGGTGGAAAACTTTAGTGGGATATCTGGTTTATTATCTCAGGGTTATATTGTGTTTTATGGTGCCGTGGAGTGTAGTGGAGCTTTTGTTTTATGAGCAAGCAAAAATGTTGATCTATTGTTTACTTTTCTAAAAAAAGTGGACTTGCAATGTAAAGAACTTTAGTGACTGCTTCTAGGAGAAAATTGCATCCGTAATTACAAGCAAACAAATGTAAAAAAGCAAACGGCTTTTTTATTTTTGCCAATATACTTTATATTTACACAATGACGTCAGTTAACTCAAAGTTGGTCCGTTGGTCCAGTCAAGTCCAAGTGTTTTATTATGTTAAGACACAATGATGTATATGGTTTATTAGCTACGCCCGGGGCTACTCATCTTGTGAAAGCGCTAGATACTCGTACGCGTACTTCCAGCGGGCTACTGAGCTCTTAAGAGTCCCCCGACCCTAGACTTCTCCATACAAACGTAGTCTACGTTTAATTTTGAAACCACATGTCAGATTCCGGTAAAAATTGGTAATTGTAAAGAAATTGCAATTATCTAGGGTTATAACTGGTTTCCTATACTAAAATTATGAACTGGAAAGAAAATATAACGATTTAGAAGTTTCCCATACAAATGGTCAAAAATGATATAAAACACTATATTCTATTTCAAGTTCATATTTTTACCGTCGGAAACTAGTTATAAACCTAGATAATTGCAATATCTTTAAAATTACAAAATTTTGCCTAAATCGGACATGTCGTTTTGAAATAAAACGTAGACTACGTTTGTATGGAAAGTTGTATTTTGGTCTAGGGTCGGGGGACCCTTAAAACGACCTTAAGGTACTATAAATAAATCCGCCATATCTATGAAATAAATAGCTCTTCCTACATCGTTCAGCATTCATGAGAGGCAGGTCATGATTTCGGTGCGCGTATGTGTCGTGAGTCACCGCGTCGCAATTGTTACTACTGCTTGAATTCTTTGAGGTCTTAATTGGTGGTACTTTCGGTCCGTTGTGTAATTGTGTGCCGTTGCACCCGACTTGATAATAAAAGGTATGTTTGTTTTGTGCTGACATAGGAAGTGATTTAGAAAATCTGATATTGTATTAAACGAACGAGCGAAGTTCTCTGAGCCTACTTGAAAAATCCGGCGTTTATATGTATGTGTGTTTGTTCGACGATAACTCTATTTGCCTGTTTGTAAATGCTAATCTTCGGAAATACTGGACGGATTCGAATGAAACTTTTTTATAATATAGCTGTTAAGTCTGGGCAACATATAGGGAATAATTTATTTTTGAGGCAGATGCAGAACCATAATGGTCTAGCGAAACTGTGTATAAGAAATAATAAAATGACGCCTTAGCAAAAGTCGTTCAACCTAAAGAATATTTTCCAGAATCATATAGTCCACGCGAACAAAGTCGCGGGCTTCGGTTATTTACTGTATAAACATTAAAATTTTGAATTTCGGCTTAACCGATTTGTATCAAACATAGCTAAGAACCACCGGAAAGATTGTTCTAGGTCTTGGATGTTTATTTATATATGTATTTGTTATAAAATATGGTATCGTTGAGTAAGTATCTCATAACACAAGTTTCGAACATGCTCTGGGGCTAGCTCAATCAGTGTAATTTGTCCCTATATATATATTTATTTTTATTTATTTACTTACACACACGAAAAGTAAGCAAAGGATAAATACTTGAATTTATGCATGTGTATATTATGTGTATGTATGTGTAAGTGTTAGTTATCTCATCAACATCATCAGGTCTTTTTGTCTCCACTGCAGGAGCACGACCCTCTGTGTACTACCAGAGCCATACTTGGCCAAAGCAACCAGAGGATTTAGCCTACACTCTCCACGCTGGCCAGACGGGTTGGAGTGGACTCATTGATGTTTATAAGCTTTGTTTAGGTTGTATTTCCTTTGACTTTGAGTGGTCCTATTCTACTTTACCGGAAACCACACAGCGGTATGTGTTAGTACTTAGTATCATACGTTAATTTTTACGAAGAAATTACATAGATTACAACGATTGTTTTCTTCTTCAAGTTCATATACCTATCAATAGCTCGTTGTATCAATACTATTCCTACGTCCGGCTGGACCGTTAATAATGCTAATTGCAGCATTAGACAATGATTAGAGCATCCTGCGCCTGATATAGCGTAGCTTTCTTTGGTGGACAATGGTTCGCCAAAATGGTCGAGATATCGCAAAAGTATCGAGTATAGGAGGTAGGTGAATATCCTACATGACGTTATAAGCATGGATTCAACGGGTTACTCACATCAAAGATAAGTACCTGGGCGACCGAGCTTTGCTCGGTTACATCTCAAACATTAACAATTTTTTTTTAAACTTGTCTAAAAACAATGCAAAATAAAAAAAATAATATAAACTTAAACATAAAAAAAAACAAAAGTAAGTCACCGAGTGGGATTCGAACCCGTAACACTCTTTCTAGCGGTCGCTATCCTTAACCACTGAGCTAAATCAAGGCGGTCGCGGCGCGACGAAATTAGCGACCATATTCTGCGTGGAAAGAAAAATGCATGAAAACTCGAAAACACGCGTTTTCCCAAACATAAAACTAATCGATTGTTTACCCCCGAAAACCCCCATATACAAATTTTCAGCGAAATCGTTAAAGCCGTTTTCGAGATTACAGAAATTTATAAATAAATATATATATATATATACATACATACATACATACAAGAATTGCTCGTTTAAAGGTATAAGATATAATTACTAACGTAACAGATAACCAACGCCATATAAACTATTGGAGGGCCTTACGGCCCTCCAATAGTTTAGCATTGCCTTCTTGCGTAGGCAATGCTGAGTTGCCGGTGGGCACGCAGATGGCAGCACACACGACTAGCAAAATAGTAACAGGAAGTGATGAATATGCTTCAAGAATATTTATTGCATTTCATTTAAGTTAAATATAATTAATTAGAGTACTACTTTACTTAAATAATAGGAATAAAAGATTTTAATGTTTTAATTATTACCGTAAAGCGCCATCTAGTGACAAGGAAGAGGAATAATTATATTTATATGGCGATGGGTAGCTCACGTAAGGAGTCAGCTACTGCGACATGTTTCGACCTGATCTGGAGGTCTTCTGGAGGTCAGGGCGAATGTGACTAGAGGACGCGGGTACATGGAGTCGCCTTAACACACACAGAGTCTGTCCTGTCTGTAACTCACGTTAGTTTTAAACAAAAAAAAACGCGACGTGTTCGTATATGTATAGTCATCATCAATTTTAGCCGCATAACGTCCCCTGCTGGATAGGCCTCTCCCAAAGATTTCCAAAATGACCGATCTAGAGCGACTTGCATCCAGCGCCTTCCAGCGACCTTGGTTAGGTCGTCAGATCACCTTGTGGGTGGGTGTCCTACGCTTCGCTTGCGTGGTCGCCATTCTAGAACCTTTCTGCCCCATCGGCCATCGGTTCGTCGCGCTATGTGTCCCGCCCACTGCCATTTCAACGAGCTAATCCTTGGGCTATGTCAGTGACTTTAGTTCTCCTACGAATTTCCTTATTTCTGATTCGATCACGTAGGGAAACACCGTTTGGAGTTTTTTGTGTGTATATTTGAATTATTGATATTTTTTTTTGGTGTACAATAATTACTCAATTAAATTTATTGTTTACCTACGCTTTTCTTGCCAAAAATGTTCCGCGTATGAAATATTCGCAATGGTAAATCGGTCGGCGCATTTGGAATACAAGACGGACATCATTTGGTGCACGCAACCAATTTACATACGTTTGTGCCGCGCCTTATAAGACAGTCCGGACATTTTTGTTTTTTGTAACTGACATTTCTTTCCTTTAGTTATATCTATGGAGAGGGAAAATGTAAGGACACCTAATTAGACATGATGAATTTTTAAAAGTAATATTGGAGGGGAAAATAGAAGGAAGAAGAGGCGAGGGAAGACCTAGAGATAGTTTTATAAAACAACTAAAGGATCAAATTAATATTTCAACCTACAAGGATGTTAAGGAGTTGACTTTAGACAGAGATGGAGGGCATTGGTTGCTCCATAGACCAGAGCTTAGCTCTTTAACCCTTCGAATGTCGGCATAGCAGACACAATAGTAAAACAATACATCAGACGCCCGCTCCGGGCGTCCGACAGTTAAAGGGTTAATAATAAGAAGAAGAAGACTTATATCTATGTTTGATTTTTGTGTGTTTCGAATAATGTTGGCCTTTGGTGTTTGTGAGTAATAGTGCTGTCAGATTTTTTGAGAGAGAGTGCAGTTTAGAGTTTAATATTCTAATTATTCTTATTTTACTAGTTTGTAGTGTCCCATTGCTGGGCAAAGGTCTTTTCCTTCCACATTCTTGTCTTCGATCTTCTACAGTACACGAAAAAATTCTCAGGACGAACGCTGCGTTAGGTTGGCCGGATCACTCGACGTGTCCGTCTATCTCGGTCACAAACTCTACGTGCGAAAGAGATAGCAGAATACTCGCGTGATGCTGTGTCTCTGTCCCACGTAGTGTGACAGACTGAACACGTCGCGTCATCATCATCATAATCAGGTCTTTTAGTCTCCACTGCAGGAGCACGACTCTCTGTACTACCAGAGCCATACTTGGCCAGCGCAGTCGGAGGACTTGGCCTACACTCTCCTCGCTGGCCAGACGGGTTGGAGAGGTCAACACGTCGCGTGTTCACGCTTAATACATAATTTTTTCGTGAAGCTAGCCTGCAAATGTGCGAGGAAAAGCTTTACTTTCTCATTTAAACTGTAAACAGTAATTCATAAAGTAGCTAGGGTAATGTAGGGCGTGCTGAAAAAAAAAATTTGAATGATATCTCCCGTTTCCTTCCAATAATTTATTTCGAATGGGGGCAACATTGCACCCCGAAAAATTGCATGTATCCCAAATGTAGCGTACGCTTAAGGTCTTCCCGCCATCTGGTCTTCGGTCTACTCCTACCTCTATCGTAATATTTGTCCATCTTTATTTCCAGCCATATACAACTTCGCGGGATTCAATCCCCAGCACCTCTCCCTCGACGTTGGAGAGCTGGTGCACTTGGAGGGGGAGACTGAGGAGTGGTACTGGGGCAGCAGCGTAAGGAAGGACGCCAGCGGCGCTTTCCCAAAGAACTACGTTGAAGTCCGGGATTGCAATGTTGAAAGGTTAGTCTTTTTATCGAGTGTTAAGTCACAGGTATAGTACTTCATACAAACGGAGCAACAAATATACCTAGTACTACTACAAACGAAACAAAATGTCTGTGCACACGTCAAATGTGTGAGTTAAACATTTAGGGTCGCCACCACAGAATTTGTTGCTTTGCATAACTGTTTTTATTACTCAGAAATCTATAAAATGTTCGTTCTTTATTGTTTTCCGTGGATAAACAATGATAATATGCGCAGTTTCTCACCATTATGATTCAATAATCCTAAGTGACTCGCGTAACGTTAACGTGCGACTAGTAACAACCCTAATTTATAGGCGACTGGACTGGCCAATAAGGCTCAAAAGCGGGGGAGGTGTTGCGGGGACGCCAGATTGCGGGGGGCGGTGCGAGTTTCCCTTCTGTATGTAATACTATTATCCCATCAAAAACAATACTTGTCAAAAAAACCAAGTCTCGCAACTCAGTTGTTCTGCGGTAAAAAGTTGTGAGATCCATGTAATACCAAGTCGGTTATTAATTTATTCAGTCTCTACTTAAGCGACTTTCTGTCTTAATACGTCCAGTCTCTAAGACCACGATCGTGGTCCATAACAATTGAAAATCAATTGTGTCTGGAATCTCCGTACTCGAAGCATTAAGTTGTTACGTAATAATTAACAGCATCTTATAGTGACGCATATCAATATTAAAATTCTTTAATGTTTTATATAAATATATCGAGACTTGGCCATCGCACTAAATAATTGAATTTACATGTATTTTCAGGCGATTGAATTTACACGTGTTTTCAGGCGATGGCCAAGTCTCAATATATTTATATAAAACATTAAAGAATTTTAATATTGATATGCGTCACTATAAGATGCTGTTAATTATTACGTAACAACTTAATGCTTCGATCGAGTACGGAGATTCCAGACACAATTGATTTTCAATTGTTATGGACCACGATCGTGGTCTTAGAGACTGGACGTATTAAGACAGAAAGTCGCTTAAGTAGAGACTGAATAAATTAATAACCGACTTGGTATTACATGGATCTCACAACTTTTTACCGCAGAACAACTGAGTTGCGAGACTTGGTTTTTTTGACAAGTATTGTTTTTGATGGGATCTCATTTCTTTTTGTATTTTGTAGACAGTTCTACTTTATAAATACTTAGGTACTTAAAGTATCAATATTTAATTTAAATTATTTATCCGAACAACGTCCAAATTGTAAGCAAATAATATCAGTAAACCAATGAGAGTAGCCTTTAGTCGTCAAACTAATATAGCAATCGAAATTATCAATGAAAATCGCAAACTTATAGGTAAGAATTCTGGGCACATCCGAACAGCATAGGGTCGCTCGCGCGTATGAGCGCGGGTGCTGCTCGCTCGGCGACATTCACCTTTCCGCGCGCCCCGCCACTGTCCCCGCCCCGCGCCCTCGCGCTAGTACCGCGCAGCGCGTAGTAACGGCCCGCGCTCACTCGCTAGCATCGCAGCGCGTGGTATAATAATTAATTTATAACCTTACGCACTCGTAATAAGTACGAATACGCACGTAGGTATGTTTTTTGCATTAATTAAATAATTTAATTTACACGTGTTTTCATGACGGGAATACCCATTTTTTGCTCGATTTGGCAGGGGCACTACCATGCGCCTATATTTATATGGGACTAGCTTAAACCCGCGGCTTCGCACGCAATAATAATAACTGCCGTAAAACATCGTTACAATAAAGCCAATATTGAAAAATTTAACTGAAGACTTGGCTGTATGGGCTTAATTTTCTTTGCGGTCTTTTCTAGATTTTTTTAGTTTTTCCTTGATTCATACACCAAACACTACTTATATTCCAAATTTGAAGCTTCTAGGTCTGCTAGAAGTGCCTTAGAATTTTGATGATCGGTGAGTCAGTGAGTGACAAAATTAAGAAATTTAACCCGTTATAATTCTTAAAATACTGGTTCAAATTGAATGAAATTTGAAATATACCGTGTCTTTACAATGCCTGCATGGTTACTGAAAATTTCAGTCTTCTAGTTTTATCCACAACGAAGTTACAGGGGGTCGAAAATGGTCTGAATTGCTTCGAGAAAAGGCCGTGACGCTTTTTTGCTCGACTTGGTGGGGGCACTGCCGTGCCCCCAGATTAATTCTGTGGTTAAGTGACAAGTGTAAATGACAAATGGTTATTGCGTGTGAACTGCCTCCGTGGTGTAGTGGTTAGAGCGCTCGGCTCATACCTGGAGATCGCGGTTTCGATTCCCGGCTAATTTCGTATATAATTGTGGATTAATAAAGTTTTAATAAAAAAAAAAGCAAATCAATCTTTAATATAATCAAAATAAAATATAATCTTTGTATCACTTTTATTCACACACACCCGGACGTTGTGCCTATGATTGTGTGACAACTATGCACAGAATGTTATGAAGCTTCAAAGCTATGACGCAGCATACAAAGCTCATATGTAAATACGAATATCATACGCATCATATCTCCCAGTGGCTGTCCGGAGCTGATAAGGTTTCAATTAAACGGTAGTGATTCACGGAGATTAAACGGGCAACGAACTCGATTAGTTTGTGGCCGTGAACTCAATTTCTCGCTTATCGTAAATAAATATTACTGCATTTCAGTATAGTGTAAATAAATCTCAATTTTAGAGTGACTGAAAAGTCACATCCATATTCATAAAATTTAAAAAACGTTTGCTAAAGCTCTTTTAGTTAAAATGTGTTTTGTCTCGTTCTTACTATGTCAAATATTGAAAAGAGGGAAAGGGACAATAGATGTTTGAACTAAAACAGTTTTAGCGGCTGTAAATTTTTATGAATACGAGGGTAAGTAGATCATGATTCGTGAGATTCATCATCAGCTCTTTTTTAGTCTGCACTGCAGGAGCACGACTCTCTCTGTACTTAATGCCAGAGTCATACTTGGCCAAAGCAGCCAGAGGATTTGTCTGCCGCTCTCCACGCTGGCCAGACGGGTTGGAGAGGTCTCATTGATGTGTATAAGTTTTGTTTAGTAGCTTAAATAAATAGATACGGACAAATAACACTGATTGAGCTAGCCCCAAAGTAAGTTCGAGACTAGTGTTAGACTAGCATGGTGACCACTACTCCACGGAGGTCTAATTTATCTTGGATCATATATCTATGAGTCAATGATATTGGATAATGTAATATAAACATATGATTCATTTTCTCTTTGATATAATATTGGATCAAATATATGATCATTTAGATGATTAGAGATATTTGACAATGTAATATTCCCCTAAGACGCCTTCTACGACATCCACGGGAGGACTTGGAGTGGCTCTAAGATACCATACGGTAAATTAGTGAGTATGTAGTATAATAATAAGTGTTGTTTCCAGATGTGGTGAAACAGTAGTGGCGTCGGCTGGTGGCAGTGGCGTCGCTCACGACATAGCTGTCACATTGAGAGAATGGCTACATTACTTGAAGAAACTATACATCGTAAGTACAGACGTGAAGGTTAAAACGAACTGAAGTCCTATTCGATGTTTAAGATTGTGTTGTGAAGATACACGTCGCGAGTAGGTATGTGCAAAAATTATATCTGTTTTCACGCCGCTCGGCCTCCCGACCTGTATTGTGCGATAGAGAGAGTTGCAAGTCCTAGAGGCGATTGCCTATTTTGTCCTTCTGAAATATAGTTTCGGGCGATAACGTTTCCACCCCTCTAAACTTTAACGAAATGAGGCAATTTTGGTGTCATTCGATTCGGTACACCTTAATCTAAGGCTGTACGTCTTTCTTTTTTAGTAATTCGGTTTATTTTAACTTAAATTAATTAATTAGGCCTTACAATAAAAGCTTTGTACGAAAAACTGTTTTTTTTTTTCAAAAAATCTTATTGTCACATTATTTTTACAGGCAAATGAAGAAAAATTCAAGTTTATGGAAGTTAGCATGCTCGCTTTGCTTGAGTTGCGAGCACAAGTAGTCAGCGGGGCCCTACCACAAGATCAGTTGCGAAGAGTTGCCAGGACTTCTGTTTTCACGATCGAGAGGGGAAACAGGTGAGTTTAATTTACATACATAAATAATATCACGCCTGTTTCCCACAGGGGTAGGCAGAAACTATGGACCTCCACTTTCTACGATCCTGACAAACCTCTTTTGTTTCATCTACACTCATCAATCTCTTCATACATACCCTTCGGTTACGGGTACTTTTTACCTCTCCGTTTTTAAAACGTCTGCAATTTGGTCGCAGAATGTGTGACGAGGCGTTTTTAATTTACGACTAAAATAAACACCATTAATCCACTACTCCGCGGTGGTTATAGCATCGTTTCCAAAATGCTAAGTACCCGACTACGGTGAAACCAATAGTAGGGTTAAGTCATCATAATTTCCACTGTTGGACATAGGACTCTCCAAAATGACCGATCTAGAGCGGCCTGCATCTAGCGTTTTCTAGCGACCTTGGTCAGGTCGTCAGATCACCTCGTGAGTGCTCGCTTGCCAGTCCGTGATAGCTGAAATTTGTGACAGACACGGATGACGTATTTCTGTTGCCGCTGTAACAACAAATAAATATCTAAGTAGGGATCATAGATAATGGTACGGAAACCTTCGTGCGCGTGTCCGACACACACTTGGCACACTTCAAAAAACTATATTGTAAAGATCATCTGTCCTCAGCATCTCATAATACCAATAAAAAAACGGTTTTCTCCTGTACAATTATATTTCTGTGACTTTATTTTTTATTTACAAGTACTGCAACCTAACACTAAAACTAGATTGCTAAATACGGTGACATGTGTCAGTCTTGTCGGCCAACACTAGACTGATGACGTAGGTGGAACTTGACTACGTCAACAGTTTGATGTGTTGCCACTGTGTGAAATTAAATTACCAGAGCGTAATGCATTTTCGAACTTTATACACCAATTTCGAATTAATAATCCATTATATCAATTTATAAAATATTGAATTGATGAATCACGCGAGAATCGCGAGATACAAACTAGCTAAATTACTTAATATTTTATTTAATATTCATGAACTAATTAAGAAATTCCTAAAATTTTGTGAAAAGCAATCAGTGGCAACACTTATCGTGACGTAGTCAGGTTCCATCTCGGGAAGAGAATACCTTGTTTTATTAAACCATGGCCTAAACCAACCGCCCGTGTTTATCATATGTCAATCACAATATGTGTCGTCATATTTCCAGCGATTTATTTTTCATGAGCTTACAATATCTTTTCACAGACAACTAGGCATGGAGCTCACAGTGAGACATGCAAATGGCCACCTCGTGGATCCACTGACGACTTCCACGTACAAACTCAACGCGATGCATGATGAAGCCAACGCGCGTATTGAGAAGAACATGGTGAGAACCAAAAAATCTAATATTCATTCAGTAATCAGGCTTTTGAAGTAGCAAAGATAATATAATTACTAACGTAACAGATACCCAACGACATAGAAACGATTGAAGGTAAAACTGGTAGGTGATATTAGTACCAGTGGGTCTACCGGCTATCTTGCGTCGATTTCAAGTCGACGTCGTATTCCGATTTCGACGGCGATATCGTCGGATTCATTTCATTGGTACCGCGCAAAGTTAGCGGCGTCGCCTTGGCGACCGTCGATTACAGAACGAATGAAAAAAATACCGTCGGTTTGCGATCCGTTTCACTCAATTTACGTACAATTTCTTTTTGCACTTTGTTTTTTAATTTAGTAATAATGTTGAAAAACAACTATTATTGGTATAGTTTTGATTATAATAAGTAAAATAAACTTGATTGGAAGGTGGTACGATTGCGTATATACATATATAATTGTGTTTATCAAATTATCAACAAATGCGTTTCGTAAAACCGAACGGGGTAATATTTGACAATTACGAATTCTCTTATAACCTCACTTCGTGAATATTATTGTGACGATGACGACTATCTTTCTAATTTGTGATTGTGATGTGAATGTCGTGAATTAAAAAACAGTAAGTAAATGCCTAACATGCTTTTTTGTTATTCAGAGACACACAGACCCCTGGGACTTTATTCCTTTATAATTTGTAGATGCCGGCATCAAGGAAAGTTAGCCTTCAGCAAGAAAATAAAAATCCTGCTGAATTACTTGGAGGAGCACACAGCTTTGGCGAAGGGGCAGGCCATTGACAACTCACGGGCCAAGGAGGCTGTGGGAGGACTTGGCGGCCTCACTTAACGCCCAAGGCACGGGCGTGCACAAAACATATTCAGAGTGGCGGGACGTAAGTGTATACAAATCTTTCTAAGTGTGTTATTTATGCCTTGTGACAAGGGTATTCATTTCCTACATAGATCCATAATAAGTATGTTTTTGAGTATGTCTTTTAACCAGTGTTTTGTTTTTATTAACATAATGTTTTTCTGTGATGCTTGTTGCAAGGAACTAAATCTTCGGTGCACATAGACCCATAATGTGTATGTTTTAAGTGTTGTCTCTTAACCTATCATTTAAGTATGTTTATCAGTCTGTGATGTCCACAGTATACAGGCTTTGCCTAGTTTGGGTCTACTACCACACACACTACTATCACACAGTCATCCGCTGTGTGATTTTTTTAAATATTATTGTATGTTTATTATCTTATCAATACTTAATATATGTTTTGTTTTAGGTACCATGGAAATACTGCAGCCTCGGTGGGCTTGGGAGGGCGCTTGATGAGTGCTGTCTGCAGGCGGAGGAACGCGTAGCTGACGCTATAGAGACTATGGCTTCACGACTGGTCTCAACAATGGATGCTAATATAAATCTATGATCAAATTATCTGTAATACTCTCATTTCTAATTGCAACTACATGTTTACAAAAAGTAATCTAAAAAAGTGTATGAGTAACTGCAGCACTGCATGTTGGCAACCAATACTGTGTAAATGTTTTTTTTTTTTGGCGTTTATCCTCAGCAGTGGTTATTGCGAAACGCTAGTATTGGTAGGTAGCTTTTAAAATAAAGGAAAAATAATTTTGATATTAATAAACATTACACTTATTGTACATTCAAATTATTGACGTGTAAAAGTGCCTGCAAAGGCCTTATTAATAAATCAATATTTGAATTACTACTGAATATTTGATTTTGATTCAAGTATAGCATAATTACCTGACTGCGCCAGAAGGAGGATTATGTGTATGTATGTCAATGTCTTTGGCAGGCTTTACAGCCTAAACAGCTTGATGGATTTTAGCTTGAGGTGTGGTTAGATGTCCTAACACTGAGAGTGACACTAGGTATATCAATAATTTAAATGTTACAAAAATAAAAAGAGTCTTTCTGAAACGATTAGTTTTATTTGTTATGAACCTAGCACATATTTGAATCATTTACAAATACATAATAAACAGAAGTTCTTGCATATATAAAAAATAGCCAAATTTTTTTTCATTACATAGTTAAATTCATTTTGGTAAAAGCATGTTTTGCCCATATCTTTCTATACAATAATTGACATATGAGTAGTAAGAATGAGACAAAACAAACTAAAATTAAGTACTTACTTTTGTACAACTGTAATAACCAATTTACAATATAAGCAAGTTGATACATAGTGTATAGTGCAAAGTTCTATGAGCCAAGAGACAGTGTAGTACCCCGAAGGTGCGTCTGCACGTGGACTGCTATAATTGGCATCTGGAGAATTTGGCAGGGTGCTGAGGATGGGAGTCATCATCCATTGACGCTGGGCATAGCCAGAGTCACCTGAAATGTAATTCAATCTTTGTAATTTTTTTTTATACATATCTTTTTTTATTTTGTTTTTCATATATAATTCATCATCATCATATTATGAGCCACAGGAAGTCCACTAATAATAATCATATACAATTAATGAGCACTATTTTTTAACTGCACTACTTGCATGTATTATAAATATGTAGGATATTATGTTTTACAATACCAATCAACTTTTATGGACTAAACTGTATTTGATAGATGGAGTAGAACGTAAAGTAATATGACTGTCAATAATTTCCTTAATAGCCACATGAGTCCCATCAATGCACCCGATGACCCCAGGGAATCTAAATTTGTAATTGAACCTAAACCAGTATGTTAGTTTATTATTTTTAAACAATACATATGAATAAAGTAAACCTAGGTAGAAAATAAATTATATTATTAGTTAAACAGCGATGTTAAACAATTGGCAGATGAGAGAGACAAATGGAAGAGAATTCATACTCCACCGAAAGGAGCACAGCTCTTAAATATAGATAGATAGATTAATATTGTATGTTTATAAGTAGGTACCTACCATTGGTAGCTGTGGCTCTTTGGTTAGCATGCATTTATTATTATTAAGTACCTAAAAGTGTATAATTTGCAATTACATACCTCCTAGCTACCGAGTCTTGTTGTGTTTGAGTATGTGGAACTTTTATATATACTTTCTAAGTATTTCAGGCTTGTTAAGAGCCTCGGTGACCTCTTCTCTTGCAAGCATTATGTTGATTGCTGGCTAAGGTGAAGAACGTCGTTAGTTCCTACACTTCCTTGGTAACTGTCGGTAGCGTAAAAGTTCAATGCCGCTAACACCTGAAACAAGCAAAATATTTTAACACTTCGCATTTGTCCATGGGTTACCTAAGTTTGACAAATGAAGTACAAATAGCGGCACGTAAGTTCCGTACATACCTTAATTTCGGGTTTTATTCCACTGTTTCTTTCATAAGTGGGCAAAAACGGGATTATGTCCTCGCTGACAAATGTAGCTTTGTTCACGCGAAATCTTCCTTGAAATTCACAATCACAATAAGGAAAAGCCTTAGGCTAACGTAATACACCAATATAATTAAAAAAAGCAAGTTAAATCGAAAAATTTTTCATATCGACGGTTGAATGTGGCACCCCAAGAGCCGCCGTATTCAATCTACAGTGTCGACATAGACTTCAAGCCGACGCGTCGATGTCAAAACTTTGCGCGGTAGCTTTTATCTGTCAAAATCACTGAAACCATTCGTTCAATTGGCGTCGACATCGACTTCCAAATCGACGCATCGATATCAGGGAATGCGCGGTACGAAATGAGCGTCGGCTGTCAAATTGAAGTCGATGCCGACGATAATTTGAAATCGACGCAAGATAGGCGGTAGACCCACAGCTGCTCTCAGAGAGATGGCAGCACACACGACTAGCAAAATGGTAACAAAGAAATTGTTGAATATTCTTTAAAAATATTTATTGCATTTCCTATCAGTCATATGAAGTTATTCATAAATTAATTTTAAAGTCAAATTTTTAATTATATCTTATTTACTTTTAAATAATTTATTTCAAAGTAAGTGCTTTCCCTAGCAAAAAATAGATGGCGCTACGGATATATACTTTTATCTGTAGTTCAGCTACTGATCACTAGATGGAGTTCTTGACAGTCGGAGTATTTTTTAATTTGCTTAGCAAATAAACTTATTTACGGTGATAATGTATTCGTATTTACCGTCTCTTTCTGTCCCGCAGGAAACGACACCCGCAACCCCCCCTCCGCCTAGCATTCCCGCTAACGCGCGCACATACACTTTGGCGCTCCGAGTCAACAACTTCGTGTGTCGGATGACCGACTGCGCGGAGCTACTGTTATGTTTACACGACGCTGCCGGCAACAGGGTGACGGAGAACTTGCTGATCAAGTGGCCGCAGCAGAGCCTGGTGTCGCAGCAACTAGTGTTCACGGTGAGTTTTGATAATAGTTCATTCGATTTTCAGCTTCTTTTAACCATCACCGCCAAGCTGGGTCGTGTGTAAAGTCGTTTTAACTACTTTTTTTTATTTGTACATACATATTTTTGATAACTGTTAAGGAGACTTGCATATAGGGCATTCTTGTTGATTAATAACATTTTTAAATGATTTAAACATAAAACGATGATGATTACAGTGAATAGTATATGATTTAAAAAACAGATAATAAAATTCTTTGCTTTTATTACCATCACCGCTGTCTCGTGCATAAATCCGCCTCAACTTTATTTATTATTTTGCATTTTTTTCCCTAAGTAAACAAACAGGCTAAGGTGGTAGAAAATAAAGCATAATAATGCGTACACTACTAGGCCATCGAGCTTCAGTACACTTACATATACAAAATATTTGTTACAGGACTTGCCTTCGGATATAAAGAAAGAAAAGGTGTTCCTAGTCTGCCACGTAGTTCGGATAGGGTCTATGGAGCCACAGATTACGGACCACAGGTAAATAAACTACCTACTAACCGCCTTATTCATAAAAAAAAACAACTTTTTGCAATACCTTTTTAGTAAAAATAGATTTTGTCTCGTTATGTCAAATATTGAAAAGAGGGAAAGGGACAAAACAAGTTTTAACTAAAATAGGTACTTATAGCAAACGATTGTTAATTTTCATGAATTTGAGGGTTAGTGATTCATTTTGTACTTTATCAAAAGTATATGTGTGCTATGTTTGAAAAGTTGACACTAAACGAACGGTTTTTGTATGCAAAAACTTTGAGACTCCGCGCTTCAAAAATAGCACCTAAATATATAGGGACAAATTACACAGACTGAGCTAGCCCCAAAGTAAGTTCGAGACATGTGTGGGATACTAACTCAACGATACTGTATTTTATAACAAATACATATATAGATGAACATCCAAGACAATTTGAAAAAGTAACTTAATTAACTTCTGATTTGACTTGTTTAAATACAAGCTAAACAAAACTTATAAACATCACGAGACCTTTCCTACCCGTCTGGCCAGCGTGGAGAGTGTAGGCCAACGTCCTCTGTCTGCTCTGGCCAAGTATGGCTCTAGAGTACAGAGAGGGTCGTGCTCCTGCAGTGGAGACAAAAAGACCTGATGATGATGATAATTGACTTGTTGGATTTTAGCAGATTACGATCAACTACCTCCGTGGTGTAGTGGTTCGAGCGTTCGGCTCATACCCGGAGGTCGCGGGTTCGATTCCCGGCAGCGGCAACGACTTTGTGTTGTTGTCCTAGTTTGGTTAGGACATTGCAAGCTGATCACCTGATTGTCTGATAAGTCAGATGATCCGTGCTTCGGAGGGCACGTTAAGCCGTCGGTCCCGGTCATTGTCTTTGACATTGGTCGTTACCTAAAACCATGTCAGAGGCCTATAATAAGGCGGTTTAAAAACTCTGACACTAGTGTTAGTCACTAACACACACACGATAAGAAGAAGCAGATTACGTAGACTGAATTTTTTTTATTTCTTGTTTTTTTTTCAGAAGAAGTTCAGTAGCCCAGCCCCCTCCGCTGCAGACGAGCGGCTGCAGGATGCGGCGGCCGTTCGGTGTAGCGTGCTCCGACATCACCCGGATCGTGTCTTCGGACGTTGCCAAAGAGATACAGTTACCGTTTTACCCGTAAGTACCATAAATAAATAAATAGTACCTGGGTGACCGAGCTTTGCTCGGTCGGTTACATCTCAAACATTAACTAAATTTTTTTAAACTTGTCTAAAAACAGTACAAAATAAAAAATTATATATAAACTTGAACATTAAAAAAAACAAAAGTAAGTCACCGAGTGGGATTCGAACCCGTAACACTCTTTCTAGCGGTCAGCATCCTTAACCACTGAGCTAAGCGGATGGCGGCCCGCGCGAGGAAATTAGCGACCATATTCTGCGTGGAAAGAAAAACGAATGAAAACTCGAAAACACGCGTTTTCCCAAACATAAGACTAATCTAGATCGATTGTTTACCCCCAAAAACCCCCATATACTAATTTTCAGCAAAATCGTTAGAGCCGTTTTCGAGATCACAGAAATTTATAAATAAATATATATATAAATAAATATACAAGAATTGCTCGTTTAAAGATATAAGATAAAGGGACAAATCACACAGATTGAGCTGGCCCCAAAGTAAGTTCGAGACTTGTGTTATGGGATACTAACTCAACGACTATATTTTATAACAAATACGACCGAGGACAATTTGAAAGAGGCCATTTTCCAACTTGCCCTCACCGGGGATCGAACCCGGAACCTGTGGGTGGTGGACTAGCATGGTGACCAACTACATAGGTCGTCAACTTAAAATATACATTATTAGATGTGCCCGTGGACTTTGCTCCCCGTGGGAATTTTTGGATGAAAACTATCCTTCCCTAGGTATCAAACTATATCCATATCAAAGGAGAAAATTCAAATTGGGCCCAAAGTCAAAGTTCGAGCTGTCAGGCGGCCATGAAGTCAAAAGTTAGTACTACTAATGGCGATCATTTGTTAGTATGGCATGAAACCTGTGGGGTTATTCCACAACTTTTTATTTCCATTTAAAGATTTATTTCTTTCATACTTTTTTCCCAAGTGCCGGCCAGATTCCGGCGATGCACTAGGTTGTTAGCACTAGTGACGGTGAGCAATTATTACTATGGCATTAAAAGTGTAGGGTTATTCCATAACGATTTATGGGCTTTTGAAAAGTGAACTTTTCACACATTTAAAAAAAAAGTGCCGGCCAGTAGGCGGCCACAATTCCAATTGTTAGCATTACTAATGGCGATCATTTGTTAGTATGGCATGAAACCTGTGGGGTTATTCCACAACTTTTTATTTCCAATTAAACATTTATTTCTTTCATACTTTTTTTCCAAGTGCCGGCCAGTCTCCGGCAATGCACTAGGTTGTTAGCACTAGTGACGGTGAGCAATTATTACTATGGCATTAAAAGTGTAGGGTTATTCCACAACGATTTTTAGGCTTTTGAAAAGTGAACTTTTCACACATTTAAAAAAAAAGTGCCGGCCAGAAGGCGGCCACAATTCCAATTGTTAGCATTACTAATGGCGATCATTTGTTAGTATGGCATGAAACCTGTGGGGTTATTCCACAACTTTTTATTTCCATTTAAAGATTTATTTCTTTCATACTTTTTTCCCAAGTGCCGGCCAGATTCCGGCGATGCACTAGATTGTTAGCACTAGTGACGGTGAGCAATTATTACTATGGCATTAAAAGTGTAGGGTTATTCCACAACGATTTATAGGCTTTTGAAAAGTTAACTTTACACACATTTAAAAAAAAAGTGCCGGCCAGAAGGCAACCACAATTCCAATTGTTAGCATTACTAATGGCGATCATTTGTTAGTATGGCATGAAACCTGTGGGGTTATTCCACAACTTTTTATTTCCATTTAAAGATTTATTTCTTTCATACTTTTTTCCCAAGTGCCGGCCAGTCTCCGGCGATGCACTAGGTTGTTAGCACTAGTGACGGTGAGCAATTATTACTATGGCATTAAAAGTGTAGGGTTATTCCACAACGATTTATGGGCTTTTGAAAAGTGAACTTTTCACACATTTAAAAAAAAAGTGCCGGCCAGAAGGCGGCCACAATTCCAATTGTTAGCATTACTAATGGCGATCATTTGTTAGTATGGCATGAAACCTGTGGGGTTATTCCACAACTTTTTATTTCCATTTAAAGATTTATTTCTTTCATACTTTTTTCCCAAGTGCCGGCCAGATTCCGGCGATGGACTAGGTTGTTAGCATTAGTGACGGTGAGCAATTATTACTATGACATAAAAAGTGTAGGGTTATTCCACAACGATTTATGGGCTTTTGAAAAGTGAACTTTTCATACATTTAAAAAAAAAGTGCCGGCCAGAAGGCGGCCACAATTTCAATTGTAAGCATTACTAATGGCGATCATTTGTTAGTATGGCATGAAACCTGTGGGGTTATTCCACAACTTTTTATTTCCAATTAAAGATTTATTTCTTTCATACTTTTTTTCCAAGTGCCGGCTAGTCTCCGGCGATGCACTAGGTTGTTAGCACTAGTGACGGTGAGCAATTATTACTATGACATTAAAAGTGTAGGGTTATTCCACAATGATTTATGGGCTTTTGAAAAGTGAACTTTTCACACATTTAAAAAAAAAGTGCCGGCCAGAAGGCGGCCACAATTCCAATTGTTAGCATTACTAATGGCGATCATTTGTTAGTATGGCATGAAACCTGTGGGGTTATTCCACAACTTTTTATTTCCATTTAAAGATTTATTTCTTTCATACTTTTTTCCCAAGTGCCGGCCAGTCTCCGGCGATGCACTAGGTTGTTAGCACTAGTGACGGTGAGCAATTATTACTATGGCATTTAAAGTGTAGGGTTATTCCACAACGATTTATGGGCTTTTGAAAAGTGAACTTTTCACACATTTAAAAAAAAAGTGCCGGCCAAAAGGCGGCAACAATTCCAATTGTTAGCATTACTTATGGCGATCATTTGTTAGTATGGCATGAAACCTGTGGGGTTATTCCACAACTTTTTATTTCCATTAAAAGATTTATTTTCAAAAGCCCATAAATCGTTGTGGAATAACCCTACACTTTAAATGCCATAGTAATAATTGCTCACCGTCACTAGTGCTAACAACCTAGTGCATCGCCGGAGACTGTCCGGCACTTGGGAAAAAAGTATGAAAGAAATAAATCTTTAAATGGAAATAAAAAGTTTTGGAATAACCCCACAGGTTTCATGCCATACTAACAAATGATCGCCATTAGTAATGCTAACAATTGGAATTGTGGCCGCCTTCTGGCCGGCACTTTTTTTTTAAATGTGTGAAAAGTTCACTTTTCAAAAGCCCATAAATCGTTGTGGAATAACCCTACACTTTTAATGCCATAGTAATAATTGCTCACCGTCACTAGTGCTAACAACCTAGTGCATTGCCGGAGAGTGGCCGGCACTTGGAAAAAAAGTATGAAAGAAATAAATGTTTAATTGGAAATAAAAAGTTGTGGAATAACCCCACAGGTTTCATGCCATACTAACAAATGATCGCCATTAGTAGTACTAACAATAGAAATCTTGGCCGCCTCCATAGCCAGAGTTTGACATGTGGACCCAAAAATGTATGGCGCCTGAATGGTCTCCTTTCGTTTAATAGGTTCAGTGATTGAAGCGTGAATGGTAACAAACAAATATGCAAACCCACTTTTGAATTTATAATATTAGTAGGATTTACCTATAAATGTACATACGCGAAAAAATTGAAAACCGTTACATTTTTTAGGGTTCCGTAGCCAAATGGCAAAAACGGAACCCTTATAGATTCGTCATGTCTGTCTGTCTGTCTGTCCGTCCGTATGTCACAGCCAGTTTTTTTCGAAACTATAAGACCTATACTGTTGAAACTTGGTAAGAAGAAGTATTATGTGAACCGCATTAAGGTTTTGACGCAAAAATAGAAGAAAAACAAAAAAATTTGGGGGTTCCCCATACTTAGAACTGAAACTCAAAAATTTATTTTTCATCAAACCCATACGTGTGGGGTATCTATGGATAGGTCTTCAAAAATGATATTGAGATTTCTAATATCATTTTTTTCTAAACCGAATACTTTGCGCGGGAGACACTTCCAAAGTGGAAAAAAGTGTGTGTCCCCCCCGTAACTTCTAAAATAAGGGAATTATAAAACTAAAAAAAATATATGATGTTCATTACCATAAAAACTACCAGCGAAAATTGGTTTGAACGATATCTAGTAAGTAGTTTTTTTTTATTACGTCATAAATCATAAACAGTAATTTACCTTTCATTCAATCAACTCAAATATAAAAATTTAAAAAAACATACTACAAGACTTTTATATTATGTTATTTGCTACTACGGAACCCTTCATGGGCGAGTCCGACTCGCACTTGGCCGCTTATTTAGTTTATTGGCCAATCTCGAGACTGAAACGCTTTGCTCGCTCGATCAATTATGCAAAGTGCTAAGTAACATTAATGCTGGTGATAAAATTTTATACACAGGTCTCTGTCTGTCTGACTATTGAAATGATGATGACGATAATGATGATTGACACGAGAAAATGAAGTGCTTGAAAATTTAAATTGTTTTTTTTTTTCAGATGTGAGAAAGAAAACCTCGACTCTCTCCTAAAGAAAGTGATGGCAAATCGAGACCTGAAAGACACCAAAAACAATCAAGGGCTGTGGGTCACGCTGCAACTAGTGGAAGGTGACCTAAAACAGGTGAAATTGAAGATTTTTTATCCAACTTCCAAAAAAGGAGGTCTTTTTTATGTATCAGTTCTTTCTCTCTTTTCTTCTTCTTGTCTTTTTTTATGTATGTTCAAAGATTATTCGAAGACGCCTCGACAGATTTAAAATATTTTTTTTATTGTTTAAAAGGGTATATTTGCTAGGTGGTCCCCAAAATCGGTTTAGTTTGGGGATAACGTCATAGATAATTAAGCTTTGAAAAAATAATTACATTTTCAAAACTGAATTGGGTATTTTCCTAAATTTGTACTGATAACAAAATAAAACGTCGCAAAAAAATGTCACTTGTGTTTGAACATATCATACACAAGTGACATTTTAACGTGATTTTAAATTTATTATTGCAGAAAAACTGACAACAAGAGCGCTATTTGACTCCAAAAAAAACTATGACGTTATTTGCCTGTATTTCATACAAAATCCTATAGAAACTGTTTGTTTTGACGATTAAAAAAAGTGTATAGCTTAGAACCACCGCAAGAGAACTTGCTTTCACGGAATAAACCGCATCAACATCGGTCTTCTTCTTATCGTGTGTGTTAGTGACTAACACTAGTGTCAGAATTTTTAAACCGCCTTAAAGGCCTCTGACATGGTTTTAGGTAACGACCAATGTCAAAGACAGTGACCGGGACCGACGGCTTAACGTGCTCTCCGAAACACGGATCATCTTACTTATCAGACAATCAGGTGATCAGCCTGCAATGTCCTAACCAAACTAGGACAACAACACATAGTCGTTGCCCCCGCCGAGAATCGAACCCGCGACCTCCGGGTATGAGCCGAACGCTCTAACCACTACACCACGGAGGCAGTTAATC
The DNA here is from genome assembly GCA_963555685.1 of Acrobasis consociella. Lineage (NCBI taxonomy): Eukaryota > Metazoa > Arthropoda > Insecta > Lepidoptera > Pyralidae > Acrobasis > Acrobasis consociella. The sequence continues at coordinate 1,515,162 of OY743127.1, forward strand.
AACATCGGTTTACCAGTTCGAAAGCTACGATGCCACTACACCCCTCTTTTTTCGGGGTTACCAATGCCTTTTTCCATTTTCACAAAATTGTTTTTTTTATTTTATTTTTAGATACGCGAAGAAAACGCCCACCTAGTGGTCGGCAACACAGTCATCGCTCGCAAGATGGGGTTCCCCGAGGTGATACTGCCGGGGCTGGCCAGGAACGACTTGTACGTCACGCTGGTGGGGGGGTCCTTCTCCAAGGGGAGCAAGTCCTCGGAGAGGAACATCGAGGTCGCCGCGAGGGTCGTCGATAAGCATGGGGAGACGCTGAAGGTGAGAACTGGTGTTTCATCATCATCAGGTCTGCAATAACAAATGATATGTGCCATGTCGTTGGGTTGATGAAGGTGTCCAGTGGGTAGCGTTGTGGTTGGGAGTGGTGATGGAAACACGAGAGCCGTTGATTGTATTTATTCCATCTTCTTAAACCTACTCCTTACATAGTGACGATTCTCACTCTATTGATTACAGCTACAGCTTATATACTAAATTAGAGTAACCATTACTGACGTAAACAAGTTATCTTATTGGAATCTATCTTACAAAGCACGTAACTTATAATAAGCATGTATATGCATATTATCACGTTACTACAGGTCTTTTTGTCTCCACTGCAGGAGTACGACCCTCTCTGTACTACCAGAGCCGTATTAGGCCAGAGCAGCCGGAGTTGCATTTATGGGTTAACAAATAAGAGGTAGCGCTGGATGCAGGCCGCTCTTGATCGGTCATTTTGGAAATCTTTGGGTGAGGCCTATGTCTAGCAGTGGACTTTAGGTGGCTGAAATGATGATGATGATGATGATGAAATAAGTAGACCTCATTATTAGCATGAGTTTAGTAACGTATAGAGTTTAATACTGGCCGTCATGTTTCGACCACATCTGGAGGTCTTTATCAGGGTGAATGTGACTAGAGGACGTGCGTACATGAAGACGTCTCGCGACACACTTAGTGACCTTGCGCGGAAAATATCGGAACTGAGTATGACATGAGCAGCCCATAACACAGATTAACCTTTTCACCGCGAGACTTTATATCAGTTGTCGTGCCCCCAGCGCGAGACATGGTAAATCTAACATACCTATCTACAACCAAAAACTGATATGGATACGTAAGTTATGTGCCATACGAGCATTTTTTGTTTGTCACAAATATGTGACCTTCGCGGAATGGGCCCGACAATGTTTGTCACATATATGCGACGCTCGCGGTTAAAGGGTTAAAGGGATAAATGAATTTGATGGGGACCAGTGCTACCCACATTTCAAATAAATTAATTGAAAGGAAACGAAAATATCACGAAACATTTTGTCTGTTTTATGCCCTAGTTTACCCTTTAAACTATTTTATGAACTACTGTTTACAGTTTATATTTTGAAAGGAAGTATGCAGGAACAGGATATATTTAGACGTTTGTCAACAGGGCGTGATATCGGTGGGCGCGGGCGGCCCGCTCTCGGACGAGTACACCTCGCTCGTGTACTACCACGACGACCGGCCGCGGTGGCAAGAGGTGTTCAAGGTAAATTCATGGATTCTTCTTCTTATCGTGTGTGTTAGTGACTAACACTAGTGTCAGAGTTTTTAAACCGCCTTAAAGGCCTCTGACATGGTTTTAGGTAACGACCAATGTCAAAGACAGTGACCGGGATTGACGGCTTTACATGCCCTCCGAAGCACGGATCATCTTACTTATCAGACAATCAGGTGATCAGCCTGCAATGTCCTAACCAAACTAGGACAATAACGCAAAGTCGTTGCCCCCGCCGGGAATCGAACCCGCGACCTCCGGGTATGAGCCGAACGCTCTAACCACTACACCACGGAGGCAGTTATGGATTAAATTAGATCTTAGATTTTAAATAGTGTCAAAATACAGTCAGAATATTTGTCAGACAAAAAGTTCGCCCCTAATTGTACCTGCTGCAAAGGTGCCCATGACACTAGCAGCATTCCCCCGCTGTATTGCAAGAGATATGCGTTGCACCAGGTACGACTCGGCGCGGGGGTCAGCACCATTATTTTTAAGGCGCCTCTATCTCCCGCACAAAGCCAAAATATTTAGATTTAGTTAGGTTTTAGATAGTCACTTAATGAGATCTAATAAAATATACCGAACTTATGTGAGGAGCGGGGAAAGTTTAATTTTTGCTTTAATTTGAATGAATTTCATGCAGAATTGGCCTGCTGTATTAAAAATCAAAATGCTATAATTTATTGCCAAAATCATTAATTCTTCTTCTTATCGTGTGTGTTAGTGACTAACACTAGTGTCAGAGTTTTTAAACCGCCTTAAAGGCCTCTGACATGGTTTTAGGTAACGACCAATGTCAAAGACAGTGACCGGGACCGACGGCTTAACGTGCCCTCCGAAGCACGGATCATCTTATTTATCAGACAATCAGGTGATCAGCCTGCAATATCCTAACCAATTAATATATATATAACCAATAAATAATTTAACTACCTCCGTGGTGTAATGGTTGGAGCGTTTGGCTCATACCCGGAGGTCGCGGGTTCGATTCCCAGCGGGGGCAACGACTTTGTGTTGTTGTCCTAGTTTGGTTAGGAAAATCATTAATTGCCTTCTTTCGTTGCTTGTCATACATAATCATATCCATTTTCATTATGACTTTAGATTTATTATTGCAAAAAAACTGATATTAAGAGCGCTGACTCAAAGAAACTAAGCCGTCGTAAATCTGTATTTCATACAAATCCCATAGAGAATGTTTGTTTTGAGGTTTGGAAAAAAGGATTTGATTTGAGTTGTTCAAAAGTTTTTTTTTTCATATGTTAAGACTGCGGTCCTTGAGCGTGTGAACTTGTGATCGAACACCCACATTCATATTTTCTACTCACACAGACACATTGCGCAGTATAGTATAAGCACCAAGCAAGTTTCATATTCATCACGCGTTCGCCTCGAAGCATATTTAGAATTTTCATAGACAATACGCAATGTATTTACAGCGCAGCGAGTAGCCGGCGTCAAAGGGTGGGGTCACAGTGAACGCTTTTTTAGGTTGTTAACTACATATATATATTTTTAATTTATTGTCTTCTGGGAAATAAAGGTTATATATATACCATAAACCGCTCTTTTTTAGGGTCCTGTAGTACACAAGGAACCCTTATACACGGTGATTTTTTATTGGTTTTGGAGCCGATAAGAGAAGGGACCATAAGGATAGTAAGACCTAATTAGCTAGTCAAAATAAAAAAACAGTAACAAAAAAAATTACTAATTCTCGAAAGTAAAATAGTGAGATCAATTAGTAGTACCGCCGCCGGCCGGCCGGCGAAATTCATCGAACTCACGTGGCTGTTTTGGACGGACTTAACTACGTGGTTTCGATCGAAAATCATTTTCGCAACTTTTTTATCTTATTTCATACACAAATTTGAATTACGTACCTATATCGATATAGGAATTCATTTACTACACGACATTTTCTTTTTCCAAAACCAATAAAAATTCAATGTGTAGTTTCGTCATGTCTGTCTGTCCGTCCGTCTGCGGTTTTACTCAGTGACTATAAGTACCAGAAAGCTGCGATTTGGCATGGGTATGTATATTAATTGTGCGGAAAAAGTGGTAAAATAATTTTTTTTAGGGTAGCTCCCATACAATTAAAGTGAAAAGTAATTTTTTTCCTCGATTAACCAATGTTGTGGGGTATCGTTAAATAGTTTTTTAAAAAATATTATGAGCTTGTCAACACCGTTTTTCGGTTTAGGGATCTATTTCTGAAATATTTGGTTTTAAATAAAAAAAATTGTTAGAATCAAGTGTCCCCGCCTCTATCTGCTAAACGATTATAAATGGACACGTAAAAAAATCAGAGCTATAGTATATACGCTGAATTTTCATTGGTTTTGGAAAAAAAATGTCGTATAGTAAATTAATTCCTCTATCCATATACCTACGTAATCCAAATTTCTGTATGTCATAAGATAAAAAAGTAGCGTAAATGATTTCCGATCGAGACCACGTAGTTATACGCCGGCCAAACAGCTGCGTAATGTCGATGACCCCGGCCGGCCGGGGAGCGATGTATGGCGGCGGTACTACTAATTGATCTCACAATTTTACTTTCGAGTTTTAGACAACATTTTTTGTTTTTGAATTTTTATTTTGACTAGCTAATAAGGTCTTACAAACGATGCCTATGAAGTGGCCTTCGGCTTCAAAACCAATGAAAATTCACCGTGTATATAACGAAATTTAAAGGAAAACTATCAAAGCTAAGTCACATATTACTAATAAGTTACTACGTAATAGATACATCACTTCCCCACAAACGACAAATACCTACGCTTTATTTAACTAAATTTTCTAGCTGTCAAGCGACGCGAGGAAATATGAGCTCAATTGCTCTGACTCAACGGAGCGTTTTAAGTTCACAGCGGCCGACGTCACCCACGGGTTGACCCAATGTTATAAATACAAAAATGTTTAACAAGTGACAAAAACGTGACACATATTTATTAAATGAAATTTCATTAAAAAGGATCTATAGACGATTTGACTTGAAAAGTTGTGATGTAATAAGAACGTGTGAATCATAGAAACTTCATAAACTGTGGATGTACCGTACATCGCAAATATCGCAATGAGGAACATACGGTATTAAACTATTGAGTAATTCGATTTAATAATCTGTCGAACGAAGTAAAGAACATCGCAATGAGAAACATACGATATTGAGAAATTCGTTATAGCATACTTTCTAGTTCAGGTAAATAGTTTTTTTATACTTTACTTGAGGAGCTCGGTGGCCCAGCGGGAGTCCGCACTAGCGCTTTCGCATATAAAGCGGCACCGGGCGTGATCCGCACTTGGATGGGTGACCACAATGGCATAAAAATTGAGCTCCTCTGTGCTTCCTAAGGCACGTATAAGCCATTGGTCTCTGCTATCATATTGTATGGCAGTCGTTAAGCTATGTCAGATGCATTTAAGCAGCTTGAAAAATCTGAAACTAGTGTTGGCCACTTACACATACGAAAAACAACAACATATACTTTCTACAGTACATCGATGTTTCGACTTTCGACGTTCAGTAGGACAGTCCAACTTGTTACCTACAAAATAATCTGATTAGACGAGACAGTACCAAACCCTATTCTATACGACTACTTTTTATAACAAAACAGTGAATTCTAGTGAAAATTATACCAAAACAGAAACATCTTTAGTCGTTTTTTGGCAATGTGAAAAACGTCAATTTTTTATTGATTCTTTGATTTTGACATTCAAATACCGCACAGTAAAGTATATTGTAAAGAAACAATACGCAGTAAGGTTTCACGCGTGCGGCGTCCCTCTGCCACTTTTGCGTTCGAACACACTTCTAGCCGGTAGGTAAATATAGCGCGACTTTGATCGAGTGACGAAGGCCTGGCTAAGTAGGGTTTACAAATGAAAAAGTTATAGGCGATCAACTTATAAAATGTACTGGGAAATGGAAAATATCATACAAATTCAATAGAAAATTAGTTTTTAGTGTAGACGTTTTTAGTGGCATGAACTCAAAGTAACTACGGAACCCTTAACGGCGCGTGGCCCGACACGCACTTGGCAAATTATTTTACTATGGGTCTACTCTTGACCATATAAAACATAGTTAATTGATTTGAATCATACAGGAAATATGCATAAGAATTCTATCAATACTACGGAACCTTCTCGAGTTCAACTAGCGCTTGGTCTTTATTCTGGCACTAGTGGGCTCGCAAGCATTTTCGTTTTTCCGATCCTTCTTTTCGCGTTCTGTTTCTCTTTTTTTAATCGCCTCTATCAAATAAATAGGCTCCCATCACTGTCATTTTTCTGTCTAATCTGGAATCGATTATTTCCGGGAGCATAAGCAAACTAGATAAAACATTTTTAATTTTTCTTCCATATTTATCTTATACCTTAAACGAGCAATTCTTGTATATTTATATATAAATTTATTTCTGTAACCTCGGAAATGGCTCCAATGATTTCGCTGAAATGTCGTCACCGACACTGGCGACCCACCCTTATGCTAAACAAAACAAACGCAATGACGTTAGACGCGGAGTACGAACGAACGTGCGGTCGCCTTGAAAACTAGGCGGGCACTGAATTTTTCAGTGACAGTGACACTAATTTATAACGAATTACCGCTTCATACTAAAATGTATGGGGCCCGGGGATGATTTCTGCCAAAAAAAATATTGATGTTTAGGCTTAGATTTATCATTTTTTTGTTTGAATTAGTAAAAATCTTTAACGGTGAATGTGTTGTTTATACTTTCGTCTCACAATTCCACCTAAAATATTGTTAAATATGACAACGAAATAGCACAGATATTTAAAATAGAAAAGGTCGCTTTCGATGTTTTTGATCAAAGTTGACGATTTTTTTTCTCAATAATTAAGAATATTTTTAGAAATATCGTCTGGTAAAGTTGTAGACTGATCTTTTAGGCAATGTAGATTTTTTTGTAGTGTTTTTAAATCAAACGAATACTATATATATTTTTAAAACTGTAGGAGCCCATTCGCGCTTTTACTAAGGACGCGCCTCTTACGCTAATAATATTACGATCTAGCCTAAACTCAGACTAATGAGTAATTTTACATTGACCTAGTTTTATAAAGTACTTATTTTATAAGAATGTGTCCATCGGCACTTTTCTTACTGTCTCTATTAAGGGGAAGGCACTATGTTCGTGTGTATTTTGTTTTCATTGTCACAATTTTTCACTATTATACACATATGTCACTGCTACACTAGTTCGAACGGTTTAGTTCTTTTAAGTCTTCGCACAATGTCTGTGTTGTCGAGGAGCTGGATCGCCTCAACGTTCACATGGTGAAGCAACCTAAACTCGTGTGCTTCGGCGTACTTTTTTATAATTTTGTCAGCGAACTGTATATTAAGGTCCCGGTGTAGATCGTCGTTTCTTACATACCAAGGAGCGTCAACAATATCCAGTAGCACTTTATTTTGGAATCGTTGGATGATATCGATGTTGCTTTGTTTGGTATTGCCCCACAGCTGTATGCCATAAGTCCATACTGGCATAACGACTTGTTTATACAAGAGTAGTTTATTTTTAATTGATAAGGTAGAGTGTCTTCCGAGCAACCATTGCATTTTCTGATACCGTATGTCAAGTCCTCCTCTTTTTTTCTTGACATGAGCTTTCCAGCGCAACTTTGGGACAAGTGTCATACCTAAATACTTTGCTGTGTCTTCTTATGGTATTACATACATACATACTATCACGTCTTAATCCCTAATGGGGCAGACAGAGCATTTTGGGTCTTGCGGTTCTATGCAGTTGCAGAGCCCAGGGCCGCAAGACCCAAAAGCCACTTTTAGCGTCATGGTGGGCGAGAAGATGGAAAAGCAATCAATACAGTGATGGGTTGCTAGCCGCATCGCCTGTTAACATGATTTGCATTTTTGCCCATTCCCTCGATCGGCTTTTACGATCTGCGTGGGAAGAGAAGCAGCTGGTACATTCTAAGTTTTTTATTTCTCCCAGACCAGCATGGGAGATTATTGAGATTAATTTACGTATACAGGGTGGTATTTGTCTTGCTTGTTTGTAAAGTTCACGTTGTACATGTTCAAAAGTAGCGGATATAGTTTTTTAATAATTTTTTCTTATCATTGTAGGTTTGCCTCAACATAGAAGAGTTCAAAGAAGCCCACCTGGTGTTCCTCTTTAGGCACAGAAGTTCGAACGAGGCCAAAGATAGAGCGGAGAGACACTTTGCCATGTCATACCTTAGGCTGATGCAGAAGGAGGGGACCACTATACCAGATAATACTCACGCTTTGGCTGTTTATAAGGTAAGTGATGATCCTCATCATCATCATTTTGGCTCACTGCTGAGCCACCACCTTGTTGAATGCAGAAAAGAAACACTATACCAGACAATACTCACGCTTTGGCTGTTTATAAGGTTAGTGATGATCCTCATCATCATCATTTTGGCTCACTGCTGAGCCTTCACCTCGGAGGATGCAGAAAAGAAACTATACCAGACAATACTCACGCTTTGGCTGTTTATAAGGTTAGTGATGATCCTCATCATCATCATTTTGGCTCACTGCTGAGCCTTCACCTCGGAGGATGCAGAAAAGAAACACTATACCAGACAATACTTACGCTTTGGCTGTTAATAAGGTTAGTGATGATCCTCATCATCATCATTTTGGCTCACTGCTGAGCCACCACCTTGTTGAATGCAGACAAGAACCACTATACCAGATAATACTCACGCTTTGGCTGTTTATAAGGTAAGTGATGATGATTATTATTATCTTACCTCACCGCTGAGCTACTACCTTGATGGATATAGAGAGGGGAACACTGTACCAGATTATAATTACGCCTTTTCTGTTTAAGACGTGAGTGATGATGATGATTATGATCATCTTAGCTCACTGCAGAACCACTAACTCGGTGGATGCAGAGAGGGAACCAATATATCAGATAATACTCACTCTTTGGTTGTTTATAAGGTAAGTGATGATTATCATTATCATCATTTAGCTCACTGCTGAGCCTTCACCGGTGAATGCAGAAAGAGAAACCACGATACCAGACGAAATTATTTTATGAATAACCTTTGAAAGTAATTGCGTTAGTCCATTTAGTTTTAAAACGAGTTTTCGCAGACGGATTATCAATAATACTTTCAAAGAATATTCATACAATAATTTAAAGGTTGTATACAAATTGTTGGCAGTAATTTTTTATATTAACCATATTTAATTGTGAACAAATTATTTCAAATGGGGGCGCCACTTCGCCTTAACAAAAATTAGGTAAAGTTGTTTTTTTTTTTCTAGATCGACATTAAGAAAGCGACGAATCAAGACAAAGTGGAAGCGGAAGCGGCCTCCACGTGCCTGGCCATGCCGGCCAGGAGGGACGAGCTACCCGCCGGTTCAGAGAGAGGGTGCGTACTACACACTCAAACTACAAGTTTTTTTAAAAATCACACTCTTGTAGGAGTGTTTATTGTGAGGCCTAAGTACTTATTAAGGGTCCCCCGACCCTAGACCAAAATACAACTTTTCATACAAACGTAGTCTACGTTTTATTTCAAAACGACATGTCCGATTTTGGGCAAAATTTTGTAATTTCAAAGATATTGCAATTATCTAGGTTTATAACTGGTTTCCGACATTAAAAATATGAACTTGAAATAGAATATAGTGTTTTATATAATTTTTGACCATTAGTATGGGAAACTTCTAAATCGTTTTATTTTCTTTCCAGTTTATAATTTTATGATAGGAAACCAGATAAAACCCTAGATAATTGCAATTTTTTTACAATTACCATTTTTTACCGGAATCTGACATGTGATTTCAAAATTAAACGTAGACTACGTTTGTATGGAGAAGTCTAGGGTAAGGGGACTCTTAAGACAAAGTAATGAGCCTTATCTCGTTAGGGTTGCGTCGTTTCATTACAGAGTTCCTATGGCTACCTTCCAGCTCCATCATCAGATCAGCTCTGTGTCATTATAATCCTATCAAAAAATATATGTGTGATATATTGGAATTACGGTATTAAAATGGGAACCAAGTTTAATATTCGATAAAAAATTGTGATCTAAATGGCCGCCAAGTTCTTTAGAGAATCCTGAATTTTCAAAAAATATTTGAATTTGGCTAGTTTTAGCTCACTTGAATCTCGACATAAGTCTTTTTCCAACAATTCTGTCACATATAAATGTAAAACATATTTAACTTGCAAGATTTGATTACAGATAGGCAGGCATTTTAACAGGTGAAACGATATGCTATGGATTATGCATTTTTAATTTGCCTATATAGCAAATAAACTTTCTCCCTTTACAGGTTGACAAGAGGAGTGTTGGCGCTCGTTCACCGTGACACGTTCAGTGTCACCACCAAATTGTGTTCCACCAAGCTCACGCAAAGAGGTATGTACTGTCTCACTAACGTTTCCTCATCATATCAGCCACAGATTCATCAGACAGCAAGACTCACATAGCGTGATGAAAAATGTGTCCAGAAATTAATGACTCTTAACTGCCTCCGTGGTGTAATGCTTGGAGCGTTTGGCTCATACCCGGAGGTCGCGGGTTCGATTCCCAGCGGGGGCAACGACTTTGTGTTGTTGTCTTAGTTTGGTTAGAACATTGCAGGCTGATCACCTGATTGTCTGATAAGTAAGATGATCCGTGCTTCGGAGGGTACGTTAAGCCGTCGGTCTCGGTCACTGTCTTTGACATTGGTCGTTACCTAAAACCATGTCAGAGGCCTTTAAGGCGGTTTAAAAACTGACACTAGTGTTAGTCACTAACACACACGATAAGAAGAAGAATGACTCCAAACCCCTATTAGACTCACACGTACATAAACGATTCATTTCGGGTCTCATATTTTTCAATTATCTACTGCACAGACAATCAGTAATGCTAAATTAACCTATACCAGGCCTGTGTCACTCCCCCGTCTAGGCATCGAAAATATACCTACATTATTACTAAGCGCGCGGCGACCACTCCGAAGTGGCAAATTCAGTGACGTGAATCGTATGTCTAGAGTTATAAGAATGAAATTGGCTTGCAATGCACTTCTAGGTATCTAAACGAAGAGGCGTCGAGTTCTGACGCGAGCTAAATTAAACCATATTGCTAACGACATTGAGTAGATATTTGATGAGTAAGACTTTTTTACGTGAGTTCTAGGACTTATTCTGTGCCTATACTGTCCCACTGCTGAACAAAGGTCTCCCCCATCTCCTCTCAAATATCTCGGATCGTGTGCCACATCCAACCATATTTTCCTCTCGAACGGTTATCTGAAATCTTTTTTTTATTCTTGCAGAGGAAATCCTAGGCGTGCTGAAATGGAGCACACAACACGCTGAAGGTGGCCTCAGAGCGGCCTTACGACGGTTGCTAAACGTACCCGGGCCAGAGTTGGTGAAGTTCTTGCAAGATATACTGGACGCGCTGTTTAGTATATTGACAGAGGTACGTGTTTTTATCGTTAAATGATTTTAGAGTTTCACGGTCACAATTACTGTTATTAGTATTAGTACCTGGGCGACCGAGCTTTGCTCGGTTACATGTCAAACATTAACCAATTTTTTTTAAACTTGTCTAAAAACAATGCAAAACAAAAAAAATATATAAACTTAAACATAAAAAAAACAAAAGTAAGTCACCGAGTGGGATTCGAACCCGTAACACTCTTTCTAGCGGTCGCTATCCTTAACCACTGAGCTAAATCAAGGCGGTCGCGGCGCGACAAAATTAGCGACCATATTCTGCGTGGAAAGAAAAACGCATGAAAACTCTAAAACACGCGTTTTCCCAAACATAAAACTAATCTAGATCGATTGTTTACCCCCGAAAACCCCTATATACAAATTTTCAGCGAAATCGTTAGAGCCGTTTTCGAGATCACAGAAATATATAAATATACATACAAGAATTGCTCGTTTAAAGGTATAAGATTAATATCGTTTTTTGCCAGATATTTCTAGATATAGATATTAATTATTATTATTGATATAGATATTAATCGCGGTAAGTCCCGTATTACTAATAACAGTTTTATCGTTGTCTAGCTTTAAGGCGAAATGGTAGCCGAAGTGGCGCCCTCATCTGTATCTATATCTATCTATACATATAATAAAACAGTAAAAAAGTGTCTGTACATTAAATATATTTCCAAAAAAAAAATATTGGGGGCGATGGAGACGTAGTAAAAGAGTAAGAATTAAAAAAAAAAATGTCTGTCTGTTTGTCTGTTTGTACACGCTAATCTCCGGAAATAATGGACGGATTCGAATGAAACTTTTTTTGTTATATAGCTATTAAGCCTGGGCAACATATAAGGTATAAATGATTTTGAAAAATGGAACGCCTGATGCAGAACCATAATGGTCCAGTTAAACTATAAGAGATATAAAAATGCCGCTTTAGTAAAAGTTTTTCAGCCTGATGAGCATTTTCCAGAGACATAAAGTCCACGCGAACGAAGTCGCGGGCTTCGGCTAGTTTGAAATAAACTGTTCGAAAGTAAATGTGGTGATTATTAAAAATTTGACTGCCAGCAATTTGTAGAAATACTTTCAAATTATTTTATGAATAACTTTTGGAGGGTGCCACTTCTGCTAACATTAGATGCATTTTTATTTTTACCTTTCGACAAAAAAGAGTGTTATAGGGCAGCGTAGAATAGGCCCTATTCTACGCTGCCGAAAACCACACGGCACGGTTCTGTATGTAATACTTATATTTATTTTTTGATCATGTTCCCTCAGGTGGAAGAAGACCGCAAGAGCTATTCAGAGGACAGTTACGGAGTGTTAGTGTTGGACTGTTTGCTGTGCGTGATCTCCCTAGTAGCCGACCACAAATACCAGCACTTCCAGCCAGTGTTGCACGTCTACATCGACCAGAGCTTTTGCGACGCCGCCGTTTATGAGTAAGTATACTATACACGGTGATTTTTCATTGGTTTTGGAGCTTAAGGCCACTTCATAAGGATCGTCAAAATAAAAATTCATTAACAAAAATTTTTGACTTAAACTCGAAAGTAAAATCGTGAGATCAATTAGTAGTACCGCTGCCGGCCGGCCGGCGGAGTTCATTGAACTCACGCGGCTGTTTGGACGGGCGTACTTACGTGGTCTCGAACGAAAATCATTTTCGCAACTTTTTTATCTTATGTCATACACAAGTTTGTATTACGTATATAGATAGAGGAAGTACCTGGGCGACCGAGCTTTGCTCGGTTACATCTCAAACATTAACTAATTTTTTTTAAACTTGTCTAAAAACAATGCAAAATAAAAAATCTATACATATAATAAAACAGTAAAAGAAGTGTGTCTGTACATTAAATATATTTCCAAAAAAAAATATTGGGGGCGATGGAGACGTCGTAATAGAGTAAGAATTTAAAAAAAAAATTGGTTGTTTGTAAAGTAGGTTTACGATCGAGATGTTTACGTGATAACGTCGTTTCACGGAATGACTGGCAGCGCTCGAGATGAGACGGGAGACGTTATCACGTCAATATGTCTGTCTGTTTGTCTGTTTGTCTGTATGTCTGTTTGTCTGTTTGTCTGTTTGTACACGCTAATCTCCGGAAATACTGGACGGATTCAAATGAAACTTTTTTTGTTATATAGCTATTAAGCCTGGGCAACATATAGGGTATAAATGATTTTGGAAAATGGAACGCCTGATGCAGAACTATAATGGTCCAGCTAAACTATAAGAGATATAAAAATACCGCCTTAGTAAAAGTTGCTCAGCCTGATGAGCATTTTCCAGAGACATAAAGTCCACGCGAACGAAGTCGCGGACTTCAACTAGTTATATATAAACTTAAACATAAAAAAAATAAAAGTAAGTCACCGAGTGGGATTCGAACCCGTAACACTCTTTCTAGCGGTCGGTATCCTCAACCGCTGAGCTAAAAACATGGCGGTCGGCGCGGAGAAATAAGCGACCATATTCTGCGTGGAAAGAAAAACGCATGAAAACTCGAAAACACGCGTTTTCCCAAACATAAAAGCATAAAACTAATCTAGATCGATTTTTTACCCCCGAAAACCCTCATATACAAATTTTCAGCGAAATCGTTAGAGCCGTTTTCGAGATCACAGAAATTTATAAATAAGTATATATATATATATATACAAGAATTGCTCGTTTAAAGGTAAAAGATTAATTTACTATACGACATTTTTTTTTCAAAACCAATAAAAAGTCAGCGTGTATACTCTGACTTTTTATTGGTCTTGGCAAAAAATGTCGTATCCTACTAATAATATTATAAATGCGAAAGTGAGTTTGTATATTTGTTTGTTTGTTACCACTTCACGCTTCAACCACTTTGGATGAAATTTGGTATGGATATAGTTTGATACCCTGGGAATATAGGAAAGTTTTTATCCCGAAATTCTCAAGGGTAGCGAAGCCCACGGGCACAGCTAGTAGTAAATAGATTTCTCTATCCATATTCGTATACCAAATTTCTGTATGACATAAGCTACTCGTAAAAAAGTTGCGAAAATGATTTTCGATCGAAACCACGTAGTTACGCCTATCCAAAATTGTCGCTTGAACTCGCGTGACCCCGGCTGGCGGCATTAATACTAACTGATCTTACGATTTTACTTTCGAGTTTTAGTCAACATTGTTTGGTAATTTTTTTTTTTTTTACTAGCTAATTAGGTCTTACTAACGATTCTTATGAAGTGGCCTTCGGCTCAAAATCCAATGGAAAATCACTGTGTGCTTATCTATTTTAATTAATATATGATTCGTCTCTTGCCATCTTTTCGATATTTGATATTAAAAGAACGAGCCAAAACACATATTTTAATTAATGATTTTAAACAAAAGAGTTGTTTTGACGTTTAGAAACGTTTTAGTCGTACTCCTACAGTGGAGACAAAAAGACCTGATGATGATGATGACGTAAGTATTAGTACTTATTTCTGTGACAGCACCAAATAATTTATTTTTAAGGCAGGAAAATACCCAACAAAGAATATGCACGTATTTGTATTATTTGCTTATTAAAATCCTCACTAACCGCAGTGAATAAATATGAAGAATATGTAAAATATGTTAACCAGCGACGAACTTATGATACTTTAAAGTTTCAATTAGAAAGAGAAGTCCGATATGGACTGGTGACGTGAAATTCCATATCATCCATACACTATAGAAAATAGCATTTTTGCGAGTGAGATAGACATATTTTCGTAAAATCATTACATCTCGTTCGATTTTTAACCAATTTTTATTCTGTTTTCATAATTAGTACTTTACGTTTGAATATTTATGGATATAGTAAGATAATAGTAGTTTATGCGACTGTGCATAATGAAGGGCATTACAACACGAATGTGGGTTTATGAAACGAGCCGAAGGCGAAATTCGTTTCGAAATTTGAATCTGTCATTTTTTTTAAATCATAGACAAACGAACGAACGCCCCTATTCTTGTGTCACTCGATATCAAATGTCGTGCGATTTATATAAAAAATATACTGAATTTGGCATTAGTCTTGATAACTGTTTTAATATCTATAGATACTAGAATAGACACCCATTTGAATTTGAGAGCTGTTCTAAATTTAAACTAATTACCTACTGATTTTAAGAGGTAATGTTATCATTACATTTGTGTTAATTCCTACTGGTTGGTGATGCTGGTCATTACCTATGGTTTTTGAACGCAATTTAGAGCACTTATGATATGTGCCTAGATAAAATCTTTTTCATGCATATTTCCTATTGATGATGATGACGACGTCCTTAGGAACCTGATCTCAGTGCTGATCTGGGTGATCCGCACGGCGGACGGCGGCGAGGCGGCGCTGAAGCGGCTGCTGACCAGCATGAAGTGCGTGGAGGCGCTCGCGCGGGTCGTGGTGCGCAGCCGGCAGCTGCGGAGCGTGCTGCGGCCCGGCGCGGCCGACAGATACTTCCGGGAGCACTTCGAGGTGGGAGCATCTGCTAGCTTTCAGCAATGTAACAAGGGTCGTGGTGCGCAGCCGGCAGCTGCGGAGCGTGCTGCGGCCCGGCGCGGCCGACAGATACTTCCGGGAGCACTTCGAGGTGGGAGCATCTGCTAGCTTTCAGCAATGTAACAAGGGTCGTGGTGCGCAGCCGGCAGCTGCGGAGCGTGCTGCGGCCCGGCGCGGCCGACAGATACTTCCGGGAGCACTTCGAGGTGGGAGCATCTGCTAGCTTTCAGCAATGTAACAAGGGTCGTGGTGCGCAGCCGGCAGCTGCGGAGCGTGCTGCGGCCCGGCGCGGCCGACAGATACTTCCGGGAGCACTTCGAGGTGGGAGCATCTGCTAGCTTTCAGCAATGTAACAAGGGTCGTGGTGCGCAGCCGGCAGCTGCGGAGCGTGCTGCGGCCCGGCGCGGCCGACAGATACTTCCGGGAGCACTTCGAGGTGGGAGCATCTGCTAGCTTTCAGCAATGTAACAAGGGTCGTGGTGCGCAGCCGGCAGCTGCGGAGCGTGCTGCGGCCCGGCGCGGCCGACAGATACTTCCGGGAGCACTTCGAGGTGGGAGCATCTGCTAGCTTTCAGCAATGTAACAAGGGTCGTGGTGCGCAGCCGGCAGCTGCGGAGCGTGCTGCGGCCCGGCGCGGCCGACAGATACTTCCGGGAGCACTTCGAGGTGGGAGCATCTGCTAGCTTTCAGCAATGTAACAAGGGTCGTGGTGCGCAGCCGGCAGCTGCGGAGCGTGCTGCGGCCCGGCGCGGCCGACAGATACTTCCGGGAGCACTTCGAGGTGGGAGCATCTGCTAGCTTTCAGCAATGTAACAAGGGTCGTGGTGCGCAGCCGGCAGCTGCGGAGCGTGCTGCGGCCCGGCGCGGCCGACAGATACTTCCGGGAGCACTTCGAGGTGGGAGCATCTGCTAGCTTTCAGCAATGTAACAAGGGTCGTGGTGCGCAGCCGGCAGCTGCGGAGCGTGCTGCGGCCCGGCGCGGCCGACAGATACTTCCGGGAGCACTTCGAGGTGGGAGCATCTGCTAGCTTTCAGCAATGTAACAAGGGTCGTGGTGCGCAGCCGGCAGCTGCGGAGCGTGCTGCGGCCCGGCGCGGCCGACAGATACTTCCGGGAGCACTTCGAGGTGGGAGCATCTGCTAGCTTTCAGCAATGTAACAAGGGTCGTGGTGCGCAGCCGGCAGCTGCGGAGCGTGCTGCGGCCCGGCGCGGCCGACAGATACTTCCGGGAGCACTTCGAGGTGGGAGCATCTGCTAGCTTTCAGCAATGTAACAAGGGTCGTGGTGCGCAGCCGGCAGCTGCGGAGCGTGCTGCGGCCCGGCGCGGCCGACAGATACTTCCGGGAGCACTTCGAGGTGGGAGCATCTGCTAGCTTTCAGCAATGTAACAAGGGTCGTGGTGCGCAGCCGGCAGCTGCGGAGCGTGCTGCGGCCCGGCGCGGCCGACAGATACTTCCGGGAGCACTTCGAGGTGGGAGCATCTGCTAGCTTTCAGCAATGTAACAAGGGTCGTGGTGCGCAGCCGGCAGCTGCGGAGCGTGCTGCGGCCCGGCGCGGCCGACAGATACTTCCGGGAGCACTTCGAGGTGGGAGCATCTGCTAGCTTTCAGCAATGTAACAAGGGTCGTGGTGCGCAGCCGGCAGCTGCGGAGCGTGCTGCGGCCCGGCGCGGCCGACAGATACTTCCGGGAGCACTTCGAGGTGGGAGCATCTGCTAGCTTTCAGCAATGTAACAAGGGTCGTGGTGCGCAGCCGGCAGCTGCGGAGCGTGCTGCGGCCCGGCGCGGCCGACAGATACTTCCGGGAGCACTTCGAGGTGGGAGCATCTGCTAGCTTTCAGCAATGTAACAAGGGTCGTGGTGCGCAGCCGGCAGCTGCGGAGCGTGCTGCGGCCCGGCGCGGCCGACAGATACTTCCGGGAGCACTTCGAGGTGGGAGCATCTGCTAGCTTTCAGCAATGTAACAAGGGTCGTGGTGCGCAGCCGGCAGCTGTGGAGCGTGCTGCGGCCCGGCGCGGCCGACAGATACTTCCGGGAGCACTTCGAGGTGGGAGCATCTGCTAGTTATCAGCAATTTAAAAAAAATCGTTTCTTTAGCCTCCCACAAAACGGTTAAGTAACTTTGACGCTAATATTTGTCATTATTTATGTCTATTTGTGGCATTTTTGCGCCCAAAGGGATGGAAATATATTTAAAAAAATTGAGTAAAATAAATTTCTTTTGCGTTTGGTAATCTTAGCCATGTTTAATTAAAATCATGTTTGTCGATACACATATATAGATAACAATCCAAGACCCAGGACAATTTGTAAAAGGCCATTTTCCAACTTGCCCTGACCGGGGATCGAACCCGACACCTCTGGTGGTGGACTAGTATGGTGACCACTACACACCACAGAGATTGATAAAAAAAAATACATACATTCAAATTGAAACCTCCTCCTTTTTAAAGTCGGTTAAAAATAATTATATATTTGCAGGACTTCCTGGAGGCTTTAGTGTGGCTGATGCGGTGTGGAGACTACGCCCTGACGTGCCAGGGCTCTGCCCTCAAGTACCTGCCGCACGCCGTGCCGCACATCGTCAAGGTGTACCCAGCTGCCGAACTTAGGTATAGTTTTATTAGTTACTAGCCGAAGCCCGCGACTTCGTTCGCGTGGACTTTATGTCTCTGAAAAATGCTCATCAGGCTGAACAACTTTTACTAAGGCGGCATTTTTATATCTCTTTTAGTTTAGCTGGACCATTATGGTTCTGCATCAGGCGTTCCATTTTCCAAAATCATTTATACCCTATATGTTGCCCTGGCTTAATAGCTATATAACAAAAAAAGTTTCATTCAAATCCGTCCAGTATTTCCGGAGATTAGCGTGCACAAACAGACAAACAGACATACAGACAAACAGACAAACAGACAGACTTTTTTTTTGAATTCTTACTCTATTACTACGTCTCTATCGCCCCCAATATTTTTTTGGAAATATATTTAATGTACAGACACACTTTTTTTACTGTTTTATTATATGTATAGATTTATTATATGTATAGATATAGATTTCTCTTTCTTGTCACTAGATGGCGCTATAGATAAAATTGTAGCGTCTTAATTTCAGGGGGGGGGGAGTTTAATTTTATATATGTGTCTGTATGTTAGGTACATTAGTCGCTTCCTTCACAGGGAGAGATGGAGTGGTCTTATACTAGTCTAGTTAGGCCATATCTATATTAAAAAATGTTGCTTGCGGCGCTCTCCATGTGCAAGCTGAGCAAGCAACGCATGCTCGCCTTGTTAGAGCTGCTCCGCAGCCCACGTGTTAGTTTAATGTACTGTTATAAGTACCTTTCATAATAGTGTCAAACGTTTCCTTCCAGCGCGTTCTTCGTGCGAGCACTGAGCGCGCTCTCCATGTGCAAGCTGAGCAAGCAACGCATGCTCGCTTTGCTCGAGTTGCTCCGCGGCCCGCTGTGTACCAATGCGGCCGCCAGGGCTACCCTGCTACCGCACCTAGCGCACACGGTCAAGTCGCTGCTCAAGGATAAGGCTGAGGTGAGTGGGGGGTTTGTGAAAGGGGGGGGGGGGGGGTGGCTACATGGGTAGATGTAGTACATGAGTGTTTTAATACCTGATTATGTGCAATTTCATACAACACTTTGTGTACACCCATTGTATGTTATACTCTATAAAGAGTTCTGAAACCATAGAGTTCTTACATGTGGCCGTTTTTCGCAAATGTGCGAAGAAAAGAACTGTACCCAGAAAAATGCAAGTATCCCTTAACAAAAGTAATTCATTTACCGTTATTAAAAAAGAAAATGATAGAGCATACCTTCTGAACAAAACGTCTAGGAAAATGAATAGATAAAATTTATAAAGTTCGAAATAAAATTGTAAGTAATTTTGATCCTACCCATGTACTCAATATTTTTTTTACTATAAAAAAGTTTCTTTTTTTACACTACAGACAAGAACAGTTTATATAACCGTTTCAATAATAATAATAAAAACTATAACATTGCCACACTAACACAATATTAAAACATCATTCATACATAACCTCTCACAAAACATTTTAAAAAGTCAGTAAAATTACAAACACACGATTCTACACTTTATTACTGTTTAATTAAGGTCTATTTTATGTGGTAACCGGTCGAGTGTTGTCCCGGTACAGCGTATATGTGAAATAACATTTTGTCCGTCTGTACACACGTTTTTATGAGCACTGGCACCAATTGTCTATGGTATGTATGTTATGGATTTATGCCGTTTGGGTTACACGTTGGATTTTTACATTTAACACCTTCCTTGAAGAGGAAAAATATTTTTTACGTCACAACGATGCATGCAAAATGTGACAAGGGGGGATCACTCCGAGAAGACATAGATAATTATAAATATTTATGTAGTATAAGTAAGGTTTACGAGTTTATGCAATATTTGTGTATTACACAATACACAAATATTGCATAAATTCGTAAACCACATGTATTTTTATAATTATAAATAAAACTTTGTTACTACTAACTACGTTAAATATTCTTTGGGTACAATTTTGAAGATTACATAATAATGTGCCATGTTGTCAAAAATTAGCTTTTTTCGGCATTGCCTGTAAGTTGACTGGTAGAAAAGGCACTGTGCCTTAAGGGTCCCCCGACCCTAGACCAAAATACAACTTTCCATACAAACGTAGTCTACGTTTTATTTCAAAACGACATGTCCGATTTGAGCAAAATTTTGTAATTTCAAAGATATTGCAATTATCTAGGTTTATAACTAGTTTCTTACAGTAAAAATATGAACTTGAAATAGAATATAGTGTTTTGTATCATTTTTGACCATTAGTATGGGAAACTTCTAAATCGTTATATTTTCTTTCCAGTTCATAATTTTACAATAGGAAACCAGTTATAACCCTAGATAATTGCAATTTCTTTACAATTACCAATTTTTACTGGAATCTGACATGTGGTTTCAAAATTAAACGTAGACTACGTTTTTATGGAGAAGTCTAGGGTCGGGGGACTCTTTAAGTTCGTCTGTAATTTTTTTTTAATAAAGTTAAATAAATAAGTTTAACTTGTGGAAAATTTACGTACTGAAAGGTAAATTGTGCACAAATTCAACAATTTTGTTCAAAATGTGGATCTCGATACATTTTGAGCAAAATTGTCAAATAACCGTACAACTTTCGTACGTGTGTGAGTGAAACGTCGCGTTTATCGTTATCTCATTCATTCTCAGACTCATTTTAGTTGTCTTATTTCTGTCATTTGTTAATTGTGTAAGATATCAAGTAAAGAAAGACAGAGCATTTTGGGTCTTGCGGCCCTGGGCTCTGCATAGAACCGCAAGACCCAAAATGCTCTGTCTGCCCCATTAGGGATAAAGACTTGATAGTATGTATGTATGTATCAAGTAAAGAAATCCCTTACCTTATGGGAGGTCATTGCTTACTTCAGTTATCAAGCTATGTCGGATTGATATTACATAGGTACTAATAAAAAACAGAAAAAATTGACATTCGAAAATACTGTTCTGAAATCGACTTCAAAAAGGAGGTTTTTAATCAAAGTGTATTTTTTATGCATGATATATATTTTCTTCGATTACTCCAAGACGCTTTTCTTGTCAGGTGGTCCCATAGGAATTTTATCAAAATCGGTTCTGTAGTTTGGTGCTAAAGTCGGTATTTTGTTTTGAAAAAATATTCTATTAATATTATCCAACCTGTAACCCGAACGAGCAGCTGTCTCCAGAATGCGGCTCCACTCCGACAGGTAAGCACGCACGTGTTGCATGCGGGTAGTAGCACTCGATTGTTTGTGTGTTGTAATACAGGTACAATTTATGGAGAATTCTGCGAACTATATGTACGATCCAGGATCGCACACTGCTATGATGATAAACTGTGTACGAGCGAGCTCCTACATTTGCATTATTTATAGTAATGCTGACAACATGAAATCGTTTACATGAACAGTGGCAATAAATCAGTCATACGACATACACGCGTCACTCGTTTCTTTTAACATCCTAACAACTTTAACGTAGCTTTAAACTCGAACATCAAATGTGGGGTTATTGACCTCCCAAACTGATTGATAAACTGATAGGTTTGAGTATCGAGTGGATTGACTGATACACCGACTTGATAGCTAGAATATTTTTAATGGTACTGATGTAAATTACAATAAGACGGCGGCCCATCGGAACGCTTTAAGCAGTTTTTGCAACTAGGTCAGTAAACCAGTGGACTTTGTACAGTGTAGCTCGTACACTATACACCGTGGAAGGGACATAACCGTCATAAATCGAACCACGGGCTATGCTAGATCACTTTAGTATTATGAAATTAGAATAATAGTCAAATAATAACCGGCCAAGTCGCCGTGAGGTTTCCGGCTGAGTAGAATAGGGCCACTCCAAGTCCTCCCGTGGATGTCGTAGGAAATACAAGCTAAACAAAGCTTATAAACTTCAATGAGACCTCTCAAACTCGTCTAACCAGTGAGAAGAGTGTAGGCCAAGTCCTCCGGCAGCTCTGGCCAAGTACGGGTCGTGTGCTTCTGCAATGGAGGCTTAAAGACCTGATGACGATAATACACTTTATGGGGAAATTTAGCAAATTAGTAATATAAGGGACTTACCCGTTGTAAATACCGCGACCATGATCTGCGTGGAAAGAAAACGCATGAGAACTCGAAAACATGCGTTTTCCCAAACATAAGACTAATCTAGATCGATTGTTTACCCCCGCAAACCCCTATATACCAAATTTCAGCGAAATCGTTAGAGCCGTTTTCGAGATCACAAAAATTTATAAATATATAAATATACAAGAATTGCTCGTTTAAAGGTATAAGATTCATGCCACGCGGCGTTTTTAGTATTATACAATAATGTTTAGTCGGCTTCTCTATAATGTGTGAGTTTTATAGATTAAAGTATATTAATTTGTAAGGCATGCTTTTTAATTGTGTTCGTCACTAACACACTAGCAATTAATTAGTTTGAAACTAGTTTTTATTCAGCTTTAAATCCGCCATGTTGCCGATTTCTTTCTTTCTTAACTATATAACCGTAAGTGACCATGAGGGTGAGCATCTACCTAAGTAAAGCGTAGTTGTCGGAATGTTTACAAACAATAGGGATATGGAATATAAGAACATCAAAAAATTATTTACGATTCTAAAAGATACAGAGTGAGAATTTCAGAAGTGGAGGCTTGTGAAGTCAACTCTTTGTAAAAGTTGTACTAAGGCGTAACTAAGCGCGAACTTGAAATGCGCAGTTTTTTTAGACAGAGAAAAGAAAAAAATACCATATTTTTTGATAATTTGATGGACCAATTAGAAATTTTCAGTCTTGTGCATTCTATAAAAAAAATGACTATTCTATTGCTTGTTTAAATCCGGCTCAGCTTTGCTCATTTGCTCAGGTCGTTACTATCCTTAAAGGTAGGTCTTAATTATTCATAGACTTAATGTAACCACATGCATGGATAGTGTGAGATATAGTTTATTTTATTTTTTATTTTCTCATTAAAATAACGCTGAATAAAAGCTAACAACAAAGGTTTGAATGCAAAAGCAAATTTAAAAAAAAACTATTTTTAAGTAATATGTAAGAAAAGTATTTTTTTTTATTTAACATTTTTTACACTTTTTTTACTACTAATTACTTAATTCTGTAAATTAATATATACAAAAAAATAATTTTAATTTTGTGTTCAGACCTTTATCCGCCATTTAGTCCAAACCATGATGGGCCCGCGTCGCACCCGCATCTTGAGATGTGCACACAACCGTTCTAACTTCATCCACGATACTAGACAGACTTCTAGTTGTATATCTCTCACAACTATGATATACTGACCACAATTTTTTCAATAAACAAAGATAATTAACTATTAAAAATGATATAAATATGTTGTAAAAAAAAGTTTTGTTATTATTTTTTAAGACAAAAAAGTCTGGATTTTAGCTAAAAAAGTAGATTCAGAGTCATGATAGCTCAGTTAAGTACTCACGTTATATATGAGTGGGTTTAGATCATACCTTTTATTACAAATTTTTAGAAAAAACAAAAAAAAAATCCTTATATTATTTCGATTTTTTTTTTTTTAATTCTTTTCCTGTTTTCACTTTTATGTCATAGTTGGCGTATGTTATAGTTGCATATACTATAATATATGTATGTATTGTCTACTAACAATTATATGTGTGTATGTGTGAGTGTGTGAGCATGTAGTGTTCCACTTTGTTTTTCTACTTCATGTAGCTTCTCAAAAAAAAAAAACATAAAAATATCCAAAATAAAATATATTTTGAAATAAGTACTTCTTTAATATGATTCTGTGACATAACAGACACATTTTGATTTTAAGTTTGACCAATCAAACCATTTGTCAAGTTATCGAATTTCCATTTAACTTGAAGAATCATATGGGCTTATACAAATTGTCTAACGTTTTTAAAAACTACTTTTGGGATATCTACAATAGTTGTAGATAGAATAATGGAAAACTGTGTTCTTCTAAGTCACCTGTGTTGGTTTGTGTGTGTTTATGTGATCACTGTACTAATACCACTTTCTAACCTATCACCCGTTATCCTATCTCTCTCTCTCTCTCTCTCTCTCTCTCTCTCTCTCTCTCTCTCTTTTATATGTTTCCTACATTTACATACAAACATCACACAAATACTTTCATATTCTTCATTATATTTTTATGACATATCTATTTATCATTTCTTTTTACATGTACACAGATAACGGTGAAATTTCTGAATAACATTGCAACGATTTTTGATGTTGTTTCAAAGAATAATAAAATGAAATAAAAAATATAACAAGCGGGCACTAGATGTCGCTTGCA
Source organism: Acrobasis consociella (assembly GCA_963555685.1). Taxonomy (NCBI): domain Eukaryota; kingdom Metazoa; phylum Arthropoda; class Insecta; order Lepidoptera; family Pyralidae; genus Acrobasis; species Acrobasis consociella. Next base: position 1,539,622 of record OY743127.1, read on the forward strand.
AATTAATTGTGTGCAAACTCTTGATGTGTTGCATGTTTTCGCGCTTGTGATCTGTCAAACTGACGTCTGCTGTCAAATTGACAGGTGTCAAAAGCTTGACAGGTTGCGAGCGCGTCGGCTGGTCATTATATAAAAAGATGTGTATCTAACGCTGATGTGACGTATTTAAACATATTCTTTTAAGGAAAATTTGTAAAAACATGGGCTGTAATTTTTTTAACGTTTAAATGGTTTTGCAAGCTTTTATAACGATGAAAAATTTGAACAATGAACTTTATTTTGTTTGGAATGTTGCGTAGCGCACAATCTTTTCACTAATATACATAATGTATTTTTTTCTTTTGCAAGAAATTATTTACATTACACAATACATTTCAAACAGCGTTCGATACTAGGACCATAAAAAATAATTTTATTTTTTATTTTCGTTGGCTAATATGTCAATTCATTAATTATACAGATAGTACTATGATGTTACAATTATATCAATAAATAAATAATGACCAGTCTCTAATTTGATGTATGCTTTTGAAAGACGCTCGACACAAACGATTTGCGACAAAGTTTTTTTTTTACAAAATTTACTTCATTCCATTTTGTTTCTACTATTGCGTACATTGCGCGCTTATGTCCGTTGTTTTTTTCGTATGTGAGTAATAATTGTGTTAATGTCATATTATTCGTCTTCATAAATAAACAGGTAGTATAAAGGTCCACAATCCCATGAGAACTACACTTTTTTGGCGATAATAAGTATCCCAGTTATCCCACTTATTGTCTACATTCTACATGCAAAATTTAATTCCAAAAATTCATAGGTCAGTAACCTTTACAGACACTTTTGCATGTCAATAATTATTAATTTACTTTAATATATTTATATAAAAGCTACCGAAACCAGCGTTTCACAGCAGCCACTGCTGAGAAGAAACACCGAAAGAAACTCATTTTCATAGTATCGGTCGCCTACTCGCCAGAAGGACTTTGTAATTTTATAATTGTCTTTTACTTGTACTTATAATATAATCCAATCTGTTCAGCCGACACACAATATCTAGATTCACATTTATTAGTTTAAGTAGGAGGTAGGAAGCACATGTAGCGAAAAAAAATTAAAAATAAAACTTTGTCGCACCGTGAAAAATGTCGGGCGTCAGTCGCAAGCGTGCTTGGGTGTGACAGTGGGATCGCGACGCGGCGCACAAATCTCGCTCCGTGGACAAGGCGGCGCGGCTGCTCGGCGCCGACACCGCCCGGTTGCAAGACCACACGCATCGACAGCAGATCGTATGTATTCTAGAATTTTCTTGGACATTTTGGAGTGCCACGTTAATAAGGTAAAATAAAACTTTGTTAACTTCTTGTATGCCGTTGAGTAGATCTACGCTAGCATTGTTTAACTATTGTGCATATAAGGGGTTGAGGATCAGTTTCGAATGTAGCAATTTTAGGATTGATGGTCGAGAAAGAGCGCGAACATCGACGCTTTCCAACGTGAGTGAGCGAAGGTAGTAAGTTTAAACTTGTATTATGGAATACTAACTCGACGATACTATATTTTATAATAAATACATATATAGATAAACACCGGAAGTTTTATAGTTTTAAAATAAGTGCCCGAAAGAAAGAAGGAAATTTGTACCTATTGATTTATTTCGAGGTAACTGCTTATAGCTAAAGCGCGTTGAAATAGAAGACGGAAATTCCAAAAAATTGTTTAAGTAGTGTGCGTGCAATATGACATTGTGACGATAAAAATTATTTGAAAGAAACAATATTTAGAAAGACCAAACTCTGAATACCGAAAGTAGTCACAGGTAAGGGTTGTAGGTTCACATCCACGAGATTCGTTGTTCCAGAAGAGATTTCCAAAAGTACTCAGTGTTGAATTCGCACCAGCCCGGCGTCCAGTAGTGGTTGAAAGAGGGCTAGATCCCTCACGCCGTCCTTTTTATATGGGCCGCGCGGGGTGAAGGGCGGTGGAGTGGGGAGCACTAGTGCGGTCCAACGTCACAACATCTAGTGGCGGCTAATCGAATCACTTATTGACAGGGATGCTAGCATCAAGTAAGATAGTGCTAGGTACATAATGCAATGCAAGCCATATAGATGGCGCTTGTGTTAAAGAATAGTTTTAGGCAGATAATGGTTTAAATTAAGAACTAAAGTTTATTAAAAGCAAGCTTTGTAAATTATTGCTTTACATATTCATTAAAACGCTTGTATTCCCGTGCAGCCAAGTCGGGGTGTGTAAGGTCAGTAATAGTGTTATATCAGTGTCAAACTTTTTCTAAGAAACAAAATATAAACTACATATTTTTTCTCCCATTAGACCTCTCATCTCTTATAACATTATTTCAGACAGTCAGTTTTCAAAAGTCTATTTAAAAACATGTGTTTCTGTGAGAAAGTTGTGTTATTTATATGTATATAATTATAATTATTTTGTTGATGATCAACATATTTCTTGTACAGTCTGCTTAGTAAGTGTTAAAATATAAGTAACGAAAACAATAAGTTACCTATGGCATTTTATTAGGCAACTAGATTGCGAAAAAATAAAGTCAAAAGCAAATAAAGGTAAAACAAAAATACAGTCACTTTGCATTGAAAACCGCAGCTGATCCTGACGTCACGCGAAATTCAAATGCGCTGTACCTTCATCAATATTTGCTAAATCGGAGCAAAAATCTTTTTACAGGATTTACCGCGAATAACAAACGATGAAGAAAGAGGGTATACCGATATAGTTACCTTGTTAGCCGAACATTCATCGCAGTTCCTCAATCCGCCAGCGGCATGACGGCAGAAGGGTCGTCGAAATATCTGTAAAAAATGACATTAATCGCGGTAAATCCCGTCATACTAATAACAGTAATTGTGACCGCGATACTCTGAACTCATATATCAAAAAAAAAAAATACGTACCACGTTTTATAATAATCTTTGTAATAAGCAAAATTTGAAGTTGGTGAAAAAAATGAAAAAATCTCATATTTATCAGTTGGAGCTGTGCATAGAAGCCCAAAAATGAAAAAATCTCATATTTATCAGTTGGAGCTGTGCATAGAAGCCCTCGGCGAGGTCATGGCCCTCCTAGCCAGGGACGACGTCGGGCCCGTGGACGCCGACCGCGGGGAGCTAGCGCGCTGTCTGCTACCGACCGTGCTGCACACCGCCACGTCCATGCTCAGGGAGCGCTCGGGCGAGACTGGCGATTTTAACGATGATCCGTTGTTGGTAAGTGGTTTACATATTGACCCGTAAGTGCCCTGTTGCAATAACAAATGATATGTGACGACGGACGTTAGGAACTGTGTATCCGCGTTTTTGCATCAAGCAATATTATGCACCAACGTATGACCATGGTATAATAAAACGGGTATTCTCTTCCCGAGATGGAACTTGACTACGTCACAAAGTGTTGCCACTGATTGTTCTTTTCAGGACTTTCTCAATTAGTTCATGAATATTAAATAAAATATTAAGTTACTTAGCTATTTATTATCTCGCGATTCTCGCGTGATTCATCAATTCAATATTTTATAAATTGATATAATGGATTATTAATTCTGAATTGGTATTTATAGTTCAAAAATGCATTACGGGTAATTCAATTTCACACAGTGGCAACACATCGACGTAGTCAAGTTCCACCTACGTCATCAGCTGTCACGGGAAGAGAATACCTTATTTTATTATACCATGCGTATGACGATAAAGTCTAGTTTGGTTTTACATAGAAATAGGACGTCATTATACTACAGAACGACGCATAGGCAGACCAGCCAGGTGGTCGGACGACAACAAAAAGACCAGAATCGCCGCAACCAAATCTGAATGGAAATCCATGGAAGAGGCATGTCCAGCATTGGACGCAAACATTTTGTTGAGAAGAAAAAGAAGAAGATAGTACGACTAACGTATTATTTTATGAAGTGACACCACAGATATCTCGTTAGCCGACTCTACGAGCAATTGTCAATTAACATAAATTAAAATTTTCAGCGCCGAATCGTCTGCGTGCTCCTCGACATGGTCCGCCAAATGTCCGAAGAGCAATACTACATTCTAGTCAAAGCGCTGGAGGCCGAAAAAGTGGGCGGTTCGCGGTCACTGGTGTCCGACGCTCTAGCACTGATGAACTCGCTGTTGAAACGACCGGTGTTCAGGCCGTACTGGGCGGACATGTTGCTGCTTCAGCATCACGTCATGCTGCATGCCAAGAGGTGAGATCTTCTTATCGTGTGTGTTAGTGACTAACACTAGTGTTAAAGTTTTTAAACCGCATTAAAGGCCTCTGACATGGTTTTAAGTGACGACCAATGTCAAAGACAGTGACCGGGACCGACCCGACGGCTTAACGTGCCCTCCGAAGCACGGATCATCTTCCTTATCAGACAATCAGGTGATCAGCCTACAATGTCCTAACCAAACTAGGACAACAACACAAAGTCGTTGCCCCCGCCGGGAATCGAACTCCGAATATGAGTCGAACGCTCTAACCACTACTTCACGGAAGCAGTTAAAAGTTATTAGTTAAAAGGTGAGATTATCATCATCATCGTCAAATCAGCCACAGCGCTAGGGCCGAAATAGTAGGCGGGTCGCGGTCACTGGTGTCCGACGCTCTAGCGCTGATGAATTCACTGGTGAAACGTCCGGTGTTCAGGCCGTACTGGGCGGACATGTTGCTGCTTCAGCACCACGTGATGCTGCATGCCAAGAGGTGAGATATACGCGAACATTATGAGAGTATGCAAGTGGTGAATTTATTTATTTAACTTCGTTACAACAAAAAGAAATATCACAAATGTGACTGGAACAGTAGGAAATGGTCAGCCTCGGCGAACACTTGTACTTACCCCAAAAGATTACTTACTCAGCATAAATTGTTGGTTTACTGATGGAAAAGACACTGGGGCCTTTTAATACAATACACATACAAAATATCACGCCTGTTTTCCACAGGGTAGGCAGAGACTATGGACCTCCACTTGCTATGATCTCGACAAACCTCTTTTGCTTCATCTAAACTCATCAATCTCATACATGCCTTTCTGTTACGGGTACTTTTTACCTATCCTTTTTAAGACGTTCTTATTGAAATAAAATATAAATATAAACTTCCAGACTCCTCTCAATGACCCTCCGCGACCGCCTCCAGACCGTCGACGTGACCGACAGCGAGGCGGTGGCCGGCATCCACGCGGTGCTCCGCGAGTGGTTCACAGCTTTATCTGCGCTGGCCACCTCGCAGTACCTGCAGCTGGAGAGCATGACGGTGGCGCGGCGGCACCGCGTGGTCACGCTGTACGGCGACCTCAGGAGGGACGCCGCGCGACTATTCCAGGAAATGTGGTTCAGTCTTGGTGAGTCTTGTTTTTGCTTTTGTTTCGTAATGCTGCTTGGCTCTTGATGATGGAGAAGGTTGCTTACAATCACTTCGAGGTCACCACTGTAACGGGCTGCGGGAGCGAGGTTATGTACTTGACCGTTACAAAGGGAATTCTTCCCGCCAGACATAGTGTGGCGCGGTTTACTGCGGCTCCAACGTCTATCGTCTGACATTGTATACATGATCAGTTGCGACCAGAACTCTGAGATCGAGATGTAGGATACTGCTGGCGCCATCTTGTATGCATCTTGTGAACTATGTTACTGTGTTGTCGCTGTAGTTTTCCCGTAGCGGCGTTGAGGTCGCCACCACTAATGAAACTGACGAAATGAGAATCTCCCTTTTTGCAGTCCGTTAAAAAGGTCTATTTTATTTTTTACAGGTGAACACCGGCGCGCTTTCATCCCTTGTCTGGTGGGACCCTTGCTGGAAGTGAGCTTACTGAGGGACGAAGAGGTGTGGAACACGACCATACCTTTGTTCTTCGACATGATGCAGACAGAGTACACTCACAGCGTACTGGCCGGTTTAACTGGTAAGTACTTTCAATGTTCTGAATACTTTTTTTTTCTTGTCTTCCAGGCATTCTTCCATGCTGGTCTGGGAGAAAACAAAAAACGTAGAATGTACCAGCTGCCTCTCTTTCCGCGCAGATCGTAAGAGCCAATCGAGGGACTGGGCGAGATTTGAATCATGATAATAGGCGATGCAGCTAGCAACCCATCACTATTTTGATTCCTTTTCCATTTTAACGCCCACCACCACGCTAAGCGTGGCCTTTGGGCCTAACGGCCCTGGGCTTTGTCTACCCCGTCAGGGATATAGACGTGAAAATGTATCTGTATTCCAGGCATCGTAACTTGGTACCGGCGACAGCATTTATCATAAATTCCTTGATGTACCTATGAAATGCGTACTGAGTAGGTTTCGGCAGGAGAAAGGTCTATTGCAAGAAAGAGGGAAAGATCTATGGGTTATGGAATGATATTGGGACTGATGCTGGGATATTGCATTAAAAACGTCACCTGCAACAATTAAAATTATTGCCATTATAATGTAATACTTTCTAATTACTTATTTCTAATTAATAATAGGCATGAAGAATGGAAAAATATTTTCGGTCCATCGGTTAGATTATTAAAAAATATTGTAGTTATTTTTTCTTTTCTCTGAGAAACAAAATATGACAAAGATACATCGCATATACATTTCGCATGACGTCACACTTAACCACAATTTTTACTTAAGTGTGACGTCGCAAGCCCCCACTCCGGAACTTTGACGCTCCGTATCCTTGTGATTTTTTACTTTTTTGGTAAACTAAAAAATACGGGTCCACCGGGTAAACTGAAAAAGGCGGACTTATTACAATCATACTTTTCGGACCCTGTCGTCTCCCCTATTCTTACTGAATAAACATTTTTTTTTTCAGATGGCCACCTCCGCGACCTAGAAAGCGAGTTGATCGACAAAGTCGACTTACTGGTCGAGAGAGGACTAGGCTCGGCCGCCTGGCGCGCCCGCTTCGTGAAGCTGTGCGGGGCGTTGTGCGGGGCCGCGGGGGGCGAGCTGCGGGGCGTGGGGGGCGCGCTGGTGGCCGCGGCTGCGCGGCAGCTCGATACCTTGCTGCGGTACAGGGAGTCGGCCAGGAGGTCAGCGACCCCGCACAGGATGTTGCTGACCACACAAGTGCTCGACTTCTACCGGCAGATCGACCGCCCGCACATGTATATACGGTGAGTAGCGATACAGAAATTCGACGGGGTGATGTAAGCAGCGCTTGGTGCAGCGGTTTAGGGCATGGAATTATATTGTAGCGCGTTGGAGCGCGCGAGTTCGCTCGGTGTATAAATCTACATTTATGTTTGTGTTCTGTTATATGAAAGTATAGCTTATAACCAAGTAGTTAAGTACTAAAATCGCTTGAAAATCACGTTTCTTTAAAACTATGTTGGAATCGTCATAAGACTTGAGTATTGGGGGGAAAAAGGGGAATGACACTACTGAGATACAGGGAGGCGGCCAGGAGGTCGGACAGGATGTTACTGACCACGCAAGTGCTCGACTTCTACCGGCAGATCGACCGCCCGCACATGTATATACGGTGAGTAGCGATACGGAAATTCGACGGGGTGATGTAAGCAGCGCTTGGCGCAGCGGTTTAGGGCATGGAATTATATTGTAGCGCGTTGGAGCGCGCGAGTTCGAATCTCGCTCGGTGTATAAATCTACATTTATGTTTGTGTTCTGTTATATGAAAGTATAGCTTATAACCAAGTAGTTAAGTACTAAAATCGCTTGAAAATCACGTTTCTTTAAAACTATGTTGGAATCGTCATAAGACTTGAGTATTGGGGGGAAAAAGGGGAATGACACTACTGAGATACAGGGAGGCGGCCAGGAGGTCGGACAGGATGTTACTGACCACGCAAGTGCTCGACTTCTACCGGCAGATCGACCGCCCGCACATGTATATACGGTGAGTAGCGATACGGAAATTCGACGGGGTGATGTAAGCAGCGCTTGGCGCAGCGGTTTAGGGCGTGGAATTATATTGTAGCGCGTTGGAGCGCGTGAGTTCGAATCTCGCTCGGTGTATAAATCTACATTTATGTTTGTGTTCTGTAATATGGAAGTGTAGCTTATAACCAAGTAGTTAAGTACTAAAATCGCTTGAAATCACGTTTCTTTAAACTATGTGGGAATCGTTATGAGACTTGAGCATTGAGGAGGAAGGACACTACTGAGATACAGGGAGTCGGCCAGGAGGTCGGCGACCCCGCACAGGATGCTACTGACCACGCAAGTGCTGGACTTCTACTAGGGCGCGGAATTAAATTGTAGCGCGGTAAAAGGAGCGCGCGAGTTTGAAATCACGCTCGGTATATATAGTCTACATTTTCAATTTTTCTTCCACACACCACGTCCTATTATTGACATAGTAGATAATAGAAAAGTAGAAAAGTACTCGTATAGTTTACAATATAGCTGTACACCAAATAGACGTACTTAAATCGCTTGAAATTACACGCTGTTTGGATGCTACTGTGGAACGTACATACATATCCATATACAATACCTACATACATATCTTTGTATTCATAAAAATTAACAACCGTTTAAACCTATTTTAGTTAAAACATCTTTTGTCCCTTTCCCTCTTTTCAATATCTGACATAGTAAGAAAAAATCAAATTTTTACTAAACGATGTTTAAAAAACTTTATTTATATAAATTTGGGGGTTAATCTATTGTTGTTTATTGTTTATTAAGGCATACACAACAGGTGGCTAAAATTGCCACCTAGGCCCACGCCCTTACGTAAAGAGATTGTGATGTTTGATGATGTTATGGAGACACAAGATCATATATAAAAAAAAATTTGCCGTTTATGTCATATAGTTGGGCTAATGCCTCCTCTTGTTCGTACATTGCCGTGGTAAAAATTAAACTATTTATCAACAGATACGTGCACAAGCTAGCCAAGATGCACCATGACGACAAACAATGGGCGGAGGCGGGGCTGTCCCTGCGGCTCCACGCCAAACTGCTGCTGTGGACCCACGAGCCGCTGCCGCCGCGGCTGAGGCACCCCACGCTGGAGGTGCAGCATACTACACATCGGGAGCTCAAGGTAAATAATAAATAAATATATAGGGACAAATTACACTGATTGAGCTAGCCCCAAAGTAAGTTCGAGAATTGTGTTCTAGGATACTAACTCAACGATACTATATTTTATAACAAATATATAGATAAACCAAGACCCAGGACAATTTGAAAAAGGCCATTTCCCAACTTGTCCTGACCGGGGATCGAACCCGGAACCTCAATGAACCGTCAATGTCACCTTGTCAGAATACACTTCCTTCTTGTCTTCTTGTTTTGAGCAGCGGCCAGGAATTGTCACACTAATTTCCTGACCTAGGTCGCTAAACGCATGAGCCAAGAATCACAAACTCCGTATCTTCATTTCACTACAATAACGCCCACATTTCCGAGCATGTTTTACAAAAATTAAATTTTTAACAAAAAAAAAACAACCGACTTCAATTTATTTCAGGAGTTTTCTCCATATCTCCGAAGTTCTTCATCACATCTTCACCAAATTAATATGGGACCAACTTGGGAGTAAGGGCTTTCAAATAAAAAAAGAATCATCTAAATCGGTCCACGGTTGACGAAAATATCGCGTAACATACATACAAAAAAAAAACATACAATCGAATTGATAACCTCCTCCTTTTTTGAAGTCGGTTAAAAAGTAAATAAAATTTCCAGGAATTCCTGTACCTCGAAATAGCAGAACTACTCAAGCGAGGCCGGCAATGGGAGTTAGCAATAGAGATAGTCAAAGAGCTAGTCTCCGTATACGAAGAAGAAGCAATAGGGTACGGGCCCCTGGCGGAACTCCACAGTCAGCTCGCGGGCTTGTACGAGGCCATCCTACGCCAGCCGCGATACGACCCCAGCTACTTCAGAGTCATCTACTATGGAAACGGGTTCCCGCTGCATTTAAGAGAGGAACACGTAAGTCTGCATGATAACCTCTGTGTAGTGTTGTAAAAAACTCGAGTCTGGGAGTCTTAATAATCTGACTCGACTGTAAATCACAAGAGTCGACTTCTAAATAGCGACTCCACTGTTCGATGTGTTAGTTACATTTAAGCTCCCGTAACAGACTCGAGTTTGGTGTAAGTGCTCGACGTTGCTCGAGTCTGATTATGGACTGAGTCGCGCTCGTAAATTCATAATTGTTAATTTTAGGTTAATAACAAATATTATTATTTTTAGTGAACCTATAATTGATAACAAATAAAGTCATTAATGGTTGTATATCTTGTACCAGTTCTGTTGCGTTGAAATTGCTTCGAATTTTGTATTCGAACATGAGTTGGTTCTGCGACTCGGGAGTTCTTATTAGACTCGAGTTTTTATTCGACTCGAGTCTGGGCTCCAACGACTCGTGCTCGACCCGACTCTGACATGTGAATGACTTAGTCTAGCAAGCATGCAAAATATTATTTTAGTAAGTAGCAAAAAAAACGATCAAATACTGTACATTTTTTACACAAGTACCTGTGTTTCCATAATAATAGTATATTATGCAATTAGTGAATAAAAGACGGATTTAAATCGAGGGCCATGTATGAATCACGAACAAGTAAAGGATTCTAACGATTACGATAGTCTAACGATACAAGAAAAAGAAAGATTTATATAGTAAAAATATACATTTTATGAAGAAAAAGGAAGGTTTAATTAATTAAAATCCACAATAAAATTGGTACAATTACTAAAATTAAAACTAATTGTTCTGAAATCAAATACAAAAATAGTGATTAAAAGTGCATTTTATTCACTGTTTTCAGTGAATAAAATAAACTTTTTGGAGGGGGAATGGTATAAAGGTATTTGTTCCAGGGCTTCGTGTACCGCGGCAACGACTTCGAGCAGCTGCCGGGCTTCATCGAGCGGCTGCTGGACGAGTGGCCTGACGCCGAGGTTCTGACTAAACTGGACGCGCCCGGGGAAGATATCACTAACTCCGACAAACAGTGTATCCTTTCTCAATACTCGTCATCGTCGTCGTCATCATCAGGTCTTTTAGTTTCCTCTGCAGGAGCACGATCCTTTCTGTACTACCAGAGCCATACTTGGTCAGAGCAGCTAGATGGCCTGGCCTACACTCTCCTCGCTGGCCAGCCGTGCTGGAGAGGTCTCATTGATGTTTATAAGCTTTGTTTAGCTTGTATTCCCTAAGTCACATCCACGGGAGGACTTAGAGTGGCCCTATTCTACTCTGCCGGAAACCACACGGCAAAATTCTGTTTTTCTCAAGACTGTTTTTTTAAAATTAATTTACGGCTCTGGATACGGCGAGATGCCGAACATCTGGCAAATTGGCCACAGAGATAGAGGACGACCTAGAAAGACGTGGGGGGAATGTGTAAAGCGGAACATGAAGGAAAGGGGGGTTAGTACAAATATGGTAAATGATAGAAAACTGTGGAGGGAGTTGACATACAGAGCCGACCCCAAATAGGGATAAGGCGAGGAAAATGATTAGCCGAAGCCCGCGACTTCGTTCGTGGACTTATTATGTCTCTGGAAAATGCTCATCAGGCTGAACAACTTCTGCTAAAGCGTCCTTTTATATTTATTATAGTTTAGCTGGACCGTTATAGTTCTGCATCAGGTGTTCCATTTTCCAAAATCATTTATGCCCTGTATGTTGCCCAGGCTTAACAGCTATATAACAATAAGTTTCATTCGAATCCGTCCAGTATTTCTGGAGATTAGCGTGTACAAACAGACAGAAATTTTATTTTAATTTCTTACTCTATTACTGTCTCCATCGCCCCAATATTTTTTTTAAATATAATTTTTACACAGACCCACTTTTTTTACTGTTATATTATTTGTATACGTGAGTACCAGTACTGTGACGTACCACTCACTTCAAAAATACCTTAGTCATCCTCTTACGACATATAGGAAGGATGTCCAGTGTAGATACAATTTGATATATGAAATTTTTTACAAAAAACAACCATAGCGAGTTTTAACTTTGTACAACGCCATCTAGTTGAAAAAACGGGAACTTTACTGCGTGGTCTGCATAGGTATATATATGAAACAGTATTTTTCACAATGTTTTACTTGGATTTATATAAATTTATTATCTTAATTGATTTCGAAAAAGGAGGTTATTAATTAGATTTTTTTTGGTTAGTTCTTTTATTATTATTTTTATAATGTTTTGTTACCTTGGAACGTATTTGTAAACTGATTTAAAAAATATTTTGTTTTTTAAATATGTTTGATTTTTTTAATTTTTTTTTTATGGCTTTAGTTATAATTTATAATGTTTAAACCCTGAAAAAAAAATCATAAAAGTTAACAAATGTTGCGAATTTTTAACCAATTTTATTTAGATTCTTTTTTTTATGTATGTTCTCCGATTACTCGAAAACCTATGACTAGGACTTTCTACTAAACTTATGACTAAATTATTTTTTATTAGTTACAAAGTGCATTCCTTGCGAGGTGGTTCCATATAAATTTTATCAATATCAGTTTGTCTGCGACCACAAAGGATGTAACTCCTATTCGAAACGTTAAACGGAACAAAATATAGGTTCGTGCTAAGCCCCGTTTATATAATAAATTAATTATGTGTTCAAAGTGCGATAGTTTAAAAACCAATATCGGTTGAGTAGTTTGGTGTTAAAGTCTGCTTTAAACCGACTTCAAAAGGATGGTGTTATCATTTCGTCGTGATATTTTCTTATGTATGTTCACTGAATATTTGAAGACGCCTGGACTGATTTGGAAAATTCTTTTTGTTTGTTAAGGTTTTACTTGTCTGGTCCCATAGAATTTTTAATAATAATGAAAGGATAAATGAAGTCACCCCTAGGTGAAGTCGAGTCGCTTATTTTTTTGGTAAACTTATTTCTTAACCTTTAAACTATCGGAAATTATAGAATATATAGACTATGTCTTTTTTTCGTCTTTTTAAGTATTTTCGGCTGGAAACGGCCGACGTGCGGCTCAAAGGCAAATTGTTTTTTTTTTTTAACAAAATTCTAGTTTTTTTTTCTTAACCGAAGCTCAGATTTACAAATAAACGCCGTCACACCGTTGCTTAGCGACAAGCTAAAGCGGTTTTCAGACAAACCCATCTCCGAGCAAGTGCTGTCGTACTACAAACACAACAGCGTCGACAAGTTTGTGTTCTCGAGGCCTTTCAACAAGCCTGGTAAGTGCCATCATTGTGCCCCCCCCTCATTTTAGTTAAAATTTATTTTGTCCAACTCTTTTTAATATAAAAAAAAAACTTTAACAAGCCTGGTCTTCTTCTTCTTGTGTGTGTTAGTGACTAACACTAATGTCAGAGTTTTTAAACCGCCTTAAAGGCCTCTGACATGGTTTTAGGTAACGACCAATGTCAAAGACAGTGACCTGGACCGACGGCTTAACGTGCCCTCCGAAGCACGGATCATTTTACTTATCGGACAATCAGGTGATCAGCCTACAATGTCCTAACCAAACTAGGTAATGTGCCATCATCAACCTCCAATTTTAGTCAAAATGATTATTTAAACGGACATTAGTCTTAGCAATAGGGTCCTGTTTTTACCCTTTGTTTACGGAAACCTAAAAATGAGACAAAATATAAATAATTTAGCTAAAATATGTGTAGCAATATGGGAGAGGCCTGTGTCCAGCAGTGGACGTTATGCGGCTGAAATGATTATTATAGGCTTATGTTTAACTTATCACCAGATATAGTAACATATATCATACAAAAATAGTAAATGATTACCAAAATTAAACCCGCATTTTAATGTAAAATTATAACCTAAGTTTTTACATCTTGCTATCCTATTTAAGCAAACTGAACACCGAAATATTAACCACATTTTAATTTAAAATTACATGAAAAAATTACCTCTCGCTATCCCATTAAAGTAAATTATCCTCGGCAAAAAAAATATTTTGCCGAACATAGTAAATAAATTCCTAACCTTTTTGTCTCCAAATTGATTAACCACTACCAAAAAAGAAATATCTTGAGCGTTTCGTTTATTCAACCAAATGCTATACCTAAGATAAAAAATAAAACTTACAATTTCAATAATCCTTTTTTTTTATTATTTAAACAGTCAGTTATAATATGTAGCAAAAGTTGGTTAACTTTATGAACCGACAATTAATAATTTCATGTTTTTTTTACATTACAGAGGAATCACTGAACGGTTCAAATGATGATTTGAGCGTGAACGAATTCGCGACGCGATGGCTCGAGAAGACTGAGCTTGAAATCAGCGAGAGTTTACCAGGTAAATCAACGTTGTTTTTGTTTTTTGTGAGTCTTTTTGTATAAACGGCATTAGTTGTTTTTTTATTAAAATAGATGGCCTTGTACAAACATAGAACTGGATATAGGTATTTTCAGTACCTGGGCGACCAAGCTTCGCTCGGTTACATCTCAAACATCGAAAATACGCGTTTTCCCAAACATAAGAATAATCTAGATCGATTGTTTACCCTCGAAAACCCCCATATACCAATTTTCAGCGAAATCGTTAGAGCCGTTTTCGAGATCACAGAAATATATAAATAAATATATAAGAATTGCTCGTTTAAAGGTATAAGATATTATTGCAAACTTCGATTGCTTGTGTCGTCACATTTTTTGTAATGTTTAAAATTACATTAAAAAATCATGCCGGTTGACTGGAAGAGATCCCTATGCGGGATAAGTCCGCCGTTGTATGTTTACTTTTCTGATTTGTATGTGTTCTTTCTTTTGTACAATAAAGCTTTATAAACAAACAAATCCTGATTACACGTAGAAATTTTTTAGTTTTACTTTAACTTTTTAATTGTCTATATTTTCAATTAAAGGCATCTTTTAATTTTTTATATTTTTTAAGTTGACAACCAACTTATCCTTAACCGGGCAAGACCCGCATGGCACTAAATGGTCTTCCATAGTTTTACTATTGTGTCTGGTATTGGCGGATCTCAAAGACTTAACCCATCCTTTACCGCTAATACCAGACATAATAGTAAAACAATAAACGTAGCATTTATTAATTTCATGCTGGTCTTGACCGTTTAAAATAGTTTCAGTATATTTTGTTAGAGCCTATACATATATTTTATTTTATTTACATGGAGAGACCAACAGCTGCAAGTTATTACAATAAAAACAGAAAATATAGCAATAATAGAGCCAATTAAAGGGCCTCACCGCTAGAACCAGTATAGAATTCCCAATACCAATTGAACATTAATACACGTTACTTAAGAGACAAGTACCTGGGCGACCGAGCTTTGCTCGGTTTCATCTCAATCATCGAAAATACGCGTTTTCCCAAATATAAGACTAATCTAGATCGATTGTTTACCCCCGAAAACCCCCATATACCAATTTTCAGCGAAATCGTTAGAGCCGTTTTCGAGATCACAGAAATATATAAATAAATATACAAGAATTGCTCGTCTAAAGGTATAAGATAAATATTTTTTTCTACTCCTCTACTGTTATCTGCCTTTTACATAGTCACGAACACTATTAAAAGAACATTGATTATTTATGACTTCAGGAAAGTCTATAGTCTATTCCCCATAACAGCACTTGTATCGTTATTTCGCCAAAACGATACTCCTAGCCATAGACTTAGAACCTTTTTTTTTTTCTTTGAATCTATCATACTGCCAACATAAGAAAAACGTTTTATTAATATATTCGTGATATATTCACTAGGGAGACGTCAATTTAAAAACAATAAAGTTTACCATAGATGCCTATTATCTACCAAACATAAATGATGTCATACATTTTCATATTTTTCTTTGTGTATTTTTGTATTTTATTTAGTAAATATAGTCGTAGAAAAAGTATTGTATGCAACGTTGTATAAGTACGTCAAAAAATGCTCGATGGCGTCTTCTTACGATGCTCGCTAAAGCTCGCATCGTAACCTGCGCCACTCGCATATTTTGAACCCTCTTATACAACTGTTGCATAAAATACTATTAAAAGAAAACAAAAAACATAAAAAATTAACAGTTGCTCGTCGTAAACTCCCATGCTGGTCTGGGAGAAATTAAAAAACTTAGAATGTACCAGCTGCTTCTCTTCCCACGCAGATCGTAAAAGCCGATCGAGGGAATGGGCAGAAATGCAAATCATGTTAACAGGCGATGCGGCTAGCAACCCATCACTGTATTGATTGCTTTTCCATCTTCTCGCCCACCATGACGGTAAAAGTGGCTTTTGGGTCTTGCGGCCCTGGGCTCTGCATAGAACCGCAAGACCCAAAATGCTCTGTCTGCCCCATTAGGGATAAAGACGTGATAGTATGTATGTATGCTCGTCGTTGCAGGTATCCTGCGCTGGTTCCGCGTGGTGCAGCAGCGCAAGTACTGGGTGTCGCCGCTGGAGGGCGCGGTGGAGTCGCTCCGTGACGTCAACCGCGGCCTGCGCACCCTCGTACTGTCCGCGCGGGCCTCCGACGCCGGCCTGCAGAACCTCACCATGCGGCTCAACGGTGAGTTGGTGCTAGGGGTGGAGACCCCGCTGAACTCTATCGTCAAAAAAGTGGTTCAGACAAAAAGTTGCGTCAATAATAAATAAATATTTTATAAATAAAGAGTTTTTGGCGGGAAGTCAAGGGGTTCAGTTGGAGTTTGCTTTAAATTGTTTTGCAAATTGATTCTAGTGGACTTGATAATATGAAATTGGTGTACTTTGGTGTTATAAATGCTCATTTTCGTGGACAATATGTGAAATGCTTAAAGTAGACAGTTCTAGTGCGGCTGTAGTGATATTTATTTGCGGACTGCGGTGGGCGTCTTTGGGCGCCGTCCGCCATTTAATTGGGTATTTTCCTAAGTCAAAAATAAATTATTTTGTACTGATAACAAAATAAAACGTCGCAAAATAACGTCACTTGTCTTTGAACATATCCATTATAACGTAATTTTAATTTTTTTATTGCAGAAAACCTAATAATAAATGCGCTATTTGACTCCAAAAAACTATGACGTCACCTGCCTGTATTTCATACAAAATCCCATAGAAACTATTTGTTTTGACGTTTAGAAAAAAGTATCTGATTTGACTTGTTGGAAAATAGCGTATTGGCTGTGGACTCGTATAGTTTTGTCGCCAGAAGCTCCTTAGAAGCAATCAAAGGACCTATATCAACATTTGATTATATAGTTAGTCATGGTTGGAATAAAGAAGAAAAAAATAAAGATGGGCTCTAAAGGACTTGTTTCCAGAGCGGTGAAATAACTATAAAAAAAATGTTCCCCAGGCATGCTAGACCCGGCCGTGCAGGGCGGGCTGTCAAACTACGAGCGGGCGTTCCTCACGCCCGCCTACGCGGCGCGGCACCCCGACCACGGCCCGCTGCTGGATACGCTCAAAGACCTCATCGTGGAGCAGATTCCGCTGCTCAAGTCGGGTGAGTTTGAAAGCTTATTAGACTGGGTAGGGTCTAAACAGTGACTTAGGTGATTCACACATTGCCCCGCACTACGCAGCGTAGGTAAATGCGTGTTCTAACGTTGCTTGTAAGTATCTCCGTTAGTATAGAAAACACGCACAGTCCGACACACTGACACCGCGTCCCCGCGCGTCGTTTTTGTTTGTATGGCGGCCCCGCACTACGCAGCGGGGCGTGCTGCAGTGTGTTAATCGCCTTAGAGGGACCAATACAACAAGTATAGCACTTCATAGAAACGGAGTAACAAATATACCTAGTACTCTTCTTCTTATCGTGTGTGTTAGTGACTAACACTAGTGTCAGAGTTTTTAAACCGCCTTAAAGGCCTCTGACATGGTTTGTAACGACCAATGTCAAAGACAGTGACCGGGACCGACGGCTTAACGTGCCCTCCGAAGCACGGATCATCTTACTTATCAGACAATCAGGTGATCAGCCTGCAATGTCCTAACCAAACTAGGACAACAACACAAAGTCGTTGCCCCCGCTGGGAATCGAACCCGCGACCTCCGGGTATGAGCCAAACGCTCTAACCATTACACCACGGTGGCAGTTACCTAGTACTACTACAAATGAAACAATATGTCTGTGCACTCGTCAAATGTGTGAGTTAGGGTCCGTTCAGACCGAGCTTAAAAATGCTCGCGCATGCTTGAGCCTCCTCTAGCCGCTATTCACACTGAGAGCAAAAATCCGCTTCGACATCGAAAGAATTCACGTTTTACGTTCGATGCGATCGTATGTACGTGAAAATGATCAACTGAGATATGGTAGTTATTGCGCTTTTGGCAGAGGAGAAAAAAGAACATATAAATAAAGAAAAGAAGAGAAATCTATGTAAAGTCCACCCATAAAGGCGTCTCGCTTGGACATAACACGTATGGCAAAAACTAGGTATGTTTGGTGTATTTTATACTCTATGTGCTAATCTAAAATACAGAGAAACTTTATGATTTATTATGAAGTGGATTATGAAAAGTTTGTAAATATGTTCCGCCCACCCATTGAAAAACTAAATTTAAATCATCGTAAAATTATTTCAGTAGAAAATTGACTGATTGACTGACATCTTGATGAACAATCATAACTTTGCACTAAACATATAATTTTTTCTTCGTCAATAAGTACCTGCTAAAACTACAAATTCCCCTTCAATACGGGAAAAAATTAGCAGCAACACTGAAAGTGCAGGCGGCGACGCTCCCCCGTCAGAACTTGCTCGCGGCTGCTCGGGCGGTCGCAAGGACGCCCTTGAAGTCAACGAATGGACGTTCATACAATTTTATACTTTAAGTAATGGTAATAAGGTTGTAATTTTAATGGAACTCGTAAATTCCACGAGTATTTTTTCGCTCGGTCTGAACGGACCCTTAAACAATCAGGGTCGCCAACACAGAATTTGTTGTATTGCTTACTACCGTATTTCATCACAGTACCGGATAAACAGTGATAATATGCGCAGTTTCTCACCATTATGATTCATTAATCCTAAGTGACTCGCGTAACGTCAACGTGCGACTATCAACAACCCTGTTTTACAGGCGCTTACTAGCGCTTACTTACGCTTATAAGCGCCTTATAACGGTGGGAGTTTCCGTTCTGTATGTAATACTATTATCAATTCTGTGCCATCATTGAACTGGGTTTCTTTCGGCGTAACAACCCTCTTTTTTGTCGGAGTTTAAAAAGACCTGATGAAGAAGAAATTAATTTTGTTTTTTCTTCATCATCATCATCTCCCTTACCTTTTCCCTTTATATTTGGGGTCGGCGCAGTACCTGTCTTATCCGTTCATATCCCTCTATTCCCCATTATTTCTTCATCCGCCCAACTATACTCAATATTTTATTGCGAACCATAAAGTACATAAGATGTTAACAATACAATTTAAGATCATTTATGGACCCTGTCGGGCACAGCAATTTTGTTAAATAAGAAGAGGTCGCTATACTCATGTCATGCTTAACGCACTCCATCCATCTCTTTTTTAGTCTTTCTCTTTATACCTTCATATTTAGTGTATTTAGCGTTATGTTTTTTTTTCTTCAAATAGTTTTAGTGTAGTTTCAATTTTTTTTTATTTTGCTAAAAAAAATCTGTGAACAGGCCTAGACGTCCACGCCGCTAAAGCGCCCCCGGAATACCAAGACCTTCACAAGCACATGGTGAAATGCTTCGGGCTGATGAAACAGCATGTGCAGCAGCGGTATGGATTGAAGGTAACATCTCTAAATGTTATATCATGCGTACGTCATATTAAGACACTCATGCAATGTATGTATAGTCATTATTTGTCGTTAAGACACTCATGCATACGTCACAATACGATAATTTAATTAATAAAGGAGAAAATTCAAATTGGGCCCAAAGTCAAAGTTCGAGCTGTCAGGCGGCCATGAAGTCAATAGTTAGCATTACTAATGGCGATCATTTGTTAGTATGGCATGAAACCTGTGGGGTTATTCCACAACTTTTTATATCCATTTAAAGATTTATTTCTTTCATACTTTTTTCCCAAGTGCCGGCCAGATTCCGGCGATGCACTAGGTTGTTAGCACTAGTGACGGTGAGCAATTATTACTAAGGCATTAAAAGTGTAGGGTTATTCCACAACGATTTATGGGCTTTTGAAAAGTGAACTTTTCACACATTTAAAAAAAAAGTGCCGGCCAGAAGGCGGCCACAATTCCAATTGTTAGCATTACTAATGGCGATCATTTGTTAGTATGGCATGAAACCTGTGGGGTTGTTCCACAACTTTTTATTTCCATTTAAAGATTTATTTCTTTCATACTTTTTTCCCAAGTGACGGCCAGATTCCGGCGATGCACTAGGTTGTTAGCACTAGTGACGGTGAGCAATTATTACTATGGCATTAAAAGTGTAGGGTTATTCCACAACGATTTATGGGCTTTTGAAAAGTGAACTTTTCACACATTTAAAAAAAAAGTGCCGGCCAGAAGGCGGCCACAATTCCAATTGTTAGCATTACTAATGGCGATCATTTGTTAGTATGGCATGAAACCTGTGGGGTTGTTCCACAACTTTTTATTTCCATTTAAAGATTTATTTCTTTCATACTTTTTTCCCAAGTGCCGGCCAGATTCCGGCGATGCACTAGGTTGTTAGCACTAGTGACGGTGAGCAATTATTACTATGGCATTAAAAGTGTAGGGTTATTCCACAACGATTTATGGGCTTTTGAAAAGTGAACTTTTCACACATTTAAAAAAAAAGTGCCGGCCAGAAGGCGGCCACAATTCCAATTGTTAGCATTACTTATGGCGATCATTTGTTAGTATGGCATGAAACCTGTGGGGTTATTCCACAACTTTTTATTTCCATTTAAAGATTTATTTCTTTCATACTTTTTTCCCAAGTGCTGGCCAGATTTCAGCGATGCACTAGGTTGTTAGCATTAGTGACGGTGAGCAATTATTACTACGGCATTAAAAGTGTAGGGTCATTCCACAACGATTTATGGGCTTTTGAATAGTGAACTTTTCATACATTAAAAAAAAAGTGCCGGTCAGAAGGCAGCCACAATTCCAATTGTATCGTAGGGCACCCAACTACAAGGTAGTAAGACGACCTATGCAAGGTTCCAGGAAAACGCTGAACTGAATGTAGTATGTAATGTTTTGGAAATCCTTGTGGGAGATTTATGTCCAGCAGTGGACTTCCTGTGGCTGATATTGTGATGTTGATGAGTGTAGTCCGCTTTTTATCATTATTTTTAAATCTTTGGGGAAGGGCTAAGTAAACGAAGTCTAAACAGCATCTAGTGAAACTATGATGTTCTCTAGGCCTTCGGCTGGTATTTTAATATGAGGCTCATGGCGTGCATACCCCATGTACCACACAACGGTCATTGTATGGGAACAGCAACCTACCGTGCGTTTGCCTATAGGACAGGTGCAGTAATAGTGGGGAATAGCCTGTCTCCCATTTAATATTGGATCGAAGGCAATATAAGTGTAATACGTTTTTGATGAAATATGCCTTGATTGCAGACGGCATCTCAAAATAACTAAGTCCCTTCCGTCCATCTCCTGCACTTCTAATGCCGATAGCCCTCTTGCAAGTTCTATTGTAAATGACCCACTTGGTTGTGGAATAACCCCACAGGTTTCATGCCATACTAACAAATGATCGCCATTAGTAATGCTAACAATTGGAATTGTGGCCGCCTTCTGGCCGGCACTTTTTTTTTAAATGTATGAAAAGTTCACTTTTCAAAAGCCCATAAATCGTTGTGGAATAACCCTACACTTTTAATGTCATAGTAATAATTGCTCACCGTCACTAATGCTAACAACCTAGTGCATCGCCGGAATCTGGCCGTCACTTGGGAAAAAAGTATGAAAGAAATAAATCTTTAAATGGAAATAAAAAGTTGTGGAATAACCCCACAGGTTTCATGCCATACTAACAAATGATCGCCTAAAGTTATGCTAACAATTGGAATTGTGGCCGCCTTCTGGCCGGCACTTTTTTTTTAAATGTGTGAAAAGTTCACTTTTCAAAAGCCCATAAATCGTTGTGGAATAACCCTACACTTTTAATGCCATAGTAATAATTGCTCACCGTCACTAGTGCTAATAACCTAGTGCATCGCCGGAGACTGGCCGGCACTTGGAAAAAAAGTATGAAAGAAATAAATCTTTAAATGGAAATAAAAAGTTGTGGAATAACCCCACAGGTTTCATGCCATACTAACAAATGATCGCCATTAGTAATGCTAACAATTGGAATTGTGGCCGCCTTCTGGCCGGCACTTTTTTTTAAATGTGTGAAAAGTTCACTTTTCAAAAGCCCATAAATCGTTGTGGAATAACCCTACACTTTTAATGCCATAGTAATAATTGCTCACCGTCACTAGTGCTAATAACCTAGTGCATCGCCGGAGACTGGCCGGCACTTGGGAAAAAAGTATGAAAGAAATAAATCTTTAAATGGAAATAAAAAGTTGTGGAATAACCCCGCAGGTTTCATGCCATACTAACAAATGATCGCCATTAGTAATGCTAACAATTGAAATTGTGGCCGCCTTTTGGCCGGCACTTTTTTTTTAAATGTATGAAAAGGTCACTTTTCAAAAGCCCATAAATCGTTGTGGAATAACCCTACACTTTTAATGCCTTAGTAATAATTGCTCACCGTCACTAATGCTAACAACCTAGTGCATCGCCGGAATCTGGCCGGCACTTGGAAAAAAAGTATGAAAGAAATAAATCTTTAATTGGAAATAAAAAGTTGTGGAATAACCCCACAGGTTTCATGCCATACTAACAAATGATCGCCATTAGTAGTACTAACAATAGAAATCTTGGCCGCCTCCATAGCCAGAGTTTGACATGTGGACCCAAAAATGTATGGCGCCTGAATGGTCTCCTTTACTTTACTTATCAGAAAGTATAATCCGAAACCGAAAACAATCTTTTTTAATCTGCACGAAAATAAGTAAGTATTTAAGCTTTTAAAGTCTGTTGGAAAGGGAAACTGTCAAGTAATAGAAATAGGATGCACGTACAGCGCTCTTGACGTCACTGCTATCAGGTCTCGCGCGTGAGAAAGAGATAGTGAGATGTCTAGATGTCTCCACTATGCTCTCACTCTTATATTGGATATGTTATTTGCCGCTTTATTAACTTACCAATTCTCATGGTATAATAATTTTTTTCAGTGGCATTTTTCGTTTCATATTAAATATTACTTAAACAAAAACTTACACAGTAAAATAGCCTATTTATACTGCGGCTATTACGGCGACCTAGAAAAAAACACAAAAAGAGGCTTTATATAAAATAAAACCTAGCTAGATCGAGTTTTTACTAGTGATGTACAAGACTCGAGTCCTTGAGTTCTAATTTTGAAGACTCAGAGTCGGTTTTGCAGGGCTCTATGAGCTCAATAGGCTTGGAGTTCCGAGCCAAGGCGAGCGCGAGTTCTCTGAGCAACGACTCGAGCCTTTAAAAGAGCTCGAGTCTTAAAATGAACGCGAGCAGTTCTTGAAAGCTTACAAGACTCGATGCGTGATTTCAGATAAAATTTTGGTTATACAAGGTGTGCACGCAAACGTTCTTTTAAATTCTATTGTAATCAATCATATTTTACTCCTTATTGACAGATCACATTTTTAAATTAAATGGACTCGCAAAACATAACCCTCCCTCTTTGCAGGCGGGTAAAAAGACTCGAGCGCAGAAAAAGGCTCGGGTTCAGAAAGAGACTCGAGCTCTAATTTCACGCTCCGAGTCTCACTTAAGCTCGCAGTCGTCGAGCCTTCCGTTAATTGAGTCGAGCCCTGTAAACGACTCCGAGTCCTACGTAAGAGGACTCGGAGGACTCGAGTCTTGTACATCACTAGTTTTTACCCCCGAAACGCCACACGTGCCAGTTTGAACCGTTTCCGAGATCCTGATTATGATCATGTATTGCTTGTTTAAAGTAATAGATAGATAGATTCATGCATATGACATACATAACATCTATCGTTTTAAGCAGTAAACAAACATGACCATACATAAAAAAAATATCCAATTAATGTTTGGTTGTTTTTCGTGTGTGTAAGTGGCCAACACTGCTGTCCGATTTTTATACTTCCTAAAGGCATCTGACAGCTTAACGACTGCCATACAATGGTGACAGTCGAGACCAACGGCTTATACGTGCCTTCCGAAGCACGGAGGAGCTTAAGAAATTTTTATGCCATTTGTGGTCACCCATCCAAGTGCGGACCACGCCCGGTGTCGCTTTACTTGCAAAAGCGCTAATAATGCGTACTCCCGCCGGGCCACCGAGCTCCTCCAAATCCAATTGGTAACGTCTTCCTTTTTTGAAATATTAACAAGAACGTAATTTCCAAGATGGCGGACATGGAGCCCGAGATACCAGAGGTGCAGTTGCGCATGCGCACGACGAACTCGCGGGAGCAGGCCAGCTCTGACCCCAACACCAGCAACAACAGAATATCGGACATATCCACCGGCAACGAGTATGTATACCTCGTTGCTTATATTAATTTTATATATAGTTATATTTAGTTTTTAGTTATTTTGTGTGTAATTAAATAAAGTATGTCTGTAAAAAAAAAAAAAAATTTTATTAGCTGAAACCCGCAACTTCATTCGCGTGGACTTTTATGTCTCTGGAAAATGCTCATCAGGCTAAACAATTTTGCTAAGTCTTTTTATATTTCTTATATTTTAGCTGGACCATTATGGTTCTGCATCAGATGTTTCATTTTTCAAAATCTTTTTTTTAATATGTTGCCCAGGCTTAAAATCTATATAACAAAAAAAGTTTCATTCGAATCCCTCCAGTATTTCCGGAGATTAGCGTGTACAAACAGACACACAGACAAACAGATAATCTTTTTCTGATTTGCCACCGAGCGATCGGTGGTAAGAGAAAGACATATTAATGATAATACGTATATTACTGTTATTAATATTACGGGACTTACCGCGATTAATATAGTTTTTGCCAGATATTTCGCCGGCCCTTCTGCCATCATGGTCGCTGGTCGACTCTTTTTGGCCGACAGATATTTTTTTCATGTCGGACTTTAGGTACACTTCAAGTATAACCCGACCATTAACAAATGTTCGGTCGGTGATAAGGACAAAATAAGGCACTTTTTTGTTTTTCTTCTTTTAGAAGTCGAATATGACTATCTCGCTCTACCAAGGCGTGTTGGATTCAAATAGATAACAGTTTTTCTGCCATAATAAATCGTAAAGTCACATTGAAAATGGATATTACAAGCGACATTACTTTGGGACGTCTTTTTTTCTTTAGATCTACCATACTGCCAACATAAAAAAAAACGTTTTAGTAATGTAATCAGACGTCAATTTAAAAATAGTTTACCATAGATAACTATTATCTACCAAATGTCAAACATTTTCAATTTTTTCTATGTTTATTTTTGTATTATATTAGTAAATATAGTCCTGAGAGTCGTAGAAAAAGTATTATTTTATGCAACTTTGTACAAGTACGTCAAAAAATGCTCGATGGCATCTCCTTACGATGCTTACCAAGGCTCGCATCGTAACCTGCACCACTCGCATTTTTTGACCTTCCTTATACAACTATTGCATAAAATACTATGACAGTACCAAATAATTTATTTTTACCAGTACCCAATTATAATGTTTACGTTTTTTTTTCAGTACATCCAGAGCAAAGTTCTTCAGTGCCATAAATCCTCTAGTCAGGTACGTAGAACTTATAGTTTTAAGGATTTACTGGTGTCCTAAACAAACATAATTTGTTCTAAGTACTCATACTATCATAAAAATATTAAAAAAAAAACGAAAAATGAATTTAAAAAGCCGATATATATCGCCAAATTATTATTTTTCATTTTTCACATTGGTACATACATACACACATACATACATACACACATACATACATACACACATACATACTATCACGTCTTTATCCCTAATGGGGCAGACAGAGCATTTTGGGTCTTGCGGTTCTATGCAGAGCCCAGGGCCGCAAGACCCAAAAGCCACTTTTAGCGTCATGGTGGGTGAGAAGATGGAAAAGCAATCAGTGATGGATTGCTAGCCGCATCGCCTGTTAACATGATTAGCATTTTTGCCCATTCCCTCGATCGGCTTTTACGATCTGCGTGGGAAGAGAAGCAGCTGGTACATTCTAAGTGTTTTTTTATTTCTCCCAGACCAGCATGGGAGGCATCACATTGGTAGGTATATCAAAATTAAAAAAAAACGTATTTTGATATGTTCCAAGTAGCAACCGGGCATACTGCTATTGTAAGTTGACTATAGTGATCTAGTATAGCCCGTGTTTCCATTTATTACGGGTATGTCCGCTTCCACGTTGTATAAGTCCACTACAACGTGGAAGCTTCTTCTTTAGGCCCAACGCAGACGACAGACTAAACAGTGCCGCACTTTTTAGTCTGTGAAAATAGAACCCATGGAATCACATGCAGTAACGCACACGACGCGCAAAAAGTCTGTCGCGCATCGTGTGCGTTACTGGGTATTATTCCATTGGTTCTATTTCACAGACTATCACCAAAGATAATATAATTACTAACGTAACAGATACCCAACGCCATAGAAACTTTTGGACCGGCCTTAAGTAGGCAAATTGAGTAGGCGTTTCTAGTTCCAGCAACTCGCAGAGATGGCAGCACACAGGACTAGCCAAAGCCGCGAAAGCATATAGTAAGTGTTTAAGAGTTCGTCACTAGATGGCGTTAGCGAGAAAACAAATGTTTAGGCATAAGATCCTGAGTATCTATGATAATACACTGTTGGCCATTGTTAATGCTGTCCTACGTACGTAACGTAACCCGTAATCGCGCCATACCTACAAGGGGTAGGTAGCCGCGCGCGCCGCACGAGGGGTGTTAAAATTAACAGATTCGGATGCAGGATAGCGACGCGTCGATCATTTATGTTATAAAATATCAAATTTAAAAACGTGTTTGAAGTAAGTGCCATTTATGAAACGCAGAGTCACAATAACGAATGTTTTTTCCATACAAAAAACCGTGCGTTTAGTGACTTCGCATTTCAAAAAATGACACCACTAACCATTCATATATAACTTCAGAAATATCTAGGTAGGTAAGTAAGCATTTCTCATTTCTTTCATGCACATTATGATAATTAATGAATCGTACTACGTAAAAAATTGCAAAATTTTATCAAGTACCTACCTACCTTCTTACAAAAAAAAGAACCTCTTGCAATGTGATAGGTATGTAGGTACTCATAAGAAATCTGAATACGTAGAACAAATTTATTTACCAGGCGCTTTATCTTTTTTTTGTCGGGGAAAGTGAAAAAGAGTATGGAAATCTAATAGGTAGGTACTTAGTACTACTTATATATCTAGATCAGCTTCACTTGATTTGAATTATTTTTAGTTCGATGCATGTAATCTTCAAAGAACTGTGTGCTTTGTGCAGCCAATGGAAATGTCGTTTTTACTTTTATATAATATCATCGTTATATAAATAAAAATAAATAAAAATGGAGACCTTTGCTCATCATTGGGACAGTAGGTACCTAAGGTTACTTTAAAATATGATATATATGTACATATATATCATATTTTATATATAGATCTAGTATAGCCTGTGGCATGGTACAATAAAATAAGGTATTCTCTTCCCGAGATGGAACTTGACTACGTCACAAAGTGTTGCCACTGATTGTTCTTTTCTGTAAATTTAAGGACTTTCTCAATTAGTTCATGAATATTTAAAAAAATATTAAGTAACTTAGCTATTTAGTATCTCGCGATTCTCGCGTGATTTATCAATTCAATATTTTATAAATTGATATAATGGATTATTAATTCGAAATTGGTATATAAAATTCAAAAATGCATTACGCTCAGGTAATTCAATTTCACACAGTGGCAACATATCAAACTGATGACGTAGTCGAGTTCCACCTACGTCATCAGCTGTCACGGGAAGAGAATACCTTATTTTATTGTACCATGGCCTGTGGTTCGATTTATTACGGGTAGGTACGTTACGTCCCTTTCACGTTGTAGAACACAATACAATTAAAAGATACCTAGGTATCTACTTTTTTTTAATTTATTCTCCATATTTCCGTATCATATTCAAAGTTCTTTGGAATTTGAAAAAGTTCGATAGGTACGTAGTCGTACGATGCCACTGACTTACTCAGGTGTGTGAATGTGTTCGCCGCCGGTCGTTCCGGGCGCGACCTCGCGGCACTACTTATATCCAAACTTTTGCTTTAGGTAGGTACACGGGTAGGTACTTAGTATTTCGGATAAGTAGTTAGGTATTACAATATATACCATATTTCGATGTTTTTATGACATGCATGATAAGATACTAAGTACCTTAAGATCGAACGGCGTGTGCCTTTTTCAATAATATCTTATCTTATCTTATCTTATACCTTTAAACGAGCAATTCTTGTATGTATATATATATATATATATATATGTATATTTATTTATAAAATTCTGTGATCTCGAAAACGGCTCTAACTATATATGTATATGGTGGTTTTCGGGGGTAAACAATCGATCTAGATTAGTTTTATGTTTGGGAAAACGCGTGTTTTCGAGTTTTCATGCGTTTTTCTTTCCACGCAGAATATGGTCGCTAATTTCGTCGCGCCGCGACCGCCTTGATTTAGCTCAGCGGTTAAGGATAGCGACCGCTAGAAAGAGTGTTACGGGTTCGAATCCCACTCGGTGACTTACTTTTGTTTTTTTTTATGTTTAAGTTTACATTTTTTTATTATTTTGCATTGTATTTAGACAAGTTTAAAAAAAATTGTTAATGTTTGAGATGTAACCGAGCGAAGCTCGGTCGCCCAGGTACTTTGTTCTAGAAACAAAATGCAGCGCAAAATGATACGAATACGATTTTGTTTGTACACAGTGTACGTAGTATATTTTACTCTGAGGTACATTATTACAAGATATTATAATAGGTAGGTATCATTTGTATAATCTATTCTTACGGACGAGTTAGTACCTACGCTTTATAGTAAACACGGTGCTGCCATCAATATAATCCCACATAAAACCTTAAAGCACACAAAGTGCCATCTAGTGACATAATTAAAAACCAAAAATTGTGCTTTTAGACAAATATTTCTGAATTTCATGAAATAGACAAAGAAAGTGCTTTAAAAATATTTATTACAGCTCATAAAAATCATATTTAATAAGTTAGAGTATTACTTTGTTTAAATAATGGTAATAAAAGATTTTAATGTTTTCCGTGGTTTTAATCGATACCTACTGCGCCATCTAGTGAGGACGGAAGGGTAATAATTACGTTTATATGGCGATGGGTAGGCGTGCTATCACAGACTAAAAAGTGCGTCACGGATAGTCTGTCGTCTGCGTTGGACCTTAAGGTGTCAATATCACAACCCCTGTGTATTTTACAGCAGAAACAGCAGCGGTGGGGTCGCCAACTACTTCGGCACCCTCCAAAGCACCCCCAAGAAGAGAGACAAGCGGCGCGGGAGAAAGGTGAGCAACAGACTGGTAAAGTGTCATCACACCTTCATTCTTACACTGTGACTAACTGCATGAACAACAATCTTGAATACTAAATTAGCTAAAACTAGTCAAAGCCCGCGACTTCGTTTGCGTGGACTATATATATCTCTAAAAAAGACGCTCATCAGGCTGAATGACTTTTGCTGAGGTATCATTTTTATAATTCTTATAGTTTAGCTGGACCATTATGAACTTTATTGTACCAAAAAACTAAATAAATTACAATTTTTTTTTACTGTTTTATTATATGTATACACTAGCCAGGTGAAATATTGAGATATTAAATAACAGGATTCTCTATAGAAGTTGGCAGCTATTTCAATCTCAATTCTTTTGTCGGATATTGAACTTAACTCCAGCTTTCACATTTATTTTTTAAAGGGATAAATCTTACCTAAACCAAGCCCACTGACCTATAAGTACCAACGTATAATCAAAGATTACTATTACTAACGTAACATATACCCAACGCCATAGAAAGTATTGGAGGGCCTGTAAATAGGCAAAACTGGAGTTGCCGGTAGGCTCACAGATGGCAGCACACACGACTAGCAAAAAGTGACACAGGAAGTTTTGAATATGCTTTAAAAATAATTTTTGACTCCTGTACTTATCTGTCTTTTAAATGGTCCCGAACACTTATATAAGAACATATATAAGTATAGACTTTTTTATGTATGTCGCAGTTGGATTGTATAATCCGCTGTTATTCAAAAACTCTAGCTGTTTGGCATTACAGCTCGGTTTTGTAATATAGCTGAAAATCATTCAGCTAGATTGTCCAATGTGTTACGTTTAACAAAATAGCTAACGTAAGATTGTAGAACGATTATTTCGGAATTCTGCCACTTGTGGGTCTTGTGGCTTGTGAAGTGTCAGTGTCATAACAACAAATATGGCCTCCCATAAAGTAAATTCTTCGCCGCGTTCCAGGACTAAGCTGTTTTTATCGAGAGACATCGGGGCCATCGTTTGTGATTTCGAAGTGCAAAATATTGAAAAAAATAAAGCAGACCTTTAGCTTGGATCCCATATTGTTATTTCGACGCCCGCCTTCCGGCAATTCACGTGGATCAATTGGCCGTAAGAAATCGTTGCGCCATTGAGTTGTCGGGTTTACAAAATTTCTATATTTCTAATCCAATTGCATCGAGCTGATTATCATTCTTCATTGGTGTTTTATGATGTTGGAGACTGAATTATTTAGTAAGGAGTTGAATTGAGGTTTTATTTCAATCCCACTAGTAATATAAAAATAATAAAGAACAACTATTGTCTCCTCATATATTATTTCGTTTGGTAAGACAGTTTTATTTAATAATGGTAACCCTGTATGCTATCTCAACGCTAGCTGTGTTGTTAATCGTAATTACGTAACTCATTGACAATCGAGCTGAAATATTTTCAGCTGTTTTACAAAACCGAGCTGTATTGCCTAACAGCTAGAGTTTTTGAATAACAACGGATTATACAATTCAACTGCGACATATATATACTTTATTATATAGAGTATAGACTTTTTTCTGAAATCATGTAATCAATTACATGATTTCAGAAAAAGGTCTATACTCTATACCTTATAATAACACATGTGTCGTTATTTCGCCAAAATGCGCCAATACTTTATTTATTTAATAGAAATAAAAGATTTTAATGTTTTAATTATTACCATAAAGCGCCATCTAGTGACGAGTGAGAAAAATAATTTATATGGCGATGGATAGGCATGACTAAGGTGACTAACTAATTTTTTAGGGAAATCGTATTTGTTATACTAGTTCAAAGTCATAGAATGGCCTTGTTCTAATCATTTGGATGGTGGATAAAAACTAAGCTATACAACGTATAACGAAAGCGGGCTATCAACCCGATATAAGTGTATAAATTTACTAACAATTTGAACAACTATTACTATTGGACGATCCTTTAAATCGCAAAAAAATCGGAATTTCTATACATTTTAGCACTGTAGTATTTAATTTTTATTAAGCTGCATTTTTTTTTTTGTCCCATATTAAAAGTTGTTCAAAGATTAGTGCGTACGACGTTCATGGTTAAAGGGTTACCGTCATATTCATAAAAATTTACCACCATTTGCTAAACCTATTTTAGTCAAATCATGTTTTGTCCTTTTCCCTCTTTCGCATATTTGACATTAAGAGAACGAGACAAAACACATATTTTCCGCTTGGTCCAACGGTTGACCGGGATAGAATGCCCATATGGCATTCTATCCCAGCATTAGGACCTCCACTTGCACGTTTTTTTATTGTGCAATAAAGTTTGAATAAATAAACATATGAGAAAAAATGAAACAAAGTCGTGTTAGAATGGAAATTTTGTCAAAGTCAAAGTCAAAATTTTTTATTCAATGTAGGATAAATTTATCTCTGATTGAAGGTCATTTTTTTAAAATATTATTTTAGTGCAAAAGCTAAAAACTACTAGCGTTTCGGAACGACCACTACTGGGAAGATTACGCCGAAAGAAACCCAGTTCAGTATTGGTCCCTACCCAGCCTGATGGGCTATGTTACAATTACAATACAGATTTACACTTAAGCTATACATTTAAATTATACAATTACAATTTGCAGACAACTATTTCCAAGAATTTTTCTCAGATGATGATAAGTAGTCATTTACATGATAATACGCATTTTGTAATAAATGATTTTTAACGGCTGTCTTAAACTTAGATAATGGTAATGCTACTATATCATCTGGGATTTTATTATAGAGGCGCAAGCCGAGACCCACAAAAGATTTTTTTGTTTTCTCTAACCGCAAAGTGTGATGGCTAATTTATTTTTATTTCTCGTGTTAATACTATGAATATCACAATTTCTCTTAAATGAGTGTATATTCTGACGCACGTACATAATGTTCGCATAGATGAAAATAATTTAAGACCCGAGTAAGGATATAGGATAGTTTTTATCCCGAAATTCTCACGGGGAGCAGAATCCGCGCGGGCACAGCTAGTATTAACTAAAATAGGTTTAGCAAACGTTTTTATTATGAACTAGCTGGTGCCCGCGACTTCGTCTGCGCAGGATTATCAATTATCACACAATATCTTTATAAATTGTTGCCTATGTGTTATTGTGATACATAAGCTATACTATTGTAAAGTTTCATTAAAATCCATTCAGTAGTTTTTACGTGAAAGAGAAACAAACATCCATCCATGCTTACAAACTTTCGCGTTTATAATATTAGTAAAATGAATAAAATTACCTCTGATTCCAGAGCGAGATAGGCACGCCCGCGAGCGGCAGCCAGTGGTACACGTCATCGCACGCGACGCCCAACGGCGTGACGTCATCGTTCAGTAACACCAGAATCGCCACGCCGCCGCCGGAAACGCCCTCTGTTTCCCCGCTCAGGGAGCTCAGGCAAGAGGTATGTGTCATCATCATCAGGTCTTTTTGTCTCCACTGCAGGAGCACGACCCTCTCTGTGCTACCGGAGCCATACTTGGCCAGAGCAGCCAGAGGACTTTGGCCTACATTCTCCACGTTGGTTAGACGGGTTGGAGAGGTCTCATTGATGTTTATAAGCTTTTTGTAGCTCGTATTTCCTATGTCGTCTTCTACGACATCAACGGACAGACTTGGAGTATACGGGAGGACTTAATAGAGATTAAAAGGAAAGTTAAATAAACTATAATGCACATTAAAATTTGAACAATTACAAAGTTAAGAGTTATTGTTCTAAATTAAAATACCAAAATAGTGATTTAAAGTGGATTTAAATCACTGTTTTCAGTAAATAAAATCAAACACCTAAATAGTGATCAAAACTAATTTTTATTCTGTTTTCAGTGAATAAATTAAAACACCCAAAATAGTGATTAAAAGTATATTGTATTCACTGTTTTCAGTGAATAAAATCAATTTACAGGGGGAATGATATAAAATACTGTTCGAAAAATTCTCGCACATTTAGGCTGCACGAGGCCACTTACTATGTAGGTCGCGTGCCAGCTGTTTTTACTTTACATTTTACATCTATTTAACACTATAATTGAGATACTATAGAACAGCGATCGAGAAAATACCCGTCATACCAAACTACAATATGTAACATTTAGAAAATAAACAATTTCTACGTGACGTGGTCTTGTGTCTCCAAACCAACATCTGACATCCTCTTCAAGTATGGCGGGCCCAGATGACAACCGAAGCCTGCGCCGTACAATAGTATATGATGCAATTAGTGAATAAAAGATGGATTTAAATCGAAGGCCATAGATGAATCACGAATAGGCGAAGGATTCTGACGATAGAATCCTGAGCGACGCGAGTGATTCACGGCCCTCGATATAAATCCGTTTTATTCAAGAATTGCATACTATACTTTATACCACGAGAAAAACAAAGATGTAAGCGAAAATAGAAATTTAGTGGGAAAAAAGTTAAATTAATAATAATCCACATGAAAATTGGAACAATTACTAAAATTAAAAGTGAGGCCTCGTGTCCACGTATCCGGTTTGCGCCGCGCTTGACTTTGACTTTGACTTTGACTTTGACAGTCATGTCATGTATGAAGATAAAGTCTCTAGGAGGTGTTTCCACGGCGCCGCGCCGTCACGTCGCAAATCGGATACGTGGACAACAGCCCTAATTGTTCTGAATATAAACACCAAAATAGTGATTGCATTTTATTCATTGGTTTCAGTGAATAAAATAAACTCCTTGAAGTGTGAATGGTATAAATACTATGATCATGTCAATGCTTACAATAAGCGAACACAGTGAAGTCTATTACGGGCGCTCGTTACAGCTGGTGCCGGAGCGCACGCCGCGCGCGGAGGCGGAGCGCGAGCGGCGGCTGTCGCAGCGGACCAGCCTGCTGGCGTCGCAGCCGCCCTCCAACCGGGACTCCATGGGTAAGATAATCTGCTAACTCCCAACAAGTCAAATTAGATACTTTTTTCTTAACAAACACTGTCAATGAGATTTGTGTGAAACAGCACGCCGTGACGTCACTTACTTGGATTCAAATCGTGCTCCTATTATCAGTTTTTCTGTATTAATAAATCTGAAACGTTAAAAATTAATATGATCATTGACAATAGTGACATTGTTTTGTGACGTTTTATTCTCTTATAAGTACAATCATAGATTTAGAACGTATAAGATGGATATAGAGTATTGTAAAATGTGACCAGAAACGAAATATTTCTGTGTAACTTTTTATGGGTTGTATTTGTACCTAATACACAAACTATGGGTAAAGCAGTACGATACCATCTTTCCAGTATAAGATAACTTATAAATTAACACAGTTTAAAATTTAGAAAATCAAATTTTCGTGTAACGATGTTCGAGCCAGGGTGACAAAGGGTGACATGTTATGTATGAAAACTTGTCTCATTGTCAAATTGATGCTATCTCTTATCATATTATCTGTCGCACTCGGCTAGTGTGGTCTTCTTACGCAGTAAAAAAATTCTACTTCTATGAGTACAATTATTTATGTTTGTCCCTGGATACTACCCTATTGTTGTTTACCATGTATGTATTTAATTCATCTTCAACATCATTTGAGGAGCTTGGAAGAAATGAAAAAAAAAAACAGCTGCTTCTCTTTCTGCGTAGAGGAACTGGGCGAAAATGTTAATCATTTTAATAGGCACTGCGGCTTGCGTCAGCATCGGCGAGCCGTTCCGTTGCTCTCTCTCACTCTGACAAATAACGTTTGTAAGCGACATTTCAGTTCGGTTCAGCTTGCCGATGCAGAAGCCGCATCGCGTATAAAAATTTATAGCATTTTCGCCCAGTCATTTAGTTAGCTTCTACCATCTGCGCGGGAAGAGAAGCAGCTAGTACATTCTAAGTTTTTTCTTTTCTCCCAGACGAGCATAGAAAATTAGAGAATCATTTTAATTTAATACTTTTATTATTAGATTCAATTCTTCACTTAGTGACATGATTCCGATATTCCAGGCACAACCGACTCAAATCAAGACGACGAAGAGCCCCCACCCCTCCCCGAGAAACTCTCCCACCGCAGCATGGACCTAGACGGGGACAACAACAACAACGGGGATTTGACCCCCCTACCCGCGAGAAACAACTACGATATGGTCTTCCCCCCCACCAGGGGGTCATTCCTATACAATTCCATAGCCGCTAGACGAACCACCAACATTGCAGGTGAGAAACCACCTACGCCACCGCCTAAGAAGAAGAACATGAATAATAATGTCACATAGTAAGCTTTGTGTAGAATATTACTTAAAAAACTGTGTTGTAAAATTATCAAAATTAGTTAACGGGTTACTCACGTGTAGAGTCAGCTACTGCCGACATGTTTCGACCTCATCTGGAGGTCTTCATCAGGGCGAATGTGACTACAGGCCCGTACACCGCACCGGCTCACGACACACTGTTGTAAAGCGCAAGATGACTGTTATTAAGTAACAAAGTAAGTTACTAAAGCTTCCTTGCGAGAAACAATGAGAAACTACAACCGATGTCTTCCCAGATTGTTATATAATTCCAAAGCGATGAGATGAAACACCACGAACATTGTGGTGAGAAACCCACGCTTTATCCTTAAGATAAAAATATGGATAATAATGTTTCATAGTGCCTTATGTACAAATATATTATTATTGATTCTTAAATAATATATCGACAAGCGAGAAACAAATAAGGAATGTTTATTCCTGCCTCGATACTTGCTATTGACTTGAACTCTAATAAGAATGAAAATATGAATAATAATGTTCCAAAGTGCCTTAAAAAAAAATTATTCTATGATAATATGTATCGATAAGCGAGAAACAAAACAAGTGTTCATTCCTCAAATCGTCTTTTGTCTTTCAAAAATGGCAGCAGGATTTTTATTCCAACATTGATACTTGTTTTTAGTTTCAATCGATTTGAACTCTACTAAGAATAAAAAAATGAATAATAATGTTTCATAGTGTCTTAAAATATATTCTAAGATAATATGTATCGACAAGCGAGAAACATAACAAGTGTTCAGGCCTATAAGCGTCTTCTGTTTTTCAAAAATGGCGGCAGGATTTTTATATCCGTCTGGTCCTAATATGTACTTGAGTTTTAGTTTTAATTGACTTAAACTGTATTATTTTGATATGTTTTTACGCGCCGTTATCGATATAGATAATATCAACATGTTGATAGGATGACTTGTCTCGATTTTGATTTTCAACTTTATACCTTTGAAATAAGGTACTATAAGTTTGACGAAACACTCGATCGATCTACATATTTTGAAATGGAATTTCTTAATTTTTTAATTTAACGCTTATTTTTTGTTTTTTTTTTTTATATATTAAGTTCGAATGTTTCTCATATTTTTCAAAAAGAATTGAAATTTAATATGTATGTGTGGTTTGTCTCAAAAGCTTAGAAAAAATAAAACTAACTTGAAAAAAAACTGATGATGATATCTTTTATCATGCTTGTCAGGGAGAAAAGAAAAAACTTAAAAAGTACCAGCTGCTTCTCTTTCCGCGCAGATCGTAAAAACGATCGAGGGAATAGGCAAAAATGCTAATTATGTTCAAGTCAATCACAATAGACAGCAACTCATCACTATTTTGATTCCTTTTGCCCACCATCACGCTTGAAGTGAGATTTTAAACCAATTTTTAAACTTTTCTACGCTTTTGGGCTAAGCCATAGACAAATAAGCCATAATGTCCCACCATTAAAGTAGAACTATCAGTTACCAATGATTTTAAGCTAAGTTTGACAATATACCTTAAACACCACAGCGTAAGGTCTAAAATCCATGTATTATAAATACTAATACGTCATACGATTTTGAGCTTTGTTACTCGTAGATTTTAAGTGTAATTTTGTATTTTGTATATTTATGCATTAGTTATAAGTAATGTGATTGTTTTGTGAATATAATCTGTGATCGAAAAACAGAACTTTTCATACATTTTTAGAAATACTTTTATTAAAAGCAAAAAAAAAGTAAGTATTTGCAATTTGAACAACTTTAACAATAAGACTTTATTTAAAATCTTTATTTTATTGAAACGAGCGAAGTTCTTCGTGTCTACTTGATCAATCCGGCGTTTGTATGTACATATGTATGTTCTTCGATAACTTAGTATTTTTGATCGGAACTTTATAAAATTTGTTGGCGTGTAGTGGCCCATAGAAATATTTAATTTCAAACATGAGCCAAATCTGTCCATGGTCTTCGCGAGTTCGCAGTTCAGGGTAAAGCAGTATCATCATCATCATCATTTCAGCCGCATAACGTCCACTGCTAGACATAGACCTCTTTCAAGGAATTAAATATTATTAGTATAAAAGCTTCTATTATTTTTTTGTCACACGAATTCTTTAGTCATTTGTTGTTTCAGTATAAATGTTACCTTTCACCGCGAACGTGGGATTTATCGGACAAACATTTTCGTAGCCATTTCGCGGATATTTCCGACAAAAACACTGCTCGTTTTGCACATAACTTAAGTAATCACATCCCTTTTTGGTTGTAGGTATTTATTTTAGATTCACTGTGCCTCGCGCTGGGGGCACGATAACTGATATAAAGTCTGAGAAGGTTTAATATACCCTGAATATTAATAGTAAAATATTAATATTTTGTAATTATTTTCGATCACAGTATCTAGATGCCATTTATCCAAAGTGCGTTTTTTATTTTATCACATTTCGCAAGTTAGTCCCCGTTGTCGAACTAAGTTCGTCTTATCGTAAAACGTGGACTAACTATTACTAGGTTTAAACTATTATATATCTAAATAATGTTTACCTATACAGGGTGGATTTGAAATCGTTGGCATCCTTTTAAATATTCACTACACCCATTATATAAAAAAAATTAAAGACAAATAAAACGCCAATCAAAATTCAAATGTCATTTTCATATTAACCCTTTAACCGCGAGCGTCGGATATATGCGACAAACATTGGCTCATGCCGAGAAGGTCGCATATTTGCGACAAAAAAAATGCTCGTATGTCACATAACTTACGTATCCATATCCGTTTTTGGTTGTAGATAGGTATGTTAGATTTACCATGTCTCGCGCTGGGGGCACGACAACTGATATAAAGTCTCGCGGTGAAAGGATTAAAGAATGTTGTTAGATAGACATCATGACTACAAAATTTTTAAAAAAAATCATGAACGAAATTAGTTTAATTTTCTAAAATCCAGACACCATCTTGGGTTTCTAAAAATGACAGATTTGGTTTTTCGGCTCAAAATACATATGGATATCGATTCGATATTCAGCCAAATTGCAGTTGACTTTCGGATTATCAAAATTAAAAATTAATAAAAAAGCCAACAGTCATAAAAGTCACGAAAATAAAACGTAACTACTATCCTCAAGCGACTTGAAACTTTATTCACGTAATTTAAAGTCTTCTTTAGTTTGTTACACCTACCAGCTGTGGTCATAGCAATGCGCGCGAGCCACTTCATGAGATTTAATACTTTTGTAATTTTTTATACTTTTTAATACTTTAAGTAGGTAATTATTTCTTTTCCTAAAGGTTAACAGGGAGAAAATGCTTAGCATTAAGTCCACCTTTTGTAGCTTTTGGCTCTAAAGATTTGAAATAAATAAATAATTACTGTATTAAATGCAGTGTAACAACCGTACAAAATATCCTTTATGTGATTAAGTTAACGATTTAAAATTCACCCTGTATATTGGATAAATAAATACGATAAAAATCAACCGGTCTCTAATAAAGAACAAATTATCTTGAATTTGTCTTCCTTGAATAGCCAAATCAACTCCTCGCGAGTGAAAAATGATATTACATGTAAATAAAATATTATTATGAATAAGTATAAATAAGTAAGTTTACTTTAGACATACAACGTATCTTGGAAATGGTATAGCTATGTTAAAGAGGTTGATTGTACTGTAACGAACAACTTTTACTGTGGAACTAATTTTTAGAAACGCTGTCACTTTTACGGTTTTTTTAAAGTGCAATAAAAAGTTTAAAACAAACAAACAAACGTATTTATCCCTAATGGGGCAGACAGAGCATCGTTTTGCGGCTCTAAACAGACTATTTAAAATGTGATTAAAAATAATAATTAATGTAATCGACTTTCAATTCATCTAAATTGAATTAAGTTGAATACAACACTTCTGAATAGTGGGTAGTATAAAGAATAAAGCGGGCTTCAAATGCGTATGTACTATGTCATGAGAAAATTGGTCAGGGTGATTCGTTACGATAGAACAACGTGAGAATCGTGGGTTCGAATCCTACTCGTGGCGAAATTTTTAATCATACATACATACTATCACGTCTTTATCCCAAATGGGGCAGACAGAGCATTTTGGGTCTTGCGGTTCTATGCAGAGCCCAGGGCCGCAAGACCCAAAAAGCCACTTTTAGCGTCATGGTGGGCGAGAAGATGGAAAAGCAATCAATACAGTGATGGGTTGCTAGCCGCATCGCCTGTTAACATGGTTTGCATTTTTGCCCATTCCCTCGATCGGCTTTTACGATCTGCGTGGGAAGAGAAGCAGCTGGTACATTCTAAGTTTTTTTTATTTCTCCCAGACCAGCATGGGAGAATTTTTTCATCACACGTTGTATAAAGTAATAACAGTGGTTTCTTTTCTCCTTTTCAAAATTCTAAAATTTCTAGATCGCATTAGAAATCGTCCAATAATAAAAGTTGTTCGTATTCGTGAGTACATTGACCCCTTCGACATACTTTTTGCGCTAAAGTTGTATAAATTATTGTTTATTAGACATTGTTGTCAGTATTCGTCGGAAACGCTAATTTAGTAAGGTTTTGTCACAATTTTGGTTGTTATGAATACCAAATATTGATTTTCAAGATGACTGTCGTACTAATTTTGTAAATTGACGCATGTTTATTGACTTACCCTTAAATTCATACAAATTAACAACTACTTAAACCTTTTTTAGTTGTAAATATTTTGTCTTTTTTCCTCTTTTTAATATTTGACATTAAAAGAACGGGACATCATATAAAAAGGTTTATAACACTTGT
The DNA here is from genome assembly GCA_963555685.1 of Acrobasis consociella. Lineage (NCBI taxonomy): Eukaryota > Metazoa > Arthropoda > Insecta > Lepidoptera > Pyralidae > Acrobasis > Acrobasis consociella. Next base: position 1,580,135 of record OY743127.1, read on the forward strand.
TATTTTTCTATGACAATGAGGGCTGTACACTATTTTCTAAGGATTCTTACAGACGTGTTCGGGTCTAACGTATGGAGTGTCTCAATATGAAAGTTGTTCACATAGAACACACCATTTTACGACCTCAGAATCAAAATGTCCGTTTGAAATTGTTGGTCCTAAATACGTATTTATTATTAAAATGTAGTTTTTTTGAGCTAGTATCCCATAATACAAGTTTAAACGGTGCTGTATATTTAAGTCCACTGCTGGACTTAGGCCCCACCACACTGCAATACGTTTGATCTGAACAACGATAAAAAAATTATAATTTCTCATACATATTGTATCTTTTAATATGTGATGAAATTCATGTCGTAAGTAGAGAAATATTTATATTAATTTAAATATTTAAATATAAGATTAGTGTTAAAGAAAATTAAGTTGTTAATGTTTTGTGATGTTTCGCGGGACGAAAGTATTTTGGATATTTCTATTACTGATGAGCTATGACACTAAAGTCTACAAAAATAAATTATTTAAAAGGAGTATGTAATCTTAATTATATATTATATTTTATATAATATACTAAGATGACTTTTTAACCATTAGGAAAAATTTTGAAGATAGTTTTGTCCTTGATACTTTCTATAAAAACAAAGATTTGGTTACCCAAACAAATCAGCGCTCGGCCAAATATTTTTTATGGACGATTTTTTCGATCAATTCTTAAAAACTTTTTTATAGAAAGTTCTTCAGTACCACGGACTGAGCTTGCTCCAAAAATTTGCCTGGTGAGTAAAAAGTCACCCTTTTCGTTATTTTTTGTTGATAGTATAAAAAAATAACAAAATCTAAATCTTAAAGAGAATACTTTGAAGTTAGGCTGTCGCTCGCAAAGAGTTTTTTTATGTAGCTTTTTTCTTTAAGTCTTCAGGACCAAGTTGATTGGTGAAGAAAATAAACTCCGTTTCATTTTATTAAAAAAATATTAAATTTAATTTATTGTTTCTTTAAGTCTCACAACAGACTTTTCAGAGACTCAAACTAAACATGAAATGAATGTTTTTGTACATTCTATGTACCATGGGTTTAAATGTACAAGTTTCGTCCCGCCAGCCATAAGCACCAAATAAATTGTTGTTGATGTGTATATTGTATAAATACTGTTAATTTCACACGTAGCGTAGAGGGCGTACTCATGTTGTAATATCTTTACTTTACCACACAATAAATAGACGTTTTATAGTATTTTGTTATTTTATTTAAAGTAAATATAAGTATTTGACACCTATCCATATTTAAATCAGTAAGGCAACTTCTTTCTGCCGACACTCTTCTTCTCGCTATTCCTCTACATCTCACGAGCTTTATAGAAAACTCTTTTACCTTACAAGCTTCACGGCTCTAGAATGCTTTACCCGTTGACATTAAGGACATTTCCACAAAATTTTCTTTCAAAAGAAAAGTACACTCTTCTTAAATAATGAAGCCCCTTTCAGTTTCATCATCGTCATTAATGTTTATGTATGTATATGATTATGTATCTATATGTGTATGTATGTTATAAGTGTAGGTATATGTACCTATGTATATAGGTATATTATTATTAGGTATCTGTGTGTTGTCTTTATTTAAGTAATTTTGAGCCGCTACCAAATCTCTGTTTATCCTTATGGTTGACTGGGAGAGAACGCTTTTAGCGTTAAGTTCGCCAATTGTATACAATTTTATATTGTGGAACAATAAAGTTTTTATAAATAAATAAATTAAAATAGGAGATTTTTTGGTATACATTTTTCGGCTGATATTTTTGGTTCTTAACTCCTGACAAAAAAGAGGGGTGTTTTGACGCTAGTCTGTCTGTCAGTCGGTCTGTCTGTCTGTGTAATCGTAGCGTTTGAACGGATGGACCGATATCGATGCGATTTTGTACGTGATTACAAGTTTTCTTGCGGTTTTAGCTATGTTTGATGGAAATAGGTTTAGCATTTTATATGTTATCGAGGGTAAACGCTTGAAAGGGTTTTCCCCAGCAAATCGCTAATGAACCAATGTGCTAAGAAAAGTTAGGAAAGTAGCTAAAAAGAAGTAAAAATCGTACCTAGCCGTGACGTCATGCGAAATTCAAATGCGCTGCATCTTTGTCATTTTTTGTTTTATAAAGAAAAGAAAAAATATAACAACAATATTTTTTTATTAATTACCTAACTGATGCGTAAAAAATATTTGTCCTTTTGTCATGCCCATTTGGTAATTTTTTGTTTCTCAGAGAAAAAAAAATACGTTTACAATATATTTTTTATTTTTTTATAGGAAATTGTGGAATAAAAAAAAATAAGAAATTAGTTTTTTCATTATCATCCAATCTACCATTATCTGTATATATAAAGATAAAATAATTGCCAGGCCTGGCTAAGGGTTAATCAACGATAGGCCAAAATTATGTGCCCATCCGACATGCCTAGCTATAGTTCTAGGTTTTTAGGTACCTCTACAAAGCCAGGTCAGGTTTCTAGAATAAATTCTGTGAAGCGCTTAGCCAAACAACATACAATTTACTAAGTAAATGTATTAAAACGCTTGTTTTTTTTTTTCCAGGCCTTCACCCACTTAGATAAGACTTCATCTGTTTATTTGATGTGATCTTAAGTGTCTCTAGACGCTAGACAAATGTGCCATGTGGTAACCGGCCTTGATAAGGAGCATTTTTGTTGCTTCCTGTAGATTTGTAATTTTTTTTTTGCTATAAAGGGTTTACCTTGTCGGGTAGTCCCTTAGAAATTTGATTAAAATCGTAAAGTCTGTTTTTCGTATTAAAAAATATAAGGCCCAACGCAGATGACACAGTATTCGTGGTGTACTTTTTGCGCGTCGTGTGCGTTATTGCATATGATTGCATGGGTTCTATTTTCACAGACTAAAAAGTGTTTTACGGATAGTCTGCGTTGGGCCTATGTGTATTGTGTAGTATTTATCACTTGGGCCTGACTTATTACTACTTAACTACCTAGTACATCAAAAAAAATTATATGACTAGGTAAAAAAATACATTGAAATTATAGTGCAGTGATGTGCCAGCAGAGACACTAGAACAAAGGTCTTTCCCCTTAATAGAGACAGTAAGAAAAGTGCCAATGGACACATTCTTAGACAATAACGTATTAAACTAGGTCAATGTTAAATTACTTATTACTTATTAGTCTGAGTTTAAGGTAGATTGTAATATTATTAGCGTACTTACAAATATGACTAGGTAGGTACCTAACAATTATCCTAATTAGATCCTAATTATTAGGACCTACATTCCTCATTCTGCAATTGGTCACACGGGCCTAAACATCTATTTATAGTTCCTGTTGGACCAAGGGCCGTAGAGGTGCCGTTCTCACTTTAAACTATAAACAGTAGTTCATAAAATAGTTTGAAGGGTTATCTAGGGCTTAATAATGAGAAAATTTTAAATTATTACTCAATTTCCCGCCAATTAATTGACCCAGTTAACATAGCGAGCGAGATCTCTAAATCGAGTTGGGGGCGAAAACAAATTGTTTGTATGAATGCTTGTACCGCAATAACTGTCGAACCGATGGTCCGATTTTGATGAAATTTGGTAAGCATGTAGGAAATATCAATAGAATTTTTAAATTCGTTAGCATTAAAATCGATTCAGTAGTTTTTAAAATATTAATGGCAGCACTGGACCCCGAAAAAGTCAGCCTGTTAAATATCTGGCAGGATGTTTGGCTTGAAAGTAAATACGTTTGAGCACTTCTAAAGCGCACTACACACCAAAGCCGCCGACCCGCCGACATAACCCGGCGGCCTATGTCGAAAGGTCATGTCGGCAACCCAGCGCCCGGGCGTGGTGCCCGCTGACACGTTGGCGGCTTGTCGGCGGCTTGCCAATGCGCGCGACTTGCCTTGTAGCACTCGCGAGCTGTAGGGAAGTATGTCGAGCCGCTGACTTGCCGCCGACAAAGTTTTCCGACTTGCAATAAGTGAACCTGCCAACCTAGCCCGCCGGCAAAAAGTTGCCGACATATGTCAGCGGCTTTGGTGTGTGTAGTGCGCTTAAGGCTCTTGGTCTATGTATATTAGGTATAATACTACATTTTGTACTAAATCCCAAAAGGATGTTTGACTTGTAAGTTCTAGCATTTCTAAGGCTCTTGGTCTACGTATATCAATACATTTTGCTCTAAATCCCAAAGTTATTTGCCGCTTGCAATCCTAACTAGGCTAACAGCTCGTTTAGAAGCGATAAAAAAACAATTAGATTTATTTTAATTAGTGTTTTTCCTAAGACCGACACTGAACCGGTTGAGGCCGGAAAACTGTCTGCTAATTGGTTATTTTTGTAATGGCCTACAAATTGTTATGTAATAGATAACAATGGCAATAACAAAATCTTATTGACGTGACAACGTCTTAAATTAGGTTGCGGCTGGGAGTCACTTATGAAAAAGTGTAACGCTCGGTAACGTTACGATGAGTCACCGAACGAGAGAGAGGCCCGCCGAATGCCTTGCGTCTCTCTCCCACTCAACTATGATCGCGTTGTCACGTAAAACTTTCGCCCGTATACCGACTTTACAGGCAACCAATTTTTTTTTCTATCGGCTTTATGATCTGCGCGGGGTAAGAAACGGCTAAGAGGTAGGTACATGTGTTTTAAATTTATTTATTGAACTTTTTTTCGATTTACCTGGGTCTTGGATGTTTATCTTTCTATACATAGTAATGAATTTGTTCTAAAATATAGTATCGTTGAGTTAGTATCCCATATCACAAGTCTCAAACTTACTTTGGGGCTAACTATTTTCAGATTTACCTGGGTTTTGGATGTTTATCTATATTATGTGTTTGTTATAAAATATATTATCGTTGAGTTAGTATCCCATAACCAAGTCTCGAACTTACTTTGGGGCTAACTAACTCAATTTGTATAATAATTTGATAATTATTAAAATAAATATATAGGGACAACTTACACAGATTGAGCTAGCCCCAAAGTAAGTTCGAGACTTGTGTTATGGGATACTAACTCAACGATACTATAATTATTAGGGCCAAGGCATTCATTGTTTCCCTAGATCAGCAAAGCTGTAAAATAACAGTCTTTTAGAACCTCCTTGTTAACCCTAATATGGAATGCAATTTCAGTTATTAGTATTACGGGAATTACCGAGATTAATATAATTTTAAGACTGATATTTCGATGACCCTTCTGCCGTCATGGTCGAGGGCGGACTGAGTATCATATACAACGTGGAAGGGACATACAAGTAATAAATCGAGCCACGGGCTATACTAGATCACTTTAATGTAATTAAAATAACAGTCAAAAAAAAACTTCATATCCATACGAAACCCGCGCAATTTATATGGGAACTAGCTCATACCCGCGACTTCGCCCGCGTGCCCTTTATGACTCCGGCGTATCTGCATCAGTCCAGTGTAATAAAATATTATAATATTGCGACTATAATTTTGAGATGTAAACTGTGCAAATCAATTTAAAGCCGGATTAAAGTGACTGTTGATTTTTTAGATAACTTAAAGTTATATTAACCGAAAATTTTTTTACTTTTAATTCCTAAAGAAGATAAGGTAAGTATTTGATCTACAAATGAACATGTACCTTGATCATTAAAAGAATCGATAATACAAAGCCTTCACAGCGCACATTATATCTACACAACAAATCACATTTGTGTATTTTATAAAGTTTACAAATAAATTTTAATGTATGTAAAAGATAGGTCACCAACCAGTGTAACATGAACCTCCCTCATACTAAAATTTTAAACTGTTTCCCGTCTTCTTAACTAGATGGCGCTGTACAAAGTTGAAACAGGCTATGGTTTTGTTTGTGGGATTCTTAATATTGTAAAAAAAAAATCTAATGTCAATCCATCTCGTAAAAGATGTCGTAAAAGGATTGACTTAGGTATTTTTGATGGGACTTCGTACGTCAAAGTACGAGTCCACGTATTAATTTAAAAAAGTGTGCGGGCAATTGGGTATTTTCTTAAGCCAAAAATAAATTATTTTGTACTGATGACAAAATAAATAGTCGCAAAATAACGTGATTTTAAATTCATTACTGCTGAAAAACTGATATAAGAGCGGTATTTGACTCCAAAAAACTATGACGTCATCTGCCTGTATTTCATACAAAATCCCATAGAAACTGTTTGTTTCGACGTTTAGAAAAAAGTATCTGATTTGACTTGGTGGAAATAGCGTATTCTTCTTCTTCTTCTTATCGTGTGTGTTAGTGACTAACACTAGTGTCAGAGTTTTTAAACCGCCTTAAAGGCCTCTGACATGGTTTAAGGTAAAGTCCAATGTCAAAGACAGTGACCGGGACCGACGGCTTAATGTGCCCACCGAAGCACTGATCATCTTACTTATTAGACAATTAGGTGATCAGCCTACAATGTCCTAACCAAACTAGGACAACAACTCAAAGTCGTTGTCCCCGCCGGGAATCGAACCCGCGACCTCCGGGTATGAGCCGAACGCTCTAACCACTACACCACGGAGGCAGGGATTTATCAGGTATTACCCGGTGCTCCCACCGGCTAGACCCACAGGTGGGAACACAGGTAATATTTTTCCCCGTTGACCCACTGTACTAGAGTTTTAATTTATCCTTTTCCAAACATGACAGCGGTTATATGGGAATGTCTTTTTTTTGTTTCTTTACTTTTATTAGATTATTAGTATACTATAGTACTCCCATGCTGGTCTGGGAGAAACGAAAAAACTTAGAATGTACCAGCTGCTTCTCTTCTCGCGCAGATCGTAAAAGCCGATTAAGGGAATGGGCAAAAATGCGAATCATTTTAACAGGCGATGCGTCATTTTAACTATCACGTCTTTATCCCTGATGGGGCAGACAGAGCATTTTGGGTCTTGCGGTTCTATGCAGAGCCCAGGGCCGCAAGACCCAAAAGCCACTTTTAGCGTCATGGTGGGCGAGAAGATGGAAAAGCAATCAATACAGTGATGGGTTGCTAGCCGCATCGCCTGTTAAAATGATTCGCATTTTTGCCCATTCCCTCGATCGGCTTTTTCGATCTGCGTGGGAAGAGAAGCAGCTGGTACATTCTAAGTTTTTTTATTTCTCCCAGACCAGCATGGGTCTTTAAACCCAGTTACATAGATAGTCTGCATTTTATAATAAGACGATATATGTTTAAGTAATTCTGGTCACACATCACATGCGTGATATAGGTAGGTACCATTATTTAAGAAAAGATAAAACATTGGATTATGATTTTGTGTGTCTGTTTGTTTGCGGATCTCGTGAACTACTATCGAATGGAAAATTATGCTTTTTGATAACAACTGTTTGTCAATGTTCTAGTTTTGGAGATATTTTTAAAATATAAATAAAGTGACTGCCTTAGTTTTTATTTTTATCTTCTTTCTCGCCATTTCCTCATTTGGGGTGGACTCCAGTATGTCAACTCCGTCCAAGTGCGAGTCGTATTCGCGCACGAAGGGTTCCATTAAATTATCTTTAACGACCTCCGTGGCGTAGTGGTCACCACGCTAGTCCGCCACCCAGGGGTTCCGGGTTCGATCCCCTGTCTGGGCAAGTTGAAAAATGGCCTTTTTTAAATTGTCCTGGATCTTGGATGTTTATCTATATATGTATTTGTTATAAAATATAGTATCGTTGAATAACTATCCCATAACACAAGTTTCGAACTTACTTTGGGGCTAGCTTAATCTGTGTTATTTGTCCCTATATATATTTATTTATTTATCTATAAAAATCACGTTTGTTGTATGCCCCTCTTAAATATTTATTTTATTTTGTTTTTACTTAAGTACCTATTTGTTGTTATAGCGAATTTCATTGGTTTTAAAATCTCATGTAATAAAGTTAAATAAATAAATAAATCATCTGTGAAAATTTTAACTATCTAGCTATCACGTTTTATGAGACTGGAGACAGACAGGCAGACGGATTTACATGTTCGTCCGTCCGTCTGGTCTATCCTGAACACTTGAAAGTCGGGTCATCTAGAATTCTGTACCCGAAGGGTAAAAACGGGACCCTATTTTTACTCCCGTCTACGAAGAGTTTTTACCCTTTGGGTACGGAACCCTATAAAGGAAAACGAACACCGAGGCATAGCTAAATGAATCAGATAAAGAAGAAGGTGAACGTCGTCTCGTACTGCGAAGTAAAACAGCTGGCGGACGAGAGAGAATAAATTGGCCAAGTGCGTGTCGGGCCACGCGCAGTGTAGGGTTCCGTAATTGTAAATGCCAACTTTGAGTTTATGCCACTGAAAACGTCTAAGTATCTATTGAATTTATATGTTGTCCTTTTCGAGTACATTTTTTGTTGATCGCCTATAACTTTTTAATTTGTTAACCCTACCTAGCTCTGGTGGTTTTCCTTTAAACTAAATTATATACACTATAGCTCTGATTTTTTTCACGTGTCCATATATAACCATTTAGCAGATAGATGGGGGGGGGGGGGGACATGTGACTTTAACAAAAAAATTCACTTTAAACCTTAATATTTCAAACACGGATCCCTAAATCGAAAAATGCCGTTCCCAAGCTAACAATATTTTTGAAAGACCTATTCAATGATACTCCTCTTTACTTGTATGGCAGCTACCCTAAAAAAAAATTATTTCCATATTTTATTTTACGACTTTTTCGCCGTGATTGATATACATATCCATGCCAAATTACAGCTTTCTAGTACTCATAGTTTCTGAGTAGGACCGCGGACAGTCAGACAGACAGACAGACATACAGACATGGCGAAACTATAAGGGTTCCTTGTTTACTACGGAACCCTAAAAATGGAAGAAGGTTCATATTCCACCGACGAGAATATATAGCTCTTAAAATATAAAGAACTAGCAGTGCCCGTGGGCTTCACTCCACGTGGGAATTTCGGGATAAAAACTATCCTATGTCCTTCCCTGGGTATCAAACTTTCTTCTTCTGCCTTATCCTTGTCCCACTTTTTATGTGGGGTCGGCACAGGGTATCAAACTATATCCATATCAAATTTTATCTAAATAGGTTTAGTGGAGAAGAGCATAGCTCTTAAAAAGTATAGATAGATAGGTTTAGTGGTTGAAGCGTGAAGTAACAAACAACAAATAAACAAACTCAATTTCGCATTTATGATATAAGTAGGATCGTAGGAAGTAGGACAAGCTGCGTACCCATCCCTAAGGTACCTAGCCTATGTCTTAATCGAGGGTATCAGCCTCCTGCCTACCCCTTTAAATGTCGGACGCCCGGAGCGGGCGTCTGATGTATTGTTTTACTATTGTGTCTGCTATGACGACGTTTGAAGGGCTACCAAATTTTACGAAAATCGGTCCAGGCGTTTGCGCTTGAAGAACAAACATACACACGCATACTCACAAACTTTCGACCTTATAATATTTTATGTGATTATTGATTACACCCGTATATGCTGAAGAAAGCAACGTTTCCTTTAACTTTATGTAAATAAACGTTTTTATGGGGAACAAATTAGATATTTTGTATGTAAAAATGTATTCTTATATTACGGACATGCGGGTTTGCCTACGTTACTTGCTCATGCGCATGTAACAATAAACCTTATAACCCGTATATATATTTTTAAGCTATTGCATAGCTTCTATCGCGGGCCTTGAGCGCGGGGAGCGAATCCAGAAATTCCGTAACGAAAAACCTCACGCTCTCCCCACTCCGCCTACCATGTAGGTTGCCGCTTCGTCTCCGTCGTCCGTTTGCGACGTTGCCGTCCTTCCTTGTTTGAAATAGCTTTACCGCGGCAGTCCCCGAGTGCCACACGTCTTTATTATAGACATATAGGTTTATCATGACCAGGTCTTTTTATCTCCACTGCAGGAGCACGACCCTCTGTGTACCAGAGCTATACTTGGACAGAGCCAGAGGACTTTGGCCTACACTCTCCTCGCTGGCCAGACGGGAGGGGTCTCATTGATGTTTATAAGCTTTGTTTAGCTTGTTTTCCTAAGTCGCCTTCTACTACATCCACGGGAACACTTGGAGTGGCCCTATTCTACTCTGCCGGAAACCACACGGCTATAGGTTATATGTACAATCAAAGATAATATAATTACTAACGTAAGTACAATCACAATGACTGTTGCGTAAGTAAACAACATTGCGGTATCAATTTTTTCAGGCTACGTGCCTTCTGAAGCACGGAGGAGCTCGAGAACTTTTTATGCCACTTGTTGTCACCCATCCAAATGTTGACCACGAACGGCGTCGCTTAACTTGCAAAAGCGCTAGTTATGCGCACCCGCCAGGCAACCGAGCTCTTTATTATACAAAACATACACGATCACGTTTGTATTTCTAATGGCAGTGATAAGTCACTTTTCATCTTATCTATCCGAAAAACTATGTTTTCATCCCAAAAAATACATACATACATACATACTATCACGTCTTTATCCCTAATGGGGCAGACAGAAAATCCCAAAAAATATTTATAATTATATAAACAAACAGGATCTAAAGTCACTGCTGATTCTCTCGGGACTGAAATATGAAAAAGAAAATCTCTATGAATTAAAAGCAATTTGAAAACTGACCACGAGTACAATCTATGTGGAATCAAAAATAATTTTGGCAGTCCAGAAAAAAAAAAGAAGAATTAAAAAAAAAAGGTCACAGGACTCATAAGAAGAATTTAAAACAATAAATAAAGGACACATGCGTCTTAATTTTTTTCAAAAATCAACTTCACACCCAGTCTACACAACCCATTTTGATAAAATTCATATGGGGTCACCTGAGTATCTTACTCTTTCAAATAAAAAAAGAATTTTCGAAAGCGGTCCAGGCGTCTTTGAATTATCGGTGAATGAACATACCTACATAAAAAATGATCACGTCGAGTTGATAACCTTAAGTCGGTAAAAAAATAAAAGTTTTGGAACGAAGTTCCTTATCGCGCGTTGCGAAAGGGGGCTAGACGGAAAAAATTAAGACCAAAAGTTGTAACAACACTTTTTGCTATTGTTGTAAGCCGTCCCATGCTGGTCTGGGAAAAATAAAAAAACTTAGAATGTACCAGCTGCTTCTCTTCCCACGCAGATCGTAAAAGCCGATCGAGGGAATGGGCAAAAATGCAGATCATGTTAACAGGCGATGCGGCTAGCAACCCATCACTGTATTGATTGCTTTTCCATCTTCTCGCCCACCATGACGCTAAAAGTGGCTTTTGGGTCTTGCGGCCCTGGGCTCTTCATAGAACCGCAAGACCCAAAATGCTCTGTCTGCCCCATTAGGGATAAAAACGTGATAGTATGTATGTATGTATGTGCGGTGTGTGCGTGTTACTGTCTGTCTCTCTCTCTCTTGAACTTCGTTCCATCCGGGTGTCCCTTGACATTGACACCTCTCAAGTTTTTTCTTTATAAGATACGTATGTAAACATTATGAGTTATACTGGGTATGCATCATATGATATTATTGCATAACCGATTAGTTATTATTAGACGGTGATAAGACAAACCAGTTTATCTAGATGATTCATCCCAGTCTAGTTCGGAACATAGTGTCTCTCGTTCATCTTTTTAACCGCCTTAAAAAAACAAAGAGGTTATGATTTTGAAAGTATACAACATGAAGGGACATACATACAACATGAAGGGATATATTTTGTTAAATCCTGTTTATATCTCATGCTCATACTCAGAGGTCTGAGAACCCATCATGTAAGATAAATTGGTTGGTAGGATTGTATTATTTTATTTAGGCGTCGAATTCGCAAAAAACTTGTTTGACAGGATCGAATAACGAATTTCTTTATACAAAAAAGGAAGTACTAAAAAAACCTTATCTCTTAACCGATCATTTCGTTTACAACACGGGATACGAGTACATTACTTTTTAGGGTTCCGTATCTAAGAGGCAAAAACGTGAGCGTATTACTAAGACTCCACTATCTGTCTGTTCAACTTCTTCTGATCGTGTGTGTTAGTGACTAACACTAGTGTCAGAGTTTTTAAACCGCCTTAAAGGCCTCTGACATGGTTTTAGGTAACGACCAACGTCAAAGACAGTGACCGGGACCGACGGCTTAACGTGCCCTCCGAAGCAAGGATCATCTGTTCAACTGTCCGTCTGTCTGTCATGAATGAAACGTCATAGCTAGACAGTTGAAATTTTTACAGATGATATATTTCTGCTGCCGCATAAATTAAAGTGGGGCTTCCTTACAACAAACGTAAGTTTTTTATAGTTAACTGGTGTCCGCGACTTCGTCTGCCTAAGTGTTATTCTGATGTATAAGCTATATTATTGTAAAGTTTCATTAAAATCCATTCAGTACTTTTTACGTGAAAGAGTAACAAACATCCATCCATACTTACAAACTTTCGCGTTTATAATATTAATAGGATAGTACGGAAAACTTAGTGCGCGATTCCAACTCGCACTTGGACGGTATTTTTTATAGATACATTTTATTGATAATTCTGAGGAGTAAGTAGAGTACCAATTTTTTTAAGGTCCGCGCAAACCTGTTGCTTGTTATGTGAGCTGAGGACAAGATTTATTTATTATCTAGTTGAAGCCAGCAACTTCATTCGCGTAGACTTCATGAAAATGCTCGTTAGAAAGAACAACTTTTGCTAGGTCGTCATTGTTATATTTGTAGTTAAGCTGGATCGTTACGGTTTTGCATCAGGTGTTCCATTTTCCATAATCAATTATACCCTGAATGTTGTCCAGGCTTAACAGCTATATAATAAAAAAGTTTCATTCGAATCCGTCCAGTATTTCCGGAAATTAGCGTATACAATCAGACAAACAGACAGACTTTATTTTAAATTCTCAATGTATTACTATGTCTCCATCGCCACCAATATTTTTTTTTGGAAATATATTCAATGTACAAACACTTTTTTATACTATTTTACTATATGTATATATTTATTAATACTAGACGAGCAGCTTCGAGCTGTTATGTCTTATTTCACACAGTGCTAAGAGTCCTAAGTATTTTCACACTTTATTAATTTATTAACAACACTATATTTCTCAAAACACTTCTCGAGTCTATTTTTGAATGCATTTTTGGAAAGCATAGTAACCACTTCTGGTTATCTATTCCAGTTACTGAGAAAGTATTATGTGCAGTTTTGATTTTAGTAACTAATACTACTTAGTTACTAAAATCAAAGTAGTAGTTTGGGTTATATGGTAAGTAGCAGTTTAATTTTAAGGTTACTACGTGACCCTTTCAGGTGACGAAGGTCTTAAAAATACCACGCTTGCACGGTTTAGGTCTTCGTCACGTAGTCAATATCCTCTACGGAAAGCTTACCCTTTTTGAGCAATATTCATATTATAACGTACCTACAGAATTCAACATTTTTAAAACTTACAGTTTGGTAAAGAATTTTACCTTAATCTTTGATCAAATGTATTTGTTTTGTTTTTTTGTAATTGGATACTTGATGGATATGTATGCACTCTTGGCGTCACGCGGCAAGCAGTATAATTTACTCCTTCTTTTACAACATTTTAGGGGCTTGGCGGGTGTACTTAGTGATGGGTCGAGGGCAAAAACAAATTGGGCATACATGGGCATAAACGGGCGTATTGGGCAAAAAAGAGTTTACGCCCAAATAAATGCCTAATCACTGGGCAGAAACAAATAATTTAATTTAAGTGAAAGAAGCAGAAACTTATCTTTATTTTGTAAATCACAACTGTAATAAAACAATTAGGTCATAAAATAATAATAATCACGTTAAATTACGATAAATTCTAGTTTTCTCCAAATAAATTTTAGTTTTACGCTTGCACTGCGTCGACGCAACTGGAGAGCCGAAAGAGTGATATTTTACCTGCTTTGACTAAATCATTAACCATCATATCAATTTCTAGTTTTTCATTGTCAATTTATTAGTCGTAATCTAATTAAGTTTTGTGCATACTCAAATGTAGCTATTTGGATGAAAAAGTAAATAAAAAAACGACGTGTTGCACTCTGGGAGTGCCGGCAGAAGTGAAAACTTGAATATTAACGTTGTGCATTTTTGATATTTTGGAATGGTTAGGGAATAATTTTGCACGAATTGCTTTAATTATCAGTATAAAATATTTCAAATCTTTTCTGAACCACAATCTGTCACAAATGTCACAAGCATGACCAAATTAATTTTCAACAAAATCATTTTCAAATACACAGCAGTATGGTCGAGCCATCAGCTGTCACCATCCATGGATGCGCGTAGCACGCTGTAACATAAACACACACGAACATTCGCGCAAGCGCCCTGCGCCGTCTTACGAATTTTCGATCAGGCCACGTGTCCTGACGCGAGTTTAAAATTTTTTACCCATTCCAAAAAAAGTGCACAACGCCGCTAAAGAAGTTTTCACTTCAAAAACTGTTAATGTTTTAGCCCTGACAATGGACATTTATCCGGCATATACAGACATTTATTTGGCATTTATGCAATGTGCCTAATATGCCCGGGTGTAAATCCATTTCTAGGTGTACTACGTAATACTAGAGCTCTCGCAAGTTAAGCAACACCGAGCGTGGTCCGTTCTTATATATAGGTGACAACAAGTGGCGTGATAAGTCGAGCTTCTCCGTGCTTCAAAAAGGCACGCTAAGCCGTTGGTACCGGCTGCCATCATTGTATAGCAGTCGTCAAGCTATCTCAGAAGAGAGAGCTTGGAAATTGACACCATCGTTGGTCACTTACTTGTGTAGAACTTGTTTCAAATCGATTTCCTTAAAAAAATGTAATCTTTAGGTTAGTCACATGCTAATGCATTTGAAAAACGAAATAAACCGATTTTGGATTTATTAGCGCATTTTTTTCCAATTTTCATCAATTGATGTTCAAACTAATTTGTACTTTACTAAATTGGTCAACGACGTCACAATTCCAATATAAATAATACGTTACTATATAAAAACTTAATCATTTATGCAAATAATTAACTACATTTAAGGAAGATAATACAAACATTACATGATGACAATATTATAAATATTGGAGTGTTATTTCAACTTTAAAGCGAGGATATTCGAGTGAACCCACAACCTCTGAATCATAAGAGGAATACCTTGACCACTGCCCCATAGGACCACGGAGGCGACATCCCAAAAATTCTGACACCATTGTTTTAAAGCTTTTCACGCTAAAGAAGGTTCAGTTATACACATACATTACATTCACAAATATCATAATTTAAGAACATTCTGTACATGTTTTAGTACAAAATTTACAAATTGACATTAATTTTAAACTTGACATCATGCTTAATTTATAATTATGACATAACAATGTATTCTCGGTCCACATATCTAATTTTAATACCAGTATAATTGTAAGTTGACGTTATTGGAGAAAATGCTGCAGTACAGTTTGTTACCGTTTCTTCTGTACTTGCGCTTTGGAAGCGGCAGTAAACTTAGCTATAAGTAATTGATCTGACGTCAACATTTACCTTATAAGAAATCGAAAGGAAAAAAAGTGACAATTATCAAGTGATACAAATATCCAAAGATAAATAAATGAATTTGACTTTGACTTTGACACGAGAAAGAAGGTTCTAGGTCAAAGATTTAGAACATACAAGTAGTGTTCTAGATTAAAAACCACCCCACTATTAAAAACTCAGAATGTTTTGAAAAAGCTGAAGAGGACCTACCCTTTTCAATACAAACATACATATATTTTTTTTAAATAACAGAAAATACATTTTTCATGCAATCCAAAAACCACGAAGGTTTGTCCAGAGAGCATACATCAATATTAAATTCTACCTTCAGAGGAGCTACCACCAGGTCATAAACCGCCATGGGACACATTGAGGTCCTTGCTTAATTCGCCTTCCTACTGAGGTAGATAAATAATAATAATAAATAAATATATAGGGACAAATTACACTGATTGAGCTAGCCCCAAAGTAAGTTCGAGACTTGTGTCATGAGATACTAACTCAACGATACTATATTTTATAACAAATACATATATAGATAAACATCCCAGACCCAGGACAATTTGAAAAAGGCCATTTTCCAACGATGTAGGCACAAACTGGCTGGCTCTACATTGACCAGCAGAATTACGTGACATACAGAGCCAGTATGGTCACGACCATCCTAATATACAGCACCTCTTCTCATGCCCTTTGTGCCCCATTAGCTTGTCTTGTACCAAGCTTGACTGTCTTGTACCAAGCTTGACCTATACTCTGCATACTATTATTAATTCTGTGACTCTGCCTCGGAGGAAGGCGTAAAAGCATCAACGTATCGAAGAAGAAAATTAGAAATTGAGCTAGTGATACGATAAGAAGTAGTCAAACAGTCTCTTTCAAGTCTAAATGGGACTCAAATACAATTCAAATATTATCCTAGGATATTTATAATATATATCGTTTTGTTGCACAACTGTTTGACGTCAAATGGTTACTACAGCTAAGTTTACAGCCGCTTCCAGAGCGCTAGTGCAGAAAAAGCGGTAACAAACTGCACTGCAGCATTTTCTCCAAAGACGTTCACTCACAATTATTATGTGTTCAGATAAAAAATGTTTGTTATGTCATAATTTAAAGTCTCTGTTTCCTCACCCGTAAATAACATGAATTGCCCTTTTTTTGTTCAAATGAAAATAGTCTCAATATCGGCTGCGTGTCTACACAGCAATATAAGTACTGTAAAAACCAGTTATCATATGTTTTTTTTTGAAATTACAAAATGTATAATAGGTACCCGGGGGAAAAAGGGAAATTTGGTATCTATCGATTTATTTCGAGGTAACTACTTATAGCTAAAGCGCGTTGAAACAGAGGATGAAAATTCCAAAAAATTGTTTAAATAGTGTGCGTACATTATGACATCTAGGGGCGGCTCATCGAATCACTTATTGAAAAGGATGCTTATAGCATTATATATGATAGACTAGGTACATAATGCATTGCAAGCCACATAGATGGCGCTTGTTTTTAACAAAAAAAATTGCCGATATCTGACATATCGTTTTAAAATAAAATCTAGACTACGTTTGTATAGAAAAGTCTAGGTTCGTTAAGGCATGCCAACCCATCGCCTTATAAATATAATTATTCATCTTCCTTGTCACTGAAAGGTACATCATACATATAGATGGATCTATGCATTTTGACAAATAGATGGCGCTATAAGGTAATAATTAAAACATTAAAATCTTTTACTACTATTATTTAAATTATTAGTTCTCTGGTTAATTAAATATGACTTATATGATATGCAATAAATAGTTTTAAAGTATATTCAACACTTTCTTTGTCACCTTTTGCTAATCGTGTGTGCTGCCATCTCTGTGAGACTACCCCGTAACCACAGGTATGGCACTTCATACAAACGGAGCAGCATATTTACCTAGTACTACTACAAGCGAAACAATATATCCGTGCACACGTCAAATGTGTGAGTTAAACAATCAGGGTCACCACCACAGAATTTGTTGCTTTGCTTACCTGTTTTCATCACTCGGAAATCTATAAAATGTTCGTTCTTTTTTGATTTCCGTAGATAAACAATGATAATATGCGCAGTTTCTCACCATTATGATTCAATAATCCTAAGTAACTCGCGTAACGTCAATGTGCGATTAGCAAGAACCCTGTTTTACAGGCTCTTACACCTCACAATAACGGGGGAGGAGTTGCGGGGACGCCAGATTGCGGGGGAGGGTGCGAGTTTCCGTTCTGTATGTAATACTATTATTAATTCTGTGCCGTAACTCCAGTGTTACCTATACTTACTAGCCCTCCAATAGTTTCTATGGCTTTTGGTATCTGAAACGTTAGTAATTTTGTGTATTTCATGAAATAGTCCCACTAGTTCATAATGTCAACAGGTAACCGTGTTTAGGCACAGATTATAAACCATCACAGTATTAAAGTAACATTATTTCCGCACGTAATATACAACTGACACATAATTTATACGATAAATAGATTAAGTTTTATTGCTATGTACATTATGAGACATATTTGCCGAGAGACTGCCAAAACTCTTTTGTAAATATGCATTTGATTATAAGGAAATATTATTATTGTGACTGTCTCGTGTTTGTTCTACGTGATTGATGCGTGTCTGGTTTATGACGTCACTTACAACTACCTCCGTGGTGTAGTGGTGAGAGCGTTTGGCTCATACCCGGAGGTCGCGGGTTCGATTCCCGGCGGGGGCAACGACTTTGTGTTGTTGTCCTAGTTTAGTTAGGACATTGTAGGCTGATCACCTGATTGTCTGATAAGTAAGATGAGATGATCCGTGCTTCGGAGGGCACGTTAAGCCGTCGGTCCCGGTCCACTGTCTTTGACATTGGTCGTTACCTAAAACCATGTCAGAGGCCTTTAAGGCGGTTTAAAAACTCTGACACTAGTGTTAGTCACTAACACACACGAATTGATGAATTAATCTTTCATTTCAGCCGCATAACGTCCACTGCTGGACATAGGCCTCTCCCAAAGATTTCCAAAATGACCGATCTAGAATGCATCCAGCGCGTTCCAGCGACCTTGGTGAGGTCGTCAGACCACCTTGTTGGTGGGTGTCCTACGCTTCGCTTGCCTTTACGTGGTCGCCATTCAAGAACCTTTTTGCCCCATCGGCCATCGGTCTGCTGCCATTTCAACAATGATCCGCTGGGATATGTCAGCACAGGCAATCTTATGTACATTAAGTGACAAAAAACTTATCCCACGTTAATAACATACATACATACATACTATCACGTCTTTATCCCTAATGGGGCAGACAGAGCATTTTGGGTCTTGCGGTTCTATGCAGAGCCCAGGGTCGCAAGACCCAAAAGCCACTTTTAGCGTCATGGTGGGCGAGAAGATGGAAAAGCAATCAATACAGTGATGGGTTGCTAGCCGCATCGCCTGTTAACATGATTTGCATTTTTGCTCATTCCCTCGATCGGCTTTTACGATCTGCGTGGGAAGAGAAGCAGCTGGTACACGTTAATAACGCTTCTTACAAAAGATAATAATAAGATGGTTTTCTGATATTTCCATTAGACGTCATCCGATTGACTATCTGTTAGTCTAAGCCTACGTGACGTGTAATTAGAGCTTAAACTATATCATAAATATATATTATCACAGTGTCTGGGAAAGTGTTAAGGAAAATGATCAGGAAAAGTGGTTGACTATACACTCAATGGAATTTTTTTAGCTTTTATAATTAATATATTTCCAAAACGACCGATCAGAAGCGACCTGCATCCAGCGCCTTCCTGCAACATTGCGCAGGTCGTCTGACCATCTAGCAGGTGGGTGTCTACGCTGCGCTTGCCGGTACGTGGCCGCCATTCGAGAACCTTTCTGCCCATTTGTTTTGGAAATCCTTGGGGGAGGCCTATGTCCAGCAGTGGACTTCCTGTGGCTGATATGATGAATTAATATATCTACAGAGCTTAACAACATATACTAAAACTATGTTATAAATTCAAATGTTTACTTTTTGGAACGAAGTTCCTTAATGCGCGTTGTGAAAGGGGGCTAGACGGAAAAAATTAAGACCAAAAGTTGTAACGACACTTTTTGCTATAGTTGTAAGCCGTGCGGCGTGCGCGTGTTGCTCTGTCTGTCTCTCTCTTTCTCTAATTTTATTACAATTCCTTCAATAATTAATCGAAAGGAACTTCGTTCCATCCGGGTGTCCCTTGACACCTCTCAAGTTTTTTTAGCAACAGCGTCTACTGTGCAAAGACTTTTTTTATACCATAACATTTAGGCTGCCTCCGTGGTGCAGTGGATAAGGCATTTGCCTTGTAATTCAGAGGTCATGGGTTCGAATCCCACTGGGAAGCATACTTTGTGAAAAGTTGTTTCCAACCTGGTTAATATATTGCAGGCTTGAATCACCTGATCATCGAAAAAGAAAGATGACTCCGTGTTTCGGAAGGCACGTATAAACTGTGGGTCCCGAACGCCATCTAGCGTTTTATCATCCAACTTCTTCTTCTTAGCGAGTCGGAATGGCGATCATCCAACTACCCGGAGATTAGACGGTAGTCGCTCTGTGTAAAAAACCCAGTAAACTTGTCAAATCTCCTAGGTTAGGTAGCGGACCGGGCTCTGAAGCATTACTGCTGAGGATGCAACCGGGAAAATACACTCGGATGATGACTTTGAGATTTTATTTATATCAGACAGAGATAAGACTTTATTTATATCACCTGGACATCATCAATGAGCAAATTATTCCTCAAAATAATCTTTTTTTAGGTTTGGTACATAATACTCGTGATACGTCACACCTGTGATATTACATAAAATCTACCAGTTAGCCTTCATAATCATCATTTCAGCCGCATAACGTCCACTGCTGGACATACGCCTCTCCCAAGAATATCCAAAATAACCGATCTAGAGCTGGTCGGCCTTATACATTTTTTACTAAAACAATACAATGCCCTTTATTGCAAAAAAATAAAAAAAAATACAGAACATTATCTTAAAATCATTATTTTAAATTATTCGCCATGTGGTTTCCGGCAGAGTAGAATAGGACCACTCCAAGTCTTCCCGTGGATGTCGTATAAGGCGACTTAGGAATACCAGCTAAACAAAGCTATAAATATCAATGAGACCTCTCCAACCCGTCTGGCCAGCGTGGAGAGTGTAGGCCAAGTCCTCTGGCTGCTCTGGTAACAGAGAGGGTCGTGCTCCTGCAGTGGAGACAAAAAGACCTGATGATGATGATGATCTTAAATCTGGGTTTCCGGCAGAGTGGAATAGGACCACTTCAAGTCTTTCTCCCGTCTGAATGAGACCTCTCTATCCCGTCTGACCAGCGAGGAGAGTGTAGGCCAAATCCTTTTGCTTCTCTGGTCAAGTATTAGTAGTACAGAGAGGGTCGTGCTTCTGCAGTGGAGACTAAAAGACTCGATGATGATGATGTTGATGATTATCTTAAAAACTAATACATACATACATACATACTATCACGTCTTTATCCCTAATAGGGCAGACAGAGCATTTTGGGTCTTTAAAAACTAATAACTTCGCAAAATGCCATCATACATAATTAATGAGGAAAACTGAGATAATTTTGCCACCTAGTAACATCAAAAGGAAAACTGTTTCCTTATCTACTAATGAACCAGATATAACTGCTGAACGGTGCAGACAAAGTATGTCTATTTACAGTTGTAAATAGAGATTTGAGGGATCAGTTGATTCATTTAAGAAAATCATATCAGGGATGGACTTAGGATGCTGCTACAATGTATCATTTTTGTTTATGTTTTCTTCTAAAGCCACTTGCTCAGTATTAATGTTTTCTCCAAATAGTTTAAAAACAATTCTTCAAATATCTATTTTACAAAATAGTTTGTATAATAATTTGTAGTGATAGTTCGTATTTTACTTTGGGGCTAGCAGTATCAGTGTGATTTGAATTCCCTCTTAATATTTATGTATTTTTATTTTTACCTATAAATAGTAAAATATCAAAAGAGTCATACTATTTTTAGTCCTCTATTGTCTATCTCTTGAACGAGCTAGCGAAGCGAATGAAGTTCTCCGAGTCTACTTATACAATCCAGCGTTTGTATGTATGTTTATTCGACAATAACTCAAGTAGTTTTGATCGGAGCTTCATGAAATTTGGTAGACGTACGCAGAAGTAGCCAATAGAATTTATGTTAGAACTTGATCTAAATTTATTAAGAGGTTGCCGAGATATGGGTTTCGCAAGTTTACAGTTAAGTATAATTAAAACATGTTACTCAAACATCTAAATAGGTAGGTACTAGTCGCCTTATAAGCTGATTCCCATCGAGTTCCCTTTAGGGGTTTGTAATATATACGCATTTATTACTAACAACAATTATAACTTACCTATACCATTTACTATTTTCGCCTTAAACTACTAGCATGATTGCACACACCCACATTTTCAAAATACGATCATTTTTCATTCGCTCTGGTTATATTCAAATACATAACAAGCTCAGTGACATTACTCACACTACGTCAACAAAACTAAAAATATGCTGAATTATAAGCCAGACAAACGGCTCATTAACCTCTATAGAACCTAATTAGAATAATAACTAAATGTCCATATATTTAATTGATTTCATAGTATAGCTGAGCTGGCCCAAATTTTCACCCAACGCCACTATGTCACTATACAATGTCTTTTAATTAAGTACAAATAGTTCAAGGGGTGGTTCAGTCCATCATTTTGAACAACTTTTCCCAATGAATGTATATAGAAATACGAAAAAAATTAGTTTTTCATACAAATCGAATTAGTCACGTCAAAAATCAATTTTTTTTTCGTATTTCGGTTATACATTTATTGGGAATAGTTTTTCGTAATGATGGACTGAATCACCCCTCAAAATATTTGTACTTAATTAAAAAGGAAATTGTAAATAAAAAAATGAAAATGTATGAATTTGTTACAGATCAACAAATTACTAGATGCGCCCCTGTATGTTTGTTTACATGTCTGCTCTTATAAAACGCTACGCTACGTCGCCGACTCATCGGTCGAACATCCCTCGTGTTCAACGTCATACGTCATTACGTATCGGACGGTACGCGCGGCCGCACGCGCGTTTTGCACTCGTACGAAGTCGCGAGTGAGTGAAGTGCCAAGCTGCCAAGTTTGAGTATATTTTTGGGATTGAATTAATGTGAGTTTGGTATTGTTTTGTTCCGTTGTTTCGGTGGGTGGACACGTGTTTCAAATTTTTGGTGGATTTTTTAATGTAATTTTGGTGGATTTTTTGTGTAAGTATTGTGCCTCCAAAAGTTTGGGACTAGTTTCTACTGGAATTGTACAAATATTTGCAGTTTTTGATTTATTTAATTTTACAAATATTTAAAAAAAAAATTATATGCCTTAAAATGTGTTTTTTTTATCACTGACTTATAAACTTTTAATTGTTGTCAAGTACCGACTAGGAAACTTTTTAAATGGTCGCCAAAACAATTGGATAAATTCTCCAGTATGCAAAAATAAATCTTGAATGCTAAAGAAATAAACAACACGATTTCTCTATTTATAACTATATCTTTTTTCAAAATTGTCACAAATAATTGCTTATAATAATAAAATGTAAACGTTATTTTTAAGACTTTGTAATAGGTAGATTTAAAATATTTGACTAAACCGCAAATCCATAATGATAAAATACTAAGTAATCATCACGATTTCGTGATATAAACTTAGGTAATTTCCAAAAAAATATGTTTGTATTTTACAAAGTTTTCATCACGACACGATGTCGGGATCTACATGTTTTACAAATTTTACAAAACCGCGGCGGCTCGTTGTAAATCTTGAAAGTGTTCGATACCCAAAGGGTAAAAATGGGACCCTATTATTAAGACTCCCCTATCCGTCTGCCTTTCAGTCTGTCACTAGACTGATCTCTTCTCATGAACCGCGATAGCTAGACAGTTGAAATTTTACAGATGATGTATTTCTGTTGCCGCTATAACAATATATAAATACTAAAAACATTAAAATAATAAAGGCTCCCATAAAAAAACTAGATTTTCACAGATAATGGTATGAAACACTTCGTCCTCATGAACCGTGATAGGTAGACAGTTAAGATTTTCACAGATGATGTATTTCTCCCATGCTGGTCTGGGAGAAATAAAAAAAAAACTTAGAATGTACCAGCTGCTTCTCTTCCCACGCAGATCGTAAAAGCCGATCGAGGGAATGGGCAAAAATGCAAATCATGTTAACAGGCGATGCGGCTAGCAACCCATCACTGTATTGATTGCTTTTCCATCTTCTCGCCCACCATGACGCTGAAAGTGGCTTTTGGGTCTTGCGGCCCTGGGCTCTGCATAGAACCGCAAGACCCAAAATGCTCTGTCGGCCCCATTAGGGATAAAGACGTGATAGTATGTATGTATTTCTGTTGCCGCTATGACAACAAATACTAAAAACAGAATGAAATAGTAGAGTTCAAAATGAAAATAGGGTCCTGTACAAAAAACGAGATTTTTTACAGAGTATTGAACCCTTCGCCGGTTTTTTTAAATGGGGCCTCTGTACAAAAAAGAAATTTTTTATAGATGGAACAGTTCGCCGATTTTTTGTTTTTTGGCAATGACATCCAAATCTGTACCACTGCAACTCTCGAAAGATCAATACCCAAGAAAGTGCACTGTTGCGTCGTTTTCTGGCGACGAGCCACACGGACGTTCGATGAGTGTTTGAGAAGTGATGCTTCGTGATCATGAACTTTAGATGCCATATTGTTGTCGAGAAATCGATTTTACAATCGATAGTTTCAGTCGAAACTGCCAAACTATCGATAATTTGGCATTATCTGTATTATCGATAGTATATAAGGTCTTTGAAAAATCGTGATTGTGAACTTCACATGCCATAGTGTTGCCGAGAAATCGATAGTTTCACTCGATAGTTTCAATCGAAAATGTCAAACTATCGATAGACCTATCGACAGTCTCGATAGTATGTAAGGTTTTTTGAAAAATTGTATTATGTAACAGGGGTAAAATGGGATGCTAAAATTTGTATGAAACACGGGTAAAAACGTCTAAAATGTAAGATTTAAAAAAAACTATCTGTACATGGTCTTACAAAATATACTGAAACTATTTTAAGGGTGAATTCAGACCGTGATAGCGAACAACTTTCCCCAAGGAACATATGTAGAAATCTATATCTGTACATATAATAAAACAGTAAAAAAAGTGTGTCTGTACATTAAATATATTTCCAAAAAAATATTGGGGGCGATGGAGACGTAGTAATAGAGTAAGAATTTAAAAAAAAATGTCTGTCTGTTTGTCTGTATGTCTGTTTGTCTGTTTGTACACGCTAATCTCCGGAAATACTGGACGGATTTGAATGCAACTTTTTTTGTTATATAGCTATTAAGCCTGGGCAACATGTAGGGTATAAATGACTTTGGAAAATGGAACGCCTGATGCAGAACCATAATGGTCCAGCTAAACTATAAGAGATATAAAAATGTCGCCTTAGTAAAAGTTGTTCAGCCTGATGAGCATTTTCCAGAGACAAAGTCCACGCGAACGAAGTCGCGGGCTTCGGCTAGTATGAAAATAGTTTTTGACTTTGCATACAAACTCGGATCAAATCAACTTGTATGGAAGGGCAAAAATTACTTTTCATATTTTGATACGTGTTCCTTGGGGAAAGTTGTTCAGAATCGTGGACGAATTTACCCTTAAATAATTTCAGCATATTTTGTCAGACCTTAGATAGTAAAATTGTTGACAATCCTTTTTAGCAGTTTTTAGCAGCTGAGTTTCATATGCTTTCACCTCCTATTTTACCTCCTTAGATAAAAATGCTTAAATAAACTCCCATGCTGGTCTGGGAGAAAGAATAAACTTAGAATGTACCAGCTGCTTCTCTTCCCGCGCAGATCGTAAAAGCCGATCGAGGGAATGGGCAAAAATGCGAATCATTTTAACAGGCGATGCGGCTAGCAACCCGTCACTGTATTGATTGCTTTTCCATCTTCTCGCCCACCATGATGCTAAAAGTGGCTTTTGAGTCTTGCGGCCCTAGGCTCTGCATAGAGCCGCAAGACCCAAAATGCTCTGTCTGCCCCATTAGGGATAAAGACGTGATAGTATGTATGTATGTAGATAAAAATATATTTTTTAAATAGTGATACACTAAACTATTGTTTAAAACCGTGAGCTCATAAGTATTTTTTTACATTTCTAACTTCAAAATTTATCAATTTTCATACAAACTTTCAACCTTCATTTTAACCCCTTAGGGGTGAACTTCTTAAAATCCTTTTTTAGTGTGTGAGGAACTCGGTGGCCCGGCGGGAGTACGCATTGCTAGCGCTTTCGCAAGTAAAGCAACGCCGGGCGTGGTCCGCAGTTGGATGGGTGACCACAAGTGGCATATAAATTTCTCGAGCTCCTCCGTGCCTCGTCGTCAAGCTATGTCAGATGCCTTTAGGCAGCCTGAAAAATCTGACACCTGTATTGGCTACTTACACTCACGAAAACCAAAAACAAACAAAAGTGTGCACTTACGCCTTCTACACCCAGCGGTTTCATGTGCGTTGATTGATCTGTCAATATGTAAGCCAGTTAGTTTTTTTCCTTTTACGTGTATATAAAGATTAAGGGTGAAGATATTTAAAAAAGTTTACAAAGTAAGCAGAATATATATAGAGGAACTGAAGTAGTTAAAACGAACCTTGTGACGTCACTTCTTTGACAATATGCCAATTGATAGTGCATTCGATGATTTACACATATTAGAATAGTCTTTGTATTGTGTTAATTTCCACGTCCGTGTTTAGCATTATAGTAACTCTATTTATTTAATTTCTTAGTCTCGTATTTATTATAAGTGTATAAAAAAGAGAAACAGTAATGGCACTTCATACAAACGGAGCAGCATATATACCTAGTACTACTACAAACGAAACAATCCGTCCGTGCACACGCCAAATGTGTGAGTTAAACCATCAGGGTCGCCACCACAGAATTTGTTGCTATGCTTACCTGTTTTCATCACTCGGAATCTATAAAATTTTCGTTATTTATTGTTTGCCGTGGATAAACAATGATAATGTGCGCAGTTTCTCACCAATATAATTCAATAATCCTAAGTGACTCGCGTAATGTCAACGTGCGACTACCAATAACCCTGTTTTACTGCCGCTTACACCTCACAATAACGGGGGAAGGGTTGCGGGGACACCAGATTGCGGGGGACGGTGCGAGTTTCCGTTCTGTATGTAATACTATTATTAATTCTGTGACAAAGGTTCCTTATACATATCTATAAAAAATCAGGTTGTGGTATGGGACAATTAAATCATTTATTTTATTCTGTTTTTAGTATTGATAGCGGTAACAGAAATACATCATATGTAAAAAAAAAACTAGAACTATCTAGCTGTCACGGTGGTACAGCCTGGTGGCAGACAAACAGACGGACAGTTGAGTCTTAGTAAATTGGGTCCCGTTTTACCCTTTGGCAACAGAATTCTAAAAACATGGTACAAAATATGAATAACTAGCTATGCCCGTGGGCTTCGCTTCTCGTGGGAATTTCGGGATAAAAACTATCCTATGTCCTTTACCTGGGTATCAAACCATATTCATATCAAATTTCATCTAAATAGGTTCAGTGGTTGAAGCGTGAAGTGGTAACAAACAAAGAAACAAACAAACTCACTTTCGCATTAATAATATTAGTAAGGAAGTAAGAATTTATAAAAACCTAACCTAGTTGGTAGCTGGCAACTGAAAAAAGTTTAAGTTACCGGCAGTTGTCGCAGAGGGAGAACCCAAACAATGCTTGCCGTGTCCAGGACTGCTTTCTGAATTTAGCCCTTGACCCACTTATCTAGTATTAAGTATATTCATCTCTATTAAGTCTATATCCTCCCATGCTGGTCTGGGAGAAATGGAGAAATAAAAAAAAAACTTAGAATGTACCAGCTGCTTCTCTTCCCACGCAGATCGTAAAAGCCGATCGAGGGAATGGGCAAAAATGCAAATCATGTTAACAGGCGATGCGGCTAGCAACCCATCACTGTATTGATTGCTTTTCCATCTTCTCGCCCACCATGACGCTAAAAGTGGCTTTTGGGTCTTGCGGCCCTGGGCTCTGCATAGAACCGCAAGACCCAAAATGCTCTGTCTGCCCCATTAGGGATAAAGACGTGATAGTATGTATGTATGTATGTAAGTATATTCATTACTAGCCGAAGCCCGCGACTTCGTTGTCGTGGATTTTATGTCTCCGGAAAATGCTCATCAGGCTGAACAACTTTTTCTAAGGCATCATTTTTATATTTCTTATAGTTTAGCTGGACCACTATGGTTCTGCATCAGGTGTTTCATTTTCCAAAATCAATTATACCTTTCGTTTCAAAGTTTTAGAAGGGCCGGCATTTAAATCATTCATTAAATATCGGGCAAAAAACGATATTATCTTATCTTATCTTGCTGTGGGGTCCATAAATTGGAAGCACGTCGAACCTTTGGGTTATATTGTACTTACCCCCTTGCCTTACTCACGCGCATCGGGATTTCTGAAGAAGGACTGCATAAGCTTATATTATATAGGTATTTTATTGAAAATATCACAAGTTAGCTTGCTACACTTGCACCCCTATTCAATTTCTCAACATATCCCAAAGGCAAACTGGTAGATAATGCATTAGCATTAAGTTTGACCCATTGTAATCAAAAGATTGTGTGCAATAAACTTAAATAAATAAATAAATAAGCTTCAGAATATCACCTGGTGCATAGTGCCTATAGTCCTCTAGTTTCGGATAAGCTGATCCAAAGAGGTCCATACGCTTCCTAGCCATTGAGTCGCAGCTGCACAAAATGTGTCTCATTGTCTCCTCTATTTCCTCACATGCCCGACATTCAGGGCTCTCGACAAGTCTCATTTTGAAGAGATGACTGCGGTTTTGAAAGTGTCTAGTCAGGGCTCCCAGAAGAGTTCTTGTCTGTTTTCTGTTATATTGATATAACCGTTTGTGCCATTTGGCAAAATCTTCACCGAGTGTCTCCTTAGAGTGGATATGTCCACTTATGTCATTCCATTCAGCCATGTGTCTAGTTTTGACATTGGCATTTATGGCACTTGTGACCATTCCATATGATAGTCCTAGGAAGGGTTCGGGCCCTATTAGTAAGTTGGCAAAAAACGATATTAATCGAGGTAAGTCTCGTATTACGAATAACAGTAATTGTGACTGCGAAACTCTAAAATCATACCTATAATATGGGTAACTTACTTTGAACCTTGTAAACCCCTCTTTTACTTCAAAAAGTAAACAGGGCAAGATAAATGGTAAACATTGAACCATGACCTTGCCGGAAATAGGGTCAGACGGAGATTATATAATAGTCTGAACTAGACCTGCCGATCGATGGTACGAGCTTGTGAGGTCGCCATGATACAGCTGTCTTTACTTTTCTCTCTTTCTAATGTTTGTATGTTATATTTTTCTATTTATAAATCCCCGGGCCGCGATTACCAACTGTATGTGGTGAGAAGAATTGGTCGCAGGTCTCAGAAAATCGGGATAAGTGGAAGTTTATGGTGGCAAACCTTTTTCCCAGCAGTGGGACAATAAAGGTAGACAAAAAAAGAATTTGCCAAACTTTCTAAATTTCTTTTTTGGAAGAGTACACTTCTTAGGTGTTCCCATAGGAATTTTATTAAAAATTGTATGTAACTGTCACGGTGTCAGTATTGAGTATATTGAGTATATGATATGGTTTAAAAAGTAACCTTTTATATAAGGTATAACTAAATATACTGAAACTGTTTTAAGGGTAAATTCAGTCTGAGATACTGAACAACTTTCCCCAAAGAACATATGTCGATTTATCATTTTTCATATTTCGACATATGTTTCTTGGGGAAAGTTGTTCAATATCACGGACTGAATTCGCCCTAAAAATAGTTTCAGTATATTTTGTTAGACATTTTATATTAAGTTACAACTTTCAAAAAGGTTCTTGAATGGCGACCGCGTACTGGCAAGCGAAGCGTAGGGCACCCACCTACAAGGTGGTCAGATGACCTGACCAGGGTCGCTGGAAAGCGCTGGATGCAGGCCGCTCTTGATCGGTCATTTTGGAAATCTTTGGGGGAGGCCTATGTCCAGCAGTGGACGTTATGCGGCTGAAATGATGACAACTTTCAACACACACGGCACGCACGTACTTAAACAACAAATGTCTCGACATTCGCTGACGTATCCGTTGCAAGTCTAAACAAAGATATGCACTAGTGTTTTGACGGTGTTCATAGTTTTATCCATCATTATATTCTTTACCCGACTGCGACAGAAGGAGGGCTATGTTTTTCTAGTAGTTGTTATGTCGCAGTTGGATCTGTTTGGCATAGCAGCTAGCAATTTGGCGAACTAAAAAACCTGGAAGAGATTGCAGTTGCGATAAGGCCGCCTTTTGACATCTGTTTTATGTGTATTACTTTATGTTTTGGTGCAATCTTCTTCTTATCGTGTGTGTTAGTGACTAATACTAGTGTCAGAGTTTTTAAACCGCCTTAAAGGCCTCTGACATGGTTTTAGGTAGGTAACGACCAATGTCAAAGACAGTGGACCGGGACCGACGGCTTAACGTGCCCTCCGAAGCACGGATCATCTTACTTATCAGACAATCAGGTGATCAGCCTGCAATGTCCTAACCAAACTAGGACAACAACACAAAGTCGTTGCCCCCGCCAGGAATCGAACCCGCGACCTCCGGGTATGAGCCGAACGCTCTAACCATTACACCACGGAGGCAGTTATTTTTTGGTGCAATAATAGTAGATTGTGCTACAAGGCGTACCTAAAGGTAGCGAGGGCGCTACTTTGAATCCAGAGCCAGCGAGGGATTTAAGTATTTCACCCGAAGTAAAAATATTACTGTACCCGAGTAGCACACTCTACTTTTCATCTCCATCTATGAGAAAAACTAGCAAATACAAAACAGAATATAAACAAAAGTAGAACACCTACATGTACCTTATCATAGTTCAGATACTCTTAAATTGGTGTCGTTTTCATTCAAAAATAATACGAAATAATTTTTTGGAGGGCAACAACCTCTGATAAAATTTTCGCTCATAACTTCGTTTGCCTGGTCCTTCATATCTTTTTAAAAAAAGAATTCAAATTTACACAAATTATTACAAAACAATACAAATATAACCTATAACTTCTGTAATTACTTTGAATCAAAGACAAAAATTAGCTTTTTAATTATAATTATTTCTTATTTCAAAGCGAAGATCATTAAAAT
Source organism: Acrobasis consociella (assembly GCA_963555685.1). Classification (NCBI taxonomy): domain Eukaryota; kingdom Metazoa; phylum Arthropoda; class Insecta; order Lepidoptera; family Pyralidae; genus Acrobasis; species Acrobasis consociella. The sequence goes on from OY743127.1 coordinate 1,610,960, forward strand.
GTTAACCTACATTCACCCATGTTAACAACTATATGTATTCCAAATTTAAATAATTACGACGCCTGTGACCATTATTTGTTGTTTTAAAACTAAATTTTACTTTTTTTTTGCTCGACTGCCAGCATTATTTTTGATTCAATACCTAGAGATTTTCTTTTTCAACTTTTAATTCCGAGAGAATCAACAGTAAATTTAGTTTAAAATGTTTTGGGATAAAAACATCGTTTTTTTAGTAGATGAGATAAACTACACAACCAATTTTTATAAAACTTCTGTGGGACCAACAGATAAAACATTAAAATAATAAAAATTTACAAAGTTTTTTTTATTTGATCCTGGCGTTTTAGCAAACCTCAAAATCGGACATGACTGAGTTTTTTATATAGATCGATAGTTAACTGTACTTTTCGTCTATTTTAAATACAAGAGTAGAAGTCCGATGTGGCATTTTTGCGTAGTTTCATAAAAAAAACAAAGTTGAAGAATTTTTGATTAATTGAAAACGAAAAAAAAACTTTTAAATGCAAAGTATTGTTGAATGATTTCATGATAGGTAGTTATTGACGTCAGATCATTTACCTACAGCTAAGTTTAAACGCAAGTAAAAAAGAAGCGGTAACAAACTGCACTGCAGCATTTTCTCCAAAAACGTCAACTTAGTATTATACTGATATTCTGGATTAGATATGTGGACTGAAAATACATTGATAAGTCATAATTATTAATGTAGCATGATGTCAAGTTTAAAATTAATATCAATTCGTAAGTTTAGTACCTTAACATGTAAAGAATGTACTCAAATGATGACAATTGTAAATGTACAAATAGGTACAAACATTTAAGAGGGACCAGCGCCAAGCTCAAGCCAGACGTTTTTGTCTTTAAGGTAATCTAATCTGAGGGCTGTTTAAATACCTCCAGACTGCCCATGGGAGGTCAGCACTACTCACTTTACTAACTAAAGTTAATCCACCTACTTTGTATCATAAGAGTAAGAACTAAATCATCACAGTAAATCCCTAGACCATTTATGAATGAAACGGCCACTTAGCTGCAATTTCTGATGGCTTATCTATTTTAGATCGTGCGCAGTAATTGTGCGCACATGTCAACACGTTGTCTTTATGAGTCAAAGTGTGATAACGGTGATGTAAAGTATACTTTGGTTCATGGTTTACGTAACTTTTTGACCGAGCGAGCGAAGCGAGTGAGGTCTCTAAATCGAGTTGGGGGCGAAAACACATTGTATGTATGTATGTATGTATGTATGTATGTATGTATGTATGTATTTATGTATGTATGTATGTATGTTTGTACCGCGATAGCAGCCGAACCGATGGTTTGATTTTGATGAAACTTGGTAGGCATGTAGGAAACATCAATAGAATTTTCAAGTTCGTTGGGCATCAAAATCGGTTCAGTAGTTTTTGAAATATTAATAAAAATGTCCGCGATTATGTATCAAACGAAACCATAGCGCGTTCTAACTTTGGATACCGCCATCTAGGGGTTATTTAGGAAACTGAATTGCGAAATATAATCGCGAGGTCTAAGTTCGCGGCGAACTACTAGTTAATCGAATATGAGCCCCGAAAATTATAGGATCATTTAAGGCGAGGCACCGGCGGATAAAGTGGAAAAACTGTTATCACCATCATCAGGTCTTTTTGTCTCCACTGCAGGAGCACGACCCTCTCTGTACACCAGAGCCATACTTGGTCAGAGCAGCCAGAGGGCTTGGCCTACACTCTCCACGCTGGCCAGACGGGTTGGAGAGGTCTCATTGATGTTTATAAGCTTTGTTTAGCTTGTATTCCCTAAGACGCCTTCTACGACATCCACGGGAGGACTTGGAACTGTTACGCTTATTTAAAATAGATCACTAACGCATAATAAATTTAAAAAATAGTCAAATAAAAAAAAAACGACAATCCCATACAAATTACTCAGGCGGCCGCACACTTTTACTGTTATTTTAATTCTATTATACTAAAGTGATCTAGTATAGCCCGAGGAGGCCGAGGTACGCGGTACGCGTTTTATTACGCAGAGGCGAATTTACCAATAGGCTGAGTAGGCTACAGCCTAGAGCGACACACTTCGGGGGGCGGCAAATTTTAGGCCAATTGGACCCCCATCCCCCAAATTTTATCGCGCATTGTAATCGAGAAAGTAGAAGGGCGTTTTCGTAATTATATTTCAGTGAACGCAGCTTAGGAGCGGGTAAATATAAATAGCCTTCTGGCGGCTAATGTGTAAATCCGCCACTGTTATTACGGGTATGTCCCTTCCACGTTGTTTATTACAGAGTGCTCGGACATGAACTAGCGATAATTTAAGAACATGCCGTAGTCATTTATTGACCTAGCGAGCGAAGCGAGTGAGGTCTCTAAATCGAGTTGAGGGCGAAAACACATTGTATGTATGTATGTATGTATGTATGTTTGTACCGCGATAGCAGCCGAACCGATGGTTTGATTTTGATGAAACTTGGTAGGCATGTAGGAAACATCAATAGAATTTTCAAGTTCGTTGGGCATCAAAATCGGTTTAGTAGTTTTTAAAATATTAATAAAAATGTCCGCGATTATGTAGCAAACGAAACCATAGCGCGTTCTAACTTTGGATACCGCCATCTAGGGGTTATTTAGGAAACTGAATTGCGAAAAATAATCGCGAGGTCTAAGTTCGCGGCGAACTACTAGTACGAACAACTTTTACTGAGGGAAAAATTACGGAATCGCGAATCAAATATTCGCTGCTCCGTAGTAAATAGTAGTTCTCGTGAACCTAGACCTCGCGATTATTATTTTCAATACATTTTTATTAATATTTCAAAAACTGCTAAACCGATTTTGATGCAGAATGAACTTGAAAATTCTATTGATATTTCCTACATGCCTACCAAATTTCATCAAAATCAGACCATCGGTTCGGCAGTTATCGCGGTATAAACATACATACATACATACAGTGTGTTTCCGCCCCCAACTCGTTTTAGAGACACTTGCTTAAACCTATCGCTTTATGGAGCAGCAAATATTTTATTCGCGATTTAGTAATTTTTCTCTCAGTAAAAGTTGTTCGTATCTAGATGACGATAGTATGTACTTAAGTTATCGCTCGTTCATATCGGAACACACTGTATAAGCAGGTATGCTACACTCTACGAGAGATACTGTGAGACAGTATTTTTTTTAAATTTTAATTGACAGAGCAAGCGAAGCGAGCAACGTCTCTAAATCGAGTTGGGGGTGAAAACACATTGTATGTGTGTAAGTATGTATGTATGTTTGTACCGCGAAACTGCCGAACCGTCGGTCCGATATTGATGAAATTTGGTAGGCATGTAGGAAATATCAATAGAATTTTCAAGTTCGTTGGACATCAAAATCAAACGAAACCATCGCGTGTTCTAACTTTGGATAGCACCATCTAGGTGTTAATTAGGGAACTGAATTGTGCAACGCGAATAATAATCGCGAGGCCTAAGTTCGCGGCGAACTACTAGTATTTGAGTATAATTTTTTTAAATTACTAAAAATCTAGTGCCTTCTAATATTTAATGTTTTTTTTATTACTAACAAATGATGGACTACAATTGTCTGGAATATCTGAAATAAATAAAGTGAAAACAGAAATGGTTATGATAAAAAGAGAAACAAAGAGATACACAACGACAATCTAAAGGTCATGCAAGTTTGTTGGCTTCACAGATCGTTTCGACGAAACGTTTTGACAAGTTACATACAAATCAGTGCCAAAAAGATTCTACAGAATGAACGGGCACATTTTCCTTATTTTGAAGCAATTGGGTATTTTTGTGGCTCCAAAAATAAGTTTTTTAAGCTGTTTTGAAAATATAACGTCACAAAAAAAAACACTTGTCATTGATCATATCTATCTTTAAAGTGATTTTAGATTTATGATTGCGGAAAAACTGATATTAAGAACGCTGTTAGACTTTAAGAAACTATGACGTCATTAGCCTGTATTTCATACAAATCCTGTAAAAAGTGTTTGCTATAACCTTTAGAAAAAAGATTCTGATTTAAATTGTTGGAGAGTAGCTTATTCTTCAAATCAAGCAAAACGCGTACGCTTAACATACATACTATCACGTCTTTATCCCTAATGGGGCAGACAGAGCATTTTGGGTCTTGCAGCTCTATGCAGAGCCCAGGGCCGCAAGACTCAAAAGCCACTTTTAGCGTCATGGTGGGCGAGAAGATGGAAAAGCAATCACTACAGTGACGGGTTGCTAGCCGCATCGCCTGTTAAAATGATTCGCATTTTTGCCCATTCCCTCGATCGGCTTTTACAATCTGCGCGGGAAGAGAAGCAGCTGGTACATTCTAAGTTTTTTCGTTTCTCCCAGACCAGCATGCGTACGCTTAAGTTGTGGACAAAACAAACATTCCGACTGAATACAATTTATCACCACTCGTTCCCTCTCTCACGGGTTATGTAAGAGGTGATGTTTTTAAAAGAATAAGTCATACCTTAACCAAGCTCACTGATCTTTAAATATTCATATTAATATCTTTCATTTCATATTCTGACGTCATAGAAACTATTGTAAGTAGGCAAATTTGACTTCGGAAGGGGCAAAACTAGTAGGTGAATACCAGTTGCTCTCACAGAGATGGCAGCATAACTGGCAAAGAAGTGACAAAGAAAGTGTTGAATATTCTTTAAAAATATTTATTGCACTTCTTATACGTCATATTTAATTAATTAAAGTACTAAGTTCTGCATTTATTTAATAGTAATAAAAGATGTTTTTTTAATTAATCGGTCAAGATCCGCACGACATTAATAAATGTCCACGTTCATTGTCTTACTATTGTGTCTGGTCTCTCTCCCATGCTGGTCTGGGAGAAATAAAAAACTTTGAATGTACCAGCTGCTTCTCTTCCCACGCAGATCGTAAAAGCCGATCGAGGGAATGGGCAAAAATGCAAATCATGTTAACAGGCGATGCGGCTAGCAACCCATCACTGTATTGATTGCTTTTCCATCTTCTCGCCTACCATGACGCTAAAAGTGGCTATTGGGTCTTGCGGCCCTGGGCTCTGCATAGAACCGCAAGACCCAAAATGCTCTGTCTGCCCCATTAGGGATAAAGACGTGATAGTATGTAGATGTATGTATGTGTCTGGTAATGGCGGTAATGGAACGGTATCTTTAGCACCGTCTAGTGACGAGGAAAGAGTAATAATTATGTTTTTAAGGCGATAGATATCCTAAACAAATGATGTGTATAACAATATCCTAAGACTTTGAAAGAGAAACGTGTCTGCCGTCACGATCCAAACAATAAAATATTGTATGGAACTAAGATGTATGTATAGAGTAGACTTTATAGACAGAAGGTAACAAAAACTAATAGAAATAAGCATGACTGTATGATTGTCTATTTCATGTGACTTGCTTTGAATATGGCTTATAATTATAATATAGGTTAGGTACCTAATCATCATCATCATCAGGTCTTTTTAGTCTCAACTGCAGGAGCACGACCCTCTCTGTACTACCAGAGCCAGTGTATACTTGGCCAGAGCAGCAAGAGGACTTGGCCTACACTCTCCTCGCTGGCTAGATGGGTTGGAGAGGTTTCATTGATGTTTATAAGCTTTGTTTAGCTTGTATTTCCTAAGTCGCCTTTTACGACATCCACGGGAATACTTGGAGTGGTCCTATTCTACTCCGCCGGAAACCACATGGCTTGGCAATATAGGTAATACATGTCTGCAATTAGAGCAAGAGTCATTCATTATGTATTTGTTATAAAATTTATAGTATCGTTTAGTATCACATAACACAAGTCTCGAACTTACTTTAGGGCTAGCTCAATCAGTCTAATTTGTCCGCTATATATTTATTTTATAGATATTATGTTGGTACGCTTTTCAGCCACGGATCCATAGGGACCCGGTCCTATGAGGCGTTCATGGGGCCAAAGCCAACATGAAGAGGCCTTTTAGTACCTTTTTATCTAAAATGTGAGATGGCTGCATCTACGGAGGTCTATCCCTTAATGTACCATTGAGATACACTAACGGACAGTCCTCCGTAGCTGCCGAACTATTGCCAGGGAGGGATTGACTTGGTTTGGGCTATGTGGATGGGATGTTAGTGGACCGGATAACTGGGTTATGGAGTGAGATACGGACATCTACCTAAAAATCTCTCACAATAATTTTAACCTGGTAGATGGTGACTTGCTGCTCGTTGGCTACACTGCCTGTGGGCACCCTAACTAGCCACGAAAATGTGGCCAGGGCGCAACACAATGTAAGCAGCTGAGGGTGTCGAGAGGTGCGGCTCCGGTTTCACCATCACGGGGCTTACCCCCGAGAGCGGGTTTCCCCGTTATTACGCCATTACGTGCAATTAGGGTTGCCAACCGTACTCTAAAATAGAGTATTGTCCTCTATATCATGTGGTCGTACTCTATAATCTATAACACTAATAAAGTACGCTAAAATACTCTTTTTAGGGTTCCGTAGCCAAATGGCAAAAACGGAACCCTTATAGATTCGTCATGTCTGTCTGTCTGTCTGTCCGTCCGTATGTCACAGCCACTTTTTTCCGAAACTATAAGACCTATACTGTTGAAACTTGGTAAGTAGATGTATTATGTAAACCGCATTAAGGTTTTGACACAAAAATAGAAAAAAACAATAAATTTTGGGGGTTCCCCATACTTAGAACTAAAACTCAAAAATTTATTTTTCATCAAACCCATACGTGTGGGGTATCTATGGATAGGTCTTCAAAAATGATATTGAGGTTTCTAATATAATTTTTTTCTTAACCGAATACTTTGCGCGGGAGACATTTCCAAAGTGGAAAAAAGTGTGTCCCCCCTCCCGTAACTTCTAAAATAAGGGAATTATAAAACTAAAAAAAATATATGATGTTCATTACCATAAAAACTATCAGCGAAAATTGGTTTGAACGATATCTAGTAAGTAGTTTTTTTTTTATCCGTCATTAATCATAAACGGCAATTTACCTTTAATTCAATCAACTCAAATATAAAAATTAAAAAAAAACTTACAACAAGACTTTTATATTATGTTATTTGCTACTACGGAACCCTTCATGGGCGAGTCCGACTCGCACTTGGCCGCTTTATTTACAAAATGTTTAGTGCACGTCTGTAATAATACGCAAAAACCTTAATCAGAATAAAAAATATTTCAAAATCTGTTGATGTTAGGGAGTAAGCATGATTTAATTGATATTTACTTACATTTCGCCAGCCATATTTTAAACATATTTCACAAAACTATTAAATCTCTGGAAGGTAATTCTAGATGTTTTTGGTACAATTGTAGATGTTTTTGGTATTATGGAAAATTTAAAATCAGAATTACAGCAAAGACTGAAAGACAACTATTTTGGCTATACAACAAAACAGAAATTAAAACCTCTTGAACTATCATCACCTGACTTGTATAATAAAATTAACACTAATTTTTCATTGTGTATAAACAAATGTTTGACTTATTTACAAAAATGGTTTGCTTTTAGTAATGATAACTGGCTGTATTCACTAAATACAATATCTTTAAAGACTACTGTTGAATTTAATCATTTAGAACAAATTATAGAAGGAAAACTTAATTTAAAAAGACTAAACATAGACATGGATACTTTATATTCAGAAGTAACAATTTTAAAATTGCTCCAAGCCGAATTGTTTAATAACGCAGACTTTATACAAAAATGCACCGCTGAAAAATGGCAATATATTTTTAAAAAATGTCCTCAAGAATTTGATTGTTTAAAAAAAATTATTAGCTATATACTCTCTGTTCCCGCCGCTTCAGCATTTACAGAAAGAGTCTTTTCGGTCATGAATGAGAAGTGGCGAGAAGAGAGAAACAGAGCTTCATTGAATTTAATCAAAAATGAGCTCTTGATATATATAAATTTAGAGTTAGAATGTTTAGACTCATTCAATACCTTTAAAAATAATGAAAATTTGTTATGTGCCGCAAGAAGTACTAAAAAATACCTTTTTAAAAGATAAAAATAAATTATACTCTTTTTTATAAGTGCATACTCTTTATTTACCTCCTTTAAAATCAGATATACTTTATTTCTGCTAAAAAAAGTTGGCAACCCTACGTGCAATACACCCTGGAGCGTATGAATATATATAGATATTTATTATTATCATCATCATTTCAGCCGCATAACGTTTACTGCTGGACATAGGCGTCTATAAAGGATTTCCAAAATTACCGATCAAGAGCTGCCTGTATCCAGCGCTTTCCAGTAATTGCACTGATTAAAAAAACTACATCCTTACTTCCTTATTAATATAAATGCGAAAATAATTCTGTGTGTTCCTCTTCACTTTTTGACCACTGATGGATTGATTTGAATGAAATTTGCTATGGATATAGTTTACGACACGGGGGAGGACATACGTCCCAAAAATGATCCATTAAGGGAATGAAAAAGGGAGTGAAACTTACTTTGTAAGGGTATTCCTATTTTGCCATACAAAACTAGACTTTACTACTAAGTATTAAATTAAAGCTAGTATGGAATAAAAACGAACAAACTACTACACAAAAAAAAACACAAATACTTTGTTTACTCAATTCCGCCTACATTTTTTCCTAACAGATTAGATTTGTTACCCTTTTCTTGTTATTAGGACATATTTTAAATATTCTAATTTTAATGTTAAATCAACTGTCTAGCTATAACGGTTCATGAGATACAACCTGGGGACAGACAGATGGACGGATGGACAGACAGACGAACAACGGAGGCTTAGTAATAGGTACCCATTTTTACCCTTTGGTTACGGACCCTAAAAACACTTGAAAATATGTACCTAAGTACATAATATTTTCCGCGAAATTTAGTGCTTAGTCACAGGTATGGCACTTCATACAAACGGAGCAGCATATATACTTAGTACTACTACAAACGAAACAATCCGTCCGTGCACACGTCAAATGTGTGAGTTAAACAATCAGGGTCGCCACCACAGAATTTGTTGCTTAGCTTACCTGTTTTTATCACTCGGAAATCTATAAAATTTTCGTTATTTATTGTTTTCCGTGGATAAACAATGATAATGTGCGCAGTTTCTCACCATTATAATTCAATAATTCTAAGTGACTCGCGTAATGTCAACGTGCAACTACCAATAACCCTGTTTTACTGCCACTTACACCTCACAATAACGGGGGAAGGGTTGCGGGGACACCAGATTGCGGGGGACGGTGCGAGTTTCCGTTCTGTATGTAATACTATTATTAATTCTGTGGCTTAGTTACCAGCATTGAGTTTCGTAGAAAATATGCCAGACAATGCATAACTATGATAACATGACACACACTGAAATTTCCGGATCAAGTTACGTAACTGTTGATATACGTGGCGGACAAACCTGCTCAATGGAAGTGTATTATTGACCAAGTAGTACTGAAACGGAAGTTATAAGGTAAATTAATGGTTCTTATTTGTACTACAACTGCACTGTCTAATACTACTACGTCACAGAATTAAAATAAGTAGTATCTGGGTGACCGAGCTTTGCTCGGTTACATCTCAAACAATAACTACATTTTTTTAAACTTGTCTAAATACAATACAAAATAAAAAATTATATATATATTTGAAAATAAAAAAAAAAACAAAAGTAAGACACCGAGTGGGATTCGAACCCGTAACACTCTTTCTAGCGGTCCCCATCATAAACCGCTGAGCCAAAATGGATGGCGTCCGGCGCGACGAAATTAGCGATCATATTCTGCGTGAAAAGAAAAACGCATGAAAACACGAAAACAAGCGTTTTCCCAAACATAAGACTAATCTAGATCGATTATTTACCCCCGAAAACCTCCATATACCAATTTTCAGCGAAATCGTTAGAGCCGTTTTCGAGATCACAGAAATTTATAAATATATAAATAAATATATAAGAATTGCTCGTTAAATTATTTTGTACGTATAACAAAATAAAACGTCGCGAAATAATGTCACTTGTCCTTGAACATATCAATTTTAACGTGATTTTAAATTTATTATTGCAGAAAAACTGATAAAACCGCTATTTGACTTCAATAAAACTATGACGTCATCTGTCTGTATTTCATACAAAATCCCATAGAAACTGTTTGTTTTGACGTTTAGAAAAAAGTATCTGATTTGTCTTGTTGGAAAATAGAGTATTGGAAGTACACTGATGGTACAAACATAAACAGCGTGGGTCCGAATGTCACTTGTGTAATCATCAGGTCTTTTTGTCTCCACTGCAGGAGCACGACCCTCTCTGTACTACCCGAGCCAAACTTGGCCAGAGCTGCCAGGGGTCTTGGCCTACTGTACACTCTCCACGCTGGCCAGACGGGTTGGAGAGGTCTCATTGATGTTTATAAGCTTTGTTTAGCTTGTATTTCCTAAGTCACCTTCCACGACATCCACGGGAGGACTTAGAGTGGCTGTATTCCTCTGCCGGAAACCACATACCAATTCTGTTCGAGTAAAATTTAATAATGACAATAACTTTTTCCTGATGGGTTGTAATGCTATTAATCACGCCATCAATTTTTTTGTTTGGTTTCATGATAATTATTAAATACTAGCTGTGCCCGCGACTTCGTCCGCGTGGAATAGTTGTTTTGTAGAAAACATAATAATTTTTGTTTACAAACCTACCTCCTCAGCTTTATTACGTTGATACAACTCTGACAAATAATTTGTAATAAATGCTTTAATTTCTACCACATTCGATTATCATAAAAACGGTTATTGTGAGTTAATCTTAAAAGATAGATATATACTGTCGCGGACATTTTTTTAGATAATTTAAAGAGCAAGAACTCTTTCATACATATTTTTGGGTATCTCGAACGGTTTTCGCAGGGCACGCAATGGAAGCCCTCAAAGATGAACAATTTTCCCCGTTTTTTCCACATTTTCGACTGTTTCTTCGCTCCTTTTAATTGCAACGTGATGTTATATAGCCTTAGCCTTCCTCGATAAATGATCTATTCAACAGAAAAGGATTTTTTCAATTCGATCAAGTAGTTCCTAAGATTAGCGCGTTCAAACAAACAAACAAACATCAAACAAAAAAAAAAACAAATATATAAACAAACAAACTCTTCAGCTTTATATATAAGTATATGGATTAAGTAGTAAGTTAACGAGTAAGAAGTGTCGTTTGAGTCTGTAATGCACATTAAACTCGTGTATAAAAACAGAGGAAGTTATTTACTTCAATTGCTGTAAATATTACAAATGGGTGGGCTGATACCATCTGCGTGGGTAAATGCCGTAGAATTTACTATGAAATCGGTGACATGTGTGTAAAGAGATAATCTTCACATTTTTTGTTTGTACGTAAACTTTTTGTGCGTACGTTAACAAAAAATAACCGGCTAAGTGCGAATTGGATTCGCGCAAGGGTTCTGTACCATTATCTATAAAAATCGAGTTTGTTGTATGGGAGCCCCCTTAAATATTTATTTGTTTTTGTTTTTATTTTTTGTATAGCAGCAGCAGAAATACATAATGTGTGAAAATTTCAATTGTCTAGCTATCGCGGTTCTTGAGATACAGCCTGGTGACCGACAGACGGATAGACGGACGGACCGACAGCGAAGTCTTAGTTATAGGGTCCCGTTTTTACTCTTTCGGTACGGAACCCTAAAAATTATCGTATTAAAAGCTTAAATTGTTTTTACTGCTTTAGGGTCAGTTCACACCGAGACGCAACGCGAGGCGACGTGGCGCGTACTTTGAAGAAAAATAGAACTTGTTTACTACACAAAAAGATAGCAATTTCAGCGAGATTCCGCTGCGCAGCGCGACGCAGCGCGGCGTTGTACGTAACACTGAAATTTGTAACTTTTTGTGTAGTAAACAAGTTTAATTTTTCTTCAAAGTGTGCGCCACGTCGCCTCGCGTTGCGTCTCGGTGTGAACTGACCCTTAGTTTAAGACGTCAATTGTTACCATGTTGATAAATGTTAGAATAACATGTCATAGACTTAAATGATGTAGAGACATTCCTAGTATTTTTTTTACAAAGTACTTAGTGATTTCTGAATTTGTTCAATCTTTCTTTCGATCGACAGATCGACGACCTCCGTGGCGTAGTGGTCACCATGCTGGTCCGCCACCCAGAGGTCCCGGGTTCGATCCCCGGTCAGGGCAAGTTGGAAAATGGCCTTGTCCTGGGTCTTGGATGTTTATCTATATATGTATTTGTTATAAAATATAGTATCGTTGAGTTAGTATCCCATAACACAAGTCTCGAACTTACTTTGGGGCTAGCTTAATCTGTGTAATTTGTCCCTTTATATTTATTTATTTTATTTCTTTCTTTCATCTTAGAGCGTTGTGTATTTTTCTGTGCTGCTTAGGAGCCCAGCTATTTTTTTTACCCCTCAGAATATACAACATGAGAAAAAAAACCTGTCGGATCCGTTAAGATAATGTTGGGTAGCTTGTGTAGGTTCTATTTCATGCAGTCTTCAAAAATCTGCATCTTCATACATTTTTAGAACGGTAGGTATTTAATTTTGTATGGAGCCGCAGATTTTTTTTTGCAATTTCAGGGATGGGAGAAACCGATAAATAGAAACTGTACAAGCTACCCAATATTACCTTTACGGAACGAATAGGTTTTTTTTTACATAGTGTAAAAGGCAAATAAAGGTCATAAAAACATAAATTTAAATATAAAATATAATAAATTAAAAATATAAGTATACTTTAGATGACGATGTGCGACTTGTCCTAGTTTTGAGATGTTGGTCAAGACTGTTCTGTATTTCGAAGTTGATTATAAATATCTTCATATCTTATTTGTACATTATAAAAATCAATAAACAATAAATTATTAAATTAAATCTTCAGATTCTCATTATTTCAGATTTTCTTTTTTACAATTTCCCATATATTTTTTTTTGTTTTATTGCAATTGTACAATAAATAGGGTTACAATAAACATTGTTTTCTTCTTTCCAGATTCAAAATGAATTCCGGCTGGCTGGCCTGGGAATGCATAGTTTTTGCTGTCTTCATCTGTGCCACGTCTTGCTTCCCGCTGTGGAGGCGGAAGAAGGATGCCAAAGAGGCTGGCGGCAGCGCCAAAGCAGCATATATTTTTGCTGGCGGCGGTGTGTCAGTTCTAAGCATGATTCTGTCTATGGCGAGGGGCACGCTTGGTGTTAGATCGTTTTTAGGTAAGTTTTTTAGAGTTCCGAACTTAATGGGAAAAAACGGGAGTCTATTACGAAGACTCCGCTGTCCATCTGTTTTTCTATCTGTCTGTCACCAGGCTGTATCTTATGAACCGTGACAGCTAGTCAGTTGAAATTTTCACAGGTGATGTATTTGTGTTGCCGCTATAACAAAAAATACTAAAAATTGAATAAAATAAATATTTGAGGGAGGCTCCCATGCAACAAACGTGATTTTTTTACAGGTGGATGCTTAAAATAGTCAGAATATTTAGTTGTATTTTTACTTTAAAAATAAAAAAATAAATATTTTTTATTTTTATATACATATAATAAAATAAAATAAATATTTAATGGTGTAAAATAAACGTGTTTTTTTATAGATAATGGTACGGAAAACTTCGTGCGCGAGTCCGACTCGCACTTGGCTGATTTATATTTACTCTCAAACCAAGCGAAGCACGTGAATCATCTTAGTTTTATATAGGCGGAAATATGAGGGTAAAAAATATTTTAATTTGATTTCGTAAAATTTCAAAAATTTCATCGATACTAACCTAAACGTTTTTATTACCCTTATTAATAAACTGCCTCCGTGGTGTAGTGGTTACAGCGTTCGGCTCATACCCGGAGTTCGCGGGTTCGATTCCCGGCGAGGGCAACGACTTTGTGTTGTCCTAGTTTGGTTAGGACATTGTAGGCTGATCACCTGATTGTCTAAAAAGTAAGATGATGTGTTCTGGGCACGTTAAGCTGTCGGCCCCGGTCACTGTCTTTGACATTGGTCGTTACCTAAAACCATGTCAAAGGCCTTTAAGGCGGTTTAAAAACTCTGACAGTTGACTAGTGTTAGTCATTAACACACACGATAAGAAGAACCCTTATTAAGACGCAACTTCGTGTTTGAACAATCTTTTACCCGATAAACTTCAACGGGTTGTGGGTGGCTCGCGAAGTCTGCAGTAGTTAGTAGTTAGTTTATTCATCACCATGAATCGAACTCACGGTACCTCAAGTCAGCCACCCGACCGGTCGCACCCGGTTCCCGTATTTCTAGACTTTCTATAAATAGCCTAAGTCTAGAAACTGTTTATGATGAACTTGCTTGACCAGCGTTCTTAGCATTCTACAACGTGGAAGGGACATACCTGTAATAAATTGAATCATGGGCTACTAGATCACTATAGTATAATGAAATTAAAATAAGTAAAAAAAAAATGTCATTTTGTTTTATATGGAAATGACAAAAAAAAAAATACATATTTCAAAAAAGAGCTCGGTGATCCGTTGAGCATACACGTTGGTAGCGCTTTCGCAAGTTAAGCAACCCCGAACGAGGCCGCACTTGGATGGGTAGCCACAAGTGGCAAAGAATTTTTTTTTGCTTTTTAGTCAACACTGGAGCACGACCCTCTGTACTACCAGAGCCATACTTGGCCAGAGTAGCTAGTGGACTATGGCCTACACTCTCCGCGCTGGCCAGACGGGTTTGAGAGGTCTCATGATGTTTATAAGCTTTGTTTAGCTTGTATTTCCTAAGTCGCCTTCTGCGACATCCACGGGAGGACTTGGAGTGGTCCTATTCTACTCTGCCGGAAACCACACGGCGTTATTTATTTTTATTATCTTTGAAATAACTAGGTCTCAGTCCACATATTTAATTTTAATATCAGTATAATTGTAAGATGACATTTTTGAAGAAAATGCTGCAGTACAGTTTGTTACCGCTTTTTCTGTACTTGCGCTTAGGAAGCGGCAGTAAACTTAGCTGTAAGTGACCAATCTGACGGCAACATTTACCTATTAAGAAATCGAAAGAAATAGAAAAAAATACAATTATCAAGTGATACGAATATCCAAAGATATATAAGCAAGGGCCTGACACGCTTTGATAGAGCGAGATAGTTTATTGCGACTTCCAAAAGAAGAACAAGAAAAACGTTTTGTCCTTATCACCGACCGAACATTTGTTCATGGTCGGGTTATATGCACACTTCAAATTGCATATACTTGAAGCATAGAAGTAGATTTTTTTACGGCGTAAAAAGACCACACTAGCCGAGTGTAGATAATATGATAAGTGTCATCTTCATAAGAGCAAAAGAGATAGCATCAATTTGACAATGAGACAAGTTTTCATACAAAACATGTCACCCATTGTCACCCTGGCTCGAACATCGTTACACGAAAATTTGATTTTCCAAATTGTAAACTATGTTAATTTATAAGTTATCTTATACTGGAAAGATGGTATCGTACTGCTTTACCCATAGTTTGTGTAGTAGGTACAAATACAACCCATAAAAAGTTACACAGGAATATTTCGATTCTGGTCACATTTTACAATACTCTATATCCATCATATACCTTCTAAATCTATGACTTGAAGTGTGCCTATAACCCGACCATGAAAAAAATATAAGTCGTATCTATGTTATTCTCCTTCCCCCGGTCGCCTGGTGGCAAATCTACACTACTTGTATATTCTAAATCTTTGCAAATAAATGAGTTTTGACTTTTGATTTTTGGTACCTAATGTTATTCGGTAATCATATAGGTATGTACAATATCGAGAGTTAAAAAGACGCAGTAAACAATTTGTTACAGTGGTACTGCCAATTACTCATTTCTTAGTAATTTATACACCGATTATAACTTCCCATAAAGATTCTTGAAAAATCGATTGCTTTTATTGAGTCGTGTCCAATTCGTTTGATTGCATCGATTAATACTATACTCATGTACTTACTCAGTTAATTTTTGACCAAATTATGTTATAATTTTATTAATTTAGTGACCAAAGTGAAAGTCAAATATATCATAGGATATAATATCTCTTATTAATTATCACTTTGTTTTGTTTTTTTTTGCTATCGGACCATACCAGAAATTTAAAACAAAACTGCATTTTGTCATGGTAGGTTAGGGAGGCAAGTATTTAATTTTGTATGTAGCGCAGGTTTTTTTTTGCGATTCTAGTGATGGTCCCATGTCCCATAGTAAAAGTTGTTCACGTTATTCCCTTTCGTGTTGGTACCCCCTAGCTATACAACGAGGATGGGATATACCCGTAATAAATCGACCACGACTTATACTAGATCCCTATATTATAATGAAATTAAAATAACAGTCAAAAGTTTAAAAAAATCGGCATTTCCATACTAGAATGTGGTGCAGCCGCCCAGGCAATTTGTATGGGAAAGTGTACATTTTTATTTGTTTTGTTCAATTTGTATAAATATATAGATGGTAGGTGAGTTTTTAATAATGGCTGAAGATGGATAATGTTTATAAATACTTGTATTAGTCCGCTTTTAAAGACGGAAAGAAACCTTTTAAATCCCTACATATACCGTTATGTCTTAACAAACACGTGAAAATTAGTTTTAATTAGAATGTCACGGTGTGTCCACGTGATGGGCGGATAAGACAGGATAGTGAAGAATAATAACCGGCCAAGTGCGAGTCGGACTCGCGTACGAAGGGTTCCGTACCATTATCCACAAAAAATCACGTTTGTTGCTTTGGCAATTTGTTGCAATATTTAAGTAGGGCTCGCGCAAATATTTATTTTATTCTGTGTTTGTTATTATATCCCATGCTGGTCTGGGAGAAATAAAAAAACTTAAAATGTACCAGCTGCTTCTCTTCCCATGCAGATCGTAAAAGCCGATCGAGGGAATGGGCAAAAATGCAAATCATGTTAACAGGCGATGCGGCTAGCAACCCATCACTGTATTGATTGCTTTCCCATCTTCTCGCCCACCATGACGCTGGAAGTGGCTTTTGGGTCTTGCGGCCCTGGGCTCTGCATAGAACCGCAAGACCCAAAATGCTCTGTCTGCCCCATTAGGGATAAAGACGTAATAGTATGTATGTATGTATGTATGTATGTATGTTATTATAGCGGCAACAGAAATACATCATCTGGGAAAATTTTAACTGTCTACGTATCACGGTTCATGAGATACAGCCTGAAACTCGTTTAAAACAAAACAGACAAACGTAATAACTTTCAACGGTCGTTCATAAAATAATTTAAGAGATCCATACTATTCAAATGAGGACTCTATTACCGAATTTTGGTACCATTTCGCTTCTTCTTCTTATCGTGTGTGTTAGTGACTAACACTAGTGTCAGAGTTTTTACCGCCTTAAAGGCCTCTGACTTGGTTTAAAGTAACGACCAATGTCAAAGACAGTGACCGGGACCGACGGCTTAACGTGCCCTCCGAAGCACGGATCATCTTACTTATCAGACAATCAGACAATCAGGTGATCAGCCTACAATGTCCTAACCAAACTAGGACAACAAACAAAGTGCCCCCGCCGGGAATCGAACCCGCGACCTCCGGGTATGAATCGAACGCTCTAACCACTACACCATGGAGGCAGTTAACATTTCGCTTGAAACGAGAACAATGTGCGGTACACTATATGTATGGACAGGTGAAACTAAATAAAAGCTTATAAAATACTAGCCGAAGCCCGCGACTTCGTTCGCGTGGACTTTATGTCTCTGGAAAATGCTCATCAGGCTGAAGAACTTTTACTAAGGCGGCATTTTTATATCTCTTATAGTTTAGCTGGACCATTATGGTTTTGCATCAGGCGTTCCATTTTCCAAAATCATTTATACCCTATATGTTGCCCAGGCTTAATAGCTATACTTATAACAAAAAAAGTTGCATTCGAATCCGTCCAGTATTTCCGGAGATTAGCGTGTACAAACAGACAAACAAACAAACAGACAGTAATTTGTTTAAAATTCTTACACTATTACTACATCTCCATCGCCCCCAATATTTTTTTTGGAAATATATTTAAGGCCATACCCAAATTTTCCGGGGTCCAGTGGCGCCGCCATTTAAAATAAATCATTTTAAAGGAAACGGAGATATCATTTAAAATTGTGTCTTGGTCAAGTTCTAGATACCCATTCAAAGTATTTTTTAAACTACTTTTTGTAGTTCAAAGTGAGAACGTGAAGCTTTTCTACGCACATTTGCGAAAAACGGCCACTTTTAGCTAATGTGCGTAGAAAAGCTTCACGTTCGCACTTTAAATTATAAACAGTAGTTCATAAAATAGTTTTAAGGGTTATCTAGGGCTTGATCAAGACACAATTTTGAATGATATCTCCGTTTCCTTTTAAATGATTTATTTTAAATGGCGGCGCCACTGGACCCCGGAAAATTTGGGTGTGGCCTTAATGTACAGACACACTTTTATACTGTTTTATTATATGTATAGATAGATTCGCATCATATTTTTACAAATTGAACCAATATTTGTATTCAAACAAATTGTGTGAACAGCAGTGGCAGTGTAGGCCACGTGTATATCGTATTACTATCCGAAGCCCGCTACTTCGTTTGCTTGGATTATGTATCTGGAAAATGGACATCAGGCTGAACAAGGCGTCATTTTTAGGGTTCCGTAGTAAACAAGGAACCCTTATAGTTTCGCCATGTCTGTCTGTCTGTCTGTCTGTCCGTTCGCGGTCCTACTTAGAAACTATAAGTACAAGAAAGCTGTAAATTGGCATGGATATGTATATTAATTATGGCAAAAAAGTCGTAAAACAAAATATGGAAATAATTTTTTTTTAGGGTAGCTGCCATCCATACAAGTGAATTGGAAGTCAATATTTTTTTTCTCTACAAACACATTGTGTGGGGTATCGTTGAATAGGTCTTTCAAAAATATTGTGACCTTGGGAACATCATTTTTCGATTTAGGGATCCGTGTCTGAAATATTTGGGTTTAAAGTGATTTTTTTTTTGTTAAAGTCATCTATCTGCTAAACGGTTATATATGGACACGTGAAAAAAATCACAGCTATAGTATATATAATATAGTTTAAAGTAAAACTATCAGAGCTAAGTAGGGTTGAAGAATTAAAAAGTTAGAGGCGATCAACTTATAAAATGTACTCGAAAAGGAAAATTTCATACAAATAGACATTTCAGACGTTTTTAGTGACATGAACTCAAAGTTGGCATTTACAACTACGGAACCCTACACTGCGCGTGGCTCGACACGCACTTGGCTAATTATTATAGTTCCTATAGTTTAGCTGGACCATTGTTTCTGCATCAGGTGTCCCATTTTTCAAAATCATTTATATCCTATATGTTGCCCAGGCTTAACAGCTATGTAACAAAAAAAATGTATTTGTATTTAACTTTAGTTTATTTTGTACACGCCTACTACTATTCTCTTTTCCTCTCCTGGGTCTGCTGAAAGAGATTTCTTATGAAAAAAGCAGTACCTATGTACTCAATGTTCTTACTTTGTTGTTTCTGTGTTTGTATTTTGTGTACATGAATATTGTAAATAAATAAATAAAAAAGTTTCATTCGAATCCGTCCAGTATTTCCGGAGATTACAAACAAAGTAACAGAGAGCCATTTTTTAAATTCTTACTCTACTACTATGTCTCCACCTTTTTTTATGAAATATATTCAATGTAGGTACAGACACATTTTTTTACTGTTAGATGTTTTTGTCCCCAGGGTTTCCGTCAGAGCTGGTGTACCGAGGATCTGCGATGTGGGAGACGCTGTACGGTATCATACTAGCGTTCCCGTTGGTTTGCTTCCTCTTTGTACCCGTGTACTACCGCCTTCATACGAACTCCGTGTATGAATACCTCCATGTGAGTATTTAAAAACATGTTTTTATTCCCGGGCCTGAAAAATGCCGTTCTGCGCCTGCTTCTCGCGCAAGATGCGGGCGTAAAACGGCACTTTCTCGGCGGCAAAAGGCGGTATAACAACTGTGTGGCAAGTATGCCTTTTTAAATAGAAAAATACATTTCCAATTTGGTACAGTAGCCTTCGAGTAATCGGGGAACACACATAAAATAACCGGCCAAGCGCGAGACGGACTCCCGCACGAAGGGTTCCGTACCATAATCTTTTGCTTGTATATGGAAGCCCCACTTAAATATTAATTATGAGATTTTCATGAGTTGTTCAATTCTATCTCTAATTATCAGGGATCGGATATTCCAGTGCATATTTACCTAAACTTCGAGGAACTACATAACATCAGTGGATAATACCACCTCGAATATATTAAATATTAATTATAATATAGGGATTTAAAAATCATGAGTTGTTACTTTATTGCATTGAAATAATAAAAGAAATCGGATACAACTTATTGATTGAAGCATAATTTATTATATTTTTAGAGTTGAGTTATTTGATATAATTTTTACAAGAAACTCTAGAAAATGGACTAATATCCTTCAATCAAAAACTTTTACCTAAAGTTTTATTATTTTTATGCAATAAAATAACAACTCATGATTAAGAAATCCCTGTATTATAAATATGATTTAAAATTTTCGAGGTGGTATTATCCACTGATGTTATGTAGCTCCTCGAAGTTTAGGTAAATATGCACTGGAATATCCGATCCCTGCTAATTATGCTGAAGAGTACTTTAAATATTTCTTTTACTCCTGTACTATTTATTACCTGTCTTTTAAATAGACACCTGACATAGACAGCTCGTTGTAGTTCCACAATAAAGATATTTTGTATTTTTGAAATGGCAGTGGGCGGGACTCTAAGCGCGAGGAACCGATAGCCAATGGGGCAAAAAAGGCTCTCGAATGGCGACCACGACCAAGCGTAGGACTCTCACAAGGTGGTCTGCCAACCTGACCAACGTCGTTGGAAAGCGCTGGATGCAAGCCGCTCTAGATCGGTCATTTTGGAAATCCTAGGGGGAGGCCTACGTCCAGCAGTGGACGTTATGCGGCTAAAATGATGATAATGAAATTCTTCCTTGTATATTTAAACAATCGTTTCTTTTGCTGACGCGCTTATCTTTGAGTTCCATAGTTTGTGATAATCACTGAGTCACCGCATAATAATTTTTGCTCTAGAACGTGTTTGAGAGATATAATTCAAAGATAGACTTAAGTCCTTGACCCATGGATTGTTATTTATTATGATTTGTGACGCTGCTTGCTTTATATTATGTAAATTAATAGTCTTCTTTTCAATTGTTCAGAGTGTAAAGAGCTCGATAGTTCGGCGGAATTGTCTATCTGAGCTCGGTGCCCCGCGGGAGTGCGCTTTACTAGCGCTAGCGCAAGTAAAGCGACACTGGACGTGGTCCACTCTTGGATGGGTGACCACACGTGGCATAAAAAAAATCGAGCTCCTCCGTGCGTCGCGGCTGCCATCATTGTATGGCAGACGACAAGCTATGTCAGATGCCTTAAGGCAGTCTGAAAAATCAGACGCCACAGTTGGCCACTTAAAAACAGACAATCTATACTGACGCGCCGGGCCAGCCTGTAGCCAGCGCCAATTAAAAAAAAACTGCGCAAAAGTGACAGTGTGCATCACAATTTTATGAATTTATTTTAAATATAAAAAAAATGTTTATAAGGCATTTTTTCTCGCAAGTGTGTGGAAAAACGTACGATATACGTTTGTATATTAGTTAAAAAACTCGGCAAATTCGGCTAAATTACGCCCTCGCCTTCAGCTCGGGCTGAAATTCCGCCTCTTGTAATATAACCACCATTACGCACTTAAATCGTAACGTACTATTATTTAGTATTGATTTATTTTGAAAACAGTTGTTTTTACAGGTTTTAGCCTAATGCAATACGCTTGTTTGTTAATTATTATAGTTTTTAATTACACAGTTAATTATATTTGTAACAGATTATCCTCAAAGATAACTTATAAGAATTTAATGTTTTAGCTAAAAGTTTTAGTATTGTATAACGTTCCACCCCACTTTGGGTCATTATCTGCTCTTCTTGTAGGGTTGACTGGAAGAGATCCCTGACAGGGATAAGTCCGCCTTTTAACTGTGTTTCATATATATTTCAATTGTGAGTTATTATGTACAATAAAGAATTTAAAACAACAACAAGATACATTTGTGAATTCACTCAGACTGCAACAAAATAGGTCGTCTCGCTACTTGGTTTAGTCACAAAATAAATACTAGGTTTAGTGTGCGCAACACCCGCGTCAGTGGAGCCTCCTGCCATTATGTTCTGTTGTCTATGATAACTCATAAACTCATCATTAGGTCTTTTGGTCTCCAGAGCTGCCAGAGGTCTTGGCCTACACCCTCTACGCTGGCCAGACGGGTTGGAGAGGTCTCATTGATGTTTATAAGCTTTGTTTGTGGTTTCCGGCAGAGTAGAATAGGGCCACTCCAAGACCTCCCGTGGATGTCGTAGAAGGCGACAGGAATACAAGTGTGATAACTTTTGGATTAAATATAACATTTCATCTTCCTCAGATGCGCTTCGGCTCCCAATGGGTGAGAAGACTGGCAGCTGCCACCTTCCTGATCCGTCAGCTACTCAATCTGGCGGTGACGGTGTACACCCCAACAGTGGCCTTGCACGCTGTGCTACATGTCCCACATTGGGCTTCAGCTGCTGTGCTGACTGTGGTGGCTATAGTCTGCAATTTGCTGGGCGGATTGGCTGCGGCTATCAGGTATCATCAGTTTTTCTTTCATATTCACGGGTCTTTTCACCCCGGTATCATGCATCGCATCACCCATTGCCTTAAAAATATTTATTTCTCTTCCTTGTCACTAGATGGTGCTATAGATAATGTATATAAACGCCATCTAGTGAAAAGCGGGTGAACTAAATAGTAGATATAATATCCGTAGTACCATCTATTATTTGCCAGACTAACTACATAAATCACGATTTTCAAGCGTTAACCCCCAATAACTTCAAACGGTCGAACCGAGTTTCATCAAACATTACTAAGAAGAAACGAAAGGGAACTTGCGTAAAAAAACCGCTTTGAAATTTGTCCATCCGTTCGAGAGCTACGATGACACAGACATATAGACAGATAGACAGACAAATATTAGCGTCAAACTTATATAACACCATTCTTTTTTGTCGGGGGTTAAATATCAAATAAACTGGGTTGAAACAGGAACGCGTTATTTTCAACTTAGTGATAACTTTATTAACATTTTGATCGTCATCTTCAGGTCTTTTTGTCTCCACTACAGGAGCACAACCCTCTCTGTACTATCAGAGCCATACTAGGCCAGAACAGCCAGAGAACTTGGCCTACACTCTCCTCGCCGGCCAGACGGGTTGGAGAGGTCTCACTGATATTTATAAGCTTTGTTTAGCTTGTATTTCCTAAGTCGCCTTCTACGACATCCACGGGAGGATTTGGAGTAGCCCTATTCTTGTCTGCTAGAAATCACACGGCTTGTTAACATTCACATAATCTCTCCCTTCCATTTCAGAGCTGATGTGATCCAAACGTTGACTATGGTACTGGTTAGCGGAGCCTTCATCGTCCAGGGCACTATTCGCGCAGGAGGGCCCCAAAAGGTCATTGAGGACAACATTGATGGTGGGAGGCTGCAGTTCTTTAAGTAAGTGTATTTTCTTCTGGCATTCTTCTTTGACATGCTGATTGGAGTGAATAAATAAAACCACTTGTAGTATAACCACAAAAAGGCTAATGGTATGAAATTTTCCTTTTTCGAATACTTTCTATAAGTTAGTCGACTATATCTCTTTAATTTGTAAACCCTACATAGCTACGACAGTTTTCTTTTTAAGTTTGTTATAAATACTGCTGAAGTGAATTTATACGCGTCCATATACAATCGTATAGCTTGACAGGATGGGACACTCTTGTTTCTGGCTAACTTTTTGAAACGAACTCTTAAATCGAAACTGGTATAAATTACTTAACAAACACACTATGTCATTAGATTATGACTTTCTGACCCAGCCATTATTTATATTGCTTTGCTGTGATATCCTTATAGACTGTGCAGAATTTTTTAATCAACCTATACTACTAGACACGGCACTACTATGGAAAAATAGGACTAAAACGTGAGTTTCAATGCGTTAGCCATTGCAGCCATTTAGGATCATGTGGGTTTAATAAACACTTTAAGACGTGAGTCATGGAGATGAATGTGACATTTGTGACTGTTCGCTCGTATCTTGTGATTATTGTAGACGTTTATCCAGACTAGTTGGTGCTGAAATTAAGACTAGAGCTATTTCA
Source organism: Acrobasis consociella (assembly GCA_963555685.1). Classification (NCBI taxonomy): domain Eukaryota; kingdom Metazoa; phylum Arthropoda; class Insecta; order Lepidoptera; family Pyralidae; genus Acrobasis; species Acrobasis consociella. Next base: position 1,635,245 of record OY743127.1, read on the forward strand.
GACGCTATTTTTGTAAAGATCTTCCCGCGACTGATAGTCGCAACAGGTGACAAGAGGGCTGGCTGCTTTTTTGCTCAACGGATCAGCATTGCTATTGGACGCAGCCAGCGTCCTTGCTACCATGCCACATGGGCTAGATGACTTTTTTAATTTATCATAATTTAGTACAGGATTATTTTAGTTTGGTTTTATTTATTTGCTCCTGTTTGTTTTTTCATTTTTCTAATTTTTTTCATATAATTATAAAATCTTTATATATTATAATAAAAATTACGTACCCATCACACTGTTTGTCCGCGATGGACTCCTAAACTACTGAACTGATTTTAAATTTGATTTCAATTGATCTTACTTACAAGATAGGATAGCTTTAAAGTCCACGCAAACAAAGTCGCGGGCATCAGCTAGGTATATACTACAAATATATATTCTCAATATCTAGGATACACTAGAGATGGAATTTACGAATACAAATAGGGGTAGGCTAAAGATATTGATCACCTAATAAACAATTTTTCTTTCTTTCTTTCTTTCTTTCTTTTAAAGGTGTGGCAGTTGTAATGACAAATGGGTTTCTGGAGAGACTTGTTGCTATGCCCATTCTATTTTACAAATAGCAGTAAACTAAGCTGTAAGTGTAGTAACCTTGACGTCAACAAGTGTGCAACAAAACAAAGTAACGATTACTTAGAGACATTATAAATTTTTATATCATATGACAGCAAAGACTAGTCGAAGCCCGCGACTTCGTTCGTGGACTTTATGTCTCTGGTAAATTCTCATCAGGCTGAACAACTTTTGTTAAGGCGTTATTTTTATATTTCTTATAGTTTAGCTGGACCATTATGGTTCTGCATCAGGTGTTCCATTTTCCAAAATCATTTATCCCCTATAAGTTGCCCAGGCTTAACAGCCATATAACAAAAAAAGTTTCATTCGAATCCGTCCAGTATTTCCAGAGATTAGCGTGTACAAAGAGACAAACAGACCGACATTTTTTTTCAATTCTTTCTCTATTACTATGTCTTCATCGGCACCAATATTTTTTTTGAAATTTATTTAATATACAGACACACTTTTTTACTGTTTAATTATATGTATAGTTATAGATATATTTGACTTTGACTTTGACAAATGGGCTGGAAAGGAAGAACACATCTTCTCTTACTTCTTTTCTGTAAAATTGTTCCTTTTTACTTCCAGATTCACCGGAGACCCAACCGTCCGCGTTGACACACTCTCAGCTCTAATCGGCCAACTCTTCATGTCAGTCTCCATCTACGGTTGCCAACAAACGTTTGTCCAACGCTACTGTTCCATGTCCAGCGAGTCCAGAGTCCGAAGAACATTACTAGCCAACGTCCCAGCAGTGGGCATCCTGTTCAGTTTATCCTGGGTGGTGGGAATGGCATTATATGCTGTGTACAGACATTGTGATCCATTGAAGTCTGGGACAATTGCTGCACCTGATGAAGTGTTGGCTTACTACGTACAAGATCAGTTCGCGTTTCTGCCCGGCATGCTAGGACTCTTTCTGGGCAGTCTCTTCAATGGGGCACTAAGGTAAATACAAACACTAAATAAATAAATAAATACATAGGGACAAATTACACTAATTGAGCTAGCCCCAAAGTAAGTTCGGAACTTGTGTTATGGGATGCTAACTCAACGATACTATATTTTATAACAAATACATAAATAGATAAACATCCAAGACCCAGGAAAATTTGATAAAGGCCATTTTCCAACTTGCCCTGACCGGGAATCGAAACCGGGACCTCTGGGTGGCGGACTAGCATGATGACCACTACGCCACGGAGGTCGTCACTATCTCACATCTATTAATTTCTAAGGCACGATTAGTGTTTTTTAAGGGACATTAAAGACATGAAGTACATTAAGTGCCTTTGAACATGAAGCAAAAGCTACGTAAAGTGCTTTAATAGGCACGTTATCATAATCGTCATCGTTTCAGGTCTTTTTGTCTCCACGGCCCACTCTGTACTACCAGAGCCATACTTGGCCAGAGCAGCCAGAGACATTATGTATTTTAGAAATTCGGAAGACACGTTAATCTGTGTGTTTTGGAAGGCACTCTAATGGTTTAGAAGGCACGTTTAGTGATTTGGATGGCACTTTAAGTAGTTTAGAAGATCCCGATGTCTTCGCCGTGGGCCCACGGCCTGAATAGGAGAACAAATTATACATAATATATAATAAATAATAAATTTATTTATTCAGACTATCGTCCACTTTGGTTAGTAACATTGCTATTCTTACCCTAATGTTAGTATTATATAAAAATGATACTAACGTCTAATCACCGCTGTACAATTCCATGTGAAACTGCACAGCAGCGATTGACGTATGCACAGTCCAGCCTGCTGGCCACCATTTTTAGGATGCTGTTGGGACTGGCCCGTACCCTACGTACCAGAGAAGCGCACCTCTTACGCATAATAGCATAAAAGCAATCTATTCGCGCTTCTGCAAACATTCCCGAAGCACTACAGAACTTAGGTAGCCCCATCAGCATCCTAAATGCATTATTATACTGGACGCGGAGGGCGCTGTACGATTTTTGGGTGAAAGTGGCCCATAGACCACATGTATAAAAAGATGTACAATATGCTCGAAAAAGTGAAATTTTCACTTCATTCGAGCATCGTGCAAATCTTCGGGCTATCATGTTTGCCCTAACCGACAGCGCCCTCCGTTCCCTCTCTATGTCAGCATCGTCTTTGAGATCGGAAGCAAGGATGTGGCCCAGGTATTTAACCTGGTAAACCCGTCGGAGCTTTACACCATTAAGCTCTACAGCCGGTATAGCTTAATGGTGTAAAGCTCCGACGGGTAAATGATAGAGTGAATTCAATCTATGATACTGAACAGCATTCCCGAAGTACGAGAAGACACATAAAAATATGAAAAATAAAATTTTCGCCTTTTCATACAAAACTCGGATCAGCTAACGGTCAACAACACTCATACAATAAATGGGAGGCCAAAGTTTTTTTTGTCAAATCTCGATTTATTCCTTGGAGAAAGTTGTTCAGTATTATAGACTGATTTATGCCAGTATACATTAGACCCCGTATATCTAGTACTAGAGGCAGCGCGCGGCTTCGCCCGCGTTAACCACGCGAGTGAAGTCGCGGGCGTGATGCAATATAGCCTATAGCCTTCCTCGATAAACGACCTATCTAATACCGAAATAATTTTTCAAATCGGACCAGTGGTTCCTGAGATTAGCGCGTTCAAAACAAACAAACAAACAAACTCTTCAGCTTTATATATAAGTATGGATTACATTGTAATAGATGGTTAAAGTTCACTAAAATATACACAGGTACTTTATGCTATTAAATGTATACAAAAACATATTATCACCGCGGCCATTACTTTGACGAAATTGAAGCAAAAACAGCCACACATATAATGAGCACAAAATAGGGTAAATACAGAACTGGCCGAGTGACTTCCGACATAGAATATTGACGATTAGCATGAGATATTTTAAAAATCGTACGATAATAAAGGTTTCTTTGAAGAAAAAAAATCCTTGTGGTTTCCGTTAGAGTAGAATAGGGTAACTCCAAGTCCTCCCGTGGATGTCGTAGAACGCGACTTAGGAAATACAAGCTAAACAAAGCTTATAAACATCTGAGATCTTTCCAACCCGTCTCGCCAGCTTGGTGAGTGTAGGCCAAGTCCTCTGGCTGCTCTGTCCAAGTATGGCTCTGGTAGGATAGGGTCGTGCTCCTACAGTCGAGACAAAAGGACCTGATGATGATCTACTCTGTCCAACTCGTCTGACGAGTAGGAGAGGTATCGTTGATGTTTTTAAGCTACTTAGCTTGTATTTCCTAAGTCGCCTTCTACGAATCCTAAAGACTTGGAGAGCATAAATAAATTTAATTAAATTGAAAAATCTGACCACTTACACACAATAAAACAAAAATTGAATTTTTTAATGCAATTTTTGTTTTTCTTGTGTAAAAATATAGCCAAACGTTGCTGCCAAGTTTTTGAATAAAATCTGCATTTGACTCTGCATTCTCTGATCTAGACGTTAATCTAGGATTTCCTAATCAGACCGTAGCTATTGCTAACTCGACTGAACACGTGTGTGACTCCCATTATCTTAATTTCCAGTTTCCTGGTGTCCAACGTGAACTCCCTGGCGACGGTGACGTGGGAGGACTTCGTGTCGGCCACACCGCCGTTCAGGGGCATCGGCGACAAACAGCAGCTTACGGTTATCAAGATCATTGGCATTATTTATGGTAAACAAAATCGCCGCTACGTCGTAAATGAACTACGCCCTAGTAAATCAAATCATAAATAGGTCTTACTAAAAAGATTTTTTTTTTTAAAACAACTTCTTTATTTTCTTATTGTCAAAATGTAACATGCTTTTAGTTATTTTCGATAAGAAGTACCTAATAAAAACTTGTTTAAAAAAATATTTTTATTACATGTTATGAAAATGCGCATTAAATGAAAATTGTAATATAATCTTTGTAGTCGTAGTAGTAATAAATAAATAAAAAAAATATATTTTAATTTGATTAAATTTAATTTAAATTACATTACAGCTCTGATCATCATGAGCCTATCCCTTTGCGTCGGAGCAGTAGGAGGCGTCGTCGAAGGCTCTCTGCTCGTGACGTCTGCGACTTCTGGGGCTCTTCTAGGAGTGTTCGTGTTAGCTGCTTTATGTCCCGTGGCGAACGGCAAGGGAGCGCTGTGGGGGATGATTGCAGCACATGTGATTACGACGTGGATGGCTGTTGGAAGACTGTTGTACGTCGATAAGAGTGTTGCTATGTTGCCTTTGGAAGTTGATGTGAGTATAGTACATACATACATATTTTCGCGCCTGTTTCCCTCGGGGGTAGGCAGAGACTATAAATAAAATAAATAAATAAATATATAGGGACAAATACCACTGATTGAGCTAGCCCCAAATTAAGTTCGAGACTTGTGTTATGGGATACTAACTCAACGATACTATATTTTATAACAAATAAATATATAGATAAACATCCAAGACCCAGGACAATTTGAAAAAGGCCATTTTCCAACTTGCCCTGACCGGGGATCGAACCCGGGACCTCTGGGTGGCGGACTAGCATGGTGACCACTACGCCACGGAGGTCGTCGCGAGCGACTATGGATTTCCACTTACTACGATCCTTGCAAACCTCTTTTGCTTCGTCAACACTTATAGTATTAATCCATAATTTTACTAGCTGCTCTCCGCGATAAAAGTAGCCTATGTGTTAAACTCCCATGCTGGTCTGGGAGAAATAAAAAAAAACTTAGAATGTACCAGCTGCTTCTCTTACTCTCTCTTACTCTCTCACGCAGATCGTAAAAGCCGATCGAGGGAATGGGCAAAAATGCAAATCATGTTAACAGGCGATGCGGCTAGCAACCCATCACTGTATTGATTGCTTTTCCATCTTCTCGCCCACCATGACGCTAAAAGTGGCTTTTGGGTCTTGCGGCCCTGGGCTCTGCATAGAACCGCAAGACCCAAAATGCTCTGTCTGCCCCATTAGGGATAAAGACGTGATAGTATGTATGTATGTATGTATGTGTTAATCCAGGGTGTCAGCTTCCTTCATACAAAATTTTATTGAAATTAATCAAGCCGTTTGCGCGTCAAGAAGTGACAAACATACACATTCAAACACACAAACTTGTGCCTTTAAAATTTTTGTGTATTTAATAAAGTCTTTGTTTTGGAGTAAATTGTAAACCTATTTGTCGCAAAGGGTGAATTTAAACGCACCGTTAGACGTGCAAATTATTCATAAAAAATCGTGATAAACTTACCTTGACCAAATTTAGAATGCTAGAATGCGACTTTTGTGGCAAATTAGTTACGTTTTTAGTCCGCCACTCCTGAGGTTCCTGGTTCGATCCCCAGTCAGGGCAAGTTGGAAGATAGCTCTTTTTAAATTATTTTGGGTCTGGAGTAGATTTACCTATACGACCCCAGATAATGGGATAAGGTGAGGCAGATGATGATGATATATACTAACATTCATATTTCTTAAGTTCATGACTGCCTGGATGTGGTCAAGGCGTTTTCCTTGTGTTCCAGAGGTCATGGGTTCAAAACCCACAGGGAATCATATTGTGTGAAAATGAAAAAAAAGTTGTTTCCACTCTAGTTAGGATATTTCAGGTCTGAATCACCTTATTATCTGAAAAGAAAGATGATTCCGTGTTTCGGAAGGCACGATAAACTGTGGGTCCCGGACGCCGTCATCAAACTACCCAAAGATTGGTTCTGGTTTATCCTTTGGGTTGCAGAGGTCAGACCGCAGTCGCTCTGTGTAAAAACCAGTAACCTCGTAAAATCCTTGGTTAGGTAGCGAACCCGGGCTCTGAAGCATTACTGCTGAGGATGCAACCGGGAAAATACGCTCGGATGATGATAACATACTTCTTGGTTCCAGAAATGTCCAAACTCAACGTTGAGCGTGTTCAACCCTCGACCTCTCCCAGTCAACGAGACCTTGATGGAGCTGGCGCCCTTCCTGCAAGCCATGAACATCAGCAGGCCTGCCTACGAGCCCGAATCTATCATGTAAGCATAAGACTTCTAGAACCAACCATTTATGTACAGCACTTGGTCTGCCTGCGACTACGAATGATGTAACTCTTATTTGAAATGATAGACCCAACACTACCACTTTAAGTCCTCCCGTGGATGTCGTAGAAGGCAACTTAGGAAATACAAGCTAAATAAAGCTTATAAACGTCAAAGAGACATTTCCAACCCATCTGGCCAGCGTGGAGAGTGTAGGCTAAGCCCTCTGGCTGCTCTGACCAAGTATGGCTCTGGTAGTTCAAAGAAGGTCGTGCTCCTGCAGTGGAGACCAAAAAAACCTGATGATGATGATTACGAATACTCAACATCAGTATAATTGTAAGTTGACGATTTTAGAGAAAATGCTGCAGTACATTTTGATGCCGCTTCTTCTGTGCTTGCGCTTAGGAAGCGGCAGTAAACTTAGGTGTAAGTAAATGACGTTAACTACCTTTTATAAAAAATTAAAGGAAATAAATTCATTCATTTCAGCCGCACCACGTCCACTGTTGGATATAGGCCTCTCCCAAACATTTCCAAATTTCCAAAGCGTAGGACACTCACCCACAAGGTGGTCTGATGACCTGACCAAGAACATAAATATCCAAAGATAAATACTTTAATGATTTTTGAATTTTGACTTTTGCAGATCCGAAGGCCTCCACACGATGTACTCAATATCCTACATGTGGTACTCTGTGATTGGAACGCTAACCTGCGTCATACTGGGCATAATTATCGGCCTCATAACTGGCAACGAGTCTGACGCATACGACGAAAACCTACTCCACCCCCTTGTAGCCAAACTCGCCAGGAAAATGCCCGGCCCTAAGAGGAAATTCACCAATGAGAAGCCAGAGAAGATTCCAGAAGAGAAAGAGTCTTCAGAGAAGACAGAAGAAACAGTTGTAGAAGAAGTGAAGACGGAGGTGTTTAGTACAAACAGTAGTAGGCATTTTGATGTTTATGAAATTAGGTCGCCATCACCGTTTCCTGAGAGGACTAGATTATAATTTTTTTATTTCGGTCAGTGAGGAGAGTGTAGGCCAAGTCCTCTGGCTGTTCCGACCAAATATGGCTCTAGTAGTACAGGGTCGTGCTTCTGCAGTGGAGACAAAAAGACCTGATGATGATGTATTTTTATTCTATTTAGGTTTGTGTGACTAGAATTGCAAAAATTAGAATTAATATTATCCTGTGAGAGTCTTCTTCTTCTTCTCGTGTGTGTTAGTGACTAACACTAGTGTCAGAGTTTTTAAACCGCCTTAAAGGCCTCTGACATGGTTTTAGGTAACGACCAATGTCAAAGACAGTGACCGGGACCGACGGCTTAACGTGCCCTCCGAAGCACGGATCATTTTACTTATCGGACAATCAGGTGATCAGCCTACAATGTCCTAACCAAACTAGGACAACAACACAAAGTCGTTGCCCCCGCCGGGAATCGAACCCGCGACCTCCGGGTATGAGCCGAACGCTCTAACCACTACACCACGGAGGCAGTTTATCCTGTGAGAGTTCTGTGGCCTTTGATATTCTGTGACATTCCGATGACCTCTCTGGCATAGTGGTCATCAGGCCAGGCTGTCACACTGAAGGTCCCAAAGTCAAGATGGAAATTATCTTTTTCAGATTGACCTGGTTCTTGGATGTTTATCTGTAGCTCAATCTGAACCCAATCCGTCTTATTATAAAAAGCAACTTTGTTACTAGGTTTAAGAGTCCCCCGAACCTAGACTTCTCCATACAAACGTAGTCTACGTTTAATTTTGAAACCACATGTCAGATTCCGCTAAAAATTGGTAATCGTAAAGAAATTGCAATTATCTAGGTTTATAACTAGTTTCCCACCCCCAGTAAAATTATGAACTGGAAAGAAAATATAACGATTTAGAAGATTCCCATACTGATGGTCAAAAATGATAAATAACACTATATTCTATTTCAAGTTCATATTTTTACCGTTGGAAACCAGTTATAAACCTAGATAATTGCAATATCTTTGAAATTACAAAATTTTGTCGAAATCGGACATGTCGGTTTGAAATAAAACGTAGACTACGTTTGTATGGAAAGTTGTATTTTGGTCTAGGTTCGGGGGACTCTTAAACCACTATCCGACCAAATTAAGTTGACATCTAGTAAATATGTCAATGTCTCATCTGAAACTGTCAACTTGATTCAGTTGGGTAATGGTTTAAACCTAGTAACAAAATTAGTCTGCGTTTTATATTAAGACATAATTTGTCCTTATATAAATATTACTTAATATTTTCATACTTATTTGTAGCAGTGAAGTGACGGAAAGTTATGATATAATATTCATCTTTTTATTTATTATTTTTACTAAGCTTCTGACAGAATAGAAGCAGAAGACGGAAAAAAAAGGAATGTTATGTTTGCTTTGCCCTTTCAAACAGACTTTCTAAAGTATATGTTATATCGGTAACATACATATAAACTATATACATTCTAATTGTGAACCTCCTTATTTTGAAGTCGGTTAAAAAGACATTGCATCGCAGGTAAATACGAAGGAAATGGTAAAGAAGATGAAGATTTTATTCTAGTTTCTGATAAATGTCCTATTTGAAGTGCCATCTTAATCTTAACTGATAGAGTGGTGGTTTCATATTTTTTATATCATAAAAATTAATTATAGAAATAGAAATAAGTATTATAGTATTTTCAACTCACAAGCAGTATGAGCTATTATTTTCCGTGTATGTGTGGGTGTGTGTGTGTGTAGACTGACATACACATTGTCTCTGTGTGTCTGCTTTTTCGTGAGACAAAAGTACTATAATATATCCAGAAAAAATACCTACTTATTTATATAGTAATAATTCTGGAAAGCTAGAAATATTGACTAGGTGCCCAAAAATAGTGATAATTTGCAGTAATGATATTTAGGACCAATAAATATTGCCTTTTTAGAGTTATCTAAACCTTTAATGTAGAAATAAACTTAAGAATAATTTTATACAAGGTCTACCAAAAATAATATATATTTTTAATAAAAGTGAATTCAGTATCACACATTTAGACCTTTACTACTTACAAAAACATTGGTTTGATAAAACAATGGATGTGTTTCTATACCATGTTTCTACGGAAAAAAAAATAAATTGGAAAAGACTACATTTTTTTACTTTATGTTCAATTCGAAAAAGATGAAATTGTTAACTTTTATTTGGTCAAACTTTTAAATATTTGGTAGACTATTATGGATGCAAAGTCACAATAATATTCTCATCTTAAAATATCGCCTAAATTGGTCACAACAATATTGTTGTGACCAATATAGGCGGCATTTTTGTAAAACATTACTTTTAGTCTAGAAGAATTTTTGAATTTTACGACTTTGAACGGCATGGAATGTAACAGTTTGACACCGGGTTTTTTTAAACTAATTCGACCCTGCTGAGCTCGATTTTGCCCAGTGTCAGATCAATCCCCCCCCCCCCTACCCCCCTTTTCTTTGAAAATATGTCCCTCGCCACGGTTTTCTCCGTGTTGTACAAAAACTATTAGATCTAGAAGAAAAATGTCAATGACAAACTTAATTAACATTAAATTACCTACCACATGGTATGAATTTTATTTTTATAGGTCTTATAGTTTTTGAGTAACCGCTATCCAAATTTCAAAGTTTTCAAGTGTTTTCAATTTTTACTAAATTGATATGACACCGGGCAAAATCGAGCTCAGCAGGGTCGAATTAGTCTAAAAAAACCCGGTGTAATATTTAGTGCCGAACATCAAAAGGAGAAGGCTTTTCAGATTATTCTTCTAGTCTATTTTACTGGACATGATTTAGCTAAAATATTGAATTATTTGTAAACATAATAATAAAATATTGTTTAGGAAGAGATAATCTCCACTAACTATAATGATTTGACGATCCTTGTGATAATAGTTTACGAATAATTCTTATTTGTTTTGTAATAACAATACTATGTCTTGTATAATAATAATATACTATTTAATATATGATCATAATTTTGATTCCTTTTCTATCTTAATCCCCACTATCACTAGCGTGGCCTTTGGGTCTTACGGCCCTGGGCTCTAGCCCGTGAAGGATATAGACGTGAAAATGTATCTGTATCTGTATATTAATTTGTAATGTTCCTTTGTGAAAATATATTTAATAATTCTTAATCTCTATTTTAGAAATAAGAAACACAATAGATTTTTCTTACTCGAAGGTTATTTTAAATTGACTAAGTACCTACTAATGTTTAAACTATTTCCTGCAGTATCTTATATAGGCTGTCTAGTATAGGCTGAATATATAAATATTGTGTTTAGCGGTAGTACAGTCCATGAAAAAGAAGTATTGATAAAAATACCTAAAATTGTATGAAGATTAGTTTTTTTTTTATTTATAATTTCAGTAATGGTATCTATCTAAGAGTCATGTTTAGTGGTTTTCTTTACTATGAAAATGACGACTTTGAGTTGACTTTTTATTAGTCTTAAATTTCTTTGTATCTTGGGTATAGTAGATACTTATACTCCATTTGGTTAGGTATTAAATAAATGTAAACAATCTTGACATGTCTTTTTATTGAAATATACACTTTATAAATCAATAATTTTGCTTATTACAAATTAATTATGATATAAATTATAAACTACATATTTACTTTGTAATTTGCAAAGGTATTGATTTATAAAATGTATATTTCAATAAAAAGACATGTCAAATTTGTTTAAATTTATCTAAATACCTAACCAAATGAAGTATAGAAGGATGCCATAAAATCATATTTCATTAACAAACAAATCACAAAAAAGAACTTTACATAAGTTTTCATTTTGTATGTATTTGTGTGTATTTTGTAATAAATACTTTAATTTTTTTAGAATCTAACGTACTACTTTTATCATACTGTTATGTATATTTCAGAATGTTGAACTGAAATATAACCTACTATATTTAAAATTGTATTATTTGTATGTCTTGATGATTAAATTAATCGTTCAGACTTATATATAGATCTAATGTGCAGTTATGTATATCACTAGTAGTATTAGATAGTTAAGTATATAGTATTATTAGGAATTGTAGTATAGATTATATAAAATAAAATACTGGTGATCTAAGGTCAATTGTCTAGTCTATAATTTATATAAATAGACTAACTTTGTCCCAGTTGATTTTAATATTTGTCATGGTATAATAAAACAAGGTATTCTCTTCCCGAGATGGAACTTGACTACGTCACGAAAGTATTGCCACTGATTATTCTTTTCAGTAAATTTAAGGACTTTCTCAATTAGTTCATGAATATTAAATAAAATATTAAGTAACTTAGCTATTCAGTATCTCGCGGTTCTCGCGTGATTCATCAATTTAATATTTTATAAATTGATATAATGGATTATTAATTCGAAATTGGTGTATAAAGTTCAAAAATGCATTACGCTCGCGTAATTCAATTTCACACAGTGGCAACATATCAAACTGATGACGTAGTCAAGTTCCACCTACGTCATCAGCTGTCACGGGAAGAGAATACCTTGTTTTATTATACCATGATATTTGTAAGAAAATAGGTCTGATTTATCAATAAATCAATTAGAAATATTTTTATTATTATCTGATTTCCAATTACGAGTATTTGCTTAGCCGGTAAACAATTTTGTTTTTAAAATTTCGATGTATGTTATTTAGAAATGTGGTTCAGTATAATGTACTGAATAATACATACAATAAAAACATAGTTTCAGAATATATTTTAGACCTTATATTATAAAGTTTTATTATTGAGAAATGAGCCTTGATGCGTATAGAATAGGGTAAATTTTGCTTTGTAAGCAACAATGTACATATGTGATGTTTACCAGTATTAAATAGTTTTGTATGTTTGTCTGTGCAAGGTCTAGATTTTCTTCATGGATAAAGGATGTTATAGAAGTATGTGATGTAAGTACTTATTTATTTTATACGTACATATTTACAAAAAAACTATGAATAAATAATAAATATATAACATATGGTTTTTCATTTTAATTCTATTTCCTACTAATATTATAAATGCAAAAGTCAGTTTGTATATTTGTTTGTTTGTTACACTTTACGCTTCAACCACTGAACCCATAGACATAGAATTTTTTATGACTGAACCTATTTAGATGAAATTTTAAATGGATATAGTTTGACGAGCCAAACAATGGTGACAGCCGGGACCAACGGCTTTTACGTGCCTTCCGAAACACGGAGTTGTGTTATGAGTAAGTGAGTTGTTTTAGTATGAGTATTCTATAGAACCACAAAGGGTTGTAGCTTTGCAGGAAGAAGGAAAAACCCCTAAAAGTTTAAGAATGCAGAATTAAATCATACAAATACTATTATACTCGTAAAGTAGAAGGTTTGCATGCGGATGAGTGGATGTAAGGATGTTTGTTTCCCTTCCACGCCGAAACAACGGATGAGAATAAAACTTGGCATGTAAATAGCTTATAACTTGGATAAACACATAGATTATATTTATCCCGGGAAAATGTGAGATTCCCATGGGATTATCAAAGATTTCACCATGCGGGTATAAGCTAGTCATACAAATATTTTAAAGGCTATCGGTCAAGGTTTCAATCAAAGTACAAATATATTTGTACTTTGATTGAAATACACTTATTACTGATCTGGTCGGTAATGCCGGCTAGTCCCAGCTTAATTTGATTAATAACAAGTAAGTTAACATATCAGTGTAAGTAGTAATAATTAAATTAGATCTTTGTTTTATGTCTAATATTTAGTAGTGCTTAACCTGTAAACATGTAATGCATTCACGTTTTTGGTTAATGACCTAGATTAGTTCCTATATACTTACTTTGTAAAATTTTATGAAATTGTATGTGATTGTTAACTGTTGTGTTTGCTGAATAAATAAATAAAAAATGCGAAAGTTTGTAAGTGTGTGTGTAAGTTTGTTACTGCTTCACGTGCAAACGTCTGAATCTGACACCCTACATTGGCTTGGTATTACACAAAAGCAACCAACTGTTTTAAACTAATTATACAAGTATTGACGACATCCGTGGCGTAGTGGTCACCATGCTAGTCCGCCACCCAGAGGTCCCGGGTTCGATTCCCTTTCAGGGCAAGTTGGAAAATGGCCTTTTTCAAGTTGTCCTGGGTCTTGGATGTTTATCTATATATGTATTTGTTATAAAATATAGTATCGTTGAGTTAGTATCCCATAACATAAGTCTCGAACTTACTTTGGGGCTAGCTCAATCAGTGTAATTTGTCCCTAACTCCCTATATATTATTATATTATATTATATATCTGTGCAAGTATGACCACAGAATATGTACTTACTAGTCTAAGGCTGGTTTCAGAGTAACGCGTTTGACCAGCGCCGGCCACACGCGCGCGCTTGCAATTACACTAGATTAGTAGCCGCGTTTCATAGTCATGCAGTTCACACGCGCCGGTCGTGAGACGCGCGCCGGCGGCCAGCGCTGGCGAGCGCGCGCGGTCTGAGCTCTTCTACTGGCAGTCACTGACAGTTAGCGTTTTAGAGTGACGCGGTTCGCACACGCTGTCGAGTACACTCAACTAAAATAAATAACGATTCCATGTTCTTCAATACGGGGCGTCTAATACCAAGTTCATACAAGATGTTTGTGGGATGCCTCACATCTAATGTACAAAGATAGGGACGCCAAAAATAAAGCCTGCGAGGAAATCGTGTGGCATTAAACATATCAATTTGCAATCTTTTACGACGACGTTGCTATTGCACTAATTTCCATAAAATATAAATAGCTAATCCTCTTATTCGTCTTGTCTCCATGATGACGATAATCATTATACATAACTGTACATGCAAAGAAACGCGCGACTCTAAAACTCGTTTCACAGTGGTCCGCCGGTCAAGCGCGCGCTGTTTAGACGCGCTGGCCGCCGGCGCGTGCCGCCGGCTTTACTCTGAAACCAGCCTAAGAGAAGTCTCGCTCAACAAAGAAATCCAAATAAATATGTACTCAATGTGGTTAACGATATGGTTTAATTTAGCTCGTGTCAGAACTTAGCACCTTTACGTTTAGATACTATATCCATTGCAAGCCAACTTCATTCTTATTACTCTGGAAAAACGATTCATGTAATTGAATTTGCCACTCCGGAGTGGCCGCATAAATGTACGTATATTTTCGATACCTAAATGGGGAGTGACACAGGCCTGGTATGACGTCATTCTCAAATACACCGTTAAACGAGATGTACGTACACGTATATGAAATAATCATTCTCAAATACATCGTTAAACAAAATGTATGTATATGAAATAACTTGGAAGCATCTAAATTCGAAGACGGGGCAATATGAGATTTGCATACCTAATCGGTATCGCAGGTAAGAGGTGTATTCTGTGAGATAAGACGCCATTTTACAGGCTTCCTTCTCATCCAGGCATGTTAGGTTGGTTAAGGCATGTATGTATATCCATCGATATATAAACATTATTATTTATATTCCTTTCCCGGAGCCGTGTGGTTTCCAGCAGAGTAGAATAGGGCCACTCAAGTCTCCCTATGGATGTCGTAGAAGGCGACTAGGAAATATAAGCTAAACAAAGCTTATAAACATTAGTTAGACCTGTCCAACCCGTCTGGCCAACGGGAAGAGTGTAGGCCAAGGCCTCTGGCTGCTCTAGCTAAGTAGGGCTCTGGTAGTACAGAGAGGGTAGTGCTCCTGCAGTAGAGAAAAAATTACCTAATGATGATTTCTCTTCCTTGTCACTAAATGGCACTTTATAGTAATCATTGAAACATTAGTCTTTTTTTCCTATTATTTGAATAAAGTAGGACTCTAATCTATATCTATACATATAATAAAACAGTAAAAAAAGTGTGTCTGTACATTAAATATATTTCCAAAAAAAATATTGGGGGCGATGGAGACGTAGTAATAGAGTAAGAATTTTAAAAAAAATGTCTGTCTGTTTGTCTGTATGTCTGTTTGTCTGTTTGTACACGCTAATCTCCGGAAATACTGGACGGATTCGAATGAAACTTTTTTTGTTATATAGCTATTAAGCCTGGGCAACATATAGGGTATAAATGATTTTGGAAAATGGAACGCCTGATGCAGAACCATAATGGTCCAGCTAAACTATAAGAGTTATAAAAATGCCGCCTTAGTAAAAGTTGTTCAGCCTGATGAGCATTTTCCAGAGACATGAAGTCCACGCGAACGAAGTCGCGGGCTTCGGCTTGTTATATAATATGACTTATATGGTATGCAATAAATATTTTAAAAACATATCCAACACTTCGTTTGTCACTTTTTTGCAAGTCGTGTGTGCTGCCATCTCTGTGTGCCTACCCCGCAACTCCAGTTTTGGCCGTCTAACAGGAAATAGGCGAGATTTGAAGCATGTTAATAGGTCATGCGGCTAACAACCCATCACTATTTTTATTTAGTTTTCCCTTTTAATGCTTACCATCACGTCACGTGGTCTGGCCCTGGGCTCTATCTGTCTGACAGGAATAAAGACGTCTAAATCTGCGCCTAATACTCTGAATATACCCATACTTGAGTAGGTACTGTATTTGAACAGAATAAGGCTTCAGCGCATCTCATTGAAACGCAAATGTGATCTGTCGCGAGAGCAGCCTTCGTCTTTAAGGGGAAGCGCACACAAACCGCTACAACAGCCACAAAACCTTAAACTTCTTAGAGGCCATCTAAATTTTACGTCTCAGCGATGGGGGGAGGGTCTTTCCAAATGAAACAGTGCCAGTTATATGATCATCATCATGTCTTTCTCACCGTATCCGGTGACGGCGACTCCTGTTTGTTTGCCAGTTATATATAATAGGAAGGACAAACCATTTTGGGATTTGCGACTCTAAGCAGAGAAAGCCCAGGGCCTATACCAAAATGCCACTTTGGAATAATAAATCAAAAGTAGTGGTTTTTACGATCTGCGTGGGACGAGAAGCATTGGCTACATACTAAGTTATTTCTTGTCTCCCAGACCAACGTAGAAGACCAGAATAAATACTAAGATCGAAAATGAATTAACACTTTTACCGCCAGGGATTTCAGACACAATAGTAAAAAAATCATGGTGTTTTAAATATCATACACTTTTGGCCAGGCCAGCGCTCCAAAATTTAGGTATGCAGTAAAACTGGCTTATTAATGTATACCGACTGCCGCTTCGCAGACGTAATGTAATTACATTTTGGCTTGCTCCGCGTACGCTAAGCCATATAATTCGAATGTCAGATGCGCGGCGTGCAAACTAAACAGGACTTTAATACGTTGTTACAAATTTCCTATTCGAGAGTGTTTCTTCTATCATCATCATTTCAGCTTCATAACGTCCACTGCCGGACATAGGCCTCTCCCAAAGATTTCCAAAATGAACGATCTAGAGCGGCTATACTGTATTCTATGACATGTGTGAGTGACACTGAAATAAATCTACAAAAAACCGCATCGGTTAATTGTTTCAATGAACGCTGAACTTTACGCAGCTAACCCTTTCCTCGTTGAGATGGGTTTGTAAGATAAAACGGTTATTTAGGCCTCTCCATTTTTGCGAGACGTACCACGGTCTTCGGACTTTGTCAGGGTTCCGATAAAGGGTGCCAAATGGGACCCGGTTACTGAGTCCATATATCTATGCTGTCTACCCTACCTACCTATCATTGTATAAATTCGCCTGACATGAAGCTCTTTTTAGGGTACCATGCAGAAAATTATAAAACGGAACCCTTAAAAGATCACTCGTGCGTCTGTCTATCCGTCCGTATATCACAACCAATTTGCTCCGAATCTGCTGGACCAAATCAGGTGAAATTTAGTTGCATGGTGCAATATACTTATATAAGAATACCCAAACACAGATGTGCGAAGTAAATATTTTTTTATGCAAGGGTCATTTTTGAGAGTCAAATTTGGAAAATTAAAAAAAATGTTGCAACCCTTACTATGTCATATATATATATATATCAAATTAAAGTGCTCGTAAAAGTAATTGTATAATAAATTGTTTTGATTTAATTAATGAAAGAACCTCCTGATCTCCAAAACTACTGATCCTACAATTTTGAAATAAATACATAAGATAATTAGTTCATTGTAGATTACAGAAAATCTAAAAAAGGTCTATCAAGCAGTAAACTCAAAAAAAAAAGTTTGCTTACAAAACATAGTTCACTAAAACACCACTAGATAGCGCTAGAAGTTAACTCGCGTCTCACTATGAGGATTTCTAATGTGATTGACTTTGTCATTGCAAAGGAACCCCTTACCACGCAAGTTCAACTAGCACTTGGCCGGTTATTTATACCTGGAGAAGCCCAGTTTACGATTCTTTCCAAAAAAACTAATGAATGTGTACAAAATAAAGTGTCTTTCTTTCTTTCTTTCCTTCATAATTTTCTTTTGAGACACAAGAATCCGAAAAAGATTCAATGTCTAATCAGTTTAAGAAAGGTTATATTTCTTCTTATGTATCCTGAATAAAAATCATAGTAATAAGATCAAATTATTTTAAACAGCTAAAACTTTAAAAATATTTAAATTTTTTAATAAGATACAACGTTCAAAACTTCCAAACAACTTACGAAACTAGATGCTAATCAAACATTTTTGTTGTAACTTAACCCTTAATTTAGCTTAAACGCAAAATGTCCAATTCACAAAAAGTTTCTTTATGTTAGCAAAATTATTGAAATGTGTGATTAGCACAATGTAAACGCATGATCAACTTATTTTATCATGTGAAATTCTGGTTGGTTTACAGATATAAACTAAAAAGCAAAACAAGAAATCAGCTCTGTGTAAGTAAGTAAGAAAACAAAATCAGGAAGCTGACACCCTGGATTGACACATCATAAGAAAACAAAATCTTACGAAAAAAGCATTGACTGTTTTTTTAGTTTGTAACAATGTGAGGTTTTTGCATTCAATTTAATTGGAGAAATACATAATTTGTTTAGTTGATGTTTCGTTCAAATTAGTTGTACGCAACGGGCAAGAGACGTCTTAAATTTTGTTTATAATTATCGCCCCTTATTTCACAATCAGAAGTTATAATGAAAATCACACTAAGTTCGGGGACAAACTGGACCAATTTTGATAAAATTTGTTATGCAGGAAGCTGACTCCCTGGATTGACACATAGGCTACTTTAAGCGTGGGTAACACCGCGGGGTGCAGTTAGTTTAAAATGAAGTTCCTGGCGATAGAATTTGTCACGATATTAGAATTTCTACCACGATAATTTTATTTTAATCTTGACATTTTGCGAATCGGACATTTTACGCCATAACCCTTCATGTTGTAGTTGAGATGTTCCGAACTTTATCAGTTGAAAGTTGAAGCCAAGTAAAAGCCCAGTTAAAAGTTCCCAGACGATTTGCGAGTCGATATACCTTCGTGAATCGTGATATTGGAAAGTTCTGTCTTTTTAGGAATATTCTATTCCATGCTGGTCTGGGAGTAAGAAAAAATCTTATAGGTAATCTTCTTTTTATCATGTGTGTTAGTGACTAACATTAGTGTCAGAGTTTTTAAACCGCCTTAAAGGCCTCTGACATGGTTTTAGGTAACGACCAATGTCAAAGACAATGACCGGGCCCTCCGAAGCACGGATCCTCTTACTTATCAGACAATCAGGTGAAAAGCCTGAAATGTCCTAACCAAACTAGGACAACAAAACAAAGTCATTGTCCCCGCCGGAAATCGAACCCGCGACCTCCGGGTATGAGGCGAACGCTCTAACCACTACACCACGGAGGCTGTTACTTATAAGTAATGTATCAACGGCTTCTATACCTGCGCAGATCGTAAAAGCTGATCGAGGGAATAGGTAAATATGTAAATCATGTTAATAGGCGATTTTGTTTTTTTTCCACCTTCTTGCCCACCATTATTCTAATAACCGGCCAAGAGCGAGTACCATATGTACCATTATCTATAAAAAAATCACGAGAGCCCCACTTAAATGTTTATTGTATTCTGTTTTTAGTATTTATTGTTATAGCGTCAACAGGAAATTTTATTTCGCCTAGCTATACAGCTTGGTGATAGACAGACGGACAGCGGAGTCTTAGTAACAGAGTCTCGTTTTTATCTCAAAAAAGGCCTACGGATTTTGCGATCTCGGGCAGTCTGCTAAGAGCCTAAAACCTAAGTGCTCTGTCTGCCCCATTAAACACAATCCATTTTTCCTTTTTATTTTAACCTCAAACCGCAAACCGTAAAACATTTCAAACATCTTGGTATTCCAAAGATTCAACGCGTGGCTAACATTAAAAATTCACGTCCCAACATTCCCTAGGGTGCCGGGAGATACTGCCGGTATTTTAAACTCGAAAATACATTTTCTTACTGCTTAGACGCAAAGAATCCTAAGAATCAAAATAATTGGGATTGGATAATGGAGTGAACAGAACAGATTTCTTTGTTTTTAACCGACTGGAAGGTTAAAAAGAAGAGGTTATCAAGTCGTCGCGATCTATTTTTGTATGTTCCCTGATTTTCGAAGACAAATAATAATAATTAAATAATAAATATATAGAGACAAATTACACTGATTGAGCTGGCCCCAAAGTAAGTTCGAGACTTGTGTTATGGGATACTAGCTCAACGATACTATATTTTATAACAAATACATTTATAAGAGCCTGAACCGATTTGAAAAGTTCTTTTTAATGTAAGTGTACTTGTCAGATGTTCCCATAGAAATTTTATCGAAATCGGTTGTGTAGTTTGGGGATGAAGTCGGGTTTTTGTTTTGAAAAATTATAATTTACTGAAAGAAAGTGGTGATAGTCAACTTTTACCACTTTCTTCCGGTAAATTAATACTACTATCCTGCTATCCTATCCTACTAATATTATAAATGCGAAAGTGAGTTTGTATATTTGTTTGTTTGTTACCTCTTCACGCTTCAACTACTGAACCGATTTGGATGAAATTTGGTATGGATATAGTCAGACTCGGGGAAGGATATAGGGTACTATTTATCCCATAATTCCCACGGGGAGTGAAGCCCGCGGGCACAGCTAGTAAAACATATAAAGTGTAAATCGGATTTGTACATAAAAGATTCCGGGCCTCCATATAAAGTTTAAAAAATATTTATTTTTGCCTATTTGTTGGCGCCCTTTGGGTACGGAACCCTGAAAGTTACCGTACATGAGTACAAACTCAAAAGTTCAAGGTGTGTATTATAAATCCTCCTTCGCATGACAATTATAGAAATCTTATCTTTTCTGTCCCATGGGAGCTCACAAATTGAAAGTTATTTATTTTGTCTCCTGAAGCATCAAGTCAAATCCCTTGGGAGCCTTGATAATATCTTGTATACTTAGCTTTATAATGTAAATATTGTAAAATTTTCTTTTGTATTGTACTAGCTGTGCCCGTGGTCTTCGCTTCCTCGTAAGAATTTCGGGATAGAAACTATCCTATGTTCTTTCCTGGAACTTGAACTATATTCATTCGAAATTTCATCTTAATAGGATCAGACGTTGAAGCGTGAAGATGTAACAAACTAACAAACAATCTCACTTCCCCATTTATAATAATCATAGAGTAAGGATGAGGATAGTTAGAATAATTAGCATTAGGATTAAATCGCTTTTAGGATATTCATGCGAAATTTTTTTAGCTCCTTTTATGTGTTGTTCTTCCCTGCTGGTCTGGGATAAAAGAAAAACCTAGATTGTACCAGCTTCTCTTTCCGCGCAGATCGTAAAATTTGATCGAGGGAATGGCCGAAAATGCCATTTATATTATGAACGATCAACTCATTACTATTTTGATTCCTTTCTCCGTACTACGTGTCTACTTTGGTTCCGTAGTAAATAAGGAACCTTATGTTTTGCTATGTCTGTCTGTCTGCGGTTCTACCCAGAAGTTATAAGTACTAGAAAAAATTAATTTGGCATGAGTATCCTACCCATCGCCACATAAACATGATTATTTCTCTTCCTTGTCACTAGATGGCGCTTTATGGTAATAATTGAAACATTAAAATCTTCTCTACCCACGCAGATCGTAAGAGCCGATCGAGGGAATGGGCGAGATTTGAATCATGGTAATAGGCGATGCGGCTAGCAACCCATCACTATTTTGATTGCTCTTCCATCTTAACGCCCACCACCACGCTAAGCGTGTCCTTTGGGCCTAACGGCCCTGGGCTCTGTCTACCCCGTCAGGGATATAGACGTGAAAATTTATGTATCTGTATGAGTGAGTATGTATGTACTTTGCCGTGTGGTTTCCGGCAGAGTAGAATAGGGCCACTCCAAGTCCTCTCGTGGATGTCGCAGAAGGCGACTTAGGAAATACAAGCTAAACAAAGCTTATAAACATCATGAGACCTCTCCAACCCGTCTGGCCAGCGTGGAGAGTGTAGGCCAAGTCCTCTGGCTGCTCTGCCTAGTATGGCTCTGGTAGTACAGAAAGGGGCGTGCTCCTGCAGTGGAGACAAAAAACCTGATGATTATTATGTATGTACTATTAATCATGCCGATAAAGCAATATTTTTTGACGTGGATAACGTCTTTAAAATCGTTTTAGTCGGGTGACATGTTCAGAAACTTGTGTCACACCAAAACCTCACGAGCGCGATCGCAGGTATAACGAGAGAGAGACGGACCGATCTCCCGTCTCATCTCGAGCGCTGCCAGTCATTCCGTGAAACGACGTTATCACGTAAACATCTCGATCGTAAACCTACTTTACAAACAACCAATTTTTTTTTATAGAGTAGCTCCCATACATGTAAAGTGGGAGCCAATTGTTTTTTTTGACTTCGTTATCGTTGAATAGGCATTTCAAAAATTTATGAGCTTGTGAACACCATTTCTGATTTAGGGATCCGTTTTTGAAATATTTGATTTTAAAGAGTAAATTTTCGTTAAATTCTATCTGAGAACTGTATCTACTAAGTATGGTACAACTGATATGGACACGGAAAGTAAAATGCACGGCAGTAGTATTTATAAATAGTTCAAAGAATACTATAAGCGTTAAGTAGGGTTTACAAGTTATAAATAAATATAAATAAATATATATTGACAAATTACACTGATTGAGCTAGCCCCAAAGTAAGTTCGAGACTTGTGTTATGGGATACTAACTCAACGATACTATATTTTATAACAAATACATATATAGATAAACATCCAAGACCCAGGACAATTTGAAAAAGGCCATTTTCCAACTTGCCCTGACCGGGAACCGAACCCGGGACCTCTGGGTGGCGGACTAGCATGGTGACCACTACGCCACGTCATAATATTTAATAATAAGTTAAAGAGTAATAAGCGACCAACGTATAAAATGTTCTCTGAAAAGTAAAATTTCATACAAATACAGTAGATTTTAGTTTTGATCACTTTAGTCCCAGCATTAGTAGCATTTGCAACTACGGAACCCTACACTGCGCTTGGCCTGACACCGACACGCACTCGGCCGGTTATTAAAAATATGTAGTTGTTAGGCATATAAATATAGAAGGGACATACCCATAACAGACCTGTCTCACTCCGCGGTAGATATTAAAAAGCGGCCAAGTGCGAGTCGGACTCGCCCATGAAGGGTTCCGTAGCAGCAAGTAACATAATATAAAAGTCAGTATGTTTTTTTATGTTTGATTTGATTAAATGAAAGGTAAATTGCGGTTTATGATTTATGAAGTATTAAAAAAAAAACTACTTACTAGATCTCGTTCAAACCAATTTTCGCTGGTAGTTTTCATGGTAATGAACATCATATATATTTTTTTTTTTAGTTATATCATTCTCTTATTTTAGAAGTTACGGGGGGGGGGGGGGGACACACACACACTTTTTTCCACTTTGAAAGTGTCTCTCGCGCAAAGTATTTAGTTTAGAAAAAAAAAATAACCTATCCATAGATGGACACGTATGGGTTAGATGAAAAATAAATTTTTAAGTTTTAGTTCTAAGTATGGGGAACCCCCAAAATTTATTGTTTTTTTTCTATTTTTGTGTCAAAACCTTAATGCGGTTCACATAACACATCTAC
This sequence comes from Acrobasis consociella, assembly GCA_963555685.1. Classification (NCBI taxonomy): domain Eukaryota; kingdom Metazoa; phylum Arthropoda; class Insecta; order Lepidoptera; family Pyralidae; genus Acrobasis; species Acrobasis consociella. The sequence continues at coordinate 1,658,891 of OY743127.1, forward strand.
TTACCAAGTTTCAATAGTATAGGTCTTATAGTTTCTGAAAAAAGTGGCTGTGACATACGGACGGACAGACAGACAGACAGACATGACGAATCTATAAGGGTTCCGTTTTTGCCATTTGGCTACGGAACCCTAAAAACGCAAGTAAGTACGGCGGCCACGCCAGCGTGGCTATTCAGTGCGCCAGAAAAGGTAAGCGTTACGCGATAGAAAGAGATGAAATGGCTAGGTGAATATCACTGTAGGTCATTAGCGATGTGCGATCTGAATTGAACTTAATTGTATCGTAGCGAGAGTCGCTATTTCTTTAATTGATTTTTCGAAATGAATCTTCTGTACTTGTACTATTATGTATTCTGTGCCCATAATAATTCGAACCACGTGCTATACTAGATCACTATACTATAATGGAATAAAAAGAACAGTAAAAAAACAAAGAAAAGACGTTTCCATACATACTAAAGCGCGTAGTCGCCCGGGCAATTTGTATGGTCGAATCTTGTTTTTTTTTTGACTGCTATTTTAATTTTATGCTACAGTGATATAATAGAGCCCGTGGTTTGATTTATTACGGGTATATCCCTTCTACGTTGTATAAATCTTCAATCGTACGACAATATCTAATCATAGAAATCTCTTATCGTTACCTCTGGGAGTTCATAAATTGTGAGTTTCGTATTTATTTTGTGTCAAAATCCCTCGGGAGTCTTGATATCTTCTTAACTCGGCTTTCTAATGTAAATATTGGATCATTTTCTTTTGTTTTATTGAGTCGCTTTTGGGGGCTGTTCATGCGAAAATTTTATAATAGCTTTATTATAAGATTTTTGAATTATCGATTAGATAATTACATTTGTCATCAAATAAATCCCTTCTTTATAATACATTTTTATTTCTCCCATGCTGGTCTGGAAGAAATAAAAAAACTTAGAATGTACCAGCTGCTTCTCTTCCCACGCAGATCGTAAAAGCCGATCGAGGGAATGGGCAAAAATGCAAATCATGTTAACAGGCAATGCGGCTAGCAACCCATCACTGTATTGATTGCTTTTCCATCTTCTCGCCCACCATGACGCTAAAAGTGGCTTTTGGGTCTTGCGGCCCTGGGCTCTGCATAGAACCGCAAGACCAAAATGCTCTGTCTACCTCCCTAATGGGGTAGACAGAGCATTTTGGTCTTAGAGTCTTAAAGACGTGATAGTATGTATGTATGAAATAAATAAATATAAGCAGGTATTTTTGTACAGATACGTTAGAACAATCTTACATCTACCTACTTATATTATATTTACAGTTTTTTAAGTTCTAGATTTTAGTTTTACGTAAAATAATTATCTTTTTAGTTTACTAACTTTTCCTTTTCATATACTTATAATAAAACAGTAAAAAAAATGAGTCCGTACATTACATAGGTATATTTGGTGCGATGGAGACATAGTAATAGAGTAAGAATTAAAAAAAGTAAGAAAAAAAAGTCTGTTTGTCTGTTTGTACACGCTAATTTCCGAAAATACTGGATGGATTCAATGTTTATTTGATTTCGGTAAATGAAACACCTGATGCAGAACCATAATGGTCCAGCTTACCTATAATAAATATAGAAATGACGCCTTAACAAAAGTTGTTCACCCTGATAGCATTTTCCGGAGTCAAAAAGTCCACGCGAACGAAGTCGCCGGCTTCGGCTAGTTTGCAATAATTGTTAATACGTACAGGATTGCCTTTTTGTAAAATATACAGAATGTCACTTTTTTTTAGTATTATACATACATACATACATACTATCACGTCTTTATCCCTAATGGGGCAGACAGAGCATTTTGGGTCTTGCGGTTCTATGCAGAGCCCAGGGCCGCAAGACCCAAAAGCCACTTTTAGCGACATGGTAGGCGAGAAGATGGAAAAACAATAAATACAGTGATGGGTTGCTAGCCGCATTGCCTGTTAACATGATTTGCATTTTTGCCCATTCCCTCGATCGGCTTTCACGATCTGCGTGGGAAGAGAAGCAGCTAGTACATTCTAAGTTTTTTTATTTCTCCCAGACCAGCATTTCTATTATAATCATAAAATAACCTACTCTATTTTTGTCGTTCCTTTTTAAGTACAAGGCTTATATAAACGACCGCCCTTATTGTACTTGGTAAATCTATGAATACAAAAGTTCCTTCACCAGTGATAGAAAGAACCATGTCAACTTGCGCATCATTATCTTGACAACGAAAAGCTTTTATTAGGCAGTCCTCGACCATTACTATGGTAACTCGAACTCACGTGTATCCTATGCAGCTACACTGAAATCAACTAGTTAATTCAAAGTTAAATCAGATTTTTTCTAAAGTCAAAACAAAACAAATTGTGGAATTTTTAAAGAAATAAACTCAACCGTGACATCATTGTTTTTTAAAGTCAAATAGCGATTTAAAATCATGGCTTTAATATATAGACTGTACATCTGTAACCTTGCCATATTATCAGACGTACCTATACCTATCATACTGAACAACTTTCCAGAAAGAACATAGGTCGGAACATGAAAAAAAAAGGAGTTCCCGTACTAAATCAATCAGCAGAGAATATGGCAAGGTTACAGATTTACACCTTGTATAGTTTTTCTGTATTCATAAATCGGTTATTTTGGAAATCTTTGGGAGAGGCCTATGTCCAGCAGTGGACGCTATGCGGCTGAAATGATGATGATGATGATGATTCATAAATCGAAAATCATGTTGACAAGTGACATTATTTCCTGACTTTTTATTCTCTTGAGATTACCAAATAATTTACTTTATCCAGAATATTACCCTATTGTCCAAATGTAGACTTAAAAACAGTCGTAACATTAAACCAGACGCAACATTAATTTTGCAAAACTAAAAACCAATTTCAACTCTAAACTATATAACCGATTTTGATAAAATTTGTATGGGACCGCAAGTATACCCTTTAAAAAAAAAGATTTTTTCAAATCGGTCCAGGTGTCTTCAAATAATCGATAAACATACATAAAAAAGAACGCGACGAATTGATAACCTAACCCTTTTTTTGAAGTAGGATAAAAAGGCAGCCTTAAGGCAGCTTTTTTAAGCACTTGAACTGAATTCTGTCTGTAATTTATGTGCTTAAACGATTAAAATAGGACACCCATTTTAGGCTACCCCTAAAAAAGAACTTTTTCTAATACCAAATCAGATTGCAATCGAGAACTCTTAGTAGTGTCGTTCATTCTCTCAACTTTGATAATGGTTCTCTGATTAATTCCTTCCATTATTTACCAGATTAAAACCCTCCATCGCAGCAGACGTCGGAGATAGAGAAAGATAAACAAATGTTGGGTGAGATAAAACATTCGGAGAATCCACTGCATCTATCTATTTAAAAATAGTAAATGTTTCAATTATTTCTTTTTATTTTATAGAAAAATTGTAATATTTTAAATGACGACCACCGTGGCTTAGTAGTCAACATGCTAGTCCGTCACCCAGAGGTCCCGGGTTCGGAAGGAGGTAATTGAAGCTGAATTTGAGTTTCTTTATGAAAGTGATTTTGTCGTGTTGTTTTCGGTAACGGAAATGAACTTACGACTATAATTGGGTACATGGCTGCGTCATGGCTCTCCCATGCTGGTCTGAGAGAAAAAAAAAAAAACTTAGAATTTAATGTAACAGCTGCTTCTCTTCCCACGCAGATCGTAAAAGCCGATCGAGGGAATGGGCAAAAATGCAAATCATGTTAACAGGCGATGCAGCTAGCAACCCATCACTGTATTGATTGCTTTTCCATCTTCTCGCCCACCATGACGCTAAAAGTGGCTTTTGGGTCTTGCGGCCCTGGGCTCTGCATAGAACCGCAAGACCCAAAATGCTCTGTCTGCCCCATTAGGGATAAAGACGTGATAGTATGTATGTATGTATGGCTGCGTCAAAAATAAATAATTCGGTTTTTCATAAAATAAAACGTGACAAAATAGTGTCACTTTTAATTGATCATATCCATTTTCAACATGATTTTAGATTGATTACTGCAGATAATTGTTATTAAGAGTACTATTATTTAATTTTAATTGTATTTAAGAGTACTATTTAAAGTTTGTTTGTTTGTTTGTAATAACTTTATTGTACTATGAAAAAACACAATTGCATACAAAAACAATAGAATTAATTGACAACGGCGGACTTATCCCATAGTGGAATCTCTTCCATTCAACCGGCGAATAAGAAGATAGGACAATTATTCACAAGAAGGGTATAGAAGGTCGTACTTACACAGGATAAATGAAACTAACATTATATCTAACTAAATACCTACACATGCATACTTGCTACAAGATATATACTTACAAAAACATTCATAAATATATATAATCATACATAAACCTACATAAATATACATAAACATACATAAAATATATAAATAATACAAATTTATAAAGTTTTAAAACTCCCATAGAAAGTGTTTTTTTTCGACGTTTAAAAAAAGTGTCTGATTTGTCTTGTTGTCATCTAGCGCATTATTAAATGTATCAGGCTAAGCGTGGATATTTCAACTCAAAAAATGTTTATTTATAAAATAAATAAATGAAATGAAACTACAAAGATTGGAGTTTTATCCACTCCATCTCTTTTTGGAGATGTCATTAAAGGCGACTAAACTTTTCTCTGTTTTATGTTTCAACAAAATAAAAAAATTCAATGCATATATTTATCTAAAGCAGGGTAGGATTCAGCACGAAATGCGATATTTGCATTACATTTCTCATCGGAAAATAACATTGCACACAAAATTTAAAATGGATGTGGCTTTAATATTAGTGGGTACTAATTTTATACCTCTAATAAAAAAATTGACAAGCTCAAAAATATCTTTCAGTATGATGACCTCTGTGGCGTAGTGGTCATCATGCCAGGCATTCATGCCAGAGGTCCAGGGTTCGAACCCCGGTTATGTCAAGATGTAAAATTATCTTTTTCAGATTGAGCTGTCTTGGATAACCAATTTCTTATGTAGTGTAGTCAGGAAAGGCCAACTCTTAAATTTCGATCGGTTTAGACGATCATCCTCAGGGCGAGTGATAGGAGGAGCGACGACCTGTTGGTTTCGCTGTGACGGAAACTCAATAAGCAATGTCACTAGGCAGCAGTGGTAACAGTTTTGATAGAAGGCTGAAGATAGGGCATCTGGAAGGGTTTTTGTCAAATCAAGCACTGTGATACTAAAGGCAAATCGAGAAACTAATGTAATAAAACAAGATTTGATTATATAAAGATAGGATAGACTTTATTTTAAACAATAGAAAAGAACTTAGTACGTACTCACTTCCACCTTTTAATTGAGAAAATGTCCTCTCAATCTATCGCAGGTTGACTGGAAGAGATCCCTACATGGGATAAGTCCGCCTTTGTATATTTGCTCTTTTGAATTTTTGTAATTTTTTTTATGTACAATAAAGTTATTACAAACAAACAAACAAACTTTTACAATACAGCGTTATTGTTAGCCGGAAGGCCGAGGGAGAACCTTAGCAGTTCGCCAGTTAATTTATTGTGTGTGTTTCTTTGCCTAGAGATTTTGTGCAGACGCTCTTAGGAAACCACCATACTAATTTCCCTAAATAGGAGCAACAATGAGAAAAAATTAAAAGAATTTCAGTCGATAGGTACACTTTGCGATGCCTCATCCATTCCCAAACGATGCTAAGCCTACGTGCAGGTAAGTACCCTCGTTATCGTCCAGCCGTGTGCCTAATGACCCGAGCTGTAGTAAAAAAAAAGGCGATGAGGACTCACTGAGTCCGCCCCTGACAGGGCTACCCCAGCTGGAAAAGTTCAACTCTTTTTAAATTATTTTATAACACTGGTACAATTTTAAAATTAGCTATTTTCTTGGTATGGGTAAAATAAAATATTTGGTACTGAAACGATACATAATAATATCAGTTGTCACGATCATATCTATTTTCAATGTGATTTTACATTTATTATTGCAGAAAAACTCATGGTATAATAAAATAAGGTATTCTCTTCCCGTGACAGCTGATGACGTAGGTGGAACTTGACTACGTCATCAGTTTAATATGTTGCCACTGTGTGAAATTGAATTACCCGAGCGTAATGCATCTTTAAACTTTATATACCAATTTCGAATTAATAATCCATTATATCAATTTATAAAATATTTGAATTGATGAATCACGCGAGAATCGCGAGATACTAAATAGCTAAGTTACTTAATATTTTATTTAATATTCATGAACTAATTGAGAAAGTCCTTAAATTTACTGAAAAGAACAATCAGTGGCAACACTTTGTGACGTAGTCAAGTTCCATCTCGGGAAGAGAATACCTGTTTCATTATACCATGGAAAAACTGATATTAAGAGCGCTATTTGACTCCAAGAAAATATGACGTCATCTGCCTGTATTTCATACATATCTCATACAGAATGTTCGTTTTGATGTTTAAAAAAGTATTTGATTTGACTTGTTGAAAAACAGCGTATTATTCAACGGTAACTTATTTTTAATATATGTTGTTAATAACTTCCATTGAATTTAAATTAAATGTTGCACTCATAATTATTATACATCAGTTCTTAGTCTTTTTTAATTAAAAATAACGTGAGATACAGACATGATTAACATGAGTTAACGGGTTACTCACGTGTAGAGTCAGCTACTGCCGACATGTTTCGACCTCATCCGGAGGTCTTCATCAGGGCGAATGTGACTACAGGCCTTCACAGCAAACCGGCTCGCGACATACTGAAATACACTTAATGTGTAGCACCTATCCTTCATCATTTCAGCCGCACAACGTCCACTGCTGGACATAGGCCTCTCCCAAAGATTTCCAAAATGACCGATCTAGAGCGGCTTGCATCCAGCGCCTTCCAGCGACCTTGGTTAGGTCGTCAGACCACCTTGTGGGTGGGTGTCCTACGCTTCGCTTGCCTGTACGTAGTCGCCATTCAAGAACCTTTTTGCCCCATTGGCCATCGGTTCGTCGCACCTATCCTTGTATCATTGTAATGCTTACATTTTATAAACGTAGATATGTTGTAATTTTTTAACACATTGCTGGTTATTCAGCTAGACACTATAGAAAATAACAATCGATATACGTCAATACACGTAGTGTGTCCAACAATGTGTTAAGAATAAGTAAGGTTTTTTCTACAAGCTTTAAAGTGTAAGCAACCGTACTTACAGTGTTCCAAGTTTTATCATCCAATTAGTCGTGTAAGTTATTCCGAGTCCCTCCCTGTAATTTCTCGTAAGTGCCTACACGCGTGGGCTCGGTGTATCTTAGCAAATTTACATGTTCATACATTTCTGTCTTATTATAGCTAAGAATTTAATAAGAGGTGGGTAATGGTGGGTGTTTTAAACACGTTGTATGAATTCCTTTACGCATATTTGTAATTAAAACATTTCATTTAAGCATATTATTAGGTGTTATTAGATTAAACATAATTATTTTAGGGATGTGGACTGGGTCTAAAATATATAATTTTGTTTAGTCCGTCAACTAAATTATACAAAAATAAAGGATCCACATTTTTTCGTTTGGCATCATTGCCAATCACGCGAAATTTGAATGCGCTGTATCTTCGCCATTGTTTGCTAATGAGATAAAAGAGAAAACATAAATTTGAGCGAATGTACATACAACAGCATCGCTTGGCGATGATTAGAATAAAAGGATTAGAAAAATTAGTAGAAATAAAAATATATGCTTTGTAACAACCCTGAGTTAACAAGGTCAGTCCGATAGGATTTTTTTAATAATTTACACAATTTTCAGATCCATAAATATACGGGTTTGTTTCAAAACGCGTGGGTTTAATATTATATGGAATCATCGATTTTCATACCAGTAAATTTATGACGCGACTTTTCTAGAAAGAATGTAGATAAAGGTATGTTAATATGATTTAATAATATTTCTAAGTATTTCGTTTCTTCTGGTCTGAAAGAAAAGAATAATCTTGGAATTAACCATCCGCATATTATTGACTATTAATAAGTTACGCGGGCGCCTGCGGCGGGTGTCGGTCTATCTCTGTCACAAACTCTAAATGCGAAAGAGATAGCAGAATCCGTCGCGGGTCACTTGTCTCTGTCGCACGTAGTGTTTGTGAAAGAGATAGACTGAAACCACCGCGTGCGCCTGCGTAATTTAGCGAAGGATACTTAAAATTTTCTGGATCTAGTGCTGCCGCTATTTAAAATAAATTGAAAGGAAACTGGAACATCGTTTAAAATTTAGTCTTGATAACCTTTTAAACTATTTCATGAACTACAAAGTGAGACGTGAAGCTTTTCTTTGCACATTAGCCAAAAGTAGCCGTTTTTTGCATATGTTCGTAGACAAGGTTTTAAGTTCTTACTTTAATTAAACTGTACAGTACGAGTAGAACGACATCTGCCGTATTATAATTTTTCAAAACTAAAAACCTACTTAACTTTCAAACAACCCAACCGATTTTGATAAAATTTCTATAGGACCACCTGACTAGTATGCCCTTTTAAACAAAAGAATTTTCCTAATCAGTTCAGGCGTTTTCGGAGAATCAGTTAATATACATCAAACATCAAAAAAGTTTTTAAACTGATAACTCTTCTTTTTTTGGAAAGTGGTTAAAAATAACGAACAATCATTATTCATGAGTCCAAACCACAGTCCAAGCTCACACCTTTTTTATTTCCTCATCCAATAAACCTTTGGACCGACGCAATAATTTAATTAAAAGACCATCGCACTTTCAACCTTACGCCCTTATAACAGAGGTGATAAAAATCCCGCAATAATTCTGCCCTAAAATTTTTTTGATAAGGTCGTAAATGAATATTGTCATAAGCAATTCTGACCTTTATGGCATCGTTATAAGGGTGGTTAAAATGAAATATCGTCGTGGTGACCATTTGGGTTGATTGTGGCATTTTCATTGTATGTCCGAATTGTCCGATGTACATTTGGTTTGCGTGAAATTTTAATTTGAGCTGGCAAGCCTGAGTGCGAATACTTTTTATGGTAAAATTGAAAAATATTCAACCCTTTTTTTAACCCCCGACATAAAGGGGATGAAATAAGTTTGACACCGATGTCTGTCTGTCTGTGGCATTGTAGCTCTCAAACGGAGAGACCGCTTTAGATCTGGTTATTTTACATGATTGCAAGTTTCCTTACGGTAATTTTTAGGTATGTTAGAGGGAAATCAGTTCGGCGGTTCTAATGTTATCGAATTATGGGGGGAGAACGCTTAAAAGTGGGGGATTTTTAATTTTCCCGGCAAATAAACTTGTATTTTAACTTCCGACAAAAAAAGAGGGGTTTTATCAGTTTGACGCTTGTGACTATCTATCTGTCTGTGTGTCAGTGATTAGAGCGTTTACTCCCTTTTAGGTTGATGGCCCCTTTTCATTATAAATAAACATCTAAGATCAATCTGAAAATGAGCAATTTCCATCATGATCTGACCGGGAATCGAACCCGGGACCTCCAGTGTGACAGAGTGGTATATAACCAATAAGCCAAAGAGGTCGTCAGAAAAGTAAAGTTGGAAAATGGATCAAAATGGAACGATCTGCACATTCTTCGTTGTTTCCAGACAAGTCAAGTTCAATCGTTCACGTGGGTTGGTCCATTGAAAAGTTGATGTAATTACAATGTTAAATTAATACAATGATTTCGTTCAAATGGCATTCTATTTTAAAGGCTTTTATTCGAAAACTCTCAAACCAAATCACTCTAAGTACTTCACGTAAAAGGTTCCATGAATAATTAACGTTTGGACAAAGGGCAATTTTCTACTGAATCGAGTGAATTGCCAATTAGAAGCTGCGTGAAAAATTGGGCAGAGACTTTATAGTTAGTCACCTATTGCCTACTGAACGATAAGGGTCCTACTCGCGCTAGCGAAATTGAAAATACAAAAAAATTAATTTCTCTTTCTGTAAGTGAGATTATCAGAAACCCTCGTACACCTTTTTAGCTATATCCTTAAGTTACATTAGAACCTCGAAAGACATTGAAATACAATACGCTGTAGTTTGCTTTGCAAAAAATACTAAAAATGGCCACTTTAGACTCTTTTGTAAAGGTTTCTAAAGCGGATAGTATTTTAATGACTTTCGAGATTCTAATGAAACTTAAGGATACTAGCTAAAAAGTTGTACGTGGGTTTCTGATAATCTCGCATACAGAAAGAGAAATTAATTTTTTGTGTTTTTCAAGGTCGCTAGCGCGGGTAGGACCCTTAAGTCAAAACATTGATGTACTGTATTCAGAAAGTATGCAACGTGGAAGGGAAGTATACAATATCCGTAATGGTGTTCATGGGGCCAAAGCCAACATGAAGAGGCCTCTAAGTACCTTTTTATCTAAAAAGCGTACGAAGAGCTATCCCTTAATGTACCATTAAGATACACTAACGGACAGACCTCCATAGCTACCAAACTATTGCTAGGGAGGGATTGATTTTGTTTGGGCTATATGGATGGGATGTTAGTGGACCGGATAACTGGGTTATGGAGTGAGATATGGACATTATTTTTAGTATACCTGTCTCACTCCCTGTTGAGGTATCGAAAATTTACCTACATTTTTACTATGCGACCACTCCGGAGTGGGAAATTCAGTGACATGAATAGTATGTCTAGGATAATAAGAATGAAATTGGCTTGCAACGGACTTCTAACTAAGTATCTAAACAAACAGGTGCTGAGTACTGACGCGAGCAAAATTAAACCATATCGTCAACCAAATTGAGTAGATTTTTCTTTGAATTTCTTTGCTGAGTAAGACTTCTTTGCCTAAGTACTACTACTTATTCTGTAACTATACTAGAACACTATAGTTTAATTTATAATTCGTAACGTATAGTGATATAGTATAGCCCGTGGTTTAATTTATTACGGGTATGTCCCTTCCACGTTGTATAAAACCAAATCACGTGAACTAGAAAATGTGCTCAATTAAATTAAATATATTTGGACAAATCTCTTGAAGTCGCCGTGTGGTTCCCGGCAGAGTAGAATAGGACCACTCCAAGTCTTCCCGTGGATGTCGTAAAGGCGACTTAGGAAATACAAGCTAAATAAAGCTTATGAACATCAATGAGACCTCTTTAACACGTCTAGCCAGCGTGGAGAGTGTAGGCCAAATCCTCTGGCTGGTCTTGCCAAGTATGGCGTTAGTAGTACAGAGAGGGTCGTGCTCCTGCGGTGGAGACTAAAAAGAACTGATGGTGATGATGCCACGGAGTGGAGAAGAAAAAGTCTGTAAGCGGACCCCGGGCTTTTCAGCGTTACATCTGAGGATGCAACTGGGACACGGCTGAGAGAGAGAGAGAGAGAGAAAGAGAGAGAGAGAGAGAGAGAGAGAAATCTCTCTGTACTACCAAAACCTTACTTGGCCGGAGCAACCAGAGGACTTCGTCTACAATCTCCTCGCTGAGCAGAGGGTTGGAAAGGTCCAATTGATGTTCATAAGCTTTGTTTAGCTTGTATTTCCTAAGTCGCCTTCTACGACAGCCACGGGAGGACTTAGAGTGGTCCTATTCTACTCTGCCGGAAACCACAAGGCTTGAGCTCCTATCACCTGGACAGCCTTGTCATTTTGGTAACGACACGACCAATTTCGCAAAGTGATACCGACATGTTCATCTAGGTACAGTCGGCTGTAAAAAATGTAGGTAAACCTAATTCGTTCTACAGTTCGTTTAGAAGGCGTCAAAAGAAACTTTACCTTTAAAAACTTTTACTTACTTTTTCACGTATTTTATCACGCCAGCCACACATATTTTCCGCTTGGTCCAATGGTTGACGGGGAGAGAATGCCATATGGCATTAGGTCCGCTACTTGTACTTTTTTTCATTGTGCAATAAAGTTTAAATAAATAAATAAATAAATAAAAACCTTCGGTAAAAAATTATACATTGGCGTACATACTATTTTTAACCGACTTCAAAAACGGAGGAGGTTATCAATTCGAATGTATGTTTTTTTTTGTATGTATGTGACGCGATATCTTCGGCAACCGTGGACCGATTTTGATGATTCTTTTTTTATTTGAAAGCTCTTACTCCCAAGTTGGTCCCATATTAATTTGGTGAAGACACCATGAAGAACTTTGGAGATATGGAAGAAACTCCTGAAAAAAATTGAAGTCGGTTGTTTTACAAATTTAATTATTAAGGTTAGTAATGACCATTTTCAAATTGTCTTGGGACTTCATCCCCAGAACTACACAAACGATTTGAAAAAAATAATATGGGACCACTTTGAAAGTATACCCTTTAAAATAAAAATTAATTTTCCAAATCGGTTTAGGAATCTTCGAATAATCGGTAAATATATCTGGAACAAACAGCTTAGCAACAAGGCCACCATTCGCACATTTCCTAGTTTTTAAGATTGGAGATTTCAAAACTATGTCCTATATTTATTTATATCGTGCAATAAAGAGTATTTTATTGTATTGTATCCATAAAAAAACATCACGAATTGATAACGGTTTTTAACCAACTTTCAAAAGAGGAGGTCCTTTTTAAAGGCGGTTAAAAACCATGTTAAATTATTTAGATGTTCACATGTTATTGTGGCTGAGTGTACTACGTGAAGCAGGAAGTGGTTACTCTAGTTTTAGATTGCGTGGTTGCAACGTCTATCCTTTGTAGACTGAGAGGCAAGGTGCTAAATATTTCAGTACCCTTCACATTTTAGCGTCTTCCCGGTTGCATCCGAAACTGGGCTCCGTTCGACCTAAGACCGCTTTTCCGCCTTTTTTTCTTAAGGAATAAGTAAGAAAAACAAACTGAATATATCTTGTCTAACGTTCAAAAGCGATAGCAATGCGAAAAATCTACAAAATTCTAACAGGAGATTGTGATATACCCCATCTTTCAGACCTATTTAAATTTTCTGACATTAACAAAACGGTTGAGAGGATATCAGCTGAAATTGTGTCGTATGAAATCAAAAAGTAAACCATTGACAATTGTTAAAAAATAAATAAATAAATAAATATGTAGGGACAAATTACACTGATTGAGCTAGCCCCAACGTAAGTTCGAGACTTGTGTTATGGGATACTAACTCAACGATACTATATTTTATAACAAATACATATATAGATAAACATCCAAGACCTAAATAAAATGTCACATTACATCACATCAAATTACAACGGCTGGACCAATTTTAATGAAATTTGGTATGCTGACACCCTGGATTAACACATAGGCTACTTTACGCGCAGGTAACACTGCGAGACACAGCTATTATTAATAAAATAATAATAATATAAACTGACCAGGTACCTGGAAAGCGCTGGATGCAGGCCTCTTGATCGGTCATTTTGGAAATCTTTGGGTGAAGCCAGCAGTGGACGTTTTGCGGCTGAAATGATGATGATGATGAATGTAAACTCTCATAAATCTTTCAAATGATTTTTTTCAAATAGTGGCAGTACAGGACCCCGGAAAATTTAGGCAGCCCCTAAAGTAGGTACTACGTATTCTGTGATTATAAGTCGTACAAAATCAATCATCAAACATATCCTGCATCTTTAAATTACAGGCAAAATGCTTTCCTGTCGAGAGCTTCTCGTAAAGTTAATAACTTTTAATTCGACTAAGGTGCAATGAACACTACTTATAATTATATACTTACTTAATATTAGTAAAGATTTGTAAATGGCTACTCAGTATTCTATATTTACTTCTGTTATGTTATGCTGTAAATCTTCCGAAAATAAATAAATAAATAAAATAAAAAAATCACTTTTCTTTCTATCTATTTATGGATTCGCACTTTTTTCGTATGTCCTTAGTAAGTTAAATAGTTAGATTAAATAGCTAGGCTTACTATGTATACTGTTAGCTCCCAGACTAAGTCGTTGCTAACTTCAAATTACCCGACAAGTTGCTCCAAAATAGTTTTCGTGTTACAAACTAACCAAGTATACGTATTTAAACACAAAGAAACTCGTATGAACAACAAAATTAGGTTTTCCTTGTTCCTAGACTGAAGAAAGAAAAAAATACAGCTTACTAGTACTAGTTAACGTAATATCGCGTAATAACGTAAAACAGTGGACGGACAGACAGGCAGACATGGCGAAACTATGAGGGTTTCTTGTTCACTACATCTCTGCCTTACCTTTTCCCATTCTATTTGGGGTCGGCGCAGTATGTCTTATCCCTCCATATTCCTCCATTCCCGTCATTCCTTCATCCACCCAAACTATACTCATGTCATGCTTAACTCACTCATCCATCTTTTCTTTGGTCTTCCTCTTCCTTTATGTCCATTTTCCTTCATATTTAGTGTTTTTTGCGTTACATGTTCCTTGTTTACTACGAAACCCTAAAAAAGCGTTTTGTGTGTGTGAAGATAAGAAATGGCGATAAAAAGTGACGGGTTGCTTGATGCATTGTCTAATGATTTGATATTGGTTTTTCAAGCAAACAAAAAAACATAAAACAAAAAAAAACGAACAAACATCAAAAGAGAAACAGCTAGAACATTCTATATTTTATCTCTTAGACCAGATTGGAAAGATAAATACATACAAACATACATTCTAATGTTCAAGACTAGGAACTCCACTCGCTCGTTCAATGAAAGTAATTAAGCTTAAGTTTAGGATAAATCCGCACACGAAGCAGTAAGCCGGATAGATGGCGCAGTCGCTGTACACCGTACGCTTTTGCCAACCAATAGGGCTGGCAAAACCAAAGATCTATACATTTTGAATGTACAGCTGGCAAAGTCAATATGTAAATGCATATTGCGCGAGACCCTAGGAGATTCTGTTCTGTATTTGACGACCTCTGAGGCGTAGTGGTCACCATGCCAGTCTTTCCCAGAGTTTCCGGTTCGATCCCCGACTTGGGCAAGTTGGAAAATGGCCTTTTTCAAATTGTCCTGGGTTATGTATTTGTTATAAAATATAGTATCTATCGTTGAGTTGGTATCCCATAACACAAGTCATGAACTTACTTTGGGGCTAGCTCAATCATTGTAATTTGTCCCTTTATATTTATTTATTTTGTATATAATTTGGGATAAAAGGATTCTATGGGTCAAAAGTTGACATTGGCAATGGCTAATGGTTTTTTCTACATTCTAAGAACTGATTCACACATAGCAATTGAACCGCATGTAATCTTAAGCGTTTATTTGAGACGCGCTTCGAACGTTGCCGGTTTAAACGCCACAATACCGCACTAAATTATAAAAAACTTTTTTTGGTCTAAATCTACGGACAAAATAACACTATATTTAATATTTTTATAGTATACTAGCCGAAGCCCGCGACTTCGTTCGCGTGGACTTTATGTCTCTGGAAAATGCTCATCAGGCTGAACAACTTTTACTAAGGCGGCATTTTTATATCTCTTATAGTTTAGCTGGACCATTATGGTTCTGCATCAGGCGTTCCATTTTCCAAAATCATTTATACCCTATATGTTGCCCAGGCTTAATAGCTATATAACAAAAAAAGTTTCATTCGAATCCGTCCAGTATTTCCGGAGATTAGCGTGTACAAACAGACAAACAGACAAACAGACATACAGACATACAGACATACAGACAAACAGACAAACAGACAAACAGACAGACATTTTTTTTTTAATTCCTACTCTATTACTACGTCTCCATCGCCCCAATATTTCTTTTGGAAATATATTTAATGTACAGACACACTTTTTTTACTGTTTTATTATATGTATAGATAGATAGATATAGATTCAACACTTTATTTATCACTTTTTTGCTGTGTAGTGTGTGCTGCCATCTCTGTGTGCCTACCCGCAACTACCAGTTTTGCCTACTTATAGGCCGTCCAATAGTTTCTATGGCGTTAGGTATCTGTTACGTTATAGTAATTATATTATCTTTGCCTTGATCGATACAACTGCGCAAATAAAAACCTCTAAAACAACCAATTTCCAAAGGAAGTGTAAGTAATTAAGTTGAAGCAGCCCTACACTTAAGAGCCGGCGTTCCCAAGGGCCCAATAAATCTATTTAACGCCAGTCGATGGCGAGCGCTCCGAACACCCCAATGAAAATTTTTATCACTTGGGCCTGCGGATTACTGCAGCGTAAAAGACAATTGCTCAAAAAATGAGCAATTTCTTTCTCGATGGTATCTAAATTTGTAGATTGTAAGCAAATTTTTGCGTTGCGCACCGGAAAATATAGCTGACGATGTGATCAAAAAGTATGATTGTAATTAGTCCATTAGATAATCTAAAAATAATGGACCCATATTTTACAATTTACAAAAAAAGTGAATATTCACAATGATATAGAACATCAAAGTTTCTGAGTGGGGGCTTGCGACGTCACCTCTATTTAAAAATCGTACCTAGCCAAAATTTCGTTTCGCTGTATCTTTGTCATTTTTAGGGTTCCGTAGCCAAATGGCAAAAACGGAACCCTTATAGATTCGTCATGTCTGTCTGTTTGTCTCTCTGTCCGTCCGTATGTCACAGCCACTTTTTTCCGAAACTATAAGACCTATACTGTTGAAACTTGGTAATTAGATGTATTATGTAAACCGCATTAAGGTTTTGACACAAAAATAGAAAAAAGCAATAAATTTTGGGGGTTCACCATACTTAGAACTGAAACTCAAAAATTTATTTTTCATCAAACCCATACGTGTGGGGTATCTATTACTGCATAGGTCTTCAAAAATGATATTGAGGTTTCTAATATCATTTTTTTCTTAACCGAATACTTTACGCGGGAGACACTTCCAAAGTGGAAAAAAGTGTGTCCCCCCCCCCCCGTAACTTCTAAAATAAGGGAATTGAAAAACTAAAAAAAATATATGATGTTCATTACCATGAAAACTACCAGCGAAAATTGGTTTGAACGATATCCAGTAAGTAGTTTTTTTTTATACGTAATAAATCATAAACGGCAATTTACCTTTCATTCAATCAACTTAAATATAAAAATTTAAAAAAAATATACTACAAGACTTTTATATTATGTTATTTGCTACTACGGAACCCTTCATAGGCGAGTCCGACTCGCACTTGGCCGCTTATTTGTTTTATGAGAAATATTTCTTTTCAATAAGTAACTGATGGGCTAAATATATTTTTTTCATGTTATGCCTATAGTTGCGGCGCTGCTACGTGGTTATGTGTTTCGGACGGCAGCAGCGAGCAACGCACTTTCATTGTCAAACCATATTCACCTTTATTTCTATTTACACAATGCACAGTATAGCTTGAACAAAACAAAATTATTGTATCTAGGTATATATATATATATAAATTTATTTTTTAGAAAAAAAAAGAATACAATACAAAAGCCGTCGCGGGTGCTCACGACTGCCACAGGCTGAGATATCTTTTCAAACTATTCGATGCATTTCTTCTTCTTCTTAGCGAGTTGGAATGGACTTATAATATTATTATATGAGTGTGGACGAATGTGTGGCCTCAGTTACGCCTGTGTTAGCTGAAATTAGGTCTTCTATTGTACAGGGGTGTGGGCAGTTGAGACAAGTTAGTAGATGAGCCATGGTTTGAACAACTTTACAATCACAAAGGTAGTTGTTTGCAAAAACCAACTTTGCTCTGTTTTCGAGACATCTCCATATACCAGACCGGAGCCTGTCTAGGGACTTCCAGACTGCCCAGGGGAGCTTTTCGCCACCTGGTGGAAACTTCTCAAGAGGTGAAATATGTAATGTTGGTGATAATATGCATTTCATTAATAAGACGTGTAGCCAAATAGCAGAAAATCACCATCTACCAGGCTAAAATTGTTGTGAGAGATTTTTAGGTATATGTCCGTATCACTCTATAACCCAGTTATCCGGTCCACTAACATCCCATCCACATAGCCGGAACCAAGTAAATCCCTCCCTGGCAATAGTTTGGCAGCTATAGAGGACTGTCCGTTAGTCCATCTCAATGGTACATTAAAGGATAGACCTCCAAAGATGCAGCCATCTTTGGCCCATAAACGCCTCAAAGGACCGGGTCCCCATTTACCCGTGGCTGAAAAGCGTTATACTAAAAACATAATAATAGGTAGCTATGGTTTGAGAGTAAAGTAGTAAGCCTACTTTACTCTCAAACCATAGCTAATAATATATCATACATACTGCTAGAGTTAGGGCTTAGCTGTAGGCTACTAACGGGGTCCACAGGTGGCGGATAGTGGAACGGCCATCAGATATGATGGTTAGCTGCGAATATAAAAATAAGCAGTCCCCGACCAATCAGCGGCAGGGTTAGCAGGACGTGGTGGGAAGTCCAGTAGGGCGGGCTTACCTAAAAAATGCCACTTAGGTCCAATGACGGCTCTGTGTCATGGCGATTAAATGCCGCCAGTAAATAGGCATTCCTCTGTCACTAGGCAGCAGTAGTGACAGTATTGGCAGAAGGCCGAAGATGCGGAATTTGGAAGGGTTTCTGTCGAATCAAATACTGCGGTACGGAAGACAAATGGGGAAACCACCGTACTATATCCCTAAAATGGAGTCAAAATGGAGAAAAGTAAAAAAAGTAAAGAAGTTCTTGACAACGGGCTTCCACGAAGTAAAATGCCGTGGCGGTCCGAGTCCGGCAGGGGTAGGAACAAGGCTACCCAGGTCGTCATCCTGCGAAAACCTTGTACTATAGGCACGTGGAACGTGAAGACATTGCTGGATCCCGGCAAATTTGAGGAACTTAAATTAGAAATGAATAGGCTGAAAATAGATATATTAGGATTAGCTGAGACGAGATGGGGGGGTAGTGGAGATTATTGGAGTGATGAGTACAGAGTCATTTATACAGGAGCGGAGAAACAGGGAGAACATGGCACTGCAATTATTTTGAACAGGGAATGGGGATCAAAAGTAGAAAACACCTTACATGTAAACGAAAGAATAACAGCAATTAAGATAAATGATATGAAAACTAATACATATATAATTCAAGTCTACATGCCCACTGGTACCCACCCTGATGAAGAAATAGAAGAAATGTATGAACAATTAAACACAATAATAGATTTAGTAAAAGAGAAAGATAACTTGATTATAATAGGGGATTTCAATGCAGTAGTAGGAGAGGGTAATGTAGAAAATATAATAGGTAAATATGGATTGGGGAAGAAAAATGAAAGAGGAAAGAGATTAATAGAATTCTGCAAAGAGAACGATTTAATAGTCACTAATACTATGTTTAAACAGCCAAAGAGAAGACGGTACATTTGGAAGATGCCTGGTGATATAGGCCGATTTCAAATTGATTATATTATAGTACAAAATAAATTTAAGGAAAACGTTAAAATAAGCAAAACTTATCCAGGAGCAGATTTAAGTACAGATCATAATTTGTTAGTTAGCAAAATAAACATGCATATAGGTAAAAAAAGTAGAATAAATAGACCAAAGAAAATAGATCTCACTAAAATAAAAGAAAATTCTAGTCAAAGCGTGCAATATAGTAATAAAGTAGGAGATAAATTAGAATTATACAAAAAGAATAGAAATACAGAAGAAAGTAAAGATGTAGAGAAAAACTGGTGCGCATTAAGAGATATTATAAAAGATAGTGCAGAAGAGCATTTACAAAATAGAAAAATAGTACCGCGGAAGAAATGGCTAAATAACGAAATTCAAGATTTGATGTTGGAACGTAGAACACTCAGAAACAAGAACGATATCAAAAGCATACAAGAATACAAACGATTATCTAATAAAATAACACTGAAATGCAGACAAGAAAGAGAGAAAGCCATTGAAAAATGTGATGAAGTCCTCTGGTGCTTCCCTCCTTACCCCGCTCTCCACCCCGCGCGCCCATATAAATACGGAGGCGTGAGGACCCTCGTCCTCTTTCGACCACGACTGGGCGCCGGGCTGCTTCAAAGCTGAGTACTTTTGGAAATCTCTTCTGGAACAACGAATCTCGTGGCTGTGAACCTACGACCCTTACCTGTGACTTCTTTCTCATTGTATAATTGTTAAAAATTAATTAAAGAGTTTGGTCTTTTCAAATATTGTTTCTTTCAAAATAATCACCACGTCACAGTGGCGCCACAACAGAGGAGTTACCACGAGATTCGTTGATCTTCTAAATTTTATAACTGTGTTTTGAGTGCTTTATTTCGTTCAAAAGGGTATGTACTAGTGTTTGTTATTTTTTTTGGTGTTTTCATTCCGTACTCAGTGCAGTGCAGTGCATAATTATATAACATATCTAATTCCTTTGTTCACGCGGTGCTATCGTCCGTCCACGTGCTTTTGCGTGCGCGCAGCGTGGCATATCATATCCCACTTTAAACTTAATTAATCTCACGTAATAATACCCTTGCTGTTAAACCCTTTTGGACGGAATCAAATTGATTTTTTTTACTTTTCGCTCCACATAATTTTTCTGGTTTCGTAGCTGCTCCACACATTTTTTTTTTCGGTCACTATGGCCTATACCATAAAATTTACTTTATTAAATAAATCGGAACTCGAATATGAGGTAGAAATAAGAGGTGGTGACTCCTCAAAGTGTACTGTGGAGGAGTTACGTAAATTAATTACCAAACTTTCATCTAGTTCTCCTTCAGAGGACATTTTAGAATCATGCTTTACGGTCGAAGAGGATATTTCCGCGGTAAATAATTCCTTAATACGAGTGAAAAACAACGCGAAAGCCTTGCAATCTAAATTTGATAAAAATCTTTACTCTAGAACTGAATCTATTCTCAGCCACGTTTTTCATAGGTTATCACGCATTGACGTCACCTCAATTAGTGATACACAAAAATTTAATTCGGTCTGGAACGAGTTTCATTCCATTTCCGAAATTCTCTCGTCCTTAACTTCTTCTAAACCTGTAGTATCGAGCGGAGTCGAGTCACAGAACTCTGATGAAAAATTCTTTGATGCATTAACCAACGATCGTAAATTATTTTCTGAACTCGGTAAATTTAAATATAACGGCAAATCGTGTGTGCGCGCCTTTATCCAAAAAGTTAACGAATTTATGTCTTGTAGAAACATTCCAGATAGCAAAATCTTTCTTTCGCTTTTGAGATATTTTCAGACGATGCACTCCATTGGTATCGTTCTATCAAAGACAGCGTTGATACTTGGGACGATCTTTGTAAATTACTTAAGCGTGATTTTAGTCCGCATAATTACGACGATAAACTAATGGCGGAAATAAGACTTCGTTCTCAGGGCGAGAAAGAGAACATAACCTTATATATAGCAAAAATGCAAGGATTATTTTCCCGTTTGGATGAGCCTGTCAGCGAGTCTGTCAAATTGAACATCTTGTTAAATAACATTAGGCCTTGTTACACTAATTGCCTTCTGACTGGGGTTGTTTCAGATATTTCTTCGTTGGTTAGCATTTGCAGAAAGTTCGAACAATATCAAAGTCGTAGTAATGATTTTTCTGAACCACCTAAGGTTACTTCTAGTACTTTGGCGCCTGAACTGGCTTACGTTGATTCCGATTCCGCCATCGTAAATAAAACTTATAATAATAAAAACTTTTTCCGAAATCGAAATTATTTTAAAAATCCCAGTCCGGCTTCTTCTAACAATTTTTCTAAGGATCGTCAAATTAATGCCGTTGCTAATACTACTAATAATAAACAATTCTGCCTTAGATGTAGAAATGACTCGCACAATTTATCATCTTGCACTCAGCCTCGTTTTCTTATTTGCTTTAAATGTGGTTTGAAAGGTTTTAAAGTCTCTAATTGTACAAACTGTAATAAAAACAATGAACCTTCAAAAAACTTGTAAGTTCCGATTGGGGAAAGTCTAAAATAAAAAGTCGAACTAGTAAAACTGAGTGGCACAATTGGCTACATCACGTATCCAATTTCTTTAATTGCCATAAACTTTCTTCAATCGTAAATACAAACACACAACCTCCCTATATTCCTGTAGTAGTAAATAAAAAAAACACCATTGGCTTACTTGATTCTGGGTCTTGCGCAACTATACTTGGTAATAATTCTCATCTTCTTTTCTTGAAAAATTTGGAATTAAGTGGTTCTAAGCCCTTGGTTTTTACCACCGCTGGTGGCGAGCAATATTCTTCACTCGGCTCAGTGGTAATTCCATTCCAATTTCAAAATAAAACTGTTTCTCTTGTTACCCATATCGTTCCTGGCATCAAAAATCCCTTGATTCTGGGTATGGATTTTTGGAGAAGTTTTGGTCTGTTTCCGGCTAATTTGGAAACCATCTCACCTCAAAATAATCACGAATCTGGAACCTCGGTAGTACAGAAGGACACCGTTAGTAAATTAATTTCATTTGATAATTTAACTGACGATCAAAGAACTACCGCCAAAAACATTATTTCTCAATTTATCGATATTTCTTATCAGAAACGCGGTCTCGGCCGTACCTCTCTCATTACTCATTCGATAGATACAGGTGATCACCCACCGATTCGGCAGCGTTACTATCGCATGTCACCAGAGAAACAGCGCATTTTGGTAAAACATGTCGACCAAATGCTTAAAGAGGACGTGATTGAACCTTCCGAGAGCCCTTGGTCTAATCCAGTGATCTTGACCCCTAAAAAAAATGGCGAACTGCGTTTTTGTCTGGATAGTCGGAAATTAAATTCTATAACAAAAAAAGATGCTTATAGTTTACCCTATATTGCTGAGATTTTGGATAACTTAAGAGATGCTAAATACATATCTAGTTTAGACATTTCAAGATGTTTTTGGCAAACCTTGATAAAAAAAGAGGATCGTTGCAAAACGTCATTTTATATTCCTACGCGTGGTAAATTTCATTTTAAATCTATGGCTTTTGGATTAACTAACGCTCCAGCCACCCAGCAGCGTCTTGCAGATATTTTGTTTTACGGTCCAGAATTTGAAAACAGGGTTTTTTGTTATATCGACGACGTAATTAGTGTCTCAGATTCGTTTGATAGCCATATCACACTATTGTCAAAAATACTAGAAAAATTAAAATATGCGAACCTCACTATAAATCTCGACAAATGTAACTTTTTCAGTACTAAATTAAAATACCTGGGTTATGTAGTGGATTCGGAAGGCCTTCATGCCAATCCCGAAAAGGTAGAATCGATAAAAAACTACCCCACTCCTACTAACAAAAAGGAGGTCCGTCGCTTTCTAGGCGCTGCGTCGTGGTATAGAAGGTTTACACCTTACTTCAGTGCGCTGGCATCTCCCTTGAATAAACTAACCTCTAACGGTAAAAACTCTCCTGCGTTCAATTGGTCGCGAGAGGCTGACGCAGCTTTCAATAAATTAAAGGATTGTTTGTCTTCTTCGCTGGTACTATCTTGTCCAGATTACACACAACCATTTGAAATTCACGCGGATAGTAGTGATTTTGGTATCGGAGCTGTTCTTTGTCAGGTCTTGGAGGGGAAAGAAAGAGTTATAGCCTTCTACAGCAAATCCCTTACGGACCAAGAAAGAAATTATAGTGCTACAGAGCGCGAGGCGCTTGCTGTTCTGTCAGCTATTGAACACTGGCGTTGCTATGTAGAAAATGGCAAAAAATTTATTGTGTACACTGATCACGCTGCTCTCAAGTGGTTTATCAAACTCAACAATCCTACGGGTCGACTGGCTAGATGGGGAGTCCGTCTTTCTTCCTATAATTTCGAAATAAAGCATCGTCGAGGAACCGATAACGTTGTGCCAGACTTCCTTTCTCGTTCTCCTAATGTCATGCCTATGCAATGCAACACAATAGATGGGAATGTCATTTCTACTAATGATTCATGGTATCTTAATATCTATAAAGGTTGTTCACAGTCTCCTGCCTCTTTTATAGACTATCAGGTCCTTAATAATAAATTATATCGTTTTAAAAAAAGTCTTAACCCTCTTACTAGAGAGTTTCAATGGAAAGAGGTTGTTCCATCCGAAGAGAGATCGGAGTTAATAAGGCAAAACCATTCGTTGCCCACAGCCGGTCACATGGGCATCTCTAAAACATACAAGCGCTTGGCCCTTAACTACTATTGGCCAGGTATGTATGCGGACGTGGTTAAGGCCGTCAATTCTTGCGATGATTGTATCGCTCATAAACATCAAACTCACTCCACTTTCGGTCATATGGGCGGACCAAAGTCATGTCTTAGGCCGTTTCAAACGATAAGTATCGATCTAATCGGACCCCTTCCGCCTACAAGAAAACAAAATAACTATATTTTCGTTGTCTGTTGTTGTTTCTCCAAGTATTGTTTGCTTTTCCCTATAAAGCGTGCCACAGCAGAAATAATAACAAAAATACTCGAAGATAATGTTTTCTTGGTTCACGGCATTCCTTCTACGGTCATAGTAGATAACGGTAAACAATTCGTTAGTGCCCAATTTAAAAACTTATTATCTAAATATAAAGTTCCGAACACACACTATACCCCATTTTATACGCCTCACGTTAATACGGTTGAACGTTATAACAAAACTATAACTACAGCTATCTCCGCATTCATTGAGAACGATCACAGAGTGTGGGATACGCTAGTACCTAAAATCCAATTCGCTATCAATTGTGCGGTAAGCGAAGTCACAAACTACACGCCCTCTTTTCTTGTTTTCGGTCGCGAATTGATAACCTGCGGTTCACACTATCTAGATTCTGATCCGAACTTAATTCACGAACCACGTGACTGTTATGCGGAGTCCCTTGGTCACTTGTCTTCTATCTTCGACAAAGTACATGCATCCTTGTTATCGGCCCACGAGCGTAACTGCCAGTCTTATAATCTTCGCCGTAAGTCGGCCGAATTCAACGTTGGCGATATTGTTTGGAAGCGAACATTTTATTTAAGTGATAAAGACAAATATTTTTCAAAAAAAATGGGCCCTAAATTTATAAAATGCAAAATAGTATCAAAAAAATCTCCTTTGGTGTATAAACTTTCAGACATGTCTGGTAAGCCACTGGGCGAATGGCATATTAAAGATATAAAACAAATAAATTATAAAGAATAATTATCAAAATATAATCAAAATTTAAACAAATTAAATACTATCTTCTATAACCAATGTATAACATTTTTTTTCTTGTACCCTATGGTTTAGTGGTAAAAAAGTCTCTCGCTTGAATCAAGTATACAGGTTCGAATTGTCTTTATAACATTGTGTTCACCTATTCGCTATCGAACGCATTGACACTTGCAAGCTACGACCGGTTCTTGACCTTGGCTTACCGGTTGTGCATACCACAGCTGTTCACGCACACTTGTTAATAGATAACTATAATGATCGCTTCACATTGTTATTTCATATCGCATAGCATCTAACGTTTCGCGCTATATTTTAATTATTGTTTCCGGTGCTAAAAATAAAATAAAAAAATAAAATTGCTCTGTGAGGTGACTCGGCTCGGCTCGTATAATGTATTTCTAACTTTTCAGGTAACCTAACTGCGATACCTAGAATGTTACTCATTCCTTTTTCTATAAATTTCAGCTGTCCTGCTCCTCCTGGGTCTCCAGAGTCCGCAGCCCCGTCGTATCCTGCCAGCTTCAGCCAGCGAGCAGACGAAGCCGAATTTTCCGGCAGGAAAATTCTGTCCCAACGAGGGGGGTGTGTGATGAAGTCCTCTGGTGCTTCCCTCCTTACCCCGCTCTCCACCCCGCGCGCCCATATAAATACGGAGGCGTGAGGACCCTCGTCCTCTTTCGACCACGACTGGGCGCCGGGCTGCTTCAAAGCTGAGTACTTTTGGAAATCTCTTCTGGAACAACGAATCTCGTGGCTGTGAACCTACGACCCTTACCTGTGACTTCTTTCTCATTGTATAATTGTTAAAAATTAATTAAAGAGTTTGGTCTTTTCAAATATTGTTTCTTTCAAAATAATCACCACGTCACAAAAAGACTGCGACGACGTAGAAAGATTTTTAAATAAAGGAAAACCAGACATAGCTTATAGAATCATAAAAAAATTAAAAACAAACCATAAAACAAAAAGTACAGTTATTTTAAATGAAGACAATAGAATATTAATAGACGATAGAGAAATAGTAGAAAGATGGGTTGAATATATAGAAAAACTTTATGATGGAGAAGGTTTGTGTGATGAGGATATAGAAGATGAAAATAGGGTAGAAGAAAACGAGATAGGGCCTGAAATAACGCGCGAAGAATTTGAATTTGCACTCAATAGTTTACAAAATAACAAGGCCGCTGGAGTAGATGGAATACAAATAGAACTTATTAAATATATTAAATGTCACACACTCATAGACGAGATATTTAAATTAATACAAGAAATATATAAAACAGGAAAAATAACAAATGATTTTAAAATAAGTAGAACCGTTACGATACCAAAAAAACCAAATACGAAAAGATGTGAAGAATATAGAACGATTAGTTTAATTACACAAGCATCAAAAATATTGATAAAAATAATACAAAATAGAATCCGACCTAAAGTAGAAAATATAGTAGGCAACGACCAATATGGTTTTCGCAAAAACAAAGGCACTCGAGAAGCAGTTTTAGCACTTAGAATTATAATAGAAAGAAGATTGGAACTTGGTTTAGAAACACATATTGCGTTTATAGATTTAGAGAAAGCGTTCGATAAAGTAAATTGAATACTAATGATGAAGGCGCTTAAGAATGCTGGCATAGACTATAGAGACAGGAGAATAATCAAAGAACTGTATAAAGAACAAGAGACAATAATAGAAAGTAATAATGAAAAAAGACAGGCTAAAATACGACAGGGAGTGAGGCAGGGTTGTCCACTTTCTCCACTGATATTCAATCTATTTATAGAAGCAGCAATATCTCAAATCAAAGACCAAGATTTAGGAGGAGTTAGTATTAATGGAGAAAAGATACATTTTATAAGATTTGCAGATGACATAGCAGCCCTTGGAAGCAGTTCACAACAGTTAGAAAAGTTAATAGAAGCAATAAATAATAATTTTTAAAGAACATAAATTGAGTATAAACATAAATAAAACCAAGTCCTTAATTGTCTCAAAGTCAGGTCCAGTAATTAAAAATATCCAATTTAATAATAAAACAATAGACCAAGTTCAGAGTTTCAAATATTTAGGAACTATTATCAACGAAGAGGCAAGATGCTCAGAAGATATTAAGAAAAGGATTGCTATTGCAAAAAGTACATTTAAGAGTAAAAAATACATATTTTGTTCTGGTATTAAAGAAAGTTTACGTAAAAGATTTATTAAAACATTTATATGGAGCACTGCCTTGTATGGATGTGAAACGTGGACGATGACCAAAAAGGATATAGATAGATTAGAAGCATTTGAAATGTGGTGCTGGAGGAGAATGAAAAAAATAAGTTGGACAGAAAAAATTACAAATGAGAAGGTATTAGAGGATGTGAGAGAGAAAAGACAAATAATACAAATTATAGAAAATAGAAGAGGCAAAATGTTCGGTCATCTACTACGCCACGATGCATTCTTTAAAACAATAATGGAAGGAAAAATAGAAGGAGAGAGAGGAGTAGGAAAACCCAGAAGGAAATTTATAGACCAAATAAAAGAAAAATTAAAAGTGAAAACATATAAAGAGGTTAAGAACTTAGCGGAAGGAAGAGAGACATGGAAAGCACTCCACCGACAAGAGCCCAGCTCTTAAATATAAGAAGAAGACTGCTAGAGTTAAGCCTAAACACACGCGGCGCCGCTAGCGATACTTTGCGGTGCCGCGCCGCGGTTAAGTGTTTCGGCCCTATTTGAGACCAATCAAACGGCTACACATCATCAGAAGAATTAAGAACTCAGAAAATTCTTAATTCTTCTTCTCAGTAAAAGATAATCCCTTAAATGCATCCTGTGCTGTTTTCAGCATAACAACTTTGTTACATCATTTAATTATTAATTAAAAAAAAACCTTTTGATAAAAAAGTTTGACTGTAATATTTATATAGTTTTTGAAGTCAACTTTTGATTAAAAAGTGCCAAATCCTTTTTAAAAATATATTTTTTATATTCTTATAATAACTTTTGTAGTTCATATATAAAAATAATGAAATTATTTTATTTTATAAAGGGTAGTCTTTTCTTTGATTGTAAGCCATAAAACAAACAATATTTTTTAAATATATTTTTACCTTTTTTATTTGGACTATTATTGAGCAATGAAAGTCGGAAAATTCATGCAATTAAGGGCTTAATTTGAAGCCTCAGTTAATTGAACTTATCACCAATTACCTCCACAAAATCCAATGAAAGGCACAGATAAACAAACTTACTTCTGAGGCGCTGCCCAGTGCCTTGGAAACTTATAACGAGTTGGGGATTGTTGGATGTTTCAAAGAGGTGTTTTAAAATATACTTATTACGATGTTATTTGAAGGGTTAGGGCGAAATTGTTGAGGAAAGAGAGAAAATACGGCGTTTGTTGTTAAATTGTTGCATGATCTCAGCCACAGGTATGGCACTTCATAGAAACGGAGCAGCATATATACCTAGTACTACTACAAACGAGACAATACATCCGTGTTCACGTCAAATGTGTAAGTTGAACAAAAAGGGTCGCCACCACAGATTTTTTTACTTTGCTTACTGTTTTTATCACTCGGAAATCTATAACATTTTCGTTTTTTATTGCTTTCCGTGGATAAACAATGATAATATACGTAGTTTTTTACCATTATAATTCAATAATCCTAAGTAACCCGCGTAACGTCAACGTGCGACTAGCAAGAACCCTGTTTTACAGGCGCTTACACGGCCCAATAACGGGGGAGGTGTTGCGGAGACGCCAGATTGCGGGGGACGGTGCGAGTTTCCGTTTTGTATGTAATGCTATTATTAATTCTGTGTCTCAGTCATTAATAAATAGGTTTGTAGGTACTTTATTTTTATTTCTACTTAGCTGTCACTTAACGATTTCTACTTGATCAATTTGTTTATTTGTATCTTGAGCGGCCTGCATCCAGCGCTTTCCAGCCGTTCAGTACATATTAAAGTTGTTTAAATGACGAAACGTCTAAATAGTTTGATTGTGTTAATGCCAAAATATACAAATTTAGATGGTTAGATAGTTGTAGTGACAAAATGACAAAATTTCACATTGGATTTTATATTAAATAGTGTTTGTGTCAGAATATACATATACTAATATGTGTATATGACTAGTTATGTCAGTGATGAATTACCTAAAGTTAACAATATTTTAGTGGCTAGTCATTTGAATGACTATATTACAGAATCTTACCAGCGACCTTGGTCAGGTCGTTTGACTACCTAACGGGTGTCCTAAGCTTCACATGCTAGCGTAGTCGCCGTTCAAGAACCACCGTTCTCCAACGCCTTTCGGTTCGTTGCCCGTGTCCCGCCCACTGCCACTTAAACGAGCTTATCTGCTGAACTAAGGTCAGTGACTTTCATTCGTCTACGAATTTCCTCATTTCTGATTCGATCACGTAGAGTAAACGTTAATTTGGTCCAACTCTCGTACATCGAGACAAAAATAAAGCAAGTAAATGCTATATATTTATATTTACCCCATCAAAAAATAATTTGAAGGTATAATAATAAGGACTGGACCCTTACGAGAGGGCAACCACTCGAACTGACTTTTATCCTTGGATAAACTATCGTAAATTCATAAGCCGCTTTTATCCATAACAGAAAACATAAACTTATAAGATAAATAGATCAGTCATTTGACGACCTCTGTGGCGTATTGGTCACCTTTAATTAGCTGCTAGAGGTTCCGGGTTCGATCCTTAGTCAGGGTATTTTCAATTTGAAAAATGGCCTTTTTCAAATTGCACTGGGTCTTGGATGTTTATGTATATACGTGTTTGTCATAATATATAGCATCGTTGAGTTAATATCCCATAACACAAGTCTCGAACTTACTTTGGGGCTAGCTCAATCTGTGTAATTTGTCCCTATATTTTTTATTTTTCTCATCTAACACGTCCCTATAAAAAGCCATTTCGACTCGCCAAGAAGAAGGCGTTGCCAGTAGCGTTTGCTGTTCTCTTCTTTTTCAAATTTATGCATGTTGTTCAAGAATGCCAAAGATGTGAAATGGAGAACATTTTTTAAAGTTTTCTCAACCTTCATTCCAATATAAAACAAAATGATTTTTTAATTCTACACTTTTAATAGTTTATGTATAGTTTATATACCTACCTTTATTTTGTAATTTCTCTTTGTCTTAACTGTTCGGTAATGAAATTTCTCTACCAATTACCATTTTTGTCAACCTAATGCCACTACCATCATGTTTTTATTTCACAACGTTTATTTCTTACACGTCACCCACGCTTTAGACAGCTAAAAAAATCTACGATGCATACTAAGAGGCAAAGGCACCGTGAAAGAAAGTAAAAATAAATCTATGTACGAAAAACGCACATATCTTTTGAAGACTTTTTAAAAAATTTAAATTTTCAGCGTTTTGGATCGATCTCTGCCGAGAAGTTTTGTTGACAAGTCTTGTTTATATTTAAGTCTATGAACGAAGCATTGTAATTTAATTTCGTTTATGACCCCCATTACCATTATAGGGTAATGTTATAAAATTTAATTTAAATAATGGTGGCTTAAAAGGGAGATAAGCTACTGTTATTTTTCTATTATACAACGTGTTACGAAAAGGGGGTATCAACTCGAAAGGGAAGAGACGCACTAATTAATATGAACAACTTTTACTATAGGACCATCTCTGAAATCGCAAAAAACATAACCGGCCAAGTGCGAGTCGGACTCGGTTCTATACCATTGGCTCGACTTGAAAAAAAAACTGACTTCCTGGTATGTCGAATAGTAAGAGAAACAACCGTATTGCTTAGAGCTGGTTTATTACTGAGGTCAGATACCCACAGTTACTTGCAAATCATACATAAGGTATATACATACAGAACACTTCCACTTTTCTTGCATAGGAGCTAGCCTACAAAAATGATTTTATTTTACCACTTTTTCGTCATCTACACTAATATTATAAAGAGGAAAGATTTGTTTGTTTGTTTGTTTGATTGTATTGAATAGGCTCCGAAACTACTGGATCGATTTTAAAAATTCTTTCACTGTTGGATAGGTATGTTATCCCTGAGTGACATAGGCTATGTATGTACCACGGGCGAAGCCGGGATGGACTGCTAGTAATTAATATATATATCTAAACCAAATACAGCTTAATAGTCTCTGAGTAGAACCGTGAACGGACAGACAGACGGCCAGCCAGACCTGGCGAAACTATAAGGATTCCTTGTTTACTACGGAACCCTATAAAGAACGCGACGAATTGACAACCTCCTCCTTTTCTATAAGTCGGTTAAAAAAATAAACTATGGAATTCGTAAGTAAAGGATTTAATCAAAGTAATAAAAAGTGGAGAATTCCCGCCCGCTCGAATAATTCAATCCCGGACGACTCTCGACGAAACGGGGCCGGCAGCGGAGTGGGAAGCGGGAAAATAAACTGACTTCAGTATATTTACGGGTTTATTTTTTTATCTCATCTACTCGAAAAACGGTGTTTTCGTCCCAAAACATTTGGAGCTAAAGTTACTGCTGATTTTTGCGGGATTAAAAGTGGATAAGAAAATCTTACGGAAATAAAACACGATTTGAAAACGGAACACGAGAAAAAAATATGGTATAAGTATTTGTTCTTTTCTCTCATTAGAAAATAATGACAAAGATACAGCGCATTTAAATTTCGCGTGACGTCATGAAGATTGACTACAATTTTGACGGTGACGGTAAAACGCCCTCACTCCGCAATATTCGTAAATTTTGACTACTTTGCTAAACAAAAAAAATGGGTCCTCTATTTTTGAATAATCTAGTTGGCAGACTCAATAAATTATACATTCTTGACCCAGTCGAGATATCTATTAATAACCTAATCTTTTTTGGAAGTCGGTTAATAAATAAACTATGATGGTCGTAAGTAAAGGATTTAATCAAAGTAATAAAAAGTGGAGAATTCCCGCCCGCTCGAATAATTCAATCCCGGACGGCTCTCGACGAAACGGGGCCGGCAGCGGAGTGGGAAGCGGGAAAATAAACTGAGTTCAGTATATTTATGAGTTTATTTATTTTTTTGCTTGCTTTTGACGTTTTTATACCAGTTTAATGCAGTCTTTTCTTTATTTTTGGGGTAAACAGTTTACAAAATAATAATAGCGGTTCCATACCACTGGCTAGACAAGAAAAAAATTGACTTCCAATTTTCTTGCATGGGAGCTAGCCTACAAAAATTATTTTATTTTACCACTTTTTCATCATAAATAATATATATATCCAAACCAAATACAGCTTAATAGTCTCTGAGTAGAACCGTGAACGAACAGACAGACAGCCAGCCAGACCTGGCGAAACTATAAGGATTCCTTGTTTACTACGGAACCCTATAAAGAACGCGACGAATTGACCACCTCCTCTTTTTCTATAAGTTGGTTACAAAAATAAACTATGATGGTCGTAAGTAAAGGATTTAATCAAAGTAATAAAAAGTGGAGAATTCCCGCCCGCTCGAATAATTCAATCCCGGACGGCTCTCGACGAAACGGGGCCGGCAGCGGAGTGGGAAGCGGGAAAATAAACTGAGTTCAGTATATTTACAGTTTTATTAATTTTTTTTTGCTTGCTTTAGATATTTTCATTCCAGTTTAATGCACTCTTTTTTTATTTTTGGGATATAATGTTTAAAAAATAATAATTAAATTTGAGTAATTTAATTGTGAGTTGACGTCCTTGACCAATCAAGTTTACTTTTAGTAATATGCCACTGTCTCATCTGAAAATGTCAACTTGACTGATCGGTAATAATGGTTTAAACCTGGTAACAAAGTTAGTCTGCGTTTTATAATAAGACGGTTGAACTTCCTACTTTTTTTAAATGACCAAACGAATACGGAGATGATGGCTCATCAAATAATATATTTTTTCAAAACTGAAAACAACTTTACCCCCTAACTACACTCAAATTTTGATAAAATATGTGACTACCTCGTAAGTATACCTTTTTAAATAAAATTTTCTTAACAAAGAGAAAAACAATTTTTTTCATATCGGTCCAGGCGTCTTTGGATAATCGGTGAATAAACAATAGTTTTTTTTCGACGAATTGATAATCTCCTCCTTTTCTGAAAGTCGGTTAAAAAAATAAACTATGAACGTCGTAAGTAAAGGATTTAATCAAAGTAATAAAAAGTGGAGAATTTCCGCCCGCTCGAATAATTCAATCCCGGACGGCTCTCGACGAAACGGGGCCGGCAGCGGAGTGGGAAGCGGGAAAATAAACTGAGTTCAGTATATTTACGGGTTTATTTAGTTTTTCCTTGCTTTTGACGTTTACATACCAATTAAATGCACTCTTTTCTTTACTTTTGGGGTACAAAGTTTACAAATAATAATTAAATTGTGAGTTGTCGTCCTTGGAGAAAATGCTACAGTGCAGTTTGTTACCGCTTCTTCTGCACTAGTAGTAAGCTTGCACACGATAGTAAACTTAGCTGTAAGTAACCATTTTACGCCAACAATTGTGAAACAAAACAATGAAGATTATTAAAAGTTATTATAAATATCCTATGATAATAAAGATATATAAAAAAGCGGTAGTTTAATCGTCTTATTATAAAACGCAGACTAACTTTGTTAGGTACTAGGTTTAAACCATGATACGCCCAATTAAGTTGTCATTTTTAGATGAGACAATGGCATGTTACTAGATGTAAAATAAAATCCTGTTGCAAATACGGAGATGAGGGCATCATGAAATAATATATTTTTTCAAAATTAAAATCCAACTTCACCCCCAAACTGTACTCCGTTTTTAGGGTTCCGTAGTAAACAAGGAACCCTTATAGTTTCGCCATGTCTGTCTGTCTGTCCGTCTGTCCGCGGTCCTACTCAGAAACTACAAGTACTAGAAAGCTGTAATTTGGCATGGATATGTATATTAATCATGGCAAAAAAGTCGTAGAATAAAATCTGGAAAAATATTTTGACGTGACAACGTCTTATAAATTGGTTTGCCGGGTGACACTTCAAGAAACTGCGTTACGCTCCGCTCACGTTATGCGCTCACAATGAGAGCGAGTGAGAGGCACGCCCCGCCTAAGAGCGAGAGAGACAGACATAAAAAGTCGTTGTCACGTAAAACTTTCGCCCGTATACCGACTTTACAGGCAACCAATTTTTTTTTTAGGTTAGCTGCCACAAGTAAAGAGGTAGTCAATATTTTTTTTCTCGACAAACACAATGTGTGGGGTGTCGTTGAATAGGTCTTTCAAAAACATTGTGAGCTTGTTAACACCATTTTTGGATTTAGGGAACCGTTTCTGAAATATTTGGGTTTAAAGTGAAAATTTTTGTTGGAGGCAAGTGTCCCCCCCCCCCCCCCTCTATCTGCTAAACGGTTATCTATGGCCACGTGAAAAAATTCACAGCTATAGTATATATAATGTAGTTTAAAGGAAAACTATCAGAGCTAAGTAAGGTATACAAATTAAAAAGTTATAGGCGATCAACTTATAAAATGTACTCGGAAAAAGAAATTTCATACAAATTCAATAGTTTTTAAACGTTTTTAGTGGCATAAACTCAAAGTTGGCATTCGGAACTACGGAACCTTACACTGCGCGTGGACCTACACGCACTTGGCTAATTATTGATAAAATATTTCTCTGGGACCATTAAAATTTTCCAAAGATACATATACATACAGATACATTTTCACGTCTAAATCCCTGATGGGGAAGACAGAGCCCAGGGCCGTAAAACCCAAAGGCCACGCTTAGCGTGATGGTGTGCATTAAGATGGAAAAGGAATCAAAATAGTGATGGGTTGTTAGCCGCCTCGCCTATTTCTATGATTCAAATCTCGCCCCTTCTCTCGATCGGCTTTTTAGCGCGAAAAGAGAAGCAGCTGGTACATTCTAAGTCTTTTCTTTTCTCCCAGACCAGCATGGAAGAATTTTCCAAAGAAAGAGAAAAAAAAAGTCAACCAAATCGGTAAATATACATAAAAATAAAGACCTTCTCATTTTTGGTGACTTTTTTTTCTAAAAATCCTGAATTTCGTCATTTCTTCGATCACGTAGAGAAACACGGAGCATAACTTTCCTATCAGGTATCAAAAAATAAATAAAAAAAGTAGTTAACTTGGCCAGATTATTCACAAAATATCTAAAAGAAAAAAATATATAATCGTACTTGTAATGATTTCCTTCACAAAACGGAACCCCAAAATGTTGTAATAGAATTAATGCTTCGAAAATGGGTCAGTAGAGTCATTTAATAATATTATGAAATCTTTTTCGTAATTTCATGAATTTCTTCAATACATTTCCCGGAGCCATTTTGGAAACAATTTAGTAATAGTACTTAACTAATTACAAAACCTCAAACAAACTATTTATTATACCCTCTCAATTTTATAGCTTTACTTAGTCTACCTCGCAAGACATAAACACGTATCTTTACATCTGCTCTTCTTGTCTCGCCTTGATTCGCCTCTCAGGTGAAAAAGCACCCTGAAATATTCTCAATTCTCAATTATTTGTTCCTTCCTTAATGTACAATACAGGTGTTACAGTAAAATAAGGATCAATTAACTATATATAATAATAGATATATAGCTAAACTAATTAGGAACGTATCGGTTGCCACGAATACACTCGGCCATTCTCATTAGAGGCTGAAATGAGTCCGAACCAACAGAAGCAATTAATTTTATTGCGTGGCAACACTGGCAACCGAGCCTATATCAAAGTGACTTATATGTGTATGTAATCTAAGTCTACATTGTCTACTATATCGCTAATATGGCCTATTGGTCTTGAATAGGAGTTTCATGAAGTATTATTAGGCGCTTTGGCAAGTGAAGCGACATTGGGTGTGGTTCGCACTTGGATCGCCCGTGCTTCTGAAGAGCGTTGTCATCATTGCATGGCACTCGATATGCTATTTCAGATGAAAAACAAAACAACTAATGTTATTTACGTGTCTGTGTGTCATTGTTTTTTACTGCAGCCATAGACAAATGTAAATTTCGATTGATAATCCTGATAACACGTAGATTTTTTTTATTCAAATTACTTTCTTAAATTTGTCTATATTTTCAACCGACTTCAAAAAAAGGAGGAGGTTATCAATTCGACGTGTATATATGTTTTGTGTATATTACCTCATAACTCCGTCAAATATGAACCGATTTAAAAAATATATGTTTCGTTTTAAAGAATGCATTGCAAGGTTGGTCCCATGTAAATTTTTTTTAGATCGGAGAAAAGGTCTTGGAGCTGCAGACCGAAATACCTTAAAAAGACAGCTGCAGCTCAAATATCTTGTGTATGTTACCTCATGACTCCGTCAAATACGAACAGCTTTAAAAATATATGTGTCCTTTTAAAGAATGCTTTGCAAGGTTGGTCCCATGTAATTTTTTTTAAGATCGGAGAAAAGATCTTGGAGCTGGAGACCGAAATTCCTCAAAAAAGACAACTGCTTCTCAAATATTTATGTATGTTACCTCATAACTTCGTCAAATACGAACAGATTCAAAAAATATATATGTCCTTTTAAAGAATGCTTTGCAAGGTTGGTCCCATGTATTTTTTTTTTAAGATCGGGGAAAAGATCTTTGACCTGGAGACCGAAGTTCCTCAACAGACAACTGCAGCTCAAATATTAATAATACCTTCATTTGTATGCTCATATCACTTTCCGTCCAATGATTTCATGTTTATTTGGAAGAATTACTTATAAGATTAGTTTCCTATAATTTGAATGAAGATCTGATGAAGGGTTTTGGATCTGGAGAATAAAACTCTGGAAAGAAAGACAGCAAGTCACTTGTAAAAAGTGCAAAGTTTGTGATTTGTGTTTTTTTTTAAATATATACCTACTGCAGATATATTTGTAGCATCTTGTGACAAGGTAACACAGCCGTCCACGATGCCAAGAGGGAAACAAGCATACGGCCCACTTTGGAATAGTATTTTGTCGGGTGGCTTTTTCCCGTAGGTTGCTATTTCTCGCGATTCATCTATAGCATTTATTGTATAGATACGCTGTTGTTTTGCATTTTCTAATGTCATCTGGGACACGCCCACAACACGTATACACACATCACAATCTGCAGCACAGCACCAGATTGTTACTGCAGCTTGTATTCAAAATTGTATCGTGTATAAGTGGCTTAAAAATGATTTTTGGTAACCTCGCAGACCAAGGTCTATGACCCAGTCCGCTTAAATGAACTCTGCTTTAATGTTAATATAATAAGGTTGTAATTTGTCAAGCGATCCGATCGGGCCATTCGGGCTAGTTTGATAACTATTTATTTATTATTTCCAGAAAAAAACATTCAGTATACAATAAATAAATGCAATGAGCTTAGTTCTCTGCCTGCTAAAAGATGTGAAATAAAAACTTAAAAAAAAAATAGTAACCGACTTCAAATCGAAATGCACTAAAAAGCAAAAAATAATAATTATTTATATCAGATGACCCTGAAGTTCTGGGTAAAAAATCTCTATAATACTCATTATTTATTTGGAGTCGGTGCCAATCTAAGTACCTATTTAACATTGAAATCATTCTTGAAGTACTTTAGAATACGCCACGGGAATCAAAATAATGTGAAAAACACATTTTATCTGCAAATAATATTACATTAGTAGGTAATTATTAATTTAAAATTGCCTAAGCCTCAACAACTCAAAAAAGAGCTCTATAGCAAAGAACACTCTCGATTGAATTACTTTTGTAACAAGAAAAAATCAAATCCTTATATACCCTTCTTGTGAGTAATTGTCCTATCTTCTTATTCGCCGGTTGACTGGAAGAGATTCCATTATGGGATAAGTCCGCCGTTGTCAATTAATTCTATTGATTTTGTATGTAATTGTGTTTTTTCGTAGTACAATAAAGTTATTACAAACAAACAAACAAACAAATTCGGTTCATCGATTTGGGAGCTACGGAGCTACGACGTGGTATTACTCGTACATGAACTCTGAGGCAGGAAGATTGGCACCGACTCCAAATAAATAATGAGTATTGTCGCGTAGGACGATAATTGATAATGACAATGTCAACGTCACAAATTCAAACTAAGAGAATTCATCTAAAGGGAAATTTCATCACTTACGTCAGCACACGATTGGCCTAGCGGTCTTGGTGTTGGACTGTGAATCCATAGACCCCAGGTTCAAATCACAGTCACGTATGGTGTTTTTGAAGTTTTGTAAGAAGTTTCTGGATAACTCTAGATTAAATTGGAATGAAAATACGGGCCAGTAATAAAAGAAGACAAAAGAAAATTTATGACTTGAGTTTAGAACTTTGATGCGATATTGTTCGCATCCGGGGGGTATATAAGCAGAACAAGGCGCGGCCTACGCCAGTTTAGTTGGAAAGTAAAATCCGAAGAAGGAAGAAGGAAGAAGAAAAAGGAAGAAAAGTAAAAGTGGAAGTAGTGAGTAAAAGTAAAGTGTAATAGTGAGTGAAGTGAAGTGTTCAGTGCGGTAAATACGCGCGAGTGGCGTTTCCGCGCGACAGTGCAGTGACGTTTACGCGTGTGACAGTACAGTGACATTACCGCGCGTGACAGTGCAGTGACGTTTCCACGCGCAAGACAGTGCAGTGACGTTTCCGTGTGTGTGACAGTACAGTGACATTCCCGCGTACGTACCTGTGACAACTGTGAGTACCCTAGAGTTGTAAATAAAGGCACTATTCCATAGGATTGGTGTTTCCTTTCCTATCCCCAACCCACTCTTGTGACAATTGGTGTCAGAAGTGGGATAGGAAAGATGCCGATTGTGCCTAGAAACAAGAAAGGGGTAACCACCCGAGCGGGAGCCGCAGCGGCAGAGGAACAGTCGCTCGAAGTATCCAATACTGGAGGCGCCGCGACCACGTCAGCGGCCGTATCACCAGCCGCTCCTTTGGAAATGAACGCGTTCCTGCAGCAGATTACTGTTATGATGCAAGAACAAGCGCGCCGCCAGGAGGAGCAAATGCGTGCACTGCAGGAGGAGCAAGCGCGCCGCCAGGAGGAGCAAATGCGTGCACTGCAGGAGGAGCAAGCGCGCCGCCAGGAGGACCAGGTACGCCGCCAGGAGGAGCAAGCACGCCGCCAGGAGGAGCAAGTGCGTGCACTGCAGGAGGAGCAAGCGCGCCGCCTTGAGGAGCAAGCACGCCGCCAGGAGGAACAAGCACGCCGTCAGGAGGAGCAAGCGCGCCGCCAGGAGGAGCAGTTTCAGTACTTTTCTAAAGACGTTTTGGCAGCGGTACGGGCCAACACAGCCCGAATGAATGACATCGAAAAGGAAGTTGCTGAGGTAAAAGGGACCCTTCAGCAGTTTGATAAGGAATTGAAGCTTCTCAAAGAGTCTGGCCCAGTCACTAGCTCTGTTGTCGCTCCTTTTACCAAAAATTTAAAGGTGCCACCCTACGACGGCAAATCATCTTGGGCTGCTTTTAAACTGCAATTGGAGACAGTTAAAAAAGCCAGCCATTGGGATGAGCACGAGGCGCAGTCTGCATTGACACTGGCACTTCGAGATGACGCTCTCTCTGTACTGGAAGCACTCGGCGCTGGGAAGAAGGAAGTCACCAAAGACTGGTCCGCAAGGCATACCATTCATCACCATCCGTCGTGGAGGAGATGCTCTTGCAGGTTTTTATTGATGGGATACGGGATCCCGAAGTCAGGGCTCCTGTACGACTAGATCACCACACCACTTTGAAAGAAGCAGTGGCTCACGCTTTGGAAGTCGAAGCGGTTCGTCATGACTCACGAGCTCTGAGGCTACGAGAGGTTGTAGTCACAGAAAACAGTAGACGACGATCCTACAACCCAATGTGCTATGAGTGTGGAGAACGGGGCCATATTCGAAGCACTTGCCCGAAGCGTGAACGTACAACTTTCCGACGTCAGGTGGATGCAGCGGTTTCGACGTCGGAGCAGCCACAGGAAAACTAGAGAAGACCAGGGCTGTGGGGTGGGCGCTGGCCGGTAGTAGTAAAGCCCCAGAAATTCTTGTGAAGCAGACAAGCGACGGAAATACTTTAGTGATAGACGGATTAATTAATGGGAAACCTTGCCAATTGACGTTAGACACTGGAGCTTCACGGACCGTCATCGGCAATCACAGACTTAAGTACATTGGAGGTCGGTATATTCAAGCGAATAAAAAAATCACGTTAACTACTGCTACCGGCCAACGAATCCCATCTGAAGGAGAAAAAATTGTAGCCATTAAGATCGGGGCAACACTTTATTGGCAAAGAGTGATTGTCGCAGGCATCTCCGACGATTGCATTATTGGTTTGGACTTTCTTCAAAATCATCAGTGCAATATTGACTTGAAAAATGGTGTTCTAAAACATGGCAATGATGAAATTCCGATGAAAGGAGGCAATTTTGGTAAGGTGTTATGTTTAAGGGACACTGTCCTTAGTCCTAGATCCCAAACGACGGTCCCTGTTATGCTACCGCCTAATAATGGAAGTGGACCGCGGAGATGTGCCATTATAGAGGGAGGAATCTTAGACGCATCATGGATTCCGGCTAGAACCTTAGTTGGAAGTGGCCAAGTTGCGTTGGTACCTGTTCTGAATCCTCATGACGTGGAGCAAACACTGCGAAAGGGAACGATTGTCGGAAACTGTGATGAAGTAGCCTGGTTGAGGAAGTGTGAAGAAGGGCAAAAGCGGAAAATTACGAATCAGGAAGAAAATGTCGCAAGGTTTCTAGAGGGTTGCAAGGGTAATCTTACTAAATTGCAATTAATGAAAGAAAGAAACTTTTTGTTGAAATATAGCGATTTATTCTCTAAAAATGATGGAGATATTGGCAGAACTGGTTTGGTAAGACATAAGATTGATACCGGAGATACAGCACCCATCCGGCAGAGACCAAGACCTGTTCCTTTTGCCCGTGAGCAGGAAGTTGAGGACATGATCCAAGAGATGAAGAAGAATGGCGTAATAGAACCTTCATCAAGCCCATGGTGCTCTCCGGTTGTATTAGTAAAAAAGAAAGATGGATCGACTAGGTTTTGTGTGGACTATCGGCGATTGAACGATGTGACTAAAAAGGACAGTTACCCACTTCCTAGAATCAATGACACTTTGGATTCACTTTGTGGTATGACTTATTTCTCTACCCTTGATTTAAAAAGTGGGTATTGGCAAGTAGATTTGGATCCTAAGGATAAAGAGAAAACTGCGTTTTCGACCGGCAAGGGTTTATGGCAGTTCAAAACTATGCCATTTGGACTATGAAATGCGCCAGCTACATTTGAAAGGTTGATGGAACATGTGCTGGCAGGTATGCTGGGAGAAACCTGTTTGGTCTATTTAGATGACATCATTATAATGGGGAGAGATTTTGATGATCATCTCAAGAAGCTTGAAGGCGTGTTTTCGAAACTACAGAGTGCAAATTTGAAGTTGAGTCCAAAGAAATATTCATTTTTTCAACGCCAGGTCAACTACTTGGGTCATGTTATATCGGAACAAGGTGTTGCCACTGACCCATCTAAAATAAGTGCAGTAAAAGATTGGCCAACACCAACAGATAAGACACAGGTGCGAGCATTCTTGGGTCTATGCTCTTACTATAGAAGATTCGTAAAAGGGTTTTCCGATATCGCTAAGCCACTACATCGGTTGACCGAAGAGAAACGAGCATTTTCTTGGGATGAAGATTGTGAGCAAGCTTTTCAGGACCTCAAAATGCGGCTATGTGAAACCCCTATCCTCGGATTTCCTGACATAGAAGGAAAGTTTATTGTGGACGCTGACGCAAGTAACACCGGAATTGGAGGTGTTCTTTCTCAACAGAGGGGAGATCAGGAAGTAGTTATCGCTTACTTTAGCAAATCTCTTTCAAGGCCAGAGAGAAACTATTGCGTAACTCACAGAGAATTGTTGGCTGTGGTAAAGACATTGCAACATTTCAAAAAAATATTTGCTTGGCCGCAAATTTCTGGTAAGGACAGATCACGCTGCATTGAAATGGTTATTGGAATTCAGAAATCCTGAAGGGCAGGTAGCCAGGTGGATTGAGCTACTCCAAGAGTATGAGTTTGAAATTGAACATCGAGGAGGGAAGAGTCATGGCAATGCGGATGCTCTGTCTCGAAGACCTTGCCTGGAGGATTGTAAACATTGCAATCGGCAGGAAGAGAAGGAAAAAGTAAACATCCGGCTAATCCGTACTGATTCCATAGATGAAAATTGGACTGACGACGCCATGAAAAAGGCTCAGGAAGATGATAAAGATTTTTAACCACTATTGAACTGGCTAAGAAGTGGAACTAAACCAAAATGGTCAGAAGTGGCCAAATACAGTACGTCTACAAAGAGTCTTTGGGCGCAATGGGACAGCCTGGTGCTACGTGATGGATTACTCTACCGAAAATGGGAAAGTTTTCAAGGTAAAGATTGCCATCTACAATTGGTCGTCCCCAGAGAGAATATAAGGGAGATTTTAAAAACTTTTCATGATGGTACTTCCGGCGGACACGTGGGGATAAGAAGAACCCTCACAAAAATTAAAGAACGTTTCTACTGGTTACACTGCCGAGATGATGTAGAAGATTGGTGCCGTAAATGTCAGAGTTGTGCGGCAGTTAAGGGACCACAGACTAGAAGCAGAGGAGCCATGAGGTTGTATAATGTCGGAGCTCCTTGGGAACGAGTAGCTCTTGACATAGCTGGACCGTTTCCAATTACGAATGCTGGCAACCGGTACATTTTGGTAGTTATGGACTACTTCACGAAATGGCCTGAAGCATTTGCACTACCTAATCAGGAGGCTACCACCGTAGCGACAAAGCTTGTGAACGAAGTATTCTGTAGATTTGGTGTGCCATTGGAGATGCACAGTGATCAAGGACGAAACTTTGAGTCACAAGTATTCCGAGAAGTCTGTGAAATCATGGGAATCCATAAGACTCGGACGACGCCGTATCACCCGCAGTCAGATGGAATGGTTGAGAGGTTTAACCAAACATTGGAACGGCATCTGGCAAAAGTAGTAGAAAGCCATCAGAAAAACTGGGACGAGTATATTGCGTTATTCCTCTTATCTTATAGGACTGCGGTGCATGAGACCACTACAGTCACTCCAGCATATGCCAATTTTGGAAGAGAATTAAAATTGCCAGCTGATTTGTTATCAAGTTGTCCACCAGATACTCCAAAAGGAATAACCGACTACGCTAATGACCTTCGGATTAAGATGGTTGACGTCTATGAGCAGATTAGAGAGGCTGGGCTTAAAGCTAGCGAACGGATGAAGACTCGTTACGATCGAAGAGCTAATGGGCTCAGCTTCGAGGAAGGAACACTGGTCTGGCTTCATAATCCGGTGAGGCGAAAAGGGAAATCTCCAAAGCTACTCGTACAACCAAGTTGGGAAGGACCTTACAAGATTGTCACCAGAATTAACGACGTGATCTACCGGATTCAGCGTAATCCTCGCAGTCCTCTCAAAATAGTTCATGTGGATCGATTGGCACGTTATCATGGAAGCAATAATGATCGGGACGATCATGTCTTGAGAGGGGGCAGTGTCGCGTAGGACGATAATTGATAATGACAATGTCAACGTCACAAATTCAAACTAAGAGAATTCATCTAAAGGGAAATTTCATCACTTACGTCAGCACACGATTGGCCTAGCGGTCTTGGTGTTGGACTGTGAATCCATAGACCCCAGGTTCAAATCACAGTCACGTATGGTGTTTTTGAAGTTTTGTAAGAAGTTTCTGGATAACTCTAGATTAAACTGGAATAAAAATACGGGCCAGTAATAAAAGAAGACAAAAGAAAATTTATGACTTGAGTTTAGAACTTTGATGCGATATTGTTCGCATCCGGGGGGTATATAAGCAGAACAAGGCGCGGCCTACGCCAGTTTAGTTGGAAAGTAAAATCCGAAGAAGGAAGAAGGAAGAAGAAAAAGGAAGAAAAGTAAAAGTGGAAGTAGTGAGTAAAAGTAAAGTGTAATAGTGAGTGAAGTGAAGTGTTCAGTGCGGTAAATACGCGCGAGTGGCGTTTCCGCGCCACAGTGCAGTGACGTTTACGCGTGTGACAGTACAGTGACA
Organism: Acrobasis consociella; assembly: GCA_963555685.1. Taxonomy (NCBI): domain Eukaryota; kingdom Metazoa; phylum Arthropoda; class Insecta; order Lepidoptera; family Pyralidae; genus Acrobasis; species Acrobasis consociella. Next base: position 1,702,971 of record OY743127.1, read on the forward strand.
TTACCGCGCGTGACAGTGCAGTGACGTTTCCACGCGCAAGACAGTGCAGTGACGTTTCCGTGTGTGTGACAGTACAGTGACATTCCCGCGTACGTACCTGTGACAACTGTGAGTACCCTAGAGTTGTAAATAAAGGCACTATTCCATAGGATTGGTGTTTCCTTTCCTATCCCCAACCCACTCTCGTGACAGTATTATAGAGATTTTTTACCCAGAACTTCAGGGTCATCTGATATAAATAATTATTATTTTTTGCTTTTTAGTGCATTTCGATTTGAAGCCGGTTACTATTTTTTTTTTAAGTTTTTATCGATTAAAGGCACCCTTAAAACTTTTATATATTTCAGTTGACTACCCAATTCTCGTCTCGCTTTGCCTCGCCTCTCCGGTGAGAAAGCACCTAAAATAGGTAAACTAATTGGGCGCATATCGGTTGCCACGAACACACTCGGCCATTCTCATTAGAGACGGTAATGAAATCGAACTAATAGACCCAATCAATTTTATTGGTCTAATGCAGTATTTCCCAAAGTGGTCCAGGTGGACCCCCAGGGGTCCACGGGAGATTTGACAGGGGTCTAGGTAGGGCGTAATAAAAAATGGGGGTCCCACAATCATAACCGGGGGTGCATGAAAATTAATGTATGTAAAAAAATGTATATATTTAAATTTAAATAAATATATACACAACACAACTTTTTACTACTCCGAATGGGGAGTTTTCTAAATAAAATTTGTGAGAATTGATTGATTCTTGTGCTGTGAGTCACTGTAGATTTCAAATAAGCGGCCAAGTGCGAGTTGGATTCGCCCATGAAGGGTTCCTTAGTAGTATAAAAGTCTTGTAGTATGTTTTTTTTAATTTTTATATTTGAGTTGATTGAATGAAAGGTAAATTGCCGTTTACGATTTATGACGTATTAAAAAAAACTACTTACTAGATCTCGTTCAAACCAATTTTCGCTGGTAGTTTTCATGGTAATGAACAACATATATTTTATTTAGTTTTATCATTCTCTTATTTTAGAAGTTACGGGGGGGGGGGGGGGGGACACACTTTTTTCCACTTTGGAAGTGTCTCTCGCGCAAAGTATTCGGTTTAGAAAAAAATGCTATTAGAAACCTCAATATCATTTTTGAAGACCTATCCATAGATACCCTACACGTATGTGTTTGATTAAAAATATTTTTTTGAGTTTTAGTTCTAAGTATGGGGAACCCCCAAAATTTTCTATTTTTTTTCTATTTTTGTGTCAAAACCTTAATGCGGTTCACATAATACATCTACTTACCAAGTTTCAACAGTATAGGTCTTATAGTTTCGGAAAAAAGTGGCTGTGACATACGGACGGACAGACAGACAGACAGACATGACGAATCTATAAGGGTTCCGTTTTTGCCATTTGGCTACGGAACCCTAAAAAGTAAAGTTGCATGGAGTCACTTTTTCGACTGGCCAACTTTGCTTTTTTGACATCCACTCACAGCACAATCAATGACAATTTAATTAAAAAATTGTTTAGTCGACTTTATTATTAAATAATTATCTCTATCAAGCACTCAATTCCGATCTTTTTTTTTCGAAAACTTTTAATTTGTCGTTAAAACTCAGTCACAACGCGAGTTTCCATAGATAGATCTAATCTTCACTTTTTTTTCGAGATTTAGAAATTGGTAGTGATGAAGCGGAAGGGGGTCCATCGGATCCAGCAAAATTTTAAAAGTGGTCTTGAAACAAAAGAGTTTGGGCACCTCTGGTCTAATGAAAGCCTTTTCCCTTAATGTGTTTTGGTAGATCTATTTATAGTAACCTAACCTTTCCACTTTCCTTTCACTTTTGACAGCCTCCGTGATCTAGAGGTCAAGGTATTCGCCTTGTGGTCCGGGGGTCATGGGTTCGAATTAATGGGATAAGTTACTTACCATACTTTGTGAAAATTTGTTAGGATATTGCAGGCTTATCTGAAAAGAAAGATGAATCCGTGTTTCGGAAGGCACGTATAAACTGTGGGTCCCGAACGCCATCTAGCGTTAAATCATCAAACTACCCAAGGATTGGTTCTGGTCTACCCTAGGGTTGCGGAGGTCAAACGGCAGTCGCTCTGTGTAAAAACCAGTAACCTCGTCAAATCTCCTTGTCTAGGTAGCGGACCCCGGGCTCTGAAGCGTTACTGCTGAGGATGCAACGGGAAAATACGCTCGGATGATGATGATAACCATTCCACTTCCCGTAGATATTTTTAGGTGGTTTCTTAACCTACACCCAAAAAGGAGGATGTAATCAGTTTGTCGCGATATTTTTGACCGAGCGAGCGAAGCGTCTCAGTTTCGAGATTAGCCAAAAATTATTTTGTCCGTCTATCTGTCTGTCTGTCTGTTCTCGCCTACAGGTCGCATTTCTTAACCGATTCTCATGAAATTTTCTAAGCAGGTTCAGCAACTAAATAGATTTTTTTTTGTCGAGCCAGTATTATGAAATTTTTCAAAATGACGGAAATATGGGGGTTTAAAGTTTTAAAACTGTCATACATCCGCCATTTCAAAATATTTTTAAAAATGTCATTAGACTTTTTTGTTGCCATTATGAAAACACAATTTTTTTATTTGAACAACTTTTTTGTCTGGACTTGAATGGGTTTAGGGTGACTCGCGAAGTCTAGCTGACTGAGCCGTGACGGATATACAATGTCCTTTTTTATTAAGTACAAATATTTTAAGGGGTGATTCAGTCCATAATTTTGAACAACTTTTCCCAGTAAATTTTTATCGAAATGCGAAAAAATAATTTTCATTTTCCATAGTAATGATATCACGTGACTACTTCGATTACTATGAAAACCTAAAAAAAATTTTTCCTATTTCGATGTACATTTATTGGGAAAAGTTGTTCAAAATGATGGTCTGATTCACCCCTTAAAATATTTGTACTTAATAAAAAAGGACATTGTATAATACAAATCTTCTTACAAAATATTGAATTCAGTCCGGGTTACAGAACAACATTCTTAAAAATACATGTCTCCCGTGGGAATCAAACCCGCGACTTCCGAGTCACAAGGCCAAAGTCTTGACCACTATTTTTTAAACAAAAAGAAAGAAGAAAATTGACAAATATTTGTTGCGCACATTCAACACCATATAGTTTACAAAAAAACAATAGATGACAAACAAAAATTTAAAAACTCTTAGAACTCGCTATGCTTATTTTTTCGTGAGTTTCAAAGATTGACTTGATTTTTTCTAGAATCGTATGACTTTACGTTGTCTTGCTTGTTTAAAGTTTTGTTTAATTTGTTTAGTCGGTTAATAAGTCTGCGTTTTATTATAAGTCGGTTAATTGTGTTCAATTGTCGTGTATTGGATTTCTTGCTTGCTTTGCTTGGTAGTAGAAGATATAATCGCGAGGTCTAAGTTCGTGGCGAACTACTAGTTTTATGTATGTTCAATTGTTCACAGATTATTCAAAGACGTCTGGACCAACTAGGAAAATCCTTTTTTTTGAAGTGAAAACTTCTTTAGCGGCGTTGTGCACTTTTTTTTGGAATGGGTAAAAAATTATAAACTTGCGTCAGGACACGTGGCCTGATTGAAAATTCGTAAGACGGCGCAGGGCGCTTGCGCGAATTTGTTGAAAATGAATTTGGTCATGCTTGTGACATTTGTGACAGACTGTGGTTCAGAAAAGATTTGAAATATTTTATACTGATAATTAAAGCAATTCGTGCAAAATTATTCCCTAACCATTCCAAAATATCAAAAATGCACAACGTTAATATTCAAGTTTTCACTTCTGCCGGCACTCCCAGAGTGCAACCCGTCGTTTTTTTTGTTTGAAAAGGTATAATGTCAGGTGGTCCAATAGAAATTTTATCAAAATCATCTGTGTAGTTAGGAGGTGAAATTTTTAGTTTTGAAAAATTATACTAAGGTTTCACAAAATATTCCGAAAATATTTAAAGGGTAAATTATGTCCATGATACTGAACAACTTTTCCCAAGGAACATAATATAGCGAAATATGAAATCTAATTATGGGCCTTCCATACAAGTTGATCAGATTTCGTGTAATTTCGGATAATTTCCATTTTAATTTCCACAATGGTCAGAATGAAAGATAGTAGGTACCTATAATATAATGATTTGACTTTGACTTATAAATCTACTAGTCGAAGCCCGCGACTTCGTTCGCGTGGACTTTATGTCTCTGGAAAACGCTCATCAGGCTGAACAACTTTTACTAAGGCGGCATTTTTATATCTCTTATAGTTTAGCTGGACCATTATAGTTCTGCATCAGGCGTTCCATTTTTCAAAATCATTTATACCCTATATTTTGCCCAAGCTTAATAGCTATATAACAAAAAAAGTTTCATTCGAATCCGTCCAGTATTTCCGGAGATTAGCGTGTACAAACAGACAAACAGACAGACATTTAAAAAAAAATCTTACTCTATTACTACGTCTCCATCGCCCCCAATATTTTTTTGGAAATATATTTAATGTACAGACACACTTTTTTTACTGTTTTATTATATGTACAGGGTGGCCAAATAACAGGTATACACTTTAGTTTTGTAATTTTATTCTATGAAATATAAAATATATCGAGTATTCTTTGTTAAATATAATATTTAGGGCCGGCAGTTAAACATGGAAAATAATGTCAGACAAATGTCCACCTCTAGCAGCATCACAGACATGAACCTTTTCATCGTGTTTTTCATCACATTTCCTGCGTTATCTCAGTGACTGTGTCTCGAATATTTGGTTTTAATTACTGAAGGTTCATTGGCATGTTAGAATAGACTCGTCCCTTTATATAGCCCCACAGAAAAAAGTCAGGAGCTGTTAAATCAGGCGATCTTGGGGGGCCAATCAATGTCACCGTTTCTCGAAATCCAAAAATCGGTCGCAATATTCTCAGTTTCCGCAATACATGATTGGGTTGAGTAAAACGTTTTAATAATTAAAACACGTTGTTCCGTCGTAAAACGCTCCATAATAAATTTGCCGTATCTACACAAAGTAATATTCATGCAAAAACTGTCATAATTACCGCCACAACAAAATGGCGGCAAAAAAAAGTTGTATACCTCCAAGTTGGCCACCCTGTATATAGATATAGATATAGATAGATATAGATAGATATAGATAGATATAGATAGATATAGATAGATATAGATATAGATATAAGGCTGAATGTAACTTGATATGAGTTTATAATTAAATTAACGTTGGTAATATGATCTAAGGGCGTAAACTTAAAGAAATTACGCCCAACGTCTCTCGCAACGGCGCTGCGGCTTCAAAGTATCTTGTACATAACTGATTACTGCGGGGTAGGCGCCCTATTTCTAATTAAAGCGTACGGGGTATTCTCAAAATAAGGTATTCATCTTTTTTCATTTTACTGAGTCGAGTGGTTTGATAGCGGGGCGTGTGAAGTCATCATTATCATCATCAGGTATTTTTATCTCCACCACAGGAGCACGACCCTCTATGTACTACCAGAGCCATACTAAGCCAGAGCAGCCAGAGGACTTGGCCTACACTCTCCTCGCTGACTAGACGGGTTAGAGAGGTATGATTGATGTTTATAAGCATTGTTTAGCTTGTATTTCTTAAGTCGCCTTCTACAACATCCACGGGAGGACTTGGAGTGGTCCTATTCTACTCTGCCGGAAATCACACAAAAAGACCTGATGACAATAATAATATACAAATATTACACACATCTAAACAACACATTATTTTCGTAGACATAACATAGAAACAAAACATTTAGCCACACCGTGTTCGATATCGAATCACACGAATTTCGTATTTTCTCCGAAAACATCCTAGAGAAAATAAACGTTTAGAATAGCTCCCTGGGGCTCCCTACGAGATGAGAGAACACTCGTTATGCCGTTTACAACTCGGGTAACGCAGCTGGTTTACACTGCTTTAGGCCAAACTAGACACTTGAAAACATACTTCGTTTCAGTTTGTAATTATTTTTATGCCAGCGAAGCGAAATTTTGTGTGGAGTGTGGTTCTTGTTTGTTACAGGAGACATCATCAGGTCTTTTTTAGGGTTCCGTAACTAAAGGGTAAAAAGGTATCTTAAGTCAAAGTCAAACTCAATTTTTTTAATTCAATTTGAAGGTCATTTTTTTAAATATTATTTTAGTGCAAAAGCTGAAAATTACTAAGATTGCGCCGAAAGAAATCTAGTTTTTTGTAACCCTATCCGCTCTGCCGCTATCGACTCCGCTGACTGTCTGTCCGTCCATCTGTCGGTCAGTCCGTTTGCCTGTCCGTCCGTCTGTCTGTCACCAGGCTGTATCTCGTAAACCGCGATAGCAATTTAGTTGGAATTAGTATTACGGGACTTACCGCGATTAATATCGTTTTTTGCTACTAATAACAGTAATTGTGACCGTGAAACTCTAAAATCATAAATTTAGTTGGAACTTTCACAGATAATGTATATTATTGTCACTATAACAACAAATAATTAAAACAAAATAAAACAAATATTTTTTGCCCTTTTTTGCTTGATATCAATAACGGCAACAAGTAGACGCTTGAAATATTCACAGAATATTTTATTTGTTAATTAAAATAAAATAAATATTTAAAGGGGTTCCCATACAACACTTACTATTATATACTTCGTGCGCGAGTCTGAATCGCCCTTTCGTGTGACTTAGCCGGTTTATTTGTCTCCACTGCAAGAGCATGACTGTCTCTTTATTACCAGAGCAGCCAGAGGATGTTACAGGAATAAATGTTGTTATTTCTTTGAAAATAAAATCACAATTTTATTTATTAAGGCTTGGCTCTACGCTTTTATTTTTCAAAATCTGTCAAAATTGATTCAAAAGTTGTCCGTTCTTTTCCGCTAGGTTTGTAGTAATGTCTAAACGCAATGCAGATAGAGTTAAAAATATATAGAGGTTACAGTATGGAAGACATGACGTAATGAAATAAATCTAATATGTTTATATTTTTGTAACATATTATGTATGTCATGTCCGTACAAGGACTTAATGCTGATGCTTTGTCTACCGGTCAGCCTTTAGAAAAAACAAAAATAGTTTATTTTAATTTTAAAATATACACAGTGATTTTTCATTGTTTTTGAAGCTAAGGGCCACTTTATAAGGGTCGTTAGTAAAACTAATTAGCTAGTCGAAATAAAAATTCAAAAACAAAGTAAAATCGTGAGATCAATTAGTAGTACCACCAGGCACCGCCTCCGTCCGGCCGGCCGGAGATCATCGAGGTCATGCGGTAGTTTTTGATCGGGCGTAACTACGTGGTCTCGATTTTTTTATCTTAGGTCATACACAAATTTGAATTATGTATATGGATAGAGGAATTTATTTACAATAGTTTTTTTTTCAAAACCAATGAAAAGTCAGCATGTATGTACTAAATTACTAAGGGGTAAATAAGTAACTACATAAAAAGAGCTGCATTATTCAATTATTTATATTAAAGTAAGTAATATTTTCAAAATTGCAAAATAGTTGTACGTTATGATATAAGTTTAGTGTGTGATAATTTTTCAGCCCGAGCCGAAAGCGAGGGCCTAGTAGAGCTGAAAGTGTTTTAACTAATATACACACGTATATCGCACGACGTTTTTCAATACACTTATATCTAAACTGATTTTTATTTAAGGCTGCTACCAGCGCTAGCGACCTTGAAAATACAGAAAAAATAATTTATCTTTCTGTAAGTGAGATTATCAGAAATCCTCGCACAACTTTTAAGCTAGTATCCTTAAGTTTCATTAGAACCTCGAAAGTCATTGAAATACTATCAGCTTTAGGAACCTTTACAAAAAGTGTCAAAAGTGGCTGTTTTTAGTAATTTTTAATATGTTTATAACGCAAGCGTGTTTTATGACCTACTTTATATATCTAAAACCGATGAAATTAGAGCCACTTTACGAGCAAGTGTGTTGAAAAAATAATTAGATAATATACAGCATGGAAGGGATATACCAGTAATAAATCGAACCACAGGCTATACTAGATCACTTTATTATAATTATAAAATAACAGTAAAAAAGAACCGAATTTGACATTCTCATACAAATTTTCCAGGCGGCTGCACACTTTTGTATTGAAATGCCAATTTTTTTTAGTTTTTGGTTGTGATTTTTATTTGATTATAGTTAGTGGTCTAGTGTAGCCCGTGGTTCGATTTATTACGGGTATAACCCTTCCACGTTGTATATTGGCACTACTGTGGGCACTACATTTATTTTAAACTGACGTCAAATTTGCGGAGTGTCTATGAAGTGAAATGCTAGGAGAACAATCTTATGTATTCAGGTTTGTCTATAGTACAGTTGTGCTACTGTAAACGATGGGCAAAATTTTAAACAAGTGCCAAGAAAGGGTGATTCAGTCCTTTATTTTTACCCAATTTTTTAAAGTTAAACTAGATCTTTTATCTTTTTAGGGTTCCGTACCCAAATGGTAAAATCGTCCGGCCAAGCCAAGTCTACGCCACCAAAAACGTCTAAAAACTTATTTTATTTTCATTTTATGATTTTTTTAAATTCGTTAACCCTTATTATGTTTGATAGTTTTATTTTAACTTTTATTTAATACAAATATTCTAGAAACGGATTCTTAAATAAAACATGGTGTTAACAAGCTCAAAATATTTTGAAAGACCTATTTAACGATACCCTACACGATGGGTTAGTCGAAAAAAAAACTTTCATGGGAGCTACAATATCATAGTACCTGGGTGACCGAGTTTTGCTCGGTCGGTTTCATCCCAAACATTAACTATATTTTTTAAAACTTGTCTAAAAACAGTACGAAATAAAAAATTATATATAAACTTGAACATAAAAAAAAAACAAAAATAAGTCACCGAGTGGGATTCGAACCCGTAACACTCTTTCTAGCAGTCAGTATCCTTAACCGCTGAGCTAACCGGATGGCGGCCGGTGCGACGAAATTAGCGACCATATTCTGCGTAGAAAGAAACTCGAAAACACGCATTTTTCCAAACATAAGACTAATCTAGATCGATTGTTTACCCCCAAAAACCCCCATATACCAATTTTCAGCGAAATCGTTAGAGCCGTTTTCGAGATCATAGAAATTTATAAATAAATACATATACAAGAATTGCTCGTTTATAGGTAAAAGATTTTCCCTATTTTACTTCACTGTTTTTTGGCATGATTAATATACCCATGCCAAATTATAGCTTTTTTAGTATTTATAAATAAAACGTCGGATGACAGACAAACAGACAGACATGATGAAAGTATAAGGGTTCCTTGTTTAAAACGGAACCCTAAAAACTGTCGATAGTTTTACTTGTCATCGATATTACTGTAAACTATCAGTAATCAATATAATCAATAGTCCTATCGATATTGTTATGGTTTTTTAAGGCCACAAATATAGTATATAGACTAACGATATTTTATACTTATTCATCGATATTTTATATCAATTTTAACAAATGTACTAGCTCTTTAGGCGTTACGCAAGCTGCAAGCAGCCCGCGGTTTTTCGTGCAGCTGTTGAGGTAGGCTAAGATATTTTTCCAGTTCATAAAATGGATAAAAGCTCCAGTTACTTAAGAAAACAAGAAAAATGTGTGGGCGGCCATTTTGGATCCAAAATCTGAATCCAGTTTCGAGTTCCGCAGGGTGCTTTACCCCCTCATGCAAAAATCTTACTCCTACAAAGTCCCAGTGAGACGTTACTAACGAAAAAAAATTTCTAAAGCTCAGACGCCATCCTGGATTCCAAAAAAATGCTTTCGGCGGCCATCTTGGTTTGCAAAAAAAAGAACGACGAAGTACGTGGTGGGAGTGGCTCGGCCTACGGCCTCGTAGGTGACCTCTGCCTTAGGCCTTAAGCTTCACTTGGTTGCTTGTTTAGAGGGATAAGCAGAAAGCCCCCCCCCCTCTCTGCTCCCCCACCAAGCAAGTGAGCTTCACTCCTTACGGCTATCAGCACGGCGCAGGTCAAACAACCATATCAATCAGTCAGCCAGTCAGTCAGTGGTACAGTATGTACGTGTATATTTCTCGAAATCTAAAAGTAAATAAAGCCGAAGAGTATCTATAGATAAGTTTCTTTGGCTATTATAAAATTAATTTATTGCCACAAAACTGGTAATTAAATAAAACTAAAATATTATAAATCGATATTGTATGTACGGTACTTGTATGAAAAAAAATCTATGCCGACCATGTCTGTCAGGTAATCAATCTATGCCACGCTATACTTTGACACTTCCTTTGACATTATGACAAGTGCCACAGTGTAAGAAAGTTACTCGCACGTTTGTTTACAGACTGTTCGACCCATATATATTCGTGATATTATTTTACACTGTGACAATAATTTTACGAAATTAAATGTCATTTTTTTTGTGAAGAGCGACGCGTCCTTGCTCCGCGAGGCCCATCGGCCATCTGACAATTTGATGTATAACTGTCAAAAATCTGTGCAACAAGAACAGTTTATTTAAATACACTCGCGAAAAAGCGAGACGGCAATTACAATAATTTTCAGGAAGGTAAAAGGGCTTATATAACTGAAATCTAAAGCCACGCAAAACTGATCAATTATATAAAAATAGCTCTAAAATTAAAACTAAAGCAACAAAAAAAAATTTGAACCACAATTTTGAAGATTACATAATTACTGATCTGCATAAAAAGTTTCAAAGCTGAAGTCCCTCTCGTTTGTGAGAAATTAGACCATATATCTTTTGGTAGAGGTGTTTTTGACGAGCAAGTTTGTGTTACAAAAATTAACTAATCGTGTATCCACAACCACAATTATGCTAGAAAAGCGTTCTAGTATGCTATTAGCAAGTATTAGTTCTAAATTTCTGATATTCGCTGAGAAATAAGAAATAGAAAATGCCCATTTTCACGGTGCGTCCCCTTAAAGCGAGGTTTTTTAACACTCGAGATGCAGGCGATCCGTGATTCGCCCCGCAGGCTATTACCTAATGAAACTGACGGGGTAGCGAAAACCGCGGAATAAAATAGACGGAAATACAATTTAAAATTTAGATACTAGATAACCCATCAAACTATTTAATGAACTACTGTTTTCAGTTTAAAGTGAGAACTGTGTATAAATAAATAAATATATAAATAAAACTTTGAAACGATTATGAGCCTGAAGATGTACATTATATAAGTAGCACGATACATCTCAGTACATCTTTCCATATAAATCGCCAGGAGACCACACATGACAGCTTTAATATATATGTTTTTACGGGATCACTATTTATATGCATACAAATTTAAGCTATAATATCACATAGCATACTGGTCTAATGCACAATCGTTTTTAAGCATAACGTTTTCGCATAATGGAGTATGCATAATAATTTTAAGCATAATGTACCTAAGCATAATCATTATTTAGCCCTAACATTTTAAAGCATAAAAGGATGTAAGTTGTTTTTGTGTATGTATTAGTTTCGCCCTTAGCTAGAGTCGCTCGCTCGCTCGTGTTTTGGACACAGGAAACCTAACTAACCTAACCAATACTCTGTGGCAAAGATTTTTTGTGTCTGTGTTATTTTCGCCCTAAGCTTAAGTCGCTCGCTCATTTTATTCGTAGAAATACATTTCCTTATTATTAACTTTATAGTTACTATGCCTATGGAGATTATGCCAATTAAGGCCATACCCAAATTTTCCGGGGTCCAGTGGCGCCGCCATTTGAAATAAATCATTTAAATGGAAACGGAGATATCATTCAAAATTGTGTCTTGGTCAAGCCCTAGATAACCCTTAAAACTATTTTATGAACTACTGTTTATAATTTAAAGTGCGAACGTGAAGCTTTTCTACGCACATTAGCTAAAAGTGGCCGTTTTTCGCAAATGTGCGTAGAAAAGCTTCACGTTCTCACTTTAAACTACAAAAAGTAGTTTAAAAAATACTTTGAATGAGTATCTAGAACTTGACAAAGACACAATTTTAAATGATATCTCCGTTTCCTTTTAAATGATTTATTTTAAATGGCGGCGCCACTGGACCCCGGAAAATTTGGGTATGGCCTTAACATTATGCCGTAACAAATTAGCCTAAAATATAGTTATGCCCAACTACCAGTATGCCAAAAAACAACTTATGCCTAAAAACTATTGTGACAAAATATTTTATGCCAAACCCAGTATGCCTAAGCATATTAGGACAAAAAAATTATGCAAAAAAAAAGGGTCCCGTTTTTACACCCTGACAATTTCTATGGAAAGATGTAATGAGATGTATCGTACAGTAATGTAAATCTTTACATTATAGCTGCCGTGTGTAAAACCCTTTATAGTTGTTCTCACAAGTTTATATCATAGTATAAGGAGCTGGGAATGAGAACAGAAGTAAATATACACTTGCTCTAAAAACTGTACATCATCATCATCATCATCGTCAGCTCTCAACGACCCACCGCTGGGCATAAGCCTCCTTTTGTCTGCGCCACTGAATCAACACAAAAATACTGTACACTGGGTAAAAAATATCTAAACGAACTTTCAAACTAGCTCAGCACATTGCAAACTATCTTGTATCTATTATATATGTATAATAGCTATAGCTATCGATCAAATAGCTGAAGTGCATATTGCATAAATGCCGCTCGGAACGCCGTGAGTGCAAAGTATGTGAGGGAAATATCCAATCATGGCGCGGCGCGAGGTTCTGAAAGTTTGTACTCAATGGTATTTGAGAATGTTTAGGGCCGCGCTACACTGGATTGGCATGGCATGGCATCGGAAGCGACGCGTCATTTCAAAACAAGCTTTATGTCAAGTGTTATAAGATGCATAACCGCTTGAACGCGGAGAGCCGGCCGGCGGCCTGCCGCGCCTTCCCGCGGAAAAGACGCCCTCGGGCGGTTATGCATCTTATATCACTTGACATAAAGCTTGTTTTGAAATGACGCGTCGCTTCCGATGCCATGCCATGCCAATCTAATGTAGCGCGGCCCTTAAACAATCCAGCCAATTCCGAAATATGAGTACCAACCTTTACATGATTCTAGAGTTTTGCGGTCACAACTACTGTTATTAGTATTATGGGACTTACCGCGATTAATATCGTTTTTTGCCGGATATCTTGACGATCCTTCTGCCGTCGTGGTCGCTGGCTGACTGTGAGAAACGGCTGTGAAGGGTAACCATATCGTTCAGCCCTTTTTTCGTCGTTTGTTGCTTACGTCCTTACACACATTAACTGTGTCCGTTCGGAAATTGTTTTTGTTGTTCGCAACCACATTTTGCCGTGTGGTTTCCTGCAGAGTAGAATAGGGCACCTCCAAGTCCTCCCATTGATGTCGTAGAAGGCAACTCAGAAAATACAAGCTAAACAAAGGTTATAAAAAACATCAATGAGACCTCTCCAACTCGTCTGGTTAGCGAGGAGAGTGTAGGCAAAGTCCTCTGGCTGCTTGGACCAAGTATGGCTCTGGTAGTTTAGAGAGTCGTGTTCTTGCAGTGGAGACAAAAAGACCTGGTGATGATGACGACACACTTTTTACAAAGCTCAATCACTGGATTCCACGTCCCAAATAACTTGGAACCATCTTCTCGTTTGAAATTAGGATGCTTTTTAATTTCAAAACCTAATCCGTTTCCAGTAGGGATAAAGACGTGATAGTATGTATGTATGTATCCGTTTCCAGTTAAAATATACGCACTTACGACTCAAAATCTCGTAAGAATGCAACACAACATCATTGTCAGAGCGAAACAGCGATAAATCCAGCAATCCTTCGCGGGTTAATTACAAAAGCCGCCATCACTATTTCGGCCACGTGCCGCGTTTATTGCGGACTTGGCCGTTACACTGCCGCGCTCAATACAAGGGATTAACATTAAAACAATGTTACTTACTGGGTTTTATTTCGTACTTACTGATCTTCAATATTTATATTTTTACATAGTTTTAAGGTTTCCTTAGTAAACAAGGAAGGTCTGTCTGTCTGTCTGTCCGCGGTCCTACACAAATACTGTAAGTACTAAAAAGCTATAATTTGGCATGGATACGTATATTAATCATGGAAAAAAATTCGATAAAATAAAATCTGTTTTTTTTTACGTTTACAGCTGCCTTACAAGCAAAGAGGGAGTCAAATTTTTTTTCTCGACAAACGCATTGTGTAGGGTGTTGTTGAATAGATCTTTAAAAATATTGTAAGCTTGTTGAACACCACTTTTGAAAAAACAGAAGAAGTAAAAAAACAAAAATTTCGACAATCCGATAGTAATTATTGCGGAAATGCCTATTTTTTTTATTCCTTACTGTTATTTTATTTCATTATACTATTCTTCTTATTGTGTGTGTTAGTGACTAACACTAGTGTCAGAGTTTTTAAACCGCCTTAAAGGCCTCTGACATGGTTTTAGGTAACGACCAATGTCAAAGAAAGTGACCGGGACCGACGGCTTAACGTGCCCTCCGAAGCACGGATCATCTCACTTATCGGACAATCAGGTGATCAGCCTGCAATGTCCTAACCAAACTAGGACAACAACACAAAGTCGTTGCCCCCGCCGGGAATCGAACCCGCGACCTCCGGGTATGAGCCAAACGCTCTAACCACTACACCACAGAGGCAGTTTATACTATAATGATTCAGTATAATTATACTATAATGATTCAGTATAACACGAGGTTTGATTAATTACGGGTATGTACTTTCCACGTTTACTTTATAGAAGGCCAAACCACAAATCCCATCTTTCAAACTAAAACGCGCTGAGGATTCCTTCACCGTCTAATGCATACTAAGTTAGTATAGAATTTCTACAATGTCATGGTACCTACTGGGATCGAAACAGGGACCTCTGGACTAGCATCATGACCACTACGCTACAGAGTTCGTCTAAAGGAAGGATTCTGACTATGAGATAATAATATATTATATACTAGCCGAAACCCGCGACTTCGTTCGACTTTATGTCTCTGAAAAATGCTCATCAGGCTGAACAACTTTTATTATGGCATCATTTTTATATTTCTTATAGTTAAGCTGGACCCTTATAGTTCTGCATTAGGAATTCCATTTTCCAAAATCATTTATACCCTAAATGTTGCACAAGCTTAACAGCTATATAACAAAAAAAAAAGTCCAGTATTTCCGGAGATTAGCGTGATCATACACACAGACAGACAAAAAACAAAATTTTTTTTTGCTTTCTTTTATTCTTTTTAAGTTTCCCTCTATCCATTTCAGTCAAAAATACTAAATGTACAGATAAAATATTTTTACTGTTTTATTATATGTTTAGATTATCTTATATTTAGATAATATGATTTGTTTTTTCAATTTGTAGTTAAGACATCTTCTTTGTATAGGTATAAAACGTCGAAGGGACATACCCGTAATAAATCGAACCACGGGTTTTCCTGGATTACTAATAGGATAATGACATTAAAATAACAGTCAAAAAACAACAAAAAAAATCGACATTCCCACAGAAATTGCCCGTGCATGCACACTTTTGTATGGATAGGCCGATATTTCTTTATTTTACTTTTTTAAATTTCGTTATAAGTTAAGATAAGATAAAATTTCTTTATTGCACCAACTAAGTATGACAATAATCAAAAGTACATTTCAAATATAGTAGGTACAAAGGCGGACTTATCACTAAAGTGATTTCTCCCAGCCAACCTTTGGGTAAAGAAGACTATAAAAGATGTGGGGGAGTTGGCGCAGTTAGAGTATTACAGTGTAGAAAAATACAAGTACCTATACAATTAAAATAATAGGAGTACATACTATAACATATAAACGAACAATAAAGTAATATAAAATGCATAAACTATAAAATTGGTACATACGAACATTAAGGAAAGATATACTATAGTGATCTAGTATAATAGCTTTTGTTTGAATAATTACAGGTATTTCCCTTGCACGTTGTACATACTCATCGTAGGCGAAAGCAAAAATCCCATCTTTCAAACTAAAACGCGCTGAGAATTCCTTTACCGTCGAATGCATACTAAGTTAGTAAGAAATTTCTACAATGTCATGGCACTGACTTAACTAGCGGAGTGTAACTAACTCAGTCTAGAGGTGATATGACACTGCATGGGTTAATTACACAGTTTAGCTGGTTACTGAGTAACGCTGACGATTAAATTGGATATAAATGTAGAATAATTAAAATGACTTTAATTAATAGAAATTTCATCTAAATGTGTTTAACTAGTGGTTCGCCGCGAACTTAGACCTCGCGATATTATTCCAAAACTAAACCAGTTTAAATGTCCAGTGAAGCTGTGATTTAATGAAACTGCGATACATTATTCACTACCGATTCGATACCGTTGCAGGAAACAAATTTTCCAACCTTCTTTCTTCTTCTATTGTGAGCTGAAAAAGTTTCATTTTTTTTTTTTTTTCAAAAAATTTAAATCAAAACCTGGGTCAAATTCAATATCCCAAAACATTTGAATCTTGAAAGAGCAACGTATGTACATCCAGCCGCCAACTATTTTACGCCTACATCTCATCATCATCATCATCGTCATTTCAGCCGCATAACGTCCACTGCTGGACTGGATATAGGCCTCTCCCAAGGATTTCCAAAATGACCGATCTAGAGCGGCTTCCAGCGACCTTGGTCACGTCGACAAACCACCTTGCGGGTGGGTGTCCTACGCTTCGCTTGCCGTGTACGTGGTCGCCATTCGAGTACCTTTTTGCCCCATCGGCCATAGGTTCGTCGCGCTATGTCTGCCCACTGCCATTTTAACGAGCTAATCCGTTGGGCTATGTCAGTGACTTTAGTTCTCCTACAAATTTCCTCATTTCTGATTCGATCGCGTAGAGAAACACCGAGCTTAGCCCTTTCCATAGTGCGTTGCACATTTAGCCCTCTTATATGGGATCCATAGTAAGGGACCACGTTTTAGATCCATAAGTCATCACTGGTATAACACATTATTTGTAAACTTGAGTCTTAAAAAACTGAAGTATTTTTGACGAGAAGACACTGCCTAGCTTTCCGAACACTGCCCAGCCGAGTCGGATTTGTTGAAAGACCTCTTCCTCGAAGCTGAAGCTTCCTGCCTGGATCAATTGACCCAGGTTACCTCTTCGAGGGTGGAGCTCCCAACACAAACAGGTAGGGGCGCAACATGGACATTCGACATTACTTTCGTTTTGTTCATGTTCATTTTAAGGCTTATCATCATCATCATCATTTCAGCCGCATAACGTCCACTGCTGGACATAGGCCTCTCCCAAAGATTTCCAAAATGACTGATCTAGAATAGCTGGAAGGCGCTGGATGAAAGCCGCTCTAGATCGGTCATTTTAAGGCTCACCTGTTGGGAAACTCGGTTTAGGTCTGCGAGCAAAGTACATACATATATAATGTCGCGGTCTGCCATCGATTCCGCCATGACAACGATATCATCGTTAAATCGAAGGTAAGTGATATACTCGCCATTGATGTTAATGCCAAATCCTTCCCATTCCAGAAGCTTGATCTTACAGTGCAACGGTGAACAGTTTCGAAGATATAACGTCTGGTTTACAAATCTATGCAGTGGAATTGCCGTCGTCCACTGCTCCTGTACTCGGAGTAACATAGTGCGTTACTGTAAAAGTACTTCAACACTTCGATATACCGATAGTCAATACGGCATCGCTGGAGACTGAAGCACGGCCCATGTTTCGATCGAATCGAAGGCTTTTTCATAATCCACTGTCCCCAAGCATAACGGCCGGTTATACTCCCTCGTCTTCTCTATGAACTGCCGCAGCGCATAAATGTGGTTCATGGTGCTAAAGCCCTTACGGAAACCGGCTTGTTCGGAAGGCTGGAAGGCATCAAACCTGTTTGCGGGATGATTCGTGATGACCCTCGAAAACAACTTATATACATGACTAAGACACGTGATAGGCCTATAGTTCTTCAATAGAGTGTTATCTCCCTTTTTGAAGAACAGGACCACAATGCCCCTGTTTCACGCTTCTGGCATTACGCCCTCTAGCTGAATGGAATTAAAGAGCTCTGAAGGACTTTCAGTAGCAGCGTTCTGCCCGCTTTCGGAAGCTCTGATATATGATTCCATCCTCGCCCGGCGCCTTTCTGTTTTAAAGCTGTTTAAGGGCCATCCTAATCTAGTACAGGCTGATGTCCGGGACATCTTCAGTATAGTGTCGGATAGGCTTGGCTCTTGGGCAAACGCCAGCGTCAACGACTACTTTATTCAAAGTGAGTCCTTGCAATTTGTGCACATTTATTGCCCAGGCAAGCGACAGTGGAAATTGCGCATGACACTTGGCCAGTCTTCCACGATCGGGTCATGCATGGGATGGGAACCGTGATCTGGTAAGGATTCTTGCCCTCAAATCTCCACTGCGTACTTACGCATTGAACGCTAGCGCTTTAAGCGCGTTAAGGGTATAGTTCCTGATTTCGTACTTCCCTTGCGTACCCATGCTGTGAACACAAGCGTTTGGCGAAGTTTTTTGCTGACAAAGCTCTTATTGGCATGAGAAGTACCTACTAGCATATTCCCTTAGTTGCGACTCTACGTAAAACTACTTCGCTGGCTTTGGTTGCCGTTAATCTCTTGTTAGTTTGTGGCATTATTACTAATACTACAACAGAAGCACAGACAAGTAGCGATATCAATTGTACCAAAGTTCGCTCAACTAAATTGCAACAAGTTTGCCGCGAACTTAGACGTCGCGATTATTTTTCGCAATCCAGTTTCCTAAATAACCCCTAGATGGTGCTATCCAAAGTAAGAACGCGCTATGGTTTCGTTTGGTACACAATCGCGGACATTTTTTTAATATTTCAAAAACTACTGAACCGAGCATTTTGGGTCTTGCGGTTCTATGCAGAGCCCAGGGCCGCAAGACCCAAAAGCCACTTTTAGCGTCATGGTGGGCGAGAAGATGGAAAAGCAATCAATACAGTAATTCCTTATAATGTTATATCGATATATAATAACCAGCACTTAATTTAAAAAAAAGAAAATACACAACGTTTGTTGGATATTACTAATGAGGAGGTCTTGAAAAAAGTAAGAGAGAATAGGGCTATTCTAGACGTAATAGAAAAAAGACGAGGAAAGACGTTAGGTCATCTGATACGACACGACGGTTTCATAAAAAACATCATTGAAGGGAAGATAGAAGGGAAAAGACCAGGAAGACCGAGGCATAGCTTTATGAAGCAGATAAAGAAGAAGGTGAACGTCGTGTCGTACTGCGAAGTAAAACAGCTGGCGGACGAGAGAGAAAAATGAAAGAAAATAGGGGTGACGACAGGGTCCGAAAAGTATGATTGTAATTAGTTAGTCCGTCTTTTAGATTATCCAAAAATAATGGACCCGTATTTTTCAATTTACCAAAAAAGTAAAAATTCACAAAGATACGGAGCGTCAAAGTTCCAGCGTGGGGGGTTGCGACGTCACACTTAAGTACAAATTGTAGTTAAGTTGACGTCACGCGAAATTTCAATGCGCTGTATCTTTGTCATTTTTGGTTTCTCAGAAAAAATAAAATACGCGTAAAATATTTTTAATAATTTAACCGATGGACCAAAAATATTTTTCCTTTAGTCATGCCTATTCACACACCACCGACAAGAGCAGAGCTCTTAAATAATATAGTTTATGAGGCATACTCCTAATAAATCGTATCCAAGGCCCAAGGTTGCTAGAAGGCGCTGGATGCTAACCTCTCTAGATAATAAATAAATATATACGGACATATAACACTGATTGAGCTAGCCCCAAAAGTTGTATTAAGAAATAATAACTCAACGATACTATTTTTATAATAACTACATACATAAATAAACACCCAAGACCCAGGACAATTTGTAAAAGTTTTGACGACCTCCGTGGCGTAATGGTCAACACGCTGGACCGCCAATCCGGAGGTCCTGGGTTCGATCCCCAGCTAGGGCAAGTTGGAAAATGGCCTTTTTCAAATTGTCCTGGGTCTTGGATGTTTATCTATATATATATTTGTTATAAAATATAGTATCGTTGAGTTAGTATCCCATAACACAAGTCTCGAACTTACTTTGGGGCTAGCTCAATCAATGTAATTTGTCCCCATATATATTAAAAGACCATTTTCCAACTTGTCCTGGTTAGAAATCGAACCCAGGACCTCCGGATTGGCGGTCTAGCATTTTGCACATAACGCCACGGAGATTGTCTAGATTGGTCATTTTGGAAATGCTTGGGAGAGGGCTATGTCCAGCAGTGGACTTTATGCGGCTGAAATGATGGTGATGTGCGAAATTTTATCAAAATCGGTGTGTAGTTTAGCGGTGTTGTCGGTTTGAAATTTTGAAAAATGATTTGATTCTGTGTAGCAGTAGCTTTATGTCTGTACATTTCAAAATGATTTCACAGAATCCAAATCAGCTTAGATAACTCAGTTTGTAATGGACAGACGAATGGATCGTTTTGTATGAATAAAACATCTCCTTTAAGATAAAGACGTTACGACAAACAACATTTGCATTCGTTTCTCAAATATTTTACTAATATAATTCTAGAATAAAAAATAAAATAAAAATGGTTGTATAAAAAAGTGAAGAAGCCTGCCGTATTTTTTGGAGAAATGATACCTAGATATACTTACATAATATAGTACGCATGACGTATATGGAGAAAGATAACTTTCTAGTATTCAGAATTAGTGTTGCCGAAAAATCTATAGTCAGAAATCGACAGCATTTTCAACCATTTTAGTGCATTTCGATTCGAAGTCGGTTAATTTTTTTTTAAAGTGATTATATTTATTACCCACACACAACATTTACAGCCACACAAACCTTATAATCCACCCCCTACTTAACGCCCTTCAACTTAAAATAGATTAAGTATGTATAATTGTAATTAAATTATGTAAGAATCTCGATAAACGATGGATATCTCAGGGGAACTTTATTTGTGATTACTTAGAGTCGTGTGTCGTGTCCCGCCCACTGCCAATTCAACGAGCTTATCCACTGGGCTATGTCAGTGACTTTAGTTCTCCTAGGACTTTCCTTATTTCTGAAACACAACACCGAGCATAGCCCTTTCCATAGCGCGTTGCACGACCTTGAGCCTTCTTATGAGACCCATAGTAAGACCATGTTTCAGAGCCATAAGTCATCACTGGTAACACCCACTGGTAGTCGACTTTAGTCTTGAGACACTGTGAATTGTTTTAATCATCATCAGGTCTTTTAGTCTCCACTGCAGGAGCACGACCCTCTCTGTACTACCAGAGCCGTTGGCCAAAGCAGCTAGAGGATTTTGCCTACATTTTCCACGCTAGACGGGTTGCAGAGGTCTCATTGATGTTTGTAAGCTTTGTTTAGCCTTTATTTTCTAAGTCGCCTTTTACGACTTCCAAGGGAGGACTTGGAGTTGTTTATATAAATTCATCTAATTCTGTAAACAATACTCAAGCATCAAATGATGACGATGAACAAAGAAACCTAGATTAAAACCTCCAGGGTACAGTTGAAGATTACACAATCCCCCCATGAAATCAAAGCTACCTGAGTCTTAAGTCTTGTTACTTCGCAACTGAAGCATAACTTTGACAGAGTAATCAGCTTCACGGCAACTTTCCGAGCACATCAAAGAACAACTAATAAGACAACTCGTAGAAAAACTAACGGACATTGAAATATATCGCGAGAACTGAAATGTAGCGTTGTATTTTTTAATTTCCAAGATGGTCGCCGATAGTCGACTACATTCGGTTTCCCACAAAGTAGAATAGGACCACTCCAAGTCTTCTCATGGATGTCGTAAAGGCGACTTAAGGCGGCCCTTCCCGGTCCGTCTATCGTCAACGCGAGCAAGGTTGAAAATGCTTATTGTTTTATCCAGCGCAATGATAGAAAAAAAATCAAAGTGAGAAGAGAGAGATAGCTCCTGAGCGCTCAGTTTGCATTATATTGTACGAATTTAGTATTATTATTTACTATTCATTGAACGAATATTAACTTTTCATAGGGTGCGGAAATTTCATAAAACTTGTTCCAGGTGATACGTGTTTTTCAGTAAGTCTTACGAGTGTGTGAAATAAATGTTTTTTATTTAGAATCTTCATTACATTTGCAAGGTTTCTATGCAAATATTTTCTTTACTTTTACAATTCATGAGTACTATATGATCAGCCGAAGTTCAGGTAAAATTTGTACAAAAAAGCAGATTTTTGGAGACTTAATACCGAATTTGTTTTTCCAAATTTTAATTTTTAATTTCGATAGAAACCTAGATATAGCGCACAAGATTCCTGTTAGTTCAAAACTTTCCAAGAAAGATCTGTTACAGCGCCATAATCACGTACGAGCGTTTGTATGAAAAGTGAGGCGGGTTGGCCGCTCTTAATACAAGCTAAACAAAGCTTATTGATATCAATGACACCTCTCCAACCCGTCTGGTAGGGCGAAGAGTGTAGACCAAATTCCTCTGGCTGCTCTGGCCAAGTATTTATTTATTTATATTTTTCTTACACACAACTAACTTTACAGGATCATTCCTAAAGCGTTAGAGGGGAACTTAATGCATTATACACAAAACATAGCAAGAACACAAAAAAAAAACAAAAACTAATCATATGTAAGGCCACCTTTGCGAATTCACTCAAAGGGCATGAAAAGATGTCCACTTTTTCATGGATGCTATTAATAGTGGATATAGCCCTCGTGAATGGCATCTTCTTATGAAGATTGGTCTTAGCCGCTGGTATTGCTAGCAGCTGTGGGCGTCTTCTACGTTCCACAAATCCGTTGGGTACACAAAAATTTAACGAAGTAGTTTAAAAATTAGTACCACCAGAGCGAACTGCCTCCTAACCCTTAGCTCATTGTAACCAACCATGCCCAGGACAAAGAGTGTTGGGTACATCAACGTGTAAAATGGATATACTCCATACAGTTTTAAATATAGGTGTCTTACAAATTTATTTTGAACACTACTTCTAACATACTGCTATATTTAACTTGGTGAGTATGACTTTGGTAGTACAGAGAGGGTCGATTTATTTATTTTAATTACAATGCACGTGTTCATACACAGCGTTGTGCGTTCACACACATGTAATGTTACATTACATGGGCCCAGTTAGGGCATAGCATACTGCAGTGGGTCATCCTCCTGCAGTGGAGACTAAAAAGACCTGATGAAGATTACTGATGATGATGTTGGAATACCAGACACAATGATTATAATGCATTTTCGCGTAGATCTGACCAAAAATTGAGCTATCATAGCTGTCTTCGGTTTCTTTGTCTTCTCCATACTTCTTGTCAATAGCTCATTGCTCATATTCCGAAGCGGGCGAACTTCAATAACTGGGGGTAATTAAAGTGGAGTAAAAAAGAACCTTTGTGTTAGTTTATTGAGAGAGGCTTAATCAAAGTTTAACTTGAACGGGGGTGCTAGGTGAAGTAGAGATTACACAATTTGGAAGTGGCAAAATTTGATTTTTTTCGATATTTTAATTTTTTTATTAAGTACCATAATTTTTCAAGTTATAGGTATTTTGTTTCGGAATATAGAGATGTGATTCTCATTGTACGTAACACGGTGTTTTGTGCATTTCTCGACTTATCCATTGTGTTGGGTGTCGTTAGATAGGTCATTCAAAAATATTGTAAGTTTGTAAACACTATTTTTCGATTTAGGGATACGTTGGGGAATACTTGGTTTTAAATTGCAAATTTTTGTTCGAGTCAAGTGTGCCCCCTCTATCAGCTAAAATAAGTGAAAAAATTCAGGGCAGTCTGTATGTCTGTCTGTCTGTCTGTCTGTATGTCACAGCCATTTTTTCCGAAACTATAAGACCTATGCTGTTGAAACTTGGTAAGTAGATGTATTATGTGAACCGCATTAAGGTTTTGACACAAAATAGAAAAAAATACAGTAAATTTTGGGGGATCCCCATACTTGAACTAAAACTCAAAATTTTTTTTTTCATCAAACCCATTCGTGTTGGGTATCTATGCATAGGTCTTTGAAAATGTTATTGAGGTTTCTAATATCATTTTTTTCTAAACCGAATACTTTACGCGAGAGACACTTAAAAAGTGGAAAAAAGTGTGTCCGTCCCCCCCCCCCCCCCGTAACTTCTAAAATAAGAGAATGATAAAACTAAAAAAAATTATGATGTTCATTACCATGAAAACTACCAGCGAAAATTGGTTTGAACGAGATCTAGTAAGTAGTTTTTTTTTAATACGTCATAAATCATAAACGGCCATTTATTTACCTTTCATTCAATTAATTCAAATAAAAAAAATTAAAAAAAAACATACTACAAGACTTTTATATTATGTTATTTGCTACTACGGAACCCTTCATGGGCGAGTCCGACTCGCACTTGGCCGCTTATTTTTTTTACTTAACACACGTTACCGCATTTAAATCCGCCCAACCGCTAACCCACCAAGCTTCTAGAAACTAGACATTTTTAATATTAGAAAATTGTATTTCAACTAAAATATTTGGCAAAGCAACAATCTAAAATTGCATTCAAGAAAACTATAAACTAAAATGACCTAATATAAATCCAATTGTTTAAAATAGCCTTTTTAGGGTTCCAAACCCAAAAGGATAAAAACGGGACTCTATTAGTAAAACTCCGATATCCATCTGTCCGTCTATCTGTCCATCTATCTGCCACTAGTTTTCCGTGATAGCTAGACAGTTGAAATTTCACAAATGATGTATTTCTGTTGCCGCCACAACGACAAATAGTAAAAATAGAATAAAATAGATATTTTAGTGAGTCTACCATACAACAAACTTGATTTTTTATAGATTATGGTACAGAACACTTAATGTAGCGCACTAAGTGTACGACTCGCACTAGCCCAGTTTTTTAAATAATGTTGTCGCATCAAAATCGTTCTTAGTCTACATCACAGCCTATCTATTTGATGAGAAAGGTGACGACGACCGTCTCTTTTGTAAACATCCTCAGACCTATAGATATGTATACTCTTTGACAGTGTGAGTGACCATTACATTGATTGGGAAGGTTTATTTTTGCCTGCAATACCCTGAATGCGTATTGATACCTTTAGTTTCAGTAGATTAATGGATGTAGCGAGTGTTTTAATCCCCTAATAGTACTTTTCTATACTATAGTACGTGGTACGTACGTATAGAACCACGGGCTATACTAGATCCTAGTGGATCTAGTATAGCCCGTGGTAGGTATAATAAAATTAAAATAACTGTAAAAATACCAAAAAAACATTTTATAATTTTCATAATAAAACTGCCTCCGTGGTACAGTGGTTAGAGCGTTCGGCTCATACCCGGAGGTCGCGGGTTCGATTCCCGGCGGGGGCAACGACTTTGTGATGTTGTCCTAGTTTGGTAAGGACATTGTAGGCTGATCATCTGATTGTCTGATAAGTAAGATGATCCGTGCTTCGGAGAGCACGTTAAACCGTCGGTCCCGGTCATTGTCTTTGACATTGGTCGTTACCTAAAACCATGTCAGAGGCCTTTAAGGCGGTTTAAAAACTCTAACACTAGTGTTAGTCACTAACACACACGATAAGAAGAAGATCAACAAATACAATTAATTAAAACATGACACAAAACTAAATCAAAAATAATTATACTATAACCTAACTAAAGTATATCATTTTAATTTTTTAGAGAACTTCATTCATTCATTTAATTATTCAAACAGATTTTAAAGTCAAGTAAGTAGGCAACACCTCACATAGGTATAAAAGAGCCATAAAATGTGTACAAGACTAAGTTAAAATTTATTGTTTAAACCCTGAACCGGTTAGCGGGAGGAATCGAATAAAACCTCTGAGCCCCCACTAGGTGAATTAATAAAATTTTCTTAGCTCACACCCGTACACACGGCTTCTACGTGTGCCCAACTCCTTAGAGCCACATAATTAATAATAAGTATTACTTATAGAACTGAATCTCCTAAGGTCCCGCGCAATATGCGTTCCCGTTCCCCGTCCCCGCATCTCTCCCCCGTTATCGCATTGTGGGAAATGAACCCATATTGCGCGGACCCTAGGATTCCGTTCCGTCAGGCCTGTGTCAGTCCCCGTTTAGGTATCGAAAATATACCTACATTATTACATGTTACGATGTTTTGCTTGCGTTAGTACTTTGGAGATTTTAAAAAGTGGGTTTAAAAATCTAACAAATCCATCCATAAAATCGTGAGAGAGTGGGGACATACGGATCCATCCATATGTCCCCACTCTCTCATGATTTCACGGCAAGTCTCGAAAGGCCTATAGCTCTCCCTCTGACATCTTTACGTCTGATATTTTGTAAGGCTTCTATCTTAATTATGATGTAAATGTTTACATTCGTATTCATAACCTCCTTCTTTTAAAGTCGCTTTAAATATATAAAAAAAATCATTGTATCAATCCATATGTCCCCATTCTCTCACGATTTTACGGCAAGTCTCGGAAAGCGTATAGCTCTCCTTCCGACATCTTTACGTCTGATATTTTGTAAGACTTCTATCTTATGAGGTATACGTAATATGCTGAGGGCGTGCGGGAGTTATGCGCTAAGTTGTGTAATCGGGGAAGTTGCTCGTATATGTTTGGAGGTAAATCCAACTGAAATAGGTAGGTATAATAAATTGTGCGAAAGATTATGTAAAAATCTTTGATATTGCAAAATATTCAGCTAAGCGCGGGTCGCACTCGCGCACGAAAGGTTCCGTAAAAACTATTTATATAAAATCACTTAAACACACTTAACTAATTTTTATTCTGTTTTTAGTATTTGTTGTTACAGCGGCAACATAAATGCATCACTTGTGAAAATTTCAACTGTCTAGCTACCACGGTTCATGAGATACAGCCTGGTGACCGACAGACCGGTCAAAAAGCCTCGAACAGAAAGAATAAATAGCCTCATTTTTTTTAAATGTCGGTTCAAGATATAACAAATCTATTGTATCCATCCGTATGTCCCCACTCTCACGATTTTACGGCAAGTCTCGGAAGGCCTATAGCTCTCCTTCCGACATCTTTACGTCCGATATTTTGTAAGACTTCTATCTTATGAGGTATACGTAATATGCTGAGGGCGTGCGGGAGTTATGCGCTAAGTTGTGTAATCGGGGAAGTTGCTCGCATATGTTTGGAAGTAAATTTAACTCAAATACTTTTAATAAATTAGCTGTGCCTGCGGGCTTCGCTCCCCATAGGAATTTTGAGATAAAAACTATCCTATTTCCTTCCCTCTATACACCCAACTCAGATTAATGAATACCCAACTTAGATTAATGACAGGAGTTGAAGACGTCACAAAAGTAGCAAAAATGCTTAAGTGGAATCAAATCAAATCAAATATATCTTTATTATCATAGGATATTTATAATATCTCTTAATAATCGTCATTATTTTGTTGCACAATTGTTGACGTCAAATAGTTACTTACAGCTAAGTTTACTACCGCTTCCAAAGCGCTAGTGCAGAAGAAGCGGTAACAAACTGCACTGCACCTTTTCTCCAAGGACGTCAACTCACAATTAAATTAATACTTAAAGTTAATGTGGACAGAGAATACATTGTTTTGTTTGTTATGTCATATCATAATTTAAATTTAATTTTTAGAATGTCAAAATTTTAAAGTAATGTCAAGTTGTAGATTCAGTTTGTACAAAATGTACCAAATTATGACATTTTCGAGTACCTATATTACAAACTTTTAGAGGGACCCGCGTCAAGCTCACGCCAGACTTTTTTGTCTTTAAGGTAGTCATCGGTCCTATAATAAGCCTTCTCACAAAGTACTTTCTTTACATAAGTTTTGAATCTTTTGTCTGGCATATCAAGGATCAATTTTGGCAATTTATTATAAAAAAGTATACAGTTCCCCATAAATGTCTTATTAATTGTTTTAAGCCTATAAAACGGGGCAACTAAGTCATTCTTATTACGTAAATTTCTATCGGTAAAATCGCTTTACTTGTATGAGGAAATATTTTTCCTTACATACATTATGTTTTCAAATATATACTGTGATGCTAAGGTAAGTATATCTATTTTTTTGAATAATTCTCTGAGTGAGTCTCTAGATCCTAACCCGTAAATAGCACGAATTGCCCGTTTTTGTAAAATAAAAATAGTCTGAATATCGGCTGCATTCCCCCACAGGAGTATGCCGTAAGACATTACACTATGAAAGTAACTAAAGTACACTAGTCTAGCAGTTGCTACATCTGTCAATTGTCTTATTCTCCTAACAGCATAAGCCGCAGAACTAAGCCTATTTGAAAGTTTAGTTATATGAGCACCCCATTGAAGTTTCGAGTCTATTGTAATTCCTAAGAAGGTAGTACTTTCAACAAGATCGAGTTTTTCACCATCTATCATTATGTCAACGCAGCCCTGTCTCACATTGGGAAGAGAAAATCGAACGCATTGAGTCTTTTTCGCATTTAACATGAGATTATTGGCAGAAAACCAATCAGAAATGGAAGACAAGGTGCTGTTCACCGCGCTAGCGTTTGTGCTATGTCGATCAAGTTTGAATATAAGCGAGGTGTCATCAGCAAACAGCACTATGCCAGCCTGCTTCTCAACCATGTAAGGCAAGTCATTGACATAAACCAAGAAAAGGAAAGGTCCAAGAATTGAACCTTGCGGTACGCCTATCTTAACATTAGATCCGTGCGATTTTATGCCATTTAAATCAACAGTCTGATGCCTATCTGTTAAATAAGATTCTATAAGTTTTATTGAATTATCATCAAAACCGTATTGACGAAATTTAAGCAAAAGTGTCGGATGATCTACGCAATCAAATGCTTTGGAGAGATCACAAAATGATCCAATTCCATCATTTTTGTTCTCCCATGCGTCGTATATATGAGTAACAAGTGCTACTCCCGCATCGGTGGTCGATTTCCCGCTAGTAAAGCCGAATTGTTGGCTATGGAAAAGGTTGTAGGTCTTAAAATGAAGAAGCATTTGATTGAGCATTATCTTTTCGAACACCTTACTCAAAACTGGCAGGATAGATATAGGTCTGTAGTTGCCAGGATCTGTTTTTTCTCCTTTTTTAAATAAGGGGATTAGTTTACTACATTTCATTAGGTTAGGAAATATGCCTTCATCAATACATTCGTTAAATATAAAAGCTAAATCAGCAGCTATGATATTTATGATATGGCTTACTACAGCAACTGACATGCCCCAATGGTCTTCAGATTTTTTTAAATTTAACTGTTTATATGCATCTATTATATCTTTGGGGCCAATATGCTTAAATTTAAATTTAGAATCACAAGGCCTAACATTATTCTTAAGCAAGGCTTCAGCACGCTGGGGGCTAGAATTCACATTAGAAGTAAGTTCCAAAGGAATGTTAGTAAAGAAATCATCAAAAATATTTACTATTTCTTTAGTTTTAGTAATAGTCTTACCACAAGATTTGATTTGACAGATATTTTCTTTGGCTTTATTTTTACCCGTTTCTTTATTTATAACATTCCAAGTTTCTTTTATTTTGTTAGGAGCATTATTTATTTTTCTACTTATACGATTTGCCTTGGCTTGTCTACAAACTTTTTTAAATATTTTAGAATAATTTTTAACATATTCTAGAAAGGAAGGACTAAAATTATATTGTTTTTGGGAATATAAGTCATAAAGCCTGCTCCTACTTATGTAGATGCCGGTAGTAGCCCACTCACTAAACTGTAATTTTCTATGCACTACAACTTGTTTTTGTTTCAAAGTTTTTGAATATTCTGAGGTAATAACGTTAAATAGTTTATTGTAATGGTCGTCAGGATTTTTTCCTGTGTAAACGACCGACAACATTTTATCTAAATTATTTTTTAGTTTTTGTATATTTTTAGAAGTAATCGGCCTACAAAAAGTCTTATCTTTGTTCAAAATGCTGGACTTGCCTTTGGACTCCTTGACATAAACTACATATACACCTGAATGATCAGAAGGCAGTTTATTAATAACTGATTTAACAGAATATTTAATATTACTAAAAAAATTGTCTAGACAAGTAGCAGATGTAGCAGTGATTCGTGTTGGCTCAAAGAATACGTTTACTAATTCATAACATTTAAAAAGATTTAGAAATTGTGTACTTTTTGGATTATCTACTAAGATATCAACATTAAAATCTCCGCAAACAATTAAATTCTTTTTACTAGATGAACAGGACTTAAGTACCTGGTCCATTGTTTTAAGAAAACTTTTAAAATCACTATTAGGAGGACTGTATACACAAATAATTATATGATGATCTAGCTCGGCACAGGTCACCTCACAAAAGCTCTCAACAGAAAGTCTGACAATATCCGTCCGCTCTTTGCTACGGAAAGAATCTTTTACAAAAATTATGGAACCCCCTCGCTGAGCAGACTTCCTGTTAAAGCAGCTAACAATATTATAGTTGTTTAGGCTGAACATCATCTGACTCTCATACAGCCAATGTTCAGTCAAACATAAAATGTCAACATCCAATTCTTCAAGAAATAATTCAACTAATAATTCTTTGCCGGAAAAACCTTCTAAATTTTGATGTACTATTCTTAGTTCATGAGGCCTTTCTGTTGTCTTAATGTTCAGTTTAAAACTGCCGTCAAGTCTACAGATTTACCATCACATATTCCTGGTAAATCGGTAGGCGTCTTAAAACTAGGTTTTCGTTTACAATGTAAACTCGTCCAAAAATTAATATTATTTGCTACTAACGTAGCAATCTTACGTCTAGAATATTTTGAAAGATAAATATTATCTTTTGTCAGATCACATTCACCTATGAAATTATTGGTGTCAAAAAACACTAATTTATCACTATAACGACATGTAATATTATGTATCAAAGTATTGAGATAGTGAATGTTTCTATTATTTGTTGGAGACTGGCAACGTATATATGGAAATGCACATAAAATTATTTTGCCTACTTCTAGTTTAGTTAAATAATCTATACAGCTGATTATTTCTTTTTTTCCTATTCTATTACTATTGCCTATCAGTAATACAACAGTAGATTTACTATTTAGTTTGGTTAATTTAATTTTATCTAAAATTTGGGTATAGGTTGCATTCGGGAAGCAGTAATTAACACAATTGTTATCAAGAAGTGTGTTAAGCATGCAACCCGTATTGCGACCCATACTATCAGAAAAAACTATTGTATTACATGGAGGTTCCATGAGGTCAACGCAATCAGACACATTATTGCACAAATTACTGTCACAAGGAGAGAGCTCTGGTGTGGGGACACTGATGGTGGGCTGGTTGAGCTGCCCGCAAGTACATTGCTTAGCTAATAAATCAAGTGTTTCTTGATTGTACCTGCTCTCGCTAATCAATTTCTCCACAGTCAGCATGTGCTCAGTATTTTGTTTTTGTTGATTATTATACTTAGAAAATAATGAGGTTCGACCTGCACGTTCCTCCTGGACGTGCTGGACGTTCCTCCTGCAATTTAATAATATGAGACTCAAGTCTAATCCTGTTGACCTCATACAACTCTTGACTTTCCGCCAATTTTTCATTACATAAGTCTAGCTCTGTTTGTAATTTAAAATTTAATGAACTGGATTTTAATAAACATGATTTCCTGAGATTTATCTTTAATTTATTATTGGTTTTCTTGATTTTTTTACAATTTTTTAAATGTTTTTTAACTTTGTTGTGACTATTCATGGCATTTGAATTATCTAAGTAATTATTACTGCATGATGTCTCACTAGTGAGATCAATTACTGAGGAATTTGTTGAGGGAGGCACAGGGACACTATCAATGAGCTCGTCAAAGAGGCTGGACACCTCCGCTGACTGACGCGACTGGGCATCTTGCTCGTAACTACTTATGAGTCTATATGCCTCTCCCAGCTCTTTTTCTAACTCGGAGGTACGTCTGAGCGTTTGCTCATACATATCACCGCATTGGCGGAAAGAATCTACTTCTAAATGCAATCGGTTAAGTTGTTCGCTTAATTCATCGCATAATTGGAGACTCTCAGAAAGCTTTTGTTCGAGTCTAATATTTTTCGTACACATTAATTCGTATTCAGGAACTGGGCAGGCCACGTCGGAAGGAAGCCAAATAATAAATGGACAAAGATCACCACAGAATGGATCCCAAAAGACAAGACCCGCAGAGTAGGTAGACCAAGAACGAGATGGAAAGATGACATCTCAAAATATACGAGCCAATGGTGAAGAAAAACTTGGGATAGGAGAAGATGGGAAAAATTGGGGGAGGCCTTTTGCAATTGCAGCATGCAGCATAATTGGATTTAGCTTTTTATATATTTTATATTTTTATTTCTCTTTTACTTTTATACATAATAAGTACCTAAAACTAAGTGCCTAAAATAATGTTAATATTTACTGCATGAAATAAAGGCAAAATAAAATATATTATTATTATTATATTATTATTATTATGTCCTTCCCTGAGTCTTAAACTATATCGATACGAAACTCCTTCTAAATTGGTTCAGTGATTGAAGCGTGCAGAGGTAACAAACAAATATAAGAACTCACTTTCGCATTTATAATATTAGTTGGGCTTGTGCGGAGGATAATACAACGTAGAAGGAACGTACCCGTAATAAATCGAACCATTTGCTATACTAGATCACTATAGTTCAATGGAATTAAAATAACAGTAAAAGAACAACCAATTTTTTTGGAATTTCCATGCTAAAGTGTGCAGTCGCCCGGGTAATTTGTATGGGAATGTCGTTTTTTTTAGTTTTTTGTTAGTTATTTTAATTTTATTATAATACATACATACATAATATCACGTCTCGTACATATTATCGCTAACGGGGCAGACAGAGCGTTTAGAGTCTTGCGGCTCTAAGCAGATAGATTTTATTATGTTAAAGTGGTGTATTATAAGCTTGTTGTTTAATATATTACGGGTATTATGTCCCTTCCACGTTGTATATTATGTAAAAATCTTTAATACTGCAGAAAATTCGTGAATGTATGTTTTTTTTACCAGATTTTATTAGAATGAGGGTTATGTTTTTCGATTGTATGTATGTTTATTTCTTTGGTACACTCGGCAGCCTAAATGGCTTGATGGAGAAACTCTGTTTAGCTAGTGTTGAGCGGTCCTTTGTTCCTCCGAGTCTTTGAGCTGCGTCAGATGCTTTTAGGCAGCTGGAATAATTAATACCAGTCATCATCATCATCATTTCAGCCGCTCGTCCACTGCTGGACATAGGCCTCTCCCAAAGATTTACAAAATGACCGATCAAGAGCGGCCTGCATCCAGCGAGTTCCAGCGACCCTGGTCAGGTCATCTGACCACCTTGTAGGTGGGTGCCCTACGCTTCGCTTGCCAGTACGCGGTCGCCATTCAAGAACCTTTTTGCCCCATCGGCCATCGGTTCGTCGCGCTATGTCCGATATGTAATCCGATACCAGTAGTAGCTATTAGTTTAGTCATTTTTATTAGTATAGTAAAAAATCATTCGATAAGAAGGAGAAGTAATATATTAGCTGAAACATTAGAATAACTTCTTCTTCTTATCGAGTCGAAATGGTTTCAGTGTAGCTTCAATTTCAAATTGTCTTTGACCAGTATGTGACCACGGCGATCCCTCTGTCATTAGCCTCGTTAAGGTCCTCTATGGCACATGTCGTAGGGCAGCCCGGACACGACAGAAGGTGCTCCATTGATTGGATACATACATACATAATATCACGCCTGTTTACCGCAGGGGTAGGCAGAGACTATGGACCTCCACTTGCATGTATGAAGAGATTGATGAGTTTAGATGAAGCAAAAGAGGTTTGTCAGGATCGTAGCAAGTGGAGGTCCATTGATTGGATGATGATAGAATAACTGGGCAAGTGCGTGTCAGATCTAAAAACTAATTTTCTATTGACATACTAAATTACAGCTTTCTAGTACTTATAGTCTTCAAGTATAGCCGCGGACGGACAGACAGACAGACGTGGCGAAACTATAAGGGTTCCTTGTTTACTAGAAAACCCTATGAACGTATAAAATATGTTCACTGAAACATTTAATGGCTTTTAAAAACAAAGAAATAACTTTGAATCAAATATCTTTATATTGCTTAAAATGTGATACACGCACAGGTTTTAAACATCACATTATTGCAAAATCCTCACTTAAGAAAATACAAAAATAAGATTACTTAAACCAATCTCATACAAGCTTAATCGTGAGTTAACTTAATTTCATTAAAATTTAAATTAAGTTTTCCTCATCTAGTATCAAGATATTAAATTCCTACTTAACACCAAAATAGATTGTTTACGCGCAGACACTTTCTCGAGATACCCTATGAGATGATATTGGAGAAAATATTAATAATTTTCTTGGGAAAATAAAATGATAAATATATAGGGACAAATTACACTGATTAAGCTAGCCCCAAAGTAAGTTCGAGACTTGTGTTATTGGATTCTAATTCAACGATACTATATTTTATAGCAAATACACATATAGATAAACATCCAACACCCAGGTTAGTCAGAAAAAGATCATTTTCCATCTAGACCTTACCGGGGTCGACGCCACGGAGCTCGTCGAAAAGACATGACATACACTAAGCTGGTCTCAAAGTAAGTTTATACTGTTATAAAATTATAAAATAAATTTGGATAAGTATACCGAACAAGTTTATTTGCCAGGTAAAATAACTTTCAATTGTTTCATATGTAAACGCCATCATTGGAGGAACTAAGTAGTAGAACTAATATCCGTAGCGCCATCTATTATTTGCCAGACAAACTATTTTCAACGTTATTGTTATTTTTAACTCCCAATGACTTTTAAACGGCTGGATCTATTTTCATTCAGCATAGCTAAGAACCACAGCAAGGAACTTGCTTTTACGTTAAAAAAACCCACTTTCAAATTGGTCCATCCTTTCGAGCGATTTGATTCCAAAGACAGATAGATATAAGCCTCTAACTTCTAACACCCCTTTTTTGTCAGGGGTTAAACATATCGGTACATGAAACAATAACTAAAGAAATAAATAGTTTTCTTGTGGGTGGATGGCTAAAGGTATTATTACAGCCCTTTCCACCCCAGGGCGTTACGGATATAGCATAGGGATGAAGACAAATACGTCTATTCGTAATATCTGTACATTGCCCGGGATATATGTAATTAATCTTAGTCCTATGTGATATGAATTGCTAATATACTTATTGACATTGTGGACATATTATTTAGTAGCTTCGCCCTGCGGTGTTACCCGCCGCGCCTAAAGTAGCCTATGTGTTAATCCAGGATGTCAGCTTACTGCGTAATAAATTTTATTAATATTAGTCTAGCCGTTTGCTCGTGAAAGAGTAACAAACATCCATCCATCCATACTTACAAACTTTCGCGTTTATAATATTAGTAGGATTAGAAACATCATCATCATCATCATTTCAGCCGCATAGCGTCCACTGCTGGACATAGGCCTCTCCCAAAGATTTCCAAAATGACCGATCTAGAGCTGCTTGCATCCAGCGCCTTCCAGCGACCTTGGTTAGGTCGTCAGACCACCTTGTGGGTGGGTGTCCTACGCTTCGCTTGCCTATACGCGGTCGCCATTCGAGAACCCTTTCGCCCCATCGGCCATCGGTTCGTCGCGCTATGTGTCCCGCCCACTGCCATTTCAACGAGCTAATCCGCTGGGCTATGTCAGTGACTTTAGTTCTCCTACGAATCTCCTCATTTCTGATTCGATCACGTAAAGAAACACCGAGCATAGCCCTCTCCATAGCGCGTTGCACGACCTTGAGCCTTCTTATGAGACCCATAGTAAGGGACCATGTTTCAGAGCCATAAGTCATCACTGGTAACACACATTGGTTGTAAACTTTAGTCTTAAGACACTGAGGTATATTTGACGAGAAGACACTTCGTAGCTTCCCGAACGCTGCCCAGCCGAGTCGGATTCGTCTAGAGACCTCTTCCTCGAAGCTGGAACATCCTGCCTGGATCAATTGACCCAGGTAGATATACTGGTCTACAACTTCGAGGGTGGAGCTCCCAACACAAACAGGTAGGGGCGCAACATGGACATTCGACATTACTTTCGTTTTGTCCATGTTCATTTTAAGGCCCACTTGTTGGGAAACTCGATTTAGATCTCCGAGCATAGTACTTAGGTCTTCCATCGATTCTGCCATGACAACGATATCGTCGGCAAATCGAAGGTGAGTGATATACTCGCCATTGATGTTGATGCCAAATCCTTCCCATTCCAGAAGCTTGAAGGCATCTTCCAGTGCAACGGTGAACAGTTTCGGAGATATAACGTCTCCCTGTCTTACACCTCTATGCAGTGGAATTGCCCTCGTGCACTGCTCCTGTACTCGGACTGACATAGTGGCATTACTGTATAAGCACTTCAACACTTCGATATACCGATAGTCAATACGGCATCGCTGGAGAGACTGAAGTACGGCCCATGTTTCGATCGAATCGAAGGCTTTTTCATAGTCCACGAACCCCAAGCATAACGGCCGGTTATACTCCCTCGTCTTCTCTATAACCTGCCGCAGCGTTTGAATATGGTCCATGGTACTAAAACCTTTACGGAAACCGGCTTGTTCGGGAGGCTGGAAGGCATCGAACCTGTTTGCGAGACGAAAACTTCATCACATCACATCGAGGGTCATTACGAATCGATTCGTAATGACCCTCGAGAACAACTTATATACATGACTCAGAAGCGTGATAGGCCTGTAGTTCTTCAATAGGGTGCAATAGGATTAGAAACCTTGCGCGTTAAATAATCATCATCATCATCAGGCCTTTTTGCTCCACTGCAGGAGCACGACCCTCTCTGTACCACCAGAGTCATATTTGGCCAAAGCACCCAGAGGACTTGGCCTACGCTCACCTTGCTTGCCAGACGGGTTGGAGTAACGTCGCTGTGCGTTTGTTGGTTCTAGCCGGCTGTCATCATTGCACGGCAATCGTCAAGCTATGTCAGATGCTTTTAGGCTTCTTGAAAAATCTGACACCAGTGTTGGCCACTCACACACGCGAAAAACAGTCTTCTCTCATACTTGCTGATGTAGTGTAAAAAGTATAAACTTTGAACAAAGACACAAAATTCCGAAACGAACATTCCTATTGATTATGCAGACCTTACTTCCAGTAGTTACAGTACCGTTCGCAAAAACGGCAAACGCACAAAAACAGTGGAAAGTACACTGTAGACGGAATAGTAGAATATGTATGAGGGAATTTACATCTTGACTGAAAGGCACATTTGAATACTACCAGTAGATTTAGGAATGGACTAAAATCACTCGTTGTTTTCGACACTGAATGTTTTAGCCGACAAAAAAAGGGGGGTGTTATAATAATGACGTAGGTGTCTGTCTGTCTGTCTTTGTGGCATCGTAGTGCTGCTCAAACGGACGGTCCAATAGGGGTGACAATAGGGTCCGAAAAGTATGATTGTAATTAGTCCGTCTTTTAGATTATCCAAAAATAATGGACCCGTATTTTTCAGTTTACCAAAAAAGTAAAAATTCACAAAGATACGGAACGTCAAAGTTCCGAAGTGGGGGCTTGCGACGTCACACTCGTAAAAATCGTGCTTAAGTGTGACTTCACGCGAAATTTCAATGCGCTTTGCTTGACGCGAAATTTCAAATGACAATAAATGTATCTTTGTCATTTTTGGTTTCTCAGAGAAAAGAAAAAATAATTGTACAATATTTTTTGATAATCTAACCGATGGACTAAAAATATTTTTCCATCGTCAAGCCTATTCCGATGCGATTTTTTTAAGTGAAAGCAACTTCCTTTGCGGTAGTTCTTTCTATGTTTGATGAAAATTGGTTCAGTCGTTTAAAAGTTATTGGTAATAACACTAATAACGCTTTAAATTCAGGTTTTTTAATTTACCTGTCAAATAATAGATGGCGCTGTGATATCAATAGGTATTATGTAGTTCCGCCAATTATCACTAGATAGTATAGTCGGGCCGTTCTTTAATTTGACCATAGCAAATAAACTTTTTTGATTTAGATTCGTCGAAATCTTTTTTTATGTATGTTCACTGATTACTCAAAGACGCCAAGATTAGTTTGGAGAATTCTTTTTTGTTTAAAAGAGCAGACTTATCAGGTCTGGAATTTCTATCAAAATCAGTTGTGGAGTTTGGTCTTAAAGTCTAAAGAAAATTTAAAGTATTATCTCGTTCCTTTCATTCTAGTTTGTTAGAAAAGAAAGAATGTGTCAGCTGCTAATAAAAACAAATCGAGGGAATGGACGAGAATTCAAATCTCATCAATAGAATATGCGGCTAAGCTATCTATCAGGAAGAGATCTTAGTTTTTAGGGTTCCGTAGTAAACAAGGAACCCTTATAGTTTCGCCATGTCTGTCTGTCTGTCTGTCTGTCTGTCCGCGGTCCTACTCAGACAAGTAGGTACTAAAAAGCTTTAATTTGGTATGGATTCGATATTAACCATGGCAAAAAAGTCGTAAAAGAAAATCTGGCAAAATATTTTTTTTAGGGTAGCTGCTATACAAGTAAAGAGAGAGTAAATTTTTTTTTCTCGACATGCACATTGTTTGGGGTATGTTGAATAGGTCTTTCAAAAATAGTTAAAGCTTGTAAACACCATTTTTCGATTTAGGGATCTGTTTCTGAAATATTTGGGTTCAAAGTGAAAATTTTCACAAAAATAGAGGGGGGGGGGGGGGGGGCTCTATCTGCTAAACATTTTTACAGCAATAGTATATATAATGTAGTTAAAAGGAAAACAATGAGAGCTAAGAAGGGTTTATAAATTAAAAAGTTAAAGGCGATCGACTTATAAAATGTACTCGGCAAAGGAAAATTTCATACAAATTCAATTAGACGTTTTTAGTGGCATGAACTCAAAGTTGGCATTTGCAACTACGGAACCCTAAACTGCGCGTGGCCCGACACGCACTTGGTCAATTATTTTAAGTATGTTCAACGATTATTCGAAGGAGCTTGGACCGAGTCGGAATTTTCTTTTTTTTTTTAAAGGTATAGATACTAGTAATGATAGTTAATAATAGCTTAGTATACTTGTGAGGTAGTGTCATAGAAATTTTATTTTTATCCTCACAAGTATCGGTTTAGGTAAAGCAGTAAGCATTTTTTATTAGTTTTGAAAAATTATAATATTTGTTATTTGACCAGACAAATCATCATCAAAAGACAATATTTTTTTTGTCCAATATTCCAAAAATTAAACATCATAATAAAAAAACCAACAGAATACTGATATTTCAAATAAGGTCATTGCCATTTCGCTTCCAAAAACGCATTTATTTGTCAGAGTTAACCAGGCTTATAAATCTGTGCTTATAATTAACTATTAATTAATATTTTATATTTCCAATTTACAGCCACATTGCATTTTAATTGAAAAATTGGTATGATACTCGTATTTCTGTCTGGTTGGTTTTGGTTGTTCCAGTAAAAAGATAGGGAAAGAGGCAACGAGAAAGATATTGATGATCATAAAACTCAATCTCCCATGCTGGTCTGGGAGAAATAAAAAAAACTTAGAATGTACCAGCTGCTTCTCTTCCCACGCAGATCGCAAAAGCCGATCGAGGGAATGGCAAAAATGCAAGTCATGTTAACAGGCGATGCGGCTAGCAACCCATCACTGTATTGATTGCTTTTACATCTTCTCGCCCACCATGACGCTAAAAGTGGCTTTTGGGTCTTGCGGCCCTGGGCTCTGCATAGAACCGCAAGACCCAAAATGCTCTGTCTGCCCCATTAGGGATAAAGACGTGATAGTATGTATGTATGTATAAACCTTAATTCTAATCAAGAAAGAATCTAGTTAATTAGAAAAGGTCTGGGCTGGTAACTAAATCCTTTTGATCCTTATACCTAGTTCGTTAGGCCTCAATGATTGTATTATTTCTGAAAAAAAGTCTAAGGCAGTTCTTGGTACAGATAATTAAACTAACTAAAGATAAACGGAGTTAATTCACTTAAAAAGTATGTATCTACTATTAATAAAAAGTCAAGTCACGTGCCTTACACTTAACGCAATTGTAGAATTAGTTTCCTTCGTAAAAAGAACCTACAAGGTGGTCAGATGACCTGACCAGGGTCGCTGGAAAGTGCTGGATGCAGGCCGCTCTGGATCGGTCATTTTGGAAATCTTTGGGAAAGGCCTATGTCCAGCAGAGGACGTTATGCGGCTGAAATGATGATGATGAATTGTCTCAAGCTCCTTATAACCCTGTCTGTGCCATATGCCGGCTGTCATCATTCTATGGCAGCCGTCACTGCCTTCGTGGTGTAGTGGTTAGAGCGTTCGGCTCATATCCGGAGGTCGCGGGTTCGATTCCCGGCGGGGGCAACGACTTTGCGTTGTTGTCCTAGTTTGGTTAGGTCATTGCAGGCTGATCACCTGATTGTCTGATAAGTAAGATGATCCGTGCTTCGGAGGGCACGTGAAGCCGTCGGTCCCGGTCACACTGTCGTTGACATTGGTCGTTACCTAAAACCATGTCGGAGGCCTTTAAGGCGGTTTAAAAACTCTGACACTAGTGTTAGTCACTAACACACACGATAAGAAGGCAGCCGTCAAGCTATGTCCTAAAAAAATTCTATGTCTATGGTCCTAAAGGCAGCTTGAAAAATGTGACAGCAGTATTCACCTCTTACGCACAAAAAACAAAAACAAAAAATCACAAATATTTTTAACTATATAAGGCCAAATTGAAAATAAAGAGGTTAACCCTACCTATAAACTAACATACTGTCAGCATTTTTATCTAATGTGCATGCTGTGTTCGCTCTAAGTAGGTTTTCAACTTATATGTAGATGTGTGTCACACAAGTTTATACTTGTGTGTTGTTCAGCCAATAAGGAAACCAAATAAAAGAAAACTGCGTTCG
Source organism: Acrobasis consociella (assembly GCA_963555685.1). Taxonomy (NCBI): domain Eukaryota; kingdom Metazoa; phylum Arthropoda; class Insecta; order Lepidoptera; family Pyralidae; genus Acrobasis; species Acrobasis consociella. Next base: position 1,743,881 of record OY743127.1, read on the forward strand.
TTTCAGTGTAGGCTCCGATTTCACGAAAAAGTAAGATCCTCTTATATCTTGGAGAGATGTGAAGATGTGATGTTCGAAAAAGACTCAAAAGACGCGTGCTTATGAGAGCTGTAATGTGCAAAAAGAATTATTTAAGAAAGTCAAAAGGAAAGTCCAAAAAAAGTTATGGCCGAAATAGCAAAAAAAATCTATTTTTTTTATTTTGGCGCACGATATTTTAAAATGGACGGACAGTGGAAGTTATGCGGCTAATGATGATGATTTTAAAATGATTCAAAATTTGAAAAAAACTCATCTCCTTAATTTAGTCAGATACAATTTGAGCCTAAAACAAAGTCGATCGGGTTTGCCCTGTAGCCTAACCATTTTAAAGTCGGAACGATTTTTATAGTTTTATTTTGTAACCTTCTCCTTATCCCGACTTTCTCGTCGCTCGATGACAATGACAATATTTTTTCGAATTTCGGAGATATATTTCAAATGTGCTCGAAAGTCGTATGAGGCACCAAATCAGTGAATTTTTTTTTTAAAAATTGCACATACAGATATTCAAAACATTTTTCTCAGACCTCAAATCGCTTCCACGTGAACAAAACCAAAAAGCGTAGTAAGCAATAAATGGTACGCAAAGGGCCCTAGACATCAATGACATTAATTTCAGTGCAAAAACTCCAGCAGTCGGAATAAATCCCTCGGAAGAATATAATGAAATAGTCCGCTCTAATCTCACGCTTGTGTTGGGCAGATAATGATGTCGCGGGCCTTTTGCGGCTCAAGTCACAGGAGGAAGCGTGTTCGGACGACACTAGTACGCCAAGCCTACGCCCAATGCAAGCCCAGTACAAGCCCGACGCATGCCCAGCGCATGCTTAGCGCATGCCCAGCGCATGCCCCTCGCATGCCCAAATTTTTGAAATTTGTTTCATATAATTTGGGTCCTATTACACATCAATAAAACACAAAATGCATTAACCATGTTTAGATGAGGGAGATGGATCTTTAGAAAAATTAGAGACAATACTTTTTAAAATTTGGAATTAGCTTTTGTCGGTGGCGTTTGCCTGCGTAATCATTTATTCGACCGAAATCTCACATTTTTCGAGATAGTAAGTCCGCTCTAATCTCACGCTTGTGTTGGGAAGATAGCGATGTCGCGGGTTTTTTGCTAAAAATTGTATACACAGCTCCACTAAAGACAAAGAATTAGGCTAGCTTCAAATGCGTATTAAGTGATGCAGAAATTCATGATTAGACTTTGAACCATCCCGACGACGTTCTTTAACTTTCCGGCTCTCTCGCTCACCGAACGATGCACCGAGAGAAGCAGTGAAGCTACTACTCAGACGTCGATTTTCTGTGAGAGTCTGGTACTTCTTCGAACGAGCCGGCCCATTCCGTAACATAAAGAGTTTTGCCGGTCGCGTGGCTCTACCACACATAAAAAAAAAATCATATGCCAGTTGACAACTAAACTGCCATTGCGGTAAAATAGGGATACTATTTTAACCACTACGATAGTCAAATGACAGCAAAGTTGGTTTGGCCGTTCTAGAGTTATCGGATCACTTAAAAATCGGGGTTGTTGTAGTTTATCCGGCAAAAAATAGATGGTGCTACGGATATTAGTTCTACTATTTAGTTCCTTCGCTCATCAATGGATGGCGTTTCCGTATTAAATATTAAAAGTCGGGTTTTTTTTATTTGCCTGAAAAAAAACTGGTAACTACACAGCGATATCTTCAGACCGCTCCAATATTCCAAAGAACAGTTAAGTAAATATATAAATAGTGATGTTTCTTATGACTTGCACCACACCGGGTCTGGCGAGCCGTTTGCCAGACCCTCGCTGTAATATCATTTGGTTGATTATGACCTTTTCTGGTTTTGTCCTAAATGGCGACGATAGCGCAGTTCGTCACAACCGCCATTATGGCCACGCGCACTTGGATAAGGAATCTTATAGCTATTTGATTTCCTTTGTTTTCAACCGACTTCCAAAAAGAGGAGGTCATTTGCTTTTCAACTGACTTCCAAAAAGCAGGAGGTACCGTTTATTCGAAAACGCCTAGAACCTAGACCGATTTGGAAAATTCTCTTTTTATTTGAAATCTTTGTATTAAAATCGATGGTGTTTTTTTATTTTTTATTTTATACTCCACCTCCGACATTATCGGAGTTTATGTATGCTATCTACTCTTTCTTACAAGTTCCCGCATTTATGCCTCTCGTACTACCATACTTCATACTTTCCTTTCATTTATCATCTTGTATACTCTGATACGGGTGGGATGCCCGTCGATGGTGTAGTTTGCGGGTAAACTCGGTTTGTAGTTTTGAAAAAGTATTGATGAGGAGGTTTAGACTAACAACTTTTAAAATACACATACAACAATAAAAAGCCAAGCCCGTCTTATTATAAAACGAGAACTTTACGACTTGGTTTGAATCATTATTCACCTTAATTAGGTTGACAGTGACGTAAGAGAAGAATATTGCGGGAGGTCATCGTAAGTCTATTGCTGCTATGAAGTGTTGATATCATGGAATCCTGTCCTCCAAGTAGGTATCTACAAGCAGGATTTAAGCATTGTCAGCTGTTTTCTATTGTGCTATTTTCAGATTGTGCCAATTTGTAGGAACCGAGTTTTGTTTTGTGTTTATTTTAGTTATGAGAAATTCGTGAATACTAGGTATTTAGGATATCTCGTCATACGAAATTTCTCGTATCATCAAAAACACGCGTTTACTCTCAAATTGAATGCAACAAAAATTAGTACATTGATCATCATCATTATCCTCCCGTATATCCGGTTGCATGCTCAGCGGTGACGCTTCAGAGCCCAGGGTCCGCTACCTAACTTGAGAGATTTAACGGGGTCACTGGTTTTTACACAGAGCGACTGCCGTCTGACCTGCGCAACTCAAAGGGTAAACCAGAACAAATCCTTGAATAAAACGCTAGTAGGCGTTCGGGACCCACAGTTTATTTATATATTTTACCTATTTATTAAACTTTATTACAAAAATGTAACAGGCGGACTTAAGGCCCAAGGCCTTTTCTACCAGTCAACCTACAGGTGGTGCTGATAAAAGCAAATTTTGGGCGAGAGTAGTAATTGGAACAAACTTTACAATAAATTTATACATATGAATATATACACATACATAAGATAAATAATATAATATAATGTATTAATAAACCTACATACAATATACATAAATAGGTTATCTTTATAAACCATACATAAACTACACCAATATTAATAAAACTCTATGGCAGTTTGTGAAGATAATATGCGCGTACAGCACTCTTAAACGCCTGGCGACTAGGGGCAGTTTATACGTGCCTTCCGAAACTCGGAATCATCTTTCGTGTAAACAAATGAGACTCTGCTTCTACCAAGTGCCATACGTGTGACCCTTTATGCATTACTCGTTATTTAGTCTTGAGAAAGCACCGCTTTTTATAAAAACATTCCATCTTTGACCTGATTCGTCAAGATTTTCATCTCTATTCCTTTCGTCCGCATTTACAGCCTGTATAAATGACCGTAAACAAAATCAGCTTCGTCACTTACGCTGGAGATTCTCAATTAGCTGATCATTCGCCTGACATCAAACGAACACTCGTAAACATGGACTCGTTCGCTACAGCTAATTGGATCGAAAGGAATTCTCTCATTGACATTTGTGTAAAGAATGGATGAATGGAGGTAATAATTTTAAATTATCGTTGTCTTATCTGCTCCAACATAATCATTATTTTTGTGCTTATAATCCTTTAGTCGCCTCTTACGACGTACTTAGTAAAATAAATAAATAAATAAATATATAGGGACAAATTACACTGATTGAGCAAGCCCTAAGGTAAGTTCGAGACTTGTGTTATAGGATACTAACTCAACGATACTATATTTTATAACAAATACATATATAGATAAACATCCAAGACCCAGGAAAAATTGAAAAAGGCCATTTTCCAACTTGCCCTGGCTGGGGATCGAACCCAGGACCTCCGGGTTGGCGGTCTAGCGTGTTGACCATTACGCCATGGTGGTCGTCAAAAAGATGAAATGGTCCTTTTCTAAGCCGGAAGCCATTCGCTGCGGGCCGCTACCTTTCCAGTGTGAATCGTTTCTTACATCATCATCATCATCAGGCCTTTGAGTCTCCACTGCAGGAGCACGACCCTCTCTTTACTTCCAGAGCTATTCTTGGTCAGAGCAGTCAGAAGACTTGGCCTACACTCTCCTCGCTGGTCAGATGGATTGAAGAGGTCTCATTGATGTTTTATAAGCTTTCTTTAGCTTGTATTTCCTAAGTCGCCTTCAACATCTACGGGAGCACTTGGAGTAGCCCTATTCGGCTCTGCCGGAAACCACACGGCATATTCGACCTGTTGGTAATGATAAAACAAAATCAGCTGCGTCACTTACGCTGGAGATTCTCAATTAGCTGATCATTCGCCTGACATCAAACGAACACTCGTAAACATGGACTCGTTCGCTACAGCTAATTGGATCGAAAGGAATTCTCTCATTGATATTTATGTAAGGAATGGACAATATGAATATACAATGTCCTTTTTTATTAAGTACAAATATTTTAAGGGGTGAATCAGACCATCATTTTGAACAAATTTTCCCAATAAATGTATATAGAAATAGGAAAATTTTTTTTTTGGTTTTCATAGAAATCGAAATAGTCACGTGATATCATTACTATGGAAAATGAAAATTATTTTTTCGTATTTCGATAAAAATTTACTGGGAAAAGTTCAGCAAAATTATGGAATGAATCACCCCTTAAAATATTTGTACTTAATAAAAAAGGACATTGTATATTAAGTCAATTGAGCCTTGCTTCTAAACTATTTTACTTGAATTTGTATGGTCTTCGACACCCTTGTGCACTGCATGTGTATATAATATTTAGAGAAGAAAAAGCAGTTAAACGCTCTGATGTTAGAGGGCAACTAACTTCATGATCGCGAAACAATCTATGGCTGCACATCTCAGCTTTTTGAAATCGATGCTATTTAAAGTTTCAAAAATTAATTTATAGGTAATTTATTAGTGTACTCTGTATCAATAGAACATGACTACGAAAGTTTTCGGAAATTACCATTTCATCAATCCGGAAATACTGGACGGATTCAAATGTAAGAGTGCACTAGAGAAAGAAGAAAAAAGCGATTACTTCAAACTAAAATTAATACTACCTGGGCAAGGGCGTGGGTTTTAGCTAATTTATAGGTAAATATATTGGTCAACTCTTTAAAGAGTATCTCAACGGTGTATCCGGGAATTACTGATTTCCACCGAGTCGCAAAACAATCGATGGCTGCCTAATATCTCAGCTTTCTATTGTTGTTGCGTTATTTGTGTTTCAACTTGTAAAGGGTTTAATTTCAAACTTGATCCATTCTGAATGGAACAATATGTTTTACAAGAGAAATATTTAACGCTAAATTTATAATAATATTTTCATTTTCTCCTGTTTTATATAGGTACCAACTCAATTAAAAATTAACTAAGTAAAGTAAAAAAGAGGAAATGAGGATGAATCGATTCTTTTTATATACCATATCCAAATTTTCCGGGGTCCAGTGGCAGAAGGCGCCACTGGACCCCCGCAACTCCTGCTTACCTCAAGTCTAATTTTCAATTTCAGCGTAAAACTCATCTCAGAAATTTTGGTTCTTCTAACAATTTCAACCTTTTTTGCCAGTTCACCGGAGTGAAGGAAAGGTACCTAAGAGGCTGGCAGCATTTCTGCGTTGGATAGCAATACTTAAACGCTGTCCGAAATGCGCGCCCGCCCTTGGGTCCCCGGAGACATCGATCTTTATTAAAAATTTGTCGAGCTTCCGCACCCCAGGGCCCTAAGGTCTCCACAGCAAAAGGCACAAATATATACGGCTCTCCCAGAGCCGCATATTTGCGTCTCTTGATGGCTTCTGCTGTCGTCGCTGCCGCGCCCGCCTTTCGGGCCGTCGCCCGTACCTGGGATGCAGTTACAGTGTCTACGCATGTAGGTAGCATCCCACACAAGCGACCGCCCGTTCTTCTAAGGGATGACCGTCATGCCGTCGGGCCTCTTGCCATTTGATTGTGCTATTGTGATCCAGTACCTATAGCCCGTGGTTTTTTTATTACGGGTATGTCCCTTTCACGTTGTAGGTATATGTTTTTGTAGGTATAGGTTTATGATTTGGATGAATTATCGGTGCAGGTTTACCGATAATAATATGCGGATTCATGGTTGTGACCAAATTTCCAAAATAGTTACCAATCACAGCCCTTTATTCAATGTTTAGTAACCCGGGCTAAATTCACCCTTAATAGTTTCAGTATATTTTGTAAGCAGATTTGTATTGCATATCCGTCACGGCTCAGTCAGCTAGACTTCACGAGTGACTCATTTTAGTATAACGTATAAAAAAGTTGTTCAGACAAAAAAGTTGTTCCAATAAAAAAATATCGTTTTTATAATGGCAACAAAAAAGTCTAATGACATTTTTGAAAATATTCTGAAATGGCGGATATATGACAGTTTTAAAATTTAAAACCCCCATATTTCCGCCATTTTGACAAATTTCGAAAATCTGGCTCAACAAAAAAATTCTATTTAGTTGCTGAACCTGCTTACAAAATTTCATGAGAATCGGTTAAGAAATGCGACCTGTAGGCGAGAACAGACAGACTGACGGACAGACAGACAGCCGGACAAAATAATTTTTGGCTAATCTCGAAACTGAGACGCTTCGCTCGCTTCGCTCGCTCGGTCAATAAGTACATATATACCTAATATCACGCCTGTTTCCCACAAGGGTAGGCAAAGACTATGGACCTCCACTTGCTACGATCCTGACAGACCTCATTTGCTTCATTTCTCCTCCTCACATACAGATACTGTCAGTATGTATGTATTTATTTTGATAGACGTTAAATAAACATTCTGTTCCCCAAACCGCCTCAAGCAGCGATGTATCGATGGAGCCTTGTTTGCAAAACTAGATCCTGAACAAATATTATTTCCATATCTGTTATATTGGCTTTCATGCTTGCTTTCACTGCGATTTATTGGGTGTCCTAGTTAATTACGTACTACACGAAAACATGAATACTAGGTAAGAATGAATATATAAATCATATAACGAACTAATATACCTATAAGTTTACGAAATAATTGATGAGCGGTTTACGTTATTTATGTTTGTTATCTCATTCGAAAGCATTACATGTTATAATTTATCAACATTGTATTATAAGTACCTGGACGACCGAGCTTCGCTCGGTTACATCTCAAACATTAACTAATTTTTTTTAAACTTGTATAAAAACAATGCAAAATAAAAAATGATATAAGTATCAACTTAAACATAAAATAAAAAAAAGTAAGTTACCGAGTGGGATTCGAACCCGTAACACTTTTTCTAGCGGTCGGTATCCTTAACCACTGAGCTAAAATCAAGGCGGTCGCCGCGACGAAATTAGCGACCATATTCTGCGTGGAAAGAAAAACGCATGAAAACTCGAAAACACGCGTTTTCTTAAACATAAAACTAATCTAGATCGATTATTTACCCCCGAAAACCCCCATATACAAATTTTCTGCGAAATCGTTAGAGCCGTTATCGAGATCACAGAAATTTATAAATATATATATATACACACATACAAGAATTGCTCGTTTAAAGGTATAAGATTATAACATAAGTATTATCTATTTATTCATTTTCATTTTCAAACAGATTAGATTTTATAATGTATCTATAGGGTAAAATATAAAATAAAATACAAAATATAAATACAGTTTATAAACTAATCTAGCTGCCCGCTGGCAGCGGGGTAAGGCCCAAGCTACCGGCGGTTAGGGCCGCAGAGAGAGAAACCTCCTGACAATGCGTGCCGGTTCCAGGAGTACTGCCTTCTGTATCGTATAAGTATTTATTATTAAAAAAAGACAATTATAATATAAGGCCCTTCTTGCGATTAGGCAACCAAACCTCTGAATAAGGTTCTTGAAAAAGCTTTTATTGTGGGGACAAAGTACGTATAAAGACCAATAAAATAAGCCCAAACTCGACGGAGTTGTGTCGTTTTATTACTGAGTTCTATCGACCACCATCCGTCTCCATGATCAGACCCTAGGCATCGTCTATCATAAAGTGCTCCTCAAAACAATTTAAAAGAGTCCTGCTCAATGAAGTTATTTTATTTTATAACTGAGTTCCGTTGACTATCTCCCGGCTCCATCATCAAAACAGCTCATTGACTTCATAATATCGTATTGTCACCCGACTTACACAAGTATGCAAAATTTCAGCTAAATTAGGAAGAATAACTGCTTGAAAATTGAGTTGCAAGATTTGACCTAAACAAACATTCATATATATATACATACAAACAAGATGCATTGCAAGTTAAATAAAAGCTTGTAAAATGAGATTCTTTCAGCGTTTTTTCTCAGCAGTGGTTGTTGCGAAGCGCTGGTCTCGGTAGCTTTTCTCATCATCATCATCTTCCTCGCCTTATCCCTATTTGGGGTCGGCTCTGTATGTCAACTCTCTCCACAGTTTTCTATCATTAACCATACTTGTACTAACCCCCCTCTCCTCCGTGTCCCGCCTTACACATTCCCCCCACGTCTTTTTAGGTCGTCCTCTATCTTTGTGGCCATCTATCGATCGCTTTTCTATAAATAATAAATTAAATTTTAATGTACCCTACACGTAATGTTAATTATACTTATTGGCGTGTAAAGATCTAATTACTGAATTAACATTTGAATATATGGATCTATGTTTAAAATCATTTTCAGGCTTGACGACTGGAACATTATTTAGCCCATCGGTTTCATATCTGTGGGCTTAGGTGCCCGTGGGAATTTCTCGATAAAAACTATCCTATGTCCTTCCCTGGGTTTCATACTATATCCATATCAAATTTCATCTAAATATATGTTCAGTTGTTAAAGCGTGAAGTGGTAACAAACAAACAAATATACAAATTCACTTTCGCATTTATAATATTAGTAGAATAAGGATAAAGATTTTTCAAAACTAAAAACCGACTTCGATTTTGATAAAATTTCTATGGGACCACCTTGGTAGACCACTCTTTCAAACGAAACGTTTTTCCAAATCGGTCTAGACGCCTAAATAATCGGTGAAATTACACGAAAAACAACTAATACATTAGCAGTAAGTTGACTAACTAAATTATCATCTCAGAATGATAGAACACATTAATATCACAAGATGATTGATGTCCGGCCTAACGTGATAGACCAATGAAATATCGGAGAATGGGCGTGATTAATAGAGGAATGTATTAGTGAAATGATACGTCGAAGTAATGTCAGAAAATGAGACTTCTGTTATTTGTCTTAACCCTAGAAAGTTAATCATGTTGGGAGGTACCTAAAAGATAATTATGCGCCTCTCGCCGCACAATGTCTCTGTCGCCTGAAAAGCTTTTTAATCGGGAACAGCCTACTTTGGTATAAAGTTCGTACTTAATAGAAGTAATAAAAGTCGATTTTTTTATAATTATTTATTTTACGAAAAACAGAACACAAAGTTCGTAACCTCTTAGAAAAAGTAACAAAAAATATCAGTCTTCTTTTAATAGGACATTCTCTTTGAAAGATCATAACAGCGAGTATTGCTTAATTGTACATAACATTAATAATATAAAAATAAATATAAATCTTTGGAATTAGTACGGTATACTACTACCGTCGAAAGTTACATAAAAGATAATCATGCGCTTCTCGAGCGCAACACATACCGAAATCAGCTAATCCAAAGTACTTACCAGAGACCCGTGTACACCCCGCTGTAGCACCGGCGACCACTGAGACACAGTACAGACAGTATTGCAACTCGGCGCTGTCCTTGAAAAATATACCTACGCCACGCGTGCGCTAGGGCTGCCCGTCTACAGTATTTTAACCAGTCAAGACCCGCACGACATTAATAAATGTCCACGTTCATTGTCTTACTATTGTGTCTGGCTGGTATTGACGGCACGGTAAAGGAACGGTTAATTTCATGTACCTACTTGAGTAACTAGTTTTGTGATTGTAAGGTAAATGAAAAAGATAGCGTTAAATAAAAATACATGTTATGTTTTTGATTATTATCATATTTAATATCCCTTAAATATTTATTTTGTTTTGTTTTTAGTATTTGTTGTTATGGCGGCAACAGGAATACATAATTTGTGAAAATTTCAACTGTCTAGCTATCGCGGTTCTTGAGATACAGCCTGGTGACAGACAGACGGACAGACAGTGAAGTCTTAGTAATAGGGTCCCGTTTTTACCCTTTGGGTACGGAACCCTAAAAAGATCGCGACGAATTGATTGCCTCCTTTTTAAAAGTCGGTTAAAAAGGAACGGTAAGTTATTCTGGTTTGTTCAGTCCGGTCGGATTACAATCCCTACATACAGCACGAAGCAACTCGAAACAATTTTTTTTTGTTTACCATCCCATATTGAAACGCTGCGAACGTAACTTAACATTAACCATATCATCGCATACGCTTCCTACAGCAATCAAAACCCTACCACAAAATCTCACTTAAAAATTATAGGTTTTTTTTTTTTTTTTTTTTTTTTTTTAGGGACAAATTACACTGATTGAGTTAGCCCCAAAGTAAGTTCGAGACTTGTGTTATGGGATACTAACTCAACGATACTATATTTTATAACAAATACATATATAGATAAACATCCAAGACCCAGGACAATTTGAAAAAGGCCATTTTCCAACTTGCCCTGGCCGGGAATCGAACCCGGGACCTCTGGGTGGCGGACTAGCATGGTGACCACTACGCCACGGAGGTCGTCAGGAGGTTACGCTAAGTAGAAATAGGTAGTTCTACTTAGCGTAAATCTTACTAGGTAGGTAACTAAAAGGTAGGTAATAATTGTTATAATAACATTATAATCATTTGTAATGATATTTTATTTCAATAATATATGTAAGTAGCTAAGTACCCACATCAGTAAGTAGATATGTAGCCTAGGAAACAACTACTTAGCCAATTTTTTTTATCGCGAGCATAGGTAAGATAGCTTACTCGTGTTATGTATGAAGTCTTTCAACATTATCACTTATTTATTTTTTAATCTAGGTATTTGTGGAAAAAGGGAAATACTTACCTATTAAAAAAAATAAACAACATACTAGTAGGTACATATATAAAAACTATTTTTATTAGTCTTACTTACCTTTCGGAGTTTTGAGGTAACCTAAAAAATGTTATCTCTGTGTGCTTAACCAACGTTTAAATAACCAAAAACAGCACAATATTGTCTGTGTTTCGCTATATTATTAACGCACGACTACTGCTTGCATCAAAACACCGTTCGCCACAGCGACGCATTCTCGGCTGTTTGTATACCGAGTCACGGAACAAGTGTATACCGACCTTCGAGGTGCGTAGGTATAACTTGCGTTCCGACCGCTTGTATAAAGATACAATACTGTATGATATCTATATTGTGACTGAGATTACATGTCGCGCGCGACGGGGTCGTCAGCGCGCGCTTTAGAAAGATACAGCGATATATGTATTTTGCGTACGCCTCTGAGGCGCACATTAGCTTTCTAGGGTTAAAATACCTGGTACAACAAATGAAACACCTCCGTGGTTCAGTGGTCAAGGCATGCGTTGTTTGTGGTCATGGGTTCAAATCCTAGGGCCTGGCGCGCTGTGGTAGAGCGAGATAGTGTTATGCGACTCCCTTTCACCGTGAGACTTTATATCACTTGTCGTGCCCCCCGCGCGATACATGGTAAATCTAACATACCTATCTACAACCAAAAACGTATATGGATACATAAGTTATGTGCCATACGAGAGTTTTTTGTCGCAAATATCCGACCTTCGCGGAATGGGCCCGACAATGTTTGTCGCATATATCCGACGCTCGCGGTTAAAGGGTTAAAAGAAGAAAAAGAAAAAGTGCCGTGTTTTGTCCTATCACCATTATACGCACACTTCAAATTGGATATACTTGAAGTGTATAGCCTGACCATGAATAAAATATACATAGTATCATTAATATGTCTTTATCTTACCTCCGGTCGCTCAGTGGCATATCTATACTACTTGTATATTCTTCCATGCTGGTCTGGGACAAATAAAAAAAACTTTGAATGTACCAGCTGCTTCTCTTCCCACGCAGATCGTAAAAGCCGATCGAGGGAATGGGCAAAAATGCAAACCATGTTAACAGGCGATGCGGCTAGCAACCTATCACTGTATTGATTGCTTTTCCATCTTCTCGCCCACCATGACGCTAAAAGTGGCTTTTGGGTCTTGCGGCCCTGGGCTCTGCATAGAACCGCAAGACCCAAAATGCTCTGTCTGCCCCATTAGGGATAAAGACGTGATAGTATGTATGTTGTATATTCTAAATCTTGGATTCAAATCCCGTTTGGATTTTTTCCTTTGATTGGCATTTACGATGCTCCCCTACGGTCTATTAAAAGACTTTAAAGGTAAGTCGTAACTTCACTGAACTGTCAGAAATGGGACTTACATATTAGATTCATTATAAAGTACTTTGTAAGCGAGCCGGCTTATCTGAGACAGCGTTGAATTTATGTCCCAAGTTTATCAGTTCCTGGACGTCTACCAAATGCTGAGTTACTATTTTGAACTTTACTGCTCTGGATATAAGAGAGACATAAAAATGTATGTTTGTAGACGTGCAGTTACGTGGTGAATATGCAGATTTTGGAATTTAAACCTTATTTGCAAGTGTTTGGTATATGTGTTTTTATACGTGATGTGGAACTTTAATATTAGGTTTTTAAGGTTCCGTACCCAAGGGGTAAAAAAGGGACTATTACTAAGACTTCGCTGTCCATCTGTCCGTCCGTCTGTCTATCACCAGGCTGTAACTAATGAACCGTGATAGCTAGACAGTTGAAATTTTCACATTCTTTCATATTTCTCATTTATTTTTTTTTGGCCCGTGTCACTCCACGTTTAAGTATAGAAAAAATACGTACATTATTACTATGCGCGGTGAGCACTCCGGAGTGGTACATTCAGTGACATGAATTATACGTCTAGAGTAATAAGAATGAAATTGGCTTGCAATGCACTGCTAGGTATCTAAACGAAAAGGTGCCGAGTTCTGACGCGAGCCAAATTAAACCATATCGCTAACGACATTGAGTAGATATTTCTTTGTACTCCTTTGCTTAGTAAGTCTTCTGTACGTGAGTACTAGTACTTATTCTGTGCCCAGGCTGTGATCCCAGGTGATTCGGAGCCAGGGAAGGGTTTTCCCGCTTTTATTCTTAAAAAAAAGATCTTAAAGAAAAGAGGTTGCCAAAGACTTTGTGAAGTTAAGAAGTATAACCGGCCAAGTGCGAATCGGATGCGTTCCGTACCATTATCTATAGAAAATCGCGTTTAAATACATACATACATACTATCACGTCTTTATCCCTAATGGGACAGACAGAGAATTTTGGGTCTTGCGGTTCTATGCAGAGCCCAGGGCCGCAAGACCCAAAAGCCATGGTGGGCGAGAAGATGGAAGAGCAATCAATACAGTGCTAGGTTGCTAGCCGCATCGCCTTTTAACATGATTTGCATTTTTGCCCATTCCCTCGATCGTCTTTTACGATCTGCGTGGGAAGAGAAGCAGCTGGTAATTTCTAAGTTTTTTTATTTCTCCCAGACCAGCATGGCAAACGCGTATGTTGTATAGAAGCCCCCCTTAAATATTTATTTTATTTTGTTTTTAGTATTTGTTGTTATAGCGGAAACAGAAATACATAATTTGTGAAAATTTCAACTGTCTAGCTATCGCGGTTCTTGAGATACAGCCTGGTGACAGACAGACTGACAGACTGCGAAGTCTTAGTAATAGGGTCCCGTTTTTACCCTTTGGGTACGGAACCCTAAAAAGCCAACCGGCCGCTGTTAAACGTTTTACAATCGGCCGTCTTCCAACGTTAACTACCTAGGGAATGCAGTTGAAGCACGCTTTTTGTGCTTATAGTCATTTAGTAGTCTTTTACGACAACTCAGGAAAAGATGCAATAGTCCTATTTTACGCCAGAAGCCATTCGCTGCCGGCCGCTACCTTTCCAGTGTGAATCGGCGCTTACATCACCATCATCAGGTCTTTTTGTCTCCACTACAGAAGCACGATCCTCTCTGTAGTACTAGAGCCATACTTGGCCAGAGCAGCCGAGGACTTGGCCTACACTCTCCACGCTGGCCAGAAGGGTTGGAGAGGTCCTACTGTTAACAGTGATGACATAAGGCTCTGAAACTTGGACCCTTATTATGGGTCATAACAAGGCTCAAGGTCGCTCAACGCGCTGTGGAGAGACGTATACTTGATGTTTCCCTACGTGATCGAATCAGAAATGAGGAAATTCGTAGGAGAACAAAAGTCACTCATATAGCCCAGCAGATTACCTTCTTGTAGTGGCAGTGGGCGGGAAACATAGCGCGACGAACCGATGGCCGATGGGGTAAAAAGGTTCTCGAATGGCGACGATGTAAGCGAAGCGTAGGGCACCCACCTACAAGGTGGTCAGATAACCTGACCAGGGTCGCTGGAAAGCGCTGAAAGTAGGCCGCTCTTAATCGGTTGTTTTGGAAATCTTTGGGTGAAGTCTATGTCCAGCAGTGGATGTTATGCGGTTGAAATGACGATGATGAAGCTTTGTTTAACTTGTATTTCCTAAGTCGCCTTCTACGACATCCAGAGACTTGGAGTGGTCCTATTCTAACTCTGACAGATACCACACGCCGCTTATATATTCAATGTCGCATTGCTCTCTCACCGTACGTAGATAATCTCTGGAGTTCTGTTAGTGCGAAGTTTACACATAAATCTTGTAGCTTGAGCGTAACCTGGTTATGTCGGATCGGAAGTCAAAGCACAAGACTAATTGCCTTACAGAACCTTCTCAGACAGATTAATATATACAAGGTGGAAGGGACATAACCGTAAATCGAACCATGTGCTACACTAGATCACTATAGTTATAATGGAATCATAATATCAGAAAAATGACAAAAAAATGGCATTTCAATACCATGCCTACCCATCGTCATATAAACATTATTATTTCTTTTCCTTGTAACTAGATGGTGCTTTAAGGTAAAAATTAAAACATAAAAATCTTTTATAACCATTATTTAAATAAAGTAATACTCTAATTAGTTAAATAAGACTTATATGAAATGCAATATATTTTTTTAAATTATATTCAACACTTTCTTCGTCACCTTTTTGGCTAGTCGTGTGTGCTGCCATCTCTGAGAGGACGCCCCGCAACTCCCGTTTTGCGTGCTTACGGCCTCTTCAATCGTTTCTATGGCGTTGGGTATCTGTTACGTTAGTAATTATATTATCTTTGTCAATACTAAAGTGTGCAGCCGTCCGGGCAATTTGTATGGGATTGTTAAACAAGTTTTTGGTTTCTTGACTGTTATTTTGACGTGACAACGTCTTAAATTAGGTTGCGGCTGGGAGTCACTTATGAAAAAGTGTAACGCTCGGTAACGTTACGATGAGTCACCGAACGAGAGAGAGGCCCGCCGAATGCCTTGCGTCTCTCTCCCACTCAACTATGTTATCTACGTTGTCACGTAAAATCTTCGCCCGTAAAACCGACTTTACAGGCAACCATTTTTTTTTATTTTATTATGCTATAGTGATCTAGTATCCCGTGGTTTGATTTATTATGGGTATGTCCTTTTCATGTTGTATGTAGTAATCAGTTTTTAATTAAATTACATTGCATTGCACAAGATTTATTCTTTAGAAAAAAACATCACATGTACCTTGGGGACGAGAGGCTTTCCAATTTAAATGTGATATTAGATTTATTAATGCAGATTTGTTTTATTAAGAGCGCTGTTTGACCCCTAGAAACTATGACATCAAGACGTGCTATGTCATACAGATCCCATTAAAATGTTTGTTTTAACGCAAAGAAAAAATTAATAAATTTATAGGGACAAATTACACTGTTTGAGCTATCCCAACAGTAATTCGAGACTTGCGTTTTGGGATACTAACTCAACGATACTGTATTTTATAACAAATACATATATAGATAAACATGCAAGACCCAGGTCAATTTGTAAAAGGCCGTTTTCCGACTTACCCTGACCGGGAATCGAACCTGTCGACCTTTTGTACCATTGTGGTCAAAAAAGATTTATTAAATAAATAAATAAACCTGGAACCTCTGGGTGGCGGACTAGCATGGTAAACACTGCGCCACGGAGGTCATCAAAAAGTATCTGATTTGACTTTGAGTTGAAAACAAGCAAGTTACAAATTAAACATTATTCTCAGTATTGTAAATTTCACGAGAAGATCAAAAAGATGTCTCTATGAAATGATCAACATAATTATTTGAATGAAAATCTGTATTAATTACCGAAATAACTGGTAATTAAGTGAGTAAACATCATTTCCCTTGAAATCCCGCCGAGCTTTGAAAGTTATAATTTAAGTTCATTAAAACAATATTGTCCCGAGCTTATTATCAGATTAGGTGTTGATTTTGAATGTCGTTATTTGTGAAGCTGAAATTTATGAAATTCTGTTCAATTGTAAGTACGTTGTTTTCATATTTCTTTAACCGAAGCTCTATAATCTATATCTACCTATATACATATAATTTCACAGTAAAACAAGTGTGTCTGAACATTAAATATATTTCCAAAAAAATATTGTGGGCCATGGAGACATAGTAATTGAGTAAGAATTAAAAAAAGAGTCTGTCTGTCTGTCTGTTTGAAGATAATCTCCGGAAATACTGGACGGGTTCGAATGAAACTTTTTTGTTATATAGCTGTTAAGCCTGGGCAACATAAAGGGTAAAAAAGATTTTGGAAAATGGAACATCTGATGCAGAACTATAATTGTCCAGCGTCTTAGCAAAAGTTCAGCCTGATGAGTTATTTCCAGAGACAAAATCCACGCGAACGAAGTGCGGGCCTCGGCTAGTTTTTAGATAAATTTAAACTATTCTTTTTCTATTTTCAGCCTTCCAGCACTCCAACTCTTTCAGTCGAGAGAGAGTTAAACTAAAACTATCAATACATATAAAAAAACAGTAAAAAATTCGTGTCTGTACATTTAATAAATTTATGAAATAATTAAAGTATATAAAAAAGAAAAAAAATGTCTGTATGTATGTTCACATTAATCTTCTTAATTGCTTATTAAGATTAAGCTCAGCTCAGAGCAACCTGAGACTTTATTTCATTGAAATCTGATACCAGGAAAAAAGATGTCGTAATTTTTAAATTTCTTTCTTTTATCGCCCATACTCATTTTTTTATACATACATACATAATATCCCGCCTGTTTTTCACAGGAGTAGGCAGAGACTATGGTCCTCCACTTGCTACGATCTGACAAACCTCTTGCTTTATCTACACTCATCAATCTCTTCATACAGCCCTTTGATTATACGGGTACTTATACTTCTCCTTTTTTTAAAAGTCTGCAATTTGGTCGCATAATGTTCCCTTTCCTACTGTTTCTTTCACATTTGACAAATAAATATTTACCCATTACTTGTGGGAACGCAATGATTCAAAAACATTTAAGAAATCAGAATGACGGCGACACGGTCCGCAAACCATCACGTCCCGTTTTTTCATAAATTTTTCAAAACAGACACACAATTTTTACTGTTTTATAGTATGTAATGATTGATATAATTAATTATTTTATAATCATAAACTATGAACTTTCTTCGACCGTGTCTACATCAATCAAAAATAACCTTCTTAGAACGAAATAAGCGGATTTTAATATCAAAGGTTCTTGTACTAAAAATAAACGAAATGAATTATTTTTTTCGCCAAAAGATAAGTTTTTCCAACAAGGAAAACGTTGGTTTACAAGGTTTTCGGTGTTAGGACTCGTGTACGTGGCGTGTTGAGGAAAATAAATATACTTTTAAGATATTTTTTGTAAATTAACTAGATAAATAATTAAAAAGGTTCCCCGAGCAAAATAAAATTCCACTATTCGAGAACAAAAATGTTACACTTTTGCTATCATATCAGCTACAGGAAGTCCACTGCTGGGCATATGCCTCCCCCAAGGATAAAATACGTAATACATAATAATCAATACATTAGTAAAACAGTAAAAAAAGTGTGTCTGTACGTTAAATATATTTCCAAAAAAATATTGGGGGCTATGGAGACAGTATTAGAGTAAGAATTTTTTATAAAGTCCGTCTGTCTTGTACACGTTAATCTCTGGAAATACTGTACTTTTTTGTTTTATAGCTGTTAAGTCTGGGCAACATTTAGGGTATAAAATTCTGGGAAATAGAACACCTGATGAAGATGTTATGGTCCAGTTTAACTATAATAAATATACAAAATGGGGTCTTAGCAAAAGTTTTTCGGCCTAATGAGCATTTTCCAGAGACATACAGTCCACGCGAACGAAGTCGCGACCTTCGGCTAGTAAGATTTTTTGCTAGGGGAAGGATAATAATTGTATTGATGGACTTTTACGATCTACAGGGAAAGAGAAGCAGCTGGTACATTAGTCTTTTCTCCAAGACCATCATGGAAGAATTTCCCCCGCACCTCTCCCCCGTTATCGCCTTGTAGAGACGGCTGCACGTGCTTACAGTCGCCAGATCAACACCCTCCACAAGTTGAGAACGGGGAAGAGATGTGGGGACAGGGTAAGGGGACGCCTATTGCGCAGGACCCTAGGAGTTTTCATTGTTTGTTATACTTATACGAAGCCGTGTGGTTTCCTGCAGAGTAGAATAGGGCCACTCCAAGTCCTTCCGTAAATGTCGTAGAAGGCGACTTAGGAAATACAAGCTAAACAAAGCTTATATGCATATCAATGCGACCTCTCCGACCCATCTGGCCAGCGTGTAGAGTGTAAGCAAAAGTCCTTTGGTTGCTCTGGCCAAGTATTGCTCTGGAAGTACAGAGAGGGTCGTGCTCCTGCAGTGAAGACAAAAAAGACCTTTGTGTGACCAGACTTCTGTGTGGGTGGTCAGACGACCTGACGATGGCTGGAAGCAGGCCAGTGTAGATCAGTCATTTTAGAAATCTTTGGGAGAGGCCTATGTCCAGCAGTGGACGTTATGCGGCTGAAATAATGATTATCATGGTCTTAACAAAATGTCAGCTGTAAAAATTACTTATTGATTCAAGTAAATATGGTATTACACGTGACATTCAATTCCATTGCGCTAATAAACCACTTACCTAAAAAATACACAAAGTTTTTATTTATTAGATAAGTGCTATAAAAGTGCATTTAAATTTTACATTTTAAAATTTCGCGCGTCCTTCGCCGAAATGTTGAAGAAGTGGACGCCATATTTTTCTATGGTCACGACGTCACATAAGTATGTAAACAAAAGCATTATGATATTGGCGGCTTCTATTTTGTGTTTCAAAACAGATTTCAAAGATTGAAAACTTTAAATTGAAAATTCATTTTGGTATTTTATTAACTAAAACTAAAAAATTTCAACCTAAATTATCACAAGAATATATTTTTAAAGCTTTTATTTAACTTGCAATGTACATTCGTACATACATACATATATGTATGTACGAATGTTTGTTTAGGTTAAATCTTGCAACTCAATTTTCAACCAGCTATCCTCAACCGATTGAGCAGAAATTTTGCATTCTTGTAATTGTAAGTCAGATGACAATACAATAATAAGGAGTCAATGAGCTGTTTTGATGATGGAGTCAGGAGACAGAAATTTGACAGAACTCAGTAATAAAACAACATTACCTCATTGAATAGGACTTGTTGGTCGATGAAACTCAGTGATAAAACAACACAACTGCATCAAGTTTGGGCTTATTTTTTTTTTGTTTTTTTTTAATAAGAACTTTGGCCACACAATAAAAGCTTGTACAAAAAATTAAAAAAATCAAAAATCTTATATGATTTTTCTCATATGGACTTAAATAGAGTATTGTATGCAAAAAACTTGCACCGTGTTATAAAGGGCCATTATTCCGCGTTTCTATTATACCCTATATAGACCATTACGCACACTCACGCAGAATAAAAGATGGTTAAGTGTAAATACATCCTACTTTAGCTATAAAGAGGCGAAACGCGTAGGTGCGATCACTTTTATCGGTACTTGGAACAACGATTTTCTGTTTTATTTTTTATTTATTGCCCATAATGCTATTACGGAATAATTTATAAGGAAATTATAAAAATGCTGGTATTTAGGGAATTTTTGCAGAAGTAAATCTATTTATCCATATTGACCATAGTAATATTAGAAAGTTTGTAATAGGAGCAAGCGAAGTGATTATGCTCGATCGCTAGCCGTGGCTCTATTATCTAGGTATATTGTTATGCTGCGTCCAGACGTTTGGCATGGCTTGGCAAGCTTTCGCAAACACAAACGTAGGCCAACCAAACCTACGCAAACCTGTAGACCCTGTAGCCCAACCGCTAGCGAGAGCTTGCCAATATATCTAGGTATCTCTCTCCTATTTTTATTTAAAATTGACGAAAAAGAAAAAGCAAGATTTAAAAAACAAACAATTACGTGCGTCCACAATTCCATTACAATTTGTAAAATAAAGTACTCTGTGAGTTATTACAGAGTCATTTTTTAAACGCGGAGTTATTAAATGAATGGTTCTTTGTAAGAAGAATCCATACGCTTAGGTGACTTTGCGTTTAAAAAATGGCACTAGTTTAAACACATTTAATCAATAAATTTCGTTTGATTTGTGCCAAAAAACCAGCCATGTCAAACCATGGCAAACCCCTGTATCACACGTTTGCGTTAGCTGAGACTTGGCAAACATATGGACGCAGCACTGAGCTCTCATATCGAGATGTAGAAAACATCAGCGCCATCTCATAAGCTTCTTCTGAACTATGTGCTAGCTTCGTTGCTGTGGTTGTAGTTCATCGTAGTGCCGTAGAGGTTGCTACAGATTTATGTCTTTAAGTCTTTTGGAAGGTTTGTAGACAAACTTCGTATACTTGTTCGAAAACCATCTAAATTGGGACAGTAAGATGTTTTATTCAAAAACTTCCCGTGAACCTTTATTTTTAACTTCATAAATATTAAGTAACGTCACCGCCAGATTAAACTTTAGCTGATGAATATTTATCTCGCTGATTGAATCTCGTAATGAAGTATTTGACGTTTCACTAATTGTTTGATAAAAAGTTTTATCTCAAATTAGGTTAAATTAGTTAGTAGTTTTGTTTAGTTGACTGTTCAGAACATTGGTGATATTTTCCTTCAAGTAAAATTAACTTTAAATCTATAAAGTTATTTACGTTACGTTAAATTACGTATTTTTTCTAATTGAATAATTTTTTTCCCATGCTGGTCTGGGAGAAATAAAAAAAACTTAGAATGTACCAGCTGCTTCTCTTCCCATGCAGATCGTAAAAGCCGATCGAGGGAATGGGCAAAAATGCAAATCATGTTAACAGGCGATGCGGCTAGCAACCCATTACTGTGTTGATTGCTTTTCCATCTTCTCGCCCACCATGACGCTAAAAGTGACTTTTGGGTCTTGCGGCCCTGGGCTCTGCATAGAACCGCGAGACCCAAAATGCTCTGTCTGCCCCATTAGGGATAAAGACGTGATAGTATGTATGTATGTAATAAAATACTTTAAAATTTTGTACTACACTATCCGTGTAGATTTTATAACTCCGAAAATGCTCATCAGGCTGAACAACTTTTGCTAAGGCGTCATTTATATATTATTTTTTATAGTTTAGCTGGACCATTATGACTCTGCATCAGGTGTTTCATTTTCCAAAATTAATTATACCTTTTATGTTATTATATGTGCATATAAGTTGAAGTGGCAGTGGGCGGGACACATAGCGCGACGAACCGATAGCGGGTGGGGCAAAAAGGTTCTTGAATGGGGACCGCGTACTGGCAAGCGAAGCGTAGGGCCCACCCACCTACAAGGTGGTCAGATGACCTGACCAGGGTCGCTGGAAAGCGCTGGATGCAGGCCGCTCTAGATCGGTCATTTTGAAAATCTTTGGGAGAGGCCTATGTCCAGCAGTGGACGTGCGGCTGAAATGATAATGATGATGATGATGTGCATATAAAAAATAGACTTAAAATAAGTGTAAATATTATCAAAATATGTGACTTCACATTAGTCAAGAAATTCGTATTATTTATAGATAGTCCCTGATCATCTCAGTCAATGCTAAATCTCATTTTTTTCAAATAAATGTACTTATGTTTTTACAAGCTTTTATTTCACTTCGTCTGTCCCGTTGTCTGTCTTGCAAGTTAAATTTGACGTACTTTCCGGTTTCAAATAAGCTGAAGTTTTGTACGCTTACGTATATCACGTGACAATGCAATTGTTGGGGATCCTTCGTTGTGGTTGAATGAAAGGCGGACTGTATTGTTTAATGCTGGTTGTAATGACTTTGAGATAATAAGGTACAAGATCAGACGTTTATAGGTACACCACATACAGAACACGCGCATAGGCCGATGGTCCTATATGGGAAGTGAGGTCTGTGGACCGCGCAGCCTTCGGCAACGTTCGGGCGCTTTCGGAAGTCTTCGGTGTAGGTCCTCGTTCGCGAATAGTATGGGCGCGAACACAATATTAGGACGACATGGAGCTGATCTGATGATGGAGCTGGAAGGTGGTCATGGCATTTCTGTGATAAAACAACATAACCGCTCAGTTTGTCTCGATTGATTCGTCTTGACGAGTACCTTAACCTTTTTAGATCATTTTCATAAATAAAGGCTTGTTTTTACACAACTTCCAAAAAAGGAGAAGGTTATCAATTCGTCGCAATCCCTTATTTTTTGTATGTTCACCGATTATTTAAAGACGCCTGGACTGATGTAAAAAAAGTATTTTTGTTTGAAAGGAGATAACTTCAGAGGTGGTCCCATAGAATTTTATCAAAATTGATTGTGTAGTTTGAAAGTAAAATCGGTTGTAAGCTATGAAAAATGAAAAAAATAGTACCTGGGCGACCGAGCTTTGCTCGGTTACATCTCAAACATAAACTATTTTTTTTAAACTTGTCTAAAAACAATGCAAAATAAAAAAAATATATAAACTTAAACATAAAATAAAAAAAAAGTATGTCACCGAGTGGGATTCGAACCCGTAACACTTTTTCTAGCGGTCGATATCCTTAACCACTGAGCTAAAATCAAGGAAAATCTATTCTGCGTGGAAAGAAAAACGCATGAAAACTCGAAAACACGCGTTTTCCCAAACATAAAACTAATCTAGATCGATTATTTACCCCCGAAAACACCCATATACAAATTTTCAGCGAAATCGTTAGAGCCGTTTTCGAGATCACAGAAATTTATAAATATATATATATATATACATACAAGAATTGCTCGTTTAAAGGTATAAGATATAATGACTGGTTTTTTAGACACAAACATAAATTACACACGTAAATTGTATCATAATCTTCGTTTTTGCATTGCATTAATAAAAACAAAATTAAAAACAACATTTAACAAGATTCCCGAAACAAACATCCCCGTAGGTATCCCATTCCAAACGATTACCCTCACAAAGACAAAAACTCCGAACTGTGAATTTAAAAATAAAGCCGGGATCCGCGCGAAAAAACAATAAAACTTTCCAACCAATTCTGCGAGTGAACAAAGAAAACGTAAAAATATGGCCAGTGTTCGGGGACAAACGGAACTTTGTTCCTTACTTTTGGAACTCGACACAAAGTCGGTCAGTAAAAAAATATCAACATCATTTTAGCCGCATAACGTCTACTATTCGGGAAGCTTCGCAGACATTTGCAGTGTCTGCTCGTCAAAAATACCTGTGTCTTAAAACTAAAGTTTACAACCAATATGTGTTACCAGTGATGACTTATGGCTCTGAACCTTACCATAGTAAGGCGTTATGCGGCTGAAATGAATGATGAACGTCTACTGCTGGATGGCATAGGCCTCTCCCAAGGTTTTCCAAAATGACTGATCTAGAGCGGCTTGCATCCAGCGCCTTCTACCGCTCTTGGTCAGGTCGTCAGACATCCTTGTATATCAAAAATATATCACAGATTTTTTTGCATGGTGCGTAGAGATATTTTAAAATAGGTAAATAAAAGTAAATAAATAATATTTGCCGTGTGGTTTCCGGCAGAGTAGAATAGGGCCACTCCAAGTCCTCCCGTGGAAGTCGAAGAAGGCGACTTAGGAATACATATAAGCTAAAAAAAGCTAGCAAACATCAATGAGACCTCTCCAACCCGTTTGACCACTTGGTCAGCGGAGAGTGTAGGACAAGTCCTTTGGCTGCTCTGACCAAGAACGGCTCTGGTAGTACAGATGGTCGTGCTCCTGCAGTGGAGACAAAAAGACTTGATGAATTATAGTAAATATTGATGAATTAAAGTAAATGAAAGGTATGGACTGAAAGGAGTAATAATTATAATATTCTTTCGTTTAAAAAGTTGCGCTTTGAGGAAGAGGTGCCAGGCATGTGTTATTGTATTACTATTATATTGTGTTGTATCACTATGCTGGTCTGGGACTCCCATGCTGGTCTGGGAGAAATAAAAAAACTTAGAATGTACCAGCTGCTTCCGATCCGAGGTAAAAGCCGATCGAGGGAATGGGCAAAAATGCAAATCATGTTAACAGGCGATGCGGCTAGCAACCCATCACTGTATTGATTGCTTTTCCATCTTCTCGCCCACCATGACGCTAAAAGTGGCTTTTGGGTCTTGCGGCCCTGGGCTCTACATAGAACCGCAAGACCCAAAATGCTCTGTCTGCCCCATTAGGGATAAAGACGTGATAGTATGTATGTATGTATGTGTCACTATGGGCGCGTCGACCACTTCGAAAAGGTTTCGAGTTCTGACGCGAGCCAAAATAAACCATATCGCTACCAACATTGGGTAGATATTTCTTTGAATTTCGTTGCTGTGTTAGACTTTTGTACGTGAGCGCTAGGACTTATTCTGTGGAGGTGCGCCTCAGAATGACGAATACCTCAAAAATATAATAGTCGGGGACAAACGAAACTTTTGGATTACTTTGGGAACTCGACACGATGTCGGTTAAAAAAAATACACTAGAAATATATATGTATATATATAGACAAATCACACAGATCGAGCTAGCCCCAAAGTAAATTCGAGACTTGTGTGAACCCTTTCACCGCGAGACTTTATATGAGTTGTCGTGCCCCCAGCGCGAGACATGGTAAATCTAACATACCTATCTACAACCAAAAACAAATATGGATACGTAAGTTATGTGCCATACAAGCATTTTTTTTTGGTCGCAAATATGCGACCTTCGCGGAATGGGCCCGACAATGTTTGTCACATATATGCGACGCTCGCGGTTAAAGGGTAATTGTTGTTGTTAGTATAAACACACAAACTATTAAAAAATAGCAATAAACAAGTATTTGCAAAGACTTACTGGATGAACAGTTATTTTAACCATTAGTTAGTTATTTGTCCTTGTTACATTCTTGTTTAACTTTGCTTTCAGCTTTTTAGTTAAAATACAATATGGCAAAAATGCGAATCATTTTAACAGGCGATGCGGCTAGCGACCCGTCACTGTATTGATTGCTTTTCCATCTTCTCGCCCACCATGACGCTAAAAGTGGCTTTTGGGTCTTGCGGCCCTGGGCTCTGCATAGAGCCGCAAGACCCAAAATGCTCTGTCTGCCCCATTAGGGATAAAGACGTGATAGTATGTATGTATGTACAATATGACAAATATATTTTGGAACGGTGTATTTTGGAACGGTGCTACGTAACTCGTAGCATGCCTACGAAGTCATAATGTGTTGCTACGAAGAATGATTAGTAGGTGCTACCACAAAGCGACGTCTTACTTTGGGAAGCTCGATGGCCCGGCGTGAGTTTGCATTACTATCGCTTTTGCAAGGAAAGCGCTTACTTAATCCCATCCTACTATCCTACTTCCTACTAATATTTTAATGCGAAAGTGAGTTTGTATATTTGTTTGTTTGTTACCTCTTTACGCTTCAACTACTGAACCTTTGAATGAAATTTGATATGGATATAGTTTGAGACTCGGGGAAGGACATAGGATACTCTTTATACCAGAATTTCCACGGAGAGCGAAGCCCGCGGGTACAACTAGTAATAAATAAAATTTTAATGTACTCTACACGTAATGTACATACGAGTACATACTGTTATAAGTACTTAGTACCTGGGCGACCGAGCTTTGCTCGGTTACATCTCAAACAATAACTATTTTTTTAAACTTGTCTAAAAACAATACAAAATAAAAAATTACACATCAATTTGAACATAAAAAAAAAACAAAAGTAAGTCACCGAGTGGGATTCGAACCCGTAACACTCTTGCTAGCGGTCCGCATCCTTAACCGCTGAGCCAAACGGATGGCGGCCGGCGCGACGAAATTAGCGACCATATTCTGCGTGGAAAGAAAAACGCATGAAAACTCGAAAACCCGCGTTTTCCCAAATATAAGACTTATCTAGATCGATTGTTTACCCTCGAAAACCCCCATATACTAATTTTCAGCGAAATCGTTAGAGCCGTTTTCCAGATCACAGAAATTTATAAATATACAAGAATTGCTCGTTTAAAGGTATAAGATTACGGGACTTACCGCAATTAATATCTAATTTTTTGATAGTCGGCCAACGAGCAGAAGGGTCATCGAAATATTTAGCAAAAAACGATATTAATCGCGATAAGTCCCGTAATACTAATAACAGTAATTGTGACCGTGAAACTCTAAAATCTTTTACATCTATCACGTCTTTATTCCCAATGGAGCAAACAGAGCCGAAGGCCACAAGACTCAAAGTGCACTTTAAGCCTATAATGGTGGGCAAGAAGGTGGAAAAGAAATCAATTTAGTGGTGGTTTGCCAGCCGCATCGCCTATTTATTCACATTAACGCCCATTCCCTCGATCGTCTTTTACGATCTGCACGTAATGTAAATTATACTTGTTGTTGTGCAAAAGTGCCTGTAAAGGTCCAATTACTAAACAAACATTTTTTTATGTATAAATTGAGTGACAGCTGAACTCAGGGCTACTTACTTGTAGTTAAAAAGTGTTTTAATTAAAATATAATTGTACTTTGGGACTTGCAACTAATGGTTTTGCTAATTAGAACAATATTTTGGTATACACGCTGACTTTTCATTGGTTTTGGAAATAGAAATGATGTATAGTAAATAATTCCTCTATCCATATACGTAATCCAAATTTGTGTATGACTTATAATAAAAAGTTGCGAAAATGATTTTCAATCGAGACCACGTAGTTATAGCCCGTCCAAACAGCCGCGTGCGGTCGATGACCTCCGGTCGTCCAGCTGGCGGCGCCCAGCGACGGCACTACTAATTAATCTCACGATTTTACTTTCGAGTTTTAGTTAACATTTTTTGTTTCAGCATTTTTATTTTGACTAGCAAATTACGTCTTACTAACAATCCTTTTAAAGTGGCTTTCGGCTCCAAAACCAGTAAAAAATCACCGTGTATTAACCAAATCGCAAGTAGCAAGACTGGTTCAACTATTACTCTCAGTGCATGATTTCAAATCCGCATTATCGTCGGAAAGTCCAGATTCATTTATGTTCATTGCACATCACTAGACGTTATTGATGTGTGGTCGACTGTACCAATCCAGTATAGGTACGGAGTCTGTCCGAACATGAGTCCCGTACAACGTCATAGTCGAGATCCCTGTGGAAACTAGAACAAGAGGACGTGGTGCAAGTTAAAGGAGGAGGTTGTCTACATGTTTAGGTATCAAATGATACTCGTAGGCATGTGTACCCATCACCATATAAACATATAGTAGCTGGGCGACCGAGCTTAGCTCGGTTATATCTCAAACATTAACTACATTTTTTTGAACTGGTCTAAAAACAATACAAAATAAAAAAAATATATAAACTTGAACATAAAAAAAGCAAAAGTAAGTCACCGAGTGGGATTCGAACCCGTAATACTCTTTCTAGCGGTCATAAACCGCTGAGCCAAAATGGATGGCGGCCGGCGCGACGAAATTAGCGATCATATTCTGCGTGGAAAGAAAAAAGCATAAAAACTCGAAAACACGCGTTTTCCCAAACATAAGACCAATCTAGATCGATTGTTAACCCCCGAAAACCCCCATATATCAATTTTCAGCGAAATCGTTAGAGCCGTTTTCGATATCACAGAAATGCTAGTTTAAAGGTATAAGATTATTGCTATAATTAAAATATTAAAACCTTTTATTCCCATTATTGAAATTTTATTTTATAGGAAGGCACTTAATATAAATTAGGTAACAGATTTAGATATAAAGAAGCCAATTACAGGTCCTCACATATAGATACTGTATAGGTTAAAAATAAAGTTGAAAATAACAATATTCCACGCTACATGATAATGTTATATAATAAAGTAGTACTCCAATTAATTTAATATGACATTATAAGAAATGCAACAAATATTTTTAAATCATTTTCAACACTTTATTTGTCACTTTTATGCTAGTCGTGTGTGCTGCCATCTCTGTGTACCTACTCGCAACTCCGGTTGTCTACTTATGGGCTCTCCATTAGTTTCTATGGCATTGAGTGTAATTTTAATTTAATTATACTAAAGTGATCTAGTATAGTCTGTGGTTTGTATTATTACGAGTATGTTCTGCGACCAAACTGCAGACGTTCTAAAAAAAGAAGAGGTAAAAATTACCCGTAACCGAAGGGCATGTATGAAGAGATTGATGAGTTTAGATGAAGCAAAAGAGGTTTGTCAGGATCGTAGCAAGTGGAGATCCAAGTGATACATATTATAGTCCAGTCCATATATGATATTATGTATGTATGTCCCTTCCACGTTGTACCTACGTGTAGTTAATTATTGCCGGCTACTTGACTGAGTTCTGAGTTTTAAAGTGCCCTATATTAGTATTTTATCTTTCATGTGTGTCAGTTTATCACTTAAACCCCTCCCTAGTGTGACAGCAGCGTCAAATCCCCAACTTTGGGAACACGTAGCGCCCGTGCCGGGGACTTTTCACCCGGGGTGTGAAAAATCTTCTGCAAACTTGACAAGCTCGATTGGGTTGCTAAAGAGAGATTTAGGGAGAAAATTCTTACAACCGAAATCATTTAAAAGACAAGTTTATTTGCCAGGCAAATTAAAATACCCCAACGTTTAAATAGTATCACAGGTAAACGCCATCTAGTGATGGGCGGAGGAAATAAATAGTAGAATTAATTCATATAGCCAACGTGATGTATTAGTTGCGCCATCTATTATTTGAATGGCAAAATGCAAAAGCCTCAACTTTTAAGTGATAAATACAACGATTTTCATCAACGTGATAAAATACGCATCGCAATTGGTCTATCTGTTCGAGCGTTACGACGACACAGAATTACAAACAGACAGACAGACATTAGTGTCAAAATTATAACACCCCTCTTTTTTATCGGGAGTTAAAAATAAGATCTGGTTATACTTGATACTCCCATGATGGTCTGGGAGAAATAAAAAAACTTAGAATGTACCAGCTGCTTTTCTTCTCACGCAGATCGTAAAAGCCGATCGAGGGAATGGGCAAAAATGCAAATCATGTTGACAGGCGATGCGGCTAGCAACCTATCATTGTATTGATTGCTTTTCCATCTTCTCGCCCACCATGACGCTAAAAGTGGCTTTTGGGTCTTGCGGCCCTGGGCTCTGCATAGAACCGCAAGACCCAAAATGCTCTGTCTGCCCCATTAGGGATAAAGACGTGATAGTATGTATGTATGTATACTTGATACGTATTACTGATACTTCACTCGGTTCGCTTACTCTTTCAAAAATTTAAGGGGGTACCTAAAAAAATAGATGTTTTTTATGTGAGTGTATCGTCCAATTAGGACAGTGAAAAAATCTGAATTAAATATATATTTTAATTGACTATATACCTGAAATATTGATTAGGCTCAAAACATATTAGCATATAATTTTCTCGATACAAAATAAATCCAAAGTTCCCTCTCCTTTTTCTTTATGTGAGTGCAGTACATAAAAGAAGCATGTTTTACCAGCAAATATTTGTTTAAACCAACGACCACTGATGTATCTAGGGAACAGTTAGAATAAAATTATTTTAAAAAATATATTTATAATTTATTAATATCTGGCCACTAATATGATAAAGTGCACGAAATAACCCAAGCACATTGATATCCCCTGCCTCGCTCTTCACTATGTGAAACCCATAAACATATCCCTTTCGCAAGCGCCGCCCATTCGGCCATTCGATGTTGACGAGATTGGATGTGTGTCCAATTTTGTCAGCCGCGAAATTATGATTTTTACGAAAGATTTCCTTAGACACACGTGATCTTTAATTTCGACCAGAGTCTTGATGCAGTAGTGGTGTCGCGGTCTATTTTGGGCGACAAATGAATGCGCCCCAGGTTCGAATCCCAACATGTGTTTTACAATTTTATATTTTTATTCTCTTTGTTTATTAAGTAACATAGATTAGGTTTTTTTAATAACATAATCTATCAAAATATTACAATATTTTTATATTATTGTCATTTTTAGTAAGAAATTTATTATTTCTTTCTTTGATAAATCAATAACTTCTGCTAAAAACATAGAAAACACACGTCATTAATTTTAATATCATAATTAAATTTAAAAATTATCTTGTTAGCCGCGTATTATTTTTTCGAAAGATTTTTTTAGGCACATGCAATCTTTAATTTCGTCGTGTAATGCGTAATAATACTGGAATTGTGGTCCATTCTGTGCGCCATTATGAGCGCAGCCTACAGATTCCGGGATCGAATCCTAGCACGTATCATACAGTTATATACTTTTTAATATTGTGATTTTTTGTGGGAAATTTCTTATATCTTTTTTTGATAAATATATCACTTTTGCTAAAGAAAATAGTAAACATACATCATCATTAATTGTAATATCATAATTAAATAAAAAATGGACACATTTTATAATATTTAATTGTTTTTATACTCACTTTGCATCTTACGCAGTAGGTACTTATTTGATTATAATTTGGGTGCAGAAATAAAATGCCTTTACAAACCAATTTTTATACAAGTACATAGTAAAAGTAGAATTTAGAAGGTGCTGTTGTATATGTTACGGCTAGAACTAGGTGCAGCCTGCGATTGGCCGCACCTAGTTCTAGCCGAAATGATAAAGGCTAAACCTAGTTCTAGCCGAAAATAAGTAGGATACACCTAAGTGTAGCCATCTGAGACCGGCTGCACCTACTTCTAGCCGGCTAAACCTTGGCGTAGTCCCATTTCGGGTTTTAGCCGTAACATATACATACCTATGTCTATTGTGTCAATTGTGTGTGACCGGATCACCGAACCGCACGCACCGCGAATGGCGCACCGCATAGACAATTTTGATCATGTTCTTCCCACTCCGCTCTGTAGTCGTCCGTCGCCGCGTCGCGTCGACCGAAGACAACGGCAGCGCACAGCGTTGTATTTGTTTGTCTTTCTAATTACCTACGCGTTTTGTGTTCTAGTTATTGAAATTGCAGATTTTATATTATAAATAGGAAATTATAATTACATTGGTTTTTATGATAATATCCAATCCATAAGTAAAGGCAAAGATAATATAATTACTAAGGTAAGTAAGTTTAATTAGGGTTAGGTTAGATTTCTGTAAAATATTTTGTCAAATTCTTGTGTATATAAATAACCGGCCAAGTGCGAGTCGGACTCGCGCACTAAGGGTTCCGTATCTATAAAAATCAAGTTTTTTGTATGGGAGCCCCCTTAATTATTTTTTTTATTATTACAATGAAAATATAACTGAGTATTTTGTGAATATTTCAAGTGCCTACCTGTTGCCATTATTGACATCGAGCAAAAAAGGGCAAAAAAATCGTGTTTGTTTTATGGGAGCCCCCCTTAAATATTTATTTTATTTTATTTTTAGTAGTTGTTGTCACAGCGGCAACAGAAATACATAATTTGTAAAACTTTTCAACTGTCTAGCTATCGCGGTTCTTGAGATGCCTGGTGACAGACAGACGGACAGACAGCAAAGTCCCGTTTTTACCTTTTGGGTACGGAACCCTAAAAACTAATTAATTAGGTAATCAAAATAGGAAACAAAAACAGATACTTTTCAAAAGTTAAATTGAAGCAGAAATAAGCGGCCAAGTGCGAGTCGGACTCGCCCATGAAGGGTTCCGTAGTAGCAAATAACATATTATAAAAGTCTTGTAGTATGTTTTTTTAATTTTTATATTTGATTTGATTGAATGAAAGGTAAATTGCCGTTTATGATTTATGTATGGTATGATGTATTAAAAACTACTTACTGGATCTCGTTCAAACCAATTTTCGCTGGTAGTTTTCATGATAATGAACATCATATATTTTTTTTAGTTTTATAATTCTTTTATTTTAGAAGTTACGGGGGGGGCACAAACTTTTTTCCACTTTGGTAGTGTCTCGCGCAAAGTATTCGGTTTAGAAAAAAATGATATTAGAAACCTCAGTATCATTTTTGAAGACCTGTCCATAGATACCCCACACGTATGGGTTTGATGAAAAATGAATTTTTGAGTTTCAGTTCTAAGTATGGGGAACCCCCAAAATTTATTGTTTTTTTTTTCTATTTTTGTGTCAAAACCTTAATGTGGTTCACATAATACATCTACTTACCAAGTTTCAACAGCATAGGTCTTATAGTTTCGGAAAAAAGTGGCTGTGACATACGGACGGACGGACAGACAGACAGACAGACAGACATGACGAATCCATAAGGGTTCCGTTTTTGCCATTTGGCTACGAAACCCTAAAAACAGCTAGCACGTGAGATAAGGAAGAAGAAAACGTAAGTACTTACCTACCTAACTACCTAATACTTTACACTTATATTACAGGTACGTGAATAACTCGTAATTTTATGATGTACGTACCTACATATACATACTTATATGTATGTAGCTAGCTTGACATTATTCATAATGCCCGGGTATTATGAACAATGACACGATTTATCACTTGTTCCATAACATGTACATTACCTAGGCATTGTAAGTCAAAATTGACCGAGACTAGGACTATGACTTTGACTGACTTCGACTTCGGCTTTGACTGACTTTGACTTTAGATTTTACCAAGACTCTTAACGCTTGACTTAGTAGGCATCTACCCGGGTATTTACCCACGCTTGGGTATTTACCCGATATGCAACAGGTATATACCCGTATCTACCCGTTTGGGTGGGTAGATGGGGATATTTATTTAAAATTTAGTGCGTGTCCACTATTTATGTGTAGAAATGTACAAAAAAGTTATTTAATGTATAAAACAATGAAGAAAATAACAAAGATAAAAATCACGGGTGCTATTCATATTAAATATACAAATGCCATCTTGTTTGTTATCTGATTGCTTATTTTAACATGTGATTAGGTCTATAAACATACGGGTAAATACCCGGCATACTGTTTTTTAGGCAACGTTATAACGAGTTGATGGGGGATCGAAGAAGTCGTCGATAAGAATATATTTTGTTGGGTCTACCTTTTATGGTAGAACTTTTTAGTTAAGAATATTATAATGCATAACAGCGTATGTTAGAAACCTCATTTCGTAGAATTTAGATTGTCATTTCTCATACATTTAGAATCCGTAATTTTTAAATTAATATTCATCTTATATATGACTGCTAATTCAAGAGCCAAAACTACTGATTTCGGGGTTGGTCTCGGAACAAAAGATATTCGTTTAGACGAGGTCTTCGATCCCCCATCAACATGTCATAACATTTCCCACAAAATAGTATGCCTGGTATTTACCCGTATCTACCCGTTGTATGGGAACATACAAATTTACAGGTCTAAGTTTACATTTTTTGCTGTCAAACGTAAGTAGACCTAAAAAGATGTTAAAATGAGCAATCAGACATCAAATGCGATATCAATATACGAGCACCCTCATACATGAATAGAGATTAGGTATCTTTGACTGCTAATTCAAGAGCCAAAACTACTGATTTCGGGGTTGGTCTCGGAACAAAAGATATTCGTATAGACAAGTTCTTCGATCCCCCATTAAAATTTTATAACATTTCCCACAAAATAGTATGCCGGGTATTTACCCGTATCTACCCCTTGTATGGAAACATACAAATTAACAGGTCTAAGTTTACATTGTTTGCTGGCAAACGTAAGAAGACCTAATAAGATGTTAAAATAAGCAATCAGACATCAAATGCGATGTCAATATACGAGCACCCTCATACATGAATAGAGAGTAGGTATCTTTGACTGCTCATTCAAGAGCCAAAACTACTGATTTCGGGATTGGTCTCGGAACAAAAGATATTCGGATAGACGAGTTCTTCGATCCCCCATCAAATTTTTATAACATTTCCCTAAAAATAGTATGCCCGGTATTTACCCGTATCTACCCGTTGTATGGAAACATACAAATTAACAGGTCTAAGTTCACATTTTTTGCTGGCAAACGTAAGTAGACCTAATAAGATGTTAAAATGAGCAATCAGACATCAAATGCGATGTCAATATACGAGCACCCTCATACATGTATAGAGAGTAGGTTTCTTTGACTGCTCATCCAAGAGCCAAAACTACTGATTTCGGGGTTGGTCTCGAAACAGAAGATATTCGTATAGACGAGTTCTTCGATCCCCTATTAACTTGTCATAACATTTCCCACAAAATAGTATGCCGGGTATTTACCCGTATCTACCCGTTGTATGGAAACATACAAATTAACAGGTCTAAGTTTACATTTTTTGCTGACAAACGTAAGATGACCTAATAAGATGTTAAAATGAGCAATCAGATAACAAATAAGATGGCATCTGTACATCTAATATGGATAGCATCAGTGATTTTAATCTTTGTTATTTTTTCTTTTAGAGATATTCATTGTTTTATACATTATATAACCTTTTTGTACATTTTTACACATAAATAGTGGACTCACACTAATTTTTAAATAAATATTCCAATCTACCCACCCAAACGGGTAGATACGGGTATATACCCGGTGCATATCGGGTAAATACCCAAGCGTGGGTAAATACCCGGGTAGATGCCCATCTCTATCCGTGACTGATTCAGGGTATGAAATATGTATATCACAAACATATAATTTCATGCATTGCCTAACAGTTATTCAGGCGTTGTAGATAAACATTTCGTAGGAAATGAATTTAACGATTTAAGTGATAAATTAGACATTGTAATAAATGACCGCGCCGTGTGAAAAATGCCCAATATGAGGAGGCAGTTGTGGTAAAAACTTTTAAAATTATCAAATAGTCCGGGCAATATCATAATACCTAGCCTAGTGAAGAATTAAATTTCGACCTAACAAGTGCAACGAAGGGTGGACTATTGGTTAGGTAGGTGTATTGTTTTTACAATGACAGTTATTGCATATCTGCGAGATAGGTTCGATCCTTACCGATAAATGTTTCGTTTTTAGGGTTCCGTAGCCAAATGGCAAAAACGGAACCTTTATGGATTTGTGGCGACCTCTGCGCCACAACGAGGAACTAAACACCACAAACAACAATGAACGCAGCAATACCTAGTTCACAAGAATCATACGAGATGGCACCAGCAGATTCTACATCTCGATCTCAGAGTTCTGGTTGCAACTGACTATATATACAACCTCCGACAAAACACCGTCGGAGCCGCGGTTCCCCAGGCGCAACACCATGCCTGGCGGGAAGATCTTCCCTTTGTGGCGGTCGAGCATATCACCTCGCTCCCGCTACAGATTCGTCATGTCTGTCTGTCCGTCCGTATGTCACAGCCACTTTTTTCCGAAACTATAAGACCTATACTGTTGAAACTTGGTATGTAGATGTATTATGTGAACCGCATTAAGGTTTTGATACAAAAATAAATAAAAAAACAAAAAATTTTGGGGGTTCCCCATACTTAGAACTGAAACTCAAAAAAATATTTTTCATCAAACCCATACGTGTGGGGTATATAGGATAGGTCTTCAAAAATGATATTGAGGTCTCTAATATCATTTTTTTCTAAACTGAATACTTTGCGCGAGAGACACTTCCAAAGTGTAAGTAACTTCTAAAATAAGAGAATGAAAAAAAAAACTAAAAAAATATATGATGTTCATTACCATGAAAACTACCAGCGAAAATTGGTTTAAACAAGATCTAGTAAGTATTTTTTTTTAATACACACGTTATAAATCATAAATGGCAATTTACCTTTCATTCAATCAAATCAAATAAAAATTAAAAAAAAAACATATTAAAAGACTTTTATATTATGTTTTTTGCTACTACGGAACCCTTCATGGGTGAGTCCAACTCGCACTTGGCCGCTTATTTTTTTTATTATATTATGTGGATATTAAGTTTGTTAAGTAGGTATAAAGTGAAAAATCGCGCTAACAATTTTTTTTAGGGGAAGGGAGTCATTAATTGATGATTTTTTTAAAGATTTGTTTGAATGAAGTGGCATCCAATATTTCGAATACGTAATTCATTATAAAATGTCTATATAAAATACTAGCAGTCCATCCCGGCTTCGCCCGTGGTACATACATAGCCTATGTCACTCAGGGATAACATACCTATCCAACAGTGAAAGAATTTTTAAAATCGATCCAGTAGTTTCGGAGCCTATTCAATACAATCAAACAAACAAATCTTTCCTCTTTATAATATTAGTGTAGATAATACTTTTCTGTCAATTTTTAATATACATAATATATATATCAAATTCTTGTATATTTTAGATCTTTGTATCAAATACGAAAAGATTTAGGAAAATATTTTGAATCAAAACTTTAATTTACGCCATCTATCACAAAATTTTCGACGTCTGATAACGACTTATCACGTTCGGTGTCGGTTCTGATAGATTTACGGAGATGGCGCCACTATCTTTCGATTCAATAAAAGAAAGCCAGCGAAAATGAGAAAGCTATATCGGAAACCACGACTGGAGACGAAGCGGGGAAGGAAGGCGTGGCTTGTGATTAGGTATTTTGGAGTCATGACTGCCCTTAAATTGGGTTACTCATCATCATCAGGGCTTTTCGTCTCCACTGCAGGTGCACGACCCTCTCTGTACTACCAGACCCATAGTAAACCAGAGCAGCCAGAGGACTTGGCCTACACTCTCCTAGCTGGCCAGACGGGTTGGAGAGATCTCATTGATGTTTGTATGCTTTGTTAAGCTTGAATTTCAGTAGCTTTCTACGACACACACGGGAGGACTTGGAGTGGCCCTATTTTAGGAGAGACCATCTCGCGAATGACTGACTAAAGATGCAATTGATTGTTTTGTTTTTCGTGTGTATAAGTGGCTAACACTGATTACATATTTTGCAAGCTGCATATAGGCATCTGACATAGCTTAACAACTGCTATACAAAGACGACAGGCTATGCCGGGGTAGGCTTTACGTGCCTTCCGAAGCACGGAGGAACTCGAGAAAGTTTTATGATACTTGTGGTCAGGAAGCAGTAGTAAACTTAGCTGTAAGTAACCATTTGACATTAACAATTATGCAACAAAACAAAGTGACGATTAAAAGAGATATTATAAATAGTTTATGATGATAAAGATATATTTGAATTAAATTGAATTGACCACCCATCCAAGAGCGGACCACGCCCGGTGTCACTTAACTTGCGAAAGCGTTAATAATTATAATTTTTTAATATCACAATCAAAAATCTTGATTAATCCACCAAATATAAGCTACAAAAACTCCCCGCCTAAGATTCCAAAATGCCCGGATATCCGGCCCGTGGTTAGCCGGATATAGCGGAAACGGAAATGATCGCTCATGCGTGTTAAGTTTATCTTTTGTCTTTCTGTATTAGATATTTTTTGTTTTTTTTATCCTTACTTTTTACAAGCTTTTACTTAGTTTCACCTGTCCCGTTATCTGTCAAAGTCAAAATCATTTATTTATCTCTATTTAGAATATTTGTATCACTTATTAATTAATAAATTGTTTTTTTTTATTTATCTTATTCAATTGACAGATATTTAAATAAATATTTACTGAATTAAATATAAAAAAAAAATCTAAATTAATATCTAAATTGTATCACTTGATAATTGAATGTTTATCTGTCTTCTTCTTTAGGTGCCGTTTCATTCCTGAAGATTGGCAGTCAGCTCTTTAAATCTTGATTTGTCCATGGCAAGCCTGAACAGTTGCTCTACAGTTTTGATACCAGTCTATTGTCGGATGTTCCTCAGCCATGACATTTTGCGACGTCCCACCTTGCGCTTTCCGGCAACTTTACCCATCATTATGGTCTGGAGTAGATGATATTCTGGGTTTCTCAACACGTGACCAAGATATAATATTCTTTTTTATTTTAATGGTTGGATAAATCATTTTTTGTGCCTATACGTTCCAGACCTTCATCATTAGTAATGTGATCCGTCTGTCGTTCTGTCTATAAGCAAATCTTGCAAGTTAAAGACTTACTTCCCGGATTCCTAAGGTCCCGCGCAATATGCGTCCTCTCCGCCGTTCTTGCCTTGTATAGGAAACATTTTGCTCGGTTGGCTTCACGCTTTAGTATGAAAAGTCACAATTTCTTTTTGATTCTTGACTTTTATTTTAATTTCATTATACTATAGTGATCTAGTATCGGGTGTATCCCTTCTATGTTATATACAGACACATTCTATCACGTTGGATTTTTTACGAAGAGTACTTCGCTCGCTTTTCGATAAAATTTTGACGAGCAATCTAATTCAGATTTTCCAAACAATTTCCTTCTTCGACTAGGGTTGCCACATGGTCGGGATTTTTAGAAATCTCATTCGGTGTCCAGAGACATTCACAAAACACAAAAATACTTTAAAATAATTACAATAGTTTGTGGCAATGAGAAAATTCTTTGTTGTAGATAGATATCTGAATACCATACTAACCTGCATCAAAGGGCTCCGTCTGTAATCATTGCGTCCTCTTCGATTCACAATCACACTGACAAGAGCTTGGCTCTTAATTGTAGATAGATTTCAGGCTGGTAAAGTTGTACCAGCCTGCAGCAAAGGGCTCTGAAATTATTGTATGTCCGTGATTGTATGGGTTTCTTTCCACATAGTGACACTGTAGGGTGCTTGGCTCCCTTTTCATGGCTCTTAATTGTAGATACAGATACAGATACATTTTCACGTCTATATCCCTGACGGGGTAAACAGAGCCTAGGGCCGTTAGGCCCAAAGGCCACGCTTAGCGTGGTGGTGGCCGTTAAGATATAAAAGGAATCAAAATAGTGATGGGTTGCTAGCCGCATCGCCTATTACCATGATTCAAATCTCGCCCATTCCCTCGATCGGCTCTTACGATCTGCGCGAGAAGAGAGACAGCTGGTACATTCTATACGTTTTTTCTTTTCTCCCAGACAAGCATGGATCTTAATTGTAGATATCTGACTACTCTACGTTCAGCGTAGGGCTCTGTAATCTTGTCTCGTTCAATACAGTGACACTGTCGAGACCTTAACTTTCAATTGGCATGACGAATGGAAAAATATTTTTGGTCCCTCAGTTAGATTATTAAAAGGTATTGTAGACGTATTTTTTCTTTTCTCTGAGAAACAAAAAATGACAAAGATACAGCGCATTGTAATTTCGCGTGACGTCACACTTAAGCACTATATTTACTTAAGTGTGACGTCGCAAGCCCCCACTCCGGAACTTTTACGCTCCGTATCTTTGTGAATTTTGACTTTTTTGGTAAACTGAAAAATACGGGTCAATCATTTTTGGATAATCTAAAAGACGGACTAATTACAATCATACTTTTCGGACCCTGTCTTCAATTGTAGATAGATATCTGACAACCCTATCCGCAGCCAAAGGGCTCCGTAATCGTATTACAGATTCGCCATCGTTACTACGGATTGAATATCAGATGAAGTCTTAGTAGCAATCTATTCAGGCAGGGTAGCGTCAGATTACACATTTTAACTTTGCATACCTAAAATTTCTTGAATGAATATAAATTGGACGTTAAATAATAAAAAGTGCCAGCAAATTGCAAAAAAAAACCGACTTTCAAGCGTCAATCCTCATTATCTTTGGAACCGCTGAACCTATTTCTATCCAGCATAGCCACGAACCATTTCGATTAGGTCAGCTTTCAAACGAAAGAAACCGCATCAAAATCAGCCCCTTAGTTTAGGCACTGCCATGCCACAGACAGACATATAGACACGTCAAAATTACAACATCCCTCTTTATTGTGTTGTTAAGCAAGTTGATTTGTAGAAAGTGTATAAAAATGTGCAAAATGTGGGAAATACCTATACATTTAACACCTTGACTGCCATAGATTTTATAACAATTCAGATTGCTAGACCTATAATTTTTTTTTAATTTCTCAATATTATATTTTCGCATCACGCAAAACTGTTTCCCACCCAACTTCGCGTGATGTAAAATTATAATATTGAGACTTAAAAAAACCGACACCAAGTTTTTTTTGGGACCACCTAGGACTATCAATCAACAATAAAATTAATTCACAATTGGCGAATATATGATGACCTTAACTTCAGAAAAGGAATCTGTAATATAATTAAAGAGCTTAACTCTCAATTGTAGATAGATATCAGACAACCCTGTCCGCAGCCAAAGGTCTCCGTAATCGTATTACAGATTCGCCATCGTTACTACGGATTGAATATCAGATGAAGTCTTAGTAGCAATCTCTTCAGGCAGGGTAGCGTCAGATTACACATTTTAACTTTGCATACCTAATATTTCTTGAATGAATATAAATTGGACGTTGAATAATAAAAAGTGCCAGCAAATTGCAAAAAAAAACCGACTTTCAAGCGTCAATCCTCATTATCTTTGGAACCGCTGAACCTATTTCTATCCAGCATAGCCACGAACCATCTCGATTAGGTCAGCTTTCAAACGAAAGAAACCGCATCAAAATCAGCCCCTTAGTATAGGCACTGCCATGCCACAGACAGACATATAGACACGTCAAAATTACAACATCCCTCTTTATTGTGTTGTTAAGCAAGTTGATTTGTAAAAAAAGTAAAAATGTGCAAAATGTGGGAAATACCTATACATTTAACACCTTGACTGCCATAGATTTTATAACAATTCATATTGCTAGACCTATAATTTTTTTTAAATTTCTCAATATTATATTTTCGCATCACGCAAAATTGTTTCCCACCCCGCAAAATTGTTTCCCACCCCGCAAAATTGTTTCCCACCCAACTTCGCGTGATGTAAAATTATAATATTGAGACTTAAAAAAAACCGACACCAAGTTTTTTTTGGGACCACCTAGGACTATCAATCAACAATAAAATCAATTCACAATTGGCGAATATATGATGACCTTAACTTCAGAAAAGGGTTCTGTAATATAATTAAAGAGCTTAACTCTCAATTGTAGATAGATATCTGACAACCCTATCCGCAGCCAAAGGGCTCCGTAATCGTATTACAGATTCGCCATCGTTACTACGGATTGAATATCAGATGAAGTCTTAGTAGCAATCTCTTCAGGCAGGGTAGCGTCAGATTACACATTTTAACTTTGCATACCTAATATTTCTTAACTTGATGGAATATAAATTGTGCGTAGAATATTAAAAAGTTTTTTTGCAAGACAAATTGGAAAACAATCCCGACTTTCAAGCATTAATCCTCATTATCTTTGCAACCGCTGAACCTATTTCTATCCAGCATAGCCACGAACCATCTCGATTAGGTCAGCTTTCAAACGAAAGAAACCGCATTAAAATCAACTCCTTTAGTATAGGCACTGCCATGCCACAGGCAGACATATAGACACGTCAAAATTACAACATCCCTATTTATTGTGTTTTTAAGCAGGTTGATTAGAGAAAGTGTATAAAAATGTGCAAAATGTGGGAAATACCTATACATTTAACACCTTGACTGCCATAGATTTTATAACAATTCAGATTGCAAGACGTATAATTTTTAAAAAAATTCTCAATAGGTATTATATTTTCGCATCAGGCAAAATTGTTTCCCACCCAACTTCGCGTGATGTAAAATTATAATATTGAGACATAAAAAAAAACCGACATCAAGTTTTTTTTGGGACCACCTAGGACTATCAATCAACAATAAAATCAATTCACAATTGGCGAATATATGATGACCTTAACTTCAGAAAAGGGTTCTGTAATCATAGAGTCTAATGTAGTTGATTAAAACTAACGTGAGGTACACTCATTGTTTTATACAGTGAGCTTTTTTCACGCACTGGCGCTATCACCAGCCGCAGACGATGATGAAGAAGGAATTACGGCTCCCAGTACATCCAAGGGAGGCCTTGACACAACCAACCAACAGCCACCACCATCTACCAAACTGTCGCTGCGGGCGCAGAGGGCGATCGCCCGCGCCGCCCGCGCGTCCTGCGCCTCCCGCGACTAACATCAGTGTGTCGCGAGCCGGTGCGGTGTACGGGCCTCTCGTCACATTCGCCCTGATGAAGACCTCCGGATGAGGTCGAAGCATGTCGGCAGTAGCTGACTCTATACGTGAGTAACCCGTTCTCTAAATAAAACAATGAGCTTAACTCTCAATTGTAAATAGATATCAGACAACCCTATCCGCAGCCAAAGGTCTCCGTAATCGTATTACAGATTCGCCATCGTTACTACGGATTGAATATCAGATGAAGTCTTAGTAGCAATCTCTTCAGGCAGGGTAGCGTCAGATTACACATTTTAATTTTGCATACCTAATATTTCTTAACTTGATGGAATATAAATTGTGCGTAGAATAATAAAAAGATTATTTATATAGGCAAATAACAAAAAATATCCCGGCTTCCAAGCGTTAACCGTCAATAACTTTTGAACCGTTGAAGTGATCAAGTTAGCTTACTAGGAAAAGAAACCGCATCAAAATCGGTCCATTCGTTTAGGCACTGCGATGCAAACAAACACACAAACACGTCAAAGTTACAAAATCCCTCTTAACTACTAAGATTGACCATAAATATTTAAAAAAATCTTCGCAAATTAGAAGCAGTTGTGGTGACTGTCACAATTCGCGTAGAAAAAATTAAGTATGTCACTCAGGTTTCGTTTCTAGAAAGCATATAAGATGAGCAAACGGTTTAAAAATGTAGTAAAATATATTTAACACATTGACTGCCATAGATTTTATAACAATGCAAATTGTAAGACCTATATTAATTATTTCATTAATATTTCAATTATTTCAATATTTAGATTTTTTTGTGAAAAAATAAACCAGCTCCGAATTTTTTTAAACCACCTATTAATATGACGATTAATAAACAATCAAAATCGGTTCACAACTGGCAAATATATCGCATAACCACACAAAAAAAAAAACAGCTAAAAATCATTTATTGCAAAATGCGTATTATCATGTAAATGACTACACATCATCTGAGAAAAATTCTTGGAAATAGTTGTCTGCAAATTGTAATTGTATAATTTAAATGTA
This sequence comes from Acrobasis consociella, assembly GCA_963555685.1. Taxonomy (NCBI): domain Eukaryota; kingdom Metazoa; phylum Arthropoda; class Insecta; order Lepidoptera; family Pyralidae; genus Acrobasis; species Acrobasis consociella. The sequence goes on from OY743127.1 coordinate 1,787,452, forward strand.
TAGCTTAAGTGTAAATCTGTATTGTAATTGTAACATAGCCCATCAGGCTGGGTAGAGACCAATACTGAACTGGGTTTCTTTCGGCGTTATCTTCCCAGCAGTGGTCGTTCCGAAACGCTAGTAGTTTTTTGCTTTTGCACTAAAATAATATTTAAAAAAAAATGACCTTCAATAAGAGATAAATTTATCCTACATTGAATAAAAATTTTTTACTTTGACTTTGACTTTGCTACTTATTCTTTTTTTAAATCGAGTGAAAACACTTAAATACTTTAAAGATTTTTGCACACTGTACATCTCTAGTAAAAGTAAGCTACACATTTTTGCCGCTCGAAGGTCACACACGCCATCGCAATCTATGCCACTCAACATAGCTCAGCTCGTAGCTACAACGATTAAATATTGTAGATACGTCCCAGCTACTTGAACTTATCGGAGTTCAGTGCTGGGCAGCAAAAAATGAAATTGATTACTTGAAAGGAGACAGAGATATAATTAAAATTTTTGTCTTGATTATGTCCTAGATAACTCTTAAACTATTTTGTGAACTAATGTTCACAGTTTAAAGTGAGATCGTTAAGCTATTTTATGAACAGCAAACTATTTTATGAACTAATGTTTACGGTTTAAAGTGAGATTGAGAAGCTTTTTTACGAACAATTCCAAAAAAAATCTTTAAAATTATAAAAATTTACTGAAATTTGACACGTCGTTTTAAAATAAAAGCTTGACTACGTTTATATGGAAAAGTATGATTCTGTCCAGGGTAAGGGAACTCCTAAGTTATGTATGAACAGTGCTAAAATTAACGTAGCGTATCTACAAAACCGAACATCTTAGTCACATGGCTTACTGAGTTTGCTGAAAAGAAATTGCTGGAACATCAAAATAGTTTACTTTTCTATTTCTTGAGAACGTGGATGTTGTTAGATCTAAGCAGAATAAACTTTTTTAATAATGATATTTGTTTATTTATTTATTTATCTTCCACTTTGAGTAAATCCACTCACAGATATGTTTATCATCTTATTACATATATATGTATATATATAGTTACATATATATGTATATATATACATTCTAGAATCATGCAAATTTGTTAGGAAACACGAAGCTCTTTGCACACAAAGGAAAAATAGAAACAAAAGAAATAATAGAGACCTAAACGTAATAGAAAGACCAAACACCAAAATGAAATTTGTCTCATCCAGCCCCCATCATATGGCTATAAAAATATACAACCACATCCCTAACTATTTAAAGAATACAGAAAAATCTTCACTATTCGCTAAAAATCTAAAAAAGATGCTCATTAATAAATGTTATTACAAAATATCTGAATTTTTCGATGATAACTTTGCTGCAAATTTGCTTTGATTTCTCTATTATATAAATATTACTAATATGAAAAACAATAAATTGTAAAATTTTATATGTAAGTAAAGTGGCAACTAGTTGCCCTCATGTTTGCTGTGCCCTTGCAGGGCGTCACTTGTACTTTTTTTCTTTGTAACATCTTCGAACTTGTGACTTGCAATAAAATCTGAATCTGAATCTATATGTAATAAGATATGTTACATATATGAATGAGCCTCATCCTTTCTCATCGATTGCCCAAACTGTGCCACAAGGTTCTGAGCAAATAAATAATAATAATAAATTTATTTATTCAGACTATCGTCCACTTTGGTTAGTAACATTGCTATTCTTACCCTAATGTTAGTATTATATAAAAAATATACTAACGTCTAATCACCGCTGTACAATTCCATGTGAAACTGCACAGCAGCGATTGACGTATGCACAGTCCAGCCTTCTGGCCACCATTTTTTTTTTGTAAAGTTCCCCGTTAAGGTGAAATGGTAGCAGAACTCGGCGGAGATGGCGCCCTCATTTTGAATGGATTGTTTAAAGGTAAATATGGTGATGATTGGCTATTTGATTTCCAACAATCTCTGGAAGGACCTTTGAATTATTTTATGAACAACCGTAGAAAGTAATTTCGTTAGTCCGTCTCCGTCGGCAAGAGAGGCCACTTTTGCCGAAATTTCGTTATAAAACTAGACAGACTATCAATAATACTTTTAGCGATCGTTCATGGAATGAATTGAAGATCTTTCTGGAATTGTTGGAGTCAAATTGTTGATTGTCACCGTGTTTACTTTTAAATACGAGTAGTTTGTTTCGAATGAGGGCGCCACTTCTACTGGGTTCTGTTGCTGTTGGAAGCTTTTAACCTTTTCTTGTTGTAAAATAAATGCTGCAGTGCAGTTTGTTACCGCTTCTTCTACACTAGCGCTTTGGAAGCGGTAGTAAACTTAGCTGTAAGTAACCATTTAACGACAACAATTAATAACAACAATTGTGCAACAAAATAATGACGATTATTAAGAGATATTATAAATATCCTATGATAATAAAGATATATTTGAATTGAATTTAATTGAATTGAATAAAGAAAGTGTTTATGACAGACCATAGTTAAGTGAAATTGTCAAATACCAATAGTATTACCAGACAACCAGAGATATGAGTAGTACCGAAAAAATTAAAGAATTATTTTATTAAATATCTAAATAAAAATGTTATCTACTATGGAATCCAACGGTTACCATTACATATCATGTCTTTATCGCTAATGGGGCAGACAGAGAATTTTGAGTCTTACGGCTCTAAGCTGATAGAGCCTAGGGCCGCAAGACTCAAATGCAATTTACTGCGTGATGGAGGAGGAATCTTCCTTTTTAACCCTCAACAAAAAAGAGGGATGTAAGATTGACACTAATGTCTATATGTCTGTCTGTCTATAGCATCGTAGCACGCGAACAGATAGACCAATATCGATGCGGCTTTTAAAGTAAAAGCATGTTCCCTTGCGGTGTTTCTTAGCTATGTTTGATGAAAATCAGTTCGGTCATTTTCAGTTTGCCTGACAAATAATAGATGACGCTATGGATACGTTGTGATATGGATTAATTCTACTATTTAGTTCCTCCGCCCATCACTAGATGGCGTTTACATATGAAACATATACACGGTGATTTTTTACTGGTTTTGAAGCCGAAGGCCACTTCATAGGCATCGTTAGTAAGACCTTATAAGCTAGTCAACATAAAAATTCAAAAACAAAATATGTTGTCTAAAACTCGAAAGTAAAATTGTGAGATCAATTAGTAGTACCGCCGCCACACACCGCCGCCCGCCGGCCGGCTGGGTTCATCGACTTTACTCAGCGTATAACTACGTGGTCACGATCGAAAATCATTTACGCAACTTTTTTATCTTATGACATACAGAAATTTGGATTACGTATATGGATAGAGGAATTTATTTACTATACAACATTTTTTTTTCCAAAACCAATGAAAAGTCAGCGTGTATAAATACACGGTGATTTTTATTGGTTTTGAAGCCGAAGGCCACTTCATAGGCATAGTTAGTAAGACCTAATTAGCTAGTCAAAATAAAAATTCAGAAACAAAAAATGGTGTCTAAAACTCGAAAGTAAAATTGTGAGATCAATTAGTAGTACCGCCGCCATACATCGCCCGCCGGCCGGCCGGGGTCATCGACATTACGCAGCTGTTTGGCCGACGTATAACTACGTGGTCTCGATCGGAAATCATTTACGCAACTTTTTTATCTTATGACATACATAAATAATTTTGGGTCTTGCGGCTCTATGCAGAGCCGCAAGACCCAAAATGCTGTGTCTGCCCTTTAGGGATAAAGACGTGATAGTATGTATACATAAATTTGAATTACGTATATGGATAGAGGAATTTATTTACTATACGACATTTTTTTTTCAAAACCAATAAAAAGTCAGCGTGTATACATTTGCCTGACAAATAAACTTGTTCAAAAAGGATTCAAAATAATGATGTGTTGCTTTTTAACAACCGCATCGCCTATTAACATGATTCGCGGTTTTGCCTATTCCCTCGATCGGCTTCTATGATTTGGGTGGGGATCACCTTGTACACTCTTTTTTATTTTTCTCCCAGACCATTAAAGGAAACAACAAAACTACAACACAACGAAGTAAGTAAAAACACAAGAAAATTAGTTAGCAAAGTTGGTGCCCGTTCCTGTGGGAGCATTACTGGTTGTCAAGCTAAGTTTTGTCATTAGTTCCACATAGCTATGGAAACGACTAATAACGACTCTATACATACATAATTGTAGATACATACATAGTAGCTCTGTGAGCTGTAGATCTCTCGAGTCATCCCTATCCGATGAAGTATGTCTAATAAAAAAGTTGCGTTTTGATAAGGGTGACAAAAAGTTATGACTTTATGAGACATTTTTAAAAATTCTTCGAAATGACTGAAATATAATAATTTTAACGTTTATAACTCCAGTATTTACGTCAATTTGACAAAAATTTCGAAGAACTGAATCGACAGAAAAATCCTATCCTATCCTGCTAATATTATAAATGCGAAGGTGAGTTTGTATGTTTGTTTGTTTGTTACCACTTCACGTTTTAACCACTGAATCTATTTAGATGAAATTTGATATGGATATAGTTTGATACCCAGGGAAGGACATAGGATAGTTTTTATCCCGAAACTCCTACGGGGAGCGAAGCCCGCGGGTAAAGCTAGTACTGTATAATTTTCGAACCGTCTCACAAAATTTCACGAGAATCGGTTAAGAAATGCGATCTGTATTTGAGAACTACCAGACAAAGAAACTGACGGACAACTGGACAAAAGCATTTTTGGGCAAATTCGAAACTGAGACGCTTCCCTCGCTCGGTTTCATATACTATCATGTTTTAAAATCAAGTTTAGAATTAACATATTTTGTATCTCCTTATGATGAGACTCAAATTATGTTAATTCTGACAAAAATCGACATTGTGCGTCAATGTAGTTTAACCTTATTTACGTCAACTTTCCTATAAAACCATTTCTCTCAGTCTACGCCATTTACATTACTAAAAATTGCGCTCATTTGCTTGGCCCTAAATGTGAGTAAGTAGTACCAAGTAAAAGAAAAATATTTATTCAAAATTCTCGTTGCAAGAAATAATCTCCAGTTCTCCAAGAGTAGGCAGGGTCGAATTTAGGGGAGGGCCACCGGGGCTACAACTCCGGGGCCCTTGACAAGAGAGGGGCCCTCACATCAGACTTTGAAAAAATAACTTTAAATGTTGCCATGCCCTGACAAGGTTCATGTACAGAGCCTAAAAATATGTACCATCCACTTCTACTTACATGAATGCGACTAAATGATTTTAATTAAAAAATCTTTTCCTCCGACTTTTTCCCTTTTTTGCCCTTGGTTTCACAATAGATTATTTTTTTATTAACCTTTATTGCTCCAATGCTGGGCAAAGGTTTCCCCCATACCTTCTACTTATCTCCATTTTGTGTGACCAATTGTCATCTCTCCAACGTTATCTATGCCTGCCCGGCTTCCTGCGACAATCTGCAGGAATCCATCCTGAATCCATCCATCAAATACATAATATGTGAAAATTTCAACTGTCTATCTATCGCGGTTCTTGAGATACAACCTGGTGACAAACAGACGGACAGACGGACAGACAGCGAAGTCTTAGTAACAGGGTTCCTTTTTTACCCTTTGGGTAAGGAACCTTAAAAAAGAAGGATAAATTAATTAAAATTCATATTAAAATTGGAACTAAAATTAAGAGTAATTGTTCTAAATGCAAACACCAAAACAATGACTAAAAGTTCTTTTTATTCACTGTTTTCAGTGAATAAAATAAAATTTTTGGATAGGGAATGGTATAAAATTGATAATTGTATTTGGAAAGCAATTTGGGCCCGGGAGCCCCCACTCCTTTGTTGCCCTGAGGCCTCCGGACCTCTAAATCGGGTCCTGAGGGTAGGTAAGTAAGTGCTTGGATTTGGAGTAAGCACTACTTGTACTATAGACGTAATTCGTCTGCCCAATTTGTAGTTAAGGCACTTGGGGCCAAGCCACGGTAAGCCTTTTAGATTGCCTCGTAACTGCAGATTACAGTAATGGGGAGATATTGAAAGAAATATAAGTTTTTACAAGTTTATTTGCTACGCAAATTAAAAAAGCCCCGACTGTCAATAACGACATTTAGTGATGAATAGGGGAACTACATAACCATAGCGCCAACTATTATTTGCTAGGGAACACTGACTTACAGGCGTTAAAACATAGCTAAAAGTCGCCGCAAAAAACTGGCTATCAAGTAAAAAAACCGCATCGAAACCGGTCCTTCTGTTCGAGCGCTACGATGCCATAGATAGACAGACAGACCGACAGGTTAAAAATACCTTTATATCATCTGGTGAACGACACATATTTAAAAATGTATTGTATTTACAATGCTGCCAGTCAACGTGATAAATAACCTATCTACTGAGGATCGCTTAGATTATTTAACCCCCGATAAAAAAGGAGGTGTTATATAAGTTTTACTCCAATGTCTGTATGTTTTGTCTATCTGTCTGTCAGTTTATCTGTCTTTCTGCCTGGTTACCTGTCTATCTTGTCTGCCTGTCTGTCTGTATGTCAATATTATAGGGTGTTACGAATTTCAAATTTTCTTCATTCGCGAATGTAAATGCGAAAGCCAATGTTTAGGCTGCAAATGTGCGAATGCGAATGTAGACATCAAGTATTACAAAAAACATACATATTAAAAGTATTAAAAAAATTGCCATATCTCATTATTAATTCACGTTTCAATAAAAAAAAAGAGTCTTATTATTTCAAATAGTTAAAAAAAGGTACAATAAACTATTTGTTTACCTATTGCAACAACAAAACAAACTATGCAATCACGTGAAATAAACACTTCCTATTGGTCGAAATAATCACGTTATGCGCGAATCTCTAAAACGCAGAGAAAGCCATGTCATAACCTGCACATATTCGCATTCGCACTGATTGATGCGAATGCGAATGTCTTCTTCTTATCGTGTGTGTTAGTAACTAACACTAGTTGTCAGAGTTTTTCAACCGCCTTAAAGGCCTCTGACATGGTTTTACGTAACGACCAATGTCAAAGACAGTGACCGGGACCGACGGCTTAACGTGCCCTCCGAAGCACGGATCATCTTACTTATCAGACAATCAGGTGATCAGCCTACAATGTGCTAACCAAACTAGGACAACAACACAAAGTCGTTGCCCCCGCCGGGAATCGAACCCGCGATCTCCGGGTGTGAGCCGAACGCTCTAACCACTACACCACAGAGGCAGTTATGCGAATGTCAATGCGAATGTTTAGAACGATGCAATCGCATCGCACGCATTCGTAACATCCCTAGTCAGTAACGCCCCTCTTGTTTGCCGGGGATTAAAAAGAACGCTTTCCGCCTCACCACACACGGTTTACTTCCCTCCTGAAATCCATTCGACGTAAATGACTTAAAAAACTTCCTTTAAACGCTCCTCACGAAGGCTTTTAAGATAATTCAGTAAGTGCTCGCTATCCACCTGCCGTGATGCTGCGTCGCTTGTTGTACTCCCTCTTGGCCGAAATAGAATAAATTTTAATGGATACCTCACACTTTTTATAACAAGTGAGGTAGACAGAGCTGAAGGTCGAAAGACGACAATATACTTCGAGATAACACATAATTTTTCAAACTTAAAAATTGCCTTCACCCCTAAACAACACAATCAATTTTGATAAAATTTTTATGGGACCTCGGAATTTTCCAAATCGATCCAGTCATCTGCGGATAATCGAGTAAAAAAGATCGCGACGAATTGATAACCTTCTCCTTTTTTAAAAGTCGGTTAAAAAAGCAATAAATACAAGAACAGAAATACATAACTGATAAATAGAAGTACTTAATCTAAATTAAAAATCAATACATATAATAAAACAGTAGGAACCGCGTGTCTGTACATTTGATAAAATTAACAAAAATGTGTAAAAAAAAAAGAGTAACAGAATACAAAAAAGATTTTTTTGATTTTTTTGTCTGTCTGTCTATCTGTCTGTCTGTCTGTCTGTCTGTATGTACTCGCTAATCTTTAAAACTACTGAACAGATTTTTACGCGGTTTTCACTAGAAGATTAAGCTCATCCCTGAGCAACATATAAGCTTTGTTTCATCGACATCTGATGTCAAATAAAAAAGTTATCATCATATAAAGTTTAAAGATAATTTTTGTATGGGCGATTGTTTGTCTGTTAGTACACAATAATCTCTGAAATAATGGACGGATTCGAATGAAACTTTTTGTTATATAGCTGTTAAGCCTGAGCAACATGTAGGCTATAATTGATTTTGGAAAATGGAACACCTGATGCAGAACCTTAATTGTCCAGATAGACTATAAGAGATATATAAATGACGCCTTAGCAAAAGTTGTTCAGCCTGATGAGCATTTTTTGTTGAATTATAAAAATTGAAGACCTGGAACACCTGATGCAGAACCATAATGGTCCAGCTAAACTATTAGAAATATAAAATAACGCCTTAGCAAAAGTAGTTATGTCTGACGAAAATTTTTGTTGAAATATAAAAATCGAAGATCTGGAGCACCTGATGCAGAATCATAATGGTCCAGCAAAACTGTACATACCTATACATGAATAACGCATTATAGCATATACATCAATGACGCATTAGCAAAAGTTGTTCAGCCTAATGAGCATATTTAGACGCCGGAGTCATAAAGTCCACGCGAACAAAGTCGCGGGCATCAGCTAGTAAATAAATAAATAAGAAACTTACAAATAATAAAAAACCTCATGCAGATCATTGTCCTGCAGTAGAGAGCCCAAAAGGCTGGCAGCACGCTAGATGGCAATGCTGGTAACTACAAGAATACTTTAGCGAGGAGACTGTAGGCCAAGTCCTCTGGCTGCTCTGGCCAAGTATGGCTCTGGTAGTACAGCGAGGGTCATTCTCCTGCAGTGGAGACAAAAAGATCTGATGATGATGATGATGACAAGTTTACTGCGTAATTTATATAGTAAACCTATTAGAAACTATTTTAGTATCGAAACTAAGGCACTAAAGAGAATAAGCCTATTCCCTTAATGCACTTCGTCTAAAATTCTCATTTTACGACTCAAAGTTAGACCGTGCACCTGCTACAGAGTTATTATATCAATAAAGTGTAGCAACAGACTTCAAGGGAACCTTAAAGCCTGAGCCTGTAATGGATAAGATCTGTGGCAGCATACATAGTAACTTGTGAAAGTTAAACTCACCTCTTAGGGAACTTAATACTCTTACTGAACTGGGTTTCTTTCGGGTAATCTTTCTAGCAGTGGTCGTTCTGAAACGCTAGAAATTTTTTGCTTTGGAAACTAAAATAATGTTTAAAAATATTACCTTCAATAAGAGATAAATTTATCTCACATTGATTTTTTTACTTTGACTTTGATATAATATCTCCGTTTCCATTCAAATAATTAATTTCAAATGGGGCAGCACTGGACCTTGAAATTTTCAAGTATTCCCTGAAATTTTCCATTATTCCCTTAACTAGTCTAGTCGATAGATTTCCATACTAATTTAAGAGCGTTTTACTTCACTGGTTTGATATTGTACTTAGACATGATATTGTTATGTCTCATTATTAATCTTGTCTGTATGGAAACAGAACAGTGAAATAAAAAGACATTAAAAAGTTATAAGCCATCGAGATTTGTTGTTCTTGCTAATTTTAATTCAATTTTGAGCTTAAATTATAAGCAACTAGCTGTACCCGTGGGCTTCGCACCCCGTGGGAATTTCGGCATAAAAACTATCCTATGCCCTGGGTATCAAACTATATCCATATCAAATTTCATTTAAATAAGTTTATTGGTTGAAGCGTGAAGTGGTAGCAAACAAACAAATATTATACAAACTCATTTTCGCATTTATAATATTAGTAGGATAAAAGAAGTGTAAAATCTCCCAAAAAAAAGTCTACTCTGGCAAAACTCAGCTGTTGAAAATTTCAATAAACTTTGTTTATAATTTATTTATCTTGTAGTTTTTTTATAAAACTCCATTTTCCATAATCATACCAGGCCGTACCACCTGAGATTTCGGGTTCGATCCCTGATCAGATCAAGATGAAAATTTATGTTAATATTCCATTATAGTCCAGGAGAAAAAGAAAACCATAGAATGAGCTTCTTTTTACTACAATATAAATACCTACTAATCCCCATATATACTCGTAAATATAGCAAAGTGCGTTGTAACTTGTAAAGCGGCCTACGCTCAAACAACTCGTTAACAACTCACACAACTTATCAAAGCCTACCCTAATCTAGAATGTGAAATTTAGGGCACTTTCACTACTCATTTTGCATATAGTCTCTTACTGTCTTATTATAAAACGCAGACTAACTATGTTACTAGGTTTAAACCATTATCCGACCAAATCAAGGTGTCATTTTCAGATGAGACAATGGGATATTACTAGATGTCAATTTGATTTAGTCGGATAATGGTTTAAACCTAGTAATAAAGTTAGTCTGCGTTTTATAATAGGACGGTTAGTGTCGAAACAGACTGAGCGCAAGTTGCATCATCCCAGCGTATTCCCGGTTGCATCCTCAGCAGTTATGCTTCAGAGCCCGGAGTCCGCTACCTAACCAAGGAGATTTGACGAGGTTACTGGTTTTTCAACCGACTTCAAAAAAAGGAGGAGGTTATCAATTCGACGTGTATATATGTTTTATGTATGTTACCTCATAACTCCGTCAAATATGAACCGATTTTTAAAAAATATGTTTCGTTTTAAAGAATGCATTGCAAGGTTGGTCCCATATAATTTTTTTTTAAGATCGGAGAAAAGTTCTTGGAGCTAGAGACCGAAATATCTCAAAAAAGACAAAGTAGCTCAAATATTTGTGTATGTTACCTCATAACTTCGTCAAATACGAACAGATTTAAAAAATATATGTGTCCTTTTAAAGAATGCTTTGCAAGGTTGGTCCCATGTAATTTTTTTTAAGATTGGAGAAAAGGTCTTGGACCTGGAGACCGAAATACCTCAAAAAAGACAACTGTAGCTCAAATATTTGTGAATGTTACCTCATAACTTCGTCAAATACAAACAGATTTAAAAAATATATGTGTCCTTTTAAAGAATGCTTTGCAAGGTTGGTCCCATGTAATTTTTTTTTAAGATCGGAGAAAACGTCTTGGACCTGGAGACCGAAATTCCTTATTAACAGACAACTGCTGCTCAAATATTTGTGTATGTTACCTCATAACTCCGTCAAATATGAACAGATTTAAAAAATATATGTGTCCTTTTAAAGAATGCTTTGCAAGGTTGGTCCCATGTAATTTTTTTTTAAGATCGGAGAAAAGGTCTTGGACCTGGAGACCGAAATTCCTTATTAACAGACAACTGCTGCTCAAATATTTGTGTATGTTACCTCATAACTCCGTCAAATATGAACAGATTTAAAAAATATATGTGTCCTTTTAAAGAATGCATTGCAAGGTTGGTCCTATGTAATTTTTTTTAAGATCGGAGAAAAGATCTTTGAGCTGGAGACCGAAGTTCCTTAACAGACAACTGCAGCTCAAATATTAATAATACCTTCTTTTTTTCAACCGACTTCATGTATGCTCATATCACTTTCCGTCTAATGATTTCATGTTTGTTTGGAAGAATCCCTTATAAGATTAGTTTCTTATAATTTGAATGAAGATCTGATGAAGGGTTTTGGATCTGGAGAATAAAACTCCAGAAAGAAAGACAGCAAGTCTCTTGTAAAAAGTGCAAAGTTTATGATTTGTGTTTTTTTTTATATATACCTACTGCAGATATATTTGTAGCATCTTGTGACAAGGTAACACAGCCGTCCACGATGCCAAGAGGAAAACAAGCATACGGCCCACTAGAGCAATATGTTATGTCATAAATCCGTTGGTTCAAGCGCATGGAACAGAGAAATCATCAAAACAAAATAATGAAAAATAAAATAAATAAATATAATAAATTATAAATTTTATTGCAACGTGTTGCAGTTTCAAAGGTGTGCGCACGACAGGCAAATTGCATTCAACATACCGGCTTAAGTGATTTTTGGTAACCTCGCAGACCAAGGTCAATGACCCAGTCCGCTTAAATGAACTCTGCTTAAATGTTAATATAATAAGGTTGAAATTTGTCGAGCGATCCGATCGGGCCATTCGGGCTAGTTTGATAACTATTTATTTATTATTTCCAGAAAAAAACATTCAGCATACAATAAATAAATGCAATGAGCTTAGTTCTCTGCCTGCTAAAAGATGTGAAATAATAACTTTTAAAAAAAAATAATAACCGACTTCAAATCGAAATGCACTAAAAAGCAAAAAATAATAATTATTTATATCAGATGACCCTGAAGTTCTGGGTAAAAAATCTCTATAATACTCATTATTTATTTGGAGTCGGTGCCAATCTAAGTACCTATTTAACATTGAAATCATTCTTGAAGTACTTTAGAATACGCCACGGGAATCGAAATAATGTGAAAAACGCATTTTATCTGCAAATAATATTACATAAGTAATTATTAATTTAAAATTGCCTAAGCCTCAACAACTCAAAAAAGAGCTCTATAGCAAAGAACACTCTCGATTGAATTACTTTTGTAACAAGAAAAAATCAAATTCGGTTCATCGATTTGGGAGCTACGGAGCTACGACGTGGTATTACTCGTACATGAACTGGACTCTGAGGCAGGAAGATTGGCACCGACTCCAAATAAATAATGAGTATTATAGAGATTTTTTACCCAGAACTTCAGGGTCATCTGATATAAATAATTATTATTTTTTGCTTTTTAGTGCATTTCGATTTGAAGTCGGTTATTTTTTTTTTTAAAAAGTTATTATTACACAGAGCGACTGTCGTCTGAACTTCGTAACCCAAAGAGTAACCCTGAACCAATGCTTGGGTAGTTTGATGATCAAACGATAGATGCCGTTCGGGACCCACAGTTTATACGTGCCTTTTAAAACACGGAATCATCTTTCTTTTCAGGCAATCAGGTGATTCAAGCCTGCAACATCCTAACCAGACTGAAAGTAACTTTTCTCAAAGTCAACCCATGACCTCCGAATCACAAACGCCTTGACCACTGGACACGGAGGCAGTGGACTAATAGCAATTCATCAATTTCTAGCAAACGTTCACACTTCTTCTTATCGAGTGTGTTAGTGACTAACACTAGTGTCAGAGTTTTTAAACCGCCTTAAAGGCCTCTGACATGGTTTTAGGTAACGACCAATGTCAAAGACAGTGACCGGGACCGACGGCTTAACGTGCCCTCCGAAGCACGGATCATCTTACTTATCAGACAATCAGGTGATCAGCCTGCAATGTCCTAACCAAACCAGGACAACAACACAAAGTCGTTGCCCCCGCCGGGAATCGAACCCGCGACCTCCGGGTATGAGCCGAACGCTCTAACCACTACACCACGGAGGCAGTTCACACGAGGCGTCTCAACGCAACTTGCGCTACGTAATCGAATGGAATTTTTCGGGGTCCAGTTCTGTGTATTTGAAATAAAAAAAGGACTGTCAAAACGGCATTTAGAGATGAAAAGCAGAACTTCATATCCATAACATCATCTATTAAATAAATAAATATATAGGGACAAATTACACTGATTGAGTTAGCCCCAAAGTAAGTTCGAGACTTGTGTTATGGGATACTAACTCAACGATACTATATTTTATAACAAATACATATATAGATAAACATCCAAGACCCAGGACAATTTGAAAAAGGCCATTTTCCAACTTGCTCTGACCGGGAATCGAACCCGGGACCTCTGGGTGGCGGACTAGCATGGTGACCACTACGCCAAGGAGGTCGTCACATTTACTAGGAAACACCCTTACAAGCTTTAACACCCAATAACACACTAATTTCATCAAACATTGCTAAGAAACATTTCAAAGGAACTTCCTTTACGTAAAAAACCACATCGAAATCAACACTTCCATTCGAGCACTACAATGAAGACAGACAGACCGACAGACATTAACGTCGAACTTATAACAATCCTTTTTTACGTCGAAAAACTTTTTATCAACATGTTAACCCTCTGCCAATTCTAACTCCAAACTTCCCATGTCATGAAAATGGACGGGTTAAGAAGGGTCTAGTTATAAGTTATAACCGATCTAGATTTAAGTTTATTTTATCATAGAACGTGTTTATCGTGGATCTAAATCTCGGAAAGTTGTACTAAGTAGGCTGCAAATATTATTGCTCATTAGATAGATTATTAAAAACCGGCCAAGAACGTGTCAGGCCACGTACAATTTAAAGTTCCTTAGTTACGAATGCCAACTTTGCGTTCACGCCACTAAAAACTCCTATAAACGAATATTCTATTGAATTTGTAAGAAATTTTCCTTTTCTGAGTAAATGTTTTAATTTGGTCGCCTATTACTTTTGAAGTGAAAACTTCTTTAGCGGCGTTGTGCACTTTTTTTGGAATGGGTAAAAAATCTTAAACTCGCGTCAGGACACGTGGCCTGATCGAAAATTCGTAAGACGGCGCAGGGCGCTTGCGCGAATGTTCGTGTGTGTTTATGTTACAGCGTGCTACGCGCATCCATGGATGGTGACAGCTGATGGCTCGACCGTCTGTGTAGTGGCCATACTGCTGTGTATTTGAAAATGATTTTGTTGAAAATGAATTTGGTCATGCTTGTGACATTTGTGACAGACTGTGGTTCAGAAAAGATTTGAAATATTTTATACTGATAATTAAAGCAATTCGTGCAAAATTATTCCCTAACCATTCCAAAATATCAAAAATGCACAACGTTAATATTCAAGTTTTCACTTCTGCCGGCACTCCCAGAGTGCAACCCGTCGTTTTTTTTTTAATTTGTAAACCCTATCTAGCAATGATAGTTTTCCTTTTACTTCGTTATATTATATAGATAATATTTAAGAAAGACCTATTTAACGATCCCACATGGCGGGGTAAAAAAAATTACTCCTAGTTGGCTTGTATGGGAGCTAACCTAAAAAAATTAAGAATTTAGTTTACCACTTTTTAGATAGATAGATAAAACGTTTATTTGTGGCTATAGTAACACACATACAGAATAAAGATACAAAAATTACAAAACAAAACATGTAAAAACAACGTATTGAGGACATATATCAACAACTTTGTATCTGTGTGCTACAGCAGTCCAAAAAGGTCGTAGCTCAGTGATTCGTGCTGCTGAAAAAGTAGCTCACTGATTCTCAGCTACGGCCTGTCAAGTGCGAGTGCGCATCTACGGAATTTTATCAAAAGAAGGCAAGAGAGATTGAAATTAAATATTGAATAAATAGGTGATTATCTAGAGACCAATATCGTGTTTTTCCGCATGATTAATGTACATACTCATGCTAAATCACAGCTTTATAGGACTTTAGTCTCTGGAGTAAAACCGCGGACGGACAGACATACATACCGACAGACATGGCGAAATTATAAAGATTCCTTATTTTCTACGGAACCCTAAAAAGTATGGTATATGATTTTTTTTCTCTGATTAGCAAAGCTGACAAAGATACAGCGCATTTAAATTTCGCGTGACGTCACGATCAGATACGATTTTTAGCCCACAGTCTGAGACTTCAAAGCGCTGTATGATTTTTTATTACTTAATAAAATAATATATTTTTAACCCGGTCCACGTCCCTATAAACATTTAATTTTAATTTATCAAACTTTATTGTTCCAAAGTACAAATATACTTTTAACAAATGGCGGACTTAATGCTAAGAGCATTTTCTCCCAGTCAACCATAGGGATAAACAGAGAAAATTATGCGGCACACAAAAGCAATAAAATACACTTACTTACTTACAAGTATAAAAAAGTTATTTACACAAAAAAGTTGCGTCTTAATAAGAGCAACAAAAAGTTTGGTGATATTTGTAAAATATATTTATTGTAAATGTTTTATTTTTAAAGTCTCAGCCCCCATATTTTTGACAAAAAAAAATTATTATTTTCGACCCGTCTCACAAAAATTCACGAGCATCGGTTCTGTAGACGAGAACAGTCGGACAGACGAACTGACGGACAGCCGGACAAAATCATTTTTGCCCAATTTCGAAACCACGCATGTGTCACTTTCCAGTTAGATATATTAGGTCTAACAAAATATACTGAAACTATTTTAAGGGTGAATTTAGTACGTGATAGTAAACAACTTTCCCAAAAGAACACATATCGAAATATAAAAAACAATTTTTGACTTTCCGTAGAAACTCGGATCAGCTGATCGGTCAACTTGTATGGGAGGCCAAAAATTACTTTTCATATATCGATACGTGTTCCTTGGGGAAAGTTGTTCAGTATCATGGACTGAATTCACCCATAAAATAGTTTCAGTATATTTTGTTAGACCTTATATATATAAGCGCGCGGCGACCACTCCGGAGTGGGAAATTCAGTGACATGAATCGTTTGTTCAGAGTAAAAAGAAAAAAAATGGCTTGCAATTGGTTTTTATGTATCTAAACGAAACAGTGCTGAGTTCTGACGCGAGCTAAATTAAACCATATCGCTGACCATATTAAGTAAATATTTCTTCGAATTTCTTTACTGTGTAAGACTTCTGTACGTGAGTACTTATTCTGTGTAGAAACTAAGGGCGGATTTCATCGTTGAAGTAAAACGCGATCAATTGAAGCTAAACTCGTTTACGCACGTAACGTGGTTCCTTTGGATTTCATCGACAAAAACTAATCGCGTTTAACAATCTGAACGTCCGATATTGGCCGTTTAACGCTTCTAAACGCGTTCAATCAAACAAATGTCAAGTCAATGCCGAGATTTGACAACTTTGATTGACGATATTGACATAGGTAGGTACATACTTTTTAATTTACGTTCCGATCCTTCGCGATTCTTTACCGGTTTTAAATCGATGAGTTTTGCTTATCCGTTATTCATATTTTCTGCGTGAAATGAAAACTATCAAATAATTTTTACTGTAATCTGTGCTTTTTTGTCTATGAGTTTAGGTGAACTTTGTTTTCGTAAACGCGATCAAAAATTTGCTTCGAATTGACGGTGAAACTCATTTGAAGTTGATCGAGATCAAATCAAACATTTGAACTCAGTTATGTTAAACTCAGTTTTGCTAAACCCGTTTATCAATAAAAACGATGAAATCGGCCCTAAGACGCTTCGCTCGTTTCGCTTGCTCGGTTAATTAGTTGTAACAAAGTGGATGTTTCGTAAACTTAACTAGAACTTAACAAGCGATTGAGACAAGAACTGTGATTAAGGACTGGAAGTTCGTTAATTTATTGAGGTTATCTGATTTCGTTAGCTCACCCACCTTACTTTGAAGTTAAATCGTTAAAATCACTGGGAAGTTTACGTGTGAGTAGGTCGGTGCTTTGGAGCTTAGTAATCTACATAAACCTCTGTATATCTCAAACGTACACAGATGTAATGGGGTCGATAGATTTTTACATGATAAAGTAAATTTATCACAAGATCTTATCTTCTATTTCGACTCCAGACAAACGTTTTAAATTTATTCTATTTGTTATTGTATATAATTGTGTTTTTCATAGTACTTAAAGTTATTACAATCAAATGCCGTGTGGTTTCCGGGTGGTTTCCGGCAGAGTAGTATAGGGCCACTCCAAGTCCTCCCGTGGATGTCGTAAAAGGCGACTTAGGAAATACGAGCTAAACAAAGCTTACGAACATCAATAAAATCTCTCCAACCCATCGGGCCAGCGAGGAGAGTGTAAGCCAAGTCCTATGGCTGCTCTGGTCAAGTATATCTGTGGTAGTACAGAGAGGGTCGTGCGCCTGCAGTGAAGACAAAAAGACCTGAAGAAGAAGAAAAAGATTACAATCAAACAAACAAACAAAACCAAAAGTCGGGGGTTTATTGAATTTGCCTTGTTATCTGTCTTTAGTCAAATCTTCCAAAATTGGATCCATTTCCCGGTTTTCCCCGACGTGAAGCTTTTCTACGCGCATTGCGAAAAACGGACACTTTGGCTAATGGGCGAAGAAAAGCATTATGAACTAATTTGAAGCATTATGTAGTGTAGACCTTGATTAAGACAACATTTAAAATTATATTTCCGTTTCCTTTCAAATAATTTATAAGATAAGATAAAAAAAAATATTGCACCAACTAAGTATGACAGTAATTAAAAGTACATTTCAAATATAGTAGGTACAAAGGCGGACTTATCACTAAAGTGATTTCCAGCCAACCTTTGGGTAAAGAAGACTATAAAAGATGTGGGGGAGTTGGCGCAGTTAGAGTATTACAGTGTAGAAAAATACATAATTGATACGTCCCAATCCAAATCCAAAAGCCTACTAATCCTACTAATCCTATCCTATTCTATCCTATCCTATCCTACTATCCTACTAATATTATAAATACTTGAATATTTGTTAAGATATAGTTTGAGACTCGGGAAAGGGACATAGGGTACTCTTTATCCCGAAATTCCCACGGGGAGCAAAGCCCGCGGGCATAGCTAGTCTTCTACAATACGTTAAGAAAACCCAGTCCGAACCGTTAAGGTAATGTTGGCTAGCTTGTGTAGGTTCCATTCATTAGTTTCACTCATCCCTGAAATTGCAAATAAAGTCTGCTTCTCCATACAAAATTAAATACCTACAGTTCCAAAATGCATGAAGCAAGCTGCAGATTTTTTTTTGCGATTTAAGGGCTGGGAGAAACTGATACGGATTCTTTATTTCTACTGGGAGAAACGGATTCTTTATTTGTGAAAAGATTAAAACAGATACTTACAGAAAAGTCCTATTATACGGTAGACGAGTTTTTAAATGATAAAGAAATACCCAACTGACAATACAAAACCTCTAAACATAATAAATTACTTGTAGACAGAATCTTGACATTAACTTTCTAAAATAAAATTAATTTGATAAAATTGACGTAATAAAATCAAATTAATAACAAAAAGTGCATGGTAAATAAAATTGCATGGAATAAAATAATAACAATATGATATAAAAAGCCTCTGTTCATGATGCAAATAATAATTAATATTGAATAGTATTTTTTAATTTCATATAATATATTTTTTCTTGGACTAGAACACCCGCTTGCCGTTCCATTTTATTTTTGCAATACCCGACAGGGTTCATGTTGTACTTAAGAACAGTGGTAATATTAGTAAGACTAAGAACTGATGTATAATATGAATGTAATAAATGAATTGAATTGATAAATGGAACCCACACAAGCTACCCAACAATACTTTGACAGATCGGACAGGGTTTTCTTTACATATTGTATAAATTGAGTAACATAGTATGTACGTATTTGTATCACAGACCCAAGTAACAAAAATCTACCGAAACACAAATTTTCCTTTTTAGAAGTCGGTTAAATCAGTCTGGCACGAGTGTTGCTACAACATGTCTTATTCATTACTTTTTGCTGCGCTCAGTCATGACACAGCTGTCCCGTTGATATATGGCTGAACCTATTGACTAGTTATAAAAAGTAGACAGCGAATTTGTATATCTATGCTCTGTGTTTTTCCTTTTCCCCCTAGACCTTGGTTAGGAAATACAAGCTAAACAAAGATTTTAAACTTCATTGCGACCTCTCCAACACGTCTGGCCAGCGGGGAGAGTGTGGGCTAAAGTCCTCTGCTCTGGCCAAGTATGGCTCTGGTAGTACAGAGAGGGTCGTGCTCCTGCAGTGGAGATAAAAAGACCTGATGATGATTTAAAATTGGGGCAGCACTAGACATATCTTCCATTATTGAGTAATAAAGTATGCCTCACAGACCTAATAGAAAAATCTGCCGAAACACAAATTTTCCTTTTTTGAAGTCGGTTAAATCAGTCTGGCACGAGTGTTGCTACAACATGTCTTATTCATTACTTTTTGCTGCGCTCAGTCATGACACAGCTGTCCTGTTGATATATGGCTGAACCTATTGACTAGTTATAAAGAGTAGACAGCAAATAGAGAACATGCAGGTATTTTTTTCATTTGTCTAATAAAATCCCTGTTAAGACGAAATGGTAGCAGAAGTGGCGCCCTCAACTGAAATAAATTGTTTAAAAGTAAATATGGTGATAATTAAAATTTGACTTCCAACAATCTATTAGAGAGACTTTTCAATTATTTTATGAATAACTTTTAAATGTATTAATGACAATCCGTCTTGTTTTAAAACGAGTTTTTACCAAAAGTGACCACTTTTGGCGAAAACTTGTTTTAAAATTAGATTGACTTACGCAATTCCTTTAAAAGGTCATTTACTGGACTGAACTTGCTCCAAAAATATTGCCGGTGTTTAAAAACTTCATACATACATACTATCACGTCTTTATCCCTAATGGGGCACACAGAGCATTTTGGGTCTTGCGGTTCTATGCAGAGCCCAGGGCCGCAAGACCCAAAAGCCACTTTTAGCGTCATGGTGGGCGAGAAGATGGAAAAGCAATCAAAACAGTGATGGGTTGCTAGCCGCATCGCCTGTTAACATGATTTGCATTTTTGCCCATTTCCTCGATCGGCTTTTTAAAAACTAACCCTTTATTTTTTATCTTTAATCTATTGATTGAAGTTCCTGGGAGCAAGAAGATGTGTAAGTTCGTTAAACGG
Source organism: Acrobasis consociella (assembly GCA_963555685.1). Taxonomy (NCBI): domain Eukaryota; kingdom Metazoa; phylum Arthropoda; class Insecta; order Lepidoptera; family Pyralidae; genus Acrobasis; species Acrobasis consociella. The sequence continues at coordinate 1,808,040 of OY743127.1, forward strand.
TAAAGTTCGTTCAAAGGAAAAAGAACTTGACTAATCTATTTCTATCTTTATCTGTGGTTTGATCCTTACAAAAACATAGCAGTCCGTTTTTTGTCCGCCGATTACAAGGGATGAGATAACTTGGATCTTGGATATTTGGTAAAATATCTTTTTTGTTGACAAGCTTCTGAAAAATCACAGCTGCGTCACTATAGTATTTTTGTAACGCTTTACTTCCTTCTTCTTCTTCTTATCGTGTGTGTTAGTGACTAAAACTAGTGTCACTAACACACACGTGTGTGCTTTACTTACTAAAGATAAGTGTACTAGAGAAGAAAATATTTTACGGTATGTTTGTATACGAACGTACTCTTCTTTTTTGCTCTGGATACTTTAGAGGCTATCTTTATTTTTTCACTTTTTTATTCCTCCCTGAAATAAATGTTGAGATGATATGGGCGTGTAGAAAGAATGGATGAAAAGAGATTAACAAAAAATATTTATGTGACAAATGTGAAAGGAACAGTAGGAAGGGTCGGCCTCGGCGAACCTTCTGCGACCAAATTGCAGACTCTTAAAAAACGAGAGGTAAAAAGTACCCGTAACCTTAGGGCATGTATGAAGAGATTAATGAGTTTAGATGAAACAAAAAAGGTTTGTCAGGATCGTAGCAAGTGGAGGTCCATAGTCTCCGCCTACCTCTATGGGAAACATTGCCTGATATTATGTATGTATGTATGTTTATTCCTTCCTATAATATAACCCTAACTATACAATTAAAGGTTAGTACATCATTCATCATCATAGTTCATCATCATTTCAGCCGCATAACGCCTACTGCTGGAAATAGGCCTCTCCCAAGGATTTCCAAAATTACCGATCCAGAGCGGCTAGTATCCACCGCCATCCAGCGACCTTGGTCAGGTCGTCAGACCACCTTGTGGGTGGGTGTCCTACGCTTCATCTACCAGTACGTGGTCGTTATTCAAGAACCTCTTTGCCACAACGGCCATCGCTTCGTCGCGCTATGTGTCCCGCCCCGTCCACTGATTTTTCGAACAAGCTAATGCGCTAAAAGGTTGGTACAGGTCCTTTGATTGCTTCAAGGGAGCGTCTGGCGACAAATATAAACGAGTTAAATGAAGCCTAAAGACGCCCACCACATTTACGAGCATGATCTGAAATTTTGCAATTTTGAAATTTTGCGAAAACCGTAAAGATGGTCAAATTTAACTTGCAAGATTAGATTACACACAGAAAACTGGACAGATGAAACTAAATAAAAACTTGTAATAAAATGAAAAAGCAATTATGGCGACTCTTATACCTTTAAACGAGCAATTCTTGTATATTTATTTATATATATATATATATATTTATAAATTTCTGTGATCTCGAAAACGGCTCTAACGATTTTGCTGAAAATTGGTATATGGAGGTTTTTGGGGGTAAACAATCGATCTAGATTAGTCTTATGTTTGGGAAAACGCGTGTTTTCGAGTTTTCATGCGTTTTTCTTTCACGCAGAATATGGTCGCTAATTTCGTCGCGCCGGCCGCCATCCGCTTAGCTCAGTGGTTAAGGGCGCTGACCGCTAGAAAGAGTGTTACGGGTTCGAATCTCACTCGGTGACTTACTTTTGTTTTTTTTTATGTTCAAGTTTTTATATAATTTTTTATTTTGTACTGTTTTTAGACAAGTTAAAAAAATGTAGTTAATTTTATTTTATTTTATTATCACACAAAACAGATTACAACTATTACAAAAATCCACAAAAAAAACATTAAAAACATTAAAAACTGGTCGCAATCCAAAACATGTGTGTATCTACAAAAAACAATTATTAAAGGAGAATCTTACAAACTAAGAGAAAACAAGTTTATCAAATGAAATATTACAATTAGTTTACTATACATGCTTATTCTCCTGTAGCACAGTACAGGATTTCCTTGAGTGTCCTAATGTATGAGCCCAGCTTAGGATCAAAAACATCAAATTTTGGGTTAGTCATCGCAATCTTGTTACACTGACGGGCCATCCTCACAATAGGGTTATAAAATGAGGTATTATTTTTATATGTTTGTAGAGCAAAAATTCCTGTTTGATTTGATCTGCGGGCACTATACCTAGTGTTGAAAGATATTTGAGAAAGTAAAGAAGGAACATCAACTAAAGAATGAATTATTTTATAGAAATAAATAAAATCAAAATATTTTCTTCGTGATTCTAACTTTTGTACGTCAAATCTTGACAGTCTTGCCTCATAATCAAGAGTGGTACGTCCCAAATGTTGACGATAACACAATAATCGTAAGCACGTTTTTTGAACTCTCTCTATATTATCAGCATGTACTTTGTAGTGTGGTGACCATATTGGGCTACTGTATTCTAAAATGGATCTGACTAGGGTATTGAATAAATATATAGTCGACCGAGGCTTTTTAAAGTCTTTCGTGGATCTAAAGACAAACCTAAGTAGCTGATTTGCTCTTGTTGTTATATGATCATAGTGTGCTCTGAAAGTTAGTTTTTCGTCGAACATAACACCCAGATCTTTAACAACATTGGATCTTTTAAGGACCTGATTATCAACAGTATAATCATTAACGATCCTATTACACTTGTTTGTGAACGTTATAACAAAACACTTATCTATATTAAGATTCATAAACTTTTCCTTACACCAATTTGAAACAGCATTTAAGTCTTTCTGTAATAAAGTACAGTCATTGGTAGTGTTTATAGTTTTAAATATTTTTAGATCATCAGCATATAACAGACATTCACAAGACAAGCGCTCGACGAGATCATTAATGAATACAACAAATGATAATGATCCTAAATGTGACCCCTGGGGTACTCCAGATGGCACGGCAATGGGAGATGAAGTATACCCTCTTAAGGTCACCAACTGGCTTCTTTTGTCTAAATAAGAGGTCAATCAGCGCAAGAGACTACCGTGAATACCATAGGAGGCGAGTTCGATACAAAGCTGTCTATGATTCACTTTGTCGAAAGCTTTCGAAAAGTCCGTATAGATAGAGTCAACCTGACCACCTATGGCAAAGCTCTTACATAAATAGTTTTTGTATTCAAGTAGGTTGGTCACGGTTGATCTAGCCTTTACGAAGCCATGCTGCTTATCCGAAATTAGTGGTTTAAAATGGCTATATAACTGATTGTGAACCAAGGATTCCAAAAGCATGGCAAAGTATGACAAAATGCTTATTTGTCTATAATTTTCGCAGCGTGACTTATCTCCGTTTTTATAGATAGGAATAATATGAGCAATTTTCCATCGTTTGGGAAATATTCCTAGAGTCAGTGATTTATTAAATAAGATGTAAAGTGGTGTGCATAGCTCTTTTGCACAATTTTTGATAAAAGATGAAGGTAACTGGTCAGGCCCAGGTCCTTTATTAGTATCCAGTTGTTTGATTTTCGTCATTATATCTATCTCGGTTATATCAATATGACACAATGTGCCAATTGCTCTGCTCCTAGCTGACTCATGACTACAGCTGGACTGATTCACAGATGACTTACTGCTCTGAGGATCTGATTCAAATACCGATCCAAAATATTGCGAAAACATTTCACAGATATCCTGTCCATTTTAAGAAGAAGAATCACCAAATTGCATAACTTGAGGCATTGAGACATGCCCCTTTCTATTGTTTACAAATTTCCAAAAATGTTTTATATTGTCTGACATGGATTCTTCGATTGAGGCGACATATTTCTTGTAACATTGATCAGAGATTTTTTTCGATCTAGCACGAAGTAGAGAAAATGTGTCGTAATCTCTTGGATTGTTAAATTTTTTATAGAGTTTATGATATTTATTTTTCTCTTCGAGTTAATGTTTGAGATGTAACCGACCGAGCAAAGCTCGGTCACCCAGGTACTTCTTAACATTATATGACGACTAAATACATATACTGAAACATTTTAAGGGTAAATTTAGTTAATGTTACGGAACAACTTTCCCCAAGGAACACGTATCGAAATATGAATAGTAATTTTTGGCCTCCCATACAAGTTGACCGATCAGCTATTATTTTTAGGGTTCCGTAGCCAAGTGGCAAAAACGGAACCCTAGATATATAGATTCGTCATGTCTGTCTGTCTGTCTGTCCGTCCGTATGTCACAGCCACTTTTTTCAGAAACTATTAGACCTATACTGTTGAAACTTGGTAAGTAGATGTATTATGTGAACCGCATTAAGGTTTTGGCACAAAAATAGAAAAAATACAATAAATTTTTGGGGTTCCCCATACTTAGAACTGAAACTCAAAAAAATATTTTTCATCAAACCCATACGTGTGGGGTAGCTATGGATAGGTCTTCAAAAATAATATTGAGGTTTCTAATATTATTTTTTTCTAAACCGAATACTTTGCGCGGGAGACACTTCCAAAGTGGAAAAAAGTGTGTCCCCCCCCCCGTAACTTCTAAAATCAGGGAATTATAAAACTAGAAAAAATACATGATGTTCATTACCATAAAAACTACCAGCGAAAATTGGTTTGAACGATATCTAGTAAGTAGTTTTTTAAAATACGTCATAAATCATAAACGGCAATTTACCTTTCATTAAATCAACTCAAATATAAAAATTAGAAATAAGCGGCCAAGTGCGAGTCGGACTCGCCCATTAAGGGTTCCGTAGTAGCAAATAACATAATATAAAAGTCTTGTAGTATGTTTTTTTAATTGTTATATTTGAGTTGATTGAATGAAAGGTAAATTGCCGTTTACGATTTATGACGTATTAAAAAAAAATACTTACTAGATCTCGTTCAAACCAATTTTCGCTGGTAGTTTTCATGGTAATGAACAACATATATTTTATTTAGTTTTATCATTTTCTTATTTTAGAAGTTATGGGGGGTGGGGACACACTTTTTTCCACTTTGGAAGTGTCTCTCGCGCAAAGTATTCGGTTTAGAAAAAAATGATATTAGAAACCTCAATATCATTTTTGAAGACCTATCCATAGATACCCCACACGTATGGGTTTGATGAAAAATAAATTTTTGAGTTTCAGTTCTAAGTATGGGGAACCCCCAAAATTTACTGTTTTTTTTCTATTTTTGTGTCAAAACCTTAATGCGGTTCACATAACACATCTACTTATCAAGTTTCAACAGTTTATGTCTTATAGTTTCGGAAAAAAGTGGCTGTGACATACGGACGGACAGACACACAGACATGACGAATCTATAAGGGTTCCGTTTTTGCCATTTGGCTACGGAACCCTAAAAAACATACTACAAGACTTTTATATTATGTTATTTGCTACTACGGAACCCTTCATGGGCGAGTCCGACTCGCACTTGGCCGCTTATTCATATTTAGGTTCAAATCAGCTCTTTGGGGCAAGTTTTTCACTATCATGGACTAAATTCACCCTTCAAATAATTTTAATATATTTTTGACCGAGCGAGCGAAGCGAGCGAAGCGTCTCAGTTTCGAGATTGGCCAAAAATTCTTTTGTCCGTCTGTCTGTCTGTCTGTCTATCTGTCTGTCTGTCTGTCTGTTCTCGCCTACAGGTCGCATTTCTTAACCAATTCTCATGAAATTTTGTAAGTAGATTCAGAAACAAGATTTTTTTTGTCGAGCCAGTTTCTCGAAATTTTTCAAAATGGCGGATATATGGGGGTTTAAAATTTTTTAACTGTCATATATCCGCCATTTCAAAATATTTTCAAAAATCTCATTAGACTTTTTTGTTGCCATTATAAAAACGATTATTTTTTATTTGAAAAATTTTTTTTGGCTGAACAACTTCTTTATACGTTATACTTAAACGGGTTTAGGGTGACTCGCGAATTCTAGCTGACTAAGCCGTGACGGATATACAATACAAATCTTTTTACATATTATACTAAAACTATTTAAGGGTGAATTCAGTCCGGGTTACTGAACTTTCTTAAAAATACATACACCCTGAGGTCTACAAAGTTATTTCTCTGAATAACTATTATGGTTATTATTTTGAGTTTCATAAGTACTTAGTTCTTAAAAAAAAGGGACTTGCTTATTTTACGATTAGTTTTTTTTTCAGTTTTTGTTTATTTTGATTGATTGTTGCCTTGTTATTTAGCAATATTGTTGAGCGAATTTTCGTTCAATCGCTATCGCTGCTTGTCTGTGCTTCTGTAGTAAATAGTATTAGTAATTATGCTACGAACTAATAAGAGATCGACAGCAACCAAAGCACGCGAAGTAGCTTTACGAAGAGAGTAAGAAACCAATGAGCAGCGGCATAGACCCATGGCAATACAAATAAACATTTAAACGAAAACCCATTAATAGCTTTCTGGTTTTTCCAACAACGAGATGACTTTGTCATTTAAAAAATGATGGATAATTCTTCGGTAAAAGACTACTGGTACAGAACTGAATTTCAGCATCACGGTAGACCTCATATCCATGGCATGTATGGTTGGAAGGTGTTCCTGACATTTCAGAGCTAGATCGAAAGTCGTTGGAAGAAAGGGCTGTGATTGGCAACTTTTTTGGAAATTTGGTCATAACCATGAATCCGCTTATCGGTAAACCTGCACCGATAGTTCATCCAAATCAGGTACATTATTCTGAAATAATAATCGCGAGGTCTAAGTTTGTGGCGAACTACTAGTATTAGACCTTATAGCTATAATATTAATGGTATTGCAAGGTCAAAATCTTTAAGACTAATTTAAATTTAAAGTTTAGTTGCAAGGTATCGAATAAATTACTCTACATTATTTACGTAGACTCCAAAACTAAATATTTATCACCCGAAAACTACTTACCCCAACCAACCCCATTTTACGGGAAACAAAACAATTTCACCCTCAAACTACCCCACCTGCGTAAAAAGATATATTAGAGGGACTTATGTGGCCTTTATCTTCGCACTTAATTACATGTGCTTTAGAAGCAGACTTTTCGGGAAATGTTTAATTAAATACTTCAGTTTTCGAACCGTTTTAGGTATTTTACTGGTGAAATATGGAATATACCAGCTGTTTCCCTTTCCGGGTCTAAATTATAAAAATTATCGACGAAACGGGGGTCAACCTCTTGTCTCCACTGCAGGAGCACGACCCTCTCTGTACTACGAGAGCCATACTTGGTCGGAGCATCCAGAGTACTTGGCTTTCACTCTCCTTGCTGATCAGACGGGTTGGAGAGGTCTCATTGATGTTTATAAGCTTTGTTTAGCTTGTACTTTCCTAAGTCGCCTTCTACGACATACATGGGAGGTCTTGGAGTGGCCCTATTGTACTCTGCCGGAAACAGCACGGCTAGAAACTAAGCAGGCGGATAATATAATATTTTCCTTTCGTTATGTCATCTACGTCCTCCTATTGAATCTCCTCATTTCTGATTTGATCGCGTAGAGAAACACCAAGCATAGTCCTCTCCATAGCCCGCTGAGCGACTCTTATGAGACTTATAGTAAGGAGCCACGTTTCAGGGTTGTATTGAGGGTTAATGATTAATCCTACCTACTATCCTACTAAAATATTGTAAATTAAATTCGAAAGTGAGTTTGTATATTTGTTTGTTACCTCTTTACGCTTAAACTACTGAACCGATTTGGATGAAATTTGGTATGGATATAGTTTCAGACTCGGGGAAGGACATAGGGTACTCTATATTCCAAAATTCTCACGGGGAGCGAAGCCCGCGAGTACATCTAGTGATAAATAAATGTTAATGTTTAACTCTTTACATTTAGCCAGCTTTGGTAGTCCGTTGAAATAACCTAAAGCAGGTCTGGCAGACCGTTGTTTTACCTTAAAGTTTCCTAAATTATTGTCTCAAACGGCACTTGAGACTTAATTAGTAAAGTTAGGAGTTACGACGTCACTTACAAACATACACTGTACAGATGTTATGTGATGTTTCTGTAATTTATAGGTAAAGTTTGTTTTTGTTTCCGTACCGCCACACAGGAAAACACAAAAACAAACTTTAAAACACTTTATTGCTCTCAATATACAACGTGAAAGGGATATACCCGTAATGAATTGAACCACGGGCTATAGTAGATCACTATAGTATAATGAAATTAAAATAACAGTAAAAGAACAAAAAATATTGGCATTTCCATACTAAAGTGTGCATAGCCGCCCGGGTAATTTGTATGAGAATGTCAATTTTTTTTTGGTTTCTGGTATTTTAATTTTATTATGCAACTAGCTCTGCCCGCGGGCTTCGCTCCCCGTGGATATTTCGGGTTAAAAACTATTATTTGTCCTTTCCTGGGTCATAAACGATATTCATACCAATCATCCGTTCGCACGTGATGGCGTGACAAAGGTAAATAGGGGTTAATTTTTATATATATAAGATAGTGATCTAGTATATCCCGTGTTTTCATTTCTTACAGGTATGTCCCTTCCTCTATACTTATACATATTTTAAAAGCCCTTACAGTCCCGTTATGGATAAAGACGTATAGCGTAAAGAGTCTTAATAGTAAAGTATATGAAGTAGTCACGACTTCTGACTTAAGAGAAAATTTAATAAAACTGTACCTCGTTTTACGACGGTCGGGTACGTTCCGAGGGTTTCAGTTTACTTGGTCATAAACCAGAAGTATCGAATGATCAAATTTTTATGATACGTCATTGAAAATTATGCTCCAGATATTGAAGTTTCGGTTGGAAAGTTGTTATGTATTTTCTTTTCGACTTCAAAGAAGTTTTACGTAAGTGTGAGTAGGACTCGCGCACGAAGGGTTCCGTACCATTACATTTTCATACATTTCACGTCTATATCCCTGAGGGGGCAGACAGAGCCTGGGGCCGTAAGACCCAAAGGCCACGTATAGCGTGATGGTTGGCGAAGGAATCAAAATAGTGATGGGTTGCTAGCCGCATCGCCTATTACCATGATTAAAATCTCGCCCATTCCCTTGATCGGCTTTTACGATCTGCGTGGGAAGAGAAGCAGCTGGTACATTCTAAGTTTTTTTTTATTTCTCCCAGACCAGCATGGGAGGATTAATATACACGTAATTATTACATACAAAATTGAATCTACTATGGTCCCGCGCAATATGCGTCCCCGTTTAGAGTAAGGGGGAGTAAGGGGATTCTTAACTCATTCTAAAAATGTCTGTGTCATATGTTAGTTTTCTTATATTATAGTTATAGTTAGTCTTCATGATTTAATTCCACCTTCGCCGTTCCATTATCGAACTACCAGGAATGGGTCAGGGCTCCATCCCTATGTAGTACAAGATCCAACCTCTCGTACAAAACGCTTTGCGTCTTCTTTCCTTATACGTACGGCTAGAGACTGGAATGCTCTGCCCTCCCACTTATTCCCCGAAAGATACAATTTGGATGTCTTCAAGAGAAGAGTGAATAGGTATTACTTGAGTATGCGTGATCCATCCCTGACCGTTTCGTCGCCTTCCACCAAGTGAGAAGCGGTCAAACGCTACTAAGTTCTAAATAAAAAAAAATAAAAAAAAGTTTTAATCAAAAAGTTTCATTATAGTTTGTTAGATCGTATATAGGAAAGAAGTAGGTTACACGGTATACATAGACATGTTACTCGTATCAAAAAGATTTGTTCAAGATCCAAGATCTCAGTTCCCCAATTTATTGCGAAGCGCGGAACTCCCGAGAGACCTATAAACTTATAGGGGGATACGATTGGGGGCGCGGGGAAATAGTTGGTACAGAGCTGGAAACCCTGTTTTGTTTTTTCTCGATTGCGAATAAACACAAAAGACACAGGAGAATAGGCTATTTTACTATGTATGTTTTTGGCTAATCCTTAATTCCTTACTATCCTTACTAATCTTAAACCTTTAAACGAGCAATTCTTGTATATTTATTTATATATTTCTGTGATCTCGAAACAGGCTCTAACGATTTCGCTGAAAATTGGTATATGGGGGTTTTCGGGGGTAAAAAATCGATCTAGATTAGTTTTATGTTTAGGAAAACACGTATTTTCGATGTTTGAGATGTAACCGAGCAAAGCTCGTTCGCCCAGGTACTAATATTAATGCGTATGTAATATGTTTGTAAATTTATTTTTTGTTTTTTACCACTTCACGCTTCAACCACTGAACCTATTTAGATGAAATTTGATATGGATATAGTTTGATACCCAGGGAAGGATATAGGATAGTTATTATCCCGAAATTCCCATGGGAAGCAAAGATCACGGGCACAGCTAATATTTTATATATAACTAGCTGTGCACCGTGATGTTACCTACATTTAAAGTAGCCTATATATTAATCCAGGGTGGCAGCTTCCTGCATACCAAATTTTATCAAAATTTGTCTAGCTCGTCTAGCTAGCCAGGGTGGCAGCTTCCTGCATACCAAATTTTATTAAAATTCGTCTAGCTCGTCTAGCTAGCCAGGGTGGCAGCTTCCTGCATACCAAATTTTATCAAAATTCGTCTAGCTCGTCTAGCTAGCCAGGGTGGCAGCTTCCTGCATACCAAATTTTATCAAAATTTGTCTAGCTCGTCTAGCTAGCCAGGGTGGCAGCTTCCTGCATACCAAATTTTATCAAAATTCGTCTAGCTCGTCTAGCTAGCCAGGGTGGCAGCTTCCTGCATACCAAATTTTATCAAAATTTGTCTAGCTCGTCTAGCTAGCCAGGGTGGCAGCTTCCTGCATACCAAATTTTATCAAAATTCGTCTAGCTCGTCTAGCTAGCCAGGGTGGCAGCTTCCTGCATACCTACCAAATTTTATCAAAATTCGTCTAGCTCGTCTAGCTAGCCAGGGTGGCAGCTTCCTGCATACCAAATTTTATCGAAATTCGTCTAGCTCGTCTAGCTAGCCAGGGTGGCAGCTTCCTGCATACCAAATTTTATCAAAATTCGTCTAGCTCGTCTAGCTAGCCAGGGTGGCAGCTTCCTGCATACCTACCAAATTTTATCAAAATTCGTCTAGCTCGTCTAGCTAGCCAGGGTGGCAGCTTCCTGCATACCAAATTTTATCAAAATTCGTCTAGCTCGTCTAGCTAGCCAGGGTGGCAGCTTCCTGCATACCAAATTTTATCAAAATTCGTCTAGCTCGTCTAGCTAGCCAGGGTGGCAGATTCCTGCATACCAAATTTTATCAAAATTCGTCTAGCTCGTCTAGCTAGCTTCGTTTGCGCGTAAAGCAGTAACAACTCGCTCACAAACTTTCGTCTATATACACGTAATTAGTGTGATGTGATGTGATTTAACAAAACTAAAAACCGACTTCAGCACCTAACTACACTACCGATTTTGATAAAATTTATAAAAACGTACCTCGCAAGTTTACCCTATCAAACAAAAAAAGAAATTTTCAAATCGATTCAGGCGTCTTTATATCATCGGTGAACATACATAAAAAAAAGACCGCGATAAATTGATAACCTCCTCCTTTTTTGGAAGTCGGTTAAGAACAAGGACTTACTTTATGACTTGGTTTAAACCATTATTTAGCTATATGAAGTTGACAGTGACATAAGAGAAGGGAATACATTGCGGGAGTTTATCTTGTTTTGATCAGATAATGGTTAAAATCAAGTACTAAAAGTTAGGCCAGGTATTATAATAAGACTATAACTATCTTATTATAAAACGCAGACTTAGTTTGTTACTAGGTTTAAATCATTATCCGATTAAATCAAGATGACATTTTCAGATGAGACAATGGCATATCTATTACTAGATGTCAACTTTATTTGGTCGGATAATGGTGTAAACCTAGTAACAAAGTTAGTCTGCGTTTTATAACAAGACGGTAAAGGTCTAACTTTAGCATAAGAAAACGATTGATCGCCTTACAGTAAGTAGACAATACGTAACAGAGCTCGTCAAACAAGGTTGTTTATTTTTAATTTTCTTTAGAAACACTAGATGCTTCTCGGTCAAACAAATGGGCTATTATTTCTTTCAGACTCTGAATATAATACTACTAGGTATAACAAAGGAATAATTGGATTGAACATCGTAGTGCAAAGTTTTTTTACAAGCTTTTATTTAACTTGCAATGTACTTATGTTTGTTTAGGTCAAATCTTCCAGCTCAATTTGCAAAAAGTGGCCGTTTTTCGCAAATGTGTTGGCTAAGACGAAATTTTAAAAGATATCACAGTATCCTTTTAAATTATTTATTTTAAATGAGGGCGCTACTGGACCCCGGAAAATTCAGGATTGAGCTGAAATTTTGCATACTTATGAAAGTCGGACGACAATACGATAATATGAAGTCAATAAGCTGTTCTGATGATAGAGCCGGGAGATGTTCGAAGGAACTTAGTTATGAAACAACATAACCTCAATGAATAGGACTCGGTTGATTTGTGACAAGCACTTTATGGTAGACTATACCTAGGGTCTGATCACGGAGACGAAAGCTGGTCAATGGAACTCAGTAATGAAACGACGCAACTCCACCGAGTTTGGGCTTATGTCATTTGTCTTAGTAAGTATTTTGACCTCACAATAAAAGTTTATACAAAAAAATGATTTTTTTTTCAAAATACTTTTTAATAATGTAAACTAAACTAGCTTATTTAAAACCTTATCTAATCTAGAAGGTTCTGAGTTCGATTAATAGCACAGGAAATTGTTATAATTATTTTTGTAGTTGTCTGTATGCGTTTCAGTGTAATACGCTTTTGTGCGTGTGTCCACATAAGCTTTGTAAGTGTTATCCGTTGTGTGTAGTCAATTCACTTATTTACGCACATAAACAAAATTGTAAGAATAAACACATCTAGCCAAAAACCAAAACATTTAATCCCGTAAGGGTAAAATTAAAGGAAATAAAATAACGAAACGATACAAACATTTCAATCAATGTTAAATCAAATCATATTGTCACTGACTCAATTCACGATTTCAAAGAACACAAATCCACAAACATAACGCGTTAACGCGAAATTAGGCCAACACAAAAGAATTTTCGGCATCAAAGAAATTAACTTAATGCCGATAAGGGAATTTGATCAAAAGCTTTATCTTAAATCGACTTAGCGAAGTTAAACCATGGTGAAAAACAAAGTGGGTATAGAAGTAACGCTTTAAAGAACGTTTTACTTGTAATAAAGGTCATCTGGGCATCTACCTAGCTCAGGCACCACCTTCTCTCCTCGTTTAAGGTCACTAACCATAGTGGTAACATATAATATTAACCTTATGGTACATGTACCTTTTTGAAGAGAAAAATAAACTAATTATTATTATTATTATACGTTCTTTCGTAAGAACACGAATCGTAGTGTGCCCAGTGTGCCTTAAAACTTTCAATTCCTGTTTATAATACTTAAACTTTGAAATGTTTTGCCACTGAATATTCGTAAATTGCAATCTCTAAAAAAACATAAACCTCTTAATTATTACTTAGCTCATATTTGACACCACTAGAAATACTTTAACGGCTGGATACGTCATGTTTTTCATCATAAGGTATTTATTATTGTTGCTGTTTTGGAACGAAGTTCCTTATCACGCGTTGCGAAAGGAGGCTAGACGGAAAAAATTAAGACCAAAAGTTGTAACGACACTTTTTGCTATAGTTGGAAAAATAAAATTTTATTACAATTCCTTTACTAATTAATTGAAAGGAACTTCGTTCCATCCGGGTGTCCCTTGACACCTCTCAAGTTTTTTATATTTCTTATACTTTACATACTCGTTGTTATCACAAACTTATTTACCTAATAGAGAAAATAAGAACGAGCTTCTAGGCATCACAGCAACAGCTAGATGAAAACAGGAATGGTATTAAATGACAATCTTTGTATTATCATTTCATTTCAGCCGCATAACTTCTACTGCTGGACATAGGTCTCTCCCAAAGATTTCCAAAATGACCAATGAAGAGCGGCTTGCATCCAGCGCGACGAACCAATGGCCGGTGGGGCAAAAAGGTTCTCGAATGGCGAGTGACTTTGTATGAAGCGTTACATTTGTAACGTAGCTATTTTGTGTCAAAGTTCAACCACGTTCGCCAAGCCCGTTAATTACAGAACTTGGATGAGATTAAAACACAGTTATTTTGTTTGCTAAGTATTTTGTTTTGCCCTTGAATTTTGCGAGAAATAAACATAATTTTTACTTTTTTCAAAAGAAATATTTTACGTAGCCAAGCGGCTGTCCAAAGACCGCTTTTCGCACCTGCGGGAAACGGGACGTGACGGGTTGCGAACCGCGTCGCGTCGCGTTGCAGACGTTCTAAAAAAAGGAGAGGTAAAAAGTACCCGTAACCGAAGGGCATGTATGAAGAGATTGATGAGTTTAGATGAAGCAAAAGAGGTTTGTCAGGATCGTAGCATAGCAAGTGGAGGTCCATAGTCTCTGCCTATCCCTGCGGGAAACAGGCGTGATATTATGTATGTATGTATGTAAAGACCGTAAAGTTAGAAAAGTTATAGACTTTAACTCTAACTTCATGGTCAAGACTCTCATGGCATCTTATAATGCGTCTTTCACATCAGATGCTATCTGGATCTTGATGTGCTTCCATTGTTTTGCTATTGTGTGATGAGTCTGGTATTGGCGGATCTTATCAGATTGACCTTTCAAAAGCAGTGGACATATTAGGGTAATATCCTAGGTCAATTTTTTTGCACTGTTAAGAGCGTAGATTTAGAAAAAAATCTAGGTTTATAGATAGGAGAATTCGTCACGAAATAACTTTACTTATCATTGACTAGCCGAAACCCGCGACTTCGTTCGCGTGGACTTTATGTCTCTGGAAAATGCTCATCAGGTTGAACAACTTTTACTGGCGGCATTTTTATATCTCTTATAGTTTAGCTGGACCATTATGGTTCTGCGTTAGGGGTTCCATTTTCCAAAATCATTTATACCCTATATGTTGCCCAGGCTTAATAGCTATATAACAAAAAAAGTTTCATTGGAATCCGTCCAGTATTTCCGGAGATTAGCGTGTACAAACAGACAAACAGACAAACAGACAAACAGACAAACAGACAAACAGACAAACAGACAAACAGACAAACAGACAAACAGACAGACATTTTTTTTTAAATTCTTACTCTATTACTACGTCTCCATCGCCCCCAATATTTTTTTTGAAAATATATTTAATGTACAGACACACTTTTTTACTGTTTTATTATATGTATAGATATAGAGTTCATACCTCATATCTATTTTTCTTACATAATTATCATAATAACGTGATTTTAAATTTATTAATGCAGAATAAAAAAATATACGATTTCAAGAAAATACGTCACATTTTGTTTTGACATTTAAATTCTCTCTCATGCATCAGTCACAGCGTCAACTAGTCGTTTAATCTGTAAAAGTGTGGTCACCATTCCTATTAGCGACTTCATCTAAGGTTACTTAACCTGTTAACCTATGAGATACTTAGTGCGTATCCATAATACATTTCCAAAAGGAAAGGGATAAAAAATTTGAAAAACGATTAATATTTTTCTGCTGTTAGGAAGAGCATTCTTCTTACCATACAAAAATATCAGATTTTTCTGTTCAGTGTAAAAAATATATTCATTTTGAATCATGTAAAATTGGCTCCATATTTAAAACGGTACAAATGATATATTTAAAAAAAAATGTCATGTGACGGTATAGTATAATGAATTAAAAATAACAGTCAAAAACTAAAGTAAAAATTCAGTTTTTTGTCTAGTATTTATTATCATTATACTATAGTGATCTAGTAACTGCCTCCGTGGTGTAGTGGTTAGAGCGTACGGCTCATACACGGAGGTCGCGGGTTCGATTCCCGGCGGGGGCAACGACTTTGTGTTGTTGTCCTAGTTTGGTTAGGACATTGTAGGCTGATCACCTGATTGTCTGATAAGTAAGAAGATCCGTGCTTCGGAGGGCACGTTAAGCCGTCGGTCCCGGTCACTGTCTTTGACATTGGTCGTTACCTAAAACCATGTCAGAGGCCTTTAAGGCGGTTTAAAACTCTGACACTAGTGTTAGTCACTAACACACGCGATAAGAAGAAGAAGAGCCTAGTATTTACTATCATTATACTATAGTGATCTAGTATAGCCCTTGGTTCGATTTATTACAGGTATGTCCCTTCCACGTTGTATAAAAACATCGGACTATACAATGGGCGACTGAGAATAGATAAAATATTCGTTAATTATACCAGGGCTGTGTCACTCCCCGTTTAGGTATCGAAAATATACCTTCAGTACCTGGGCGACCGAGCTTTGCTCGGTTACATCTCAAACATTAACTACTTTTTTTAAAACTTGTCTAAAAACAATACAAAATAAAAAATTATATATAAACTTGAACATAAAAAAAAGTAAGTCACCGAGTGGGATTCGATCCCGTAACACTCTTTCTAGCGGTCTGCATCTTAAACCGCTGAGCCAAACGGATAGTGGCCGGCGCGACCAAATTAGCGACCATATTCTGCGTGGAAAGAAAAACGCACTAAAACTCGAAAACACGCGTTTTCCCAAACATAAGACTAATCTAGATCGATTATTTACCCCCGAAAACCCCCATATACCAATTTTCAGCGAAATCGTTAGAGCCGTTTTCGAGATCACAGAAATATATATACATATAAATAAATAAAGTACCTGGGCGACCGAGCTTTGCTCGGTTACATCTCAAACATTAACTATTTTTTTTTAAACTTGTCTAAAAACAATGCAAAATAAAAAAAAATATATAAACTTAAACATAAAAAAAACAAAAGTAAGTCACCGAGTGGGATTCGAACCCGTAACACTCTTTCTAGCGGTCGCTATCCTTAACCACTGAGCTAAATCAAGACGGTCGCGGCGCGACGAAATTAGCGACCATATTCTGCGTGGAAAGAAAAACGCATTAAAACTCGAAAACACGCGTTTTCCCAAACATAAGACTAATCTAGAACTAGATCGATTATTTACCCCCATATACCAATTTTCAGTGAAATCGTTAGAGCCGTTTTCGAGATCACAGAAATTTATATACATATAAATATATAAATAAATATACAAGAATTGCTCGTTTAAAGGTATAAGATTATTACAATACGCGCTGCGACTTCTCCGGAGGGGTAAATTCAATAACATGAATCGTATGTCTAGAGTAATAAGAATGAAATTGGCTTGCAATGCACTTCTAGGTAACTAAACAAAAAGGTGCCGAGTTCGGACGCGAGCTAAATTAAACCATATCGCTAACGACATTAAGTAGATATTTCTTTAGATTCCTTTGCTGAGTAAGACTTCTGTACGTGAGTACTAGTACCCATGGTATAATAAAACAAGGTCTTCTCTTCCCGAGATGGAACTTGACTACGTCACGAAAGTGTTGCAACTGATTGTTCTTTTCAGTTAATTTAAGGACTTTCTCAATAAGTTCATGAATAATAAATAAAATATTAAGTAACTTAGCTAGTTAGTATCTCGCTATTCTCGCGTGATTCATCAATTCAATATTTTATAAATTGATATAATGGATTATTAATTCGAAATTGGTATACAAAGTTCAAAAATGCATTACGCTCGGGTAATTCAATTTCACACAGTGGCAGCACATCAAACTGATGACGTAGTCAAGTTCCACCTACGTCATCAGCTGTCACGGGAAGAGAATACCTTATTTTATTATACAATGCTAGTACCTATTCTGTGCTTATACTAAGCCACAACACACAATTCAAAGTGAATTGCCAACATAACAAAAATGGCAAGACAGTAATACCAAAATAAGCCTCAAGATTACACATGCTTATATTTTTATATTTTCCTCAAAAGTAAGAACTTACATAAAAAGAAACACCTTCCGCGCCATTTCCTTATCCTACTGCTGAAGGAATTATCTCGAGGCTAAAGTATAACAAAAAGATATAAAAATAAACTTTGCGGTTGTGAAAATATATAAAATTAGACGTCACATCACATTCAAGCATGATTATTTACCGGTTTCAAAAAGAAGGAGTTTATCATGTAGGTACAAAAACAGTATGTCATCATCATCATCATCATCATTTCAGCCGCATAACGTCCACTGCTGGACATAGGCCTCTCCCAAGGATTTCCAAAATGACCGATCTAGAGCGGCTTCCCAGGTAGCATTTATACGTCACTATGTCGTCCGTTTACGGTACTGCTCGACGTAAGAGACGTCATGTCTTGACGTCGGGGGGTCCCAACAGATGACGTCAATTTGTCACAGCCTCAAGACGTCAGTTTATAGACGTTAGAGAGACGACAGTTTACAGACGTTAGAGAGACGTCATATAGGGACGTTACTGGGCCGTACATATTAGGGCAGCCACTGACGTTTGAGTGACGTCATATACTGAATTCATAGGGACGTTACTAGGCCGTACATATTAGGGCAGCCACTGACGTTTTTCACAGACGTTACTAAGACATACAAGTCAGGAGTAGGACCTACGGGAGCTCATGATATGTACAGTGTGTCTTGGGTGTCGCTACCGTCGCACACCGATATGGAAATTAAACCACACACTACTGCTGAACTCGATTAATTGGAAATATGCACCAAGTAATAAGAATGTACATAAAAGAAACCATAACCAATTTTAATTTTAAACAGCGCCATCTAGGGATTTTCTAAGAAACTAACACTTGCATACAATATTACTCAAAATAAAAGGTTTTATGGTTATGATTAGAACTATTACTTAATGCTTTTTACGTCTTAATTTTTTACGGAATGGACGAAGTCTAAAACTGCCTAGTTTAGAGGAAATAAAATTAATTAACAAAGACTACACGAATTTGGACAGCGGGTATTAACTATATAGATTGTAAGAACACACTTACAGCTGATATCGTTAGCATGGCAATATGCTCCCCTTAGGTAGTTTGGGTAGGTAGTTTGTTAAAAAAGAGAACCGCCCTGGCTATTGAGTGAAATAACGTGCTGGCAAAACTGGCACTAAAGCCTGAGCTGCGCATTTAAGCTCTACGACGGTTCTAAGTTATTGGTCAGGGGCCCTAGATCAAAAGACTACGGTACGTGTTATATTCTATCCCTTTTCACTCCATCTCGCAAATCCTTACGCGTGATAATAGGATAGAATTTAGTGCTTAGCATGTAGCATTTACGTTTGCAGGCATCTTACCTACGTATCTTGAAGAGACTCAAGAACTTTTATGGATGAAACTAAAAAAACACAATGTAAGTAGTATAATCTATATTTAAGATGCAATAAAGGACAGTGGGACACATTGCCAGAACAATGAAAGGGACCATGTTTTTTAAGACCATAGACTTAAGGACATGGAAAAATGATTTAAACCGTTCTTTTACTTAAACTTAACAGGTGGCCAACTTCACAATGCCTTGGCGTTTACCACCGATTCGGTTCCGCGTTTTTTTCACTTAATTGTATCACTGAGTACATGTTACTTTTACCTTTAAAGTCTTGAATAAAAAAACGTCCACGTTGGGACGAATATGGTAGGTACTTACGTCCATATACTGACCCTAAATTTACTTCAGTAAAACGTCCTCGTGGCGTCGTATATGGTACATCCTGATATTGACCCTAAATAAACGTCAGTAAGACGTACACTTTGTGGCGAATATGGTACGTCCAAAAACTGACCCTAAATAGACGTCAGCAAAACGTCCTCTTGGCGGCGTATATGGTACGTCCAGATACTTGCCTTTAATTTGACGTAAATACGACGTCCTGCTCAACGCTGACCCTAAACTGACGTCACTTTAACGTCTGCTCTCGACGAATAAATGACCGACCCTATTATGACCTATAAGTGACGTCGCTTTTACGTCGCTGACGTCAGTTTGCTACCTGGGTTGCATCCAACGCTTTCCAGCGACCCTGGTCAGGTCATCTGATCACCTTGTAGGTGGGTGTCCTACGCTTCGCTTGCCAGTACGCGGTCGCCATTCGAGAACCTTTTTGCCCCATCGGCCATCAGTTCGTCGCGCTATGTGTCCCGCCCACTGCCACTTCAACGAGCTAATCCGCTGGGCTATGTCAGTGACTTTTGTTCTCCCACGGATTTCCTCATTTCTGATTCGATCACGTAGGGAAACACCGAGCATAGCCCTCTCCATAGCGCGTTGAGCGACCTTCAGCTTTCTTATGAGACCCATAGTAAGGGACCACGATTCAGAGCCATAAGTCATCATTGGTAAAAAATAGTATGTTTATAAAATTAATAATTTTGATGAAAACAGGTTTGACGACTCTGTAGCCCAGTGGTCTGGTCATGTGCCTAGTGGTCATAATGCCAGACTGCCACACTTGAGGTCCTGGGTTCTATCCCAGGTAAGGTCATGATGGAAAAAGATCTTTTTCAGATTGTCCTGGGTCTTGGAAGTTTTATCTACATATGTATTTGTTATCCGAAGTGGAATTTTTGATTTTATTTAGTTTAGACATAATTAAATTTTAATTTATACATAATTATTTTAGTTTTGTTATAAAATATATTTAATTAGGTTATCAATTCGTCGTGTAGTGCCTCCGTGGTGTAGTGGTTAGAGCGTTTGGCTCATCCCCGGAGGTCGCGGGTTCGATTCCCGGCGGGGGCAACGACTTTGTGTTGTTGTCCTAGTTTGGTTAGGACATTGTAGGCTGATCACCTGATTGTCCGATAAGTAAGATGATCCGTGCTTCGGAGGGCACGTTAAGCCGTCGGCCCCGGTCACTGTCTTTGACATTGGTCGTTACCTAAAACCATGTCGGAGGCCTTTAAGGCGGTTTAAAAACTCTGACACTAGTGTTAGTCACTAACACACACGATAAGAAGACGAATTCGTCGTGTTCTTTTTTTATGTATGTTCACCGATTATCTGAAGACGCCTGGCCCGATTTCAAAAATTCTTTTTTGTTTGAAAAGGCATTAGTGGTCTCGTATAAATTTTATTAAAATCGGTTGTGTAATTTGGGGGTGAAGTCAGTTAGTGAGTTAGTTAGTTAGTTAAAATCTGTATTGCACCAAAACATAGAGTAACAGAGTAATAGATACATAAAACAGATGTCAAAAGGCGGCCTTATCGCAACTGCAATCTCTTCCAGGCAACCGAGGTACTTGGTATAGTTTCTATTTTTGAAATATTATTAGTTAATTTACTAAATACCCCCAAAGCATTATTTTCGTTTTAAACTAGGGACTAACTAATAGAGGCTAAGTTTAAGCCAAACTTAGTATTTGCTTAGTGCAACGGCGGACACGGGTTTAGAGGAAACTTAATTATAAGATATATTGCTTAAGTAAGTCCTTAAGTGCTTAACTCTAGACTAAGTTATGATTAATTTTACAGAGATGCTGTTTTTGGCGTATAAATATCAATAGCGCGGGTAGGACTCTTAAGAGTCCTACCCGCGCTAGCGACCTTGAAAATACAAAAATAATAATTTCTCTTTCTGTAAGTGAGATTATCAGAAACCCTCGTACTACTTTTTAGCTAGTATCCTTAAGTTACATTGGAACCTCGAAAGTCATTGAAATACAATACGCTGTAGTTTCCTTTGCAAAAAATACTAAAAACGGCCACTTTTGACCCTTTTTGTAAAGGTTTCTAAAGCGGATAGTACTTCAATGACTTTCGAGTTTCTAATGAAACTTAAGGATACTAGCTAAAAAGTTGTACGAGGGTTTCTGATAATCTCACTTACAGAAAGAGAAATTAATTTTTTTGTGTTTTCAAGGTCGCTAGCGCGAGCCTTAGAATTGAGAAGAATCAGTATTTGTAACTGCTACTGTATATTTTTTAATTTTTATCATGAATGAAGTTGTTATTCCTATAAATATTAGAATTTAAACGAAATCACACTAAAAAGAAAAATCAAAAGATAAAACAATTAATTTTGACGTCAACTACAATTTCTATAAATATAACAGGCCAACTCCATACTATGTAAATATAAAAAAATCACGCTTGTTGCAGGGAGCCCCACTTAAATATTAATTTAATTCTGTTTTTAGTATTTGTTGTCATAACGGCAACAGAAATACATCATCTGTGAAAATTTCAACAGTTTAGCTATCACAGTTTAAGAGAGCAGCCTGGTGACAAACAGACAGATGGACGGATGGACAGCGGATAAGTTATAGGGTCCTATTTTTCTGAGCTGATTGCTGATGACCATTTGGGTACGGAACCCTGAAAAATGACATATTATTTTTCTTTGACAATAAAAACATCTCACCTTGTTCGCAAACAAAGTTAGCGCTAGAATTGTTAAGACAGGTGTTAGGAGAAAAAGAATAAGTTTTTCGTACACAGCGCACGTTTATCAAATTTTCGAGAAAATACTTTTAGATATATTTGATACTAGTTGAAGCCCGCGACTTCGTTCACGTGGACCTAATGTATCCGGAAAATGCTCATCAGGCTGAACTACTGTTGCTAAGGCGTCATTTTTATATTTCTTTAGTTTAGCTAGACCATTATAGTTCTGCATCAGGTGTTGCATTTTCCAAAATTATATATACCCTATATGTTTCCCAGGCTTAACAGCTATATAACAAAAAAAGTTTAATTCGAATCCATCCAGTGTTTCCCGAGATTAGCGTGTACAAAAGACAGACAGACCTTCTACGACATCCACGGGAGGACTTGAATTGTCCATAATCTACTCAGCCGGAATCCACACTGCATCAGTGCCTTTAACCTTTTTTTTCTAAAAATAGTTGAGATTTATCGTCGAAACTGTACTTACCTTTAATTTTATTAACCTTTACGATAGTATGAACACACCTTAGGGTAGTTACAAAGCGATTTATGAGCTTTCAGCAAAACACTGTAATTAAGTTTTATCGCCTAGCCACTTACAGCTGTAATTTTCTGCTTAATTGTTACAGAACTAATGTTTTTGGTAACGTGGATAGACTGTTTTTGTGTTACGTGAATAGAATGTTTTTGTATTAATGTGTTTTGTTTTAATTTAAATTTGCATCTAGAATGCCAAGCTTATTTATAGGTCAAGAAGTCGAGTTAGTATCAAATGGTCTAAATGCAAATAGTCTATGTAGCAACTCGTCTAAAACGCTCATTGTCTTAACCACATGTCGTCATGTAGACTAAAGAGTAATCTCGTCCAAAAATGAGGTAGGTGGTCTTAAGTTTTCGTAAACCTATGTTCGACAATGATAATTGATTCCTGCCGCGTAGTGTCCGGCAGAGTAGAACAGGAGCACTCCAAGTCCTCCCGTGGATGTCAACAAATACAAGCTAAAAAAAAAGCTTATAAACATCAATGAGATCTCTCCAACCCATCTGGCCAGCGAGGAGAGTATAGGCCAAGCACTCTTGCTGCTATGGCCAAGAAATAAGGTGGTGTAAAGTAATATTTTGTAAACCTATGTTTGACAAATAAATGATTGATGGATTTCTGCCGTGTGGTTTCCGGCAGAGTTAAATAGGGCCACTCCAAGTCCTCCCGTGGATGTCGACAAATACAAGCTAAACAAAGCTTATAAACATCAATGAGACCTCTCCAACCCATCTGACCAGCGAGGAGAGTGTAGGCTAAGTTCTCTTGCTGCTCTGGCCTAGTATGGCTCTGGTATTATAGAGAGGGTTCTGCTCCTGCAGTGGAGACAAAAAGACCTGATGATGATGATGATTGATTCAAATACATAGGTCAAATACCGAGTTGTGAAGAGGACAAAAGTAGCTTGAAATGGTTTGTGGTAATAGGGGATCTCGTTAGTCAGCACGGAAAATACCTTTTTCATGCTGCTATCCTTTTCTGTCACTTAGAACCATCATTTGTTAGAGCGAGAGAGCTTCAGCACCAGCCGTGTTCAGCTTAGAAAAGTGCTGTATTGTGCCAAATGAGTCCCAACCCTAGTAAATACGTTGCTGCTGCGTCATTCAAAATTAATAATTTTTTGCCATGAATCGACTGAACAGATGATAATAATAAAAACAATGATATTTTTGTACGGTAAAATTGGGCATGTCGAAAGGATGGATGAAAAGAGATTAACAAAAAATATTTATATCACAAATTTGAAAGGAACAGTAGGAAAAAACATAGGTAGTTAATAATTCTTGATATTCACACCAATGGGAGAAGACGCTGGTATCCGAAACACAGTGCGAGCTAACTCGGAAACCAGAGGCTTCATGGAAATTTGTACATTATAAAATATCAATAAACAAACAAATTAGTGTCAGCCTCGGCGAACATTCTGCGACTAAATTGCAGACATTCTAAAAAAGGAAAGGTAGAAAGTAAAGTACCCGTAACCGAAGGGCATGAAGAGATTGATCAGTGTAGATGAAAAAAAAGGTTTGTCACATAATAATTCAAGCGTTTTCAATTTTTTTATTCGTCCCTTATGGTATGCAACAGGCTAGAAACTTGCACTGAGTAAATCGGCCCTTAGAGAATTAATATAAGTTTTTAGAGCAAAAGGGCAATACGAGTACTTCTGTGGTACCGATACCTTGCTTGTATGCCATACCTGTGCCACAGGTATGGCACTTCATAGAAACGGAGTAACAAGTATACCTAATACCACTACAAACAAAACAATTGTGCGCACGTCAAAGAGTGAGTGTGTGAGTTAAACAATCAGGGTCGCCACCACAGAGTTTGTTGCTTTGCTTACCTGTTTTCATCACTCGGAAATCTATAAAATTTTCGTTCTTTATTGTTTTCCGTGGATAAACAATGATAATATGCGCAGTTTCTCACCATTATGTTCGATTCCCGGTCAGGGCAAGTTGGAAAATGGCCTTTTTCAAATTTTCCTGGGTCTTGGATGTTTATCTATATTGTATTTGTTATAAAACATAGTATCGTTGAGTTAGTACCCATAACACAAGTCTCGAACTTACTTTGGGGCTAGCTCAATCAGTGTGATTTGTCCCTTTATATTTATTTATTTTATTTATTATGGTTCAATAATCCTAAGTCACTCGCGTAACGTCAAAGTGCGACTAGCAACAACCCTGAGGCGCTTACAAGGCCCAATAACGGGGGAGGGATTGCGGTTACGCCAGATTGCGGGGGACGGTGCGAGTTTCCGTTCTGTATGTAATACTATTATTAATTCTGTGCCAGTGCCTTAGTGTGATATGGCCCTATGTGTGAAGCCACAAGTCGCATACACGGCTGACCGAACTCGGATTATGGTAATATACGTACCGGTGACAAACGGCGATAGATTTATGATGATATAAATCCTGCTGGCTTTGACGGGGGTTGAAATATGGGGTTGCTGTCCGGCAGACACGTAAACATTGAAAACTAAGTGATTTTTACGAAAGTTGTTCTAGCGAAAAATTTTCAAAGGTAAATCCGACTTTACCCCTAAACTACAGAACAGATTTTGAAAAAAATTCTATAGGACAATACGTAGCATTTGAAATAAAAAATAAAAAATTTCACGTCGGTCCAGGCGTGTTCGAATAATCGGTGAACATACAAAAAAAAAATCACGATTCACGACGGATTGATAACCTCCGCACTTCTGAAAGTCGGTTGAAAATAACCGACAAATGTATAACCAAAATTTTCCATTTGGACTGTCAGTGCCTTTTTTTTTATACGGAGGAAAGATCTCTGTTACGGATACCCATCAGTCTGCGGGGGAGGCTGTCGGGTTATGTGGGACTCCACGCCAGAATGACGTGCCTACCCACTAAAAAACCTCCGGAGTTCCACCTCAACCGCCTTTGCCGGGGACACGGGAAAGGAAATACAACCGCGAACCCCGGCGCGGCTGGCCGCCGAAGCAGCCCAGCCTCGGGGGCGTCTGAGCCCCCCCACTCACCAAGTAGGCGCGTCCGGAACTCACGGACGCGCCGTACCTCCTCGGGCCAATTGAGAGGCGGCGAACTCCCACGCAGTCCACCGCCTGTGGGCCCATGGGAGCCAGATAAACCGGCTCCCAGCGGCGGAGACGATGTGAGGCTCCGCAGCTTACCTCTCGCCGCAAACGCGGTGTGCACCGCTAGGCCGCGGAGGACAGGGAGAGCGGCAACGTAGCACCGACACTCCCTGACCTCCGCGACCGATCATCAACCACAGCCACGGCGGTGTGGCCCCGCCTGAAGCGCCGGGAGAGCAATGAAACATTCCCCTCCCGGCAGCCCCACCCCGGGTGGGGGGAGAACTTCCCACTCCCCCGCCGCCCCATTGGGCGCATCCCAGCAGGCTCGCGGGAGCGCCCCTCCCCGGGTGGGGGGAGAACTTCCCACTCCCCCGCCGCCCCAATGTGGGCGCTAACCGCAGGAGCGCCCCCTCGCGGGTTCCTCTTGGCTTCCCCGTGGCTCCACGGTACCACGGGTACTGAGCCCCCCCGGTACGACAAACCGGGAACCCATTGGGGGGGTGGACTGTCAGTGCCTGCTGTAGGCCTGGCAACGACTGCGCTTATAGTCAAGTCAAGTTAGCTATTTGAAATTAGAAAAAAAAATCCAAAGAGGTTTGTACCTATTTTTTTTACGGTTTGCTATTCACTC
The DNA here is from genome assembly GCA_963555685.1 of Acrobasis consociella. Classification (NCBI taxonomy): domain Eukaryota; kingdom Metazoa; phylum Arthropoda; class Insecta; order Lepidoptera; family Pyralidae; genus Acrobasis; species Acrobasis consociella. Next base: position 1,834,425 of record OY743127.1, read on the forward strand.
CAAATCTTTCCGTTGATGTCGTAGAAGGCGACTTAGGAAATACAAGCTAAACAAAGTTTGTAAACATCAATGAGACCTCTCCAACCTGTCTGGCCAGCATGGAGAGTGTAAGCTAAACCCTCTTGCTGCTCTGTTCAGGTATGGCTCTGGTAGAACGGAGAGGGCCGTGCTCCTGCAGTGAAGATTAAAAAATCTTGATGATGATAATGCTAAATAGTGATCTAATATATCCCGGTGGTTCGATTTATTACGGGTATGACCTTTCCACGTTGCATTAAGGCACAGAATTAATAATAGTATTACATACAGAACGGAAACTCGCATCGTCCCCCGCAATCTGGTGTCCCCGCAACCCTTCCCCCGTTATTGTGAGGTGTAAGCGGCAGTAAAACAGGGTTATTGGTAGTCGCAGGTTAGCATTACGCGAGTCACTTAGGATTATTAAATTAAAACGGTAAGAAACTGCGCACATTATCATTGTTTATCCACGGAAAACAATAAATAACGAAAATTTTATAGATTTCCGAGTGATGAAAACAGGTAAGCAAAGCAACAAATTCTGTGGTGGCGACCCTGATTGTTTAACTCACACATTTGACGTGTGCACAGACGGATTGTTTCGTTTGTAGTAGTACTAGGTATATATGCTGCTCCGTTTGTATGAAGTGCCATACCTGTGATTAAGGTAGACTTGTGAGTCCTACATGATGTACTGGTGTTAAGTTACGTGCCTCTGTTTGCTGGAGCTTTGCAATGACCAAACAAGACAGACAGACAGACCGCATCAAAGCGTTGTGTTCATGTCTAGTTTACTCACTCTAGTTTCGTTGTGGCAATGGAATTCAGGTGTGTGCGCAAAGTGAAAATGTTTTAGACAAAATGGGTCAAGTGATAAATATTTAACACGTCCTTTACCCTTACGAGATAGACAGAGCCGCATAATTGACCGAGCGAGCGAAGTCTCAGTTACGCAGTTTTGAAATGTTTGAGACAAAATGGGTCAAATAAAGTGATACATTTTTAACACATCCTTTACCCTTACGAGATAGACAGAGCCGCATAATTGACCGAGCGAGCTAAGTCTCTGTTACGCAGTTTTGAAATGTTTGAGACAAAATGGGTCAAATAAAGTGATACATTTTTAACACGTCCTTTACCCTTACGAGATAGACAGAGCCGCATAATTGACCGAGCGAGCGAAGTCTCAGTTACGCAGTTTTGAAATGTTTGAGACAAAATGGGTCAAATAAAGTGATACATTTTTAACACATCCTTTACCCTTACGAGATAGACAGAGCTGCATAATTGACCAAGCGAGCGAAGTCTCAGTTACGCAGTTTTGAAATGTTTGAGACAAAATGGGTCAAATAAAGTGATACATTTTTAACACATCCTTTACCCTTACGAGATAGACAGAGCCGCAGCCAAGCGAAGCGTCTTAGTTTTGGGATTCGAAAAAATGCTTTCGATTTTTTTTTAATCTGCAAAATGGCAGAAATATGACCGTTTAAACCTTTTAAAATATTATATTTCAGCCAGTTAAAAAAACTAATTACTCATACATTTTCTAACTTGCTCTGACCGGGGATCGAACCCGGAACCTCTGGGTGGCGGACTAGCATGTTGACCACTACGCCACGGAGATCGTCAAAACTCAAAAACAAAAGTGTTAGATAATAAAACTCGTGCTAATTGGCAAAATTTTTGCTTAATCGGTTAAGAGTCCCCCGGCCCTAGACCAAAATACAACTTTCCATACAAACGTAGTCTACGTTTTATTTCAAAACGACATGCCCGATTAGGACAAAATTTTGTAATTTCAAAGATATTGCAATTATCTAGGTTAATAACTGGTTTCCGACACTAAAAATATGAACTTGAAATAGAATATAGTGTTTTATATCATTTTTGACCATTAGTATGGGAAACTTCTAAATCGTTATATTTTCTTTCCAGTTCATAATTTTATTATAGGAAACCAGTTATAACCCTAGATAATGGCAATTTCTTTACAATTACCAATTTTTACTGGAATCTGACATTTGGTTTCAAAATTAAACGTAGACTACGTTTGTATATGGAGAATTGGAGAAGTCTAGGGACTCTTAAAGATAACTGGTTGAAAATTGAGTTGCAAGCTTTGACATATAGACAAACATACATACAAGACAAGATACATTGCAAGTGAAATAAAAGCTTGAAGAACAACTTTTCCATATTAAAAATAAAACCTTAACCCTCATAAAGCCTCAACGTTTTATCCTTCATAAAGTCTTTTTAGAAGCAAAGAAATAAACTCAGAATTTGGATGTGACGTGAATTAAGCGCAAAACGAAAGTTCCAGCGAACTTTCCAGAAGCTTTGCAAAGGAGCTTTTGATTCGCGACTTTTATAAAGTTGCCGACAGCACAAAAAATTGTGTGTTTCAAATCACTCAGACTTTATGAATTAAAATTGTGTAATTAATCTTCTGTGACGGTTATGGTGAACTTTAGAAAGCTTGGGGCAGCTTTTATCGATTGAAACACCTATTTAAGAAATAAGAGGAGTTTTGTGGTCTGTCTGGTCGAATACATTACTAGCTTTTTTGCATACTAGCATAAAAACTATTTAAGCTCCTCCGTGCTTCGAAACTTTTCTTAATGCTAAATGTGGCAGTTTTTAGGGTTCCGTAGTAAACAAGGAACCCTTATAGTTTCGCCATTTCTGTCTGTCCGTCCGCGGTCCTACCGCGGACGGATACGAACACATTGTGTGGGGTATCGTTAAATAGGTCTTTCGAAAATATTGTAAGCTTGGGAAAACCATTTTTCGATTTAGTGATCCGTGTCTGAAATATTTAGGTTTAAAGTGATTTTTTTTGTTAAAGTCACGTGTCATCTATCTGCTAAGCGGTTATATATGGACACGTGAAAAAAATCACAGCTATAGTATATATAATGTTGTTTATAGGAAAACTACCAGAGCTAAGTAGGGTTAACAAATTAAAATTATAATAGCTTGAAGTGTTATCTAGAGCCGCATAAAGCAAAAATTTAAAAGATATCTCCGTTTCCCTTCCAATAATTTATTTAGAATGAGGGCAACACTAGACTCCAAACTCTTAACTGCCTCCGTGGTGTAGTGGTTAGAGCGTTTGGCTCATACCCGGAGGTCGCGGGTTCAATTCCTGGTGGGGGCACGACTTTGTGTTGTTGTCCTAGTTTGGTTAGGACATTGTAGGCTGATCACCTAATTGTCCGATAAGTAAGATGATCCGTGCTTCGGAGGGCACGTTAAGGCGTCGGTCCCGGTCACTGTCTTTGACATTGGTCGTTACCTAAAACCATGTCAGAGGCCTTTAAGGCGGTTTAAAAACTCTGACACTAGTGTCAGTCACTAACACACACGATAAGAAGACTAGACTCCAAAACTCATGTATTCTCTAGCAAGGAAGTAAAAAGATACTTTTAAAACATTTTGCGAATAAAAATGTTAATCCTTGTACGACTGTACGTGTCTCAAGAGAGACACAAAACAGATTTGCTCGTAACTTTTAAATTTTTTATTTAGTAATATAAGTACTTACTTTTTAGGGTTCCGTACAAAAAAGGGTAAAAATGGGACCCTATTAATTTGGAAAATCTGTCCGTCTGTCTGTCACCAGGCTGTATCTGATGAACCGTAATAGCTAGACAGTTAAAATTTTCACAGATGATGTATTTCTGTTGCCGCTATAACAACGTGATATATTTAAGTGGGGTTCCATACAAAAAACAAGATTTTTTATGGATACCATTGTACGGATCCCTTCATACGCGAGCCCGACTCGCACTTAGCCGGTTATACACGGTGACTTTATATTGGTTCTGAAGCCGAAGGCTACTTCATAGGCATCGTTAGTAAGACCTAATTAGCTAGTCAAAATAAAAATTCAGAAACAAAAAAAGTTGACTAAAACTCGAAAGCGAAAGTTGTGGGATCAATTAGTAGTACCGTCGCCATACACCGCCCGCCGGCCGGCGGAGGACATCGACATCCACGCAGCTGTTTTGGCCGACATAACTACGTGGCCTCGATCGAAAATCATTTACGAAACTTTTTTATCTTATGACATACAGAAATTTGGATTACGTATATGGATAGAGGAATTTATTTACTATACGACATTTTTTTTCCAAAACCAATGAAAAGTCAGCGTGTATATGTCTTTTCACTAAAACTAAATTTTCAATGAAGTTAATACGCTATTTTACAACAAGTCAAATCAGATCCTTTTTAGGGTTCCGTAGCCAAATGGCAAAAACGGAACCCTTATAGATTCGTCATGTCTGTCTGTCTGTCGGTCCGTCCGTGTGTCACAGCCACTTTTTTCCGAAACTATAAGACCTATACTATTGAAACTTGGTGAGTAGATGTATTATGTGAACCGCATTAAGGTTTTGACACAAAAATAATAAAAAAAACAATAAATTTTGGGGGTTCCCCATACTTAGAACTGAAACTCAAAAAAATATTTTTCATCAAACCCATACGTGTGGGGTATCTATGGATAGGTCTTCAGAAATGATATTGAGGTTTCTAATATCATTTTATTCTAAACCGAATACTTTGCGCGAGTACACTTCACTTCCAAAGTGGAAAAAAGTGTGTCCCCCCCCCCCCGTAACTTCTAAAATAAGAGAATGATAAAACTAAAAAAAATATAAATGTTAAAATATTAACGTTTTTATTTTTAGTAATATTTTTAATTTATAGAATAGCATTTAGTTAATTAATTATAATGTAATTCTAAAATAAAAGACACCCATTAGAGATATACACGTGACTTCCTTATAGATAATGAAAAATGTTATATAGACAAAAAAATATATGATGTTCATTACCATGAAAACTACCAGCGAAAATTGGTTTGAACAAGATCTAGTAAGAAGTTTTTTTTTAATATGTCATAAACTGCAATTTACCTTTCATTCAATCAACTCAAATATAAAAATTAAAAAAAAAAATACTACTACGGAACCCTTCATGGGCGAGTCCGACTCGCACTTGGCCGCTTATTTCTAAATGTCAAAACAAACAGTTTCTATGGGATTTTGTATGAAATACAGGCAGATGACGTCATAGTTTTTTGGAGTCAAATAGCGCTCTTATTATCAGATTTTCTGCAATAATAAATTTAAAATCACGTTAAACTTGATATGTTCAAAGACAATAGACATTATTTTGCGATGTTTTATTTTGTTATCTGTACAAAATAATTTATTTTTGGCTAGCAGATAGACTAAAACTGTTTTGGTAGATCAATTTTTTCGCGTTTATTGAACGGTATAAAAATGTGCCAATGTGCTACAAAATGGGTTGTTCTTTAGTTGATCAACTGAAATGCTAAAAATTTAATGAAAATGCTATTTATTTAGTAGTAAAATTTCTAATTTTGCACATATTTTTATATTTATTTATTCGTGAATTACAAGAGACAATGTGCTAAACTGTGAAGTTCTATATTAATTAATTTAATATTTATAACAACGGTAATATTTATGTTTCGCATGATTCCGCGTTTTTTTCACGCCTCTCGCTTCTCCGTCAGTCGCAATATCGCGTGCGGAGCACCTCGCAGATCGTACCGTACCTCATCTTGCTGAGCAACGGGTGACCAACCAATTATATGACGTTAATAAATAACATATCGAAAGGGATAGATATAAAAAATACAATATGTAGTCTTAAAAAATAGTAAAAAACTGTTTCTTTTCTTAGAGTTCTTTTAAAAAAAGACCTTTACAAATATGCCAACCTGGATAGATTTGATAAGATGTAAGGTGCAGGGTCGAATGGTCAATGTCACCAGACAAATATTCTATAGTATAGTATATATCCAGGTAATCCAGTAAACAATATCTACATAAATAAATTACGATCTCAGAAAATGCAGTACTTACCTGTTTCTTAAGTGAAAATCGGGCCTTAGGAAATTATCTGGTAAATACTTTCGTAGTTTTAAAGCTTGTACGATAAAATAAATTGTAAAGAACCCACTTCAGTTCACGTGTACGTATAATGTATCTAACGTTATTCTTATCGAATTTGTACAAAGTGGAAGGATACTCGTAATAAATCGAAACACGGGCATGACGGGCAATACTAGATTACTATAAGTGTAAAGATAATAAAATAACTAAATTCCCATATAAATTGCCTGATGTGCCATTTTTGAAACGCGTAGTCATCTAAACGAATGGTTTTTCCATACAAAAAACCGTTCGTATAGTGACTCCGCGCTTGAAAAATAGCACCTCTGGGCGGCTGCACACTTTCATATTCACAAAATGCCTTTTTAAAATTTCTGACTTATTTTAATTTAATCATACTATAGTAATCTTTGGATGCGTAGAAAAGGACCACTCCAAGTCCTACCGTGGATGTCGTAGGTGACGGAAATACAAGCTAAACAACGCTTATATAAACAGTACCTGGGTGACCGAGCTTTGCTCGGTTATATCATATTCTGCGTGGAAAGAAAAACGCATGAAAACTTGAAAACACGCGTTTTCCCAAACATATGACTAATCTAGATCGATTGTTTACCCCCGAAAACCCCAATATACCAAATTACAGCGAAATCGTTAGAGCCGTTTCCGAGATCACGCAAATATACATATAAATATACAAGAATTGCTCGTTTAACCCTTCGAATGTCGACATAGCAGACACAATAGTAAAACAATACATTAGACGCCCGCTCCGGGCGTCCGACATTTAAAGGGTTAAAGGTATAAGATATGAGACCTCTCCAACCCGTCTGGCCAGCGAGGAGAGTGTAGGCCAAGTCCTCTCGCTGCTCTGGCCAAGTTAAGCTCTGGGATCACAGAGAGGGTCATGCTCCTGCAGTGGAGACTAAAAATTAGATGAGATGATAGTGATCTATCTAGATAGCCCGTGGTTTGATTTACTAAAAGTATGCCCATTCCACGTTGTGTAATAGCTAACACTGGTGTAACTGCCTCCGTGGTGTAATGGTCAGAGTGTTCGGCTCATACCCGGAGATCGCGGGTTCGACTCCCGGCGGGGGCAACGACATTGTGTTGTTGTCCTAGTTTGGTTAGGATATTGTAGGCTGATCACCTAATTGTCTGATAAGTAAGATTCGTGCTTCTGAGGGCACGTTAAGCCATCGGTGCCGGTCACTGTCTTTGACATTGGTCGTTACCTAAAAACCATGTCAGAGGCCTTTAAGGCGGTTTAAAAACTCTGACACTAGTGTTAGTCACTAACACATACGATAAGAAGAAGAAGACTGGTGTCAGATTCCGAGAGAATTTTGAAGAAACTTTTTCCTCAAATTTACTCAAGAACTTACAAAATATTAAAAAACCTTTAAACATCCCAAAAAAAATTTTAATCGCCTAAAAATTGAGGAACGTCATTTCACCGCGAACATTGCTCAAAAATAGACCTTATGTACCGACAGGTGCAAATTAAATAAGTGCGAATTTCGTGTGGAGGTATACCGAAATTTTATTCAACGATCTAAATAATTCATGGGACCGACCATTTTGGGGTTCCGTGGAACATATTTACATTTTTATTTGAATTGGATGCTTTGCGTAATGAAATGTCGGGTAGAATAGGATTGTTTTAGAATAAGTGTGAAAATTACTTGGGAGTTAGGACTGGATATATTGTGTTTGGCAACACCTAATGCCTTCAAGAAACGGGCTCCGCGACTTCGTTTGCGTAAATTTAGTATGAAATAAAGTCTTCTTTTGTATTGAAAAATTGGATTTTCCGTACAAAGTCTCCACTCTCTTTTTCATTCCTTTTATGGATCAATTTTGCGATAAAACTATCTTATGTTCTTTCCCGGCTCTTGAACTATATCCATACCAAATTTCATCCAAATCGGTTCAGTGGTTGAAGCGTGATGAGGTAAACAAAGACAAAGTAAGGAAGTAAGGAACTTGAAGTAAGGAATTCAGGGTAACGAAGTAAGGATGTCAACATTTGTATGGAAATAAAAGAAAATTGGCTCATACTTTTTTAGTAATATTCGTACATTTATTGCATACAAATTGTAGTCTATGTTACCCGAACTATACTGACGAATCGATTGACATATCATTTGTGAAAATTGGATAAGCGGTTCCGATGCCACGTTGGAACATACATAGATATCCACATACATACTTACATAGACTGCTAAAATCATTACCTTTCCTCTAGGCTCCACTTCATAATTTTTACCCTATCTTATGTTCTTTCCAGGGTCTCAAATTACATATTTCCATACCAAATTTCATCTAAATCAGTTCAGGAGGTAACAGACAGAAAAACCGTTACTTTCTCATTTATATTTCAGTACTTACAGGAAGTCAGGATAACGAAGTTAGGGTAAAAAAATAAGGATAATAGGAAGAAAGTATGTGAAAGTTTGTATTATAGAATAAAAATACTTGCACTTTTTTGTATGTAACATTCGTTGTATACATTTATTGCGTACAAATTGTAGCCTATGTCACTCGGACAATAATGACAAATCGATTGACATCTCATTTGTGAAAATTGGATAAGCGGATCCGATGCCACGTTGGAACATACATAGATATCCACATACACACATACATACTTACATACCATGCTGGTCTGGGAGAAATAAAAAACTTAGAATGTACCAGCTGCTTCTCTTCCCACGCAGATCGTAAAAGCCGATCGAGGGAATGGGCAAAAATGCAAATCATGTTAACAGGCGATGCGGCTAGCAACCCATCACTGTATTGATTGCTTTTCCATCTTCTCGCCCACCATGACGCTAATAAAGTGGCTTTTGGGTCTTGCCGCCCTGGGCTCTGCATAGAACCGCAAGACCCAAAATGCTCTGTCTGCCCCATTAGGGATAAAGACGTGATAGTGTGTGTGTGTGTATGTATACTTACATACGTACATAGACTGCTGAAATCATTACCCTTCCTCTAGGCTTTGCCGCAGTTGGGTAAAAAGTGAGCCAAGATTAGCATTTCCGCTGCGTCTTACCTTGAAGGTAACTATGTACACTTTTAACTTTGACCTAGACTCGCTGGAATACATTCAGCTGCTTAAGTGAGATGGCAGGTGTGAACAATAGCAGGGGTGTATGCTCCACTTCATCTTTTTTACCCTATTTTATGTTCTTTCCCGGGTCTCAAACTGTAATTATATATACTGTATTAATAACTTATTATATTTATTATATTAATAACTTATATTATTATTATTAATAACTGTATTAATACAGTTTATATATATGTATTCTTATATGTAAGTTTATCTTAGTTGTATTTGTGTAGTTTACATATATATATTTTTTGTACAGTACCTTTCTGTAAATTTAAATTGTACTACTTCTACCCCAAACGCATAATAAGTAAACATTCCTCTCAATTACTGGCCGGTTGACTGGAAGAGACCCCTATACGGGATAAGTCCGCCGTTGTATGTTTACTTTTCTGATTTGTATCTGTGTTCTTTCTTGTGTACAATAAAGCTTTATATACAGTTTGAGTTTTGTTTGTTTGTTTACAAACAAAACTCAAACTGTTAAAAATCAAATTTCATCTAAATCAGTTCAGGAGGTAACAGATAGAAAAAACTGTTGCTTTCTCATTTATATATTAGAACTTACAGGAAGTTAGGAAGTCAGGATAACGAAGTAGGGGTAAGGAAGTAAGGATGAAAAAGTTTCTACAAAAAAAAAATACTCGCAATTTTTGTATGTAAATAGATTTATTGCATACAAATTGTAGCCTATGTCACCCGAACAATAATAACAATTTGACTGACATTTCATTTGTCAAAATTGGATAAGCTAAGATATTTACGTGGGTTCCCTACGCCATTTAGAAACACTATTTATGGAATTATGTTTCCGTAAATACTTACATACAACTGCTAAAATCATTACTCTTCCCCTCGGCTTTGCCGTAGTTAAGTAAAAAATACAACAGAATCGACCCTTTTCAAGTCAGTTGAAAAAATATTCTTAAGTAGAGCATCTGTTTGTGCAACTAAAGTGTTTGCGGGAATCTCCAGCTGAATAGAGCGGTATTATACATACATATACAAAGATACTCGTATATACTGCAACCTCGTTTTGAAGGCTTACAGCAAATTCGCGTGCTGTTTGGACTATTTTAAGTAATTTTTTTAACCCTCGACTCAGCTGGGCAGCGTTAGGGAAGGTATTCAGTATCTTTTCGTCAAAAATACCTCAGTGTCTCAAGACTAAAGTGTATTAACAGTAATGACATTAGACTCAAGACTAAACCGATGTTTGTTACCAGTGATGACTTATGGCTCTGAAACGTGGTCCCTTACTATAAGGTCTCGAAGGCTTAAGGTCGTGCAACGCGCTATGGAGATGGCTATGCTCGGTGTTTCTCTACGTGACCGTATTAGAAATGAGGAAATTCGTAGGAGAACTCAAGTCACTGACATAGCCCAGCAGATAAGCTCGTTGATATGGCAGTGGGCGGGACACATGGCGCGACGAACCGATGGCCGATGGGGCAAAAAGATTCTCGAATGGCGAAAACGTACTGGCAAGCGAAGCGTAGGACACCCACCCACAAGGTGGTCTGACGACCTGACCAAGGTCGCTGGAGGGCGCTGGATGCAAGCCGCTCTAGATCAGTCATTTTGGAAATCCTTGGGACCTTATGCGGCTGAAATGATGATTAACCCCCGAAAAAGAGGGGTGTTATAAATTTGACGATAATGTATATCTGTGGCATCGCAGCGCTCGAAAGGATGGACCAATTTCAATGCGGTTTTTCTACGTGAAAGTTCTCTTGCGGTGGTTCAGTTTATAAGTTATTGGGGATTAACGCTTGACAGTCAGAGTTTTCACTACCAAATAATAGATGGCGCCAGGATTTGAATTCGTATATGTAGTTCCGCTATTCATCACTAGATGACGTCTTTACAGTCGAGAGTCTTTTACGAAATAAATTGCCATTAGGTTCGGCCTAGAATACGACTACTCCATCTTCTCTGTGGATGTCAGAAAGGCTCTTTCAGAGGAGCGACAACAAGAGATCGTTAGCAGTCATCGCGCGACTGTTTACGTCACTGATCGACAACCGTCGCCAGCCATCGGCAACCATCGGCAAGCCTTGATTAAATAACTAGGCTGTAGTATGTAGCGAACCTATTGTATGTAGTCGTTCTTATGTGGGTTACATATATAAGCTTGGTATATCAATAAAGCCTAGAGTACGTCAGTAAACCTCGATCGTTTCACTTGTCTCACACCTCCCACCTCACATGGCGACCCTGCCAGTCGGTACAGCTATGTTCCGGCGAACAAAGCATAAACCTCTTAAGGTGCATTCCCGAAAATAGTTAACCTCAAATAGGTTTCCCGTTGTAAAACTACAGTCTAATTGTTTGAAAGACTTGCTTGGGCAACCATATTTTAAACGACTAGGGCAAAGCAAAAGCGAAGTTTTACCTAAAAGCCTAAAATATTTTCTAAGCCGGCGATTCTGTTCACGTGGTTTTCATCAAATAGATAGACCGATAAAGAGGAAGGTATAAGAAATACCCGTACAAAGCCGGGGCCGACTACTAGTTGTCTTATAATACTACATGTGCGGTAACTAGTCTGCAATAACTACAATATGTAAATTTAGTTCGCGCGTCGTCGCTGCACTTCGGTACAAATTGAGCATTTGAGCCGGACGGGACAAACTGGGATACTTTTTTTAAGCTAATTTATATGGCTGTTTATTTATTATCATCATCAGGTCTTTTTGTTTCTACTGCAGGAGCACGACCCCCTCTGTACTACCTGAGCCATTTGGCCAGAGCAGCTAGAGGACTTGGCCTACACTCTCCACGCTGGCCAGACAGGTTGAAGAGGTCTCATTGATGTTTATATAAGCTTTGTTTCGCTTGTATTTCCTAAGTCGTTGTACGACATCCTTGGGAGGACTTGGAGTGGCCCTATTCTAGTCTGCTGAAAACCACACGGCAACCCAAACTGAAATAGCTTTATTGATATTGTCTATTACATATTGATAACAGATTTAGACAGAAAATTAGGTATACAACACACATAAAATTAGGTATAAACAGACATGTCATATTTATTATTATACAATTGATGTCATCGAAATAAATAAAAAAAAGTGACAATTACCTCTATAAGGTGATACAAATATCCAAAGATAAATAAATGATTTTTGACTTTGACTTTGACATCGATTTAAATACATTTAATCTAGCCAAAATTAAGTACGCCGGTCTCAGTGTCCCAGTGTGACATGCACTAAAGTGGGGCATCAAATCGATACGCCTGCATCTGCTATATAATATACAGCGAGTGAGTGTGACTCTACGATAACTATGTCACTGAGTAAGAGAGAATACACATGGTGCGTTGTGTCAGGTTGCGTCGATGTAAAGCTTTCGGCCCGTCGTTTTAGCAACATGGAAGGGACATACCCATAATTAATCAAATTACGGGCTGTACTAGATATCACTATATATATATTGGTTATACAATGTCCTTTTTTATTAAGTACAAATATTTTAAGGGGTGATTAGGTCCATCATTTCGAACAACTTTTCCCAATAAATGTACATCGAAATACGAAAAAAAATTTTTAGGTTTTCATAGAAATCGAAGTAGTCACGTGATATCATTACTATGAAAAATAAAAAATATATTTTCGTATTTTGATTTACATTTATTGGGAAAAGTTGTTCGAAATGATGGACTAAATCACCCCTTAAAATATTTGTACTTAATAAAAAAGGACATTGTATAATGTGATTATAATAACAGTAAAAAAAAAAAACAAAAAATTGGAATTTCCATATAATAGGATCGCCTGGGCAATTTGTATGGGAATGTCGATGTAATTTAATTTTATTATGCTATAGTGATCTAGAATAGCGGTGGTTTGATAAATTACGGGTATACCCCTACCACGTTGTATAATAATTTTTCAAAACTAAAAACTGACTTCACCCCCAAACTACACAAACGATTTTGATAAAATTTATATACCTCGGAAGTATAAAAGGGTTTTAATACAGATACATTCTCACGTCTTTATCCCTGACGGGGTAGACAGAGCCCAGGGCCGTCAGGCCCAAAGGCGACGCTTAGCGTGATGGTGGGCGTTAAGATATAAAAGGAATCAAAATAGTTATGGGTTGCTAGCCGCATCGCCTATTACCATGATTCAAATCTCGCCCATTCCCTCGATCGGCTCTTACGATCTGCGCGGGAAGAGAAGCAGCTGGTGCATTCTACGTTTTTTCTTTTCTCCCAGACCAGCATGGAAGGGTTTCAAACAAATAAGACTTTCTAAATAGGTCCAGGAGGGGACGAATTGTTTACTTTCTCCTTTACTGGAATTCGATTAAGAATAATTTTTCTTTTTGTCAAGGATTTGAACGTTTTCAAAATTTCATCACGGAAACAAGCCAGAGACAGTAAATAGTTCACCATTCAGGAATAAGAGTACAAAAACGTTAAGCAATAAAAATGTGTTGATAAGATTTACACTTGCCCGCCTGCATACTATAACAATAAACTATGACATAACAACGTAGTCTCAGTCAACATATCTAATTTCAATATCAGTATAACTGTAAGTTGACGTTTTTGGAGAAAATGATGTTGGTTGTTACTGTTACTGTACTATTGTAAAGTTTGTTACCGCTTCTTCTGTACTTGCGCTTAGGAAGCGGCAGTAAACTTAGCCGTTAGTAAATGATATGACGTCAACATTTACCTTTTAAGAAATCGAAAGATATAAAGAAAAAAATGACGTTTATCAAGTGATACAAATATCCAAAGATAAATAAATGATTTTAGTCTTTGACTTTGACTATATCCTGCTTTTGAACTCAACTGCCTTGTTTCAGAATGGTTTTATAAGTGTTGAAGGTAAGCCTCCAGCTTTTCATTTCTTTTCATTTAATCCAGATATGACTTAAAGGATGGGAAGAAAAGAAAGTATAAAACTGCCATGCACTGTATAAAAAAAAACATTAACATTTTTGTCTGGCTAGCGGAGAGAGTGCAGGCTAAATCCTCTGGCTGCTCTGGCCAAGTATGGCTCTAGTAGTACAGAGAGGGTCGTGCTCCTGCAGTGAAGACAAAAAGACCTGATGATGATGTTGGTAATAACAAATATTTCTACAAATAAATACCAAACGGCTTGCGTCGATAAATCTGTTATTTTGAGCTGCCGACAGAGCCCGGGCGAATCTTGTTAATTAAAATTAAAATATCCCATAAATTATATCGTAAACGGCTGTTAGGAGAATTAGGGAGGGGGTAGGCTACCATCCATTAGTATTTTTGATTTCAATGTTTATTGTTATAAAATAACATTAGTTAGAAAAGTAACATACTATAACATTTTTATCCCAAATGACAGCGCAATTTAGGGATTGAGGTTTTAAGCAGACACTCAGGGCTACAAGACCCAAAGACCACTTTCAACGTGATGGTTGTCGAGAAACTGAAAGAAAATAGTAGGTAGTTAGTAGAATCAAAATAGTAGGTTTGCTAAACGCATCGCTTATTACTAAAGTAAGGCCAATTTGGCCAAATGCTAAGGAAAAAATAAACCGCAGCACAAATCTCCTTAGTGATTCGCTGATTTCCTTGTTGGCACAACACGATTTTCAGGACAATGACACGTCTACTGCTACCAATTTAAGAAGTGCAGACTTATTGAATTGCCAAAAAAAAAAATAGTTCCTATTTTATAATTACTCGTTTTGAACTAGAAAACTTATTTATATTTGATAAATCTAATGTCCCTGTTTACATTGTATTAGCTACAAAAGTGTTTTATTTATTTAACCTTTATTGTACAAAATACAATTTGTATAGCACAATAGGCGGACTTAATGCTAAAAGCATTATCTAACAGTCAACCCTTTATTGCTTTAAATAAAATTAAAAAATTGGTTAAAACTAACGCGAGGTACAGACATTATTTATATTCGAAGAAAGGCAACCGAGACGAAATCATACGCACGTCTACTCGCATTCGCCCTGAGGAAAATCTCCAGATAAGGTCTTAAACATGTCGATCATTACCTGACTCTATACATTAATAACCCGTTTTTCGAATAAAAATAACTTTGAATATTCCATCTCAATGGCTGGGAGACTGCCCCGTCCCTAAGAACGTCTTCAGAATTAATTTTCTGTGTCGCCGCCTACCTTAATTGCGCGTTTTGCACTCACTGACGAATTGGGGTATTTTATATCTAGTTATGTAGGTATCTAGTAAAGGTGAGATCATTTGGGAAGTATGTTGCCGCTCGAAAGTCTACTATATCGATAGACTACCGGTGTTCGAGTAATGCTACTTTGATTGGATTTGATTTCATATAATTCGAATGGACTTGCCACCGTGTGACATAAACCACTGACCCAGTAAATTACTTTTGACAAAAACATAAACATAGCAATGCCTAAAAATTATATAAGTAAACATTCCGGATTAAAGACTTTCTATTCTTAAAACCGCATCAACATCGATCGAGTCAGCAGTAAGGCGAGTACATGAATCTGGGACTCGAGTAAGGATCCAAATACCATACAAAATGACTCGAGTAGACTCGATTCCTAAAATTGCTCACTCAGCACATCACTACTTTGATGCCGTGTGGTTTCAGCACAGTAAAATAGGACAACTCCAAGTCTTCCCGTGGATGTCGTAAAAGGCGACTTAGGAAACACAAGCTAAACAAAGCTTATAAACACAGTGAGACCTCTCTAACCCGTCTGGCTAACGAGGAAAGTGTAGGCAAAAAGCTCTGGCTACTTTGACCAAATATGGCTCTAGTAGCACAGACAGGGTTGCGCTCCTGTACTGTAGACTAAAAAGAGCTGATGAAGAAATAGTACAAAGGAGATACTATCAAGTGGCGATAGAGAATGGACCCGTCAAATCCGTCAACAACATATAGCTAACATAAATAAATAAATATAAATAAATATATAGGGACAAATTACACTGATTGAGCTAGCCCCAAAGTAAGTTCGAGACTTGTGTTAAGGGATACTAACTCAACGATACTATATTTTATAACAAATACATATATAGATAAACATCCAAGACCCAGGACAATTTGAAAAAGGCCATTTTCCAACTTGCCCTAGCTGGGGATCGAACCCAGGACCTCCGGATTGGCGGTCTAACGCGGAGGTCGTCAAACATACAGCTATCATCATATAGTCAAATGGCACAATTACCTGAATAGAAGACCTAGTGACGTAACTGTGTTACAGTCAACTTTTAAATAAGATCACTGCCTCTCGCGATGCAACGCGAAGTTTTAATCAAATTTCACCTTTTAGAGAGCATCCGAGAGTTTAATAGTAAAGATTTTCCTTTCATTATGGTCTGACAAAGTGTATCGTAAAGCCGATCAAGAGAATCAGAAAAATATCGCGTGGTTTGTAACAACGTTGCATTAAGCACCATCCTTCATGTTCTTGCCCACCTCCTTTCTATCATTTCATTATCTATAAATTTCATTCCTAAATTTAATTTTTAAATTCCAGACATTCCTTGCTCATCATTTTTGACATTCTTTTTCATTTCTGATACGAATAACACATCTCAATCTCAGCACTCGTAATTTCTTGTAACAGTTATATTGTATGATAAATAATTTTTTTATCTGTTTCTATTAATCTCTTTCTCTCCGACCTCTATAAATTTCATGTGGGAACTCACGTTACTATCTGGGACAGGTGGAGTTCCCACAAGTTGTCGTTAGGCTAGCAACAGTCGCCCATAGTTAGCGATTGTCAGCGATCGTCGGTGACTATCGGCGACTGTCGCGCGACATTTTTTGTCAACATGTGACAGATTGACATGTGTCCATGACCTTTTGCGATAGTTATCCCGGGCATACTAAGATGACCACGTCTTCTGACTTTGAAAGTGGACACTTATAAGTTAAGTTAGCAGTGTGATTTCCAGCAGAGTAGAATAGGGCAACTTCAAATCCTTTTAAGAATGTCGTAGAAGGCGACTTAGGAAATACAAGCTAAACAAAGCTTATAAAAATCAGTGAGACCTCTCCAACCCGTCTGGCCAGCGAGGAGAGTGCAGGCCAAGTCCTCTGGCTTTTTTGGCCAAATATGGCTCTGGTAGTCTGGTATCATTCTCTTGCAGTAAAGGCAAATAGACCTGATAATGATGATGACTTCTAAGTTTATAACAAGTTGGCAACCCTAAAGTGTATTAGAAAATCGATGATTCAGAGCATTTGTTATTTTAATAACTTGTGATAAAGTTTTTAATGTAACTTTAAGTGACTTTTGATTGAAAATTAAGTAGATAAGTTGTGTTTTCAAATGGGTATTTTCGGGAATATTTGCTTGAATATGAATTAGGGTTAAAAGTATTATCTACTATACTAAAACAGTAGAAATAATTGGCCAAGTGCGTGTTGGGCCACGCACAGTGTAGGGTTCCGTAGTTGTGAATGCCAACTTTGAGTTCATGCCACTAAAAACGTGTAAAACGTAACTAAGTATCTATTGAATTTGTATGAAATTTTCCTTTTCGAGTACATAATATAAGTTGATCGCCTATAACTTTTTGATTTGTTAACCCTACTTAGCTCTGATAGTTTTCCTATAAACTACATTATATATACTATAGCTGTGATTTTTTCACGTGTCCATATATAACCGTTTAGCAGATAGATGGGGGGGACACGTGACTTTAACAAAAAATTTCACTTTAAACCTAAATATTTCAGACACGGATCCCTAAATCTAAAAATGGTGTTTCCAAGCTCACAATATTTTTGAAAGACCTATTCAACGATACCCCACACAATGTATTTGTAGACAAAAAAAAATTGACTTCCTCTTTATTTGTATGGAAGCTACCCTAAAAAAAAATATTTCTATGTTTTATTTTACGACTTTTTCGCCATGATTGATATACATATCCATGCCAAATTACAGCTTTCTAGTACTTATATTTTCTGAGTAGGACTGCGGACGGACAGACAGTCAGACACACAGACATGGCGAAACTATAAGGGTTCCTTGTTTACTACGGAACCCTAAAAATGTATCTGTACATTGAATATATTTCCAAAAAATATGTATTTGAGGCGATGGAGACATAGTAAAGTAACGTTAATCTCCGAAAATACTGGACGGAATCGAATGAAACTTTTTTGATATATAGTTGTTAAAGCTGGGCAATAATAGTATATAATTGATTTTGGAAAATGGAACACCTGATGCAGAACTATAATGGTTCAGCTTTACTAAAAGAAATATAAAAATGACGTCTTAGCTTAAGTTGTTCTGCCTGATAAGCATTTTCATAAAGTCAACGCTAACGAAGTCGCGGGCTTCGGCTACTTTTTAATTTAGTGTCTATTTAATTCAAATAGATTTTTTGGACTTTATCATTAAAGTCCACTGTTACCAAACTAATTAAATAATAATTAAAACTAAGACTATCTTTGACTGTAAAGCAAATTGCGTACACCATTTTAATATTTATTACATAAAAATATCTTATTTACCAAAGTTTGGACGAAATCAATCGATTCTGTATTAAATTCTGTTGAATTGACACTCTAAAAGACTGGGTAGACGCGATACTTTTGACTTAATTAGAAATATTTAAAGGTAAATAAAAAAAGAAAACGTCCACCATTATAACTATTAAACGGCGCAACAGATTTCTATCAAACATATCTAAAAATTATCTCAATCAATGACTTGATTTAGATAATTTTTAGTTTTCATACAAACACACATTCAAATCGGCTAATTCGATGAGGCGTTACAGTCACAGACATACACAGACATACAGACACATCAAACTACAAGAGGAGCTCGGTAGCCCGGTGGGAGTGCGCAATAGCGCTTTCGCAAGTAAAGTGACACCGGGTGTGGTCCGCACTTGGATGGGTGACCACAAGTGGCATAAAAATTTCTCGAGCTCCTCCGTGTTCAGAAGGCTTGCATAACCCGTTGGTCCCGGCTGTCATCATTGTATGGCAGTCGTCAAGCTATGTCAGATGCCTTGAAGCAGCATGAAAAATCTGACACCAGTATTGGCCTATACACATACGAAAAAAAATACAAAATTAAAATACTTTTTACAAACACTGAATAAGCCTAACCCTACAAGGTAATCCTGTGGGATTTTAAGGCGAGAAATAAAAGGTGGACTGTAATAGGTTATTATTGGTTTAAAATATCTACACGTGCGCGCTCAATGCCAGTCCTTTGGCCGAGTGATGACGATGACCGCTGACCGGCGGTCCTGTCAATCACCCCGCGCCCCGCGCCTCCCGCGATGACGTAATTTTTTAACGTACGACGTAACGACGTAACAAACACCTTTTTTTCCTCCGGGCTAACCTCCTTCTTTTTTGGAGTCGGTTAGAAGTGAAGCACGTTTGTATCACCTCTAACTAATCCTGAATGTTGTTGAAGTTATCATCTTACTTGGTAACATGAACCCGCTAACTGAAACTTTACAATTTGGCCACTAAAATCACGTCAATTTTCGATGAGAATACTTTATTATACAACAACTAAAGTTGCTGTTTTACGTATTAGGTATGCCAAGCGTAAATGAACTAAAGTAAATTCAAACAAATTAGGTAACAAAGTCTAAAGTGCACTTAAGCTAAATATACAACGTGGAAACATCATCAGGTCTTTTTGTCTCCACTGCAGGAGCACGACCCTCTCTGTACTACCAGAGCCATATTTGGAAAGAGCAGCCAGAGGACATGGCCTACATTCTCCTCACTGGCCAGACGGGTTGGAGAGGTCTCATTGATGTTTGTAAGCATTGTTAAGCTTGTATTTGCTAAGTCGACTTCTACGACAATCACGGGACGACTTTGAGACTTCTAAATTTGGAAGGAACATACCCGTTATAAATCGAACCACAGGCTATACTAGATCACTTTATTATAATGATAATAAAATAACAGTCAAAAAACAAAAAAAAAATTAAAATTCCGGTACAAATTTCCCGTGTCCGATTTATTCTGGGTATCCCTTCCATGTTGTATATTTAGCTAAAGTGAACTTTAGACTTTGTTACGTACTTTAGTTGAATTTACTTTAGTTTACCTTCTCGCTAACCATCATGCTTCATTTGACAATTGGGTCTCTTTCTATGCTCAGTCTGTCTACTAGGTGACTTCGTGATAGTGTATAAAGTACTTTTTAACAATTAAAAAACCGGGTTGCTTCCGGCGTAATCTTCTCAGCAGTGGTCGTTCCGAAACGCAAGTAGTTTTTAGCTTTTGCACTAAAATAATTATTATAAAAATGACCTTTAAAAAGAGATAAATTTATCCCACATAAAATAAAAAGGAAAAGGTTTTTCTATGTATGTTCGGAATTGGAAATAGTTTTGTTTGAAAGAGCATACTTGCTAGATTGCAACATTGAAATTTCATCGAAATCGTTTGAGTAGTCTGGTATTGAAGTCAATTTTTATTTTAAAAAAGTCATATATTTTGTTAGTTATGACCAAATTCAAATATATACTTTAGGTACTATTCCAATCCCAGCTGCAAACGTCGCGGCACGTAACTGCATGTCTGCATGCAGTGTGCGTACAGTGTGATGTCGGACCGCACTAGTGCTCCCCACCCCGCCGTACTTCACCCCGCGTGGCCCATATAAAAAGGACGGCGTGAAGGATCTCGTCCTCTTTCGACCACTACTGGACGCCGGGCTGCTGCGACTTCAAAGCTGAGTACTTTTGGAAATCTCTTCTGGAACAACGAATCTCGTGGCTGTGAACCTACGACCCTTACCTGTGACTACTTTCGGTATTCAGTGTATAAATTGTTAAAAATTGAATTAAAGAGTTTGGTCTTTCTAAATATTGTTTCTTTCAAAATAATCTTATCGTCACAGTGGCGCCCAACGTGTGCCGGAATAATTCCGAGAGGAAAACCGACAACCGAAACCGAAACCCAACTTCACCCCCAAACTACACAACCGATTTCGATAAAACTTCTATAGGAAAATCTGAAAAGTATACCCTTTCAAACAAAAAAAGAATTTTTCGATTCAGTCTAGGCGTTATCGACTAATCGGTGAACATACATAAAGTAAAATCACGATGAATTGATAACGTCCTCCTCTTTAAAAGTCGGTTAAATATCAGATTGCTGCAAAATTGTGTGTGCAAAACTAGCTGAATCTTCATTGGTAGTTCTGTTCAGTAGTTCTGTTTTTACTCAAGGGACTATCTAGTGTTTTCCTACTAAGGTTACTCGATTGGGAAATATTTATTCCTTCGAATTTTTCACTTAGTTTGAAACAAAGTTTTTCTCGCCGTCTGTCGCTTGACGTCGTGCGACTAGTGATGTGCCACCGAGAAATTTGTAATTTCTTTCCTCAAAAATTTTCGTTCAAAGATTTCCTGAGGAAATTTCCTAAAATGTTCCAGACCGTTTTGGACATTTCTCTAAATTTTCAAGAACGGCACACATGCCGGCGTAGACGTAATTTTTAAATTGGTCTAGGCGTCTTTGAGTAGCGGGACAAACATAAACATTTTTCTTGTTCCATTGTCTGTCTGTTATCAAATCTTGCAAGTTTTTGACCCGCTCGATTAAGCTGAAACTGTGCACGCATACGTACCTGTCATCATTATCATCATCGTCAAGTATTTTTAGTCTCCACTGCAGGAGCCCGACCCTCTCTGTACTACCAGAGCCATACTTAGCCAGAGCAGTAAGAGGATTTGGCCTACACTCTCCACGCTGGCCAGACGGGTCGGAGAGATCTCATTGATGTTTATAAGCTTTGTCTAGCTTGCATTTTCTAAGTCGCCTTCTACGACATCCACGGGAGGACTTGGAGTGGTCCTACTCTAGTCGGCCGATACGTACCTGTATCGCGTTTCAATACAATGATGGTGACATGGACCTGATCTGATGATGGAGCAGGAAGGTGGCCATGGGAGCTCTGTAATAAAACTACGCAACCCCATCGAGTTTGGGCTCTTTGGATTCGTCTTAAAGTTTTTATGTCCATCTTTTAGAAAAAAGCTTGTTTTAAAAAATATTCTTTTTAATAATGACTTGTATAGAAACAATTACAGAGTTACAGACAAGCGACAGTATGTTACTTCCCGCAGCCTGACGGTCACCGGTGGCGACAGTTGGCAGGAGTGACAGTCGCTGACGGTCACCGATAGCATACTGTTCAAAAGCATACTGTTGCAGTGTCACTCGTCTATTAGAGCCCTAAGCTTATCTCCTTCTTCTTGGCTTTCTTCTCCAAACAAAACCGAAACTTTCTTATCGAGTGTTAATATGTAACACTGGTAAAAGAGAAATAACCGCCACAAAATGTAAATACCAAACCGATAGTAACGATTTGGACCATTCGTATAAGCATCGTTTATTTAACCGAGCTACTTTGTCTCGAAGCGAATGATATGTAAATTGGCCACAGCGATACGGCGTGATTTCCCCGAGGTTTTCCTTTCACACTTTTATCTAGAAAATGCTGAAAGGTTGGATTGTTTTCTTGAACAGTTTAGATTCGGGTTTTGTAAAAGATTAACGTCGCATTTCTGTACGTGACGAACCGTACACTGGTTGCGCTGGTGTCGAACCAACGCACTTTCTTCTGTAGGACCCACACGTTGGTCTCTCTCCTATATATGTGCGGGCGCTGTCTGTCTCTGTGCGCGAAGCGGTTGATCGCGGGGGCTCAAGCCGTACCACTTTGACACAGATAATCGTAAGAAACGAGATGTATCAAAAGAAACGAAATGAAACACGATGTAATCGTGAATATACCCAGCGGTACGGCGAGCGTGGACGAAACGAACGTACGGGCGGACAGAGTGGCGTTCTATTCCCTGTATTTTCACTGTCTTGCTGTTTCTTCATAACCCGTTGTCCGATCTTGTAGTGCGAAGTCGAGCAGGCAGTGCGGAATGCCGATATGGCCGTATATTTATCCTATATTTTTTCTGTATCAATCTATTGCGATACCGCCTATTGAACGCGCCAATAAGAAGCTGCGGTGTGCTTCCCCCCGCGCGCGCCCCTCTGTCCGTGTATCGTTCACTCTCTCTGTACTTAGGCTTTTATTTCTATAAACTATATAAAATCCTTGTCTATTACATAAATTAATACGATTCTAGTAAGTTATATAATAACAGTCTAATAAGAAATAGGAACTATAAGCCTATGACTATTTGCTTGTAACGAAAACCTATTTTCTTATCAGAATCACCTATATCTGTTATACTATTTCCTACCTATCTAGGCTATCTAGCTATCTGGGGAATAAAAAGACAAGAGAAAAATCTGTTTATTTACAATGATTATAATATAAGTGTATCTATTATTACCTATGTATACACCTATCTGCCTATGTATTTCTATTGACTTACTAACTAAGGGAGAATAAAACCACTCATATATTTTATTTACGACCTATTACAACTATGTACAAACTATAAGCTATACACTATTTCTATGACGATATCTGTCGGCTGTCCCGTACAATTTCAAAAATACTAAGTAGGTATTATTATATAAAATCTTTTTGCCACTAATAGACCACATTCGTTGAAAAAAATCACAGAATTAATACCTCACTTCGCGTATCTCATCACGCGAAACTTCTATAAATCAAATTTGGCTGATACTTTACTAATACTTAAGAATCCCCTTACCTTAGACTTCTCCATACAAACGCAGTCTACGATTAATTTTGAAACCACATGTCAGATTTCGGTAAAAACTGGTAATTTGAAAGAAATTGCAATTATCTAGGGTATTAACTGGTTTCCTACGGTAAAATTATGAACTGGAAAGAAAATATAACGATTTAGAAGTTTTCCATACTGATGGTCAAAAATGATATAACACACTATATTCTATTTCAAATTCATAACTTTACTGTGTCGGAAACCAGTTATTACCTCAGATAACTGCAATATCTTTAAAATTACAAAATTTTGCCGAAATCGGGCATGTTGTTTCGAAATAAAACGTAGACTACGTTTGTATGGAAAATTGTATTTTGGTCTAGAGTAAGGGGACTCTTAAGCACAGCATTAGTACTTAGGAGATTCCGTGCTGTAAGTGATACTTATGTATCACTTACAGCTCGCGCCTCTCCCCTGTTCTCACCTTGTGGAGGGTTTTGAGCTGGAGACAGCGGGCGCCTAGCCGCCTCGACAAGGCAAGAACGGGGGAGAGGTGCGGGGACGGGGGACGAGGACGCATATCCATTGCGCGGGACCTTAGAAGATTCAGTTCTGTATGTAATACTCATAATATTAACTCCGTGCTTAAGTACTATTACTCAGCCAAAGATTATATAGGAGTTTCGCGCGATAAGGTGCACCACGCGAATGGACGATGCCAGTTGTGGACTAGACATATAACCAAAATGACAGCACAAGTCTAGTGGATATGCGTCAAATTCAAATGCAAATATATCTTTACTATCATAGTATAATTATAATATCTCTTAATAATCGTCATTGTTTTGTTGCACAATTGTTGACGTCAAATGGTGACTTACAAAACTAAGTTTACTGCCGCTTCCAAAGCGCTAGTGCAGAAGAAGCGGTTACAAACTG
This sequence comes from Acrobasis consociella, assembly GCA_963555685.1. Taxonomy (NCBI): domain Eukaryota; kingdom Metazoa; phylum Arthropoda; class Insecta; order Lepidoptera; family Pyralidae; genus Acrobasis; species Acrobasis consociella. The sequence continues at coordinate 1,859,057 of OY743127.1, forward strand.
CACTACATCGTTTATTTAACCGAAATACTTTACCTCGAAGCGAATGATATGTAAATCTGCCAACAGCGATGCGGGGTGATTCCCCGAGGCTTTCCTTTGACACTTTTATCTAGGAAATGCTGAAAGGTTGGTCTATTTTCTTGAACAGTTAAGGTTTTTTTTAGTTTTTATTTATTTATAAAACCTCTTCAACCCGTCTGGCCAGCAAGGAGAGTGTAGGCCAAGTCCTTTGGCTGCTCTGGTCAAGTATGGCTCTGGCAGTACAGAGAAGGTTGTGCTCCTGTAGTCGAGACAAATAGACCTGATGATGATTGTAAAAGATAAACGTTGCATTTGAAGACTATTCGATTCAAATCAAAATAATACACCATTCTTTCACTATTAAAAAACAATCAATGGAAAAAATTGACTTTCTGTCGATCTTTATCAATGTTTATTGACAATTCATGTAAAAACACAATAAGATTTAAAGTATAAAGAAATCTGAAAACTAAATTAAATAAAGTTTAGCTAATGTTTGCGAAATGCGATTGTATGATATTCTTCTTTTATTTTCGTTTTTGCCATAGATATTTTACTTCAGTGAGTATAATCAATATTCTGTAAAAAATTATACAATGGAAAAAGTATTTGTTTGTCATGTAGCCCAATCTAGGTATCTTGATATCCCTACTATAAATGGGCATAATCATCATCACCATATCAGCCACAGGAAGTGCACTGCTAGACATAGGCCTCCCCAAGGATTTCCAAAAATAAGCATAATGTAAATATGAAATGGTGCTGGCGTCGACTTCTCAGAATAAGTTGGACAGCCCACCGCACTAACATCTCCATATTGAAGGAATTACGAATCAAGAAGAGGCTCTCGTCGATTGTGCAGTTACGAATCCTTAAATTCTTCGGCCATGTCACTCGCAAAGAAAACTCTATGGAGCGTTTGGTGATTCAGGGTCGAATTGAAGGCAAGCGCTCACGTGGTCGGTCTCCAACGAGGTGGTTGGATCTTATCAAGGCTGTAACACAGTGCCCGGCAACGGAATGCTCCAAAAAAGCCGCAGACAGAGATATGTGGAAAAAAATCGCAAGAGCAGCGGCTATGGACTAACAACCTAATCCATAATCACGACCACTCTGTCAAGAGTGTACGACTAAGAAGAAGAGAAATATGAAATTCATTACGACTACGCCACTACCAGACACCTCCAAAAAGTAATTTAATAACCGGCCAAATGCGAATCGGATTCGCGCACTAAGGGTTCCGTACCATTATTTATAAAAAATTGCATTTGTTGTGTGGCTCCCACACAACAAATTAAATATTTATTTTATTTTATTTTTAGTATATGTTGTTACAGCGGCAACAGAAATACATAATTTGTGAAAATTTCAACTGTCTAGCTATCGAGGTTCTTGAGATACAACCTGGTAACAGACAGACGGACAGACAGACAGCAAAGTCTTAGTAATAGAGTCCCGTTTTTACCCTTTGGGTACGGAACCCTTAAAATGAATTCCCATACGGAATATCACACAGAAAAGTGATAAATGATTGACTTAAACATTGGCGTGTTCCCAACGAATCTATCACAATTCTACAAAAAATACAACATTTTTTTAAACAAAAACCAACCCTGTTACAATAGAGTTAAGAATTAAAACTACAGCAAACAGAAGGTTAGCCTAATCTGCTGGTATTAAGATATTTGAGCCAATTCGTTCGAAAGCTTTCTATTTTTTTGATGAAATTGGAATCCGACTCTGGATTAGAATTTCAATTTATTTTTTCTATGACCCCTGTGGCTATATTTTAACTCAACTACCGCAAAGCCACAAGAAGGGTTATGTTTTTCGACAGACATGAATCAGGATGGCCGACTGTGGGATAAAAATTGTAATTAAATTCACCAATGTATGAACGCGGTTATAATTATATAGAAACGGAATGGGATGTAAGAAAGGGATGGTATGTGTGCGAGAGAGAAAGAAGAGAGATGGCGTCAAACGGTGAATACGACGAAAGGTGTTTAAGTTGTAATTTTGCAAATTCGAAGAAATAAATAGTTTTTGGAAGAAATCTCTTTGTTATTTTTGCCACACAATCCCACATTTATGTTAATCTGTTTTCTTCGTAGCTTCAATTATATGCTTTAGTTAGTTAATAACACAAGCCACGAACTTACTTTGGTGCTAACTCAATCAGTGTAATTTTTCCTATATATTTATATTTAAATGTATTTCGTTCGATAATGGCTTGACTTTGTCAGCCAGGTCATTATTTTTTTGCAATTTATTAGTTTAGAAAAATGATATGAACTACTGTGAAGCTTTTCTACGCACATTTGCGAATAACAGACTTTTTGCTTATGTGGAAAGAAAAGTATGATAATGACACTTGATTCTTATTCTTATCGAGTGTGTTAGTGACTAACACTAGTGTCAGAGTTTTGAAACCGCCTTAAAGGTCTCTGACATGGTTTTAGGTAACGACCAATGTCAAAGACAGTGACCGGGACCGACATCTTAACGTGCCCTCCGAAGCACGGATCATCTTACTTATCAGACAATCAGGTGATCAGCCTGCAACGTCCTAACCAAACCAATGTCCTAAACACTTGATTGATGTTACTAGATAAAAATTTGTTACAAATAATACCAGACATCCTAAAACCATCCCAAATGTAAAATTCATGAGGTAAGGAGCACATTGATTAATAAAATTCAGTTCCAGAGAATTCTATAAGTATTCGTAAAATGTTCGGCATTTCTTAAGAGGCTTCCATTGAAGGCGGAAGCCAGAAAAATACCTGTTCTTTTTACCAAATATTTCGGTGAAATGACGCTGTGGCTATCTCTTAGGTTTTTTATATGAATCATTTATTTTCTCTACTTAGTAACTCAGGAACATTGAAAAGGAAACCTTAATTTTATATTATTTTTAATCTTCTAGCTGCTTTGGCTGATTATGGCTCTGGTAGTACACAGAGGGTCGAGCTCCTGCAGTGGAGAAATACAATTTTTATCCTCCCAAAGGTTGACTGGTAAACAACGCTTCTAGCGTATCGTTCTGTACAATTTGTATTTGATGAACAATAAAGATTTTTTAATCTTGTTTTATTCATTTATTGAAATAAATAATTAAATACTATTTAATAGCCACAAGCCTAGCAAGTAAAGAAGGACAAGGTTTGAATTTTGGTCTACCTCACAAATAGCTTACTAAGCTTAGACTAGACATACAACCTAAAGTTTAACTTATTGGTTTAGGTTCTAAAACAACAAGCTTTGGGACATAAGCTCTATTTAGGGATTATTTTTATTACAAGGGCTTTAGGGTTCACCCATTTGGCAGCAAGAAACAGCACTTTTCTATTGTGCTATCCTTTTCTGTCACTCAGAACTGACATTTGCTAGAGCGAGAGAGAGCGATGGAACGCTTCGGCCGTACTTAGCGTAAAATAAGGGTCCTATTATTTTTGAATATGTACCTAATCTAGTTGATGAACTAATTTAAATAATATATTCTTTACCCAGTTTACATTATATATTTATTGCACAAACGTAGGTACTTAAGATTTTATCAAAGACATTAATTATAAAGAATTTGCATTTTTGATTTCTTTATACACCTTCTTGCCCACATCAAGCTAAAAGTGGCCTTTGAGTCTTGCAGCCCTGGGCTCTATCTGCTTAGAGTCGCAAGACCCAAATTGCTCTGTCTGCCCCATTAGGGATAAAGACGTGATAGTATGTATGTATGTATGTATTGGTAATTTTTTTCTACAATTTAGAATATGAACTTGAAAAAATAGCATTTGATAAATCAGGAGCAAAGGTAAAGTCGTTTGTAAAATAAATGGAAGTCATACAACATAAACATTTAAAAACGTGGCAAATAATACAAAATAATAACCGGCCAAGCGCGAGTCGATCTCGCGCACGAAGGTTTCCTTACCATTATCTATAAAAATTAAGCTTTTTGTATGGGAGCCTCCTGAAATATGAATTTTATTTAATTTTTTTTATTTATCATAAAAATAAAATTTCAAGTGCCTACCGGTTGCCATTATTGGTATCGAGCAAAAAAGAGCAAAAAAATCGCGTTTTTTGCATGGGAGCCCCCCTTCAATATTTATTTTATTTCGTTTTTAATATTTGTTGTTATAGCGGCAATAGAAATACATAATTTGTGAAAATTTCAACTGTCTAGCTATCGCGGTTCTTGAGATACAGCCTAGTGACAGACAGACGGACAGGCGGACAGACAGCGAAGTCTTAGTAATAGGGTCCCGTTTTTACCCTTTGGATACGGAACCCTAAAAAATTAAAATCAGTAGCAAATATCATCATCATTATCATTAAGGATTTCCAAAATGACCGATCTAGAGCGGCTTGCAACGATAGCAAATATATTTATTTGCTATGGATTTCTAGTATATGAGATCTAAATGTGTATATCGGCATGTGTTGGAATTCATTTTGTTAATATATTTAAGTGCATTATATCGTAAATTTTTAGAACGCGATAAGCTAGGGCAAAGTTCGTAGTTCATGAGAAAGCTTCTGTTTGAAGTGTTTGAGAGATAAGGCAAAAAATCCAAATGGATAGTACAACAGCATGCGTGCATGCAACAGTGTTTTAAGCTACATAAATTCGTTGTGATTTCGTCACTTTTCTAGTATGTATATATTTCTTCGTCTTCACCTTTGGATCTTTTAAGTCTCCACTGCAGGAGCACGAACCTCTCTGTACTACTAGAGCCATACTTGGCCAGAGCAGATGATTTGGCCTACACTCTCGCTGGCCAGATGGGTTGGAGAAGACTCATTTATGTTCATAAGCTTTATTTAGCTAGTATTCTCTAAGTCGCCTGCTACGACATCCACGAGAAGACTTGGAGTGATACTATTATAGTCTGCTGGAAACCACTACATATATAATTTTTCAAAATGTAATTGAGTAGTTACGTGTCGAAATCAGCTGACTTCAACACCAAATTAAACAACCGATTCTGATAAAAATTCTATAGGACGACATAGCAAGTACGCTCTTTAAAAAAATTCAAATCAGTCCAGGTATCTTTCAGTAATCAGGGAACATACATAAAACAAGTAAAACAATTTAAACAAACTTTTATCTAAAACAATGAACTGAATCCTGAATACAAACCCTATGGATTGCATCTTTTAATTACAGAGTTCCTATAGCCATCTACCGGCTCCATCATCAGATCATCTCTACGTCATCAAAATAATACATTGTCACACGATTTAAGTTGCCTTGTGGTTTCCAGCAGAGTAGAATAGGGCCAAAGACCTCCCGTGGATGTTGTAGAAGCCGACTAAGGGAATACAAGCTAAACAAAGCTTATAAACATCAATGAGACCTCTCCAACCCGTCTGGCTAGCGTGGAGAGTGTAGGCCAAGATCCCTGGCAGCTCTGGCGAAGTTTGGCTCGGGTAGTAGAGAGAGGGTCGTGCTCCTGCAGTGGAGACAAAAAGACCTGATGACGATGATAAGTTTGAGTGCAAAATTTCAGCTCAATCGGAAACCGGGAAGTAAGTAAAATTTAACATGCAAGATTTGATTAACAGACAGACAACGGGACAGGAATCTTAATAAATACATACATACTATCACGTCTTTATCCCTAATGGGGCAGACACAAAAGCCACTTTTAACGTCATGGTGGGCGAGAAGATGGAAAAGTAATCAATACAGTGATGGGTTGCTAGCCGCATCGCCTGTTAACATGATTCACATTTTTGCCCATTCCCTCGATCGGCTTTTATGATCTGCGCGGGAAGAGAAGCAGCTGGTACATTCTAAGTTTTTTCATTTCTCCCAGACCAGCATGGGAGCTTATTATCTTAATAAATGCTTGCAAAAAAGAACACATAGGTACATTGAGAACTTTCTTTTTTAAAGTTCGTTAAAAAGTGACTGATGGGTAACTTTCCCTGTTGTAAACTGTACATTGTACACGAGCGTCTCATCAAATTTAAGGGTTAGATCGAATTTACACTCAAAGCTAGTCTCGAATGGTCTAAAATGCGAATAGTCTATGTAGCAACAGCTTACTAACTGCCTCCGTGGTGTAGTGGTTAGAGCGTTCGGCTCATACCCGGAGGTCGCGGGTTCGATTCCCGGCGGGGGCAACGACTTGTGTTGTTGTCCTAGTTTGGTTAGGACATTGTAGGCTGATCACCTGATTGTCCGATAATTAAAATGATCCGTGCTTCGGAGGGCACGTTAAGCCGTCGGTCCCGGTCACTGTCTTTGACATTGGTCGTTACCTAAAACTATGTCAGAGGCCTTTAAGGCGGTTTAAAAACTCTGACACTAGTGTTAGTCACTAACACACACGAGAAGAAGAAGCAACAGCTTATCTAAAACGCAACTCAGGACACGTTTAAATAGTTTTATATTACTTTATTGTTCATTTATATGTCATAGTATGTAATCCTATTTTTTAATTGTATATCTACTTATATTCTTCTACACTGTAATACTCTAACTGCGCCAACTTCGCCACATCTTTTATAGTCTTCTTTACCCAAAGGTTGGCTGGAAGAAATCGCTTTAGTGATAAGCCCGCCTTTGTACCTACTATATTTTAAATGTACTTTTGATTATTGTCATACTAAGTTGGTGCAATAAAGAAATTTTATCTTGTCTTAAATAGCAACTCGTCTAAGTTGCAAGTAGTCTCCAATGCTAGTTTGACCGAATAACGGCTAGTGAATTGAATGATGGAAACAACTTTAAATAAAAAGATTATTTTCCAGTGCGTTAATTTTTAAGTCAACTAAGAAAAAGGTTAGAAAAAGGCTTTTGGGGTTCTATTAACAACATCAAGAAAGTCACTAAAATCTCTCGATCGCATCAAAGAGAAACAGAAAAGTTTTGATACCCTATATTCCTTGGAAACTTTTTCTTGTTATTCAACTGCTAAGATCATTTCGGGCCACAAAAATTGAGGTTTATTGTACTACCACGGAATAATTAGAAATATTATAGTATAGGATTTAAGAAGAGGTTCTCGTCGATTGTGCAATTACGAATCCCTAAATAGGGGTGACGACAGGGTCCGAAAAATATGATTGTAATTAGTCCGTCTTTTAGATTATCCAAAAATAATGGACCCGTATTTTTCAGTTTACCAAAAAAGTAGTAAAGAGTGGGCTTGCGACGTCACACTTTAGTAAAAATCGTGCTTAAGTGTGACGTCACGCGAAATTTCAATGCGGTGTATCTTTGTCATTTTTGTTTCTCAGAGAAAAAAAATACGTGTACAATATTTTTTTATAATCTAAACGATGGACCAAAAATATTTTTCTATTTCTCATGCCATTTATATGGAGTATTTGGTGATTCAGGGTCGAATTAAAGGCAAGCGCTCACGTGGTTGGTCTCCAAGGAGGTGGTTGGATCTTATCAAGGCTTGTAACACAGTGCCCAGAAACGGAATGCTCCAAAAAAGCCGCAGACATAGATATGTGGAGAAAAATTGCAAGAGCAGCGGCCATGGACGAACAACCTAATCCACCACGATCACTCTGTCAAGAGTGTAAGACTAATAAGAAGTAAAAGATTTGGAACATTGAGTACATTTCTTTTGCCTTTTTTGCTTGCCATTGAGTTCTTTACTGTGTGGAGATCGTTTTTTTTTTAAATTTGACAGCGTGTTTTATTTGTATAAATGTGACGTCGTAAATGTAACGCCAAAGAATCAAGAATCATCTTCCTAGAATACGTTTATTTCCCTTAATCATCATTGCCAGGTCTTTTTGTCTCCATTGCAGGAGCACGACCCTCTCTGTATTACCAGAGACATACTTGGCCAGAGCAACAGCTTGTGATTCCTAAATCGCCTTCTATGACATCCACGAGAGGACCTGGAGTGGTCCTATTCTACTCTGCCGGAAACCACACGGCAATTTTCCTATTTAATGATTTTTTTAAAAGTTATAGGTGAGTCAACATACATACTATCACGACTTTATCCCTAATGGGGCAGACAGAGCATTTTGGGTCTTGCGGTTCTATGCAGAGCCCAGGGCCGCAAGACCCAAAAGCCACTTTTAGCGTCATGGTGGGCGAGAAGATGGAAAAGCAATCAATACAGTGATGGGTTGCTAGCCGCATCGCCTGTTAACATGATTTGCATTTTTGCCCATTCCCTCGATCGGCTTTTACGATTTGCGTGGGAAGAGAAGCAGCTGGTACATTCTAAATTTTTTTTATTTCTCCCTGAGCAGTATGGGAGTCAAGTATAATTTATTTTCCGCTCTAGATAAGTCATTTTGGAAATCCTTGAAAAAAGCCAGCAGTAGACGTTATGCGGCTGAAATGATGATGATGATGTAAGAAATAAAGTTTTTATGCGAGTTTTTTTTCCGCTTGGCAAGTAATTAAAAGGTGTCTTTTATGTTTCTTCCATGCTGGTCTGGGAGAAAAGAATAAACTTATAATGTACCAGCTGCTTCTCTTCCCGGGCAGATCGTAAGAGCCGATCGAGGGAATGGGGCAAAAAATCGAATCATGTGAATAGGCGATGCGGCTAGCAACCCATACTATTTTCATTCCTTCATCCATTCATTCTTGCCCAAATCAAGCTACAAGTGTCTTTTGAGTCTTGCAGCCCTGGGCTCTATTTGCTTAGAGCCGCAAGACTTAAAATGCTCTGTCTGCCCCATTAGGGATAAAGACGTGATAGTATGTATGTATGTTTTATGATTCGGTCGCTGGTTTCCAGGCCCCACACAATCTCCAGGCTGTCTCCATTCACTCCACACTCGAAGATTTACATTTTTATAAGTTCCTCTCGCAGCCGCAATAAAAATTGGCATCCAGCACGAAATTGTGAAATATGAACAACTGAGAAACAGGTGGATTTCTTGCATTTTACTTCCTTAGTTCTCAAGTTATTTACATTATCTATTTTGTTTTGAATTGTTGTGTAACTATCTGGGAGTTTAATAATAGTTATTTATGCAACTGTTGTATAATAAGGGGTATTAAAACACGAATGTAGGTTTATCACATGTTTTAATACATTATATACAGTTGCTTACAACACTTTATATACACGAAGGGTATTTATTTAGTATAAGTGCCGAGTACCTATCTTATACAAACGAACTATGTATGGGTAATAATATAATTATTTATAGTATCAGGCTGGGTAGACCACCGAACGCAGCTGAAAATAAAATCCGCCATTCCGACCAAAATGATCACATATTCTATAAATAATCACAATGATATTGTAATAAATATTTTAATTTATTGTAAAATTATTTACATTATGATCGTACACTTATTAAAATGCAAAAAATAGGTACTAATATTGAACAAAAAATTTCTGCTGCGTCCAAAAGGTGAACTGGTAGACTATGCTTTAATTAATTTGTACCTTTGGTACTTTCACCTTAAGATTTTAAGTGCAAAAAAGTTTTGTAATTTTTGTAGTGTTTTTTCGGAGTTCCGTACCCGAAGAGCAAAATGGGACCCTATCTAAGATTCTGCTGTCTGTCTGTCACCAGGCAGTATCTCATGATTGAACCGTGATTCACAGATAATGTATTTTTCTTGCCGCTATAACAACAAATACTAAATTTTCAAATAAATATAAACAAATAACAAATAAAAAAATTCCGCTTGGCGTCGAAACTCTTGGTCCGCGGGGGTCCAAGTACTAAATCAAATCAAATATTTTTTAATTTATTAAAAAAATAACCCCTCGGCTTGTCGACGCCGCTGGTGACAAGAGGGCTGGCTCATATCTCGCGCAGAGGATTGCAGTAGCTATTCAGCGCGGGAATGCAGCCAGTGTTCTTGGCACCATGCCACATGATCAACATTTAGATTTTTAATTGAGATTGTAATTTAGATATTAATTTAGATTTTTAATTTAGTTTTTATATTTAGTTTAGTATAAAATACTAAAACAGAATAACATAAATATTCAAGTTGGGCTCCCGCAGCAAACTTATTTTTTTGTAAATAATGATACGGAACCCGTTGTGCGTGCGTCCGACTCGCACTTGGCCCGTTATATATGTTTATTACCCAATTACTCAAAGACGTCCGGACCGATTTGAAAAGTTATTGTTTTCTTCTTCTTTCTTTTTGAATTTAACTTTAAGTTAAACTTTTCCACATCTTACAGTTACTAAACTTCAATGCGGTCTCGAGTCTCAAGAGTGCAACTTAAAAGTCTTTTGTCTTATCGTGCAGCCAGGCAATGTCCCCGTCGAGTCTTGTATCTTTATTGAAAATCGTTAGACATGCATCTCTTCCAAGCTGGTCTGGGAAAAAAGAAAATTACGATCTTCCCGCGCAGATCGTAAAAGCCGATCGAGGGAGTAGGCGAAAGTGCGAAACAGGCGATGTGGCTAGCAACCCATCACTGTATTAATTGTGTTTCTATCTTCTCGCCCACCATGACGCTTAAAGTCGCTTTTGCTTCTGGGCTCTGCATAGAGCCGCAAGACCCAAAATGCTCTGTCTGCCCCATTAGAGATAAAGTAGGGTGATAGTATGTATGTATGTATGTTAGAGATGCAAATTTTTGTTGATAAAAATAACCAGTTTATTTGCAACAGGCAAATTAAACACACACCATCTAGTGATAAGTGGCGGAACTACATTATGTATTTATACAGTAGCGCCATCTATTTATTTGTCAGGTAAATAATACATACATACATACTATCACGTCTTTATCCCTAATGGGGCAGACAGAGCAATTTGGGTCTTGCGGCTCTAAGCAGAAGCCTTTGAGTCTTGCAGCCCAGGGCTGCAAGACTCAAAGGCCACTTTTAGCTTGATGTGGGCAAGAAGGTGTATGAAGAAATCAAAATAGTGATGGGTTGCTAGCCTCATCGCCTACTAACACGATTCTAATTTTCGCCCATTCCCTCGATCGGCTCTACGATCTGCGCGGGAAGAGAAGCAGCTGGTACATTCTTAGTTTTTCCTTTTCTCCCAGACCAAAATTATAAAACCCCAAATTTCGTTATTACCCTATAAAATTTAAACGACCGAATCGATTTTCATCAAACATGAACCGCAAGGTATGTTGCTTCAATTAAAACAAACCACATCGAAATTAGTCCATCGGTTCGAGCGCGACGATACCAGAGACAGACCAGACACTAGCTTTTACTTTTACTTTTAACTTTTAACATCCCTCTTTTCTCTCGGGGATAAAAAATTAGGATAACTTTAAAGCTATATTAACACTTTTATAAAACTAACTCGCGATAAACTCATCGTCTTATTATAAAACGCAGACTAACTTTGTTACTAGGTTAAAACCATTATCTGACCAAATCAAGTTGACATCTAGTAATATGCCACTGTCTCTTTTGAAAATGACAATTTGATTTGGTCGGATAATTGTTTAAACCTAGTTACAAAGTTAGCCTGCGTTTCATAATAAGTCTGTCTATTCTAAACCGTTTCATTACGAACATTTAAGAACATTTATAACTATACTTGAATTGAATGTAGCTTCAATAGTGAACAAGTTGAAAAGCCATTTTATCACGTGGTATGGCTACGTCATGAGGAGGAATGCCGAACATCTGGCTAAGAGGATGGTCCATTTGGAGGTGGAGGGCTGCAGAGGGATAGAAAGACCGAGGAAGACGTGGATAGAATGTGTAAGGACAGATATGAAGGAACGAGGGGCTAGTGCAAATATGGTGAATGGCAGAAAGAAGTGGAAAGAATTGACATACAGAGCAAACAGTAGCCGTGTGGTTTCCGGCAGAGTAGAATAGGGCCACTCCAAGTCCGTCCGTGGATGTCGTAGAAGGCGACTTAGGAAATACAAGCTGAACAAAGCTATAAATACATACTAGACCTCTCCAACCCGTCTGGCCAGCGTGGAGATTGTAGGCCTAGTCCTATGGCTGCTTTGGCCAAGTATGGCTCTAGTAGTACAGAGAGGGTCGTGCTCCTGCAGTGGAGACAAAAGACCTGATGATGATGATGATGACAGAGCCAACCGCTCTGTCTAAATAAGATAGCGGCGAAGAGATTGATGATGATGATTCATATCCATACTGCCCTATTTAGTTTTAGTATAAAAATATTGAAAATAAAATAAGTTGATTTAAAAATTGAACGCTTACAATACTAGTTCTTTATGTTATTTTTTTCAGTGCCCATAGACATCAGACGTAAGTCTATGAGATTTGTGTATATCACCAACCCGTGACGTAATTTTTCTGCATTAAAATAAATCTTACAAAATAAATATCTTTATTTTGGAATTTCTTTGTCCATAAAAGAATTATAAGTACATCATAAGTCTTTTCCCATCTTACATTAACGAAAATTCAGTTTTTAATAACTATTACATAATAAATTGAATTTTAGATTATGTATTTTTACAATAACAACGTTTAATATCGACAAAACGCAAAAATTATAATATGAAATTACATATCTTATTCAATTTTCAATTTTATACATGTAAGCCCACAGTTATAGATGTAATGTAAGCCCATGGGTTTAAATCCTAGTCCTTAGTCACATCAAATGAGATATTATGATCAACAATGATAAGTGACGTTTTATTTTAAATTCAGTAAGTACCAAATAATTTATTTTTGCCCCAAGATTAGTATCGTGACTTAAAATGATGGGGAACCTTTCTATTTATTTAAATTTTATTTCTTCATAATAAATGGTACTATAGACAGACTTAATGCGAATATCATTCTCTACCAGTTACCTTCGGGATAAATAGAAATCTAGCGTAGTAGGTGTAAAAGTAAGGTACTCAGTGGGTAGTAAAGTACATTCATATTACATCCGATAGAATTTAGTACACTGATCCTGTTGGTTATTTGATTACAATGTCATAATTAATGTTAGTTAAGTAAGTATTTGACGATATGAAACAAGTATCCCTTTGTCATAGGATGCGACAACTGTTTTGTATCATACATACGTTACCAAATATTGCGATAACCCGTCGCCAAAGATAATATAATTACTAAAGTAACAGATACCCAACGCCATATAAACGATTGCAGGGCCCGTAAGTAGAAAAAAAATAAGTTGCGAGTAGGCACAGAGATGGCAGCACACAAGACTAGCAAAAAAGTGACAAAAGAAGTGTTGAATAAGGGTTAAAAATATTTATTGCATTTCATAAAAGTCATATTTATTTAACAAGTACAACGAACTCGAAAATTCTATTGATATTTCCTACACGCCTACCAAATTTCATTAAAATCGGACCATCGGTTCGGCAGTTATCGCGGTACAAACATACATACATACAATAAAATACAATGTGTTTTCACTCCCATTTTGATTTAGAGTTACTACTTTATTTAAATAATGTTCTAATTATTAACCAAAAAGCACCATCTAGTGACAATGAAAAGGAATCATTATGTTTACATGGCGATGGGTAGGCATACTGTCCGGAACGTTACCTACGTTACGTTACGTTAAGTTACCAACGTGGACTTGGTTGTTGTAGCAAGAAGTCTTGATCTCGCAATGATCGTCGCTTTTTGAAACGCGGGCAAAGAGAGACGAGGCGGCATGAGGAATGCGTTTTTGGTAAAATGTTGTCGCGTATGTTTTCAAAATAATTAAAGATAACCAATCGTAATTGAGAACTTAAATTGAAAAAATATTCTTAAATATCATCCAAAATAAATGAAACTATAATAGATATACATAAAAATAGTTACACATAAGTATTTATTACATTTTTGCTAAATAAATTACAATGAACGTTCAATTATTGCGCAGATAATAAACTTTAAAGATTTGTTTCTGAAACGCGCTATTGAAGTTTTTTGAAACGGTTGCATAAATATAAGTTCTGAAGTGAGCCTTTCGGTCCTCCCTCAAGTTCCGTCACTGACCGACCCACTGCCGTGGCCAGCACAAGGCGGAGTTTGGTGTGCATTACGGGTACAAACTGCAGCAGATACAAACACCCATCTTGCTATGTTGAAGAGAAAACCGCTGAAATTAATGCTCTCTCGGGTGAGTTTAGTACCCGTAATGACTCATCATCTCCAACAAGTGTTGGTGGACCCGGTCTGTGGTAACTATGTGTTAGGCAATACTCGACTGAGCAAGTGGAGAGCCCTACCACAGGTTCTCGACAGGCTGAAGCGAATATGGTCGATTGGGACGCGATGGGACTCGAGGGAGGTCCCGTAATCGCAACGATAAAGCGAAAAACCACGAAAAAAACTACAAAACCAAACAACCTTTTGTCTTTTTTTCTTATTTTTTTTTGTTTTTATTTTTTTACCCTAACAAAAAGGACATTATAAGTTTGACGCCAATCTGTGTCTGTCTGTAGCATCATAGCTACTGAAGATCAGGTCAAAGTCTGGGTTTTTTTATTTGCCTGTCATATAAACGAAATAAATCATTATGTACGGACAAATCACACAGATTAAGCTTGCACCAAGGTAAGTTCGAAACTTGTGTTAACCTATCATTTCCAGACTCCGTTTTCGTATTATGATAATATATATACCTTTAGATAAATAAATAGTATCAAATCACAATGAGATTTGTCAAAACATGTCAAAAAATAAAAGAAAATTCGTCATTTCCATACAAGTGTGACCAGTTGCCTGGGCAATATATATGGGAATCATTTTTTTTTACTTTTATTTTATTATCAATCTACTACAGTGATACTATATCTCGTGTTTCGATATATTACACTATGTTGTATACAATAATAACGAGCTATTTAGCGTTCAAGAGATAATACTTCTGAACTAACACTACATCATAACTTTAAGCGTGTTAACTTAAACTGAGCCGCACTACCATTAAGACTGAACACCCGCCTTAATAGGCTATTAAACAGTCGACATTAACTTTTATGAGATGGTTAAACTACCTGTTTTGTTACAATTTAAACATAATTATAATCTAAAATAAAATATAGAAGGTAATTTTACTAGATTGCGCCCGAAAGAGGGTATATGTTTAAATAATTGGCCAAGTGCGTGTCGGGCCACGCGCAGTGTAGGGTTCCGTAGTTCCGAATGCCAACTTTGAGTTTATGCAACTAAAAACGTTTAAAAACTAATTATCTATTGAATTTGTATGAAATTTCTTTTTCCAAGTACATTTTATAAGTTGATCGCCTATAACTTTTTAATTTGTATACCCTACTTAGCTCTGATAGTTTTCCTTTAAACTACATTATATATACTATAGCTGTGAATTTTTTTTACGTGGCCATATATAACCGTTTAACAGATAGAGGGGGGGGGACACTTGCCTCCAACAAAAATTTTCACTTTAAACCCAAATATTTCAGAAACGGATCCCTAAATCCAAAAATGGTGTTAACAAGCTCACAATATTTTTGAAAGACCTATTCAACGACACCCCACACAATGTGTTTGTCGAGAAAAAAAATATTGACTACCTCTTTACTTGTATGGCAGCTAACCTAAAAAAAATATTTTTCCAGATTTTATTTTGCGACTTTTTCGCCATGATTAATATACATATCCATGCCAAATTACAGCTTTCTAGTACTTGTAGTTTCTGAGTAGGACCGCGGACAGACAGACAGACAAACAGACATAGCGAAACTATAAGGGTTCCTTGTTTACTACGAAACCCTAAAAAAATCAAGAAATATACATTAAAATAAAACATGGCCCCATGCTGGTCTGGGAGAAATAAAAAAACTTAGAATGTACCAGCTGCTTCTCTTCCCACGCAGATCGTAAAAGCCGATCGAGGGAATGGGCAAAAATGCAAATCATGTTAACAGGCGATGCGGCTAGTAACCCATCACTGTATTGATTGCTTTTTCATCTTCTCGCCCACCATGACGCTAAAAGTGGCTTTTGGGTCTTGCGGCCCTGGGCTCTGCATAGAACCGCAAAACCCAAAATGCTCTGTCTGCCCCATTAGGGATAAAGACGTGATAGTATGTATGTATGTATGTATGCATAAAACATACGTATACAAGGGATATACCCATAATAAATTGAACCACGGGCTGTACTAGATCACTTTAGTATAACGATAATAAAATAATAGTCAGAAAACAAAAAAAAAATGACATTACCATAAAAAATATCCGGGTGGCTGCACATTATTGAAACGCCTAATTTTTTTTTAAATTTGGCATCTTTTTACCTTAGCCAATAAATAAAAAATTTTAATGTCATTTTATGGTTCCGTAGCTAATTGGCAAAAAACGGAACCCTTATGGATTCGTCATGTCTGTCTGTCTGTCCGTCCGTATGTCACAGCCCCTTTTTTCCGAAACTTAGCGCCATATCTAAGTAACGCAACCACTTCACGCAGGCAGACCGACATATTTAGCATCAGAGAGGTGGTCTTTATTCTTTGAAACCAGAGTCAGCCGTCCACGTTATCATTTTTTTTGGTCACGATAACCAACTTTTCAGGCGCCATATCTAAGGAATGCAACCACTTCACGCTGGCAGACCGACATATTTAGCATCGGAGAGGTGGTCTTTATTCTATTAAACCAGAGTCAGCCATACACGTTATCGTTACCAAATTTGTCGTGACCTCCTAATCTATAACAGTCCTCAGCTAGGATGGAAGTCATTAGGCGAACAAATGTCGGCTTACAGCTTTATCCGGTTCCTGAATTTTCGAATTGGCTTCTTACTGATTTATTGGGAATTAAGTCTACTTTGGTAGGTATTTATTCATTCTGGTCTGAGAGAAAGGAAGAACATAGAATATATTATACTTATCAGCTGCGTTTCTTGCCACGCAGATCGTATAAGCCGATCGAGGGAATAGCAAACAATGTGTACAATAGAATAGAATAGAATAGCATTTACTTAACTGTCAAAAAATACCACACACTAAATAGAACAAGTACATCTAACAATTAAAAAACTTGAGAGGTGTCAAGGGACACCCGGATGGAACGAAGTTCCTTTCGATTTATTAGTGAAGGAATTGTAATAAAGTTTTATTTTTCCAACTATAGCAAAAAGTGTCGTTACAACTTTTGGTCTTAATTTTTTCCGTCTAGCCCCCTTTAGCAACGCGCATTATGGAACTTCATTCCAATAAGAATTAGGGAGTGCCTCCGCTGCCGCCGCTGCGCTGGTTGCCGAATTGGCTGCCGGCGCTGGTATTATTAAATATTATATTTGATTAAATTTCATCATTCTTTCATTGCTTTATCTCGTTCATTGATGATGTATGATTTATGTTAATAGGCGATATGGCTAGCAACCCATAACTATATTGGTATGTGCATTCCAAAGCTCAAGAATTTTTTTGGCTCTTTATATGGTCACCCATCCAAGTACGGACTACGCCCGGGGTTTGCTGAACTTGCGAAAGTGCTAGCAATGCGTTCTCCCAACGGGCCACTGAGCTCCTACAAACTGCTTACCAAAATAAAGAACACGTAAACACCTACCTAATTCTTATCACGTTTTTCCTCAGCAAAATACGAGTATATTCGTAAAAATGATTGATGCGTGTGATGTCATATTCAACCTTCCTCAAGAAAAGTGCTTTATGGTTTGCCTTAATCGTTTTTAATATAACCCTACGGTAATGTGATAATTATTAATTATGTGACAGTCACTTTGCCGTTTAACTCATCGCGCCTGCCAGTTTAGTTAAGGCAAAGTCACTGTTTCAATTAATATTATAATACTTACAAGAGGGATGGCGGTGGTTTCAATTGAGCGGTATTTTTTAGGGTTCTGTACCCAACGGGTAAAAACGGGACCCAATTTTAATAAATCAGATACTGTTTTTAATTACTAAGAAAACCAATATAACAAATATTTAAAAAGTTAGATATGAAATATTTTAAACAATAGGTACATACTTGAACTTTTCCATTACCTATAATTTATATAATGTAGTAGGTAAATAATTACAATCTTAATAAACTGAATAAGTATTAATAAAAAACCTTACAAATAAAAAACGTCTTGCAGACATTGCTCTGCGGTAGAGTGCCTAAAAAGCTGGCAGCATTGCCACGTTGGATGGCAATGGTCATTAGTAGGGCGAAACAATATTTTTTTTTAATTAAATACTTCATAATTATAAGATTCTAAATTTACTAAGAATTTATGAAATGTTGCTTATTTGTGTTGTGATTTTAAATGCAAAATAAACCTTTAATTTTATACAAACATAAAAACTTTCTGTGAGCTTTGGAAAGCTATTTCTGATGTTGAATGTGTAGTTTAAAACGCTACAATGCCATAGATATACAAACAGACCGTAACGCCAAACATGTAACACCCCTCTTTTTTGTCGGGGGTAACAAAATAACTTGTGATAAAAACAAGATAAATAAAATCTTTATTATCATAGGATATTAATAATAACTCATAATAATCGACATTTTGTTTATGTAATTGCACAATGGTTGACGTGAAATGGTTACTTACAGCTTAGTTTACTACCGCTTCCAAAGCGCTAGTGCAGAAGAAGCGGTAACAAACTGCACTGCAGCATTTTCTCCAAAGACGTTAACTCACAATTAAATTAATATTTAAAGTTCATAATGATAATATACTCAAAAGCACATCCACTTAACGCCTCACGTCGACTCCGACAGGATAATATCAGGTAGGGAGCTCCCAAATTACCATCCCCCTTTAATAAGAGAGGCGGTATATCTTTAAAATTACATGCACTGACGTGTCTAGTTGAAATTGTGTTGATAGTTCTAGTTCAAGTAAATGTTATTTTGTATGAGTACTGCAAGGAGCTGGGTGGCTCGGCGGGAAGACGCATTACTAACGCTATCGCAAGTTAAGCGATACCGGGCGTGGTCAGCACTTGGATGGGTGACCGCATGTAGCACAAAAATTCTAGAGGGCCGCCATGCTTCGGAAGGGTACTAAAGCCGTTGGTCATAAGTGTCATCATTAAATCTCAGTAGTCATGTTTTGTCAGATGACTATAGGCAACTTGAAAAGTCTGACACCAGTGTCGGTCACTTAATAAGATACACGAAAAATGAAAATATGTTATATTGAAAAATGTGACATTCTGACACCAGTGTTGGCTTGTCATGTAAAAAGTGATGATGTAGACTGGGTAAAAAAAATATCATTTTATTTATTTTTTCTGCTCCTGTACTGTTATCTGCCTTTTATATGGTCCCAAAAACGAATATATGAATATAGATAATATGATTTCAGGAAAAAGTCTCTAGATACTCTATTCCTCATAATAGCACATGTGTCGTTATTTCGCCAAAAAGATACGCTTAGCCATAGAGTTAGAACTTTTTTTTCTGTAGTTTTACCATACTGCCAACAAAAAAAAACTTTTTTTTAACATAAAAGACATCAATTAAAAAAAATAAGTTTACCATAATAGACACCATACAGATGTAGAAGTACATACAATTCCATGGATGTAGATATCTTCCAAACATACGTCAAACATTTTCATATTTTTCTTTGTTTGTTTTTGTATTTTATTTAGTTAATATAGTGAGCAAAAATGCGAATCATGTTAACAGGCGATGCGGCTAGCAACCCATCACTGTATTGATTGCTTTTCCATCTTCTCGCCCACTATGACGCTAAAAGTGGCTTTTGGGTCTTGCGGCCCTGTGTTCTGCATAGAGCCGCAAGACCCAAAACGCTCTGTCTGCCCCATTACGAATAAAGACGTGATAGTATGTATGTAATATAGTCGTAGAAAAAGTATTGTATGCAACGTTGTATAAGTACGTCAAAAAATGCTCAATGGTCATCTCGCCTCCTTACGATGCTCGCTAAAGCTCGCATCGTAACCTGCGCCACTCGCATTTTTTGACCGTTCTTATACAACTGTTGCATAAAATACTAAAGTCCGTCAACTAGATTATCCTAGATTATCTTTTTGTCGAAGGTTAAAAACGGATTATATTTTGTTTATAACCTTTCTAACATAAGAACTCTATACTTTAGACCAGAAGTAACTTTAAGAATAAGATATTAATGTGTATATCTATCAAATTCCATCCAAGAACTCTCCCAACTCAGGCGCACTTAACCCACGAAAGCACAACACAATTTTCAGCTTGTCAACGTCTGAAGCAAAACAAACATAGAAATCAAGGTTTTCAATTAAATTTCGACATGCTTACGGAAATACTTTACAACTCTGTCACAGTATTTTGTCAACAACTTACTACGTCTTTATTTACAACTGAGAATACAGAGCCTAGGCTAATATCATCAGATTTCGTGACCATTTTCGGTTACGGTCTTTGTTTGATACAAATTTAAATAGAAATGTGAAATATTTACTGTATTGCAACATAGAATTTAAAAAATTACTTAATTAATTAATTAGATTATTTTAGTTTATAGTTTTATTATTTAGGTAAGTTATTTAGTTTTTAGTTATATAATTATTGTGTACCTATGTAAATATTTATTTTGTGCAATAAAAGTAAAAAACTACATATTTATAAAAGATTAACTAAATATTCTATAATTAATATTTATAACTAAATAAAACTATTATAAAGCTACAGCCTGAATATAAATTACTTTTTTAGGGTTCCCGTAAAAAACAAAAAACCTTACAGTTTCGCCATGTTTGACTGTCTGTCAGTCCGGGTGCGGTTTTACTCAGAGACTTTAGGTATTAGAAAGCTGTAAATTGGAACGGATATGTATATTAATTACAGCGAAAATGTAGTAAAAAAATCTTGTAAAATATTTTTTTCTTGACTCACCATCGCAGAATAGGCCTTGCAAAAATAGAATACTTCATGTCCTCCCGTGGATGTCGTAGAAGGCGACTTAGGAAATACAAGCTAAACAAAGCTTATAAACATCAATGAGTCCTCTTCAACCCGTCTGGCCAGCGAGGAGAGTGTAGGCCAAGTCCTCTTGCTTCTCTAGCAAAGTATGGCTCTATTACTCCTGCAGTGGAGACAACAAGACCTGATAAATAATAAATAAATATATAGGGACAAATTACACTGATTGAGCTAGCCCCAAAGTAAGTTCGGGACTTGTGTTATGGGATATTAACTCAACGATATTATATTTTATAACAAATACATGTATAGATAAACATCCAAGACCCAGGACAATTTGAAAAAGGCCTCTCCAAATTGCCCTGGCTGATGATGATGATAAAATAAATAAATACATTCTACGTTTTTCCTTATCTCCCAGATCAGCGGGGAAAAAATCAAAATCAAGGTTTTCAATTATACTGTAAAATGCTGACGGAAACACTTTACAACTCTGTCGCTACAAAATTCGAGTGTTGTGTAAACAATTTTGTCACCCGTACAGTCTGCGTGGAGAGCTGGATTAATTTGACATTTTTAACCGACTTCGCTAGAAAGAGCTATGTTTTTCGGTATGAATGTTTATATCTTTCGTAATTTTTGTAGCTTAAGTGGCTTGATGTAATAAATTATAAAATAAAAATAAAATAAAATAAAATAAAAATAAAAAAGCCTTTTATTCCATAATTAATTTTACATGCTTGTTTATAAAACCATTAAACTTAATTAGAATATTAAATTGTAAATTAAATTAAAAATTTTAATGTCTATTTACTAAATGAGATCCGAATTTAATATTTATTTAAATTATTATATATTTATTAAATTATGGACCCCTTAACGGGTAGAGGCCTCCTCCATTTGGTTCCAAAGTTTTCTGTCTTGTGCCTTTTTTTGTCCAGTCTATTCCGGCTAATTTAATAATTTCGTCGACCCAGCGATCCCTAGGCTTTCCTCTTTTTCTTTTGCCTGTTGGTCCTTTCCATATGGTAGCTAGTGTGGTCCATCTCTTATCTTTGGCGCGTACTAAATGTCCGGCCCATTTCCATTTTTGCCTTCTTGCGTGCTGTAGAGCATCTATAACCTTAGTTTTAGTTCTTATTGTTGTGTTTCTTTGTTTATGTCTTAATGTTATGTTGAGGATACTTCTTTCCATTGCTCTTTGGGTCGTTTGTATTTTTTGTTTTATTTGCTTGTTATAAATCCATGTTTGGCATCCATAAGTAAGAGAAGGAAGCAAGCAAGAGTCCATTATAATTTTTTTAATTTTTAGTGGGATTTTAGATTTTAAGACTTCTTTATAGCTCCAAAATTTGTTCCATGTTATGCAAATCCGTCTGTCAATTTTCATCGATGTTTTTGGTGTTTCTAAACGATACTTGCTTTCCAAGGTATATA
The DNA here is from genome assembly GCA_963555685.1 of Acrobasis consociella. Taxonomy (NCBI): domain Eukaryota; kingdom Metazoa; phylum Arthropoda; class Insecta; order Lepidoptera; family Pyralidae; genus Acrobasis; species Acrobasis consociella. The sequence continues at coordinate 1,881,256 of OY743127.1, forward strand.
TAGGATTCTACATATTCCAGAGTTGTTCCATCCACTGAAATAGGAGTTTTATCGCTGTTTGTCATAATCTTTGTTTTTGAGGTATTTAGTTCTAAGCCGACTTTCTTGCTCAAGGTGTTCAGTTCTTCTATCATTTCTGACATTTGGCATGGTGATTCAGAGAACAGTACTATGTCATCTGCAAATCGAAGATTGTTTAAGTACTGGCCGTTAATATATATTCCTTTGTGCGACCACTTTAGATCTTTCATGATATTTTGTAGTACTGCTATGAAGAGTTTTGGAGAAAGTGGGTCGCCCTGCTTAACACCTCTACCTATCTCTATCGTAGGTCCCTTTCGGTCTGTCTTTACTCTGCTTGTGCTTTTTCCATATATGTCTTGAATGATTTGAATGTTAATGTGAAATAGTAATTATTAAAGTAGTAGTAGTAGTATTAAATTAATAACTAATAATAATTTAATTCCCTGCGGCCACGTGGTTCGACAAATTTATATTTCAAATGAAATAATTTTATTATATTTTTGTAGGTATTTAATTTGTCTTTTTTTTTGGAAAGTGGAACACCTGAGGCTGATGCATAACCATAATGGTCCAGCTAAACTATAAGAAATATAAAAATGACACAGTAGAAAAAATTGTTCAACCTGATAAGCATTTTCCGGAGACATAATGTCCACGCCACGAAGTCGCGAGCTTCGTCTAGTCTACTAATATTATAAATGCGAAGGTAACTTTGTATATTTATTTGTTTATTTGTTTGTTATCACTTCATGCTTTAGTCACTGAACCTTTTTAGATGGAATTTCATATGGATATACTTAGTTTGATACCCAGGGAAGGACAAAGAATAGTTTTTATCCCGAAATTCCTACGGGGAGCGAAGCCCACGAGCATAGCTAGTCATCAATAAATTTAATTTAAAAACTAGATTATTGTCGGTATATGTAATGCTTGACCTCCCTTTATTTATGTATATGGAAACAGATATATTATTAAACTTCATCTTCATATCGTGTGTGTTAGTGACTAACACTAGTGTCAGAGTTTTTAAACCGCCTTACAGGCCTCTGACATGGTTTTAGGTAACGACCAATGTCAATGACAGTAACCGGGACCGACGGCTTAACGTGCCCTCCGAAGCACGGATCATCTTACTTATCAGACAATCAGGTGATCAGCCTACAATGTCCTAACCAAACTAGGACAACAACACAAAATTGCCCCCGCCGGGAATCGAACCCGCGACCTCCGGGTACGAGCCGAACGCTCTAACCACTACACCACGGAGGCAGCTAATTTGTCGGTATATGTAATGCTTGACCTCCCTTTATATATGTATATGGAAACAGATATATTTAAACTAAGTATTTGTCACGACTGTACACATACTCTGATATAAGTATTTATAATCTCAATAATAAATACGATGTGAATGTTTTGGCCCTTTTCCAATGATACAGAGATACGCACCAATGTCGTCTGACATTTGTAAAAATAGATTTTCTGTAATTTTTAAACTGTTAACACGACGTTTTGTACAGGAAATTAGTAATTTATGTTTTTTGAGGAAGTTAGTGTTGTAATTTTTATTCTGTCATCTTCTTTTTAGGATTCCGTGGCCAAAGGGTAAAACGGGACACAACTACTAAGAGTCCGCAGTCCGTCCATCCGTCTGTCTGTCTGTCGCCAGGCTGTATCTCATGAACATGTTATAGCTACATACATATTTTCACGCCTGTTTCCCATGGGGGTAGGCAGAGACTATTGATTTCCACTTACTACGATCCTTGCAAACCTCTTTTGCTTCGTCAACACTCATAACTCTTTTCATGCGTGCTCTCCGGTTATGGGTACTCCTTACATGTATGTATGTATGTATGTATGTTATAGATAGACAGCTCAAATTTTTTACAGATTATTTATTTCTGTTGCGTCTACAGCAACAAATACTAATAACACTATTATCTAAGTTTAAGACAGCCGTTAAAAATCATTTATTACAAAATGCATATTATCATGTAAATTACTACTTATCTTCATCTAAGAAAAATTCTTGGAAATAGTTGACTGCAAATTGTAATTGTATAATTTAAATGTATAGCTTAAGTGTAAATCTGTATTGTAATTGTAACATAGCCCATCAGGCTGGGTAGGGACCAATACTGAACTGGGTTTCTTTCGGCGTAATCTTCCCAGCAGTGGTCGTTCCGAAACGCTGGTAGTTTTTAGCTTTTGCACTAAAATAATATTTAAAAAAATGACCTTCAATATGAGATAAATTTATCGTACATTGAATAAAAATTTTTGACTTTGACTTTGACTTTAAACAGAATAAAATAAATATTTAAGTAGGTCTTTCATTAATTAGGTGATCAAAACTTTTAAATGATTGTTCCAACAACTCAAATTAAATACTCTATTAAACGTCAAAACAAACATTTTCTATCGGATTTGTATAAAATATAGGTATGCTAATGACGTCATAGTTTCTTGGAGTAAAATTTCTGCAAATAATAAATCTATAAAATCACGTTAAAAATAAGTAGATATGATTGTAACAAATGACATTATTTACTCACGTTTTATTTTCTTGACAGTACCATATAATTAATTTTTGACCCCACAAAGTACCTACTAATTCTTGATGTAGTATTTATTTCTCGAAGTAAGAACAGATACTATTTATTTAATTACACACAAAATAACTAAAAACTAAATATAACTAAGTATTGATAAAAACTAAACTAGATATAAAAACAAAAAACAAACATCAATTTATATAAAAAATTGAGCCTAAATCGCTGCGCTCGCAGGGTAGAGTGCCCAAGAGACTGGCGGCATTTCCGCGTTGAATGGCCAAGCTAAGCCTTTGGCCAAAATGCGCACAAATGCGAAGTAAGAACATTTACTAAAACTAAACTATAAAATGTATTGTGAATTCCTCTTTCCCTCAACTATTTCTCATGTTGTACACAAATAACTCAATGTGTCCCTTGATATTCGTATTCTGAAGGTAAAACGAGCAGACATTTGTCTTACCTTACAATTTTTATCCTTTCTGTTTAGTTTGGAAAGTATAAAATGTAGTTTGTTTATACTATTGTATTTTATCGTATACTAGCCGGTGCCCGCGACTTCGTCTGCCCAAGATTTTAATACAATATCTTTATAAATTGTAGCCTAAGTGTTATTCTGATGTATAAGCTATATTATTGTAAAGTTTCACTAAAATCCATTCAGTAGTTTTTACGTGAAAGAGTAACAAACATCCATCCATCCGTTACAAACTTTCGCATTTATAATATAAGTAGGATATCTTTTTTTTTAACATAGGTTTAGCTTTTATCTCTAACCGGGTAGATAGATGCCTTTGGGGCTACTCTAAAAGCGGTACGCAACAAGGCGTTACTACGTATCCGCGTTTCAGTCGAGCAACATTGAGCACTAACGTATGATGATAATGTCTAGTTTGGTTTGACATAGAAACGTAACTCGTCGTACGTCTAACGTATTATTTTATAGAGTAACCCGCCTGGGTTCATAAGACCCAAATGTCACTACACACACACACACACACACACACACACACAAAGTGATATGTACCTTTACTTACTTAGGTTCTCTTTATCCATCGAAATAGAGAGTCAAAATAGTGAAGGGTTGCTTGGTCTGCACTTGGATGAGTGACCAAAAGTACCTCCTTTTCCTTAAGTGCAAATCCAGCGTCGAACGAAAATTCGTGACGTGCTCTCTAGTTAGTGTTGCGAACCTAAACTGGAACTGGGCAGCACACCTGGCTAGAAAGAATGATTGTAGGTGGAGTATGGCGATCACCGAGTGGTACCTCAGAAATGAAACTCCGAGTTTTGGGCGTCCTGCATCTAGGTGGGTCGATGATCAAACGGATTGTTGGAAAAAAACTAGATTGCTAAGGCTAGGGATAGGATTGAATGGCGCAGACAAAAGAAGGCTTATGCCCAGCAGTGGGTCATTGAGAGCTGACGATGATGATAAAGTCAAACTCAAAATTTTTTAATCAATGTAGGATAAATTTATCTCTTATTGAAGGTCATTTTTTTAAATATTATTTTAGTGCAAAAGCTAAAAACTACTAGCGTTTCGGAACGACCACTGCTGGGAAGATTACGCCGAAAGAAACCCAGTTCAGTATTGGTCCCTACCCAGCCTGATGGGCTATGTTACAATTACAATACAGATTTACACTTAAGCTATACATTTAAATTAGACAATTACAATTTGCAGTCAACTATTTCCAAGATTTTTTCTCAGATGATGACAAATAGTAATTTTTATGATAATACGCATTTTTTAATATATCTTCTTATCGTGTGTGTTAGTGACTACCACTAGTGTCAAAGTTTTTAAACCGCCTTAAAGGCCTCTGACATGGTTTTTACGTAACGACCAATGTCAAAGACAGTGACCGGGACCGACGGCTTAACGTGCCCTCCGAAGCACGGATCATCGTACTTATCGGACAATCAGGTGATCAGCCTACAATGTCCTAACCAAACTAGGACAACAACACAAAGTCGTTGCCACCGCCGGGAATCGAACCCGCGACCTCCGAGTATGAGCCGAACGCTCTAACCACTACACCACGGAGGCAGTTCATTTTAATAAATGATTTTTAACGACTGTGTTAAACTTAGATAATGGTAGTGATGATGATAGAATGGATTTTTTTAAGGTTCCGTGCAATATGCATCCCGTCCCCCTCCCCCGCACATCTCCCCCGTTCTCGCTCTCACCTGCAGCCACCTCTACAAGGTAAGAACAAGGGAGCCTAGAGGTGCGAAGACGGAGGACGGAGAAGCAAATTGCGCGGAACCTCAGAAGATTCCGTTCTGAATGTAATACTATGTATTACTTATAAGTAATTCTATACCAATGTGTGCGTGTCTGTACTGTAGAAGCACAGAATACATAATAGTACAAGTACAGAAAATTCACTCCGAAAAATCTATTAAAGGAATACCGACTCTCGCTACGATACAATTAAGTTCATTTCAGATCGCAAAACGCTAATAACCTACAGTTATATTCACCTAGACGTTTCATCCTCTCTCCGTCTCTTTCTATCGCGTAACGCTTACCTTTTCTGCCACACTGATTAGCCGCGGCCACAGTACAGACAGTATTGCAACTCGGCGCTGTCCTTGAAAAATATACCTACGCCACGCGTGCGCTAGGGCTGCCCGTCTACAGTATTTTAACCAGTCAAGACCCGCACGACAATAATAAATGTCCACGTTCATTATCTTACTATTGTGTCTGGTATTGACGGAACGGTTAATTTCATGTACCTACTTGAGTAACTAGTTTTGTGATTGTAAGGTAAATGAAAAAGATAGCGTTAAATAAAAATACATGTTATGTTTTTGATTATTATCATATTTAATATCCCTTAAATATTTATTTTGTTTTGTTTTTAGTATTTTTGTTATGGCGGCAACAGGAATACATAATTTGTGAAAATTTCAACTGTCTAGCTATCGCGGTTCTTGAGATACAGCCTGGTGATAGACAGACGGACAGACAGTGAAGTCTTAGTAATAGGGTCCCGTTTTTACCCTTTGGGTACGGAACCCTAAAAAGATCGCGACGAATTGATTGCCTCCTTTTTAGAAGTCGGTTAAAAAGGAACGGTAAGTTATTCTGGTTTGTTCAGTCCGGTCGGATTACAATCCCTACATACAGCACGAAGCAACTCGAAACAATTTTTTTTTGTTTACCATCCCATATTGAAACGCTGCGAACGTAACTTAACATTAACCATATCATCGCGTACGGCAATCAAAACCCTACTACAAAATCTCACTTAAAAATTATAGGTAGTTCTACTTAGCGTAAATCTTACTAGGTAGGTAACTAAAAGGTAGGTAATAATTGTTATAATAACATTATAATCATTTGTAATGATATTTTATTTCAATAATATATGTAAGTAGCTAAGTACCCACATCCGTAAGTAGATATGTAGCCTAGGAAACCACTACTTAGCTAGTTTTTTTTATCGCGAGCATAGGTAAGATAGCTTACTCGTGTTATGTATTAAGTCTTTCAACATTATCACTTATTTATTTTTTAATCTAGGTATTTGTGGAAAAAGGGAAATACATACCTATTTAAAAAAATAAACAACATACTAGTAGGTACATATATAAAAACTATTTTTTTAGTCTTACTTACCTTTCGGAGTTTTGAGGTAACCTAAAAAATGTTATCTCTGTGTGCTTAACCGACGAGTTTAAACAACCAAAAACAGCACAATATTGTCTGTATTTCGCTATATTATTAACGCACGTCTACTGCTTGCATCAAAACACCGTTCGCCACAGCGACGCATTCTCGGCTGTTTGTATACCGAGTCACGGAACAAGTGTATACTGACCTTCGAGGCGCGTAGGTATAACTTGCGTTCCGACCGTTTGTATGAAGATACAATACTGTATGATATCTATATTGTGCCGCGGCGGTGACGAGGCCGCCGTACGTACTTTTTTTGTACTTGCGTTTTTAATACCTACCGCGGAGTGAGACTGGCCTAGTAGAAGGCAACTTTGGAAATAAGCTAAACAAATCTATAAATATCAATAAAACATCTCCAAATCGTCTAGCTGTTCTAGCTAAGTATGGCTCTGGTAGTACAGAGAGGGTCGTGCTCCTGCAGTGGACACAAAAAGACCTGATGATGATGACGATGAATTATGTAACACCACCCCATACATAGAAGTCTCAAATAAACCGTTCACTATTTGCACCATGAAAAAATCCAGTGTTCGAATGCCATTTGTCCCTTTTGTGTGGCCTGGTTTTTTTGTATCGACTCGCACAATCGAGTGACCGAACCGAATAAGAGCAGTCGGTTTTTGCTGGTCAGGCATGGCCTATATTTCAAAGGATGTCCTTTTAACTTTTCTAGTTCTGTATCGTGAACTAGATTTACTGCAATCTATTGTGATTAATGAATTGATCCTTTAATTATAACTGGGTTTTTTTCGGCGTAATCTTCCCAGCAGTAGTCGTTTCGAAACGCCTCAGGTAGCAAACTGACGTCAGCGACGTATAAGCGACGTCACTTATAGGTCATAATAGGGTCGGTCATTTATTCGTCGAGAGCAGACGTTAAAGTGACGTCAGTTTAGGGTCAACGTTGAGCAGGACGTCGTATTTACGTCAAATTAAAGGCAAGTATCTGGACGTACCATATACGCCGCCAAGAGGACGTTTTGCTGACGTCTATTTAGGGTCAGTTTTTGGACGTACCATATTCGCCACAAAGTGTACGTCTTACTGACGTATATTTAGGGTCAATATCAGGACGTACCATATACGACGCCACGAGGACGTTTTACTGAAGTAAATTTAGGGTCAGTATATGGACGTAAGTACCTACCATATTCGTCCCAACGTGGACGTTTTATTGTTCAAGACTTTTAAGGTAAAAGTAACATGTACTCAGTGATACAATTAAGTGAAAAAAACAGCGGAACCGAATCGGTGGTAGATGCCAAGGCATTGTGAAGTTGGCCACCTGTTAAGTTTAAGTAAAAGTACGGTTTAAATCATTTTTCCATGTCCTTAAGTCTATGGTCTTAAAAAACATGGTCCCTGTATCATTGTTCTGGCAATTGTCTCCCACTGTCCTTAATTGCATCTTAAATATAGATTATACTACTTACATTGTGTTTTTTTAGTTTCATCCATAAAAGTTCTTGAGTCTCTTCAAGATACGTAGGTAAGATGCCTGCAAACGTAAATGCTACATGCTAAGCATTAAATTCTATCCTACTATCACGCGTAAGGATTTGCGAGATGGAGTGAAAAGGGATAGAATATAACACGTACCGTAGTCTTTTGATCTAGGGCCCCTGACCAATAACTTAGAACCGTCGTAGAGCTTAAATGCGCAGCTCAGGCTTTAGTGCCAGTTTTGCCAGCACGTTATTTCACTCAATAGCCAGAGCGGTTCTCTTTTTTAACAAACTACCCACCCAAACTACCTAAGGGGAGCATATTGCCATGCTAACGATATCAGCTGTAAGTGTGTTCTTACAATCTATATAATACCCGCTGTCCAAATTCGTATAGTCTTTGTTAATTAATTTTATTTCCTCTAAATTAGGCAGTTTTAGACTTCGTCCATTCCGTAAAAAATTAAGACATAAAAAGCATTAGGTAATAGTTCTAATCATAACCATAAAACCTTTTATTTTGAGTAATATTGTATGCAAGTGTTAGTTTCTTAGAAAATCCCTAGATGGCGCTGTTCAAAATTAAAACTGGTTATGGTTTCTTTTATGTACATTCTTATTACTTGGTGCATATTTCCAATTAATCGAGTTCAGCAGTAGTGTGTGGTTTAATTTCCATATCGGTGTGCGACGGTAGCGACACCCAAGACACACTGTACATATCATGAGCTCCCGTAGGTCCTACTCCTGACTTGTATGTCTTAGTAACGTTTGTGTATAACGTCAGTGGCTGCCCTAATATGTACGGCCCAGTAACGTCCCTATGAATTCAGTATATGACGTCACTCAAACGTCAGTGGCTAATATGTACGGCCCAGTAACGTCCCTATATGACGTCTCTCTAACGTCTGTAAACTGACGTCTCTCTAACGTCTATAAACTGACGTCTTGAGGCTGTGACAAATTGACGTCATCTGTTGGGACCCCCCGACGTCAAGACATGACGTCTCTTACGTCGAGCAGTACCGTAAACGGACGACATAATGACGTATAAATGCTACCTGGGGCTAGTAGTTTCTAGCTTTTACACTAAAATAATAATTTAAAAAATGACAATAAGAGATACATTTATCCTATATTAATTAAAATTTTTGACTTTGACTTTGGAATGGGTTTTGGCGGGAGCGCCATATTACATCAACTTCTCCAAAAGGCCTCTACGTGTTGGATCTGTTTCCCCACGCAAGCCTCTCAAAGGACTGAGGTGAAAAGACTCAAATATCTAAAGAAGATACATAATGTCTAATGTATGTATATTTAAAATATAGTAAGGAAATAAATCAGAGTAAAAAAATAATAAATCATTTATTTTAGGAAACGAAATGAACATTTACATTGTAGGCCTATATTAATACAAAAAAACTTAACAATTATCAAATGACTTAAAAAAAAAAACCGGCCAAGGGCGAGTCTGACTCGCGCACGGGGTTCCGTACGCGTTCCGTACCGTTCGCGATTACTCGAAGACGTTTAAACCGTCTTGAAAAAATCTTAAAAATCGAGATGCCGTACCCAAAGGGTAAAATCGGAACCCTATTACGAGTATAAAGACTTCACTGTCTGTCCGTCCGTTTTTCCGTCTGTCTATCCGTCACTACGCTATTTCTCATGATAGCACAGGAGAAGGCGTTCTGAAGCAAAGGAGAAAATTTATCATGAATTGTAGAAAAATTGGTCTACATTCAAGGTTGCTTAACTTGCGTAAGTGCTAGAAATGTGTACTCCCAACGGGGCCATCGAGCTGTTGTTGTTTTGATGTTTTTCTATTTGTGTAACTGGCCAAAACTGGCCCATCAAGCCTATGAAATATTCATAATCTACCCTCCAAATTGTATAAGGGTTTATAACTTTGACCTTAGTATTCTCAACACATAAATCACTACGCGACTCTCGTTTAAGCTAGATCTTTGGGGTTGATCGATTCAATTTGTTGTGTAGTGCCCTTTTTTATCCCATCTGTATTGGGCGGAATGGACGTGACAGCTTTGCTCGAGTATTTTGGTACAATAAAGTGTTCTGTACAATTATGAGGTACTTCAGCCAATAATTTACTTAAAATTATTTTTAAACGTATATGCGAAGTATCCCGTCACCAAAGAGGCTGGTGACTATCTGGCTCAAAGAATCAGCATTGCCATGTTGTATGGCAATGCTGCTAGCCTTTTGGCCACGTTGCCGAGGGGAATATTTTAGTTGGACTACATAATTTGTAATATTTTTTAGTTTTAATTTAAATTTCAAAAAGTTTGTAAGTTTTGAATTTAATTTAAATTTTATTATTTCAAATAAACTCACGATACAATTTTTTTGAACTAAAAACCTACTTCGCCCCAATACTACACAACCGCTTTTACATCTGACAAGTATCTTTCAAAAACAAAAACATTTTGAATCGGTCTAGGCGTTTTCGAATAATCGGTGATCATACATAAAAAAAGACCACGACGAATTGATAACCTCCTCTTTTTAGAAGTAGGTTAAAAACAGAAAATGTTAAAATGTTCAGCATTTTATTTTCAAAGGTAATAATATAATTACTAACGTAACCGATACCCAACGCCATAGAAACGCTTGAGGGGCCCGTAAGTAGGCATAGCAGAAAGTGTTAAAATATTTATTGCATTTCATATAAGTCGTATTTAATTAATACTACTTCAATTAATAGTCATAAAAGATTTTTAAGTTTTAATTATTATCCACTAGCTAACGCCCGCAGGCTTCGCTCCAAGTGGGAATTTCAGGATAAAAACTATCCTATATTATTCCCTGTCTATCAAATTATATCCATATCTAAATAGGTTCAGTGGTTAAAGCGTGAAGTGTAACAAGCAAACAAACAAATAAATATACAAACTCACTTTGGCATTTATAATATTAGTAGGATAAGTAGGATAGGATAGCGCCATCTATTTTATTTATTTTATTTACCAATTTATGCACACGGAAAATGTATACAGAGAATTCGTAAAATAAAAGTTGTACAAAGGCACTACTTATCTCAAAAGAGATCTCTTCCAGTAGGCCTGTGAGAGATGTTTATGTAAGAGAGGCATACAGGCGTGTTCATACATAGGATTAAGAAAGAAGAAAATTAAAATTGCATTAAATTATTCTCCCCGTAATTGATTATGCTGATGTGTGTTATCCTGATCTTAACGCAGATCTTAACGTTAATAAAACTACACAAACTACAATCTCTATCTAATCTATTAATTTATTTATTAAATCTTTACTGACCATAATGGTACAAAAGGTGGACTTAATGCTAACGCATCAGCGTCAGTCAGTCAGCCTTTAGGAAAAACAGAAATAACTTTATTAGCGATAGGCGCTTAAAGAGATATATACACGCTGACTTTTCATTGGTTTTGAAAAAAAAAAGTCGTATAGTAAGTAAATTCCTCTATCCATATACGTAATCCAAATTTCTGTATGTCATAAGATAAAAAAGTTGCGTAAATGATTTTCGATCGAGACCACGTAGTTATACGCCGGCCGCCTACTGCGTAATGTCGATGACCCTGGCCGGCCGGCGGGCGGTGTATGGTGGCGGTACTACTAATTGACCTTACAATTTTACTTTCGAGTTTTAGTCAACCTTTTTTGTTTCAGAATTTTTATTTTGTCCAGCTAATGAGGTCTTACTAACGATGCCTATGAAGTAGCCTTCGGCTTCAGAACCAACGAAAATTCACCGTATATATTATAAACTATATTATATATATATATCTATATATATTTCATCTATTGACAAGGAAGAGACACCATTATGTTCACAAGGCGATGGGTAGTGACACAGGTAAGTAGCTGATGTGAAATAAAATAGAGAATAGTAGGACGCTCAACATTCGCATGCAAATCCACTTGATTTACGACGGGCCGTCTGCGTGATGAATGGGATACGTGAAGGGTGGGATATTTCATACTAAATGCCTTTACGCTTTCCAATGGCGACCACTATTTTTCAATTTAAAATTTATATGAATTTTATTCTCGTAAAGGTACTAGTATTTATTGCTGAGACAATGTCTGTGTACAACTTTAACGAAACGTCATTGCAAATTTACACAAAAAAAGAAGACTTACCAAGACGATACCCCACTCGGCAAAAAAATAAACTAGTTACACCTGCTTCCAGGCTAAGAACTTTTTAAGTCTGGCCCGCTAGCTATGACGATAAAGATTTATAATGCCCAAAATAAACTAGTTATACCCGACAACCTAAGGCATGAAGAAAAAAAATCTCAATTTATAAAGAAGTTGAAATTAATTTTAGTAAATAAAACGTATTACAGATTGGACGAGTATTTTAACAATAAAAAAAATTAATTGAAATTGACATTATATACTATACCCAATAAACATTGACACTACTTTTATATTTATAAGTTGACAATAATTTACTAATAATAAATAACTAACAATCTGCTGACAACTACAAACAAAAATACTTTTTAATTATATTTTATCATTTAAATTTATAAATTAACTGCATGTCATAAAATTGGATCCACTTTTTGGTTGCGATACCCGACAGGGTTCATAGTGTACCTAATTTAAGACAGTGACTTTTAGTAGTTAGAACTGATGTACATTATGAAATGCAATAAATAATTTGAATTGAATTGAATTGAAATTAATAAAATAATTGGCCAAGTGCGTGTCGGACCACGCGCAGTGTATGATTCCGTAGTTGCGAATGCCGACTTTGAGTTCATGGCACTAAAAACGTCTAATAACCAATTTTCTATTAAATTGGTATGAAATTTTTCTTTCCGAGTACATTTTTAAGTTGATCGCCTATAACTTTTAAATTTATTAACCCTTCTTAGCTCTGATAGTTTTCCTTTAAGCGACATTATAAATACTTGGGCTATAGATGATTTCTGATTCTGATTCTATAAAGCTGTGATTTTTTTTAACGTATCCATATATAACCGTTTGTTTAGCAGATAGCGGGGACGCTTTGACTTTATCAAAAATGTACAAGTCTAAATATTTTAGAAACGGATCCCTAAATCGAAAAATGGTGTTCACAAGCTCAATGCGAATATTTTTGAAAGACTTATTCAACAATACCTCACACGATGGGTTGGTCAAGAAATATTTTTTAGCATGTAAAATACATAATCAGACAGTGGTGTCTGGTGATCAGATTCAATCTGGTGACAGACAGACAAATGGAGAGATGAGTCATAGTAATAGGGTCTTGTTTATTTAACTCTTTGGGTATGGAACCCTAAAAAGATGTGTTACTTGTGCATAAATTTAGTAATGACGCAAAGCGACAGTTAAATAAATTTTTTGAAAAAAAATTTTTTTTTCCAATCTTTTATTGTAAAGCCAATGTTCCTATGAAGACAAATGAAACAAGCCCAAACCAAAACCCAAGGAGTTGCGGCGTTTTATTACTGAGTTCCATCGACCACCATTCGTCTTCGTGATCAGACTCTAGGCATCGTCTACCATAAAGTGCTCGTCAAGACATATTAAACGAATCCTACTCAATGAGGTTACGTTGTTTTAAAACTGAGTTCTAGGTTACGTGGTTTTATAACTGTGTTTCCTTGAATATCTTCCAGCTTCATATTCAGAACAGCTAATTGACTTGATAATATTGTATGGTCATCCGACTTACACAAGTATGCAAAACTCGGGTAAATCAGTTAAAGATAACTGCTTGAAAATTGAGTTGCAAGATTTGACCACAAACATTCATATATACATACATACAAGATAAATTGGAAGTTAAATAAAAGCTTATAATAAATGTAGTTAGTAATTTCTTTTTGATTGAAATCCGTTGGACCAACCTCCAACCCTAGCAAAAACTACTTTTTATTACTAAGGGCATGAAATATGGCGACACAGCCCGGGAATAAAGCCTTTCACATTTTTCAAGTGTCAGCCGTTTGCTAAGGTTTAATCTTTTGAGAATGGATATTTTACTGGAAAATACTCTCGATACACACCAGAGCAAAAATTTTTGGTTTCAACTCAAAGTTTGACGTAGTAAAAATTATTCTGGGTCTATGGTTTCACTTGTTCATTCAGGTGTATGTTTATCTGTGATAGATTTTAAATGGATATATTTAAATTGGGTAAGTAATATAAGATAGTACAACAAAATATATATTATTTTGAATAAATACCAACGAAATATATAATTTTGGTTGGTATAATTATCAATTAAGATAAAAATCGTAAATCATACTTTTCAAACCCATAAAATCGTTTAAATAATAATTATTTTATCTAACAAACCTTTCGTATACATTTAAAGTCGTATAAAGTTTTCGAAATCTATTGGTCGTTACGTATAATAAACTTTTTATAGATATATTACTAAACATAATAATCATTACGTATATGAATCGATTAATAGAAGATTCTTAATATATAATTATCATTAGATATAAATAACAAACTTTTGATATAGCGCCTGGCAGTATGTTGCGGATAATTTTATTACGATAAGCCGATGCATGTGGGCTAAAAATAATACATTAATATGTCGCAATCACATAATGTACGTATTAACATTGATAGACGATTTCGTTCCTTAAATTTTCGTTTGTTATACACACTTATTTTTTATATATGGCTAATATATAAAATGTGTTGGTCGCAGTTCTAACATAACCTAACCTATAGGATTGCCCTAACCTAGGAAAATGGATAGAAGTGTCTTAGCACTCGCCGGCCGCTGCCGCGGCACGCTCGCTTCGCTCGCTCGGCTCGTGCGTGTGTTGGTCGCAGTTCTAACCTAACCTAACCTATAGGATTGCCCTGACCTAGGAAAATGGATAGAAGTGTCTTAGCACTCGCCGGCCGCTGCCGCGGCACGCTCGCTTCGCTCGCTCGGCTCGTGCGTGTGTTGGTCGCAGTTCTAACCTAACCTAACCTATAGGATTGCCCTAACCTAGGAAAATGGATAGAAGTGTCTTAGCACTCGCCGGCCGCTGCCGCGGCACGCTCGCTTCGCTCGCTCGGCTCGTGCGTGTGTTGGTCGCAGTTCTAACATAACCTAACCTATAGGATTGCCCTGACCTAGGAAAATGGATAGAAGTGTCTTAGCACTCGCCGGCCGCTGCCGCGGCACGCTCGCTTCGCTCGCTCGGCTCGTGCGTGTGTTGGTCGCAGTTCTAACCTAACCTAACCTATAGGATTGCCCTAACCTAGGAAAATGGATAGAAGTGTCTTAGCACTCGCCGGCCGCTGCCGCGGCACGCTCGCTTCGCTCGCTCGGCTCGTGCGTGTGTTGGTCGCAGTTCTAACATAACCTAACCTATAGGATTGCCCTAACCTAGGAAAATGGATAGAAGTGTCTTAGCACTCGCCGGCCGCTGCCGCGGCACGCTCGCTTCGCTCGCTCGGCTCGTGCGTGTATTGGTCGCAGTTCTAACCTAACCTAACCTATAGGATTGCCCTAACCTAGGAAAATGGATAGAAGTGTCTTAGTCTTAGTTGGTCGCAGTTCTAACATAACCTAACCTATAGGATTGCCCTAACCTAGGAAAATGGATAGAAGTGTCTTAGCACTCGCCGGCCGCTGCCGCGGCACGCTCGCTTCGCTCGCTCGGCTCGTGCGTGTGTTGGTCGCAGTTCTAACATAACCTAACCTATAGGATAGCCCTAACCTAGGAAAATGGATAGAAAGTGTCTTAGCACTCGTTTTAAATGTTTCAACTATTTTGGAAACTGAAACTTACGTGGAAACAAAATTATGGGTAACAAAACTTTGATGTTACGTTATTTCGATAATATACATAAAATATGAAAAGGAATAACGATAGACTGAGTTTGTCAATAACGAATAATTGAGTAAATGGAGACAGACAGAAAAAAAATTTGTTTTTTTCTGTCTGCCTGTCTATACTTTTTAGATGGTATGGTTTTTAAGTCATATATCTTCTAAACAATATGATTTTGATAGGTATATGTTTTGAATGATATCTCTTTTCAACAATACAGTTTTTGAATGTTATACTTTTTGGCCTGTATACCGCACAAGTTGTATAACAGGTGATATTTAGTGGACATAAACGTTATAATAATGATTTTATGCTTTTTAAAATAAAAAATAATGAATATTATAGCTATTAAAAATATTTACCATAATGATTATGTCAAATTGACATTATATCTTATAAACGTTATTAAAATGTAAATATATAAAATGTAATTATATCAAGCAATACGCACGCTCGCTTCGCTCGCTCGGCTCGTGCGTGTGTTGGTCGCAGTTCTAACCTAACCTAACCTATAGGATTGCCCTAACCTAGGAAAATGGATAGAAGTGTCTTAGCACTCGCCGGCCGCTGCCGCGGCACGCTCGCTTCGCTCGCTCGGCTCGTGCGTGTATTGGTCGCAGTTCTAACCTAACCTAACCTATAGGATTGCCCTAACCTAGGAAAATGGATAGAAGTGTCTTAGTCTTAGTTGGTCGCAGTTCTAACATAACCTAACCTATAGGATTGCCCTAACCTAGGAAAATGGATAGAAGTGTCTTAGAACTCGCCGGCCGCTGCCGCGGCACGCTCGCTTCGCTCGCTCGGCTCGTGCGTGTGTTGGTCGCAGTTCTAACATAACCTAACCTATAGGATAGCCCTAACCTAGGAAAATGGATAGAAAGTGTCTTAGCACTCGTTTTAAATGTTTCAACTATTTTGGAAACTGAAACTTACGTGGAAACAAAATTATGGGTAACAAAACTTTGATGTTACGTTATTTCGATAATATACATAAAATATGAAAAGGAATAACGATAGACTGAGTTTGTCAATAACGAATAATTGAGTAAATGGAGACAGACAGAAAAAAAAATTGTTTTTTTCTGTCTGCCTGTCTATACTTTTTAGATGGTATGGTTTTTAAGTCATATATCTTCTAAACAATATGATTTTGATAGGTATATGTTTTGAATGATATCTCTTTTCAACAATACAGTTTTTGAATGTTATACTTTTTGGCCTGTATACCGCACAAGTTGTATAACAGGTGATATTTAGTGGACATAAACGTTATAATAATGATTTTATGCTTTTTAAAATAAAAAATAATGAATATTATAGCTATTAAAAATATTTACCATAATGATTATGTCAAATTGACATTATATCTTATAAACGTTATTAAAATGTAAATATATAAAATGTAATTATATCAAGCAATACGCACCCATTTAAATTTTAAGTTATTTTCTATTTATATATTTGTCCCTATACATATATTTATTTATTTATTTGAAGGCATTTACTACTTAATTGGCAGGGGTGCGTATTGCTTGATATAATTACATTTTATATATTTACATTTTAATAACGTTCATAAGATATAATGTCAATTTGACATAATCATTATGGTATGTATTTTTAATAGCTATAATATTCATTAAATTTTTATTATAAAAAGCATAAAATCATTATTACAACGTTTATGTACACTAAAAATCACCTGTTATACAACTTGTGCGGTATACAGGCCAAAAAGTATATCATTCAAAAACTGTATTGTTGAAAAGAGACATCATTCAAAACATATACCTATCAAAATTATATTGTTTAGAAGATATATGACTTAAAAACCATACCATCTAAAAAGTATAGACAGGCATACAGAAAAAAAATTTGGTAACACGTACTGGTTTACACGTACAAAATGCGCGCATTTTGAACGTTTAACCAAACCATTTACTCGATTATTCGTTATTGACAAACTCAGTCTATTGTTATTTCTTTTCATATTTTATGTATTTAATCGAAATAACGTAACATCAAAGTTTTGTTACCCATAATTTTGTTTCCACGTAAGTTTCAGTTAGTTGAAACATTAAAAACGAGTGCTAAGACACTTCTATCTATTTTCCTAGGTTAGGGCAATCCTATTGGTTAGGTTATGTTAGAACTGCGACCAACACACGCACGAGCCGAGCGAGCGAAGCGAGCGTGCCGCGGCAGCGGC
Organism: Acrobasis consociella; assembly: GCA_963555685.1. NCBI lineage: Eukaryota > Metazoa > Arthropoda > Insecta > Lepidoptera > Pyralidae > Acrobasis > Acrobasis consociella. The sequence continues at coordinate 1,899,000 of OY743127.1, forward strand.
CGGCGAGTGCTAAGACACTTCTATCCATTTTCCTAGGTTAGGGCAATCCTATAGGTTAGGTTATGTTAGAACTGCGACCAACACACGCACGAGCCGAGCGAGCGAAGCGAGCGTGCCGCGGCAGCGGCCGGCGAGTGCTAAGACACTTCTATCCATTTTCCTAGGTTAGGGCAATCCTGTAGGTTAGGTTATGTTAGAACTGAGACCAACACACGCACGAGCCGAGCGAGCGAAGCGAGCGAGCCGCGGTAGCGGCCGGCGAGTGCTAAGACACTTCTATCCATTTTCCTAGGTTAGGGCAATCCTATAGGTTAGGTTATGTTAGAACTGCGACCAACACATGCATAAGCCCATAGAGCGAAGTGAGCGTGCCGCGGCAGCGGCCGGTGAGTGCTAAGACACTTCTATCCATTTTCCTATGTTAGGGCAATCCTGTAGGTTAGGTTATGTTAGAACTGCGACCAACACACGCACGAGCCGAGCGAGCGAAGCGAGCGTGCCGCGGTAGCGGCCGGCGAGTGCTAAGACACTTCTATCCATTTTCCTAGATTAGGGCAATCCTATAGGTTAGGTTATGTTAGAACTGCGACCAACACACGCACGAGCCGAGCGAGCGAAGCGAGTTATTTTGTGTACCGTTACATATTTAAACATGTTTTTATGAACAGTTTTATCGATGACTTAATATTTTATATGAAATGTTAGTTAGATATACCGTTTTTCTATAAAAGAAAACCATTTTAAAATATATATTTTTTTAAATGTTGTTATTATAATATGAAACTGCGATGATAAACTATTCGTTTTATTAAGAAAAAATGTATTAAAAATCGTGGAATAGTTTTCTGGGAAATGAAATTCGATGTCAAAAAAATCTGTATTCTAATAGACACCCATTTTTTATATATTAGCCATATATAAAAAATAAGTGCGTATAACAAACGAAAATTTGAGGAACGAAATCGTCTATCAATGTTAATACGTACATTATGTGATTGCGACATATTAATGTATTATTTTCAGCCCACCTGCATTGGCTTATTGTAATAAAATTATCCGCAACATACTGCCAGGCGCTATATCAAAAGTTTGTTATATCTAATGATAATTATATATTAAGAATCTTCTATTAATCGATTCATATACGTAATAATTATTATGTTTAATAATATATCTAGAGAAAGTTTATTATACGTAACGACCAATAGATTTCGAGAACTTTATACGACTTTAAATGTATACGAAAGGTTTGTTAGATGGAATAATTATTATTTAAACGATTTTATGGGTTTGAAAAGTATGATTTACGATTTTTGACCGAGCGAGCGAAGCGAGCAAGGTCTACAATTCAAGTTGGGGCGAAAAACACATTGTTTGTATATATGTTTGTATGTATGTTTGTATGTATGTATATATGTTCCACGATAACTCTCGAACCTTTGAACTAATTTTGATGATATTAAGAATGAGTGTAGCAACTATTCATAGAATTTTTAAGTTCGTTTGGCATCAAAATCGGTTCAGCCGTTTCTGAAATAAACGCATTTTTGTGAAAATAATTATTGGTCTATAACTTCCGAACCGTTAATCAGATTGGAGTGAAACTTGTCATGTCACGAGATAGTATTACTATATTTAACCGAATAAAATATTTTTGGTCACTAAGCAATTCTTTGAGGAAAAGTAAACTCAAAGAAATTATTTCTATACGACATTATTAGCTTATGCGCGTTGTAGAAATGGATTAAATGAAACAGCACCATCTAGCGGATTCTTGAAGAATTAATAGGCATGTTATTTGGGGCATACCAAGATGTTATCAAACTGATTTTCGCTTATATTTATATGTTTATAGGTATAATGCTATCGTATAATGATGAGTTTGGATTTTAAATTTCCTATGTAACTTATTTAAGATTGCTATATATTTGCAGGCAAACCCGTGCCTTGAGTTCATTCAAATGACGATAACTTTTTTTAGGGAGTGCCTCCGCTGCCGGCGCCGGCTCCTAAAAATATCACTAATGGGAACCGGCCGTTATACTGCATTATTTTCAGTTTTGGCTTAGTTTGATTGATTCCTAAATTTAACAATTTTGTTGAGCAAACTTTGATTCAATCGTTATCGCTGCTTGTCTGTGATTCTGAAGTAGTATTCGTGATTATGCTTCGAACTAAAAAGAGATCAGAGTTAACCAAAGCCCGCGAAGTAGCTTTACGTAGAGAGTTAGAAACTAATGAGAAGCGGCATGAGCATCTTTCGCAACTAAGGGAAGATGCCAGTACTTCTCGTGCCAGTAAGAGCTCATCAATCGCTTAAATCAAGAAATCTTTCCCAAACTAAAAGGGAGCTTCGTCAGCAACAAAATTCGGCCGAACGCCTCTAAAGCTTGTGTTCACAGCGTGAGCACGCAAGGGAAGTAATAGAGCATGAACTATTCCCTGAACTTTAAGAGCTTGCACTCAATTCGTGAGCACGCTGTGGAGGTTCGAGAGGAAGAATCTTCACCAGAACACGGATTCCATTCCACCCATGATCCGATCGCGGAAGACTGGCCAAGTTTCATGCTCACATACGCAATTTTCATTGACATTTGCCTAGGCAGTAACTGTGCACAAATCGCAAGGACTTTGAATAAAGTAGTCGTAGATATTGGCGTAAAAGAGTTGGCGACCGTGTGTATAATCGTACATACGTTGCTCTTTCAAGTTCGAAATTACGGATATTGTATTTGATCCAGGTTCTAAATTAATTCGTTTTGAAAAAAAAATGAACTTATCAGCTCTTATCAGCTCAGAATAGAAAAAGAAAGAAGGTTGTAAAATCTGAAAAAAAAAACACAGTTTTACTGGATATTAAAATTCATTTTAATCTGGGGGCACGGGAATGCCCTCGCCAAGACGAGCCAAGCGGAGCGCAAGGGCACTACCTTAAAATGTTTCGTCGTTTTTTTGAACTCTCATAACTTTAGTTTGGATGATGCTAAATAGTTAAAAATTTCAAGATATATTGACACCAATACAGTCATTAAAATACAAATTGTGAATGTCGTAGCTATTATACTTTAGATTTTATTAATGTCTGAAAGCCCCCGATTTCGTCACTGATTCACTCACTGATCATCAAAATTCTTAAAGTACTTCCTGAAATCCTAGAACGCTGAAATTTGGTATGTAAGTAAATATTACTACAAAAACAACAAAAAAAAACCAAACCTAACCTTTCCCCTCGGAATAGGAGGTGGAAGTTTGTAGACGTGTGGCTTGGCCGTTTTATTTCACACACGGTAAAGGGCGCATAGATCAAGAATTTTGGCTCTACACGAGATCTAACCACTTTTTCATAGATTTTGATTAAGGTGTATTGTAAAGCTTGTAGGTTTAGAGCGTGTAGTCTTCAGAGCTTGGCTTTATACGAGATCTGATAACTTTTTCACAGGGTAAGCTATGTAGACTCGTCTTGGCAACATTTTTACATGAAAATGTTTTTGGTGGGATCCTATATTGGAATAATAATCGCGAGGTCTAAGTTCGCGGCGAACCACTAGTTATCTTAATTGATAATTATACCAACCAAAATTATATATTTCGTTGGTATTTATTCAAAATAATATATATTTTGTTGTTCTATCTTATATTACTTACCCAATTGGTAGGTAGGTATTTTTGACAGGGTAGGCACTTATCTTGTTGTTTGGTATCCGGCAGAGTAGAAGAGGACCACTCCAAGTCTTCCCGTAGATATTGTAGAAGGCGACTTAGGAAATACAAGCTAAACAAAACACATAAAAACATCAATGAGACCTCTCCGACCCGTCTGGTCAGCGTGTAGAGTGTAGGCCAAGTCCTCTGGCTGCTCTGGCCAAGTGTTACGAGAGGGTTGTGCTCGTGCAATGGAGACTTCTTCTTCTTATCGTGTGTGTTAGTGACTAACACTAGTGTCAGAGTTTTGAAACCGCCTTAAAAGCCTCTGACATGGTTTTAGGTAACGACCAAGTCAAAGACAATGACCGGGACCGACGGCTTAACGTGCCCTCCGAAGCACGGATCATCTTACTTCTCAGACAATCAGGTGATCAGCCTGCAATGTCCTAACCAAACTAGGACAACAACACAAGGTTGTTGCCCCCGCCCCGCAACCCGCGACATCCGGGTATGAGCCGAACGCTCTAACCACTACACCACGGAGGCAGTTGACAAATTGAGACTAAAAAGACCTGATGATGATGACAATTATGAAGGCCCTAATCTCACCTAAAATACGAGAATTTCTGCATATCAAGCAAACATTTTTGGCTCATTAAATAGATTATTAAAAAATATGGCATACGTATTTTTTCTTTTTTCTCATTAGAAAATAATGACGAAGATACAGCGCATTTAAATTTCGCGTGACGTCACGATTGGCTATGAGTTTTAACCAACGGTGACGTAAATCCCCACTCCGTAATTCCAAAGTGCTGTATCTTCTTTAATTTTGACTACTTTTTCAAACGATAAATATAGGTAGGTCCTTTGCTTTTGAATAATCTAGTTGACGGACTAACTAAAATAATTCATTTTTTTCCCAGTCCACATCTCCAATAGGGATTTAAATTATGAATATCCCAATTTAAATTATGACATAAAAAATATGTATTCTTTGTCCACATATTAACTTCCTTGGAGAAAATGCTGCAGTGCAGTTTGTTACCGCTTCTTTTGCACTAGCGCTTGGGAAGCGGTAGTAAACTTAGCTTTAAGTAACCATTTGACGTCAACAATTGTGCAACAAAACAATGACGATCATTAAGAAATATTATAAATATACTATGATAATAAAGATATATTTTAATTAAATTAAATTTAAATTAAAAAAAGTTGGTGTAAAAATAAAATCCCAAATTATATACGAAACAATTTTCGTTTATTTTGCAAAAAGCATTGATTACACGCACATATTAGGTTAAAATCTCTCCATGCATTCATGAAATAATTTAAACATTTCTATTAGCAATAATATAATAATATAGTATATTGAAGTCAAAGTGAACTAAGTCCACTTCACAACTATGTGCATTCAAGCTTTTCTATGAATATATTCATGAATTATCGATGAATGACAATGTAGATATTATCGATGAACCATTGACTATGTAGACCTATGCTTATATCGCTGTAGGTAAGAAAAATAGGATAATAATATTATAAATACTAAATACTAAGTTTAGGGTTTGATATCGCGATTTTTATAGTTTGTTTGTTTAATAATCATATACTTAAAAAAAGGTAGTCTGAAAAAAAAAATTTGTGGCCCACCATTTTGCAATCTATCCAATAGACCTAAAAATTATAATAATTATTTAAAAATAAAATATTTTACATGTATATATTTTTTCTTATGTCCTGACTAACAAATGTTGACGAAGATACAGCGAATACGAATTTTGAGGTCGTTACGATTTGATAAACTGAAATATATGTCTATTTTTTTAGATAATCTGACGGACTCAAAAAAAAATTATACTTTTTGGACCTTGTCCACATTCTGATATTAAATTGAACTGAAAAATTAGGTTTTAAAGATGTACTTTTGTAAATGGTAAGTATAAAAAAAATACCGTAAAATTGACTCCCTTGATTTTTCTATAATATTCGCTTGATTGCTTAGTAATGCCATTAAATCTGTGGGCTAAATTAGTGGGCTGAGTTCACTTAGACTTCTTATTATATCACGTATGACAATAAAAAAATATTTACAACAATTACAAGTAATGATTTGATCAAATTCTTATGAGCAAATGAATAATTTAAACTCTTTATAATAACAACAAAAATGTATGTATGTATTTATGGTAACTAGAATTTTAAACTATCACAGTCCAAAATGTAATGTAACAGATACAAGGAAACGATTAAATAATTTAGATATATAATTTAAATTTACTTTAACGTGCATAAATATCGCTTTGTGATAAAGTAAATTATTGATGCCAGCTTTAACGAACTCAAATTACTTATTTCTGATTCAGTAACAACAGTAAATATTGTGCAAAAATTTAATTATACATATTTGTTGATTGAGATGAAGATAAATGGTGCCCTTTTTTGAAATAATTTCTAATATCGTAAATGCGCTAAAAATGAACATTTTGCAAAGAGTTATACATTAGATAGACCTTTAAATTGTTTAATGAAAGTGCTTTAAGAGTACAGGTTTTGAAACTAGACGTACTAACTTAATCACAATCAACCACTGTTTAGAAAAATAATTTAAGGTCTATCTAACGCACAAACTTTGTAAAATGATAATTTTCACCACATTTACGATCAAAGAATTTTATTTAAAATGGAGGCGCCATTTTTGACCTGTCTTCACTTTAAGAATGAGATTCCCGGTATAAAATACTTGTAAATGGTTTGTCAACTTGTAATAAAAATGAATAACAAAATATACAACTAGCAACATAACGACAACAGTATGAAGGAACATTAAAAACATATATTTTAATACATATTGGAATAATATATCATTATATCCGTCATTATTACCTTTTGCATCCATTATAATAATTTTTTTCTTGAAATGGGACATTCAAATTATATAATTAAGATTCAGTAAAAGTACTTTAGTAATTTATTTTACTAGATATGTAAACTAGTATGTCAATTTGATTTCTAAGTTATACAATCTTTATTTAAAATGTCAACAACAATCTTTTTGTACTTTAATAAAAATAGTTACTTTCAAAAGAATATTTAATGTTGCATTATTAAAAATATTGAAATAAACATAAAAAAAAATCATTTCAAGAAAAAAATTCTTTATTAGCACAAGATTTTCGAAAAATTCTATTTTCTAGACATTTATCACGAAGATACACAGAATCTACGTTACATTTCAATGTATTAAGATTTACATATTGCTGTGTCATTTTTTTAACTAGTTTTTACAATACTGTTGCTTTTAGCTAATTCGTAAATTATTATACAATTAATTTATGACTATTAATCAGCTAACTATTGTGTACGTTTCAATATTTAAAAATATTTATATTTATTACACAAATATATTTGAATTTGAAACATATACAATATAGAAATTGAATAATCTAATGTTAATAAGTGACAATTGAATAATATTTACAAGGTTCAAAGTCACATTTTCTTCTAATAGCTAATGAAAGAGGAAGCTAAAACAACAAAATATTTGGACGGATACAAACTAAATCGTTATAATGTGATATTTAAATAAAAATTGTGTGTAATGTGAACAAAAGGCTTTGAAAAGGCTAAAAGTTATAATCTTTTAAAATGATTTATCACAAAAATATAAACATTTAAGTAAATATTTTATATCACCTGTCAGTATCCCAATAATATTTACATTAAAATGTTCATATTTTCAATACGAGACACTTGATATAATGTAAGATTAGACTTCATGACGTTTAACAAAATCAAAAAGACCTTAGATTAAATAAAATCAGATATGGTTATTTTTTCATAGAGTTAGTTGTAATATCTAGAGAAGTCACAACCATTTATTATTACTCTTTTTACATAAACAGCCTGAGTGTGTATTAGTTTTTGATTTATAAATATGGCAGAAGTCATTAATATATGTAACACATAAGTATTAAGTTTTATTTAAAAAAAGATTTATACCTATTACGAAGCTAATGAAGCTAAATATCAATATAAATGTTCATTTTACACAATTTAAATGTTCATTTTACACAATTTAAATGTTTATTTTACACAATTTAAATGTTCATTTTACACAATTTAAATATTCATTTTACATAATTTAAATATTAGTTTTATATCCTTCAAATGGCTTTTAATTATGAGGATAATAAAACATTGAATTAATAAAAAAATATAAACCCATCTGCTATATTTACAATCAAAATATCAGCACACTATCACGACAGATATTAAAAATTGGCTATAATTTTATTGAAATTTGTTATTCTAATCTCTATGTACTTTCTATATTTTAATATAAGTTGAGCCTAATTTACTTATTTCAAAGGAAGACACATTGAATTTACAACAGCGGTTAGACAATTTTTAGGAAAGGAAATTTATTTTTTGTTCAAAATGACACATTTTCAAAGGAACACATTTTGACGAATTCATTTTAGAATTATTTACGCATATTTAAATGAAATAAAATCAAAATGTTACATCTTGCCATGATATTGCACCCAGTTCGGTAACATAACACAATTATTGCATTTTGTGTGTGTCACGAATATAATAGATATTGTTTTTTAAATGACTATAAAAAAATCTTCATATTTTTTTACGTTTTTTTATTATTTCTTTTTCTAGGTGTGCAAATAAATACCTAGAAAAAATATCTTTTGATTTAAATATCTGGAAAGAGATGTGCACAATTTTATCTTGTCTATAACATTAATTTAAATAAAAATATGTAGGTATTATTATATAAATTAAAAAGAATCATAGTTATTAAAATGGCACGTGCAAATGGCATATTTATTATTATAATGCGTAAATAATTCAAAACTTTTTGAAGGGTTCTTTAAATGGACATCAATACAACATGTAGGTAAGTAAATTTAAGAAAGAAGTAAAGCGTCAGCCACGTTGACAATGTTTTAGTAACACGAGGAATTTTAGAGCGAGATACATTTGGGTTTTGGCTTTTTATTTAAATTCTTGATTTAATTCGCAATTTTTAGTTATTTTAACATGTAAGTTATTTTGTATTTTTTCATGATTTTCATAGGACTATAATTATATATCATGTAATCATGCAAAAAAAAAAATAACTTGCATGTTAAAATAAAATGAATACGGCTGGTATGGTTTTATATAATAAGCAATAATTATAATAAAATAATTGCTTTTTATATTGCGTTTCATAAAAATCTGCCCTCTTAAATCAGTCTACCTAAATCATCTCTGGCTGCTCTGGCCAAGTATGGCTCTATTAGTAGTAAAGAGAGGGTCGTTCTCTTGCTGTGGAGACTAAAAAGACCTGATGATGATGGCAATACAAAACATGAATTTGACAAAAAATTCAGCTCTCCTAAAATTGGTATCATTGTACACTAAATACCTAACTAATTTATATATTTCTTTCCATATGTTTACGAACATGGCAGTAAAACATCTGCTCTAAAATTCCTTTTGTGTTTCCCTAACAATTGAAGACCATTGAGATTAGTCAAGTTAATCTTTTTTATATATATTATAACTATATTATTACAGTTTTATTTTGACACAACACTGACACACCGAATCTAACGGGTTGTTACTTGTTTATAAAGTTAATCGTAGCACATCAATAATTATTTTAAAAATCGTTTTTTTTTTCTATTGAAGCGTTATTTGTCCCCATATCTTTATAGTATCTTCCTATTAAAGTTTAAACAAAATTATCAAAACACTACCCGTCTTATTATAAAACGCAGACTAACTTTGTTACTAGGTTTAAACCATTATCTGACCAAATCAAGCTGACATCTCGTAACATGAGATTGTCTCATCTGAAAATATCGACTTAAGAATCGCCTTACACTAGACTTCTCCATACAAACGTAGTCTACGTTTAATTTTGAAACCACACGTCAGATTTCAGTAAAAATTGGTAATTTTAAAGAAATTGCAATTATCTAGGGTAATGACTGGTTCCTACAGTAAAATTATCTACTGGAAAGAAAATAAAACGATTTAGAAATTTCCCATACTGATGGTCAAAAATGATATAACACACCTTAATCTATTTCAAGTCCATATTTTTAGTGCCGGAAACCAGTTATTACCGTAGATAATTGCAATATCTTTAAAATTACAAAATTTTGCCGAAATCAGGCATGTCGTTTCGAAATAAAACGTAGACTACGTTTGTATGGAAAATTGTAATTTTGGTCTAGGGTAAGGGGACTCTTAATTTGGTCAGTTAATGGTTTAAAACTAGTAACAAAATTAGTTTGCGTTTTATAATAAGACGGAAAAGGCCCATTCAGATGATGCAAGTATTTTATCCATTGCATACCATTTTGTTGAAGCTTTAAATGATTTGTATGACTGACTTTTCTTTTAGACCATTCAAATTATCTAATGCTTGAATAAACTAGTATACAACATGCATGAACCTTGCTCCGTATGAATGGACATTTAATGTCTGTAACACTATGCTAAATACCTACCTAAATATGTACATAATATTAGTTTTTACTACCCGTGTAGTTTTATTTACAAATACAATGATATCAATAAATAATATATTTATCATAACTGATTTTTAAAACCAACAAGATTATATTAATTAAAATAATGAAACAGATTTTATGTCTTGTAATAAATTTTAAATATTGATCATATTTACTTAAAATAATTGTTAATATTATATTTATTTCCTACTTATAAAAAAAAGCTTTATCTATATTTGACTAATATTTACAATGCAACTTTGGCCTTCGTAATATAATAAATTGTTTTAGGCCATGTTTGATTTAGCCTCTTAAGATTATACAAATCATACCTAAAATTATATGTACATTTTAATTTAGTATATTTATTACGTATAAAATAGATACAATATATTTTAAAATGACTGCGTTAATTCTAATATTACATTTCTAAATGACTATGTACTATTTTTGTATCAATGAAGTTTACAATAAAAAATCCGTTGAATTTAAAATGATATATATTTTCCAGTCCAATATTATAAATATTTTAATGTCTCCATGAAATTATAGTATTATAATGAGTCTAAATTTAAATAACAGTTCAGTTAAAAAAGCTGGTTAAGTAAATTACACAAAATATTCACTTATATCTACTTACATATTTACAAATATTTGTGCCTTTTATGAACAAATACATACTATATGTTATAGAAAAATAATTACACTTTGGAAATAACTATTCATTTGTTCTAATAATACTACAAATCATTATCCTAATACTTACAAGTTTAGTAAGAAAGACAGAAAAATACATTTCTTTGGTTAAAAAAGACAATGGAGATGTCAATAAATATACAGAGTTGGTAAAAACATATTGATCCAAAAGTCTTGAAATCATTTGATATGGGTAGGTTGAATAATACTGCTCTGCACAATTTAATTTCATATTTCTGTACAGTGTATTTTCTATGGTATTGACGTTGTTAAAAGAAAACTGACAGAACATAACCATTTTACAACAAACAGCTATACAGGATGTTTCAAGACAAAATTATATTTTAAAGGAATGCTCAGTCCGTGAGTAATACAGAAAAGAACTTTCGAAATACGTTTATTTTTATTTTTATACAACTCAAACGGCGGATGCCTGAAGTCAAACGGAGAACTAGGAGATCTTTTTGGTATTTTGAAATTTCTTTCTTGTCTGTTCAATGTCGAAGACTCATGCTATTAAAATTCTTAATTTGTCCTGAAACAGCCTGTATAGAAAAGTAAATTATAATTTTAATAACACCACATAATGACAATTACATCTATTCTGTACACAATATACAAGCCACATCTAAAAACTCAGTCACGACAACTTGGAAATAAGTACGTTTGGCCTAAAATACTTCGTTGAGATTAACTAGGCCTCAAACTTCTGTCACTTGACCCTTACCTATTCAAAGAGACGCTAAGTCCGACGCTCTTCTCGACGGTATAGGGACCCTTAACTGCGCGGATCCTCGTCTATCTAACCGCTCCATTGCGTCCAAATCGGACGCATTCCGTTTGCAAAAACTACAGAACGCACAAGCTAAAGTGTTCTTAAAAGCGTTACGGAAATCTCTATTAAAATACGCGTAAATAACTGGATTTAACGCGGAATTGAAGTAACCCGTCCAGAACATGATAACAGTCACTACGTCAGGGCATTTACATGAATCACAGAGCGATGTTGAGACGTAATAAAGGAAAAATGGGAGCCAGCAGAGTATGAAAGCTCCCATGATGATACCTAACGTTCTAGCTGCTTTATGTTCCCTTTTCATTTTAAGGATATTTCTATCTTTAGTTGGAGTATTCGCGTTAATGTGTAACGCACCGTTTTTATCACCGACTTCTCGGGAATGTCTGTGCATGAGCATTGCATTGCCAGCTCTTGCGTGTAATGCCTTCTCTTGGCGATTCGCTTCTTTGAATATAGCTAAGTAAGTGAATATCATTATGGTGCAGGGTATCCAGAATGAGATGGAACTGGATATGACGGCGTATGGCTTGTTCACTTTGAACTCACACTGATCTGTCTGACGATGCTCTAGGTAGTCGGCGGTTGTGTACCACCCCATGAAGATTGGCACGTAAGATATTGTAATAGGACTCAGCCAAGTCGCTGCTAACATGACGAATGCCATCTGGAACAAAAGACAAGTATACTTTAGGATAAATCAGTAACACTAATACATAAGGATCACGAAGAGCTGATGGCCGATGAGGTAGAATGATTCTCGAGTGGATGCCACGTACTGGCAAACGCAGCGTAGCAATCTTAGCAAAGTTGCAGGAAAATACTGGATGCAAGCCGCTTTCAATCATTCGGGAGGCAGTTCATCAGTGAACTTTCTGTGGGTGACATGATGATACTAATAAACTTCGACGACCTCTGTGGCCTATCATCAAGCCACGCTGGCATACCGGAGGTCCTGGTTTCGATCCCTCGGTCAGGTTAAGATAGAAAATGATCTTTTTCAGAATGACCTGGGTCTTGGATGTTTATCTATATATGTATTTGTAGTAAAATATAGTATCGTTGAATTAGTATCCCATAACACCAGCCTCGAATTTACATTGGGTCTAGCTCAATCTGTGTGATTTGTCCTTATATATTTATTTAACTCAACTTTATTCCTTACAGTTTAAAAAGATTAGGAGAAAACTTAATAAGGCCTACAAACTGTTATCACTAGAAAGGATTCAACATAAACCCTAGGGTTTAAGCATTACATAATTCAGCTTCGAAGCAACCTAAGCTCCCGACTTAGCTTTAACTACACTTGTTAAGACTCGACCTAGATCAAAAGATTAACCATCCCTATCTTAGACGAACATCTTGATGTTAGCAATCTGATTTTATATCCATAACTAATCAATATATTTTTATATATTCTCTGGTATATTGTTCCACGCTAGTCTCGAGAAAGGAAAAAAATAATGTATCAGCTTTCTTTTTCTGCGCAGATCGTAAAAACAGATCGAGGGCATATAATGGATCCCACAAGAATGATTAGGTTAGGTTAGGTTATTGTTTGTGTTCCCTGCAGAAGCGTAGCGTACCTTGGCGGGGCCTCGTATAAACATTTGTTTGGGGGCCCTTAGGAAGGGTAAAGATTTCTCAAAACTACCAATACTACTAAACCAGAAGAACAATTGTTTGTATACCCGTATACCGTATTTTATTACAATGCAATGCACAATTAAACAAAATGCGTCAATAAACAGTGCTCTCCGTGGTTTATCAACATATCCATCGATTATTGTGGGATTCCTCCGTTGAAGTACAGTTCGAGTAAGCCGAAATTTGTATTAGTGTGAGTGTAGCCAATCACCCAACGCTGCTTCCAAAGCAAGAGGTGAAGTGCGCAGTTGCATCGCGCGACGGATGCCATTGGACGCCATTACACTATCTGTATACACTCACGTTATTTCAAAGCTCGGTTTGCGCCTCGTAAATGACTTAAACGGGGAAATCCCGCAGCCCGCTTTAACCGATGTAGGGTGTTGCCAACTTTTGAACGCACGCTTTACTCGGGAAAAAATAAATTGTTTTTTCTAAAATTTAAAAAAATTGGGAAGGTTTTATTAATTTATGCTTACGCACCTTGGGCAATTGATACGGCAGATACGGCGGTAGCTACGCCCCTGGTTCCCTGATCGGAAACCTATCTTGTAACGATGAGGGGGCTTGGTATCTGCGCCCTTGCCACTCGCAGGAAAGCGAAGAGGAACCCATGGCCCAAAGAGGCCTCGGACTCTCCGGGTGATCATTTCAGGTGGGAATGGTCTGGCTGTAAGGGTAAGGGTGAATTCCCTTCTATCACAGTCGTGGTGAGTATCGCGGGGACGAGGAACGTTGGTGTTATGTTGCCGCTCTCCATATCTTCCGCGGCCAAGCGTGGCTCTGACACTTGGTACGGTGTAGGTGGGGGCGCAGGGGAAGAGGAGTGTTAATGTTATGTGCAGCTCTCTCTTTTCTCTCCCGGCTGGATGGGTCTAAGCCACCATCCGGTGGATCGGGCAAGACCTGCTTTTGCAGGCCCCAAATAATGAGGTCTATAGGACGGTAGAAATGGGGTTCCATCATCTGACAGACAGCCCTCCGGAGAGGATGGTGTGTCGTGTCAGCGCGCCTTGTCGGACCGAGAGGCCAAGCCAATGGCTTGCTTCAGTTCCTCTGACTAAAGCAGACGGTGCCGTGAGCGAGTTGAGACCGCTGACTGATGGAGCGGGTAGCCGTGTTGGGGTGAAGCATGAGGAAGCACACGGCCCCGCCTGGAAGCGGTTACGGCGATAACAAAGTCCTACATACCCACTTAGCTTCCCGTAGCTAGGTGGACGAGGAGGCAGATTTTTTTCCTTTCTTTACCAAACGAAAGAAAAAGATTGTAAAATTGGGTACTTTCCTGTTGTACGGTCAGAAAATAAATTATTTGCTACTGTTGAGAAAATAAAACGTCACAAAATAATTTGCCACTATCGTATCCATTTTCAACGTGATTTTAGATTTGATTGCAGAAATATCGATAGATAAGACTCCAAGAAACTATGACGTCATTAGTCTCTATTTCCTACAAATCCCATAGAAATGTTTGTTTTGAAATTTTGTAAAAAGTATCAGATTTGAATTGTTGAAATGTGATAAAATATAATCAGCACATCTTCCTGTAAGCATTGGATAATATATTTGCTGTAGATATAAACCTCATTCATTTACATTAATTCAGATCCATACCGTATTATTACATTTTTTAAAACAATAAAGACTTCAAAAAGATTTAAACTCAAAAGCTACGACTGCAAATTAGAATAACTTGGCACGTCCTTTTAAACTTCAACTTGAAAGGGCAATGTGATCCCTAATTATTCACTGGAGCCAACGCGAATTATCTATGGCTCAAAAAGTACGGGCAGTTGTCAAAGTTTGCTCTATGTAAATGTGACGAAATAATTTGTATTTCATTTCGGTTTCTTTGAGTTTTTCAAACGTTTATACTGCTTTATTTGCTAGGCAAATTGAAAAAACCAAGCAGATTAAAAAAGTGATGAGTAGTAACTACCGATAAGACTTGATATCCGTAACGCCATCTATTATTTGCTAGAAATAAAGCCCTGAAGTTTCAAATACTAACCTTTAATAAATTTTAAACGGCTGAACCGATTTTAATCAGTCATAGCTTAGACTACCGCATCGAAATGGGTTCATCATTAGCATTACGATGCCACATAGAGCGTTCGGCTCATACCCGGAGGTCGCGGGTTCGATTCCCGGCGAGGGCAACGACTTGTGTTGTTGTCCTAGTTTGGTTAGGACATTTGTAGGCTGATCACCTGATTGTCTGATAAGTAAGATGGTCCGTGCTTCCGAGGGCACGTTAAGCCGTCGGTCCCGGTCACTGTCTTTGACATTGGTCGTTACCTAAAACCATGTCAGAGGCCTTTAAGGCGGTTTAAAAACTCTGACACTAGTGTTAGTCACTAACACACACGATAAGAAGAAGAAGATGCCACATAAGCATTTCCATTTTGTAAGCACACAGTATAGACCTTGCCACTTGTGTCACTCAGATAATTTTTTCTGTTCTTTTCACCCACTTCTTTTGAACCCCTGAGCTGACCTTCACTGACTTACGCTTCGCTTGCCAGTACGGTCTCCATTCGAGAACCATTTTGCCCCATCGGTCTTCGGTTCGGCGCGCTGTGTGTCCCGCCCACTGCCCCTTTAACGGGCTTAAACTTTAACTGGGCTATGTCAATCAATGGGCTACAATCAAATATTCATTCCTAAATGTGAAGATGGAGCCTAGGGCTCTATTTGTGTTTATTTAAAATAAAAATAAATTTTATTGATCCACAAAATACAATTGCTTACAATTGGCGGACTTAAGGCTAAAAGCATTCGTTCCGAGTCACCCATAAGGATAAACAGAGATTTGGTGGCGGCGCAAAATTACTTGAATAAAACAACATAGATACCTAAAAAATATACCAACACATACATATACCTACATTTTTACATACATTCTTACATCTAAGATCCCATTACCACATGTTTAAGCGGAATAGAAAGCTCGAATCAACCGCATAGCCAATTGATACACCTGATTCAAATTCTGGCTAATTCCATCAATTGTTTTTAAGATCTGCCCGGTAAAAGAAGAAGCTGATGCATTCTGCGTTTGCTCCGAGACCAGAATGAAAGCAGAAACAGTAATAAATAATATATTTTTAAATCAACATCATCATCATCCGGACTTTTTATCTCCACTCCAAAAGCACGACTTTCACCATACTATCAGAGCCATACTTGGCCAAAGCAGCCAGAGGACTTTGCTTTCAGTCTCCTCGCTCTGGCCTGATGGGTTGGAGAGATCTCACTGGTGTTTATAAGCTTTGTTTAGCTTGCATTTACTAAGTCTCTAAGTAATCTGTTTGCGTGCCTTATAATAAAAAAATAAAATGAATATACTCACCTTCTTCGTCATCTTTATTGGATATTTCAGCGGCTTCACAATAGCATAATACCGATCCACCGATATGCAACACAGATGTAATATCGACGTCGACGTAAAGTACACATCAGACGAGTTCCAAAGGTCGCAGATGACTTCGCCGAAGACCCAGCCGTTGTTGAATTGGACGCTGAAGTTGAAGGGCATCACCACGATGGCGACGAGGATGTCGGCGAAGGCAAGTGAGACGACGAAGTAGTTCGTGATGACTCGGAGTTTCCTGGAAAAGAAACGGGAATTAGTGATTTGATACTTTAGAATGAAGCTGGTGAACGCGAACTAAAAGACTGAGTAAGACTGAAGTAAGACGCTAGTAGTTTTAGCTTTCGCACTAAAACAATATTTAAAAAATGACCTTCAATCCTACTTCTTACTATCCTTACTACTAATATACATATTATAAATGCGAAAGTGAGTTCGTATATTTGTTTGTTTGTTTGTTACCTCTTGACGCTTTAACTACTGAACCGATTTGGATGAAATTTGGTATGGATATAGTTTGAGACTCTGGAAAGGACTATTTATCCCGAAATCCCCATGAGGAGCGAAGCCCGCGGGCACAGCTAGTAAGAGATAAATTTATCCTACATTGAATAAAAATATTGACTTTGACTTTACTTCGACTTTAAGAAGTGATGAAAAAATACCATGCGAGTGGAACTTAAACCGGCGTCCTGGTATTTATACGACCATGCTCTTAAAACTGAGCTTGGCCGTGTAGTTTCTGGTCTAGAATAGGACCACTCCGTTTCTTCCTGTGGATGTATTAAGACTTAAGACGATACCTCCGCAAAAAAGGTTGTGTTGAGTCTAATTTATCTCGCAAAGTATTTGAGATATAAATTTGAAATTTAAGGATATGATTTTTTACTCTTTTCTTAGTTTATTGATAAGATGAAAACATGATTGAAAAGAAAAATCTCGATAGAAATATTTTTCGAAATATGGTCTTACTTAGCAAACTTGTCAATATTATCGCTCGAATAGGACGACTTAAAAGAAACCGTTTGAACTATAAGTAAGATTTTCAGACATTTTTAATAATAACAAGATGAAATTTTGATTGATCATTTAATTTTGCTGTAAATTATTAATAAAGGTTTTGGCGGTTACGACCTATTCGTTCATGTGGATTGGAACCCCAATTGAACACACCCACCGTATACCTCTCTCGGCCCCACGCGCGTCAACTCGCCGAGCGCTATCTCTTACTCAGTCTGCGTATGGATTCCTTGGACGTAAGACCTGTGCCAGTCGTCCGCACATCCCAACGTTTCGAATGATCGATCTTTTATTTGTAAAAATTAAGTTTTAGGCCCAACGCAGACGTCAGACTAATCCGAACCGCACTTTTTGGTCTGTGAAAATAGAACCCTATTTTCACTTACTGTTTTACATTGTGATTGTGTACATAAGTATAATAATAATAGTTAAAATAGAAAACGGGAACATAGCTGATTTCTCAAGGAAAAAGCAATCCTGATGAGACAAAAATTTAATAGATGGTAAGTACTTACCTACCTCAATATTTCTAAATATGTGGCTTATATTGATAAAATATGTAAAGTTTGTAAGAAAGGGAGTAGGTATGTCAATAAGTGCCTACCAATCTTACTGACTAGTCAAAATATAGGTACCTACTAGGTATAAGTTGTATCATACTGAGATGGCACCGTACTGTCCTACTTTCAAACCATAATTACCTACTTATGTTATTTTCATACGTATCTACCTTTTTGTCTTATTCTACTGTTACAAGTTACAACTTATTCTACCCAACTAACATTTTGGATAATATGCACCTACCGAATAACTTCGAAGTAAATCCGCTAATATAAAAGTACTACTGTTTTCAGGCCAAAAAAAAATCCTCTTTTATCAGAGTTTGACGACTCTTTGTCCGCGTCGATCGTCGAAGCCGCCGCAAGAAGAACAAGGAGGTGTAATTGAAATGGAGTCGGATTTACAAATTATGGATCTGGACAATCAAAATATTTCGTCAGGATCACAACAGGTGGAATGAAAGGTGTGTATTTTAAATAGAACTTAATAGAATACATACTTTCAAATATGACAATATTTTAAGTTATTTTTTAATCTCGTAAACGGGCATTTCGCCTGGTCGCAGATAGACGGACGGACGGACAGACAGACAGTAAGAGGGGTGTTATAAGTTTGATGCCGATGTCTGTTTGTCTGTGACATCGAAGTTCTTTCAGTATTGCGGTCTGAAATTACCTTTATCTATATAGTTTTGCATATGTATACCTAATAGCATGAAATAAAAATTACAATATGGTATTTGTTTCAGGATGAATTTAATGAAAATATTTCTGGACATCGTATAGTGAACATCAAGTACTTCTTTAAAGAATTAAAGAAAATAGCCACCAGTCGCTTTGTGATTGTGGGTTAAATACCATCAATATTGTATCAGAAAAATGTAAGGGAATAACATCAAATTGCTTTTTATCATGCTCCATTTGCAACGAACTTTTTACAATAAAGAATACATTGGAGGATGTTAATAAAGATGGAGTAGCAGGAGCTATGGTAGCAGGTTGTGGTCACCCCCAACTCAAACAAATTAGTGCCTGCCTCCTTAGATATACCAATTATGTCTGAGCGCATTTACAACCGTGCACAAGACAAAATATGCGAAAACTGGGGGACCACAGCTTAGGACGAAATGAAAAAAGCTGGACAAAGAGAAAAAGCTGCTGCGATTGAAGAGGGTAAAATAGATAAAAATGGCAATGCCATAATTGATGTTATACTTTATGGTTGCTGGTGAAAGAGACTCTTGAGAGAAATTACTCCGCTCTGTCTGGTGCTGCAACTATGATAGGGAGGCGATTTACACAAGTGCTCTTTATGTGTGTGAAAAATAAATACTGCTGTATTGGGCAATAAATATCTTTCTGATTCTTTGAACATAATGTAATCTTATTAGCAGTTGATTGTCCAGTTCAAACTTTATCATGATTATTATATTACTTAGGATGTTTTTTATTTTTATGTTTAATACATCAGTCTCATCGTATAATCAAAAGATATCAATTATTATTGTTATTATGCTATTTTTATTGTATATGTTTAGCAATAAATCTATGAAAAATTGTTTTATATTTTTATTTTGTACACCTATATATATAAATACATTGAAACTATTTTACGAAATATACTGAATATTTTTCTTTTACATATTCCATACCTATGTTTTAATGTGTGTAATTTTCCCCAAAGACCTTATCATTGTATCGAAATATATAAGGTCTAACAAAATATACTGAAACTATTTTAAAGGTAGGTCCAGTCCGTGATACTGAACAACTTTCCCCAAGGAACACATAGCGAAATATAAAAAATATATTTTTCATATATCACCCACCTTTGACTGCTATGTGCCTCGCCGCTCTACCCGATACATCAGCTGTATGCAGCAAAGGACGTCTACACACGCTACGATTACACTCATTCACAAACAATCACATGTTGTCCTAGTAGTCATTAGGTAGTCATATGTAATTTAATCAATTCACAACACACTTTGAATTAAGTACCTAAGAAATTTATTTTTATTATTTTGACAAGTATCTTTACAATGTGCAAACAGTTAATAACGATATTATTCACAACAGTAAAACACATTCCAAATTAATATTTTGATACAGTCAAAAATATTCAAACATCTCATGCGATAGGTTATTAATAAGAAAAATCTAATTTACACTAAACTCGCATATTTTGGAGACTGAACTACCTATTCACTAGAGCAACAAAAGTCAACTGATGTTATTAGTCGGTTTTGTTTCTTGCTTCACCGGTTCAATTTTTGCCGGCTTTTATGATGTTTTGTTTGTTTCTTTTGTCGGCATTTTACTTACAAAAATACTGTTCACAACAAGCAAAAAATGTGCAATAAAATTTAAGTTCGCTCGTGCCTGCGGCGAGAACAAAAGGGGCCATAAATGTTAACCGTGGGAACGCTAACTGAAAACAAATAAACAACAAAAAAACTTTCCATGAGTTGGAACTGATGCAAATAGCATCGTGCGTACGTTTTCTCTATGCCAAATTATAGGCAGTTATTCAAAAATACCTAGTCATATTGTGTGTAATTAAAACGCCAGCCTAGATACTTTTACATCAAACTTAGGTGACTTGCGCCATTTTATTTATTTTCTTATTGTTTTAATAACTTCATGCATCATGTAATAGACGCGGGTCTACTTGAGGTTTAATAGGGTACAGAATAAATACTAGTTGCCTTAGGCAAGTGATATCAAAAATAATAAGTCACTCGACTAATTTGATGAATTTGTTTTGTGACTGTGATTGTGTTGTGAAGTCGTGCCTTAAAGTTCGAGTGATGTCGCGGCCTCGCGCCATTTAGCTACGTTTGTGGCTGCCTTTAGGTATTGCGGCGATGAGCGGACGGCGCGGCATGTGCGGTCGATGGTCAGTGTATGTAAAAAATAAACTTCATATTTCACTATATGTTTCTTGGGGAAAGTTGTTCAGTATCACGGGCTGAGCCTACTGTTAAAATAGTTTCAGTATATTTTGTTAGACCTTATATATTATATTTCTGATCAGCCGACCGGTCAATTTGTAACTATATTTATATATTTTGTCTTTTGATTTCTTGGCGAAAGCAACATAAAAGTTGTTAACTTTATTGTATGAAAAAAATACCATACATAAAGACTAGTAGTAACTAGATGACGTGACTACTTCGATTTGTTTGAGAACGTTATTTTTTTTCGTATTTCAATATACATGTACTGCTATAAGTTGTTCAAATTGATGGACCGAATCACCTCTTTTAACATATCTACTGAATTAAAAATATTATTGTAAACATATCTGTCTGCTATCTCCATACGTTCTAAGCTCCCGAGTTCATGAACATGTTCTCGGCAGTGCGCGTAAATTTAATATCAAGGAAAGCGCCCCCTCGCGCAATCGACACGATACGTCTAGCTCCGCCCACAAATGAGGTACATAATTTTTGTGGTATCGTCTTAAGGATAAAGCACTAACATCTTGTGCTGCAACTGCATTCCCAAGGAGGGTTGACGTCGGGCGGCTGCCGGTTGTAATTTTTTTTGCACAAATGCATTCCCAAGGAGCTTTGATGTCAGGCGGGCATTAAATTGTCAGTCAAATCTTTATACAGAATTAAAGATGCTAAATTTAAAGATTAATGGATATAGAAACGGGTAAAATTTGGATGTAGTGCGTTAAAGACGATATAAATAAAAAGAATGGGACAAGTGCCTTGACAAAAGATAGAGGGAAATAGAAAAGACTCACATGCTGTCCCGACCCCATGTAAAGTAGGGTAAGGTGAGGAAGAACAAGCTCTTTAAACCGAACTATCAGGTTTTGATAATATGGTTGAGTATTTGTGTAAAATAATGGTGAATGTAGGCTGTCTTCATAAAATTTTACCCGCAAAATAATTATACATATAAAAGTCTTTGAATGTAAGTCGGCTATACTAGTACGGTAAATTCTAGTAGAAATTGAAATGATATAAAATAAGAAACAAATATTTGGTCATGTGACCTTCGCATTTCTTTAAGACTCAAGAAATTTATGCCAATTACGTCATCAAGTTGCATTGTTAACTACCAAAAAATATTACAGACATACAAAAAAATACTGAGAAAGATTCAACCTTGTCGTGACATGTAAAAAAAAAGAGGGGTTGCACTCTGGGAGTGCCGGCAGAAGTGAAAACTTGAATATTAACGTTGTGCATTTTTGATATTTTGGAATGGTTAGGGAATAATTTTGCACGAATTGCTTTAATTATCAGTATAAAATATTTCAAATCTTTTCTGAACCACAGTCTGTCACAAATGTCACAAGCATGACCAAATTCATTTTCAACAAAATCATTTTCAAATACACAGCAGTATGGCCACTACACAGACGGTCGAGCCATCAGCTGTCACCATCCATGGATGCGCGTAGCACGCTGTAACATAAACACACACGAACATTCGCGCAAGCGCCCTGCGCCGTCTTACGAATTTTCGATCAGGCCACGTGTCCTGACGCGAGTTTAATATTTTTTACCCATTCCAAAAAAAGTGCACAACGCCGCTAAAGAAGTTTTCACTTCAAAAAGTCTAAAATAACCGGCGGTCCCGTTTTTACCCTTTCGGTACGGAACCCTAAAAAGCAAAAAGGTGTTTTAATTCATAGTTGTTTGGGTTGACAGGTTTATAGTTTTGGTTGGTTGCACTTTTTATCGTTGATTGTGCGACAACGGATGCCTCCCTCGAGTCCCATCGCGTCCCAATCGACAATATTCGCCTCGACATGTCGAGTAATGAGAAGAAACTCCACTTGCCCAGTCGAATATTGCCTAACCTATACATGTTACCACAGACCGGGTCCACCAACACTTGTTGGAGATGATGAGCTATTACGGGTACTACTAAACTTACCCGAGAGAGTACAGTTTTTTGGTTTAGCAAGATTAAGGTAGTTTTGGTTAGTACCCGTAATGCACACCAAACTTCGCCTCGTGCTGGCCACGGCAGTGGGTCAGTCAGTGACAGAACTCGAAGGAGGACATATTTCAAACTTCAGAAGTTATATTTATGCAACCGTTTCAAAAAACTTTAATATCGCGTTTTAGAATCCAATTTTCATGTGCGACTTTCTCAGTGTCTTTAGATTTTTTAACAAAACTTATTTCAGTTTCAAATAGTTATTACAAAAATCTAATGATTTTCATGTCCTGGGGTGTTTAGTTTAGCTGTTTTAAATGATTTTCAAAGATATGTTAAGTGTTAAGGTTTCGAGTTTGTGATTGGTCAGATGACAAGTTTTGAAAATATACAGTAGAATATTTCATCGACAAATGAATGCGCTATATCCGTAATGCAATGCATGTCAATGGTTACTACAGGAAAGATGGGCTTATAACTGCCTCCGTGGTGTAGTGGTTAGAGCGTTTGGCTCATACCCGGAGGTCGCGGGTTCGATTCCCAGCGGGGGCAACGACTTTGTGTTGTTGTCCTAGTTTGGTTAGGACATTGCAGGCTGATCACCTGATTGTCTGATAAGTAAGATGATCCGTGCTTCGGAGGGCACGTTTAGCCGTCGGTCCCGGTCACTGTCTTTGACATTGGTCGTTACCTAAAACCATGTCAGAGGCCTTTAAGGCGGTTTAAAAACTCTGACACTAGTGTTAGTCACTAACACACACGATAAGAAGAAGAAGCGCCACTGTATGGACTCCAACAGATGGCAAGAGGAAGATTGGCAGATCTTGAACGAGGTGGTTCGATAAGCTTCGAAATTTTGAAAGAGATTGGAAGAAGAAAGTGAAAATAAGGGAGAGATAGCTTTAGAAAATTCGCTATTTTCCAACAACTCAAATCAGATACTTTTTTCTAAGCGTCAAAACAAACATTTTTTATCGGATTTAAATACAAGCAGATGACATCATAGTTTCTTAGAGTCGAATAGCGCTCTTAATGTCAGATTTTCTGTAGTAATAAATCTAGTTTAAAATGGATATGTTCATGATAAGTGACATTTTTTGTAACGTTTAATTTTCTTAACAGTTCCAAATAATTTATTTTTGACCCAAGATAGTATCAAATTATACCTAATGAAACTTCATCCTTGTCGTCATCACACCCCTGAGACCATTGAACCAACCGTAGTCCTTAATCAGACCCTGATCGGGTAAAATTCACTCACAAACGAACGCGGCAGGACACTGGGCTGAGAATATTAGATGTGAACTGTCACAGGCTTAATATAAGTATTACATACATGAACGAAATCTCCTATTATATGCGTCCCCTTTCCCTTTCCCCTCTCCTCTTCCCCGTTCGCGCCTTGTCGAGACAGCCAAGCGCCCGCGGCTGACCACTCAAAACCCTCCACAAGGCAAGAAAGGGGATAGAGGTGTGGGACGGGGGCGCATATTGCGCGGGACTTTAGGAGATTCCATTCTGTAAGTAGTACTTATATCAATTCTGTGGCATTGTGCTTTAAGAAGTCATTGAACGTGTCATGGCGATATTAAGGCCCGTGAGTTTTTAAAATGGTTATCGTATCCTTTGACTCATTTATCAGTGGCCTTGACTTACAACGAACCAATTAGTGACAGCCAAATTGTTTGTGAAGAAGAGATAAACTATCTTTCTTAACCTCCGATAAAAAGAGAGATGTTATATATAAGTTTGATACTAATGTCTATCGATCTGTCTGTGGTTCGTAACGCTCGAACGCATAAACCGATTTTAATGCAGTATTTTGACGTGAAAGCAATTTCTCTAACGGTGGTTCTTAGTCATATTTGATGAAAATTTTGTAACGTTCAGCCGTTTAAAAGTTATTAGGGGTTAACGCTTGAAAGTCAGAGTTTTCCCTAGCAAATAGATGGCATCTTAAAAGTTGGAGTATATTTAATTTGGTTAGCAAATAAACTTGTAGCCCGATTTATCGGAGACGGTTCGTTCGCGCTTCAGGCTCACTCGGTCTGTTAAAAGCACAGTCTATACTTTTGATTAAGTATCTGACAAACTTACTCTGAAATCTAAGCTGATTGGCTCAGTCAGGATTTGATTAATAGTCGCTATGCATGCTTCTAGGTCAGCGTTTCTCAAACTGCTACATTACGCTTGTAGGGCGTAAAGTTTATTTCAACTTCATTTAAATGTTCACTTGTCACAACCTCGCAAAGGTGATGCAGCAACTTTTCCTTTAGAATCAATACTACAATGTTATGAAAAAAGAAACGACTTTTCATACCAAAATGTTTAGCTGACCTGAGAATTTGCATGGCGATATCGTTTTTTTTTATACGCAACCTACGTTTGTAGTTCGAATCCCAGCCCGAGAAAAAACTTAAAACCTACAAATTTTCGCATTCCTCTGCGTTTGTGTGGTATTACGATACAAGCTCAAGCCCGAGACTCCATTGAAAGTGAGCAATAATGTGCTAACGTTTTGATAACCTATACCGCTGACTCCTTCGATGAGTCATTATCAAACCATTAATGGTTGATGCCGAACCGTTATTGGTTGTTAAAATGCAACACATCTTCCACATTACATCTGCCCTACACGCAATAAACATTAAACATTCCTCTTAATTACTGGCCGGTTAACTACACGGAATAGGTTCGCTGTTATATGTTTTCGTTTTTGTATCTGTGTCTTTGTTCTCTCTTATGTACAACAAAGTTTTATAAACAAACACATAATCAAATCCTTCCACGTCAAAGTCGAAGTCAAAGTCAAAATCATTTATTTATCTCTGGATATCTGTGTCATTTAATAATCGTCAATTTTTCTTTATGTCGATTACATAATAGTTGTTGACGTCAGATCAAATAACAGCTCATCAGATGTAACTTTGGTAAATACCCCGCTGGCTGGAGATCATTATAAACTTTATGTTTCCGTTTTTTTTTATACGCAACAAGTTCTGTTTTCAGCATAATTATAACATATCCAGATCTAATTATCTTCATCACTCATAAGTCTCCCAGACATGTGATTCCGCTGGGTGTAGAAGATTGCCGCTTCCTAAGCGCAAGTGCATCTCTAAAAACGTCAACTTACAATTATCATTATATCTACCGAGTTCATTTATTTTATTTTCTGTAAAAAAAGTAGGCGGAGCGAAATACACTTTGGGAAACGTTGCTTTAGATTGATTAATGGAGCGGGATTGGAAAGAAAATACACTCGGCGGCAGAAAATATGGCCCAAACGCGTGTCCTGGTATTGTAAGCAGGCCAAGCATTAAATAAGGTAGGTAAGACTATCAAAATTCTTGGGAAATCATGTGAGTAAGCGATGTGGCGAAAAACATTTTAAAGCTAATTGAACGAGGGAGTGAAATCCTCGGATTCTACTCGAACAATGTGAAAATGAGTTTCTTTGGGCGTTTTTTATCAGCAGTGGTCGTTGCAAAGCGCTAGTATCGGCTGTTTTTTGAAACAAAATTTTAATATATACTACACGTAATGTAAATTATACCTTAATAATATAATATATTACCTTATTAATATAATATATTGGTTAAGGTCTAATTACTAAATAAAATTTGAATTTTGAAAAATCCGGCTTTTGTATGTTTGACTGTTTGTTCAACGATAAGTCGAGTATCTTTGATCGGAGCTTCATGCCATGAAAATTGCCAGCAGCATTTTTGAGTTTGCACATGATCTGAATCGGTTGAGTAATTTTTTTTATTGACACGAGAATTTTTAAGTTTTCTTTTTTGTTTTTTATAAAATATTAACAAAAATCGACGACACCGACAGGTGTCGCGAGCAAACTGTCATTCGTCTTTAAGTGCGTTACATAACAGTACAAAATTTTAAATTGAAAATAAAAGACATTTCGTATTTCTGTTGCCAAGTGTATCATTCCAGTCGGTGTAGAAACAATGAGGTTATGGTTACGAAAAAGCCGTATCAATTACTGGTACGAGTCATTTGTCATCCTTTATTATGGTGTATTGCGTTGGCTCGGAATGTTCTTTCAGGTTTGTTTTATGTTTTTGTGAAATATTTGTAAGGAAATAATAATGGTACCTGGGTGACTGAACTTTGCTCAATGAAACCCTGGAGGACAAAAATCGTGGACCTTCGAAGACCTAAATGAGGCTAACGATAGGGACAGTGGGACCATAGAATACAAAGAGATCGCAGTGCCCAAATACTGGTAAAATATCATCTTTAAACGCTGACTTTTCATTTATTTTAGAAAAAATATGTATACATCAATCAATACATATAATAAAATCGTAACCGCTCGCTGTCTGTACATGGAAGATAAATGAGTAAAAATATTTTTTGGGGCTTTTACCAACGCAATAGAACACAAAACAATAATTTTTAGAATTTTTGTCTGTTTGTCTGTTTGTCGGTTTATCTGTTTGTCTGTTTGTCTGTGCGTTTGTGCACGCTAATCTTAGAAACGGCTAAAATAATTCGTTTGCGGTTTTCACTGAAATATTGTGATAAGCTTCACTTAAAATTTAGTGTTTGTTTCATTTAAATCCGTTCATAAATAAAAAAGTTACATCAATTTTAAAGAATCACGTCAACCATTTTTGTTCGAAAAACTGTGTTTGTGCACGCTTATCTCAGAAACGGCTGAACAACTTCGGTTGCGATTTTCAATTATGTATTTTGATAAGTTTCACTTAAAATTTAGTGGTTGTTTCATTGAAATCCGTTGATAAATAAAAAAGTTATATCAATTTAAAGAATCACGTTAAAGATTTTTGTTCGAAAATTTGCTATGAAATAAACTGTACGGTAGCATTGGCTAAAACTTTTGTTAATTTTATATACGGTTTTTATGAAATAATAAAGTTAATAACCGGCCAAGTGAGAGTCGGACTCGCGCACAAAGGGTTCCGTCCCATTATCTATAAAAAATCAAGTTTGTTGTACGGGAGCCTCAATTAAATATTTATTTTACTCTATTTTTAGTTATTATATCGGCAAGAGAAATACATCATCCTTGAAAATTTCAACTGTCTGGCTATCACGGTTCATGAGATACAGCTTGGTGACAGACGGACGGAAGGACGGATAGCGGAGTCTTAGTAACAAGGTCCCGATTTTAGCCTTCGGGTACGGAATACGGAACCCTAAAAATTTACTATTTCGATGTTTTCGGAGTTTTTTTATTAGTTTTTTTTGGTCACCAATAAATGGCGCTGTTAAAAATACACAGAGCCTAGGGCCGCAAGACCCAACGCCACCAAACGGCGATTCTTAGCATGATTGTGGGCGCGAAAATGGAAAAAGGAATCAAAATAGGAAGTACTTAATAGGTTAGGTTAGGCACAGGGGATGTCCTCTGACTAAAGCATAGGGTGCTGTGAGCGAGTCATGGACCACCATAGTGGTAGCCGCGCCGGGGCTTTAAGCCCTTACCCCGGAGTTTTTAGTGGTAAACGCCACATAACCTTACCGGTCTCCCGTTACTAGGAAGGTGTCCAAACCGAAGGGATTTTTCCCGTGTAAAATCCTCCTCCATAAATCTGCCTCCATGAAGTGGGCCAGTCGGGCGTAGGGAATGGGATTCCGTCGCGCCACAAATACGGTCCTCTAGGTTGAAAGGAGCATTTGTGTCAACACGCGTCTTTACCCTAGCGGATAAAATTTAAGTCCGATGTACCAGGCCACTCAGACTCCTCTCGATAACTGAGAGAGAGAGTACCTCAAGTTAGCTCAGCCAAAGCCGCTGATAAGCAGTCGCCGTACCAGGTCTTTGGAGCAAAATTTAGCACACTGACTTGGCAAAAGCGGTAAGGCCGTTATCACCATGACATTTTTTGTGGGTAAAAACCTTAACCGTCCGATTTCCTGTGGCCAAAAGGCACCTTTTCCTCACGTAAGAAGAAAGGTTAGGGAAAAAATGTTAGGTTAAAATTTAAGTTAGGCACTGCAATAAAAATGTGTGGAACACCCATACCAAGACTACTCAGTATTGTGACCTCCTTCCTTGAGGAACGAAAGATAGGTAATGGTCATTTTCCAGTTCGTTTGAACTGAAAGTACGCCGCAAATAACCTCCAAACAGCCGAATAGGACGCCCTACCCGAGAAGCTCTTCAAACGGAGGTTATTAGTGAACACTAAGCAGACATTGATCTCAGAGAACACTAACTTCCTGCCATCCTTGAAGCTCTACTGGTAAAATGTGCCGAGATACTGGCACGTAAAATACCTAGAGGTATCTTAAGTTTGGCAGATGCCTCAGCTTGAAAGTCTACATCAAAAGAATGGTGACGATAGTGAAGATGGCCCGGGGGAAGCTCTATCCAGTACTTTCCGCTCGCTTCCAGCTTCGGACGCGGCTCATGATTAAGGCGATCTTAAGAAAATCTATGTTTGAGGTTACTTGTGGAACGCCGTCATCTGGCGGGACTCAAAGTAGAAATGCGTATTTCTCGACTTTTATCTACCGCCTAGCGAAAGACATATTTGACAAGGCTTACCATTGCACCGCCACATCGGGAGGGCGGGAAAGAGGGGGAGATACGTATAGACGGTGGCAGCAGTCCGCTGCAGAGA
Organism: Acrobasis consociella; assembly: GCA_963555685.1. NCBI lineage: Eukaryota > Metazoa > Arthropoda > Insecta > Lepidoptera > Pyralidae > Acrobasis > Acrobasis consociella. The sequence goes on from OY743127.1 coordinate 1,928,783, forward strand.
GCTACAACAGATTAGTGCTGTGGGAACTCACGCCAAAAGACGGAAGATGAATTAAATATTAGCAAAGTCACTACCTATTGCATAAGTATTTCGTTTTAGAGAGACCCACGGCGTAGCAGTAACATTCAGTAACAGTGTAAGTTTACTTGTAGTTTACAATGTCAAAATTCCGATCAACTTAGACTGTGACTAGAGATAATGTGTGATCGTAGTAAACAAGGAACCCTTATAGTTTTGCCATTTCTGTCTGTCTCTCTGTCCGTGGTTTTACTTAGAGATAATTAGAACCAAGAAGCTGTAATTTGGCAACGGTCATGAACTTAAAGAAAAACTGGGCAGGGCAACTGGCCCGACGGAGCCCATGCGATGGGTTGACGAAATAATCAATGTCGCGGGTTACACCTGGATGTGAGCAGCACAGGACTGAGATGTGTCGACGAAGACAGGTCTATGCTCAGCTGTGGACGGAATAAGGGCTGAGATGATGATGAACTCTTTAGTTTTTATTCTAAATCGACATTCACAAATACGGAACCCTTCACTGCGTGTGACCTGATATGCACTTGACCGGTTTTATTGAAAATATCAAAATAACGATTCTTACAAACTAAAGTCCACGCAGACGAAGTCGCGGGCAAAAGCTAGTAGTAAATAAATTCCTTTTATATACATATACGGCATTTAAATTTGTTTATGATATAAGTTAATAAAGTTGCAAAAATGATTTTTGATCGAGACCACGTAGTTCGTAACGCCCGTCCAAAACTGCCGCGTGACCCCGGATGAACTCAGGCCTAAATTTTTATTTTGATCAGCTAATGAGGTCTTATGTTTCGTTTAACGACCCTTATGAAGTGGATTTCAGCACCAAAAGTAATGAAAAATCACGTGTATGTACCTAATGTTTGATCGGCCACTGTGCAATTTAATGTCATATCTGTGTGTATATTTTAATTATTGTTACTTTTTTGGTGTACCATAAAGCATTACTTGTATGTATGTATGTATGTGGTTATTTATGTCTGTTCCACCGTAGCTTCCTAACCGCTTGGCCACCTAGCCAGCTCCTAACCCATCTGGCCAGCGAGGAGATTGTAGGCCTTGGCCTACACTCTCCTCTTTGTCTTGTCCTCTGGCTGATCTGGCCAAGTATGGCTCTGATAGTACAGAGAGGGTCGTGCTCTCGCAAAGGAAACAAAAAGACTTGGTGATGATGATGATCAAGTAGGGTGTCAAATGAAAGATCTTAATTAGCACATAAAATATATCGTATACATACATCGTTAGCTGTTACTGATTCGGATATTAGTTTGTTAAACGTAAATCTTTCGCTTTTGATCGGTCGTTTTGGAAAACCTTAGGGAAGGCCTATGTCCAGCAGTGGACTTCCTGTGGCTGATATGATGATGATGAAACGTAAATCTTGTAATCTAGTAAAGATATTTATTATAAAACCGAAAGCAGCAAATCAATTCGCAAAAGAAAATGATCGCAGAATTTGTCACGAGTCGCGTTGTCAGAATTAATTGAAAGCTTCAGGACTTTCATTAATTACAGCTTTAGATAAGTTGCCATTTATATCTCGTAATCTTGCAATTAGGGCGTAGGCACTTTTTAGGGCTTAAGTGTTCAGTAAATATATGCTGATGATATTGTTTTAGAAGTTTAAATTAAAGACTTTGAACAAGTCAATAAGTCTAAAATATGTTTGCCTCTCTTACAACATCACCTCTCACAGGCCTACTGGAAGAGATCTCTTTTGAGATGTGTAGTGCCTTTGTACAACTTTTTTTAGTGAATTCTCTGAATACATTTTCCGTGTACATAAATTGGTAAATAAATAAAAATACTTATTTTTAAAAAAGCTAACCATAACTCCGTGGTTCAGTGGTCAAAGCGATCTTCTTGTAATCTAGAGGTCGTGGTTTCGAATCCTACTGGAAAGCATACTTTGTAAAAAGTTGTTTCTAGTCTAGTTATGATATTGCAGGTTTGAATCACTTGACTTTCCGAAAGTAAAACGATTTCGTGTTTCTGAAGTCACTTATAAACTGACTGTTGCACACTTAAGTATGGCCGATATTTTTTTTGTTTTTATACTTTTATTCTAATTTATTACAATATAGTAATCTAGATGTATAGCTCGTGGTTTGATTTATTACGGGTATGTCTCTACCACATTGTAATCTGGCAAAGTGCCATTACTATGCTTATTTTCCTATCATGCTCATATAAAGCCTCCGGGAAAACCTATCCAAAAAAAGATAATGTAGGAAAACTTTGGCTTTTTGTGTCCTATTCTGGATAAAAAAAGGTAAGGAAGAAAATTGGACCCAAGATACATCCTTGAAGAATACCCAATTTATTATAAAAACAATGAGCCAAATTGTTTAGTTTATATTAACGATCTTTAAACTTAATTTTGTTTCTCATTACCACGTGTCAGTCTAATAAATAAAGACATATATCATTCAAAGCAGCTAATTCAATGAAGTATTATTGTGTCAAATGCTTAAGATAAATCAGAAGTGACTTTAACTTAGTCATAGTTTTGGTACCGTCTTATAAAATTGAAGTGTCAGTGGCATTTTCCTCGGTGTCATCTTGTTTAGGGTAGATAATGGTTTAAACCAGGTAACAACGTAAGTACTTACGTAGACTAGCTGTTACCGGCAGCGTTTCCCGTGTGGCCCTAATTTTTTTACAATCCCACGGGAACCTCATACTATAATAAAAAGTAAAGATAGATAGATAAACCATTTATTCGAAGGACAAAAACAATACAGTAAAACTACATAAACAAATTCTTAAAGTACAAATAAAGTTACTTGTCCTCCAAAATGTTCTCCAACTCAGCATATGCTAGGATTTGCATTAGCGCTGTCCTATGTCCTTCCCCGGGTCTCAAACTATATCAATATCAAATTTCAAGAGGTAACAGACATTCAGGCAGACAGACAAAAAGAGTTACTTTCGCATTCATTAGGAAGAAAGTAAGGATGGAATAGTTTAATGTGGGCGTCCTAAAGACAACTTTTTAAAAGGTTGCCTCGTAATCGGAATGAGTTCACTTTAAATATTTTAACGAGGAACAATTGGAGGGTAACCCTGGTGCCAGCAGCCGCGGTAATTCCAGTTCCAATAGCGTTTATTACTCTTAGTTTTCCGCGAACTTAGACCTCGCGATTATTATTCGCGTTTTTATTGATATCTTTCGTTCCTAAGTGACACCTAGATGGCGCTATCCCAAGTTAGAACGTGCTATGATTTTGTTGACATACAAACAATGTGTTTTCACCCCAACTCGATTTAGAGACCTCGATCACTTCGCTCGCTCTGCCAAAAATTGTTTCGGTAAAGCTCGTAGATGCGTTTGTGTCGGTGCACCGCCCTTTTGAGATCCGCCAATAGCAGAAACAGTACCTATAGTAAACAATGGAAGCCGCATCATATGATACTTGGCGGGTCTTGACCAGTTCAAGTTCAGTACGTACCTATGTCTCATAACACTGACGATGACTAGCAGGTTTCCCAGCACCGCAGTCACCACAATGAGCAATAGAATACTGATCTATACACGGTGATTCTTTATTGGTTCTGAAGCCGAAGGCCACTTCATAGGCATCGTTAGTAAGACCTAATTAGCTGGTCAAAATAAAAATTCAGAAACAAAAAATGTTGACTAAAACTCGAAAGTAAAATTGTGAGGTCAATTAGTAGTATCGCCGCCATACACCGCCCGCCGGCCGGCCGGGGTCATCGACATTACGCAGTAGGCGGCCGGCGTATAACTACGTGGTCTCGATCGAAAATCATTTACGCAACTTTTTTATCTTATGATATACAGAAATTTGGATTACGTATATGAATAGAGGAATTTATTTACTATACGACAATTTTTTTTTCCAAAACCTATGAAAAGTCAGCGTGTATAGCCCGTGGTTCGATGTACTACGGGTATGTCCCTTCCAGGTTGTATAACGTCTCGAATAGCAGGATCAGTACTTACCTATGTCTCATAACACTGACGATGACTAAAAGGTTTCCCAGCACCGCCGTCACCACGATGAGTAGTAGAATGCTCGTGCGCAGCTTGAACATCACGTCGTATGTCCATTCTGGCGTGGTGCCGTTGCCGGCAAAGTCATCGCCGGTAACGTTGGCTGTGACGTTGGTTTCGTTTATTCGATCCATATGTGGCGGTCTGAAACAAAAACTTAATAAGTATGCAGAGGAACTAAGTAAATGTCCTCGTTCCTTTAGCTTAAGTCATAGACATGAACTAGAGGAGAGTGGTTTTTCATAGTCAATGATGATGAGCTATCCAATACATTGAATATGTTATTTTTTTGCTGTCAAATACGAAAAGGAATAAAACGTATTAGGGTCACTTTTGAAGAAATATAGAACTTGTTTTCAAGTTCCTTATAAAATTATCAATAAACAAGAGTTATATAGTTTCTTCAAATGCCACATCACGTCGCGTCGCATCTCGGTTTGAACGAGTAATGAATGAACAACCGGCCAAATGTCGAAACTACCCCAAATATATACATGCCAAATCACAGCATTTTAGTACTTATAGTCTGTCAGTAAAACCGCGGACAGACAGACAGACACGGCGAAACTATAATGATTCCTTGTTTAGTACGGATTCCTAAAAACGAGTCTCATGTTCACCGTCCTGATAATATTTAAGCTACACAAGGAGAACATGACATTTAAGAATTAATTTCGAGTATTAACATCAAAATCAGATAAAAAGAAGCGGATATTTTTATCTTTTTGCCGAGGTACTTGACCGAAATAGTTTTTATAAAAGCCGAACATTACAAAGATACATAAAATCTCCATAATACTAAGATACGCAATCCGATCCGAAAATCTGAAAAAAGGTTATCGACGATCATCAAAGAAGAGGATTTTATTTGAGAATATCGTATAACAAAACCCCAGTTTAAGGCGACTTATTCTGTAAAATAAATCACTCCACTTCCTACTCAGACAAAACATATTTACCAAGACAAAATTTGAATAATGTTTTAACGTGTTAAAACTATGACTAGTTTTACTAGTTTTAACGTGTTATAAACTCCCATGCTGGTCTGGGAGAAACGAAAAAACTTAGAATGTACCAGCTGCTTCTCTGCCCGCGCAGATCGTAAAAGCCGATCGAGGGAATGGGCAAAAATGCGAATCATTTTAACAGGCGATGCGGCTACCAACCCGTCACTGTATTGATTGCTTTTCCATCTTCTCGCCCACCGTGATGCTAAAAGTGGCTTTTGAGTCTTGCGGCCCTAGGCTCTGCATAGAGCCGCAAAACCCAAAATGCTCTGTCTGCCCCATTAGGGATAAAGACGTGATAGTATGTATGTATGTATGTGTTAGGGTATATGTTTGAGTGTGATGCAATTAATTAGCTTCAATATAAATACGGTGTTGCGTCTGTGTACTAATTAGTATTAAATAATGTCTATACTAAGAGTTTCTTCAAGAAAAATTCGACAACCTAGCATATTTGTTAAATAGGTGCCCAAGAGAAAAAGGTGAATTTGATATCTATCGATTTACTCGAGGTAACTCTTTATAGCTACAGCGCGTTAAGAAATCTAAAATTCCAAAAAAATCGTTTAAATGGTGTGCGTACAATACGACATCTAGTGGTAGCTAATCGAATCACTTATTGAAAGAAATGCTTATTGCATCAAGTATGATAGTACTAGGTACTGCAATGCAAGCCACATAGATGTCATTTGTATTTAACAGTATAAAAGCAAAACAGTGGTGGCAAAGTGGTTTAGGTACTGGCTACGTGTGCAGTATGCGACTGTGAGGCACAAGTTTGATCTTCGCTACACAATAAAAATAATGGGATAAATAAAAGCCACGGGTAAAAAAAATACTGGCGTTCGTTAGTTGTTTTAATATACATTTCCACATCGTCCATGTAACGAAAGGATACCGGGGTCTAAATTTATTTTGAGTATATCATCTGGTCTTTTTGTCTCCACTGCAGGAGCACGACCCTCTCTGTACTACTAGAGCCATACTTGGTCAGAGCAGCCAGAGAACTTGGCCTACACTCTCCTCGCTGGCCAGACGGGTTGGAGAGGTCTCATCGATGTTTCTAAGCTTTGTTCAGCTTGTATTTCCTAAGTCACCTTCTACGACATCCACGGGAGCCTTGGAGTGGCCCTATTTTACTCTGCCGGAAACCACACGGCAATTCTCTCTCTTATTCTGAGTATTAGCTATTAACTCACTCGATTAGATGATGAGTTAAAATGAAAGACGCAACACAGGCCATAAAATTTGTAAAATGTTTTAAATTGAAGAAACGATGTGAGTTTCAGAATACTCATTCTCCACACAGACTTACCTTTATCTTCCCTTTTTTATTCCCCTTTCCCGTACGTTAGCGTTTTCGTTGGAAGTATCCGAAGTTCCAAGCATTATTACAAATTTATATCTTTTTGCAAGCGAGGCGAGTTGGGTTTGTTCATTTTCTTCTTGACGGCTTCAGTCCTCGAGTTTTCTAGTTTAATACTCATTTTCAGCTGCTATCTTGGAGTCAGCATTCTGTATGTTCATCTCAGTGTCATCTGAAACAAGTGAAATAGTTTTGTTCTTAACTTGATTTTGAAATTTAATGCAATCTGGATTTGGTGATCAAGATGTATAATGTCAAAACGTCAACTGTAAAATGTTCCAAATAACTGTAGTATAGTAAAAATTACAGAATTAGTTTCGTTATTACTCTGTATAATTAAGAAAGAGAGAAAGTGTAAGAAAATGGCTAAGATTTTTGCCTAACAATAGAACAAAAAAAAAAATATTTATTATTTTACATTCGTTACAATTTGTGTGGTGTAACAAACAATATCGAGAATCTATAATATGTCATACCTCTTTCCACTTTTTTGTGTAGAGTTTTTGTTTCATAATAAACAAATTATAAATTACGTAAGAGCAAAATTTGAAAAATATTATAAATATCACGCGATAAAAATACTTATACCTACGTCCCACCCTTACATTCTAATAAGATAAACTTTAACATAATATTCAATAACTTTAACTAAACATATAATTTAACTTTTTTAATTTACAATCTCACACTTCAATCATACTTTTGATATAGATAAAATAAATTGCTGAACTTATTATTCAAAAACATTGTAAGTTTAACCCATAACCAAAGCGGGATCCAGGCCTGGGGGGGCACACGTCTCTGTACTATCCATTATGATAGGTAGGTAGTAAACTAGGAAATTATTCAAGTCAAATCAAACCAGCATAAAGATTTATTTATTATCTTTCTTATGAAGCCTGCGCTGGTGTTTTGGAAATCTTGGTGTTTAGATATTCTTTTATTTGGCCAGACCATCGTATCGGGCTACGACCCATTCATTTCCGTTTTTCCGTACATTCCACCGGTCACTATTAGTTGCTTTAGGTTATCGAATGGTTTTCTGGCTATATTTCCAAAGTATTGAAGTACTCTCTGGGAAAAGTTCTTGATATACTTTTAACTAATGACAGACTTAATTAAGAGCATTTTCTCCTATTCACAGGTATAAACAGAAAATGCTCGCAGAAAACTCTCCCATGCTGGTCTGGGAAAAATAAAAAAAACTTAGAATGTACCAGCTGCTTCCCTTCCCACGCAGATCGTAAAAGCCGATCGAGGGAATGGGCAAAAATGCAAATCATGTTAACAGGCGATGCGGCTAGCAACCCATCACTGTATTGATTGCTTTTCCATCTTCTCGCCCACCATGACGTTAAAAATGGCTTTTGGGTCTTGCGGCCCTGGGCTCTGCATAGAACCGCAAGACCCAAAATGCTCTGTCTGCTCCATTAGGGATAAAGACGTGATAGTATGTATGTATGTAAACAGAAAATTATGTGGCACAAAAAAGCAATTTTAGGTACAATATACTTACATTAAAAATATTACTGTTTGTAATATTTTGATGAGAAAATTGCATTTAGCTGACTGAGCGAGGACCCCCCCCCCCCATCGGTCAAGAGCTAGGGCTAGTAGAGTATCTAAATTCCCTGATATATCAAAACTGATCATTCCTGTTTCACCACCCATAACATGTGCATTTCACGGGCGGGTTTCCACGCTCAGGGGGGTGATGACCCTCATAACTAGTCCCTGGATACGCCTTTGCAGATAATGTATTACAAATTAATGCTAACGCCCTTTTATTTTCGCACTTCAAGAAAATTAAGTTTGAATTTCAACAGATAATATCTAATCTACATTCAAAGAGAAAACTCATTTGCGAGAAATACTAGAAAGTAGAAATGCTTTCAGCCTTTTAAATTTTCGTTTGAAAAATAATGAAATGAACATTCGTCGAAATAAAATGTGCTTTGTTTAAATTAAACGTAGGTATTTCTATTTATTTACCACTTTGTTAAAATTAAAAGTAAACATATTTGTATTATTAACATTTACTGTCCCACTGCTAGGCTAATAAATGTAAATTAAATTAATAAATAAATATAAGTATATAGGTACAAATTATACTGATTGAGCTAGCCCCAAAGTAAGTTCGAGACTTGTGTTATGGGAGACTAACTCAACGATGCTATATTTTGTAACCAATACATATATAGATAAACATCCAAGACCCAGGACAATTTGAAAAAGGCCATTTTCCAACTTGCCCTGACCAGGGATCGAACCCGGAACCTTTGGGTGGCCGACTAGCATGGTGACCACTGCGCCACGGATATCGAAAAAATAAATTTAAGTACCTGATTTAACTTTAAGGGATAAGACTATCCATTGTTTATTTCTCTGTTATATTTTTCAGTACAATAAAGAGCTATCTATCTAATCTCCGTAGGAAAAATTCGCCGGTTGACTGGAAGAGATTCTATTATAGGGGAAGTCCGCCGTTGTCGATTTACTCTGTTGTATATAATTTTTTTTATATTAAAATAAAGTTATTACAAGAATTGTAAACATTACTTCCATTTTTAAGCTATTGCATAGCTTCTATCGCGGGCCTTGAGCGCGGGGACCGAATCCAGAAATTCCGTAACGAAAAAACCTCACGCTCCACACTCCGCCTACCATGTAGGTTGCCGCTTCGTCTCCGTCGTCCGTTTGCGACGTTGCCGTCCTTCCTTGTAAAAATTCACCGACCGAACGGAACCACCTTAATGCAATAGCTTTACCGCGGCAGTCCCCGAGTGCCACACGTCTTTTTTCTTACTTTAGTTTTATTGAATTAATTACTGTTATGTAAGAAAAATTAAACGTTAAAATCATATAAGGAGGTTATGAACTTAGCGGAAGAAAGAGAGTCATGGAAAGCACCGACAAGAGCCCAGCTCTTAAATATAAGAAGAAGAATTATAATAGCTTGCATTACTAAAATAGTACCAAATATAAAAGAATCATTAATTTGCAATTCTAAGGTATTAAAAGACATAAAGTTTTCTCACCCTAGGTCCCGGGCTCAAAATAGATGGCAGTCGTTAATCTTGGGTAAAATGCATTAAGGAAGATTAAGAAACTCAATATAAAAGCTTGTCTTATAAATAAAGTAATTGTGAATTTAATTTTGATTTAAATACATAGCAACATGGAAGGGACATACCAGTAATAAATCAAACCACAGGCTATACTAGATCACTAAAGGATAATGAAATTAAAATAACAGTCAAAAACAAAAACAAAAAAAAATTGGTTGTTTGTAAAGTAGGTTTACGATCGAGATGTTTACGTGATAACGTCTTCTGGCAGCGCTCGAGATGAGACGGGAGATCGGTCCGTCTCTCTCTCGTTATACCTGCGATCGCGCTCGTGAGGTTTTGGTGTGACACAAGTTTCTGAACATGTCACCCGACTAAAACGATTTTAAACACGTTATCACGTCAAAATTACTTTCTCATTTATATTGCCTGACTGCACACATTCTTATGGAAAAGCCAATATTTTTAAAATTTTTGACTACATATTATTTTAAATATTTAAACACTATAGTGATCTAGTTAAGCCCATGGTTTAATTTATTATGGTCCCTTCTACGTTGTATATGTAGAAAATGTATGACTTTGTATGCCTAACGGCCCAACGCAGTGGTACTTGATTTTATGTACCTAACACCCATTGTACCTGTGAATGACAAAATAAATATTTATGATTATAATATAATAAAACATTAACTTAGTTTTGGTTACAATTCCTTCCCAATCAGAAGATAATTGATAAAGAACTTTTTATCTAAGTCACCACATATGCCCAACTTTCGATGCATACGTCAGACGAGACCCGCCCAATCTTATTTCAGCTTGGCAACTTCGATCGCAATAATAAAATTATTTAACTATACTTAATTAGTACTCTTTCGTTATTATTATAATTCAAAATTATAAACCGACTTCACCCCCAAAATACACAACTGGTTTTGATAAAATATCTATGGGACTTCTTGACAAGTATACAAACATAAATCGAATTTTCCAAATCCATCCACGCGTCTTTGAATGACCGGTGATAATAATAATTAAAAAAAAAGATCGTGACGAACTGATTACCTCTTCCTTTTTGGAAGTCAGTTAAAAATACAGAGTAATTGGTAACTAACAATTCTATCGAAAAACTACAGAGTAATTGGAAACTAACAATTCTATCGAAAAAATACAGAGTAATTGGAAACTAACAATTCTATCGAAAAAATACAGAGTAATTAGAAACTAACAATTCTATAGAAAAAATACAGAGTAATTAGAAACTAACAATTCTATCGAAAAAATACAGAGTAATTGGAAACTAACAATTCTATCGAAAAAAATAAATACTTCGCAATATATTAATATTTTTAACCCGTTCAATACATTAGTATTGAACGGGTGAATAGCTGCTGAACCGTAAATAGCTGTAACTTCAACGATAAATTTAATAAAATTCTGCAAATATTTTCGTTCTATCACAAATCATAGAATTACAATTTCGATAGTGCTCTCTGAATTTAAATTACATTCTATACTCCATTTGGTTAGGTATTGAAATAAATGTTAACAATCTTGACATGTCTTTTTATTGAAATATAAATTTTATAAGTCGATAATTTTGCTAATTACAAAGTAATTGTGTTATAAATTCTAATTACATAATTACTTTGTAACTTGCAAAGGTATTGATTTATAAAATGTATATTTCAATAAAAAGACATGTCAAGATTGTTTACATGTATTTAAATACCTAACCAAATGCAGTATAGTTCTCTGCTCATGGATACGGGGTTTCAAAATACCTAGCTAAATTATTTATAGTTATTGCCTGACTACGGTGAAACCAAAATAAGGGTTATGTGTTTCGCCACTATGTATTTAAAGGTATGTTCATTTGTTCCCATATCTTCTACAATATCCATGGTACCTTTACAAATAAGGTATTGTTAGTTAAGGTATTGTATTGTGCAAAGCATCTTAGTTATGCGATGGTTATATTCCATGTGACGTTACGATTAATTCAAAATGGCGCCCTATATAGGCCAAAAAGTAAGTAACTAAAATATAAAACGAATCATACAATTTTTAGTATATTTTATATTATTTATATTTTGTGTTGGGTAGGTATTGTTAAATCTATGAGTACATAAGTACGATAACGTACGATCGTGTTTTAGAATTTACATTTTACGTAGAATAACTTCTAAACATTTCACTATACAAACCTCAGTGGTTTATGTAAATGTCTTACAATGTTCTATTGTACCTATTTTTGTAATATGTTAGTTTAATAAATAAATAAATAAAAAATAATAGTATCAAATGAAATTAAAATAAACTGCCAAATAAACTTTAAATAAACTCAATCATAAAATTGTAATGCATAATGCTGCATTCCCGTCGTTTTAGTTTTTAAAATCAGCGCGGTGAGCTGCCTTCCAAATGGAGTGCCAGTTCTAAATAAAAAAACATTTATAAACACACGCGTGTTGTATGAGCTGCTTTATACTAAAACCGGTGACATTAGCACAGAATTAATAATAGTATTACATACAGAACGGAAACTCGCACCGTCCCCCGCAATCTGGTGTCCCCGCAACCCTTCCCCCGTTATTGTGAGGTGTAAGCGGCAGTAAAACAGGGTTATTGGTAGTCGCACGTTGACATTACGTGAGTCACTTAGGATTATTGAATTATAATGGTGAGAAACTGCGCACATTATCATTGTTTATCCACGGAAAACAATAAATAACGAAAATTTTATAGATTTCCGAGTGATAAAAACAGGTAAGCAAAGCAACAGATTCTGTGGTGGCGACCCTGACTGTTTAACTCACACATTTGACGTGTGCACGGACGGATTGTTTCGTTTGTAGTAGTACTAGGTATATATGCTGCTTCATTTGTATGAAGTGCCATACCTGTGACATTAGATCCTTGATCATAGATTGAAAAATAAACAATATCCAATCTTACTTACACCTACTATTGTTTTAGGTGGGTTTATTTTCTTTTTTAGTCAAACTTCTAGTTAACTAACCTCCTATTTAATGTTCCTACTTACTTGTTTATGTTATGTTTACGTTTTCTCCTATAAACTTATTAAATTTTTTCAAATAAAAACTTTTATGTATGTAAAAAAGTTTGTTGCTGTAACCTATTTTATTTCACCCATAAAAAGGTGAATACGCGCCATTTTCGGATCCATTCACAGTTTGACAGCTGTCAATTACGGGCGACAAGTATAATTTTTAAAAGAGAGTGCGGTCAACTTTGCAGACCCTTATAGTCACAAAAGGACAAGCCTTTATTTAAAATCAAAATCTATATATAAATCTCTAACATATTTAATATGTGGATTATTTTATTATTTTATCATCATCATCATCATCAGGGCTTGTTAGTTTCCACTGCAGGAGCATGACCCTCTCTTTATTACTAGAGCCACACTTAGCCAGCGCAGCCAGAGCATTATTATTATTTAACGTATAAAGATTATAATATATAAATCTTTAAATATAGAGAACAATAATATAAAATCAGTAAAAAACGTCTGGATGGAACTGACATATTGGCACCTTTTTCCGTTCTGTATTTATATATTGGCTAGATTTCTTATACGGAAAAATTTTTGGCTTCTCTTGATCTAAGTGGTAAAAAACGCAGCTTATTTCACATTTTTCATGTCCCAGTTTCAGTTTAACACGAAACTATATCACCACATAATAATTCAACATGAAAGCGGTGAAGTAAAACATTGTGAGAAAACTTGCAGAATAGTATATTAGTGTTTGAAAATTTGTCTCTAGCTCTAGATTACAGTCTTGAGCTAAGTTAGATGCCTTTAACTTGATGATTTATGGCTCTGAAATGTGGTCCCTTACTTTGGGTCTCATAAAAAGCGCTCAACGCGCTATGGAGAGGACTATGCTCGGCATTACCCTACGTGATCGAATCAGAAATGAGGAAATTAAAAGGAGATCCAAAGTCACTGATATAGCCCAGCGAATTAGCTCGTTAAAGTGGCAGTGTGCGGAACACATAGCGCGAAGAACCAATGGCTGATGGGGCAAAAAGGTTCTCGAATGGCGACCGTGTACTGGCGCTGGAAAGCGCTGGATGCAGGCCGCTCTAGATCGGTCATTTTGGAAATCTTTGGGAGAGGCCTATGTCCAGCAGTGGACGTTATACAGCTAAAATGATGATGATGAGATGCCTTTGTGCAGCTCTAAGATTCTGACATCAGTGTCACACTGGATTATCTATTTTAAAAAGTTCATAGACCTATGCAACTATCACACCTTTAGATATGCCAAAATATTTTGACAATAAATTATAACAGAACAGATTTATATATAAAACAATAGTACTAATACGAGAGCAGACAGGAAAAGCCCATTTAAACTTGTACGGGAGGTCAACGGTGGACAGAAGCAATCGAATACTGGATGTGACTTTATCTAACTTAACGTTTGTCCCGTCTCTTTAATTCGAAAGTCCTCTTGTCATAACTTTTTATATCTTATAAGGTTGTCTGGAAGACATTGCTTAAGTGATAAGCTCGCCTCAAAGTTTTACCTACTTATATGTTAAGTTTTATTTCAAAATGATACTTATAGTTGTTGCAATAAAGAAGTTTCTAACTTTATCATATCTCAGTAATACAGTGACCTATTTTTATATTATTTAAACTAAAAAATAAAGAGTCTTATCTGTTTAACGAAGATACAATCAAAAATTGAGTTATCGTCAAAAACCATTAATATATGCATACAAATGCCGGGCTACGATAAGTAAAATAATACGATACGTAACAAATAACGTAAAGTCTAAATAACATGGGACATATAGAAGGATAACATAATCATAATAATGATAGCTACATACCACCTATTACATTAAAAATATCTTAAAAAATAACTTTGAAAGCACTTCTAGATATTCAAAACTCTGTGGTATCACCGGACGTACTCTAATGTGCAATTTCCTTCGAAATTTGGACCAATCAGAAGTTTGAATGAACCGGTGCTAAAACAAAGTGGAACGAGTTTTTAAAAGTGTATTTGGTATTATTTTAATTTACTGGTCAATGGAATAACGCCAGAAACATAAATCGCTTACGCAACGGCATATTATGTGAGGTTATGGGTCAGTCCAGACAGAGAGTAAAAATGCCCGAGCAATTGACTAACGCAACAAAATGCTCGCACGGTCTTGAGACCGCGTCATAATTTCTAATAGAACATTACTTTCTAATAAACTATTGATTTCATTTTTATTTTTTGCCCTTACACTAATGCAAAGCTAAGCTTACGCCTCGAGGACTGTGTACCCATACATACATGTACAACATAAGCGACTCTCACGCAGTTTGTATGCTGTGTCACGGACATGAAGGCTGCCACGAATGCGGGTGTTCCCGTGTTTCTCACGTGGTTTCTCCGCGAGATGCGAAGTCTCGCGGTGAGACCATACCAACGCAACATTCTGACCTCCGTAATACGCAGTTTGTCTGCTATGTCACGGACATGAAGGCTGCCACGAATGCGGGTGTTCCCGTGTTCCTCACGCGGTTTCTCCGCGAAATGCGGAGTCTCGCGGTGAGACCATACCAACGCAACATTCTTACCTCCATAATACGCAGTTTATCTGCTATGTCACGGACATGCAGGCTGCTACGAATGCGGGTATTCCCGTGTTCCTCACGCGGTTTCTCTGCGAGATGCGGAGTCTCGCGGTGAGACTATACCAACGCAACATTCTGACCTCCGTAATACGCAGTTTGTCTGCTATGTCACGGACATGAAGGCTGCTACGAGTGCGGGTGTTTCCGTGTTCCTCACGCGGTTTCTCCGCGAGATGCAGAGTCTCGTGGTGAGACCATACCAACGCAACATCCTGACCTCCGTAATACGCAGTTTATCTGCTATGTTACGGACATGCAGGCTGCCACGAATGCGGGTGTTCCCGTGTTCCTCACGCGGTTTCTCCGCGAGATGCGGAGTCTCGCGGTGAGACCATACCAACGCAACATTCTTACCTCCATAATACGCAGTTTTTCTGCTATGTCACGGACATGAAGGCTGCTACGAATGCGGGTGTTCCCGTGTTCCTCACGCGGTTTCTCCGCGACATGCGGAGTCTCGCGATGAGACCATACCAACGCAACATTCTGACCTCCATAATACGCAGTTTTTCTGCTATGTCACGGACATGAAGGCTGCTACGAATGCGGGTGTTCCCGTGTTCCTCACGCGGTTTCTCCGCGACATGCGGAGTCTCGCGATGAGACCATACCAACGCAACATTCTTATATCCGTGATACGCAGTTCCTTCTTATGTGAGTTAGAAAATAAAGTAAAAGTTTGTAAAAAGTAAAATTCTATTCAAAAATGAAATAAACTCCACTTTTCTAAAAAATGATTAGCCTTTAGCGCTCAGGTGAAATTGCTGTTTCTAATGATTTCTAAGCATTTCTAAATTGCCTAAAGCATTTCGAAGTTATGGCAGCCTAAAGACCTTAACATAATACATGAATTTTAAAAACATATCACTATTGAGTTGATTCATGTAAAAAGTTGAAGATGAAATATAAAAGAAACCATATAGAGTACTCAGCACGATTGTTATTTGATGCGTCTGTCTTTTATTTTTTCTTTGTAAAGGTATACGTATCATGTTTCTGTGTACGGGTTTTATTGGATTTTTTGACAAAAATTCCCAACAAAGAGTAAAAAACATTTGGGTTTTCTCAAGCTGTGATCTCAAGTTCAAAGAGTGAGTTAAAAAAATCGACCAAGTGCGAGTCGAACTCGTGCACGTAGTGTTGAGTACCACTGTCTATAAAAAAAAATTCTTGTATAGAAATAATATTTTTTTTATAATAAATAAAAAAATCAAATATTTACAAAAACCGGTTTCTATGTGACGCGGTCTTGTGTCTCCACATCTACATATTATAACTAGTGCGGGAAGTAGTGTCATAAGATGCAAATTTTGGTATCGGAAGAATTCACTTGGCACAGATATAATATACGTAAAGTTAAGCTAATTTAGCCCGGTAGCCATCCCCCACCCCCTGGGGGGTAGGCAGGGGGGGCATTCAAAGTTACTCGCCGCCGCGCTTCAGAAAAAAAATCATATCAGCTTCTATTTACCTAACACCTCGAGTATGGTGTCATTTTCTGATAAATCGGGAATGAGGATTTCAATTTTGAGTACAATTTTACATTTAATGTATAGTTTAATAGTAAAAAAAGGAAAATATTGACGAAAATATCAAAATCGGATCGCAGTTTTTTTTATTTTAACAGATTTATTTTTCTAGAAACCCGGAATTTCGTGTTTAAAAAAATATTAACTTAAAGCATATTTATCTAGCTTTAAAAAAATATATATTTTATTATATATAGCTGTCATACATCTATCTGAAAAAAATCGGACATGGCACGCGGCGGTGCCTAGAAACTTTTTCAATCGTCTCATCTCGCATAATTTGTTGCAAGTATTAAGTTGTTTTTTTATGAAAAATATATAGAATACATACTTAACTTAATTATTGACTGTCGCTTATGGTCCTATATATCAATAATAGTATTTTATATTTATATTCGTAAAGTTTTTCATTCAAATTTTCCACCACAGTGGTATAATTCGGTACATTTAAATAGTTTTCTTAGACAGTTGCACCTAACACTGCACCCTGACTTGCACTTGCACCGAATCAGTTCACGACAAGCGTTAGCAGCCACTAGTGCAGTTGTCCACTTTGGTTTCCAATCATCAAAGAGAGAGTGTTAGGTGCAACTGTCTAAGAAAACTATTTAAATGTACCGAATTATACCACTGTGGTGGAAAATTTGAATGAAACACTTTACGAATATAAATATAAAATACTATTATTGATATATAGGACCATAAGCGACAGTCAATAATTAAGTTAAGTATGTATTCTATATATTTTTCATAAAAAAACAACTTAATACTTGCAACAAATTATGCGAGATGAGACGATTGAAAAAGTTTCTAGGCACCGCCGCGTGCCATGTTCGATTTTTTTCATATAGATGTATGACAGCTATATATAATAAAATATATATTTTTTTAAAGCTAGATAAATATGCTTTAAGTTAATATTTTTTTAAACACGAAATTCCGGGTTTCTAGCAAAATAAATCTGTTAAAATAAAAAAAACTGCGATCCGATTTTGATATTTTCGTCAATATTTTCCTTTTTTTACTATTAAACTATACATTAAATGTAAAATTGTACTCAAAATTGAAATCCTCATCCCCGATTTATCAGAAAATGACACCATACTCGAGGTGTTAGGTAAATAGAAGCTGATATGATTTTTTTTCTGAAGCGCGGCGGCGAGTAACTTTGAATGCCCCCCCTGCCTACCCCCCAGGGGGTGGGGGATGGCTACCGGGCTAAATTAGCTTAACTTTACGTATATTACATCTGTGCCAAGTGAATTCTTCTGATACCAAAATTTGCACCTTCCATACATTGGGTGACACTACTTCCTGCACTAAACCTCAACATCAACATGTCACCATGTACGCAAACCCACACAACCACACCACCAGGCGTGGGTTTAGGTAACAACCGAAGCCTGCGCCGTACAAATGAATTAAATAAGTTTTAAATATTTTATTTAAAAAGGCAAAGTCGCCCTTGTTTTCTAAAGAATTTTAAAATAATAAAACATCATCATCAGCATCAGGTCTTTTAAGTCTCCACTGTAAGAGCACGACCCTCTGTACTACTAGAGCCAAAACTGGCCAGAGCAGCCAGAAGATTTGGCCTACACTCTCCACGCTGGCCAGACGGGTTGAAGAGGTCTCATGATGTATAAAAGCTTTGTTTGGCGTATTTAATTGCATCCACGGGAAGACTTGGAGCGGTCCTATTCTTACTCTGCCGGAAAACACACGACATAGTGGCGGAATGGTTCATAGATATAGAAATTCTACAAATTGTTATATTCAGAAGAAAAATAAATGTTCATAATGAATAGTCAATGATAATTCAACACCAACCATTGTAGAACGTGAATTGTGACAAGGACAAGCCAATCTATTTTTCACAGCATTTTTTCAGTGCCTTGTTTCTGCTTAGTCATAGAAATATTGATAAGAAAAAGTGTCTGTGTGTATGTTTTATTAATTTATGTTGTTGTAAAAGTTAAGTCAAATTTCATAGCAATATCTGGTATCGGGTAATCTGTAGGGTCAATCCCATATAAATAGCTGGAGGTCTTGCGAATACAATATGAAATAATAATACAATGTAATGTCTTCTTCAAGATTGCCTTATTTTTGTAGCGCATCGGCAATGTATCATTCATTTTTAGCACGCATAATGTCCACTGCTGGACATAGGCCTCACCCACAGTTTTCCAAAATGACCGATCAAGAGATCAAAGATCTACGATGTATGAGGAGTACGAAATTGACGGCTTTGCAGAAATTCTTTGCAATAGCCACCTTGCTTATAAAGAAAGTGTTTATACACATTTATACACAGCGTTAATAAATATTTTAATAAGTATAGAAGGAAAGAATAAAAACTTAAATATAACAAAAAAAAAATACTCAGACTAAATAAAACTTTAGAAATAACGTTAAAAAATCAAAAATATCACGATGGTCGAAATAAAATGTTGTCATACAGTTTGTCGAAGTTCAATTTTATTTATTTTTCATATTTTTTTATTTATTTTGTTTGTTATAATATATAGTATCGTTAAGTTAGTATCCCATAACTCAAGTTTCGAACTGACTTTGGGGCTAGCTCAATCAGTGTAATTTGTCCCTATATATTTATTATTTATTTAATACTGGAGTCCCAAACTCGTGCGTGGAGTATAAAAACTTGAATTTCGACAAACCGAACTACGCGTCAACATTTTACTGTACACTTGGCTAAGCATTTTTTACCGAATTGCAAGCAAAGCCACAGTAAAAGTCTACCATACCATAATCCTATGTCACTCAAAGCGAACGCCTAGTATTTATTGCGGGAACATTTGCCAAGTTTTTTATTACTTTGTAGTCACTCAGTCATTTCTTTTATTGTCTTTTATTCATGTTACATGACATTGTTTGGGTTTAGATACCTATTTTTATTATGTCTCTTATTTTTAGTACAAGGACATTGACGTCGTCATTAAAGAGGCGAATCGTAGAGATTGTGAGAGCAATCAATGAACCACTGTTGAATACGGCGCGTAAGCGAGGTATGGCACTTCATAGTAGACATAAATGATACACCGCTTAGTATCATTTATGTCTAATACTACTACAAATGAAACTATACATCCGTGTACACTGCAATGTGTGTGTGTTTGCCCGCTCAACAACCTCGACAACGTAAGAACAGGGACACTTTTGTATGGAAATGCAGATTTTTTTAGTTTTTGAGTGTTATTTTAATCTCATTATACTCGCGATGAGTTGACGTCATAATCAAAGTCGCAGGTCACACTTAGATGAGAGCAGCACAGGACCGAGATGGGTGGCGTCGACGAAGAGAGGCTATGCTCAGCAGTGGGCGGAAAAAGGGCTGGGATGATGATGATACTATATAGTGGTCCTAGTATAGCCTGTGGTTCAATTTATTACGGGTATGTTCCGTATTGTATATAACGCCTCCGTGGTGTAATGGTTAGAGCGTTCGGCTCATACCCGGAGGTCGCGGGTTCGATTCCCGGCGGGGGCAACGACTTTGTGTTGTTGTCCTAGTTTGGTTAGGACATTGTAGGCTGATTGTCTGATAAATAAGATGATCCGTGCTTCGGAGGGCACGTTAAGCCGTCGGTCCCGGTCACTGTCTTTGACATTGGTCGTTACCTAAAACCATGTCAGAGGCCTGTAAGGCGGTTTAAAAACTCTGACTGTTAGTCACTAACACACGCGATTAGAAGAGGATTGGATTTTTAATTTGCCTGGCAAATAAAGTTTTTGAAATCAACTGGATAATAACTAGAAAACTATGTAGGTCTCTGTGACAACCTGTAACCTTTTGCTTAATGAATGAACTTTCTATTCTACTCAGTTGACTAACTGAATGAAACTAAATTAAGCTTTCCAACCCTATATAGTTTAGCGTCCATTGTTGCTAATAATAGTGTTCCAGTTTTAGTTTATTAGTAAATTCGACACATTTAAAATTAAAACTTACTAAAATGCTACCTCTAAGTTGGTCAGAGAAAAAATAAAAAACCGGCCAAGTGCGTGTCGGACAAGGAAACCCTTGGTGCGCGAGTCCGACACGCATTTCGCGCATTTTTTACCATTATACAACACAATAATACCTTATCTATAAAATATATATATAAAGCTGAAGAGTTTGTTTGTTTGAACGCGCTAATCTCAGGAACCACTGGTCCGATTTGAAAAATTCTTTCGGATTAGATAGGTCGTTTATCGAGGAAGGCTATATGCTATATTGCATCACGCCCGCGACTTCACACGTGTGGTAACGCGGGCGAAGCCGCGCGCTGTCTCTAGTCTATAAAATATCGCGTTTGTTGTATGGGAGTAATATATTTATTTTATTCGGTTTTTAGTATTTGTTGTTATAGCGGCAACAGGAATACGTCATCGATAAAGTCTAGCTATCACAATTCATGAGATACAGCCTGGTGACAGACAGAAGGACGGACGGAAAGCAGAATCTTAGTAATGGTTCGGAACCCTCAAAACAAGATATGTACTCGTTGCTTGTCTTTCCTTGCAGATTGTAAAAGCCGATCGTGGGAAGCAAGAATCTGAATCATATATGAACAGGCGATATTAATTAATTTTTTCCATCATCGCTAAACTTTAACTGAGCAATAAACTTTAAATAAAAGGATACAATAGAGTTTTATCTTTATTACTTCAATAAAATTAAAATAACAGTTTAATCTTCTTAATTAACAACTAAATTAAAAACTAAATTAAAATCTAAATTATACTCTAAATTAAACTAAACAAATAATAATAATAAAAAAGAAAAACCTTACAAATAGAAAACGTCTTCCAGATCATTGCCCTGCATAAATAAATAAATAAATAAATAAATAAAAATAAATTAAATAAATAAATAAGTAAAAAAAATACAAATCTGACGCAAGTGTTGACCGAAGCTTGGCTACTTATGTGTGTGGTAACACTTTGTCAGGTTTACGGACAAAAACAAACAACAAACTAATTACTTCTAATCTGGTCAATTGACTAACTGAATGAATCTTAATTAAGTGTTACAACTCTGTTTAGCTTAGCGTCTATTGTTGCTAATAAGGGTCGATACATACTCAACGATGCGCGACGCAACTTGCGTCGTTCAAACGATTCTATTCGCGCAAATTACGCGTGGTGGAATCTGACACTAGTAGTGCTCCAGATTTAGTTTATTAGTAAGCGAGACACATTTTAAATTAAAACATGCTAAAAAAGCTTCTTCTAAGATTGTCTGAAAAAATAAAATAGAAGTTATGTACTTCTTGCTTGCTTTCTAGCGTAGATTGTAAAAGCCAATCGTGGGAGTCGAGAATCTGAATCATACATAAACAGGCGTTATTGATTAATTTTTTTCATCTTCGAAATTTTTTCAAATTAAAAAATAAGTAAAAAAATAAAAAATCTTACGCAAGTGGTGAACAGAGCAAGTCTTGGCTACATAAGCAGTATGTGTGTGTGCAATAAACTTTAAATAAATTGATAAGTATAAAATAAAAAATCTGACGCTTGGCTACATAAGTGTGTGGTAACAACTTTGTCAGATTTTACAGACAAAAACAAACAACAAACTAATTACTTCTAATCTAGTCAATTGACTAACTGAATGAAACTTAATTAAGCGTTACAACTCTGTTAAGCTTAGCGTCCATTGTTGCTAATAAGGGTCGATCCACACAAAACGGAAACGCAACTCCGCAGATCCAAACGCGCGATGAAACTTGCGTTGTTCATACAATTCTACCCGCGCAACGTACGCTTGGTCTAATTCGACACTAATGAAACTAGAGATTTAGTTTATTAGTTATCCAGACACGTTTTAAATTAAAACATGTTAATAATGCTTAAAACCGCGAAACTAAGCTTTTAAGTTAGAGAAATGTAGTTGGAAAACTTAGAACAGCAAAAAACGTGATATCAGTACACACTGCTTTCAGCAACATTCTGTAAGAGCCCTAATGGAAAAGAAATATAGCATTTTGGGTCTTGCAGCTCTAAGCAGATAGATCCCAAGACCCAAGGTTATGTGCCAATTTTAGCGTGACGGTATGCGAGAAGATATAAAAAGCATTCCCCGCATTTGAATTTTCACCTATTCCCTCGATCTGCGGAAAAAGAAACAGCTGGTACTTTCTAAATATTTTATTTTCTAACAAACCAGCATGGAAGAATTTCAAGTTTTTATGCTTGGTTTATGGCAGAGCAGAATAGGCCTCCAAGTCTTAGTGTGGATGTTGTAAAAGATGACTTAGGAAATTCAAGCTTGACAAAGCCTAAGAAACATCAATGAGACCTCTCCAATTCGTCTGGCCAGCGAGGAGAGTGTAAAACAAATTATCTGGCTGCTCTAACCAAGTATAGCTCTAGTAGTACAGAGAGGGTCGTGCTCCTGCAGTGGAACCTTAAAAATAGACCTAATAATGACGATATTTGGTTTGCTACTATTAGAATTGAGTTCTGCTAAAATCGCCGAGTGCCATTAAACACAAACATTCCATTGTATCACAACAATGACACTCCTCTATTACAGAACACTATTTCACAATTCAACCAATTTAGTGCGACACGCGATACGAGCACGTCTGTTTAGATGACATACTAGTTCATGTTAATACTGCTAATTGAAAATAACACATGTTTTATATTGTTATATTATGTTTATAATTATGCAATAAAATTGTTTACGTTTGATAAATGTAATTAGTTTGTTATTATCAATCTGCCACAGAAAGTCTGCTGGACAAACCATATTTAGTTATTCACAATAATTTTTATCTATGAAATGCAAAGAATAGCTTGAGAAAACAAAAATAACCAGCCAAGTGCGAATTAGGCTCCGCTGTTTGAATTGAAGCGGAGCGGAGGTTTCGAGCATTGTGATTGGTCAATTTCTCTCCTCTCCGCTCTGCTCCACTTCAGTGGAAACGCAGCCTTAGATTCGCGCACTAAGGGTTTCGTACCATTATCTATGAAAAATTGCGTTTGTTGTATAGGAGCCCCTTAAATATTTAGGTATTTCATTTTGTTTTTAGTATTTGTTTATTTATTTATTTATTTATTTAAACTTTATTGCACAGTAAAAAAATGTACAAGTGGCGGACCTAATGCCATATGGCATTCTCATTCATTTGTTGTCAAAGCGGCAACAGAAATATATAATTTGTGAAAATTTCAACTGTCTAGCTATCGCGGTTCTTGAGATACAGCCTGGTGACAGACAGACGGACAGATAGACAGACAGCGAAGTCTTAGTAATAGGGTTCCGTTTTAAGACTTAGGGTACGGAACGCTAAAAAAAAATTGCGCTGTAAAGTTTTTCTCAAGATGTTCTATAGTGGAAAGTATTTAATCCAAATGTTTTTATAGACAGCTCAAAAAACATGTACATCAGTGTTTTCAACTTACACACAAAAAACAAGACAAAAGAAGCTCATAACACTTGCTTTCGAAAACATTTACCCACTGAAATTGATATGCCCTTTCGACTAACACAAAAATGCTTGTCTTTTATATTTTCTCTATTATAATGAAGATCGTTATATTTTATATATTTATAAATCACCCAAATGACCTTTCATCCACGCGAGAGGGTCAACGGGTTGTAAAAGGTCATCGACACTTGTCCTTTATCACCCCTGTCAGTAATCACAGTGGGGTGAAAAGGGAATTTTTCATAAAAGGGTGCAACGGCGATAAAATCAATAGCGGACTACCTTTATGGAATTCATTTTGCAAACAGCTCTAGTACGAATATGTATTAGAAATTCCTGAAAAAACATATAGATATATTCCGATTGTACATGTTACCAGTGAATGCAGGCATTCTGAATCATTGTCAGGCTATTATGAAATGGTATGTTTGTCATACATTTCATAGTTTTCATTCCCCTAATTCATCACAAATCATGAAAGGTAGGTTTAGGTATATAAAAGGATTATAAAAGCAGTTATCTAATTAAAGTCAAATCCTATAAAAGTCATCGTCAAGATCAACTTTGTCTTAGGCTTCCGGTTCGGTTTCGTCTTAGTTTCCGACATGGATTCGGTATATCATATTTATTAATATGTGAATGAATTAACTGTAGGTATAATTACTGCGCCCAACCTGTTTCAAATTAAGTTTTCCTCCACCCAAAGGTTGGTTGGAAGAGATTGCATTTATAGCGATCCAAAGTCCGCCTTTGTGCCTATATTGTTCCTTGTTGTTTTTGTTATTTCTATGTGTTTATTATGGTGCAATGCAATTTTTTGTGTTTGTATATTGCGCTCTGTATCCGCGGTCAGATTGCATTGAAAGTACCACAGTTGTGCGACAAACCGTTAACAGACGTATGACCGACATAAAATTTGATCGGTACAACTATTCCTCGACATCAATTTTGTTCTAACGATGTTTGATTAACATTTGATCTAACCACGTCCACTATTTTGTGACCTGTTTACATTTTGAGTAAGAAGAATGCAACATAAAACATATGGCTCAATATGACTGAAGTAAATTTATACACGTTCAAACACCTCACAACCACTTATGATGCATCAGTCTAATATAATATCAGCCACTTGACTTTCACAGCTGTTTGGTGCATATTTATTGACCTTGTTTTTTTGGCCGATCGCCCTAGAAAGGCCATGTTTTTTTACTCGACTGCGTCAGATTTTTCATTCCAAATTAAACGTATATCATTGTAAGATGTGTATTTTTGTAGTAGGTACTTGTACAAAAACATTTATTTTGATAAACTTTCAATAGCTTTTGATTAAAAAAAATTTAAGATATAATTTGACGCCAAAAATCCGCCATTTTGATATTTTTAATACACATTTTATATATCCCATGCTGGTCTGGGAGAAATAAATAAAAAAACTTAGAATGTACCAGTTGCTTCTCTTCCCACGCAGATCGTAAAAGCCGATCGAGGGAATGGGCAAAAATGCAAATCATGTTAACAGGCGATGCGGCTAGCAACCCATCACTGTATTGATTGCTTTTCCATCTTCTCGCCCACCATGACGCTAAAAGTGGCTTTTGGGTCTTGCGGCCCTGGGCTCTGCATAGAACCGCAAGACCCAAAATGCTCTGTCTGCCTCATTAGGGATAAAGACGTGATAGTAAGTATGTATGTATTTTATATATCCAATTTTATATTATTGTGTTGTCAATGTTATTTTATATACCCAAAGGACGAACCTAATTATAATCTAAAATTTATATCAGACTAATTGTATCTTGACGTCTTTGAAGAAAATGCTGCAGTGCAATCTATTGCCGCTTCTTCTGCACTTGCACTTAGGAAGCGGCAAAAAATGTAGCTGAAAGTTAATGGTCTGACATCAAAAATAAAATCGAAAGAAAACTTGATAACTATGGCAGCATCCTTATAGTCGTACGTGATGTCAACTAGGATATATATTCAATGAATAGGCTAATTATTTATTTTGTTAATTTAGCGCATCACGTTCCAACTAGACGTGTAGATTCAACAATATAACACTGTACAATGTTTTAGTATAAATACTCTGCAATAATCAAATAAATTATGCATTATCCCGTCGCCATTCCTTCCTGCAGACGGCGATGGAACGAACTAGATCCAATGGGTTCCATTAGTAACTTAGTGGTCGCTTTAACAACTATTATTTTATCATCATCATCAGGTCTTTTTGTCTCCACTGCAAGAGCACGACCCTCTCTGTACTACCAGTGTCATACTTGGCCAGAACAGCCAGAAGACTTGCCCTACACACTCCTCGCTGGCCGACGGGTTGGAGAGGTCTCATTGATGTGTATAAGCTTTATTTAGCTTGTATTTCCTAAGTCGCCTTCTACGACATCCACGGGAGTCTTAGAGTGGCCCTATTCTACTCTGCCGGAAAACTCACGGCTAAGAACTCACAGACAACTATTATGATACAAATATTCAAAGACAAATAACTTGAAGGGAATATAACCACCAAATTTTGAATTTGACTAACAACACCCGTAGCAAAGAAATGTATTAGGTACATAAATGAGGGTCCATTGAGAGGAGAAAATAGGGCCATTAGTATCGTAATTCACTTTTATTGCTGTTTGCTGCCAGACGGTGCTTTTCGTTAGTAGATTTATACACATATATGTGAACGAGTAAATATTTATACAAAGAATTACACAACAGGAACAACATCATACAATTAATTAACTGCCACCGTGGTGTAGTGGTTAGAGCGTTCGGCTCATACCCGAAGATCGCGGGTTCGATTCCTGGCGGGGGAAACGACTTTGTGTTGTTGTCCTAGTTTGTTTTAGGACATTGTAGGCTGATCACCTGATTGTCTGATAAGTAAGATGAGAAGTTAAGCCGTTGGTCCCGGTCACTGTCTTTGACATTGGTCGTTACCTAAAACCATGTCAGAGGCCTTTAAGGCGTTTTAAAAACTCTGACACTAGTGTTAGTCACTAACACACGACATGAAGAAGACTAGTTAATTCCTTAAGAGTGTAGTGGAACATACACACCCATTTGAAATATTATATTACTTGAAAGAAAATGGAGATATAATTTAAAATGTCTTGACCAAGCCCTAGAGATAACTCTTCAAACACTTTATAAACAGAACGAATTTTCATATGTTTATTACTCCCAAAATTACGGGAATCAGTTGAGAAATGCGACCTCAAAGGAGAACACACAGATACACCAAAGCATTTTTGGCCAAACTGAAAAGGAAAGACTTCGCTCACTTGGTCAACAAAGAGGTAAAAAAATATATTTTGTCTAATGATTTAATCCACATCCGTATTTTATTTTATTTTATCAAACTTCATTGTTCCAAAGTATAAATATACTTTTAACAAATGAGAGTTTTCTCCCAGTCAAACATTTTTACGACATCCGTGGCGTAGTGATCACTATATGCTAGTCCGCCACCCAGAGATTCCGGGTTCGATCCCCTGCCAGGGCAAGTTGGAAAATAGCCATTGTCCTGGGTCTTCGATGTTTATCTATATAATTAAGTAATGTAGTGGGACTACATAATTTGTAATTTTTAGTTTTTGTTTTATCTGTATGTGTATATATTCATATGTATAGATTTATTGTAAAGTTTGTTCCAATTATGTAATTGTTATAAAATATAGTATCGTTGAGTTAGTATCACATAACACAAGTCTAGGTTACTTTGGGGCTAGCTCAATCAGTGAAGTTTGTCCCTATACATTTTACTAGCTGGTATCTGCGACTTTGTCTGTGTAGTATCTTTATAAATTGTAGCCTTTGTGTTATTCTGATGTATTTATTGCAAAGTTTCATTAAAATCCATTCAGTAGTTTTTACGTGAAAGAGTAACAAACATCCATTCGTGTTTATAATATTAGTAGGATTGTTTATATATATATAACCATAGGGATAAACGTATAATATGAATTGGAAAAACAGTTTGCGAGAGGACATGTTGAAATGTTCAACATACTAATGAGGTTATAACGACCAAAGTTGGTAGTTCATGGTTGTTGCACGTAACTTTGTGAGTTATTTGCTGACCTGAATTTGTTTACAGACGTCTTCGGCTAAATTCACTTTCGTGCTTTTCTGTGTTTGTGGCCAACACTATTGCCTGAGTAATCAAGCTGTTTAATAGCTTATTTTCATTGGTACGCTACGTCAACGCTAGAAGTTATTAGGTCTTCTTCTTAATATATGATTTTAGATTAAATTTTAGTCGGCCAATGACCATGACAGCAGATGGGCCTTCGATATATCTGGCAAAAAACGATATTAGTCGCTGTAAGTCTCGTAATATTAACAACAGGTCTTCTTCTCTATTCAGCGTGTTTTCAAAGCGGAGAAAAAAACTGAAAACTTGAACCTGAAGGTTGTGATTTAATGACTCATATACATTGGTCGATATACGCGCGGGCTAACGACCAATGAAAGCCATAAGTTGATACAGTGGTCGTTTCGCCGACAGCGGTTATACCCCACATGCTGTATATCGACTGTACATTACTCTATCGACTAGTGAAAACGCCTATGCCTTACGAAAATCTCTCGAACATACATAAAGATTCCGATAAATTAATAAATAACCACGTCCTTTCTTGAAGGCGGTTAAAAAACAAAAATGTCTAGGTTGCATTGTGAAATTGTGATCCGCTTAGAAACATTTTTTTAACAACATTATTGGCCCACGTTAATCAATTTACGACCCGGTCATAAATGTCTATTACTGTACAAACGCGATTAATTGACTTGACGATCGTTAAATATATTTATAGGGTTAGCTTCGAAATTTATCTTGTTTTGTTTAGTCTAACTATAAGTTGTTTGTTTATGAAAAAATTGTTGATGAGCTAATTTAACACTTTTTTTAAATAATACTTAATTGTTTATAGGTAAACACTTAATCTTTTATATACTGTTGGGGCTTCTCCTATAATTGAAGACTCGGCGTAGTTTTGTTGGTTTTCCTCTTCAAATCTTTGAGCCTTGAGCATTTCCGCAAGTAACATTTATTGTAGTACCTACCTCCTCATTACTTTTTCTCTCTCTTGCTACGATACGTACGTGTGCAACTCATTAAATTTGCCATATACTGTAAATTCTTTAAATAAAATCAGGAAGTCACTATTTGGAGTTTAATTCAAAAACTAACTACATAATCATTTGCAATATAACATACATACATACTATCACGTCTTTATCCCTGATGGGGCAGACAGAGCATTTTGGGTCTTGCGGTTCTATGCAGAGCCCAGGGCCGCAAGACCCAAAAGCCACTTTTAGCGTCATGGTGGGCGAGAAGATGGAAAAGCAATCAATACAGTGATGGGTTGCTAGCCGCATCGCCTGTTAACATGATTTGCATTTTGCCCATTTCCTCGATCGGCTTTTACGATCTGCGTGGGAAGAGAAGCAGCTGGTACATTCTAAGTTTTTTTATTTCTCCCAGACCAGCATGGGAGCATGCAATATAAGCATCTAAATTATATACATATTCACATTTATCCTAAATGGGGCAGACAGCATTTTGAATCATGCAAATTTGTTAGAAACACGAAGCTCTTTACACACAAAGGAAAAATAGAAACAAAATAAATAATAGAGACCTAAACGTATTAGAAAGACCAAACACCAAAATGAAACTTGTCTCATCCAGCCCCCATCATATGGCTATAAAAATATACAACCACATTCCTATTACTACTTTTACTACTACATACTTTGATTTGAGTTAAATAAATTTTACTAAACATCCGAATAGCTGATTCGAGCATGTATGAAAAGCAAAACATATTTTTTACATTTCGATATATTATGTTCTTGGAAAGTTGTTAAGTATTATGGACTGAATTTACCCTTAAAATAGTTTCAGTGTATTTAGTTACAACCTTTTACTACTACTAGTACTTTTTTTCTATGTAACATCTTCGAACTTGTGACTTGCAATAAAAATCTGAATCTAAAAGTAGGCGGCTTTAAGCAGCAAGAGCCGAAACCAGCAAGACCCAAAAGGCCACTTTTAGATTGTGCTGATAAGCTGAGTAGGTGAAAAAATAATCAAAAAGAAGGGGTATCGGTAGTATCGCATGATTTGCATTTCTGCCCATTTCCTCGATCGGCTTTTATAATCTACGTGGGAAGAGAAGCACATTCAAACTTCTTTTTCTTCTTCCAGAAGGGAAGAAACATTTTTTAATTTATTTTATGTTATTGCCGTAATTGTTTTATAATTTAAATATATTTTTATATCTATTATTATGTGTTTCTTATAAAACATAGTATCTTTATTCCAAAAAACAAGGCTCTAACTTACTTTGGCGCAATTAGCTAGCTATACATTATAAAATTACTTATAAACTATAAGTATACTAACAAAAAATATACGCACGTTTATCATACGACGTTTTTCAATACACTTGCGAGAAAATAGTATATTACGATATAAGTGCGTTATGGTGGTTATAAGACACGAGGCGGAAATTCAGCCCGAGCCGAAGGCGAGGGCGTAATAGAGCAGAGTGTGTTTAATCAATATACATACGTATATCGTACGACGTTTTTAAAACACTTGCGAGAAAGCATACCTAATAATCAGATTTTTTGATTTTAAATAAACTCAACCAAAAAAAATGGGATGCACATAGTTGCTATCCCGCCGTTTTACTTTTTAAAATCAGTGCTGCGCACTGCCTACTGGTTGGCGCCGCGCACCTTTTATTAAATCTGCAGACGCGTGGCGGGCCAGTTCGAAATTTGAAATAGAAAAACTATTTGAGGCATATAAAAAGCAAATAGTGCGGTTATAGAATATAACTTCGCTATTTTCATTTACAACACACGTGTGTTTTATGAACTGCTTTATATATCTAAAATCGGAGAAATTAGATCCACTTTACGAGCTAGTGTGTTGAGAAATACCTAATAAACTGAATATTTTGATTTTAAATAAACACATTGTTGCTATCCCGCCGTTATACTTTTTAAAATCAGCGCGGCGCACTACTTGATGGAGAAAAGCAGGGGCGCAGTTTAAAATTAAATTAAAAAAAAAACAATTTGCATCATATCAATAGCAATTAGTGCTGTTATAGAACACCCCTTCACTATATAACACACATGTCTTTTATAAACTGAAATTAGAACCAAGTGTATTAAAAAGATTTTAAATTCAAGTCATAATGCCACAACCTTCGTCCTACCTACACTTATTTTTTAAATTACATAACCCATGCACAATACGCACAGCTATTTCATCTCGGCATACCTCATAAATCGCAATCACGCATAACAATGGGATTCCTCCCCTAGGATAGGAAGGCCGTCTCAAATGGCCGGACTTTTATTAAGGTCGGATAGTTGTTGGATTTGTTTTGCTATCATATCAAGGACTTCCTTAAGTTCCGTATTTGAGTTGGTTTGGCATTGAGTTTATTTGACGTTGATTTTCGTCGATGAACGAAAGGGACAAGTATAAATGTTTTTTTTCTTTCTTAGTGATAGCTTAATGATAACAGACGTTATACGTATAAGTCTAGGATATACAGGCACTGTAATAATATAAGTAATACATGTAAACAACATGGAAGGGACCCGTAATAAATCAAACCACTAGTTAGCTATTATCTACCATACATACACGCTGACTTTTCATTGGATTTGAAAAAAAAAAGGTCGTGTAGTAAATAAATCCCTCTATCCATATACGTAATCCAAATTTCTGTATGTCATAAGATAAAGAAGTTGCGTAAATGATTTTCGATCGGGACTACGTAGTTATACGCCAGCCAAACAGCTGCGTAATGATGATGACCCCGGCCGGCCGGCGGGCGGTGTATGGCGGCGGTACTACTAATTGATCTCACAATTTTACTTTCGAGTTTTAGACCACATTTTTTGTTTCTGAATTTTTATTTTGACTTGCTAATTAGGTCTTACTAACGATGCCCATGAGTGGCCATCGGCTTCAAAACCAATGAAAAATCACCGTGTATAATAAAACGGTAAAAAATGTGTCTGTACATTGAATGTATTTCCAAAAAAAAAGTAACAGAGTAAAAATTTAAAGAAAAATGTCTGCCTGTTTGTTTGTTTGTCTGTTGGTCTGTTTATCAGTTTGTACACGCTAATCTCTGGAAATACTGGATGTATTCAAATGAAAATTTTTTTTATATAGCTGTAAAGCCTGGGCAACATATAGGGTATAATTGATTTTGGAAAACGGAACACATGCAGAACTATAATGTTCCAGCTAAATTATAAAAAATATAAAAATGACCCCTTAGCAAAAGTTGTTCAGCCCTATGAGCATTTTACGAAGTCAAGTCCACGCAATCAAAGTCGCGGGCTTCGGCTAGTTAGAAATATTTGGTTTAGGAGCTATATTTCAAAAGATTCTAACGGTCTTGGGCTCTGTCTGCCCAATTAAGTATGCCCAAAATTGTCTTTAAATTACATAAAATAAAAGATATATATACTTGTATAAAACAGGTCGAATGACGTCATAAAACGAGAGAACTCGTAGAATTTTTATCGTTCAGTTAATACATCGTAAAGTTGTGTCAATTGACGGTTAAGTCGAGATGTCATCGGTGCTTAATGTCTTTGACTTCAGTTATCTAGATTATACATATTTTTTTAAATTTTGGCTGGTTTTTAACCAACTTCAAACAAGAAGGAAGTTCTATGTTTGACTGTATATATTGTTAATGTATGTTCACCGATTTATCTGTCAATTGTGGATCGATTTTCAAATTCTTTTTTTATTCGAAACAGTGCACATTTGAGGTGGTACCATAGAAATTTTATCAAAATCGGTTGTATAGTTTAGGGGTTAAGTTGGCTTTTAGTTAAGTTTTTAGTATCAAGTTGGTACCATATTCATTTGGTAAAGATGAATAAATTTGAAAATATGGAAAAAAACTAAGAGTAAATGAAGTCGGGTGTTTTTTTTTTTGGTAATAGAGGTAAATTATTTGTAACTCATTAAAAATCAGAAGTCCCCCGTGGATGTCGTAGTAAGCGCCTTAGTAAATAAAAGCTAAACAAAGCTTAAAACATCAAAGTGACCTCTCCAACCCGGCCGGCCAGCGAGGAGAGTGTAGGCCAAAGTCCTCTGGCTGGCCTGGCCGAGTATGGCTCTGATAGTACAGAGAGGGTCGTGCTCCTGTAGTAGAGACAAAAAGGTGATGATGATTAAAAAAATCACAAAGCCACAAAGAGTTTTGTTCAAATGACAATATAAATTGTTTGTTTCCATAATCCCTCGTTGCTTTATATTGACAAATTGCTTCAATTAAGCGGTCAGCTAATGCGGTCAGCCAACTAAAAGCTTACAAGTGTATGTTATGTGGGTGATTTCAATGATTTTCAACCGACTGCAATAAAGGAGGAGGCTGACCCGATCCCGTGACGTTTTGCTACGTTAGTTTTTTATGCCCGTTCGCATCGGCAGCAATCGGCTCACCTCAGTCCTCTCGCGCCAGCCGAACAGGCTTGTAAACTTTATATTAAACTAGCTGTGTCCGTGGGAATTTCGGGATAAAAACTATCCTATGTCCTTCCCTGGGTATCAAACTATATCCATATCTACTATATATTAGTAAGGATAAGGATTGTATTCGTTGTGTCGAATAAAACTTGAGAAAACCTTCTGATTTTAAGATTTTGTTAATCATAAACATAACCTTACACCAAGTTAAGCTAGAGTGAAGTTACACAGTACAATAAAGATACAACAAGGTTATCAATTCGTCGCGATCTCTTTTTTTCATGTATGTTGATTATTCAAAGTGCCTGGACCGATACGAAAAAATCTTGTTTTGTAATAAAAGGGTATATTTGCGAGGTGGTCTTATAGAAATTTTATGAAAATCGGTGGTGTAGTTTGGCGGTGAAGATTGTAATAGAAAGACCAACTGGTACTAAATTTAAATTAGGTACAGACTTAGGTTTTATTGCATATAACTGATTTTCACAGCGAACATCTGAAAGTGAAGAATTTGTTGATAATAAACATTAAATTCAACTACGCTACAAAATAATATAATGTAATAACTTTTATAATTAACACCAAATAAAATATATTTTTTTGCCGTGTGGTTTCCGGCAGAGTAGAATAGGGCCACTCCATGTCCTTCCGTGAATGTCGTAGAAAGCGACTTAGGAAATACAAGCTAAACAAAGCTTATAAACATCAATGAGACCTCTCCAACCCGTCTGGCCAGCGTGAAGAGTGTAGACCAAGACCTCTGGCTGCTTTGGCCAATTATGTCTCTATCTACAGAGAGGGTCCTGCAGTGGAGACAAAAAGACCTGAAGATGATAAAATATTATTCTTTCTTTTTTCTTTCAACATAATAAAGAATAATAATACATAGAGTATATAGGTATGCCGAAAATATCATTTACATGTATATACTTCACACCCAATCTCTTTTAATTATATTGAGTATTTAAGTATATTTTAATTTACATTAGCCATAGTAAGTTTTCGTGTTTTTTAAAATTTTAGCCCACTTTTTTTTTTTTTTTTTAATTTATGTTTTACCTTTTCTTGGACACACAGATTATCCGTCAGGATTTTTTGAAATATTTTCTATATGTTGAGAAATGTAATAAAACTTTGACGCTCAGAATCTTTGTGAATTTTCACTTTTTTGGAAAACTGAAAAATACGGGTTCATTATTTTTAGATAATCTAAAAGGCAGACTAATTACAATCATACTTTTCGGACCCTGTCGGCACACCAATTTGTCATGATTGTTTTCAAGACTTATGTATATGTACCAAAATTGAAAAATTGTGATGAGACAATAAACAGATTTTTATTATTATTTTACTATTTACATGACCTTCAAGAAAACAATGAGTATTTTAGTGCCGATTTCTTGTAAGAGAGCTCGTTTCAAACCAAATTCGAGCTTTTGCATATTGATAACCTATAAACGGGTTAGACGCCCTTAATGATCAATCCCAGACTCTGGAATAAGCTATTAAATTCTTCGCTTACAGTCCTTTTATAACCGTCTGACTTATACAACGTGGAAGGGATATACCCGTAATAAATCATACACAGGCTATACCAGATCATTACAGTACAATTATATTAAATTAACCGAAAAAAAAAAAAACAAAAAAAAAAGAATTGACATTTCCATACAAGAAGTCGGAAGGGACGTAGGTAATCGAACCAAAGGCTATACTAGATCACTATAGTGTAATGATAATAAAACAACAGCCGAAAAACAAAAAAAAAAAATTGTCGTTCTCGTACAAATTGCCCGGGAATTTTTGAAGGTTTTTTTTAATTTCATTATACTATAGTGGTCTAGTATAGCCCGTGGTTCGATTTATTACGGGTATGTCCCTTCCACGTTGTATTGTATAAGGTCTAATAAAACATACTAAAACTATTTAAAGCCTGAATTCAGTCCATGATACTGAACAACTTTTCCTAATTAACATATAGCGACATACAAAAAAAACATTTTGGCTTCCCATACAAGTTGACAGATTAGCTGATCCATTTTTTTTTGTAAACCTAAAAATTATTTTCGTATTTCGATAGATGTTCCTTGGGAAAAGTTGTTCATTATCATGAACTGAAATCACGCTCAAAATAGTTTCGGTATATTTTGTTAAACGTTATATACTGTCACGTCTTTTTTTATCGTATAAGCCGTTGGTCCCGTCCCGCCTGTCAATATTGCATGTTAGTCGTCAAGTTACGTAAAGCTGTGTCACTTTCCTTTGATCATATCTGCTGCTGAGCTGAAGATCAGCATGATATTAGATATATTGATGCGAAAAACTGATAGAAAGAGTGCTATTTGCCTGCGCAATAAAATTACGTCACTTATTTTTATTTCATACAAATCCCATAGAAAATGTTTGTTTTGATGTTTAGAAAAATGTGTCTTCTCTCTCATCAACATCGAAGTCAACTTAATTATTCAATCGAGTTGACTTTCATTCAACTAAAATTAAAGCCGAAACCCCGACGGTAAATAAACTGGCAAAATATATTTCCTCTCAATTTCATACAAATCCCATAGGAAATGTTTGTTTTGAAGTTTTTAAAAAAGTGTGAGAATTGACTTACGATTGAGTTGACTTCCATTTAACTCAAATTATTATAAAAACCGATATTGATACAAAAATTGTAAAGTTCGGTCCCTAAAATTAAGGCAAAGAGTAAGATTTGACTTGTTGTCATCTAGCGGATTGTTTTTCTCATAAATCAACAATTGAGTTGACTTCCATTCAACTCAAATTGTTATAAAACCGATATTGATAAAAACGTGCAAAGTTTATTGATAAAAGCTGATTGTTTTTCTCTCACACCAACAATAACATGGAAGTCAACTTAATTGTTCAATTGAGTTGACTTTCATTCAACTAAAATTAAAGCCTAAACCCCGACGATAAATAAACTTTCTAAATACCTTTCCTCTCAATTTAATATAGGAAATGTTTATTTTGAAGTTTTTAAAAAAGTGTGAGAATTGACTTACGATTGAGTTGACTTCCATTTAACTCAAATTATTATAAAAACCGATATTGATAAAAAAATTGTAAAGTTCGGTCCCTAAAATTAAAGGCGAAGTGTAAGATTTGACTTGTTGTCATCTAGCGGATTGTTTTTCTCATAAATCAACAATTGAGTTGACTTCCATTCAACTCAAATTGTTATAAAAACCTATATTGATAAAAACGTGCAAAGTTACATCCCTAAAATTAAAGGCGAAACCCCGACGATAAATAAACTGGCAAAATACCTTCCCTCTCAATAAGTGGGAGGAAACTTTTTCAATTTCACTGCGACCTTTGCCACAGTTTCGGATTTTCGTGGCTCAAAATGATTTATAGTCATAGATATACAGCGAATAACTGATGGCTGACGGGTTCGAAGGGTTGTCGAATGCCGTGGTTTATTAGTTTTAAATTAAATTTAAAGTATTTCTATCTTAATCGTAAAGCATTGCCCTCGTAATCAGACTGTAGTACTATTTAATAAATTGCCTGAAAACGGAGCAAAAGCTTTCTAAATTTAAGAGTCGCTTACGCATTTTACTGCTTGAGAAGTGCTGCTATAATGTTGAAGAGTTGTAATTGCTTCTATTCCTATATATGTGTATGTAATTAATTAATTAGTTGAAAAACGGATCTTTCATTTTAAATGGTATTGTTAAAATTAAGTAATTAGATATTAAGGTGTGAATATTATATTCGAATGCAATGTATTATTGTTACTGAATAAACAAATTGAAATTGAAATCTTATATCAATTGATTAAAAGATTCAAAAGTGAACCAAAACCTTATTTCCTAGCCCTTAACAACATTTATAAACTCATGTCATTCCTAGAATACTTAACATGAGAGTTAGAACAGTTGGTGTTAAATCGATTGAATGACGTCTAAGCTATTTCAAACACGTTATTGAAGAACAGAAATATAGACTGCTAAATGAACCAAACTACTTATAATAAATAATATGCATATCTAAACGTGTTCTCGTTATTATTTTGACTTAACTAAAAACAACTGTTGAAGTTAAATCGTTACTCACAGCTCAGTTTACTGCCGCTTCCTAAGCGCTAGTGCAGAAGAAGCGGCAACAAACTGCACTGCAGCATTTTCTCCAATGATGTCAACTTACAGTTAAACTGATATTAAAATTAAGTTCTTCTCCCCACAATCGGTCATTTTGGAAATACTTGGAAGAGGATTATGTCCAGTTATGGACATTATTTGTTCTGTAAATGTTGATGATGATATAATAAAACATAAAGGACTTTTCAAAATTTAGATTACGAAAAATTTTAGTTGTGTCCTATTTACATTTTCCTATAAACTTCGCTTCTATGATAAATTACGTACTGATGTCACATTACGATAGTTTCCCCATAAATCTCAATTAACCATGAAAGTGAATGAAATACTGCCGGCAAATCCAGTTTTATGTGTTAAAAGTTTTCCAATGATCATAAATTAATACATTTTACCAACGAGGCCATTATTTTTCATTTGTCCATTAACTCGTTACGGCAGACTATTACACCGACATGTAATTTTACAACGCGTGCGTAATTCTTTGTTATTAACTACCCACTTACGTGTAATCGATAAAAGTGAAGAAAGCTTTGTTTTAAATGTTGATCTAGATAGGTCGAGTTTTTGAGTTATTAAAACCATCTGAGACTTTAGAAAATAGTTTTTTTATCTGAATAAAATTATCTTTAATTATTAAATATAAAATTTAAAGATAAGGATTTAGTCTCGTCTAAGTTAAATTAACTTTACTCGGTCAAAAAATCCCAAAGCAAACCCTTTTTGTTATAAATTTCAAGATTATGACTTAATTACTGATATTTTACATTTAATTCTTGTGTCAAAGCCACTAAATATTTATAGACATATTTGCAGAGTTTTCTTTAATCCCTTTTTTAAATTAATAACCGACAGAGTCTACACTCCGCATCATTCCACGTTCATTAAATACGCTATTTTCCAACAAGTCAAATCAGATACTTTTTTCTAAACGTCAAAACAAACAGTTTCTATGGGATTTTGTATGAAATACAAGCAGATGACGTCATAGTTTTTTGGAGTCAAATAGCGCCCTTATTATCAGTTTCTCTTATTTAATTTTCTTAACATATATTATTTACTAGCTGCGCCCTTTTATGTTACACGCGCCTAAAGTACATTGAAAAGTGCTATTTCGTGCTGCCAAATGAATCCCAACCATAAATGTGCGATACCAATACGGTGTAAATTCATCCAATTGCGTTCACACGGTGATAAGCGGCAATAGACGAGTAATAAACGTTACGCTCCAACTCGTAAGCATACTGTTGCAAAAGGCCGTCATAAGCCGTCTACCACCACACCGCCGCTTGCGAGCAAGCTCATGAGCTATGCGAGCATCGTTTTATCTCTTTTTACATATTTTAATTCACACCCGACATCCAAATAGAGATGTTAATTGCTCAAAACCATAAAAATCAGAAATAATGTCATATACTATTTGTTAGTTCTACATAATTAAATATTCTTTCAAGTAAATACAATACGTTTTTTAAAGATCATTCCACGCGGAGCTCCTAACTGTACGACACGGTGTAAATTCGTCCAATTGCGTTCACACGGTGATAAGCGGCAATAGACGAGTAATAAACGTTACGCTCCAACTCGTAACCATACTGTTGCAATAGGCCGTCATAAGCCATCTATCACCACACCGCCGCTTGCGAGCAAGCTCATGAGCAATGCGAGCATCGTTTTACCTCTTTTTACATATTTTAATTCACACCGAAATCCAAATAGAGATGTTAATTGCTCAAAACCATAAAAATCTGAAATAATGACATGTACTATTTGTTAGTTTTCAAGTAAATACAATACGTTTTTTAAAGATCATTCCACGCGGAGCTCCTAACTGTACGACACGGTGTAAATTCATCCAATTGCGTTCACACGGTGATAAGCGGCAATAGACGAGTAATAAACGTTACGCTCCAACTCGTAAACAGACTGTTGTAGTAGGCCGACATAAGCCGTCTATCAACACTCTATCAGTTTAACTGATTGAATTGTTTACTGGTATTCGTTTATTATATATGGCATTGCCTAGTTTTTAAGATAATTATGTCCTGTATTTATTTATTCTTTTCCTGAAATCCCACCCTTTGTATTGTATTGTGTTCTAAAATGCTACCTCTCCAACCCGTCTGGCCTGCGTGGAGAGTGTAGGCCAAATCCTCTGGCTGCTCTGGTCAAGTATGGCTTTAGTAGTACAGAGAGGGTCGTACTCCTGCAGTGGAGAAATAAACCTGATGATGATGATGATAAAATGCTACGATGCCACAGACTTTGAAACACCTTCAAAACACCCCTCTTTTGCATTAAGGGTTAAAAGAGTTTTGTCAAAGAAGACAGTTATTGTGTTAAGCTAAATCCTGTTAGTCAGTTCAAAAAATCAGACACCACTTAGCTTAGGTATTGAACACGCAGTAAAAACATCAAGGTCTATGTACATACTTAATAATAATAAAAAAACTGTTGCATTAATATATTTTCTATAGTAATCATGAGGGATGTAAAATAGGTAACGGAAAGAAAGAGGGATTGGTATCTTTTGATTTATTTCGTGGTAACTGCTGCTACTTACAGCTCTGTAGCGCGTCAAAACAGAGGTCGAAAATTCCAAGAATTCGTTTAAATAGTATGCGTACAATGACATCCAGTGGCGACTAATCGAAATTCTTATTAAAGGGGCTTATAGCATTAAGTACGATGATAATATTAGCTACATAATGCAAAACAAGCTTACTTATTGAAGGATTCATAAGACACATGTTAGATGGAATGAACTCACAAAACTTTTATTGCACACTTTAGCTCTTTAACAATATTGAAACAAGACAAATTAGACTTAGGTTTTGTTTGTTTTTAGAACAGTATCCTACTAATATTATAAATGCGAAAGTGAGTATGTATACTTGTTTTTGCTAGTTGGGAATAGATGGCGCTAGTGCACAATGAATAACTTCAAAATACATGTAAATTCATTTCCGTACTTTGTATAAATGAACAATATCAATAAAGTTTCGTTATCTACCATCATTATCATCCAAATCACTTTTTATTACAACTAAAAGTCGCCCAACAATTAAAAGTCGATCAGGAATTCACTTTACTTATCAAAAATTGACATTTAAACTGTTAGGGCTACATTTTTAGGGGTTCGAATATTAAAGGTTCCCTTATGTTTTTTGGACGAACTAAAAAATTTAAAGAAGTAGGAAAAAGTCCAGTCATTTAATTGAAAAAAGGGATAAGACAAAAGAATGAAACGGAATAAGCGTGATTTTTGTACAGGACTTTATTTTGGCTTTCTATATGTAAATAATGAAAGTCTCGAATAGTCTCAAATGCATAGTCTATGTAGAAACTCTTCTAAAACGCAGCTCGGAACTCGTTAAGTCTAATTATCAATTCGTACCATTTGGTTCGAATTAGTATAAGGACGTGCAACACGCTATGGAGACGGCTATTCTCGGGATTTCTCTGCGTGATCGAATCAGAAACGAGGAAATTCGTAGTAGGAATAAAGTCACTGACATTGCCCAGCGGATTAGCTCGTTGAAGTAGTAGTGGATAGGACACATAGCGCGACCTGCGCGACTAACGGATGGCTAATAGGGCAGGTTCTCGAATGGACACCCACCCACAAGTGGGTCAGAAAGCCTGACCAAGGTCGATACCTTGGTCAGGCTTTCTGACTCACTAAAATTAAAGCGGAAGGTGCTGGATGCAAGTCACTCTAGATCGATCATTTTGGAAATCCTTGGGAGAGGCCTATGTCCAGCAGTGGACGTTATGCGGCTGAAATGATGATGTTGATAATTGAATATAAATTTTATAATAACCAAAAATCCTTTGACGATATGTACATACTAACATTAGTTGTTCCGTACTATTATCTATAGAAAATCACGTTTGTTGTATGGGAGCCCTCTTAAATATTTATTTTATTGTGTTTCTAGTACTGTAGTTATAGCGGCAACAGAAATATATCATCTGTAAATAATTTTGTTCACGCATTATTTTAAAACTGAAAAATATATTTGTGTAAATCATTATAGCAAAGCTCAGGATTCTAAGCATTACGGTTCTCTTGAACATATGTAGGTTCGGAACTTTTCACTCGAGTTTGACTCGCACTTGACGAGTTCTAATGTTGTATCGATTTTAGTTTTAGAATGGATTTAACCCTGACTTATAGCATTACAGATGCTAGTTGAGATTACTTTGAAGTTTGAGTTAATGACTTGGAAACTTAGGGATTGGACTCATTTTTGTACCTACGGACTTACGTAGAACGCCCAACTTATACCTTAAACTAATCCAACTGAATACTAAATTGGAAAATGGCCTTTTTCAAATTGTCTTGGGTCTTGGGTGTTAAGGCTTGGCTCTACGTTTTTATTTTTCAAAATCTGTCAAAATTGATTCAAAAGTTGTCCGTTCTTTTCCGCTAGGTTTGTAGTAATGTCTAAACGCAATGCAGATAGAGTTAAAAATATATAGAGGTTACAGTATGGAAGACATGACGTAATGAAATAAATAATATAAATAATATGTTTACATTTTTGTAACATATTATGTTTTTGTAAAGAATTGAATAAGGTCATGTCCGTACAAGGACCTAATGCTGATGCTTTGTCTACCGGTCAGCCTTTAGAAAAAACAAAAATAGTTTATTTAAATTTTAAAATATACACAGTGATTTTTCATTGTTTTTGAAGGTAAGGGCCACTTTATAGGGGTCGTCAGTAAAACTAATTAGCTAGTCGAAATAAAAATTCAAAAACAAAGTAAAATCGTGAGATCAATAAGTAGTACCACCAGGCACCGCCTCCGTCCGACCGGCCGGAGATCATCGAGGTCATGCGGTAGTTTTTGATCGGGCGTAACTACGTGGTCTCGGTTTTTTTATCTTATGTCATACACAAATTTGAATTAAGTATATGGATAGAGGAATTTATTTACAATAGATTTTTTTCCAAAACCAATGAAAAGTCAGCATGTATGTGTACTAGATTACTAAGGGGTAAATAAGTAACTATATAAAAAGTGCTACATTATTCAATTATTTATATTTAAAGTAAGTTATATTTTTAAAATTGCAAAATAGTTGTACGTTATGATATAAGTTTTGTGTGTGATGATTTTCCAGCCCGAGCCGAATGCGAGGGCGTAATAGAGCTGAAAGTGTTTTAACTAATATACACACGTATATCGCATGACGTTTTTCAATACACTTATATCTAAACTGATTTTTATTTTAAGGCTGCTACCAGCGCTAGCGACCTTGAAAATACAGAAAAAATAATTTATCTTTCTGTAAGTGAGATTATCAGAAATCCTCGCACAACTTTTAAGCTAGTATCCTTAAGTTTCATTGGAACCTCGAAAGTCATTGAAATACTAACAGCTTTAGAAACCTTTACAAAAAGTGTCAAAAGTGGCCGTTTTTAGTAATTTTTAATATGTTTATAACGCAAGCGTGTTTTATGACCTACTTTTTATATCTAAAACCGATGAAATTAGAGCCACTTTACGAGCAAGTGTGTTGAAAAAATAATTAGATAATATACAGCATCGAAGGGACATACCCGTAATAAATCGAACCACAGGCTATACTAGATCACTTTATTATAATTATAAAATAACAGTAAAAAAGAACCGAATTTGACATTCTCATACAAATTTTCCAGGCGGCTGCACACTTTTGTATGGAAATGCCAATTTTTTTAAATTTTTGGTTGTGATTTTTATTTGATTATAGTTAGTGGTCTAGTGTAGCCCGTGGTTCGATTTATTAAGGGTACATCCCTTCCACGTTGTATATTGGCACTACTGTGGGCACTACATTTATTTTAAACTGACGTCGAATTTGCGGAGTGTCTATGTAGTGTAAATGCTAGGAGAACAATCTTATGTATTCAGATTTGTCTATAGTACAGTTGTGCTACTGTAAACGATGGGCAAAATTTTAAACAAGTGCAAAGAAAGGGTGATTCAGTCCTTTATTTTACCCAATTTTTAAAAGTTAAACTAGATCTTTTATCTTTTTAGGGTTCCGTACCCAAATGGTAAAATCGTTCGGCCAAGCCAAGTCTACGCCACCAAAAACGTCTAAAAACTTATTTTATTTTCATTTTAAGATTTAGGTTAGATTTAGATTTAGTTAGAGTTTGATTAGGTTTGATAGTTTTATTATAACTTTTATTAAATACAAATATTCTAGAAACGGATTCTTAAATAAAAAATGGTGTTAACAAGCTCAAAATATTTTGAAAGACCCATTTAACGGTAGCCTACACGATGGTTTAGTCGAAAAAAAAAACTTTCATGGGAGCTACAATATTATAGTACCTGGGTGACCGAGTTTAGCTCGGTCGGTTTCATCTCAAACATTAACTATATTTTTATATAGTTAATGTTTGAGATGAAACCGACCGATGTTATATTTAAAACTTTTCTAAAAACAGTACGAAATAAAAAATTATATATAAACTTGAACATAAAAAAAACTAAAGTAAGTCACCGAGTGGGATTCGAACCCGTAACACCCTTTCTAGCAGTCAGTATCCTTAACCGCTGAGCTAAGCGGATGGCGGCCGGCGCGACGAAATTAGCGACCATATTCTGCGTAGAAAGAAACTCGAAAACACGCGTTTTCCCAAACATAAGACTAGATCGATTGTTTACCCCCGAAAACCCCCATATACCAATTTTCAGCGAAATCGATAGAGCCGTTTTCGAGATCATAGATATTTTATAAATAAATACATATACAAGAATTGCTCGTTTAAAGGTATAAGATTTTCCCTATTTTACTTCACTGTTTCTTGGCATGATTAATATACCCATGCCAAATTATAGCTTTTTTAGTACTTATAGTCTCTAAATAAGACGTCGGATGACAGACAAACAGACAGATATGATGAAACTATAAGGTTTCCTTGTTTAAAACGGAACCCTAAAAACTGTCGATAGTTTTACTTGTCATCGATATTATT
Source organism: Acrobasis consociella (assembly GCA_963555685.1). Taxonomy (NCBI): domain Eukaryota; kingdom Metazoa; phylum Arthropoda; class Insecta; order Lepidoptera; family Pyralidae; genus Acrobasis; species Acrobasis consociella. The sequence continues at coordinate 1,973,571 of OY743127.1, forward strand.
GTAAACTATCAGTAATCAATATTATCAATAGTCCTATCGATATTGTTATGGTTTTTTAAGGCCACAAATATAGTATATAGACTAACGATATTTTATACTTATTCATCGATATTTTATATCAATTTTAACAAATGTACTAGCTCTTCAGGCGTTGCGCAAGCTGCAAGCAGCCCGGTTTTTCGTGCAGCTGTTGAGGTAGGCTAAGATATTTTTTCAGTTCATAAAATGGATAAAAGCTCCAGTTACTTAAGAAAACAAGAAAAATGTGTGGGCGGCCATTTTGGATCCAAAATCTGAATCCAGTTTCGAGTTCCGCAGGGTGTTACCCCCTCATGAAAAAATCAGACTACTACAAAGTCCCAGTGAGACGTTACTAACGAAAAAAGTTTAATTTTCTAAAGACGCCATCCTGGATTCCAAAAAAATACTTTCGGCGGCCATCTTGGTTTGCAAAAAAAAAGAACGACGAAGCACGTGGTGGGAGTGGCTCGACCTACGGCCTCGTAGGTGACCTCTGCCTGTGAGCAGTGAGCTTCACTCCTCACCGCTATCAGCACGGCGCAGGTCAAACAACCATATCAATCAGTCAGCCAGTCAGTCAGTGGTACAGTATGTACTTGTATATTTCTCGAAATCTAAAAGTAAATAAATCCGAAGAGTAACTATAGATAAGTTTCTTTGGCTATTATTGACCGAGCGAGCGAAGCGAGCGAAGGTCTCTAAATCGAGTTGGGGGCGAAAACACATTGTATGTATGTATGTATGTATGTATGTATGTAAGTATGTATGTATGTATGTATGTATGTATGTATGTATGTTTGTACCGCGATAACAGCCGAACCGATGGTTTGATTTTGATTAAATTTGGTAGGCATGTAGGAAATATCAATAGAATTTTCAAGTTCGTTGGGCATCAAAATCGGTTCAGTAGTTTTTGAAATATTAATAAAAATGTCCGCGATTGTGTGACCAAACGAAACCATAGCGCGTTCTAACTTTGGATAGCACCATCTAGGGGATATTTAGGAAACTAGAACTAAATTCGCGGCAAACTAAGTAGTTTACTAAATTTAGCAATTTTGTTGAGCGAACTTTGGTACAATCGATATCGCTACTTGTCTGTGCTTCTGTTGTAGTATTAAGTAGTAATAATGCCACAAACTAACAAGAGATTAACGGGAACCAAAGCCAGCGAAGTAGTTTTACGTAGAGTCGCAACTAGTAGTAAGAAGTACGAAATCAGGAACTATACCCTGAACGCTTAAAGCGCTAGCGTTCAATGCGTGAGCACGCTGTGGAGATTCGAGGGCAAGAATCCTTATCAGAACACGGCTCCCATCCCACGCATGACCCGATCGTGGAAGACTGGCCAAGTGTCATGCTCACGAACGCAATTTCCACTGTCGCTTGCCTGGGCAATAAATGTGCACAAATCGCAAGGACTCACTTTGAATAAAGTAGTCGCAGACGTTGGCGTTTGCCCAAGAGCCAAGCTAATCCGACACTATACCGAAAATGTCCCGGACATCAGCCTGTTCTAGATTATTAAAAACAAAAAGGCGTCGGGCGAGGATGGAATCATCCAGAGCTTCTGAAAGCGGGCGGAACGCTGCTACTGAAAGTCCTTCAGAGGCTCTTTAATTCCATTCAGCTCGAGGGCGTAACGCCAGATGCGTGAAACATTGTGGTCCTGTTCTTCAAAAAGGAAGATAACACTCTATTGAAGAACTAAAGGCCTATCACGTGTCTTAGTCATGTATATAAGTTGTTTTCGAGGGTCAACACGAATCATCCCGCAAACAGGTTTGATGCCTTCCAGCCTTCCGAACAAGCCGGTTTCCGCAAGGGCTTTAGCACCATGAACCACATTTATACGCTGCGGCAGGTTATAGAGTAGACGAGGGAGTATAACCAGCCGTTATGCTTGGGGACAGTGGACTATGAAAAAGCCTTCCATTCGATCGAAACATGGGCCGTGCTTCAGTCTCCAGCGATGCCGTATATGACTATCGGTATATCGAGGTGTTGAAATGCTTTTACATTAACGCACTATGTCAGTCCGAGTACAGGAGCAGTGGACAACGGCAATTCCACTGCATAGAGGTGTAAACCAGACGTTATATCTTCGAAACTATTCACCGTTGCACTGGAAGATCAAGCTTCTGGAATGGGAAGGATTTGGCATTAACATCAATGGCGAGTATATCACTCACCTTCGATTTACCGATGATATCGTTGTCATGGCGGAATCGATGGCAGACCGCAACATTAAGTATATATGTACTATGCTCGCAGACCTAAACCGAGTTTCCCAACAGGTGAGCCTTAAAATGACCGATCTAGAGCGGCTTCCATCCAGCGCCTTCCAGCTATTCTAGATCAGTCATTTTGGAAATCTTTGGGAGAGGCCTATGTCCAGTCCAGCAGTGGACGTTATGCGGCTGAAATGATGATGATGATGATGATGAGACGTAGGCGTAAAATAGTTGGTGGCTGGATGTACATACGTTGCTCTTTCAAGATTCAAATGTCTTGGGATATTGAATTTGATCCAGGTTTTGATTTAAATTGTTTGAAAAAAATTTATAAAATGAAACTTTTGCAGCTCAGAATAGAAGAAGAAAGAAGGTTGGAAAATCTGTTTCCTGCAACGTTATCGAATTGGTAGTGAATAATGTATCACAGTTTCATTAAATCACAGTTTTACTGGACATTAAAACTGGTTTAGTTTTGGAATAATATCGCGAGGTCTAAGTTCGCGGCGAACCACTAGTAAAATTAATTTATTGCCACAAAACTGGTGATTAAATAAAACTAAAATAATATAAATCGATATTGTATGTACGGTACTTGTATGAAAAAAAATCTATGCCGACCATGTCTGTCAGGTAATCAATCTATGGCACGCTATACTTTGACACTTCCTTTGACATTATGACAAGTGACACAGTGTATGAAAGTTACTCGCACGTTTGTTTACAGACTGTTCGACCCATATATATTCGTGATATTATTTTACACTGTGACAATAATTTTACGAAATTAAATGTCATTTTTTTTGTGAAGAGCGACGCGTCCTTGCTCCGCGAGGCCCATCGGCCATCTGACAATTTGATGTATAACTGTCAAACTAAAGCAACAAAAAAAAATTTGAACCACAATTTTGAAGATTACATAATTACTGATCTGCATAAAAAGTTTCAAAGCTGAAGTCCCTCTGGTTTGTGAGAAATTAGACCATATACGTTTTGGTAGAGGTGTTTTTGACGAGCAAGTTTGTGTTACAAAAATTAACTAATCATGTATCCACAACCACAATTATGCTAGAAAAGCGTTCTAGTATGCTATTAGCAAGTATCAGTTCTAAATTTCTGATATTCGCTGAGAAATAAGAAATAGAAAATGCCCATTTTCACGGTGCGTCCCCTTAATCTATATATATTTTATCATTTTGTTCATATAGATATGAACTTATTTTTTATATACACGGTGATTTTTCATTGGTTTTGAAGCAGAAGGCCACTTCATAGGCATCATTAGTAAGACCTAATTAGCTAGTCAAAATAAAAATTCAGAAACAAAAAATGTTGTCTAAAACTCGAAAGCAAAATTGTGAGATCAATTAGTAGTACCGCCGCCATACACCGCCCGCCAGCCGGCTGGGGTCATCGACATTACGCAGCTGGTGGCCGGCGTATAACTACGTGGTCTCGATCGAAAATCATTTACGCAACTTTTTTATCTTATGACTTACAGAAATTTGGATTACATATATGGATAGAGGAATTTATTTACTATACGACATTTCTTTTTCCAAAACCAATAAGAAGTCAGCGTGTATACATATAGTATCGTTGAGTTAGTATCCTTTAATAAAAGTTTCAACTTAGTTTGGGGCTAGTTATTTTTTGTATGATTCGTCCTCATATACCTCTGATTTGCTAATAAAAAGAATACGCTTTTAGATTTTTGTGCGATTGTGTTTTTTATTCCGTTCAATCGACTAGGGATAGTTAGTTAGCATAAAGTAACTTAACTTATTTTCCTGCAGATTTCAATAAAACAAAGCCTATAATATAATAAATTTGTTTATAAGGCGATTAGTAGGCATGCTATAGTTATAAATAAACAAATAGGTACTAAAAAATAATCTCTATTACCTTTAACGAAATTTGCGATGGATCTGAAACAAATAAATTACTTTGTTATTTTTTTTTTGATGAAAGTAGAACATTTGAAGTAATTGAGGATATGCATGTACAAATACATTTACACTTACAAAGATCGATCGACGAGATTTGAATCATGTTAATAGGCGATGAGGCTATCAACCCATCAATATTTTTATTCCTCCACCCACTATCACGCTAAGCGTGGCCTTTGGGTTTTACGGCCCAGGTCTCTTTTTACCTCGTCAGGGATAAAAGCGTGACATATATACCTGTATTTATTTATTTAATTTATTGCACTTAAAATCTTAAGATTATAGTACAAAAGGTACAACTTAATGCTAAGCATAGTCTACAGTTCACCTTTGGGGAGTAATAGAAAAGATGATAGATGGGGTGCAAATTTAACTAGACAAGCATATCTGAAGAAATATATTAGGGTGTATTATAATATAATAGGGCATATATAATAACAAAATTAACCATAAAATATACATACATATATAATTATAATAAATACAAATCATAATCTGTACTAAGTTAATAATAAAAAATGTCAAAGGTAAAAACTTAAGGCTCCTATTCGCGCTAGCTACCTTGAAAACACAAAAAAATTAATTTCTCTTTCTGTAAGAGAGATTATCAAAAACCCTCGTACAACTTTTTAGCTAGTATCCTTAAGTTTCATTAGAGCCTCGAAAGTCATTGAAATACTATCCGCTTTAGAAACCTTTACAAAAAGAGTCAAAAGTGGCCGTTTTTAGTATTTTTTGCCTAGGAAACTACAGCGTATTGTATTTCAATGACTTTCGAGGTTCTAATGAAACTTCAGGATACTAGCTAAAAAGTTGTACGAGGGTTTCTGATAATCTCACTTACAGAAAGAGAAATTAATATTTTTGTATTTTCAAGGTCGCTAGCGCGAGTAGGACCCTTAAATGGGAAAAGTGCTTGTTGTAAATAAATTAAGTAACGAATACAGATGAACCACATTTAAATTTTTATTAAAGTATCTCCCATACATGTAAAGTGGGAATCAATTTATTTTCTCGACTAACCCATTGAGTAACGTATTGTTGAATAGGTCTTTCAAAATTATTGTAAGCTTGCGAACACCATTTTCCGATTCAGGGATCCGTTTCTAAAATGTTTGGTTTTATAGTGCAAATTTTTGTTATTGACAAGTTTCCCGACTCTCTCTGACTGCTGCATGGTTTTAAAAAGAAGCGTGAAATAAATCGTGGTAGTAGTACATGTAACAAAATGAATGGAAAACTATCAGAGGTAAGTTGGGTTTACATATTAAAGAGTTTAAGGGGACCATCTTAATATCTGAAATCCTTGGGAGAGGCCTATGTCCAGCAGTAGACGTTGTGCGGCTGAAATGATAATAATCTTAAAAAGTGGTCAGTAAACTGAATAGTAAAAATTAATACAAAATGAATAGAAAATTCGATTTTTAGATGTTATTAATTTTGTCCCTCAATGCAAAAAAACCATGCAACAGGAACTGGAAAACCAAACTCTCCATCGGAAGTTGGACAAATATTGAAATCAATAGTCAAACAGTAGCAAAATCAAATAAAAATGCCAAATACGGAATTCTTAACTCCAGAACAATGTTTCGAGTTCAATTTAAACGGCTGTCATGTCTGACGCCAATATGTCGATATTAAAATTGAAAATTGGAAACAACGAACAAAAATGTTGAAATTTCAATCGAGCGATTTCAGTTTGCTAAAATTCGATACATTTCAACAACTCAAAACGGATACTTAACTTATTTCTAAACGTCAGAACAAAAAATTTTTATGGGATTTGTATGAAGTATATAATGAGATGCAGCTGATTTGATGATGGAGCTGCAAGGCGGTCATGGCATCTCTGTGATAAAAGAACGTAATCCCACCGAGTTTGGGCTCGATTGATTCGTCTTAAGGAGCAATTTAACCTTTTTAAGTCATTGTTATAGATAAAAGCTTGTTTTGAAAATTACTTTTAAAATAATTACTAGTTTACAAGCTCATATTTAACATCTTGCATGCTTGTTTGGGTCAAATCCTGCAACTCAATTTTAAAACCAGTTATCCTCAAAACCAATTGAGCTGAAATTTGGCATTATTGTGTTAATTGGATGACAGTGAAATATTATTATAACCAAAGCTGATCTATAGATATAGCCGGGTATTTCATGTAAGAAAATGACGCAATCGCATCGACTTTGGGCTGAGCATTTGTCTTAATAATTACTTTGGTCTCATTAAAACCACTTGTACAACAAAAGGGTTTTCTTTTTTCAAAAAACTTCTTTGTCATGACTATGGCACAGCATTAATAATAGTATTACATACAGAACGGAAACTCGCACCGTCCCCCGCAATCTGGTGTCCCCGCAACCCCTTCCCCGTTATTGTGAGGTGTAAGCGGCAGTAAAACAGGGTTATTGGTAGTCGCACGTTGACATAACGCGAGTCACTTAGGATTATTGATTTATAATGGTGAGAAACTGCGCACATTATCATTGTTTATCCACGGAAAACAATAAATAACGAAAATTTTATAGATTCCCGAGTGATAAAAACAGGTAAGCAAAGCAACAAATTCTGTGGTGGCGACCCTGATTGTTTAACTCACACATGTGACGTGTGCACGGACGGATTGTTTCGTTTGTAGTAGTAATAGGTATATATGCTGCTCCGTTTGTATGAAGTGCCATACCTGTGACTATGGTTTAATTTCTCATTCAACTTTTTTTAATAATCTCACTTTAAATTTAAACATTAATTTCTCTTCACATCATAAAATGATTTCTTCAAATTACAAAAGAAATGCCAAATAATTTAAAAGAATAAGAACTGACTGCTTTTGCCAAATAATATATAATTACACGAAGGAATTTTGCTTTATTTAATTTTCCTTAATAACGAAGGAATTCAATATTGACTGAAACAAAAATTCTAATAAAGTCTTGTGAATTATTAAGGTACTTATTAATTTTATCGTTGTATTGATCGACTTAAACCTAGTCAAAACAATGATGGTATAAGAGTAAACTATTCTCGCTTTTGTATGAAAATGTTCAGCTTCACAATACTCTTAATACATGCATTTCCAGGGATCCAGTGCTGTTTCTATTTAAAAAAAAATATTTAAAAGAAAACGGAGATATCATTTAAAATGTTGTCTTGCTCTAGCCTTCAACCTATTTTATGAACTTAGATTAGTTCAAAGTTAGAACGTTAGGCTTTTCTACGCACATTTGCGAAAAAACGGCGACCTTGGCTAATGTGCGATGAAAAGCTTCATGTTCTCACTTTAAACTATAAAGAGTAAGTTCACAAAATAGTTTGAAGGGTTATCTAGGTTTTTAGCATGACAAAATTTTAAATGATACCTCCTTTCAAATAATTTATTTCAAATAGGGGCAGAACTGGACCCGGAAAGATTAAAGAGGTTCAGTTTGACATGTAACAAAAACTGCACCTGATTTGCAAAATTTTATTGCTACCAGATATTCTTTCATAAATCCTTAAAAACATAACAAGGAACGCAATGTACGTGTACAAAACAGTAAGCGAAGTGGAATCGTTCCGCCCGGAGCAATGAAGGGACTTCAAGAGACCCACTTAAGATAACACGTCACACGTTTACTGTCATGTCTTACAAATTATACGTGACGACTAGCTTTCGTGCTTTAAAGGAGGTATACGTTGGTATATTGTAATGGGTTCGCCCAACCTTACATTTATAATAACGTAAAGATACATAACCGTAGAAAAACAAGATTACTGTTACAGCCTTGAAAATTATCTTGTTGAAGCGGCAGGGGGCATGTAACGCAACAGTTCAACAGAGAGTTAGTGTTTCAGTTGCTGCTCCATAGTTCACTATTGATAACCTGTCGACAGACTATCGCCGATAGTTCGATATATGGATTCTGACGACGAACAAACTATCTATACATTTTATTTTTATTTTTGAACTCTGTGGTCTCTTTCTTGATAGATGTTCCAGTTTCTGACATGTGACAAAAACTGCACCTGAACATTTGCAAAATTTTACTGCAACAAGATAGGTATAACTCCTTAATAGCATAACAAGGAAAGTAATGTACGAGTACAAAAGTAAGCGAAGAGAAATCTCTCACTAGGAGCAATGGAGTGACTTCAAGAGACCCACTTGAGATAACGTCACACGTTTACTGTCACATCTCACAAATTGTACGTGACGGGGCAAGTACGTTTAATCTTCTCGCTTTCACGCTTTAAAGGAGGCACATTGTAACTGGGATCACCCGGCCTTACATTTATAATAATGTAAAGATACATAATCGTAGAATAACAGGATTACTGGCGGATCTCGGGCTTCTCAACGTAGCAGCTGAAGATGGAATTAGGATAACGCTGAGGGAGATAGAGAGAGACAGACAGAGAGAGAGAGAGAGAGAGAGAGAGAGAGAGAGAGAGCATAATTATACGAGAATAAATAAGGTTATTGAGTTTTTTTTTTTCTACAAGCTTTTATTGTGAGGCCAAAATACATACCAAGAAAAATATATAAGACATGTAATTTTTTTTCTCTTTTCTTTCTTATTTTGTGCAATAAAATTTGTTACCAAGACAAATGAAATAAGTCCAAATTCGATGGGTTAAGTTCCATTGACCACCTTCCGTCTCCGTGATCAGACCAGTCGAATATCACCAGGCTCAATCATTAGAACAGCTCATTAATTTCATAATATTGTATTGTCATCCGACTTACATAAGTATACAAAATATCTGTTAAATCGGTTTAGAATAACTGGTTAAAAATTGAGTTGCAAGATTTGATCAAAACAAACATACATTGCAAGTTAAATAAAAGCTTGTAATCAAAAATGCCATGCTGGTCTGGGAGTAAAGAAGAAACGTAGAATGTACAAGCTGCTTCTGTTCCCGAGCAGATCGTAAAAGCCGATCGAGGGAATTGGCGAAATATAAATCATGTTAATAGGCGATGCTACTAGCAACCTATCACTGTATTGATTGTTTTTCCATCTCCCGCCCAGCTTAACGCTAAAAATGGCTTTTGGGTCTTGCGGCCCTGGGCTCTGAATGCTCTGTCTGCCCCATTAGGGATAAAGACGTGATAGTATGTATCTTAATGCCTATCATCACGCTAAGCGTGGCCTTTGGGTCCTACGGCCCTGGACTCTGTCTACCCCGTCAGGGACAAAGACGTGAAAATGTATCTGTATCTTTATCAGTAATAAAAAACTTGAGAGGTTTCAAGGGACACCCGGATGGAACGAAGTTCGAGAGAGAGAGAGTCAGACAGAGAAACATGCGCACGCCGCACGGCTTACAACTATAGCAAAAAGTGTCGTTACAACTTTTGGTCTTAATTTTGTCCGTCTAGCCTCCTTTCGCAACGCGCGATAAGGAACTTCGTTACAAAAAAATAGTACAAACAACATACAATTTGTTGGCAACGGAAGTGGTAATTATTCTGCTCACACGCGCCTCGGGACTGGTTAGAGGTATTGTTTGTGAGAATGCGTCCTATGAGACCGCTATATTGTGAGGTTATGTCAGGTAATGATATTTTCACCCGACTACGGCGAGCTAAAAGAAGGGTTTTGTATTTTGATGCTATGTATGTACTTCGTTGACGTGTAAAAGTGCTTGTAAATGTCTAAGTACTGAATAAACTTTGAATTTGATACTTCTATAATTTCCATGGTACTTTAACAAATAAAGTATTGTTAGAAGCGGCTTGACTGTCCGCTGGTTGGAGGCTATGTGAAGTTAGTATAAATGCAATGTGGCGCCCTCTATAAGCTAAAAAGTAAGTAAATAAACAATTTAATTACTAAAAGAATTGTGTAGGATATCAAATAAAGGGACTTATTAATCACATTCCAAAAATGTATGCATTACTAGCTGTTTCTCCCTACTGTGCTTGCATTAATTAGATAAACGTTTATAGAGCAAGAATTTTCCGATTTTCATAAAATTTACATCGTTGGTTAATAAATAATCCAAGTAACATAGGGTAAAAAAAAATGCTTTGTTTTATGGCTAAAATTTAAAAAAATTGAATTTACCAAAAAAAATTTTTCAATTTATTTGAGTATAATATTGTTTTATTTCTTACTAGCCGAAGCCCGCGACTTCGTTCGCGTGGACTTTATGTTTTTGGAAAATGCTCATCAGGCTGAACAACTTTTACTTAGACGGCATTTTTATATCTCTTATAGTTTAGCTGGACCATTATGGTTCTGCATGAGGTGTTCCATTTTTCAAAATCATTTATACCCTATATGTTGCCCAGGCTTAATAGCTATATAACAAAAAAAGTTTCATTCGAATCCGTCCATTATTTCCGGAGATTAGCGTGTACAAACAGACAAACAGACAGACATTTTTTTTAAATTCTTACTCTGTTACTACGTCTCAATCGCCCCCAATATTTTTTTTGGAAATATATTTAATGTACAGACACACTTTTTTTACTGTTTTATTATATGTATAGATATAGATAATATTGTTTTATTTCTTACTAGCCGAAGCCCGCGACTTCGTTCGCGTGGACTTTATGTTTTTGGAAAATGCTCATCAGGCTGAACAACTTTTACTAAGACGTCATTTTTATATCTCTTATAGTTTAGCTGGACCATTATGGTTCTGCATGAGGTGTTCCATTTTTCAAAATCATTTATACCCTATATGTTGCCTAGGCTTAATAGCTATATAACAAAAAAAGTTTCATTCGAATCCGTCCATTATTTCTGGAGATTAGCGTGTACAAACAGACAAACAGACAAACAGACAGACATTTTTTTTTAAATTCTTACTCTATTACTACGTCTCAATCGCCCCCAATATTTTTTTTTGGAAATATATTTAATGTACAGATACACTTTTTTTACTGTTTTATTATATGTATGTATAGATATAGATAGATTTAACGCAGTTTATTTTATCTCAAATCGACCATCTATAGTATGCCTCAACTTCATGTTAGTATTTATTTAAACTATTTTTTAAATAAATATAGATTTTGGCTCTATAGGTCGCTATCGCGATTATGTATATGTCGAAGTTACAGGCGAATAAAAAATCCCACATTCATACATACATACCATACACTTCTTTTGCTACAGTCGTGTAAACAGCGATGGAAACTCACAGTTTCATGCAAAGAAACAAAATAAAACGATTCTCCAACTACATTGTAGTAATGCTGTAATTTCGTAGCATTTGCAATGCAAGCCGTGTCATGCTGGATACAGCTTCAAAGCAGTAATTTTACTTAAGTTTGCGCAGTCTGATTACATGGCGTTGAAGGAAATAGTTTGCTTAATGCACTTTTGCTAAAGCTATAAATGACGACTCGATTTATAAATGGAAATATAGGAAATCTATACATATAATAAAACAGTAAAAAAAGTGTGTCTGTACATTAAATATATTTCCAAAAAAAATATTGGGGGCGATGAAGACGTAGTAATAGAGTAAGAATTTAAAAAAAAATGTCTGTCTGTTTGTCTGTATGTATGTTTGTCTGTTTGAACACGCTAATCTCCGGAAATACTGGACGGATTTGAATGAAACTTTTTTTGTTATATAGCTATTAAACCTGGGAAACATATAGGGTATAAATGATTTTGGAAAATGGAAAGCCTGATGCAGAACCATAATAGTCCAGCTAAACTATAAGAGATATAAAAATGCTGCCTTAGTAAAAGTTGTTCAGCCTGATGAGCATTTTCCAGGGTTCGCGTGGACATTAAGTCCACGCGAACGAAGTCGCGGGCTTCGGCTAGTTCATAATAATTTATACGAATTATTTACTTAGATGTGAAGTGCCGTGTGCTTTTTGGCAGAGTAGAAAGGGCCAATCCAAGTCCTTCCGTGAATGTCGTAGAAGGTGACTTAGGAAAAACAAGCTAAACAAAGCCTGTTAACATTAATGGGACCTCTCTAACCCGTCTGGCCAGCGTGAAGAGTGTAGGCCAAGTCCTCTGGCTGCTCTGGCCAAGTATGGCTCTAGCAGTACAGAGAGGGTCGTGCTCCTGCAGTGGAGAACAAAAAACTTGATAATGATGAATGAATGATAATAATTAACTTAGATGGACAGACAGAGAGAACTTAAGGCTCTGTTATCTTACTAAAATGCGTGCTGGCACGATAAACATATAACCTTTCAAAAAAAAAAAATTATTTTCTTAATCGATTAAGAAACAGATAAGTTATTGAGGAACATACAAGAAAAAACTATAGTTTTTTTGTACTATACTTTTATTTGGCAACCCACATTTAGACATCCTTATAACCCAAAGGTTGACTAGGTACACACTAGACAACTATTAAGTTCGCCATTTCTTCTATTTTTTGTTTCTTGACTGTTGTTTTATTATCATTATACTATAGTGATCTAGTATAGTCCGAGGTTCAATTTATTACGGGTTTTTCCCTTCCACTTTGTATGTGTACATTTGAATTAAGAAGCTGTTTTTTGAAGTCGCTTAAAATACATACTAAGTAAGTAAACCGAAAAATGACAACATATATGTTTACCTATTATCTAAACTTTCTTTAACATAAACAAGAAAATATCCGACAATAGTGAAAATGAGGTGTATTTTTCAAATACAGCGCAAACGGCAAGATATTTATTTATTTGTCCGTTGGTCCGTTGAATTTTATATTTGTTTACGTCGACAAATATTGAAAACAGTTGTCAACCTTACTGCTATTGCTATAAGGTCAATAAATTGCCATATTTTTAGACGAGGATATACTTGCTGATAGATTCCATCCACGTTCAGGTGAAACTTGATAAACTTTCAGGATTCGAATTTGTTACTTCAAAATGTGTATTGAGGAGATATTTCTTCCTTCTAGTTACGTACATACATACATACTATCACGTCTTTATCCCTAATGGGGCAGACAGAGCATTTTGGATCTTGCGGCTCTATGCAGAGCCCAGGGGCGCAAGACCCAAAAGCCACTTTTAGCGTCATGGTGGGCGAGAAGATAGAAAAGCAATCAATACAGTGATGGGTTGCTAGCCGCATCGCCTGTTAACATGATTCACATTTTCGCCCATTCCCTCGATCGCCTCTTACGATCTGCGCGGGAAGAGAAGCAGCTGGTACATTCTAAGTTTTTTCTTTTCTCCCAGACCAGCATGGGAGTATTAGAGTAGTTCTAGTTACGTAGTAAATAAAAATCAAATCTACGAGTAAATCAAACTGTAAAGCTAAGTGAAAAACTTGTTAGTTACATACTTACTTTGCTAATATAATCTTATATCTGCAATTGTATTAGTATAAATTTTAATTAGATAATAAGATATGATTGTATTTTTATGCACCAAATAAAATATTTTTCCTTTTTCTTTCTTTCTATCTAAGACATTCTTTAATTCGGCTAATAAATACAAGTACTTCTGACTTTGCTTTTTTATGTATTTACTGCACTACTGTATTCCTTTAATGCTAGTCTGGAAAAAAAAAAAACTTAGAACAAACCAACTGCTTCTTTTCCCTCGCAGATCATACTCGTAGAACCCGATCGAGGGACTGGGCGCAAATGCTAACCATTTCAACAGACGAATGCGGTTAGCAACCCATCACTTGCATTCATTTTTCCACCTTCTTGCCCACCAGTATGCTAAAAGTGGATTTTGAGTCTTGCAGTCCCGGGCTGCGTCTGTCTGTACCTTTTAGAGCCTCAAAATCCAAAGTGCTCTGTCTGCCCCGTGATAGTGATAGTGTTTAGAGATGTATAAGGTTTACTAAAGTTCTCAGTAAACATCATTGAAGACTGATGATTAACGTAACATTCGCCCTGATGAAGACCTCCGGATGAGGTCGAAACATGACGCCAGTAGCTGACTCTATTCGTGAGTAGCCTATGGGCCTTGAGTCACATTTGCCCTGACGTAGGCATTTAGTTATATTTGCCCTGATAAAGACCTCCGGATGAGGTCGAAACATGTCGGCAGTAGCTGACTCTATACGTGGGTAACCCGCTTACATTAAATGAACACTGATGCCTTGAAATAACCGAGAATTGAGTTAAGATTGGAAGAATAGTAAGACTTCGCCGCAATTGAAAATCAATTATGTTTCGTATGGCTTCTAGTTGAACATTGAGTTTAATGATATTTGTTGCCTGTTGTTTTTTTTATCTTTTATATTGATCTGAGGGACAAAAGAAAAAAGAACCAACTTGGTGCGAGTCAAACTACAAACTACTTAGAGTTCCGTACTATAAAAAAAAACATGTTTGTTGTATTGGGACCCTCACTTAAATATATATGTATTTTATTTTAACTTGTTGTTATATCATTCATTAATCATTTTTAGGTCTTTTTGTCTCCACTGCAGGAGCACGACCCTCTCTGTACTACCAGAGCCATACTTGGCCAGACCAGCCGGAGGACTTGGCCTACACTCTCCTCGCTGGCCAGACGGGGAGAGGTCTTAATGATGTTTATAAGCTTTGTTTAGCTTGTATTTCCTAAGTCGCCTTCTACGACATCCGACGACGTTGTTATAGCGCCAACAGAAATGCATGATCTGTGAAATCGTCTGTCAAAAATCGGTGGGATTAAGTTGTTTTATCACAGAGATGCCATTGTCAATTTATCACGGCTTCATCATAAGATCAGGTCATTGGTACTATAATATTGTTAACCAATTCTTACAGGCACCCTATATTACATACAGGACGAAATTTCCTAAGGTCCCGCGTAATATGCGTCCCCGTCTCCCGTCTTCGTACCTCTCGCCCGTTCTCCCCTTGTGGAGGGTGTTGAGCGGTCGGTTGCGAGCGCTCTGTTTTGTATATAATACATACATACATACATACTATCATGTCTTTATCCCTAATGGGGCAAACAGAGCATTTTGGGTCTTGCGGTTCTATGCAGAGCCCAGGGCCGCAAGACCCAAAAGCCACTTTTAGCGTCATGGTGGGCGAGAAAATCGAAAAGCAATCAATACAGTGATGGGTTGCTAGCCGCATCACCTGTTAACATGATTTGCATTTTTGCCCATTCCCTCGATCGGCTTTTACGATCTGCATGGGAAGAGAAGCAGCTGGTACATTCTAAGTTTTTTTTCTATTTCTCCCAGACCAGCATGGGAGTTGTATATAATACTTATATTAATTCTGTTGTAGAACTAAAAAGCTTGTAAAAGTGTTCTTACTTGGCTGTTTACCATAATTATGACTTTCTATACTAATAATATCAAAATATTCATAGAAGAGGATTAAATATAGATTACGTAAATAGTCAGAACGTAAGGAGAAATATCGTGGATAACTGCCAATAAACTTTAATGTGTTTATCATGAATATAAAACGTCATACAACCAAATTGAATTTACTCCAAGCGTACTATATGAAAATAAATAGTTGAGTCATTTACATTGTACGCAAATCTGAAAGCCGAACACTACAAAAAAGAGGGGTTTGATGTTTTTTTTTTTGTTGTTTCGAAATGGTTCAAGCTATGATTGATAAAATATAAAAATTATTTATTATGGAAGCAAATAAACTTGTTTGTGAAGATATTGATTCCAAGTTCATTGATACTTTTTACAAGTCATTTTACAGTAAATATAAATTTACTTAAGAGAGAAGTATGTAGTATACGCAGAGTATACGCTCCGTCTGTATAAAAAAAAGTAAAAGGAGAAAACGAATTTCCACTCCTATTCGTCAATGTTATTTGATTTTAATCAAACACACACAATAAAAAACTTATTTTATATAGGTTTTCCTATATCACTTGCAAATATATCGAAATGCTAATGATAAATTCTTTATTAATAATTTAAATAATACAAATACATATATTATATTGAGATTAAACTAAATAACTAAAAACTAAATATAACTAACTATTGATAAAAACTATCCCCACTTCCTGGTTTCCGATTGAGCTAATTTTTTGCTCGCATACGTATATTGCGTGACAATGTAATATTATGATATCAAAGAGCTGATCTGACCATGGAGCCGGAAGGTGGCCATAGGAACTCTATAATAAAAGGACGCAACCCCATCGAGTTTAGGCTCGTTTGATTCGTTTTAAAGAGCACTTTAAACTTTAAGTTTAGCGAAGCGAGGGATTTAGGACGAGTCCTGAGTGTAGCGACGGATTTAAGTTCACCCAAGACTAAGACAGCTTTATCACCGAGGAAAATACTCTACTTTTCGTACCATTTGCGAAAAAAATAAAGACAATAATAACAAGAGATAAGCATTTATTAATTAATAAATTGTAAATAAATATAGGTACGCAGACAGCTTGGCCCTTTACTTCTTCTTTTTGGAAAATTAAACAACTGGTTTACACAAATAATAACGGGAGTTTTTGGCGGGAAGTCAATGGGTTCAGTTGAAGTTTGCTTTAAATTATTTTGCAAATTGATTCTAGTGGATTTTATAATATGAAATTGGTGTAGTTTGGTGTTGTAAATGCTCATTCTTATGGACAATATGTGAAATGTTTAAAGTGGACAGTCATAGTGCGGCTGTAGTGATATTTAATTTTCGAACAGCGGTTTTCTCAACCGATTCACCACCAATATAAAAAAAAAATTCTAAAAATAATTGAGATTAGTTAACATTTAGGACAGGAAAAAGTTTTCTCTTTTTGTATAGATGAGTGCTTGCTATACTTCCCTCTTAATTCATAGTATACGTTTCATGCCAAGAATATGTGATTCCAATGGAGTATCAAAAGTTTTATTACGTGGGCAACGCCACAAGCAAACAAATAATATATTTTTCCACCACGATAAATAAGGCGAGCTGCGGGCACATGAAAAAGCTATTAATGGCATCGAATCTCTTCAGATACGTTATCTGGCTGAATGAAAAACGATGACCTATTTTTTGGTCACTAGCTATGTAAATTAAAAAAAGGAAAGAAGTTATGCTCTCATTTTTTTTGAACGGTCATTGCACTGATTTATCTTGGTGGCTACTTTTTGATCTGTCACACTTGAAAGACAGAAACGTGATACTTTTAAATGGTAAGTGATAGTAATAATAAAGTTTTATGTTTTATTTATTAACTACACTATTATAATTTTTCTACAAAAGAAGAAATTTTAAGCTAATTGCTTTGTAATTGACACGAATTACAAAGCAATTAGCTTAAAATTTGTTAAATCAAAGTTAGCTTAAAATTTGACACTAGTGTTGGCCTTTTGTATGACACATTATTGTTATGACACATTTTGTATGACACAATTTGACACATGTAAAAAGGCAACACTAGTGTAAAATTTTTCAAGCTGCCTAAAGGCATCTGACATAGCTTGACAACTGCTGTACAATGATGAGAGCCACAGCCAACAGCGTGTCGGTGCCTTCCGAAGCACGGAAAACTATTAAAGGTTTAACAATAAGGTTTAGTTCATTTTCTACTGAGATTTTACTGGTAAAAACGCAATGTTACTTGGTGTCCGACAAACATAAAAAATCTATTGTCTGAGTAATGCCAGCAGTTAAGGTGTACAACCTCATTATCCTCACGTATTCCTGGTTGTATCCTCAGCAGAAACACTTCAGAGTCCGGAGTCCCCTATCTAACCTAGGTGATTTGATGACGATTATGGTTTTTACATAGAATGACTGCCGTCTGACCTCCGTAATCCAAAGGGTAGATCAGAACCAATCCTTAGATAGATAGCTCGTGAGCAATCGCTAGATGGCGTTCGAGAACCACAGATTTTTGTGCTTTCCAAAGCACGGAATCATCTTTCTTTCCGGATAATCTGTAACATCTTAACCAGACTAGAAATACAGTATGCTTCCCAGTGGAATTTGAACTCACGACCTCTGGATTACATAGCGAATGCCTTAACCACTGGCCCACGGAGGTAGTCGGTTAATTTGCTTTGAGATTTCACAAAGCATATTTTATGAAGGTTTACTTACCTACCCTCTGTATTTAAACTCCGTACTAGCCGTATATTCGTGAACTCTTTGCCTCCGAAAAACATTTCGGCAATAAAAATGCAAAATAAAAATAAAACGTGGGCTGCCATCGTTCATAGTTCCAATTACAGAAGTTGGTCATGTATTTTTTTAATAGGTACCTACCTACGTAAAAATTTTGGGAGCGAAACACAAGATATTTTTTCATTCAGCATATTTCTGATGAGTCTCGACTACGGTTCCTTTTTTTTCTTTTATTTTTACTCTCGTACGTACTTTCTACAATTTTTCACGTTACGTGTCGTTTATATATTTTCTGTTTGTATAGCTATGCTTTGTGGTCAATATGTCTTAATATTGAAGCTTTTTAAAAATAGATTTCTAGGTCTAGATCTGTATGTGATTTTTTTTCGCAAAAACGCTTAGCACGATAAACTGAGAAATAGTTTTCAGAGAGATAAAAGGTTTTCAAAGTGAAAGTTAACAATTATTTATTCAATCGTAGGGTATAATTTTTTTATGTTATTTTAGAGCGAAACTCTAAATGCGTCCAAATATAGAAAGTGAAAGACATAACATAATCCACAATTTGTTTAGGGGACTTGTTAATAAACATGTTTTTCGTCTAAGGTTTAGCAGTTTATAATATTTAGATTAATTTATTTGCTAGGCAAATTGAGAAACCCCTACTTTCAAATTAAAAACCAACGACCTTCGTCGGGGGTTAAAACTAAAGACGATTATTAAGAGATATAATAAATATCCCATGATAATAAAGATATATTTGAATTCGAAAAAAGTTTAAACGATATTTAATACTTAGAAAATTGGATCAATTGCAAAATTGTCATTGTGTGGATAACATAAAACATTTTTGAATTTAATTTGAACATAAATTCAGCTCATTCGAAATGCAGAATCCAATCATTGTAATATTTATTCTGCATATTTAAATAACGACAGCTGTGGACAAACGAATCATGCAATATATACGGCACAGAAGAAGAACTCATATTTTCCATCATCACATCATGACCCGGTGGGAGAGCACATTACTAGGTCTTTCGCAAGTTAAGTGACTCTGGGCCTGGTCCGCACTTGGAAGGACCACAAGTCACTAATGCCATAAGGCGTTAGGTCCACCCCTTTGTTAGTTTTTAGGGTTCCGTAGTAAACAAGGACCCTTATAGTTTCGCCATGTCTGTCTCTCTGTCTGTCCACGGTCCTACAGAGAAACTATAAGTACTAGAAAGCTGTAATTTGGCATGGATATGTATATTAATTATGGCAAAAAAGTCGTAAAATAAAATATGCAAAAAAAATTTTTTCAGTGTAGCTGCCATACAAGTAAAGACGTAGTCAATATTTTTTTTCTCGACAAACACATTGAGTGGGGTATCGTTAAATAGATCTTTCAAAAATATTGATAGCTTGTAAACACCATTTTTCGATTTAGGGATCCGTTTCTGAAATATTTGGGTTTAAAGTTAAAATTTTTGTTAGAGTCAAGTGTCCCCCCCTCTATCTGCTAAACGGTTATATATGGCCACGTGAAAAACATTATAGCATATATAATGTAGTTTAAAGGAAAACTATCAGAGCCAAGTAGGGTATACAAATTAAAAAGTTATAGGCGATCAACTTATAAAATGTACTTGAAAAAAGACATTTTCATACAAATTCAATAGATATTAGTTCTTAGACGTTTTTAGTGGCAAGAACTCAAAGTTGGCATTCGCAACTACGGAACCCTACACTGCGCGTGGCCCGACACGCTCTTGCCCAATTATTTTTTGTAAACTGTGCAATAAAGTTAAAATAAAATAAAATATAGATAATAATTTTTCGAGCTTTTTAAGCGGTTGGTCCCGGTCGCCGCGGTACTCCTCATTACACCATAAACAAAAGGATATTCAAAAACAGAAAAAAAAGCGAAGATATGGTACAAAGGCGGACTTATCGCATAGCATAGCATTCCTTTCAGTCAACCAGTCAACCTTTGGGCTATAACGTGCTATCACGAGATCTGGGGGTTACTTCAAAAGCTGTACGCAAGACGGACGTTACTGCGTATCCGCGTTTCAGTGTCAAGCAACATTGAGCCTTAACATATTATTTTAAAGTTTAATTTGGTTTGACATAGTAATATGACTTCACTATCGTACGACTAACACGTTGTTTTATGGATGTTATTTTATGGAGTCTTCTTCTTATCGTGTGTGTTAGTGACTAACACTAGTGTCGGAGTTTTTAAACCGCCTTAAAGGCCTCTTGACATGGTTTTAGGTAACCAATGTCAAAGACAGTGACCGGGACCGACGAATTAACGTGCCCTCCGAAGTACGGATCATCTTACTTATCAGACAATCAGGTGATCAGCCTAGACTGTCCTAACCAAACTAGGACAACAACACAAAGTCGTTGCCCCCGCTAGGAATCTAACCCATGACCTCTGGGTATGAGCCGAACGCTCTAACCACTACACCACGGAAGCAGGATTTTATGTCCTCCACATCACACAAAGTGTCACTTCCACACGCTCTATATTTTACGTGGACGAACAAAGCATAATTGACTTTGCAATTACAGACGAAACAATGGCGATAATATAAACTGGAAACCTTTTGAATGTACATTCGCATATTGTTTGCTCGTTTAATTATGTCGGCGAATGTGGCCGTTTTGCGACAGAAACGCAGTAATTAGGAGGAATCTACCGGGAGATTGTCATAAGGGACGAGAGGCAATTGTTTTCATTCTTAATTTTAACAGCATTACAATGCTATACCGCGCTTCGGCCGTGTGGTTTCCGGCAGAGCAGAATAGGGCCACTCCAAGTCCTCCCGTGGATGTCGTAGAAGGCGAGTCAGGAAATACAAGCTAAATAAAGCTTTTAAACATCAATGAGATCTCTCCAACCCGTCTGGCCAACGAGGAAAGTGTAGGCCAAGTCCTCTGGCTGCTTTGGCCAAGTAAGGCTCTGATAGTACAAAGAAGGTCGTGCTCCTGCAGTAGAGACAAAAAGACCTGATGATGATGATGATGATTTTTTTTATCAAACTTTATTGTTCCAAAGTACAAATATACTTTTAACAAATTTTGGACTTAATGCTAAAGCATTTTCTCCCAGTCAACCATAGGGATAAACCGAGAAAATTATGCGGCACAAAAAAGATGATGTATTATGTTTACTTTTATAAGGTTTTATTAGTATATTTTCAAATGTACATGAACCGAAACAGGATAACGGTAATAAATGAAATTCACATAGTACGCTTACGCTCTAAAAATAATAATTACATGGTACACGTCACAAACAAGTGGCCTACCATTTAAAAATCAATCGACACCCACTCTGA
Source organism: Acrobasis consociella (assembly GCA_963555685.1). Classification (NCBI taxonomy): domain Eukaryota; kingdom Metazoa; phylum Arthropoda; class Insecta; order Lepidoptera; family Pyralidae; genus Acrobasis; species Acrobasis consociella. The sequence goes on from OY743127.1 coordinate 1,995,051, forward strand.
CACGAAATACTAAAGCGGACATGACATGGAAATGCTTTCGAAATCATTCCGTACCAATTGTAGTGGATAATCAAATTGTTCTCATTGTTTTCATCGGAACGTAATCGGGATAGTACAGTAAGCAGCAAAAATATGTTCCTAATAACTTTTCTAATGTGTTACGCTTTTAGTGGCATATTTTTGGTGCTGACTTTACACAAAATAGTGTTTTTAATATATAAATAAATATATAGGGACAAATTACACTGATTGAGCTAGCCCCAAAGTAATTTCGAAACTTGTTTATGGGATAATAACTCAACGATACTATATTTTATAACAAATAAATACAGATAAACAACATCCAAGACCCAGGACAATTTGAAAAAGGCTATTTTCCAACTTGCCCTGACTTGGGATCGAACCCGGTACCTCTGGGTGACGGACTAGCATGGTGACCACTACGCCACGGAGGAATGATTGTGCATTCCAAATTACTTTGAAGCTAGGCGGTACAATGACTAAGAGGTGTCAGACCTACTTATTTTCTCACATATTATTTATGTGATCTCCCATGCTGGTCTGGGAGAAATAAAAAAAAACTTAGAATGTACCAGCTGCTTCTCTTCCCATGCCGATCGTAAAAGCCGATCGAGGGAATGGGCAAAAATGCAAATCATGTTAACAGGCGATGCGGCTAGCAACCCATCACTGTATTGATTGCTTTCCATCTTCTCGCCCACCATGACGCTAAAAGTGGCTTTTGGGTCTTGCGGCCCTGGGCTCTGCATAGAACCGCAAGACCCAAAATGCTCTATCTGCCCCATTAGGGATAGAGACGTCAAGACGTGATAGTATGTATGTATGTATATTATTTATGTGTGAATATCGCACTTGAGAAAAATCTGTAAGCTACTCTTTGAGCAGCATGAAGAACTGAGCTATGACCTTTTTGGGTTGCTGTAGCACACAGATACAAAATTATTGATACATGTTCCCTATACGTTGTTTTAACATGTTTTGTTTGGTAAACTTTGTATTTTTCCTCTGTATGTGTGTGACTATAGCTACGAATAAACGAATTAACTATCTATTATGTACTTATGTCTCCGATAGAACTACTTTTTCCGTAAAATTAACTTTCCCTGCGGTGTTTCTTAGCTATTTTTGATAAAAATCGGTTAAGCCGTTTAAAAGTTATTACGGGTTAACAATTTAAAGTCGGGGATTTTTTATTTTTTCTGGCAAATAATAGATGGCGCTACGGATATCAATTCCACTTAAACTCGGTTGGAATATGCAGAAGTTCCGCCACTTATCACTAGATGGCGTCGGTTCTGTTTTTTAATTTGCGCGGCAAATAAACTTGTTGATTCTTCACCTCATTAGGAATAATGTGATTAAGCCATTAAACTATTAATTAATTTTCATTAACGTCCACGGTATATTACCTATTGAAATTAATCAATGAAAATTATGCGTTATTTAAAATTATACTCTACACCATTGCCTTAGGATGCAATTTGCTTCTCATCAACATTATCCTGGTGTTTAAATGACTCATTATAAGATAATTAATGGTCACAATGATCCATTCAAAGCAGATATAGAGTAGCTTAGTAATTATCAACAATTATATTCTTTATTCGGTTCACATACGGCTTATTGTTCCGTGACACACTGACACTACGGCCGGCTGTCTTGTAAGCGAGCCAAAACACTAAAGAAACCAATTGATTGTAGTAAATAATGATTATTTGGGGACTTTAGTATGTTTTACGTGTATTTTGAGAATGTTTTGTGAATTGTTTCAAGGAGACGGTTTGTGTTTATCGTGGCCTCTTTTCAGATTAGGGATCAAAGTTTAAATCTATTTATTAAAGCTTGAAGACAAGCAAGATTGTGGCAGCGATAGCTCATGTACTTGCTCGGCGACAATTGACGATAGATGCTTATCAGGTCATCCTCATAGTCATAATTGGTATTGTTTAGCAAACTGTCAAAAGCTGTCGTTGATAGGTACAGTTATCTATGAAACTTAGCTTTTATTATTATATTTACTGATGAAATAGGATCCAAACATTGTCTACTGTTAAGAAATACAAAGCCAATAACCTATGTTTGAGGTACATTCAAAAATCAGCAGACAAAGCGATACCAAAACAAGTTCATTTTTGATCAGTGATTTTGGGATTTGAGGAGGCCACCTTATTCATTCATTCACTTCTCTGAAGTTACTTTTTATTTTAGATTATAAATGCTAATATACTAAAAATAAGTGAGTCATGGAGCATCCTATAAATAACACAGACACAACAGATTTAATGAATAAATTGTAGTTAATTCATAATACCTATCATGTGAACCGCTTTTTTTCTGCACTTTTTGTAAGTTTTTAAAGGAGAGAAGATATGCTGGAAAAAATACAAAGTAGCACACTGCTTGTGTAATTTTGTGACACAGTCACAACATATCCTCTACAAAATAATAATAGTACATTAATTCATCCATACATTAACGGTAGTGATGCAGAACTGATTGCAAATGGGCTACAATCAGAAAAATAATTAGATATGATTACTATAATACGGAAAGTATTATAGTAATCATATCTAATTATTTTTCTTCATTCAATTATTATACACCCACATAAATTTCTTTTACAACCCAAAGGTTGGCTGTTGGATAAAATTTTAGCATTAAGTCCGCCTATTGTGCTATACAAATTGTACTTTGTTTCATAAAGATAAAATTACATTAATATTATAAGGCGAAAGTTTGTAAGTGTGTGTGTTTGTTTATTCTTCACACGCAAGCGGCAAGACCAATGTTGATAAAATTTGGTATGCAGGAAGCTGACACCCTTTTTTTTTTTTTTTTTTGACGCAGAGAAAATCCCTTCGGATACCTTACCGGTTACGGGACACCGGTAAGGTTATGTGGTGTTACCATTAAAAACTCCGCGGTGTCACCTCTCAGCCGCTATCGGCCGGGTCCGTGTGCTTTTTCATGCTCCACAGCCCCGGCGCGGCCGGCCGCTACTTAAGCGGCCCCGGATCGCCAACGGCCTCACGGCACCCTCTGCTGAATCAGAGGGGCTGGAATAACCGCCGCCTTGGCCTCTTGGCCCAAGGACAGACGCGCTGACACGCACACGCGCCTGCCTTCCACTCCGGGCTGTCCGTTGGACGATGGAATCCCGTTTCCACCGTCCAACCAGCCCTCATAATTTGGGGCCTGCGGAAGCAGGCCCTGCCCCAGTCCACCTGACGGCGACCGGGGCCCACACAGCCGGCCGCAGGGGATAGGGAGAATGGCAACGTAACACCGACACTCCTCTTCCCCTGCGGCCCCACCGATGCCGTGCCAAGCGCCACGGCCGCGCTTGGTCGCGGAGGATAGGGCGAGCGGCAACGACACACCGACACTCCTCTTCCCCCGCGACCCCTACCACGGCTGTGATGGTGGTCATCGTCACCCCCCTTCCCTCACAGCCAGGCCATTCCCGCCAGGAATGGCCTCCGCCGGGCCCGGGGAGGCCTAAGCCTCAACCCGGGCAATGGGTTCCTCTTAGCTTCCCTGCGGCCGAGGCAACCGCAGGTACTAAGCCCCCCCATCGCGACAAGATGGGAACCACATCGGGGGGGAGGAAGCTGACACCCTGGATCAACATAAAGGCTTTTTCCGCAGGTAACACTGTGGGGCGAAGCTAGTTAATGAATAATAAAGATTTTCCATGTAAAAGCAAGCTGTCAAAACATTTTATAGCTTATTTTTGTAATTTTCATAAATATGCTGGACAAACTATAAAGTAGTGTGTCACCAGCTGTCCTCTATAGAACAATAGTGACAGATTAGTTCATCCGTACATAACGGTAGCGACGCATATCTAATTGCAAATGGGCTACAATGCAACACGTAATCAACTTTGTGTACTTATGTGTAATGCATTTTAATCGTTAATTTTACGTCCTCGTGGGTCAAAAAGGCTTTTAGCGGTCACTAAACGTGCGGCAACGCCATTCATTGGCCTGAGATCACAGCGTTCGGCGCTGTTACTTCATAAAATAATAGGTTAATTGTACGACACTGATGTCCTATTTCTATGTCAAACAAAAATAGACTTAATCATGATATGTTAATGCTCAGTGTTGCTTGATACTGAAACGCGGATACGCAGTAACGTCCGTCTTGCCGAGTCTTGCGTACCGCTTTTGGAGTAACCCCCTGGGACTTCACAACTTAAGCTGCTGCTAAGGGCCTTCGTTGAGATACGCGGGCGCACGCGGCGGATTCAGTCTATCTCTGTCACAAACGCTACGTGCGACAGAGACAGGTGACCCGCGACGGATTCTGCTATCTCTTTCGCATTCAGAGTTTGTGACAGAGATAGACCGAAACCCGCCGCGTGCTCCGCGTAACTTAGCGAAGGCCCTAAAAAGTGAAATATATACATTCTTATATATCTGTAGCATGGCTGGCGGACTCGCCTTTCAAGGAACTAATTGAATTTTTCAGTGCTGCAGTCATAATAATAATCATCAGGTCTTTTTAGTCTCCACTGCAGGAGCCCGACCTTCTCTGTACTACTAGAGCCATACTTGGTCAGAGCAGCCAGAGGACTTGGATTGGATTTGCTGCACTCATTTGAAATAAATTATTTTAAAGGAAACGGGAATATTATTTTAAAAGTTTGTCTTGATCAAGCCCTAGGTAACCCTTCAAACTATTTTATGATCTTCTGTTTATAGTTCAAAGTGAGAACGTGAAGCTTTTATTTATTTATAACATCTTTGTTGATCCACAATAAACAATTGTTTACTATTGGCGGACTTAACGCTGAAAGCGTTTTCTCCCAGTCAACCATAAGGATAAACAGAGATTTGATAAGGATAAAAAAAGCTTTTCCTCGCATATTAGCCAAAGGTGGCCGTGTTTAGGGTTCCGTAGCCAAATGGCAAAAACGGAATCCTCATAGATTCCTCATGTTTGTCTGTCTGTCTGTCTGTCTGTCCGTCCGTATGTCACAGCCACTTTTTTCTGGAACTATAAGATCTATACTGCTGAAACTTGGTAAGAAGATGTGAACCAAATTAAGATATTGACACAAAAATAGAAAAAAAGAAATTTTGGGGCTTCCCCATACTTAGAACTGAAACTCAAAAAAATATTTTTCATCAAACCCATACATGTGGGGTATCTATGGATAGGTCTTCAAAAATGATATTGAGATTTCTAATATCACTTTTTTCTAAACCGAATACTTTGCGCGAGAGACACTTCCAAAGTGGAAAAGTGTGCCCCGTAATTTCTAAAATAAAAGAATTATAAAACAAAAAAAAATTAAAATGTTCATTACCATGAAAACTTCCAGCGAAAATTGGTTTGAACGAGATCTAGTTAGTAGTTTTTTTTTAATACGTCATAAATCATAAACGGCAATTTACCTTTCATTCAATCAACTCAAATATAAAAATTAAAAAAAAAACATAGTACAAGACTTTTATATAATGTTATTTGCTACTACGGAACCCTTCATGGGCGAGTCCGACTCGCACTTGGCCGCTTTTTTCGCAAATGTGCTTATCTATAAAAGGTTTACGTCCTCACTTTAAACTATCTAGAGCTTGATCAAGACAATATTTTAAATGTTTTTTTTTTAAGTGACACGAAAGTTAAATTAATTAAAAATATACCCACATAAGATATTACAAATGAATATACACTAATATAAACTATATGATATCTCAAACAATTTATTTTATATGGGGCAGTACTGGAACCCGGAAAATGTTAGTATCCCCTTAACGTCATTTACGTTTTCACCCATTCCCTCAATTGTTTTCTACATTCTTCACTAGATGAGAAGCAACTGGCATATTCTAACCCAACTAGCAAAATTGTCTTAGAAAAAAGTATTTGTAAGAATTAAGTAATTATAAAAGCCTTATATATGTCTTGACTAGGAAACATATGTTGTGAAATAATTAAATTATACCTACCAATGAAATAAAGATGTCACTAAAGTAACATTTATTGTAAAAATAGAGGTAGGTATTTATGGCACGACAAGCACAAAACACTAAATTTTAACCTTAATCTTACAATGAACTTACGAAGAGTTTTATTAGAGTGAAATCACTTTTACAATGGTATTAGTAAGAACATTCAGTCTTGTAGATCTTACAGTAGGCCAGTGTAAGGCACTTGTAAGTTATTTGTTTCTTACAACAGCAGTAACAAGATTATTGTAAGTTTTATAACACTTAATGACAACCATTGTAAATCAGCCATAAGTGTAAATGAACTTAGTAGCTGCGCCCAATTCGACACTTTCAGATATCTATAAGTCCCTACTAAGAACAAATAATATTGGTCTTGAGACACTTCTAAGATAAAATTTTGCTAGTTGGGGTTTAAGCTTTTTCTTATCTCGGCTAGCAGTCCGCTATCAATCTACAACTAGCGGCGGCCTGCGGTGTTACCCGCGCGTAAAGTAGCTGTATTAATCCATTATATCAGCTTCCTGCATACCAAATTTCATCAAAATTGGTCTAGCTGTTTGCGCGTGAAGAAGTTACAAATATACACACACACACAACCTTTCGAATTTATAATATTAGTTTGATTTAAGAACTACTTGTTGTCGGGAGAGTAGTTTTCATATTTTCCTCTCCTTTAGCATCCTTTTGACCTCCATCCATAGCAATACTACCTCAACTTTTTCTTTAACTTGATCTTTGACTATATTATCCGCCTTTTTTAAGGTTTCGTACACAAAAGGTAAACCAGGATCCTATCACTAAGACTTCGCTGTCTGTCCGTCTATCCGTCTATCTGTCACCAGGCTATATCTCAAGAACCGCGATAACTAGACAGTTGAAAATTTTACAAATTATGTATTTCTGTTGCCGCTATAACAATAAATACTAAAATACAAAAAAATAATTAATGGTGCTCCCATACAACAAACGTGATTTATTATAGACAATGGTACGGAAACCTTCGTGCGAGAGTCCGACTCGAAAGGCGGTTATTCTTGAAAGATAAGTGGAAAATAATAAAAACTGAGTGTTGTGGAATAAACGGTTGGAACGGAGTTACAAAAATTAAAGCTCCTAAAAACCACAAAAAATTATAGCACTTAAAAAAGTTCGAGACGGAAAAAAGTGAAGGAGTACACTCTTTTCGCCTAGCTCTCATTTGCCAAGTCCGTACCCAAAAGGAACTTCGTTCCAAAATATCTAAACAAACTATATACTTTCTAGAAGAAAGTATCTAAAAAATGTGGCTGTGACTTTTCGACTGGCAGCTTAGTGCTTAAGGTGAAGTGGCAGCAGAAGTGACATATAGGTGAAGTGGCAGCAGAAGTGACATATAAACTATTTTATTAATAACCTTTGAAATTAATTAATTATTATATAATTAATTAAGTAATAATTTCAAATAAAAACATATATATGTCGGCGAGTTCAAGATAATCCCATTTATTATTGTTTTCGATGTGCAAACAGAAAGTTGTTTACTACAAAACATAACTGCTACATTTTCAAATGTTGCAACAAGTATAAAAGCGGTCGCCCTAGCGACGAGCGGCTCAGTCTTGTGCGGACCGCCGTACTGTGAACATCTCCTTTGTGTAGTGTGCTGTGGGCTTGGCCATAACTTCTTTAATTGTGATTGTTGTAATAGATGAGGATTTGGTAAACCGATTTATTACAATGATAGTTGTTTCAGCTAGACGATAAGCCCAGGTGGACACAGATTCAATAACTGTGTGGGCCAGGGGTATTCAGACACATATGGTTGGAATCCATGATACAGCGCGAGGCGGAGCGCTGTATTTATCGTCACACTTTTAGTGAGTTCGGCGTAGGTCTATCTCCTGCTCCGTCATCAGAAGTTGGATCTGAATCTTTTGCCCACTTGAGTGAATCCATGGGAGAATAAGAGTGAAGAGTCCGACAGGGTCCGAAGAGTGTGATTATAATTAGACCGTCTTTTGAATTGTCCAGAGATGATGGACCCGTATTTTCAGTTTGCCAGAGGGGTAAAAATTCACAAGGATACGGAGCGTCAAGGTTCCGGAGTGGGGGCTTGCGGAGTTACACTTAGGTAAAAATCGTGCTTAAGTGTGACGTCACGCAAAATTTCAATGCGCTGTATCTTTGTCATTTTTGGTTTCTTAGAGAAAGGAAAGAGTGTGTACAAACTACAATGTTGTTTGATGGTCTAACCGATGGACCAAAAGTGTTTTTCCATTCGTAATGCCTATTCTGAAAAACAGGAACCTGTCCATTTATTTAATAATCGTATGGCTATTATTACAGTTGTTATTCTGTATCTATTGTATTGCGTCTTTTTGCAGGGTGAACCAGTCTTCCGGCAGTCTCGGATTATGTGGTCCATGTCCTATTCAGGAGCGCCACATCCGCAAGCTGGGGAGTCAATCCAGTCGCACCGGAATTCAAACTATCTAGTTCGTCCCCATCCAGTTCTCAGTCTGTGGAGCTGGCACAATTCTCTGCGTGGGAGAGAGAACCCTGATAGTTTTTCAGTGGGGTTGATGGTTGTATCCACATAGGTGGATTCAAATTCTATTCTTTTTGATGGTAAAGTGGTTTTTCAACAGTCAATCTTATAGAGCTGGTGTCGTGACTTCAGTCTTAGCCTTTTTAATAGTTTGTGGATGGAGTTTAGCAGTGCAATGTGTCGATAACTTTTGGGGTCATTGACAGGCTCTGGTTTTAGTATCGCAACCCATCCTGTGGTGCATATGGTCTGTGTGACCACCGTCTGTGTGACAACCGTCTGTTCAACAAGCGTCTGTGTGACAAGCGTCTGTGTGACAAGCGTCTGTGTGACAAGCGTCTGTGTGACAAGCGTCTGTGTGACAAGCGTCTGTGTGACAAGCGTCTGTGTGACAAGCGTCTGTGTGACAAGCGTCTGTGTGACAAGCGTCTGTGTGACAAGCGTCTGTGTGACAAAGCGTCTGTGTGACAAACGTCTGTGTGACAAACGTCTGTGTGACAAAGCGTCTGTGTGACAAGCGTCTGTGTGACAAACGTCTGTGTGACAAAGCGTCTGTGTGACAAGCATCTGTGTGACAAACGTCTGTGTGACAAGCGTCTGTGTGACAAGCGTCTGTCTGTCAACCGTCTGTCTGCCAACCGTCTGTCTGTCAATCGTCTGTGTGACAAGTCTGTCTGAATGGCAGCCGGCCTGTGTGAGAACCTTTAGCGCCAGTAATGGTGCTAACGAGAGTGAAAAGATCGATCAGTGCAAAGATACTTAACGTGTGTTTAGTTTCAGCTACTTCTGCAAAGGTGCTAAAGTGCTAACAAGTGAACCATAACTGCTGGCCATGTATTGCGGCCGAGTTGGAGTCAGCGGCAGTGCCGCAGGCGCTGGAGATTCCTGGTGAAGTGAGGTGAAGTGAAAAAAGCGAGTTGATATCGTGTGTATTTCTGTGTCGTAACCTTATCTGCTGAATCGCAAAAATAACCTGGTGAGTTTTTATATTTTTTTCAATTTAAGAGTAGAGCAGAGAGCAATTTATTTCGAAACCTTTAGTTTTAAAACATAAAGTAGAATAATGTTTAGTCTTTTTACCACTATGCAAGCAGAAAATAATTATGATTTCGCTATTTTAAATAAGAAAGTGTATTATCTGCTAAGCTTAGTAAGTTAATATTATCGTCATGAGTTGATAGATGAGCTTAACATCACTGGAGGTGGCATAAGTCACTGTTAGTCGGAGCTGGCAGAGGCGCCAGTTAGTATCCTAGCAAATAGTCTAGTTTGAGTATTTTAAATTATAATTTTTTGCGTCTTATAATCTTACGTGTGAATACTGGTGTAAAATGATAGTTATTAGGTACGTTACGTACTTCATTATTCGAAAAGTTGGAGAGATAAGTTCTTCTAGCCTTTGCCTCATATTGGACTCAAGATAGCTAAATATGATGAAGACTTTTATAAAGATTATAATGAGATAATGACCAGGATGATGATGATGATAATGAAGAGACAGTGATGACGATGAAGATATTATTGATGAAGAGGTAGTGATGATGAAGAGGTGATTAATAGGACGGCGAGCCTACCATGATGATGATCATGGTGATGACTTTATTTAAAAGGACCCTTCACCGTTTACTATGTGAGTAATAATATTTTACCATTAATTTATTATTTACTATGTTTTAGGTTAACTGAAGTAAAGTCCCGTTACTTTAGCAACCCCCCCATGGTGACCATCCGTAGTATATCCATCCTCTTAAGTTTTCACGTAACAATTCATATACAGTTTTAAACCATTTTTGCTAATTAAAAGTATCAAGAGTAAATTTTAATCTGGATAATTAAAGTCAAGTAAATATTGTAATATTATAGCCAAATTCAAGAATATCATACTGATAAGCAATGTTATTTTTATTGTTAGGAAGTCCGTAGAAAAAAAGATTAAGTTGCAAACGCTTTAACTGTATTCTAGCCACGCTTTAGTGTAACAAAAGTACTGTAAACGTTTGTTTTTGTTGACAGTTGGGTGTTTTCCTGAGCCAGGGATGAATTATTTTGAGCTGTTGGCGGGGTTAAGCGTCGCAAAGTGGTGTCGTTTGTTTTTGAACTTATCCATTTTAGCGTAGTTTTGGATTTATTATTGCGGAAGGGCTGATGGAGAAAGCGTTGTTTGGCTCCGGGGATCTGTGTCGTCATCTGCCTGTATTACATACAAAGTCCCAGTGCAGTCGAAGTGCAAACAGTGGAAACTGTTTATTTAGACGTTTGGAGGAAGGTGTCTGATTTGACTTGTTGGAAAATAGCGTATATTATCTACCCAGTTGACATTTATTTTCACTTCTTCTTCTTATTGTGTCCTTGGCTTGAATTTTAAATTTTGTTCTTCGAGAACGTTGCCACTTTTACGCTTCCCTCCGAGGCATAGTATAGGTCAAGCACGGTACAGCTGGTAGGGCATAGAGGTGATCTAATGATCTAATCGTCATGACCACAATCGCCCTGTGCTTTTGCTTGGTCTATATGGCACCAGCGCGCCAGATTATGTTTACATCGGCCTATTTCAGTTCGGAGGCAACTCAAGCACCTCCAAGTAGCCCATGGCAGTTTATGACCTGGCGGTAGCGCCTCTCATGGTTGGATGTAATCGGGGGGTGGAGCATACTGTTCGCACCACATTCTAAACCTAGATGATTCCGGTTGTTCTTACGTATAACTACTTGAATCATTATGACGATTTTTTGCCTGTTCAATTATTTGAAAAATCTAGATGCTTTCCGGTCTTGAAACTCAAAGCAAATACACAAGTGTTTTCATGATAGATTGAGAAGGATGCGGGAGCCAGAGAAGCTCATTAGGAAGACCGATAGCATAGCTGAAGGCTTTATTGCCATAAGTAGTGATGAATTGCTTTGTTTATTTTGTTGTGACCGTACTAGAGTTGACCCGTAGTCCGTGAGTGGGCAGTATGCGGTCGGCTCTTATGGTGGTCAAGTTTCTGGAGGAAATTATAAGGTCAAGTGGACCTGGTGATCACAGGTGGTAATACGCATATTAGTGTAAGGCTAACGATGGCAATTTTGTTACTGATATGTCTTGGTGATCTCTCCTAACTGAATTAATAATTACTGTATCTTTTTTTTAAACATCGTTAAAATTTAGAAATTCTATTCGTTTTGATTCAATTTAACTTTCATAACTGGTAAAGAGAACATATGATTAATAACTATGAACTAGCAGGAAGGCTGGCTGCGTTCCTTAACATGTGATCGCTGCACATAGACATGAAGTTATTACTATCCAATTCGATTGTAAAGATTTATCGATGTTCATTTTTTGTTTTGAGTTTATTATATTATAGATCGTTTAATCCAATTAAGTAAGTCATCTAATAAAGATGGTTATTTATAGCAAAAAAAATATATATGAACAGTACACAATAATTAATTTAACTAAATAACCTACCTAAATTTAAATGTTAAAAGTATGAATTAAAATATAACTAACTAAAAAAAATATAAAAATAAAGCGTATACCTAAGAGACTGGCGGCATTGCCTGGTCGTACAGCAAGACTTCTAAAAAAAAAAAATTACTAAAGCTTTGTTTTGATCAGGTTTGGCCGAACGGTGTACCGTTTGTGCTTTGTGTTGATCTTAAATATGAAACCCGAGGACGGGTGTTACTGTCAAGATGGCAGTGTCGGCGAGTTAAAAATTGATCCATGAATTTTATTGATTCGAATGATTGAATACGTAAGCATTGTGCGAAAAATCCCTTTGTCATGATTTCTTTATAATTATTCCTGTATAGATCTTGGCTGAAGGACAAATAAAAGACCGGTTCAGAAAAGTAGTTTTGCAAGGCACTCTTCTGGAGTAGAATTTTTGCGAGTTGAAATTTTGTTATAGTTTTGTGGGACGCTTATTGCCGAGCTAGATCAGAATCATTTTATGGTTATTTCTAACCATGCTACCATAGAATACATAATAGTACAAGTTACAGTAACAAAAGATTCACTCTGAAAAAGGAATAGAGACTCTCGCTACGATACAATTAAGTTCAATTCAGATCGCACAACGCTAATAACTTAGTTATATTCACCTAGACAATCCATCTCTTTCTATCGCGTAACGCTTACCTTTTCTGGCGCACTGATTAGCCACGCGGTCATGGCCGCCGTACGTACTTGCGTTTTTAATACCTACCGCGGAGTGAGACAGGCCTGATGCTACTTACTAGTTTAAATTACTATTGAGAGCGCGTACGAGGGCGTACGCATGTCAGGTTGGCCGTGTCGGCGAGTTCAAGATAATCCCATTTATTATTGTTTTCGATGTGCAAACAGAAAGTTGTTTACTACAAAACATAACTGCTACATTTTCAAATGTTGCAACAAGTATAAAAGCGGTCGCCCTAGCGACGAGCGGCTCAGTCTTGTGCGGACCGCCGTACTGTGAACATCTCCTTTGTGTAGTGTGCTGTGGGCTTGGCCATAACTTCTTTAATTGTGATTGTTGTAATAGATGAGGATTTGGTAAACCGATTTATTACAATGATAGTTGTTTCAGCTAGACGATAAGCCCAGGTGGACACAGATTCAATAACTGTGTGGGCCAGGGGTATTCAGACACATATGGTTGGAATCCATGATACAGCGCGAGGCGGAGCGCTGTATTTATCGTCACACTTTTAGTGAGTTCGGCGTAGGTCTATCTCCTGCTCCGTCATATACTAGTCCGTCTAGTTTTAAAACTAGACGGACTACCAATATTATACTTTCAAAGGTTATTCATGAAATAGTTTAGAGATCTATTTAGACATTCATACAAATCAATTTTTTATTATCACCATATTTCGTTTTAAACAATTTATTTCAAATATGTATTGATGAGGGCGCTACTTCTGCTACCACTTCGTCTTAACTGACAGCAATCAGCGCGATGACAACAAGTCAAATTAGACACTTTTTTCTAAACGTCATTCCAAAATTTTCTATTAGATTTATATGGAATACAAAAGCGTCATCTTTATCATCATTTCAGCCGCACGGACAAAGGTCTCACCCAAAGATTTCCAAAATGACCGATCAGCGTAGAAAGATTTCCAAAAGACTGACGCTTAAGCGTGACGTCATTCATTACGAGAAATATATATTTGTAAGTAAAGTGGCAACTAGCTGCCCTAATGTTTGCTGTGCCCTGGCAGGGCGTCTCTAGTACTTTTTTATGTAATATCTTCGAACTTGTGACTTGCAATAAAAATCTGAATCTGAATCTTAAATCTTTATTTATCTTAAGTTTTATTTATGAACTGTACCGAATAATTCATTTTTGACCCAGTCTTCTACCCAATACGCTATTTTCCAACAAGTCAAATTAGATACTTTTTCTAAACGTCAAAACAAACAGTTTCTATGAGATTTTGTATGAAATACAGGCAGATGACGACGGCACGTTAAGCCGTCGGTCCCGGTCACTGTCTTTGACATTGGCCGTTACCTAAAACCATGTCAGAGGCCTTTAAGGCGGTTTAAAAACTCTGACACTAGTCGAGAAGAAGAAGAAGATGACGTCATAGATTTTTGGAGTCAAATAGCGCTCTTATTATCAGATTTTCTGCAATAAAAAACTTAAAATCACGTTAAACTTGATATGTTTAAAGACAATAGACATTATTTTGCGACGTTTTATTTTTTTATCAGAACAAAATAATTTATTTTTGGCTTAGGAAAATACCCAATTCTCCGTGGGATTGCAAAGAGCCCTTCCTTTAGACTCTTCCTTCCAGTATGATTAATCGGGCAAACCAATTAATCGTAATTTAGCATACAAATTGATGCTAACGGCGCCCTTGATCGACCTCAAGGTGGTCAGGTCGCGGCGGACGTGATTGGATTGCATTAAGTTGTTTAGCTATTGATTTATGTGGCTCAGTTAGCGGATCAATATTAATGTATCAACTGCCGTATTAGATTTATTTGAGTAGCTCGGTGGCTTGGCGGTTGGCGGGACCTTTACTAGAGCGGAGAGGTAAATTTTATACTTCGTAAATTTAAAAAAAACGGACCATGTTTAGGGTACCGTAGCCAAATGGCAAAAACGGAACCCTTATAGATTCGTCATGTCTGTCTGTCTGTCTGTCTGTCTGTCCATCCTTATGTCACAGCCACTTTTTTCCGAAACTATAAGACCTATACTATTGAAACTTGGTAATTAGATGTATTATGTGAACCGTATTAAGGTTTTGATAAAAAACTAGAAAAAAAAACAATACATTTTGGGGGTTCCCCACAGACATGGATATACAAAGACGACTTAAATGCATCTACTTCGCGTGTAAGTTCTCAGACAAAGCGTCTAGGTTGGCCGCCGCTACTGACAGTCCGCGCGCGTCTGTAATTGCAGCAGGACGGCAGCGAAAAATAAAAAAAATGCCTCGTTACGTGATAATAAACTGCAACAGCCCTAAAATTGCAAGCGCCCAAAGTCAAGGACATATTTCCTATCACAGATGAGTTATTTTAAAATTATGTTATGCGTAAATTCATTTTAAAACAATTTTTTAAGTTTTCCAAGATGTGATTCCAAGATTGTACCTAAATAAGTATAGATAAAGGTTAAAAAACTACATTCACATTACATTGCCGCGTTTGCTTTGAGCGTTTGATCCGACGTTGTGTGTTAAGAAGCAATGAATATCGAAACAAGCGATACTGTCGCGCATCGCTACAACGTCGTGGTACCGTCAACTTCTCATTCGTCAGTTAAATTTAGCGACTAGTGTTGTTCGTTCTACAACATATACCAATAATCGATTTTAATCGATATCGGACTGACGAATGATATTAACTATTATTAAAAAGCCAATTTAATAGGTATTGATATAAACAAGCTCATTTCCTAATTTACACTTTAGAAAACGAGGGTAATATTTTCAGAGTTCATGTATGTAATATGGTCGCACACGTTTATTCTTTGAACATACTATGATATACGTTTAGTATGTTTATAAATTTCTATTGTGTTTGAAAAATACTTTTTTTATAGTTTCCCACGTGATCCAATCATAAAGGAAAATGGATTGCGGCCACAGGACGGAAAGACTGGTTTCCGACTAAATACAGTATTTGTTCGATACATTTTGAAAATAGCAGCTTCATTGAAGGAAAAAAGTTGAGATTCACAATCTGCGTTTAAGCAATTAAACACTGCACCGTATTTTTTTGCGATTTTTGTTTTTCTTTCCATGACGTTCATCGTCACACGTTGGTGAACAAAACCGCGCTCACTGCTCGTTAGTGAGTCGTCCTAACTGAATTTCCCACATTGAAGCGGTCGTAGCGCGTAAGTATATTTTCGATACCTCTACGCGGAGTGAGACAAGCCTGACATGGCTAAGAACGACCGCAAGGGAAGTTGCTTTAACGTAAAAAAAACTCATTGAAATCGGTCCATCCGTTCGAGTGCTACGATGCCACTCTTTTTCAAACGTGTTTTTTTATAGATATTCGTTCGCGAATTCGACTCGCACTTGGCCGATTATTTAATAATAGTTTTATTTTTAAAATTCAATTAAAATACTGATTCTTTATTATCAAACAATTTTCCGTTTAGAATCATTTGTTTACCCAATTTCATATCATTCGTCAGTCATAAAATCGATTGTGATTTTTATCACAAATCGATCAACTTGAATGTTAATCGATTAGAGATTTTAGGTTATCTAAAACTACTGTATCTTAAATTTACCACACATGTCTATAATCCCTCGTGCTTTAATAAAATATCAACAAACATTATATTTTAGTAAACTGACTTGAATATTTACGTGAACGTGAAGTTATTTTAAAGCACGTTCACACTGAAACTACTCGCAGTACTGATGATTGCGTATGGTAAGCGAGCGCGGAGTGAGCGAGCGAGACCAATGATATAAAATCACGCGAGATATAAGCGAGAAAATCAGGGCGGCGGCGTGTGTCTTCAATAAATCGTTTAAATCGTAGCGAGTGGTTTCTTTAAATCGGTTTGAATTTCCCGTCACTAAATTTGCCTGTGACGTCACAGTAGGCATTAAAAAAGTTGGCACGCTTGGTTTCCATACAAATCTTGATACTCGCGTTATCTATGTATATCTATATCTGTGGGGTTCCCCATACTCTGAACTGAAATTCAAAAAAATATTTTTCATCAAACCCGTACCTGTGGGATATCTATGGACAGGTCTTCAAAAATGATATTGAGATTTCTAATATAATTTTTTTCTTAACCGAATACTTTGCGCGGGAGACACTTCCAAAGTGGAAAAAAGTGTGTCCCCCCTCCACCCGTAACTTCTAAAATAAGGGAATTATAAAACTAAAAAAAATATATGATGATGAACATGAACACCATGAAAACTACCAGCGAAAATTGGTTTGAACGATATCTAGTAAGTAGGTTTTTTTTTAATACGTCATAAGTCATAAACGGCAATTTACCTTTCATTCAATCAACTCAAATATAAAAATTAAAAAAAAAACATACTACAAGACTTTTATATTGTTATTTGCTACTACGGAACCCTTCATGGGCGAGTCCGACTCGCACTTGGCCGCTTATTTAATGTAAAACTAGCTAGTGCCAGCGACTTCGTCTGCGCAGGATTGTCACACAATATCTTCATAAATTATAGCCTATGTGTTATTCTGATGTACAAGCTATATTGTTGTAAAGTTTCATTATAATCCATTTAGTAGTTTTTACGTGAACGAGTAACAAACATCCATCCATCCATACTTACAAACTTTCGCGTTTATATTGGCAGGATGGACTAAAAATTGTTCTGGCTCATTAGATAGATTATTAAAAAGTATCGTATAGGTATGTATTTTTCCATTTTTCTGATTTGCATACAATGACGTAGATACAGCGCATTTAAATTTTGCATGACGTCAAGATAATAGTTACGATTTTTAACAAAAGGTGACGTAAATCACATAAACTCCGAAACTTTGAAACACTGTATCTTTGTGATTTTTTTTTGCTAAACAAAAAAATAAGGATTCTTTATTATTAGATAATGTAGTTGCAGGACTAAATTAAACAATTTATTTTTTATACTTTGCCAAAAAGAAATTATGGTTCTTTATTTTTTAATTAACGGACTAAATGAAGTGATGTTTTCCCCAGTCTACATCTCAAATTTGAAATCTTTTTACAGAAAAATCCATGACCATTTCATTAAAACAATCTTCATTTCAAGGCAAACATTACGTGTATTCAAAAAAAGTCGATTTAATTTCCATTGTGGACTGTTTCCGCGTCTATTACTACGCTTGTCAGCCTGTCAGCATCTGTCAGCGGCGGATGACACATGTCAGACAGAGATAATGGTTTGTGGCTTTTGGATAATTTGGCTTTTTATCGTTATTTGGTCAAAGAGACAAAATCAAATCGATAGATTAAATTCAATGAGCAATCTTGCGTGATTGTACTTTTTTTGTGTTTGTCAGATGGTAAAAATGTTTTTGTTTGGAATGGTAAAATTTTGTGAAAGAAAAGCGCCGAAAAATTATACAGGCTGACTGGTAAAACCACGTGTCATACTTGAGAACATAATAAATCGTGATCATATGTAGCGTCAAAAATATAAAACCAACAAAATACCTAAGTACTTATTAATTAAAAAGAAAAATTTTATCAAATTAGTGAGCAGTCTCGGGATGTTTGTAAATCGCGCGCTCGCTTCGCGCTCGGTACCTGCCCACCTAACTCGGTCGTTGTTAAAGCGCTCATCTCGCGTGGCGCGAGTTTCTACATTTATTGTTTTTACGGGATAATTTAATTTGGTATACTTTAAAGCACCTATTTTTTACATATTTGGAACGAGAATCAAATATTCAGTGCCCCAAATTGTAGCGTGATTTACCAGTCAGCCTGTATTTATTTAGATAAGAGCCCAGGTAAAGTTAAATAAAAAAATAAACCTAGTCACGACCACGGCAACCACCCTAAAGTATACTGACGTCATTTGACTAATAACTAAATCAGATTACAAGATGACATCAAATACAAACCTTGAAAGTCCCCATATGTGTGACATCGCAAACTGTATTTAGGGTTCCGTCCCAAAATTGCTAGAGGTGGGGTGTATGACTTGTCTTCACATTTTTACTTTTGCTTCGTCATACGTGTAAGAGACATAACATGCGTAATAAATCGCAACACGGTAGTTCGAAATAGATAGCTGCTAGATTACTTTAGTATAATAAAATAAAAATAATAATAAAAATCAGCATTTACATATAAATATATGCGTGCAGCCACCTGGGCGATTCGTATTTGCAATGACGAATAATTTTTTTAAAAAGGTAATACATGACGCACTTTACTCATTCTTTGAAAAGCATGACTTACTCTGTGAAGAACAACATGGTTTCAGAAAGAATAAGACTATAAATATGGCTGTATACCAGTGGCGTTGGGTGAGAATTTGGGCTAGTACAGCTATAAAACTCTGATTAGGTTATAAAGGTTAATAAACGTAAGCCGATCAATGTACGGCTTATAATTCGCATATTATTATTTTTATTAGTCTGAGTAATTGTCTCTGAGCGTGTTTATACAAAATTTATCACTGTGTGTATTTGAATAACCTACGAAAATTTTCGTATGTTGAATATGTGGGTGTGTGCAATCCAGTCATGCTGCTAGCTTGCAGCTTATGAAGATAGTACCTAAATGGAAATTTACGTAGGTTTTGTTGTTAGTAATAAATGCTTATATATTGGAAACCCGTAAGGGAACCCGATGGGAATCGGCTTCTAAGAAGGCCCCGCCACACGAGTTTCTATCTAGAATAGTAAAAAATGTAGAAAGTGGTAGACAAGTATCAGGATATGGCTAGAGCATATGACTTTATTGACCACATTATATTACTTTTTTGTTCTTTGGCGATTATTTTAAATTTGCTATACTATAGTGATCTACTATATAGCCCGTGGTTCGATTTAATACGCATAATTATGTCCCTTACACGCTTTATAAAAAAAAACACTTCAGAAGTTTAAAATAGACCCCGATACCCATATAAAGTGACCTAAAATCTGCTCCGGCGGTACGAAACCATTCATGTGTGAAACCAACTCACACTTGACCGGTTTTTTCGTTCCGTATCTCTATTTCGGGGAGCCTTGGCCGTCATCCAGAACCGTTTCAGTGTCGCGTGTGTCACTTATAAATATATAAGTGTATCACCTTCAACGGTGGAAGTTGCAGACTTCGGATTGACAGACAAGTCGACAGGTCGTCTACCTTTAGGTAGACAAATAATGAATAAATAAATAAAGAGGTACGGACTAATCAGATAACTTGAGCTAGCGCCAAAGTAAGTTAGAGACTTCATTATCATTTTCATTTCAGCCGCATAACGTTTACAGCTGGACATAGATTTCCAAAATGACCGATCTAGAGCAGCCTGCATCGTCAGGTCGTTGCCTCGACTACCTTGTGAGTGGGTGTCACTTCACTTGTATAGTGGTCGCCATTGGAGAACCTTTTTGCCCCATCGGCAGTGGGTTCGTCGCGTTGTGTCCCGCGTAACTTTTGTTCTTTTACGAATTTCCTCATTTCGGATTCGATTACGTAGAACGTATAGAAACACCGAGCATAGCCTTTCCAAAGCGCGTTCGATGAGCCTTATCTTATGAGACCCCTAGTAAAGGATCACGTTTCAGAGCCATAAGTCATCACAGGTAATATACATTGGTTGTAGACTTTAGTCCTCAGACACAGAGGTATTTTAGACGAGAAGACACTGCGTAGCTTCCTGAACGTTGCCTAGCCGAGTCGGATCAGTCGAAAGACCTCTCCCTAGACGCTGGAACTTCCTGCCTGTATCAATTGACCCAGGTAGATATACTGCTTTATAACTTCGAGGGTGGAGCTCCCAACATAAACAGGAAGGGGTGCGACACGGACATTCGACATGACTTTAGTTTTGTCAATATTCATTTAAGGCCCATGTCTTGTTGGGATAGACTTGTGGGGATACAAACTAAACAATACTATACTTCCCTGTCCTCGCTCGCACCTATCCCCTGTTCTCGCCTTAACGTGTGTGTTGAGCGGGCAAACACACACACATTGTCATGTGCACGGATGTATAGTTTCGTTTGTAGTATTCATAAATGATACTCCGCTTCTATGAAGTGCCATACCTATGACATAGCTTCATAGGTAAGCGGCCATGTTTCGACACCAATACAATATCATCGTCGCATGGTTTTTAATGCCGACAGTAAATAATAAGGAAGTGGACTGGGTAACAAATATTTTATTCAGTCTGTTAACGAGATTAACCGAAAATAGAGGGCCACTATTTTTTTGGTTTGGCAAAGTAGTAGTTATTCACAAAGATACAGCACCATAAAGTTTTGGAGTGGGGATGATTTACGTCATCTTTAGTGAAAATCGTTGCTGATCGTGACGTCACGCGTAATTTAAATAAATAATAAATAAATAAATATATAGGGACAAATTACACTGATTGAGTTAGCCCCACAGTAAGTTTGAGACTTGTGTTATGGGATACTAACTCAACGATACTATATTTTATAACAAATTCATATATAGATAAACATCCAAGACCCAGGACAATTTGAAAAAGGCAATTTTCCAACTTGCCCTGACCGGGAATCGAACCCGGGACCTCTGGGTGGCGGACTAGCATGGTGACCACCACGCCACGGAGGTCGTCTAAAAAAAATATTTTAATCCACATCACTATTAAATATATACTACTACTTCTCTTTGAACATACAACCACCACATTAAGTCGGTAACAATCAAATCCAACATAAAATGTTTGTTGTACTCTGGCACTCAGCCAATTGTTATGAGCTGTGTACTGCATTATAAATAATGGATGCTAGGTGAGTACTTTGAATAATACTAATATTTGTTACTGTTTCTTTGTTTATTGGGTGTGTAAGTGGCCACCATTGTCAGATTTTTTAAACTGTTTAAAGGCACCGGGCAAACCTTGACAATTGTCATTTTTTTCTTTTTGTTATAGTGCGGCAAACGAACAAGCTGGTCACCTGATGGTAAGAGATCACCGCTGCCCATGGACAACTGCAACACTAGGGGAGTAACAAGAGCGTTATCGGCCTTTCAGGAAGATATAGACTCGTTTTCAATATATATTGCTAACTGCAATAACGTGTACTATCTAAAGTACGGAAGAGCTTAAGAAATTTTAACGGCACAGGCACGCGCTCCAGTGCTCACCTGGGAAGGCCACCGGCCTGCGAAAGATCAGTATGCTCTTTAGGCAGTACGACTCTAATATGCTCTTTTCACCCCCCGATCCTCTTCCGTTCTTTCGACGTGTCCGAACCGGCGACAAAGGTTGCTTTAGAGAACCGATTATAAATATATTTTTGGGACCACTTGACAAGTAAGCTTTTTCAAATAAAATCCGTTCGAATTTTCCAAATTGGTTCAGGCGTCTTTGAGTTATCGGGGACCATTCATAAGAATGCTGGTCTGGGAGAAATAAAAAAACTTAGAATGTACCAGCTGCTTCTCTTCCCACGCAGATCGTAAAAGCCGATCGAGGGAATGGGCAAAAATGCAAATCATGTTAACAGGCGATGCGGCTAGCAACCCATCACTGTATTGTTTGCTTTTCCATCTTCTCGCCCACCATGACGCTAAAAGTGGCTTTTGGGTCTTGCGGCCCTGGGCTCTGCATAGAACCGCAAGACCCAAAATGCTCTGTCTGCCCCATTAGGGATAAAGACGTGATAGTATGTATGTATGTATGTATTCATAAGAAAAAACATATAAGTTAAATTCGAATTCATAACCTGCTCCTTTTTGGAAGTCAGTTAAAAATAACATTATAATGGAAGAAGATCTTAACGTAAATTCCCTCTAAAATACAACAAACTAATCCATTTTGTACACGTTGTTTGTAAAAGATATACAAAAATATATCCTCCTACTTTACGAGTGAGTGTTTGACAGAAATATCTCTAAACATTAAAATAAATCACTTATATTTAGACATTTTTTACGTTAATACGTACTTCTACGCCATTTTTAGGGTTCTGTAGTAAACAAGGAACCCTTATAATTTAGCAATGTCTGTCTATCCGTCCGCGGTTCTAGACAGACACTATATGTACTAGAAAGCTGTAATTTGGCATGGCAAAAAAGTAGTAAAATAAGTACGAGATTTTTTCTCAACTAAGCTATCGTTGAATAGGTCTTTCAAAAATATTTTGAGCTCTTGAAAACTATCCTATTCTGAAATATTTATAATTTTTTGTTAGAGTCAAGTGTCCTCATATCTACCTGCTAAACGTTTATAAAAAAACACGTGAAAAAATTCACTGGTGTCAAATTTTTCGGGTACCTAAAGGCATCTGACATAGCTTGACGACTGCCATAGAATGGTAACAGCCGAGACCAATAGCTTATACATGCCTTTCGAAGCACCGAGGAGCTCGATGAATTTTTATAGCATTTTTGGGTACCCATCCAAGTGTGGACCATACCCGGTGCTGCTTTACTTGCGAAAGAGCTAGATGTGCCCACCTTTAGAGCTGCATTTTATGGCTTGGTCGGGAAAAGAAACAACTGTATGTTAAATAAAATCCATTCCAATTTTACTACGTTGGTAAACACAGCTTTATTTGAGTTCGATATGCAAGTCAAATACGAAAGCTTGCATAATTAATTTTATGTCGGTGCGTAATTTTGACGAGATAAATTGAGATTTTGCCGTATGGTTTCCGGCAGAGTAGAATAGGATACTTCAAGTCTTCGCGTGGATGACGTAGAAGGCGACTTAGGAAATACAACAAAGGTTATAAACATCAATGAGACCTCTCCAATCCATCTGTCCAGCGTAGAGAGTATAGGTCTCTGGCTGCTCTGGCCAAGTATGGCTCTGGTAGTACAAAGAGGGTCGCGCTTTAGCAGTGGAGACTAAAAAAGACCTGATGATGATCATGAAATTGAGATATCTACACTTTTATTAGTGGCCTGCATCCAGCACTATCCAGCAACCTTGGTCAGATCGTCGGACCATATATGGATGAGTGTCTTACGCTTCGCTTGCCTGATCATGACTGTTAATCCAGAACCTTTTTGCTCCATCGGACATCCCGCTCGCTGCCACTTTAACGTTTCCACTGAAGCGGAGCAGAGCGGAGAGGAGCTTAGCGCCGCATGAATTGACCAATCACAATGCTCGAACGAGGATAATGAGCTAATTCGCTGGGCTACAAGTATGTCAGTAACTTTAGTACTCCATTGAATTCCCTCATTTCTGATTTGATCACGTATAGAGCATAGCCCTCTCTATACACGTTAAATGACCTTAAGCTTTCTTATGACAGTAAGCAGTCATCATTCTCTCTCTCTCTCTCTCATCTGAGCGTTTACCCAGTTGCATCCTCAGTTGCAATGCTGAGAAGCCCGGGGTCCGCTTAGCGGACGGCTAGAGTAAGCAGTCATCATTGATAAATGATAAATAACTGATAACACACGCAATGTAAGTAAGATGAAAGAGACAAAAGACTTTTCCGGTATAGGGTTTTCTCGCTCTTGTCTGAGTCAATGGATATGAAATTAGCTTAATTATTATTGTAAGTCACAAACATGAGCCTTGGGCCGCCGCCAACTCTCTAAGAACGTTGGAAACTAACTGAGGCAAGCGCTTCCTCATCGTTTCCTGTACGCCGGATATTATCTTTGCATTTTACAATGAAAACTAATATTTTTTACTCCCGACCAAAAGAGGTGTTTGTTGTTTGACGGTCTGTCTGTGGCAGCGTAGCGCTCGAACGGATGGATCAATTTAGCTGCGGTTTTTTCACGTGAAAGCTAGTTTTTTTGCGAAGGTTTTGAGCTATGTTTGATAAAAATCGGTTTAGCCGTTTAAAAGTTATTGTATGTTTATGTTTGGAAGTCAGAGCTTTCTCTGGCAAATAATAGATGGCGCTACGGATATCAGGTTGGTTTTAATTTGCCTAGGAAATAAACTTGCCTGTCGCAACGCTAGGTTATAGAGAAGCTCGAAGGGCAGGGGTTACTTCATAAAAAATACGTTAGTCGTACGATAGCTACGTCCTATTTCTATGTCAAACCAAATTAGACTTCATTATTAATACGTTAGAGCTCAAGGTTGCTTGACACTGAAACGCGGATACGCAGTAACGTCAGTGTTGCGTACTGCTTTTGAAGTGATCCCCGTTCACAGTGAGACTGCCTCCGTGGTGTAGTGGTTAGAGCGTTCGGCTCATACCCGGAGGTCGCGGGTTCGATTCCCGGCGAGGGTAAGGACTTTGTGTTGTTGTCCTAGTTTGGTCAGGACATTGCAGGCTGATCACCTGATTATCTGATAAGTAAGATGATCCGTGCTTCGGAGGGCACGTTAAGCCGTCGGTCCCGGTCACTGTCGTTACCTAAAACCATGTCAGAGGCCTTTAAGGCGGTTTAAAAACTCTAACACTAGTATTAGTCACTAACACGCTATATAAGAAGAGGACTGTGAGACTTCACCACCGGGCGTGGTCCTCACTTGGATGGGTGACCACAAATGGCATGAAGTGCTCGTTGGTCTAGTTGGAGGATGCATTGCTAGTGTTCTCAAGTAAAACAACGCTGGCACGGTCCGCATTTGGATGAGTGACCACACATAGCACAAAAATATCTCGAGCTCCTCCGTACTTTAGAAGCACGACACATACGATAAACAGAACATTACCCTACTTCTAGCACAGTCGGATAAAATTTCAAATATTATAGCCGAATACGTTTGACACATTTCATTACCAGACACAATTTTGGGAGTCGGCCAAACGATGTATCGATCTCATTCATAATAAACCGTTGTTATTGGTTTTGTATAAGATTTTATGAGATTGCCTGACGAATCTTAGGGCAAGAATGTAATGATTTCGCATTTTTAACCGACTTGAGAGAGGAGGTTCTAAAGTTCGAATGTATATAACTATTTTGGTCTAACAAAATATACCGAAACTATTTTAAGGGTGAATTATTCAGTCCATGACACTGAACAACTTTCCCTAAGGAACATGTATCGAAATATGAAAAGTAATTTTTGGCCTCCCATACAAGTTGACCGATCAGCTGATCCGAGTTTGTATGGAAAGCTAAAAATTATTTTTTACATTTCGACAAAAGTTGTTTGCTGAATAAAACTGAAAATAGTTTCAGTTTATTTTGTTAGATCTTAAATATGTTTTCCTTTTTTATGTAAGTAAGTTCCCCGATTACTCGAAAATGCCTGGATCGATTCGATAATCTTCTACAATATCCACGGGATGACTTGGAGTGGCCATTCTACTCTGCAGGAAACCATACGACCTAAAAAAAGTACATAAATTCAATAGATTCTATAACCTCTTCTTTCTTACATTCGGTTAAAAAAACACACAAAACAACATGGCAACAGCGATTTGCCTAACACCGAACCATAACGAGTAGCCATTACCAAAAACAATATGGCGAATGAGCAGATTTTAATCATAATGGCCTCAAAGATGGCCTTGGAGCTGAAATATCTGTAAATATGTCCCCAACATGGCGTAAAGCCAACTGGATTGGTGTTTGTGATGTGTTGCATGATTGACGGACATATCAAAGTAGGAACTAGATGCGGAGCTTGATAGCCCAGTAGTGCATATGAATTGTAGCGATAGCCCGCTTTCGCTGGGTGGGAATGAATCTGAATGGGTGCAAACATAAACGTTGTGTTTTTGAGTTCTATCTGTGCTTCTAAAGGCACGTTAGTCATTGTAGTAGGTTGTACTATAAAAGGTACAATGGTAGATTAATAAAATTAACTAGGTATCACATTCAATAGAATAAATAATTTTAATCTTGAAGTTCAAGATGGGCCACCCCAAAATGCCGGGCAACTTATCGGGATTCGTTTTCGTTATTGAACTAGTCATTTTTAAAGTATTATTTTGACGGAAAATAATTGACGTATATAATTTACGAGATTTACGGGCACATGACTGCAGTTATTAGTATTACAATTTTTAACCCCCGACGAAAAGATGGGTGTTATAAGTTTGACGGTAACGTCTGTCGGTCTGTCTGTGGCAACGTAGCGCTCGAACGGATGTACCGATTTCAATGTTTTTTTACGTGAAAGCAAGTTCTCTTGTGGTGATTCTTAGCTATGTTTGATGAAAATTGGTTTAAACGTTATTGGAGGATAAAGCTTGAAAGTCAAGGCAAGTCAAGGCTTTTCCTAGCAAAATACAGATGGCAGTACGGATGTCAAGTCGTATCGGCAGTTCCACAACTCATCCCCTAGATGGCGTCCTTGACATAAAGATTTTTATTTTTTTTGCTTAGCAAATAAACTTTTAGACAGATATTTTAACAGCCCTTCTTCTTCAACTTACGTGTTATAAGATATAGTAATTTTACTTAGCTGTGCATCTGGATCTTCGAGGAGTGAATTATTTTAATTATGACGTTTGACCAACCTGAAACAACAAAAAAATTGTATGTAATGAACTGTACTTATCTATATTTGGATGAAAAATAATATAAACCACAGCAAATGATATAAAATTATAGTAGTACAATAATGTAATTGTTTATTGTGATTGGGTGGAAAAAAAGAAATAATTATAATAAAAAATTATATATTATATTATCGTTACAGCATTTTAAGGGGTATACTTATTTACTAACCAATAACATAAACCAATTAAAATGAAACTTTAATAAATTTATATTTTACATTAAATACACGTAGGATTATTTCTAATCCAAGCCGCATATTGGAGGTTTACAAATAATAATACAATAGTAAAATTTTACAAGAATTGTAACTAGTTCTAATAGGGATACAAGCGTGATATGATTGTATGTAGTTCTAACTATGTCTTACGTTTTGGGCAATTGCAATAGCAGTTTTCGAAAGCAGTTTTTGAACTATTTAAAAAAGTTTCAAAATGTTTACACGTTATAAATAAACAATTTTGTTGAATTAATATCCCAAAATACAACTTATTTGAGGTATCGGTGCTCTATATAAAATATTTTTCATTTTACAATGTGTAACGAAAAGAAAACGGAGACATAAAAACTTTTACATTTTGTAGGTATATTAACAAATTATTGGTTACTATACTCCATTTGTTTATAAATCAATACCTTTGCAAATTACAAAGTAATTATGTCATTTATAACATAATTACTTTGTAATTAGCAAAATTATTAATTTATAAAGTGTATATTTCAATAAAAAGACATGTCAAGATTATTTACAATTATTAAAATACCTAACCAAATGGAGTATAGTCATTGAATATACGAATGTAATATGATAAGTTAGTATCTATATCTTTTCTGCCACAGGAGGCCTATAAAGAGCAATCAGTGAGCGATCAACCGTATTAGATAAAATGCCACTAGGCATATAATCGACCTATTTCTTATTAATATCGCAATTCCAATTAATTCCAATAGAGCTGGGCGAAGTCAGATCAAAGTAATGGCTTGTTTATGTTTGTGACTAATACGATTGGTCGATTGAGATGGTTTAAAAACATTCTGGGTTTTTAAGAACGTCTATTTCAAGATATTTTCTTCAAAGGACAGATTATGTCAGACTTATGAACGCCTACACCAAAATTTTCCATACAAACGTACTATTAATAAAAGCTTTATTGAACACAGTGGCACAAAAGGTGGACTTAACGCTAATGCATTTTCGCCCAGTCCACCTTTAGGAAAAATAGAAAATTTTCCGGGTCTAGTACTGCCCCTAATATACTCAAAGTGCCCCCTTTTTGAAAAAAATCTTTGAAAGGAAACGGAGGTAGCATTCAAAATTGTGTCTTGACCAAGTCCCAGATAACCCTTCAAAGAATTTTATGAACTATTGTTTATAGTTTACAGTGAGAACGTGAAGTTTTTTACGCACATTAGTAAGACCTTGGTCAGGACGTCTGATCAACTTGTGGGTAGGTTAGGCAGGGTGCTCTAGATCGTTCATTTTCCTTTCTTGAGAGAGGCCTATGTCCAGCAGTGGACTTTATGCGGCTAAAATGATAATGATGATGATGATATCATCGCAAGTTTGCGGGATTCCTAGACATACATACGCGCAATCAAACACATTGATCTCAAATAGCTGTCTTGGAAGAAAGTAGAAAATAGGTACGTAAATACATAGGTATATTGACTGCTAAAATCATAACCCTTTTTACAGCTTTGCCGAAGTGGAGTGAAAAAAATAATCAACCCAAAACCCACATGACATCAACCACCATTTTCTCTAAACACGTCACCGCACCGCCACATATTTTTATACCCAATATATTGTTATAGCGTCCGTGATAAACATATATTATATGCGTATAAATATCTGCGACGCATTTAGATGTCGCACGACCGCGATATTGCGTTTGGGATGTTGGCGTTGTGTGACATTGATGGTTGGGCAATGTTGGAACAAATGTTTGGCGTAGGGAACAGAAACCAGAAATACTTTTTTTATTTTAGCGTAATATCGGCATTCTCAGTTGTGCTGCTTAGGGTACGGGGAACTAGAAATACTTTATTTCAAATGCTTTTTTCCATTTTAGCGCGTTATCGGCATACTTAATTGTGTTGCTTTGGAGCCCGGGTGAGCTTAAACACTTTTTCTTCTCCAAATATAACGTGTAACATACATACATACATACATACATACGTACTATCACGTCTTTATCCCTAATGGGGCAGACAGAGCATTTTGGGTCTTGCGGCTCTATGCAGAGCCCAGGGCCGCAAGACCCAAAAGCCACTTTTAGCGTCATGGTGGGCGAGAAGATGGAAAAGCAATCAATACAGTGATGGGTTGCTAGTATAACGTGTAACAAAATATACTAAAACTATTTTAAGGGTGAATTCAGTCCGTGATAGTGAACTACTTTCCCCAAGAAAATATGTCGAAATCGAGAAGAAATTGCTGACACATTTTAAATGACTAGCCTGCCTGCCTTCAAACTTATTAGGGTATGCATTTTTGCGAAAAGTCTACTAACCAGCCGCTTACTATGTCAAACTCTCCTTGGAAATGCAATTTCAGAATGAAATTTTTATGCATAGACCTTTAGTCGCCTCATATGACTTCCACAGGAAAAGATGGATAGGTCCTATTCTTGGCCAAAAGTTTGAAGACGAAGATGATACTATATTTTTATTTTTAAGGTAAGAACATATTATACGCACTTCCTTTTCATTGGTTTTGGAAAAAAACATGTTGTATAATAAATAAGTTCCTCTATCCAATTATGTAATCCAAATTTGTATATGACCTGTATGTGTGTGTTTGTGTATGTTACCTTCGTTGGTGATCAAACCCAGAACCTTCGAGTGGCAGAATAGCGTAGATATGTACCAATACCATGGAGGTCGTCATTGGTCGCCAGGGCATTGGAGCAAACGTTTTCACATAGTTTATTAAGGCCACAATCCCTCACAAAACGTGTGATATATTAAAGGCCTGACGAATCCAGAATATTTCTTTTGTTGCTTAATATTCAGGCAGAGAAATTTGTTCCTTCATTGTGTGCACATACTTTTTTTCTATTAAGCAAAATCTTAATACTTCTAATGAATAATTCTTGTATATTTATACATATCCGAATTATGATTAGGATCACAGAAATTTTTCCAAAGAATTTGATGAAAACATTAGGGAAACTCGGAGAAGAAAAATTAATCTAGTAATTTTTAGAGAAATTCATATTCTTGTTTTTTTCATTAAACAAAGCCCAGATACTTCGTTTTTAATATTTTATTGGTAGCGGGGAGCTTCCGTTCTTTACGTTAGTAGTTTTTTATTTATTTAAATGTTCATTCAGTAATTAAACCTTTACAGGCACTTTTACACGTCATTATGTATAATTTACATTACGTGAAATGTATACTAAAAAAAATATTCTTTAAAGAAAGGTTGGACAACTATCATACAATAATCACAGACATATAAGGCAGTCGTTTTTGAGTCGATCAACTGATAGCCCTATATTTCACTCGCACACAGACGATAGTGTATGAACGTTTTATCTTTGTTTACGTGACAATTTTGCTCAAACTGTATGAAGTTTCTGAGTTGTGTTTCTGTTGTCGATTTGCAACGCAAAATTCGTATTTCCTTTCTTTTATTGTAGTAATTAATGGCTGCGGCGTGGTGACGGCAGAGTAGAATACAATTTGTAACCGCGACTACCGGTTTTTAGGGCTCCGTAGTAAACAAGGAACCCTTACAGTTTCACCATGTCTGTCTGTCTGTCCGTCTGCGGTCCTAGTCAAAGACTATAAGTACCAGAAAGCTGTAATTTCGCGTAGGTATGGGTATAATTATTAGTCATGCAGAAACAGTGGTAAAATAAAATTTAAAAAATTGTGTAGATGTATACCTACATATAAAGTGGGAGTCAATTTTTTTTCTCTCATTCCATTATGTGGGGTTATCGTTAAATAGTTACTTTATTTCCATTTTATTCGCTTGATACTTTACTCTGATTGACATCTAATTACATTTCTTATGGGCATAAATACTTATACATACCGACCCCGAAAGGGCACTATTTTGCCCTTTATAATGTGGTACACT
Source organism: Acrobasis consociella (assembly GCA_963555685.1). NCBI lineage: Eukaryota > Metazoa > Arthropoda > Insecta > Lepidoptera > Pyralidae > Acrobasis > Acrobasis consociella. Next base: position 2,026,202 of record OY743127.1, read on the forward strand.
ATAAATTTAAAAAAATATAGTGAGTTTGTGAACACCATTATGCGGTTTAGTTAGAGTCAACTGTCCCCCCTCCTAAATGGTTTTATGTAAGCAAATGACAAAAAATGGCAGTAAACCAAGTTAAAAGAAAAACTAAGTATAAGAGCTAAATAGGATTTACAAATTAAGGAGTTATAGTTGACCAACTTATGAAATGTTCTCGGGAAATTTAAATTGAATAAAATTAGTTTTTAACACTTTTTATACGAACCGTGAGGATGTAAACTGAAAGTCGGCATTTGCAACTACGGAACCCTACACTGCACGTGGCCCGACACGCACTTGACCGGTTATTTGACGCTATAGAGTGTAAAGCTGCAGATTTGTTCAAAACGTTCTCTATAACCTTGAAACTACACATGTTACGTACAAAGACAACATTTAATACTCGACACCGTAAAATTGTAAATAGGCATGTAGCTAATTTTACCATTCAAAGCGATATACTGAAATACTAAGTCAGACCGCGACGGATCTCAACCGCAAACTCAACTGTTTTTTGCGTGGTCCAAATAAGGAGTGTTGGGCACTTACATAATTACATTGACTGCCTCCGTGGTGCAGTGGTTAGAGCGTTCGGCTCATACCCGGAGGTCGCGGGTTCGATTCCCGGCGGGGGCAACGACTTTGTGTTATGTAGTTTGGTTAGGACATTGCAGGCTGATGACCTGATTGTCTGATAAATAAGATGATCCGGAGAGCACGTTAAGCCGTCGGTCCCGGTCACTGTCTTTGACATTGGTCGTTCCCTAAAACCATGTCAGGGCCCTTTAAGGCGGTTTAAAAACTCTGACACTAGTGTTAGTCACTAACACACACGATAAGAAGAAGACTTACATACTTAAGGGTTTCTAACTCAAAGGGTAAAAAGGAGACCCTATTTCTAAGACTTATCATGAGCGGTCGTGGTGGCAACTCAGTTGACATTTTTGCAGATGGTGTATTTTTTTGTTGCCGCTATAACAACAAATACTAACATAATGAAATTAATATTTAAGTGGAGTTTCCATACAATAAACGTAATTATTTATAGGTAATGGTACGGAACCCTTCGTGTTTCGGACGTTTACGTTTTCCTATGTGTAAGCTAGCCAACTGCCCTACGTCATGTACCATATAGGACCTTAATGAGGCTAACGATAGAAAAATCGCCGTGGCTACATACTTAGTGGGCAAAGATGACTTGAAATTAAAACTACTCTTGAACCATGTCGACTCTGTAATAAGAAGTGGCCAACACCAACATTAAATTACTACTATTTTCAAGCTGTTTGTTTATTGATATTAGCTTAAGACATAATCTGATTCGGATCCCGGAGAGCAAACACATGCTATTTCTTCTATCGCGATGATTTTTTGAATTCTCATCAATCTAAACTACCGAAACCATGCGTTATAAAAAACAAAAGTCTTTTGATCCCTATTTTTTAACTATTCGTTTAGCTTAGTTTTTAGGTGTTGACGTGAAATTAAAAGTCGGCATTCGCAACTTAAGAACCCTACACTGTACGTGGCCAGACACGTACTTGGCCGGTTATTTGTTATTAGCCGCCCATATCTCAAAACTGGGCAAAGTTGGAGGCCTTAACGCTACACTACGCATGCCTGACACGCACTTGGCCGGTTATTTTTTATTAGCCGTCCATATCTCAAAACTGGGCAAAGGCCTCCCTTCATGATTCTCTATCCTTGGTCTTTATTTTCCAATCTAAAATTTAAAATAAATCAAAACGCTCCACACCTCTAACTTAAACCATACGCTTACATACAAAAGACTCTTTATTATGCAGTTGAACATAAACGTTGAGAGTTGTTACTGGCGATTTGAGCCCGCTACCTTGTTTGTTTAGTATAATGACAGTTTCTCAACTTAAGACATGTTACTAACACATTTTTTTGAATTGTCATCTTCAGGTTTATTTTAATGCATTTACATGCCGTGTGGTATCCGGCAGAGTAGAATAGGGCCACTCCAAGTCCTCCCGTGGATGTCGTAGAAAGCGACTTCGGAAATACAAGCTAAACAATTATAAACATCATAAGACCTCTCCAACCCGTTTGCCAGCGAGGAGAGTGTAGGCCAAGTCCTTTGGCTGCTGTTATAGTAACTTGTTAGTAATCTATGGTTGTGGCCAAGTATGGCTCTGGTAGTACAGAGAGGATCGTGCACCTGCAGTGTAGACAAAAAAAAAACCTGATGATGATGATAATGATAATATGCATGATGTTGTATTTTTTGTCGGTGTCATGAGTCGTAGAGCGAAAGCTGGGCCGAGCGTCAGCTCGTGAACGGGTGCCGCTAGGGGTTTTATTATATGCGTTTGAATGGATGGTGTCTTCAGTCATAACTTCATCACCAGGTCTTTTTGTCTCCACTGCAGAAGCACGACTCTCTCTACTACCAGAGTCATATTAGGCCAGAGCAGTCACAGTACTTTGGCCTACACTCTCCTCGCTGACCAGATGGGTTGGAGAGGTCTCATTGATGTTTATAAGCTTTGTTTAGCTTGTATTTCCTATGTCGCCTTCTACGACATCGTGGATGTCGTAGAAGGCGACATAGGAAATACACTTGAGGACTTGGACTAACCCAATTTCCTCTGCCGAAAACCACACGGCGCTATGTGACGTCATAACTAGACTTAGTATTTTAATTTTATTTCAAACAAGCATTACTTTTTAGGGTTCCTTACCCAAAGGGTAAAAACGGGACACTATTACTAAGACTTCGCTGTCTTTCCGTCTGTCCGTCTGTCTGTCACCAGGCTGTATCTCAAGAACCGCGATAGCTAGCCAGTTGAAATTTTCACAAATTATGTATTTCTGTTGCCGCTATAACAAAAAATACTAAAAACAAAATAAAATTATTATTCAAGTAGGGCTCCCATACAACAAACGTGATTTTTTATGATGGTACGGATTAATTAGTGCGCGAATCCGATTCGCACTTGGCCGGTTATTCTATTATAATTTGTCTATGAGTTTACACTTAGTACAGTGAGTACAGCGAAACCTGATGATGAAAACTATGATGATGATCATTTAATAAAACCGTTATCTGTCTAAATCAAGGCGACCTTCTAAAATATGTACCCTTCTCTTTCGTCACTGTCAACTTCATTTGGGTAAATAATGGTTTACCTAATTAAACAGTTTGTTGCCTTCTTCTGACGTGCGGTTAAAATTGAACTAAACTTAATTGCAAGTAAATGATCTGACAGTAGTTGTTAGCGACGCGCTCAAATAGTTCAATTTTTTATTGTACATACGGTAGATTTCACATGTGTAGCCCTGAGGTAAATGTCACCGTGACAGTGGCACGTTAATATTGTTTTTGTAGAATAATTTTCCCGCCTTTTTGACTGTCAAATAATTCAAAAGTCAAAAGTTTTTTCTTGTGATTGTCAATTGTTATAATTTTGTTTGTCGGCTTCCATGTAAAATAATTTCTCCGCTGTTTTTCTATTAATTAATTGTACATAAACTCGTTTTAAAAGTTCCGTAATGTATAGTTTTATCGACGTCCCGGTGTTTTTTCTCGCTCATACAATAAATATCACCTACAGTAGTAATGACTAAGAAATCGATAGTAACATTGACATCATGGAAATATTAAAAAATGAGTTTGACTTTTTAACTGACATGACGGAGGAGGTATCAATGCAACCCGTATGTTTTTTATGTATTTTCCGCGATATCTTTGCCACTTGTGAACTGATTTTGATGATTTTTGAAGTGAAAACTTCTTTAGCGGCGTTGTGCACTTTTTTCGGAATGGGTAAAAAATCTTAAACTCGCGTCAGGACACGTGGCCTGATCGAAAATTCGTAAGACGGCGTAGGGCGCTTGCGCGAATGTTCGTGTGTGTTTATGTTACAGCGTGCTACGCGCATCCATGGATGGTGACAGCTGATGGCTCGACCGTCTGTGTAGTGGCCAATTGGCCATATTGCTGTGTATTTGAAAATGATTTTGTTGAAAATGAATTTGGTCATGCTTGTGACATTTGTGACAGACTGTGGTTCAGAAAAGATTTGAAATATTTTATACTGATAATTAAAGCAATTCGTGCAAAATTATTCCCTAACCATTCCAAAATATCAAAAATGCACAACGTTAATATTCAAGTTTTCACTTCTGCCGGCACTCCCAGAGTGCAACCCGTCGTTTTTTTAAAGCCTTTTAGTACAGTCGGCTTACGAGATACCTGAACCGGCCCTCTATCTATATCTCGAATTTTCACTTAAACTCAAAATAATATTAACATAAAAAATTATGATAGATTTTAATGAAGTCTTTCTAAATATAAATTTTCACGTTAATATTATTTTGAGTTTAAGAGAAAATTTAAAATGTAGGTAAAGAGCTGGCCCAGCTATCTCGTTAGCCAAATGTACTACATTGGTCCCATATTATTTTAGTGAGGATATGATAAAGAAATTTAGAGATACGAAAGGAAACTCCTAAAAATTATATTAAGTCCTTACATTTTTAACAGTTTAATTGTTGGCTTTCAAAACTAAATACTTAGACGGAATGTATCTAACACTGTGTTTTCATTGCTCCCAGATCAGTAAAGCAGACTTAATTAATTTAAATTACATATTTACTATCATAGGATATATAATATCTCTTAATAATCGTAATCTTATTTTGTTGTACAATTGATGGTTATGTACTTACAGCTAAGTTTATTGCCGCTTCCTAAGGGCTTAGTGCAGAAGAAGCGGCAACAAACTGTACTGCAGCATTTTCTCCAAGGACGTCAACTCACAATTAAATTAATATTTAAAATTAATATGTATGTGGACAAAAAATATACTGTTTGTTATATCTTTATTTTAATAAAAGTTTTATTAATCTAAACTAAAACTAAGCGTAAACTCAAAAAAACGGGGAGGTAGAAGAAAGATAAATTCGAATGAAAATAGCAAATACAAAGTAACTTTAGGGTCCGACTCATCGTTTTCCGATAAAGCTATAGAGTTCGATATCTACAGAGACGTCGAGTTCGAAAGATGGAGCTTTCTCGAGATAGTGTAGTGATTAATGTGTCTAGAGATCGGGAACGTCTTTATTGGACATTTTAAATGAGGACCGTCGATAAATAGAACAAAGATTTTAAAATTAATAAATATGCATGACAAATAAAAAAAACTTTCGGTCCGTCGTTAATAAAAAAATATTTAGCCGTTTTTTTTTTCTTTTCTCTGAGAAACAAAAATTGACGAAGATACTACAGCGCATTTAAATTTCGAATGACGTCACGTTAGGTTTAAGTACGACTTTGAAATAGCGGTGATGTCGCAAGCCTCTACTCTGGAATTCAGATGCTCTGTATTAATGTGAATTTGTACTTTTTAACCTACTGCCAAAAAAGGTCGTTATTATTTCGTCGTGATCTTTTTTATTAGCTTTTATTTAGTTTCACCTGTCGGTCTGTTGATTAGGAGAATATTTTTTTTGTTTGAATGGTCATACTTCTTAGGTTATCAAAATCGGTTGTGTAGTTTTGGGGTGAAGTTGGTTTTTAGTTTTGAAAATTATTTGTTAGACTGAAAAATATGGGTCCATTATTTTTGGATAATCTAAAAGACGTACTAATTATAATAATACTCTTCTGACCCTGTCATTACCCTTTTTCTTGACGGCAGGTTGGTACTACCATAGATCTAGATTTTTTTATCTTTCTAAATCTATGGGTACCATGATAGGATTCACGAGAATTTGTTGACAATTGCAAACTCCAGAGGATAACAGTTTTGCCCGGTAATTGAATAAGTAATGTATTTGTTTATTTAATAAAAAGTTTATTTGCTGGACCAATTAAAAACGACACCATCTAGTGATCAGTTGCGGAATAACATAATATTCTAAACGATGTTAAGCCATCTATTTATTATCCAGGTAAGATTTTCACGGAACATAGCTAAGAACTACTGCAAACTAAGTCGCTTTTACATTAAAAAACAGCATTGAAATCGGTCCATCCGTCCGACAGATAGACTTGACAGACGGATGGACAGAAATGTTGTTGAATATATTATATTTCCTGCTAAGACGGCGAAAAAACCTATTTTTATAATAGGTATCCAATGTAGATTGCGGACTGACCGAGAGGCGGTGGAAACGGGGTCAAAGCTATATTTCTTTACAGTACGAACATGTGAAGTTAAGGGATGATCACGAGATTTTTACTTTCACCCTTTTTAGGGTTCCGTAGTAAACAAGGAACCCTTATAGTTTCGCCATGTCTGTCTGTCTGTCTGTCTGTCTATCTGTCCGTCCACGGTCCTACAGAGAAACTATAAGTACTAGAAAGCTGTAATTTGGCATAGATATGTATTAATTATGGCAAAAAAGTCGTAAAATAAAATATAGGAAATTTTTTTTTTCAGGGCGATCAACTTATAGAATGTACTTGAAAAAAAAACATACAAATTCAATAGTTTTTAGACATATTTAGTGGCAAAAACGCAAAGTTGGCATTCGCAACCACGGAACCCTACACTGCGCGTGGCCCGACACGCACTTGGCCAATTATTTCTTATGGTAATAGTTAATACTGACGTCAGATTTTTGCGCTGCTTAAAGTCATCCGACAAAGAGTAGTTCAATAACTAATGTCTTCTAGTGAACGAAATTGGGCCAAACATCTCTCGTTAGTAATCACACAAGTTAATAAATAAATACCTAGGGACAAATTACACTGATTGAGCTAGCCCCAAAGTAAGTTCGAGACTTGTGTTATGGGATACTAACTCATTCACGGACACTAAGCCAGACACAATAGAAAAAACAATTGATGAATGCTATAGAAGTCCTACTGTCCGTTAACGTGCTAACTCAACGATATACTATATTTTACAACAAATCCATATATAGATAAACATTCAAGACTCAGGACAATAAAGTAAAACAAGGAACCTAAAAGTTTGAAGTGCTCTTTAAGACAAATGAAACGAGCCCAAACTTGATGGGGTTCCATCCTTTCATTACAAAGTGTCTATCGCCACATCCGGATCCATCATCGTACGCGTGCAAAATTTCAGCTCAATTGGAAACTGGAAAGTGGGTGAAATTTAACTAGCAAGATTTAATTACAGACAGATAGACATGGGACAGGTTAAACTAAATAAAACTTGTACTACCAAACTATTAATTGCCTAATTAACTACCTAATTTATCACATTTATTTACAATAATGTATAATATACATACACACATACGTTACATACATATTTACGTGTTATAAGAGAAACAATTGAATTATTTTAACAAGTTTATTTGCCAGGCAAATTAAAAATAACCCTCGATTTTCAATAGTTTCATGTGTAAACGCCATCTAGTGATAAGCAGTGGAACTAAATAGTATAACTAATTTCCGTAGCGCCATCTATTATTTGTCAGACAAATTATAAAACCCCGACTTTCAAGCGTTAACCCCCAATAACTTTTGAACTGATTTTCATCAAAAATCCTCAACTGTCAATAATACCATCTAGTGATGAGTAGCGGAACTACCGGTACAACTTGATATCAGTAGTGTTATCAATTACTTGCTAGGGAAAATCCTGACTGACTTTCTAAGTTAACCTCCATTAACTTTTTCCCCCGTTAAACGACTGAACCGATTTTTAGCAAACATAAAAAAACCACAACCAAACTTCGAGCGCTACGATGCCCCAGACAGACATACATTACCGTATAATTCATAACACCCCTCTTGTTTGTCAGGGGTTAAAAGTGAGTACCTACGAAATGCAAATACGAAGCAGAAACTATGTACAACTCCGTACAACTAATGTAACTGTGACAGTAACAAACTATACGAACAAAGAACGTCATCTGTCTCACTGTGTTTCGAGAGATAGCATTGTGATGCTGAGATCATGTTCTGTACATGAAACTGTATTTGTTTTAAATGAAATTATAAAGGGAAAGATTTTTCTTTGAACGACTAAAGTAGGTAACAAGAATGCTAACAATTTTTAGTGTAGAACGGTAAACATATTTTTAGAACAATCTTAAAATCCATTTTAAACCTGTGACAAAAATGAGAGATGTCATAAATTAAACGCTAACGTCTGTTTGTCTGTCTGTCAGTGGCATCATACCACTCAAACGGAGGGAACGATTTAAATGCGTTTTTTTACGTTAAAGGAAGCTTTCTTGCTATGATTCTCAGCTAAGTTTGATTAAAATAAAAAATAAAATATATGAAATTTTTTTATGGTAAAGAAGAATGTTATTCTTAAGAGCAGAAAAACATTCAAGCGTTTGTAAAATTTTCATCCCTTCCCCATTCGCTCTGCTTTGTCACTAAAATTCCCTTATCTAAGATATTTTCCTGCCAATTCTCATATTTTCATCGACACAGCTACTCCATCGCTTTCTGGGTGTTCCTTTGGGACAAACAAAACACACACACACCTAAAACAGTATAGCGTCCTATTTTACCGAGAGGAACCCCTACAAAGCAAAATATCTTTCAACGCTGCATTTAATCGTGAAATGCATTGTTGTTTACAACAATAAGTCCGCTTCAAAAGAAAACAGTTTCACTTTTCTTGCAAACAGGCTGAGAAAATAATTTAAAATACATATTTTATCATAACTCTAAGTCTTCCCGTGGACGTCGTAGAAGGTGACTTAGAATACGAGCTAAACAAAGCTTTTCTAAACGTCAATGATACCTCTCCAACCCGTCTGGGCAGCGAGGAGAGTGTAGGCTAAAGTCCTCTGGCTGCCTTGGCCAAGTAATGCTCTGGTAGTACAGAGGGTCGTGCTCCTGCAGTGGAGACAAAAAGACCTGATGATGATGATGTATTGCCAAGGTAACTTTTTAAACACTAGCAACACTTGGAGCAAATTCAGGCCATCATTCTGAACTACTTTCCATAAAAACAATTATCCAAAAACGAAAACAAAAATTCGGCTTCGCATACAAATGGAAAATAATATTCTTATCGATTTTCAATCAGTATATCTTATATAGAAAATAGTCTTGTATTATGGACTGCACTTGCTTCAAAAATATTTTCGGTATTCAAAAGTTGGCCTGTAATTTGAATCGCATTTTCGCCCATTCTCTCGATCCTGATCCTTCTACGATCTGCTCGGGAAGAGAAGCAGCTGGTATATTCTAGGTATATAGGGTTCCGTACCCAAAGGGTAAAAACGGGACCCTATTACTATGACTCTGCTGTCCGTCCGTTCGTCTGCCTGTCTATCTGTCACTAGGCTGTATCTCATATACCGTGATAGCTAGACAGCTAAAATTTTCACATATGCTGTATTTCTGTTGTCGCTTTAACAACAAACTAGCTTCTCGGGCGCTGCGCGGGCTGCCTGCAGCCCGCGGTTTTTCGTGCAGCTGTTGAGGTATGGTAAGACATGTTTCCAGTTCTGAAAATGGGTAAGGTTGTATGGAGGGGAATTGTCCTTGTATGGCGGCCATCTTGGATTGTGGAAAAAAAAAAAAAAACAAATGACGCTCGTCAAATTGCTTACGACCCTCTACATTTTGGAAAAAAAATCGCACCCCTAACCTCAACCGTTTTCGCAGGCCGTATACCTTTCACATCAGGTTCTGCAGATCTTCAAATGTCCGATTTTTCTAGAACTCACTGGAGCAGCCTCTACACGACCATACACCAACCTAAACCCCTCCTACCCGGGAACAGGGCAAACAACTATGTCAATCAGTGAGTAAGTGGTAATGTAGGTTTTTATATCGCTTTAACAACAAATACTAAAAACAGAATAAATAAATTTTTAAGTGGGGCTTCCATACAACAAACGTGATTTTTTATAGATAATGGTACGGAACCCTTCGTGGAGTTCCACGAAGGGTTCCGTACCATTTTTTTTTTCTCTCTGTCTAGTATGAAACAACTTAAATTTTAGTAATCTATTGTGCACTAACCTTTACTTGCGGCCTAGAAAAATCTTTGCTCTCAAAGATTTTAAAGAGGAAGAGATTTCTGTACGAACACTTGGGGATTCTAAAAGGTAAAAAGCTCTTAGTAGGTTTTTCAGCCAAAAGCTTTTACAGTTTTAAGATCGTTTTTAATGCCAGTTAGGCAATTTAAAGCAACCCAGATTTTAAAAATAAAGTTTTTATAATGAATTGATATATTAATTATGGACATACCCGTAATAAATCGAACCACCGGCTTAAAAACGAAAGTTGTTTTTTTTATTACCTTTTTCCGCCATTTCAACCAATAATTATAACAATTATAAGGATGTGGACAAAATTTTTTTTTGGCTCTTTCTTAAGATTATTAAAAAGGTATGGCATATGCCAGATATTCATATATAGGTCGGCCAGTGACGTTAACGGCAGAAGGGTCGTCGAAATCTGGAAAAAAACGATATTAATGGCGGTAAGTCCCGTAATACTAATAACAGTAGTTGTGACCGCGAAACTCTAAAATCTAGAATCTGATATAACTTGTTGATAGATACAGATAGATACATTTTCACGTCTATATCCCGGACGGGGCAGACAGAGCCCGGGGCCGTAAGACCCAAAGGCCACGCTTAGCGTGATGGTGGGCGTTAAGATGGAAAAGGAATCAAAATAGTGACGGGTTGCTAGCCGCATCGCCTATTATCATGATTCAAATCTCGCCTCTTCTTATCGTGTGTGTTAGTGACTAACACTAGTGCCAGAGTTTTTAAACTGCCTTAAAGGCCTCTGACATGGTTTTAGGTAACGACCATTGTCAAAGACAGTGACCGGGACCGACGGCTTACGTGCCCTCCGAAGCACGGATCATCTTACTTATCAGACAGTCAGGTGATCAGCCTACAATGTCCTAACCAAACTAGAACAACAACACGAAGTCGTTGCCCCCGCCGGGAATCGAACCCGCGACCTCCGGGTATGAGCCGAACGCTCTAACCACTATACCACGGAGGCAGTTATCTCACATTGTATACATTGACACCCAATAAATGTATTACAGCTCGCATAAACAGAACACCAACTAACCTCTACTGGGAATTGACAGTACCAATTACAGTACTCCAGTCCCAGTGGGTCTCAGCCGTTTCTAAATATTCAATTATGTGGCTGATCAAAACATCTGGTTAATTATTCATAGACCCTTATATCTCACTCGGAAAGTTTATGGGCGCACGCTCTGGAATGGAAAAGTGGTTTAAATGTTACGATTTCTTTCTAATATGCTAAAAAAGTTAATATAATACAATAACCTTTATTGCACAAAATAAATAAATACAGCACTTATCTTAAAAACTAGGAAATGCTCAAAAGGCGGCCTCTTTTCGCTATGCAATTTCTTCCAGGCAACCTTGCTATAAAGAAAAAATGTGGTGGGAAATTAGGTAGTGCGGAGGTCAATATAATAAACATACTTATATACAATTATACTGCTGGTCTAAACTTCGTAAAGTCAAAGTGAAAATTTTATATTCAATGTAGGATCAATTTTTCTCTTATTGAAAGTAAGATATTATGAAAGTTAATTTATCCCGAAGGTTGACTGGTAGAGAGTGCTAACTTTTGTACCATTTATTATTAGTAAACAAAGTTTTAAATAAATCAATAATTATAAAGGGGGATTTAAAAGTATTTGCATAGAATGCTGCTGTCCATTCTAAAGTGACATTAATGTGAGACTTTTTATTTTCTTATGTGTAGAAATAATTTATTTTTAACCTAGCTTACATCCTATTGTTTCAGGTGATCTTAGTAATGAGTAATTTGACGATATGCCTTAAATCATACCACTAAAGGCTACACTGATGACAAGACACAATGTAAAAATATACCGAGAGTGTAGAGCGTCCCTCGTTGTCACCTACGTAATACATTGTACAATGTACAAATATACAGAGTCAATTAATTAGTCCCCTGTAGAGCGTCCCTTCATACCTCAAAGTGGAAACTCGACTGATTCTCGCTGATTTGTTTCTTCTGTAAACAGATAAGTCCGTTCGACGTCTCGCGTCACTTGATATCGCAAAAATCTTTATCAAAATATCACCAATGATCCAACATGGATAAAAAAGTCACATTGTACAAATATACCCAGCAAATTAATTAGTCCTATAGTGTAGAGCGTCCCTCGTACCTCAAAGTGGAAACTCGACTGATTCCCGCCGATTTGTTTCTTCTATAAACAGATAATTCCGTTTTACGTCCCGCCATTTGATATCAAATACAATACAAATTAACTTTATTGCACCATGGTAAACAAAAAAAATTACAACAACAACAAGAAACAATAAAGGTACGAAGGCGGAATTATCGCTATAAATGCAATCTCTTCCAGCCAACCTTTGGGTGAAGGAAAAAATATTTTTGAAACTAGGTGGGCGCAGTAATATACCTACAGTTAATTTACTTACCATATTAATAATATATAAATAATACATACCTATGCGATACATAAAATAATTTTATAATAATACATTAATATATTATTAGTAACACTGAACATAACTGATTATAGCGACAGCGACAGCTAATATTTAAAAAGGCGATTTTTTAAAATGGTTTTAATCTGACCAGTACGAACTTCAAGAGGAAGAGCATTCCAGAGGTAGACAGCTTGTACTTTAAAGGATTTGGAGTAGAATCCGGTCGAATGAGAAGGTATTTTTAGACGCAAATCTATTTTGATATCGTAAAAATCTTTATCTAAAATCACCACTAAAGGCTCTTAACATGGACGAAAAAGTCAAATTGTACAAATATTCTGAGTAAATTTAATAGTCTCAGTGTAGAGCGTCCCTAGATCTTCGAAGTCGACTCCCGATTTGTTTCTTCTGTAAACAGATAAATCTGATGTCGCGCACTTTATACCGCAAAAATCTTTGTCCAGATATCCGCTAGTTTCCAACAAATCAAACGAGATAATTCTTTCTTACGCGCAAACAAATATTTTCTACGGGATTTGTATGAAATACCGGACTGTGGTGTCAGTTTTTTCGAGGCAAAAAGCGATTTTAGTATCAGTTTTTCTGTGTTAATAAATCTAAATACATGAGTTGTTGATGTGGGATATAAAACCGCCATGCTAAAGTGGAATTGGGCAGGGCATGTCAGTAGGATGCACAGTATTGCACAGCTAGAGATGGGCCAGAATTACAACAGAGTGGTTGCCTAAAGATGGTTACCGTCGCCCGGGTAGGCCAAGAAAGCTCTGGCGAGACGATATCGACGCATTTCAGAAGGGATGGACGAACCTAGCACAGGAAAGAGATAAGTGGAAGACGATGGGAGAGACCTTTGCCCAACAATGGGACAAAATAGGTTAATAATAAAAAAAAACTAAAATCCCGTTTAGAATGGAAGTGACTTATAAGACAGTGTTCGATACTATGAAAATCGGATCAACAAATTTCGAAAACAAATACCCGAATATTTTGTTACGTTTTATTTCTTTATCAGTAAAAAATAATTTATTGATAACCCAGCCCACATCCTATTGTTTGGAGTAATAAAATGTTGTCTTGATCAAGCCCTAGATAACCCTTCAAATGCTGCCTAGCATTGAAAAGTTCCCTTAAATTATACCACTAAGGACTCTAACAGTCGAGCGACAGTTTGCCGCGACACTTGTCGGCGAGCATCGGCGACTGTAAGAGCCCTAAAGGCTTCAACACCCATGACGGGATACTTTGTATACCTCAATATACAGAGTAAATTAAATAGTCACAGTTAAGAGCGTCCCTCGTCCCTCAAAGTGAACTCGAGAGACTCCCGCCGATTTGTTTCTTCTGTAAACAGATAAGTCCGTTCGACGTCGCTCCACTTGATACCGCAAAAATCTTTGTCCAAATATCCGCTAGTTTCCATCAAGTCAAACTAGATACTTCTTTCTTACGTGAAAACAAATGGGACCGTGTACGAATTCAGCGATTGTCGCGCGACATAGGTCGGCGACGGTTGGTGACAAAAGTTACGGGCATACTGTTGTCCTGTAAGAGCCCTAAAGGTTCCAAAACCGATGACGGGACACTTTGTATACCTCAATATAACGAGTAAAATAAATAGTCACAGTTAAGAGCGTCCCTCGTCCCTCAAAGTGAACTCGAGAGACTCCCATCGATTTGTTTCTTCTGTAAACAGATAAGTCCGTTCGCCGTCGCGCCATTTGATACCGCAAAAATCTTCGTCTAAATATTGTTTTGGGGTAATCTTGTTATTTTGTAGAATTCTGCATATTATTATATTACTATGCGCGAGGCGACCACTCCAGAATGGTAAATTCAGTGACATGAAACGTATGTCTAGAGTAATAAGATCAAAATTCGCTTGCAATCACTTCTAGATATCTAAACGAAACGGTGCCGAGTTTCGACGCAAGCTAAATTAAACTATATCGCTAACGACATTGAATAGATAATTCTTTCAATTCCTTTGTTGAGTAAGACTTCTGTACGGTCATGCCTACCCGTCGCCTTATAAACACAATTATTTCTCTTCTTAAGAGTAAATTATCCGGCACAGTTATTATAAGAAAACGTCACAAAAAAGTGAGATTTTTCTTTGATAGACACTATTTCCAACAAGATTTTAGATTTATTAATGCAAGAAAATATAAGAGCGTTAATTGGATCACTATCTATGTACGAGCGAGCTCCTACATTTGCATTATTTATAGTAATGCTGACAACATGAAATTGTTTACATGAACAGTGGCAATAAATCAGTCATACGACATACACGCGTCACTCGTTTCTTTTAACATCCTAAAAACTTTAACGTAGCTTTAAACTCGAACATCAAATGTGGGGTTATTGACCTCACATTTTGGTCCTTCGAGCCGGATAGTGAAGTGCTGTGTATTTGTGCTGTTTCTGTGATTTTGCGATCGGTCTGATAGGCCTCCCACCAGCGGGTCTCACCTGTCAGATTGAGACGGCGCTCTACAATTACAGTGCAGTGTAACCTAAAATACACGGAATTCCGGAGATCCGGTGCAACGCAACATCCAACATCGCTCTGCTGAGCTAACTACCAACACTAAAACATCTAACAACATAACAAGATACCTATCTTCATCATGGAAGTGCTCCTAGAACGACAACAACAGATTGCTGAGAGTATTTCGAAGATATTTACTAACTTTAAAAAGGATTCTGCTGTTCGCAAGACCTCCAAGTATCGTAAAACAAGATTGGACGCCCTACAAAGCTTATGGGGTGAGTACGAATCCAATGACACTCTTCTAAAGCAAGAAGAAGACAAGTCAGCTGCATATTACATTAACAATGAGTTTGAAGCTGTAAAACAAATATTTAACAGTGGTTTTCAAATGATTCAGAACACTAAGCCCTACGTCAATCCTAATGACGGGGAAGGTTCTCGAAATGGTGGCGGATCGGATGACAGAGGGACGACTTCAAGGTCTGACGAATTGATAAGCCAACAGAAAACAAACTTTCGAGCATTACATCGTGTTATTAAAAACATCAATATAAAAACTTTAACTGAAAGTTGGGAAATTGAAGATAAACTGCAAATGCTCCAGTCGCGCTGGAAGGCTGTTGATGAACTGCACTGGCAGATTGACAACCTGCTAGAAGGAGATGATCAAGTTTATGAACAGGATTTTTCTCAACACGAAGAAGCTTACGAAAAAACAAAATCGGAATTACACCGCAAGTTGAATTCGTTTAAACATCAACAAGACTCGACACCACATCTCGAGTTACCAACATTTTCGGGAAATTATGCCGCCTGGCCAGCATTTTCAGATCTCTATAGCGAGGCGATCCATAAGAACCCAACACTTAACAAATGCCAAAAGATGCAACACCTCAAAGGAAAGCTTAAGGGCGAGGCTGAGCGTCTGGTCCAGCATCTCAGTATTTCGGCAGAAAACTACGATTCTTGCTGGGATATACTAAACAGAAGATATAACAACCTACAGCTGCTATTTACAAAGCTTATGCAAACTTTCATGAACCAACCTACTATGCAAAAACACACTGCCTATGAAATCAAGCGGCTTCATGACATAAGTTTGGAAACTGTACATGCCATCCACAACCTTGGTGTGGAAACTTCTACCTGGGATCCGATTCTGGTGCACATCATAACGGAAAAAATGGACCCAGAAACATACGCAGCATATATGGATGCGCGGAAAAACAAGCGCGAGCTTCCGTCATTTGAAGAATTAATTACATTTCTGGAAAATAAGTTTACTGCTTTGGAGCCTTTGACTAAGAAAGGTAAACCAATCAAACAAAACGGCCCTACAAAGGAAAATGAACCTAAGAACAAAGAAAATACGAACGAGGCAAGGCTCAAGTTCGCTAAGTCATACAAAACACACGTCGAACGAACATGTCCACTATGCAAGGCCAAGGACCATGTGTTGTTAACATGCAAAAGGTTTTTAAACATGACACCAGAGACAAGGGTCAACACAATAAAATCATTGTCTGTTTGCGAGAATTGTCTGTTTCACCACAAAAACAATTGTGTTTCTACAAAGAAATGCAAGGTTTGCAGTAATGCACATCATACCGTTTTACACGATGCGTTATGCGATAAGACGGAGTCAAATAACGAAGACAAGCCGACGACTTCGCAACAGCGGAAATCATGCCATGTGGTCGGAAATTATGACGAAATATTGCTCGCTACGATTGAATTAAACATACGTTCTAAGGACGGAACATTTTTACCAATGAGATGCCTGTTGGATCAAGGTTCTCAAGTTAACTTGATAACCGAACAAGCTGCTCAACGCCTAGGACTCGACAGATGCCAACAAGCAGCGTCCGTGTTTGGTATCGGTTCATCAGCAACACACAGCAATGGAGCTGTTCAACTTATCTGCGAGTCAAGATACAAAAACTATACCTTTATAACAGAAGCATTGGTTATGCCCAGGGTTATCGGAAACTTGCCCAACTTTACATTTGAAAGGCAACCCTGGTCCCACTTGTACAATATACAACTGGCGGATCCTGAGTACAACGTATCCAGACCGGTAGACCTACTACTTGATGCAAAGGTCTATGCAGAGATATTGATGGATGGAATCCTGCGAGGTCCTGCCAATGCCCCAATTGCCCAACAAACTCAACTTGGTTGGATATTGGTTGGCAATGTAAAAACGTTCAACTGCCACGCAGTTTTAAACAACCTTGACGAGATTTCGCAATACTGGGAGATGGAGGAAATAACCCAACCGAACAGTAATATGACACCTAGCGAAGAGTATTGCGAGAATTTGTATCAAACGACAACAACACGACGGCCCGACGGAAGATATGAAGTTAAGCTACCGATGAAGCCTAACTTTGAACAACATCTGGCCCCATCTAAAACACGAGCTGTCGCACAATTTAAACAACTCGAAAATAAATTTTCAAAAAACGCACAGCTTCACGAAAAGTACAAGGATTTCATCACTGAGTATATAAAACTTGGGCACATGAAATTATGTACCGCGCCACGTGAGCCAAGCTGCTACCATCCACACCATGGTGTTATCAAGCCGGACTCGCTTACTACCCAGCTGAGAACGGTATTCAACGCGTCCTGCAAGTTGTTGAATGGATATAGTTTGAATGAGCTGATGGAGGGCGGACCTAATCTGCAACGAGATCTGCAAGCCATGATTTTACTATGGAGAAAATTTGAGTTCGTGTACACTGCTGACATAGAGAAATTCTATCGTCAAATATGGGTCAAGGAAGAAGATCAGCATCTCCAAAAGATAGTATGGCGCGATTCAACATCCGAAAAAATACAAGATTATCAACTGTGCACGGTCACCTACGGAACCAAGGCTGCTCCCTATTTGGCACTGCGAACCATAAAACAACTATTACAAGACGACGGCGACCAGTATCCCCTTGCCGTAGACATTCTAAATAAACAATTGTTTGTGGACGATCTGCTTGGAGGCAGCAACAAAATGGAAAATGCAATAGAAGCGCAACAACAAATTATCGATATTTTGAAAGGCGGAGGCTTCAAACTGCGAAAATGGGCCAGTAACGACAAAAAATTACTTGAACATTTGCCGACCGACCTAATAAGTCAAACTATGCTTGACTTTAAACACGCTGAAACTAACAAAACACTCGGATTATCGTGGAATCCATGTACAGATCAATTTACGTTCCATCGCTCGGTGCAATCAGTTGATAACAATGAGTCTACTACTAAGCGAGAATTACTATCGCACATATCAAAGGTGTTCGACCCGCTCGGCTGGCTGTCGCCGGTCACTATACAAGGCAAACTCATATTTCAAAAGGTGTGGACTTTGAATCTAAGCTGGGACGATAAGCTGCCCTTGGAAGTACAACAAGAGTGGGACACACTAAAACAAGATCTACATCGTATAGCTGAAATAAAAATAAATCGATGGATTGGCAACACAGAGAGACCTATTGAACTTCACGGGTTCTGCGACGCCTCAGAGAGAGCCTATGGATGCGTCATATACTGCTACTCTATCGGCAACGATGAACAACCGTTGATACGTACGTTAGTGGCTGGAAAAACAAAATTAGCGCCACTTAACAAAGCTATGTCGCTACCGCGCTTAGAACTATCAGGTGCATTGCTTCTATCCAACCTGATGCGCAAAGTCATAGACTCACTAAACATTCAGAAGGGACAAGTCATAATACATGGATGGACAGATTCAATGGTGGTGTTGGGATGGTTGAAAGGAGACATCTCACGATGGAAAACCTTTGTGGCCAACAGGGTCGCGAGCATTAAGGACACTATGCCACCATCCTGCTGGAATCACGTGAAGTCAGAAGATAATCCTGCAGACTGCGCGAGTCGAGGCTTATCACCTTCTCAACTAATTTCTCACCCTCTTTGGTGGGAAGGGCCAGAATGGCTTAAGACAAAAAACATCCCACAACAACCGAACACATCAAACATATCGGTTCCAGAAGAAGAAAAGAAAGCGAAAGTATGTGTAGCACAGACTAACACACAAGAAACAATTATCGAGTCGCTTCTAGATCGACACAGCTCTATGCAACATGCAGCGCGCGTACTTGCATGGGTGTCGCGTTTCATTTACAACCTACGACACACTGATAACAAACGAACATTGAACTTGAAAGTAAATGAAATACATAACGCGCACAACTTGATAATCAGGGCTGTGCAATACAAACATTTTAATGAAGACATAGAACATCTTCGACACGAAAACAAAGTACAACGGAGAAGCAAACTTTTAAACTTACATCCATGGATTGATAACGATGGCATCTTGAGAGTAGGTGGTAGACTGGAAAACTCTAACCTGAGTAGTCATCACAAACATCCTATGATAGTGCCTAACAATGATCGGCTCAGCATTCTTCTGATAAACTGGGCTCATAAAATGACACTACACGGCGGGGCACGGCTAACATTGACTTACCTGCGATCTAAGTACTGGATGCTCAGTGGAATGCACTCAGTCAAGCGAGAACTACAAAAGTGCACGAAATGTGTAAGATTTAGAGCCTCTAGCAAAAACCAACTAATGGCAGACTTACCGAAGCCTCGTGTGACACCGTCACGCCCGTTCTCACATGCTGGAGTAGACCTGGCTGGACCTGTAGACGTCAAATCAAATAGGGGCAGAGGAATAGCAACAACAAAAGGGTATATTGCCATCTTCATTTGCTTCTCTACTAAGGCAATCCACATTGAACTGGTGTTAACCGGATTTAACATCTATAACATTTCTGGCTGCTTTCAAACGATTATGCGCACGTCGAGGAACGCCACAGCACATGTATAGTGACTGTGGTACTAACTTCGTCGGTGCCGCCCGAAGCCTGGAACAAGAACACAAAAAAGCATTAAAACATTACTTAGCAGAACCTGGAGTCATAGATGCACTGACGAACTGTGGGGTCCAATGGCACTTCAACGCTCCATCCTGGCCCACCGCCGGTGGCCTCTGGGAAGCTGCTGTCAAGCGAATGAAGCACCACCTCAGACGGGTACTTGGTGAACAAAAATTAACTTTTGAGGAGTTTACCACTCTTCTCACGCAGATTGAAGCCTGCCTTAATTCAAGGCCACTGGTGGCGTTATCAGACAGCGTGGAAGACCTCAACTGCCTCACTCCCGGCCATTTTCTAACTGGAGACCAAACACTGGCACCTCCTCTTACGCAAGAAGTCGAAGATATCAGCCTCAGTACACGGTGGAGGTTGACCGAGAAGATGCACAAGGACTTTTGGCGAAAATGGTCAATGGAGTACCTACAAACTTTGCAAACACGAAGCAAATGGCACTACGGTGCCAAGGATCTTCAAGTTGGTGACCTGGTCATTATAAAGGAGGACAACATTCCTCCTGCTCGCTGGATTTTGGGAAGGGTCATACTGACTCATCCAGGGAACGACGGCCGAGTACGCGTAGTAACCCTGAAAACAAAAAACAGTGAAGGAGTTAAGCGTCCAATTAACAAACTGATATACTTACCTGTGGAATCAGAGTCGCATCCTAAACAGCAACTACCAGTACAGGAACCTAAAACAAAGCCTAAAACTAAACAAAACAAATCAAAGGGGAGCATTCTTACTACTCTTCTCAACATCATGGTCATATGGTTTACATTGTTCACAACAATAACCTGTGAACAAACACCGCGATCGATGGAAGTGACAACCCTACATGAAAACAAGCCGCTTTACTTTGACAAGGTCGCAGAGATGCAAGCGATACAGGATGAGTGGAAGATAATTGTTTTCTACAACTTGTCTACCTATTGGCACAGTCTGGCTCATATTGAATACTACATCAACATACTTAACGACATAAGTAAGCAAGAACCAGCTTTCAAGGTTATCACATCTCATCTGCATCATGAAGTAAAGGAAATTCAACACTACAATAAAATGTTAAGCAACGAACATGGACGGCGGTCCAAGCGAGGTCTTATCGATGGAGTTGGATACATAGCCAACTCGCTATTCGGTGTCCTTGACGAAAGATTTGCTGCCAAATATGACGAAGACATCAAGAAAATACAGCAGAATGAAAACCATCTTCAAGGCTTATACAAACAGCAAACATCTGTAATTGAAGGGGAATATAATATTTTAAAGAGACACGAGGAGATGATGGTTACCCAGTTTGCTAGTATAAGTGAACAAGTCGCAGAGCTAAACAACTGGATGCAAGACGAACATAAAAAGTCAATGTACGTCACTGCGACAACACTAACAGCTAATATTATTATACAGAACCTACGCAAACTTCAAGAAGAGCTACTTGATCTAGTTACTGACGTACGCAGCGGGCACATGGACACACATTTACTATCACCAGAAGAGTTTGAGAATCAACTAAACATCATAGCAGCTCAAATTCCTAATGATATAACATTACCATGTGTCAGTGGCCAACAAGAATGCATACGTGAGATGTATAAGTTGTCACGAGTACATGTCAGAGTCATGACTTACTTGATTTTCGAGGTAAAGCTGCCGCTGCTAAGTGTCGAGCCCTTCGAGTTAAATCGAGTGATTCCCATTCCGAGAATTGATTCACAAACATCTATGGCAACCTACATACAACCCACAGCGAAATATTCAGCATTAAATCTTAAAAGGGACATGATCATTCCCATGTCTGAAGAAGATGTGCATACAAGTTGTATAGCATTTAAAGAAACCAAACGTCTATGCAGAATCAATCTACCTATACATACAACAACCAGGGCATTATCAACTCTATGTGAAGCGCAAATTATCAACAATAATAACATATCGGGCTGTGGCTACACTACAAAGTCCTGCAGCGATGACTGGATCAGGTTACACAGCCGCGCCGCGTGGCTGTTTACATGTTGCCAGGAACGCACTGTGCGCGTTTTCTGTAATGATGCATTTGTGACGTCGGAGAGTTTGCACGGCACGGGCATTATAAGCATATGGCCTGGGTGTATGCTGAAAGGAAATAACATCGTCATACATTCGCCCAAAACATACAACACTGAACTTAAAATTCATATTGATGAAATTGATACACCCTTACCTGAGTCAGGAGTAAACAACATTCTCAAGGAAATTAACTTTACCTATGCGCCTGAAATCCATGCACATCAATATAAGACACTACAAAATCAAATAAACACAATGAAGGCTAATCAAGACGATTTCAGCGCGCTCAGCAGTTCCCACGACGTGCACCACTACATTGTTTATGTACTCATTGCACTTGTTGGAATAACAATCATATGTGTGTGGGTGTATCGCAAGATTATCAGGTTGCGTGTAACCAGAATTATCAATCAACCTAGGGACTTGGAACTGCAAGAGGTCAAGAGGACAACTGCAGAGGAACAGCAAGCTTCTACTCGAACTGCCGTCGAGCGTCAGTCAACTAGACGTGGAGTCAACAAGCAGACCTCACCTTAATATTTCATATGATTTTATACTTTGTTATTTTTTCATTATAATTTTGTTTCGTTGTTGATTTCTTAAGTTCGGCAGTATGTACGAGCGAGCTCCTACATTTGCATTATTTATAGTAATGCTGACAACATGAAATTGTTTACATGAACAGTGGCAATAAATCAGTCATACGACATACACGCGTCACTCGTTTCTTTTAACATCCTAATAATTTTAACGTAGCTTTAAACTCGAACATCAAATGTGGGGTTATTGACCTCACAATCTATATGCATACAAATTTAAGCTATAATATCACATAGCATACTGGTTTAATGCACAATCGTTTTAAGCATAACGTCCTTTCGCATAATGGAGTATGCATAATAATTTTAAGCATAATGTACCTAATCATAATCATTATTTAGCCCTAACATTTTAAAGCAAAAAAGGATGTAAGCATAATGTCATCAAACCAAAATTTATCAAGACATAACATTACTTTAAGCATAAAAATGAATAAGCATAACATTTTTATTCATTGTATATAAGTAAACTGTTTATTAATTGCTAATAAGTTGAATCTAACTTCCTTTCTGGTCTCACAGTTGTTCTAGGTGATCATAAAAAAAAAAACTTAAACTTTGTTCTGGGTGGTCATTTTTTTTGCGTAATAATTAAAAATAAACACTTAAATAACTTAATTTTGTTTCTGTTATTTTAAAAAATATTATGCCTAAATACTATTAGTCTTATAGTTATTACGCCTAAAGAGATTATGCGAAATAACATTATGCCGTAACAAATTAGCCTAATATATAATTATGCCCAAATTACCAGTATGCCATAAAACAACTTATGCCTAAAAACTATTATGACAAAATATTTTATGCCAAACCCAATATGCCAAAGAAATAAAGAAAGAAAGAAAGAAGAAAGAAAAATACTTTATTTGGTGCAAAACAGGAGTTACATTATCCATTATAAAAATAAAACTATTTTTACACCAAAATGGCACCACTCAGCATATGGCAATGACGTATCTTTACATCATGCCGCTGGTCTTTTGGTCTCAAAGCATATTAGGACTAAAAAAATATGCAAAAAAAAGGGTTAATTGACTGCTCTTTTCAACCTTCCTTCACCCACTGTTGAGTGTAGGTCTCCTCATATGTATGCCATTCTCTACGGTTTTGAGCTTTTCTCATCCGTGTCTTTCTCATTACTTGGATTATGTCGTCGGCCCATCTTAACGCTGGTCTTCCTACGCTTCTGTGGCCCTGTCTCGGTCTCCATTCCACTACTCTCCGACTCCATCTTCCATCCTCTTTTCGGCTTAAGTAGTTACTAGCGGATTACTAAAGTGTTTATTGTACTCTAAGTTTGCGAAGAACAAATAACCCTATTTGCTCTTCTCAAACCAAGAGTACAATAAACATTTAGCGTCTCAAATTTTTGGAAGAAAAATTCTGGCGTAAATATTTTATAAACAACCTCATTCAAGATGTAAAACCCAGACCGAAGGCTTTCAAATATTTATATTAGGATTTGCCCAAGAAAATATACAGGGCTGTAAAATGAACAATAAAACATTGTGTTCAGTGATTAATTCAGACAGTTCTTTTAAATTTATTTAGATTTTTATTTTAGTTACTGTTGTTGTTTTCTTTTTAAAAGTTCCACACCCAAAGAGAAAAACGGGATACTAAGATTCCGCTGTCCGTCTGTCTGTCTGACTGTTTGTCACCAGTAATAGCTAGACAGTTGAAATTTTCACAGATGATGTATTTCTGTTGCCGTAATAATAACCCTTTAATAATTTTTTAATTATATATTGTATTTTTTTTATATAACTATTAAAAATAACTGACTTCATCATCATAACCACCGATTTTGATAAAATTTCTGTGGGACTACCTAACAAGTAGGTAGGTATATATCCTTTCGAACAAAACAACTTTTTTTGAAGTGAAAACTTCTTTAGCGGCATTGTGCACTTTTTTTGGAATGGGTAAAAAATGTTAAACTCGCGTCAGGACACGTGATCGCGTCAGGACACGTGTCGAAAATGATCGTGATCGAAAATTCGTAAGACGGATGGAGAGTAGACAGCTGGCGCGGCGTAGGAGAGGGAGTATCCCCCTCTCTTTCTACGGCGCGGCGAAAAAGTATGCCTACGCCTGCTGTTTCGTATATCAAAAATGCACAACGTTAATATTCAAGTTTTCACTTCTGCCGGCACTCCCAGAGTGCAACCCGTATTTTTTTTTTAAATTGGTCAAGCGTCTTTGAGCAATGGAGGAACACACATAAATAAATGATTGCTACGAACTGATAAGCTTCTCTTTCTGAAGTCTGTTAATTCTTCTTCACTTCTTAGCGTTGCAACAAATCGTAACAGGAATAGGTGAGTATCTAAACTAGGTATGTTAGTGTTTGATGCGGCTAGCAACTTATCACTATTTTGATTTCCTAACCTACACGACAGCGTTCCCGTCATCACCCTTAACATGCAAGATCCGCCCTAAGTTTAAAATGTGTCTTAACTACCTTAAGTTAAGACACATTTTAAACTAAGGGCGGATTTCACCAAACTAGTTTATAATTAATTCCGAGAGTAAATGGCAAAATACTCTAGAATAACTAACTATTGTGTTTTACTCTTTAGTTATTCCAAGAAATCAAATCATCAGGTTTTTTTGTCTCCACTGCAGGAGCACGCCTCTCTTTGTACAAACACAACGATACTTGGCCAGAGCAGGCAGAGGACTTGGACGCTGGCCACATGGGTTGAAGAGGTCTCATTGATGTTTATAACCTTGTTTAGCTTATATTTCTGAAGTCGCCTTCTATGACATCCACGGGAGGACTTGGAGTGGCCCTATTCTACTCTGCCGGAAACCGCACAGCATATTTATCCAAGAATAAGATGTCTATTTCCAGAGTAAGCCATTATACCGCCAATTTTCTAATAAGAGTAACGTTATCTCGGAATATTTTAATGGCGGATTGTTAGCAGCTAACTGAAAAGATTAAAATAATTTCAAGAATAGTTACTCTGGTTTAACTTAATGTTTGGGTCGAATCCGCCCTTAATAAAGTAAAACTTTCAGACTCATTAATAAGCTAAAACTACTCAGGTGTCGCTTCTCAACACCTAGAGGCTTAGTCAGTTTCTTGAATACTGAATAATTTACTGTACCTAGTAAAGAAAATTATGAAGACAAGCAATTTATTTCGTTATGCATTAATTTATTAAAATTGTTTCAGCGAATTCAAAAACAGGGTAGGTAGGTACGCAATTATAATTTATATGTATGAAAGGTTATAATACCTTTTCATTACTTAAATAAATAAAAGAACCCGACTTTCAATCCGTCCAATAACTTTTGAATGGCTCAATTAATTTCGATAATGATGCTCTCACTGGTAATTTTGATGATTTTGTCAGTAAATAAAACATTTGCATTCAGTGTTGGTGAATAATAAAGAAAACAAGAAATAGTAGTGACTTTTTAACCTTTAAAAAGGTGGGACTGTCAATTCGAATGGATATATTGGATATAATGTGTTACTCGGTTACTAGTGTAATTTGTCCCTATATATTTATTAACTATTACTCCGCCTTGACTAATTTAGAAAATTCTTTTTTTTTTGTTTGAAAGTACTTATTTGTCAGGTAGTTCCATTGAAAGTTTATTAATTTACTGGTTGTGTAGTTTGGTTTCAAGGCGGCTTTTAGCATAGACCTAGATTTTTTTACTGTTTAGTTAAAAAAAATATAGTTTTTATAAATTTAAAATCGACTTTGCCCCAAAATTACACAACCGAATTTGATAACATTTCTGTATAACCACCTGACAAACAAAAGTACAAAAGAATTTTCCAAATCCGTCTAAGTATCTTTAATAAACACAAAAAAAGATCACGACGAATTAATAACCTCCTCCTTTTAGAAGTCGAAAAAAAATTGATAATTTTGAGGGAAAATACGATAAAAATTATTAATGTAACAAATAGTACCAAATTGGTACCATGATGCTGATCTTCACATCCTCAGCTTCAATGGAGTTTTGCCCATTGCCTAAAGGTCGACGATTCATCAAACTACCCAAAATTAAGGGTCAGTTGATCCCCTGTAAGTAATTTCGATAATAATCCCTTTCAGATATCACGTCTCCAAACTACTGTGAGTATAGAAGTAAGTCACAGAATTTTATTTATTTATTTTTTATTCTATCTTATTACATTTATAGAGGTTTTTGTATTGATCAACTTTCCGTGTTCTAATGGCTTCGTGGCCTAATGGTCATCATGCCACGCTGGGTCCTGGGTTCGATCCCCGGTCAGGTCAAGATGGAAAATGATCTTTTTCAGATTGATGTGGGTCTTGAATGTTTATATTTGTTATAAAAGTATCTTTGAATTACAATTCCATAACACAAGTCTCGAAATTACTTTGGGGCAAGCTTATTTTGTGTGATTTCATCATCATTATCATCAAAACTTTAAGTCTCCACTGCAGGAGCACGACCCTTTCTGTACTACAAGAGCCATACTTGGCTAGGGCAGCTAGAGGATTTTGCCTACACTCTCCACGCTGGCCAAACGGGTTGGAAGGTGTTCAATTTGTCCGTATATATATTATTGGGACATAAATGGCTCGTAATAAATAAATAAATAACATTTATGATTTTGCAAATACGAATGTAAAATAAAGTATCGTTGAGTCAGTATCCCATCCATAACAAAAGTCTCGAACTTACTTTATGCACAGAATTCATATTGCTTTGGGGCGAGCTCAATGCAATTTGTTCGTGTATATTTATTTATATATTTATTCCTCCTCGATCTATATACAACGTGTGAATAGTGACATATACATCATAAATCAAACTAAACTATACTAGATCACTCTAGTGTAATGGAATTAGAATAATAGTCAAAAACAAAAAAAATGGCATTTCTTTACAAAACACCGCAATGTTTTCTTGACATGATCTTAATGTATAAACGATCTTACTTCCGCACTCTTCATATGTTGTGTGTCGGGTAACTAATCCTGTATTAATTTCTGGGTTTCCTGTAGTTCGGACGTCCGCTCACGTCTCGATTGGCCAGATTATGAAATGACTAGCTGTGCGCCGCGATGTTTTCCGCGGAAGAAGTAGCTTACGTGTTAGCTTTCTGCTTACAAAAAATTTACAAAATTCGTCCAGCCGCTTGCGCGTGACGAAGTAACTAACATATATACACACAAACTCACAAACTTTCGCCTTTATGTAATGTAATAGATTTGACAGCTAAAGTCAGCCCCGTTTGCGCGTGATGAAGTTACAAACGTACAACACACATACACTTTCGCCTTAGTAATATTAATGTGCTGTTACATATTTTACAGCTAAACTATAGCTCAGCTCCTATGCTCGGCTCTGTAGCTCCATATTCGAATACTAAAATTAACAGTCAATCAGACGACTGCCATACAGACAGACAGAAAGTAAGGCAGCCGTGTAAAATGTGTCGGTCTACGGCAGCCCTACGTTTTACTCTCACATGGACGTTGTATCTTATTTGTGTGTAGAATGCTAACGCGTCACAGCTGTGTCCAAAACTCATTGTAAAATTTACCGTTTTTACCTCCGTGGCGTAGTGGTCACCATGCTAGTCCGCCACCCAGAGGTGCCGGGTTCGATTCCCGGTCAGGGCAAGTTGGAAAATGGCCTTTTTCAAATTGTCCTGGGTCTTGGATGTTTATCTATACATGTATTTGTTATAAAATATAGTATCGTTGAGTTAGTATCCTATAACACAAGTCTCGAACTTACTTCGGGGCTAACTCAATCAGTGTAATTTGTCCCTATATATTTATTTATTTTATTTATTATTTATAAACAATGCTATTCATTTGTCACTTGCCACTTGTCACTTGCACTTGTCACTAATCAAAATGTAAACCAGGCTTTACTAAGCTAATAAATCGACCCGAATCGACCCGCGCCAATAGGATTCCATAATGATAGCAGCATTTCCACGTTGTATACCGATAGAAATCCTTTTAACGAATGAATTTCGTGACGTCCGTGGCGTAATGGTCAACACGCTAGACCGCCAATCCGGAGGTCCTGGGTTCGATCCCCAGCCAGGGCAAGTTGGAAAATGGCCTTTTTCAAATTGTCCTGGGTCGTGGATGTTTATCTATATATGTATTTGTTATAAAATATAGTATCGTTGAGTTAGTATCCCATAACACAAGTCTCGAACTTACTTTGGGGCTAGCTCAATCAGTGTAATTTGTCCCTATTTATTTATATATATTTTTATATATTCTTATGAGAAATGAGAGGATCCCAGGTTCCTATAATGCTAGCAGCATTTCCACTTTGTATAGCCAAAGAAATTATTTGAGCGAGAAACGAATGAATTTGAATAAAAATAAAGTTCTTTAAACCTGACTTGTATAAAACGCACGAAGCATATAATGACGCTGCAAATAAATCGAATTGCACTCGTACCATTCGTACTGAGAAGCGGAGACCGGGCAAGTTGAGAGGCAATTACTGGGAAGACTCGGGGATTGGCTTTCCTAGACATTTTACTTATTCTTAAGATTTAAGATTTTTATTTATAATGGAACAACTAACAGTTACATAAATAAAGTCTTATAACCGTCTTACAGATTTACGAGTTATATTAAAAAAAAATTCGTTAGCTAATAGGTCGATAATAGGTCCCATCGTTGGGCAAAAGCCTCCCCTCTTTGTTTCCATCTAGCGCGGTCTCTATAGGCAGAGATATTATTAAAGGGAAATACAAGAGAAGTGGGAACAGATGTACATATACGAGTATATAGGTACAAACCGTACCCGTAACCCATAACATAACCCTCTTTGGCTTCGCCGTAAAAATATAATAAACCGGTGAAGTACGAGTCCGACTGGTACATGAAGGGTTCCGTAGCTTCGTTCAATGTTTTTAAAAATTTATTTTTAGTTTTGTTGAATTAGCTGCCAAAGGCATGTGTCACTACTCACTTCACTGGTTTAGTTATCGAAAATTATCATCAGGTCTTTCTAGTCTCCACTGCAGGAGCACGACCCTCTCTGTACTACCAGACCTAAACTTAACCAGAGCAGCCAGAGGATTTGGCCTACACTCTCCTCGCTGGCCTGACGTGTTGGAGAGGTACTATTAATGTTCCTGTTCCTGCTTCGTTTAGCTTCTATTTCCTAAGTCGCCTTCTACGACATCCACGAGAAAACTTGGAGTAGTCCTATTTTACTCTACTGGAAACCAAACGGCACAAAAAAATATACCTACATTATTACAATGCGCTGGATGCAAGCCGCTCTAGATCGGTCAATTTGGAAATCTTTGGGAGAGCCCTATGTCCAGCAGTGGACGATATGTGGCTGAAATGATGATGATGATGATTGCAATGCACGTGGCGACCACTTCAGACTTTGAAGTGGTTTTCATATTCGACCTATGTCCCTTGGGGAAAGTTGTTCAGTATGATCAGTAGGAACGTTCGAGAATATGGTAAGGTTACAGATTTACCCCCTGTACCATATATGTGACGTCAACCATACTAGTTAGTATTATCATTGTGTTGGTGACCTACATCCAATGATTGTGCATTTATTGAAGCACCATTTGCGTTGATGTAGGCATTGTAAGCATATCTTATTAATAGGCATAAATAATAAAACTATTTTTGCAAAAATAAAATCTATATTATATATTTTTTTAAATATGTATACTTACGGACGATCAATCTCAGTAGATCCAATGTCCAGATCCACAATGGATCTAGTGAGATATTATTTTCTCAGTAGATCCAATGTTTGACAATGTGGATACTGAGAAGTATTTTTCTCGCTAGATCCGGTAACCAGATCCATCATGGATCTATTATTTTCTCAGTAGATCCAATGTTTGACAATGTGGATACTGAGAAGTATTTTTCTCGCTAGATCCGGTAACCAGATCCATCATGGATCTAGTGAGATATTATTTTCTCAGTAGACCCAAGGTTTGACAGTGTGGATCTACTGAAAAGTATTTTTCTCGCTAGATCTGGTAACCAGTCTCACTGGAGTCACTGGGCTGTGCGCTGGCACATCAGTCAATCACTTTTGCCTTTTTTATATTTGTATAAAGATAGATAAATAATCAAGACCCGGTCAATTTGAAAAAGATCATAATCTTGTCTGATCCTGACCGGGGATCGAACCCGGGACGGCCACAGTAGCCGGCATTTAAACTGTAAATTAAAATAAATTTAAACTGTAGGTAGGTACCTTATTAAAACTAAGTAAGAACTTAAACTAAAAAAAATACAAATATTATAGCTCCACTAAAATACCACCCCTCGGCAGCATGACCAAAAAGTTGGCAGCATTGCCACGTTGTATGGCAATGCTGATTCTTTGTGCCAGATAGTTGCAGGTCACGGGAAACCATTCATTTGAATGATAAGACATTTTTCGGTGAAAGACTTCTAATATAGAACTGAATTTAAGGATCCCGGTAGACCTCATATTCATGGGATTGTACGGTTGGAAGGTGCTGCTGACATTTCAGAGCTAGATCGAAAGTTATTTGAAGAAAGGGCTGTGATTGCCAACTATTTTGGAAATTTGGTCACAACCATGAATCCGCATATCGGTAAACCTGCACCGATAATTCATTCAATTCAGGTACACTAGTAGTTCGCCGCGAACTTAGACCTCGCGATTATTTTTCGCAATTCAGTTTCCTAAATAACCCCTAGATGGCGGTATTCAAAGTTAGAACGCGCTATGGTTTCGTTTGCTACATAATCGCGGACATTTTTATTAATATTTCAAAAACTACTGAACCGATTTTGATGCCCAACGAACTTGAAAATTCTATTGATGTTTCCTGCATGCTTATCAAGTTTCATCAAAATCAAACCATCGGTTCGGCTGCTATCGCGGTACAAACATACATACATACATACATACATACATACATACAATGTGTTTTCGCCCCCAACTCGATTTCGAGTTTTTCAATTATTCTGAAATTTGGGACCACGATGACGATTGTTTCATTAAATAACAGTTTCACTGGACATTAAAATTGATTTAGTAAATTAACGATTATATTTTGGAATAGTAATCGCGAGGTCTTAAGTTCGTGGCGAACTACTAGCAGATAATTATGTGCTGTATTTATTTATTTTGTGCAGTAAAGGGTATTTTAAGTATTGTATTTGTATTACTTCCATACTGCTTTGGGAGAAAAGAAAAAAAAAATGGAATTAACCAGCTGCTTCTAATCCCGCATAAATCGTAAAGGCCATTCAAGCTATAATTGTAATCAATTGATTGGATATAAAAAAAATAATCAAAAATTGTTTAAGTACCTAACTTATAAGATTAACTACCGGAAAATTGACTTCACGATAATAATCAATAAATGAATCGATTCTAGAATGTCCTTGTTTAGTTAAAAAGCATGGCGCGACTTACACTGGTTTGTGCTATAATTCTAATTTTTGGTAAGTAATCATCATCTATATCTATACATAAAAAAAGCAATAAAAAAAATGTGTCTGTACATTAAATATATTTTCAAAAAAAATCTTGGGGCGATGGAATTTAAAAAAAGTCTGTATGTTTGTCTGTGTGTCTGTTTGTACACGCTAATCTCCGGAAATACTGGACGGATTCGAATGAAACTTTTTTTGCTGAAACCAGAATGTATACTTTTGTAATTTTTCAGAATATTTTGGCAAAACACGAAGTCTGTCTGGCTGTAAGTAAATATTGAAATTTTGACAAAAAAGGTAAAATAAATTAATAAAATAACCGTGTTAATAAGAGTGCGTGTTGTCGCCCGCCACTGCGCCTGCGCCACCTGTGCACCGAGTGCGGGACACTACCAGGCCTGAGTCACTACCCGTTTAGGTATCGAAAATATCCTAGCCTAAGCCTACATTATTACTATACGCGCGGCGACCACTACGAAGTGGCAAATTCAGTGACCTAAATCGTATGTCTAGAATTATAAGAATGAAATTGGCTTGCAATGCACTTCTAGGTATCTAAACGAAGAGGTTTTGAGTTCTGACGCGACCTAAATTAAACCATATCGCTAACGAAATTGAGTAGATATTTCTTTAAATTCCTTTGCTGAGTAAGACTTTTGTACATGAGTACTAACTTATTAGTAATCTGTGGTACTAGTACTTGTTCTGTGACACTGCCACAGAATTAATAATAGTATTACATACAGAACGTAAACTCGCACCGTCCCCCGCAATCCGGCGTCTCCGCAACACCTCCCCCGCTTTTGAGCCTTGTTGGGCTGCCCTGTCGCCTATAAAACAGGGTTGTTGCTAGTCGCACGTTAACGTTACGCGAGTCACTTAGGATTTTTGAATCATAATGGTGAGAAACTGCGCATATTATCATTGTTTATCCACGGAAAAACAATTAAGAACGAACATTTTATATGTAGGTTTCAGAGTGATTAAAACAGGTAATTGCTTACCTGTTTTAATCACTCTGAAACCTACAACAAGCAACAAATTATGTGGTGGCGACCCTAATTGTTTAAATAAATAAATATAAATATATATTTTTATGAAGTGCCATACCTGTGACACTGCTCCCGCCGCACCACACCCGCGCGGACAGCGGACCGGCGCGGGCGGCGGTACCGCTCCGCTTGTGCTTCAGTCGTTCACGAGTTTAGCGCATAGTACTATTTATTTTTATAATAAATTTTACCTTACTTTTAGTTTCCGAAGAGTATGGATTCATGCCTTCAACTTTACCTGGTGAGTACTTAAGAGGATTATGAACCAAATTATTTTAATACAATTTACAATGATTTCACATTTTTGTGTTTTTTTAGTATTTTCACTTATTGTTTTTTTTTCTTTAACATAATTTGGTAATAACTATTTGGAATAAAAATAGTAAAGTATTATATAATGAATGTAAAAGAGTACTTAGTATACAAACACTCGCAATAACTGATAATAAATATATTATTTAAGCAATTAAAAAATATAATGAAGTAGATTTTTGTCAATTCAGTTTTTAGAATTTTTTCAATATGGCAGAAATATGGGGGCTGAACATTTTGAAAAAAATCTTATAGCAGCAAACATATCGATACTTTTTCGCTTCCCTTATCAAGACGCAACTTTCCCATAGCACATTGTTGGACATACTACATGTATGTATCAGTTGTTATTTCTATTATGTCTGGCTGAGTGACTAGCAATGTGTTAACTTAAGGGTCCCCCGACCCTAGACCAAAATACAACTTTCCATACAAACGTAGTCTACGTTTTATTTCAAAACGACATGTCCGATTTGGGCAAAATTTTGTAATTTCAAAGATATTGCAATTATCTAGGTTTATAACTAGTTTCAGTAAAAATATTAACTTGAAATAGAATATAGTGTTTTATATAATTTTTGACCATTAGTATGGGAAACTTCTAAATCGGAAACTTCTAAATCGTTATATTTTCTTTCCAGTTCATAATTTTAGTATAGGAAACCAGTTATAACCCTAGATAATTGCAATTTCTTTACAATTACCAATTTTTACCGGAATCTGACATGTGGTTTCAAAATTAAGGCCATACCCAAATTTTCCGGGGTCCAGTGGCGCCGCCATTTAAAATAAATCATTTAAAAGGAAACGGAGATATCATTCAAAATTGTGTCTTGGTCAAGCCCTAGATAACCCTTAAAACTAATTTATGAACTACTGTTTATAATTTAAAGTGCGAACGTGAAGCTTTTCTACGCACATTAGCTAAAAGTGGCCGTTTTTCGCAAATGTGCGTAGAAAAGCTTCACGTTCTCACTTTAAACTACAACAAGTAGTTTAAAAAATACTTTGAATGGGTATCTAGAACTTGACCAAGACACAATTTTGAATGATATCTCCGTTTCCTTTTAAATGATTTATTTTAAATGGCGGCGCCACTGGACCCCGGAAAATTTGGGTATGGCCTTAAACGTAGACTACGTTTGTATGGAGAAGTCTAGGGTCGGGGGACTCTTAAACGGATTGAGGGTTAGTCGCGAGGTCTACAGCTCTCAGAGCCGCTAGTTGTGGGTATCTTGCTTGTCTTAAATTCCCTTATTACATTTTAGTAAGTATTTTTCATAACTCCTAAGAAAACGGAAGTTTCATTTCCAGTTTAATAACTGGTTATCAAAAGAATATCTTTCCGGATTTGTTTTGCGCTCAGCCTACGTGTAGTAAAAATATTCGATTTGATTTTAATTACTTTCAGGCCAAACTTTCCCCTCCAGACCGACTACAAGTGATTGTAAGTAAATCATAACTAAGTACCTACAATCTACATATACCGGTTTTAGTGTTGTGTGTCTGTCCGTTCACGGCTTAGGTCAGAGATATCTAGACAGCTGTAATTTTGCATGGATATACCTATTTTTATATTGGCATTTTTAACAGTATATTAAAATAGATGGCGTTGTACAAAGGTATAACTAGATATTTTTAATATATTTGTGCAGTCGAATCAAATATCTGTAGGCTAGCAAAGCAAGCGAAATAAACTAAGCAGTATCCAACGTTGGTTTCATTCAGAAGAAGTTCCTGGGATTGTACATGGTCCTTCGAGCCGGATCATAATGCCGCATATACACAGTTTGAGGTAGATTCTTCACGCAAACCTTCCAAAAGTAGGAGATGCTCAATCCACAGCCTTGGTAAGGGTTAAAATATAATTGAGACAGTCCAGAAAAGTGCTTGACCCTGACATGTTGAGAGTAGTGCACTACCTCAAACGCTGAGCTTATAAGGCATGCAATAGTTACATTATATTTTTTCAGACGTATTATAACGTGATACTTTCATGCAAGTGAAAATAACAAAATTAGGCGTTTATTTGTTCATAAAGTTCGTACTTACTCCAGCAATATTTGAATGACAAAAGCCGAAGATAAAAGTATTGTAAAACTATCAAAGTATAACCAGTTTGAAAAACATAAACATGCATTTTGAGTTTATAATTTTTTTTAACACTTATTCAAATTTTAATGTTAATTCAGTAATTAGACCTTTACAGCCACTTTTACACGCCAATAAGTATAATTTACATTACGTGTAGTGTAATAATAATAATAAATAGACACGCTGACTTTTTATTGGTTTTGGAAAAGAAAATGTCGTATAGTAAATAAATTACTCTATCCATATACGTAATCCAAATTTGTGTATGACATAAGATAAAAAAGTCACAAAAAATATTTTCGATCGAGACCACGTAGTACACTCGTCCAAAACTGGCGGGTGAACTCGCGTGACCCCGGCGACCGGCCGGCGGCGACATTACTTATTGATCTCACGATTTTACTTTCGAGTTTTAGTCAAAAAATTTTGGTTCTGAATTTTTATTTTGATTAGCTAATTAGGTCTTACTAACGATTCTTATTAAGTGGCCTTCGGCTCCAAAACCAATAAAATATCACCGAGTATAGGGACAAATTACACTGATTGAGCTAGCCCCAAAGTAAGTTCGAGACTTGTGTTATGGAATACTAACTCAACGATACTATATTTTATAACAAATACATATATAGATAAACATCCAAGACCCAGGTCAATTTGTAAAAGACCATTTTCCAACTTGCCCTGACCGAAAATCGAACCCGGAACCTCTGGGTGGCGGACTAGCATGGTGACCACTGCCACGGAGGTCGTCTAAGTGTACACTTTAAACTAGATACATGAGTACTTTTGTCCTATTAGATGAACATGCGAGTAATAACAATATTATTACTTATATTTGTCAAACCAACGTAAGTACAACAATCGATGTAATATTTACCTAAGAATGAACACATTAATTGGCTTACAAATATGTTTTACATTTGTATAACTAATCATCACCATCATCATCATTTCAGTCACATAACGTCCACTGCTGGACATAGGCCTCTCACAAAGATTTCCAAAACGACCGATCTAGAGGGGCTTGCATCCAGCGCCTTCCAGCGACCTTGGTTAGGTCGTCAGACCACCTTGTGGGTGTCCTACGCTTCGCTTGCCTGTACGTGGTCGCCATTCGAGAACCTTTTGCCCCATCGGCCATCGGTTCGTCGCGCTATGTGTCCCGCCCACTGCCATTTCAACGAGCTAATCCGCTTGGCTATGTCAATGACTTTAGTTCTCCTACGAATTTCCTCATTTCTGATTCGATCACGTAGAGAAACACCGAGCATAGCCCTTTCCATAGCGCGTTGCACGACCTTGAGCCTTCATATGAGACCCATAGTAAGGGACCATGTTTCAGAGCCATAACTAATAAAGATCTATATTTAGATGAATGAGAGAGTTATTAATTATACATACGTGTATGTATGGCAAGCAATTAGAAACTAAAATTAACTTAGGTCAATTCAAACATATTTTTATGATCATAGGATTTTTAACATACTCGTATCTTTTTACAATCGTCACTTTGTTGATTTTTGAAACGATATTTTAAAAGTAAGCTTAAAGCATTTCAATAGACATTTATTATTTAACTATGATAATTATTGTAGTACATATAGGTTGTAAGTAATAGACTTTTTGAAATAAGTAATAAATAATGTTTTGATGCAATTGTCAATGTCAAATTGTATTTAATTTGAGGAGTAGTAATACTCTTAACTCAACTATAATTTCTATACAAGTCTTATGAAAATAAATGAATAAAATGAAATAAAAAGCTGCCTTGGATCGTGAATCGTGGAAGCAAGAAAGGGGAGGCCTTTGTCAAACAAGGGGAAAGTTTTAACAAGCTTTTTTTTTAACTTGCAATGTATCTTGTATGTATGTATGAATGTTTGTTAAGGTCAAATCTTGCAAATCAATTTTCAAACAGTTATACTAAATCGGTATAGCTGAAATTTTGCATACTTATGTAAGTCGGATGACAATACAATATTATAAAGTCAGTACCTGTTTTTATGATGGAGCCGGGTGATATTCGACGGAGCTCAGTTATAAAACAATCACCTTATTGAACAGGACTCGTTTGATTTGTCTTGACAAGCACTTTCATCATTGAAATTATCAAGTTTGGGCTTATTTCATTTTTCTTAATAATTATGTACTTCACAATAAAAGCTTGTGAACAAAAAATTTAAATTTTTCAAAACACTTTTTTATATAATAAAATCCTTTTGTGTTGCAGATGACGTAGAAACATCAACTCGCGCTCGTAAGTATTTTATTTAGTTGCCGATTAATAGGCAAAGGCCTATCCTCTATACCTCCATAAGTATATTTTATTTTGTGACCTCTTATAAACAATTAGAATTATACTAGACATATTTTTGAAGTAAGTTAATACAGTCCATGATACTAACAACTTTCCCCAAAGAATATAAATAATATTTAATGGAATGCCTTGCACATTGAAGCGTTTTGGCCAAGGATTTAGGCAGAGACACTGATACGATTTTACAAGCTTTGTTTTTAGTTTTACCTGTACCGTACCATGAAATACTAGGTTGAGGGAGGAAAAGATTCATAATTATTTCAACTAATAATATATTTTCTCAAAACAACTATTTTCCAACAGAACATTTCTTACAACTTTTGAAAACAAAGCTAAAACTACCAGGGTTTCGTAATCGGTCACTAGTTTTCCGAGAAGACACCTCGAAAAAAACTCGTCAGTATAAGACACCTACTTACTTACCTAAAACACTTTAGTCTACATTTCATATTTTCACATTTTCAACAAGATATGTCGGAAAAGACATGAAAAATGGAATTTGTAATCAAATTATGTTTATATAGTTATCACATCCATATTTATACCACATGACAATGTGATAAAACAAACGAGCCCCAAACTCGTACAATACTACTATATGGTGCTCCCATAAGGCTGTTGAAAATGTTTACAACATTATGTAACATTTTCAAAATAAAAATAAAATAACTTGTTAATGTTATATTGTTACCAGGGACAGGAAGCGCTTTCCCTAACGTGGGTTTTTAGCGGCTAATTGATAGGCTTGAATATTTTTATTGGATCAAAAACCCCTATCGCTGGGTAACTCTTTCGATCGACTAACCGTATCATATGGAAAGCCTTTAAAAGGGTTTCCCTTTAAATAAGTTGTTAAAACATGCACGTTACGTTACCCTTTCAAAAACCATTTTTCATAGGGTAACCCTATCTCATAGGCTAACCCTTTAAGAAGCGCTTTCCATGGCGGCCACGGGGCGGGGGGGATACGTGGGGGGGAAAACCCTTTCAATAAAGCGGAAAAAAATACCCCTTCCAATGATTTGGTAAACGCTTAGCCTATCATAAGGATAAGGTTACCCTATAGGGGATACGGTAAGCCTTTCGCTGGATAAGCTTTTTACAGGCTAACATAGACGTGAGGGTAAGCCTATCGTAAGGATGACCACTTAAAGGGGTTTTAAAAATTAGCTGCTAATCCGGTCCCTGATTGTTACTTATCAAAAAAGCATATGTTATCTAAAATAAACATCATTATTAAAGTTTACATTATTAAGTTATTTATGCAGTTTTATTTTGTTAGATGTCCTCTCCAACCCGTCTGGCCAGCGTGGAGAGTGTAGGCCAAGGCCTCTGACAGCTCTGGCCAAGTTTGGCTCGGGTAGTACAGAGAGGGTCGTGCTCCTGCAGTAGAGATAAAAAGACCTGATGATGATGATTTTGTTAGGAAAAATTACCTTAACATTTTTAAGGGAGTTTTTGGCGGGAAGTCAAGGGGTCCAGTTGGAGTTTGCTTTAAATTGTTTTGCAAATTGATTCTAGTGGACTTTATAATATGAAATTGGTGTAGTTTGGTATTATAAATGCTCATTCTCTTGGAAAATATGTGAAATGTTTAAAGTGGACAGTCATAGTGCGGTTGTAGTGATATTTATTTGCGGACTGCGGTGGGCGTCTTTGGGCGCCGTCCGCCACTCAATCGGCTATGAAAACCAGTGGACTCGTATAGATTTGTCACCAGAAGCTCCCGTGAAGCAATCAAAGGACCTATACCAACCTTAGATTGTACAGTTAAGAGTCCCCTTACCCTAGACCAAAATACAACTTTCCATACAAACGGTTTAGGATTAGGAATAAAGAAGAGATATTACTAAACTAGACACTGGCAAAATAAGCTTCAACGAAGTTTGACCGCCATAATCAAGAAAAGAAAAAAAGAAACATTTTTAAGAATAGTATAGGAGCACCATTACAATGAGAATAGGATGGACCGTTTGCTAACTTCAGACACTTTTATCATCATCATCATCAGTTTTTTTTGTCTCCACTGCAGAAGCACGACCCTCTCTGTACTACAAGAGCCATATTTGGTCAGAATAGCCAAAGGATTTGGCCCACACTCACTTCGCCGGGGAGACAGGTTCCACCGATGTTTATATAAGCATTGTTTAGCTTGTATTTCCTAAGCCGCCTTCTACGACATCCACGGGAGGACTTGGAATGGCCCTATTCTACTCTGCCGCAAACCACACGGCATGTGATACTTAAGTACCGTAAGAAAAAAAAAAGGATAATGACAAAGGTGTAATCGATATTTCATGTGTCTTTTTACCTTTTACCTTTCAAGACCTATCTTTGTTTTTTTTTCATTAGAAACTGAGCAGACGTCTTCAGAGTGTATGTACATTAATACATTAATACTTTAAATAGATATATATTTTTGAACAAGCGAAAGCGAGACATGCCTTTTGTATGTATGTTTGTTCAAGCAAAAAAAGAAGTCAGATTTTTTTCAAGTTGGAACAATATTGCAGTCACGCTACATACTATTTATGATGTCAATTTAAATTCAAGCAAGCAAAATATCGAAATTTTAAAACAACATGTGCAACACTAGATGGCAGCACAGTGACGTCAGCTCCAATCGACTGTCGTCATTGGACCATCAGTTGACAGGTTTTTCCAATCGAACTGCGAATTTGCGAAGTTCATAATATTTGACACCCTATGAGCGATTTGGCTTTTTAATTCTATTGGCGTGATAGTTAATGCTCTAGTCCGTCACTCGGAGGTTCTGGGTTCAATACCCAGCCAAGGGCAGGTTGGAAAATGGCCATTTCCCAATTCTCTTCTGCAAGGATAAAACAATACTAGTGACAGACATAAAAACTATTGGATTAAGTAGGCAAAATTGGGATATCCCGGGTAAAAACGAAGTAAGTAGGCAACGATTTTACCCAGCAAAAACGGGACACTAAGACTCTGCTGTCCTTCCTTCCGTCCGTCTGTCTATCACCAGGCTATATTTCATGAACCGAGACTATTTATGTATAGATAGAAATTTAGTTTAATCTACACTAATATTATAAAGAGGAAAGATTTGTTTGTATTGAATAGGCTCCGAAACTACTAGATCGATTTTAAAAATTCTTCCACTGTTGGATAGGTATGTTATCCCTGTGTGACATAGGCTATGTATGCACCACGGGCGAAGCCGGGATGGACTGCTAGTATTAAATATTTTATTTAATATAAAAATAATATTTTTTAGAATTGAAATTTTCACAGATGATGTTTTTCTATTGCCGCTATAATAACAAAGTACCTGGGTGACCTGGGCGGTCGGTTACATCTCAAGCATTAACTACATTTTTTTTAACTTTTTTAAAAACAGTACAACATAAAAAATTATATATAAACTTGAACATAAAAAAATTAAAGAGTGGGATTCGAACCCGTAACACTCTTTCTATCGGTCAGCATCCTTAACCGCTGGGCTAAGCGGATGGCGGCCGGTGCGATGAAATTAGCGACCATATTCTGCGTGGAAAGAAAACGAATGAAAACTCGAAAACACGCGTTTTCCCAAACATAAGACTAATCTAGATCGATTGTTTACCCCAAAACCCCCATATACCAATTTTCAACGAAATCGTTAGAGCCGTTTTCGAGATCACAGAAATTTATAAATATACAAGAATTGCTCATTTAAAGGTATAAGATAATTCTAAAAATGGAATAAAATAAATATTAAAGTTTTGACTCTCAAACAACATACGTGATTTTTGAAGTGAAAACTTCTTTAGCGGCGTTGTGCACTTTTTTTGGAATGGGTAAAAAATGTTAAACTCGCGTCAGGACACGTGACCTGATCGAAAATTCGTAAGACGGATGGAGAGTAGACAGCTGGCGCGGCGTAGGACAGGGAGTATCCCCCTCTCTTTCTACGGCGCGGCGAAAATGTATGCCTGCGCCTGCTGTTTCGTATATCAAAAATGCACAACGTTAATATTCAATTTTTCACTTCTGCCGGCACTCCCAGAGTGCAACCCGTCTTTTTTTTAAAGATAATGATACGGAACCCTTCATGCGGGTGTGCAACTCGCACTTAGCCAAATATATTTATGTATTTATTTTACATTAAAACTGATTTTTTTGTTTTGTCAGTTATTACAAATGGCAGCAGCATTAATTTAAATGTATCCGGTAAGTTATTTTCTCAATGTTTGTTCTTCCATATAAAATTTGGTTGTAAATTACGGAGTTCAAGTCACTGAAGTTACCACTCCGGAGTGGTCGCCGTGCGCATAATAATAATTTAGGTATATTTTCGATATATACACGAGAAGTGACACAGGCCTGATACTGTTAAATCTATACATATAATAAAACAGTAAAGAAAGTGTGTCTGTACATTAAATATATTTCCGAAAAAAATATTGGAGGCGATGGAGTCATAGTAATAGAGTAAGAATTTAAAAAAAATGTCTGTTTGTCTGTGTGTCTGTTTGTGTATTTGTGTATTTGTGTGTTTGTACAATCTCCGGAAATACTGGACGGATTCGAATAAAACTTATTATGTTATATAGCTGTTAAGCCTGGGCAACATATAGGGTAT
Source organism: Acrobasis consociella (assembly GCA_963555685.1). Lineage (NCBI taxonomy): Eukaryota > Metazoa > Arthropoda > Insecta > Lepidoptera > Pyralidae > Acrobasis > Acrobasis consociella. Next base: position 2,068,510 of record OY743127.1, read on the forward strand.
AAATGATTCTGGAAATGGAATAATTTGTTTATTATTGTTCCAGAAATGAACATGTCATGTACGTATTTTTAGATTTATTTAATTATTTTCAAACAACGGGTATATACTTAATAAATCGGGCTGTACTAGATACACAACGGGCTACACTTAGTGATGTACAAGACTTAAGTCCTTGAGTCCTTTTGAGGAATCGAGTCGGTTTTGCAGGACTCTATGCGAGCGCGAGTTCTCTGACTAATTACTCGAGCTTTTAAATGAGCTAGAGTCTTCAAATTAACGTGAGCTATTCTTGATAGCTCGAGGCGTAGTTTCAGGTAAATTTTAGTTATCCAAAAAATGCAAGCAAACATTCTTTTAAGTAGTATTGTAATCAATCATATTTTATTATTCCTCATTAAAGTATCAGTTTTATAAATTAAAAATTATATTAGGTATATATTATATTATTAAAAATATTGCATTTAAATACACTCGAAAAACAACCCTTTCTCTTCGCAGTCGGATAAAAATACGCGAGCATAGAAAAAAGCTTGGGTGCATAAAGAGACTCGAGCTCTAATCTCACGCTCCTAGGCTCTCGTCCCTTAAAAGAGTTGAGCTCTGTAAACGACTCCGAGTCCTAAGTAAGAAGTCTCGGAGGACTCAAGTCTTGTACATCACTAGCTACACTATCGTATAGAGAAATTAAAAAATTAAAATACATTATATAATAAAAATAAAACAATAGACTAATCAAGAAGACTGTTGGAAGAACGAAGAACACTAAGATTGGCATCACCCTTAAAAGTGAACTTGTTAGGGTTCCGTACCCAAAGGGTAAAAACGGGACCCTATTACTAAGACTTCGCTGTCTGTCCGTCTGTCTGTAACCAGGCTGTATCTCAAGAACCGCCACAGCTAGACAGTTAAAATACTCACAAACTATGTATTTCTGTTGCCGCTATAAAAACACATACTAAAAACTAAATAAAATTAGTATTTAAGGGGGGCTCCCATACAACAAACACGATTTTTTTGCCCCTTTTTTGCTAGATATCAATAACGGCAACAGGTAGGCACTTGAAATATATACAAAATACTCAGTTGTATTTTTATGTATCGAAGCCTTATATATTAAATATTTATTTTATTTTAATTTAAGGGAGGCTCCCATACAAAAAACTTGATTTTTAGATAATGGTACGGAACCCTTCGTGTGCGAGCCCGACTCGCACTTGGCCAGTTATTTTTAAGATATGTCAGAGCTTTTGGGTCTGCCTCCAGTGAGAAAGTATGTAATAGTCAGTAACTATAATACTCATAATTATCATCATCAGGTCATTTTGTCTCCACTGCAGGAGCACGACTCTCTCTGAACCACTTGACCAGAGCAGCCAGAGGCTTGGCCTACACTCTCCTCGCTGGCCAGACCGGTTAAAGAGGTCTCATTGATGTTTAATAAGCTTTGTTTAGCTTGTATTTCCTAAGTCGCCTTCTACGACATCCACGGGAGGACTTGGAGTGGCCCTATTCTACTCTGCCAGAAACCACAAGGCTTATTTAGACTATAAATTAGACTACAATACTATAGAGGAGTAACTGCAAACATTATCACGGCGCAAGCGCATTAGAAACAAAATACTGCGCTCCAAAACACAAATCGTTGACGTTTGACAAAAATCTGCCAGCCTTAAGTGGAACTGGGCAGGCCATATATGCCGCACGCTTAATTTATGTCTACTTTTCATTTATTTCAGTATACATCCCACCACACAGACGTAAGCTTTTTTTAAATATTTGTACACCTGTCAGAAGTATAAAGAGTTACATGCGATTACGATTATTGTCAAATCGAGAAAAATGACATTGAAATTGAATCATTTTTTGTGTTATCAGCCAGTTTTAGGAATACCGTGCAGTGATGATAGCCGGTGACTTAAGGGTCCTACCAGCGCCAGCGACATCGAAAATACAAAAAAAAAAACTATTTTTGTAAGTGAGATTTTCAGAAACCCTCGTGCAACTTTTTAGCTAGTATCCTTAAGTTACATTAGAACCTAGAAAGTCATTGAAATACAATACGCTGTAGTTTCCTTTGCAAAAAATACTAAAACCCTAGTCGCCAGGCGTTTAAGAGTGCTGTACGCGCATATTATCTTCACAAACTGCCATAGAGTTTTATTAATATTGGTGTAGTTTATGTATGGTTTATAAAGATAACCTATTTATGTATATTGTATGTAGGTTTATTAATACATTAGATTATATTATTTATCTTATGTATGTGTATATATTCATATGTATAGATTTATTGTAAAGTTTGTTCCAATTACTACTCTCGCCCAAAATTTGCTTTTATCAGCACCACCTGTAGGTTGACTGGTAGAAAAGGCCTTGGGCCTTAAGTCCGCCTGTTACATTTTTGTAATAAAGTTAAATAAATAAATAAATAAATAAATAAAAACGACCACTTTTGACTCTTTTTGTAAAGGTTTCTAAAGCGGATAGTATTTCAATGACTTTCGAGGTTCTAATGAAACTTTAGGATACTAGCTAAAAAGTTGTACGAGGGTTTCTGATAATGTCACTTACAGAAAGATAATTTTTTTTTTTGTGTTTTCAAGGTCGTTAGCGCGGGTAGATTTTAAGGGGTCCAGAGCTGCCTCCATTTGAAATAAATTATTTGAAAGGCCTATGTCTAGCATGGGACTTCCTGTGGCTGATAGAATGACGATGACGATGATTTAAAAGGAAACGGAGACATTATTTATTATTGTCTGAGAAAATTACAGTAAAAGAACAGTACCTAAAAAAATTGATTTTCATGCTTGTCGATACTAAGTGTACAGCCGCCCGGGTAATTTGTAAGAATATGTCAAATTATCTTTTTTGGTTTTTAGGGTTCCGTAGTAAACAAGGAACCCTTATAGTTTCGCCATGTCTGTATGTCTGTCTGTCTGTCTGTCCGTCCGCGGTCCTACTCAGAAACTACAAGTACTAGAAAGCTGTAATTTGGCATGGATATGTATAACAATCATGGCAAAAAAGTCGTAAAATAAAAAAAGGAAAAAAAAAAATTTTTTTGGGTAGGTAGGTAGAGGAAGTCAATATTTTTTTTTCTCTACAAACATATTGTGTGGGTTATCGGTGAATAGGTTTTCCAAAAATATTGTGAGCTTGGGAACACCATTTTTCGATTTAGGAATCCGTGTCTGAAATATTTAGGTTTCAAGTATTTTTTTTTGTTACAGTATATGGACACGTGAAAAAAATCACAGCTATAGTATATATAATGTAATTTAAAGGAAAACTATCAGAGCTAAGTAGGGTTAACAAATTAAAAAGTTATACGTGATCAACTTATAAAATGTACTCGAAAAGGAAAATTTCATACAAATTCAATACTTAGCCGTTTTAGACTGCAAGTTGGCATTAACAACTACGGAACCCTAAATGCGCGTGGCCCGACACGCACTTGGCCAATTATTTATCTGTTATTTTAATTTTATTATGCTATAGTGTATGTACGTAGGGTATGTCTCTTCCCCGTTGTATATACATTCAAATAGGTAACCTTTTTTTGGATTCTGTTAAAAAGCAAGGAAGTGGGTTAATTTCACAGGAAGAAGGACTCCAGTGCCAATCCATAGATTTGAAGGAGTTGAATATAACGATTTGCCACCTGGACATCTCTATGACAATAATAACGACTGCGATGCGTATCACATGCAATGTATACGAGATGAGTAAGTATAGACTAGTAGTTCGCCGCGAACTTAGACCTCGCGAATATTATTCGCAATTCAGTTTCCTTAATAACCTCTAGATGGCGCTATCCAAAGTTAGAACGCGATTTGGTTTCGTTTGCTACATAATCGCGGACATTTTTATTAATATTTCAAAAACTACTGAACCGATTTTGATGCCCAACGAACTTGAAAATTCTATTGATATTTCCTACATGCCTTCCCAATTTCATTGAAATTGGATCATCGGTTCGGTATTTATCGCGGTACAAACATACATACATAATACATACATACATACAATGTGTTTTCGCCCCAACTCGATTTAGAGACCTTGCTCGCTTCGCTCGCTCGGTCAATTAATGATTCATCATCAGGTCTTTTGTCTCCACTGCAGAAGCACGACCCTCTCTATACTACAGTACCAGTGCCCAACTTGGCCCGAGCAGTCAAATGTCTTTATTCTTAACTTTACACTACTATATAGTTTGTTCAGCATATTTAAATAACCGACCAAGTGCGAATCGGATTCGCGCACTAAGGGTTCCGTACCATTATCTATAAAAAATCGCGTTTGTTGTATGGGAGCCCCCTTAAAATATTTATTTTATTTTGTTTCTAGTATATGTTGTTATAGCATCAACAGAAATACATAATTTGTGAAAATTTCAACTGTCTAGCTATCGCGGTTGTTGAGATATAGCCTGGTGGCAGACAGACGGAACGACGGACGGACAGACAGCGCAGGCTTAGTAATAGGGCCCCGTTTATACCCTTTGGGTACGGAACCCTAAAAAGATACAAAAAAAACAATTCAAAGTTTCGACAGCTTGCTTTTACTTGGAAAATCATTATTTTTCACTTATTTCACCTTTCATCGTTATCATCAAGTCTTTTAAATCTCCATTGCGGGAGTACAACCCTCTCTTTGCTACAAGAGCCTGACTTGGCCACAGTATAGAGAGTATGCACATTGGGTTTGGTTTGCACTCTCCTCGCTGGCCAGACGGGTTGGAGAGGTTACATTGATGTTCAGTACTTAGTACTTCAGTACTTGAAAAAAAACAGTTACTGTTACAATATCGACAGGACTAGGGATAGCATCGATAATTTCGATACTATCGAAAGCAAATGTACTATGTAATAATACAATAATATCGATATTAATTAATAACATAACACTATCGATAGTTCTTAAAACAAACAAACGCGTTATTTAATATCGATATTATTGTATTATTAAATAGTACATTTACTTTCGATAGTATCGAAAGTAAAGGTACTATTTGTTTTAGGAACTATCGATAGTGTTATTTAATATCGATATTATTGTATTATTAAATAGTACATTTACTTTCGATAGTAACGAAAGTAAAGGTACTATTTGTTTTCAGAACTATCGATAGTGTTATTTAATATCGATACTATTGTATTATTAAATAGTACATTTGCTTTCGATAGTATCGAAAGTAAAGGTACAATTTGTTTTAGGAACTATCGATAGTGTTATTTAAGGGTCCTCCGACCCTAAACCAAAATACATTTTTCCAAAAAATTTACAAATAAAACCTTGTTAAAGTAACTATTTGTTTTAAGAACTATCGATAGTGTTATTTAATATCGATATTATTGTATTATTAAATAGTACATTTACTTTCGATACTATCGAAATTAAATGTACTATTATTAAATAGTACATTTACTTTCGATACTATCGAAATTAAATGCACTATTTAATAATACAATAATATCGATATTAAATAACACTATCGATAGTTCTTAAAACAAATAGTTACTTTTACAAGGTTTTATTTGTAAATTTTTCAAGTGTACATGAATCAATAAAATAAATAAATAAATAAATAGTACCTTTACTTTCGATAGTATTGTAACTATCGATGCTATCGATAGTCCTATTGATATTGTTACTGTTTTCCAAGATCACGATAGTATCGATATTTTTATAACACCTACTTAGTAAGGGTGTCTTTTTTAATTTGCCTGGTAAATAAACTTATTCCTTTCTGTTTCACAGACCTTTCCATCAAGTTGTGTGTGCATATGATCAGTACTGGAACTATTTTTATGAGTATTACAGTGTATGTCAAATTGAATTGGAAAATTGTTGGGAGAAATTCACTGAAAACGTTCCAATGAGAGAGCAAAACAGACATAAAGGTAATTATTTATTACTAGCCGAAGCCCGCGACTTCGTTCGCGTGGACTTTATGTTTCTGGAAATGGCTCATCAGGCTGAACAATCTGAAAACTCTTATAGTTTAGCTGGACCATTATGGTTCTGCATCAGGCGTTCCATTTTCCAAAATCATTTATACCCTATATGTTGCCCAGGCTTAATAGCTACATAGCAAAAAAAGTTTCATTGGAATTCGTCCAGGAGATTAGCGTGTACAAACAGACAAACAGACGTACAGACAAACAGACAAGCAGACAAACAGACAAACAGACAAACAGACAAACAGACAAACAGACAAACAGACAAACAGACAAACAGACAAACAGACAAACAGACAAACAGACAAACAGACAAACTTTTTTTTTTTAATTCTTACTCTATTACTACGTCTCCATCGCCCCCAATATTTTTTTTGGAAATATATTTAATGTAAAGACACTTTTTTTACTGTTTTATTATATGTATAGATTTTTTACAAGCTTTTATTTATTTTGCAATGTATCTTAAGTATGTATGGACATTTGTTTAGGTCAAATCTTGCAACTCAATTTTCAACCTGTTACCCTCAACCGATTTAGCAGAAATTTTGTATACTTGTGTAAGTCGGATGACAATACAATATTATGAAGTCAATGAGCTGTTCTGATGATGGAGCAGATGGAATAGTCGGCGGAACTCAGTTACAAAACAACATAACCTCATTGAGTAGGACTCGTTTGATTTGTCTTAACGAGTACTTTACGGGAGACGATGCCTAGGGTCCGATCACTGAGATAGAAGGTGGTCGATGGAACTCAGTAATAAAACAACACAACTCTATCGAGTTTGGGCTAATTTCATTTGTCTCGGTAATTACTTTGCTCTCACAATAAAACATTGTACTAAAAAAAAATTTTTTGAAAAACTTATCATATTTTTGAGGCTGTGGAGACATAGTAATAGAGTAAGAAAAAAAAATGTCTGTCTGTTTGTACACGTTAATCTTCGGAAATACTGGACGGACTCAAATGAAAACGTTACATAGATATAAGCCTGGTTAATATATATACCCATAGGGTATAATTGATTTTGAACACCTCATGCAGAACCATAATGGTCCAGCTAAACTATATGAAATTTAAAAATGACGCCGTAGCAAAAGTTGTTTAGCCTGATGAGCATTTCCACGCAAACGAAGTAGCAGGCAGCGGCAAGTAATAAATAAAACCAAAAAGAACTTAAAATTAATTTTTATTTCAGAAAGGCTTTTCTTTAACGGTGAGGGGGCATTGTGTAGGGTATGGGCCCGACGTGGAAATATAGAGGATGCGTATTTTGATGTACGAAACACCAGGAGGTCAGCACATGAGCTTATGGAAGTACATCAACATATAAAAAACCTGAGAAAAAATAATCGACCGCCGAAAATTGTGTCTATGCCATCTATGCGAGCGATAGCACACGTCTTGAATGAATATAAACAATATTGTCCATAGATACCGTCGTCAATAGACAGACATACAAGACATACTTAGAATGCGGAAATTTTTCACTCTTAGCTTATTTTTTAATTGCCTAAATAACATATTTTTCAAACACTTATTGCGGTTGTTTGTATACTAAGTACTCTTTCACATTCATAAGTTTACTTGCTTTACTATTTCAAATATTACGAATTATGTTAAAAAAGACAACAAAACTTATGTAGCTTTAGTTTGAATTCATGCTAGGCGGCATTCTTTATAGTAATACAATAATGTTTAGTCTGATTCCCTTAATATTATGTCTATGGTCAATAATAACTATAAAACAATATATGTTTATTTTTACTAGCCCCACTGCAAAGACCTTCCCTCTAGTACAGTCCTTGAGGCATAAGCACAGAATTAATAATAGTATAATGGCGTGCTTCCATGCTGGTCTGGGAGAAAAGAAAAAACTTAGAATGTACCAGCTGCTTCTCTTCCCGCGCAGATCGTAAGAGCCGATCGAGGGAATGGGCGAGATTTGAATCATGGTAATAGTATGTCCCTAATGGGGCAGACAGAGCTTTTTGTATCTTGTGGCTCTAAGCAGACAGAGCCCAGGTCCGTAAGACTCAAAAGCCACTTTTAGCGTCATGGTGGGCGAGAAGGTGGAAAATAAATTAATCTAGTGATGAGTTGCTAGCCACATCGCCTATTAACATGATTTGCATTTCCGCCCATTCCTCGATTGGCTTTACGATCTGCGCAGGATGAGAAGCAGCTGGTACATTCTAAGTTTTTTCTGTTCTCCCAGACCAGCATGGGAGTATTTCAATCATTATTAGATATTAAAAGCTTTAAAAAGCTTGCCAAAGCCCAGTAATCTCATAATGAGCTTTGAAGACTCAAAGTCGAGAAAGCTCCAATATTTCTCCCTGCCTACAACTTAATAATATTACAATCCACTTATTTTCCAATTTAGTAAAGTATTTTGATAAAAAATTACAGTACGTTCGTTCACTTCTTTTTTGCAGTATGCGTTATAACATAAGCTATTTCATAAACTACATACATACATACTATCACGTCTTTATCCCTAATGGGGCAGACAGAGCATCTTGGGTCTTGCGGTTTTATGCAGAGCCCGGGGCCGCAAGACTACTTTTATGAAAATAAATAATATTATATTCGAAGTGTTTTTATCTTGATTCAGTTTTTAATATGTCTAAATAATTACGAGTATAATTCTTTTTTAGCCTGAACCGCAAAAAGATGGTGTTATAAATTTTAAGCCAACTGTCTATCTATCTGGGTGTGTCACGGATGGACCAATTTCTTTATTTTTATGTTACATGTAATGTTTATTATATTTATTGCCATGTAAAAGTGTATGTGAAGATCTAATTATTGAATAATCATTTAAATTTGAATAAGTGATAAAATTATTGAACATTGTGGTATTGCTAACCGCATCGCCTATCAATTTGGATCGCATTTTCGCCCATTCCCTCGATCAGCTTTTACGATCTGCACAGGGAAAGAAGCAGCGAGTACGTTCAACGATTTTTTTCCGGACCAGCTTAAAAGTAAAAATTTTATAACTCAAGAAAATATTCCACGAAGCTCAGCGATGTCATTTTTAAAGAAAAAACAAAAACGTAGAATATTAAATTTAAAGCTCTTTTAAAAGTGAAATTTTATGAAAATGCTTTGTAGTTTTGCGATAGATTTTATAAAGTCTGGGCTATTTCGATGTAGTTCTTTCATTAATCAGTCTAAATAGCTTATAACAAGTCTCTCTGTGAGATGTAGACCTTGCGATACATTCGAAACCCGGTGAACGTAAAAAATAATAATATATCAGAATACATACATACATACATACTATCACGTCTTTATCCCTAATGGGGCAGACAGAGCATTTTGGGTCTTGCGGCTCTATGAAGAGCCCAGGGCCGCAAGACTCAAAAGCCACTTTTAGCGTCATGGTGGGCGAGAAGATGGAAAAGCAATCAATACAGTGACGGGTTGCTAGCCGCATCGCCTGTTAAAATGATTCGCATTTTTGCCCATTCCCTCGATCGGCTTTTACGATCTGCGCGGGAAGAGAAGCAGCTGGTACATTCTAAGTTTTTTCGTTTCTCCCAGACCAGCATGGGAGTATATATCAGAATAACGTAAAAAAAAAGTTTTATGGCATTTTTCTTTACTATCCTGACTCAGCAACCCAACGTCTTGGCTTCCAGTAAACTTTAACTGCCTCCGTGGTGTAGTGGTTGGAGCGTTCGACTCATACCCGGAGGTTGCGGGTTCGATTCCCGGCGGGGGCAACGACTTTGTGTTGTCCTAGTTTGGTCAGGACATTGCAGGCTGATCACCTGATTGTCTGATAAATAAGATGATCCGTGCTTCGGAGGGCACGTTAAGCCGTCGGTCCCGGTCACTGTCTTTGACATAGGTCGTTACCTAAAACCATGTCAGAGGCCTTTAAGGCGGTTTAAAAACTCTGACACTAGTGTTAGTCACTAACACACACGATAAGAAGAGGCTTCCAGTACAAGAGCACGCCAGCGCTAGCTCTTGCCAGTTGTCACCAACTTGAAGCTCGTGCAGGTCCGCCATCACTACGTCGCTCTAGCAATTGGTCGTCCGACCAATCTACCGGTCCTGGTATGCTTTCTTCACCCCTCGATCTGCGTCCATTCCCAGAGCCAGACCAGACGGTGCGCTTTGACATCGCCCATGATGTTAGGCTCGCTCACTATCTCTTTTATTTCGGCATTGGTTTATAACATTTTTTTATATATAAACGGGGCTTAGCACAAACCTTTATTTTGTTTCGTCTAACATTATACACTAGTGTTAGTCACTAACACACACGATAAGAAGAAGAAAATAAAGGTTCGTGCTAAGCTCCGTCTATGTAATAACGTCCTCCGTCTATGTAATGCGACCTCCGTGGCGTAGTGGTTACCATGCTAGTCCGCCACCCAGAGGTCCCGGGTTCGATTCCCGGTCAGGACAAGTTGGAAAATGGCGTTTTTCAAATTGTCCTGGGTCTTGGATGTTTATCTATATATGAATTTGTTATAAAATATGGTATCGTTGAGTTAGTATCCTATAACACAAGTCTCGAGCTTACTTTGGGGCTAGCTCAATCAGTTAATTTGTCCCTATATAATATAAAATAATCTGTTGAAAGCGCGATAGTTTAAAAACCAACATTGGTTTATGACATTTTAGAAAATTTTCTGCTAAAATTTGTTTTTTGAAGTGAAAACTTCTTTAGCGGCGTTGTGCACTTTTTTTGGAATGGGTAAAAAATGTTAAACTCGCGTCAGGACAAGCTCGCGTCAGGACACGTGACCTGATCGAAAATTCGTAAGACGGATGGAGAGTAGACAGCTGGCGCGGCGTAGGAGAGGGAGTATCCCCCTCTCTTTCTACGGCGCGGCGAAAATGTATGCCTGCGCCTGCTGTTTCGTATATCAAAAATGCACAACGTTAATATTCAAGTTTTCACTTCTGCCGGCACTCCCAGAGTGCAACCCGTCTTTTTTTGTCAAACAATAGACTTCCTGTAGCTGATATGATGATGATGATTTTGTTTAGCTTTTAACTGGACCAGCATATTTCTGCAATTTTGAATTTTCAAAATTTTGAAAATTTTCATCAACTGAATGGTCATAAAATTCTACTTAAATAACAAACCAGCTCACAGAATTTTACTGGAACCGGTTGAGGAATGCGACTTGTAGGCGAGAACAGACGGAAAACAGGAATCCGGACATCCGGAATTCAAAGACACTAATTTTTTTTTGCCAAAGCTGAAATGAAGACACTTCTCCCGTTACAAGTTTATTTAACAGGCAAATTAAAAAACCTTACAACACCATCTAGTGATAAGTAGAGGAATATATTCCAACCGATGTTAGGTGGAATTGATATCCGCAGCACCATCTTTTACTTTCCAGGAAAATTAAAAACACCGACTTTCACCTATAATTAATGAATAAGTAATGAAGGGCTGAACCGATTTTTATCAAATAACTAAAAGCTTCCGCAAGGGAACGTGAAAAAAAAACGTATTAAAATCGATTCATATGTTTGAGAGCTATAATGCCACTGACAGACAGATATTAGCGTATTTATATCACCCCTCTTTTTTGTTGGGGGTTGAAACTTTGAAAGCTGTATATTATAGATAATAAAAAAAAAAAATTACGTTGAAAACCTCCTTCTACTTTTTTTTGCCTTGTGGTGTCAGCACAATATACATTACACAATTCAAATTGTCACGATCTAGGTATTTCCTCTCCCACAAGTGTCGTAAGAAGCGTGTTTAAGTCTGTGTAGGCAGTATCAGCCGCTTGTTATCAATGTTATCGTTCTTGGTTTCACTTTCAACCAATAGATGGTGTTGTTCATTTTTGAAACAAGCTATAGATATTTTTGAATATTATATGGTATCGGTCACAGTGTAACTAGGAAATCAAATCCAAAACAGAAGCAAAATAAATTCAGTTATATCGCCTTGAGTGTTTTTATTCAAGTACTTTCCGGGATCTGTCCAAGCGACTAAAGGTTACTGGTAGGATAATCTCTTTATCGGGAGAGCTTTAGTTCAGCAGTGGACTTATAAAGGCTATAAAGAGGTTTTTTTGAATATTACATTTTATGATATTCAAAAAAGTATAACATGTATCTTTAATCATTTTTGAGAGTTCATAGGTTAGCGTTTCGTGCCATTTTGATGTCATTTTACTTTCACGCTATACGCACGGTCTCTTCTTAACGAGTCGAAATGGTTTGAAATAAATGTTATTGGACCAAAACCTAGCCACGGCGACCGCCCTGTCATTGCCCACATTCAGATCTGCCTTAGTGCAAGGAGTCGGACAGTTGGGACATGACAAAAGATGGTCCATGGTTGAGTGACCCCACAGTCACACAAACCATCGCTAGTGTAACCCCACCTGGCTCTGCTCTCTCGGTATCTCCCTGTGCCAGATCGGAGTCTGTTTAAAGATTTCCAAACAGCCCATGGGAGATCCTTACCCGGTGGCAGCTTCTCGTTAGGTGGAATGTCAGATGGGAAGGTGGGAACTTATTTTGCCACAGTGTGAGTTTAGTCTTCGAGACTTCTTTAAGTGGTAAGCTACGCTGTCTTAAAAAGCTGTTGCGGCTTTTAAGGCGCGTTGTAGGAGGTTCTTGCCCATAAAGCAGATGTTGTACAGCACGGTAAAGCGTGCTTTGGAAGGCAATTCATTGAGCTGTGTCAGTCCTGAAAATCTGACAAATCAAAGGTTGTAGGAAGATCACACGAAACAAAACGAGCAAACCCACAAACGTATAATAGTTTTTCTCCCACATTATTATGCAGGGCATAAAACGCGCTGGATGGCCCACATATCTCAACCTCATAACGCTTTATTGGAGTATTAACATACAAATACGTCTGGTCCAAACGACGGACAGGCATGAAGTATGAGGAAAGAGAACCACCTGGCTTAGAGTCCCCTATTTTATTCCTCGTCTAAAAAGAGAAAGAAATTTGACGCAACGTTTGTCGGTCTGTCTGTCTGGGATAGTAGCGCTCGAACGCAAAGATCGATTTCATTGCTGTTTTTGTTATGAAACCAAGTTCCTTTGCGGTGTTTCTTAGCTATGTTTGACAAAGATCGGTTCAGCCGTTTAAAAGTTATTGAGGGTTAAAGTTTGAAAGCCAGGACTGTCTAAAAAAAAAATGTAATCAATTCGTTATCGGTAGTTCCGCTACTCATCACTAAATGGCGTTTTTGACAGTCAGGGTTTTATTAATTTGCTTAGCAAATAAAGTTTTAGAGCCACAGCTCTGAAACATCATATTTAAAGCAAAATTGTTACATAACCATAGAAGCAAAGTTCTTAAACCCGTGTTTAGGGTTAGTAAAACGTAGGGCAGTCTAGTCGTCGTTTTTAGGGTTCCGTAGTAAACAAGGAACCCTTATAGTTTCACCATGTCTGTTTGTCCGTCTGTCTGTCTGTCTGTCCGTCCGCGGTCCTACTCAGAAACTATAAGTACTAGAAAGCTGTAATTTGGCATGGATATGTATATCAATCATGGCGAAAAAGTAGTAAAATAAAATATGGATTTTTTTTTAATGTAGCTGCCATACAAGTAAAGAGGAAGTCAATATTTTTTTTTCTCTACAAACATATTGTGTGGGGTATCGTTGAATAGGTTTTTCAAAAATATTGTGAGCTTGGAAACACCATTTTTCGATTTAGGGATCCGTGTCTGAAATATTTAGGTTTCAAGTATTTTTTTTTGTTAAAGTCACGTGTCCCCCCCCCCATCTATCTGCTAAACGGTTATATATGGACACGTGAAAAAAATCAGTAATGTAAAATCAATAATGTAGTTTAAAGGAAAACTATCAGAGCTAAGTAGGGTTAACAAATTAAAAAGTTATAGGTGATCTACTTATAAAATGTACTCGAAAAGGCCGTCAATACTTAGCCGTTTTAGACTGCAAGTTGGCATTTACAACTACGGAACCCTATACTGCGCGTGGCCCGACACTCACTTGGCCAATTATTTTTTCTTTGGTTGTAAACTTCCTTTGTACTTATATTATTTCTATGACAAGCAAATACGTTAAACTATAACTAAACGATAAAAAGTATACAGGAAAACATATTTCCAGTTGGAAATGAGGACGCAACATAAAACAGTTTTCACTTCAGAACAAACGACAGACATCAATCTCCAAATGGAAAAAAACGAACAAAGAACAAAGGACGGTTACTGTGAAAACGTGGCTGAAACGCTATTTTACTTTGCTGGGTAAAAATCTACTAGTTTAAAATATAAATTAAGTACAGTTTTGAATAAATACCTATAGGAGCGCATTCGGACACGCATGCCAAGCGCACACCTAGCTTACGCCTAGCGCGTTTTGTTTATTGCATATACAATACAATAGAATACCTTTTATTGCACAAAATAAATAAATACGAGACACCGTTATCTTAAATACTAGGAAATGTGCAAAAGGCCTCATTGGTAAGCAATTTTTTTTCAGGCAAGCTTGCTGTAAGTGCATACAATAACATACGTGCAATATATAATTTGAATCCTATCAAACATTTGCCTCGCCTTGCCTTTGCCACGTGTTAGCCTTGCTTTCGCCTTGCGCCCGCCTCGCGCCCGCCCGGCGCTCGCCCCGACTGTACTTCGGAAAATGCAAGTTGAGTTGTATTCAAAGCGTGCTAGGCGTGCGCTTGGCAAGCGCGTGTCGTCTGATCGCGCTCTTAAAAGAAGATATATTTAATTATTTATAAATCTTTTCTAAATATATGTCAGTGGGCGACCTGTGTTGCGGGTATACTGACGCTGTTATGTACGAGTCCTGATTAAATACTATAGATCATCACACTTGGCCAAAGCAGCCAGAGGATTTGGCGTACACTCTACACGCTGGCCAGACGGGTTGGAGAAGACTCACTGATGTTTATAAGCTTTGTTTAGCTTGTATTTCCTAAGTCGCCTTCTACGACATCCACGGGAGGACTTAGAGTTGTCTTATTCTACTCTGCCGGAAACCACACGACATATCACACATTAATACAACTCAAATTGCATTTTTCGACTCTGCTGGAAACCACATGAATAATACTATAGATACTACTTATGAATGTGAATATTTCTCCTTTAATAAAATTTCATGCTCAAACTTGACCCAAGCAATTTGAGGCCTTAATATACATATAATAATTTTCAGGCAAATTACTACATGTATCCAAAGTATCGTCAAAATTGCGTCCTTAGAGATTTATATTAGTTTACGATCCCTTACAAATTGATTGAGAGCTTTTACCCAAGAGTATTTCAATTTGGAAATTAGGGGTTTTGAAACCATATTTTATGTTAAAAATATTATAAAGCAAATATTTGTGGAATTATAAAGTATACTTAGCTAGAGCATACAAAAGATTTGGCCTCAATTATACTCAACTTTCCTCGCTGGGATTTTAGGGTATTGGATACAGAACCCGAAAAAGCGTTTAGAAAATACATTTCCTCTGTCCTAGATGCAGCACAAAATGGAGTATTGTGGGCTGTCCTCAAAGTTTATCTAAACTATAAACTGTTTTAAACTCGCCGTTTGTTATCTACCGAGTGCCTGATAAATGAGCGATGGTGGCAGTTTTAATTTTATATTTTACTTAAAGTTTTTATCTTTCCATACTTTTATTCAACTAAGTTGGTATTCACCTTGCTGCTTTAGAAATAAATAAAGATAGTAATTAAGTATTTAATTTGAAACCATGACATAAAAGAGATGTGTTAAAAAGCGTTTAGAAAATACATTTCCTCCGTCCTAGATGCAGCACAAAATGGAGTATTGTGGGCTGTCCTCAAACTTTATCTGAACTATAAACTGTTTTAAACTCGCCGTTTGTTATCTACCGAGTGCCTGATAAATGAGCGATGGTGGCAGTTTTAATTTTATATTTTACTTAAAGTTTTTATCCTTCCAAACTTTTATTCAACTAAGTTGGTATTTACCTTGCTGCTTTAGAAATAAATAAAGATAGTAATTAAGTATTTAATTTGAAACCATGACATAAAAGAGATGTGTTATCAGTTTGATGCTAATGTTTGTTTGTCTGTCCGTCTGTGCCATCGTAGCGTTCGAACGGATGGACTAATTCCAATGCGGTTTTTTTTCGTAAAATCAAGTTACCTTGCGGTGGTTCTTAGCTGTGTTTGAGCTGTTTAAAAGTAATTGGGGATTTACGCTTAAAAGTCGGGGTTTTTGTAGTCTACGGATTAATATTTAAAAAAATTATAGTTCTACTATTTAAATAAAGCCTAGGGCTGCAAGAATCAAAGGCCACTTTTAGCGTGATTGTAAGCAAGAAGGTTGAAAAAGAAATCAAATTATAATTGGTCCGCATCGCCTATTACCATGATTCGCATTTTCGCCCATTCTCTTCACTCTGTTTTGTTTTCTCGCAATCAATGGAAAGAGGTACAAATGTAAAACAAAATAAGGAATTCCATACACCAATTCACTTACCTGCACAAAGCCCACGTATATTGCATCTCCCATAGTTGCCGCGCACATTGTTTTACGCAATTTCGAGCAATTGCAGCCGTTGTAATGGGAATACTATATGTATTTAGGGTGTCTGTCTATACAGTATTAAACGTTGTTATAGTATGTTTTTTGTATACTCGTCAGGGATAAATAATTTAGCACTGCTTTATTTTCAGCCCATACCTATCTAGAATTCGAATCATATCAATAAGCAATGCAAAAAAAATATTTCTATTTTCGCTTATTCCTCGATCGGCTTCTTTGATCTGCGTGGGATGAAAAACAGCTACATTCAAAGTTTTTTTGCCTAAACCAGCAGCAGAAGATATACAAATATTAAACTTTTTAAGGAATTCCATACACAAATTCAGTTGCTTGGACAAAGCCTACGTGATTGCATCTCCCATTGTTACCGCGCACATTGTTTTACGCAATTTCGAGCAATTGCCTAGCAGCTGAATGCAGGTGCGTTGAAATGGACATGCTATATTCATTTAGGGTTTCTATTTTACGCAAGTGAAAAGTTTAGACAACCTAAGCGGACTTCTAAAACATAATATGGAAATCATATTAAAAAGCGACATTCTAATTTGAATAAGCAATGCAACAACATGCTTCCTATTTTTGCTAACTCCCTCGATCAGCTTCTATAATCTGCGCGGGATGAAAAACAGCTTCATTCAATAAAGTTAATTTGAATCATATCAATAGACAATGCAAGAACATGCTTCCTATTTTTGCTTATTTCCTCGATCGGCTTCTATGATCTGCGCGGGATAAAAAACAGCTACATTTTAAGTTGTTTTGCCCCAAACTAGTATTAAAAAAACTTGAGAGGTGTCAAGGGACACCCGGATGGAACGAAGTTCGAGCGAGAGAGAGACAGACATAGAAACACACGCACGCCGCGCGAAAAGTGTTGTTACAACTTTTGGTCTTAATTTTTTCTGTCTAGCCTCCTATCGCAACGCGCGATAAGGAACTTCGTTCCAAAAAATACAAATATTAAATAAAATGAGGAATTCCACACAAAAACCCAATTACTTACACAAAGCCCACGTGATTACATCTCCCATTGTTGCCGCGCACATTGTTTTATGCAATTTCGAGCAATTGCCGAGCAGTATGCAGGTGCGTTGTAATGGGAATACTATATTAATTCAGGGTTTCTATGTTACGCAAGTTATTAGTTTAAACAACCTACGACTTCGAAAACATACTTAAAAGTATAATTTTCCAGTGGCAAAAAATTACAATGCAGAATCGTAAATATGGTATTTAAATACCCGAAAAACGACGTTTTTATTCCAAAACATTTGGAGCTAAAGTTACTGCTGATTCTCTCGGGACTGAAAAACGAAAAAGAAACTCTCTTCGGATTAAAACACAATTTGAAAACTGAACGAGAATGTAATCTATGTAGAATGAAAAAAGAGTTTGGCCGTCCAGCAAAAGAAGAAAAATTTAGTTTTATTTTTTTTAAATATGACCTATGTGGGCTTCACTTCGAATAATTAAATAAGTAGACAATCATGTAAATTGTCATAATTTACAAGCAAGATAATCAAGCATCTTCAATGTTTGTAATTTTTACAAATACGTGTTAGCTTTTTACTAATAAAGTGTCAAGATATGTATTAAGATAGTCCACCTGGCTTAACACAGACTTTTTATTCCGGGGAATCGTAAGGTTCCCGTGGGATTCTCAAAAACTTTACCACGCGGGCAGGGCCTCAGGCATCAGCTAATCTTATATATCCATGAAAAGCCCGGGCAGGACGCTAGTAAAACAATATATTATTTCCCGGAAGGCAAAAAGCATTAAAAACAAAAATAGTTCCCGGTTCTCAATTATCGCTGTGAAACGTTGAAAGAGTTTAATTAATTCGATTGTACCGTAATTCCTGTCATTAAAACACTGTAGTGCTCGCAAATGGGACATACGAGTATCTCGAGTTGTTTGTTTTTCGTGTGTTAGTGACCAACACTGGCACTGCGGAAAAGTTGCAGCAATTTACATTGGTAAATGTTATAAGTTTCATCGAAATGATAGTGCTTTTAGTGAGAATATTAGTCACTTTTTACGACATCTATAGCTAGAGATGGAGTGGCCTATTTATCCGAAAGCCATACGGCTCTCTAAGTGATGTAGTGTAGATAACTGCCTCCGTGGTGTAGTGGTTCGAGCGTTCGGCTCATACCCGGAGGTCGCGGGTTCGATTCCCGGCGCGGGCAACGACTTTGTGTTGTTGTCCTAGTTTGGTTAGGACATTGCAGGCTGATCACCTGATTGTCTGATAAGTAAGATGATCCGTGCTTCGGAGGGCACGTTAAGCCGTCGGTCGGTCATTGTCTTTGACATTGGTCGTTACTTAAAACCATGTCAGAGGCTTATAAGGCGGTTTAAAAACTCTGACACTAGTGTTAGTCACTAGCACACACGATAAGAAGAAGAAGTGTAGATACATATAGACGTATAGTATCTTCCGTTCTACAACGTGGAAGGGACTAATAAATCAAAGCTCTGGCTATACTCGACCACCACAATATAATGAACAAATACAAAAAAAAAACTTTCGATATTTCCATACGAAAGTGTGCAGCCACTCGGGCAATTTGCATGGAAATGTAGAATTTATTTTCTTTTTTTTTACTGTTATTTTATTATCAGTACTCTATAGTAATACTAACAACAATAAACAAACACTTATAACACTAATCACTAATAACAGTCAAAAAACAAAAAATAAATTATCTATACTTATAGCTCTCTCTCCCATGCTGGTCTGGGAGAAATTTAGAATGTACCAGCTGCTTCTCTTCCCGCGCAGATCGTAAAAGCCGATCGAGGGAATGGACAAAAATGCGAATCATTTTAACAGGCGATGCGGCTAGCAACCCGTCACTGTATTGATTGCTTTTCCATCTTCTCGCCCACCATGACGCTAAAAGTGGCTTTTGAGTCTTGCGGCCCTGGGCTCTGCATAGAGCCGCAAGACCCAAAATGCTCTGTCTGCCCCATTAGGGATAAAGACGTGATAGTATGTATGTATGTATACTTATAGCTCGTGGTACGATTGATATGGGTATATATGTCCCTTCTACGCTGAATATTGTCTTTCAATTAGTTTTCAAAACTAAAACTGATTTCATCCAAAACTACACAACCGATATATTATGAAAAAGATAGCGGCGAGATGAGACCTCATTTTTGAAAGTCGGTTAAAGTAAAAAGCCTACCTGTGTCAGAGTATGCTAACATTGATTCAGCAAACACTCAATGTAACCCTTTCGTTTGAACTCAAAATATATATTTGTGCAAATAAATCTGAAACATAAAACGAAAATATTGTTTTCTTTTCTAGTGTCAGACTTTTTCTGTATCTGACGTCGCTTATTGACTGTCATCTAGTGAGAACGGTCAGTGTTATATGAGAACTGAGTGTGTGTGTAAGTAAACTTGTTTTATAATACTAGTGGCTCTGTGAGCTGTAGACCTCGCAAGAGTCGTGAGTCTACCCCATCCCGTTGAAGATCATCGGACAAAAAATTGATCAGACTAAAAAGTTGCATCTTAATAAGGACAACAAAAAAGGGCAATAAATTTTAAAATATTGAAATATTATAAAAATTATTGCCCTTTTTTGTAATGGCTGAAATAAGATTTTTTGAAAGTTAACATACCCTTATATTTTCTCCAATTTGAAAAATTTCAAAAACTGTCTCGATTAGTACGCTTTTCGTCCATCGGCTATTTTTGTAAACAAGTGAATTAGTCGCTATTCGTGCGTCGTTGAATTAAACCCATACATTTACTAAGAGGTCAGACATGAAATGTTAAACTAAAAAGTAATATCATATTAACTTGTTAGGGATCCAATAATCGTAAATATATGAGATTTGTATCGAATAATAAATATATGTGCTTTGCCTGCTGGGCAAAGGCCTCTCTTTTCTTCCATAACTCTCTGTCTTTGGTTTTAACTTTAAAATCCTGTCCGAGCGCTTTCAAGTTCTCGACTTCGGTCTATCTCTATAACTAAGAACTATATGTATAAGAAATAAAAAAGTATGTAAGTATGTATGTACTTTATTATTATTAATTTATTGCATAATATAATTTACTAACAAGTCAAAAGTTTAATATTTCATGCCTGACCACTTAGTAAATCTATGGGTTTAATTAAACGAAATCTCGAAACTGAGACGCAGAAATCGCGGCTAATATTCTTGTTTACAAAAAGTGGCCGACACCCGAATTGTGTCCAGACCATTGACTCTACAAAACAATCTATATAGTTATCGAACTTGCTTATAAAATTTCACGAGAATCTGTTGAGAAAAGCGACCTGTCTTCTTCTTATCGTGTGTGTTAGTGACTAACACTAGTGTCAGAGTTTTTTTAAAGCGCCTTAAAGGCCTCTGACATGGTTTAAGGTAACGACCAATGTCAAAGACAGTGACCGGGACCGACGGCTTAACGTGCCCTCCGAAGCACGGATCATCTTACTTATCAGACAATCAGGTGATCAGCCTGCAATGTCCTAACCAAACTAGAACAACAACACAAAGTCGTTGCCCCCGCTGGGAATAGAACCCGCGACCTCCGGGTATGAGCCAAACGCTCTAACCACTACACCACGAAGGCAGTTTAAAGCGACCTGTAGGCGAGAACAACCGGACAAACTGACAACCTGACAACAGCATTTTTGGCCAATCTTGAAACTGAGACGCTTCGCCCGTTCGGTCAATAATTGATTTAGCCAACTTTTTTTTTATGAATACTGACAAATCTTTTTCTTATAATTTAAAAGCTTGCTTTTGTTGCTGGAGTTAAGTGGAAGTGCCTCCATTTCTCTCTTTTCTCTGCCATCCTATGTTGTGGTAACCTTACTCCTAATTTTTCTTTAATTTGTTTACAAAACCTTATCCTCGGTCTTCCTTTGTCTCGTCTATAGTTCTTTCTATTATTATTCTTAAGAAATAGATGTTTTATTAGATGTCCAATCATCTTCCTTCTATTTTCAATAGTTTGTAAAATATTTCGTGTCTCTCCTACTCTTACTAGTACCTCCTCATTGCTGACTCTATCAAGGCTACATACCTAAATATATACATTTTAAATACAAGGTAAAATAACGTGAAAGTTTCAAGAAACTATTTGAAACATTGTCAGTCTAACTTCTGTGAAGTGTTTGCGCAATTACAGTCAGCTAACGAAATACAGGAGCCGGCCCTCTACCTACACATATCCTAAATTTTCTCTTAAACTCAATGAAAATGTATGTTTAGTCTGAATAAACAATAACATTATCTTATACCTTTAAACGAGCAATTCTTGTATATTTATTTATATATTTCTGTGATCTCGAAAACGGCTCTAACGATTTCGCTGAAAATTGGTATATGGGGGTTTTCGGGGATAAACAATCGATCTAGATTAGTCTTATGTTTAGGAAAACGCGTATTTTTGATGTTTGAGATATAACCGAGCAAAGCTCGGTCGCCCAGGTACTATTTTAGTTTAAGAGAAAAATCAACATATAGGTAAAGAGCCGGCCTAGGTATCTCGTTAACCGACTGTACCAACTATTTTTACCCGACTTTGGCGAAGTTAAAAGGAGGGTTATGTGTTTCGCCCACCGCTATTAATTTCATTATACTGTCATAGTGATCCAGTTTAGCCCGTGATTCGATTTATTATGTACCTATGTGCTAAATAGTCTAAAAAGTCAGTTAGTGATAGTAGTTTATGATAAAAGTGTGATAAATTGTTCATTATAGTCGAGGTGGGTTGACAAACAAGCGGGCGAAGCCCGCGCGCGTTTTTCTATGGAGCCGAGACTTGTTATAAACAATACCACACATGTGCCATACGACGTTTTTTAACACATTACTGAGGAAAAAACCTTCATTACTCGAAGAAATTTTTAAGTATTACTCGAAAAATTTTTTTTTTCAGACACCTTACTCGCATTAGCGAATCTGTAGTGTACAAGAGACACAAGTTACAAGACTTTATAAAATTGAATAATTTGAGTAAAACAAGGTTACAGCATGAGTTTAGGTTGGCCGCATGCGGGGATTTAATGATTCAAAAATAATATTCAATATTTTGGATTTATAGAATTTTATTCCGAAAACATTACGATTTCGAATGTATGACATTACATAAGTAAAATCAGTGTTATAAATAGCACTTTCTGAGCTAAAGTGTTAAAAAAAAATTAATCATACCGTGTGAGGAATAAAATGAAAAGGCTGTTAGAGATCATTTCAATAATAAATACATATTACCGTTTGCCTTTTCCGTAGTCAGGTTTTAGTTTTTGAAACTATCTCATTACTTGATCTCCTGCTTCCACCTTTGTACATAAATATCATGAAATTCTTAAAACAACACACCTGAAATTGCGTTGTCTATTACTTGGTACAATGTGTAACAAAATTGATGTTTTTATTGCATCATACCTTGTTGTTGAAGCTTTGGGTCTGCTTATACCAATAAATATGACGTCATCATCATTTTCAACCTTCAAGAATAATATGT
Organism: Acrobasis consociella; assembly: GCA_963555685.1. Classification (NCBI taxonomy): domain Eukaryota; kingdom Metazoa; phylum Arthropoda; class Insecta; order Lepidoptera; family Pyralidae; genus Acrobasis; species Acrobasis consociella. The sequence continues at coordinate 2,091,516 of OY743127.1, forward strand.
ACCTGGAACAATATAGGAAAACCCAATTAATTAATACAGGTCAAGTGAGAGTTGGACTCGCACGTAAAGGGTTCAGTATATCCGTACGGAATTCACAGAATATTCAGTTTCAGTTGTATATTCACTTAAAAAATAAATTAAAATAAAATAAATTTTCAAGGACTCCGGTACAACAAACGTGATTTTTTTATAGATAATGGTACGGAACTCTTTGTGCGTGAGTCCGACTCGCACTTGGCCTATTATTTATTAAACGCATAGAAGAAACAATAATTGAGAAATATAATGTTATTTTAAGCTAGTTGTGAATATGTTTTAAAGTCTCCAGAAGCCATACTGTCAGACTGTTTGTTTGTTAAGCTTTCACGCCTTAACCAAAGCCAATCTCAACGAGATTTGCATATGCATGGTCTTTGTTATGGAAATCAAGAGAATCCTGCGTTATGGTCATTGTACTTCCATGTTTTTGACACTGTGAAAAAGTGTGTATCTATTTTGAGTATGTAGCCATTTTTTACCTTACTCCGCCAGAAGGAGGATTATGTTTTTCGAGTATAAGTATGTATGTTTCTTTAGCTCGCCCTGCAGTTTAAAGAGCTTGATGGATTTTCTTCTGAGAGTAATACTAGGTAAATAAATAAATTTATAATATTAATAGAAACGAATGCAAATCACACAGATTGAGCTAGCCCCTAAGTAAGTTCGAGTCTTGTGTTATGGGATACTAAGTAAACGATACTATATTTTATAGGAAATATATCCTAGACTCACATCAGTGTCGGCATTCGCAACTACGGAACCTTAAACTGCGATAAGTCCGTCTTTGTATCATAATTCTGTCTTCATCATTTTTAAGTCTTCTTTTTTAAATGTCCTTTTGTTTGTGGTGCAATAAAGAGTATTCGTATTGTATTGTATTGTAAAAAGAGGTATATACAAACTCAAAAGTGCTGCAGTGGTTTTAATTTGTAGCCAAAATAATAAATAAATATATAGAGACAAATTACACTAGCTAGCCCCAAAGTAAGTTCGACACGTGTGTTATGGGATACTAACTCGACGATGTAATATTTTATAACAAATGCATTTATAGTTAAACATCCAAGACCAAGCCAAACAATTTTCCAACGGGCCCTAACCGCGGAGTCTACCCGGTCTACTCTAGGTGCGGACTAGCATAGAGGCCACTACGCCACGGAGGTCGTCAAAAAATCATGCAACCAACACGTCAGATATAATTTTGAAAAGGCCAGACCGGGGATCTTACCCGGACCCTCTGGGTGTCGGACTAGCATAGTGACCACTACGCCTCGGAGGTCGTCAAAAAAATCATGCAACCAGCACGTCAGAGACAATTTGAAAAGGCCAGACCGAGGATCTTACGCGGACCCTCTAAGTGCGGACTAGCATAGTGACCACTACGCCACAGAAGTCGAAAAAAAATTCATGCAACCAGCACGTCAGAGACAATTTTGAAAAGGCCAGACCGGGGATCTTACCCGGACCCTCTGGGTGCGGACTAGCATAGTGACCACTACGCCACAGAAGTCGTCAAAAAATTCATGCAACCAACAAACACGTCAGCCACAATGCAGTGCATTCCACTTACTATAGTAGATAACACATTGTATGACATTGTATGAGTCAGGGCCGGCCTCAATGGTCACGTCTGAATGGAGATTAATGAAACGCGATAGTTAGATAACAGCCAATCTTGTGGAGACCGCTAACTGGATTTTATAATATATTTCTTTCTACTCTGTTATTGAAGTGAAAACTTCTTTAGCGGCGTTGTGCACTTTTTTTGGAATGGGTAAAAAATGTTAAACTCGCGTCAGGACACGTGACCTAATCGAAAATTCGTAAGACGGATGGAGAGTAGACAGCTGGCGCGGCGTAGGATAGGGAGAATCCCCCTCTCTTTCTACGGCGCGGCAAAAATGTATGCCTGCGCCTGCTGTTTCGTATATCAAAAATGCACAACGTTAATATTCAAGTTTTCACTTCTGCCGGCACTCCCAGAGTGCAACCCGTCGTTTTTTTATATTTCTTTCTACTTTGTTATTTTCTTCCATGTTGGTTTAGGAGAAAATAAATAGCCGGTCAAGTGCGAATCGAACTCGCGCATGAAGAGTTTCGTACCATCTATAAAAAATCATGTTTGTTGCTGTTACAGTATATTTTCTTAGACGTTATCTATGTCTATACATATAATAAAACAGTAAAAGTGTATCTGTACAGTAAATATATTTAAAAAAAAATTTAGAGCGATGGAGACATAGTAATAGAGTAAGAATTTAAAAAAAATGTTTGTCTTTATGTTTGTCTGTTGGTACACGCTAACATCCGGAAATACTGAACGAATTCGAATGAAACATTTTTGTTCTTTATCTGTTAAGGCAACATATAGGGAAATTATTTTGATAAATAGAACACCTGATGCAGAACTATAATCAAATGGTCCAGCAACACTTTAAGAAATACGTAGCAAAAGTTGTTCAGCTCGATATGCATTTTTCAGAGATATAAGTCCACGTGGACGAAGTCGCGGGCTTCGGCTAGTATATTAATAACCCTCTTTCTGTCGCCGTAGTCAGCTAAAAATCACCCATTCATAACTGTTCGAGTCACACAATGCGACAGCCCCTTTCATCCCAGATTCACGCTCTATCTCGTATCTCAATACGTTTTTTAATAACCAGATAAGGGTGCTACCCGCTTCAGACTACGGAGTATTGACATATCGAGATACGTGGAACCCCGAGGGTCTGTTAATTGACGTGTTTGCTCATTGGACGTGAAATACTAGCTTTTGTGGGTTAGCAATATTCGTGTAATTAAATGACGAGTAGGTAATTAAATATGCCATTTAAGGGATCACAAGAAGTGTTTCATGCATGACGCATCTTGCGTAATTTATATTTTAGATAGCGTGGTTTGAAAAAGGTAGAAATCTATGAAACATATTGCTATAAACATAGAACTGTTTATTTTAATAAATCTTTATTAATCATGTACAAAACCAATTTTGCAAAAGGTGGACTTAATGCTAATGCATTCACTACCAGTCTTTAGAAATAACAGAAATAAATTTATTAGCGATAGTCCATTAAAGATACTCCTATATTATAAACATACGTATACAATATACATACGCCGCAGCCGTCTGGTTAAAAAATCAGCCATTCAACTAAACGCCTAGCCTGGAAATTCAAACCAGGCATCTAAGGGCCGATTTCATCGTTTTCGAGTTTAGCAAAACTGAGTTTAACATAACTGAGTTCAAATGTTTGATTTGATCTCGATCAACTTCAAATGAATTTCACCGTCAATTCGGAGCAAATTTTTGATCGCGTTTACGAAAACTAAGTTCACCTAAACTCATAGACAAAAAAGCACAGATTACAGTAAAAATCATGTGATAGTTTTCATTTCACGCAGAAAATATGAATAACAGATAAGCAAAACTCATTGATTTAAAACCGGTAAAGAATTGCGAAGGAACGGAACGTAAATTAAAAAGTATTTACCTACCTATGTCAATATTGTCAATCAAAGTTGTCAAATCTCGGCATTGACTTGACATTTGTTTGATTGAACGCGTTTAGAAGCGTTAAACGGCCAATATCGGACGTTCAGATTGTTGAACGCGTTTAGCCTTAAACGCGATCAGTTTTTGTCGATGAAATCCAAAAGAACCAGTTTACGTGCGTAAACGAGTTTAGCTTCAATTGATCGCGTTTTACTGCAACGATGAAATCGGCACTAAGGGCCGATTTCATCGTTTTCGAGTTTAGCAAAACTGAGTTTAACATAACTGAGTTCAAATGTTTGATTTGATCTCGATCAACTTCAAATGAATTTCACCGTCAATTCGGAGCAAATTTTTGATCGCGTTTACGAAAACTAAGTTCACCTAAACTCATAGACAAAAAAGCACAGATTACAGTAAAAATCATGTGATAGTTTTCATTTCACGCAGAAAATATGAATAACAGATAAGCAAAACTCATTGATTTAAAACCGGTAAAGAATTGCGAAGGAACGGAACGTAAATTAAAAAGTATTTACCTACCTATGTCAATATTGTCAATCAAAGTTGTCAAATCTCGGCATTGACTTGACATTTGTTTGATTGAACGCGTTTAGAAGCGTTAAACGGCCAATATCGGACGTTCAGATTGTTGAACGCGTTTAGCCTTAAACGCGATCAGTTTTTGTCGATGAAATCCAAAAGAACCAGTTTACGTGCGTAAACGAGTTTAGCTTCAATTGATCGCGTTTTACTGCAACGATGAAATCGGCACTAAATGAATGACTGAACGACAACTAGCCAAGTCATTGAACGCAACGTTTAATCAGATTGGCTGAACGTAATAGTAGAACTTATAATGATCTTGTGCTTAACTACAAATCCCTTGATATTCTTGGAGTCTCTTTGTACTCCTTCAAAACCAAAATTAACCAAAATTAGGCAGATCTTGATCTTAGGCAGGTCGAATGTCCATGTTGCGCCCCTACCTGTTTGTGTTGGGAGCTCCACCCTCGAAGTTGTAGACCAGTATATCTACCTGGGTCAATTGATCCAGGCAGGAAGTTCCAGCTTCGAGGAAGAGGTCTTTCGACGAATCCGACTCGGCTGGGCAGCGTTCGGGAGGCTACGCAATGTCTTCTCGTCCAAAATACCTCTGTGCCTCAAGACTAAGGTTTACAACCAATGTGTGTTACCAGTGATGACTTATGGCTCCGAAACGTGGTCCCTTACTATGGGTCTCATAAGAAAGCTCAAGGTCGCTCAACGCGCTATGGAGAGGGCTATGCTCGGTGTTTCCCTACGTGATCGAATCAGAAATGAGGAAATCCGTAGGAGAACAAAAGTCACTGACATAGCCAAGCGGATTAGCTCGTTGAAGTGGCAGTGGGCGGGACACATAGCGCGACGAACCGATGGCCGATGGGGCAAAAAGGTTCTTGAATGGCGACCGCGTACTGGCAAGCGAAGCGTAGGGCACCCACCTACAAGGTGGTCAGATGACCTGACCAGGGTCGCTGGAAAGCGCTGGATGCAGGCCGCTCATGATCGGTCATTTTGGAAATCTTTGGGGGAGGCCTATGTCCAGCAGTGGACGTTATGCGGCTGAAATGATGATGATGATGAGGCAGATCTTGGATATCTGACCAAATGTAATGATAGTTGTATTTTTTTTGTAATGTACTTTAATAAGAACACATAACGCGTGTAGTCGATTTTCCTTTTCTCTTTTTCTTTTTAAAGCTGTGGCAATTTTTTGTATTCTTTGCATATTTTAAATGATTTTATTTTACTTGCTCTCTCATGGTTTTTAAATAGTGTGTGGCTGTATGCACTTGTTAAAGAGTTGTTGCCTAGCTATGGTATTCTATTTTATATATATTGTATAATTATGGTGACAATTTGTTAAGTGTGTCATAAGAAAATAAAAATAAATTAAAAATTAGTTATTTAGTTAAATTAATACCCGAGACAATTTAAAAAAGGTCATTTTTCAACATGCCCTGACTGGGGATGGAAACCTCTGGGTGGCGGACTAGCACGGTGACCACTACTTCACGGAGGTCCTCATAAGAAGGAAAAAGGAGAAAAAACAGGACAATACTCTATTTTAAAGTAACTCCAAGTTAAGTAAACATTCCCATAATTCAATCATTTTTGAAGAAAAACAAGATTTCAAGACTCCTCGAGTAAGGCTGCATCATATCGTCTGCCATTATACGTTACGAATTCCTTTGTAAGAATAAATCGCCTAGTCTTGTCCACGACAGTGACTGAAAACGCTATTTATTTAAAGCATCATTCGTCAATAGAGATTGATCGCATCGTTTTATCACGCTGAATTTTCACTAGTTTCTTGTAAAAACCTAGAATTTTGAAGTGAAAACTTCTTTAGCGGCGTTGTGCACTTTTTTTGGAATGGGTAAAAAATTTTAAACTCACGTCAGGATACGTGACCTGATCGAAAATTCGTAAGACGGCTGGAGAGTAGACAGCTGGCGTGGCGTAGGAGAGGGAGTATCCCCCTCTCTTTCTACGGCGCGGCGAAAATGTATACCTGCGCTTGCTGTTTCGTATATCAAAAATGCACAACGTTAATATTCAAGTTTTCACTTCTGCCGGCACTCCCAGAGTGCAACCTGTCGTTTTTTTTACTGCTTCATATATTAGACCTAACAAAATGTACTGAAACTATTTTAGGGGTGAATTCAGTACATGATACTGAACAACTTTCTCAGAGGAACACGTATCGGAATATGAAAAGTAATTTTTGACCTCCCATACAAGTTGACCGAACAGCTGATTTGAGTTTGTATAGAACGCCAAACATTATTTTTAATTTTTCGACATATGTTCATTGGAGAATGTTGTTCAGTATCATTGACTGAATTCACCCTTAAAATAGTTTCAGTTAATTTTGTTAGACCTTATATATAAAAAAATATTACTACACATTTATAGATACGCACATAGGAAGTTATGAGGAGAGACGAAAACAACATTGTAAGAAAACTTCTAAACGTGAAGCAAAAAATATTTTTCATATTTCGATGTATGAAGTTAGTTAGGAGAGTTGTTCAATTCACCCTTAAAATAGTTTCAGTATATTTTGTTAGACCTTATTATTACTTTGGCTAGAAGGCCGCCTTTTGTAACTCATAATATGTTGTCCCTATTTTATAAGTATAAGAAAATTGATAATTTATTTTAGTGCCATAAAGTTTTTTTGTGTTTTTTTGTATTGTTTTGTATAAAAAGAAAGGAGAAGTAAAAGATCGCCATGATGCGCTATCTATTACTACTCCTCTGCGAAAAATTGCAATAGTTTAGACAATCAGCGATTTAGACGAGTTGCTATATAGACTACTTACGTTTAAGACCATTCGCGACTAACTCTAATTGTTACCCTCACAAGAGTAAGCCTTTGTCTGCGAGGCGTCAAAATTGTCGCACGAAAATTTGATACTTCACCTTAGAAAAACGGTATCGTATAAAATTAGTTAAAAGTTAATTGGTATAAAATTTATAATTTACCTTGGAAACACTGTATCGTTCTGCATTAACGATTCTTTTAAAGAAAAAAAAATGCGAGTAATGTGTGCATATGAAAAAAATCAACATACGTGTCGAACTACGCGCATTATATGTATGTTACGTAGTTACAAAAGGTAACAAAATACCGACTTTGAGTTCACGCGACTAAAACCGTCCAAAAACAATTTCTTTTAGATTTTTTATGAAATTTTCCTTTTCCGAGTACATTTTACAGTTGCAGCACATACGTTGGTAGTCTTTAACTTTTTAATATGCAAACCTTACTTAGTCTGTAAAATTGTGTTCACAAGCTCAAGCTTTTTGAAAGACCTTTTCAATAGTAACCTACGTGATGGGTTAGTCAAGAAAAAAAAAACGACTCTACATTAGGGCGCTTCTTCTTCTTCTTTCTTCTTATATTTAAGAGCTGGGCTCTTGTCGGTGGAGTGCTTACCAAGAGAAAAAAATTTTTCAAGATTTTATTTTACCACTTTTTTGGCATGATTTATATACATACCCATTCCAATCTACAGCTTTCTAGTCCTTATAGTCTCTGAGAAGAACCACGGACAGACAGAAACTAAGTTTCCTTGTTTACAACAAAACCTTAAAAACAACAGTAGCCTTATCCTCTTCATGTCAAAACCTATACAGGCTTACCTACCTACATTATTTCTTTGGTTACTCACCACACAACAACCGTCAGTGGCTGTCGTCAACCGAAGGCCGAATCAGAAGCGCAATTTTTGAAACGCGGAGTCACCTAAACGAATGGTTTTTCCATACAAAAAATCGTTCGTTTAGTGACACCGCGTTTGAAAAATAGCACCTCAGGTATGTCGTTTGTGCTCACTTCTTTCGTCTCGGCTTTCACGCGATTTTTTCATTTGCATAACAGAAACAGAGAAGATTGGCCACACGTTTGTTTGTTTTTAAACTGTTTGCAGCAGTGACCTGACAATTCGCTATTTTCCTACAACTCAAATTAAATACTTATTTCTAAATGTCAAAAAAATAATTTTTGGAATTTGTATGAAATATAGATTAATGACGTCATAGGTCCAATAGCACTCTTAATATAAGTTTTTCTGCAAAAATAAATCTAAAATCACATTGAAAATAGACATGTTTGTTTGTTTGTTTGTAAATTCTTTATTGTACAAAAAGGACACTACAAAAATACAGTAGATAACAATACAAAGACATGATAATGACAAGTAACATTACTTTGTGACGTTTTGATTTATTTTTGACCCAGGAAAGTACAATACAATACAATGCCCTTTATTGCACAAAATAAATAAATACAGCACATTATTTTCTTAATAACCAGCCAAGTGCGAATCGGATTCGCGCATTAAGGGTTCCGTACCATTATCTACAAAAATCGCATTTGTTGTATGGGAGCCCCACTTAAATATTTATTTTAATTTGTTTTTAGTATTTGTTGTTATAGCGGCAACAGAAATACATAATTTGTGAAAATAAATAAATATAATAAATAAACATAATAAATAAATATTTCATTTGTGAAAATTTAAACAGTCTAGCTATCACGGTTATTGAGATACAGCCTGGTGACAGACAGACGGACAGACGGACAGACGGACAGACGGACAGATAGCGAAGTCTTAGTAATAGGGTCCCGTTTTTACCCTTTGGGTACGGAACCCTAAAAACTAGGAAATAAATGCGCAAAAGGCGGCCTAATCGCTGAACAATTTCTTCCAGGCAACCTATGTAAAAAAAAAATTGGATGGGAAATTAGGTAGTGCGGGTAAAGTACCCATTACTAGATAAAAATTTAATTGGGCAAACATTTATTACAACATATTCAAATTTGGTTGTGTAGAATCATCAACCGTTAAAGCTGTAGAAGATATCCAAGTTCCTACGTAATAAATATGGACCATTAGATTATATTAAAGTCCCGGAGGAGAATAATGTAGAAAGTTACGTGCTTCCACTATATTAAAATTGCGTTCTAGGCTGCAGTCGTAAATGCTCGTAGTTTGGCCTGAAGTATATTTAACCGATTTCCAAAAAGGAGGAGGTTGTCAATACGTCGCGATATTTTTTTTTTTATGTTATAAGTCGGAAAACGAGCTAGCGAGCCTCTTAATTGTAAAAGGTCATCGCTGCCCATGGACACATACAACACTGGAGGTGCCGTCTATGCGTTGCCGGCCTTTTAGATTTTTGATGTATGTTCACCGATTTTTCGAAAAATTCAAGCCGATTTGGACAATTATTTTTTGTTTGAAAGAGTGTTATTGTCAGGTGGTCCGACATAAATTTTATCAAATTCGGTTGTGCGGTTTGGGGGTGAGGACGGTTTTGAGTTTTGAAAAATTATTTATAGAGACATTCATAGGTTCGATAACAACATCTTTATCTCTAAGGAATAGACAGAGCCTTATAAGTATAGGTGTCAAATCCTTTGCCTATGGTCACAAGTATGGTCATAGAAGCAGAGTATTAAAAATTACAAAAACTAAATAGATTATAAAAAAATTATATAAATGTATAGAACTTGCTCACAAAATTTCACGAGAATTTATTAAGAAATGTAACCTGTAGGAGAGAACAGAAAAACTGACAGCCGTACAAAAGTATTTTCGGCCAATCTCGAAACTGGGACGCTTCGTTTGCTCGTTCTAATGCTAAATCAGACATAGCTTGACAACTGCCATAAAAGATGACAAAATCTAGAATAATGCAGTAGACCTTGTACATCTATGGCAGCCTACGTTCTTCTCACTCGCAGATGCATGTGTACAAACGTTAAAATTGCGGTAGTGTGCCTATTTTGTATCGAATTTATGAAGTTTTAGAGCTGAGGTTTACACAACCATTTCATGCGTGATCAGAGGGCTGGCCTTTAGGTGGCAATGCTGTCAGCCTTTTGGGCACGTTACCACTGGGCAGCGATTTGCCAGGGCTTTTCTATTTATAAGTAACTAGCTGATGCCCGCGACTTCGTTCGCGTGGACTTTATGACTCCGGCGTATAAATATGCTCATCAGGCTGAACAACTTTGGCTAATGCGTCATTAATGTATATTTCTAACAGTTTAGCTAGACCATTATGTTTCTGAATCAGGTGTTCCAGGACCTCGATTTTTATAATTCAGCAAACAATGCTCAGCAGGTTAAACTACATTTGCTAGGGCGTCATTTATATATTTCTTATAGTTCAGCTGGACAATTAAGGTTCTGCATCAGGTGTTCCATTTTCCAAAATCAATTATAGCTTATATGTTGCTCAGGCTTAACAGCTAAATAATAAAAAAAAGTTTCATTCGAATCCGTCCAGTATTTCCAGAGATTAGCGTGTACTAACAGATAAACCATCGCCCATAGAAAAATTATCTTTAAACTTTAAATGATGATAACTTTTTTATCTGTCATCAGGTTTCGATGAAACAAAGCCTATATGTTGCTCAGGGATGAGCTTAATATTTTAGTGAAAACCGCGTAAAAATCTGTTCAGTAGTTTTAAAGTTTAGCGAGTACATATAGACAGACAGACAGACAAACAGACAAATAAATCTTTTTTGTGTTCTGTTACTCTTTTTTTATCGCCCACACCCATTTTTTGTTATTTTTTTCAAATGTACAGACACGCGGTTCCTACTGTTTTATTATATGTATTGATTTAAGTTATTACTTAAGTTTTAATACATTTTCTTGTTTGTTTTATAAATTTACACTAACAGAGGTACTTACCTTGTTAACTTTCTATAATTAACTTCCGATATCAATGACAGCCACAAGACTTGCGTAAGAATCATCGTTTCAAACTTTATGAAGCAGAAGAACAAAGTTTTGATTGTCAAAAGCCTCAAGATATGTGACTCGTGAATGCTAAATTAGTTTAAATTATCTCGCTTGACTTGTTTCTTTATGTGTTTGAGTTTCATTTACTCCTTCACTTTGTTTGAAATTGTCCCATTTTTTGTATGATCAGGGCAATAATTATAATTTTTCGCTTTCATACAAGTTCATCGATCAGCTGATCCAAGTCTATAGAGAAAGCAAAAATATTTTTTTTCGCATTTCGATTTCCATTAAACTTAGCTAAGAACCACAGCAAAGATATTTGTATTCACGTAAAAAACCGCATAGAAATTGGTCAATCCTTTCGAGAGCTACGTTTCCTCAGAGAAACAGACAGACAGGCTGATGACGCCCAAATTTTTTTAGGGGTTAGAAACGTACTCCATTTAAAAAAAAAATATCATAATAATTTTTCAAATCTCTAAATCGACTTCACCCCCAAATTACTCAACCGATTTTGATAAAATGTTTACGGAACTACCACGCAAGTATACCCTTTCGAAACAAAAAAAAAATTTCTAATCGGTCCAGACGTCTTCGAATAATCGGTTGGAAAATACCGCAACGAATTGATAACCTCCTCCTTATTTAGAGGTCGGTTAGAAATGTAATTAACCTATACTCTGTTTGGTTAGATATTTAAACTAGTAGTTCGCCACGAACTTAGACCTCGCGATTATTATTTCAGAATAATGTACCTGATTTGGATGAATTTTATTATCGGTGCAGGTTTACCGATATGCGAATTCATGGTTGTGACCAAATTTCCGAAATAGTTGCCAATCAAAGCCCTTTCTTCAAATGACTTTCGATCTAGCTCTGAAATGTCAGGAGCACCTTCCAACCATACAATCCCATGGATATGAGGTCTACCGTGATGCTGAAATTCAGTTCTGTACCAGTAGTCTTTCACCGAAAAATGACCCATCATTTTTCAAATGACAAAGTCAGCTCGTTGTTGGAAAAACTAGGTTTAAATGTTTATTTGTATTGCCATGGCTCTATGCCGCTGCTCATTGGTTTCTTACTTTCTTCGTAAAGCTACTTCGCGGGCTTTGATTGCTGTTGATCTCTTGTTAGTTCATAGCATAATTACTAATACTACTACAGAAACACAGACAAGCAGCGATTGAACGAAAGTTCGCTCAACAAAATTGCTAAATTTAATAAACAAGCCAACAATCAATCAAAATAAGCAAAAACTGAAAAAAAAAGTAATCGTAAAATAAGCAAAACCCTTTTATTTTAAGTCGGTTAAATATGATAAAATATATAGAACTACTTATGAAACTCAAAATAATAACCATAATAGTTATTCAGAGAAATTACTTCGTGGACCCTGGGGTCCACGAAGAAGATATGTATTTTTAAGAAAGTTGTTCAGTAGCCTGGACTGAATTCACCGTTAAATAGTTTGAGTATATTTTGTAAGAGGATTTGTATTGTATATTCGTCACGGCTTAGTTAGCTAGACTTCGCGAGTCACCCTAAACCCGTTTAAGAGGCCGTCTATTAAATTTGACAAATTTCACTCAACTTTGCGTCGTGTTTTTGAGAAAACTACAGGATTATCATTAATTTTTTTTATATATTATGAAAGATAATATCATATTATTTAGCATGAGTGAACCATTTTGCCTATGAACTTGCTTGTTTTAGTATAATTCACTGGAATCCAACGTGCGTTTTGCCAAATTTCGCAAGACGCGTGGCGGGGCTTTCGAGATTTTCAAATGATTTAATCATTAACACCCGGTAAAAAAATACACAAATATAGCTGAATAAGTATTTTCTGACATGAGTGAAGTTTTTTTCATTGTTTTATTTAAATTCACAAGGAAAAAAAATCAACAAGTCGCGTAATTTTCGCCGAAATCGATGTAAATAAAGTCGCTTGTATTTGTGTTTTGAGCTCCTATTTTAGAAAAATAAAAATAACGTTACAAACGCCATTTCATGCCCTTTTTAAATATGCCAAACACATCATAATTATATTTTTTTAAATAATGTAAAAAAATAAAATCATATCGCATATAAATTTATTTAAATAGGATGCGGTTTACCCTCCGACGGCAGTCCGCGCGCAGCGCTTACAGCGAGAGGACGTATTTCTTTGCGCCAACGCCGACCTCGTAGTCACTGTGCGATGACGTGCGCAAACCATAAGAGTGACTGATAGGATTTGATCATTGGAAAACTTGATTACATAAAGTAATTTATTTGTGTCGTTGAACGTACTGTCGTAAATATAATGGGCTATCGGATAAATTTTTCAAACTTGAAAAGAAATAGAAAATTTATCAAGTTCTCCCTAATTGCCCCGTATTTCTAAAATGAAGATGTTGCTCCCATTCCATCGCTGGGCGGTGGTGTTCAGCGCTGGTGTGGCCCTAGGCCATATGCGCAGGCACTGTCTGCTCCGCGGTGGAAAGGGACGCGATGTAGCGGCCATTTTAAGAAATTCAGTTTACATGAAAATGCGATTTCACTAATATCGTCTAAGTAACCAAACATAATTATTGAAAGATTTTTTATATTTAATTTGCCGTACTCATTTGGGGAGTATAGCACGGCAGCTGAGTGCTGGCAGCGGATGCCGTCCTCCACACCCCAAATTTAAGATGAAACAAATTTTGAAAAATCAATAAAAAATAGTTAAATTCATTTTTATTCCAAAAATTTGTTAGTAAAACCTTTAATTTGGAGAATACAGTCTCCGATTATGTTGGAGGATGCGGACGAAAAAAAAAATAGAATGAGCAAACGAGCTAAAAATAGAACGTTGATAATGTGAAACGGAAAAATAAATACTATGGTGCCACTAATTCTGCAAAAGGCAAAAAGTAAGCTTAAGTAAGTCACTAGACAAGACGTTTGTCAGTTTGGTGTCTAGACTGGACCTGATTTGTTAATTAAAACTGAAATTATCAGGCGAGACGATGAGATTTGGGAAAATAAAATGTAAGACCGGTTGATAAATTTTTATCATAAATTATTACTACTGGAAATCATCGATCCGCCTAAATGTCGTTCAATGAAACTCCTGCAGCTATTAGCCCTATATTATAATTAATACGTGCTTGTACCTTCAATAAGTATCCTAGCTATTGTTACGAAAGTGGGGTTTGAGATTTGGAAAAAAATGCCAACACTCTTCTTAGGGAATTTATTCACTATGCAACCAAAGATTGACACACTAATATGGTCTTCGAAACGTCCATTGTCCAAGTCTTCATGCAGTCATAGTCCAAAATTCGTCGCTGAAGTTGTATAGGTTACGCGCCGATAATATTTGTTAAATCTCTTTGAAGTTATCTCACCACTTTTATATACGCCTGCCAAGGTACGAGAATAGATATTTCTAGAAAATTCATGTGCTTGACCCTCCGTCACCCCGACTTAGAATGTTAGTGTTGGTTGACCGATGTGAACTCGGGATTATTCTCAAACATTCCACAACCTTCTTTTTAATTCTTCATCATTCTGGATTATTCTATAAATTTCTAGAACATTCCACATTATTTTAGAACTTGCTAATTCTTCTGGAATTCTCTACTTCTAGTAGCTTTGCGACACTATTTCTCATCATTGTGCTAAATTTCATCGAAATCCGTTTATATGTTAGATATTATTTGTTTTGAGCACGCAAGGTTTAAAACGGTAGTCAGATTTGCGTGCTAACATGAGGCTTTTCTGCAATAATTTTAGAAAATCAGAAGCAAATGTAGCGTTTCCTGTCAAGCAGATTTGTATGTGTACTTTTTAAATGTATACTCAGACAAATTATACCAATTTTCTTTATTCTACAGTTTTATTTATTTTATTCGATAATAAGGAAGGCAACTTCTACTCTAGCGATGCAGTCGTGTGTTTCATGAACGCGCTACTATATCGCAATATTCTCCATCGGTTTATGACCAGCGACTGCATAGCTACCAAAGAATTCACCGCGTGCTACCTCCCTAAACTCCTTTTCATTCGATATACACGCTGACTTTTCATTGGTTTCGGAAAAAAATGTCATCGTGTAAAAAAATTCTTCTATACATATTTGTGTATGACAAGACAAAAATGTTGCGAAAATGACTTCTGATCGAGACCACGTAGTGTTAAATAAAAGATTCGCATAGATTCCATGACAAGTGTTTATCTCCACCGTCAATGCCCCAGAATCTTGTAAAAAAAATTTCACCAAAGACATTTAATTTCTACCTTCATTATTTATTCAGAATGAATTCTCACCAACCGGTCAATTAGTGCTGCCAATTTTTAAAATATCCGTCTGTTCGTTACAACTTGCCACAGATACCCGACCGTACGAACGTACCAACTGTATCAATCGACTTCCACTTAGGTTTTATTAATTTAGCAACACTTATGACAACTGCCAATACTGTTTACAAATCGTGATACTTATTAGCTACAACAGATCTAAGAGTTTTAAATAAAAGTAATACTTAATAGTAGTTACGCCTGACCAAAACTGCCGCGTGAGCTCGATGAACTAATTGATCTCACGATTTTTTGTTTCTGAATTTTTATTTTAACTAGCTATTTAGGTATTAATAACGATCCTTGTGAAGTGGCTTTCGGCACTAAAACCATTGAAAAATCACCATGTAGAGAGTAATACGGAGTAATATGGCTTACAATCAATGATAAGTAATACTTTGCACTACCTAATTTGCTAAAACTTGCCTTATTTAAGTTTCTATACAAATTAAATAATACTCAACTTTGCTAAAGTACCTGGGTGACCGAGCTTTACTCGGTTACATATCAAACATTACCTACATTTGAAACTTGTCTAAAAACAATACAAAGTAAAAAATTATATATAAACTTGAACATAAAAAAACAAAAGTACTCATTAACAGTCACCGAGTGGGATTCGAACCCGTAACACTCTTTCTAGCGGTCCGCATCCTTAACCGCTGAGCCAAACGGATGGCGGCCGGTGCGGAGAAATTAGCGACTATATTCTGCGTGAAAAGAAAAACGCATGAAAACTCGACAACACGCGTTTTCCCAAATATAAGACTAATCTAGATCGATTATTTACCGCCGAAAACCCCCATATACCAATTTTCAGCAAAATCGTTAGAGCCGTTTTCGAGATCATCGAAATTTATAAATATATAAATAAATAAATATACCTACAAGAGTTGCTCGTTTAAAGGTATAAGTTAAAGAATAGAAGTCTCCATTATTATCACCTTCACGATTTATCATATTATTTTATCATAATATTTTTTAATTACCCGTAATCCAAAGCACTCAAGGATTTAATATTCATATATTATTACTCGCATTTAAATTAGGATTGCATTTGTAATAAAACTTTTAACAAAATTTGAAAAATATCTGTTAGTTTATACCAGTTAGTAAGTTAGAAAATCTTTATTGCACCAAAACATAATGTACCACCAGTATATTTAACCAAAAAACATCAACGATCGCCGAGCGCGCTACACCGCGCTTTACGTCGCCTACGTAGCTCTGTGTGTGTGAGCGGCATGTCGTTGTGTGCATGCGCCCGCTGCCAGCGTGCAAAAAGATTACAGCGGGCTCTTAAGTATAACGTATAAAAAAGTTGTTTAGACAAAAAAGTTGTTCAAATAAAAAAATATCGTTTTCATAATGCCAACAAAAAAGTCTAATGAAAGTTTTGAAAATATTTTGAAATGGCGGATATATGACAGTTTTAAAATTTTAAACCCCCATATTTCCGCCATTTTGAAAAATTTCGAAAAACTGGCTCGACTAAAAAAATCTATTTAGTTGCTGAACCTGCTTACAAAATTTCATAAGAATCGGTTAAGAAATGCGACCTGTAGGCGAGAACAGACAGACAGACAGACAGACAGACAGACAGACAGACGGACAAAAGAATTTTTGGCTAGTCTCGAAACTGAGACGCTTCGCTCGCTTCGCTCGCTCGGTCAATAAATGTAAACAATCTTGACATGTCTTTTTATTGAAATAAACACTTTATAAATCAATACCTTAGCAAATTACAAAGTAATTATGTAAAATAATTATGATAAATTACATAATTACTATGTAAATTGCTAAGGTATTGATTTATGAAGTGTATATTTCAATAAACATACGAGTACATGTTTAGATTGTTTACATTTATTTAAATACCTAACCAAACGGAGTATAGGCTTTACAACTAATTGCCTTCCATATCTTTATTCAAATCAACAATTACAATTAAACATTAAAACAATTACAAATTATATTAAGTTGCTTAGAAATAAAATATTTCTTCCAGCGCACCGAGGCAACGTACTTAACTTTATGTCCCTATCTAGACGAATGACAGTCTTAGCTATTACTTACAATTTACGACTTAGGATTCACACAATGATAGCGTTGAGCACCAAGTTTTAAAGTTTTATGTGCCTCTTGTCTCTGAATTTATGCTTGCTAAAGAAGTTATTACTGTAGAACATTTGAAAAATAAAAACCTTTTTTATCAACCTATTTCGTCTTACACGTACAAATAATGTATTCCACAATTCGGTGTTTGACAACATTCAAAAAACTCTACGAAATGTGGACATTCTACGAGATAATAGTCTAAAGAAAACCATTTTCACTTTATTTTAACAAAATAATGTATATTTTTTGCATATTCCGCAAAATAAAATGATGTTTTTTAAATTTTTTCACATGAATCGAAACGCCCTGTGATTGGTGGTAACGCTCGTGACGTCAAACGCTAGGATACATTTTTTTGCACTATTGATTGTCATTCGAATTTAATGTGTTTTAGTTGTTATTTTCATTTGTGAGCTATTTTTGAAGAACTGCTGGACATTTTTTATAACTACTGTCATTAATACTGGTTTACAATCGCAAAATGGAAGCAAATTTTGTGCAAGCCGATAGCAGCAACTTACTCAGGATAGACACTTTTATGGTTGCACTTTTCTTTAAGAATAACGTTGATTATTATTAAACTTAGAAATATGAAAACAGCAGTGTAAGTACCATAGTCCATCGTGTTGGGAGCTACACCCTCATCCTCACCCTCACCCAGTTGTAGAACAGTAGTTATATATGCCTGGGTCATTTGATCCAGACAGGAAGTTCTAGCTTCGAGGAAGAGGTCGTTCGATGAATCCGGCTCTGGTTGGCAGCGTTCGGAAAGCTACGCAATGTCTTCTCGTCCAAAATACCTCTGTGCCTCAAGACTAAAGTCTACAACCAATGTGTGTTACTAGTGATGACTTATGGCTCTGAAACGTGGTCCTTTACTATGGGTCTTATAAGAAGGCTCAAGGTCGCTCAACGCGCTATAGAGAGGGCTATGCTCGGTGTTTCCCTACGTAATCTAATCAGAAATAAAGAAATCCGTAAGAGAACAAAAGTCACTGATATAGCCCAGCGGATTAGCTCGTTGAAGTGGCAGTGGGCGGGACACATAGCGCGACAAACTGATGGCCGATGGGGCAAAAAGGTTCATTAATGGCGACCGCGTACTCGCAAGCGAAGCGTAAGGCACCCACCTACAAGGTGGTCACATGACCTGACCAGGGTCACTGGAAAGCGCTGGATGCAGGCCGCTCTTGATCGGTCATTTTGGAAATCCTTGGAAGAGGCCTATGTCCAGCAGTGGACGTTATACGGCTGAAATGATGAAGTACCGTAGTTATTTTTCTTCTTATAGTGTTTGTTAGTGACTGACACTGTAGTGACAGTGACCGGGACCGACGGCTTAACGTGCCCTCCGAAGCACGGATCATCTTACTTATTAGACAATCAGGTGATCAGCCTGCATTGTCCTAACCAAACTAGGACAAAAACACAAAGTCGTTGCCCCCGCCGGGAATCGAACCCGCGACCTCCGGGTATGAGCCGAACGCTCTAACCATTACACCACGGAGGTAGTTAGTAGTACCGTAGTGGAATCTATATATATATATATATATATATATATATATATATATATTATTTACCCTTGTAAACTAGTACCTATGTCTGTTTAAATAAACAATAAGATACGACGAAAAAAAATTCACGCGGCTAGGAATTTTTTGGCATATTTTATTCATTTGTTTAATAAGTGTAATGCAATATAGCACTTTAAATGCAAAAAAAATACCTATATATTGTTATACCTATGTCTGTATTCAATATTCAAACATTTTGAAAAGCCTCAATTTTTAGGTTAGGAGATGTGTGGTTGTTGCTTTTGTTCCACAGGTCTGCAAGGGAATCTTACAATATCACTTGTTCTGCCCCCAAACCCTTGAGAAACATACCAATCCATTAGGAGTGCAGGATATTAAATACTTCACAGTATTTCCCTTCTTATACTCTGATATTTGTATGCGTCGAAATACTGCTTGGCTCTCTTCGCGCCAATCGTAACTACAATTTACGTTGTTTGGGATTCGTAGGAACAGAAAAAAATACTTTTTCCGGAGTCTTTATCGACGTATTTATACATTGTGGCACTACACACCATTTATAAGCCATATTTTCCAATAACTACTGAAATTTGATTAAATAAACAAGCAATGCACCGTCAGATGTATTCAAGATGGATTAGTGTGCCAGCTTGTGACGTCACACGCGTCACGTGACCGGAGCCATTACAAAGTTGTCGTTTTTGCCGCCATTTTTACAATTTAAATTATAACATCGATTTTTATCCTAAATACTGTAAATTTCGCAGATATATTATTTTTGTAGGTTTATTATATACTAAAATAATAATTTAAAACTATTTCCAAAATTAGTCAAACACCGAATTCTAGATATCAAATTTTAAATATTACTTAATTTAATTGAGGTGGTCTGACTACCTGACCGAGGTCGCTGGAAGGCACTGGATGCAGGCCGCTCTAGATCGGTCATTTTAGAAATCTTTAGGAGAGGCCTATGTCCAGCAGTGGAAGTAATGCGGCTGAAACGATGATGCTGATGAGACGTTAGCGTAAAAGAGTTGGAGGCTGGATGTACTTATACATACGTTGCTCTTTCAAGATTCAAACGTCTTACGGATATTGTATTTGATCCAAGTTTTGATTTGATTCGTTTAGAACAAATAAAACTTTTGAAGCTTAGAATAGAAGAAGAGAGAAGGTAATCGCGAGGTCTAAGTTCGCGGCGAACCACTAGTTTAATTGAGTTGACTGACGCCCTTGAAGAAAATGCTGCAGTGCAGTTTGTTACCGCTTCTTCTGCACTAGCGCTTAGGAAGCGGCAGTAAACTTAGCGTTAAGTAACTACTAATAGGGATGAGGACTAAAAATAAATTATACAGATTATTTAAAAGTATTTTCTTTTCTCTGATAAGCAAGTAATGACGAAGATCTTTCAAACACTAATCATTATAGGTTATATACACTTAATGCGATGGAGCTGACATTCCACCATCACCAAGTCTGTTTGTCTCCACTGCAGGACCACGACCCTCTCTGTACTACCAGTGCCATACTTGGCCAGCGCAGCTAGAGGACTTGGCCTACTCTCTCCACGCTGGCCGGGTTGGAGTGGTCTCGTTGATGTATAAGCTTTGTTTAGTTTGTATTTTCTAAGTCGCCTTCTACGACATCCACTGGAGGACTAGGAGTGGTTCTATTCTACTCTGCCAGTAACCACTCGGTAAGCTATTAAATATAACATGTTAATTTAATAATTATCACATATGTATAGTTGTAACAAATTATCACATGTTACAGCATACGAATAATAATAGTAATCGTACCTACATAAGGTCGTCTAATCAAACGTTCAATACCAACAATATTCACTGAACAGCGTAATCCTATTAATTGTTATTTGAATAATGGCAGACGTAAACATAATTCCTTCACCAGTCAGGATTTGATGGTTCTCGTTAAATTTGCAAATGTCACGGATTTTGGAGTCAAATAGGTGAGAATTATTCAAAATTTTGTTTTCACTTCTATAACAAAAGAGGTTACGTTCGAATCCGAACAGCATTCCCCACGAGTATTCCCGGAGATTGTACACAAATAAATAGACAAATATAGAAACAGTCACTTTTTAAATTCTTACTCTATTACTATGTCTCCATCGCCCCAAATATTTTTTTGGAAATATATCTTAGAGCCGCAAGCACCCAAATGCTCTGTATCCCGTTAGGGATAAAGCGTGATAGTATGTATGTATCATTCAAGGTAGGAACTTTTCTGCCGTTTCCTATCTAAAATGTATGAGACGTCAATCATGGCAGCCACGGGCATTAACTATATTGACCTATATCTCTGGAATCCATGATGTTTTGTTTTTGTTTTATTACCATGAACGTGAAATGATAACGTGGTTACTGTTAAATACTGCTACCGTTATTCTACATACTATAAAAATTTTCAAAACTAAAAACCTACTTATTCCCCAAAATACACAACCAATTTTGATAAAACTTCTATGGGACTACTTGAAAGTACACCCTTTCAACCAAAATTAGAATTTTCCAAATCGGTCCAGGTGCCTTGGAATAATCCACCTTTTTTGAAAGTCGGTTAAAAGATGATGAAGTCTAAGTCTTCTTTCAACGTGTCTTATTTATTTAAATATATAATTATAGCGGGGTCGTAGTGACGAAGGACTCTTCATACAAACAACGAGCCACTATTAATATTGTATATTTAGTAACAATGTTATATACATAAAACACAAGTAATATTTTCCAGCACAATGCGCGAGATGTTATTTATAATAATTATTTATGTAGTTGTGATTCGCAAGCTTCGTAGGCAGCCGCAGAGAAGATCAAGAAGTCTGTCGTAGAACGTCACTTTGTTTCTCTTTGTCACCGGGCGAAACTTCTTGTAGGTGGCCAGTGATTTCATAGCGGGCGGCTAGGCGCGCAAGAAGGTAAGTGTTTATGTCTGACTGTTGTGTTTATTTTGTATGTGTAGTGGGATGTGTGATATACTAAATATATATGTAGGTATAGTAATATAGTAATTATATATAAATATTTTTGCCGGTGCATTCGCTCGACCATGCCATTACAAGCGGGGTGGTATGCAGTGGTTCTTTTGTGATTGAATCCGGTTATATCTGACAGATATTTGAACAAAGCGGATTCAAACTGCCTTCCGCGGTCTGTTACGATCTCTGTTGGGCATCCAAAGCGGGAAATCCATCCTTGAAGCAGTGCTTTTCCAACAGTTTCTGCTGTAATATCGGCTATGGGGTAGGCTTCAGGCCATCTCGTAAATCTGTCCACAGCTGTCAAGCAGTATCGAAAACCATCTGATATGGGAAGGGGTCCAATGAGATCAATATGAACATTTTGAAATCTAGCTATAGGAAGATTGAATGTACTTAGAGGTGAAGAAGTATGCCGGGTGACTTTTGATGACTGACACGCGTGACATGCTTTTGACCATTCTCTGCAATCTTTTCTAATTCCAGGCCATACGAAACGTTGGGCGACCAAATTTGCAGAACTTTTAGCGCCAGGATGACTAAACGAGTGAAGGTTCTCGAAAACTTGTCTTCGGAAGTGTTGAGTAACGAAGGGTCTTTCGTTTCCGGTGCTAATGTCACAATAAATGGGCATGTTAGCTCCGTCCAAATTAACTTTCCTGAGTCGAAGCGCTGTAGATGAGTCTTTGAGTAGGTTCTGCAGTTCGGTGTCTGACGACTGAGATTTCGCTAAAGCCGTCAGGTCTATGGGTTGCGTAATTTCCGTTATTCTAGAGAGAGTATCAGCTACCACGTTATCTTTTCCAGATATATGTTGGATATCCGTAGTGAATTGGGCGATATAATCCAAATGCCTAAATTGCCGTGGTGAGCAGTTTTCTTTCTGGGACTTGAATGCGAAACAGATAGGTTTATGATCAGTATAGATCGTGAAGTGTCTGGCTTCTAGCATGTGACGAAAATGTTTGATGGCTTCGTAGATGGCTAATAATTCTCGATCGTATGGAGAGTACTTCTGTTGAGATGGGCTCAATTTACGAGAGAAGAAAGCTAACGGTTGCCAATCGCCGTCTTTTAGTTGCTGTAAAGCTGCTCCAATAGCCGTATCTGAAGCATCCGTTATTAGAGCTAATTTAACGCCTAAGTCTGGGTGAGCCAAGAGGGTTGCCTGGCAAAGACTTGTTTTGCACTCTTCAAATGCCTCCAGGAGCTTTCCAGAGATGGTAACGGGAGATGAGCCTTTGACTGAACCTGCTAGCAAGGCGTTTAGAGGGGCTTGTATTTTTGCTGCACCTGGGATGAATCGGCGATAATAGTTAATCATCCCGAGAAATCTCCGTAGTTCTTTCACGTTCTTCGGGATTGGGAACTCCTTAATAGCCTGAGTCTTTGTATCGAGGGGCTTAATACCTTTTTCAGAAACATTGTAGCCTAAGAACTTGACTTCAGATGCTCCAAATACACATTTTGAAGTATTAATGACCATTCCAAATTCTTGGAGTTTGGTGAATATCTGCCGTAGGTGTTCCATATGGCTCTCCTCGTCACGTGAGCAGATTAAAAAATCGTCCAAGTAACAGTAACAAAAATCAAGGCCTCTGGTCATCTCATCGACAAATCTTTGGAATGTTTGACCTGCGTTCCTCAATCCAAAAGTCATGTAATTGAATTCGAACATTCCAAAGGGCGTTGTGATGGCTGTTTTAGGGATATCATCAGGGCAGACTGGTATCTGATTGTAGGCTTTCACTAAATCTATTGTGCTGAAGACCTTACAGCCAGAAACATTATGTGTGAAATCCTGCACATGTCGTATAAGGTATCTGTCTGGAATCGTGCGAGCGTTGAGCATCCTGTAGTCACCGCATGGTCGCCACCCGTTGTCTTTCTTTGGAGCTAGGTGCAGCGGCGAAGCCCAGGGGCTCTCTGATGGACGAGCAGTTCCATTCTTCAACATTGCTTCAAATTCAGCTTTCGCTATTTTTAGTTTGTCCGGTGCCAATCTTCTCGGTGTGCACGAAATTGGCGGTCCTGGCATTGTCCGGATGTGATGGACTGTTTGGTGCTGTGGTATCCGCTGAGTGCCCGAGGGACGAGTTATTTCCGGAAAATTACTAAGTAGCTTGTGATACTTCGAGTCGCCGTATATAGTTTTCACTGACGAAATGCTAATAGTTGAAGTTGCTAGGGATGCTGCCGTTGACAATGTGGTTTTATTGTCAATTAGCCGACGATTACGACAGTCCACCATTAAATTGTAGAAGGAGAGGAAGTCGACTCCTATAATCGGTTTAGTGACGTCTGCCACTATGAATCGCCACGGAAAATCGCGTCGAAGACCGAGGTTTAAGTCCAGATGGATAATGCCATAAGTCTGGATAGGCGTCCCGTTTGCAGCAAAAAGTCCATATGAGGTTGGTTCTCGCCATTGATTAACTGCTGTACGAGGGAAGACACAGAGGTCGCTGCCTGTATCAACTAAGAACTGCATTTTGGTCCGTCTGTCCATTACAAACAAGCGACTGTACGACGTGGGGCAGTCATTTGTCGCCATTAACGACCGCCCTTGCAGTTTTCCGACTTCTCATAGTCACACGGCTGCTGACATGACTTAGCATTTTCACGGTATTTATAATGGTAGAAACAAATTGGGTACCTTCTATAATTTGACTGCGATCGTAGTCCACGTTGGTTGTTATCAGTCCTGGAAATCGACCTAGACCTGGAAGTTGACCTTCTGTCGTTACCGCCTCTAGAGGTAAGTGTTTCTATTTTGCGCGTCAGGTCCTCAATTTGCTGGGCCATTTTGGCTATCATGGGGTCGACTGATGTACTAGTTGCTGCTACCTGAGGCGTCGGTGGTACCAGTTCGTGAACTTTGTCTGCCAAGTCAGCAATAGATGAAAGGGGTGAGTCAGGTTGACATGCGATAACTGTTTGCAAATTTGCTGGAAGGCGGCTGGTCCAAATGGTTCGCAGGAAATCTTCTGGTACGTTGGGACCTGCTAAGCCTTGAAGATGTCGCAAAAATGTGGAAGGGCGACGGTCTCCTAACTCTTCGTGCATGAGGAGCTGTTTGACCTCCTTTTCTCTGGATGCCGACAATCTTTTTATCAACTCTGATTTTAATTTATCATACTTCCCTTTTGCAGGTGGCGATATTATTATGTCCTTGACTTCGGCTGCATATCGCTGATCTAATTGGGCGATGACGTAATAGTACTTGGTCTCGTCGTTCTTTATCCCTGAGAGTATAAAGTTACCTTCTATTTGAGCGAACCAAACGCTGGGCTCTTCCGCCCAAAACGGTGGTAATCGCACGCCTACTCTAAAAATATCGGATGGTGTAAACGATCCTTTTCCTACGTCGATCTCATCGCCGGACGCTTCGCTGCCATTTGCGGTTTCCATAGTTTTTCAATAAAATAAATCTGCCTTACTTGCTTATAAACTGGAATCCAGTATATGCCGGGGGTGTGTTCACTCTTGAGGGGTAACCAGTATAGCGGGGTCGTAGTGACGAAGGACTCTTCATACAAACAACGAGCCACTATTAATATTGTATATTTAGTAACAATGTTATATACATAAAACACAAGTAATATTTTCCAGCACAATGCGCGAGATGTTATTTATAATAATTATTTATGTAGTTGTGATTCGCAAGCTTCGTAGGCAGCCGCAGAGAAGATCAAGAAGTCTGTCGTAGAACGTCACTTTGTTTCTCTTTGTCACCGGGCGAAACTTCTTGTAGGTGGCCAGTGATTTCATAGCGGGCGGCTAGGCGCGCAAGAAGGTAAGTGTTTATGTCTGACTGTTGTGTTTATTTTGTATGTGTAGTGGGATGTGTGATATACTAAATATATATGTAGGTATAGTAATATAGTAATTATATATAAATATTTTTATGATTATGTGGACACGCCACATAATTATACTTTATTTTTTTTATATATATTATTAAACTAGTTGTTCACTCTAAACTGAAATCGCAAACCCATTTTAAAGCCACCCCTTTACCGATTTAGCTCATGGTTCTACTAAAACATCTTTTTTTATTAGCCACTTTGACAGTTTTATGGTATTAACCGTTCCTTTACCGCTAATACCAGACACGATAGTAAGACAATGGACGTAGACATTTATTAATGTCGTCCGTTTATAAAATAATCTACCAAATTTTATGACGCTTTTATCAAACTACTTGAATACATACAAAAACCCTAAATGATCTAGTAGACTCGGAAAAGTTCGCTCGCCCGTTCAATAAGGCTTAAACCATAAACCGCTATAGTTATCACAATTTGTATTATGTTCAGAGTTGGCTATTAAATTGTACTGGACCATTTAATTAAAACATTCCCAAGAATTCCCGACTCCCCTTTTAGGAAACTTCTACTGCAATTCTTCCAAACAAAATTATCCTTTGAAGTAAAGTCGTTAGAATTTAAATTGCATTAACTAAGCGATTTGCGGCAAACTCTGAAATAATGAAGCTGAATATTTCCTTGAAATAAAATATGTCGCAAATTTATGAGAAATTTGAGCTTGTATTTGTTTTGAAGTAAAAAGTAGAATTGTGATATTATGTATATTATTAATGAAAATATAAAATAAAATTAATACCATTCTTAAGTTTTTCTAAATATTTGTTTGACTTTACATTTTTTAGACCAGTTAACTGATTAAAATGCAATTTTGAAAGTAATGTTGATAATTTATATATTTTCTAATCAACACATAATTCATTTATATATTTTTCGTCTGCCTGTTTTATTTCGCTAAACTAATGGTAATATACATACAATCACGTCTTATCCTAAGAGCATTTTGGGTCTTGTGGCTCAAAGCAGATAGAGCTCAGGGCCGCAAGGTTCAAAGGCCACCTTTAGCATGATGGTGGGCGCGAAGGTGAAAGAAGGAATCAATATAGGGATAGGTTGCTAGCCTATTTAAAAAATCACATTTTCGATCGTAAATCAAAATAAATGTAACAGCTGGTATATTCAAATATTTTTGAAAAAAAATGTAAAAGATGATACATTCTTAGTTTTTTTTCGAGACTAGCAATTCCTAAGAGATAAGCACGAGCCAAATAATAAAAAAAAGAAAACGAAGAGATGCGTGGACGGGAAACGCAGGGTCGCATGTTGCGCGGGATTTTAGGACTTTCCGTTCTGTATGGTAATACATAATAATATATTAAGTCTGTGCCACTAATGTCAATTCAAAAATGACATTACCATTTCAACACCTCATGTTTGAACCCAGAACTTGCAGCACTTGTAACTGGCACGTTAACCATGATACCGAGATCGTTTAGAAGAAAATTTATTCTTATATTTTCATATTTAAATATCACAAAATTGCTTCGTAGAACACAACTAGTTACCATTTCCGAGAATCCATCCATTCACTTTGTCCTAACCTCGCTACATAATATCAAATCTTGATTACAGTCGCGTATGTAATTCAATATAATATAAAACCTTATCACATACAGCCATCAAGATATCTTATTTCGTATTTCATGTTAAGCTTCTATTAATACGCGTACAAACCTTTCTGTTTTATGTTATATGTCTTCTATATATTGTACCCACTCTCTACCATGTGATGTAAATTGTCCTCTTATTTAGGTTAACTGGAAGAAATCTGCGATAAGTGCACCTTTGTACTGTTTATTAATTTTTGAAGTGAAAACTTCTTTAGCGGCGTTGTGCACTTTTTTTGGAATGGGTAAAAATTGTTAAACTCGCGTCAGGACACGCTCGCGTCAGGACACGTGACCTGATCGAAAATTCGTAAGACGGATGGAGAGTAGACAGCTGGCGCGGCGTAGGAGAGGGAGTATCCCCCTCTCTTTCTACGGCGCGGCGAAAATGTATGCCTGCGCCTGCTGTTTCGTATATCAAAAATGCACAACGTTAATATTCAAGTTTTCACTTCTGCCGGCACTCCCAGAGTGCAACCCGTCGTTTTTTTTATTTATTTAACTTTAAGCTAAGCTTTAAACCTTTTTTGCACATTTGCGAAAAACTACCACTTCTGGCAAATGTGCGAAGAAAAGTTTCACGTTCCCTCTTTAAGCTGTAAACAGTAGTTCATAAAACAAAGTATTTTGCAAAAGTTAACATACATACATACTATCACGTCTTTATCCCTAATGGGGCAGACAGAGCATCTTGGGTCTTGCGGTTCTATGCAGAGCCCAGGGCCGCAAGACCCAAAAGCCACTTTTAGCGTCATGGTGGGCGAGAAGATGGAAAAGCAATCAATACAGTGATGGGTTGCTAGCCGCATCGCCTGTTAACATGATTTGCATTTTTGCCCATTCCCTCGATCGGCTTTTACGATCTGCGTGCAAAGAGAAGCAGCTGGTACATTCTAAGTTTTTTATTTCTCCCAGACCAGCATGGGAAACAGAGAGAGAGTTAACAAGGGCATAATGATGACAAATTTTTAAATGATATCCGTTTCCTTTTAAATAGGCAGCACTTGACCCTCGTGAAATTTAGAAATATGACACAAAAACAACACTATACTGATTTTTAACTAAGTACTTTAAAAATCCTCCAGGGAAAGTTGCATTACTTGTACAAGCAGTTGTCCTTGAATAGGCTTATTCAATTTCGTATTGAGGCAGACTTATTTGCTATGGCGGGTAACGAAATAAATCTACCTACCTTATTCAGTCTCAGATACAGTAAACAGTCTGAAGCAGTCTGTAGAAACATCTGAGTACACATCGCTATTTGTACACTTGGGTGGTAAACGTCACGCTTCAGTAATTAATTGATGTTGTTTGTACTTATAGAAACACAGAGCCACTAGGCTCTTTGAGCTGTTGTAGACCTCGCGAGTTACCCCGTTCCGTTGAAGTTTATCGGATGAAAAAGTTGTTCAGACAGAAAAGTTGCGACTTTATAAGGGTAACAAAAAAACTCTAGTTACATTTTTGTAATTTTTGCGGAAAAGCTGAAATATAATATTTTTAAAATTTTCAATAGCCATAACTCCGCTATTTTGAAAAATTCCGAATAACTGAATCGACAAAATAATTCAAAATATATTAATTAAAGTTAATTAATAGATAAATCCGACATTCGCGGAAAATATTGCGAAATTGAAATTATTTTTGCAGAACACAATACATATATAAGTATAAATATAATTTTTCATTACCTTTATTGTTGTCTTCTTGGAATACTTATTCTAACGAGTACATTCGTATCTAAGTATATCATAATATTATGCCACTTACAGAAAACTCTGGTACAATATTGCGTGTCTCCCGCAGGTAAGTGCAAATGTGAAAGCCGGTCGATATACAAACTTGGTTGTATAGACCACAGGATTAATAATAGTATTACATACAGCCTCCCTCACACCTTTAACCACTACGCTAAATGGGCCATCTCTTTATATCACAGACACAAAGTGATATTTTATAAAGTGCCTTTATAAAGAACATATGTAAAAATAGTTTCTTTTTACTGGAAGAATACTTACCTAAACGTAGAATGATTGAGGATATACTCAAATATAGAGAAAACTTTCATCCTATATTTGAAGTAAGTACGTACAAACTTGAAAGCCGATCGATATACAAACTTGGTTGTATAGACCGCAGCCTCCCTACAAACCTACAAACACTACGCTAAATGGGCCATCACTTTAGATCACAGACCCAAAGTGATATTTTATAAAGTGCCTTTTTATAGAACATATGTAATAATAGTTTCTTTTTACTGGAAGAATACTTACCTAAACGTAGAATGATTGAGAAGATACTCAAATATAGAGAAAACTTTCATCCGATATTTGAAGTACGTACAAACGTGAAAGCCGGTCGATATACAAACTTGCTTGTATAGACCGCAGCCTCCCTACACACCTACAAACACTACGCTAAATGGGGCATCACTTGAGATCATGGAAACGAGGAAACAATTTGTAAAACTAACAAAAAGTTTTCGAAAAATAAGTATGTAAATATGTTTCCTTTCAAAAGGAAAACAGAATAAAACGTAGGATATAATATTAGCCGCTTCTCTTCTCGTGCAGATCGTAAAAGCCGATTAAGGAAACTGGTGACAATATGTAACATGATATGCAGCGAGGTACCAAACTTATTTACTATTTTTATAATTTTTTTATATCTTAACCCACCATGCAGCTAAACATGGCTTTTGGATCCTATGACACTCAGGGCTCTTATAGACGAACGATAGTATGCCTGACAGCAACCATCGACGGTTTTTTGGCTGCAAGTTTTTTTTTAGTTTTGACTAATTGTCAGTAGACTAAGTCGGCAATAAAGACGTAAAATGTATCTATATTTCCAAAAACATGTTTTTGTAACAAATTTTCACCTGTAAATTTCTGTAAAAATATGTTTTTAACAAAACATGTTTTTGTCAGAAGTTTTCCAGCTGTAAATTTATTTAAGAATTTTGTTATTTATGTTTGCATTATGTACGGTACCGATGAGTGAGTGTAGTTATTCTATGGTATAGTGGCAGTGGCTTTACTTACATACCTCTGTCCTTACCTTACAGTCCTGGGGGGATACTCGAAAAGTGGTATGCTAGACTGCGTATCCGCATTTCAGTATCAAGCAACCTTGAGCACTAACGTTTAATAATTTGGTTTGACATATAAATAGGATGTAGCTATCGTACGACTAACGTTTTACTTATTTTGTGGAGTAACCCCTCTGTCTGTAAGGATCTTATCAAATAGAGGGCTATAGTCTCTGCTTACCCCTGTGGTAAACAGGCTGATAATATACAATGTCCTTTTTAATTAAGTACAAATATTTTAAGGGGTGATTCAGTCCATCATTTCGAACAACTTTTCCCAATAAATGTATATCGAAATACGAAAAAATAATTTTCATTTTCCATAGTAATGATATCACGTGACTACTTCGGTTTCTATGAAAACCTAAAAATTTTTTTTCGTATTTCGATATACATTTATTAGGAAAGTTGTTCGAAATGATGGTCTGAATCACCCCTTAAAATATTTGTACTTAATAAAAAAGGACTTTGTATATGTATTTTCACATTTTTTTTACATTGAAGATTCAGTTTAAAATACTCAATTTAAATAATGAAATAAGAAATAGTGAAAAAATATAAAAGTGAATGTACGTTTGTCTTTTTTCATTTTAGCGTAAACCTGCTGGTTGCATTTGTTGAATTTTGTTATTAGAATTTGATTCATTTCCTCTACCCAAAAAAAATTGCATTTAGCGATTAGACCGCTTTTGTACATTGTCTTTTGTAGTTGTATTTTTTTGTGTGTTTATTATGGTACAATAAAGTAAATTTGTATTAAATTTTTGCTTTTTTTATTATGAATGAATAAAACATTACATAATCTTTCTGTAAGTATATTAATTTTTGAACTCATTATAAACGGTTGTCACTTAAGATCATAGAAAGAAAGACATATCTCTTTCTTAATTACCAATGACACTTCTTACAACAGCAACTATCAAAGTGTTCGAAACTATATATTGCCAGAGCAAGTACCTACCTAAGTAACTTTCGTGCAATAGGTATTGTAACTCTCCCACAAGTACAGTCAATTACAGAGATAAGTGATCCATTAAATATCTTTTTGCCTGCGAAGCCGAAGGAGGGTTATGTATTTCGCCCTTATGTATGTATGTTGATTTGTTACCTTGTATCTTTAGATATACATGGTACCTTGTCAAATGAAGTATCATTGGAAGGGTCCTGGCTATCCGCTTGTTCTAGAGGGCAATGTGGTCAGAGACTATTTCAAACTTCACTCCATCTAGGTCACCGCGGAAATGCTAGACTGTATCTAACACATAGCGCGAAGAACCGATGGCCGATGGGACGGAAAGGTTCTCGAATGGCGGCCACGTACCGGCAAACGCAGCGTAGAACACCCACCTGCTAGATGGTCAGACGACCTGCGCAATATTGCAGGACGGCGCTAGATGCAGGCCGCTTCCGATCGGTCGTATTGGAAATCCTTGGGGGATCCTATGTCCAGCAGTGGACTTCCTGTGGCTGATATGATGATCTAACACAGCAAGCAATTTATGCTCCATAGTGCTGTAATTACGCTCAGCCTTAGAAAAGAGACGCGAGTGGCTATATTGTGACATCATAGTAAATTCACGGTGGCGCCCTCTATTGGCCAAAGGTTAAAAAAATAAAATAAATTGAAGTAATCCGAGTGAGTTCTCAAATTAAAGGGCTCAAAAAGCACATTTGAAAAATATAAACATTCTTTGCTGTTGCTCTCTGTTGTGCTTGGATTAAATGTATAAAAGTAATTTTGTGTAAGAATTTAAAAATTTAATATTTTTTATTTTGTTTATATATTTTTTTTTTTTTTGTATTATTATTATTTTTATTATTATTTTATTTATTTTTATTTAATTAATTTATGTATTTTAACTGTATTTTTTATTGTTTGTTACTTAAGTTTAATTTTTATTATATATATAATGGCAATAAAGTATTCAAAAACTATATCTTGTTATTTCTATGATCACCGAGCGCCACAGATCAATAACTTCTTCAACTGCAACTTTGTATTCACGCAGTTAAATGCAGTTCTTGCATTGTTCTTTTATTGTCAGTTTGTAATAAATGGGAAAATGTTGGGAAACTTCTGTACAGTTACTGCGCAAATAGAGAAGCATTCGGCATATTCTACTTTTCATTTAGGGTTCCGAACCCCAAGGGTAAAAACGGGACCCTAATTTTAAGACTCCGCTGTCCGGCCGTCCGTCTGTCACCAGGCTGTATGTATCTCATGAACCGTGATAGCTATGCAGTTGAAATTTTTACAAGTGATGTATTTCTGTTGCCGCTGTAACAACAAATACAAAAAACCGCTGTTTTATAGATAGTGGTGCGGAACCCTTCGTGCGCGGGTCTGACTTGCACTTGGCCGGTTTTTACCCCCGACTAAGAAGAGAGGTATTATAATATACTGTTCATATAGGTATTGAAGTGTCTCTGTGTCTGAGAGGCATATGTAGCGCCTAAACGAATGGGCTGATTTTGATGCGGTTTTTGTGTTTTAAAGCTGACTTGATTGAGATGGTCCTTGGCTACATTTAATGGAAATCGGTTCGGCGGTTTATAAGTTGTGGCGGTGAAAGTGCACGAGCAACCTAAAGTATGCAAACATGCCTAAATGTCAAAAAAGGGTTAATTTGTAGAAAGAATGTGGTCTTTTATTGAAAATCGATAAGTCGTTTTAAAATTTTGGGGATAAACGCATAGAAGTCGGGGTTTTTTATTTAACATTTTAATTTAATAAACTTGTTCCCAATACAATACTGGTACATTTTAAGGTAATTTTTGTATAAAATTATTGTGATTGTGATTATTAAACGTAATAATATTGAATGCAGCATTGAAGCTGAACGTAAAATCCCACATTTCAGTCACCAATCGCCATTGACCAGATTTCATTGAAGCAACAATGTTGTTTATTGCGGTCGTAAAACTAGAAAAAGTGTTAAACGTGACTGTTTCCCTTCCAAGTAGTTGCTAGAGACTGAAAATGTATTCTTTTTGATCTTTAGTAGACTTACATACATTATCATTGGGAAAGGCGTTCGCCTCCCATGCTGGTCTGGGAGAAATAAAAAAAAAATTTAGAATGTACCAGCTGCTTCTCTTCTCACGCAGATCGTAAAACCCGATCGAGGGAATGGGCAAAAATGCAAATCATGTTAACAGGCGATGCGGCTAGCAACCCATCACTGTATTGATTGCTTTTCCATCTTCTCGCCCACCATGACGCTAAAAGTGGCTTTTGGGTCTTGCGGCCCTGGGCTCTGCATAGAACCGGAAGACCCAAAATGCTCTGTCTGCCCCATTGGGGATAAAGACGTGATAGTATGTATGTATGTAAGGCGTTCGCCTTGCGATCCGGGGGTCGTAGATTTGAATCCCTCTGGGAAGCATTATTTTATAAAGTTGTTTTTAGTCTGGTTAGTATATTGCAGGCTTGAATCACCTGATTATCCGAAAATAACGATGATTCCATGTATTGGAAGGCAAGTATAAACTGTGGGCTTCGAACGCCATTAGCATTTGATCATCAAACTACCCAAGGATTGGTTCTGGTGACCTTTTGGGTTGCGGAGGTCAGACGGCAGTCGGTCTGAGTAAAAAACGATGTGTTGCACTCTGGGAGTGCCGGCAGAAGTGAAAACTTGCATATTAACGTTATGCATTTGTTACACACACGTACATTCGCGCAAGCGCCCTGCGCCGCCTAAACGAAACAGCAGGCGCAGGCATACATTTTCGCCGCGCCGTAGAAAGAGAGGGGGATACTCCCTCTCCTACGTCGCGTCAGCTGTCTACTCTCCATCCGTCTTACGAATTTTCGATCAGGTCACGTGTCATGACGCGAGTATAACATTTTTTACCCATTCCAAAAAAAGTTAACAACGCCGCTAAAGACGTTTTCACTTCAAAAACCAGTAAACTCGTTAAATCTCCTTGGTTAGGTAGACCCCGGGTTCTGAAGCATTACTGCTGAGGATTCAACCGGGGAAATATGCTCGGATGATGATGATACATTATCAAGTCTTCATCACAAAGAGGTTAAAATTCGATGTGAAAACGGTGCATCTGAGAGCGTGAGGACAAAGTAATTTTTTTTTTACATCCGACAAAAAAGAGGCGTGTTATAAGTTTGACTATTATTAAACGTGAAAACATATAAAGAGGTTAAGAACTTAGCTTAAGGAAGAGATACATGGAAAGCACTCCACCGACAAGAGCCCAGCTCTTAAATATAAAAAGAAGATAAGTTTGACGCTAATTTCTGTCTGTCTGTAGCCTCGTAGCATTCGAACGGATGATTTTTTTTAACGTGAAAGCAAATTTTTTGCTCTCGTTCTTAGCTTTGTTGGATGGAAATCAGTTCAGCCGAGGTTAACGCTTAAAATTTAGGGTTTTCCCTAGCAAATAATAGATCGCACTACGGATATCAAGTCATATTGGTAATACCGCTACTCATTAATACATGGCGTTCTTGACAATCGGGGTTTTTTAATTTAGCTAGTGAATAAACATGTATATAAATATATGTGTACTGTATTGTGTATACATATTACAGATCTATAAAAAAGCTTTAGTCCTCAATCTACTAGACCAAACGAGTGATGTAGTGCAAAAACTTGTATAGCTTATATGGTGAAAGATACTATATGTAAAAATAACCAGCCAAATTCGAGTCAGGCTCGCACGCGATTAGTTCCGTACCATTATCTATAAAAATCACGTTTGTTGTATGTATATTTAATATTTATTGCTATTATAGCAGCAACAGAAATACATCATCTGTAAAAAATTTAACTGTCTACCTATTACGGTTCCTTAGATACTACCTGCCTGGTGACAGACTCAGTAACTAGTTAATAAGTATAAGTAACATTACGTGAAGTGTATATTTTTTTTTTATATAAAGAAAAGCCGATACCAGCATTTCACAACGACCACTGCTGCGAAGAAACGCCGAAAGAAACTCATTTTCACAGTATTGGTTGTCAACTCACCAGAAGGGCTTTGTTATATTATAATTATTTATTTTTATATATTTTTTTAAAATATAATAACACTATAATACAATGTTGATACATTATAACATGTAATGCTTGCCCTAATATAATCTGTACTTATAATGTAATTAATGGTTTGTAATGTATTCAGCTTGTCTATGCCAGCTATCTCCGGCACTGAAGTCAGTTTTTCTACTTAAAATTAAGTATATATATTACATTCCCAAGCGATTCCCGAAAGACGATGAAAACAAAATACAATTTTCCTAAAATTTGCATGACGCGTCAGCAAAACGATATCTTACAAAAATAAGAATTTCATTTCTCCGAAACTAGATAATCCCCGGCAATCCGATGAACGTGATTGGAATAAAAAAGCCCATAAAGCCTCCATTATGTTAAAATGCTTTGCTGCAGAATTTAATGTAATATTGTGTACACGTATGCCAAGTAACATCCTTTTGTAAAAATGTGTTTTAACAATGTAATACGGTTTGCAAACTGAATATTTTGTTCGGAAAAATAATTACGTTAGAAGCTGTGGTTAGAGCGAAATTTCGGTGAAACAATAAAGGTGGTGCACAAAATGGCGGAACTTTTGTAATTTTTTTTGTAAATCTGGTGTTCGTTTTTAGTGTTCCGTACCCATAGGGTACAAACCTGACCCTATTACTAAGACCCTGCTGTCCGGCCATTTGTCCGTCTGATACCAGGCTGAATTTCATTAACCGTAATAGCTAGACAGTTGAAATTTTCAAAGATGATGTATTTCTTTTGCCACTATAACAAAAACTAAACGCAGAATAAAATAAATATTTGAGTGGGGCTCCCACACAACAAAGGAGATTTTTTATAGATAATGGTTTAGAACCCTGCGTGCGTGACTTTGATTCGCACTTGTCCGGTTATTATATACCCAGTGTCGTTCTCAGAAATAAGACAAATCTAACGACAACTCTTAAGCTTAAATCCAACCATTCCATAGACTTCAGAGCGTCCCATTTAAATATACATACACTAGCTGGTGCCCGCGACATCGTCTGCGCAGGATTATCACACAATATCTTTATAAATTGTACCTTGTGGTATTCTGATGTATAAGCTATATTATTATTAACTTTTATTAAAATCCATTCAGTACTTTTCATGTAAAAGAGTAACAAACATCCATCCGTACTTATAAACTTTCGCGTTTATAAAATTAGTAGGATATATACACTCGAAAAACATAACTATCCTTCTTACGCAGTCGGGTAATACAATACAAATTAACTTTATTGCACCATGATATACATAAAAAATTACAACAACAAGAAACAATATAGGCACAAAAGCGGACTTATCGCTATAAACGCAATCTCTTCCAGCCAACCTTTGGGTGGAGGAAAAAAATAATTTGAAATTAGGTGGGCGCATTAATTATACCCATAGTTAATTTACTTACATATTAATAATAAATAAACATATAATATATATGTAAAAAAATTTAACATTAATAAAAATAAAACATACCTATGCGATACATTAAATAAATATATAAAAATATCATATAAATAATACATAAAATACTTACATAAATACATTATTAGTAACACTGAACATAACTGACTAAACATAAAAAGAAAAGTTACTTTTCCGCTTGTCTTTACCGTAACGAAGACGCGACGCAAAATCCCCGATGCATTGAAGAGTCCAATTTAGAGCTGCCAATTTGTCCCTTCTGTTCGTTTTGACTCAAAATAAGGTAAATATGAAATTGTCACTTGTCAATGCCAAGTCTATTGCGGCAAAGATATCTATACAGGGAAACTCGAAAAACATTAACCTCCTTTACGCAGTCGGGTAAATAGAAAAGTTACTTTTCCGCTTGTCTTTACCGTAACGAAGACGCGACGCAAAATCCCCGATGCATTGAAGAGTCCAATTTAAAGCTGCCAATTTGTCCCTTCGGTTCGTTCTGACTCAAATTAAGGTGAATATGAAATTGTCACTTGTCAATGCCAAGTCTATTGCGGCGAAGATATCTATACAGGGAAACTCGAAAAACATTAACCTCCTTTACGCAGTCGGGTAAATAGAAAAGTTACTTTTCCGCTTGTCTTTACCGTAACGAAGACGCGACGCAAAATCCCCGATGCATTGAAGAGTCCAATTTAAAGCTGCCAATTTGTCCCTTCCGTTCGTTTTGACTCAAAATAAGGAAAATATGAAATTTTCACTTGTCAACGCCAAGTCTATTGCAGCATAGATATCTATATAGAGAAATTTATAATTGGATAGATGACTGGGTCAAAAATAAATTATCCGGTACAATTCATAAAATAAAACGTCACAAAACAGTGTCACTTTACATTGATAATGACCATATTCAACATGATTTAAGATTTAATTATACAGAAAAATAATGCCGTGTAGTTTCCGCCAGAGTAGAATAGGACCTTCAAGTCTTCCCGTGGATGTTGTAGAATGCGACTTAGAAAATACGCTAAACAAAGCTTACAAACATCAATGAGACCACTCCAACCTGGCCAGAGTGGAGAGTGTAGGCCAATTTGCTCTGGCTGCTCTACCCAATAATATGGCTCTAGTAGTACAGAGAGGATCGTGCTCCTGCAGTGGAGACTATAAAGACCTGATGATGATACAGAAAACTGGTATTCACGTCTTCTTGTCTTTCGCGCTTTGATCATAATTATATGACTTATCTTTACAAGATGAACCTGTTTTTTTTATCAAACCTAACATTTCTAAAAGGAGTTAAATTTTTCGTGATTTGTTTGTCTTCCCGTTCATAAACCAATATAAAAAGATATTGTATTCAATGTTTTGCAAATGTTTTTCAAAAAGTTCATAACGAAGTTAAACTTCTGTATTCAATTTTCTTTTATCAACCCATTCCAATCTTTTTATACACTCCCTCATTTATTATTTATATATGGTTCAATTCGTATGTTTGCGTAACCCTAATCCGCTTCTGTTAACGTGATTAGGTTTTTTAATTTTGGCTTCCGCTACTGTCCGTTTTTAGACGGACAGAAAAGGTTTCGTTTGATTTTATTTTTGGACCGAACACAACACCGATACGTATACAACATGTTATAGAAGGGAAGGAAGAATTATATATAGGGCCGGTTTATTATATTTTCAAGAAAATATGTGAAATAAACATTTCGTGAAAAGATGGTCGGCGAGAAAGTGGGAAAAGGAATGAACTAATTAATATAGCATTTATGATATCTTAGGCTGGTCTGGGAGAAAAGAAAAACTTAGAATGTACCAGCTGATGTTCTTCCCGCGTCGTAGAAGACGATTGAGGGACTCGGCGAAAATGCTATCATTTTAAAGTAATGAGGCTAGCAAACCATAACTATTTTGGTTCTTTTTCCACCTTCTTGCCTTCCACGCTAAAAGTAGCCTTTAAGTCTGCTTAGAGCCACTACACCCAAACTGATCTGTCTGCCCCGTGAGGGACATAGATGACTGTATGTAGGTATAAGATAATGACATTATTGGTTTGCTAGATGCATCTTCTATTGAACCTGATTCGCATTGCCCATTCCCTTGATCAAATTCTAAAATCCGCACGGGAAGAGAAGCAGTTGCTACATTCTAATGTTTTTTCCTTTCCCCCAGACCAACATAGAAGAACATTTTTCTTTAATTTTTTTTTTAATAACTGACCTCCTTTATTTAAATATATGTTGCGCTTAAACTCGATGCGTAGAACTTCCGTAATAGTTGATCTCACTCCGAAGTAAACAAGTTGTAAGTTTCGTAATATTGATATTCGATAACTTGATACTCTCCAATGCTAAGTTACCACATCAAAGGGCAAAGTACATGTTATAAAATTGCAGCTTGTTATTTTAAAATTGATATTTTAAATTAACAAATGATAAAAGCATTTATTCACCAATTTTTGTATTATTAATACATTACAACATTAATGAAATCAAGTATTTGATTAGTTAGACCTATTTATTATTATATAAAGGAAGATTCTACAATAATTATAATTAAACTAACTAACAATAATTGCAATTAACTATTAAACTAACTTAAATAAACTTAAATACTAAAATAAATAATAAATATTTTAAATGAATGTTAAAGTGCAAATGTAAAAACATTTTATGTTTAATAAATTCAGCTTTAATATTTATTTTAAATCCGGGAATATTTTGTTTTTTGAAGTCACTTTTTAACCGACTATCAAAAAAGAGGGGTATTTTATCAATTCGTTGTGATCTTTTTGTTCACCGATTACGCAAAGAAGCCTGGACCAAATAATTTTTTTTTTTTCATGTGTTTACATGTCATGTTTCATATAAATTTCATCAAAATCGGTTGTGTATTTTGGATCTGAAACCGGTTTTTACTTTCAAAAAATTATCTTTGTAAAAAAAAAATCTTTTATCTTTTTACATTCGCTTTCTGTTGTAAGTATACATTTGACGTATTGATGCATGGCAAGCATTTTTGTTTAACTGTTATTTTATTATCATTATAATATAGTGATCTAGTATATCCCGTGCTTCGATTTATTACGGAAATAGCCCTTCCACGTTGTTAAAATAAAAAGTCTAATACCCCGGATCCCAAAGCAGCACGGCTAAAAATAAAACTTGAATCGCACTAAGATATGAGAAAGAAATGACAATAATAACCTTGATAAATGTGAGATGGTGACCGATAGTCCTGCGGTATCCTGAGTAGTGGAGTGGAGATCAAGAAAACACGTATGCACGATATTGGCGTTTATTCCGGACTGTTCGATACCAGTCGCAAACCACTTAGTATTACCCACCACCATTTGTTATTCTATTACCCTCATAGGCTCATACATTACAATAAACAATAACCCAACCCACCTTTTTTTTAACTGCCTCCGTGGTGTAGTGGTTAGAGCGTTCGGCTCATACCCGGAGGTCGCGGGTTCGATTCGATGACTTTGTGTTGTTGTCCTAGTTTGGTTAGGAT
Source organism: Acrobasis consociella (assembly GCA_963555685.1). NCBI lineage: Eukaryota > Metazoa > Arthropoda > Insecta > Lepidoptera > Pyralidae > Acrobasis > Acrobasis consociella. The sequence continues at coordinate 2,131,903 of OY743127.1, forward strand.
ATTGTAGGCTGATCACCTAATTGTCTGATAAGTAAGATGATCCGTGCTTCGGAGGGCACGTTAAGCCGTCGGTCCCGGTCACTGTCTTTGACATTGGTCGTTACCTAAAACCATGTCAGAGGCCTTTAAGGTGGTTTAAAAACTCTGACACTAGTGTTAGTCACTTAACACACACAATATGAATGAATGAACCCACCTTTCATAACATCAGCTAAATAAAGTATCAAAACAAATACACACAAACAGAGCTCGCTCATCAAAATGAATATTCATCATAATTTAACATAAAACATAGACAAAATAAAACAAACAAAAACCATCTCGGTGAAGTGTCTGGTTTCAGTAAGTTAATGGTTTTTTTAATGAGTCTGCCTCAGAGCAATGTCAGAGAACATTAAACCCTTGAATTTATTTGGCTTTTTGCCATTCAATAGCTGTCAAATGAAAGACGTCTGTTGTATTTTTTATGAATCAAATGACCACAGACATTGACAGTACACAGGTCATCTAATACATCTTTCATCCATCTTAATAATAGTACCTGGACGACCGAGCTTTGCTCTGTTATCTTATCATATTCTGCGTGGAAAGAAAAACGCATGAGAACTCAAAAACACGCGTTTTCCCAAACATAAGACTACTTAATCTAAATCGATTGTTTACCTCCAAAAATATATGGGGGCATATACCAATTTTCTGCGAAATCGTTAGAGCCGTTTTCGAGATCACAGAAATTAATATACATACATATAAATATATAAATAAATATACAAGAACTGCTCGTTTAAAGGTATAAGATATAATTTAATCCATCTTAACGCCCACCACCACGCTAAGCGAGGCCTTTGGGCCTAACGGCCCTGGGCTCTGTCTACCCCGTCAGGGATATAGACGTGAAAATGTATCTGTATCTGTATCATCTAATACAACGTGGTAGGGACATTACTCTCTAACGTCATGGACATACCCGTAATAAATCGAATCACGGACTATACCAGACAACTATAGTTTAATGAAATTTAAAAAAAAACCAGTAAAAAACAAAAAAAAAAACGGCCTAAATACATGTTAAATCGATATCAAAAAAAAAATTTATAATAAATAATTTTTTATCAAAAAAACAACCGATTTCTCTCTTATTTAAAAGTTTCTTCGTTTCTAATTTGGCTTTTAAATAAAAAAAATATCAATCATCAAAATCGGTTCACAGATGCGATATCTACATATCTTATACCTTTAAACAATCAATTCTTGTATGTATGTATGTATGTATGTATATATATACATTGTCCTTTTTTATTAAGTACAAATATTTTAAGGGGTGATTCAGTCCATCATATGGAACAACTTTTCCCAATAAATTTATATCGAAATACGAAAAGAAAATTTTCATTTTCCATAGTAATGATATCACGTGACTACTTCGATTTGTATGAAAACCGAAAAAATATTTTTCGTATTTCGATATACATTTATTGGGAAAAGTTGTTCAAAATGATGGACTGAATCACCCCTTAAAATATTTGTACTTAATAAAAAAGGATATTGTATATTTATTTATAAATTTCTGTGATCTCGAAAACGGCTCTAACGATTTCGCTGAAAATTTGTATATGGGGGTTTTCGGGGGTAAACTATCGATCTAGATTAGTTTTATGTTTGGGAAAACGCGTGTTTTCGAGTTTTCATGCGTTTTTCTTTCCACGCAGAATATGGTCGCTAATTTCGGCGCGCGAGCCGCCATCGGCTTAGCTCAGTGGTTAAGGATGCTGACCGCTAGAAAGAGTGTTACGGGTTCGAATCCCACTCGGTGACTTACTTTTGTTTTTTTTTATGTTCAAGTTTATATATAATTTTTTATTTTGTACTGTTTTTAGACAAGTTTAAAAAAAATAGTTAATGTTTGAGATGTAACCGACCGAGCAAAGCTCGGTCACCCAGGTACTTAAAATGTTAACTGCCTCCGTGGTGTAGTGGTCCGGAGGTCGCGGTTTCGATTCCCGGCGGGGGCAACGACTTTGTGTTGTTGTCCTAGTTTGGTTAGGGCATTGTAGGCTGATCACCTGATTGTCCGATAAGTAAGAGGAGGGCACGTTAAGCCGTCGGTCCCGGTCACTGTCTTTGACATTGGTCGTTACCTAAAACAATGTCAGAGGCCTTTAAGGCGGTTTAAAAACTCTGACACTGGTGTTATTCAATAACACACACAATAAAGAAAGAAAAATGTTAAAGCTACAGTGACTCTCTTGTAATGATGTTTGTATTCATGTTTAAAGGAATAAATCATGTATTTATATTTAAAAAAAACATACATAGAATTGATAAACTCCTGCTTTTATAAAGTCGGTTAAAAACTCTGGTCTCGCTTTGTCGGTGTTGAGCGGGCTGCAGGCGCCTGCAGTCTCTTCAGCCGTTCTGTATGTTATACCTAATACCTGGGCGACTGAGCTTTGCTCGGTTACATCTCAAACATTAACTACGTTTTTTTTAAACTTGTCTAAAAACAATATATATTTTTTTAATATAAACTTGAACGTAAAAAAACAAAAGAAAGTCACTCTTTCTAGCGGTCCGCATCTTAAACCGCTGAGCCAAACGGATAGCGGCCGGCGCGACGAAATTAGCGACCATCTCGAAAACACGCGTTTTCCCAAACATAAAACTAATCTAGATCGATTGTTTACCAATTTTCAGCGAAATCGTTAGTAGAGCCGTTTTCGAGATCACAGAAATTTATAAATATATATATATACAAGAATTGCTCGTTTAAAGGTATAAGATATTGATTCTGTGACGTAGGTATCAATAATATTAAATACCCACGCATATAAATTTACCACATTTTACAATCAACCTATTTCCTGTTAAGTAACGTAAGTACTTAAGGGCTCACCCGGTAATGTTTGGAGTGGCTCAAAAGTATTAAATTACGAAGCTAAAGGGCTCAGTAATTAAATCTGGCTTAGTATGTACCTACAAAAGATGAAACGTACCCACAGAAAGCTTTCGGAAGGGTTTTCGCATTGACGTAGAATACATAGACCAGCTAACTCAAACATTTGCCCTTGCATTCTATTTTTAACCGACTTCTGAAAAAGAAAGAGGTTATCAATTCGACGCGACTTTTTTTTACGTATGTTCACTGATTCTTCGAAGACGCTTGGGCCGATTTGGCCCTTTCTTTTGCGAGGTGTTCCCAAATTTTATCAAAATCGATTGAGTAGTTTGAAGGTGAAGTCGGGTTTTGTTTTTGAAATATTATTTAATACCTACGCATATATAATAATAATATAATACCAACGAGCAGCAAGTCACCATACCATCTAAAATTGTGAGAGATTTTTAGGTAGATGTCCGTGTTTCACTCCATAACCCAGTATCCGGCCCACTAACATCCCATTCACATAGCCCAAACCAAGTCAATCCCTCCCTGGCAATAGTTCGGCAGGTATGGAGGACTGTCCGTTAGTGCATCTCAATAGTACATTAAGGGATAGACCTCCTTAGATGCAGCCATCTCACATTTTAGATAAAAAGGTACTAAAAAGCCTCTTCATGTTGGCTTTGGCCCCATGAACGCCTCAAAGGACCGGGTCCTTATGGACCCGTGGCTGAAAAGCGTACCAACATAATATTATTCTTTATTTGCAGGTATAAATACATATTAATACAATACAATATAATATAATACATTGTCACTTTATACTCAATACATTTACGCTGAAATAAAAATAATTAAAATATATGGCGGCGTACTTTTATTATAAATAATCATAATCAATAAATAATCTAGTTTTATCGTTAAGAAAGAGAGCTTGCAAGCGACCAAGTAAAGTTAATGAAGATATACCTAGCTACAATACGCTATTTTCCAACAAGTCAAATCAGATACTTTTTTGTAAACGTCAAAACAAACAGTTTCTATGGGATTTTGTATAAAATACAGTCAGATGACGTCATAGTTTTTTGGAGTCGAATAGCGCTCTTATTAACAGTTTTCCTGCAATTATAAATTTAAAATCACGGTAAAATATGTTTAAAGACAAATAACATTATTTTATGACGTATTTTTGTTATTATTACAAAATAATTTTACTTTTCGCTTAGGAAAATACCCAATTGGGTAGATGACTGGATCAAAAATAAACGACGAGCTGACGATTAGTAAGATATATTATGTAATATTCTATGATAATCAAGAAATTGAAAAAGAAATAAAAATTTGCAACAAAAGTTTCAACGCAACAAAAAAAAACAATGTTTGTTTTGTCGCTTAGAAAAAAGTGTCTGACATGACTTGTTGTCATCTAGCGGATTTAACGGGACAAAAGAGTCTACTCTAGTTTTAATAGCTCTTAGGCATTTTTATTGTATTTTGGTACATTACCCAAATTTGTGGTCAAAGGAATTGAAAATTTTTACTTTTGTAATTTTTTAGGGTTCTTTTTTTAAAAAGTGGCATAAGAACCCTATTTTATTACTGGTCCTTCTGTCAGTGAGATTAAAAAGGACAATATAAGTACCAATTTTTATTTATATGTACGTATACTTACCGAAATATTTATTCCTCCACCCAAATTATTTTTCCTCCACCCAAAGGTTGGAAGAGATTGCATTTATAGCGATAAGCCACCTTTGTGCCTGTATTGTTTTTTGTTGTTGTTGTAATTTTTAGGGTTCCGTAGCCAAATGGCAAAAACGGAACCCTTATAGATTCGTCATGTCTGTCTGTCTGTCTGTCCGTCCGTATGTCACAGCCACTTTTTTCCGAAACTATAAGACCTACACTGTTGAAACTTGGTAAGTAGATGTATTGTGTGAACCGCATTAAGGTTTTGACACAAAAATAGAAAAAAAACAGTAAATTTTGGGGGTTCCCCATACTTAGAACTAAAACTCAAAAATTTATTTTTCATCAAACCCATACGTGTGGGGTATCTATGGATAGGTCTTCAAAAATGATATTGAGGTTTCTAATAGCATTTTTTTCTAAACCGAACACTTTGCGCGAGAGACACTTCCAAAGTGGAAAAAAGTGTGTCCCCCCCCCGTAACTTCTAAAATAAGAGAATGATAAAACTAAAAAAAATATATGATGTTCATTACCATAAAAACTACCAGCGAAAATTGGTTTGAACGAGATCTAGTAAGTAGTTTTTTTTAATACGTCATAATCATAAACGGCAATGTACCTTTCATTCAATCAACTCAAATATAAAAATTTTAAAAAACATACTACTAGACTTTTATATTATGTTATTTGCTACTACGGAACCCTTCATGGGCGAGTCCGACTCGCACTTGGCCGCTTATTATGTTTATTATGGTGCAATAAAGTTAATTTGTATTGTATTGTAATTTACCTTATTTTACATATCAGTCGGGAGAAGGAAAAACCTTAAAATATATAACAGCTGACTTTTTTCGCGCAGATCGTAATAAACGATTAAGGGAATGGACGAGTTCTGAATCTTAATTAGGCGGTGCGGCTAAAAAGCCATCACTATTTAAATTCTTTCGCCCATTGATTCAAATTCTCGCCTATTCCCTCAATCGGTTCTTACGATATATGCGAGAAGAAAAGCCATATGTTGAGTGGTGCCATTTTGGTGTAAAAATAGTTTTAATTACTAAGTTAGATAATGTAACTCCTGTAAAGCACTATCGCTTTTATTTTTTTACTAGCTGTCCCCACGGGCTTCGCTCCCCGTGGGAATTTCGGAATAAAGAGTACCCTATGTCCTTCCTCGAGTCTCAAACAATATCCATACTAAATTTTATCCAAATCGGTTCAGTAGCTTAAGCGTGAAGAGGTAACAAACAAACAAATATACAAACTCACTTTCGCATTTATAATATTAGTAGGATAGTAGGATTGCCGGGATTACGTGCGTCGGGATTTCGGGATACACTCAAATTAAGTATTTTTCTTTCTTTAAATTCTTTCTTAAAAATAAAAAATAGTAATGTTTAGCTCGTGACGACGTTTTGTTCAAAACCTTATCAGTTTTACTACTTCACTGATAAGTATTCGTATTTATAAATTTTATGATGGCTAGTCATGCTTGCATCTTGGCTATATCTTCGGATATATTATTACGTTTTTATCCCTGGTGGGATAGACAGAGCCCAGGGCTGTGAGAGCACTTGTTTTTTCTCTATTCCAGATTTACTTTAAAATATTCGTGAAAGGCCGAGAAATACGAAACAGTACTACAAGTAAATATAATCGTTTCGAATTGAGTAGCTCGCATAATTATGATAGAACTTCACGTACAGGTAAGTTCGTTTTATCATTAAATATTATCACGTCTTTATCCCTGGTGGGATAGACAGAGCCCAGGGCTGTGAGACTCAAAGACTGCGTATAGCGTTGGCCAAATGCAAGTCGGGACTAAGGTGCGAAGGGTTCCGTATATCTATAAAAAAATCAGGCTTGTTTTATGGGAGCCCCCCACTTATATTTATTATAAACTGTTTTTATTCTGTTGTAATAGCGGTAACAGAATACATATTTCTGAATTCTGACGACCTCCGTGGCGTAATGGTCAACACGCTAGACCGCCAATCCGGAGGTCCTGGGTTCGATCCCCAGCCAGGGCAAGTTGGAAAATGGCCTTTTTCAAATTGTCCTGGGTCTTGGATGTTTATCTATATATGTATTTGTAATAAAATATAGTATCGTTGAGTTAGTATCCCATAACACAAGTCTCGAACTTACTTTGGGGCTAGCTCGATCAGTGTGATTTGTCCCTATATATAATAATAATAATAATAAAAGCCTTTATTTCAGACAAGGTACAGTTTTGACTTAAAATGATTTTAGCACAGTTCATCTTCATCTTCATCTGCGTCGTTGTCTGTTGCCTTTGTATAGGCATAGGCCTCCTCCAGTAATTTCCAACATTCACGGTCGTTAGCAATTCTTGTCCACGTCTTGCCCGCCACGACCTTGACGTCGTCTGCCCATCTTCTTAGTGGTCTTCCTCGTTTCCTTTTTCTATGCCCCATAAACCAGTTGATTATTGTTTTCGACCATTTTTCCTTGCCTCTTATTGTGTGTCCTGCCCATTTCCATTTTAGTTTCTTTATAGTTACTGTTATGTCTTTTGTTTTAGTTTGTCTCTTTATTAGTGACATTCTTATCCTGTCTGATAATCTTTTTCCCAGCATACTTCTCTCCATACCATTTTGACAAGTTTTGAGTTTTTTGTAGTGTGCTTTATTCATTGCCCAAGTTTGGCATCCGTATGTGAGAACAGGAAGTATGCAAGTATTAAAGAGCTTACCCTTGATCTTTGTACTCACTTCTTTGTTTTTCATGATTTCATTCATCACTTTTGATTTCATTTTGTCCCTATATATTTATATTATATTTATTTTAAAAATATGTAAAAATTTAAACTGTCTAGCTATCACGGTTCATGAGACCAGTCTTTGACGACCTCTGTGGCCTGATGGTCATGCCACACTGTCAGTCCGAAGGTCCCAGGTTCGATCGCCGGTCAGGTCAAGATGGAAAATTAGGTATCTTTTTCAAATTGATCATTGTCTTGAATGTTTATCTATATGTGTATTTGTTCTAAAATATAGCATAAGGTATCGTTGAGTTAGTGTCCCATAACACAAGTCTCGAACTTACTTTGGGGCTAGCTCAGTCTGTGTGATTTGTCCGTATTTATATATTTATAGTCTGGCGTCAGACAGATGGACAGCAGAGTCTTAATAAAGTCCCGTTTTTACCCTTTGGGTACGGAACCCTAAAAAGTAATAAAAATAGTGATCAGTAGCAACTGATAGCCTATGAATTATGATTCAGATCTCGTCTATTCCCTCAATCTTACGATCGACGCCTGCAGGTAAGCTTTTCTTTCCTCCCAGGCCAGCAGAGAAGAATGCCTTAGGTTCATACATGTATATTGTACAGCCTTCAAAAAGTTTTATTTCATCATTTATCAGGTCTTTTGAGACTCCACTGCAGGAGCACGACCCTCGCTGTACTACCAGAGCCATATTTGGCCTGAGCAGACAGAGGATTTAGCCTGCACTCTCCTCGCTGGCCAGACGGGTTGGAGATTCTCATTTATGCTTATAAGCTTTGTTTAGCTTGTGGGAATTTCGTAAATCGCCTTCTACGACGTCCACGGAAAAACTTGGAGTGGTCCTATTCTACTCAGCCGGAAACCACACGGTGCCTTGTGGGAATTTCGTAAGACCCTTTGTAAAGTTTTATTTATATATGATTATTTCCCTTGTGAACTTCAAATTCTGCGAAACGGCGCAACTTTTGACACACACTCGTGTGACGCCTTTATGTATGATTTACAACTCTAAGACGACAAGTTTTCAAACTATGCCAATTTTGCGGGATTTATATGACAATGACATATACTGTGTGTGTTGAAATATACTTGGAAATTATTATTATGATATATGAATATACGCACGGACGGACTAATCACATAGTACTTACCATTCACATAATCCACCTTTTGTACCATTATGGTCAATAAAGATTTATTAATTAAATAAATAGTATGTAACTTTGACTTCTGCAAAGTGGTAACACCTGAATGTATTATTATCAAATAATAAAATTGTTTTCGAGTACTATTTGGTAGTAAGGTTCAATCAATCAATTTATTTATTTATTTGCATAATATGTAGGTACATAGAGATCTTAAAGTTATAATTCTTTCCTTTAACATTTGGTTTGCGTCATGATTATTTAACTTATTATTTAAATAATATTAAGTAATTTTCTTATTAGGTACATAAATTATTATATTTTATCATTTTTTTTCTAAATATTATTTTAGGTTGGCTGGAAAAGATTGCATTTATAGCGATAAGTCAATCTTTGTGCCTATATTGTTTGTTATTGTTTATTATGGTGTCATAAATTTGTATTGTAATGTATTTGTAGAGCTACTTAGAATGCCTACTTCCACGTTGGTAACCACACTAGTCCGCCAATCGGCAGTTCTAGGTTAGATCCCGGCCAGGATAAGTTGGAACATGGCCTTTTTCAAACTATCATGGGTCTTGGGTGTTTGTCTACTTATGTATTTATCTTAAAATAAATGTAGTACGTGGCCAGACCAGCCAGAAGACTGGCGTTTTTTGTTGGGTTAATAGGTAGCCCAAAAGTTAGTTAACAATAATACGGGATCCTATTGTAGGAAACTAACATTTGGCCTAAATCTTTGCCATACATAATATACATCTTGGATGGGACATACCCGTAATAAATCAAACTACGAGCTATTCTAGATCACTATAGCATAATAAAACTAAAATAACAGTCAATAAACCAAAAGAAAATCGACAGTTCCATACATTTTTAGGGTTCCGTTCCCAAAGGGTAAAAACCGGACCCTATTACTAATACTTCGCTGTCTGTCCGTCTGTCTGTCATCAGACTGTATCTTAAGAACCGCGACAGCTAGACAGTAAAATGTTTCCCAAATAATGTATTTCTGTTGCTGCTATAACAATAAATACTAAAAACAAAATAAAATAAATATTTAAGGGGGGCTCCCATACAACAAACGCGATTTTTTTTCCCTTTTCTGCTCGATATCAATAATGTCAAAAGGTAGGCACTTGAAATATTCACAAAATTCACAGTTTTATTTTATTTTTATAATAAATAAACAAATTAAAATAAAATATATATTTAAGGGGGCTTCCATACAAAAAACTTGATTTTCCGAAGTCCGACTCAAACTTGGCCGGTTTTTTTGTTCTGTTACCGTATTTTAATTCCATTATACTATAGTGATCTAGTATAGCCCGTGGTTCGATTTATTACGGATATGTCCCTTCCACGTTGTATGTTATGTTCATTTATTTATTCAGAATCTTGCTCCCATAACTGGTCTAGAAGAAAAGAAAAACGAAGAATTGAGCAGCTGCTTTGATTTCCGCCTAGTAACAGTACATTTTCTACCTACAAGTAGCATATAATGATAGGTAAGATCACAGACCTACATCTAGGTCTAGATCTAGGTCTGTGGGAATCAATATAGCGACTGAAAAAAGGTAAAGGAAAAGTAACTTTCAGTTCTCGTGTTATAAATATTTGACATATTATAGACATTTGTAAAGAGGGTTCTCACTTAACTCTACAAACAGCGTCTAGACATTTGATTGCTCAAACTTGATAATGTTTATTTATTTATTTGATTGGTTCATGAACACTTTAAAAAAAGTTACAAATAATATCTTATAAAAGTAAACATATTACATAGGTGTTACTTATTTTTAAAGAAATTTCTTCCAGGAGACACGCGAGAGAAAATGAAAGACAAAGGAAATGTTAACATTGTATATCTTATTTAGGGTTCCGTACCCAAACGGTAAAAACGGGACCCTATTACTAAGACTTCGCTGTCTGTCCGTCTGTCTGTCACCAGGCTGTAACACAAGAACCGCGATAGCTAGACAGTTAAAATTTTGAGCTCCCATACAACAAACGCGAGTTTTTATAGATAATGGTACGGAACCCTTACTGCGCCAATCCGATTCGCACTTGGCCGGTTATTTAAGTCTTCATTTGATTTTTAAAAAAAAAATTCTTTTAAAGGGCATGTTAGGTGTTCCTATAAAAAATTCATCAAAATCTGATTTCAAAGTACTAAAGGTTTTTTAAACTATGCATCCACAGCCAGTCCTAATTGCGAGCCTTGATTACCTAGGTACGTACCGTGACGAATAAAAGTGCCTGCAACGGCCTAATTAGCTAGTTTTTAACAAATCAAATCAGCTACTTTTTTCTAAACGTCAAAACGAACAATGTCTATGGGATTTACATGAAATAGCATGTCCTGACGTCATAGTCACTTGAAGTCGAGTAGCGCTCCTATTATCAGTTTTTCTGCACTGATAAATCGAAAATCACGTTGAAAATGGATATGATCAATGAAAAATGGCATTAATTTGTGATACTTTAATGTCTTATTATACATACATACATACTATCACGTCTTTATCCCTAATGGGGCAGACAGAGCATTTTGGGTCTTGCGGTTCTATGCAGAGCCCAGGGCCGCAAGACCCAAAAGCCACTTTTAGCGTCATGGTGGGCGAGAAGATGGAAAAGCAATCAATACAGTGATGGGTTGCTAGCCGCATCGCCTGTTAACATGATTTGCATTTATGCCCATTCCCTCGATCGGCTTTTACGTGCGTGGGAAGAGAAGCAGCTGGTACATTCTAAGTTTTTTTATTAATGTCTTATCAGTACAAAATAATTTGTTTTAAACCCAGGATACTACCCTGTTGGGTAGATGGGTCAAAAATAAATTATTAAGTACAGTTCATACAATAAAACGCCAATAATAGAGTCATTTTTCATTGATCATATCCATTTTCAACATGACTTTAGATTTATTATTGAAGAATAACTGATATTTATAGCGCTATTTGTCTCCAAAAAAGCATGACGTCACGCTTTCGTATTTCATACAAATCTCATAGAAATTGTTTGTTTTAATGTTTAGAATAAAGTGTCTGATTTGACTAGTAGTCATTTAACAGATTAAGTAAGTAAGTTAACTTTTTATTTTTGATTCAATCTGTATGATAAAACTAATTTCTTTTCTACGATTCGAGATTTCTTTGTATCTCCTGAGTAACATCATTATCATTTCAGCCGCTTAACGTCCACTGCTAGACATAGACCTCTCCCAAAGATTTCCAAAATGACCGATCAAGAGCGGCCTGCATCCTGCGTTTTCCAGCGACCCTATTCAGGTCAGGCCTACTGAGTATGTCCTTAATATATTTTTACCTAACTTTCTGAAACACACTTTATAAAATTCAAATGACAAACATATTAATTTTTTAATCGTTGTACTGAAAAAATAAACTAATTTGAATTAGTAATTTAATTTATGGATACTCTTCTAATGGTAGGTAAGTATAATAATATAGTAACATAAAATAAATTATTAAAAATAAAGTTCTTTACAAATGTAAGTAAACGTAGGGATATATTGGTTACTCGATAATTTCCTTTGGTTCTATTTTTTCGAAAAAACTCCTATGTAATTAGCATATAAATTAATTTAAAATATAATTTAAAATAATCCCAAAAAAATTACAGTTTTATTAAAATGTTTTAGGTTTTTTACAGTGTAATACATAACAATACAAGTAGGTACTTAATAAAAACTATGTTGTTAATTTTTTATTATACTTATTTGAATAATTGAAAACCGTGTACATATAATTAATATATTAATATAGTAATGATATTTTTTCCAACTATAACATCAAATACCTACCTTTTCCAACGAGATGTCTCCTGAAAAACCGCCAATGATAATTCTATTCCAAACACATTCACATCACTTCACTCAAAAATTAACCTTCACTGTCACTATTTTATAGCACACAAATAGTCCAATTTACTAGTCACTGCGACAAAAATAGTACGGACATCCGAAGAACAACTGATTTTTTACGGTACTATATTATATTTGGGAGCGCGCGGCACGTGCGCTGTGCGCGACGTTTCGGCAAAGACTGCCCTGCTTGATGTTTCACTGGGGCAGGCCGGAGAAAAACGCGGGAAAATTAGCGCGATTTTTTCTTCTGACGTACGGTCGCGCCGTTTTCGCGCGTTGAAAATTATTGCCAGCCAGCATTTGTAAGGAAAAACCTTTTTATTAAAGAACTCTTTAGGTGGTACCTATGTGAATTTTGAAGTCATGGCAGTCATAGTAGAATATTTGATAACAAAATTGCATTATCTTTTAACTATTTACGAGATGCAGTTTTATAAATATTTAACATAAGTATATTATAATTTTCTGGTATACATGGACATATGTACGTCTACCTTTTTTACAAGCTTTTTGTGTCTTTTATCTGTTATTTAGACGCCAACATTCTTATCTGTTTTCTTCTCCTAAAGGTTGACAGGAAGAGAGCTTTCTCATTAAGTCCGCCTAATGTAGCTTTTGGCTCAAAACAGGTTTTAAATAAATAAATGATCGCGCTGTTTTAGCAAAAAATATATTGTAAAATCCACAATAAAGCACATACATACATACTATCACGTCTTTATCCCTAATGGGGCAGACAGAGCATTTCGGGTTTTGCGGCTCTGAGCAGACAGAGTTCAGGGCCGCAAGACTCAAAAGCCACTTTTAGCGTCATGGTGGGCGAGAAGATGGAAAAGCAATCAATACAGTGATGGGTTGCTAGCCACATCGCCTGTTAACATTCTTCGCATTTTAGCCCACAATTAAACCACAAACAATCAAATTTAGCCCACAAACAAAGCACAGAAGTAAAAACGTAGAGGAATAGTTGAGTAGTCAGAACAATAACAAAATGCTGGTCTGTGAGCAATAAAAAAAAAACTTAGAATGTACCAGCTGCTTCTCTTCCCACGCAGATCGTAAAAGCCGATCGAGGGAATGGGCAAAAATGCAAATCATGTTAACAGGCGATGCGGCTAGCAACCCATCACTGTATTGATTGCTTTTCCATCTTCTCGCCCACCATGACGCTAAAAGTGGCTTTTGGGTCTTGCGGCCCTGGGCTCTGCATAGAACAGCAAGACCCAAAATGCTCAGTCTGCCCCATTAGGGATAAAGACGTGATATTATGTATGTAACAATAACAAAACAAACGCAGTCTGTCTGTACACAGCAATGCAGGAAGTGTTCGATTGTGGACGTTAATCAACTAATGCAGTTTGTGCGGTCAGCGCAGGATTGCGGGTTTTAATACTATTAGGAACAGGGGACAGAGTACAAAAAGTACTACCTTACTTCCGAAAATTGAAATATTGCTAATGGCAGATATGGAAATACACTCTAATACGGTATTAAACTCAAGCTACTACTACTGCTACTACTCCTACGGAGAGCGAAGCCCGCGGGTACAGCTAGTAATAAAAATAATTCCGTCTTATTATAAAACGCAGACTAACTTTGTTACTAGGTTTAAGCCATTATCCTACTAAATCAAGTTGACAATTTAAAATGAGACAGTGGCATGTTACTAGAAGTCAACTTGATTTGGCCGGATAATTGTTTAAACCTAGTAACAAAGTTAGTCTGCGTTTTATAATAAGACGGAATTATTTTTATTACTAGCTTTACCCGCGGGCTTCGCTCCCCGTAGGAATTTCGGGATAAAGAGTACCCTATGTCCTTTCCTAAGTCTGAAACTAGATACATACCAAATTACATCCCAATCGGTTCAGTAGTTTAAGCGTGAAGAGTTAACAAACTAACAAACAAATATACAAACTCACTTTCGCATTTATAATATTAGTAGGATAGGATAGTAGTACTCATCATATTTATAAGTAACATAATCCGAAACCGAAAATGAAATATATTTTTTTAATCTGCCCAATAATAAGTTAGTTATAAGCTTTCAAAATCTGATGAAAGGGGAAACTGTCAAGTAACAGAAAAAGGATGCAAGTACAGCTTTCTTGCATTCGCAATGTAGAGATCCGGCGTCGAACGAAAGTCCACGACGCGCGACGTGCTATCTAGGGTTGCGAACCTAAAATGGAACTGGACAGGACACCTGGCTAGAAGGAATGATGGAAGGTGGAGTAAGGCTATCACCGAGTGGTACCCTAGGAATGGGAAACGGAGTGTTGGGCGTCCGGCAGCTAGGTGGGTCGATGATATCAAGAGGATTGGTGGAAAAAACTGGATAGCTGGGGCTAGGGATAGGATTCAGTGGCGCAGACAAAAGGAGGCTTATGCCCAGCAGTGGGTCATTGAGAGCTGACGATGATGATGACAGCTTTCTTGACGTCACGCTAATATTTTGTATAAAATATTAACCAAAAACGTACACAGTAAAAGTGCCTATTTATTTATTTAGAAAATGAAGTACTTTGTTGATATATATATATATATATAAAAATGGTTGTGCTACATCTGGAATCACAGAACAGCACTTTTGTATGCTGCAATCCTTTTAAGCAGTGTGGTTTCCGGCAGAGTGGAATAGGGCCACACCAAGTCCTCCCGTGGATCGTGTAGAAAGGAAATATAAGGCTAATACGAAATACAAGCTCAACAAAGCATAAAAACATCAGTGAGACCTCGTCAATCCGTATGGCCAGCGAGGAGAGTGTAGGCCAAGTCCTCTGGCTGCTCTGATCAAGTATGGCTTTGGTAGAACAGAGAGGGTTGTGCTCCTGCAGTGGAGATAAAGAGACTTGATGATGATAATATCCTTTTCTATCGCTAAGATTTTGTCAGTAGCCAGAGCGAGAGGGAACGATGGAACGCACGGCCTGTGCTAGAGAGTTCTGTTGCTCTTTCTCGCTCTAACAGAAAAGACTAGCAGCATGCGAAAGTTCTGTTCTGTGCTGAAAGATGTTGCCTATACAGGATAGGCAACATCTCACTCTCCGTTTAGGTATCGGAAATATACCTACATTATTACTAAGCGCGCGGCGGCCACTCCGGGGAGGTAAATTTAGTGACATGAATCTTTTGTATTAAGAATGGAATTGGCTCGCAATGCACTTCTAGGTATCTAAACGAACAGGTGCCGAGTTCTGACGCGAGCTAAATTAAACCATATCACTAACGACACTGAGTAGATATTTCTTTGAATAACTTAGCTGAGTTAGTCACTCTGTGCTCTTACACGCAAACGCGCATAAAATTTTAGGGCCTTCCCAGAGTTGCTCATGTGAAGCGGAGCCTTCGAATAATATACAAGTTATGTGGCAGCCCTGAATACAAACGACCCTTTTTCTTTCTTTTCTTATATGTACTTATCTAATTAAATTTGATTTAAAACACCACATCTATGTATAGAAATTGGAAATATATCCAAAAAAAAATATTTGTGGAGATGGAAACATAGTAATAGAGTAAAAAAAAAAAACTGTAAATAAAACAGTAAAAATACTCTCTCTGGGCTGTTTGTCAGTTTGTCTTTTGGTCTATTTGTACACGCTAATCTCCGGAAATACTGAACGGATTCAAATGAAACTTTTTTTTGTTTTGTAGCTGTTAAGCCTGGACAACGTTTAAGGTATATTTGATTTTGGAAAATGTAACACCAGATGCAGAACCAACATGGTCCAGCTTAACTATAAGCAATATAAAAATGACGCCTCAGCAAAAGTTGTTCTGCCTGATGAGCATTTTCATAAAGTCTACGTGACTAAGTCGCGGGCTTCGGCTAGTATTTAATAATTAAATCCTTGGGGGAGGCCTATGTCCAGCAGTGGACTTCCTGTGGCTGATATGATGATGATGATGATGATACATGTATTAAGATATCTTCCATGCTGATCTGAGTGAGAAGAAAAAACTTAGAATTGACTGCTTCTCTTCCCGCGCAGATCGTAGAAGTCGATCGAGAAAATGGGCGAAAATGCTCATCATATACCTACGTGATTCAATTTTAAACAAACAAAACTACCGACTTCATTGTTTTCAGTAGTTTCTCCCATATCTCCAAAGTTCTTCATCATATGTTTATAAAACTAATATAGGACCAACTCAGTATTTGACGGCTTTCAAATAAAAAAAAGAATCATCAAAATCGGTCTACGGTTGACGAAGATATCGCGTAACATACATACAATAATTAAATTTTTAACAAAAAAAAACAACCGACTTCAATTTATTTCAGGAGTTTTCTCCATATCTCCGAAGTTCTTCATCACATCTTCACCAAATTAATATGGGACCAACTTGGGAGTAAGGGCTTTCAAATAAAAAAAGAATCATCTAAATCGGTCCACGGTTGACGAAAATATCGCGTAACATACATACAAAAAAAAAACATACAATCGAATTGATAACCTCCTCCTTTTTTGAAGTCGGTTAAAAAGACATACAGTTGAGTTGGTATCCTATAACACAGTCTCAGACTCACTTTGGGGCTAGCTTAATCTGTGTGATTTGTCCCTATATATTTATTTATATATGTTAAATTAACGATAAGGTTAGAAAAACGATAAGACCACTCATTGTACATGAATAAATATATACTTACTAGAGGCAGCGCGCGGCTTCGCCCGCGTTAACCACACGTGTGAAGTCGCGGGCGTGATGCAATGTAGTCTATAGCCTTCCTCGATAAACGACCTATCTAATACCGAAAGAATTTTTTAAATCGGACCAGTGGTTCCTGATATTAGCGCGTTCAAACAAACAAACAAACAATCTCTTCAGCTTTATACATATATAAGTATGGATGTATGTGTATATTTTATAATTGTTAAACTTTTTTATACTTGTATTAGTGCAATAGTTTTTCATTAAATTTTATTTGACTAGACGAATTTGTGTAAATTAAGTAAAATCTATTGCATAATAATAAACATAATATAACAATATAATATAAACTAAATAAATACAACCTAAAATTAGAACTAACTAAAACTAATTCTGAATCCCATGCTGGTCTGGGAGAAATAAAAAAAAAACTTAGAATGTACCAGCTGCTGGCAAAAATGCAAATCATGGCTAGCAACCCATCACTGTATTGATTGCTTTTCCATCTTCTCGCCCACCATGACGCTAAAAGTGGCTTTTGGGTATTGCGGCCCTGGGCTCTGCATAGAACCGCAAGACCCAAAATGCCCTGTCTGCCCCATTAGGGATAAAGACGTGATAGTATGTATATGTGTATGTATGTGTAAAACTAATTAAAAATAACTTATATTACATACAGTTGAATTGATAAACTCCTCCTTTTTTGAAGTCGATAAAAAATTGTAGATAGATAGATAAATTGTTTATTTGTCACTAACGAGACAAATTGATGATTATTAAAATCCATTTGGTTAGGTATTTAAATAAATGTAAACAATCTTGACACGTCTTTTTTATTGAAATATACTCTTTATAAATCAATACCTTTGCATGTAATTTATAATTTATAACGTAATTACTTTGTAATTAGCAAAATTATTGATTTATAAAGTGTATATTTCAATAAAAAGACATGTCAAGATTGTTTACATTTATTTAAATACCTAACCAAATGGAGTATAGAAAGAACCAGATTTTGTATGAACATTGATCTTTGGAAATAATTCATGGTCGTATGCGGTTAGATCTTATGATCTTTTGTTTCTTCTGAATGTGTTCGTGGCCAAGGTTAATGTCAAATCAAGCTGTTTAGTATATTTATACACCTAACAGTAAATAATTTCAATATATTTTCATAATTAAGAAGAAAATGAGTAAATTTTCACTTTACCATGTAAAATTATAACTAAATAGAAAAAAAAACACGAACATTGGTCGGAAAAAAATTGATGTCGATCAAAAGTAGTACCGATCAAATGTTATGTCGGTTAAATGTCTGCCGGACAAAGGTTTGTCGCACAACTGTATTACTTTCATTTCATATTGGTTTAAGATTATTGTTACTTTTTAACATTTGACTATTTATTAAGTTTGATGTGTACGTGTGTCTGTCTGTGCTATGTTAGTGCCTAAACGAATAGGCCAATTTTGATACGGTATTTTAGTTTGAAAGCTTAATTGAAATGGTTTTTAGCTATGTTGGATGGAAATGGGTTCAGGGGTTTAAAAGATTTATGCAGTTTAAAATATTAAGGCCTTGTAAATTCATTCCACATGTTGACTCAATCGAAAACCATTGAACGGCATACTCAATATACTTATATAATTCCATTTTCGACGATCAATGACTTCCGCTTATAAAATAACATCAATTTGGAGCCGGAAATAACATGATTAGATTTTATTGCGAGCACGTTATTTTCCATTTTATTTCCATTAATATTATTTACGTGTTTGTGTTTTTTTATGCTGCTCTGCTTTTCTTATTTTCCGGAAGTCCCGGGTTAGATCCCCGGTCAGGTAAATAAATAAATAAATATATAGGGACAAATCACACAAATTGAGCTAGCCCCAAAATAAGTTTGAGACTTGTGTTATGGGATACTAACTCAACGATACTATATTTTATAACAAATACATATATAGATAAACATCTAAGATCTAGGAAAATTTAAAAAAGGCCATTTTCCAAATTGCACTGACCGGGGATCGAACCCGGAACCTCTGGGTGGCGGATTAGCATGGTGACCATTACGCCACAGAGGTCAAGGTGAAAATGATCTTTTTAGATGGACCTGGGTCTTCGTAGTTTATCTATTAAATATGTATGTATATTTTTTATTAACCGACTTCAAAAAAGGAGGAGAATCTTTGTTCGATTGTATATTTTTATGTATATTCACCGATTTCCCCTTCTTGTGGACCGTACCCATATGCGGAGAGCATCAACACTCATCATAACTCTTTTCATGACAATGACCTAGCAAAAAAGATTTGCAAGGACGGTAGTAAGTGGAAATCCATAGAAGCCTACCCCCTTGGGAAACAGGCGTTAAAATATGTATGTATGTATTGTAGACCGATTTTCAAAATTCTTTTTTTATTTGACAGAGGTGATCCCATATAAATTTTATCAAAATCGGGCGTTCACCCCTAGAACGGTTTTTAGTTTAGAAACGTTGTAAAATATAGTATCGTTGAGTTAGTATCCCATTACACAAGTCTCTTACTTTGGGGCTAGCTTAATTTGTGTTATTTGTCCGTAAATATTTATTTTTTATTTATTTGCTACGTTATTTAACTGCCTCCGTGGTGTAGTGGTTAGAGCGTTTGGCTCATACCCGGAGGTCGCGGGTTCTATTCCCAGCGGGGGCAACGACTTTGTGTTGTTGTTTTAGTATGGTTAGGACATTGCAGGCTAATCACCTGATTGTCTGATAAGTAAAATGATCCGTGCTTCGGAGGGCACTGTCTTTGACATTGGTCGTTACCTAAAACCATGTCAGAGGCCTTTAAGGCGGTTTAAAAACTCTGACACTAGTGTTAGTCACTAACACACACGATAAGAAGAAGAAGATTTGCTACGTTTAGGATCACGGGTTTTTTTTTTTATGGGAGGCTTGCGTGGGGATACAGATACAGCACGTAAAGGCCTTTTGGAGAAGTTTAATGGTATGTGGCGCTTTCACCAAAACCCATACTTGTTTACAATGAGGTTCTCTTCAATCTCCCATGCTGGTCTGGGAGAAATAAAAAAACTTAGAATGTACCAGCCGCTTCTCTTCCCACGCAGATCGTAAAAGCCGATCGAGGGAATGGGCAAAAATGCAAATCATGTTAACAGGCGATGCCGCTAGCAACCCATCACTGTATTGATTGCTTTTCCATCTTCTCGCCCACCATGACGCTAAAAGTGGCTTTTGGGTCTTCTCTTGGATCTGGGATTGCATAGAACCGCAAGACCCAAAATGCTCTGTCTGCCCCATTAGGGATAAAGACGTGATAGTATGTATGTATGTATGTTCTCTTAAATAGGTTTCGGCAGAAATCTATTACCATCCTACCTGTACCCTGTACCATGGGTGTCTTCGCCTTCAGATTTTGTGACAAAGGAAACCCCAAGTCATCTTTTAGTATCATCACCATCAGGTCTTTTTGTCTCCACCCTCTCTGTACTACCAGAGCGGTACTTGGCCAGAGCATCCAGAGGATTTGGCCTACACTCTCCTCGCTCGCTAGATGGATAGAAGATACGAACCATATCGTTTATTTTTAATTTAATTATATTCAGAAAATAACAGGAAATACATTTCTTACAACAATAAAGTTGACTCTTTTTCTACATTATAGGCTATGCTAGGCAATTACTTCCTTTTTACAATCTAAAATCTTATAAAACACATTTTAAAAGCATTAAGAGCTCGCTTTGGTTTTTATTAACGAACCTGCATAGCCATCTGCGAATGATGGCTCTAAATCCACTGTAATCATGTGCCATGCTAGAGATGTAGTATAAGAGTCAAGTGTCATAAACCAAGACGTATGCAATCAAAGGCCATACGATTTCTCTTTCAAACGATGCCGATGTGACATTTAGATTAAAAAAATCCCCGACGGATCTGCATCAGAAAAAGCGCCATCTATTATTTGTCAGGTAAATTACAAAACCTAAATTCGAAGCGTTAGTATCCAATAACTTCTAAACGACTGAACCGATTTTTATCAAACATGAACAGAATCTAAGAATCACCGCAAGGGAAATTGCTTTTACGTAAAAAACCGCATCAAAATTGATCCATCCGTTTGAGCCACAGACAGACACCTTGAAGCGTTGTGCGTGAAGGGCTAAATGAGCAACACAAAACTCAGTAGAAAAATACAATTTATTAAAAAAAATAACTCAGGGTGGAGTAAGATGGCCCTACTATGTCGGTAGTTCTGTTTGTTTGGTAAAGAGGTACTGTCCTGGAGTCCGGTGCTGGGGAGTGGAGTTGCCGGTGGCCAGATGTTGAGGGCTGTCCAGGATACGAGCAGGTGGATGCCTGGTGGTCTGGTGACAAGGTCGTATGAACCCGTACGGATATTCTGAAGTCCGGAATATTTAAGTCCAAGTCTGGAAATCCTAGTCCGGAAGCTCAAGTTTGGTAGTCCTAGTCTGGAACCCGAATTTCGGGTTTGAATAGCACTTGATAACTACTTTCTTTAAGATAGGTATAGGTACTTGTTTTGATTTAAATTAATAATCTTATATTAGAAATTCCTTTAATAAAATCACAACGTATACCGAAGAACAGTCTGAGATGAGACCGTATATACGTGTATCTCGCAACAAGGAAATGATACCAATCATGACCGACTGACCGGTCGCCGGCGCATCGAGACAAAGGAACTCAACTGCCTACATAAAAAACGCTGCATGTCGCAGTCACTATTACGAATTCAGCCATTCTTGAGTTGACCAACTTCTGCTGTAAGTAGCGTTAAAGGTTAATTTGTTTTTATGTAAATTTATGTTTATTATTATTTTAATTGTAAATAAGTTTAGTTTAGGTTATTTAAAATAACTAATTATATATTTCTTCTATTTAATTTTTGTTTAAGTTTAGTTTTAAGTAAATATGTTTTAAATTGTAAATAATTCGTATTTTGATTATTTAAAATACCTAAGAATGTGTACTACGTTACACTACCCCCTCTCGTACCCAAGGATTTTATTCCCTTTTTAATAAAATCCGCATTACCTTAGTGAATAAGTTTGTTTTTACTATTCATTCATCATCTATTATTCTTCTACAGTCATAATATCAACTTTCAAACAGCCGTGGCAAATACTATAAAAATTTACCATGGCACTTGCATGACATCAAGTTAGGCAGTAAATTATTATATCTGACTAACTTAAACAAACTAATGATACTCGTATATTAGCAATGCGCTTTAAATAGGTATTATAGTTTTGTGGGTATGAAATTGTACACAAAAAAAAACAAAATTATGAGATATTGGCTAATTTAATATCTTTTATATGCCAAGTACCCAAATCTTTGCCTGACATGTCAGCTAAATTATAAACTAAGGGAGACTTTTTGGCGATTACGCGACATTTGAAGTACTTTGGTGCTAGTTTTTTACTAAAGTACTTATCTTTGTCGCTTAGTACATAGGTTCTTTTCATCACTACATCACCTACGTTAAATTCAGCGGGTTTGCGCCTAAGATTATAGTGACTAGTATTTTTAACATGGGCTTGCCAAAGCTTAAATTGTACTTCGTCAAATATTTTTGCTAAGCATCCTAAATTTTCGGCGTAAATGTAACGTGGTAGGAAAGTTACTTCATCACCAATGTCATTATCAACGTAATGAGTGCCGCAAGTAACTAATTCTCTGCCAAAAACTAGGAACGAAGGTGTATATCCAGTAGCTTCATTCACCGAGTTATTGATAGCGAATTGAACTGAAGGAATTTGAATATCCCAAGATCTATGGTCTTCATCGACGAACGTTGAAAGACATGTTATAATTGTCCTATTATAACGCTCGACCGTATTTATTTGAGGTGTATATTTGGGTGAGAAGAAAACATTTGGCACATTATATTTTTTTTAAAACGCTTCTGTTAGAGTGCTAGTGAATTGACTGCCATTGTCAAGAAATATTGTTTGAGGAACGCCGTGAATGAGGAAAATAGAATCTTGTAAAATTTTAGTAATAACTTGTGAAGTAGCACTTCTAATGGGAAAAATTAAACAAAATTTGGAAAAACAACATGTGACAACAAAAATATAGGAATTTTGCTTACGGGTAACAGGCAAAGGACCCATTAAATCTATTGAAATGGACTGAAATGGACGTGAGCATTGTTTAGGACGTCCCATTTCGCCTAAAGTAGTGTGATTTTGGATTTTATGACACAAACATTTATCACAAGAAGTTACAAATTTGACAACATCTTTGTACATACCGGGCCAGTAGTATCGCAAAGCAATCCGTTTGTACGTTTTAAAAATGCCAAGATGTCCAGCTGTAGGCTCGGAGTGATTTTCGAAAATGACTTGTTTACGCAACTCGCTCGGTATAACTTCCTTCCAAGAAAATTCAGATTTTAGTTCACATTTTTCTTTGCTAAGCCGAAACAAACTATTATTTTTAATTAAAAAATTTGGGAATTTTTGTTGGTTGTTTAAGCAACCGTTAAATGTGTTTTTGTACCAAGAATCGGAAGTGGTACTAAAAACGTTCGATGTGCTAATGGCACTTACAGGGATGGCTCTAGAGAGCGCATCTGGAATGACGTTGTCGGAACCACGACGGTGTTTGATTTCAAAATCAAAGGATGACAAACGCACGCCCCAGCGAGCAAGTCTTCCTGTAGGATTATTCAATGAAAGAAACCACTTTAAGGCACTATGGTCGGTGTATACCGTGAACTGCTTACCGTTCTCCAAATAACACCTCCAATGCTCCAGAGCAGAAATCACAGCCAGAGTTTCGCGCTCAGTGATGCTGTAGTTTCGTTCAGGTGCGGAGAGTGATCTACTCATGTAAGCAATGGGGTGCTCTTTGGAGTTTATGGTTTGGGTAAGCATTGCACCAATACCATAGTTGCTGGCATCTGTGTGTACCTCAAACGGAAGGTTATAGTCGGGACAAGATAAGACTGGTGCTGATACTAGACATTCCTTTAATTTAAGAAATGCAGCTTCTGCTTCGTTCGTCCACTCAAAAGGAGGGGCGTTCTTTTTATTAGACGTCAATTTATTTAACGGAGCTGCTATGGTGCTGAAATTTGGCACAAACCTACGATACCAAGTGGCAGTGCCCAGAAACCGTTTAATGTCCTTTTTAGATGAAGGTGTAGGATATTGAAGTATGGCATGCACCTTTTCAGGATCAGTTCTGAGACCACCACTATCTACGACATAACCAAGATATTTGAGTTTGTCACGGAAGAAACGGCATTTATCTTGGTTAATTGTTAGATTAGCGTGTTTTAATTTATTTAATACGCGAAGAAGCAGGGAAACGTGACTATTAAAGTCATTACTTACAACGATGATGTCGTCTAAATATGCGAAAACTTTGTGGTCAAATTCGCTGAAAAGTAAGTCAACTAGACGCTGTTGAGTGGCCGGAGCATTAGTGAGACCAAAAGCAGTACGTTTAAATTTAAATGTACCTCTGCCAGGGACGTAAAACGCAGTTTTGTCACGATCGTCAGGATGGATGTTGATTTGCCAGAATGCTTTAGACAAATCGATACTAGACAAATATTTCGCATCGCGAAGATTATCTAAGATCTCAGAGACATACGGCAGGTTATAAGCGTCCTTTTTCGTCACTGAATTTAGCTTACGGCTGTCCAAGCAAAATCGAGGCTCGCCATTCTTTTTAGTCACAATTAATACTGGGGAAGACCAAGCGCTTTCACACGGTTCGATAACATCGAGGGCCAACATTTCGTCAACCTGTTCCACAAGGATACGTTGTTTCTCAGGCGACATGCGATAATAACGCTGGCGGATCGGTTGAGTATCTCCAGTATCAATACGATGAGTGATCAGAGTAGTATTGCCAAGACCTTTCTCTTTTGAAGAAATCTGTTCAAACTGACGAATGACATTATCTGCCACGATCTTTTCAGTTTCATTAAGTGTATCATAATTTTGTAAAAAAGTATCTCCATTCACAGAGGAAATATTATTATTATTACTGGGACCAATAGTAATTGAGTGCAAATACTTTGGACAAATTTGAAATTTGCGCCAAAAGTCAATTCCTAGAATAAGATTATTTTCAATTTCAGGGACTACTAAGGCCTTAATGATGTGAAATTGGTTTTCAAAGTGAATGGGAAGATTCATAGAGCCGATGCTATTTAATTTCTGGCCTCCAGCAGCCATAAGAAAGGAAGGATCTGAAGTGCTTTTTTCGAGATGAAGACCTAGATTAAGAAGTGCTTGATGAGCATTATTACCTACTATAGTGACCGCAGAACCTGAGTCTAGCAATCCTGCTATGACAAGCTCATTTAAATTGACAGAAACATAAGGTCTGTAATCATTATATGGTTTACAGGAAAGAACTGAAGCAACTTTATAAATTTTGAAAAAATTTGAGATTGTTTGTAGCCAATTTTGCCAATCTTCTTTATCGAAATTGCTATTGCAACAGTTCAGACTAACTAGTTTTTTTAAATTGGTTTTAAATTCTTTTTCTTCTGGTTACAGTCGGGACACTCGGGTGTCTTAACGTCTTTTTTACCACAAACAAAGCAAAGAATATTAGATTTGTCTGCTGTACATTGGCGTAGGCCATGAGTATCCGTGCGGCATCTCGGGCAATAACGACGCTTTGGTGTATCAATAGCAGCTAAATATTTCTTATTAAAATTTGTATATCCATTGTTATGATTTTCGCTTTGTTTGTTGTAAATCTGCGTATTATTGTTCTTATTAAAGTTGTTATTATTGTATCTATTAAAAGGTTTAGGTTTAGAATACGCAAACTCAGGTGCTAATGTGTCTGATGAAGGACCTGGCGGTTCACGAAAATGTGAAAGACGCGCTTGAACCTTTTCAAAGTTAGTACACAAGGATCTCAACTCTTTAATGGACTTAATTTCGGGAACCGAAGCTATAATATTAGAATAACAAGGACGGATGTTATGTAAAATAATTTCCAATTTGCTTTCTTCTGAAGGAGTTTTCGACAATCGTGAAAACAACCCAGACATAATGGACAAGTATATAGTTATATTCTCCGTCTCACCCTGTGTTCTAGATCGGATTTCAGACAAAAGTCTATAATCATAGTCAGACTTATCGAAATCTTCCTTGAGTCTATCCAAGAGACAGTTCCAGTCAGAAATGAGTTCCTTGTTACTACGAAACCAGTGAAGTGCATTGCCAGAAAATATCTCGGTTGCATGTGAAAGTAATTTTTGATCTGACATATTTCTAGCCTCTTTAAATTCAATTGCCCTTTGAATGAAGGAACGGACGCAACTATTCCCGTCATATTTTAGTTTGCTGATATCTTGCGATGTACGATCACAAGTGACTGAGACATTTATAGGATTAGCAGAAGGTGAACTTTCACTAATGCTAGCGGAGCCGGCTAACGGGTCAGATAAATTTTTATCTTTTAAAGAGTTAAATTTATTTAAATATTTTTTGAAGTGGTCAACGCAAAAATCGTAAGCAGTTGCAACATCTTCACTACGAGTTATTCTATTAAGGCGATGGTATAAATGATGAATTAAATTTTGTATTCGCAAAAGACTAGTACGGTCAACATCAGTTTCAAAACTTGTTTTAATTTTAGTTAACACATTTGAGACACCTTTAAGATCGTCCTCTTTTTTCAAAGATGAATCTAAAATATCATCAGAAGGGAAAAGCGGAGCTAATTTAACAATTTGCTTGCGAAGTTCTTGTACGGTGGCTCCGGGAGAAGTACCTCTAATTTCTACCTCGTATTCAAGCTCGGATTTTTGCAACGACAAAAATTTTATTGGATAAGCCATGATAACAAAACCAAATTTTGCAAGTAGCGAACTAAAAAAAAATTTGTATAAAAAAACTCTGTTCTTTACAAAGAAATGAATGAAATTAATGAACGTTTTGGTTGAAATGAGTAATGAAATGATGATGATAAGTGCAAAAAAAAAATCACAAGCACAGAACTAAAAAAAAAACAAAAAAAAAAACAAAAATAAAAGACACAGAAAAAAAAATTGCAACTAATGTGTAACTTTACATTGAGTCTAAGAAGAGAAAAAAAAAATGAACTAGACACTTTGAAAAAAGTCCGAAGTACTAACTGCAACATAAGGTTAACAATATTTACTTTGAAGGTAGGTTAATTTTATAGTTACGGTCAAAGAGCACAAATTTAAGTCAATTTTACAAATTACTATTGAACAATTATAATAAGATAAAAGAATGTTACACTTTAGTTGCTGGCAACCAAAAATAAAATAAAAACGTTTCACAAAACAAAAAATAAAAGAAGCACACAGACATGCAACTACTCTAACCAAACAGAACTCCGGGCATAGAAAAGCACGAGAAAATTTTGAAAAAAAAAACACTTGGGCGCCAGTGAAGCGTTGTGCGTGAAGGGCTAAATGAGCAACACAAAACTCAGTAGAAAAATACAATTTATTAAAAAAAATAACTCAGGGTGGAGTAAGATGGCCCTACTATGTCGGTAGTTCTGTTTGTTTGGTAAAGAGGTACTGTCCTGGAGTCCGGTGCTGGGGAGTGGAGTTGCCGGTGGCCAGATGTTGAGGGCTGTCCAGGATACGAGCAGGTGGATGCCTGGTGGTCTGGTGACAAGGTCGTATGAACCCGTACGGATATTCTGAAGTCCGGAATATTTAAGTCCAAGTCTGGAAATCCTAGTCCGGAAGCTCAAGTTTGGTAGTCCTAGTCTGGAACCCGAATTTCGGGTTTGAATAGCACTTGATAACTACTTTCTTTAAGATAGGTATAGGTACTTGTTTTGATTTAAATTAATAATCTTATATTAGAAATTCCTTTAATAAAATCACAACGTATACCGAAGAACGGTCTGAGATGAGACCGTATATACGTGTATCTCGCAACAAGGAAATGATACCAATCATGACCGACTGACCGGTCGCCGGCGCATCGAGACAAAGGAACTCAACTGCCTACATAAAAAACGCTGCATGTCGCAGTCACTATTACGAATTCAGCCATTCTTGAGTTGACCAACTTCTGCTGTAAGTAGCGTTAAAGGTTAATTTGTTTTTATGTAAATTTATGTTTATTATTATTTTAATTGTAAATAAGTTTAGTTTAGGTTATTTAAAATAACTAATTATATATTTCTTCTATTTAATTTTTGTTTAAGTTTAGTTTTAAGTAAATATGTTTTAAATTGTAAATTATTCGTATTTTGATTATTTAAAATACCTAAGAATGTGTACTACGTTACAACCTAGACAGACAGACACTAGTATCAAACTTATAAAACCACTCTTTTTTATCGGGGATTAAAAATTGGAAACCACACGGCACGGCTCATGTACGGTCATGTTCAACTAGGTACCACCCCTTAGTTCCAA
Organism: Acrobasis consociella; assembly: GCA_963555685.1. Lineage (NCBI taxonomy): Eukaryota > Metazoa > Arthropoda > Insecta > Lepidoptera > Pyralidae > Acrobasis > Acrobasis consociella. Next base: position 2,160,327 of record OY743127.1, read on the forward strand.
TTAAAGAAAACAACGTGAGGAATACTGCAGACTAGTGACTTAAACAACTAATAAATCAATCCTTTTTTTTTTGCTAAAGAATCATCAAAATATATTGTGCGTCTGTTTTGATACATTAACATGAACTGATAAAGAACTAGAAAGACACTAGGGGTGCCGACAGGGTCAGAACAGTATTATTCTAATTAGTCGGTCTTTTAGATTATCCAAAAATAATAGACCTGTATTTTTTAGTTTATCAAAAAAGTAGAAATTCATAAAGATACGTAGCATCTAAGTTCAGGAATGGGGATTGTACTTAGCCCTGACATCATGCGAAATTTAAATGCGCTGTACCTACGTCCTTTTTTGTTTCTTAGAGAAAAGAAAAAACACGTGTACAATATTTTTTAAAAATCTAACCGATGGTTTACGATATTTTTTCAGCCGTCATATTTTTTTAATGCAAATTGATAAGTAGTTTTAAAGCGTAAGCTCCTAGACTATATCGGGGCGGTTTGCAATTAAAGCGCACGAATTCACAGCGATCAGGGGATCTATTCTTGTGATTGATATAAGTCATCAAACCGCACGTAACTGAGGTGACTTGAATGGTTTTCACGCGTATTCTGGGAAAAAGAATGCATTTTTATTATTTATTCCTAAGATTATAAGATTAAACTAATCTCTGAGTTGTGAGCGTGAGGTTCTATAAGTAAGATCGTATCTATTGAGTTCTAGTTGTAGTAAATTAATGAATAAGATTGGAAATCGTTTAAAAATGCTTATTTTTAACAAAAGACGTCTTCAATGTGACTGTTTCGATAAAATAAAGTGACTTGGTGCCTTTTAAGCTTGCAGGTATGTGAACCAAGTCCAGGGGAGAAGTCAAAGGAATAAAAAAGAATAAGTAATACCTAATGTTAACGGTAAAACAGGCTATAATCTGCTTGCTCAGTTTTAATTTCTTGCGCCTACTAGTAAATAATCAACAAGAAGATAGTGTATACATTTTTATATATTGTAAAATTTCTTCTAATTGGAGCTTTCGTCCAAAATTTGCTTTTATCAGCACCACCTTTAGATTGACTGGTAAAAAGGCTTTGGGCCGTAAGTCCGACTGTTACATTTTTGAAATAAAGTTTAATAAAAAAATAATAAGAGTGACTTGCAGTTACCCAGACTTTTTAGGTGAATCACCGATTTCAAAAATACCCTCCCAAGAGCCAAGGCGGCGAACAATGTACAGCCAACTTCACCAAATTGGTACAGTTAGATCCGAATGGTCCTTTCAAGTTATTTATTTGTACAATTAACGCTAATGTTAAAGAGAGTGTTTATGTTTTGGAAGAGCGTTTAAACTTGCTTCGTTTTTGTACTCAGTAGAATTGGGGCGTTGTACGAATGAATAAGGAAGTTTTCAACCATTCACATCAGCTTTTATAAACGTCAAAACAAACGATTGATGCGATTTGTACAAAATATAGCTAACTAGCTGTACCCACGGGCTCGCACCCCGTCAGAATTTCGGGATAAAGAGTATACCAAATGTCCTCCAAATCGGTTAGATAGTTTAAGCGTGAAGAGGTAACAAACAAACAAACAAATATAGAAACTCTCTTTCGCATTTATATTAATAGTAAGATAGTGTAGTAACTTTATAGTTTCTTGGTGTCAAATAGCGCTCAATATCAGTTTTTCTGCAATAATAAATCTGAAATCACGTTAAAAATGGATATATTGTCCATTTTGTGTATCCTTTCGCTAATATTTGGGTGACTAAAAGAGATCCCGTTATGGGATAGGTTCGGCCGCGTTTGTATCAAAACAAATTTTATGGATTGTTAAAATTCCTATCATTGTAAACTGTAGATAAATGTACAATAAAGCTATAGGTATTTTACTAACTACAACAATCTCATACTCACATAATCCGCTTGAAATTCAAACTAAACTAAATTCAAAGTCGTAACTATCAGACGATAGTCATAATGATGTGGTATGAACGGCAAAGTCATACGTAATGAAACTAATGACTCAAAGTTTCGAAGTCATTATGTTAGAGATGTATCTACATGTATAAGTTTATAGACTGAACGGGATAGTATTTAGGTATATATACATACATACATAATATCACGCCTGTTTCCCGCAGGGGTAGGCAGAGACTATGGACCTCCACTTGCTACGATCCTGACAAACCTCTTTTGCTTCATCTAAACTCATCAATCTCTTCATACATGCCCTTCGGTTACGGGTACTTTTTACCTCTCCTTTTTATATAGCATATAAAAAAACTGTAACGATAGTTATTTTACAAATAAAAACGAAGTTCTAGAAAGAGAGACAGACAGAGAAACACGCGCAAGCCGCACGGCTTACAACTATAGCAAAAAGTGTCGTTACAACTTTTGGTCTTAATTTTTTTCGTATAGCCTCCTTTCGTAACGCGCGAGAACTTCGTTCCAATAAATATATAAATATAGGTATAGACATAGTATCTAAGCCATAGATTATCATTGTGTACCAATAGGGTGACGACAGGGTCAGAAAAATATAATTGTAATTAGTCCATCTTACAGATTACTCAAAAATAGTGGATCCATTTGCCGTGTGGTTTCCGGCAGAGTAGAATAGGGCCACTTCAAGTCCTGGCGTGGATTTCGAAGAAGGCGATTTAGGAAATACAAGCTTAATAAAGCTTATAAACATCATGAGACCTCTCCAACCCGTCTGGCCAGCGAGGAGAGTGAAAGCCAAGTCCTCTGACTGCTCTGGCCAAGTATGGCTCTGGTAGTACTTTTGCAGTGGAGACAAAAAGACCTGATGATGAATAGACCCATATTTTTCAGTTTACCAAAAAAGTATAAATTCACAAAGATACAGAGCGGAGCATCAAAGTTCCGGAGTCGGCTTGCAACGTCACCACTAAGTAAAAATCGGACCTAGCCGTGACGTCATGCAAAATTTTTATGCGCTGTATCTTTGTCACTTTTTGCTTCTCAGAGAAAAGAAAAAATATGAGTACAATATTTTTTGATAATCTAACCGATGGGCTACAGATAATTTTCCATTCGTCAAAGCTTATTGTGCTATGCTTTTTCTAGCAACATTAACTATGCCTTCAGGCAGCTTAAAAAATCTGACACCAGTGTTGTTCACCGACACATAGGTCAAAAACAAACATTGAAATGTCATTTGACACCTAAATTAGTGTGCCATGTCATGTATATGGGTTTAAACATGGTTTAAACAAGTTGTTACGGTCGAGCTTTGTTTCATCATCATCTTCAGATATTTTTTTAGTCTCCACTGTAGGAGCACGACCCTCTCTGTACTACTAGAGCCATACTTGGTCAGAGCAGGTCAGGTTTTGGCCTATACTTTTCACGCTGGCCAGACTTAGTAAATACAAGCAAAAAAAGCTTATAAACATCAATAGAACCTCTCCAAACCGTCAAGCACTGTTTACTCGCAAATAAATCAATTGTAATAATGTAATCAAACACATTATGATTAATATCACATCTCGTGGGATTAATTAGTAAGGTGTGATATAGATTTATTTAATAACTAGCCGAAGCCTGCGACTGCGTTCACGTAGACTTCTTCCATAATTAGCCAAATCAATCCAGCCGCTGCCGACTTTTAGGGAGACTAACGAACAGCAATTCATGTTTAGGGTTCCGTAAAAACGGTACCCTATTACTAAGACTACCCGCTCGTCTGTCCGTCTGTCTGTCGCCAGACTGTATCTTTTGATCTGACTTCAAAAAGAAGGAGGTTATCTATTCGATCGAAATTCGATATGTTTTTATGTAGGTAAGTTCCCCAATAACTCGAAGACGCGGCGCTTAGACTGAATCGGAAAATTCTTTTTGTTTTTAGTTTTGAAAAAAATATCTTGTACTTTACAACAAAAAGCACACGCACCAATTTAAGAAACAACTGAATTCATGTGGTTTTTATAAAAATTAAATTTTACCACCAAAACAAAAACATATTAATCTATTCTTGTATTTTATTTTTGTCAAGACGTCTAACCCTCTACCGTTGACTGCCTCCGTGAGCGTTCGGCTCATACCCGGAGGTCGCAGGTTCGATTCCCGGCGGGGGCAACGACTTTGTGTTGTTGTCCTAGTTTGGTTAGGACATTGTAGGCTGATCACCTGATTGTCTGATAAGTAAGTTGATCCGTGCTTCGGAGGGCACGTTAAGCCGTCGGTCCCGGTCACTGTCTTTGACATTGGTCGTTACCTAAAACCATGTCAGAGGCCTTTAAGGCGGTTAAAAACTCTGACACTAGTGTTAGTCACTAACACACACGAGAATAAGAAGACTACCCAAAGATTGGTTCTGGTTTACCTTTTGGGTTGCGGAGGTCAGACGGCAGTCGCTCTGTGTAAAAACCAGTAACCTCGTCAAATTTCTTTGGTCAGGTAGCGGACCCCGGGCTCAGAAGCATTACTGCTGAGGATGCAACCGGGAATATACGCTCGGATGATGATGTTTAAAAATAACATCAAAAGTCTCTATCATAACCCTTATCACCCGAGGCACTGTCTGCCCCTTTACAGAGCAAATACGTGATTTTTATTCACAATCCTCGAATGATATTAATATTGACTCAAATGCAAAAGTGGGGTTGCAGAGCCAAGGCGAACTCATAGCAAACAAATATTGTTTGAACAAATACTCATATTGATAGGGAGTTTGATGGGCCAGAAAAGTACGCACACTAGCGTATGTGTGACACATAGCATAAAATATCTGTTATTCTTATGGTATTCTTGAAAGAACGTGCGTAGTGAGGGAAGCTCTTCTAGTCTACTTTAAAAATCCGCCTTTGTATAATGACGATAACTTGAGTGTTTTTTACTCAGAGCTTCATGTAATTTAGTAGGCCAGCCAACTTATATTATTGTACCTGTAGCCTTTGAAAACACAGGTACTTAGGGAAAAGAGGCAAGGGCTTTTATTAGTGAATTGGGCAAAAGTATTTCTGATCATACAAATGACTTTCGTTCCGTATCTTATTAGCCAGTATTATGGGAACCTTTGGGCCAGGAACGATGCGGAGCGGTCTCTTAGGTTAAACATTTTGACGAAGCATTTTGCGATATTTTTCTGTTTACATTTTTGACGAAACATGTTGCGGATGTGTCATTGTATCTCTAAGTTTTAAATAAAGTTAATTATTGTTACATTAAAAAATATAAAAAAATTGTAAAATAAACAAACCTGTGGAAATAGCCAATGTTATTTTAAGCTCGAACACGAGCCACATCGGTCAAAGATTGGCCGTGATACCGGCTTAGAATAAGACCACGCCATCTCTTCCGTAGATGTCGTGTTAGATTCATCAACGCACTTGAGGAACTATTTTTCAAACACGGAGTCACTAAAAGAACGGTTTTTGTATGGAAAAACTATTCGTTTAAGTGACTCCGCGTTTCAAAAATGGTGCTTCTGATTAGAGTGGCTGAACGAGCGAGAGAGCGAGTGAAGCGAGGGGAGTTCTCCGAGTCTACTTTTGTTGTTTTTATGTATAGTTATATATGTTTGTTCGCCAAATGGTTTCCGGCAGAGTAAAATAAGACCACTCCAAGTCTTTCCGTGGATGTCGCAGAAGGTGACTTAGGAAATACAAGGTAAACAAAGCAATACGTCTAAACAGCGTGGAGAGTGTAGGCCAAGTCCTCTGGCTGCTCTGGCTAAGTTTGACTCTAGTAGTACAGCTCTTTGTAGCACGACTCTCTGGTCGTGTAGGAGCAGCCAATTAAATTTTCCAGTCCGAATTTCAGCAAAATCTGTCAACAGGTTATCGAGATATGGGGATCTAAAGTTCATAGTTCAGGGCGAACTATTAGATAATATTTGTATGAATGGCATACTGTGTCAAATGCCTGAAAGAAGCTCGAAAATTCTAATGTTGGCCACTTCCTCTTCTCCTTCTTATCGTGTGTGTTAGTGACAAACACTAGTGTCAGAGTTTTTACACCGCCTTAAAGGTCTCTGACCTAGTTTTTGGTAACGACTTTTAGGTAATTTCAAAGATGTACACTAACAGTCCTCTGACATGGTTTTAGATAACGACCAATGTCAAAGACATTGACCGGGACCGACGGCTTAACGTGCCCTCCGAAGCACGGATCATCTTACTTATCGGACAATCAGGTGATCAGCCTATAATGTCCTAACCAAACTAGGACAACCACACAAAGTCGTTGCCCCCGCCGGGAATCGAACCCGCGGGTATGGGCCGAACGCTCTAACCACTACACCACGGAGGCAGTTGGCCACTTACACATAAGAGAAGCAAACAATGCAGAAGCGGGGTTGCAGATCGCAGGCGAGCTTATAGGCAAACAAATAGATATGATGTTGTTTGGACAGGTATTGATTTGGCAAATGTTTGTATGTTTCTATGTTTGTTTAAATGCTACCGTATGAAGCAAATATTGGAGTGAGATCTTCGTAAATTTTTATAACTTGGTCATTTATTAATGTATATCTATTGTGTATGTGTTTGGTTAGTCATACTTCCTACTAATTTAGATTACGAAAGTGAGTTTGTATATTTGTTTATTTGTTACCACTTCACGCTTCAACCACTGAACCTATTTAGATGAAATTTGATATGGATAAAGTTTGATACCCAGGGAAGCTTATAAGATACTCTTTGTCCCGAAATTCCCACGGGGAGCGAAGCCCGCGGTTACAGCTAGTATTTTATATAACGTGGATGGGACATACCCTTAATAAATCAAACCAGGCGCTATTCTAGTTCTCTATAGTATAAAAAAAATTAAAAATAATTAAAAACCTTCGAGATACTAATAATAAATAATAAATATATAGGGATAAATTACACAGATTGAGCTAGCCCCAAAGCAAAGATAATATATACTAACGTAACAGATACCCAACGCCATAGAAACGATTGGAGAGGCCGTAAGCACGCAAAACGGGAGTTGCGGGGCGGCCTCTCAGAGATGGCAGCACACACGACTAGCCAAAAAGGTGACGAAGAAAGTGTTGAATATACTTTTAAAAAATATTGCGTTACATATAAGTCTTATTTAACTAATTAGAGTACTACTTTATTTAAATAATAGTTCCAAAAGATTTTTATGTTTTAATTTTTACCTTAAAGCGCCATCTAGTTACAAGGAAAAGAAATAATAATGTTTATATGACGATAGGTAGGCATGCCGAAAGTAAGTTCAAGACTTGTGTTATGGGATACTAACTCAACGATACTATATTTTATAACAAATACATATATAGATAAACATCCAAGACCCAGGACAATTCGAAAAAGGCCACTTTCCAACTTGCCCTGACAGGGAATCGAACCCGGGACCTCTGGATGGCGGACTAGCATGGTGACCACTACGCCACGGAGGTCGTCAAAAATACAAAAAAAAAAACTTTGAAGTTCCCGTACAAATTGCCTGGGCGGCTGCACACTTTAGTATGGAAATGCCAATTTTTTTAAATTTTTTTACTATTACTTTGATTAGTGGTTCGATTTATTACGGGTATGTCCCTTTCACGATGTATAAAGTTTTAGTAAGTTTGTATCCTTACATTACACAAGATTAATACGGCAGTTCAATCACGATTTGTCCTTATATAATATTTATTTATACTAGGTGATGCCCTACTAACTGCCTCCGTGGTGTAGTGGTTAGAGCGTTCGGCTCATACCCTGAGGTCGCCGGTTCAGTTCCCGGCGGGGGCAACGACTTCGTGTTGTTGTCCTAGTTTGGTCAGGTCAGGACATTGTAGGCTGTTCACCTGATTGTCTGATAAGTAAGATGATCCGTGCTTCGGAGGGCACGTTAAGCCGTCGGTCCCGGTCACTGTCTTTGACATTGGTCGTTACCTAAACCATGTCAGAGGCCTTTAAGGCGGTTTAAAACAAAAAACTCTGACACCAGTGTTAGTCACTAACACACACGATGAAAAGAGAGAAGAAGCTGATGCCCGCGACTTCGTCCGCGTGGACTTTATGAGTTATCCTATCTTTCATTTTAGATCAACTTGCACACGGTATGCAAATCATATTTGAAATCGGTTCAGTGGTTTAAAAGTCCACATAATGTTTATATTTAAAGATTTATAAGTTAGATAATTCAATACAATAACTGGTGTTTATATTCAATACAAAATATATAAACCTACATTACCACTGACTGACTGACTGATTGACATAGTTGTTTGCCTTGTTGCGGGGTTGGTGGGGTTTAGGTTGATGTGTGGTCGTATAGAGGGTGCTCCAGTGAGTACCAGAAAAATCTGACATTTGAAGATCTGCGGAAACCTGATGTGGAAGGGGTATGGCCTGCAAAAACTATTTAGGTTAGGGGCGTGATTTTTTTTCCATAATGTAGAAGATTATAAGCAATCTGACGACCGTCATTTGTTTTTTGATTTTTTTCAAAATCCAAGATGGCCGCCATACAAGGATAATTTTCCTCCATACAACCTTACCCATTTTCTCAACTGGACATGTTATTTAGCCCACCCCAATAGCTCCACGTAAAACCGCGGGCTGCTTGCAGCCCGCGCAGCGCCCGAAAAGCTAGTTCAATACAATTAATCTCTTAAGTAAGATGACACACTCAATGAAATGAACTAATCTATTTGTTCAACTCTAGATCGAAGTTAAGGAGCTTTCGTTTTAACACTTTGAAGTATTATGTTCTGTTAATACTGTTATTCATTATATGATTAAACTGAATTAGATTTAGCTTATGTACAGAATATTTTTTGTTATTTACATCATAAAAGTGACATAATTCGGTTTTAAACTCTTTTTTTTTATTTATATTAAAAGGTTACATAGTACGACCGTGGAAACAAAAATTGATTATTTTAATTAGCTCAAAAATAAGCGAGTTATAAGCCTTTCATATTCGTTGAAAAGGGAAACTGTCAAGTTAGAGAAAAAGGATGCACATACACCCTTGTGACGTCACTGCCATTAGGTCTGGTGCATACGAAAGAGATAGTGAGATAATCCCTACTACGCTCCCACTCTTATATTTGAAAAGCTAATCGCTGGCTCATTTTACTACCAATTTACTTGCTGTTTTCGAAAAAAGACTTCTTGTAAGTGTTATTTCTGTACTGCCAGTGAAAAGGGATCTAAGTCAAAAAATGTGGTTTTGAGAAAATCGAGTTCAAAGTTTCAAAAAATTCCTGCACGTTCTATACATCAGCTAGAAAATTTTTGATTAGTGATATTAATAGATAATTCAAAATAAAAGAAGTCTCTATGACTAAAACAATTTAAAATAAATTGATATCAGAGATAATCGAAAAAAATTACAAGTTATATCACTTGACACGAAAAAATATTCGTGTAAAATGCTATAAAATGACATGCAACTATTTACACATTTTGTATTTCGTTGGTGTCAAATGATACATCATCTTTATTTTTATAGTGTTTTGAAGTGTATAAGAAGATAACCAGGAAGTCCCAAAACAAAATTTACTTGTTTCATGATCAGCTATTTTTACGTCTATTTTATTTTGAACAAAAGTCATAAAAATATTACTTACATCAGTATACACATTTTAGTATACCTTAATATTTTTGTGTATTGTGATATATATCAGATATTTAAGCGATCTAACTATGAAATGTTAAGGTGTAAAATGATATAAATATAAACATATTATTATGTAAAAGTAATGTCTGTGATACAGGGTCCAACCAACGTCTACCTTAAGGTATTCGAATCCCAAGCAAACCTTACCTATATCTCTGGTGCATCCTGATAAGCAAAATGGACGTGGTTGTGGTGATATCAACTCGCGCGCGGAGGGATCTGGTCGAAGTCTTTCCACTCTTGATTACTAAATTAGTTGAAAACAATTGGCCAAGTACGTGTCTGGCTACGCGCAGTGTAGTGTTCCGTAGTTACGAATGACATTCACGCGACTAAAATGTCTAAAAAACTAACTATCTATTGAATTTGTATACAATGTTCCTTTTTGAGTACATTTATAAGTTGGTAACCTATAACTTTTTGATTTGTAAACCCTACTAAGCTTTCATTGAAAAAACACTTTACAAGCTTTAATTTTACCACTTTTTCATACTCATGCCGAATTACAGCTTACTAGTCCTTGTAGTCTCTGAGTAGAACCGCGGATTAGCAGACAGAATTTGTTTACTATGGAAGCCTAAAAAGTCCCTAAGTGACCCTCCAGAATAGAGAAGGGACCAAGACGACCAGAGGTCAGAAGAGCTCAGAATTCCCGAGCAAAACTGTTTAATCGTCAATTGTCTACACCAGATACCAATCTGCTAAATATATGAATTCATGACATTTTAATGTGCATATGCTAAGAATAGAAAAAAGATTTTGCAGAGATAGAAGATTTTTTGCGTTTAGCAGAAGTAAGCAAGACAGGGGAATAGACTGAGGGAAAAGAAGATAGAATATTTATTTTACAACAAGGAGAATACGGGAAAGACCCCGTGTGACTCCGGGTTAGAACAGGATCACTCCACCTCTTCCTGTGGATGTTGTACAAGGCATCGTAATTCGTAATAGAACTAAAGAAAAAATAGCAATAAAAGCACGACCTTTGTAACACGAATTACAATAGCATTCTCAAGGAGTTGACGTTTGGCAAGCAGCTGGTTGTAAAATAAAGCAAAATCCAAGAAAAAGGAAAATATGAGGTAGAATTTATCGTCGCTAATAAAAATTATTAAAAATATAACACAATTGAATTTATAGACTCGAAAAAGAGTTGCAGTGTGTTGGTAAATAATTACCAGACATAATAGTGATATAGGTAACCAACAACAACTAACCATCTTATTAACAAAGCTAACTTACGATGATCATCAAAATACATGGATATCTATGAATGAAACATTCATTCATAGACTAATTTTAAACAAATTTAAAGGATTAAAGATATTAGGTACACGAAAATAAAATAAGTATAAAAATTCCATATCACGTGTTGCTTGTAACTTATTATAATCATGTTTTATACAAATAGCCTAGGTGATGATGATAAATGTTAGTTTTTTTCAATTTGTAAATATAGACACACCAGTTACACTGACAACTGGAACAAATTCACACTGTGTTTATGGATTTGTATTGGTAGATATATATATCATGCATTATATTTTAAACATATTTTTTAATAAATACCTAATTGGAATATATACTTATTATCTGTTTTTTTAATGTTCAAATAATGTCTTTATTTACTAACGTTACAATCATCAGCATTTTTTACTTCGCTGTCCGTAAATAGAGAATAATAATAATACCATATATTTGTTCTTATAGTTATGACACTTATGACTGATGGAACATTTAGGTTGTTAAAATCAATTTATATATAGGTATTACATTTCGAGCGTTTTGAAGTTTATACATATAATAAGACAGTAAAAAAAGTATGTCTGTACATTAAAAATATTTCCAAAAAAAATATTGGGGGCGATGGAGACATATAAATAGGTATATTATTACTCTGTGGTAATAGAGAAAGAATGTTAAAAAAATGTCTGTCTGTTTGTCCGTGTGTCTGTTGGTACACGCTAATCTCCGGAAATACTGGACGGATTCGAATGTAACCCTTTTTTGTTATATAGCTGTTAAGCCTGAGCAACATATAGGGTATAAATGATTTTAAAAATGGAACACCTGATGTAGAACTATAATGGTCCAGCTAAACTATAAGAAATATATATAATAGACTGATGAGCATTTTCCAGAGATATAAAGTCCACGCGAACGAAATCGCGGACTTCGGCTAGTCAATATTAAAGATTTTGTTTGCATTATTTTCGTAAAATTATTTGTTTTGGTAAGAAATTAGATATATAGTACCTAGGTGACTGAGCTTTGCTCGGTTATTACTATTTCTTGTAGTATTTCAGATAAATATACTCGTAAGTAGATAGATACTTATTTTATAACTAAACTGATGGTAAAACACTTACATATTTTCGCTAACTTATATCATTATACACCATCTAGCAAATTTAGTAACTCTTGAACTTGTAATATGTATTTGATTCAATTCTACTTATATCAATTTCCACTATAATAAAAGCTGTAATTATGACTAGTGTCAATTGATTTATATAAAGTTGTATCACTAAACACCTATTTTGTCTTACTTATGTCGAAAGTTAAGTGTTTCTACTACAGATGAAGCGTTTTTCACCAAGGAATCCTACAAACATTTTACGTGTTTATAGAAATAAGCAAACTTAAATCAATATGTACGAATATCGACGTTTTAATTTTCCGTTGTGTAAAGTGTGATAACTAAAGTTAAATTAATTTACACTTTTAAAACTGAAAAAATACTTCGGTTCATTTTGTTGTAAACGCATTTGTATTATAATACACAAAAATATATTAACGAAACCCTGAAAAACGCCTACTTAGATTACTGTGCACCAACGCTAACTTTGCATTTTAAGCCCTAGGACTATGGGAATAAGACAGAAAAATAGCTAATTTTTTTCTGATTCAGAATATGCAAAGATCTCAAAAGCGATCTAACTCGACTTAGATCCCTTTTCACTGGCAGTACAGATTTGTTGCTGTCCAAAAACGAACTTAGCCGACTAGCCTATCGGAAACCGACGACAAGATATATATTTCTGTTCAAAAAGAAGTAAGTGAAAAAGCCTTCAAAGTTTGATGGAACGGGAAACTGTCAAGTAATAGGTAAATGATGCATGTTTGTTTGAATGATGCATTGTGACGTCACTAGGCTGCCATTAGTTTCCGCGCGTATAAAAGAGCGTGAAATCCAAACCACGCTTCCATTCTTTTTCATACCAATATTTGACACGCTAATTGCTGCTTCATCATCATTTTTGCCGCATAACGTCCACTGCTGGACATAGGCCTCTCCAAAGGATTTCCAAAATGACCAATGCGGCCTGCTTCCAGAGCTTTCTATCGAATTCGGTCAGGATTTTTCTGCTTTTCGGATTGCTGCCTAATTAGACCGTACTTCAAAAAACTATTACGCTAAATATTATAGTATAATATAATAGTATGTAAATACATACATACATACAGACATACATACTATCACGTCTTTATCCCTAATGGGGCAGACAGAGCAATTTGGGTCTTGCGGCTCTAAGCAGATAGAGACCAGGGCTGCAAAACTCAAAGGCCACTTTTAGCTTGATGTGGGCAAGGTGTATGAAGAAATCAAAATAGTGATGGGTTGCTAGCCTCATCGCCTATTAACACGATTCTAATTTTCGCCCATTCCCTTGATCGGCTCTTACGATCTGCGCGGGAAGAAGCAGCTGGTACATTCTAAGTTTTTCCTTTTCTCCCAGACCAGCATGGAAAAGGTAGTATGTTAATAGTTATTAAATATAAAAGTACAGTATTGACTCATTGAATAAAATAAAAAATATGACCAAAATAAAATAAAATTTTAAGACATCAATAAAAAGAAATTACATTTTTATTCATAATAATTTTAACATTGAATTTGAAACTACTAAGAAATAATCCGCATGCCGTTCCGTTATTTTCTGTTGCAATGCTAACAGGGTTCATGTTGTACCTACTAACCTAAGAAGTGACTGTGTAGTGTAATCTAATACATGTATAATGTGAAAAGCAATAAATAAATTGAAATTGAAATTCTTCTTATCGAGTGTGTTAGTGACTAACACTAGTGTCAGAGTTTTTAAACCGCCTTAAAGGCTTTTGACATGGTTTTAGGTAACGACCAATGTCAAAGACAGTGACCGGGACCGACGGCTTAACGTGCCCTCCGAAGCACGGATCATCTTACTTATCAGACAATCAGGTGATCAGCCTGCAATGTCCTAACCAAACCAGGACAACAACACAAAGTCGTTCCCCCGCCGGGAATCGAACCCGCGACCTCCGGGTATGAGCCGAACGCTCTAACCACTACACCACGGAGGCTGTTGAATTGAAATTAAAACTAGCCTTTGAGTCTTGCGATCCTGGGTTCTGTCTGATTATGGCTGGGCTACATCTATCAGCATGTAACAGCACTTTTCTATCCTGCTATCCTTTTCTGTCGCTCAGAACCGTCATTTGGATGAGCGAGAGAGAGCTATTGAACGCTTCAGCACCGGCCATGCTGGAGCGATTAGTCGGTAGCATAGCAGCATAGAAAACTGACATAAACACGCTGACTTTTCATTGGTTTTGGAAAACGAAATGTCGTATAGTAAATAAATTCCTCTATCCATATACGTTATCCAAATTTCTGTATGTCATAAGATAAAAAAGTTGCGTAAATGATTTCCGATCGAGACCACGTAGTTGCACGCCGGCCAAACAGCTGCGTAATGTCGATGACCCCACCCGGCCGGCGGGCGATGTATGGCGGCGGTACTATTAATTGATCTCACAATTTTACTTTCGAGTTTAAGACAACATTTTTTGATTCAGAATTTTTATTTTGACTAGCTAATTAGGTCTTACTAACGATGTCTATGAAGTGGCGAGCTTCAAAACCAATGAAAAATCACCGTGTATAAGTTCTAACAAAATATACTGAAACTATGTTAAGGGTGAATTCAGAGCAACTTTTCCCAAAATAGTTTTAGTATATTTTCTTAACTCTTAGGGCGCAAGACCCAAAATGCTCTGTCTGCCCCATTAGCGATAAAGACTTAAGGGTGTATGTATCATCATGAGGTCTTTTTATTCTCCACTGCAGGAGCATGTACTAGTACCTCTGTACTACTAGAGCCATATTTGGTCAGAGCAGCCAAGAGGATTTGGCCTACACTCTCTACGATGGCCAGACAGGTTAAAGAGGTCTCATGATGTTCATTAAGCTTTGTTTAGCTTGTTTTCCCAAAGTCGCCTCGTACGACATCCACGGGACGACTCGGAGTGGTCCTATTCTACTCTGCCGGAAACCAAACGGCGTAGCACGTTAAGGCTCCTCCCTGCGCTAGCGACCTTGAAAACACAAAAAAAATAATTTCTCTTTCTGTAAGTGAGATTATCAGAAACCCTCGTACAACTTTTTAGCTAGTATCCTTAAGTTTCATTAGAACCTCGAAAATCATTGAAATAAAATACGCTAAATTTTCCTTTGCAAAAAATACTAAAAACGGCCATTTTTGACTCTTTTTGTAAAGGTTTCTAAACCGGATAGTATTTCAATGACTTTCGAGGTTCTAATGAAACTTAAGGATACTAGCTAAAAAGTTTGTACGAGGGTTTCTGATAATCTCACTTACAGAAAGAGACATTAATTTTTTTGTGTTTTCAAGGTCGTTAGCGCGGGGAGGACCCTTAAATAAAAGCTTGTAAACAATATGCCAAATATCCGTAAAAACGGAATGTATTAGATTTTATGAACGTGATAAATCCCGGTTTACAGGTTTTCATATAAAAAATACTCGATTTCCATATAGACTGGCGCAAAAACATAAAAAAACTCGCTACGGGCGCAATCCAGTTGGGACGTAAAAAAATCAATCGCGGAATGAAATGGATTTTTTCACACACGACGTAGAAACGTGTGAACTACAGTTATTTGATTTTATACGGTGAAATTGAAAGTTCACTTTGAAATATGCTTACATTGGAGTTGATGTGGTTTCTGTGGACTCGTTTAACTTCAAATAATTGGCCAAGTGCGTGTCTGGCCACGCGCCGGGTAGGTTTAAATTTGTGAATGTCAACTTTGACTTCATGCTACTAAGAATGTCTAAAAACTAATTTTCTATTGAATTTGTATAAAATTTTCTTTTCCGAGTTCATTTTACAAGTTGGCCGCTTTTTAATGTATATACCCTACCTAGCTCTGATAGTTTTCCTTTAAACAACGTTATAAATACTACAGCTGAGAATTTTTCACGTTTCCTTATATAACCGTTTAGCAGATAGAGGTCTGTTTGTCTGACTGTTCTGTACATTCGTTAACTCAAAGTTGGCATTCGCAACTACGGAACCCTACATTGCGCGTGGCCCGAAACGCACTTGGACAATTATTCTTAATAACCACCTCCTTAAAGCTAAAGCAGCATATTCAAAGTTTATTATTTTTCTTTTAGACTATCATTAAAGGTCAGAAAAAATAATCTTTCAGTGCTTATCTCCGTATAATAGATTTCCTATCATGTCTTTAATAGGTTGTAATTACTTCATTATAGCCACTTAGCGTTGGTACGTAATACGAAGTCTACATCAATCAGCTGGCAGACGGACTTTATTAGCCGAGAAATAAGGCTTGGACAGACAGTGATGTATGGATTAATATTCGCATAGTACAACGTCAGTAGAGCGGCTAATTAGGGTTTTCAGAACTATGGGACACCAGATGGTTACACAGTGATGTCAGGTCCAATAAGCTGTTGTTCTTTAGGGTTTCGTATCCAAAACGTAATAAATAAGCGGCCAAGTGCGAGTCGGACTCGCCCATTAAGGGTTCCGTAGTAGCAAATAACATAATATAAAAGTCTTGTAGTATGTTTTTTTTTATATTTTTGTATTTGAGTTGATTGAATGAAAGGTAAATTGCCGTTTATGATGATGACGTATTAAAAAAAAACTACTTACTAGATCTCGTTTAAACCAATTTTCGCTGGTAGTTTTCATGGTAATGAACATCATATATTTTTTTTTAGTTTTATCATATACCTTAATGCGGTCCACACAATACATCTACTTACCAAGTTTCAACAGTATAGGTCTTATAGTTTCGGAAAAAAGTGGCTGTGACATACGGACGGACAGACAGACAGACAGACAGACAGACATGACGAATCTATAGGGGTTCCGTTTTTGCCATTTGGCTACGGAACCCTAAAAACGGATTAATTTACTAAGACTCTACTTTCCGTCTGTCTGTCAGTCGCTTGAAAATCGGGTTTTTTGTGTTTGGCAAATAATAGATGGCGTTTGCATGTGAAACTATTGAAAGTCGGGGCTTTTGATTTGCCTATCAAATAAAAACCTAGCTAAAACCCGCGAATTCGTTCGCGTGGACTTTATGTCTCTGGAAAATGCTTATCAGGCATTATGAACAACTTTTACTAAGGCGTCATTTTTATATTTCTTACAGTTTAGCTGGACCATTATAGTTCTGCATCAGGTGTTCCATTTTTCAAAATCACTTACACCCTATATGTTGCCAGCTATATTACAAAAAAGATTCAGTCGAATATGTTCAGTATTTTCGGAGATTAGCGCGTACAAACAGATACATAGACAAACAGGCAGACATTTTTTTTAAATCTTACTCCATACTATGTCTCTTTCGCCCCCAATACTTCTTTTGGAAATATGTTTAATGTACAGACACACTATTTTTACTGTTTTATTATCAACTAATTAAAATTTCACACTGAATAAACGAGTCAAATCTGTCATGGTTTTGCCGGGATATGGGGTTTGCGAATTCACACTTCGGGGCGAACTTTTAGTTTATAAGTTTATATGGTCCGCTTTTACGCCATAACAGCTGAACGAATTTCAAACTTGTGGCTTTTTAAGCTGTAGACTTCGCGAGTTACCCCGTTCCGTTGAAGTTTATCGGATGAAAAAGTTATTCAGACAAAAAACTGCGTCTTAATAAGGGTAACATAAAAGCTTTATGACATTTTAGTTTTTTTTTTTGAATGGCTGAAATAAGAAATTTTTAAGGTTTGAAACCCGCATATGTCCGAGATTTAAAAAATGTTCGAAAAAAATTATTGACAAAATAATTCTATATAACTTTTGAACTTTTTCACAAAATTACACAAGAAACAAAGATATCAATCTAAAAAAAGACGCTTCGTTTGCTTGGTTAATAATATTGGCATGTAGATAGTTGTATAATACTTTGTTTTTCCAGGACAATGTAATGTTCCTGTAGGATAGTCATAAATACCATCGATTTGATATTCACTGCATATTTTACCGGTGGGGTGGGGTAGTTATACCATGTCGTTTCCAGCAGAGTAAAATAGGACCACTCCAAGTCCTCCCGTGGATGTTGTGGCGACTTAGAAAATACAAGCTAAACAAAGCTTATAAACATCAGTAAGGCCTCTCAAACCTGTATGGCTAGCGAGGAAAGTGTATGCCAAGTCCTCTGGCTGCTCTGGCCAAGTATGGCTCTGGTAGTACAGAGAGGGTCGTGCTCCTGCAGTGGAGACAAAAAGACCTGGTGATGATGATCATGATGAATCGCTAGTATATTTACTGCATATTTTTCCGGTGCGCAAAGATAATAAGTTCATTTCGTAAAATTGGTGTGCACGTCATCGGTACGCCTCAAAGGCCACGCCTTTGAAAAAGTCGGTGCTTGGTGATAATGGCGTCCTAACCAACCAATTGACCGAATGGATTTTAACTTCGATCGAGTAAAGATTCAGCTTTGAATGCTCTGGCTGCTTTTTTCTTCCGCTCGTTAAAGCCGATCATCATTTCAGCCGCATGACGTCCACTGCTGGACATAGGCCTCTCCCAAAGATTTTAAAAACGACCGATCAAGAGCGGCCTGCATCCAGCGCTTTCCAGCGACCCTGGTCAGGTCATCTGACCACCTTGTAGGTGGGTGCCCTACGCTTCGCTTGCCAGTACGCGGTCGCCATTCAAGAACCTTTTTGCCCCATCGGCCATCGGTTCGTCGCGCTATGTGTCACGCCCACTGCCACTTCAACGAGCTAATCCGCTGGGCTATGTCAGTGACTTTTGTTCTCCTACGGATTTCCTCATTTCTGATTCGATCACGTAGGGAAACACCGAGCATAGCCCTCTCCATAGCGCGTTGAGCGACCTTGAGCTTTCTTATGAGACCCATAGTAAGGGACCACGTTTCAGTTAAAGCCGATGGGGGTAATGAACAAAAATCCAAAAAATATTATTACACAATGTGGCTAGCAAGCCAACATCATTAAACAAAAATTTGAACTAAAAATCCCCGTGGTTTTATAGTTTCAATTCGCAAAATAAATCAAAATACAGTCAGCCATCAAATCAGTGTAATGCATCTGTACTTAGTTGATTGCTGTGGTTGCGAAAGCGAGACAGAGATTGTTTTTAAAGCTAAATAAATATACAATTTTATTTGCTAGACAAATGAAAAAAATAACCCGACTGCCAAGAACGCCATCTGTTTATGAGTCAAATACGAGACAAAACAACCTCAGACTGTAAAAAAAGCCCAGTAGTGGAACTACCGATACGATTTGATATTCATAGCGCCATCTTTTGTTAGCTAGAGAAAACCTTGACTTACAAGCGCTAACCCCCAATAACTTTTAAATGGCTTAACCGATTTTCATCAACCATATCTAACAACCACAGCAAAGTAACTTGCTTTCACGTGAAAAAACGCATCGAAATAGGTCCATCCATTCGAGTGCTACGATGCCACAGGCAGACAGACAGACGTAAGCGTCAAATTTAAAACGCCCCTCTTTTTGTCAGGGTTAAAAAGATACAAATCTACAGATCTTCTTCTTCTTATCGTGTGTGTTAGTGACTAACACTAGTGTCAGAGTTTTTAAACCGCCTTGAAGGCCTCTGACATGGTTTTAGGTAACGACCAATGTCAAAGACAGTGACCGGGACCGACGGCTTAACGTGCCCTCCGAAGCACGGATCATCTTTCTTATCAGACAATCAGGTGATCAGCCTACAATGTCCTGACCAAACTAGGACAACAACACAAAGTCGTTGCCCCCGCCGGGAATCGAACCCGCGACCTCCGGGTATGAGCCGAACGCTACACCACGGAGGCAGTTAATCTACAGATTAAAGATACAGACACACAATCACATCTACATATATGTAGGGAGAACACAAATAGTGTTCTAGGAATGATTGCAGCCTCTGTTTATCAGGAGTAACCTCTATTTATCAGGTTGGCTAGGCTGCATGGAAGGTCAAGCTTATAGTTGGAGACTGGATGCCTTTTTTAATTGAATTTAAATATTTATTTTATGATATTTTTATTTAAATTTTCTAAAATTAGAATTTGTAATAATATTTAATAATTTTTTGATTAAACATGTCGGCAGTAGCTGACTCTATACGTGAGTAACCCGTTCTCTAAATAAAACAATATTTAATAATATCAGTTTTGAATAACTTTTAAGTACCTAACACACATTTTCGAACCATAACCAATCAAATTTGAATATTTATAAGGATTCACATAATACTTCAAAAGCAATCAGATTTCAAATAACTTAGTGCTCGTTTAAAATAGCAAATACTTACTTCACTTTGAAACAATCGAGTTTGGAGTTAAAGTCGTCAAATATTGAATTTAAATTGATTTCAGTATTTAATTAACGCAACGTTTATTTTACTAGAAATATAGCAGTATTTTTAAATACAAGATTATTTACTCGTTGGTGTGAATATATAAATCTAGATAAATAAAAGAAAACAACCAGACAGATAAATAATTGACCAAGTTCATGTCTAGCCCCGCGTAGTGTAGAGTTTCGTAGTTGTGAAAGTTAACTTTGAGTTCATGCCACTAAAAACTTCAAAAACGAATGTTCTATTAAATTTGTATGAAATTTTTCTGAGTACATTTTATAAGTTGGTCGCCTATAACTTTTTAATTAGGAAAACTTACTTAGCTCTGACAGTTTTTCGTTAAACTTCGTTTTATATACTACAGCTGTGAATTGTTTCACGTGTCGATATATGCCCGTTAAGCCGATAGAGGAGTGGGGGGGGGGGGGGGGAAGGCACTCGACTCCAACATAAATTTGCACTATAAAAGCAAATATTTCAAAAACGAATTATTAAATCGAAAACACTTTACTTGTTTGGGAGCTAGATAGATATAGATTACGCCTGTGAATCTCGGATAGGTTACTAAATGCCGCCCAACCCAGCCTAATTCGTCGGTGGATTTCGTTCTCTTGTCCGTTTTTATTAAGAGACAATAGTTGGCCCAGATAGACATATTCCTCCCTTTCTATGGTCTTGCCCTCTATGTTGATGTGGTTTACTTATGGATCCTGGCACAAACATTTCGTCTTTGTGATATTCATACGAAGACCAACTGTCGCTGAAGTTGTGTATAGATCCCTCAGCATAACCTCGAGGTCCTCCACGCTTTCCGCAAATATGACGACATCATCCGCAAAGCGAAGGTGGCTTAGTCGCTGTCCATTTATAAAACTTTTTTGTAGTCGACAAATTCAAGGCTAATGATAACTGGGATGTTGACGATATACACAAAGAACTAGTTAATAACATCAACGATGCTGTTAAAAAACTACGACCAAACTGCAACAAATCTGTGGCTTACTACTCAAACGAAACGAATTTACTCCTGGAAGAACGGACCAACCTGCTCAAATGTTCTAAATATGATAAAGTTCCAGAAATCAACAAACGGATTCGAAAGATGATTAAAAGAGATGGGCGGAAAAGGAAAAACGAAATTGTGCTTAAAACTATAGAACAACATCGAGGTCCGAAAGTGTTCCGTAAACAGTTAAGCAAAGGAAAGAAAGAAATACATAAGCTGACCAATGGAACGGGGCAAGTAACAACTGACAGAGACGAAATTATGAAAGAGGCAGAACAATTCTATACGGAACTGTACAGTTCAAAAATACCTGAACCAACAATAGATGGAAGGGATCCCAGAGCTAAGCTTGCGAGACATAGAACAGAAGACCTCCCTGAGATTCGTATGTATGAAATAAGGAATGCCCTAAAACTTATGAAAAAGGGAAAAGCACCAGGAGAAGACAAGATATTAGTTAAATACCTGCAATATGGCGGGACACTTGTACTTAAACAACTGCAGTTGCTATTTTACAAGGCTTTGTTTGAAGGAATAACTCCTGAAGCGTAGAAAAGAGCTGTAATAATATTGTAACATAAAAAAGGAGACAAAACTAACCTTGCGACCTACCGCCCCATTTCGCTACTAAATTACGTGTACAAAGTCTTTACAAAGGTGATTACTCTTCGTTTGACCAATCGACTGGATGCTGCTCAGCCTGTCGAGCAAGCTGGTTTCCGTAGCGGCTTCTCTACCAAAGACCACATATACCCTGTGAGACAGGTCATAGAGAAATGTAAAGAGTACAATATGCCAGTTGTAGTTAAATTTCATTAAGCTCAATCAAAACTATTCGAGTTACTGTCAAAAAAACATACATGTGGTTTCCTGCAGAGTAGAATAGGGCCTCTCCAAGTCCTCCCGTGGATGTCGTAGAAGGCGACTTAGGCAATACAAGCTAAACAAAGCTTTTAAACATCAATAACACCTCTCCAACCCGTCTGGCCAACGTGGAGAGTGTAGACCAAACTCCTCTAGCTGCTCTAGCCAAGTATGGCTCTAGTAGTACAGAGACGGTCGTGCTCTGCAGTGGAGACGAAAAGACCTAATGATGATGAAAACATACATAAATAAAAACGCAGATTGTTCTAGTAGATTTAAAGACCTTCATTAGCTCGTTCAGTAAATCCATACGTTCAAACAATATCGATTAGCAAGAGCCTTAGTATACCCACTGTAAACACAAAGGTATATAGGTCGGCAAATGATTTGAATTAATTAAATTTTGCTGAATCGCTTATAGATACAGTTCGGTAATTAGGTTCTGAAATCCACTACTATTGATATCAATAAGATTTATTTGTTTAATGGAGCGAAACATACATACATAATATCACGCCTGTTCCTACAGGGGTAGGCAGAGACTACGGACCTCTACTTGCTAAGATCATGGCAGACTTCTTTTGCTTTATCTACACTCATCAATCTCTTCATACATGCTCTTCGGTTACGGGTACTTTTTACCTCTCCTTTTTTTAAAATGTCTGCAAAATAATCCGAATGATACATAAAGTAAGTAGCCGTTGCACCCGGCTGTCATTATTGTATAGCCACAGAATAAACTAGTAGTTCGCCACGAACTTAGACCTCGCGATTATTATTCGCAATGCATTTTTAGAAAAGTTGTTCAGTAACCCCGACTGAATTCACACTTAAATGGTTTGAGTATATTTTGTAAGAAGATTTGTATTGTATATCCGTCAGCGGCTCAGTCAGCTAGACTTCGCGAGTCATCCTAAACCCGTTCAAGTATTACGTGATAAAAGTTATTCAGACAAAAAAGTTGTTCAAATAAAAAAATTGCGTTTTTATAATGGTCACAAAAAAGTCTTATGACATTTTTGAAAATATTTGGAAATGGCGGAAATATAACACTTTCAAAATTTTAAACCCCCATATTTCAGCCATTTTAAAAAATTTCAAAAAACTGGCTCGACAAAATAACCTGCTTACAAAATTTCATGAGAATCGGTTAAGAAATGCGACCTGTAGGCGAGAACAGACAGACAGACAGACAGACAGACAGACGGACAAAATAATTTTTGGCTAATCTCGAAACTGAGACGCTTCGCTCGCTTCGCTCGCTCGGTCAATAATAGTATTACATACAGAACGGAAACTCGCACAGTCCCTGCAATCTGGGGTCCCCGCAACCCCTCCCCCGCTTTTCGACCTTGTAAGCCTGTAAAACAGGGTTGTTGCTAGTCGCACGTTGACGTCACGCGAGTCACTTAGGATTATTGAATCACAATGGTGAAAAACTGCGCACATTATCATTGTTTATCCACAGAAAACATTAAGGAGCGAAAATTTTATAGATTTCCGAGTAATGAAAACAGGTAAGCAAAGCTACAAATTCTGTGGTGGCGACTCTGATTGTTTAATTCACACATTTTGACGTGTGCACAGATATATTGTTTCGTTTTTAGTAGTACTAGGTATATCTGTTACTCCGTTTTTATGAAGTGCCATACTTGTGGTATGGCAGTCATCAAGCTTTGTCAGATGCCTTTAGGCAGCTGACATCAGTTTAGTAGTTTCCTTCAAGGTAGACGAGTTTCCGACAACTCAAATCAGATTTTTTTCTTAATTTCAAAACAAACATTTTCAATGGGATTTCTATAAAATTCAGGCTAATGTTATCATAGTATCTTTGTGTCAAATAGCGCTCTTTTAAAATCAGTTTTTCTGCAATAATAATTAAAAAAATTTTTTGGTTGAAATATTAGCATTATGAAAAAGTTCCATAGTAGAGGCCTTGTAATTTGAAACATTTCGCGCTCTCTAACAATGGTTTTCGACAATTCGATTGCGGAATCCTAATGATGGGAGCTAATGTAATCAAAACATTATCCGTTTCGATTTAATTGGAAAATATGATAACAAGCTTTTATCTTTTCACTTGCAATGTATCTTGTATCATCATCATCACGCTAAGCGTGGCCTTTGAATCTTACGGTTGGAAACACAAAGACGTGAAAATGATTTTGATTTTGATTTTGATTTGATTTAAAATGTATCGTTAAATGTATCTTGTATGTATGTTTGTTTAGGTCAAATCTTGAAACTCAATTATCAACATGTTGAGCTGAAATTTTGCATAATATATGTCAGGTGACAATACAATATTCAATGAGCTGTTTTAATGATGGAGCCGGGAGATATTTAATGGAACTCCGTTAGAAAACCACATTACCTCATTGAGTAGGACTCGTTTGATTTGTCTTGAACACTTTATGGTAGAGATGTCTATATAAATGATTTGGTATCCGGCAGATAAGAATAGGACTACTCCAAGTCTTCCCGTGAATGTCGTAGAAAGCGATTTAGGAAATACTAGCTTATATTAACAAAGCTTATTAACATCAATGAGGCCTCTCCAATCCGTCTGGCCAGCGTGGAGAGTGTAGGTCAAATCCTCTTGCTGCACTGGCCAAGTGCTCTGGTAGTACAGAGAGGGTCATACTGCAGTGGAGACTGAAAAGGACCTGATGATGATGTAGGTATGTATAACGCAATTTAAACAGTGTTGTCAAAACATCTTTAAACCTCATCGCCTTATCAAATTGCCCGCCACCATCCATACAGTCCCACAAATTGGAGGCACACAGAGTAAACAGATTTTCTGACGTCATTCAATTACCGAGAGTGGTGTCGAGCCGAGATTCAAGGGTTATCTGCCGATATCCTTAGGGATTAAAAATGGAAAAAAATCTTGTATAAAGCTTTCTGTTTTTGCCTAGGTTTGTAATTAGATTAGCTCGATTTGATATGTGATTTATGTAAAAAAAACACGTTTATTGTTTATTTAATGGGGCTCCCTCCTCCACTTAAATATTTTTTTATTATGTTTTCAATATTTGTTGGTATAGCGGCAACAGTAATACATCATCTGTAAAATTTCACTGTCTAGCTATGGTTCATGAGATACAGCCTGGTGACAGACGGACAGACAGACATTCAGACCGACAGCGGAGTCTTAGTAACAGGCTTAACAGTACGTCGAAATAATACTTATTTTTATTTGCCACTATCATAAAATGTTCAGTAAAGTTATTTAAAGAAAGTTTAGTGACTGTTCTGTATAAACTGTATGAATGTATGTTCTTTTTCGGTCAATCTGAACAAAACAATTTTTACAACATCTCAACACGACAAAAACGTGTCATCTGTCATTTTGTTTCGCATCGTCAGATAGTCCCTTGGGATTACAAGGGTCGGCCAATCCTGACCGCTGACCGAGTGTGATCGTCCCTTTCTAATTGCGTTTAAAAAAAGGAGACCAATGCTTGAGATAGACCACACTTTCAAATTTACTTTAGGTAACGTAAAACGTGGTAGCTGCTAATTTAACATTAACGGGCACTCTCCGCGCTCTAGCGTCTCTTATTGTGTCTACAATAAGAGGTTTTTTCAGCACCGGCCGTGCCGAAGCGTTTCGGCGCCTTCTCTCACTCTAGCAAATGACGGTTATCAGCGATAGGAAAGGATAGGAGTATGCGAAAGTAATGTTCCATATGCTAGAACATCTAGCCCAATCCTTACAGTTTTAATTCTATCGTCATACGTGTACCTGAAAATATAAGTATTTGATAATACTTATAGTTAAATTGTCAAAGTGACTATGACAAAAGATTTAGGTTATGTGAAAAGTCAAGAATACCTATTAAACTTGCTTTTGATTTCACGCAATCAAAATTTGTTGTTACAGCGTCAACATAAATAAATCATCAGTGACAATTTCAACAGTCTAGCTATCACGGTCCATGAGATACCACCTGGTGTCAGACAGACAGACAAGCAGTCGGACAGCGGAGTCTTAGTAATAGGGTCCCGTTTTTACCCTTTGCGTACGGAACCCGAAAGTACCACAGTTGTGCTACAAACCGTTGCCCGGCAGACTTATGACCGACATAACATTTGATCGGTACAACTATTGCTCGACATCACTTTTTTCGACCAACGTTTGACTGACATAACATTTGATAACCCTTAAAATAGACAGTTACCTAGTTTTTCCTCTAGCCAATAGCGGTCAAGATCAAGTCGAAACGTCATCTCAAGTGACCACAACCCGAAAAACCGGAGAACTGAAGCGGGCTAATCCACTGACGATTCGCCAAATTGGATTCTTGTTCAATTACGATCAAGGTTTGATGTTTTATTTATGTTGGAAACCCGCTTAGTGGAGAAAAAACATGGAAATAGTGTTAGCCGTCCAATGTTATTTTCACCCGGGCACTTTTTATTCTCCGACAAAAAAGACGGGTGTGATCAATTTGACAGTAATGTCTGGTTGTTTGTCTATCTGCCTATTTGTCTGTTTCTTTGTCTGTCTTTCTGTCTGTGGCATTATATTTGTTTATTTTGTTGTGCATTATTAATCATTTAGCTACATACTAATATAGTATCGATGGTATTGCTTTTCACTACACAAAAAGTAGCGATAGTTTATGAAATTCTATCATCATCTTTTATAGCATTTCTTGATAGCATCAATAGTTTGTTCGTTATCAGGATCGATACTATCGATCGATAGATTATTGATAGTTTCGGTTTAATTTGAAATACCGATAGTCTATCAATAATAGACTATTGAGTGGCAACAACTACCTTAAATGGATGTTGAAACAATTGAAATAAACAAAATGTTGAATGGCAATTGTAACGGCAAGCATCCCTTGGGATCAAGCCGTCCCAAAATTGTAATCCTGTCCTTTCTGTACTGAACAAGGACTCTGTTGCTTTCACACGGAGATTTAAAACTCCTGAGACTGTATCTAACTACTTATAATATTATTAATGCGAAAGTTTGTATGGATTACAAACTTGTGTTTTTCCTGTCGCATTGAAATTATTTTCTTGTAGGGATTTTTTAACTATCGATAACTTTTTTCTATGTATAGGTTGCCTGGAAGAAATTGCTTAGCGATAAGGTCGTCTTTTGCGCAATTCCTAGTTTTTAAGATAATTATGTCAAAACTATCAGAGCTTAGTGTTTACAAATTAAAAAGTTATAGGCGGTCAACTTATCTTCGGAAAGATTTCATTCAAACTCAACACAAAATTAGTTTTTAGACATGTATAGTGGCATAGCCTTAAAGTTAGCATTCGCAACTTCGGAACCCTACACTGCGCGTGACTCGACTCGCACTTGGCCGATTTCAAATTCAAATATATCTTTATTATCATAGGATATTTATATATCTTTTAATTATTTTGTTGCACAATTATTGACGTCAAATGGTTACTTACAGCTAAGTTTACTACCGCTTCTAAAGCGCTAGTGCAGAAGAAGCGGTAACAATTCTTTTATTTTAGGCTTGCATGGAAGAAGTCTATAAAACCAACGTATATCTTTCAAAATCCAAACCAAATCAAAACCTTATTGGATGCCCTACAATAAGAGATATAACAAAGAGATCAAACGAACGAATCGCCGCGAAGCCTCCAGGATAATTTTCCGTTCTCGTTCCATTTAGATCAGTTTCCGGCGGAAGTGGCTCAGGCGCCGCTACCGGCGTCTTTGGAAAATATTATCATTGGGGTATTTCTTTAAAAACATTTTTATTTTCAGAAAATGATTTTAGGTACCACTAATTCGTTTTTAAACCCCGATGCAAAAAGAGGGGTATTATATATATTTGACACTATTGTATGTCTGTATATAGCAACGTAGCTCTCGGCCGGATGGACCGATCTTAGCGGTTTTTTTTTAAACTTTCTTGCAAAGGTTTTCGGTTTTAATTTGGTAAAATCTGTTTAGCCATTTAAAAGTTATAGGGGTAAACGCTTGGAAGTCGGGGTTTTCCAATTTGCCTAAAGAGAGTTGCAAGTCCTAGAGGTGATTGCCTATTTTTCCTTCTAAAATATTGTTTCGGGCGAGAATGTTTCCACCCCCCTAAACTTTAACGAAATGAGGCAATTTTTGTGTCATTCGATTCGGTACACCTTAAAAGGCTGTGCGTGCGTCTTTATTTTTGGTTGTAGCAAGCAATATTTCTTTAAAATATATTTCTTTAATATAAACGTATGGCCCCACAATAATATGTCAACAGCATATAAAAATATCAAAATTTGCCTATTTTTAAATGCCAAACGTTATATTAATATAGCTTTTTGTATGGAAATTTACAGCTATTCAATCCTCCTAAAATAAATCTGACATGCTTTTTTTATTTCATCGACCCCTTTTATAAAAGGGTCGAGATAGCTATTTGGCACCCTTTAATTAAAATAATAAAAGCACAATATTTCGTGTTAACGCGTGCGTGAAATTGGTAGCCAATTGTTTTTTGCCAATTAACGCTAATTAGTGGCAAGTGAAAAACGCTGTAGATATTTAAATTAATTGAATAAACGCTGACTTGAGATGATGATATATAATATACCTACTCTGCCATGTGGTTTTTAATTGAGTAGAATAGGGCCACTCCAAGTCCTCTCGTGAATGTCGTAGAAGTCAACTTAGGAAATACAAGCTAAACAAAGCTTATAAACATCAATGAGACCTCTCCAATCCGTCTAGACAGCGTGGAGAGTATAGGCCAAGTCATCTAGCTGCTCTGGCCAAGTATAGCTCTGTTATTACAGAGAGGGTCGTGCTCCTGCAGTGGAGACAAAAAGAGACCTGATGATGATAATGACTCGTCCTGAGGATGATCGTCTGCACCGATGGAAACTAGTCTGCCTTTTCTGACTACATTACGTGAATAAAACCCTGTTTGAAGTATTTAGTTATGTCATCTTACGTTAACTTACGTTTTGAAGGTTTATCGTGCAAATGTGGTATAACCGGACCATGTCGACCTCGACGAATGTTCTGCGACCAAATTGCAGATGTTCTGAAGAAAGGTGATGCAAGGAGTACTCTTACCAGAGAGCATGCATGAAAAGAGTTATGAGTGTTGACGAAGCAAAAGAGGTTTGCAAGGATCGTAGTAAGTGGAAATCCATAGTCTCTGCCTACTCCCATGCGAAACAGGCGTGAAAATATGTATGTATATATCTTACGTTAGTTTTAATAATATCATTATTACGGTTGTGATATAAGGCTATTATGTCCCCAAATTAAACTTTGTCGTGAACATTATGTAAATTTCCGCCAATTTCACTAACTCAGGGAGGAGCCCACAAAACTTAGAACTTCGAGAGATTGGCATAACTTACGAACTACTCCCGGCTGGGCGGTTAGCCTCATATGTTCTCAGTTAAAATTGAATCGGTGTCTCTGACGGAGCTTTGGTCCAATTCGTTCCCTTGATATGCTAATAATAATAAGTTCCCTGCAAAAAAAATACGTTTTTTGTACAAGTTTTTATTGTGAGGCTAAAGTACTTACTAAGACAAATGATATAAGCCCAAACTCGGTGGAGTTTTATTACTGAGTTCCATCGAACACCTTCTGTCTCCAAGATAGATAGATATGTAGATAGATAAAAAGATAGATAGATAAACTCTTTATTTGTCTCACTAAGGCACACACATATGAATGTACACACAAATAAATCAACACAAGATCAGACCTTCAGCATCGTCTACCATAAGGTGCTCGTCAAGACAAATCTAATGAGTCCTACTCAATGACGTTGTGTTTTTCTATAACTAAGTCCCATCAAATATCTCGCGGCTCCATCATCAGAGCAGCTTATTGACTTCATTATATTGTATGGTATGGTCATCCAAATTACAAGTATACAACATTTCAGTTCAATCGGTTGAGGATAAACTGGTTGAAAATTGAGTTAGTTGCAAGATTTGACCTTAACAAACATTCATACATTCATACAAGATTTAAATAAAAGCTTATAAAATATGTTACTCTCTATTGACACACTAGAGTAATTGTTAGCGACGGAAATCAGTACGGTATTTTCTCCGAGTTCCTTTGAACTGTGGGCACAGGTATGGCACTTCATAGAAACGGAGTAACAAATGTACCTAGTACTACTACAAACGAACCAATATGTCTGTGCACACGTCAAATGTGTGAGTTAAACAATCAGGGTCGTCACCACAGAATTTGTTGCTTTGCTTACCTGTTTTCATTACTCGGAAATCTATAAAATGTACGTCCTTTATTGTTTTCCGTGGATAAACAATGATAATGTGTGCAGTTTTTCACCATTATGATTAAATAATCCTAAGTGACTCGCCTAACGTCAACGTGCGACTAGCAACAACGCTGTTTTACAGGCGACAGGGCAGGCCCACAAGGCCTAAAAGCGGGGGAGGGGTTGCAGGGACGCCAGATTGCGGGGGACGGTGCAAGTTTCCGTTCTGTATGTAACACTATTATTAATTCTGTGCCGTGGGTCGTGCACAATAAAAACACTTCTTCCTTAGTTGGCTTCTTTATTCAAGAAGGCTCACAATGACACTGAAGCACAATTTGTATGGACGCTCCTTTTATTTATATTTTCCGAGTTCTATTTATATTTTCCGGCCGGACTGGTTGGAGTCATGATGTTTATAAGCTTTGTTTTGTATTCTCTAAGTCGCCTTTTATGAAGGCGTCCACGGAAGGACTTGTTGTAGTGGTCCTATTCTACTCTGCTGGAACCCACACGACATAATTCTAAAGAGGTAAATCTAATCTTAAGACTTCCCTTACCGTAGATAGAATCAGAGTTTTCTATAAAAACGTAGTCTACCTTTTATTTTAAAACGGTGTGTCAGATTTTGGTAAAATTTTAAAATAAATATATGCCATTTCTTTGAAATTACAAAATTTTACCAAATTCTGACAAGCCGTTTAATAATAAAAGCTAGCCTACGTTTTATAATTATGCAGGCATATAACTGGTTTTTACAGTCAATTTATAGATTTGAAGGAGAATATAGTTTTAATATCAATTTTGAGCATTAATTAGTATAGGAAAGTTCTGCACCCTTATATTTTCTTTAAGTAACTAAAGACTTTATTAGCACATAAACATATAAATAACCTTAATAACATTAAAAAATATCCTACAATAAAACTGAACATAACTATTAATAAAATTACAACTAGATTATATATATTTCATAGGTATTTTGAATTTGAAAACTGGTTATATGCCTAGATGTACATATGAAATACGTTTGTACGAAAGTGTCTATAATAAAGGGGAATTCTTAAGCTATCAGTACATCCCTCAAGTTATGTAACTACTAGCTGTGCCCGTGGGCTTCCCTCCCCATGGGAATTTCGGAATAAAAACTATCCTATGTCCTTCCCTAGATATCAAACTATATCCACATCAAATTTCATCTAAATAGGTTCAGTGGTTTGGGCGTGAAGTGTCAAACAAACGAATATATAAACTCACTTTCGCATTTATAATATTCGTAGGACTAGCTATGCCCGTTGGCTTTGCTCCCCGTAGGAATTTTGGGATAAAACTATCCTATATGTCCTTCACTGTGTATTAGACTATAATAGGTACAGTGGTTGGAGCGTAAAGTGGTAACAAACAAACGAA
Organism: Acrobasis consociella; assembly: GCA_963555685.1. NCBI lineage: Eukaryota > Metazoa > Arthropoda > Insecta > Lepidoptera > Pyralidae > Acrobasis > Acrobasis consociella. The sequence goes on from OY743127.1 coordinate 2,192,111, forward strand.
TATACAAACACACTTTCGCATTTATAATATTAGTAAGATTCGGAAATCCGTCATTCGGTACATAAAACATTATTCAGGATACGCCACAGGCTTTGTGTAACTATTTCAGACTGCGGCGAGATCGCCCTATTTTCTCAAATTAATTCATTTATTCATTCAATTTCAGCTTTCAGCGTTCCAGATGGAGCAAAATACAGATGCGGCATGTTAACGAAATATTAAATACTAGCCGAAGCCCACGACTTCGTTCGCGTGGACTTTATGTCTCCGGAAGATGCTCAAAAAGCTGAACAACTTTTTTTAGTTTCTTATATAAAATTTATGTTTCTTATAGTTTAGCTGGACCATTATAGTTCTGCATCAGGTGTTCCATTTTCTAAAATCAATTATACTAATATGTTGCCCAGGCCTAACAGCTATATAACAAAAACATGTTTCATTTGAATCCGTCCAATATTTTTGGAGATTAGCGCGTACAAACAGAAAACAGACGGTCCTTTTTTAAATTCTTCTTTCTTTGATTCCTCATGACTGAGGGTCGTGACCACCATAATTTATTTTGAGTACGCGGTCTTTCCAGGCTGCTCTATTTTGAGCCATGTGTATAGCGGCTTGGGTGTTGCACTTCAGTGCACTTAAAAGAGGATCAGTCCATCTTGTTGGGGGTTTGCCTCAAGGTTTTACTCCTTCTACGCGTTCAACAAGTATTTGTTTTTCTAGATTGCTTGGCTCTCGTCGTGCTATGTGACCGAAGAATGACAAAGCCCTTTGGAGACAAATCACTGATAGGCGGGTCCTTATATTAAGCTGTATATATCCAATTTAAATTCTTACTCTATTACTATTTCTTCATTGACTTACATTTTAGTTTAGAAATTTATTCAATGTACAGACTCATTTTTTTAACTTTTTTATTATATTTACAGATGAAAGGTATATAACACTGGATACGACTTTATAATGCAAGTCTAAGCATTTGCTTTAAAATAAGTATATAGCATGAAGATAAATTTGTCAAAAGTGTAGTAACCGATCCTGACTGCAGAGTAAGAAGCAACCAACTAATCTATTAAGCGCAGGACACAGTGAAAAGACATACGTCGCGGACTGGGCGCAGACATATGTCTGTTCCGCGACGGCAAACGACGGTTTCATACATGGTATAATAAAACAAGGTATTCTCTTCCCGTGACAGCTGATGACGTAGGTAGAACTTGACTACGTCATCAGTTTGATGTGTTGCCACTGTGTGAAATTGAATTACCCGAGCGTTATGCATTTTTGAACTTTACATACCAATTTCGAATTAATAATCCTTTATATCAATTTATAAAATATTGATTTAATGAATCACGCGAGAATCGCGAGATACTAAATTGCTAAGTTACTTACTATTTTATTTAATATTCATGAACTAATTGAGAAAGTCCTTAAATTTACAGAAAAGAACAATCAGTGGCAACACTTTCGTGACGTAGTCAAGTTCCATCTCGGGAAGAGAATACCTTGTTTTATTATAAGTACCATGGTATCATACAAAATGTATAGAAACGTCGAGCAGTAGAACACACAGAAAGGACGGGGCAAGCGGGGCGCGCGTCTTTTCTGTGTGTTCTGCTCCGCGACGTTTCTATACATTTTGTATGAAACCGTCGCTTGCCGTCGCGGAACAGACATATGTCTGCGCCCGTCCGCGACGTACGTCTTTTCAGTGTGTCCTGCGCCTTAGAGTTCTTATGTGCCCTATCCATTATTCTTCGTTGTTCCAAGTATAACGGACTTAATTGCCTTCTGAAGACATTACCATTTGCATCAAATTTGCCGATGTTTTAGCGAGCGTCTTATCTTACCCAATTATGGTCTTCATCGATAAGCTTCGTTTAGCTTTCAGACTGATTTAGATTCCCTTTCTTAGGTTAGAATAAGCCGTTTCTTAAGAGGTGGAAGAATAGGGAAGTGGACTGGGTCAAAAATAAATTATTTTATATTACTGGTAAGAAAATAGCGTAGGATATCCACATAATATAAATATATACGAACAAATCACACAGATTGAGCTAGCTCCAAAGTAAGTTCGAGACTTGTGTTATGGGACACTTAATAAACGATACTATATTTTATAACAAATATAAATTATATTATATTGATATACATATATTTTATAATTAGTTTAATAGTTCCTTCAATACAGTTGATTCTAACCATAGATAAAAATCACAAGATGGTAAGACGACCTGGCCACGGTCGCTGGAAAGTGCGGTCTTTCTAGATCGATCATTTTGGAAATCCTTGTGAGATTCCAGCACAGGGCGTGGTCTGCATATGGATGGGTGACCACAAGTGGCATAAAAATTTATCGAGTTTCTCCGTGTTCCGGAAGGCACGTAAAGCCGTTGGTTCCTAATGTCATCATTGTATAGTAATCATTAAGCTATGTCAGAAGCTTTAAGGCAGCCTGATAAATCTGACATTAAATTTGGCCACATACACAAAAAAGTTTTTCGAAAAAGAAACATTTTTTTGTACAAGCTTTTAATGTGAAGCCAAAGTACTTAGTAAGACAAATAAAATTAATGGAGTTGCTTCGTTTTATTACTGAGTTCTATCGACCACTTTCCGTCTCCGTGATCAGTCCCTAGTCATGTCTACCATAAAGCCAAGACAAATCAAACGAGTCCCATTCAATGGGGTTACGTTGTTTTATAACTGAGTTTTTTCGAATATCTCCCGGGTAAATCATCAGGCAAGCTTATTGACTTTATAATATTGTATTGTCATCCGACTTACATAAGTATACAATATTTCAGTTCAATCGGCTTAGGATAACTGGTTGAAAATTGCGTTGCAAGATTTGACCTAAACAAACATTCATACACACTAACACAAGATACATTGCAAGTTGAATAAAAAAGATTGTAAAAACAAAATGTCGTTTCGAGTCACTGAATGTGCAAACACAATATCATTATCAATTTGAAATCTCAAACTGAAATACGGGGTGTATGCTTACTCAATTTAATGAATAATTGAATGCATATCTTAGTACACTGGGTCCGAGTGGGTCCCAAGAATCATTGTGGGCCCCAAATTTACATAATCTTGCTATCATTTATGCACATAGAGTGGTGGGTCGAACTTTGTCCTTTGCCTTCGTTTTCTAGTAGATAGCCTGTTTGCATATAAATTGAATGGATTTTGCACTTCATCTTATTTAATTATATACATAAATAAACTTTATTTTGAATTAAAACAATAATAGATGACCTCCGTGGCGTAGTGTTCACCATGCAAGTCCACTTCCACGTCCACGAGGTTCCGGGCTCGATCCCCGGTCAGGGCAAGTTGGAATTTTGCCTTTACCAAATTGGCCTGGATCTTTTTGTTTTCACTGAAAGATTATTATTTTTTAAATAAGTAGGATAAAATAAATTTACATATAATCAAATGGATGATTTACTTCAGGCTAACGATAAAGCCGTTGAGGTGGCCTACTACTAGGCTGATCAAATATAAAAAAAATCCATCGACACGCAAAGAAGAAGAAGAACAAATATACAGAATAAGTTAACAACTAATTTAGTCTAATGTTTATCCTATATATGTATTTGTTATAAAATATAGTATCGTTAAGTTAGTATCCCACAACACAAGTCTCGAACTTACTTTGGAGCTAGCTCAATCAGTGCAATTTGTCCCTATATATTAATAAAACATACTATACATAATATCACTGTTTCCCACAGCGGTAGGAAGAGACTATGGACCTCCATTTGCTACGATCTTGACAGACCTCTTTCGCTTCGTCTAAACTCATCACTCTTCATGCATGCCCGCCGGTCACGGATACTTCTGACCTCTCCTTTCTTAAGAAGGTCTACAATCTGGTCGCGGTACGTTCGTCAAAGACGACCCCCCCCGGGGTCTGTGCGAAACAGGCGTGACTATATATATTATATACGTATGAGTCTTGCGGCACTGGGGTTCTGTCTGCTATCCTACTATTCCTACTAACATTATAAATGCGAAAGTGAGTTTGTATATCTGTTTGTTTGTTTGTTTCCTCTTCACGCCTAAACTACTGAACCGATTTGGATGAAAATTGGTATGGATATAGTTTGAGACTCCGGGAAGAACATAGGGTACTCTTTATCCCAAAATTCCCACGGGGAGCGAAGCTAGTAGAACATAAAATAAAGTATTCAGTTATAAACGTTGCATAATCTTAGACATTTTGTACTTTACCATGTACCAGTCCTTAATTTTTTTCACAGAACTTCCCAAGCTCGTAGTACCTTGAAAGCTACTTAAATTCAATCGTCAGTTTTTACAAAAGCAAAGAAAGTATTCATTAGTCGTTCAACTGAAAACTGTTTCGTTTGGCGACCCATTTTAATAAAGCTTTCGTTTCGTTTTGCGCTGCCCCTCAGACAAAGCGTACTGAAAAGTAAACGCGTGTATAAAACTGTTTACGTTCAGTACCTGTGGGGTGATGTGTTGATGAATGAAGAAAAGACACTTACAGTTTTATGTGATAATATATTCCACAGCACAGCACAATAGTTTTTATAGAAGGATGCACGTAGGAAAGAAAAGCACAGTTCGAAGAATTAGGCACAAGAGATAAAGTTTTTAACGCTTGGTAGGCTGACTTTTTGAGTTTTTAAAAACATCTGAGAAATATAAAATTGTGTGTTTAAAACCTAAAACAGGAAGGTCTTAGTTAATCTAGTCTAGTCAAATTCGCATTCAGTAACATGATCTAACAAACTTCACTCGATATGAAAATATCCCAAAGTAACCCCTTTTTGTAATATTTTTTTCAAAACTACGACTAAACTACTGATATTTTACATTTAATTCTTGTGCTCAATTAAAGCCACTAAATATTTATAGACAAATTCGTAGAGTCACCTTTTATAACTCTTACACCTCAACACGCTCAGCGCTATGTGTATAATGTTTGATACTCCTTGATATAATTTTTGTTTTACTATTGTGTCTGGAATCCATGGCCGTCAATGGGTTAAAAAAATAAAATAAACCCCGCACCTACATTCTGCGTCCTTTCGTGTTTATTCCCCGCCCCCCGTTCCCCAGTCAAACGAGATATGTAAAAGATTGCGGGGTTCCTCACAGATCACCCCGCACCTAATCTGAGTGGGTGGTTGGAATACAGGGGCTTAAATTTCAATTCTCATAATCATAATCATTTATTTTGTCAATCACAGTTACAATGGGTGTTAGGTATCTCTTTCTCCATCTTAGCGTATTCAAAGTTGCATCCTCAGCTGTAATACTACGACGACCAGGGTCCACTTAACTCCCGAGTAACTTTTTTAATTTAAACATGAACAGAAGACAGAGTCTCGTGAAAGAGCAAGAGGAAGGTTTTTGCGCGGCAGTAGAACTCACCGAAAGCCTAGAAAAATAAAAAATTTCATATGTCTATTAGGTATAATGAGTTAAAAATAATGTAATCAAACGAAATGGGCGATATAGACAAGGGCAATAAAAATACATTAAGATAACTTTAGATTGCCATAAAAAACAAAATGAAAAAATGTAACATAAAACGTGAGAAGATATAATCTCTGGAAAAACATTTAAAAGGTTAAACTAAATCTAAAATCGACATATTAAGGTATATATTTAGGTTTATTTCTATTTCATTAACAATATCTTGAAGAATAGGTTTAGCCATAATAAGTTCAGGTTTATTCATGTCATGATAATATTTTTATGAAATAGATTTTTTTGCGTTTTGGTGTTCAAACGTTCAGTCCATTTTACTAATGGGGTTGGAAGAAACATTTTACTTTGAGGGAAAGCTTGTACATTTGTAAGTGTTAAAATCTTCTAGTGAAAGAGAAGTTAATGTAATATATTATATAATAGACGCTAGTTGAATAGAATATACTAAGAAATATATTTTCATAGAATACTAAAACTAAGCAGTAATATAATACATATTGATATTAAATTTCATTGAAATGAAAATTATTTTGGTTCCAAGAAATCCTATTTTCTCATCAAATCATATTTATTAATGGGGTCTCAGTATGTATACTGAAACAATTTTATGGGTGAATTCAGGATGTGCTAGTGAACAACTTTCACCTGGGAACATGTGTCGAAATCTATACATATAATAAAACAGTAATTTTTTACTGTTTTATTATATGTATAGATTTAGACAATTCGTACAGACACTTTTTAGTGTCTGTACGTTAAATATATTTCCAAAAAAAAATATTGGGGGCGACGGAGACGTAGTAATAGAGCAAGAATTTAAAAAAAAAGTCTGTCTGTTTGTCTGTATATCTGTTTGTCTGTTTGTACACGCTAATCTCCGGAAGTACTAGACGGATTCGAATATTTTTATTTTGTTATATAGCTGTTAAGCCTGGGCAACATATAGGGTATAAATTATTTTGGAAAATGAAACGCTTGATGCAGAACCATAATGGTCCAGCTAAACTATAAGAGATATAAAAATGTCGTCTTAGTAGAAGTTGTTCAGCCTGATGAGCATTTTCCAGAGACATAAAGTGCACGCGAACGAAGTCGCGGGCTTCAGCTAAGTATGAAATATAATTTTTGGCTTTCCATAAAAACTCAGATCAGCTTGTATGGGCGGTAAAAAATTACTTTTCATATTTCAATATGTGTTTCTTGGGAAAAGTTGATCAGTATCATGCACTGAATTCACCCTTAAAATAGTTTCAGTATATTTTGTTACAACTTACTACGGTCGTTTTGAGCATAACCTAAGAATAACCAACCAATAACCGTGGCTTTTCTACATAATTTCAAGATGATTGTATTTTTTTAAATAAATAAATATATAGGGACATATCACACAGATTTTATAGTATAATGAGGATAAAATAACAGTAAAAAAACAAAAACATCGACATTCGCATACTTTCCCGGGCGACTGCACACTTTTGTATGGGAATTACGATTTTTTGTTTTTTGACTGTTATTTTTCTTTCATTATATCTAGTATAGCCTGTGGTTCGATTTATAACGGGTACGTCACGCACGTTGTAAAACATTTTCTCCCTTTCAACTCAAAAGGGTTTCATTATAATCCGCGGGAACCCCAACCAATATTCTCAAATCGAAGGCGACAATCATCATCAAGGAAAAATGAGGGACGTCTTCCACAGCCGGACCTTCATTTAATCCCTTTTATTACTCTCGTTATGGCAATTTGGGATTTTTCTAGATTATTCCTGAATTTTAATTAAGTTTTGTGATGAATCTTTTATAACCGAGATGAAAATGAAAAAAATTTATACCTACCTATATCACGACTTCCGTGGCGTAGCAGTCATTATGCTTGTCCGCCACCCAGAGGAACTGAGTTCGATTCCCGGTCAGGGTAAGTTAAAAAATGGCCTTTTTCAAATTATTCTGGGTCTTGGATGTTTATCTATATATGTATTTGTTATAAAGTATAGTATCGTTGAGTTAGTATCCCGTAACATAAGTCTCGAACTTACTTAGCTCAATCTGTGTGATTTGTCCCAAAGAAAAAAAAAACTATAGCAACAAATAGTAAGGAGGTACGGAACCCTTAATGTACGAGTCCGACTCGCACTTGACCGGTTTATTTTTAAGATTCTTACTCTATTACTCAGATCAAACTCTATTACTATGTCTCCATAGCCCCAAACATTTTTTTAACTGGTTTATTATTATGTATAGATTACAAGTACCTAAATGACCGAGCCTTGCTAGGTTACATCTCAAAGATTAACTACATTTTTTTTTTAAATTGTCTAAAAACAATACAAAATAAAAAATTAAATATAAACTTGAACATGAAAAAAAAAACATAAGTAACACTCTTTCTAGCGGTCTACATCCTTAACCGCTGAGCCAAATGGATGGCGGCCGGCGCGACGAAATTAGCGACCATATTTTGCGTTGAACAAAAAACGCATGAAAACTCGAAAACACGCGTTTTCCCAGACATAAGACTAATCTAGATCGATTGTTTACCCCTAAAAACCCCCATATACCAATTTTCAGGGAAATCGTTAGAGCCGTTTTCGAGATCACAGAATTTTATAAATATATAAATATAAAAGAATTGCTCGTTTAAAGGTATAAGATTTTAAACAATTATTAACTAACATGCAATCACCCTACAAAGCCATTAGAACTTCGATCGGTTTTGAGACATTTTCGCCAAACATTGTTTCCATATCGGTAAAGTCAAACTCATGTATTGCGATAGGAAATTGAATTCGCAACATACGGGTTTTGCTCAGATAACAGGAAGAAAGGAGATGTGGAGAGTAAAATTTTCAGTGTAGGTACACTATTGTACACTTGTAAAGTCAGCTAATGAGATACCTGGACGGGCCCTCTATTTATATCTTGATTTTTCTCTTAAATTCACAATAATATTAACATGAAAATGTGTATCAAGAAAGATGTTAATATAGTCTTTCTTAATAAACATTTTCATGCTAAGGAGCTACCTCAATTTTCCGTCGTCCACTGCTGCCCCCTATTTGAAATTAATCAATTGCAAGAAAGCGTAAGTATTATTTAAAATTGTGCCTTGACCAAACCCTAGGTAGCCCTTTAAACTATTTTATGAGATACTGTTTATATCTTATAGTGATAAAATGAAGCTTTTTTACGCACATTAGTCAAAAGTGGCCGCTATGTTCACACTTTAAACTGTAAACAGTAGTTTATAAAACAGGTTGAAGGTTGAATCTATGCATCTATTCGCTAAATCTCTGCCATTTAATATGTCGTGGTAGGGACTTTTTCCTGTCTTTAATTTATTGGAAAGAACTTCATCGTGTTCCTTGTCTCCTTTTTATTTTTCTTCTACTTTTATTTTGAAGAGATTGTCAAAAATCTGCACTGTCAGAAAATTTACATAAAAAATAAAATATGTAGAATAATAAATAAATATATATATAGGCACAAATTACACTGATCGTTTTTCAAATTGTCCTGGGTCTTGGATGTTTATCTATAATATGTATTTGTTATAAAATATAGTATCGTTGAGTAGTATCTCATAACACAAGTTTCGAACTTACTTTGGGGCTAGCTCAAGCCCCATACATATTATAGATAAACATCCAAGACCCAGGACAATTTGAAAAAGGCCACTTTCCAACTTGCCCTGACCGGGGAACGAACCCGGGACCTCTGGGTGGCGGACTAGCATGTGACCACTACGCCACGGAGGTCATCACGAATGTTGAATACATTGCTGTATCATATTTTTTACACGATCTCCTTCGCTCCTTGACCTGAGATTTTGTACAATATGGAGTTAGAAACTGAACCCAACTCAGACCAGACAAGTTACAACAAGCTCAGTCCACTGTAGTTTTACGAGAGATTTGAGATTGAGATTCCAAACTAGATTGGACTTTAGTATGTTACGTACGTTACCCGCTGACAAAAACTGATTTCCAAATACAACCCCTTTTCTAAAAGAACACAGTTTTCCTTTTTTGTGTGTAAAGTGGATAATGCTGGAGTTTACATTTCGACGACTTGACGTACTTGCAAAGCGTGGAGATCTCAGAACAATAACTGGAGATAAAACTTTCTTCGCGAGAAGTGAAGCGTTGCTCAACACAAAACAAAATGGAGAAGCACTGTAGCAGTCAAATTATATTAATAAGACGTTTGAATGAAACGAGAAGAAAAGGGTTGGGCTACCTCTATCAGCACATCATCAGGTCATTTAGCCTCCACTACAGGAGCACGGCCCCTTCTTTACTACCAGAGCCATACTTGGCCAAAGCAGCCAAAGGACTTGGCCTACACTCTCCACGCTGGCCAGACGGGTTGGAGAGGTCTCATTGATATTTATAAGCTTTGTTTAGCTTGTACTTCCTAAGTCGCCTTCTAAGACATCCACGGGAGGACTTGGAGTGGCCCTATTCTACTCTGCCGAAAACCATACGGCACTTTTCAATGCTTCTGCTTAGAAGGCAACGGAACACTTCAGTACCGGCCGGTGCTCGCATATGCTGCCAAACCGAATTTCTTAGCAGTTTTTCTCAATATGTTAATCCCATTTTAATTTGCAGTCTATAGTTATGCCCAAGGTACAAGGTCCAGGGTCTGTGGAAAGCGCTGGATATAGGCCGCTCTTGATCGGTGATTTTGGAAATTTTTGGGTGAGGCCTATGTCCAGCTGAATGATGATAAGTTATGCCTAAAAACTTGGTGTTGGGTACCCCTGCTTGAACTTGGCAATTGAGACTCAGAGGTATGTGAGTATTGACAGGCCTGTGTCACTCCCCGTTAAGGTATTGAAAATACCTACATTATTACCATGCGCGCGACCACTCCGGCATGGTAAATTTAGTGACATGAATCGTAAGTCTAAAGAAATAAGAATTAATTTGGCTTGCAATGCACTTCTAGGTATTTAAACGAAAAGGTTCCGAGTATTGACACGAGCTAAATTAAACCATATCGCTAACGACATTGAGTAGATATTTCTTTGAATTCCTTTGCTGTGTAAGACTTCTGTACGTTAGTACTAGTACTAATTATGTGGTATTGGGTTCTCTCAAGGGTAAAAAAATAATAATTAATTAACGCATTTAGGCTTTTGTGTGTAAATGCCGTATTATAAGTCGTAAACCAACTGAGTACTTGTACTTAGTAGTACATAGTATTTCTTCCACCGTCATAGTTTTTCTGTCAACTTTAAAAAGTAAAGATGTGTCAGCAAACAATACTACATACTTCACATAACTTTTCTGCAAAACAGGGGTCATCTGTAAAAACGCTTAGAGCCCACAAAACCCCTCCATTTTAACAGTTTCTTTCTACCCACCAGCTCAGAAAAAGGGTATTAATATATAAAATGTTCGTAATACCCAACACTGTAAACTAAAAGACACTAGCGCTTAGTTTCACGTGCGGTGGCTTGCTCGCTTTAATTGCCAGGGAGATTTAGCGACGCTCAGTGATGTAACAATTGGTAAGATGTCTCATTACTCATACTAAACTAGCTCCACTAAACTTGAAGTGGCATCATTTTAAATGTTTCAAAAAAAGGAAGTAAAAAAATTTACTAGCATTACGAAACCGAGGTTTGTTTGTTGACGCGTGACGACTGACATACAATGATGACAGCCGGGACTGATGGCGTATACGTGCCTTCCGAAGCACGGAGAAGCTCAATATTTTTTTTATGCCACTTGTGGTCACCCATCCAAGTGTGGGCCACGCTCGGTGTCACTTTATTAGCGAAAGCGCTAGTAATGCGCATTTCCGGTGGCACACCGAAGAACTCCTCAAGGAGGGAGCTAAGAAACAAGTTAATAAATAAAAAAAATCATAGATTCATATTGAGTCGGAGCATTGAAAATGAATACAAAAATTTACGAATGCACTTCAAGAGGTTTGTCAGGATCGTAGCAAGTGGAGGTCCATAGTCTCTGCCTACCCCTGCGGGAAACAGGCGTGATATTATGTATGTATGTATGCACTTCTAGCCTACATCGTCATCTTTTGACATCATAGCCACAGATTACTAGTAAGTTACTATAGCCATGACGAATGGATAATAATCATAGAAGCTACCGACACTTTTATAAAACTATTAATAACCAATTTTCAATTTTTTTTGCAATTTTGAAGCTAAGTCGATACCCTATGACATTTTTTTTATTTTTTCCCGCGTCGGTTTTTTTAAACAAATACCCCGAAAAACCCGACTATTTTTACATTTTTCAGAATGCACAAAAAAATTTAAACAACCACACGTGTCTCGTTAAATTCCTCAACTCTTGGTACTATTCCCATCTCGATCCTCCTAAAATCCTTGGAGCTATTGCCAACAATTTGTCTCGGACGATTTGCATCTGATAATTATTTACAATGGTAAAAAATCGTGCACTTTCGAAGTATCAAGGGTCCTGCCGTGAAATAAATAAATATAAAGTCCAAAATAAGTTCGAAACTTGTGTTATGGGATACAAACTTAACAATACTATGTTTTATAAGTATTTATAATAAATACATATATACATAAACATCAAAATGGAAGGACTGAATTACCAAAAATTTTCCAAGTGAAGAATCTTCGGTTTTAAATATCAATGGCGGTGATTGCCAAGCGCAGGATTTATACTCGTATTTGTTACAGTAACAGCAATTGATAGCTGGAAACCGTAACGTATTTTATATTATTTATAGTATTTGTACTTATTTTAGTTACTTTTTAATTTAGTTAATAGATTCAGGTGTTACTTTGCGGAAGTCAAAGTTACGTACTATGTGATTTGAATTACTTTGTGTGATTCCGCCATCAGTTAGTTCATGCAAACTAGCTCCCCCACTACCTCTCTCTTCTCTAATAGTATAAAAGGATGGCAATATGGTGAATTTTTATCATTCGACGTTTGACCGCCGAACGATCAACAACTTGTTTGGTGCCTGAGGATGCCTTGTGAAGAGGCGAAACACGTGTCACGTATACGACGTCCGATGTTGCTGCAGCCACAGCGGATGCAGCAGCATGGGAGGGATCATGCATTGACTGTTGGTGGCGGGTGCACACGGGCTGCTGCTGGCAGGTATGCTGGGACTAACAGTAGTGGTGGGCGCCGGCCGGCAATAGTTTGCATGAACTAACTGGTGGCGGAATCACACAAAATAATTCCAATCACATAGTATGTACTTTTTAATTGTCTATGATTTATGTAATTATGCGACTGCTTTCGTGGTCCAGTGGTCAAGGCGTTCGCCTTGTGATCCGGAGGTCATGGGTTCGGATCCCACTGGGAAGCATTCTATGTGAAAAGTTGTTTGTATTATAGGATGTTACAGGCTTGAATAACCTGATCATCCGAAAAGAAAAATGGTTCCGTGTTTCGGAAGGCACGTATAAACTGTGAATACCAAATGCCATCTGGCGTTTGATCATCAAACTTACCAAGGATTGGTTCTGGTTTTCCCTTTGGATTACGGAGGACAGACGGCAGTTGCTCTGTGTAAAAACCAGTAACCTCGTCAAATCTCCTTGGTTACGTAGCGGACCCCGGGCTCTAAAGCACGACTGCTGAGGACGCAACCGGGAAAATACGCTCGGATGATGATGATGTATGTAATTATACATGAACCATAAACATTTCTTTTTTGAGGCAGCAGTGTAAAAAATAAACAAAACTGAATTCGATATTTGTACTTTATTGAAATAAAATAAAACCTAGTTATATCAATTTTTTTACCTCGATACTCTGATATGCCAAATTTTATCGAAATATTTGTAGTTCTCGAGATCATATATATTGTGAGTAGTTTAGTTACATACAAGAATTGTTTTTTTTTTTTACAAGAAATTGTTTTTAAGAAATTTTACAAAAAATACAAGAATTGTTCGTTTAAAGTAATCCTCTCCTACTAATATTACAAATGCGAAAGTGAGTTTGTATATTTGTTTGTTACCACTTCACGCTTCAACCACTGAACTTATTTAGATGAAATTTGATATGAATATAGTTTGACACCCAGGGAAGGACATATAATTGTTTTTTCTTCTAAAATTCCCATGGTTCATGAGATAAAGCCTAGAGACAAACGGACAGCGGAGTTGTACCCGGTCCCATTTTCGTAATCCATCCATCCCTTTGGGTACGGATCCATGAAAAACAAAATTGGATATATAATAATATTGGATTGGATATATATTTTATGCCTTTTGAACAATAAATATTTGTCAAAAGGCATAAAATATATGACATGTGTTCGAGCAAAAGATTGGATATTAACTCGTTTCACCCATAAATTTCAATAAAATCAACATCAGGCTTTATATTCAAAGGCTGTCGAATACTTTGAATGCCGGTTCAAAAACACGCCTTTCACAAGCAATGTTTATTGGGAAAATCTGTTGGAATATTTTAAATATTTACATGCACAGGAATTGACTTGTGATTTAACTATTGTTTTCAATAAAATAGTTTTAAATTGACCGAAAAAATATTTGAATTTTGCAACTTGCAGCTCTTTAGATTCTAAGCAAAACTTTCACAGAACTATATACGGCTACCATAAATCAGCACATTTTACCCGACTGTCTTGTGATGCCTGTCATTATTATACGAAAATTTTCAAGTTATGTCAAATTCATAGGAATTAGCCTTTATATTTCATGTCTTTTCATAAATACATACATACATACTATCACGTCGTTATCCCTAATGGGGCAGACAGAGCATTTTGAGTCTTGCGGCTCAAAAAGCATATAGAGCCCAGGGCTGCAAGACTCAAAGGCCACTTTTAGCTTGATGTGGCCAAGAAGGTGGATGATTGACATTTAATATAATTGACATTTAAATTAAAACAACATTTGGACGTTATTAAATATTATAGTATAGTATCGACACATTAAATAAAATAAAAAATATGACCAAAATTAAATTAAATTTTAAGACATCAATAAAAAGAAATTACATTTATATTCATAATAATTTCAACATTGAATTTGATACATACTAAGAAATAATCCGCATGCCGTTCCGTTATTTTCTGTTGCAATGCCCTAACAGGGTTCATGTTGTACCTACTAACCTAAGAAGTGACTGTGTAGTGTAATCTAATATAATATGTATAATGTGAAAAGCAATAAATAAATTGAAATTGAAATTGAAGGGATCAAAATAGTGATGGGTTGCTAGCCGCATCGCCTATTAACATGATTCGATTTTTTGCCCTTTCCCTCGATCGGCTCTTACGATCTGCCCGGGAAAACAAGCAGCTGGTACATTCTAAGATTTTTCTTTTCTTCCAGACTAGCATGGAAGTCTTTTCATATTACACCAATATATGGATACTCAGGAACACATGGGGAAGGGAGGGGGGGTTGGTAAACTTACGTTCTGTGACTTATCGATATGGGAAGCGCCAAATGGAGGAGAGAGGGGTTAGTACAGTTATGGCAAATGATAAAAAACTACGATAATATCCTCCATAGTTTGACATACAGAGCCGACCCCAAATAGAGAGAAGGCGAGTGAGATGATAATGACGTTAATTGTTAACTGCCTCCGTGGTGTAATGGTTGGAGCCTTTGGCTCATACCCGGAGAGCGCGGGTTCGATTCCCAGCGGGGGCAACGACTTTGTGTTGTTGTCCTAGTTTGGTTAGGACATTGCAGGCTGATCACCTGATTGTCTGATAAGTAAGATGATCCGTGCTTCGGAGGGCACGTTAAGCCGTCGGTCCCGGTCACTGTCTTTGACATTGGTCGTTACCTAAAACCATGTCAGAGGCCTTTCAGGCGGTTTAAAAACTCTGACAATAGTGTTAGTCACTAACACACACGATAAGAAGACGTTATTGTAAAATGGTATCATAAATTTCTTTTAAATTATTCTTAAAATAAAACTACCTTCTTTCTACGACGAAAATAACTTTACACAGTTTAAAGTAAATATTAGTTTAGTAAAACCCACATCAATATAAACTTCGAGTTCTAGTTAGAAACTCCAATAAATTCCACCGAATCGTGAGGTTTGTTCTATAGTCTGGAGGTACCTAATTTTCATACTAAATTCGCGGGCTTCCATTTGGTTTTTGTTTGAAATTCGCTTTACTTTTAATAAACCACATCCCAATTAGGGAACGTCGCATTAATCCAGTAAACGATTTTGTGGATGAGACATATACAATGGGTCAACGTGTAAAATATATAATCATACTAGCTGTGCCCGCGGACTACGCTCTCCGTGGAAATTTCGGGATAATTATAATACTTTATAATTATACCCTATGTCCTTTCCCGAGTCTCAAACTATATCCATACTAATTTTCATCCAAATCAGTTTAGTAGTTAAAGCGTGAAGAGGTAACAGACAAACAAACAAATGTACATACGCATTTATAATATTAGTAGGATAAGTAATAAATCGAGCCATGTTGATTACTGTAGTGTAATGATATTACAAGTTTATTTGCCATAAGCAAATTAAAAAATACACCAACGCCATCTAGAGATAAGTGGCAGAACTACTTATATTGCTGTCGTAGCGCCATCTCCCATGCTGGTCTGGGAGAAATGAAAAGACTTAGAATGTACCAGCTGCTTCTCTTCCCGCGCAGATCGTAAGAGCCGATCGAGGGAATGGGCGAGATTTGAATCATGGTAATAGGCGATGCGGCTAGCAACCCATAACTATTTTGATTCCTTTTCCATCCTTTGCCATCTATTATTTGTCAGGTAATAACTAGTTAACCCGCAATAACTTTTGAATGACTTTACCGATTTTTATCAACCTTAGAGCTAAGAACCAGGGAATTTGCTTTCACGGGAAAAAAAAAACAACGCAATCGGTTCATCCGTGCGAGCGCTACGATGACACAGACAGACACATAAACTGACAGACGGACAAACAGACTGACAGAGTTAGCAACAACCTCCTTTTTTCCGACCTCCGTTTTGTATTTTTTTTTTCTTTGCTTATAAATCCAGTTCGGAGGATGAATAACAAATAAAATAAATATTTTTTTATCCTTGAAATGTATAAAACAACCAGCCTATGCTATCTTAGATACATCATATTAGCCTCAAGAAGTCTACAGCTTTATTTCCCATCTTGTCCGGACTGGGGATCGATCTGGGATCTCCGGTGTGAGACAGGCTGGCATGGTATGGTGACCTGGCCACAGAGCTTTTCATACTATGCTATATGCCACATCCAATAACTGACAAACTTACCTCTCGAATCCCGTGCACTCTCCTGATGATAAATTGCCTGCGGTTTTGGATTGCTGCAGCCGAGCAGCTGCGATCGGCGATAATTAAAGCTGGATCAACTTTGTATCGACTCAGTTGTTCACTGGGCTGTGTTTTAGACTACTTACATACATATGTAGCGGGAGCGAGCGCGGGGATTCATATAAAATATGTAGAAGCCCTTTGGAGAAGTTGATGTTATGGGGCGCTCCCGCCAAAACCAATTTCTAGATGAAAGGTGTACCTTTGAATAGGTTTCGGCAAGCGCAAAATCTATTGCAAGAAAAAGGGAAAGGTCTGTGGGTGTTGGCATGAGATTGGGATGGACTGATACTGGGATATTGCCATAGAAACGTAGGCAGGTGGTGGCTTGCCGCCCACTGGATGGGCCCCTTAAACGCGCCGAAAGTAGTTGCCGGCAAAGGAGCAAAACCGGTGCAGGCGACTCAGGGGTGTCGAGAGTTGTGCTGCGCTTTCTCCGAAGTTACTCGCAGCGTTGTGCCCTTTAACACTTCCCCTAGAGCAACAGCTCTAACGATTCTTCTCTGCAGAGCTGATAGCCCTGCGAGCCCTCTTCGGTCTCCACCCCGACAGATGTCGCGGTCTTTTTTTATGTATGTTCACCGATTATTCGAAGACGTTTGGATTGATCTGGAAATTCTTTGTTTGAAAGGGTACTTGCGAGATGGTTCCATAGAAATTTTATCAAAATCGGTTGAGTAGGTTAGGGGTGAAGTCGGTTTTTAGTTTTGAAAAATTTTTGTACCTAATATGAGACAGTGACTAATGTTAAGAACTGATGTACATAATATGTTGTGACGAAGTTCGCACTGGTGCTTCCCACCTTACCCCCGCTCTCCACCCCGCGCGGCCCATATAAATAGGAAGGCGTGAGGAATCTCGCCCTCTTTTGGCCACGACTGGACGCCGGGCCGGTGCATCTTCAAAAGCTGAGTACCTACTTTCGAAAATCTCTTCTGGAACAACGAATCTCGTGGATGTGAACCTACGACCCTTACCTGTGACTACTTTCGCCATTTAATGTATAAATTGTTAAAAATTGAATTAAAGAGTTTGGTCTTTCAAAATAATCTTATCGTCACAATGTAATACTATAAATGATTGAACTTAATTGAATAGGTGTTTTTTATTTTTCGTCTTCGTTAGTGGCCAACACGGGTGTCAGATTTTTCACGCTTCCTAAAGGCATCTGACATATCTTGCCTACTGCTATACAATGTTGACAGCCGGTACCAACAGATTATACTTATGCAGAAAGCATAATTAAAAATTCTAAGAAAACAGAAACATTATTTAAATAACCGTTCATTAAACAGCGTTAAAACTTAAAATAAAAAACGAATTTCCAACGTAAAACACAAGTTAAGCACACAAAAGCGAACTCATGCATTGCAAATGTGTTTATAGAAAATATAAAAACGTGTTTAAAGCCTGGAATTAAAAACAAACACACGTCGTACTCAGTGGCAGATCCAGAGGAGGGTTTTTTGGGTTGTTACACCCCACAGTCAGTGTGAAACTTAGACCAAGTGTGAAACCATTTTAAAATGTCATCATCATATCAGCCAAGGGACGTCCACTGCTGGGCAAAAGGCCTCAAGGATTTCCAAAAGGACCGATCGGAAGCGACCTGCAACCAGCGCTTTCCTGCAACCTTGCTCAGGTCATCTGACTACCTAGCAGGTGGGTATCCTACACTGTGCTTGCCGGTACGCGTAGCTGCCATTCGAGGACTTTTCTGCCCCATCGGCTATCGGTTTTATGTGCCCCGCCCACTGCCACTTTAATCAGAATCCGCTTGGCTATATCAGTGGGCTTTGTTCTTTTACGATTCTCCTCATTTCTGATTCGATCGCGCAGAGAAACACCGCTCATGGTCCTCTCCATAGCCCGTTGAGTGACCTTGAGCCTTTTAATGAGACATCCAACTATATCCATACCAAATTTCATCTTGTAAAATAGGTACCCGAGAGAAAGAGAGAAATTAGGTATATATCGTTTTATTGTTGTTGCTCACAGAGCGTGAAAAAGAGTGGGGCATGGACACGGCCTGAATCTCCTTATATCTTTTCAAGCATTGATCTAATAATCGATACTAGGACACGTAATGCAATGCAAGCCATGTAGATGGCGCTTGTGTTTAACACATTTGAATCGATTCAATGGTTAAAGCATGAAGAGGTATCAGACAGACAGAGTTACTTTCGCATTTATAAATTAGTTAGCTTGTCTATCGGTGTTGTGTGTTAAATGAATTGGTATATTAATTTTACGTATTTAATCGTTATTCTTGATGAAATTTGCGCCTTGCCCCCCCTAATCTATAGACTACATACACCCTGTATTCCTATGCCACGGTTCACTTGTGTCGGAATATTTTCAATATGTTTACATCAATGCCTTTTCGATCTTTGATCCTTTTTCCTATATAAGGAAAAAGAGGGATTGTAACATACGTACTGTATACTTTTTATATTAAACGTTTTAAATACTTGAATGTACATTAAAGTATTTTTCAGATCTTTGGAACATATTAATTAACAAATTGCTAGATGTACATCTCTACCTGTATATATTTTCAATTTTCTCTGAAGGCGAAATTGTAGCAGAACCCATCAAAAGTTCCCACATTCGTAACAAACTGTTTAAAAGTAAACACGGTGACAATCTACAATTTGACCAACAACTATTCCAGAAAGAACTTTAAATCATTCAATATTATTAATAGTCTGTCTAGTTTTAAAACGAATTTGCGCCAAAAGGGGCTATTTTTGGCGAAAACTCGTTTTAAAACTAGACGGACAAGTTAACGCAATAATAACTTTCAACGGTCGTTCATATAATAATTCAAAGGTCCTTCAAGAGATTGTTCATGAAATCAAATAGCCAATCATGGCCAAAACCTTCAAACAATCCATTTCAAATGAGGGCGCACCCGCGCACCTCGGCTGAGTTCTGCTACCATTTCACCTTAAATCTATCTATACATATAATAAAACAGTAAAAAAAGTGTGTCTGTACATTAAATATATTACCAAAAAAAATATTGGGGGCGATAGAGATGTAGTAATAAAGTAAGAATTTAAAAAAAAATGTCTGTCTGTTTGTCTGTATGTCTGTTTGTCTGTTTGTCTGTTTGTCTGTTTGTCTGTTTGTACACGCTAATCTCGGGAAATACTGGACGAATTCGAATGAAACTTTTTTTGTTATATAACTATTAAGCCTGGGCAACATATAGGGTATAAATAGTTTAGGAAAATGGAACGCCTGATGCAGAACCATAATAGTCCAGCTAAACTATAAGAGATATAAAAATGCCGCCTTAGTAAAAGTTGTTCAGCCTGATGAGCATTTACCAGAGACATAAAGTCCACGCGAACGAAGTCGCGGGCTTCGGCTAGCATTTTAATAAAGTTTTTCGAAATATACTTTTTCATGTTATTATTATTTTTAGTTTAAGAGAAAATTCAAGATATAGATCTCTATCTATATCTTGAATTCAAGATATAGATCTCTATCTATATCTTGAATTCAAGATATAGATCTCTATCTATATAGCTACCATATTCTAAGACCGATAGAGGGTAGGCCCTAGAAAATGGTTGGTCGACTGTACAAAAGAGGTGCCTACTGCCTTTTAATTATGATCAGAAATATTTTATAATCAGGATGCATTTATAAATAAATAAAACACCAATTTTGTGTTCTTCTTCTTCTTATCGTGTGTGTTAGTGACTAACACTAGTGTCAGAGTTTTTAACCGCCTTAAAGGCCTCTGAAATGGTTTTAGGTAACGACCAATGTCAAAGACAGTGACCGGGACCGACGGCTTAACGTGCCCTCCGAAGCACGGATCATCTTACTTATCGGATAATTAGGTGATCAGCCTACAATGACCTAACCAAACTAGGGCAACAAAACAAAGTCGTTGTCCCCGCCGGAAATCGAAACCGCGACCTTCGGGTATGAGCCGAACCACTACACCACGGAGGCAGTTATTTTGTTAATTTTGTGTTGAATTACAATGATAATTTTTCACACCGTTTTTTCATTTAAAGTAAACTGGAGAACACAAGCTCTGCAATCACTTTAACGGCGAGCTTTTAATATCAACCCCGTCTCTTAATGAAAAGCTTGCGAAATAGGGAGGAAATTTTAATGTGTTTATTAAAAATATTCAGTATTTTTACAGAATTTAATTTAGGAAAATATATACATACATACTATCACGTCTTTATCCCTAATGGGGTAGACAGAGCATTTTGGGTCTTGCGGTTCTATGCAGAGCCCAGGGCCGCAAGACCCAAAAGCCACTTTTAGCGTCATGGTGGGCGAGAAGATGGAAAAGCAATCAATACAGTGATGGGTTGCTAGCCGCATCGCCTGTTAACATGATTTGCATTTTTGCCCATTCCCTCGATCGGCTTTTACGATCTGCATGGGAAGAGAAGCAGCTGGTACATTCTAAGTTTTTTTATTGCTCCCAGACCAGCATGGGAAGGAAAATATATGAATTTACATAACATACAAACATACATATCGCGTGGTTACCGGCAGAGTAGTGGCTAATAATTAAGAATAACGCATGCTTAATGCGTGTGTATGTACCATGTGATCAAAAAATTCGTCAGAGTAATTTGAAGTCACAATTGGTTGTACACTCACGAAGTTAACAGTGAGTCGTGAGTTCAAATCCCACTCGTGGAGAAACCTTTCATCACATGTTTTAATTTGAACTCTTTTGTTCTAATAGGTAAAACAAATCTATATACTTAGACCAGAATGAAAGTAAAGTATTATTTTTTTGTTAAAACTAATGTAACTTGGAGGTGACATCAAGTATTCTCAAGTCACATTCACCCTGATGAAGACCTACAGATGAGGTCGAATCCTTAGGTCGAAACATGTGTGACACTGGTCATTCGACAAACAACGTTTCACCAATTGTTCATTTGGCAAACGATACATTTGACAAAAGTATCATCTTACAAAAACTCACTTAGCAAATGATCCATTAGCAAACACTACACTTGTTAAACGTGTTAAAGGGCATTTCTTCAAATTTCGTTCTCCGCGTAACCTTCGTGGCGAAATTGAAATTACCAATAATCTTTTGAAAAAAAATACTACGCTATAGATGGTTTAAAAGCAAATAATATACTGTTTGAAACTTTCAAATTGACTTATAAATGATAAAGATATAAAATTCCGAAAAAAATCTGCCCACGAAAGTTACTATTGATGCCACGAAAGTTACGCCAGTAAAAAATACAACTCAGTTGTAGCGAAAACTTTAGTTTTCGCTTTTAGTTGTAGCGAAAACTTTAGTTTTCGCTACAACTAAAAGCGTAAGTAAAAGTACTTTAGAGCAATCCCTAGTGTATATCATGTATCTACGTCTATTCCTTTATATTTGTACTTATTTATATGACTTCCTTCGAAGAACATATCTTACCATTATTTCTTTTTTTTGCTTTGTAGTAAATTTCTCTCGGCTTTGCTTTTACAATATTGTGTAATTCGGTATCTATTTTTATTTTTTTCTCTTCTTCTTATTTCGGCTAATCGCTTTTTCTCCAGATGTAATTTTTTACGGCGGCATTTTTAATTTAAATACGTTAAACCATTAAATTCGTTAAGTTATGATAATTCTTTAAAAAAATTACACACTTACAAATATGCATACAAAGTCACAAACGTGGATATAAACCTGTATACAAACTTGTCATAAACTAAAATACAGAACCAAATTTAAACTCTCATATAAAGTAACATACAAACGAATACTTTATTAAAGCTAAACAAATCCTAAAACAAACTCCAATGGAAACTCACACATAAACTCACATTCTTACTATCATACTAATTCAGAAACTCACAATCAAATTTACAGACAAATTAACAAACCAAATATATAAAACCAAACACAAGAAACTAATTATACTTCTACTCGCGAGAATATTCTTCGGCCGGCTCATCGTTACTTACACATACTAACACTTACCAAGAAATACTAATACTTTCCAACACTGAAATACATATATTACAGTCAACGAATAATTGTGGATGGAAAAGTCGAAAGCAGAAATCTTGACTCGGCATCTTTGTTAGGACTAGTTAGGACATAAACATACTAAAAGTCCTTACCCCTTCGAGGTGAGCCCGCGAGGGGAGGGCACAAAGAAGGTCCCGTTTTTTGGTTTTTTGCTTACATCTCGTAAACGGTGCGTTGTACGAAATTTTGTTGTACTACATTATGAAATCTGATAAAATTATCTACAACTATGGCTTTCACTCTTTTATCTATCTCCAATTTTTACCTAATACCAACCCATAGCAACACTTACATATACCATAACATACCGACACAAGCAAACATTGTTTGAGAACATTTTAATAGATTTTTCATTGTTAGATTACTCGTATATTAGAAACCGCTATAAGGAATTTCACAAAAAAGTTTGTCGTATAAAAAAAAACCGAAATAAACATGTTTTTAGTATTTTGTTGTTACGAACATAGTAAGGTATGATATAATATATGTAAAGAAATGAATATCATTGGTAATTTAGTGAGAATTAATAAAGATACGTAACTTTCGTGGCATGCTTTATAACTTTCATGGTGAAATCGCCACGAAGTCTGCACCACGAAAGTTACGAAAATGTAACATTTTTTAAAATTACGGAGACAATTACGTATGAATTTAAAAACAAAATATTGTTAAATAAACTCGAAGGCATATTACATTTAAGAGTGAATCGTTAAATGCGGAATAATTACTATTATTCTTCAAAAAGTGACCACAAAGGTCACTTGGGTTAGAGAATTTGAAAAAACTTAAAGAAATACACATCTGTATTTATTTGCAGACAACCGGTGAGCAGCGCATGAGTTCCCCACCAATGACGGGTCGCTACTGTTTATCCGCGCAACTAAAATTTGTACCTATGATTAAACTCGTTCTGAAGTTATGAGCTGTTTTGTATCGTTTTTTGTAAACTAGCAAAATCGTGTGACAGAGACTAAATGCTTTATAACTTTTTTTATTTAAGAGATACAATTACCATTTTTTGTACAACTATGCATTGTTTAATCATAAGCAGTTAGAAATACAAAATTTACTTATTGGGTGATAAACAAAAAAGTTATACGAGAAGGCAAAAGCGCGCGCGTAAGTGTGACACGCGGAGAACAGCAAATTTGCTCCCGATTTTGGCATTCAAATATTATTTATAAAATTACTGTACATTATGTATCTTATTTAATTATGATTTTGTATAGGGGTATAACTAAAGTAACTCCTGCAATCGATTTTAAAACCATACATTGATAACGTTAGGAATAAAGACCGTGTGACAGTAAAAAAAGGCACTCTAAAGAAACACCCTAAATAATAAAATGACAATTGACTTTTTATCATTTCGCCAAATAATGTGTTTCGCAAATTAAAATAAATATTTACATAGGACACAATAAATAACTAAAAACTAAATGTCATTTACCCAAATGTTATTTCACAAAAAGTACTTCATTTTTTAAACATCACGATTTAGTGGTTCTCTATTTTGTCTCATAAATTTAATATCCATAATTTAAGATCTCATAATATTTTTTACCCTAATAATCATATGTCCGAATGATGCCTAGCCCTAACATATTTTTGTTTCTATGTTACTGTGTATGTGTTATTTTGCCAAATGACTTTTGGTCAAACAACAGGACCCCATGTCGCCCAGCCACTCTCTAATGTGAATAAATGTAAAACCCGTTTACTTCACACTAATTATGAAAGGAAATACTATCTTAAATGCAGCTGTAATTAAATTTTAATCAATTTCTCACAACTGAGAAACCTGACCACGTTTCCATCCTAACTTTGAACCCACAGCAAGTTTCCTTCAAACACAATTCGATACAACGTTGATCCGGTTTTAATAAGTCTGGATGGAAAATAAAAAATGTACAGATAGGTGATCCAAATTTTTATGATTGAAAATATCTTATTACTTTATTGCCGTAGGGAAACGACGTTTTTTAAGTTGGTATTGCAGCTGGTTGGTATAGATTACAGCTGTTGTCAACTCTCATATTTGGAAATATTGTATGAATTTGGCTTCTATTACTAGGAGTACTTTTTTGCATAAAAAAACTAATAAAATTAGGTGATGGGTGAGGTACATAAAATTTACTTTTTCTGCCAGGCCTTAAAGAGGCGCAAACAAACTTTGTTTCTCATGTATACGACACTTTTAGATATAGTTTTCTGGTAAAATATATCTAAAAGTGTAGGTTAAGGCCATACCCAAATTTTCCGGGGTCCAGTGGCGCCGCCATTTAAAATAAATCATTTGAAAGGAAACGGAGATATCATTTAAAATTGTGTCTTGGTCAAGTTCTAGATACTCATTCAAAGTATTTTTTAAACTACTTTTTGTAGTTTAAAGTGAGAACGTGAAGCTTTTCTACGCACATTTGCGAAAAACGGCCACTTTTAGCTAATGTGCGTAGAAAAGCTTCACGTTCGCACTTTAAATTATAAACAGTAGTTCATAAAATAGTTTTAAAGGTTATCTAAGGCTTGACCAAGACACAATTTTGAATGATATCTCCGTTTCCTTTTAAATGATTTATATCAAATGGCGGCGCCACTGGACCCCGGAAAATTTGGGTATGGCCTTAAACAGAAAATATTATGCAATTTTATCGATCGATAAAATGCAAAATTTCCGGTTTCCGGCAGAGTAGAATAGAGCAGTCGTAGAAAGCGACTGAGGATATACAAGCTAAGCAAAGCTTATAAACATGAGAGCTCTCCAACCCATCTGGCCAGGCAGCGTGAAGAGTGTAGGCCAAAGTTCTCTGTCTGCTCTGGCCAAGTATGGCTCTGGTAGTACAGAGACTGTCGTGCTCCTGCAGTGAAGACAAAAAGAGTTAATGATGAAAATGCAAAACCCGGATGAAAATTTGGTACCTAATGCATCACAAGTAGTGATATTTATGGGCAAGCTGGCTCATCACATATCGTGATGAAACGTTACGTTTCACTCCACTTTTCATCACAATATGTGATGAGTCAGCTTGCCCATAAATATCACTAAAATTTGTTATTCATATCGACAATAACAAAACGCTCCGTTTCACTCCGCTGTTCGTTCCATCCATGTATATAAATCGTAACATTACGAATGAATAGCATTCACTCGTTAACAGCCTTCGCAATTAAAACAATGAAATTCATTAAACAATCGCAAACTTTACATTTTAGCAGAGCATGTCCAGATAAAGAGGTAGTTATTTCCCGTCATGGAGACCTGCTACCTAATACTATCCGTTGTATTATTTGTGGTCCTTCGAATTGTGGAAAAACTAATGTAATCATAGGTCTTCTTTTACATGAAAATGGATTACGTTTTAAAAACATTTATCTTTATTCAAAAACATTATATCAACCTAAATATATGTATTTAGAAAATATTCTTAATTTAGTGCCGGATGTATCATTTGCTAAATATCAAGACAATGAACTTATTCTAAGCCCTCATGATGCAAAACCGTACTCCATTATTATTTTTGATGACGTTGCATGTGAGAATCAATCTAATATAAGGGATTACTTCGCAATGGGAAGACATAAATTTATCGATTGTTTTTACTTGAATCAAACATACAGTAAGATTCCTAAACAACTCATAAGAGACAATGCAAATCTTTTGATATTATTTAAACAGGATGATGTGAACCTCCGGCATGTATATAACGAACATGTGAATACCGATATGTCATGGTCTCAATTTCGAGAAATGTGTACAAAAATATGGAGCGAACCCTATAACTTTGTGGTAATAAATAAGGATTGTGCAAAGAACGGAGGCGGTTACCGAAAGAATTTCGATACTTTTGTGTTATTTGATGAGCACATATAATCATATAAGAAGGTTTTATTAAGAAACTAATTCAGTCTAACTATTACCGTATCAGACGTATAACGTACTCATTCAAAATGGAAAAAGAGTTAAAAGCCGAAATAGTTAAAGTTGCAGAAGCTGTTAAAAAGAAAATTAAAGATATGAGAACTATGGAATCTTACAATGACAATGTTTTCAATACAATTCTTAAACCTGTATCTGATCCATTACATGAGTTGATAAAAGATAAAAACAATAAAATTCTATCAAAACAGTCTGAAGATAACATCTTTACTAAAACTGTATCACCCGAATCAAATTTCAACAAAACTCTTAAGATGAACCTTTCAAACAATATTACACAAGAAGATTATCCTGAAAACGATTCTGACGAAGATATCGATTTTGATAATTCAGGAGACTCGGTAGAGAATAATATTAATAACAGCAACACATCATTTAAAACTATTGAGTCAATGCCGAGTCCTAGCCAAAATACATCATCTTGGTCACTTTCCTCTGAAATATTTGATGATGTTCCTTTCGGAGTTAGAAGAGAACGAGGTAAACTAATGCTGGGTACATCACGAGTAGATATAAATGATCAAAATATAAATATAGCAGGTTGTGATTATGAAATAACGCCTGGAATTAAGGAGCTGTTGTTCAAAAAAGTTCCTAATTTAGAACTAGTTACTGAACATGATAGACAAGAATACAAAGCAATGTTAATTACTACAAACGCACATCGACGAGATTTTGACCCTAGTAAACCAATTAAATCTAACAAAGGACGAAAGTATTTACACGTTATTAAACCACTTTTTAAATTGCGTAAGCCTTCTACATCTTCAATCAGTAATACTGAGGATATCGCTGAAGGAGAAGGCCTGATTCTAAGAAAGAAATTTAAAAAAAATACTGATTACATTTACTGGGACGATCCTAATGAATTAGTTGAAAGACTGAAATTATTAATAGCATCTAAAGATGCTGGCAACACTGGTCTTGATAACGAAATAATTTCAATCATAGAAGAACTGCGTGAAAGCGGGACTATAAATTAATAACACCACCTTCAATTCAGATCATTTATTACTCCTCAGTGAGCGACTTCGATTCAAAATGAACGTAGATAAATTCGGACACCATGTTCATAAAAGACTACGTTTGTCAGAAATACTAGATTGTTCGACAAATCACCTAATAAGATCGGAAACTGGAGATTTTGATTTCCATTTTACTCGACTGAGAGGAATTCAAGAACCTGTGGCTCATGATGATGCAGTGAATAAAAAATATGTAGATAAAAAGATAGCTGATGAAATCATTGCTGTCAAAAATGCAATAAAAGCAGATGTTTTAAATAAAATTAATCAGTTTGAAAAAAAGACTTACACTCGAGAGCATATTGATAAAATAATTAAGGAACTTCAAAATGGTAAAGCTACAAGTGGTAAATGAAATTCATAGATCAGCACGCAGAAATTTCGATCGTCGTTGTGTGATATTAAAAGGAATAGACGACCTATGGCAGGCAGATCTGATTGATTTTCAATCATTAAAGAAATATAATAGTGGATTCGCATACATTTTAATAATCATTGATGGTTTCTCAAAATACGCATGGGTAGTTCCTTTAAAAACCAAATCAAAAAAAGAAGTTCTTGTAGCATTTGCTAAAATTGTAAAAGAAAGTGGACGTAGCCCTAAAAACCTACAAACTGATAGAGGGACAGAATTTTACAATGATATTTTTAAAAGATATATGAAATTAATGAAAATTAATCACTATTCGTCGTACTCAACAAAAAAAGCTTCAATTGTAGAAAGGCTAATCAAAACATTGAAGATTAAATTGTATAAATTATTTAGTTATCAAGGTAATTATAAATGGATTGGGAAAAAATTAAACGATATAGTATTTTCATACAACAATCATAAACATAGTGTAACCAAATTTAAACCCGTAGACGTAAATACAGAAAATGAAAACCTAGTAAAAAACAATATTAAGAAAATCCAAGAGAGTCGAACTAAAACATTCAAAAATAAATTTAAAATAGGTGACCCCGTTCGAATAAGTAAATATAAGAGTAGTTTTGCGAAAGGTTACACACCTAACTGGTCAACTGAAATTTTCACGATTAAGACAGTCAATAATACAAGCCCGACTACGTATCATATACAAGATCAAAAAAAACAAAATATACTGGGCTCATTCTATCAAGAAGAATTACAAAAAACTAAATATCCAAATATATATTTAATTGAAAAAATTATAAGAAAAAAAGGAAACAAGTTGTTTGTCAAATGGTTAGGATTTCCTAACGAGGAAAACAGTTGGGTAGATAAAAGTTCTATTGTATCATAATAAAAAAAAAAATTATATATACGGATAAATAACACAGTAAGTTTTTCAATATATGTGCTAACTTTTCACATTTTGCTCATTATATGATAGGCAATGAAAGGAGGTGGACTTGTTAACAGTTTGATAAACAACATTCCGTTTGAGCTTCACTTACCCGGTTACAACTATTGCGGACCTGGCACGAGATTACAAGAAAGACTAATTAAAGGTGATAAGGGTGTTAATAAATTAGACGAAGCTTGTAAATATCACGATATTGCATACACTAATCCTAACCTAACTGAACGTCACAAAGCAGATTTACAACTGATGAAAATGGCAAAGACGCGATTACATTCCAAAGGTGCTAGCAAAGGTGAAAAGATAGCGTCGTGGATAGTTGGCAAGGTAATGAAGGCAAAATTAAAATCTGGTGCGGGGATCAAACAATTTAAAACCTTCGTGTCAAAAATACGAACACAAGTAAAAAAACTGAAATCAAAAAATAACAAAACTGCTATTAAATACGCTTATAAAGCAGCAAAAAAATTGTTTCCTAAAGTATGTCATGTTCGTTTACCAAGAGTTATACCAATTCCTAAAACAGGAGGAATTTTACCTTTGATACCAATTTTTGCGGGATTATCAGCACTAGGAGCTTTAGCAGGAGGTGCTGCTGGTATAGCGAAGACAATAAATGATTACAAAACTGCACAAAAGAATTTACATGAATCTGAACGTCATAACAAAACCATGGAGGCTATTGCGATTGGAAAAGGTTTTTATCTTAAGCCATATAAAAAAGGAAATGGTTTATTTTTGAAATCTACAAAAAACTAACAAGCAGGCTACCCAAGCGCGCTCTTACGAATATCGATATTATTAAAAACTCTAAAAATATTCCATACTTCCGAGGTGTCTATATGAGAGATAGATTGCCGCGTAAATCGAGTCCTATTGAGTGTGGTATAATTAACTTAGACAGTCATAATAATAACGGAACTCACTGGGTAGCCTTCGCAAAAATAAACGACTACTGCGAATATTTCGATAGTTTTGGTAACTTGAAGCCACCCAAAGAATTGGTGAAATATTTAAATGTAAGTGATTTACAATATAATTACACTAGATTCCAAAACTTTAATACTGTAAATTGCGGACACTTGTGTTTAGAATTTTTGCAGGACTTTTGGTGTAAAAATGCTATATAATAATTATTAAGTTTGAATAAAACATCATTCCCATAATGTCTTTCACTCTGTCAATAACTGGAAACAGTTCAGTACTATCAACAAACTATTCGCCTCCGTTAGAACTCAATGGCGAATACGAGTTATCACTGTTGCATTTTTCTACTTTTAACTCTATACCAAATATTACTACAACGAATAATAAATTCTATTATGGTATTGACGAAGTGGTTGAAATTCCTGAAGGGGCTTATGAACTCCAAGACCTTTGCG
Organism: Acrobasis consociella; assembly: GCA_963555685.1. Classification (NCBI taxonomy): domain Eukaryota; kingdom Metazoa; phylum Arthropoda; class Insecta; order Lepidoptera; family Pyralidae; genus Acrobasis; species Acrobasis consociella. Next base: position 2,222,603 of record OY743127.1, read on the forward strand.
AATTCTTACAATCAAAAGTGAATAACTGTGTTTTTAAGTTATTCTGCAACAATAACACACTGAACCTCTCGATCTTCTGTTCAAAAGATATTCATTTTGAAAAACCAAATTCTATTGGACCTTTACTAGGGTATGGTAAAAATTTTCTTATAAAAGGCAAATGGCACAAATCTCCACTGCCAGTTAACATTTTATCTACAACCGTGCTGCGGGTTGAATGTGACATTACTGGAGGTTCTTATATTAACGGAAAATCAAGTCATATAATTCACGAATTTGCTTTAAATGTACCTCCTGGCTATAGAATAATAGAAATCCCAAAAAATAATATTTACTTTCCGGTGAATAGAAGCACTGTCAATAGTATAAATATTAGAATACTGGATATAAGAAACAATTTAATAAATTTTCGCGGAGAAGAAGTGCAATTGTACTTATTTACATTTGAAAAAAATATGATTGACTACAATAAATACACAACTTCAACAAATCAAAAGTTTAGTACCAATCAAACCATCAAGAAGATAGCACACACTCGTGTAAATAAGAAGAAAATAAAGAAATTAACAGCTGCTAATAAATATTTTCTAAAATCGATTGGACTTCTAAAATGAATTTTTTAAACATAACTAATCCACCTGTTTATGACAACTCCATTGACGGTATAGAAACACATTCGTACAAGCCGTATATAACTACTTTTAATAGAAATGATGAAATTCGGATACCCATAAATCAACAAGACTTATATGTACTCCCGAGTGCAAGTACCTTGTATGTTGAAGCTGTAGTCAACGTTGTCAAAAGTGATAAGAAAGAACCAGTTCAGGTTATACAGTTTACAAACAATCCACTTTTGTACCTTTTTCAAGATATACGATATGAATTGAATGGAGTTGAAATAGACAAAGTAAAAAATGCCGGTATTACGACTACTATGAAAGCACTGATATCAATGAATGAGGCTGAGTCAAAGATATCGAAAGTATGGGGATGGGATATACACGGGATCAAAAATGAAATTGGAGGTCATTTTGCTGCATCAGTTCCACTCAGCAACATATTAGGATTTGCAGAAGATTATAAAAAAATTATTGTTAATTGCAAACATGAGCTTGTTTTGTTACGAAGTAATACTAACCTGAACGCGTTAAAACTAAACACAGGCGAGGAGGTTGAAAGTATCGATATCAAAAAGATTGTATGGCGTATGCCTCATGTTAAAGTTTCAGACAGAGAAAGAATTAATTTACTAAAAATACTCGAAAAAGACAGACCTATTCAATTAGTGTTTAGAAACTGGGATCTTTATGAGTACCCTATGCTACCAAAGACCACAAAACATACCTGGTCAATTAAGACATCATCGCAAATTGAAAAACCCAGATACGTTATATTAGGTTTGCAGACAAACAGAAAAAATAACGCTCATAAAGATATGTCTCAGTTTGATCACTGTAATATTCGAGATGTCAAAGTTTTTTTAAACTCTACATACTATCCCTATGAAAGCTATAATACCAACTTTGCAAAACATAACTATGCATTAATATACGAACAATACGTAAATTTTCAACAGTCTTATTATAACCGCCCATGCAACTCCTTGTTAAGCGCTCAAGAGTTTAAAAATATAGCTCCTTTATACGTGATCGATTGCTCTAGACAGAACGATAACATTAAATCAGGACCGGTAATTAATATTTGCTTGGAATTAGAAAGTGATAAAGAAATCCCTGATCAGACATCAGCTTATTGTCTAATTCTGAACGATTGTATAGTCGAATATAAACCTTTGAGCAACATTGTTCGTAAAATATCATGAACACGATTATTTTTGTTGATGTTCAAGGATTCAAGGATTGTTATAATAAATTTATAATCAAAGAGTTTGCATTATCTACTAAGGAGTTCACTCAAGTATTTTTAATTAAACCTCCATATGCATATACTTCATTATCTCCAAAAGAAAAGAAGACCATACGTTACCTGGAGCGACAGAGGGGGATATCCTGGAGTAGTGGACATGTAAATTGTATACAATTTAAAAGAATTATTGAACCAATCCTAGAAAATAAAACTATTGTAATGAAAGGTCTCGAGAAACAGAAATGGATAAAGGAACTCTGCGATAATTGTGTTTTAATAAACATAGAAGACAAAGGAAGTCCTAATTTTAAGACTTTATATAAAACTTATTGTATAAATGAATGTGACTTTAATTGTTTTAGTCATAAGAACTTTTGTGCACTAAAAAATGTTATTTGTATCAAGAAATGGTATTTAGAAAATAATTAGTTCAGTACTTATTTACAATAAATATTATTAGAACAAATTAATATATTCTCTTTATTTATTCATATTCTTTACTAGTTTACCCTTACAGAACGTAAAGGTTAACAACTAAGTTAGGCGGTCTAAAATGATGCAAACGCCGGTTGAATTTTAATCAATATTATTATTTTTTTCCTCTATACGGTGAGGCTTACTTAGTTGTTTGTTAACCTTTAATTAGTTAAAAAAGAAAGAAAACATATATATTCACACGTTTATTTCGTATTTATTATTAATTTCATGCATATTTATTATCATTATTTTTAAATAATTAATTTATTTAATATATAAAATTATCGAGATAAGTTTACTTACATGACTAACAAAAACACACTTAATCTTTAATCTTTAATAAATTTAAATATATTATTTTTTCGTATTTATATCGAATTTCATACATATCTATTACCATCATTTTTTATTTTTTATTTAAAAACTTTATTGTACTTAATAACAAACATTATACTTAATTTTAAACACAGTGCTACAAATGGTACACTTTTATGTAAGTAATTTATTTTTCGATATTGGTCTACTTAAATAAATATCAAAGAAAAATATTCACTAATTACACTTCAAAATTAAAAACTCTTTCACCAATAATCACCAACAAGTTTTCTTGCAATCCTATTGATAACATGTTCTGTTAGGTTCATGATTTCATCCGTTTGTTCTTGCACTACGTATTGCGCGGAGGTTATTGTCACCTTCTCGTCAGAGCATGCTGATTGATTGTCATCTAAATTATAGACTTTAATTTTTATTAATTTTCTTGCCTTTCCCCTTTGTTTTGAAATCACATAAGATGACGATGACACTTCATGTTTTCTTCTATCATCTCGTTTTTTCGAACGACTTGCTGATATGTTCTCACAGTCACTGAAATCGTACGGTGGATCTTGTGCATATTGCGAAAAAAGTATACGAGTATCCTGAGAGTCCGACATGATCTGTAAAAAACAAAACAATTAATAACATTCGGCTACAAAATTAACAATTGAAACCGAAATAAATCAGAAATGATTATACTTACTTACGTTTAATCAAAAATAAGTGTAGCGTCGGTTTGGTAACTAGAAGAAGTTTGTACTCAACAGATGTCAATGCGATAATGAGTATGAAAGTATAATAAATTGATCAAGTACGCCATCGTGTATGTATAAGACAGCACAGGATTTTATTCTGTATTTCATTAAGTGCAGGTTTTAAATTACATTGTCTAATATAAATAATAAACATGATACAATGATGTAAACTGCTTCATCAGTAGATTCGTGTTAAGACTTGTTTTTGCTTTGAGTACTTGTGTGCGGAATCAGATGACACATTGTAACCCGGTGAAAATATAGGGTACTGACCTACTCATTGTTGAATACCGATACATTTGCACGTCTTTATCTCTGACGGGTAGACAGAGCTTAGAACAATAGGTTTCACAAACCATTAAGAGTGATGATGAGATGAGCGTTAAGATGGAGAACGGAATCAAAATAGTGATGGGTTGCTAGCATTGCTTATTAACATATATGATTCAAATCTAGTCCTTTCCCTCGATTCGCTTTTACGATCTGCACGGGAAGAAAAGCAGCTGGTACATTCTATGTTGTTTGTATATAAATATATATTGCAAGTAATGAATAAAAAACGGAATTATTAATAAGAGTATTTTATTAATAGGTATCTATTAACAAAAATGGTTATAAGTCACAAATTAATACATTTAAAGTCTAATAAATATAACAAAGTACAAACTGTCAAATTGCTGTAGGTACCTAGTAAATTTTTCCTGTTTAGAATTTAAGCACTTACTTACATTTTATTGTTTAAAACGAAACATTACTAACACAGACATATTTGCTACCTTTTCAAATCTGTTCATACAGTTATCGAGTAATGACCCCAAGATTTTGTAGTTATATTATCCTTAAGAACAAATCGTTTGTCATCATTTCGGGAGAGCGCTACTTTACTCTGCTCTTGAGTAAAAATTTCATGTTTCACGGACTTAAATAGAAGGTTTGTTTTTCGTATTTTTCTTCCAGTATTCAAAACGTTGGTATAGTATGAAAATTTCATTTTTTTGGCTACTGATTTTTTTATCCCCTTTGCTTTTTTTATCTCAGTCGCAGAGGTTTTAAAACAGTATAATTTTGATCTCAAACCAACAAATTCCAACAGAATATTTCCACAGAGTTCGTCCTTAAACAGACCTGGGATTTTATTATTCAACTGTTTTATATTGTATTCATTATTTAATGGATAATTGCTAGTGTCAAAATACTGAGTGAAATGAGTTTTTAAATCAGCATAAAAATCATTGGTTTTTATTGAATACAATAAACTGTCAGTGTCAGTGTAACATAATGATATTTTATCATTGTAATGCTTCTTCATGACTCTATAATGAAAGTTATACATGTGACTTTTAGATAATTCTAAAACTGAAAACCCTATGTAAATTGGTTTATCTAGAATTACTTTTTCCCTGTTTAGTTGTATTGCAACTAAATTTTCGTTAAAAATAGTCGCACTATGAAAATTAGGTCGTGCTATTAGCTGGTTAGCACCAAAATATTTTTTTGTTGTATTTCTCTTGTCATTCCATATGTTAACTAATTTTACGTCAAGTCGTCGCTCAGTATTCTCTAACGTCTTCCCGAATAAACTATTGTTTAACATTTTAAAAAAATCTTGTTCAAATACTGACTTCGCTGTTTGCCTTAATTTAGTATTTAAATCAATATAAGATTTTAGATACGGACTTTGTTTAAATTTTATCACTCTGTGAATTTTTTTCAAAATAAGACCATTTTTAAGACAAGTTTTTAAGTGTATGTAGTGAATTACATAATAATATTTATTGTATAAATTTGGAATCAATTTTTTGCACTTAGAACCTGAAGGAGAAAAATTTTCCGCACAAAATGGTAAATCGTTATGCAAATCATGTAAATCCTCAGGATATTCAAGGTCTACTTCTAAAATATAGCCATATTTTCCAGTATCAGGGATATTCAATATATTTAGTTGCATTATTTCTTCACTACTTAACCAACAAAAATTTGAATGGGGTAAATAACTACACATTGCAAATCCGTACAAATTGTTACAATCTATATATACCAAAAAATTACTGTCCTGAGATGGATTAAAGTCGGTTTGATATTTATTGTTGGATTTGACATATCTTAAAGAACATAAGCAAATACCTCCACGAATACCTTTTTGTATCATGCGAATCATTTCTAAGTTAGTTAAAAGTTCTAATTTCACATTTGTAGATAAAAGCATAGCATCAAAGCTAAGACTTGGAGCAGTTAAGTAAAATGCAGGATCTAAATTATAATTAAGCATACAAGTTTTTCGAAAGTTCTCAAAAATATCGGCTAGCAATAATACATCCGATTTCATATACAAGTCAGTGTATTCACCCATATTGCTAATTTTAAAATAATTCCAAACTTCTACAGCATGATCATAATCAGATTGTGTTATTGATTCATTTGTGAGTTTATTATAAAAACCATTCCGTGGAGGTAAATTACGTTCTTTGTATGAAGACCAACTAATCATATGATCATATGGATACACTCCCTTCCTACGTAAAAGAGTAAACTGCTTATCATTTTTACAATTGTTTTTTAAGTGAGTAAAATCTTCTGCATTTAGGTTTTTTACTAACTGATCTAAACTTGTACTTAAAAACTTAAAGGAATCTACAAAGCGAACAACCGCAAATTTGTTTTTTTTAATTGGTATAAATTTAGTAAAAGAAATATAATTTTCTTTAGTTTTCGGAATTACTTTAATCATACCGGGAGATGAACTCAGCTCGCGTATAAATAAATGACAGTCGTAACCAGAAAGGTTGTGAAAGAATACCGGTACAAACTTAGGCACTTGAAAGTTAATGTTACATGAAGAATGTGCCGCGCCCCTATATTTACCTGTAAAATGACAGTGGTCACGTACTTTGTCATCAATCAATAATTTTGCACACAGATAACAATATTCTGCTTTATCAAAATTTAATTTATCGCTATCATAGAATTTTATAGGGACAGGATTAGATGACTTTTGTTCAATTAAATAATGGATTGTTTTAACATCACTTTGAAGCATTTTAACAAATTTCTTAGAACAATCCTTTCCCCTGTATGTAACTAACTTATTTAGTGAACTATCATAATTACAAACAATGTAGTACGCGAAAGCTGACGGAATATGCTGTTGTATATTCGAAGTATTATTACCCTGTTTTTCAGAACGTGGGCTCAGAAGGGTTTCAAAATCTGCATAAATAATAAAAGGCAAACTTTGCATACGTTGAAAATTTTTAAATTGAAGTACACTACCTTCCTCCGGTAAAATAGTAGCTACACCGCCACAAACGTGGTTTTCCGTCTTGAAAAATAGCAAACAATTATCACAAAAATTTAGTTTTCCATGATGTTTTGTTATTTGACTTCTGACTAATTTAGGTAAATCTTTGATTAAACAAAAGTGGGAATGGGAACTGTTTTGCAATAATAATAAGTTAACATGAAACTTTTTCCTGTGAAGTGTTTTGTACAGAGGTCCTGTAATTTTATTTCGTTCTATACCATACACATTAACGCTAATAGTCTCATTATTTTTTTCAAAATTTTTTATGTCCAATAAAGTCACTGGAAAACTCATATTTTCTAAATTTAACATTGTGCTGAAATGCGGATAAGATGATGTACGATTTGCATTTTTTTGTACTGGAAATAAAGCAGCAACTATAGACCACGCAAAACAATATTCATCATTGTTTTTGATATTCAAACATGCTTTTTTAAATTGTATTTTACTTGGTAACTTAATGTAACTAGAGACTTGTAATGGACTATATTTATTTATGTTAATTTCTAAGTAAATAATATCTAATAAAGACCATCCACTGCCTCTTTCCTGAAATTCCTCAATTTTATTAGAAAATATTTCAGTAAGGTTTTGCAGCAAATCGTGAAAACTGTACGACTGATGTAGTGTCATATTTTGAGTAGCAAATGATTTAATTTCAACAGTATCGTCCTTAGGTAACATTACTTTAGTAAATAATTCAAAGTTAACTTTTATATTTATATGCTTCTGAAGAGCAGACTGTATTAGTTTTTGCAGATGTGGTGTAGCCCTAGTCAAATACTTTGAAGCTGATGTGAAGCAAGCATCGTTGCTGACTTCATTTTGATTACATTTAATACGATACGAAATAATGCGTTTTCCAAAAGCACTATTTATTTCTTCAATATTATCATCTAAATGTATAGAAGTATTATTTTTGTGTAAAATACTACGTAAGTGACCTGAAAATGATCTACTTGGTACTGATTTATTGCAAACAGAACAATAAATAGTTTTGTTCTCCATATTAATAAATAATCAAGGTTAACAAATATGTCTGAGTTATAACGTTCGAAAAAACAAATCTAAGGATAAGTTATTTCAACAAATATTAAAAAATAATACGCTGACTAATAGGTATTGAGTTATAAAATCCGAAAAAACAAAATAATAATGTGTGTTTCAAGAGCACACATACATCTAAGGAAACGTTATTTCATTAAGTATTGAAAAATAATACAGCCATTAAAAAAGTGATAAAATATAATTAGGTATCATCGTTAACTTTATGATACAGCATTATAACCTAATATGAAATTTAAGAAAAAAAGATGTTTGAAAAGAAAAAAAGAAAAAAAGGTTTCACTAAAGAACCTACTTTTTTTCTTTTACATAATAAACAGGTTCCTTTTCAAACTTCTTTTCCCCTTCTTTAAATATTTTTTTAACTAGAGTCCATTGAGGGTCGGTAGCACAGAGTTGAAGGCGCAGCACAGCCTGCACCTCCTCAAACCGTTTATTATACGGCAACTCTTTAATTGCTGCCGCATCAAACACCCTCAACTCTATAAAAAACTCTCCTTCTAAGACCTGAGACGTCCGCAGAGTCCCTGTTGGGAGATAACGCGAGAGACTTGAATACAACGGCTGCTGCGTCGGCTGCTGCGGCACCTCCTCCCACTCTTCGCCAAAAAGTTCGCCTACCACTGAATTCCGCTTAGACGCTCCCGTGCTGGAATAGAAAAATATCTTGTTAGTAAAAAAGTATAGACCGTAAGCTCATCATTACCATCTATAATACTCAGACAGACAGACATCACGTCTAGAAATCACTGCTAATCTATTTCCTTGATAAACCATAAAATTTAACGTTTAAAATATAAACAGCATTGTTACGAAACACCGTGACACAAAATCACTTAGAGTTGTATAATAATAGAGTTAGATAATAATACAAATTCAACACAGCACCATGTACAAGTATGTTCATTTGCTTTGCATTAATTTATATTTCATGTAAATGTGTGAAAACAGGTATAACACATCGATGTCTTACTGATAGAAATATATTGATCAGAGATTCGGGATAGGTTGGCTCAAGATTCTCGTAGATACAGAAATACTTAGTTAATAAGTAAAAGTTACAGCTTATGTTTCATTAATAAGTTTTGTCAATATTAAATATATTTATCATAAATAATAAAAAGTATGATAAATAAACAAGTAAGTTAAAAGTAAAATAAAATAGAATAAGCTCACCTTGAAGCACCCTGCAGTTTCTTGCCTTTTTTCTGAGTTTTACGACTTGATGCCCCCGCTACAGATTTCGATACTGCAGATTTCTTAGGTACGCTGTGGAATAATGATAATAATACCAATTAGTAATGAATTTTTAAAAATGAACCCATCCTACTCACTCTGTAATAGTTATATCCCTTACGAGATAGACAGAACCTCAAGTTAATTCCCAACGTGTAATTACCTAGTGATTTCCTTTTCGCTATCATCAGACAGTGCCTCGGCAGCAGTTCTTTTATGTTTTTTTAGCCTCTGCGACTCCTTCTCTGCGTAATAGTCAGATTCAGACCTGAAAAAACAGAAGCATTTATTACCGCGACTTGTGGTAAAATCACCTATAATTTAACCTGTTCTAAAACAATTACTTGTAAATAAAATAAAGTGTGTATTGTAAAAAATAGGTTATTTCGTTACAAGAAGTTAAAAGTTAAAAGAAAAAAATACTTACGTACATTATAGCTATACACTTGATTCTTCTCGTGATTGAAGAGTAATTGTAGAGTGACGTAAGAGAAGTACTCCTACTAATGTAGGTTAGCGCGTGAATAAGAAATAATGAATTTACTCGCGTTAATTTTTGATTTATATACTTAAAACACACACACACACACACATAGCTTTACAACACACAAAAACACACATCAGTAAATTGTGTAGTCAGCATTAAAAAGTGTCTCACAACCTCTGTCGGTAAAGTCGTTTGACGGTAAAATCGTTTGAGGATCATATTTTAATTTCATATAAATGAAACAACAAATAAAATCATTATAAATGTGGAGCTTTGTGACTGAATAGGTATTCACTACCAATGTTAGCATGTTATATTCATCTATTTTGTAAATAAACGAACTTTAGCACTCATGTACGTAAGAATTTGGAATTCTTTTATTTTTTTCTTTTATTAGTAGCTAAGGTTAGACAAAATTTCTTTATTGCATCAAGTATGACAATAACTAAAAGTACATTTAAAATATAGTACCTAGGTAAATAGTTGATTATTTTAGTTTTGTTCTTTATTTTTTGCTTTAAATTTATTATTTTTTGTAAGTTTAGTATTTATATACAAATGTAACTGAAGGAGACTAATTAGCTAGGAGAATTTGTCACATGTCGCTACTTCTGTGCTATCTTTATTTTGAACCGCTTTTAACCAAGTTCATTAAAAGAGGTTACATATTCGTTTCGTACGTATATAAGGTCTAACCAAATATACTGCAACTATTTTAAGGGTGAATTCAGTCCATGATACTGAACAACTTTTCTTAAGGAACACGCATCGAAATATGAAAGTAATTTTTTGCCTTCCATACAAGTTGAACGATCAGCTGATCCGAGTTTGTATGGGAAGCCAAAAATTATTTTTTATATTTCGACATATGCTCCTTGGGGAAAGTTGTTCACTATCACAGACTGAATTCATCCTAACAAAAAATCAGTATATAATTTTTAGACCTTATATATGTAAGAACATTCTTATATATGTAAGAATGTCTGTTCACATTTGATCAAAAAAGTTGTGTTGGTGATTTTTTTTAATAGTTTAATTATTAAGAGCTCCTAAATTATTTAATAAATAATATTTCATACTTAGAAAATAAGAGATTATCCATTCATTCTTATATATTAAGTATATTCTTACATATTTAGTAATTACCTATGAAATTAATAATATCCTGTACGGGATTCGAACCCGTAATCTATCGCATAGCAGATGTACTAATTAACCATTAGCCCACACCGACTTTTGATATTTTGATCAAAATTTACGATTACATTTATATATAAATATTGCAGGTGATGACAAATAATGGCCTTTCTATATACTTACCTAACTTCAAAAAAATAACGCGAGCAAAGTCGTATGATTTTGTTATATCATAAATTGTATGTTAACCATTTGCAAGCAGATATCCGATATTCTACATGACGTCAAAGCAAAGTGTGGGAACATATCTTTGCTGATGCAGGAATTTGCGATACCATAGTGTAGTGCATTGCATGTTACAACGTGAATGATCGAGTGTCAACTCGATAAAAACTCGATTGCTCGATCTACCTAATGATATTTATTATAACATAACTTAATAAAATGATATTTTTAGGTAATTATATTTATAATTTTTGTCATTATAATTACTGTTTTTCTAGCTTAAATTAGAAACCTACTTACTATATTAATACAGATCTTTGAACTTATCTTTTTATTTTTTTAAATGTATTAATAATATTTTTTTTTCCAGCAGGGTCAGGAGATCTTTCATATCATACATATTTGTATAAGATCTATGTAATTTATTTTCATTGATTAGCTATCGAGTCATGCAATCGATAATCGATTAACCTTTTCTCCGCCCTAGTACCAACTAGTCGTATTTTAAAACATATCTTTGAAGTGTTGTGTCCCTTTTTTATGTGTATTTGTGAAACGATTTCTTAAATGAAAGTAAAAGGAATTAAATAGTAAATAATACCTACCTATATACATTTTTAGATAAGTCACAATTTTTTTACTTGTCTTTTTTATAGAGTTCGGTAACTGTTTTAATGATGTGGAATCTTTCTGTGGTGATTATATGATAGTGTGGAATTGTTTGCAGAAGGACCTTTAGCTTACATATTTTATGCTTAAAATTATCTTTACCTATCTGGAATAGGACACGTCTATTTCTGTATCGTTAAATAAATAACGAAACAGAAGCTTTCTATGATGATTTATCACAGCGTCCGGCTGGTTCCGGAACTTGGGAAGATGTCGTGGTGATCTTTATACAGCGTAATTAATGTTTGCGCAAGGACCTGTAGCTAACATATTTTATGCTCAAAATTATCTTTACCTATCTGGAATAGGACACGTCTATTTCTGTATCGTTAAATATAAAACGAAACAGATGCTTTCCATGGTGATTTATCACAGCGTCCGGCTGGTCCCGGAACTTGGGAAGATGCCGTGGTGATCATTATACAGCGTAATTGATGTTTGCGCAAGGACCTGTAGCTAACATATTTTATGCTCAAAATTATCTTTACCTATCTGGAATAGGACACGTCTATTTCTGTATCGTTAAATATAAAACGAAACAGATGCTTTCCATGGTGATTTATCACAGCGTCCGGCTGGTCCCGGAACTTGGGAAGATGCCGTGGTGATCATTATACAGCGTAATTGATGTTTGCGAAAGTACCTGTAGCTTATATATTCTATGCTCAAGTAATCTTCGTCTAGTTGATCTAGAACAAAGCTATTCCTACATCGTTACACGCTGTTACACTAGACTGAGCGTTAGCTAGGTGATCTAACCCGTAAATATTCCTTTTGCTCTCATGAATACTTTAAAACAATCTTTTGAAAGTAATTAGTGATGTGAAAGTGTAATGAAGATGCCAACGACAAGGATTTCATTGTAAGTTTTTGTTATTGTCGATATGAATAACCAATTTTAGTGATATTTATGGGCAAGCTGACTCATCACATATTGTGATGAAAAGTGGAGTGAAACGTAACGTTTCATCACGATATGTGATGAGCCAGCTTGCCCATAAATATCACTACTATCACATTTCCTTGAATCATTACAATTTTACTACCCTTACAATTTTATAGATTAGAAAACACAATTCTTGAAACCATCAAGTGTCCACGACTTTGAGCTCATAAGCTGAAGGAAGCCAATTTACTCCTTAAAAAAGGGGATAAGTGCGAATCTGTTTTTTAATTTGGTTCTGAAGTTAAGGGGATTGTAAGCATTCTCTGCGTTTGTGTTTTGATAAATAACCAGACCTTTATCAATAAGTTTGTACTTATTGATTTAGATTATATTCTTTTCGTAAAGATGTATGTATTTTTCTCACGAATGTGCAATTGTCAAGGATATAAATTGAGGGTAATGTTAAGCAGTTTTATGTAAACTTCTTCTTCTTCTTCTTGTCGTGTGTGTTAGTGACTAACACTAGTGTCAGAGTTTCTTAACCGCCTTAAAGGCATCAGACATGGCTTTAGGTAACGACTAATGTCAAAGACAGTGACCGGGACCGACGGCTTAATGTGCCCTCCGAAGCACAGATCATCTTATTTATCAGACAATCAGGTGATCAGCCTACAATGTCCTAACCAAACTAGGACAACCACAAAAAGTCGCCGGGAATCGAACCCGCGACCTCCGGGTATGAGCCGAACGCTCTAACCACTACACCACGGCGACAGTTGTATGTAAACTAATCACTGTGAAAAAAAGTTGTGAAAATGATTTTCGATCGAGGTCACGTAAGTACCAGGCTAGTCTGGTGGCTTCTATTGCTTGCTCTCACGTTTTTACTTTAGAGTTTTGGTCAACATTCTTCGTTTCTGAATTTTTATTTTGACTAGCTAATTAGGTCTTATTAATGATCTTTATAAAGTAGCCTTTGGCTCCAAACATACATACATACTATCACGTCTTTATCCCTAATGGGGCAGACAGAGCATTTTGGGTCTTGCGGTTCTATGCAGAGTCCAGGGCCGCAAGACCCAAAAGCCACTTTTAGCGTCATGGTGGGCGAGAAGATGAAAAAGCAATCAATACAGTGATGGGTTGCTAGCCGCATCGCCTGTTAACATGATTTGCATTTTTGCCCATTCCCTCGATCGGCTTTTACGATTGCGTGGGAAGAGAAGCAGCTGGTACATTCTAAGTTTTGTTATTTCTCCCAGACCAGCATGGCTCCAAAACCAATGAAAAATCACCGCGTATACTATTATAATTCAATTTGTCAATAAATGCGTAGCGTACTCTCCCGTCTAGCCAGACATAGTTGAATTTATATTTTTGCTTTCACTTCAGACCCCTGAAAAAAATTGATTAGGGCCCTTTCAGATTAAGAACCCAATTTCGTGGAGTGCCGTCGAGGGCACTTAAACCTGCCGCAGCCTTACAGCCACATTCGGCTGCCTCAAAGCACCTTTTATCTCAATGGCGATTAGGACAATGTTTTCTGGCTATTCTTATACCTATACCTTTATACTGAGATTCTTATTTCGAAGGTTTGAAACTATTCTTAAGAGTCTCTTACCCTAGACTTCTCCATACAAACGTAGTCTACGTTTAATTTTGAAACCACATGTCAGATTCCGGTAAAAATTGGTAATTGTAAAGAAATTGCAATTATCTAGGGTTATAACTAGTTCCCTATACTAAAATTATGAACTGGAAAGAAAATATAACGATTTAGAAGTTTCCCATACTAATGGTCAAAAATGATATAAAACACTATATTCTATTTCAAGTTCATATTTTTACTGTAGGAAACCAGTTATTAACCTAGATAATTGCAATATTTTTGAAATTACAAAATTTTGCCCAAATCGAACATGTCGTTTTGAAATAAAACGTAGACTACGTTTGTATGGAAAGTTGTATTTTGGTCTAGGGTCGGGGGACCCTTAAGCAACTTTCAAAAAGAAGGTTATCAATTTGTCGGAATCTTACATTATTATTTTTTATGTAGACGAATTTCGAAGGCGCCAGGACCGATTTAGAATTTTGTTTTTGTTTTAAAGGGTAGGTACATAATATACTTGATGTCAGGTAGTTCCATTTTAACTATATCAAAATCGGTCGGGTTTAAGTCGGTTTTTAGTTTTGAAAAGTTATAACTTAACACAAAACCCATTAACTTCGTCTTGGCCGCAGTCAAAATTGACGTCACAAAAACAATTTACCACTATTAGTGGTTCGCCGCGAACTTAGACCTCGCGATTATTATTTCAGAAAACAGATTTTCCAACCTTCTTTCTTCAATTAATCTGAGTTGCAACATTTTTTTTATTTTTTTTCCAAGCTTATATAATCAAAGCCTGGTTCAAATAAAATGTCTAGTCCACGACTAATACATCCAAAGTGAGTCCTTGCGATTTGTGCACAGTGACTGCACAGGCAAGCGACAGTGGAAATTGGGTTCATGAGCATGATACTGGGTCAGTCTTTTACCACCGAGTCATAGGTGGAATGGGAACTGTATCTACCATTTATTTGAGAACCAGTATATTTATTTGTCAAACTGTATACAATCGTCCCTGTGATTCAGAGAACTAACTTTTTTATCAGCGACATCTAGTAACATTTTTGTAAAATATAATGTCTAATTGATGTTTGAAAGTAACTTTACCTTTGATTAACAGTTTTTGTCGCTTGGTCATCTTAATTTAGTATCCAATATATTAGATGTATACATCTACCAACTTCATCTAAGGAGATAAACTGTTTTTATCAGTACGGTAGTTTTTCGTCATATTTCAGGTTTTAACTCAATATCTCCAAAACTGTTTATACAATTTTGATTTCCAATAGACAAGAAAAATATTACAATATTATCGTGAAATGCTAAGTTTCATCCAAATCTGACCATAGGTTTAACCCTTAATTTATCTGTTAGGTCCCAGGGACTCCGCAAGTTTTTCAAAGCGTTGCAAAATCTTTAATTTTTTTTTTTTTTTTTTTATTTATTGTAAGACTAAATACAACGGTTTTTTTACCAATTACAGTATCTAGAGAATTTATAGCTAAATATAACTAAATTTACTTACAGTTAAAACATATATTATATACAAGTCGACTCGCTTTCATCATACTCGCAATATATAAGCAGTTTCCTTACAATCACATTCACTCCATCAGCAAACACATCACATTCAGGTTGCTGATTCAAGAATGCGTTAAGGTCTGTAAGCATGCGACACAGAGGAGCTTGCTCATGCGATACCGTGCGTGTTATCGGCGGGGCGAACAGTTTTCGCGGCTGACACGAGCGTTGCACCAAACATCTATTTGGCACATTCAGGCGACAAAGGTGTTTATGAAGCTCAGGGACGTCGATAAAGTTACGTAATATTTTTAAACAAATAATCAATTGCCCAAGATCTCTACGGGTTCTAAGTGAGTTTAACCCGAGAGACCCTAGAAGAAACAACGTAGGATATAGGTAGGGATAATATCCGTAGATACGTTTATAGAGGTATCTTAGAAAAGCCTTCTGAACTTTTTCTAGCATTAGCGTGTACGTTGTTTCATGAGGGTTCCAAATGGAGCTACTGGATTCAAGTTTGCTGCGAACTAATGCATAGTATAAAAGTTTAATTGCATACAGATTATTAAAGTCACTTGAGTTTCGTAAAACGAAACCAAGACGTCTGAAACTCTCTTTAACTAAAGATGAAATATGATCATGAAAAGTTAATTTGGTGTCAAATTTTACACCAAGATCTTTATATGATTCAACACGGCTGATAATATTATCATTTAAAACATATTCATGGTGTGTCTTGAATTGTTTTCGTCCAAATGTCATAACACAACATTTGTTTACATTAAATGACATTTTATTTTGTTTACTCCATTTTTGAACAGCATCTATATCTTGCTGTAATAATTGACGATCTGTATCATTCCTAATTTCTAAGGCTAACTTCAGGTCGTCAGCATATAACAAACATTTTGCATGTTTTACCACTTTCGCTAAGTTATTTATCATTATAAGAAATAATAGTGGACCTAATATAGATCCTTGACTAACTCCTGAACGTGTATGATAAGGTTCGGAGGTGTAAGAGCCATATTTCACAAATTGTTGCCGATCTCGTAGATAGTCTGAAAATAATGTCACTAGCTTTGGTGTAAAACCCATTGATTGTAAATGTGATAGTAATATATCGTTGTCCACCCTATCGAAAGCCTTTTGATAATCAAAATATACTACGTCTACTTCGTTACCGTTGTCCATAGCCTCTGATATGTAGTTTACTATTATTAAAAGATTGGTATCTACTGATCTCCCTTCTCTGAAGCCGTGTTGTTCATCGGATAGAAAAGAGCGTAATTGATTGTAAATTTTATTGTGAAGCACTCGCTCACACACTTTAGCTGGTACTGATGGTATAGCAACGGGTCGGTGGTTATCTACGGATAGATTGTCATTTGATTTAGGTATAGGAGTGACACGAGATATTTTCCATTGCTCAGGATATTTACCGGTATGAATTACAGTATTAATTATGTGTTGTAATGGTAAAATGATAAAATCTTGGCACATTTTTAAAAGCTGAGAGGGAATATTATCGGGTCCTGTAGAGCATTCAGATTTTAATTTATTAATTGCCCATTCAATATCTTTTACACTACATTCGGAAATATCTATGTGGTAAGAATCTAAATTGTTAGTTAGACTAGGTTCTAATTTATGAGGATCTAAATGTGGTGTGTCTGGTAAGAATACGCTAGAAAAATATTTAGCAAAGGCTTCTGCTGCGTCGACACCTGTGTATGTTTTGCCATTGAGAGATACGTTTGGATTCAAAGAACGCTGAGACCTTAGGTTTGAAATATGCTGCCAAAATAGCTTAGGTTTATATTTTATTTTATTTTCTATACCCTGAACATAAAACTTGTAGGCTGCAGATATGCGTTTTTTAAGATCAGTTCTTAAGTTTATAAATAATACGCGTGATTCATCTGATTTATTACGTTTCCAGTCTCTGTGTAGTTTTAATTTCTTTTTTAAATCGCTTATTATTTCTGCCGTGAACCAAGTTGGATAACAGTTATTATATTTACTATTTCTAATTTTTTTAGGTACAGTTTGATCAAATATGTTATAAATAATGTTGTAGAAATTAGTAGTGGCAGCCGTCACGTCATTCGTAGTTATTACGTCTTCCCAAGTTTCATTGGAGAGTAAATTTATAATTTCTGTATAGTCAGCTTTGTTGAAGTTCCAGTCTTTATGCCGGTCAATATTACTGGGTTCTAATTTAGTAATTTTATTATTAAGTGATTCAATTTTGTAAGTGAACTCTAAAGGCGGGTGAGGAAGATCAACATTGACTATGCCACCGAATTCAGATTCCAAGACCGGCGAAACATTAGCGCATTCCTGAACCAGAACAACATCTAATTTGCTCCCTATAGCATTAAATATTTCATTCATCTCTTTCATACCACAATAAGAAAGAAAATAACAATAATAATTATTGACATTGGCTGAAGCACTATTTAAATTAAGATCACCTATTATAACAATATGTCCTTTTAAATTACTTAGAAAGCTTTCCACTTTACAAAACCAGTTAAGATAAATATCGTCAGTAGCACTAGGGCTAATGTACACTACGCAAACATAGACAGTCTGACCTTGCACGACGAACGACGCCCATAAGTCCTCACCACACTCAGTTTCGAATTCCTTGCGTCGTTCCAGCGTGATACCAGAGCGTGCAGCGAGCAGCACGCCACCACCCGCGGAGCCGCGGTCGCGCCTTACAACGTTCCATCCACCACACATTATTTCACTGTCCGAAAAAGTGTTGTTAAGATTCGTTTCCGTTACAGCTAGAAGGTCGTGTTCCAGTAATCTTAAGTTAGTTTTCCATAATTCTAATTTTGTTCTAATGCCACGAACATTCTGATAGAAAAAGTCAAGATCACGGGTTTTCTTATTAAATATCTTATTTTGGACGTTAGTATTTTTTTCCGAGCTACAAACATTATTGTTAATTTTGTGCTTTTCGAAAGTTGCTTCTTGGCTTACGAAAGGACATCCATGGTTTCACTTGTGCATTATTCGGCCAAATTTCAGGGGATACGCATTTTGTATAGAGCTCTTCCGGAACTGTTATCTTGTATGATTTGTAATCACCACGAGGTTTGAGTTCATCAACTGAACATGCAACAGGCTCTGCAAGTAACGATCAATTTCCTCAACATTTGATTCCATATTCCAAAGATGAATAATTTTCCGAGGTTCAACTGCTTTAAGGAATGTAACATCAGGACCAGCTGTACAGCGTTGTGAGACGGTTCTCGGTTGCTTTTTTTCACGTACCTCTATCCAGTTGCTTTCATCTACTTTTAAAGACTCTGATGGTACGCTGTTGGAAGGGGGATCGTTAGGCGTTGACTGCAGTTGTTCAGTTGTTACTGTATTATTGCCACTTTTGATAATGATGCCAGAAACTTTGTTAATAGCTGAGGTTTTAATAGAACTGGGAGCTACAGTTTGAGTTGATGCTATCAATTGCTTTGATGTACTATTTTGATGAGTCTTCGTTTTTGGTGCTCTAGATTTAATCTTTGAACGGTTTGAGTTATTAGGCACTTTATTATCAAGTTGAGGTATCGGTGGAGTACTCTGACTACCGTCGGCTATAGTGTTATGGCATTTGCAATCACATAAGGTTGATTTCGTAGTAGATATTTCAATACTTTGCAAACGTTCATCTATTTCAGTCAGTTTTATATTACTTGCATCCTGTTTAGTATGTGAAGTTTCAATTAAAAGAAGAACTTTTGATAGCTTGTCATTTAGTATTGTTACTTGATTGCGTAAAGATAGCACTTCTTGCTTCAGTTCAAGGTCATCAGAATTTTTTTCTGTCTCGAAGGTGATGAGTGAATCGTTTTGTAAATCTATGAGACTTTCGTTCATAATTTTTTTCTCATTAGTATAAACTTTTCGCCTCTGTGTGACGAACGAGCTGTCTAAGGGTAGATTATTGGAAGCGTTTTTAATTTCATCCATGTTAGTTATAGAACAAGCAAGAGTATTATCACTTTTAGGTATTTTGCTGCGACATAAATGACATGACCAATTTTCTTGGTTATTTGTTATAAGCGAAAACAGCTGTGACGAGATATTTGCACAATCCAAATCAAACTGGGAATTGCATGCAGTGCAGGTAACGTATTTTTCTGAGGTGATTATTTTTAGACAGCCAAGACATTCCAAGTTAGTAGAAATCATAATTTCAAACTATATATCCCAATACCAGAAATGTTGCTAAAAATAGAAGCGGGTCATGCGAGGTCAGGTTCAACTAAAAGGATCTTGTAATTAAATCAGCGCACGCGCTACACGCGTGTAGCGTAGCGGTTTACAAGGACTCGGGCTAAAGCGCTGCTAGCGCTTTGTTGCTGAGACACGTCGTCGTTGCTGCCGGCACGCGTTCGTAGGTACTTACGCTACGCGCTGATTACAATAATGTTTTTGGTGGTAACACATAAACGACACAAAAACCAGTAAAACTAATAACACCACTGCAATCCACGTTGAGTTAGTATGGTAATTCCGTATAGCACATTCAAAAACTAGGCGTTTAAACACACATGCGAATTAAAAATTGACGGAGCGAAAAGATATGCATCCGCGCGAAGTGACGCCCGCGACGTATTTAATATTGCAGTTACACATTTGTGCGTCACAGTACCTTCCTCCAGTGGCGCGCGGCGTGCGGAGCCGGGAGGATGTGCGTGTGCGCTTGTTTATAGGTAAGTCATAAAGTTCGCGGAGTCCATGGGACTCCACCAGAGCATTTGTGTAACTTTTACACTTACTTTATAACTTTGTTTTTTTTTACTTTTATGATACTTTTTCTTTGTTTTAGACTGCAAAATGGCTTCCAGTAGAGAAATAGTGAACTTAGATCAACCAGAAGCTGAATCGATTGTCTGTGCCTGGTAATACAATGACAGTCTCCCTTGTCAGTTACGCGAGTTGATATCTGACATCACGAAGGTACCTTTAGTGAAAGAACTACAAGATAATGATGACAAATTGCCTAGAAACCAAAGAAAATACTGTCACATATGTCCTGCACGCCTAAAGAGAAAGACTGCATATTTGTGTCATAGCTGTAAGAAGCCAGTATGTTTGGCGTGTACTAAGAAGATTTGCGCCCATTGTGTTGCGACAGCCAAAGATTAACCTGCTGCACGTTTTTTATTTTTATATAAAACAATATCCTTTTTTGATTCGTTTTTAAGATTACATTGTATCTTAAGACTTATTCATAAGTAAGAAGTTAAATATACTTAACTAAGATTTTTTTATAGTAGCCAGAAGTTGGTACTACTTTTTGTTGATTTAATTCAGTAGGTAATTTTCATTTAATTGTTAAAATTCTAAAAAGTTCCTAATACCAAAGCCTGATTTAAATGTTTGATACTGTAATGTTGGATCTTTAAATATATAACCTAGTTTTTTGATTATTTATGTCGTTTTATTATTTAAAAAAAAATTCTATGAGAAGTCCCTTGGACTCCACCAGATAAATTAAGGTATATTTAGCCACCAGATTAACTGAGGGTTAAAAGTTATGGAGCAATATTTATTTTATCAAAATGCGTATAGCTCAAAAACGGCCGAACCGATTTTGATGCCCAACGAACTTAAAAATTCTGTGAATAGTTGCTATTCTCCTTCTTGATATCATCAAAATCACCTTAACGGTTCGAGAGTTATCGCGGAACATACATACATAAATACAAACAATGTTGTTTCGCCCCAACTTGAATTGTAGACCGTAAAAAAGTACCGTTTATATATACCTTTTTTTTCCTTTTCTCAAGTAACAAGTGGAGGTCCAAAGTATCTGTCTACCCATGTGGGAAACAGGCGTGATAATGTGTATGCATGAAAGATAAGCGAAGCTTGCAAAAAATAATTTGTTACTAAATGTGCTGTAACGTAACTTGTGCCTTAGAACCTTAGTTAATCCTCCCATCCTAGTACGTCGTTGTAAACTGATCGCTGCTATAACCTGGTTATGGACCATAACTGGATTCAGGCCCGTTTACATGTGGTATGGTTAGTGACTAAACTTCCATGCTGATCTGGAAGTCAAAAAAAAAACGTACAATGTACCAGCTGCTCCTCTTCCCGCGCAGATCGTACAGGATCGAAGGTACAACCAGACGACCTCCGTGGCGAAGTGGTCGCCATGATAGTCCACTACCTAGAGATGCCGGGTTCGATTTCCGGTCAGGGCACGTTGGAAAATTGCCTTTTTCAAATTGTCCTGGATCTTGGATGTATGTATTTAAACGAGCAATTCTTGTATATTTATTCATATATTTCTGTGATCTCGAAAACGGCTCTAACGATTTCGCTGAAAATTGGTATATAGGTGTTTTCAGGGGTAAACAATCGATCTAGATTAGTCTTATGTTCGGGAAAACGCGTATTTTCCATGTTTGAGATGTTACCGAGCAAAGCTCGGTCACCCAGGTACTTTGTTATAAAATGAATTATCGCTGAGTAAGTATCCCATAACTATTAACACAAGTCTCGAACTTCCTTTTGGGGCTAGCTCAATCAGTGTTATCTGTCCCTAAACATTTATTTATTCATTATTTAAATAAAAGATAATAGAAGGTTGCAGAAAATAATGTCACGAGAGTGGGTTGGGGATAGGAAAGGAAACACCAATCCTATGGAATAGTGCCTTTATTTACAACTCTAGGGTACTCACAGTTGTCACAGGTACGTACGCGGGAATGTCACTGTACTGTCACACACACAGAAACGTCACTGCACTGTCTTGCGCGTGGAAACGTCACTGCACTGTCACGCGCGGTAATGTCACTGCACTGTCACACGCGTAAACGTCACTGCACTGTCACGCGCGGAAATGTCTCTTGCGCGTATTTACTGCACTGAACACTTCACTTCACTCACTATTACACTTTACTTTTTACTCACTACTTCCACTTTTACTTTTCTTCCTTTTTCTTCTTCCTTCTTCCTTCTTCGGATTTTACTTTCCAACTAAAACTGGCGTAGGCCGCGCCTTGTTCTGCTTATATACCCCCCGGATGCGAACAATATCGCATCAAAGTTCTAAACTTAAGTCATAAATTTTCTTTTGTCTTCTTTTATTTCTGGCCCGTATTTTCATTCCAATTTAATCTAGAGTTATCTAGAAACTTCTTACAAAACTTCAAAAACACTATACGTGACTGTGATTTGAACCTGGGGTCTATGGATTCACAGTCCAACACCAAGACCGCTAGGCCAATCGTGTGCTGACGTGAGTGACGAAATTTCCCTTTAGATTAAATTCTTCTAGTTTGAATTTGTGACGTTGACATTGTCATTATCACTTATCGTCCTACGCGACACTGCCCCCTCTCGAGACATGATCGTCCCGATCATTATTGTTTCCATGATAACGTGCCAATCGATCCACATGAACTATTTTGAGAGGACTGCGAGGATTACGCTGAATCCGGTAGGTCACGTCGTTAATTCTGGTGATAATTTTGTAAGGTCCTTCCCAACTTGGTTGTAGCTTTGGAGATTTCCCTTTTCTCCTCACCGGATTATGAAGCCAAACCAGTGTTCCTTCCTCGAAGCTGAGGCCATTAGCTCTTCGATCGTAACGAGTCTTCATCCGTTCACTAGCTTTAAGCCCAGCCTCTCTAATCTGCTCATAGACGTCAACCATCTTAATCCGAAGGTCATTAGCGTAGTCGGTTATTCCTTTTGGGGTATTTGGTGGACAACTTGATAACAAATCAGCTGGCAATTTCAATTCTCTTCCAAAATTGGCATATGCTGGAGTAACTGTAGTGGTCTCATGCACCGCAGTCCTATAACATAAGAGGAATAGCGCAATATACTCGTCCCAGTTTTTCTGATGGCTTTCTACCACTTTTGCCAGATGCTGTTCCAATGTTTGGTTGAACCTCTCAACCATTCCATCTGACTGCGGGTGATACGGCGTCGTCCGAGTCTTATGGATTCCCATAATTTCACAGACTTCTCGGAATACTTGTGATTCAAAGTTTCGACCCTGATCACTGTGCATCTCCAATGGCACACCAAATCTACAGAATACTTCGTTCACAAGCTTTGTCGCTACGGTAGTAGCCTCCTGATTAGGTAGTGCAAATGCTTCAGGCCATTTCGTGAAGTAATCCATAACTACCAAAATGTACCGGTTGCCAGCATTCGTAATTGGAAACGGTCCGGCTATGTCAAGAGCTACTCGTTCCCAAGGAGCTCCGACATTATACAACCTCATGGCTCCTCTGCTTCTAGTCTGTGGTCCCTTAACTGCCGCACAACTCTGACATTTACGGCACCAGTCTTCTACATCATCTCGGCAGTGTAACCAGTAGAAACGTTCTTTAATTTTTGTGAGGGTTCTTCTTATCCCCAGGTGTCCGCCGGAAGTACCATCATGAAAAGTTTTTAAAATCTCCCTTACCTTCTCTCTGGGGACGACCAATTGTAGATGGCAATCTTTACCTTGAGAACTTTCCCATTTTCGGTAGAGTAATCCATCATGTAACACTAGACTGTCCCATTGCGCCCAAAGACTCTTTGTAGCCGTACTGTATTTGGCCACTTCTGACCATTTTGGTTTAGTGCCACTTCTTAGCCAGTTTAATAGTGGTTGAAAATCTTTATCATTTTCCTGAGCCTTTTTCATGGCGTCATCAGTCCAATTTTCATCTATGGAATCAGTACGGATTAGCCGGATGTTTACTTTTTCCTTCTCTTCCTGCCGATTGCAATGTTTACAGTCCTCCAGGCAAGGTCTTCGAGACAGAGCATCCGCATTGCCATGACTCTTCCCTCCTCGATGTTCAATTTCAAACTCATACTCTTGGAGTAGCTCAATCCACCTGGCTACCTGCCCTTCAGGATTTCTGAATTCCAATAACCATTTCAATGCAGCGTGATCAGTCCTTACCAGAAATTTGCGGCCAAGCAAATATTTTTTTGAAATGTTGCAATGTCTTTACCACAACCAACAATTCTCTGCGAGTTACGCAATAGTTTCTCTCTGGCCTTGAAAGAGATTTGCTAAAGTAAGCGATAACTACTTCCTGATCTCCCCTCTGTTGAGATAGAACACCTCCAATTCCGGTGTTACTTGCGTCAGCGTCCACAATAAACTTTCCTTCCATGTCAGGAAATCCGAGAATAGGGGTTTCACATAGCCGCATTTTGAGGTCCTGAAAAGCTTGCTCACAATCTTCATCCCAAGTAAATGCTCGTTTCTCTTCGGTCAACCGATGTAATGGCTTAGCGATATCGGAAAACCCTTTCACAAATCTTCTATAGTAAGAGCATAGACCCAAGAATGCTCGCACCTGTGTCTTATCTGTTGGCGTTGGCCAATCTTTTACTGCACTTATTTTAGATGGGTCAGTGGCAACACCTTGTTTCGATATAACATGACCCAAGTACTTGACCTGGCGTTGAAAAAATGAACATTTCTTTGGACTCAGCTTCAAATTTGCACTCTGTAGTTTTGAAAACACGCTTTCAAGCTTCTTGAGATGATCATCAAAATCTCTACCCATTATAATGATGTCATCTAAATAGACCAAACAGGTTTCTCCCAGCATACCTGCCAGCACATGTTCCATCAACCTTTCAAATGTTGCTGGCGCGTTACACAGTCCAAATGGCATTGTTTTGAACTGCCATAAACCCTTGCCGGTCGAAAACGCAGTTTTCTCTTTATCCTTAGGATCCAAATCTACTTGCCAATACCCACTTTTTAAATCAAGAGTAGAGAACCAAGTCACACCACAAAGTGAATCCAAAGTGTCATTGATTCTAGGAAGTGGGTAACTGTCCTTTTTAGTCACATCGTTCAATCGCCGATAGTCCACACAAAACCTAGTCGATCCATCTTTCTTTTTTACTAATACAACCGGAGAGCACCATGGGCTTGACGAAGGTTCTATCACGCCATTCTTCTTCATCTCTTGGATCATGTCCTCAACTTCCTGTTCACGGGCAAAAGGAACAGGTCTTGGTCTCTGCCGGATGGGTGCTGTATCTCCGGTATCAATTTTATGTCTTACCAAACCAGTTCTGCCAATATCTCCATCATTTTTAGAGAATAAATTGCTATATTTCAACAAGAAGTTTCTTGCTTTTATTAATTGCAATTTAGTAAGATTACCCTTGCAACCCTCCATAAACCTTGCGACATTTTCTTCCTGATTCGTAATTTTCCGCTTTTGCCCCTCTTCACACTTCCTCAACCAGGCTACTTCCTCACAGTTTCCGACAATCGTTCCCTTTCGCAGTTTTTGCTCCACGTCAAGAGGATTCAGAACAGGTACCAACGCAACTTGGCCACTTCCAACTAAGGTTCTAGCCGGAATCCATGATGCGTCTGAGATTCCTCCCTCTATAATGGCACATCTCCGCGGTTCGCTTCCATTATTAGGCGGTAGCATAACAGGGACCGTCGTTTGGGATCTAGGACTAAGGACAGTGTCTCTCAAACATAACACCTTACCAAAATTTCCTCCTTTCATCGGAATTTCATCATTGC
This sequence comes from Acrobasis consociella, assembly GCA_963555685.1. Taxonomy (NCBI): domain Eukaryota; kingdom Metazoa; phylum Arthropoda; class Insecta; order Lepidoptera; family Pyralidae; genus Acrobasis; species Acrobasis consociella. Next base: position 2,248,710 of record OY743127.1, read on the forward strand.
CATGTTTTAGAACACCATTTTTCAAGTCAATATTGCACTGATGATTTTGTAGAAAGTCCAAACCAATAATGCAATCGTCGGAGATGCCTGCGACAATCACTCTTTGCCAATAAAGTGTTGCCCCGATCTTAACCCGTCAACGACCGGAATCGCAGACACAATAGATTTCTATTGTTAACGGGTTCACATGTGAACCGTCGGGGTTTGATAGATTAATGGCTACAATTTTTTCTACTTCAGATGGGATTCGTTGGCCGGTAGCAGTAGTTAACGTGATATTTTTATTCGCTTGAATATACCGACCTCCAATGTCCTTAAGTCTGTGGTTGCTAATGACTGTCCGTGAAGCTCCAGTGTCCAATGTCAACTGGCAAGATTTCCCATTGACTAAACCGTCTATCACTAGAGTATTTCCGTCGTTAGTCTGCTTCAAAAGAATTTCTGGGGCTTTACTACTACCGGCCAGCGCCCACCCCACAGCCCTGGCCTTCTTTAGTTTTCCTGTGGCTGCTCCGACGTCGAAACCGCTGCATCCACTTGACGTCGGAAAGTTGTACGTTCACGCTTCGGGCAAGTGCTTCGAATATGACCCCGCTCTCCACACTCATAGCACATCGGGTTGTAGGGTCGTCGTCTACTGTTTTCTGTGACTACAACCTCTCGAAGCCTTAGAGCTCGTGAGTCATGACGAACCGCTTCTACTTCCAAAGCGTGAGCCACTGCTTCTTTCAAGGTGGTGTGGTGATCCAGTCGTACAGCCGCCCTGACTTCGGGATCCCGTATCCCATCAATAAAAACCTGCAAGAGCATCTCCTCCACGACAGATGGTGATGAATGATATGCCTTGCGGACCAGTCTTTCCACTTCCACGGACCACTGTTGTAAGGTCTCGCTAGCCCGCTGACAACGATCTTTGAGTTGCGCCCTGTATACATGCTCCAGGTGGCTGTCACCGTATCTGGCTTCCAGAGCGCCTATGAGTTCGTCGTAGGTGACCTCTTTCTTCCCAGCGCCGAGTGCTTCCAATACGGACAGAGCGTCATCTCGAAGTGCCAGGGTCAATGCAGACTGCGCCTCCTGCTCATCCCAATGGCTGGCTTTTTTAATTGTCTCCAACTGCAATTTAAAAGCAGCCCAAGAGGATTTGCCGTCGTAGGGTGGCACCTTTAAATTTTTGGTAAAAGGAGCGACTACAGAGCTAGTGACAGGGCCAAACTCTTTGAGAAGTTTAACTTCCTTACCAAGCTGTTGAAGCGTCCCTTTTACTTCAGCAACTTCCTTCTCGAAGTCATCCATCCGGGCTGTGTTGGCCCGAACCGCGGCCAAAACATCTTTGGAAAAGGACTGAAGTTGCTCCTCCTGACGGCGTGCTTGCTCTTCCTGCAGCGCCCGTATTTGCTCCTCCTGGCAGCGTGCTTGCTCCTCCTGCAGCGCCCGTATTTGCTCCTCCTGGCGGCGTGCTTGCTCTTCCTGCAGCGCCCGTATTTGCTCCTCCTGGCGGCGTGCTTGCTCTTCCTGCAGCGCCCGTATTTGCTCCTCCTGTCGGCGTGCTTGCTCCTCCCGGCGGCGTGCTTGCTCCTCCTGGCGGCGTGCTTGCTCCTCCTGCCGGTGTGCTTGCTCCTCCTGCAGCGCCCGTATTTGCTCCTCCTGACGGCGTGCTTGTTCTTGCATCATGACAGTAATCTGCTGCAGGAACGCGTTCATTTCCAATGGAGCGGCTGGTGGGACGGCCGCTGATGTTGTCGCGGCTCCGCCAGAGTTGGACTCCTCGAGCGATTGTTCCTCTGCCGCTGCAGCTCCCGCTCGAGTGGTTACCCCTCTCTCATTTCTAGGCACGATCGGCATCTTTCCTATCCCACTTCTGACACCAATTGTCACGAGAGTGGGTTGGGGATAGGAAAGGAAACACCAATCCTATGGAATAGTGCCTTTATTTACAACTCTAGGGTACTCACAGTTGTCACAGGTACGTACGCGGGAATGTCACTGTACTGTCACACACACAGAAACGTCACTGCACTGTCTTGCGCGTGGAAACGTCACTGCACTGTCACGCGCGGTAATGTCACTGCACTGTCACACGCGTAAACGTCACTGCACTGTCACGCGCGGAAATGTCTCTTGCGCGTATTTACTGCACTGAACACTTCACTTCACTCACTATTACACTTTACTTTTTACTCACTACTTCCACTTTTACTTTTCTTCCTTTTTCTTCTTCCTTCTTCCTTCTTCGGATTTTACTTTCCAACTAAAACTGGCGTAGGCCGCGCCTTGTTCTGCTTATATACCCCCCGGATGCGAACAATATCGCATCAAAGTTCTAAACTTAAGTCATAAATTTTCTTTTGTCTTCTTTTATTTCTGGCCCGTATTTTCATTCCAATTTAATCTAGAGTTATCTAGAAACTTCTTACAAAACTTCAAAAACACTATACGTGACTGTGATTTGAACCTGGGGTCTATGGATTCACAGTCCAACACCAAGACCGCTAGGCCAATCGTGTGCTGACGTGAGTGACGAAATTTCCCTTTAGATTAAATTCTTCTAGTTTGAATTTGTGACGTTGACATTGTCATTATCACTTATCGTCCTACGCGACAATAATTTGTTACAAAATGCGCTGTAACGTAACTTGTGCCTTAGAACCTCAGTTAATCCCCCATCCTAGTACGTCGTTGTTAACTGATCGCTGCTATAACCTGGTTATGGACCGTAACTGGATTCAGGCCCGTTTACATGTGGTATGGTTAGTGACTAAACTTCCGTGCTGTTTTGGAAGTAAAGAAAAAACGTACAATGTACCAGCTGCTTCCCTTCCCGCGCAGATCGTACAGGATCGAAGGAACAACCAGACGACCTCCGTGGCGAAGTGGTCACCATCAGCTAGTCTTCTACCTAGAGGTTCCGGGTTCAATTTCCGGTCAGGGCACGTTGGAAAATTGCCTTTTTGGATCTTGGATGTTTATCTATGTATGTTTTTGTTATAAAATGAATTATCGTCGAGTAATTATCCCATAACCATTAACACAAGTCTTGAACTACCTTTTGGGGCTAGCTCAATCAGTGTAATCTGTCCCTTTATATTTATTATTTATATAAAAGATAAAAGATGCTAAGATTTTATTCATGTTAAAAATTAAAAAATATATATACAGTCGATTTTACAAATTAATATATACTAAACTAAACTATATTAAACTATAAATAAACGTTAAACTAAACTATAATGATGAAATAATATAAAATAATAACTATAATTATACATAAAAGACGCTTGCAAAAAAAAAAAATTGTTACAAAATGCGCTGTAACGTAACTTGTGCCTTAGAACCTCAGTTAATCCCCCATCCTAGTACGTCGTTGTAAACTGATCGCTGCTATAACCTGGTTATGGACCGTAACTGGATTCAGGCCCGTTTACATGTGGTATGGTTAGTGACTAAACTTCCGTGCTGTTCTGGAAGTAAAGAAAAAACGTTGAAGCTACAACCAGACGACCTCTGTGGCGTAGTGGTCAGCATGCTAGTCCACCACCCGGAGGTTCCGGGCTCGATTCCCGGTCAGGGCAAGTATGGAACTGGCCTTTTTTATGTCTTGGGTTTGATGATTGTCCTGGTCTTGGATTTCTTTTCTATGTTTGTATTTGTAATATAATATAGTACCGTTGAGTTAGTATCCCATAACACGAATCTGTAACTTATTTTGGGGCTAACAATCAGTGTAATCTGTACCTATATATTTTATAATGATTTATTATTATTATACCAGCTGTGTCTGCTCTCGCGCAGATTGTAAGAGCCGATCGAGGGAATAAGCGAAATTGTGAGTCATGTTATTAGGCAATGCGGTTTTAGTATACATCACATTTACTTTTTTCCACCTTCTTATCCACCGTCATGCTAAATGTGGCCTTCGGATCTCTCGGCTCTGGGCTCTGTGGGCTCAGAGCCGCATTAAATAATACATATAGGACTCTGTCTACCCCATAAAGCAGTGATAGTGTGCGTGAGTGAATTAAAATACAAAAAACTAGCAACTTACTTTTTTGAAAAATATAACCTAAAAGCTTTTTTGCGAGGCTTAAGTACTTATCAAGACCTCGTTTCATTACAGAGTTCTTTTGGCCATCTTCCACTTGTATTATGAGATCAGCTCCATATTATCATAACATTGCATTGTCACGCTATATATATAATCTTCCATGCTGGTCTGGGAGAAAAGAAAAAACGTAGAATGTACCAGCTGCTTCTCTTCCTGCGCAGATCGTAGGAGCCGATCGAGGGAATGGGCGAGATTTGAATCATGGTGATAGGCGATGCGGCTAGCAACCCATCACTATTTTGATTAATTTTCCATCTTTACGCCCACCACCACGCTAAGCGTGGCTTTTGGGCCTAACGGCACAGGGCTTTGTCTAACCCGTCAGGGATATAGACGTGAAAATGTATCTGTATCTGTATATCACGCTATATCTTGAATATGCGTGCAAAATTTCAGCTTAATCGGAGACCGCGAAATGTGTCTTTAACTATTTAGTAAGCGGGACAGGTTAAACTAAATAAAAGCTTCTAAAAAGAACTCTGTTTCATAATGAGCTGTAATTTGCACCTTAGAACCTTAGTTAATCCACGTCATTACAGTACATCGCCGTTAAATGATCGCTACAATAACCTGGTTATGGACCGTAACTGGGTTCAGGACCGTTTACATGTAATATGATTAGGGACTAAACTTCCATGCTGATTTGGAAGGGAAGAAAAACTTTAGGAGGTACCAGCTATGTCTACTACGCAGATTGTAAGACCCGATCGAGGGAATAAGAAGAATTGACAGTCATGTTATTAGGCAATGCGGCTTTAGGACTCATCACATTTTTTCACCATCTTATCCACCGTCATACTAAAACTGGTCTTTGGATCTCTGGGTTCTGGGTTTTGTGGGCCTAGAGCCGCAATACACTCTCCACGCTGGCCAGACGGGTTAGAGAGGTCTCATTGATGTTTATAAGCTTTGTTTAGCTTATATTTCCTAGGTCGTCTTCTACGACATCCACGGGAGGACTTGGAGTGGCCCTATTCTACTCTGCCGGAAACCACACGGCTTGGCAATGAGACAGGTGAAACTAAATAAAAGCTTCTGAAAATAACTCTGTTTCATAATGAGCTGTAATTTGCACCTCAGAACCTTAGTTAATCCACGTCATTACAGTTCATCGTCGTTAAATGATCACTACAATAACCTGGTTATGGACCGTAACTGGATTCAGGACCGTTTACATGTAATATGATTAGATACTAAACTTCCATGCTAATCTGGAAGGAAAGAAAATACTTAGAATGTATACCAGCAGTGTCTAAAACGTGTACAGAATACATACATGATATCACGCCTGTGTCCCACAGGGGTAGGCAGAGACTATGGACTTCCACCTGCTACGATCCTGACAACCTCTTTTGCTTCATCTAAACTCATCAATCTCTTCATACATGCCCTTCGGTTACGGGTACTTTTTACCTCTCCTTTTTTATGAACGTCTGCAATTTGGTGTACAGAATGTACTTTAATTATATAATGACATACAAACCTATAAGAGGGACCCGCCCCAAGCTTAAGCCAGACATTTTTGTCTCTAAGGTAATCATCGGTTTCGTAATAAGCTTTATCACAAAGTACTTTCTTTACATAAGCTTTAAATTTTCTATCACGCGATATGATTAGGGACTAAACTTCCATGCTGATCTAGAAGGAAAGAAAATACTAATAAGGTACCACTTGTGTCTGTCTTAAATGTTTAGTACCTGGGCGACCAAGCTCTGCTTGGTTCCATTTTAAACATTAACTAATTTTTTTTTAATTTTTTCTAAAAACAATGCAAAATAAAAAATTATATATAAACTTAAACATAAAATAAAAAAAAGTAAGTCACCGAGTGGGATTCGAACCCGTAACACTTTTTCTAGCGGTCGGTATCCTTAACCACTGAGCTAAAATGAAGGCGGTTGGCGCGACGAAATTAGCGACCATATTCTGCGTGGAATGAAAAACGCATGAAAACTCGAAAACACGCGTTTTCCCAAACATAAAACTAATCTAGATCGATTATTTACCCCCGAAAACCCCCATATACAAATTTTCAGCGAAATCGTTAGAGCCGTTTTCGAGATCACAGAAATTTATAAATATATATATACATACATACAAGAATTGCTCGTTTAAAGGTATAAGATATTTAGGTCACATCTTGCAACCCAATTTCCAACCAGTTATCCTTAACCGATTGAACCGAAAGGAGAGGTTTCACGAATGTATGGAGCCCCGGCCTGGACATTGTACATATAATTTAGAAACTAAATGATTAAATAAAAGTGTTTCAAGTAACATTTTGCCCCATTTTTGCTTTAATAATTGTAAAAAAAAAACGACGGGTTGCACTCTGGGAGTGCCGGCAGAAGTGAAAACTTGAATATTAACGTTGTGCATTTTTGATATTTTGGAATGGTTAGGGAATAATTTTGCACGAATTGCTTTCATTATCAGTATAAAATATTTCAAATTTTTTCTGAACCACAGTCTGTCACAAATGTCACAAGCATGACCAAATTCATTTTCAACAAAATCATTTTCAAATACACAGCAGTATGGCCACTACACAGACGGTCGAGCCATCAGCTGTCACCATCCATGGATGCGCGTAGCACGCTGTAACATAAACACACACGAACATTCGCGCAAGCGCCCTGCGCCGTCTTACGAATTTTCGATCAGGCCACGTGTCCTGACGCGAGTTTAAATTTTTTTACCCATTCCAAAAAAAGTGCACAATGCCGCTAAAGAAGTTTTCACTTCAAAAATTATACACTTAAGACAAGCAACAAACAACGCCTGGATTTTGTGAAATATGCAAAATGTGCAAGCCGGATTTGAAACGTCTCGTTTTGCAAACTTTAGTAAGTCGGGTGACAATACGAGGTATTCCACTTTGAGCACCCGTTTACAGTCTAGACAGTGTGCTAGCCCTTTTCTAAGCCAAAAAGAACCAAAAAAACGGTTCTGAACGATAAGGAAGAAAGCGTCAGATTGTATAATAGCCACTCGAGCTAAAGGCTCCGGTACATTCCTACCACCACATGTGCAACAGAATTCATATAATTAGTATATACAGACCGAAATCTCCTAACTTTCTGCGCAAAATGCGTCCCAGTCCCTTTCCTTTGACGACCTCCGTGGCGTAGTGGTCAACATGCTAGTTCGCTACCCAGAGGTCCCACGTTCGATCCCCGGTCAGGGCAAGTTGGAAAATGGCCTTTTTCAAATTTTTCTGGGTCTTGGATGTGTATCTATATATGTATTTGTTATAAAATATAGTCTCGTTGAGTTAGTATCCCATAACACAAGGCTCGAACTTACTTTGGGGCTAGCTCAATCAGTGTAATTTGTCCCTAAATATTTATTTATATTTATTTATTTATATATACCTCCCATGCTGGTCTGGGAGAAATAAAAAAAACTTAGAATGTACCAGCTGCTTCTCTTCCCACGCAGATCGTAAAATCCGATCGAGGGCAAAAATGCAAATCATGTTAACAGGCGATGCGGCTAGCAACCTATCACTGTATTGATTGCTTTTCCATCTTCTCGCCCACCATGACGCTAAAAGTGGCTTTTGGGTCTTGCGGCCCTGGGCTCTGCATAGAACCGCAAGACCCAAAATGCTCTGTCTGCCCCATTAGGGATAAAGACGTGATAGTATGTATGTTATTTATATTTATATCTCACATTCTCACCTTGTCGAGGCGGCCAGGCGCCCGCAGCTGACAACAACACCCTCCACAGGACGAGAACGGGGGCGGGGAACCGGGACGGGGAACGAGGACGCATTTTGCTCAGGACCTTAGGAGATCCCGTTCTGTATGTAATACTCGTTAATTCTGTGCCTGCAGTTTGACATTTTTCTTCTTTATCGACAAGCTTTTCATTGGTTTTGGAAAAAAAAATTCGTATAGTAAATAAATTCCTCTATCCACATACGTTATCCAAATTTCTGTATGTCATAAGATAAAAAAAAGATTTTCGATCGAGACCACATAGTTGTACGCCGGCCGCCGGCTGCGTAATGTCGATGACCCCGGCCGGCCGGCGGGCGATGTATGGCGGCGGTACTACTAATTGACCTCACAATTTTACTTTCGAGTTGTAGACAACATTTTTTGTTTCTGAATTTTTATTTTGACTAGCTAATAAGGTCTTACTAACGATGCCTACGAAGTGGCCTTCGGCTCCAAAACCAATGAAAAATCATCGTGTATATGGATTCTTTTAGTATAAGAGACAGCTAGTAACTACTGGCTCGATTATAAGCCAGTTACTCGCCTCAGTTCAAACGCTCCTCCAAGTACATAAAGCGCGTTCACACGAACCGCGATAATCTGTACCGCAGTTGATTATTATGACGGTAATGTGTACGCAGCTTAGTTTTATAGCGCTGTGTTAGGGTGGGGATCCATTTGCTGAAATTCAGATGTTGATTTTACCTATACAAGGTGTAAATCTGTAACCTTGCCATATTCTCAGACGTACCGATACCGATTTTACCGAACAACTTTCCGAAAGAGCAGAGGTCGAGTTATGAAAAAAAAATTTGGTCCCCCTTACAAAATTGCTAATCAGCTAATCGATTGGGTATGGGAAGTCCAGACCTATGTTCCTTGGAAAAAGTGGTTCAGTATGATCGGTATAGGTACGTCTGAAAATATAGGAAGGTGAAGATCAGCTGACCCGAGTTTGTAGTTTAAGTTAGTTGTTCAGTAGTATGGACTAAATTCAGCCTTAAAATAGTTTCAGTATATCTTGTTAGACCTCATATACATTGCTGGTTTTTTAACGGTACAAGTTTGTTAATAGATTCAGGTGTTACTTTGCGGATGTCAAAGTTACATACTATGTGATTTCAATTACTTTGTGTGATTCCGCCACCAGTTCATGTAAACTATTGCCGGCCGGCACCCACCCACTACTGTTAGTCCCAGCTTCTTCTTATCGTGTGTGTTAGTGACTAACACTAGTGTCAGAGTTTTTAAACCGCCTTAAAGGCCTCTGACATGGTTTTTACGTAACGACCAATGTCAAAGACAGTGACCGGGACCGACGGCTTAACGTGCCCTCCGAAGCACGGATCATCTTACTTATCGGACAATCAGGTGATCAGCCTACAATGTCCTTACCAAACAAGGACAACAACACAAAGTCGTTGCCCCCGCCGGGAATCGAACCCGCGACCTTCGGGTATGAGCCGAACGCTCTAACCACTACACCACGGAGGCAGTTACTAACAGCCCATGTGCACCCGCCACCAACAGCCGATGTAATTTTCAGGTGATACACACATTTCCAAAGATAAATAAATGATTTTTGACTTTGACTTTTGATGCACGCATAAATCACATCATCATCAGGCCTTTTTGTCTCCACTACAGGAGCACGACCCTCTCTGTACTATCAGAGCAGCCAGAAGACTTACAAATCACGTAGTATGATATGATACAATTGTGACCAATCGTTGCAGAACAGGCATACATACATACATAATATCATGCCTGTTTTCCATGTAGGCAGAGACTATAGACCTCCACTTGCTACGATCCTGACAGACCTCTTTTGCTTCATCTTCACTCATCATGATGAGTCCCTTCGGTTATGGGTACTTTTTACCTCTCTTCATAAAATGAGCATTTTAAATTCAGCATAGTAGATTCACAACCTTAGGGTTACGGTGACGACGTGTGGATAGAATTCTAGTCTGTTAGAAAAGATTTTTTATTTTAATTTTTAGTGGAATTATCAAGTGGCTGGGGACTGACTGTCAGTTAAAATTATTTCAAATGAAAAACCGGAAAATCTATCTGGCACTCTAAAGTAGTCGGGTACTGGTTCAAAAATAAAATATTCGGTATAGCTCATAAAATAAAATGACATAAAATATGTGTGTGTGACTTTTCATCAAAAATCTTTTTTTTCATCATAAAGTGACTTTTCATTGATCGTATCTATTTTCAACATGACTTGAGATTTATTCATGCATAAAAATGACGTCACGGTTTTGTATTTCATACAAATCCCAAGTTTTTTTTGTTTTGACGTTTAGAAAAATGTCTGATTTGAGTTGTTGTAATCTAGCGGATTGTGAACGTGCTTAGAATAAGAGAGGGGAAGAAGGGGTTAAATTTAAATTATTTAAATTTAACCCCTTCTCGTTTACTCGCTATATTGACATATTTTTACTAAACAAGTAGGCTACTTGCGTTTAAGACCATTAGCGACTAACTCGTTTATTTGCTTTGCAACATTATAAACCACTTTCATTCATTCACCCCCTAAACTTTTAAACCGCTGCCTCGATTCCCAAAAAACATACTTTAGAACGGGAGGTCACGACAAATTTGGTAACGATAAGGGATATGGCTGACTCTGGTTTTATAGAATAAAGAGCACCTCTCTGATGCTAAATATGTTGGTCTGCCTGCGTGGAGTGGTTGCGTTGCTTAGATATGGCGCCTGAAAAGTTGGTTATCGTGACCAAAAAAAAATGATAAGGGATATGGCTGACTCTTGTTTCACAGGATTAAGAGCATCTCTCTGGTGCCAAATATGTCGGTCTGCCTGCGTGAAGTGGTTGCGTTACTTAGATATGGCGCCTGAAAAGTTGGTTATCGTGACCAAAAAAAAAAATGATAAGGGATATGGCTGACTCTTGTTTCACAGGATTAAGAGCATTTTTCTGATGCCAAATATGTCGGTCTGCCTGCGGGAAGTGGTTGCGTTACTTAGATATAGCGCCTGAAAAGTTGGTTAGCGTGACCAATAAATGATAAGGGAAATCATTCATTCACCCCCTAAACTTTTAAACCGCTGCCTCGATTCCCAAAAAACATACTTTAGAACGGGAGGTCACGACAAATTTGGTAACGATAAGGGATATGGCTGATTCTGGTTTCACATAATGAAGAGCACCTCTCTGATGCTAAATATGTCGATCTGCCTGCTTGAAGTGGTTGCGTTACTTAGATAGGGCGCCTGAAAAGTTAGTTACCTGGACAAAAAAAGAAAATTATAAGGTAAATGGCTGATTCTGATTTCACTGGATGAAAAGCACCTCTCTGATGCTAAATATGTTGGTCTGCCTGCGTGAAGTGGTTGCATTACTAAGATATGTCGCTTGAAAAGTTGGTTATCGTGAACAAAAGAAAAAAATAATAACGTAAATAGCTGACTCTAGTGTCACAGAACAAAGAGTACCTCTCTGATACAAAATTTGTGTTGTGAAACTTAGATATGATGCCTGAAAAGTTGGTTATTGTGACCAAAAAAATGTTAATGCAAATGGCTGACTCTGGTTTTACAAAATGCAGAGCACCGCTTTGATGCTAAATATATGTCAATCGGCCTGCGTGAAGCGGTTGCGTTACTTAGATAGGGCGCCTGAAAAGTTAGTTAACTTGACAAAAAAAGAAAATTATAAGGTAAATGGCTGATTCTGGTTACACAGGATGAAGAGCACTTCTCTGATGCTAAATATGTTGGTCTGCCTGCGTGAAGTGGTTGCGTTACTTAGATATGTCGCTTGAAAAGTTGGTTATCGTGAACAAAAGAAAAAAAATTACTTAAATAGCTGACTCTGGTGTCACAGAACAAAGAGTACCTCTCTGATACAAAATTTGTCGGTGAAGTCTTGTTTGTTTTGTCGGTCTGCCTACGTGAAGCGCTAGTGTTACTTAGATATGGGTATGGCGCCTGAAAAGTATGTTATCGTGATAAAAAGTAAAATTATAAGGTAAATGACTGACTCTGAACGGCTGCATATACATCTATCGTTAGTATCCGATATTATATATACATGCCGCAGTTTACAATTGCACTAACAACAGTTTTTAGTCCAGAACAGCACAAAAATAATTACATAATTTCATGTCTATTCAAGAGTCTAGTCCTTTGACTGCATTATATCCAAAAATTGTGGTATTATAGTTGTCTAAGTTCAAAAATAGTAAAATAAACTTTAGTCCGTTTGTGCACTAAACCTCAATATGTTAACAGGCAAATATTTTTTCAAAACTAAAAAACACTTCACCCCCAAACTACACAACCGATTTCGATAAAAGAATGTTCCAAATCGGTGAAAGCACCTTCAAATAATCGGTAACAAATTATGCACTTGCATAACTTTAACACGTGTGTAAATGTTATAAATGCGTATGATACGCAGGACTTTGAAATTTTGTTGAAATCAGTCAATACTTGAAGATTGAATTTATAAAAATAAAATTCCGGCGTTAACAATAATACTAATTATTGTTAAAGCCGAAATCTTAAAAAGTACAACTGTAACACTAAGTTTTTGGTAGAAAGAGTTAATTTATCTGGTACTAAAAAAGTAAAAATCGAAAATTTTGTAGTTAGTACATTTGTGAACTACGGCAACAATATTAGGGTGACACAGGGTAGACAAATTCATGTGTTTGTATGAACGCACGCTACTGTATCTAAGTAACGCAACCACTTCACACAGTCAGACTGACATATTTAGCATCAGAGAAGTACTTTTCACCCTGTGAAACTAGAGTCAGCCATTTACCTTATCATTATTTTTTCATCACGATAACCAAATTTTTCAGGCATCATATCTAAGTTTCACAACACAAATTTTGTATCAGAGAGTGTTCTGTGACACTAGAGTCAGCTATTTACGTTATTATTTTTTTCTTTTGTTCACGATAACCAACTTTTCAAGCGACATATCTTAGTAATGCAACCACTTCACGCAGGCAGACCAACATATTTAGCATCAGAGAGGTGCTTTTCATCCAGTGAAACCAGAATCAGCCATTTACCTTATAGTTTTATTTTTTTGTTCAGGTAACTAACTTTTCAGGCGCCCTATCTAAGTAACGCAACAACTTCACGCAGGCAGATCGACATATTTAGCATCAGAGAGGTGCTCTTCATTATGTGAAACCAGAATCAGCCATTTCCCTTATCATTTATTGGTCACGCTAACCAACTTTTCAGGCGCCATATCTAAGTAACGCAACCACTTCACGCAGGCAGACCGACATATTTGACATCAGAGAGATGCTCTTAATCCTGTGAAACAAGAGTCAGCCATATCCCTTATCATTTTTTTTTTGGTCACGATAACCAACTTTTCAGGCGCCATATCTAAGCAACGCAACCACTCCACGCAGGCAGACCAACATATTTAGCATCAGAGAGGTGCTCTTTATTCTATAAAACCAGAGTCAGCCATATCCCTTATCATTACCAAATTTGTCGTGACCTCCTAATCTACTTGTGCTTCCACATATTCCTTTTTCACCTATGCTCTTTTACGTAAAAATACAATCGCTTCGAAATCGGTCGCACCGTTTCACGAGCTACGATGCCATAAACAGACAGACATCTGTTAAACTTATAACACCCTCGGGTTTTAAATAAAACAGGACATACAAAATTAAACGTAACCTTCACCAGTCGTGTCAGCTTTCCCGCCATAAAGCGAAAATTCATACATTATTAAAGACACCTAATCCTCAAGTAAATGTAATTATAACGCTTTCCAAATCCTTTACAGTTCATCAAGTTTTCAGAAGAAATCACGCCGTTACGTGTACGGTACGCCTACAGAGTTAATCTCATTCATTAGGGTTTAGGTAAACTACGCGCGGGCGTATATTAATTAATTTAAGAGGATTAACTCACGCAATATAGTCTGAGGCGTCGACGCGACGCATATACGACTGTCTGCAGCCCTCGAGACCAAATTCATAAATACTTACAACTTTAACTGCCTCCGTGGTGTAGTGGTTAGTGCGTTCAGCTCATACCCGGAGGTCGCGGGTTCGATTCCCGGCGGGGGCAACGACTTTGTGTTATTATATAAATAAATAAATAAATAAATATATAGGGACAAATTACACTGATTGAGCTAGCCACAAAGTAAGTTCCGAGTTGTGTTGTTGTCCTAGTTTGGTTAGGACATTGCAGGCTGATCACCTGATTGTCTGAGAAGTAAGATGATCCGTGCTTCGGAGGGCACGTTAAGCCGTCAGTCCCGGTCACTGTCTTTGACATTGGTCGTTACCTAAAACCATGTCAGCGGTTTAAAAATTCTGACACTAGTGTAAGTCACTAACACACACGATAAGAAGAAGAAGATAGATACTTACATACTATCGCGTCTTTATTTCTAACGGGCCAGCAGAGCACTTTGGGTCTTGCGGCTCTAAGCAGGCAGAACCCAAAGCCGCAAGACTCAATCGTCCATTTTCGCGTAATGGTGGGCGAGACAAAAGTCAAAAATCATTTATTTTTCTTTGGATATTTGTATCGTTTGATAATTGTCAATTTTTCTTTAGGTGTCATATTTGTTAACTTAGTCAGAAATAATATATCAGGTGGTTGTTGACGTCAGATCATTTACTTACAGCTAAGTTTATTGCCTCTTCCTAAGCGCAAGTACAGAAGTAGCAGCAACGAACTGTACTGCAGTATTTTCTTCAAAAAACGTCAATTCACTGATATACTGATATTCAAATTAGGTACAAGGACTGAAATATATTTTTGTGTCCTTATTATTAATTAAGAATGATGACAAATTAAAAATAATGACAATTTGTAAATGTATGTGACGAAGTCCACACTGGTGCTTCCCTCCTTACCCCGCTCTCCACCCCGCGCGGCCCATATAAGTACGGAGGCGTGAGGAGTCTCGTCCTCTTTCGACCACGACTGGACGCCGGGCTGCTTCAAAGCTGAGTACTTTTGGAAATCTCTTCTGGAACAACGAATCTCGTGGCTGTGAACCTACGACCCTTACCTGTGACTACTTTCGGCACTCAGTGAATAAATTGTTAAAAATTAAATTAAAGAATTTGGTCTTTTTAAATATTGTTTCTTTCAAAATAATCTTATCGTCACATGTAGCACCCGAATAATGACATTTATGAATGTACAAATACAAATCTTTAAGAGGGCCAAGCGCCAAGTTCAAGCCAGTCTTTTTTGTCTCTAAGGTAATCATCAACAGACGAAGCGAGAGGGAAATATCTACTTCTTCTTTTTCTAATCGAGTCGAAATGCCTTAAATTAAATTTTGTTAGACCAAAACCTAGTCATGACGACCGCCACATTCAGATCTGCTTTAATACAAGAAGTAGGGAAGTTGGGACAAAAGATGGTTTATTGATTGGGTGACCCAACAGTTAAACAAACTGTTGTCATAATCATTATCATTATCAAGTCTTTTTGTCCACCCTCTTTGTACTACTAGAGCCATACTTGGCCAGAGCAGCCAGAGGACTTTGGCCTATACTCTCCTCGCTGGTCAAATGGATTGGAGAGGTCTCATTGATGTTTTTAAGCTTTATTAAGCTTGTATTTCCTAAGTCGCCGACAACCACGGGAGGACTTGGAGTGGTCCTATTCTACTCTACCACACGGAAAACTGTTGTCAGAGTAACGCCGTTTGACATTTCCCAGTACCAGATCGGAGTCTGTTTAAAGACATCCAGACAGCCCAGGGGAGATACTTACCCGGGGTCTAAGGCAACAAACGTTGTTACTGTAGTTACATAAAGAATGTAGAAAACGTGCGCCTTTATGCCTCTTTGAAATAAAAATCTCTCACAGGCCTACTGGAAGAGATGTCTTTTGAAATAAGTAGTGCATTTGTACAACTTTACGAATTCTCGGTAAGTATACATTTTTCGTGTACATCTATACATATAATCAAACAGTAAAAACGTGTGTCTGTACATTGAATATATTTACAAAAAGAATATTGACGTCGATGGAGACTAAGTCATGGAGTAAGATTTAAAAAAAATGTCTGTCTGTTTGTCTGTTGACTTAAACTCCGGAAATGCTAGACGGATTCAAATGAAACTTGTTTTGTTATATAGCTGTTAAGCCTGGGCAACACATAGGGCATAAATGATTTTGGAAAATAGAACACCTGTTGCAGAACCATAATGGTCCAGCAAAACTGTAATAGATATAAAAATTACGCCTAAGCAAAAGTTGTTAATGCCTGATAAGCATTTTTCAGATAAAGTTCACAGGAAGGCGCGGGTTTCGGCTAGTTGGTTAATAAATAAAACTAGGAAATTTAATCGCAAGTGTATAGCTGCCCTTAAAACGACGTGTCTTGTAAATGATACTTTTTCATAACAATGAGGTTGTATCACATTTCTCAATTAAGGCTGTCTGTTGGATATCAATGGCACTGGCTTTTGAAATAACATGAAAATAAAAATTAATTTGGAATCAGGTGTTACTTCGTGGAATACAAAGATACGTCGGATTAATTAATTCTTTGTTTTACCCACTGTTGCTACCCGTCGTTTTTATCCAATCACACCACGCGTAAGTTACGCGAGTAGAAGATGCGTCGCGTATGATACGCTGCTTGTAGTTGTAGTAGTACAAGCTAAAAAAAGCTTATGAACATCAATGAGACCTCTCCAACCAGTCTGGCCAAAGTCAAATTAATAGTCAAAAAAATTTATTCAATGTAGGATAAATTTATCTCTTATTGAAGGTCATTTTTTTAAATAATTAATATTATTTTAGTGCCAAAGCTAAAAACTACTAGCGTTTCGGAACGACCACTGCTGGGAAGATTACGCCGAAAGAAACCCAGTTCAGTATTGGTCCCTACCCAGCCTGATGGGCTATGTTACAATTACAATACAGATTTACACTTAAGCTATACATTTAAATTATACAATTACAATTTGCACACAACTATTTCCAAGAATTTTTCTCAGATGATGATAAGTAGTCATTTACATGATAATACGCATTTTGTAATAAATGATTTTTAACGGCTGTCTTAAACTTAGTTAATGGTAATGCTACTATATCATCTGGAATTTTATTATAGAGGCGCAAGCCGAGACCCACAAAAGATTTTTTTATTTTCTCTAACCGCAAAGCTGTGATGGCTAATTTATTTTTATTTCTCGTGTTAATACTATGAATGTCACAATTTCTCTTAAATGAGTGTATATTCTGACGCACGTACATAATGTTCGCATAGATGAATTGCGAAGGGAGGGTCAAAATATTTATGTCTTTAAATAGTTCCCTCAAAGACTCTCTAGCACCTAATTTATATATAAATCTGATAGCGCGTTTTTGTAAAACAAATATGGTATTTATATCTGCAGCATTACCCCATAGCAATATTCCATCGCAATTCCATAGGACATAACACTGTGGAAGTACCCAAAATATACCAAACGCGCTGTATCAACGTCAGTCATTTGCCTAATTCTTCTAACCGCATAGGCCGCAGAGCCAAGTTTTCCAGCTAATTTTTGAATATGGGCACCCCATCGCAACCCTGAATCAAGCGTTATGCCCAAAAATGTTGTGTTATCAACCATATCTACTGCTTCCTTATCAATAAATAATTGTGTTGGAACTTTTGTAACATTCGGTAAGCAGAACTTTACACATTTCGTTTTTTTTGCATTTAATACTAAATTATTTGCTGTAAACCAATCCAACACTTGCGACAATATATTATTCATCTCATCAGAGGTGTCAGTTTTTCAGGCCAGCGAGGAGAGTGTAGGCCAAAGTCCTCTGGCTGCTTTGGTCAAGTATGGCTCTGTTAGTACAGAGAGGTTCGTGCTCCTGCAGTGGAGACAAAAAGACCTGAGTTGTAGGAGCTCGGAAAGCAGAAAAAACATTACATATACAGAACGCGTGGCAAAAGCTTAGTAAGCATGACGAATGAAAAAATGTTTTTGATCCATCGGTTAGATTATTAAAAAATATTGTACACGTATTTTTTCTTATCTTTGAGAAACAAGAAATTAGAAAGATACAGCGCATTTAAATTTAGCATTAAGTCACGGCTAGGTACGATTTTTACTTAGCGGTGACGTCGGAAGCCCTCACTTCGGAACTTTGATGCTCCGTATCTTTGTGTATTTTAAATTTTTTGATAGACTGTAATATAAGTGTCCATTATTTTTGGATAATCTAAAAGACGGACTTATTACAATCATACTTTTTTGACCCTGTCGTCCCCTAATGTAACTTGGAGATTTTTTAACCACACCGCACGTGATATTGAATGTAGTGTACGAAAACAGTGGGATAATTACCTACTTATAGTAATAAAAACTCGTGCAAAAAAGTTATTTATACAAATAAACTTGTATTTTGTGAGAACACATGTAACCTGTCCAAAACTAAGTTCTACTTAACGAGCAGACAGTACATAAAGTAGACATAGGGCCTCATTTCATTAGTTAGTACATAAGATATCAGTTGCGAACAATGTGTGAAGTTTGCAAGTTGAGTGTTTATTATTAACATGACTCGTATTACTCTGCGGTCAAACCGTCTTCCAAATAACTTTGATTAGTTTTAGTGCGTTCACCCTTATTGTCTTGGGTGACATATTAAGATAACTCATAAGTGGCTTTTAAATCCTGCAGCTCTAAACTCTCTGCTTAGAGCCCAGAAGAAAATTTATAGACCAAATAAAAGAAAAATTAAACATGAAAACATATAAAGAGGTTAAGAACTTAGCGGAAGGAAGAGAGACATGGAAAGCACTCCACCGACAAGAGCCCAGCTCTTAAATATAAGAAGAAGAGAGTCCAAAAACCTAAAATGCGCTGTCTTCCCCGTACAAAGCCGGTGCGTGTACTTAGTTTAATTATTACAAATATCCATATTTATCAAATTTCATCTAAATAGGTTCAGTGATTGAAACGTGAAGTGGTAACAAACAAACAAATATACAAACTCACTTTCGCATTTGTAATATTATTAGGAAGTAGGATAGTAGAATAATAATATGTTCCGTCTTAACGTACGGTGCACAGACTTGGTTCACAAAACAACAATGGTCCAAATTGAAGGATTGCCAATGAGCAATGGAGCTGAGCATTTTAGGTGTGAAGCTAAGTGATAGAGTAAGAAACACTACGCTGCAATCTATCACAAAAGTTACGGATGTTGGTACGAAATCAGCTAAGCCAAACTAGGATTGGGTAGGTCACGTCGGCTGTACGCACCCAGAAAGATGTGCGCTCAGGCTGGATTCCAACTTACGGACGTAGAAACAAAGGTAGACTGAAGACGAGAAGGGCAGACGAATTGAAAGCATTCGAACAGGAAACAAAGTTAAGACCAGGGACAGAGAGTTGTGGAAGGAAAAATAGGATACCTTTGCGCAGCAGTGGGAAATGAACGGCTAATATAAGTCTAGCCAACGAGTACCAAGTCACCATCTACCAGGCTAAAATAGCTGTGAGAGATTTTCAAAGAGATGTCCGTATCTCACTCCGTAACCTAATTATCCGGTCCACTAACATCCCATCCACATATCCAAAACCAAGTAAATCCCTCCATGGCAATAGTTCGGCAGCTAAGGAGGATTGTCCGTTAGTGCATCTCAATGGTACATTAAGGGACAGACCTCCATAGTTGCAGTCATCTCACTTTTTAGATTAAAAGGTACAAAAAGGCCTCTTCATGTTGGCTTTGGCCCCATGAACGCCTCAAAGGACCGGGTCCCCATGGACTCGTGGCTGAAAAGTGTACCAACATAATAATAATAAGTTGCTCGTTTTCTCATAAGGGTGACCCTCGACCGGCGAACGCCGCGCAAATTTTTTTTTAAATTTTTTTTTAGCCGTTTAGGTTATTATTTTTATTTTATCAAACTTTATTGTTTTAAAGTACGACTATACTAATTAACAAATGGCGGACTTAATGCTAAGAGCATTTACTCCCAACCATAGGGATAAACAAGAAGTTATGCGGCACAAAAAGCAATACAATATACTTACACATTATGAAAATTTTGTTGCTCAAAATAAATAAATATCTACAGGACACAATAATTATAGAACTAAAAACTAAATAAACTACCTAAATTAAAATGATAAAACTATAAACTAAAATAATTTAATTAAAAATAAAATAATACTATATACTATACAATTACATTATATCAGAATAAATATCTACATATTCAATACACACAATATACATATTTACTTTATACTAACATACTAACATATAAAAAGTTAAGAAGAGAATAACTAAATAATAATGACTTTAAGAAGAAAGGGAGCTTAAGAGGTGGGCGTGAACTTTTATGCTAAACGAAAGTTTGCTAGAAACTTCTCTGTTGTTAACGGGTAAAACATTCCAGAGTCGTGAGGCTTGAAGAGAAAGAGTTAGACTTGAAAATTTTCACAGTTTGTGACTACAACAGCTGTCGGCGACGGTCGGTTTCCGACAGGATCGTCGACGACAGGTGTCACACAGTCGCTCGTTTGTTAGAGCCTAAGTCCACAAGAGCTTACCCGTGACGTTTTTCCGCAGTGTAAATAAAATGTCGCTGATTCGCGGCACTGGCATTATATCACAATTCCTTTGTTCCAGCTGCACGTAAGCTAAAGGAAAAAGTGAACATAGATGTAGAAACTTCTGCAAAAAGATTTAAAAAATATCATAGACATCGAGCCTCACACGACTTTGGAGTTTATTGGGAATGAATGTACGGCATTCGACGAAGTGACGAAAAAGTGGGGATAAGGATATACAAAATAAAACTATGAAAAATATCGTACTGACTTTTTTCAAAAAGGTTAGGCTAAATGGCAAACCCTTAACCAGATCGTGTTGGTTACGGCTCAAATTGTAGCTAACTGAATAGTTTCTCCTGGAGTTTCTGAAAAAAAAAATATCATTCTTAGTTTTCAGAATATCGTGCGTCAAAATTAAAACTTCGGAGAAAAATAAATATATTTTTGTTTCGGACATAACTTTTTTCGTTTTTGACTTTCTCGAATATTCTTTTCTCGGACGCAATTCGAAACGAAATGTAAATGTATATTATATTGTAATATTTTATAATGTAAGTACATTGTATTTTGACGACCTCCGTGGCGTAGTGGTCACCATGCTAGTCCGCCACCCAGAGGTCCCGGGTTCGATTCCTGGTCAGGGCAAGTTGGAAAATGGCCTTTTTCAAATTGTCCTGGGTCTTGGATGTTTATCTATATATGTATTTGTTATAAAACATTGTATCGTTGAGTTAGTATCCCATAACACAAGTCTCGAACTTACTTTGGGGCTAACTCAATCAGTGTAATTTGTCCCTATATATTTATTATTATTATTTCTTATTTTGCCGTATTTTTTCTATTTATCTCTATAGTTGACTGGAAGAAAATGCTCTTAGTATATTTGTACTTGGAACAATAAAGTTTTATAAATAAATATAACACTAATAGCTCACAGTCGCTGCCACATTTATTCATCACTTTTTTTTGACATATTTCTTTATTTCGCGCTGTGTGGTTTCCGGGCAGCAGAATTGGACCACTCCAAGTCCTTCCGTGGATGTCGTAAAAGGCAACTTAGGAAATACAAGCTAAGCAAAGCTAAACGAAGCTTATTAACATCAATGATGTCTCTCCAACCCGTCTCAGCGAGGAGAGTATAGGCCAAGTCCTCTGGTTGCTCTGGCCAAGTATGGCTCTCGTAGTACAGAGAGGGTCGTGCACCTGCGGTGGAGACAAAAAGATCTGATGATGATGGTGATCCCTTTGGTTGACTGGGAAAAAATGCTCTTATTATAATATTAGCCGAAGCCCGCGACTTCGTTCGCGTGGACTTAATGTCTCTGAAAAATGCTCATCAGGCTGAACAACTTTTACTCAGGCGGCATTTTTATATCTCTTATAGTTTAGCTGGACCATTATGGTTCTGCATCAGGCGTTCCATTTTCCAAAATCATTTATACCCTATATGTTGCCCAGGCTTAATAGCTATATAACAAAAAAAGTTTCATTCGAATCCGTTCAGTATTTCCGGAGATTAGCGTGTACAAACAGACAAACAGACATACCGACAAAAAGACAAACAGACGACTTTTTTTTTTAATTCTTACTCTTTTACTACGTCTCCATCGCCCCAATATTTTTTTTGGAAATATATTTAATGTACAATGTACATACACACTTTTTTTACTGTTTTATTATATGTATAGATAGATATAGATTTGTATTTCGGAACAAATTCATAAAACCCTAACAGTACACATTCACAGCCACATCCATTCATCCCTATTTTTTTGACATACACAAAAAATGGCAGATGAAAGCAATGCTGTAACACCATTTATTATATTTCTTTGTGGCGCGACTCAGCTTATATTTGAACGTACGTCCTTTTGATCCCATGACTTGATTCCATTGTACAATAACACACAATTTTCCATAGGGGCTAGACAAAACCAATTTACTACCGTCTTATTTTCATGAATAACCACTAGCTGAAGCTCACGGCTTAGCCCGTATGATTAAATTATTTACAATCTATCCAGCTTATTCATAAAGAAATACAGACGTTTGCTAAACCTATTTTAGGTATATGTTTTGTCCCTATCACTCTTTTAAATATTTGAAATATTTTATCTAAAATTGATTATGCAAACGTTTCTAATTTTTTTTGTGACGAATTGGGTATGATTTTTGAGTTTCGCGATCACAGTTACTGTTATAAGTATTACGGGACTTACCGCGATTAATACAATGGCAGCAAGTCTGCCAGCGACCATGACGGCAGAAGGGTCGTCGAAATGTCTGGCAAAATACGATGTCAATCGCAATAAGTCCCGCAATACTTATGATAGTAGTTGTTGACAATCCTCACGTTTTTTCGTTTTTAAGCCCATTTATCTGAGTTTTATACAAACCCATAAAATTATTTGTAACCTTCGATAAAAAAGAGGTGCTTTAAAGACGAAAGAAAAACCTATCAAGCTACAACAGTATTGCCATGGAGTTTGAGTATGGCATTTCATAGAAACGGAGTAACAAAATTAACCTAGTACTACTACAAACGAAACAATATATCTGTGCATACGTCAAATGTGTGAGTTACACAATCAGGGTCGCCAACATAGAATTTGTTGCTTTGCTTTCCTGTTTTCATCACTCGGAAATCTATAAAATGTTCAAACTTTATTGTTTTCCATGGATAAACAATCATTACGATTCAATAATTCTAAGTGACTTACGTAATTTTAACGTGCGACTATAAGCTCCTGTAACACAGGGTTGTTGCAACCCTGTGTTACAGGCGCTTACAAGGCCCAAAAGCGGGGAAGGGAAGGGGAGGGGTTGCGAAGACGCCAGATTGCGGGGAACGGTGCGAGTTTCCGTTCTGTATGTAATAAAACTGCCTTCGTGGTGTAGTGGTTAGAGCGTTCGGCTCATACCCGGAGGTCGCGGGTTCGATTCCCGGCGGGGGCAACGACTTTGTGTTGTTGTCTTGGTTTGGTTAGGACATTACGGGCTGATCACCTGATTGTCTGATAAGTAAGATGATCCGTACTTCGGAGGGCACGTTAAGCCGTCGGTCCCGGTCACTGTCTTTGACATTGGTCGTTACCTAAAACCATGTCAGAGGCCTTTAAGGCGGTTTAAAAACTCTGACACTAGTGTTAGTCACTAACACACTCGATAAGAAGAAGATGTAATACTATTATTAATTCTGTGCCTCCAGACACAAATTATATGGTAGTTCCAAAGGGAACATACCGGAGGGTTGAGAAAATCTCCTAATCGCGTGTAGGCAATGTCTGCGAACATAATGTATTTGCTAACCCTGTGTATTTTTAAACATCCGAGAAAAGGTCTGTCGAGATTATATTTTTGTTGTTTTGAATTTCACTCGTTTGAAGATTTTTCACAAGGCACATAAATAAATTATGCCTATACATAAAATTAGTAATAATTTTTGAAACAAACTTTTATCTAGACTCTCCTCAAGTCGAATAATACAAACTTGATGTGTCGTTTCATAACAGGGTTCCGAGTGGTTTCCGGCAGAGTAGAATAGGGCCACTCCAAATCCTCCCGTGGATGTCGTAGAAGGCGACTTAGAAAATACAAGCTCAACAAAGCTTATAAATATCAATGAGATCTCTCCAGCCCTCTGGCCAGCGAGGAGAGTGTAGGCTAAGTCCGTTGGCTGCTCTGGCCAAGTGTGGCTTTGGCAGTACAGAGAGGGTCGTGCTCCTGCATTGGAGACAAAATGACCAGATAATGATGATAACAGAGTTCTTATGGCCATCCTCTGGCTCCATCATCAGATTAGCTCCCTGTATCATAATATTGCATCGTCACGCGTTATACGTACGCGAACAAAATTTCAGCTCAATCGTAAACCGGGAAGTAGGTCAAATTTAACTTGCAAAATTTGATTACAGGCAGACAGACAGACAACGGGACAGGTGAAAATAAATAAAACCTTGTAATATACAAAATTTATGAGCGCATAGAGCATATATAGAGCGCATCTAAACTTTTTGTCGTTTGTATATTGTACCATTGTTGAGCAAAGGCTTCTACGATTCACGATCCAAGGCAGCTTGCTGTCATCCACTCATGTAGCATTCAATTTCGTTTTTCCATCTTTTTCTCGGCCTTCCTATACGCTAGCGTCTTTCTAGAACCCTTGTCACCTTTCTTGCCTTTCTTTCTGGTCTCATACGACAAACATGTCCGGCCCACTCCCACTTTAGCTTCGCCGTCTTGACTTGATACCTACATCAAGAAGTTTAGTCTTGGAGCGCAGTTCGGTGGTTATTACTTTATTGATTCGACGTACGCCAAGTCCGCTGCGTTCTATGCAACGTTTGCAGACCTTTAACCCTAGAAAGATAATCTGCGCCTCAGAGGCACTTCATCATCAGGCAGAGAATAACTTCATCGACATTTCAGTCGAATTATGTCCACTGTCGGACATAGGCCTGTGTATATATTTCCAAGGTGTTCCAATTGACCGACCAGGAGCGGCTTGCATCCAGCGCCTTCCAGCGACTTTGGTCAGGTCATCAGACGAATAAATGAGTTAGGCAGATAAAAATATAATGAAGTTGACAAAAAATATTTACTTTTAACAGCTTTAAAATGCTCGTGTTAATTAATATCCAATTAAAAACCTGTGATAAAATTTTTTGCCACGTATGGGATTCGAACCCAATATTCTCGCGCGTAAGAGTTGTGTCCACTACATGTTGCTATTTAATAAGTGTTCCAAAATTGTAAATTTCTTTTGGTGCAATAAAGTTTTTTGTATTGTATTGTATTGTATTGTATTGTGCTACTGTGACTTCGAATCTCCCTGCTTCTAAATGGGTGTGTAATATATGTAATAACTACATATCATTTAATGATCATACAACCTAATGTTATATAATATACTTTTGTTTAATATAAAGATCAATTGTTATACTGTACTATTTATATAATTTCATTTGACCTAATTATATATTGTATAATGAATATTTTACATAAATATGTAAAGTAAGTAAATATTAATGTAAATGTTAAATAACATTTACATTAATATTTACTTACTTTAATATTCTTTTGCTCTAATAATTATAATCTATACATAACAAATTTTATAATGTTATGTTATAAAAATATTAGTTACACATACATACAAGATGCGCGCGCATTTTGTATACAAAAATTTAGATATAAAAAACAATTCAATAAAATATACCTATGTAACTAAAAATATTTTTTTCATCGTCTCCCTCGTTAAAAATAATATTTAAATATATATTATATAATTATATAAAAAAGTCAAAATAAAGAAAATTGGTTACACATACAAAATGCGCGCGCATTTTGTATGTGTAAACAAATTTTTATTATAGTTTTTTTATTTAAAAAAACATAAAAAAACTAAAGTCAAAATAAATAAAAAAATGGTTTTTTATTATATTTTTTTTTATTTTATTCATGAGAGTGCCTTCGCTGCCGTCGCTGGCTCCTAAAAATATTACTATTGGGAATCGGTGGTTATACTGCCGGCAGCTTTAACACATTGCAGGACACTCCGCCAGACACAATAGAAATAACAATTGAATTACGTCCACAGCCGTAAGTGTCCTGCAATGTGTTAAAATACCAGCTGCCGGCGCCAGCACTCAAAATTTGCCGTGAAGTGTAGGTTAGGTTCGTTAGGTTTCCTGTGACCAAAACACGAGCGAGCGAGCGAGCGACTCAAGCTAAGGGCGAAAGTAACACAGACACAGATCGTGTTATACCAGCGCCGCTAGCCAATTCGGCAACCAGCACCGGCAGCGGAGGCACTCCCTTTATTTTTTGTACATACTATTTAAATATTATGTTAAATATCAAGGGCGCATTATAAAAAAAATATTATCACATAGGTACAAATTATATTTAAACCTTATTTTTAATATTGAGGGAGCAGATAAAAAAATATTGCTACTTAAATAAAAATTCAATATTATTTTCAATATTAAGGGAAGGGAAAAAGATGCAAACATGAATAAATACATTGAAAATAAGGTTAGGTAAATAATCATTACTGTTTTCATTCATTACTTATGATTTTCTTTAAAAAATAAATACCCATTCATTAATGTTTTTGTATATATTAAAACCCTTATATTATTATAGTAACCAATTATTAATTAGTATATTTTAGTAAATTAACGTTATATAAAAAGAGTATTCGGACAAGTGATAATTATATAAAAGAAGATTATAACAAAATAGCGTTAAATAAAAAGAGCATTTGGACAAGTGATAATTATATAAGATGAACATTAAACTAAAAGTAATTAGAGCAAATGATGGTTATATGATATAAAATATTAGGTGAAATCAAATTAGCTGGTGAGTTTTTATGTAAATTGAAAATTATATCATTTGAACGTTATTACAATTTAATTTAAATTATCTGTTATTATTACATATATTACACACCCCTTCTAAATAGTGGGTAGTATGAAGAATTAAATAACACATGCTTCAAATCCGTGTATAACTATGTGATGAGAAAATTTGTCAGGGTGATTTGAAGTCACGGTAGTTCTATTGGTAGTGCACTTGCGGAGTTAACGAGAGGGCCGTGGATTCGATTTTTAATTTGGAAGTTGTCAAAGTAATTAATATCGATACCTACGGTATTTTACCTATATATCCCGATTTCTGTTCCAGACAGACAATCAAGAAGACTAAAGCGACATCAATTACCAAAGGAAATTAGATATCCGAGATTAAATTAATGAATTCCCGTTAATTACTTCACGTCATCAAAATGAGACTGTCGCGTTGTTTCTGCTGTAATTATATTAATTTGGAAAGTTTTGGAGACTGCGCGTCTGCTTTTTAAGGGGTGAATGGGCTCACTGTAAGCGAAACAATGACATTGATTGTCTCGCAGATTTAAGATACGATACATATAGCGAATTCGTTACTTAATTATATAATTAGTTCATGAAATCTTAAATTTACTTTTTTTTTGTTTGATTCTGGCCATATAACGGGGCAATGCCGCCAGTCTCTTAGGCACCCTACCCTGCGACCGTAGCTATCTGGGGTCTATTTTTACGGCATCATCATCGTCAACATCCTATATATATATATATACATATATATATATATATATATATATATATATATATATATATATATATATATATATATATATATATATATATATGCATCTTGAAGGACATGTTGCGTCCTACATGGCGTTATTTACCGATGATGCTGCGTCCCACTGACTTTGTGCGTCCGGAATACGGACGCAAGATTGACCGACCCTCATTTTTAGCCCAAGGGTCCCTTATGATCGATAGAATGCAATGGCGAAAAATTGGCATGGACGTAATTCCATCTCTACAATGCCTTTTAGCGTATAATATAGTTCCGCCATCGACCGACTGAAATTTGGAGGGCGCTTGTATTCAGCGTATAATTTACCACGTATACATTGAGTTCAGTTCACCGATCTTATCGTGTCCATTGAATATCGTACTCATATCGTTAATTTGTAAAGTTTTTATCATGTTTTCGTGACAACAATCTTGCGTCTATTAAATATCCTAAAACGGGCACTAGGTACGGTGTCTGAGGGGCCTATTTGGGGTTCAAGAGGGACGCATGGCGCGGGGCGCGGGGCGGCAGGCATCAGCGCGCTCGCGTGCCAAAGTTTGTAAACAAACAGACATGTGCTGGCCGTGATGTAAGCTTGTCACCAAAGTGAATTATTTGCAAGTGCGTTAAAAGTGGTTATTTATTTAGTCTATTATTCTTTCGCTTCCCGCTACGGACGCGGTTTGGGATTAAGCCGCTATGCGTTACTTGAGAAACGCCGCGCCGTCATCTGTCGGGACCTAAAGTAGGAACGTTATAGGACTCTCCGCTGAAGAGAGCTACAACAGTGCTGTGGGAACTCCCGCCGAAAGACGGAAGGTGAATGAAGTATACAGCAAAGTCACTGCTTATTGCAGTTAACATATTCAGTTTTCGAGAGAACCACGGTGAAGCAGAACATTTGGTTACAATTTCAATTCATTTATTCAAAAAAACAATTACAATTGTGTCTGAAATTATGTACCTGTGAATTAAAAATAAAATAAAAATGAAAATACAAAATAAAAAAAAATATGTCATAAAATGTTTAGTTAGGTGTATACAATCGGCAAATGTCCAAGGGGAAAAGGCAATCTATTTCGTCTATTACAAGTCCATAGCCATAGATACATATTACATATTAATTATCCAAGAATTCTTCAATTGTATAGCAACACTTTTTCAAGAGAAGATCACGCAACCTGGCCCTAAATAACTTTTGACTGCGTATGGTTCTCAGCTCCACGGGCAAACTATTGAAAAGCTTAGTTGCCTGAAACCTCGCGCCATGCTTAACAACCTCTAACCTAGGTTTAAGATCATCAACAAAGTCTTTCCTCCTGGTGCCCTCCCGTGTTTGTCTTTCTAGATCGGTTTCAAGAAGTGGCATCCTTTTTTTGAAATCAGTTAATACAACTAAAATACTAATGGAATCCACCTGACTTATTTTCTTATCACCCACAAATATTTCCAGTTTATCATTGCAAGTTGCCGTTGTTTTAAATAAGATTACCGAAGTCTTGTTCGGATTAAGCTGAAGATTATTTGCAGTGAACCATTCTTCAAAGGCCTTTATTGAGTTATTCATCATTTCGTTTAGTTCACAAATGTTTGGAGCTGAAAAAACTGCATTTGTGTCGTCTGCATAGAGTACAATTTTAATGGATGGTTCTATTTTTTGCATATGGTTTACGAGATCATTTAAAAATATTAGAAAAAATATAGGGCCTAGAATCGATCCTTGTGGAACACCTCTTCTTATGAGCGTCATTTTAGATCTGTACGCCTTTTCGTACCCCTCTTCGTTAACTTTCATTTCAACATATTGTTTGCGATTACTAAGGTATGATTCAATGAATTTTAAGGCGGTGCCTCTAATTCCATAAACATATAGTTTTTTTTGGTGCAGGTCATGATCAACGGTGTCGAAAGCACAACTCAGGTCCAGAAAGAGCCCTGCTACTCTTTGTTTATTATTAGTTTTTCGAGAGTGTCATTTATCAAGCTATCAATTGCATCCGCTGTGCCAATTTTTTTTTTGATACCCATATTGTTCAGTATTCAATACGTTATTTTCTGTAAGATGCTTTAGTAATCGATCTCTGGTAATTATTTCTAAAATTTTTGATATTATGGTCAACAAAGATACGGGTCTAAAATTTTTAGGATCCATTTTTGATCCTTTTTTTATGTATCGGAATTACCTTGGCTATTTTTAATTGTTCGGGAAAAATGACTTGACTCAGACACATGTTAAAGAAGTGTGCCAACGGGTCAGCTAAGATGTCAATATTGTCCTTAAAGATTTTAACCGGTATCTCATCATATCCGCTCGACTTCTTATTTGGCATTGATTTTACTATCTTTTTTATTTCTAATGGTGTTACGGCTTTCCAGTGGTTAGTTTCCTCAAAGTTTTTATTAATGCATTCTTCCAACACTTTTATGGCTTTCTTTTTGTCAGGGTATACATTTTTAGCACTGTGATCAAAAGATTGCGCAAAAAGGCAAGCTACTTCTGATTGATTATATACAATTTTGTCATCTATTTTTAAATTGATCGGTTCGTTTCCCTGAACTTCTTTATTTTTTTTCCTATGTCTGTTTACAACCTCCCAAACACCTTTGCTATTCTTTGTCTTTTATATCGCTTTTTGAGTTGCATTTGTTTTAGCATTTCTAATTACTTTTCTGTATAGTGGAATGAATTTATCTCGATAATTTAGAATACTTTTATCACAAGTGTCTTTATTTATTGTATTTAAAAAGCGTTTAGTTTTGCTTGCCACTTTGATGCCCTTTGTTATCCACATTGCGCTTTGTTTTTTCTGCAGTTTAATAGTCCTTTTTTTTTTTCTTGAAGCAATCGTTGCTGATCGTTTTAAATGTCTTTATAAAACTGTTTATGCCTAGCGATTTCCAGTCAGTATTAATAATACATTTTCTAAAATTGTTGCAATTTTTCGAATTAAATGATCTTTGATATTTAACTAAGAAATTTTTTTTCGTTGATTTCATTTGCTTTTTAAACACCAGGTCACAAAAGATAGCTGCATGACCATCCGCAAGTTTATTGTCATCTACATCTTTAAAAATTATACTGTCCAAAGGGACATTTGTGATAAAATTGTCAATACATGATTCATGATTGTTTCTAGTAAACGTTTTACTGGAAATCAGGTGCCACAGTGTTTACAATGTTTAAAATCCCAAACGACTTAGTCCACACAGAGAGGTAATATGTGATAGTTTTTAAGATTTCGTAGTAAAAAAAGGTACACCTATAGTTTCGCCATGTTTTATCCATCGCCGGTTTTAATTAGAGACAATTAAAACTAGAAAGCTGTAATTTGGCATGGGTAACATTTAAAGTGCAATTGTAATTTTGTCTCTATGCAGACCAGGGCCGTAAGTTCCAAAGGCCACGCTTAGCGTGACAGTGGACGTTAAGATAAAAAAGGAATATAAATACTGATGGGTTGCTAGCCGCATCACCTATTTGATTCAAATCTCGCCCATTCTCTCGATCGGCTTTTACAATCTGCATGTTAAGTTCCTTTTTCCCTTTTTTACGTAACCCTTCACTGCACGTAGCCCGACATGCACTTTACCGGTTTTATTGAAAACTAGCCTAAGCCCGCTACTTCGTTCGCGTTCGTGGAATTTATATCTATGGAAAATGCTCATCAGACTGAACAACTTTTACTAAGGCGTCATTTTAATATATCTTATATTCTACCTGGATTATAGTTCTGCATCAGGTGTTCCATTTTGCAAAATCATTTATACCGTATTTGTTGCCCAGGCTTAACTGCTGTATTTAAAAAAAGTTTCATTTGAATCCGCCCAGTATTTCCGGAGATTAGTGTGTCCAAACAGACAAACAAACATCGCCTCTATATTTTTTTTTTGAAATATATTTTACGGATACACACACTTTTTTACCGTTTTATTATACCTATATGTATAGATACCAAAATGACGATGCTCATAAAATAAAGTCCACGCTGACGAAGTCGCGGGCAACAGCTAGTTATAATATAAAAATACATGTTCCATTGTAATGAAGACTTATTGATGTTCATAATTAAGTTTATTTTGCTATTAGGCAAAGGCAGAGCAAATTTATGTTTATTATTATGTCAATATTAAATTGCATTGATTTGTTGATTGAAAAGTTTTTATGTTTAGATACACATTTTTTGTAAAATTTAAAACATTAAATGTTTTATATTACGATATGTTTTTTAAGATTTTGTAGACCACCAATACCTACGCTATACATAGGTATTGACACTTTTTTATGCTAACTATTAATTATTTATTATCTGTGCCTGGAGTCATTATAAGCCCTTATATAGGTGGAAGCCTCTTGGCTGATAAGCTGGATACAATAATTCAAAAACAGTATTCGGAACCAATCTGAATTCAATAGTAGATGGATGTCATTGAGTTATTATAATCATTATGATATTTGCAGAGCATTATACGGAATTGATTTAAACATACATTTGGATGGAGGCGGGAATGTGCATGCAGTGTTTTGAACGTATACGGAGATATTCAGTGTGCAAGAAAGATTTAAGAGTGAACGGACGCATTAATTCAGTTATTCGGAACCAATCTGAATTCAATAGTAGATGGATGTAATTTAGTTATTATAATCATTATGATATATGCAGAGCATTATACGGAATTGATTTAAACATACATTCGGATGGAGGCGGGAATGTGCATGCAGTGTTTAGTAGGTATACGCAGGTATTCAGTGTG
Organism: Acrobasis consociella; assembly: GCA_963555685.1. Classification (NCBI taxonomy): domain Eukaryota; kingdom Metazoa; phylum Arthropoda; class Insecta; order Lepidoptera; family Pyralidae; genus Acrobasis; species Acrobasis consociella. Next base: position 2,280,990 of record OY743127.1, read on the forward strand.
CAAGAAAGATTTAAGAGTGAACGGACGCACAAATTCAGCTAGAAATATTTAATTTGAATATCACCATTTAAACGTTTAAATGAAATTTGACGTTGACTACTGATATGATACTGATTAAAACATCTTACATACGCATTGAAAACATTAAAAATCTCACTACATTCAGTGGACGCCGCAGGGTGGTAGTTTGTAAAGACGCAAGAAGTCCTTCGCGATTTATATATATATATATATATATATATATATATATATATATATATATATATATATATATATGTATATATATATATATATATATATATATATATATACATCTTGAAGGACATGTTGCGTCCTACATGGCGTTATTTACCGATGATGCTGCGTCCCAATGACTTTGTGCGTCCGGAATACGGACGCAAGATTGACCGACCCTCATTTTTAGCCCAAGGGTCCCTTATGATCGATAGAATGCAATGGTGAAAAATTGGCATGGACGTAATTCCATCTCTACAATGCCTTTTAGCGTATAATATAGTTCCGCCATCGACCGACTGAAATTTGGAGGGCGCTTGTATTCAGCGTATAATTTACCACGTATACATTGAGTTCAGTTCACCGATCTTATCGTGTCCATTGAATATCGTACTTAATTTGTAAAGTTTTTATCATGTTTTCGTGACAACAATCTTGCGTCTATTAAATATCCTAAAACGGGCACTAGGTACGGTGTCTGAGGGGCCTATTTGGGGTTCACGAGGGACGCATGGCGCGGGGCGCGGGGCGGCGGGCATCAGCGCGCTCGCGTGCCAAAGTTTGTAAACAAACAGACATGTGCTGGCCGTGATGTAAGCTTGTCACCAAAGTGAATTATTTGCAAATGCGTTAAAAGTGGTTATTTATTTGGTCTATTATTCTTTCGCTTCCCACTACGGACGCGGTTTGGGATTAAGCCGCTATGCGTTACTTGAGAAACGCCGCGCCGTCATCTGTCGGGACCTAAAGTAGGAACGTTATAGGACTCTCCGCTGAAGAGAGCTACAACAGTGCTGAAGGAGGCTGTAGGAACTCCCGCCGAAAGACGGAAGGTGAATGAAGTATACAGCAAAGTCACTGCTTATTGCAGTTAACATATTCAGTTATCGAGAGAACCACGGTGAAGCAGAACATTTGGTTACAATCTCAATTTATTTATTCAAAAAAACAATTACAATTGTGTCTTAAATTATGTACCTGTGAATTAAAAATAAAATAAAAATGAAAATACAAAATAAAAAAAATATGTCATAAAATGTTTAGTTAGGTGTATACAATCGGCAAATGTCCAAGGGGAAAAGGCAATCTATTTCGTCTATTACAAGTCCATGGCCATAGATACATATTACATATGAATTATCCAAGAATTCTTTAATTGTATAGCAACACTTTTTCAAGAGAAGATCACGCAACCTGGCCCTAAATAACTTTTGACTGCGTATGGTTCTCAGCTCCACGGGCAAACTATTGAAAAGCTTAGTTGCCTGAAACCCCGCGCCATGCTTAACAACCTCTAACCTAGGATTAAGATCATCAACAAAGTCTTTCCTCCTGGTGCTCTCCCGTGTTTGTCTTTCTAGATCGGTTTCAAGAAGTGGCATCCTTTTTTTGAAATCAGTTAATACAACTAAAATATACAAACTAGGGACGGTTAGGATTTCATATTCCTTAAAGAACTTTACGCACGATTCCCATTGTGGAATTCGTGCAATAGTTCATATCGCCCTTTTCTGAAGTGTGAAAGCTCTCTTTACATTATAGTCATAGCTATTTCCCCACAGTTTTATGCTGTATCTCAACTTCGATTCCACAAGTGCATAGTAGACTAATTTCAGCTGCTTTAATGTAGTTTTATACCTTAAGCTTCTGAGTGCATAACATGCAAAGCTTAAAGAATTTTCAATTGACTCCAATTCCTGTTTCCAATTTAACATAGAGTCTATGTGTATACCCAGAAATCTAATGGAATCCACCTGACTTATTTTCTTATCACCCACAAATATTTCCAGTTTATCATTGCAAGTTGCCGTTGTTTTAAATAAGATTACCGAAGTCTTGTTCGGATTAAGCTGAAGATTATTTGCAGTGAACCATTCTTCAAAGGCCTTTATTGAGCGATTCATCATTTCGTTTAGTTCACAAATGTTTGGAGCTGAAAAAACTGCATTTGTGTCGTCTGCATAGAGTACAATTTTAATGGATGGTTCTATTTTTTGCATATGGTTTACGAGATCATTTAAAAATATTAGAAAAAATATAGGGCCTAGAATCGATCCTTGTGGAACACCTCTTCTTATGAGCGTCATTTTAGATCTGTACGCCTTTTCGTACCCCTCTTCGTTAACTTTCATTTCAACATATTGTTTGCGATTACTAAGGTATGATTCAATGAATTTTAAGGCGGTGCCTCTAATACCATAAACATATAGTTTTTTTTGTGCAGGTCATGATCAACGGTGTCGAAAGCAGAACTCAGGTCTAGAAAGAGCCCTGCTACTTTTTGTTTATTATTTAGTTTTTCGAGAGTCTCATTTATCAAGCTATCAATTGCATCCGCTGTGCCAATTTTTTTTTTGATACCCGTATTGTTCAGTATTCAATACGTTATTTTCTGTAAGATGCTTTAGTAATCGATCTCTGGTAATTATTTCTAAAATTTTTGATATTATGGTCAACAAAGATACGGGTCTAAAATTTTTAGGATCCATTTTTGATCATTTTTAGGGTTCCGTACCTCAAAAGGAAAAAACGGAACCCTTATAGGATCACTTTGTTGTCCGTCTGTCCGTCCGTCCGTCCGTCTGTCAAGACCCTTTTTCTCAGGAACGCGTGGAGGTATGAAGCTGAAATTTATATCAATTACTCAGGTCTACTGTCCCTTGAAGCTGTAAAAAAATCAAACTTCTAAGCCAACGCAATCAAAAGATACAGCCGTTTATGCCGCAAATTTTCGACACTTGCAAGGGAATCAAAACCTACAGGGTGCTTCCCGTGAACTCAGAATCTTGAAATTTGGTACGAAGCAACGTCTTATAGCATAGATAAAGGAAAAATTACGAAAACCATAAATTTTTAGTTACATCACATAATATATATTTTTTTAATAATTTTAAACTTACTACCCATTTCCTCATAAACGCGTAGAGGTATTAAATTGAAATTCATACCAAATTCTCGTTTGTACGGAACCCTCGGTGCGCGAGTCCGACTCGCACTTGGCCGGTTTTTTTTATGTATCGGAATTACCTTGGCTATTTTTAATTGTTCGGGAAAAATGCCTTGACTCAGACACATGTTAAAGAAGTGTGCCAACGGGTCAGCTAAGATGTCAATATTGTCCTTAAAGATTTTAACCGGTATCTCATCATATCCGCTCGACTTCTTATTTGGCATTGATTTTACTATCTTTTTTATTTCTAATGGTGTTACGGCTTTCCAGTGGTTAGTTTCCTCAAAGTTTTTATTAATGCATTCTTCCAACACTTTTATGGCTTTGTTTTTGTCAGGGTATACATTTTTAGCACTGTGATCAAAAGATTGCGCAAAAAGGCAAGCTACTTCTGATATTCAATTTTGTCATCTATTTTTAATTCGATCGGTTCGTTTCCCTGAACTTCTTTATTTTTTTTCCTATGTCTGTTTACAACCTCCCAAACACCTTTGCTATTCTTTGTCTTTTCTATCGCTTTTTGAGTTGCATTTGTTTTAGCATTTCTAATTACTTTTCTGTATAGTGGAATGAATTTATCTCGATAATTTAGAATACTTTTATCACAAGTGTCTTAATTTATTGTATTTAAAAAGCGTTTAGTTTTGCTTGCCACTTTGATACCCTTCGTTATCCACATTGCGTATTGTTTTTTCTGCAGTTTAATAGTCCTTTTTTTTCTTGAAGCAATCGTTGCTGATCGTTTTAAATGTCTTTATAAAACTGTTTATGCCTAGCGATTTCCAGTCAGTATTAATAATACATTTTCTAAAATTGTTGCAATTTTTCGAAATAAATGATCTTTGATATTTAACTAAGAAATTTCTTTTCGTTGATTTCATTTGCTTTTTAAACACCAGGTCACAAAAGATAGCTGCATGACCATCCGCAAGTTTATTGTCATCTACATCTTTAAAAATTATACTGTCCAAAGGGACATTTGTGATAAAATTGACAATACATGATTCATGATTGTTTCTAGTAGACGTTTTACTGGAAATCAGGTGCCACAGTGTTTACAATGTTTAAAATCCCAAACGACTTAGTCCACACAGAGAGGTAATATGTGATAGTTTTTAGGATTTCGTAGTAAAAAAAGGTACACCTATAGTTTCGACATGTTTTATCCATCGCCGGTTTTAATTAGAGACAATTAAAACTAGAAAGCTGTAATTTGGCATGGGTAACATTTAAAGTGCAATTGTAATTTTGTCTCTATGCAGACCAGGGCCGTAAGTTCCAAAGGCCACGCTTAGCGTGATAGTGGCCGTTAAGATAAAAAGGGAATATAAATACTGATGGGTTGCTAGCCGCATCACCTATTTGATTCAAATCTCGCCCATTCTCTCGATCGGCTTTTACAATCTGCATGTTAAGTTCCTTTTTCCCTTTTTTACGTAACCCTTCACTGCACGTGGCCCGACATGCACTTTACCGGTTTTATTGAAAACTAGCCTAAGACCACGACTTCGTTCGCGTTCGTGGAATTTATATCTATGGAAAATGCTCATCAGACTGAACAACTTTTACTAAGGCGTCATTTTAATATATCTTATATTCTACCTGGATTATAGTTCTGCATCAGGTGTTCCATTTTGCAAAATCATTTATACCTTATTTGTTGCCCAGGCAAAGTTTCATTTGAATCCGCCCAGTATTTCCGGAGATTAGTGTGTCCAAACAGACAAACAAACATCGCCTCTATATTTTTTTTTAAAATATATTTTACGGACACACACACTTTTTTACCGTTTTATTATACCTATATGTATAGATACCAAAATGACGATGCTCATAAAATAAAGTCCACGCTGACGAAGTCGCGGGCAACAGCTAGTTATAATATAAAAATACATGTTCCATTGTAATGAAGACTGATTGATGTTCATAATTAAGTTTATTTTGCTATTAGGCAAAGGCAGAGCAAATTTATATTTATTATTATGTCAATATTAAATTGCATTGATTTGTTGATTGAAAAGTTTTTATGTTTAGATACACATTTTTTGTAAAATTTAAAACATTAAATGTTTTATATTACGATATGCTTTTTAAGATTTTGTAGACCACCAATACCTACGCTATACATAGGTATTGTCACTTTTGTATGCTAACTATTAATTATTTATTATCTGTGCCTGGAGTCATTATAAGCCCTTATATAGGTGGAAGCCTCTTGGCTGATAAGCTGGATACAATAATTCAAAAACAGTATTCGGAACCAATCTGAATTCAATAGTAGATGGATGTCATTTAGTTATTATAATCATTATGATATTTGCAGAGCATTATACGGAATTGATTTAAACATACATTTGGATGGAGGCGGGAATGTGCATGCAGTGTTTTGAACGTATACGGAGATATTCAGTGTGCAAGAAAGATTTAAGAGTGAACGGACGCATTAATTCAGTTATTCGGAACCAATCTGAATTCAATAGTAGATGGATGTAATTTAGTTATTATAATCATTATGATATATGCAGAGCATTATACGGAATTGATTTAAACATACATTCGGATGGAGGCGGGAATGTGCATGCAGTGTTTAGTAGGTATACGCAGGTATTCAGTGTGCAAGAAAGATTTAAGAGTGAACGGACGCACAAATTCAGCTAGAAATATTTAATTTGAATATCACCATTTAACGTTTAAATGAAATTTCACGTTGACTACTGATATGATACTGATTAAAACATCTTACATACGCATTGAAAACATTAAAAATCTCACTACATTCAGTGGACGCCGCAGGGTGGTAGTTTGTAAAGACGCAAGAAGTCCTTGGCGATTTATATATATATATACATCCTCAAAGTAAATTAAACCTAAGGCGCTGGACACACTGAAAAGACGTAAGTTTCGAACAAAATGTATAGAAACGTCGCGTCGTAGAACACACAGAAAGAGGCGCTCGTCCTTTCTGTGTGTTTTTGTTTGCGGAAGAGACATATGTCTGCGCCCCGTCCGCGTCTTTCGTCTTTTCTATGGGGCATAATACACTATCATTTATCTTGAATCATAGATCATATCATTGACTCACAATCAATAATATTGGGTAATGTAATATAGGCATATGATTCATTTTCTCCTTGATGATATATTGGATCAAATATATGATCATTTAAATGATCAGAGATATTTGACAATGTAAATTCCCCCTATGTGTCAAGCGCTTAAGGGATCATCGTGATGTGAATTAATTCACATTAAATTGCTCCCTACTTAATTCTAAAGGAGATTACGACCCTGTTTATTGAGAAACAACTTAAGAAAATTCTTTTTACTTTTTACTCAATGTTACATATGTGATAAATACTTTTCACATCTGTTGCTTATCGCCAACAGTGAAACCACATCTCGAATATGTAAACTCTTATATTTGTATGTTCAACAGGTATCTCAAACAACGGTACGATGCTAAGCAGGCGTTATTTAAGAAAGTTTAGTTCAAGTCGGTGTTTACGCCGCTCAAGTTATGGGGTTTATAGGATTATTATAATAATTTCGTATTTTCTTCACCTTTTATTTGTACACACACACACACATACATACATATTCATACATACATACTCATACATACACTTACGCACGCGCACATGCGCATGCATATATACATACACATACACACAATTTATACAATATCTCCACTGCAGGAGCACGACCCTCTCTTTACTACCAGAGCCATACTTGACTAGAGCAGCCAGAGGACTTGGCCTACACTCTCCTCTCTGGCCAGACGGGTTGGAGAGGTCTCACTGATGTTTATAAGCTTTGTTAAGCTTGTATTTCCTGAGTCGCCTTCTGCGACATCCACGGGAGGACTTGGAGTGGTCGTATTCTACTCTGAAACCACACGGCACATAGCATATGTATACTCGTAGGTAATTATGTCCTAGGTATCTATGTAGTAAGTTGTAGCTTTAGGTAGTCAGTAAGTATAATAGACAGTAGCACAGAATTAATAAAAGTATTCTATGTATTACTAATAATATGAATGTTTTATCTATCTATTTATTCATGTTAAAAATTAAAATATATATATATATAGACTAAATTAGTAGTTCAATTTTTTCTGTATGTATATTTGTAAATATGTATTTTTTTTATCCTTCTTATTTCCTTAAATAAATTATGACACACAATAAAAAAAAATGTTTATAAACAGTCGATTTTAATATATACTTATACTTATATCGATCGATTTGAATATATACTAAATTAAACTATAAATAAACGTTAGACTAAACTATAATAATTATATCTATTTATTGTTTAGCTTTATTAGTATAATGTGGGATTATCTTCCACACGACAAGCATTTTTAACCCCTGACAAAAAAGAGGGGTGTTTTAAAGCCCGAAAACGATTCAGCCGTTTAAAAGTAATTAGGGGTTGACGCTTGAAAGTTTTTTGATTGCCACCTGGGACCGACAAACAATTAAAAACCTATTTTTTCTGCAATGATGGCAGTCAATACATACATACATAATATCACGCCTGTTTCCCGCAGGGGTAGGCAGAGACTATGGACCTCCACTTGCTACGATCCTGACAAACCTCTTTTGCTTCATCTAAACTCATCAATCTCTTCATACATGCCCTTCGGTTACGGGTACTTTTTACCTCTCCTTTTTTTAGAACGTCTGCAATTTGGTCGCAGAAAGTTCGCCGAGGCCGACCTTTTCCTACTGTTCCCTTCACATTCGTCATATAAATATTTTTCGTCAATCTCTTTTCATCCATCCTTTCTATATGCCCAAACCATCTTAACATCCCTTTCTCTATTTTTGTCACAACATCCTCATTTACTCCACACCGCTCCCTTATGGCATCATTCCGTATTCGATCTTTCAAAGTAACAAAACACATACTCCTCAGCGCTCGCATTTCAACTGCATTTATTCTACTTTCATGCTTTCTCTGCCATACCCAACTCTCACTACCGTACATTAAAGTAGGTATCAGTACTCCTTTATGAACAGCGAGACGTGCCTTGTCTGATACCTTCCTACTGCTCATAAAGGAATGCAACGCTCCATTCACTTGGTTACCCGCATTCACTCTTTTTTCAACATCACCCTCGTGCTTACCATCCCTTGTAAACATACATCCCAAGTATACAAACTCTTTCACTTGCTCAATTTTCACCCCATTTATTAAAATATTGCATTCTGTTGCACTATCGTCCTTTTCAAACACCATAACTTTGGTTTTACTGACATTAACTTTCATACCCTTTTTCTCTAATGCATCATTCGTAACAGCTATCATCTTCTGTAATTCCTCCTCTGAGTCCGCAAGTATTACTTGGTCATCGGCATAGAGAAGGCATTTGATTAATAACTCATCCATTCTAACACCACATTCATCATCTTTCAAATCTGTCAAACAACTGTCCATGAATAAGTTGAACAGCCAAGGCGACGCTACACATCCCTGTCTAACACCTTTTTCGATGTTAAACCAGTCTGTGTATTCGCCGTCAATTCTGACACAAGCACTGGAATTCCTATAAAGAGATTTCAGTGCTCGGATCAGATGGCTGCTCAGCCCATACGCAGACAATGTTGACCACAATTCATTTCTCACCACTCTGTCATAGGCCTTTTCTAAATCTACGAAGATGCAATAGACTTTTCGACCTTTGGCCAAAAGCTTCTCTAAAATGCATCTTAAAGAAAAGACCTGATCCGTGCATCCCATACCCTTTCTAAATCCCGCTTGTACATCCCATAACTTCTCTTCTGTATTTTTCACCACCCTTTCTATCAAGACCTTTGCATACAATTTGCCGACAACGCTGAGAAGACTAATGCTTCGGTAGTTTTTACAGTCTTGCTGTGAACCTTTTCCTTTATACAGCGGTACAATTACCGCATTGCACCAATCTTTTGGCACCACACAGTTTTTAAAACAAAGATTGAAAAGGTGACACAACTGACTTGCTACTATGCCCTGTCCAGCCTTCAGCATTTCGACAGTAATCCTATCATACCCTCCAGCTTTTCCCATTTTCATACTATTTAATGCTTTCACTACTTCATCCATACTTATTTCCTCATCATAATTTTGCATATCACTCTCTTGTGCGTCATTTTCAGGCTCCGGTACTCTCATTTCATCTTTTTCAAACAGTCCTTCAAAATATTCCTTCCATCTATCTACTACACTCTGTAACCCAACTAATAATCTTCCATTCTTGTCTCTGATCTTGTTTAACTCAGAGGTCGTATTTTTACCTCTAGCTGTTTTAACGCTCTTCCAAAAATATTTAATATTACTTTTAAAGTCTTGAGACAACCTTATATCAAAATCATCCTTTTGTTCTTTTTTCTTCTCTTTTACTATCTCTTTTACAATCACATTCATCTTCTTATATTCTTGCTTTGCTGCAAATACATCACTATCCCTTGCATTCTGATTTCTTCGATCAGCTCGTACTGACAACCAATCCTTCCATGCTTTCTTCTTCTTTTTTACAGCGTCTTGTACTTCCTTGTCCCACCATACATTTACCACATCCTTGCCTTTTCTTCTTTTTGTCATACCGCATACATCAATAGCGGTGTCAATCATTCCCTCTTTTAATACTGTCCACACGTTTTCTATCTCACATTCGTCCTCTATTCCTTTAAATTTTTCTATTAGTATTGATTTATATTTCTTTTTTGCATCTTCCTCTTGTAATTTCTCAACTTTTATCCGTTCCAACCTGTTGGAGGGGTTAGATATAAAATTTCGCCATTTTTTAAAAATGTTTCTAGTTTTACAGATTACCAAATAATGATCTGTAGAAATCCCTACTCCACGGTAAGACCTTGTATCAATCACATTCTTTTTCATTCTTTCGTCCACTATTATAAAATCAATCATACTCTTCACTCCGTTTTCCTCCCTTGTGTACATGTGAATCTTTTTGTGATCAAACATAGTGTTTGTCACACAAAGATTCTTTTGCAGACATACCTCAAGCAAACTTTTCCCATTTTCATTTTCCCTTTCATCGCCAAACAAACCCAATACCTTTTCATAACCATCTCGCTTAATACCAACCCATCCATTAAAATCACCTAGCATAACTATCTTCTCATTGTCTTTGCAACCACTCAGAACATCATTCACACTATCCCAAAATTCCTTTCTTTCTTCTTTATTTCTTTTAGACTTACCTTCTGTAGGCGCATACGCTCCCAATATAAATATTCGATTCAACCCAACTTTCATTCTAATCCAGACAAGTCTTGAACTTACAAATTCATACTCACTCACACACTCTGTCATTCTTTTGGAAAGGATGAGGCCAACTCCTTGACAGCCTTTGGCGGTTTCTGGTACTCCTGACCAATATGCCGTGAATGAACCACTCTCAGTGGTTCCGCATCCTTTCCGTTTCGTCTCATTTACACACAGCACATCAATCTTTCTTTCACTCATCATCTGATATACCTCATCTATTTTACCATTCATTCCTCCTCTTATATTCAAAGTAGCCAAGCGGCTGTCCAAAGACCGCTTTTCGCACCTGCGGGAAACGGGACGTGACGGGTTGCGAACCGCGTCGCCGCCATACTGATTGCTTAAATGTTTCTGGATCATTGCGTTCCCACGAGTAATGGGGATCTATTCGGTCGCACCTGACAGAGCCCCTTGTCAGGCGAAGGCTAGCCTTGTTCTGGGGGCGCCCGACCCCAGGGTAAAACAGCACGCTCGAGACTAGGCTCGCCCCTAGCCACGCATCCCTCGGCACGGCAGACCTTGGATTGGCATGGAAAAAGAAGGCAGGGAGAAAGTAACATATAAAGAGATATAAATATATAAGGACAGGATTAATTGGGAATGGGATAGGACAAAAGGTTAAGGGATACTACTGACTCGGAAGACAAAAGGAGTGAGTCCATAGCAGCTCGGGAGGCCGGGTCCGCGTACCCGTATGACATATCCATTAAACTACCGGACTGGTAATTTAGGAATGGCACCCCTGACCAAATGGCATGGCAGTCAATGTGTTAATTATTAGACCGAGCGAAGCGTCTCAGTTTCGAGATTGGCAAAAATGCTTTTGTCCGGCTGAAATCTTTGTTTGGCACCTATAAAAGATACCATTATTAAGACGCAGCTTTTTTTTGGACAACTTTTTTAAACCGATTACAAAAAAGGAGAAGATTATCTATTCGTCGGAATCTTTTTTTTTTGTATGTTCACCAATTACTCGAAGTTACCTTTTTTTTTTTGACGCGGAGAAAATCCCTTCGGATACCTTACCGGTTACGGGACACCGGTAAGGTTATGTGATGTTACCACTAAAAACTCCGCGGTGTCACCTCTCAGCCGCTATCGGCCGGGACCGTGTGCTTCTTCATGCTCCACAGCCCCGGCGCGGCCGGCCCCGGCTCACCAACGGCCTCACGGCACCCTCTGCTGAATCAGAGGGGCCGGAGCAACCGCCGCCTTGGCCTCTTGGCCCAAGGACAGGCGCGCTGACACGCACACGCGCCTGCCTTCCACTCCGGAGGGCTGTCCGTTGGACGATAGAATCCCGTTTCCACCTTCCAACCAGCCCTCATAATTTGGGGCCTGCTAAAGCAGGCCCTGCCCCAGTCAACCTGACGGCGACCGGGGCCCACACAGCCGGCACTCCTCCTCCCCTGCGGCCCCACCGATGCCGTGCCAAGCGCCACGGCCGCGCTTTGTCGCGGAGGATAGGGCGAGCGGCAACGACACACCGACACTCCTCTTCCCCCGCGACCCCTACCACGGTTGTGATGGTCGTCGTCACCCCCTTCCCTCACAGCCAGGCCATTCCAGCCATGAATGGCCTCCGCCGGGCCCGGGGAGGCCTAAGCCTCAACCCGGGCAATGGGTTCCTCTTAGCTTCCCTGCGCGCCGAGGCAACCGCAGGTACTAAGCGTACCCATCGCGACAAGATGGGAACCATATCGGGGGGGTACTCGAAGTTACCTAGACCAACATGGCAAATTATTTTTTGTTTTAAAAGGCAAACTTGTCAGGTGGTCCCATAGAAATTTCGGAAGGTTTTTAGTTTAAATAAAACGACGGGTTGCACTCTGGGAGTGCCGGCAGAAGTGAAAACACAGCAGTATGGCCACTACACAGACGGTCGAGCCATCAGTAGTCACGATCCATGGATGCGCGTAGCACGCTGTAACATAAACACACACGAACATTCGCGCAAGCGCCCTGCGCCGCCTAAACGAAACAGCAGGCGCAGGCATACATTTTCGCCGCGCCGTAGAAAGAGAGGGGGATACTCCCTCTCCTACGCCGCGCCAGCTGTCTACTCTCCATCCGTCTTACGAATTTTCGATCAGGTCACGTATCCTGACGCGAGTTTAACATTTTTTTAACCATTCCAAAAAAAAGTGCACAACGCCGCTAAAGAAGTTTTCACTTTAATTATATCCTATAAACTTCTACGGATCGAGGGTGACTTGCGAGGTCTACAGCTCACAAAGCCACTAGTTTTACATGTAACTAGGTCCCTAAGCTGCATTACATACAGACTGACAAGCACTTAAACCCGTATGTTATTCTTACAGCAGATTGACAAACAAACATCATTGCTCATTCTGTTTCGAGAGAGCCATTTCGTAAAGTACCTCAGTGTGGACAGGGTTTAAAATGCGCATTTGTAATACTTAAAACACATCTACTTCTACCTGTGATGCTTTTTAATGACAAATTACAAAAATATGGGTAAAAATGCGAATCATGTTAACAGGCGATGCGGCTAGCAACCCATCACTGTATTGATTGCTTTTCCATCTTCTCGCCCACCATAACGCTAAAAGTGGCTTTTGGGTCTTGCGGCCCTGGGCTCTGCATAGAGTGCAAGACCCAAAACGCTCTGTCTGCCCCATTAGGGATAAAGACGTGATAGTATGTATGTATGTATTACAAAAATATCGTATTTAAAGCGAGCGAAGTTTTCTTAGTCTGTTTGAACAACTTGGCTTTGTATATAAGTATACTAGCTGTGCCCGCGGGTTTCACTCCCCGTAGGATTTTCGGGATAAAAACTATCCTATGTCCTGGATATCAAGTTATATCCATATCAAATTTCATCTAAATAGGTTCAGTGGTTGAAGCGTGAAGTGGTAACAAACAAACAAAAAAAGAAATATACAAGCTCACTTTCGCATTAATAAATATTAGTAGGATATGTTTGTATTACCGATTTGCATATTTATGTAAGTCGGATGACAATATAATATTTTGAAATCAATAAGCTGTTCTAATGATGGAGCCGGGTGATATTCGATAGGACTCAGTTATAAAACAGCACAACCTCATTGAGTACGACTTCTTTGTATTATTAGACGACCTCCGTGGCGTAGTGGTCACCATGCTAGTCCGCCACCCAGAGGTCCCGGGTTCGATTCCCGGTCAGGGCAAGTTGGAAAATGGCCTTTTTCAAATTGTCCCGGGTCTTGGATGTTTATCTATACATATATGTATTTGTTAAAAAATATATTATCGCTGAGTTAGTATCCCATAACACAAGTCTCGAACTTACTTTGGGGCTAACTCAATCAGTGTAATTTGTCCCTATATATTTATTTATTTTTTTATTTATTATCTTGACAAGCACTTTATAGTAAACGATAACTACAGTCCGTCGTCCCAACCTCGATTTTCGTACCGATCGTACTTTCTTACGAGACTATAATATTAATGTGCGCACTTATTAGGGGTCCCTAAATATCGGCGTCTGCCGAGCGAGACAGGAAGCGTTTGGGAGTTATGTCACCTTGAATGGTGCTCCCGTAGCCGAAAAATTACCGATCTTACTTTTGAAAAATTCTTTCTTAGAATCCTTCCTTGTATCATTATGAACAGCTTATACTAAATTCCAGACAATTTACAGGAAGCACTTGCAGAATCAGACGGTTTTTATAGGTGGGATTTTTACCCAAAAAATACCTATCTTACTTTTTGACGAAACTACATTCAGGTGATAGGGCAGCTCCCACACGATCATAAAATCCAAGTCTGCCTCAGATTTTAGGAAGCGTTTGCAAAACCAGACGTTTTGAATGCGTCACTGATCGACGACCCGTACCTATAAAACGTAACAATACTCGTACTTACGTTGGTACTTACTTTATATTCTAATGCCTACTATTTACGAGTGTAACTAACCAGACTCTTCCCGCAGAATAGTAGTAGGTACCTGCTTACTTCACTTAATTTGTTTTTTTTTTAATATTCAATCAATACCAAATTTTTAACAAGAAACCAAAATTAGGTTAATTTTATTTTAAAAAACACCTACCTATACATGCTTTCACCGTAATTAACTAAAGAACGTTCACTGCTGGACATAAGCCTTCTTCAAGAAACACATTGTGGTATAGGTTTAGGTGTATGCGGAGTGATGAACCAAATCTGCTGATTTCAGGGCTGGTCCTTGAACAAAAGTTATTTGTATCGACAATTTCTTCAATCCCCCATCAACTTGTTTAAATATTTCCCACAAAATAGTATGCCGGGTATTTATCCAAATCTACTCGTTGTATGGGAACATACGAATTGGCAGGTCTAAGTTCACATTTTTGCTGGCAATTTTTGTAGACCCAATTATAAGTTAAAATAAGCAAATATACATCAAATACGATTTCAATATATGAGCACCCTCATACAAATAAGGAGAGTAGATTTTTTTGGCCGCTGATCAAATAGCCAAATATGCTGATTTCGGGGTTGGTCCCCCATCAACTTGTTTTAACATTTCCCACAAAATACTATGCCGGTTATTTATCTGAATCTACCCGTTGTATCGGTACAAACAAATTGATAGGTCTGAGTTTTCCAAGTCTGCCTCAGATTTTAGGAAGCGTTTGAGAAATCAGACGTTTTAAATGCGTTAGTGATGTACGACCCGCACTACGGAAAATGATAATTATTATAGTTTATAATTATTATCATCACCCTAGGTATCTGTTGGCTATCGACCATCAAAAGGCTGATCGAAAATCCCTATAATCATTATAAATACCAATGTAAGTTTTTTGTTTGGTTTGTGAAATTTGGTATGGAGAGTTCTTGAACTCTGAAGAAGGACAAAGGAAACTTTTCATTCCGAATTTTTAAAGTATTCCTATAACCGAATACCACACGGCTAAGATGAGGGCAATAGCTAGTATACGTTATATAAGGGTAAGTAAATAAAATTATATAACTTTAATTTACAAAAGTATTTTGATTTATTCATAATTATGGCTCATATCGTCTTACAGGCTGAATTTTACTTTCAAAGTTATTAATTATAATATAACTATCACAAATAACAAAGTAGTAAACTTATTACAAAGTAAGTAGTTAAGTATCAAAAATTACAAATCACATTTTTTTCACAAATAACAAAGTAGTAAACTTATTACAACTTAAGTACTTAAGTATCACAAATTACAAATCACATTTTTTTTCACAAATAACAAAGTTGTAAACTTATTACAAAGTATGTAGTTAATTATCAAAAATTACTAATCACATTTTTTTCACAAATAACAAAGTAGTAAACTTATTACAAAGTAGGTAGTTAATTATAACAAATTACGAATTACATTTTTTCATTCTTTAATAGATAATAATTCTAATATCACAAATTACCAGGGTTGTTAGTAATAATTATCAAAATACCTTGATGATTAACTTTGATAATTATAAAATTAATGGGAATAACGAAACGCGTTGTATCACGGTGTATCCGAACTCTAGTTTGATTGGTTGATTTAACCGTTTTTTACCCGAAAGTCCAATATTTAATTTAAAATATAAGTGAAGTAAATATGACCAAGCATGAATAATCATCAAAGAAAATAATTAACTTGATAATTAACAACCCTGCAAATTACAAATCACATTTGTCAATCACACTAACGAGCAAAATAGCTAACCAGCGCAACCATTACTTAAAAATAAATTATTTCTGGAATACATACAATATTCTAATACCCCTCAGTGGTCATTTAACAAATGATAGATAGTACTCAAAGCACTCGTAACTTAATTTAAAAATATCAGATATTTTGCAAACTATTTTGACAGGGGGGACTGTCAAAATACTTTGCGGCAGAAAATATTAAGAACAAACTTCGTTTTTTCATTAATATGGAAAAATGCTACTACCAATGAACCATTACCAAACCCACTTGATCATGGATGAATTCTAAAAGACAGATTTTATTACCCTCTTCATATTTACTTCACTTATATTTTGAATTAAATATTGGACTTTCGGGTAAAAAACGGTTAAATCAACCAATCAAACTAGAGTTCGGATACACCGTGATACAACGCGTTTCGTTATTCCCATTAATTTTATAATTATCAAAGTTAATCATCAAGGTATTTTGATAATTATTACTAACAACCCTGGTAATTTGTGATATTAGAATTATTATCTATTAAAGAATGAAAAAATGTGATTCGTAATTTGTTATAATTAACTACCTACTTTGTAATAAGTTTACTACCTTGTTATTTGTGAAAAAAATGTGATTAGTAATTTTTGATAATTAACTACTTACTTTGTAATAAGTTTACAACTTTGTTATTTGTGAAAAAAAAATGTGATTTGTAATTTGTGATACTTAAGTACTTAAGTTGTAATAAGTTTACTACTTTGTTATTTGTGAAAAAAATGTGATTTGTAATTTTTGATACTTAACTACTTACTTTGTAATAAGTTTACTACTTTGTTATTTGTGATAGTTATATTATAATTAATAACTTTGAAAGTAAAATTCAGCCTGTAAGACGATATGAGCCATAATTATGAATAAATCAAAATACTTTTGTAAATTAAAGTTATATAATTTTATTTACTTACCCTTATATAACGTATACTAGCTATTGCCCTCATCTTAGCCGTGAGGTATTCGGTTATAGGAATACTTTAAAAATTCGGAATGAAAAGTTTCCTTTGTCCTTCTTCAGAGTTCAAGAACTCTCCATACCAAATTTCACAAACCAAACAAAAAACTTACATTGGTATTTATAATGATTATAGGGATTTTCGATCAGCCTTTTGATGGTCGATAGCCAACAGATACCTAGGGTGATGATAATGATTATAAACTATCATAATTATCATTTTCCGTAGTGCGGGTCGTACATCACTAACGCATTTAAAACGTCTGATTTCTCAAACGCTTCCTAAAATCTGAGGCAGACTTGGAAAACTCAGACCTATCAATTTGTTTGTACCGATACAACGGGTAGATTCAGATAAATAACCGGCATAGTATTTTGTGGGAAATGTTAAAACAAGTTGATGGGGGACCAACCCCGAAATCAGCATATTTGGCTATTTGATCAGCGGCCAAAAAAATCTACTCTCCTTATTTGTATGAGGGTGCTCATATATTGAAATCGTATTTGATGTATATTTGCTTATTTTAACTTATAATTGGGTCTACAAAAATTGCCAGCAAAAATGTGAACTTAGACCTGCCAATTCGTATGTTCCCATACAACGAGTAGATTTGGATAAATACCCGGCATACTATTTTGTGGGAAATATTTAAACAAGTTGATGGGGGATTGAAGAAATTGTCGATACAAATAACTTTTGTTCAAGGACCAGCCCTGAAATCAGCAGATTTGGTTCATCACTCCGCATACACCTAAACCTATACCACAATGTGTTTCTTGAAGAAGGCTTATGTCCAGCAGTGAACGTTCTTTAGTTAATTACGGTGAAAGCATGTATAGGTAGGTGTTTTTTAAAATAAAATTAACCTAATTTTGGTTTCTTGTTAAAAATTTGGTATTGATTGAATATTAAAAAAAAAACAAATTAAGTGAAGTAAGCAGGTACCTACTACTATTCTGCGGGAAGAGTCTGGTTAGTTACACTCGTAAATAGTAGGCATTAGAATATAAAGTAAGTACCAACGTAAGTATTGTTACGTTTTATAGGTACGGGTCGTCGATCAGTGACGCATTCAAAACGTCTGGTTTTGCAAACGCTTCCTAAAATCTGAGGCAGACTTGGATTTTATGATCGTGTGGGAGCTGCCCTATCACCTGAATGTAGTTTCGTCAAAAAGTAAGATAGGTATTTTTTGGGTAAAAATCCCACCTATAAAAACCGTCTGATTCTGCAAGTGCTTCCTGTAAATTGTCTGGAATTTAGTATAAGCTGTTCATAATGATACAAGGAAGGATTCTAAGAAAGAATTTTTCAAAAGTAAGATCGGTAATTTTTCGGCTACGGGAGCACCATTCAAGGTGACATAACTCCCAAACGCTTCCTGTCTCGCTCGGCAGACGCCGATATTTAGGGACCCCTAATAAGTGCGCACATTAATATTATAGTCTCGTAAGAAAGTGCGATCGGTACGAAAATCGAGGTTGGGACGACGGACTAAGGTCTGATCACGGTGCCGGATTATGGTCAATGGAACTCAGTAATCATTTCAGCCGCAAAACGTCCACTATTGGACATATGACTCACCCAAAGATTGCCAAATGATTGATCAAGAGCGGCCTGCATCCAGCGCTTTCCAGCTACCCTGGTGAAGCCATCTGACCACCTTGTAAGTGGGGGCCCTTTCCTTCGCTTGCCAGTACGCGACTCAGTAATACAAAGACCCAACTGCATCGAGTTTAAGTTTATTTTATTTGTTGGAAATAAAAAAAAAACTAAAAATGTACCAGCTGCTTCTCTTCCCACGCAGATCGTAAAAGCCGATCGAGGGAATGGGCAAAAATGCAAATCATGTTAACAGGCGATGCGGCTAGCAACCCATCACTGTATTGTTTGCTTTTCCATCTTCTCGCCCACCATGACGCTAAAAGTGGCTTTTGGGTCTTGCGGCCCTGGACTCTGCATAGAACCGCAGGACCCAAAATGCTCTGTCTGCCCCATTAGGGATAAAGACGTGATAGTATGTATGTATGTTATTTGTTGGCCTCCCAGTAAAAGTTTGAACAATTTTTATTTTCTTAAATCTTATTCTCTTCTGCCAGAACAACCAACGAAGTATGCCGGTCTTTAGTGACATAATGCTGTGTCCAAAACTACGCAATCAGCATTATGGCACTGCAGCCGTTTATTGAATAATCCAGTAGCTGTGCGGAGGCAATCACACATGAACGCTACTACTGGTTCTCGAATAAAACTCGAACGATGATAACACCTTGAACGATAATTAATTGATTATTGAAATGAATAATCCAGTAGCTATGCGCAGGCAATCACTCATTAATGCCAGTACTAGTTCTCGAATAAAACTCGAACGATTTTAACACCTTAAATGCCCATTAATTGATTTCTTAGAGGTCTCCGGTGATCCTCTAACAATCACCAATCTATTGTGTCATTGTACAGATATACATATCTGCCTATATCTATCTGTGTACAGTAGAATGTTTCTTTATGTCTGAGCTAGTCCCAGTGGACCCACCTTATTAGTCCTACCTAATTGGTAGTTCTATTAGGACACAAAGTCCCAGTACGACACTGCATCCGTTTATTGAATAATACAGTAGCCGTGCCGGTACAATCGCTAATGGTTCTTAAATACTCGACCGATGTCACAATAGATTTGTGCAAAAAAATATTTACGAGCTAGTCCCAGTAGACCTAACAACTACCAAGTAAGTCCTACCTATGGCTTTAATGGGAATTTATCCCAGTAGCCCTAAGGTCGTAAGGCATAGTGCTGAGTTGGTTTACATTTACTGCGAGAGGCCTTTTCTCAGCAGTAAGATATACAGGGCTGTTTATGATGACGACTCCAACTGGTAGGTCTACTTGGCCAAATATAGCCAGTTAACCAATTAGTAGGACATCTACTGAGATGTGGGATTTGTAGTATTACGAGCTAGTCCCAGTAGACCTACCATGTTAGTTCTACCAATAATTGTAAAGGAATTTTTGTCCTAGTAGTGCTACTGCTAGTGCTACTGGGACAAATCACAGCATTAGATCTACTGGTAGAACGGTAGACTAGAAAATCGATTAGGTATTACATACACTAAAAACAAAACAAAAATAGGATAAATGGCCAGGCTAAGATAGAAACCATGACCATTTTTAAAAAATCACTAGAACAATTCAAAGTAGTCGAGCCATCAAAAAACTTCATTTTATGTAAAAGAAAGTAAAAACCCATTTTCAGTTTGGTCCATTCGTAGAAAAACTACGCAATCAGCATTATAGCGTACACTGCAGCCGTTTATTGAATAATCCAGTGGCTGTCGCACTGGGCAATCACATATGAACGCTACTTCATGTTCTCGATTGAAAGTCGAAAGTAAAAATTTAACGAGCGATAAATGCCAGTGCGAGTATGGTTCCTCCCTACTAATGGCGCACTTGCTTTTTACCCTGTGACAAAAAAGAGAGGAGTTATAAGTTTGACGGTTAATATCTGTATGTCAGTGTGTCTGTCGCATCGTAGTGCTCGAACTTATGAACCTTTTTTTCACGTGAAAGCTACATCCCTTGCGGTCTTTCTTAGCCATGTTTAATGACAATCGGTAGTCGTTTAAAAGTTATTGGGTGATAACGCTTCAAATTCGGGGTTTTGTGATTTACCTGACAAATAATAGATGGCGCCGTGGATATAGGTAGTTCCGATACTTATCACTAGACTAACCGAAGCCCGCGACTTCGTTCGCGTGGACTTTATGTCTCTGGAAAATGCTCATCAGGCTGAACAACTTTTACTAAGGCGGCATTTTTATATCTCTTATAGTTTAGCTGGACCATTATGGTTCTGCATCAGGCGTTCCATTTTCCAAAATCATTTATACCCTATATGTTGCCCAGGCTTAATAGCTATATATTAAAAAAAGTTTTATTCGAATCCGTCCAGTATTTCCGGAGATTAGCGTGTACAAACAGACAAACAGACAAACAGACATACAGACAAACAGACAAACAGACAAACAGACAAACAGACAAACAGACAAACAGACAAACAGACAGACATTTTTTTTTAAATTCTTACTCTATTACTACGTCTCCATCGCCCCGAATATTTTTTTTGGAAATATATTTAATGTACAGACAAACTTTTTTTACTGTTTTATTATATGTATAGATATAGATATAGATGATGCCGTCGTAGGGTTTCTTAATATGCTTAGTGCTCAGAGTTGCATGACAATGAAGCGGGGATACGCAGTAACGTCCGTCTTACGGTTTTGAAGTAACCCACCCCCTGGTCTATCCCAAGTGCCCTACCACATGCACTTTGGAAAATTTACAAGCCGCTAATGAAAAAGCCATAAAACTTGACCACTACTGAGCTGATCAAAGAAGAAGGTATGCCAGAGACATTTGGCGACACTAGGGTGGACATGGTGCAGCTGTCGATTGTATAACTTTCGCAAAAAATAATTTTCATAGAGAATTATCGTCAGACCGAAAGCTTGTCATAAAATCACAGCTAAATGGTAATAGGCATGACGAATGTAAAAATATTTTTGGTCCATCGGTCAGATTATTAAAAAATATTGCACACGTATATTTACTTTTCTCTGAGAAACCAAAAATGACAAAAATACAGCGCATTGAAATTTCGCGTGACGTCACACTTAAGCACGATTTTTACTTAAGTGTGACCACAGGTATGGCACTTCATACAAACGGAGCAGAATATATACCTAGTACTACTACAAACGAAACAATCCGTCCGTGCACACTTCAAATGTGTGAGTTAAACAATCAGGGTCGCCACCACAGAATTTGTTGCTTTGCTTACCTGTTTTCATCACTCGGAAATCTATAAAATTTTCGTTATTTATTGTTTTCCGTGGATAAACAATGATAATGTGCTCAGTTTCTCCCCATTATAATTCAATAATCTTAAGTGACTCGCGTAATGTCAACTTGCGACTACCAATAACCGCTGCCGCTTACACCTCACAATAGCGGGGGAAGGGTTGCGGGGACCCCAGATTGCGGGGGACGGTGCGAGTTTCCGTTCTGTATGTAATACTATTATTAATTCTGTAGTGTGACGTCGCAAGCCCCCACTCCGAAACTCTGACGCTCTGTATCTTCCTAAATTTTTACTTTTTTGGATAACTGAAAAATAAGGGTTCTTTATTTTTGGATAATCTAAAAGTCGGACTAATTACAATCATACATTTCGGACCCTGTCGTCACCCCTATTTTATTATTTTCACTCTTTCTTTGTATTTATTCACATACCTATCGATTCAACGTGAATTAGTAAAGTATCATATATATATGCACAAATAATAATTTGAGAACAACTATTAGTTCATTTTGTTTAATTATTTAGGTAAACTTGGTAGCCCGACGGGAGATTCGTACTTGAGTAGGTGACCAAAATAAATAGCTTTAAAATTTCTTGAGCTCCTCCGTGCTTCGGAAGGCAAGTATAAGCCGTTTATCCCGGCTGGCATCATTGTATGGCAGTCGTCGCTATGTAAGAAGCCTTTAGGCAGCTTGTAAAAACTGACACCAGTTTTGACCACTTACAAACACGAAAAATTAGAGGTAAACATTGTTTAAAAAAATCCTAATATTTCACGATGTAATTTTCAAATTGACTCACAAGCAGTTGTAAAAGTACACATATCCACATAATTTAACTACTTACTAAACTAAATACATCAAAGGTAAACTTCAGTGCCTATGATTTATAAAAATTTTAGATTCGTAGCAGCACTTTCTATCTCTTCTATTTAATACGCCACGATGCGTTTTTTAAAACAATAATGGAAGGAAAAATAGAAGGAAAGAGAGGAGTAGGAAAACCTAGAAGAAAATTTATAGACCAAATAAAAGAAAAATTAAACGTGAAAACATATAAAGAGGTTAGGAACTTAGCGGAAGGAAGAGAGACATGGAAAGCACTCCACCGACAAGAGCCCAGCTCTTAAATATAAGAAGAGCAGCACTTTCAAACTTTTTAAAATGAGTTAGTTTAAAGGGCTTATTTTGTTTTCGTTAGCTTTAATATTCCATCGTTGGGCAAAAGCTTCCCCTCTTTGGTTCCATCTTTCGCGGTCTCTTGACGTGTTCTGCCATTATTTTTCAAACTGTGTGAGGTCGCCTGTCCATCTCTTTCTTGCTCTCCATCTCTTTCTTCTCTTTTTCTTATTAAGAAAAAATAACTTTCAAATGAATAGGTACCTTTTAAATGACTGAACCGATTTTTATCAAACATGGCTAAGAGAAAAAGCAAGTGAAGTTGCCTTCACGTAAAAAAAACTGCATTAAAATCAGTCCATCGCAGTTCCTTAGTCGGCCAGCGACCATGTCGGCAGAAAAAATATCTGGCAAAAAACGATATTAATCGTGGTAAGTCCCGTAAATCCGCGAATGGAGGGCATTAGCTGGATGGAAAAGAAAATTAATGAGGAGGTGCTGGCACTTGTTGGAGAGAAACGAAAACTACTACAAACTATTAATACTAGGAGAGGGAAAATGTTAGGACACCTGATTAGACATGATGAATTTTTAAAAGTAATATTGGAGGGGAAAATCGAGGGAAGAAGAGGCAAAGGAAAACCTAGAGATAGTTTTATAAAACAACTAAAGGATCAAATTAATGTTTCAACATACAAGGATATTAAGGAGATGCCTTTAGACAGAGAGAGATGGAAGGCATTGGTTGCTCCACTGACAAGAGCTTAGCTCTTTAATAATAATAAGAAGAAGAAGTCCCGTAATACTAATAACAGTAATTATGAACGTGCAACTCTAAAATCATATATCAGTCCATCCGTTTGCGCAATACGATGTCACAGACAGACAAGCAGACATAAGCGTAAAACTAACAACACCCCTATTTTCTATCGGGGGTCAAAAATAAGACATCTTAAAAACTAACATCACTGTCCAACTCTTTAACTTGCTACTAATCACTAAGTGAACTTGGAGAAATTGTGGTAACTTCATTCTTCATGTTAACTTTCACTTGACATGTAATTTAGTTTAGTGGTTTTAGCTTAATTACACATCGCAACTTGTCTTTGATTAGTTCTTACGTGATTGCTGAGTTGGAATTAACTCAAAGATACAGTTTTTTTGCACATAAACATATAAATAACCTTAATAACATTATCAAATATCATATGATAAATCTAAATATAACTATTAATTAAACTACAACTAAACTGAACTCTTCTATGCTGGTCTTGGAGAAAAAAAAAACTTAGAATGTACCAGCTGCTTCTCTTCCCGGGCAGATCATAAGAGCCGATCGAGTAAATGGGGAAAAAATCGAATCATGCTAATAGGCGATGCGGCTAGCAACCCATCACTATTTTGATTCCTTCATCCACCTTCTTGCCCATATCAAGCTAAAAGTGGCCTTTGAGTCTTGCAGCCCGAAGCTCTATCATAGCTTGATATGCATGCTGGTCTGTGAGATAAGAAAAAAACTTAGAATGTACCAGCTGCTTCTCTTATTACGCAGATCGTAGAAGCCGATCGAGGGACTAGGTGAAAATGATGCAGCTAGCAACTCATCACATTTTGATTCCTTTTTCCACCTTCTCGCCCACCATCTCCCTTAAAGTGGCCTTTGAGTTTTGCAGACCTAGGCACTGTCTACTTAGAGCCGCAAAACCCCTAATTCTCTGTCTGCTCCGTTAGGGATAAAGACGTGATAGTATGTAAAATAGAATTAAATTATATAAATAACCGGCCAAGTGCGAATCGGATTCGCGCACTAAGGGTTCCGTACCATTATCTATAAAAAATTGCGTTTGTTGTATGGAAGCCCCCCTTAAATATTTATTTTTTTTGTTTTTAGTATTTGTTGTTATAGCGGCAACAGAAATACATAATTTGTAATTGTATTGTATATTTGTAATACAGCCTGGTGACAGACAGACGGACAGACGGACAGACGGACAGACAGCGAAGTCTTAGTAATAGAGTCCCGTTTTTACCCTTAGGGTACGGAACCCTAGAAATCAAACTTAACTCACAGCGCTCAAAGATTAATTTGTAATTCATAAGCTCATCTAATATATTTTTTCCTCTTCTTCATCTTAGCACGACCTTCGAACCTAGTGGCCATCATGTCACGCTGCCAAACCGGAGGTCCCGGGTTCAATCCCCGGTCAGGTCAAGATGGAAAATGATCTTTTTCAGATTGACCTAGGTCTTGAATGTTTATCCACCCACCAGCTAGATGGTCAGACGACCTGCGCAATGTTGCAGAAAGGCGCTGGATACCGGCCGCTTCCGATAAGTCATTTTGGGAATCCTTGGGGGAGGCCTATGCCCAGCAGTGCACTTCCTGTGGCTGATATGATTGGATGTTTATCAATTCTAAGCAATGTTTAGTCGGTGAACGATAGCACAAAATGTCGGAAAAGTTTCGCACTCAGAAATTATGAAAAAAAAAGCTTTATTTAGTAGTAGGTTCTGTCAGCTAGTAGTAGGTAGTCAGTATTTGTGCAGAGAGCCTGTCTGTTTGCCCAGCCATCGTCACTCCACCCTCGTATTTGGTCGCCTCTCGAGAATACTAAATGCAGATTTTATCATTTACGTATGTACACAGATATACATATATATTTAATCGTTTATTTAACGCAACAAAACTCAACAGCTAAGAAAACATGTTTAAATCCAGAAAAGCTTTTTATGTAGGAGTAAATATGAGTAAGTTTAGTTAAAATATAGTGCAGAAGTACCGCTATGCTGTTATACTTCCATGCTGGTCTGGGAGAAAAGAAAAAACTTTGAATGTACCAGCTACTTCTCTTCCCGGGCAGATCGTAAGAGCCGATGGAGGAAATGGGGAAAAAATCGAATCATGCTAATAGGCGATGCGGCTAGCAACCCATCACTATTTCGATACCTTCATCTACCTTGCCCATATCAAGCTAAAAGTGGCCTTTGAGTCTTGCAGCCCTGAGCTCTATCATAGCTTGATATGCATGCTGGTCTGTGAGAAAAAAAAACTTAGAATGTACCAGCTACTTCTCTTCCGGCGCAGATCATAGAAACCGATTGAGGGACTGAGCGAAAATTATGCAGCTAGCAAGCAACCCATCACATTTTGATTCCTTTTTCCACCATCTCCCTTAAAGTAGCCTATGAGCCTTGCGGACCTAGGCACTGCTTATTAGAGCCGCAAACCTCAAATTGCTCTGTCTGCCCCATTAGGGATAAAGACGTGATAGTATGTATGTATGTATGTAGTAACACTATCATTTGAATAAATTGGGTAAATGACTGGTTCAAAAATAAATTATTTAGTACTGTAAAGAAAATAAAACGACACAAAATAATGTTACTTGTCGAGATCATGTCCACGTTTAACGTGATTTTTATTTTATAAATGCAAAAACACTGATATTAAGATAGCTATTTGACCCCAAGAAACTAATGACGTCATTATAATACAATACAATACAAAAATCTGTATTGCACCAAAAGACATTTTCAATTTTTTAACACTTATGAAATAACAACATGTAATGAGGTACAAGAGGCGGCCTTATCGCCGAAGCAATCTCTTACAGGCAAACAAAAAGAGAAGAAATGCGAAATCTATATCTATACATATAATAAAACAGTAAAAAAAGTGTGTCTGTACATAAAATATATTTCCAAAAAAAATATTGGGGGCGATGGAGACATAGTAATAGAGTAAGAATTTAAAAAAAATGTCTGTCTGTTTGTCTGTTTGTCTGTTTGTGCACGCTAATCTCCGGAAACACTGGACGGATTCGAATAAAACTTTTTTTGTTATATAGCCATTAAGCCTGGGCAACATATAGGGTATAAAGGATTTTGGAAAATGAAACGCCTGATGCAGAACCATAATGGTCCAGCTAAACTATAAGAGATATATAAATGCCGCCTTAGTAAAAGTTGTTCAGCCATATGAGCATTTTCCAGAGACATAAAGTCCACGCGAACGAAGTCGCGGGCTTCAGCTAGTATATAATAAGATAACAGTCATTAGTCTATACTTCATACAAATCCCATACAAAATGTTTGTTTTGACGTTTAGAAGTATCTGATTTGAGTTGTGGCAAATTCGGTTCATAAAAAAAACGTAACGAATTAGTTTCATTTTTCATTGATCATATCGACTGCCTCCGTGGTGTAGTGGTTAGAGCGTTCGGCTCAGACCTGGAGATCGCGGGTTCGATTCCCAGCGGGGGCAACGACTTTGTGTTGTTGTCCAAGTTTGGTTAGGACATTGCAGGCTGATCACCTGATTGTCTGATAAGTAAGATGATCCGTACTTCGGAGGGCACGTTAAGCCGTCGGTCCTGGTCACTGTCTTTGACATTGGTCGTTACCTAAAAACCATGTCAGAGGCCTTTAAGGCGGTTTAAAAACTCTGACACTTGTGTTAGTCACTAAAATACACGATAAGAAGATTGATCATATCCATTTTAATTTTAGATTTATTAATGCAGAAAAACTGATATTAAGAAGGCTACTTGACTTCAAATGTTTGTTTTGACGTATAAAAGTGTCTGATTTGTCTGAGGATCTTTTAATCATAACTGAACATTAACAGCTCTTCAAACTTTTTTATTAACAACCGTTAAAATTAATGTACTTTTCAGTATTTCATAATAAAGTCTATATGGCAAAATTGGATTCCCCATACAAAGCTCCATACACCATGATAAATTATTGTAGTTTTTTTTAGTTTGTCTGACAAATAATAGGTGGCGCTACGGATCCTAGTTCTACTATTTAGTTCCTCCGCTCATCAGTAGATGGCATTAATATATAGAACGATTAAAAGTCGGGGATTTTTAATTTGCCTGGCAAATAAACTTGTATTATTAAGAATGAAATAATAAACATATTTTTATTTTCACGTAGGATACTGAATTTTTTATTTCGCTCTAAAAGTACCTATTAGAAGGTTCGAAATAAGCATGTAAAGTTACATCTTATTACGTTAGACTACTCATAAACAAAACAGTGATGAATTACGAAAAAAATATTACAAAAAAAATCTAAAACCGTAAACAAAAAGAGTTTTCAAATGTTCAGCCGGCCATCTGTTAATTAAATTGTTTTAATTTAATTTAGTATTCGCGAGTTGAGAATAAAGTAACATTTGTATGTTTATCATTTCCCAGCGAACTCTTCAACCCTTTTTAAGGTAATTAAAAAAAATTACAGCCATTTCCACGGTAAGTACGTTTCGTTTTAGGCAAATTTATTCATAGCTGTTTTTTTTTCTCTTAGCTGTTTATGTATACCTTCGTAGTTAGGTAACGTTTATACAGTCTGTCTGTCTTTCTGTGTGTCCAATTTTTGTCCTGGGTCTTGGATATGTATTTATATATGTATTTGTTATAAAATATAGTATCGTTGAGTTAGTATCCCATAACACAAGTCTCGAACTTACTTTGGGGCTAGCTCAATCAGTGTAATTTGTCCCTATATATTTATTTATTTATTTTATGCGGTTTTTTTAAAGTAAATAAATTGCCCTTGCGGCGTTTCTTAGCTGAGTTTGAAAAAAAATCGTTTCAGTCATATATAAGTTTTTGGGGGTCAATGCTTGAAAGTAGAGTTTTTTGTTTGCCTAGTAAATAATAGATGGCGCTATGGATATCAATTAGAATATGTAGTTCCGTTCTTAAAAATAAAAGGTGATTTTAATTTGCGTACCAAATATACTTGTTTATTTCTCAAATGAAGGCGATCAGTTAATCGTTCATTTTTTTTTGAGAAAAACTTTTTTTTTTGCCAATTTTTGTAGTTGGGAGTTTAAGAAAAGCTATTCTGCGAACCAATGAGTATCAAATTATTAATGAAATTTGACAACAATATAAATTGTAGTTTTACATACTAATTCTTATTTTATCATTAAAAACAATTCGTTTATATTATTAAAACTAACATGAGATAAAATCATAATCAATATTCAAGTTATGCAACGAGAGCAGCGATAATGTCGGGTCGCCGCTCCTTACACTCTCTATAATGATGATCCTTTTATACATAGAAATAAAAACCTGGTTTGCCTTACCAACTTTTATACGTGCGTATCTAAGAAAAGTAGTCTTACAACATTATGGTGCATTTTTAGGGTTCCGTACCCAAAGGGTAAAAACGGGACCCCATTACTAAGACTTCGCTGTCTGTCCGTCTGTCCGTCTGTCTGTCACCAGGCTGTATCTCAAGAACCGCGATAGCTAGACAGTTGAAATTTTCACAAATTATGTATTTCTGTTGCCGCTATAACAACAAATACTAAAAACAAAATAAAATAAATATTTAAGGGCGACATACAACAGGGCCCATACAACAAACGCGATCTTTTATAGATAATGGTACGGAACCCTTAGTGCGCGAATGCAATTCGCACTTGGCCGGTTATTTTTTTAATTAAAGCATACTATTCAACAGTCCTTGTATTTCTTCCTTTTTTATCAAAAGTAAAAAAACAAAAACAATTACAATAAGCTCTTCAGACTCGCGCCATAAAAACGTTTCCACCTCTCCATTGAAGGCATTACAAAAACAATAAAAAACTGAAAACAATAAACGGAGCTGAGTCCCGCAAAACAAAACATGCCAAAAAATGGTAGTATTTTAAAGTGGGAACTGATCAAATACAAAAATACATACATTCTGTCACAACTTTATCCCTAATGGGGCAGACAGAGCATTTTGAGTCTTGCGGCTCTAAACAGATATAGCCCAGGGCTGCAAGACTCAAAGGCCACTTTTAGCCTGATTTGGGCAAGAAGGTGGATGAAGGAATCAAAATAGTGTTGGGTTGCTAGCTGCATCGCCTACTAACATAATTTTGTGTACAAAAAAACTAAAAATAACAAAAAAAAGCAAATAAATGCAAAATGTAACGTGGAAAGGACATACCCGTAATAAATCTAACCACAGGCTATACTAGATCATAAATATAATAAAATAACAGCCAAAAAACAAACAAAAAAATCGACGGCCCCGTACCGTACAAATTCCCGGGCGGGTGCACACTTTTGTATGGCAATGCCGATTTTTTTTTAGTTTTTGTTTGTTATTTTAATTTCATTGTGCCCGTGATTCGATTTATCACGAGTATATCCCTTCCACATTGTATACTTATCTTACTACATATAACCACCCAGAGGTCCCGGGTTCGATTCCCGGTCAGGGCAAGTTGGAAAATGGCCTTTTTCAAATTGTCCTGGGTCTTGGATGTTTATCTATATATGTATTTGTATTATTATTATTTGTATATAAAATATAGTATCGTTGAGTTAGTATCCCATAACACAAGTCTCGAACTTACTTTGGGGCTCGCCCAATCAGTGTAATTAGTCGCTATATAAAAAACAATAAAAAAATATACTACACTTTTCTAAATAACCGGCCAAGTGTGAGTCGGACTCGCGCACGTAGGGTTCCGTACCAATATTTATAAAAATCAAGTGTTTTGTATGGGAGCCCCCCTTAAATATTTATTTTATTTGTTTCTTAGCGTTGTTGTTATAGCGGCAACAGAAATACATAATTTGTGAAAATTTCAACTGTCTAACTATCGCGGTTCTTCAGATACAGCCTGGTGACAGACAGACGGACAGACGGACAGACGGACAGAGAGCGAAGTCTTAGTAATAGGGTCCCGTTTTTACCCTTTGGGTACGGATTCCTAAAAAGATTATCTTTACAATTCTTTGTATTGCACTTAGTCGGTGGTATCCTTTAAGAGCCTGAAATTAAACACCGTGGGTATAAAAAATAACGTTTTTTGTAACGAAGAGTTCGTTTCTAAACATTTTTTCTGACACGGAAAAGGACCATTATACCGGCGTTCTGCGCTTGTTTTCTTAAACTCACCTTTTTTAAGGTCTGGTGAGGAAAACGAATTTTCCTTGTACCATTTTCAGTGGCGTTGATAATTTAAGATTGTAGATAGCGAAACATGAATTTAACATTTAACGGGACACTTTAACAAACTCCTTAACATTGACTTTACGTCAAAAAATTAGACAGTGTTATGTTTTTGAAACGAATAGTTCCTGTTCGGAGTTTTGAAATTTTTCCAACACGAACTTTTTAGGCTGAAACATTTTTATGTGGTTTTTTTAGGAGCTTCAATTTTTGTAACAACGTAATTTTTCACGATATTCTGTTTTTTTATAATATTTGTTTTATTTTCTTTCAAAAGTATATTAATAAGTATAATATATTACTTAATAAGTCCGCCTTTTGTACCATATAATATTGGGTAATAAAGTTCTAAATTAATATATTATGTAACAATGGTCATACAATATTTAGTTTTTAAAACAAAAATATTATGCGTTTTCATCTGTTCTAGAAATAACAGTTATCTATGAAATTAATTTAAAAGAATTTTAGAACAAATAGGACTGCTGTTTTAGGGCAAGAAATATTAAACATTTAAATGATTTAACAGGCTAGAAAAAAGTTTTTTGTATTTCTATAGGTATGAACCAAATAAAGTATAACCAAACCAAGTACCCGTAACCGATCGGTATGTATGAAGAGATTGATGAGTGTAGATGAAGCAAAAGAGGTTTGTCAGGATCGTAGCAAGTGGAGGTCCATAGTCTCTGCCTACCCCTGTGGGAAACAGGCGTGATATTATGTATGTATGTATGAACCAAATGACTACATCAATTCAGATTAAGGCCATACCCAAATTTTCCGGGGTCCAGTGGCGCCCCCATTTTAAATAAATCATTTGAAAAAAAACGGTGATATCATTTAAAATTTCGTCTTGGTCAAACCCTAGATAACCCTTTTAACTATTTTATGAACTACTGTTTATAATTTAAAGTGCGAACGTGAAGCTTTTCTACGCACATTAGCTAAAAGTGGCCGTTTTTCGCAAATGTGCGAACCTAGTAAAGGTTTATAATACAAAGGACATAATTAAGGAAGTAAAATTCATAAAAATGTTGTTAGGAATAATGGAATGAACTGCATCATAATTTCAAATAATTAAACTTCCATGCTGGTCTGGCAGAAATTAAACAAGTGAATATATATCTCCTGCTTCTCTTTCCGCGGAAATCGCAAAAGCTGATTAAGTAAATGTCCGAAAATGCGAATTATGTCAAAACAGCTAGCAACCCATTACTATTTTGATTCCTTGTTCCACTTTCTCGCCCACCATAATGCTAAAAGTGGCCCTGGGCTTTGTCTACTTAGAGCCGTAAACCTACCGATCGAAAAGGAACTTCGTTACAAAAACTTGAAGAGAGACTTACAAAAGCAATTTCCATTTTCAGAAAAAAACTAATACTGTATCATAGAACCTTTTATATCCAGCGACGAATCCAAACTCAAAGAGAAATGTCATATTAGAAACTATATTATATGCGAGTATATCACAGGAATATATTAACTCGTTTTCCAGTTTTCCCTACATTCGTAAACATCAAAGAGACACAACAGTTCAAGGACAATATACATATATATATATATATGTGTATATACTATATCCAAGGGGTAGTTTTATCAGCATCATAAAGTTGTCGAATGGGGACCGAGGTTTGGTGTAAGTGAAAATATGAGCTCCCGAGGGACGCCGGGAAAAAACAGAGGCGAGGTGTGAAGTGACGCTATAATTTTTGGACAAGGTAAATATTTTTAAGGCTAGTTGGCGTGAAAAAATGTTTAATGTTTCGTAAAAGCAGTAGCAGGAGACCCGCTACTGTTTTAACGAAACATTACATAAAAACATGCAAACAAAAGGGTGTGGCTATAAACAATTGTCTATGGTATACATGTGTATGAATGTTTATTTGGAAAGTAGAAACATGGTTCCTACTTTCCAAAGCAGATGGAAAACGTGCGCTGCGCGGGGCGAGAGGGAAAGAATTTCTTTTTTAATTATTTTACGGTTCTGGGTACGTCCTTAAGAGCCTATCTGCAACTGGTAAAACGCAGAACACATCTTCTAGTTCTTCGTCAGGCAGAAATGATGAGTAACAATAATCAAAAATAAATATTATTAGGTATCTTAAGTGTCATTTTTGAAACGCGGAGTCACCTAAACGAATGGTTATTCCATACAAAAAACCATTCGTTTAGTGACTCCGCGTTTGAAAAGTAGCACCTCATGGTGTGGTTAAGCATAAAGAATATAAACACTGACTATACAAAATGTTTCGTTCAAAACAGAAATTATTCGCAGGAGACGGTTTGTGTATGAAAAATAACATTTTTGT
This sequence comes from Acrobasis consociella, assembly GCA_963555685.1. Lineage (NCBI taxonomy): Eukaryota > Metazoa > Arthropoda > Insecta > Lepidoptera > Pyralidae > Acrobasis > Acrobasis consociella. The sequence continues at coordinate 2,314,375 of OY743127.1, forward strand.
TTCATGTTTTTTGTGTAACGTTTCGAAAAATCTGTCGCAGGAGACACGCCTTTAAAGTACATATATAACTATACTAGCTGTGTCCGTGGGCTTCGCTCCCCGTGGGAAAGTCGGGATAAAAACTACCCTATGTCCTTCCTTGGGTATCAAACTAAATACATATTAATTTCATCTAAGTAGGTTTAGTGGCAGAAGCGTGAAGTGTTAACAAACAAACAAATATACAAACTCACTATCACATTTATAGTATTACTAGAATAGATGTGCCCGTGGGCTTCGCTCCCCGTGCAAATTTCGGGATAAAGAGTACCCTGTGTCCTTCCCCAAGTCGCAAACTATATCCATACCAAATTTCATCCAAATCGGTTTAGTAGTTGAAGCGTGAAAAGGTAACAAACAAACAAACAAATATACAAACTCACTTTCGCATTTATAATATTAGTAGAATTATTAGGATAGGATATAGTAGGAAGTAATAGGATACAGTGGCTCGGTGAGTTGTAGACCTCGCGAGTTATCCCCGACTTGTAGCAGTCATCAATATCAGGTCTTTTTGTATCCACTGCAGGAGCACGACCCTCTCTGTACTACCAGAGCTATACTTGGCCAGAGCAGCAAAGGAACTTGGCCTACACTCTCCACGCTGGCCCGACGGGTTGGAGAGGTCTCACTGATATTTATAAGCTTTGTTTAGCTTGTATTTCCTAAGTCGCCATCTACGACATCCACGAGAGGACATGGAGTGGCCCGATTCTACTCTGCCGGAAACCACAACACAAATTCGAGATTCCTTTATTGTTCCCATACAAATTGCCCGGACGTCTGCACACTAGGATGGAAAATATATTTTTTTTTACGTATTTTGATATACATGACCGAGCAGGAGATGACATACGCCGAACTCACTAAAAGTGTGACGATAAATACAGCGCTCCGCCTCGCGCTGTATCATGGATTTCAACCATATGTGTCTGAATACCCCTGGCCCACACTGTTATTGAATCTGTGTCCACCTGGGCTTATCGTCTAGCTGAAACAACTATCATTGTAATAAATCGGTTTACCAAATCCTCATCTATTACAACAATCACAATTAAAGAAGTTATGGCCAAGGCCACAGCACACTACACAAAGGAGATGTTCACAGTACGGCGGTCCGCACAAGACTGAGCCGCTCGTCGCTAGGGCGACCGCTTTTATACTTGTTGAAACATTTGAAAATGTAGCAGTTATGTTTTGTAGTAAACAACTTTCTATTTGGACATCGAAAACAATAATAAATGGGATTATCTTGAACTCGCCGACATCCATTTATTGGGAATAGTTGTTAGAAATGATGGTCTGAATCACTTCTTAAAATATTTGTACTTAATTACAAAGGACATTGTATAGTGAAACTTTAAGTTACTAACCAGGATTTCAGAACCCTACCAAACGCTGACCTAGCAAAACCTTACACGTAAGCTCATTCCTTCAATTTACCATCTGGTGTAACTGCCTCCATGGTGTAATGGTTAGAGCGTTCGGCTCATACTCGGAGGTCGCGGGTTCAATTCCCGGCGGGGGCAATGACTTTGTGTTGTTGTCCTAGTTTGGTTAGGACATTGTAGGCTGATCACCTGATTGTCTGATAAATAAGATGATCCGTGCTTCGGACGGCACGTTAAGCCGTCGGTCCCGGTCTCTGTCTTTGACATTGGTCGTTACCTAAAACCATGTCAGAGGCCTTTAAGGCGGTTTAAAAACTCTGACACTAGTGTTAGTCACTAACACACACGATAAGAAGAAGAACCCTAACAAACGCTGACCTAGCAAAACCTTACACGTAAGCTCATTCCTTCAATTTACCCTCTATCTGACATATCCATTAAATGAAGGTCTTTCTGAATCTGCGTCCTGTATCATGCACGAAGTGCGCACATATAAAATAGGAAGGTCCCGTAAGCCTGGCAATTTTGCGAACCCTATCTCTTTATAAGGGCTAGTGTAGATCGACGACCTTCGTTTTTATGCCGCATTTAACTTTTATTAGAGGAATATACTTATAAGGTATTTTACACAAGTTTTCGCTTTATATTCCAGGCATTTTAAAAAAGCCCCGACTTTCATGCGTTTACCCTCAATGCTCCTCATCCTACTATCCTATCATACTAATCCTACTTAAAACTATAACTTTTAAACAGCCTAGCCGATTTTCGTCGAAATTAGTTCAGAGCCATTGTAAGGGAACATATTTTTACGTCTAAACAACGGCATCAAAATTGGTCCATCCATTCGAGCACTACGATGACACAGACAGACAGATAGGCAGACTTAAAACAGCCCTTTTTTTCGGGGTTAAAAACATACAACTATGTACCAAACTTAATTGTTTGAGGTTTTCTTTTAACTTCATAAGGTCATATTTATACAATTTATTAAAATAAAAAAACTTGGGAACACGTAAAATAATTTATGAAATTGTACCTGGATGGATCGATTTGTCAACCGACTTCAAAAAAGTGATGCAGTGTTTAATTCGAATGTATACTATGTTTTAACTAATATTTAGTGCCGGCCTTGCTAAAGCGTTCCGCCGCTCTCTCTCACTCTAGCAAATGACGGTTCTCAGCGACAGAAAAGAATAGCAGCGTAGAAAAGTGCTGTGCCATGCTAACACAGGAAGCCAAAGTCTATGATTTGCATTTTCACACATTTCTTGTTCGTTTGAAGCGTTCTTAATTTTGCAAGCTTTTCGTTTCAGTTGTTCCGTTGTCTGTATCAAATGCAAGTTAAGTTTGACCCACTTCCTGGTTTCCGATTGAGCTGAAATTTTGCACGCATACATATATCGCGTGACAACTGCCTCCGTGGTGTAGTGGTTAGAGCGTTCGGCTCATACCCGGAGGTCAACGACTTTGTGAAGTTGTCCTAGTTTGGTGAGGACATTGTAGGCTGATCACCTGATTGTCCGATAAGTAAAATGATCCGTGCTTCGGAGGGCACGTTAAGCCGTCGGTCCCGGTCACTGTCTTTGACATTGGTCGTTACCTAAAACCTTGTCAGAGGCCTTTAGGGCGGTTTAAAAACTCTGACACTAGTGTTAGTCACTAACACACATGATAAGAAGAAGATCTGTACAAAATAATTTATTTTTTACCCTGGATATATACTATCCAATTTCCCGGTTATCGATTGAACTGAAATTTTGCACGCATACGTATATCGCGTGACAATGCAATACTGATTGATGGAGCCGGAAGGTGGATATAGGAACTCTGTAATAAAACGTCGCAACCCCATCGAGTTTGATTCATGTTGAGTAGCACTTCAAATTTTTAGGTTCATTGTTTTAGATAAAAGCTTGTAAACCAACCTCAAAAAAGGAGGAAGTTAACAGTATGTAGCGATATTTTTTTATGTGTGTTCACCGATTATTCAAAGACGCCTGGAAAGAATATATTTGTGAGATGGTCCCATACATCATCAAAATCGGTTGTGTAGTTTGGAAGAGAAGCCGGTGTTTAGTTTTGAAAAAAAAAAAAAAAAATTTTTTAAATTGTTTTATTTTCCCCCAGGTCTGAATGAAAGCCTCTGACAGGCAATGAAAGCTAAATCGCATGACCTAATCCCTTAAAAAATATTTTAATTTTTTTTTTAATTACTTGTTTTTCTTTCTCTCGGAACTGAATGAAAGCCTTTGGCATGCAGTGAAACTTAATTAGTTTAAAAAAAAAAAAATATTTTTAATTTTAATTATAGAAAAGAAAAAATTTAATATTTTTTAATTTCAATTAAAGAAAAAAAATTTCTTTTTTCTATAATTGCTTTTTTCATTTTCTCTCACATCTGAATGAAACCCTCTGGCATACAATGGAAGCTAAATCGCATACTGACCTAATTCGCAACCCAGCCTGATCCGAAATGACCAATCAGCAACTACGAGGCAATTTCTAATCGTCAAATAGGCCATCAGTGATGACTTCTGTCATGCCATCCGACGATAAACATATTTCACTATGGAAACTGGTTTGTTGATCACGAAAGCTTTCGCCATTGACGCTTTTCTTGTAAACAATCCTGAAACTTTTACCTCTATTGAGATTTTCTTTGTTTCTATGCCTATTAATATTATTTGATGTACCTTGTACAGTTAGCTAACGAGATTCCTGGGCTGGCTTTACCTACGTATATCTTGAACTTTCTCTCAAACTCAAAATAATATTGTCATGAAAATATATATGTATTTAGAAAGACTTCATTCAAATCTTTCTGAATACCTATTCACTTTCAAGATATGGAAGAAGAATATTCCATGCTGGTCTGGGAGAAAATAAAAAAAATTGAATGTAACAGCTGCTTATCTTCCCGCGCAGATCGTAGAAGCCGATCGAGGGACTTAGCGGATTTGAATCATGTTAATAGGCGATGCGGCTAGCAACTCATCTCTATTTTGATTCCTTTTCCATCTTAACGCCCACTATTACGGTAAGCGTGGCCTTTGAGACTTATGTACCTGGGCTCTGTCTGCCCCGTCAGAGATATGGATCATAGATGAATGTAAAATAACGAATTTTAGTGTTTGTTTGACGGTAACTCTAAAACTACTCGTTTTGATCGTAGTGGCATAAAATTGAGTACGCGTGTAGAAGTGGCCGATAGAATGTATAAGTTTGAACATGAGCCAAATCGGTTATGGAGTTGTTGAGATATGGGGTTCGTGAGATCACAGTTCGGGCAAACTATTAGTTTGTAATCCCAACTTATAAATGCGAAAGTGATACAGATACATTTTCACGTCTATATCCCTGACGGGGCAGACAGAGCACAGGGCCGTAGGACCCAAAGGCCACGCTTAGCAGGAAAGAAAATGAGTTTGTATATTTGTTTGTTTAAAGAAGTATCTTCACGATACTCGTACAACCACTGAACTCCCATTTTTACCCTCTAGGTACGGAACTCGAAAAATTATGTTTATTATATGAAACTTATATATTTATTTTCTTCTGTGTTTAGTATTAGTTGTTATAGCGGCAACAGAAATACATCATCTGTGAAAATTTTAACCGTCTACCTATCATGGATTATAAGATACAGCCTGGTTGACAAACAGACGGTCAGACGGACAATGTAGTCTTAGTAATACGGCCCCGTTTTTGGTGATAGACAGACGGTCAGACGGACAATACGCAGTCTTAGACTCGATTTCACCAAACAAGAATAAATTTTATTCCAGAGAATTACGGCATTTCACCATAGACTTATACTAGGATTATACGGCTATTCTCGAGTAAATCACTATTCTGCCAATTTTCATGGAGTATTGAGCTTATACCATAGATAAGATTTCAATATGGCGGCCCGAGTGTAACAGCTGACTCTTTGACGACTATTTACCGAGGCAAATAAGATGGATAAGTAGGCACAAGAACGAAACAATGACGTCTATGATGATAAAGATTTTGTAAAAAAGGTTTGTCAATATTTTTAAAATATTGACATATAACCCTACCCAAAAGAAAAATACGCAGTAAACATAACTTAATATTTATTTATATTTATTTATTTATTTATATATATTATAACTTAATATGAGAGAAGCGGACGATTTATTTTAGGTGGTTTATCACAGTCGTTCTGAAATCATTTAGATTTGTTCCGAGTCACGGAATAAGCATGCGGGAGTAAATCTACTCTCGCGTAGAGTGGTGAAACGTAAACGAAGTAATCCCAGACTAAATACTAGGTATAAAGTTATACCAAAGATAGTTATTCTGGAAGTCCTGTTTGGTGAAATCGACCCTTATAGTAATAGGGTCCCGTTTTTACCCTTTGGTACTGACTTACCTATCTGTAAGTCTCTATTCTTAACTATCCGTAAGTAATACTTAATTTTAGCGAATCTCACGCCACCCTCATAATCCCTCATCTAGAGGGTGCGATCGGTCACAGGTTGTATGCCTTTGAAGCACCCTCAACCCCCGAACTAAGCAGAATTAATAGGCATAAGCCGATTACTATTATCCTCAGATGTTATAGATGTATTGTTAAATAGTTTTGGTTAAAATAATACGAATACCTAGCTTCATTAGCTATAGATGTTTTTAAACTATTTTTTTTTATTAGCCTATTTTGACTTACTTGACTTGGACGCCCTCTGCCCCAGATATAGGACCCTATGTCCCCTATCTGGGGCAAGGGCGTCCACAAAGACTCTCCATCTCGAGAATAGACTCTGTAGTATTAAAGTACCGTGTGGTTTCCGGCAGAGTAGAATAGGACCACTTCAAGTCCTCCTGTGGATGTCGTAGAAGGTGACTTAGGGAATACAAGCTAACAAAGCTTATAAACATCAATGAGACGTCTCCAACCCGTCCGGCCAGCTTGGAGAGTGTAGCCCAAATCTTCTGGCTGCTCTGGCTAAGTATAGCTCAAGTAGTATAGAGACGGTCGTGCTCCTGCAGTGGGGAGTAAAATGACCTGATGATGATGACTATGAAAATAATACGAGTACCTAGCTACATTAGCCAAAGATCTTTTTAAATTAACGTGAGATAAATTCATTATGATTTTATTATCAAAGTTTATTTGCCAAACAAATAAAAACGTCTCAAAGGACCGGGGTGAAAAGACCCCTTAATCTAAAAGAAATAATTCATTCATTTCAGGCAACAAAAGAGTTTACATAAAATAAACATCTAGGCTCATATCATTTCAGCCGCACAACGTCCACTGCTGGACATAGGCCTCTCCCAAAGATTTCCAAAATGACCGATCTAGAGCGGCTTGCATCCAGCGCCTTCCAGCAACCTTGGTTAGGTCGTCAGACTACCTCGTGGGTGGGTGTCCTACGCTTCGCTTGCCTGTACGTGGTCGCCATTCGAGAGCCTTTTTGCCCCATCGGCCATCGGTTCGTCGCGCTACTTATATCAATACATATCTTAACCTAAAATACATATTACATAATACAACTGAATCGATTGGCCAAGTGCGTGTCGAGCCACGCGCTGAATAGGGTTCAATAGTTGCAAATGCTGACTTTGAGTTCATGCTTCTAAAAACGTCTAAAACTAATTTTCTATTGAGTTTGTATGAAATTTTCCTATTTCGGGAAATGTTATAAGTTGGTCGCCTATAACTTTTTAATTTGTAAACCCTACTTTGTTCTGATGGTTTTTTTTTAAACTTCGTTTAATTTTTTCTCGATTCCATATATAACCGTTTAGCAGGTTGACACGACACTTGACTTGAACAAAAAATTGCACTATAATACCAAATATTTCAGAAACGTATCCCTAAATCGAAAAATGGTGTTTATTGCTTTAAATATATTTGAAAGACCTATTTAACGATACACCACACAATGGTTTAGTCGAGAAAAAAACTTCGCTTGCACTTTACTTGTACGGGAGCTATTAAAAAATCCAGATTTCATTTTACCACTATCTTGTCATGAATATTAAACATACATATGCCAAATTACAGCCTTCTAGTACGTAAAGTTTCTGAGTAAATTCGCGAAAAGACCGACAGACATACGTAGCGAAACTATAAGTGTTCTTACTACGGAACCCAAAAAATCTACAAACAGTATCTAAGTAGGATTATCCAAGTCTTAGTGCCTTTGGTCCCACCTTGACTATTAATAGTAAAGCTCTTGTATCAGAAGAGGTAATTTCAGTACAAGAAAGGTATCATAAAGCATTATTTATGTCCCGGACATTCTTTTGAGACCCCTTTACGGGATCGTCCATTTTATTTTATATGCTATTACCATTAAGATGACACAAGCCTTTAAGAGTGACTAGAAGACTACCTTTTTTAAGTATATAAATATCGGCACTATCGGCTCGGCAGCCGCAGCTGCGGAGGACGCAGCGGAGAGAAAGCGTGTGAAGTACGCGGTTCTGGAGCCGCATTATTGCTTCGTCCACGTGGCGGTAGAAACGATGGGCTGCTGGGGTGCTGATGCTAAGCGCCTGATCGGCGAGATAGGGCACAGAATTGTAGAGAAGACTGCTGACTCCTGCTTAGGTTCGTTTCTCGTGCAACAGATAGCCATTGCGATCCAGCTCGGCAATGCTGCCAGCATTTTGGGCACCTTTGCACGGGAAACGATGGAGGGCGGTTTATATGACTAATACTTGTATGTACTTACGAAATAGTTTTGATAGTGTTTATATGACATATTGTATTTTATTTGTGACATTTCCTTAAAAAATAGTATATAAATAAATATATAGGGACAAATTACACTGATTGCGTTAGGTAAGTTCGAGGCTTTTAACGGATACTAACCCAACGATACTATATTTTATAACAAATACATATAGATAAACATCCAAGACCCAGGATAAATTGAGTGACTGGACTGGAAAACTAACTTTTTTAAGTATATAAATAAACATATAGGGACAAATTACACTGATTGAGTTAGCCCCAAAGTAAGTTCGAGACTTTTAACGGATACTAACCCAACGATACTATATTTTATAACAAATACATATATAGATAAACATCCAAGACCCAGGATAAATTGAAAAAGGCCACTTTCCAACTTGCCCTTACCGGGGATCGAACCCGGAACCTCTGGGTGGCGGACTAGCAGAGTGATCACTACGCCACGGAGGTCGACATAAGTTGAGTGTGGCCTTATTTTTGATTGTGTACCGTTTTCCGACATTCATTTGTCCGCCGAATCATTCACCGACCGTACGCTTCACTGAGAAAAAGAATGGTTGCTAGTAGCAAAAATGTTTGCTACCCGCTGAGGCTACATACATACATACATACTATCACGTCTTTATCCCTAATGGGGCAGACAGAGCATTTTGGGTCTTGCGGTTCTATGCAGAGCCAAGGGCCGCAAGACCCAAAAGCCACTTTTAGCGTCATGGTGGGCGAGAAGATGGAAAAGCATTCAATACAGTGATGGGTTGCTAGCCGCATCGCCTGTTAACATGATTTGCATTTTTGCCCATTCCCTCGATCGGCTTTTACGATCTGCGTGGGAAGAGAAGCAGCTGGTACATTCTAAGTTCTTTTTATTTCTCCCAGACCAGCATGGGAGAATTTAGTTACTGAGGCTACATGTTACCAAAATCGAGTGACTATCAGGGCTGTACCTAGTTAAAAAATGTTTTGATGAATAATTGTAGTTTGGGACTTGCAACTAAATGGTTTTGCTAATTAGAACAAGATTTTGGTATCTATTAACTAAATCTCAAGTAGCTTTTCGCAAATAGTTTGAGGAGCTTGGTGGCCCGGCGGGAGTGCGCATTGCTAGCGCTTTCGCAAGCAAAGCGTCAGCTGGCGTGGTCCGCACTTGGATGGGTGACCATATGTGGCATAAAAATTTCTCGAGCTCCTCCGGGCTTCAGAAGACACGTCTAAGCTGATGGTCTCGGCTGTAATCATTGTATGGGAGTCGTCAAGCTATTTTAGATGCCTTTAGGCAGCCTGAAAAATTTGACTTCAGTGTTGGCCACTTACACACACGAAAAACAAACAAAACAACATCGCAAGTAGCAAAACTGGTTCAGCTATTTCTTTTGTCTCCGTACGATTGGCCGACACAACATTTCGGATTGTTTCCATACAAACGTGGACTGGGTTTATAATACCTCGCCGGATAGAGCTAGGAGAACAAGGATTTTTAACAAAAAAAAAAAGACGTGTGGCACTCGGGGACTGCCGCGGTAAAGCTATTGCATTAAGGTGGTTCCGTTCGGTCGGTGAATTTTTACAAGGAAGGACGGCAACGTCGCAAACGGACGATGGAGACGAAGCGGCAACCTACATGGTAGGCGGAGTGGGAAGCGTGAGGTTTTTTCGTTACGGAATTTCTGGATTCGGTCCCCCCGCTCAAGGCCCGCGATAGAAGCTATGCAATAGCTTAAAATGTTTGGATATATTACCATGCCTACATACTGCATGCTGCATACTGCATAAAAATTATATGTGGATATTTTTCATAATTCTATTACAAGTGGATATAGTAGCCCATATGTTTTCGTTTCTTTCATAATTTTATTATATAAAGAGATACGAACCTTCATAAACCTGACAGATTGGTAAGATTTTCTACTTTATTCCAACATCTAGCAAACAAATTTGACTAGATTATATTACTAAAAGAAAACATAGGAACACAGCCATAGCTTTTATTCAAATTTTTATGAAGAAATAAATTAAATCTGTTATGAATTGGTGAAGAAATAAGGGGAATACGAAATGTTGATTTTGTGTTCTTTTTATAGGTATTTTCGGTCTGAGCTGCAGTTGTCTCTATCGCACATCGCGACAGATAGTTCGGGCACAGCGCGACAGCAATAGATTTTACAAATACCTATTTTTTAATTTTCTAGATATTTCGTTTCCTCTTAAACTAGTGGTTATCTGAGAACAGTAGACTTCGCGAGCCCTTCTTGAAATCCTTCCATATACATACAACGTGGAAGGGAAATACCCGTTAAAATACTAGATCACTATATATAATGGAATTAAAAGAACAAAGAAAATGGCATTTCCATAATAAAGTTATTACAGTTATTTTAATTTTATTATGCCATAGTGATCTAGTATTATAACGGGTATGTATATGGAAGGATTATTTTATCATGCCATAGTAATATAGTCCCTTCCACGTTGTATAACGCTACAACAAACTTTACCCCCTCCACTCCCCTTTTGGTTTTTTTTGTAACGATTAGTATGCCTCTCAAATTTGATGAAAATCCGCCGATTACTTCTCAAACAAACTTTTCCACTTTTCCGCTGGTGTTAGATTTTCTAAGCTGCCAAATAGGCAGTCACAAACCGAGTTTTATATTTAATGTCGACAACCTCTGTGGTTTGGGGTCATCATACCAGGTCACACTGAAGGTCCCATGTTCGATTCCCGGTCAGGTCAAGATGGAAAATTATCTTTTTCAAATTGTCCTGGGTCTTGGATGTTTATTTATATTTTTATTTGCTATACAACAAATGTAGTATCGTTAAGTTAGTATTCCATAATACAAGTCTTGAACTTACTTTAGGGCTATGTCAATCTGTGTAATTTGTCTGTGTATATTTTGAGTTAGTCGCGAATGGTCTTAAACGCAAGTAGCCTATGTAGCAACTCGTCTAAAACGCTGATTGTCTAAATCTCATGTCGTCATAATGGGAACTGGTCCTATGATTAATCTCGTCCAAAAATGAGGTGGTCTAAAGTAGAATTTCGTCGTTGTTTTAATTTTAATGTAGATGCAATTGCATCTTCATGCATTTTCCATATGCCCAAACCCAAGGATTGCAGTTTTACATATTTATTAATATCTATATTGTCATACTAAAATACAACTCAATAATAATATAAAACGTCAAAACAGTCTTTAGCTAATGAACAACTAAACAAAGGAACCGATCCAGTAACTCTATATCTCGTAGACTCTCCAAGCACAGCGTAAATAATATTTATAGAGGACAGTGCTATTAGATTTATGTCTTTTGTTTTGTTCTCTGTTTGTGACTAAGGTTAAAGGACAATGACCTTTTAACTATATTTATAAAAACTTTTTTGATTCACTATATACAAAAAGCTATTTTACTGTGTATGTTTTTGGTTAATATTTTATGTAAAACAAAAAATAACACTGAAAAGTTTTTTTTGAAACAGCAAAAAAATTGTTTAATATCGTAATTAGCATTTTAAATTTAAGAGTGGGAGCGTGGCGGGAGCGTCTTACTGTCTCTTTCGTACGCGCGAGACCTAATAGCAGTGACGTCAAGAGCACTTTACGTGCATCCTTTTCACTTGACAGTTTCCCGTTCCGTCAAATTTTAAAAGCTTAATACTTATTTTTGGGCAGTAACTAAAAATGTTTCCGGTTTCAGTTTACGTTACATATTGACATGAATAATTAACATTCTGTATGTATATTAATTCTATGCGACAAATATTATTGGTGGGAAGTCCAATTAGGTCTTTAATATTATGTTTTGTTAATATCTAAATAATATCATAAGTACTTATTTATATTAATTCTGTGCTTCAGGTTCTACGAGTAATAAAAGTAGAATACGATTTTTTTACGTTTCTATCTCCTTGATATACAACGTGTTAATAAATAAATAAATAATAAATAAATAAATATATAGGAACAAATTACACAGATTGAGCTAGCCATAAAATAACGCAAAACCTCTCAGGTTGTAACTCAGTCCATGAAACTGAACAACTTTTGTTTTACAATATTCCCAAAATGCCAGAAATAAAATCAAGATTTTCATACAAATTGACTCGATCAGCTAATCAGTTTGTATGAAAATTCAAATATATTATATGTTATCCCTGAGTGACATAGGCTATGTATGTACCACGGGCGAAGCCGGGATGGACTGCTAGTGAATGATAAAATGAAGACAAGCAGGTCTTCATTTGATACGAAAAACGCGCACACTATTCAGGCTGCAGCCTTACACTTTTAATGATTAGTACCTGGGTGACCTAGCTTTGTTCGGTCGGTTACATCTCAAACATTAACTACTTTTTTTAAACTTGTCTAAAAACAGTACAAAATAAAAAAATATACATAAATATGAACATAAAAAGAAACAAAAGTAAGTCATCGAGTGGGATTCGAACCCGTAACACTCTTTCTAGCAGTCAGCATCCTTAACCGCTGAGCTAAGTGGATAACGGCCGGCGCGACGAAATTAGCGACCATATTCTGCGTGGAAAGAAAAACGAATGAAAACTCGAAAACACGCGTTTTCCCAAACATAAGACTAATCTAGATCGATTGTTTACCCCCAAAAACCCCCATATACCAATTTTCAGCGAAATCGTTAGAGCCGTTTTAGAGATTACAGAAATTTATAAATATATAAATAAATAAATATACAAGAATTGCTCGTTTAAAGGTATAAGATAAGATAGTGTTGATTCGGTGTTGCGAATGTGGCAATGCGCGATGATTTAGCGATCAGACTGAAGGTTTTTGAAGTGAAAACTTCTTTAGCGGCGTTGTGCACTTTTTTTGGAATGGGTAAAAAATTTTAAACTCGCGTCAGGACACGTGGCCTGATCGAAAATTCGTAAGACGGCGCAGGGCGCTTGCGCGAATGTTCGTGTGTGTTTATGTTACAGCGTGCTACGCGCATCCATGGATGGTGACAGCTGATGGCTCGACCGTCTGTGTAGTGGCCATACTGCTGTGTATTTGAAAATGATTTTGTTGAAAATGAATTTGGTCATGCTTGTGACATTTGTGACAGACTGTGGTTCAGAAAAGATTTGAAATATTTTATACTGATAATTTAAGCTATTCGTGCAAAATTATTCCCTAACCATTCCAAAATATCAAAAATGCACTACGTTAATATTCAAGTTTTCACTTCTGCCGGCACTCCCAGAGTGCAACCCGTCGTTTTTTTTTTTCTTCTTTTCTTGACTAAGTAGACCGTAGATGAAAATGAGACAAACGAAGGAGGATATGATATAAAAAGATATGGCGTGAACATTGGTACTACCTTGCCTTAAAAAAGATCCCAGTTTTATATAAATGTGTATATGCATCATAATATTACAAACTCTTCATCAAAATTCTTATGAATAGGACTTGGTGGTAAAACGTCTACCTACATACGTCGGGTGAAAATTTAAGGTGCGTCTCAGTACGGTACGACAAACGAATTCTTCATTGTTTTAGACAAAATAAATGTGTATTATTTTTGTTATGATGATATTTAAAATTTGGGGTAACTTAATAACTTATCTTAGATTTTAACAGGGGTTTGAATTTTGGTGACTCAATTTCAGACACCTTGTTGTCCTTATCGTGACATACTAAGGTGTACCAAAAGATAGTTATATATTTTGACGTCTTTACCCCTAACGTGGTAGACATGGTCTAGGGTGGTAAGATTCTCGTTTTTCTCAAAATAAATATTTCGAAACATACCTTAACTAACACGGCTTCCATGCTATTTAAATCTTGTTTCGAATCTTGAAAATTTAAAACTGTGAAAGTTCTCTCATTTACAATTTTTTCAGATTAATTTTTAGGTTTTACTCACACTATATTGGCAGCGGCTGCAGCGCACTTTAATGTCAAACCATAATAACTTTATTTTTACTCGCCAAATGCAAAGTAAAGCTTGAACAAAGCTAAAGCCGAGCTTTTCAAGCTATTCTATACATTTCATAGATAGAAATATATTGACAGATAAGTTCCGTCAGAAACGCCCCTTAACGAGCCGCAAAAATATTTCTTCATTCGTCAACATTTTCATTCCTACCCGCATTTGTTATAATAACGCAAATGACTTTTTTTCATGCGAAAACAAGGAAAATTCTTCGGGAAACTCGAGAAAGTAGGTGTGACATTGACGATGATGAATCTAAGTAATGTTAACATTCAGGTAAGTATATTAAAGTTGGAAATATTCTTTTTTACAGAAGACGAAATTAACTTCTAGCATGGCAACAGCTGACCAAGAAAATATATAGATCTCCTATACATACTATCACGTCTTTATCCCTAATGGAGCAGACAGAGCATTTCGTATCTTGCGGCTCTAAGCAGATAGAGCCCAGGACCGCAAGACTTAAAAACCACTTTTAGCGTCTTCTTCTTATTGTGTGTGTTAGTGACTAACACTACTAGTGTTAGTCACTAACACACGCGATAAGAAGCAGTTTAAAAAAACTTTGACACTAGTCAGAGTTTTTTTTTAAACTGCCTTAAAGGCCTCTGACATGGTTTTAGGTAACGACCAATGTCAAAGACAGTGACCGGGACCGACGGCTTAACGTGCCCTCCGAAGCACGGATCATCTTACTTTTAGCGTGATGGTGGGCGAGAAGATGGAAAAGCAATCTTTAATACTGACCTTTTAAAAATCAGTTACAGTTTTAAAATTGCTGCAGGTATGTATGTATCAATAATATAAACAAGTTTATTTGCCAGGCCAATAAAAAAACCACGACTTTCAAGCTTTTGCCTCGAATAACTTTGAACGGCTGAACCGATTTTTATCAAACATAAGAACCACCGTAAAGAAACTTTCTTTCGATTGCAATTAGTCCATCCGTTCGAGAGTTACGATGCCACAGTGAATATAACTATACCTAGCGGGGCCCTCCCACCCTACTGAAATATGTTAAGTATAGATGGTTAGTACCCCATGAGTCACACAGACAGACATTGGCGTGAAACTTATGACACCCCTCTATTTTCGTCAGGAGTTAAAATAGCTTTTGGCAACAACCCTACAAAGCCAGTTTCGAACCTGTTTGATACAGTATCATTCCATTGTTCAAATGCAGATACCTCGAACATCAGACGTGTATCGCCGCAAAGCTTTATTTAATCTGATTGGGTTTGACTCATTGAATTTAATTCAGTTCAATATTTATTAACACTCCTTCCATTATAGTCCTGCTCAAGCAAAAATTATATGATTACGTAAATTTTAAAATCTGTTAGATTATTGATTTTAAACAATGTGTAACGGAAAGGGGGTATAAACCTGGACTTAAAAGTTCCAATCAATGTAAATAACTATTAAGGGACCATCCCCAAAATCGTTAGTAAAAAAATCTGCAGTTCCATACATTTTGTATTGTACGGAGCTGCAGATCTTCTTTGCGATTTCAGGGATAGTCCCATAGTAAAAGTTGTTCATATTGTCGTACGTTTACTCTCTTTCAGGTTGATTTACAGGTTGTATATTATTATAAGGGACTTAGCATGAACCTTTTTTGTTGGGTCTAATGTTTCGAATAGTTACATACTTAGTAAAATAGTCGCAGACAGTTTAGATTACAGATTTAGTCCGAAAATGGGAAATAATTAGAGAGTTACAAAAATCAAGGTAGCGTCCACCAAGGTCGAAAACCCTTGAATTTTTTACAAATCCTTACAACATACGTCAAAATCACTTTTAAACCACCTATTGAAATACGAAACCATGTAGATGCCGCGCAGATGAGCAGGATGAGAAAAACCTTTTTTTTTTTGTAAACCTGACAGACTTCATAATTTTCAAAAGAGGTAGATATCATGGTTACAAAACAATAAAGATTTTTCATTTTAAATAAACTTCCGTCTTCCGATTTATACATTTAAAGATACTCCAGTCAAAGAAAGAGCAACTTTCAAGAGTCCCGATCTTAAACGACATCTTAAAGGCTCTCAGCTGAGAGCCAGTCTTAATGAGCCCTTTGTCATAACACTGTAGCTCATTATGAAGGTACGTTTAATTATGAATATTAGGTAGTATTTAAGAGTGCGTTACTGAACTTTGAAATACAAATGTGCGAAGAAATGGTGAAAAGAAAATTGGACATTTAAAAACTTAAATTTAAATTATCAATTAATCAATTCTCTGTCCACATATTAACTTTAAATATTTATTTAATTGCAAGTTGACGTCCTTGGAGAAAATGCTGCAGTGCAGTTTGATATCGCTTCTTCCGCACTAGCGCTTAGGAAGCGGTAGTAAACTTAGCAGTAAGTAACCATTTGACGTCAACAATTGTGTAACAAAACAAAGTGACGATTATTAAGATATATTATAAATCCTATGATGATAAAGACATATTTAAATTGAATAGAATTGCGGTTTGAAATATCATCGGTCTACAGATTGCTTGTGCGAATAATAAAAGTAAGAAGGAATGGTAGTGCAATAAACTGTGCTAGTAGTTTTTAGTTTTTGCACTAAAATAATACTTTAGAAAATGAAGAGATAAAATCCTACATTAAATATATTTTTTGGCTTTGACTTTTTGTGCAGCGATAGAATACTAAATACTTCTTCAATGAACGCTAGTGCGAAAGAACGCCACTGCTTTGAACTATTATAGGTCGAATAAACTTTTGTTTCAATCTAATTAATCTCATGACCAGCATGAAAGGATACATCATAAGACCTTAACTTTTTATTATCATTATCGAACCTATATTCACTTCTGGGTAAATGTCCCCCATCTCC
Organism: Acrobasis consociella; assembly: GCA_963555685.1. Lineage (NCBI taxonomy): Eukaryota > Metazoa > Arthropoda > Insecta > Lepidoptera > Pyralidae > Acrobasis > Acrobasis consociella. The sequence continues at coordinate 2,331,337 of OY743127.1, forward strand.
TTCCAAATCATCATTAGGTCTTTTTATTTTTACTGCAGGAGCACGACCCTCTCTGTACCAAACTATACCTAACTAAACTACCAAAGCTATTCTTGGCCAGAGCAGCCAGAGGACTTAGCCTACACTCTCCTCGCTGGCCAGACGGGTTGGAGAGGTCTCTTTGATGTTTATAAGCTTTGCTTAGCTTGTATTTCCTAAGTCGCCTTCTACGACATCCACTTGAATCCACAGGACTTGAAGTGGTCCTATTCTACTCTGCCGCAGACCATACGGCTTCCAAATATCTCAATTAAATACCTTACCATATCCAACTATTTCTTATCAAAATGTCGTATGTCAAGAAGAAAGAAAGAGATGCAACTAGTATCATCAGAATAGAAAATGTTAAATAATAATTTGATTCTGAGTTCGCAGTAACGTATTTCAATTTTAGCAAACTTCAAAAAACGAAAATCAATTTGACAAAATCTTTTTCTTATTATTTTACATTCCCCAAATACTCGAAGATGCCTGGACATTGCCTGGACAAATTTGATTTTTTTTTGTTTTAAGTAACTTGCCACCTGGCAAGTCATTTCAAACAAAAAAGAATTTAAAGGCGTCATAAAAATCAAAATCGGTTATGTAGATTTGTGTAGTTTTTAAAAATTATTGGAAAATAAAGACACTTCGATGAAAAGAAGAATCGGAGACGTATTTTATTTACAAAATGATAAATACGCGAAAGCAAGTTGGAATTCATTCGTTCCCCAACAAATTGAACTGGAATGACCTTAATCAAACTCCATGAAACAAAAGTTGCCAGTCGCACTCAATTAGCGAAATAAGAATAAAATGGACATTGGTAGAGTTAAATAAGGGACTTAATGGAGGAATGACGAGCTCGATGGCCTGGCGGGAGTCTTCTTCTCGTGTGTGTTAGTGACTAACACTAGTGTCAGAGATTTTTAAACCGCCTTAAAGGCCTCTGACATGGTTTTAGGTAACGACCAATGTCAAAGACAGTGACCGGGACCGACGGCTTAACGTGCCATCCGAAGCACGGATCATTTTACTTATCGGACAATCAGGTGATCAGCCTACAATGTCCTAACCAAACTAGGACAACAACACAAAGTCGTTGCCCCCGCCGGGAATCGAACCCGCGACCTCCGGGTATGAGCCGAACGCTCTAACCACTACACCACGGAGGCAGTTAAGAACACTGGCGGGAGTGAGCTTTACTGGCGGTCTCGCAAGTAAAGGATGGGTGACTACAACTGGCATAAAGATTTCTAGAGCTTCTCTATGCTTCGGAAGGCACGTATAAGCCGTTGGTCCCGGCTGCCATTATTTAATAGCAGTGGTCAACTCATTTGAGAGGCCTTTAGACAGCACTAAGCAGAAAATCTGAAACTAGCGTTGGCTACTTGCACTCACGTAAAGCAAAGTAATGAATTAAATAATGACGAATGGATTGAATAGACATACATACATACTATCACGTCTTTATCCCTAATGGGGCAGACAGAGCGTTTTGGGTCTTGCGGTTCTATGCAGAGCCCAGGGCCGCAAGACCGAAAAGCCACTTTTAGCGTCGTAGTGGGCGAGAAGATGGAAAAGCAATCAATACAGTGATGGGTTGCTAGCCGCATCGCCTGCTAACATGATTTGCATTTTTACCCATTCCCTCAATCGGCTTTTACGATCTGCGTGGGAAGAGAAGCAGCTGGTACATTCTAAGTTTTTTTTATTTCTCCCAGACCAGCATGGGAGTGATTTGAGCGAGGATTGAATAGAATTAAGAAGTAATGGATTTTTTATTTTATTTATTTATTTAATAGCCTATATAGTGTCCCATTTTTGGGCAAAAGCCTGAATAATGGATTAAATAATCAAAATCGATGGACTTAAAAGAGCTGAATTTTTGTACAACGTACTCGAATCATGCCGTGTGGATTCCGGTAGAGTAGAATAGGACCACTTCAAGTCTTTCCGTGGATGTCGCAGAAAGCGACTTAGGAAATACAAGCTAAACAAAGCTTATAAACATTATGACACCTCTCCAACCCGATGAAAATGATGACAATTATGAAAAGGACCGTCGGTCTATTTTACTACAACTTCTATTTCAATAACCACTGTACTATTATATATACTTTTAAAAATTTATTTTTTAAGGCAAGTTTACATGACCTATTAAACTATTTAATAACCATTAAAAGCAATCATTATGATCAAATTTACAATACAATCAACTCTGTAATTCCGAAAAACAAAGACCAACGCTATTGAAATTCAAGCCGATTTTTTTCTCTTGACCAAAAGCCCAACCCCAACTCGCCCAAATCACTCGACCAATATCAACTAGTATGAAACTCACAATTAATTGCGAAGTTTTTGGTGGAATAAGAGTGAAAAGTTTGCTTAACTGACGCGAAAAATGAGAAAATGTCTTTATTTTTAACGAATGGTATATTTGGGAACTAGGTCTACCTACGCAGGCACTTTGCTTAAACCAAATCAAGTAGACAATTTTAGACGAAAAAGTGACATTTTTTTAGTTTAATCCTAATCCAAAAAGTTGAATCCCCTTTAGAGCTCTTACAGACAAGTAACAGTATGCCCGATCATCTGACCGCATTCGGCAATCTTCGGCGACCATCGGCTTTTTTACTAAGATTTCTTTACTTGAAAATAAACGTAGGTATTTCTCTGAATTAAAAAAGAAAGACCAGATGAAGAAGTAATATTGAAAAATGTACTTTTCATAAAATGTGATATTCCCTTAAAATTGCTATTTTATTAAGTTTTGTTCACATTGTGAAAGATTGGAAAAACCTTCAAAAAAGTTGTTCAATTTCTTAGTTCTGAATTGAAACTTTTAAATATAAAAGCTGGGTTATAAGAAAAAGTTGGGGAGGGCCGAGTATGAAATTTCCATTTATTCTGCAAGCCTACGTACTGGGTTTTAGCTGAATTGAAAAACTTGGTTGAGAAATAATGAAAAATATATTTTACGTACACTTTGTTCGCAGTAAGCTTTACAATACGGTAGCTAAACATTTTGTTCTTTTTAACCGATTCAAAAAAGGAGGAGGTTATTCATTTCATTATCATCATCATCATCAGGTCTTGGAGCACGACCTTCTCTGTCCTACCAGAGCCATACTTAGACCGAGCAGCCAGAGGACTTGGCCTACACTCTCCTCGCTGGCCAGACGGGTTGGAGAGGTCTCTTTGATGTTTATAAGCTTTTTTAGCTTGTATTCCCTAAGTCGCCTTCTACGACATCCACGGGAGGACTTGGAGTGGCCCTATTCTACTCTGCCGGAAACCACACGGCTTTTTATCTATTGCACGAATCTCTTGTTTTTTAGGGTTCCGTAGCCAAATGGCAAAAACGGAACCCTTATAGATTCGTCATGTCTGTCTGTCTGTCCGTCCGTATGTCACAGCCACTTTTTTCAGAAACTATTAGACCTATACTATTGAAACTTGGTAAGTAGATGTATTATGTGAACCGCATTAAGGTTTTGACACAAAAATAGAAAAAAAACAATAAATTTTGGGGGTTCCCCATACTTAGAACTGAAACTCAAAAATTTATTTTTCATCAAACCCATACGTGTGGGGTATCTATGGATAGGTCTTCAAAAATGAATGAGGTTTCTAATATCATTTTTTTCTAAACCGAATACTTTGCGCGGGAGACACTTCCAAAGTGGAAAAAAGTGTGTCCCCCCCCCGTAACTTCTAAAATAAGGGAATTATAAAACTAAAAAAAATACATGATGTTCATTACCATAAAAACTACCAGCGAAAATTGGTTTGAACGATATCTAGTAAGTAGTTTTTTTTAATACGTCATAAATCATAAACGGCAATTTACCTTTCATTTAATCAACTCAAATATAAAAACTCAAAAAAAAAACATCTATAAGACTTTTATATTATGTTATTTGCTACTACGGAACCCTTCATGGGCGAGTCTGACTCGCACTTGGCCACTTATTGTTATATATGTTCATCGATTTCTAAAAGACATTCCACGTTAGTTTTAACCAAAAACTTGTTATTGAAGTCGTTAATATAATCATATTGATTTGGAGAACTATACTTGCTCTTTCTACAAATAAACAGTCTAATATACCACAGTAATACAGTCACGCACAATCGTGAGTTTGTTTTGTGTAACTAACCGTGCGATCGTCTGAGAATATAAATGTTACACAAAGTTTTATTGTCTTTGTAGTTCTTTTCGATAGTTATTAACTGCGTATATCGAATTAGTTAGCTTGGAAAGAAAACATAGGTATCTATTTATGTGGAGGTAGGTATTTTTCGCACACCTGTTTACGTGTTAGAATGTATTTTAAATCTTTATATTGACGACCTCCGTGGCGTAGTGGTCACAATGCTAGTCCGCCACCCAGAGGTTCCGGGTTCGATTTTCGGTCAGGGCAAGTTGGAAAATGGCCTTTTTCAAATTGCCCTGGGTCTTGGATGTTTATCTATATATGTATTTGCTATAAAATATAGTATCGTTGAGTTAGTATCCCATAACACAAGTCTCGAACTTACTTTCGAGCTAGCTCAATCAGTGTAATTTGTCCCTATATATTTTTTTTATTTATTATATTAAAATAGTGTGTTGTTATGTTTACCTCTGCTTCTGAATAAGTGGCCACTTATAATTTATTGTGCTGGACCACTCTAAAAGTTTAAACCTTCTAACAAAAAAGATTTTTGCAAATCAATCTTTATAACACTAATATTATAAAGGCGAAAGTTTGTGTGTATGTTTGTTAATTTTCACGCGCAAACGAATGGACCAATTTTGATAAAATTTGATATGCAGGACGCTGACACTATACATAGGCTACTTTCTATATACACACTGACTTTTCATTCATTTTGGAAAAAAATATGTCGTATAGTAAATAAATTCCTCTATCCATATACGTAATCCAAATTTATTATTATTTAAAAACTTTATTGTACTTAGAAACAAACATTAATCACATACAATTACAAACACAATGGTACAAATGGTGGACTTATCCCAGAAGGGATCTCTTCCAGTCGACCAGAGAAACAAAGGACAATTACTATTAATAGGAAGGCAGAAGTACAGAACAACGAAAAACAAAAAGTTTAAATAAGGCTTATACACTACAACTACTTAAGTATATAAATACAAATCATACACATATAAATTATATAGATATATATATATATACATAAATACATACATATAAATATTATATTATATAACTCAATTTATGACTCTGCATAGAACTTATTCACTCTAAATTTAAAGGAGCCTAAGGATTGAGACGTTCTTACCTCCACTGGTAATGCATTCCATAAACGCACAGCGAGCACGACAAAGGACTTCCCGTAGGACTTTGAGGTATGCGAAGGGATCTCTAGAAGTGGTTGACCTCTGGCACGAAGACGGTCATTGAAAACTCTGAAGGAGAATTTTTCTTGAAGATATACAGGTGACCTAGGGTTATAAAGGGTATTAAAAAGAAAGAAAAGAATGTGAGTGTGACGACGCAATCTGATAGGCAACCATTTCAAAATCTGGCGATACTCCGAGATATGATCAAACTTTCTCAGGCCAAATATGTATCGAATACAGACGTTTTGTAACCTCTCTAGTTTATCTAGTAACTCCTCAGTCAAATCCAAATATGCCACATCCGCATAGTCAAAGAGAGGCAACAGTAGCGCTCGTACTAAAAGTGCTTTGGTGTCCACGGGAAGAAAGTATTGTAAGCGTCTCAAAGAATGCATGGAAGCGTAAATTTTCCGGCTCAGCTCTGCAATTTGAGGAGACCATGATAAAGTCTGGTCAAACAGAATACAAATTTCTGTATGTCATAAGATAAAAAAGTTGCGTAAATGATTTTCGATTGAGATCACGTAGTTATACGCCGGCCGCCTACTGCGTAATGTCGATGACCCCGGCCGGCCGGCGGGCGGTGTATGGCGGCGGTACTACTAATTGACCTCACAATTTTACTTTCGAGTTTTAGTCAACATTTTTTGTTTCTGAATTTTTATTTTGACAAGCTAATTAGGTCTTACTAACGATGCCTATGAAGTGGCCTTCGGCTTCAGAACCAATAAAAAATCACCGTTTATAATAAGGTCTAAAAAAATATTCTGAAACTATGTTAAGGGTGAATTCTGTCCATGAAACAGAACGACTTTTTCCAAGGAACACGTATGGCCTTCCATACAAGTCCACAGAAATACAGTCACGCACAATCGTGAGTTTATTTAGTGTAACTAACCGTGCGATCGTCTGAGAATACAAATGTTGCACAAAGCCGTATGATCTTTGTAGTTCACTTTGTTAGTTATTGTCTGTGTAGAGTATATCGAGTTAGTTAGCTTGAAAAGAAAACATATGTATCTATTTATGTGAAGGTAGGTATTTTTAATAAGTATTTGTATTTAAATGGTGTATTATTGTCTCTATCACTGCTTAATAAGTGGCCACTTATAATTTTGTAAGAACATTCTAAAAGTTTAAAATTTTTAACAAAGATTTTTGCAGATCTGTTTGAAAATCGAAACAAAGTGTTGCCGTAATAAAATTTTGACAAAGTTTTGTTTGGGACTCATGTCGGTGTTCTGATTCAACAAACATAAGCAAAATGCAGCAAAATCATAAGTTTCTCATTTTTCTCGGTCTGTAGCCGTTATTAGTACGATTAATATCATTTTTAGCCAGATACTTCGACGACCATTCTGCCGTCATGGTCGCTGGCGGACTTTATGTAGCTGGTAGAAAATCATACATTTACTCGAAAAATTTTGCTCGCTTATTCACAAAAATAATATAAATAGACCACAGAAATACAGGCACGCACAATCGTGAGTTTGTTTTGTGTAACTAACCGTGCGATCGTCTGAGAATATAAATGAAACACAAAGCTGTATGATCTTTGTAGTTCACTTCATTAGTTATTGTCTGTGTAGTAGAGTATATCGAGTTGGTAAGCTTGAAAAGAAAACACAACTTACTTGTTTATGTGTAAAAATAACATACTAACTATCAAGTATTTATCCCTTATGGGGCAGACAAAAGCATTTCATTCACAGGGAATTATTAAAAAAAAAACATTTTTTAGACGGAAGCATTTCGGGTCTTGCGGATCCTAGAAGCTTTTTTTCCCGGCACCTAGTTTGATATACGTTGGGATATTCTATAATATTCTCTTATTAACCAATTGATTGACAGTAGAACAAATGTCAGTGCTGACAAAATTTTCGCAAAAATCTTTTTCTTGACACATCATCATTCGACAATTGTTTCAGTCGCATAACGTCCACTGCTGGACATAGGCCTCTCCCAAGGATTTCCAAAATGACTAATCTAAAGTGGCTTGCATCCAACGCCTTCTAGTAACCTTGGTCAGGTCGTCAGACTACCTTGTACTGGGTTTCCTACGCTTCGCTTGCTAGTACGTGGTCGCCATTCGAGAAACTTTTTTCCTGACACAAATATTTTAAAGTAACAAAATATACATTTACAAAAGTATTGTACATTTCCTTGAATGTTACAATCTCTTTGGAGAGAATTCTTTTGAGGCTGCTCTTTGGCGGACGGAAGAAAATAGGTAAACTGAAAAATCCCAATTCGCCGCAAAGCTAACTGATAGGCCACAAAACCTGATAGTGCTGTTCTGCTTTATTTATTTAAACTTTACTGCACATTTAACACAAATTTACTAATAGTGGACCTAATGCTATATGGCATTCTCTCCCGAAGACCAAGTAGTAAAATATATATTCTGTTACTTTTTTTAAATTCTCTTACTCTAGACTTTTCCATATTGATAACAACATGCCCTGTTTTGGTAAAAATTGTAATTTTAATGAAATTGCAATTATCTTTTACGACATCAACAGTTACACTTTTTTTAATAAGCAAAAACTAGTCTCAATTTTTGTTTAACTAAGCCAGTTTGTTTCTCTAAAACGGTTCTTAAAACAACAACTCAAGAAAGTTTTGAAGTCGAATATTTCTGAACTTATAATTTTCGTCTATAAAAATATTGTAAAATGTTGAAAAAAAGGTATCGAATTTCAAAATAATATCAAGCATAACTTAATAATAAAGACCATCTTGAATTGCGAAATTCGTGGCCCAACCGTAAATGCTTGAGGTTTCTAGTTTTGTAGTTGCAGAATTTATTTTAGAGCTGGAGCTAAATTAAAAATCTTTGTGTAAAATGCAAATTCATCTACAGAGATTTTCTGAAGGATATCCGTTACAAATAAAAATTGCGAATTTTATGTAATTTTTCACAACGAATACCACAGTTTTGGAATACCGTGCTGAGAAGAGCCATTTTGTTATTTGTAATCATGCAAATTTGCCGTGTGGTTTCCAGCAGAGAAGAATAGGACCACTCCAAGTCCTCCCGTGAATGTCGTAGAAGGCGACTTAGGGAACTCAAGCTAAACAAAGCTTATAAACATCAATATAACTTCTACGACACGTCTGGCCAGCGTGGAGAGTGTAGGCAAAATCCTCTGGCTGCTCTGGCCAAGTATAGCTCTAGTAGTACAGAGAAGATCGTGCTCCTGCATTGGAGACAAAAAGACCTGATGATGATGATGCAAATTCTCAGCTATTTTTAGTTAAACGATAAAATAAAATCTAACCATCAAACCATCGACAATACAAGGAGAAGAGGGAAAGAAGATTTATGTCGGAGTCATTCTCAACGTATTAAAATGGAGTAGTAATAAATAATTATACGTCTATATGTTTTTGAAGCGTAACGAACGTACCGCGACCAGATTGCAGACGTTCTTAAAAAAGGAGAGGTCAGAAGTACCCGTAACTAGCGAGCATGCGTGAAGAGAGTGATGAGTAGATGATAGATGAAACAAAAGAGGTCTGCCAGGATCGTAGCAAGTGGAGTTCCATAGCCTCTGCCTACCGCTGTGGGAAACAGGCGTTATGTATATATTTTAATTAACTTGCAATGAATTTTGTATAAACGTTTGTGTAGGTCAAATCTTGCAACTCAATTCTCAAACCCAACCGATTGAACTGAAATTTTGTGTACTTGTGTAAGTAGGATAACAGTATAATATTATGTAGGTAATGAGCTGTTCTGACGATGGAACCAGGAGATATTCGACGGAACTCAGTTATAAAGCATCATAACCTATACTTGGTTGATTTGTCTGGACGAGCACTTTACGGTAGACGATGTCTAGGGTCTGATCACAAAGGTGAAACGTGCTCGATGTTTGTGGTGCGGTGAATTCATTAATAAAACGACTCAACTCCATCAAGTATGGGCTTATTTCATATGTCTTAATGAGTGATTCGGCCTCATATATGTATAAAAGTTGGCCTCAAGAAAAAATAATTTTTTTTAAAGTATTGTCTTAAAAAATAAAAAACTTCTTTGAAAGTAATGTCTAAATTTGGAAAAGTATGTGCACTTGTGCAGTATTTTAAACCGAGAGGGCACAAAGATTATTCTTTTCAGTTCAGACAAAAAAGAATTAAAACTTTTTCTTCTAAGTTTTAGTACTAAACACTCGTTCAAAGCTTTCTTTACCTAGTTTTAACTAGCTTTAAAGCTGCAAAAGTAAAAGGAATAGAACTTTGAAAAACACTTCAATTTGTTTCCGATGAAGCTCTGCCAAGACGCGGAGTGAAAGGCTTGAAAGCTCTTTTCATTAAGCGTTCAATAGCTTTAGATGTGATTCAACTTAAAAGACATACCGGTATCTAAAGGAATATTTACTTCTTCTTTGTTGGCCTTATAAACATGATTATATCTTTTCTTGGTTACTAGACGGCGCTATGGGTGCGTATTGCTTGATATAATCACATTTTATATATTTACATTTTAATAACGTTCATAAAATATAATGTTAATTTGACATAATCATTAAGGTATATATTTTTAATAGCTATAATATTCATTACATTTTCATTTTAAAAAGCATAAAATCATTTATATAACGTTTATGTACACTAAACATCACCTGTTATACAACTTGTGCGGTATACAGGACAAAAAGTATATCATTCAAAAAGTATATTGTTGAAAAGACATATCATTCAAAACATATAACTATCAAAATCATATTGTTTAGAAGATATATGACTTAAAAACCATACCATCTAAAAAGTATAGACAGGCAGACGAAAATAATTCAAATTTGGGAAATCTCATAAACTTTAATTTTCTTATAAAAAAAACTCAAGGTATAGGATAGGTTTATAAAGGTGCAAAGTTTAAACAAAGAAGTAGGCAATGTCCATTAAGATATTTTATAACATAAAAGAAACTGTGAATAAGATACCCAAAAGTGAGGGCAAACATAAAAATAAAATATCTAAATTTGTCAGTAAACGATTAGATTAGTAAAAAAATCTGACTAGAAAATAGTAAAAAAAGAAGTCATATCATAAAGGCTACAAAAACTAACCAATTTTTTTATTAACAAAAAAATCTTGCCAATAGCCAAGCTATGAAAACAAATTTTTCACCCAAGCCTCAAAGTATAAAAAATTTGGTTACACGTACAAAATGCGCGCGCATTTTGTACGTGTAACCAAATTTTCCGCCCAAGCCCCAAGGTATGAAAAATTTGATTACACGTACAAAATGCGCGCGCATTTTGTACGTGTAACCAAATTTTCCGCCCAAGCCCCAAGGTTTGAAAAATTTGGTTACACATACAAAATGCGCGCGCATTTTGAATGTGTAACCAAATTTTTCGCCCCAGGCCCAAGGTATGAAAGAAATAAAAAAATAACTAACTTATTTTTTACGAACCGAAGCCCGCAACTTCGCTAGCGTGGACTTTATATCTTTTGAAAATGCTCATCAGGCTGAACAACTTTTACTAAGGCACCATTTTTATATCTTTTATAGTTTAGCTAGACCAGTAGAGTTCTGCATCAGGTGTTCTTCCAAAATTATTTATACCCTGTATGTTGCCCAGGCTTACAGCTATATAACTAAAAAAGTTTAATTTGAATCCGTCCAGCATTTCCGGAGATTAGCGTGTAATAACAGACAAACAGACACATAGACAAACAGACAGACTTTTTTTTAAATTCTTTCTCCATTACTATATCTCCTTCGACCTAATATTTTTTTTGAAATATATCTAATGTACAGACACTTTTTTACTGTTTTATTATATGTATGATATAGATTTAATTTCACTTATTATTGTTTTGGCTATTTTCATTGTAAGAGTAACCATTTACAAATAACACTATTTCGTACTTTTAAACGTTTCGCACTTAATTTTTATTTATGGCTAACAAACGAAAATTTGAGGAAGGAAATTATCTCTTAATGTTAATACGTATCAGTAATTACATTATCACTTTAAATGTCGGACGCCCGGAGCGGGCGTCTAATGTATTGTTTTACTATTGTGTCTGCTATGTCGACATTCGAAGGGTTATGTGATTGCGACATATTAATATATTATTTTCAACCCTCCTGCATTGGCTTGTCTTAATAAAATTATCCGCAACATACTGCCAGGCGCTATATCAAAAGTTTGTTATATCTAATGATGATTATATATAAAGAATCTTCTACTAATCGATTCATATACGCAATGATTATTATGCTTAATAATATATCTACAGAAAGTTTATTATACGTAACGTAAATAGATTTCGAGAATTTTATACGACTTTAAATGTATACGAAAGGTTTGTTAGGTTAAATAATTATTATTTAAACGATTTTATGGGTTAGAAAAGTATGATTTATGATTTTTATCTTTATTGATAATTATACTGACCAAAATTATACATTTCGTTGGTATTTATTTAAAATAATATATATATTGTTGTTCTGTCTTATATTACTTACCCCGGCGCTATAGGTAATAATTAAAATATTTAAATCTTTTTTTACTATTATTTAAATAAATAGTACTCTTATTAATTAAATATGACTTTTTAAATACAATAGTACTTTTTATTAATTAAATATGACTTATATTCTACTTTAACTACAAGTATTTCTTTTATTACTATAGCTATAGTTATTTATACAATGTCCTTTTTTATTAAGTACAAATATTTTAAGGGGTGATTCAGACCATCATTTTGAACAACTTTTTTTTAGGTTTTCATAGAAATCGAAGTAGTCACGTGATATCATTACTATGGAAAATGAAAAAAAAATTTCGTATTTCGATATACATTTATTGGGAAAAGTTGTTCAAAATGATGGACTAAATCACCCCTTAAAATATTTGTACTTAATAAAAAAGGACATTGTATATACGCCTACCACCAGCTGTTTCTCTTTTAATCCTGAAGGATGACTGGTAGAGAAAGCTATTAGCATTTAGTCCGCCTTTTGTTATGTTACTTGTAAAATAAATAATTTATTCATTCATTCATTTGTACGCTGGTGTTTGGGTAAATAAATTTTAAATAAATAAATAAAACTTTAAACTGAACTTAGCTTCCATTTGGGCTTTAGCAATGTCTGTGTTACAAGTATTTCCTCGAGCAACCAAGTAAAAATCCCGTGACTCGGCAGACCTATGAACTCAACTTAATTATCTCTGTAATGAGTTCCCTAAAATTAGGGTCCTGTTTACAGTGATTAGTGATTTAATTTGCGCCATAACTTTGCTAAGTTGAGCCTTGTTAGGACTTTGATGGAGGTCCGGACGTGACGTCAAAAGTATTGCTCTTCTAACGTGATAAGGGGCTTGTTGTGTAAAGGATTTTTGCACAACAAGTCCCTGTTTTGCATAGACTATCACGTCTTTTAAAAAGAATTTAAGAAGAATTAAAAGACGAGCTCTGTTTATCTTATACCTTTAAACGAGCAACTCTTGTATATTTATTTATATATTTATAAATTTCTGTGATCTCGAACACGGCTCTAATGATTTCGCTGAAAATTGGTATATGGAGGTTTTCGGGGGTAAACAGTCGATCTAGATTAGTCTTATGTTTGGGAAAACGCGTGTTTTCGAGTTTTTTGCGTTTTTCTTTCCACGCAGAATATGACCGCTAATTTCGTCGCGCCGGCCGCCATCCATTTAGGCTCAGCGGTTTATGATGCTGACCGCTAGAAAGAGTGTTACGGGTTCGAATCTCACTCGGTTACGTACTTTTGTTTTTTTTTATGTTCAAATTTATATATAATTTTTTTTTATTGTTTTTAGACAAGTTTAAAAAAATGTAGTTATTGTTTGAGATGTAACCGAGCAAAGCTCGGTCGCCCAGGTACTTCCATGTAAAATCTGATTGCAGTTTCGAGTTTCGCGGGTTGCTTCACCCCCACATGCAATTATAGACCCCTAAGAAGTCCCAGTGAGACGCTATGAACTAAACAAGTTTAATTTGCTAAAATCCAGACGCCATCTAGGATACCCAAAAAATAGCAAATTTGGATTTTACGGCTCAGAGTACATATGATAGCAATCGGTTTTTAGTCAAATCGCAAGCAGTTGACTTTCAGCGGCCATCATGGACAACCAAAAAAAATTTTTTGGAAATCCGAGATGATTTTTCCCATTTGGGTTTTGGTGGTATCTCTGTTACAAGCATTTCCTGTACTAATCAAGTAAAAATCCCGTGACTCGGCAGACCTATGAACTCAACTTAATTATCTCTGTAATGAGTTCTCTAAAATTAGGGTCCTGTTTACAGTGATTAGTGATTTAATTTGCGCCATAACTTTGCTAAGTTGAGTCTTGTTAGGACTTTGACGGAGGTCCGGACGTGACGTCAAAAGTACTTCTAACGTGATAAGGATTTTTGCACAACAAGTCCCTTTTTTGCATAGACTATCACGTCTTTTAAAAAGAATTTAAGGAGAATTAAAAGACGAGCTCTGTTTATCCCATGTAAAATCTGATTGCAGTTTCGAGTTTCGCGGGTTGCTTTACCCCCACATGCAATTATAGACCCCTACGAAGTCCCAGGGAGACGATATGAACGAAATAAGTTTAATTTTGTAAAATCCAGACGCCATCTTGGATTCCCAAAAAATAGCAAATTTGGATTTTTCGGCTCAGAATACATATGATAGCAATCAATTTTTAGCCAAATCGCAAGTAGTTTACTTTTAGCGGCCATCTTGGATTACAAAAAAAAATGTTTTAGAAATCCGAGATGATTTTTCCCATTTGGGTTTTGGTGGTATCTCTGTTACAAGCATTTCCTGTACTAATCAAGTAAAAATCCCGTGACTCGGCAGACCTATGAACTCAACTTAATTATCTCTGTAATGAGTTCCCTAAAATTAGGGTCCTGTTTACAGTGATTAGTGATTTAATTTGCGCCATAACTTTGCTAAGTTGAGCCTTGTTAGGACTTTGATGGAGGTCCGGACGTGACGTCAAAAGTATAGCTCTTCTAACGTGATAAGGGGCTTGTTGTGTAAAGGATTTTTTTGTTATTTAGGTCCTTTTGTAGGGCAAAACCGACCTTGCTTGCATGAACATAGACTAACACGTCTTTTTAAAAGAATTGAAGGAGAATTGAAAGACGAGCTCTGTCTATCTTTCTATACATATAATAAATCAGTAAAAAAATGTGTCTTTACATTGGAAATATTTTCGAAAGTAATATTTGGGGCAATGCAGACATAGTAATAGAGTAAGAATAAAAAAATGTCTGTCTGTTTGTCTGTTTGTTCACGCTTATCTCCAAAAAAACTGGACTGAACATGTAGAACCATGATGGTCCAGCTGAAATATAAGAAATATAAAAATTACGCCTTGGCAAAAGTTGTTTACCCTGATGCATTTCCCGGAGTCATTAAGTCCACACGAATAAAGTCGCGAGCTTGAGTCCCTAGTCATCAACATTGGCGACTACGGTTGCAAACTATCGCGCGACAGCCGCCAAATGTCGCTGATCGTCACAGACAGGTGTCACGAACTATCGTGGGCGTAATGTTTAGAATTAGGTAGGTACCCACGTAGAAATTCTGCAATATATTCTCCGCTGTCAGATTATAAACATGTTCAGCAAACTCCGCATGGAATTGAATCCGGGATTTGGTAGTCCGCAGTTTGTCATTTCGATATATTTGTACGTGCAAGTATTCAGTATTGGGAATATGATGGTGCTTGGTATACCAGGAAGATATACACAGTGCAAGTTTTTGCCGTGATCGTCTAATGGTTGGTCTACGTTTTGACCGCAGTAACCGAGGACTTATTTATCCTGGTCACGGCACCAATTTTCCATGGTGCCTTGAGAGAAAAGAAAAAATATACCAGGTTCTTTTCTCCCCGCGCAGATTGAATTGAAGGAAAATAGGAACCCGAAAATCACTATTTTAATTCCTATTTTCGTTCCAATGCCCACCATTACGCTATGCGTGTCCTTTTGAATTATTAGGCTAAAACCATCCGGCTGCCAGCTGACGTCATACTTCTTTGGGAATGCGTTTGTACGAAAATGCACAAACGACTTAACCCTCCTTGGGAATGTAGTAACGCAAAACTGAAGCACGAGATGTTTGTGTTTTGTCAGTTTAGTCGCCTCTTACGCAGGACAAGATGTAGTAAATATCTTAATATTATGGAGACAAATTACACTGATTGAGCTAGCCTCGAAATAATTTAAGTTTTTTAACCTTGTGTTATGGGACGTTGATGATGTAGTAGACCTATTCTAGGCTGAAAGCCACACGGCTTGCAGTCATTAAAACTTTTTTTATTCAATCTGACATTTATTAAATGAGGGTTACTCACATATAGATTCACCTACTGGCCGACCCTCTAATAATGTATTTGAACTGCCTACCCCGTAAATTATACTTTACCAAGTATTGAGGATACGGACACACGACGCTTGTTAGAGTAGTTGGTTGATAAGTTAGTTATGACGTGTAGTCGATACTTTGAGGGTAACTATGCGAAATTAACTAACCGAGGTTTCCGTAATAGGTACCAAATATCCGGGAATATTGCAGAAATACTTCTTCTTTCATACATACACACATACTATCACGTCTTTATCCCTAATGGGGCAGACAGAGCATTTTGGGTCTTGCGGCTCTATGCAGAGCCCAGGGCCGCAAGACCCAAAAGCCACTTTTAGCGTCATGGTGGGCGAGAAGATGGAAAAGCAATCAATACAGTGATGGGTTGCTAACCACATCGCCTGTTAACATGATTTGCATTTTTGCCCATTCCCTCGATCGGCTTTTACGATCTGCGTGGGAAGAGAAGCAGCTGGTACATTCTAAGTTTTTTTTTTTTATTTCTCCAAGACCAGCATGGGCCTTCTTTCATACGTACCTTAAAAATAAATAAAAATAAAAAATGTTTATTTCGTTATCAGAAAACTGTGTTTACAAACATAATTGTGAGGACTGCCTATTAAGCAAATAATGCTTGTGCCAGACAGACTTGCAATTAAGTACCTAAGTATAGTCCGTGTAAGTATAGTCTTAAACGGACTATCGACTTTTTCATGTAACTTTGTTGTACTAATAAATTATAGTTTTAATAGTTATTCATGCAACTGTTTTATAATAAGGGGGTATTAAAACACGAATGTGGGATATTAGTATCATATGAGTGTTTTAAAACCTTATTATGTACAGTTGCATATAAGACTTTATTTACGCCCATGATATGAATCCTCTAAAAAAGTTTCTGAATTCGTCTTATTTATAAAAGACAGTCTGTATACCGTTGTTAAAAGAGGGTGTTACTCAAAATGTGGTAAGCAAGACGGACATTACTGCGTATCCGCGACGCGGTGCTTGCAATCTCAAGCAACATTGAGCACTAACGTATGGCGTTAAAGTCTAATTTGGATTGACATAGACATCGGACATCACTAAGCAAGACGTACGTTACTGCGTATCCGCGTTTCAGTCTCAAGCAACATTGAGCACTTACGTATGGTGATAAAGTCTAATTTGGATTGACATAGACATCGGACATCACTAAGCAAGACGTACGTTACTGCGTATCCGCGTTACAGTCTCAAGCAACATTAAGCACTGACGTATGGTGATAAAGTCTAATTTGGATTGACATAGACATCGGACATCACTAAGCAAGACGTACGTTACTGCGTATCCGCGTTACAGTCTCAAGCAACATTAAGCACTGACGTATGGTGTTAAAGTCTAATTTGGATTGACATAGACATCGGACATCACTAAGCAAGACGTACGTTACTGCGTATCCGCGTTACAGTCTCAAGCAACATTAAGCACTGACGTATGGTGTTAAAGTCTAATTTGGATTGACATAGACATCGGACATCACTAAGCAAGACGTACGTTACTGCGTATCCGCGTTTCAGTCACAAGCAACATTGAGCACTAACGTATGATGATAAAGTCTAATTTGGATTGACATAGACATAGGACATCACTAAGCAAGACGTACGTTACTGCGTATCCGCGTTTCAGTCTCAAGCAACATTGAGCACTTACGTATGGTGATAAAGTCTAATTTTGTTTGACATAGACATAGGACGTCACTACCGTACGACTAACGTATCGTTTTATGGAGTCACCCCCAGTTTGATACTAATGAGGCCAACATGGCCTTAATCAGAGTCACCCTCATATAAAGTCATGTTAATGAATAATAAACTTTCTCGCGTTATCTTTCTGAAACATTACCCACGCTCTAACAGATATGGGACACTTAACGAAAACTGTGTGTGAGAAAATTTCAGAACTCCCACGGGTTATCTGGCCGAACGTAACGATGGGGATTCAAGAGCATCTGTAAGTATAGGTACGTTTTATCCGACTGCGTCAGAAAAAGGGTTGTTTTTAGGGTTCCGTACCCAAAGGGTAAAACTGGGATTCGCTGTCCTTATGTCCGTCCAACTGTCCGTCTGCCCTTCTGTCTCTCACCAGGCTGTATCTCATGAACCGTGATAGCTAGACAGTTAAAATTTTCACAAATGATGTGTTTCTATTGCCGCTATAACAACAAATTCAACAAACGCCTTCAGAATAACTGTATCAGGTACATTTTTGGTTTACGTAAATTTGATCATATTTCTGATTTCCGTCTTAAGCTAAAATGGTTACCGATCAGGATCCGCCGTAATATCCATATTCTCTCCCTCCTATTCAACTCCCTTTTTAACCCTTCCTCCCCTGATTACCTTTACTGCAAATTTAGCTTTCGAAATGTGGATAATCGTTTGCGTTCAGCCGGCAGCCTCGTTCTTGAGATTCCATCCCATTCGTCGCAGTCGTACTCCAAGTCTTTTGCAGTTATGGCGGCTAGGCTTTGGAACTCGCTTCCTGCTGATGTAAGAATGGCACCATCGCTTGATTCATTTAAGGTTAGATTATCCAAATCTTCTCTGGTGGCGTCACACTTGAGGTAATTAAGTACTTAGTCTACATAATTGTATGTATATATATGTATGTCTATGTAAGTTTATGTGTATACAGTATTATATGTGTATTTGTAAGTAAGTTTATGAATATAAAATATACGTGCTTGCGTATGTGTATGTAATGTAGTTATTATATATGTATAATCTTTTAAGGTATCTAGTTCGTACTTACTTCTACCTTTTAATTGAGTAAATGTCCTCTCAATCTATTGCAGGTTGACTGGAAGAGATAGAGACCTACATGGGATAAGTCCGCCTTTGTATATTTGCTCTTTCGAATTTTTTGTACTTTATTTTGTTTTTTGGTACAATAAAGTTATTACAAACAAACAAACAAACAAATACTAAAAACGGAATTGCCTTATAAGGGAGATAGGTCAACGAAATGCAGAAACAACTGGGGACTTGCGTTATGACTCGTTTCTGGTGCAAAGAATGGCCATTGCCATCCAGCGCGGTAACGCGGCCAGTATTCTGGGCATCTTTGCACCAGAAACGCTAAGTTTGTAACTTTATTTTGTATTTTTATTTTATTTTGACCATGAATAAAAAAACAGAATAAATAAACATTTAAGTAGGGATCCCATACAACAAACCTGATTTTATATAGATAGTTGTACCGACTTGCACTTGGCCGTTTATTTCAGTATTTGTATGTATGTAGGTACGAATATTTACTACTTATATTTACGAATAAAGATTACTTCCTCAGCATCACCTGTTGGTTGACTTAGTAGAAAAGGCCTTAAGTCCGCCATTTACATGTATATTGTAATGAAGTTAAATAAATAAATATTTTTTTGCACGTTCAGCAGCCGCTTAAATAAATAAATTGAATTGAATTAGGCTGCTGAGCGCAAGTATATACTTTATAACAAAAAATATTTTTTTCAAATCGGTCCAGGCGTTTTGAGTGATCAAGTGAGTAATCAATAAGTCAAAAATATTTGTTCACATCGCTGGCTAATGACACAGATTAAGGGTCCCCCGACCCTAGACCAAAATACAACTTTCCACACAAACGTAGTCTACGTTTTATTTCAAAACGACATGTCCGATTTGGGCAAAATTTTGTAATTTCAAAGATATTGCAATTATCTAGGTTTATAACTAGTTTCCGACGGTAAAAATATGAACTTGAAATAGAATATAGTGTTTTATATCATTTTTGACCATTAGTATGGGAAACTTCTAAATCGTTATATTTTCTTTCCAGTTTATAATTTTACCGTAGGAAACCAGTTATATATAACCCTAGATAATTGCAATTTCTTTACAATTACAAATTTTTACCGGAATCTGACATGTGGTTTCAAAATTAAACGTAGACTACGTTTGTATGAAGAAGTCTAGGGTCAGGGGACTCTTAACAGTTCGAACTAATTGTATAATACGGTCGCATAGTAAAGTACATGTGTTATATATATAATACGATGTCATTACTGCACACCGATAAACTGCTGCAGCGCACTGCGGCGTCGAGAGCTCTCGACGGAATATTGCGTTCACCACAAGTACGGGCATTATGGTGACGTCATCATACACGTAGATGACTGACACTTGCATTGAGTGCAGTAGAATCAGTACGTACAATTCCATGATTAGAATCTATAAAATGTTAAACTTTGACAATGTCCAAAGTAACTGACATAGCCCAGCGGATTTGCTCGTTGATGTAGCAGAACCATAGAAGTAGAATTTTTTTACTGCGTAAAAAGACCACACTAGCCGAGTGCGACAGATATATGATAAGTGTCATCTTCATAAGAGCAAAAGAGATAGCATCAATTTGACAATGAGACAAGTTTTCATACAAAACATGTCACCCTTTGTCACCCTGGCTCGAACATCTTTACCCGAAAATTTGATTTTCTAAATTTTAACTGTGTTAATTTATAAGTTATCTTATACTGGAAAGATGGTATCGTACTGCTTTACCCATAGTTTGTGTAGTAGGTACAAATACAACCCATAAAAATTTACACAGAAATATTTCGTTTCTGGTCACATTTTGCACTCTATATCCATCTTATACCTTCTAAATCTATAAGCAGAACCGATGGCTAATGTGGTTTAATGTCTAATGGGGTAAAAATGTTCCCGAATGTCAACCACGTACTGGCAAGCGAAGCGTAGGACCATTCAAGGTGATCAGATGTCCTGACCAAGGTCATAGGAAAGCGCTGGATGCAGGCCGCTTTAGATCGATCATTTTGGAAATTCTGGGGCGAGGTCTTGTCCAGCTGTGGCCGTTATGCGGCTGAAATGATGATGATGATTAACATACATACATACTATCACGTCTTTATCCCTAATGGGGCAGACAGAGCATTTTGGGTCTTGCGGTTCTATGCAGAGCCCATGGCCGCAAGACCCAAAAGCCACTTTTAGCGTCATGGTGGGCGAGAAGATGGAAAAGCAATCAATAAAGTGATGGGTTGCTAGCCGCATCGCCTGTTAACATGATTTGCATTTTTGCCCATTCCCTCGATCGGCTTTTACGATCTGCGTGGGAAGAGAAAAGCAGCTGGTACATTCTAAGTTTTTTTTTATTTCTCCCAGACCAGCATGGGAGATGATGATGATGATGATTTAACTCTTCTTAATCTACGACTTTAAACTTTCTTTATTTAAGTGAGATCCCGGTTGCATCCTCAACTGCGCTTTCTCGTTTTTTCTTTTCTAAATATTATATTCATGTCCAATGGTCACCCAAGGATGCCAAAGAACTTGCGAAGTGGATAATACGCTATTTTCCAACAAGTCAAATCAGCAACTTTTTTCTAAACGTTAAAACAAACAGTTTCTATGGGATTTTTTATGAAATACAGGCAGATGACGTCATAGATTTTTGGAGTCAAATAGCGCTTTTATTATCAGTTTTTCTACAATAAGAAATTATATATATATAGATTAAAAATAACGTTAAACTGGATATGTTCAAAGACAAGAAACATTATTTTGCGACGTTTTTTTTTTTTATTAGTACAAAATAATTTATTTTTGACTTAGGAAAGTACCCAATTGCTGTAGGAAATTATGGTTTGTGTAAATCGTTAAATTACGTTTAACAAAATTATGTCAAGAGAGTTATAGGTATTTAAAAATTAAAAGGCGTCTTAGCGTCAAGGTGGGAGTAATACTCGAACAATAGTTATTATTTGTAAAAAAGAGAACAGAAGTCCCCACTACTTTATTTCTCCCAGTATGTTAAGATGAATCTAAAGTCACCTCTCATGTTTTAATCCATCAAGAATCGATTAAAACTTGAGGTGTTCGAAATTGTTTGAGTTTTTGTACGTTCGTATGTTTTTTGGCACGCTCTGCAGCCTAAGTGGCTTAATAGATTTTAGCTTGAGAGAGAGTTTGTTTGTTTTGATGACCGCCGCAGTGTAGTGGTCACCATGCTAATTCGCCACCCAGAGGTTCCAGGTTCGATCCCCAGTCAAGACATGTAAAAAAAATCTTTTTTCAAATTACCCTGGGTCTTGGATGTTTATCTATAATATGAATTTGTTATAAAATATAGTATTGTTGAGTTAGTATCTCAAACCGCGAGTCTCGAACTTACTTTGGGTCTAGCTTCATAGGGTCCCGTTTTTACCCTTTGGGTACGGTACCCTAAAAAAATAATAAAGGTCTATCCAAGACCACCCCGCGATATCTTTCTGAAACATTACCCTCGCTCTGATAAAAATATGGGACGATTAACAAAAGCTGCGTGTGGGAGAAAATGTCAGGAATTGTAAGGGTTAACTGACTGCGTGAAAATACAAAATTTCACACTCCTTATCATCTTCCAAGCGTAATACCGGTTGCATCCTCAGCGGTAACGCTTCAGAGCCCGGGGTCCGCTACCTAACCAAGGAAATTTGACGAGGTTACTGGTTTTTACACAGAGCGACTGCCGTCTGACCTCTGCTACCCAGGACCAATCCTTGGATAGGTTTGAGGAAACGCTAGATAGTGTTTGAGACCACCAGTTTATATGTGTCTTCCGAAACACGGAAGCATCTTTCTTTTCGGATAATTAGGTAAACCTAACCTAGCCAGACTGAAAACAAACACTCACAAAGTCTGCTTCCCAGTGAGATTAAAACCCACCAACCATGACCACTAGGCAAACGCCTTTACCACTGGACCACAAAAACAAATTTTACAATCCTATTAAAAAAATAAAACGACGGGTTGCACTCTGGGAGTGCCGGCAGAAGTGAAAACTTGAATATTAACGTTGTGCATTTTTGATATTTTGCAATGGTTAGGGAATAATTTTGCACGAATTGCTTTAATTATCAGTATAAAATATTTCAAATCTTTTCTGAACCACAGTCTGTCACAAATGTCACAAGCATGACCAAATTCATTTTCAACAAAATCATTTTCAAATACACAGCAGTATGGCCACTACACAGACGGTCGAGCCATCAGCTGTCACCATCCATGGATGCGCGTAGCACGCTGTAACATAAACACACACGAACATTCGCGCAAGCGCCCTGCGCCGTCTTACGAATTTTCGATCAGGCCACGTGTCCGGACGCGAGTTTAAAATTTTTTACCTATTCCAAAAAAAGTGCACAACGCGGCTTAAGAAGTTTTCACTTCAAAAAAAACCTTCAAATTTAATTTTGTTTCTGTTCTGAGTAATTCATATTAGCATTCGCTTTCAAATCCCAATTCGGATATCGGAAATCCCATCATAATTCAGAGCCAATTCTAATTTACTACTGCATAGGCTAATTATACAAATGAAACTGGATCAACGTGAAATGGAACGCAAATATGCTGCAGTTAATGCTTTGGCAAAACTACCTATCCAGGTAAATTGAATTTTTATAATATCTGACGTAAAAATAATGTTATATGTGTTTCTATTGTTTTGATTTATTTCAACACAAAGTTGTTGATTATATATATTTATTCTTTAATGAAAATAGGATTCAGTCTTCAAAGAAAAAACTTAGAATGTACCAACTGCTTTTCTACCTGCGCAGAACGTAAGAGCCGATCGAGGAAATGGGCGAGATTTGAATCATGGTAATAGGCGATGTGGCTAGCAACCCATCACTATTTTGATTCCTTTTCCATCTTAACGCCCACCACCACGCTAAGCGTGGCCTTTGGGCCTAACGACCTTGGGCTCTGTCTACCCCGTCAGGGATATAGACGTGAAAAAATTTAATAGGATTCAGGAACAATGGCTTCTACGTGCCTTCCGAAGCACGGAGAAGTTCAAGAACTTTTTCTTATTTCTTTATTTTGGTTCTTTATTATTTGCTTACATGCACTCATAAATGACATGATCAGCGTAAGTAAATAAGTACTCTGTATGCCACTTGTGGTCACCCATCCAAGTGCGTCTGGCATCGCTTTACTAGCGAAAGCGAACACCGAGTTCTTCAGTTTTATCCTACTAATCTTATCCTATCCTACTTCTACTAATATTATAAATGCGAAAGTGAGTTTGTATATTTGTTTGTTATTTTGTCTGTTACCTCTTCACCCTTCAAATACTGAACCGATTTAGATGAAATTTGGTATGGATATAGTTTGAGACTCGGGAAAAGACATAGGGTACTATTTATCCCGAAATCCCCACGGGGAGCGAAGCACGCGGGCACAGCTAGTGATTAAATAAAAGCTTTAAACTCAATACAAGTGTCAGTCATCTACGTATATGATGACGTCACCGTCATGCCCGTATGCCCGTACTTGTAGTGAACGCAATATTCCGTCGAGAGCCCTCGACGCCGCAGTGCGCTGCAGCGGTTTATCGGTCGGTGTGCAGTAATGACATCGTATTATAACACAAGTACTTTACTATATGACCGTACTGTATAATTATTTCGAACTGTTAGTCTGGTATACAAATTTTTCAGACAGGCAAGCACTAATCTGTAACTATAATAAAACAGTAAAAAATGTGTCTGCACATAGCATTTATTTTTAAAAAAAGAACATTTAGGGCGATGGAGCCATAGTAAAGGAGTAAGAATTATTTAAAAAAATACTGTCTGTTTATATACGCTAATCACTGGAAATACTGACGAATTCGAATGAAAATTCTGACGAATTCGAATGAAATTTTGTTATCAACATGTGGGGCATAATTGATTTTGGAAAATGTAACTTCTGATCCAGAAACATAATGCTCCAGCTAAACTATAAGAAATATAAAAATAACGCCTTGAAAATGTTGTACAGCCTGATGAGCATTTGCCGGAGACATGAAGTCCACGCGAACGATGTCGAAGGCGTCGGCTAGTATGACATGAAGTACGTAGATAGGTAGGTTACCTACCAATCTACCTACTTTATTACTAAAGTACGACATCGTTAGACGAAGTTATACAGATATATGCTACCTACCTTCCTTATATCTCTTTTGTAAATCAGTTTTGAAGAAACAAAGAACGTCCTCTGTCGTCATTTTAAGGTACTACTTACTATTTGAGCTAACACCAAATTCGCACAACTGAAAATTGAATGCTTTCCCTAAATAGAACCATGCTTTCAGGGTATGCAAAATGTTTTACTGTGCACTGATACAGATGGCGTTACCAGTATAATATTATTTCCAAAGGAACCACTGAATTCGCTATTTTCAAACAACTCCAGGTACTTTTTTTAAACGTCAAAACAAACTTATTTTTAATATGATTTACCATAGACATAGAATATTTTACTGCTAATATAATATAATAGTACAAAAGCACAATTCATGCTTTTTTAAATTCAAAAAGCGCTCCTAATTTTAATTTTTCTAAATTAATCCTACGAATATTATACATGCGAAAGTGAGTTTGTATATTTGTTATGCTTTTCCTCATCCTTTTTGAAGTCAAATAGCGCTCTTAATTTCGGTTTTCTGCATTAAGAAATCAAAAATTTTTCAAAACTAAAAACCCACTTAACCCCAAAAATAAGTAAAAACTGACTTTAACCCCAAACAAAAAAAACAATTTTGATAAAATTTCTATGGGACCATCTCGGAAATATACCCTTTCAACTAAAAAAAGAATTTTCTAAATCGGTCTAATCATCTTCGAATAATCGGTAAACAAAGATAAAAAAGGTTTTAATAATTTTTTTTTTATCAATATCAGTTGGTTAAAGTCAGTTTTTACTTGTTTTGGGGGGTAAAATCCGTTTTTAGTTTTGAACAATTATAGAGTCACTAGCTGTTCCCGCGGGCTTCACTCCCCGTGGGAATTTCGGGAATATGAGTACCCTATGTCCTTTCCCGAGTCTCAAACTATATCTATACCAAATTTTATCCAAATCGGTTCAGTATTTTAAGCGTGAAGAGGTTACAAACAAACAAATATACAAACTCACTTTCGCATGTATAATATTCGTAGGATTAATTTAGAAAAACTGAAATTAGGAGCGCTTTTTGACTTTGTATTTTATAGTAAATACTCAGTAAAATATTCTATGTCTATGGTAAATCATATAACAAACGTTTGTTTTGACGTTTAGAAAAAGTGTCTGATTTGACTTATTATCATCTAGCGGATTGATAACCTCCTCCTTTTTGGAACGTTTAGAAATAAAAATAGTTTACATTTCTTAATACCTAGTGAAGAAAACGTTGATACCAAAATGATCCTTATGTTTTAAACAATAAAGCACATTTTAACACAGTAAAACTCCGTTCGTCTCCCAGTGAGACTGGCTTATGTAAACGGCCACTAACAAGCATTCTGGGAATATTTGTTCATAGTTAGAGATTTTGCTTCACTAACGACGCCCGATTCTAGGTGAATTAGAAAATAGCGCGATTTTCAACAGACTTTAAAAAAGAAAGAGCTTATTATTTGGACCCTAGCCGTCTTATTATAAAATGCAGACTAACTTTGTTACTAGGTTTAAACCATTATCCGACCAAATCAAGTTGACATCTAGTAATATGCCACCCTCTCATCTGAAAATGTCAACTTGATTTGGTCAGATAATGATTTAACCAAAGTTAGTTTGCGTTTTGTAACGGTATATCTTCGCCATTTACACATCACACGCCACACAAGAAAAGGAAGTCACAAGGTTACTTGTAATGGTATGCGAGAAGGTAGAAAAAACCGGCCAAGTGCGAGTCGGACGCGCGCACAAACGGTTCCGTACCATTATCTATAAGAAGACAATAGTTCAAAGGCGGACTTATCCCTGTCAGGGATCTCTTTCAGTCAACCTTACAACCAGAGGAGATAGTGATCAAATGTCATATCATATCATTATTACCATTATCTATAAATATAAAAAAATCACGTTTGTTGTATGGGAGCTCTGCTTACATATTCATTTTATCTTTTTAAGCTATTGCATAGCTTCTATCGCGGGCCTTGAGCGCGGGGACCGAATCCAGAAATTCCGTAACGAAAAAACCTCACGCTCTCCCCACTCCGCCTACCATGTAGGTTGCCGCTTCGTCTCCGTCGTCCGTTTGCGACGTTGCCGTCCTTCCTTGTTTGCAATAGCTTTACCGCGGCAATCCCCGAGTGCCACACGTCTTTTTTTATATTTTTTTTGTCATTGCAGCAAAAGAAATACATCATCTGTAAAAATTTCAACTGTATAGCTATCATGGTTAATGAGATACTGCCTGGTGACAGACGGATGGACGGATAGCGGAGTCCTAGTAATAGGGTCCCGTTTTTACCCTTTGGGTACGGAACCCTAAAACGAATCCAAGTGATAGATCATCATGATTCTCACTTTCGCCTATTTGATAGACTTTTTATAACCTGTGCGGGAGGCAAAGCAGCCGATACATTGTAAGCTTTTCTTTTCTCGCACATCAACATGGAAGTTTTGTTCTATGTACCTACTTAAGCTTAAGCTAGATATTTTAGGTGTCACGGTCTATTTATTTTTAAGATTTTAAGATTACAATGATAGTACAAAAGGTACAACTTAATGCTAATTCATTATCTACCAGTTCACCTTTGGGACGTAATCGAAAAGATGGTAGACGGGGTGCAAAAATTAGATAAGTATATCGAAAGAAATTAATTGGGGTGTATATAATTACATAAAGTATATATGGGTATAAAAAAATAAAACAAATAGCATCTGTATAAAATATACGAAATTTTGTTATAAATGCAAATTATAAACTTACATAAATACATATAAATAATAAACAGCATTTCTTTTTCGCGATATTATAGAATTACAAGCATTTTAAAGTGAACCCTTGTTTGTGCTCTAATAATGGTATCGGGCATGGCAATTAAAAGGTGTATTGTATATAGTGGTTAGTCATCAGTAAAACACAAATTTTAACACATTCCTGGACAATCAGCGTAGCCATAAATATCCCGGAAAATGTTTAACTAGGTACGTGAATAAAGCGTAGGTAATTTAAGTACTACAAAAAGGCATTGTTAAACTACAAATAACAGTGTTGGTTACGTAGATCGTGCAGCTTGCATTGTACTCATTGTTACGTTGGAATTAGCTGCATTGTTGCACGGTGCTCAAGTTGCCTATTTCAGGGCATTTTATGGAGAGCGAGGTTCTTATTCTTTAGGTGCCGTTTTATTCCTGGCAGTCAGCTCTTCAAGATTTGTCCACGGCAAGCGTGATTGAGGTGAGTCACGGTTTTTCCTCAGAAGGTTATATTAAAACTTTGTCAAAAGGCAATAATCATTTATTTATCTTTGCACATCTTGATAATGTTCAATTTTTCTTTCGATTTCATAATAGGTAGTTGTTGACGTCATAACATTTACTCACAGCTAAGTTTATAGTTGTGAAACATATGTAGGAAATCAAAGTGAATGTGCAATTATTATTTTATTATTTAGTTCAAATAATTTCTTATAAATTCTGGGGCACAGGTCTTAAGCCCGTCGCTGTCCCATTTTTTTTTAACTCGTTATGTTAAGGTCTTCTTGCAAAAAGGTATTGTTAAACTACAAACAGTGCCGGGTACGTATATCATGCAGCTTGCATTGTGCTCATTGTAACGTTGGAATTAGCTGCATTGTTGCACGGTGCTCAGGTTGCATATTTCAGGGCATTTTACGGAAAACGAGCTCAGTCAAGGTTTTTTTTTAAAGGTCTGTCTTACAACTTTGTCTTTATTTTATTACTTATTCTTTATCTAATCTCCCATGCTGGTCTAGGAGAAATAAAAAACTTAGAATTTACCAGCTGCTTCTTTTCCCACGCAGATCGTAAAAGCCGATCGAGGGAATGGGCAAAAATGCAAATCATGTTAACAGGCGATGTGGCTAGCAACCCATCACTGTCTTGATTGCTTTTCCATCTTCTCGCCCACCATGACGCTAAAAGTGGCTTTTGGTTCTTGCGGCCCTGGGCTCTGCATAGAACCGCAAGACCCAAAATGCTCTGTCTGCCCCATTAGGGATAAAGACGTGATAGTATGTATGTATGTATATTCTTTATCTAAGACATTCCCGGTTGCATCCTCAGTTGTACTGCTTCAAAGCCCGGGGTGCACTTGACCGTTTTTTTTTTTCAAAAAAGAAATATTTGAAGACTAGCTACGCCCCTCGGTGTTACCAGACATTTTTCAAAATTGGTCCGGTCGTTTGCGCGTGAAGAAGTAACAAACATACACACCCATGCACACACAAACTATCGCCAAGCTATATCGCTAAGCAAATTAAATTGAGTTTTTGACAGTAAGAGTTTCTCTTACTTTCAAAAACTCCATCTCTTGATGAGTGGTGGCACTACTGATACGACGAGATATCCGTAGCGCCATCTGTTATCTGGTAAGAAAAGCCTTTACTTTCAAGCGTTAACAGTTTTTACAGACTGAACCGATTTTCATTAATCATAGCTAACAACCACTACAAGGGTATTTGCTTTTACTCAAAAAACTTCTTCGAAATAGGTCTATCCGTTCAAGTGCTACGATGCCACAGACAGACAGACAGACAGATAGACATTAGCGTCACCCCTCTTTTTTAGGGGGGTTAAAAATAACTCAATACTTACAGTCTAGTAAAACAATATACGATGTATACTAAAGTTATTTTGAAAAGCTACAATATGTTGATATAAGAATTTTAATCACATTCCTCATTATTCACATATGATTTGACTAATAAACTAAAGGGATAAGTCCGCCGTTGTATATTTACTTTTCTGAATTATATGTGTTCTTCCTTTTGTACAATAAAGCTTTATAAACAAACAAACAATGATCCCACTTTTTCCTATATCCTAACCCATGCCCTAAAATCTTCTATTAAAAATTCATCATCTTTAAGTAAACCCTATACTTAATACTAAGTGAGACGTAAGATAAAAACATCTCATATCACTAACATTTTAATAACAGCTCAGCAAGGGAAAATGGGTTTTAAAATTGGATCAAGAAGGTTGTTTTTACATTGGTAGGCTAGATTGGCAGATGCTTCCACGGTTTCTGTGCTACAAATTTAGGTCAACTCGCCGAGCGACAGCTGTGTCGTGGTT
Source organism: Acrobasis consociella (assembly GCA_963555685.1). Classification (NCBI taxonomy): domain Eukaryota; kingdom Metazoa; phylum Arthropoda; class Insecta; order Lepidoptera; family Pyralidae; genus Acrobasis; species Acrobasis consociella. The sequence continues at coordinate 2,361,164 of OY743127.1, forward strand.
TTGAGAGAAAATTTATAACACTGCCTTATTTTAACTTTCTTCCAAAAAAGGAATAGGTTATAGATAAATATAGGGACAAATTACACTGATTGAGCTAGCCCCAAAGTAAGTTCGAGACTTGTGTTATGGGATACTAACTCAACGATACTAAATCTTATAACAAATACATATTTAGATAAACATCCAAGACCCAGGACAATTTTAAAAGGCCATTTTCCAACTGGCCCTGACCGCGGATCGAACCACTACGCCACGGAGGTCGTCAAAATCTTTCAGTAGATAAGACTGTTCCAAAAGCTGAAATCTAATCTGTTGACGGATTTGATCAAGGAATCAGTGGAATAGATGAATTCGTCGCAATCTTTAATTTTTGGAACGTAGTTCCTTATCGCGCGTTGCGAAAGGGGGCTATACGGAAAAAATTAAGACCAAAAGTTGTAACGACACTTTTTGCTATACTTGTAAGCCGTGCGGCGTGCGCGTGTTTCTCTGTCTGTCTCTCTCTCTCTCTCTCTCTCATAGAAAGCAAGCCAGTTATTTTCGTTTCGTCTTTCTATTTCGCATTGAACAGTGTGGTGTCGCGTCGATTATTTTTGTTGAGTGTATACAGGTTTTTTGTACATAATAAATAATAAAATATTATTATAACTTTAAAAAAATAAAATTTTATTACAATTTCTTCACTAATTAATCGAAAGGAACTTTGTTCCATCCGGGTGTCCCATGACACCTCTCTAGTTTTTTTTATGTATGTTCACCGATTGTTCAAAGACGCCTGGACCGATTTGGAAAATTCATTTTTTGTTTGAAAGGTTATACTTGCGAGGTGGTACCAGAGAAATTTTATCAAAATCGGTTGTGTAGTTTGAGGATGAATTCTGTTTTTAATTTTGAAAATATTATTCAATATTTACTATCATTTATCACCATTTTGTCATCATCGTCAAGTCATTTTGTTTCCACTGCAGGAGCACGACCCTGTCTGTACTACCAGAGCCATACTTGGCCAGAGCAGCCAGAGGAATTGGCCTACACTCGCCATGCTGGCCAGACGGGTTGGAGATGTCTCACTGATGTTGATAAACTTTGTTTAGCTTGTATTTTCTAAGTCGCCTTCTACGACATCCACGGGAGGACTTGGAGTCATTCATTATTTTATCATTTATTTAAATGCCTTCGAACTTGTTTCAATACACTTTCTTATACTTGCTTCGTAAAGACAAATAGGCTTTTATGCAAAATGGTCCTAATATCTCCAAAACACACATAAAAAGGCAGTTACCTACATAAATTAGGGTACGAAAACGATAAAAGTGTTAAAAAGGTGTATCGAAATAAATGAACACTTTTACAGCCCTCATGACCTACTGCTGATAAGGGTAGCTCCGATTACAATCCCAAGGGGTTAACGAACTCATTACGGATTAGGGTTGTGAAATATGAACTTCCAACCAATTTTTTAAATTCGACGAAAAAGGATGTTTTAAAAATAAAATAAAATTTTGCTAATTATTTTTTTTATTTGCATAAAACGAAACGACCCATCTATCATAATACTTTGCATGGTTGTAATATTTTTTCTCTTCTTTCCCAGACCAGCTTGAACGATATATATTTTATCCAACTACATTAATTATACACCAATACAATTATATCTGAACTGCTATTATAATTTTTAAACCGTGTTTGTGATAAATCAAATAAATTATTTTTCTTTCTTTCTTTCTATATATCATACTTTATCTATACAACGTGGTATAGACATACCCGTAATAAATCAAACCACAGGGTGTATTAGATCAATATAAAATGATATAAATACGAGTATATAAGGACAAATTACACTGATTGAGCTAGCCCCAAAGTAAGTTCGAGACTTGTGTTATGGGACACTAACTCAACGATACTAAATTTTATAACAAATACATATACACTGACGCTGACTTTTTATTAGTTTTGGATAAAAAAATGTCGTATAGTAAATATTTATCTTGTATGTTTATATGTATATATAATTATTTGTCGATCGGTGATCCCCTGGGACGTCCAATAATTACGTTTAACTACAGCGGATGCATATGGGCATTTTCCAGGAACTACGTTACCCTTGGAGAAAAAACTTCGTTACCCCTGGAGAAAACTACGTTACCCCTGAAGAAAAACTTCACTTCATCACCTTTGGTGAGGAGCGTCATTGTGAAAGGTGAAAGACTACCCTGGTGCGTCTACACGTCGTGACTTCGAGTCAAACCGGCCGCCATTTTGTTTTGCCCCGAGTGCATATTCGTCCCTCACCAAGATAAGTTCCGCCCGAGAACCACTGACCACCGTTCTGTTTTATTTTTTATTTGTAAACGCAACATCTGTACAAGACTACCTATTTTTTCGCTGGACCCGCGTCTGTCCCTAGATTTTTAGTTTTATGTGTTTATTTAATATTGTAGAAAGGACAATATAGTTGTTTATTTTTATTCATTTTGTTTTATTGTCCTTTTTCCTCGTAGTTTTATTTTTATTTTTTATTTTTATTTATTTTTTGCACGAGCTTATCCCGTAGCAATTGGTTTAATTTAAATATTTTAACTAAGTAAAAACACTTTATTGCACCAAAACACATGAAAATAACATTTAAATATAAATTCAGATGAACAATAGGCTATGTAGTATATTATAGTAATTTACTACAAAGCCCGTGGTTTGATTTATTACAAATTAACCGCAGCCCGCGACTACGTTCGCGTGGACTTTATGTCTTTGGATAAATGTTTATCAGGCTGAACAACTTTTACTAAGGCGTCATTTTTATATTTCTTATAGTTTAGCTTGACCATTATAGTTCTGCGTCAGGTGTTCCATTTTCCAAAATCATTTATACCTTGTATGTTGCCCTGGCTTAACAGCTATATAACAAAAAAGTTTCATTCGAATCCATCCAATGTTTCCGGAGATTAGCGTGTACAAACAGACAGCCATTAAAAAAAAAATCTTACTCTATTACTAGGTCTCCATGCTACATGTTGCCCTGGCTTAACAGCTTTTTAACAAAAAAAAAGTTTCATATTCGAATCCGTCCAGTGTTTCCGGATATTAGCGTGTACAAACAGACATAAAACAAACAGACACACAGAAAATCAGACAGACATTCCTTTTTAAAGTCTTACTTCATTACTATGTCCTCATCGCCCCAACATTGTTTTTGGAAATATATTTAATGTACAAACACATATGATATGTCTCTTTCACGTTGTATAAACAGTAATAAAAACAAAAAACAATAAACGGAACGTTCAATCATAATCATAAGATGGATGATGTTTTATCGCTACTAAAGTGAATTTTTATCGTCAATTGCGTTTCTTTATTGGAGACTTGCGAGTTTACATCTTGTAACAATTTGTATTATTTAATTACCGAGGGAACAAAATAAACTTCGCAGGAAAATTAAATCATATTTTTATGACGAGAAGCTCCTCTTGATTCTTTTATATTTTTTAGTTACGAAATTTTACTCTTAGCCAGTTTGATGAAATATTTTATCTCATAATGTTTCTGTAGTCATAATCTTTATTAACTTAAGAGTATTTTAACATAATTTTGGAGCACATAATTTTACCTATATGCTTTTTATACGTAGGAAAAAATATTATTGTTCATTATTGTTATAAAATAATAATTTGAATACAGTTGCCAGCATTGAACTAATAATAAATAGTTTTTATAAAAGTACAGTCGTTGAGATACCTCTCTTACAATATTTTGAATTTTCTATTAAATTCAAAATATGAAAATGTATATTTAGAAATACTTTATTATAAATCTTTTTGAATATACATTTTCATAAGTTTAAGAGAAAATTCAAAATATAGGAAGAGGCATCTCGTTAGCCGATTGTACATCTATTCTTCAGACTGCAGAGCGGTTTCTCCATAAAATAATTATGCTAGTCATACGATAGTAATGTTCTACTTTTATGTCAAAGCAAATTAGACTTTATCATCATATGTTAGTGCTCAATGTTACTGAATATTAATGAAATGTACGTTACTGCCTCCGTGGTGCGGTGGTTAGAGCGTTCGGCTCATACCCGGAGGTCGCGGGTTCGATTCCCGGCGGGGGCAACGGCTTTTTGTTGTTGTCCTAGTTTGCTTAGGACATTGTATGCTGATCACCTAATTGTCCGATAAGTAAGATGATCCGTTCTTCGGAGGGCACGTTAAGCTGTCGGTCCCGATCACTGTCTTTTACACTGGTCGTTACCTAAAACCATGTCAGAGGCCTTTAAGGCGGTTTAAAAACTCTGACACTAGTGTTAGTCACTAACACACACGATAAGAATAAGACATAATTCTATTCTTTAGACTGCAGAGCGGTTTCTCCATAAAATAATTATGCTAGTCATACGATAGTAATGTTCTACTTTTATGTCAAAGCAAATTAAACTTTATCATTATACGTTAGTGCTTAATGTTGTATGACACTAAAACGCAGATACGCAGTAACGTCCGTATTGCGTACCTTTTGGAGTAACCCCACAGATATATGTGTTTGTACTTTAATGAATACTTTATCAATACTTTGACAACCTTACTATTATAACCATTCACCTGATATTTTGGGCAAGGCCCATGATTTTATTTACGAATTGACCAAATTAGACGTGAAACTAAAATAGGTAGTTGTAGAGTTCACCTCGAAATATATCTAGATGTAGATAAACTAATTTGATAGGTGTTTATTGAGGAAGTTTGTTTTTACTCATGTTTTTTTCGTGTTTGTGTTTTGTTTATGGTAATATACAAACACGATATGTTCTAGAACGTAGTTATTTACCAGTAGTTTAGCCAAAGAAAAACAGTGTTTAAATAAAAAAGAATAGTTCAATAACAGCTTGATTTTCGAAAATATTAAAATAATAGGTAATTATAACATACTATATTTTTCAATCTAAAGTAATTTTGATAGGGATGAATAAAAGAACTAAAATTTAAAAATGGTCTATTTAGAGTGCAAAAATAATAACAAAAGTTATTTTTAGGTATATTGTATATACATATATCGAAAAAAAGCCTGTAAAATCATTTATCTTTGGATAAATAAATAAATAAATATAAATATATAGGGACAAATCACACTGATTGAGCTAGCCCCAGAGTAAGTTCGAAACTTGTGTTATGGGATACTAACTCAGCGATATTTGTATCATTTGATAATTAATAATTTTTCTTACGATTTCATATAGTTAGTTGTTGACGTCACTTACTTACAGCTAAATGTTAGTTTAAGCAAACTGTACTGCAGATATTCCTATAGGTACATTCGGTAAAGATGTGTTCTGAGTAAAAAACATATTTTTTAATTTAGTCCGTTAATTAGAGTATCCATAAATAAAGGAAACATACTTTTTCGTTTAGCAAAGTAGTAAAATTTCACAAAGATACAGCGCATCAATTGGGGGGGTGATTTAGGTCACCTTTGGTTGAAAAATCATAGCTGATCGTGACGTCACGCGAAATTTATATGCTCTGTATCTTCGTTATTAGTTGCTAATCAGAGCAAAGTAAAAAAAACGTCATCATCATCATCATCCTCAGGTCTTTCTGTCTCCACTGCAGGTGCACGACCCTCTCTGTACTACCAGTCATACTTGGCAAGAGCAGCCAGAGGACTTGACCTGCACTCTGCACGCTGGCCAGACGGGTTGAAGAGGTGTCATTGATGTATATAAGCCTTGTTCAGCTTGTATTTCCTAAGTCGCCTTATACGACATCCACGGGAGGACTTGGAGTGGTCGTATTCTACTCTGCCGGAAACCACACGGCAAAACACACGTATACCATACCTTTAAATAATCTATCTGATAAATAAATAAATATATAGGGACAAATAACACTGATTGAGCTAGCCCCAAAGTAAGTTCGAGACTTGTGTTATGGGATACTAACTCAACGATACTATATTTTATATAAAATACATATAAAGATAAACATCCAAGACCCAGGACAACTTGAAAAAGGCCATTTTCCAACTTGCCCTGACCAGGAATCGAAATCGGGACCTCTGGGTGGCGGAATAGCATGGTGACCACTGCGCCACGGAGGTCGTCAAATGAAAAATGCATCATTTCTAGACGAGTCAAAAAAATTGTCAAAAGCGTGAGCGTATGATATGTGCTGACTTTAATGCGGCGGCATAGCGACAGCTGCGGCCGTATAGAAAATCATCATCATAATCAGGCCTTTTTGTCTCCACTACAGGAGCACGACCCTCTCTGTACTACCAGAGGACTTGGCCTACACTCTCCACGCTGGCCAGACGGGTTAGATAGATAGATAGATAGATAAACTCATTTATTTGCTGCTATAACACACATACAAAAAATCTACACAAATCAGACACAAAAAATAAATAAACTTCTACCTACCTGCACAATTTTCAATGTTTGTGCTACAGCAATACAAATAGGCCACAGCTCAGTGGTAATATTGCCCGGGAGCAATACACTGATTTTCAGCTGTGACCTGAAGAGATGCGTGGTGCGATAATAGTGACGTGAAAATAGACAAATGAGGCTGTGTGTGTATAAAATACATAAATAAGCAAATAGTGTAATATAATACAAAAGTTTAAATACATATATATATATATATATATATCATTGCTGTTGCGTAAATATTGTCTTGGCATTGCCATATTTTTTATTTGGAATAATAAGTAGTAACATAGGCCCAGAAGAACTTTCGGCGATAGCCTCCGCTACCAGCGACGAGTTGGATTTAGAATTTTTTGAAAATCTAATAAATGGCTGCGATACCTAGTTTTAAAAGATGAAATTGACGTATAGAGTCTTATTGGACCCCTCCAATAAGACTCTATACGTCAATTTCATCTTGTATGTTATTCCAACATTTCGTCGCCTGATATCGGAAGCTGCCCCTGACGCCCGCCCCTGACCTCTGCCGGTTGGAGAGGTCTCATTGAAATTTATAGCTTTGTTTAGCTTGTATTCCCTAAGTCGCCTTATACGACATCCACGGGAGGACTTTCAGTGGCCCTATTCTACTCTGCCGGAAACCACACGGCTTATAGTAAATCATATTACAATACAATTCACATACGATCCAGTACGTATGTATGTCCCTACAGACTTGATGACGTATTTGTGTATGTATTGTGAGACTACAAGCATCGATTGACTAACAAGACCCTTGGTTATAAGGATTGAGAAATACCTGAAGATTGAATACACCTCATTCCACGAAGTACCACGTAAGGTAGCTACGTGGTACGTTAATTTATTTTCTCTGCCAGTTCGCATCACGCCTGATATATATAAAGAAAAGTTCCATGTTTCTTTGAGAGTGCTACAAGACATACGCTTATAGCGAAGACCGCTCGTTTTTAACCCCTGATAAGAAAGAGGGGTGTTATAAGTTTGCGGCCAATGTCTGTCTCTGTCTGTGCTTCTGTCAGTCTGTGTGTATGTCTATGTGTCCGTCCGTCTGTCTATATGTCTGCCTGTAGCATCGTAGTTCTCGAACGAATGGACCGATTTTGATGTTAAATCCGATGTCGAAAATAATTTTAAATTATGACATAGTCAATGTGTTCTCAGTCCATAGCTTAAAATTGAATATTAATTTAATAGTGAGTTGACGTACTTGGAGAAAATGCTGCAGTGCATTTTGTTTGTTTGCAGTACAATTTAAAGATATTTTTGAATTGAATTGATGTGATTTTTTTATACAAACGTGTTCAAACATGTTCCCTTGGTAGTGTTTTTCGATTAAAATCAGTTCAGTCATTTAAAAGTTATTGGGGGTTTAACGCTTGAAAGTCAGGGTTTTTTTTGTTTTATTAGGCAGATCTACTGTGACTAGCCAATGATTTTCTGGATGCCAAAAAGCCAGAACTGAACCATCAAAGTCATGTGCTACTCGTTAGATTATTGTCTTCATTTGCTTGATACCCTTCCGCCAATAAAAGATATAATGTTAAAATAAATGAATAAACGTTATTTCTTTTAACTTGTACCACTGCGAGAAGAACAAGGCATTTTACACCAATCCACCACCTAAACACCATCTTTCAATATTGTTATCTTCTATTTTACTTTTAACAAATACAAGTACATTAAAATCGTTATGAAACAAATCTTTAATACTACATATAATACGTTTCCGAAAACGCTATTTCTTACAACTTGTACCACAGCGAGGAGCAGACAGCATTTTCACCAATCTATCACCTGAACACTATGATTTAATATTTTTATATTTTCTTACCGTATTTTTTTTAAATCAAACTTAACTTATTTAAATTTAACAATGCTGCCAGCCTTTTGACCACGTACCCGAGGGGTAATATCTAAGTGGGACTACATTATGTGTTTTTTTTTGACAGCTACAAATACATTAAAACCATTATGAAAAAAAATTTCGAATTCTATATCCGTTTCCTAAATCGCTATTTCTTATAACTTGTGCCACAACTGAAGCAGGCGGCGTTTTTTACACCATTTCCTGATTTCCCCGGAGTGAGGGCAATCGATGCTGCATTTATTTACACGAAAACCTGAACACTATCTTTTAAAATATGTTGGAGATTTACCAGTCAGAGGAAATGTTTTCAATTTATCTACGGGTTTTAACCGACTTCAAAAAGGAGGTGCTCGACTTATCGGAATCTTTTTTTATTTATATTGCAGTGGGAGAGATTAAACTGAAATCTCACTATGTCTACGCCTCAGTCAAACTTTTAAAACTTAAAGTTCTAGATTAAAGTTCATCATCAGGTTTTATTACTTGCAGGAGCACGACCCTCTCTGTACTATCAGAGCCTACTTGGCCAGTGCAGCAAGAGGACTTGGCTTACACTCTCTTTGCTGGCCAGATAGGTTGGAGAGGCCTCATTGATGTTTATAAGCTTTGTTTAGCTTGTATTTCGTAAGTCGCCTTATACGAGATCCACGGGAGGACTTGGAGTGGTCCTATTCTACTCTGCCGGTAACCACAAAGTGAGATTAAAGTTAAAAGGCGTTTATTGCCAAGTTTTCTAATAATCAATCGCAGTGTCAGGCGATAAGAGCACACGCGGTCTTAAAAATCTAAAACACTATAGATTAAATAACATTTATGCACAAGACAAGCCTAAATATATATTTAATTTAGTTTCAGCAAAATTTTCCATACGTCAAGTTTATTTGAAAGGAAACGGAGATATCATTTAACATTTCATATTAGCCAAAAGTAGCCGTTTTTTGCAAATATGCGTAGAAAAGCTTGAAGTTCTCACTTTAAACTGCAAACAGTAGTTCGTAAAATAGTTTGAAGTGTTATCTAGTCAAGAAAAAAATTAAAATAATATCTCCAAAATAATTTATTTCAAATGGGGGCAGGACTGGACCTCGAAATATTCAGGTAACCCCTAAGCTATGTTGGGTCTTAATAAAGATAATCATTAAAATCAAGCAATTTTTTATTAATTTAGGAAAGGTCACACTATCTACATATTCTGAAATCTGTGTCATAACTTTTTAATTCAGCCAATTTGGAAGTCAAACAATTAATTATATAATTCCAAGTAACTTAGTTAAGATTGTGTCAGACCGCGAATAAGTTTTGATAAAGACCGTGGAACGTCTAAACTTTATATCGAGATGAAATCAGTTCATTTCTTAGTAATATTGTTAAATTAAGGAGGAGTAGGTACGAGTATATTTGACTAGTCTGTCTCTTCTAAACCAGTCTGGAAGAAAAGAAAATTGCCGGTCAGAGCATCCAGAGGACTTTGACCTACACTCTTCTCGCTGGCCAGATGATTTGGAGACGTCTAATTGATGTTTAGCTTGTATTTCCTAAGTCGCCTTTTACGATATCCACGGGAAGACTTAGAGTGGCCCTATTCTACACTGCCGGAAACCACACGGTTTCGGCATTGAAAATCCTCTTTTTATATCCCTTCAAAGTTCGTTTTGTTGTATAAATGCACAAAAATATAGATCCATTCTTATCCGAGGACACATCCATTATAACTTGGTCGGATTTATTTCCAGCGTTGCGGTTCCAGAAAGTTCTAACAATATCGTACGATCTTATCTGTCTGGACTCAGCAATGCAATTTAAAATTTGATTGTGAGACCTTACCACTGGATGGACTGTTTATACTGGGAATTTTGTGATTATTATTTACTAGCTATGCCCGTGGGCTTCGCTCCCCGTAGGAATTTTCGAAATTAAAACTCCTATGTCCTTCCCTGGGTATCGAACTATATCCATATCAAATTTCACCTAAAGAGGTGCAGTGGTTGAAGCGTGAAGTAGTAATAAACAAACGAACAAATATACAAACTCACTTTTGCATTTATAATATGAGTAGGATAGTAGGATAGGATAGGATTTTAGAGTTTTGCAGTCACAATTACTGTTATTAGTATTACGTAACTTCCCGCGATTAATATGGTTTTTCGACGACCCTTCTGCAATCATGATCGCCGACCGACTGAGGAACTGCGATGAATGTTCGGCCGATAGGTATATGTATATAGATTATAGAAAACTATGAAGGAAGCTGACATACAGAGCTGACCTCAAATAGGGAGAAGGCAAGAAAGACGGGTGGTAGAACTCAACGTACTGAGATCAACTCAAAATTTGATTTAAAATTTTCATTTCCTGCATCGTGATAATGCACAAACTTTTCACAATATGGTGTGATCTTTCATCTCAACTGTCAGAATATGGACTTCGTAAAGCAATTTAAAATTGCAATTGTGATGTGATACTCTGAAGTTTGTCACGGCATCTGACTTTTCATATTAATGGATTTTCTTGTATCCTAAAACAAGTAAGTATAAAATATTTTCTTAAATATTTTTTAAAACAAGCAAAAGACTAAAGTGCTTTTCTAGTGCGGCTTTGTGGTTTTATTACAGGGATGCCAATATGCCATGATCACTTACTAGCTCCATCATCAGATCAGCTCCATGCCACAGAATTAATAATGGTATCACATACAGAACGGAAACTCGCACCGTCTCCCGGAAACTGGCGTCCCCGCAACACCTCCCCCGTTATTGGGCCGTGTTAGCGCCTGTAAAACAGGGTTCTTGCTAGTTGCACGTTGACGTTACGCGAGCTACTTAGGATTATTAAATCAAAATGGTGAGAAACTTCGCATAATATCATTGTTTATCCACGGAAAGCAATAAAGAACGAAAATTTTATAGATTTAAAAGTGATGAAAACAGGTAAGCGAAGCAACAAATTCTGTGGTGGCGACCCTGATTGTTTAACTCACACATTTGACGTATGCACAGATGTATTGTTTCTTTTGTTGTAGTACTAGATATTTAAGCTGCTCCGTTTCTATGAAGTGCCATACCTGTGTCCATGCCATCATAAAATTGAATGCGTGCACAATTTCAGCTCAATCGGAAATAGGGAAATTGGTATAATATATACTTTTCTCCATTTTGACTCCATTTTAGGGATATAGTACGGTGGTTTCCCTATTTGCCTTCCGTACCGCAGTATTTGATTCGACAGAAACCCTTCCAAATTCCGCATCTTCGGCCTTCTGCCAATACTGTCACTACTGCTGCCTAGTGACAGAGGAATGCCTATTTACTGGCGGCATTGAATCGCCATGACACAGAGTCGTCATTGGACCTAAGTGGCATTTTTTAGGTAAGCCCGCCCTACTGGACTTCCCACCACGTCCTGCTAACCCTGCCGCTGATTGGTCGGGGACTGCTTATTTTTATATTCGCAGCTAACCATCATATCTCATGGCCGTTCCACTATCCGCCACCTGTGGACCCCGTTAGTAGCCTACAGATAAGCCCTAATATAATATATAACATAATGAAAAAAATAAGTTGGACGGAAAAAAATACAAATGAAAAGGTACTAGAGGATGTGAGAGAGAAAAGACAAATAATACAAATTATAGAAAATAGAAGAGGGAAAATGTTCGGTCATCTACTACGCCACGATGCGTTCTTTAAAACAATAATGGAAGGAAAAATAGAAGGAAAGAGAGGAGTAAGAAAACCCAGAAGAAAATTTATAGACCAAATAAAAGAAAAATTAAACGTGAAAACATATAAAGAGGTTAAGAACTTAGCGGAAGGAAGAGAGACATGGAAAGCACTCCACCGACAAGAGCCCAGCTCTTAAATATAAGAAGAAGAGGTATAATATAACTTGCAAGGTCGACGCTTAAAATGTTCACAAAATTTTTAAGTGTATGTTCTCTTTAAAAAATAAATTATTCAATTAAAATAAAATAAGATTTTAAAAGCTATACAATAAACGTGATTTTTATAAAAAATATATGAAACTTGATGCGCGCTTCGCCGGTTATGCAAAATAATTCATAAGGTAAAAGTAAAGTAGAAAGTAGTTTATTTCCTTCATAATCAAGAAAGAAAGAACAGAACAAAATACAGAAATAAAAAAATAAAAAAAACATTTTTGGGGTGGTTACCTGCAGATTGGAGGAGGCTGGAGCCTGTTGAAGGTAGAAATCTATATTAGAGAGCTCCAGCGCTCTCCAAATCTAACAGCCAGGCACCAAAAACACATCGCATAGGGATTCCCCCATATTTGCGATGAAACTGAAACTACATGGCACCGTGATTAGATTACTTTCATTAGTAAACACGTCTCTAATCCCTTGTGCGTCACAAATCCGGCGAACCTGTAAGCCGGGTGTGGACCGCAATACATTATGACAGGACATGACTGAAACTGAGGCCATTTGGAACTCAGTGACATACGGGATAAAAGAACAGATACTTCATGTAGGGGACGCAGGGGACGCGACCCTATGAAAAAATATACAGGGACAAATTACACTCATCATCATCATCATCATTTCAGCCGCATAACGTCCACTCCTGGACATAGGCCTCTCCTAAAGATTTCCAAAATGACCGATCAAGAGCGGCCTGCATCCAGCGCTTTCCGGCGACCCTGGTCAGGTCATCTGACCACCTTGAAGGTGGGTGCCCTACGCTTCGCTTGCCAGTACGCGGTCGCCATTCAAGAACCTTTTTGCCCCATCGGCCATCGGTTCGTCGCACTATGTAATTTACAAATTACACTAGGAAGCAAAAATTATTTCCAAAACAAAGATAATTCCTTGTTTCGAAAGCATGTATTAACTGTTTTACCATCAAACTATCTAAAGATTGGTACTAGTTTACCCTTTGGGTTGCGGAGGTCAGACGGCAGTCGCTCTGTCTCCTCTCTGTCTGTCACGAGTAACCTCGTCAAATCTCCTTGGTTGGGTAGCGGACCCCGGGCTCTGAAGCATTACTGCTGAGGATACAACCGGTTAAAATACGCTCAGATGATAATTTATTACTTTTTAACTTATGCCTAATGACAAAAATGAGATGCGCTCGTCCCGATGATTAGCGAGGCACTGAGGACCGTACGCATCGCTTCGCGGTCATCATCATCAGGTCTTATTAGTTTTTACTACAGGAGTACGGCCCTCTGTACTATCAGAAACATACTTGGCCAGAGCAGCCAGAGGACTTCCCCAACACTCTCCTCGCTGGCCGGACGGGTTGTAGAGGTCTCACTGATGTTTATAAACTTTGTTTAGCTTGTCTTTCCTGAGTCTCCTTCTGCGACATCCACGGGAGGATTTGGAGTGGCCTTATTCTACTCTGCTGGAAACAATACGGCTTAGTCTTCTTCTTTTCGAGTCGTCGGCTCAAACAATTTCTTTCCCTCCAGAAAGATGCCACTCTTACAGCGTTGTCCGAGGTATCCCCATAAAGGTCACTTTTAGTACAGCTGGTGGGTCATGGCTTATTATATCCTATCCTACTAATTTTAGAAATGCGAAAGTGAGATTGTATATTTGTTTGTTTGTTACCACTTCACGCTTAAAATTTGAGACTCGGGGAAGGACATAGGGTTGGTACTCTTTATCACTAAATTCCCACAGGGAGCGAAGCCCGCGGGTACAGCTAGTATAGTTCATCCCATAGACATAGAATTTTTTTTTACTCTAGATCTATGGTTCATCCCTAAATTCCCACGGGGAGCAAAGCCTGCGGGTACAGCTAGTATAATATATATGTTTGTTAAACTTAAAAATCCTTCATCTTGTACATCTTTATTACCCGTGTGTATTCGTTTTATGATCGAAGCATAAGTTGCGAGAGACCCGAAAGCTTGGCGCTGATATATGGCAGAAAATATTTTGTTTTATTGCCTCTGAGCATTCCTATAGAGTTATGAGAAGAAAAACTTTGAGATTTCGGGTAGTAAAACGTATGAGACGGTTATTTACCCCCGACGTGTTTCGGTGTAGTTCGAAACGGTGAATCAATTTTATCAAGTTTTTGGTGTTTCCGTGTAGCTAAGAAATGCATGAATTCATTTTTATAAATTTTTGGAACGAAGTTCCTTATCGCGCGTTGCGAAAGGGGGCTAGACGGAAAAAAATAAGACCCAAGTTGCAACGACACTTTTTGCTATAGTTGTAAGCCGTGCGGCGTGCGCGTGTTTCTCTGTCTGTCTCTCTCTCTCTCTCGAACTTCGTTCCTTCCGGGTGTCCCTCGACACCTCTCAAGTTTTTATTTTGTTTTAATCGGAATTTGTACGAGTGTTTTTATAGCTTGTAGACCAGTGAGTTCTTACTAGCTTAATATTCTTCTTCTTCTTCCTTGCCTTTTCCCTATTATTAGCTTAATATTATTAGCTATTTATTTATACTTAAACGTTTAGGTTACAAAACATTAACTATGGCACCTTTAGCAACCAAAAGCCTTCTTATGAGCATAAATCTTTATTCAACGAATATAAAATTATATTATGACTAGTCCTTTACGATTTGTAGTAAAATATGAGGCTGTATTTTTTATATTTTATAAAAAAGCTTTAGTTTTATTTATTTTTATTTTTGGCTGGTTGCAAACATCTTGCGCCTTAATCCGCTTGTCCTTAAGCTAAATACTTTAATATAAAAACTGAGTGTCGTGGAACACTTGGTGATGGAAAAACCTCACACTTGTTTTCGCCTAGACCCTATCCGCTAATTACGTATCGTCCGAAAAGGAACTTCTGAAAGCTCTGATATCTGTTGGTTATACTTTTGGAAATATTTTTTCAAAAATAACCGACTTCATCATTAAACTGCAAAACCAATTTTCATACAATTTCTATGGAACAAAAAAGGATTTTCCAAATCGGTTCAGGCGTCTTCAAATAATCGGTGAACATTTATGTATGTTCAAAAAAGATCGCGACGAATTGATAACCTCCTCTTTTTCTTAAAGTTGGTTAAAAAAACAGCACTACATACATACTATCACGTCTTTATCCCTAATGGGGCAGACAGAGTATTTTGGGTCTTGCGGTTCTATGCAGAGCCTAGGGCCGCAAGACCCAAAAGCCACTTTTAGCGTCATGGTGGGCGAGAAGATGAAAAAGCAATCAATACAGTGATGGGTTGCTAGCCGCATCGCCTGTTAACATGATTTGCATTTTTGCCAATTCCCTCGATCGGCTTTTACGATCTTCGTGGGAAGAGAAGCAGCTGGTAACTTTCTAAGTTTTTTTTTTATTTCTCCCAGACCAGCATGGGAGCAAAAAACAGCACTTAAATATAAAAACACAAGAAGCAAAGCAAACTTAATAATGCAAACACGCCTAAAATCCCAGTTTACGTACACGGCGTATGTCAATTGCCATTGTACGAGATAAGACGCAATGGTGACGTCATTATCCTTGTTTGTCAGGCCGAGGCTTACGTTTGAGCTCCACTGTTCAGATTTGTCTGAAATCATGCATGTTTTATGAGGTAGACTTTCCTCTGAGTTATATTAGATTTCATAACACGAAATATTCATGAAATCTTTGTGCGATTAAGTTGTTGTTGTTGTTGCTGATGTATATTTTTTATTGTACGTAAACAGTTTATAATCATAGGAATATTAATATACCATAAAAGAAGGTACTTACAAAGGCAGGCTTATCTCATAACAGGCCTGTGTTTAGGTATCAAAAATATACCTACATTATTACTATGCGTGTGGCGACCACTCCGGAGTGGCAAATTCAATTAAGTATATGAATCGTTTGTCCAGAGTAATAAGCATGAAATGGCTTGCAATGGATATCTAGGCATCTAAATGAAAAGTTGCTAAATTCATATTGAGTAGATATAACTTTGAATTTCTTTGTTGAGTGAGATTTCTGGACGAAGGTACTAGTAATTATTTTGTGCCCATGATGGGATCTCTTCCAGTCAACCAAATATAAGCAAAATACATACATACATACATAATATCACGCCTGTTTCCCGCAGGGGTAGGCAGAGACTATGGACCTCCACTTGCTACGATCCTGACAAACCTCTTTTGCTTCATCTAAACTCATCAATCTCTTCATACATGCCCTTCGGTTACGGGTACTTTTTACCTCTCCTTTTTTTATTAGCAAAAGGATACAATAAATGGGCATAACGAGTAAAAGTTAAAGTGTACATATATCAGAATAACTCGTATATTAACTTCATATACGTATAAACATAAACTTACATAATTATAGCCAAAACAAACTACATCTATAAATAATATAATTTGTAAATCTGTAAACTTGCCATATTCTCAGACGTACCTATACCGATCATACTGAACAACTTTCCCAAAGAGGAACAATTATGAAAAAAAACTTTTGTTCCCCCTCACAAAATTGGTAATCAGCTGATTGATTTAGTAAGGGAAGTCCATTTTTTTTCATATTTCAACCTATGTTCTGTGGGAAAAGTTGTTCAGTATGATCGGTATAAGTATCTCCGTGGCGTGGTGGTCACCATGCTGGTCCGCCACCCAGAGGTCCCGGGTTCGATCCCTGGTCAGGGCAAGTTGGAAAATGGCCTTTTTCAAATTGTCCTGGGTCTTGGATGTTTATCTATATGTGTTTTAGTTATAAAATATAGTATCGTTGAGTTAGTATCCCATAGCACAAGTCTCGAACTTACTTTGGGGCTAGCTCAATCAGTGTAATTTGTCCCTATATATTTATATTTATATATTATCTGAAAGTATAGCAAGGTTACAGGTTTACACCCTGCATAATAAATAAAATACATAAACTAGAATAATATCTACATCTCTGAGGACTTTGAAGGAATCGAGAGACGGCGCACTTTTCACGTCTGCAAGAAGCGCATTCCAAATTCACGGTCGGGCAGCGAGAACCGATAATGAATCCCCATAGGACTGAGAGATATGGGCAGGAATTAACAGATGAGAGATACCACTACCACGTAGGCAACTGTCGATCTCTCCAAATGAGAATCTCTCAGAGGTAACTTGGGGATTGAGGATTAAAAAGGACTTTACAAAGATATGAGCGTTTCTACGAAGTTTTATTGGAAACCATTTAAGCTGTTGCATTTGTGCTAGTCAAGCTATGTCAGATGCCTTTACTTTGATCATGTCCGAATTTAGCATTTGTGCTAAATTCGGACATAATCAAACTTACACAACCCAAAGCTAATGCCCTAATTTTGCAACCATTAAAATTTATCTAATAAACACTGGGTATGCTCTAAATAAGCATCTTCTGCATAATCGAGGAAAGTGATATAAAGAAATTGAGCCACGAGTGCTTTAGTTTTATACGGGATAAAGTATTGCATGCTTAATAATGTTATGCCGCATTTACACATTCGCGCGAATCGCAAGGCGAATAACGAACTCGCATATGTAAACAGTGAGTTCGTTATTCGCCTCGTCATTCGCATTGTGATTCGCGTCTTTGTACCGCGTTTACACATTCGTGCGAATCGCGAGGCGAATGTCGAGGCGAATAACGAACGCGAATGTGTAAATGCGGTATTAGGAGTAAGTTATGTTAGGAGTATCGACACAAATTTATTTGCTAAGCAAATTAAAAGAAACGACTATCGAGACGCCATCTAATGATGAGTGGCGGAACTACCGATAGAACTGGATATCCGTAGTGCGATCTATATTTTGCTAGGGAAAGACTTTTAAACAGAAAAGGAACTTGCTTTTGGTTAGAAAAACTGCATCGAAATGGGTCCATTTGTTCAAGTGCTACAATGACAGACAAACGACAAACAGACCCACAGATGTTAGCGTTAAACTTATAACACCCCTTTTATAACTTTTGTCGATGGTTAAAAATAAGTATTGTCTGAATATTGGAAGGATATTCAGACAATACTTATTATATAATAAGAATAACTGCCTCCGTGGTGTAGTGGTTAGAGCGTTCGGCTCATACCCGGAGGTCGCGGGTTCGATTCCCGGCGGGGGCAACGACTTCGAGTTGTTGTCCTAGTTTGGTTAGGACATTGTAGGCTGATCACCTAATTGTCTGATAAGTAAGATGATCCGTGCTTCGGAGGGCATGTTAAGCCGTCGGTCCCGGTCATTGTCTTTGATATTGGTCGTTACCTAAAACCATGTCAGAGGCCTTTAAGGCGGTTTAAAAACTCTGACACTTGTGTTAGTCACTAACACACACGATAAGAAGAAGATTGAAAGGATATGAAGGAGGCTAATCTCTTGAAAGGAAAACATAAAGGCTGCTATAGTAATTTAAGGTCTGGCACCTCTACGGCTGTTGGTCTATTATTGATTGTTGTCATCAACATCAGGTCTTTTTGTCTTCACTGCAGGAGCTCGACCCTCTCTGTACTACCAGAGCCATACTTGGCCAGAGCAGCCAGAGGACTTGGCCTACACTCTCCTCGCTGACCAGATGGGTTGGACAGGTCTCATTGATGTTTATAAGCTTTATTTAGCTTGTATTTCCTAAGTCGCCTTCTGCGACATCCACGGGAGGACTTGGAGTGGCCCTTTTCTACTCTGCCGGAAACCACACGGTTCCATTGATTGATAACCGACTTTCGAAAAACAGGAGGAGATTACCAATGCGTCACTATCTTTTTTTATGTATTTTTACGGATTATGCGAAGACTCCTGGACTGATTTCGATAATTCTTGTATTGTTGGAAATACTTATTAGGTCGTCCCGTAGAAATTTTGTCAAAATCGGTTGTTTAGTTTCGTCGGTTTTTAGTTATAGAAAATTATGACTTTAAGAACTCACGCGACTAAACGAATCGAACAACCTTCACACAACAAAACCTTCAATGAAATTTTCACGGCCCAACTACTTCTGTTTACAAACTGTAAAATAAGTAGCCTCAATTACTGGCGATTAACATAACGCGGAAGTTAGCCAAGGTTCAGTTTTGAAAGGTCAGTTAAGGTTATGTCATAGTACAGCCATCGTTCGAAGGGTAACTTTTAGGAAACCAAATTCTTACTGCTGCTTCTCTTATCTTATAGAGGAGTTTGGAGGCCCGGTGGGAATGCGCATTACTAGGGTTTTTGCAAGCAAAGCGACACCGAGCGTAATCCGGATGGGTGACCACAAGTGGCAAAAATCGTCGAGCACGAGCACGGTTCTCCGTGCTTTGGAAGACATGTATACGTATTCAGACGTCAAGCTATGTTAGATGCCTGTAGGCTGCCTGAAAAATCCGACACTAGTGCTGGTCACTTACCCACACGAAAAACAAACAAAACAACAGAATTGTCTTTAAGAAAAGTCTTTTAAATTTCCTTAAGTGTTCCCTTACAGGTAAACACTTTCTGCCTTATTATAAAACGCAGACTATCTTTGTTACTAGGTTTAAACCATTATCCGACCAAATCAAGAAGACATCTAGTAATATGCCACTGTCTCATCTGAAACTGGCAATTTGATTTGGTCGGATAGTGGTTTAAACCTAGTAACAAAGTTAGTCCGTGTTATATAATAAGACTGTTTGAAACAGTGGTAGTATTAGTAAAAAGTAGTCGTCAGTAATATGTTAATTGTAGACCCTAACCAAATACAACAAATTCAACAATATCCAATTAATTTGAATAAATGACTATACTTACTACGTTGCGTTCAATGACTTGGCTAGATGTCGTTCAGCCATTCAATTGGATGCCTGGTTTTATAACAACGTCTGAATGTGGTTTGAATGTCCAGGCTAGGCGTCCAGTTGGACGGCTGATTTAATCGCCTTAGGTGATTCTCACAACGCCCCGTACGACGTAGCGTAGCGCGTGAATGCGTGTTCTAATTCTAACGTTGCTCGTAAGTATCTCCGTTTGTATAGAAAACACGCACAGTCTAACACACTGACACTGCGTCGCTGCGCGTCGTTTTTCATGGCGGCCCCGCCCTACGCAGCGGGGCGTGGTGCAGTGTGTTAATCGCCTAACCAAATAGCTGTGACATTCACATTGTACTGTAAAACCATGAAGATAACTTACTGAAACTGCACATTGCTATTGTGAAGTAGAGTAATTACTACGCCGCTAAACAAAGCCAAACTTATCTGCATAATAAGTGATAATTGGTGTAGAAATTGGCAAAGTTCAAGTCTATAACACAAATTTTGTGCTTCGAGTCACATGTTGTTCCCTTGAATTGCATTACCGTCTCTTAAATTTATTTTTTTATCAAACTTTATTGTTCCAAAGTACAAATATACTTTTAACAAATAGCGGACTTAATGCTAAGAGCATTTTCTCCCAGTCAACCATATAGTCTAGAAGAATTTTTGAATTTTACGACTTTGAACGGCATGGAGTGTAACATTTTGGCACCGGAGTTTTTTAGACTAATTCGACCCTGCTAAGTTCGATTTTGCCCGCTGTCAGACCAATTTCCCGCCCTTCCCCCCCTTTTCATTGAAAATATGTCCCTCGCCACGGTTTTCTCCGTTTTGTACAAAAACTGTTAGATAAAGAAAAAAACTGTCAATGACAAAATTAATCTACATTAAATTACCTACTACACGGTATAAATTTTATTTTTATAGGTATTATAGTTTTTGAGTTACGTCTACTAAAATCACAAAGTTTTTAAGTTTTTTAAATTTTAACTGTATTTTCGCTTATTTTATAGGGAAACCGCTGAATTTGGAACAAAGTGATGTATGCACTAATCAATCTTGATGTATTGACCTACGAAACAAGACCCCATTAACAGTCGTACGAGCTTTTGTGTACTTTGGACAACTTACAGCGCCGAACTTGCGAACATTGAACAACAATTAACCCCCATAAAAACTACCTACTTTATTTATATTTCGTAGCAAATTTTTTACATGGTGCTAATCAATGATATATATGTACTAAGTAACGCACGTGCGTTACTGGTAGTTCCCTAAAGTAGTTTGAGAAAGTTGTTCAGTAAATATGGTCTCAAGGAAATATAAATATTAAGTATTGGTGCAGGTATATGGATCTGTAAAGAAAAGAGGCCTCAATTAAGACAATAGTATATTTTAATCGACTTAGCTTGTGGTTATCGTTTGATGATAATATAAAAATAACAAAATTTCTGACTTAATATTATTATTACACATTTGCAGTAATATTATTACGGCATACTTCCCGACAAAAACAGCTAGATGTGTAAGGTGGTTTTACGTCTCTGCGACAAATGCAAGCTGCCGTTTTACACCCTGCCTTACAGCCGCATGTAAGAAGGTTATTACTGGCCTTGGAAACAGCCTCAAAGGTTACCAGAAAGGGCTTAAGCTTAATTCCTTCTCGGCGTCAGCCGTAATCTGTTGGAAACAGCAATTTAACTCTCTTAAAGTTTGGTAGAGCTATATAAGATAGAGACCATAAAAACAACCGACCAAGCCAGGGGCGTTCTATTTTCTAAAACCACATCTCCCGAAGCAGCTCACTTGTATATCGGTCGAGCGCATTACTAATTTTTTTTTGGAGAAACGCTTATGTTGGAGAAGTTAAACTGCTTTCTCCAACGAATTACAGCTGACAGCAAGAAGGGGATAAGCTCAAGCCCATTCTCGTAACCTTAGAGGCTATTCCCAAGGCCTGCAATGACCTCCTTACATGCGGCTGTAAGGCAGGGTGTAAAACGGCAGCTTGCATTTGCCGCAGAGACATGAAGCAACCTTACACATCTAGCTGTTTTTGTCGGGGAGTATGCCATAATAATGTTACAACAAATGTGTAATTGACCGAGTGAGAAAAGCGAGCGAAGCGTCTCAGTTTCGAGACGAGCCAAAAATTTTTTTGTCCGTCTGTCTGTCTGTTCTCGCCTACAAGTCGCATTTCTTAACCGATTCTCATGAAATTTTGTAAACAGGTTCAGCAACTAAATAGAATTTTTTTTTCGAGCCATTTTCCGAAATTTTTCAAAATGGCGGAAATATGGGGGTTTAAAATTTTAAAATATTTTCAAAAATGTCATTAGACTTTTTTGTTGCCATTATGAAAACGATATTTTTTTATTTGAACAACTTTTTTGTCTGAATAACTTTTTTATACGTTATACTTAAACGGGTTTAGGGTGACTCGCGAAGTCTAGCTGACTAAGCCGTGACGAATATACAATACAAATCCTCTTACAAAATGTACTCAAACTATTTAACGGTGAATTAAGTCCGGGCTGCTGAACAACTTTCTTAAAAATACATATCTCCCCTGGGGTCCACGAAGTAATATCTCTGAATAGCTACTATGGTTATTTTTTTTTGAGTTTCATAAGTGGTTCTATAAATTTTATCATATTTAACCGACTTAAAATAAAAGGGTTTTGCTTATTTTACGATTAGTTTTTTTTCTTCAGTTTTTGCTAATTTTAATTGATTGTTGGCTTGTTTATTAAATTTAGCAATTTTGTTGAGCGAATTTTCGTTCAATCGCTATCGCTGCTTGTCTGTGCTTCTGCAGTAGTTTAAGTAATTATGCTACGAACTAACAAGAGATCAACAGCAATCAAAGCCCGCGAAGTAGCTTTACGAAGAAAGTAAGAAACCAATGAGCAGCGGCATAGAGCCATGGCAATACAAATAAACATTTAAACCTGGTTTTTCCAAAAACGAGCTGACTTTGTCATTTGAAAAATGATGGGTCATTTTTCAGTGAAAGACTACTGGTACAGAACTGAATTTCTGCATCACGGTAGTCCTCATATCCATGGGATTGTATGGTTGGAAGGTGCTCCTGACATTTCAGAGCTAGATCGAAAGTCATTTGAAGAAAGGGCTGTGATTGGCAACTATTTTGGAAATTTGGTCACAACGATGAATTCGCATATCGGTAAACCTGCACCGATAGTAAAATTCATCCAAATCATGTACATTATTCTGAAATAATAATCGCAAGGTCTAAGTTCGTGGCGAACTACTAGTAATAATATTAAGTCAGAAATTTTATTATAATCAAACGATAAACACAATCTATGACGATTAAAAAATACACTTTTGTCTAAATTGAGACCTCTTTTCTTAACAGATCCCTATACCTGCACCAATACTTAATATTTTTATTTCCTTGAGACCATATTTACTGAACAACTTTCTCAAACTACTTTAGAGAACTAGCACGTGCGTTACTTAGTACATATATATCATTGATTAGCACCATGTAAAAGATTTTCTACGAAATATAAATAAAGTACGTAGTTTTTATGAGGGTTAATTGTTGTTCAATGTTCGCAAGTTCGGCGCTGTAAGTTGTCCAAAGTACACAAAAGCTCGTACGACTGTTAATGGGGTCTTGTTTTATAGGTTAATACATCAAAATTGATTAGTGCATACATCACTTTGTTAAAAATTCAGCGGTTTCCCTATAAAATAGCGAAAATACAGTTAAAATTTAATTTTTTAAAAGTTTTTAAGTTTTCTTAAAAACTTTGTGATTTTGGTAGACGTAACTCAAAAACTATAATACCTATAAAAATAAAATTTATACCGTGTAGTAGGTAATTTAATGTAGATTAATTTTGTCATTGACAGTTTTTTTCTAAATCTAACAGTTTTTGTACAAAATGGAGAAAACCGTGGCGAGGGACATATTTTTAATTAAATGGGGGGGAAGGGAGGGGGGGGGGGGAATTGGTCTGACAGCGGGCAAAATCGAACTCAGCAGGGTCGAATTAGTCTATAAAACCCCGGTGTCAAACTGTTACATTAAATGCCGTTCAACATGAAAAGGAGAAGGCTTTTCAGATTTTTCTTCTAGACTAATAGGAATAAACAGAGAAAATTATGCAGGAGAAAAAAGCAATACAATATACATATGTACATTCTAAAATATTACTAAATAATATAACATTATATGATATACCTACTAGGTATATATACTATATATAAATATCAGAATGAATACTCTATTTATACAATACACACAAATACATACACATCTACTTATATTACCTAACATACAAATACATAGCTGTGAAGAGAAGAATTGATGATGATGACTTTATAAAGAAAGGGAGTTTAAAAGGTGGGCGTGAACTTTTCTTTTAAAAGAGAATTTAGTAGAAATTTCTCTGATGTCAACGGGTAAAGCATTCCAGAGCCGTGAGGCTTGAAGAGAAAAAGCGTTAGACATAAAATTTGTCCGGAAAAGGGGGATAAAGAGCTGACGTGTCTCATTAGAACGAAGTTGTCAAATCCAAGCTTTTGTCACCTAAAGTTGGCTTTCCCATTAAAAAGAGATAGGTAGGCGTTTTGTATGTAGAACTAGTGGGTCTGTGAGCTCTAGTCGCGAGTCACCCTAATCCATTGAAGTTCATCGGATAACAAAGATGTGTAGATAAAAAAGTTGCGTCTTAATTAGGGTAACTAAAAAGTTCTATGACATTTTTGTTTTTTTTTTCGAAATGGCTGAAGTATGATATTTTTTAACGTTTACAACCCACATATTTGCGCCATTTTTTAAAATTTCAAAAAACTTTATCATCATCATCATCATCAGGTCTGTTTGTCTCCACTGCAGGAGCACGACCCTCTCTATACCTATACCTACCTATCTACGAGAGCCATACTTGGCCAGAGCAGCCAGAGGACTTGGCCTACCCTCTCCTCGCTGGCCAAACGGGTTGGAGAGGTCTTTTTGATATGGTTTTTTTTTGGCTGTCTCCATGGTCTAGTGGTCAAGGCTTTCGCCTTGTGAACCGGAGGTCGTGGGTTTGAATTCCATTGGGAATCATACTTTATAAAAAGTTGATTTCAGTCTGGTTAGAATATTGCAGGCTTGAATCACCTGATTATTTGAATAGAAAGATGAATTCGAGTTTCGGAAGGCGCGTATAAACTTTGGGTTCCGAACGCCGTCTAGCGTTTGCTCAAACCTATACAAAGTTGGTTCTGATCTATCCTTTGTGTTGCGAAGGTCATACGGCAGACGCTCTGTGCAAAACTAGTAACCTCTTCAAATCACCTAGGTGAGGTAGGACCCCGGGCTCTGAGGCGTTCCACTAAGGAAGCGTCCTTAGCGGTAACGCTTCAGAGCTCAATCATGTCAAAGACAATAAAACTAGCAAGCCGCCCATCACTATTTATCCAATTTCATTTTTCCAACTTTACCCTCGCCATTACCCTAAGCGTGGCGTCAGGGTATTACGGCTCTGTCTACCCCGTTATGGATAGAGAAGTAATAAAGTATCTGTAATAGGGAATATGCATAAAAAAATGTGTTATCTAACCAGTTTATCCATAAATATTCAAAAGTAAACTAACAGTGAAAACAGACTAAAATTGGTTAAAAACGAACGATATATAGCGATTTTACGAAAATATGTCTATCTCACTCGTCAAAATGCCATTTTCTATGACAAATGTATAAATGACATGGACTTTAACGTCACCAGTACATATCGGACTTCTCTTTCTAATTGAAACTTTAAAGCATCAAGTTCGTCGCTGATTAAGATATATTATTAATTCTTTATTATTTGTTTACTGTGGATAATAAGGACTTTAATATGCAAATAAAAAAATACGTGCATATTCTCTATTGGTCTCAAAAACGTATCTACGTATACTTTTTCTCTTAACCCTATAAATTGTCGACGCTCGTATTGTCCTGCGGCCGGAAATGGACCTTATCTACCACGACAATATAACGACGTGAGATTACGCCCGAGTGAGGAAAAGAGCCATTACGACACGACGGCCGGCTTTTTACGGACACTTTTTACGAAGTTCGTGGATGAATGAGGATGATGGATGTGGCAAAAATCCGCTAGTTATAGTTACCAACAGGCCAAATAAGATACATTCTTTTTCTGAATGTGCCGTGTGGTTTCCGGCAGAGTAGAATAGGGCTACTCCAAGACCTGTGGATGTCGTAGAAGACGACTTAGGAAATACAAGCTAAACAAAGCTTATAAACATCAATGAGACCTCTATAACCCACCTTCTTGCCAGCGAGGAGTGTAGGCCAAGTCCTCTAGCTGCTCTGGACGAATAGATCCTTCTGTCTCGACTGCAGGAGCACGACTCTCTGTATTACTAGAGCCATAATTAGCCAGAAGACTTGACCTACACTCTCCACGCAGACCAGACGGTTTGAATAGGTCTCATTGATGTTTATAAGCTTTGTTTAGCTTGTATTCCCTAAGTCCTCTTTCTCCTTACTACTAGAGCCATACTTAGCCGGAGCGGCCAGAGGACTTTACATACACTCTCCACGCTGGCTTGCTGGATGTGTATAAGCTTTGTTTAGCTTGTATTCCCTAAGTCGCCTTCTACTACATCGACTTGGAGTGGCCCTATTCTACTCTGCCGGAAACCACACGGCACATGTTTCTTTTATTCTCATTCAAACATCAAACTTTAAAATTACCAATTAAATGTTATCTACAATAAAGAAAAAACATTCTATTCGTAGCTCCATGACCCCATTGACCCGTCGGTAAAAATAATAAGGATCTCGGGCCGCGGCCGCACGCATGCCAATCAAGGTCACAACACTTGACCTTTGGGGTTAAATGCGATCGGGGTTGATTCGGTTTGCTTAACAGCTTTGAGGAGCTTTTAGGAAGTCGGCGGTTTTATACATCGTGTGTATAACAACCAATATATGTTTGATATAATTTCAGACAAGCGAGAGCTCTATAAAACTGGTAGTGCTAAATGGGCAGAAATAGAGGTGACGACAGGGTCCCAAAAGTATGATTGTTATTAGTCCGTCTTTTAGATTATCCAAAAATAATGGCCCATTTTTCAGTTTACCATAAAAGAAAAATTCACAAAGATACGGAGCGTCAATGTTCCGGGGTGGGGGCTTGCGACGTCACACCTAAGTAAAAGTCGTGCTTAAGTGTGACGTCACGCGAAATTTATATGCGCTGTATCTTTGTCATTTTTGGTTTCTCAGAGAAAAGAAAAATACGTGTACAATACTTTTTAATAATCTAACCGATGGACCACAGTTATTTTTCCATTCGTCATGCCTATTGATGCCGAATTTGAGTTCACGCGATCACAAATGTCAGAAATACTATTTTCTATTGAATTTGTATAACATTTTCCTTTTTCGAGTACATTGTATAAGTTGGTCGCCTAGCACTTTTTATTTGTAAACCTTACTCAGATCTGATTTTCACATGTCCATATACAATAGTTTAACAAATAAAAGAAGGGAAGGAAGACATGACTCCATCAAAAATTTGCAAACGGATCCCTTAATTGAAAAATGGTGTTTACAAATTCACAATATTTTTGAAAGACCTATTCAACGCCACCCCATATAATGGGTTAGTCGAAAAAAAAACTTGACTCCCACTTTACATTGTGTGATCTACAAAAAAATTTTTTACCACTTTTATGCACTATGAAAATATAAGTATATATACCCATGTCAAATTACATCTTCTAGTCTAGTCCTTACAGTCTCTGAGTAGAACCACAGATTTTAGAAAAGAACTTCGGACGGACAGACATTCAGACATGGCGAAACTAAACGTTCCTTGTTTACTACGGAACCCTAAACACAGCACAGCTGAGTATGCAACCGGACACTCTAAGAAAAAGAAGTATACAATGTAAGGGGAAAAACCTGTAATCATGGTACAATAAAAAAAGGTATTTTCTTCCCGAGATGGAACTTTACTACGTCACGATAAGTGTTGCCACTGATTGTTTTTCACTAAATTTAAGGACTTTCTCAATTAGTTCATGGATATTAAATAAAATATTAAGTAACTTAGCTATTTAGTATCTCGCGTGATTCATCAATTTAATATTTTATTAATTCAATTCAATATTTAATTATTTTATTAATTTTATTAATTATAATGGATTATTAATTCGAAATTGGTTTAATTATAAAGTTTAAAAATGCATTACGCTCGGGTTATTCAATTTCACACACAACACATCAAACTGATGACGTAGTCAAGTTCCACCTACGTCATCAGCTGTCACGGGAAGAGAATACCTTGTTTTATTATACCATGCCTGTAACAAATCGAACCACGGGCTTTTCTAAATCACTATAGTATGGAATTAAAATATCAGTAAAAGAGCAGCCGCCCGGGCTATTTGTATGCGAATGTCATTTTTTTTTTGGTTTCTTGACTGTTATTTTAGTTTTATTATGCTGTAGTGATCTAGTATAGCCCGTGGTTTGATATATTACGGGTATGTCCTACTGCTTATAGGATAAAATTTAATATGTATATAATACACACATTACTAGCGGTTATACATAGCTGAGGATGCAACCGGATTCTCTAAGATGAAAAAGTGTATTATTATCTCTATATTTGTAAAAGACAGTACCTTCATTAGATTACCCCGTCTCCGACAGAGAATACTCTTGTAACTGATTAACAAAGAATTCTTGGAAGCGAGAAGAAATTATGAAACTCGAGTAGTTTTCTCAGCCCGTTAATTATATTAAGTTTTCCCACGAACTACTATTTCTTTGTGCAAAAGACTTTCTTTATAACTTAATTTTAGATCCGATTATGGTAAACTGAAAATAATTCGTTGTTTTATTTAGAGGATGGATGGCAGTAGCTGACTCAGTCAGCTACTGCCATCCATACTGTGCTACCCGCGACCAACATCAGTGTGTCGCGAGCCGGTGCGGTGTACGGGCCTCTCGTCACATTCGCCCTGATGAAGACCTCCGGAGGAGGTCGAAACATGTCGGCAGTAGCTGACTCTATACGTGAGTAACCCGTTCTCTAAATAAAACAATGATTGTATCTCACGTTAGTTTTAATGAACATAAGTCCCCATTTATTTTATTTATTTAGGTACTAGCTGATGCCCGCGACTTCATTCGCGTGAACTTTATGACTCCGGCGTACATGCATCAATCCAATGCAATAAATAAAATTGCGACTATAAATTGAGATGTAAGCTATCCTATGTTTCAAGTTGGATCAAATTGTACATGATGTGCAAATCAATTTAAAATCGGTTTAGTAGTTTAGGAGTCAACACGATAAACAACGTGACACGTAATTCTTATTTAAAAGGAGATTTTTTTGGTTCGTGTACATGGAAAATTCACAAACAAAACTTTATAAAAGTAAACATAGTACATAGGTGCTACTTATTTTAAAAGATTTTTTTTCCAGTACACCCGCGAGAGTAAATGGAAAGAAGAATATCAATTTTTAATCATTATTTTAGCCGCATGGATACGTTCATTACGTCATAGAATCAGAAATGAGAAAATTACTAATGTCACTGACATAGGCCAGCAGATTAGCTTCTTGAAATGGCAGTGGGCGGGACACAGCGTAACGGACCGATGGCCGGGTGTGTAATATATGTAATAATAACAGATAATTTAAATGCAATTGCAATAACGATCAAATGATATAATTTTCAATTTACATAAAAACTCACTACCTAATTACATTTGACCTAATATTTTATATCATATAACCATCATTTGCTCTAATAACTTTTAGTTTAATGTTCATCTTATATAATTATCACTTGTCCAAATGCTCTTTTTATTTAACGTTATTTTGTTATAATCTTCTTTTATATAATTATCACTTGTCCAGATACTCTTTTTATATAACGCTAATTTACTAAAATATACTAATTAATAATTGGTTACTATAATAATATAAGGGTTTTAACATATACAAAAAAAACTTTTTTAAAGAAAATCATAAATAATGAGTAAAAACAGTAATGATTATTTACCTAACCTTATTTTAAATGTATTTATCCATGTTTGTATGTACGTTCATCTTTTTCCCTTCCCTTGATATTGAAAATAATATTGAATTTATATTTAAGTAGTAATATTTTTTTATCTGCTCCCTCAATATTAAAAATAAGGTTTAAATATAATTTGTACCTATGTGATAATATTTTTTTTATAATGCGCCCTCGATATTAAACATAATATTTAAATAGTATGTACAAAAAATAAAGAAAGTGCCTCCGCTGCCGGTGCTGGTTGCCGAATTGGCTGGCGGCGCTGGTATAACACGATCTGTGTCTGTGTTACTTTCGCCCTTAGCTTGAGTCGCTCGCACGCTTCGCTCGCTCGCTCGTGTTAAAATATTATTTTTTTTATTTTGACTTTTTTATATAATATTTAAATATTATTGTTAACGAGGGAGACGATGAAAAACTTATTATTAGTTACATAGGTATATTTTATTGAATTGTTTTTTATATCTAAATTTTTGTATACAAAATGCACGCGCATCTTGTATGTGTAACTAATATTTTTATAACATAACATTATAAAATTTGTTATGTATGGATTATAATTATTAGAGCAAAAGAATATTCTTTTGCTCTAATAATTATAATCTATTATAGTTATTATATCTATCTATGTTATCTACACTAATATTATAAAGAGGAAAGATTTGTTTGTTTGTTTGTTTGTTTGTTTGATTGTATTGAATAGGCTCCGAAACTACTGGATCGATTTTAAAAATTCTTTCACTGTTGGATAGGTATGTTATCCCTGAGTGACATAGGCTATGTATGTACCACGGGCGAAGCCGGGATGGACTGCTAGTATGTAATAATTATAATTTATTATAGTAAGTAATTATTAATGTAAATGTTAAATATGTAAAATATTCATTATACCATATAAAATTAGGTCAAATAAAATTATATAAATAAAACAGTATAACAATTGATTTTTATATTAAACAAAAGTATATTAAGTAACATTAGGTTGTATGATCATTAGATGATATGTTGTTATTACATATATTACACACCCCCGATGGCCGTGTGGCCGTTTAGGTTTATATGGACAACTGTGTCAAAATGTCATTTTCCCAAAAGGTCAACTTATAAAATTAACTTCCCAGAAAGACAACTGCTAAATTTGACAACTTCTCGAAAGACAACTTTCCAAAACCACAACTTCCCAAAATGACAACTTTTCAAAATGACAAATTCCCAAAACGACAACTACCCAAAATGACAACTTTAAAAAATTTCAAATTCCCAAAACGACAACTTTAAAAAAAAATCACGGTAATTTTTAAGTATCTATGTGTATTATATATATTTTTATGTATTACTAGCCGAAGTCCGCGACTTGGTTCGCGTGGATTTTATGTTTTTGAAAATGCTCATCAGACTGAACAACTTATGCTAAGGCGTTATTTTTAGGGTTCCGTACCCAAAGGGTAAAAACGGGACTTCGCTGTCTGTTGGTGACCACGTACTGGCAAGCGAAGCGTAGGACACACACCCACAAGGTTATTACATTACAAGGTAATCTGACGACCTGACCAAGGTCGCTGGAAGGCGCTGAATGCAAGCCGCTCTAGATCGGTCATTTTGGGAAATCCTGGCCTATGTCCAGCAGTGAACGTTATGTGGCTGAAATGATGATGATGATGATGGAAACGTTCAGACGTTCACTGCGGGACCTATTAGCTTCCACCAAGTATTTTTAAAATGATCAATCGAAAGCGGCTCGACACCAGGGGGATTACTCTAAAAGTAGTAAGCAAGACGGACGTTAACTGCGTATCCACGTTTTGGTGTCAAGCAACATTGAGAATTAATTTATGATGATAAAGTCTAATTTGGTTTCCGTCAGAGTAGAAAAAGGCCACTCCAAGTCTTCCCGTGGATGTCTTAGAAGGCGACTTAGGAAATACAAGCTAAACAAAGCTTATAAACATCAATGAGACCTATCCAATCCGTTTGGCCAGCGTGGAGAGGTAGGGCAACTACTACTGGTTGCTCTGGCCAAGTATGGCTTTGGTAGTACACAGAGGGTCTTGCTCCTGCAGTGGAGACCAAAAGACCTGATAATGATGATGGTTCGACATAGAAATAGGACGTCGGATTATTGACCACCCTGTTCTACCTGTATTTCAGACTTCGACGAGGCGAGTTATCTTCTTCTTATCGTGTGTGTTAGTGACTTACACTAGTGTCAGAGTTTTTAAACCGCCTTAAAGGCCTCTCACATGGTTTTAGGTAACGACCAATGTCAAAGACAGTGACCGGGACCGACGGCTTAACGTGCCCTCCGAAGCACGGATCATCTTACTTATCAGACAATCAGGTGATCAGCCTACAATGTCCTAACCAAACTAGGACCACAACACAAAGTCGTTGCCCCCGCCGGGAATCGACCCCTCGACCTCCGGGTATGAGCCGAACGCTCTAACCACTACACCACGGAGGCGAGTTATAAGATCTAGTTATCACTACAACCGCAGTCCAGTACTAGCAATTATTGAATGACGGCCCTCAATCAGCTTTGCTAATTGGACGTGGATTGCAATTTGTTCACAGTTCCCAATGTAATAAAAACTGAACCTTAAAGTAAGCATTATAAGGTTGAGTTTTAGAGGATCGACTCTTAGAATATAGTTTTTAAATCTATAATATTGGATTTAAGAAAGCATTCAACTAATTCAAATCAAATACTTTTTCCTAAACGGCAAAACGATCAAAAAGAAAACTCAAGTAATAACATCAATTTCTTATCCCTGGCAAATCACTGACCCTGTATGTGGCACGAAGGTTGGCAGCATTGCCACGTTGAATGGCAAGGCTTATCTTTTGAGCCAGATAAGGGCCAGCCCTCGTGTCTCGCGTGATATCAGTCAAATGCGCCGATGGTCCCTGCGACCCTACCGTTGAAAAGAAATTATGTTCTTATTAATTTATTTGCTAAACATTGCCGTAAAGACTTAACTCAAAAAAAAAAAACAATCATAATCTATTGAGTTTATTTGAAATATAAAATTGTGACATCATATTATGTTAGAGTCAAATAGCTCTTGTAAATTAAAGGCGACGCGTGATCAATAAGAAGTAACATTATTTTTTAATACCGTTCACATCAGCACGATAAATCTTTTTTGTTAATCTTCTTTCATCCATCCTCTCAACATGTCCAAACCACCTGAACATTCCAATTACATCAAAATAAAACACTCGTGTGTTATAAACTCAAAAAGTTCTGTCTGCCCCAGTAGGGATAAAGACGTGACAGTATGTTTATATGTATGTATTGTTAGTGCAATAAATAAATTTTATCTCATCTTTTCTTTTCTAAACTAGCATGAAAATGGCTGAAAATTGAAAATAGAATCTTTGTCTACCTCGCCAACGACAGATCCCGCAAGATACAAAAAGCTCTGTGTGCCCGGTAAGGGATTAAGACGTAATAGTATGTATGTATGCCTGTATTGTTGGTGCAATAAAGAAATCTCATCTTATCTTCTTTTGACTAGCATGAAACTGGCTAAGAAAGAGAAAATAGACTCTTTGTCTACCTCACTAACGACAGACTAGATCCAAGACCCCGCAAGATACAAAAAGCTCTGTGTGCTCCGTTAGGTATAATGACGTGACAGTATGTTTGTATGTATGCATTGTTGCAATATATAAATTTTATTTCATCTCCTATTCTCTAGACTAGCACGAAATCGGCTGAAAATAGAGACTTTGTCTACCTCGCCAACGACAGACGTGATCTAACACCCCGGAAGATACAAAAAGCTCTGTGTGCCCCATTAGGGGTAAAGGCGTGACAATTTGTTTGTATGTATGTATTATTGGTGCAATAAAGAAATTTCATCTTATCTTTTCTATACTAGCATGAAAGCGGCTGAAAAAAGAAAATAGAGACTTTGTCTACCTCGCCAACGACAGACGTGCTCCAACACCCTATAGTTATAAAACAATATATTTTTACGTCACTGCCATTTGATACGCACAGGCTGCGATAGGATTTCAATACTTTTGTTGTTACTGTCTGGAGCAGCTACTTTATTAGGGTTTCGGGTTCAAATCCTCGAGCTACGAAGATTTTGTATGATCTATATGGCAATATGAGCCTACAATGCTCTCCGAGTACAATATAATGATGCCTTCAGGGTAATGTTGGGGCTTCCGCGATACTGCAGTGCATCAAAGTCAAAGTCAAAGTCAATTTTTTTATTTAATGTAGGATAAATTTATCTCTTATTGAAGGTCATTTTTTTTAAATATTTTTTTAGTGAAAAGCTTAAAACTACTGGCGTTTCGGAACTACCACTGCTGGGAAGATTACGCCGAAAGAAACTTAGTTCAGTATTGGTCCCTACCCAGCCTGATGGGCTATGTTACAATTACAATACAGATTTACACCTAAGCTATGCATTTAATTTATACAATTACAATTTGCAGTCAACTATTTTCAAGAATTTTTCTCAGCTGCCATCCAATATGTTTGCGCAGGCGCATGTCGATGGCTTTCATGCCATTCTACGTAAGCGGATCGCATCACTGATGCACAGTGCGCAGAAGTGCCAACACTGTCTTGAAGGTACTAGGTAGTAAATTTGATTGCCCAATTGTGCGGCACTGGGTAAATGCTCATGCGAATGTCCCGGGGTCGCACGGCGGGGCAAGAAAAATATTAGTACTAACATAGTTCATAAGTTCTGTAATACAAACAAAATGGTTGTATGCCTGAATAAATATTTTTATTATTTTATTTCTATATTATTTTGACATTAGAAATGTCTTTTCGTTGGCTCCAGTGTAGACTCTGTTTCACGAAAAAGTTTTAACCTTTTATCAGATTTGCGAAGATGTGATATTTAAAATATAACTACAACTAGAGGTAAATAATTCCCCTTTATTAAATATTTTTACAATAGAAAGTTCCGGTAACTCCGCTCCCCCACCACCTCCCTCTTCTCTAATATTTAAAATATGTTCAAAAGACGTGTATTTAAAAGAGCGAGCTGTAAGGTGTAAAAGGAATTATCTGAAAAAGTCAAAAACGAAAAAAGTTATGGCCGAAAAAGTGAAGAAATAATAATTTTTTCGAATTTTGGATTTTGGTGCTCGATATTTTCGAGCCCGGTACACTCTGGGGCGGGCTCTTCGATTAGTTATATATTTTATACTCATTATTTATTTTTAGTTGTTTTCTTTGTTTTAATTGTATGTAGTTTATGTTTTATTATTTTAATTTAGGTAGGTTATTTAGTTTTTAATTAAATAAATATTGTGTACTGTATTTATTTCATTAAAAAATTAACGAAGACTGATATAAAAAAAATGAATGCAATATAAAGTTGCTCGATGGCGTCTTCTTACGTATCCTACGCTACTTGCATTTTTTTACCTTCCTTATACAACTGTTGTATAAAATACTATAACTTACTTACTTACTCGTACGTACATAACTACTCTTATACGAAGCAGAGTGCCTCTTCGCGGGCGTCAGAATAAATCTGCCAAAATAAATCTTCTTATAACGTTGCTTCTTCCTATGTATACATACATACATACTATCACGTCTTTATCCTTAATGGGGCAGACAGAGCATTTTGGGTCTTGCGGTTCTATGCAGAGCCCAGGGCCGCAAGACCCAAAAGCCACTTTTAGCGTCATGGTGGGCGAGAAGATGGAAAAGTATGTATACCGAATCCATACCATTTACTCATATTATATGATTGGTGTAGGGTTCTGAACACGTACGCTCAGATCAATATAGGTCCAATAGGCAGTGATTCAACTAACGTCTCGACCTCACCCCATAAAAAGTTATGAGGGCATTTCTAAGGCGCCATTATGATTCGCGTACTCCATTTAGGTTACTTTGATTTTTTGTGAGCTACGTGAAAGATTGGTCGTGGTCTGACGTGTGTCGATTAGTCCTAAAATAAAATATGTAGGGACAAATTACATTGATTGTGCTAGCCCCAAAGTAAGTTCGAGACTTGTGTTATGGGATACTAACTCAACGATACTTTATAAATGATATTTTATAACAAATACATATATAGATAAACATTAAAGATAATTAGATAAATTAAAAATTAAATAGAAGAAAAAGAATCAGGACAATTTGAAAAAGGCCATTTTCCAACTTGCCCTGACCGGGAATCGAACCCGGGACCTCCGGGTGGCGGACTAGCTTGGTGACCACTGCGCCACGTCAATTGCTTGCTTACCCCTAGATTTGTGGGTTGATCTGTACTGTCACACTGCTGGGCAAAGGTTTCCCCCATCTCCTTCTAAATATCTCGATCGTGTGCCACTTCCAACCATTCCCTCTCAAACTGTCGCAAGCCGTCACACTAACGCTTCCGGGACCTACCTCTCTTCCTTCGATTTATTTATTGTCACAAAATCCGCATTCATGCTATTTCTGACCTCTCCTTTTTTATGTAATCTGAAATCCTCCTGCAATCTGGTCGCGGTGCGTACATTATGTATAGATTTATGTATTACTTATATTTAGAATTAAGATATTCTATATCGATTTTGATATAAATAAAAAGTTCCAGTTAGAGAAATAACATACCTAAGAAATGAGGCTTTAGATATTCAGGTCTCAACTTGATACATATTTCTAGGAAAGTAATCTTTAACGTCTAGATATTTTCTAACGGGAATATAATGCTGAAATGATTATAATCACACCTACCTCTTTAGTATTTTTAGGGTTCCTTACCCAAATGGGACCCTATTAGTAAGGTTCTGATGTCCATCCATCCGTCTTTCTGTCTAATGAATCGTGATAGCTAGACAGATCAAATTTTCACAGATGATGTATTTCTGTTGCCGACATACAACAAGTAAAATAAATAATAATAATAATACCTAATGGCCCCCAATATTTGAGTTCCACATTTTTATAAGTATAACAAGGAGGCTTATACTTTTATAAAAATATGGAACTCAAAGAACAGAAGTTAAAAGTAAAAGGCTTAAAAACACCAAACTCGGCGAAACACAAATGAAAAGTAACACAACACAAATTTCACTTTCGGGTAAAACGGGACACCAACAAATTTGGCCCACGAAATGGGAAAAGTTTTGCGACTTACGGATGACAAGTGAACTTTGGACTTTTTGCCCTTTTTTCAATAAAATTGTGTATTTTTTCACGACCGTTTGAAGCATTGACCGTGACACACTGGAATGAACTAATTTCCAAGATGGCGTTTGTAAATAGAGAAAAGGTAAAGCATTTTTCGTTGCTAATGAGTGTTATTTAAAGACTTGTTAGAGGGACATGGTCAAGTTTTACTGCGGAATAAGTTGTTTTTACTGATAAAGATTAATTTTTTTTATTTTATTAATTAAATTTGACGACCTCCGTGGGTCAACACGCTAGACCGCTAATTCGGAGGTCCTGGGTTCGATCCCCAGCCAGGGCAAGTTGGAAAATGGCCTTTTTCATATCTTCCTGGGTCTTGGATGTTTATCTATATATGTATTTGTTATAAAATATAGTATCGTTGAGTTAGTTAGTATCTCATGACACAAGTCTCGAACTTACTTTGGGGCTAGCTCAATCAGTGTAATTTGTCCCTATATATTTATTTATTTATTTAATTGTTTTAGTAGTTGATTTTTTTTTCTTACAGGCTTATTACAAGCTTTTATTTAGTTTCACCTGACCCGTTGTCTGTCTGTCTGTCTGTAATCAAATCTTACCAGTTAAAGACCCACTTCCCGGTTTCCGATTGAGCTAAAATTTTGTAAATATAGAGGGTCGTGCTACTGCAGTGTAACTGCCTCCGTGGTGTAGTGGTTAGAGCGTTCGACTCATACCCGGAGGTCGCGGGTTCGATTCCCAGCGGGAGCAACGACTTTGTGTTGTTGTCCTAGTTTGGTCAAGATATTGCAGGCTGATCACCTGATTGTCTGATAAATAAGATGATCCATGCTTCGGAGGGCACGTTAAGCCGTCGGTCCCGGTCACTGTCTTTGACCATTGGTCGTTACCTAAAACCATGTCAGAGGCCTTTAAGGCGGTTTAAAAACTCTGACACTAGTGTAAGTCACTAACACACACGATAAGAACAAGAAGACTGCAGTGGAGACAAAGAGACCTAATGATGATGATAACGGAGTGTCTTTTATCATACAATACGAAAATGATCGCGGTAGATTTTACTTTGAGACAGATAGAAACAGCTACAGTTGTTTAAATTAAAATAATTTTTGAAGTGAAAACTTCTTTAGCGGCATTGTGCACTTTTTTTGGAATGGGTAAAAAATGTTAAACTCGCGTCAGGACACGTGACCTGATCGAAAATTCGTAAGACGGCGCAGGGCGCTTGCGCGAATGTTCGTGTGTGTTTATGTTACAGCGTGCTACGCGCATCCATGTCAGGGGTGTCATCCTCAAATGCCTGTCCGGTAATTGAGATCATGGCTTCGGGTACGCGCGCCCGGCCTCCCGAGCTGCCACTGGCTCATCCCTAAATCCTCCAAGCCAGTGGTATCCAAATCCTTTATCCTCTCCAATCCTTACTAATCCCACCTTTCCTTCCTATATCCTAATTCCCTAGTTTAACAGTTGATTCCCGAGGAGGGTTGATGCCAGGCGGCGGCCGGTCATAAAATCGCAAAAATACAACAGCATTCCCAAGGAGGGTTGACGTTAGGCAGGCGGCCAGTCATAAAAATCAGCCAAAACTTTTTACAACATGGAAAGTTTAAATTTGGAGTGCGATCAGGTTAGGGCGTTCCCCCGAGGCGACGCGCAGGAGCAGCACCCGGCGCCTGTGGGAAATATGTCAGGGTTGTTGCACCGGGGACGGGTGCAACGTAAGAAGCGAGTCCAGGAAGTAAAGATAAGATTTGCTAGTTGGAATGTTGGATCTATGACAGGTAAAAGCAGGGAACTGGCGGATGTATTAAAGAGGCGGAACGTAAATGTGGCATGTTTACAGGAAACAAGGTGGAAAAGGACGAAAGCTAGTGAGATTGGAGAAGGATATAAATTTTACTATTGTGGAAGTGATGGGAAGAATAATGGTGTAGGCATAGTTTTAGACAATGGATTAAAGGATAGTGTGATAGAGGTCAATAGAATAAATGATAGGATGATGACA
This sequence comes from Acrobasis consociella, assembly GCA_963555685.1. NCBI lineage: Eukaryota > Metazoa > Arthropoda > Insecta > Lepidoptera > Pyralidae > Acrobasis > Acrobasis consociella. The sequence continues at coordinate 2,400,328 of OY743127.1, forward strand.
GTGAAAGTATTGATGAAAGATGTAGTTTTAAATATAGTAAGCGCGTATGCTCCACAGGTAGGATGTGATGATAGGGCTAAAGAAAAATTTTGGGAAGATTTTGATGAGATGGTCATGAACATACCAGATGATGAAGAATTATATATTGGGGGAGATTTTAATGGGCATGTTGGACGGGGAAACCAAGGTTATGAAGTGGTGCATGGAGGATGGGGATTTGGTGATCAAAATAAGGAGGGTGAAACTCTACTACAAACCGCTTCTGATTTCAATTTTGTCGTAGTCAACACATATTTCAAAAAAAGAGACCAACATTTAATAACATACAGCAGTGGTGCACACAGAACACAAATAGACTACTTTCTCATACGTAAAAATAGATTAAATACTGTCAAAGATTGCAAGATAATTCCCAGCGAAAATTTAGTTTCACAACATAAACTATTAGTGATGGATATGAAAGTAAAAACTCAGATTTCTAAAACAAAGCCACATTTCATACCTCAAATAAAATGGCATCTTTTGCAAAATGAAACACAAGCAGTAGAATTCAGGGAAAAAATAGTGGATAAAATGATTGAAATGGGAGACATGACAGATAAAAGTGTGAATGATGCGTGGATTGAAATGTCAAATGAAATAAGGAGAGTTGCAAAGTGTGTTCTAGGTGAATCAAAGGGTAAGAGTAAAATAGATAAAGAAACTTGGTGGTGGGATGATGAGGTACAACAAGTTATAAAAGAAAAGAAAATCGCGTTCAAAGAGTGGCAAGGTGTTGATGAAAGAGATGAAAGTTTGAAAGAAAGAAAGAAATTAGAATACAAGGAATGCAAAAAGTCAGCGAAGAGGATTGTTGCTATTGCAAAGGCTAACCAACAAGATAAAATATACAAAGAACTGGAAAAACCTACAGGACAGAAAAAGTTATTTAAACTGGCAAAAATGAGGGAAAGAAATTCAAAAGATATTAAAAATATTAAATGCATAAAAAATGAAGAAGGAAGAATTTTGACAAAAGATGATGAAATAAAAGAACGATGGAAAAACTATTTCAACAAATTGATGAATGAGGAAAATGACTGGAGTGGAATTCTTGAGGATGTGCCTAAAAATAAAGGGTTGGTGAATGAAGTAAAAATGGAAGAAGTGCAAGATGCGGTAGAAAGCATGAAAAATGGAAAAGCTGTAGGACCAGATAAGATACCAGTGGAGGTATGGAAGTTGTTAAAGGTTGATGGATGGAAGTGGCTGGCTTTATTCTTCAATAAGTTGTTGCAAGAAGAGGCGATCCCTGACGAGTGGGGTGCCAGTTTACTGGTGCCTATATTCAAAAATAAGGGTGATGTACAGGACTGCAACAACTATCGAGGAATAAAGCTCATGTCACATAGCATGAAAGTATGGGAAAGGGTGATAGAGAAAAGAATGAGAGAGGAGAGTGAGATAAGTGAAAATCAATTTGGGTTTATGCCTGGCCGTGGAACTATGAACGCAATATTTTCCATTCGCCAACTTTGCGAAAAATACCGCCTTGCTAACAACAACTTGCATATGGTGTTCATAGACCTCGAAAAGGCTTATGATAGGGTCCCGAGAGAAGTGCTATGGTGGGCATTGAGAAAGAAGGGAGTGCCTGAAAAATACCTGCGTCTTATACAAGCCATGTACAGTAGAGCGAGTACATCTGTCCGGTCCGAAGCTGGGGTCACCAGCGAGTTCAATGTGGCTGTAGGCTTGCATCAGGGATCGGCGTTAAGCCCTTATCTGTTCCTTCTGGTGATGGACGCCTTGACGTCGGATATCCAAGAAGAGACACCCTGGTGCATGCTGTTCGCCGATGACATCGTCCTCGTAGGTGAAGATGGACTTGAGGTTCAGAGCAGACTGGTAAAATGGCAGCAGAGACTGGAGAGCTTCGGTTTTAAAATAAGCAGGACCAAAACCCAGCAATTTTTTGCTGATTTTGGAGGTCCCTCCGGTTTCGAGTCAATTGCCTTAGATGGTGCATCCCTACCAGTCTGCTCCGACTTCCGATACCTCGGGTCTCTTCTTCAAAGCGACGGCAATATAGACCGAGACATCAATGGGCGCATAAACGCAGGATGGATGAAGTGGCGACAGGTAACCGGAGTAATTTGTGACTCTCGCATGCCCCTTAGGCTCAAAGGCAAGATCTATAAGAGCATAATAAGACCTGTCATTATGTATGGCGCTGAGTGCTGGGCAACCAAGGTGATGGATGAAAGACGATTGCATGTAGCGGAGATGAGAATGTTGAGGTGGATGAGTGGTGTGACTAAAATGGATAAGATAAGAAATGAGTACGTAAGAGAAAGTGTGAAAGTAGCCCCAATTACAGAGAAGTTGCGAAGTAGTAGGTTAGGATGGTATGGGCATGTATTGAGGAGAGAAGAAAGTCATGTTACTAAAAGAGTGTTGAATATGAAAGTTAATGGGAAAATAAATAGAGGGAGGCCAAAGAAAAGGTGGTTGGAATGTGTGAGGGAGGATATGGGAAAACGGAATATAACATCGGAGCTGGCTCAGGATAGGGGAAAATGGAAGAAACTTACATGTACTCCCGACCCCACATAATGTGGGATAAGGAGAGGAAGATGATGTGCTACGCGCATCCATGGATGGTGACAGCTGATGGCTCGACCGTCTGTGTAGTGGCCATACTGCTGTGTATTTGAAAATGATTTTGTTGAAAATGAATTTGGTCATGCTTGTGACATTTGTGACATACTGTGGTTCAGAAAAGATTTGAAATATTTTATACTGATAATTAAAGCAATTCGTGCAAAATTATTCCCTAACCATTCCAAAATATCAAAAATGCACAACGTTAATATTCAAGTTTTCACTTCTGCCGGCACTCCCAGAGTGCAACCCGTCGTTTTTTCAAAACTATAAAGTGACTGCACCCTTAAAAAACACATCTGATTTTAATAAAAATTTTAAGGGACCACCTGACAATTATGCCCTTTCAAACAAACAAAAAAATCCTTTTTTTAAATAAGTCTTCGAATAATCAGTGAACATACATAAAAAATCGTGACGTATTGATAACGTCCTCCTTTTTGGAACTCGATTAACAAGATTTAAACGTTCTTTTTGTAAAACGACAATAATAAACTTCTTTTATTTACTTTAAGGGTTTCGTACCCAAAAGGGTAAATCTTATACCTTTAAACGAGCAATTCTTGTATATATATTTATAAATTTCTGTGATCTCAAAAACGGCTCTAACGATTTCGCTGATAATTTGTATATCGGGGTTTTCAGGGGTAAAAAATCGATCTAGATTAGTCTTATGTTTGGGAAAACGCGTGTTTTCGAGTTTTCATGCGTTTTTCTTTCCACGCAGAATATGGTCGCTAATTTCGTCGCGCCGCGACCGCCTTGATTTAGCTCAGTGGTTAAGGATAGCGACCGCTAGAAAGAGTGTTACTGGTTCGAATCCCACTCGGTGAATTACTTTTGTATTTTTTTTATGTACAAGTTTATATTTTATTTTTATTTTGCATTGTTTTTAGACAAGTTTAAAAGTCGCCCAGGTCCTACTATTATATACCCTATTACTAAGACTCCGCCGTCTGTCTGTCTGTCTGTTTTGAAAGAAAGAACAATACTTTCATCAACTTCATAATTTCAGCCGCATAACGTCCACTGCTAAACATAGGCCTCTCCCAAAGATTTCCAAAATGACCGAACAAGGGCGTATAAATACTTTATCTGGTACAAATTTACAGGAACATGCAATATTTTAATTGCAAACTTATTTTAATTTACAGTTTGTCTGTCACCAGGTTGTATCTCATAGACCATGAAAGCTAAGACTGGAAATTTTCACAACAAGTTGCTATAACAACAAGTACTAAAAACATAATAAAATAAATATTAAAGTGTGGCTCCCGTACACTAAAAGTATTTTTTTATAGATTATGGTACGGAACCCCTCATGCGCGCATACGACTCGCACTTGGCAGGTTATTTTAATAAATCTGTATCACAGATTTTTTTTATTAAAAACAAGACAAATATTATTATACTGAGATTAAATAACTAAAACCTAAATATAACTAAGTAATAATATCACAGACTGACCTTTCTGTAATAAAAAAATCGCCCAGGAATAATTCTGTATGGAAAATTATGAAAATGCCAAATAACGAATACTGTGGTTTTCGCATATTTCTGCATAGCGTATAATTTAGCATGGCTTTCGCGTAACACACAATTTTAATGAGGCTTTTATTTTTCAGAGTTGCGGTCTCTCCTTTAATTATTATTTTTAATTGCAATGTTGAATTTTGCTATACATTTTTTGGAAAAGTTACGGGAAATATTACCGCTTAATTACTTGAAATTCGGGATGATCCATTTTTAAGTAAAATAATTTTTACATCGCCTATGCCAGTCTTTCTCTCATCTCCCTTAAGCCTGGGTCTACTTCCCGGCTTCTTCTCCAACCTTGATTGTGTATGGTGACCTCTGCGTTACTAAACAACAAACAAAAATGAATGAAGCGATACTATAGTTCACAAGAAGCATACAAGACGGCGCCAGCAGTACCCTACATCTCGATCTCAGAGTTCTGGTTGGAACTGACTATATATGTACAACCTCCGACGGTGTCGACGACGACACCATGCCTGGCGGTAAAATCTTCCCTTTGTGGCGGTCGAGCTTATCACCTCTCTCTCAATCACGCTCAATTATAAGACCATCATTATCAACAGGTCTTTTTGTCTTCACTGCAGGAGCACGACTCTCTCTGCACTACCAGCGCCATACTTGGCCAGAGCAGCCAGAGGATTTGGCCTACCCACTCCTCGCTGGCCAGATGGTTTGGAGAGGTCTTATTGATGATTGTAAGCTTTGTTTAGCTTGTATTTCCTAAGTCGACTTACTACTTCTACGACATTCACTGGAAGACTTAGAGGGGTCCTATTCTACTCTGCGGAAAACCATAGGCGAAATTATAAGACCGTTGATACACATATCATACTTGGCGACGTGATTGACGACGCTTTACCCCGTCTCCTAGAACCGGCAAAGTCCATGCTGGTTTAGATCCAAATAAAAATGTTGTAACATCAGATGTTATGAGCCTCCACTGCAGGAACACGACCTTTCTATACTACCAGAGCCATACTTGGCCAGAGCAGTCAGAGCAGGTCTTGTGTGTTAGTGACTAACACTAGTGTCAGAGTTTTTAAACCGCCTTAAAGGCCTCTGACATGGTTTAAGGTAACGACCAATGTCAAAGACAGTGACCGGGACCGACAGCTTAACGTGCCCTCCGAAGCACGGATCATATTACTTATCGGACAATTAGGTGATCAGCCTACAATGTCCTAACCAAACTAGGACAACAACATAATGTCGTTGCCCCCGCCGGGAGTCGAACCCGCGACCTCCGGGTGTGAGGCGAACGCTCTAACCACTACACCACGGAGGCAGATAGAGCAGGTTGGAGAAGTCTTTTTGATGTTTATGTGTGAAAAAGTTTGTAGTGTGCGTTTAAAATGTTTATAATGTTTTATTTTTCATGTATTTCCTAAATTAAGATTGTATTTCTACAACACCCATGGAAGATTTGGAATGGTCCTATACTCTGCCGGAAACCACACGGCAATCCCTTACTATTTACTATTATATTTGTATACTATATTTTAAAATGTCTTTCTAATTCTTCGTTACCACAACGTTCTATCTTATTTGAATCTTACTATGCATGCAAATTTGTAATTTGACTTTGAATGAAATTCTCCCAAACTAATAAACTTTATCTAATTATCTTTATTCTTCTACGAGCATAAGATTAGCACTGAAGTGGCTTTTCTTTCAGCATGGAAGAAATAATTAAATAAAGTCTACTGAAATGAAGGAAACAAATTAAACCTCCGTGGAAACAGTCATACTGGTGACCCAGAAAAACATTAATCTATATTCCAGTCAGAAATGGAACCCAGTACTCGGCGGGAATAGGTAAGTACTTGCAGAAATAGGTACTTAGTTATAAGTTATACATTTATTTAATCAGACACCTGAACTACGGTGTTGCAAACTCTTTTGAAATATTTGTACCTATTTGTTTTTAACCCTCAATGCAAAAAGAAGGGTGCTATAAGTTGGATGCCTCTTACACCACAATAAATATCTTCATGAGTATGTATACCCAATTTAATTCATTCTTATCTGTTTATTTATCATGTTACCCTTTTGGTACGTGATCCTACTAAATAACGCTGCCTACGGCGATCACTGATTGTAACATACATACATACATACTATCACTTATTTAAACTAATGGGGTAGACAAAGCATTTTGTGTCTTGTGGCTCTAAGCAGACTGAGCTAAAGGCAGGGAAAATAATCTTTATAAAAAACTTGACAGACATTCTTCTATAAGATTAGCACTGAAGTGGCTTTTCTTTCAGCATGGAAGAAATAATTAAATAAAGTCTACTGAAATGAAGGAAACAAATTAAACCTCCGTGGAAACATTTATACTGGTGACCCAGAAAAACATTAATCTATATTCCAGTCAGAAATGGAACCCAGTACTCGGCGGGAATAGGTAAGTACTTGCAGAAATAGGTACTCAGTTATACATTTATTTAATTAGACACCGTAACTACAGTGTTGCAAACTCTTTTGACATTTTTGTACCTATTTGTTTTTAACCCCCGAAGTAAAAAGGTAAATGTAAGGTAGGTATAAAGTTTGATGCTAATGTCTGTCTGTCTGTCTGTGGCATCGTAATGCTATCTAAATCTTTTTAATTTATTATAAATTTATTTTACATACTAAAACTTTATTGCATAGTTTTGAGAAAAGTACAAGTGACGGATCTAATGCCATATGGCATTATCTCTAATCGACAATTAGACGAAACAGAAAACATGTGGCTTGAAATTCTTGAAGAAGTAAACAAAATATATATATCTACTCGTACACTAAGTTGGATATACATACTCATACCCATTTTAATTCATTCTTATCTGTTTATTTATCATGTTACCCTTTTGGTGCGTGATCCTATTAAATAACGCTGCCTACGGCGATTACTGATTGTAACATACATACATACATACTATCACTTATTTAATCTAATGGGGTAGGCAGAGCATTGTGTGTCTTGCGGCTCTAAGCAGACTGAGCTATGTAAGGGCAGGGAAAATAAACTTTATAAAAAACTTGACAGGTGTCAAGGGACACCCGGATGGAACGAAGTTCCTTTCGATTAATTAGTGAAGAAATTGTAATATTTTTTTTTTTAGGTTATAATAATATTTTATTATTTATTATGTACAAAAAACCTGTATACACTTACCAAAAATAATCGTCGCGACACCAAACTGTTCAATGCGAAATAGAAAGACGAGACGAAAATAACTGGCTTGCTTTCTATGAGAGAGAGAGAGAGAGAGAGAGACAGACAGAGAAACACGCGCACGCCGCACGGCTTACAACTATAGCAAAAAGTGTCGTTGCAACTTTTGGTCTTAATTTTTCCCGTCTAGCCCCCTTTCGCAACGCGCGATAAGGAACTACGTTCCAATAAACATCTACTACAATCAAAACACTTTTTATGTCTTGTAGGATAGACTGAATTGATAAGAAGAATTGGTTGCTCTATAGGAAAGTCTTTAGCTCTTCACTGGCTCATTTTCATTGGTCGAAAACTCAGTCGATATACAGCATGCTGGGACTCCCCGTACGCGGGCTAACGACCAATGAAAGCTATAAGTCGATACAGTGGTTGTTACAAGAGTTTAACGCCACGTTTAACTCTTGTGGCCATGACTCTTGTGTTGAGGAGCTCAGTGGGAGAGTGCATTACTAGCGCTTTCGCGAGTAAAGCGACACGGGGCGTGGTCCGCAACTGGATGGGTGACCACAAGTGGCATAACAAGTTTTCGAGGTCCTCCTTGCTTCGGAAGGTACGTATAAGCCGTTGGTGCCGGCCATCATCATTGCATGGCAGTCGTCAAGCTATGTCAGATACTTTTAGGCAGCTCGACACCAGTGTTGGCCACTTACACACACGAAAAACAAACAACAAACGCCACGTTAAGGCCATACCGAAATTTTCCGGGGTCCAGTGGCGCCGCCATTTAAAATAAACCATTTAAAAGGAAACGGAGATATCATTCAAAATTGTGTCTTGGTCAAGCCCTAGATAACCCTTAAAACTATTTTATGAACTACTGTTTATAATTTAAAGTGCGAACGTGAAGCTTTTCTACGCACATTAGCTAAAAGTGGCCGTTTTTCGCAAATGTGCGTAGAAAAGCTTCACGTTCTCACTTTAAACTACAAAAAGTAGTTTAAAAAATACTTTGAATGGGTATCTAGAACTTGACCAAGACACAATTTTAAAATGATATCTCCGTTTCATTTTAAATGATTTATTTTAAATGGCGGCGCCACTGGCCCCCGGAAAATTTGGGTATGGCCTTAAGCGTGATATGTGGGATTCAGGTGTGTAGGTAGAAAAGTGATTCTCATTTTATTATCACATTGAAATATAATGCACTTACAGTTTTATGACCTTTTTATTATCTCGTATGCTTAAATAAAGATTTACGATATATTTGAATTTTATGGTAATGCACTATTTTTGCTACGCATTTGAACTCTACAATATTTTGCCTGCTACTTTATCTGTAGACAGCTCCACAATTTTTTTTATGAAAAGCAAGTGCATTATAAAAACAAGTATAATATAAACATATATATATATATATATATATATATAATATAAACAAGTACAATACAATACAATAATACCCTTTATTGCACAAAAATAAAAACAGGACAAATTTATTTTTATTTATTTATTTATTAAAACTTTATTGATCCACCATTAAAAATTGTTTACAATTGGCGGACTTAACGCTAAGAGCGTTCTCTCCCAGTCAATCATAGGGATAAACAGATAAATTGTTGCGGCGAAAAAAATAATTAAATATAAAAATATTATTATATATTACATAACATATCTTATAATATATACCTGCATATAATATATACCTTAGTTTATAATATGACATAAACATACACATATATAATACATACAATATACAATCATATATACTTACATTATAAATACACTATTACGATGATGACGATGGTGATATAACCTATTAGAAAATAACTAATTTATAAGATGAGAATGTACTCTTCTTTTAAAAGAAAATTTTGTGGAAATTTCTTTAATGTCAACGGGTAAAGCTTTCCAGAGCCGTGAAGCTTGTAGGGTAAAAGAGTTAGCCATAAAGTTTGTGCGATGTAAAGGAATGAAAAGGAGACGAGAGTCTGCAGAACGAAGTTGCCGATCATGAGTATCGGATAGGAATTGAAATTTACTTTTTAAGTATTCCGGAGAATTGGGATTAGATAAAATTGAAAAGAGAGTGCAAAGAATTCGCATTTGTCTGCGTTCACGGATAGGAAGCCATTTAAGCTCAGAAAGGAAAGATGATATATGATCATATTTACGAAGGCAGAAAAAACAAATTCTTAATAACCGGCCAAGTACGAGTCAAACTCGCGCACGAAGGGTTTCGTAGCATTATCTATAAAATAAAAGCTTGTAAAAAATGACGTTTTTGTATACTTAAATATTTATACTATGTTTTTTTTTTGTATTTTTCGTTATAGCGGTAACAGAAATTATACATCATCTGTAAAATTTTTAACTGTCGTCTAGTCTTGCTCTATAACAATCTAATAACAATTCATGGCATACAGTCATAAAAGGTACCATAAAAAATAATAGAATTTTCTATTCAGTCACTTCAATGTGAAAAAAATATTCATTCGCGATTTAAAATGAATATTGAAGTGAAAACTTCTTTAGCGACGTTGTGCACTGTTTTTGGAATGGGTAAAAATTGTTAAACTCGCGTCAGGACACGTGACCTGATCGAAAATTCGTAAGACGGATGGAGAGTAGACAGCTGGCGCGGCGTAGGAGAGGGAGTATCCCCCTCTCTTTCTACGGCGCGGCGAAAATGTATGCCTGCGCCTGCTGTTTCGTATATCAAAAATGCACAACGTTAATATTCAAGTTTTGACTTCTGCCGGCACTCCCAGAGTGCAACCCATCTTTTTTTGGTATTTTTAGTTGTAGCGGTAACAGAAATTATACATCATCTGTAAAATTTTCAACTGTCGTCTAGTCTTGCTCTATAACAATCTAATAACAATTCATGGCATACAGTCATAAAAGGTACCATAAAAAAAAAATAGAATTTTCTATTCAGTCACTTCAATGTGAAAAAAATATTCATTCGCGATTTAAAATGAATATTGAAGTAAAAACTTCTTTAGCGACGTTGTGCACTGTTTTTGGAATGGGTAAAAAATGTTAAACTCGCGTCAGGACACGTGACCTGATCGAAAATTCGTAAGACGGATGGAGAGTAGACAGCTGACGCGGCGTAGGAGAGGGAGTATCCCCCTCTCTTTCTACGGCGCGGCGAAAATGTATGCCTACGCCTGCTGTTTCGTTTAGGCGGCGCAGGGCGCTTGCGCGAATGTTCGTGTGTGTTTATGTTACAGCGTGCTACGCGCATCCATGGATGGTGACAGCTGATGGCTCGACCGTCTGTGTAGCACTCTCAGAGTGCAACCCGTCGTTTTTTTTTACATTGAATTGACTACACAGAAAAATCTGTCATTTTTTATGGTAAAGAGGAATGATATTGCTAGCAGCAGAAAAATTAATTTCGCATCTCTGCCACATTGGGTCAAATTTAACTTGCAAGATTTGATTACATAGACCGACAACAGGTAAAACTGAACAAATCGTGTAAAAATCTTTTATAGGAATGTGGAAATACATACATACATACATACTATCACGTCTTTATCCCTAATAGGGCAGACAGAGCATTTTTGCCTATTCCCTCGATCGGCTTTTACGATCTGCGCGGAAAGAGAAACAGCTGGTACATTCTAAGTTTTTCGTTTCTCCCAGACCAGCATGGGAGATGTGGAAATGGTAAAAAATATTTTATTTTATTTAGTCCGTCAACTAGATTAAACAAAAATAAAGGACGCATATTTTTTCGTTAAGCAAAGTAGTGAAAATTCACAAAGATACAGCGCTTTGAAGTTTCGGAGTGGTGATTTACGCCATCTTTGATTAAAAATCGTAGCTTATAGATCTCATCATAGAACATGACGTCATGCAAAATGTAAATGCGCTGGATCTTCATCATTGTTTACTTATCAGAGAAAAAAAAAGATATGTTTACCATACTTTTTAATAATGTACCTATATAATGAACCAAAAAATTCCTTTTTAGTCCACACTCCTATTAGTCAAAATTAAATCGAAAATTCTTTACTGAGTACCTTAAACATGAAGCGGACAAAACTTTATTAACTCTAAAATATCTTCCAAGTTGTTTCAATTGAACATCTGGGCAACTGTTAAAGGTCTTATCTCCACATCGAAGTGGAAGAACTCAATTATAAAGGGTTCCGTAATTCCCCCTTAACCAGATTACTCCAAGTTCTGTACTTTCTCATAGCGTATAACTTTGCATAATTCTTGTTAATAAAAGTAAATTTTAGGAGCTTTTATATTTAATTTGAATTATTATTACCTACCTTTTGTGGTTAATTGTAAATTATTTTAAGCTGGTTTGTGAGTAAAGAAAAGACTCGCCAAGAGCGAGTCGGAATCACGTAAGAAGATTTCCGTACCATTTATCTATTAAAAAATCACGTCGGTAGTATGGGAGCCAACTTTAATAATTTTTTTATTCTGATTTTAGTAATTGTTGTTGAAGCAGCAACAGAAATACACTTTATGTGAAAACTTCAACTGTCAAGCTATCACGGTTCATACTGCGGCCAGACGGACAGACGGACGGACGGACAGTGGCGTTATAGTAATAGGGTACTCTTTGAGGAATGTACCAGCTGCTTTTCTTCCTTGTGAATGCCAGAGAAGCCGATCAAAAGAATGTGGAAAATGGAAACTTGGTGAATTTATGTCAAAATAGTTATGAGAAACAGCAACGTCTAGTGCTGTTTCTCATAACTATTTTGACACTCTTTTCCACCATCAAGTGTTCCAGACTAATATCTGAACCGTGCATGTGTATGACACAGACATTTTAGCGAAAGCCAATGATATTATGTTGTTCTATACGTCGCACAAAGAACCTATACATTTTTTTTTGTTTTAAAAAATCATGATTAATTTAAGTGCGCAGTTAAAAATATTTATATAATAGACAAAACTTTACAAATACTTTGAGGCTCTTTCAAACTGTGTGATTTATCAGTGTACATATTTAACTAACTGTGCATGCGGGCTTCGCTCCCCGTGGGAATTTCGGAATAAAAAATATCATACATACATACATACATAATATCACGCCTGTTTCCCGCAGGGGTAGGCAGAGACTATGGACCTCCACTTGCTACGATCCTGACAAACCTCTTTTGCTTCATCTAAACTCATCAATCTCTTCATACATGCCCTTCATAAAAATATCATATATTATTAAAACATGTCCTATGTCCTTCCCCGGGTCTTAAACGATATCCATACCAAATTTTTAAATCGATCCATCCCTTTACGCGTTATGGCGCGACCAAGGGAAATATTATAGGTATTCATTTTTATCACCATCATCAGGTATTTTTCTCTCCACTGCACAACCCTCTCTGTACTACCAGAGCCCTTGGCCAGAGCAGCGAGAGGACTTGGCCTACACTCTCCTCTCTGGTCAGACGGGTTGGAGAGGTCTCATTGATGTTTATAAGGTTTGTTCAGCTTGTTATTATATATAAATACATACATACTATCACGTCTTTATCCCTAATGGGGCAGACAGAGCATTTTGGGTCTTGCGGTTCTATGCAGAGCCCAGGGCCGCAAGACCCAAAAGCCACTTTTAGCGTCATGGTGGGCGAGAAGATGGAAAAGCAATCAATACAGTGATGGGTTGCTAGCCGCATCGCCTGTTAACATGATTTGCATTTTTGCCAATTTCCTCGATCGGCTTTTACGATCTGCGTGGGAAGAGAAGCAGCTGGTACATTCTAAGTTTTTTTATTTCTCCCAGACCAGCATGGGAATTATTATATATTATTCATTTATATATATATTTATCGTTTATTGACACGATTGCTACGTCTACAGAATTATTTATCAATGTCCTTAATCAAGTCCCGATAATGACAGTAATTGTCCAGAATTCAAGCGAATTAATTGTCAATTATGTCGGCGCGATAATTTATTACGATTCAACTCATTGCTATTGAATAAACATGAGCTATTCAAAATTACCTATTTAAAGAAGAACAATTACCTATTTGAATGTATAATTCATATATAGGTATATATAATAAATACATGTTATTATTATCTGTAGGTATATTTTAGGTAATTTATATAATACAGTATATCTTATACCTTTAAACGAGCAATTCTTGTATGTATGTATGTATATATATATATATTTATTTATAAAGGAGAAAATTCAAATTGGGCCCAAAGTCAAAGTTCGAGCTGTCAGGCGGCCATGAAGTCAATAGTTAGTACTACTAATGGCGATCATTTGTTAGTATGGCATGAAACCTGTGGGGTTATTCCACAACTTTTTATATCCATTTAAAGATTTATTTCTTTCATACTTTTTTCCCAAGTGCCGGCCAGATTCCGGCGATGCACTAGGTTGTTAGCACTAGTGACGGTGAGCAATTATTACTATGACATTAAAAGTGTAGGGTTATTCCACAACGATTTATGGGCTTTTGAAAAGTGAACTTTTCACACATGAAAAAAAAAAGTGCCGGCCAGAAGGCGGCCACAATTTCAATTGTTAGCATTACTAATGGCGATCATTTGTTAGTATGGCATGAAACCTGTGGGGTTATTCCACAACTTTTTATTTCCATTTAAAGATTTATTTCTTTCATACTTTTTTCCCAAGTGCCGGCCAGATTCCGGCGATGCACTAGGTTGTTAGCACTAGTGACGGTGAGCAATTATTACTATGGCATTAAAAGTGTAGGGTTATTCCACGACGATTTATGGGCTTTTGAAAAGTGAACTATTCACACATTTAAAAAAAAAGTGCCGGCCAGAAGGCGGCCACAATTCCAATTGTTAGCATTACTAATGGCGATCATTTGTTAGTATGGCATGAAACCTGTGGGGTTATTCCACAACTTTTTATTTCCATTTAAAGATTTATTTCTTTCATACTTTTTTCCCAAGTGCCGGCCAGATTCCGGCGATGCAATAGGTTGTTAGCACTAGTGACGGTGAGCAATTATTACTATGGCATTAAAAGTGTAGGGTTATTCCACAACGATTTATGGGCTTTTGAAAAGTGAACTTTTCACACATTTAAAAAAAAGTGCCGGCCAGAAGGCGGCCACAATTCCAATTGTTACCATTACTAATGGCTATCATTTGTTAGTATGGCATGAAACCTGTGGGGTTATTCCACAACTTTTTATTTCCATTTTAAGATTTATTTCTTTCATACTTTTTTTCCAAGTGCCGGCCAGATTCCGGCGATGCACTAGGTTGTTAGCATTAGTGACGGTGAGCAATTATTACTATGACATTAAAAGTGTAGGGTTATTCCACAACGATTTATGGGCTTTTGAAAAGTGAACTTTTCATACATTTAAAAAAAAAGTGCCGGCCAAAAGGCGGCCACAATTTCAATTGTGAGCATTACTAATGGCGATCATTTGTTAGTATGGCATGAAACCTGTGGGGTTATTCCACAACTTTTTATTTCCAATTAAAGATTTATTTCTTTCATACTTTTTTTCCAAGTGCCGGCCAGTCTCCGGCGATGCACTAGGTTATTAGCACTAGTGACGGTGAGCAATTATTACTATGGCATTAAAAGTGTAGGGTTATTCCACAACGATTTATGGGCTTTTGAAAAGTGAACTTTTCACACATTTAAAAAAAAAGTGCCGGCCAGAAGGCGGCCACAATTCCAATTGTTAGCATTACTAATGGCGATCATTTGTTAGTATGGCATGAAACCTGTGGGGTTATTCCACAACTTTTTATTTCCATTTAAAGATTTATTTCTTTCATACTTTTTTCCCAAGTGCCGGCCAGATTCCGGCGATGAACTAGTTTGTTAGCATTAGTGACGGTGAGCAATTATTACTATGACATTAAAAGTGTAGGGTTATTCCACAACGATTTATGGGCTTTTGAAAAGTGAACTTTTCATACATTTAAAAAAAAAGTGCCGGCCAAAAGGCGGCCACAATTTCAATTGTGAGCATTACTAATGGCGATCATTTGTTAGTATGGCATGAAACCTGTGGGGTTATTCCACAACTTTTTATTTCCAATTAAAGACTTATTTCTTTCATACTTTTTTCCCAAGTGCCGGCCAGATTCCGGCGATGCATTACATACTACATTCAGTTCAGCGTTTTCCTGGAACCTTGCATAGGTCGTCTTACTACCTTGTAGTTGGGTGCCCTACGATACAATTGGAATTGTGGCCGCCTTCTGGCCGGCACTTTTTTTTTAAATGTGTGAAAAGTTCACTTTTCAAAAGCCCATAAATCGTTGTGGAATAACCCTACACTTTTAATGCCATAGTAATAATTGCTCACCGTCACTAGTGCTAATAACCTAGTGCATCGCCGGAGACTGGCCGGCACTTGGAAAAAAAGTATGAAAGAAATAAATCTTTAATTGGAAATAAAAAGTTGTGGAATAACCCCACAGGTTTCATGCCATACTAACAAATGATCGCCATTAGTAATGCTCACAATTGAAATTGTGGCCGCCTTTTGGCCGGCACTTTTTTTTTAAATGTATGAAAAGTTCACTTTTCAAAAGCCCATAAATCGTTGTGGAATAACCCTACACTTTTAATGCCATAGTAATAATTGCTCACCGTCACTAATGCTAACAACCTAGTGCATCGCCGGAATCTGGCCGGCACTTGGGAAAAAAGTATGAAAGAAATAAATCTTTAAATGGAAATAAAAAGTTGTGGAATAACCCCACAGGTTTCATGCCATACTAACAAATGATCGCCATTAGTAATGCTAACAATTGGAATTGTGGCCGCCTTCTGGCCGGCACTTTTTTTTTAAATGTGTGAAAAGTTCACCTTTCAAAAGCCCATAAATCGTTGTGGAATAACCCTACACTTTTTATGCCATAGTAATAATTGCTCACCGTCACTAATGCTAACAACCTAGTGCATCGCCGGAATCTGGCCGGCACTTGGGAAAAAAGTATGAAAGAAATAAATCTTTAAATGGAAATAAAAAGTTGTGGAATAACCCCACAGGTTTCATGCCATACTAACAAATGATCGCCATTAGTAATGCTAACAATTGGAATTGTGGCCGCCTTCTGGCCGGCACTTTTTTTTTAAATGTGTGAAAAGTTCACCTTTCAAAAGCCCATAAATCGTTGTGGAATAACCCTACACTTTTAATGCCATAGTAATAATTGCTCACCGTCACTAGTGCTAATAACCTAGTGCATCGCCGGAGACTGGCCGGCACTTGGAAAAAAAGTATGAAAGAAATAAATCTTTAATTGGAAATAAAAAGTTGTGGAATAACCCCACAGATTTCATGCCATACTAACAAATGATCGCCATTAGTAATGCTCACAATTGAAATTGTGGCCGCCTTTTGGCCGGCACTTTTTTTTTAAATGTATGAAAAGTTCACTTTTCAAAAGCCCATAAATCGTTGTGGAATAACCCTACACTTTTAATATCATAGTAATAATTGCTCACCGTCACTAATGCTAACAACCTAGTGCATCGCCGGAATCTGGCCGGCACTTGGGAAAAAAGTATGAAAGAAATAAATCTTTAAATGGAAATAAAAAGTTGTGGAATAACCCCACAGGTTTCATGCCATACTAACAAATGATCGCCATTAGTAATGCTAACAATTGGAATTGTGGCCGCCTTCTGGCCGGCACTTTTTTTTTAAATGTGTGAAAAGTTCACTTTTCAAAAGCCCATAAATCGTTGTGGAATAACCCTACACTTTTAATGCCAAAGTAATAATTGCTCACCGTCACTAGTGCTAACAACCTAGTGCATCGCCGGAGACTGGCCGGCACTTGGAAAAAAAGTATGAAAGAAATAAATCTTTAATTGGAAATAAAAAGTTGTGGAATAACCCCACAGGTTTCATGCCATACTAACAAATGATCGCCATTAGTAGTACTAACAATAGAAATCTTGGCCGCCTCCATAGCCAGAGTTTGACATGTGGACCCAAAAATGTATGGCGCCTGAATGGTCTCCTTTCTGTGATCTCGAAAACGGCTATAACGATTTCGCTGAAAATTTGTATATGGGGGTTTTCGGGGGTAAATAATCGATCTAGATTAGTTTTATGTTTGGGAAAACGCGTGTTTTCGAGTTTTCATGCGTTTTTCTTTCCACGCAGAATATGGTCGCTAATTTCGTCGCACCGCGACCGCCTTGATTTAGCTCAGTGGTTAAGGATAGCGACCGCTAGAAAGAGTGTTACGGGTTCGAATCCCACTCGGTGACTTACTTTTGTTTTTTTTTATGTTTAAGTTTATATTTTTTTTTATTTTGCATTGTTTTAGACAAGTTTAAAAAAAATTAGTTAATGTTTGAGATGTAACCGAGCAAAGCTCGGTCGCCCAGGTACTTAGTATTTATATACTGGCTGACTGGTAAATCATGCGTCATATTTAAATATGACGCATGATTTACCAGTCAATGTCCTTAGGACATTATAAATCATAATCACACCCCAGGTAGCATTTATATGTCATTATGTCGTCCGATTACGGTACTGCTCGACGTAAGAGACGTCATGTCTTGACGTCGGGGGGTCCCAACAGATGACGTCAATTTGTCACAGCCTCAAGACGTCAGTTTAAAGACGTTAGAGAGACGTCATATAGGGACGTTACTGGGCCGTACATATTAAGGAAGCCACTGACGTTTGAGTGACGTCATATACTGAATTCATAGGGACGTTACTGGGCCGGACATATTAGAGCAGCCACTGACGTTGAAGTGACGTTATACACAGACGTTACTAAGACATACAAGTCAAGAGTAGGACCTACGGGAGCTCATGATATGAACAGTGTGTTTTGTAGAAGCAAGCGATCTTGGGTGTCGCTACCATCGCACATCGATATGGAAATTAAACCACACTCTACTGCTGAACTCGATTTATTGGAAATATGCACCAAGTAATAAGAATGCACATAAAAGAAACCATAACTAGTTTTAATTTTAAAAACAGCGCCATTTAGGGATTCTCTAAGGAACTAACATTTGCATACATTATTACTCAAAATAAAAGGTTTTATGGTTATGATTAGAACTATTACTTAATGCTTTTAACGTCTTATTTTTTTACGGAATGGACGGAGTCTAAAACTGCCTAATTTAGAGAAAATAAAATTAATTAACAAATTTGACTACACGAATTAAGACAGCGGGTCTTATATAAATTGTAAGAACACACTTACAGCTGATATCATTAGCACGGCAATATGCTACCCGTTGGCAGTTTGGGTGGGTAGTTTGATAAAAAAAGAGAACCGCCCTGGCTATTGATTGAAATAACGTGCTGGCAAAACTGGCACTAAAGCCTGAGCTGCGCATTTAAGCTCTAAGATGGTTCTTAGTTATTGGTCAGGGGCCCTAGATCAAAAGACTAAGTTACGTGTTATAATCCATCCCTCTTCGCTTCATCTCGCAAATCCTTACGCGTGATAGTAGAATAGAATTTAGCGCTTAGCATGTAGCATTTACGTTTGCAGGCATCTTACCAGCGTATCTTGAAGAGACTCGAGAACTTTTATGGATGAAACTAAAAAAAACACAATCTAAGTAGTATAATCTATATTTAAGATGCAATAAAGGACAGTGGGACACAATTGCCATAACAATGATATAGGGACCATGTTTTTTTAAGACCATAGACTTAAGGACATGGAAAAATGATTTAAGCCGTACTTTTACTTAAACTTAACAGGTGGCCAACTTCACAACTTGGAATATGATATGCTCAGATCCTGACCCTAAAAAGACGTCAGTAAAACGTCCTCTTGGCGGCGTATATGGTACGTCCTGATATTGACCCTAAATATACGTCAGTAAAACGTACACTTTGTGGCGAATATGGTACGTCCAGATACTGACCCTAAATAGACGTCAGTAAAACGTCCTCTTGGCGGCGTATATGGTACGTCCAGATACTTGCCTTTAACTGACGTAAATACGACGTCCTATTTAACGCTGACCCTAAACTGACGTCACTTTAACGTCTGCTCTCAACGAATAAATGACCGACCTTATTATGACCTATGAGTGACGTCACTTATACGTCGCTGACGTCAGTTTGCTACCTGGGACGTAACATCAAAAATATAAAACCAAAAAAATGCTCATTAATAGGGAAATATCATGATAAAAATATGGATTATCTAACAAGTTTATCCATAAATATTCAAAGTTAAGTACTTCAGTGAAAACAGAATAAAAATTGGTTTAAAAATAAACGAGATATAACGATTTTTCGAAAATATGTTTATCTCACTCGCAAATACGCCATTTTCTATGACAAATGTATTGATGATATAAACGTTGACGTCACTAGTTCATATCGGACTTCTCTTTCTAATTGAAACTTTAAAGTATCACAAGTTCGTCGCTCATTAAGATATATTTTAAATTCTCATATTTTTTTTTAACATTTCGTTTTAACCGACTACCAAAAAAGGTGGATGTTTTCACTTCGTCGCGAACTTTTTTTTTAATGTATGTTCACCGATTATTCAAAGACTCCTCGACCGATTTGGAAGATTCTTTTTTTAAATGGTATACTTTCGAGTATTTATTTTTATTCATATAAACTTAATCAAAATCGGTTGTATAGTTTGGGAGTGAAGTTTTTAGTTTTGAAAAATTATTCAACTGACGCTTTTGCCGCAAATTCATTATTACAAGCTTTTATTTAGTTTCACCTGTCCCGTTGTCTGTCTATCTGTCTATAATCAAATCTTGCAAGTTAAATTTGACCCACTTCCCGGTTACCGATTGAGCTGGAATTTAACACATGATAATGACCTGATCTGATGATGGAGCCAAATGATGGCCATAGGGACATGTTTTAAAACGACACAATTCCAACGAGTTTGTTCGCGCGCGTTCGATTCGTCTTGAGGAATCTTTAGATAAACTCTTGTTTTAAAAAAAAATAGTTTTATAATTACTTTTTTCTAAACGTCAAACGTGTGCACACCCTAACAAAACTCCAAGCTGACTTGGCTTCTCTACTGTTAATTTTTGAAGTGAAAACTTCTTTAGCGGCGTTGTGCACTTTTTTTGGAATGGGTAAAAAATGTTAAACTCGCGTCAGGACACGTGACCTGATCGAAAATTCGTAAGACGGTTGGAGAGTAGACAGCTGGCGCGTGTGCGTTACTCTACCTAGAAAGTAGCTCCTAGAGAGATATGAGTGGAATATATAATTAGTACCCAATATGCTGTAAATGTGCCCGGCATAAATAATTTGTGGGGGTTGTCGTTTTGGAAAAAAATTGAAAAAACGGTTCCTGCTAGGATAACGTTGTTCCAGCAGGAAAATTCTAAACTATTGATCGAAAGGAGAAACAATGTGCATGGTCAGATAGCTTATATTTGTGGAAGTATGTGCGGCGAATATGGAATATGTGACGGTTCAGGTTTTTAAGATATCGAGTTTCCTGCTGGAGTAACGTTTAGCGAAATCGTTGTGCTCTAAAACTGTTACATGTGCGCATGTAGAATAATTTCACATGAGTAGCTCTTGATTTGTGCTAATGGAACACATAATTATATTTAAGAAAATATTTATAATTTTCGAGTAATCGCGCTTTTTTGAAATACAAAAAAAAATTCGCAGCGCTGTTAAGAGAAAACGTATAAGCTCACTAAAACCTGTATTCGGTCCATCTCGACTCCTATTAAATCCATAAAAAAATTGGGAAGTGTAGGTACATCAGTTATCAAATAATATTACAAAAATCAAAATTATCCTATCATAATTTTGACGGTCAACATACAAGAAAACGGATCAACGCAAGACGTGCGGGTATGAACTAAAAATTAGTACCTACAGTCGAATAACGCATTGCGAATTTTCAGCTAGAAATGTTTCGTATGTAAAAAGTTATAAACAAAAAACAAAACCTGGAAACAAGGGCCGATAACCCGACCAAATTCGAATGACTACAAAAAAGCGGCGGTTTCATACATATCGATGACCTTCTTTATTGGACGTCTTATACCTAAAACGTTGTCATACAGTCGCGTTGAAAGGTATTTTGGCATTTCTTTTTTTTCACCCGAGCGTTTTTTGTTGGCAATTTTTTAACCTTATTCCTAAGAATAAAAACTATGTAAAAACCAGTATCCTCGTCAAAATGACATAGATTAGGCAGCGGACCCCGGTCTCGGAAGCGTTACGTACGGCTAAGGATGCAACAGGGAATACGCTCGGATGATGATGAATCTTAATATTATTATAATTATAATAATATTAAGATATTTAATATAAATATTATTATAATTATAATTAATGGTAATTTAAATATTTCATCAATCGAAAAATGGTATTCACAAACTCACATTATTTTTAAAAGACCTATTCAACGATATGTCACAAAATGTATTTGTCGAGAAAAAAAATTTACTCCCTCCTTACTTGTATGGCAGCTACACCGCGGACGGACAGAAAGACAGACATGGCGAAACTATAAGGTCCTTGTTTACTACGGACTTTAATCAATTTATATTCAGTCATAAAAAATACAAATTGTTTTACGTTGTAAATAAATATAGTTACGCAGAAAACTTGGCTGTATGAGTGAGACTCAAATGGCCCTTTGCTTTTTCTTTTTGGAAAACTAAACAGCTGGTGTAAACAAACAATGATATGACTTGATTTAGTTGTTTATTTTATGAAATTTAAGTGGTTTTGTGGATTTTGTGGATACATGTTGTCGATTCAAAATCGTTATTTTTTTACGCTTAACGATATAGAAATTATTTCAATTCAGTATAAATTTCGGTAAGTATTCCGAACACACACAATCACATTCTCCCTCTAGAGGATGAATGAAATTCAGTACATTTTACTTTGCCTGTTTTTAACAGATTTAAAATGACTATTGTTATGTTCGCTTTTTGTGTCATAGAATGTGACTTTTTTGAGCAAGTGGTACGAAAATAATATTTATATATAATTACTATGCATATAATTTACACACTTTTAAATAAAAACTACATTAATACATAAATACTTACCACTTGGCACCTCACCGTAAATCGTCGAGCGTAAACTATATATATATATCATCAGGTCTTTTTGTCTCCACTGCAGGAGCACGACCCTCTCTGTACTACTAGAGCCATAAACTATGCTTGCAAGTATCTACCTACGGGCGCCCAGCTGGCCGCCCGCTGCTGAATGAATCGCTGGCAAGCAAACTCGCGTGCGCCCGGCCAGCCGCCTACTGCTGAATGAAGTGAACCGCTGGCAAGCAAACTCGAGTGCGCCCGGCCGGACGCGCTGAATGAACGTTCATGACATGTCATGTCCGAACATGACATGACATGACAACTCGCCCGATGACGATATAATGCATCGATACCGCTAACGCCCCCGGCACCGGGCGGCAAAAGGTATTACTTAAATAAATAAACGCGAAGTGCATCTTCTTTTGCGTGATTTACATCTCTATTTGTGGATTTTAACTACTTTTAGGATTCCGTACCCAAAGGATAAAAACGGGACCCTATTACTAAGACTCCAGTGTCCGTTTGTCCGTCTGTCTTTCTGTGATCAGGCTGTATCTCATGAACCGTGATAGCTAAACAGTTAAAAAGCCAATGCAACCACTTAGCGTTGTTTTGTTTTTTTTTTCGCCATAAATGAAATCTGGGTCATATATTAGAGAACCAAAAGTAGTCAATGTAAAAAAAATCCCAAAAAATGGGGCTAGCAATTCATCACTATTTTGATTACATTTTCCACCTATACGCCCACCAGTATGCTAAACGTGGTCCTGTCTACCCCGTAAGGGATAAAGACGTGATAATATGTATATATGTAAGTATGAATGATAGATTCTAATAAAAATAACCCCTGTAAAAAAATAGCAATTATTACCTAACAGATCGTACAGGGTTTTTTTTTACATATTGTATGGTATAAGTACATACAAGTTTATTTATTGTTGACTGGTCTGTTTTCTACTTGAGTGTACTTCGGCTCAACACGTTTCGACCGGTTCGTAACTAAGTTAAGAAGGTCATCGATATGTATGAAACCGCCGCTTTTTTGTAGTCATTCGAATTTGATCGGGTTATCGGCCCTTGTTTCCAGGTTTTATTTTTTGTTTATATCTTTTTACATACTTAACATTTCTAGCTGAAAATTCGCAATGCGTTATTCGACTATAGGTACTAATTTTTAGTTCATACCCGCACGTCTTGCGTTGATCCGTTTTCTTGTATGTTGACCGTCAAAATTATGATAGGATAATTTTGATTTTTGTAATATTATTTGATAACTGATGTACCTACACTTCCCAATTTTTTTATGGATTTAATAGGAGTCGAGATGGACCGAATACAGTTTTTAGTGAGCTTATACATTTTCTCTTAACGGCGCTGCGAATTTTTTTTTGTATTTCAAAAAAAGCGCGATTACTCGAAAATTATAAATATTTTCTTAAATATAATTATGTGTGCCATTAGCACAAATCAAGAGCTACTCATGTGAAATTATTCTACATGCGCACATGTAACAGTTTTAGAGCACAACGATTTCGCTAAACGTTACTCCAGCAGGAAACTCGATATCTTAAAAACCTGAACCGTCACATATTCCATATTCGCCGCACATACTTCCACAAATATAAGCTATCTGACCATGCACATTGTTTCTCCTTTCGATCAGTAGTTTAGAATTTTCCTGCTGGAACAACGTTACCCTAGCAGGAACCGTTTTTTCCATTTTTTTCCGAAACGACAACCCCCACAAATTATTTATGCTGGGCACATTTACAGCATATTGGGTACTAATTATATATTCCACTCATATCTCTCTAGGAGCTAATTTCTAGGTAGAGTAACGCACACAGCTGGCGCAGCGTAGGAGAGGGAGTATCCCCCTCTCTTTCTACAGCACGGCGAAAATGTATGCCTGCGCCTGCTGTTTCGTTTAGGCGGCGCAGGGCGCTTGCGCGAATATTCGTGTGTGTTTATGTTACAGCGTGCTACGCCCATCCATGGATGGTGACAGGCTCGACCGTCTGTGTAGTGGCCATACTGCTGTGTTTTCACTTCTGCCGGCACTCCCAGAGTGCAACCCGTCGTTTTTTTTCATTCATTCATTTCAGCCGCATAACGTTCACTGCTGGACATAGGCCTCTCCAAAAGATTTCCAAAATTTTTACTACTATCATGATACTTTTAATTCTTATCAACTAATCCATGAAAAGCAAAACACTGCAACGTAGCACTGCGTAGGTTTTTCGTAGCATTTAGTAGCACGTATGCTACGATAAACTTGCTACGGATTTAACACGACGCTACGAATCTTCTACGAATTAGTGCCCGGGAAGATGAATTTAACAATGCATTTAACAATGTCATGCCTACCCATTGCCAACATAATTATTTGCCTTTCCTCGACACTAGATGGCGCTAAAGGTAATAATTAAAACATAAAAATATTTTATTACTTTTATTTAAATACAGTAGTACTGTTATTAATTTAAAATGCCGTATATGAAATGCAATTAATATTCTAAAAGCATATTTAACACTTTACATGTCAATTTCTATCAGTCGTGTTTGCTGCCATCTGTGAGAGCTGCTGGTACTAATTTGCTTACTTACTTTTGCCTACTTATAGTAACTATTAGTGGGCAATAGTTTCTATGGCGTTCGTTGGGTATGTTACGTTTGTTTTTATATTATCTTTGACAATGTTCATTTTTTTTTTTAATTTATTGTACATAGGATTAACAAACAGTGTAACTATACAAATTTCGTAATTAAGTACAAAATCTTAAATATTACTAATAGCTACACCAACGACGTTAACCTCATTTACATTTATTTGAGTGTAACAAAGTTGAATGCGGTGAACAACAACTAATTCTAGAAACAAAATGCTAAACAAGAAGCTGATATAATTAAGAAAGTAACTAAGTAAATGCTTCAATAAAGTTATATTTATTTTTTATTTTTATTTTAGCCTATATAAGTACTTATTTTACTTTAAGTGACCCCATAGGCCAATGTTACCAATAAGGTAAACAAGGAACACAATATTGGCTAATGATTTACCTATATTATCTTATAGTTTTAATTTAACACTTGAAAATATATATGTTTAAATTGCAAAATCATAATATTTTTTATAACTGCAGTTAATTATTATATAACAGTTAATCATTATATATAACAGTTCATATTGTTAAACAATGTGGAAGGGACATACCCGCAATAAATCAAACCACGAACTTATACTAGATCACTACAACAGTATGATGCAATTAAAATAACAGTCAAAAATAAAAATAAATCAGCATTTCCATACAAAAGTATGTAGCCGCCCAGGCAATTTCAACAGGAATGTCGTTTTTCTTTTGTTTTTAACTGTTATTTTATTATCATTTTACTATTATAGTGATCTAGTTTACCATGACATTTTAATCCTTTACGGGGTAAACAGAGCCTACAGCCCTGAATTTGGCTGTAAAATACTTTTATGCCTGGAAACTATAGGTACCTACACATTTCGTATTCAAGTCATGTTAAGCTAATAAGGCTTCAAATCCTAGACAAAGGCTCTAATTAGCCTTTGTTGTCAGAATAAGAGGATAATACTCTTGTCATGATCTTGCAGATTTTCATATTTAATGAACTCTTAAATCTCATGTACACGTTGACTTTTCATTGGTTTTGGAAAAAGAAATAATGTATAGTACATAAATTCTTCTATCCATATACGTAATTCAAATTAGTGTATGACTTACAATAAAAATGTTGCGAAAATGATTTTTGATCGAGACCACGTAGTTATTGCCCGTCCGTATGCCGCGTGCGGTCGATGACCTCCGGCCGTCCGGCCGGCGGCGCCTAGCGACGGTACTACTAATTGATATTACGATTTTACTTTCGAGTTTTAGTTAACATTTTTTGTTTTTGAATTTCTATTTTGACTAGCAAATTAGGTCTTACTAAAGATCCTTATGAAGTGGCCTTCGGCTCCACAACCAATAAAAAATTACCACGTATAGTACTAATAGTATTAGACCGGTAGAATAATCTCAAAATCCTACTTGAATTTTAAATTTTTGAAGTATATAAGGTCTAACATAATATACTGAAACTATTTTAAGGGTGAATTCAGTCCTTTTTTTTTTTTTTTGAATTGTCAGACATAGGTTGCCTCAGACGGCATTTCCTACTCCACCGGGCAAGGTTTGAGGAGCGAGCCAGAGGCCCGGCTTCCTATATTTATAAACTACTAGCAGCAGCACAAAGGGTTCCCAAGAGGGAAACCTCGGCTTTGGGCGCGCTAGGGATTTTAGCAAATTTGGGGTGCAGCAACACCCATGTTTTGCCGGAAGGGCCGAAGCTACGGTTGCCAGAAGGGCCTACTTAGGACGCAAATCGTCCAGGTGCCGCCGGGCGGTACCTAGTGAACGAGCTAATGTTTCTACGCCTACGCATTCGATTACGGCGAATGCGGGGGGGTCGGATCGCGTGGTTACTCTGGCTACTCGGAGCTGCAGAGAGGTCGAATCGGGCCAAGTCAGCCATAATCCGGTCGTCGGGATCAGAGAGAACATGCCTCGGACGCCTACCGGTGAGTCTACGAGGGTTGTGTTCCGGGGTGTAGTTAGCTGCCTCTCTAACTAGTCGGTTTGGATGGTTGACGGCTTTATCAAAGTAGCGAGGTGAAGCTTCTTTCATAAAGTGCATCATGGAGGGGAGTTCTAAATCGCGATGGAGATCACTATTCCGAGCTACGAATGGTGCATTGGTAGCTCTGCGAATAAATCGGTTCTGGACCCTTTGGAGCCTAAGCATGTGGGTTGGGGCAGCGTGCGCGAAAACCACGCTGGCATAGGTCAGAACTGGGCGGATGCAAAGTTTGAAAAGAGTTAACTTGTTGCCAAGAGAAAACTTTCTTTGCGTATCATGGGGTTGAGGCGGCTCAAATAAAAGTATGCAGTATTGCATACCTTTTTGATGTGATGACCGAAGGTCATGCCGCTGTCGAAGGTGACACCCAGATATTTGGCCGTACGTGACCAAGGGATTGGTTTGCCGTATAGCGTGATTTGCCTGATGGGCTTGGGTCTGTGCTGGGAGTTGTTCTGTGAACGTGACGCACTTCTCGGATCCTTCGTAAAGTAAACTGCGTTACTTTTCTCCGGATTCACCTCGATACGCCATTTCCTGAACCACTCTCCTAGTGCGTTGACGGCGCACTGGAGTCGGTGACCTATCGTTTGTACGTTCATGGCAGAGCAGTAGAGGGCTGTGTCGTCGGCGAAAAGAGCCAACTCTACACCTTTGGTACGCGGTACATCACTAGTGTATAGTGAGTATAGTAGGGGAGGAATTCAGTCCGTGATACTGAAAAACTTTCCCCGAAGAACATAAATATGAAAAATTTATTTTGGCTTCACATACAAACTTGGATCAGCTGATCGATCAACTTGTATGGGAATTCGAAAATTACTTCTTTTGGCGACCTCTACGCCACTACGAGGAACTAACCACAAACAACAACGTATCATAGTTCACAAGAATCATACAAGATGGCGCCAGCAGAATCTACATCTCGATCTCAGAGTTCTGGTTGCAACTGACTATATATACAACCTCCGTCGATACACCGTCGGAGCCGCGGTTCCCCAGGCGCAACACGCCTGGCGGGAAGGTCTTCCCTTTGTGGCGGTCGAGCATATCACCTCGCTCCCGCTACACTTCTTATATTTCAATACGTGTTCCTTGATGCTAAATGGCGTTCTGGGCCCACAGTATATACGTGCCTATCATCTTTCGTTCAAGTCTGCAAAATCCTAAGCAGACTAGAAACAACTTTTCACAAAGTATGCTGCCCAGTGGGATTCAGACTTAGGCCTCCCGATCAATAAATAGATCAGTATCACAGAATTAATAATAGTATTACATACAGAACGGAAACTTGCACCGTTCCCCGCAATCTGGCGTACGCGCAACAACCCTGTTTTATAGGCACTTACAAGGCTCAAAAGAGGGGTCTTTTGAGCCTTGTAAGTGCCTATAAAACAGGGTTGTTGCTAGTCGCACCAGGGACGTGCTGTCCATAGAGACGCAAAGACATTGGCTACCCGGAGCTTCCCTAATATATCCGCATTTTTTATATTATAATAAATTATAAATAGAAATATATTTTCAAATAAACGCGCGCTTCCCCGTCCGTTTCCCATCGCGCCATATGCAGGCCACCGCCACGTACTACCTTACTTAGGTTATACGTATATACGCTCATGTACTCTAGGGTAAAAGACAATTGTTCATCGTGTCTCGATTTGCACACATTCACAACGCATGGATAAGGATTTGCGTCTGTAGTATGATCGTCAACGTACTTCACCCACGCACACAAACATGAAGTATTCGCGCACACAACTAATATTTTAGACTTTGGCTGATGAATGCCATTTTTGAAACGCAT
The DNA here is from genome assembly GCA_963555685.1 of Acrobasis consociella. Taxonomy (NCBI): domain Eukaryota; kingdom Metazoa; phylum Arthropoda; class Insecta; order Lepidoptera; family Pyralidae; genus Acrobasis; species Acrobasis consociella. The sequence continues at coordinate 2,429,125 of OY743127.1, forward strand.
TAGTAACAATTAAAGCAAATTTTTGTATGGAAAAAAGCATTAGGTTAGTGAAACGCTGATTTCAAAAATGGTCCTTATCTTTAAGCTAGTTCTATCTCAATAATCAACGTTTTTTATCTCTTTTCACTTTTGACCAATAAGGAATGATATCGATTTTAGGCCTATTCATTTGTTCAGAGATGCGTACCGAGATGAAATCTAGAATGTTATTGGTTCTCGCTTGTGTTATGCTACCAATTTAAATACACGGAAGATGTTCGAGGATAAAACGGAACACGAAGATTTTTGTGTTAGTCGTATATATTTGATATTTTTTCTTGTCCAATGATAATTATTTGCATTGTCGCATTACAAATCTCTGAACTCTGAACTTTGTTTTGTTTGCGATAACAGATGAAATTAGGAGAAGTTTCTTATTTTTCTTTTCTATTATTACCTCTTTAAAACAGTTTGCAATGGAAAGGTTTCCATGTGAAAGTGGTGCGCCAGGTGTTTTTTTGCTAAAACTGAGAAGTTACGCGTTTAACCATTTAACTTTTGAGGAAAAAAGTGCAATAATCATAAATGGCCGATGCCAGCCTATTTTGGATTAAGTTCAAACAAGCGGTAAGCTAAAAGGAACATTTATTAATATTTAACATTATGACGCGTATAAGTGGCTCTCAGGATGTAAACACACTAATAGGGTCAGTTTAGTCAGAGAGCTTTATTTTAGTCCCACTGCTGGGCAATGGCCCCACAATTAGTCTACCCTGCAATAATCGGTGATGCACGTCCCTGAGTCGCACGTTGACGTTACGCGAGCCGCTTAGGATCATTGAATCATAATGGTGAGAAACTGCGCATATTATCATTGTTTATCTACGGAAAGTTATAAAGAACAAATTTTTATAGATTTCCGAGTGATGAAAACAGGTAAGCAAAGCAACAAATCTGTGGTGGCGACCATGATTGTTTAACTCACACATTTCTGTGTGCACAGATAGATTGGTACGTTTGTAGTAGTACGAGGTATATATGTTACTCCGTTTCTATGAAGTGCCATACTTGTGTCAGTATCCAAACGTAAGCAAAATGAAAGATAGCAGTCCCAAAGACAATTCCATAGTGAACAACGTACGTCCCAAAACTCCGTCCTCATTTAAATTCAGTCTGTCCGACAAACCTTAACAAATGCGAATTAGTCCCACGGATGTTTACCATAGAACATTAAAAACAAAAGGTTAAGTCATCTTTTTAACCTGAGCTTAATCTCTTTATGTGTTTTATTGAAGTGAAAACTTCTTTAGCGGAGTTGTGCATTTTTTTTTGGAATGGGTAAAAAATCTAAAACTGGCGTCAGGACACGTGACCCTGATCGAAAATTCGTAAGACGGCGCAGGGCGCTTGCGCGAATGTTCGTGTGTGTTTATGTTACAGCGTGCTAATAAAATGTCATGTTTGTGTACGATAACCCAATAAATAAATATTGTATTCTACCACATAAATGAGAGTACTTTTATACTGCAAAATTATTCCCTAACCATTCCAAAATATCAAAAATGCACAACGTTAATATTCAAGTTTTCACTCCCAGAGTGCAACCCGTCGTTTTTTTTTTATTTATATCAAGGTTGCTTAGAAGAAATTGCTTAGCAACAAGGCCCCCTTTTGCGCATTTCCTAGTTTTTAAGATGTAAATAAAGGGTTTGTGTTGTCTTATGAATTTTAATAAAACCATTAGCGCACAATAGGCTCCATACCATTATCTATAAAAAGTCACGTTTCTCGTGTGGAAGCTCCTCTTAAGTTGTTAAAGCGTCAAAAGAATACATCATCTGTGAAAAAATTAACTCTCTAGCTATCACGATTTATGAGATGCAGCCTGGACGTACAGACAGACGGACATACAGCGAAATCTTAATAATAAAGTCCCATCTTTAAGCTTTGGTTACGAAACCCTGAAAAAAAACTAAATATGGTAGACGATGTCTAGGGTCTAATCAATGGAGAGGGAAGATGGTCAATGAAACTCAGAAATAAGACGACGCATCGACTTAGGGCTTATTTTATTTCACTTGTTTTAAACTTCTTCTTCTTTAGGTGTGGATGGATTTTTATTGTAATTTTTTTTTATTTATTTAAAATAATATGTACGTCTTAAGAATTATTTTTGTGAAGTTAACCTTCTTTAATTATGCTATGTCAATACGGTATAGATGTCATTTATCATCCCCAGGGTGGGATCGCAATTTTACCTAACGTTAAACGGCTTTTATCCTAAATTGAAGGGATGCTTTATATAATGTGTGTAAATTTGTAAGATAAAACTTATTTATTATGACGGAGAGACGGATATTGAAGGCCTTTTCCCAACACGAAAGACAAGGAAAGGTCATGTTTTTCGAGGATAATGTTGTAATATTTTCTAAATATAAATGGGTAGTTTATTTCGGACCACGAATAATAACCCTTCTTTTTAATCTCACATCTTCTGATGTTATTAAATGTTAGATAATCTAACAGTTAATCTAATTCTAATATCTCGGCAACTTCCATTAATCATTGGTTGGTAAAAACCTAAAGTAAATAACCGGCCAAGTGGGAGTCGGACTCGCGCACTAAGGGTTCCGTACCATTCTATTCATTATCTATAAAAATCAAGTTGTTTGTATGGGAGCCCCCCTTAAATATTTTTTACTTTTTTTATTTATTATTAAAATAAAAATTCTATTGAGTATTTTGTGAATATTTCAAGTGCCTATGTTGCCATTATTGATATCGAGCAAAAAAGAGCAAAAATTCGCGTTTGTTGTATTGGAGCCCCCCTTAAATATTTACTTTATTTTGTTTTTAGTATTTGTTGTTATAGCGGCAACAGAAATTTTCAACTGACTAGCTATCGCGGTTCTTGAGATACAGCCTGGTGACAGACAGACGGACAGACGGACAGACAGCGAAGTCTTAGTAATAGGGTCCCGTTTTTACCCTTTGGGTACGGAACCCTAAAAATAAATAATTTTGTCATTTTATTACACATTATTTTAAATTGTATCCCTGTATTATAAAATGTTAATTTACTTTAGAGATTGGCTAAAATCATTATCCTTCCAAAACAAGTTAGCATTTTATAAAATGCCACTATCTCTTCCATCAATCACAACTTGATTTGGATGGATATGAGGGTTTTCAAAAATATGTGACACCACCAGGTCCTGGTGTCAAAACAGTGACGTCATCATCATTTCAGCCTCATAACGTCCACTGCTGCTGGACATAGGCTTCTCCCAAGGATTTCCAAAATGACCGACTGCCTTTTCATTATTAGTAGTTATTTTTTGGTCCTTACTTCATAGTACCGCCATCTAGGGTCCCATATTTTTTAAACCCTCATCAAGTTAGTCCACGTTTTTTATACAGACGGTATAGGTTTTATACTACTTCTTTACATTTCTAGAAGATTAGATTTAAGATTATCTAGATATCTTACAATTATAAAACCCGGTAACTTCATCATCGTCCCATATTCCCCCTTGTCATTTATTTTCCCTCACTTTAGTGATAAGTCCGCCTTTGTACCTACTATATTTGAAATGTACTTTTGATTATTGTCATTCTTAGTTGGTGCAATCCCTCCCATGCTAGTATGGGAGAAATAAAAAAAAATTAGAATGTACCAGCTGCTTCTCTTCTCACGCAGATCGTAAAAGCCGATCGAGGGAATGGGCAAAAATGCAAATCATGTTACCAGGCGATGCGGCTAGCAACCCATCACTGTATTGATTGCTTTTCCATCTTCTCGCCCACCATGACGCTTAAAGTGGCTTTTGGGTCTTGCGGCCCTAGGCTCTGCATAGAACCGCAAGACCCAAAATGCTCTGTCTGCCCCATTAGGGATAAAGACGTGATAGTATCGTTACGAAACTGGGTTCGAGATTTGGAGTAAAACGCCAAAGTTCGTATGAGGGTTTTTTTATTCACTACGGAACCCAAAGGTTGACACGTGAAGATGGTCTTCCTGATGTCCAAGTCCAAGTCGCGTAGCAGCTGAGGTCCAGGTATCTCGCCAAAGTAGTCGCAGGTACTTCCACTTGTCGCACTGAGGTAGGTTTCCTTCGCTTCGGTTCGCTTCGAAGTTATCGCTTTCGTAGCTCGTACTGAACTGGCGGGACGCGCACTCGATCGCCTTTTTATATGCGCCGATACAGAGGTCTACACTTTTCTTGAATATTCTCATTACTTGACGAATGTATTTCGATTGACGGGAAACATCGAGACGCCTGTATGTATGTGTGAGTGCGACTAAGCCGACGACCATTCAAAGAACTCTAGCCTTTATGCTGTAAGAATATAAGGCCTAGTTTCGCTTGCATGATTCCACTCGCGAACATTCCAAGTCTATCTCGCCAGCAGAGTTCTTACTCGCGAATATTCTACATCTATCTTGTTCGCGACACTGCCCCCTTCTCAAAGACGCGCGTCCCGAGCGTCACTATTGCTGCCATGATAACGTGCTAGACGGTCTATGTGCACCACTTTGAGTGCCCCTCTTGGTTGACGTTGGATCCGATAAGTCACGTCGTTTATTCGCGTAATGATTTTGTATGGACCTTCCCATCTCGTTTGTAATTTCGGTGATTTTCCTTTCCGGCGAATCGGGTTATGAAGCCATACTAAGACTCCTTCTTCAAAGCCACGTGAGTTCGCTCTTCGGTCATATCTAGTTTTCATGTTTTCACTTGCTTGTAAACCGTTTTCGCGAACTAAGTCATGGATGTTCCATATTCGCTCTCGAAGATCGAAGACGTAGTCTGGCACAGTACATGGGTCTTCTGGTGGCCTCCCTGTTAGGAGATCCACAGGTAATCTAAGTTCTCTGCCGAAATTCACCTGAGCTGGGGTAAGTTTTGTGCTTTCATGCTCCGATGTCCTATAAGCCAGGAGAAAAAGCGGTATGTATTTATCCCAGTCTTTCTGATGTTTGTCAACCAGTTTCGCTAGATGTCTCTCCAGAGTCTGGTTAAATCTCTCCACCATGCCATCAGACTGAGGGTGATATGGAGTGGTCCTCGTTTTATGAATCCCCAGAAGTTTGCAGATTTCTTGAAATAGTTGCGACTCGAAGTTTCTTCCTTGATCTGAGTGGATTTCTAGTGGTACACCAAACCGGCAGATTACTTCCTCAACCAACTTGGAGGCTACTGTCGAAGCTTCTTGGTTAGGTATAGCGAATACTTCCGGCCACTTGCTAAAATAGTCCATGACAACCATGAAGTACTTATTTCCTGATTCAGTTACGGGGAATGGTTCAGCAATGTCTACTGCAATCCGTTCCCAGGGCGCACCGACATTGTAAAGCTGTAGACATCCTCGAGTTCTTGTTGACGGGCCTTTTACGGCTGCACAAGTTGTACATTTGCGGCACCAATCCTGAACATCTTCCCGACAACTCAGCCAGTAAAACCGTTCCCGAATCTTTGTTAGCGTTCTCTTAACGCCTAGATGTCCACCTGTTACACCATCATGTACTTCACGGAGAACGTCTTTCACTCTGTCTCTTGGAACAACAACCTGTAGGTGAAACTCTTTGCCGTTTGGTTTCTCCCATTTACGGTAAAGTATTCCATTCTGCAGGATAAAACTGTGCCATTGAGCCCAATACGCTTTGGTGGTGGGGCTCGTAGGTGCAACTTCTGCCCATCTAGGTTTATCAGCATTACGTTCTTTCCATGCGATGATGAGCCTTATATCTTCATCATCTTCCTGGGCTTCTCTAAAGTTGTCATCGTTCCATTGCCCTGTAGGGATTGTTCTTGTGATGTTAACCGTAAGCTCCTTTGTCTCTTGTTTAACGCAATGCTTGCAGTCTTCCACACATGGTCTTCTTGAGAGTGCATCAGCATTTCCATGGGCCTTTCCACTACGGTGCTCAGTAACAAAGTCAAATTCTTGGAGTTGTTCAATCCAACGTGCAACTTGGCCTTCCGGATTTTTAAATTGTAACAGCCATTTTAAAGCAGCATGGTCTGTGCGAAGTTTGAACTGTCTACCAATGAGATATTTGTTGAAGTGTTGCAGCGTCTTCACAACGGCCAAGAGTTCCCTTCTTGTAACACAATAATTCCTTTCAGGTCTAGACAAAGATTTACTGAAATATCCAATTACTATTTCATTTTCACCCTGTTTTTGAGATAGTACCCCTCCGATCGCTGTGTTGCTAGCGTCTGTGTCAACGATGAATTCGCCATTAGCTTGCGGGTATCCCAAGATTGGAGTATTGCAAAGGCATTCTTTTAGTTTAAGAAAAGCATTTTCACAGGTATCATCCCATTTAAAAGGCTGTTTTTCTTCTGTCAGACGATGCAGTGGTTTAGCGATTTCAGAAAATCCCTTTACAAATCGCCTGTAGTAAGAGCATAAATGCCCGTACTTCTGTCTTGTCTTTGGGTGTAGGCCAGTTTTTCACTGCTGCAACTTTATCAGGATCAGTTTGGATGCCCTCGCTGGTGATAACGTGTCCGAGATCATTCACTTTGTTTCTGAATAGACTGCATTTCTTTGGATTTAGTTTTAAGTTGGCACCCCGTATCTTAATCAAGACTTGCTCCAGATTCCGTAGATGATCTTCAAAGTCTCGACCCATGATGATGACGTCATCCAGATAAACTAGGCAGGCGTCTCCTACTAATCCTGCTAGTACACACTCCATAAGTCTTTCAAAAGTGGCGGGGGCGTTGCATAATCCAAAAGGCATAACATTGAACTGCCATAAACCTTTTCCTGTTGAGAATGCTGTCTTTTCTTTATCCTTTGAATGAATTTCCACCTGCCAGTAACCAGATTTCAAGTCTAGGGTTGAAAACCACTGCATTCCGCTAAGGGTGTCCAATGTGTCATCAATTCTTGGTAATGGGTAGCTGTCCTTCTTTGTGACGTCGTTCAGTCGTCTATAGTCGACACAAAATCGTGTGCTGCCGTCTTTCTTCTTTACTAAAACAACCGGGGAGCACCATGGACTTGCAGACGGTTCGATGATCTTATTTCTTTTCATGTCCTCCAGCAGATCTTGTACTTCCTTTCCTTAGCATATGGAATTCTTCTCGCTCGCTGACGTATAGGTCTTTCGCTTCCAGTATCAATTCTGTGCTGAACTAGCGAAGTTCTTCCTAGATCACCCTCCTTGGAAGAGAAAATGTCAGCAAAATCCAGCAGCAACTTCTTTGCCTTCAAGCTCTGTGAATAAGTTAGGTTGCTTTTGCAATCTTTTAGAAGGTCGTAAACTGTAGAACAACTGGAGTTTTTAGATGCATCTGAGTTTGGTGTTAATTGGCACTTTTTCATCCAGACAACTTCCTCGCATCTTCCAACAACATCTCCTTCGTTTAAAATGATCTCATGGTCCTCTAGATTGACTATTCTCACTACTGCAGTATCCTTTCCAGTGACTAATGTTCTTGCTGTCAGGAATCTTTGAGTTGGCTTGTTTGATGTATCCTCAATAAGAACGCATCTAGTTGACTTGTGTGTTTTAGATGATGGCAGTTTCACCATTATTTGTGCTTGTGTTCGACCAGGTACGACGATTTTATTTAAACAAGTCACTTTTCCGGTGGGGCCTCCAAGGATGAAAATTTCCTCATTACCACACTTGAAAACTCCATTTGCGACATCGATTTTACAATTGTATTTCTTCATGAAATCTAGGCCCAATATGCACTCATCCATAATTTCAGCCACAATGACATCATGCGTGTATGGTGAATCTCCCACGTATATTGTCACTGTCGTCTTTCCTAGGACAGGTATTGGCTGGCCAGAGGCAGACAGAAGCCGACAATCGACGTTCTTGTGTTTCATCGCAGCTTTCACCAGATGTGGGTTGATTATTGTTCTGGAGGCTCCGGTGTCTATGGTCAATTTGCAATCTGTCCTATTCACTTGTCCGCATATCGTCAAACTGCTCCTATTGCTTACTTGTGAGATGACAATTGCTGGGGCTTTCTCTGCGCCAGCCAGTACCCGCCCCTTAGTCCTGGCTGTTACTCGTTTCCCTGGTTTCTTGCAGGAAACGAGGACTCCTGCCTTTTCGTAATTTCCTTCAGCTCTTCCCTTAATTTGGTTAATTCCTGCTTTTCTGGACAAGAGAGCCGCAAATGTCCTCTTTCACCACACCTGTAGCAAGTAGGCGCAGAGCTGTTGGTCTTCTTTGGCGGGCTCTTGATTGCCTTTACGTCTTCCGTGACTTCTCGCAACTTATGTGTGCGCATGTCCTGCCTTAAAGCTTCGTACTCTAGAGCATGTGCCAAGGCATCTTTTAGTGACGCGTGATGTTGAGTCCCCACTGCAGCCCTTACCTCAACATCTCTAATTCCAGCAATAAATGCTTGTAAAATGTTCGTGTCGACCATTTTGGAGTCGACAGACGAGTAGGCTTTACGCACTAGTTTTTCTATTTCCAATGCCCACTGTTGAAGTCCTTCTCCTGGGCGCTGAACTCTTTCACGCAGCTGGGCTCGAAAAACGTGTTCTAGATGACGTTCCCCGTACCTGGCTTCTAACGCCTCCATCAATTCTTTAAAGGTGCTTCCAGAGCTAGGCAGTGCCTCCAGGACTGATAGTGCTGAGCCTTTCAGAGCAACAGTAAGGGCTGTATGGCTCTGTTCATCGGTCCAACCGTTTAAACTAGCGACGGTCTGGAATTGTTGTTTGTATGCGGCCCAAGATGTGGTACCGTCATAAGATGGCACTTTTACTTTTGGCCCCTTTGGTTCACAGCCGGATGTACTTGGCATTCCTACTGTCTCTAGACGCAATACTTTCTTTTGGAGACCGGCGAAATTAGTTTCTAAATCGGTTACTCTATTTTCCACCTTGTTTTCCAGATCAGTCACACGGTTTTCAACAACGTCTACATCATTACGGATCTGCTCCACTGATTGGTTGAGTTTGCAGAAATTTTCCAAGACTATTTGCTGTTGCTCACTCAAGCGTGCAAATCTTAAATCTAGTGTCTCTTCTATACGTTGAAGTTGTGCTTGTTGTTCTTGCCGAATTAGTTCTAATAGGTGCATTAAACTATTTGAATCGCTTGGCGTCTCTTGTGAACGCGGTACTGTTTGGTGGGCGTGGTCAGTGGGCGTGGACTGGCCACGGTGGGCGGGGCCAGTGGGTGGAGCTAGACGTCTGGTGGGTGTGGCTTGAGGTCCAGTGGGCGGGGCTTGACGAATGGTGGGCGTGGCTTGATGACTGGTGGGCGTGGCTTGATGACTGGTGGGCGTGGCTTGAGGTCCAGTAGGCGGAGCTTGATGTCCAGTGGGCGGAGCCTGATGGGCGGTGGGCGTGGCCTGATAGGCGGTGGGCGTGGCCTGATAGGCGGTAGGCGTGGCCTCAGGGTCAGTGGGCGTGGCTTGAGGTTCAGTAGGCGTGGCCTGAGCCACGCCCCCTTGAGCCTCCATGGCACGCTGAGCCCTGGTCCTGACGCCCTCCCTGGTGGTATCCTCTTCTTCTCTCGGTAGAACTGGCATCTCCAAATCCACTTCCGACACCAAATGTTACGAAACTGGGTTCGAGATTTGGAGTAAAACGCCAAAGTTCGTATGAGGGTTTTTTTATTCACTACGGAACCCAAAGGTTGACACGTGAAGATGGTCTTCCTGATGTCCAAGTCCAAGTCGCGTAGCAGCTGAGGTCCAGGTATCTCGCCAAAGTAGTCGCAGGTACTTCCACTTGTCGCACTGAGGTAGGTTTCCTTCGCTTCGGTTCGCTTCGAAGTTATCGCTTTCGTAGCTCGTACTGAACTGGCGGGACGCGCACTCGATCGCCTTTTTATATGCGCCGATACAGAGGTCTACACTTTTCTCGAATATTCTCATTACTTGACGAATGTATTTCGATTGACGGGAAACATCGAGACGCCTGTATGTATGTGTGAGTGCGACTAAGCCGACGACCATTCAAAGAACTCTAGCCTTTATGCTGTAAGAATATAAGGCCTAGTTTCGCTTGCATGATTCCACTCGCGAACATTCCAAGTCTATCTCGCCAGCAGAGTTCTTACTCGCGAATATTCTACATCTATCTTGTTCGCGACAGTATGTATGTATGTATGTTAGTTGGTGCAATAAATAAATTTTATCTTATCTTATCTTGCATCCTCATGCTTCAGAGCCCGGAGTCCGCTACCTAACCTGGGTGATTGGACGATGTTACTGGTTTTTACACAGAGCAATTACCATCTGACCTGACCAAAGAGTAGACCAGAACCAATCCTTGGAGACGTTTGGGCAAACAAAGCAAACGCTACATGGCGTTCGGGACCCAAAGTTGATACGTGCTTTCCGAAACACGGAATCGTCTTTCTTTTTGGATAATTAGGGGATTCAAGCATTTAATATCTTCTTCTTCTTCTTATATTTAAGAGCTGGGCTCTTGTCGGTGGAGTGCTTTTCATGTCTCTCTTCCTTCCGCTAAGTTCTTAACCTCTTTATATGTTTTCACGTTTAATTTTTCTTTTGTCTATACATTTTCTTCTGGGTTTTCCTACTCCTCTCTTTCCTTCTATTTTCTAAAAATAAATGGGTAGTTTATTTCAATATCTTAACCAGACTTAAAACAACTTTTGACAAAGTATGCTTCACAGTGGGTTTCAAAACCTCCCGATCACAAGGTGAAAGCTTTGACTACTGGAACACAGAGGTAACACTGCATAATTAGTAGTAAGATAAATCAAATTTTTATTAAAGTGAAAACTTCTTTAGCGGCGTTGTGCACTTTTTTTGGAATGGGTAAAAAATGTTAAACTCGCGTCAGGACACGTGACCTGATCGAAAATTCGTAAGACGGATGGAGAGTAGACAGCTGGCGCGGCGTAGGAGAGGGAGTATCCCCCTCTCTTTCTACGGCGCGGCGAAAATGTATGCCTGCGCCTGCTGTTTCGTATATCAAAAATGCACAACGTTAATATTCAAGTGTTCACTTCTGCCAGCACTCCCAGAGTGCAATTCGTCGTTTTTTTTTATTCATCTTTTGTACAAGCTCTTATTGTGAGGCCAAAGTTCTTATTATGACAAATGAAATAAGCCAAAACTCAATGGACTTGCGTCGTTTTATTACTGAGTTCCTTCTACCACCTTCTGTCTCCGTGATCAGATCCTAGGCATCTTTTACCATAAAGTGCTCGCCAAGCCAAATCAGACGAATCTTACTCAATGAAGGCATTCTTCTTCTTATCGTGTGTGTTAGTGACTAACACTAGTGTCAGAGTTTTTAAACCGCCTTAAAGGCCTCTGACATGGTTTTAGGTAACGACCAATGTCAAAGACAGTGACCGGGACCGACGGCTAAACGTGCCCTCCGAAGCACGGATCATCTTACTTCTCAGACAATCAGGTAATCAGCCTGCAATGTCCTAACCAAACTAGGACAACACAAAGTTATTGCCCCCGCCGAGAATCGAACCCGCGACCTCCGGGTATGAGCCGAACGCTCTAACCACTACACCACGGAGGCAGTTAATGAAGGCAATGAAGGCATTTATTTTATAACTGATTTCTGTTCAATATCTCCCGGCTCCATCATCAGACAGATTATTGACTCCAAAAATTGTATTATCATCCGACTTACACAAGCAAAATTTCAGCTCCATCGATTGAAGATAACTGATTGAAAATTGAATTACAAGATTTGACCTAAACAATCATACAAGATAAAATCGCAAGTTAAATAAAAGCTGGTAAAAATAAAAAGTTATCCCAAAGACTTTATATCACATACATACATACATACTATATCACGTCTTTATCCCTAATGGAGCAGACAGAGCATTTTGGGTCTTGCGGTTCTATGCAGAGCCCAGGGCCGCAAGACCCAAAAACTACTTTTAGCGTCATGGTGGGCGAGAAGATGGAAAAGCAATTAATACAGTGATGGGTTGCTAGCCGCATCGCCTGTTAACATGATTTGCATTTTTGCCCATTCCCTCGATCGGCTTTTACGATCTGCGTGGGAAGAGAAGCAGCTGGTACATTCTAAGTTTTGTTTATTTCTCCCAGACCAGCATGGGACTTTATATCAGCTAGGTAAAAAAAAAAACATACAAACCCAGCAAAAACCTGCAGGGATTAACAATTGGCGTGTCGTTCGAACAAACACTGATAATAATTGAGTCACGATTTCCATTATACGGGGTGGTTCAACGGACGGAGCCGACATATTGGCAATTTTATTAACTTGTTAAATTACGAAATATGTGTTTGAAAATTCCAGATTGAAAGATTTGCAGGTGATCGAGAATTTTATACCAGACTAGCTGGTGCCCGCGACTTCATCTGCGCAGGATTATCACACAATCCTACTTCCTACTAATATTATAAATGCGAAAATAAGTTTGTATATTTGTTTGTTTGTTAACTCTTCACGCTTAAACTACTGAACCAATTTGGATGAAATTTGGTATGGATATAGTTTAAGACTCGGAGAAGGACACAGGGTACTTTTTATTCCAGAATTCCCACGAGCGAGGCCCGCGGGTACAGCTATCTTTATTATAAATTGTAACAAATCAAATCAAATCAAATATATCTTTATTATCATAGGATATTTATAATATCTCTTAATAATCGTCATTATTTTGTTGCACAATTGTTGACGTCAAATAGTTACTTACAGCTAAGTTTACAACCGCTTCCAAAGCGCTAGTGCAGAAGAAGCGGTAACAAACTGCACTGCACCTTTTCTCCAAGGACGTCAACTCACAATTGAATTAATATTTAAAGTTAATGTGGACTGAGAATACATTGTTTTGTTATATCATGATTTTAATTGAATTTTTAAATTTATTTTATTCCGATGTAGGTATAAGTTAAATTATTGTAAAGTTTAATTTAAATCCATTCAGTAATTTTAACGTGAAAAGGTAACAAACATCATAATATATTTATATATATATATATATAATAATATTAGTAGGATAGGATAGTACGATTAGTAGGATGTGTTTTAAAAATTCCAGATTTCAAGATTTGCAGGAGGGATCGAGCTTTTTATGCCAGATGTGACTATGTATCTTTCATATAGAGTTTTAATAATAGCTGTATAACTAACTATGATATAACTATATGGGTACTGTGAACTAGAGCAAATTGGCAAAGTACCCCTGTATGAAAATAAGCGTGACCATCAGATCTTTTTTTAGTCTCCACTGCAGGAGCACGACCCTCTCTGTATGTACTACTAGAACCGTTCTTAGCCGGAGTAAGCCAGTGGGTTTGATTTACACTCTATTTCTTTATTTATCGCTTACATGCACTCATACAGAAGATGGTTAGTAGGTAAGTACATGAACCCTGGCAGGGTATCGCGAACTCTGATGCTGGCAGCGTATAAAAATCACTAACGCCTTTCCAACAAGGAAAAAATCACTTACCCCTTACCAAGAAGGAAAGGGGTTAGTGATTTTTATATGCTAGCTTGTATAACAAGTTTATTTTTTAAACAAATCAAAAAAAAACACCCCGACTGTCAGAACGCCATCTAGATATGAGTACCGAAAATCGATACGACTTGATATCCGTGAAGTCATCTTTTTTTTGCCAGGAAAAGCTCTGACTTTCAAGCGTTAACCCAAAATTACTTTTACATTACTTACTGTCTCAAAATCGAAATTGGTCCATCCATTTGAGAGCTATGATGCTACAGATAGACATACAGACAGTCAGACATTAGCGTCATACTTGTAACACCCCTCTTTTTCGTCGGGGGTTAATCTTCTTCTTATCGTGTGTCTGTCGTGACTAACACTAGTGTCAGAATTTTAAGCCGCCTTAAAGGCCTCTGACATGGTTTTAGGTAACGATCAATGTCAAAGACAGTGACCGGGACCGACGGCTTAGCGTGCCCTCCGAAGCACGGATCATCTTACTTATCAGACAATCAGGTGATCAGCCTACAATGTCCTAACCAAACTAGGACAACAACACAAAGTTGTTGCCCCCGCCGGGAATCGAACCCGCGACCTCCGGGTATAAGCCGAACGCTCTAACCACTACATCACGGAGGCAGTTAATGACCGTACACAAGCAAATCATAACACCTTTTTGTCGGTAGTTAAAACCGACACGAGTGAAATTTATAGCGTAAACTTAAAGATACTAGTCGATCTGGTTCGCCGAATAGCAAACCTAACTATTTCAAAAATAGCAATTTTTTTTTTAAATCTTGAGAGATGTTTACGGACACCCGGATGGAACGAAGTTTAAGAGAGAGAGAGACAGACAGAGAAACACGCGCACGCCGCACGGCTTACAACTATAGCAAAAAGTGTCGTTTCAACTTTTGGTCTTAACTTTTTCCGTCTAGCAACCTTTCGCAACGCGCGATAAGTTCAAAAAAAAAAACAAAGTAGAATAAAACAAACTTCCCCTTATATTTGTTAAAACGTTAACTTGTAATCTCATTCTCAGCCCTCACTGAAAAGAAACTCTACACTCCACCGCGCTGAGTCGATCCAATCCAAACAAATACTGAATAATTGAGTCACGGATTCAATTACGGCACCTACACTGACTGCTTCAACGCACGGAGGCAAAACCAATCGCGGAATATTTATTTACTTCAAAAATAATAGGAATGCTCGTTTTCGTTTGTAAAATTCGCTATGTTCGTTTGTATAGCAGTCTTTTTTTAAATTTGATACATTAACATTGTTATTTATAAAGTAAGAACGTCATTTAAGTTTTCTTTTTATTTGTTTTTAGGTATTTATTTTAGTTGTAAGTAGTATTTTTGTTTAGAACCGTATGCAACTTGGTAGGGACATACCCGTTATAAATCAAACCAAGTGCATCCTAGTTCCTTCCACATTGTATATTCTAGTTTTTATTATTCTTTTTATTTATTGTAAATCTCTAGTTTATAAAAAGTAAAATATAAAATACACTACATTGTAAAGCAGACTTTTTTAATTTGATACATTTACCCTGTTATTTATGCATCAACATAAAGTTAGAACATTATTTCTCAAAATTATTAAATTTTTTATTTTAATTTGGTTTTAGGTAAAAAAAAAAACAAAAAAAATTAACAAACTTCCCCTAGTATTTGTTAAAACGTTACCTTGTAATCTCATTCTCAGCCCTCACTGAAAAGAAACTCTACACTCCACCGCGCTGAGTCGATCCAATCCAAACAAATACTGAATAATTGAGTCACGGATTCAATTACGGCACCTTTTTTTTTTTTTTTTTGACGCGGAGAAAATCCCTTCGGATACCTTACCGGTTACGGGACACCGGTAAGGTTATGTGGTGTTACCACTAAAAACTCCGCGGTGTCACCTCTCAGCCGCTATCGGCCGGGACCGTGTGCTTCTTCATGCTCCACAGCCCCGGCGCGGCCGGCCGCTACTTAAGCGGCCCCGGATCGCCAACGGCCTCACGGCACCCTCTGCTGAATCAGAGGGGCCGGAGTAACCGCCGCCTTGGCCTCTTGGCCCAAGGACAGACGCGCTGACACGCACACGCGCCTGCCTTCCACTCCGGAGGGCTGTCCGTTGGACGATGGAATCCCGTTTCCACCGTCCAACCAGCCCTCATAATTTGGGGCCTGCGGAAGCAGGCCCTGCCCCAGTCCACCTGACGGCGACCGGGGCCCACACAGCCGGCCGCAGGGGATAGGGAGAGCGGCAACGTAACACCGACACTCCTCTTCCCCTGCGGCCCCACCGATGCCGTGCCAAGCGCCACGGCCGCGCTTGGTCGCGGAGGATAGGGCGAGCGGCAACGAAACACCGACACTCCTCTTCCCCCGCGACCCCTACCACGGCTGTGATGGTAGGGAGGTGGTCGTCACCCCCTTCCCTCACAGCCAGGCCATTCCCGCCAGGAATGGCCTCCGCCGGGCCCGGGGAGGCCTAAGCCTCAACCCGGGCAATGGGTTCCTCTTAGCTTCCCTGCGGCCGAGGCAACCGCAGGTACTGAGCCCCCCCATCGCGACAAGATGGGAACCACATCGGGGGGGTTCAATTACGGCACCTACACTGACTGCTTCAACGCAAGGAGGCAAAACCATTCGCGGAATATTTATTTACTTCAAAAATAATGGGAATGCTCGTTTTTGTTTGTAAAATTCGCTATGTTCGTTTGTATAGCAGTCTATTTTTAATTTGATACATTTACCCTGTTATTTATGCATCAACATAAAGTTAGAACATTATTTCTGAACATTATTTAATTTTTTATTTTAATTTGGTTTTAGGTAAAAAAAAACAAAAAAAATTAACAAACTTCCCCTTGTATTTGTTAAAACGTTACCTTGTAATCTCATTCTCAGCCCTCACTGAAAAGAAACTCTACACTCCACCGCGCTGAGTCGATCCAATCCAAACAAATACTGAATAATTGAGTCACGGATTCAATTACGGCACCTACACTGACTGCTTCAACGCACGGAGGCAAAACCATTCGCGAAATATTTATTTACTTCAAAAATAATGGGAATGCTCGTTTTTGTTTGTAAAATTCGCTATGTTCGTTTGTATAGCAGTCTATTTTTTTAAATTTGATACCCTATTATTTATAAAGTAAGAGTTGTAAGTAGTATTTTTGTTTAGAACCGTATGCAACTTGGTAGGGACATACCTACCCGTTATAAATCAAACCAAGTGCATTACTGGCATTACTAGATCACTATAGTATAATGGAATTTCCATACCAAAGTGTGCAGCCCGGGCAATTGGTATGAGAAAGTCGTTTTTTTTCTTTGTTGACTGTTATTATACTTTAATTATGCTATAGTGATCTAGTATAACCCGTCGTTTGATTTAGGTATTACGGGTATGTATCACATCGCATATTCTAGTTTTTATTATTATTTTTCTTTATTGTAAATCTCTAGTTTATAAAAAATAAAATACACTACATAATATACACATATTTTAAAAAACCTAAGCAAACTTAGGTAAGGTCCAAGCTACCGGCAGTATATCAGTTGAATTGATTCACAGTTCAGTTTAATATTATACAAAGTAACAAATAGAAAATAATACAAAATTATACAGGGTTACTTTTGTTGTTTTACTAGCTGTGCCCGAGGGCTTCGCTCCCGTGGGAATTTCGGGATAAATAGTACCCTATGTCCTTCCCCGAGTCTTAAACTATATCCATACCAAATTTGATCCAAATCGGTTCAGTAGTTGAAGCGTGAAGAGATAACAAACAAACAAACAAATATACAAACTCACTTTCGCATTTATAATATTAGTAGGATTTAGTGAACGGGTTACTCACGTATAGAGTCAGCTACTGCCGACATGTTTCGACCTCATCCGGAGGTCTTCTTCAGGGCGAGTGTGACTACAGGCCCGTACACCGCACCGGCTCGCGACACACTGAAGGGTTACTTTTAATACACCAGCAACATTTTTAGAACAATTCAGTCTATGATACTAAAGTAATGTCTCATAAAATAACTATATTAATAATCGTTTAAAGAAACTTCGTCCCCCCATTCAAAATTTATTTGTCTGAGTCGATTTCTTTTTTCGTTTCTCGATGATTGTGTTTATGGAAACTAGTTACTAACGACCTCCGTGGCGTAGTGGTCACCATGCTAGTCCGCCACCCAGAGGGTTCGATTCCCGGTCAGGGCAAGTTGGAAAATGGCCTTTTTCAAATTGTCCTGGGTCTTGGATGTTTATCTATATATGTATTTGTTATACAATATAGTGTCGTTGAGTTAGTATCCCATAACCCAAGTCTCAAACTTACTTTGGGGCTAACGCAATCAGTGTAATTTGTCCCTATATACTTATTTATTTATTTATTTTTATATTTAGTTTAGTATCATGGACTAAACTTCTACCAGCAGTGTTGCTGGTGTCAAAAGTAACCCTGTATTGAAACTAAAGAGAAACATTAAAAAATATAACGTTTTTCAAAGCGATCGCACGTTTAAAAACTTAAACGTACATAAGAATTGAAGTAGAAATTCCTTACGTGCTCGAGGCATCACGCACGCCGCACGCCATCTTGAAAAATGGCTGGAAACTCTAAATGTTGGGATTCCTTGCTCAGATATTGTATTGCGAAGAATTAAGTAGAAAAATGTTATTTGTTTTTCTTGGACTGCATCTGATATTTGTAGAGGGTTTTTGGTTTTGCTAAAAACTGTAACATTAATCGCACTCCAAGGATTTTATCCTACTTCCTACTAATATTATAAATGCGAAAGTGAGTTTGTATATTTGTTTGTTTGTTGCCACTTCAACCACTGAACCTATTTAGATAAAATTTGATATGAATATAGTTTGATACCTTAGGAAGAACATAATCCCGAAATTCCGAAGCCCATTTTATTCTGTTTTTAGTACTTAAAGTTGTAGCTTCATCATTCAGAAAAACATCATCATCATCATCCGAGTGTATTTTCCCGGTTGCATCCTCAGCAGTAATGCTTCAGAGCCGGGGTCCGCTACCTAACCAAGGAGTTTTGACGAGGTTACAATTTTTTACACAGAGTTACTGCCGTCTGTCTGACCCTCCGCAACCCAAAGGGTAGACCACAACCTATTCTTGGGCAGCAACAGAATAAATAGGTATATTACTATTAGGTATATTTACTACACACATACATAAACCCTCAAAAACACACTCTCTCACACTCACATGCACACCCCCACACACACGCACACACACACACGTACACACCCTCTCACGCATCCACACATCTTCACTTATCACACAACACAACATTCACTCATGTCAATAGAACTAAGAATATATTTAAAGCTATAAAATATATTTGTAAACTAGGCCTATGTTAATACTAAGTGTTTGGAAGAGCGGGTCCCCCTGCCACAGGCTTTTTCAAAGCTTACTAGGTGGGTCCCAGAAATTTGTATTACTTAAACTACTGGCTTGAAAATAAAGATTTTATTTATATATTAATAAATATATTCGGACATATCACACTGATAGCCCCAAAGTAAGTTTAAATTTATATTATGTTACTACCCTACACTACCCTAACCATACTATATTTTATAATAGATACATACATTAATAAACACCCAAGACCAAGGAAAATTTGAAAAAGGCCATTATCCAACTTGCCCTGGCTAGGGATCGACCCCAGGAACTCCGGATTGGCGGAAATACCTCATCTGTAAAAATTTCAACTGTCTAAATACAGCCTGGTGATAGACAGATGGACAGACAGACGGACAGTTTTTACCCTTTGCGTACGGAACCTTAAAAAGAAAGAGGCATATTTCACGAACATAACGGACGTCAAATGCTAATTGTTACCCTTCTTCTTCTTTTATTTAAGAGCTGGGCTCTTGTCGGTGGAGTGCTTTCCATGTCTCTCTTCCTTCCGCTAAGTTATATTATATATATTCTAGTATATATCTAAGAAAAATTAAACGTGAAAACATATAAATTGTTACCCTAATGAGCGTAAATGTATTTATAACAATATACAATTAACTTAACCGAAAGAAGTATTTGCTTATATCACTAATGAGGCCATAACTCCTAATAATAACTTCACATCTATAACTGAATGGAGGAATGAACGAACAAGAACAAAGAAGTGAGATGGAAAGTTAATGAATGAACTCTATTGAAATCAATGGCTCGAAGGATCGATGGGTAACTTCGGGGTATTAATAAATTTATTGGCTCACGTCTCGAGCGAAGAACATTTTTCGATTTAGGTATCCGTTTCTGAAATATTTGATTTTATAGTGCAAATGGTTGCGTAGTAAACAAGGAACCCTTATGGTTTCATCATGTCTGTGTGCCTTGTCTGTTTGTCCGCCTGCAGTTTTACTTAGAGGCTATAAGTACTAGAAAGCTTTTGGCATAGGTATTTATATCCGTCATGAAAAAAAAGTGGTAAAATAAAATTTAGTTTTTTTTTATGGTAGCTCCCGTACAAATAAAATGGAAGTAATTTTTTTCTCGACTAACCCATCGTGTGAATTACCGTTGAATAGGTTTTTTTAAAAATATCATAAGCTATGAAACACCATTTTTTGATTTAAAGTATCCATTTCTGAAATTTTGGTTTTATAGTGCAAATTTTTGTGGACTGTTTTTATGGACACGTACAAAAAATTCACAGATATAGTATATATAACGAAGTTTAAAGGAAAAAAATATTTTTAGACGCTTTAGTAGAATGAATTTAAAGTCTGCAGTCGCAACTTCAGAACCCTACACTGTACATAGCCGGACACGCACTTGGCCAATATTTTCTAAACATCAAAACAAACATTATCTGTTGGATTTGTATGAAATATAAACTAATTGATTATCTAGACTTCATAGTTTCTAAGACTTAAATTACGCTCTATAATATCAGTTTTTCTGCAATTATAAATCTAAAATCACGTTAAAAAATTAAAATGGTAATGACAAGGGACATTATTTTAAACTTTTTTATTTTATTTTCTTAATAATACCAAATAATTTGTTTTTGACATAGGAATACATATATAGTTTGTTTTAATATTATAGGATGTTAGTTTTAAGTAATTCCAACACAGTGAAAATTTGTTAACTAGAAGTAATAAATGAAAATGAAAAAGGTTAGTACTTACCCAATTCCTAATGAGAAGAATAACTATTATCTACTCAACTACACTACTCTTAGCAAAATATAATAAAAAGCCTGATACCATAAAGAATCAACACAACAAACACAATAACAGTAAAAAAGTGACCGCGTCATAAAAATAAATTGACAGCTCTTGTACGCTATAAAAGTGTGAAAAAGCCGAGGCATTTTCTTATAAAAGCATTGTTTTAGGCTAAAACAATAAAGTTTGACGAGTGAGAGGCGTTTACGTCAACGTAAACTGACTAACAGATGCTGTCAGGGAATTGAAACAGGTCGAGTGGAATTGACATGTGAGATGGCGAGTATTGTTGTCAATACATTACTCGTATAACACCAGCTAAGTGCATGTCGGGCCACGTGAAGTGTAGGGTTTTTTAGTTGAAAATGCCGTCTTTGAGTTCATAAGTTGTTCGCCTAATTTTTTTTTATTTCTACACCCTACTTAGATCTTATAGTTTTTTTTTAAAACTTCACTATATATACTATATCTGTGATTTTTTTTACGTGTCCATATATAATCGTTTTGCAGAAAGATGAGGGGGACACTAAACTCTAATTTTCTATTGAATTTATATGAAACTAGCTGTACCCGCGGGCTTCGCTCCCCGTGGAAATTTCGGGATAAAGAGTAAACTATGCCCATACCAAATTTTATTCAAATCGGTTTAGAAGTTTAAGCGTGAAAGGTAACAAACAAACAAATATACAAGCTCACTTTCGCATTTATAATATTAGTTTATAATATATAATATTAGTAGGAAGTAGGATAGTAGGATTTTCCTTTTCCGAATACATTTTATAAGTCGGTCACCTATAATTTTTTAATTTGTAAACCCTACTTAACTTACTAACTATTACTACTACTGCTTAACGATGTCGCAGGCTTCAGCTAGTAATAAATAAATAATTACAAATTTCACCAGTCGCAACAGCATTTCGAGGGCAATAGCCGATCGGTTCAACGTTCCCCTCATAAGCGGCTCATTGATTGAACCCTGTATCTTTTTAACCAACATTCAAAAAGAAGGAGCGGTTATCGATTCTTTGCAATATGTTCACTAATTATTCGAAAACGTCTAGACTACTACGGAACATTTTTTGAAGTGAAAACTTCTTTAGCGGCGTTGTGCACTTTTTTTGGAATGGGTAAAAAATCTTAAACTCGCGTCAGGACACGTGACCTGATCGAAAATTCGTAAGACGGCGCAGGGCGCTTGCGCGAATGTTCGTGTGTGTTTATGTTACAGCGTGCTACGCGCATCCATGGATGGTGACAGCTGATGGCTCGACCGTCTGTGTAGTGGCCATACTGCTGTGTATTTGAAAATGATTTTGTTGAAAATGAATTTGGCCATGCTTGTGACATTTGTGACAGACTGTGGTTCAGAAAAGATTTGAAATATTTTATACTGACAATTAAAGCAATTCGTGCAAAATTATTCCCTAACCATTCCAAAATATCAAAAATGCACAACGTTAATATTCAAGTTTTCACTTCTGCCGGCACTCCCAGAGTGCAACCCGTCGTTTTTTTTTGTTTAAAAGTGCATACTTGTCAATTAGTCAGTCCCATACAAGTTTTATCAAAATCGGTTGTGTAGGTACTTTGGTTTTGAAGTTGGTTTTTAGTTTTGAAAAATTATTTTATTCAAATTATTCCGTGTCGTTGATAAAAGTGAAGCGTAGGACACCCACCCACAAGGTGGTCTGATTACCTGACCAAGGAAGGCGCTGGATGCAAGCCGCTCTATATCGATCATTTTAAGATCATTTACTAAATGATGATGATAATAGTACTTAGGTATTATATTATATTATATTCCCATTCCCTATATTCCCATGCTGGTCTGGGAGAAATAAAAAAACTTAGAATGCACCAGCTGCTTCTCTTCCCACGCAGATCGTAAAAGCCGATCGAGGGAATGGGCAAAAATGCAAATCATGTTAACAGGCGATGCGGCTAGCAACCCATCTCTGTATTGATTGCTGTTCCATCTTCTCGGGATAAAGACGTGATAGTATGTATGTATGTATGTATGTATTATATTAATTTTATTTTGCACGTTAGTAGGTATGAATGCAAGCGTTGATATTGATCAACTTTAGACAAGTATATTATTGTTTATTTCTAAGTAAGCATTTTTTGGACAAATACTTAATTTTTATTTATGTTAGTTTTAGTTTTTAGTAAAATACAATATGTTATATAAACACTGTCAAAACTATTTCGTAAGTACATACAAGTATCAGTCATATAAACCGCCTTTCATCGTTTCCCGTGTAAATGTGCCAAAAATGCTGGCAGCATTGCCGCGCTGGATCGCAATGGCTATCCTTTGCACGAGAAACGAACCTGAGCGGGAGTCTAAAAAGTTTAAAAAATACCTATAGCAAAAATAACTTTACTTACATATTGTCTAATAAGTTACTACTAAAATATGCATCTAGAGACAATAAAAACAAACGACATACTTACTTAAACAAATAACCTTAAATTATCCAAAGACAAACGAACGAATCGAAAATAATGACCCATTTTTGCGAATCGATGTAACGAAGTTCTAGCAATAAACTTTCATCCATTTTGTATGTAAATTCTGAGCTTAATCCGAATTAAGTTATATTAAACAAACGCATTTTCGGATTTTGGCTGATATCTGCTTAGCAAAAAGTTCGCAAAGTTCAAAGCTTAGCAAGTTTGAAATTTATTCGAAAATTCTGAATTTGAAAAGTCTCTTTGTCTATAAATTGACTGGTTATGGATTCTGTGTATTGTTTAATCGAAATAGTTTTGTGTAAACGTCAATTATTATGATAAAAGATAATTGAAATAGTTCTGTGGTTATAACAAAAGGTTAAGGGGATACATGAAAGTATCGGGGTCCAGTGCTGCCTCCATTTGTAATCATCATTTCAGCCGCATAACGTCCACTGCTGGACATAGGCCTCTCCCAAAAATTCCCAAAATGACCGATCTAGAGCGGCTTGCATCCAGCGCCTTCCAGCGACCTTGGTTTGGTCGTCAGACCTTGTGACACCACCTACAATGTCAGACATTGTGGGTGGGTGTCCTACGCTTCGCTTGCCTGTACGTGGTCGCTATTCGAGAACCTTTTTGAAAAAAGACGTGTGGCACTCGGGGACTGCCGCGGTAAAGCTATTGCATTACGGTGGTTCCGTTCGGTCGGTGAATTTTTACAAGGAAGGACGGCAACGTCGCATACGGACGACGGAGACGAAGCGGCAACCTATATGGTAGGCGGAGTGTGGAGCGTGAGGTTTTTTCGTTACGGAATTTCTGGATTCGGCCCCCGCGCTCAAGGCCCGCGATAGAAGCTATGCAATAGCTTAAAAACTTTGAAGTAAATTATGTAGATACCTGAGGTAGATACTATCTCTTTAATTGTACAAGTCACAGATAAAACTTTTGTGTGTGTTTCTCCCGCAAGTATACGCAATCCTCTTCACTCACTCTTAATTAATTAAATTAAGTAGTTAGTGTGTTTGGTAATACAATCACTCCCTTAGGAACCTTCGTTACTGGATCGAGTTCATGGGAACGCAATAATTGGAAAAGGTCCAGTTCTGATTTTAGTCACTTTCTTAAATGGGTACATACATCACCACTTTTAGTCTTCACTGCAGAAGCACGACCGTCACTGTACTACTAGAGCCATATTTGGTAAGAGCAGTAAGAGTAGCCAGAGGATTTGGCCTACACTCTCCTCGCTTCCTACCTTTTACTATCCTACTTCCTATCCTACTAATATTATAAATGCGAAAGTGAGTTTATATATTTGTTTGTTTGTTTGTTTGTTTGTTACTCCTTTACGCTTAAACTACTGAACTGATTTGGATTAAATTTGCTATGGATATAGTTTGAGACTCGGGGAAGGACAAAGAGTACTTTTTATCCCGAAATTCCAACGGGAAGCGAAGCCCGCGGGCACAGCTAGTATTATAAATACTAACCTGTAACTATAGCCTGTTTCCCTTAGGGGCACAGAATAAGTTTTAGAACTCACTTACAGAAGTCTTACTCAGCAAAGGAATTCAAAGAAATATCTACTCAATGTCGTTAACGATATGGCTTAATTTAGCATGCGTCAGAATCGGCACCTTTTCGTTTAGATGCCTATAAGTGCATAGCCGTATTTAGCTGCGTCCTGCAGAGCAGAATAGGGCCGCTCCGAGTCTTCCCGTAGATGTCGTAGAAGGTGACTTAGGAAATACAAGCTAAACAAAGCTTACAAACATCATTCAGACCTCTCCAACTCGTCTGGAAGTCAAACAAAAATCGCATCAAAATCGGCCCATTCGTTTGGGTGCTACGATGCCACAGACTGACACACAGAGACGTCAAACTTATAACACTCTTCTTTTTTGTCAGTGGTTAAAAAAACAAAGAATGGATTTGAAAATATAACATCACGATTACTCTTATTCAAGAGAAAAGTCGTATATTTTTAGGGTTTTATCGTATAACATAAACTTTTACTTTTTTATACAAAACCATGTTGTAATAAAACGGGTTAGAAACAATTTTAGCACTTTTTAATCTCAATTTAAGCCTTGGGATCCTTTTAAATAATTTTATTACGGGATTTAGAGGGTAGGGGATGAAAAACTGGCCAGTTTAAAATCTACGTGACCAGTTTATCTTATATTGTGAGCTCCGTATTAGAAGGGAAAACTCGGTAAGTTATAAGAGGTTTTGCTGACTTTTTTATTGTAATATTTTAGTTATTTAAATTTTTTTAACTGCCTCCTTGGTGTAGTAGTTGGAGCGTTCGGCTCATACCTTGAAGTCGCGGGTTCGATTCCCGGCGGGGGCAACGACTTTGTGTTGTTGTCCTAGTTTGGTTAGGACATTGTAGGCTGATCACCTGATTGTCTGAAAAGTAAGATGATTGTGCTTCGGAGGGCACGTTAAGCCGTCGGTCCCGGTCACTGTCTTTGACATTGGTCGTTACCGAAAACCATGTCAGAGGCCTTTATGGCGGTTTAGAAACTCTGACACTAGTGTCAGTCACTAACACATGATAAGAAGAAGAAGATTGTAATTTTTTATGCATTAATATATTGTTTAATATAAATGGTACATTTACTTATAGTGTGAGCTTTGTCAAAGTAATATAGAGGAAGTAAAGTGGAAAGTTGTGTTTTTAGACGCACAACAAAAATAAATTAATGTGTCTTTAGAATTGACATGAGTTAAATTATTAATCATCCATAAATTACGTTACGCATTATGGGGGAGATAGCTGTTAACATGATTCAAATCTCGCTCATTCCCTCGATCAGGTTTTACGATCTGCGTGGAATGAGAAGCAGCTGGTGCATTCTAAGATTTTTCCCTTCTCCTAGACCATCATCATCATCAGGTCTTTTTATATCTCCACTGCAGGAGCACGACCCTCTCTGTACTACCAGAGCCAGTGTATACTTGGCCAGAACAGAAAGAGGACTTGGCCTACACTCTCCTCGCTGGCTAGACGGGTTGGAGAGGTCTCATTGATGTTTATAAACTTTGTTTAGCTTGTATTTCTTAAGTCGCCTTTTACGACATCCACGGGAAGACTTGGAGTGGTCCTATTAATTCCACACGCCTTAGAGCTCTCTCCTAGACCAGCATGGAAGGAAATAAAAAAAAATCATAAAAGAAAAAGTTATATTTTACAGTCAAGGAAAATGGCTTCCTGTTTCCTGTCTATAAGAATAAGAGCAAAAACCTCATAACTAAAATAACTGAATAAAAAACTGATAAACAAGTAGGAGTGAGAAGAACTTAGTAACTTAAATAGTTTTCTCGTAAATTACAGCTTCCGAGTCCAGACGAACTTGGGAAATAAAAAATGGCGGCATAGTTACTGCTGTATTTTGTACTTCAGTCTAAATGTTGTTAAAAAACTTTATTTTTTAGGGTTCCGTGCCCGAAGATTAAAAACGGGACCCTATTACTGAGACTCCAGCGTCTGTATGTCTGTCACCAGCCTGTATCTTATAAACTGAACTACATTTATTTATTTATATAAGTATCGTATACGTAATGTATATGTATAATTGTATTTATCATTTTTTTTCTGTGAACTATACTTTTCACTCAAAGGTTCACTGGTAGACAACGCTTTTAGCGTTAAGTTCGCCTATTGTTCTGTATAATTTGTATTTGATGAGCAATAGGGAATATGCATGAAAAATATGTGTTATCTAACCACTTTATCCATAAATATTCAAAAGTAAAGTACTAACAGCAAAAACAATAAAAATAGCTTGTAGAACGAACGAGATATAACGATTGTACGAAAATATATCTATCTCACTCGCAAAAACGCTATTTTCTATGGCAAATGTATAGATGACATGGGCGTTGACGTCACCAGTCAATATCGGACTGAATTTCATAAATTCTTTCATATTTACAGTGGTAAAAAAAGATTTTTTTAAGCAAATAAAAAAATACTTTCATATTCTCAATTAAGATTTAAATTAATTAAGTAAGAGCGAGTTTGTTTGCCGACTGCCGTAGAAGATATTTCATGCCTTAGATTAAGAGTCAAGTTCACCCACGAAATCCAAATAGCCCCATGTCTCGAAACCTAGACAAAGGAGGCAGCGTGCCAACCCGAGGCGCCGCTCTGACGGACACTCAGACAAAGGTTCGCAAGGTGAAATATGAAAACATGTTGATTTCAGCAAATATGAAAACATGTTGAATTTAACCATTTAGATTTATGTATCCTATAACGATATAGTACCTGGGCGACCGAGCTTTGCTCGGTTACATCTCAAACATTAACTAATTTTTTTTAAACTTGTCTAAAAACAATGCAAAATAAAAATAAAATATATAACTTAAACATAACAAAAAAAACAAAAGTAAGTCACCGAGTGGGATTCGAACCCGTAACACTCTTTCTAGCGGTCGCTATTCTTAACCACTGAGCTAAATAAAGGCGGTCGCGGCGCGACAAAATTAGCGACCATATTCTGCGTGGAAAAAAAAACGCATGAAAACTCGAAAACACGCGTTTTCCCAAACATAAAACTAATCTAGATCGATTATTTACCCCCGAAAACCCCCATATACAAATTTTCAGCGAAATCGTTAGAGCCGTTTTCGAGATCACAGAAATTTATAAATAAATATATATATATATATATATATACATACATACATACAAGAATTGCTCGTTTAAAGGTATAAGATATATATATATATATATGTAATAGATTTATGCATTATAATATAATTGCATCCTAAAGATGATAGCAGACCGGTATGACTCCCCCATCGTTAACCACATGATGAAGACAGGTATCGGTGCTATTAAATTTAAATTTAAATTAAATAAAAATGTAATTTAATTTAAATTTATAATAACATAGGATAAGTAAAAAACTACTAACAAAAACTATGGGTTGACATCTGAAATCAAGAATTTATTATTATTATATTATTATTATGTAATTTTCTAGTTTCTAACAACAATAAATAAATTAGATCATCACCAATTCATCATCAGGTCTTTATTGTCTCCACTGCAGGAGCACGACCCTCTCTGTACTACCAGAGCCATACTTGGCAAGAGTAGCCAGAGTACTTGGTCTAAAAACTCCACGCGGGCCAGACGTTGATGTTTATAAGCTTTGTTCAGCTTATATTTCCTAAGACGGAAAGACTTGAAGTGGTCCTCTTCTACTGTGCCGGAAACCACACGGCGAATATATTAAATCAGATACTTTTTTCTAAACGTCAAAACAAACATAACCAAACTAATGATGATAGTTTCTTGGAGCAATAGCGTTCACTGATTATTCGAAAACTCAAAACAATCAATAGATAAATGCAATATTATATATTTTAAGGACAAATAACACTGCTTGAGTTAGCCGTAAAGTAAGTTTTATCTTCTATTAGGTGACACTAACTCAACGATACTTTATTTTGTACTAGCTGTATCCGCGGGCTTCGCTCCCCGTGGGAATTTCGGGATAAAGAGTACCCTATGTCCTTCCCCGAGCCTCAAACTATATCCATACCAAATTTCATCCAAATCAGTTTAGTAGTTTAAGCGTGAAGAGGTAACAAACAAACAAATATACAAACTCACTTTCGTATTTATAATATTAGTAGGAAGTAGGAAGTAGGATAGGATTAGTAAGATAGTAGGAAGTAGGATAGGATAGTAGGATAGTAGGATACATAGTCACAAAGATAAACACCTAAGACATTTGAAAAAGGCCATTTTCCAACTTGCTCTGACTGGGAGTTAAACCCAGAACCTCTCGATTGGTAGACTAGCATGTTGACCACACTACAGAGGTTATCTAAATTAAATATGCAGAAAATTTTCATTACCAAGAGCATGGTCTTGCATGGAGCAGTCATGGCGTCGCCATAGCACAATGTCAGACATATAGGTCAAGTTTGCGGCTAAAACTGCAGCCAAAACTCAGATTTGGGTCAAGTTAGAAGGGAAGGAAATACGTACATACATATTTTCACGCCTGTTTCCCATGAGGGTAAGCAGAGACTATGGATTTCCACTTACTACGATCCTTGCAAACCTCTTTTGCTTCGTCAGCATTATAACTCTTTTTATGCATGCTCTTTAAACAAAGCTTATAAACATCAATGAGAGCTTTCCAGCCCGTCTGGCCATCAAGGAGAGTGTGGGAAAAGTGCTCTGGCTGCTCTGCCAAGTATGGCTCTGGTAGTACAGAGAGGGTCGTGTTCCTTCAGTGGAGATCAAATACACCTAATGATGATGATGAATAGATTAAAGTGGAAAGTATATTACGAACTCCGCCTATAAAAAAAAACAAATGAAGAAAATGTCTTCCTATTTCTAAAATGTCAATGATTTTTAGGTTTCCATAGTAAACAAGGAACCCTTATAGTTTCGCCATGTCTGTCTGTCTGTCTGTCTGTCTGTCTGTCTGTCCGTCCCTCGGTCCTACTCAGACACTATAACTACTAGAAAGCTGTAATTTAGCATGGATATGTATATCAATCATGGCGAAAAAGTCGTAAAATAAAATATGGAAATAATTTTTTTTTTAGGGTAGCTGCCATGCAAGTAAACAGAAAGTCAATATTTTTTTTCTCTACAAACACATTGTGTGGGGTATCGTTGAATAGGTCTTTCAAAAATAGTGTGAGCTTGGGAACAATATTTTTCGATTTAGGGATCCGTGTCTGCAATATTTAGGTTTAAAGTGAATTTTTTTGTTACGTTCACGTGTCCCCCCATCTATCTGCTAAACGGTTATATATGGACACGTGAAAAAAATCACAGCTATAGTATATATAATGTAGTTTAAAGGAAAAATATCAGAGCTTAGTAGGGTTAACAAACCAAAAAGTTATAGGCGATCAACTTATAAAATGTATTCGAAAAGGAAAATTTCATACAAATTCAATAGATACTTAGACGTTTTAGACGTTTTTAGTGGCATGAACTCAAAGTTGGCATTTACAACTACGGAACCCTACACTGCGCGTGGCCCGACACGCACTTGGCCAATTATTTTTAGTATGTTATTGACACAGTAAAAGACTAGGGTTAAAGGTCAAGTTTAGCTTCGATTGCGGCTAAAGCTGCAGCCAAAACTCAGATTTGGGTCAAGCTAAGAGGGAAGTTATAGCATGCACGCCATCCATACAAAAAAAGCAGTTGAAAAAATGTCTTTCCACTCAGATGCCATTCATTTTTTATAATTGACACGGTAAAACGCTAGGATTATAGGTGAAGTTTGGCTTTGATTGCTGCTATTAAATCTACCTACAGCCACAACGTTAAGAATCAATACTGATGCAGGATTTTCATTGCCAAAACCATGGTGTCTCTCGCCACCGAGCAATGTCACACGTATAGGTCAAGTTTGGCTCAATAGCGGCTATTTTCGCTGCAGCCAAATATCTCAGAACTGGGCCAAGTTAAAAAGGAAAAATAACCTTTATAGTTTCAACTGCAACAAAGCAAACAAATCAATAATACTCAGTCAAGGCTTTTATTACTAAAATCATGGACAAAACGCAGGTTGTCATATAGGTCAAGTTTGCCTTTGATTGCTTAGTAGCAATCAAATGCAAACTTGACCTAGATTAGTAGATTAAATAGTTTTAATCTACAGAAAAATCTCATTTATATGGATCAAGTTAAAGAGGAGTAACATTATATTAACTATAGCTAAAAGAAAGCAAAGGAATCAATACTCCTAAGTATGGTTTCAGTGTCAAAACCATGGTCTCGTCTCGCCACGAGGCAGACATGGCGTCGCCGCAGCGCAATGTTACACATATAGGTCAAGTTTGGCTTTGATTGCCGTTGTTAAATCTAGAGGCAAATCTCATATATAGGACAAGTTAAAAAGAGAAAAAACCTTTGTTATAGGTATGATGAATGGAAAAGCAATATTGGTCTTTCGGTTAGATTATTAAAACGTATTTTTTGTTTTCTCTGAGAATCAAAAAATACAAAAGATACAGCGCATTTAAATTTCGCATGACGTCACGGTTAGGTACATTTTTAATTAGCGGTGTCTTTGCAAACCACTACTCCGGAACTGTGATGCCCAGTATCTTTGAGAGCTTTTACTCTTTAAGTTAACTAAATAATCTGATACATGGGTCAAGTTACAGAGGAGAAATAATCTTTATAATAGTAACTACAACATAGCAAAGGAATCAATAACCATGTAAGGTTCCATTGCCAAAACCATGGTCTCGCCACGAGGCAGACATAGCGTCGCCGCCGCGCAATGTCACACATATAGGTCAAGTTTGGCTCAATAGCGGCTATTAAATCTACAGAAAATCTTATTTATATGGATAACGTTAAAAAGGAGAAATAATCAATGATACTCATACAAGGCTTTCATTGCTAAAACCATGAATGCAACGAAGCAGCATAGCATTGCCGTAGCACAATGTTAAACGGGTAACCTATCACAAACTAGATTTGTTTTTCTTCGATTTTTATTTGTTCGAAAACGGTACAACGAAGTTTTAAATGCCAAATGGGTTCTTTACCATATTTTCTGCTTATATGAATTCAATAAATATATTTTTCGTCTTCTATAAAAACTATCGACCGAAAATCAAAATATGTAATTTTTATTTCAAAAATTTATTTGGTAACAAGAATTTTATTTTCTAGAAGTATTAATGATAGAAATAACTTATTCCAAATTATTATTTACACAGATTTTTTGCTCCATTTATTTTACCGGGCTAAATGATTTACTTTAGAAGATTAACACTATGTATTTAAACATTTCGTTTTTGGATAATTCTATATCACATTTGAATCTTGTGACAGAGCGCTATAGGAAGGTTCAGGTTGCGGCGGGGTGGCCCTTGGGCCACCCCAAGCCGCACAACATGAATACACACAAACACAAATGTGTTTAAACCTACTTATTAAAACAAAAACCTTGTGACAGAGCGCTATAGGTAGGTTCAGGTTGCGGCGGGGTGGCCCTTGGGCCACCCCAAGCCGCACAACATGAATACACACAAACACAAATGTGTTTAAACCTACTTATTAAAACAAAAACCTTGTGACAGAGCGCTATACGTAGGTTCAGGTTGCGGCGGGTTGGCCCTTGGGCCACCCCAAGCCGCACAACATGAATACACACAAACACAAATGTGTTTAAACCTACTTATTAAAACAAAAACCTTGTGACAGAGCGCTATAGGTAGGTTCAGGTTGCGGCGGGGTGGCCCTTGGGCCTCCCCAAGCCGCACAACATGAATACACACAAACACAAATGTGTTTAAACCTACTTATTAAAACAAAAACCTTGTGACAGAGCGCTATAGGAAGGTTCAGGTTGCGGCGGGGTGGCCCTTGGGCCACCCCAAGCCGCACAACATGAATACACACAAACACAAATGTGTTTAAACCTACTTATTAAAACAAAAACCTTGTGACAGAGCGCTATAGGTAGGTTCAGGTTGCGGCGGGGTGGCCCTTGGGCCACCCCAAGCCGCACAACATGAATACACACAAACACAAATGTGTTTAAACCTACTTATTAAAACAAAAACCTTGTGACAGAGCGCTATACGTAGGTTCAGGTTGCGGCGGGGTGGCCCTTGGGCCCCCCCCCGATGTGGTTCCCATCTTGTCGCGATGGGGGGGCTCAGTACCTGCGGTTGCCTCGGTCGCAGGGAAGCTAAGAGGAACCCATTGCCCGGGTTGAGGCTTAGGCCACCCCGGGCCCGGCGGAGGCCATTCCTGGAGGGAATGGCCTGGCTGTGGGGGAAGGGGGGTGACGATGACCCCCCTACCATCACAGCCGTGGTAGGGGTCGCGGGGGAAGAGGAGTGTCGGTGTGTCGTTGCCGCTCGCCCTATCCTCCGCGACCAAGCGCGGCCGTGGCGCTTGGCACGGCATCGGTGGGGCCGCAGGGGAAGAGGAGTGTCGGTGTTACGTTGCCGCTCTCCCTATCCCCTGTGGCCGGCTGTGTGGGCCCCGGTCGCCGTCAGGTGGACTGGGGCAGGGCCTGCTTTCGCAGGCCCCAAATTATGAGGGCTGGTTGGACGGTGGAAACGGGATTCCATCGACCAACGGACAGCCCTCCGGAGTGGAAGGCAGGCGCGTGTGCGTGTCAGCGCGCCTGTCCTTGGGCCAAGAGGCCAAGGCGGCGGTTACTCCGGCCCCTCTGATTCAGCAGAGGGTGCCGTGAGGCCGTTGGCGAGCCGGGGCCGCTTAAGGAGCGGCCGGCCGCGCCGGGGCTGTGGAGCATGAAGAAGCACACGGTCCCGGCCGATAGCGGCTGAGAGGTGACACCGCGGAGTTTTTAGTGGTAACACCACATAACCTTACCGGTGTCCCGTAACCGGTAAGGTATCCGAAAGGATTTTCTCCGCGTCAAAAAAAAAAAAAAAAAAAAAAAGGGGTGGCCCTTGGGCCACCTCAAGCTGCACAAGATGACAAACACACAAATAGAACATAACTACAAAGTATATACTCTGTTTAAATAAACATTTTGGATTTCAAAATTATGATTTAAATTATTTGGTATTTGTCGTTAATTAGTTGTATTTTAATAATAGGAAAAATAATTTTTAGGTTAAATAATTATTTTCTTTATGAAACATATAGAAATAGTATCATCGGTTTAACGTTAGGTTGCAATACAAAGCATATACCTTTCAAAAATATAACAATCGAAAATCGGAATTTCAACCAGATGGAATAACAGATTTCGGTTAAATGAATATATTGAAAATAAAAAAATTATGAAACGTTTTTGGTATTTTCAAATTCGTAACTAAAGAATTCTAGTTTGTGATAGGTAACCTGTTAAACGTTGTCACACATATAGGTCAAGTTCGCCTTATAAATCTACAGAAAAATCTCATTTATACAGATCAATTTACAGAAGATAGAAAATAAATTGACTATAGCTACAACAAAATAAATACTCATGTAAGGTTTTCATTGCCAAAACCATGGTCTCGCCACGAGGCAGACATGGCGTCGCCGCCGCGCAATGTCACACATATAGGTCAAGTTTGGCTCAATAGCTTCTATTAAATCTACAGAAAAATCTTATTTATATGAATAACGTTGAAAATGAAAAATAATCAATAATACTCATACAAGGCTTTCATTGCTAAAACCATGAATGCAACGAAGCAGCATAGCATTGCCGTAGCACAATGTTAAACGTTGTCACACATATAGGTCAAGTTCGCCTTATAAATCTACAGAAAAATCTCATTTATACAGATCAATTTACAGAAGATAGAAAATAAATTGACTATAGCTACAACAAAATAAACACTCATGTAAGGTTTTCATTGCCAAAACCATGGTCTCGCCACGAGGCAGACATGGCGTCGCCGCCGCGCAATGCCACACATATAGGTCAAGTTTGGCTCAATAGTGGCTATTCTCGCTGCAGCCAAATCTCAGAAATGGGCCAAGTTTTCAACGAGATAGATAGAGCCAATATGACATAACATTGTCTGAAGGCACGATTTTTGCAAACTTTGAAATGAAAACTAATAAAATATTTGAAACATAATTCAATTTAGAGATAGTATTGTATCGGAGATAATATAAAAAGTCAGTATTTGAATCGAAAAGTACTAAATAATAATACATATAAAACCGGAAAATGAATTCCAGCCATGCTGGTCTGGGAGAAATAAAAAAAATCTTAGAATGTACCAGCTGCTTCTCTTCCCACGCAGATCGTAAAAGCCGATCGAGGGAATGGGCAAAAATGCAAATCATGTTAACAGGCGATGCGGCTAGCAACCCATCACTGTATTGATTGCTTTTCCATCTTCTCGCCCACCATGACGCTAAAAGTGGCTTTTGGGTCTTGCGGCCCTGGGCTCTGCATAGAACCGCAAGACCCAAAATGCTCTGTCTGCCCCATTAGGGATAAAGACGTGATAGTATGTATGTATGAATTGCAGGCTTCACTGCATTACAGCTTCGGATTCCACTGGAAATGAGAGAATGGACGCATACATATAAAATAGATTTTTATAACCCCCGACAAAAAAGGTGGTGATACAAGTTTGATACTAATATCTGTCTGTTTGTGGCATCGAAGCTCTTGAACAGATGGACCGATTTCGTGAAAGCAAGTTTCCTTGTGGTGGTTCTAGGCTATGTTAGATAAAAATCGGTTTGGCTGATTTATTATTTATTATTATTATTATTTATTTATTAGCACACTCAACAGATTACAAACACAATAAGAAAACAAATAAAGTATACAGATATTAGAGCCGTTCTAGTCTGCAATCCTAAAACAAGTATGCCTAAAAGCTATACTAATAACAAAGTCAGAAGCTAGGGTACACTGAATACAATAAAAAAAAAAAAACAAAATAAAAAAGTGATAGATAATTGCAAAAAAAAAACAGGTTAAGACAAAACAGAAATTAAAGATTTATAAATGCATGTTATTGATACTGACACATTTTTAGGTGTATTAGTATTTGCCGCCGAAACTTATAAAGTGAAAAGTGAAAGATATCAATGTCTCTGTTAGATTAAAACGATGATAGTCCGGTCAATATAACAATTTCAAATAACAAAAATTCCCAGAGGGCCAAATTTTGGTGGAGAGCTAGGGTTTACCGTTACAAATAAAATTTTAAAAATCCCCATCGATCCTATGTGTGCTACCAAAGTTATTCGGGGTCAAACGTCAAAATTTGAGGTTTTTTGGATTTTTCTCGAAAACGGTAAGTTTTACCAAAAAAAACCTCAGACCAAAGTTGTAGATCTTAAAATTCTCTATAAAAATGATCTTTATGATTTTTTACTAAGATATACCATTCCTGAGATATCGCGATTCTAAGAGTCACATGATACTGATATGCACACATTTCCACGCCACCTGTGAGGTAGTGTACTCGGCGCGTTTTTTTTTACCGTAGTTTCCCCTGTAGGCCTAGTCCACTAACTGTCATGACAATTTTAGGATAATTTAAGGGAACAATATTCGTCAAGTTCTAGCTAGACATTACCTTATTATTGATATTGATATTGATATTGCTATTGATTATTGGGTTAACTCTTGTTTTGATTTCCTTAGATATTTTAATCAGATTCATACTCTTGAAAGTCTACTTCAACAGTTATGTCTTTTTCCTCCTCTTCCTCTTGCTGGAAGTTCATAAATAATTCAAATGTAGCTGAGTCATTGGTCTCTTCATTAAAATCACAGGAATCTTCCTCTATTGTACTCAACTGGACATTTGAGCAAGACTGACCTTGGCAATTGGTACACGCTCGAGAACACAGCAGCCCGACTTTTTTACAGCCACATTTGGCACTACAACCTTTTTTGCAATTGCAAAAAATTGTGTTGAGGAGTTTTTCTGGAGCAGGTGGGAGTAAAGTTTGAATCGGTTCCAGAGAATTATCTATCAATTTCCAACCCCAGTCTTCTGGGTTCAGTTGATTGCCTAGCCATGTTTGAACTTGATAGTATACTCGATACAAGTGTTGAATAGCAGATGCCGATGTTGGAGGAAGACATGATAGTTGTACTTGTTTATTGTTTCGCGTATGTTAGATTTTAATAATTAAAACTATTTATCACCCTTACATATAAGGCTTCTAACATTAGTTTTATTATATTAGTCTGGCCACCCTGACGGGCTGGCAACATTTATCTATAGAGTACACAATTGAAGCCCGCCAAAATGTACGTCATAGAGAGAGAGCTGTCAAAAAACTGGGAGAGGGATTTTGTGTTAATTGTCACGGGTTGCTATTTTTCGATTACATTGTTGTGTGTTTGATTATTGTACCGAGTTTGTTATTTAGTTATTCATGTAAAACTTCAGTAAGG
Organism: Acrobasis consociella; assembly: GCA_963555685.1. Classification (NCBI taxonomy): domain Eukaryota; kingdom Metazoa; phylum Arthropoda; class Insecta; order Lepidoptera; family Pyralidae; genus Acrobasis; species Acrobasis consociella. The sequence continues at coordinate 2,466,067 of OY743127.1, forward strand.
TCGTGAAGTAAAGTGCGATAAAGAAATACCATCTTTTATTTAGCTGAACCTATCACGTATTTTTTACTTTTGATGAAATGAAAAATAACATTCACAGTCACAGCAGCTGTTTGAGTTGTAGACGCCATATTTGTTTTGGTGCGCTACTCGCCGCAGTGGACAATATCCGAACAAAAATTTGAATTACTTTGCTGAGTTTTGGTCAGTCAAATTTAAAGGGCTGACTTTCAATACGCCAAGTGCTTAAACTTTGAGTGATTCTAGTTTAATTAACTATCGGCCTAGGCATCCAATTGGATGCCTGGTTATAATGTCCGGACTAGGCATCCAGTTGGATGGGTAATTTAACCAGTTGGCTGCGACATATACATATACGTGGCTTATATGGCATATCATGTATAATGTGACTCTAATAATCGCGATATCTCAGAAATGATAACTCTTAGGAAAAAAATCATAAATCATTTTTGTAGAGAATTTTAAGATCTACAACTTTCAAAATTTGACATTTGACCCCGAATAACTTTGGTAGCACACATAGGATCGATGGGGATTTTTAAAATTTTATTTGTAACGGTAAACCCTAGCTCTCCACCAAAATTTGGCTCTCCGGGAATTTTTGTTATTTGACCACTATTTTTATGCCTAAATTTACCGGACTATGAAAAGCGATTAAAAGTTATTGGTTGCTTAGCAGTTGGAGTTTTTTAATTTGCCATCAAATAATAGGCAAAGATTCGACAGGTTGTATCTTTAGCTAAATGAGCCCGAAAAGCGGTGTCAATGTGACAACTGACACATGTCAATGTCAGTGATTCGGAAGAATGACGAGAAACGTAGCGATTGACGGTTTTTTTAAATAAATCTTTTAAGAATATTTAGCAAAACCATAGACATAGAATTTTTTTACTGCGTAAGAGCAAAACAGTTTTTCTCTTGTCAGCCAGTACCTCTTTGGAATACCTTCAAAAAGTTTATACCACCTTATTCTCATTCACGAAGCATGGATTTGGAGCAGCCATCAAGGATTCTGAGCGTCTCTCGCCAAGGGCAGCAGTAAATCTCCCATATTTGGCTAACGATGCGTTCCCGACCTTGTTTATTCAGTCTCAGGGCCGGTTATCTTGTGACCTCCGCTTTTGAGTATAAATAATATGTTTTTTAGCCTTCTTCAAGTATTCAATTTAGTATTAATGCAGGACAACAGCCAAATCGGTTCTGGTTTCTTTTTGCCGACAAAAAAAGTGTTGTAAGTTTGAAGCTAATGTTTCTCGGTCTGTGGCATTGTAGCGCTTGAACGGATTTACCAATTTCGACGCGGATTTTTTCCCTAAAAGCAAATTGCCTTGCGGTGGTTCTTATCTATGTTTCATGAAAATCATTTCAACCGTTTTAAAAATTATTGGGGGTTAACGCTTGAAATTTAGGGCATTTTCTAGCAACTCAATAAAAAAAGATATATTCATGACTAGATGGTGTTCTTCATAGTCGGGGGTTTTTAGTCTGCTAAGATAAAATTGATTTATTTACTTCTACTCGGTATTTGGCATTATAGGATGACCATTGGATATAGGGCTACATCAAGGCTTTTCAGCTTTTTTCTTCGACTTTTCCTATAATATCATACTATCACACATATTCCCGTGACTTCACACAGAGGTAGACAGAGACTATGGACCTTTACTTACTTTGATCCTGACAGACCTCTCTCGCTTCATCTATACTACAATTGCAGTTACTTCTAACCATACCTCTTTAAGAACCTCTGCGATGTGGTCACAGAACGTTTGTCGAGGCCTTGTATAAACAGCAGTAAATGCATTTCAGTTAATTAACACTTGAATATTCGGGATCCACTGCTGAATTGAAATAAATTATTTAAAACGAAACGGAGATAGAGAGAGAGAGCCCTAGCAACTATAGTAACCTGTAAATCTATTTTATGAACTACTGTTTACAGTTCAAAGTGAGATCGTGAAGTTTTTCTACTCACATTTACGAAAAAATTATTATTTTACATTTATGTAAAACTCTTATTAGCAAATAAAGATATTTGATTTGATTTGAAAAAGCCACTTTTGACTACTGCACAAAGAAAAGCTTCACGTTCTTACTTTAAAATATAAACAGTAATTTATAAAATAGTTTGATGGGTTATCTACGGCATGATCAAGACAAAATTTTAAATGATATGAGTTTCCTTACAAATACTCGTAATTTATTTCAAATGGGGACAACACTAGACCCCGAATAGTTCAAGTATACACTTATATGGGACCGGAAATATATTTTCCCACCTACGTATTATCTATCTAATATATATCTATACATATAATAAAACAGTAAAAAAGTGTGTGTGTATATTTAATATGTTTTCAAAAAAAATATATTGGGGATATGAGTAATAGAGTAAGAATTTCTAAAAAAAATCTGTCTGTTTGTACACGCTAATCTCCGGAAATACTGGATGGATTTGAATGTTTTTCTTTTTGGTATATAGCTGTAAAGCCTGGGCATTAAGGGTTTAAATGTTTTTGGAAAATGGAACACCTGATGCAGAACTATAATGGTCCAGCTAAACTTTAAGAAATATAAAAATGACGCCTAAGCAAAAGTTGTTTAGCCTGATGAGCATTTTCCATAGACATAAAGTCTACGCGAACGAAGTCGCGGGCATCAGCTAGTTATAATATAATATATTTGTCATATCATATCTCTGGAAAGCCACATAATAGGGATGCGTTGAGTCGTATCAGCCGTTGCGGACGCCGGCTGCCTTATCTAGGTCAGTGGACATACACTAAGCTTATGGAAGCTCATAAAGTTAAGAACAACGGGTATTTGTGCCTGTCAACACGATGTCTCTAAGAGGCAAGATGATACTCAAAGATGCCTTGACTGATTTGATAAAATCTTTTTTTGTTTGAAAGGGAATACATACCAGATGGTTGCATAATTTTTTTTTTCGAAATCGGTTTTGTTGTTTAGGGGTAAAGTCGATTTTCTCCTCCTCGACGAATGTACCGCGACCAGATTGCAGACATTTTAAAAAATGCTGAGGTCAGAAGAACTCGTAATCGTACAGGATGCTTGAAGAGAGTTATGAGTAGATGAAGCGAAACAGGGCTGTCAGGATCGTAGCAAGTGGAAGTCCATAGTCTTTGCCTACCCCCATGGGAAGCAGGCGTGATAATATGTATGTATGAAAAATTATCAAATATAAAAATCATTTTATTATCATCATCAACAGGTCTTTTTGTCTCCATTGCAGCAGCACACGACCCTCTCTGTACTACCAGAGCCATACTTGGCCAGAGCAGTCAGAGGACTTGGCCTTCAGTCTCGTCGCTGGCTAGAAGGGTTAGAAAGGTCTCATTGATGTTTATAAGCTTTATTTAGCTTGTACCTATTTCCTGAGTTGCATTCTACGACATCCACGGGAGGACTTGGAGTGGCCCTGTTTTACTCTGCCGGAAACCACACTGCCTAAAAAATTCAATACATATCAAAGTTTGCCAACGCTCTTTGTGTTGCCACTCTGTCTCACTGATCTATGTAACTGCACAACTCGGCAAAATCAATACACGGTGAATGACCTCTCCCTGCTCGGGTGGAATAATGCCAAGGGCGCCTCGCCACTAGACCAGGTCTTGGTTAATGAGCCCTTTAGACTAAGAGTTCCTCAAACAAAACACAGTTTTTTTTTTATTTTGTAATCTAGTGGTCATCATGCCAGGCTATCATACTGGAGGTCCTGGTTTCAAACCTGGTCAGGTCAAAATGGAAAATGATCTTTTTTAGATTGACCTTGGTCTGGGATGTTTATCTATATATATGTATTTGTTATAATTATAGGATCGTTGAGTTAGTATCACTTCAAACAAGTCTTGAACTTACTTTGGGGCTAGCTCAATATGTGTGGATTTGTCCGTATATATATATATATAAATATATATTTTATTTTTTATTTCGAACCAATTGATGAAGGTATTTTTCCATATTTAATAAAATGCAGTAAATTCCATTAGGGGTGACATCAGATGTTTTGAGAAGAATTGGTCACAGGTCGCACAAAATCGGGATAAGTGGAAGGTGTGGGGGAGACCTTTACCCAACAGTGGGACAATAAAAAAAACATTATTTAAAAAGGGGGTAAGACCTATCTCCATTCAGCTAGAGCAAAGTGTTTGAAAATAGAATGCTTATGTAATAAAATGCAACATCACTTTATCACCCGTAACCTTTTTCATAGCCAGCAGTTTGGTTTTACTGGAGGGAAATCGACCACCGATGCGGGGGTAGCGCTCGTTACTCACATTTACAACGCATGGGAGAACAAGAACGATGAGATCGGTTCTTTTTGCGATCTCTCAAAAGCATTTGACTGCGTATATCATTCGACACTGTTCCTCAAATTCCATCAGTATGGTTTTGATGATAAATCAATAAACCTCATTCAATCATATTTAACGGATAGGCTTCAGGCGACTTTTGATATAAATAGCATAAAGTCAAACAAACGGATCTCTTATTAAAATGGGTGTTCCTCAAGGTTCTATCCTAGGACGGTTCGTCTTCTTGGTGTACGTACGTCAATGATTTGCCTTACGCGGTTGAAAAGCAGACTGGCATTGTGTTGTTTGCCGATGACACGTCTCTTATTTTTGAAATAAAATGCTAAATGTGTGCTGCCATCTCTGTGTGCCTACCCGCGTACCCGCAACTTCAATATTGCCTACTTACGGCCCTCAATAGTTTCTATGGCGTTGAGTATCTTTGACGTTAGTAATTATATTATCTTTCTTTGTAGAATAGTAGGTAAAGGTCAAAGCCGCGTAAATGATTCAGATTTCCGCAAAATTCTTACAAGAATTATGCTTTACTATTTAGAATAAACATTTTTTACGGCAAATATCATCTCGTCCAAATCAGAAGTGACAACTGGACACAGTGACAAGGGTTCGCTCCTATTCCAACGGGTTTATATGCGGAACCCATTTGCGTGGACATGGCAGATGGACGGTGGGTTTCTGGAAAGTCATGCTGAAGTCTCTTGAGATATGAGTTGATATGGTGAGAGGTATTTTTCATTTGACAGGAGCATGACGAAAAAAAGGCTGTCTGATAAAATAAGAATTGTGAACTTACGAAAATACACAAAGATGAAGGATGTCACAAGAACAGTTACAAAATTAGTCTATGATATACAGACGAGGCAAAGTATGAAATGTAAAAATATGTCTGAATAAAGGCTATATTATTATATTATATTTTAAACATGCTTTGTATCTTGTATGTATATATGACTGTTTGTTAGGGTCAAATCTTGCAACTGAATTTTCAACCAGTATTCCTCAATCGATTTAGCTGAATAAAATCTAGTATAAAAAATTATATTTTTTCAAAATTTTTATTTGTAGTTGTTGTAGTAAAGTTTTGTACTTAAAAATGCATGATATCGCGATTCTTCAACCCATCTGGCAAAAGTGAATTTTTGGCTAAAAGGGACTCTGTCTGCATAGAGCAAGAACAAAAAATGCTCTGTCTGCCCCGTTAGGCATAAAAATGTGAACAAATGAAATCGCTACGTGCAATATTATATCCATGAACCAGTAATTGAGCTACGTTAGATGCCTTTAGGTAGCTCAAAATGTCTCAGACCTGTGTATCTCATAACACAAGTTTATGCTTACTTTGGGGCTAGGTTAAGAGTCCGGCGACCCTAGACTTCTCCATACAAACGTAGTACACGTTTAATTTTGAAACCACATGTCAGATTCCGGTAAAAATTGGTAATTGTAAAGAAATTGCAATTATCTAGGGTTATATTGGGTTTCCTATAGTAAAATTATGAACTGGAAAGAAAATTTAACGATTTAGAAGTTTCCCATACTAATGCTCAAAAATGATATAAAACACTATATTCTATTTCAAGTTCATATTTTTACTGTCGGAAACTAAATATAAACCTAGATAATTGCAATATCTTTGAAATTACAAAATTTTGCCCAAATCGGACATGTCGTTTTGAAATAAAACGTAGACTACGTTTGTATGGAAAGTTGTATTTTGGTCTAGGGTCGGGGGACCCTTAATAAGATTAATTGGGTTCTCAACGCCATTCAGAAACACTATTTATGGAATAATCCGTATTTAAATAAGGTATAACAAAATAATCTGAAGCTATTTCAAGGATGAATTTAGACAGTGATAGTGAACAACTTTCCCAAGAAACACATGTCAAAATATGAAAAATTAATTTTAGATTCCCATACAAACTCGGATCAGCTGATCGGTCAACTTGTAAGGGAGGCCAAAAATTACTTTTCATATTTCGATACGTGTTCCTTGGGGAAAGTTGTTCAGAATCATAGAATGATTTCACTCTTATCATTGTTTCAGTATATTCTGTTACACTTTATATTTACATTCATTAAAACACTCCATAAAAGAGAAGGCCTACCACTCAAGTCACAGTAAAGTATTGGAATGAAATAATGTCGACTAAAATAATTGTAGACGACATTATTCCATTTTAATACCAACGCGATTTCATTTCAGATTTAGTTTCAATTACTTCAAGAGCTCTCAAAACTTGTATTGTTTCAACCGTCACATGTTTGTCTAAGCTAAGTCTCAGATATCAGGTTGATTTAGTTTGTAGGATTAGACTTTGAATTCTGGGTCTAGAATTCTAGATCTTTGGTTTGTTTCGTACATTTGTATTTCTTGATTTTCATTTGATCTTACCTACGCTTTGTATTTTCTTAATTACGATTGTTTTATTTTTTTTGACAGAAGTTTGACGCCAATTTCTGTCTTCTGTGCTATCCCAGCTCTCGAACGGATGGACCGATTTCGATGCGGGTTTTTCACGTTAAAGCAAGAGAAGATCCAATGCGGCAGTTCGTAGCTATGTTTGATAAAAACCGGATATCGATATCATACGGTTGTATAGGTTGTTCCGCTTCTCATCAGCGGTTTAATTGTTTTTCAATTCAATTCAAATATATCTTTATTATCATAGGATATTTATAATATCTCTTAATAATCGTCATTATTTTGTTGCACAATTGTTGACGTCAAATGATTACTTACAGCTAAGTTTACTACCAAGCAAGTTAAATTTGACCCACTTCCCGGTTTCTGCTGAAAGAAGAGAAGCGGAAATTTTGCAACGCAAACTTATATTGCGTGACATACATACATACATAATATCACGTCTGTTTCCCGCAGGGGTAGGCAGAGACTATGGACCTCCACTTGCTACGATCCTGACAAACCTCTTTTGCTTCATCTAAACTCATCAATCTCTTCATACATGCCCTTCGGTTACGGGTACTTTTTACCTCTCCTTTTTTTAGAACGTCTGCAATTTGGTCGCAGAATGTTCGCCGAGGAAGACTCTTTCCTACTGTTCCTTTCACATTTGTTATATAAATATTTTTTGTCAATCTCTTTTCATCTATCCTTTCTACATACCCAAACCATCTTAACATCCCTTTCTCTATTATGTGACAATGCAATATTATCATGACATGGAGCTGATCTGATGAGGGATAGCTGGGAGATGGCCTTAGAAACTCTGTAATGAAACTACGCATCACCATCGAGTTAGGGCTCGTTTGCACTTGAAACTTTTAAGATTCGTCTTGTACTTTGAGCGCCCAACCCGTCTTACTTTTCATACAAACGCTCTTACGTGATTATGGCGTTGTAACAGATCTTCCTCGGAAAGTTTTGAACTAACAGGAATCTTTTGCGCTATTTCTAGGTTTCTATCGAAATTAAAAATTAAAATTTGGAGAAACAAATTCAGTATAAGCCTCCAAAAATCTGCTTTTTTGTACAAATTTTACCTGAACTTCGGCCATTCATATAGTACTCATGCATTGTAAAAGTAAAGAAAATATTTCCATATAAACCTTAAAAATAAAGTGAAGATTCTAAATGAAAAACATTTATTTCACACACTTGTAAGGTTTACTAAAAAACACGTATTAGCTGGAACAAGTTTTATGAAATTTCCGCACCCTATGATTAGTTGATATTGGTTCAATGAATAGTTAGTTTTAATACTAATTTTATTCAATAGAATGCAAACTGAGCGCTCAGGCACTATCTCTCTCATTTCGCTTTGCTTTTTTTTCTAGCATTGCGCTAAATGAAACAACAAGCATTTCAAACCATGCTCGCGTTGACGAAAGACGGGTTGGGAAGGGCCCTCTTAAGTTCATTATTTTAGATAAAAGATGTTTTAAGAAATATATTTTGTATAAAATAATTACTTGTTTCAACAAGGCACATTCAGTTTCTGTAGACTAGTAACCGTAGTAGGTATAAACGTAAGCTTTTGTTTTACTACCCTGAAAACAACATAGGTGTGAAGAAAAACACGAAACTAACCAAACGAATTGAAAAACTGTTTAACTTTAGTCCCTCGGGATCAAGGGTTGCGGATTTAACACTCAATTGCAATTAGTTTTGGAGTTGGCGGGAAAAGACATACAATTTAAGACCCTGAGTAGAACAATTAGGTAATGAACGTTCGGGAGATAAAGTTTTAAACAAAACTTGTCTAAGGACAAACCTAATTAGACTAAACGTCGGTAATTGGTAAAGCTTATCTTATGTTTAACCCCCGCACAATCGAGAGACATGGAGAAGTCACAGAGGCCTTTGCCCAATACTGGGGACACTGATAGCTTTTAATAATAACTAGTGGCTTTGTGAGCTGTAGATCTCGCGATCTTATAGAACGAATGTTTCTTGTAGATATATAATTCGTAAGAAACAAGAACATACATATATACTATCACGTCTTTATCCCTAATGGGGCAGACAGAGCATTTTGGGTCTTGCGGTTCTATGCAGAGCCCAGGGCCGCAAGACCCAAAAGCCACTTTTAGCGTCATGGTGGGCGAGAAGATGGAAAAGCAAACAATACAGTGATGGGTTGCTAGCCGCATCGCCTATTAACATGATTTGCATTTTTGCCCATTCCCTCGATCGGCTTGTACGATCTGCATGGGAAGAGAAGCAGCTGGTACATTCTAAGTTTTTTTATTTCTCCCAGACCAGCATGGGGATAAGAAACAAGTATACTATTAAAAAACTTGTATATATCGAAATAACGGTCATACATTGAACTAAAAAGCGAACACCTTCCGGTGGGATTCAGACTCTAGATGCTCAAATCGATTAGATCACCTTATAATCAAACAGGACTATTCATCTTTCCACAACGCTGGTTAAAATATTCATCTATTGTCTGTGATATGAAAAAATAAAATACTTTAGTTATTTTCCTTGTCACTACAAACACAAAATGGTCGTAATAGCCATAAAATCCAAAGACGCTTAGGCCCCTTCATACCAACTCCGCCATTCTGAAAAATTTCCAAAAACTGGCTATACTATCAATTTTCATAAGTTTATCGAACTTGCTCCCATAATTTCACGGAAATCAGTTTACAAATGCGACCTCTAACTAGAAGAGAACACAAAAATAAATGTACCAAAGAAATTTTGGCCAAGCTGAAACGGAAACTTCGCTCGTTTCGCTCATAGATCAATAATAAATTAAATATAATGTATGATATGATAGATAACGCGTAGGTAATGACAAAACAGGGCTATTGCCTCTTTGACCACCTGGGAAATAATCCAGGTAACACGGGTGTACGTTCAAAACTATTTCTAATCGCATGTTTGATCATTAGCCTCTATTTGCGCCCGAGGGACGAAAGTTAAACATTTTCTCCAATCCATCGGTTTAGTTCAGACCAGTGAGCTTTAGTTTTTAGGTTTCGTAAGTAAAACAAAGGAAGCAGGGCTTTTAGAAGCCTTTAGGGTTAAGTTTAAGAAACTGTAAGTTTTAATAGACTTTTTGTTAGCTCAATAAATGAGACGGAAAGTTTTTAGAAAGGTTTTTTTATGATAATGTTGTAGATATGGTGCTTTTTTAGCCCGACTTCCGAAAAAAGAGAGGGTCATTTTTATGTATGTACACAGATTATTCGAAGAAGCTTGAGCCGATTTGAAATATTATTTTTTTCATTCAAAGGGTAGGTATACCTTTAAAGTGGTCCCATATAAATGAAAGCAAATTCGGTTGTGAAGTTTTGGGGTGAAATCAGTTCAAAGTTTTGAAAAATTATTTCAATCAAAATCAGACACTTTTATCTAAACGTCAAAACACTTTCTATAAGATTTGTTTCATGCTTTTTTAAAGTCAAATAGACATCAATAAATCTAAAATCATGTTATTGTTCCTTTCGCTGTAAAGACTTTAGGGCCTTGGGGTGTGGAGGCACGTCAAATTTTTAATGAAATCTCCACAAGCCTCATCGACGTTTCTGGGGACCTAAGAGCTGGTGCGCATTTTGGCCAAAGATTAAGTCTGGCCATACAACGAGGCAATGCCGCCAGTCTTTTGGGTACCTTGCCCTGCGACCGTAGCGATCTGGGGTCTATTTTTTATTGAATATAATGTTTTATTTTTAATCAGATTATTTTAGTTTATAGTTTTATAATTTAGGTAGGTTATTTAGTTTTTAGTTATATAATTATTGTGTCCTATGTCAATATGTATTTTGAGAAATAAATTTATATTTTCATTCTCCTTCAGCAAATCATGTTTAAAATGGATACGATTAATGAAAAGAAACACTCTTTTGTGACTTTTTATTTTATGAACCATACCAAATAAGTTATTTTTAACCCAGTTATCTACCTAATTATTTTAAGGGAGAAATGTTTGAAATCTTTTTTTTTATATTTAGTATTGACATTGGGATAATTTGATCAAAATTACAAACTAAATTACTACTGTCTTACTGCTGAAAAAATTACCCAACCTTTTTCGAAAATACAAGAAAGAAAATGAACTGGCTTTAAATAAAGAGGCGTTAAAATATAGACATTCAGATAAAAATTACGCTTTCACTGAAAACCTTGTGAAAATGAAATTACATTTCATTAGATTGAAAGCCCGATGCCGGCTCACACATCAAAGCAGCCGGTGCATGACAGCATCCAGTTATTGCTGGCAATGCACCAGATATTCCACCGTTATCTCATTGATGAATGCAATTTGCTGATTGTTATGACGTAGGCTGGACTCGGTCTGTTTTAAGGCTTGGCTCTACGTTTTTATTTTTCAAAATCTGTCAAAATTGATTCAAAAGTTGTCCGTTTTTTTCCGCTAGGTTTGTAGTAATGTCTAAATGCAGCGCAGATAGAGTTAAAATATATAGAGGTTACAGTATGAAAACCATGACGTAATGAAAAGTATGTTAACTTTTTGTGTAACATGTTATGTTTTTGTAAAGAATTGAAAAAGGTCATGTCACGTAATCTATTAGTTACGTTGTGTTTTTGAAACTGAGACTTATCAAGCCTACTAGTTCAATGAACCAGAGGTATTAGCTTTCAATAAGAAATCTGAGCAATGACTAACATTCTGGAGGGAAGTGTAAAATGTTCGAACTTCATAATGAAAGATCAATATTTATTAGTTTGAGCCAACTACACGTGCAAAAAAAGATCGCAATAGGTTTTTTTCAAATATATCTTTATTATCATAGGATATTTATAATATCTTTTAATAACCGTCATTGTTTTGTTGCACAATTGTTGACGTCAAATGGTTACTTACAGCTAAGTTTACTACCGCTTCCAAAGCGCTAGTGCAGAAGAAGCGGTAACAAACTGCACTGCAGCATTTTCTTCAAGGACGTCAACTCACAAATAAATTAATACTTAAAGTTAATGTGGATAGATAATACATTGTTTGTTATGTCATATCATAATTTAAATTAAATTTTTAGAATGTCAAAATTTTTAAATAATGTCAAGTTGTAGATTTAGTTTGTACAAAATGTACCAAATTATGAACATTTGCGAGTACCTATATAACAAACCTTTAAGAGGAATCCGCGCCAAGCTCAAGCCAGACTTTTTTGTCTTTAAGGTAGTCATCGGTCCTATAATAAGCCTTTTCACAAAGTACTTTCTTTACATAAATTTTAATTTTTTTTGTCTGGCATATCAAGGACCGATTGTGGCAATTTATTATAAAAAAAGTATACAGTTTCCCATGAACGTCTTACTAACTGTTTTGAGCCTATAAAACGGGGCAAATAATTCATTCTTATTACGTAAGTTTTTATCGGTCATATCGCTTACTTTATTGTATAAGGAAATATTTTTCCTTACAAACATTATGTTTTCAAATATATACTGCGATGCCAATGTAAGTATATCAATTTTCTTGAATAATTCATGACTTGGTTTTATATTAAACTAGCTGACCCGGCAGACTTCGTACTGCCAAATATAGGAACATACCTACATTGTTTAAACAACAGTGACTGCTTGTAATTCAATTTGAACTTTATACAATAGCAATAAAGCTCGTTTTAGTTAGAAAACGTTTGTATGGGAAAAAGAAAAGGTCTGTTTTTAGGGTTTTTCCGGCAATTATTTGATTTTTTTTCGCGGTAAAAACCATCTTTGAATTTCAACGAACATTTTAAAAAAAGAATTGGCCAAATTGGTCCAGGCGTTGTTGAGTTATGCGCTTACCAACACATTTTGCGATTCATTTTTATATTATAGATTGTAGTTTTAGTTTAATAGATTAAATTTCCACATTCGTAATCGTAAACATAATTGCACGAAACTATAAATAATAAATAAAATAATGTTTGTATCAATTTAAGACTAAAAAAAAAGTTACTGAACAAAAATATTGATGTTAAAAATTATACGCGGCCCTTGGCTGTCTACTTCATAAGTGATAAAGACGTATGTATTTATTAGTCTAAGACAACCCCTCAATTGAGTGTGAGAGTCTAGCATCCCGTAAAGAGCGCGGTTCTCTAATATTTTTTTGTAAAGCCATGACTTCGTTGCTTTGTGACCGGCTGGTTGCGTTTTGTAGTCAACAAGGTCTACTTTCGCGTGGAAATTATTCCTATGCTTGCACATGAGATAAATTAAAACAAAAATTGTCAAAGTAACAATGTTTTTTGTTGACGTTGCAATTTCGGACTCGTCAACTTCAAAAATACGGTGCTATTCTATTTCGGTGCAAACAGTGGGATAAATTCTGTATACCATGGCCAGTGATGTCCTTTGTCATTTAAAATTTGTGAAACGTAAGTGATATTTTGGATTTTAAACACTTCATTCATCACCAAATGGCTGCAAATGTAAATAAAGTGATTGAAATAATTAAAAAGATGTTAGTTAATTCATCATTCTCCGTGATATTTTTGTTTATTTACTCTACAAATTTAATATTTTACAACATATAAAACAAGGGGCTACGGTAATTCAATAAATTTTGAATAATACATTTTTAATCATTTATCGGTAATTGCCGGGATGCATCCCACCGTCAGTTAGGCGACATTGTTTTTTTCGTTATTTTTGATGATTTGTATTTTTAATGTGGGCAATATTAATAATAAATATATTTTTTTCTAAACATTTTTTTTTCTTTCCTTGATACTATTTTTCGATCATCAATTGCCGTTTCCATTTTTTTGTACTAAGGTACACATTTTTTGTCGGAAATGGACCTTTTCAAGTGCTTTGACCCGAGTTCGTTCTTCGAGACGAGATACGCAACAGATGTTTGGATTTTTGTATTCGAAAGCGTCATTCTTCTATTTTTAGATTAACAGTTCCTTTTTTCTGTAATAACTTTCGAATATTTACAATGACCTTAGTTTTAGAAGCGGTTGATTCGACCGTCAAAGAAAGGGGTCTACTGTTTTACATATTATTTAAAATTTAAGCAATATAACACCTGAATTGCTTTTGTAATCGATTCTAAAGATGATAACCTTTCCTAATATATATTTGTATATACATTCTTTGCATTTAACGAAATACATTGAACAAAATCTAGATGCAAAGTGTACCTATTTTTCGAACTTTTTTACGTGATCTCGAAATTACCAATGTTGTAATTGGTGATTTTCTCGAGATTTTACTGTAAAAGGATGGTTTTTTTTTCATTTCCTACAAAACTAGATAGATACTGACTAGGTAAGTAACTAAACTAGGTACATGTGTGGTTTTATTTTATTCTCATAAAACATCAAAGTACAAAGTTACGTAAAAAAAGCCTTTAGTTCGCATTCAATCGATTGCTGGTAGAATCTAAAACAATCATCTTTATCAACGCAACTTGAAACTGTAGGCAATTTATCTACGAACTCAACGACGTTTAATGATGTTATGACTAAGCGACGGCGAACTATAAACAAAGAAAAAAAAAACATACTCGAAGAGCGCGCTGCGCGTGCCAAGGTCGGTGTCATATTACACGCGACATTTGACAGTACCCATTCGTATGAGGGGATAAAAAAGTTACTTGAAAATATTGATTTAGTCAAAAATTGTATGCGGCCCTTGGCTCTACCTCGTAAGTGATAAAGACGTATGTATGTATTAGTTTAAGACTATAAAAAAAAACTACTAAACAAAAATATTTGTAAAATATTAATATAAATTATATTTTATAAATATTAATTATACGCGGCCCTTGGCTCTGCCTACCCCGTAAGTGATAAAGATGTATGTATGTATTAGTTATAGACTATAAAAAAAATACTAAACAAATATATTCTTGTTAAAATTATACGCGGCCCTTGGCTCTGTCTACCTCGTAAGTGATAAAGATGTATGTTTGTATTAGTTTAAGACTATAAAAAAACTACTGAACAAAAACATTCATGTTAAAAATTATACGCGGAATTTGGCTCTGTCTACCTCGTAAGTGATAAAGACGTATGTATATATTGTTATAGACTATAAAAAAATTACTGAACAAAAATATTGTTGTCAAATATTATTCCGTCAAAATAGGTAAAACCACTAATACGAGTCCGCCTCCCATACTATGCGTTGACGTGGCGACCGGACTGCCAGGGGTCAATGGCGCCATATTGAGCGACCGAGCAAAGTACGTAAATTGCACATTTTTATTGAATATTTACAAAATGTTGTGATTTGATTTTATGTTTTATTTTATAGTTTTCTGTTAGTACATTTAATATGTTTTGGATGTTTATAATCATAAACAAAATTCCTCTTATAGTGTTTGATGTATGACGTCAAGTTTGGGAGGATGTGTTTTAGCAAAATTTTTATAGTGTTTGATTTTTTTGTTTGTTACTAATAAATAGAACTGTTATATTAGTCAATACTTTGCACGTGTTAAATATAACACCCAAGCTGTTGACTAAAAGTATTCTCGTGCCACTCGGCTCTGATTACCTCCTCGGAATCTCAAGTGTAAACAGACCATTTTTTGTAACAGTGCTTGAGTGGCCCAGATGTGAGGTATATTTTGTAAACAATGTAGACAATAAATATTCTAAGAAGGTGAGTGTTTTTATTATTTGAATATGATTAGACATGTATCTTGTAATAAATAAAAGAAATGAATATGGAATTCATTGTTATTTTTTTTATATATTTACACTTTTCTACAGAATTCTGGGAAAAATAGCAAACCATTTTTTAAACTCTTATTATCTAATGGAAATGCACGTTAGATTGCTACAAATATATAACAGTCTGATAGCTTATTTTCTAAGGATTCTATACATATAAGTTTCTTTGATAGTTAACATACAAAAGTTTCGAGTAATCGTAAGTTTTCTGTTGCGCGGAAAATTTGGAAAATTTTCGGCCGGCCGTCGGACGTTTCCGCGCGAGCCGGAAAATTGCTGTGACAGCATAAGGGCTAAGTGAGTCTCTTGGTCCTAACCCTTAAATAGCACAAATTACCCGTTTTTGTAAAATAAAAATAGTCTGAATACCGGCTGCACTCCCCCACAATAGAATGCCGTAAGACATAACACTATGAAAATAACTAAAGTACACTAGTCTAGCAATTGCTACATCTGTCAATTGCCTATTTCTCCTAACAGCATAAGCCGCAGAGCTAAGCCTATTAGAAAGTTTAGTTATATGAGCATTCCATTGAAGTTTTGAATCTATTGTAATTCCTAAGAAGGTAGTACTTTCAACAAGATCGAGTTTTTCACCATCTAGCATTATGTCAACGCAGACCTGTCTCACATTGGGAAGAGAAAATCGAATGCATTGGGTCTTTTTCGCATTTAGCATTGGCAGAAAACCAATCAGAAATGGAAGACAAGGTGCTGTTCACTGCGCAAGCGTTTGTGCTATGTCGATCTATTTTAAATATAAGTGAGGTGTCATCAGCAAATAGCACTATGACAGCCTGTTTATCAATCATATAAGGCAAGTCATTGACATAAACCAAGAAAGGGAAAGGTCCAAGAATTGAACCTTGCGGTACGCCTATTTCAACATTGGATCCGTGCGATTTTTTGCCATTTAAATCAACAGTTTGATGCCTATCTGTTAAATAAGATTCTATTAGTTTAATTTAATTATCATCAAAACCGTTTTGATGAAATTTAAGCAAAAGTGTCGGATGATCTACGTAATCAAATGCTTTGGAGAGATCAAAAAATGATCCAATTCTATCATTTTTGTTCTCCCATGCATCGTATATATGTGTAACGAGTGCCACCCCTGCATCGGTGGTCGATTTCCTGCCAGTAAAACCGAATTGTTGGCTATGGAACAGGTTGTAGGTTTTGAAGTGAAGCAGCATTTGATTGAGCATTATCTTTTCGAACACCTTACTCAAAACTGGCAGGATAGATATCGGTCTGTAGTTGCCAGGGTCTGTTTTTTTTCCTGTTTGAAATAAGGGTATTAGTTTACTACATTTCATTAGGTTAGGAAATATGCCTTCATCAATACATTCGTTAAATATAAAAGCTAAGTCAGCAGCTATGATATTTATAATATGGTTTACTACAGCAACTGACATGTAAATTTATTTATTTATTAAATCTTAAATGACCATAATGGTACAAAAGGTGGACTTAATGCTAACGCATTGTCTACCGGTCCGCCTTTAGATAAAACAGAAATTTTAAAAATTTTGTGCGCTGGTTATAACACACGAGGCGGAATTTTCTTGCGCGAGCCGAAAGCGAGGGCGTGATAGTGCCGAGTGTTTAACCAATACACGCACGTATATCGCACGAAGTTTTTCAACACACGTATATCTAAACTGATTTTTATTTTAACCGGTAAAGACCCGCACGATATTAGTAAATGTCCACGTTCATTGTCTTACTATTGTGTCTGGTGTTGGCGGTAAAGGAGCGGTTAAATAAACTCAACCATAAAACTGTGATGCACACGGCTGCTTTCCCACCGTAATACTTATCAAAATCAGCGCGGCTGGCCAACCATTACTAGCTGGTGCCACAAGGCACATTACGAGTTCGGAATTTGAAAAAAGAAATTAAAATATTGCTGTTGCATAATACAACTTCACTATTTGCGTTTATAACGCAAGCGTGTTTTATGTGCTACTTTATATATGTCTAAAGCCGATGAAATTTAATGAGATCCACTTTACGAGCAATATGTTGAAAAAATAATTAATATACAACATGGAAGGGACATACCCGTAATAAATCGAACCACAGGCTGTACTAGATCACTATATTATAATGATATTAAAATAACATTCAAAAAACGGCCTACGGCCTCGTAGGTAACCTCTGCCTTCACTTGGTTGCTTGTTTGGAGGGTTAAGCAGAAAGCCCCCCCCCTGTCTGCTCCCCCACCAAGCAAGTCCTTTCTTACACCTATCACTACAGTGCAGATCAAATAATTAGCAAAGTGTGTGTCGGGCCACGCGCAATGTTGGGTTCCGTAGTTGTAAATGCCAACTTTAAGTTCATGCCACTAAAAACGTCTTAAACGTCTAAGTATATCTATTAAATTTGTATGAAATTTTCCCTTTTGACTACATTTTATAAGTTGAATGCCTTTAACTTTTTAATTTCTTTACCCTACTTGGCTCTGATAGTTTTCCTTTAAACTACATTATATATGCTATAGCCGTGATTTTTTTCACGTGTCCATATATAACCGTTTAGCAGATAGACACGTGACTTTAACAAAAAAAATCACTTTAAAGCTAAATATTTCAGACACGGATCCCTAAATCGAAAAATGGTGTTTCCAAGCTCATAATATTTTTGAAAGACCTATTCAACGATACCCCACACAAGGTGTTTGTAGTGAAATAAAAATATTGACTTCCTCTTTACTAGTATGGCAGCTTCCATAAAAAAAAATACAACACTAGTAATTAAATAAAAATAAAATATTATAAATCGATACTGTATGTACATTACTTGTATAAAAAAAAATCTATTCCGACCATGTCTGTCACGTAATCAATCTATGCCACGCTATGCTTTGACACTTCCTTTGACATTATGACAAGTGACACAGTGTAAGAAAGTTACTCGCACGTTTGTTTACAGACTGTTCGACCCATGTATACTCGTGATATTATTCTACACTGTGACAATAATTTTACGAAATCAAATGTCATTTTTTTTGTGAAGAGCGACGCGTCCTTGCTTCGTGAGGCCCATCGGCCATCTGACAATTTGATATATAACTGTCAAAAATCTGTGCAACAAGAACAGTTTATTTAAATACACTCGCGAAAAAGCGAGACGGCATGTACAATATTTTACAGGAAGGCAAAAGGGCTTAAATGACTGAAATCTTAAGCCACGCAAAACTGATCAATTATAGAAAAATGGCTATAAAATTCAAACTAAAGCAACAAAAAAAAATTTGTACCACAATTTTAAAGATTACATAATTAATAATCTGCATAAAAAGTTTCAAAGCTGAAGTCCCTCTCGTTTGTGAGAAATTAGACCATATATGTTTTGGTAGAGGTGTTTTTGATGAGCAAGTTTGTGTTACAAAAATTAACAAATCGTGTATCCACAACCACAATTATGCTAGAAAAGCGTTCTAGTATGCTATTAGCAAGTATCAGTTCTTAATTTCTGATATTTGCTGAGAAATAAGAAATAGATAATGCCCATTTTCACGGTGCGTCCCCTTAAATACAGAGTGTTGTATTCAATGAAACCACTTATTTAACTCCAATTAATAATTTATTTGGAGACACGCACGTAACCGCCATAACAGACACAACAAGAGAGTGAAAGTATATGTGCGAGAGAGATGTGTTACAGAACGATAGTGATGTGACTATGATATCTCACACAGAACATCAAACAATTTGATGGAAGGCATCGAAGAATTCAATGCTGGTCTGGAAGAAAAGAAATATTAGAATGTACCAGCTTCTACCCTTTCTATATCATCATCATGATCATCATCAGGTCTTTTTGTCTCCACTACAGGAGCACGATCCTCTGTGTACGACCGGAGTCATACTTGTCTAGAGCAGCCAGAAAAATTGGCCACTCAAAGTCCTCCCGTGGATGTCAAGGAAGGCGACTTAGGGATACAAGCTAAACAAATCTTATAAACATCAATGAGACCTCTCCAACCCGTCTAGCCAGCGACGAGAGTGTAGGCCAAGTTCTCTGGCTGCTCTGGCTAAGAATAGCTCTAGTAGTACAGAGTGTCGTGCTTCTGCAGTGGAGAAAAAGACCTGATGATGATAATGATGATGTCATTAACTCTCCTTCTTTATAATATTATTAAAGAGCTAAGCTCTTGTCTGTGGAGCAACCAATGCCTTCCATCTCTCTCTGTCTAAAGTTTAGACGTTAGACATTAACTAGAGTTCAAAATATAATGATAGCAAGTACTAATAAAATTGAAGACATAATAAGTTACTTCAACAAAAGTCATTCCCAATTTAAACTCAGAACTTTCTCAAGACATGTAACTTCAAAAGGGAAGCTTTGCAAGCTCCCTAATGAGGCTGTGGCGAACTGCCATTTCAAGTGGTTATTTTAAAATCCCTTGTTACCCGACCGAGTAAAGTTGGTCGTGGCGTTTTCTGTTTGTTGATAGGACTTGGAAGTTTAATACAGGCAACTACGCACGTTTTAACAATACACACGTACAGTCAAATTCTATTTGTTCTTCGACGTAATTAGCGTTGCCAGGCGTCCGGATAAAGCCGGACACAGTCAGGCTTTTTGGTTGCGTTTTTGGCCAAATTAGAGCGTGTCCGGCCTGTCCGGCTTTTGTTAGGCTTTTTACATTTCATGAACGACCAAGCGCCGAGCGCTCACGCAGGCCGAGGGGCGCCCCGCCGCCGCCTGTCGCCCGCTCCCCTGCGCTCGGTCGTTATTGTTCATTCCTCGATTGATAGCGCACGTGCCGTACGTTGCGTTGCGTGGCGGCAAGATTTATGATAATAATAAAAAAGCTTGGTTTTACATACATTTTTTTTGTTGTTCCTAATGCTGAGACAAAATCCTCAATAATGTAGGGTGTCCGGCTTTTCTACCCAAATGTCCGACCAAACTGGCTGGTCTGTCCGGCTTTTAGGTTTGGCAACCTGGCAACCCTAGACGTAATATAATACCTTCGTGACCATCGGAGTTCCCTTAAGTCGCCTTCTACGACATCCACGGGAGGACTAAATCTTGGAGATTCTCTACAAAAAACTAATCTCTAGTTCATAATCATAATCATTTATTTTGTCAATCACATGTACAATGGGTGTTAGGTACATAAAAATTAAGTATCACTGTATTGCGCCGTTAGGCATACAAAGTCATATAATTTGTTTGTTAATACATGCTGTCACAAAGATTTCTACTAATATTTACTTTTAATTTAAATAAATGTTTATAAGTTACAGTAAAAGAAAAAAATATATAAAAGAAGTGTTGAAATGTCTACAGATTAGAAGTCAGTTAAGATACAAGAGTAATTTTGCTAGTAATACAAATAACTAAATGTCATGTTAGTTTACATAATTCATTGTTATATGGAATAATATGCTTAATTTACTAAAAAGTCAAGCAATAAGCGTTTAAATTTATTAATTTCACTGCACCGTCTTATTTGTGTGGGTAGTTCGTTATATATCTAGTTAGTGTGTTAAGGCACATTTAAACGGTGCAAGTCTTTTGCCTGTTTGCATACTATTTAATTATAGCAAGAAATGATTTGTATGACTGACGCTTCATTTAGAACATAGATCTGGATCTATTGCTGCAATCATGGTATAATAAAACAAGGTATTCTCTTCCCGTGACAGCTGATGACGTAGGTGGAACATGATTACGTCATCAGTTTGATGTGTTGCCACTGTGTGAAATTGAATTACCCGAGCGTAATGCATTTTTGAACTTTATATACCAATTTCGAATTAATAATCCATTATTTCAATTTATAAAATATTGAATTGATGATTCACGCGACAATCGCTATATACTAAATAGCTAAGTTACTTAATATTTTCTACACTAATATTATAAAGAGGAAAGATTTGTTTGTTTGTTTGTTTGATTGTATTGAATAGGCTCCGAAACTACTGGATCGATTTAAAAAATTCTTTCACTGTTGGATAGGTATGTTATCCCTGAGTGACATAGGCTATGTATGTACCACGGGCGAAGCCGGGATGGACTGCTAGTATTTAATATTCATGAACTAATTAAGAAAGTCGAATCCTTAAATTTACTACAAAGAACAATCAATGGCAACACTTTCGTGACTTAGTCAAGTTCCATCTCGGGAAGAGAATACCTTGTTTTATTATATACCATGGCTGCAATTAAATGGTATGAAACAATACTGTGAAAATGGGTTTATCTCGGCGTTTCTTCTCAGCTGTGGTCGATGCGAAGCACTGGTATTGGTAGCTTTTCTTTTAAAAATAAATTATTTTATTTTATTAATACATATAATAAAACAGTAAAAAAAGTGTGTCTGTACATTAAATATATTTCCAAAAAAAATTTTGGGGCGATGGAGACGTAGTAATAGAGTAAGAATTTTAAAAAAATGTCTGTCTGTTTGTCTGTTTGTACACGCTAATCTCCGGAAATACTGTACGGATTCGAATGAAACTTTTTTTGTTATATAGCTATTAAGCCTGGGCAACATATAGAGTATAAATGATTTTGGAAAATGGAACGCCTGATGCAGAACCATAATGGTCCAGCTAAACTATAAGAGATATAAAAATGCCGCCTTAGTAAAAGTTGTTCAGCCTGATGAGCATTTTCCAGAGACATAAATTCCACGCGAACGAAGTCGCGGGCTTCGGCTAGTTTTAATATACGCAACTTATTGAGGTGCCAGTAAACGTTTTATTACCGAATAAATATTTTAATCTTTGAATCAAATTTTTATTAATTGTTGTCCGTAAATGGGAGTCATGGAGCTAAGTGATGATGATGATGAGTGAAGATGACTTTAGGTAGATCGAAAAATCTGACAACAGTTATATTATACAACGTGGAAAACATTTTTTGGGATGGGGTATAATCATTAAACTCGGGTCGAACCTGTTACCACACCTCTAATGACATCCTGTCAAATGAATATTATGTCAATGTAGTAAGGTTGAGATTTGCTTGTGTCGAGCGGCGCGATCGGGCTTTTCCGGAATTGATCGGCGACAGTCTGCTATCTCGCTTGTCTTCCGAAAGCGTGACATACCCGTTATAAATCAAACTACGGGCTATACTAGACCACGATAATATAATTAAATTTAAATAACAGTCAAAAAAATAAAAAATAAACAATTTTTCCATACAAAAGTGTACAGCCGCCTAGGTAATTTGTATGGAAATACCATTTTTTTGTTTTTGACTGTTATTTTATCTTCATTATTATGCAACGTGTTAATACAATAACGCAAAACCTCTCAGGTTGTAACTCAGTCTATGAAACTAAACAACTTTTGTTCTACAATATTCCCAAAATGCCAGAAATAAAATTAAGATTTTCATACAAATTGACTTGATCAGCTGATCAGTTTGTATGAAAATTCAAATATTTTTTTTTTGGTTTTGTGAAAGTTGTAGAACAAAAGTTGTTTAGTTTCATGGGCTGAAGTACCATTTGAGAGGTTTTGCGTTATTTTATTAACACGTTGTATATTGATCTAGTATACCTATTCTGTGGTTCGATCGTTGTATGATTTTAGAGTTTTGCGGTCACAATGAAGAAGGTGACTTCAAGTTATCTGGGACGTGGAATCCAGTTATTGAGCTTTGTAAAAAGAGTATGCAAACAACAAAAAACAATTCCCAAACGGACACCGTCAGTGTGTGTAAGGACTTATGCAACAAACGACGAATAAAGAGGGTAGACCGATATGGTTACCCTTGACAGCCGATCATCGACCATGACGGCAGAAGGGTCGTATATATATTTAGCAAAAATCGATATTAATCGCGATAAGTCCCTTAATACTAATAACAGTAACAGTTTTTTTTTCTACTCCAGTACTTTTATCATCCATCGCTTTAATTAAGCGATAAAACCGACCATTGTACTCATTTAATGTAAATTTATTTAATTTTTCGTTTTTTTTTTTTGTATCTTTTTTTATTAGCCTTTATTGTCCCACTGCTGGGCAAAGGTCTCCTCATATCCTTCCACTTATCCCGATTTTGTGCGATCTGCGACCAATTCTTCTCAAGACATCTGATGTCATCACTCCAACGCTTTCTAGGCCTGCCCGGTTTCCTGCGAACATCTGCATGAATTCATTCTGTATTTAGTTATATAATTAGGTCCACCTGTCTGGGTGCATCTGGCGTACGTGGCCTGCCCAATCCCTCTTTAACTTGGCGGCTTTGTACCCCACATCTACAACTCCCGTTTTTACCTATCTTTATAACTGCCTCTGTGGTGTAGTGGTTAGAGCGTTCGGCTAATACCCGGAGGTCGCGGGTTTCGATTCCCGGCGGGGGCAACGACTTTGTGTTGTTGTCCTAGTTTGGTTAGGACATTGTAGGCTGATCACCTGATTGTCTGATAAATAAGATGATCCGTGCTTCGGAGGGCACGTAAAGCCGTCGGTCCCGGTCACTGTCTTTGACATTGGTCGTTACCTAAAACCATGTCAGAGGCCTTTAAGGCGGTTGAAAAACTCTGACACTAGTGTTAGTCACTAACACACACGATAAGAAGAAGACCTATCTTTATTCTTAGAAATTTGGAGAGATAAAATAACATTGTCTACTCCGAATAAAAGGCACGTTTTCTTTATCCTTCGGATTATTTTAGCGATAAGAAGTGAAGCGTAAGAAATATGCTGATGAGGCTATGTGACTTGACACTTAATATCCTGTAGATTATAATGTGAAACAAATCTTCTGACACGCACTGGGTGAGAAGATATATGAGATCAGATATTATTTTTATATAATTCAAAAAAAGAAGGAATTTATAAATTCATTGCCATCTTTTTTTAAATTTTTGTTGACCGAATATTTGAAGACGCTGGACTGATTTAGTCCCATAGAAATTTTATTAAAATCCGCTGCGTAATTTGGGTGAAATCGGTTTTTAGTTTTGAAAAATTATTTTCTGTTGAATAGATAAGAAAATTTACTTTTCAGAGTACATTTCATAAGTTGTTTGTTTGTTTGTAATAACTTTATTGTACTATGAAAAAACACAATTACACACAAAAACAATAGAATTAATTGACAACGGCGGACTTATCCCATAGTGGAATCTCTTCCAGTCAACCGGCGAATAAGAAGATAGGACAATTACTCACAAGAAGGGTATAGAAGGTCGTACTTACACAGGATAAATGAAACTAACATTATATCTAACTAAATACCTTATTATTTTTAGTTATTAGTATTATTACTAGTAGTTCGCCACGAACTTAGACCTCGCGATTATTATTTCAGAATAATGTACCTGATTTGGATACATAATCGGTGCAGGTTTACCGATATGCGGATTCATGGTTGTGACCAAATTTCCAAAATAGTTGGCAATCACAGCCCTTTCTTCAAATGACTTTCGATCTAGCTCTGAAATGTCAGGAGCACCTTCCTACCATACATCACATGGATATGAGGTCTACCGTGATGCTGAAATTCAGTTGTCTTTTACCGAAAAATGACCCATTATTTTTCAAATGACAAAGTCAGCTCGTTGTTGAAAAAACCAGAAAACTATTAATGGGTTTAAATGTTTATTTGTATTGCCATGGCTCTATACCGCTGCTCATTGGTTTCTTACTCTCTTCGTAAAGCTACTTCGCGGGCTTTGGTTGCTGTTGATCTCTTGTTAGTTCGTGGCATAATCACTAATACTACTACCGAAGCACAGACAAGCAGCACAAAATTGCTAAATTTAATAAACAAGCCAACAATCAATCAAAATAAGCAAGAACTGAAAATAAAACTAATCGTAAAATAAGCAAAACCCTTTTATTTTAAAGTCGGTTAAATATGATAAAATTTATAGAACTACTTATGAAACTTAAAATAATAACCATTATAGTTATTAAGAGAAATTACTTCGTGGACCCCAGGGGAGATATGTATTTTTAAGAAAGTTGTTCAGTAACCCGGACTGAATTCACCCTTAAATAGTTTCAGTATATTTTGTAAGAAGATTTGTATTATATATCTGGTACGGCTTAGTCAACTAGACTCCGCGAGTCACCCTAAACCCGTTTAAGTATAACGTATAAAAAAGTTGTTCAGACAAAAAAGTTGTTCCAATAAAAAAAAATTGTAGTCATAATGGCAACAAAAAAGTCTAATGACATTTTTGAAAATATTTTGAAATGGCGGATATATGACAGTTTTAAAATTTTAAACCCCCATATTTCCGCCATTTTGAAAAAAATCGAAAAACTGGGTCGACAAAAAAATTCTATTAAGTTGCTGAACCTGCTTACAAAATTTCATGAGAATCGGTTAAGAAATGCGACCTGTAGGCGAGAACAGACAGACAGACAGACAGACAGACAGACGGACAAAAGAATTTTTGGCTAATCTCGAAACTGAGACGCTTCGCTCGCTTCGCTCGCTCGGTCAATTAGTTAGTCGCTTATATCTCGTAATTTTTCTTAACTCTCATAGTGTTCTTTTAAATTTCGTTTTAAATAGTTTTTTTTTTCACGTGTTTATATACAACCGTTTAGTAGACAATTTTGTTAGAGTCAAGTGTGGGGGACGCTGATTCTAACAAAAAATTGCATTATAAAACCAAATATTTCAGAAATGGACCCCTAAATCGAAATATGGTGTTCACAAGCTCACAATATTTTTAAATTATCTATTTAACGATATCTTATATAAGAGGTCGAAAAAAAAGGTCTCAATTTTTTTTAAATTATTTTAATTAACCACGTTGTCGGCATGATACCCATGCCAATTACAGTTGTTTTGGTACTTATAGCCTCTGACTACGGACAGACAGACCAATATTATACATTTATAATACTATAAGGGTTTCCTTGGGTACGGAACCCTAAAAACCGCATCGAAATCGATCCATCCATTCAAGAGCTACGATGCCACAGACAGGGACTTTTATCACTCCTCTTTTTATGGGGGTTAAATAGATGCCATTGAACTGTGACGTCACACATAATTTGGCCGTTTGAATGTCGTTCGTAGGTCACAGTAATATTTGATGAAGGTCAAACCGCCATTACGACTTGTTCCGAGACTTTTGTCTAATATTAGTATAATGACTGGATTGTTATACGATCGATACTGAATATACTTATATCTTATATCTCCATGCTGGTCTGGGAGAAAAAAAAAACATAGAATGTACCAGCTGCTTCTCTTCCCACGCAGATCGTAAAAGCCGATCGAGGGAATGGGCAAAAATGCAAATCATGTTAACAGGCGATGCGGCTAGCAACCCATCACTGTATTGATTGCTTTTCCATCTTCTCGCCCACCATGACGCTAAAAGTAGGCTTTTGGGTCTTGCGACCCTGGGCTTTGCATAGAACCGCAAGACCCAAAATGCTCTGTCTGCCCTATTAGGGATAAAGACGTGATAGTATGTATGTATTATATCTCCGTGGTCCAGAGGTCAAGGCGTTTACCTTGTGATCCGGAGGTCATGGGTTCGTATCCCACTGGGAAGCGTACTTTGAGATAATTTTGTTTTCAGTTAGGATATTGCTGGATTATCTGGAAAGAAAGATGATTCCGTGTTTTTGAAGACACATATAAACCGTGGGTACCAAACGCAATCTAGCGTTTAATCATCAAACTACCCAATGATGGGTTGTGGTCTACCGTTTGGGTTGCGGAGGTCAGACGGCAGTCGCTCTGTGTGAAAACCAGTAACCTCGTTAAATCTCCTTGGTTAGGTAGCGGACCCCAGGCTCTGAAGCATCACTGCTGAGGATGCAACCGGGAAAATACGCTGATGACTGAATATACTTATAGAAGTATTAGATGAACAATAGGAATGAGGAAAAAAATTTGCTCATTAGAATAAATATGGTATACGTATCTTTTCTCTGATTTGCAAATAATGATAAAGATACAGCGCATTTTAATTTCGCGTGACGTTACGATCAGCTACGATATTTATATAATCAACGGTGACGTAAATCACCCAACTCCAAAACTTCAAAGCGCTGTATCTTTCGAATGATAAAAAAATATACACACCTACATTCTAGTAGATAGTCTTTTTTCTTTTTTAAAGAAAATTAAAAAAATGTATTTTGTTTTTTTTTTTAATAAAAATAAAAATGTCCTTTTTTTGAAAATTACTTGTTTTTCTAACAACTTAAAGTAACAATGAAAAGATACCTAGGCATTTCACTCCGCCTCAAACATCCGAAAATTCCTCATTATGATATACGCATCATTTCCCGTTCTTTGTTAAAACCTTTTCCCAGTTTTAATGTTCCTTTATTTTGGGATGAACACGCAAGCTATTGTTACTCAAACGTATATTTTACAACGGAAGGAAACGGAAACACTGAATTAAATGAGAAAGCGAAAAAACTTTCCAAAAAGGTAAGTATATCAAGGCTTTTGTTTCGTCTGGATTGAACGAAAAGACAAAAAGTTTTGAAAATCTAAAAGGGTACGCTTCAAAGAGCTCATTAAAAAAAAACCACTAAAAAGGTTCTCGAATAGCGACCGCGTACTGGCAAGCGAAGCATATACCCACCTACAAGGTGGTCAGATGAAAAGCGCTGGATGCAGGCCGCTCTTGATCGGCCATTTTGGAAACGTTTGGGTGAGGCCTATGTCCAGCAGTGGTCGTTATGCGGCTGAAATGATGATGACTAAAAATGCGATAAAAAATTATTATTTAGGTGTGGAATGGGGTATCGTATTCAAATTAATACAATATTAGCCATAAATAGCTGCTGAGCTTGGATTCATTGGATGATTCCCACTTTTCAGTAAAATATTTCTTTAATCGCATTCTTAACGTATATCTTGTTCTTCTTTTACCTCACTAACACAGTGACATATCAGGCGATTTATTAATTTGAAGAATTCAATTTAGATATAATTTTTCCAACTGCATTTAATTTCGAGTACTTTCTATTTTTACTGGTAAATTTGTTTTAGAAGGTCAACACGTTTCCTCCAATTGTGGAGTCTGGTGCTCCGAAATACAAGCTTTGCTTAGTTCAGACACCAGTCTCTCACAAACTTCTGCTAACCTACCTATGTCGATGATATTATTATGTTTTATGTCATAAAAATTTCCCGTGTGGTTTCCAGCAGAGTAGATTAGGACCACTCCAAGTCTTCTTGTGGATGTCGTAGAAGGCTATTTAGGTAATACAAGCTAAACAAAGCTTAGAAACATTAATGACACCTCTCCAACCCGTCTGGCCAGCGAGGAGAGTGTAGGCCAAATCCTCTGGCTGCTCTAGCCAAGTATGGCTCTAGTAGTACAGAGAGGGTCATGCTGCTGCAGTGGAGAGCTAAAAAGACCAGATGATAATAATAATGATGTAATAAAATGTAAGATTGTGGAGAAAAACAAATTGAAAATTCTTTACTCAATAAAAAGTCCACTGCTACATTTAAAAGCCACTCCGAATAAAGGGAATATTTGCCCATTATTCAAAACGCCCATCGGCAATCAATAAAAAATAAAAGTCAATAAAAAATGAAAAACTCCAGCCATATTTTTTTGGATTAACAAAGAAGATTTCACAAAGCTTATAAAATAAAATCTACAAGTGTTTTAACGAGCGAGACGAGTAATCAAATAACTCGATATTGTAAACCCTCCATTGTTTCAACCCATTCATTATTTGTTCAAAGAATCGTAGCTAAATCAATTTGCTTGCCATAACGTTCACCCAAATTTGATTAATCACCTGTCATAGTTTCCTCTTTCGGGGCATAGAGTTTATTTTGTTTGTCATAGATGGACAATTGGGTACTTTTTTGGGGCAAAAATAAATTATTTGGTATAGTGTTCAGAAAATAAAACGTTACTAAATAATGTCACTTCCATTTTGAAAGTGATTTTAGGTTTATTATTAGTCTATATTTCATATAAATGCCATAGACAAATGTTTGTATTGACGTTTAGAAAAAATATTTGATTTAATTTGTTGGAAAGTAGTGAATTGGACAGAACATATTTTTGTCGTGATTTATAAAGAAAGTTTATAAAGTTTTACTTAACATTGATGTGAAATTCTTCTTTCTTTTTATCAATTCACTGCGGGGTAAGGGTAATAAGGGTCGACGACGAAGTGTGACCCTTATTACCCTTAGAACGAAGGGTGACGCACATTTTGCGTTGAGACACACTCAACGCAAAATGTGCGTCACAACTTGCATAGTTCATACAATTTATAACGGGTGAAATATGTATTATTAAAGATGATTAAACATGATGAATTTTTAAAAGTGATATTAGAAAAAAAATAGAAAGAAAAAGAGGCAAAGGAAGACCTAAAAAACAACTAAAAGATCAAATCAATATATCAACCTAATGAACCGTGACAGCTAGACAGTTAAAATTTTCAGAGATGATGTGTATCTGTTGCCGCTATAACAACAAATACTAAAAACAGAACTAAATAAATATTTTTAGCTCATCAAAGTGATTTTTTATAGATAATTGCACGGAACCCCTCATGTACAAGTCCGACTCGCACTTGGCCGATTGTTTTATTTGAAAACTATTTTGAACATGGTTGTTCCTCTATGACTACTTCATCAATGGCGAGAAGAAATGATAAATTCATTAAATCCAATGTAATCAATATCGTATTTCCATTGTATTACGACAAAGTGAAGAGACGAGGTCTGGATGCTTTTGACTTACTTAGTTACCTACTGTTTATATTCATCATCATCAGGTCTTTTTGTCTCCACTGCAGGAGCACGACCCCCTCTGTACTACCAGAGCCATACTTGGCCAGAGTAGCCAGAGGACTTTGGCTTACACTCTCCTCGCTGGCCAGACGGGTTGGAGAGGTCTCATTGATGTTTATAAGCTTAGTTGTGATTCCTACTACGACATCTACGGGAAGACTTGGAGTGGCCTATTCTACTCTGCTAAAAACTACACGGCAGACCTACTGTTTACATTACTTGCTCCCATGCTGGTCTGGGAGAAATAAAAAAACTTAGAATGTACCAGCTGCTTCTCTTCCCACGCAGATCGTAAAAGCCGATCGAGGGAATGGGCAAAAATGCAAATCATGTTAACAGGCGATGCGGCTAGCAACCCATCACTGTATTGATTGCTTTTCCATCTTCTCGCCCACCATGATGCTAAAAGTGGCTTTTGGGTCTTGCGGCCCTGGGCTCTGCATAGAACCGCAAGACCCAAAATGCTCTGTTTGCCCCATTAGGGATAAAGACGTGATAGTATGTATGTATGTTACATTACTTTTCTTTAGAACATCTGCAATTTGGTCGCAGAACGTTCGCCGAAGTCGACCCGGTCCGGTTCTCCCATCCACATCCGCATGATAAATATTTTTTGTTACTCTTCGTTCATCCATCCTCTCAACATGTCCAAACCACCTTCCTCCTTTCTAATTTTTTCATTTCTTTCTAATTTTTCGTAATTATATCTTCTTTCAATGTTTTATAACCGGAGAGCATGCATGAAAAGAGTTATGAGCGGTGACGAAGCAAAAGAGGTTTGCAAGGATCGTAGTAAGTGGAAATCCATAGTTGCTGCCTACCCCCGTGGGAAACAGGCGTTAAAATATTCGGTATTCTTGAACCAGTTTATTAGTAATTGTGATAAAAAATAAATAACACTATTGAAAACTGTCCCCATACCGAACAAGAAAATTCAAAAGAAATCTCTTATAAATAATGAGACAAAGTTCTTACAAAAACGTGCACCGTTAACTTTCCAGTGACGTTGGAACCTTAGCAAAATGAGACTGTAAATCAACTAACCAACTAAGACTTAATACTTGAAGTACCCAATAAAAAACAAATGAAGTCTCTAAAAAATTACTCTACAAAGTTTACAAACACTGCTGTCAATTAAATGGAACCTTATTTTCATAACCCTAAGGTTGAAAGTAAAGGAAAGATTTTAGAATTAAAAGCAAGATGTAAATTTGTGTGTGGACAAAAGCACTGTTAAGGTAACATGAACCCTATTCACTTCATTGTAAGGTTCAGGTTTCTAAATAGTCGCTTTAGAAAACAGAAGGAAACGATTTTTCTTCGAAGCAAATTGATTTGTGCAGAAAGTATATTTAATATCAGACTTTTTTTTAGAAATTAGTTTTAAAATAAATGTAATATATATAATAACTAAATAATATATATAACGAATTCCTGTCAACTCAGTTCCAAAAATGAGGAGGTTATCAATTCGTCGGAATCTTTTTTAGGGTTCCGTACCCAAAGGGTAGAAACGGGACCCTATTACTAAGACTTTGCTGTACGTCTGTCCATCTGTCTGTAACCGGGCTGTATCTCAAGAACCACGATAGCTAGACAGTTGAAATTTTCACAAATTATTTCGCTATAATAACGAGTATTAAAAACAAAATAAAATGAATATTTAAGGGAATAATACATACAACAAACGCGATTTTTTATAGATAATGATACGGAACCATAAGTGCGCGAATCCGATTCGCACTGGGCCGGCTATTTATTCATGTTCACCGAGTATACGAAAAGGTCTAGGCCGATTTGAAAAAGTTTTTTGTTTGAAAAGCATGCGCATAGTTCTATACAAATTCTATTAAAATCCGTTGTGTAGTTTGTACTGAAGTTGGTTTGGTTTTTGAAAAATATTTGTAACATTATCCTTCCTTAAAGTTTAAGGAGAAACTTGATTGCGTCACTAAAGCTGCTAAGAGCTTAAAGCTACGTTATCTCGAGCTTGGAAGCTTTGCAAGTTCTATTCACTGGTCGAGTTTCTTATTTCAAGCTGCAGCTTAAAATGCAGTTTTCATAATAACGCTACTTTAGTTTGTAGTAAACTAGCGGCTCGCCCCGGCTTTTCACAGGTATGTGTCATACGTATAAACTTCTTCAATTCTGGTCTGGAAGAAAGTGTGGCGTGTCCACATAATCATAAAAATATTTATATATAATTACTATATTACTATACCTACACATATATTTAGTATATCACACATCCCACTACACATACAAATAAACACAACAGTCAGACATAAACACTTACCTTCTTGCGCGCCTAGCCGCTCGCTATGATATCACTGGCCACCTACAAGAAGTTTCGCCCGGTGACAAGAAGAAACAAAGTGACGTTCTACGACAGACTTCTTGATCTTCTCTGCGGCTGCCTACGAAGCTTGCGAATCACAACTACATAAATAATTATTATAAATAACATCTCGCGCATTGTGCTGAAAAATATTACTTGTGTTTTATGTATATAACATTGTTACTAAATATACAATATTAATAGTGGCTCGTTGTTTGTATGAAGAGTCCTTCGTCACTACGACCCCGCTATACTGGTGACCCCTCAAGAGTGAACACACCCCCGGCATATACTGGATTCCAGTTTATAAGAAAGTAAGGCAGATTTATTTTATTGAAAAACTGTGGAAACCGCAAATGGCAGCGAAGCGTCCGGCGATGAGATCGACGTAGGAAAAGGATCGTTTACACCATCCGATATTTTTAGAGTAGGCGTGCGATTACCACCGTTTTGGGCGGAAGAGCCCAGCGTTTGGTTCGCTCAAATAGAAGGTAACTTCATACTCTCAGGGATAAAGAACGACGAGACCAAGTACTATTACGTCATCGCCCAACTAGATCAGCGATATGCAGCCGAAGTCAAGGACATAATAATATCGCCACCTGCAAAAGGGAAGTATGAGAAATTAAAATCAGAGTTGATAAAAAGATTGTCGGCATCCAGAGAAAAGGAGGTCAAACAGCTCCTCATGCACGAAGAGTTGGGAGACCGTCGCCCTTCCACATTTTTGCGACATCTTCAAGGCTTAGCAGGTCCCAACGTACCAGAAGATTTCCTGCGAACCATTTGGACCAGCCGCCTTCCAGCAAATTTGCAAACCGTTATCACATGTCAACCTAACTCACCCCTTTCATCTATTGCTGACTTGGCAGACAAAGTTCACGAACTGGTACCACCGACGCCTCAGGTAGCAGCAGCTAGTACATCAGTCGACCCCATGATAGCCAAAATGGCCCAGCAAATTGAGGACCTGACGCGCAAAATAGAGACACTTACCTCTAGAGGCGGAAACGACAAAAGGTCAACTTCCAGGTCTAGGTCGATTTCCAGGACTGATAACAACCAACGTGGACTACGATCGCAGTCAAATTATAGAAGGTACCCAATTTGTTTTTACCATTACAAATACCGTGATAACGCTAAGTCATGTCAGCAGCCGTGTGACTATGAGAAGTCGGAAAACTGCAAGGGCGGTCGTTAATGGCGACAGATGACTGCCCCACGTCGTACAGTCGCTTGTTTGTAATGGACAGACGGACTAAGATGCAGTTCTTAGTTGATACAGGCAGCGACCTCTGTGTCTACCCTCGTACAGCAGTTAATCAATGGCGAGAACCAACCTCGTATGGACTTTTTGCTGCAAACGGAACGCCTATCCAGACTTATGGCATCATCCACCTGGACTTAAACCTTGGTCTTCGACGCGATTTTCCGTGGCGATTCATAGTGGCAGACGTCACTAAACCGATTATAGGAGTCGACTTCCTCTCCTTCTACAATTTAATGGTGGACTGTCGTAATCGTCGGCTAATTGACAATAAAACCACATTGTCAACGGCAGCATCCCTAGCAACTTCAACTATTAGCATTTCGTCAGTGAAAACTATATACGGCGACTCGAAGTATCACAAGCTACTTAGTGATTTCCCGGAAATAACTCGTCCCTCGGGCACACAGCGGATACCACGGCATCAAACAGTCCATCACATCCGGAAAACGCCAGGACCACCAATTTCGTGTACACCGAGAAGATTGGCACCGGACAAACTAAAAATAGCGAAAGCTGAATTTGAAGCAATGTTGAAGAATGGAACTGCTCGTCCATCAGAGAGCCCCTGGGCTTCGCCGCTGCACCTAGCTCCAAAGAAAGACAACCGGTGGCGACCATGCGGTGACTACAGGATGCTCAACGCTCGCACGATTCCAGACACATACCCTATACGACATGTGCAGGATTTCACACATAATGTTTCTGGCTGTAAGGTCTTCAGCACAATAGATTTAGTGAAAGCCTACAATCAGATACCAGTCTGCCCTGATGATATCCCTAAAACAGCCATCACAACGCCCTTTGGAATGTTCGAATTCAATTACATGACTTTTGGATTGAGGAACGCAGGTCAAACATTCCAAAGATTTGTCGATGAGATGACCAGAGGCCTTGATTTTTGTTACTGTTACTTGGACGATTTTTTAATCTGCTCACGTGACGAGGAGAGCCACATGGAACACCTACGGCAGATATTCACCAAACTTCAAGAATTTGGAATGGTCATTAATACTTCAAAATGTGTATTTGGAGCATCTGAAGTCAAGTTCTTAGGCTACAATGTTTCTGAAAAAGGTATTAAGCCCCTCGACACAAAGACTCAGGCTATTAAGGAGTTCCCAATCCCGAAGAACGTGAAAGAACTACGGAGATTCCTCGGGATGATCAACTATTATCGCCGATTCATCCCAGGTGCAGCAAAAATACAAGCCCCTCTAAACGCCTTGTTGGCAGGTTCAGTCAAAGGCTCATCTCCCGTTACCATCTCTGGAAAGCTCCTGGAGGCATTTGAAGAGTGCAAAACAAGTCTTTGCCAGGCAACCCTCTTGGCTCACCCAGACTTAGGCGTTAAATTAGCTCTAGTAACGGATGCTTCAGATACGGCTATTGGAGCAGCTTTACAGCAACTAAAAGACGGCGATTGGCAACCGTTAGCTTTCTTCTCTCGTAAATTGAGCCCATCTCAACAGAAGTACTCTCCATACGATCGAGAATTACTAGCCATCTACGAAGCCATCAAACATTTTCGTCACATGCTAGAAGCCAGACACTTCACGATCTATACTGATCATAAGCCTATCTGTTTCGCATTCAAGTCCCAGAAAGAAAACTGCTCACCACGACAATTTAGGCATTTGGATTATATCGCCCAATTCACTACGGATATCCAACATATATCTGGGAAAGATAACGTGGTAGCTGATACTCTCTCCAGAATAACGGAAATTACGCAACCCATAGACCTGACGGCTCTAGCGAAATCTCAGTCGTCAGACACCGAACTGCAGAACCTTCTCAAAGACTCATCTACAGCGCTTCGACTCAGGAAAGTTAATTTGGACGGAGCTAACATGCCCATTTATTGTGACATTAGCACCGGGAACGAAAGACCCTTCGTTACTCAACACTTCCGAAGACAAGTTTTCGAGAACCTTCACTCGTTTAGTCATCCTGGCGCTAAAAGTTCTGCAAATTTGGTCGCCCAGCGTTTCGTATGGCCTGGAATTAGAAAAGATTGCAGAGAATGGTCAAAAGCATGTCACGCGTGTCAATCATCAAAAGTCACCCGGCATACTTCTTCACCTCTAAGTACATTCAATCTTCCTAAAGCCAGATTTCAAAATGTTCATATTGATCTCATTGGACCCCTTCCCATATCAGATGGTTTTCGATACTGCTTGACAGCTGTGGACAGATTTACGAGATGGCCTGAAGCCTACCCCATAGCCGATATTACAGCAGAAACTGTTGGAAAAGCACTGCTTCAAGGATGGATTTCCCGCTTTGGATGCCCAACAGAGATCGTTACAGACCGCGGAAGGCAGTTTGAATCCGCTTTGTTCAAATATCTGTCAGATATAACCGGATTTAATCACAAAAGAACCACTGCATACCACCCCGCTTGTAATGGCATGGTCGAGCGAATGCACCGGCAGTTAAAAGCAGCAATAACATGCCACAATACTGTTAGCTGGACAGAATCACTTCCCTTAGTGCTGCTCGGCATAAGGAGCGCTATCAAAGAAGACCTACAAGCATCACCCGCTGAACTTCTTTACGGAGAAACATTGAGGCTACCTGGAGAATTCTTCAACTCTAACACGGTCACAACAACTGACGTGACCGACTTCATCGCGCGACTTCGCTCGATAATAGAAAATATCCGCCCAGTACCAGCATCACGTCACTGCAACAAAAATATCTTCATTTTTAAAGATTTGAAAACTGCAACACACGTTTACCTTCGAGACGACAGCGTCAAACCTCCTCTCCAGCCAGCATATTCAGGACCATACCTGATTCTGGAAAGAAAAGACAAAAGGAAAACACTTAGAAAGTAGCAGCTGCTTCTCTTCCTGTGCATCGTAAAAGCCGATCAAGGGAAGGACGAGATTTGAATCATGTTAATAGGTGATGCGGCTAGCAACCCATTACTATTTCGATTTATTTTGCCATCTTAACGCCTACCATTACCACAGGTATGGCACTTCATGGAAACGGAGTAACAAATATTCCTAGTTCTACTACAAAAATATATGTCTGTGCACACGTCAAATGTGTGAGTTAAACAATCAGGGTCGCCAGTCGCCACCACAGAATTAGTTGCTTTGTTTACCTGTTTTCATCACTCGGGCATCTATAAAATTTTCATTCTATATTGTTTTCCGTGGATAAAATGTGCACAGTTTCTCACCATTATGATGCCTTCAATCTCAGTAGATCCAATGTCCAAATTCATCATGGATCTAGTGAGATATTTTTTTCTCAGTAGATATGTTTTTTATGTTAATAATCCTAATGACTCGCGTAACGTCAACGTGCGACTAGCAACAACCGTGTTTTACAGGCGCTAAGAAGGCCAAAAAGTGGGGGAAGCGTTGCGGGGACGCCAGATTACGGGGGCAGTGCGAGTTTCCGTTCTGTATGTAATACTATTATTAATTCTGTGCCAATACGCTAAGCGTGGCCTTTGGGTCTTATGGCCCTGGTTTCTATCTACCCCGTCAGGGATATAGACGTGAAAATGTGTCCGTATAAATTTCCTACCTCCACTGCAGGTCGTGCTCCTACAGTGGGAACAAAAAGGCCTGATGATGGTGAAGAATGAGGCGAGAGCGGGGGAGAAGTGCAAGGACGGGGGACGGGGACGCATATTGCGCGGGTATGCAGTAATTGCATTATACTATAGTACCTGGGCGACCGAGCTTGACTCGGTTACATCTCAAACATTAACAAATTTTTTTAAACTTGTCTAAAAACAATGCAAAATAAAAAATTATATATAAACTTAAACATAAAAAAAACAAAAGTAAGTCCCCGAGTGGGATTCGAACCCGTAACACTCTTTCTAGCGGTCAGCATCGTTAACCCCTGAGCTAAGTTAACGGCGGCCGGCGCGACGTAATTAGCGACCATATTCTGTGTGGAAAGATAAACGAATGAAAACTCGAAAACACGCGTTTTCCCAAACATAAAACTAATCTAGATCGATTGTTTACCCCCGAAAACCCCCATATACCAATTTTCAGCGAAATTGTTAGAGCCGTTTTCGAAATCACAGAAATTTATAAATATATAAATAAATAAATATACAAGAATTGCTCGTTTAAAGGTATAAGATTTATTCTGTGCCCATGAGTGAACGTTTGAAAGTTAGGTTTTTCTTAATTTGTTTGGCAAATATACTTATTTGAAATGCAGTAATTGCATTATACTAGGTGCCCGCGGGCTTCGCTCCCCGTGGGAATTTTGGGATAAAAACTAATCTATGTCCTTTCCTGGGTATCAAAATACATCCATTCTAAATTTCATCTAAATAAGTCCAGTGGTTGAAGCGTGAAGAGGTAACAAAAAAATATACAAACTTACTTTCGCATTTATAATGTTAGTTGGGATGATTCGTATTTAATCACCCCTTAAGTTATTCAAAGTCGGAAACCACACGTTTAATAGCATTTTTACTACAGAAAGATGTTTAAACTTATACACTTAGAAACTAGATGGCAACCTGACAGCAGTGGTAAATTGCCTCTTATAAAATACCTTTTCGCTCTCGGCAAGTTAATATTCAAGCCTTTCTGGCGTCCCACTTTTATAGAGATACACAGTTGCAGAAAGTGTTACAATATTTCTACTTTATTAGGATCGTAGTAGTGGAAATCCTTAGTGTCTATTTAGTATTTATATTATCTTTATCTATGTCTACATGACCTGACCAGGGTCGCTGGAAAGCGCTGGATGCAGGCCGCACTGGATCGGTCATTTTGGAAATGTTTGGGTGAGGCCTATGTCCAGCAGTTGACGTTATGCGGCTGAAATGATAATGATGATTTTTACAGCTGTGTGGTTTCCGAGCCGTGTAGAATAGGGCCACTCCAAGTCTTCCCGAGGATTTCGTAGAAGAAGAATTAGGAAAGCTAATAAAGCCTATATAAACAACAATGAGACCTCTCCAACCCGTATGGCCAGCGAGGTGTAGGCTAAGTCAACTAGCTGCTCTGGCCAAGTATAGCTCTGGTAGTACAGAGAGGGTCGTGCTCCTGCTGTGAAGACAAAATCCTGATGATGATGAGCTCAGCTTTGCATTTGTGTGAGTGCACACAGATAGGTGATACATCGGCCTGAGATGCGGCCCGCACCGGTTTATACTGGTTTTTGAAACTCGAGCTGAGACTCGGCACGACCATAGCGCGTCATCTCCCTGCTGGCACTTTCCGCCCTCACCTTCAACTTTGGCACCGCAGCTTGACATTTTTTTAGTGTTGTTGTGTTTAAGCTATTAGTGAAATAAACTAACATCAATAATAAAAAATATTTGAAAATATAAATGAAAATATCGTGTTTTTTTAATAATCAAAGAAATTTTTTTTTAATGTAGTTTTTTGACTGACTCCACTTTTAGCACTCTGGACTCACACTAATGCAAAGTTGAGCTTCCGCCTCGAGACAGTACCCTTGTAGAAAACAGGCGGGGTTATTTGTATGTAAAGAAACCAACATTATAATTCTATTATATTCTGTATTCTATACCACTACAGGGCAAAGGCCTCCCTTCCTGCCTTTCATCTCTCGCATTTTAGGGCTCTTGAGGCGTTTTTGTAAAGTCAAATTAATTATAAATTTATTAAAAATCTGGGGCACTCCACGGCAGTTACCAGCGACAAGTTGAACAAACAGAGCGTTTGAAACCTTCCTAAACTTTTTCTGACCTCTTCATATTTTTTTATTTTTTATTAAGATATCGGTATGAAAACTCTTATAATGGCACTTAAATTGGCCACCTCAATTCCTGGTTACACCAAAAGTGGTCTCAACCAGACGTTCGGTGCAACTCGGAACGAAACGTCAGCCAAAATAAATAAAAAAAGCATGCTTCGCGTTCATTTCCGTATTGCATTTGTTTAAAAACTAGCTGAAGCTAGGGACTTCGTCCGCGTGGACTTTATGACTTCGAAAATGGTCATCAGGCGGAACAACTTTTTCTAAGGCATCATTTTTAAATTTCTTATAGATAAGCTAGACAACTTTATTTTGTTCTGCATCAGGTGTTCCATTTACCAAAATATTACACTCTATATGTTGCTTAGGCTTAACAACTATATAACATAAAAGTTACACTCGAATCCGTGCAGTATTTCCGGAGATTAGCGTGTACAAACAGACTTTTTAGGGTTCCGTAGTAAACAAGGAACCCTTATAGTTTCGCCATGTCTGTCTGTCTGTCTGTCCGTCCACGGTCCTACAGAGAAACTATAAGTACTAGAAAACTGTAATTTGGCATGGATATGTATATTAATTATTGCGAAAAAGTCGTAAAATAAAATAAGGAAAAAAAAATTTTTTCAGGGTAGCTGCCATACAAGTAAAGACGTAGTCAATATTTTTTTTCTTGACAAACACGTTGAGTGGGGTATCGTTGAATAGATCTTTCAAAAATATTTTAGCTTGTAAACACCATTTTTCGATTTAGGGATCCGTTTCTGAAATATTTGGGTTTAAAGTTCAAATTTTTGTTCGAGTCAAGTGTCCCCCCCCCCCTCTATCTGCTAAACGGTTATATATGGCCACGTGAAAAAAATCACAATTATAGTATATATAATGTAGTTTGAAGGAAAACTATCAGAGCCAAGTAGGGTATACAAATTAAAAAGTTATAGGCGATCAACTTATAAAATGTACTTGAAAAAAGACATTTTCATTCAAATTCAATAGATATTCGTTTTTAGACGTTTTTAGTGGCAAGAAATCAAAGTTGGCATTCGCAACTACGGAACCCTACACTGCGCGTGGCCCGACACGCACTTGCCCAATTATTTTTTATTCATACTCTATTACTGTCTTCATCGCTATCAATATTTTTGGAAATATATATTTTTTACTGTTTTATTTTATGTATAGATATAGATGCAACGAGATAGTTTAAATGTAGTTTATAACATTTTATTTGTTTTTTATCAAACTTTATTGTTCCAAAGTACATATACCTACACTTTTAACAAATGGTGGACTTAATGCTAAGAGCATTTTCTCCCAGTCAACCATAGGGATACACCAAGAAAATTATGCGGCACAAAAAAGCAAAACAAATACTTACAGTATAAAATATTACCATTTAATATAAATAATAGCTCTTTAAAAATATTTTTATCTGGTACATCTGTGTGTCAGAACCACAACTTGAAAATAAATCCCTTTGAAACCTCGAACACTTTATTAAAATAGTGAAACGGGTACATTCCGTGTCGTTACATCTTCCTTTGGGACGTCGTTGACTGTTTACATACTTAGGACGTCATGTGGTTTAAATTAGCAGCTTTTAGTGTCATGTTAGAGGTCTTAATAGTTACGAATAAATGTTAAGTGTGTTTAGGAGCTTTGAGTTTGTTGGTGGAAGAAATTTGTAGAAATACGGTATTTAAATCAATTATTTTTATTATTTATATCATAAATAACATAATCCGAAACCAAAAAGAAAATCCTGTGTAAGAACACGCCTATATGCCTCTATTACATAAACATCTCCTCTCGCAGGCCTACTGAAAGAGATCTCTTTTGAGACTTGACTCTTTTGATCTTCTCTTGACGACCTCCGTGGCGTAGTGGTCAACATGCTAGGCCACCACCCAGAGGTCCCGGGTTCGATCCCCGGTCAGGGCAAGTTGAAAAATGGCCTTTTTCAAATTGTCCTGGTCCTTGGATGTTTATCTATAATATGTATTTGTTATAAAATATAGTATCGTTGAGTTAGTATCCCATAACACAAGTCTGGAACTTACTTTGGGGCTACCTCAATCAGTGTAATTTGTCCCTATATATTTTTAATATTTTTAAATTTTTATTTTTTTGAGATAAGTAATGCCTTTGTACAATTTTTATTGTATGTATTCTCTGTATACATTTTCCGTGTACATAAATTAGTAAATAAATAAATCTTTTTTTTACTGCCTAAAAGTAAGTTATATACTTTTAAAATTTGGTGAAAAAACTTTTTATTCATATTAAAAATTAAAACATATATATACAGTCGATTTTACAAATGAATATAAACTAAATTAAACTATAGATAAACGTAAGACTAAACTATAATAATTATATATAAATTAAAACTAAATTATGTATAAACTAAATAGAATCAAAAATTCCGCCTCGGATAGTACCTGGTGAAAAGGGAACCTAAGAGAACAAGGCAAGTAACAGAATTAGGATGCTTGTATCAGCGCTCTTGACGTCACTGTTAGGTCTCGCGCAAAAGAAAGATATATTGAGATGTCTCCACCACGCTCCTCTTCATAAATGAAAAATGCTAATTACTACTTCATTAATTAACCAATTTTATTGCTATTTTTAAAAAATATTTCTATTTAGTGTTATTTTTATTGTATACTAACACTTCTCCCCGTGGGAATTTCGGCATAAAGACCCTACGTCCTTTCTCAAGTCTCAAACTATATCTGGTATGGACATAGTTTGAGACTCGTGGAAGGACATAGGGTACTTCTTATTCCAAAATTCTTACGGGAAGCGAAGCCCGCAGGTACAGCTTGTTAGCTATAAAATTTTCTAGCTATCACGTTTCATGAGATACAAGCCTGATGACAGACAGACGGACACTGGAGTCTTAGTAATAGGTTCCCGTACCTACCTACCTTTACAATTTTGGTACGGAACCCTAAAAGTTAAAACCCAATAAAATATGTGGATTTATACAGTTGATGGTAGCACACTATGGGAAAACAGCAATGATTTGTAGTTATATTTTTAAAATATACCTACTAATTGATGGTATGGCTTAATTTATTTTATTTATTAATTCGTTACTTTATGGTTTATAGGGGGCGCCATATTAGTTTATGTAACGTGATAATATAGTCTATAACTAGCAAACTGCCCAGAATCTTCTAACATCACCTTATTTGTACAGACATATATATTATTGATAATAACTTTTTAAAAAAAATAATAACCGACTTCAAATCGAAATGCACTAAAAAGCAAAAAATAATAATTATTTATATCAGATGACCCTGAAGTTCTGGGTAAAAAATCTCTATAATACTCATTATTTATTTGGAGTCGGTGCCAATCTTCCTGCCTCAGAGTCCAGTTCATGTACGAGTAATACCACGTCGTAGCTCCGTAGCTCCCAAATCGATGAACCGAATTTGATTTTTTCTTGTTACAAAAGTAATTCAATCGAGAGTGTTCTTTGCTATAGAGCTCTTTTTTGAGTTGTTGAGGCTTAGGCAATTTTAAATTAATAATTACTAATGTAATATTATTTGCAGATAAAATGCGTTTTTCACGTTATTTCGATTCCCGTGGCGTATTCTAAAGTACTTCAAGAATGATTTCAATGTTAAATAGGTACTTAGATTGGCACCGACTCCAAATAAATAATGAGTATTATAAAGATTTTTTACCCAGAACTTCAGGGTCATCTGATATAAATAATTATTATTTTTTGCTTTTTAGTGCATTTCGATTTGAAGTCGGTTATTATTTTTTTTAAAAAGTTATTATTTCACATCTTTTAGCAGGCAGAGAACTAAGCTCATTGCATTTATTTATTGTATGCTGAATGTTTTTTTCTGGAAATAATAAATAAATAGTTATCAAACTAGCCCGAATGGCCCGATCGGATCGCTCGACAAATTTCAACCTTATTATATTCAAACTTGTCTAAAAACAATACAAAATAAAAAATTATAGATAAACTTGAACATAAAAAAAAACAAATGTTAGTCACCGAGTGGGATTCGAACCCGTAACACTCTTTCTAGCGGTCTGCATCCTTAACCGCTGAGCCAAACGGATAGCGGCTGGCGCGACGAAATTAGTGACCATATTCTGCGTGGAAAGAAAAACGCACGAAAACTCGAAACACGCGTTTTCCCAAACATAAGATTTATCTAGATCGATTGTTTACCCCCGAAAACCCCCATATACCAATTTTCAGCGAAATCGTTAAA
Source organism: Acrobasis consociella (assembly GCA_963555685.1). Lineage (NCBI taxonomy): Eukaryota > Metazoa > Arthropoda > Insecta > Lepidoptera > Pyralidae > Acrobasis > Acrobasis consociella. The sequence goes on from OY743127.1 coordinate 2,509,852, forward strand.
GCCATTTTCGAGATCACAGAAATTTATATATATATAAATATATATACCTACAAGAATTGCTCGTTTAAGGTAAACGGCATAAGATGTATTTCTATAATTAAATATAGTACCATTGAGTTAGTAACCTAAAACACAAGTTTCGAACTTCCTTTGTGGCTAGCTCTATCCGTGTGATTTGTACCTATATATTTATTTATTTATTTGATACTGCGATAATAATAAAAATATGAAGCCACAGACAGAAAAATTTACGTGACTGCGTATTGTGATCTGATGATTTCTCTGTTCCATGCGCTTGAACCAACGGATTTATGACATAACATATTGCTCTAGTGGGCCGTATGCTTGTTTTCCTCTTGGCATCGTGGACGGCTGTGTTACCTTGTCACAAGATGCTACAAATATATCTGCAGTAGGTATATATTAAAAAAAAAACACAAATCATAAACTTTGCACTTTTTACAAGAGACTTGCTGTCTTTCTTTCTGGAGTTTTATTCTCCAGATCCAAAACCCTTCATCAGATCTTCATTCAAATTATAAGAAACTAATCTTATAAGGGATTCTTCCAAACAAACATGAAATCATTAGACGGAAAGTGATATGAGCATACATGAAGTCGGTTGAAAAAAAGAAGGTATTATTAATATTTGAGCCGCAGTTCTCTGTTGAGGAACTTCGGTCTCCAGGTCAAAGATCTTTTCTCCGATCTTAAAAAAAATTACATAGGACCAACCTTGCAATGCATTCTTTAAAAGGACACATATATTTTTTAAATCTGTTCATATTTGACGGAGTTATGAGGTAACATACACAAATATTTGAGCAGCAGTTGTCTGTTAATAAGGAATTTCGGTCTCCAGGTCCAAGACCTTTTCTCCGATCTTAAAAAAAATTTACATGGGACCAACCTTGCAAAGCATTCTTTAAAAGGACACATATATTTTTTAAATCTGTTCATATTTGACGGAGTTATGAGGTAACATACACAAATATTTGAGCAGCAGTTGTCTGTTAATAAGGAATTTCGGTCTCCAGGTCCAAGACCTTTTCTCCGATCTTAAAAAAAATTTACATGGGACCAACCTTGCAAAGCATTCTTTAAAAGGACACATATGTTTTTTAAATCTGTTCGTATTTGACGAAGTTATGAGGTAACATACACAAATATTTGAGCTACAGTTGTCTTTTTTGAGGTATTTCGGTCTCCAGGTCCAAGACCTTTTCTCCAATCTTAAAAAAAATTACATGGGACCAACCTTGCAAAGCATTCTTTAAAAGGACACATATATTTTTTAAATCTGTTCGTATTTGACGAAGTTATGAGGTAACATACACAAATATTTGAGCTACTTTGTCTTTTTTGAGGTATTTCGGTCTCCAGCTCCAAGACCTTTTCTCCGATCTTAAAAAAAATTATATGGGACCAACCTTGCAATGCATTCTTTAAAACGAAACATATTTTTTTAAAATCGGTTCATATTTGACGGAGTTATGAGGTAACATACATAAAACATATATACACGTCGAATTGATAACCTCCTCCTTTTTTTGAAGTCGGTTGAAAATACGAAGGAACAGATGAACATACAAAGCGGCGAAATACATAGCCTTCCTTTTAGCTTCGCCTTACTCGGATTTTATTTTTATTTTATTTAAACTTTATTTACCAAAACAATATGGTACAAAAGGCGGACTTAATGCTAATAGCATTCTCTACCAGTCAACCTTCGGGATAAAAAGAGAAAAACTGGTGGTAGGCGTACAAATAAAAATTATAGGTATGTAATAAAAACACTTGGATAATTAGGTTGAACACCAATCTATCATTTTACAGAATATACGTGCATTATTAAATACGTACTCGTTTTACAATCGTCCCGTTTAATATTTACTCAAAGGATTTAAAAAGCTAGCGTCTTGTTGTAAGCGGACGGAAATTTTTCGGAATCATTTGCCTCGCCTTATTCCATTATCTGGGGTCAGCGCAGTATGTCTTCTCCTCCCACAGTCTTCTGTTTCCCGTCATACTAACATCTCCTATTGCCACACCCCCCATCTTTTTTTGGTCTTCCCCTTCCCCTAATTCCATTTACCTTCACCAGCAGACAGAAATTTCTCGAATTTTTTGTATAACGATCAAGACAAAGCTTATGCTGGGAAATGCTGCCAGTGTCTTGGGTATGTTGCCTCGATGTGGTTGCCTCGGTGCGTTTGACAAAGTGTTTCATCGCAAGTTTTAGATGAATTACTGTGTTTTTGATGTATTATTTATGAACAAGATTTTTTTTTTTAATTTTATTACACGACAAAAAATCATTTTTTTTTTGTTAGCTTTATAAGCTCCCATTGTTTGGCAAAAGAGAAATAATGAAGAGATTTTTTTTTTAATTTTATTACTTTGTACTTATTGTTTTTAGATGATTAATAAAATCAATTATGAAATTAAAAGTTGTTTAGATGTATTGGTAACTACGTGAGTTTAGAGTTTTTAAGCTATTGCATAGCTTCTATCGCGGGCCTTGAGCGCGGGGCCCGAATCCAGAAATTCCGTAACGAAAAAACCTCACGCTCTCCCCACTCCGCCTACCATGTAGGTTGTCGCTTCGTCTCCGTCGTCCGTTTGCGACGTTGCCGTCCTTCCTTGTTTGCAATAGCTTTACCGCGGCAGTCCCCGAGTGCCACACGTCTTTTTTTTATTATATTTATTTTCGGTATTGTATTTTGTTTTCTATTGCTATAAAATAGATAAGCGTTTAAATAAATAAATATATAGGGAAAAATTATACCGATTCAGCTAGCGTCAAAGAAAGTTCGAGACTTGTGTTATGGGATACTAACTCGACGATACTATCTTTTATAACAAATACGTATATAAATAAACATTCAAGACCTAGGACAATTTGAAAAAGGCCATTTTTCAACTGGGATTCTAACCCGGAACCTCTGGCTAGCGGACTAGCAAGGTGACCAATACGTCACGGATATCGTTTATAAAATCCAATATGTTTCCTTTCATCCGCTTATGGTTTTCCGCTATAAAACCAACCTTATCTGAAGTCACAGATTACCGCTTCTCCCACTTAATAAGAAAGCCAAGCCTCTCTCGTGCCACTGAGGACTATTAAAGGCTCTACAGTACTCTCGAGTAAAGTGAGAATTGCAGATTTGTGGTCATTACAAATATGATCTATTATTGAAAAAAAAAATTAAATTCAAATTATACTTATTAAAATATAAACTAAAAAAAATTAAAAAACTTCCAGTTTATTATAATGAAAATTGGGTCTGATTTAGCTTGCAAGATTTGATTACAGATTGGACAGGTTAAAAAACTAAATAATCTTGTATTAAAAACATTTTTTCAACTGTTCATCATCATCAGGTCTTTTTAGTCTTCACTGCAGGAGCACAACCTTCTCTGTATTACCAGAGCCATACTAAGCCAGAGCAGCCAAAAGATTTGGCCTACACTCTCAGCGCTGGCCAGACAAGCTGGAGAGGTCTTATTGATGTTAATAAGCTTTTTTTCGCTTGTATTTCCAAAGTAGCCTTCTACAAGATCCACGGGAAAACTTGGAGTGGTCCTATTCTATTTTATCTCCACTGCAGGAGTACGACCCTCTCTGTATGTAGGTACTTCCAGAGCCATACTTAGCCAGAGCAGCCAGAAGATTTGGCGTACACTCTCAGCGCTGGCCAGACGAGTTGGAGAGATCTCATCGATGTTTATAAGCTTTGTTTAGCTTTTATTTCCTAAGTCGTCTTCAACGACATCCATGGGAGGACTTGGAGTGGTCTTATTCTACTCTGCCGGAAACCACACGGCGATAATTTCACTACTAGCATAACTAATCTTTCTCAGTAAAAACAAATTATTTAGCAGTAAAACTTGACGATGTCCCTCCAAAGAGTCTTAAAATAACACTCATTAGCAACGAAAAATGCTTTACCTTTTCTCTATTCACAAACGTACGCCATCTTGGAAATTAGTTCATTCCAGTGTGTCACGGTCAATGCTTAAACTCTGACTTTTTCGTAAAAGTGCATTTTGTTTTAATTTATATGATTCTTTTGAAGAAAGAAGCTGTCGCTGGAAGACGCTGGATGCAAGCCGCTCTAGTTCGTCATTTTGGAAATCTTTGGGAGAGGCCTATGTCCAGAAGTGGACGTTGTGCGGCTGAAATGATGATGAATGATTTGAAAAAAGACAAATGTTAAAGTACGCATTTGTAGCGCTTTCCCAGGTTAAGCAACATTGGCCCTGGTTTACCCTGGATGGGTGACCACAAGTGGCACAATATTTTCTTGAGCTCTTTCGTGCTTTGGAAGGCACGTTAAACCGTTGGTTGGTAGCATTACTAGCGCTTTCGCAAGTTAAGCGACACTAGATGTGATCTGCAACATAATTTTTTTTCGAGCTTCTTACGTGCTTCGGAAGGCACGTTAAGACGTTGATGCTTTACCTTTTCTCAATTTACAAACTTACGCCATTTTGGAAATTATATCATTCTAGTGTGTCACGGTCAATGCTTAAACACTGACTTTTTCGTAAAAGTGCATTTTGTTTTAAAGTGCGCATTACTAGCGCTTTCGCAGAGTAAGCAGCCCCAGGCGTGGTCCGCCTCTGGATAGGTGACCAGAGGCATAAAATTAAGTCTCATTCACTAAATCTACTCTTAAAGTTTCAGTATGTTTTATTAGAAATCACATATTTAAAAAAACTGAGTGTCGTGGAACACGCCGTTGGAACGAAGTTACAAAAATTGAAGCCCCTGCAAAACACCAAAAAAACTTCAGTCCTTAAAAATTTCGTAAAGGAAATAACTTACATTTTCTTTCCCCTACCTCCATCTGCCAAGTCCATATCGAACGAAAAAGAACTTCGTTCCTAAAATTACACACAAAATTATACATTAACACTAATTAATGCTCACTGAATAACCAATATCAATAGGTGAAAATAATAAAGCGAAGCTTAAATCAAAATCATTGCAATAAAAGAAAAGAATACAAAAAATAACAATCAGTACACAATCAATCAACATCGCTAAACGAAAACGCCGTACAAATACAAAGTACTAAAAAAATATCAGCACGTTCGAACCGATAAATTTATGGTAACATGTATTAAGCCTAAACTCCCTTTACAAAAACCCTTTCACACCTTCAATTTACATAAGCCTTCGCACCATAATCGAGAAAAAAATCACGCCAAAATAGCAACAATACCTCTAGTTCAAGCCTTCGACAAACAAAATCTACATCCACTCTTATTTGAGAAACCAAGAGAGAGAAAAACACACAATTGCATACGTCAGAGCGGGATAGGAGATATACATGAGATGTAACTTCGTAGCGTTCGTAGCACATAGCGTCTCCGCTCGTAGCCGCTACGCCGTCAGTTGTTTCGTAGACCTGCCGCGCGTTGCACCTACGACTTTGCGATACATCGCGCTTCCTGAAATCGCGCTCATAATTCGAATTAAATGAAAATGGCTATGAGTGGTGAACTGTTTTTCTGTCAGTGAAAATTGTTATGTAAAAAAGTGGATAAGTTTTTGTCTGAGAGCCCAACGTACAATATCATTGTGAAAGGGAATGGCACGGGTTTGTTCGGAAACGATGAAGGTAGGCGCATTTTGAGATTTCTTGAGTGTATTGTTGTGCCGAACGGATTTTTGGTTCGGAAGTATTTGTTTTTTTTTTCTTTTTACTTACTTTTTACGAGTTACTGCACTTATTAGTAGATAACTCTACTCATCATCTCTTTTGAACTAAAACTTTCAGTTAAGACTTTAATAAAATATTTATTGTTAAATTAAAGTTTTGGTGCCTACTATATTGTTTAGTGTTTTGATTTTGAATAACTGCTTTATGTTTAATAATATATGAAATATAATATATATCTAAATATATTTTTCTTAAATTTACTACTCAGAAAACTATGTCAGGTTAAAGAATGTAAGTTGGACCAAAAGGTTTTTTTAAACTAATAAATGCATTTTAAATTAGACCATAAAAATGAAAAGACTTTCATACAAAGTTTTCTTTGTTATTTCTTCTCATAATTTGAGAAGTGTAAATAGCAAAGAACATTAATATTTATTATCTCAGGTTAAACAATTTACAGTAATTTCAAATTCTTTAAGCTGTCTAAAGGCATCTGACGTAACTCAATGTCTTTCATCTAGTGAAAAAATATTTACACATTGTGTAGATTTTGAAACAGTGTATCGTTACCGTCATATTTTAAAAAGGTATATTGATCTTCAAATTCAGAGGTGCAAGGCAGACCGAGCGGTGAACGAAGCCGGGATCTTTCAGCCAAACGTTGCACTCCTAAAAGTCCCCTAACCCTAGACCTTAGACCAAACTACAGTAGTTTTATTTCGAAACGACATGTTCGATATCGGTAAAAAATTGGAATTTCAAAGATATTGCACATATCTAGACAAATAACTGGTTTTCACAGTAAAAATATGAACTTGAAATAGAATATAGTTATATCATTTTTGACCATCAACTGACCAGAACTGGAAATAAAATATAATGATGTAAAAGTATGTGAAACTTTTACATCCTTATGTTTTATTTCCAGTTAATAATTTAAGTGTAGGAAACCAATTATAACCCCAGATACTTGCAATTTCTTTTAAATAACATTTTTTTCCCGAATTCTGACATGTGGTTACAAAATAAAACGTAGACTACGTTTGTACGAAAAAGTCTAGGGTAAGTGATCCTCAAACACTAGACCGCTTCTCTAATTACGACAAATATTCTTGTCCCTCTGTTTTGAACGATACGCTTCCTAAATCACAATATCTGGGTCTCCATCACAAAATTAATTAAGCAACGTCCTTTTGTCCGAAATTTGATTTGAGAGCTATTTCACGAATCATTCGGAGGCAAATACAACGCTTCGCTCCTCTTAGACGAGACAAATTAATAAGAGAGAGAACAATAGATAGATTAGGGTTAAGCATTGTCCATTTCTTGTAAGCTTCGGAGACGTCTCCCCTTTAGCGTAGAGGAGAATAGAGAATATAAGTCGAATTGATAGAGTACGCAATAATGAAGTACTAGACTACTGCTACTAGAGAAGTGGGAAGAAATACTTCAAAAACTATTGACAAGTTAATTTAATATATTATTTATTTATTTTGTTAATCAAAATTATTAAGTGTTTATTGAGAAAAAAGAAATAACAACAAAAAAACTTAACTAAACTAAACTAAATTAAACTAAGCTATAAAATAAAATAATCTTATACTAAATTAAAAAAATCTCATCTTGTCCATGCGGCATGGTTGCAGAAACTGGCTGCGTTTCCTCGCTGTATAGCAATGCTGATCCGTTGAGTGAAAAAGCCCGCTAGATCCCATTGTTGGGCAAAGGCCTCCCTTTCGGCTCTCCATTTCTCTCTGTCTTGCGCCTTTGCCTGCCCGTTTTAAACATTTATTTAATATAGACAAATTAAAATAATCTTTGACAACATCTAGTGATAAGTGGCGGAACTACATAACATATTGATATCGTAGCGCCATCTATTATTTGTCAGGTAAATTACAAAACCCCGAATTTGAAGAGTTATCCCAATAACTTAAAAAGACCGAAATAATTTTCATCGCTTTTCAGCAACCTTGGTCAGGTCGTCTGACCACCTTGTAGGTACATATCCTACGCTTCGCTTGCCAGTACGCGGTCGCCATTCGAGAACCTGTTTGCCTCATCGGCTATTGGTTCGTCGTGCTATGTGTCCCGCTCAGTGCCAACGAGCTAATCCGCTAGGCTACGTCAATGACTTTTGTTCTCCTACGAATTTCCTCGTTTCTAATTCGGTCACGTAGAAAAACACCGAGCATAGCCCTCTTCATAGCGCGTTAAGCGACCTTGAGCCTTCTTATGAGACCCATAGTATGGGACCACGTTTCAAAGCCATAAGTCATCACTGGTAACACACATTGGTTGCAGTCTTTAGTCTTGAGGCAAAGAGGAATTTTGGACAAGAAGACACTGCGTAGCTTCCCGTACAAGAGTCGGAGTTATTATTCTATTCATTTATTAATTTGTACTTCGTGACGAGTCTTGGTGTATTGTCTGTGTGATTTGGGTGCAGCTCTTTGTAGTGATAATTGAGTTTGCACGGTAAGAGCCGATTGAAAAAATGAGCGAAATTGCGAATTGTGTTAATAGGCGATGCGGCTAGCACCCAGTTCCTTAAGTAGGGTTTTTTACTAAGACTGTCCGTCTGTCACCAGGCTGTATCTTATAAAACGTGATAGCTTGACGGTTGAAATTTTCAGAGAAAAAATTCTGTTGCCTCTATATCAACAGATACTAAAAGCAGAATGCAAAAAATATTTTAGTAAGGCGATACAAAAAACGTGATTTTTTATAGATCATGGTACCCTTTTTGATGATACAATTTTGAATGATATTTTTTTTTCATTTGAAAGCCTTAAGGTTCCCTTTTTAATTAGAAATGATAATAGGGACATGGACAAAAAAATTTTTGGCTTATTACGTAGATTATCAAAAAGGATGGGATACTTATATTTCTTTTCTCTGATTGACGAATAATGACAAAGATATGGCGCATTTAAAATTACGTGACGTCACGATCAGCTACGATTTTTAACCGAATGTAACGTAAATCACCCCCGTTCTAAATCTTCGAATCTCTGTATCTTTATATATTAATATTTTTTATTGAAAAAAATTTTGTTAAGGTGTACCTGTATTTTTGGGTAATCTAGTCTTCTTCTTCTTCTTATCGTGTGTGTTAGTGACTAACACTGGTGTCAGAGTTTTTAAACCGCCTTAAAGGCCTCTGACATGGTTTTAGGTAACGACCAATGTCAAAGACAGTGACCGGGACCGACGGCTTAACGTGCCCTCGGAAGCACGGATCATCTTACTTATCAGACAATCAGGTGATCAGCCTGCAATGTCCTAACCAAACTAGGACAACAACACAAAGTCGTTGCCCCCGCCGGGAATCGAACCCGCGACCTCCGTGTATGAGCCAAACGCTCTAACCACTACACCACGGAGGCAGTTGGGTAATCTAGTCGACGGACTTAATAAAATAATAGTCTTTTGCCTAGTTCTTTCATATTTCTCTGGAGATTTGAAAGATAATTATTAGTTCTTTTCCTGTAGTTTTTTTTTCTGAAAATCAAAAGATCAACGTGACCTTATTTCAATTGAAAGAAAAGACTGAAATGTATATTTTTTTTAAATTTCAACTACAACTTCCACTTTTATAGAAAATTTCAAAAAACCGACTCGCCAAAAGTTCTTCATAATTATCAACAAAAAAAAAACGAATCAAAGATAGGTAGTCTATCCGTTGAAGCATAGACAGACAGAAAGACATAAGCGTCAAACATACAACACCCCTCTTTTTTGTCAGGGCTTAAAAATCAATTTTACGCCAGTTAGTGCCATGCTAGTTGCTCACTCCCAATACGTTTGAAATGCTTTTTATTCGTGTCGATCACGCGATCGTTTCTCTTTGTTATGACGTCACTTAATTGCCGTATGGATTTATTACATGTCTGGGTTGTATAGCTATGACTCTTTATAAATAGCTATTTATAAATAAGTATATTACATTTCTATACAAACTTTTTTTGTAAGGCCAACGTACCTCCGTGACGTAGTGGTCACCATATTAGTCCACCACCCAGAGGTTCCGAGTTCGAACCTCGGTCAGGGCAAGTTCGAAAATGGCCTTTTTCAAATTGTCCTGGGTCTTAGATGTGTATCTATATATGTATTTGTTATAAAATATAGTATCGTTGAGTTAGTGTCATAAAATATAAGTCTCAAACTTACTTTGGGGCTAACTCAGTCAGTGTAATTTGTCCCTATATATTTATTTATTTTTAAATGTTGAGAAATAAACACTTTTGTACAAGCTTTTATTGTAATTTATACTTATTATAACAAATGAAATAAGCCCAAACTCGATGGAGGTGCGTCGTTTATTTTATTTTTTTATTTTTTTTAATTACTGATATTGACCACCTTTTGTTTCCAAAAGTCCTAGACATCGTCTACCATAATGTCGGGTGGCAGCCATAGACAAAACTTTTCGCGCAAATGTACAAAAACCTTTTTAGGGGTATTTCAACTGCCTCCGTGGTATAGTGGTACCCGGAGGTCGCGGGTTCGATTCCCGGCGGGGGCAACGAATTTGTGTTGTGGTCCTAGTTTGGTTAGGACATTGTAGGCTGATCACCTGATTGTCTGATAAATAAGATGATCCGTGCTTCGGAGGGCACGTTAAGCCGTCGGTCCCGGTCACTGTCTTTGACAGTGGTCGTTACCTTAAACCATGTCAGAGGCCTTTACGGCGGTTTAAAAACTTTGACACTAGTGTTAGTCACTAACACACACGATAAGAAGAAGAAGAAGAAGAAGGGGTATTCCCATACCTAAAGAGAAAAAACGGGACCGCAGTCCGTCTGTCTGTCACCAGGCTGTATATCATGAACATGGCTGGACAATTGAAATTTATACACCGCTAAATACTAAAAACAGAATATCCTATCCTACTATCCTACTAATATTATTAATGCGAAAGTGAGTTTGTATATTTGTTTGTTGGTTTGTTTGTTTGTTACCTCTTCACGCTTCAACTACTAAACTGATTTGGATGAAATTTGATTTGGATATAGTTTGAGACTCGGAGAAGGACATAGGGTACTATCTATCCCGAAATTCCCGCGGGGAGCGAAGCCCGCGTGTACAGCTAGTAATAAATATTTAAATGGGGCTCCAATACATCAAACGTGATTTTTTTATAGTACGGAACTCTTCGTGCGCGGGTCCGATTCAAATTTTACCGGTTAGTTTAACTGCTTTCTGGAAAAACAGTTTAACCTGTAAAAAATTAAGAGACCAATCAAGGAAAGTATTGAAGAATTTTAAAAGCGCTATTATGAACGAGTGTTTCAAGGAAATGTTGAATCAAAGATTTTCTTGTTAAAGGCCTTTTCTGGGAAAGTCGACTAATGTTTTGGTTTAAGAGCTTTCACGAGATTTTAAAATTGTGATAAATAATTTGTTGATTTGCGGCGCTTAATAATAAGCCATGGTTGATGAAAATAAGGGTGCGTAACGCAGACAAACGCTGTTTTCATTTGTTGTAAACTTACATATACTTTGAGTCCCCTCATCATCATCATCATCAGGTATTTTTGTCTTCACTGCAGGAGCACGACTACTACAGCAGCCAGAGATCTTGACCTGCACTCTCCCCGCTGGCCAGACGGGATGGAGAGGTCTGCCTGATGTTCATAAGCTTTGTTTAGCGTATTTCTTAAGTCGCCTTGTGCGACATCCACGGAAGTTATTCTACTCTGCTGGAAAGCAGTTATCGGAAATTTTAAAGCGTGCTATAGGCGTGCTCTGGGCGCGGGCTAGACGTACGGGTGGTATCCGAACACGTCGTAAATGTTAGCATATCCTTTGATTTTCAAGTAGTATTAGTTAATACTGATTCCTCTTTCTCGTGCCTCGTCCCGTTTTGATATTATGAGGTCCTACCAGGTGCCAGGATGGTCTGACCCTCTCTGGGATACCTGGCGCTGCTGGATATCTTGTATATGTACAAATATTAATTTGTAAAAAAGCCTTATTTTTTTTTTTTTTTTAAATAGCCGTTTAAGTCGCATAGTTGGGCAAAAGCCTCCCCTTTTTGCTTCCAATCACTTCTATCTGCAGCTGTTTCATGCCATTCTTTGTCAAAAGCGGATAACTCTTAACTTATTAAATATAAATATAAATTTTTCAAAACTAAAAGGTGACGAAAATCTTTAACACCAAACTTCGATAGATGATAGACTACCTGACAGAACTTTCAAAGAATTTTCAGAAGACCTGGATCTTCAGAAAATTCTTTCTTCTTTTCTTGTCCTTCGTCTTCTAGTGATCGGGAAACATATTATGTATATAAAAAATATACAAAGTGGAAGGGACATATTTGTAATAAATAGAACCATAGGCTATACTAGATCACTATAGTTCAATGAAATTAAAATAAGAGTCAAAAATCATATAAAAAAATCGGCATTTCTATATGAAAATGTGCAGCCAGGGCAATTTGTATAGGATTGTCAGATGTGTGCAAAGGCTCTTGCAATTTATATGGGATCGTCGATTTTTGTTTGTTTTTTTAACTGCTATTTTATTATCATTATACTATAGTGATTTATTACAACCCATGGTTCGATTTATAACGGATAAGTCATTTCCACGTTTTATAGATTCGAATTGATATAACCTTTTTTAAAGTCCATTATAATAATAATAATAACACTCTTAACTGCTTACATTGTGTTGCCGCATTTTCGTGGCTAGTTAGGGTGCCCACAGGCAGTGTAGCCAACGAGCAGCAAGTCACCATCTGCCAGGTTAAAATTATTGTGAGAGATTTTTAGGTAGATGTCCGTGTCTCACTCCATAACCCAGTTATCCGGCCCACTAACATCCCATCCACATAGCCCAAACCAAGTTAATCCCTCCCTGGCAATAGTTCGGCAGCTATGGAGGACTGTCCGTTAGTGTATCTCATTGGTACATTAAGGGATAGACCTCCATAGATGTAGCCATCTCACATTTTAGATAAAAAGGTACTAAATGGCCTCTTCATGTTGGCTTTGGCCCCATGAACGCTTCAAAGGACCGGGTCCTCGTGGACCCGTGGCTGAAAAGCGTACCAACATAATAATTCGTTTTTTTTATTATAACATACATACATACATACTATCACGTCTTTATCCCTAATGGGGCAGACAGAGCATTTTGGGTCTTGCGGTTCTATGCAAAGCCCAGGGTCGCAAGACCCAAAAGCCACTTTTAGCGTCATGGTGGGCGAGAAGATGGAAAAGCAATCAATACAGTGATGGGTTGCTAGCCGCATCGCCTGTTAACATGATTTGCATTTTTGCCCATTCCCTCGATCGGCTTTTACGATCTGCGTGGGAAGAGAAGCAGCTGGTACATTCTATGTTTTTTTTTCTCCCAGACCAGCATGGGAGAGATTTATTATATTTTTATTATATTAAACATTTTATTATAAATGTCTCATTAAATTCCTATACGCGCGTCCCCAAGAAATCGCGATAAAATGTATTAATAAGGCTGATGTTAATTACCTCAGAAACTGAATGTAAAATTAAGGAAGTGCCTTAATTTTGTTATCATAATGTTTTTCCTTTACACACTCCGTTTAATTAAGACATAATTAATTTTCTTGTTAACATACTTTTTCGTAAAACATGATACTTTATGAAATCTTTTTTAACTCTCTTCTATAATAATAAAATAAATAATTTTATTTTCTATTTTGGAATTTGATCGTAACGTTGGTGGAGTGTTTTCCATTTTTCTCTTTCTTTCGCTAAGTTCTTTTTAAATGTTTTAGCGATACATTTTCTTCTGCCTTTTCCTATTCCTCTTTTTTTTCTATTTTTCTTTCCAGTATTGTTTTAAAAAATGTGATAGTGTATATTAAAAATGATTGATAAATTACAAGTATTATAATTATAAGGGAGTGCCTCCGCTGCCGGCGCTGATTACCGAATTGGCTGCAGGTGCTGGTATAACACGATCTGTGTCTGTGTTACTTTCGCCCTTAGCTTGAGTCACTTGCTCGTGTTATGGTCACAGGAAACCTAACGAACCTAACCTACCCTTCTCGGCAAATTTTGAGTGCTGGCGCTGGCAGCCGGTGTTTTAAATCTCGGCTTCCGGCAGTATAACCGCCGGTTCCCAATAGCGATATTTTTAGGACCCGGCACTCACCAATATTTACGTTATATTTTTTCTCTCCTCTTATTATTATTATGTTAGTAGGCTTTTCACTAGCAGCTTATTAAGCTGATGCGTGTGCGTCTTGGTGTTTGGTTCAGCTGTTCACTGAAAGTGCAGTCATAACATTCTCTGGTAGCTTGTTCCAGTCTGTGTCCACTCGATTGGAGAGGAAATTATGAAATGGTTTCCTTTTCGATTTTATACGACACAATTTCAGCTGATAATATTTGGTTCAGCGGGAGCGTAAATGGACTGTATTAAGGTATGAATGATAAATAAAGGCCTGCTTACCTGATTTAACTGCCTCCGTGGTGTAGTGGTTAGAGCGTTCGGCTCATACCCGGAGGTCGCGGGTTCGATTCCCGGCGGGGGCAACGACTTTGTGTTGTTGTCCTAGTTTGGTTAGGACATTGTAGGCTGATCACCTGATTGTCTGATAAGTAAGATGATCCGTGCTTCGGAGGGCACGTTAAGCCGTCGGTCCCGGTCACTGTCTTTGACATTGGTTGTTACCTAAAACCATGTCAGAGGCCTTTAAGGCAGTTTAAAAACTCTGACACTAGAGTTTATCACTAACACACACGATAAGAAGCAGAAGCTTACCTATGCGAAAACACGATACACTTTTCAGGCTGCAGCCTTACATTTTTAACTATAGCGTTGCGGATGAGCCTTGAGCAACGATGTTATGCGCGCCGATATAGTGATCAGACTAAAGACTCAAGTTTTCTTTCTTCTTTTCTTGACTTCTTCTTCTTATCGTGTGTGTTAGTGACTAACACTAGTGTCAGAGTTTTTAAACCGCCTTAAAGGCCTCTGACATGGTTTTTAGGTAACGACCAATGTCCGGGACCGACGGCTTAACTTGCCCTCCGAAGCACGGATCATCTTATTTATCAGACAATCAGGTGATCAGCCTACCCCGCGACCTCCGGGTATGAGCTGAACGCTCTAACCACTACACCACGGAGGCAGTTAAAAGCAGGACATAGATGACAATGAGATGAACGAAGAGGATATAATGTAAAAAGAGTGATATGGCGTGAATGTATATAACATATTAAAGAAACGCATTAATCTGATATTAAATAAATGCGACTCGAAACCGAGAGCTTTCAAAAGCTCACCGAAGTAAATGAAATGCAGAGCAAATGTAAATAATGTAACGTGTTCAACTTAATATATCCATTCGAATGTTAACGGTAGGCGGGCGGTAATTTTATTGCCTCCGATATGAAGAGGCTTTTGTAGCAAGGCTGATTGTAATTCAAGTGAATCACCTCTTTAAATATTTTGTACTTAATAAAAACGACATTGTATACATACATAGTCTTTGTATTTTGTACTTAAATAAATAAATGCTGTGTGGTTTTGCGCAGAGTAGAATAGGGACACTCCAAGTCCTCCCGTGGATGTTATAGAAGGCGACTTAGGAAATACAAGCTGAACAAAGTTTATAAACATCAATGAGACCCCTCCAACACCTCTGGCCAGCGAGGAGAGTGTAGGCCAAGTCCTCTGGCTGCTCTGGCCAAGTTTGGCTCTTGTAATGATCACCGAGCCGGAGGATCTGGGTTCGCTTCCCAGCAAGAGCAAGTTAAAAAATGGCATTTTTCGAATTGTCCTGGATATTGAGTGTTTATCTTTATATGTATTTATTATAATTTAATATAATATCGTTGAGTTGATATCCCTTAAACACTAATTTAAACTTACTTTGGCGCTAACTAAATCAGTGCAATTTGTCCATATATGTTTATTTATTTATGTATGTATCATCATCATCATGATCATCATAAGGCCTTTTTGCCTCTACTGCAGGAGCACGACTCTTTCTGTTACCAGCAGGGCCGTGCATTCCATAGAGACATGTAGACGTTGTCTACCCGGTCGATCGCTAGTATATGCGCATTTTTTAAATTATTATGTAAAAACGATTACGCGCTACACGTATTTTAAATTGCGCGCTCTTTCCGGCCGTTCTACTCCAAAGTCGCTGTGTCGCTACCAGCGCGGCGGCGGCGCGGCGCACCAAACGTAAGTAGGTACGCGCCGAAGACAAATATCTAGATGACTTAATTTACACACATGCATAGGTAGCTAATGTGTATAAATAGGCTTTTGCGCCTGCGTTTGTGTGCATGAACGTCCTTCATGGACACACCACACACGTAACAAATGCACACATAAAGCTAGAGCTGAGACCGAGACTGTGGCCAATTAGAATGTATCAATATTTTTATTTGTTCCTGTGATGTCACGAAGGTCACGACAACAAACCCTATTGGCTAATTGTAGTATTAACCAATAGGGTTTCTTATCGTGCTTTGCTTCCAAATTAGAAACGCGTAATTCATATTGAAAATTGTATTGATATGTGTTACACATTTTTTTGCCGGATTATATTTCGTTCGGTGATTTAAGTACCTAGTTTGGTTACTGAGTTTGTATACAAATGCATAGGTATGAAAGTTTTATTTAAAACTTAATAAATTGGTGAAAAGTTTTACTTGTGAATGTTGTATAACAAAGTGATTGCTTGTTCAAACTGAATAGTGATTGTTTATTATCAAAACCAATAAGTATTCACAAATGGCCACTGATTTTAGAGGACGTAAAATCGCGTAAGTGGTATATGTTGTATTGTAGTCGACCCAAGTAAAAATCTCTATGCACGCCCCTGGTTACCAGAGTCATACTTGTCCATAGAGGATATAGCCATCTCCTCATGCTGGCCAGACGGGTTGGAGAGGTCTTATAATACTATTAATTTATCATCAGCATCATCATCCCAGCCTTTTTTCCGCCCACTGCTGATCATACGCCTCTCTTCATCAACGCCACCCATCTCGGTCCTGTGATGCTCTCATACCATTGATTAGTCGACCTCCGTGGCGTAGAGTGGTAACCACACGATGCTAGTCCGCCACCCAGAGGTTCCGGGTTTAATCTCCAGCCAGGCCAAGTTGGAAAATGGCCTTTTTTAAATTTCCCTGAGTCTTGGATGTTTATCTATATATGTATTTGTTATAAAATATAGTATCGTTGAGCTAGTATCCCATAACACAATTCTCGAACTTACTTTGGGATTAGCTCAATCAGTGTAATTTGCAATTAATATTTATTTATTTACGAACAAAATATTATCACAAAAGTATCAAATTAAAACACTGCAACTGTCAAACAAAACCAATCCCTCTTGTTTGTTTTCGCAAACGAACGTTTATCGTTTTCCAAAAATAACATCTTTTATTGGCTGTCAGATATAATTGATTGATACTCGGCCATTCCCAACTTATCGAGTTTGTTGCTCTGTCAGTGGCAGCGCTTTGTGATTTAGGTCTTTAGGGTTCTGTACCTAAAGGTGAAAAACGGGGGTTACTCTATCAAATAAAACGTTTGTCGTACGATAGTCACGTCTTATTTCTATGTCACAGCAAATTAGGCTTTATCATCATAAGTAAGTGCTCAATGTTGCTTGACACTGAAATGCGGATACGTCCGTCTTGCGTACCGCTTTTGGAGTAACCCCCCGGGACCCTATTACTAAGACTCCGCTATCCGTCTGTCCGTCACCAGGCTGTATCTCATGAACCGTGATAGCTAGACACATGAAATTTTTACAGATTATGTAGATATTAACAGATATCTGTTGCCGCTAAAACAACAAATACTAAAAAGTTTTTAGTATTTCTTGTTTTTAGTAATAACAGAATATGATGAATATTTAAGTGGAGCTCCCATACAATAAACGTGATTTTTTATACATATTTGTACGAAACCATCCTTGCGAGAGTCCGACTCGCATTTGGCCGTTTTTAGGGTTCCGTAGTAAACAAGGAACCCTTTAGTTTCGCCATGTCTATCTGTTTGTCCGTCCGCGGTCCTACTCAGAAACTATAAGTACTAGAAAGCTGCAATTAGGCATGGTTATGTATATCAATCATGGCAAAAAAGTCGTAAAATAAAATATGGATAAAAAAATTTTTTTTAGGGTAGCTGTCATACAAGTAAAGAGGAAGTCAATATTTTTTTTCTCTACAAACACATTGTGTGGGTTATCGTTGAATCGGTCTTTTAAAAATATTGTGAGCTTTGAAACACCATTTTTCGATTTAGGGATCCGTGTCTGAAAAATTTAAGTTTAAATTGATTTTTCTTGTTAAAGTCACGTGTCCCCCCCATCTATCTGCTAAACGGTTATATATGGACACGTGAAAAAAAATCACAGCTATGGTATATATAATGTTGTTTAAAGGAAAACTATCATAGCTAAGTAAGGTTAACAAATTAAAAAGTTATAGGCGATCAACTTATAAAATGTACTCGAAAAGGAAAATTTCATACAAATTCAATAGATACTTAGAAGTTTTAGACGTTTTAGTGGCATGAACTCAAAGTTGGCATTAACAACTACGGAACCCTACACTGCGCGTGGCCCGACACGCACTTGGCCAATTATTTTTTTGCTTACATTGAAATCAAAATATTAACAATATGATTTTTTACATTTTGTTTAAATTATAGCCATGGGTAAAGCCTGGTTTTATTATTTCTCATCATCATCATAAGGTCTTTTTTGCGCGACTGCAGGAGCACGACCCTCCCTGTACTACCAGAGCCATACTTGGCCAGAGCAGTCAGAAGACTTGGCCTACACTCTCCTCGCTGGCCAGATGGGTTGGAGAGGTCTCATTGATGTTTATAAGCTTTGTTTAGCTTGTATTTCTTTTGTATATTAATTAGCAATTTATAAGAATTTATTGCACTAGATAAATTAATGAAAGTTGTGCCTTCGATCAATGTCCCTCGAACTTTCAATCACTAATTAGAAAAGTTCCGTTCAAACCTCATTGATTTAACTTATCCGTACTTCAACTCAGGGGATTTATATTTTTACTAGCTTTGCGCGCGGACTTCGCTTTCCATGAGAGTTTTGAGATAAAAACTATTCTATAGGTATGTCCCTCTCTGAGTATTAAACTATATCCATACCAAACATCTAAATAGGTACAGTGGTTGAAGCGTAAAGAAGTAACAAACAAAAAAAACAAACAAATATACAAACTCACTTTGGCATTTATAATATTAGTTGGGATTTTGTTTCTCTACGAGTTTTTCATTCTTCCATGCTAGTATAGGAGATAAGAAACTTAGAATGTACCAACTGCTTCTCTTCTCGCGCAGATCGTAGAAGATTGACGGAATAGGAGAAAATGCGAATCGATGCGGCTAGCAACTTATCACTATTTTTAATTCCTTTTTCCACCTTCTCACCTACCATCACGCTAAAGTGACTTTTATGTGATCTTTCAACTTGAGCTCCGACTGCTTAGAGCCGCAAAACCTAAAATGTTTCACATACATACATACATTATGATCACAGCGGTAGGCAGATACTCGTACTATGAACCTCCTCTTGCTACGATCCTGACAGACCTCTATCGCTTTATCTACACTCATCACTCTCAAAGCCAAAATTAATTATTTTTTATACAGTGTAGGATAAATGAAGGTATTTTTTTAAAGCTAAAAACTACTAGCGTTTCGTAACGACCACTTTTACGCCGAAAGAAACTCAGATCATAATTGGTCTTTACCCAGTCTGATGGGCTGTGACAGTATAGATTTACATTTAAGCTAAACATTATAACATACATTTGAAATTTGCAGTCAACTATGCATGCATGCCCGCTGGTTATGTGTACCCAAAATTATTTGTCTGCCTAATTAGGTATAAAGACGTAATAGTCAATATGCACTTTTTGTTGCATTATACAAATATACTATATGTAGACTTGAACATAGATACCTCTTGGAACATTTAATATTAGAATATAATATAATATTTCCGATAATTTGGGGTAAGATTTATATATGAATACATAGATGCTTTGACAACCTTGTAGATAGTACATCAGCAAAGGTTGTCTTAATTACCAAATTATAGCTCCATCCATTATTCAATTTTACACCCTCCGCCCTTGAACTGAAGTTTAAATTGCTTTGGCGTATGTACTTGTAATATAATTAATCTGAGCCTTAGCAATTCGATTATTTAGATCCGAAGTTTCACCATTAAAGTTTAAGGATGTACAAAATAAGTAATTTTGTTTATGACATCAGTCTGTTGGAATGAGTTGAAAACTTTTGTTTAACAGTTGTAAGTTTTTGCAGGATTTAAATTATCCTTATTTTCAATGTTTACTTACATACATACTATCACGTATTTATCCCTAATGGGGCAGACAGAGCATTTTGAGTCTTACGGCTCTAAGCAGATAGAGCCTAGGGTTGCAAGACTCAAAGGCCACTTGCTTGATGTGTGCAAAAAGGTGGATGGAGGAATCAAAATAGTGATGGGTTGCTAGCCGCATCGCCTATTAATATGATTCGATTTTTTGCCTATTCCCTAGATCGGCTCTTACGATCTGCCCGAAGAGAAGCACCTGGTACATTCTAAGTTTTTTTCTTTTCTTAAGTTCCTTTGTTTGTTATGTTAAAATTTAAATAATTATTATCGGTTAAACATAATACGTTTAACCCTATTAAGGATAAATACGGATAAGACACAGAGCATCTTAAAGCTCTGGCAGACAAAGCAGACAAAGCCCAGAACCACAAGACCCAAAGGCTACTTCTGGCGGTTTGGTGTGCGAGAAGGTGGAAAAGGGAATCAAAATAGAATTAGGTTGCTAACCGCATCGCCTATTAACATGATTTGCATATTCACTCATTCCCTCATTCGGCATTTTCGATCTGCGTAGGAATAATTTTTATTCTCAATAAAACATAATGTAACAATCAGATCAGATTTGTTATTTTTTCAATTCTAAACGTAAAAGTTCAAGAGACACATAAAATAAAACAAGACTGACTATTTCAACCGCAAATAAATTATAAACAAGTATTCATAAAGCACTTTGTATTTTCAGGCTTTGTCCGAGAGAGTGATAAATCGTCCGTTCAACTGTTTAACACTTTGAATATTTTTAAATAATCATTTTCTAGATGCAATTTTGTATGCCTTTTATCATTTTTGTTGAAAGCATTTTTGTGCTTTCTTTTTCGTTTCTGCTTTCTGACATTTTTGCTCGTTATCTCTGATGTTATTACTTTCAAGCATCATTTATTTTTGTGTGTTTGTATCTCCTTAAATGACAGATTTTGCCGGCATTTTTGATTTTTAATAAAAAAACTCCAAAAAAACAAATTATATCTAGCAAAATATGGTCATTGTGAGCGTCTGTTCCGACATAATAAAATGACATCAACGAGTGTTTGGCTCTCAAAAGTCAAAAACAAAGATACTTATTAAAAATTTAATTAAGCTGATTTTCAAGGTTATTTGGAAAATACTTGTTCTAGTCGCTATTCCACTTTAAGATCTTAAAAAATAATAACTTTGTTACGAGTGAGTCTACTCCTTTTCTAATTGTGTACTTAAAATTAATAAATATTGAACCTAATTGTTAACGCTACATGGTCTACCTCCAAAATTCAAATTTAGAAAATGACTAAACGCAAAAATGTTCAACCATTTTCAACGTCACTAAAAAAGATTACTTAAAACAAAATGTCGTCCAACAGAGCTGTGCCACTTGTTCTCTCAACTTGTAAGAAAAAACAAAAGGATCGTCTAAATAAACAAGCTACACAAACTTCGCCACTTCGCTAGTGGATTACATTGCGTTGGCGAAAAAGTGATTTTTTCTCATTCCTTTAACATCTGCCACCGAGCATTTTAACAGCTCGACTTTATTTCGACCTAATAAAGTTTAGTTTCAGTTAGCACAGCTGTACATTTATTTGGGTGAAGTCATTTATTATGTCCAATTCAAGACTTCACTATGGGTTATATTTATTTTGATTGGACGCACGTCCGCATTTTTGAAATGTTCCAAATTTAATTTTATGCTACAAAGATTCTGAGGGAATGGGAATGGTCCTTTCTGTAACGTCTAAATGGCGGGTCTTTTTGTTGAGTGATTTTGAATAAACGAAGTATTCTTGGCTTTAGGAATATGAAAATGTCATTTCCAAATATTCGATTTAGTTACGAAGTAAATGAATATTGAAATCGCAAATGCATCACTGTTGCTTTGGTATTCACCATGTTTATATGACTGATCCTTTTGCTACAAATATGAATATTTATTAACCTTTCAATACCCTTTTCTTGGTTCTTCTTTTGTTCAATTTTAATAATTTGCATCAACAATGAAGCTATGCTAACAAAAGATGTCCAGGAGTGCTCTAAGACTTAACATATTTTGCAGTGAAACTATCAGAATACATTTATTAAGCAAGAATAAAATCATAGATTGAAGATGCAACAAGAAATTTGTTGAATATAAAGAACGATAAATTAGATGTCAAGTATGCGTTTATGATATATTCTGCATAATGTAGAAAGTAACTATGAAGTTATATTTAGTTATGTATATTTTCAGTATTTAATTTATATGTTCATAGTACTATTAAATGAAGTACTTAATCATATTTATAATATTTCTTTCATATTTTTTGCTCTGAGAACCGCTCACTCCGTATTGATAATTTGTATTTATGACGACCTCCGTAGCGTAGTGGTTACCATGCTAGTCTGCCACCCCAAAGTTCCGGGTTTGATCCCCGGTTAAAGCAAGTTGAAAAATAGTTTATCGTTATATGTATTTTTTATAAAATAAACTTTTAATCTTTGAGTTAGTATCCCACAACACAAGCCTAAAACCGTAATTTGTCTTATATATTTAAAGATCTTTTTTTTTCAACGCACAATTTTCTCTGATTATCCTTATGGTTGACTGGAAGAAAAAGTCATAAATAAAGTGTTTTTTACTTCGAAACAAAAATGTGTGTTAAATAAAAAAAGTAAAAAATTATAGTGTTTTTAAATAGAAAATTATTTTTATATTGAACTGTCAAAAAGAGATAACCAATGCTTATAACGAAATGTCTGTCTTGTATCAAACTCGACTCGATACATTTAAGTGGACAGATGTCTAATTGAACACCACTTGACAGGGTTCTGACAAGATTTCTGTTTAAACATTCAGATAACTTTATCGAGACAATTTGTGTTAATTTGAATTAATAAATTTCAATTAATTTAGGGCATAGCTTTGTTTGATATCGTTATTAATACATACATACATACTATCACGTCTTTATCCCTAATGGGGCAGACAGAGCATTTTGGGTCTTGCGGTTCTATGCAGAGCCCAGGGCCGCAAGACCCAAAAGCCACTTTTAGCGTCATGGTGGGCGAGAAGATGGAAAAGCAATCAATACAATGATGGGTTGCTAGCCGCATCGCCTGTTAACATGATTTGCATTTTTGCCCATTCCCTCGATCGGCTTTTACGATCTGCGTAGGAAGAGAAGCAGCTGGTACATTATAAGTTTTTTTATTTCTCCCAGACCAGCATGAGAAATCGTTATTAATCCACATTTAAAACAAGTCATTTATTTATTTATCAAAAGGATGAACTTAAAAGCTTAAAGTGCTATTTAAGACAAATCGAATGAGCCCAAACTTAAGTTCCTATGGCCACTTTCAGGCTCCATCATCAGACCAGCTCCACATCAACACAATATTGCGTTTTCATGCAATATACCATAGCTTACAAAATGTCAGCTCAACCGGAAACCACAAGGGAAATTAATTTAACGTTAAAAAACCGCATCGAATTTGATTCCTCCATTCGATACAACAGACAAACAGATAGACAGACTGACAAACGTAAGCGTCAAACTTATTACACCCTCTTTTATCCGGGGATAAAAATATTCGAACTACATTAGTGGCCTAAATTAATGGCCGTTTCTAAGGGAGGTTTCCATTTATTGCCGTGCCACGTAATCTATAAATATAATAAAACAGTAAAAACAATATTTCTGTACATTGAATATATTTCCAAAAAAAAATTAGGGCGATAAGGACATAGTAATAGAGTAAAAATTAAAAAAAAAACTATCTGTTTTTCTGTTTCTACACGCTAATCTCCGGAAATACTGGACGGATTCGAATAAAACCTTTTTTGTTATATAGCTGGCAACATATAGGGTAGAATTGATTTTAAAAAATGGAATACCTCATGCAAGACCACAATGGTCTAGCTTAACTATAAGAAATATAAAAATGACGCCTTAGCAAATTTGGTTCTGCCTGATGAGCATTTTCATAAAGTTTACGCGAACGAATTCGCATAGGCTTCGCCAAGTTCTATAATATAAGACTTTATTAACATATCTTCACGTTCTTCTTACCCTTATCTGACTTACCTGAACGTGGAGTTCACCTTCCAAACAATGACTTTAATTAATCGCAATACGAAATCTACATAATCTGATATAACGTAGCTATCGCCAAGCAGATTTCTCCTAATTAGTGAACTTGCAGACTTTGATTCTGAACAAAGAAGCTAGATTGGAATTTAAATGGAAATCAATGGAATCCTAATTCAGAACTAATTGCTGGCTAAATTTAATTTAAGTGCTATTAATTTAATTGCTTTTGTAATTATAAGAACATTATAAATATGAAACTGATGGTTTTAGGGTTTAATGTTTGTTACTCCATTACGCTATAAATGGCTTAATTGATTAAAATGAAATTACATACATACATACATACATACTATCACGTCTTTATCCCTAATGGGGCAGACAGAGCATTTTGGGTCTTGCGGCTCTATGCAGAGCCCAGGGCCGCAAGACCCAAAAGCCACTTTTAGCGTCATGGTGGGCGAGAAGATGGAAAAGCAATCAATACAGTGATGGGTTGCTAGCCGCATCGCCTGTTAACATGATTTGCATTTTTGCCCATTCCCTCGATCGGCTTTTACGATCTGCATGGGAAGAGAAGCAGCTGGTACATTCTTAGTTTTTTTTCATTTCTCCCAGACCAGCATGGGAGTAAAATGAAATTAACATGAAGGTATATATAGTTTGACTGCCTTTGAGGTCCAGTGATCAAGGCGTTCACCTTATGATCCGGGGGTCGTGGATTCGAATCGCACTGGGAAGCATACTTTGTAAAAAGTAGTTTCCAGTCTGGATAGGATATTACAAACTCGAATCATGCAGTTACGCTTTTTAAAATATTTTTTACTACACACATTACATACCTTTGAATGTTTTTATTCATTTTAAAAATTAAAAAATATATTTACAGTCGATTTTACAAATTTAGTATATATTCATTTGTAAAATCGACTGTATATATATATTTTTAATTTTACATACCTATTTTAAAATTATTAAATTCTTACAAAGAACCATCTCAATGACGGCAGCTTTTAAGCAAAAAAACGCATCTCAATCGGTTCATTCGTTTAGAAACTACAATACAGACATATACTCAGACGCGTCAATGTGTCGAGAAAAAACACACCTCTTTGTGTCGAGGACTAAAAAGGGCTTTAATTTAAATGAGAATCGATGTAATCCTGATGTAAAGCTAATTGGAGGCTATGTCTGTGAGCTATTAATTTTATAGCTTTGTACAGATACCACTAATTCCGATGGTTATTGCCGCTTCATTAGTTAGTCAGCGGCCTGTGATGAATATCTGGTTATAATTGGTTTATAATTAATTTGGCTAGAGGCGTTTGAATTGATCTGTACCATGCTATGCCTACCCATCGCCGTATTAACATAATCTTGTCACTAGATGGCGCTATAAAAATATATCAAAATAAAAAGTAATATTTTTTTAAAGTTTATTGTCCTACTGCTGGGCAAAGGTCTCTCTCCAATACCCCCCAGGTAATAATTAAAACATTACAATCTTTTACTACTATTTAAATAAAGTAGCACTCTAATTAATTAATATGATTGCTGAAATGCAATAAACATTTTTAAAGAATATAAAACACTTTCTTTGTCACTTTTTTGCTAGTCGCGTGTGCTGCCATCTCTGTGAGTCTACCCCGCAACTCCAGTATTGCCTACTTACGGGCCCTCCAATCGTTTCTATGGCATTGAGTAACTGTTACGTAAGTAATTATATTATTACGTCAGTAATTATATAATGTTTGACTGTACACTATCACGTCTTGTCTTCAAGACATAGTCTGGAGCCGTTAGACTCAAAGGCCTAGTAGATTAGGAGGTCACGACAAATTTGGTAACGATAAGGGATATGGCTGACTCTGGTTTTATAGAATAAAGAGCACCTCTCTGATGCTAAATATGTTGGTCTGCCTGCGTGAAGTGGTTGCGTTACTTAGATATGGCGCCTGAAAAGTTGGTTATCGTGACCAAAAAAAAATGATAAGGGATATGGCTGACTCTTGTTTCACAGGATTAAGAGCATCTCTCTGATGTCAAATATGTCGGTCTGCCTGCGTGAAGTGGTTGCGTTACTTAGATATGGCGCCTGAAAAGTTGGTTATCGTGACCAAAAAAAAATGATAAGGGATATGGCTGACTCTTGTTTCACAAGATTAAGAGCATCTCTCTGATGCTAAATATGTTGGTCTGCCTGCGTGAAGTGGTTGCGTTACTTAGATATGGCGCCTGAAAAGTTGGTTAGCGTGACCAATAAATGATAATGGTAATGGCTGATTCTGGTTTCACATAATGAAGAGCACCTCTCTGATGCTAAATATGTCGATCTGCCTGCGTGAAGTGGTTGCGTTACTTAGATAGAAAGCCTGAAAAGTTAGTTACCTGGACAAAAAAAAAATTATAAGGTAAATGGCTGATTCTGGTTTCACTGGATGAAGAGCACCTCTCTGATGCTAAATATGTTGGTCTGCCTGCGTGAAGTGGTTGCATTACTAAGATATGTCGCTTGAAAAGTTGGTTATCGTGAACAAAAGAAAAAATAATAACGTAAATAGTTGACTCTAGTGTCACAGAACAAAGAGTACCTCTCTGATATGGCTGACTCTAGTTTCACAGGGTGAAGAGTACTTCTCTGATGCTAAATATGTCAGTCTGACTGTGTGAAGTGGTTGCGTTACTTAGATACAGTAGCGTGCGTTCATACAAACACATGAATTTGTCTACCCTGTGTCTACAACTACAAAATTTTCGATTTTTACTTTTTTAGTACCAGATAAATGAACTCTTTCTACCAAAAACTTAGTGTTACAGTTGTACTTTTTAAGATTCCGGCGTTAACAATAATTAGTATTATTGTTAACGCCGGAATTTTATTTTTATAAATTCAATCTTCAAGTATTGACTGATTTCAACAAAATTTCAAAGTCCTGCGTATCATACGCATTTATAACGTTTACACACGTGTTAAAGTTATGCAAGTGCATAATTTGTTACCGATTATTTGAAGGTGCCTTCACCGATTTGAAACATTCTTTTATCGAAATCGGTTGTGTAGTTTGGGGGTGAAGTGTTTTTAGTTTTGAAAAAATATTTGCCTGTTAACGTAATGAGGTTTAGTGCACAAATGGACTAAAGTTTATTTAACTATTTTTGAAGTTAGACAACTATATAATAATACCACAATTTTTGGATATAATGCAGTCAAAGGACTAGACTCTTGAATAGACGTGAAATTATGTAATTATTTTTGTGCTGTTCTGGACTAAAAACTGTTGTTAGTACAATTGTGAACTGCGGCATGTATATATAATATCGGATACTAACGATAGATGAATGATATGCAGCCGTTCAGAGTCAGTCATTTACCTTATAATTTTACTTTTTATCACGATAACCAACTTTTCAGGCATCATATCTAAGTTTCACAACACAAATTTTGTATCAGAGAGATACTCTTTGTTCTGTGACACCAGAATCAGCTATTTACCTTATTATTTTCTTTTTTTGTCCAGGTAACTAACTTTTCAGGCGCCCTATCTAAGTAACGTAACCACTTCACGCAGGCAGATCGACATATTTAGCATCACAGACCGGCACCGATAATATATAATAAAATACCAAAACAATATAAAGAATTAAATGTTACTTTGTTTAAGAAAAAATTTAAGTCATTTTTGATAGACAAATATTATTATAGTATTAAGGATTTCTTATCTGATAAATTGTGAATTGATTTTAGTTTATATATAAGGTCCATAGATTAAGTATATTATTATAGTATAGTTATATAGGTAGCATAGGTATAGATGATAGCCTTTCTGACCACATTTGCACACCGGTGATGGTAAACATGATTGGACGAAATTGAATGTACTAATATCTTGTAACACATGTTTGGCAAATAAATTATCTTTATCTTTATCTTTATCTTTACAGAGGTGCTTTTCATCCTGTGAAACTAGAGTTAGTCAATTACGGTATAATTATTTTATTCACTATAACCAACTTTTCGAGCGACATATCTAAGTAACGCAACCACTTCACGCAGGCAGACCAACATATTTAGCATCAGAGAGGTGCTTTTCATCCTGTGAAACCAAAATCAGCCATTTACCTTATCATTTATTGGTCACGCTAACCAACTTTTCAGGCGCCATATCTAAGTAACGCAACCACTTCACGCAGGCAGACCAACATATTTAGCATCAGAGAGGTGCTCTTCATCCTGTGAAACAAGAGTCAGCCATATCCCTTATCATTTTTTTTTGGTCACAATAACCAACTTTTCAGGCGCCATATCTAAGTAACGCAACCACTTCACGCAGGCAGACCGACATATTTGGCATCAGAGAGATGCTCTTAATCCTGTGAAACAAGAGTCAGCCATATCCCTTATCATTTTTTTTTGGTCACGATAACCAACTTTTCAGGCGCCATATCTAAGTAACGCAACCACTCCACGCAGGCAGACCAACATATTTAGCATCAGAGAGGTGCTCTTTATTCTATAAAACCAGAGTCGGCCATATCCCTTATCGTTACCAAATTTGTCGTGACCTCCCGTTCTATAGTGAAGCGAGATGGTGGTCGTATAGTTGTAAAAAAGGAATCAAAATAAAGAAGCTTTGCTCGCCGCATCACCTTTTAACATGATTTACATTTTCGCCTATTCCCACGATAAGCTTCTACGATCCGCACGAAAACATAAGCAGCTAGAACATTCCAAGTTATTTTTCTTTCCTTCCAGACTAACATGGAAGTCAAATATCCTATTATTGAACTTTAATTTAAATGAAAAAAAATCTTTCATCACTAAGTTAAATATTCTATTAATATAAATATATTTTAAATGGAAAAGAATAAAATCTTTCATCATCATTTCAGCCACATGACGTTCACTGCTGGACACAGGCCTTTCCCAAAGATTTCTAAAATGACCGATGAAGGACGGCCTGCATCAATTATTATGACTCTGCGTTTCCCCCCCGCTCGGAGAGGTGCGGGGACGGGGAACGAGACTACGAGTTTTCGTTCTGTATCGTAGCAAGTGAAGGTCCATAGTCTCTGCCTACCCCTGTGGGAAACAGGCGTGATATTATATATTATGTTTGTAATACTTATATTAATTATGTGACATAGATTTATTTCCTTCCGAAATATAAACGATAAATTTCAATCAAAACGTGAATTAATGAATTCCTGATTTCGAACTAATTGTAAGCTATGTTTGAGAGCTATTAATTTTATAGCTTTGTACAGATTATTGCCGCTTGAATAGTTAATCAGCGGTCTGTGATAAATATTGATTATAATCAATTGATTGTTAATCAATTTAGTTTGATGGTTTATAATCAATTTAGCTGCAAGCATTTGAAATTATCTGTTTATCTTTTTTTTTCAACCTATTAACTTACAATATCTGAACTGATAGATAATGCTTAGCAGTGATTATATTTCTTCTTCCTTTATCCTATGTATGAACAGGCCTGCATGACTCTCTTATAGAATACAATAGAATAGTAATTTATTCCTCCGAATATGGTGGTAACAAAAGGTGTTTACAGAATATCACAAGAGCAAACATATTCTGCCATCACAGGCGTAGGAATTTAGATAGGAACATGTACTTACATAAACATCTCCTCTTACAGGCCTAATGAAAGAGATCTCTTTTGAGATAGTAAGGAGTTTCTTTGTACAACTTTATCTGTACCTAAACATTTTCCGTGTACATTTAGTAAATATATAAAAATAATTTAATTTGTACCTTTTGTACTATAATCTTAAGATTTTAAGTGTAATGTTAGCCCAGTTTCAGGGTGACAGGGGTTGTGATTGATGTACCCTCGTGTGAGGGTGCTCCAGTGAGTACCAGAAAAATCTGACATGTTCAAGATCATTAGACCCTAATGTGAAACGGTATGGCCCGCGAAAAAAATTGGGATAAGGAGCATGACTTTTTCAAAATGTAGGGAGAAGTAGATGTTAGGCCGTCAACTGTTCTTTTTTTTTCAAAATTAAAGATGGCTGCTCTGATAGGAAAATTCCCAAGTGTATACGGCCAGACCGCAGGTCTGGCTTTAAATTGACATCTAATTATGAATGTTTTCACCATTTCACCCATCTACGGCTGACTTATTACGCGGCGAAAATATGTTGTTTTATTTTTTATGCCTCCCAGTCACAGGCGTATTATATTTTTCGTAAAATTATTATGCCCATGCTGGTCTGGAGAAACGAAAAAACTTTGAATGTACCAGCTGCTACTCTTCCCGCGTAGATTGTAAAAGCCGATCAAGGGAATGGGCAAAAATGCGAATCATTTTAACAGGCGATGCGGCTAGCAACCCGTCACTGTATTGATTTCTTTTCCATCTTCTCGCCCACCATGACGCTAAAAGTGGCTTTTGAGTCTTGCGGCCCTAGGCTCTGCATAGAGCCGCAAGACCCAAAATGCTCTGTCTGCCCCATTAGGGATAAAGACGTGATAGTATGTATGTATACTTACGAGAAATAAAAAAAACTTAAAAACATAAATATTATGATAATATTTATTGAAGTATCTTGAATTGGATCACAGCACATCCTACACCATCAATACGGATCGCGTCAGTACTAAAGCGTTCTTTGTGCAAGGCAGATGTGATAGACACTAGACAAAGGAAAATTTGAGTTTGTGTGGCAATAATTGAGTACTCAAAGGGTCAAAAATTAATAATTTGGAACCGAAAATAACATGTCACGAAATAATGTCACTTATCATGATTATATGCATTTTTAACTATATATATTATGGCGGAAAAACTGACATTAAAAGCGCTGACTACAAGAAACTATGACGTCACTTTGCCTGTACTTCATACAAATCCTATAGAAAATGTTTGTTTTTAAATATTTATTTAACTTTTTACAATACATTTAAATGGCGAACTTAAGGCCTGAGGCCTTTTCTACCTGTTTTGATGTTTAGAAAAAAGTATCTTATTTGAGTTGTTTGAAAATAGCGAATTGTAGCGATTTCTTTTAACAAAAGAGTAAACAGAAAGCGATGAATGAAACATTAGTTGCAAAAGAGAGAAAAGTTGTATACACATTGGATGAAATTCGGCTTCACGATGAAATAAATGGAAGACTACGAAAATTACTTTTGGATGCTTGATATCTTTTTTTAAAAACCAAAGAACGCAGCCACTGACTACTTTCCTGTAGTTTTCATACATTTTGTATGGACTCGCCGCACACGGTGACGCCTGTAGCAACCACTTCTTCTTATCGTGTGTGTTAGTGACTAACACTAGTGTCAGAGTTTTTAAACCGCCTTAAAGGCCTCTGACATGGTTTTAGGTAACGACCAATGTCAAAGACAGTGACCGGGACCGACGGCTTAACGTGCCCTCCGAAGCACGGATCGTCTTACTTATCAGACAATCAGGTGATCAGCCTGCAATGTCTTAACCAAACTAGGACAACAACACAAAGTCGTTGCCCCCGCTGGGAATCGAACCCGCGGCCTCCGGGTATGAGCCAAACGCTCTAACCATTACACCACGGAGGCAGCAACCACTAAATTAGTATGAAAGTGGTCGGTGGCCGCGTTTTTTGGAGGTCCATTTACGCCGAGCCTTAGGCATTAGTAATGCCATTTTTGAGTAAATAACGCTGACTAAATGACGTACAGATGCGCGACACTACACGTAAGATAAATATATCACCATCCAGGATCTGGGATCAGATCATAAGAATTTCCAGAAATCCAGCGTAAATATTCTGATCCTTCAATACACTACACTACACGTCAATAAATATCGTAATCCGTCAATATGGATCTTGCGTGTAGCGTTTGCCTAGATGCTATAAACTAGTTTTATTTGTTCAGGTTTTTTTATAATGCCGTTCTATATAATAAAAATAAAATAGAGTAGACATATTTGAATCTATACACACACATAATAAAACTGGTCTGTACATTGAATATTTCCAAAATAAATATTTGGGGCGACGGCGACATGGTAATAGAGTAAGAATTAAAAAAAGAAATATCTGTCTGTTTGTCTATTTGTACACGCTAATCTCCGGAAAAACTGTCAAAAATGTGGAAAATCCAGTTTGCCTGAGCAACATAAATATATGTATAATTGATTGGGAAATTGGAACACCTGGTGAAGAACTATTATATAATGTTCCAGCTAAAAGTTGTTCAGCCTATAATGAACAAACGAAGTCGCAGGCTTTGGCTATAATACTTAATACTTACCTAAAACATTTCCGGTAATCGTCAAAATCAAAGGCCTTAAAGATTAATTTAAATGAGAAAAACCGTCAAAATTTTGTGAAAACATTTAAATTCACATAATTAATGTCCAAAAGACCTAAAGCGACCGAGTCATCAAAACTTTTCAATTGCTACCTCCTTTACCGGACTTACATCAGTCGAATTTGTCCCAAAACACACCAAAATTACCCATTTAAATGCAGCCCCTACCGGGTAAACAATTTAACCACGTGTATCTTACCTTTTCAGGGCGGAAACCCTCGGAATGGCTTGTAATTCACCCCCTTATTACATAATTTGGTCCGACCCTCATTTATCATAGTCTTTTATTCACGTCACAAAAGGGAGGTAATCGGTTCTTTCTCACGATCTTGTTTTAGGTTATCTTGATTTTTGATGACGCACCGTAAAAAAATGCGCATGTTTTTTTTTTTTTTGTACATGTCGGTCATGGGTCTGCCGGTTGTCGCACAAGTGTTTGTCGGTTTGTCGCACAAGTGTGTTTGTCGGTGTGTCTAACAACGGTTTGTCGCACAAGTGTGATACTTTCGTAAAAAAGTTCACAGATCTCGTGCTCTACACGACTTGAAAGGGCATTGAAAATGAATCTGCCTATTGCATATTATTAAAAACAATGTTTGTAATATATTTCTATTTTCCATCACCGTACAATTTCTCACAAATTTAATATGCAACCAATTTATTTTAGACACACATTAATGACTATCCTATATTTAAAATCAAATGGCGTCAGATAAGAAGTAAGTTATTAAGTTGACATGAATATTTTAAATCTAATTATGTAATTTGCAATTTTTAGATATTTTAGATTTTATTTATGACTGGACATTGAGGAATTAATTAATTTACAAAGTAACTGAAATGTGCCATTTGATTTATATCAAATGCGGGCGCCACTTCTGCTACCATTTCGCCTTAAAATACTCAAGTCGGTAGCATGACTGAACAAAATCTTACACGGGTTCCACGAAAATAGCTATCGTTAGTCAATAAGGTCGCGGCCAAGGGCGGTGGTGGCGTGCGGCCGGCAATTTGTCGACCTCGCTGCTTCAGGATACATGTGTCAATTCACCAACGAATTGACCACCACTGTGGCCTAGTCGTCATGCCAGGCTGTCACACCGGAGGTCCTAGGTTCGATCCTCGTCCAGGTCAAATTAAAAATGATCTTTTTAGATAGACCTGAGCAAAGATAATATATTTACTAACGTAATAGATACCCAACTTCATAGAAACTATTAGAGTAGTAAGTAGGCAATACTGGAGTTGCGGGTAGGCACACAGAGATGGCAGCACACATGACTGAACAAAATCTTACACAGGTTTCACGAAAATAGCTATCGTTAGTCAATAAGGTCGCGGCCAAGGGCGGTGGTGGCGTGCGGCCGGCAATTTGTCGACCTCGCTGCTTCAGGATACATGTGTCAATTCACCAACGAATTGACCACCACTGTGGCCTAGTCGTCATGCCAGGCTGTCACACCGGAGGTCCTAGGTTCGATCCTCGTCCAGGTCAAATTAAAAATGATCTTTTTAGATAGACCTGAGCAAAGATAATATATTTACTAACGTAATAGATACCCAACTTCATAGAAACTATTAGAGTAGTAAGTAGGCAATACTGGAGTTGCGGGTAGGCACACAGAGATGGCAGCACACATGACTGAACAAAATCTTACACAGGTTTCACGAAAATAGCTATCGTTAGTCAATAAGGTCGCGGCCAAGGGCGGTGGTGGCGTGCGGCCAGCAATTTGTCGACCTCGCTGCTTCAGGATACATGTGTCAATTCACCATAGAATTGACCACCACGGCCTAGTGATCATACCAGGCTGTCACATCGAAGGCCCCGGGCTCGATCCCCCGTTAGATCAAATCAAAACACCGGAGATCCTGGGTTCGATCCTCGTCCAAGTCAAATTAAAAATGATCTTTTTAGATGGGCCTGAGCAAAGATAATATATTTACTAACGTAACAGATACCTTACGCCATAGAAACTAATTGGGGTAGTAAGTAAGTAGTAAGTACAAGCTAAAGATAGCTTATAAACATTAATGAGACCTCTCCAACCCGTCTGGCCAGCGTGGAGAGTGTAGGCCAAGTCCTCTGGCTAATAATGGCTCTGGTAGTACAGAGAGAGTCATGCTCCTGCAGTGGAGACAAAAAGACCTGATGATGATGAATCCGAATAGTGTGCGTTGCAGTAGGGAGTTACATTACGTTACGAATCCGAATAGTGTGCGTTGCACTGGGGAGTTTCATTGCGTTATACATACATACATACTATCACGTCTTTATCCCTAATGGGGCAGACAGAGCATTTTGGGTCTTGCGGCTCTATGCAGAGCCCAGGGCCGCAAGACCCAAAAGCCACTTTTAGCGTCATGGTGGGCGGGAAGATGGAAAAGCAATCAATACAGTGATGGGTTGCTAGCCGCATCGCCTGTTAACATGATTCGCATTTTGCCCATTCCCTCGATCGGCTTTTACGATCTGCGCGGGAAGAGAAGCAGCTGGTACATTCTAAGTTTTTTTATTTCTCCCAGACCAGCATGGGAGTTAGACATTGCGTTATGAATCCAAATAGTGTGCGTTGCAGTAGGAAGTTTCATTCGGTTAATAATCCGAATACTGTGCGTTGCAGTAGGAAGTTTCATTCGGTTAATAATCCGAATACTGTGCGTTGCAGTAGGGAGTTGCATTACTTTAGAAATCCGAATAGTATGCGTTGCAGTACGGAGTTTCATTACATTACAAATCCGAATAGTGTGCGTTGCAGTGGGGAGTTTTATTGCGTTATGAATCTGAATAGTGTGCGTTGCAGTAGGGAGTTTCGTTACGTTACGAATCCGAATAGTGTGCGTTTCTTTAGGACATTTCATGCAAAGAATACTGAACTACTCGAGTGATAAGTCTGTTGTTACCTTTAAGCATATAAGTAATAATTATTATCAGATAGTGTTATTTTCAGAGTAATAGCCCGTATCTCGGTCCTTGACTGTGGGTGTGTATTGGACGCCCTCGAAGCAGCAAGGTCGAAACTACCAGAAACACGCCATCGCTGCCCTTGGCCACCAGCTACCACCTTCTGTTTCTCACAACACCGATTATTTTAATAAACGGCCAAGTGCGAGTCGGTCTCGCGGGATCTATACCACTATATATAAAAATCACGTTTGTAGTATGGGAGCCTTACTTTAAAAAAATGTTATTCTGTTTTTATTTATTTATTAAAATCTTTACTGACCACAATGGTACAAAAGTGTGTACAATTTTTTGTGTTTTTTGTTATAGCGGCAACATAAATACATCATCTATAAAAATTTTAACTGTCTAGGTATTACGGTTCATGAGATACGGCCTGATGACAGACAGATAGACTGACGGACAGTGGAGTCTTAGGGCCCCGTTTTAAAACTTTAGGTATGAAACCCTAAAAAGATTCAAAAAGCAGTGTATTTTATGTAGTTTAAATGATAGAAATAGTACAATGCAATATCCTTTATTGCAAAAAATATATATGTACATTTACTTAAAGGACACGAAATTATTCAAAACTAGGAAATGCACAAAAGGCGGCTTTATCTATAAGCAACACCGCATAAATACCGCCTTCTACAAAAAATAAAAAGAATTTTCTTAATTGGTCCAGGCGTTAAACATATACACATTCGAATAGACAGCCTCCTATTTTGAAACATTCAGTTTAAAATAAGATTAAAATCAAATATCAGCTCCCATGCTGGTCTGGGAGAAATGAAAAAACTTAGAATGTACCAGCTGCTTCTCTTCCCACGCAGATCGTAAAAGCCGATCGAGGGAATGGGCAAAAATGCAAATCATGTTAACAGGCGATGCGGCTAGCAACCCATCACTGTATTAATTGCTTTTCCATCTTCTCGCCCACCATGACGCTAAAAGTGGCTTTTGGGTCTTGCGGCCCTGGGCTCTGCATAGAGCCGCAAGACCCAAAATGCTCTGTCTGCCCCATTAGGGATAAAGACGTGATAGTATGTATGTATGTAAAATCAAATAAATGCAAGTTCAAATTCATTCGTACGTTACCAAAAATTCTGTTTTGTTTGTAGTTTCCAAAAAGGTGAAGGAATTGGTTATTCCGCTTGCCGAAACTATAATTGGACTAACCATTTACGTTTTCCGAGTCCCGTTTACCCTTGTAAGTCCATTAGTCCGTTATGGAGAAAGTGGCCTTTCCATTATGTGGTTAGAAACTTTGCAATAAAGACACGATATTCGATTATTCTAATTGATTTTTAGTAGTGTTCGTCGTATGGAATTAAATTCGAAACAACAGAATTCTCCACTTTTTCTACATATAAAGTAAATTTTTTGGACGTACATACATACATACATACTATCACGTCTTTATCCCTAATAGGGCAGACAGAGCATTTTGGGTCTTGCGGTTCTATGCAGAGCCCAGGGCCGCCAGACCCAAAAGCCACTTTTAGCGTCATGGTGGGCGAGAAGATGGAAAAGCAATCAATACAGTGATGGGTTGCTAGCCGCATCGCCTGTTAACATGATTTGCATTTTTGCCCATTCCCTCGATCGGCTTTTACGATCTGCGTGGGAAAAGAAGCAGCTGGTACATTCTAAGTTTTTTTTTATTTCTCCCAGATCAGCATGGGAGTTTTTGGACGTAGGTATTAAGAATCCCCTTACCCTAGACTTTTCCATACATACGTAGTCTATGTTTTATTTTGAAACCACTTGTCAGATTTCGGTAACAAATTGTAATTTCGGTAAGAAATTGCAATGTTATATTTGGTTTCCTACACTAAAATTATGAACCGGAAAGAAAATATAAGAATGTAGAAGTTTCCCATGCTGATGGTCAAAATGATATATCACACTACTTATATTATTCTATTTATTTTATATTATTAATTTAGTTTTTAATTTAGTTGTTAATCAAAATTGTAATAAATAATAAAAAACGACGGGTTGCACTCTAGGAGTGCCGGCAGAAGTGAAAACTTGAATATTAACGTTGTGCATTTTTGATATACGAAACAGCAGGCGCAGGCATACATTTTCGCCGCGCCGTAGAAAGAGAGGGGGATACTCCCTCTCCTACGCCGCGCCAGCTGTCTACTCTCCATCCGTCTTACGAATTTTCGATCAGGTCACGTGTCCTGACGCGAGCGTGTCCTGGCGCGAGTTTTACATTTTTTACCCATTCCAAAAAAGTGCACAACGCCACTAAAGAAATTTTCACTTCAAAAATAAATAAATAAATAATAGTTATTCTATTTCAAGTTCCTATTTTGGCTGTAAATGAACCAGTTATATGCCTAGATATGTTCTGTTTTGTTTGTAGTTTCCAAAAAAGGCGAAGGAATTGGTTATTCCGCTTGCCGAAACTATAATTGGACTAACCATTTACGTTTTCCGAGTCCCGTTTACCCTTGTAAGTCCATTAGTCCGTTATGGAGAAAGTGGCCTTTCCATAATGTAAGAAACTTTGCAATAAAGACAGGGTGTTCGATTATTCTAATCGATGTTTAGTAGTGTTTGTCGTATGGAATTAAATTCGAAACAACAGAATTCTCCACTTTTTCTACATATAAAGTATATTTTTTGGACGTAGGTATTAAGAATCCCCTTACTACAGATTACTAATAAGTTACTACGTAACCCTTACCCTAGACTTTTCCATACAAACGTAGTCTATGTTTTATTTTGAAACCACTTGTCAGATTTCGGTAACAAATTGTAATTTCGGTAAGAAATTGCAATGTTATAATTGGTTTCCTACACTAAAATTATGAACGGGAAAGAAAATATAAGAATGTAGAAGTTTCCCATGCACTGGTGGTCAAAATGATATAACACACTACTTATATTAGTCTATTTCAAATTTATATTTTGGCTGTGAAACCAGTTATATGCCTAGATATGTTCTGTTTTGTTTGTAGTTTCCAAAAAAGGCGAAGAAATTGGTTATTCCGCTTGCCGAAACTATAATTGGTCTAACCATTTACATTTTACGAGTCCCGTTTACCCTTGTAAGTCCATTAGTCCGTTATGGAGAAAGTGGCCTTTCCATTACGTGGTTAGAAACTTGGCAATGAAGACACGATATTCGATTATTATAATTGCTGTAAGATTTGTATGGAGTTAAATTCGAAGAAATTCTACAAAAAACTATACAGGTATATGTTTTTGTGCCGTTTGGCGTGCATGGAGACTTTGGGACCTTGGGGCCCCGGTGCTAGGGGTCTCCTTAAAGAGATCTCTCCAAGACTGATCTGCGCTGCTGGTGACAAAAGGGCTGGCTGTTTTATCGCACAACGAATCAGTATTGCGATCCAACGCGGAAATCCGGCCAGCGTTCTTGGCACTATGCTACGTGGTCACGATTTTTTAGACTAAATTAGTAGCTAACTTTTTTCTGTATGTATATTTGTAAATATGTAATTTTTTTAACCTTCTTATTTCAATAAACGTTGGTATATGTTTTTCATATATTGTTTTATACAGTGTGTTAAAAAAACCCTGTCTGTCAAAATTCCTCGTCGTCCGATATGTCGGACAACGTTGTCGAACCACGTGGCCGCAGGGTGATCCGTTAAGGTAACGTTGGCTTGCTTGTGTAGGTTCCATTTTTCGGTTTCTTCCATCCCTGAAATCGCAAAAAAAATCTGCGGCTCCATATAAAATGAAATAATGACTACCCGTTTCAAAATGTATGTAGTTTTTTTTGCGATTTTAGGGTCTTAGGAAACCGATAAATAGAACTTACACAAGCTACCCAATATTACATTAACGAATCAGACAGGGTTTTTAAGGACATATTAGCAGTACTACTACTATTACTACTACTACTTTTATTATATAAATACAACATTTTTTGTTTTCAGGATTCCGCACCTCAGAAACCCATAAAGGATCACTCGCATGTCTATCATCTTAATAATAAAAAATTGTTAATTAAGGTTCTGATTTGCCCTTAAATTGTATTTTATGCAACAGTTGTATAAGAAGGATCAAAAAATGAGAGATGCGTAAGTCGTAAGATGACGCCATCGA
Source organism: Acrobasis consociella (assembly GCA_963555685.1). Classification (NCBI taxonomy): domain Eukaryota; kingdom Metazoa; phylum Arthropoda; class Insecta; order Lepidoptera; family Pyralidae; genus Acrobasis; species Acrobasis consociella. Next base: position 2,549,327 of record OY743127.1, read on the forward strand.
GCATTTTTAGACGTACTTATACAACGTTGCAAATAACACTTTAACTACGACTATATTAGCTTAATAAATTACAAAAATAAACAAAAAAATGTTAACTGTTTAACATAATGATATGTTTAGCAAATACTAGATAGGTATCTGTAGTATTTTTTTTAAAGGTATACAATACAATACCCTTTATTGCACATAATAAAATACATTATATAATCTTAAAAACTAGGAAATGCGCAAAAGGCGGCCTTATCGCTAAACAATTTCTTCCAGGCAACCTATATAGAAAAAAAAACATTAATGGGAAATTAGGTAGTGCGGGGGTCAATATAATAAACTTACTTTTATGCAATTATTATAATAAACATACATATACATACATATTACTTAAATACATACAACTTACACAGAACAAAAAAAATTGATATAACAGTACAAGATGAATAAACTAAGTGGAAACAGGAAAGAATATTTATTTACCTTTAAAAAGGATAGAAAGTAAGATTTTACTTGGGATTTAAAATTGGGTAGCGTTTGGGCGCGTCGGATAGTAAGTATACTGTGCTTTACGCTAATAGAAATAAAGGTTAATATGGTTTGACAATGAATGTGCGCTGCCCGCCGCTATCGTTCCGGCGTGATCAAATAAATAAATAATTATATTGGGACAAATTACACTGATTGAGCCAGCCCCAAAGTAAGTTCGAGACTTGTGTTAAGGGATACTAACTCAACGATACTAAATTTAATATAAACACCCAAGACCCAGACAATTTGAAAAAGGCCATTTTCCAACTTGTCCTCACCGGGCATCGAACCCGGAACCTCTGGATGGCGGACTAACATGGTGACCACTACGCCACTGAGGTCGTCAAATTAAGCTGTCAAAAGATAAGATGCTCGTACCATGTATGGCTTTCCCTTTGCGTTAACTATTTTACATGTTCTAAATAATCAGACTAGAGCCACTAACTATTGTTTCAAAAGGAAGTCATTGACATAGTAACCCGGAACCTTCGGGTGGCGGACAAGCATGGTGACCACTACGCCACGGAGCTCGTCAAATAAAGCCGCTATATATACTTGGACTATGAATGGCTTTCCCTTTGCGTAAACTACTTTTCGTAGTGTGCAAGGCAATTCATAGAAGAACAAAAGTCACTGACACAGTCCAGCGGATTAGTTCGTTGAAATAACAGTGGGCGGGATGTATAGCCATAACAGATGGCCTATGGGGCAAAAATGTTCTCGAATGGCAACAACGTACTGGCAAGCGAAGCGTAGGACACCACAAGGTGGTCTGACGACCTGATCAAGATCACTAGAAGGGGCTGGATGCAAGCCGCTCTAGATCGGTCATTTTGGAAACCCTTGGGAGAGGCATATGTCCAGCAGGGGACGTTATGCGGCTGAAATGATGATAATAAAACTACTTTTACGAGTTCTAAATAGACTAAAACCACTAACTATTGTTTCAAAAGGAAATCATCGACATAATAGCACCGATATGCGTGGAAAATGCGTGCCTTGCGTGACCCTACGAAAATTATCAGGCATTAAATAAATTCGATATCTACAGATATCTGTAGATTAGACTTTATTAAAACGTTCATATGGAATGGGTTTTATAATGATATGGCATTCAGGAAAGCGATGATAGTCTTTACTTATATATTTAAGGGCGACTTAAATATATACACCATGTGGCTTATTCTGGCTTAGAATCGATTTTCTCTTAAACTTCTCCACGTCATATTCTGAGCATAAAAATTTTTCAAAGGAAAAAGTGATTTAGATAAAATTTCTATGGGACCACGTACTTGACAAGTATCCCCTTTTAAATAAAGAAAAATATCCAGTCTCAGCGTAGGGCTCCCTTTTAAGAAACGCGACTTTTTGTTGTTTTTTTTGCTTCATATTAATAACTGCAACAGGTAGACGCTTGAAATATTCGCAGAATATTAGGTTCTAATTCTATATTCACTTAAAAAATAAAAAATTAAAGTGAAATTTTAAAAAAATATGGGGTCTCCTATTCAACATATGTAATTTTTTATAGATGATTCGTATCATCTATAAAAAATCACCCTTCGTGCGCTAGTCTAGTCTGACTTGCACTTGACCGGTTATTCAATTGATTAGCTGATCTTCCCTGCTGGCTTTTGCTCCATTATGTATCTTCTAATATTTAAGAGCTGGGCTCTTGTCGGTGGAGTGCTTTCCATTTCTTTCTTTCTTCCTCTAAGTTCTTAACGTCCTTATATGTTTTCACGTTTAATTTTTCTTCTATTTGATTGATAATTTTTCTTCTGGGTTTTCCTACTCCTCTTTTTCCTTCAATTTTTCCTTCCAATATTTTTTTAAAGAACGCAACGCAACGCAAGTGAAGTAGTATATGACCGAACATTTTCCCTTTTCTATAACTTGTAGTATTTGTCTTTTCTCTCTCACATCCTCTAATACTTTTTCATTTGAAATTTTTTCTGTCCAACTTATTTTTTAATTCTCCTCCAGCACCACATTTCAAATGTTTCTAATCTATCTCTATCCTTTTTGTATAGAGAAAGAATTTTTACGGTTTTAGTTTTAATCTTTTATTTTGTATAAAGGTATATCTATAGGTATATCCATTCAAAGTTCTACATTAATCTTATACGACGCTTCCATAGTTCATCTCCATAAATCTACATGTACACACGTTAAGCTTCAAACTACAATATTGTAGCAATTTAAAGCTTAATAACTTGTGTAAGTTAATACTTAAGGTGTTAAACTTGGATAGCTATCTTGTTAAGTTCTGGTAGTAGTACCTGGGTGACCGAGCTTTGCTCGGTTACATCTCAAACATTAACTACATTTTTTTAAACTTGTCTAAAAACAATAAGTACAAAATAAAAAATATATATATAAAATTGAACATAAAAAAAACAAAAGTAAGTCACCGAGTGGGATTCGAACCCATAACACTCTTTCCAGCGGTCCGCATCTTAACCGCTGAGCTAAAACGGATAGCGATCGCGCGATGAAATTAGCGACCATATTCTGCGTGGAAAGAAAAACGCAAGAAAACTCGAAAACACGCGTTTTCCCAAACATAAGACTAATCTAGATCGATTGTTTACCCCCGAAAACCCCCAAATACCAATTTTCAGCGAAATCGTTAGAGCAGTTTTCGAGATCACAGAAATTTAAATACATATAAATATATAAATAAATAAGTATGCAAGAATTGCTCGTTTAAAGGTATAAGATAATAAATTTTCAAATTATTTTTTCCGTCACCCAAAGGTTAGTTGGAAAAGGTTGAATTTGTAGCGATACGTCCGCCTTTGTGCCTATTGTTTTATGTAATTTTAGTTTTAAACACATTGTACTACATGAGGCGTTTTCTTTAAAAAAAAATTAGTTTCTTCACATGACATAGATGCCGCAGCAATCACATAAATTGTTCTGTCAATGTCAATCAAAGAGTACATTATATATCATATATACTGATGTCAATCAATCATATAAAACTTTCACGGTGAGAGTTTGTCTTTGGAATATTTCATATTTAAAATATTGAACCAAACGGCCTCTTTCTTTTTTGACAGAACGATTCAAAACTATTTATGCGCCATCTATTGACAATGCTCATTTTTTTTCACTGGAAAACGCCTCAGCTTTTGTTACTTGGCAACACTACGCAAGCATCTTTCTTTAGAAACCTCTTCATAGTTTTTTGTGGTTTTGTGTGTCTACATTGTCTGTATTTAATCTGCCTAAAACTAGCTAACATTGTGTGTCCTGCCATTTAAATACAGATAAATATCAGTTCTCTATGTATACAGTGTATATCTTCTCGTAAACTGTCTGTGATTGTATAGCCCCTTGTGTACAAAGAACATACTAAGTGGTTGTCGTCCTGTTGATTTACTAAGAACTCAACCCCTGTGATATGATTCCTACACATCTTTATCTCTAAATGAGTAGACTACGGAAGAGAAAGTATTTTAGTATTTAATTAGTATTTATTTATTCCACACTTATTCGTACTTTAAGTAGAAGGTTTGTTCTCTTTTATGAATAAGTTTATAAAAAAATATATTTTTATGAATAAATATGAAATAATAAAACATATGGTAATACGAAAACAATAAATCAAACCACAGGCTATTATAATGAAATAAAACAACAGCCAGAAAACTAAAAAAAAATGACATTCCCGTACAAATTGCCGGGCGGCTGCATAATTTTGTGTGAAAATGCTGAAGTTTTTTTAAAGGTTTCACCATTATTTTAATTTAATTATACTATGGTGCTCTCGCGTAGCCCGTGGTTCGATTTATAACGGGAATGTCCCTTTCACGTTGTATATCTAAAGTCTTTTTAGGGTTCCGTAGCCAAATGGCAAAAACGGAACCCTTATAGATTCGTCATGTCTGTCTGTCTGTCTGTCCGTCCGTATGTCACAGCCACTTTTTTCCGAAACTATAAGACCTATACTGTTGAAACTTGGTAAGTAGATGTATTATGTGAACCGCATTAAGGTTTTGACACAAAAATAGGAAAAAAACAATAAATTTTGGGGGTTCCCCATACTTAGAACTGAAACTCAAAAAAATATTTTTCATCAAACCCATACGTGTGGGGAATCTATGGATAGGTCTTCAAAAATGATATTGAGGTTTCTAATAGCATTTTTTTCTAAACCGAATACTTTGCGCGAGAGACAATTCCAAAGTGGAAAAAAGTGTGTCCCCCCCCCCGTAACTTCTAAAATAAGAGAATGATAAAACTAAATAAAATATATGTTGTTCATTACTATGAAAACTACCAGCGAAAATTGGTTTGAACGAGATCTAGTAAGTAGTTTTTTTTTTAATACCTCATAAATCGTAAACGACAATTTACCTTTCATTCAATCAACTCAAATATAAAAATTAAAAAAACATACTACAAGACTTTTATATTATGTTATTTGCTACTACGGAACCCTTCATGGGCGAGTCCGACTCGCACTTGGCCGCTTATTTAAATTATCGATACTATGGATAGTCCTATCAAAGTCAAAGTCAAAATTTTTTATTCAATGTAGGATAAATTTATCTCTTATTGAAGGTCATTTTTTTTAAATATTATTTTAGTGCAAAAGCTAAAAACTACAAGCGTTTCGGAACGACCACTGCTGGGAAGATTACGCCGAAAGAAACCCAGTTCAGTATTGGTCCCTACCCAGCCTGATGGGCTATCGATATTGTTTCTGTTTTCCAAGGTCACGACAGTATCGATAGACTATCGATATTTTATACTATCGCTTGCAACACTACCTAAGATGTATTTCTAGCTAAAAGTATTTAGAGTACGCGTGGGGTGTACGAGTAGTTCGTATTTCTGCTATTTCTGTCACCAAGTACAGATACTTACAACTTAATGAGTTAGCGAAAAATTATTGAATATTTTTACCCAGCTGCGCCTTTTTCGAGTGTTGTTGGGAAATGGCCCTTTTCAAATTGTCCTAGGTCTTGCATGTTTATGCATATAACTATCTTATACCTTTAAACGAGCAATTCTTGTATATTTATTTATTTATATATTTATAAATTTCTGTGATCTCGAAAACGGCTCTAACGATTTCGCTGAAAATTGGTATATGGGGGGTTTTTGGGGATAAACAATCGATCTAGATTAGTCTTATGTTTGGGAAAACGCGTGTTTTCGAGTTTTCATTCGTTTTTCTTTCCACGCAGAATATGGTCGCTAATTTCGGCACGCCAGCCGCCATCGGCTTAGCTCAGTGGTAAAGGATGCTGACCGCTAGAATGAGTGTTTGTTTCGAATCCCACTCGATGCTGACCGCTAGAATTAGTAAATGGTTCGAATCCCACTCGATGACTTACTTTTGTTTTGACGTGACAACGTCTTAAATTAGGTTGCGGCTGGGAGTCACTTATGAAAAAGTGTAACGCTCGGTAACGTTACGATGAGTCACCGAACGAGAGAGAGGCCCGCCGAATGCCTTGCGTCTCTCTCCCACTCAACTATGATCGCGTTGTCACGTAAAACTTTCGCCCGTATACCGACTTTACAGGCAACCAATTTTTTTTTTTTATGTTCAAGTTTATATATAATTTTTTATTTTGTACTGTTTTTAGACAAGTTTAAAAAAAATTAGTTAATGTTTGAGATGTAACCGACCGAGCAAAGCTCGGTCACCCAGGTACTGTATTTATTATAAAATATAGTATTGTTGAGTTAGTATCCCACAACACACTTTAGGGCTAGCTCAATCTGTGTAAATTGTCCCTATTTATTTATTTGAATGTCGTGGTATTTTTTTTTTACATATTTTTAATTTAAATAAGTATTGTTTCGAGCATTGCAATGCTATTAAATTCTTCTTTTTTTAAATATTTGCACTATTTAAACTATCCAGTGAGGAATTATGGAACTAAGTTTGTATGAAAATACTGCTCAACGATTTCCTTAGCAAAAAAATCTCCCATGGCACTACTGGTAGTACAACGGCTTAGCAGCGATTAAACCCTCTTTAGTATTGACTAGAGGCAGCGCGCGGCTTCGCCCGCGTTAACGACACGTGTAAAGTCGCGGGCGTGATGCAATATAGCCTATAGCCTTCCTCGATAAACGACCTATTTAATACCGAAAGAATTTTTTTAATCGGACCTGTGGTTCCTGAGATTAGCGCGTTCAAACAAACAAACAAACTCTTCAGCTTTATATATAAGTATGGATTACTATGAATCCATGTTTCTTACGTCATTTTAGATCAAAAAAGCTTCTTTAGTTCATCTCCAATCTACATGTTCTATACTGTAAGTACGACTAGATAACATGTTAAGCACAAAGCAGCAATATTAAAGCAATATTGTAGCAATTTGAAGTGTAATAACTTGTGAAACGTTATATTCGAGGTGTTAGTTAAACTTTGATAGTACTGGTGTAGTATCAAAGCCTTTGTTACGAAATTGAACTCTTACCTACACCTCGCGCCGAGTAACTAAGTTCCGTACTAAGTTTCTGATAGGAAATAAGGGTATTGTTGAAAGAAAACCATTTCTTCTTTAAGAAGTTTCTAATGAAAAAAAGCAGTACTTATGGCATAAATTTGCTTACTTTGATTGTTTCTGTGTTTGTCTTTTGTGTACGTGAATTTTGTAAATAAATAAAAACTACTTTTTTAAATTAACCTATTCTCCATTTGGTTAGGTATTTAAATAACTGTAAACAATCTTGACATGTCTTTTTATTGAAATATACACTTTATAAATCAAATGCAAATTACAAAGTAATTATGTAATTTATAACATAATTACTTTGTAATTAGCAAAATTATTGATTAAAAAGTGTATATTTCAAAAAAAAGATATGTCAAGATTGTTTACATTTATTTAAATACCTAACCCAATGAAGTATATACTATCCCACTGCTGGGCAAAGGTGTCCTCATCTCTCTCTAAATATCTCAATCATTTATCAGTTTAAAAAACAACTCTTATTTTATTTTATTTGTACCGATTAGGATATTTTTTGTGCAGAGAATATTCATTGCGATTCAACGAGGCAATGTTGTTGTGAAAAAGAACCGGCCAAGTGCGAGTCGGACTCGTGCACGAAGGGTTCCGTAACATTATCTATAAAAATCACGTTTGTTGTATGGGAGCCCCACTTTATTATTTATTTTATTGTATTTTTAGTATTTGTTGTTATAGCGGCAACATAAATACATCATCTGTGAAAATTTTAACTGTCTAGCTGTCACGGTTCATGAGAGGCAGCCTAGTGACATACATACAGACAGACAGACAGACGAACAATTGAATCTCAAAAATAGGGTCCCATTTTTACCCTACGGGTACGGAACAAATAATTCTATACTCTTAGATTACAACGGACCACACACGAATAGAATTAATGCAAAAAGCTAAGCCTCGAAAAAGGTAGTGCAAAACAGGTGCTTAACCCCTGACATGCCTACCCATCGCCTTTTAACAAATATTTTACTTCCTTGTCACTAGATGGCGCTATATGTAATAATTAAAATATTAAAATCTTTTATTACTATTGTTTAAATAAAGTAGTACTCTAATTAATTAAAAACGACTTATATGAAATGCAATAAATATTTTTAAAGCATATTCAACACTTTCTTTGTCACTTTTTTGCTAGTCGTCTGTGCTGCCATCTCTGTAAGGCTACCCCGCAACTCCAGTTTTGCCTACTTGCAGACAATAGTTTCTACGGCGTTAGGTATATGTTACGTTAGTAATTATACTATCTTTGCATCTCACAAATCTGACACAAGCGTTGGCTACTACCCAATTTTACACAAAAAAAGAAGACTTACCAAGACGATACCCCACTCGGCAAAAAAATAAACTAGTTAACCCGCTTCCAGGCTAAGAACTTTTTAAGTCTGGCCCGCTAGCTATGACGATAAAAATTTATAATGCCCTACCCGACAACCTAAGGAATGAAGAAAAAATTCTCAATTTATAAAGAAGTTGAAATTAATTTTAGTAAATAAAACGTATTACAGATTGGACGAGTATTTTAACGATAAAAAATTTAATTGAAATTGACATTATATACCTTCTTTTATATTTATAAGTTGACAATAATTAACTAATAATAAACAACTAACAATCTGCGGACAACTACAAACAAAAATACTTTTTAATTATATTTTATCATTTAAATTTAAGTATAAATTAACTGCATGTCATAAAACTCGCTTGCCGTTCCACTTTTTCGGTTGCGATACCCGACAGGGTTCATAGTGTACCTGTAATTTAAGACAGTGACTTTGAGTAGTTAGAACTGATGTACATTATGAAATGCAATAAATAATTTGAATTGAATTGAACTAACACAGTAAAACAGAATAAGAGACAGTCAATATATATCGCATTAATTTTACCTTATTTATGTTCGTAGCAAAAGCATCTAATGGAATTTGGTAACATGAAACAAATTGTTTCCCGTGAGAAATATCATTTGTGCTCCAATATCCCTGTAATTACGAATCGATGGCAAATTGAAATGGTTTAGAAGGTTAATCCATGCAAGTACATTAATTTCATGCTAGTCTGGACTTTGGCCTTTATTCTACTCGCTAGCCAGACGGATTGGAGAGGTCTCATTGATGTTTATAAGCTTTTTCTACTCCTGTACTGTTATCTGTCTTTTATATGGTCCTGAACACTAATATAAGAATATAAATAAAATGATTTCAGAAAAAAGTCTATACTCTATTCTTCATAATAGCACATGTGTCGTTATTTCGCCAAAAAGATACGCTTAACCTAGAACTATTTTTTTTATAGATTTACCATACTACCAACATAAAAAAAAAATTTTTTTGACATAGTCCCAAAAAAAACGTCAATTTAAAAAAATAAAGTTTACCATAGATACCATATAGACATCTAGCAAACTTATGTATGACAACCAGATCTTTGATGTCAAACATTTTCTTATTTTTCTTTGTTTGTTTTTGTATTTTATTTAGTAAATACAGTCGTAGAAAAAGTATTGTATGCAACGTTGTATAAGTACGTCAAAAAATGCTCGATGGCGTCTCCTTACGATGCTCGCCAAGGCTCGCATCGTAACCTGCGCCACTCGCATTTTTTGACCGTTATTATACAACTGTTGCATAAAATACTATTGTTTAGCTTCTTCTTCTTTCTTCTTTCTTCTTTCTCCTTACCTTATCCCACTTTACGTGGGGTCGGGACAGCATGTGAGTCTTTTCCATTTTCCTCTATCCTTTGTCAAGGCACTTGTTTAGCTTGTATTACCAAAATCACCTTCTACGACATCACAGGAGGACATGGAGTGGCCTTATTCTCTACCAAAAACCACACGGCAAGTAAATTTCTACATAACCCCAGTTGCAAGCGTCGATTTTAAATAAACCAAAATAAAAGGTCGTAACTAACAAAAACCACGTCATTTAGTTTATTACGATACAGCATGATAAAGCTATGGACGACCTCCTCGGAGGCCACGGACGATAATTGCGCGATATCGCGATGTCGATATCGGGGCCTTGAGAGGGCTCGAGGTCTTGGGAAATTAGTTGGTGTATGCCGTGTTTATAGGTTTTCCCTTAGAGAAAATATGAGGTTTCTTAACAGTTCTAGTCTTCTGTCGGTCTAGAGCATGGGGGGATAAGATTCAGTCAATCTACAGTTTATCGATTTGATGCTCTGTCGGTCAAACTGACAGTCGGAATAGAGTTCAGTCGGGATTAACTATTTCGATTTCGTCTTCTGTCGGTCTCATGCACAAAAAGTTAGTGAACTGTCGGTATAGCATTCACCGGGATTTCGTCTGTCGGCATTAAGTGGTAGACTCAGTTCAAACTTCTACTACTTTCGTGTCTTGGTGTGAAGATGAGCCAGTCATAGTGATAGTCTTCTTCTTATCGTGTGTATTAGTGACTAACACTAGTGTCAGAGTTTTTAAACCGCCTTAAAGGCCTCTGACATGGTTTTAGGTAACGACCAATGTCAAAGACAGTGACCGGGACCGACGGCTTAACGTGCCCTCCGAAGCACGGATCATCTTACTTATCAGACAATCAGGTGATCAGCCTGCAATAACCAAACACCACACCACCACACCAAACTAGGACAACAACACAAAGTCGTTGCCCCCGCCGGGAATCGAACCCGCGACCTCCGGGTATGAGCCGAACGCCCTAACCAGTACACCACGGAGGCAGTTAGTGATAGTAAACGTGTTAGTGGTGTACCATCTGCTTGAAAAGTAAAGGGACGAGTTTCGCTTTTGATTTTCTTGTGCCGCTTGCGTTTCGCGAGTTTTCCCTGTAAGAGGCAAAAGCGTATGTATGTATGGTAAGGCTTGAAAAACGGAGTCATAATTTCTCATACAATTAGTATGAGACATATGACTTCATTTTTGACGCGTACCATACATACATAATATCGCGATCTGTTTTCCACAGGGGTAGGCTGAGACTATGGACCTCTTGCTACGACCCTGACAAACATAATGTTTGCATAAACACACAAATATTTGACGATTTCTGTGACTTAGTGGTCATTATGCCACGCTATCACACCGGAGATCCCGGATTCGACCCCCGGTCAGGTCAAGATGGAAATGAAATTATCTTTTTCAAATTGACCTGGACCTTGAATGTTTATCTTTATATGTATTTTTTATAAAATATATTCTTGTTAAGTTATTAGTATCCCATAATAAATTTATAACTTACTTTGGGGCTAAATCTCTGTGATTTGTTTGTATATATTTACTTATGACAAAGCTCTTCATAATTACACCGTTACTAGTAAACAGAAATCTAATTTCTGCATTTATCTTTAAATCATTTTGTGCTCTTAGGATAGAACATGGAGGCACTTTTATAAATTTAAAACCTATGTATATAATTTAAAACTTGTGTTCCACAGTAAAAACTATTTGTATTTGTAACAGAAATCTAATTTCTGCATTTATCTTTAAATCATTACCAAGAAGGCTGTCAAGGTAAGTGGCATTGTTACCACTGGTAATGAAAAATAACAAAATTACCCCACCGTCAATGTTACCATTGATTATGCATGGCAAGCACCTCGAAGTTAGAAAGCCACGTCAGTATCGAGTTTAAAATAAAACTATCGATTTTGCTTGACCTCCCTTTGTAGACAATTGTAGTTTGAAAGTCTGTCAAGCAGTTTATTTATAAGTGATTTAAGTTATTCGTTTAGTTTTCTAATTTGCTTGTTTATTTTATTGTTTCAAATGATTAAATAGTAGCAGTCTAGATTTGAGTTCAAATTTATGTCACCACTTTAATTTAGCCGCGGCTTTGTCTGTGGAAATTAATAACTTTGTAATTATCTAAGTCTAGGCAAAATAGGATTCGCCATGTGGTTTCAGCAGAGTAGAATAGGACCACCACAAGTCTTCCCGTGGATGTCGTAAAAGGCGACTTAGGAAATACAAGCTAAACAAAGCTTAAAAAACATTAATGAGACCTCTCCAACCCGTCTGACCAGCATGAACAGTGAAGGCTAAACCCTCTGTTCTGTACCTATACGGTGGTCAAGTATGGCTCTAGTAGTACAGAGATAGAATTAAAAGACCTTATGATGATGATGAAAATAGGATTCCTTATAAAAAGTTCTACTTAATTCCCTTATTAGATGTTTTTTTAAAAAAAAAACTATTTTGCTTCCTTTCCCGAGTCTCTAACTATATCCTTACTAAGTCTCATCTAACTCGGTTAAGACAATCTTCGACAATACACCGTCGCAGCTTCTTTTTTTTTCTGAACTAAAAAATTCTTCTTATTGTCGTAGAGGTCGCTGCAGTATATCATACATAATAAATAAAATAAATATATAGGGACAAATTACACTGATTGAGCTAGTCTCAAAGTAAGTTCGAGACTTGTGTTATGGGATACCAATTTAACGATACTATATCTTATAACAAATACATGTATAGATGCGAGCTAATGTGTTGAAAAGGCCATTTTCCAACTTATCCTGACCGGGGATCGAACCCGGGACCTCTGTGTGGCGGACTTACATGGCGACCACTACGCCACGGAGGTGGTCATATTCAGGGGATGCATTTTTGAAATTGATAGTCAAATCACGAATGATTTGCGTAAGCGTTTCCGAAACGGGCGCATTTTTTAACAATTTTTACAAGTGATCTTATCTTAGACAAATAAATATCAAAGAAATATCTGTGTTGTTTGTTATGGAAAATTCGTTCCATTTCACGCTGCTTTTTATTCATGCTGAAGTATTAAGAAAACCAATGACAAAATTTTGAAGTTTTGTGCGATAACAATCATATTTTCTGCTAACACGACGGTTTCAAAAATACGGTCAAATAGTATTTTACGCGAGCTGACAGATTGGAAAGTTATACTCCATTCGGTTAGTTAATTAAATAAATGTAAACAACCTTGTCATGTCTTTTTATTGAAAATATACACTTTATAAATCAATACCTTTGCAAATAACAAAGTAATTATGTAATCTATAATTTATAACATAATTACTTTGTAATTAGCAAAATTATTGATTTATTAAGTGTATATTTTCAATAAAAAGACATGACAAGGTTGTTTACATTTATTTTTATGCCTAACCAAATGGAGTGAAAAAAAGCACTCTGTCCGACACCGACAATAGGAGCTGTATAAACCTACATAATCACCGCCGGTTGTAAAGTCGTCTATATTTTCGCAGTGGTTTCTTGATACCCTACAAAAGCATTAATTCGTTTGATCCCGAAACCCTCAAAATAATGACTCAGCTCCCATTGAGGGTTGACGATTTATTTGAGGATTATTTTACCAAAATGCTAACTTTCACAATTTATTTTCAGTTGTGTAATTTATTTCATTTAGAAGACCTTACCGGGGTCAATTTTGAGCTAAAAAGTAAAATGTAATGGAGTCAATTGATCTAGAGTGTTACAAGCTTTTATATATTTTTTAACTTGTATGTATGTTTGTTTTGATCAAATCTTGCAACTCAATTTTAACCCAGTTATCCGCAACCGATTGAGCAAAATTTTGCATACCTGTGTAAGTCAGAGGTAAATACCATATTATTGTGACGTATACATATACATAAGTAAATGTATATGTGTGTATGGTATTATGTATCATAGGCATATAATGTATATTATATAGTTAGTTAGTTAGTTAACATCTTTATTGCACCAAAACATAGAGTAACAGAGTAATAGATACATAAAACAGATGTCAAAAGGCGGCCTTATCGCAACTGCAATCTCTTCCAGGCAACAGAGTTCTTGGAGATGTTTGACGAAAACAGGTGAGGTGCAAAGTTATAGGCAAGGGACAAGAAAATAAGAATTGTAGGTACGATCAATAAATATACTAACACAAACATAATATATAGACACAAAGACTTAGAATATTCATACATACATACATACATACATATATACATACATATATAAATAAATATATATATGCATAAAATAAATCCATATGTACACGGAAAGATAGTTCGAACAAGATAAGATAAGGATGAAAATAAAAGACGTCAAATTAGGGATAGATAGTGTGACTTCACTTGAGATTTAAAGCTATTATTATTATTATTATATATAGTATTATTTTATAATGTATAAGTATATTATATTGCTTTATGTGCCGCATAATTTTCTCTGTTTATCCCTATGATTGACTGGGAGAAAATGCTTTTAGCATTAAGTCCGCAATTTGTACTTTGGAACAATAAAGTTTGATAAAATAAATAAGACTGATCTGGTGATGGAGTCGAAAGGAACCCTATAATAAAACGACGCAACCCTATCGTGTTTGAGCTCATTGCTTTTTACTTACACAATAAAAACCAGAAACCTCGTCAAATCTCCTTGGTTAGGTAGCGGACTCCGGTCTCTGAAGCGTTACTGCTGAGGATGCAACCGGGAAAATACGCTCGGATGATAATGACTTACACAATAAAAGCTTGTAGAATTATTAAAAAAACTTATTTAGTCACATGTTATATATTAAAGTACATTCGTAGTTTGAATTGTTTGTTTGTTAAAATCAATAGTCGTCATGTCGTCAACACGGTATGTTTTTTTTCAATTATTTTTAGTATTCATATCAATAAGTAACATAATCTGAAACCGAAAACAAAATGTTTTTTTTTAATTTGCCCAAAAATAAGTTAGTTATAAGCTTTTAAAATCTGATGAAAAGGGAGCACTTTTGAGCTAGACATGGGTAATCTCGACTCCGAAGTGTGTTTCGGCTCACTTAATCTTAATTCTCAGTCGGTACCGACTCCCATGCTGGTCTGGGCTCCCATGCTGGTCTGGGAGAAACAAAAAACTTAGAATGTACCAGCTGCTTCTCTTCCCACGCAGATCGTAACGAGGGAATGGGCAAAAACGCAAATCATGTTAGCAGGCGATGCGGCTAGCAACCCATCACTGTATTGATTGCTTTTCCATCTTCTCGCCCACCATGACGCTTAAAGTGGCTTTTGGGTCTTGCGGCCCTGGGCTCTGCATAGAACCGCAAGACTCAAAATGCTCTGTCTGCCCCATTAGGGATAAAGACGTGATAGTATGTATCTATGTACCGACTCATCTTATTGATTCCTACTTCCTTATCGACTCCGGCTCCATTATCTGCTAAGTCTTGGTACCGATTTCAATAATGCGAAAGAGATAGTGAGATGTCCCCACCATGCTCCCACTCTTATATTTGAAATGTTAATTACTACTTCATCAATAAACCAAATTCCTTACTGTTCTTTTTTTAATTATTTCTTTTCAGCGGTGTTTTTTATTTTATATAAAATATTTTCCACAAAAAGTCACACAATCTAAGACATAAACATTGCTCGTTTAATCGAGTATTTTTAGAACCATCTAGAACAGTCCGTCTATCTCTGGCATTGCGCCAGTGCCGAGCAACTGAAACCTCAGGTATTTAACTTAACATTTTTGGTAAAGAGGGTAATGCGATTACGTTTTTTGTTGGTAGTAAATCTAGTAAGGGAATATTTAAAATATTTTTGCGGTAATGTAAAAAAAGCTTTGAAAATGGTCTTAAGGGTTACTTTTTGAACACCGGCAACATTTTTGGTGCAAGTTCAGTCCATCATCATCCATCATCATCATCATTTCAGCCGCATAACGTCCACTGCTGGACATAGGCCTCTCCCAAAAGATTTCCAAAATGACCGATCCAGAGCGTGATACTAAGCTATTTTCTAAAAACAATATATTGAACATCGATAAGAAAATGTCGTCTCCCATAGATTTTCCATTTGGCTGAACGCTAATTTGTATGCAAAGCCAATTTTTTTTATCGTTTTTCGACATTTATTTTTATGGGAAGTAGTTCAGTATCACGGTCAGAACTTGCTCTAATAGATATACAGTGGTAATTTTTTACACGATAAACGCCAGACCAGAGCAAATCTGGTATTCAATATGTTAAGAAGTACCCATTTTTCTTCTTTTCTCGGCTTTTATATTTCGACTAGCCGCGCTCTGCGGTGTTACCCGCGCCTTAAGGGTCCTCCCCGCGCTAACGACCTTGAAAAAACAAAAAAAAAAATTCTCTTTCTGTAGTAGAAACCCTCGTACAACTTTTTAGCTAGTATCCTGAAGTTTCATTAGAACTTCAAATATCCTTGAAATAAAATACCCTGAATTTTCCTTTGCAAAAAATACTAAAAACGGCAATTTTTGACTCTTTTTGTAAAGGTTTCTAAACCGGATACTATTTCAATGACTTTCGAGGTTCTAATGAAACTTCAGGATACTAGCTAAAAAGTTGTACGAGGGTTTCTAATAATCTCACTTACAGAAAGAGAAATTAATTTTTTTGTGTTTTCAAGGTCGCTAGCGCAGGGAGGAGCCTTAACAGCTGTCAGCTTCCTGCATACCAAATTTTATCAAGTTACGTCTTCACGCGCAAAAGTACCAGCTGGTTGCGCGTGAAGAAGTAACAAACATACACACATACTATTAATATGATTGTGCATTTGCTTATCTTCCAAAATAGTTCGCTTAAACTTTAAAAAAAAAATTCAAACTCCTGCCCTTCTCAACCATTTTTAAGTACCAATAAATTATTCTTATAAAATTTGTATGAAGCTATCGACTAGGTCCACCTTTGAAGGGAATAAAATCTAACACATAAAAATTTTATAGGTAAAATTAAGTTGTTCTAAATCATCGATAAACATATGTTTATTAGTATTATAAAGGACTAGCTGGTGCCCGCGACTTCGTCTGCGCAAGATCACACAATATCTTTATAAAATTTAGCGTGTTATTCTGATGTATAAGCTATATTATTGTAAAGTTACATTAAACTCCGTTCAGTAGTTTTTACGTGAAAGAGTAACAAACATCCATCCATACTTACAAACTTTCGCGTTTATAATATTAGTAGGATTAATAGGATATTTCTAAAGGTTATACATACATACATACATACTATCACGTCTTTATCCCTAATGGGGCAGACAGAGCATTTTGGGTCTTGCGGCTCTATGCAGAGCCCAGGGCCGCAAGACCCAAAAGCCACTTTTAGCGTCATGGTGGGCGAGAAGATGGAAAATCAATCAATACAGTGATGGGTTGCTAGCCGCATCGCCTGTTAATGATTTGCATTTTGCCCATTCCCTCGATCGGCTTTTACGATCTGCGTGGGAACAGAAGCAGCTGGTACATTCTAAGTTTTTTTATTTCTCCCAGACCAGCACGGGAGCTAAAGGTTATTAAGTGCAATAATACTAAAATATCCAGCCGAACTGTTTAGACAGCGCCGGTGTCCTATCAGCGGATTATTCGGCAATATAGGATATCGGAATAGAGCAGGCGGGTCAGAATTTCTGAACGAAATATCTTGAAAACCGGGTAAAATGCCAATAAAACCTTTAGAAAATACCGTCATTGGCAGCCTTCTATATTCCATTTTTAGGGGTTCCGTAGTAAACAAGGAACTTTTATAGTTTCGCCATATGTCGGCATGTCCGTCCAGGGTTTTGTTCTGAGACGTTTTTTTTTTAAATAATAAGTAAATAAATATATAGGGACAAATTACACTGATTGAGCTAGCCCCAAAGTAAGTTCGAGACTTGTGTTATGGGATACTAACTCAACGATACTATATTTTATAACAAATACATATATAGATAAACATCCAAGACCCAGGACAATTCGAAAAAGGCCATTTTCCAACTTGCCCTGACCGGGAATCGAACCCGGGACCTCTGGGTGGCAGACTGGCATGACTTAAATACTAGAAAGCTGTAATTTGGTACGGCTATATTAATCATATCGACAAAAATAAAATAGAATGTTCTTATATTAGTGTTCGTGACTATTTAAAAGACATAACAGTACAGGAGTAGAAAAAAATATTTAACTTCGGTCATCCAGCTAGTATTTATATAAAACGGAACAACAAAGAGTTGCAAAATACAGTGTTACCAATTTAAGAGACTAAACAGGCTTTTTCAAGTACATTTTCATTATTTTGTAACTATGTTATTCACAGATTACGTTATGTTTGTTGTTACGATGTGTAACTCACAGTAACACCTTAATAAAATATTTGCTGCTAGAGAAAGAGAATAAAAAATATTACAAATAAATAATTAAGAAGTTGTTCTAGAACAAATACAAATAAATTTAAAATTACAAAATAAATGATAAAATTCATTAAAAGCAGAAAAAAAAAACATTTCAAAAACAAAAGCAGAAAAATTGATTCGAAAAAAATGGTACTAATATGAAATGAAAATACTGAAGTTCATACGTGTAAGTCATGCGCAGAGAGTGACAGGTAGAGCAAAGTTTTGAACTTAAGCCAGCAAGCAAATATTTCCAAGTTAGACAAGGTATAAATAAACGTTACAAGATATAAATTTGTTACGTATAGATGTTACGTAGCCACAATAATATGATAATGACCTCAACTATTTGCACATTGTCCCTTGTCGCCGACAGCGACCATAAACTCAGCGCTGGAACAGTTCCAGCAGCCAAGGTCAATGTGACCCTCATCTAGCGATCGATGCCCAATTTTGTTTTCACGCGTAAGGCCCCTATCAAACGAACGATAGTGCGCCCATAACACAGTTGGCAACAGTCGCGTGATGTCTGCAAGAGCACAGTGAACAACTTTGGTATAAAGTTTTCAAGCGGCCTGTAAACCATGTAACGTAGATTGGCCTTTTTAGTTTGACACTTTGTAATCGTGCAAAGCGAAAAGCAAAATAGTTGACGTACTAAAACAGCGCAGGACTTACTGCAAGAAATGCAAATATTTTGGTGCGGAACCCTAAGAGTTAATAGCAACAAACAATCAAAAATTACTGTGTGTGTGTTCACGCTAATCTTCGAAACTACGACGAATATTTACGCGGTTTTTAGAAACAGATTAAACTCATATCGAAGCAAAATCTAGGCTTTGTTTTATTAATCTGATATCAGGAATAGTTGTCGTATCTTTTATATTTCACGCGAACTAAGTCGTGGACAGCTAGTTCTCAATAATGATATGGTAATGACCCATAGTTTCAGCACACTGTTCCTTGCCGCTTACAGCAGCGATAAACCTAGTATTGGATCAGTTCCAGCAGCCAAGTTCAATGTGACCCTCATCCCGCGATCGATGCCCAATTTTGTTTTCACGCGTAAGGCCCCTATCAAACGAACGATAGTGCGCCCGTAACACAGTTGGCAACAGTCGCGCGATGTCTGCAAGAGCACAGTGAACAACTTTGGTATAAAGTTTTCAAGCGGCCTGTAAAGCATATAACGTAGATTGGCCTTTTCAGTTTGACACTTGCCACTTATAGGGCCACTCCAAGTCCTCCCGTGGATGTCGTAAAGGCGGCTTAGGGAATACGAGCTAAACAAATATTTTACACATCAATGAGAGCTCTCCAACCCGTCTGACCTTTGGACTGCTTTGGCCAAGTATGACTCTGCTAGTACAGAGAGGGTCGTGCTCATGCAGTGGAGACGAAAAGATCTGATGATAAAGTGTCATTAATTTATGACAATTAGACCAACGTCACAAGTCTTCAAATAATCAGGAACAAGAGTCTTGGTCGGTCGTGGGCAACTAGTTCTGAATAATGATATAATAATGACCCTCAGTTTTAGAACACTGATCCTTGCAGCCCATAGCAGCGATGAACATAGTGTTGGATCAGTTCCAGCGGTCAATGTCAGGGTTACCCTCATCTTGCGATCGAAGCCCAATTTTGTTTTCACACGTAAGACCTCTTTTAAACGAACGACAGTAGTAACACTATTGGCAACCGTCGCGCGATATCTGTAAGAGCCCAGTGACCAACTTTGGTATAAAGTTTTCAAGCAGCCTGTAAAGCATGTAACGTAGATTGGCCTTTTCAGTTTTACACTTTGTAATCGAACAAAGCAAAACACAATAAGTTTTTTTGAAGAAAAAAAAATTTTAGCCAAGCTTTTTTATTATTACGCCCCTATTTCTGTATATTCAATACACTATATTTTATTTCTATACACTGTCTTTATCCTTTATATCCAAGAGCATTTTGGGTCTTGCGGCTCTTAGGGCGGATTCGACCAAACAAGAGAATGCTATTAGCATTATTTAGCACTAGCTGGTGCCCGAGACTTCGTCAGCACAATATCTTTATGAATTGTAGCCTATGTGTTATTCTGATATATAAGCTATATTATTTTTAAGTATCATTAAAATCCATTCAATAGTTTTTACGTGAAAGAGTAACAAACATCCATCCATACATCCATACTTACAAACTTTCACGTTTATAATGTTAGCAGGAGTAGGATAGGAGGATGTAATTCGTCTTTTTTACTATTTATTATTGTTAAATAAAGTTTTTAATAAATTAAAAAGTTACACCAGATTAACAATTCTTGGGATAGAAAGAAAGAAAGAAAGAAAGAAAGATATTTTAATCTATGAATTTAATCTTGGATAACTTCGTTGACGTTTTTCCATTATATTCCAAGCCTTAATATTTTTAATCTAGGGATAAGGAAATGAATGTATAATAACACGACAAAAATCCATTACACTTTCCGTAGATTAACTTGAATTGTGTAGACCATTTAATTTAGCATCAGATAAATGTCAAAAAACACAAAATAATATATCACAGACGTCATCAGTGTGATTTGTCCCTATATATTTATTTATATTTATTTATTTATCTAATCAGCTGTTCATATTCCGCCATTAAAATACCCTCAGATAACATTACTATTCCTAGAAAATTGGCGGAATAAATAGCTTATTCTGGAATAGGCATCTTATTCTTGGATTAGTAATTAGTAAAACGCATAGTCAAGTTATTCTAAAGTATTTAGCCATAAGGCAGCCCTGCAACCGTAGCCATCAGGGGTTTATATATTATTTAATACTGATGTTTTATTTTTAATTAGATTAGATACCTATATTTTAGTTTACAGTTTTCTTTTATTCGTTGTTGGTTGTTTCGTATTTAGGTTAATTATATTATCTTTTTAATATTATTATTTTATTTGAGTAAAAGAAATAATTTTATTTGTTTTAGCCATTTATTCTCGGAATAAATTTTAAGTTTGGTCGAACCTGCCCTTCGTTTAGCATAGCCACATCGACCTGGAACAAGGCGGTCAAATCAGCTGCAAATTTGTAGAGGGAAATGGGAAGATTGGAATCGAAGACAAGCTTTTGCCTGGCATACTTCCAGGCAAAAGCCTGTCAAAAGCTGAAAGGATCATCATTTCAAGTCTCTTCCAAAGATTTCCAAAATGACCGATCTAGAGCGGCTTGCATCCAGCGCCAACCAGCGAGCTTGGTTAGGTCGTTAGACCACCTTGTGGGTGGGTGATGAATATGAAGGATAATCCACAAAAAAAGATAATCCATACAAGAACGCAGCCAGATGGTAACAAGCCAGTTTAATCCAAACCTCTATGGAAATCAGAAACAAACTTTGTTGTTTCTTACGCAAGATTTATTATCCGTTCGGTAATTGCTTATTTTGAGAATTTGCTGAAGTAAATTTATATTAAATTTATAATAAACAACCAGCAACATAATTTATGGGAACAAATAAATAAGGTCTTCTTATTTTATTATTACAAATTATTTTGCTAATCTCATACTTCGATATTCCTTGGAGAAAGTTGTTCAGTATCATGGACTGAATTCACCCTTTTTTATTTTTATTTATTTAACTTTATTAACTATATTAAAAGCCTGAGGTCTTTTATACCAGTCAACCAACAGGTCATACTGAGAGAGCAACCTTTTGGGGTAAATAAAACAATTAAAAAATAAAAAAAATATATTGATTTTTCAAAATGTATACATTAAGTATATATTACCTACATAAAATAAATACAAATACAAATAATACGAGTAAAAAAAGTTTGAATGTTTTGATAGACCTCTATGCCCGCGAAAGATTGTATCTTCTGCTCAAGATCGCAACAATCGGTGACTGTAGCGCAACGGTCGGCGACCGTTGCCGTTGGCTACAATCGGCGCGAAAGATCTTGACAGCAGTGATAGTCTGCGACGTCGCATAGTGTCTGTTACAGCCAGATAAAGCGCTTTGTACAAATATTAATCAGATTAATAGTACAATTAATACTTGTGCGAGTTCGACTCGCACTTAGCCGGTGTCAAGTGCGAGTCGAACTCGCACAAGAACTGTACCATTATCTGCATAAAATCACATTTATTGTATGGGAGCCCCTCTAAAATATTTATTTTGTTGTTTTTTAATATTTGTTGTTATAGCGGCAACAGAAATACATCATTATAGAGCCTGGTGTCAGACAGACGGATGGACAGTGTAGTCTTAGTAATAGGGTCCCATTTACCCTTTGGGTACGGAGCCTTAATAACTAGAAAAAGCTTCATTTTGTCGATCTTAAACACGTCAACCTCGTCGTCTGTAAACTGTCAACAAAGCTCAGCTTTAAGCTCAAAGCTAAGCTTTTGAGTGTTAGGGCTTTAAATTCCTGACGATGCATTTTGCGAAGTGTTAGCTTCAGCTTAGTATGTGCAGTATTAGGCTCAACTCACACTGGCGCAGTGTCGAAGCGACGCGACGCGTCATGTTTTTCTACTGTACTAAGATACAAGTGAAGCTTGCCGTGTGGTTTCCGGCAGAGTAGAATAGGGCCACTTCAAGTCTTCCCGTGGATGTCGTAGAAGGCGACTTAGGAAATACAAGCTAAACAAAGCTTATAAATTTCAATGAGAGCTCTGCAACCCGTTTAGCCAGCGAGGAGAGTGTAAGCCAAGTCTTCTGGTTACTCTGGCCAAGTATGGCTCTGGTAGTACAGAGAGGGTCGTGCTCCTGCAGTAAAGACAAAAAGAGTTAAGTTAAGTTAAGTAATACTTTATTGTACACCAAAAAAAATAACAATTATACAAATATACACAGAAAAAAAACATAAAATGTACAATGGGCGGTCAATGTCAAAGAGATGATGAAGATACAAGCCATGCAATTCCCGACGGTACGTCGCACGCTTCCATATTTCCATAATACAAATTTCTACTTTTAAAAAAATTAACTGTACTGTCCTACTGCTGGGCAAAGGTCCCCCCCCCCATCTCCTTCCAAAAATTTCTACCTTAATAAAGGAAAAAAAGACATCAATTTGATACAGGTGAGAAACATGACGCGTCGCGTCGCTTCGTTTCTGCGCCAGTGTGAGTTAATCCTAAGCAAATTGAAGCCATTCAACGTGGTGAATGGAATGCAATGAACATTAACGTGATAGAATTTTGAGAATTGAAGTGAACCTGCCGAAATTGCGTTTAGTTTTAGCTGTTCCAGGTATATTTTACTATGTTTTTGTTAATGGAGAATGTTGGTGTCAGATAATTAAAGCTGCTTAAAAACATCCCATGCCTTGTGGCTTCCGACAGTGTAGAATAGGACCCCTCCAAGTCCTCCCGTGGATGTCGTAGAAGGCGACTTAGGAAATGAGACCTCTCCAACTCGTCTGGCCAGCAAAGAGAGTGTAGGCCAAGTCCTCCAGCTGCTCTAGCCAAGTATGGTTCTGGTAGAACAGAGAGGGTCGTGCTCCTGCAGTGGAAACAAAAAGAACTGATGATGATGAAAATACAAGCTCAAGTCAGATAATTAAAGCTGCCTAAAAGCATCCTGTCCCAACTTATATTAGTGAATTTAACAATAGCAGTGGAAACTATGGGCTGCTGGTTTAATTGGTGAATTAGGGCACCGCATAGCTGAGAAGAATGGAGACTCTTGGTCTCATGCGTTTTTGATACAAATAATGGCTATTGCAATACAGCGCGGTAACGCCGCTAGTGTTCTAGGCACCTTTGCGCCGGAAACGTTAAGGGGCGGGTTTTGAATGTTGACAATGTTGTAAAACAATTTAGATTTTAATTATTATGCTTGCATAATATTGTTATTTTTTTAATGAGACTGGCCTATATGAACAAGTTTAAAAAAAATTATAAACTAATATTATAAATGCAAAAGTGATTTATATACTGGTTTGTTTGTCGTCTCTTGACGGTTCAACTACTAAACCTATTTAGATGAAATTTGGTATGGATATAGTTTTAGACCAAAAAAAGAACATATGAAAATATCCCGATAAAAAAGGAGTTGCTTTTGAAACACGAAAGAGATAGATATATATTATGCCACTCATGGTCCAATTCAAGAACTGACCAAACCTGAAGCTGCTTACCATGCGTAACCATTAGTAATGCATACTCAACCGAGCCTTCAAGCTTTTCAAAATTTAGTGACGTCTTACTTTCTTTCTTCTAGCTCTAACTAATATCTCTATAGAAGTATAATTTTTTTACTGCGTAAAAAGACCACACTAGCCGAGTGCGACAGATAATATGATAAGTGTCATCTTCATAAGAGCAAAAGAGATAGCATCAATTTGATAATGAGACAAGTTTTCACACAAAACATGTCACCCTTTGTCACCCTGGCTCGAACATCGTTACACGAAAATTTGATTTTCCAAATTGTAAACTGTGTTAATTTATAAGTTATCTTATACTGGAAAGATGGTATCGTACTACTTTACCCATAGTTTGTGTATTAGGTACAAATACAACCCATAAAAAGTTACACAGAAATATTTCGTTTCTGGTCACATTTTACAATACTCTATATCCATCTTATACCTTCTAAATCTATGAATATCTCTTTTTTTCTTTTTTTTACTAGCTACTTTCATTTACTTTCCTTAATGTTCGTGCCAATTTTGAAGTTTATGTATGTTATATTACTTTATTGTTAAATATAAGTATATGTTACTAGCTATGACTGTGGGCTTCGCTCTTCGTGGGAATTTCGGGATAAAAACTACGCTCTGAAGAACACAGCATAGTTTTTATCCCGAAATTCCATATCCTGGGTATCAAACTATATCCATATCAAATGTCATCTTAATAGGTTCATTAGTTGAAGCGTGAAGTGGTAACAAACAAATAAATAAACAAACAAACAAAAAATATACAAACTTACTTTCACATTTATAATATTAGTACTAAAGATAGTGTGTACTCCTATTATTTAACCCGGTTGTCTGTGCAAAACACGAGACACAATAGTAAATCAATGCATGTCGACCGGATTCCGGTCTGCTCACAGATGACAGGTCAATTGTATAAATTTTTCTACACAGTTATACTCTTTCTCATCATCATCATCATCCGAGTGTATTCCCGGTTGGACTCTCAGCGTTAAAGATTCCGGGGTATGCTTTCTAATCTTTTTTACACAGAGCAACTGCCGTCTGACCTCCGCAACGCAAAGGGTAGACCAGAACCAATCCTTTGGGTAGATTTGAGTAATAAATAAATAAATAAATATATAGTGACAAATCACACTGATTGAGCTAGCCCCAAAGTAAGTTCGAAACTTGTGTTATGGGATACTAACTCAACGATACTATATTTTATAACAAATACATATACAATGCCCTTTTTAATTAAGTACAAATATTTTAAGGGATGATTCAGTCCATCATTTCTAACAACTTTTCCCAATAAATGTATATCGAAATACGAAAAAATAATTTTCATTTTCCATAGTAATGATATCACGTGACTACTTCGATTTCTATGAAAACCTAAAAATTTTTTTTCGTATTTCGATATACATTTATTGGGAAAAGTTGTTCAAAATGATGGTCTGAATCACCCCTTAAAATATTTGTACTTAATTAAAAAGGACATTGTATAGATAAACATCCAAAACCCAAGGCAATTTGATATAGGTCATTTTTAACTTGCCCTGACCGGGGATCGAACCCGGGACCTCTGGGTAGCGGACTAGCATGGTAACCACTACGCCACGGAGGTCGTCTGAAGGTTGAGGTAACGCTAGATGGCTTTTGGGACTACAGTTTATACGTACCTCCCGAAACACGAAATCATCTTTCTTTTCGGATAATCAGGTGATTCAAGCCTGCGAAATCCTAACCAGACTAGAAAAGACTTTTTACAAAGTATGCTTCCCAGTGGGATTTGAACCCACGACCTCTGGATCACAAGGCGAAAGCCTTGACCACTAGACCACGGAAGCAGTCACACAGTTTATCTTACCTACCTATTGTAGTGTGTAGCCAACCTATTGTATGTAGTCGTTCTTATGTGGGTTACATATACACGCTGACTTATCATTGGTTTTGAAAAAAAAAATGTCGTATAGTAAAATAAATAAATTCCTCTAGCCATATACGTAATCCAAATTTCTGTATGTCATAAGATAAAAAACTTGCATAAATGATTTTCGATCGAGAATACGTAGTTATACGCCGGCCGCCGGCTGCGTAATGTCGATGACCCCGGCCGGCCGGCGGGCAGTGTATGGCGGCGTTACTACTAATTGATATCACAATTTTGCTTTCGAGTTTTGGGCAACATTTTTTGTTTTAGAATTTTTATTTTGACTAGCTAATTAGGTCTTACTAACGATGCCTATGAAGTGGCCTTCGGCTCCAAAACCAATAAAAAGTCACCGTGTATAAGGTCTCTGTATATCAATAAAGCCTAGAGTACGTCAGTAAACCTCGATCGTTTCAAAGTCAAAGTCAAAGTCAAAGTCAAAATTTTTTATTCAATGTAGGATAAATTTATCTCTTATTGAAGGTCATTTTTTTAAAATATTATTTTAGTGCAAAAGCTAAAAACTACTAGCGTTTCGGAACGACCACTGCTGGGAAGATTACGCCGAAAGAAACCCAGTTCAGTATTGGTCCCTACCCAGCCTGATGGGCTATGTTACAATTACAATACAGATTTACACTTAAGCTATACATTTAAATTATACAATTACAATTTGCAGACAACTATTTCCAAGAATTTTTCTCAGATGATGATAAGTAGTCATTTACATGATAATACGCATTTTGTAATAAATGATTTTTAACGGCTGTCTTAAACTTAGTTAATGGTAATGCTACTATATCATCTGGAATTTTATTATAGAGGCGCAAGCCGAGACCCACAAAAGATTTTTTTGTTTTCTCTAACCGCAAAGCTGTGATGGCTAATTTATTTTTATTTCTCGTGTTAATACTATGAATGTCACAATTTCTCTTAAATGAGTGTATATTCTGACGCACGTACATAATGTTCGCATAGATGAATTGCGAAGGGAGGGTCAAAATATTTATGTCTTTAAATAGTTCCCTCAAAGACTCTCTAGCGCCTAATTTATATATAAATCTGATAGCGCGTTTTTGTAAAACAAATATGGTATTTATATCTGCAGCGTTACCCCATAGCAATATTCCATAGGACATAACACTGTGGAAGTACCCAAAATATACCAAACGCGCTGTATCAACGTCAGTCATTTGCCTAATTCTTCTAACCGCATAGGCCGCAGAGCTAAGTTTTCCAGCTAATTTTTTAATATGGGCACCCCATTGCAACCCTGAATCAAGCGTTATTCCCAAAAATGTTGTGTTATCAACCATATCTACTGCTTCCTTATCAATAAATAATCGTGTTGGAACTTTTGTAACATTCGGTAAGCAGAACTTTACACATTTCGTTTTTTTTGCATTTAATACTAAATTATTTGCTGTAAACCAATCCAACACTTGCGACAATATATTATTCATCTCATCAGAGGTGTCAGTTTTCCTATCTACGCTGAAAACAAGGGAAGTGTCATCAGCAAAAAGTACAGCCTTACAATCTTTTACATAATATGGTAAATCATTAATATAGATCAGGAACAACAAAGGACCCAAGATAGAACCCTGGGGCACACCCATCACTACGGTTGATCCTTCAGATTTTACTTGATTTACACTAACTTTTTGAATTCGGCTACTCAAATAAGATTTAATCAATTCAAGAGCCTTCCCTTTTATTCCGTAGTGCTCAAGTTTGGATAGAAGGGTTTTGTGGTCTACACAATCAAAGGCTTTGGAGAGGTCACAAAAGACACCAATTGCATTCTGACAACACTCCCAAGCATCATAGATGTTTTGTAAAAGTGCAACACCTGCATCCGTTGTTGATCGACCCTTAGTAAATCCATACTGATCACCATGGAACAGACTATTTTTGTTGAAAAAATCTAATAATTGGTCAAAAATTATCTTTTCGAATATTTTGCTCAATGCTGGCAGAATAGAAATGGGACGGTAATTTGTTGGATCATTTCTGTCACCAGTCTTAAATAGAGGGATAACTTTACTTAACTTCATCATGTCAGGGAAAGATCCCGCGTCTACACATTTATTAAATATGGAAGCTAAGTAAGGCGCAATTACATCTATAATGTTACTAATAACGGAGACAGAAATGTCCCACAAATCACCAGTTTTTTTATTATTCAAGCTTTTAAAAGTATCAATGATATTTTTAGGTGTGACGTATTTGAATATTAGCCTATCTTTACATTTAGGTACGCAATTGGTTAATAGCTTTTTTGATTTCCTAGATGAGGACATTAGTGGGGCAGTTGTATTTAGGGGAATGTTTGTGAAAAAGTTCTCAAAGTATTGTGCGACATATTCACTAGTGTCTAGAACCTTATTGTTAATGTTTAACTCAATTTTATTTACTCGTTGCTTGTTTTTCCCGGTTTCAGTGTTAATAATATTCCAGGTTGTCTTTATTTTATCTTTAGAATCTAGAATAGCTTTCCTGGTGTATAATGATTTCGCGCATAAACATACTTTTTTAAAAAGCTTTGAGTAAGTTCTAACGTAATTAATGAAATTAGGTGTTTGGTTATAAGCTTTCATAGCTAATAATTCATATAGCCTATTCCTACTAATATGAATCCCTGTGGTAGCCCATTCGCTAAACTTTTTCCGATTACGTTTCTTTCCCTTTTTAAGTGGAAAATTATTATTAAATTCTGATTCAATCACACCGAACATTTTATTATACAAAATATCCGGATCATCCCGGGTTTCTTCAATTAACGGTAATTTTTTTGAAACTGTATCCCTAAATTTTTTAATTTTATCTTTAGTAATAGCTCTGTAGGTTATTTCAGGTAATTCTACTTCTGCTGCGTTGTTGGCAACGTTAAAAAGCAAATTTCACGAACTGACCAAAATGATCAGAAGTTATATTTTTAATTATAGCTTTATCAACAGCAGTGCAATCACAGAAAACATTATCTATACATGTTTTAGAGTCGCCTTGTATTCTAGTTGGTTCTAAAAATAAATTGAACAATTTGAATAACTTAAATAGATTCAAAAATCTAATACATTCGGTGCTATCAGACGCTAATAAATCTACGTTAAAGTCGCCACACAATATTATGTTTTTGCGACATGAACTTAATTTTCTCAAAACATCTTCAATTACAGTTTCTAAAGTATTAAAGTCAGCTTTTGGGGGTCTGTACGCGCATACTATAATACAATTTTCTAGTTCAACACAGGATAATTCAACAATACTTTCAACCGACAGGCTCACAATATCCTTGCGTTCTTTACATTTTACATCATTACGTGTTAAAATTAAACTGCCTCCTTTTTCATTAATCTTTCTAATAAATAAACTAGAGACTAAATAATTATCAATATTAAATTGTACTTGATGTGACTGCAAAAAGTGTTCAGTTAAACATACTACATGTAAATCCCTATCGTTTGCATATAATTCTAATTGCAATAATTTGCTAGTCAGGCCCTGAATATTTTGGTGAATAATATTTAAGTCTTTGGCCTTGACTGTTGTCTTTTTCATTAGTTTAAATCAGACTGAGTATCTCCAGCTATGGTACATTCAGCACTACAATGTACTGTGTTTAATTTAGAGTTACTAGTTGTACTATTTACAACACTACTTTGTATATTATAAGCTACTAATGTAGCTAAGAGTCGCTTATATCTAGGAGGCAGATATATAGTATCTAGAGTCAACTTAAAATTACAAATAAATTTATTTATATCTAAATAAAAAATAAAGTCACCGTGACAATAAGTCATATTGTACAGATGTACATTTAAATCATATATGTGCCTGTTACTTTTACTGTCTAAATTGTCTGAATATGGAAAGGCACTTATGATAAATCTACAATCCTTTTTTTGTTTTAAATCTTTGATTTTGTCTATACTTTTTTTTAAGTTCCTTCCTGTAATAGAGGAACTGTCACCACACATTATTAAAATTGTGGTATGTTGGTCTATGTCATTATAATTTATGTTATTTATTAGGTTTAAAAATGTGACCCCGGGTGTGCATACATTGAATACTGAACATTCACTGTTCAGGTTATTATAAATCATAGTACTAAGATCTTGACCTAACTTATCAGAATATATTAATAATTTTTTACAAATCATTTTTCTATTTATGCTATTGTCAATTGTTTCTATTTTGGATTGTACATCATTTTCTACATGAGGGTATTTATTTATACTTAGACTTATACCGCAGTCAACAGTAGGGGATGGGGTTGAGTCCGTGACAGGTGATTCCGTAACCACTGTCAGGGGAACACCGTCCGATACTAAACTAATTTCCCTATTTTCTTCTAAAATTAACTCATATTTTTTTGTGAGATTTTTTAATGTAGCCTGCAATGTTGAGATTTGAGACTCTAGCTCAAACATCTCAGTGTCATATATGCGACAAGCCATATTAAGGTTTTTTTCACAACAGTTAAGTTCCTTGATTAAAGATAACTTTTCTTTTCTTAATTGATTAATACTTTTCTTATTTTTATTCCTAGACAGTAGTTTTTGAGTGCGCTTTATCATTTTGTTTATTTTTATATATTTTTTAATTTTAATATGACTTGTTAAAATAAAATACTGTGACTGCGGAGTACATGCAGGTATTTCCACGGCCGGACTCGAGTTTCACTTGTCTCATACCTCCCACGTCACATGGCGACCCTGCCAGGATTCTTATCTTTTCTATCTGATGATAGGTACTCACTAGGATTCTAAAATCCACATTTTACTCATCGTGAATTCTACCCTCGTTTACAGCCTTACTTAAACATAAATCCCTTATTCTCTGCAAGCGTAACAAAATAAATTGTGTACAAAATGGTAACTGGTACGTAAATGTGAAGTACGATTTTATGTGCATTCTTAGAGTTTATTTGCCAAGCATATTAAATATCTCCCGATGATAACATCTAGCGAGGGCAACGACTTTGTGTTGTTGTCCTTGTTTGGTTAGAACATTCTAGGCTGATCATCTGATTGTCTAATAAGTAAGATGATACGTGCTTCGGAGGGCACGTTAAGCCGTCGGTCCCGGTCACTGTCTTTGACATTGGTCGTTACCTAAAACCATGTCCAAACCAAACCAAACCAACCAAACCGCCTCAAAGGCCTCTGGCCTTTAAGGCGGTTCAAAAACTCTGACACTAGTGGTAGTTACTAACGCACACGATAAGAAGAAGTGATGAGTGGCGGAACTACATATTCCAACCGATGTTAAGTGGATTTGATATTCGTAGCGCCATTATTGTTTGCCAATAAAGTTAAAAACTAAATTTCAAACTTTAATTCTGATAACTTTAAAACGGCTGAACCGATTTTCATGAAACATATCTAAGAACTACCGCAAGAGAACTTGCTTTTACATTAAAAAAAAACTGACCTGAGTAGTCCTATTCTACTCTGTTGGAGACCACACTGCCTCCGGAAACTACACGGCCTATTTTGGTACAGTCGGCATTAGAGATACCTGACCCTTCCCCTATATCTTGAATTTTTCTCTTAATCTGAAAATAATATTTACATGAAAATGTATATTCAAAAAGAATTTATTAAAATCTCTCTGAATACACATTTTCATGTTAATATCATTTTCAGTTTATAAAACAATTCAAGATGTAGATGGAGGAGGGGTCAGGTATCTCTGATGCTGACTGTACATCATCATCATCATTTCAGCCGCATAACGTCCACTGCTGGACATAAATAACTATTATTACATTTGCTTTATTTTCTACTAGCTGAAGCCCGCGACTTCGTTCGCGTGGACTTTATGTCTCTGGAAAATGCTCAACAAGCTGAACAACTTTTAATTCTATATACAATACAATACAAAAAACTTTATTGCACCAAAAGAAATTTACAATTTTGGAACACTTATTAAATAGCAACATGTAGTGGGGTACAAGAGGCGGCCTTATCGCCGAAGCAATCTCTTACAGGCAACCAAAAAGAGAAGGAATGTGAAAATATATAATAAGATATATTTTAATTTCTATAATGTTGAGGCGACAATTTTATATTTCTTATAGTTTAGCTGGACCATTTTAGTTCTGCATCAGGTGTTCCATTTTCCAAAATCATTTATACCCTATATGTTGACAAAAAGTGTCCGGAGATTAGCGTGTACAAACAGACATTTTTAAAGTGAAAACTTCTTTAGCGGCGTTGTGCACTTTTTTTTAATGGGTAAAAAATCTTAAACTCGCGTCAGGACACGTGGCCTGATCGAAAATTCGTAAGACGGCGCAGGGCGCTTGCGCGAATGTTCGTGTGTGTTTATGTTACGTTACGTTCGTGTGTGTAATGTGTCATGCTTGTGACATTTGTGACAAACTGTGGTTCAGAAAAGATTTGAAATAATTTATACTGATAATTAAAGCAATTCGTGCAAAATTATTCCCTAACCATTCCAAAATATCAAAAATGCAAAACGTTAATATTCAAGTTTTCACTTCTGCCGGCACTCCCAGAGTGCAACCCGTTGTTTTTTTTTTTAAATTCTTACTCTAATAATATTTCTCCATCCTCCCCAATATTTTTTTGGAAATATATTTAATGTAAAGACACACTTTTTTACTGCCTTTATTATATGTATAGATATACACCTCGTACCTGCTATGTTGCGATTTGGCCGAAAATTAATATCTATGTGTATTTTGAGCCGAAAAATCCAAAATCTAATATTTTTTGGAATTCAAGATGGCTTCTGGATTTTGGAAAATTAAATTTATTTCGATAGTAACGTCTCACTGGGACTTCCTATGGGTCTGAAATTTTGTGGGAGTAAAGCACCCTGCGGAACTCGAAACTGCAAACAGATTTTGGATTTAAGATGGCCGCCTACAATTTTTTTAATTTTTTCTTTACTGACTGCAGTTTTTAACCATTTTCTGAACTGGAAACATATTTTAGCATATCTCAACAGCCGCACGAAAAACCGCAGGCTGCTTGCAGCCCGCGCAGCGCCCGAACAGCTAGTTCTATTCTAACATTAGTTTATCCCAATGCGCAAAGTCTGCGGAACCATCAAAGTTTAAAGTCGTAAAGCGTAACCCGGTTAGAGTTACACTAATCAAGACTTTACTGCTCTCGAGATATAGCCTAAAACCGTGTTCACGGTGACATTAACGGATTTACCTTTCTTTTACTCACGAGAATCTTATAACAGGTATTTTCTTCGGCTTTTTTTATCAAATCATTTATTAATTATCTGTTTAGACCTTAGTGACTCAGACTTTTTTCTTTTGCTTTGTTTACTTCTGATTGAACATCATTATTATCAGGTCTTTATTGGTCTCCACTGCAGGAGCACGAACCTCTCAGTACTACCAGAGCCATACTTGGCCACAGCAGCCAGAAGACTGGCCTACACTCTCTACGCTGTCCAGATGGGTTGAAGAGGTCTCATTGATGTTTATATGCTTTGTTCAGCTTGTATTTCCTAAGTCACCTTCTATGACATCGACGGAAGGACTTGGAGTGGCCCTATTCTATTGTACTGGAAACCACGCGGCCACTATTCGGACATAAAATACAAGTTTATTTGCTACTAGCCGAAGCCCGCGACTTCGTTCGCGTGGACTTTATGTCTCTGGAAAATGCTCATCAGGTTGAACAACTTTTACTAAGGCGGCATTTTTATATCTCTTTTAGTTTAGCTGGACCATTATGGTTCTGCATCAGGCGTTCCATTTTCCAAAATCATTTATACCCTATATGTTGCCCAGGCTTAATAGCTATATAACAAAAAAAGTTTCATTCGAATCCGTCCAGTATTTCCGGAGATTAGCGTGTACAAACAGACAAACAGACAAACAGACATACAGACAGACAGACATTTTTTTTTAATTCTTACTCTATTACTACATCTCCATCGCCCCCAATATTTTTTTTGGAAATATATTTAATGTACAGACACACTTTTTTTACTGTTTTATTATATGTATAGATATAGATATAGATTGCTAGGCAAATTAAAAAATCCCCAGACTGTCAAGAACGCTGTCTAGTTATGAGTAACGGAACTACCGATACAACTTGAAATCCGCAGCGCCATCTATTATTTGCTAGAGAAAGTCCTGACTTTCAAGCGTTACCTTTCAATTAAATTATGGTTGAATCGATTTTCATCATAAATTCACTTTTTGTCAGGGGTTAAAAATGAACTTGGCTTGTCATGTCACTCGTTTGTGCTATTCTTGTAAGTGGTTGGTCTGCAGTTTGTGTCTAGCTACTTTACTAGATAACATTTCAAACTATTTTATGACTTCTATTGATCGTTTAAAGTAAAAAATTGGTTGCCTGTAAAGTCGGTATACGGGCGAAAGTTTTACGTGACAACGACTTTTTATGTCTGTCTCTCTCGCTCTTAGGCGGGGCGTGCCTCTCACTCGCTCTCATTGTGAGCGCATAACGTGAGCGGAGCGTAACGCAGTTTCTTGAAGTGTCACCCGGCAAACCAATTTATAAGACGTTGTCACGTCAAAACGTGAAACTGTTCTAATTAGGCCAATGTGCGAAGAAAAGCTTCACGTTCTCACTTTAAACTATAAACATTAGTTCAAAAAACAGTTCTTCTTCTTATCGTGTGTGTTAGTGACTAACACTAGTGTCACCGTTTTTAAACCGCCTTAAAGGCCTCTGAAATGGTTTTAGGTAACGATCAATGTCAAAGACAGTGACCGGGACCGACGGCTTAACGTGCCCTCCGAAGCACGGATCATCTTACTTATCAGACAATCAGGTGATCAGCCTACAATGTCCTAACCAACTACAATGTCCAACCTAACACCGGGAATCGAACCCGCGACCTCCGGGTATGAGCCGAACGCTCTAACCACTACACCACGGAGGCAGTTACAGCACGGAGGTAGAAAACAATTGGAAGGCTTGGTCAAGACACAATTTTAAATAATACCTCCGTTTCCTTTCAAATGATTTATTTTAATAGCACTGAAACCCGGAAAATTCAGGTACCCCTTAATGAAACCTCAAATTGAAACCACTAGAAACGTTTTCTATGTCCAAAGCTCTGTCTGTAAGCTCTTTACAACTTGTGGTAGAAAGCTCTTTGTGACTTTATACTTAAACAAATAAACCGTCCGGTCTTAGTTTTATTTCAGCCACAATCAGAATTAGGAACTTTGTTTTTAAAAGTTACCTTTAAAACTCAAAGCTTTTGAGAAGATAAAGTATAAAGTAAACT
The DNA here is from genome assembly GCA_963555685.1 of Acrobasis consociella. Classification (NCBI taxonomy): domain Eukaryota; kingdom Metazoa; phylum Arthropoda; class Insecta; order Lepidoptera; family Pyralidae; genus Acrobasis; species Acrobasis consociella. The sequence continues at coordinate 2,584,776 of OY743127.1, forward strand.
GTAAGCTTTGGAATTTAAAGTTGACTTGTATTGGAAAGAGAGTGTAAGGGCTATTACAGAGCGACCATATTCCTGCGACACCTGCCAGCAAAATGTGTCGCGCAACTGGCTTTCAAAAATATACAGATACTTGCTGCGCCACGCGGTGTTATCCGCGTCTAAAGTACCCTATATGTTAATCCAGAGTCTCAGCCTTCTGCTTACCAAATTTTATTAAAATAGGTCTAGCAATTTGCGCGTGAAGACGTAATAAACTTACACACACATTCACAATCTTTCGCTTTAATAATATTGGTGTTTGGTTGGGGAGGGTTGCCGTGTGGTTTCCGGCAGAAAAGAATAGGACCACTCCAAATCCTCCCGTGATGTCGTAGAAGGCGACTTAGGAAATAAATAAATAAAGTTTATAGACATCAATGAGAATTGTCAAACCCGTCTGGCTAGCGAGGAGAGTGTAGGCCAAGTCCTCTGACTAAATATGGCTCTGGTAGTAAGTACTGAGAGGGTTTTGCTCATGCAGCGGAAACTAAAAATAACCTGAACATAGATAAAATTGGGCATCGATCGCGGGATAAGAGTCACCCTGACCTTGGCTGCTGGAACTGATCCAAAACTAGTGTAATATATGAGTACCCGCTTTATGTATGTAAAATAAAGCGGGCAGTTGCATCTGCCTGCGTCCTTTGTCTCCGAATAAACGTTGATACCGAAGGTCGTGTCTATTATTTCTCAACTAGGTTCTTCTAGTGTCAGAGTTTTTAAACCACCTTAAAGGCCTCTGACATGGTTTTAGGTAAAGACCAATGTCAAAGACAGTGACTGGGACCGACGGCTTAACGTGCCCTCCGAAGCACGAATCATCTTACTTATCAGACATTTAGGTGATCAGGCTACAATGTCCTACCTTACCAAACTAGGACAACAACACAAAGTCGTTGCTCCCGCCGGGAATCGAACCCGCGACCTCCGGGTATGAGTCGAACGCTCTAACCACTACACCACGGAGGCCACCACCATCAATCGTTTAAACTAGGTTCATCGCTGCTGTGGGCTGCAAGGAACAGTGTGCTGAAACTAAGGGTCATTATCCTAACATCATTGTCGCTCGTTTGTAAAAAGCCTAAGATAAATTTTAAAAGTCAGTGTTTTCTTTAATTTTTTATATATGAATATAACGGAAAACTATAACATGCTGTCATCTATGTAATATAAATCAAGTATCATCAATCAATATACTTGATTTTGGTTGAATCAACTAGAATCGACTACTTAAGTCGATTTTGGTTGAATCAACTAGAATCGACTACATAAGTCAATTCAAGTTGATTCAACCAGAATCAAGGCGATTGGTGTGTCAGAAAATTTATACCAATTTACTGAATTGGTTCGAATCTTACAAAACAAACACTTTAGGGTAGGCAATCCATAAAATAATTCGATAGTCGTACGATAGTGACGTCCTATTTATATATCAAACCAAATTAGACTTTATCATCTACGTTAGTGCTGAAGTAACGTCCATCTTGCGTACCGCCTTTGGAGTAACCCCCCAGAATTGCACTACTGAAGCGATGTTGAAAAAAAAGAGGTCCCCTAGATTTTTTATATTATTTATTTATATATTTTGTCAACAGATGGCACGCTCCGAAGCGAGGTAGAAGCACGCGGGCGCGGTACGGAGCCAGCGTTCCTCCACGAGCTGCATTCGACGCTGGCGCCCGCTGCCGCGCCCGACCACGACACTCAGCACACACTCACTCTCATCCTCAAAGGTAACCACAGACAATGTGTTATATTGCAGAGTAACCATAGACACAGCGTGTTATATAATAGCAAACTGCATTCGACCTGCTACGACACTCAGAACAGACTCACTCTCATCCTCAAAGGTAACCATAGACAGTGTGTTGTATTGTAGAGTAACCATAAACAATGTGTTACATTGTAGAGTAACCATAGACATAGTTTTATATAGTAGCAGTTCGCAGCTGCATTCGACGCTGGCGCCCGCTGCCGCGCCCGACCACGACACTCAGCACACACTCACTCTCATCCTCAAAGGTAGACAATGTGTTATATTGCAGAGTAACCATAGACACAACGTTTTATATAGTAGGAACCAGCGTTCCTCCACGAGCTGCATCCGACACTGGCGCCCGCTGCCGCGCCCGACCACGACACTCAGCACACACTCTCATCCTCAAAGGTAACCATAGATAGTGTGTTATATTGTAGAGTAACCATAGACACAGAGCGTTATATAGTAGCAGTTAGCAGCTGCATTTGACGCTGGCGTCCGCTGCCGCGCCCGACCATGACACTCAACACACAATCACTCTCATCCTCAAAGGTAACCATAGATAGTGTGTTATATTGTAGAGTAACCATAGACACAGAGTGTTATATAGTAGCAGTTCGCAGCTGCATTCGACGCTGGCGCCCGCTGCCGCGCCCGACCACGACACTCAGCACACACTCACTCTCATCCTCAAAGGTAACCATAGATAGTGTGTTATATTGTAGAGTAACCATGGACATAGTTTTATATAGTAGCAGTTCGCAGCTACATTCGACGCTGGCGCCCGCTGCCACGCCCAACCACGACACTCAGCACACACTCACTCTCTTCCTTAAAGGTAACCATAGACAATATCTTATATTGTAGAGTAACCATAGACACAGCGTGTAATATAATAGAGTTCGCGGCAGTTCGCATTTCGTGTCGCAGTGAAATTTGCAAAAATTGTACCACATCAGCTAGTCATTTATAATTGGCAATTATAATAATAATAATAATATATTTTTATTTCAGATAAATCCATATAGTGTTAGTAAACTTAACCTATATTAGTACACAAAAAGAAACGTAAATTAACTAAAAAAAAAAACATTTTTAGTAAGGCTTTGGATCGGCATTCACGTGCGAGATACGTGAATTCCGATTCAATGCCTCATCATCGGACAGTCTAGCCTATTTGCCAGGCACGTGCTTTCCATAGAGACTCAAAGACATTGTCTACCCGGAGGTTCCCTAATATATGCGCATTTTTTTATTCAAAAATAAATTATAATAGACTAATATTTTCAAATAAACGCGCGCTTTCCTGTCCATCGCGCCATATGCTGGCTACGTACTCGCTTACTTAGTGTAGGTATACGTATATATATACGCAGTACTCTAGGCAGCTACCTAGAAGACAATTCTCCATAGTGTCTCGATTTACACACATTCACAGTGCACGGATAGGAATTTGCATGTGTAGTGTGATCGTCTACGTATTTCATCGACGCACACACACGCGAAATTTCCGCACACACAACCAATATCTAAGACAAGAGCTTATGCCAGCCATTTTTAAAACGCGTCAGTTATACAAAGCTAATTTTTGTATGGAAAAAACTATTAGGTTAGTGAAATACTGAGTTTCAAAAATGGCCCTTATCTTTAAGCTAGTTCTATCTCAATAATCAACGTTTTTTATCTCTTTTCACTTTTGACCAATAAGGAATGATATCGATTTCGAGCCTTTTTATTTGTTCCTTGAAGCATTCCGTGATGAAAAGTAGAAAGTTATTGGTTCTCGCTTGTGTTACGCTACCAATTTAAATACGCGGAATATGTTCGAGGATAAAATGAAATTACGTAAACTTTTGTGTTAGTCGTACATATTTGATATTTTTTCTTGTCCAATGATAATTATTTGCATTGTCGCATTACAAATTACAAGTGATTACGATCTGCTTTGAACTTTGTTTGCTATCGCAAATGAAATTAGGAGGAAAACTTTATTACCGCTTTATAACAACGCTTTAATGCAATAGAAAGTTTTTCATGTAAAAGTTGTGCACCAGGTGTTTGTTCTAACTTTTGAGGACAAAATAGCAATAATCATAAATGGCCGATGCCAGCCTATTTTGGATTTCATTCAAACAAGCGGTAAGCTAAAAAGAACATTTAATAGTATTAAACAATATGACGCGTATAAGTGGCTCTCGGGATGTAAACACACTAATAGGGTCAGTTCAGTCAGAGAGTTTTTTTTTGTCCCACTGCTGGGCAAAGGCCCCACAATTAGTCTATCCTGCAATAATCGGTGATGCACGTCCCTGCATTTGCTAACACACTTAGAATGCCGTTGGAGCTATTTCGGACACGCTGCATTAGCGAGGCGACTCTTTTTCTGACGATTGCCTGAAAGCCGTCAGTGTGCCTTTCTGCAAACATGCCCGAAGCACTACAATGTTTTGGCAACACCAACAGCATTCTAAATGTGTTATTATATTATACACGAAGGGCGCTGAGTGACCGTTGAGTATAGCTGCAATCTATGGGATTGCAGGTATAAAAAGACTGGCAGTATGCCTTGAATAGGGTAATTTTGACATCAGCCGTACATCTTGCAAACCTACGAACCAGCATATTCCCCCGGACAGCCAACGCCCTTCGCTCCCTCTCAATGTCGACGTCATCTTTGAGATTTTCGGAGACCCAGTGACCCAGGTATTTAAAGTCTGCAACTCTCTCGAGTGGAGCCTTATTCAAAAACACTGGCGGTATTGTGCTCACTTTATGCTCGCGAGGTTGAAAAACGAGCAGCTGGCTCTTTTTTTAATTATACCTAAGCCCATGGGCCTCATGGGCGTCAGCAATTATGATATCTTTATTTTCTTCACAGGCCTGGTCTTCACAACCATCATCCTCGGAGCAATACTCGGTAACGCGCTCGTTATCATCTCAGTCCACCGGCACCGAAAGCTTAGAGTCCTCACAAACTACTACGTCGTCAGCTTGGCGGTCGCTGACATGCTCGTCGCTTTATGTGCGATGACCTTTAACGCCAGTTCAGAATTGACAGACGACTGGCTGTTCGGCCCTTTAGTCTGTGACATTTACAACTCTCTAGATGTCTACTTCTCTAGCGCCTCAATCTTACATCTTTGTTGCATTTCCGTTGATAGATACTACGCTATTGTTAGACCTTTGGAATATCCTGTCACTATGACGCACAGAACTGTATGCTTCATGCTGGCAAACGTCTGGCTCTGGCCGGCTTTCATCAGTTTCGTTCCAATATTCATGGGTTGGTATACCACAGAGCAACACAGACAATACAGAAGAGCTAATCCTGACGTCTGTATTTTCAAAGTAAACATAGTTTACGCTATAGTCTCATCTAGTGTATCTTTCTGGATACCAAGTGTGGTGATGATATCGATGTATTGTAGGATCTTCAGAGAAGCAATTAGGCAACGAGAAGCGTTGACTAGGACTTCTTCAAATATTCTCCTCAACTCTGTGCACATAAAGCACACTTCACACTCCGCTCACCATTCCCATTACCTCCATCCTGATAGAAGACCTTCAGATATAAGTCCGAACTACAGCACGTTTACAGAAGTCGGGCCAGAAGAGACTGAATTTGGGGGGGAGGTAGTGATGTCGATTGGGGATATTTGTCCTAGCAAGGAAGCTAGTCCGCGGAAGTCTGTAAATGTTAGTTGTGATACTGCGAGCTCTGGGTATTGCTCTGGGGGATCGAATAAGAGGTCTTCGAGTGGTCAGCCTCCAACAGGGTGGAGACCAAGTTGTTCCTCTGCCGTCGCGTCCAGGGATTTGGCTAAAGCTGCTACGGAGCTTAATGCACAAGGTAAATAATGATCGATTTTATTTCTTTACATTTATTTTAGACATCCTTAGGAGGGGCCTATGTTAGTGGGCTTCCTGTGGCTAATATGATGATGATGATGAAGATATTTCTTAACAGATTAACGATTTTTATTCATTTAATACAAGATGAATATTGATATAATCTCATCATGTGCATAAAGAGAGTGATAAGTGTACATGAAGCAAAAGAGGTCTGTCAGGATCGTAGCAAGTGGAGGTCCATAGTGGTTGCCTATCTTTGTAGGAAATAGGCGTGACAATTTGTGTGTATGTGTCAATATAAATTCTTGATTCCAACTGATTGTAATAAGAGAGGAAGGCTTAGAACCAGATGGATTTAATAGAATTTAAATATTACGACTAGGATTGGAGGGAAAAAACAGAGGATAGAAAGTTGTAGAAGGAAAGATGGGAGGCTTTTGCCTAGCTTTGGGACTTTGAAGCTTTGTGTTAAGCTTTTTTTCCTAAGTCGCCTTTTACGACATCCACGAGTTTTGATTCATTTGGAGTGGTCTTATTCTACTCTGCCGGAAACCACACAGCCGTAATGGCTGGGTACACTACCCAGCGTGGTGATCACAAAAAAATCCTATCTTCATTATGGCCTTCGGTCCAGCAGTGGAATAAAGGCTATAAAGAATAATCTTATACCTTTAAACAAGCAATTCTTGTATGTATGTATATATATATATATATATATATATATATATATATATATATATATATATATATATATATATATATAAATTTATAAATATATATATATAAATTTATATATATAAATTTATATATATATTTATAAATTTCTGTGATCTCGAAAACGGCTCTTAACGATTTCGCTGAAAATTTGTATATGGGGGTTTTCGGGGGTAAATTATCGATCTAGGTTAGTTTTATGTTTGGGAAAACGCGTGTTTTCGAGTTTTCATGCGTTTTTCTTTTCACGCAGAATATGGTCGCTAATTTCGTCGCGGCGACCGCCTTGATTTTAGCTCAGTGGTTAAGGATACCGACCGCTAGAAAAAGTGTTAAGGGTTCGAATCCCACTCGGTTACTTACTTTTTTTTATGTTTAAGTTTATGTTTAATTTTTTATTTTGCATTGTTTTTAGACAAGTTTAAAAAAATTAGTAATGTTTGAGATGTAACCGAGCAAAACTCGGTCGCCCAGGTACTAGTATTATGCATAAAAGACGGATTTAAATCGAGGGCCATAGATGAATCACGAACACGTGAAGGATTCTAACGATTGCATCACGACCGCAGGGAGTGGTTCATGATTATGAAATTTAAAATTTAAACGAGGGAATTTCCAATGCTACGAAATATATTATTTAATTTTGTAGGTAAAGTCAAGGACTTTAAAATGTCGAAGTATAGAAAATACATTTAAAGGTCGTCCTCAAATAGATTCCAATTCAATCACGACTTTTGTTTCCTTGGTTTCATATTTCATAATGTATTGTAGTACAGTCGGATGATGAGATACCTGGGCCTTGCTTTACCTTTATTCTGAATTTTCTCTTAAAATCAAAATAATATTAACATGAATATGTATATATAGCAAGATTTTCTTTAAGTGTTTCTAAAATTATTTTGATTTTAAGAAAAAAATCAAAATGTAGATAGAGGGCTCGCACAGATATCTCGTTAGCCAATTGTACATATCTTACGTCCGAGTGCCCTTTAAATAATAGTTTTCTCTAAAATATTTAGTTGAATAGTTTTTGTTTAGTATCTGTGGAATCTATTTCTACTACTATTTTGTCGTTTACTACTTCTTTCTAACCGAATTCCAAAAAGGAGGAGATTTTCAATTTATTTGCTAGGCAAATGAAAAAACTATCTACGTCTATTGTTCACTCCCAATAATTTTTCAACTGCTAAACCGATTTTCATCAAACATAGCTTAAAACCACCGCAAGGAACCTTGCTTTTACGTAAAAAAACCGCATCGTAATCGGCCATCCGTGCGATAGTTACGATGTCACAGATAGACACACAGACAGACATTGACGTCAAACTTACATTACCCTTTCTGCTTGCGTCGGGGGTTAATTAAACTCATAATTATTTAACTCGCCATTTAATACATCGCTTTCTCAACTTCAAAACACATCTAATTCGCACCAGCTAGTGCCAACTTCTAAATTAATAGCGCTTAATCCAAAAGTTCCAGTCAAGCTTAACTTATCAAGTGTAAACTGCCTAAATCGAGTTAATTTGAGCATTCATAGCGAAATTAATGTGATGCGAGTTAGTGCTGCCGCTCGAGTGTTCACTATCGATATCGATAGTGAAGATCTGTGGGAACTCCACTGTCCTAGCTCAGTAAAGGTGTATTCCCACATGAAATGAATATAGTAGAGGTCGTGGAGAAAGAGACTTAAAAGAAGAAGAGAATAAATTTATTTATTATATAATAGAACTGATTGGGTATGCAAGAAAGTACAAGTACTTAGATGTTTTTAGTATAAGAAGTGAAATACGAATGAGTCAGAATAATGAAGAAGGAATGTGACTAGAATTTTAAAATAGAATTTAGAAATGAAATTTGAAGATAATAAAATGATAGAAAGGAGGTAAGCAAGAATATGAAGGATGGAGCTTATTACCTACCGTTTAAGATCTATCTAGTTGTAACTCTTGACGTGTGCGAGTGTGGCTCCCTCCTACAAACTATGGCGCAACTACTTTTTTGCCTCAGGTGCCGCCCTACCACCTGCTCCCTGGACGACTTATACAACGTAGCAGAGACATACCTGTTATAAACTGAACCACGGGCTATACTAGATCACTATAGTATCTAGATATATAAAATAAGAAACTGAATGACTGACTGATTGGTGACTGACTGACCTATCAACGCACAGCCCAAACCGCTGGGTCTAGAGACTCATGTCCCTTCCACGTTGTATACGGTTACTAACGATGCTGTCAGAGTAGCTCAACATTGAAATGCAAGAATATTTTTTTTAACAAAAAAAAGCATCAACACGCATAGAAAGTCTATAGTAGTAGCAATCGATACTATCGGTAGTATTGCTTTCATAATACATGTACATAGTGTCGATGGTTTATTTGTCATCACGGCTCAATATCGATATTATATTTTTATGTGTCGATAGTATTGTTGACTATCGATAGAATTGCACTAAAATAGACTATCGATTGGCTTATGGCATTTGTTAACTAAAATAATCGATAGTAAAATCATCGATAGTAAAACTATCGATAGTTCAGCATCACTGCTGCGAATTGTTTCGGCGCCAATGGGTAAAATTTAATGGAATTTAGAAATTTTGGGGCCACTTCGTAAATGAAATATGATTTTGAAATAATTTATGGCGTATTTGATAATTTTCATTGTTGTTTTACTAATCCAAAGGTCCAATTTATTATAAAGTATAATCGAACGAGCGACGTTCTTTGAGTCTACTTAAAACAATCTGTCGTTGATACACGGTGATTTTTTATTTATTTATTTATTTAACTTTGTTACGTGAAATGTAATAGCGGTAAGGCGGTAGGCCTTTTCTACCGAGCTCACAACAATAGACCGAAATAACCTAGGCCGAATAACTGATGAACACAAAACTGTTCTTCACTGCTCTGTTCTTCGAGCTACCAGTCACTTACAGGTGGTGTTGACATGCAAACCTTTCGGATATATGTGCAAAACCTTTAACAAAATTTTTCACTGATTTTGGAGCCGGTGGCTACTTCATAAGATCGTTAGTAAGACCCATTTAGAGAGTCAAAATAACATTCAGGAACAAAAAATGTTGACTAAAACTCAAAAGTAAAATCGTGTGATCAATTAGTGCCAGTAGCGCCGCCGGTCGGCAGGCCGGAGTATGTCGAGGTCACCCGGCAGTTTTGGACGGGCGTAACTACGTGGTCTTGATCGAAAATCATTATCGCAACTTTTTTATTTTATGTCGTATACAAATTTAGATTACGTAAATTACGTGTATGGATAGAGGAATTTATTTACTATACGTAGGATTACATATATGTATGATTGTTCGACAATAACTTGGGTAGTTTTAATCGAAGGTTTTTGAAATATACCTAGTAGTGTAGAAGTAGCCAATAATTTTTTTAAGTTCGATGTTGAACCAAATCGGTTAAGGAGTTGCTGTTTTATGAGGTGCGCGAGTAAATAGTTCTGAGCATATTACTACTATTTTAAGTAAGTACATATAGTATAATAAACTAGTGGCTCTGTAAGCTGTACCTTACGAGTTACCCCAGCTCGTTGAAGTTTATCGAATGAAAAAGGGTTCCGTTTTTTCATTTTTGTACGGAACCCTAATAAAAGATCGCGACGAGTTAATAACCTCCTTTTTTTTAAAGTTGGTTAAAACTGCTAAAACTCCAACATTCACATAAGCGGCCATAAAGAGACGCGATTGTATCAATATTTAACTTCTCTTTCCCCTAATCGTAATCCTATTTGAGGATTGCCTGAAGCGTGCCGTTGCTTTCGAGCAAATGTTATTTATGCCATATAATTCATGCCCAAGAAATGCCAGGAATTTACGATATTTGAGCTGCGAGCGGATTTTACTGATTCTACTCGTACTTTAAGAATCTGGCAGTTGTACTCTTATATTTTTTATGTCTGTATGTTTTATGTACGTTTTTATCCGACTATGGCAAAGCCAAGAAGAAGGGTAATGATTTTAGCGGTCTATCTACGTATGATATTTGAGCTGCGAGCGGATTTAACTGATTCTACTCGTACTTGGACAATCTGGCAGTTATATTTATGTTTGTACGTTTTATGTACGTTTTTACCCGACTATAGCAAAGCCAAGAAGAAGGGTAATGATTTCAGCGGTCTATATATGTATGTGGACTTTGTGGATATCTATGTGTGTTCCATCGTAGCATCCGTACCGCTTATGCAATTTTCACAAATAAACTGCAATCGATTTGTCATTATTGTCCAAGTGGCAAAGCCAATTTGTATGCAATAAATGTATATAACGAATGTTATAACAAAAAAATGGGAGTCAGAAAAAAGCTTTTTGTTTCGGTATTGAGTGGGATATGCAATGCACATTTCAAGAATATATATGTTTTTAGCTGTAAAAGACTCCCATAGTCGAGTATTCGTTTTTAACGTACATCTTTTTAGGTAGGTTTATTTTGATTGTGACTTCGTAGGTCGTAAGTAGATTAGACTAATATAATTAATGGAAGCGAAGCGTAGGATACACACAAGGTGGTCAGACGACCTGACTAAGGTGGCTGGAAAGCGCTGGATGCAGGCCGCTCTAGATCAGTCATTTTGGAAATCTTTGGGAGAGGCCTGTGTCCATGTGCCTGGGGCCTCTTGAGATACAGCCTGGTGACAGACAGACGGAAAGACGGACAAACGGACAGACAGCGAAGTCTCAGTAATAGGGTCCCGTTTTTACCCTTTAGGTACGGAACCCTAAAAAGAACAAGCAGAAGTCGTGTCGTATACGCACAGAATTAATAATAGTATTGCATAGTATAGGGTTAGGGCATACATTAAACCGAAAAAGGGAGACAAAAAATACTGCAATGACAAGAACCTTGTTTTTAAATATATTGATGGATTGAATTGAAACATTTGGCATAAAGACAGCTATAAAATATTAAGGAAATATTTGAATTTTCCGGGATGTTGTGTTGTTTTTTTTTTCAAATGAGAGCAGATCCAATGCTTCTCTCATTTGAAAAAAAAAACATTTGAAAAGAAACAGAGATATCATTTCAAATTGTGTCTTGATCAAGCCCTAGATAACCTATTTTAAATTCAAACTATTTTATGAACTACTGTTTAAATTTTAAAGTGAGAAAGTAAAGCTTTTCTACGCACATTTGCAAAAAACGGTCACGTTTGGCCCGAAAAATGCAGGTGGCCCCTGCATTTTCTAGAGACCCCTACGACCCTTAATTAATTTTTATCCCGAAAAATGTAAAACTCCAATGGAAGATACTGTCAAATAACCAACAACTGGACTTTGACATGCAAGCAATATATAATTAAATTCATGTACATATTTAGGTCATTGATCCTAGCACTTTGACGTGAATTAAACCGCTAACATTTGGTTACCATCCATCACAGTATTTGCGGTGTTCATTAATACGCTCAATATTTAGAGATTACCTTGATGGGATTGATTCAGGGTAATTAAATTACAGTACGTCTGTCTACATAAGCCAGTAGACCCATTTTTGAAACGCGGAGTCACTAAGCGAACGGATTTTTTTAATGGAAAAACCATTCGGTTTGTTACTCAGCGTCTAAAGTTTATTAAAAATAATTGGCCAAGTGCCTGTCGGGCCACGCGCAATATAGGGTTCCATAAATGCCAACTTGCAGTCTAAAACGGCTAAGTATTGAATTTGTATGAAATTTTCCTTTTCGAGTACATTTTCAAGTTGATCACCTATAACTTTTTAATTTGTTAACCCTACTTAGCTCTGATAGTTTTCCTTTAAACTGCATTATATATACTATAGCTGTGATTTTTTTCACGTGTATATAACCGTACAGCAGATAGATGGGGGGGACTCGTGACTTTAACAAAAAAATTTACTTGAAACCTAAATATTTTAGACACGGATCCCTAAATCGAAAAATGGTGTTCCTAAGCTCACAATATTTTTGAAAGACCTATTTAACGATACCCCACACAATATGTTTGTAGAGAAAAAAAATATTGACTTCCTCTTTACTTGTATGGCAGCTACCCTAAAAAAAAAATTGTTTCCATATTTTATTTTACGACTTTTTTGCCATGACTGATATACATATTCATGCCAAATTACAGCTTTCTAGTACTTAAAGTTTCTGAGTAGGACCGCGGACGGACAGACAGACATGGCGAAACTATAAGGGTTCCTTGTTTACTACGGAACCCTAAAAACCGACTACACTATTTAGTGATGATTGGTGAAACAACATATTCTAACCGATGATACGTGAAATCAATATGCGAAGCGCCATCCATCATTTGCATTGTTAATAAAAAGTCCTGACTTTCAAACATTAATCTATATCTATATATCTATACATATAATAAAACAGTAAAAAAAGTGTGTCTGTACATTAAATATATTTCCAAAAAAAAAATGGGGGGCGATAGAGACTTAGTAATAGAGTAAGAATTTAAAAAAAAATGTCTGTCTGTCTGTATGTCTGTTTGTCTCTTTGTACACGCTAATCTCCGGAAATACTGGACGGATTCGAATGAAACTTTTTTTGTTAAATAGCTATTAAGCCTGGGCAACATATAGGGTATAAATGATTTTGGAAAATGGAACAACTATAATAGAAACACAAATAGAAAACTATAAGAGATATAAAAATGCCGCCTTAGTAAAAGTTGTTCAGCCTGATGAGCATTTTCCAGAGACATAAAGTCTACGCGAACGAAGTCGCGGGCTTCGGCTAGTCCCCAATAACTTTTAAACGGATGAACCGATTTTTATCAAACAAAGAAGGAGATCTTTTACCCTTGTAAAATATTAATCATTACGTAAAAAGAAACCGCATCCAAATCGGTCCATCCTTTCGAAAGCTACGGTTGGCACCGTAGCTTTCGAAAGGATGGACCGATTTGGACATGACATGCACACAGACAGACATTAGCGTCAAACTTATAATACCCCTCTCTTTATGGGGGGTTAAAAATGGCTTTCAAGACTCTTGTGAGTGTCACCGTTTGGAAAGAGCCGAGCACAGTTATTTGCAGAGATAATAATATACTTCGCCTGGTATTCTCTTCTCGTGACAGTTAGTGACGTCATTGGTACATGAATACCTACGTCGTCGTCAGTTGCGAAGCGGTTTTCAAATAGCGCTATATTTGTGACAAATAAATAAATAAATAGGGACAAATTACACTGATTGAGCTAGCCCCAAAGTAAGTTCGAGACTTGTGTTATGGGATACTACCTCAACGATACTATATTTTATAACAAATACATGTATAGATAAACATCCAAGACCCAGGACAATTTGAAAAAGGCCATTTTCCAACTTGCCCTGGCTGGGGATCGAACCCAAATATAGCGCTATATTGGTAAAACGCGCTGAAACAGAGGGCGGAGGTTCTCGCAAAACGTTTAAATAGTCTATATAATACGACATCTAGTGTCGGCTTCTCGAATTACTTATTAAAAGGGATGCTTAAAGCAACAAGCACGATACAATATAAATATTTGAGTACATAATGCAATGTAGGCCAAGTTCTCTGGCTGCCCTGGCTAAGTATAGCTCTGTTAGTAGGCTCAGAGAGGGTCTTACTCCTGCAGTGGAGACAAAAAGACCTAATTATGATGAATGCAATGTAAGACATATAGATGGCGCTTGTGTTTTAAAATCTAATTTACGTTTACTGGGTCTTGGATGTTTATCTATATATGTATTTGTTATAAAATATAGTATCGTTGAGTCAGTATCCCATAACACTAGTCTCGAACTTACTTTGGGGCTAGCTCAATCAGTATAATTGGTCCCTGTGTATTAATTTATTAACGTTATTTTAACAGGTGCAACTCTCCGAGCAGCTGGCAAGTCCTGGCGGGCAGAACACAAGGCGGCCAGAACGCTTGGCATTATAGTCGGGGCGTTCTTGTTGTGTTGGCTGCCATTTTTTCTTTGGTAAGTATCCTCATCTTTTTCAAGTATTTTAGTCTTCACTGCAGGAGCGCGATCCTCTCTGTACTACCAGATTCATGCTTGGTCATGGTCAGAGCAGCCAGAGGACTTGGCCTACACTTTCCTCACTGTCCCGGCGGGTTGCAGAGGTCTCATTGATGTTTATAAGCTTTGTTTATCTTTTATTTCCTAAGTTGCCTTCTACGACATCCTCGGAAGGACATGGAGTGGCCCTATTCTACTCTGCCGAACTAAAACCACGCTGCTTACTCTCATCTCTGAACTCTGAAACGATGACGGAAGTTTCCCCGTTGGTGACAATGTAATATTATGGAGATAATGATTTGATATTATAATAAGGAGGTGGTCATGTCATCTGGGATAAAACAACATAACTCCACCGAATTTGGACTCGACTGATCCGTCTTGAAGATTAATTTATAATTTTTAGTTCAGTTTTTCAGATTTAGCTTGTTTCCTATACAATTTTTTTAATAATAACTTATTTATTTCTGTTTATTAAAACTTAACAAAGCCACCTTTTTAAAAACAAATCATGACTTTTTTCATTGAATATAAATAATTAAAACTCTTTTCAAGAAGACACAAAAGCTTTTGTGTGGTTGTTCCAACTGTATTTAACTTTAGTCCGCATCGCAACTGCATTCTATGACTGCACTACAATGCAGGATACTAACTTAATAGGTGGGATCGTGTCGTGGTAGTTTTTAGCTTTTGCACTAAAATATATTTAAAAAAAATGACCTTCACTAAGAGATAAATTTACGCCGTGTGGCTAAGTATAACACTCCAAGTCATCCCGTGGATGTCATAGAAGGCGACTTAGGAAATACAAGCTAAACAAAGCTTATAAACATCAATGAGACCTCTCCAACCCGTCTGGCCAGCGTGGAGAGTGTAGGCCAAGTCCTCTGGCTTCTCTGGCAAAGTATGACTCTAGTAAAGAAAGGGTCGTTCTCCTGCAGTGGAGACAAAAAGAATCGTTCTGTCTGCGACCACGAAAGATGTAACTCCTATTCTTCTTTTTATTCTAAAACAATGTCCTACCGCTTCACGTGTGTAAAAGCGATGCGTGTTGATCTCCTGCATAGCTGTGAAACCATCCTAAACTAACACTAATAATATATCCACAGGTACGTCACAACCAACGTGTGTGGAGAGCCTTGCGAAACACCATCCGTAGTCGTCGGCGTCCTCTTCTGGATCGGCTACTTCAACTCAGCACTAAACCCCTTAATATACGCATACTTTAACCGCGACTTTAGAGACGCGTTTAAAAACACGCTGATGTGTGCCCTGCCTTGCTGTTTTAGCTGTTGGAAGGACACAGGCACGGCGCAATTCGTGTAGTAGTAGACGCGCGACTTTGGACGTTGAGATGACATTTCTAATGCTCTCATGTTCTTTAAAAAATCTGCACTTCTTACATTAGTTAAAAGTTAACAAATAAGTTAGTGAACCTTGCCATATTGCGAAAAATCGGAGCTAAATTTAAGAGTAAATAGTTTATTTTTCAGGCAAATGAAAATTATCCCTGACTTTCAAAAGTTTCATATATAAACGCCATCTAGTGTATCATTTTTTGTCGAGGGTAAAAACAACCGACCGTACTATCATTTCAGATTCACTAACTTAGTTGTTGACCTATATATAACGCTACTGATTTAAAAAGCATTGCTGTTTTTGTCAATTGCATAAAAAGTCGGTATTCCTAAATTGGTAGCTATACTCACTATTTAACTCATATGTATCGACGCAAATGAAGTCCAGTTATAATTCTGGGGTAACAGGAATGTCATCTTCATTTGAACGTCCACGAGTGCGCAAATCGCAAGAAAAGTCGCAAGACTGCTGTATATTAAAAGGGGAAAAGTTATTGTTGCTCGTGCTAAGCAAATTAGGCTTTAGAATTGTAAGTGTATGTTTGTATAAAAAAAATATGGTTGTTACATATGATTTTGAGTCGGTTTAGTTTGAGCAAAGAAATCATTTTGTGATTGCTTTTTAGGGTTCCGTACCCAAAGGGTAAAAAAGTAATTTTTTATATATAATGTACAGAATTCTTCGTGCGCGAGTTTTTCCTTAGCCGGTTAAATAACCGGCTAAGGAAAAACTCGATATCTAAATAGACATAGATACACAACTATCTAGTACCTTACATCAAATCAGCTACGAGAAGTCAACTTCTGAACAAAGGAACAAGGTGTTTAAATACGTTTGGATGCCAGGTTGTCCGACCACCTAGTAGGTGGATGTCCTACGCTCTGTTCTTAACGGTATGTGGCCGCCATTCAAGAACCCTTTTGCCCCATTGGCCATCGGTTCTTCGGGCTATGTATACATATATTATATGGCCGAAAATAGCTTATATTTTACGAGTCAGTATTTCTAAAAACAAAATGGCGATAGTCTCTTTGGATTGTGTTCATCTTGTCTTTTTTCCACTTTGACATCTGCAAAAAACAAAAGGGCATTTTTTTTTAAATATAATAGAAATATTTATGATTCATAAGTAATATCAAATTACTTAAAATTGCTATTCTTTGCATAAACTAGACAGATACCTGAAGCGAATGAGACATTTGTAAATAAAACTATTCTGCTATGTATTTATATGTAGGCAATATTTATCAAACGACTTGTTAAAACTCTTAAAAGTAATATATGTATGTAGAAAGATATAGTATATAAGTAGTTAATTTTTATCACGCTGTACACTGAAATATTATTTAATAAGGCTTTGTATTATGTAAATTAATTGATAGCATAGATATATATATTTTAGGTTAATGTATATATTATGTATGCTAGTCCATAAGGTATTATTCTATGGGCCTTTAATATTGTAACTAATATAACGTTGCCTGAAATAAAGTGATTTGGTTTGATAACTATTTTTGAGGGTGAATCCATTCCGTGATACTGAATAACTTTCCCCAAGGCAGATACGTCGAAATATAAAAATAATTGTTGACATACAAACCGGTCAACTTGCATTGGAGGCCAAAAATTACTTTCATATATCGATATTTCAAAAACCAATATTAGTTACATTTGATTTCACATTAATCATAAAGGTCAGACTTTTCTTAAAAGCTAATCTTGGTTTCTTTCTTCAAAATACATTAACTAATTTGTAAATATCCATTTAATACAAAAATATCTTAAAGTCAACAATAATTTCTAAATTAAGTAAATTTATATTTTCATTGGAAGAGTGGATTGAGGGGCTACATAGTATAAATCTTGGTTTGTCAAATTGTGCGTGAAAATATATTGTTATAAATAGCTAATAGATATATTGTGATAGCTAGATAACTTGGCAATAATTGTTTATTTCCACGATTATGCTTTATACTGCCATTTTGAATTTATTCATAGAACATGTGTTATATAGGCATAGGAAATAGTTGCTCAAAATGCGTTGTTATAAATAGTTTTTATTTATAGCAGTAATCACGTTTTGAAATGAATAGGTAGATTAGTATTTTTATTAATATTCTATGTTCCTATCAATGTATCTTATATATTTTTATTAGTTTATTTTTTTTAAAGTTTTAACCATTTTACTTGTATACAGTTACAATTTGATCCTTTTTAATAAAATCCTGTAAATATAATCAACACTACGATTCGGAAACAATAATAATTAAATAAACTGTAAGATATCGTTATTATGAATGACAAATTAATTGTACTAAGTTAATTTAACCTAATTTAAATTTCACGAATTACTTACGATTGCGGCGTATTTAAACTCGATTATCATAATTTGACTATTCATGTTTTTGATTCGAAATAAGCGTTCATTGTTAGAATAACAGAAATAATTATGAAATATGAGTTTTGAAAACTGATACTTCGAATTCTGTTTACGCAGGTATTTATCATTATCAGTATAATACTGAAGTAGTCTTGAATAATTTATTTTTATGGAAAGTAGGTCAGTTAATTATGTTTTGACATAAATTAATATAATTAATAACTTAAAGAACGCAAACACGCAGTGTCGTCCTTTGCAAAATGGCGTCCCCGCACCTCATTCTCAACACATTGATGGGTGCACGGGTGTAAGTATGTGTAGTTTAATTTGTAGTAGTAGTAGACATAAGGCCCAACACAGACGACAGACTTTTTGTCCGATCGAGTCTGCGGCGCACAAAAAGTCTCCGTGGCGCGCAAAAAGTCCTTCGCGGATTGTTCACTGACTCAACGCACACGACGCACATTTTGTATCATTCTGTCGGCAGAACTGTAGGGATGAACGTACACGCCATAAAAGTGTTTGCGAAGATTGATGCAAGATTGCTATGTATAATAATATACTTCACCTGGTATTCTCTTGCCGTGACAGCTGGTGTCGTAAGTGGAAAAAGAATAGGTACGTCACCAGGTCGTCACGAAGTGCGTCACGGATAGTCTGTCGTTTGCGTTGGGCCTAAATGTTACTCTGCCGGTATGAAGCGCCATACCCTGTGATTACGGATTGAGTTTACTGCCAGACTGTTAATTAAAAATACATGAAGACTGAATTGAATATGTTAATACTCATAGTTCATTCCCTTATGCGGAAAAGTTTCAACAAACTTATACATGTATAAGGATCCATGTCGCTTGGCTATGTAATATACCTTCGTTCTCGTAGAAATCTCCTTACAATAAAATGATATAGTATGCCTAACACAATTTAACTACAGTGTAACATGTAAAACTTCAAACATAAAAGGTTAAAGACTCCCAACTCGGTTTTTACGGTCTCTCGCCCTGAAATATGCCCCAGGATCCACGTAACATCGCATGCCGGGTGATACTAACCGTCACACTTTGTGCTGTTCTTTGTTTGAGTTAATTATTTGAAATGCAAAATCCTTGCTTTTGTGTCGTAAAATCGTGAACTGTATTGCTTTAATGTATCAAAAAATTATAAATATATGAAATTATGTGACACAGGATAATAAATAAATATGATTTTCTTAATGCTTGTTAAATGCCAAAGAAAATTGGCTTCAAAATGATAAACTTATTTAAAATAGTCACTTACTGCCTTTTTTTTATGGATGACTAAAATTCATAAATGCTTCTTTAGTTAATCGGTAAAAGTCAGTTTTTAATGCATATTTTAAACCTATTTTAGAAAAATCCGGAACCGACCACTAGTTTATTGTGGTGCTAACATTTCCTAAGAGAATATGAAAGATAGTTTATTGCAGTGCTTACATTTCCCAAGAGAATATGAAAGAAAATAGACATCCTTTATGGATGCGTGATGTAAGAAAGCCACCGTTTAGTATGGTACGGTTGTAAAAAATGGGATGGCGAAGTTCTGGCTAATAAAATAGTTACCTTAAGGCTTTCAGACTGACGACCTAGAAAGACGTGGGGGTATGCATTAAGCGAGGCATGGAGGAGAGGGGGTTAGTACAGATATGGTAAATGATAGAAAACGATGGAGGAAGTTGACATACTGAGTCGACTCCAAATAGGGAGAAGGTGAGGAAGATGATAATGATAGAAGTGTGACCTCCTGATCAATGTAAAACATTTTCTATAGTATATGATTTTAGAGTTTTGCGGACACAATAATTATTATTAGTATAACGGGACTTAAATTAATTTGTTAAGTGTGCGAACAACAAAAAACAATTCCCAAATGGACACCGTCAGTGTTGTGAACAGACGATGAAGAAAGAGGGTAGAGCGATATGATTACCCTTGACAACTAAACATCCATCACAGTTCCTCAGTCCGCCAGCAACCATGAAAGCAGAAGGGTCGTCGAAATATCTGGCAAAAAACGACATTAATCACAGTAATTCCCATAATACCATATACAGCTTCAGTACATGTATCATATACTGTAGCTTCTGCAAAAATTTATCACTAGAAAACATATATAACAACTTAATTGAAAGTCAATGTCACTTAAGTTCCAATCAAAACTACATTAGCTTCCAAAGTGACATAGGACAGCTTAAAACCCTACCTAAGGAAAAAATAAACATTAATTTGAACGAATACAGGAAAACCGCATTATGTGGACCTGTGGGGGGTCCATTATCCATTATCCTTGGACCCTGGGTAAAGCCTGCATAATGTTCAAAGTTGGGTAATGTTACACAAATTTCCATGGATAAGCCTGGTTTTGTTTTTGGACGTAGTGAAATAACAATTTAGACAAATGGTTGGAGTTGCGCAGTTTGTGTGTTGAGACAGATTACACATTTAATATACAGTTGCGGAAGTAGGATAAACATATATATAAAGATGAATCACCTTTTTGCGTACTGTTTACCGTACTTTCGGCTATCAAAAGTAACAACTTTTCCTGTGATATATATGCTGGAAACACAAAAAAAAATTGCCAATTCAAATAACAATTTACAAATGACAAAAATAAGTTTTAAAGTAAATGTAGTTCAATATTGTTCCATCCAGGTCACCTCAGAACTAGACAGGGTCTGTATCTAGGAAACAACCTGGCTCCGGAATGGATTTCAAAGTTCTAGAAGAGTTAGTTTACGGTCCTGGATACATATCCTTCAGAGCCGATTTTAGTTTTTCGCTTCTAAATCAAAGGTTGGTGCAGGTACTTTGATTACTTCTAGAGAACATCTGGTGATAAATCTATTTGAGTTCACTGGTTTTCATAGCTGATTTTGTGACGGACGGCGCCTAAAATTTTCTGTTTGCTTAGAGCCGCAAGACTCAAAATGCTCTGTCTGCCCCATTAGAGAAAAAAAGGTGATAGTGTGTTTTTTTATAGGTTAAGCCGATCCTAAATAAAAATCGAGAATTTTTAATACCTACTTACTTTCAATCCCTGTCGGTTTTTATTTAAGTACAAGGAAATCGTTCGCCGTCATTCCAAAAATATCTAACAAAAATAAACTGTATCTTTAAATTAAGTCCAAAAAAGTGAACAAAACATTTCTACGTTATTTAACAATGAAAACGAAAATAATTCTATCATTATTAAAGTCACTCAAAACGCTTCCTTTAACAATAAAAATTGCGCTTTGGAGTGTGAAACGGAACGCAGCGCGCGCCGACGCGTACGTTAGATGAAACGGAACGTATTTTGTGCCCAGCACGAGCCAATTTATAACCACTGGTGCTGAAAATCAGTTTAGTTCAATTGGAATAGACTCATTACTTGGCTTTAGAAGGATTCAATGCATCTTCTTTACACATTATTTGCGTTTTTTTAATATGCAGCGAAGATAAAGGCTGAATGGAAGTCTGTCAGTCTATTTAGTACTTATAGACTTTGTGTATTTACTGAATGTTTGTATGATCTTGATTTGAATGTTCTAAACTCTTGTTTATACTTACTTAGCCTAATTACACAGATTACAAAAAGTATTGATTTAAAAAAATTGTTAACTAATGTTTAGGTCAAACGTATGAAACACGTTTGACCTAATAATTAGTTTACACAAGCGAAAATAAATGAGCATAAATCCGCAAATATTCTTATGAAGCAAATTTAAATTACTTTGCGTTCGGTGTACCGTTAAAACGGAACATGTAGAACGAAACGCCGCGTAAAACGGAACGCACTGACAGACAATTTATGGGCGGCGATGCTGAAAATCAATTTAGTTTGGCAATATGTCTCCGAATGACGTTAATGTGCGTAATCGCAGGGTTTGGAGATTTATTGCAAGTTGGGTTATATGTGACCTGTATGACCTCGCCACATGTGACCTCGTGTGACCTTGCTATACACATTAAACGCAAGAACTCATAACTATATGCATTTAGACGTATATAGTTATTTGTACTCTAGTGTGATTAATTTAGCCTGTCTGGTAGACATCGCTTTGAAGCGTTAAGTTCGCCTACGGTTGTATTTGATGGTAATGATTAAATAAATAAATCGGTATGGGTAACATATTAACAAAATATTTTCTTGGACTCCTACCTCATCCCAGCGTTTTCTGGAATAAATTCCTGTACTACTTTGAAACCTGGGGTACAATTTTCATCAATTTTCTGAGGTTCATTTTTATAGTGTCAAAATTTATATTTCTACAGTCAAACATATCAAAGAAATTGCAGTGCACATCTCTATTATCAAGCTTACTCACAAAATTTCACGAAAACGTTGAGTATGCGACCTGTAGGTAAGAACAGAGAGACTGATGACGGACAAAATCATTTTTGGCTAACCTCCAAACTAAGACCTTTCGCTCACTCGATCAATAAAATAAAGAGTGAAGTGATGTTGTATGCGAAGGTTAAACGGCTGAGGATATAAAAACATAGAAAACACACCATCAAGAACAAAATGTTTACAGATAAAGTTTAAGGGTGACTCGCGAACGCAAACCCTAAATTTTTTAGCACTTGATACTTAACACGTCACATTGGGTATGTAAACAGCACTCAAACAGCTATCAAGAGGGATGGAAACGGTCCGAAACACTTACGAGAAAGTAACAGCCCATTTGAAAGGCCGCCTTTGCTAGGTAATTTAGGTCCGGTTCGACCTTTGCCTGAAAATGACAGGTTGAGTTAGGGGTCTTTTGTCACTTTTATTGGCACTTGTAGTTCGTTTCGAATGTAAACTCAATACCTTTCTCACAACACGTTTTGGCAGCACAGATATTTTTTTATTATAATAGATTGTTGCACCGAGCAGAAAGTAAGTTATTATTGCACGAGGGTGTGTTTGGAGCCCAAGCGCTAGCGAGGGCTCTAAAAGAACGAGTGCAATTAGGTATATCTTTAATGTTCCAATCATTTTCAATGCTCTCAAGTAGTTTACCAGAACACATATTTTATGTTGCTAAAATACGAATGTTGTTTCTATTTATCTACACTACACGTTAATTTCATTATTTTTGGAGCCGAAGGCCACTTTATAAGGATCGTCGATAAGACCTAATTTACTATTCAAAATGAAATTCTGGATCAAAAAATGTTGACTAAAACTCGAAATTAACATCGTGAGATCAATTAGTAGTATCGCCGCTTAGCGCCGCTGGCCGGCCGGTCGGAGTCGGAGGTCATCAGGTCACGCGGCAGTTTTGGACGGGCGTAACTACGTGGTCTCAGTCGTAAATCATTTTCGCACCTTTTTTATCTTAAGTCATACACAATACACAAATTTGGAATACGTATATAGAGGAATTTATTTAACATACGACATTTTTTTCCTAAACCAATGAAAGTCGGCGTGTATATTTACTTTTTCATTTATATTTGTCAAAACGTAATCTTTATTTTATTGTATCCAGACTTTATCCGAAAGATATGAAAATGTTTTCTTTGTTAACCCTAGAGGATATTATTCCAAGAATGAACGCTATTATTCGGCATGAAAAATACTCGGCTTGTACCATTTTGTTATTTCTAAAGCTTACGATTTATGATACGAAGACAAATAATGTTTTCTGATACAAATCTTGTTGTGTTTTATAGAAACATTAATGTTTTATTAGATTTTGCTGGAAAAAAATATTTATGCAAATACTTATATAATATGTATATTAAAAATGGATATACCTATGTCCAGTATTTTTATTTTTTTTTACTTTTGAATAAAAATTTATATGTATATATGTTTTTTCTATAATTTAGTAAGTATATACTTAAGAACTTATATTTATTTCAAAATTTTTGTGATATTTAAAAATAAAGTGAACATGTTCTTTAAAAAGAATTTTTTATTTTTTTATTTTAAATAAAATATTTATTTTTATTTTTTTTAAACTCTCTTCTCTTATTCTACTTGAACATCCAAAGCTTTGCATTTTTTACAAGCACATTGTTAATAATTCATATTAATATAGATATTCATTGTGATATTATATAAGTAGAAAGCTTACATGACAGGCCCTATAGCTTCTGATTAGCCCCTTGAGCTTTTTATTATTGTAAATAAATATAAATATTATAAAATGACTTTATTGTAAAAAATAAGGGTCCTGTCGTTAGTTTGTAGATTAGACCAACTTGCAAAAATGTTCAGTGTTTTACTCACATCACACTGTATGTATGTTTGATTTTACATTACTATTTTGTATAGGTATAGGCACTCTTAATTTATAAATTTTAAAAAAGTAAAATATATATATACACTATGTATGTTTGATTTTACATTACTATCTTGAATATATTAAGGCACTTGTAATTTATAAATTAAAAAAATGTAAAATATAAGTATATTTATTTATGATTTGTAAAATTAAGATATTGTTTAAAAAAAAGTAAACAAGTGAACAATTTTGAAAGTTGCTAGTACTTTATGAGTTTTAGTAAAATTTTAAAACATTGTGTGGCCCAAATTTTATTTATTTAACGAGGAGTGATTTAATTAAATTATATTAAACAAGTTTAATTGTCAAGCACATTAAACGATCCCCGACTTTTAAGCAACCTTCTATAACTTTTTAATGGCTGAACCGATTTTCATCAAACATAGCTGAGTATCATGCAAGGAATATTGTTACATAAAAATACCGCATCGAAATCGGTCCATCCGTTTGAAAGCTACGAGGCCACAGACAAACAGACATTGGCGTCAAACTTATAACACCCCTCTTTTTTTAAAGAATAACATGTACTATAACGAACAACCTCCGTGGCGTAATGGTCACCATGCTTTTCCGCCACCCAGAGGTTCCGATTTCGATCCCCGGTCAGGGCAAATTAAAATATACTAAAATATAGTATCGTTGAGTTAGTACCCCATAACACAAGTCTCGAACTTACTCTGGGGCTAGCTCAATCAGTGTAATTTGTCCCTATATATTTATTTATAATTATATTAAAAATACAAGTAATAATTATTGAACTAAAACCTAATATACATAATCACTTCTCTTAAATTGTACAATTTTGGCACAACAATGTTTGGACATGAATACTGTCAATGATGTAAAATTGGCTGTATTTTATGTGATAATAATTTTATGATTTGTTTGCAAAAGGGGAAAACAAATACGTAAAGAATAAGTGTTATAATTATAATTATGTGAAATTTGTATGTTAGTGAACATAGAAAATAATTGGTCGTAAACGAAATATAGTATTGTCCAGCAGTGGACTTCCTGCGGATGATGATGAAATATAGTATTATATCATATCTTTTCTAGCCTTAGGTATAGCCGAGTACATAAGTGTTTAGCTTAAAATATATATGTTTGTGTAAATGTACAAATATTTCATTGTCGGATAATTATTATTTCCATCATTGATTATATTTATAATTATATTATATCATTATTAATCATTATATTATTTTATTCATTCATCATAGAAAATATTCTACAAAATATATTTGTTACATGATCAATATTGAAGATGAAAATGGTTATATTGTGCATAGCTATGTTGACGAATATAATCGTATACCTAATTAAGGTCTAAAAATGATGAACGAATCATCTAAAAGGCATTTATATTTCAATACATTACACGAGATAAATATATCTACGAGTAGCTATATAACTTAATCATGGGCGCATGCGCAAGTTGAGTAACACAGGGCGTCGTCCGCATATGGATTTCGACTCGGATTTTTTTTTAACTTCCTTCGGAAGGCACGTTAAGCCATTGGTCCTAGCTGTCATAATTATCAAACTGAAAAAACTTAAACCTGCCTAAATGTAGAAAGATTTCTATCAAGTTTATTTGCCAGGCAAAAAAAAAAACCGTTTTTCCCCCAATAGCTAGAATGCTTTCTTTTTTCAAAAGTTAAATTTAAACTAAGTTAAAACCACTTCGACACACAAAGATTTTGTTTTAAAAAAACGCATTGAAATCGGTTTGTTCGATTAGGAACTAAAATTCCATAGTCAGACACACGGACTCGTCAAACTTATGACAATTGCTATATAGGTTTGGAGATTAAAAACTAAGCTTTAGCACATACCTATATAATATTAATTGACTCTCACAGGTCATCTATTGAAGAGTCTTCGATTGAGAATCCACAATGACTCTCAAGCCATTAACATTTCATTTCCTTTCTCTAATGACTGAACGGATTTCTAAAACATCCATTATTAATCTGAATGGAGGTTTTACTCATAATGATTCCTTTCACTGACTCAAAAAACCTTTTTGAATAAAAAATAATAATTTAAGGGTTTCTTGGTGTCTTTATTTTCATCTTAATAACGCCTAACATCTCGCTAAACATGGCTTTTGACATACTATGTGATTTAAATTAAATTATCAGTAAAAGATAGGGGTCCACTCATTAATTTTGTACATTTTATAATTATAACTAGCACATTGAAAATTTAACCACAGACTAAATAGAAAAATCCACAAAACAGAAAGGCGAAAAATTATAAAATATTATACAATAAAAAAATTGTATTTTATGTTAACTCTTTTTGTGATTCCGCCACCAGTTAGTTCATGCAAACTATTGCCGGCCGGCGCCCACCCACTACCGTTAGTCCCAGCATACCTGCCACCAGCAGCCCGTGTGCACCCGCCACCAACAGTCGATGCATGATCCCTCCCATGCTGCTGCACCCGCTGTGGCTGCAGCAACATCGGACGTCGTATACGTAACATTGAGTTCCCAAAGTAACACCTGAATCTATTAACTGTCATGGATTTTGGGTCTTCAGTCTTGGGTTCTATCTACTTCGTAGAGATAAAGACGTGATGATATATCTGTATCTTTATTGTAAAGTTTCGAAGTTTATATTTTTTTTATTTATCCAGTCATTTCTCATATTACAATTTGGTGTTTTATTTCATTGTATTATACTTTAAATTTGAAACAACAGTATTCAATTAATAAGAATAGTAAAAAATATATTTTCGTTTAATATCATATTATATTACATGAATACAAATTTACGTCATATCAAATTATTAGAATACTATTTATCTTTCATAAATTATTTTAAAATTTTCGTTTATAATTTATCATATCATATATTATCATGTATAATATAAGGTCTAATAAAATATACTGAAACTATTTTAAGGGTGAATTCAGTCCATGATACTGAGCAATTTTCCCCAAGGAACACGTATCCATGTGTGATTTTTGGCCTCCCATACAAGTTGACGGATCAACTGATCCAATTCTGTGTGAAAAGCCAAAAATTATTTTTCATATTCCGAAATACATTTATTAGGGAAAATTGTTCACTATCACGAACTGACTTAACTCTTAAAATACTTTCAGTATATTTTGTTGGATCTGGTATATAAATAAAAAATCATAAACTATTTTTTCTCGCAATTGTACAAGCGTCAAACGCTTTTGTAAATATTGTACAGAAACGAAAAACAAAATACAGCAATAACTAGCAATGGCTATAAATATATTATGTGTACATTTAGTTATATAGTGTAAGAAATATGTAAGTTAACTTGAATCTTGTTGCATCGTGTTACTGTCAAAATAACTTTAGAAATATCGTACAAAGTAATAAAGTAAACTATGAAAATTCTGTATTGTTTTTATTTCGCGAAAACCTATAGTCATTTAGGCAAAATGAGTGCAGAAATGGCGGTCTTATCAATACATATTATAAACAGTAAAATAAATGTGTCTGTACATCTACCGATACGTATAATAAACTTTTTACAGACATTGAATAGAAATATTTCTTTAAAAAAAATTGGGGCGTTGGAGTAATAGTAATAGAGTAAGAATTTAAAGTGTCGGTCTATTTGTCTGTTTGTAAGACGCTAGTCTCCGGAAATACTGGACGAATTCAAATGAAGCTTTTTTGTTATATAGCTGTTAAGCCTGGGCAACATATAGGGTATAATTGATTTAAATAAAATGGAACACCTGATGCAGAACTGTAATGGTCCAGCTAAACTATAAGAAATATATAAAATTACGTCTTGGAAAAAGTTGATCAGCTTGATGAGCGAAGTCGAGGGCTTCGGCTAGTTTGGAATAAATTGTTTAAAAGTAAATATGGTTATAATGAATTTGATTTCCAACAATCACTAGAAATACCCTAAAATTCTTTCATGAATAACCTTTCAAAGTATTATTGGTAGTCTAGTTAGTCTTAAATGTACTCCCATGCTGGTCTGGGAGAAATAAAAAAAACTTAGAATGTACCAGCTGCTTCTCTTACCACGCAGATCGTAAAAGCCGATCGAGGGAATGGGCAAAAATGCAAATCATGTTAACAGGCGATGCGGCTAGCAACCCATCACTGTATTGATTGCTTTTCCAACTTCTCGCCCACCATGACGCTAAAAGTGGCTTTTGGGTGTTGCGGCCCTGGGCTCTGCATAGAACCGCAAGACCCAAAATGCTCTGTCTGCCCCATTAGGGATAAAGACGTGATAGGATGTATGTATGTAGTCTTAACCGACCGAAGATATCCCGGACATCAGCCTGTACGAGATTAGGATGGCCCTCAAACAGCTTAAAAACAACAAGGCGCCGGGCGAGGATGGAATCACAGCAGAGATTCTGAAAGCGGGCGGAACGCCGGTACTGAAAGTCCTTCAGAGGCTCTTTAATTCTGTTCTGCTCGAGGGCGTAACGCCAGAAGTGTGGAACAGGGGCGTGGTGGTCTTGTTCTTCAAAAAGGGAGATAACACCCTATTGAAGAACTATAGACCTATCACGCTTCTGAGCCATGTATATAAGTTGTTTTCGAGGGTCATCACGAATCGTCTCGCTAACAGGTTTGATGCCTTCCAGCCTCCCGAACAAGCTGGTTTCCGTAAAGGCTTTAGCACCATAGACCACATTCATACGCTGCGGCAGGTTATAGAGAAGACGAGGGAGTATAACCGGCCGTTATGCTTGGGATTCGTGGACTATGAAAAAGCCTTCGATTCGATCGAAACATGGGCCGTGCTTCAGTCTCTCCAGCGATGCCGTATTGACTATCGGTATATCGAAGTGTTGAAGTGCTTATACAGTAACGCCACTATGTCAGACCGAGTACAGGAGCAGTGCACGAGGGCAATTCCACTGCATAGAGGTGTAAGACAGGGAGACGTTATATCTCCGAAACTGTTCACCGTTGCACTGGAAGATGCCTTCAAGCTTCTGGAATGGGAAGGATTTGGCATCAACATCAATGGCGAGTATATCACTCACCTTCGATTTGCCGACGATATCGTTGTCATGGCAGAATCGATGGAAGACCTAAGTACTATGCTCGGAGACCTAAATCGAGTTTCCCAACAAGTGGGCCTTAAAATGAACATGGACAAAACGAAAGTAATGTCGAATGTCCATGTTGCGCCCCTACCTGTTTGTGTTGGGAGCTCCACCCTCGAAGTTGTAGACCAGTATATCTACCTGGGTCAATTGATCCAGGCAGGAAGTTCCAGCTTCGAGGAAGAGGTCTTTCGACGAATCCGACTCGGCTGGGCAGCGTTCGGGAAGCTACGCAATGTCTTCTCGTCCAAAACACCTCTGTGCCTCAAGACTAAGGTCTACAACCAATGTGTGTTACCAGTGATGACTTATGGCTCTGAAACGTGGTCCCTTACTATGGGTCTCATAAGAAAGCTCAAGGTCGCTCAACGCGCTATGGAGAGGGCTATGCTCGGTGTTTCCCTACGTGATCGAATCAGAAATGAGGAAATCCGTAGGAGAACAAAAGTCACTGACATAGCCAAGCGGATTAGCTCGTTGAAGTGGCAGTGGGCGGGACACATAGCGCGACGAACCGATGGCCGATGGGGCAAAAAGGTTCTTGAATGGCGACCGCGTACTGGCAAGCGAAGCGTAGGGCACCCACCTACAAGGTGGTCAGATGACCTGACCAGGGTCGCTGGAAAGCGCTGGATGCAAGCCGCTCTTGATCGGTCATTTTGGAAATCTTTGGGAGAGGCCTATGTCCAGCAGTGGACGTTATGCGGCTGAAATGATGATGAATGATGATTTAGTCTTAAACGAGTTTTTGCTAGAAGCGACCACTTTTGAGGTAAACTCATTCCACCTGAAAGGGCTTCACACATAGCAGCTATACTGTAAATATGTACATTACAGCACGATACATCTCATTACATCTTTTCATAAACATCGTCATATGTAAAAATATATACATTAGCTGTCGTATGTGGTCTCCTGACGATTTGTATGGAAATATGTATTTATTTATTTATTTATCAATTTATGTACCTATATTAGGTACATACAGTGTATAATAATTCACAATGATGTGAAAGCAAGTTCTCTTGCGGTGGTTCTTAGCTATGTTTGATGAAAATCGGTTCGGTCGTATAACAAACATACATACATACTATCACGTCTTTATCCCTAATGGGGCAGACAGAGCATTTTGGGTCTTGCGGCTCTATGGAGAGCCTAGGGCCGCAAGACTCAAAAGCCACTTTTAGCGTCATGGTGGGCGGTCGTATAATATATCGTTATAAATGTCAGATGCCATTCCGTAGCTTGAAACATCTGCTTCGCCACTTATACGAAAAAACCAAAAAAAACTAAGTGAAAGACTAGGGAAGGGAAACCTCATATGCTCTGTCTGCCTTATAAGACGTGATAGTATATGGTGTGCCTATATTATATGATGCAACCAGGAAAATTGGATTGAGAGAGGTTTTAATAATATGTTTTTTTGTATTCGAATTAAAAATTCGAATATTTATTTAGTAACTAGACATTTACAGGCAGTTTTACCCGTCAATAAGTATAATTTGTCATGACAAATTACGTTTTAAGATAAGTGGTTGTATATTATAAAAAAATGTACAACATCTTACACTTTAACAATTTATAAAAATAACAGTCAAAAACGTCGACATTTTCATACAAGTACTATACAATTTGTATAGGAATGTCATCTTTTTTATTGTTGTTTGACTGTTATTTTAATTTCATTATGCTTTAATGGTCTAGAAAATATACCCAGTGGTTTTATTTATTACGGGTATGTCGATTTCACGTTGTATTTTTGTAATCATTTACTCGAAAGTATGTGTCTATACCTGGGAACTGACCATAGCCTTCAGGATAGTGAATATATGAAATAATAATTTCTATATTTGATCTACCAAAATATATAAGGTTAGTAAGTTTGTGTGTTCCAAACGGATACGCAGGGCGTCGCCTCCGCCCGCCATTATTCGTGGTGCCCAGCTCTCGCACCGAGCTACTGAAAAAAGCGCCGCTAACGCGGACGCTGCGCACGCTCAACCGACTGGCAGAAAAAATTGATATTTTTACCTGTTCTCTGAACTATGTGTTCTGTGTTATGAATAAATATATTATTGCTTGTCTATCACATTGGTGAAAACTGTTACGATAGAAGTTATTTTACAAATAAATAAATAAATATATAACATGTAATATGTTCTGATTTATTTTTTCCAATAATTAATTTCCACTTTATCAACGGCCCAGCGATGTACTTTTAAATTATATAATCTAGGTAAATAAAATATACCTAAACAAATAAGTAACTGACGACCTCTGTGGCGTAGTGGCTATTATGCTAGTCCGCCACCCAGAGGCTCCGGGTTTGATCCCCGGTCAGGGCAAGTTTTAAAATGGCCTTTTCCAAATTGTCCTGGGTCTTGGATGTTTATATATGTATTAGTTATAAAATATAGTTCGTTGAGTTAGTATCCCATAACACAAGTCTCAAACTTACTTTGGGGCTAGCTCAATCAGTGTAATTTGTCCCTTTTTATTTATTTAGTTCTACGTGAAATGTCACTAAACAAACTCTTAACAATTCCGCTTCACCTGTAACTTGGGACACACGCCCGTACAAACTTATCTGAACCCATTAAAACCCGCTCTGCGTTGCCTTACTCGAGTTACCGAGATTAAAGGCACTGCGTGACTTCTGATAACTATGCGTTAAACTTAAATGGTAGGGTTATTTGAATTTAGATTCATAATTTACTACATTATTTGAATTTAAATTCATAATTTATTTGTCAGACCTTTTTTCTGACAACGCGGGAGTATTACTAGGTAAGTCTAAGTCTATACAGATGGATAGTAAAGCTCTTAGTTATATTCAAGGTAAGTACTCTAAAATTTTTAAAACTAAACTGCACCTTGCAAGTACAATCTTTGAAACAAAAAAAGAATTTTCCGAATGTCCTGACGACTTCGAAATTTCGGTGAAAATACATAAAAAACGTTCCCGACTAATTGAGAACCTCCCCTAAAAAGCGTACCTAATAAATATACATATTCTGTCATAAAAACCGTGTTTTATAATAAAAACCTAAGACTGACACATTTAATTAACACACAGAGTTACATGCTCCTATCCTAATTACATACTCCCATGCTGGTCTGGGAGAAATAAAAAAAACTTAGAATGTACCTGCTTCTCTTCCCACGCAGATCGTAAAAGCCGCTCGAGGGAATGGGCAAAAATGCAAATCATGTTAACAGGCAATGCGGCTAGCAACCCATCACTGTATTGTTTGTTTTTCCATCTTCTCGCCCACCATGACGCTAAAAGTGGCTTTTGGGTCTTGCGGCCCTGGGCTCTGCATAGAACCGCAAGACCCAAAATGCTCTGTCTGCCCCATTAGGGATAAAGACGTGATAGTATGTATATTAGGCAGAATCGATGGAAGACTTAAGTACTATGCTCGGAGACCTAAATCGAGTTTCCCAACCAGTGGGCCTTAAAATGAACATGGACAAAACCAAAGTAATGTCGAATGTCCATGTTGCGCCCCTACCTGTTTGTGTTGGGAGCTCCACCCTCGAAGTTGTAGACCAGTATATCTACCTGGGTCAATTGATCCAGGCAGGAAGTTCCAGCTTCGAGGAAGAGGTCTTTCGACGAATCCGACTCGGCTGGGCAGCGTTCGGGAGGCTACGCAATGTCTTCTCGTCCAAAATACCTCTGTGCCTCAAGACTAAGGTTTACAACCAATGTGTGTTACCAGTGATGACTTATGGCTCCGAAACGTGGTCCCTTACTATGGGTCTCATAAGAAAGCTCAAGGTCGCTCAACGCGCTATGGAGAGGGCTATGCTCGGTGTTTCCCTACGTGATCGAATCAGAAATGAGGAAATCCGTAGGAGAACAAAAGTCACTGACATAGCCAAGCGGATTAGCTCGTTGAAGTGGCAGTGGGCGGGACACATAGCGCGACGAACCGATGGCCGATGGGGCAAAAAGGTTCTTGAATGGCGACCGCGTACTGGCAAGCGAAGCGTAGGGCACCCACCTACAAGGTGGTCAGATGACCTGACCGGGGTCGCTGGAAAGCGCTTGATGCAGGCCGCTCTTGATCGGTCATTTTGGAAATCTTTGGGGGAGGCCTATGTCCAGCAGTATAATAATAATAATAATAAAACGGCGTCGGGACGTGACGACCCCATCGCCCACTGGATTCCCAGTGCAGTCAGTCAACGCAGGGCAGCTTGTGGCGAGCTGATGGTGAGTGGCGACACCACGTACCCTACCTCCAGGGGGACCATACACACATGCGCTTATACACACACATACACACAGTTACACACCCCCCGCCTCTGTCTTGCCTTGACCGGCCGGCCAGAGTGGAGTCGCAAGAGCAGGACATACGCTCCAGGGTGGAAGTGTATTGCACGTAATGGCGTAATAACGGGGAAACCCGCTCTCGGGGGTAAGCCCCGTGATGGTGAAACCGGAGCCGCACCTCTCGACACCCTCAGCTGCTCACATTGTGTTGCGCCCTGGCCGCATTTTCGTGGCTAGTTAGGGTGCCCACAGGCAGTGTAGCCAACGAGCAGCAAGTCACCATCTACCAGGTTAAAATTATTGTGAGAGATTTTTAGGTAGATGTCCGTATCTCACTCCATAACCCAGTTATCCGGCCCACTAACATCCCATCCACATAGCCCAAACCAAGTCAATCCCTCCCTGGCAATAGTTCGGCAGCTATGGAGGACTGTCCGTTAGTGTATCTCAATGGTACATTAAGGGATAGACCTCCGTAGATGCAGCCATCTCACATTTTAGATAAAAAGGTACTAAAAGGCCTCTTCATGTTGGCTTTGGCCCCATGAACGCCTCAAAGGACCGGGTCCCTATGGACCCGTGGCTGAAAAGCGTACCAACATAATAATAAACTTACTTTTTAAAAAATTGGCTTTTCCGGGCAATTTGTATGGGTGGTCGTTTTTTTGTTGTTTTTTGACTGTTTTATTATGTATTATTATTATAACATAGTGATTTAGTATAGCCCATGGTTAGATTTATTACGCGTTATTTCCATTTCACGTCGTATTTTATATATGTATTAATCCAGGTTACATTAATCTTGATTTTATGATTCTTGATTCTTGATTTTTAATTTTTAATTTTTAATTCTTGATTCTTGATTCTTGATTCTTGATTCTTGATTCTTGATTCTTGATTCTTGATTCTTGATTCTTGATTCTTGATTCTTGATTCTTGATTCTTTATTCTTGATTCTTGATTCTTTAATTATTTCATTCCTATACGATCTGTAATACTAGTACGGTACGGTAACTGTTTTACGATGAAAGCGGAACAAACACCCATACGAACTTTCACATTTATAACGTCAGTAGGATAACACATACAATCCACATATCATAAAAAAATTATATGTCTATGCCACATACCAAGCCGATTAGGTTACGTAAGCAAATAATGCAAACGCTAGTTGGGCCATCGATCTCCCCCTGTATACTCAATATAAACAAGAAGGCAATATCGAAGTCGGCACCTGTGACGTATTTCCTATAATAAATAAGGAAGGAGAGTGCCGTATGATCTCAGTCTTCCGATAAAAACGGTATAACGGTAGGACTACACGCGGCGTATGATACGCGATGCATCTTGCGTCGTTGATACCTCTAGAATACGACAAGGTTAAAACAGTATGATTGACATTAGTCCCTCTTTTAGATTATCCAAAAATAATGGACCCATATTTTTTAGTTTACCAAAAAAGTAAAACCATCACAAAGATGCCTAGAATTCACGTTAAGGAGAGGGTTGTGATGTCATGTGAAATTAAAATGCGTTGTATCTTTGTCAAACAATACGATTTTTTTAAATAATTTAATCTATGGGCCAAAAATATTTTTCAATACCTGTTACTATCCGCGTAAGTGCGGATTTCATCGTTGAAGTAAAACGCGATCAATTGAAGCTAAACTCGTTTACGCACGTAAACTGGTTCCTTTGGATTTCATCGACAAAAACTAATCGCGTTTGGAGCTAAACGCGTTTAGCAATCTGAACGTCCGATATTGGCCGTTTAACGCTTCTAAACGCGTTCAATCAAACAAATGTCAAGTCAATGCCGAGATTTGACAACTTTGATTGACAATATTGACATAGATAGGTTCATACTTTTTAATTTACGTTCCGTTCCTTCGCGATTCTTTACCGGTTTTAAATCAATGAGTTTTGCTTATCCGTTATTCATATTTTCTGCGTGAAATGAAAACTATCAAATGATTTTTACTGTAATCTGTGCTTTTTTGTCTATAAGTTTAGGTGAACTTCGTTTTCGTAAACGCGATCAAAAATTTGCTCCGAATTGACGGTGAAATTCATTTGAAGTTGATCGAGATCAAATCAAACATTTGAACTCAGTTATGTTAAACTCAGTTTAGCAAAACTCGTTTATCAATGAAAACGATGAAATCGGCCCTAACTTGCAGAATTAAAACGGTATGTAGACGCTTTCGTGACGCATCTTGCGTCGTTCATGAAACGCAATAGAGGCACGTAACGTGACGCAAGGGGTCCATATTGGCTCTCATAAAATTCTAATTCATATTCTTTATCTTACTACCGATTTGTGTTCATAATCATCACTCTTCATACTTTTTTTATTGATACATTTTTATTACTATCATCGGAGCTCATAACATTTAGTGATCATAATTTTTTTATTCATACTTTTACTATCATGAAAAGTCTAAATTCATAATTTTTTTTTTCAGAACTTTTTTCTTCATAACATTCAATTGTCATATTGTTTTTATTAATAATGTTGTTACTAATAATATACTACAACTCATAACGTCGTTGTTCAGAATAGTTTTAGTGAATAGTTTATAGGCAATACTAAAAAAATATTTTAACTTACAATGTTCTTTACCATAATGGTAAATACATTATTATTTTATATCAAAAATTAGTTTCTGGCGCTTCGCCGGCCACTACCGAGGCACGCTCGCTTCGCTCGCTCGGCTCGCGCGCTATTGTGGTCACAGTTCTAACCTAACCTAACCTACTTTTCTGGTAGCAAGTCTTTTCTGGTATGGTCACAGTTCTAACCTAACCTAACTTACTTTCCTGTAGCAAGTCTTTTCTGGTATGGTCACAGTTCTAACCTAACCTAACCTACTTTTCTGGTAGCAAGTCTTTTCGGGCATGGTCACAGTTCTAACCTAACCTAACCTACTTTTCTGGTAGCAAGTCTTTTCTGGTATGGTCACAGTTCAAACCTTTTTTTTTTTTTTTTTGACGCGGAGAAAATCCCTTCGGATACCTTACCGGTTACGGGACACCGGTAAGGTTATGTGGTGCTACCACTAAAAACTCCGCGGTGTCACCTCTCAGGACCGTGTGCTTCTTCATGCTCCACAGCCCCGGCGCGGCCGGCCGCTACTTAAGCGGCCCCGGATCGCCAACGGCCTCACGGCACCCTCTGCTGAATCAGAGGGGCCGGAGTAACCGCCGCCTTGGCCTCTTGGCCCAAGGACAGACGCGCTGACACGCACACGCGCCTGCCTTCCACTCCGGAGGGCTGTCCGTTGGACGATGGAATCCCGTTTCCACCGTCCAACCAGCCCTCATAATTTGGGGCCTGCGGAAGCAGGCCCTGCCCCAGTCCACCTGACGGCGACCGGGGCCCACACAGCCGGCCGCAGGGGATAGGGAGAACGGCAACGTAACACCGACACTCCTCTTCCCCTGCGGCCCCACCGATGCCGTGCCAAGCGCCACGGCCGCGCTTGGTCGCGGAGGATAGGGCGAGCGGCAACGACACACCGACACTCCTCTTCCCCTGCGACCCCTACCACGGCTGTGATGGTACCCCCCTTCCCTCACAGCCAGGCCATTCCCGCCAGGAATGGCCTCCGCCGGGCCCGGGGAGGCCTAAGCCTCAACCCGGGCAATGGGTTCCTCTTAGCTTCCCTGCGGCCGAGGCAACCGCAGGTACTAAGCCCCCCCATCGCGACAAGATGGGAACCACATCGGGGGGGTCACAGTTCTAACCCAACCTAACCTACTTTTCTGGTAGCAAGTCTTTTCTGGTGTGGTCACAGTTTTAACCTAACCTAACCTACTTTTCTGGTAGCATCTCGTTTCTGGTAGCAATCAGATTTTCAGTGCAGTCGCATTTTTAAAAACTAAATGAAAATGAATTTATTAGTATAAAACATTGTGTTTGATTATAAACATTATGATTTTCAATAATATGGATGAATTTAAGTCTTTATTACTTCAATAAAATTAAAATAACAGTTTAATCTTCTTAATTAACAACTAAATTAAAAACTAAATTAAAAACTAAATTAAAATCTAAATTATACTCTAAATTAAACTAAACAAATAATAATAATAAAAAAGAAAAACCTTACAAATAGAAAACGTCTTCCAGATCATTGCCCTGCGGTAGAGTGCCCAAAAGGCTGGCAGCATTGCCACGTTGGATGGCAATGCTTATTCGTTGGGCGAAATAATTGCCAGCCCTTGGGTCACCCGACACCTCGACTAATTTTTTGTTAAAAAAATTAAAAAGTTTGTGAGTTGATGGTCCCCACGGACCTAAAGTCTCAACCCCAAACGGCTCAAATATGAAGCCATTCCCTAAGCATTCATATTTGCGCCGTTTTAGGGTTTCCGCAGCGGCTGCAGCTGCGCCAGCCTTAGAGCTTGTGCCGTGAAGATGGGAGGCCGCCAGAGTGTCGACACACGTAGCGTCCCACACCAACGGCTTTCCCAACCTCCACGGCACAAGCGTCATACCATCCGGTCTCTTGCCATCATCGCGGGCCAAACCATTTGGTTCTAAAATTGCTGGCAACCCGATGGTGACAAGAGCGCGGTGTACTATATTATTTAAATTAGCATGACGTGCCATTCGGCCGGCGCTTTTCGTGCACGAGAGTCCGTGGTGACCGAACTGGTCGACAGTGTTACCGCAGGGGCAAAGATGTGGAACGTTTGTCTTTGCTCCTAAACGTAAGCATGTCGCCAAACGAAAGGTGTGGTCATCCAGGAAAGTCCCAATGTTCCAGGAAGGCAGAACCTGCAACCACAAGCCAGACTCCCACTCAGCAGTTGCAATGAGACGAGCGCGCTCTACAGAGTTGTTGTCAGAAGATTGTAAGAGATTACTCTGTACAAGTCTGCAAAGCGGCTCGTCCCACTGTCTCTGCGAGGAAGGGTGTTCGGGAAATTTTGAATTTTGGGATGCCTCTGACCAAGCGGTTTTGGCCTCCGTCGCATAGGATATTTCCAAAGTACAATTTTTTATTATTTTGTTAAAAAGTATTTGAACACTATGGACGGAAGACAAAAAGGCAGGCAAAGCGACACTGGAAATTTTGCGGATTCCTAGTCCTCCTAACCTTACTGGCAAGGAGGCTTGAATCCAAACAGACTGTTGATTTAAATCGGTATTCAGAATAGTGGATAATGAATTTTGGATTATGCCGTCTAATTTTGAAAGTAGGTCCGGATATTTCCACAGATGGCTGCACCGTAGGTTGTAAGTAAAATTGGGAACAAAAAGGCAGTGTTTTAGTATGGTAAAAGCAAAATGAGAATGTAAAATCGAAAGTCGTTTGACAGCCAATTCAAAATTTTGAATTTTTGAGTCGATAAAATTTGGAAAAGACTCATCGAAAATTGGGGATCCTAGGAGATGAAGAGTAGATTTATCAATAATTTTGATATTAGGAGCGAGTGCATTGAATTGAGAAATTATTTTTAATTTAGATAGAAGTGGCATTTCATCATCTAGAAATAACTCACATTTAGAAAAATTTAAGTTTAGTCCGATTGACTCAAGATCAGTCTTTATAGTGCTTAAATCTGCCAAAACGGTAGGGGCATCTCCTCCTAGGGTTCCGTCATCTAAATAAAAGACGTTAAATTTGGAATTCAGTTTTTCAATTATTGGGTGGATTGCAAGGCTGAAAATGACCGGACCTAAGGGGTCGCCTTGCTGACAACCTATTTCTGAGGACAGATGGTTATTTTGGTACATTAATTTAGAATTTTGGCTGTAACATTGCCAGAGAAAATTGTAAACAGAAGGGATTTTATTTTTTACCTGTGTCAGCATGGGGCCCCTAAATACCGAATTAAAAGCATTTTTAATGTCCACCTTCAGCAGGACCCCTCCTTTCTGTGTAGTTAGAAATGTACGCAGAGAATGGACGGCGGCTTCGCAACCACCTTTAGACCCGAACCCTAGCTGTACTGGCTGAAAATAATCTCCAAGATTTGCTGCCACTGCTCTACAGCATATTTTGGCCGTAAGTCTACGAAAGGTAGTGCCTACAGCAATAGGTCTGATGCCGCCGTCCTTTTTTTTGAGAGCTATAAGGTTTGCACCATATAATATACATGTGATCGAAGTATTGACCCTACCCAACAACATGAAGTTTACCAAAGCTGTCAAGTCTTGCAGAAGTGACCCGCCAGTGTGGTTAATGTCACCGTTTAATAGGTCTTTTAGGTGTTGTGGGGTTAAACCATCTAGTCCACCAGCTGAGCCACCTCTGAAAGACATAACAGCTCTATAAACATCTTCTTCAGAAGCCTGAAGAGTTATCTCATTGCCACTGGGTGGGTCAGGTAAGCTTGAGTCAACCGCTGAAGGTGGGTGCTTTTCCTGCAGAGCGGCAAGGGTGTCTGGGTTGTTAGGTGCGATCGCGTCGTCCGAAAACAGCATTCTGGCAGCTCCTTTGATGTCACCTTCACTAATTTTAGATTCTACAAAATGTAAAAGGCTCTTATTTTTGGATTTAGAAGTTGAATTAGGCCTAAAAGTTTCTAATGACGGATTGTTACAATTTTGTTTAATTTTGGACGTTAAATTTTGGGTATCAGACGCATTTTCCCGACTTACATGGAGGGTTCTAAAAGCAAACGTCAACAATTGCTCCCAAGCCTCTGTGGTATTGTCTTGCACAGTTTTGCGGATAGCTTGAGACAGAGTTTGGGACACCGTTCTTCGGGCACCTTTAGGGATACGTTTGATAATAGGTCTGGTACTTTTAAAATGTGATAGTAGTTCATGCAGGGAAATATTGGCAGGACAATTGGAAGATGTAGTAGGTTGGTTGGTTTGGTCTGTTGATTTTGGACAAAGAGGGTCACCGACTGGTACATTCTTGTGAGCTCTCGCGATGTGTATTTTTAAGCCTCTTTGTCCTTTGAACGACCGGGGTTGGGAGCACATTTGGATGAATACACTTATGATTAAGAAATTTATGAATATAATATTTATGAATTAAAATGATTAGGAGTTTAGATCATTAGTATAAACAAATATATGAAAACAAATATTATTAAAAACAAAGTGTATGATTAGTGAAATTATGAATTCCGATGATTATAGTTTAAAATCATTAGTTTCTAAAATTTTTATGAAGAATGAGCATTATGATTTAGAATGGTATGAGCAAAATTTTCGGACTTGCGATGATATGAGTTAAAAAGTTATGTAAGAAAATGCGCACCCTGACGCAAGATGCGTCGCGCATCTTACGCTGCATGTGTTTTGACACTAAAGAAAAGTATCTCCGATGAAATGTAGATCCATAATTTGTGAGACTTGCCACGCGTCTCTAGCACGTGTTACTATTTAGATATGTCAGCGTAAGATTGAGAAGGGTTTAATGGCAAAGGGAGTGACGATGATAGCTAAGGTGTTTATAAAATCCAGTGTGCTAGCAATTGACATCAAAAAATCAAATGTCTATGTCGGCGACTTTTGTTTTTTTGATGCCCAGAGGATTAGCTCGTTGAAGTGGCAGTGGGCGGGATACATACGGTGATGAACCGATGACCGAAAAGGTACTCAAATGACTGAAATGATGATAATGATGATGATAACAAAAAATAATGATAAAATTCTAGATTTTAAACTATCGCGCTTTGTACACATTATAAATCACACTTATATTATTAATGCGAAAGTTTGTGAGTGTGTGCGTGTGTTGTTGATGTTTGTTACTTCTTTACGCGCAAACGGTTAGACCAATTTTGATAAATTAAATACATTGGAACCATTCAACTCCACAAGAAGAAAGTCAAAGTCAAAGTCAAAGTCAAAAATTTTTATTCAATGTAGGATAAATTTATCTCTTATTGAAGGTCATTTTTTTTAAATATTTTTTTTTAATGCAGAAGCTAAAAACTACTAGCGTTTCGGAACGACCACTGCTGGGAAGATTACGCCGAAAGAAACCCAGTTCAGTATTGGTCCCTACCCAGCCTGATGGGCTATGTTACAATTACAATACAGATTTACACTTAAGCTATACATTTAAATTATACAATTACAATTTGCAGACAACTATTTCCAAGAATTTTTCTCAGATGATGATAAGTAGTCATTTACATGATAATACGCATTTTGTAATAAATGATTTTAAACGGCTGTCTTAAACTTAGATAATGGTAATGCTACTATATCATCTGGAATTTTATTATAGAGGCGCAAGCCGAGACCCACAAAGATTTTTTTGTTTTCTCTAACCGCAAAACTGTGATGGCTAATTTATTTTTATTTCTCGTGTTAATACTATGAATATCACAATTTCTCCTAAATGAGTGTATATTCTGACGCACGTACATAATGTTCGCATAGATGAATTGCGAAGGGAGGGTCAAAATATTTATGTCTTTAAATAGTTCCCTCAAAGACTCTCTAGCACCTAATTTATATATAAATCTGATAGCGCGTTTTTGTAAAACAAATATGGTATTTATATCTGCAGCGTTACCCCATAGCAATATTCCATAGGACATAACACTGTGGAAGTACCCAAAATATACCAAACGCGCTGTATCAACGTCAGTCATTTGCCTAATTCTTCTAACCGCATAGGCCGCAGAGCTAAGTTTTCCAGCTAATTTTTTAATATGGGCACCCCATTGCAACCCTGAATCAAGCGTTATTCCCAAAAATGTTGTGTTATCAACCATATCTACTGCTTCCTTATCAATAAATAATCGTGTTGGAACTTTTGTAACATTCGGTAAGCAGAACTTTACACATTTCGTTTTTTTTGCATTCAAAGTCTGATTTTTAATTCCGTAGAATTCTGACAGCTGTCATTTTTTGACATATCAGAGATCATAAACCTTTTTGGCCGGACACATTTTTTTATTAAATTCCAGATACCAATAAGAGTGTGAACATCTGAGTTTACATATTTTATTTGTTAGTGAATGTAACCATTTAATTAAGTGCGGTGCTCCAAATCAAAAGGGGATTTACAGCGAGTAATATTTTCATCACGAACAGTTGAATAACCGACATAAAATACGAACAACTGTGAAAACTATTTGATTTAACAAACATACACACAAATAAATCCAATTAGCTTTCCACCGCGGTCAGTTTGTGGGCGAATGGTTTATACGTCCTTTCCAGGTTCTTAAACTATCTCCATATCAAATTTAATCTAAATCAGTTAAGAAGAACAAACTTTTTTTCAACAAGAAAAAAATTAACAGAAACATAACAAATTTAACAATCAATGTGACAGTCGTGACGTGACAGCTGATGGCCGCATACTTTATTTTTTAATTTTTGTGCTTGATGGATTACGAAAAAAAATATTTAATA
Source organism: Acrobasis consociella (assembly GCA_963555685.1). NCBI lineage: Eukaryota > Metazoa > Arthropoda > Insecta > Lepidoptera > Pyralidae > Acrobasis > Acrobasis consociella. The sequence goes on from OY743127.1 coordinate 2,627,860, forward strand.
AGCTTTTGGCTAAAAAGGTTGATGATATATGAGTTAGTAGGGAGTGATGCCAGGGAAAGAAAAATAACCTGCTGACTTAAAATTACTTAAAAATATAACTTTGATAATTCGGTATTAAAAAATGTAATAACATTTTAAATATACCAGAAAGTTTAAAGTGTATCATTATCTTAGTAAAACATTAAAATTAATCAAGAATTAAATTTTTTATCGCCCTTATACGCGTTCCCTTTTTAGCTGGAAAACTTTTTTAGTAGCAACACTTATGAAATGTCAGAATTCTACGGAATAAAAAATTAGACTTTAATACTAAATTATTTGCTGTAAACCAATCCAACACTTGCGACAATATATTATTCATCTCATCAGAGGTGTCAGTTTTCCTATCTACGCTGAAAACAAGGGAAGTGTCATCAGCAAAAAGTACAGCCTTACAATCTTTAACATAATATGGTAAATCATTAATATAGATCGGGAACAACAAAGGACCCAAGATAGAACCCTGGGGCACACCCATCACTACGGTTGATCCTTCAGATTTTACTTGATTTACACTAACTTTTTGAATTCGGCTACTCAAATAAGATTCAATCAATTCAAGAGCCTTCCCTTTTATTCCGTAGTGCTCAAGTTTGGATAGAAGGGTTTTGTGGTCTTCACAATCAAAGGCTTTGGAGAGGTCACAAAAGACACCAATTGCATTCTGACAACACTCCCAAGCATCATAGATGTTTTGTAATAGTGCAACACCTGCATCCGTTGTTGATCGACCCTTAGTAAATCCATACTGATCACCATGGAACAGACTATTTTTGTTGAAAAAATCTAATAATTGGTTAAAAATTATCTTTTCGAATATTTTGCTCAGTGCTGGCAGAATAGAAATGGGACGGTAATTTGTTGGATCATTTCTGTCACCAGTCTTAAATAGAGGGATAACTTTACTTAACTTCATCATGTCAGGGAAAGATCCCGCGTCTACACATTTATTAAATATGGAAGCTAAGTAAGGCGCAATTACATCTATAATATTACTTATAACGGATACAGAAATGTCCCACAAATCACCAGTTTTTTTATTATTCAAGCTTTTAAAAGTATCAATGATATTTTTAGGTGTGACGTATTTGAATATTAGCCTATCTTTACATTTAGGTACGCAATTGGTTAATAGCTTTTTTGATTTCCTAGATGAGGACATTAGTGGGGCGGTTGTATTTAGGGGAATGTTTGTGAAAAAGTTCTCAAAGTATTGTGCGACATATTCACTAGTGTCTAGAACCTTATTGTTAATGTTTAACTCAATTTTATTTACTCGTTGCTTGTTTTTCCCGGTTTCAGTGTTAATAATATTCCAGGTTGTCTTTATTTTATCTTTAGAATCTAGAATAGCTTTCCTGGTGTATAACGACTTCGCGCATAAACATACTTTTTTTAAAAGCTTTGAGTAAGTTCTAACGTAATTAATGAAATTAGGTGTTTGGTTATAAGCTTTCATAGCTAGTTATTCATATAGCCTATTCCTACTAATATGAATCCCTGTGGTAGCCCATTCGCTAAACTTTTTCCGATTACGTTTCTTTCCCTTTTTAAGTGGAAAATTATCATTAAATTCTGATTCAATCACACCGAACATTTTATTATACAAAATATCCGGATCATCCCGAGTTTCTTCAATTAACGGTAATTTTTTCGAAACTGTATCCCTAAATTTTTTAATTTTATCTTTAGTAATAGCTCTGTAGGTTATTTCAGGTAATTCTACTTCTACTGCGTTGGTGGCAAATTTCACGAACTGACCAAAATGATCAGATGTTATATTTTTAATTATAGCTTTATCAACAGCAGTTTATCAAGAATCAGAACAAACATCCACAACTTTCGAATTTATAATATTATAGGATTATATTATACTAGTTGCTGCCCGCGACTTTGTCTACGCAGTATCTTAATAAATTGTAGCCTATGTGTTCTTCTGATGTATTAGCTATATTACTGTAAAGTTTCATTAAAATCCAATCAGTAGTTTTAACGTGAAAGAGTAACAAACATCTACCATACTTACAAACTTTCACTTTATTATAATAGTAGGATTATCTATAAATGAAAGGCAAAAGTGAATAAAGTCGCTATATATAAAGGAAAATATCATAAAATAGTTAAAACACAAATATTTTCACAATCCAACACGATCCTAGAAATCTAGAAATCACAATCTCCCTTGGGAATATTACAAGTTAGTAGTCTGTATTTACGACCCGTAGACTAGGGCGTAGCCAGATAGAACCATAAGAAATTGCCCTCCCTAGTAATGTATTTTTTGGAAAATTAATTTGCTTATGAATTAAATCTTTTTCTACTTCGTGCATTTATGACTAGTCGTTAAAAGCCAATTTTTGTATCATTCATTTAAAATAAGAATGATTTTGCCTCAGACCAAATAAAAATTTGCATTGTTTTAACACGCACCGGTGCGTAGTTCGCAGCAAATGGGACTAGGTTCATACGTTTTAATTATGATAAACCTAGGTTAAATTTAATTTAAAAAAAAATAACGAAGTCTTCCCGAATAAAATGGATGTAACCCCAAATGGATGACACCCTTTTGTTATTTCTTATATATGTGTGTGTTTATACTAAGCTGTAATGTGTTAAAGGGAAGAGAAACAGGAGAAGACAATACTTGAAATGGAAATATGAGCTAAATTAAACTGCAGGCCCTTTTTGAAGATGAGTCGCCACAGATAAAAAGCAATGGAAATGGGTGAAGGAAGCCGTTACCAAGAGGTACCAGTATGAACCAAGAGTTCAGGATAAAGGGCTTACACAATACGATACATTGATGTGTTAACATTGTATTATATTTGTTAATTGTCAGGCATTATAACAAAGCCCATTTGGCGTTTAGATGATGCGGCATTTCTTCTCAGCAATAGTGATTTCTTAAAACGCTAGTAATATTAGTTTAATATTTAAAACAAATAACGTAAGGTATTCCGAAGTTTGGTATTTCAATGAGTCTTATTGTGCGTGCAAAAACCTAATTACTAAAATTTGATACTTATATTTACCCTCATTTTTAGACTACTAGAGGACAATAAGACACATTTTGTGTAGCTGCGACTCAATGGCTGAAAAGCGTATGGACCTCTTTGGGTCAGCATATCCTATGTTAGAGGACTACAGGCACTACGCACCAGATAATATTCTGAAGCTTATTCAGTCCTTCACAAAATCCGATGCGGGTGAGTAAGGCAAGGAACTAAGTAAGTGAGTAAAGTAAGTACAATATAACCCAAAGGTTCGACGTGCTTCCAATTTATGGACCTAAAAACAAGATAAGATACCCTCATTTTTAATGCATGTTTTTTTTGCTGTGTGGTTTCCGGCAGAGTAGAATAGGGCACTCCAAGACCTCCCGTGTATGTCGTAGAAGGCGACTTAGGGAATACAAGCTAAACAAAGCTTATAAACATCAATGAGACCTCTCTAACCCGTCTGGCCAGCGTGGAGAGTGTAAGCCAAGACCTCTAAAAGCTCTGGCCAAGTTTGGCTCGGGTAGTACAGAGAGGGTCGCGCTCCTGCAGCGGAGACAAAAAGACCTGATGATGATGATGATGTTTTTTTTTTACTTGGCTCCGTTTAGAAAATATCCTGGTTACGCCCGCGCCCGCAGACGTGGTTGCAGTCGGTCATGGCTAACTTCTGGGTCTTTACCTAACTTTGCCGATTAAGTTTTTTTTATCGGACAATATTTATGGTTGTTCCTGTTATTTATTGTTCTAGATTTGAGACAAAGGAAAGTTTTGTCGAATTGTTTCACGATATTTTTATGACTTGTTTTATCTAAGTAGTACTGTTTGAAAAACAACTTGTAACTGTGGTCTATTTTGACATTAATCTGTAAAAATAAAAGTAGATATGTGAAAATTATATTCTCACAAGAACTGACATAATCATTTAAAACTAGCTAACCTTTGTGTTAACCCAGGGTGTCAGCTTTCTATATACCAAATTTTATCAAAATTGGTCCAGCTGTTTGCGCGTAACGAAGTAACAAACACAAACTTCCGCATAAATAATATTAGTGTGATGTAATTATTTTGGCAGCAATTGTCAATTTATAGTTTTATTTTTTATACAAATATTGAATATTACGAGTGTTATAATAAGTTTTATTAAGAAAAAAAAATTAAAACAAATTATTATTGCCATTTTGAATTTTGTATCTTAGCTACAGATATAATTTTTAAATTACTTTTAGTTTTAGATGTGCCTATCTGTGTCAAGTAATTGTATACTATGTGTTAATCCAGCTTCCTGCATACTAAATTTTATTAAAATCGGTCCAGCTGATTGCGCGTGAAGCAGAAACTGTTCGGGATGGAACATAAAACAATAGATTTAAATTAATTTCTTTTGGACGACTTTTTTACATCGAGAAAGATGACAGTCAGGCAAATGTTGCCATAACACAAAAATAACCTTCTTTTTGGAAGTTGGCCATAAATATTTATGCTGTGTTACCACAATTGCAACGGTAACAAAGATACACACACACACACCTCACAAACTTTTGCCTTTATAATTAACGATAATTCAAAGATATCTACAATATTTGCTTAAAGCGAAAGGAAATGAAGAAATCACATGTCATAACTATACATTGACATACTTATCATCATCATCAGGTCTTTGAGTCTCCACTGCAGGAGCACGGTCCTCTCTGTACTACGAGAGCCATATTTGGCCAGAGCAGCCAGAGTATTTGGCCTACACTCTCCACGCTGGCCAGACGGGTTGGAGAGGTTTCATTGATGTTTATAAGCTTTGTTTAGCTTGTATTTCCTAAGTCGCCTTCTACGATATCCACGAAAGGATTTGGACTCCGCTCCCCGTGGGACTTTCGGGATAAAGAGTTACTTTATGTCCTTCCCCGAGTCTCAAACTATATCCACACCAAATTTCATTCAAATCGGTTCAGTAGTTAAAGCGTGAACACGCGTTACCACAACAAACAAATAATACAAACTCACTATCGCATTTATAATATTAGTAGGACTAGCTGTGCCCATGGGCTTCGCTCCTCGTGGGAATTTCGGGATAAAAACTATCCTATGTCCTTCCCTGGGCATCAAACTCTATCCATATCAAATATCATATAAATAGATTCAGTGGTTGAAGCTTGAAGTGGTAACAAACAAACAAACACATATACAAAATTACTTTCGCATTTATGATATTAGCAGGATTAAAAAAAAAACAGACTACGTGATACAACAGCTATATGCCTAGGCATCCTACGATGCACGCTTAGATAAATTATGTTAATATGTTTTTTTTTAGGTTCTGTACCCACGAGATAAGTAGACTACAAAAAAAATTGGCAAAGTGCGAGTCAAACTCACGTACGAAGGGTTCCGTACCATCATCTATAAAAAAAACAGGTTTATACAGTTGTTATGGCGGTAACAGAAATACATTTGTAACAATTTCAACTGTCCTGCTGTCACGGTTCATGAGATAAAGCAAATACCCTTAATAATCGAACCACGGGCTTTATATACAATTTCTACTTCACTATATAGTCTAAATAAATTAGATTAATAGTCAAAAAACAAATAAAAAGCGGCTCTTCTATACAAAACTGCAGCAGCACGCGCATTTTTTTGAGAATGTCGTTTTTATATATATTTTTGACTGTTATTTTAATTTTATTATTGTTACGCCTATTACGGCAGCTATTCTATATCTATACCATCGGACAAGCCTTATAAATTATAAACGATGTGCTTGTAAAAATGAATTTAGTTCACAATAAACCCAGTCAGAGCACGACGCGTGCTATTTTATTTAAAATCCCAGAAAAGAAAGGGCCAATCTGAACCTTATGGCCTGAACAATAATACTATAGAGATCTAGTTTAGCCTGTATTTCCCTTCCACGTCGTACAACTTTCTATTTCCAATTTCACAAAACATTTTATACCCATTAAACATTCCCGTTGTTTTCCAATTTCCAAATCGAACTAATAACAACAGTTTCCAATCCCCAATCCCAACTAGTTCTTTGATTTCGGGCCTCTCTTTGTTGGGCAAATTTTTGGGACTGTTTGTGCGAGCAGTCACCCGTGCCCGCGAGCCCGAACCATGTGGACAAAGTTAAGGATGTTTGCTCAAACCATCTCTAACTTTGCCTACATTCGGACTGATTTCCGAGTAGTGCGTATAAACATGGAGTTTTGTATCGAAGGATTAAATAATTGGAATAAGTCCGCCTTTGTACTATTGTGTTTCATCTGTATTTCAATTGTGGCTTTTAACGTACATTAATGAATTTACAATACATTACAATAATTTCTTTGATCCCAGTGACTCGTATTTAAACATTTTTTTATTTATTTAACTTCATTATATAGCCTCCCATGCTAGTCTGGGAGAAATAAAAAAACTTAGAATGTACCAGCTGCTTCTCTTCCCACGCAGATCGTAAAAGCCGATCGAGGGAATGGGCAAAAATGAAAATCATGTTAACAGGCGATGCGGCTAGCAACCCATCACTGTATTGATTGCTTTTCCATCTTCTCGCCCACCATGACGCTAAAAGTGGCTTTTGAGTCTTACGGCCCTGGGCCCTGCATAGAACCGCAAGACCCAAAATGCTCTGTCTGCCCCATTAGGGATAAAGACGTGATAGTATGTATGTATTATATAGCCTAATTGTAGTCAAAAAGTAATAACTATATAGAATCGAATGCAAGTGTTTCACATAATCTTCATTACAATATACATGCAACTGGCGGACTTAAGGCCAGGGGCCTTTTCTACCAGTCAAACAACAGACGATGCTGGGAAAGTAATCTTTTGAGGTTACCTACAACAGAAAATACCTTAAAAGACCAAAAGAAAGGAGAGAAAAAACACATGTGTTAAACAGTTTACAATTTTTTGTCATTTACAAATACGCTATTTTCCAACAAGTCAAATCAGCAACTTTTTTCTAAACGTCAAAACAAACAGTTTATATGGGATTTTGTATGAAATACAGGCAGGTGACGTCATAGATTTTTGGAGTCAAATAGCGCTCTTATCAGTTTTTCTACAATAATAAATTTAAAATAACGTTAAAATGGACATGTTCGAAGACAAGTGACATTATTTTGCGACGCTTTATTTTTTGATTAATACAAAATAATTTATTTTTGACTTAGGAAAGTACCCAATTCTACAAAGTAGTTCCTTATAGTAACCATGTGGACAAAGTTAAAGATGTGTGCTCCATCCCTAACTTTGCTTTCATTTGCAACATAGAGTCGAGTTATTATATATTTTTCTGATCCCATTGTTATGTAATTAGTGAATAAAGAACAGATTTTTAGCGAGGACCATAGATGAATCACAAGGATTCTAACGACTAAATGGGGACAGTAGGGAGTAAATTTAAAAGTGTTAGAATCCTGAGCGACGCGAGTATAAATCATGACTGTCGATATAAATCCGTGTTATTCAAGAGTTGCATACTTTATACCGTGACGCCAAAAAAAAAGCGACATTTAGTAAAAAAAGAAAGGTACAATTAATTAAAATTCATATTAAAATAATAATTGGAACAATCGCTAAATTTCAGAGTTATTGTTCAAATTCAAACACCAAAATAGTGACTTTAAGTGCTTCTAGGTATTCACTGTTTTCAATAAATAAAATAAACTTTTTACATAGGGAATGGTATAAATAAATGTGTTATATTGTCACCATTAGGTATGTCAGTTCAGAACCAACAATGATGAACAGGACTAGTCATCCGCGCGCGCAAAACCCGCATGTTTGCCGAACCATTTCCAACTTTGCCTACATTTAGACCGATTTCCGAGTTTTATTCGTGACTGTACCGAGGGATTAAATACTTTCCCTGAACACAGTAAATAAGGGTGACGACAGGGTCCGAAAATTATGATTATAATTAGTCCGTCTTTTAGATTATCCAAAAATAATGGACCCGTATTATAAAGTTTACAAAAAAAGTAAAAACTCACAAAGATACGGAGCGTCAAAGTTCCGGAGTGGGGGCTTGCGACGTCACACTTAAGTAAAAATCGTGCATTAGTGTGACGTCACGCGAAATTTCAATGCGCTGTATCTTTGTCATTTTTGGTTTCTCAGAGAAAAGAAAAAATACGTGTACAATATTTTTTAGTAATCTAACCGATGGACAAATAATATTTATCCATTCGTCATGCCTATTGTATAAATCTGTATTCGAAAGAAGCCTACGTTATTTAGTACTAAAAAACTTGGGTCCGACAGATATCTGCTTCTACGTGGTTGTTACGCACGGAGGGCTTTATCCAGCACTTTGAAACTAGAGAAAAAATGAATATATACTTAGGTAAACTGGGCCTTGCTTTTATCCCCGGACAAAAAAGAGCGTTAAAAGTTTGACGTCTGTCTATCGGTGGCATCGCAGCGCTCAAACTAATGGACCGTTTTCAACGCAGGTTTTTTACGTAAAAGCAAGTTCCCTTGCAGTGGTTCTTTAATAACTTTAACGATAATCGGTTCAGTTTTTTAAAAGTTATTGGAGGTTAATGCTTGAAAGTAAGGACTTTCGCTAGCAAATAATAGATGGCGTCACTTATATCAAGTCACATTGGTTCCGCTACTCACTAGATGGCGTTCTTGACAGGTATTTTTCTAATTTGCCAAGCAAATAAACTTGTTAATATTATGTATTATTGACGGTGCCATCTTAAATTTAGTTCCGATTTGTTATGCAATACATAGCCATACAAACATAACTATTTCTTTTACCTGTCACTAGATGACGCTTTATTAAAAGATTTAAATATTTTTTTACTATTATTGAAATGTAGTAGTACTCTAATTAATTAAATATGACTTAAATGAAATGCAATAAATATTTTAAAGCACATTCAACACTTTCTTTGTCATTTTTTTACTAGTCGTGTGTGCTGCCATCTCTGTGTGCCTACCCGTATCCCCAGTTTTACCTACTCACGAGCCCTGCAATAGTTTCTATGGCGTTGGGTATCTGTAACATCTATCAAAATCATTTATTTATCTTTGAAAAAAAGGTAATACAAAATTCGTCAAAGAGATCACTCAAAAATACCACCCCGAATTGTACCGGTTCCAAGGTACCCATTATGCTTGCCGCATTGCCTTGCCGCATTGCCTCTGAACTGCTATGGACAGCCTTTGGACCAGATACAAACCGGGGCGGTGGTGGGTATCTGTTTTTAATTTTTGGAAATCCAAGATGGCCGCCAAAACTCAACTGCCTCCGATTTGGCTGAAAATCGATAATATATGTATTTTGAGCTGAGAAATCCAAATTCGTCATTTTGTTTAGAATCCGAGATGGCGTCTTGATTTTAGAAACCTAAAATTATTTCGTTTATAACGTCTTATTTGGACTTTGTAGGGCTCTGAAATGTTGCATGTGGGGATAAAGCACCCCGCGGAACTCGAAACTGCAATCACATTTCGGATCCAAGATGGCTGCCACACATATTTTTATGTTACATCTACTGACTGCAGTTTTTACCCATTTTCTGAACTGGAAACTTGTCTTAGCCCACCTCAACAGCCGCACGAAAAACCGCGGGCTGCTTGCAGCCCGCGCAACGCCCGAAAAGCTAGTCTGTTGTATGTAAGTACATAAGTACATCACCAATGACGTCAGTCACCACGCTTGATTTCAAATTCAAGCATTACTTATGCCATTTCGCGTAATAAACTAATTTCCCAAGTACATCTGAGATTCAGATCGGCATCAGAGTATCACTGAGATTAATGTTTCGGGACTGAAATGGTATCATAAATTTACCTGTGAATAATTTATGACAGCATTTCTGTGATCATATATTATGTATTATGTATAAACATCAAAGTGAAAAGAGGGGTAAGTTTAGTATGAAATTAACTACTAAATAATTATTACTGCTTAGTGCTTACTAAATAAAACCTGCTTTTTATTTATGAAACAGGTGAAGGCACATTTTCTTCTAAAAGTGTCTGATATATCAAGTTTTTTTAGTAGTTTACAACGTGGAATTGACATGCTTTTCATAATGTAATGTATATTTATCCATGTTTCATTTACTTATGTAACTTTAACAAATCTTCTTCTTATCGTGTGTGTTAGTTACTAACACTAGTGTCAGAGTTTTTAAACCGCCGTAAAGGCCTCTGACATGGTTTTAGGTAACGACCAATGTCAAAGACAGTGACCGGGACGGCTTAACGTGCCCTCCGAAGCACGGATCATCTTACTTATCAGACAATTAGGTGATCAGCCTATAATGTCCTAACCAAACTAGGACAACAACACAAAGTCGTTGCCCCCGCCGGAAATCGAACCCGCGACCTCCGGGTATGAGCCGAACGCTCTAACCACTACACCACGGAGGCAGTTTAACAAATACAAGTGTAATGGCGGACTTAAAGCCTAAAGCCAGGCTAATACACCCTATACCCTATACGTGGAAGAGACATACCCGTAATAACTCACACCACGGCCTATATACTAAATTACTATAGAATTAAAATAACAGTCGAGAAACCCAAAAAATGTTGACATTCCTACACAAATTGCCCGGGCGGCTGCACACTTAAGTAAGGAAATGCCATTTTTTTTTGTTTTTTTTTTTACTATTATTTTAATTCCACTATACTATAATGTTTTATATAGCCTGTGTTTTGATTCATTTCGGCTAAGTTTAGGTTGGTGGGTTTAATAATAAAAAGAAAATAAAGCTTTCAAATATAACGGCATAATTTCATTAACAGCCTTATTAGGTAAGTACATAAAGCAAAGTAAATAAAATATTATTAGCTCTCAAATAATTTCAGCTTACACTCCACCAAATTAAATTTCAACACGAAGCACGTATTGAAACTGGATTTTTGTTAAATAAACACTTTTAGGTTATCTCATTTTATGATTATCATGAAAATATTTTTTTTCAGTACTTGCTTGCTGAAAGTGTATTATGAAAAAACATATTTGAACGGTTAAAAGGCTTGATATTAATAAAAGTAAGTTGTAATGGAAAGAGCCAGCAAAACAAGCGATGTTCTTAGAGTCTACTTGAAAAATCTAGCATTTTTGTGTATGTATATCGCATTAAAAATACCATTTATCTCACAAGTAATACATCATCATAACCCGAGCGTATTTTCACGGTTGCATCTTCAGCAGTAATGCTTCAGAGCCGGTCCGCTATCTAACCAAGGAGATTTGCCGAGGTTACTGGTTTTTACACAGAGCGACTGCCGTCTGACCTCCGCAACCCAAAGGGTACCCAGAACCAATCTTTGGTTAGGTTTGAGCAAATGCTACATGGCGTTCGGGACCCACATTTTATAAGTGCCTTCCGAAACACGAAATCATCTTTCTTTTCGGATAATCAGGTGATTCAAGCCTACAATAACCAAACCAGACTGGAAACAACTTTTCACAAAGTATGCTTCCGAGTGGGATTGGAACCTATGACCTCCAGTTCACAAAGCGAACGCCGAGCGAAAGAGCGTAATTGGTATATCTGCTCGAAAATACGGTGCTACAGACACGCCAATCATCAGGTCTTTTTGTCCCCACTGCAGGAGCACGACCCTCTCTGTACTACCAGAGCAGCCAGAAGACTTCGCCTACACTCTCCACGCTGGCCAGACGGGTTGGAGAGGTCTCATTCATATTTATAGCTTTGTTTAGCTTGTATTTCCTAAGTCGCCTTCTATATCTACGACATCCACGGAGGACTTAGAGTGGCCATATTCTTCTCTGCCGTTAACCATACTAGCCCTCTTTTTTGTAAAGGTTCAAACGCTTTGGTTCTCAAACGTTTACGAGAAAAATATTACCCCGTACAATATTTAGTTTCCGTCGTAACTTGGCAACTAGTTTCGTAACTGCAGCTGTTGGCACATTTTCTGTTGCGGAGAATTTAAAAGTTATTGCTTTCTGCTCTCCAGTTACTTTTAAACTTGACTTGAATATTGAAAAGGTTTTATATTTTTTAAATCTTCCTTGCTGAGAGAAAAGAAAAGCCAGATCGTAAAAGCCAATAGAGGAAATTGGCAAATATGTCATGTTAATAGGCGATGTGACGCGTTTAAAAAGATTTTTTTAAATTAACCTGTGACGTCCCACTGCTGGGCAAAGGTCTCCCCCATCTTAATTTGCCCAAAAAAAATTAAATTAGTTAAAATTCATATTAATTTTATGTATTCTAACTAATGCTCGCAGCGTTGTCTGCCTAGTCACATTTTGAAAATACTACGGGAAATTTACATTTTCTCCTCTACGTGTTATTCAAGCATTACATGTTATAATTTATCAACATTGTACAACATTTTATTACTACTAGCCGAAGCCCGTGACTTCGTTCGCGTGGACTTTATGTCTCTGGAAAATGCTCATCAGGTTGAACAACTTTTACTAAGGCGACATTTTTTATCTCTTATAGTTTACCTGGACCATTACGGTTCTGCATCAGGCGTTCTATTTTCCAAAATAATTTATACCCTATATGTTGCCCAGGCTTAATAGCTATATAACAAAAAAACTTCCATTCGAATCCGTCCAGTATTTCCGGAGATTAGAGTGTACAAACAGACAAACAAACATACAGACAAACAGACAAACAGACAAACAGACAAACAGACAAACAGACAAACAGACAAACAGACAAACAGACAAACAGACAAACAGACAAACAGACAAACAGACAAACAGACAAACAGACAAACAGACAAACAGACAAACAGACAAACAGACAAACAGACAAACAGACAAACAGACAAACAGACAAACAGACAAACAGACAAACAGACAAACAGACAAACAGACAAACAGACAAACAGACAAACAGACAAACAGACAAACAGACAAACAGACAAACAGACAAACAGACAAACAGACAAACAGACAAACAGACAAACAGACAAACAGACAAACAGACAAACAGACAAACAGACAAACAGACAAACAGACAAACAGACAAACAGACAAACAGACAAACAGACAAACAGACAAACAGACAAACAGACAAACAGACAAACAGACAAACAGACAAACAGACAAACAGACAAACAGACAAACAGACAAACAGACAAACAGACAAACAGACAAACAGACAAACAGACAAACAGACAAACAGACAAACAGACAAACAGACAAACAGACAAACAGACAAACAGACAGACAGACATTTTTTAAAATTCTTACTCTATTACTATGTCTCCATCGCCCCCAATATTTTTTTTTAAATATATTTAATGTACAGACACACTTTTTTACTGTTTTAATATATGTATAGAATAAAAAAAGACAAAAATAATAATATGACAGACACTTTCTGGCGAGTAGGCGACCAATAACTATGAAAATGAGTTTCTTTCGGCGTTTCTTCTCAACAGTGGTCGTTGCGAAGCGCTAGAAGTTTGCTATATAAAAATGGTATTTTATATACACTACACGTAATGTAATATTTACTTATTGACGCGCAAAAGTGCATGTAAAGGTCTAATTAGGCCCAACGCAGACGACAGACTAGACCGCGCCGCACTTTTAGTCTGTGAAAATAGAACCTATGGAATTACATGCAGTAACACACACGACGCACAAAAAGTGCGGCGCACAAAAAATCCGTGTAATTTTGGCAGACCGCGCCGCGCCGCGCCGCGCCACACCGCACAAAAAGTGTGCGAAAAAAATACAACGTATGCTTCAATTCGCGCTAACACAGACGTCGCGCACTTTAGTCTGTGACCTTCACTCGGCTAGTGGTGGACGTGACGTGCGCGGTATTACAGCATGGCGCTAGAGAATCTAGAGATAGATGTACCGATGTTAATTCATGAAATACAAAACAGACCTGCAATTTATGATACTTCAAAATCCGAGTATCATGCCTAGTATAACCTTTCTTCTGGACCAATGCACTTTCTCATTATTGTTTCCGAATGTGTCAAAGTTGGTCTTAAAATGAATAGCAACTCATTAAAAGTATGTATTAATAGAAATTTAATAAAATTTGAAAAAATTGTCCGGGTATTGTTTTGGAATTGCATGTTTCATATGGAATTGTCCTTTTAGTAATCTCTCCGAAAGTATAGGATGTACCCAAATTTTTCTATTTCTTCTTCTTTTTCTGTACTTCAAGTATAAAATAATACATCGCAATCTTTGCACTTCCATGGCGTGTAAAACTGTACGTGTCCCGTCCCTACAGTTCTGCCGACAGAATGATTCAAAATGTGCGTCGTGTGTGTTGAGTCCGTGAACAATCCGCGAAAGACTTTTTGCGCGCCACGCAGACTATTTGTGCGCCGCAGACTCGATCGGACAAAAAGTCTGTCGTCTGTGTTGGGCCTTACTGAATAAACATTTGAATCTTTGAATGTTTTATTTTTTGAATCTATACATATTATAAAACAGTAAAAAAAGTGTGTCTGTACATTAAATATATTTCCAAAAAAAATATTGGGGTCGGTGGAGACGTAGTAATAGAGTAAGAATTTAAAAAAAATGTGTGTCTATTTGTACACGCTAATCTCCGGAAATACTGGACGGATTCGAATGAAACTTTTTTTGTTGTATAGCTATTAAGCCTGGGCAACATATGATTTTGGAAAATGGAACGCCTGATGCAGAACCATAATGGTCCAGCTAAACTATAAGAGATATAAAAATGCCGCCTTAGTAAAAGTTGTTCAGCCTGATGAGCATTTTCCAGAGACATAAAGTCCACGCGAACGAAGTCGCGGGCTGCGGCTAGTCTTTAAATATTTAATTTTTTGAATCTTTGAATTTAAAACTGGTGTTCTACATGCCTATTTTCATTTCAAACTACTCATGCGTTATGGCGTGAAAACTAAAATGATCCTTACAAACCTCTTAAGAAAAAGAAGGGTGTGTTAGTTAAATGTGTCCATATGTCTGTGTACCTATCGGTGTGTCTGTCAGCGACATCGTAGCGCCTAAATAAGAGAAATAATTTTACGGTTTTTCCATTCGAAAGCTGACTTGATTGAGATGGTTCTTAGCTATGTTAGATGGAAATCGGTTTAGCGATTTAAAAGTTATAGAGAGTAAAAGTGGAAGTGAGCAACCTAAAGTATGCAAACATGCCTGAGTGGGGTTTCAAACAGTTTTTGAAGATTAATAAATACTTAACTGTTTAGTCAAAAAACCGTTCAGCCTTTTAAAAATCCCAATTTTCAAAGGTCCATTCTAGGGATGCAACGATACGGCTAATACGATACCAATACAAATGACGAATACATCGTAATGGCCAAATACGATAACGAATTACGATACGATATTTGTTTAATACCATTTTGATGAATTTATTGGAAGCTTTGTTGTATGTTATTATTGTAAGACTAAGTAAAAGTATTCTTCTTCTTATCGTGTGTGTTAGTGACTAACACTAGTGTCAGAGTTTTTAAACCGCCTTAAAGGCCTCTGACATGGTTTTAGGTAACGACCAATGTCAAAGACAGTGACCGGGACCGACGGCTTAACGTGCCCTCCGAAGCACGGATCATCTTACTTATTAGACAATCAGGTGATCAGCCTACAATGTCCTTACCAAACTAGGACAACAACACAAAGTCGTTGCCCCCGCCGGGAAGCGAACCCGCGACCTCCGGGTATGAGCCGAACGCTCTAACCACTACACCACGGAGGCAGTAAAAGTATTAAAAAAAGTTATGCATTTTTAAACAATATATTTATTAATTTTCATCATTAACTTATATTTTAAATTGTTACTATTTGTTACATTTACTGACTATTAATTAATTTTAATTGTAGTCGTAATTTATAACTGGCAAATTCTTATTCAGAAAACACAACATATTTAAGTTTTTTCCCTTAAGTCGGTTTCTCTCATATCATTTCGGTGTATTAGTCCTGCCTGCCTGCTTAAAACTGTCAATGCCAAAAGTGACGGATGCGAAGCGTTCAGAAATTGACGCGTTATGCGTTTCGTTTCACCCGAAACAGTAAAAATTTAAAAATTTTGAAGTAAATTTAATGTTATTGCTTTCCGTTCTCTGCAATTTTGCCTTTTATTATAGTTGCTACAAGAAAACTAAGACTGAATTTCTTTATTTGAAACTGGGCTAGTGGTTTGTAATAATAATTGAAAAAGTTATTATTAAAAACAAAACCATGACCCTTAGCCAGGTAGTGATCACATAGCGAACCACCTCAGAAATATTTTTTTTCTGACGAGCAGATGCTAGCTAGAAACCGCAAAATGTCATCCGTCTATTGTCTATGATACAGTTGATTTCTGAACGAAAAAAAATACGCCTCTAGAAAAAAAAACTTGACATTTCGCTTGTTAAAGTCAAAATATTGGCCGAACAGCGAATTTTTGTGCAAATTGAAAGTGTTTTTTAGTATTATGGCGGAAAAAATCCCGGTAAGTGATATAATTTGTGTTATTATAATAGCAGATAGGTTGAATTATATGTAATATATTTCGGTTTTACATGATATTTGTTTTTCTTTGAAATATTTACGCCAAAAGTTTGTGGTCAGCATGTGACCTCTGCCTATCTGGAAAAATTTATTGTGGTTATTATGTAACCACTGTCCTACAAGCGTTTATCCATATAAATAAAGGCAAAACCATATTTACACATCAAATAGTTTGTGTGGTAGATAGATAGGTTCTTGGATAGAAGTATAACCGATACCCTGGTGCCAGAGTCTTTTAACCACTACATCACAGAGACATTAATATTTATTAATATTTTTATACAAAGAAACACACAAATCTTTCCTCTTTTTAATATTAGGCTTATATGTAGATTCACCTTTATTTTTTCAATACTTACATGTTGTGACCTAACTGGGCAGTGGTCAGATCTAATCCACATCATGTATATTTAAATGGGCAGTGGTCATATCCAGACCAGAGGGTTTTTTTTATAGGAAATTGTAGGAATAAAAAAAAATTAAGGAATTAGTTTTTTTATTATCATCCAAATCAAATCAAATCAAATCAAATATATCTTTATTATCATAGGATATTTAAAATATCTCTTAATAATCGTCATTATTTTGTTGCACTATTGTTGACGTCAAATAGTTACTTACAGCTAAGTTTACTACCGCTTCCAAAGCGCTAGTGCAGAAGAAGCGGTAACAAACTGCACTGCACCTCTTCTCCAAGGACGTCAACTCACAATTAAATTAATCCAATCTACCATTATCTGTATATAAAGATAAAATAATCGCCAGGCCTGGCTAAGGGTTAATAGGCGATGTGGCTAGCCATCCTACCCATTGCTATTTTTATTCCTTTTCCATGAGACCTAGAGGCACAGCGTGACCCTAGGCTGTGCCTCTAGGTCTCACGGCTCTCGGCTCTGTCTGACCCGTCCCGAAAAAAAAAATGAAAACTTAAGAGTCCCCTTACACTAGACTTCTCCATACAAACGTAGTCTACGTTTAATTTTGAAACCACATGTCAGATTCCGGTAAAAATTGGTAATTGTAAAGAAATTGCAATTATCTAGGGTTATAACTGGTTTCCTATACTAAAATTATAAACTGGAAAGAAAATATAACGATTTAGAAGTTTCCCATACTAATGGTCAAAAATGATATAAAACACTATATTCTATTTCAAGTTCATATTTTTACTGTCGGAAACCACTGTTATTAGTATTACGGGACTTACCGCGATTAATATCGTTTTGTGCCAGATATTTCGACGGCCCTTCTGCCATCATGGTCGCTGGCCGACTGAGGAAGTCGGCCAGCGACCATGATGGCAGAAGGGCCGTCGAAATATCTGGCACAAAACGATATTAATCGCGGTAAGTCCCGTAATACTAATAACAGTAATTGTGACCGTGAAACTCTAAAATCATATATTGATAACCGATACGGGTCGGAATATGTCAAAAAAGGTTCCTCAGTCGGCCAGCGACCATGATGGCAGAAGGGCCGTCGAAATATCTGGCACAAAACGATATTAATCGCGGTAAGTCCCGTAATACTAATAACAGTAATTGTGACCGTGAAACTCTAAAATCATATGTCGGAAACCAGTTATAAACCTAGATAATTGCAATATCTTTGAAATTACAAAATTTTGCCCAAATCGGACATGTCGTTTTGAAATAAAACGTAGACTACGTTTGTATGGAAAGTTGTATTTTGCTCTAGGGTACTATAAGTAACTAACACCGCTTCTAAATTATTTTGCGTATCATCATCATCCTTATTAGGTTTTTTTTTGTCTCCATTGCAGTAACATGACCGTCTGTACTACCAGAGCCATACATGGCCAGAGTAGCCAGAGGACTTGGCCTACACTCTCCTCGCTGGCCAGACGGGTAGGAGAGGCCTCATTGATGTTTATAATCCTTGTTTAGCTTGTATTTTCTAAGTCGCCTTTAACGACATCCAGGGGAAGACTAAAGTGGCCCTATTCTGCTCTGATTCTAAATATTAACACTTATAATTAAATAATAGCTGAATTTAAACAAAAAATGTCTTACCCAAGGATTTATCATCGTATAAAAACGTTAAAAACACAAACGAGACTGAAATTTATATTCCCTTTGTTTAGAGGGTGTTCTAAAACATTCATTACGAAATATAAATGGTATTTCATTAATACTACGCTTTGTTCGCGCCGGAGAATGCGATCTGTTCTTCCTGCGTTTTCGGTTTTCAAAATGGACGAAATATCTTTATGTTTTTTGTGACCTTTTTAACCTCAGTCGAAAAAGAAGAGTGCTAAGTTTGACGTGTTTGTGTTTCTGCGTATCTGTGTCTCCATCTGTAGTAGTACTAGCGCCTTAATGAATGGGTCGATTTTGATGTGGTTTTTCGTTTGAAAACTATGTAAGTTGAAGTAGATAGTTACACAATTTTAAGACTCTGTAAAATTTTAAGGCCGTTGGTCCCGGTTATCATCATATTACAGCAGTCGTCAAGCTATGTCAGATGCCTTTAGGCAGACTGTAAAATCTGACACCAATATTGGCCACACGCGAAAAACAAAACAACAAACAAGACTCTGTACATTAACCCTATGAGGGCACAGCAAACATTGTAACAAATAACATTTAAAATTACATGCATGTCAATGTTTTCTAATTTAATTATAATATTATCGAGAAGTACAAAAATAATTCTGTATTCTCCTTCAGCGTAAGGGTTGAAGCGAAAAAGTAGAAGAAGAAGGCTAGAAGACGAGGGCTAGAAGACGAGAGAAGCGCTTCATCGCCTTCTCTCGCTCTAGCAAATGACTTTTCTGAGAGACAGAAAAGGATAGCAGATGCAAAAGTGCTCTTCCATGATGCCATAGTAGCCCAACCCTTAGTTGTCTAGTGTGAACTTAGGCTACATAGTACTCACACTCAGAAATTCTAACCGCGTCGATCAATTAAAACACAGCGCACTTAACCGCTTACCGCTTGATCGCTTACCGCTTACCGTTTGATCGCTAGGTCGCTTTACCGCTTGACCACTCCTATTTACTAGATCCCGACATCCAAATCATTTCACTAGTTAGTCCATTGATGGAGTTGCAGAGACAGTCTCACAATGCAGGTAAAGGCCCATTTAGACGGTGCAAATTTCTTGCTTGCTGCATGCCATTTTATGTAAGCAATAAATGATTTTTTTGGCTGACGTTTCACAGGTGTGGCACTTCATAAAAAACGGCGTAACAAATATACCTAGTACTACTACAAACGAAATAATATATCTGTGCACACGTCTAATGTGTGAGTTAAACAATCAGGGCCGTCGACACAGAATTTGTTGCTTTGTTTACCTGTTAGATACGTCAAAGTGACGTCGGCGGAGGTTTTTAAAAAATGCGATTAATACAGGAAACCTATAACTAATGATCAGCGATTGATCAGAACTTACTTCTAATGATCAGTGATTGATTAGCAAGGAGTCACCACGACACGGACGTGTGGTTCCCAATCGAACTCTCGACTTGCTCTCGTGTTTGAAAACGTTCCCAGGATGACCGCACAATGCAGGTGCTTCGTGTCAGCAGTTTCCATGAGTGATTCACGTATTCTGCTTAAAGATTTCGCAATGTGTGTTCTTTCCATGGGAATGTTTGGTATATGGATAGGGCTAAGAGCCCGTAACATGTTTTCATCACTCGTTCTTTATTGTTTTCCGTGGACAAACAATGATAATATGCGCAGTTTCTCACCATTATGATTCAATAATCCTAAGTGACTCGCGTAACGTCAACGTGCGACTAGCAACAACCCCGTATTTACTGGCGCTTACAAGGCCTAGAAGCGGGGGAGGGGTTGCGGGGACGCCAGATTGCGGGGGACGGTGCGAGATTCCGTTCTATTGCTTCAATATAATGGCAAGCAAGCAGGCAAAAGCCTTGTAGATTTAGACCATGCAAGTTATCTATTGCTTTAATAAAATACTGCAATAGGCATGAAAGTTTCACCGTCTAAATGGGGGGTTTTCACCGTCTAAATGGGGGTTTACGTTCAGTAATATGGGGGGAAGGAAATAGGTAAAAATACTAATAATCTATAATCTATGTGGACTGTGCTACGCCCACCACCAATGGCCTATGGGTCTTGGGTCTAGCCCATGCCAAGTGCGCTTTGAAATTTGTTGCATATAATTTGAGTCCTATCACACATCAATATTACTCAAATTGCATTTACCGAAGTCCGCACGCACCCGCCTCGCTTACGCCATGCGTTCGCCTTAGTTCCGCCTTGCGCCCTCCTCGCGGTCGCCCGACGCTTGCCCTAACTGGACTTCAGTAAATGCAATTTGAGTAACATTGATGTAAAAAGTAAAAAACTGAAGCTCCACACAAAATTAAATACCTACCGTGCCAAAATGTATTGCAGAATCCGCAGATTTTTTTATTTTACTATTTCAGGGATGGTCCCATAGTAAAAGTTGTTCCCTTCCGGTTTGATACCCCCTTTTCGTTACACTTTGTATAGATTATACTTAAGTCTCAAAAATAAAATTTTAATATCCTACATGCCAAGTTATGTCAGATGCCTTTAGGCAGCCTTAAAAATGAAACCCCAGTGCTGGCCACCTACACACACGAAAGACAAAACAAACAATATCTTACATCTTTGTACGCAAAAATTGGTCAAACTCACATTCATTTTTACTGTTAAAACACTTTTAGTAGCGGCGGAACTTTTCCGTGGCACCTTTGAAACTAAATTTTTAGAGTGCCGGGGCATGAAACAACTTTGGAACGCCCATTAAAACGTCCACATTTTAACTTACAGACTTTTTACTGTAAAAAAAGGTAGTCTTGTACATTTTTTTTTCATTAGGTACGCTTTATTTTAATTGAATTTAATTGTGGGTGTTATAAACATAAAATTTGTCTTGTTGTGTTGTAATATTTTTTTTCTAATTTTATCTGTAAATTACTTCTTTCCTTTCATGTTTAATACAATTCATTTTAATTCGTTTTTTTTTTATACATAAGCACAGCTAAGAGCAACCACCAGGGGACCCCCTCTTACGTCAAAAAACGACATTGAAATTGGTCCAGACAGACACAGAGAGATTGACATTCGCATCAAACTTATTATACCTCTCTTTTTGTCAGGGGTTAAACAGGTACGTTTGTAAATGTGGTTCACAGTATGATATATACTCCTTATTAGCTACTGAAAGCCTAAAAATAACTAACAAACAAGGTCGAAGATAACATAAATCAAAATCTTGCATTGTAAAAAAACAGCCCAAAAACCTGACCTTTTTGAAGTCCACAATTGAATTATACGTAAATTATGTCGAGACAAGTCAAGCACTCTCAAACTTGTATTTTTATGTAAATGTCTCGCCGAAATTCGCCAAAATGGAGTTTCTATTTGGGAGGAATCTGAGTAAATTACATTCAGTATTATACAAGATAAAAGATGGTGAATGATGCATTTTTATTTGAGAGATTCTTTGTATAGACATGTATACGACTGTGAAATTAACATTCTGAACAACTTCTCTTAATAAATGTATACTTTCCATCATCAATATCATATCAGCCACAGGAAGTCCACTGCTGGACATAGGCCTCCCCCAACGATTTCCAAAACGACCTGCATCCAGCGCCTTCCTGCAACATTGCGCAGGTCATCTGACTATCCAGCAGGTGGGTATCCTCCGCTGCGCTTGCCGTTACGTGGTCGCCATTCGAGAACCTTTCTGTTCAAAATTATTACCATAGTTTACATTATTATAAATAATAAATAAATAGAGACATTGACATCAATTATTCGTAAGCAAGCTCCTAGGTTGCAGGAAGGCGCTGGATGCAGGCTGCTTCTGATGGGTCGTTTTGGAAATCCTCAGGGGAGGCCTATGTCCAGCAGTGGACTTCCTGTGGCTGATATGGTGATGATGAAGCTAGTCCAAAAGTAAATCACACACATTGAGCTAGCCCCACAACACGGAATTAATACAAGTTTACTTATAAATGATAAATAAATAATAATAAATAAATATATAGGGACAAATTACACAGATTGAGCTAGCCCCAAAATAAGTTCGAGACTTGTGTTATGGGATACTAACTCAACGATACTATATTTTATAACAAATACATATATAGATAAACATCCAAAACCCAGGACAATTTGAAAAAGGCCATTTTCCAACTTGCCCTGACCGGGGATCGAACCCGAGACCTCTGGGCGGCGGACCAGCATGGTGACCACTACGCCACGGTGGATATAGAACTGAATGACCTAAGATCCCTCGCAATATGCGTCCCCGTTTTCGCCTTGTAAAAGCGGCTGCTGGTACCTGCAGTCAACACAATTTCACACAACACAACACTATTCCAGTATTAGACAATACTTACGGACCCTCCATTAGCTTCTATGGCCTTGGCTATCTGTTACGTTACTAATCTTCTTCTTATCGTGTGTGTTAGTGACTAACACTGGTGTCAGAGTTTTTAAACCGCCTTAAAGGCCTCTGACATGGTTTTAGGTAACGATCAATGACA
Source organism: Acrobasis consociella (assembly GCA_963555685.1). NCBI lineage: Eukaryota > Metazoa > Arthropoda > Insecta > Lepidoptera > Pyralidae > Acrobasis > Acrobasis consociella. The sequence continues at coordinate 2,650,898 of OY743127.1, forward strand.
AAGACAATGACCGGGACCGACGGCTTAACGTGCCCTCCGAAGCACGGATCATCTTACTTATCAGACAATCAGGTGATCAGCCTACAATGTCCTAACCAAACTAGGACAACAACACAAAGTCGTTGCCCCCGCCAGGAATCGAACCCGTGACCTCCGTGTATGAGCCAAACGCTCTAACCACTACACCACGGAGGCAGTTACTAATTATAATCATCTTCGTCGAAGTAAAATGGCTAGCCAACAAGAAAGACAAATGGAAGAAAATTCATATTTTTGCCGAAATTTGACATGCTGTTTCTAAATAAAACGTAGACTACGTTTGTATGGAAAATTCTAGGGTAAAGGGATTCTTAAATAAAAAAGATAGTTCCGAGTACTGAATATTGCCGTGCTCTTTTTAATTCAAATAGGAAATGCAAAGAAATGTAAATAAAATGTGCATTTCCCGAACATCAACGGCCATTCGAGCAGAAACAGGTTATCCAATAAATGCAACTTGCAGCCATTTCAGCCAGAAAGGCAAATCTTCGAGCACCTCGCCTTCAATTTTCTACGATATTTCCAATCGAACTTACATAAAGCCCGCTTGGGAAATATGCAATCATTGGTTATCATTTTTTATTCTGAATAAAATTAAAAACCGATTGCATGTTTTTTATAGCAACCCATCACTGTATTGATTGCTTTTCCATCTTCTCGCCCACAATGATGCTAAAAGTGGCTTTTTGGTCTTGCGGCCCTGGGCTGTGCATAGAGCCGCAAGACCCAAAACGCTCTGTCTGCCCCATTAGGGATGAAAACGTGATAGTATGTATGTATGTATGTTTTTTTTTTCGAAAAAGCGCTGTTATATTATGTTAAATTTTTCATATTTTACACCGTATCACTGAGAGTAGTAATGAGACGAATCTAATGACACTCTCAAGCTTAAATCCATTTATCCATTTAGGTTGCAGAACGTCCCATAGGAATAAAGATATGTAAATAAACTCGAAAATCATAACACTCTTTCTGAAACAGTCGGGTAATAAACTTTAGACTTGAATAGAATAATTGAAGCGGTTGTAACAAAGCAGTTAGGGACTGGCTGTTTACTATAAAAATATAAATATATAGGGACAAATTACACTGATTGAGCTAGCCCTAAAGTAATTTCGAGTCTTGTGTTATGGGTTACTGACTCAACGATACTTTTTATCTGGGACTTCATAGAAGCGTAGTATCATTTATACCTACTACTACAAACGAAACTATACATTCGTGCACAGAGCAATGTGTGTGTGTGTTCGCGAATACACACGCAACATGAAGAGTAAGAGGCAGAAGTGCGACGACTGCGTCACTCCCCGTTTAGGTATCGAAAATATACCTACATTGTTACCATACGCGCGGCGACCACACCAAAGTGGCAAATTCAGTGACGTGAATCGTAAGTCTTGAGTTATAAGAATGAAATTAGCTTGCAATGGATTTCTAGGTATCTAAAAGAACAGGTGCTGAGTTCTGACGCGAGCTAAATTAAACCATATCGCTAACGACATTGAGTAGATATTTCTTTGAATTTCTTTGCTGAGTAAGACTTCTGTAAGTGAGTATTAGTACTTATTCTGTGATATTGCGAGGGACCCAAACCGTCTTATTATAAAACGCAGACTAAATTTGTTACTAGGTTTAAACCATTATCCGACCAAATCAAATTGTCAGTTTCAGATGAGACAGTGGCATAATTACTAGATGTCAACCTAATTTGGTCGGATAATGGTTTAAACCTAGTAACAAAGATAGTCTGCGTTTTATAATAAGACGGTAAGAGATTCCGTTCTGTATGTAATGATTATATTCATTCTGTGACACTAGTTTAATGCTCACTAGACGCGACTTGTAACTCAGAGTCTGCACAATTTCATTGTGCGGTCAATTTCAATTACCTCCTTGTTTCCGGTGAAATCTGCACACTAGGTTTACTAGTGTTTGTATTGACTTAGTTGGTCCAGTGATCATAGCGTTCACCTTGTGGCGTCCAGCCTCTTTACTGACTGACTGACTATGACGAAAAGACATAAACTCACACGACTGACGTATGACTAAATAAGTGGCCAAGTGCGAATCGGATTCGCGCACTAAGGGTTCCGAACCATTATCTATAAAAAATCGCGTTTGTATAGAAGCCCCCCTTGAATATTTATTTTATTTTGTTTTTAGTATTTATTGTAATAGCGGCAACAGGAACACATAATTTGTGAAAATTTCAACTGTCTAGCTATCGCGGTTCTTGAGATACAGCCTGGTGACAGACTGACGGACAGACGGGCGGACAGATGGACGGATGGACGGACGGACGGAAAGACGGACGAATAGACGAACAGACAGACAGACAGACAGCGAATTCTTAGTAATAGGGTCCCGTTTTTACCCTTTGGGTACGGAACCCTAAAAAGTAAAAAGACAAATTTATCTTGCAAGATTTGATTACAGACAGATAGACAGTCAACTGGACGACCTCCTTGGCGTAGTGGTCACCATGCTAGTCCGCCACCCAGAGGTCTCGGGTTCGATCCCGGGTCAGGGCATGTTGGAAAATGGCCTTTTTCAAATTGTCCTGGGTCTTGGATGTTTATCTATATATGTATTTGTTATAAAATATAGTACCGTTGAGTTAGTATCCCATAACTTTTTCTTATATTTAAGAGCTGGGCTCTTGTCGGTGGAGTGCTTTCCATGTCTCTCTTCCTTCCGCTAAGTTCTTTACCTCTTTATATGTTTTCACGTTTAATTTTTCTTTTATTTGGTCTATAAATTTTTCTGGGTTTTCCTACTCCTCTCTTTCCTTCTATTCTTCTCCCATAACACAAGTCACGAACTTACTTTGGGGCTAGGCTCAATCAGTGTAATTTGTCCCTATATATATTTATTTCAACTGGACAGGTGATGATGGTGTGAAACCACGGAGTGAAACTAAATAATAGCTTGTAAAAAGTTAATACAGTCATTATCATTATCATCATTTTAGCAAAATAACGTTCATTGCTGGATATAAGCCGCTCTAGATCGGTCATTTTAATAATTTACGGGAAAGGCCTATTAATCTACAGTAATTTTCCAAAAATCCATAAATCCCAGACAAATTAATTAAATAAAGTAAAAATCATTAATTTAAATTTGGATTTCGACTAAAAATATTCATTCAAAACGACAGACCAATAACTTAGAGACATTAGAATAACTTAGACAAATGATAAGAAGCAGAAAGGCTTTTAAATTGTAATTTCGAAGTTCAAGATAATCGGGTTCGTCTTTGCAATGAGTTTAATGTTAGAATCGTCTCACAATAGAAAGTTCTTCGATCTGTCTGGAGCGTTTGAGTGTCTGTTTCTATGCAAAACGACACCTATTTTTAGGGTTCCGCACCCAAAGGGTGCCACCGGGACCCTATTACAGATTTTTATTTTAGTCAAAGTTTATTGCAAATACATTATCATGCGATGTCTGCAACTATGGAACAACTTACCAGTTGATGCCTGGAAGGCTAACCCCGGTCTGTTACTCCCCGTTTAGGTATCGAAATAGTATTTTTTCTACTCCTGTACTGTTATCTGTCTTTTAAATGGTTCTGAACACTATTATAAGAACATTGATAATATGATTGCAGAAAAAAGTCTATACTCTATGCCTCATAATAGCACATGACATGTGTCGTTATTTCACTAAAACGATACGCCTAGCCATAGACGTAGAACTTTTTTTTGTATACATTTACCATACTGCCAACATAAGAAAAAAATGTTTTTTTTACATAGTCACTAAAAAGACGTCAATTAAAAAATAAAGTTTACCATAGATACCATATAGATCAGTACTTGTATATTCTAAATCTGATTTACCAAACATACGTCAAACATTTTCATATTTTCTTTGTTTGGCGAGCATCGTAATTAGACGCCATCGAGCATTTTTTGACGTACTTATACAACGTTGCATACAATACTTTTTCTACGACTATATTTATTATATAAAATACAAAAACAAACAAAGAAAATATGAAAATGTTTGACGTACATATGTTTGGTAAATCAGATTTAGAATATACAATTACTGATCTATATGGTATCTATGGTAAACTTTTTTTAATTGACGTCTTTTTAGTGACTATGTGAAAAAAAAAATTTTTCTTATGTTGGCAGTAACAAATCTATAGAAAAAGAAGTTCTAGGTCTACGGCTAGGTGTATCGTTTTAGTGAAATAACGACACATGTGCTATTATGAGGCATAGAGTATAGACTTTTTTCTGCAATCATATTATCAATGTTCTTTTAATAGTGTTCAGAGCCATTTAAAAGACAGTTATCAGTACAGGAGTAGAAAAATATACCTACATTATTATATGCACGCGGCGACCGCTCCGGAGTGGTAAATTCAGTGACATGAATCGTATGCGTATGTCAAGAGTAATAAAAATAAAATTGGCTTACAATGCACTTTAAGATATCAGAACGAAAAGATGCCGAGTTCTGACGCGAGCTAAATTAAACGATATCGCTAACGACATTGAGTAGACATTTCTTTAAACTCCTTTGCTGAGAAGACTTCTGTACGTGAATAAAAGAGAATTTTTATTTACTGAACTAAATATAAAAACTAAATTAAAAATTTAAATTAATATCTAAATTACAATCTAAATTAAAAATCTAAATGTTGATCATGTGGCATGGTGCCAAGAACACTGGCTGCATTCCCGCGCTGGATAGCTACTGCAATCCTCTGCGCGAGATATAAGCCAGCCCTCTTGTCACCAGCGGCGTCGACAAGCCGAGGGGATTTTGTATTTTAATCTAAATAATGTTTAAAAAGCGGCCAAGTGCGAGTCGGACTCGCCCATGAAGGGTTCCGTAGTAGCAAATAACATAATATAAAAGTCTTGTAGTATGTTTTTTTATATTTTTTATATTTGAGTTGATTGAATGAAAGGTAAATTGCCTTTTATGATTTATGACGTATTAAAAAAAAACTACTTACTAGATATCGTTCAAACCAATTTTCGCTGGTAGTTTTTATGGTAATGAACATCATGTAATTTTTTTAGTTTTATAATTCCCTTATTTTAGAAGTTACGGGGGGGTTTCGGCAAAGTATTCGGTTTAGAAAAAAAATGATATTAGAAACCTCAATATCATTTTTGAAGACCTATAGATACCTATAGATACCCCACACGTATGGGTTTGATGAAAAATAAATTTTTGAGTTTCAGTTCTAAGTATGGGAACCCCCAAAATTTATTGTTTTTTTTTTTTCTTTTTTTGTATCAAAACCTTAAAGCGGTTCACATAATACATCTACTTACCAAGTTTCAACAGTATAGGTCTTATAGTTTCTGAAAAAAGGCTCTGGCTCTGACATACAGGCAGACAGACATGACGAATCTATAAGGGTTCCGTTTTTGCCATTTGGCTACGGAACCCTAAAAAAAAGTTAATACGGTTTAAAGTGATACTGCATGATAAATAATATGTTATATCAGTCGTCTGTGCTGTGGTTGACTACATGTTGTTTGCTTGTATCAAACAAGGAGCATTTATTGCGAGTCATGTCACGTGCGAAGATGAGTGACGTTACGGAATTAATATATGACGTAGCAGTTCTGAGGGGCATTTGTGAGAAATGTTAAATGGTTATACATACAGAAGTGGCAATTTTTTCGTATTATTTTAAGTAACATTTATAGATTTAACTAGTTTAAGACTCAAACGATTTCGAAGAAATTTCAAGGCCCTCTTACCTTCATCTTCATCACCAGGTCATTTGTCTCCACTGCAGGAGCACGACCTTCTTTGTACTACCAGAACCATACTTGGCCAGAGCAGCCAGAGGACTTGGCCTACACTCTCCTCGCTGGGTTGGGAACTTGGAGAGGTCTAATTGATGTTTATAAGCTTTGTTCAGCTTGTATCTCCTAAGTCGCTTTTTACGACATCCACCGGAGGACTTGGAGTGGCTCTATTCTAGTCTGCCGGAAACCACACGGCACTATTTATTTATTATTAATTAATAATGGTTCATAAGTATGCATTTGTATGGTAAGAAGTTGTTCAGAATGTAAATTTCACAGACGTATATTTATATATACTGGGAATCTCTTATATAAAAATACATATGTTTTTACTAAAGGCTGACTGGTAGAGAATGCATTAGCATTAAGTCCACCTTTTGTACCATTATGGTCAATAAAGATTTGATAAATAAAATCTTTTATCATATATAATACAGAATCTGAGTAAAAAACCATATTAATCGCGGTAAGTCCATTAAAATACCAATAGCAGTAATTGTGACCGTGAAACTCTAAAATCATATATGAACGTATATGAACATATTCTTTCTTTTTCTTTCTTTCTTTCTAGATTCCCAACGCCATAGAAAAAACCCAAGGCAATATTGGAATTGCGAGTAGACACACAGAGATGGCAGCACACACGACTAGAAAAAAGTGGAAGTATTGAATATACTTTTTAAAATATTTATTGCGTTTTATTTAAGTCATATCTAACTAATTAAATTACTACTTTATTTAAATAATAGTAATAAATGATTTTAATGTTTTAATTATTATCTATAGCGCCATCTAGTGCCAACGAAAATAAATAATTATGTCTATTTGGCGGTGACTAGGCATGGTGGCGTGAACTCAAAGTTTGCATCCATATGGAATCCTACACTGCGCGTGGCCCGACACGCACTTGGCCGATTTATTGACCTAAAAGAATACGTGTAAGCACTTATATATTTGCCTCCTACACTGCTACATCACACGTCAAATTCTCACATGACTTGCAGACTTGTTTGACGAGCAAACAACTCCTATTGTACATATGTCAAGACGTAAAATGTATGCCTTAGGGACAAAGGGGATACGAGGAAAATGATAAAGGAAAAATCGGCCAGCAATTCTGAATATTTCTAACCGACTTTCAATAAGGAGGACGTTAACTCTGATAGTTTTTCTTTAAACTTTGTTGAATAGTAGGTACTGCTGTGAATATACACGGAGATTTTTCACTGGTTTTTGAGTTGAAGGCCACTTCATAAGAATCGTTAGTAAGATCTACTACGCTAGTCAAAATAAAAATTCAGACCTAATTTTTTTTAACTAAAACTCGAAGGTAAAATCGTGAGATTATTTAGTAGTTCTGCCGCCAGGCGCCGCCGACCAGCTGCTCGTAGTTCATGGGGTCACGCCACGCGAGTCTCGATCGTAAATCATTTTCGCAACTATTTAGGGTTCCGTAGGCAAATGGCAAAAACGGAACCCTTATAGATTCGTCATGTCTGTCTGTCTGTCTGTCCGTCCGTATGTCACAGCCACTTTTTTCAGAAACTATTAGACCTATACTGTTGAAACTTGGTAAGTAGATGTATTATGTAAACCGCATTAAGGTTTTGACACAAAAATAGAAAACAAACAATAAAAATTTTGGGGGTTCCCCATACTTAGAACTGAAACTCAAAAAAATATTTTTCATCAAACCCATACGTGTGGGGGGGTATCTATGGATAGGTCTTCAAAAATGATATTGAGGTTTCTAATATCATTTTTTTCTAAACGGAATACTTTGCGCGGGAGACACTTCCAAAGTGGAAAAAAGTGTGTCCCCCCCCCCGTAACTTCTAAAATAATTATAAGGGATGATGAGGAGGGAATAATAAGGGAATTATAAAACTAAAAAAAATACATGATGTTCATTACCATAAAAACTACCAGCGAAAATTGGTTTGAACGATATCTAGTAAGTAGTTTTTTTTTAATACGTCATAAATCATAAACGGCAATTTACCTTTCATTTAATCAACTCAAATATAAAAACTCAAAAAAAAAACATACTACAAGACTTTTATATTATGTTATTTGCTACTACGGAACCCTGCATGGGCGAGTCCGACTCGCACTTGGCCGCTTTTTTATCTTATGTGATACTCTTTGGATCACGTATTTGGATAAAGTAATTCATTTACTATACGACATTTTCTTTACTAAAACTAATGAAAAGTCAGCGTGTATAAGGTCTAACAAAATATACTGAAACTACTTTAGGGGTAAATTCAGTCCGTTATAGTGAACAACTTTCCGGCACATATATCGAAATATTAGAAATAATTTTTGGCTTTTCATACAAACTCTGATCATCTGATCAGACAACTTGTATGGCAGGCCAACAATTACTTTTCATATTTCAATACGTGTTGTTTGGGGAAAGTTGTTCAGTTTTATGGACTGAATTCAACCTTACAATAGTAATAGTTTTTACATACATACATATTTTCACGCCTGTTTCCCATGGGTGTAGGCAGAGACTATGGATTTCCACTTACTACGATCCTTGCCTAATATTCCTCCTTCATAATTCTTTTCATGCATGCTCTCCGGTTAAGGGTACTCCTCACATCACCCCTCTTCAGAACATCTCCTATTTGGTCGCAGAATGTTCGTCGCGGTCGACCCGGTCCGGTTCTCCCATCCACATCAGCACGATAAATCTTTTTTGTTAATCTTCCTTCATCCATCCTCTCAACATGTCCAAACCACCTTAATATTCCTTTCTCAATTTTTGTAATTACATCTTCTTTCACCCCACATCTCTCACGTATGACATCATTTCTTATCCGGTCTTTCAAAGTTACACCACATATTTTCAACTGCATTTATCCGACTTTCATTCTTTTTCTGCCATACCCAAAGAGTTAGTCGCGAATGGTCTTAAACGCAAGTAGCCTATGTAGCAACTCGTCTAAAACGCTGATTGTCTAAACCGCATGTCGTCATAATGGGAAGTGGTCTTATGATTAATCTCGTCCAAAAATGAGGTGGTCTAAAGTAGAATTTCGTCACAATTATGAGATTGTCTAAACGAAAACTAGTCTAAATATGAGGTGGTCTAAACTGAAACTTGTCTAAGTATCAGGTGGTCCAAACCGAAACACGTCTATGTATGAGGTGATCGAAATTTTGACAATACTGTGAGGAGAAAATTAAAAGAACAGAAGTATTATCTTTTTAATATGCAACACCCTAGATATGTCACATTTTACTACTCGATGAGGTAGGGTTGCAGTACAAGAGTTAATATTAGTTATTTTAGGTAAAGTAACATTTTAGACTACTTGCATTTCGTACGAATTAATATTTAGACCACTTTTAGCAGTAGACATAATAACATAGGGGACTAGCTGCCATTTAGTCAAAATAACATTTGAGACTACTTGCAACTTAGACGAGTTGCTATTTAAACGAGTTCCGAGTTTTAGACGAGTTTTCATATAGACTATTTGCATTTAAGACCATTCGCGACTAACTCGCTTTCACTACCATACATAAGATGCCTGCTCTTATTAGATTTTTTTAAGACCTTATTTAACCGTTTAGCAAATTAAGTTAGCTGTGATATCACCATCACCATACATGTGAGACACCTAGACAGACAGACATAAGCGTCAAACTTACAACACCCCTCTTTTTTGGGGTTATTAACCAACATTGCTAAGTCGTATTTAGAAACATAGTAATTATTTCAATTACTGTACTTTCCAATACGAAAAATACCTCCAAAATGACATTTTTTTATAATTAATAGGCATGACGAATCTAAAAATATTCTTGGTCCATCGGTTAGATTATTAAAAAATATTGTACACGTATTTTTCCTTTTCTCTGAGAAACAAAAAATGGCAAAGATACAGCGCATATTCAAATTTCGCATGACGTCACGGCTAGGTACGATTTTTACTTAGCGGTGACGTTTCAAGCCCCCACTGCGTATCTTTGTGAATTTTCGGTAAACTGAAAAATATGGGTCCATTACTTTTGGATAATCTAAAGGCGTCACGCCTATACGAGGGGGGGTCAAAAAGTTCGCGGAACGGAGGGGAAGGGGGGTGAAATAAAATACTGTACTATTTTTCTTTTTCAATATATTCCCCCTTAAGTCGAATACATTTTTCAGATCTCTCTATTAACTTATTAATACCGTCGAAAAAAAATGATTTGTCTTTGTCCTCAAAATAGGCCGAAATCGCCGACTTGACTTCTTCATCATCGGAAAATTTCTTCCCCCGAAGCTCTTTTTTTAATTTGGGAAATAAAAAATAATCACAGGGGGCTAAGTCTGGACTATAGGGAGGATGGTTTAACATTTCGAAGCCACAGTGATGAAGGGCAGCCATCGCAACGCGGCTCTTGTGTACCGGTGCGTTGTCATGCAAAAGCAGCACACCCTTTGTCAACTTTCCCCGCCTTTTCTCCTTGATTGCTTCTTTTAATTGTCTTAGTAGATTAGCGTAGTATTCTCCCGTTATAGAAACACCCTTATCTTTATAATCTATTAATAAAATACCCTCTGTATCCCAAAAAACAGTTGCCATGATTTTTCCAGCCGATTGTGACACCCTGTATTTCTTAGGGGGGGGCTGACCCTTTTTATGCCACTGCATAGACTCTTGCTTCGACTCAGGCTCATAATGATGAACCCAAGTTTCATCTGCAGTAACAAGTCTTGCAAAAATTCCTTCCTTGTCGGCGCTACAGAGGTCTAAAAACTCCTTTGAATACTCGACGCGCAGCTGTTTCTGTGGTGGTGTGAGCATTCTTGGCACCCATCTTGCGCTGACTTTTGACATCCCAAGATTGTCGTGTAGAATATTTAAAATGGTTGTAGGTGATACTCCAACCATTTCTGCAAGTTGTTTCTTCTTCAAACGAGTATCCTCCAGTATAAGATTCTCCACTTTTTCAACGATGTTTGAGGTGGTGGCCTCAATCGGCCGTCCTGAGCGAGGGTCGTCTTCAAGAGACTCTCTGCCTTGCTTGAAAAGGCTATTCCACTTGTACACCATGGTTTTCCCAGGGCAAGAGTCCCCGTATACTGATAACATTTCTTCCAAAATTTTCTGAGGTGGTTTTCCTTGCTTAGTGAGGAACTTTATGACGGCACGAAACTCGATTTTTTCCATGTTCAAGTTTTTCTTCCGGATTCACTTGTTTGATCGACGACAGGTCAAAGGTTATTGACACAATCAGGTTCAAACTTGGCATATATACTCACAAAGAGTTGCTCATTAGTTACTACCTGCGGCAGGTCCCCCACCCCCCGCTATCCCCTCCATTCCGCGAACTTTTTGACCCCCCCTCGTAACTGTGCTTCTCAATACGAAAAATACCTCAAAAATTATATTTTATTCAAATAAAGCGGTATATTTTAATTAAAATCATCGGTACTCTAATGAGCAAACTCATCACTCGCGCCTGTAACTGACAAAGCGACGAGCCACTAGATTACAAACTACCATATAAATCTCCCGTAACATATGCGGCTCTGGTGCCATAGCAAATGTTTCAGAACACTAACTTTTCTAGCGCTTTCACGACATTAAATAAGTACCATATATTGCACAAAATAAATTAATACAAGACATAGTTTAAGTTAAGTTTTAGTTCAAATCTTTATTGCGCCAAAACATACAGTAACAGAGTAATAGATACATATAAAACAGATGTCAAAAGGCGGCCTTATCGCAACTGCAATCTTTTCAGGCAACCGAGGTATTTGGAGATGTTCTTTTATTTTTTTTTGGACATAATTTGTTGTGCCTGCACCTATATTGAATTGCGCAATCTGAAATAAACGATTTCATTTCATTTCAATTGTCTTAAAAATTAGGATTTTTTTAGGACATTTAATAATCTCTACAGAAGTTTTACTTTCCGGGTTTTTCTTCTTCAAATATACGGACAAATCAAACAGATAGAGCTAGCACCAAAGTAAACTTAAGCTTGTGATAATTATGGGATACTAACCCAACGATACTATATTTATGATAAATGAACAGATAAACACCCAAGATCTAGAACAATTTTAAAAAGGTAATTTTCCGGCTTGCCCTGGCTGGGGATCGAACCTAGGAACTACGTATTGGCGGACTAGCATGTTGGCCATTATGCCACGGAGGTCGACATTATTATCAATGTACATTAACAGTGTCAAATGTCTATAGTCACCCAAGTCCATGCTTCGGAAGGCACGTATAAGCCATTGGTCCCGGCTGTCATCGTTGTATGGCAGTCGTTAAGCTATGTTAAATGCCTTTAGGCAGCCTGGAAAATTTGTCCCAAGTCTTGGCCATTTAAAAACACTCAAAAACAGTTAAACTTAACCCAAATAACCGAAGGATTCCAAAACCGCAAAAGAATTCCAAAAACAACAAAAAATTCAGCACTTCCATACAAAAGTGTGTAATTATTTAGGTAGGTATGTTTCTCCCACGTTGTATAATAAAAGTACTTTTGTATGTGTTGATATGCATGATCAATTTTTTACTAATTTTCTTTTTTAATTTTAAAAGATTCTTTTTAATAAATCTAAACAGCTGGTGACTTAAAAAAAAGTTTTTTTTTTCATAACGAGACTCTAGCCAGTACCTGTATGTTTCGTAGTTAAACTACTGCTAAGATTTTACTATGCAAGTGTTAACCCAATTACTTAGCAGCTATCTCTTTCTGTCTCACTACACTCGTAGTTTCTGCACTGTAACATCTAGATAGATGCACGTTACTACCATTCTAGGGTTTACTTAAAGGCAAAGCTAACAAAGCATTTCGAAATGCGGGACTGTTTGTTCAGTCTTCATTGTTTACTATGGAGTTTAGTTACAAAATTTAGTAAGATTATATTACGACTAAACTACTGAATTATTCCCAAGTTTTTCCGTGGATGACGTAGAAGGCGACTTAGGAAATGAGCTGAACAAAGCTTATAAACATTAGTGAGACCTCTTCAACCCGTCTAGCCAGCGTGGAGAGTGTAGATCAAGTCATCTGGCTGCTCTGGCCAAGTATGGCCCTAGTAGTACAGAGACGGTCATGCTCCTGCAGTGGAGACTAATAAAAAGACCTGATGATGATGATTCCGAAATATCAGACACAGTAGTTAAGAGTTCCCATACTCTAGACAGAATCAGATACACACACATACACACATACTATCACGTCTTTATCCCTAATGGGGCAGACAGAGCATTTTGGGTCTTGCGGTTCTATGCAGAGCCCAGGGCCGCGAGACCCAAAAGCCACTTTTAGCGTCATGGTGGGCGAGAAGTTGGAAAAGAAATTGAATCAGATTTTTCCATTTAAAGAAATTGCACGTCATGCAGGCATATAACTGGTTTTTACAGTCAAAATATGGATTTAAAGGAAAATATAGAATTTATATTATTTTCGACTATCGGTATGGGAAACTTCTACATCCTTATATTTTCTTTCAAGTTTATATTTTGAATTTGAAAACTAGTTATATGCCTAGATGTATGCAATTTCTTTAAAATTACAAAATTTTACCGAAATTTGACATGTAATTTCAAAATAAAAGCTAGGTTTGTATGAAAATGTCTAGATGGTAAGGAGACTCTTAAACATTGTATTCGCACGTAGATCTACGCATAGGCATACGAGAAGGTTAAGGCTCCTCCCTGCGCTAACGACCTTGAAAACACAAAAAAAATAATTTCTCTTTCTGTAAGTGAGATTATTAGAAACCCTCCTACAACTTTTTAGCTAGTATCCTGAAGTTTCATTAGAACCTCGAAAGTCATTGAAATACTATCCGGTTTAGAAACCTTTACAAAAAAAGTCAAAAATGGCCGTTTTTAGTATTTTTTGCAAAGGAAAATTCAGGGTATTTTATTTCAATGATTTTCGAGGTTCTAATGAAACTTCAGGATACTAGCTAAAAAGTTGTAGGAGGGTTTCTAATAATCTCACTTACAGAAAGAGAAATTAATTTTTTTGTGTTTACAAGGTCGTTAGCGCAGGGAGGACCCTTAAGCTTATCTTCGACAAAGATAATATAACTAGTAACGTAACATATACCCAAAGCCATAGAAACTATGAAGGGATAAGTAGGCAAACTGGAGTTGCGGGGTAGCCTCATAAAGATGGCAGCACACGACTAGCAAGAAGTGACAAAGAAAAGTAATATACTTTAAAAATTAATCATCGACGAGTAACGGTTGACCGAAGACACCGTTTTTCCTTTTACGGCCGTGCAAATTTCACTTCACCGAATCACTGTTTGACAAAAACGTTGGTCCCTTTACGGTTAAACAAAATTTCCTTCACCGACCAACTATTGGCCAACAAACCCTTCGGCTCTTTACGGTCCTACAAATATTGGTTTACCGCAGATCTGAACACCGATATATGTGTGGAGCGCTGAATTTTATGCGAAGTCGTACGCATCAGCTCGTCAACATAACATAAAAAAAACGACGGGTTGCACTCTGGGAGTGCCGGCAGAAGTGAAAACTTGAATATTAACGTTGTGCATTTTTGATATTTTGGAATGGTTAGGGAATAATTTTGCACGAATTGCTTTAATTATCAGTATAAAATATTTCAAATCTTTTCTGAACCACAGTCTGTCATAAATGTCACAAGCATGACCAAATTCATTTTCAACAAAATCATTTTCAAATACACAGCAGTATGGCCACTACACAGACGGTCGAGCCATCAGCTGTCACCATCCATGGATGCGCGTAGCACACTGTAACATAAACACACACGAACATTCGCGCAAGCGCCCTGCGCCGTCTTACGGATTTTCGATCAGGCCACGTGTCCTGACGCGAGTTTGTGATTTTTTACCCATTCCAAAAAAAGTGCACAACGCCGCTAAAGAAGTTTTCACTACAAAAATTTTAATTAAGTAGCACTTATTTATGTGGTATGTTTACTTTTTAAAGGTTTTATTTGTAAATTTTCAATTGTGCATGAACCAATAAAATAAATAAATAATCATCATCATCAGATCTTTGTAGTCCCCACTGCAGAAGCACGACCCTCTTTATACTTTCTGAGCCATATTTGGCCAGAGCAGTCATAGGATTTGGCCTGCACTCTCCACGCTGGCCAGAGGGGTTGGGTAGGTCCTATTGATGTTTATATGCTTTGTTTAGCTTGTATTTCCTAAATGTGTTCGCTGTGATTTCTGGCAAAGTAGAAAACCCGTGGATGTCGTAGAAGGGGAAATAAGTGATATCACGTCTCTATCCCTAATAGGGCAGACAGAGTATGTTGGGTCTTGCAGCTCAGCAGGCAAAGCCCAGGGCCGCAAGACTCAAAGGCGAAAATGCGACCGACATCTTAAACGATCTGCGCAGGAAGGAAAGCAGCTGGTATATCCTAAAATTTTCTTTTCTCCCAGACCATTTAAGATAGCTTCATAAATAAAAGTTTATTTGCTACAGGCAAATTAAAATACCCCCGATGACGCCATCTAGTGATAAGTGTCGGAACTACATAATACATTGATATCATAGCGCCATCTGTTATTTGTCAGGTAAATTACAAACACTGAATTTGAAGCTTTGTCACCCAAAAACTTTTAAACGACTGAACCGATTTCCATCAAACATAGCTAAGAACTGCCGTAAAGTCCTTCGAGCGTTACGATATCACAGACAGTCAGACAGACACTAGCGTCAAACTTTGAACATTCCTCTTTTTTTTCGGGGTTTAAAAATAACATGTGTAGGTATGTTCGTAATTTACTATTCAATTATTCAAAGACATCAATTTACAATCAATCGAGGTAACTCAATAAAAGTTATCACGTGTCTAATCCATCCCTAATGAGGTTTACATCAAAGGCAATCAGTCTGCGAGAATTCAGATAAATCTCTATCTGAACTCCATTTATACACGTAATTTGACTTGTAAGTAGGTATATAAGGTCTAAGAAAATTCACAAGTAAATCGGGCAGACTTGTCGCAAAAATCTATCACTTTTGATAAAACGTTATGCGTTATGACTAGTAGTTTAGCCCGAATTCTGCCTATCAAGTATATTAGGGAACCCACGTGACCCTTTCAGGGTCAGGAGGAGGGACAAAATACCACGCTTAGTCACAGAGGGGGACGGTTTATGTCTTCATCACATAAATAATATTCTCTATTGAAATCTCACGGTTTTTCGAGCTACGTATATTCAAATTATAGCGCATCGAGTTCAGCATTTTCAAAACCTACCGGCAAATAAATATACATTAAATTTTGATAAAGACTTTCAACAAAACAAAATAAAAAAAATACAGTGGCACTCCGGGAGTGCTGACAGACGAGAAAAATTGGTGTCGGTAACAATGTCGCGAGTTCTATGGTTTTTCCCCATCTCAAACAATGCTTTCCGTGCATGCCCAACACGAATAAAAAAGTTTTTACTTCAAATACTTACATAAAATAAGCCTTTATTACTGCCATAACTTTTTTAACAGTAAAATAATTTGTTAAAAACTTTGAGATAGAGGTACCTACCTCTTACTCTCTTGTTCTAGGCATCGGTTGATCTATTCTTCCACTTGTCTCTGTTCTTGGCAAGCCAAAAACAGAGACAAGCAAGCCACGCCATACAAAATGTTACTTATTTTTTGTAAAAATTATTTAAAACCATTATGGATTGTTACGTAAAAAATTTAACCGACTTATAAAAAAGGAAGAAGTTATCGATTCGTTGCGATTTTTTTTATGTATGTTCACCGATAATTCGAAGACGCCTGGAGCAAATAGAAAAAAAAAATGTTTGATAGAATACACTTATGAGGTAGTCCCATAGAAATTTTATAAAAATCGGTCGAATAGTTTGGGAGTGAAATCGGTTTTTAGTTTTGAAAAAAATCATTTTATTACTTTATTATTACTTATTTATGGGCACATTTGCGTCAGGTATGATTCGGGGCGGACTTTTCACTAAATTACGCTTATTTTGATATATAATTTTTTGATTATTTTACTTTGACATTAATAAATTTGTTTTTAATGCGCTATTGTAAATTAAAATTCTATTTTATTACTTTAACAGCTACTTCTTTTTATTTTAGTATAAATATAATATCAATTCTTTGTTCTCCTTCCAAAAGCTATAAATTAGAATTTCGGGATTTAAAAACATCCCTGTAACCAACATGCTTCAGATTTGATGAAAGCTTCTAACTACCATAGTTGCACTCGAGCTTTTATTAATTAACGGGCTTTCGCTGAATCCGAGCTTTCAAGAGGAACTCAAGTAACGGGTAAAGCTTTCTAGAACAATAGTTTGAAAGTAATAATAATTGGCGCTGTGTACAACGTGGAAGGGATATTCCCGTAACAAATAGCATAATGATAATAAAATAACAGTCAAAAAACAAAAAAAAACGACATTCCTATACAAATTGCTCAGGCGACTGCAGTATAGCCCGTGGTTCGATTTATGACGGTTATGTTCCTTCCATGTTTTATTTCTATTTTCTCAAACATGCTCGGAAATATAGACATTACTGGAAGATATGAAGATGTAATTATTGGCTCATGCATTACTTTACCAGCCTAGGCCAGGAAAACGAGTATGAGAACTCATTCCTGTTCGCTGCTCAAAACATGTTGCGGGTCAAGGTTGCAGTGGTAGGGAAAGGACAAGAAGGAAATGTCAGATAACAAGACACTGACATTAAATCTATACATATAATAAAACAGTAAAAAAAGTGTGTCTGTACATTAAATATATTTCCAAAAAATCTATACATATAATAAAACAGTAAAAAAAGTGTGTCTGTACATTAAATATATTTCCAAAAAAAATATTGGGGGCGATGGAGACGTAGTAATAGAGGAAGAATTTTAAAAAAAATGTCTGTCTGTTTGTCTGTTTGTCTGTATGTCTGTTTGTCTGTTTGTCTGTTTGTACACGCTAATCTCCGAAAATACTGGACGGATTCGAATGAAACTTTTTTTGTTATATAGCTATTAAGCCTGGGCAACATATAGGGTATGAATGATTTTGGAAAATGGAACGCCTGATGCAGAACCATAATGGTCCAGCTAAACTATAAGAGATATAAAAAGGCCGCCTTAGTAAAAGTTGTTCAGCCTGATGAGCATTTTCCAGAGACATAAAGTCCACGCGAACGAAGTCGCGGGCTTCGGCTAGTAAATAAATAAATATATAGGGACAAATTACACTGATTGAGTTAGCCCCAAAGTAAGTTCGAGACTTGTGTTATGGGATACTAACTCAACGATACTATATTTTATAACAAATATACTCAGAGGAGGAATTACAGAAGATGATAGCTGTTACGAATGATGCGTTAGAGAAAAAGGGTATGAAAGTTAATGTCAGTAAAACCAAAGTTATGGTTTTTGAAAACGACGATAGTGCAACGGAATGCAATATTTTAATAAATGGGGTGAAAGTTGAGCAACTGAAAGAGTTTGTATACTTGGGATGTATGTTTACAAAAGATGGTAAGCACGAGGGTGATGTTGAAAAAAGAGTGAATGCGGGTAACCAAGTGAATGGAGCGTTGCATTCCTTTATGAGCAGTAGGAAGGTATCAGACAAGGCACGTCTCGCTGTTCATAAAGGAGTACTGATACCTACTTGAATGTACGGTAGTGAGAGTTGGGTATGGCAGAGAAAGCATGAAAGTAGAATAAATGCAGTTGAAATGCGAGCGCTGAGGAGTATGTGTGGTGTTACTTTGAATAATCGAATACGGAATGATGCCATAAGGGAGCAGTGTGGAGTAAAAGAGGATGTTGTGACAAAAATAGAGAAAGGGATGTTAAGTTGGTTTGGGCATATAGAAAGGATGGATGAAAAGAGATTGACGAAAAATATTTATATGACAAATGTGAAGGGAACAGTAGGAAAAGGTCGGCCTCGGCGAACTTTCTGCGACCAAATTGCAGACGTTCTAAGAAAAGGAAAGCTAAAAAGTACCCGTAACCGAAGGGCATGTATGAAGAGATTGATGAGTTTAGATGAAGCAAAAGAGGTTTGTCAGGATCGTAGCAAGTGGAGGTCCATAGTCTCTGCCTACCCCTGCGGGAAACAGGCGTGATATTATGTATGTATACATATATAGATAAACATCCAAGACCCAGGACAATTTGAATAATTGGCCAAGTGCATGTCGGGCCACGCGCAGTGTAGGGTTCCGTAGTTCCGAATGCCAACTTTGAGTTTATGCCACTAAAAACGTTTAAAAACTAATTATCTATTGAATTTGTATGAAATTTCTTTTTCAGAGTACATTTTATAAGTTGATCGCCTATAACTTTATAATTTGTATACCCTACTTAGCTCTGATAGTTTTTCTTTAAACTACATTATATATACTATAGCTGTGAATTTTTTCACGTGGCCATATATAACCGTTTAGCAGATAGAGGGGGGGGGACACTTGCCTCCAACAAAAATTTTCACTTTAAACCCAAATATTTCAGAAACGGATTCCTAAATACAAAAATGGTGTTAACAAGCTCACAATGTTTTTAAAAGACCTATTCAACGACACCCCACACAATGTATTTGTCGAGAAAAAAAATATTGACTACCTCTTTACTTGTATGGCAGCTAACCTAAAAAAAAATATCTTGACTTTTTCGCCATTATTAATATACATATCCATGCCAAATTACAGCTTTCTAGTACTTGTAGTTTCTGAGTAGGACCGCGGACAGACAGACAGACAGACAGACAGACAGACAGACAGACAGACAGACAGACAGACATGGCGAAACTATAAGGGTTCCTTGTTTACTACGGAACCCTAAAAAGGCCATTTTCCAACTTGCCCTGACCGGGAATCGAACCCGGGACCTCTGGGTGGCGGACTAGCATGGTGAACACAACGCCACGGAGGTCGACATTGACGTTTCAGATGACAGTTTTGTTTTTACACTTGGCAAAGACATTTAGCGTATAATTCCATTACTTGCAAAATTACAAAAATGCACTCTTTAAGCATATAATTATATGAATATAATATTATATTATACCGACATTTTTAAAAATGTTGGTATAAAATCACACAAAAATATGCTTAATTTTTGTTGCAAGAGAAAAAATAAAAATCTACGGTATTTGTCCCTGTATATTTATTTATTTATTACGTTTTCTGCTTAAAATATTACTAGGCTGTTTGGGTTGTTTCCTCGTCCGGCAATGCCCAACTTCCCAGCCTCTGCAGTAATGTACTAATCTTTTGTGCTGGTCTGCAAAAAAAAAACGTAAAAAGTTGCATTCTATCTCATTTTTTATTCTTGGTTATCATCTCTTTCCCCTACTTATAGATATGAATGCATACTACGAGTCATTATTTACGAAATAAACAGACTAATTAATAAGTCATTATAATACAACGTTAGCACCCCTGAATGTACAGTGAGTATCAATATCACTTAGTGCGAAATACTAAACAATATTCAGGGGAGTTCACAGATCTAAAAAACATGGAGATGCGTCACATTATCAATATGGGTAGGTTTATGTATTTTTGGAACGTTTAGATCGGTCAATCAATATTTATAATCACGTCAACTGAAAAACAGACGTAAGGCCAAGCACTGGATTTTGAGATTATAAAAATTTTATTACAAAAAATGTTACCAACATTTGGATATTATCAAAAGTATGAAGTATTTAAAAAGAGGATTTAATACTTATCTTAATATGTGTTTTGGTGGGGACCCTGTTTTTTTTGTATAATTTTTTTGTCCTAATATGCTTTGGCATACTGGGTTTGGCATAAAATATTTTGTCATAATAGTTTTTAGGCATAAGTTGTTTTTTGGCATACTGGTAAGTTGGGCATAATTATATTTTAGGCTAATTTGTTACGGCATAATGTTAATTCGCATAATCTCTTTAGGCGTAATAACTATCAGACTAATAGTATTTAGGCATAATATTTTTAAAAATAACAGAAACAAAATTAAGTTATTTAAGTGTTTATTTTTAATTATCATGCAAAATAAAATATGACCATCCAGTTCAAATGTGAGGGCAAAAGGGAAGTTTTTTTTTATTTTTATAATCCCCTGGAACAACTGTGAGACCAGAAAGGAAGTTAGATTCAACTTATTAGCAATTAATAAACAATTTATATACAATGAATAAAAATGTTATGCTTAATCATTTTTATGCTTAAAGTTATGTCTTGATAAATTATGGTTTGATGACATTATGCTTACATCCTTTTATGCTTTAAAATGTTAGGGCTAAATAATAATTATGCTTAGGTACATTATGCTTAAAATTATTATGCATACTCCATTATGCGAAAGGACGTTATGCTTAAAAACTATTGTGCATTAAACCAGTATGCTATGTGATATTAAGTAAGTTAGTAAGTTAGGGCTTAGCTGTAGACTACTAACGGGGTCCACAGGTGGCGGATAGTGGAACGGCCATCAGATATGATGGTTAGCTGCGAATATAAAAATAAGCAGTCCCCGACCAATCAGCGGCAGGGTTAGCAGGACGTGGTGGGAAGTCCAGTAGGGCGGGCTTACCTAAAAAATGCCACTTAGGTCCAATGACGGCTCTGTGTCATGGCGATTAAATGCCGCCAGTAAATAGGCATTCCTCTGTCACTAGGCAGCAGTAGTGACAGTATTGGCAGAAGGCCGAAGATGCGGAATTTGAAAGGGTTTCTGTCGAATCAAATACTGCGGTACGGAAGGCAAATGGGGAAACCACCGTACTATATCCCTAAAATGGAGTCAAAATGGAGAAAAGTAAAAAAAGTAAAGAAGTTCTTGACAACGGGCTTCCACGAAGTAAAATGCCGTGGCGGTCCGAGTCCGGCAGAGGAACAAGGCTACCCAGGTCGTCATCCTGCGAAACCCTTGTACTATAGGCACGTGGAACGTGAAGACATTGCTGGATCACGGCAAATTTGAGGAACTTAAATTAGAAATGAATAAGCTGAAAATAGATATATTAGGATTAGCTGAGACGAGAGGGGGTAGTGGAGATTATTGGAGTGATGAGTACAGAGTCATTTATACAGGAGCGGAGAAACAGGGAGAACATGGCACTGCAATTATTTTGAACAGGGAATGGGGATCAAAAGTAGAAAACACCTTACATGTAAACGAAAGAATAACAGCAATTAAGATAAATGATATGAAAACTAATACATATATAATTCAAGTCTACATGCCCACTGGTACCCACCCTGATGAAGAAATAGAAGAAATGTATGAACAATTAAACACAATAATAGATTTAGTAAAAGAGAAAGATAACTTGATTATAATAGGGGATTTCAATGCAGTAGTAGGAGAGGGTAATGTAGAAAATATAATAGGTAAATATGGATTGGGGAAGAAAAATGAAAGAGGAAAGAGATTAATAGAATTCTGCAAAGAGAACGATTTAATAGTCACTAATACTATGTTTAAACAGCCAAAGAGAAGACGATACACTTGGAAGATGCCTGGGGATATAGGCCGATTTCAAATTGATTATATTATAATACAAAATAAATTTAAGGAAAACGTTAAAATAAGCAAAACTTATCCAGGAGCAGATTTAAGTACAGATCATAATTTGTTAGTTAGCAAAATAAACATGCATATAGGTAAAAAAGTAGAATAAATAGACCAAAGAAAATAGATCTCACTAAAATAAAAGAAAATTCTAGTCAAAGCGTGCAATATAGTAATAAAGTAGGAGATAAATTAGAATTATACAAAAAGAATAGAAATACAGAAGAAAGTAAAGATGTAGAGAAAAACTGGTGCGCATTAAGAGATATTATAAAAGATAGTGCAGAAGAGCATTTACAAAATAGAAAAATAGTACCGCGGAAGAAATGGCTAAATAACGAAATTCAAGATTTGATGTTGGAACGTAGAACACTCAGAAACAAGAACGATATCAAAAGCATACAAGAATACAAACGATTATCTAATAAAATAACACTGAAATGCAGACAAGAAAGAGAGAAAGCCATTGAAAAAGACTGCGACGACGTAGAAAGATTTTTAAATAAAGGAAAACCAGACATAGCTTACAGCATCATAAAAAAATTAAAAACAAACCATAAAACAAAAAGTACAGTTATTTTAAATGAAGACAATAGAATATTAATAGACGATAGAGAAATAGTAGAAAGATGGGTTGAATATATAGAAAAACTTTATGATGGAGAAGGTTTGTGTGATGAGGATATAGAAGATGAAAATAGGGTAGAAGAAAACGAGATAGGGCCTGAAATAACGCGCGAAGAATTTGAATTTGCACTCAATAGTTTACAAAATAACAATCCGCTGGAGTAGATGGAATACAAATAGAACTTATTAAATATATTAAATGTCACACACTCATAGACGAGATATTTAAATTAATACAAGAAATATATAAAACAGGAAAAATACCAAATGATTTTAAAATAAGTAGAACCGTTACGATACCAAAAAAACCAAATACGAAAAGATGTGAAGAATATAGAACGATAAGTTTAATTACACAAGTATCAAAAATATTGAAAAAAATAATACAAAATAGAATCCGACCTAAAGTAGAAAATATAGTAGGCAACGACCAATATGGTTTTCGCAAAAACAAAGGCACTCGAGAAGCAGTTTTAGCACTTAGAATTATAATAGAAAGAAGATTGGAACTTGGTTTAGAAACACATATTGCGTTTATAGATTTAGAGAAAGCGTTCGATAAAGTAAATTGGATACTAATGATGAAGGCGCTTAAGAATGCTGGCATAGACTATAGAGACAGGAGAATAATCAAAGAACTGTATAAAGAACAAGAGACAATAATAGAAAGTAATAATGAAAAAAGACAGGCTAAAATACGACAGGGAGTGAGGCAGGGTTGTCCACTTTCTCCACTGATATTCAATCTATTTATAGAAGCAGCAATATCTCAAATCAAAGACCAAGATTTAGGAGGAGTTAGTATTAATGGAGAAAAGATACATTGTATAAGATTTGCAGATGACATAGCAGCCCTTGGAAGCAGTTCACAACAGTTAGAAAAGTTAATAGAAGCAATGAATAATATTTTTAAAGAACATAAATTGAGTATAAACATAAATAAAACCAAGTCCTTAATTGTTTCAAAGTCAGGTCCAGTAATTAAAAATATCCAACTTAATAATAAAACAATAGACCAAGTTCAGTGTTTCAAATATTTAGGAACTATTATCAACGAAGAGGCAAGATGCTCAGAAGATATTAAGAAGAGGATTGCTATTGCAAAAAGTACATTTAAGAGTAAAAAATACATATTTTGTTCTGGTATTAAAGAAAGTTTACATAAAAGATTTATTAAAACATTTATATGGAGCACTGCCTTGTATGGATGTGAAACGTGGACGATGACCAAAAAGGATAGAGATAGATTAGAAGCATTTGAAATTTGGTGCTGGAGGAGAATGAAAAAAATAATTTGGACAGAAAAAATTACAAATGAGAAGGTATTAGAGGATGTGAGAGAGAAAAGACAAATAATACAAATTATAGAAAATAGAAGAGGCAAAATGTTCGGTCATCTACTACGCCACGATGCATTCTTTAAAACAATAATGGAAGGAAAAATAGAAGGAAAGAGAGGAGTAGGAAAACCCAGAAGGAAATTTATAGACCAAATAAAAGAAAAATTAAAAGTGAAAACATATAAAGAGGTTAAGAACTTAGCGGAAGGAAGAGAGACATGGAAAGCACTCCACCGACAAGAGCCCAGCTCTTAAATATAAGAAGAAGATGTGATATTATAGCTTAAATTTGTATGCATATAGATAGTGATCCGTTTTGGTGCAATAAAGTGATTTTACTTACTTACCTTACTTAATAGGTAGGTACCCTAAATGTTGGTAAAATTCTGAACAATACCTTTTATTACATCTCGGTTGCATCCTCAGTGGCAACGCTTCATTGCCTGGGGTCCGCTACCTACCCTAGGTGATTTGACGAGGATCGAACACGGGTCCTCTGATGTGACCAGCCTGGCATGATAATCAGTAGGCCACAGATATCGTCAGTCACAATATATACAAGTATACGTATCTCTTCGTTACTCTGGTCTATGGTGAGATAGTTTCTTAGTAATACATATTATACAAGTAATACATTACATATACAAACAACTGTTTGGTAGTCTATTCTGACTGTTGTTTTAGGCCGACTACATACGTAACTTTGAACATTGTTAGTTGGTAAGTCCCTAAGACAATACTCGCTATCAATTTTGGAAACATATATATATTCGAGCTGAAACAGGCGACTTTGTTCGCGTGGACTTTGTCTCCGGAAAATGCTCATTAGGTTGAACAACTTTTTCTTAGACATCATTTTTATATCTCTCATAGTTTAGCTGGACCATTACGTTTTGAAAAATAGAACACCTGATGCAGAAGCATCAGGTGTTCTATTTTTCAAAATCAATAATTATACCCTATATGTTGCCCAGGCTTAAAAAAAGTTTCAAATGAAACTTTTTTTGCTATATAATTTTATTTCCGGAGATTAGCGGAGATAACACTGACAAACTTTTTTTTTTTAATTTTTAGTCTATTACTTTTTCGCATCCGCATTAGCCGACCGAGATTGGCCAAAAATGCTTTTGTCCGGCTGTCTGGAGTCGGCTGTTCTCGCCTACAGGTCGCATTTCTAAACTGAAAACAACCAAGGCCCAGGTCAAACTAAAAAAGATTATTTTCCATCTTGAACTGACCGGGTATCGAACCTTGACCGCCAGTGTAACTACCTGGCATAATGACCACTAAGCCACAAGGGTCAATAAAAAACATCTGCAGCCCGCCTTACCCCAGGTATTGCTTTCAGCGTCGCCAACGTCTGATGAATACGAAATACATTAATGTCAATCTAACAACCAATCCGTGCAAACAACACCAACCCTTATTTACATGTACATAAGAACAAAAACCGTGCACGGAGAAGTGTTACTATATTATGGATTATCTCCTTGATTATGCATGGCAAAATATGTTTTGTGTAAGAGATAATAAGATCTATTTGCGCATGTTATACTTCAGAATATCTTTACTTTAATATGGGACCAGATTGGCAATAGAGTCTTTCATCTATATCTATACATATAATAAAACAATAAAAAAGTGTGTCTGTACATTGATTAAATACTTCTATTTCCAAAAAAATGTTGGAGAGTAAAATTTTTATTTAAATGCCGGAAAGGTTTCCGTACCATCTATAAAAAAAATCATGTTTGCTGTAGGTGCCCCCCTTAAATATTTATTTTATTCTGTTTTTAGATTTTATTCTTATAGCGGCAACAGAAATACATCATCTGTGATCATTTCAACTGTCTAGCCATCACGGTTCTTGAGATACAGCCTGGTCTGTGGCCTGGTGACAAACGGACAGCAAAGTCTTAGATGGGTTGCATTTTAACCCTAAAAAGGAGAGTATAATTATAATTTACAATATACTTTGGAACACACTAGGTATACTCCTTTGGGACAAATCTTTTTGGACATAAGGCAACCTAAATCAAGCCCGGTAGAGCCAAAAATGTGATATTACAGCTCCCCGGCGCGGGCCCAAAGTTGTGATATATGATTCTAAAGGTCGGACATTTTTGTCCCGTCCCTTATGTGAAATAAGGATTTATTTTAATACTTTAGCTACACGTCTTTATTCCCTACGGGTTGACTATAAAACCTAAAAGCCACGTCTGATAGTGATGGGTTGCTCAAATTCTGCGAAGGAAAGCAACGAGATGTTTTTTTTTGCTGACAAGTATTTCCCGTAATCAACATCATCATCAGGTCTTTTTGTATTCACTGCAGGAGCACGACCCTCTCTGTACTACCAGAGCCATACTTGGCCAGAGCAGCCAGAGGACTTGGCCTACACTTTCCCCGCTGGCCAGACAGTTTGGAGAGGTCTCATTGATGTTTATAAGTTTTGTTTAGCTGCTTATCCTCTTAGCTTTTTTTAAATAAATTATACCGTCCCACTGCTGAACAAAGGCCTCCCCTCCAGACTTCATCTGTCTCTATCCATATATCGGTAGTTCCCATTCCTTATCAAATTCTAAAAGATCGTCATGAAATGTTTTTTCGGAATATTTAGAGCTTGAATATATAAAACAAAATGGTGTGATGGTAATTATGTATGTAATTATTTATTTAAAGACAAACGACAATGTTAATAGCCTATTTAACAAACTTAACCAAAAAAAATAATTAATAAAATCTACAACTAAAACTAAATAAAATTAAAAGAAATTAAACTAAAAAGAACATAATTTGAGCTTAAATTGAGCTTTTAGGACATAATTATTAGAGCTTTGAAACCGCATGTCACCGTACATTTCAGAGACTCGTTGGCTGTCAATTCCCATTAATTTACTGAACCCTAAACACCGAGTTGCCAACCTTCTAAATCAATTCTGTCGTAAACGAGTACAGTTGGCTTCATAAGTTTCTCCATTGTATAAATGTATGTATGTATAACAAATTACACTGATTGAGCTAGCCCCAAAGTAAGTTCTAGACTTGTGTTATGAGATACTATCTAACGATACTATATTTTATAACAAATCCGATAAACATATTGTTAAACGTCCATGACCCAGGACAATTTGAAAAAGGTCATTGGCTGGGGATCAAACACGGAACATCTGGGTGGCGGACTAGCATGGTGACCACTACGCCACAGAGGTCTATTCGTGTTATTCAGCTACCTTCTTCTTCATCTTAGCGCATTTTCGGGTCCATCCCCACTTGTGCTGCTTCAGAGTGCGCTTTCCCGTTTTTTCTTCTCCAAATATAAGCATATGCATGTCAAAGGTGAAGCACCGACCCTTACTGTATCATCACAGCTATACTTGGCCAGAGCAGACAGAGGACTTGGCCTAACACTCTCCACGCTGGCCAGACGGGTTAGAGGGAGAGCCTACACTCTCCACGCTGGCTAGACGGGTTGGAGGGAGAGGTATCATTGATGTTTATAAGCTTTGTTTACTTGAACAGAAGCCGCTGCTTTTGTATACTAGACATGCTTGACAATTACCATATGAACATAATTATTCCTCTTCATTGTCACTAGATGGCGCTTTACGGTAGTAATTAAAACATTAAAATCTTTTATTCCTATTATACATACATAATACATAATATCACGCCTGTTTCCCACAGGAGTAGGAGAAGACTATGGACCTCCATTTGCTAAGATCCTGACAAACCTCTTTTGCTTCATCTATACTCATCAATCTCTTCATACATGCCCTACGGTTACGGGTACTTATTACCTCTCCTTTTTTTAAAACGTCTGCAATTTAGTCGCAGAAGGTTAGCCGAGGCCGACCCCTTCCTACTTTTCTATTATTCCTATTATTGAAATAAATAGTACTCCAATTAATTAAATATGACTTACATGAAAAGCAATATAAATGTTTTTGAAGCATATTCAACACTTTCTTTGTCACTTTTTTGCTAGCCGTGTGTGCTGCCATCTTTGTGTGCCTACCCGCAACTTCAGTTTTGCCTACTTACTGGCCCTCTAAAAGTTTCTATGGCGTTGGGTATCTGTTACGTTCATAGACCTAGATTTTTTTTAACAAAATCCATGGTTACAAAAGTAATTATATTATTTTTAATGACGGCTCTCTGTTTTTTAATCGAAATATCAATGTGTAGTTTAGGAGAGAAGACGGTTTTTAGTTTCGAAAAATTATCAATTTTAAATCGCCTTAAAAGAACGAAACACAACATATTTTAACTAAAATAGATTTATTAAGATATTCTTGTTTGTGAATATGAGGGTAAGCTTTTAATACAAACACAATATTCGTCCGACGCTACTCAATTTGTATACGCGTCATTTCCAATTTTCCCATTCGGCTTTCCCGGAATGCCGTAAGTGTGACAGCTCTTATTACAATAGCCTTTAAGTCCATTGTCGCGTGTCAATCAGCTGTGAATTGAACGCTTTGAGTAAGGGCTGCTAAAATGTTCTTTGTTTAAGTTTGCGATTACTTTTTCTTATGTGCATTTTCGAAGAAGTTTTTAAGGTAAATATATTTTTTCTGTATTGTACCTATTTTGTTGTTAACAGTATGGAAAACCCGTAAATTGATCAATAGTATAAGTTAATAAATATTTTTTCTGAACTTAAAAAAAACTTCACCCTCAAACTACTCGATTGAATTTGATAAACTTTATATGCGACAACCTGAAATTGACGCAAAAATAATTTTTAAATCGGTCCAGCCATCTTGGCGTACACTAACGGGAGTTCTCTGCGATCCAAAAATGCCGATAAAAACCAAAGGCAAGGTCTACAAAACAGCTGTAAGACCTGCTTTACTCTATGGTAGCGAAACGTGGGCCTCGAAGAAAACCCACGAGCAAAAACTTCATTTCACCGAGATGCGCATGTTACGTTGGGCGGGTGGAGTAACGCTAAAAGACAAAGTGCGTAACGAACACGTAAGAGGAAGTTTTAAAGTAACACCTATTACTGAGAAAATTGCAGAGTCTAGGCTAAGGTGGTACGGACATGTAATGCGTAGACCTGATGACCATATCGTGAAAAAGTGCCTTTCCATGGCTACAAAAAAGAGAGGAAGAGGTAGACCGCCAACTACCTGGATGACAAATGTCCGAAAGGACATGCAAAAGCTTAGCCTTACGGATGACGATGCTTACCAACGAAGTGAATGGCGCCGAAAGATTAAAAAAGCCGACCCCGCGTAACGGGAAAAGGCGAGGACAAAGAAGAAGAAGGTCCAGCCATCTTGGAATAATCGGTGAACGTACATAA
This sequence comes from Acrobasis consociella, assembly GCA_963555685.1. Taxonomy (NCBI): domain Eukaryota; kingdom Metazoa; phylum Arthropoda; class Insecta; order Lepidoptera; family Pyralidae; genus Acrobasis; species Acrobasis consociella. Next base: position 2,680,534 of record OY743127.1, read on the forward strand.
ATAAAACCGGCCAAGTGCGAGTCGGACTCGCGCACGAAGGGTTCCGTACCATTATTTATAAAAATCAAGTTTTTTGTATGGGAGCCCCCGTTAAATATTTATTTTATTTTGTTTTTAGTATTTGTTGTTAAAGCGGCAACAGAAATACATAATTTGTGAAAATTTCAACTGTCTAGCTATCGCGGTTTTTGAAATATAGCCTGGTGACAGACAGACGGACAGACAGCGAAATCTTAGTAATAGGGTCCCGTTTTTACCCTTTGGATACGGAACCCTAAAAAAGAACGCGTCGAATTGCCAAGTTACATAAATTTTATTTCATGTATTTCTTGAGCGGCATCCCTAGCACTTGTATACTCATATCTCGACTTTCCTTCATAATACACTTCCTAGTTTATGTCTGTAGCAGAAATTACAAAGAAAACTTGTCTATTGTTACGCGAGTCTATTTCTTTTTCTATATTTAGAATATTATAGATACATTCTATTAGGTTCAGAAGTTCTTACCTAATTTAGATGATTTTTATACTGAATATTTCGTTAATGCTGGTCAAGGAGAAAAGAAAATACTTATAGTAGGTACCTATACCAGCTGTTTCTCTTCTTGAGAAGATATTAAAAGCCGATCGAGCGACAAATAAGAATTATCGGCTAGCAACCCATCTCTATTATGATTTCTTACCGCTTAGGCAGCGGTAGTAAACTTAGCTGTAAGTAAATGATCTGACATCAACAACTACCTACCTATTATGAAATCGAAAGTAAAATGAAAATTGATTTATGACTGTTTTGACTCTCATCTTAACGTATTCCCAATTTCATCAGCTCTAATGTTACGAAGCCCGGGGTCTGCTTTCTGATAAAGCATAACACCTACTTATTAGTTTACAAAATATTCTCCTGTTCACTTTCTTACCCCAAATCCTGCCTAACACACGCCGCCCAGAATAATAACCTCCTGATTAATGAATCTAGTAAAGGGGGAGGAGACTGATGGAATAAATATTTATCAGTTTCCCTCCAATAAGTATTTATAGCGGACATATTGCTTCCTTAGGAGTCCCCGTACCCTAAACCAAAATACAACTTTCCGTACAAACGTAGTCTACGTTTTATTTCAAAACGACATGTCCGATTTAGGCAAAATTTTGTTATTTCAAAGATATTGCAATTATCTAGGTTTATAACTGGTTTCCGACGGTAAAAATATAAACTTGAAATAGAATACCTATAGTGTTTTATATCATTTTTGACCATTAGTATGGGAAACTTCTAAATCGTTATATTTTCTTTCCAGTTCATAATTTTAGTGTAGGAAACCAGTTATAACCCTAGATAATTGCAATTTCTTTACAATTACCAATTTTTACCGGAATCTGACATGTGGTTTCAAAATTAAACGTAGACTACGTTTGTATGGAGAAGTCTAGGGTAAGGGGACTCTTAAGGCACAAAATTAATATAAGTAATAAGTACTACAAAAACATATATACATAAAGGTCCCGCGCTATATGCGTCCCTGTTTTCCGTCCTCTCATCTCTCCCCCTTTCTCGCCTTGTCGTGTATGTTGGGAGCGAACACACACATTGACATGTGCACGGATGTATAGTTTCGTTTGTAGTAGTGTAGACATAAATGATACTTTGCTTCTATTGACTGGCTAATACCTGTTTTAAAAGGGGCATTTTTCCCGTATTTCTTAAACGGGCAATTATAACCCCTGTTTTTAAAAGTGGTGACAGAGATGAAATAAATAATTACCGACCAATTTCAGTTTTGCCTGCTATTCCCAAAATTTTGGAAAAACTCATAAATAATAGATTGATGCAATACTTAGATAAATACAATATACTGTCAGCATCCCAATTTGGCTTCAGAAAAGGGAAATCAACTGAAGATGCAGTATCAGCATTGACTTCCTTAATTGTTGACCAATTAGACCATGGAGACAAATGCCTAACAATGTTCCTAGATCTGAAAAAGGCATTTGATACAGTTTCAATCCCTAAACTTTTGCGCAAGCTGAAATCAATTGGAGTTACAGGAGTTCCTTTGCTTTTAATGTCAGACTATCTTTAAAACAGGACACAGAGGGTGAAAATTGGACATTATATAAGTCAAGACGAAAACATTAACTATGGCGTGCCCCAGGGAAGTGTGCTGGGTCCAACTCTATTTTTAGTATATATAAACGAACTCTGCAATTTAAATATTGATAATGCTAAATTTTTCTCGTATGCTGATGATACAGCAATAGCTTTTACAGGCTCATCATGGAAAGATGTGCAGAGATCTGCTGAGCTAGGCCTCGCCAAAGTACTTTCCTGGCTAAATTTAAATCTCTTGACGTTGAATATAGCAAAGACTAATTACATGACTTTTTCTATTTATAAAAATACACAGCCCCCAACTGATTTCAATGTTGGGATCCATGACTCTCTGTGCTTAGACCCGACAAATTGTGATTGCCCTCGTATAGATAAAGTAACATCTACTAAATATCTTGGAATCCAAATAGATCAAAAATTAACGTGGTATCAACATATTGAACTGATTGGCAATAGAATCAGAAAATTCATATGGATCTTTAAAACCCTAAGACATGTAGCATCAAAACCATTAATAGATCAAATTTATGTATCAATGGTACAACCAATAATTACATACTGCCTTTCAGTCTGGGGAGGAGCTGCGAAAACGGCTTTTAAAGCTGTGGAGCGAGCGCAAAGATCTCTGCTCAAAGTCATGTACTTTAAACCATTTCGATTTCCTACTGATGCTTTGTACAATTTAGCTCAACACCTTACAGTCAGAAAACTCTTTATTCTTAGTTCTATCCTTAAATTACATAAATCTATAAAATTTGATCCCAAAAAACTTTTAAAGCGGAGACTACGAACTTATAATGTAGCAAATGAGTCAGCCCGTAGAACTGACTTTGCTCGTAGGCATTATGACAGACAAGCACCTCATTTATATAATAAAATAAATAAACACTTAAATATCTATTCTTTAACATTGCATGAAGCAAAAAAAGGTATTACAAGTTGGTTAATGCGCATTGGATACGAAGAGGTGGAAGATTTGCTTAATTACGAAGAATGATAACACACACACACACACCCTCACACACCCTCACATACACACATACGCACATACAACTACACATTCACTCGCACACACACATCCACAAACAAAGACGTAGCTACTTTATATTATTTACTTAGGATTGTGATTTATTTATATTATTTTTATTTTTTGTAGTTTAGCATCAAATTTTATCCCCATCTTTTAATCAAATATAAATATGTATAAATAATGCAATAGAATAAATTGAATTACATTAAATAACAATTTAAATTAAATTTGTATCTTTTTTATTGTATAAAATGTAATAAGTAATTGGAAACGTCGTTATTGTAAAATTTGTTGCAAAAATTGTTTTCATTTTACCGGGAGGGAGAAGCGGGGGCACCTAATACAGGTATCTAATACTTACAAGGTGCTCCCATCCATGAATATTTTACAATAAGTGTTTTTAAACTGAAATAAATATTTTTGATTTTTGATTTTTTGATTGCCATACATGTGCTTAGAGTCAATTAAAATCGAGACGTGGCGCGCACTATTCAAGAAATACTTGAAGAAGAACTTGCTTACTTTTTTTTCTTAGTTTCATCAGAATCGTATATTAAGTTGTTTCAAATTTTCGCCCATTCCCTCGATCAGCTTCAATGATCTACTCGGAAAGAGAAGCTGGTATTTTTTAAGATGTGTCTTGTCTCCTAGAGCAGTACCTATAGAAATTCACTACAATAATAATACAATATTTTATCAAATTACTTCGTAAAAGTAATTTTGTCTGAAAGATTGCCTTACTTCCTATTATTTTATCTCCTTAGTTATCCTATTAGTGTTATTTGACCATTATATTTCGGAAGATCCGACGTAATATCTCGAAAACAATTAAGATAACGTAATCAGATTACGCGAAAGGGTTGCTCGAATTGCCTCTTATATTACGCTTCTTTGGGATATAATAAATAAGTACCTGGGCGACCGCGCTTTGCTCAGTAATATCTCAAAAATTAAAACTACATTTTTAAACTTGTCTAAAAACAATAAAGAATAAAATAAAAAAACTTGAACATAAAAAAAACAAAAGTAAGTCACCGAGCGGGATTCAAACCCGTAACACTCGTTTCTTGCCGTCCGCATCTTAACCCGCTGGACCAGACGGACAGTGGCCGGCAGGACGAAATAATATACTGCGTGGAAAGAAAAACGCATGAAAACTCAAAAACACGCTTTTTCTCAAACATAAGACTAATCTAGATTTTTTACCCCCAAAAACCCTCATATACAAATTTCAGCGAAATCTTTAGAGTCGTTTCCAATATCACAGAAATAAATTTATATATACAATATAAATATACAAGAATAGCTCGTTTAAAGGTATGATAATAACTAGTGGCACTGTGAGCTGTATACCTCGTGAGTCAACGCGTTGAAGTTTGTCAGATAATATATGACTTTTAAAGCTGATCAAGGGAGTGGCGGGAATCTGAGCTTTATCAATAACAAACCTTTCGATATTTAGAAACCATTGTCTATCTACATACGTGTAAGGGACATACCCGTAATAAATAATCGAACCAACGGGCTATACTAGATCACTATAGTATAATGGAAATAAAATAACACTCTCTTTCTCCTCACCTTATCCCACTTTACGTGGGGTCGGGACAGCATGTGAGTCTTTTCCATTTTCCTCTATCCTTTGTCAAGGCACTTGTTACATTCTTTTTGTCCATGTCGTCCTTAACGCATTCCATCCACCGTTTCTTAGGCCGTCCTCTGTTTCTATATCCATTAATCTTTAAATTTAACATCTTTTTCGTAACGTGGCTCTCCTCTCTCCTCATTACATGTCCATATCATCCTAGTCTATTGCTTCTTAGCTTTTCCGTTATTGGAGCCACCTTCGTACTCCCTCTAACGTATTCGTTTTTAAAATAACACTAAATGAACGAAAACATTTTTTTGCATTATACTAAAGTGTGCAGCCGCGCGGGTAATTTGTATGGGAATGTCAATTTCTTTTTTGGTTTCTTGACTGTTATTTTAATTTTATACCCGTGGTTTGATTTATTACGGGTATGTTCCTTCCACGTAGTATAAGTACTGGTCTTATGCTCTGTCTATTGCTAAAAGCTTTAAGTAAAAGTACCCGGGCGACCGAGCTATGCTCGGTTACATCTCAAACATTAACTAATTTTTTTTAAACTTGTCTAAAAACAATGCAAAATAAAAAAAAATATAAACTTAAACATAAAAAAAACAAAAGTAAGTCACCAGGTGGGATTCGAACTCGTAACACTCTTTCTAGCGGTCGCTATCCTTAACCACTGAGCTAAATCAAGGCGGTCGCGGCGCGACAAAATTAGCGACCATATTCTGCGTGGAAAGAAAAACGCATGATAACTCGATAACACGCGTTTTCCCAAACATAAAACTAATCTAGATCGATTGTTTACCCCCGAAAACCCCCATATACAAATTTTCAGCGAAATCGTTAGAGCCGTTTTCGAGATCACGGAAATTTATAAATATATATATATATATATATATATATATATATATATATATACAAGAATTGCTCGTTTAAAGGTATAAGATATAAACACAACATAAAAACACAACTGATGCGAGAAACGCGCATAAATTAATAACACAATGCCGACACGTTGCATACGAAATTTGGGGGAATTTCGGATTAATTTAATTTCAGAACGGAATAAAAATAGTAACTGGTTCTAGCAACCCGTCTCTATTTTAATGCCCCTGCACCCATCCAGACTGTTAGAGCTGGTCAAGGGAGTGGCGGGAATTTGAGTTTTATCAATTGGCAATGAGGCTAACAACCTATCGGTATTTAGATACCATTGTCCATCTACAAGCCTAAATATACGTACCGTTCTTATGGACCCGTGCTGTGTCTGTCCCTTAATCATCATCAACATCAGGTCTTTTTGTCTCCACTGCAGGAGTACAACCCTCTTTGTACTACCAGAGTCATACTTGGCCAGAGCAGCCAGAGGACTTTGGCCTACACTCTCCACGCTCTGTCTCCACGGTCTCATTAAAATTTATAAACTTTGTTTAGCTTGTATTTCCTAAGTCGCCTTCTATGACATCCACGGGAGGCCTTGGTGTGGCCCTATTCTATTCTGCCAGAAAGCACACGGCTCTATCTCGTAAGGCTTTAAGTAAAGCATTAACACAACACAAAACACAACTGATCCGAGAAATAACACAATGCCGACACATTGCTTCCGGAATTTCCCCAATTCATCTCATTTTCAGAACCGGAATCAAAACGGTAACTTATTATAGCAACCCGTCAATATTTTGATGCTTCTGTTTTGCTCTGTCTATAGCGTAAGGCTTTAAGTAAAACGTAAACACAACATAAAAACACAACTGATCCGAGAAACACCCATAAATTAATAACACAATGCCGACACGTTGAATCCGGAATTTCCCCAATTCATTTTCATATAAATTCGATACGGGCGTTAACGATCCCTCGGCGGGCGAATTCGGGAACTTTTCGACCGGAGCAGACGGCCGTACACTTTGAACGGGAAAAGTTAGGATATAGGCTTTTTAACCGACTTCAAAAAAAGAGGTTATCAATATGAATGGGTATGTTTTTTAGGGTTCCGTGGGGCTGGGGTCTATATGGTTTGTGTAGCTGTAAGTTTTTTTATAGCTTAAAGTAAGAAGTTATCTAGCTTGATCAAGACAAAATTTTAAATAATACCTCTGTTTCCTTTCAAATAATATATTTCAACAGCACTGGACCCTGAAATATACAGGTAGCCATTAAAGGAGTAAACAGAATTCAAAAAGAGGAATTTCACATTTTGTTGGCTGTCTAGCTCACATAATCAAACATCTTAAACGGCCTCGGCGAACATTCTGCGACCAAATTGCAGACATTCTAAAAAAAGGAGAGGTAAAAAGTACCCGTAACCGAAGGGCATGTATGAAGGAGTGATTTTAGATGAAGCAAAAGACGTTTGTCAGGATCGTAGCAAGTGGAAGTCCATAGTCTCTGTCTACCCCTGTGGGAAACAGGCGAGATATTATGTATGAATTAAAACATAATAAAAAAATTAAAAACATTGTCTCATTTTTCAGTAGTACTTTTTTAGGCTAGAAGCAATTCAATTCAAATTATTTATTGCATTTCATAGTGTACATCAGTTCTAACTACTCAAAGTCACTGTCTTAAATTAGGTACACTATGAACCCTGTCGGGTATCGCAACCAAAAAGTGGAACGGCAAGCGAGTTTTATGACATGCATTAATTTATAAATTTAAATGATAAAATATAATTAAAACGTATTTTTGTTTGTAGTTGTTAGCAGATTGTTAGCCTTTCCGCTGTCGCTGGGTGGAATTCCACCCGGCTTCCATTGTCTTACTATTGTGTCCGGGTTTTGTTGCATCTTACAGAGTTATTTATCATTAGCAATACTTAACCTTAGAATCTATTTACCGCATTAAGTTATTGGCCGACCACTGTACCTACCATAATACATTTAGGGTGAACCACTGCGGATTAAATTACCATAATCCGAATTCGCACATTTAATACATACAAATTCGTTTGCGGGTACCCTTCCTAGGGTTAATTTTAAACGGTTTAAGTAGGTTGTGGGATAAAAAGGGAAAGTTAGCGATTTTATTTTAATACTAGCCGAAGCCCGCGACTTCGTTGGCGTGGACTTTATGTCTCTGGAAAATGCTCATCAGGCTGAACAACTTTTACTAAGGCGGCATTTTTATATCTCTAATAGTTTAGCTGGACCATTATGGTTCTGCATCAGGCGTTCCATTTTCCGAAAACATTTGTACCCTATATGTTGCCCAGGCTTAATAGCTATATAACAAAAAAAGTTTTATTCGAATCCGTCCAGTATTTCCGGAGATTAGCGAGTACAAACAGACAATTTTTTTTTTTTAATTCTTACTCTATTACTACGTCTCCATCGTCCCAAATATTTTTTTGGATATATATTTAATGTACAGACACACTTTTTTACTGTTTTATTATATGTATAGATATAGATGTATAGATATAGACTAGACGAACATTCTGCGACCAAATAGCAGATATTCTGAAGAAAGGTGATGTAAGGAGTACCCATAACCAGAGCATGCATGAAAAGAGTTATGAGTGTTGACGAAGCAAAAGAGGTTTGCAAGGATCGTAGTAAGTGGAAATCCATAGTCTCTGCCAACCCCTATGGGAAACAGGCGTGAAAATGTGTATGTATGTATGTATGTACTAGCCGAAGCCAGGTTTCGTTCGCGTGGACTTTATGGCTCCGGAAAATGCTCATCAGGCTGAACAACTTTTGCTAACGCTTTACTTCAAACCACGGGCTTATACTACATCACTATAGCATAATCAAACTAAAATAACAGTAAAAGTTTTATTTTTGCATTTCCGTACTAAAGTGTGCAGCCGCCCAGACAATTTGTATAGGAACGTCGATTTTTTTTTTTAGGATTTTTGACTGTTATTTTAATTTTATTATGCTATAGTGATGTAGTTTTTTTGTTTGACATAGATACAAATCAGAAAAGTAAAATACAACGGCGGACTTATCCCGTATAGGGATCTCTTCCAGTTAAGAGACCCCCGACCCTAGACTTCTCCATACAAACGTAGTCTAAGTTTAATTTTGAAACCACATGTCTGATTCCGGTAAAAATTGGTAATTGTAAAGAAATTGCAATTATCTAGGGTTATAACTGGTTTCCTATGTAAAATTATGAACTGGAAAGAAAATATAACGATTTAGAAGTTTCCCATACTAATGGTCAAAAATGATATAAAACACATTCTATTTCAAGTTCATATTTTTACCGTCGGAAACTAGTTATAAACCTAGATAATTGCAATATCTTTGAAATTACAAAATTTTGCCCAAATCGGACATGTCGTTTTGAAATAAAACGTAGACTACGTTTGTATGGAAAGTTGTATTTTGGTCTAGGGTCGGGGGACCCTTAACCGGCAATTATAGCATAGTCTAGTATAGCCCGTGGTTTGATTTATTACGGGTATGTCCCTTTCACGTTGTATCATAACATACATAACATACATACATACTATCACGTCTTTATCCCTAATGGGGCAGACAGAGCATTTTGAGTCTTGCGACTTTAAGCAGATAGAACTCAGGGCTGCAAGACTCAAAGGCCACTTTTAGCTTGATATAGGCAAAAAGGAGGATAAAGTAATCAAAATAGTGACGGGTTGCTAGCAGCATCGCCTATTAATAAGATTAGATTTTTTGCCCATTCCCTCGATCGGCTCTTACGATCTGCCCGGGCAGAGAAGCAGCTGGTACATTCTAAGTTTTTTCTTTTCTCCCAGACCAGCATGGAAGCAGTTGTATCATAACTAAGGTACATAGTGCAATGCAAGCAATCTAGATGGCGCTTGTGTTTAACTCTACACAGAATAAGTACTAGTACAGAAGTCTTACTCAGCAAAGGAATTCAAAGAAATATCAACTCAATATCGTTAGCGATATGGTTTAATTTAGCTTGCGTCAGAACTCGGCACCTTTTCGTTTCGATACCTAGAAGTGCATTGCAAGCCAATTTCATTCTTATTACTCCCAGACATACGATTCACGTCACTGATTTTACCACTCCGGAGTGGCCGCCGCGCGCATAGTATTAATGTTGGTATATTACGGGAAGTGGAATTAATATGTTAATAAATAATTATACACGGTGATTTTTTATTGGTTCTGAAGCCGAAGGCCACTTCATAGACATTGTTAGTAAGACCTAATTAGCTGGTCAAAATAAAAATTCAAAAACAAATAATGTTGACTAAAACTCGAAAGTAAAATTGTGAGGTCAATTAGTAGTATCGCCGCCACACACCGCCCGCCGGCCGGCCGGGGTCATCGACATTACGCAGTAGGCGGCCGGCGTATAACTACGTGGTCTCGATCGAAAATCGTTTACGCAAATTTGGATTACGTATGTGGATAGAGGAATTTATTAACTATACGAATTTTTTTTTTCAAAACCATTGAAAAGTCAGCGTGTATACCTTATAATCACAATAGATAAGAAAATGACAATGTCAATAATATTATTGCAAATATAATAATTAAACAACTACAACTTGTGTGACGTAGCAACCCAAGCAGAAATTTATATTGTAATGTGTGAATTGGAAATGCCTGACTCTTCTCTGTCAGCAGTTTATAACTTAAAGCTGTCATTTAGTTTATAAAAGGGCAAGCTTAGTAACTTATTTAATAAAATCTGATTTAATTTCATTGGGACGCCGAATGTGATTACATTACGAATAGAACATTATAATTTCGGTAGACGCACGCTTAATTATCTATTTTAGCTAATGAATTTGTTTGGGGGAAAAGGGTTTGTTTGTGGGATGTGTTAAGCTAGCATTTACCCGCGATTTTGTTTGCGTTTTAGTACTTTGTAATTAAGTCTACTTTTCTATGGCAAAACAGGACTCCCAGTACAAAGTTCCACCTCCTATTCAGCCCTTTCAGTGATGACTTTTGAGATAAAAACTATTTTTTATCCTTTCACGGATTTCAAACTATATTCATGCCAAATTTTATTAAAATCGGTTCAGTGGTTGAAGCGTCATGACATTACAGACCGACAGAGTTACTTTTGACATTTATAATATCAGTATGGAACCATGGATATTTCATATTTCTTCCATGCTGGTCTAGGTAAAAGGAAAAAACATATATTAGCAGCTTCTCTTCCCACACAGATCGTAAAAACCGACCGAACCGGGAATGGGCGGAAGTCTGAAGAAAATGCTATTAACTCGACAGTACTTGATTTAAAAAATAAATTTAATGTATTTTTTTCTCTTGATTGTACTTTGGCTATTTGAGAATCTGCTATTTTGATAATCTAATATTTTAGGAATCTGATATTTTTAGAATCTGATATTATGCGAATAAAGCTTTAATTCCCTTTTTTCATCTTTAGGTGGATGTGTACATCACGCTAAATTTACTTTATTGCACCGTAATAAACCAACAAACATTACAAAACAACAAGAGACAATATCGGCACAAAGAGGGACTTATCGCTATAAATGCCAATTGCCATCTCTTCCTAGTACAGTCAACGAATAATTGTGGATGGAAAAGTCATAAGCAGAAATTTTTACTCGGCAACTTTGTTAGGACTAGTTAGGACATAAACAAACTAAAAGTCCTTACCCCTCCGAGGTGAGCCCGCGGGGGGAGGGCACAAAAAAGGTCCCGAAATTTTTCGAAGCTCCTAGCTAGGCAACGATTGGAGATAGATAAAAAGTGTGAAAGCCAAAGCTGTAGACAATTTTATCAGCTTTCATTATGTAGTATAACAAAATTTCGTACAAAGCACCGTTTTCGAGATGTAAGCAAAAAACCAATAAACGGGACCTTCTTTGTACTCTCCCCCCGGCGGGCTCACCTCGAAGGGTAAGGACTTTTAGTATGTTTATGTCCTAACTAGTAGTAACAAAGTTGCCGAGTCAAAATTTCTGCTTTCGACTTTTCCATCCACATGCCCCTTTTGAGCACTCATTGACCGAACTATCCAGCCAACCTTTGATGAAGGAAATGTTGACGCTTTCAGTCCTAGGTACTTTTTACCGTGTTCTGTCTGCTTATCATCACCATCATAAGGTCTCTTTGTCTTCACTGAAGGAGCACGACCCTCTCTGTACTACCAGAGCCATACCTGGCCAGAGCAACCAGTGGTATTGGCCTACACTCTGCTCACTGGCCAAACGGATTGGAGAGGTCTGATGTTTATACCTTACTGTTATTTAGCTTGTATTTCCTAAGCCGCCTTCTACGACATCCACGGGAGGACTTGGAGTTGCCCTATTCTACCCTGCCGGAAACCACACGGCAAAGGTCTTGTCTACTAATATCATATTACTCTTCCTTTTTGATTAGATATAGTTAGATAAAAAGCAATAAGAGTTATCGATACTCAGAGTAAGTATAACACATTTCTCTTTCAGTAATTGAACACTCGAGTTTAAAGATCCGGCGAATGCTCATTCAATCCTTTTTATATACCCTTTTATACCCCTTTATACCCAGTGATGAATGATCAGGCTTCCGATCCGTTTTATACTATTCAGTGAAAAACATTTCACATGATATGGATTTTTATCGACGTCGAGAAAGGATTCGTAAAGACTGCAGTTTCAAAATAAGGATCTGGACAAAATAATATTTGGCAAATTAGGTAGATTAATAAAAGTATGATATATGTACTCGTATTTATATTTTCCCTGATCTATTATACATATAATAAAATTTAATATATTTCCAAAACAAACAACTAGGTGCGATGGAGACAGTCATACATAGAGTAAGAATAAAAAAAATCTGTCTGTTTGTACAAATCTCCGGACATACTAGGGATTCGAATAAATCCTTTTTGATATATATCTGTTATGCCTGGGCAACAATAGTGTATAATTGATTTTGGCAAATGAAACACCTGATGCAGAACCGTAATGGTTCAGCTAAACAATAAGAAATATAAAAATGACGCCTTAGCAAAAGTTGTTAAAGGTCCCCCGACCCTAGACCAAAATACAACTTTCCATACAAACGTAGTCTACGTTTTATTTCAAAACGACATGTCCGATTTGGGCAAAATTTTGTAATTTCAAAGATATTGCAATTATCTAGGTTTATATTTAGTTTCCGACGGTAAAAATATGAACTTGAAATAGAATATAGTGTTTTATATCATTTTTGACCATTAGTATGGGAAACTTCTAAATCGTTATATTTTCTTTCCAGTTCATAATTTTACCATAGGAAACCCAATATAACTCTAGATAATTGCAATTTCTTTACAATTACCAATTTTTACCGGAATCTGACATGTGGTTTCAAAATTAAACGTGTACTACGTTTGTATGGAGAAGTCTAGGGTCGGGGGACTCTTAAGCCTGATGTGCATTTTCCGGAGCCATAAAGTTCACGCGAACTAAGTCGCGGGCTTCTGCTAGTTAGCAATAATGACGAAAATACAGCGAATGTAATTTTCGCGTGACGTCACGATCCAGTACGATTTTCACCAGAAGGTGACGTAAATCTGCCCCTCTCCGAAACTTCGATGCGCTGTATCTTTGTTCAAGTCTAGCAGATAGGTCTTAAGAGTCCCCTTACCCTAGAACAAACTATACTTTTCCATACAAACGTAGTCTAGGTTTTATTTCGGAACGAAATGCCCGATTTCGGCAAAATTTTGTAATTTCAAAATGTGTTACATCATTTTTGACTATCAGTATGGGAAACTTCTACATCCTTATATTTGCTTTCCAGTTCATAATTTTACCGTCGGAAACCAATTATTACCCTAGATAACTGCAATTTCTTTAAAATTACCAATTTTTACCAAAATCTGACATGTGGTTTCAAAAAAAAGTAGACTACGTTAGTATGGAAAAGTCTAGGGTAAGGCAATTCTTAAATATAAAACACTAGCTGTACCCGCGGGCTTCGCTCCCCGTCGATTTTCGGGATAAGTACCTTATGTCCTTCCCCGAGTCTCAAACTATATCCATACCAATTTTCATCCAAATCGGTTCAGTATTTTAAGCGTGAAGAGGTAACAAACAAAGAAATATACAAACTCACTTTCGCATTTATAATATTAGTAAGATTAGTCGAAGGACAAAAGCTTGATTTATTTATATGTAAATACCTCAGTATAGGGTGACCACTCTGGAATGAAATGCGGGACAAGTGTAGTGGAAGAAACAATAGGGACTTTGTATTCAATGTGCATGCAGTTAATATAAATAGCCGAGCGAGCGAAGGTCGGCCTTGGCGAACTTTCTGCGACCAAATTGCAGACGTTCTAAAAAAAGGAGAGGTAAAAAGTACCCGTAACCGAAAGGTATTTATGAAGAGATTGATGAGTGTAGATGAAGCAAAAGAGGTTTGTCAGGATCGTAGCAAGTGGAGGTCCTTAATTTCTGCCTACCCCTGTGGGAAACAGGCGTGATATTATGTATGTTTGTATGAAGCCACTCAGTTTCAAGCTTGGCCTAGTAACTATTTAACACAAAACCGTTCATAGCTATTCAAAAAATTACACTTCGACGAGTAACGATTGGCCGAGAGCACCGTTTTTCTTTTAACGGCCGTACAAATTTTTCTTCACAAGGACATTATAAACATTAGTGGGTATATTAGTAAGTAGGAAGTACATTTCAGTGAGTCCCCTAATTTCAAGCTTCACTAACACTGAAATCTCTGTCCACTAACTTTATAAGTATCCCATACATACAACGATGACATAATTTCTCAAGATGTCGTATTCCGAGCCTTAAACGCTAAGCTGAGCAATTTTATTAATATATTTTTAGGGTTCCGTAGTAAACGGGGTACCCTTATAGTATTTCTACGTCTGTCTGTCTGTCTATTCGTCTGCGGTTTTACTTAAAAAGCACATACTGGAAAGCTGTAATTTTGCATGGTTATGTATATTCATCATAATTCTTTGCCCAATAATTATATACACTTAGTAAAATAGGTAATTGGTTAGGTATAACTAATTAACATAAATTTATTTTTATATAGAAAACTAGCTGGAGCCCCCGACTTCATCTGCGCAGTATCTTTATCAGTATCTATGTGTTATTCTGATGTATAAGCTATATTATTGTAAAGTATCATTACAATCCATTCATACTTATAAACTTTCGCGTTTACAATGTTAGTAGTAGATGTAGCACGCGTGGCATAATTAAGCACAACTGCACTCAATCCTATCAATATATTTTGACGCAAATTAAAGACCTTATGTTAATCGTACTTAAGGTTATAGTTATTGCTTCTTTGGAAAATAAAGCCATCTACGCCAAAGTTCCAGATTTTTTTCCGTAAAGTTATACACCAGATCGCAAAACAGTACGAAGTCGTTTTTGAACCGTAGCAAAATAAAGTTGAGGCCTAAAGGCATTTATTATTACTAAACGAATTTTTATTATGGTATCCCTTAGATTGTCCCCTTAGATTTTCCGCCGTTTATGCAAATATGATTAGTGATTTACTTGTGTGAGTTTTGCGACGGTTTAGATACTACTTTATTCAAGTAGCACTTCTACCAGTTTTTCCTCTTCCATGTTTGTGCTACATCTACAGATTTCTCCATCAAAGATCCTATAGCGTCTTTAAAGGTTTTTACGTTTTTATCGTCATCCACTCAGCAATGTCTAAGGGAGAACATAATATCGCCTTTATGGACCTTTTATATCGAGTCGAGTAAGTTATGGGACAAATTAACTGAACAACTGAAAGTAAAGGCAACTATCCAGTTAAACACGGAAATATGTTTTTTATTTTATCAAACTTTATTGCTTTACTTTTTCAAAGTACAAATGGCGGACTTAATGCTAAAAGCATTTTCTCCCAGTCAACCATAGAGATAAACAGAGAAAATTATGCGGCACATAAAAGCCATACAATATACCTACATTATAAAATATTAATATATAATATAAAATTACATAATATAAGTACCTATTATACACGCTGACTTTTCATTGGTTTAGAGAAAAAAAAATGTCGTATAGTAAATAAATTCCTCTATCCATATACGTAATCCAAATTTCTGTATGTCATAAGATAAAAAAGTTGCGTGAATGATTTTCGATCGAGACCACGTAGTTCTACGCCGGCCTAATGTCGATGACCCCGGCCGGCCGGGGCGGGCGATGTATGGCGGCGGTACTACTAATTGATCTCACAATTTTACTTTCGAGTTTTAGACAACATTTTTTGTTTCTGAATTTTTATTTTGACTAGCTAATAAGGTCTTACTAACGATGCCTAGGAAGTATATATACATATCAAAATCAATATTAACTTATACAATACACACATATACATACACATCTACTTAGACTACCTGACATATAAATACATAGCTAAGAAGAGAATCAATGATGATGATGACTTTATGAAGAAAGTGGGCGTGAACTTTTCTTTCAAAGTAAAATATGCAGGATGTTTTGTTTTTTTTTCATGCTGGTCTGGGAGAAAAGAAAAAGTAGAATGTACCAGCTGTTTATCTTCCCGCGCAGATCATAAGAATCGATCGAAATGCGAATGAAAATGCGAATAGGGACGTGGACTAAAAACATTTTTTTATACTCATTACATAGATTATTAAAAAGTAGGGTATGTTTTCTTTTCTCTCATTAGCACATCGTCGGTCCCGGTCATTGTATTTGACATTGGTCGTTACCTAAAACCATGTCAGAGGCCTTTAAGGCGGTTAAAAAAGTCTGACACTAGTGTTAGTCACTAACACACACGATAAGAAGAAGAAGATTAGCAAATAACGAAGATACAGTGCATTTAAATTTCGCGTGACGTTGAAATTGGCTACGATTTTTAGCCAACAGTGACGTAAATCCCCACTCCGAAACCTCGAAGCGCGGTATCTTCGTGAATTTTGACCACTTTTCTAAACGAAAAAATATGGGTCCTTTATTTTTGGATAATTTAGTTGATGGACTAAATAAAGTAGAATATTTTCGACCCAGCCACATACCTATTAAGTGAATAGGTGATTCTAGCATCACTATTTTGATTTATTTTTCCACATTTACGCCCTCCATTATGCTAAAAGTGGCCTGGGTTTTAGGTTTTGCGGCCCGAGGCTCTATCTGCAAAACCCTGCCTGACCCATTAGGGATAAAGACGTGATTCTGTAGGTATTTGTTCCTATGCGCATTTTATGAAACAACCCGTGATACTGGTTATACTAAACAAGAAATGTTTGACGAAATCCTTAACAGCCCACTGTTGGACTTAGGCTTCTCCCAATAAAGTGGTGATTTATCCCTAATCCAACGTGGAATCTTATACCTTTAAACGAGCAATTTTTGTAATTTTTTATTTATTTATATGTATATTTCTGTGATCTCGGAAACGGCTCTAACGATTTCGCTGAAAATTGGTACATGGGGGTTTTCGGGGGTAAACTATCGATCTAGATGAGTCTTATGTTTGGGAAAACGCGTTTTTTCGAGTTTTCTTGCGTTTTTCTTTCCACGGAGAGTATGGTCGCTAATTTCGTCCCACCGGGCGCTATCCGTCTGGCTCAGCGGTTAAAGACGCGGACTGCTAGAAAGAGTGATACGGGTTCGAATCCCACTCGGTGACTTAATTTTGTTTTTTTTTATGTTCAAGTTTATATATCATTTTTTATTTTTTATTGTTTTTAGACAAGTTTAAAAAAATGTAGTCATTGTTTAAGATGTAACCGAGCAAAGCTCGGTCGCCCAGGTACTGGATAATTAATCGATGGGCTATACTAGATCATTATAGTACAATGGTATTAAAATGACAGTCAAAAACAAAAAACTTGCGACATTTACAACAAATTTTATTTAATTGTTCGCTGTTATTATAATTTCATTATACTATAGTGATCTAGTATAGCCTGTGGTTCGATTATTTATTACGGGTATGTCCCTTCCAAGTATCGTAGATTTACGTTATATACCTACGTATATAACGTAAATCTACGATTCAACACACACAAAAAAATACTTTTACTTTGACTTGGCCCTTATTTTCCTAGTACTTAGGTTTGTTGTAAGTGAAGACAAAACAAATTGTTTTGCCCCTGTAATCCTCAATTCAGTCACCCAGTCCCCTGACTTAGGCAAACTGCCATCTTGGAACACCTGGGCCGGCTTATCTCGCCCCTGAAGTACGAAGGTTCAAGGTACAAGGTCGTGTTTTATTTATTGTAGCCGACTACAACGTAGAAGTATGATAAGTTTTAATACATACATACATACTATCACGTCTCTATCCCTAATAGGGCAGACAGAGCATTTTGGGTCTTGCGGAGCCCAGGGCCGCAAGACCCAAAAGCCACTTTTAGCGTCATGGTGGGCGAGAAGATGGAAAAGCAATCAATACAGTGATGGGTTGCTAGCCGCATCGCCTGTTAACATGATTTGCATTTTTGCCCATTCCCTCGATCGGCTTTTACGATCTGCGTGGGAAGAGAAGCAGCTGGTACATTCTAAGTTTTTTTTTATTTCTCCCAGACCAGCATGGGAGAAATAAGTTTAATATATTTTTATATAACACACGCAAACAATAAATAGTTCATTTTTAGGGAGTTCCTTCGCTACCGGCGCTGGTTTAACACGATTTATGTCTGTATTACTTTCGCCGTTAGCTTGAGTCGCTCGCTCGCTTTATTCGCTCGCTCGTGTTTTGGTCACAGGAAACCTAACGAACCTAACCTACACTTCACGGCAAACTTTTATGTATTTTTTATTAAATATTACGGTGTTTTAAATCTCGGCTGCCGGCAGTATAAGCGCCGGTTCCTAATACTGATATTTTTAGGAGCCGGCGCCAGCAGCGGAAGAACTCTCTTATTTTTATTATATTTTAGGTTAAGGTATACATAATATAATTATATATATACTAGTCTGTAATAAAGTAAATAATATTAGGTTCGTTGTCTGGAATAAAGTTATTTAATTTTTATATAATTACCCGGGCGGCTGCACACTTTTGTATGGAAAAGCAGGGAAAAGCCAATGTAATTTTTTTTTCAACACATTCGCTCGGAAAGTGCTACTTACCACACTGATTTTACAAATGTAATGCCATTCATTACGCACACATTCGAAATCGTGTGGTAAATTAATTACCGCACTAGTGCGGTAAAGTGCTTTTTTTAAATGTTTAGGAATAAGTTTCTATAATGCCAAAATATCGAATACCTAATATTTTTGAAACATTAAATCTCTGCATGCAGACAGCCTAGACTTATACTGAAACCTTGTTTAACTTAAATTATTCCATTTTATATAAGTAGTAAGTAAAATACTTGTAATAACATTAAAACGAATTTATAAATCTGCCTTATTTAAAAAAAAAGTTTTTTTTTAAATGATCGTTTCGCTGTTGGTGGATTGATTTCTGTGCCTCTTGTATCACCACATATTCGCGCACGCGCGAAATGCGCCTGGAAAAAGAAAAGCTAAGCGCGCCATATTTTAAAATTTTTTTAGCGAGATTTAAAATTGTTTTATTATTGAAGTTCTTTTTTCCTCACTAATGTGTTGAAAAACGTAGTATGGCACACGTGTGGTATTGTCCATTACAAGTCTCAGCTCCATAGACAAACGCGCGGGCTTCGCCCGCTAGTTTGTCAACCCGCCTCGACTGCTGTAATGAACAATTTACCACACTTGTATCATAAACTACTATTTTAATTCTTGACTGTCATTTTAATTTCATTATATTATAGTGATATAGTCCGTGGTTTGATTTATAACGAGGATGTCCCTTCCACGTTGTATTTCCGTATTTTATTTAAGCTTCAGTTGGAACAAAGACTTACTCGTTCTGCGCCAACATCCAATAACTTGCGAACTTTTTTAATATAAGCATGTTGCTAGCTCTGTCTAAAATATTTCTGAGCGTAAACAGTTTCCGCATTATTTGCAAACAAAAATTAGAGAGCATTGAAAATTATTCCGAATTACTGAAATAAAACATCGAATGCGGAAAACTTTGATTTTCATCTAAACGAATCATTAAAATTTGACCAATGATAGTTAAAAAACTTTCTGCAACCTTCTACGCTGGTCGGGGATAAAAAAAAATAGAACATAGCAGCTATTTCTTTTCCTGTGCAGATTGTAGAATCTGATCGAGGGACTGGGTGAAAATGCTAATCATTTTAACTGGCGATGCGGCTAGCAACCCATCTCTATTTTGATTTCATTTTCCACCTTCTTGCCTAGCATCACGCTAAAAGAGGCCTACGACTCTTGCGGCACTGGGCTCTGTTTGCTTAGAGCTGCAAGACTCAAAGCGGAAAAAGTCGTGCTAGTATGGATATAATGTATGTTTTTGGTGCAATAAAGTATTACATACTTGGTCTTTCAGTTTCAGAACCGCTATACCAAATATTTGATGATGTTTTATAAACTTTAGTCCGCTTTTCTTTTCATGTTCTTGTCTTTATCGCTTACTCTTGTCGGTAGAGTTTAGAAGAAGATAGTATTCTTCTCTCTTTTTGCCATATTTTTAATATCTTTTATTTAATTAGTTAGTTAGCACGTTAATGGTCAGTAGGACTTCTATAGCAGGCATCAATTGTTTTTTCTATTGTGTCTGGCTTAGTGTCCGTGAATGAGTTAAACTTTGAAAGCAAGACTAACTAAAGTCGAAAGTTTTCCTTCTACTATTAAGATTGTCATTTATTTTACACTCCTCTTTGACTATTTTTATTTCATTATCAGTATATTTAACTATGTTGTTGTCGGTGGAGTATTTTCCATGCCTTCTGAAACTTCTGATCTTCAGCTAAATGCTTGACTTCCCTGTAATACGACACGACCTTTACTTTTACTTTTTTTTCTACCTTTTCCTTTACTTCATTCATGAATCAATCAACGACCAAATTTGGCCGATGAAACAAAAGACAGCTATGTTCGGTGCAAGTGTGCTTGGCATGGCTTCTATAGTATATAACAAGGTCCCAATTAATTAGGAACTTAAGTTTAAATTTAATTAAGAAACAATTAATGCAACTATTAATTGACAAACTTTATTAAACAATTATTATGTTTTTAGATGATAAAATATATTTTTTTATAAATAGGTATCTAATGAAGTAAGTAATTAATTTAACTGCCTTCGTGGTGTAATGGTTAGAGCGTTCGGCTCATACCCTTGAGGTCCCGGGTTCGATTCCCGGCGGGGGCAACGACTTTGTGTTCTTGTCCTAGTTTGGTTAAGACATTGCAGGCTGATCACCTGATTGTCTAATAAGTAAGATGATCCGTGCTTCGGAGGGCACGTTAAGCCGTCGGACTCGGTCACTGTCTTTGACATTGGTCGTTACCTAAAACCATGTCAGAGGCCTTTAAGGCGGTTCAAAAACTCTGACACTAGTGTTAGTCACTAACACACACGATAAGAAGAAGAAGTAATTAATATTATATAAATAGTAAGTTAACTTAAAATGACGTTCAGTGTTAATTAAAAAACAGAATTTGCATACCAACGCAAGGAGGTAAAATGTAAAAAAGAAAGAATAATAACTTTAGGATTTCTATATAACTTCATTTTATGCAAATAAATAATTTGATTGATTGATTGATTGATTGAACATCCTTTCCTTTCCTCTCCGTGGCTCTCTTTCCGTTCAGGATGTTTTTGGTAAACTTATCGAGTTGTATAAGTTTTATTTATTTATTTATTAAACTTTATTGCAAAAATGTAACAGGCGGACTTAAGGCCCAAGGCCTTTTCTACCCGTCAACCTAAAGGTGGTGCTGATAATAGCAAATTTTGGGCGAGAGTAGTAATTGGAACAAACTTTACAATAAATCTATACATATTAATATATACAAATACATAAGATAAATAATATAATCTAATGTATTAATAAACCTACATATAATATACATAAATAGGTTATATTTATAAACCTTAATACTTTTTATTTCTGTGTTTTATTGTTCAATATTTTTATTTTTGTCTTGTGTCAAAGGCATCCGCGGAAGACCAGCGTCGTAGCTACGACATATGCTGAGCGGAGACCTTTTTGGTACACTGTAAAATTTATTTTGTTTATTGTATGTTATAAGTAATTTGTACCAAATAAACATATTTTCTTTCTTTCTTTCTTTCAAACCATACATAAACTACACCAATATTAATAACACTCTAAGTTTTCATATTTATTGCCTCCTTATTGCTTACTTTATCCATCCAGTTTATTTTCTCCATTCTAGTCCAATTTAATATTATTACTGTCGGCCAAATGTATATTCAGAAAGATTTTAATGAAGTCTTTCTTAATATACTCTCTCTCTCTCTCTCATCTGAGCGTTTTCCCAGTTGCATCCTCAGTTGCAATGCTGAGAAGCCCGGGGTCCGCTTTCCGACTTTTTCTTTTCCACTTCGCACGGTCTTGAGCATCCTTGGTTGTAAGACGATTAGCACGCATATCATCCTTGACGACGTCAAGTCAGCACTTCTTGGGTCTACCACGCTTGCCGGGCCCCGGCGGAGGCGGCATGGCTATACATTTGTTTCCCACGTAACTTGCCGGCTTCCGCAAGACGTGACCGTACCAGCGAAGGCGACTCTCTTGCAGTTTGTCTGCAATGTCACGGACATGACAGACAGACAAACTGCAAGAGAGCCGCCTTAATCTAATCTTTCTTAAATACATTGTCATGTTAATATTATTTTTAGTTTAAGAGAAAATTTAAGACATAGGTAAGAGGGCTGGCCACTGGCCAGGTATCTCGTTGACCCACTGTAGCTCAAAATTAGATGTGAAGTGTTTTGCCAGGTCACTTTTTCTTGCCTTTATGATTTATGAGTCACTCGTGTTGCTTCTAAAATTATTTTAGGGACCTTTACCTCCGTGGTACAACTGCCTCCGTGGTGTAATGGGTAGAGCGTTCGGCTCATACCCGGAGGTCCAGGTCCGTACTTTGTGTTCTTGTCCTAGTTTGGTTAGGACATTGCAGGCTGATCACCTGATTGTCTAATAAGTAAGATGATCCGTGCTTCGGAGGGCACGTTAAGCTATCGGTCCCGGTCACTGTCTTTGACATTGGTCGTTACCTTAGGTCGTTACCTAAAACCATGTAAGAGGCCTTTACGGCGGTTTAAAAACTCTGACACTAGTGTTAGTCACTAACACACACGATAAGGAGAAGGGACTTTTACCAATTTTTGTAATGCCGTACCAAAACGCACAAGACAACCTCTGGCCTAGTGGTCTTGCTACACGGGCATACTAGGGGACCCGGGTTTCATCCCCGTTTAGGTCAAGATAGAAAATGATCTTTTTCAGATTGACCTGAGTCTCGGATGTTTATCTTTTTATATATTTGTTATACAATAATATCCTTGATTTAATATCTCATAAAACAAGTTTCGAAGTTACTTTGGGGCTAGCGCAACCAGTGTGATTTGTGCATATTTATTTATACTAGCCAAAGCCGGCGACTTTAGAAAATGCTCGTCAGGCTGAACAACTTTTGCTAAGGCGTCATTTTTATATTTCTTATAGTTTAGCTGGACCATTATGGTTCTGCATCAGGTGTTTCATTTTTCAATATCAATTATACTTTATATGTTGCCTAGGCTTAACAGCTATATAACAAAAAAAGTTTCATTTGAATCCGCCTAGTATTTCCGAAGATTAGCGTGTACAAACAGACAGTTCTTTTTTTCAATTCTTACTCTATTACTATGTCTACATCGCACCAAATATTTTTTTGGAAATATATTCAATGTACAGACACATTTCTTTTTACTGTTTTATTATATGTATAGATATGATTTATTTTATTTATTTACAAGGTATTCTGCTCAAAACAAAAGTTCTCTTCCCGTTCCCGAAAAAACCTCTCATTTGAACCCGTACATTTTTACAGATTCTCCGAACTTGGAACATCGACTTTCACACAACGTTAGCCTCTGATCTTGCCATTTCGTATTCATTTGATGATAACCCGCCTAGGGTTGCCATCCGGCTGAAGCCGGACATGTTTGGCTTTTTCAGGTCGCGTCCAGTCAAATATCTGTACGTCCGGCCGCCGGCCTGTCCGAATTTTGTAAGGTCTTTGGCAAAGCAGATGACCTTTTTAGGGTTCCGTACTCAAAGGGTTAAAACGGAACCCTAATACTAAGAATCCGTTGTCCGTCTGTCACCATGCTGTATCTCATGAACCGTCATATCTAGACGGATGGAATTTTATTTTCAGCAAAATCCAAAAACAGAAAATATGTAAGAGGGCTCCCGTACAACAAGCGTGTTTTTTATAGATAATGGTACGGAACCCTTCGTGCGCGGGTCCTACTCGAACTTGGCTGACTATTTAGGCCTCGCCAGAACTACTAGCCTATTCGGCCTTTGTTAGGCATTTTATTTTGATTTTGCCTCGTCATTGTATTCCCGTCTGGCTTTTGAGGCTAAATGTCCGGCCTTATTCAACGCGGAGTCAGCATTTTTATTTAAAGAAATGGCAACCCTAAACCCACCGCCATTTTGTTTTTATTACAATAACATTTCTCACGCGTGATCGGAACGTGTAGGAACAAAGAGTTTTTATGATAAAAAGGATGCGAATGTATCTGAAATATTTTAATATATGTTGCATATTTCCTTCTCCTTTATTCAACAAAGACTTACACAAAATGATGTTAAAATAATGATCTGTAACGTATTATTAAAAGGATTAATGACACTATAATAATCTGCTTACCTTTCATCAGTTATATATTATAATGCTAGTGATTTCCGAAGCGCCGATTTATAGGGTTTCGTACCCAAAGGGTAAAAACGGGACCCTATTACTAAGACTTTGCTGTCTGTCCGTCTGTCTGTCACCAGGCTTCACAAATTATGTATTTCTGTTGCCGCTATAAGAACAAATACTAAAAACAAAATAAAATAAATATTTAAGAGGGGCTCCCATACAAAAAAAACTTGATTTTTATAGATAATGGCGGAACCCTTCGTGCGCGAGTCCGACTCGCACTTGGCCGGTTTTTAGGGTAAACAAGGAACCCTTATAGTTTCGCCATGTCTGTCTGTCTGTCTGTCTGTCTGTCCGCGGTCCTACTCAGAAACTACAAGTACTAAAAAGCTGTAATTTGGCATGGATATGTATATTAATGGCGAAAAAGTCGTAAAATAAAATCTGGAAAAAAATTTTTTTTTAGGTTAGCTGCCATACAAGTAAAGACGTAGTCAATTTTTTTTTTCTCTACAAACACATTGTGTGGGTTGTCGTTGAATAGGTCTTTCAAAAACATTGTGAGCTTGTTAACACCATTTTTAAATTTAGGGATCCGTTTCTGAAATATTTGGGTTTAAAGTGAAAATTTTTGTTGGAGGCAAGTGTCCCCCCCCCCCCTCTATCTGCTAAACGGTTATATATGGCCACGTGAAAAAATTCACAGCTATAGTATATATAATGTAGTTTAAAGGAAAACTATCAGAGCTAAATAGGGTATAGAAATTAAAAAGCTATAGGCGATCAACTTATAAAATGTACTCGGAAAAATAAATTTCATACAAATTCAATAGATAATTCGTTTTTAAACGTTTCTAGTGGCATAAACTTAAAGTTGGCATTCGGAACTACGGAACCCTACACTGCGCGTGGCCCGACACGCACTTGGCCAATTATTTAAAAAGAGTCTGCTTAATTTGGCAGATTAACTCCAGAAATTGGTAGTTCACTATTTAACTGATTTCAGAGCGCAGATTTTCATAAATACAGCGGTAAGCCTCTAACTTCGTTATCCCAAAATCCGAAAAACAAAACAAATAAATATTTAACGCACAAAATCCTTACAGACTCGGCATCGGTCTCGGTGCTTTATGCATAAAACATTACTATATCTGCGTGGGTATACCAGTCTGCTGTAAACTATAATGTTTATGTATCAATAGTTTAAGGTTACAGTACAGGCGAGTTTCGAGGGACATCGTATTTTAAAAATTTACAAATAAAAAAAGCAACTTTCTACCCTCGATGCATTTTATGTTTTGCTGACATCTATCGGTGCTTCTATAGACTACGATTCCAACTATAACCTAGATGCGGCATCTACAATTGACGTTTGCGACGAAGGTCTTTATCTTTACCCAAATATTAGGTAAAACTGCGAAAATTCTGGCAACTCTGTGATGACATCAGAGAGATCATTTTCTACGCTAAGGCGTGTAAAAACTTGGCTAAGATTAATAGCTCTTAGAAATATTCATCCAGAGATAGCTGTAGTTGTCTCAAACATTATACATATACGTCTCTAATATTATCTCCCGATTTCCCAATAAAATTGAAAGACCTCCATTTGTTTTATAATGTGTACAATAAAATTGTGTACTGTCACAGAATTAGTATTAGTAGTCACGTACAGATGTCTTACTCAGCAAAGGAATTCAAAGAAATATCTACTCAATGTCGTTGGCGATGTAGTTTAATTTAGCTTGCGTCAGAACTCGGCACCTTTCGTTTAGATATCTAGAAGTGCATTGCAAGCCAATTTCATTCTTATAACTCTAGACATACGATTCACGTTACTGAATTTACCACTCCGGAGTAGTCGCCGCGCGCATAGTAATAATCCTACTTATATTATAAATTCGAAAGTGAGTTTATTTATCTGTTTGTTTGCTTGTTACC
Source organism: Acrobasis consociella (assembly GCA_963555685.1). Lineage (NCBI taxonomy): Eukaryota > Metazoa > Arthropoda > Insecta > Lepidoptera > Pyralidae > Acrobasis > Acrobasis consociella. The sequence goes on from OY743127.1 coordinate 2,706,868, forward strand.
TCTTCACACTTAAATCACTGAACCAATTTGGATGAAATTTGGTATGGTTATAGTTTGAGACTCTGGGAAGGGCATAGGGTACTTTTATCCCAAAATCCCCCCGGGGAGCGAAGCCCGCGGGTACTGCCAGTGTAGGTATATTTTCGATACCTAAACTGGGAGTGACACAGGCCTGCTTCTACTTACGTAACGTAGAGTACTAAGCTCCACTGTCCGTGTCCGTCCATTCATCTATCACCAGTATCTCTTTTCAATTTTGAAAAAAAGTTTATTCTTATCCTGTCATCTGTGAGCAGACCGGAATCCGGTCGACATGCCATTGTTTTACTGTTGTGCCTGGTGTTTTGCACAGACAACAGGTTAAGAAACGATAGCCAAAGGTCCGGCTAGCTTCTCTTTAATGAATCTTTCTGCGTGCTATAAGTGAAAAATACCATCAAAATCAATTTGCACAGCATTCCCAAACTTTAAAAATATGCAAAACCTTTAATATCTCATAGATCAAATATCTCCATGGCGCGTCGTGCATGCAAAACGAAAATATTACGAGTCGCGTCGGCCATTTTGGAATCCAATATGCTTCATGTAATATGGGTGCAGAAGCCGAGTGAATAAAATAGGTAGACGAGACTTAGTCTGGCGCTTTTGAAAATTACAATGTACCGACCGGTTTCTTAGTAAAATCTATTTTTGTTATCATAAGGACTAGAATTTCGATTTAGTTCTTCATGCGCATTTACGACGAATAAACTGATTTTTGACCATTATAAAAATTTTGCAGCAAGTTTCTCAACTGCGTTACAAAAAAATAATGAGAAAAATTAAAAAGAAAATTCGTATAACTCAACAATGATTTGTATTCAATCGTTATCCGTACCTGCTTTTTTTACAACTATTTTTTTATTGCTGGTCTACAATCTTCAACTTCAAAAATCTACAATCAAAGCTAGCATCTCAATATCCACAGTTTTTCAATTAAACCGAATTAAATTACGGAACCCTTCAAAGCACGTGGCCCGACATACACTTTACTGGTTTTATTGAAAATGCCAAAATAACGATGCTCATAAACTATAGTCCACGCTGACGAAGTCGCGGGCAACAGCTAGTTACTAATAAATAGAGACGTACGGCCTTAGATTAAGGTGTACCGAATCGAATGATACCAAAAGGCCCAACGCAGACGACAGACTAGACCGCGCCGCACTTTTAGTCTGTGAAAATAGAACCTATGGAATTACATGCAGTAACACACACGACGCACAAAAAGTGCGGCGCACAAAAAATCCGTGTAATTTTGGCAGACCGCGCCGCGCCGCGCCGCGCCACACCGCACAAAAAGTGTGCGAAAAAAATACAACGTATGCTTCAATTCGCGCTAACACAGACGTGGCGCACTTTAGTCTGTGACCTTCACTCGGCTAGTGGTGGACGTGACGTGCGCGGTATTACAGCATGGCGCTAGAGATAGATGTACCGATGTTAATTCATGAAATACAAAACAGACCTGCAATTTATGATACTTCAAAATCCGAGTATCATGCCTAGTATAACCTTTCTTCTGGACCAATGCACTTTCTCATTATTGTTTCCGAATGTATCAAAGTTGGTCTTAAAATGAATAGCAACTCATTAAAAGTATTAATAGAAATTTTATAAAATTTGAAAAAATTGTGCGGATATTGTTTTGGAATTGCATGTTTCATATGGAATTGTCCTTTTAGTAATCTCTCCGAAAGTATAGGATGTACCCAAAATTTTCTATTTCTTCTTCTTTTTCTGTACTTCAAGTATAAAATAATACATCAAAATCTTTGCACTTCCATGGCGTGTAAAACTGTACGTGTCCCGTCCCTACAGTTCTGCCGACAGAATGATTCAAAATGTGCGTCGTGTGTGTTGAGTCCGTGAACAATCCGCGAAAGACTTTTTGCGCGCCACGCAGACTATTTGTGCGCCGCAGACTCGATCGGACAAAAAGTCTGTCGTCTGTGTTGGGCCAAAATGTCTCATTTCGTTATGGTTTAACGGGGTAGAAACGTTATCGTCCGAAACAATAATTCATACTATCAAACATACTATCACGTCTTTCCCTAATGGGGCAGACAGAGCATTTTGGGTCCTGCGGTTCTATGCAGAGCCCAGGGCCGCAAAACCCAAAAGCCACTTTTAGCGTTATGTGGGCGAGAAGATGGAAAAGCAATCAATACAGTGATGGGTTGCTAGCCGCATCGCCTGTTAACATGATTCGCATTTTCGCCCATTCCCTCTATCAGCTTTTACTATCTGCGCAGGAAAAGAAGCAGCTGGTACATTCTAAGTGTTTTCTTTTCTCCCAGACCAGCATAAAAATGAAACAATAATTTAGAAGGAAAAAATAGGCAATCGCCTCTAGGACTTGCTACTCTCTCTATCGCACAACGGACGGAGGTCGTACCTCCGTGGCGTAGTGGTCACCATGCTAGTCCGCCACCCAGAGGTCCCGCGTTCGATTCCCGGTCAGTGCAAGTTGGAAAATGGCCTTTTTCAAATTGTCCTGGGTCTTGGATGTTTATCTATATATGTATTTGTTATAAAATATAGTATCGCTGAGTTCGTATCCCATAACACAAGTCTCGAACTTACTTTGGGGCTAGCTCAATCAGTGTAATTTGTCCCTATATATTTATTTAATACGGGTCGGGAGGCAGAGCGGCGTGAAACAGATATATTTTTTGCAAAAACCTACTCGCGACGCGTATCGGCGTCACCCAATCCTCTTAACTTTTAACTTAACGTAGGATGCTTTTATGTAGAAAAATAAATAAACTTTTTTTTTTATTAATTACCTCCCTTAGTAGCATCAAACGACACCCGTAGAGTGAAGAGAATAAATTTAATTTGACTACGAAATGAAACTAATTAAGTATAATGGATAGGCTGTTCTTGCTTCAAAATTATGGCTCGTAATTAAAAAGTTCACACTTACCCTCAGAGACAATTTTGCACTGCGAAATGACCAAATATTTTTATTGTGTTTAATTTTTCTCATTCAAGATGTATTACTAAAATCAAATTAAATAGGAAATATAAAAATGAAGCCTTAGAAAATGTTGTTCAGCCTGAGTTAGATAATATAAGCATTATAACAATTCCCGGACCCGGTTCGATCGAATATTTTAAAAGTTTTTTATCACACCGTCCATCCCATTTCGGGCATATATCAACAAATTATGTATACCAAGTAATAGGTAGGTAGGTAGCCAGCCAGCCAGCCAGTCAGTCGGTTAGTAAGTGAGTAAATAAGGTAGATAGATAATGTACACAAAGAATCATGTTTTTGTATAGAATCGTCTATGGCCCTGACAAGGGCCTTTTATTTTAAGATAAATTATTGTGTAACAACGGTCGACACACGACGCGTTTGTTTACTCCCCCGACCCTATACCAAAATACAACTTTCCATACAAACGTAGTCTACGTTTTATTTCAAAACGACATGTCCGATTTGGGCAAAATTTTGTAATTTCAAAGATATTTCAATTATCTAGGTTTATACTTAGTTTCCCACAGTAAAAATATGAACTTAAAATAGAATATAGTGTTTTATATCATTTTTGACCATTAGTATGGGAAACTTCTAAATCGTTATATTTTCTTTCCAGTTCATAATTTTACTATAGGAAACCCAATATAACCCTAGATAATTGCAATTTCTTTACAATTACCAATTTTTACCGAAATCTGACATGTGGTTTCAAAATTAAACGTGTACTACGTTTGTATGGAGAAGTCTAGGGTCGCCGGACTCTTAAGCACGCTCGCCTCTGATCCTGCGCGCCGCATTCTCCGGAGGCATGTAGTCCACACGAACGAAGTCGCGGGCTTCGGCTAGTGACAAATAAGCCCAAACTCAATGGAGTTGCGTCGTTTTATTACTAAGTTCCATTGACCACCTTCCATCTCCGTGATCAGAGCCTAGACATCTTCTACCATAAAGTGCTCGTTAAGACAAATGGTTAAGACAAAAGGTTCTGTTGGTTTGTAACGGAGTTCTGTCGAATATCTTTCACCTCTATTATCACAACCGCTCATTGACTCCATACTTTTGTATTGTCATTCAACTTACACTTCTTCTTCTTCTTCCTTGCCTTTTCCCTATTGTCATCCAACTTACACAAGTACTCAAAATTTCAGCTCAATCCTATGAGGCTACCTAGTTGAAAATTAGATTTCAAGATTTTACCTACTAAACAAACATACTTATACTCCATTTGGTTAGGTATTTAAATAAATGTGAACAATCTTGACATGTCTTTTTATTGAAATATACACTATAATAAATCAATATTTGCAAACACTTTGCAAATTACAAAGTAATTATGTAATTTATAACATGTATTGATTTATAAAGTGTATATTTCAATAAAAAGACATGTCAAGATTGTTAACATTTATTTAAATACCTAACCAAATGGAGTATACATACATACAAGATACATTGCAAGTTAATTAAGCTTGTAATAAAAAAATCCATGGAATATTTGGTCCATAAAATAAATAATGAAATAATAAATGTTGAAAAAATTAAGCGAGACTTGAACCCAGCTGCCTTGGTCTTAAGACGTGGTATTTTTAACCCCAGGGGAAAAAAGAGGAGTGCTATAAGTTTGACGCTTATGTCTGTCGGTTTGTCTGTGTCATCGTAGCGCTCGAACGGAGCGACCGATTTCGATACAGTTTTTTTACATGAAAGTAAGTCCCCTTGTTCATAGCTATGATTAGCGTTGCCAGGCGTCCGGATAAAGCCGGACACAGTCAGGCTTTTTGGTTGCGTGACCGGCCAAATTAGAGCGTGTCCGGCCTGTCCGGCTTTTGTTAAGCTTTTTACATTTCATGAACGACCAAGCGCCGAGCGCGGCCGAGCGCAGGCGACGAGAGTCGAATGTCGCGTCGGTCGCTCACGCAGGCCGAGGGGCGCCCCGCCGCCGCCTGTCGCCCGCCCCCCTGCGCTCTGTCGTTATTGTTCATTCCTCGATTGATAGCGCACGTGCCGTACGTTGCGATGCGTGGCGGCAAGATTTATGATACAGACATTTTTTTTTGTTGTACCTAACTGTGCTGCGACAAAATCCTCAATAATGTAGGGTGTCCGGCTTTTCTACCCAAATGTCCGGCCAAACTGGCTGGTCTGTCCGGCTTTTAGGTTTGGCGACCTGGCAACCCTAGCTATGATTGATGAAAATCAGTCAAGCTGTTTAAAAGTTATTGGGGGTTAACGCTTGAAAGTTAGGGCTTTCGCTAGCAAACGATTGATAGTGGTACGGATATCAAGTTGTATCGGTAGTTCCATTACTCATCACTAGATGGCGTTTTGTATAGTCGGGGCTTTAATTTGCTTAGCAAATAAAATGGTTTCGCCATTTCCTGTTTCATTATAGTTTAGCTGGACCATTATGGTTCTGCATCAGGTGTTTCAATTGTTCAAAATCAATTATACCCTATATGTTTCCCAGGCAATGAAGTTTAGATAAAGCAAAAGAGGTTTGTCAGGATCGTAGCAAGTGGAGGTTCATAGTCTTTGCCTACCTCTGTGCGTAAACAGGCGTGATATTACGTATTTATGTATATTTCCCAGGCTTATACAATACAAATACAAAAAGTTTTTATTTCACTCTACAAGTTATACCAGTTATTAGGTCTAATAACTGGTATAACTTGTGGAGTGAAATAAAAACTTTTTGTACAACATAGAAATACAATATCAAACTTCAATTTAAAATTTTAAACTTGTGGGGAGCTGGAGACACCAAACTAAGCCGAGGCCTGAATCTTGGGTCACCAGGTTTACAGTTATATAACAAAAAAAGTTTCATTCGAATTCGATCAGTATTTCCGGAGATTAGCGTTTACAAACAGACAAACATACAAACAGACAGACACTTTTTTTTTAAATTCTTGCTCTATTACTTTGTCTCTGTCACCCCAAATAGTTTTTTGAAAATATATTCAATGTACCGACACATTTTTTTTTACTGTTTTATTATATGTATAGATAAGTAATTTGGTCTCACAATAAAAGGTTGTACAATTAATTTTTTTTTTCAAATAACTTATTACGAAGCCCTATGCAGGTCGTAGGTCGTAGGTCTTTTTATTCATAGCAGAACTTGTTTATTAAATATTTGGGCTTAGAAGAGAGAAAGTTATTGTCCATATAAAATAATATGCCCAAATCATGTCATCTATATGTAGATCTTAGTATTGCATACATTTTCAAACCCAGTGACGTTTAATTTACTAGACTAAACAAGACATTGTGGACATTTTTGTTTATTTGTTTTTCGTGTGTGTTAGTGCCAACATTGGTATCAGACATATCAAGCTGCTGAAAAACATCTTAACAACTGCCGTACAATAACATCCGACATCATTGTTACCCTCTTTGTGTAACGTCACAAGTATGAATAGAAATTACTTCATTGTTTGGTTTTGGCTGACCGGGGATTGAATTGCCTGGCAAAATGATCATTCAGAGTACTTGAGGCTCTGTGAGCTGTAGACCTCGAGTCACCTCCTACCCGTTGAAGTTTATCGGAAAAAGAAGTTGTTCAGACAAAAAAGTTGCGCATTAATAAGGGTTACAAAGATTTATGATAATTTTGAAGTTTTTCGAAATGGCTGATATATGATTTTTTCGCCATTATGGAAAATTTCTAAAAACTGAATCCACAAGAAATTGTAAATATCAAACCTTCTCACAAAATTTCACCAAAGTCGGTTGAGAAATGCGACCTGTAGGCGAGAACAGCCAGACAAACTGACAGACGTCTGGACAACAGCATTTTTGACCAATCTCGAAATTAAAACGATTCGCTCGGAGTCGCTTTACTTGCGCAGGCGCTAGTGCATTGCGCATTACTCCGTGGTGTAATGGTTGGAACGTTTGGCTCATACCCGGAGGTCGCGGGTTCGATTCCCAGCGGGGGCAACGACTTTGTGTTGTTGTCCTAGTTTGGTTAGGACATTGCAGGCTGATCACCAGGTCTGATAAATAAGATGATCCGTGCTTCGGAGGGCACGTTAAGCCGTCGGTCCCGGTCACTGTCTTTGACATTGGTCGTTACCTAAAACCATGTCAGAGGCCTTTAAGGCGGTTTAAAAACTCTGACACTAGTGTTAGTCACTAACACACACGATAAGAAGAAGAACCGTGCTGTTTACCCCGTTAGGTATAAAGACGTGACAATGTGTAAGCTGTGTGGTTTCCGACAGACTAAAATAGTCACTCCAAGTAATCCCGTGGATGTCGTCAAAGGCGACTTAGGGAATACAAGCTAAAAAACATAAAAAAAATCTTATGAAAATCATTGAAGACCTCTTCAACCCGTCTGGCCAGCGAGGAGAGTGTAGGCCAAGTCCTCTGGCTGCTCTGGTCAAGTATGGCTCTGCTGGTACAGAGAGGGTCGTGCTCCTGCAGTGAAGTCATATATCTGTGCAGTCGCGAAATAGAAGTCGTAGTCACAATCTTATTTAACTTTGAAATTGCTATCGCACTATTTTTATATTCTGGCTTGAGTGAAAACTTAGTACGTGACCCGATGTCAAGTTGAATACATTGTAATCAGTTTGTAACCAACTTTTAAAAAAGAGAAGGTTCTCAATTTGTCTATACCTTTTTAACCCCCGACAAAAAGATTAGAAGAGGGGTTATAAAATTGGCTTGTCAACAAAAAAATATAAAAGTGTTATAAGTGCCTTAATGGAAAATATAGACAGTAAAAACTTTCTCGTAAGCCGATGAATTTCAATAAGTCTTTCAAAACTTTTTTCTAAATGTCAAAATAATTATTTGTCTTTTGGATTCGTATATGATTCGTTTTTCCCTGCTGGTCTGGGAGAAAAGAAAAAACTTAGAATGTATCAGCTGCTTCTCTTCCCGGGCAGATCGTAAGAGCCGATTGAGAGAGATGGGCAAAAAATCGAATTATATTAATGGGCGATGCGGCTAGCAATCCATCACTATTTTGATTTCTTCATCTTCCTTCTTGCCCACATTAAGCTAAAAGTGGTCTTTGAGTCTTGTAGCCCTAGGCTCTATCTGTTTAGAGCTGCAAGACTCAAAATGCTCTGTCTGCCCCATTAGGGATAAAGATGTGATAGTATGTATGTAATGTATGTTTGTAAGTGGATTCGTATGAAATACTCAACGGTGACGCCATAGCTTTTTTAATCAATACAAAATCACGTTGAAATGTTTAAGATTGTGACATTATTTAGTAAAGTTTGAAACCAAAACCAAACAATTTATTTTTTATTTATTTATTTATTAAAACTTTATTGATCCACAATTAAAATTGTTTACAATTGGCGGACTTAACGCTAAGAGCGTTCTCTCCCAGTCAACCATAGGGATAAACAGATAAATTGTTGCGGCGCAAAAAATATATATATATATAAATAATATAATATATTACAAAACATTTATTATAATATATACCTACATATAATATATACCTTAGATTATAATATGATATAAACATACACATTATACAATACATACAATATACACACATATTATATACCTACATTATAATTACATTACACTATTACGATGATGACGATGGTGATATAACCTATTGGTAAATAACTAATTTATAAGATGAGAATGTACTCTTCTTTTAAAAGACAATTTTGTGGAAATTTCTTTAATGTCAACGGGCAAAGCATTCCAGAGCCGTGAAGCTTGTAGGGTAAAAGAGTTAGCAATAAAGTTTGTGCGATGTAAAGGAATGAAAAGAAGACGAGAGTCTACAGAACGAAGTTGCCGATCATGAGTATCGGATAGGAATTGAAATTTACTTTTTAGGTATTCCGGAGAATTGGGATTAGAAAGAATTGAAAAGAGAGTGCAAAGAATTCGCATTTGTCTGCGTTCACGGATAGGAAGCCATTTAAGCTCAGAACGGAAAGATGATATATGATCATATTTACGAAGGCAGAAAATGAAACGTATACAATTGTTAACGAGACGATCGAGCTTATTGAGAAAATCTACGCTAAGATCTGGGTAACACACATCAGCGTAATCAATTATAGGGAATATTAATGTTTGAACTACAATATCTTCGTCTTTAACGGTAGAAAGTTTCTTAGGCGGTTAAGCTGTTGAAGCGCTATAGTAACAGAACGACTGACTTCAGCCACTTGGGATGTCCAGCTAAGCGTAGAATCAATATGGAAGCCAAGATCCTTTACAGCTTTACAGTATGGGATAACACAATTATTAAATGTGACAGGCGCGACAGTGTTAAAGTCAAGCTGACATATTTGCTTCGAACTACCCACTATTATAGCTTGGCACTTAGTGGGATTTACCTTAATTCCGAATTCATTTGACCAAGATAAAATAGCCGACAAAGCCGCGTTGACACTCGCTACACCTGACTCGATATCATCAACTGATGACTGAGCATATATTTGCAAGTCGTCTGCATAAAAATGGTAAGAACAGTCAATGGAAGCAGAAAGAAGGTTTATAAAAAGAGAGAAAAGTATCGGCGACAATATACCGCCTTGAGGCACACCATTGGACAGATCATTCCAGTCCGAAAATACCCGGTCTATACGCACCGCTTGTTGCCGGTTGCGTAGATATTCAGAAAACCAATCCCTGACTGAAGACGAGAATTGAAGATGCTCAAGGATAGCAAGCAGAATATCGTGGTCTACCATATTAAAAGCATTGGAAAAATCAATGAGAACTAAAACAGTGACCAACGTATTCTCCATGCCCAACCGAATATCCTCGGTGACTTTGAGAAGAGCAGTAGTAGTACTGTGTCCGGGACGAAAACCCGACTGATAGATATTTTTGAGTTAGGACACTTCACAATGTTTTTCTAGACGTATCTGGACAAAATAAATATAAATATATAAAGACAAATCATACAGATTGAGCTAGCCCCGGAGTTATTTCAAGACTTGTGTTATGGAATACTATCTCAACCATGCTATATTTTATAACAAGTACGTATTTAGATAAACATCCAAGACCCAGGTCAAAAAAGATCATTTCCCATCTTGACCTGACCGGCGATCGAACCCGGGACCTTCGGAGTAACAGCCTGGCATAATAACCACTAGGCCGCACAGGTCGTCAGACTATACCACCACACTATCCCTCTGTAACAGATCCAGTGAAAATGAATCGAAGTATGTCCATTAATTTTTACAGTACCTCGGTCAGAGCACACCCAACTCCAATAAATGTCAATACTCACTTAAGGCCTTACCCAAATTTTCCGGGGTCCAGTGGCGCCGCCATTTAAAATAAATCATTTAAAAGGAAACGGAGATATCATTTAAAATTGTGTCTTGGTCAAGTTCTAGATACCCATTCAAAGTATTTTTTAAACTACTTTTTGTAGTTTAAACTGAGAACGTGAAGCTTTTCTACGCACATTTGCGAAAAACGGCTACTTTTAGCTAATGTGCGTAGAAAAGCTTCACGTTCGCACTTTAAATTATAAACAGTAGTTCATAAAATAGTTTTAAGGGTTATCTAGGGCTTGACCAAGACACAATTTTGAATGATATCTCCGTTTCCTTTTAAATGATTTATTTTAAACGGCGGCGCCACTGGACCCCGGAAAATTTGGGTATGGCCTTAAGAGTGCCCTTAACCTAGACCAAATTACACTTTTCCATACAAACGTACCTAGTCTACGTTTTACTTCGAAACGACATGCCCGATTTCGGCAAAAATTTGTAATTTCAAAGATATGGCACATAACTAGCATACAACTGGTTTTCACAGTCAAAATATGAACTTGAAATAGATTATAGTGTGTTATATCATTTTTGACCATCAGTATGTGAAACTTCTACATCGTTATATATTCTTTCCAGTTCATAATTTTACCGTAGGAAACCAATTATTACCCTAGATTTTCTTACCCCAGAAAATATCCTGCTGTGGACGTTGATGATAATGACTGTTTCATATCCTATCCTACTAAATACGTGAGTTTGTATATTTGTTTGTTTGTTACCACTTTACACTGAACCTATGAATCTATTCAGATGAAATTTGATATGGATATATGTAGCTTGATACCCAGGGAAGGACATAGGATGGTTTTTATCCCGAAATCCCACGGGGAGCGAAGCCCACGGGCACAGCTAGTACCTAAGTAATATTAGTCAAATGCCGTATCTAAACCCATAGAGAGACCCTGCATCTCACAATCTCTTTCTTTTCTTATTAGCTAGACCAGTCTTTCCCAAAGTGGGCGATAACGCCCCCTTGTGGGCGCTGCAGGTCTCAAGGGGGGCGGTAAGAGACTTAGAAAGAAAATGTTTTTTTTTGCTAGGAGCTTTATTTAGCTAGGAGGCCTCTTAAACAACGACTGCAAGAGCTCTCGACTCTCAACAACAACTTGTGAACATCAACTAATATGAATTAAAAGATTGCTCAAACTCGGTTCTATATTTCTCTCCGCGTAGTTCATATATCTGTCCTATTTTATTGAATATAGAAAAAATGAAAATCATGTCAATCGGTCGCTCCGTTTCGTAATGAAAGTAGACACAAACAAACAAATAAAAAGGCAACAGACACACTTTCGCATTATAATAGTTATTAGTACTCATAGATATATAGTGGTTTTTAAATAGGTGAAAAAATGGAGGCGCTAAAAAAATATTTATTCTCAAAGTGGGCAGTAGACAAAATAAGTTTGGGAACCACTGAGCTAGACTGTCGCAGATCCAGTGAAAATGAATCGAAGTATGTCTCCATTTATTTCCACAAGCTCTCGGTCGCGGCACACCCAACTCAATGGATGTCAATACATTGCACTTCTGTACACTCACTCAAGTGTACGGTGAAGTGTGTACAGTCGGCGGAATTTATTGTATTCATTTGATGTTTTCTTCCACATTAGCACAGAATTAATGTGAGTTGTAATACTCACATTTATTCTGTGGGAGTAGTAATACTCTGTGGCAGTAGTAATACTCTGTATGTAGGTATATACAGAACAGAATCTCCTAATATCATTTTTTAATAATTATTATTGCTTGGAGCAACTTGGGAACTAATTTATGAGATTTTAATTTTTTGAGAACAATAGCAATGGAGGACTCTGGGAATAACCCCCGCGCAATATGCCTCCCCGTCCTCCGTCCCTGCACCTCTCCTCCGTTCTTTGAGGGTGTTAAGCGGTCTCTCAATGAAATTACATAATAATATTCAAATTACTTATTTAACGTTTTTAATAAGCTTTATCGAGCTCTGGACCTCTGGTGAAATAGCCTGGCATAGCATCATGACCACTAGGCACAGGTCGCCAAACTGTACCACCAGACTGTCTCTCTGTCGCAGATCCAGTGAAAATGAATTGAAGTATGTCTCCATTTATTTCCACAAGCTCTCGGTCGCGGCACACGCAACTCAATGATGACGACCTCCGTGGCGTAGTGGTCACCATGCTAGTCCGCCACTCAAGAGGTCCATGGTTCGATCCCCGGTCAGGGCAAGTTGGAAAATGGCCTTTTTCAAATTGTCCTGGGTCTTGGATGTTTATCTATATATGTTTTTGTTATAAAATATAGTATCGTTGAGTTAGTATCCCATAACACAAGTCTCGAACTTACTTTGGGGCTAGCTCAATCAGTGTAATTTGTCCCTATATATTTATTTATTATATTATTATTATAATGGATGTCAATACATTACACTCCTGTACACTCACTCAAGTGTGCGGTGTAGCTGTGTACAGTCGACGGAATTTATTTTTGTATTCCTTTATTAATGTAAATTTTAATGATAATATATAAATAAGGACAAGACTATAGATAACAAGCTGTGCCCGTGGGCTTCGCTCCCCGTGGGAATCTCAGAATAAAGAGTACCCTATGTCCTTCCCCGAGTCTCAAACTATATCCATACCAAATTTCATCCAAATCGGTTCAGTAGTTTAAGCGTGAAGAGGTAACAAACAAACAAATATACAAACTCACTTTCGCATTTATAATATTAGTAGGATAGGATAGGATTCGTTAAATATTTCCTTCCACATTAGCACAGAGTTAATGTGAGTATTACATACAGAATGGAATTTCATAAGGTCCCGTGCAATATGCGTCCCCGCCCCCCGTCCTCGCACCTCTCCCCCGTTCTTGCGCCTTGTGGAGGGTGTTGAGCAGTCTTTCAATGAAATTATAATGAACATAATAATATTCAAATCACTTTCTTAACATTTTAAATAAGGTTTATTGAGAAAAAAGAAATAAAACAAAGATAAATAAAACTAAACTATAAAATAAAATTATATTAAATTATGCTAAATTAAAAACTACTTACTTAATTACTTCATCAAAATTGTCTATATCATGGTGCAATAAAGTTAATTTGTATTGTATTGTATACTAGCCGAAGCCCGCGACTTCGTTCGCGTGGACTTTATGTCTCTGGAAAATGCTCACCAGGCTGAACAACTTTTACTAAGGCGGCATTTTTATATCTCTTATAGTTTCGGTGGACCATTATGGTTCTGCATCAGGCGTTCCATTTTCCAAAATCATTTATACCCTATATGTTGCCCAGGCTAAATAGCTATATAACAAAAAAAGTTTCATTCGAATCCGTCCAGTATTTTCGGAGATTAGCGTGTACAAACAGACAAACAGACAAACAGACAAACAGACAAACAGACAAACAGACAAACAGACATACAGACAAACAGACAAACAGACAAACAGACAGACATTTTTTTTTAAATTCTTACTCTATTACTACGTCTCCATCGCCCCCAATATTTTTTTTGGAAATATATTTAATGTACAGACACTCTTTTTTTACTGTTTTATTATATGTATAGATTTTCGATTGAAGGCACTTTTATATTCTTTAGTTGTCAAACCAATTAATGTAGCCATAGAAATATTGCTACAACGTATCTCAAAAGAGATCCCTACCATCAGGCCTGTGTCTATTTTGTTAAAAGTGTCATTATTCATGTCAAGTGTACGATAAGATTGCCGACGGAACTGTAAAATGCATATAATGTGAGTGCATTGAAAGGAACGCGCGTTAGTCGCGAATGCTGACAAGAAAAATTGCATTCATCATTCCTTGCCGAACCACTACTATATGTTCGTTCTCAACTCGATATCCAATGCCGCATTTACACATTCGCGCGAATCGCGGGGCGAATGACGACGCGAATAACAAACTCGCATATGTAGACAGTGCAGTACACGAATGTTTCGTCGAATGACGAGGCGAATAGCGAACATGCAAGTGTAAATGCTGTACAAAATGAGAGACTAACTTGTGAGACAAATATATAAATAAATACGGACAAATTACACAGATTGAGCTAGCCCCGAAGCAAGTTCGAGACTTGTGTTATGGGATACGAAGTCAACGATAATATATTTTATAACAAATACATATATAGATAAACATCCAAGACCGAGGTCAATCTGAAAAAGATCATTTCATCTTGACCGGGATTCGAACCCGGGACCTCTCGGCCACAGAGGTCGTCAAACATTAGGACATTAGGGCAATAAAACGACAAGTCACAGGAGCAACAGTATGTTGAATGATTGTGCCTGAACCACTACCATATGAATACTTGAGCATAACCGTTTGAATTTTTGAAGTGAAAACTTCTTTAGCGGCGTTGTGCACTTTTTTTGGAATGGGTAAAAAATGTTAAACTCGCGTCAGGACACGCTCGCGTCAGGACACGTGACCTGATCGAAAATTCGTAAGACGGATGGAGAGTAGACAGCTGGTGCGGCGTAGGAGAGGGAGTATCCCCCTCTCTTTCTACGGCGCGGCGAAAATGTATGCCTGCGCCTGCTGTTTCGTCTATCAAAAATGCACAACGTTAATATTCAAGTTTTCACTTCTGCCGACACTCCCAGAGTGCAACCCGTTTTTTTTAACACTTTGGTGTTTAATGAATAGCAGTTATGTCGCCATAACAAGCAACTGGTTCATTTGGACAGGCTAAATTAGCCCTTCAAATATTTGTCTTTAGATTAAAATTTGGTACCTAATTCTATTATTCAGTAAAACAAAAATGAATATAATGATATGCGCTATATATAAACTTTCTTAATCTTATTATTAAACGAGATTTAGAAATATATTGAGTTTTAAAGTCGATCTAAACTAAGTAAAAAGGAAAATCATATTATAAAACAAGGTTTATGTCTTGTTCTGGGGACGATACTTAGTCTAAAGATAAACCAGGTTGGATCCTAGTTGAAGCCCGGTACTAAGCTACAAATAACTTCAAAATCAAAACAAAACATAAAAGTTGTTTTGAAATCTTAATAAATCTTAAATAAGGTGCATTTCAGATTTATTAAGATTTCAAAATTGCTATTAATAAATGCTTATTATGTTCAGAAAATGTGTTTAAACTGCCATGAATATGAAATAAAAGTATTTTTCTGTTTTACATTCTATTTCTAGTTTCTATGACAAAATTCTTATTCTTATTTATATTCTTCGTTTATTTCTATTCGCAACGTTACATAATAACACGATTTAATACATCAACACACATAAAAATACAATACTTATTAAGATTCTCAAACAATTAATTCCATTTTGATTTTTTCAATATTGAAATTTATTTTCTATCCCTAATTTCAGAAAATGTTCGTAAAGGATAGTTTATTTTTTCACTCAGGAGGAGGTAACATTAACTTAACGTTCGAGTTCAAAAAAACCATAAGTAGGGCCCCTCACAAACGACGCAGCACTCCGGGCTTTTACGCCGACAATGCTTCTACTGCGGTTTACATCGCTTGTTTCCAGACGAGTGAAAAATACACGTCTGTAACAAGCATTGTATTTGGTACTGTGTTATTATACATATTATGTATGATATAAATATTTAATATGTCTTGATATATCATCATCATCATCTTCCTTGCCTTATCCCTATTTAGGGTCAGCTCTGTATGTCAACTCCCTCCACAGTTTTCTATCATTTACCATATTTGTACTAACCCCCCTCTCCTCTGTGTCCCATATCTATTTTGATAGATATTTTATTTATACTTGGTATATTAAGTTCTCGTGTGGTTTCCGGCAGAGTAGAATAGGACCACTCCAAGTCCTCCCGTGGATGTCGTAGAAGGCGACTTAGGAAATACAAGTTAAAAAAGTTTATGTACATCAATGAGACCTCTCCAACTCGTCTGGCCAGCGAGGAGAGTGTAGACCAAATCCTCTGGCTGCTCCGGCCAAGTATGGCTCTGGTAGTACAGAGAGGGTCGTGCTCCTGCAGTGGACACTACAAAGACCTGGGAGTTTACTTCATAAAATAATGCGTTAATCGTACGATAGTAACGTCCTATTTCTATGTCAAACCAAATTAGACTTTATCATCATATGTTAGGGCTCAGTGTTGCTTGACACTGAAACGCGGATACGCAGTAACGTCCGTCTTGCGTACCGCTTTTTAACCGACTTCAAAAAAGGAGGAGGTTATCAATTCGATTGTATGTTTTTTTTTTTGTATGTATGTTACGCGATATTTTCGTCAACCGTGGACAGATTAAGATGATTCTTTTTTTATTTGAAAGCCCTTACTCCCAAGTTGGTCCCATATTAATTTGGTGAAGATGTGATGAAGAACTTCGGAGATATGGAGAAAACTCCTGAAATAAATTGAAGTCGGTTGTTTTTTTTTTTTAATTTAATTATGGAGGAACCCCTCTGTGTTGTTTTGTATTGTACCTGCATACGCCGATTGTTCTAGAAGACTCGAGGAATTTCGCTTGCTCGTTCCAAAATACACTTCAATATACAGTAAATAAGATCCATTATAATAAATATTAAGTTATTATAATAAGTATGTACGTCGACCCTTCAAGATTCCTTGCTTATGAGCAAATCAACGTAATGCTTCTATGTAAAACGATACAGTTCCGAGTTTCCAACCGCTTTGCTAAGTTTTAACGAGCTGCTGAAATTCGACACCCATCTTAAGTTATAATAGAAAGGGTAATGACTCCATTATAGATAGGGTCAGGTGTCTTAATGCAGTTGTTTGTCTATGTTTTAGCTTTGAAACTTTAAACTACCATAGATACAACGCTCGTAACACGTAAAATACAACAATAGAAAAAATTTTCGCAGTAGTTAGACCTTCACAGGCCCTTTTACACTTTAATAAGTATAATTTATATCACGTTTGGTATTTATTAAAATTGAATATATTTTTTAAAGAAAAGCTTCCGATATCTAGCGCTTTGCAACGACCACTGCTGAGAAGAAACGCCGAAAGGAACTCATTTTCAACTGACTTCAAAAAAAGGAGGAGGTCATCAATTCGACGTGTATATATATTTTTTTGTGTATGTTACCTCATAACTCCTTCAGAGAAAAGATCTTGGAGCTGGAGACCGAAATACCTCAATAATAGACAACTGCAGCTCAAATATTTTGTATGTTACCTCATAACTCCGTCAAATATGAACCGATTTAAAAATATATATGTTTCGTTTTAAAGAATGCATTGCAAGGTTGGTCCCTTGTACTTTTTTTTAAAGATCAGAGAAAAGATCTTGGAGCTGGAGACCGAATATTCCTTATTAACAGACAACTGCTGCTCAAATATTAATACACAAAGAAATCTTTTTTTGTGTTCTGTTACTCTTTTTTTATCGCCAACATTTTTTTTTAATTTTATCAAATGTACAGACACGCGGTTCCTACTGTTTTATTATATGTATTGTTTGCATACTCATAACACTTTCTAATTTAATCCGATTCTAATGATTCAACTTTTTTTTTATAAGGTCATGCTCTTGCATTGGAGACATAAATACTTGATGATGATGATATTTACGTGTATTATATAGACTTTTTTGCTAAAATTATTTTAGGCAAGTTTGAATAGGGTCATCGAACGCTAATAAATAATTGTTGTAGCTTAAGAGTCCGGCGACCCTAGACTTCTCCATACAAACGTAGTCTACGTTTAATTTTGAAACCACATGTCAGATTCCGGTAAAAATTGGTAATTGTAAAGAAATTGCAATTATCTAGGGTTATAACTGGTTTCCTATACGAAAATTATGAACTGGAAAGAAAATATAACGATTTAGAAGTTTCCCATACTAATGGTCAAAAATGATATAAAACACTATATTCTATTTCAAGTTCATATTTTTACGTCGGAAACTAGTTATAAACCTAGATAATTGCAATATCTTTAAAATTACAAAATTTTGCCCAAATCGGACATGTCGTTTTGAAATAAAACGTAGACTACGTTTGTATGGAAAGTTGTATTTTGGTCTAGGGTCGGAGGACCCTTAAGTTTAGTTAATAGCCTGATGTTGTGTCCCACTGCTGGGCAAAGACCTCCCTTTCTCCTCTCCATCGATCTCAATCCCAAGCAATTAGTATAAATATTTTATACGAAACTTAAATAAATATTTGGTAAAGCAACTTTTCCTCATTCAACAACGTAATAAAATGTTTATATCCCTAAATAAATATAAAATGGTCACGGAGGTAGGTCCGTTAAATTCCATAACAACGTTACAGAACCAAAATTGCGCAGAACAGTCGTCATAAATTTAACTTGTCAGGTCCGAACGGTGGCGGTTGTAGCGGTTGAGACACCGCGGGCAAAATTAAAGTGCCACCCTATCTTCCAATTTACATATATACACACATATTTTCACGACTGTTTCCCATGGGGCTAGGCAGAGACTAGAAATTTCTACTGACTACGATCCTTGAAAACCTCTTTTGCTTCGTCAATTTGCTGGGAAAATACGCAAAAAAATATTTTATTGAAATACAATACTTCATTTACAATGAAGGAAAACATAGTGAGGAAACCTGAACATTGGTGACTATTAAGTTTACAAGTCAGAGAGAGAGAGGGAAAGGCCTAAGTCAAGCAGTGTACATGATGATGAAGTTTACTAATGTGTAAAATAGAGTAAACAATGACAAATCACTCAGCCTATTCCCAGTTGCTTCAGCTGTATTGCTTGTCATTCTTGACGACATCAAGCCAGTATTTTTTATTGCTCTTACATAACAGCGACAGTATTCCCGTGGTACTTGTCTAGCGCTTAGGTCTATAACTATAGCTATAGCGTAGCGTTCAATAAGGGGCTAATAAAATCCATTGGATCTGGTTCGATCCCTCACCGTATTTGGGCCAGGAGTGGCGACGGGATAATGGATCGAACCAGATAATAGGTTTCATACACGCCTCAAGATGGGAGCAAAATCCAAAAGCCTTACAACGAAATGCTGAAGAAATGGAAAGAAGATCAACGTACACATTCAGTTTCCCGTCACCATGCTACTGCCCTATAGACGCTGATGGGATTATGGATGATTTTTTTGATTATTGCTTACTGTTTATACCAAAATATTGTTCATTATTGAATCTACACGTCCAGTGAGTACGTGATGTTCGAAATTAACAAAATAAATTATTTGCTTATTAATTAAACATATATCCTTGTACTCACGTAGGGTTATAAAGATGCTGTCATATTTACCACGTTGGCTGGGGCCCAGGGAGTTATTATGCCCCTTAAAATCCAACGCTCCGGGCCCAACCGCATATCCACCCGCCACAACTGGGCCGGAAAATAAAATTCTCATTGAATATCCCGCCATTAAGGTGACAAAGGTTCCGCTTAAAAGTTTAATCTTTAATTTGAATTTTTATTGACTCAGCCGCGGGTTCCCACAATTTCCTAATGAGAAATTTTGTTTGAATTATAATTACAATCCAAATTTTAAATCATAAATTATTCTTGATTTGTGATTTAAATTTTTACCGAATTTTAATTAGTTATGATGGGGATTCTAAAGCTGGCGAACATTTTGGCCAGAGACTAAGGGTCCATTCAGACCAAGACGCGATGCGACGCGACGTGGCGCGTACTTTTGAAGACAGACAGAAGAATATAAAACTAGTTTTCTACTCAAAAAGATACAAATTTAAGTGTAACTTATAACGCCGCGGGCTTTCACTATATTTATTTATTTATTTAAACCTTTAACTATATTTACTTCCATGCTGGTCTGGGAGAAAAAAAAACTTAGAATGTACCAGCTGCTTCTCTTCCCGGGCAGATCGTAAGAGGCGATCGAGGGAATGGGCAAATAATCGAATCATGTTAATAGGCGATGCGGCTAGCAACCCATCACTATTTTGATACCTTCATCCACCTTCTAGCCCACATCAAGCTAAAAGTAACCTTTGAGTCTTGCGGCCCTGGGCTCTATCTGTTTAGAGCTGCAAGACTTAAAAATGCTCTGTCTGCCCCATTAGGGATAAAGACGTGATAGTAGACTTTTTTCGGTCTGGTAAGCTATTGAAGGCTTGAATCACCTGATTATCTGAAAATAAAGATGATTCCGTGTTTCGGAAGGTACGTGTAAACTGTAGGTCCCGAACGCCATCTAGCGTTTGCTCAAACCTTTCCAAGGTTTGATTCTGGTCTGCCTTTTGGGTTGCGGAGGTCAGACGGCAGTCGCTCTGTATAAAAGCTAGTAACCTCGTCGAATCATCTAGGTTAGGTAGCGGACCCCGGGCTCTGCAGCGTTACTGCTAAGGATGCAACCGGAAATAGTCGTACGTCATACTATATTTCTTTAAAAGGTTCTGATACTTTAAAGTCTCGGTCTGAACTGTCATGTCAACTGTCATCATTTTTGCGTTATATGACCTTCATCATTTCAGCCGCACAACGTCCACTGCTGGACACATAGGCCTCTCCCAAAGATTTCCAAAATGACCGATCTAGAGCGGCCTGCATCCTTAGTCAGGCCATATAACGCAAAAATGATGCCACCATTCTCCGCCTTTTCACCCTTTCCCTCAATCAAGTATTACGATATGCATTAGAAGACAAGCAGCTTTCTCTTTCAGAAGGTAAAGACCGATAGTGTTACAGTTGTGCGGCAAACGTATAACCGACATATAACATTTTATCCGTACTACTTTTGCTCGACATCAATTTCGTTAGACCAATGTTTGCCAACAATAAAAAAATATAGACGCATAAAAAAAATACACTTTATCTACAAAGGCCCGACTATCGTAACATTATTTTCATATCATTTCCCCGATACAGGCTTGCAAATACCCATTTACATTTTATCCCAAGGCTTTTATTTTTATCTGAGAGCCTACAGAACTATCGGATAGCTTTTTCAATATCCAAAAAATTGGAGTAAGCTTATCATCATCACGAATTTGAGTTGCATCCTCAGCAGTAACGCTTCAGAGCTCGGGGTCCGCTACCTAACCAAGGAGATTTGACGAGGTTACTGGTTTTTACACAGAGCGACTGCCGTCTGACCTCTGCAACCCAGAGGGTAAACCAGAACCAATTCTTGGAAAGGTTTGAGCAAACGCTAGATGGCGGGACCCTCAGTTTATGCGATACTTCCAAAATACGGAATCAATTCACTTTTTAGATAATCAGGTGATTTAAGCCTGCAATATCCTAACCAGACTGGAAACTACTTTTCACAAAGTATGCTTCCCAGTAAGTAAAAGAGGTTTGTCAGGATCGTAGCAAGTGGAGGTCCATAGTCTCTGCCTACCCCTGTGGGAAACAGGCGTGATATTATGTATGTATGTATGCTTCCCATTGGGATTAAAACCCACGACCTCCGGATCAAAAGGCGAATGATCTAAGATCCGAATTAGAAAAGATCTGGAGTGCTATTTTTCATTGAGGGACTCAGCAAAACACAAAACGTGTAGTTTTGCAACTCACCGCTCGCGTAAAATACAAATTGATCGTATTTTTGAAACCGTCGTGTCAGCGAAAAACAATATTGTTTTACGCAGAAAACATCGATAATTTGTCTATGCTTTTCTACAAATTCGAACATGAATAAAAAAAGCAATGTGAAATGGAACGGATTTACCATGATTGGCTTCGATGACATATCTACGCTACAAATGTCAAAATTACGAGTGGTCAAGACCACTCGTGCAAAACCTTCGCAAACTACCGATTCAAAAATGCGCCCGTTTGGAAACGCTCGCGCAAACCCTTCGTAATTTGACAAGTGATTTCAAAAATACGTCTCCTGCACCCATCTGTTTAATTATTGAAAGTTATTTAATTTGACTGGTTGACTAATTAAATCACATTTAAATACAAAATTACTTTTCATAACGGACCTGTTTACTCTCTAATCAACGCGTGTTTTACTGGGTTTTTTGGTCCTTTTGTCTCCACTGCAGGAGCACGACCAACACTCTCCAAGCTGGTCAGTCGGGTTGGAGAGCACGCCTCTCTGTACAACCAGACTTGGTCAGAGCAGGACTTGGACTTCACTTTTCTCGCTGGTCAGATAGTTTATAAAGGTCTCACTGATGTTTATAAGCTTCGTTTAGCTTTTATTTCCTAAGTCGCCTTCTACGACATCCACGGGAGCGTATTGCCACACTGTATATCAGTACAGACACCCATAGTCTGTACTCGATTACTTTTTGCTCATTAAAATAACGAATATTCTAAAGCAAACTACGTACGAATACAGACCAATCTGTACAAATATACAGTTTGCTCGCATATTTCTAAAGCAAAATATGACCTTTTTATTTACATAGTAGATAGATATGGTTGTCTTATATTTTGATTCAATGCAATATATAGCCTGTGTCCAACTGTGAACTTCCTGTGACTGATATGATAGTTATGATAAATATAATGAATGACTATTGAAAAATAAAATGAAGTAGGTAAATATAACATTATTTAAAATTGAAAGAGTATTTATTTATTCAGGAAAGTACAAGTAGAAAAATAATTGTAATATTTGGTATTTAAATAAAACAACCAATAGCGAAAAAGCAGCTAAGTGCGAGTCGGACTCGCCCATTAAGGGTTCCGTAGCAGCAAGTAACATTATATAAAAGTCCTTGTAGTTCGTTGTAACTTTTACCGACCGATTTAGTTTTTATCGAAACTTATTAGATCTCGTTCAAATCAATTTTCGCTGGTAGTTTGCATGGTAATGAACATCATATATTTTTTTTAGTTTTAGTTAAGTTCTATCTATGGATAGGTCTTCAAAAATGATAAGAAACTTCAATATAATTTTTGAAGACCTATCCATAGATACCCCACACGTATGGTTTTGATGATTTTTTTTAAATTTCAGTTCTAAGTATGGGGTACCCGCAAAATTTATTGTTTTTTTCTATTTTTGTGTGAAAATCTTAATGCAATTCACAAAATACATCTACTTACCAAGTTCAACAGTACAGTTCCTATAGTTTCGGAAGAAAGTGGCTGTGACGTACGGACGGACAGACAGACAGACATGATGGATCCATAAGGGTTCCGTTTTTTGCCATTTGGTTACGGAACTCTAAAAAAGGTAAATTACTACATAGTTAAATCAATTACTTAATGTTTCTTTGCATTTGGTTGATTCTTCGATATATTTACAGCAGCGCGCATAGTCTGTAGGTACTCGTTGGCTGTGCTGCACTCACATGTAGTTTGCTCATACTGAAGCATGCCATTCTACATACCATAGCAGCCTAAATTGTCTGTACTCGTATGTTTTTTGCTCTTACAGATTAGAGCAAAGTGTATGTTCAGTCTCTCTCTATACTGACATGCAGTATGCTCTCCAGCTCAAGAGCATATTGCGTGCGATTCCAGAGCAACCCCTGTCTGTAGTAGAACACACTATGGCAATACGCTCCACGGGAGGACTTGGAGTGGCCATATTCTCTCTACCGAAAACCAGCACAATAAATACACTAAATATTCCTAATGAACTACAGCTCAAACTAATAAACAGGGTATGATACCAATGTCCTTTGAAACTACTTTCATTACACAAATTACAAAGCGTTTCATTACCCACAAAGGACTCTCATTTCAGTTATTGGTACGCAAAAACGTCCCTTTTAACGTTTACAGTCATAAATAAGACGTCCAATTTGCGAAACTAATCATTTTGTATTTCCAAGTATAATAAAGTTCGTAGTTAGTTTTTCTGATAGTTTATTTATTTGCTAGAGAGTTCAAAATAAGTTCCATTTTATTTTTGTTTAATGAGTGTAAAGAGAAAGTTCCTTACTGCAACCATTCCTACCCATCGACCCTATGAACGCAAATATTTCTCAACGAACCAATGGCCGATGGGCAAAAATGTTCTCAAATAGCTAACACGTTCTGGCAAGCGAAGCGTAGGACATACCCACAAGCTGGTCTGACGACCGGACCAAGGTCGCTGGAAGCCGCTGGATGCAAGCCGCTCTAGATCGGTCATTTTGAAAATCCTTGGGAGAGGCCTATGTCCAAATGATAATGACGGTGAATGATTTAATTCAAAAATAAAATTGAACTAAAAGCCAAATTTAAAATGTTGTCTTTTAAAAATCTATGACATACGATGCATAATGTATTTTTCTGTTAAGGGGATAAAGTCATCGACGATCGGTAAATTAAAAATCCGCCCTTATCAAAATAAAATGATATTTATTTGGAAAGGAATCAATTACGTCTTTCCTTTCATCTACAAAGATTACAACTTTTTCCAATAAACATTTAAAACAAATTTTTATTAACTCCGACTCAGCGATTCATAACTGCCTCTTTCACGTCCCAAACACAGATCGAATTACTAACAAATCCAATAGAAGGTTGCACAATCGCCTAATTTTCCACACGAACGGCTACATAAGCAGCCAAATCCCAGGGCATCGATCAATGATCACATATTTTGTCTAGATATTTCATATATATTCAGAAAGGCATATGTATGTGGGTTAGTTACATGCTCAAATCCTACTAATATCATAAATGCGAAAGTGAGTCTGTATATTTGTTTGTTGGTTTATTACCACTTCAAGCTTCAACCACTGAACTTATTTAGATGAAATATACTTTACCTAAAAATAAAAAATATATACCTACTTATTTAGAAAATATACCTACATTATTACTATGCGCGCGGCGGCCACTACGAAGTGGCAAATTCAGTGACGTGAACCGTATGTCTAGAGTTATAAGAATAAAATTGGCTTGCAATGCACTTCTAGGTATCTAAACGAAGAAGTGTCGAGTTCTGACGCGAGCTAAATTAAACCATATAGCTAACGACATTGAGTAGTTATTTCTTTAAATGCCTTTGCTGAGTAAGACTTATGTACGTGAGTTTTTATTCTGTGCCCAAGGAATGACATAGGATAGTTTTTATCCCAAAATTCTCACCAATAGTTAAAATAATAGTTCCCATGCTGGTCTGGGAGAAATAAAAAAACTTAGAATGTCCAGCTGCTTCTCTTCCCACGCAGACCGTAAAAGCCGATCGAGGGAATGGGCAAAAAATGCAAATCATGTTAACAGGCGATGCGGCTAGCAACCCATCACTGTATTGATTGTTTTTCCATCTTATCGCCCACCATGACGCTAAAAGTGGCTTTTGGGTCTTGCGGCCCTGGGCTCTGCATAGAACCGCAAGACCCAAAATGCTCTGTCTGCCCCATTAGGGATAAAGACGTGATAGTATGTATGTATGTATAGATAAACATCCAAGAATAGGTGAATCTACAAATTAGTATATCAAAGGCCAAACCCCTAGGGCCCCGATCAATATAGTTGATTGCTTTTATTGTGGCCGTGGACATTATTAGTTTTGTCCGATAAATCTCGCGACGGCCAAACCCCGAATACCTTGGAGCTTCGAGCTGAATTAATAAGCCGTTTTCTCTTTTGTGTTTGTGATAAATGAATAAATAGTTGGAGAATTGGTACACTTTCAAAAGATGCCTTGTGGCTTCCGACCGTGACTGTGACTTAATTAGTTTTTAGGGTCTCTCTGTCACCAGGCTGTATCTCGTGAATCGTGATATTTCTGTTGCTGCTCTAACAACAAATATTTAAAAATATATATATCTAAAGGGGGTTGTTATACAACAAACGCCTGCTCAAATACTAAAAACAGAATTAAATAAATGTTTAATAGCCCCCTTAAACATACAACAAACAGATTAAACTAGCCCCAAAGTAACTTTAAACCTTTGTTATGGGATACAAACTCAGTGATACTATTACTATTTCATAATAAAAACAAATATTTAGATAAAAATCACCAAAGACCAACTTGCCCTGACCGGGGATTGAACCCGGGGCCTCTGGGTGGCGGACTAGCAAGGTGACCACTACGCCACGGAGGTCGTCAATTCCATTCCAATGTCACCGTAAAAACTAGGTCTAGTGTTTAATTAATCCATTCCAATGTGTCACCACAAAAACTAGGTATAGAGTTGAATTAATGTCCAGTTGTTCGCAAACCACGCATTATTTATGGTACAGTCCTGACACAAATTACAAAACAACAGATGCGACAGATGGGTGATCTTATTAGCAGTGACGTGCACACATTTTTGATCTAAATTACGAGGACAGTTACATATTAATCAAAATACCCTTTTCGCTAGTAACTGATATTATAGGAAAGACAAATGTCATATGTCTGTTTGAAATGCACGCTACTAAACATAGTAAATGGGTTTAGGTATTACTTTGCCGAAGTAAAAGATACATGATCTACTACTTTATGCGCTTCCGCCGCCAGTTAGCTCATGCAAACTATTACCAGCCGGCAACACAAATGTTGGTATCACCGTCCCAGCATACCTGCCAAGATTACCCGTCGCCAATAGTTGATGCACGCATTTGATTCCTGGTTGAACCGGTAGATGGCGCTAACTGTAAACTTACACTTCATTGATGTAAAGTATGAAAATAAACCTAGATCGAGATTCGGCTGCGTTTTCCTTCACTCCCCAGCACCCTCAAATATTCCCGTGGATACAAGAACAGCGTATAATAAAAAATTATATAAATACTACAAAAGTAACTTCGTTCCCACCGAGTGTTCCACGACACTCAGGTATTTTTAAAAAAAGCGGCCAAGTGCGAGTCGGACTCGCCCATGAAGGGTTCCGTAGTAGCAAGTAACATAATATAAAAATCTTATAGTATGTTTTTTTTTTACTTTTATATTTGAATTGATTAAATGAAAATTAAACTGCGGTTTACAATTTATGACTTATTAAAAAAAAAACTACCTGCTAGATCTCGTTCAAACTAATTTTCGCTGGTAGTTTGCATGGTTATAAACATCATATATTTTTTTTAGTTTGATCATTCTCTTATTTTAGAAGTTACAGGGGGGAGGACACACATTTTTCCACTTTGGAAGTGACTCTCGCGCAAACTTTTCAGTTTAGAAAAAAATGATAAATGAAACCTCAATATCATTTTTGAAGACCTATCTGTGGGAGCCCTATGTGGAGTTCTAGTAAAACCAGTGGTACAAGTAGAATAGAACATTTATTTACAAATTAACATTTATAATATATAAAATTATAACACTGCTGTAGTCACGATTTTAGCTACACAAGTAGCCAATCCCCGTCGCGGCGCTCGATGACGTAGACGATGTAGGCGGCGTTGGCGGCACGTAAATACCGCGCGGCCGCTGCTTTGCACACAGTGTCGAGTCGAGCGCGCGCCGCTGTGAATGGCTTGATGTATGCCACATATCCATAGAGACCCCACACGTATGGGTTTGATGAAAAATATTTTTTTGAGTTTCAGATCTAAGTATGAGGACCCCCAAAATTTATGTTTTTTTTCCTATTTTTGTGTGAAAACCTTAATGCGGTTCACAGAATACATCTACTTACCAAGTATCAACAGTATAGTTCTTATAGTTTAGGAAAATAGTGGCTGTGTCATACGGGCGGACAGACAGACAGACATGACGAATCTATAAGGGTCCCGTTTTTGCCATTAGGCTACGGAACCCTAAAAAGCTTTTTTATACAAGCGGTTATCGTAAGGAAGACAAGTGAAATAAGCCCAAACTCAAAGGAGTTGCTTCGTTTTGTTACTAAGTTCCAACGACCACATTCTGTCTCCAACCCTAAATATCGTCTACCATAAAGTGCTCGTCAAGAAAAATCTAACGAGTTCTACTAAATGAGGTTACCTTTGTGGTTTTATAACCATGCTGGTCTGGGAGAAATAAAAAAAAATTAGAATGTACCAGCTGCTTCTCTTCCCACGCAGATTGTAAAAGCCGATCGAGGGAATGGGCAAAAATGCAAATCATGTTAACAGGCGATGCGGCTAGCAACCCGTCACTGTATTGATTACTTTTTCATCTTCTCGCCCACCATGACGGTAAACGTGGCTTTTGGGTCTTGCGGCCCTGGGCTCTGCATAGAACCGCAAGACCCAAAATGCTCTGTCTGCCCCATTAGGGATAAAGACGTGATAGTATGTATGTATGTATGTTCTATCAAATATCTCCCAGCTCCATCATCAGAACAGTTCATTGACTCCATTGTATTGTCAATGTGTAATTCAACTCACACAAGTATAAGTCAGCTCAATCGGTTGAGGATAACTGGTTGAAAATTTAAATGCAAGATTTGACCTAAACAAACACAAGATGCGATAAAAGGCTGATTGGTAATTTTCTTCTTCTTGAAATTCGTAGAATGCTGCCACCACTTACGATTTGCCGTAAGAATATTTAATAAAAGATTTTACTTTGATCACTGGTTTTATTTAGTACACGAATTTAAAATATAGAAATACAAGAGTTATGTCTTAGATCAGTGGTTCCCAAACTTATTTTGTCTACTGCCCACTTTGAGAATAAATATTTTTTTAGCGCCCCCAAGTTTTCACCTATTTAAAAACCACTATAACTTCAAATTTAATTAATTAATTATTGTAACCTATATATGTATACAGAATGCACAATTCGGGTTATTTAACAAAAACTTGTTAAAACATGATAGATATCTACGAGTACTAATAACTATTAAAATGCGAAAGTGTGTCTGTTGCCTTTTTATTTGTTTGTTTGTGTCTACTTTCATTACGAAACGGAGCGACCGATTGACATGATTTTCATTTTTTCTATATTCAATAAAATAGGACAGATATATGAACTACGCGGAGAGAAATATAGAACCGAGTTTGAGCAATCTTTTAATTCATATTAGTTGATGTTCACAAGTTGTTGTTAAGAGTCGGGAGCTCTTGCAGTCGTTGTTTAAGAGGCCTCCTAGCTAAATAAAGCTCCTAGCAAAAAAAAAATTTTTCTTTCTGGGTCTCTTACCGCCCCCCTTTAGACCTGCAGCACCCACAAGGGGGCGTTATCGCCCACTTTGGGAAAGACTGTCTTAGATGGAGATGTGACTTAGCACTGAGCTAGGAGTAGAATGATTATGGAGACGCAGCTCCTCCTTTTTATACAGAGTTCTTATCGATAGTCAGGGTTACATGACGAGTATATATATATATATAGATACAAGGAAATATGACAGATGCAATCGTCCTAGAAAATGGTCGTAAAATGCATTCTTAAAATTATTAACAATAACTGCCGCTACAATGTTGTAAATAATACAGTGGTATGCGATGTTGAAATATTCTCAAGAAATATCAGTAACGGTCGTAAAATACTAATGAGGTGTGACCGTCGCGATAAGCGAAGGTGACATCACTTAACTAGATACATTGCAAGTTCAATAAAAGCTTGTAAACAGTACTCTATGTTGTAAAAACTGAACTAGATTCTCTTCTGTAACTATCTTCGTTTTACTGTGGGGCTGGGCATACTAACCTTTTACTGTAAAGGGTTCTGGAATTAATTTCACCTTCGTATTAGTTCCGGGTTCGATTCCCGGTCGGGGCAAGTTGGAAAATGGCCTTTTTCAAATTGTCCTGGGTCTTGGATGTGTATCTATATATGTATTTGTTATAAAATATAGTATCGTTGAGTTAGTATCCCATAACACAAGTCTCGAACTTACTTTGGGGCTAACTCAATCAGTGTAATTTGTCCCTATATATTTATTTATTTATTTTATTTATTTATTTAGTTCGGTCTAAACTTGCACGTATGTGAAAAGTAGATTTAAATATATAGAGTTTTGTTTTAAGTTCATCAAGAATGCCCTTTACCTATGGTTAATTGAAATAGGTAAAAATACCAAGTTTATTTGCTAAGCAAATTTAAAAAAACGACTTTTAAGAACGCCATCTAGTGATAAATAGCGGAACTACCGATATGACCAATATTGGTAGCGCCATCTATCTTTTAAGCCCTGAGTATTATTAAACATAGCTTTCACGTAAAAAATTGCATTGAAATCGGTCCATCCCTTCGAGCGCTACGATACCATAGACAGACAGACCGACAGACGTTAGCGTCAAACATTATAACAACCAAAGAATTTATCTCTGATAACAACTCTCTTTTTTGTCAGGTGTCAAACACTAAGAGTTCCACAATTAAAACATGAGCTTAAAAGAAAATACCTATGGTATATAGATTTTAAATTTAGTTAGTCCAAAATTAAACAATTTGATTTCCTTGCAAATTAATTATATTTACGAAAAACTAGTTTTCATTTAGACTATATAGTGTACCATTGTGGGGCAAATGCCTCAAAAGATTTCGTAGACTTCTGCTAAATTAAGTAGCGATAGGGTAAAATGTTTAACAACCAGTTGCCAACCAAGATCTGTGTTTCCAACATTCGTGGTTGATAATTCCTAGTGGAAAATCAGCTTTATAGTTTGTAACTGTACGTAAATTATACCTTCAGTAATGCTTTTCAAAAGACTACACTAATTCCCCGCTAAACACATCAAAAACTACTTTATTCTCAACACGTTACGGTCGAAAATCACACGTAATAACTTTCAAATATAATTTCAAGGCTTGTTTAAAAGAATTTATACTCTATTCTGGTAAACTTGTGGTAGTTTTTACGTTGACAAAGATGTTTCAATTTACTGAATATCAGTTTCAACGTCTCTAGCGACAAGATTTGAGATGTATAATGTTTCATTTCCGTCATATATCGATTACAGAGAAGGTCTTGTGAAATATTCGCGAATATTTGATCACACTAAAGTTAATCTTAGTATGTTAAACGAATTTTAAGTTAGCGCATTAACAGACGACGACAATATGTCCACGACTGTCGCACGACAACGGCCGACCGTCGACGACAGCCTCGAACTGTCACTGCTGTCACAAACTGTCACAAACTATCACGCTGTGTTTGAGCTATCCTTTTGACCCTCTTATACGTCACAGCCAAGTCCCTCTCCAAATCCTCCCTTGGATGTCGTAGAAGGCGACTTAGGAAATACAAGCTAAACAAGGCTTATAAACATCAATGAGACCTCTTCAACCTGTCTTGCCAGCGTGGAGAGTGTAGGCCAACTCTTATGCTGCTCTAGCCAAGTATGACTCTGGTAGTACAGAAAGGGTCGTGCTCCTGCAGAGGAGACAAATAGACCTGATGATGATGATGATACGTCACGGCGTCAACCTTCTCTTTTACTTGATCTATAAATACCCTTCATGGTCTTCCCTTCCCTTTTCTTGCTTCGACAATTTACATCCATACGTCAACACAAACTTTCGAATAAATTCAAATGACGATAAGGACACAGAAAGTATTTTTTGCCATTTGATACAATCTGGGTTTTCAAAAATACGGAACACCAGATGACAGTATAGTGAAGTCAGGTCGAATCATGGTATAATAAAATAAGGTATTCTCTTTCCATGACAGCTGATGACGTAGGTGGAATTTGACTACGTCATCAGTTTGATGTGCTGCCACTGTGTGAAATTGAATTACCCGAGCGTAATGCATTTTTGAACTTTATATACCAATTTCGAATTAATAATCCATTATATCAATTTATAAAATATTGAATTGATGAATCACGCGAGAATCGCGAGATACTAACTAGCTAAGTTACTTAATATTTTATTTAATATTCATGAACTAATTGAGAAAGTCCCTAAATTTACTGAAAAGAACAATCAGTGGCAACACTTTCGTGTCGTAGTCAAGTTCCATCTCGGGAAGAGAATACCTTATTTTATTATACCATGGGTCGAATAAGCTGCTGTTATTGAAACATATGACGGAGCAAAAGAACCTGTCAACTGATGGTCCAATCACAACAGTCGATTGGACCTGACGTCACAGTGTTGCCAAATGGTCTCACATTTTTTGAAAACCGCTCAGACCAAATAGAAAAAGGAAAACCCCAATTAATCCAAACCATAATTGTGTCAAGTAAAATTCTCCTTAAAAGTCCTCCTTTAATGAACGTTTGAGTTTTTAAGTTTCTGAGTGAAAATTAAAACTCATTTGTCATGATAACCCCTAAGTGCCTGGCAAACGAGCGTAATATTTGTAAGTTGCAGAAAATGAGTTGCGCAATTTACGTTCAATGGACATTCACAACAGGACTTACACATTATTGAGCCCTTATTCCTTACATGATAGACAGAGCCTTATGCCATAATACTCTAAAGCCACTTAAGGCGTTATGAATATACGAATACGTTACTTTTACGTTACGTATGTTTTCAACTGGTACATTCTAAGTATATAACTATCTCTCAGGCCAGTATAAAATAAACTTTAAGAGTCAAACCAACCCTAAAGTTTATTTCATAACTAGTCGAAATCCGCAGCGTATGAAACGCGACGCATGCTGCGTCGCTCTTAGAGTTTCTGACGGCGTATCATGGGCGTAGTATGAACGGTGGATAGGAATTCTATGAAACGCAATATATAATAGTAACGCGACGCAATGTGTCGCGCATCATACGCAACATGAGGTTCGATACTAAAGTATTTTCGTATGTAACCAAACGCAGTGTAAATGAGCTATTCCGTTATAGCTTTTATACACCAACAAAACAATTATATGAATTAACCAAAATATTTAATAAGTATTTATTAATCATACAAGTCATTACAATCAGAACAAATTACGATTGATGGTCAAAATAATACAAATAAAATATATGAAAAAAAATATATTTAATTTGACACAACTTTATAAGTACAATACATGTCTCTTGATTAAAAAAATACTTCTAATACTACAAAATCCAACATGCAGCTTAAAACAAGAAAAAACAATTACAATCTTCGAACCAAAAATAAACTTAACCTAATTATTCCACGGATTAATTACGGAAAAAAGACAATACTTTTTGAGAGAGCACAGATGTATAACAAATTGCCAAATGAACTGAGAATGTGTAAGAGCATAAATATATTTAAAAAGAAACTAAAATCACATATCGCGACCAGTACTTAATGTCTATTTTTTATATAATTATTTTTAGTGTGTAGATATCTCATTTAAAGCGAAATGCAAATTTCTTATGAGAATAAAGTTCTTTAAACCTAAATTGCGCAACTCATTTTACGCGACTCACATTACGCTCGTCTGCCTGAGCCCAGGAAACCTCCGGGTGCTTATCAGAAGTTGGCGCGCCGGACCACCGGCATAAATTACAAGGGCCATTATTTAAAAAGTGATGACTAATAAATCTTATTTTTGCTCGTTAAATAAAGTTTTTTCTGCAGTCGTAAAAATCTTTTGGGTTAAAATTTTAGTGAAATTTTGGCGACAAACTTTGGAATTAATTTTTCATAATTAGCTTTTACAATAGGTAACAGATAAGTAGAACGTGACTTTTTTTCGTTGTAAATTGTTATCGTCCACATGAGAATAGATAGAAAGAAAAACGAACAAGTATTTGAGTACAAACACAAATATGAATCAAGTTTCTTTTGGTGTAGCTACATAAAAAATGTTAACCCATTTAACGCATTCAAAGCAAAACTTGCGCAGCATATTGTCGAACATTATTATTTAATCCTAGGATCTCTAAAACACTGCGAATTTGTGATGTGAACAGAAAAGTTCGAGAAAATTTATCACCCAACCAAGCGTCGACCTCACTCAGTGTCGCTTAACTAGCGAAAGAGCCCCTAAAAACGCTATCGCTTATGAATTTGTATACGATTTCCCGATGTTAACTGCAAAAGTAAGAATTATTGAGCTCCAGGGAGCGAAGTTTGTGATTGTGTTAATTTTACGAATGTTCACTTTTAACCTTTGAATAATGTTTCCATTTTCGTTTATTGTGTTCCAACGTTATTGGAAAATAGGAGAGATATCTTTGACGACCTCCATAGCGACTACGCCATGGAGGTCGTCAAACAAAGAGCTGACCACTAGGTCATCATGCTAGATTCCCACCCAGAGGTCCCGGGTTTGATCCCCGGTCAGGGCAAGTTGGAAAATGGCTATGTTTCCCAATTACTCAGAGACGCCTGGACTAATTTAAGAAATCCTTTGTTAGAAAGGGCGTACTTGTTTGATGGTTCCTTATAAATTTTATCAAAATTAGTTGTGTATTCTGCTATTGAAGATGGTTTATTTTTAAAAAAATATAAAATAAAAGAATATCAGAGTTCAGGAGTAATGGAAGATTTGGCTGTGAACTAAAGAAGTCTATAGGTACTTCCTAAGACATTTGTTTACCCCGTAAGATGTGTATTTTTCGTTTTGTGGCATTTTGGGTCTTTCGGCCCAGTCTCAAAGATTTGGAATATGCAAGTAATATAGATTTACCACCGAGCGACCGGGGCAACAGCAAGACATTATTGATACTACGTATATTTATTCATTCATATACACTTTAAGTATACATGTAATTTGAAAAAATAAGTACAAAACACGGCAATTATTTCTTTTTCTTCTTTTAGAAGTCGCATTAAGACTATCTCGTTCTATCATAGCGTGTCAGGCCCTTGGTCTACATCGATAGAGATAAGAGCATGACAAAGTATGTTTATACGAACGTTACATCTGTTGCAAGCTTACAAGTTATAAAAGCTAGTAAAAATGCGCCTGCCGTCGATATCCTAAACTCTGGAACAAACGATAACTTTTGCTTTGTAAGTACATCTTCGACATCCGAAACTAAGTTGTTTGAAAGTAGTTTGGCTTCATACGTGACAAGCTTCTTTGGGGGATTATTTATATTTATTTGTAAAGAAAAGGTCGGCCTCGGCGAACATTATGCGACCAAATTGCAGACGTTCTAAAAAAAGGACAGGTAGAAAGTACCTGTAATCGAAGGGCAAGTATAAAGAGATTGATGAGTGTAGATGAAGCCAAAGAGGTTTGTTAGGATCGTAGCAAGTGGAGGTCCATAGTCTCTGCCTACCGCTGTGGGAAACATTCGTGATATTATGAATAGATGGCGCTTCTGTCACACGAACAAATAGCTCCACGCAATTTATTTATTTAAAATAGTTAGATCGCATTAAGTGTTGTGATACTGTGTTTAAATAGTTATATAGTATATAAAAATATTGCACAAGTGTTGGTGTAAGATCTCAGTGCCGAGCAGCGAAGATATCAACAAATCAAAATACGGCTCCGCTTGCATAACAAAGACGGCTATAAAATACAAAAAATCAGGGAGTATTACATTTTTAACACATCGGTTATTGTGATTAACTGGAAGTTGAGTAAGTACTTACTTGCATATCCAACAATTAAGTGGGAAAAGTACATCATACAAAGATTACTAAATTTAGCATATTTGAAGCATGAGTC
The DNA here is from genome assembly GCA_963555685.1 of Acrobasis consociella. Taxonomy (NCBI): domain Eukaryota; kingdom Metazoa; phylum Arthropoda; class Insecta; order Lepidoptera; family Pyralidae; genus Acrobasis; species Acrobasis consociella. Next base: position 2,742,403 of record OY743127.1, read on the forward strand.
ATATATTTTAACAGCATAATTTTGAACTACCTCCCTATTGACACAATTAAAATAACAAAACGAAACGTCACGTCATAATACGATTTCGATTTAATTTGTCAATGTCATATTGGCAGATAGCTTCCCTGTAATTGAGGATATTTCAAACATTGTGCTGCCATCTGTAGCTGCTTGTTAAAACCATTCATAACTGATAGACAAGCAAAGTATAAAAGTTTAACTAATACATAATTTTCATCACTAGTCATAAGAAGCCATTGGTCTAGAGGTGTGATTCTCAAAGTTGATTGAAAGGGTCCGAGATCGAATCCTATCGGAGGCATACTTTTATTTGTATTTTTTGTGAGGAATATTCATAACCATACTTACAAAATGAACTTCTTTCGACGTGCGAGCACAAAATCCGATTCGGAAAGCCAAACTGATGAAACGTTAGCATCAAATCTGAATATAGACGATGCTTCAATTATTTCCGGAACATCTCATGATGATGATACGGAACAAATACAAAAATTAAAAGAGTGTCTTCAAGTAGTACAATCACAATTGGAAAGTGCACATATAGAAATATCTAGTCTAGTTATAGAAAATAAAAACTTAAAATGCAGAAACGAGGAATTATGTAAAATTAATACAGATTTGCAAAGTATGACTCAATAAAAGCCAATTCATATAGTCCTCCAAAAACACGTGCGCGTAAATCAACGGCTAAGAAAACAGCTTCTACTATCCAAGAAAGCAGTCAAAAAGAAACGCCCAAAAAGGTAAAAAACAAACAGAGTAAATCAGTTAAAAGTTTGCCTATCAAAAATACACAGCAGAGTAAATCGGTAGAAACATTACATATCAATAATATTCAGGACAATATACAATCACAAAGTCAAGTAGGAGAAACAAACAGCACTCAGAATGACATACCCACACATAGTCAAGTAGGAAAGACACACACACAAAAATCATGCTCACCCAGAATGTGCATACTCAGCACAAATAAACACAATAATATTACTTCTATTGCAACAGATACATTTAGAAACTATAATGTTTGTCACTACATTACACCAAATACCAATATTGATGTGTTAATATCAGGTGTAGAATCTAAACTGACTAACTTTACAAAAAATGATTATTGTGTTATAATGATAGGAGACGAAGACTTTAGAACTACAAAAAACTATTTTAATATTATATATAATATACGTGAAACCTTAGAAAACCTCAAACACACTAATGTCATTATTTGTCTTCCTACATATAAGTATAGTGAATTAAAAAACATGTTCAACTGGAGAGTCGAAAACTTTAATAACCTTTTATACTTAGACATAATGACACATGGACATGCTTATTTATTAGACTCGAACAAGAAAATTAATAATGATCTTTTCACATTTGATAAAAACACAGGTCGAATAAAGGATTATGGCATGCGAGTAATATTCAAGACTATTTTTGAACTAGTAGAGGACATCCAATACAATAACAAACATGAAGAAGATAGAGATTCAATGTTTTTTCGAAAATAAATGTTTGTACATACTGCACCAAAACATTGCAGGATTGTTAGATAAATCAGACACATTTTTAGTACATTTACAAGAACTTGCTGATCGAAATATAAATATTGATATCGTATGTATAACGGAACATTTCATGATGACAGGATATGAAAAATTTCTAAGCTTACCTAACTTCACATTAGCCGCTAATTTTGGTAGGCCTAATATAAAAAGAGGAGGAGCGTGTATCCTTGTAAATAAGCAATACAGATGGAGAGAATTAGAAGACATAAAACAATTCTCCATTTTAAGTATTTTTGAATGTTGTGCTATAGAATTAATTGATTATAAAATTCTTATTATTTGTGTATATAGAGTTCCGAAAAGGACAAATCTTAATACTTTTTTTTTATAAATTAGAACAAGTTTTGAGATATATTCCAAAATATAAATTTAACAATGTAGTTATAGCTGGTGACTTCAACATTGATATATTAACAGACAGTAATGATAAAATTGAATTTGAAGGCCTATTGTCAAATTATGACTTCAAATTAGCTGTAAAAGAAGTAACCAGGCCTGCTAGTAATACTTGTCTGGATAATTTTGCTCATAATTTTAAAACCAAATGTGCGACGGAGGTGGTAGAATTTGGAGTGTCGGATCATTCTTTGATATTGATTAAATTACCTGTTAAAAAAACCGTAAAATTAAAATTTTGGCGTAAAACAGTGCGAGATTACAGCGCAGAAAATGTAACAAAGTTTAAATAAAAATTGTATAAAAAACCTAAGTTTCACAGAAATTTATGATACTGAAGACCCTAACCTCGCGTATCGAAGTTTTATGGATACTTTTAAATTGTTTTATGATCAGTGTTTTCCTCTTAAACAAATAACTATTCATACTTGTCGTAAAGTAAAATGGATATTCAAAGGGTTAAAAAAATGCAGCCAAAAGAAAAGAAACCTTCTATGGACGTTCAGATTAAGACCTACAAAAGTTAATAAAATAAATTATAAACGCTATGCAAACTTATTCAAAAGAATTATTAAGTTGACAAAACTGAGTCAAAATAATTATAAAATAAGCACATCAAAAAATAAGTCAAAAACGACATGGCAAATTATCAATGACTCCAAATTTAATTTACCAAATGAACCAGTAACGCGACTGAAGATTGATGATAAAATTGTTTCAGACCCCGATGAAATAGCAAATTCTTTTAATAACTACTTTATTGATAAGGTTAAACCTGTAAAGAGATGTGGAACTAATGTTACGTCAAATATTAGACACCAATCAAATTCTATGTTTATGGCGCCAAGCACACCACAAGATATATATAAAATTATTAAAAATCTTAAAAATACAAACAGTGTTGGTTATGATGGAATTGCAACAAAAATAGTTAAAGCCGTAAATGAACACATTTGTTATCATCTCAGTCATATTATAAATCTCAGTATTCAAACAGGTATTTTTCCAGAAGATTTAAAATTGTCTATAGTTAAACCTTTATTTAAAAAAACGGACAGGGAACGTATGGAATATTTTAGACCCATTGCCCTTAACTCAATATTTTCAAAGATATTTGAGAAATACTATTCAAACGAGTTGTTCAAACGCCTGACGGAATTTGAATAGCACTTACGCACATTTTCTCATTTTGCTATTTTTTATCTGTGTCAAAAACTTCTGCTAATACAAAGCACATACAAACAGCGTCTCCAGTTTTTAATTTATAAAATCCTAGTAAAAATCATAAAACCCCTCAACATTTGGTCCTAGACCGAAGCCGGATGTGTAACTGAGAGAACTAGATAATATTTCAAGAAATATTCTCATTAAAATTGGAGAAATCGACGTGTTGAAAAATCCCGCCAAAAAGCCCGCCAATTTTCATACTGCATGGAGTGACAATTTATGTGGTGTAAAACTTTATATATAAAAATAGGTATATAACCCAACACTCCAAGGTTATTTAATTGAGCAGGTTAGTAAAAAATATTATTTACAATATTTGATTAGGCCTACTTAATTTTATTTGTATAGATAGGTACCCATTGCATTGTGAACAATCAACACTTATTGTAAAGTAATAAATACATGTATTTCGTAAGGATTAAGTCTAAATCGTACTTAATGTAAGTATAGTATGCATCAGTGCAACATTATTTAGCTTAATTCATAATAAAAAGTGCGAATGTGTGTTATTGTTCATGTTAGGTAATTAACTGATAACGTGCGTAGGTACCTACTTGTGTAGCATCTTGTTGCATTTATTATAGGCCTATTTTATCAATAATTTTCGAAGCGTCGAGTTATTAGCTGTTTGTAATAAAATTGTTATCACTTATTTTTGCCATTAACCGTATCTATAGGTAAGACATAACTTTTACGTACATTGATTTCATACAAGGTAATTCCCTCATGTACTAAGTAATATGTATGAAACTTAATTTAATACATTAAGTGCATTGTTTTGTTGTGTTTACCTAGTACTTTATTCATAGATTAAATAAATAGGATTTAAGTTAGTAAGTACATGAGTAGGTAGGTAATATTTACGTTTTGAGTTGTATAAGTACTTACATTCTAAGGTTGACAACACTCGATTTCCAAAATGTCTGACGAAAAGGATCTGGTAAGGAAGCGAGCTAGCTTTAAAGGGCGTTTAACTTCTTTTATCAAATATTTGGACATGCTCAGTGGCATGACTATAGATGAGTCTATTACCAGAGAGTTACAGTTGCGTGTAGGAAAAATGGAGTCGTTATATGAGCAGTACGATGAGGTGCAGTTGCAAATGGAATGTGTAGCTGAAAATACTGAAGAACAGTATTCAGAGCGTCAGGAGTTCGAGGCTAGATATTTTAAAGCTATAGCTTGTGCTCAGGGTTTTTTGCAAGTCTCAAAACCAAACTCAATGCCGTTGCTAAGTGCTGGTAGTGAGGATGGTTCTCGTGCAAATCGCCGTCTTGTGAGGTTACCTACCATTCAGCTGCCCAAATTCAGTGGATCTTACGATAATTACCTAGAATTTCGTGACACATTTACAAGTCTTATACACAGTAACGATGACATTGATGAAATAAATAAATTTCATTATTTACGAACGTCTCTGGAAGGGTCCGCCGCTGTGGTGATCCAGTCAGTACAATTTTCGGCTAGCAATTATTCGATAGCATGGAAACTCTTGTGCGATAGGTTTGACAACAAGCGATTATTGATACAAAACCATGTCTCAGCTTTATTCAATATCGAACCAGTCACAAAAGAGTCATCTGCTATATTGAAACGTCTGATTGACCAAGTAAACAAAAACTTACGGGCACTCGAGTCTATGAATGAACCTGTTAAGCAGTGGGACACTTTGTTAATTTATATTATTACGCAAAAATTAGATCAAAAGACGTACAGAGAATGGGAAGAATTCAAGGGGCGTATGGATCAAAATAATCCAATCACATTTGACGATTTTTTAACATTTCTTCGCAATCGCGCTGACTTAATTGAAACATTAGAGTTGTCACGCGGTAACCATTCAAGTAACAAGTCTACGGTTAAATTTAAGTCTATGGTGTCAGTGCCAGGTAGCTCTAATCAGCAGTCAAGCACGGAATCGCCTCAAAAACCTTGTCCTAAGTGCAAAGGTAATCATAATTTAGCTAATTGTTCTCAGTTTCTTGCGTTAACTGCTGAAGCTCGAATGGAGTTGTTACCTACTTATAAAATATGTTTTAATTGTTTCCGGACAGGTCACTTTGCAAACTCGTGCAAAAAACCAGGTTGTAAAGTGTGTAAACGACGGCATAACACACTTATTCACGTCGGTAATATAGGTCAGCAGGCACGACAGGAAAATATTATTTCATCTGAGACAGCTCCCTCAGTTTCTTCATCGTCCGTCTGTCCATCAAAGCCTACGTCTACTAGTACTAACAATGTTGCGTTGTCAGCGAATGTTTACAATCATAATCAGTGTAATGTACTTCTGTCCACCGCGTTAATTAAATTATATGACAACAGAAATCGGGAGCATATTGTCCGAGCGGTGTTAGACAGCGGGAGTACATCTAGTATCATGACGGAAAGACTGTGTCAGCAGTTGAACTTAGAGACTCGTCAAGTAAATCGATCGATCCTTGGCATCAACAATGCTGTCTCAAGTGTGAGTAAAACGTGTCATGTAAACATGACGTCATTAGATGATAGTTTCTCTTCAGAACTTCATTGCCTCGTTTTACCAATGATAACTAGTGGCACGCCATGTCATGAAATTAATATTTCTAATTATGAAATTCCGCCTAATATTTGTATGGCTGACCCTATGTGGTACAAACCAGCCGAAGTTGATATTTTAATTGGTTGTGATCTATTTTGGGATTTATTAGGTACACAACACTGCCGTCCGTATCATAAACGCATTAACTTCATTTTGACACATTCCGAGAAAAACGCGGTTAAAGTTTTTATTTTTCTTTTGCTTATATCTCTGAAGTTACTTGGGATACAAACATGAAATTTATATCAATAAATAGAAAATATTGTCTAAAATACAAATATACCATTCAATAATTTAAATATAATAAGATATAGTATATAATTTGAAAAAGGTACTTATGACTAGCAGCCTATAATATTGTCCATTTATGATGACTTGTCATAAGCGCATCAAGTAGCTTAGTTAATGCACTTAAACTAAGTAAATCAATATGATGCAGTAAATAATACCTACCTACTAAATATAAGTGCATCCACTTCCTCTCTTATTCAGTTTATGTCAAGGAGAAATTGGTAAAGTTAGGGTAATAATACAAATAATTGCAAATTAAAGCCATTTTTTTAAGAATGTTAATTAGCATCATCGTCATCCAAACCCTTTTTTCGCCCACTGCTGAGCATAGGCCTCTCTTCGTCGACGCCACCCATCTCGGTCCTGTGCTGCTCTCATCCAGGTGTGACCCGCGACTTTGATTACATCGTCAACCCATCGCATAGGCGGACGCCCAACGCCTCTTTCACCCGTTCAGGGCCACCATTAAGTCAGTGCCTTGCTCCACTTGCCATCACTCCGTCGGGCCAGGTGCGCTGCCCAGTTCCACTTTGAGTTCATGACCGTCTTACCAAAATCTTAAATCGTACTTTCTTACGTTACTTTCGTACGTTGTCGGATGACGGTGTTGGGAACGTGATCCTGTAACCTGATACCAAGCATGGCGCGCTCCATGTCTCTCTTTGCGACTCTCATTTGTGCACAGCCTCCTTCGTAAGCGTCCGTTTCTCAGCACCGTACGTCATGGTGGGCAGTACACATTGGTTGTATAGGCGGGTCTTCAGGCATTGTGGAGCATCGGCTGATTTTAGTACGTCATCCAGTCTATTGAATGCCGCCCATCCAAGCTGTATTCCTATCGATCGCCTTGTACTTGTTTTTTTCTGTTCTCTTACAGTTGTTGTTTCCTTTCTTTTTCTTCTTGCTTGCCAACTTCTTTAAGGATAGAATATGTCCAAGGTAAACATATTCGTCTACTTTCTCCAAACTCGGAGTCTGGGGATATTTGACATAACCTTTGTCTTGGACATATTCGTCCTTAGTCCTACGTTCATGGAAGCTTTGTAGCATTTTTGGAGATCTTCTGTATTAGTTGCGAATATTACTAGGTCGTCTGCAAATCTCAAGTGAGACAAGCAGACACCATTGGTGTTGATCCCTAATCTATCCTATTTAAGCGTTCTCATAGTGTCTTCTAAGACAGCAGTGAAAAGCTTGGGTGAAATTGCATTTTTGAAATTTAACATATTCTGAAAATCTTGGAAATTGAGTTGACGGGTCCATAGTCTATTCAAATCTGTAGGGATGGGCGTACTTTGCGTGGTAGTTGTAGCCGGGCTCTTCAGTTTCGAAGTTACTAACTTTTTGAAACTAGCAGAGTCATTCTTGCTGACAGCCAGCGCTTATTTGTCCTGTTCATGTTTCCCTAAATTACTTAGTTTTTATAAACAAAAAATATATTTTTTTGTAAAAGTTTTTTTTGTGTGACCAAAAGTTGTCTCAGCACAAAGCCAAAAGTTGTCCAGTCCAAACTCGACTCGAGTTAACGTCGTTTTGTGTCGGAGCTTCTATGGCCTCCTTCCAGTTCCATCATCAGACATAGAATGTCAAGTAATCGTCAATCAAGACAAACCCAACAAACCCAAATTCAAAAGCGGTTCCGTCATATTATTACAGAGTTCTTATGATCACCTTCCAGCTGATGATAATCAGATTAGGTGCAATTCATTGCAAGTTTGCATTAACTTCGGATAAAAGCTTGTACAAAATGATTCGAGTATTTCGAGTAAATTTATCTAAAATTATTATGGTAACTTCAATACTATTTTTTATTGAAAGTATTTTTTTTTTCATAAAACAAATTTATTCGAAACAAATCTGACGGGGGAGACTTTGTGGGTTCTTAACTGATGACTTACTTATTAATACTCAAGTAACAAAATAAATGTACAAATACGACGGTGACGGTATTGCGCTGCGACTGACGGGACGCCCCTTCCCGGTAACCTTTCCCACCCCCGCTCGCCCTATGACACCCGTGACGTTACTTTGCATAAACGCACTATCTCGTATATTTAGTGCAATTAAATGTGTATGGCGATAACATTAATATTCTATGGTTCAAATTATAACTGCATTATCTCCAGTTGTTCCTGTCAATCTAAGCATATCACCGATAACGAATTATAAGATAACTAGCAAAAAGCGCACTAACTCTAACCTAGTGCGTTTATAAATAGTAAATCTTTAAATAGAAAAAAAAAATTGCATTAACTTAGGATAATGCGTTCTAGATAAGTAAAAGTGCTAAGGAAGTCCTAGATAATGCGTTTATAAAATCTGAAAAACTGTTTTCCCTTTATTTTTCACTAATGGTTACTTCGGGAAAGTTGTAGATCTCGTTCTCCTGATTTCAGATATATATATAACTCAATTTGCACCAAAAGTCAAGTTGATGCGTTTTTCATAAGAACGGCAGAACAGTTAAGGCTAGGTAAGGGCATGCCAGTTATATGTGAAACAAAATTAGGTTGGGTAATTTCTGGTCCCATTTTTGGTAAGCATGTCACTAATCGTATGCAAACGTGTCATATAAAGTGTAACTTTAGTCACGTTGATTCAGAATCAACTCAGTCTCTAGTAGACATTCAAAATGATTTGACACGTTTTTGGCAGTTAGAGGAGGTATGTGCAAAATTACCTAATTATTCACCTGAAGAACGCTTATGTGAGGAACACTTTGTTAAAAATACCTCTCGTCTTGAAGACGGTCGTTTTTGCGTTCGTGTACCGTTAAAAGAAAGTCCTACTTCATTAGGGGATTCACATTCAAGAGCTAAGCATTGTTTAATTTCCTTAGAGCGTAGATTGAAAGGTAAACCTGAATTGAGTCGTATGTACTATGATTTCATGTCAGAATATGCAAGAATGGGCCATATGTCTGAGAGTAAAGCCGATGAGTTAAAATTGAATGGTTATGTCATTCCTCATCATGGGGTATTGCGTGAGCAGAGTACTACGACAAAGCTCCGCGTGGTATTTAATGCCAGTTCACCCTCGTCATCAGGCGTAAGTTTTAATAACATTCAAATGGTTGGTCCAACTGTACAAGACGATCTGCTGGCAATCTTGCTGCGATTCAGACAGCATAAGTATGTTTTGTCAGCAGACGTAGAAAAAATGTACCGGCAAATCGTCGTCCATCCTTCTGACAGGCATTTGCAACAAATACTGTGGCGCGACGATCCAGGTGAGCCAATTAAAACATTTACTTTAAACACCGTAACATACGGTACGTCTAGCGCTCCATTTTTGGCAACCCGTTGCCTTAAACAGTTAGGTCTTGAATGTGAAAATGATAAAATTGCTGAAGTCATCAAACATGTATGTTGATGATCTACTTACAGGAGGTGACATATTTATTGAAGTTCAAAACATTAAAAGGGAAGTTACTGACGTGCTTGCTTCTGCTGGCATGCCACTTAGAAAATGGAGGTCAAATGAGCCTAAACTGCTATCTCAAGATAGTCAGACGACATCACTTGATTTAAATATTGGCAGTGACAATCCAGGAAAAATACTAGGTTTATGAAAAGGTAGTCGATTCGCTTCGGCTCAAGGTCAATCAAGTCTGGTTTTGGACTGACTCCACAATAGTTCTGGGTTGGTTACACATGCATCCTTCTAGACTTCAGCCCTTTGTGCGTAATCGCGTCGCTGAAATCCAAGAAACGACAAGCAACTGTAATTGGAGACACGTTCCAACTGATAAAAACCCTGCAGACTTGTTGTCTCGTGGTGTAGATACTAGCCATCTACAAGATTTAGAACTGTGGTGGTCAGGTCCCAATTTCCTCCGTCTTAACTGTTCTAAATGGCCTTCTCAGCCCAACGAATACAAGGAAACGTTACCCGAGATTAAACCAGACGTATCTTTGACGTCTGTTATCGACAACGCAAGTCACAATAAGTTCATTGACTTCAGTCGTTTTTCAAATTATTCAAGGCTTGTTCGATCCGTAGCTTATGCTTTGAGATTTACTCAGGCATGTAAAAAACAAAAAGTAGCGTCAAACTTCTTAGAAGAAGAAGAATTACGGAGGGCCTTAAATTTAATTATTTCAGTTTCTCAAAGTGAATCATTTCCCGAATACCATTTACTTTTAAGTAAGCATAGTTTGCCTAAGAAAAGTCAGCTATTAAAATTCAATGTTTACTTAGATGAGAACAATATCATGCGTGTTGGTGGTCGCATCGACAACTCTAAATTTTCAGAAGGGAAAAAGCATCCTATTATTTTACAGTCCACACATCAGTTTACAAAATTATTATTTAAATTTGAACATAATAGGTTGTTGCATGCTGGTCCTCAATTATTGTTAGCGTCTATAAGGGAAATGTACTGGCCTATTGGTGGTAGAAATTTAGCGAAGGCCAGTTACCACAATTGTGTCGTTTGCACTCGTATGAAAGGTAAGATTATTACACCTTTAATGGGAAATTTGCCACGTCAGCGACTTCTTCCAGACGGCTATCCATTTGAAAGTGTTGGGGTGGACTACGCAGGTCCTCTTTTATGTGCTAGTCGTCAAGGTCGTGGTTGTAGGCTAGTAAAAGTGTATATCGCACTATTCGTTTGTTTTACTACCAAGGCCATTCATTTGGAGCTGGTTGGTGACCTCACAAGTAACAATTTTTTACTCGCTTTACGTCGATTTATGTCGCGTAGAGGAAAACCAACTGACATTTATTCAGATAATGGCACCTCATTCGTTGGTGCCTATAATGAGATCTCCAAATTCCTGAAGGGCAACTGTAATTCTTTGGGTGAAAACGCAGCCGCTGAAGGCTGTCGATTTCATTTTATACCTGGGGGAGCTCCACATGTCGGAGGATTATGGGAATCGGGTGTTAAGTCGACGAAATTCCATTTAAACAGAGTGTTGGGCAATTGTAAATTAACTTACGAAGAACTTAACACCACGCTTACTCAAATAGAAGCAGTTTTAAACTCGAGACCCATTACACCCCTTTCGTCGGATCCAGCGGACCTTTCTCCATTGACTCCAGGTCATTTTCTCATCGGGCGGCCTTTAACATCCTTCCCACAACAAGATTACCAGACTCAGTCCATTGATCATTTAACAAGATTTCAACGCATTGAACAACTACGCCAGCACTTTTGGACGCGATGGAGTAAAGAATACATCGCTGAGCTTCAAAAACGTATAAAGTGGCGTACCACCAAGGATGATTTGAAACTGGATACTATGGTTGTGGTGAAGGAGGATAATCTTCCACCGCTAAAATGGAGGTTAGGAAGAGTCGTGGCAGTTCATCCTGGACTTGATGGCATCGCCCGTGTCGCCGATATCAAGACATCGACTGGTGTGATCCGAAGAGCATTTAGCAAGATATGCCCGTTGCCGGTATCTTCAAGTTCGGTTGAAAGCTAACCTTCAAGCTTTCAACGCCCGGGGGCATGTTCAAACGCCTGACGGAATTTGAATAGCACTTACGCACATTTTCTCATTTTGCTATTTTTTATCTGTGTCAAAAACTTCTGCTAATACAAAGCACATACAAACAGCGTCTCCAGTTTTTAATTTATAAAATCCTAGTAAAAATCATAAAACCCCTCAACACGAGTTAAACTCCTACTTTGAAGAGAAACAAATATTTTGCAAAGAACAAAAAGGGTTTCGTCGTAAAAAAACAATTAATATGGCAATTTATGATTTTTTATTGAATGTTATTACTGAAGTTAACAAAAGAAATCCAGTTTGTTCTATCAACTGCGATATGACGCAAGCTTTTGACTATGTGCATCATAAAATATTATTAGACAAACTTGAAGCATACGGAATTAGAGGTAATGTCTTACAATTAATTAAATCATACTTATCAGACCGTCGTCAAGTAACAGAAATATCTAAATTTGATTTTAAATCTAAAACAGAAAAATATTACACATCAAATGAACGATGTGTATCATATGGAGTTCCGCAGGGTAGTGTTTTAGGGCCTCTCCTTTTTATTATCTATATTAACGATCTTCCTATGAATATTAAACATAGTATAACATTATTCGCTGATGATAGTACAGTAACAGTTAAATGCACGGACAAAAAATCATATAAATTCGACGTAAACTCGACATTAGCCTCAATAATAACATGGCTCGATAATAATAATTTAAAAATAAACCTTGATAAAACTAACATTATGCATTTTACTCAAAGACCTAAAAAGGCGAACAATTTTAACTTAGAATACCAGGGCAATATTGTATCTAATGTTCCATCTACTCGATTTCTGGGAATAATAATCGACTGTAGGTTAAAATGGAAAGAACAAATTGAAAGTCTTTGTAAACAGATTAGTAGTTCATCTTATGCCCTATATAGGTTATCTAATGAAGTAAATACTGATACACTAATAACTGCATACTATGGCCTTGTTGAATCAGTCCTTAGATACGGTATAATTTTTTGGGGAAATTCCACTGATAAAGATATAGTATTTAAAATGCAAAAGCGCTGTATTCGAGCAATGTTCGGACTACAAAGTACAGATAGTTGTGAACCGCTTTTTAAAAAACATAAGATTCTAACATTTCCGTCATTATACATAATAGAAACAGCTATATTTGTAAAAAGTAATCCTCACCTGTTTCCTAAGTTATCTGATAGAGTTAGTAAGAAACCGACGTGAAGAAAAATTGTGCATACATCCATCCAAAACTGCTTTATTACATGATAGTGTATTAGGTATGGCACCGATAATCTATATCTATACATATAATAAAACAGTAAAAAAAGTGTGTCTGTACATTAAATATATTTCCAAAAAAAATATTGGGGGCGATGGAGACGTAGTAATAGAGTAAGAATTTAAAAAAAAATGTCTGTCTGTTTGTCTGTTTGTCTGTTTGTCTGTATGTCTGTTTGTCTGTTTGTCTGTTTGTACACGCTAATCTCCGGAAATACTGGACGGATTCGAATGAAACTTTTTTTGTTATATAGCTATTAAGCCTGGGCAACATATAGGGTATAAATGATTTTGGAAAATGGAACGCCTGATGCAGAACCATAATGGTCCAGCTAAACTATAAGAGATATAAAAATGCCGCCTTAGTAAAAGTTGTTCAGCCTGATGAGCATTTTCCAGAGACATAAAGTCCACGCGAACGAAGTCGCGGGCTTCGGCTAGTATATAATAAAATACCAAAACAATATAAAGAATTAAATGTTACTTTGTTTAAGAAAAAATTTAAGTCATTTTTGATAGACAAATGTTATTATAGTATTAAGGATTTCTTATCTGATAAATTGTGAATTGATTTTAGTTTATATATAAGGTCCATAGATTAAGTATATTATTATAGTATAGTTATATAGGTAGCATAGGTATAGACGATAGCCTTTCTGACCACATTTGCACACCGGTGATGGTAAACATGATTGGACGAAATTGAATGTACTAATATCTTGTAACACATGTTTGGCAAATAAATTATCTTTATCTTTATCTTTATCTTTATGTATGTATCAATTTGTTAAAGGTGAAAACTTGCGCTCTTCATAACACACAGGATTCTATCTATCAGAAGAACGACATTATGCTTGCGATAACTTAGGGGTTACTCTAATAGCGGTACGTTACTGCGTATCCACGTTTCAGTGTCAAGCATAAATAAATTAATACATACGGACAAATCACACGGATTGAACTATTATCAGTATAACGGGACTTACCCTGATTCACTTTTTGTTGCGTGTTGATCCTCTCTTTTCATTACATGTCCAAACCATGACAACCGATTGCTTCGTACTTTCTCGTTTATTGGTGCTACCTTTAAACTTCCTTACATATACTTTTCTATTCCTATCCCTTGGTGTCACCCCACACATCCATCGCAACATCCTCATTTCGGCTGAATGTAGCCTCTTCTCGTCCTGTACTTTTGTTGCCCAACATTGCCCAGAGCTGTATAACGTTTTCTGCCAATCAATCGTGGTTTATAATTAGGAAAATACTTTCAGAGAGTATGTTTATTGAGAAAAAAGTAATAACAACAAAAAAAACTAAACTAAACTATATTAAACTAAGCTATAAAAGAAACTTATACTAAATTATGCTAAAATAAAAAAATCTCATCTTGTCCATGCGGCATGGTTGCAAGAACGCTGGCTGCGTTTCCTCGCTGGATAGCAATGCTGATCCGTTGAGCGAAAAAACAGCCAGCCCTCTTGTCACCTGCAGCGGCTATCAGTCGCGGGGAGATTTCCTTAAAAAGTCTCCTCGCGCCAGGGCCCCATGGTCCAAATGTTTCAACACCAAACGGCACAAATATATAATCTCCACTGAGAGATGAATATTTGCGCCGCTTGGCAGCCTCAGCACCTTCAGCAGCCGCCCCGGCCCTCAGGGCTGACTCCCTGAGATGGGAAGGCGCCAGTGTGTCCACACATGTTGCGTCCCACACTAGAGCTCTTCCGCGTTCCCAGGGAATCAGCGACATCCCATCTGGCCTCTTGCCATCATTTCGTGATACACCCCGGGGTTCCAGGGTGCAGGGAACGTTTATGGTAGCAAGAGCCCTTTTGATGATGTCATTTAAAGAGCCGTGGCGAGAAAGTCTACCTGCGCTAAGGTGACAATATAGGCCGTGGAGCCCAGACCGATCGACGTCACTGCCGCATGGACAACGATGGGGCGAACATACCGGCGTTCCTAGGCGGAGACCAACTTTCAGATACTTCTGCATAAAATTGTCAGTGGTACAATTGATAATCCTGATCTCCTAAGTAGGACATCATTTTCTGTCCCAAGAACCAGTACCTAGTTGTCTGCATATTCGCTTTGCCTTTTGAAAGAAAGAAAGAAAGAAAGAAAGAAAGAAAGAAAGAAAGAAAAATTGTTTATTTGGCTACATATAAAAAATTGGATAATGTGATATGTTTGCCTTCGTGTGTGGATATTTGTATAACGTCGTGTGACGTTTGTATAATTTGTGCCGTTGTACAAATTACCGTCATGATTTGTCACTAATTCGCATGTATGCTCAATATAATGAAATTTGTCACGATATAGATATCTTCATGTAGATATTTCCATCTTCTCGCCCACCATGACGCTAAAAGTGGCTTTTGGGTCTTGCGGCCCTGGACTCTGCATAGAACCGCAAGACCCAAAATGCTCTGTCTGCCCCATTAGGGATAAAGACGTGATAGTATGTATAGATATCTTCAGTGTATCGCCCAATATAGTAAAAAGATTCTTTAAAACTGTTAGTTTGTATGCTTATTTTTTATTTATAAAATTGCTACTGAGACCCAATATATTTTGTGTGCATGCTATGTTTGGTCCTAGACGGTTGTATATTTTAGTTTATTTTGGGTCTTACTTTAGAACATTTGTTAATTTAGTAACAACCAGTAATGTGGACTCAGTACGGACATATTCTAAATCTTTAATTTAAAGTAAAGCTGCTTTAAAAGCATCAGAAACACAAATAACTTTAAAAATATAGAATTTCAAACTAGAACTTCAAAGGTTATGTAACTTTGACTTCCGCAAAGTACTTTGTCAAGTTTATAAAAGCTTTAGCACGCTTCCCGTAATCGAAGCCTCAGCGAAAGCTCGAAAGCTCGTAATCCATACTAAGTCTGCTGATCATGCCCAACACTTGTTAGTTATCGAACTTTCTACATGTTCATTATACCTGAACGTAAGCTCGACATATCGGCACAAATTAGAAGAGTCACAAATGTAACTATTTCATATTTTATTAAATCTAAATAATTGAGCTGTGTTATTGTCTTGTAAAACTTCGCCAACCCTTGGATCAGTTTAATTCATGATCGAACGAAATTATCTTTTGGCTACATTTACTATTTTTCTGAAACTCTGATAAAAGATTCTTGAATTATCGGCTACCAAAAATATGTTGGAGTAGCAATATAAAGTACATAAACCTGAAGGTAGAAATAAAAGGCTCATGAAAAATATATCTTACACATCAATAACCTTTAACTTACTGTTTTTCTGAAACTCTGATAAAAGATTCTTAAATTATCGGCTACCAAAAATACTATGTTGGGGTAGCAATATAATAGTACGTAAACCTAAAGGTAGAAATAAAAGGCTCATGAAAAATAATATCTTACACAGCAATAACCCTATAATCGGCAAAAGGGGCCCCGCTAACTGTATGAAAAAGATTTTTTTTATTTTGACAGTGAATCCACCGAGGTAGAAATTTAAATATATACAAATCGATAGGTAGAAATGGATACTAATTAGACTTAATAGGTCTTAATTCAATCAGGCATAGGGTCCCGCTGGATCTACGGACATAAAAATACTGAGAACTTTTGTAGGGTACCGTCCGTCCTTTTTCTGTCTGTCGATCTATCTGTTTGTCTGTGTTTAACAAGGCTGTATAAACCGTGATTTTTATAAAAAATGGTACGAAATAGAAAATAGAAATCGTGCGCGAGTTTGACTCGCACTTTGCTGGTTATTTATTTCATTACCTATGAACAAAAAGCTAATTGATTGCTAGTAGTATATCAGCCAAATAGATAATAAAGTATAGAGCCCAGCTCTTAAATATAAGAAGAAGTAGTATATCTTTTGATTTAAGCTAACATAAGACACAGACATTATGGAAATGAGTTAATGGGTTACTCACGTATAGAGTCAGCTACTGCCATAGATTTAGAAGGTATAAGATGGATATAGAGCATTGTAAAATGTGACCAGAAATGAAATATTTCTGTGTAACTTCTTATGGGTTGTATTTGTACCTAATACACAAACTATGGGTAAAGCAGTACGATACCATCTTTTCAGTATAAGATAACTAATAAATTAACACAGTTTACAATTTGGAAAATCAAATTTTCGTGTAACGATGTTCGAGCCAGGGTGACAAAGGCTGACATGTTTTGTATGAAAACTTGTATCATTGTCAAATTGATGCTATCTCTTTTGCTCTTATAAAGATGACACTTATCATATTATCTGTCGTACTCGGCTAGTGTGTTCTTTTTACGCAATAAAAAAAATCTACTTCTATGGCTACTGCCGACATGTTTCGACCTCATCCGGAGGTCTTTATCAGGGCGAATATTAATGTGTTGCGAGCCGGTGTGATGTACGGGCCTGTAGTCAAACAGGTCGGCAGTAGCTGACTTTACGTGAGTAACCCGTTACCTCACTTTAATAAAGTAGAATATTATACAGCTGCATGATATTAACATACTATCTCTTCTACTCCCATGCTGGTCTAGGAGAAAAGAAAAAACTTAGAATGTACCAGCTGCTTCTCTTCCCGAGCAGATCGTAAGAGCCGATCGAGGGAATAGGCGAAAATGCAAATCATGTTAACAGGCGATGCGGCTAGCAAGTTAGCAACCCATCACTGTATTGATTGCTTTTCCATCTTCTCGCCCACCATGATGTTAAAAGTGACTTTTGGGTCTTGCGGCTCTATACAGAGCCCAGGGCCGCAAGACCCAAAAGCCACTTTTAAACCCAAAATGCTCTGTCTGCCCCATTAGGGATAAAGACGTGATAGTTTGTATGTATGTATCTCTTCAAATGATGCTGCTCATAATGTTGATCGAACTTCACGAGTCCCTTACTCTAGGCCAAACTACACTTTTCCATACAAACGTGTTATTTTGGCAACAAATTGTAATTTCAAAGATATTGCACCTATCTTGGCATATAACTGGTTTTCACAGTCAAAATATGAACTTTAAATAGAATATAGAATATTATATCATTTTTGACCTTCAGTATGGGAAACTTCTACATCCTTATATTTTCTTTCCAGTTCATAATTTTACCGTCGGAAACCAAAACCCTAAAAAACTGCAATTTAAATTCTTAAATTACAATCTGACATGTTGTTTTAAAATAAAACGTAGACTACGTTTGTATGGAAGAGTCTAAAATAAGGGGATTCTTAAGTTGGTTGGATCTTCAACAATTTCCTGATGTGTTTCACATGTGTCACCCTCTTTAAGTTGAGACATCGGCCTCGTAATTTTCTTGAAGTTAGACAACTTCAAGAAAATTACGCAACGCGCGTGACTCAATTTGGAAATAGATTGGCTGCCTCCTTGATGCACACCTTTTAATCGAAGAGGGTTCTCGTTTATTAGAGCAGAAGCATACAAGACTAGACTTGCCGTGTGGTTTCCGGCAGAGTAGAATAGGGCCACTTCAAGTCCTCCCGTGGATGTCGTAGAAGGCGAAGGGAATACAAGCTAAACAATGCTTATAAACATCAATGAGACCTCTCCAACAAACAACAAAGTCCTCTGGCTGCTGTGGCCAAGTATGGCTCTGGCAGTACAGAGAGGGTCGTGCTCCTGCAGTGGAGACAAGACAGTATCTGATGATGATGGTGATGATGATGAGGTATACTAGTTGTATGTTTACGTATATAGCAGATTTATTGTCCAATACGGATTTTTAGGTCACATGAACTAAAAAAATATTTTTGACTCATCAGATATAATTATTAAAAAGTATGGTACACATGTATTTTTTTCTTTTCTCTGATTAGCAAATAAAGATACAGCTCATTTAAATTTCGCGTAACACCACGATCAGCTACGATTATTTACCGAAGATGACGTAAATAACCCCCACTAAAAAATTTCGAGGCGCTGTATCTTTGTTAATTTTTTCTACTTTACGAACTAAATAAATTAATATATATTTTCTTTTTTACCTAGTCCACATCAAGTATACAAGGTCTAAAAAATTTTACTTAAATTGTGAGTAGTGTAGCACAAAATGTTTGTATTTAGACCTTTAGTCGCCTCTTACGTCATCCACAGGAAGAGATATGTCCTATTCTAGGCCAGGACCCACACAGAAAAACTTTCATTTAAAAACTTTTGAACTATCTCTTTTATACCAAACTCGATATTACATACTTATGTATTTATAAAGTTATACATAGAAGAAACAAAAACATATAAGTAAGTACTTATATGTTTTTGTTTCTTCTATGTATAACTTTATAAATAGACATGTTGCTAGGGATATTGACTACACGCAAATTTAGATTCTTTTCCTAAAGGAATATGGGCTATTTTTGCACATATAGGCCACAGGAAATGATGTTCGGTTGAGGCAAAAGTTTGTAAAAGCCTTTCAATTGCATCGCAAAACTTTGATACACAGGCGGTATCGCTTTTTACAAGCTTGTTGCTCTTCCTCAGGAACTTTGTATATTGTTTTAAATATACAAATAAAATTTACCGTGTGGTTTCCGGCAGAGTAGAATATTATAGGACCACTCCAAGTCCTCCCGTGGATGAAGTAGAAGGCGACTTATGAAATACAAGCTAAACAAAGCTTATAAACATCAATGAGACCTCTCCGACCTGTCTGGCCAGCGTGAATAGTGTACGCCAAGTCTCCTGACTGCTCTGGCCAAGTATGGCTCTGGTAGTACTGAGAGGGTCGTGCACCTGCAGTGAAGACTAAAAAGACCTAATGACTAGTAGTTCGCCACGAACTTAGACCTCGCGATTATTATTTCAGAATTATGTACCTGATTTGGATGAATTATTGGTGCAGGTTTACCGATATGCGGATTCATGGTTGTGACCAAATTTCCAAAATAGTTGCCAATCACAGCCCTTTCTTTAAATGACTTTCGATCTAGCTCTAAAATGTCAGGAGCACCTTCCAACCATACAATCCTATGGATATGAGGTATACCGTGATGCTTAAATTCAGTTCTGTACCAGTAGTCTTTCACCGAAAAATGACCCATCAATTTCAAATGACAAAGTCAGCTCGTTGTTGGAAAAACCAGATAACTATTAATGGGTTTTCGTTTAAATGTTTATTTGTATTGCCATGGCTCTTTGTCGCTGCTCATTGGTTTCTTATTCTCTTCGTAAAGCTACTTTGCGGGCTTTGGTTGCTGTTGATCTCTTGTTAGTTCGTAGCATAATTACTAATACTACTACAAAAGCACAGACAGGCAGCGATAGCGATTGAACGAAAGTTCGCTCAACAAAATTGCTAAATTTAATTAACAAGCCAACAATCAATCAAAATAAGCAAAAACTGAAAAAAAACTAACTGTAAAATAAGCAAAACCCTTTTTTTAAGTCGGTTAAATATGATCAAAATTTATAGAACTACTTATGAAACTCAAAATAATAACCATAATAGTTATTCAGAGAAATTACTTCGTGGACCCCAGGGTGTATGAATTTGTAAGAAAGTTGTTCAGTAACCCGGACTGAATTTACCCTTAAATAGTTTTAGTATATGTTGTAAGAAGATTTGTATTGTATATCCGTCACGGCTTAGTCAGCTAGACTTCGCGAGGCACCCTAAACCCGTTTAAGTACCTATAACGTATAAAAAAGTTGTTCAAACAAAAAAGTAATTCAAATAAAAAAACATCGTTTTTATAACGGCAACAAAAAAGTCTTATGACATTTTTGAAAATATTTTGAAATGGCGAATATATGACAGTTCTAAAATTATAATCCCCCATATTTCCGCCATTTTGAAAAATTTCGAAAAACTGGCTCGACAAAAAAATTCTATGTAGTTGCTGAACCTGCTTACAAAATTTCATGAGAATCGGTTAAGAAATGCGACCTGTAGGCGAGAACAGACAGACAGACAGACAGACAGACAGACAGACGGACAAAAGAATTTTTGGCTAGTCTCGAAACTGAGACGCTTCGCTCGCTTCGCTCGCTCGCTAAAATGGCGTACGTGCTACTGTATTATTAACTCGTATTATAAACTTAGAAAAACTTAGAAATTCCCATGCTGGTCTGGGAGAAACGAAAAAACTTAGAATGTACCAGCTGCTTCTCTTCCCACGCAGATCGTAAAAGCCGACCGAGGGAATGGGCAAAAATGCGAATCATTTT
Source organism: Acrobasis consociella (assembly GCA_963555685.1). Classification (NCBI taxonomy): domain Eukaryota; kingdom Metazoa; phylum Arthropoda; class Insecta; order Lepidoptera; family Pyralidae; genus Acrobasis; species Acrobasis consociella. Next base: position 2,763,399 of record OY743127.1, read on the forward strand.
AACAGGCGATGCGGCTAGCAACCCGTCACTGTATTGATTGCTTTTCCATCTTCTCGCCCACCATGACGCTAAAAATGGCTTTTGAGTCTTGCGGCCCTGGGCTCTGCATAGAGCCGCAAGACCCAAAATGCTGTGTCTCCCCCATTAGGGATAAAGACGTGATAGTATGTATGTATAAACTTAGAAAATGAGATGTTTTGTTCGTTGTTTGTGGCCAAAACTGATGTCAGATTTATCAAGGTACAGATGGCCTTAAAGGCCTTACAAAAATGTCAACCAGGCTCTCTGAAACACGAGAGTTTACTTACCAAACTTGTAAAAATTAAAGATCACGATGCCTTTTTGGAAGTGGATTAAAAAGGAACTTTGTCCAAAATAAACTATTACTTGGTCACACTAATTTGACCAGTAGGTATTACAGAATCCAATTTAGCCTGTCACACCGATCGTTACTCTGAGCCTATAATCCGCTGGTGTTTAGTCGTATTGAGCATAAATACCTACATACACGGTACATATGTCTTGAAAGCTCCTTTGATTAATGAAAGGGATCAGTTGTCAGCTAATATGACATACTTAGAACATTATTCTCGTGCCCAAAGGGAAATAATTGGCCAAGTGCGTGTCGGGCCACGCGCAGTGTAGGGTTCCGTAGTTGTTAATGCCAACTTTGAGTTCATGCCACTAAAACGTCTAAAACTTCTAAGTATCTATTGAATTTGTATGAAATTTTTACTTTTCGAGTACATTTTATAAGTTGATCGCCTATAACTTTTTAATTTGTTAACCCTACTTAGCTATGATAGTTTTCCTTTACACTACATTATATATACCATAGCTGTGATTTTTTTCACGTGTCCATATATAACCGTTTAGCAGATAGATGGGGGGGGCACGTGACTTTAACAAAAAAAATCACTTTAAACTTAAATATTTCAGACAAGTATCCCTAAATCGAAAAATGGTGTTCCCAAGCTCACAATATTTTTAAAAGACCGATTCAATGATACCCCATACAATGTGTTTGTAGAGAAAAAAAATATTGACTTCCTCTTTACTTGTATGGCAGCTACCCTAAAAAAATTTTTTTTTCCATTTTTTATTTTACGACTTTTTTGCCATGATTGATATACGAGTATATGACCATGCCTAATTGCAGCTTTCTAATACTTATAGTTTCTGAGTAGGACCGCGGACGGACAGACAGACAGACAGACAGACAGACATGGCGAAACTATAAGGGTTCCTTGTTTACTACGGAACCCTAAAAACGGGACCGTATCTATATGACTCTACTGTATGTCCGTCTGTCTGTCTGTCACCAGGCTGTATCTCATGAACCGTGATAGATAGAAAATTTTCTTAAGATCACGTGTCCCTCTCAATGCTAAACGGTCATATATGGACACGTAAAAATTTTTAAAGCTGTAGTACATTAACGAAGTTTAAAGGATCACTATCAGAGAAGTAGGGTTACACGGTAGGCGATGAACTTATAAAATGTACTGGGACAATGAAAATTTAATGTAAATTCAATAGAAAACTTAAAGTCGACATTAGCAATTACGGAACCCGGAAGTCTGTAAGACAGACAGACTTAGCGTCAATCTTATCGATGCGACTTTTTTAACGTAAAAGCAAGTTTTCTTGCGGTGGTTCTTAATTATGTTTGCTGAATATCGGTTCCACTGTTTAAAAATTATCCTCAATAACTTGACCCGCTTGAAAATATTTGTAGTATTTGTAGTTTGTCTGGCAAATAATAGATGGCGCTGCGGATATGAGTTCCACTATTTAGTTCCTCCGCTCATCACTAGATGGCGTTTACATATGAAACTATTAAAAGTGAGGGTTTTTTATTTTCCTGGCAAATAAACTTGCAGATAATCTAAAAGACGGACTAAATAGAATAATTTTTTGATTAAAACTCGCTCGAGCCGGTGCGGTGTACGGGCGTTTAGTCACATTCCTGATGGGTCGAAACATGTCGGCAGTAGCTGACTCTATACGTGAGTAACCCGGTAACTCATTTTAATAAATAGAATAATACTTTTCTGACTCTGTCGTCACCTCGCTTATGCTTACGCTACTTACACGTTGTATAGAGGTATATAAAGCAATTATGTTAAAACGGTAATGTTATGTCTACAGCTGCTCATGACGGCAGGTGCCAATGTGGTAATTTGGCTGAAGCCCTAACTATCTAGCTCAGTGGTTCCCAAACTTATTTTGTCTACTGCCCACTTTGAGAATAAATATTTTTTAGCGCCCCCATTTTTTCACCTATTTAAAAACCACTATAACTTCAAATCAGGAATGCACAATTCGGGTTATTTTACAAAAACTTGTTAAAACTTGATAGATATCTACGAGTACTAATAACTATTAAAATGCGAAAGTGTGTCTGTTGCCTTTTTATTTGTTTGTTTGTGTCTACTTTCATTACAAAACGGAGCGACCGATTGACATGATTTTCATTTTTTCTATATTCAATAAAATAGGACAGATATATGAACTACGCGGAGAGAAATATAGAACCGAGTTTGAGCAATCTTTTAATTCATATTAGTTGATGTTCACAAGTTGTTGTTGAGAGTCGAGAGCTCTTGCAGTCGTTGTTTAAGAGGCTTCCTAGCTAAATAAAGCTCCTAGCAAAAAAAAAAAAACATTTTCTTTCTGGGGCTCTTACCGCCCCCCTTGAGACCTGCAGCGCCCACAAGGGGGCGTTATCGCCCACTTTGGGAAAGACTGAATTCTAGCTTGATGTGCTCATTACCTTAAATGTCGTTATTTAAGCCGCTTTGTACTTACGAGATACATTTGTAAGAATCCATTTTATTCATTTACACGCTCTAAAAAGGATTAAACAAGTTTTTGTGCCAGGCAAATGAAAAAAATTTCGACAACGCCATCTAGTGATTAATGGACTCAGACTCTAGGCTGGCCAATCCTGTCACCACGATGGTGCCCCGAAAGAAGACCCACCCACAGCCCTTTTCAGGGCTCATGAATCCTTCCCTCACTATATTGCATATATCTATGGGCCTTTAATATTGTAAAAAATATTATGTTGCCTAAAATAAAATGATTTGATTTGATATACTATCGATCAATATAGATCGACACGCAAAGAAGAAGAAGGTGAAAAACCTACGTATTTCAATCCTCATATCCTATGGTGTGACCATAGGATATGAGGATAGAAATACGTAGTTGGTGTTTGGGATTGGTGTTTAACTAAAACTCAAAAGTCCAAACTCAAGGACTACCAAAGAACAATGGAATGCTGCATCATTTTGTCTCATAGACAAGGCGCGTAACAGATAACTTGTACAGAGGTATATAGATAAAGCAATTATGTTGAAACGGTAATGTTATGTCTACAGCTGCTCATGACGGCAGGTACCAATGTGGTAATTTGGCTGAAGCCCTAACTATCTAGCTTAATGTGCTCATTACCTTAAATGCCGTTATTTAAGCCGCTTTGTACTTAGGTACATTTGTAAGAATCTTTCTATTTATTTACACGACTGCTTACATACTGTCCCACTGCTGGGCAAAGGTCTCCAAAAAGAAAGAAAAACCCTTCTTGTGAGTAATTGTCCTATCTTATTATTCGCCGGTTGACTGGAAGAGATTCCATTATGGGATAAGTCCGCCGTTGTCAATTTATTCTATTGTTTTTTTTATGTAATTGTGTTTTTTCATAGTACAATAAAGTTATTACAAACAAACAAACAAAGAAACAAGTTCATTTGCCAGGCACCAGACACCATCTAGTGATGAGTGGCGGAACTACATATTTCAGAACATGTTAAGTGGCATTGATATTCGTAGTGCCATCTATCAATTGCCAGGCAAATTGAAAAACGCCGACTGTAAAATATTGTAAAGTGGCCGAACCGATTTTCTTTAAACATAGCAAGAAGAACACCGCAACCGCAAGAGAACTTGGTTTAACGTTAAATACATACATACATACCTACTATCACGTCTTTATCCCTAATGGGGCAGACAGAGCATTTTGGGTCTTGCGGTTCTATGCAGAGCCCAGGGCCGCAAGACCCAAAAGCCACTTTTAGCGTCATGGTGGGCGAGAAGATGAAAAAGCAATCAATACAGTGATGGGTTGCTAGCCGCACCGCCTTACTTACGTTAAATAAATGCGTCTCAACCGGTCCATCCGTTCGAGAGCGACGATGCTACAGACAGACAGACAGACATTAACGTTTATCAGTTTTACACCCTATCTGATCCTGTCATCTGTGAGCAGACCGGAATCCGGTCGACATGCATTGTTTTACTATTGTGTCTGGTGTTTTGCACAGACAACAGATTATAAACGACTGAGCTGATTTCGATCAAACATAGGCGAATATGTCCGATTAAATCACTTTTAAATAAGCGGTCAAGTGCGAGTCGGACTCGCCCATGAAGGGTTCCGTAGTAGCAAATAACATAATATAAAAGTCTTGTAGTATGTTTTTTAATTTTTTTATATTTGAGTTGATTGAATGAAAGGTAAATTACCGTTTATGATTTATGTATTTAAAAAAAACTATTTACTAGATATCGTTCAAACCAATTTTCGCTGGTAGTTTTTATGGTAATGTACATCATATATTTTTTTAATTTTATGATTCTCTTATTTTAGAAGTTACGGGGGGGGGGGTGTGTGTCTCCACACTTTTTTCCACTTTGGAAGTGTCTCCCGCGCAAAGTATTCGGTTTAGAAAAAAATTATATTAGAAACCTCAAAATCATTTTTAAAGACCTATTCATAGATACCCCAAACATATGGGTTTGATAATAAATAAATTTTTGAGTTTCATTTCTAAGTATGGGGAACCCCCAAATTTTATTGTTTTTTTTTTCCATGTTTGTGTCAAAACCTTAATGCGGTTCACATAATACATCTACTTACCAAGTTTCAACAGTATAGACCTTATTATTTCGGACAAAAAGTGGCTGTGACATACGGACGGACAGACAGACAGACAGACATGACGAATTTATAAGGGTTCCATTTTTGCCATTTGGCTACGGAACCCTAAAAAGAACATTAAAATCTTTTACAATCAGTGGTTTTCACCAACAGACAAAGATGTAGCAAGTTAGTTTTTAACTAAGTTTTGGAAATTCTTGGGCACACCTATGCCTAGCTGTAGACTTCCTATGGTCGATGTGATGATGAGATAGACAAAGACCACAAAGACATGTCAAACTTGATACCCCACTCGGATGGAGATCTCTTGCCTCTGGGTCGCTTTGTGGTCTCGTCACATCTAAAGACACTTCATTAATGCGTAGTGTTGCCAGATGTATGTCGAATTTCGGGACGAAAGATTTAAATGACCGGACTTTGGGTTTATAAAGAATCATTTATTCGCATTATACAAGGGTATACAAAAGATATCCGAGAACCCTTTTTTGTTGGTTCCTTTGAAATACTGTAGTAGGGCGTCTAAGTAAAACAACAGATGAACGACGACTGGTTTATTGAGCAAAAGCTTATGTCTACCTTCACAATGTTTATTTATTAATTAAGTACCCACAACAAATACTGTGTACTAATTTCAGTTATTTTACTTAATCGCTAAACGTGATGCAGCTATTTTACATAATTACACTGTGTAGCCCGGCTTGATATGACATTTTCAATTTTCAAATGTGCCTTTTAATTAATTAAGCAATTCATTTGGTATTGTACAAGGTATGATAATTTCTTATTTTTCTGTTCATTATTTTTTGGCCTAGAGGACGCCATATTAGATTAACTACGACGTCACATAGCCTTTAACCAGCAAACTGCTAAGATACTTTCAATGTTACCTCATTTGTCAAGATATTATGGATGTTTTTATACATACGAAAAAACTATAAACTTTCATGCACTTCAAAGTTTTTTTTTTAACTAAGTTTTGGAAATTGAGCACACCTATGCCCAGCAGTGGACCTCTGTGGTCGATGTGATGTTGAGATAGACAAAGACATGTCAAACTTGATACCCCACTCGGATGGAGATCTCTTGCCTCTGGGTTGCTTTGTGGTCTCGTCACATCTAAAGACACTTCATTAATGCGTAGTGTTGCCAGATTTATGTCGAATTTCGGGACGAAAGATTTAAATGACCGGACTTTGGGTTTATAAAGAATCATTTATTCGCATTATACAAGGGTATACAAAAGATATCCGAGAACCCTTTTTTGTTGGTTCCTTTGAAATACTGTGTACTAATTTCAGTTATTTTACTTAATCGCTAAACGTGATGCAGCTATTTTACATAACTAAGCTGTGTAGCCGACTTCATATGACATTTTCAATTTTCAAATGTGCCTTTTAATTAATTAAGCAATTCATTTGGTATTGTACAAGGTATGATAATTTCTTATTTTTCTGTTTATTATTTTTTGGCCTAGAGGACGCCATATTAGATTAACTACGACGTCACGCTGCTAAGATACTTTCAATGTTACCTCATTTGTCAAGATATTATGGATGTTTTTATACATACGAAAATACTATAAACTTGGATGCACTTCAAAGTTTTTTTTTTAACTAAGTTTTGGAAATTGAGCACACCTATGCCTAGCAGTGGACCTCTGTGGTCGATGTGATGATGAGATAGACAAAGACAAGACATGTCAAACTTGATACCCCACTCGGATGGAGATCTCTTGTCTCTGGGTCGCTTTGTGGTCTCGTCACATCTAAAGACACTTCATTAATGCGTAGTGTTGCCAGATGTATGTCGAATTTCGGGACGAAAGATTTAAATGACCGGACTTTGGGTTTATGAAGAATCATTTATTCGCATTATACAAGAGTATACAAAAGATATCCGAGAACCCTTTTTTAGGGTTCCGTAGCCAAATGGCAAAAACGGAACCCTTATAGATTCGTCATGTCTGTCTGTCTGTCTGTCCGTCCGTATGTCACAGCCACTTTTTTCAGAAACTATAAGACCTATACTATTGAAACTTGGTAAGTAGATGTATTATGTGAACCGCATTAAGGTTTTGACACAAAAATAGGAAAAAAACAATAAATTTTGGGGGTTCCCCATACTTAGAACTTAAAATCAAAAATTTATTTTTCATCTAACCCATACGTGTGGGGTATCTATGGATAGGTCTTCAAAAATGATATTGAGGTTTTTAATATAATTTTTTTCTAAACCGAATACTTTGCGCGCGAGACACTTCCAAAGTGGAAAAAAGTGTGTCCCCCCCCCCCCGTAACTTCTAAAATAAGGGAATTATAAAACTAAAAAAAATACATGATGTTCATTACCATAAAAACTACCAGCGAAAATTGGTTTGAACGATATCTAGTAAGTAGTTTTTTTTCAATACGTCATAAATCATAAACGGCAATTTACCTTTCATTCAATCAACTCAAATATAAAAATTTAAAAAAAACATACTACAAGACTTTTATATTATGTTATTTGCTACTACGGAACCCTTCATGGGCGAGTCCGACTCGCACTTGGCCGCTTATTGTTGGTTCCTTTGAAATAGTGTGTACTAATTTCAGTTATTTTACTTAAACGCTAAACGTGATGCAGCTTTTTTACATAACTAAGCTGTGTAGCCCGACTTCATATGACATTTTCAATTTTCAAATGTGCCTTTTAATTAATTAAGCAATTCATTTGGTATTGTACAAGGTATGATAATTTCTTATTTTTCTGTTCATTATTTTTTGGCCTAAAGGACGCCATATTAGATTAACTACGACGTCACATAGCCTTTAACCAGCAAACTGCTAAGATACTTTCAAAGTTACCTCATTTGTCAAGATATTATGGATGTTTTTATACATACGAAAAAACTATAAACTTTCATGAACTTCAAAGTTTGTTTTGTAACTAAGTTTTGGAAATTGGGAAGACCTATGCCCAGCTGTAGACTTCATATGGTCGATGTGATGATGAGATAGACAAAGACATGTCAAACTTGATACCCCACTCGGATGGAGATCTCTTGCCTCTGGGTCGGTTTGTGGTCTCGTCACATCTAAAGACACTTCATTAATGCGTAGTGTTGCCAGATGTATGTCGAATTTCGGGACGAAAGATTTAAATGACCGGGACTTTGGGTTTAGGTACGAAGAATCAGTTATTTGCATTGTACAACAGATACCAGTGATGTTAGTATTAATGTTTAAGAACGGCACTTAGTACGAAGTTAGGAACCCTTTTGGTTCTTTTGAAGTTTAATAAAACTTCAGTTATTTGTCTAAAACTATAAACGTTGTGTAGATTTTTTTACAAAACCAAGCTGTATTGCCAATTTTCTTACGAAATTTAGTTTAAAAAATTAATTTAATAACTGCAAACTTTAATCACTAAAATTATTTTTAGTTATTAAAGTTTTTAATTATTTAGTTTATTGTATATTCTTGTTATATTTATGTTAGACTAGCTATACCCGCGGGCTTCGCTCCCCGTGGGAATTTCGGGATAAAGATTTCCCTATGTCCTTCCCCGAGTCTCAAACTATATCCATACCAAATTTCATCCAAATCGGTTCAATAGTTTAAGCGTGAAGAGGTTACAAACAAATAAACAAACAAACACATATACAAACTCACTTTCGCATTTATAATATTAGTAGGATAGGATAGGATTTACTGTGACGTCACATAATCTAAAACTAGCAGACTCAGACGGCTCCGCCGTCGGATTATAATCATGTTATTAGAACCCTGAAAATCGGGACGTCCCGCTCAAATCGAGAGATCTGGTCACCTTATCCTGCCACATATTTGGCCAGTCTGATCCTTTAATCAAATCTCATGGCTTTGTGTCTGACACGGATCTACTCACAGCTCTGATTTAGCACCTACAGAAGCGAACATAAAGTTTAATTTGCTTATTTTAATGTGAGTTTGTATCCTGGGTCAAAAATAAATTGTTTTATACTGTAAAAACTGATAACAGGAGCACTATCAAATTCCAAGAAAGTATGACGTCACGACGTGCTATTTCATACAAATCCCATAGATAATGTTTGTTTTAACGTTTACAAAAAATAATTGGGCAAGTGCGTGTCGGGTCACGCGCAGTGTAGGGTTCCGTAGTTGCGAATGCCAACTTTGAGTTCTTGCCACTAAAAACGTCTAAAAACTAATATCTATTGAATTTGTATGAAAATGTCTTTTTTCAAGTACATTTAATAAGTTGATCGCCTATAACTTTTTAATTTGTATACCCTACTTGGTTCTGATAATTTTCCTTCAAACTACATTATATATGCTATAATTGTGATTTTTTTCACGTGGCCATATATAACCGTTTAGCAGATAGAAGGGGGGGACACTTGACTCGACCAAAAATTTGAACTTTAAACCCAAATATTTCAGAAACGGATCACTAAATCGAAAAATGGTGTTGACAAGCTAACAATATTTTTTAAAGATCTATTCAACGATACCCCACTCAATGTATTTGTCGAGAAAAAAAAATATTGACTACGTCTTTATTTGTATGGCAGCTACACTGAAAAAAATTTTTTTTCCATATTTTATTTTACGACTTTTTTGCCATAATTAATATCCATGCCAAATTACAGCTTTCTAGTACTTATAGTTTCTCTGTAGGACCTTGGACAGACAGACAGACAGACATGGCGAAACTATAAGGGTTCCTTGTTTACTACGGAACCCTGAAAATCAGATTAGACTTGTTGGAAACTAGCCATGAAGTTAGAGATAACTTCATGAAAATAGCAGATTATATTAATTAAGACTTAATAAAAACAATGTAAATTGTAAAAAACGTATAGAGATATAAAAAAAATCGCAATTATAATAATTGGTAATCTTAAAAAATATTTTTTAAAACGACGTCTTATTAAAAAATGTATCGTTTATTTGCTAAGAATATTTGCGATTAATTAATTTGAAATTGCATGTCCAGTAAATTTTAATTTTGCTCACTTTAAAATTGTATTGCATGTAACGCACTTTAAAAAATTTAGGAAAGGTATTGGTTACTACATTTATAAACATCGTAAGAATTTACCAACAGTAATGCAAATAAAAAATTTGATTTTATTCGAAATACTAGTACCGCGTAGTATGCGCTACGAATGCACGCACGTAGCAAACGCTACGATCGTAGCACATAATACGAGTGACTTGCGTGGTACGAACCTTCACGCACGTAGTAAAAGCTACGAGAATCGTAGTACATGAACATGATACTAGCGACGACGTGCATGTTACGCCCACGCACGTAGCAAATGCTACAATCGTAGCATATGATACGAGCGAGACGTGGTACAAACCGCGTAATTCCACGCACGTAGCAAATGCTACGATCGTAGCATATAATACGAGCGAAGTGCGTGGTATGTTGTTTTATTCAGTAACATTGATTTATCTTAAAGCTAGTTTTTACAAACACCGTCTTCCTATTCTCTATTCTACGTGTCAAAAGATGCAGAAGTTCCGCGAACGAACGGCAAAATTACGCCTTCAAAAATAAACGCGTTTTCCGCAAATAAACAAATTTGCCGCAGAACTTTATAGTATGTTAATACACTACACGGGTGTTTTTTATACATAAAATATTATATTCATTTAGCTGTCGAAATTATATTTTTTGATTTAAGAGGCCGTCTATTAAATTTGACAAATTTCACTCAACTTTGCGTCGTGTTTTTGAGAAAACTACAGGATTATCATTAAATTTATTTATATATTATGAAAGATAATATCATATTATTTAGCATGAGTGGACCATTTTGCCTATGAACTTGCTTGTTTTAGTATAATTCACTGGAATCCAACGTGCGTTTTGCCAAATTTCGCAAGACGCGTGGCGGGGCTTTCGAGATTTTCAAATGATTTAATCATTAACACCCGGTAAAAAAAATACACAAATATAGCTGAATAAGTATTTTCTGACATGAGTGAAGCTTTTTTCATTGTTTTATTTAAATTCACAACGAAAAAAAATCAACAAGTCGCGTAATTTTCGCCGAAATCGATGTAAATAAAGTCGCTTGTATTTGTGTTTTGAGCTCCTATTTTAGAAAAATAAAAATAACGTTACAAACGCCATTTCATGCCCTTTTTAAATATGCTAAACACATCATAATTATATTTTTTTAAATAATGTAAAAAAATAAAATCATATCGCATAAAAATTTATTTAAATAGGATGCGGTTTACCCTCCGACGGCAGTCCGCGCGCAGCGCTTACAGCGAGAGGACGTATTTCTTTGCGCCAACGCCGACCTCGTAGTCACTGTGCGATGACGTGCGCAAACCATAGAGTGACTGATAGGATTTGATCATTGGAAAACTTGATTACTTATAGTAATTTATTTGTGTCGTTGAACGTACTGTCGTAAATATAATGGGCTATCGGATAAATTTTTCAAACTTGAAAAGAAATAGAAAATTTATCAAGTTCTCCCTAATTGCCCCGTATTTCTAAAATGAAGATGTTGCTCCCATTCCATCGCTGGGCGGTGGTGTTCAGCGCTGGTGTGGCCCTAGGCCATATGCGCAGGCACTGTCTGCTCCGCGGTGGAAAGGGACGCGATGTAGCGGCCATTTTAAGAAATTCAGTTTACATGAAAATGCGATTTCACTAATATCGTCTAAGTAACCAAACATAATTATTGAAAGATTTTTTATATTTAATTTGCCGTACTCATTTGGGGAGTGTAGCACGGCAGCTGAGTGCTGGCACCGAATGCCGTCCTCCACACCCCAAATTTAAGATGAAACAAATTTTGAAAAATCAATAAAATATAGTTAAATTCATTTTTATTCCAAAAATTTGTTAGTAAAAACTTTAATTTGGAGAATACAGTCTCCGATTATGTTGGAGGATGCGGAAGAAAAAAAAAATAGAATGAGCAAACGAGCTAAAAATAGAACGTTGATAATGTGAAACGGAAAAATAAATACTATGGTGCCACTAATTCTGCAAAAGGCAAAAAGTAAGCTTAAGTAAGTCACTAGACAAGACGTTTGTCAGTTTGGTGTCTAGACTGGACCTGATTTGTTAATTAAAACTGAAATTATCAGGCGAGACGATGAGATTTGGGAAAATAAAATGTAAGACGGGTTGATACATTTTTATCATAAATTATTACTACTGGAAATCATCGATCCGCCTAAATGTCGTTCAATGAAACTCCTGCAGCTATTAGCCCTATATTATAATTAAAACGTGCTTGTACCTTCAATAAGTATCCTAGCTATTGTGACGAAAGTGGGGTTTGAGATTTGGAAAAAAATGCCAACACTCTTCTTAGGGAATTTATTCACTATGCAACCAAAGATTGACACACTAATATGGTCTTCGAAACGTCCATTGTCCAAGTCTTCATGCAGTCATAGTCCAAAATTCGTCGCTGAAGTTGTATAGGTTACGCGCCGATAATATTTGTTAAATCTCTTTGAAGTTATCTCACCACTTTTATATACGCCTGCCAAGGTACGAGAATAGATACTTCTAGAAAATTCATGTGCTTGACCCTCCGTCACCCCGACTTAGAATGTTAGTGTTGGTTGACCGATGTGAACTCGGGATTATTCTCAAACATTCCACAACCTTCTTTTTAATTCTTCATCATTCTGGATTATTCTATAAATTTCTAGAACATTCCACATTATTTTAGAACTTGCTAATTCTTCTGGAATTCTCTACTTCTAGTAGCTTTGCGACACTATTTCTCATCATTGTGCTAAATTTCATCTAAATCCGTTTATATGTTAGATATTATTTGTTTTGAGCACGCAAGGTTTAAAACGGTAGTCAGATTTGCGTGCTAACATGAGGCTTTTCTGCAATAATTTTAATTGAAAATCTGAAGCAAATGAAGCGTTTCCTGTCAAGCAGATTTGTATGTGTACTTTTTAAATGTATACTCAGACAAATTATACCAATCTTCTTAATTCTACAGTTTTATTTATTTTATTCGATAATAAGGAAGGCAACTTCTACTCTAGCGATGCAGTCGTGTGTTTCATGAACGCGCTACTGCATCGCAACATTCTCCATCGGTTTATGACCAGCGACTGCATAGCTACCAAAGAATTCACCGTGTGCTACCTCCCTAAACTCCTTTTCATTCGATATACACGCTGACTTTTCATTGGTTTTGGAAAAAAATGTCATCGTGTAAAAAATTCTTCTATACATATTTGTGTATGACAAGACAAAAATGTTGCGAAAATGACTTCTGATCGAGACCACGTAGTGTTAAATAAAAGATTCGCATAGATTCCATGACACGTGTTTATCTCCACCGTCAATGCCCTAGAATCTTGTAAAAAAAATTTCACCAAAGACATTTAATTTCTACCTTCATTATTTATTCAGAATGAATTCTCACCAACCGGTCAATTAGTGCTGCCAATTTTTAAAATATCCGTCTGTTCGTTACAACTTGCCACAGATACCCGACCGTACGAACGTACCAACTGTATCAATCGACTTCCACTTAGGTTTTATTAATTTAGCAACACTTATGACAACTGCCAATACTGTTTACAAATCATGATACTTATTAGCTACAACAGATCTAAGAGTTTTAAATAAAAGTAATACTTAATAGTAGTTACGCCTGACCAAAACTGCCGCGTGAGCTCGATGAACTCTGTCGGGCCGGCCAGGTGGTGGTACTACTAATTGATCTCACGATTTTTTGTTTCTGAATTTTTGTTTTAACTAGCTATTTAGGTATTAATAACGATCCTTATGAAGTGCCTTTCGGCACTAAAACCATTGAAAAATCACCATGTAGAGAGTAATACGGAGTAATATGGCTTACAATCAATAATAAGTAATACTTTGCACTACCTAATTTGCTAAAACTTGCCTTATTTAAGTTTCTATACAAATTAAATAATACTCAACTTTGCTAAAGTACCTGGGTGACCGAGCTTTACTCGGTTACATATCAAACATTAACTACATTTTAAACTTGTCTAAAAACAATACAAAGTAAAAAATTATATATAAACTTGAACATAAAAAAACAAAAGTACTCATTAACAGTCACCGAGTGGGATTCGAACCCGTAACACTCTTTCTAGCGGTCCGCATCCTTAACCGCTGAGCCAAACGGATGGCGGCCGGTGCGGAGAAATTAGCGACTATATTCTGCGTAAAAAGAAAAACGCATGAAAACTCGACAACACGCGTTTTCCCAAATATAAGACTAATCTAGATCGATTATTTACCGCTGAAAACCCCCATATACCAATTTTCGGCAAAATCGTTAGAGCCGTTTTCGAGATCATCGAAATTTATAAATATATAAATAAATAAATATACCTACAAGAGTTGCTCGTTTAAAGGTATAAGTTAAAGAATAGAAGTCTCCATTATTATCACCTTCACGATTTATTTATTTATTTATTTACAAAATTCATGTACACAAAATACAAACACAGAAACAAACAAAGTAAGAAAATTGAGTACATAGGTACTGCTTATTTCATAAGAAATCTCTTCCAGCAGACCCAGGAGAGGAAAAGTGAAGAAAACAGGTAGTAGTAGGCGTGTACATAATAAACTAAATTTAAATACAAATACATGTAGCTACTTATCTAAAAATTTAAACATATACACACATACATTATTATACAATACATAATGTATATACATAGACTAATATATACGCAACTAAAAATATATATTATAAATATATAATATAAAAATATGTTTACATATAGATACTATTCATTATGTTAAGGAAAGATAATACTCTTTTACTCGCTTCCTAAAAACAGTAAATGATTTGGAGTCTCGTATAGTGTGTGGTAGTGAATTCCATAATTTCACCGCTTGAACAGAGAAGGAGTGGGAATAGCACGCAGAAGTATAGTCGGGGATTCTGAGTAAGGTTCTAAGGTGGGATCTACAGAGTACATTAGACGGACGGGCAAAGGAAAACCGATCACGTAGATAAGTAGGATAGGAAGGGTTGTACAAAATTTTGAAAAGAAGACATAGGATTCTATGGTTTCTACGCAAACGAATAGGGAGCCACTGAAGTTGTTTGCGGTATTCTGACACATGGTCATACTTTTTTAACCCAAATATAAACCTCAAGCATAAATTTTGCAATCGCTCCAGCTTATTCAGTAACTCCTCTGTAGCATCTAAATAGCAGGAGTCTGCATAATCAAGAAGTGGGAGTATAAGGGACTGGCATAAAGAGACTTTAGTTTTAAAAGGTAAGAAATATTGGAGTATTTTGAGACTATGAAAGGAAAAATATACTTTGCGACTAACTTCAGTTATATGCGCAGTCCAACCCAACGTCGATTCGATTAGCACACCCAAATTTTTGGCAGTCTCAGAGAATGCAATGATGGAACCATCTAGCATTAGAGGAGGAACAGTACTATGGTCAATGGAATTTCGTGCATACCGACTTCCAAGAAGCATGGCTTGCGATTTTTTTGGGTTTACTAATAAACCAAACGATTTAGCCCACACAGTTAACTTATGCAGATCACAATTCATAGCATCAATGGCTGTATCGATGTCAACAGGTAGACAATGTCTGTAAAGCTGCAAATCGTCTGCGTAGAGATGGAAGCTAGAAGAGATAATTTGGGTAACAGTATTAATAAATACAGAAAATAAAAGAGGAGACAGAACACCGCCTTGTGGTACACCCGCACTGAGCTCTCGCCAATCGGAGTAAGACTCTTCGACGCGAACACACTGCGAGCGACCGTGAAGATAGGAATCAAACCAGGATAAGCTAGAAGGAGAAACATTTATAGAACGAAGAATGCCGAGAAGAATATCAAAATCTACAGAGTTGAAAGCGCAACTGAAATCAAGGAGAACCAATATGGTAAGACATTTGTTATCAATCGCCCAGCGAATGTCATCCGTAACCTTGAGTAAGGCAGACATTGTACTGTGACCCTCTCGAAAGCCCGATTGAAATTGAGTGATGATGTTGTTTTCATAAAGAAAGGTAGAAAATTGATTATGGACTATTAGCTCAAGAACTTTTGATAAGAAGGGTAAAATAGAGATGGGTCTAAGTTCTGAAACGACGGAGGGAGAAGAGACTTTAGGTAGCGGAATAACTTGGGCTAGTTTCCAAGCCGAAGGAAAAGTGCCTGAAGTTAGAGAAAAGTTGAAAATGTGAGTAAGTACAGGGAGAATAACCGGAAGAAGAAGAGTAATCATTATAGAGGAGATTAAATCGTTACCAGCAGCATTGGACGAAATGTGTAAAATCCATTTCTTCACGTCATCCTCGGAAACAGTCTTTAGTTCAAATGGAGTATAAGAAGGGATAGGTAAATTTAAAAGTTTAGTTAAAGTGTCGGCTTTAATATCTGGTGGAATAGTGACCGGAGGAGTAGAAAAGTGACGGTTGATTTCGGATGGGTCTATATTGGTATGATTTAAAGTAGGAGATTTACCGATACCGACAGACTTCAGAAATCTCCAGACCTCCGCAGGACTACGACAGGTGAGAGAATCATGGAAATAGCGTCTCTTAGCATCTCTACACATACGACTGCAGCGATTACGTAGGACTTTGAAAAGAGTTAGGTTACGTTCGGTAGGACTACGCTTATATCTACGCTTAGCCCTATCCCTTCGTGCCATAGCTTCCTTAATATCTGATGATAACCACGGTGCGGGATTGCGTTTTGTTTTAATACGTTTTAGAGGGGCATGTTTATTAAAAATGTTCAGAACGCTACTGTTAAAATGCTCAACTTTGACATCAATATTATTAGCATTGTATACGGTTGACCAGTCGATTTCATTAGCATCAGAAAAGAACGCCTCCATGTCTATATTTTTAAAATTACGACGAAGAATAAATTGAGGTTCTCGCTTCGGAGGTCGAATAGAATATGAGAGATAAATTAGATCATGGTGAGAAAAAGGAGCGGCAAGTTGACCATGGGTGGCAACATGATTACAGGAAGAGACTATCATTAAATCAAGAAGAGATGGAGTGCAATTAGGTACATGATGCGTTGCAGAGAGAGGTAAGATATGAAGATTAAAAGAAGAAAAGAGATTTTGAATCTTATGAGTGCGTTCATCATTTTTAATTAGGCATTTATTAAAATCGCCCATCAGAATAACATGCTCGTACATGGGACAGTAGTCGCTAAGAAGCAAGTCTAAGGAATTAAAGTAATCCACGCGGAGATCAGGACTATAGTAGACAGCTAGTAGTAATTTGGTGTGGTGAACTACAACTTCAACAAAAAGATGTTCAGCAAACGCTGAGTATTTAGCAGGAGAGGCATTTGCATGATATTTATCATATTATTTTATCAGAATATTTTTTAATTACCCGTAATCCAAAGCACTCAAGGATTTAATATTCATATATTATTACTCGCATTTAAATTAAGATGGCATTTGTAATAAAACTTTTACCAAAATTTGAATAATATCTGTTAGTTTATACCAGTTAGTAAGTTAGAAAATCTTTATTGCACCAAAACATACTGTACCACCAGTATATTTAACCAAAAAACATCAACGATCGCCGAGCGCGCTACACCGCGCTTTACGTCGCCTACGTAGCTCTGTGTGTGTGAGCGGCATGTCGTTGTGTGCGTGCGCCCGCTGCCAGCGTGCAAAAGATTACAGCGGGCTCTTAAGACAATAAGGTAGTTTCAAAAAACTCAAATCAGACACTTTTTTCTAAACGTCAAAAAACATTTTCTGTTTGATTTGTATGAAGTAAAGACTAATGACGTCATAGTTTCTTATAGTCAAATAACACTCTTAATATCAGTTTTTCGCAATAATAAATCTAAAATCATGGCTAGTGACATTATTCTGTAGTACCTACCTAATAATTTATTTTCACCAAAATATAATATTAATTCTGCGCCCTTATGTTTTTACTGTTTTTACGCTACCCTGACAGAAATCTCTCTACATCCAGTTATCAAAAGTTAAATTATCAAAAATGTATTCAAACGTCTGAAAAAGACCGTCTTATACACAAAAAGACACTTATGAAAGTGTCTCTCGAGCGCGATGAATATATGAGTGGCAGATCCGTATGGAACGGAACTGCAAACTACTTACAGTATAAAGATTAAGTTATCGTTATTACAATAAATAAATAAACAACAGTAATATCTATATCTATACATATAATAAAACAGTAAAAAAAGTGTCTGTACATTAAATATATTTTCAAAAAAAATATTGGGGACGATGGAGACATAGTAACACAGTAAGAATTAGAAAAAAAATGTCTGTCTGTTTGTCTGTTTGCCTGTTTGTACACGCTAATCTCCGGAAATACTGGACGGATTCGAATGCAACTTTTTTTGTTATATTGCTATTAAACCTGGGCAACATATAGGGTACAAATGATTTTGGAAAATGAAACGACTGATGCAGAACCATAATGGTCCAGCTAAACTATAAGAGATATAAAAATGTCGCTTTAGTAAAAGTTGTTCAGCCTGATGAGCATTTCCCAGAGACATAAAGTGCACGCGAACGAAGTCGCGGGCTTCAGCTAGTATCATAATATAGACTCAAGTTTATTTGCCAAACGTAAATGAAAAAAACCCCGACACCATCTAGTGATACAGATATAGATACATTTTCACGTCTATATCCCAGACGGGGCATACAGAGCCCGGGGCCGTAAGACCCAAAGGCCACGCTTAGCGTGATGGTGAGCATTAAGATGGAACAGGAATCAAAATAGTGATGGGTTGCTAGCCGCATCGCCTATTACCATAATTTAAATCTCGCCCATCCCCTCCATCGGCTTTTACGGTGGTAAGTGGCGGAACTACATAATATATTGATATCGTAGTACCATCTATCGTTTGTCAGGTAAATTACTAGTGATAAGTGGCGGAACTACATAATATATTGATATCGTAGTACCATCTATTGTTTTTCAGGTAAATTACTAGTGATAAGTGGCGGAACTACATAATATATTGATATCGTAGTACCATCTATTGTTTGTCAGGTAAATTACTAGTGATAAGTAGCGGAACTACATAATATATTGATATCGTAGTACCATCTATTGTTTGTCAGGTAAATTACTAGTGATAAGTAGCGGAACTACATAATATATTGATATCGTAGTACCATCTATCGTTTGTCAGGTAAATTACTAGTGATAAGTGGCGGAACTACATAATATATTGATATCGTAGTACCATCTATTGTTTGTCAGGTAAATTACTAGTGATAAGTGGCGGAACTACATAATATATTGATATCGTAGTACCATCTATTGTTTGTCAGGTAAATTACTAGTGATAAGTAGCGGAACTACATAATATATTGATATCGTAGTACCATCTATCGTTTGTCAGGTAAATTACTAGTGATAAGTGGCGGAACTACATAATATATTGATATCGTAGTACCATCTATTGTTTGTCAGGTAAATTACTAGTGATAAGTAGCGGAACTACATAATATATTGATATCGTAGTACCATCTATCGTTTGTCAGGTAAATTACTAGTGATAAGTGGCGGAACTACATAATATATTGATGTCGTAGTACCATCTATTGTTTGTCAGGTAAATTACTAGTGATAAATGGCGGAACTACATAATATATTGATATCGTAGTATCATCTATCGTTTGTCAGGTAAATTACTAGTGATAAGTAGCGGAACTACATAATATATTGATATCGTAGTACCATCTATTGTTTGTCACGTAAATTACTAGTGATAAGTGGCGGAACTACATAATATATTGATATCGTAGTACCATCTATTGTTTGTCAGGTAAATTACTAGTGATAAGTGGCGGAACTACATAATATATTGATATCGTAGTACCATCTATTGTTTGTCAGGTAAATTACTAGTGATAAATGGCGGAACTACATAATATATTGATATCGTAGCGCCATCTATTATTTGTCAGGTAAATTACTAGTGATAAGTGGCGAAACTACATAATATATTGATATCGTAGCGCCATCTATTATTTGTCAGGTAAATTACTAGTGATAAGTGGCGGAACTACATAATATATTGATATCGTAGTACCATCTATTGTTTGTCACGTAAATTACTAGTGATAAGTGGCGGAACTACATAATATATTGATATCGTAGCGCCATCTATTATTTGTCATGTAAATTACAAAATTTTAAGCGTTATCACATAATAACTTTTAAACGACTGAACCGATTTTCGTCAAACATGCCTAAAAACTACCGCAAGGGAAGTTGCTTTAATTTGAAAAATTGGTCCATCCGTTCGAGCGCTACGTTGATACAGACAGACAGACAGACGGACACTAACCTTGGAACTTAGGCACATTGTCACGTGTTTATTTGTCCATCTAATAATTCTCCGAAACATTGTCCTTTCCACAATTTGCGACAGTACGCTTCGTTTTCGTATGATTGTCCGACAAAATTAAGATGAAGCTTTTCTTTTGTACTTTTGTGTTTCGCTGAAAGTCGGCTAGTTTTGGAAGCGTCGTGCATTATTGAGCAGACTCAGCTGCCACTCTAGTCGCTCTTTATATTATGACCTGCAGATAGGAATAGCAAACGCGGATTATATTGTTCGTATATAGTATATACTCCCATGCTGGTCTGGGAGAAACGAAAAAACTTAGAATGTACCAGCTGCTTCTCTTCCCGCGCAGATCGTAAAAGCCGATTGAGGGAATGGGCAAAAATGCGAATCATTTTAACAGGCGATGCGGCTAGCAACCCGTCACTGTATTGATTGCTTTTCCATCTTCTCGCCGGTGTAAAAAGTGGCTTTTGAGTCTTGCGGCCCTAGGCTCTGCATAGAGCCGCAAGACCAAAATGCGCTGTCTGCCCCATTAGGGATAGAGACGTGATAGTATGTATGTATATAGTATATTTGTTAGTATATTTAGTTTCGACTCGATAAGAATGACGCTATTGTCTGTCTGTCTGTGTCATCATAGCGCTCGAAGAGATGGACTGATTTCGATGTGGTTTTCTCTGCGTGAAAGCAAGTTACCTCAAAGCAGTTCTTAACTATGTCTCATAGAAATTGGTTTAGCAGTTCAAAAATTACAAATTGACGTTAATTTCAAATTTGAAATCATTCTTAATTAACATGTATAAATAACTATGTATTCTCAGTCCACATATCTAACTGTAAGTGTTTGGTGAAAAATCTGCAGTACATTTTGCTGTCGCCTCTTTTATACTTGCGCTGAGGAAGCGGCAATAAACATAGAAATGATCTGATGTCAATCTATTATGAAATCTTTACAATAGGCATGACGAATGGAAAAATATTTTTGGTCCATCAGTTAGATTATTAAAAAATATTGTACACGTATTTTTTCTTTTCTCTGAGAAACCAAAAATGACAAAGATACAGCGCATTGAAATTTCACGTGACGTCACATTTAAGCACGATTTTTACTTATGTGTGACGTCGCAAGCCCCTACTCCGGAGCTTTGACGCTCCATATCCTTGTAAATTTTTACGTTTTTGGTAAACTGAAAAATACGGGTTCATTATTTTTGGATCATTTAAAAGACGGACTAATTACAATCATACTTTTCGGACCCTGTCTTCTCTATAATCAAGTGATACAAATATCTAAAGGTAAATAAATGATTTCTGTATTTCTGAATTCTTTACATTTTTTGTACTTTATTTTTAAGGGCTTTTATCTTAAATAAATAAATAAATAATAAATATATAGGGACAAATTACACTTATTGAGCTAGCCCTATGGTAAGTTCGAGACTTGTGTTATAGGATACTAACTCAACGATATATTTTATAACAAATACATATATAGATAAACATCCAAGACCCAGGAAAAATTGAAAAAGGCCGTCTTAACAGACATGTCAGCCCTTTCCTACCCATGACCAAGGAATTAACGTCTTGGGGGAAATAAAAATGTAATAGAATTTCTTGGCGAATATCAAGACTGGTTTCGACAGAATAGCCTGAGCGATACCGATACCATAATTAATTAAATAATTATTCTTACATTTATATTTTATACACTCCATTATTATATGTTGGACATCTTCTACTACCCCACTTCTTCTTATCGTGTGTGTTAGTGACTAACACTAGTGTCAGAGTTTTTAAACCGCCTTAAAGGCCTCTGACATGGTTTTAGGTAACGACCAATGTCAAAGACAGTGACCGGGACCGACGGCTTAACGTGCCCTCCGAAGCACGGATCATTTTACTTATCGGACAATCAGGTGATCAGCCTACAATGTCCTAACCAAACTAGGACAACAACACAAAGTCGTTGCCCCCGCCGGGAATCGAACCCGCGACCTCCGGGTATGAGCCAAACGCTCTAACCACTACACCACGGAGGTAGCTTACTACCCCACTTATTTCACGGAATTCGACTTTATCATCATCAAGTATTTTTGTCTTCACTGCAGGAGCATGCATGACCCTCTCTGTACTACCAGAGCAACTAGAGGACTTTGCCTTCGGCCTACACTCTCCTCGCTGCCTAGACGGGTTGGAGAAGTCTCATTGATGTTTATAAGTACTCTGACACTAGTGTTAGTCACTAACACACACGATAAGAAGAAGAAGTCTTGGGGGAAATAAAAATGTAATAGAATTTCTTGGCGAATATCAAGACTGGTTTCGACAGAATAGCCTGAGCGATACCGATACCATAATTTATTAAATAATTATTCTTACATTTATATTTTATACACTCCATTATTATATGTTGGACATCTTCTACTACCCCACTTCTTCTTATCGTGTGTGTTAGTGACTAACACTAGTGTCAGAGTTTTTAAACCGCCTTAAAGGCCTCTGACATGGTTTTAGGTAACGACCAATGTCAAAGACAGTGACCGGGACCGACGGCTTAACGTGCCCTCCGAAGCACGGATCATTTTACTTATCGGACAATCAGGTGATCAGCCTACAATGTCCTAACCAAACTAGGACAACAACACAAAGTCGTTGCCCCCGCCGGGAATCGAACCCGCGACCTCCGGGTATGAGCCAAACGCTCTAACCACTACACCACGGAGGTAGCTTACTACCCCACTTATTTCACGGAATTCGACTTTATCATCATCAAGTATTTTTGTCTTCACTGCAGGAGCATGCATGACCCTCTCTGTACTACCAGAGCAACTAGAGGACTTTGCCTTCGGCCTACACTCTCCTCGCTGCCTAGACGGGTTGGAGAAGTCTCATTGATGTTTATAAGTACTCTGACACTAGTGTTAGTCACTAACACACACGATAAGAAGAAGAAGTCTTGGGGGAAATAAAAATGTAATAGAATTTCTTGGCGAATATCAAGACTGGTTTCGACAGAATAGCCTGAGCGATACCGATACCATAATTTATTAAATAATTATTTTTACATTTATATTTTATACACTCCATTATTATATGTTGGACATCTTCTACTACCCCACTTCTTCTTATCGTGTGTTAGTGACTAACACTAGTGTCAGAGTTTTTAAACCGCCTTAAAGGCCTCTGACATGGTTTTAGGTAACGACCAATGTCAAAGACAGTGACCGGGACCGATGGCTCCGAAGCACGGATCATTTTACTTATCGGACAATCAGGTGATCAGCCTACAATGTCCTAACCAAACTAGGACAATAACACAAAGTCGTTGCCTCCGCCGGGAATCGAACCCGCAACCTCCGGGTATGAGCCGAACGCTCTAACCACGGAGGTAGCCTACTACCCCACTTATTTCACGGAATTCGACTTTATCATCATCAAGTATTTTTGTCTTCACTGCAGGAGCATGCATGACCCTCTCTGTACTACCAGAGCAACTAGAGGACTTTGCCTTCGGCCTACACTCTCCTCGCTGCCTAGACGGGTTGGAGAAGTCTCATTGATGTTTATAAGCTTTTTTGAAATGAAAACTTCTTTAGCGGCGTTGTGCACTTTTTTTGGAATGGGTAAAAAAAATTAAACTCGCGTCAGCACACGTGGCCTGATCGAAAATTCGTAAGACGGCGCAGGGCGCTTGCGCGAATGTTCGTGTGTGTTTATGTTACAGCGTGCTACGCGCATCCATGGATGGTGACAGCTGATGGCTCGACCGTCTGTGTAGTGGCCATACTGCTGTGTATTTGAAAATGATTTTGTTGAAAATGAATTTGGTCATGCTTGTGACATTTGTGACAGACTGTGGTTCAGAAAAGATTTGAAATATTTTATACTGATAATTAAAGCAATTCGTGCAAAATTATTCCCTAACCATTCCAAAATATCAAAAATGCACAACGTTAATATTCAAGTTTTCACTTCTGCCGGCACTCCCAGAGTGCAACCCGTCGTTTTTTTTAGCTTGTATTTCGTATGTAGCCTTCTACGATATCCACAGGAGCACTTGGAGTGGCCTTTTACCCTGCCGGTAACCACACGGCTTTTTCTGACTACCTTTTTTTATCATTTCTATGGTTTAACTTTAATTTCCTCATGAGTAAATCCCTCTTACATTTGAATATGGTACACCCCATTATTATATGTTGGACATACTACTCAACACAATTCACAACAGGGGAATCAGACTTATCTATCAAAATAATTAAATTTATTTGATGCATAGTAAACCTGAACGAAATCTGACTTTTATAACTTTAATACTAGTAGTTCGCCACGAACTTAGACCTCGCAATTATTATTTCAGAATAATGTACCTGATTTGGATGAATTTTATTATTGGTGCAGGTTTACCGATATGCGAATTCATGGTTGTGACCAATTTGTGACAAATTTCCAAAATATTTGCCAATCACAACCCTTTCTTCAAATGACTTTTGATCTAGCTCTGAAATGTCAGGAGCACCTTCCAACCATACAATCCCATGGATATGAGGTCTACCGTGATGCTGAAATTCAGTTCTGTACCAGTAGTCTTTCACCGAAAATGACCCATCATTTTTCAAATGTCAAAGTCAGCTCGTTGTTGGAAAAACCAGGTTTAAATGTTTATTTGTATTGCCATGGCTCTATGCCGCTGCTTATTTTGGTTTCTTACTTTCTTCGTAAAGCTACTTCGCGGGCTTTGATTGCTGTTGATCTCTTGTTAGTTCGTAGCATAATTACTAATACTACTACAGAAGCACAGACAAGCAGCGATAGCGATTGAACGAAAGTTCTCAAATAAGCAAAAACTGAAAAAAAAAAACTAATCGTAAAATAAGCAAAACCCTTTTATTTTAAGTCGGTTAAATATGATAAAATTTGTAGAACTACTTATGAAACTCAAAATAATAACTATAATAGTTATTCAGAGAAATTACTTCGTGGACCCCAGGGAAGATATGTATTTTTAAGAAAGTTGTTCAGTAGCCCGGACTGAATTCACCGTAAATAGTTTGAGTATATTTTGCAAGAGGATTTGTATTGTATATTCGTCACGGCTTAGTCAGCTAGACTTCGCGAGTCACCCTAAACCCGTTTAAGTATAACGTATAAAAAAGTTGTTCAGACAAAAAAGTTGTTCAAATAAAAAAATATCGTTTTCATAATGGCAACAAAAAAGTCTTATGACATTTTTGAAAATATTTTGAAATGGCGGATATATGACAGTTTTAAAATTTTAAACCCTCATATTTCCGCCATTTTGAAAAATTTCGAAAAACTGGCTCGACAAAAAAATTCTATTTAGTTGCTGAACCTGCTTACAAAATTTCATGAGAATCGGTTAAGAAATGCGACCTGTAGGCGAGAACAGACAGACAGACAGACGGACAAAAGAATTTTTGGCTAGTCTCAAAACTGAGACGCTTCGCTCGCTTCGCTCGCTTCGCTCGCTCGGTCAATTACTTTTCTGTAATCTCCCATGCTGGTCTGGGAGAAATAAAAAAAAAACTTAGAATGTACCAGCTGCTTCTCTTCCCACGCAGATCGTAAAAGCCGATCGAGGGAATGGGCAAAAATGCAAATCATGTTAACAGGCGATGCGGCTAGCAACCCATCACTGTATTGATTGTTTTTCTATCTTCTCGCCCACCATGACGCTAAAAGTGGCTTTTGGGTCTTGCGGCCCTGGGCTCTGCATAGAGCCGCAAGACCCAAAATGCTCTGTCTACCCCATTAGGGATAAAGACGTGATAGTATGTATGTATGTATGTTCTGTAATCTCCAACCGCATATCGCATTCCTTCAACCTCCATATTTTTCATCGGTTGAAAGCCGTATAAAAGTCACGTATCCCACTGGACGCAACGTCCACATTTCATTTCTGCGACGATGTGGAAACATGTCACCGTTTGGCGGGGCGGGAAAACGGAGAAATACTACTTCATTCCCGGTTTTAGACGACTGGCTTTACCGCTGATTATAGGAAGCTAAAATACGGATGTGGATAAAGAAATTGGCTCATATGTAGAATTATAAATTAATTTTTATGAAAAAAATATACAATGTCCTTTTTAATTAAGTACAAATATTTTAAGGGGTGGTTCAGTCCATCATTTTGAACAACTTTTCCCAATGAATGTATATGGAAATACGAAAAAAAATATTTTAGGTTTTCATACAAATCGAAGTAGTCACGTGATATCATTACTATCGAAAATGAATTTTTTTTTTCGTATTTCGATATACATTCATTGGAAAAAGTTGTTCAAAATGATAGACTGAACCACCCCTTAAAATATTTGTACTTAATTAAAAAGGACATTGTATTTTCGTTCCGGCTTTTTTGTGAGCATAGCGTACTTATCAGCATAAATCTTATACCTTTAAACGAGCAATTCTTGTATATTTATTTATATATATATTTATTTATAAATTTCTGTGATCTCGAAAACGGCTCTAACGATTTTGCTGAAAATTGGTATATGGGGGTTTTTGGGGGTAAACATTCGATCTATATTAGTCTTATGTTTGGGAAAACGCGTGTTTTCGAGTTTTCATTCGTTTTTATTTCCACGCAGAATATGGTCGCTAATTTCCTCGCGCCGGCCGCCATCCACTTAGCTCAGTGGTTAAGGATGCTGACCGCTAGAAAGAGTGTTACGGGTTCGAATCCCAATTGGTGACTTACTTTTGTTTTTTTAAATGTTCAACTTTATATATAATTTTTTATTTTGTACTGTTTTTAGACAAGTTTAAAAAAATGTAGTTAATGTTTGAGATGTAACCGACCGAGCAAAGCTCGGTCACCCAGGTACTGATATGTTATAAGAACAAGTTCAACGGGGTAGAATTCTTAACTAATTAACTTAAGTAACTTTTTTTATCTGCCCAAAAATAAATAAGTCATAAGCTTTTAAAATCTGATGAAAGAGGAAATACATACATACATACTATCACGTCTCTATCCCTAATGGGGCAGACAGAGCATTTTGGGTCTTGCGGTTCTATGCAGAGCCCAGGGCCGCAAGACCCAAAAGCCACTTTTAGCGTCATGGTGGGCGAGAAGATGGAAAAGCAATCAATACAGTGATGGGTTGCTAGCCGCATCGCCTGTTAACATGATTTGCATTTTTGCCCATTCCCTCGATCGGCTTTTACGATCTGCGTGGGAAGAGAAGCAGCTGGTACATTCTAAGTTTTTTATTTCTCCCAGACCAGCATGGGAGAAGAAACAGCAAGAAAGAGGAAACTATCAGGTAAAAAACTTAGAATTTAACAGCTGTCCCTTTACAGACCGTTACAGCCGATCGAGGAAGTGTCCAAAAATGTGAATCTTGGTCCTTAATAGGTGCTGCTAGCAACTTATCACTATTGTGATTCCTTTTAACACCTCGCCCACCATCATGATAAAACTGGTCTTAGAGTTTTGCAGCCCTCGGCTCTATCTGCTTAGAGCTGTAACACCCAATATGCTTTGTCTATCTGATAAGGATAAAAGACGTGTTAAGGTTGATCACAGAAAAGAAAAAAAGATATTTTTCGTGGGCCGGATTGAAAACGCTGACAGTGGCTATAAATCGGTTATTTCTGAAACCCTTGTCAGATACAGAGAAAAAAAAAACCACACATGTATATAGAAACATACCTATATTTATATTCTCACACAACACACATTTCTTTAGTAAAACTTACATACATACATACATACATACTATCACGTCTTTATCCCTAATGGGGCAGACAGAGCATTTTGGGTCTTGCGGTTCTATGCAGAGCCCAGGGCCGCAAGACCCAAAAGCCACTTTTAGCGTCATGGTGGGCGAGAAGATGGAAAAGCAATCAATACAGTGATGGGTTGCTAGCCGCATCGCCTGTTCACATGATTTGCATTTTTGCCCATTCCCTCGATCGGCTTTTACGATCTGCGTGGGAAGAGAAGCAGCTGGTACATTCTAAGTTTTTATTTTATTTCTCCCAGACCAGCATGGGAGCAAGTAAAACTTACACACCAGAAAAATATAATGTACTCTAAAATACGAGGCACGAAAATTCTCCCCTAAAAATGTTTCTTTCTTTACCCCGCAAGTACATTAGGGCAGAGTAAGGGTCGGCAACAAAAATCAGGGCACTTGCAGAGTCGCTCATGTATGGTCAGTGTTGTACGGAATCTTAATGATGACCTCTAGAGTTGAACTTAAGGAACGATTCGGTAATTACGATTAAACGTCAAATATTTTTTTTATTTGCGTCATTATCGTTTTACTTTCCACTGCTGCAGTGGAAAGTAAAACGATAATGAGTCATAAGGAACATGGAAAGTAAAAGTCAGTGAGGCCTCTCCAATCCGTCCAGCCAGCATGGAGAGTGCAGCAGTAGTACGGACCCTCTCTGTACTACCAAAGCAATATTTTGCCAGAACAGACGGAGGATTTGGCCTACACTCTCCATGCTGGCTGGACGGATAGGAGAGGCCTCACTGACTTTCATTAGCTTTGTTTAGCTTGTAATTCTTAAGTCGCCTTTTACGACATCCACGAGAAGACTTGGAGTGGTGACACCACACGATTAAATAAACTTTTTTTTTCTACTCCTGTACTGTTATCTGTCTTTTAAATGGTTCTGAACACTAATATAAAAACATTGATAATATGATTGCAGAAAAAAGTCTATACTCTATGCCTTATAATAGCACATGTGTCGTTATTTCACTAAAACGATACTGCTAGCTAGACCAAGAACATTTTTTTCTATAGATTTACCATACTGCCAACATAAGAAAAAAAATGTTTTTTAACATAGTCACTAAAAAGACGTCAATTAAAAAAAAAAGGTTTACCATAGATACCATATAGATCAGTACTTGTATATTCTAAATCTGATTTAAAAAACATGTAAGTCAAACATTTTCATATTTTCTTTGTTTGGTTTTGTATTTTATTTAGTAAATATAGTCGTAGAAAAAGTATTGTATGCAACGTTGTATAAGTACGTCAAAAAATGCTCGATGGCGCCTCCTTACGATGCTCGCTCTGCGCCACTCGCATATTTTGAACCCTCTTATACAACTGTTGCATAAAATACTATTATGTCATGGTAAAAAATCTACGCTTACATGAATGCAGATGCAAGGATAAAAATTCCCACTAAAAAGTAACATTGTTTGTAATAGCTTTTACAATTTTCTGCATTCATGTAGTGATGCGCTGAACATAGACTATTTGTCGCTTGAAAGAAGCTTCAGACTCTGTCGTACATCTTTCTAGTTCTAAGGTAAATGAAAGATTTACGAACACGACGTTAAAATTGTTCCGGCTAGTTTTCCTCGATTTTGCATGGTCTACAGCAGCCTTGGGTCACCATTGACATAATAAATAAATAAATGTATAGGGACAAATTACACTGATTGAGCTAGCCCCAAAGTAAGTTCGAGACTTGTGTTATGGGATACTAACTCAACAATACTATATTTTATAACAAATACATATATAGATAAACATCCAAGACCTAGGACAATTTGAAAAAGGCCATTTTTCCAACTTGCCCTGGCTGGGGATCAAACCCTGGACCTCTGCGTGGCGGACTAGCATGGTGACCACTACGCCACAGAGGTCGTCAAAAATATAATATCGGGGAAAAAAGAGTAAGAGCGCCCTATTTTCAAATTTTCCTGGGTCTTGGATATTCATTTATATATCTATTTGTTATAAAATATAATATCGTTGAGTTAGTATCCCATAACACAAGTCTCGAACTTACTTTGGGGCTAGCTCAACCAGTGTAATTTGTAATACCGCATTTACATATGCGCGTTCGTTATTCGCCTCGCGATTTGCACGAATGTGTAAATGCGGCATAAAAAAAAAGAAAAACGGAAAAGAAACCCTGATCTGCGAAGCAGCACAACTATGGATGTAACCGGGAACACAATAACATGAAATTGCTCTCAAGCCACAAAAGTCGTCCTATTCAAAACTGGACCTTAATGTTAAGTATTACGAGTAGGTATTATTATATGAGTGAGACTACCAAAGTCATACGTCGTATTCCGCACGCGTTCACTGTCACTATAGTAAATGGAGACATATTTGGCTAATCCGGAGATATAGTATATGTTCTAAGACTTAGTACTAATGTGCGTCATAACTGTGGTCTAAGAAAAGTTATATTTTAGTAGCAGGTTAACGCGCGTGGTCAAATTCTTGACAATCCTACCGAACCCTCATATGATATTATTAATGTATGTTGCTGTTTGTTGTGCCCAATAAATAAAATAAAATTTATTTAACACACTTTATTATTCCAAAGGAAAAAGTAAAATAATTAAATTTTTAACAAAAAAAACAACCGACTTCAATTTTTTTCAGGGGTTTCTTCTATATCTCCAAAGTTCTTTATCGTGTCTTCACCAAATTAATATGGGACTAACTTGGGAGTAAGGGCTTTCAAATAAAAAAAGAATCATCAAAATCGGTCCACGGTTGCCGAAGATATCGCGACACATACATACAAAAAAAAACATACAATCGAATTGATAACCTCCTCCTTTTTTGAAGTCGGTTAAAAATAATAAATAAACAACGTGTAAGAGACATACCCGTAATAATCGAACATCGGGCTATACAAGATCATTATACTACTCGTATAATAAAATTAAAATAGCAAACAAAACAAAAATAATCGACATTCCCATACAAATTGCTTGGCCGGCTGGGTACTTTTGTATGAAAATTTCGTTATTTTTCTTCTGTTTTTTGTCTGTTATTTTATTATCATTATACTATAGTGATCTAGTATAGCCTGTGGTTTCATTTTTAACAGATATGTCTTCCAAGTTTTATAAATATATACGGACATATAACACAGATTGAGCCCCAAAGTAAGTTCGAGACTTGTGTTCCGGGATACTAACTCAACGATACTATATTTTACGATAAATACATATATAGATAAACATCCGAGACAATACTTTTAACAAATGGCAGACTTTATGAGCTTTTTCACTCAGTCAGCCATAAAGATTTTCTCGAGATAAAAGGCACCAAGCCACACTGACACGATTTGGGTCTTGGATGTTTATTTATATTATGTATCTGTCATAAAATATAGTATCGTTGAGTTAGTATCCCATAACACACTTGAACTTACTTTGGGGCTAGCTCTATCTGTGGGATTTGTCCGTATATGTTTATTTATTTCTATCCTTGTGTTAACCAGGTAATAAGCTCTACCCGTATACAAAATTTAATCCCAATTGGTTCAGCCGTTTTGAAATGAAAGCCTAACAAACATTCAAATATCATTACATCCAGTTTATAATATTAATAGGAATCGCGTGAAAGTGCATTGACAGTGAAGACATAGCTGCAAAGTTGATGATGATGATGATGATGAGATAAGAGAAGTAGAATAAGAAGGTTTGCATATGCTTTTGGGCAGCTTGAAAAATCTGAGACCAGTATTGGCTACTTACACCCACGAAAATCAAACAAGGATCACTGGTAATACGATGTTATCCTCTAAATGAGCTATAAAGACTGTTAAGGTTAGGTATCCGAATACCTAAGATAAAATGCAACCAGGTAAAAGAAAAAAGGTAGATTCTGTGGTTCAATTATACTAACATTTAACGCAAACGCAAGAATATTACGCCCTAGAGTGTAACAATATTAAAATTTTATGCCCAGCCGAATAGTCGAAAGGAAATTCCAACGATCCTTTCTGTTCCTTCATAGAGCTATGAAAGCTTGGTGTTTTTCTAAATTAATTGAGTATATAAGCAGAATAAATAGTTTACGTAACAGTACTCATTATCATCAGGTCTTTTTGACTCCACTGCAGGAGCACGACCCTCTCTGTACTACCAGAGCAGCCAGAGCTTGGCCAGAGCAGCCAGAGGACTTGGCCTCTCCTCGCTAGCCAGACGGATTGGAGTGGTCTCATTGATGTTTATAAGCTCTGTTTAGCTTGTATTTCCTAAGTCGCCTTCTACGACATCCACGGAAGGACTTGGATTGGCCCTATTCTACTCTGCTGGAAACCAGACGGCATCACATCAACATTTTAGCCGCATAACGTCCACTGCTGGACATTGGCCTCACTCAAAAATTTCCAAAATGACCGATCAAGAGCGGCCTGCATCCAGCGCTTTCCAGCGACCTTGGAGGCTTTAGATATAACAGTACTATGCTTGAAGATTATACTTGGATACAGAAGGTTAAATAAAAAAGTTAGGCACAATTACAATAACATTTCGGAAACACAAGAACATTACGCCCGAAAGTGTAATAATATTAAAATTTTATGCCCAGCCGAATACTCGAAAGGAAATTCTGACGTCCTTTCTGTTCCTTTATAGAGCTATGAAATCGTAATGTTTTCCTAAATTGTCCACTGAAGTTTTAATGGAAGGTATTAAGCGATTTTCTTCCGATTTTTGGTAATTGAATCGTTTATTTCTCATGATAAAGTATCGGAAGGTGATTATTTTAAACTCCCGATTAAAAAGAGGGTGTTATAAGTTTGACGCTTGTCTGTCTGTCTGTCTGGGTCTTCGTAGCTCTCGAACGGATGGACCGATTTCGTTGCGGCCAAGCCCTAGATAAACCCTTCAAACTATTTAATACGACGACCTCCGTGGCGTAGTGGTCACCATGCTAGTCCGCCACCCAGAGGTCCCGGGTTCGATCCCCGGTCAGGGCAAGTTGGAAAATGGCCTTTTTCAATTTGTCCTGGGTCTTGAATGTTTATCTATATATGCATTTGTTATAAATTATAGTATCGTTGAGTTAGCATCCTATAACACAAGTCTCGAACTTACTTTGGGGCTAGCTCAATCAGTGTACTGTGTCCCTATATATTTATTTATTATTTTATTTAATAACATTCTGTTTGTAGTTTAAAGTGAGAACGTAAAGCAAAAGTGGCCGTTTTTGGCAAATGTGCGTAGAAAAGCTTTACGTTCTCATTTTAAACTATTAAAAGTAGTTAAAAAAATACTTTGAAAGGTTATCTAGGGCTTGGTCAAGACAAAATTTTAAATGATATGTTCGTTTCAATTCAAATTTTCAAAATTTAGGTAGTTATAATATTGCCATACAACGTGGCAATGCTGCCAGCCTTTTGACCACGTTGCCGAGGGGTAATATTTTAGTGGGACTGCATAATTTGTAATTTTTTAATTTAAATTTTAGTTTTAATTTAAATTTTGAAAATGTTTGTTTAGTTTGAATTTAAGTTAAAAAAAAAATCCAATAAATTTGTTATAATTTAATTCAGTAATGTGTATAAAACATTCAATAAATAGTAATTCAGTTAAGGGGAAGGACACTTTGTTTGTGTGACCAAACAGTTTTTTTTACCTAAATTTGTTTTAGTAAAAAGCTGCCCTGAAATGAGAAGTTGCCTTTGTAAACCAATGATTTTAAAAGACTCGTCCAACAAACATTAAGACGTACAAGCAGGTACGAAGTTGAACAAATTGCAATGCCCTGACAGGGCCCATTTGTGCGCTAACACATCATTATTTAAGACCTTATTGTACACCAAATGAAGCAATAAAGAATGATTATGATTACGTACACGCAAAAATAAAATATCATCCTCACTTTATGTGCAGGGGAACTACAATGAATATCTAGGGGCACGGTATTGCCCCCGCCAAGACGAGCCAAACGTTTCGTCGTTTTTTTGAACTCTCATAACTTTGGTTAAGATGATGCTAAATAGTTAATAATTTTAAGATATAATCACACTAGTACAACCATTAAACACACAAAGTTTGAATATATTACCTATTATACTTTAGATTTTATTAATGTCTAAAAACCCCCGATTTCGTCACTGATTCACTCACTGATCATCAAAATTCTTAAGGTACTTTCTAAAGTCCTAGAACGCTTGTGACGATGAAATTTAGTATGTAAGCTAATATTACTACAAAGACAACAAAAAATTTAAAAAACCAAACCTATCCTATCCCCTCGGAATAGGAGGTGGAAGTTTGTAAGAGACTTGCACTACATTTGCACTAACTACATAATGATGCAGTAATAACTATTATTTTTAAACTCAAAAAAGTCCATTTACCAACTTACAAAAATAAATGAAAACTTTGTAACAGTAGCAAAACGGCCAAGCATCACGTTTTGACTTAAATATAGAGTATGTGAAGTTAGTCCTGGTAAAGTAAGGGCGCATAGATCAACAATCTTGGCTCTACATGAGATCTGACCACTTTTTCACAAGGTAAACTATGTAGACTCGTCTTGGCAAGATTTTTACATGAAAATGTTTTTGGTGGGATATATTTTACCACTTTATTTACATACGCAACAAATTAAAGGTTTGTAGTACTAACTAAAAGTTGCTAACTAAATAGCAGACAGACAGACAGACAATGACGGACAAGTCGAAACTTAGTCTAGGGACGTCAGAACTTTAGTCTCAACTGATTATCTCAAACGAACCAACTTAATTACTGAAAATGCTTTCAAATACTTTCCAAAAGACTTGTCAAATCAAGGTAAACACCAATCAGGCTTGATTATTGCCCTTTGAAGTGACTGATCGGAGTAAATAAGGGAATTAGGTGAAAAGATAAATCCGCTACAAGGAAAATGTCTTAGCCACTCTCGCTTTGTTTGGCTAAAACTTCTTTTGTGTTTGGTGCTCCTGCTTTTGTATTAATGTTAAAGGAAAACTGCTTTTTCCTTTCTAATGAAATGAGGAAAACTAAATCAATTAATAAAGTGGATGTTGCCAGGTTACTTCGAGTATTTCTTTTTGTAATGTTATTACTGTGATTTTGTCCCCCTTATCGTTCTTCCCTGCTGGTCTGGGAGAAGAGTCATCATTTCAGCCGCATAACGTCCACTGCTGGACATAGGCCTCTCCCAAAGATTTCCAAAATGACCGATCAAGAGCGGAGAAGAGTAAAAACTAAGAATATAACAGAATTTTTTCTTCGCACGCAGATTGTACAATCCGATCGGGGGAATGGGCGAATGACAGCCTCCGTGGTGTAGTGGTTAGAGCGTTCGGCTCATACCCGGAGGTCGCGGGTTCGATTCCCGGCGGGGGCAACGACTTTGTGTTGTTGTCCTGGTTTGATTAGGACATTGCAGGCTGATCACCTGATTGTCTGATAAGTAAGATGATCCGTGCTTCGGAGGGCACGTTAAACCGTCGGTCCCGGTCACTGTCTTTGACATTGGTCGTTACCTTAAACCATGTCAGAGGCCTTTAAGGCGGTTTAAAAACTCTGACACTAGTGTTAGTCACTAACACACTCGATAAGAAGAAGAAGAATGGGCGAAAATGCAAATCAAGTATCTAAGTAAACTTCAATCATGTTGATTCCCTTTTCCACCTTCTTGGCTAGAGAGATCGGTCTGAGCCCAGGGCCTCAAGACTCAAACGCCAATTTTTAGTCTTGCGGCCTTGGGCTCTGTCTGCTGGAAGCCACAAGAAACAAAATCGTTTAGATAAATTAAATAAATTAAAATATTATACAATTTTTTTTTGTTGTTTCCAACTACAGGTACAGGTGGGCTGATGAGGTGCAGAAAGACCTGCGGTGCCTCGGAGTGGACGACTGGCAGCAACGCTTACAAGACCGCAAGAAATGGCGCCATCTAGTGTCGGAGGCCAAGATCCACTTTGGGTCGCTGCGCCACCGTAGTAAGTAAGTAAGTGTTTCCAACTGGTTGACTGGTAGAAAATGCATTTTAATAATTAATCTATACATCTATACATATCTATACATATAATAAAACAGTAAAAAAAAGTGTGTCTGTACATTAAATATATTTCCAAAAAAAATATTGGGGGCGATGGAGACGTAGTAATAGAGTAAGAATTTTTAAAAAAATGTCTGTCTGTTTGTCTGTTTGTCTGTTTGTACACGCTAATCTCCGGAAATACTGGACGGATTCGAATTAAACTTTTTTTGTTATATAGCTATTAAGCCTGGGCAACATATAGGGTATAAATGATTTTGGAAAATGGAACGCCTGATGCAGAACCATAATGGTCCAGCAAAACTATAAGAGATATAAAAATGTCGCCTTAGTAAAAGTTGTTCAGCCTGATGAGCATATTCCAGGGACATAAAGTCCACGCGAACGAAGTCGCGGGCTTCGGCTAGTAAATAAATAAACCTAAGCTCCTTTTGATTAGGTATTTAAATAAATTTAAACCATTTTATATGTCTTTTTATTAAAATGTACACTTTATAAATCAATACCTTTGCAAATTACAAAGTAATTAATTAATTTGTAATTTGCAGGGGTATTGATTTATAAAGTGTATAATTTCATTAAAACACGTATCAAAATTGTAAACATTTATTTAAATACCTAACCAAACAGTGTATAAACTAGTAAAGGAATAGTTACGACCGGGAAATCATACAATTGCCTCGTAAAAAATAAGACCCACCGTATTTCAGTATTTCCGAATAGAATAACACGTTTCTGCGGTTACAGACACGTTAAATTAGATAAATTGTGCCAGACGGTTGTTTCAGTTAGGATTGCTACACATACACGCGTTATGTCAATTAAATAAAGAAATATATAGTTATATTATCGTCTTAAGGCCCCGAGCGTTGATTTAGTTACGATGCAACGCAATAGTTTAAAAGTAATTAAATAGCATTTCTCAACCGATCCTTGTGAAATTTTGTGAGGAGACTCAAAAATTATATAGATTTTTTTGTACATTATTTTACGACTATATACATTAAAAATGTTTAAAAAATGTCACTAATCTTTTTTTGTTACCCATATTAAGACGCAATTTTTTTGTCTAAACAACTTTTTAACCAATAAACTTCAACGGGTCGGGCGTAACTCGCGGGGTACACTTACATTATATATGCCAGAATAATATGTAACAACAAATATACAGGTTTGTAAAGTAGTATGTATGCCGCAGCGATAGCAAAGGCTTGCGGCTCAGCGATACGTTTTTTTCAAGTGGAGTTAATTAAGTTAAAGAATACGTTAAGGGTCCTACCCGCGCTAGCGACCTTGAAAACACAAAAAAAAAATCTCTTTTTGTAAGTGAGATTATGAGAAACCCTCGTACAACTTTTTAGCTAGTATCCCTTAGTTTCACTAGAACCTCGAAAGTCATTTAAATACTATCCGCTTTAGAAACCTTTACAAAAAGAGTCAAAAGTGGCCGTTTTTAGTATTTTTTGCAAAGGAAACTACATCGTATTGTATTTCAATGACTTTCGAGGTTCTAATGAAACTTAAGGATACTAGCTAAAAAGTTGTACGAGGGTTTCTGATAATCTCACTTACAGAAAGAGAAATTAATTTTTTTGTGTTTTCAAGGTCGCTAGCGCGTGTAGGACCCTAAAGTACAAGTACTCACATATAGAAGTCTTACTCAGCAAGGAATTTAAAGTAATATCTACTCAATGTTGTTAGCGATATGGTTTAATTTAGCTTGCGTCAAAACTCGGCACCTTTTCGTTTAGATACCTAGAAGTTAATTGCAAGCTAATTTCATTGTTAATGCTCTGAACAAACGATTAATGTCACTGAGCTTCCCACTCCAAAGTCGCCCCGCGCATAATAATACAAATTATAAAATAACTAAATTTCTTAAGTACTCGTATATAACAACCCTTACAGTCCCATATTCTTGAGTTGTTCGCACAAATCGAATTGTTCTGCGTGTCAAACAATTTGGTACGTGACTTTCGGGTAAAAACCGGTTTCGGCGTTACATAAAATTTGTTTTATAGAATGATACGTAAATACAATTTGAATTGATTATATTTTTGTTAGAAAATTACGTTCTTAATCAAATTATACATTTTATTTGTACCTACGTAAGCACCTACTTTTAACAAATTTATTTGCCAGGCAAATTTAAAAATCCCCCAACAACGCTAGCTAGTGATGAGTAGCGGAATTACCGAGACGACCATCCATAGGGCCTTCCATTTTTGCTATCTTCTTCTTATCGAGTGTGTTAGTGACTAACACTAGTGTCAGAGTTTTTAAACCGCCTTAAAGGCCTCTGACATGGTTTTAGGTAACGACCAATGTCAAAGACAGTGACCGGGACCGACGGCTTAACGTGCCCTCCGAAGCACGGATCATCTTACTTATCAGACAATCAGGTGATCAGCCTGCAATGTCCTGACCAAACTAGGACAACAACACAAAGTCGTTGCCCCCGCCGGGAATCGAACCCGCGACCTCCGGGTATGAGCCAAATGCTCTAACCACTACACCACGGAGGCAGTTATGTGTATATGCCAGAATAATATTAAAAAACATACAGGTTTGTGAAGTAGTATGTATGCCGCAGCGATAGCAAAGGCTTGCGGCTCAGCGATACGTTTTTCCAAGTGGAATTAATTAAGTCAAAGAATAAGTTAAGTACAAGTACTCACATAT
Source organism: Acrobasis consociella (assembly GCA_963555685.1). Taxonomy (NCBI): domain Eukaryota; kingdom Metazoa; phylum Arthropoda; class Insecta; order Lepidoptera; family Pyralidae; genus Acrobasis; species Acrobasis consociella. The sequence goes on from OY743127.1 coordinate 2,802,146, forward strand.
AGAAGTCTTACTCAAGGAATTTAAAGAAATATCTACTCAATGTTGTTAGCGATATGGTTTAGTTTAGCTCGCGTCAGAACTCGGCACCTTTTCGTTTAGATACCTAGAAGTTAATTGCAAGCTAATTTCATTCTTATTGCTCTGAACAAACGATTCATATCACTGAGCTTCCCACTCCAAAGTGGTCGCCCCGCGCATAATAATACAAATTACAAAATAACTAAATTTCTTAAGTACTCGTATATAACAACCCTTACAGTCCCATATTCTTGAGTTGTTCGCACAAATCGAATTGTTCTGCGTGTCAAACAATTTGGTACGTGACTTTCGGGTAAAAACCGGTTTCGGCGTTACATAAAATTTGTTTTATAGAATGATACGTAAATACAATTTGAATTGATTATATTTTTGTTAGAAAATTACGTTCTTAATCAAATTATACATTTTATTTGTACCTACGTAAGCACCTACTTTTAACAAATTTATTTGCCAGGCAAATTTAAAAATCCCCCAACAACGCTAGCTAGTGATGAGTAGCGGAATTACCGAGACGACCATCCATAGGGCCTTCCATTTTTGCTATCTTCTTCTTATCGAGTGTGTTAGTGACTAACACTAGTGTCAGAGTTTTTAAACCGCCTTAAAGGCCTCTGACATGGTTTTAGGTAACGACCAATGTCAAAGACAGTGACCGGGACCGACGACTTAACGTGCCCTCCGAAGCACGGATCATCTTACTTATCAGACAATCAGGTGATCAGCCTGCAATGTCCTGACCAAACTAGGACAACAACACAAAGTCGTTGCCCCCGCCGGGAATCGAACCCGCGACCTCCGGGTATGAGCCGAACGCTCTAACCACTACACCACGGAGGCAGTTATTTTTGCTATAGAAAACCTGAACTTGCAAGTGTTAACCGCAAATAACTTTCAAACGGCTGAAATATAGCTAAGATCCACCGCAAGAAAACTTGCTTTCTCGTAAAAGAACCGCATCAAAATTGGCCCATCCGTTTAGGCCCTTCAATACCATAGACACATAGACACTTCAAGCTTATTACATCCCTCTTTTTCATCAGGGTTTATTTTTAACTCCTACAAACTAAAAATAACCTTTCCTACGCAAGTCAACATTCATTTTGACGTCACAACAATATCTGACAACATTTCAAGCATTTCTTTGATACCGTTATAATGGCTGGAGTAAGTGCCTCAATTTATAAAGGTTTCGTCTTGAAGGCTGTTCGATATTATTAGCAAACGACGTCAAATCAAAATTAATAGTGAAACATTTGCTTTCGGAGCGTACACTTAAGATTTTCAAAGCCTAACTTAACTAACTCTTTTTAAGAGACCTACTAAATTAATTTTTAACTAGCCGAAGCCCGCGACTTCGTTCGCGCGGACTTTATGTCTCTGGAAAATGCTCATCAGGCTAAACAACTTTTACTAAGGCGGCATTTTTATATCTCTTATAGTTTAGCTGGACCATTATGGTTCTGCATCAGGCGTTCCATTTTCCAAAATCATTTATACACTATATGTTGCCCAGGCTTAATAGCTATATAACAAAAAAAGTTTCATTCGAATCCGTCCAGTATTTCCGGAGATTAGCGTGTACAAACAGACAAACAGGCATACAGACAAACATTTTTTTTAATTCTTACTCTACTACGTCTCCATCGCCCCCAATATTTTTTTTTGGAAATATATTTAATGTACAGACACACTTTTTTCACTGTTTTATTATATGTATAGATATAGATAGATATAGATTACACTTACTTTTTAACAGCTTTTGGCTCATTTTTATTGGCCGATAACTCAGTCGATATTACTACATCATGCGGGAACTCCCTGTACGGGGGCTAACAAACGACCAATGAAAACCATAAGTAATACCCCACATACTGTATATCGATTGTACATTACTCTATGGACTAGTGACCGTAACGGCACCCCAAATGCATACCAGAACGACCAATAAAAATGAGCCTTCATCATTATCATCAGCATGATATAATAAAACTAGGTATTATTTCCCGACACGGCCTAAATCTACGTCACGAATGTCACGATAAGTTTTACCACTGATTGTTAATTTTTTAAAATTAGGGGACTTTTTCACTAAGTTAATGTATATAAAATAAGATGCTTACTTACTCAACTATACTTATATTTAGTATTTCATTTCATGTGATCATGTATTTAGTTTTTAATAAATGTATATACCTAAACATTTATTAAAAACTAAATACATGATCATACATCTCTCTTTGGGAGAGGCCTATGTTCAGCAGTGGACGTTATGCGGCTGAAATGATGATATACCTATACTAATTATTATTTTATGATTGGTTTGAAGTTAAAAAATGCATTTAACTTGCAACTGATGACTGATGGAAAAGAATGTCAGGCAAAGTACATTTTTATACCATGATCATCAGCTTTTAAAACCACAGAATGAATATAAGTATTTACTGAACGTCCCGAAACTCCTAATGTCCCGCGCAATATCAATATGCGTCACTATTTCTCGTGCTCGCACGTCTTCGAATCGATGTCAACCATCCACAGTATTAGACCGAATGGTACTATTCCAGTCTAAAGACCACATAGCACTACCATTAACTTCATTTTCAGATTCTCTCTCTCATTTTACTCACGAACGAAGTCTAAAGTGTGCGTCCTTAAAGCCTATTTAGAAATAATTAAGATTGAGCAAGTCAGAAAATATTCAGCTGATTTACTCCAACTTTACGCAGTATTTTTAGTAAGCCCTTAACAGAACCTGTTTATAATATTAAAATGTCTGACATTTAAGTATTACCAGCTCCTAAAAGAGAATTATATTTTAACAAGGCTTAGATTCATCCTTTCGTGAAGTTTTAAGCTTGATTGAACGCAATATAACCACTTTTATATTATACTAGCTATGCCCGCGGCCTTCACTCCCCGTGGGAATTTCAAGATAAAAACTATACTATGTCCTTCCCCGGGTATCAAACTTTTCAGTGGTTGAAGCCTGACGTGGTAACAAACAAATATACAAACTCACTTTCGCATTTATAATATTAGTAGGATTCTATTTCTACTCTGTACCAGTTATCTTTTACATGTTCACAGATTTAAGAGCATTGATAACTTCAGAAAAGTCTACTCTTTACCCCATAATAGCACATGTGTCCTAATTTCGCCAAAAAGATACGCCTAGCCATAGACCTAACCTAAAAAAGGTTATAAAATAACTAGATCTTTGCGAGTGCCTATGTAGGATATACTAGGTTAAGGTTTTACTCGATCAATACATGATCAATACTAACATAACAAAAAAAGCACAACTATAAAAAACAACTATAAATTCATACATTTTCACTTCAATGAGCTAATCCGTAGGGTACTTTTTTTCTCCTAAGAATTTCCTTATGTCTGATTCGATCACGTATAGAGAAACACCGAGCTATATTCGGTGTTTCTCGGTCCATCTCCATAGCGCGATGCACGACCTTGAGACCCATAGTAAGAGACCACGTTTCAGAGCCATAAGTCGTCACTGGTAACACACATACCCAGACGCCAGACTATCCGTGACGCACTTTTTAGTCTGTGAAAATAGAACCCATGCAATCATATGCATTAACGCACACGAAGCGGACTTTTTGCGCGTCGTGTGCGTTACTGCATCTTCTTCTTCTTATATTTAAGAGCTGGGCTCTTGCCGGTGGAGTGCTTTCCATGCCTCTCCATTACTGCATCTACTGGTTCTATTTTCACAGACTAAAAAGTGCGTCACGGATAGTCTGTCGTCTACGTTGGGCCTTAGTCTTGAGGCACAGAGGTACTTTGAGTCTCCATTTTAATTGAAAACAATAAAAACACTGTCGTCACTGGGCTACTCAAAACCAACAACAGTATCAACATCCACAGAATCTGGAAGGTGACCTTGGAGAAACAACAAACATTATTTTAGTATAATCAACACATTAAATCGACGCGGCTTAGTACCTTGTTTTCATTAAGGAGAGAGTCACTTATATAATTTTCGCGAAGGCTAACGTTGGTCTTACAGCGTTTATTACAAGCTTTTATTTAGTTTTACTTGTCTCGTTCATCATCATCATCAACTGAACACATACTCAATTGCATCCTCAGGTAACGCTTTAGAGCTTCGTCATAACCTAGATGATTTGACGAGGTTACTGGTTTAAACAATGAGCGACTTCCGTCTGACCTCCGCAACCGACGAAAGGGTATTTTGATTATACGCATCTAACCTGTGGAGCTTGACTTACTTGGCTTATGGTCCTATGTCCCCTGTCTGGGGCAGAGGGCGTCCACAAAGACTCTCTTATCTCTATCGGTCTAGAGCTACGCGCTTAACGTCACTCCAGGCCGATTTTCTTAATTTTATGGAGCACGGTACGTCGCCAGGTCTGTTTGGGGCAACTGACTTTACTTTCCTTGGGGATTCCACTCCATGGCCTTTTTTTGTATATGTGCCCAGGGCCTCTTCGGAGAGTGTGGCCAGTCCAATTTCGTTTGATGATCTCCGTGGCGTAGTAGCCATGCTAGTCCACCACCCAGAGGTTCCGGGTTGGATCCCCGGTCAGGGCAAGTTAGAAAATGGCCTTTTTCAAATTGTCCTGGGTCTTGGATGTTTATCCATGTATATATTTGCTTTAAAATATAGTAAGTATAGTTGAGTTAGTATCCCATAACCACAGAATTAATAATAGTATTACATACCATAACACAAGTTTCGATCTTACTTTGGGGCTAGCTCAATCTGTGTGATTTGTCCGTACATATTTATTTATTTAATATTTTATCTGATGTTCGATCAGGGTTTCCTGTGGAGCAGATGTAGATATATCCAAACATGACTGCAACGCAGATTAAATAAGTGAAAGATTTATAAGTCGGGGGTTTAAAAAAACCGCTGTCAACAAGACCGCGTCCTAAGGACTAAAATAAATGGTGGTAGGTTTAACTGAACGGTGCCATTTGGTGGTCCGGCGGCCATTTAACATTGCAAACGATCGGCGTCATAACTTGGAGATGTACCAGATAGGTACAACATTTGTTAGATTCACGGGCCATTCAGAAGGTCTTTAATGTAAGGTATTTTGCGAGAATGAAGCTCCTAAAGGTACATTAGTACCTGGGTGACCCAGCTTTGCTCGGTCGGTTACATCTCAAACATTAACGAAATTTCTTTAAACTTGTCTAAAAACAGTACAAAATAAAAAAAATATATATAAACTTGAACATAAAAAAAACAAAAGTAAGTCACCGAGTGGGATTCGAACTCGTAACACTCTTTCTAGCGGTCAGCATCCTTAACCGCTGAGCTAAGCGGATGGAACCCGACGCGACGAAATTTGCGACCATATTCTGCGTGGAAAGAAAAACGAATGAAAACTCGAAAACACGCGTTTTCCCAAACATAAGACTAATATAGATCGATTGTTTACCCCCAAAAACCCCCATATACCAATTTTCAGCGAAATCGTTAGAGCCGTTTTCGAGATCACAGAAATTTATAAATATATAAATAAATAAATATACAAGAATTGTTCGTTTAAAGGTATAAGATTTGATAGATTCATGAACCATTCAGGTCTTTAAGGTAAAGTATTTTGCAAGAATGAATCTCCTACAGGTACATCATTTGTTAGATTCACGGACCATTCAGAAGGTCTTTAAGGGAAGGTATTTTGCAAGAATGAAGCTCCTATAGGTAGATACATAATTTGTTAGATTCATGGACCATTCAGAAGGTCTTTAAGGGAATGTATTTTGCAAGAATGAAGCTCCTATAGGTAGATACATAATTTGTTAGATTCACGGAACATTCAGAAGATATTTAAGGTAAAGTATTTTGCAAGAATGAAGCTCCTATATCAAAGATAAGCGAGTTGTTGTTGAACAAATATACATATTTTTTCAACAACAACTCGCGTTTCGTTAAAGTTTTGAAATTTTTTTTTAATTTAATTTTGTTTTATTATTTAATTTTGTAAATACTTATTTTTTGATTAAAACTAACGTGAGATACAATTATTAATACATGTTGGCAGTAGCTGACTCTATACGTGAGTAACTCGTGCACTAAATAATAGTAAATGTTCACTATTGTTCACCGATTTTTCAAAGACGCCTGGACCGATTTGGATTTTTTATTTATTTGAAAGGGTACACTTGTCAGGTGGTTTCACAGAATTTTTAAATGGTTGTGTAGCTTAGGGGTCTTCTTCTTCTTATCGTGTGTGTTAGTGACTAACACTAGTGTCAGAGTTTTTAAACCGCCTTAAAGGCCTCTGACATGGTTTTAGGTAACGACCAATGTCAAAGACAGTGAGCGGGACCGACGGCTTAACGTGCCCTCCGAAGCACGGATCATCTTACTTATCAGACAATCAGGTGATCAGCCTGCAATGTCCTAACCAAACTAGGACAACAACGCAAAGTCGTTGCCCGCGCCGGGAATCGAACTCGCGACCTCCGGGTATGAGCCGAACGCTCTAACCACTACACCACGAAGGCAGTTAGGCTTAGGGGCTTAGGGGTGAAGGTGACTTTTAGTTTTGAAAAATTATACATACTGTTAATTTCTTTCAGTTTTATTTAAAGCATTGCATGATACAATTGTAGGTTTTCCTTTCATGATGATGTTTTCCCCAATTTCCTTTTGTTTAATCATAATAAACAAAATAGCCGACCAAGTGCGTGTCAGGCCTCGCGCATTGTAGAGTTCCGTAGTTACTTACGCATGCCAACTTTAACGGGTAAAGACCCCGCACGACATTAATAAATGTCCACGTTCATTGTCTTACTATTGTGTCTGGTATTAGTGGTAAAGGGACCGGACGGTTAAGTTCACGCAGCTAGAAACGTCAAAAAAACTAATTTTCTATTGAATTTGTAAAAAAAATTGAAAAGTTAAGATTCTTAACACGCATTTCTTTCTTCTTCTTGATTCTAACACTAACACGTGAAAAAAATTTCCAAGGGCCAAAATTCCAATTTTTTAAAATTTTGACTCTTAACAAAAATGTTCACTATAAAATTAAATATTTTAGAAACGAATCCCTAAACCGAAAAATGGTGTTCACAAGCTCACAATATTTTTGAACGACCTGTTCAAAATTTTTATTTTACCACTCTTGCTGCATAATTAATATACACACCCATGCAAATTACAGCTTTCTAGTATTTATAGTCTCTCTAAGTAGAACCGCGAACGAAAAGATACTCGTAGACAGACATGGCGAGACTTTAAGGCTTCCCTGTTTACTGTGGAACCCTAAACATGCTATTCACAACACCATTGTCATTTTCCTAATTGAATGACAGAACGTTTTACTTCATTACGAATGAGATGGCAAGCTATAATTTGTATGTATTAGAGTGAGACAATCGCTTGGAATCTCCTGTGATCCCGCAAAATGACAGTTTATTGCGTGCTATATTGGCAATGGGCATATTGTGGCGCGTTTTCCGTTTACACGACTGGTAAAAATCTGTTGGAATCCTATTTTATTATGATTGGATGCATATTATGTTTTAGACCCAAGAAATGCTGCCTTGACTTGACGTTGTCAGGGATATGATATTTTTTTATTTTTTTATTTAACTTTTATTGTACAAAAGCACAATAGGCGGATTAAATGCTTAAAGCACAGCCAAACTTTCGGTTGTTAGATACATTTGGGTGGGTATAAAATATAAGTGCCATTAATGAGAACTGGAGAAGAAAAAGTCGGAAAGTGAACCTTAAGTTTCACAATGATGCAGCTTATTTGCAGCTGACAATGCAACTAGTGATTCACCCGTTGAAAAATAATTGAGAGTTAAAACTTAAAAGTCTGGGTTTTTAACTTACCTTGCAAATAATAGATATGGATATCAATTCCACGTAACATTGGAATATACAGTTCCACCACTCATCACTAGTTGGTATCGTAGGGGATTTTTTAATTGGCCTGGGCAAATGAACTTTTATCACTCTAATATAAAGGCTAAAGTTTGTGAATGTGTGTTTGTTTGTAACTGACGACCTCCGTGGCGTAGTGGTCACCATGCTAGTCCGCCACCCAGAGGTCCCGGGTTCGATCCCCGGTCAGGGCAAGTTGGAAAATGGCCTTTTTCAAATGGTCCTGGGTCTTGGATGTTTATCTATATATGTATTTGTTATAAAATATAGTATCATTGAGTTAGTATCCCATAACACAAGTCTAGAACTTACTTTGGGGCTAGCTCAATCAGTGTAATTTGTCCCTATATATTTATTTATTTTATTTATTTATTTAACTTCTTCACACGCAAACGGTTGGACCAATTTGATAAAATTTGGTATGCAGGAAGCTGACACGCTGGATTAACACATAGGCTACGTTAAGCACGGGTAACACCGCGGGGCGCAGCTAATCTATATCTATATCTATCTATATACATATAATAAAACAGTAAAAAAGTGTGTCTGTACATTAAATATATTTCCAAAAAAAATATTGGGGGCGATGGAGACGTTGTAATAGAGTAAGAATTTTAAAAAAATGTCGGTCTGTTTGTCTGTTTGTCTGTATGTCTGTTTGTCTGTATGTCTGTTTGTCTGTTTGTCTGTTTGTATACGCTAATCTCCGGAAATACTGGACGGATTCGAATGAAACTTTTTTTGTTATATAGCTATTAAGCCTGGGCAACATATAGGGTATAAATGATTTTGGAAAATAGAACGCCTGATGCGGAACCGTAATGGTCCAGCTAAACTATGAGAGATATAAAAATGTCGCCTTAGTAAAAGTTATTCAACTTGATGAGCATTTTCCAGAGACATAAAGTCCACGCGAACGAAGTCGCAGGCTTCGGCTAGTTGAGAATAAAAATATCTATTTTGCCTATGAGCATAAACTTCCTTCTATCTTACTCTGTTTTACCCATATACATCAAATACAGTTTTGCACTGCGATTCGGCCCGACCCGGGTGACTGCGCCCCGCCCCAGTGTGCCCATTCCATTACAATGTTACTATGTATTGTGGTGAGAAAAGGCCGACCTTTGCAGGGTTGGGTCCACTTTGCTCCTTTGTTTAATCCTCGTCGTAAATAATGGGTGTTGTGGTTTGGGATTGTGCTTGTTTCTATGGGGAATGTTTCCGGACTACTTGTACCATTAAGCGGTACTATCAGTGGTACAATTGGTACTAAATTATCCCAGAAATACCTATCACTACTGCAAACGTGACTCTATTTTCTTAGAGCCGTTTAGAACAATGACCTTGTTACTAGGTTCAAACCACTAACCACCAAATCAAGTTTTATCTCATCAGTATCCGTCTAATTGTCTCATCTGAAAACGTCAACTTGATTTGGTCGGATAATGTTTTAAACCTAGTAACAAAATTAATCTGCGTTTTATAACAAGACGGTTTTAGTCATCTGCCCCATTAGGGAAAATGATGTAATATACTGTATGGGTATGTTCTATTAAAATGCGTGTATTACGTAATGACCGACATGAAATTCGCCTATCCATCCCAATTTTAACAATTCTGTGGCTTTGTTTGCTTAGAACAGTTCAGAACATTGTTGTAACATGTTGAATTGAACATGGGATGCGTTTCATCAAATAGGCATGCATGACGGTGAGGGTCGTTCTATATCGGGATCTTAGACCATATGTACACCCCGTCTGCTAATAGAACGTTTCACTATCTTCTTTCCATCCATCGGTTGTCTGGAAGAAATCGCTTTTAGCGATAAGACCGCCCATTGTACATTTATATGTTTTTTTTTCTGTGTATATTTTAATAATTGTAATTTTTTGGTGTACAATAAAGCTTAACTTAACATTTTGGGTTTTCTGCCCCATTAGGGATAATGATGTGATATAGGACATAGGTGTGTGTCTCTTTAAATGCGTGTATTACGTAATGACATGAAATTCACCTATCTATCCCATTTTTAATTAGCTTTCTTACAAGACGAGCCTATCAATTTGATACTTGTTTTGGCTGTTTTTGATATGTGCTCTGTGTAACAGTTTTATGTAACCTAGTGCTAGATCGGTCATTTTGGAAATCTTTGGTAGAGGCCTATGTCCAGCAGTGGACGTTATGCGGCTGAAATGATGATGAACCTAGTGCTATCCGTTACTTTAATTAATTAATTTATTAATACATATTATTATTTTTAGTTACAAATCATGTTTTGTTAAAAATTAAATCTATTACTAAGGTCATTGTGTTTGTGTCAAAGTATATAATATATTTTCTTTTAAATTTCGTAACTAATTAACTAGTTTAGGTAAAGATAGTGAGTCCTGTTGAACCGCAAAAATTACAGGTTCTTCAAAAACCTAGCATCGATGTAAACAATAGTTGAATGAGTTTTTTTCTTATTTCTGATGGACACCCTCGCACCGTCCCATCTTCAGGTCACCAAGTAAAAGGCCGGCGCAGCAGCTGCCGCAACAGAGAGCCTCAAAAGGCGCAAATATGTAGACATCGGGGAAAACTACATATTTGAGCCTTTTGGGGTAGAAACTGTTGGTCCGTGGGGTCCTTCCGCCCATAGTTTATTTAAAATTATTTCTAAACGTTTATTCAAAGAATCAGCATTGCCATACAACGTGGCAATGCTGCCAGCCGTTTGGCCACGTTGCCGAGGGGTAATATTTTAGTGGGACTACATAATTTGTAATTTTTTAGTTTAAGTTTTAGTTCCTATTTAGTTTTAATTTAAATTTAAATAAGTTTGTATAGTTTGAATGTCTGGTGTATTTTGTAGGAAACTGTAATTTATTGAAAGAAATAAATATCCGTGGAAAACTTTTATTGACTTTCTGTTGATTATTGTATCAGCTTCAGGTTCCTCTTGAAAAAAAATATATAAAAAAATAAAATAATATAATTTTTAAGTATGAAAAACTTGGAAAATTCTTTCTTTGTTTGAAAGGGCATAGTTGTGATGTGGTCCCATGGAAATTTTATCAAAATTAGTAGTGTAGTTTGGTGACGAAGTCGGTTTTTAAATTTGAAAAATTATACATATATAAATGATCATTATATGACCTGTGAAATAAGGTAACGTACATAACTTTTTTGTATTTAAAATAATCACATCATCAAAAGGTTCTTAAAAGTCCGCTCATTTCAGTGGAGTCTCACTCTATACAATGTCCTTTTTTATTAAGTACAAATATTTTAACAACTTTTCCCGATAAATGTATATCGAATTACGAAAAAAAATTTTTAGGTTTTCATACAAATCAAAGTAGTCACGTGATATCATTTCTATGGAAAATGAAAAATTTCTTTTCGTATTTCGATATACATTTGTTGGGAAAAGTTGTTCAAAATGATGGAATGAATTACCCCTTAAAATATTTGTACTTAATAAAAAAGGACATTGTATATTAAACACATACTTAATATTAAAACATTACAATACTGACTTACTTTAGAAATGGGAAATATATAAACTGCCTAATTCCGATAACTCCCAAAGATTTGCTATAATAGATAACGCTAACTTCAAATTGCCTCCAGCGTTAAGATCTCAAAATCATCTAAGGGCTGTTACAGACGAGCGACAGTATGCCCTCGACACCTGTTGGCGACGGTCGCCAACTGTGGCAAACGATTATGTCATCATCATCTCATCTTAAGGTCTTTTTGTCTCCACTGCAGGAGCACGACCCTCTCTACACGCTGACTTTTTAATGGTTTTGGAAAAAAAATGTCGTATAGTAAATTAATTCCTCTATCCATATATGTAATCTAAATTTCTGTTAGTCATAAGATAAAAAAGTAGTTATACGCCGGCCGCCAGCTGCGTAATGGTCGATAACCCCGGCCGGCTGGCGGGCGGTGTATGGCGGTGGTACTACTAATTGATCTCACAATTTTACTTTCGAGTTTTAGACAACATTTTTTGTTTCTGAATTTTTATTTTGACTAGCTAATTAGGTCTTACTAACGATGCCTATGAAGTGGCCTTCGGCTTCAAAACCAATGAAAAATCACCGTGTATACTAGGACTTGGCCTACACTCTCCACGCTGGCCAGACGTGTTGGAGAGGTCTCATTGATGTTTATAAGCTTCGTTAAAATTGTATTACCTAAGTCGCCTTTTACGACATCCACGGGAAGACTTGGAGTGGTCCTATTCTATTCTGCCGGATACCACACGGCGAAACGATCATGTGACTCGTGTCAATCTCAACAGTTTTTGACAGTTTGTGACAGATAGACATGTGTCACGCGACCGTTTGCGATAGTCGGCGGCAGTTACCGAGCGTCGCCGAATGATATCGCAGGAATGCTAGCGCTTGTCTGTAAGAGCCCTTAGAAGACAATCGCCGATAGTTTTTGACAGTTAGTGAGAGACATGTGTCACGCGACCGTTGGCGATAGTCGGCGACGGTTGCCGAGCGTCGCCGACAGATATCGCCCTTAGAAGACAATCGCCGATAGTCGCCGGCGCCGCGTTAGTTTTTGACAGTTAGTGAGAGACATGTGTCACGCGACCGTTGGCGATAGTCGGCAACAGGTCTCGCGGGCGTAGTGTCGCTCGTCTGTAAGAGCCCTAAGACAAATGAACGGTATTTATCAGCGATTTCCATCGTTCACTCGAAATTAGTTTGAATCTTATATCGCTCAGTCGAAATTATTCAAAATTAGCTCAAATCTTTAGAAAGTTGAATGAATTAAATACATAATTTTTAAATCTGTCAACTTGACCAATCCGGCGAAATCTGTTTGTTTTTTTTTACAAACTCGAGTAGGTACCTTATTTAGACAGGATCTTTTTGAAATTTGGTAGGCAAGTACTTATAGGCGTAGTAGAATTTGGTAGGCATGTTAAAATTCAAACATGAGCCAAATCTGTCAAGGGGTTGCAGAGATATGGTTCACAGTTCGGAGCAAACTACTAGGTATCTGTCTGTCTATCACTAAGCTGTATCTCATGCACCGTGATAGATACACAGTTAAAATTTTCACAGATGGCGTATTTCTATTGCCTGTTAAAATTAAGTTTATCATGCAATTTTTGATCTTGTTGTTTGAGAGATAGGCAAATAAAAGCCAAAAGCGGAATAAACCCACTGTCTATTTGCCGCAAATGTTCGGCCATTTGAATTTTTTACGTTTTGCTAAACGTCCATATTTAAAACTTTGACACCTAAAACACACGGTTCAAAATCGTTTGACAAATGTAAGGAAGGTTATGATAACTGCCGCTTTTAATTTAAACTCGTGGGTCTAATATCGAGTAATACTGAGTGCATGAACCTTACAGCGTTTTTATTTTCAATACCCGAAAAATAAATTATGTCTCTTTTAACCCCGACCAAATAGGCCGATCTTAATGCGATATTTTTAGTTTGAAAGCTGACTTAATCGAGATAGTTCTAAGTTATGTTTGTTTGTAATTACTTTATTGTTCCAAAACAAATACATACGAAGAAAACATACGACATACATAGCAAATATACAAAGGCAGACTTATCCCATGTAGGGATCTCTACCAGTAAACCTGCGATAGATTGAGAGGATATTTACTCAATTAAAAGGTAGAAATAACCATAAGATCATAATTAAATTTTTGCGAAACTCAGTAATGCGTGGTCATTTTTATGTGTGACGGAAATCGGTTCAGCCGTTTGTAAGTTATGGGGTTGGGCGCTTGAAAGTAGGCTTGAAGGGGGAAACGAGTGCATGTAAGAAAAAAAAGCAAGAAATAAAGAATAAAGAAAGATAGTTTTTTAATTTTCTTGGCAAATAAACTGGTTACTTAAAACTTACCTATTCATTACAACACTACTAAAACATGGAAGAGACATACTCAACCATAGGCTTTACTAGATCACTATAGTGTAATGAAATTAAAATAAGTAAAAAACCAAAAAAAAAATACATTGCCATACTAAAGTGTGAAGCCGCCTAAGAAATTAGGATGCGAAAGTTTTTATTGTAGAACGGGAGGTCACGACAAATTTGGTAACGATAAGGGATATGGCTGACTCTGGTTTTATAGAATAAAGAGCACCTCTCTGATGCTAAATATGTTGGTCTGCCTGCGTGGAGTGGTTGCGTTACTTAGATATGGCGCCTGAAAAGTTGGTTATCGTGACCAAAAAAAAATGATAAGGGATATGGCTGACTCTGGTTTCACAGGATTAAGAGCATCTCTCTGATGCCAAATATGTCGGTCTGCCTGCGTGAAGTGGTTGCGTTACTTAGATATGGCGCCTGAAAAGTTGGTTATCGTGAATAAAAAAAATATACCGTAATTGACTAACTCTTTGTTCACAGGATGAAAAGCACCTTTGTGATGCTAAATATGTCAGTCTGCCTACGTGAAATGGTTACGTAACTTAGATATGATGCCTGAAATGTTGGTTTTTGTGACCAAAAAAATGGTAATGCGAATGGCTGACCCTGGTTTTACAGAATGCAGAGCACAGCTCTGATGCTAAATATATGTCAATCTGCCTGTGTGAAGTGATTGCGTTACTTAGATAGGGCGCCTGAAAAGTTAGTTACCTTGGCAAAAAAAAGAAAATTATAAGGCAAATGGCTGATTCTGGTTTCACAGGATGAAGAGCACGTCTCTGATGCTAAATATGTTGGTCTGCCTGCGTTAAGTGGTTGCGTTACTTATATATGTCGCTTGAAAAGTTGGTTATCGTGAACAAAAGAAAAAATAATAACGTAAATAGCTGACTCTAGTATTACAGAACAAAGAGTACCTCTCTGATACAAAATTTGTCGGTGAAGTCTTGTTTGTTTTGTCGGTCTGCCTACGTGAAGTTCTAGTGTTACTTAGATATGGGTATGACACCTGAAAAGTATGTTATCGTGATCAAAAGTAAAATTATAAGGCAAATGACTGACTCTGAACGGCTGCATATCGAGCAAAATACATCTATCGTTAGTATCCGATATCATATATACATGCCGCAATTCACAATTGTACTAACAACAGTTTTATCAACTTTTCAGAAGAGCATTTAATTTAGAAAGTTTTCTAAAGTTTAGTCCAGAACGGCGCAAAAATAATTACATAATTTTACGTCTATTCAAGAGTTCCTTCGACTGCATTATATCCAAAAATTGTGGTATTATAGTTGTCTAATTAAAAAAATAGTAAAATAAACTTTAGTCCATTTGTGCACTAAACCTCATTATGTTAACAGGCAAATATTTTTTCAAAACTAAAATACACTTCACCCCCAAACTACACAACCGATTTCGATAAAAGAATTTTCTAAATCGGTGAAGGCACCTTCAAATAATCGGTAACAAATTATGCGCTTGCATAACTTTAACACGTGTGTAAATGTTATAAATGCGTATGATACGCCAGACTTTGAAATTTTGTTGAAATCAGTCAATACTTGAAGATTGAATTTATAAAAATAAAATTCCGGCGTTAACAATAATACTAATTATTTTTAACGCCGGAATCTTAAAAAGTACAACTGTAACACTAAGTTTTTGGTAGAAAGAGTTAATTTATCTGGTACTAAAAAAGTAAAAATCGAAAATTTTGTAGTTAGTACATTTGTGAACTACAGCATCAATATTAGGGTGACACTGGGTAGACAATTTCATGTATTTGTATGAACGCACGCTACTGTATCTAAGTAACGCAACCACTTCACACAGTCAGACTGACATATTTAGCATCAGAGAAGTACTCTTCGCCCTGTGAAACTAGAGTCAGCCATTTACCTTATCATTATTTTTTCATCACGATAACCAAATTTTTAGGCATCTTTTTCTAAGTTTCACAACACAACCATTTCATGCTGGCAGACCGACAAATTTTGTATCAGAGAGGTACTCTTTGTTCTGTGACACGAGAGTCAGCTATTTACGTTATTTTTTTTCTTTTGTTCACGATAACCAACTTTTCAAGCGACATATCTTAGTAATGCAACCACTTCACGCAAGCAGACCAACATATTTAGCATCTGAGAGGTGCTCTTCATCCTGTGAAACAAGAGTCAGCCATTTACCTTATAATTTTCTATTTTTGTCCAGGTAACAAACTTTTCAGGCGCCCTATCTAAGTAACGCAACCACTTCACGCAGGCAGATCGACATATTTAGCATCAGAGAGGTGCTCTTCATTATGTGAAACCAGAATCAGCCATTTACCTTGACATTTATTGGTCACGCTAACCAACTTTTCAGGCGCCATATCTAAGTAACGCAACCACTTCACGCAGGCAGACCAACATATTTAGCATCAGAGAGGTGCTCTTCATCCTGTGAAACAAGAGTCAGCCATATCCCTTATCATTTTTTTTTTGGTCACGATAACCAACTTTTCAGGCGCCATATCTAAGTAACGCAACCACTTCACGCAGGCAGACCGACATATTTGGCATCAGAGAGATGCTCTTAATCCTGTGAAACCAGAGTCAGCCATATCCCTTATCATTTTTTTTTTGGTCACGATAAGCAACTTTTCAGGCGCCATATCTAAGTAACGCAACCACTCCACGCAGGCAGACCAACATATTTAGCATCAGAGAGGTGCTCTTTATTCTATAAAACCAGAGTCAGCCATATCCCTTATCGTTACCAAATTTGTCGTGACCTCCTAATCTATTGTGTTTTTGGCTGTTTTATATTTCATTATAGGTACTATAGTGATCAAATATCGTCCATGGTTCAATTTATTACTTCATACTAAAGTTTGAAGCGCCCCCAGGAAATTAGGATGGGAAAGTATTTTTTATGTTTGTTTTTTTTTTAATTTAATTATACTATAGTGATCTAGTATTAGTTTGAGGTTCGATTTATTACGGGTATGTCCCTGCTACCTTTTATACCAAGAACGCACAGCCACCTCAGATGACTTCGAATCACTATCGAATTTCTCACTTACATATTACTATATTATAATTTACACATTTAAACCTTACGTTATTTGATATGATATGAGTACTCTCGTCACATATACAGACCACACATATCGTATATGCTCTCAGCATGCAATTGATTAATCCAAAGCCTGGATTCAAATTACTGTTCAGGATTACTGTTACTGTAAATTATATAACGGTACACACACACACACACTAAGTACACATATTACGTGGTTCAATTTAGCAGATATATTGGCTTTGCACGGTCAACATACAGATTATATTTTGTTATGGACCAAGACTCTCATCAAATCAAGAACTCCCATGCTGGTCTGGGAGAAATAAAAAAAAACTTAGAATGTACCAGCTGCTTCTCTTCCCACGCAGATCGTAAAAGCCGATCGAGGGAATGGGCAAAAATGCAAATCATGTTAACAGGCGATGCGGCTAGCAACCCATCACTGTATTGATTGCTTTTCCATCTTCTCGCCCACCATGACGCTAAAAGTGGCTTTTGGGTCTTACGGCCCTGGGCTCTGCATAGAACCGCAAGACCCAAAATGCTCTGTCTGCCCCATTAGGGATAAAGACGTGATAGTATGTATGTATGTATGTATGGACCAAGAGATAAATTGGGAGTTTTTCACAATGCCCGGGCATTATTAACAATACAAATATTATAAATGCGAAAGTAAATTGTATATTTGTTTGTTAACTCTTCACGCTTAAACTAATTAACAGATTTAGATGTAATTTGGTATGGATATAGTTTGAGACTCGGGGATGGACATAGGGTACTCTTTATCCCGAAATTCCCACGAGGAGCGAAGCCCACGGGTATAGCTTGCTAGTATTGTGTACGCTCTCAGCATGCATTTGATTAATCCAAAGCCTAGATTCAAATTACTGTTCAGGATTACTGTTAAGGGTCCTCCCCGCGCTAACGACCTTAAAACACAAAAAAATTAATTTCTCTTTCTGTAAGTGAGATTATCAGAAACCCTCGTACAACTTTTTAGCTACTATCCTTAAGTTTCATTAGAACCTCGAAAATCATTGAAATAAAATACCCTGAATTTTCCTTTGCAAAAAATACTAAAAACGGCCATTTTTGACTCTTTTTGTAAAGGTTTCTAAACCGGATAGTATTTCAATGACTTTCGAGGTTCTAATGAAACTTCAGGATACTAGCTAAAAAGTTGTACGAGGGTTTCTAATAATCTCACTTACAGAAAGAGAAATTATTTTTTTTTGTGTTTTCAAGGTCGCTAGCGCGGGGAGGAGCCTTAAATGATACAACGGTACACACACACTAAGTACACATATTACGTGGTTTAATTTAGCAGATATATTGGCTTTGCACCATCAACATTCATATGTTATGGACCAAGTGTTAAATTGGGACCTTTTCATAATGCCCGGGCGTTATGAATAATACTATACTATCCTATCCTACTATAATATTATAAGTGCGAAAGTGAGTTTGTATATTTGTTTGTTACCTCTTCACGCTAAAACTACTGAACTGAATTGGATGAAATTAAGTATGGATATAGTTTTAGACTTGGGGAAGGATATAGGGTACTCTTTATCCCGAAATTCCCATGCGGCGCGAAGCCCACGGGTATAGATAGCTAGTATTGTCTACGCTCTCAGCATGCATTTGATTAATCCAAAGCCTAAATTCAAATTACTGTTCAGGATTACCGTTAAATTATACAACGGTACACACACTATGTACACAATATTACGTGGTTAAATTTAGCAGATATATTGTCTTTGCACGCTCAACATACATCTTTTATGGACCATGTGATGAATTGGGACTTTTCACAATGCCCGGGCATTACTAATAAAGACATGCTACTTTGGGCTAAGTAATCAATTATAATTTTAACTTCTTTATTACATTATGATTATTTTCATGTGGTTTTCGAACAATCTGATAATATGTAAAATATAAACAGGTTGGCATTGTGTTGTTCGCCGATGAGACGTCTCTTATTTTTGAAATAGACCATCATGGCGAAGATACTATTGCGGTAAATGGGACCATTTCTAACTGGTTCAGCCAATAACCTTATGTTAAATATAAACAAGACCCAATACATTAGTAATTATATTATCTTTGTCATAGTGCAGTGGTTCCCAAACTTATTTTGTCTACTGCCCACTTTGAGAATAAATATTTTTTTAGCGCCCCCATTTTTTCGCCTATTTAAAAACCAGCCAACTGATACAGGAATGCACAATTCGGGTTATTTAACAAAAACTTGTTAAAACATGATAGATATCTACGAGTACTAATAACTATTAAAATGCGAAAGTGTGTGCCTTTTTATTTGTTTGTTTGTGTCTACTTTCATTACGAAATGGAGCGACCGATGACATGATTTTCATTTTTTCTATATTCAATAAAATAGGACAGATATATGAACTACGCGGAGAGAAATATAGAACCGAGTTTGAGCAATCTTTTAATTCATATTAGTTGATGTTCACAAGTTGTTGTTGAGAGTCGAGAGCTCTTGCAGTCGTTGTTTAAGAGGCCTCCTAGCTAAATAAAGCTCCTAGCAAAAAAAAAACATTTTCTTTCTGGGTCTCTTACCGCCCCCCTTGAGACCTGCAGCGCCCACAAGGGGGCGTTATCGCTGGATTCCCGATTTAAAGAGGGGAAGCAGCTATTACATTACATTCAAGATATTCTTTTCTTTAACATTGAACATTTATTATATATTCCACACATACATATAATATGTATTCCCTGAAAATACTCCTTAATTCCGTACTGGAAAATATCAGACTATGCTGTTTGATCGAATGATTGAGTTTTATCGAACAGCGAGAGCTTTTCATAAAACGAAAGCCTCCATTGATTAAATCAAAACGAGTTAAATTGTTCGCTGGCGAAAGTTTTCATTTGGTTAATAAATAAAGCTGTCATGTTATAGAATGGCTGTTAATTATGAGTTAGTCTCGAGTGGTCTAAACGCAATTACTCTTCAACTAGGCTAAAACGCTTACCGTCCTATTATAAAACGTAGACTAACTTTGTTACTATAGGTTTAAACCATTAACCGACAAATTCAAGTTGACATTTTCAGATGAGACAGTGGCATATTACTAGATGTCAACTTGATTTGGTCGGATAATGGTTTAAACCTAGTAACAAACTTAGTCTGCAGTTTATAATAAGACGCTTAAGGGTCCTCCCCGCGCCAACGACCTTGAAAACACAAAA
The DNA here is from genome assembly GCA_963555685.1 of Acrobasis consociella. Taxonomy (NCBI): domain Eukaryota; kingdom Metazoa; phylum Arthropoda; class Insecta; order Lepidoptera; family Pyralidae; genus Acrobasis; species Acrobasis consociella. The sequence continues at coordinate 2,822,274 of OY743127.1, forward strand.
AAATTAATTTCTCTTTCTGTAAGTGAGATTATCAGAAACCCTCGTACAACTTTTTAGCTAGTATCCTTAAGTTTCATTAGAACCTTGAAAATCATTGAAATAAAATACCCTGAATTTTCCTTTGCAAAAAATACTAAAAACGGCCATTTTTGACTCTTTTTGTAAAGGTTTCTAAACCGGATAGTATTTCAATGACTTTCGAGGTTCTAATGAAACTTCAGGATACTAGCTAAAAAGTTGTACGAGGGTTTCTAATAATCTCACTTACAGAAAGAGAAATTAATTTTTTTGTGTTTTCAAGGTCGCTAGCGCAGGGAGGAGCCTTAATGTCGTAATTAGTACAAGTACAAGTAGTAATAGAAAGTGATCTAAAGACTATTCTTGTCCAAAAATGAAGTGGTCTAAAGTAACGCTGCGGCTACGTGGTTCGACAACGTTGTCCGACATATCGGACGACGAGGAATTTTGATTCCTTGCTGTCCGACATGTCGGTCTATCAGGATTTTTTTATTCCACTTAGTTCGACCATCGGACCAAGAGGACATTTAATGTAATATTTCGTCAAATTTATAAGATGCTCCCATGCTGGTCTGGGAGAAATAAAAAAAACTTAGAATGTACCTGCTGCTTCTCTTCCCACGCAGATCGTAAAAGCCGATCGAGGGAATGAGCAAAAATACAAATCATGTTAACAGGCGATGCGGCTAGCAACCCATCACTGTATTGATTGCTTTTCCATCTTCTTGCCCACCATGACGCTAAAAGTGGCTTTTGGGTCTTGCGGCCCTGGGCTCTGCATAGAACCGCAAGACCTAAAATGCTCTGTCTGCCCCATTAGGAATAAAGACGTGATAGTATGTATGTATGTATGTATTTATAAGATTGTCTAAACGTAATCTAGTCTAAATATGAGGTGGTCTAAACCAAACTTTAAGAGCGAATTCAAACAAATTAGTTTAAAACGTTTTCCAAGATTAATGGCAATTATCATCATCATCATCATCAGATCTTTTAGTCTCCAGGAGCACGACCCTCTCTGTACTACTACAGCCTTGTTAGGCCATAGCAGCCAGAGGACTTGGCCAACACTCTCCTCGCTGGCCAGACGGGTTGGAGAGGTCTCATTGATGTTTATAAGCTTTGTTTAGCGTATTTCCTTGTACGTTATCCACGGGAAGACTTGGAGTAGCAGTCCTATTCTACTCTTCCGGAAACCACACGGAGAATTATTAAATTACTAGCTGGTGCCCGCGACTTTGTCTGCGCAGTATTTTTATAAATTGTAGCCTATGTATTATTCTAATGTATAAGCTATAATATTGTAAAGTTTCATTAAAATCCATTCACTAGTTTTTACGTGAAAGAGTAACAAACATCCATCCATACTACTTTCGCGTTTATAATATTAGTAGGAAAGTAGGTTAACTAGTACAATATATAAAAAAAAATATACTGAAACTATTTTAAGGGTGAATTCAGTCAACTTCAGATTCTGAACAACTTTCCCCGAGGAACATATGTCGACATATTTCAAATAATTTTTAGCCTTGCATACAAGTTTACCGATCAGCTGATCCGAGGTTGTATGGGAAACAAAAATTATTTTTTATATTTCGTCATATGTTCCTTGGGGAAAGTTGTTCAGTATCTTGGACTGAATTCACCCTTAAAATAGTTTCAGTATATTTTCTTAGACCTTATAATACCCCGAATGTTTGCTTACATTGTTTGTTGAAATGCTCTTACAATAACTTCTGAAGTTCACGGCCAGTTGGTGTCAGTTGCACTTGCACTTTGAATTTGGCTACGGTTCAACAGCTGTAAAGCCTTGAGGCACAAAATATAATAGTTAAAGAAGGATAATGATACTTTCGTCGACGGAAGGCACGTGTAAATTGTAGGTCCGAACGCCATCTAGCGTTGGCTCAAACATATCCCAGGATTGGTTCTTGGATTGCGTGGTTAGACGGCAGTCGCTGTGTTTAACATTTTTTCAAAACTAACTGACTTCACCCCCAAACTATACAATCTATTTCAATAAAATTTCTATGGGATTATTTAGCAAGTTTATCTGTCAAAAAAAGAATTTTCCAAATCGGTCCAGGCGACTTTGAATTAATCGGTGAAGATACATAAAAAAATATCGCAACGAATTGATAACCTCCTCCTTTTTGGAAGTGAGTTAAAAACCACTAACCTGGTCAAATCACCTAGGTTAGGTAGCAGACCCCGGGCCCTCAAGCGTTACCGCTGTCATGCCTACCCATCGTCATATAAACATTATTATTTCTTTTCCTTGTAACTAGATGGCGCTTTAAGGCAAAAATTAAAACATAAAAATCTTTTATAACTATAATATAATTAAAGTAGTACTCTAATTATTTAAATGAGACTTATATGTAATGCAATATATTTTTTAAAAGTATATTCAACACTTTCTTCGTCACCTATTTGGCTAGTCGTGTCTCTGAGAGGCCGCTCCGCAACTCCCGTTTTGCGTGCTTACGGCCTCTCCAATCGTTTCTATGGCGTTGGGTATCTGTTACGTTAGTAATTATATTATCTTTGACGCTGTGGATGCAACCGGGAGCTAAGTATAGGGAGCTATATACAGCATGCGGGGACTCCCCGTACGCGGGCTAGCGACCAATGAAAGCCATAAGTCGATATAGTGATTCTACGCCGACAGCGGTTATACCCTCCATGCTGTATATCGACTGTACACATTCTATCAACTTGTGAAAACGGCTCCCCGCATGCGTTACGGAAATCTCTCGCCCCCGAATTAAGAATAATAAATATATAAATATACAGGGACAAATTACACTGATTGAGCTAGCCCCAAAGTAAGTTCGAGACTTGTGTTATGGGATGCTAACTCAACGATACTATATTTTTATAACAAATACATTATAGATACACATCCAAGACCCAGGACAATTTGAAAAAGGCTTTCCAACTTGCCCTAACCGAAGATCGAACCCGGGACCTCTGGGTGGCGGACTAGCATGTTGACCACTACGCCACGGAGGTCGTCATTCAATTCATTCAATTCGACTAACACAACTAGTGAAAAGCAGCAGAATTGATGTCTGTTGCTCTCTTTAATTTGCACTCGAGTTGCTATCAGACACAGAGCCTTTTGCTGGAGAATTTATCTCTTGACTGAGGAGAATTTAATATCCTTTTCAACGTTTCTGGAGTGTCACATTATACAACAAAATTCTACAATATAAGTACTTATTTACGTTTGCCCTGCAATTTTTCAAGTATAACATCTAACAAAACATCAATGTACCAAGTTTATTTGCCAGGCAAACTTAAAAAGACCCGACTTTCAAGCGTTCACGCCTAATGACTTGTTGTAACGGCTGAACCGATTTATTATTCAATTGTAGCTAATAACCACTGCAAGAAAAAGGATTCACGTAAAAGCAGCATCGATATCAGTCCATGTCTTCGAGAGCTGCAATGACACAGACAGACAGACATTGGTGTCAAACTTATAACACCCCTCTTTTTGTATCGGGGGTTAAAAATCACAACTTACTACCAGTACAGTAGTATAGTAATCTCATTGTCTTCTTCTCGAGTTGAAGAGATCTGTTCGAGCAAGAAAAATTCTTTCATACTTTGTTGCATAAATATTTGAGTCCTAGCATTACGGAAGCAAGGCGGGCGCAAAGCCGAAGCAAGGCGAGTGCGTGTGGACTTCGGTAAATGCAATTTGAGTTGTATTGTTGTGTTATAGGACTCAAATTATATAAAAACAAATTTCAAAGTGGGCTAGGCGTGCGCTTAGCGTGTGCGTATCGTCTAAACGCACCCTAAGGAAAGATATCTGTGTATTTTCAACTCATTGACGATCATTGATTGCTAAACGTCGTACTTTTCCTTAACTCGACGCAACGAAAAAAGTATGTTCATTCAAAATGTATACTGACATATACGGAGGGACCTGAAAAATCACCGCCCCAAGGGTACAGATAGTGTGTGAGTTCGGAAATTGATGCTATAAATTATACCTGGCTACACGTCGTATATTGGAAGGAAATGTGCGGGTAAATAAACAAACTTTAGCTGTAGCGTTTTTGATGACGTAACACTTACAACACTTATAGGTATTATAAGGGCGAAAGTTTCTGAGTGTTTATGTGTATGTTTGTTACTTCTTCAAGTGCAAACGGCTGGACCAATTTTTTATAAAATTTGCATTGTTTTCCCGCGGGTAACACCGCGCGGCGCAGATAGTTTTAAATAATTATGAGAATATTTTATTGTTATACTATTTTCAGCCTATACTGTCCCACTGCAGAGCAAAGACCAAAGAGAAAAATAAAAGAATTAAATGTACTAACCATAGTATTGTGTATACTTTTTATAAGTTTGTTTTTTGGTAGATTTTCGTGCGTTTAAGTGGCCAACACTGGTGTCAGATTTTTCAAGCTGCCTTAAAGCATCTGACATAGTTTAACGACTGCCACACAACGTAATATAAGAAGATAAAATATCACGTAGATAATAATGCTCTCCGAAATAAAGGTGATTTTTCATTAAAAATAAATTTTCTAGAAATAAATAAAATTAAATAACCGGCTAAGTGCGACTTGGACTCGCGCACGAATGATTTCGTACCATTATGTATAAAAAATGACGTTTTTCTGTATGGGAGCCCTCCTGAAAATTTTATTTAATTCTCTTTTTAGTACTTGTTTTTATAGCGGACAGAAATACATCATCTGTGGAAACTTTAACTGTCTTGTTATCACGGTTCATGATATGCGGCCTGGTGACAGACAGACAGACAGACAGACAGACGGACAGCGAGTCTTAGTAATAGCCTAAAAATGTACAAATCTCACCGAGTCCCCAAGTAAGTTAAAATTTGTGTTATAGGTTAAGTATTCCAACGATCCTATCATCATCATCATCATCATCATTTCAGCCGCACAACGTCCACTGCTGGACGCAACGATCCTATATTTTATGGTTAATACATTAAATAAACATCAAATTCCAGGACTGTTAAAACAAGGCTGTTTTTCAACTTGCCTGGCTTGACATCGAAACCCAGAACTCCGGAGTTGCGTTCTAGCGTGTTAACCATTACGCTACTAAGGTAGTATACTTAGTTTTGTAAGATTATCGATGTTTTGTAAGGGCCCTGAAAAATGACCTCCCGAAGAAAGTGTGTACATACATACTATCACATCTTTATCCCTAATGGGGCAGATAGAGCATTTTGGGTCTTGCGGTTCTATGCAGAGCCCATTGCTGCAAGACCCAAAAGCCACTTTTAGCGTCATGGTGGGCGAGAAGATGGAAAAGCAATCAATACAGTGATGGGTTGCTAGCCGCATCACCTGTTGACATGATTTGCATTTTTGCCCATTCCCTCGATCGGCTTTTACGATCTGCGTGGGAAGAGAAGCAGCTGGTACATTCTAAGTTTTTTTTTATTTCTCCCAGACCAGCATGGGAGAAGAAAGTGTGTGCGATCGGAAATTGAGGCTATAAATTATAACTGGCTACGTACACCTTGTATATTGTAAGAAACTGTATAAGTAAGGCCAACAGGACCGCAGAATTAATATAAGTATTACATACAGAACGGAATCTCCTACAGTCTGACACAATATGCGTCCCCATTCCTCGGCTCTGCACCTCTCCCCCGTTCTCGCCTTGTCAAGGCGGCTAGGCGCCTGCAGCCGCCCGCTCAACACCACGCAAGGTGAGCACGGGGGAGAGGTGCGATTGCGTTCTGTAGGTCATACTCATAATTATTCTGTGACGGGATGAAATTTTCTGTGCGGTGACCTCGCGGCGCTTTATTTAGGTGTTCAATGAATTCCAATGTGAACTTTATTTTCTAGGTAGCTAAGTTAAAAATTTTGACAATTCCCTGATAGCCAACCGGCGCGCTCGCCACGCGTTTGCATATATCCACGAAATATACATGAAAAAAATATGTGTTACCAGTTTATAATATAATAAAAAATATGCAAAAGTAAAGAACTTACAGAAAAACAGAAAAAAATGGTTAAAAATCGAACGAGATAAAATGATTTATGAAAATATGTCTATCTCACTCACAAAAGCGATATGGACTTTGACGTCAGAAGTCCATATCGGACTTCTTATTTTAATTGAAACATATCACATGTTGGTCGCTGATTAAGATATTTTCTAAATTCTTTCATATTTTTTTACTGTATATAATTATAAATGTTATCAAGCAAATAAAGAAATACGTGCATATTCTCTATTCAAACCGAGTAAACGCGCCCTAAATGTACTGAAAATTTCCTTTCTTGTATTTTAGAATTACATTATAATTAATTAACTAAATGCTATTCTATAAATTAAAAATATTACTAAAAATAAAAACATTAATTTATATAAAAAATCGTTCCCAGATCGCCACCGTCAACAGGCAGAGTCCCCAAGAGGCTGGCGGCATTTCCGCGTTGTATTGCAAGGCTAAGCCTTTGGCCGAAATGCGCACCAGCTCTTGGGTCCCCAGAGACGTCGATCAAACGTGTGGAGACCTCTCTAAATAGTTGACGGGCTTCTACACCCCAGGGCCCTAAGGTCTCCACGGCGAAGGGCACAAATATATAAGGCTCGCCTAGACCCGCGTATTTGCGCTTTTTATTCGCTTCTGCTCCCGCTGCGGCCGCGCCCGCTCTTCGGGCGGTCGCTTGGAGGTGAGATGGGGCCACAGTGTCTACACAGGTGGCATCCCAAACCAAAGACCGCCCGTTTTTCCACGGAATGAGCGTCATCCCGTCTGGCCTCTTGCCATCGTCTCGGGAAATACCAGCAGGCTCTAGAACCGCTGGTACACCGGCGCTAGCAAAAGCCCGACGGATGACATCATTCAAAGCAGCGTGGCGCGGGATGCGGCCAGCACTGCGGCGGCAAGCCAGGCCATGGTGTCCTAGGTGATCGACGTCACCCCCGCAACGGCAGCGATGGGGCTCATTTGTCCTGGCCCCTAAACGGAGACTCACCGCTAAACTGAAGGTGGTTCTTTCCAGAAGGGTACCTACCGCTGCTGATGGGTGGGCATTTAACCAGTACCCTGACTCTGGCATGCAGCTAGCCCGAAGGCGGGACCGCTCCGCGTCATCAACAGCTGTTTCTAATAGATTATTTTTTATGTTCTCGCAGAGGGGCTCGTCCCATTGTCGCTGCGAGGCCAGATTCAGGGGTAGTTGACCACTCGGACCTACTGCACAAAACCAGGCATTCTTAGCCTCGGTCAGGCAAGCAAACTCTGCATCGCAAGGCGATGGGCCTAATATTTTACCAACGAGGTTGCTTGTGCCATGGACTGAAGATAAAAATGCCGGTAGTGCTATACTGGAAATTTTTCTTATTCCAAGACCACCATACCGTATGGGAAGTGTCGCTTGGGACCAACTTCTGTCGTTTAGGAGGCAGTTAAATATTTTATTTATAGAATCCCTTATGATGTTATCTAAACGAGACAGAAGATGGCAGTGAGCCCATAGAGATGTACACCGAAGGGCATAGGTAGTCTTAGGGACAAAAAGGCAGAATTTTATAATTGAATAAGCCATATGAGGATTAATTTCACCCAGGCGATTGGAGGATTCTTCAAAGTGTAATATTTGATCTTCCACGAATTTGGTAAAAGAATCCTCCAGCACTGGAGCCCCCAGGAGGCGAAGCGATTCATTATTGATAATTTTAATATTGGGAGCCAAAACATTGAATTTGGAATTTAATTCAGCGCAAAAATGTGGAGACAGTCCGTCACAGAAATATAATTCGCATTTGGAATAATTTAATTCTAGACCAATTTCATTGAAAGATCTTATAATTTTCTCAAGGTCAGCTAAAACTGAATCAGCATCGACTCCTAAGGTTCCATCGTCCAGGTAAAATACATTAAATTTTGATGCCAAATTTTTAATGTAGGGGTGGATAGCCAAACTAAAAATTGCTGGTCCCAGCGGGTCGCCCTGCTGACAGCCAACTGCGGACTTTATTAATTGACCGTCGTATACCAGGCACGACGGTTCACTATAGCACTGCCACAGGTAAGGAAAAGCGCCTGGTATAGAGGTTTTTACTTCTGTCAGCAGAGCGCCACGGTCTACAGAGTTGAATGCGTTCTTAACATCCACTTTTAAAAACACCTCGGCTCCTCCGCGCTTTAGAAAAGTACGAGCAGCATGTACGGCGGCCTCGCACCCCCCTTTTGTTCCGAATCCTAGTTGTGTCGGTTGAAACTGCTGCTCCAACACAGGCAGAACATGCTTGCAACAAATTTTAGACACAACGCGGCGAATGGTATTGCCTACAGCAATGGGGCGAATGCCACCGTCCTTTTTTCGAAGGGCACATGTACTGAAATGAATAAATGGTAAATAAAGTTTGCAGTGACGTCACACGTTGATTTTGCAGATTATTATTAAACATCTAAATAGAACACAAAACCATAAAAATAAAGTCAGAGTCAAACGAGTCAGACTCCATTTCCAGACAGAATTTCCGCCTCGCGCCCGCCCGGCGCTCGCCCCGACTGGACTTCGCTAAATGCAATTTGAGTTGTACTGATGTTTGATAGAACTCTTTCAAAGCGCGCTAGGCGTGGGCTAAGCGTGCGCGTGTGGTCTGAACGGCTAAAGGCCTGAATACTGAATAGCACATTAAAACCAGCAAGCCAAATTCGTCGACAGACAAACGTCACTTCATTACGCATTCGTTTGCAGTGAATGACAAATTTGGACTGACTGCCCGCGACTACACTGGTTTAAATTGTATGATAATAGAATCACACTAATGTTTTCACTAAATTCTTGTTGTTGTTATGATAGAAATTATCATCATCATCAGGACTTTTTGTCTCCACTGCAGGAGCACGACCCTCTCTGTGCTACTAGAGCTATACATAGCCAGAGCAGTCAAAGGATTTGGTCTACACTCTCCATGCTGGCCAGACAGGTTGGATGTTTATAAGCTTTGTTTAGCTTGTATTTTCAAAGTCGCCTTCTACGACATCCACGGGAAGACTTGGGGTGTTTCTATTCTACTCTGCACTGCGATAAAAAATTATGTTCTTGTTCTATATTCCAACTTCTTTTTCTTAGGATAAAAATTATGTTTTTGGTGTAATGTTGAAATGATGTTCTTGTTGTAATGTATAAACGATGTTTTAGTTCTTAAGCATTGATTTTAGGCTCAGCATCTTGCTAAGCCTCAATCTTTCCTTCCGCGATGTTTTTAATGACATTATTGTGTCGTATAAATTGACCACATATGTGTTGAGGAATGTGCCCAATGAAAAGGCAGAAGTCGTGTCGTATAGGGAAGTCAAACATTTAGCTGAAGATCGGGAGACATAGAAAATTCTTCACCGAAATTAACCTAGTACTTTAATATATTGATACATACAGACGGTTTTTATAGGTGGGACTTTTACACAAAAATACCTATATAACTTTTTTACGAAACTACATTTGGGTGATAGGGCAGCTCTCACTTAATCATAAAAGCCAAGTTTTGAAGAAGCGTCAATCATCACCATACTTATCTTATCATACATTGAAAGTAGTAATAAAAAAACTTAGAATGTACCAGCTGCTTCTCTTCCCACGCAGATCGTAAAAGCCGATCGAGGGAATGGGCAAAAATGCAAATCATGTTAACAGGCGATGCGGCTAGCAACCCATCACTGTATTGCTTTTTAGGGTTCCGTAGCCAAATGGCAAAAACGGAACCCTTATAGATTCGTCATGTCTGTCTGTCTGTCTGTCCGTCCGTATGTCACAGCCACTTTTTTCCGAAACTATAAGACCTATACTGTTGAAACTTGGTAAGTAGATGTATTATTTGAACCGCATTAAGGTTTTGACACAAAAATAGAAAAAAACAGTAAATTTTGGGGGTTCCCCATACTTAGAACTAAAACTCAAAAATTTATTTTTCATCAAACCCATACGTGTGGGGTATCTATGGATAGGTCCTCAAAAATGATATTGAGGTTTCTAATAGCATTTTTTTCTAAACCGAATACTTTGCGCGAGAGACACTTCCAAAGTGGAAAAAAGTGTGTCCCCCCCCCCGTAACTTCTAAAATAAGAGAATGATAAAACTAAATAAAATATATGTTGTTCATTACCATGAAAACTACCAGCGAAAATTGGTTTCAACGAGATCTAATAAGTAGTTTTTTTTTAATACGTCATAAATCGTAAACGGCGATTTACCTTTCATTCAATCAACTCAAATATAAAAATTAAAAGTACATACTACAAGACTTTTATATTATGTTATTTGCTACTACGGAACCCTTCATGGGCGAGTCCGACTCGCACTTGGCCGCTTATTCATCTTCTCACCCACCATGACGCTAAAAGTGGCTTTTGGGTCTTGCGGCCCTGGGCTCTGCATAGAACCGCAAGACCCAAAATGCTCTGTCTGCCCCATTAGGGATAAAGACGTGATAGTATGTATGTATGAAAGTAGGCTTCTTTGATTTTGCAAACGCTTCTGATCCAATCTGAGGCTTTTATCATTGTGTGAGAGCTTTAGGTTAGGACGCCGGACTATATTAAGGTGCGCCTCAAAATGGTTTCGCTTCGAGAAATACCTCATATTCTGAATAGTTAGTTACCTCATATTCTGAGAGAAAATATCGTACAATATGCGGCCGGCCTAACGTCATTGTCTCTCCTCATCACGTAGACGAACAATAGGGATAGAGAACTATTGACGTTCGGAAGTAAAGTTCCACTGTAATCCTAGAGAATATGTTGCCTGAATTTGTTCGCTTTGTGTGTTTAACTACCGAAAGTAAAAGAGAGGTGATGTGAGTTTGACGTAAGTACCTGTGTATTTGTATCAGTGCCATAGAATATGAGTATTACCAGGCCTGTGTCACTCCGCGTGTAGGTATCTAAAATATAACAACATTATTACTATGCGCGCGGCGACCACACCGGAGTTGTAAATTCAGTGACATGGATCGTATGTTTAGAGTTATAAGAATGAAATTGGCTTGCAATGCACTTCTAGGTATCTAAACGAAAAGGTGCCGAGTTCTGATGCGAGCTAAATTAAACCATATCGCTAACGACATTGAGTAGATATTTCTTTGAATTCCTTTGCTGAGTAAGACTTCTGTACGTGGGTACTGGTACTTATTCTGTGGTGTTACATACAGAACGAAATCACCTAAGGCCCCGCACAGTCCCCATCCCCCGTCCTCACACCTCTCCCCCGTTCTCGCCTTGTTGAAGCGGCCAGGCGCCCGCAGCCGACCACTCAACATCCTCGGTAAAGAAGTGTAATTTAACATATTACCGCGACATGCCTATACGCACTGTATCATTGTACATACATACATACTATCACGTCTTTATCCCTAATGGGGCAGACAGAGCATTTTGGGTCTTGCGGCTCTACGCAGAACCCAGGGCCGCAAGACCCAAAAGCCACTTTTAGCGTCATGGTGGGCGAGAAGATGGAAAAGCAATCAATACAGTGATGGGTTGCTAGCCGCATCGCCTGTTAACATGATTCGCATTTTTGCCCATTCCCTCGATCGGCTTTTACGATCTGCGCGGGAAGAGAAGCAGCTGGTACATTCTAAGTTTTTTCATTTCTCCCAGACCAGCATGGGAGTAGCATTGTATTTCTGATTAAGTATATTTGTAGTCATAAATTAGAATAAGTAGGTTAAGCTCTCGCCTTTTAACTTGTAAATCTTGTACAAGAACAATAAACATACATACGTGTGTTCAAATAGAGTTTCCTTAACTCTACAACATCCCTCAAGATCCATCAAGATATTGTAGTAGTTCTTAAACGAGTGAACTGATTTTAAATAAGGTTTTTTTCAAATATAACTAAATAGGATTTTAGTCTTAGAATAGTCGCGATATTATAGTATTCGCTATTATCCAACTACTCAAATCATATTCTTTTTTCTAAAAGTCAATACAAACATTTTCAGGAAAATTTTCAACGAAAATTCTCGAGAAATGTTAAAAATTTCCGGAAATTTTCAAGAAAAGATTTTTTTTTTAATTTCTCCTCTGCACTATACTTATGTTATGCACAATACTAGTTGCAACTGTAGACTAAGGTTTGCAACCGTTCGATACTACCTTTCTACCTATCTCGTCAATATGTGTGAAGTACGATATTTGTCTGCTAAATTAAAGTTTAAGATATAAACGATTTGGTAGATATCGGACAGCCGAATCGAATGAATCAATATTCGAGCCGCACAGCGGTTCGCCGAACACCAATATCATTTTAAACTCATCCAATACGAGTACGATACAATTTTCATACGATACAACCGCGTATTTTAATTACCTTTGAAACATATAATATAAAAATATACATAATTATAGTTCCTTTTAGGTATCGAGTATGTGATATACAACGTGGAAGGGACATACCTGTAATAAATCGAACCACCTATTGTATACTCCATTTGGTTAGGTATTTAAATAAATGTAAACAATCTTGACATGTCTTTTTATTGAAATATACACTTTATAAATCAATACCTTTGCAAATTACAAAGTAATAATGTTATATATAAATTACATAATTACTTTGTAATTTGCAATATCCAACACCAAGAATATCTCATGCTTAAAGTATTCTTGGTGTTGGATATCACTGCCACCTCTTCCTTTGTTTGCTGGATGCAGTGCATAGTAAACCTTATAGCCTTTAAATGTAATATATGATTGTTTAGTAAAATGTGTTTCGGACACTAGACACACATCAATATGTTCCATATCTAGGACTACTTGCAGTTCATTTTTGTGTTTAAGTAGCCCATTGCAATTCCACGCCATAATTTTAAGATTGTTCATGGTTTGTTTTTAGAAATATCGATCTTGGTGCTATTTTCAATTTTTTTTAGACGTTCATCAAATGAAGTCATAAGTTTATATGACTATATAAACTTATGACTTGGAAACGAGGGCTTAACGTGCCCACTGGACTCAGTGGGCACGTTAAGCCCTCGGTCCCAGTCACTGTCTTTGACATTGTTCCTTACCTAAAACCATGTCACAGGCCTTAAAGGCGGTTTAAAAACTCTGACACTAGTGTTAGTCACTAACACACACGATAAGCAAGAAACAAAGATCAGTCCAGTGCAAAAAAATAATATTGCGACTGTAAATTTGAGATGTAAGCTATCCTATCTTTCAAAATTTGACGACCTCCGTGGCGTAGTGGTCACCATGCTAGTCCGCCACCCAGAAGTCCCGGGTTCGATTCCCGGTCAGGGCAAGTTGGAAAATGGCCTTTTTCAAATTGCCCTGGGTCTTGGATGTTTATCTATATATGTATTTGTTATAAAATATAGTATCGTTGAGTTAGTATCCCATAACACAAGTCTCGAACTTACTTTGGGGCTAGCTCAATCAGTGTAATTTGTCCCTATATATTTATTATTATTATTTATTAATTGGAACAAATTGCACACGGTGTGCAAATCAAATTTAAAATCGGTTCAGTAGTTTAGGAGTCCATCACGGACAAACATAGTGAAGATGATAACTAAAGCCAATTACCTCTTTTTTCCTATTTCGTCTGTATAACTTACTTTATAAGTTTGTATTTTTAGTCTAAGCATGGCATCCGCGGTAACCCCATGACATAATGCTGAGCGGAGACCAATTTTGGACTGTTTGTTAATTTGTAATAGTACCGAATTGTATTCCTCATTTGTGTACCAAATAAACAATTTTTCTTTCTTTCTTGTTTCCAATAAAAAAAATTAAAACTAAAATATATCAATCGATATTTGAAGCTCTTCCATGCTGGTCTGGAAGAAAAGAAAAATCTTAGAATATACCAGCTGCTTCTTTTCCCGCGCAGATCGTAAAAGCCGATCGAGGGAATGGGCGAGATTTGAATCATGGTAATAGGCGATGCGGCTAGCAGCCCATCACTATTTTGATTCCTTTTCCATCTCAATGCCCACTATCACGCTAAGCGTGGCCTTTGAGTCTCACGGCCCTGGGCTCTGTCTTCCCCGTCAGGGATATAGACGTGAAAATGTATCTGTATATACTTAAAGCGGTCCATCGAACTCAATATAATTTTAATCGCACATTATTACTCACCACCGTAACCAGCGCTCTGTGTATTTCAATTAACCAGCCGTCGATTTTACCCATTAAATTTTAACAGGGAAAATTGACGTTTCCATTTTACATAATTAATATTTTGCATCCAACTTTTCCGTCATTTCCAGGCCTTGGAGCTTGACAAACATTGACATTTTGTTATTGACTAATAGATAATCATTATCATATTTATTTATGTATGTATTTCTTGCAATTATAGTATCGTTGAGTTAGTAACCCATACCATAGCACAAGTCTCTTACTTTGGGGCTAACTCTATCTATACAATGTCCTTTTTTATTAAGTACAAATATTTTAAGGGGTGATACAGTCCATCATTTCGAACAACTTTTCCCAATAAATGTATATCGAAATACGAAAAAATTTTCATTTTCCATAGTAATGATATCACGTGACAACTTCGATTTGTATGAGAACCTAACAATTTTTTTTCTTATTTCGATGTACATTTATTGGGAAAATTTGTTCGAAATGATGGACTGTATCACCCCTTAAAATATTTGTACTTAATTAAAAAGGACATTGTATACTTATTTATTTATTATCATTCATCTTCTTCCTTGCCTTTTCCCTGTTTGGGGTCAGCTCTATATCAACTTATATTTATATGTTGACAATAATTTACTAATAATAAATAACTAACAATCTGCTGACAACTACAAACAAAAATACTTTTTAATTATATTTTATCATTTAAATTTATAAATTAACTGCATGTCATAAAACTCGCTTGCCGTTCCACTTTTTGGTTGCGATACCCGACAGGGTTCATAGTGTACCTAATTTAAGACAGTGACTTTTAGTAGTTAGAACTGATGTACATTATGAAATGCAATAAATAATTTGAATTGAATTGAATAACCTTCTTTACTTTGCCATCTCTGTTTATCCACATCCAATCTCACTTCTATCTCGGCCTTCTTCTTCCTCTATAATCATTATTATCAGGCCTTTTTATCTCCACTGCAAGAGCACGATCCTCTATGTACTACTAGAGAGTACTAGAGCCATACTTGGCCAGAGCAGGCTGAGGATTGGTCTACACCCTGGTAGCTGGCTCTACGCGTTGAAAGGGTCTCATTGATGTTTCATAAACTTAGTTTAGCTTTTATTTCCTAAGTTGCCTTCTACAACAATTACCTCTTCCCATTCCTCTCGCGAGTCTGCTGGAAGAAAGTTTTTAGAAATAAGTAGCACCTATGTAATATACAACGTATACTTTTACAAATTTTCTATTTATAAATATTCAATTGTACATCAACCAATAAAATTATTTATTATATGGGACTGAAATATATTTTTTTCGGTTTTAAGTATTTGTTATAGCGGCAACAGAAATACTTACATCATCTGTGAAAATCTCAACTGTCTAGCTATCACGGTTAATATACAGCCCTGTATCTAGTAATAGGTACTCGTTTTTACCCTTTGGGTACAGAACCCTAAAAACTAGGTACTACGGGAAAATTCTTACTTATAACTATAGTACACAGCCGCCATTTGAAAACCCTTCGAAAAGCCCCATCGGCCATCGGTTTGTTGGTTACTTTACTACAATGACTCACTTTGGTAAATCAAGCTGAGGTCGACTGACTGGTTTAAAGTATTTCCACATCATTTCATTCATTCATTATCAGGTCTTTTTGTCTCCACTGCAGGAGCACCCCCCTGTGTACTAGCAGAGCCTTAGGTGGCCAAAGCAGCCAGAGGACTTGGCCTACACTCTCCACGCTGGCCAGACGGGTTGGAGAGGTTTCATTGATATTTATAGCTTTGTTTAGCTTGTATTTCCTAAGTCGCCTTTTACGACATCCACGGGAGGACTTGGAGAGGCCCTATTCTACTCTGCCGGAAACCACACGGCACACAAAAGTATTTCCACGTGTCTCAGCGAAGGGCATCGGGTCAAATAATGCACAATAGAACAGCACAATATTCGTTAACCATCGGAACGATTACATGCAAATTGGAGGTGGCATGGCGAACATGAGTGTCCAAAGCAGTGGCGTAAGCCATAAGCGAAAGCAGTGGTAGAACTTTGATGGCTACATACGTTTATTTCACTGCACTTACCGGCGGGAGTACACAGTTACAGCGATTTCAGTCAAAGTCAAAATCAAACGTTTGTAATTTTTTTATAAATTTGGATTGACCGTACCCAAGATAATAATTAAAGTGGGAATGTTAAAGGGCATAACGACGGAGTAACTTCGGAGAAAGCGCAGCACACCTCTCGACACCCCTGAGTCGCCTGCACCGGTGTTGCTCCTTTGCCGGCAACTATTGTCGGCGTGTTTGAGGGGCCCATCTAGTGGGCGGCAAGCCACCACCTGCCTACAATAGACAGTAATCATGATTATGGCAGGTGACTTTTCTATTGAAATAACCCAGCATCAGTCCATCCCAAATTCATTCCATAAGCCTTAAACCTGTCCCTTTTTCATGCAATAGATTTTTCTTCTGCCAAAACCTATTCAAGGGTACACCTTTCATAGGTATATCCAGGAATGGGTATTGGCGGGAGTGCCACATAACAACAACATCTCCAAAGGGCCTCTACGTGTTGGATCTGTGTCCCCACGCAAGCCTCTCAAAGGACCGGGGTGAAAAGACCCGTGATTCTCAAAAGAAAAAATAAATACACTGTGCAATATCGTACTGTCCATGTAAAAAAATCGATGTCTGTGGTACCGTCACTTCATAATATTATAACGTCTAACAAAATATACTAAGTGAATGTGTATTTAGCATTCATTCCATGATACTGAACCCCAAAGACTTATGTCGACCTGTGAAAAAATCTCTTTCCACATAGAAACTCGGATTATCTAATCTATCAAATTGTGTAAAGGCCAAAAATTATTATATTTCAAAACGTTAAATAATTGATACTGATAAATACTAGTAATTAACATGTTTTTTTTTTGCCAATAAATATACAACAATACTTAAAATAATCAAATAAGTTACATTAATAAAAAAATGAAAATGTATATTGAGAAATAATTCATTAAAACCTTACCAAAAAAGTTACTGAAAGCGCGGCCCATGTCGAGCTATAAATTCGGGCCAGGGTCCCTCGTCAATCATCGCGTTAAGCGAAAAAATATAATATAGTGAATTTGTAATCTCTCTCATAGCTTTTACCATCTTACCTAAAACGGTTGCTAAAATTTGCGTCCCGAAATAGGCCAGAAATTCAGGATTCCTCATCAATCATTTGATCCAGGGTATAAGGTATGTAAATTTGTAATTATCCTCATAACTTGTACCACCATCTTACCGAAAATGGTTGCTTAAATTCGCCTGGCGAACTGGACCAGAAATTCGGGGTTCCTCTTCAATAATATGCTCTAAGGAATACGAAAGATTAAAAAATATTTTCGATAATAACTCTTACGGCTTGTACATCACTTTTTACACCACCTTGGCAAAAATGGTTCCTACAATTTGCCCGGCAACTCGGGCCCGGCAATTCCTCATTATTACAGACTGAAAGTTTAGAAAATCTCTTATAACTTGTACCACCATATTACCAGAAATGAAAGCTAAAATTTGCTCGGACAATCGGGGGTTCATCATCAGATATAGACTCTATAGTATACGAAAGTTCAAGAAATATTTTAAGACAATTTCTCTGCTTGTGTCAGCCATCTTGCTGAAATTCACCCGGTGACTTGGGCCCGAAATTAAGGGTTACTCAACATTTATAAGCTCTAGGGAATACTTATATTATACTTTCTCAGCATCACCTGTTGGTTGACTGGTAGAAAAGGCCTTAAGTCCGCCATTTACATATATATTGTAATGAAGTTAAATAATTATTTATTTATTTTATTTATTGCTTATGTATTCGTCCGATTTCGGAGCAGCTCGTCTCGATTCGTGCGAGTTTCGTAGAATCGTACAATACGTCTAATCGCACGCACACAACGCCGTGTCGAAGACTGCCGAACTGAAACGACGTTAGACGATGCACGGCCTTCAAGCCACACCTCCGTGCCCGTCGGAGTGGGGAACGTGAGGTTTTTTCGTTACGGAATTTCTGGATTCGGTCCCCGCGCTCAAGGCCCGCGATAGAAGCTATGCAATAGCTTAATAAAAAATATATTATATGAAATATTAAAAATATATATCGGACAATATATATTTATTTTTACAATTTTTAAAAAATGGTTACTGAAATTCGCTAGGCGAACCTAACTAGAAATCCGGGGTCATCATTGTAGACTCTATAGGGAATACAAAAGTATAAAAAAAACACAATTTCTCTCATGACTTGTACCACCATCTTGCCAAAAATGATTACTGAAATTCGCTCAGCGAATCGGACTAAAAATTTGGAGTTCCTTATCATTATAGACCCTATAATATCCTTTAAAAAGTTTAAAAAATATACATGGTCTAACAAAATATACTGACACTATTTTAAGGCTGAATTCAGTCCATAATACTGAAAAACTTTCTCCAAGGAACATATAGCAAAATTTGAAAAACAATTTCTTGCCTCCCATAGAAGCTGACCGATATTTTTCATATTTCGATATATGTTTCTTGTGGAAAGTTGTTCAGTATCATGGACTGAATCTTCCCTTAAAATAGTTTTAGTATATTTTGTTAGACGTTATTAGATAATTTCCCTCATGACTTGTACCACCATTTTGCCAAAAAATTGTTGCTGAAATTTGCTCACCGAATCGGACCAGATATTCGGGGTTCCTCATCATTTTAGACCCTATAATACAAAAGTTGAAAAAAAATACAAAGTGAACGAAGAGGTAGTATCAACCCGGAAGGGAGTAAAAGTGAACAACTTTAATTATGGGACCACCCCTGAAATCGTAAAAAAATATCTGTAGTGTAGCTCTATACAAAATTAAATACCAACCGTGCCGAAATGAATGGAGCTGCAGATTTTTTTGCGATTACAGGGATAGCCATAGTAAAAGTTGTTCACATTGATTAGTACTATTACTACCTTCCGGGGTAATACCCCCCTTTATGTTACTCTTTGTATTTAAGACGATTTCCCTCATGACTTGTACCACCAACTTGCCAAAATGATTGCTGAAATTCGCTCAGCAAATCGGACTGGGAATCCGGGGTTCCTCATCGTTGTGGACTCCATATTTAAGAGTCAAGAGAAAATCAGACCGTAGACTACGTTTGTGTGGAGAATTCTAGGGTAAGGGGATTGTAAGTTAAAAATATACAAGACAATTTCCCTCATGATTTGTACTACCATCTTGCCAAAAATGGTTGCTGAAATTTGCCCGTCAATTTGGCCCTGAAATTCGGGGTTCCTCATCACTGTAGACCCTATAATACAAAAATTTTAAAAATATACAAAGCTTAGCGGAGAGGGAATTTCAACCCGGAAGGAAATAAAAGTGAACAACTTTGACTACGGGACCACACCTGGAATCGTAAAAAAAAATCTGTATCTCTATACAAAATTAAATACCTGCCGTGCCGAAATGAATGGAGCTGCAGATTTTTTTGCGATTACAGGGATAGCCATAGTAAAAGTTGTTCATATTGATATAGTACTTTTACTACCCTCCGGGTTAATACCCCCTTTATGTTACACTTTGTATAATTTTTAACCTTTGTATTATAGAGCCTACAATGTTGATTTCTCTCATGACTTGTACCACCATCTTGCCAAAAATGGTTGCTGAAATTCGCCCGGCAACTCGGGCCAGAAATTCGGGCTTCGTCATCAATCATCGGTCCAGCGAATATGTAAGGGTGTGCTTGACATTAGAATAATGACTTTACCCAAATTAAAATACTTGCCGCTGATTGGCGCCTCGAATTTGCATAGTTTTGATTTGAGTTTTAAGTGATGTCGTTCAATAAGTTGAATGGGAAGCTTTACCTTTTGGCTCTTTTTTAGGGCGTGAATGTACAACTACATATTCTGTGTATATTTCAAAGGTCTACTACCTGTTGCCGTTATTGATACCGCAGGATGAAAAAGGCAAAAAAATCGCGTTTATTGAATGGAAATTTTATTCTGTTTTTAGGATTTTTTAGCGGCAACGAAAATGCATAAGGCATGATCTGTGAAAATTTCAACTGTCTAGCTATCACGGTTCATGAATATCAGGCACGTGCTTTCCATAGAGACTCAAAGACATTGTCTACCCGGAGGTTCCCTAATATATGCGCATTTTTTTATTTAAAAATAAATTATAATAGACTAATATTTTCAAATAAACGCGCGCTTTCCTGTCCATCGCGCCATATGCTGGCTACGTACTCGCTTACTTAGTGTAGGTATACGTATATATATATACGCAGTACTCTAGGCAGCTACCTAGAAGACAATTCTCCATAGTGTCTCGATTTACACACATTCACAGTGCACGGATAGGAATTTGCATGTGTAGTGTGATCGTCTACGTATTTCATCGACGCACACACACGCGAAATTTCCGCACACACAACCAATATCTAAGACAAGAGCTTATGCCAGCCATTTTTAAAACGCGTCAGTTATAAACAAAGCTAATTTTTGTATGGAAAAAACCATTAGGTTAGTGAAATACTGAGTTTCAAAAATGGCCCTTATCTTTAAGCTAGTTCTATCTCAATAATCAACGTTTTTTATCTCTTTTCACTTTTGACCAATAAGGAATGATATCGATTTCGAGCCTTTTTATTTGTTCCTTGAAGCATTCCGTCATGAAAAGTAGAAAGTTATTGGTTCTCGCTTGTGTTACGCTACCAATTTAAATACGCGGAATATGTTCGAGGATAAAATGAAATTACGTAAACTTTTGTGTTAGTCGTATATATTTGATATTTTTTCTTGTCCAATGATAATTATTTGCATTGTCGCATTACAAATTACAAGTGATTACGATCTGCTCTGAACTTTGTTTGCTATCGCAAATGAAATTAGGAGGAAAACTTTATTACCGCTTTATAACAACGCTTTAATGCAATGGAAAGTTTTTCATGTAAAAGTTGTGCACCAGGTGTTCTAACTTTTGAGGACAAAAGAGCAATAATCATAAATGGCCGATGCCAGCCTATTTTGGATTTCATTCAAACAAGCGGTAAGCTAAAAAGAACATTTAATAGTATTAAACAATATGACGCGTATAAGTGGCTCTCGGGATGTAAACACACTAATAGGGTCAGTTCAGTCAGAGAGTTTTTTTTGTCCCACTGCTGGGCAAAGGCCCCACAATTAGTCTATCCTGCAATAATCGGTGATGCACGTCCCTGATGAATATAGCCTGGTGACAGACGGACAGATGGACAGACGGACGGACAGCGGAGGGTCCTTCTTTTTACCCTTTGGGTACGGAACTTTAAAAGTTATTATAAAATATTAATTGTATGTACTTCTTTCTATAAGAAAAAAAATAGACGTTATCATAAGAAAGGCATTGATGCAGTACTAAAAGCTAGTAGTAAAATAGTGAGCCTGTGAGCTACAGCTATATATAATAAATAAATAAAAAACATTTGTAATAAATAAAGAAATGAACCAATTCTTCAGTTATAAAATATGCAAAACACTACAATACCTAATTTTCATTGGGCCTTACCATTTCACATCCCAATTTTACTAATTATGAGGACTGAAATATTCCTAATTTACTCCCGAAATTTAATTACTCACAAAAACGTGTTTCTTGGGAAATCTTCAAGCATTTATTATTATAAGATAATTTTAAGCGCGATCAGCGAAGATTAGTTTCAGCAATTTGTAGCGTTTAAATTAACATAGTATTAATGAAAATTATACTGTCTTATTCTAAAACGCGTTATGATTCGCATTTTCGCCCATTCCCTTGATCGGCTTTTAACATGTGCGGCTTTTAACATTTTAAACACAGGATAGTATATCTCATCATCATCATTTCAGCCGCACAACGTCCACTGCTGGACCTCTCCCAAAGATTTCCAAAATGACCGATCTAGAGCGGCTTGCATCCAGCGCCTTCCAGTATATCTATACCTATCTAAATTTGTATAGTGTAACGCTGGTATCACAGCCGTGCTTTAGCCCGTAGTTCAATTGTCAAATACGGGCGCAGTGCTGTGAAACGAGAGTTAGATACAATGGGCATGACAAATGGAAAAATATGTCTGGCCCGTCAGTAAGTTTATTAAAAAGAAATTGGTTGTTTGTAAAGTAGGTTTACGATCGAGATGTTTACGTGATAACGTCGTTTCACGGAATGACTGGCAGCGCTCGAGATGAGACGGGAGATCGGTCCGTCTCTCTCTCGTGCGATCGCGCTCGTGAGGTTTTGGTGTGACACAAGTTTCTGAACATGTCACCCGACTAAAACGATTTTAAAGACGTTATCACGTCAACATATTGTAGGTAAATATATATTTTCTTTTCTCTGAGAAACGAAAAATGACAAAGATACATCGCATTAAAATTTCGCATGACGTCACGGCTAGGTGCGACTTTTACTTAACGGTGACGTCGCATTAAGTGTCCCCCGACCCTAGACTTCTCCATACAAACGTAGTCTACGTTTGATTTTGAAACCTCATGTCAGATTCCGGTAAAAATTGGTAATTGTAAAGAAATTGCAATTATCTAGGGTTATAACTGGTTTCCTATGTAAAATTATGAACTGGAAAGAAAATATAACGATTTAGAAGTTTCCCATACTAATGGTCAAAAATGATATAAAACACCATATTCTATTTCAAGTTCATATTTTTACTGTAGGAAACTAGTTACAAACCTAGATAACTGCAATATCTTTGAAATTACAAAATTTTGCCCAAATCGGACATGTCGTTTTGAAATAAAACGTAGACTACGTTTTTTATGGAAAGTTGTATTTTGGTCTAGGGTCGGGGGGACCCTTAAGCTCGGGAACTTTGATAAATAAATAAATATAAAGGGACAAATTACACTGATTGAGCTAGCCCCAAAGTAAGTTCGAGACTTGTGTTATGGGATACTAACTCAACGATACTATATTTTATAACAAATACATATATAGATAAACATCCAAGACCCAGGACAATTTAAAAAAGGCTATTTTTCAACTTGCCCTTGCTGGGGATCGAACTCAGGACCTCCGGATTGGCGGTCTAGCGTGTGGACCATTTTTGATTTGATGCCCCTTATCTTTGAATTTTGACTTTTTTAGTAAACTGTAATATATATAAGGGTCCACTATTTTTGGATAATTGAAAAGACGGACTAATTTAAACAATCATGCTTTTCGGACCCTGTCGTCACCCCTATTAAGCGGGTGGCATTGTACGGGCTCTACCCGAAGAGATTTCCTAACGCCTTATGCGTAAAGATCTTCCACGTATCTGTGAAACCAATGTATCTATATCCCTGATATTGAGTCTACCTTTTGCCGTGTGGTTTCCAGGGACAGGAAGCGCTTTCCCTAACGTGGGTTTTTAGCGGCTAATTGATAGGCTTGAATATTTTTATTGGATAAAAAACCCCTATCGCTGGGTAACCCTTTCGATCAACTAACCATATCATATGGAAAGCCTTTAAAAGGGTTTCCCTTTAAATAAGTTGTTAAAACATGCACGTTACGTTACCCTTTCAAAAACCATTTCTCATAGGGTAACCCTATCTCATAGGCTAACCCTTTAAGAAGCGCTTTCCATGGCGGCCACGGGGCGGGGGGGATACGTGGGGGGAAAAACCCTTTCAATAAAGCGGAAAAAAATACCCCTTCCAATGATTCGGTAAACGCTTAGCCTATCATAAGGATAGGGTTACCCTATAGGGGATACGGTAAGCCTTTCGCTGGATAAGCTTTTTACAGGCTAACATAAACGTAAGGGTAAGCCTATCGTAAGGATAACCACTTAAAGGGGTTTTAAAAATTAGCTGCTAATCCGGTCCCTGGTGGTTTCTGACAGAGTGAAATAGGGCCACACCAAGTCTTCCCGTGAACGTCGCAGCTGGCGACTTAGAAAGAACAAGCTAAACAAAGCTTATAAACATCAATGAAACCTCTCCAACCCGTCTGGCCAGCGAGGAGAGTGTAGGCCAAAGTCCTCTGCTGCTCTGACCAAGTATGGCTCTAGTAGTACAGAGAGGGTCGTGTCTCGTGCTCCTGCAATGGAGACAAAAAGACCTAATGATGAGTCTACTTCCCTATCAACACAAACTACAGTTTTAATCGAAGTCTAGCTACATAGCAATCACTAAACGTCCGTCTGTCCGTTCAAATCAAAGCAGCGCATCCGTGGGGACATTTTGCTCTTTTATTCGAGTCGCAAATCGATACAGTCCGGTTCAAACTCTTTTTGTGCCATTTTACATTGCTGCACATCGTTTGATCGAGTACATTAAAACCTTTTTTTTATTTTTTACTAGCTGTGCCCTCGGTACTAAATCGGTCCAGCCGCTCACGCGTGATGTCGTGACCAAGGGAAATAGGGTTTTTTTTATTATATAGATTTTATGAACCTTTATGAACGAGCGAGCGAAGTTCTCCGAACGTACTAAGATTTAGATTGTTTAAATATAACGTGTAAAAGATCTGTATAAAAAAACACACTTGTGTGTTTTGCAAAAACAAACACATGGTGTGTTTTTCAGAAGCTCATTTATCATAATTAACTTTAGCTAGTAACTCTGGAGGAGCTCGGTGGCCTGGCTGGAGTGCACATTACTAGCGCTTTCGCAAGTAAAGCGACACCGGGCGTGGTCCGCACTTGGATGGGTGGCCACAAGTGGCATAAAAATTTCTCGAGCTCCTCCGTGCTTCGGAAGGCACTTATAAGCCGTTAGCCCCAGCTGTCATCCTTGTATGGCAGTCGTCAGGCTATTATTTCAGATGCCTGAAAAATCTGACAAAAGTGTTGGCCACTTACACATACGATAAACAAACATTATTTCTTAAGGACATCACGACGCGCCTTATTGAGGCAACTGGTGATCATAGAGCTGGCAGCTATTTTGCTCAGCGTATAAGTATAGCCATTCAGCGGGGAAATGTTGCCAGTATTTTGGGTACATTGCCTCAATGTGGTGCGTTGGAAGAAATATTTTTTTTATAACCTATTTATTTGCAATGTAGTAGTACTGTTTATTTGTTTAATAAAAACGTTTACTACAAAAAAAAAAAAACAAACATGTTAATTTGTACAAAAATAAAGTTTTAGGTATTAGATAAGTAGGTTGACCATAACACTGAGAAAAAGAATGGTTGCTAGTAGCAAAAATGTTTACTACACGTTGATAAAATCGAGTGATTGCTGAACTCAGAGCTACTATAGTAGTTAAAAAATGTTTTAATTAAAACTACATGGTTCAGCTAATACGAACAAAAGTTTGGTATGTAACAACTAAATCACAAGTAGCAAAAGTGTTTAGCTATTTCTTTTTCTCAGTGTAAATGGCCACGAAAAAGAAGAAATTGCAATTCTTTAGCAAAGAAAATATCTTCAAACGGTATCACTTATTTATTAAAACACTAATACAAGAATATAGTTCCATCTGAATGGTTGTCCATCTTCAGAGTAGGCGGCGGAGGGTCTCTCTCCAAGAGGTAAGACCGCAATTGTATAAGGCCTACGTTTGTGAGTGATGATAACACTGCAGCGATAAGTAACCTGTAAACAGAATTTGTAAATAATCTTCTTATCGAGTCAAAATGGATTATGAGAAAACATTGAGGAGACTCCAATGCTGGTCTGGGAGAAATGAAAAAAACTTAGAATGTCCCAGCTGCTTCTCTTCCCGCGCAGATCGTAAAAGCCGACCGAGGGAATGGGCAAAAATGCGAATCATGTTAACAGGCGATGCGGCTAGCAACCCATCACTGTATTGATTGCTTTTCCATCTTCTCCCCCACCACGACGCTAAAAGTGGCTTTTGGGTTTTGCGGCCCTGGGTTCTGCATAGAGCCGCAAGACCCAAAATGCTCTGTCTGCCCCATTAGGGATAAAGACGTGATAGTATGTATGTATTGAGGAGACAATTAAAAATACTGCCATGTGGTGTCCGGCAGAGTAGAATAGGGCCACTCCAAGTCCTCCCGTGGATGTCGTAGCGACTTAGGAAATAGAAGCTAAACAAAGCTTTTAGAAATCAGTGAGACCTCTCCAACCCTTCTGGCCAGCGAGAGGAGTGTAGGTCAAGTTCTCTGACTGCTTTGGCCAAGTATGGCTCTGGTAGTACAGAGAGGGTCGTGCTCCTGCAGTGGAGACAAAAAGACCTGATGATGATGATTTGCGTGTACAAACAGGCACACAGACAAACAAACTCACTTTTTTTTAAGTTCTTACCTATTACTATGTCTCTACCGCCGCCAATATTTTTCTTGGATTATATTTAATGTACAGACACACTTTTTTACTGTTTTATTATAATATGTACTTATTATGACATGGTATGGCATCAGTCTAAAGGTTTTTATTCTAAACTAGCAGTCCATCCCGGCTTCGCCCGTGGTACATACATAGCCTATGTCACTCAGGGATATCATACCTATCTAACAGTGAAAGAATTTTTAAAATCGATCCAGTAGTTTCGGAGCCTATTCAATACAATCAAACAAACAAACAAACAAACAAACAAATCTTTCCTCTTTATAATATTAGTGTAGATAAATACCTACTTACCAGTAAGAATAGCCAAGAGAAGGATACGGCTCAAAATATTCCAGTGCTATGAAGGAGAATGCCAGATGGTCCTTAAAGCCGGTGGATGCCCAGTAGATGCCGAACATGAGCAGCACCGTCAGGCCGATGGTAGCTGTCACCACATTAGACCAGAGACAACCTGAAAACGAAAGAGTAAAGTTATGTTTGATGAAAATCGGTTCAGCTGTTTGGGGTTACCGCTTGAAGGACTATGTTCAAACTACTAACAAGACTATGAACTGTAGGAATTATTTCTTTTATAAATAAAATATATTTCACGACTTATTTTTTTGTTTATTTTTCTTGACACTTTTGACAACACACACTACTTCTTCATGACTTCTTCTTATGAAAAAACAATGTAAAAAAATGGTTTTAACACTTCAACAAAAGTCTTAAAAAATTAAAGCCTAAAACTATAAATTATTTAATTGTGTAAAGAATAAAACAGAAATTAATTGAGATTAGTTAACATTTGGAAATGGAAAAACGTTTTCTCTTTTTGTGGGGACTAGTGCGCTATACTTTTCTCTTATACTTTTTCAATACTTAAAACCTACCCCCAAACTCGATTTTGATAAAATGTCTACTAGCGGGAACACCTCAAAAGATTATTATTTTACTTAAAGTTATTTCGGAAAACTAACAGCCATGTCTGAATCGGACCAGGGTTCTTCGAATAATCGATGAACAATGATAAAAAACGATCCCGACGAATTGATAATCTCGTCCTTTTTTGGAAGTTGGTTAAAAAGAAGAAAATGAAACAATTCATCCGATCTCACCAGGTAATCCAAAAATGGGTTCCGTAGGGTTCTTAGTAGCGTTGATGATGGTCAGCATGGCGGAGACCATGGCGAACAGTAGCTGCAGGCTCAGTAACAGGATCAGGAACAGGTAGAACACGAACGATATCACGGGGGGATGTTCCACTGAAAAATAAAAATGAAAAAATAAAAATAAATAATTTTTAAACCTGGAGAAAAAAAAGAATACAATTTTTTAAAATAAAACAGTGAAAGTCCCGGCACAACGCTGAAAATCCTTCTTCCTGGAGGTTTCAGGGCGGGATTTTAGTAAAACAGCAGCCTCACTTTAGTCATTCTCAAAAGAAAAAATAATAATAAATAAGCGGCCAAGTGCGAGTCGGACTCGCCCATGAAGGGTTCCGTAGTAGCAAAAAACATAATATAAAAGTCTTGTAGTATGTTTTTTTTTAATTTTTATATTTGAATTGATTGAATGAAAGGTAAATTGCCGTTTATGATTTATGTCGTATTAAAAAAAAAACTACTTACTAGATATCATTCAAACAAATTTTCGCTGGTAGTTTTTAAGGGTAATGAACATCATGTATTTTTTTTTTGTTTTATATTTCCCTTATTTTAGAAGTTACGGGGGGGGGGGACACACTTTTTTCCACTTTGGAAGTGTCTCCCGCGCAAAGTATTCGGCTTAGAAAAAAATGATATTAGAAACCTCAATATCATTTTTGAAGACCTATCCATAGATACCCCACACGTATGGGTTTGATGAAAAATATTTTTTTTAGTTTCAGTTCTAAGTATGGGGAACCCCCAAAATTTATTCTTTTTTTCTATTTTTATATCAAAACCTTAATGCGGTTCACATAATACATCTACTTACCAAGTTTCAACAGTATAGGTCTTATAGTTTCTGAAAAAAGTGGCTGTGACATACGGACGGACAGACAGACAGACAGACATGACGAATCTATAAGGGTTCCGTTTTTGCCATTTGGCTACGGAACCCTAACAAAGCGTATTTATTCTGTTCTTTTTTAAAATCACTAGTTTTCAAAAACGAAATCCAGAATGGAAATTTCCAGAGTGATTGTTTATATCTAAAGTCTTCTTCTTTGTCCTCGTTTCTTCCCATTACGCGGGGTCGGCTTTCTTAATCTTCCGGCGTCATTCACTTCGTTGATAAGCATGAACATTGTTTAATCCAAAATATTTTATAAAAATTCAAACCGGCAGTCGTCAAAGCGTAGTTCGTCCAACTGAAGTAATATTTTAGTCCATTAGTCGCCTCTTACGACATCCCCCGGAAGAAATAACTAATCGAATCACTCGATAGAAGCTGAACAGAAACTAAACACCACCTAAGATCCAGTAGATAGATATAGTTAGTGCTTAAGTAATTAATGTTATCTATGGTTATACTACTTTCATTTTGCCGTGCGGTTTCCGGCAGAGAAGAATAGGACTACTCCAAGTTTTCCCGTAGATGTTGAGAAGGCGACTTAGGAAATACGAGTACAAGCTAAGCAATGCTTATAAACATCAATGTGACCTCTCCAACCCGTCTGACCAGCGGGGAGAGTGTAGGCCAAGTTCTCTGGCTGCTTTGGCCAAGTATGGCTCTGGTAGTACAGAGACGGTCGTGCTCCTGCAGTGGAGACAAAAATACCTGATGATGATAATGATAGCACTTACATGGATTTGTAGTGTCGACTGTGGTTACAGAAGTGCATGTAGGTGAGGGTCGGTAACCATCAGCTAATGCTGCAACCTACAATATAAATAATTACCATATTACCTACTTATTTAGCACCATATTTTTGAAGTGAAAACTTCTTTAGCGGCGTTGTGCACTTTTTTTGGAATGGGTAAAAAATTTTAAACTCGCGTCAGGACACGTGACCTGATCGAAAATTCGTAAGACAGCGCAGGGCGCTTGCGCGAATGTTCGTGTGTGTTTATGTTACGTTACGTTCGTGTGTGTAATGTGTCATGCTTGTGACATTTGTGACAGGCTGTGGTTCAGAAAAGATTTGAAATATTTTATACTGATAATTAAAGCAATTCGTGCAAAATTATTCCCTAACCATTCCAAAATATCAAAAATGCACAACGTTAATATTCAAGTTTTCACTTCTGCCGGCTGTCCCAGAGTGCAACCCGTCGTTTTTATTTTTTTCTAAATTTAAACAAATAACGAAACTTTGACATACATAACAAAAAAACAGCAAAAACACAAGAACAAAGTGCCTTTGCCCCTTAATAGAGACAGTAAAAAAAGTGCTAAAGGACACATTCTTAGACAATAACGTATAAAACTAGGTCAATGTTAAATTACTTTTTTAGTCTGAGTTTAGGCTAGATTGTAAATTATTACCGTACTTAATTATTTCAGTTAATTAGAAACGTTAAGAAAGGAAAAAAATAACAAAAAAAACTCATTGTCAGCCGAATTAGAGTCACTATAATAATGGGAGTTTTTGGCGGGAAGTCAAGGGGTTCAGTTGGAGTTTGCTTTAAATTGTATTGCATATTGATTCTAGTGGACTTTACAATACCTATGTGACATTTTAAAGTGGACAGTCATAGTGCGGTTGTAGTCTGTAGATATTTATTTACGGACTGTGGTCTTCAGGTGTCCGCCACTTAATCGGCAATGAAAACCAGTGAACTCGTATAGATTTGTTAACAGAAGCTCCCTTGAAGCTATCAAAGGACCTAGACCCAAACTTTGATTGTATATTATAGTTAGGGTTAGGGGTGTATGTGTATACACCCACTTGCCAGAATTTCATAATCCATAATTTCATCTGCTATAATGGTCAACAGACATAATATTGTATCTCATAACTTCATATTATATAATACTCATTGTTTACTATATAAGTCACGTGCTAGAAACTTTGTTTTCCATAAAGTCAATTTCAATAATATCATTTATAATCATCATTGCAAGCCGTAACTATCATATGCCATAACATAATTTGCCATCGAAATTACTTCTAAGAAAAATCGTAAAATCTGTTTAAACTAAATGATTAAGATTAGGTTCGGTTAGGTTTGCTTTGGTTAGGTATAGGCAAAGTAGTTGAAGCATTTGAAACTTAACCTAACCTATAAAGGTTCAGTCCAAACCAATAGGTTAGGTTAGATTAGAACTGTGACCAACTGTGCTAGGAAAGTTCTATCCATTTTGAATTTGACTCGAAATTAATTAAGTATGGCGTTTAAATATAGGTACTGTTAAATAATATTAGTACAATTAATAAAATAGATAACAAAACGTATGGCACTCATATCATTATGGAATCTAATGTACGGGCAAACAAGAGTATGTCACATATTTTATGAGGTAAAAAAAACATTCGGGCAAATGAGATTCGGGCAAATAAAATTCTGGCATATAAGTTATTTTTTCTTTAATTAACCTGTACTGTCCCACTGCTGGGCAAAGGTCTCCCCCATCTCCTTCCAAATATCTCGATCGTGTGCCACTCCCCACCATTCCCTCTCAAACTGACGCAAGTCGTCGCACCA
Organism: Acrobasis consociella; assembly: GCA_963555685.1. Lineage (NCBI taxonomy): Eukaryota > Metazoa > Arthropoda > Insecta > Lepidoptera > Pyralidae > Acrobasis > Acrobasis consociella. The sequence goes on from OY743127.1 coordinate 2,853,346, forward strand.
ACGCTTCCGGGGCCTACCTCTCGTCCTTCGACCATCTTCGGGAGTCCATAAATATAAGTTTTATTGCCTCCGTGGTGTAGTGGTTAGAGCGTTCGGCTCATACCCGGAGGTCGCGGGTTCGATTCCCGGCGGGGGCAACAACTTTGTGTTGTTGTCCTAGTTTGGTTAGGACATTGCAGGCTGATCACCTGATTGTCTGAGAAGTAAGATGATTCGTGCTTCGGAGGGCACGTTAAGCCGTCGGTCCCGGTCACTGTCTTTGACATTGGTCGTTACCTAAAACCATGTCAGAGGCCTTTAAGGCGGTTTAAAATCTCTGACACTAGTGTTAGTCACTAACACACACGATAAGGAGAAGAAGAAGTAGTTTTATTGCTTATATTTTTCGGGCGAACATTAGACAACCGTTGAAAGCTAACTTTCAAGTAAATCTTAATCTCTATTTGACGGATACACAGTAAATTGAACATACATACCTCTTGTTCTCTTGCTTCTCTATTTGTCTTGCAGCTCACGGCACAAGCATTCCTTTGAATCAGGCATGTCACTAGAATGCAAAAAGTTTTATTATTATTTTAAGACTTTTTATTATTATTTATAGAAAATTTTATTTTTTGCATTTGTAGGAGAACCAAAGTGACTGATATAGCTCAGCGGATCAGCTCGATGAAGTCGCAGTGGGCGGGACACAAAGCGCGACGAACCCGTGGCCGATAGGGCAAAAAGGTTCTCGAATTGCAACCAAGTACTGGCAAGCGAAGCGTAGGACACCCACCCACAAGGTGGTCAGATGACCTGACCAAGGTCGCTGGAAAGCGCTGGATGCAGGCCGCTCTAGATCGGTCATTTTAAAAATCCTTGGGAGAGGCCTGAGGCAGTGGACTTGCAGCTGAGGATAATGATATTTTTTAAAAAATTTATTCTGACGCGTTATCTATCTATACATATAATAAAACAGTAAAAAAGTGTGTCTGTACATTAAACATATTTCCAAAAAAAATATTGGGGGCGATGGAGACATAGTAATAGAGTAAGAATAAAAAAAAATGTCTGTCTGTTTGTCTGTTTGTCTGTTTGTCTGTATGTCTGTATGTCTGTTTGTCTGTTTGTCTTATTAGGATAATTAATTAAATAAAACAACGTGCTTCTTGAAACAAATGGCGACCGACAATTTTTATTAGGTACTGTGACCGGAAAAGGATACATGCCATAGACAAATAATAGACACAGGAGCCTATATACGTTCATTTGATGTCATTATCATAACACCCCAACTACATCAAATAAACCTGACATGTAAATAAAGCAACTTAAATTATTTACTAACTTCTCGCACAAAGACCTATTCCTTCAATACATTTATAATGATTTACAGCACATAGTGCCTTAGTAAGAACATCAGCAGGCATAGCAGTTGTTGGCAAATATTCTAATTTGATAATTTTACTATTTACTGCGTCTTTAACAAAGTGGTATCTAATATCAATGTGTTTACTTCTTTTATGACTCACATAATTTGCCACCAACTTCTGTGCGCTTTGGCTATCATTAAATAGAAGAACAGCATGCAAACTGCCAGTCATTTCACATAGTAAAGCTCTCAAATACATAGCTTCTTTACAAGCTTCAGCAATTGACATATACTCAGCCTCCATACTAGATAAGGCCACAGTTCGCTGTTTCTTACTTTCCCAGGAAATAGCTGAGCCTGACATTAAAAAACAAAAACCTGTATAAGACTTTCGGTCCATAACATTACTTGCCCAATCGGCATCAACATATCCAACAAGTTCAGCTTTTTCCTTTACATACTTTAAACAATAATTTTTTGTATTCTTTAAATATCTGAGAATTCTTTTTGCATAGTTCCAATGAACAAATGAACACTACTATGACATTTGTTAAACTGACTTAAGAAACTGACACTAAACGATATATCTGGTCTAGTCAAAACAGACAAATACATGAGACTTCCAATCAGCTGTTGATATGGAATCTCTTTATCACAAGAATTGCACTCTTCTATATTTAATTTACATTCCATAGGAGTGTTAGCAACTTTACAATTTATCATATTAAATTTATTCAACAACTGATCTATATATTCTTCCTGATCTAATGTAACAACATTGTCTCTCTTATTGATGTTTACACGCATGCCCAAACACTGTTGAAGTTGTCCTAAATTCTTGATTTTAAAATTAGAACTCAATACTGACACTAACTTATCTGTTTCTACCTGACTGTTTGAAAAAACAAAAAAATCGTCTACATAAAGGGCAATAATTAATTTAGCATCATTTTTATTTTTTGTAAACAAACAAGGCTCTAATTTACACTTTTCAAAGCCTAATTCACATAAACATTGTTCTACTCTTTCATACCAAGATCTAGACGACTGTTTTAAACCATATATGGCTTTATTAAGTTTAACAATAACCCTTTCTTTATTATTACCACAAGAAATATCTGGCTGAGCCATATAAATGTCCTCTTTCAAATAACCATTTAAGAAAGCCGTTTTAACATCTAGATGAGTAATGTCTAAATTTAATTGCACTGATAAAGCAAATAACAGTCTTAGAGTTGAGTATCTAACTACTGGTGAGAAAGTGTCCTCATAGTCTATACCTGGCCTCTGCGTAAAGCCTTTAGCCACTAATCGCGCTCTGTAACGTACACTTTTGTCACTGTTAACCTTTCTTTTAAACACCCACTTACACTGCACTAAAGTCTTGCCTGACGGTAACTCATCCACTGCAACCCACGCTTCATTTTCATTGAATGCTTGCAATTCTTCTTGCATTGCCTCAATCCATTTCTCTTTATCTGGACTATTCAAGGCTTCGTGGACACTGACAGGGTCGCTGATGTACTCTGGACTCGATGACACACATAGGTTGGTAAATCCATACCGCTGTGGAGGTCTTCTGACACGCTTCCCTAATTCTGGTGGGTCTGGGGCCACATCTGTCTCTTTGGAGTCATCTGAGTTCTGTAATGTACAGTCCAGATCATAAACAGCATTTTCATAATCTGATTCTACAGAATGTTCACTCATGTTGGTGTCTTGCTTCTCCTCACAGACTGATTCACTTTCATGATGAGTATCCCCAACTGAAACTGATACTCTGTCATCTGAACATTTACTTTCAGTATTTTCATGAATTATAACATCTCTACTTGTTAATACACATCTTTTAATAGGATCATAAAGCCTGTATCCTTTGACATTTTCAGGAAAACCAACTAGGAAATGTTTCTTCGACTTAGAATCCCACTTAAGTCGTTTCTCTTTCGGAATGTGTACCATAACTTGGCTTCCAAAAATCCTTACATGACTTAAATCTGGTTTTGTATTGGTCCATAGCTCAAATGGAGTCTTGTTATTTAGACCTGATGCTACTGATCTATTCCTAAGATACACAGCTGTGTTAGTGGCTTCTGCCCAAAACTTTTTTTCTAAATCTGCATCAAATAACATACAACGAGCTCGTTCTACAATGGTTCGATTAATACGTTCACAAATACCATTTTGTTCGGGCGTATAAACATTAGTTTTCTGGTGGATTATGCCAGCATCCTTTAAATATTTTTCAAATTCATTGCTACAAAACTCTAAGCCATTATCTGTCCTAAATATCTTTATATTACAATTCTGTTGGTTCTCAGCCATTGCTCTAAATTCTTTAAAATGATGAAATACTTCACTTTTTGCTTTGAGGAAATATATAAAAGCCATACGAGAATAATCATCAACTAGAATAAGATAGTACCTTGCTCCACCTATGGAAGGCACCTCCATTGGTCCGGCAACATCAGCATGGATGACATTCAAGATGCTACTGCTACGTGTCCCCGTATGTCCAAACGGAAGGCGAGACTGCTTACCCTGGCAACACACTGCGCATGTATTTTTGTTGATGACTGCTTTGTCACTGTAAGATATTCCCACTGCTGCTCCATCCCTCAAAGTATTTAAATCATTCATGTTTAAATGGCCCATTCTTCTATGCCAAACTTCACTATTGTTCACTGAAGAAGAAGTAAACAAACATTGTTTATTCTCTGTCACCAACTTGTACACTCCGTCAGTCAAGTGGGCCACAGCAACCAGCTCATTATACTTATTGTAGATGTTGCAATTTTCTTTCTGAAACTCCACCCTGTTGCCATTGCGAATCAACTGACTGACTGATATCAGACTCGTAGTAAGGTTAGGTACACAAAGGACATTCTTCAATGTGACTTCATATTTAAAGTTTGGGGTTACTGTCACTATGTCTACATCTCCTGAGCATAGCACTGGCATAGCGGTTTGGTTTGCCGCTATAATCTCCTTTATACTCGCCTGGGATGCATTCCGCATGTTTTTATTATGCGTCATGTGAGCACTCGCGCCACTATCTAAATACCAGTCTTGTTTGTTATAGTGACCGCTCAGAAATACTGCCGAAAATGCGTGAGTTTTCTTTATAACTTCCTCTTGTTGAGTACACTGGTTCTTATAGTGTCCAAACTTTTTACATCGATAACATTTAATAGATGATTTTATCTTGTCCTTTTCAGTTTTGTTTACATTGTTGTCCATAGATGAACTGCCGCCATTTTGACAAGTGCTGTCATTTCTGCCAGAGTTGCCAACTTTCAAACTTTGCTGTCGACTTTGTTTCCCGCGACTTATGAATGCACTACCGGCTTGCATGTCTATGAGCTTCGTTTTTATGACGTCTGCAGTTATCTCTATTCCAGAATGTTCGATCGCCATGATCATTGGAATGTACTTTTCAGGTAATCCTGCCAGCATCAGACATCCAATCCATTCGTCGTTCACGGAGAAACCAGTTCCAGACAATTTCTGAGCAGTTTCTATGATCTGTGTTACGTAGTTCGTCATGGATTCACAATTATCGAGTCGGATTGAAATTAAATGGCGCAGCAATGTTATCCGCCGAGAGAATCCAGAATCATCGAACATCGTTTGCAACTTCTTCCACAGGTTTCTCGATGATGATGCATCTTTGATGTGAACGTACAACGATGGATCAATCGTTAAAATTATTTTTGCTTTCGCTTTCGCGTCCTCTGCGGATGCTGCCTCCGTCGTTTCCTTCTTGATGGAATCCGCTGTTCCCTCCAAGATCAGCAGGTTCTCCACCGCAAAAGCCCACTCGCGGTAGTTTTCGCGGCCTTTCAGCTTGGGAATGTTTGTCAGAAACGAATTGGAAGCCATCTCGAACAGCCACGAGATGTACCACACGCGAATCACAATTAAAGTCAAAGTTCTTTGCACTAATTGATATCACACCTATGCTAGCTACCATAATACGCACTTCTATGATTAAACTACTGGGCATACTGGGCCCATGACCTATTAGGATAATTAATTAAATAAAACAACGTGCTTCTTGAAACAAATGGCGACCGACAATTTTTATTAGGTACTGTGACCGGAAAAGGATACATGCCATAGACAAATAATAGACACAGGAGCCTATATACGTTCATTTGATGTCATTATCATAACAGTCTGTTTGTCTGTTTGTCTGTATGTCTGTATGTCTGTTTGTCTGTTTGTCTGTTTGTACACGCTAATCTCCGAAAATACTGGACGGATTCGAATGCAACTTTTTTTGTTATATAGCTATTAAGCCTGGGCAACATATAGGGTATAAATGATTTTGGAAAATGGAACGCCTGATGCAGAACCATAATGGTCCAGCTAAACTATAAGAGATATAAAAATGCCGCCTTAGTAAAAGTTGTTCAGCCTGATGAGCATTTTTCAGAGACATTAAGTCCACGCGAACGAAGTCGCGGGCTTCGGCTAGTAATAAATAAATATACAACGGACAAACCATACAGATTGAGCTAGCCCCAAAATACGTTCGAGACTTGTGTTATGAGATACTAACTCAACGATACTATGTTTTATAACAAATACAATATATAAACATCCAAGACCCAGGTCAATCTGAAAAAGATCATTTTCCTTCTTGACCTGACCGGGGCTCGAACCCGGGAACTACGGTGTGACTGCCTGGCATGATGACCACTAGAACACAAACGTCATCATACTTGGTATTTATATTATTTTGACTGACATGACACTACACACATAAGCACAGATATAGGATAGGGGAAAAAGCCATTTTCCAACTTGCCCTGGCTGGGGATCAAACCCAGAACCTTCGAACGAGGGACTAGCGTGGTTACCATACCACGAAGGTAGTCAAATATTTCAAATTTCTTTTAATTTCAAATTACTTTTTCAAATTTGTTTATTTTATTTTTACCTCAATCTTACATTTTATTGCATAAAATATAATAACATCGTCAACATAGGTACATGGTTATCAGAAGATTGTGAGAGACTGGTCTGAACTAGGCTAAAGCCTAGGGCGGCACAATTTGGGGGCGGCAAATTTTAGGCCAATTGCCCCCCCCCCCCCCCCCCCCTACTGTTTTCGTACATTGCAATATTAAATAAGTAGAAGGGCGCTTTTGTAATGATATTTCAGAGAACGCAGTTGAGGGGCGGCAAATGTGTAAATCCGCCACTCGTCTGAACTAAGCAAAGCTTTTATTTTAGATTACCATTTTATATTAATGTAGATACTTACTGTAAAGGGTGCTGGAAACTGTAGTAGCGAAGACTCGGTCTTCGAACACCCCCCTGAACATGCCATATCGCACAGTGCTGTCTTGGTTCTGTCCGTCTACTCTCGCATTTGAAACTATCTGAAACAACCCTTATTTAGTTTTCCAAGTCTTTTAGCTATTGTGTCTACTTCTTTACTTCTTATCATCGTCATACGAGCGTATTCCAGGTAGCATCCTCAGCAGTAACGCTTCAGAGCCCGGGGTCCGCTACCTAACCAAGGAGATTTGACGAGGTTACTGGTTTTTACACAAAGCGACTGCCGTCTGACCTCCGCAATCCAAAGGGTAGACTAGAACCAATACTTGTATAGGTATGAGTAAACGGTAGATGGCGTACGGGACCCACAATTTAAACGTGCCTTCCGAAATACGGAATCATCTTTCTTCTCGGATAATCAGGATTCAAGCCTGCAATATCCTAACTAGACTGGAAACAACTTTTAAAAGTATGCTGCCCAGTGGGATTCGAACCCACGACCATGGAGGCAGTCAACTCCTTTACTCCTCATATTTAGTAAAAAAATGAACAACCTATATCATCCCACTACTGGGCATAGGTCTCTCCTATATTTCCTCCCATGCCTTTCTATCCCCGCCTTGGCTGACCACTCACGTTGGAAAGCGTCAAGGTCATCGCGGAAGTGCGATTGGGCAGGCCATATGACATTACATATATCACGTCTTTATCCCTAATGGGGCAGACAGAGCATTTTGGGTCTTGCGGCTCTATGCAGAGCCCAGGGCCGCAAGACTCAAAAGCCACTGGCAGGCCATATTAGTTAGTAGGATATAATCTGAGAAATTAGCAAATTACCTAACTACCTAACGCCATGGATACCTGAGGATGGTCGACGTCGCAGGGGAAGGCCAAAAAAGAGATAGGTGACCACTTATGGCTTATAAAATTCTAGAACTCCTCCGTGCTTCGGAAAGGACTTAAAGCCATTGGTCCCGGTTGTCATCATTGTATGGCAGTCAAGCGATTTCGGATGCCTTTAGGAAGTTTGAAATATCTGACATTATTGGCCACTTACACACAATAAATCAAATAAAACACCCAGATACTCTGAGATCCCCAAGTACGCTCGCTGGGACGCTTTTAAAATATGTCACGAATAGGCAGCATAGGTATGATGACTATGGTTCTACATCTATTTAGCCCGTCAGTTATATTATCCATAAAATAACTTTATGGTTCCGTATTTTTCAGTTTATCAAATCAAAAGACTAAAAATTTACAGAGCTATTGAGTAATGGAGGATTGTGATGTCACGATTCACAGCCCTGCATAAATTGTAGGAAGCAGTGACGTAATGCTAAATTTGAATCTTTGTAATATTTTGTGAGTTAGAAAAAAGGAAAAATGTGATAATTTAAGTGATGGGTTAGAAATATTTTTTCAGTCATATGACTATTGCTATGATGGACTATGTAGAACTATAAACTCACCCAACTATCACTTGAAATAGCTACTAAAGTCAACAACAAACACAACACACTCAACAAAAACGCACTGAAAATGTATCCCCTGCGCGTCACAGCCATTTTGACTGGCCACTAATACTGATAATGATTAATTCCTATTAATCATTATCGTGATAATGATAGCTGATATGTTATCGAAGTAGTCATCGCTTCAGATTGTAATTAAAATGTCGGCATTTCGTCATTTATTTTAGGTTTATCTCGCTTTGGTATGTACGTTTTCGCGTTTTTGACATGGTAGCCTTGAAACGTAGGTAAGTATTTATCACGTAGTTATCTTACGTGATAGATAGATCATCATCATCATCATCAGGTCTTTTTGTCTCCTCTGCAGGAGCACGACCCTCTCTGTACTACCAGAGCAGCCAGATGACTTTGCCTACACTCTCCTTGCTGGCCAGACAGCTTGGAGAGGTCTCATTGATGTTTATAAGCTTTGTTTAGCTTGTATTTCCTAAGTCGCCTTCTACGACATCCACGGGTGGACTTGCAGTGGCCCTATTCTACTCTACCGGAAACCACACGGCGGTTTACCACTTTGAAAGTGTCTCTCGCGCAAACTATTCAGTTTAGAAGATATGCTATTTAAAACCTCAATATCATTTTTAAAGACCTATCTATAGATAACCCACACGTATGGGTTTGATGAAAAAAAGTTTCAGTTTCAGTCCTAAGTATGCGAGACCCCGAAATTTATTGGGTTTTTTTTTTCTATTTTTGTGAAGATCTTAATGCGGTTCACATATTATTGTGATACATCTACTTACCAGTATAGTTCTTATAGTTTCGGAAAACACGCTGTGACATACAGACGGACAGACAGACAGACATGACGAATCCATAAGGGTTCCATTTTTTTCCAAATGGCTACGGAAGCGTATTTCCCTTTCCGTGTTCAACTGGCGACACCGGTGTGCACGCTTTTGTATTACTACATAATTCAACAAACCCGTGCTGAGCTTGCGTCAACTGCGCACGATTTTGCGATCAAGCAATGATAAAATAGGTTTTACAAAACAGCGTGCAATTGCACTGAACACTTTTATGCCTACATCATCATTTATCTGTTTGAGTCTTCAAAAGCTTGTTGAATCAGCGACGATTCTTCCAAACAAACATTGAATCATTAAAATCGGTTTATATTAGAAAGTGATATGAACATGCAAATGTATTATTAATATCTAAGCTGCAGTTGTCTGTTGAGGAATTTCGGTCTCCAGCTCCAAGATCTTTTCTCCGGTCTAAAAAAAATTACATGGGACCAATCTTGCAATGCATTTTTTAAAACGAAACATATGTTTTTAAAATCGGTTTATATTTGATGGAGTTATGAGGTAACATACGCGTCGAAATGATAACCTCCTCCTTTTTTTGAAGTCGGTTGAAAATAATTTAGTGTCATGGACAGAACTTGCTCCAACAATGTTGCTGGTGTTTAAAAAGTAACCTTGTAGAATTTAGAATGTTCGATGACGTTTTAGGTCTACAAACATTTGCCATTAGACAAAAATTGGAAAAGAAATAATAAAATGCACAAAAATATTAAATTAATGACTATATTATCTCTTGCGAAGCGTAGCTTTATAAATATAATTCCATCGAGTTCATAAAATATACAATTGTACAACATTCTTATATTTAACATACAATTTCATACATAAGTTCATAGAACAGTGCAAATATCATAGTTTTTCATCGAATTTTTTATTTTTATATCAAAGAAGTTGGGATAAACTTAAGAATAAGGCAAATACAAAAAAATCATTTTCCAAAAAATCATATTTTGGATCAGTTAGATCGCATTTTTTTTTGTACAGCAAAAGCTTTTCTTCGTCGCGTTTTTTTAGTTGTTGAAGACCATGTACTCAAGTTGCTTTTAGAGAAGAAAATATTGTGAAATTGTATAAAAATAAAAAATACGATGATTACAATAAAAATTACAAAAATAAGTGACATAAGTAAATAGTTAATGAAAATTTATGACAAAGGACGTTTTTACACTACATTTTTTTCTTATTTTCGTCCATTAGTAAATGAGATTTATACATTTTTACTTAATTTCCGGGTCGTAAGGGGTCATCCACAATTTATTTATGTATTTATTTAAACTTTATTTACCAAAACAACATGGTACAAAAGGCGGACTTAATTTACGCTTTATAAAACTTTGACTTTTGAACTCCTCCCCCTGCCATGTCACGCTTTTTTCGTTCCCATCCCTTTTACAGGTGCTGTCACATACAGCATGACATTATTTCCCCCATAGCTATATGTGGATGACCCCTAAGCAATTAAGTTATTCAAATTTATAATCGATAAATTATTTTATTATTAAAATTAATATTAATCCTTTCGCTAAAAGCGTTTCATTCAATTACAATAATCAAATCCCAACATAAATCAGCACCTAACTTCAATTTCATTTAACATTCTAAATATAATTTCCCAATTAAGTGTCCACTATGTGCTTCGAAATAAGCGTGTAAAGCTCTAATTGAACGAGCGAGCGAAGCGAGCGAAGTTCTCCAAGAAATCATATTTTGGATCAGTTAGATCGCATTTTTTTTTTGTACAGCAAAAGTGTTTTTTCATCGCGTTTTTTTATTTGTTGAAGACCATGTACTCAAGTTGCTTTTTGAGAAGAAAATATTGTGAAATTGTATAAAAATAAAAAATACGATGATTACAATCAAAATTACAAAAATAAGCGACATAAGTAAATAGTTAATGAAAATTTATGACAAAGGACGTTTTTACACTACATTTTTTTCTTATTTTCGTTCATTAGTAAATGAGATTTATACATTTTTACTTAATTTTCGGGTCGTAAGGGGCCATCCACAATTTATTTATGTATTTATTTAAACTTTATTTACCAAAACAACATGGTACAAAAGGCGGACTTAATTTACGCTTTATAAAACTTTGACTTTTGAACTCCTCCCCCTGCCATGTCACGCTTTTTTCGTACCCATCCCTTTTACAGGTGCTGTCACATACAGCATGACATTATTTCCCCCATAGCTATATGTGGATGACCCCTAAGCAATTAAGTTATTCAAATTTATAATCGATAAATTATTTTATTATTAAAATTAATATTAATCCTTTCGCTAAAAGCGTTTCATTCAATTACAATAATCAAATCCAACATAAATCAGCACCTAACTTCAATTTCATTTAACATTCTAAATATAATTTCCCAATTAAGTGTCCACTATGTGCTTCGAAATAAGCGTGTGAAGCTCTAATTGAAAGAGCGAGCGAAGCGAGCGATGTTCTCCGAATCTTGAACGACACGGCGTTTGTATGTATGTATGTTTGTACGTTTGTTCGACGATAAGTTGAGTAGTTTTGATCGGAGCTTCATGAAATTTGGTAGGCGTGTAGAAGTAGCCAATAGAATTTTTAAGATCGAACATGAGCCAAATCGCTCAAGGGGTTGCCGAGATATGGGGTTTGCGAGTTCACAGTTCGGGACCAACTACTAGTTTATTACGAAATCACATTTATTTGTTCACTATCAAACAAATTAACACTAACAACTAAGTGGACTTAAACGTTTTTTAATCTGTTATATGTTAAACTATTTCTGGATTCTTTTTCGCAAGTCGCGGTGCACTACATACCTTATTTAAAGCAACGATAAATTACAACTAAGCAGATAAATTAACGAACAAATTTAGTCATAAGCCCTCATAATTTTTCGCCTGATGTGAATAGACCCTTAAAGTCAGCCACTAGCGGCTAGCAACTCATCACTATTTTGATTCCTTTTTCCATCTTCTCGCCCACCATCACACTAAAAGTGGCATACGAGTCTTGGGGCTCTGGGCTTTTTCTGCTTTTTTTATGCCACCTGTGGTCAGCCATCCAAGTACGGATCACGCTCGGTAACGCTTAACTTGCGAAAATGCGCACTGCCCCGTTAGGGATAAAGACGTGATAGTATGTATGTATGTAAGTTGTAAAATGGCCTTTTTTAAATTGACCTGGGTCTCTACATGTATTTGTTATAAAATATAGTATCGCTGAGTTAGTAGCCCATAACACAAGTCTCGAACTTACTTTGGGGCTAGCTCAATCTGTGTAACTTGTCCCTGTATATTTATTTCTTTATCTGTCAACAAATCTCTCATCCTATAAAGCCTTACGAATTCAAACACTGCATCAACTCTCCTAAACACGGATTTTTCTCACACAACTCCTTTAGTCTTTCCAACTGAGATCCATTAAAGTCTGAATGTATGGCAACCACACACAAAAGCCTCCTATCACCAAACGACATACTAGATTTACTACTCAAGAAGTCCCTGAAAACACCCCACACCATCTCCTTTTCTTCAGATTTCTGAAATCCGTTCCTTAAAATCGTGAAACATAAAGGAGAAATGTTTCTAATGAACTGGTTTGAACTGGCTGAAACCAGTAATGTTAAGACGCAGTAGGGCAGGAGATTGGAAGATATCTTGCCGCTTAGTAAGTGACATAGCGCTTCGAAGATCCACCCGCTTAAGACGGGGAGTTGGTCTTGAGATACCGCTGTTTCGAATACCTGCAAAGATGAATCAAAATTTGATTAAGGTGAAATCATGCCTACCCATAGCCTTATATATGTCGCAGCCAACTGGTTAAATTAGCCATCCAACTAGACGCCTAGTCCGGACATTTAAACCAGGCATCGAATTGGATGCCTAGGCCGATAGTTAATGGAACTAGAATCACTCAACGTTTAACCACTTAGCGTACTGAAAGCCAGCCCTTTGAATATGACTGACCAAGACTCAGCCAAGTGATTCAAATTTAGTTCAGATTTTTTCCACTGCGGCGTAGTAGAGCACCAAAACAAATATGGCGTCAACAACTCAAATAGCTGCTGTGACTGTGAGTGAATGTTATTTTTCATTCCTAAATCTCATCAAAGCTTATTTTTCTAATATTTCTCTTACTAAGTGGTAGGTATTAGTAAAAAGTTGTCGTGATTAATATGTAAATTGTAGACCCTAACCCCATATCACTAATTCATTAATATCCAATCAATTTAACTAAATGACTGAACTTACTACGTTCAGCCACCTGGTTAAATGTTGCGTTCAATGACTTGACTAGATGTCGTTCAGTCATTCAATTGGATGCCTAGTTTGAATGTCCAGGCTGCCCGTCCAATTGGATGGCTGATTTACCCAGATGGCGCGACATATACATAATTAGGTATTTCTTTTCCTTGTAACTAGATGGCGCTTTGTGGGAATTATTAAAACATTAAATCTTTTATTCGTATTATTTAGATAAAGAAGTACACTAATTAATTTGTAGGGGAGTCTACTATCACTGAGGTTGAGTTGAGAAAGTAAAACAACGGACTGACATATACGCAGTATATTTCTTCACACAAACGGACACACAATGTACAAAAAGTTTTCGGACAGATTTTTCTTAGAGACACACGATGTATGGTTACAGACGAATACACAGACAATTCACGGGCGACAACCGATTATGATATTTGCTCAGCAGGCGCGGATCGACTGAGGAAATTTCCCCAGGCGACACTCGCCATGCGGTCAATCATGCCACGTTGCATTCCGTGAACTATCCTGTGTACCTACAAATTAAATATGACTATATTTTTAAAGCATATTCGACACTTCCTTCGTGTCTTTTTTGCTAGTCGTTTGTGCTGCCATCTCTGTGTGCCTACCCGCAACTCCCGTTTTGCCTACGTGCAGGTATCTGTTACGTTTCTTTGCAATGACAAGCACATGATCTTTGGAATAGAGAGAGAGAGAGAGGGGCACATAATCTCTCTCTATTCCTCTACCCCTCAGGCTACAAAGCAGGACATCTAAGGTAGGAAGGGAAAGAATCTTACCTCGAAAACTATCTCAGCGTTCAAAACAGCGCACTCCACCGATCTCTCTCTATTGTTGACAACTCCCACTCTAACTCTCTCCGCGTCTCTGCAGCTCTCCACAAACTCTATGACGACTCTACTCAACGTCGCGGCGGGAGGTAATGTCTCTCGCAGGAAGTATTTCATGGCAGATGTTAGTATCTGCTTACTCTCCTGAAACCAAATAATTATTTAGGATAAATCGTACCGTGAACCAAAATTTGAATCATGTTTTCTCTCAATGGCCTTTTTCAAATTGTCCTGGGTCTTCAATGTTTACCTATGAATTTATTTGTTTTTAAATATAGTATCGTTGTATAGTACACAAAAAACAAACAAACAAACGATCACTGTGTAAAAAAGAGTTTGTTTATATTTTCAACACTGCCTGGTGTCGATTTTTTAAGCTGCCTAAAGGCATCTGACATACCTTGAAGTCTGCCATACCATGACAGCAGCCGGAACCAACGATAACGTGCCTTCCAAAGCACAGGGCTCGAGAAAATTCTATATAGGGACAAATTACACTGATTGAGCGAGCCTCAAAGTAAGTACTCAACGATATTAATTTTTTTATCAAATACATATACAACGTGTTAATAAAAACAAGATATACAACGTGTTAGCAAAACCTCTTAGATTGTAACTAAGTCCATGAAACTGAACAACTTTTGTTCTACAATATTCCCAAAATGCCAGAAATAAAATTAAGATTTTCATACAACTTGACTCGATCAGCTGATCAGTTTGGATGAAAATTCAAATTATTATTTTTTTTGGTTTTGTGAAGGTTGTAGAACAAAAGTTGTTTAGTTTCATGGGCTGAAGTACCATCTGAGAGGTTTTACGTTATTTCATTAAGACGTTGTATAGATAAACATCCATGGCCCAGAACAATTTAAAAAAGGTCATTTTCGAACTTGCCCTGACCGGGGATCGAACCCGGAACCTCCAGGTGGCGAAGTAGCATGGTGAACACTACGCCACGGAGGTCGTCAATGAACAACTCAAAGTCAAAAGTCAAAGTCAATTTTTTTTATTCAATGTAGGATAAATTTATCTCTTGTTGAAGATCATTTTTTTTAAATGTTATTTATATACCTTGTCTTTGGTTTGTCGCAAAGCCTTGTAGAGTAAAGTGATGCGTTCCATAGAGCTCATCAAGATATCCGGATCCATGTTTGAAACGTCCGTATTCAGTTTTGGGCTTAGCAGTTTGTTATGCGCTGTCGAAATAGAAGTATCATGTTTTAAAATCTAGCTAATAAGTAAACAAATAACTGGCCAAGTGCGAGTCGACTTGCGTAAGAAGGGTTCCGTAAAGAGAGGAGGTAAAGGTTTTTGTTTTTGTTTAAAAAAAACATACATACATACATACTATCACGTCTTTATCCCTAATGGGGCAGACAGAGCATTTTGGGTCTTGCGGCTCTATGCAGAGCCCAGGGCCGCAAGACCCAAAAGCCACTTTTAGCGTCATGGTGGGCGAGAAGATGGAAGAGCAATCAATACAGTGATGGGTTGCTAGCCGCATCGCCTGTTAACATGATTTGCATTTTTGCCCAATCCCTCGATCGGCTTTTACGATCTGGGAAGAGAAGCAGCTGGTACATTCTAAGTTTTTTTATTTCTCCCAGACCAGCATGGGAAAACAGGTTAAAAAAAAGCACGTGATTAATGGACGACCCTTTTCTAAGGTTTCAAGGTAGTTGTCAAGCTATGTCATATGCCTTTAGGCACTTTGGAAACTTTGAAAAATCTGACTCTACAGTCGTCAAAAGTAAGTAATTATATACAAAGCAGTTTGTGTTTAACACCCGTCAAAAGACGGGTGTTGTAAGTTTGATGCTAATGTTTATTTGTCTGTCTGTTGCATCGTGGCGCTCGAAAGGATAGACCAATTTCGATGCGAGTTTTTTTTCGTAAAAGCAAGTTCCGGTGGTACTTAGCTTAGTTTAAAGATAAAAATCGGTTCGGTCGTTTAAAAGTTATTAGGGGTTAACGCTTGAAAATCGGGGTTTTGAAGTGTGTCTCGCAAATAATAGATGGCGCTACGTATATTAGTTCTACTATTTCGTTTTTCCACCCATCACTAGATGGCGTTTACATATTGTTACGAAACTGGGTTCGAGATTTGGAGAAAAACGCCAAAGTTCGTATGAGGGTTTTTATGCACTACGGAACCCAAAGGTTGACACGTAAAGATGGTCTTCCTGATATCAAAGTCCAAGTCGCGTAGCAGCTGAGGTCCAGGTATCTCGCCAAAGTAGTCGCAGGTACTTCCACTTGTCGCACTGAGGTAGGTTTCCTTCGCTTCGGTTCGCTTCGGAGTTATCGCTTTCGTAGCTCGTACTGAACTGGCGGCACACGCATTCGATCGCCCACTTATATACGCCGATACAGAGGTCCACACTTTTTTTCGAATATTCTCATCACTTGACGAATGTATTTCGATTGACGGGAAACATCGAGACGCCGGTATGTATGTGTAAGTGCGACTAAGCCAACGACCATTCAAAGAACTCTAGCCTTTATGCTGTAAGAATATAAGGCCTAGTTTCGCTTGCATTATCCTGACGTCTTTCTATACGATTCCACTCGCGAACATTCCGAGTCTATCTCGCCAGCAGAGTTCTTACTCGGGAATATTCTACATTTATCTCGTTCGCGACAACATGAAACTATTGAAAGTCGGGGTTTTTTAAATTTACCTACCAAACAAGCTTGCAATACCTGAAAACAGATGCACCATAAGAATCTGCATCGCGTGCCGTTCCGAGTATTTCTTCATGTTTTCCAACAACCTCTCTATGACGGAGTTTTTCAGATCTTTAGGTAAAACTTGCTGACGTATAGTGGATGTTATGCCCTGTAAAAAAAATCACAAAATCACACTAATATTATAAAGGCGAAGTTTGTGAGTGTTTGTTACTCCTTCAGCCGCAAACGACTGGGCTAATTAAGATAAAATTTGGTACGCAGGAAGCTGACATCTTGGATTAACACATAGGCTATTTTACTGTCTCGTTCTTTCAATGTAGACTATTGAAAAAAGAAAACATGTTTTGACAAAAATAGGTTTAGGAAAAGGTTGTTAATTTTTATGAATAAATAGTAGGGGTAAGTATTTGTGAATATTGTGTATTTGTGACAGACATATGAACATTTATATTTTTGTTTTTCGAGTGTGTAAATGGTCGACACTGGTATCAATTTTTAAAGCTGCCTAAAGGCATCTGGCATTTCTTATAGTTTACCATACTCTACGTGGTTATTATATTATAATACAATGAAAACATATTATAACGTAAAAATGAAAAAGGCGGAAAAAACACTAATTTTGCTAGAAGCGATGACGTAGCATCTCATCATTTAAGCCGCATAACGTTCACTGGTGGACATAGGCCTTACCCAAAGATTTCCAAAATGACCGATCTAGAGCGGCTTGCATCCAGCGCTTTTTATTTGTTATTTTTCTCTTTTCAATATTTGTCAAGAAAAAAAAAGGGCATAACATAATTTAACTAGGTTTATTTAGATTTTTTCTATTACCTTGACAACCAAATCTGCACAGTAATGGTTCGGTTGCGTCAGTACAAAGTCTACAGCCTTGTTGATCAACTCCGGATGGCCGAGTTCTATTAACATAAACAGCACCGTCCAGTATAGACTTTGCTCGTAGAGAGATATTCTGAAACAAATCCGATATTACAACAGAGTTAGCGTTATATTTTTTCTGCTGGGCAAAAGCCCTTCTACGCTTTCAAACATCTGAAATCGCTTTCTCCTATCAATCCGAAATTTCTGTGGTACAAGTGATTGGTGATTGGTGTGATGTCCTGTTATTTATATGGGGTCAAGGGTGAAATAATAACACCAATTTAATGTATACTCTTGACTCCCGCGCACGTCCGCACTCAGTGGCTACCCAATGCGAACTGCCCCCACTACGTGCCCCGTGCGCGGTGTAAGTTATCTTTATTCAGTACGTCACACCTCTTCCTTTTTAACAAATTTAGTTAGTAATTTACATCACTAGAATAATTGTACTAATTCACCGTTTGCAGAATCAACAAAACTTTATTTATAATATTCAATCATAATTACATTACTAGAGCATTTATATAAAATTAAAATTAAGAAAATCTGCCAGTTGAAATCTGCAAATGTATATTTTAATTACGTAGTCTCAGTAAGATAAATATTGTGTATTCCTAATCACTTATATACTCCGTATCATCATTCTCTTCTTATTCAGTCTCATTCTCCGTAGGTCTTTCGAATTAAATTTTTTATGTTAAATGTGAATTAAATTTTTTACGTATACTTTCTCTCCTGTTCCTATTTCATAATCAGTTGCTTTCCGTTTCCTGTCTTCATATATTTTCCCTTTGTCTTTCATGATTTTGTCTTTGTCTCTAATTTCTTCGTCTGTTTCAATCCTATTCTGCGTTAATAATGGTATTTTGTCTCTAAATTTCCTGCAAAAGAAAAGTTCACCTAGGGTTTTACCAGTAGTACTATGTGGCTATTGCCAGTCTGACTTGAGGCTTTGGCTTATTCGTAGTCTTTTAAGAATATCGCGGTTTTGACGTTCCACTTCACCATTTTCTTGGGGGGTGTAAGGTGACAATATCGTAAAATGACATATAAGCAGCACATAGGTAGCTGGTCATTAAATTGACAATGTCATAAAACGACATAAAAGCAGCACATAGCTGGTCATCAAATTGACAATGTCGTAAAACGACAAAAAAGCAGCACGTAGCTGGTCAATAAATTAACAATGTCGTATAACGACATAAAAGCAGCACATAGCTGGTCATTAAATTGACAATGTCATAAAACGACATAAAAGCAGCACATAGCTGGTCATCAAATTGACAATGTCGTAAAACGACAAAAAAGCAGCACGTAGCTGGTCAATAAATTAACAATGTCGTATAACGACATAAAAGCAGCACATAGCTGGTCATTAAATTGACAATGTCATAAAACGACATAAAAGCAGCACGTAGCTGGTCAATAAATTAACAATGTCGTATAACGACATAAAAGCAGCACATAGCTGGTCATTAAATTGACAATGTCATAAAACGACATAAAAGCAGCACATAGCTGGTCATCAAATTGACAATGTCGTAAAACGACAAAAAAGCAGCACGTAGCTGGTCATTAAATTGACAATGTCATAAAACGACATAAAAGCAGCACATAGCTGGTCATCAAATTGACAATGTCGTAAAACGACAAAAAAGCAGCACGTAGCTGGTCAATAAATTAACAATGTCGTATAACGACATAAAAGCAGCACATAGCTGGTCATTAAATTGACAATGTCATAAAACGACATAAAAGCAGCACATAGCTGGTCAATAAATTGACAATGTCATAAAACGACATAAAAGCAGCACATAGCTGGTCATTAAATTGACAATGT
The DNA here is from genome assembly GCA_963555685.1 of Acrobasis consociella. Lineage (NCBI taxonomy): Eukaryota > Metazoa > Arthropoda > Insecta > Lepidoptera > Pyralidae > Acrobasis > Acrobasis consociella. Next base: position 2,872,827 of record OY743127.1, read on the forward strand.
CATAAAACGACATAAAAGCAGCACATAGCTGGTCATTAAATTGACAAGGTCATATAAGTGACTTGATAGCAGCACACAGCTGATCATCAATTGATGAATTCATTAAAATAACAAAACCCCGTCCAATACGATTATATATATTTTATATTATTCAATAGTTGTTATTTCAACTACTGGAATTATTCCTAAATACTTACACCATAGTCTCAAACTCCTAGACCTGAAACCCTCGACCTTTATTCCGATGCAAAAAGCTGCCATATTAAACACTTGCCGCATAGTTAGGAAATTCCTACTGACGAAAACGGACAGACTTACCACCGCAGTAATATACCTTTTACTTGGCGATGCCCGTAAATGGTACAAATTATACCAGCTCAAGCTGAGATACTGAAAACGTATATACAAAATAATACTCTTTATTCATATATAATATACATACATAACAGTGGCGTTGGGTGAGAATTTGGACTAGTACAGCTATATAATAAGCCGTTCCATGTCCGGCTTATTTTTATTAACTTAGTGTGAATAATATCTATCTGAGCGTGTTATGCATTTATCATTGTGAGTGTATATCAATAACCAGAGGGAATTTTTGTATTTTGAATATGTGGGTGCGTGCAATCCAGTCATACTACTAGTTTACAGCTTATGAAAATAGTAGAAGCGCCGATATACGAAGGTTATACGTGTTAACATAAAAGATAAAGATAAACACATATTTATTTCACTCCATTCAATCTTACATTAGATAAGTACAGATATTAAGCGAGTGCACATAACACATTATCGTGTTATGTTAACAACTGAGACTGAAGTAGTAGAATTGATATTAGTAATAAATGCATATATGTTAGAAGCCAGCTCAGGAGGCTCCGCCACTGATATATAATATTGTAATGTTGCGAGAGAATAAGGAACTTATATTCTAATAAGGTAATATTATTAATGACCCCAGAATTTTAAAGGAAATACGTAACGGAAAATTGGCTAATCGTATATGACGCTATTACGCGATTACTATTGGAATATTATTATTCAGATAGTTAGTTTTCCGATGTACATGGATTAAGTGAAATAAATAGCGGATATATATATTTTAATTTTGCACAGTATATCATTACTCAATATATTATATTATTTTTACGCATGAAATGAGAGGTGCAGAATTCACGAAAGTAAGGTAGGGTATAAGATAAGATAGGGTTTCTTTGTTGCACCAAGTAAGTATGAGTTGTGGGTGCTTTCTGTCAGGATCGGGAGGCTTTGTGGAAATGTCTAAGATCTTGATCGGTATTTCCTCCCCGAGTATAATAGTTACTATGTTTAATGCAATTTTATTGTGTAATTAAATTTTGATTTTCTAGTTTCAGATACACACTGCTACCGTATATATGTATCAGGGAAATAATACTCTGTGTCCATTTAATTGGATGTCCAATTCATTAAATTGGAGGATACGTCCATTAAATTGTATGACGCGTCCATTAAATTAGATGAAAGGCGTCCATTAAATTGGATGATGTGTTCATTAAATTGAATGAAATGCGTTCATGAAATTGGATGACAGACTTAGCCCGTTAATTTGGATGAAGAGCGTCACCCAGAAGAAGACGAAATAATGACTATATGAAGGCTATTGTGGAGGGAATGTGAATCTCAAATAACAAAGGTAACTCCAACAGCGGCCTTTCATGTGTTTAATGTTTATATGATAAGGTTCGGTTATGCTGAAGATGACTGTTTGGCTTCTGGTCATGGAGAGGGCTACTTCCAGTCACCACTGTAGCGATCATAAGGGCACCACAGTTTCCTGTTTTGAAGAGTTTTCATGACACGGCTTCAGAGGCTTTACATTCTTAACTATAGTTTCACATATTGGTTTCAGTTGATCTCTACTCAAAGATGTTACGTGAAGCGGCAGGTTGATGTATGATAATAAAGATTAAAGAATTAAAGATGCGGGAGCTAAAGTCAAAAGTTGCAGGGGATGTACACTGGTGTCTGCTGGAAATCCACCCTTGCCTTTAAAAAGACGGAATCTTCCACACCAAGCTTGGCTAGATGTAGCAGTAGACTTTATGGGTCCACTTCCCTCGGGACATTATCTGCTTGTAGTACAGTCATCAATATGCGCACCCGGCGTATTGAAGTAAATTTCCTGTAAGGCTGTTCCTCCCATATGCAGAAGTACAGCTCTTTTTTTTTTATCGGGGTATCTATATTCGCCGCAAGGAGATAAATCTCCAGAGCACGCTTCCACTGGTCCCATCGTGAACCCAGTGACATTGGATCGCCGTCGCATTGCAACGGTTCTATCGCAGGTAAATTATTGGACATTTTGTCAGGGGGACCCGGAACAATATCAGGTCATTTGTATTGCGCCCTTGGCGCCATCATAATTTGGTGTTTATTGTATTTCATTGTAAGTGAAAAACCTTAATTGTTGTTTGCTATGGTATGATTTAGATAAATATATACAATAATAATATTCTAATTAAATGCACCAATTCATGATTGATAATTGGTTCCTCGAATATCTTTAAAATAGCATGGGCAATGAAAAGATGAGATTATTATCTTGGTTTTTCACTTACACCTCAAATGCACCTTGGCAAAATTACACCTTTGTACTCCTTGGTACTTTTTGTATCTTGTATATGACACATATACATACATGCTCCTTGGCAATATTGTGGTACCCTTTGGTACATTATGTTGTTTATTTTGCGAGTGTTTAATTTGTCAAGAAAGTAATGAAAACAACGACACAGTCATATTATTATGTAAGTAATTATATTTCATTAATTACTAAGTTCAATAAATATTTTCAGTTAAATTCATTAAATATCATCAACTATAATTAATGACTCACTTGACAGAATTTAGTTAAAAATAGTGCAGTTAAATCAATATATATAAGTAGTCATAATAATCTGATTGAATTATAATAAGAGTAACATTAAAATAGATAACCTCCTTTGATGAAGTTGGTTAAAAATATGGCTATAATAATATTTCCTTTTATGAATGCTTTAATACCCTTAATTTTTCCATTGGTTTAATCCTACTATCCTACTAATATTATAAATGCGAAAGTGAGTTTGTATATTTGTTTGTTTGTTCGTTTGTTTGTTTGTTACCTCTTCACGCTTAACTTACTCAACCCATTTGAATGAAATTTGGTATGGATATAGTTTGAGACTTGGGGAAGGACATAGGATACTCTTTATGGGAAATTCCCACGGGGAGCGAAGCCCGCGGGTACAGCTAGTAAGATATATATATATATATATAAATATGCAATGTACATAGGTATTTAATTAACAACCTCTTTATGAAGTTGGTTTAAAAGTAGGCGGTAATGCCGGTAATATATTTTAAATAAGTAAATTATCAAACCGATTAATACCCTTCTTTTTTTAAATGAGTTAAATATAATTGTGTACTCTCTTTTAGGCATATTCTTTATTTGATAATACATAATACTACTATGTAGGTAGTTTATTCTTATACTTTTAAACAAGCAATTCTTGTATATATATATATATATATATACCTATATATATATATATATATTTATAAATTTCTGTGATATCGAAAACGGCTCTAACGATTTCGCTGAAAATTTGTATATTAGTTTAGTTTTATGTTTGGGAAAACGCGTGTTTTCGAGTTTTCATGCGTTTTTCTTTCCACGCCTTGTTTATAGCTCAGCGATTAAGGATACCGACAGCTAGAAAGAGTGTTACGGGCTCGAATCCCACTCGGTGACTTACTTTTGTTTTTTTTTATGTTTAAGTTTATATATAATTTTTTATTTTGCATTGTTTTGAGACAAGTTTAAAAAAAAATAGTTAATGTTTGAGATGAAACCGAGCAAAGCTTGATCGCCCAGGTACTATTATATTACGGCAGCGACGTTGCATAGCTCGTAATAAATAGGCGAACTATATTTATTGAATGATGGTTATGATCGAACTGTTGCGATATTGTCCATTAATATTGCACTTATGTGGAATTGTTACATTTAAGTACAACTTACATATTTGTTACTATTGTCGCGGTACAACACTAATATTATTGATTATGTGACTACCAATAATTGCACTATTTTTCTCACTTCAACACGTTAGAGGGCCTTAGTAAGGTTTTTTCACGTGGGTTCGTTATTTCCCTCTCTTTTTTTTATGACACCACTTATTTTTATTGATTTTCACTTACGTGAGGGCTCGTCGCCACGTGTGATGTCCTGTTATTTATATGGGGTCAAGGGTGAAATAATAACACCAATTTAATGTATACTCTTGACTCCCGCGCACGTCCGCACTCAGTGGCTACCCAATGCGAACTGCCCCCACTACGTGCCCCGTGCGCGGTGTAAGTTATCTTTATTCAGTACGTCACAATTGGAACTGGTAGGTGAAATAGGTGGTTGAAACTGGTAGGTGAAATAGGTGGTTAAAATTGGAAGGTTATTTATTTTTACGCCTCCCACTTGTTCTTTTTCTCTAGTCATCCCGAAGGGTAACTGGTAGAAAATGCTTTTAGCATTAAGTCATGCTACTGTATCGTGTTGTTTTGGTAAATTAAGTTTAAATCTTCTTCTATCTATCTATATGAATAAAAATGAATGTTGCTAAGCGCAAAACGCGAAAACGGCTGAACCGAGTTCTACGGGAGGCTTTAGAGAAAAAATTACGGGAACGTTGGAAGGGGAAGAATAACGGGAACGAGCACGAGGCCTTGAGCGGGAACGGGAACGGGCGGAATAAAAATAGGTGGATGGAACTAGTGAACAAAATTGGTGGACGAAACTGGTGGTTTATACTTACTTACTTCGAATCAGGCGTCAAAAACTGGTTAACAGCTATATTTAATTGTGTCACCAGATCGTAAGACGGGTTGTGTTTGTGTGGCCTTTGGTACATGTAACTGATAGGCGAAGGAAACTAAATTGGTGGAAATGGGTGGATGAAATTGGTGGATAAAACGGGTGAACAAAATTTGTAGACGAAACTGGTGGGTTATAATAATAAATACTCACTTAGAATTAGGCGCCAAATACTGGTTAACATCTATGTTAAACTACGTGACCAGATTGTTATACGGGTTGTGTTTGTGTGACCGTTGGAACGTGTAACTGATGGTCAAAACTAGTAAACAAAATTAATGAAAATGGGTGGATAAAATTGGTGGTTGAAATTGGTGAACAAAATTGGTGGACGAAACTGGTGCTTTATACTTATAAATACTCACTTAGAATTAGGGGCCAAATACTGGTTAACAGCTATGTTTAACTGCGTCACTAGATCGTGATACGGGTTGTGTGGCTGGTTCGAGTTCAGCCAAGCGCGAGCGCTGAGTTGCAGCAAACAACCTTGTAGGGCGGCCTGACGAAGCGGCGCGTACGACGATGAGAGAGATTTTAGTAGTTTTTGGTGGACTGTTGATAGCTCCTGTAATTAGAAGAAATGTCGAATCTGTTAGGGCTCTTACGGCGTCGGTCGACGAGTTTGTGACAGATTAGCATGTGTCACGCGAACGTTTGCGACAGTGGGCGGCTGTCGCGCGACACATTTCGGCGACGGTTGCCGACGGTCGCCGACAGTCACCAACAAGTGTCGCGGGTATACAGTCGCCCGTCTGTAAGAACGACTGTATGCCCATACTGATAACGAAATAAAACATATACCTATTCTAAGATTAATTAGAAAGACACGTTGCGGTCTTTTTAAAATCTTTGCAACTATTCCCGTCATTATGGTAGGACCTATGATCGCAACCAGTTGCCCGGCGACAAACTCACCTGAAGCCCTTCAAAACCATGTAAAACGCACAGACAATGTGATAACGCTAACAGCAACGCACGGCCACAGGCACTATATTGGGTCAGCTGGGCATGGGCAGATCCAGTGACCGCAATCAACTGCCCGACTGCCCAGCAATATGCCCAGTCTCCGTGAAGTTGGTCAAGAAGTTGCTGAGGTAGAGTTTTAATTTTAATGAGTCTTAACTCACCTGGAGTCCTTCAAAACCATGCAAGACAGACAGACAATGTGACAACGCTAACAGCAACGCCCGGCCACAGGCACTATACTGGGTCAGCTGGGCATGGGCAGGTCCAGTGACCGCAATCAACTGCCCGGCTGCCCAGCACCACTGTCCGGTCTCCGTAAAGGAATAACTTGCGTGCGTTATGCAGGATAGAAGAGCAAGACGTGCTGCTAAGCCGGTCGGTGCCTAAAACAAGTATAATTTATCTAAAAAAAAATTAAGTTAGAATTAATTAAGTGATATATTAATATGTGTATATGTTTTTACTATATTTAATTTATATAAAACTATATAATTATGTGAAAATAAAGTGAAAATAAACTCAAAACTTTAATAAGATTCACCACATATCTTTGTGATTCACAATGTTCATACACCATATACATTGTTTGAGTTAGTCTCTATATACCTTAGGCTCAAGCATCTGCGAGGTGACATCCATGAGGATCTGCAAACAGCTGTTGACGTCTACCTCGCTGTTTTTGCTCCGCTTATGTTCCTGCCGCACTTTGAACGGTGCGTCGTCGGTTATGTCTGAAACGACAACATTAAGTTTATATTATTATTTAATTGGGCAAAGGCCTATCTCGGCTCTCCAGTTTATAATTTTAACCCTTTCACCGCGAGACTTTATATCAGTTGTCGTGCCCCCAGCGCGAGACATGGTTAATCTAACATACCTATCTACAACCAAAAACGGATATGGATACGTAAGTTGTGTGCCATACAAGCATTTTTTTTTGTCACAAATATGCGACCTTCGCGGAATGGGCCCGACAATGTTTGTCACATATATGTGACGCTCGCGGTTAAAAGGTTAACTAAAAACTGACTTGATAAAATTGACAACCGATTTTGATAAAATTTTTTATGAGACCAATTGACATGACATGTCCTTTCAAACAAAAAAAGAATTATTAGCATGAGTTAACCGGTTACTCACGTATAGAGTCTGTGTCTCACGTTAGTTTTAAATATAAAAAAAAGTATTTTCTGGATCCGTCCAGGTGTCACAGAATATGAGTGAACATATATAAAAATACCGACGAATTGATAACGGCCTCCTTTCTGGAAGTAGGTTAAAAAGGAACAGATATTTTGTACAAAGAAAGATACCTTAAGACTGATGCTAATAACAGCTTTTTCGAAACGGTATAAATCTACCATACTAGCTGGAGTGTGCCGTGTGGTTTCCGGCAGAGAAGAATAGGACCACTCCAAGTCCTCCCGTGGATGTCGTAGAAGACGACTTAGGAAATACAAGCTAAACAAAGCTTATAAACCAATGAGAATTCTCCAACCCGTCTGGCCAGCGAGGAGAGTGTAGGCCTCTGGCTGCTCTGGCCAAGTATGGCTCTGGTAGTACAGAGAGGGTCGTGCTCCTGCAGTGGAGACTGAAAGACCTGATGATGATGACTAGCTGGAGTGCCTACAGCGTGCATGTGTGTGAAAGAGATAGCATGATAATACTTTACCTGCAACTAACTTCAGGTACTCTGTGTGAAAGAGGGAACATGATGATACTGTACCTGCAGCTAACTTCAGGTACTCTGTATTGAACTGCGCGTAATGGTATCCGTCGAAGCCATCGCTCTCTAGCGGTATCCGTTCCAAGTTGACATTGTCGAACAACTTGCTGTACGGAGTGCATGTGTGTGAAAGAGAGAACTTGATGATACTTTACCTGCAGCTAACTTCAGGTACTCTGTATTGAACTGCGCGTAATGGTATCCGTCGAAGCCGTCGCTCTCTAGCGGTATCCGTTCCAAGTTGACATTGTCGAACAACTTGCTGTATGAAGTGCCTACTAGAAGGCTGCGAAGACGCGCCATACTGTAACATACACGCAACTTTGTTCCATTATTATTGAAATTACTCTAAACGCTGATTTTTCATTGGTTTTGGAAAAAGAAATGATGTAGTAAATAATTCCTCTATCCATATAAGTAATCCAAATTTGTGTATGATTTATAATAAAAAAGTTGCGAAAATGATTTTCGATCGAGACCACGTAGTTATGCCTGTCCAAACATCGCCGCGTGCAGGCGATGAACTCCGGCCGTCCAGCCGGCGGCGCCTAGCGACGGCACTACTAATTGACCTCACGATTTTACTTTCAAGTTTTAGTTAACATTTTTGAAGTGAAAACTTCTTTAGCGGCGTTGTGCACTTCTTTTGGAATGGGTAAAAAATGTTAAACTCGCGTCAGGACACGTGACCTGATCGAAAATTCGTAAGACGGATGGAGAGTAGACAGCTGGCGCGGCGTAGGAGAGGGAGTATCCCCCTCTCTTTCTACGGCGCGGCGAAAATGTATGCCTGCGCCTGCTGTTTCGTTTAGGCGGCGCAGGGCGCTTGCGCGAATGTTCGTGTGTGTTTATTCAAAAATGCACAACGTTAATATTCAAGTTTTCACTTCTGCCGGCACTTCCAAAGTGCAACCCGTCATTTTTTTTGTTACTGAATTTTTATTTTGACTAGTAAATTAGGTAACGATTCTTATAAAGTGGCCTTCGGCTCCAAAACCAGTGAAAAATCACCGTGTATATGATGATGAATGACGTATAAACGGTTCAGGAACGCAACATTCAGCGTGACTAGAATAATGAAGGTAAATTTTCGATACATAAACTGGTAGTGACACAGGCCTGGTGATAATGTAGAAAACAACTCACCCATTGGTGACGTGCAATATCTGCCTCGGTAGATGCCGCATTCCACTCCTCGAAGTCCCAGTGCTGATGAGTAGCTGCGTGATGCCTCTCACTGCCCAGTGGGGGCCGTTCCCTTGTAAAGCACCGAGTAGGCCAACCCACATCTCTTCGAACTGTTTCCTTGATGACCAGCCTATGAGGTTTACTCTGCCAAAAGAAAGTAACTCGTATTGGATTTTTTATTAAAATGTACTTTTTTAAAAGCGGCCAAGTGCGAGTCGGACTCGCCCATGAAGGGTTTCGTAGTAGCAAATAACATAATATAAAAGTCTTGTAGTATGTTTTTTTAATTAGGGTTCCGTTTTTACTCAAAAGGAAAAAACGGAACCCTTATAGGATCACTTTGTTGTCCGTCTGTCCGTCCGTCCGTCCGTCTGTCAAGACCCTTTTTCTCAGGAACGCGTGGAGGTATGAAGCTGAAATTTATATCAATTACTCAGGTCTACTGTCCCTTGAAGCTGTGAAAAAATCAAACTTCTAAGCCAACGCAATCAAAAGATACAGCCGTTTATGCCGCAAATTTTCGACACTTGCAAGGGAATCAAAACCTACAGGGTGCTTCCCGTGAACTCAGAATCTTGAAATTTGGTACGAAGCAACGTCTTATAGCAAAGGAAAAATTACGAAAACCATAAATTTTTAGTTACATCACATAATATATTTTTTTTTAATAATTTTAAACTTACTACCCATTTCCTCATAAACGCGTAGAGGTATTAAATTGAAATTCATACCAAATTCTCGTTTGTACGGAACCCTCGGTGCGCGAGTCCGACTCGCACTTGGCCGGTTTTTTTTTTATATTTGAGTTGATTGAATGAAAGGTAAATTGCCGTTTACGATTTGTGACGTATTAAAAAAAAACTACTTACTAGATCGCGTTCAAACCAATTTTCGCTGGTAGTTTCCATGGTAATGAACAACATATATTTTATTTAGTTTTATCATTCTCTTATTTAAGAAGTTACGGGGGGGGGACACACACTTTTTTCCACTTTGGAAGTGTCTCTCGCGCAAAGTATTCGGTTTAGAAAAAAATGCTATTAGAAACCTTAATATCATTTTTGAAGACCTATCCATAGATACCCCACACGTATGGGTATGATGAAAAATAAATTTTTGAGTTTCAGTTCTAAGTATGGGGAACCCCCAAAATTTACTGTTTTTTTTTTCTATTTTTGTGTCAAAACCTTAATGCGGTTCACATAATACATCTACTTACGAAGTTTCAACAGTATAGGTCTTATAGTTTCGGAAAAAAGTGGCTGTGACATACGGACGGACAGACAGACAGACAGACAGACATGACGAATCTATAAGGGTTCCGTTTTTGCCATTTGGCTACGGAACCCTAATAATATAAAAAATATATACAATGTGGAAGGGACATACCCGTAATAAATCGAACCACTAGGCTAAACTAGATCACTATAGTATAATAATGATAAAATAACAGTCAAAAAATAAAATAACCGGCCAAGTGCGTATCGGATTCGCGCACTAAGGGTTCCTTACCATTATCTATTAAAAAAATCGTGTTTGTTGTATAGGACCCCCTTAAATATTTATTTTGTTTTGTTTTTAGTATTTGTTGTTATAGCGGCAACAGAAATACATAATTTGTGAAAAATTCTACAGTCTAGCTATCGCGGTTCTAAAGATACAGCCTGGTGACAGACAGACGGGCAGACAGCGAAATCTTAGTCCGTTTTTACCCTTTGAGTACGGAACCCTAAAAATGACATTCCTATACAAATTGCCCAGGCGGCTGCTTTTTTATGGAAACATCGGACGTTTGGAAGACTAGATTTGTGTGCCAATCTTTGGTTCCGTAGTGAAAAAATCTGATTACTCAATATATTCATTTGATGCCAGAAATCACAATTCAGTTCATATTTAAAAGGCGATTCTGTCCATGACTAGACCCCGAGACTGCTTCGAATTGTATGACGGACGACATTTGTACTGAATTAAAAATAATAGTGTATTTACCTGAACAAAAACGCCTCTAAAACATCCATATCTTGAAGCGCTTGCAGCGGCAGATCAATTTTGAGCGGCTGGTCCTTTTTGAGTGCGACTTCGACGGACGGCCACGCGATGGGCGGGATCAGGGCTATGTTGCTTACTATGTCTAACCTGAAAATAAAATAGTCTAGTAAATAGTTTTCCGTGTGTTTTCCGGTAGAGTAGCATAGGGCCACTCCAAGTCCTCCCGTGGATGTCGTAGAAGGCGACTTAAGAAATACAAGCTAAACAAAGTTTATGAACATCAATGAGACCTCTCTAACCCATCTGGCCAGAGTGCAGAGTGTAGGCCAAGACCTCTCACAGCTCTGGCCAAACGTGGCCAGAGCTGCCAATACTACTAGAGAGTAGAAAGAGGGTCGTGCTACAGCAGTGGAGACTAAAAGACCTGATGATGATGATGATACCTAGCATGTTTTTTTTTAATGTGATCAAATGTTCTTTCAAGAAAATGTTTACTAATGTTTGTAAACATTCACGACATCCACGGGAAGACTTGGAGTGGTCCTATTCTACTCTGCGGGCAACCATACGGCAAACTGTCAAATGAAGTGTTTCTTTACCTGGACAAACTGACAATGAGACTTTCAATCGGCCTCCTATAGCATTTCCCCAACACTCCATTGCTAGTAACGTAGAAGTTTTGCTCCCAGTACTCTATAAGGGTCACCAGTTTGTCTCCAATGATCACCATGTCTGGTTTAGGACCGGCATCTTGGAGTTGCATATGGTGTTTGAGGACTAGAGGCTTGGTGTCCTAGAAATATAATTTTTCGAAATTAAAAACCAGCTTAACCCCGAATATGCACACCCGATTTTAATAAAATTTGATTCAGAGACCGCCTGACAAGTATTTTCGAACAAAAAAGGAATTTTCCAAATACCTCCAGATGTCTTCAATAATCGGTGAAATTACATAAAAAAAGATCCAGGGGGGTTACTCCATTAAATTATACGTTAGACGTACGATAGTGACGTCCTATTTCTCTATGTCAAACCAAATTAGACTTTATCGTCATACGTTAGTGCTCAACGTTGCTTGATACTGAAATGCGGATACGCAGTATACCCCCTGTTTTTTTAGGTAAAAAAAAATACATTTATTTAATCCATAGAGACCGAGTTTTGCTCGGTTATACCATATTTTGCGAGGAAAGAAAAACTTAGAAGAAGTTAGAGCCGTTTCCGAGATCACAGAAATAAATTTATATATAAATAAACAAGAATTGCTCGTTTAAAGGTATAAGATAAACCTTTTTGTGAGCAGTTGGTTCATAAGAGATTTTGGGAGAAAAAAGTTGTTAACTTACCTTCACTAAGTACTTCACAACAGCATACAAGCAACTAATAGCCGACTGCGTCCGATTCCCATTACTATCGACATTCAACTCCAACCATATCTCTTTAAAACTCAATGCTGTAGCAACATTCTCGATTGTCAACAAAACCACATTCTCGATCACCAAGTTGTCATTCACTGGCACATTTACCCTAAACGATACGTCACCGTGTATGGGACTTTCGACTATCTTTTTATTTTTAATCAAAAACGACAAATATTGCAACGACATGATTGAAAATATAGCTATGTTTTTCGCTAAAGAGCTTGGTAGTAAATTCTCTATAACTTTTTGTAGCAAATCGCAATCAGATTCGTCTATAATGGCGATTATTCTGTGCACAGAATCGAGATATCCAGTAAGAATTGTTTGTAACGTGATGAATTCTTGATAGAATAATTTGTCTTGGAACACTTGGTGGCATCTTCTCGTGTATCTGTCTATAGAATGTTCTATGTTCAAGTTAAAGTTGTCGGATTGGCTCAACGGTCTATTTTGTTTTGGGAACAGCTTTATGATATCCGATAACGTTTTGTCGAAAGCTGTTACTGATACTAGGTAGAACTGTGACAAATCTGGCAACACTAGTTCTGTTTGTTCATCTGAAATTTCTAAATTCCCGAATTTTTCTTTTAAATTTTCTGTATCGTTAATTGGTATGAAGAACTGAGATTTCGATTCCTTATTATCACTCTTTTTAAACACGTGTAGTGTGTTAACTACGTTCAATTTATTACTGTCGATGGATGACGTCATCTCTTCTTTCAGTTTCGTCTCCCTCTGTTCTCTTACTCTGTCTCTTTCTATTTCCTTCGCTTCGTAATTGGAGAAGACGTTGAGGAATTCTTTGATATAGTCGTCGCCGGCGACTTTGAAGCAGAAGGATAGTATTCTCCTATCAAATTCTGGACAAGACATGACAGTTGTTAGATCTTCTCTTGACAAGTTTGACAGGAGATGTGCTAGTTGGATTTTGCTGGATGTTTTTGCTTGCGCCGAGTCGGTTTGGCAACACCTATTAACAAAAATAGATTACTGATGATTTTTATGTATCAAGATGCAGATGAAATATCTGCCTCCAAGGTCGAGTGGTCAAGGCGTTCACCTTGTGATCCGGAGGTCGTGGGTTTGAATCCCACTGGGAGCATATTTTGTGAAAGATTGTTTCCAGTCTGATTAAGATAATGCAGGCTTCAATCACCTGATTATCCGCGTTAAATTATTTTTCGCTTTACGGGAAGCACGTATAAACTATAGGTCCTGAACTCCATCTAGCGTTCGTTCAAGCTATTTACGAAATATTTCGTCATATTATAAAAACAGGACTAACTTTGTTACTAGGTTTAAACCATTATCCACCCAAATCAAGTTGACATTGACAGATGAGTTAGTTTCACTTTACTAAATGTCAACTTGATTTGGGCGGATAATGGTTTAAACCTAGTAACATAAGTTAGTCGCCGTACGCTGTGTAAGTAATGTACGCTGCTTCTCTTCCCGCGCAGATCGTAGAAGCCGATCAAGGGAATGGGCGAGATTTGAATCATGGTTGAAGGCGATGCGACTAACAACCCATCACTATTTTGATTCCTTTTCCATCTTAACGCCCACCATCATGCTAAGCGTTGCCTTTGGGTCTTACGGCCCTGTGCTGTCTGCCCCGTCAGGGATATAGACGTGAAAATGTATTTGTATGTATTTAAATACCTGTTTTTAGCTAGATTCAGCAGCCAAGTGCCATCTACGTGTGTTGTGCTGATATACTGCGGGTTGATAGCGCGGTCTTGAGACAGGTCGAGCGGTGACAACGCGAACACCGTTGAAGCCAGCGAGTTGAGTTCCATCACTAATGCTGGATACCTGAAAATAGTGCAAACATTGACTTCTCAAGACTCGCAAGGCATCATCGTCAGGTCTTTTTATGTTACTATTCTGTATCAATAACGACAAAATTTGTAATGAGACAACGATATCATGCTAACTTCTGGATGGACAATGTCAAACAGTAAATGAAATCATCTCTGTTTGTACAGAAAAAGTATCGACTCTGCGAGTGGTTTCTGGCAGAGAAGACTAGACCACTTTAAGTCTTCCCGTGGATGTCGTAGAAGGCGACTTAGGAAATACAAGCTAAACAAAGCTTATAAACATCAATGAGACCTCTTCAACCCGTCTGCCGTCCCGTAGGCCAAGTCCTCTGGCTGCTCTGGCCAAGTATGGCTCTGGTAGTACAAAGAGGGTCGTGCTCCTGCTTTGGAGACTGGAAGGACCTGATGACGACTAATGGCGAAATAAATAAATAACCGAGTACTTTGTATTGTAATACTTCTAAATTAATAAACAAACAAACAAGTAGGTACCGTGTATGAACTTGGTCCCTCTGCAACATCTCCAGTGCGATTTGGATGTCTTCCTTCGTCAGCTGTTCGTTTATTTTGTCCTCCGGCATTTCTTTCAACATCCAACACCTTTCCACGGCTAGCTTTGCGAATCTAGGTAAATAAATAATTTTTATTATTAATAAAAAAATGGGAGAAAGCGAATAGAGATATGGCAACACACAATAGGGTATTTTACTATTTGAGATGTATTTTTAACGAAACAACAAATAAAAAGACATCTTTTACTGTTAACAGCAAGATATTTGGTTATTGAATGAATCAGCAATTAGCATTTCGAATATTGGTATGAAGAGTTGGAGCTTGATGGGGATATCTCGCTCTCTTTCGTACGCGCCAAACCTAATGGCAGTAACATCACATGCCTATACATGCATCCTTTCTCTGTTACATAACAGTTTCCCTTCCTAGCAGAATTGACAGGCTTATATTATAATTTACTTATTTTTAGGCGAATAACAAAATCATTTTATTTTGGATTGCGTTAATTTTTTGGTATGAATAATAAAAAATAAGTCAAATACCGTATTTAAAAATCCGATTTTTTATAGTAATTGTTCAAAATATTCTTGTAAAACAAGTGTCATTTTTAAAACGCTGTGTAACTAATAAAGGTTATGTTTCATTTCATTTAATTTCATTTCTTTATTTAGCACACAAAACAGATAACAATAATATTCTTATGTTGGTACAATATAAGTTTAAGGTGTTGATATAGATTGTTTTCCTTACATATGTATGCCTAAAAAGTCGAAACACGATTTAAATCACAAGTTTCAATACAAAATACTGTTCGTTTAGAGATTATATATATATATTAGAGAGAGATTATAGATATATATATATATTAGATAAACGATTTATCTTTCTAACTATCCATATCATTGAACATACCTGGCAGAAAGCGAAGGTTCCATCTTGCCGATAATTCTGCAGATGAAGAATATCAGAGCACCACATTCACTCTCGTGACACAGATTTAAAATCTTGTATGTGTTCAGTGCAAATTCATCCTTAAAAATAAAAAAAATAATTATATTTAAAATTAATAACAGCAAAGAAAACATTTACAATGTTTTAGATGTTTCACTGCAATGTTTGCAAAATGCACATCGTAAAAACCGTTTAAGAGAATAATTATTAATATTTTTCCCCATTTGAAATAAATTATTTTAAAGGAACCTGAGATTACATTTAGAATTTAAATTTTATTTGGAATTCCAGTGGCTGATATGATGATGATAATGAGATATTTAAAATTTTGTCATGACTAAGCCTTCAAACTATTTTATGAACTACTGTTTGACGACCTCCGTGGCGTAGTGGTCACCATGCTAGTCCGCCACCCAGAGGTCCCGGGTTCGATTCCCGGTCAGGGCAAGTTGGAAAATGGCCTTTTTTAAATTGTCCTGGGTCTTGGATGTTTATCTATATATGTATTTGTTATAAATTATAGTATCGTTGAGTTAGTATCCCATAACACAAGTCTCGAACTTACTTTGGGGCTAGCTCAATCTGTGTAATTTGTCCCTATATATTTATTTATTATTATTATTTGTTTATAGTTTAAAGTTTTCATTGCACGTTAGGCAAAAGTGGCCGTTTTTCGCAAAAGTGCGTAGAAAACTTGCATCATCATCATTATAAGGTCTATTAGTCTCCACTGCAGGAGCACGACCCTCTCTGTACTACCAGAGCCATACATGGCCAGAGCAACCAGAGGATTTTGCCTTCACTCTCCTCGCTAGCCATACGGGTTGGAGAGGTCTCATTGATGTTTATAAGCTTTGTTTAGCTTGTATTACCTAAGTTGCCTTCTACGAAATCCACGGGAAGACTTAGAGTGGTCCTATTCTACTCTGCCGGAAACCAAACGGCAGTAGAAAACTTTATCGCGTGAATTTTAATATTACCTTCAAATGGTTTTGGCATCGTGCCGCTATAGCTTGTAAGAACAGTCCCGACGCGCTGTCTGTCTGTTGCACTTTACACACTAAACTTTGTACTATTTCTTCTTTGTATTGACTTATTAGTATATGGACTCGGTTGACTAGAAGCCACGTTAGGTGGACAACTTCCGCTAGGCCGTTTTCTACCTGTGAACAAAAAACTTTATTTTAATAAGTACCTAACTAATAGAGCATTTATTTAATTTGTTTATTTTAATTCTTTTTAACCAAAATAAACAAATATGAAAGAAATTATAAAATATCTTATTAAGCGACGAACTTGTGATACTTTAAAGTTTCAATTAGAAAGAGAAGGCCGATGTGGACAGTGACGTCAACGTCCATGTCATCTATACATTTGCCATAGAAAATAGCGTTTTTGTGAGTGAGATACACATATTTTCGTAAAATCGTTATATGTCGTTCGATTATCAACAATTTTTGGAACGTAGTTTCTTATCGCGCGTTGCGAATGGAGGCTAGACGGAAAAAAATATCAACAATTTTAGGAACGTAGTTTCTTATCGCGCGTTGCGAATGGAGGCTAGACGGAAAAAATGAAGACCAAAAGTTGTAACGACACTTTTTGCTATAGTTGTAAGCCGTGCGGCGTGCGCGTGTTTCTCTGTCTCTCTCTCTCTCTCCTCTCATAGAAAGCAAGAAAGGAACTTCGTTCCATCCGGGTGTCCCTTGACACCTCTCAAGTTTTTTTTATTCTCTTTTTACTCTTAGTACTTTTGAATTTCGCGTTTCGGAACGACCACTGCTGCACAAAGTTCAGTTCAGTGTTGGTCCCTTACCAGCCTGATTGAGTGTGTTACAATTATAATAAGACAGATTTACACTCAAGCTATACATTTAAATTATACAATTATAATTCGCAGTCAACTATTTCCTGCTATAATCATTTCCATTATAATACGCATTTTTCATAAGTCATTTTTAACGACTGTCTTAAATATAGATAGTGAAAATGATTATTATGAAGATGATAACTTACAAAGTATTCGCAGTACGCCATAACACACGCAATCTGCAGCACGTCAACCTTCAATAACTGCTTGTCAGTGCCGTCAGCTCGAAGAGGCAGGTTTCTGGCAAAGCCGACTAGTTTCTGCCAGTATTTGTGTGTAAGGAAATTTAATCTGCAACATGAAAATACACAATTTAAGCTACACACATTCACATATGATAAAGTTTATGTTTAAAGTAAATAAATAGATAAAAAGTAATAAAATAAATGAGACCAAAGTAAAGTCAATGACAGACCAAAGTAAAGTCAATGACAACGAACTCATACAGATTACATTCAGTCTGTATACAGATATGTTCTTGTACAGTCTGTAAATGCCCGTGTTCATCAGTTTGCTTTTTTTGCGTGTAATAAAGTTAATGATATATATAAAATTACTAACCTTATATGTAAATGAGACCAATGTATGGTCAATAACAACGAATTCCTACAAATAAATTTAGCCTATTAAAAGTTATATTCTCGTCCAGGCTGTAAAAGCCCGTATTCAGTCCGTTTTGTTTCTGTTTACTAAAGTTAAATAAATAGATAAAAAGTTACTTACCTTATAAGTAAATGAGACCAATGTATAGTCAATGACAACGAACTCATACAAAGTACATTCAGCCTGTCCAAAGGTATATTCTCGTCCGGGCTGTAAAGGCCTGCGTTTAGTCCGCTTTTTTTCCTATATACTAAAGTTAAATAAATAGATAAAAAGTTACTAACCTTAGTATTAAGAAGACGATAGAGCAGAATAAGGCTCCAAAGTGTTCGCAAGAGCTATGTCGGTTGGGCAAAGCCGATTGATGAAGCTGAAGACGGAGGACGGCGGCGTGGTGTCGACAAAGGAAGGGGTTCTGGCGGAGATCGAGAGGTTTTATAGACAGCTGTATACCTCAGTTTCACAACCCAGTAAACAAATGGCTAAAGACCCAAGAGCCAAGCTAACCCGACACTATACCGAAGATATCCCGGACATCAGCCTGTACGAGATTAGGATGGCCCTCAAACAGCTTAAAAACAACAAGGCGCCGGGCGAGGATGGAATCACAGCAGAGCTTCTGAAAGCGGGCGGAACGCCGGTACTGAAAGTCCTTCAGAGGCTCTTTAATTCCGTTCTGCTCGAGGGAGTAACGCCAGAAGCGTGGAACAGGGGCGTGGTGGTCTTGTTCTTCAAAAAGGGAGATAACACCCTATTGAAGAACTATAGGCCTATCACGCTTCTGAGTCATGTATATAAGTTGTTTTCGAGGGTCATCACGAATCGTCTCGCGAACAGGTTTGATGCCTTCCAGCCTCCCGAACAAGCTGGTTTCCGTAAAGGCACCATGGACCACATTCATACGCTGCGGCAGGTTATAGAGAAGACGAGGGAGTATAACCGGCCGTTATGCTTGGGATTCGTGGACTATGAAAAAGCCTTCGATTCGATCGAAACATGGGCCGTGCTTCAGTTTCTCCAGCGATGCCGTATTGACTATCGGTATATCGAAGTGTTGAAGTGCTTATACAGTAACGCCACTATGTCAGTCCGAGTACAGGAGCAGTGCACGAGGGCAATTCCACTGCATAGAGGTGTGAGACAGGGAGACGTTATATCTCCGAAACTGTTCACCGTTGCACTGGAAGATGCCTTCAAGCTTCTGGAATGGGAAGGATTTGGCATCAACATCAATGGCGAGTATATCACTCACCTTCGATTTGCCGACGATATCGTTGTCATGGCAGAATCGATGGAAGACCTAAGTACTATGCCCGAAGACCTAAATCGAGTTTCCCAACAAGTGGGCCTTAAAATGAACATGGACAAAACGAAAGTAATGTCGAATGTCCATGTTGCGCCCCTACCTGTTTGTGTTGGGAGCTCCACCCTCGAAGTTGTCGACCAGTATATCTACCTGGGTCAATTGATCCAGGCAGGAAGTTCCAGCTTCGAGGAAGAGGTCTTTCGACGAATCCGACTCGGCTGGGCAGCGTTCGGGAAGCTACGCAATGTCTTCTCGTCCAAAATACCTCTGTGCCTCAAGACTAAGGTCTACAACCAATGTGTGTTACCAGTGATGACTTATGGCTCTGAAACGTGGTCCCTTACTATGGGTCTCATAAGAAAGCTCAAGGTCGCTCAACGCGCTATGGAGAGGGCTATGCTCGGTGTTTCCCTACGTGATCGAATCAGAAATGAGGAAATCCGTAGGAGAACAAAAGTCACTGACATAGCCCAGCGGATTAGCTCGTTGAAGTGGCAGTGGGCGGGACACATAGCGCGACGAACCGATGGCCGATGGGGCAAAAAGGTTCTTGAATGGCGACCGCGTACTGGCAAGCGAGGCGTAGGGCACCCACCTACAAGGTGGTCAGATGACCTGACCAGGGTCGCTGGAAAGCGCTGGATGCAGGCCGCTCTTGATCGGTCATTTAGGGAATCTTTGGGAGAGGCCTATGTCCAGCAGTGGACGTTATGCGGCTGAAATGATTACTAACCTTATAAGTAAATGAGACCAATGTATGGTCAACGACAACGAACTCATACAAAGTACATTTAGTCTGTCTAAAGGTATATTCTCGTCCGGACTGTAAAGGCCTGTGTTTAGTCCGCTTTTTTTCCTATATACTAAAGTTAAATAAATAGATAAAAAGTTACTTACCTTATAAGTAAATGAGACCAATGTATGGTCAATGACAACGAACTCATACTAAGTACATTCAGTCTGTCCAAAGGTATATTCTCGTCTGGACTGTAAAGACCTGTGTTTAGTCCGCTTTGTTCGTTGTGTAAGATTGTTTGGGCAGTTTTCGCTGTTAGAGGGAACAAACAGCCAGCTAGAAAAAACAATATATAAGTAAGCAAACAGTTACTTAACAACTTCATAAAAGAACAATAGTAGAACAATTGATTTGTTCATATATGACTCATATGAATTTGTTAAGTTATATCAAAGTTGTTTTTAACACCCGTCAAAAAAGAGGAGTGTTATAAGTTTGATGCTAACGTCTGTCGGTCTGTTTGTCTGGCACCGCAAGCCGTTCAAGCGATACGATGCTACAGACAGACAGATAGACAGATATTAGCGATAAACTTATAACAGTCTTTTTTGTCGGTGCTAAAAAATAGCACTTACTTGTCAAATGCAGCATATGTTTCACCTGTACCACAATATTAACGCACACCGAATACAACAACCTATGATTTTGACCCTTAACGCCATTATCCTCAAGGTCGAAATTCGAACAGCCAGGTTCTCTACAGCTGTCCACTTCCAAAATGGCGTAAGTCAACGTTTTGAACAACAATCGAACTAGAATCACGTCTGGGGACAGATTTGCGCAGTTCTCGTTGACATTTTGCACGTTCAACGGGTCTATGTCCGGTTTGACGTTGAAGAATATACTCTGTGGTGCGAGACTGGTCGCTTTTAGGTTGTTTATGGTTAGGAGGATCTCGCTCTCTGGTATTAAGACGAGGACTTTGCGGAGTAAAACCATGATGATGGAGAGGTAGCGGAGTTTAAGCTTGTATGGGGTTGTCGCCTGAAATTAATTAATAGACAAATTATTAAATATTTAAAACATCCGACGGCCTAAGCAATGTTTGATTTTCATATCAGATTTTTATAGCTAAAAATAAATTAAATTTTAATATATACTACTCGTAATGTTAATTATGCTTATTGAGGTGTAAAAGTGCCTGGAGGAGCGGAGCCTACAGGCACAAATATTTTTTCTTAAAAGTAGGCTCCAACTGCTATCTATTGTAACTATGCTACTTACTGAAATTTTTTGATTTGATTTCTTTTGAAAGGTTTAATTACTGAATAAACACTTGAGTTTTAAGATTTGAGTGAGAGAGTTCGGGGCAAAGCACCATTATTTTGTGTCTTACCTGATCAGGCGGCGCTTTAAACAATATCTTCATCAAGGTCTCCACTCGACTTTGTTCCAACAGCACATCTTTATACACAGAGTCCAGCAGTCTTTCCAGAGACGCTATGGCCTCTACAGAGTCGATCTCTATGGTCCTCTGCGATAGGAGGTTGAGGAGAGTGTCGCAGGCGAGTTCGGACCATCGATAATAACTCTCTGGATGCTCTTGTGACAGAGATAGTACGCAGGATACTAACTCCAGTACCTATATAAAAATAAAATCATTTTTTTTACTAAAGTCGACGACTTCTTCACCAAACTATATAACACAACCGATTTCGTCAAAGTTTCTCTGGAAGTACGTGACAAGTATGCCCTTTCAAACAAAAAGGAAGGAGTATATTATGCAATTAGTAAATAAAAGACGGATTTAAATTGAGGGCCATAGATGAATCACGAACAAGTGAAGGATTCTATCGATTGAATCACGACCGCAGTGAGCGATCCAAGAATACTGAATCACGAGCGTAGCGAGTGATTCAAGTGTTAGAATCCTAAGCGACGCGAGTGATTCAATATTCATGAATCACTAACAAAACATCTTTATACACAGAGTCCAGCAGTCTTTTCAGAGACGCTATGGCCTCTACAGAGTCGATCTCTATGGTCCTCTGCGATAGGAGGTTGAGGAGAGTGTCGCAGGCGAGTTCGGACCATCGATACTAATTCCAGTACCTGTATAGAAAAATTTTTTTGTTCATACATACATACATAATATCACGCCTGTTTCCCGCAGGGGTAGGCAGAGACTATGGACCTCCACTTTTTTGTTCCCCTTGAAAGTATACCGATCAAATGATACAAATTTCTATGGAGTGCAATGTTTTTTTATTTTTTGATATATATGGTCCTTGGGGAAAGCTTTATAGTAATATGGCTTGAATTTACCCTTTGAATAGTTTTAATATGTTTTGTTAGACATTTCAACACAAAGACCAATGTATCACATGAGTGAGATTATGATGTAAGTGTACCAGGTGCTTTTTAATTAATTAAAAACATTTAAGGGATGAATCAGTCCCTCATTTCGAACAATTATTGCCAATGAATGTATTTTAGAATCCTAAAAATAGGTTTTTATACAAATCTTGTCACTATGAAAAGTGTTTTTTATCGTATTTCGATACGTACGCATTTGTTTGATTAAAACTAACGTGAGACACAGACATTATTAAAATGAGTAAACGGGTTACTCACGTATAAAATCAGCTACCGCCGACATGTTTCGACCTCATTCGGAGGTCTTCATCAGGGCGAATGTGACTACACGCCCGTACACCGCACCGGCTCGCGACACACTGATGTTAGTTGTGCGGGCGCGGGGTGCGCGGGCGGCGCGGGCGATCGAAGACCACCGGATGAGGTCGAAACATGGCGGCAGTAGCTGACTCTATACGTGAGTAACCCGTTAACTCATTTTAATAAAGTACACATTTTTTACAAAAATACTGTTTCAATAAATGTCAAACCTTATGTTGGTGCATCGTCTTCTGCAGCATATAGAACAGCACTTCCCTCGTCGCTTGCGCTTCTTGTTGCTGCGCCCGGCCTAACACGCTCGTACCTGGCGAAATGACAATACGCGTTATAAGCCAGGCAAGTTCCAAGTGAGCGTTACTAAGTTGAGTTAGTATCCCATAACACAGGTCTCGACCTTACTTTGGGGCTAGCTCAATCTGTGTAATTTGTCCCTATATATTTATTTACAATACCCTTTATTATACAAAATAAATAAATACTCTCATCTTCCTCCGTCCCGTCTAGTGGTCAATGCCTTGTGACCCGGAGGTCGAGGATTCGAATCCCACTGGGAAGCACACTTTGTGAAAAGTTGTTTCCAGTCTGGTTAGGATATTGCAGGCTTGAATCACCTGATTATCCGAAAAAGAAAGATGAGTGTTTCGGAAGATTCGTAAAAACTATGGGTCCCGAACGCCATTTAGCGTTTGAGCATCAAACTAACCAAGTCTAAGTTTCGTAACGATAACTAACCTCCCATATTGCTGAAAACTTTGACGGCAACTGGTTCCAATCCGGCGATGCATTCCAAATGAGCTCCAGATGCCATAAGTCCATCACATAGTTGGATAAGCTGCAAAAAATTAAGAGTAATCTGCTTAAGTACACGTACAATAAAATATCAAAAGACTTATCATTAGGTCTTTTAGTCTCCACTGCAGGAGCACGACCCTCTCCGTACTACCAGAGCCACAGATATAGATGTAATAGATAACGCTCGTATCAAGATTTGTATGGAAACCAAGCGTGCCAACTTTTTTAATGCCTACTGTGACGTCACAGGCAATTTTAGTGACGGGAAATTCTAACCGATTTAAAGAAACCGCTCGCTATGATTTAAACTACGCACGCCGCCGCCCTGATCGTCTCGCTCATACTCATAGATTTTATATCTGTGGTCTCGCTCGTTCACTCCGCGCTCGCTAGCCATACGATCGATTAACATTCAAGTTAATCGATTTGTGATAAAAATCACAATCAATTTGTGATAAAAATCACAATCGATTTTCTGATTGACGAATGATATGAAATTGGATAAACAA
The DNA here is from genome assembly GCA_963555685.1 of Acrobasis consociella. Lineage (NCBI taxonomy): Eukaryota > Metazoa > Arthropoda > Insecta > Lepidoptera > Pyralidae > Acrobasis > Acrobasis consociella. The sequence goes on from OY743127.1 coordinate 2,896,814, forward strand.
ATGATTCTAAACGGAAAATTGTTTGTTTGATAATAAAGAACGAATATTTGTACTCAAATAATTTATTTTAATTTAACTTAAATTCAAACTATACAAACTTATTAAAATTTAAATTAAAACTAAAAATTACAAATTATGTAAATATTTTGATTGAATTTCAAAAATAAAACTGATAATTATTAAATAATCGGCCAAGTGCGAATCGAATTCGCGAACTAAGGGTTCCGTACCATTATCTATAAAAAAAACACGTTTGTTGTACGGGATGGTTTATTTTATTCTGTTTTTACCCCGACGAGAAATAGTGGCATCGTAGCACTCGAACGGATGGACCGATTTCAATGCGTTTTTTTTAAACGTTAAAGCAACTTCCCTTGCGGTCGTTCTTAGCCATGTCAGGTATCGAAAATATACCTACGCATTGCGACCGCTTCAATGGGGGAAATTCAGTAACGACGACTCACTAACGAGCAATGATGAGCAGTGACGCATGCGCGGTTTTGTTCACCAACTTGTGACCAGTAGTATATATGTTCAAAGAGCGACCATATTACACACATGAACTCTGAAAATATTACCCTCGTTTTCTAAAGTGTAAATTAGGAAATGAGCTTGTTTATATCAATATCTATTAAATTGCCTCTTTAATAATAGTTAATACCATTCGTCAGTCCGATATTGATTAAAATCGATTATTGGTATATGTTGTAGAACGAACAACACTAGTCGCTAAATTTTACTGACGAATGAGAAATTGCCGGTACCACGACGTCGTAGCGATGCGCGACAGTATCGCTTGTTTCGATATTCATTGCTTCTTAACACACAACGTCGGATTAAACGCTCAATGCAAACGCAACAATGTAATGTGAATGTAGTTTTTAACCTTAATCTATACTTATTTAGGTATAATCTTGGAATCACAGCTTGGAATACTTAAAAAATTGTTTAAAAATGAATTTACGCATAAAATAATTTTAAAATAACTTAGCTGTGATAGGAAATATGTCCTTGACTTTAGGCGCTTGCAATTTTTGGGCTGTTGCAGTTTATTATCACGCAACGAGGCATTTTTTATTTTTCGCTGCCGTCCGGCTGCAATCACAGACGCGCGCGGACTGTCAGTAGCGGCGGCCAACCTCGACGCTTTGTCTGAGAACTTACACGCGAAGTAGGTGCATTTAAGTCGTCTATCTATATCTATGTCTGTGACCAGAGCTTTACTTAGCCAGAGCAGCCAGAAGACTCTCCACAAGGAGAGGTATCATTGATGTTTATAAGCTTTGTTTAGCTTGTATTTCCTAAGTCGCCTTCTACGACATTCACGGGAGGACTTGGAGTGGCCCTATTCTACTCTGCTGGAAACCACACGGCACCATGCTGTGTCTGATCCATTAATTATATCACGATTTGGAGCGATGGTTGGAAAGCTGTTTATGCACTGGCTTTGCGTCTGTGAGTTACAACTTCAATCCTCAGTAGACGCGACTTGTATTAATGAGTTTGTTCATGTACAGTCATTTCCAACCACAACCAATTTTCAATTTTCCGATAAAGGAAACCATCGTAAGGAAACCTGGACACCAGTTTAGAATGACTTGTTTGTTTTTCGTGTGTGTAAGAAGCTATACTGGTGTCAGATCTGTCAGGCCGCCTAAAGGCATCTGACATAGCTTGATGACTGCCGTACAAAGATGACAGCCGGGACCAACGGCTTATACGTGCCTTCCAAAGTACGAAGGAGCTCGAGAATTTTTTTATACCACTTGGGCCATCCAAGTGCGGACCACGCCCGGTGTAGCTTTACATGCGAAAGCGCTGGTAATGCGCACTCCCGCCGGGCCACTGAGCTCCATGATGAGTTATTAAGAGTCCCCTTACCCTATACCAAAATACAACTTTCCATACAAACGTAGTCTACGTTTTATTTCAAAACGACATGTCCGATTTGGGCAAAATTTTGTAATTTCAAAGATATTGCAATTATCTAGGTTTATAACTGGTTTCCGACGGTAAAAATATGAACTTGAAATAGAATATAGTGTTTTATATCATTTTTGACCATTAGTATGGGAAACTTCTAAATCGTTATATTTTCTTTCCAGTTCATAATTTTGCTATAGGAAACCAGTTATAACCCTAGATAATTGCAATTTATTTACAATTACCAATTTTTACCGGAATCTGACATGTGGTTTCAAAATTAAACGTAGACTACGTTTGTATGGAGAAGTCTAGGGTAAGGGGACTCTTAATGACAATAAACAGTCCTTGAGGCTCGAAAAATCTAACACCAGTGTTAGCTATCACACTCGATAGGATCCCGAATCTACTAGAATTAAAAATAATCGCTATTAATGTTCTAGATCGTTTCGCAATAGAAAGTTCTAGAACAGACTTTGCGTGATAGTGGAACGTATTAGATCAACCGGGAATGTTCGAGAACAATAAAGAACAGCCGACAAGACGATTCGTACATTCCTCCTAGAACATTCTAGATCGGGTCATAAAAGATCAATGGCCGGCAGGTTTCAGAAACTCTAAATGCGAAAGAGATAGCAAAATCCGTCGCGGGTCACCTGTCTCTGTCGCACATAGCGTTTGTGACAGAGATAGACTGAAGCCGCAGCGTGGGCCCGCGTCACTTAGCGGAGGCCCTTAATAAAAAATTTATATAAATCAAACACTTTCTAGAGGATCTTTTCTTACCTTCGGTATCTCAATAATCTGCTTGGTGTGGTGTTTTGAGGACGACAATTGCACCAGAAATAACAGGATATTATAAACTAGATCGCAGCAATTCCTAAAAACAATAATTGATTAGTCTACATTAGTTCATGTGTACGAGAGAACGGTACATCTATATTTAAATGCTTATGCTGGTAGAGTATACTACTGGTAGAGTTCCGTGCGTCAACTCGTGAAAAATATCACATTTTTAAATAGATTGTAAAACTAGCTAAGCCCGTAGGCTTCGCTCCCCGTGGGAATTTCGGGATAGCTATCCTATGTCCTTCCCTGGGTATCAAACTATATCCATTTTCATCTAAATAGGTTCAGTGGATGAAGCGTGAAGTCTAACTGCCTCCGTGGTGTAGTGGTTAGAGCGTTCGGCTCATACCTGGAGGTCGCGGGTTCGATTTCCGGCAGGGGCAACGACTTTGTGTGGTTGTCCTAGTTTGGTTAGAACATTGTAGGCTGATCACCTGATTGTCCGATAAGTAAGATGATCCGTGCTTCGGAGGGCACGTTAAGACGTCGGTCCCGGTCACTATCTTTGACATTGGTCGTTACCTAAAACCATGTCAGAGGCCTATAAGGCGGTTTAAAAACTCTGACATTAGTGTTAGTCACTAACACACACGATAAGAAGAGCGTGAAGTAGTAAAAAAAAATATATACAAACTCGCTTTCGCATTTATATTATTAGTAAAATACTTACGGTATTTCATGTTGTTCCACCCAATCTAGCTGCTTCATCAGAAACCCTATGAACACTTGGTCGCTGTCCAGCATACAGTAGTTGACTCTCAATGTCAAGAGCTGGTTCAGTAGGCAGAGGACTTTGCATTGTAAAGGAATGTCGTTTTGCATCGTATAACTCTGTAATACATACATTAGAGGAACTGTAAAAGTGACAAATATAGCAGGAAAATTAAGGAGTAATATAAGTTAGCCTCTAGATCGGTCATTTTCGAAATCTTTGGGAGAGGCCTATGTTCAGCAGTGGACGTTGTGCGACTGAAATAGATGGATAGGTTAGGCTGGTATGGACATGTTAAGAGAAGAGAGGGAAGCCATATAACCAGGCTGGTTTTGAAAATACATGTCAACAGACATCGAAACATAGGGAGACCAAAAAACGTTGGATGGAAGGTGTAAAGGAGCATATGACTGAGAAGCAGAGATCGGAATCATGGGTGCTATTGCTATCAAAAGTATAGATATTGACGACCTCCGTGGCGTAGTGGTCACCATGCTAGTCCGCCACCCAGAGGTCCCGGGTTCGATCCCCGGTCAGGGCAAGTTGGTAAATGGCCTTTTTCAATTTGTCCTGGGTCTTGGATGTTTATCTATATAGGTATCTATGTATTTGTTATAAAATATAGTATCGTTGAGTAAGTATCCCATAACACAAGTCTCGAACTTACTTTGGGGCTAGCTTAATCAAAAAGATATGAGAAATTTTCCCAGGTTTTCTCGAGAATCGGTACCTTAGTAACTGATGTGAATACATTAAGTATTAAGATTTCGAATGCAGTTTATTCTACTGGTTGCAGTATACACAATCTTTCTCTTAAAATGAATAATCTTATGGACTTTAAGTCATATCCATACTTTTGATAACAATAGCACCCGTGATTCCGATCTCTGGTGAGAAGTGACCGATGGCTTAACGCAATTACTTTCAAATGTTAATCATAAAATAATTTAAAGGTCTTTCTTCAGATTGTTAGCAGTCAAATCACCATATTTACTTTTAAACAATTAATTTCAAAGAGGGCACCACTTGTGCTACCATTTCGCTAAACATGTTAGTAAGGCAACGTGTTAAATTTTTTTTTGCTTACCTTCAAAGCCTGTATAACAACCGGCTCAAACAACCTAATATACCTCTCCAACTCTTTCTTATTCGTACTCCACTTCCTATCACTCTTATTCTTCGCGAAATTCTCCATCGCAATCAACAACTGTTTCTCCTGCATCATCCTTGGATTTTTCACATCCAGAGACAACTTCTGACTAGCATTAGAACTCGCACTACTCCTCCTCGACTCTTTGTCTATGGTTTGCAACGAATTTATCAACATAACGTCATTGCAGAAGCTAGTTTTGGTTTTTTGTTCTTTTTTGTCGAAAATACTCATGTAATCTGAGTATTGATTGATCATATTTGTTCCGAATAGACATTTTAGTAGTTGGGTGATGCAATAAACTGTAGAATCTGCTTTTAAAGGCATTATGACTTTGAGGTAGTATAATATTTCTTCTGTGACTGGTCCGAACTCTCTTTCAGTTGATAGTTCGAGCTGAATTGAGAGGCAGTTGAGGACTGTAGAGAGGAATTCGTAGAACATACTGCTTTTTGGGTCGAGGTTTATCTGTAAATAATATAAATTCTTTATTTATTTTTTCTCGCACTCATACAAAACATGATTAGTTATTTATTTATTAAATTATGGCATGGCAGAAATTGTTAGTAAGTAATTAAATTGAACAAATATTTTCGTTCATGGTTCTAGATATCACGGCTTGTTTGATTGCATGAGAAATTAATTTTTTTAAAATACTAAAAAGAATCCCAAATACCAAAGTCGTCAGAGGCGTCAAAAAGGACAAATCATTGTTAAAAATAAATAACTATACATACACACTCGAAAAACATAACTCTCCTATTTAGTCTGGTAGAAAAACCTCATGCATTTTTATAGAATGTGCACACCTTTACACGCATTTTTCCGATCCCCTAGTATCACACCCCCCCCAAACGGTGTGACGTAATTTGTAGATGGTCCCCAAGGATGCAAACGCTCTAACCCCATTACAGTCAAACTTGTCACATGACATATAAAACAAAATTAAACACAAATTTTCACGTCTTTATCCTTGACGGTAAACGAATATGACAGCAAAAAAAATTTCCCTTCCCCTTTTTGTTTCCAATTACTTCTATCTTCAGCTAATACAACAGGTATTGTTTTCTTTTTATTGTGTTTGAAAAGAAACTCACTTTATGATTCGAATACGTGGCCCTTAGAGTCTCGTAAAACTTCATATACAGGGGATCCGTATAGAAATGACCCACGAAGTTTGCTTTGAGGCTTGTTGCAGGCGAAGGAGCTTTCTTCCTTAGGGATCCCTTTTCGTCGATTTCTGAGGCGTTGCTTGCTTTTCGTGGCAATGAATCTGTGTACGAGTATTAATAAGTGTTTTTGTCAATGAGGCGTTTTCCAAAAAAAAAATGAGGTTAAAAACATTGTCAAAAGATGGCGCTTAAGAGTTTGAAATCGTTCTGTCAAAAATTAAAGAGGCCGTTTGGTTCAATACTTGTAGTTTTATAATTCATTAACCAATCTTGTATTTTGCTATTATTTAAGTAAAAATATACATATTTACAAACAATAATATATTTTTAACTAAATTTAGTAAAATAAAAATATTAAATATTCCAAAACCTAGTGATTATATTGTCTTTGATTTCAAAGACAAACTCTCACTATGAAAATTTTATATGAATTAGACATTGACAGATCTATTTATGTGATTGCTGGCGGCATCTATTGCACGTGAAGGAACAATATTTTTTTTTTAAAGAAAACGCCTCATTTATTGAATGATCTCCTAGTGAACTTAAGGGGATACATAAATTGTTAGGGGGTCCAGTGCTGCCTCCATTTAAAATAAATTATTTGAAAGAAATTGCAAACATTTTGTCTCATGTGGCTCTAGATAACCCTTCAACCTATATTATAAACTACGGTTTACAGTTTAGAGGAAGAACGTGAAACTAAAAAAAAGCACCGGCCATGTTGAAGAGTTCCGTTGCTCTCTCTCTTTCGCTCGAGCAAATGACGATTCCGAGCGACAGAAAAGGATAGTAGATGCTGACATATGTAACCCAACTCTTAAACACATTTGGTTGAACTCCATCTATGAAATATATTAAAACATTTAAAATTTACTTACCTTGAGTTTTTTTCCGAACCGGACTCCCAGGCAAGGCAATCCCAACCTTATTCAAATGCACATTAGGATTAACTTCCTCTATCAAATGCACCAACACATTCAGCATTTTCAGCGTAACTTGCAAGAATTTCTCCGCTAAGTTGGCAACCCGCTCGTTCTCTAAGTGTTGCCATTTGTCTTTATTAGTTTGGGAGTCTCTCTCAAATATGTCTCTATTCGATGTCTTGTGGCGCATGATTTCGTGAATTTCCACTGAAAAATAATATTTTACATAAAAAAAAATTAAACTTTTTTTTTTACTTTACATGTAAACTTTGCAATGTCCGTACATATGATCATGTTTTTGCTGTCTTTTTATCCAATTTATTTTTTATATTTTTATTTACTTACAAAAGGTGGACTTCATGCTAATGCATTCTCTACTCTGCTTTCGGAAAAAACAGAAATAAATTTCTTTGATTTGTAGGTAACTAAAACATAAATCTGCTGTCATGATTTTTCATCACTTTTCTGTTTAAATACCTATGAATGAATCTTTCTAATTTATACAAAAAAATATTTTAAACACTATACGCCTATGCGCCGTGTGGTTTCTGGCGTAATAGGGCCACTCCGAGTCCTCCCGTGGTTGTCGTAGAAGGCGACTCAGGAAATACAAGCTAAACAAAGCTTATCATCGATGAGATCTAGTTCTCAAATCGTCTGGCCAGCGAGGAGAGTGTAGGCAAAGTCCTCAAGCTGCTCTGGCCAAGTATGGCTCTGGTAGTACAGCTAGGGTCATGCTCGTGCAGTGGAGACAAAAAGACCTGATGATGCGGCAATAGCCCTAATAATGAGACTTTTTTACCTAAAAACATACCTGGGTACAGTCTCGCGCAGATATCTAACATCACGCTCCTGGCAGTGACCGTAGAGTTACAATAATACAAATTATCGAGGCAGTAGCTCAGTATTCCTTGCGAAGTGTACGCTTCTACGTGCTTCCACGGAGACCATTTGCGGCATATCGCTTGAAGTGTTTCGAGTAGGCCTTGCTGGAAAGAAACAGGCACATATTTTTCTCTCTCTCTCTCATCCCAGCGTATTCCTATTCGCATTCTCAGAAATCCAAAGTAAGAAAAATTGTGTGGCGGGAAGCTAATTATTCGTCAAACAAAACTAATAGCTAAATAAATTAAATTTTCTAAGGTATACGCTTAAACCTTGTTTTGTTTCCTTGCAACCGAAATGAAAAGCAAAGTGTAAAACAAGAGTATAAAACCCATTTTACCCTCGACGTGACTATCGGGGGCTATATGCACGTCTCGGGTAAAAAAAGCTCGTTTTATGCTTTTGTTGTAAAATCTACTATTATTGTGTACTCATACTTCCGCCATTTTCATATGTCCGCCTTTGTACCTACAATATTTTCAATGTACTCTGGATTATTGTCATACTTAGTTGGTGCAATAAAAAAAATTTATCTTATACTTTCTGAGTTTATTTAATTTCACGACCCCTTTGGTCTTAGAACATTTACACATTCTCAGCCAAAATATTCACTTTCAGGTGTACAGACTTATTTTGTCAACCTTTAACCATAGATTTAATATGAGTATTACATACAGAACGGAATCTTCTAAGGTCCTGCGCAATATGCGTCTCCGTCCCCCGTCCCCGCACCTCTCCCCCGTTTTCGCCTTGTGAGGAGGAGGCGGCCAGACGATTCTGTTCTATATGTAATACTCATATTAATTCTATGTTAACATTCAACATATATCGTTGTGTGCTGTTACTTACAGAATTATATTTACAATCCGCCGCCAACTTTGCCCTCAAATCAGCCACAACACTTCTCAATGCGTCCGTTTGTTCCATCGTTTCTCCGTTCCTTAACAATTCTGGCAGCTCACTTATAAAGTACATGTCTCTCACGATAGAGAGTGACAGAGAACCACGATCGAAGGTGAGATGTCTGCTCTGTTCTTTCGCAATTTCTGCGACCATAGATATTGGGGTGGCGCGTTTTGAGGGATACAGTTTTGGTATGATGCTGAAAAAGGAATATAAATCAATTTCGCCCACGAACATCAATGAGATGAAGTCTAAGTGTACTTGGGTTAATACGCTCAATCGTCAAAATATACAATGGTTGAGAAGTTTCCTAAATCAAAAATAAATTACTTACTACAGAATAAAACGTCTGACTGAAAAAAAACTGATATTAAGAGCACAAGTGTTTTTAGAATAAAACGTCTGACTGAAAAAAAAACTGATATTAAGACTAAAAAACTTTGACGTCATTATAGTCTTTATTTCATACAAATCCCATAGAAATGCCATGTTTGTCTTGATGTTTAGAAAAGGTATCTGATTTGAGTTGTTTGAAACTTCGTTATTGGGTAGATCATCATCATCATCATATCAGCCACAGGAAGTCCACTGCTGGACATAGGCCTCCCCTTATTGGGTAGATCAGTGGTTCCCAAACTTATTTTGTCTACTGCCCACTTTGAGAATAAATATTTTTTTAGCGCCCCCATTTTTTCACCTATTTAAAAACCACTATAACTTCAAATTAAATTAATTAATTATTGTGACCTATATATGTATATTAACGGAGAATTCTAAACGAAACTTTTACTATAACCCGCAACTTGAAACCTGAGCGCAGTAGGTAACATACAACGGCGCTTAGGTCTCAAGTTAACTCTTACGGGCTCCACCTGCCAATAAGAATGATTATTGAAACGCAACTTTATAGTATTAAAACAGAGTATCTTTTATTAAAAATATAACTAAAATAATCAATCCTTATATAAAAACTAATGTGAAGGATGAATCTGATGCTGTTTAATAAGTTTGTTGATATCAGGTTCCAATTTACTCAAGAACAGTCGCAAGTCGCCACGTTCGGTAACAAGCAAACGATTTCTCTTTTTAGTAAGCAGTGTTGTCACAGCACTAAATCCACGTCCTCCTAGCTAAATAAAGCTCCTAGCAAAAAAAAAACATTTTCTTTCTGGGGCTCTTACCGCCCCCCTTGAGACCTGCAGCGCCCACAAGGGGGCGTTATCGCCCACTTTGGGAAAGACTGGGGTAGATGAATGGGTCAAAAACAAATTATTCGATACAGTTCATAAATAAAAAATCACTCTTCATTGATCATATCCATTTCCAACATGATTTTAGATTCTTCTTATCGTGTGTGTTTGTGACTAACACTAGTGTCAGAGTTTTTAAACCCCCTTCAAGGCCTCTGACATGGCTTTAGGTAACCAATGTCAAAGACAGTGACCGGGACCGACCGCTTAACGTGCCCTCCGAAGCACGGATCATCTTACTTATCAGACAATCAGGTGATCAGCCTACAATGTCCTAACCAAACTCGGACAGCAACAAAAAGTCGTTGTCCGTCGCCGGGAAATGAACCTGCGACCTCCGGGTATGAGCCGAACGCTCTATCCATTACACCACGGAGGCAGATTTTAGATTAAAATTAATGCAAAAAAACTGATATAAAGAGCGTGTACGGCGCAGGCTTCGGTTTTCACTTAGGCATACATGAAGAGATGATGATGTTGCTTGATGATGGAGACACAAGACCACGTCACGTAGAAACTGTTTATTTCTGATAAGCATTACATGTTGTAGAGTTGGGTGTGACGGGTCCTTTTTCGATCGCTGCTCGATAGTGTCTCAATAGAGAATATGCACGATTTTTATTTATTTAATTAATAAAATCCTTAATAACCACAGTAAACAAATATGAAAGAATTTATAAAATATCTTAATCAGCGACGAACCTATGATACTTTAAAGTTTCAATTAAAGAGAGAAGTCCGATATGGACTGGTGACGTCACAATTACATATTATCAATACATTTACTATAGAAAATAGCGTTTTTATGAGTGAGATAGACATATTTTCGTAAAATCGCTATATCTCGTTCGTTTTTCCACCAATTATTATTCTGTTTTCACTGTTAGTACTTTACTTTTGAATATTTACGAATAAACTGGTTAGATAACACATATTTTTTTCATGCATATTCTCTATTGTTTGGTATAAATAGATTTAAAATGTTAAGTAAAACAGCTGACACGCGACCTACATAGTATGTGGCCACGTGAAGCTGAAATGCGCGAGCTTGGCTCGTACAGAGCGCTATTTGACGCTCCTTGGATCTTAAAACTTACTTGGCTATAGTTTGCGACGCAGCATTCCTGACTTTTTGATCCGGGTCACCCAGTAGACGAATCAGTGTATCCATGATTAGTTTGCTCTTTGTATGGTATCCGGAATATAATGTAAATAGTCTGAAATCAAACGACCACTTATTATTATAGTTACCTTCATCACACTTATCAACATCATCATCAGGTCTTTTGTCTCCACTGCAGGAGCACGACCCTCTCTGTACTACCAGAGCTATACGTAGCCTGAGCAGCCAGAGAACTTGGCCTACTCTCTCCACGCTGGCCAGACGGGTTGGAGAGGTCTCATTGATGTTAATAAGCTTTGTTTAACTTGTATTCCCTAGTCGCCTTCTACGACATCCAAGGGAGGACTTGTAGTAGTCCTATTCTACTCTGCCAAAAACCACACAGCGAAAGTTTGTGAGTGTGTGTGTTTATATTTGTAACTTCTTCACGCGAAAACGGCTGGACCAATTTTGAAAAAAAATTATAAGCAGGAAGCTAACACCCTGTTACACATAGGTTACTTTTTCCGCGGGTTACACCACAGGGCGCAGCTAGTCTGTACATATAATAAAACAGTAAAAAAAATGTGTCAGTACATTGAATATATGTTTAAAAAAATATTTCGGGAGATGGAGACAGCAATAGTCTGTACACTCTAATTCCTGGGAATACTGAACAGAATCGAATAAAACTTTTTTTTGTTATATAGCTATGAAGCCTGGGCAACATATAGGGCATAATTGATTTTGGAAAAAGGAACACCTGATGCAGAACCATAATGGTCCAGCTAAACTATAAGATATAAAAATGACGCCTTAGTAAAAGTTGTTCTGCCTAATGAACATTTTCCGGAGTCATTAGGTCCACGCGAACGAAGTCGCAGGCTTCGGCTGGTAGAATAAACGAGGAAAGATGTTGGATCATCTGTTACGAGTACTACTTTATTTAAATAATAGTAATTAAATATTTTAATCTTTTAATCATTACCTTACAGCGCCATCTTGTGACAAAGAAGAAAAATAACTATGTTTGTACTAGCTGGTGCCCGCGACTTTCTGCGCAGGATTATCACACAACATCTTTATAAATTGTAGCCGATGTGTTATTCTGATGTATAAGCTATATTATTGTAACGTTTTATTAAAATCCATCTATAGTTTTTAGGTAACAAACATCCATTCATACTCACAAACTTCCGCAGTTTTAATATTACTAGCTGTGCCCGTAGGCTTCGCTCCCCGTGGGAATTTCGGGATAAAGTGTGTTTCGGTGTAAACTATGTCCTTCCCCGAGTCTCAAACTATATCCATATCAAATTTTATCTCAATAGGTGCAGTAGTTGAAGCGTGAAGAGGTAACAAACCAACAAATATACAAACTCACTTCCGCATTTATCATATTAGTAGGAAGGATAGTAAGATAGGATAGTGATAAAATATTTTAATTATTACCTGACAACGCCATCTAGTGACAAGAAAGAGAAATAAGTTTGTATGGCGATGGGTAAAGGTAGCGGCACGAAACTCTAGCGCTGACCTTGCTTGCGCAGAAGTCAAAAAGTAATTCTACTCACAACAAGTAGACAAAAAGTAGACACTCAGCGCTAAACTTACGTGCCACTATTTGTGGACATAGTTAGGTAAACCTCACCTCTGATACGGCAGTTTCTCATACAACCGACACAGACTGACTCTGCACAGATAATAGCCGTTGTTTTCCACGGCCACCAGCGAGTTTAAAGCATCGACTAGCAACGACCAGTGTGTACTGTGAGCCAGAGCGTAGGACACGTTGGTGAGAGACGCCAGTGTGTGGTTCACTGTTGAGTGGATGTCATCTGACAGACCCTGGAAGTACATTCAAATTACAATCTCAAAAAAAGAGAAAAAAATGGTGCCAAGAGGGCTTGGCCTGCGAGTCATAATTAAGCACAACTGCACTTAATCCCGACAGTATATTTTGACGGAAATTAAGACCTAATTTTAAGTCTTACTTAAGTTTATAATTGCTTCTTTTGACAATAAAGTAAAATCTATGATATAGCCCCAGAATTTTTCATATCATTTTACAGTATCTATTAATACGTTATCACGATCAGCTATTTATTATTTTTATTGACTCGACAAAAAGACTTGATTGACGAAACAAAAGGGAAATGACGTCAAAGTCTACATTCGGGTGTGTTTGATAGGACTGTCCATGTACTTGACTGTCGATGACATATAAGATGTATGTACTTTCATACAAATGTTTAATACACATCACTGGCTGATAATATCGAACGTACCGAAAAAAGAAAAACATTCGTTGGCAGCTTCTGTCTCTATTTAGTTGTCACAAAATGTTTCTATGTCTGGCGGATATTGTAGACTTTGACGTCATATTTTAAAATGACACGTTTTAGTTGTTGCAATATACTTGCTATTTGTAATATTTATTTTTTACGTCATATACGCTTTTAAGCACTGTGTTATTTTTTGCGACTATTTCTCGACAAGAACTATCAACAAAAAATGTAAAAAAAATGCATGCATTCACCTTATTGTTTATATGTAATGCAAATGTGATTATTGGTTCTTTGTGTTATTTTAGCGACAACAGTTCCGAAACTATATTTTGTCAGGTAGCACTTCCACTGGATTTTTCTCTTACGTGAAAAATATGCGTACGGGAAAAGCTATTCCTTGAAGCTATACCTTTCTTTTTCAATATGATCACTTTAAAACTAACGATAAAATTGATAAATTTGCAAGCATATTACCTTTAACAAAATCGCCATCAATTTCTCCATACTAATCCCCTCACTGACATCCTTCGGTAAAACTGCATACTTCCTCCACCTGTCATAATCTCCATGACACAGGGTCAACGCTGCCCCTAAATAACCCCCTATACACACCCTAACCAACCCCCTAATTTGCGGATCATTATGACCTTCCAACAGCAAGAATATGTCAGACATATGCTGAAATATAAAGTCCTTGTCCACTTCATCTGTCTTCAAACTCTCGTCTTTTTTCACGTCACAAATTCTTCGCAACGGCCTTTTCGGTCTTTCTTCTTTTATTTCTTTCAAAGCGTCTAATTTCTCTAAAGGAGATTCACCAAAATGATCAAACTTCATATCTAAGTCTACGCTCGAAGATAATACATCCCCACTACTAGTCATGGGATAAAATGTACTGCCAGTCATATTTGAATTACTTGTAAAATTACTCGTACTCATGATTTGGTTGGAATCTGCGCTTATTCCGCTTGCCATAAGGTTGCTTTTTGCATATTTGCTATCTAGAATCGTGCTTGGGACATCATTAGACGTTTTTTCGACGCTTTCTACAGATTTTTCAAGAGATTTCGTGTCCTTTCTATGTGAATTCGATGTTTGTTGGCTGTCAACACTTCGGTTTAGGAAATCTTGGCTCGTTGAGTCGCTGAGAGAGTCTTGGTAGCATACGTTTCGTTCTAGAATGAACTCGTTTATATTTTCTTGAAGCATGTCTGTGCCTTCTGATGATCCTAAAATTGGAAAAAAAAAACGATTTTTTTTTTCAAATTTAGTATTTCCTAACATAGTATCTTGTCTTTTTACTAAGAGGTTTGCGAGAATCGTTTGCAAGTGGAGTTTCATAGTACTTTATTATCATCAGGTCTTTTTGTCTGCATATACGTAGTTACTTATGTAATGGCCTATGTGTAGCTATGTAAGTACTTACTTTATGCTTTATTTAACTAGGTTATCTAGGAGGATCTAGAGAGAAAACAGACGACCCCATAAAATAAGTTTTTTTTACATTTTAAAACAACATCGATGTATTTTTCGCCAGAAAGGAGGTCCGTACCTTTAAGGTATGTTTTTTATTTAAATAAACTTACCAGAATTATTATGGTTTTTGAAATCAGCATCTTTGTCTAAGTACATAGTCACAGCTTGAGGATATAATTGTAATATTTCCGAGAGACAGTTTAATGCAGAAGCCTTCACAGACACTCTCACAGATCTGTAAAAATACAATGTCCTTTTTTATTAAGTGCAATTATTTTATGGGATGATTCAATACAACATTTTGATCAACTTTTCCAAATAAATGTACTTAAATCGAAATATTTAAAGAAACATTTTACATAGTAACGATATCAGAGGATACTTTATCCATTTGCATGAGAACCTAATTTTTTTTTCAACACACTTGCTCATAAAGTGGCTCTATGGTCACCGCAATTAGGCACATAATGACACCCATAATCAAACTGTGACTTTTTCATTGCTATAACTCACTAGTGAGTTATATATATTTTTTTAAATTTTATTGGTTGAGTTGCTTTGTTCTTATTGAAAAAGTTTTTATTCAAAAAAAGATCGTGTTCAATAGAACAAACAAATTAATGTTCGTTTTGCTTGCTCATTTCATGCAACTTCTTATTTAAATAGATAATTTTAACTCGTACGTGTTTAATAAGTAAAACTTTCACTCAAAGATAACTTTTGTTTTCTATGTAATAAAAGAAAACTTTAAATTTCCCATTTTGTACTTGGCAGAATAGGCGCAAAATAAAAAAAAAACCTCATCTCTTTAGTCTGTGGCCGATCGCAATGCGCGCGCATACGAAAACTGATTAATTTTTACCGCCATAGCGAAACATTTTTCACAACTCGTTTTCACTGTTGAAATTATAGTTATTTATAAATTAAAATGTCTACAAGTACTAGTTACGAAGAAAATGATTTATGTTGTACACCGCCCGATATAGGATGTGAAGTGAAGTCCTTAACGTTATAGAAAGTTTACTACCTGAAAACTCCAAGGAAAAATATCTATTAGTGTACCAAAATTTCATAAAATGGCAAAACAGCAAGAATACGCATTCTTTTTCATAAAAAAGCGTTCATGGCGTACTTTAAATTATTATCTTCTAAGTACAAACCTAGCTCTTTGTGGTGTTTATACTCAATGTTAAAAAGTACAGTCCGAACAAAGAATGGAGTGGACTTAAAAACATACTTTCATTTGTCAGCTTATCTAAAGAGACTATCCGAATTAACCGATGGATTTAGAAGCAAGAAATCAAAGGTTTTATCGTCTGACGATATTGAAAAATTTATAAAAGATTCCTACTGACGAAACACCAAGTACATCCAATGATTGGATTTCACCTACCTACACGAATAATGAGCCACCTCAAATTACAATAGAACATGAAAGTATTTTAATAAATAATCTATCGATGAGACCGCTATGCCATCAAAAACAGTTAATTATAATTTTACTAACTGCACATTTACTAATTGTTTCTCTAAATAAACTTTTTATTTACTAAATAAAATGAGTTTTTATTGTTATTTTATTCACAAGTGTGTTGAAAAACGTCGTATGATACACGTGTGTATTGATGATTACCGTCCTGGCTCAATGGCGCCACGGAGGTAATCACCAATGTTACACACTAGTACCATAATGTACTATTATCATATTTCGGTATACATTTACTGGGAAAAGTTGTTCAAAATGATAGACTGAATCCCTCGTTAAAATATTTGTAGTTACTTAATAGAAAGGATATTATGCATCTTAGGCCCAACACAGACGACAGACTTTTTGTCCGATCGAGTCTGCGGCGCACAAATAGTCTGCGTGGCGCGCAAGTCTTTCGCGGATTGTTCACGGACTCAACACACACGACGCACATTTTGAATCATTCTGTCGGCAGAACTGTAGGGACGGGACACGTACAGTTTTACACGCCATGGAAGTGCAAAGATTGCGATGTATTATTTTATACTTGAAGTACAGAAAAAGAAGAAGAAATAGAGAATTTTGGGTACATCCTATACTTTCGGAGAGATTACTAAAAGGACAATTCCATATGAAACATGCAATTCTAAAACAATACCCGGACAATTTTTTCAAATTTTATAAAATTTCTATTAATACTTTTAATGAGTTGCTATTCATTTTAAGACCAACTTTGACACATTCAGAAACAATAATGAGAAAGTGCATTGGTCCAGAAGAAAGGTTATACTAGGCATGATACTCGGATTTTGAAGTATCATAAATTGCAGGTCTGTTTTGTATTTCATGAACAACATCAGTATTATCTATCTCTAGCGCATCCCATGCTATAATACCGCGCACGTCACGTCCACCACTAGCCGAGTGCAGGTCACAGACTAAAGTGCGCGACGTCTGTGTTAGCGCGGGTTGAAGCATACGTTGTATTTTTTTCGCACACTTTTAGTGCGGTGTGGCGCGGCGCGGCGCGGCGCGGTCTGCCAAAATCACACGGACTTTTTGTGCGCCGCACTTTTTGTGCGTCGTGTGTGTTACTGCATGTAATTCCATAGGTTCTATTTTCACAGACTAAAAGTGCGGCGCGGTCTAGTCTGTCGTCTGCGTTGGGCCTTACGCTAATGCGCCTTCATTAATACTAATAGCATTATGATAGGCATAGATTTAGTAACATACAAAGTAGGCAAATTTTAATTTTTGCTGATACTCTAGCGTAACAATTTTTTTTACCTGTCATGAATAAGCTCTCCTTTGTTGCCAGTCAGCAAATATTTCGAAGCGATAAGTCTTGAACAGTACTTCAGAGGAACATCTTCGTCTGACATCGCACCTATGTTGATCTAAAATTACAGAAAGTGTGTAAAAGAAGTCATTTTTTTTAATGCCAAACACAGGGCTTGCTTTGGCGACACAAAGTCAAAAATCATTAATTTATTTTTGGATATCTGTATCACTTGATAATTGTCATTCTGTCTTTTTTTTATTTCTTTTGATTTCTTAAAAGGTAATTAAACACAAGAATATACCCTTGAGATTGAAGAACAATTAAAATTAACGGGACCCTATTACTAAGACTCCGCTGTCCGTCTGTCTATATCACATGAAACGTGTTAGCTACACAATTGAAATATTTACAGCTGATGTATTTCTGTTGCCACTACCACAACAAATATTCAAAACAGAAGAAAATAAATATTTAATTGGGGCTCCTATACAAAAATGTGATTTTTATAGATAATCGTACGGAGAACTTTGTGCGCGAGGCCGACTCGCACTTGGCCGGTTATTTTTCTTTTCCAGAATCCACCACCACTATTTGTCTCACTAATTCTAATACGAAATAAAAATTTAACTCCGCAATCTTTTAATACAATGGGCAAATACATGCTTTCCATTCCCTTATACTTCCAAAAATTTTGTGTGTTTTTCGTTCAACTTCTATCTGAAAACCGTTGAACAATTTTGATAATTTCCTCATCATCATCAGGTATTTTTGTCTCCACTGCGGGAGCACGACCCTCTCTGTACTACCAGAGCCATACTTGGCCAGAGCAGCCAAAAGATTTAGCCTACACTCTCCACGCTGGCCATACGGGTTGGAGAGGTCTCATTGATGTTTATAATCTCTGTTGAG
Organism: Acrobasis consociella; assembly: GCA_963555685.1. Taxonomy (NCBI): domain Eukaryota; kingdom Metazoa; phylum Arthropoda; class Insecta; order Lepidoptera; family Pyralidae; genus Acrobasis; species Acrobasis consociella. Next base: position 2,915,109 of record OY743127.1, read on the forward strand.
CTTGTATTTCCTAAGTCGCCTTCTACGACATCCACGGGAGGACTTGAAGTGGCCCTATTCTACTCTGCGAAAACCAAACGGCATATTTCGACAATTTAACTTACTTTGAACCCGATATTTTCTTGAAGACAATCCACCTGGTCCAGTTGTTCGCTTTCCTTCTCCGTTTCCTCGTACTCCTGGAGTTTCTCTGACAAGTCTTTGGACAGCTCCTCTGCTGGTATATGCATTTCTGTGTCGCTTTCGTGAGAGTCTGGGGTCTGTAAAAAAATAAAATATATTTTTTAAAGCGTGATATATAATAGACCAATGGAAAAATATTTTTGATCCATCGGTTAGATTATAAAAAAATTGTGAACATGTATTTTTTCTTTTCTTTGAGAAACCAGAAATGACAAAGATACAGCTCATTTAAATTTCGCATGACGTCACGGCTGGGTACGATTTTTACTTAAGTGTGACTTCGAAAGCCCCGGAGTAGGGGCTTTGACGCTCTGTATCTTTGTGAATTTTTACTTTTTTGGCAAACTGAAAAATACGGGTCCATTATTTTTGGATAATCTGAAAGACGGACTAATTACAATCATACTTTTCGTACCCTGACGTCACCCCTAAGCGAGCATAATTTTTTTGACTTGAAATTATGCTGGTCTGGTGTTTACCCCAGAGATACCTACTTACCTACCTGTGACGCATCGTGTGTCTATGTAATAAATACTTAATACAAGTGATTCCATACTACATGGAATCATAGTGCTAACGGGATGAAAGAAAAAACTTAAATGTACCGCGCGCAAATACTAAAAGTCAATCGAGGGAATGGGCGAGATTTGAATCATGTCAATGGGCAATGCGGCTAGCAACCCATCACTATGTTGATTGCTTTTACATCTTCTCGCTCACCATCACACTAAAAGTGGTTTTTGAGTCTTGCGGCCCTGGGCTCTGTCTGCTTAGAGCCGCAAAACCCAAAATGTTCTCGGCCCCATTAGGCATAAAGGCGTGATAGTATGTATGTATGACGTATAATTTCTTGATCTTATTTTATTTAGAAGAAAGTATTACATGGCTTGAACTAATAAGGAAACTTTAGTTGAGAATGCAGAATAAAAGAGATAAGAAATCCACTACAAACAGTGCAAAATAAAACAGAGGCACTCCAGGAGTGCCAATAGATACTAGCTACGCTCCGCGGCGTTACCCGCGCCTAAAGTAGCCTCTGTATTAATCCAGGGTGTCAGCTTCCTGCATACCGAATTTTATGAAAATTGGTCCAGCCGTTTGCGCGTGAATAAGTAACAAACATACACAATCACAAACTTTCACCTTTAAAATATTAGTGTGATGTAATATACTCGCAACGGATGGGCCAATTTACTTGACTTCAAAATTATAATGATAAGAAAGCTTATTAGAACACTATAAAGCTGGTTTTGAGTTGATTTATTGACCTCGAAACGATTATTCGCTTACTTGTATAGTTAAATCCTCCACACTCAAACTAGGTGTGTTCAGCTGCAATAAGCTTCCGAGTTGAAGCTCGCCACTGAAGGATAGCTCCATAGCATCACGCTGTTCTGACATTGGGCTCGGCACATAACGTGTGGAAATTACACTGGTTGAGCCTGCAGAAAAAAAATACAAAAAATAACCGGTAAAGTGCGAGTCGGACTCGTGCACGTAGGGTTTCGTACCAGTACCGTATCTACAACTTGACATTATTTTAAAATTTTGACATTCTAAACATTAAATTTAAATTATGATATGACATAACAAACAATGTATTCTGGGTCCTCCCCGCGCTAGCGACCTTGAAAACACAAAAAAATTAATTTCTCTTTCTGTAAGTGAGATTATTAGAAACCCTCGTACAACTTTTTAGCTAGTATCCTTAAGTTTCATTAGAACCTCGAAAATCATTGAAATAAAATACCCTGAATTTTCCTTTGCAAAAAATACTAAAAACGGCCATATTTGACTCTTTTTGTAAAGGTTTCTAAACCGGATAGTATTTCAATGACTTTCGAGGTTCTAATGAAACTTCAGGATACTAACTAAAAAGTTGTACGAGGGTTTCTAATAATCTCACTTACAGAAAGAGAAATTAATTTTTTTGTATTTTCAAGGTCGCTAGCGCAAGGAGGAGCCTTAAGTATTAATTTAATTGTGAGTTGACGCCCTTGGAGAAAATGCTGCAGTGCAGTTTGTTACCGCTTCTTCTGCACTAGCGCTTTGGAAGCGGTAGTAAACTTAGCTGTAAGTAACCATTTGACGTCAACAATTGTGCAACAAAATAATGACGATTATTAAGAGATATTATAAATATCCTATGATAATAAAGATATATTTGAATTGAATTGAATTGAGTATCTATAAAAAATTACTGTGTATTTAATTACTTGAAAGTAGTGCGTTATATCATTTTGGACCATCAGTATAGGATAAATCTACATATTTTATTTCCAGTTCATGATCTTACTGTATTAAACCAATTATAACCCAAGATAATTACAATTTCTTTAAAATTACAATTTTTTACCAAAATCTAACATGTGGTTTCAAAATAAAACGTAGTCTACGTTTGTATTGAAAAAGCTAGGGTAAGGGGATTCTTAAGTACCCCCCGATGTGGTTCCCATCTTGTCGCGATGGGGGGGCTCAGTACCTGCGGTTGCCTCGGCCGCAGGGAAGCTAAGAGGAACCCATTGCCCGGGTTGAGGCTTAGGCCTCCCCGGGCCCGGCGGAGGCCATTCCTGGCAGGAATGGCCTGGCTGTGAGGGAAGGGGGGTGACGACGACCCCCCTACCATCACAGCCGTGGTAGGGGTCGCGGGGGAAGAGGAGTGTCGGTGTGTCGTTGCCGCTCGCCCTATCCTCCGCGACCAAGCGCGGCCGTGGCGCTTGGCACGGCATCGGTGGGGTCGCAGGGGAGGAGGAGTGTCGGTGTTACGTTGCCGCTCTCCCTATCCCCTGCGGCCGGCTGTGTGGGCCCCGGTCGCCGACAGGTTGACTGGGGCAGGGCCTGCTTTCGCAGGCCAAAATTATGAGGGCTGGTTGGACGGTGGAAACGGGATTCCATCGACCAACGGACAGCCCTCCGGAGTGGAAGGCAGGCGCGTGTGCGTGTCAGCGCGTCTGTCCTTGGGCCAAGAGGCCCTCTTATTCAGCAGAGGGTGCCGTGAGGCCGTTGGCGAGCCGGGGCCGCTTAAGTAGCGGCCGGCCGCGCCGGGGCTGTGGAGCATGAAGAAGCACACGGTCCCGGCCGATAGCGGCTGAGAGGTGACACCGCGGAGTTTTTAGTGGTAACACCACATAACCTTACCGGTGTCCCGTAACCGGTAAGGTATGCGAAGGGATTTTCTCCGCGTCAAAAAAAAAAAAAAAAGAAGATTCTTAAGTAAGTTTAAATACTCACTAATATTCCTCCGATGTCCTTTAACACTTTGCCTGTCATCTAAACAAGCAAACTGCGCGTGTTTGTCCAACAAAGCCTTTCTATACTCCCCGGTGGCTTGTGTCAACAATACTGATAGACACTCGAGCACTGCATTTTGTATGTTATGCTCCGTTGAGTGTTCGATGTAGTGGATGCATAGTTGGTATAGCTGGAATGAAAAAGGACTAAGTTTAGTATGTTTACTACAAAAATAAATAAAAAATACTCATTTTTAATTTATCTGTAACATTCAACCGATGAATTGGTGCAGCAAAAAGTGAGAACAGAACTTAAAAATGGATACTAGCTATTTGGGCTTCGCGCGAGCTGCGAGCAGCCCGCGGTTTTAGGTGAAGGACAGCTGTCAGTAAAGAAAAGTTTGGGCGGCCCTATTAATATTATTTTGGAAGGAAATGGTAGACTTTCCCAGCAGTAGGATGATAATAGTATTATTAAAACTAATGTGAGATGGCTGTATATACGATAACCGAATATTTTTAGCACGGTTTTACTCTCGTAACGAAGTCGGAAAAGGCCGACTAGTTTCGATCGGTTTAGACGATTGTCCTCTGAAAGAGTGAGAGGACTACACAACGTGAGTAAATCCGTGTTAAAGTATTTAGGAATGATATAAGTTATAGGACAAAAAAAAATTTCTTCTACAAATAGCATTATTTTTTTAGTCTAAGGGTTAGCTAAGACCGAGACGCTAAGCAAGGAATTTTTTATCATTTAAGTACCTCTAAGTAATCCTGAACAGAGAAAAGATCGTTCTCATGGAATTTCCATATATCGTTGATTTGAAAGATGGCTTTCAGGACACAAAACCAGCCCAAGATCGTTGTACTCTCTGTAGAGATTGGCCATAATTTCTCTGGAATCAAATTATTTACAATTAATAAATATATATTACATTTTTGTTAAATGTGGTTTTCGCAAAAAGCTAAAAAAACTTCATGTTCTCACTTGCTGTAAACAGTAATTCATATAATAGTTTGAAGGGTTATCTAGAGCCGCATAAGACAAAATTTTAAATATCTCAGTTTTCTTTCAAATAATTTATTTAAAATGGGGGCGGTACTGGACCCTATAAAATGAATGTATCCCCGTAATTGACGACCTCCATGGCGTGGTAATGTAGTGGTCAACATGCTAGTCCGCCACCTAGAGGTTTCGGGTTTGATGCTCGGTCAGGACAAGATGGAAAATGGCCTTTTTCAAATTTTCGTACGTTTTGGATATTTATCTATACAACGTGGAAGGAATGAATCACTATATAACAGTAAATGAACAAAAAAAATTGAAATTTGCATTGGAGTCGATTTTATTTTTGGTGCCTTGACTGTTATTTAAATTTTGTTATGCTATAGTGATCTAGTATAGCCCGTGGTTTGATTAATTATGGGTATATGTCCCTTCCGCGTTGTACATTTATTTATTTTATTTATCTAGAGCCGCATGAGACAAAATTTTAAGTGACACCTGCTTTTCCGTTCAAATAATTTATTTAATACCTGACCAGGGTCGCTGGAAAGCGCTGGATGCAGGCCGCTCTTGATCCGTCATTTTGGAAATCTTTGGGAGAGGCCTATGTCCAGCAGTGGACGTTATGCGGCTGAAATGATGATGATGATGAATTTATTTCGAATGGGGGCAAAATTGGACCCCGTAAAATTAATGTATCTTAACATACTCACCAAACAATTTCCCCAGAATATTGGTCAGTAAAGGTTCTCTGTGCAAACAGAGGTGAGCTACGCACGTCGCCACGCCGCGCCGCACGGCCGGCTGAGCCGATTCTACATGCGACAGCAGGGCTTTTGAAAGGTCTGGAACAACAAACGTTTTTGGTGAAAACGTAGGTACTTGTTTACCTGAAATGGATGCAGGCCGCTGTTGATCGGTCATTTAAAAAATCTTTGGGAGAGGCCTATGTCCAGCAGTGGACTTTATGCGGCTGAAATGATGATGATGATGATAATGATACTTGTTAACCGACTTCCAAAAAGGGGGAGAATATTAATTCGTCGCGATTTTTTTAATTTTTGTTCACCAATTTCTCTGTCAATTGTGGAGCAATTTTTTTTTAATTATTTGTATAGTTTGGGAATGAAGTCGGTTTTTAGTTTAGAAAAATCGAACATAGAACCTCCTACTGTTTTAAAGTCAATTTGAAAGGGGAGGCTATAAATGTGGACAGAGAATACATTGTTTGTAACATCATTTTTTTTTTATTTGTCGAACTTTCAAAATAAAGACAAGTTGTAGATTCAGTAGATACTAAATGTTATACATGTACTAAATGAGCAAAGAACTTACCAGAAATCTCCTCATCTGTGGTATACTCAGCGAGCGCTGACAGTATCCGAGGCAAATTGCTTTCTAATGCTTCCACAATGAGTTGAATTTCGCTTGTCTGTTGCACTATTTGGCTCAACTTGGGGAAAAGAGTTTGAGCTTGGGAGCGAATCTTGCCCGTGCCGGGCCGTAGCCAGCAGTCTCCGAGGCAGATACGGGAGAGGGCTGCTCGGATCCACCTGAAAATGCATGAAATTATTGTATCACCTTGTACTCTTATATTTTCATTATACGTATATATGCCAATTTTGAGTTCCTGCCACTAAAAAGTCTATAAACTAATTTTCTATCGAATTTGTATTACTTTTATTAAGTACATGTATTCTGTTAACCGCATTAAGATTTTTACACAAAAATATAAAAAAAAACAACAGTAAATTTTGGGGGTTCCCTATACTCAGGACCGAACATCAAACCCTTACGTGTTGTGTTTCTATGGAGAGGTCTTTATTAATGACATTGAGACACTTCCAAAGTGGTAAAATGTGTTTATGTCCCTGCCCCCCCCCCCCCTGTAACTTCTAAAATAAGAGAATCATAAAACTAAAAAAAAAATATGATGTACATGTACATTACCACGCATGATTTGAACGAAATGTAGTAAGTAATTTTTTTTTAATACGGACAAGAAATATTTCCAAAAATATAATCAATTTGTGTGCCTCATCCACCTTGCTGCTACGGAACCCTTCATGGGCGAGTCCGAATCGCACCTGGTCGCTTTTTTTTGCTATAGGGTCTAGTATAGCCCGTGGTTTGATTTATTATGTGTATATCCTTTCAACGTCGTATATTATTCAAGAAATTTGATTAGGAACAGCAACTTGACATTAAAAAAGAAGACAACTATAAAACAAAAACTGGTAAAAGGAGGCGCGTCGCCAACACCTAGATATGAAAAAGCTAGTTTATAATATAACTCACCTCCCATTTCTAGAAGAATCAATCAAATTCTGCAATATGACATTAGTCTTGTGGGAATGGAAAGCAAATCCACCCACCACAGCTCTGTTCAGTGCCTCGTCGCCGACTAGGCGTACCTCCGCCTAAAATCAACACAAATAGACAATAGAGAATATGCACGCATTTGTTTTATTTGTTTAATAAAATCCTTATTAACCACAGTAAACAAATATGAAAGAATTTAAAAATATCTTAATCAGCAATAAACTTGTGATAAAAGTTTCAATCAGAAAGAGAAGTGCGATATGGACTAGTGACATCAAAGTCCATATCACATCTACACGATGATTTTTATTGGTTTTGGAGCCGAAGGCCACTTTAAAGGATCGCTAGTGAGACCTAATTAGCTAGTCAAAATAAAAATTCAGTGACAAAGATTTTGACTAAAACTCGAAAGTTAAATCGTGATATCAGTTAGTCGTACCGCCGCCGGCCGGCCGGCGAAGTTCATCAAACTCACGCGGCTGTTTTGGACGGGCGTAACTACGTGGTCTCGATCGAAAATCATTTTCTCAACTTTTTTATCTCATGTCATACACAAATTTGGATTACTTATAATGATAGAGGAATTAATTTACTAGAACCTGGGCGACCGAGCTTTGCTCGGTTATTACTATTTATTGTGATATGGTGGTTGTCTAACCGCCATATAAACCAGCGCTCCCATATTAATATCATTAACATCGCCTCCGCTAGATGGCGGTAAAAGCGAATTAAAACTCGCTATGGTTTTTTTGTAACCTACAGCATATTATGGTAACGTCAATAAACGGTTTTTTCGTTTTTAAAACCTATGTCGAACAGTGCTGTTAAGGTGATAATCCACATAAACTTTTTCAGGCTTGTCTAAAAACAATAAAAATTAAAAATGATATATAAACTTGAACATATAAAAACAAAAGTAAGTCACCGCGTGGGATTCGAACCCATAACACTCTCTCTAGCGGTCCGCGTTGACCGCTGAGCCAGATGGATAGCGCCCGACGGGACGAAATAATCGACCATATTCTCCGTGGAAAGAAAAACGCATAAAAACTCGAAAACACGCGTTTTCTCAAACATAAGACTAATCTAGATCGATTGTTTACCCCTGAAAACCCCCATATACCAAATTTCAGCGAAATCGTTAGAGTTTCCGAGATCACAGAAATTTATAAAATAATAAATATACAAGAATTGCTTGTTTAAAGGTATAAGATTCTTTTTTTTTTCCAAAACCAATGAAAAGTCATTTAGTTTACATGTGCCATAAAAAATAGCGTTTTTGCGAGTGAGATAGACATATTTTCGTAAAATCGCTATATCTCATTCGTTTTTTCACCAATTTTTGTTCTGTTTTCACTGTTAGTACTTTATTTTCAAATATTTATAGTTAAACTGGTTAGATAACACATATATTTTTCATTCATATAATTGTCAAGCGCCAAGGCACCAATGAGGCAATAGGATGTATAATGTCATATACAAATGGCGCTTAACAAGTTAAACATATCTATAGCCATCCAGCATGACAATGCGGCAAGTATTTTTGGTAGCTCCGGGTTTGTTGTCTTGGATGTTTTAGGTTTTTATGAAAAAATATAGAATCGTTGAAGTTGTATATAGCATAACCTTTTAACCGCGAGCGTCACATATATGTGACAAACATTGTCGGGCCCATTCCGCGAAGGTTGCATATTTGTGACAAAAGAAAAATGCTTGTATGGCACATAACTTACGTATCCATATCCGTTTTTGGTTGTAGATAGGTATGTTAGATTTACCATGTCTCGCGCTGGGGGCACGACAACTGATATAGTCTCACGGTGAAAGGGTTAACACAAGTTTAAGCTTACTTTGGGGCTAGCTTAATCAGTGTAATTTGTCCCTATTTATTTATTTAACAACATAATATAGACTGATATGGGGAATAAAGATATATACATTACAGTACACAACAGTGGGCAAAAGAAGTGATGAGTGATTGATAATATATTTTTTATTTATTCATTTTTATATAAGTTTATGTTTTGATAAAATTTATAAGAAATAATAAATAATATACAATGAATTTCAACCTCAACTATTTAGGAATCCTGGATACTCCCGGACACTCTACAAACTAGGACAAATATGAGGAAACCTAAACGAATCATTGGATTGATATTTACAATGTTTATGTATCAAATTAGCATCTCAAATTTTGTATACGAGGCCAGCGTCAAGGTCTGAAAGTAGCAGACCATGACCAATTGCCTAATTACAACTTTTTGTACCTTTTTTACTAAGATAAGTAACCATAAGTACATCTCTATTCTGATAATTCGAAATTACATCCATTACATAGAAAAATCTGACTATTGTAAACTTCATCCATTAAAATAATTTATAGATTAAAATATGCACTTACACTTTGGCTGCTCTGGCTAAGTATGGCTTTAACCCTTCGAATGTCGGCATAGCAGACACAATAGTAAAACAATACATCAGACGCCCGCTCCGGGCGTCCGACAGTTAAAGGGAGGGTCGTGCTCCTGCAGTGGAGACTAAAAAGACCTAAAGAAGAAGAAGAATGCACTTACACTTTCATTGCTTGAAAGGGAGAGCAAAGTAGGTACAGCACTGTGTAATAAGTTCGCATAATGCCGCGCGTAAGCCGAACGACTCCCTAGTGCCCCTAAACATCTCCCTAGGGTCCCGGCAGCCGTCTGCAGGTCATGGCTCCTGCAATAAACGAGCACGTCACAGAAAATTCAACAAAACTACACATAAACACAACACAAATAATATCACATTACTTTGTAGATCCTTCGTTGTTTTTTAAATATTCCAACGCCTTCTCAGCCTTCTCTAAGAGATTCATCGCTGTGGTATCATCCGATCAGCTGGTAATTCGAAAATTTAAGCATAATTCACACGTTTCAAAACGTGGAATAGAAAATTCTCCGTCGTAGAAAAAGCAAAGCAAATAAACGGAAGCAAAATCAATTTTCGTTTGACGTTTCCATTTCCATTCAGAAATCATTTATTTTAAATTAGTGTTGCCATAACATTCTTTCATTGACATAAAAATAAGGGGTACCTACATAGTTCGGGGTTGGAGGGCTTGGGATTGTTGGGAGTTGGGAATTTGGGATGCTATCATGGATGCTATATACTAAATATTCCTTTATGTACAAAGTCAAAGTCAAAGTCAAAGTCAAAGTCAAAAAATTTTATTCAATGTAGGATAAATTTATCTCTTATTGAAGGTCATTTTTTTTAAATATTTTTTTTAGTGCAGAAGCTAAAAACTACTAGCGTTTCGGAACGACCACTGCTGGGAAGATTACGCCGAAAGAAACCCAGTTCAGTATTGGTCCCTACCCAGCCTGATGGGCTATGTTACAATTACAATACAGATTTACACTTAAGCTATACAATTACAATTTGCAGACAACTATTTCCAAGATTTTTTCTCAGATGATGATAAGTAGTCATTTACATGATAATACGCATTTTGTAATAAATGATTTTTAACGGCTGTCTTAAACTTAGATAATGGTAATGCTACTATATCATCTGGAATTTTATTATAGAGGCGCAAGCCGAGACCCACAAAAGATTTTTTTGTTTTCTCTAACCGCAAAGCTGTAATGGCTAATTTATTTTTATTTCTCGTGTTAATACTATGAATATCACAATTTCTCTTAAATGAGTGTATATTCTGACGCACGTACATAATGTTCGCATAGATGAATTGCGAAGGGAGTAGAGATGGGCATCTACCCGGGTATTTACCCACGCTTGGGTATTTACCCGATATGCACCGGGTATATACCCGTATCTACCCGTTTGGGTGGGTAGATTGAAATATTTATTTAATAATTTGTGTGAGTCCACTATTTATGTGTAGAAATATACAAAAAGGTTATATAATGTATAAAACAATGAATATCTCTAAAAGAAAAAATATCAAAGATTAAAATCACTGATGCTTTCCATATTAAATATACAGATGCCATCTTATTTGTTATCTGATTACTTATTTTAACATATAATTAGGTCTACTTACGTTTGCCAGCAAAAAATGTAAACATAGACCTGTCAATTTGTATGTTTCCATACAACGGGTAGATACGGGTAAATACCCGGCATACTATTTTGTGGGAAATGTTATAACAAGTTGATGGGGGATCGAAGAACTCATCTATACGAATATCTTTTGTTCCGAGACCAACCCCAAAATCAGTAGTTTTGGCTCTTGGATAAGCAGTCAAAGATACCTACTCTCTATACATGTACGAGGGTGCTCGTATATTGACATCGCATTTGATGTCTGATTGCTCATTTTAACATCTTATTAGGTCTACTTACGTTTGCCAGCAAAAAGTGTAATCTTAGACCTGTTAATTTGTATGTTTCCATACAACGGGTAGATACGGGTAAATACCCGGCATACTATTTTGTGGGAAATGTTATGACAAGTTGATGGGGGATCGAAGAACTCGTCTAAATGAATATCTTTTGTTCCGAGACCAACGCCGAAATCAGTAGTTTTGGCTCTTAAATTAGTAGTCAAAGATACCTAATCTCTATACATGTAAGAGGGTGCTCGTATATTGACAACGCATTTGATCTCTGATTGCTCATTTTAACATCTTATTAGGTCTACTTACGTTTGCCAGCAAAAAGTGTAATCTTAGACCTGTTAATTTGTATGTTTCCATACAACAGGTAGATACGGGTAAATACCCGGAATACTATTTTGTGGGAAATGTTATGACAAGTTGATGGGGGATCGAAGAACTCGTCTAAACGAATATCTTTTGTTCCGAGACCAACCCCGAAATCAGTAGTTTTGGCTCTTAAATTAGCAGTCAAAAATACCTAATCTCTATACATGTAAGAGGGTGCTCGTATATTTACATCGCATTTGATCTCTGATTGCTCATTTTAACATCTTATTAGGTCTACTTATGTTTGCCAGCAAAAAGTGTAAACTTAGACCTGTTAATTTGTATGTTTCCATACAACGGGTAGATACGGGTAAATACCCGGCATACTATTTTGTGGGAAATGTTATGACAAGTTGATGGGGGATCGAAGAACTCGTCTAAACGAATATCTTTTGTTCCGAGACCAACCCCGAAATCAATAGTTTTGGCTCTTGGATGAGCAGTCAAAGATACCTACTCTCTATACATGTATGAGGGTGCTTGTATATTGACATCGCATTTGATGTCTGATTGCTCATTTTAACATCTTATTAGGTCAACTTATGTTTGCCAGCAAAAAATGTAAACTTAGACCTGTTAATTTGTATGTTTCCATACAACGGGTAGATACGGGTAAATACCCGGCATACTATTTTGTGCGAAAGGTTATGACGAGTTGATGGGGGATCGAAGAACTCGTCTATACAAATATCTTTTGTTCCGAGACCAACCCCGAAATCAGGAGTTTTGGCTCTTGGTGAGCAGTCAAAGATACCTACTCTCTATACATGTATGAGGGTGCTCGTATATTGACATCGCATTTGATGTCTGATTGCTCATTTTAACATCTCTTTAGGTCTACTTACGTTTGCCAGCAAAAAGTGTAAACTGAGACCTGTTAATTTGTATGTTTCCATACAACGGGTAGATACGGGTAAATACCCGGCATACTTTTTTGTGGGAAATGTTATGACAAGTTGATGGGGGATCGAAGAACTCGTCTAAACGAATATCTTTTGTTCCGAGACAAACCCCGAAATCAGTAGTTTTGGCTCTTGGATGAGCAGTCAAACATACCTACTCTCTATATACATGTATGAGGGTGCTTGTATATTGACATCGCATTTGATGTCTAATTGCTCATTTTAACTTATGTTTGCCAGCAAAAAGTGTTAACTTAGACCTGTTAATTTGTATGTTTCCATACAACGGGTAGATACGGGTAAATACCCGGCATACTATTTTGTGCGAAATGTTATGACAAGTTGATGGGGGATCGAAGAACTCGTCTATACGAATATCTTTTGTTCCGAGACCAACCCCGAAATCAGGAGTTTTGGCTCTTGGATGAGCAGTCAAAGATACCTTATCTCTATACATGTAAGAGGGTGCTCGTATATTGACATCGCATTTGATCTCTGATTGCTCATTTTAACATCTTAGTACCTGGGCGACCGAGCTTTGCTCGGTTACATCTCAAACATTAACTATTTTTTTTTAAACTTGTCTAAAAACAATGAAATAAAAATATATATATATAAACTTAAACATAAAAAAAACAAAAGTAAATCACCGAGTGGGATTCGAACCCGTAACACTCTTTCTAGCGGTCGCTATCCTTAACCACTGAGCTAAATCAAGGCGGTCGCGGTGCGACGAAATTAGCGACCATATTCTGCGTGGAAAGAAAAACGCATGAAAACTCGAAAACACGCGTTTTCCCAAACATAAAGCTAATCTAGATCGATTTTTTACGCCCGAAAACCCCCATATAAAAATTTTCAGCGAAATCGTTAAAGCCGTTTTCGAGATCACAGAAATTTATAAATAAATATATATATACATACATACATACATACAAGAATTGCTCGTTTAAAGGTATAAGATTAGGTCTACTTAAGTTTGCCAGCAAAAAGTGTAATCTTAGACCTGTTAATTTGTATGTTTCCATACAACGGGTAGATACGGGTAAATACCCGGCATACTATTTTGTGGGAAATGTTATGACAAGTTGATGGGGGATCTAAGAGCTCGTCTAAACGAATATCTTTTCTTCCGAGACCAACGCCGAAATCAGTAGTTTTGGCTCTTAAATTAGCAGTCAAAGATACCTAATCTTTATACATGTGTGTGTGTGCTCGTATATTGACATCGCATTTGATCTCTGATTGCTCATTTTAACATCTTATTAGGTCTTCTTACGTTTGACAGCAAAAAGTGTAATCTTAGACCTGTTAATTTGTATGTTTCCATACAACGGGTAAATACCCGGCATACTATTTTGTGGGCAATGTTAAAACAAGTTGATGGGGGATCGAAGAACTCGTCTAAGCGAATATCTTTTGTTCCGAGACCAACGCCGAAATCAGTAGTTTTGGCTCTTAAATTAGCAGTCAAAGATACCTAATTTCTATACATGTATGAGGGTGCTCGTATATTGACATCGCATTTGATGTCTGATTGCACATTTTAACATCTAGTTAGGTCTACAAATATTTGCCAGCAAAAAATATAAAGTTAGACCTGTTAATTTGTATTTTCCCATACAACGGGTAGATACGGGTAAATACCCAGCATACTATTTTGTGGGAAATGTTATGACAAGTTGATAGGGGATCGAAGACCTTGTCTAAACGAATATCTTTTGTTCCGAGACCAACCCCAAAATCCTTAGTTTTGGCTCTTAAATTAGCAGTCAAAGATACCTAATCTCTATACATGTATGAGGGTGCTCGTATATTGACATCGCATTTGATGTCTGATTGCACATTTTAACATCTAGTTAGGTCTACAAATATTTGCCAGCAAAAAATATAAAGTTAGACCTGGCAATTTGTATGTTCCCATACAACGGGTAGATACGGGTAAATACCCGGCATACTATTTTGTGGGAAATGTTATGACAAGTTGATGGGGGATCGAAGAACTCGTCTATACGAATATCTTTTCTTCCGAGACCAACCCCGAAATCCTTAGTTTCGGCTCTGAAATTAGCAGTCAAAGATACCTAATCTCTATACATGTATGAGGGTGCTCGTATATTGACATCGCATTTGATGTCTGATTGCACATTTTAACATCTAGTTAGGGCTACAAATATTTGTCAGCAAAAAATATAAAGTTAGACCTGTCAATTTGTATGTTCCCATACAACGGGTAGATACGGGTAAATACCCGGCATACTATTTTGTAGGATATGTTATGACAAGTTGATAAGGGAACGAAGAACTCGTCTAAACGAATATCTTTTGTTCCGAGACCAACCCCGAAATCAGTAGTTTTGGCTCTTAAATTAGCAGTCAAAGATACCTAATCTCTATACATGTATGAGGGTGCTCGTATATCGACATCGCATTTGATGTCTGATTGCACATTTTAACATCTGGTTAGGTCTAAAAATATTTGCCAGCAAAAAATATAAAGTTAGACCTGTCAATTTGTATGTTCCCATACTACGGGTACATACAAGTAAATACCCAGCATACTATTTTGTGGGAAATGTTATGACAAGTTGATAGGGGATCGAAGACCTTGTCTAAACGAATATCTTTTGTTCCGAGACCAACCCCAAAATCCTTAGTTTTGGCTCTTAAATTAGCAGTCAAAGATACCTAATCTCTATACATGTATGAGGGTGCTCGTATATTGACATCGCATTTGATGTCTGATTGCACATTTTAACATCTAGTTAGGTCTACAAATATTTGCCAGCAAAAAATATAAAGTTAGACCTGTCAATTTGTATGTTCCCATACAACGGGTAGATACGGGTAAATACCCAGCATACTATTTTGTGGGAAATGTTATGACAAGTTGATGGGGGATCGAAGAACTCGTCTATACGAATATCTTTTGTTCCGAGACCAACCCCGAAATCAGTAGTTTTGGCTCTTGGATGAGCAGTCAAAGATACCTACTCTCTATACATGTATGAGGGTGCTCGTATATTGACATCGCATTTGATGTCTGATTGCTCATTTTAACATCTTATTAAGTCTACTTACGTTTGCCAGCAAAAAGTGTAATCTTAGACCTGTTAATTTGTATGTTTCCATACAACGGGTAGATACGGGTAAATACCCGGCATACTATTTTGTGGGGAATGTTATGACAAGTTGATGGGGGATCGAAGAACTCGTCTAAGCGAATATCTTTTGTTCCGAGACCAACCCCGAAATCAGTAGTTTAGACTCTTGAATTAGCAGTCAAAAATACCTAATCTCTATTCATGTATAAGGGTGCTCGTATATTGACATCGCATTTGATGTCTGATTGCTGATTTAAACATACTTTTAGGTCTTCTTACGTTTGCCAGCAAAAAATGTAAATTTTGATCTGTTAATTTGTATGTTTTCATACAACGGGTAGATACGGGTAAATACCCGGCATACTATTTTGTGGGAAATGTTATGACAAGTTGATGGGGTATCCAAGAACTCGTCTACACGAATATCTTTTGTTCAGAGACCAACCCTGAAATCAGTAGTTTTGGCTCTTGGATGAGCAGTCAAAGAAACCTTCTCTCTATACATGTATGAGGGTGCCCATATATTGACAACGCATTTTATATCTTCTTACTCATTTAACCACTTTTAAGTATGTCTTTGCGCACCTCCCAACAAATAAATGATAATAAATCAAAAAAGCCTATTATCAAAGTATGATTAGTATGGTTGTTTCATATACTTTAATGTCAGATTTGACGTCTACCTGCATTTTAAGCATATTACAGCGCTTGCACACACTTTCCGACACGAATTGCGAAGTAATTACTCATAAAATTCAATCTACCCACCAAATGGGTAGATACGGGTATATACCGGGTATTTACCCAATCTACCGGGTATATTCCCAAATGGGTAGATTGGGTATTTACCCGCCGCCCATCTCTAGAAGGGAGGGTCAAAATATTTATGTCTTTAAATAGTTCCCTCAAAGACTCTCTAGCACCTAATTTATATATAAATCTGATAGCGCGTTTTTGTAAAACAAATATCGTATTTATATCTGCAGCGTTACCCCATAGCAATATTCCATAGGACATAACACTGTGGAAGTACCCAAAATATACCAAACGCGCTGTATCAACGTCAGTCATTTGCCTAATTCTTCTAACCGCATAGGCCGCAGAGCTAATTTTTGAATATGGGCACCCCATTGCAACCCTGAATCAAGCGTTATTCCCAAAAATGTTGTGTTATCAACCATATCTACTGCTTCCTTATCAATAAATAATCGTGTTGGAACTTTTGTAACATTTGGTAAGCAGAACTTTACACATTTCGTTTTTTTTGCATTTAATACTAAATTATTTGCTGTAAACCAATCCAACACTTGCGACAATATATTATTCATCTCATCAGAGGTGTCAGTTTTCCTATCTACGCTGAAAACAAGGGAAGTGTCATCAGCAAAAAGTACAGCCTTACAATCTTTTACATAATATGGTAAATCATTAATATAGATCAGGAACAACAAAGGACCCAAGATAGAACCCTGGGGCACACCCATCACTACGGTTGATCCTTCAGATTTTACTTGATTTACACTAACTTTTTGAATTCGGCTACTCAAATAAGATTCAATCAATTCAAGAGCCTTCCCTTTTATTCCGTAGTGCTCAAGTTTGGATAGAAGGGTTTTGTGGTCTACACAATCAAAGGCTTTGGAGAGGTCACAAAAGACACCAATTGCATTCTGACAACACTCCCAAGCATCATAGATGTTTTGTAATAGTGCAACACCTGCATCCGTTGTTGATCGACCCTTAGTAAATCCATACTGATCACCATGGAACAGACTATTTTTGTTGAAAAAATCTAATAATTGGTTAAAAATTATCTTTTCGAATATTTTGCTCAGTGCTGGCAGAATAGAAATGGGACGGTAATTTGTTGGATCATTTCTGTCACCAGTCTTAAATAGAGGGATAACTTTACTTAACTTCATCATGTCAGGGAAAGATCCCGCGTCTACACATTTATTAAATATGGAAGCTAAGTAAGGCGCAATTACATCTATAATATTACTTATAACGGATACAGAAATGTCCCACAAATCACCAGTTTTTTTATTATTCAAGCTTTTAAAAGTATCAATGATATTTTTAGGTGTGACGTATTTGAATATTAGCCTATCTTTACATTTAGGTACGCAATTGGTTAATAGCTTTTTTGATTTCCTAGATGAGGACATTAGTGGGGCGGTTGTATTTAGGGGAATGTTTGTGAAAAAGTTCTCAAAGTATTGTGCGACATATTCACTAGTGTCTAGAACCTTATTGTTAATGTTTAACTCAATTTTATTTACTCGTTGCTTGTTTTTCCCGGTTTCAGTGTTAATAATATTCCAGGTTGTCTTTATTTTATCTTTAGAATCTAGAATAGCTTTCCTGGTGTATAACGACTTCGCGCATAAACATACTTTTTTAAAAAGCTTTGAGTAAGTTCTAACGTAATTAATGAAATTAGGTGTTTGGTTATAAGCTTTCATAGCTAATAATTCATATAGCCTATTCCTACTAATATGAATCCCTGTGGTAGCCCATTCGCTAAACTTTTTCCGATTACGTTTCTTTCCCTTTTTAAGTGGAAAATTATCATTAAATTCTGATTCAATCACACCGAACATTTTATTATACAAAATATCCGGATCATCCCGAGTTTCTTCAATTAACGGTAATTTTTTCGAAACTGTATCCCTAAATTTTTTAATTTTATCTTTAGTAATAGCTCTGTAGGTTATTTCAGGTAATTCTACTTCTACTGCGTTGTTGGCAAATTTCACGAACTGACCAAAATGATCAGATGTTATATTTTTAATTATAGCTTTATCAACAGCAGTGCAATCACAGAAAACATTATCTATACATGTTTTAGAGTCGCCTTGTATTCTAGTTGGTTCTAAAAATAAATTGAACAAATTGAATGACTTAAATAAATTCAAAAATCTAATACATTCGGTGCTATCAGACGCTAATAAATCTACGTTAAAGTCGCCACACAATATTATGTTTTTGCGACATGAACTTAATTTTCTCAAAACATCTTCAATTACAGTTTCTAAAGTATTAAAGTCAGCTTTTGGGGGTCTGTACGCGCATACTATAATACAATTTTCTAATTCAACGCAGGATAATTCAACAATACTTTCAACCGACAGGCTCACAATATCCTTGCGTTCTTTACATTTTACATCATTACGTGTTAAAATTAAACTGCCTCCTTTTTCATTAATCTTTCTAATAAATAAACTAGAGACTAAATAATTATCAATATTAAATTGTACTTGATGTGACTGCAAAAAGTGTTCAGTTAAACATACTACATGTAAATCCCTATCGTTTGCATATAATTCTAATTGCAATAATTTGCTAGTCAGGCCCTGAATATTTTGGTGAATAATATTTAAGTCTTTGGCCTTGACTGTTGTCTTTTTCATTAGTTTAAATCAGACTGAGTATCTCCAGCTATGGTACATTCAGCACTACAATGTACTGTGTTTAATTTAGAGTTACAGTACATATGCTTTAGTCTGATATTGTATATTATATGAATATACCTAAACCTAATACATACCTAGTTGAAAAAGCAAGAGTTCAGTTTTAAAACGTTATCATGCGATGTCAACGTCAAGTGCGTTAGTTAGGTACTTGCCTAACAAATTGACTTTGACATTATTGACATGACATCTGAACTGAACCCAGTGTATTGTGTGTGTGTGGTTATTTTTATTGATTGATGTAATTTATTAAATAATTAAGATATATTTTTATCAGTAGATCAGTAGGTACATACAGCATATCATAATTCAAAACTATAGACTAAAGAATAATGTCTACTGAGAGTAGCGAAGAAGTTGACATAATGTTTGGCCTTAAAACTGTTCTCGCTCAAATCGAAGCAGCAGTTAGCCGCAGAAATAAGGTACATATTTATTTACATTAATTTAATTTTATACATACATACATACATACATAATATCACGCCTGTTTCCCGCAGGGGTAGGCAGAGACTATGGACCTCCACTTGCTATTTAATTTTATCCTTTTCCTTTAAGTTCTTATTACGCAAGTGGAATAAGAAGAAAGAGATATAAGTATCAAACAAATTATATAAACTATTTTATTTAGTACAGTACAGTCAATAAATCAAAGTTGTGTTAATTTTTTACTTAACCTATCTACTTATCATGATTAGTTCTTTACGATTACGAGAAAAAAAGATTCAAATAAGTTAATTAATAAAATGAATAAATAAATTGATGTTTTTATTTTTAGTAGGTAATAGTTTTAATTTATGGAATAGCTTTTAGTTTAATCTTATTTTTGCCAAATGATTACGATATTTTAAATAAGTTAATGTAATAATTATTCCTAAAGAAAAAAATGTATTTTTCTTAAATAATTAATGATGATGATGAATAATCATTCTTATGGATCAACGTAATGTAGGTACACAAAGATACACAAAGTAGAAAAACTATTAAAAATAATATGTACATATTCATTTTGTTCAAAACATTTTATTAAGGTTAAGTAAAATTATTACTTACTACCTTTTGCTGTTAATTGATTTGAAAAGGTTATCAGAAAATTTCCATTGTGTACCTATTTACATTGTTCACAATGGAAATTTTCTGATGTTAAATTGACATTGTTACCAGGCACATTCAATCATAGATTCTACTGATAATAACAAATGATTAAACTAGATTTATCTAGTTATTTACATATCAGTAAACATTCTGTGTTTGAAGAGTGTAATAGATAAGTATTACTTTTGCTAATACTATTTTATTAGTTAATGACTTTGTGTCACTTTTACAGGATTTACCGCAAGTTGCTCCAAGATTAGTAGCTGTGTCTAAGATCAAACCTGCTTCTTTAGTCATACAAGCGTATGAAGCTGGTCAAAAACATTTTGGGGAAAACTACGTCAATGAACTACATGAAAAATCAAATAACCCAGAGCTTTTAGAGAAATGCAAAGACATAAAATGGCATTTTATAGGCCATTTGCAGACGAATAAAATCAATACACTATTCAAGTCACCAGGATTGTATATGGTGGAAACAGTAGACTCAGAAAAGCTAGCTGATAACTTGAATAAACAATGGCCTAAGTTCAGAAAAGAGGAGGAAAAGCTAAAAGTGATGGTACAAGTCAATACTAGTGGAGAAGAAGGTATTACTTGATTATAAGTTAATATTTTAAAAATCCCCTAAGTATGACTGAACAGATTTTTTTAATTTTTAACCAGGAACATCATTTATAAATGACCTTCCAGCAAAACAAGCAATACAGCTTAGCAGGAAAACGCACTATCTGTGTATTTTTCTTAACTTCTAAAATAATAAAAAACAAATTAACTCCTAATGTAAGGAGAGAGGTCTCTTTACGTTAGGAGTTAAAATGTTTTTATTTTTTGACATGACTTAAAAAAAGTTTTAAGTCATGTCTATACATAATTCAGTTTGCATAATGCCGCGCGTAAGCTCAAACATACATAACCGGCCAAGTGCGAGTCGGACTCGCGCATGATGGGTTCCGTACCATTATCTATAAAAATCAAGTTTTTTTGTATGGGAGCCCCCCTTAAGTATTTCTTTTATTTTGTTTGCAGTATTTGTTGTTATAGCAGCAACATAAGTACACAATTTGTAAAAATTTCAACTGTCTAGCTATCGCGGTTCTTGAGATACAGCCTGGTGACAGACAGACGGACAGACAGCGAAGTCTTAGTAATAGGGTCCCGTTTTTACCCTTTGGGTACGGAACCCTAATAAAAAAGATAGCGGCGAATTGATACCCTCCTTTTGGAAGTCGGTTAAAAATATTTAAAAAGGTCGACTTTCCTTTTTTTACTAACATAATTAAAAAATTCAATTCCCCTTTTTAACAACTGTTGTATTATTGTACATATTATTTTGTGTCTTAATGTTTTGATGCAATAATGATTTTTACTAACTATTTATTTGATCTTTCAGCCAAGAATGGAGTCGAACCATCCCAAGCTTCTAGTCTTGTAGAACATGTACTAAAGAACTGTCCAAACCTAGACTTCCAGGGATTAATGACTATAGGCCAATATGACTATGATGTCACAAAAGGACCAAACCCAGACTTTTTGTGCCTCGCTAAATGTAGACAAGAAGTCTGCGACAAATTAAACTTGGATATTAATAATGTGGAGTTGTCAATGGGAATGTCAACTGATTTTGCTCATGCTGTAAGTATCTGACTAGAACTATATACATTTTCTTTATGTACCTTTTTCCACCTCTTTTATTTATGTTAATGGTTAACTTAACTTTTACAGATTGAACTCGGAGCGACTACGGTTCGAGTTGGATCTGTGATTTTTGGCGCACGTCCACCGAAAAATAAGTAAAATGCCAAATATAAAGCTAGATAAGAAGAAAGGTCACCAGGATATAATGAATACTGATGTCATAAACTTAGGTCATCATTTTAGCTTAATGTATGTCTTCCACTATAATGCTAAGTTTTGTTAAATAAATATATTGTTTGAAGTCTCGAACTTACTTTTGGGCTGTGTAATGTGTAATATTTATTTATATATTTATATTGCTTATTAATTTAATTTGGAATTTAAATTGATTAAGTAAATAAAATTAAGATTAGTAAGTCATTTGAATTAACTTCTTTTTGTTTAAACTTATCAAACGAAGCAAGACAATTTATACATTGGTACACAAACTTTTATATTAGAATTGACGGATTTAGATTTTTTGTACCTATAGTCTCCGCAAATCAAGTCATAAAAATCGTCGATAAGGATGACCTGGCTGACCTTCAGCAAGATCATCAGTTTGAGCTAGTTAGGTAGTTATTTTTCCGTGATGTTCGGTAACAGTTTACTCACACACACACACACACAAACTATTCTTTCTTGCAGTCCACACCCCAGCTATTTATTCCTCTCCCACAAATATCTGAGCTATGCGGATTTAATTTACAAAAGGTTTAATAATAAACAATTGAAAGTGGTTTTAATTACTTTATTCTCTTAACTTATCAAACCTCGAATGAAAAATAATTAATAATGTTGCCAGTAATAAAAAAAATGTGACTGACATTCAAAGAGTGTCAATGTCAACTGTCACTTTTCTGTTTACGTATTCAATTCAGTCAGACTCTGTCAGACAGTTATGTCAGTCCAGTCAGTATATTTCTGAACGCAAAACTTGACGCGTGCGTGGAAAGTGTTTGGCTGTGGTTTTGCTGAATTATGTGGACTGGACCGAAAAAGGTTTTCTAAACTAATAACAATTTACCGAATATTACGCATGAATACCTCCAAATATTAGTGCTTCAAGTGATTTAATGAAATTATTTTTATTAAGAAACGTGAAACAATCTGATTTGTGTCAGTCAAACAAGTTTTGTAGTTGTTGATCCTGAGTTGGAAAGTTTCAAAGGCCGTGAAGTGAACAGGTAAGATTATAGGATAACTTCTTAATTATCTGCGACTTCTTGCGTTTAAATCCTTCATTAGCTTTGGACTAGAGGAGCTCCTCTAGTCCTAAGCTAATAAAGGATTTACATTGTAAACAGCCATTTAAGCAATTTTTATTTGAGTTGATTAGAGCTAGATCTACGTAGGCTAACTAAATATTGGTTTATAATCATACTTAGCTAGGTAATTTAAAGACATCCCCTAAGCCTATGGCAATGTCAGATAGAACTTAGTAACTATCTGTTATAAACTCAGCAGGATTATGTATTTGTTTGTGAAGTAGGTATCTAAGTTTTATACCTTCAATTAAATTCAAACATATCTTTATTATAATAGGATATTTATAATATTTATTAATAATCATCATTTAAATATATCTTTAATATCATAGGATATTCATAATAATCATCACTTTGTTGTTGACTTCAAATGGTTACTTACAGCTAAGTTTCTGCCACTTCCCTAGCTTTCAACGCATTGTATTAGCCTTTTATCCTGAACTCTTATGTTAAATTGGTGCATCTTATAGGATGTCTCTGAGTTCAGTCTGTCTCTTGGCAAAGGCCTCCTTCAGCCATTGCCATAGCTTTCTACATCTGGTGTCTCGTCTCCAATTAGGGCCTCCAGTGATTTTTAAGCTCTATGTGTTTGTACTGCGAAAATGAGTTTCTTTTGGCGTTTCTTCTCAGTATTGGTCATTGCCAAGTGCTGTTGGTAGCTTTTCTTTGAAAAATAATTTAAATTTTAATAAACACGTTACATAATGTAAATTATACTTCATCATCATCATCATTTCAGCCGCACAACGTCCACAGCTGGACACAGGCCTCTCCCAAAGATTTCCAAAATGACCAATCTAGAGCGGCCTGCATCCAGCTCCTTTCAGCGAATAAATATAAATAAATTATACTTATTGACATTTCAAAGTTCCTGTAAAGGTCAGGAGATGGGTTGGTGATTGCAGTAAATTTTACCAATAACTTTTCACTTCCTTCAAGGATGTTTTTCCACAATTTGGCCTGTATTTTCCGGGCCTGTTGTTTTATCGTGGGGAGCTGACGCCAGGCTCCGTTCTTATACCAGCCCAGCCCCCACTGGAAGTTTAGTACTTAAATTAAATAAATAAAAGCATGTCTTGCATTGTATACATACATACATAATTTCACACCTTTTTCCCGCAGCGGTAGGCAGAGGCTATGGACCTCCACTTGCTACAATCTCCTTTGCTTCACCTACACTCACCGGTTATGGTGATGCAGTATGCTTAATTTAATAACTAAAATAGTCCAATGATCACAATTTCTACATGCTAACATGTTTATGTAATACACAATAAAAAATGGTGTTTTTAGGTCTTAATTGAAGTGTAACATTGCATATTGTTGCATAAAGTACTTAGGCCAGTAATAACCAATGTGTGCAAATATACATATTAACAATATTCTTAAAAAAAAACTGCACTACTTAAATCAGTTGCATAACCTGTCGTCTGTGCAAAACACCAGACACAATAGTAAAACAATGCATGTTGACCGGATTCCAGTCTGCTCACAGATGACAGGTTAATAGAGTAAAACATTAATGATTTACCTAATGTAGTTTGGTTTGGTTACCAATAGGTGTCAAGAGTTCCATACCCAAAAAGTCATAGGGCCCTATCTCTTTAACGGTAACAGCTAGACACGTAAAGTTATTAGATTAGGTTATGTATTATTGTGGCTACTAAAAAAACACAATACTTACGAAGATTTGGAACCCATCACATGATTGTCTGACTTGCACTTTTTCTGTTGATTGCATAAAATTCTGCACTTCTTAAATTGGCAGCATGCTTACTATAGGACTGTCAGACTGAAAGAGGGCAGAACTTTTATGAATAAGAACCCAAATATATGCCACATAGTCACAGAATAAGGTACTCCAAACTCCAAGTCCCAAATATATTCAAATACTAGCCAAAGCCCGCGACTTCGTTCGCGGCGTTCATCAGGCTGAACAACTTTTACTAAGGCGCCATTTTTATATCTCTTATAGTTTAGCTGGACCATTATGGTTCTGAATCAGGCGTTCCATTTTCCAAAATCATACCCTATATGTTGCCCAGGCTTAATAACTTATTACTATTAATAAAATAAACAAACAGACAGACATTTTTTTTAAATTCTTACTCTATTACTACGTATCCATCGCCCCCAATATTTTTTTTGGAAATATATTTAATGTACAGACACACTTTTTTTACTGTTTTATTATATGTATAGATCTAACAAAATATACTGGAACTATTTTAAGTGCGAATTCAGTTCATGATACTGAACAACTTTCCCCAAAGAACTCCCAAAATCACAAGAAATTAAGATTGCTAAAAAAATCACGTTATTAATGGACGACCCCTTAAATATTTTCACTAGTTATATCTTGTTACTTACTTTTGGTTACACTAGATTGACCTGCGAATCCAGTCAGCCACAAGATGTAAGTCTGTAATAATGAAATAATTAGATACCATTGTACTATGACCGCAGTTAATCAATTAAGAGAATTTTCTCACAGCTACTTGGAAGGTCAATCTGACGAAAGTAACTGTGTTGACAGATCATCAGTTTCGTAAGGAACGTTGGTTGATCCCTAAAAATGTATTTCTATCATATAGTCACTACACTCCATTTGGTTAGGTATTTAAATAAATGTAAACAATCTTGACATGTCTTTTTTTGAAATATACACTTCATAAATCAATACCTTAGCAATTTACATAGTAATTAATTTGTAATTTGCAAAGGTATTGATTTATAAACTGTATATTTCAATATAAAAAACATTAGTAGTATTAATTTAATTGTGAGTTGACGTCCTTGGAGAAGAGGTGCAGTGCAGTTTGTTACCGCTTCTTCTGCACTAGCGCTTTGGAAGCGGTAGTAAACTTAGCTGTAAGTAACTATTTGACGTCAACAATAGTGCAACAAAATAATGACGATTATTAAGAGATATTTTAAATATCCTATGATAATAAAGATATATTTGATTTGATTTGATTTAAAAAAACATGTCAAGATTGTTTACACTTATTTAAATACATAACCAAACAGAGTATAAGTACCTATGTCCACATATTAGCAACGTCAAGCAGAATTTTGACTTACCGTAGCCCTCCCCTACGTTAACACGTTCTTTTCTTAGAGCGTCACATTTAGCATATTCCTCCCCTGCACCCCCATCGCTGTACGTAATATCCCATCAAAAACATAAATGTGAAAAAGGGAGCCAAGTTCAATATATAAAAACCTCAAACAAGACGGTGGACTTGTCGAAATCGGTTTTGTGTAGTTCGCGAGTGAAAAAAGTTTTTTAAGTTTAAAAAAAAATATTATTTAACCTGTACTATGTTATATTTTTATTAATTCTGTGCCAGTACTGTGATAACCTGTCGTCTGCGCAAAACTGCGAAACAATAGTAAAACAATGCATGTCAGACAGATTCTGCTCTGTTGCCAGATGAGAGGTTAACTGTGCCGTGTGGTTTCCGGCAGAGTAGAATAGGGCCACTCCAAGTCCTCCCGTGGATGTCTTAGAAGGCGACTTAGGAAATACAAGCTAAACGAAGCTTATAAACGTCAATGAGACCTCTCCAACCCGTCTAGCCAGCGAGGAGAGTGTAGGCCAAGTCGTCTGGCTGCTCTGGCCAAGTATGGCTCTGGTAGTACAGAGTGGGTCGTGCTCCTGTAGTGGAGACAAAAAGACCAATATGATGACTGTAATTACTGGTAATTTCCACTTCATAAGATCGTGTTTGTAAATAACTTAAATTGCATCAATTTGAATAAACAGTATAATTAAAAACAAGTTTAATCAAAACAGAATAATTTTGTCATAGATCGATGATCAACTATGCTTCCGATATTCCAGTTCCAACGGAATACTTAGGAACCTGTTCCTCTCATTAATATTAAAGAATGTCATAAAATCTGCTAGTGAAGTAAGGCTCCGCTTCAATTACGAACGAATTATTAGGAAAATTAACCAATATCCAATCTAGAAATAAAAAGAATTAAAGAAAAATCGAATTAAATAAACTAAAAAAAACTTTTTAAAATTTTTCTTTTTTTCGCCCGAAAATGAACCATTAAGTAGTAAAAAAAAAATATTTACTTCGGGTCATAGGAATACACCATCCTTCCAATTTTCTACTGATTTGGCCCAGTAGATTCGAAGCAAACTGGCTGTGATAGACGGACAGACAGACGCACGAGTGATTCTATAAGGGCTCCGATTTTCGTTTTTATGTACGGAACCTTAAAAAAATGATAGCGCGGATATCAAGTCGTATCACTAGATGGAGTGCTTGTCAATCGGGGATTTTCAGGGTTCCGTACCCATGGTAAAAACGGGACCCTATTACTAAGACACCGCTGTCTATCTGTCATCTCACATGAACCATGATAGCTAGACAGTTGAAATTTTTACAGATGATGTATTTCTGTTGCACCGCTTTAACGACAAATACTAAAAGCAGAATAAAATAAGTATTTAAGTATCCCATAAACTATCCTACAACAAACGTGATTTTTTATGGATAATGGTACGGAACCCTTAGGGTGCGAGTCCGATTCGCACTTGGCCGGTTATTCTCGCACGTGAGCTAAGGAAACTCTCAGATCACAGAATATTATTATTTAATCACTGAGCAAGATTTTCAGTAGTTCTTGAGGGATCTTTTTTGATGGACTAAAACTACGAACTGCATTAAGTAATTGATTCTCCAATTCATTCAACCGTACTAAAGCCGGAAAAGGTCACCGGTTTAGAAATAAACCGTTTACATAACCGAAATCCAACAAGATCTACTTGCTTACGTAAAACTCCAAACAATGCACGTACCTTCCACTACCGTAAATGATACTTTCAACAAAACCATCACCATTGAACGACCATGACTAAATAAACAATTACACAGTGGATGTTAAAGAGCAATGGATTTACTATTTAGAATTTCGACCAACGATGGTTAGTGAGTTACGACAGGAAGAGAAAGATTCATTTCGGATTGAGGCTTTTGGCGGCAGGTGTGACTGATCGTGGAACAATGCTCAGTCTATAGTGGGTCCAAATTGATTAGATCGTACCGAATAGTGTACCGGTTTGCCGTAGGTTCGAATTCCAATGTGAAGCATACTTTGTGAAAAGTTATTCTGGTTAGGATATTGCAGGTTTAAATCACCTGATTATCCGAAAAGGAGAGATGATTCCGTGTTTCGAAAGGAACGTATAAAATGTAGTTACCGAACGCCATCTAGCGTTTGATCATCAAACAACCCAAGGATTGGTTTGGGTTGCGGAGGTCAGACGGCAGTCGCTCTGTGTAAAAACCAGCAACCCCGTCAAATCTCCTTGGTTTGGTAGCGAACCCCGGGCTCTGAAGCGTTACTGCTGAAGATGCAACTGGGAACATACGCTCGGATGATGATGATGATGAGTGTACCGGTTTGCCTCTCAAGTGGCAATGAGCCATATTATGTGCTGTGTTGAATTATCATCGAAATGGCGAATGATCGGCCACATTGTAGTTCGTCGCGAGGAAGCGTATTCGTAGCCAAATATTTATTACTAGCTGGTGACCGCGACTTCGACTGCGCAAGATTATCACATAATGGCCCAACGCAGACGACAGACTAATCTACGCCAGACTTTTTGGGCGTCGTGTGCGTTACTGCATGTGATTCAATGGGTTCTATTTTTAACAGACTATCACAGACTAAAAAGTGCGTCACGGATAGTCTGTTGTCTGCTTTGGGTCTAAATCTTTATAAATTGTAGCCTATGTGTTATTCTGATGTTTAAGCTGTATTATTGTAAAGTTTCATTAAAATCTATTCAGTAGTTTTTACGTGAAAGAGTAACTAACATCCATCCACCCAAACTGTTACTGACAAACTTTCGCGTTTATGATATTAGTAGGATTTAATCTTGCCTCTTTATTCTAACTTAGTAAAAACATTACAGGATAAACAAGGATAGCATATATGTAATATATAAAGGGTTTAACAAAATATGCTGAAACTATTTTAAGGGGGAATTCAGTCCATACTAAACAACTTTCTCCAAGGAACATATATTGAAATATGAAAAAATGATTTTTGCTTTACATACAAACTCGGATCAGCTAATCGGTCAACTTGTATGGGAGGCCAAAAATTTTGTTAGACGTTATCACAGAGTAATAATATACTACGTACAAGACGTTATCAATGGTTCATTACCGCTCGTTCGCTTTCTTCATTAAAACTTATTTAAAGTATGTATTTTTTTTAATATGTATTTTTGGTGTATAATATATAGTTTAAATAAATATTTTCTACATTGATATTGATAAATATTTATACAGGCTGACTTTTTACCCACTAGACCCTTTTTTGCATGTTTAGTCTTAGATACTAAACTGATTTCTGTAAGAAAGGCACCTATTTAAAATCATTATTATACGTGAACTGGTTACTCACGTATAGAGTCAGCTACTGCCGACATGTGAAGACCTCCGGATGAGGTCGAAACATGTCGGCAGTAGCTGGCTCTATACGTGAGTAACCCGTTCACTAAGTATAGTAATGATTGTATTTAAAATCGATAAATCATTTTTGTTTTTTAAAAAACGATGAAACAAGGAGAGGCAGCGGTGGTTTCAAGAAGATTCTCAAGAACTTCAAGAAGTAAATACTGCTGCAAATGTACTGACGCGACGAAGGGCATGTCAAAGAAGAAATAGGAGAGGTCAAAGTGGCAAAATTCCAAAAAAAGAGTAAGTATTTTTACGTACCCAAAGTATTTTGAAGCTGAATTAGTAAAAGATTTTTAAAGTAAACGTGCTATTTTCTATATATTAACCAGCGATGCGTTTTTTAAAACAATAATGGAAGGAAAAATAGAAGGACTACAAATTATTTTGTATCGAAATAAATAAATGAAAAGGAAAAGGAGGAGTAGGAAAATCCTGAAGAAAAATTTAACGTGAAAACATATAAGGAGGTTAAGAACTTAGCGGAAGAAAGAGAGACATGGAATGCACTCCACCGACAAGAGTCCAGCTCTTAAAGATAAGAAGAAGATATTAACCAGGGGAAACGGTATAGAATGTGACAAATAGCTATACATAAACAATATTATCAGGGCTGAATTACACTATCTTACTTTTTAACCCCTGACAAAAAAAGGGTGTTATAAGTTTGACGCTAATATCTATCTGTCTATCTGTCTGTGTGTCTGTCTAGAACTGATGGGCCGATTACGATGCGGTTTTTTTTACGTAAAAGCAAGTGTTCTGGCGGTGGTTCTTAGCTATGTTTAAAGCCGTTCAAAAGTTATTGCAGGTGCATGCTTGATTGTCGTTTTTTTTTTTAATTTGTTTGGCAAATAAACTTATTTCAAAATTACGATATTGACAGTTTTCTCCATTTTTTACATTTTTGACATATTTTAATGCTTTTTTAGACTGAACGTATCAAGAATTAAAGAATTCTTAGAGGAAGTAAATTAAAAACACATCTTCATATAAAAAAGGCGAACATGGGACCCGTGAGTATTCAATATGTATAAGAATTTGTATCTGTTATCTATTTTATTTGTATGCAGCATTCTTAATCTAATTTTATTAACAGAACGGAAGTGAAGGATGCAATGAAGCTATGGAACAAAATACAGTGGAGTCGACAATAGATTGGTAACATGATTTTATTATTAACTAGCAGTCCATCCCGGCTTCGCCCGTGGTACATACATAGCCTATGTCACTCAGGGATAACATACCTATCCAACAGTGAAAGAATTTTTAAAATCGATCCAGTAGTTTCGGAGCCTATTCAATACAATCAAACAAACAAACAAACAAACAAACAAACAAATCTTTCCTCTTTATAATATTAGTGTAGATAAACTAAAGGGTGTAATGGAATTCGTTGGCAATATTTTAGGTATCTACTATACCCATGATACAAAGTAATTTAAGACTAATAAAGCTTTAATCAAAAGTTGTCATTTACACATTACAGAAAATATCTAAACATGCGTTAGACTCTTTGATAGATATCACTAGTAGTTCGACACGAACGTAGACCTCGCGATTATTATTTCAGAATAATGTACCTGATTTGGATGAATTATCGGTTTACCGATATGCGGATTCATGTTTGTGACCAAATTTCCAAAACAGTTGCCAATCACAGCCCTTTCTTCAAATGACTTTCGATCTAGCTCTGAAATCCAACCATACAATCCCATGGATATGAGGTCTACCGTGATGCTGAAATTCAGTTCTGTACCAGTAGTCCTTCACCGAAAAATGACCCATCATTTTTCAAATGACAAAGTCAGCTTGTTGTTGGAAAAACCAGAAACCTATTAATGGGTTTTCGTTTAAATGTTTATTTGTATTGCCATGGCTCTATGCCGCTGCTCATTAGCTTCTTACTCTCTTCGTTAAGCTACTTAGCGTGCTTTGGTTGCTGTTGATCTCTTGTTAGTTCGTAGCATAATTACTAATACTACTACAGAAGCACAGACAAGCAGCGATAGCGATTGAACGAAAGTTCGCTCAACGAAATTGCTAAATTTAATAAACAAGCCAACAATCAATCATAATAAGCAAAAACTGAAAAAAAACTAATAGTAAAATAAGCAAAACCCTTTTTTTTTAAGTCGGTTAAATATGATAAAATTTATAGAACTACTTATGAAACTCAAAATAATAACTACCCCAGTAACCTCGTGGAGCCCAGGGTGTATGTTTTTTTAAGAAAGTTGTTTAGTAACCCGGACTGAATTCACCCTTAAATAGTTTTTGTATCATTTGTAAGATTTGTATTGTATATCCGTCACGGCTCAGTCAGCTAGACTTCGCGAGTCACCCTAAACCCGTTCAAGTATAACGTATAAAAAAGCTGTTCAGACAAAAAAGTTGTTCAAATAAAAAAATATCGTTTTTATAATGGCAACAAAAAAGTCTAATGACATTTTTGAAAATATTTTGAAATGGCGGATATATGACAGTTTTAAAATTTTAAACCCCCATATTTCCGCCATTTTAAAAAAATTTCGAAAATCTGGCTCGACAAAAAAATTCTATGTAGTTGCTGAACCTGCTTACAAAATTTCATGAGAATCGGTTAAGAAATGCGACCTGTAGGCGAGAACAGACAGACAGACAGACAGACAGACAGACAGACAGACGGACAAAAGAATTTTTGGCTAATCTCGAAACTGAGACGCTTCGCTCGCTTCGCTCGCTCGGTCAATTACTGCAATTATAAATAAATAAAACTAATCGTCATTAAATTCTTGAAAAATAAATTAATTGTAATAGTATCAATTTCGTCGCGTCGTAGTACGCTAACATTCGTTCCTACTTCAACGTACCTACTATCCTCAAGCGTTCGTGTGACACGACCCATCCACACTCGACTTTCAACCTTATACTTAAAGTCTAATTTTGTGTGCGGGCCGCTCCCGCCGTTCAGCTGTATCGCAGCGGGTCGCTGACCTTGCGGCTTGTAGGTATCAGTGAGCGCGCACGACTCGAAGTGTTTTGATACTTTGGTTATTTTTCTTGCTTTTTGATTCTTTTTAATTACTGCATTAATTGTAGTGTTGTTACCGTACAAAATATCCTTTATGTGAGTGAGTTAATAAGTTAAATTATTGCTAATGATTTCAATTGCACCCTGTATACTTATAATGTGGAAAGTACATGTCCCTAATAAATCTAACCACAGGTAATACTAGATCACTATATTATAATGATAATAAAATAACAATAAAACAAACCTTCCGATACAAATTGCCCGGGTGGCTGCACACTTTAGTATGGAAATGCCATTTTTTTTAAATTCTTTTACTAATATTTAAATTTCAATATACTGTAGTGATCTAGAACAGCCGTGGTTCGATTTATTACGGGTATGTCTCTTCCACGTTTATTAAACTATATACAATATTTTGTGCCTGTATTTTCGTGCTACAATACGATGTTTTTCCTTTTTAATTTTCTTACAAAATTGTATTGTCCCCATGCTGGTCTGGGAGAAATAAAAAAAACTTAGAATGTACCAGCTGCTTTGCTTCCCGCGCAGATCGTAAAAGCCGATCGAGGGAATGATTGAAACGAAAACTCAAAAATGCGAATAATGTTAACAGGCGATGCGGCTAGCAACCCATCACTGTATTGATTGCTTTTCCATCTTCTCGCCCACCATAACGCTAAAAGTGGCTTTTGGGTCTTGCGGCCCTGGGCTCTGCATAGAACCGCAAGACCCAAAATGCTCTGTCTGCCCCATTAGGGATAAAGACGTGATAGTATGTATGTATGTACAAAATTGTAACAGACTGACTTAAGGCCCAAGGCTTTTTCTACCAGTCAACCCACTTACTATTTCTTGACGTAAATGTAGTAAGATTTGACTACGGGTAAGAGCTGGTCGGTTGACTGCATTAAAACGACATCCCAAATCATCTCAATGGTTTTGACTTTTCTTCGCCTTATTTATTTTATCAAACTTTATTGTTCCAAAGTACGATGTATGATCTTTTAAATCCTTGATTGTAAGACTACCTATTATGAGGATTGTGTATCGCTTTTTGTATGGAAATTTACAGCTACACAATCCATAAGACGCATACGATCATTTGAGAAAAAGAAATGGGATGTGGGCTACAAAGTTACATTAATAAGCGCAACGCATAGATAAGTAGTAATAAACAGATTAAATTGTTTTACCACTACGAGAATTTTATTAGTAACAAAATACTGCAAATAACTAAGCTGTTGATAATAAGAACATAATTTATTTTTTAGCACCAGAATTAAAATGGAGTACGATATTGAGATCGTACCCGTGACATCCACCGAGGATGTTATATTACCTGAAATTGCCCAAAAACATTCGCCGGAAATTCTTGATTCACTCACATTGTAAGTATTTTTTTATTGTTAAAAATATACAACGTGAAAGGGCCATAAATAAAGGGCCTTTAGGGAAATTAAAATAACAGTAAAAAACCAAAAACAAAAACGCCACTTACAAGAGCCCCATAAAACTGGCAGTGCAAAATCGGCGAGAGCAACAAAAACCATATTATAGCAACTAATTAGCAACAAATATTGAAAACATTTTTTTCAATTTCTGCCCATTTTGTTGACTTTTTTCTTGGTCTTTTGACCGTTATTTTAATTCCATCATACTGTGGTGATCTAGTATAGCTCGTGCTTTGATTTATTACTGGTGTGTCCCTTCCACATCGTATATTATGCAAATGTATTTAAATATATCCTATAAATATGTCCCTATTTATTTATTTAATATTTATTATTATATACACTACCACAGTGACTAAATAAAATACATGATTCTGTTTTATGTATAGATATGAAGAGTACAACCCTTCGAGTCCGTCAACAAGTGGCCTCTCTACCACTGCTAGTTCTTCGTCAACGCCGTTATCACGGCGGATTCTTAGATCTGAACCACGTTCCCCGCTTCGCGAAATGGACGTCGAAGAACCTACACCAAGTTCACCGCTTCGCAAAATGGACATCGAAGAACCTGCACCAAGTTCACCGCTTCGCGAAATAGACATCGAGGAACCTATGCCCAGTTCCCCGCTTCGCGAAACAGACATCGAAGAACCTATACCAAGTTCCCCGCTTCGCGAAATAGACGTCGAAGAACCTAAAGCAAGTTCCCCGCTTCGCGAAATAGACGTCGGAGAACTGAAACCACGTTCCCCGCTTCGCGAAAAAGACGTCGGAGAACCGAAACCAAGTTCCCCGCTTCGCGAAATAGACGTCGGAGATCCGAAACCAAGTTCCCCGCTTCGCGAAAAAGACGTCGGGAAAATGATCAATTACGGCAGGTATGTATGATGTTGACTTGATTATAACATCGATCCGCCGGCCGTGTGGTTTCCGGCAGAGTAAAATAGGACCACTCCAAGTCCTCCCGTGGATGTCGTAGAAGGCGATGTAGTAAATACAAGCTAAGTAAAGCTAATAAACATCATCAGACCTCTCCAACCCGTCTGGCCAGCGCGGAGAGTGTAGGCCAAGTCCTCTGGCTGCTCTGACCTAATATGACTCTTGTAGTAAAGAGAGGGCATAAGCTGCAGTGAAGACTAAAAAGACCTGATAATGATGATATCAACGACGTTGATTGCTTTAAATATATTTTTTTTTTTTTTTTATTCGAATTGAATTTACTTCGGTTTTTTACCCGACTACGGCAAAGTCAAGAGGAAGAGTAATGATTTTAGCAGCCTATTTATGTAAGTATGTATGTATGGATTAAGTATATATGTGGATATTACCGTAGCATCCGAACCGGTTATCCAATTTTGATTGTTTTTTTTATTTATTTAAGATAATGAATAAAAAGATATCTGTCTTTTATTATTAACAGCGACTTGGACAGCGATGACGACAGTGATGACGAGGTTCCCTGTGCACCGATGATGCTCCGGACCATGCTAACAGAGATGGAGACGCCTCTAGATGAAAATCCACAACGAAATTTTGTGGAAACTGGTATAGAACAGAGCGAGGGACACTTCCCGCGAAACTTTTTCGATTTTCAATGGAAACCCTTTGATGAACTCACAGATCCACTAGCAAGGCGTGAACTATTTAACTCACCATACGGGCCAGTTACGCCGTGCACGGATCCGTATTTAATTTTCAGACAAATTTGGGACGATGAGATCTTAAACCGTATAGTCCAAGAAACGAACGGCTATGCTCAAGAAGTTGCTGCACAAAAAATGGCAGAAGGAACATTGGGACCTAAAAGCCGCATATGCTACTGGAAAGAGACGAATGCGGATGAAATATTATGTTACTTTGCAATCGTTTTAGCAATGGGGGTGGTGATTAAAACTAAATTAGAGGACTATTGGTCCAAAAAGTACGACATATTTTATACGCCCGGATTCAGCGCACACATGTCCCTAAAGAGATTCCAACTATTAGATATTTGTTTGCATTTTAATGATAATAGAGGCATGAGTGCGCTTCTGAGTCCTTCCGAGGCAAAAGTCTACAAAATGTCCCCTATTTTAGAACACCTGAATAGTAAATTCCAGAACATGTACCGTTTGGGGCGAAGTATTGCGTTGGATGAATCTCTTCTGCAATGGAAGGGATTGTTTAGTGGTCAGTTTACATTTAACAAAGTTGCTTCCGTAGGTTTAAAGGCCTATGACATCTATGAAGCCCACACTGGGTATTTGTGGCGTTTCGAGGTTCACGCCCATAAAGACTTACCATCTTTACCTACGGAACAGCAGTCCCCTTTGGACGCATCTACGTCGGCCCTTGTTTTAAGGCTAATGAATGGCCTTGAAAATAAGGGTCACACATTATGGATGGACAATTATTACCAGTCCCCAGCACTAGCTCGTCGGCTAAAAAGTATAGGTTTCGATGTGGTAGGCACTTTGCGAACCAATCGTCAGTTTGTGCCGGACGAAATTACAAATTTAACCAAAAGCAATATGTATCCAGGACAAATGGTAGGATACACATCGGGCGATGTCGATGTAATGGTTTGGCGTGACCAAAACAGAGTAGCCACAATATCTACATATCACGGGAACGACACTACTGAATCAAATGTCAAAACCAAACCGTCTCTCATAATAGACTACAATAACGTGATGGGAAGCATCGATAAAAGAGACCAGATGCTCGCCGTGTATCCTATCGAACGAAAACGCAATAAGATCTGGTATAAAAAGTTGTTTCGAAGGCTTTTAAACGTTTCTGTATTGAATTCTTTTATCATTGCAAGAAAATCTTCATCTGTTCTAGATCATCGCACTTTCAGAGAGTCTTTGGTTTGCAGCCTTCTTCATCGGCATTGCACTTCCCAAAATTTTATTGATCGTCCTGTTCCTTCTAATGTAAAGTTCTTTGATGCGAGAGAACACCACATAGGTGAATACCCAATAAGTAAGAGTAAGAGCCGCCTACGTCGCACTTGTTGTGTATGTAAAAATAGAACGCATTTTTACTGTGTCGGCTGTCAAAAAACTGCCTGTCTAAACGTTTGCTTCGTAGCTTTACATACGAAGTAATTTTAGTACCATTTATTTATCATACTAAGATCATTAACGCTAAAGTTTTTATGTATGGATGGATGGATTTTTGTTACACTTTCACGTAAAAACTACTGAATGGATTTTAATGAAACTTTACAATAATATAGCTTATACATCAGAATAACACGGCTACAATTTATAAAGATGTTGTGTGATAATCCTGCGCAGATGAAGTCGCGGGCACCAGCTATTAAATAATAAATAAATATATAGGGACAAATTACACTGATTGAGCTAGCCCCAAACTAAGTTCGAGACTTGTGTTATGGGATACTGACTCAACGTGAAAGGGACATACCCGTAATAAATCGAAATTAAAATAACAGTCATAAAACAAAAACAAAAAAGTTTATCCTATACGAATTGCCCGGGCGGCTGCACACTTTAGTATGAAAATGCCAATTTTTTTTGTTCTTTACTACTATTATACTATAGTGATCTAGTATAGCCCATGGTTCGATTTATTAAGGTTATGTCCCTTCCACGTTTTAATCATGCTCAAATATATATAATTTTTTTGTTTCATTCCATTGTGACGACCTCCGTGGCGTAGTGGTCACCATGCTAATCCGCCACCCAGAGGTCCCGGGTTCGATTCCCGGTCAGAGCAAGTTAGAAAATGGCATTTTTCAAATTGTCCTGGGTCTTGGATGATTATCTATATATGTATTTGTTATAAATTATATAGTATCGTTGAGTTAGTATCCCATAACACAAGTCTCGAACTTACTTTGGGGCTAGCTCAATCAGTGTAATTTGTCCCTGTATATTATATTTATTATTTATTTATTTTTCATTGGTCTTAATTATTCATTTATTTATTTCATTATCTTTTTAAACTGACCCAGTCATGACAATGCCCTTCTGGCAAATATACGATGAATAATATTTAAATGACTTTCTTGCTTTTTTCTCAACAGTGGTCGTTGCGAACTTGCGACACGTTAGTGCTTTTTTTACTATAATTAATAATCCTAATTCCTACTAATATTATTAATGCGAGTTTGTTTTAAAAGTGAGTTTGTATATTTGTTTGTTTATTTCTTAGTCACCACTTCAAGTTTTAACCACTGAACCTATTTACATGAAATTTAGTATGGATATAGTTTGATACCCAGGGATGGACATAGGATTATTTTTATCCCGAAATTCCCACGGGGAGCGGAGCCCGTGGGCGCAATTAGTATGAATATAACAAAAAGTGACGTATATATAAGTCACTAAATATATTTAATGACTAAATATATTTAGTGACTTATTTAGCTGACTTCATTAACTATTGGATCGATTTTATCTACAGTGTGATGTGTATAGTTATTTAATTATCTGTTTTCCAAATTATTTGACCTATTTTTTAATTATTTAGTTCATCACTTCTTTTTCGTTCGTTATTTAAAGCGAAAGGGTAGCAGAAGTGGCGCCCTCATTAGAAATAAATAATTTAAAAGTAAATGTGGTGATAATTAACCCTTTAACCGCGAGCGTCGCATATATGTGACAAACATTGTCGGGCCCATTCCGCGAAGGTCACATATTTGTGACAAACAAAAAATG
The DNA here is from genome assembly GCA_963555685.1 of Acrobasis consociella. NCBI lineage: Eukaryota > Metazoa > Arthropoda > Insecta > Lepidoptera > Pyralidae > Acrobasis > Acrobasis consociella. The sequence continues at coordinate 2,953,709 of OY743127.1, forward strand.
CTCGTATGGCACATAACTTACGTATCCATATCCGTTTTTGGTTGTAGATAGGCATGTTAGATTTACCATGTCTCGCGCTGGGGGCACGACAACTGATATAAAGTCTCGCGGTGAAAAGGTTAAAAATGTGACTTCCAAAAATCTGTAGAAAGACCTTTAAATTATTTTATGAATAAATAACCTTTTAAAGTATTTTATGAATATTGATAATCCATCTAGTTTTAAAAGGCGTTTTCTCCAAAAGTGGCCGCTTTTGGTGAAAACCCGTTTTAAAACTAGATGGACTAACGCAATTACTTTCAAAGGTTGTTCATAAAATAATTTAAAGGTCTTTTTACAAATTGTTGGAAGTCAAATTTTTGATTAAGTATCATCATATTTACTTTTAAACAATTTATTTCAAATGAGGGCGCCACTTCTGCTACCATTTCACCTTAACTTCTATACAACTCTCCAGCGCAATGTTTTGGCTCATATTGTGTAAAATACCGGAACTTTCACATTTTTTTTTTATTTGTTATGGAAAACTAACAGCCATATCTTATCTATTTAAACTAAAACAGAAAATAGTTATAAAACTTGGCCAATAATAAGTTTTCACTTATAGAAGTAATATAGCAATTAAACCAATTTGATGACACTATTTTAAGTTGAAAGACACAATAGATAATGTATTAAATGAGACCAAAAATTATACAATTTAGTGTTTAGAAAAAGAAAGGTTACTTAAAAATAAATAAATAAATGTATAGTTCGTCTCAAATCTTGAGGAAAAGAAAACAAGACTATAATAGGGGACGTAAAGGGGGTTGGGAATCGAAAAACTTTTGTTCAATTAAGCGTCTGATGTGAAAAGGTTTTGCATTGAATACATCTACGCATCCATTCTCGGAACAAAATTTATTGCAGGATTTTAATGCTCGATGAAAGAAAGAATTTTTTTTATAATTGGTAGAAGCTGTGGGTAACATAAAAGTGTCGTTTTTCCTTAGCCTAGTATTTGGAATTTTTTTATTGATTTTATCTAAAAGTTCAGGACAATCAATCACACCATTCAAGATTTTGACAATATAAGTTATATCATTTGTATTTCTTTTGTCTTGCAATGGTAGAAAGTGATATCTATGACACCTACTTTCGTAAGTAGGATCCTTGATTTTACATTTAGTACCTGGGCGACCGAGCTTTGCTCGGTTACATCTCAAACATTTACTATTTTTTTTTAAACTTGTCTAAAACAATGCAAAATAAAAAAAAAATATAAACTTAAACATAAAAAAAAAGAAAATTAAGTCACCGAGTGGGATTCGAACCCGTAACACTCTTTCTAGCGGTCGCTATCCTTAACCACTGAGCTAAATCAAGGCGGTCGCGGCGCGACGAAATTAGCGACCATATTCTGCGTGGAAAGAAAACGCATGAAAACTCGAAAACACGCGTTTTCCCAAACATAAAACTAATCTAGATCGATTGTTTACCCCCGAAAACCCCCATATACAAATTTTCAGCGAAATCGTTAGAGCCGTTTTCGAGATCACAGAAATTTATAAATAAATATATATATATACATACATACATACAAGAATTGCTCGTTTAAAGGTATAAGATATTGAAGGTAACGTAAAAATTTTCTTTGTACAGATTCTACACGTGAGACATAGATATCATAGCAAGGATTCCACACAACGGAAGCATATTCAAGCAGGCTACGCACGTAGGAGCAATATAGCACTTTTATTGCCTTTATTTGTTTAAAATTGGCAGTAGATCTCATTATAAATCCTAGAGTTTTTAAGGCTTTCTTGACGATGTAATCGATATGGTGATCGTACAGTAACTTAGATTTTTGGGATATATTACAAACATCAGCTCTTGATTCTAGTTTTCTTCATTTTAATTTAATTTAATTTTTTTATATACAAGATGTAAAATCATTAACCTTGCCATATTCTCAGACGTACCGATACCGATCATACTGAACAACTTTCCCAAAGAGAGGAGGTCGAATTATGAAAAAAAAAAAAAAATACGTGTGGCACTCGGGGACTGCCGCGGTAAAGCTATTGCATAGCATTTTGTATCAACTTATGCAATTATAATTATTTTCTTTCACTATTTTTTCGTGACTTTCTTCATTAAAAATAAATGCACTTTGTTCATTCATATTCAAAACACTTTATACACAAATTTTACAAGTACAGCTATTCACTGTTGTACATAAATACCTATACACCTATATACTTTCTCATAAACAGCTGCTTATGTATTCGTCCGATTTCGGAGCAGCTCGTTTCGATTCGTGCGAGTTTCGTAGAGTTGTACAATACGTCTAATCGCACGCACACAACGCCGTGTCGAAGACTGCCGAACTGAAACGACGTTAGACGATGCACGGCCTTCAAGCCACACCTCCGTGCCCGTCGGAGTGGGGAGCGTGAGGTTTTTTCGTTACGGAATTTCTGGATTCGGTCCCCGCGCTCAAGGCCCGCGATAGAAGCTATGCAATAGCTTAAAAATTGTTCCCCCTTTATACAAAATTGGTAATCAACTGATCGATTTTGTATGGGAAGTCCAAATTTTGTTTTTCATATTTTTACCTATGTTCCTTGGGGAAAGTTGTTTAGTATGATCGGTATAGGTACGTCTGAGAATATGGCAAGGTTACAGATTTACAGCCTGTATACTTGAAAATTTACAAACAGAACCTTATAAAAGTAAACATAGTACATATGTGCTACTTATTTCTTAAGAAATTTCTTTCACCCGAGAGAGGAAAAGAAATCATCACCACCCCTTTGTGAGCTTAAGGGATTATAAAAGGATTTACAGTTCGGAGTGGTTTAATAAATAATTAATTTGGACTTTGTTTTCCTAATGGCCCTTGTACGAAACATGGTCAAATCTAAAAAAATGTATATATAAGTTTCTCTCGTCGTCTCTTTTCAGTAGTAACCGTTCCGAAAAGCTACTATTCTTTTTTTTGACTCTCTTGAATGCTTTGATATTTTAATTATTGTAATTTTTTAGGGTTTTGTAGTAACCAAGAAACCCTTGTATATTCGCCATGTCTGTCTGTCCGTCCGCAGTTTTTTTTCAGTGTTTATAAGTACTAGAACGCTGTAATTTGGCATGTGTATGTATATTAATTAATTTTGCTCAGGGTACTATGACTAAATAGTTACTATGCTCTCTTAACTACACCGTTATTTAAATAGTGACATTCATAAATGCATTTTAGTTTACCGTGACAAACTTTTGGCTAGCAGGCGTCCAATACTGTGAAAATGAGTTTCTTTACGTGTTTCTCAGCAGTGGTCGTTGCAAAGCGCTAGTATCGGTAGCTTGTCTTAAGGCTCCTACCCGCGCTAGCGACCTTGAAAACACAAAAAAAAAAATTTCTCTTTCTGTAAGTGAGATTATCAGAAACCCTCGTACAACTTTTTAGCTAGTATCCTTAAGTTTAATTAGAACCTCGAAAGTCTTTGAATTTGAATTCAAATACTATCCGCTTTAGAAACCTTTACAAAAAGAGTCAAAAGTGGCCGTTTTTAGTATTTTTTGCAAAGGAAACTACAGCGTATTGTATTTCAATGACTTTCAAAGTTCTAATGAAACTTAAGGATACTAGCTAAAAAGTTGTACGAGGGTTTCTGATAATCTCACATGCAGAAAGAGAAATTAATTTTTTTGTGTTTTCAAGGTCGCTAGTGCGGGTAGGACCCTTAAAATTAAATGTTAATATACACTACACGTAATGTAAATTAATAATTATTGATGTGTAAAAGTGCCTGTAAAGGTCTTATTTCTAAACAAACATTTGAATTTTGAATTACATTTCTCGTATTTATATATTTTTGAAAAAGGTATATTCCCAAATGTATATTTATAAACTGGTTTCGTAAAGCGCAGGACCGATGTGGTTGGCATACATTGAGAGAGGCCTATTCCCAGCAGTGGGACATAGAAGGCTGTTGATGATGATGATGATGATGATATTCCCAACAGTGGGAGGTTAAAAGCTATAAGCTAGTGGATGGTGATTGTGATATAGTTCCTATTAACCATCGATTCATTGAAATAATTCAAGGTGTCATTTTAATATTACTACTATTAATTAACAAGGAATAAGCATTTAAAACTACAATATAAGAAATTAAAACATTGAATTAAAATGTTAAGTAGGTATTGGAAAACTAAATCGGTTAGTATATTATACATTTATACAAATTGGAAGGGGCATACCCGTAACATATAGAACCACGGGCTATAACTAGGTCATTATAGTATAATAATAATAAAAGAAAAGTTAAAAAACAAAATCGACATTCCCATACAAATAGCCTAAGCGGCTGCCCACCGGGGGAAATGCCTTTTTTAAAATTTTTGTCTGTTATATTAATTTTATTATACTATAGTGATCTAGTATATCCCGTGTTATTACGGATATATATTTATAGACTAGGTCTTTGTGTATGTCCCTTCCTCGTTGAATACAGTTGATATATCTATTTATTTAACTTTATTACAAAAATTGTAACAGGCGGACTTAAGGCCCAGGGCCTTTTCTACCAGTCAACCTACAGGTGATGCCGAAAAAAGCTAATTTTGGACGACAAGACACATTCTAATTAAATCTATTTAACTAAGTATATAAATCTCCTTTGTAAACTTATACGGAAATTTTGTAAGTAGGTATTTATTATACCTACTTAACGTATAAATTACCGTATAAATTTCCGTATAAGTTTCCGAATAAGTTTCCGTAGAAATTTATACGTTAAGTAGGTATTTATTATAGTTACCTACTTAACGTATAAATTTTCTTAGCAAATTAGTTTTGTTACATAAATTATATTAAGTACAAATGTTATTTGCGTTTTGTTATTGTAAAGCATATTCGCATGTATTAGAATAAGTGGTTCTGATTGTGATATAAATATTTTTTTTAAACGAAATATAGTTCTTTAAAAAATCTCTGTTTTTTGACTATTTCATACTTATTAAAACTAGTGGCTCTGAGCAGTAGACCTCGGGAGTCACCCCCGACCCATTAAAGTTTATCGGATATAATTTTTTTAAACTAAAATCCAACTTCTAGAAATTTAATCGAAATCGGTTGTAAATAAAATATAAAATATTTTCGTCATTTTCAAAAATTTTGAAGGACTGGAGGGTTACTCCATAAAAAATACGTTAGTCGTACGATAATGACGTCCTATTTCTATGTCAAACCAAATTAGACTTTATCATCATACGTTAGTGCTCAATATTGCTTGACACTAAAACGCGGATACATACGCAGTAACGTCTGTCTTGCGTAACCCCCTTGAATCGACAAAAAATCCTATAACGTGGAAGGGATCCAAAAGAGACGAACCACGGCCTGTAACTGCACTAGATTACTAAAGTATAATGATAATAATATAAAACTCAAAATACAAAAAACAAGTCGATATTCCCATACAAATTGCCCGGGCGGCTGCACACGTTTGTATGGAAATGCCGATTTGTTTTTTGTTTTTTGAATGAAACTTTTTTGTTAAACCATATAACTGTTAAGCCTGGACAATATATAGGGTATAAATGATTTTGAAAAATCGATCACCTGATGCAGAACTATAATGGTCCAGTTAAACCAGAAATATAAAAATGACTCCTAAGAAACAGTTTTTCAGCCTGATAAGCATTTTCCAGAGACATAAAGTCCACGCGAATGAAGTCACGGGCCTCGGCTAGTATCTTATGTTGAAGGGGGAACGTTATCGCTTTTTGACTTTGTCTCTTAATGGAGTTGAGGGCGAAAACACATTGTATGTATGTGTACGTGACGAACCGTACACTGGTTGCGCTGGTGTCGAACCTACGTACTTTCGGACTGTAGGACCCACACGTTGGTCTCTCTCCTATATATATGTGCGGGCGCTGTCTGTCTCTGTGCGCTGTGACACGACGCGGTTGATCGCGGGGGCTCAAGCCGTACCACTTTGACACAGATAATCGTAAGAAACGGGATGTCAAAAGAAACGAAATAAAACACGATGTTATCGTGAATATACCCAGCGGTACGGCGAGCGTGGACGAAACGAACGTACGGGCGGACAGAGTGGCGTTCTATTTCCTGTATTTCCACTGTGTCTTGCTGTTTCTTCATAACCCGTTGTCCGATTTTGAAGTGCTGAAGTCGTGCAGGCAGTGCGGAACGCCGATATGGCCGTATATATATCCTATAATTTTCTGTATCGATCTATTGCGATACCGCCTATTTAACGTGCCAATAAGAAGCTGCGGTGTGCTTCCCCCCGCGCGCGCCCCTCTGTCCGTGTATCGTTCACGCTCTCTGTACATAGGCTTTTATTTCTATAAATTGCTATAAACTATATAAATTCCTTATCTATTACATAAGTTATTACAATTCTAGCAAGTTACATAATAATATTCTAATAAGAAACAGGAACTATAAACCTATGACTATGTATTTGTAACGAAAACCTATTTTCTTATCAGAGTTTCCTATATCTGTTATCGGATCTATTACCTATCTAGGCTATCTAGTTATCTGGGGAATAAAAAGACAAGAGAAAAATCTATTTATTTACAACGATTACAACATAAGTGTATATACTATTACCTATTTATACACCTATTTGCCTATGTATTACTATTAACTTATTAACTAAGGGAGAATAAAACCACTATAAAAATATATTTTAATTGCGACCTATTATAACTATGTACAAACTATAAGCTATATACTATATTTATGTAGCTGTTTGTCGGCTGTCCCGTACATCCTCCCGCCGTGCGTCGTCCGCCAGGTCGTCGCATTCTTGATTTTCCTGGAGGGCAGCCGACGCCGTAGGCAGGATCACCAGCTTCTTCGTGGGTCGCCGCAGGATTCCGCCCTTGGTCCTCACGTCGACTGCTCTGGTGACTCCATCCGGTCCGGGGTGTGTGGCGATGACGATACCACGCGGCCATGTGTTGCGTGGCAGCGTCCCATCAGCGACTAGGACGACGTCGCCGGCTCGGATTGCGGGGCCCTTAGCGTGGGGCTCCCGCCTGTGTTGTAAGTCAGGCAGGTACTCGCGCAGCCATCTTGCCCAAAATAGGTCGGCAAGACGTTGTGAGGCGCGCCAGTGGGGGCGCCCGATGAGGTCGCTGTCGTCGAAGGTGCCGGGGCTCGGAGTTCGCGCTGAACCACCCAGGAGGAAGTGGTTTGGGGTGATGGCCTCGGGATCTTCAGGGTTGACCGAGACGTGTGTGAGTGGCCGACTGTTGACTGTATATTCGGCCTCGGCGAGAAGCGTGACGAGCGTCTCTTCTGAGGGATGACGCTCGTGCAGGACGGTGTTTAGCGCTGTCTTTACGCTACGGACGAGTCGCTCCCATGCACCCCCCATGAAGGGAGATCCGGGGGGTATGAACCTCCAGCTGATTGACCTCTTGTTAGCCTCTTCTTCTGTTGCCTTGGCTGCTTCGCGGAGTTCTGATGCTGTACCTCGGAGATTGGTACCGTTGTCTGACCACATTTCTGTAGGGCATCCTCTTCTTGCTATGAACCTTCGGAAGGCCAGTACTGCGGAATCTGTACTTAGCGATGCGGCGACCTCTAAGTGTACGGCGCGCGTTGTTAGGCATGTAAACAACGCCACGTAGCGCTTCTGTGTGCTTCGCCCGACTGTGACTGTATATGGCCCGAAGTAGTCCCATCCAGAGTAGGTGAAGGGTCGTCTGTGATGAGCGAGTCGACAATGTGGTAGGTCACCGGTGGGTGGGGATGGCGGCGTAGCTCTTCTTATGCGACACGGAATGCAGCTATGAATGATAGCCCGCGCTGTCGGTCGCAGGCGTAAAATATAATATTTCTGTCGACACTCGTTGATTGTCGTCTCTACGCCGGCGTGATGTAATTTTCTATGTACATATTCTATGTAGAGTCGCGTAGCATAATTATCCCCGTCCAAAACCGGCGGTCTCTTCATACTATCTTCGACATTGATAACAGCGGCTATTCTTGATCTTATCGTTATCACTCCGTTGACAAGTTCGACCGCTAGGGGGCGTAGTCGGCTGTTGTTGCTAGTTTCCTTCCCGCCTGCGAGTGCTGTGATGTCGCTCGCGAAACTTTCTTGCTGGCTCGCTCGTACTATTAATTCTTCGGCGGCACGTAGTGTTGTGGCGGGGATCTGTATGTACTGTCGCTGTTGATTTTCACTATTCTGTACTGCGATTTTCTTTTGTGAGTTGCGTTTTTCGATATTGCGCCACGTCGGATCCTTTTCTGTGTTTTTTCGCGTGCGCTTGTAATGCACGGATTCTGTCTTCTTTTTTCTCGTTAGATCGATGAACTGTAGAACCCGCGCAGTGGAGCGTAGGTACCGCTCCCACCGGGAAAATCTGTGGACGTCTGGAGTGCATTCCCGTAGGGCGGCCGATGACTTCTGTACTGTGACGTGACACGTTTTTTCTTCCCCTGTTTTTTCTATAGGCGCAGGGCTGTCGGACGGCCACGTAGACGGATCTTGGCGTAGAAACTCGGGACCTCGAAACCAGCGGTGATTGTTGTCGAGATCTTGTGGTACATCCCGCGTGGCATCATCTGCGACGTTCAACTTCGTAGGCACCCACCGCCACTCGCCGACTGTACTGTTTTCTTCGATCTCGGCGATGCGGTGAGCGACGTATGGCCGGTAGGTACGCGCGCCGTTCTTGATCCACGTTAACACTGTCTTACTGTCGGTCCAAAATGTCTTCTCGTCTGGCTTGCTGTCATGTTCTTCTGTGACTGCCGCGGCCATGCGACACCCCATAACTGCTGCTTGAAGTTCAAGACGAGGCGTTGACGTGACCTTGATCGGCGCTACGCGCGCTTTGGCGAGAACTAGTGATAGCGATATCTCGCCGTTCGGATGAACTATTCTCCAGTATAGCGCGGCGGCGTAGGCGGCCTCGCTGGCATCGACGAACACGTGGAGTTCTCTTCTTTGAGCGTCGCTGTACCCCCGTAGAGTTCTTGGAATGGTGATGTCACGAAGTGCGCGGAGATGACACATCCATTCTTGCCACTGTTTCACTATATCTTCATCCACTGGCTCGTCCCAGCCGGTTCCTCTTCTCCATATTTCTTGTAGAAGTTGTTTCGCGCGCGCTGTCACGATGGATGCGAATCCAAGCGGGTCGAACAGAGACATAACTACTTTGAGTATTTCCCTCTTGGTAGGCTTACTGTTGTTGACTATTTCCTGTGGTAGACGCGCCAAGTCTAAGTTGAAGGCGAGCTCATCTGTCGTCGGCTTCCAAATTAGTCCAAGAGCTCTTTCGGTTTTCGACCCGTCGTGTAGACTGATGACTGTTTGTTCTGTGTTGGCTTCCCCTAAGCCCTGTAGTACGCGCGCTGAGTTCGATGTCCATTGACGCAGCTCGTAGTGTGCCCGCCGATGTATATCGCGCACGTCGCTCGCTGTCTTGATCGCCATTTCTTCGCTCGGAAAACTCTGTAGGTAATCGTCAACGTAGTGGTTTCGGATGACTGCATCGTAGGCGGCTGGATGGGAGTCTTGAAACTTCTTGGCGTTCGTGTCTTTGACGTAGATTGCTGTAGCTGGCGATGACGTCGCGCCGAATATAAGCGAAGTCATTCTATACTCTTCCGGCGGATGATCCCCCCTCTTCTCCCCCCGCCACAGGTACCGTAGTGCGTCGCGATCTTCTGTCCTTATCTTGACTTGCATAAACATTTCCTTAATGTCGGCCATCACGGCCACTGGATGCTGTCGGAAACGCATGAGCACGCCGGGTAGTGACTGCAGGAGGTCGGGGCCTGTGAGTAGGCAATCGTTGAGTGAAGTTCCCATCGTTTTCGCTGCGGCGTCATGTACCACTCGTACCTTCCCGGGCTTCATAGGATTTAGCACGGCGAAATGGGGAAGGTACCACGTCCTTTTGTTGTCAGGCGATCTAGGCGGCGCGCGCTCGGCGTAACCATTCGCGATGAGCGCGTCCATCTGTTGTTCGTACTTCGTCTTGAGTTGGGGGTCCCTGTCTATTTTTCTTTCTGTAGATAACAATCTTCTATAGGCGTTGTTGTAATTGTTCGGCATTACAACATCTGTTGACTTCCAAAGCAGCGCTGTTTCGTAGTGCCCGTCGTCTCGTTGCTGTGTGCTTTCTTCTAACATGACGAGTGCTCGCTGTTCGGGGTCGCTGCGTGGTTGTCTCGGTGCTATGGTGAGGGACTCCAACGCGAAGTGATTTTTCAGCTGTTCGTCCATTCTGTTGTCGACGTCGATTTCTTCTGTGTTCCTCGGCTCGACGATGTGGTTGATAAAGTGTACGCGCTGTCCTAGTGTACGCGTGTGCGCGCCGTGTAGGACCCATCCCAGTGACGTAAGCGATGCCACCGGCTGATCGCGTCGACCTCTTCGTACTTCTGTGGCGAGTAACAAGTGCCAGTTGTCTTGCCCAATGAGTAGCTTCGGCGTCGCAGCTTGATACTTGAGGTCGTTGGCGATATCTGTGAGGTAATCGCAGCCGGCTATGTCCTTGTCGGTGACTCGTTGCGGCGATAGATGCAGGCCGTTGAGCGTGCGTGCTTGCATTCTGTGACTGTTGCTAGCACCGTGGATGGTGAATGATACACGTCGTGACTGCGTAGCGTCCACTTGTGTCTTCCCGATGGCTTCTATATGCAGAGGGTCGAGCGGTCCTCTTGCGCCAATCTTCTGTGCTATTTGTTCGTCGAGCAGAGATATTGTCGAACCGTCGTCCAACAGAGCGTAGGTTGAAATTTCGCCTTTCGGGCCGCTGAGACGAACCGGAACTATTTTCAGGAAGGCGTGCGCGCACTTCCTCGATGACCACGTTGAGGCGACAACTTCACTGGGTTCTTCTTTCTTCTTTTCGAAGTGAAGTAGGCTATGATGAGTGCGGGTGCACCCGTTGACGTCACAGGATTTCTTCTCACACGTGTGACCTCGGTGGCGGTAGGTGAGGCAGCGGAAACACAATCTTTTCGATTTTGCGATGTTCCACCTTCCGTTCGGATCCGCTTCTATTAACTGTTGACACGCGGAGGGATGGTGGCCGGGTTTGACGCAGACCGCACACTCCTTTTTCTGTGTAGGTTTCGGCGGCTCCGTCGCGGTGAATGTTTTCTGTTGACGCTCCCGCCGCTGTTGTGTCTGCCTCGTATCTGTGTGTGCAGGTATCGCCTCAGGTAGAGCATGTCGGCTGCATCTGTCTGCCTCGCGCTGTAGGAATCGCGATAGCTTGACTAAATCCGCTTCATCTTCACTCTGTTCCGCTTCGAAGTCGTACCAGCGGTATTTCAGCGTCGTAGGAAGCTTGTCGACTATCTTCGTTGTGACTTCCGGGTTGTACACGTAGTAAATCTTGCCAAGAGCTTGAAGCGCGGTTACGATGTTTACCACTCGAGTAGCGAAGATACAGATGTCCTTAGGCGTGTCGTTGGGGCGCGGCAGTGAACGCAGGCGCTCCAACTCGGAGATTGCGATGGCGTCTGGACGACCAAAACGGGACTCGAGCGTCTTCATGATAACATCGGGTCTTCCTGTGTGTATGAGTAGCGTCTCGACGGCTTCTTTGGCTTTCCCACGTACGCTGCGACGAAGGCGGGCCATGTTGTCGATATCAGAGTAATGCGGAGCTGTTTCTTGATATGCGGCACGGAACGATAACCACTCTTGATATGATCCGTAGTACGGAGGCAATTCTTGCACGTGACGGGATCCCGATCGCGCGGCGAGGGCGAATGCATTCGCGAGCTCGGTGATATCGATGGTTTGAGGCTGGCGAACGGCTACTGTGGTGTTTTCTCCCGCCGGTGGCGGAACGGGCATCGGAGGGGCGCGCGGGGTCGGTGGGGGTGCCGCGCGCTGAACTGTAGGCTGCAACACTGGCTGTACGATGACGGGCGGCGCGACTGTGGCTTGAACTGTTGGCGCCGTGACGTCTTGATGCGTTGCAGGTGACGGGTTGTGAGCTTGATCTGTTATGGCAAGCTGCGGTTGACTGGTGTCCAGCCAGTCGGTGACTCGACGCGCCGTTTCTTGTTCACTGATGAGTGTGTCGTCGTCTTCTGTGTCTGTTTCCTCTTCTATGGCGGCGACGCGGGCGGCGGCGAGTTCGACCTGTAGGCGCAGCAGCTCCTCCCTAGCCTTGATGAGACGAAGTGACTTCTTGCTCTTCTGGCTGCTTCGACGATGAGACGGGCGAGGAGAGGCTACGCGTTCTGTGGGTTGCGAGAGAGCGGTTCCCGCGGCGACGACGGAGGCGGAGGGGCGCGGCGGGGCTTCTCTCACGGCGGTGCTGTGTGACTGTGACGACTTCGCTTCTGTAGCTGTTGTAGTTCCGTGAGACCAAGTGTGGGTTTCTTCTGTAGTCGTGGTGCCGTGCGACGACGACGCTATTATCTCCGACGATAGCTCGGAGTCTCGTTGCGGCGACACGGCGGGTGCTGTAGCGACGGCAGGTTGTTCCGATGACGGCTGTACGGGCGCGGCAGCCTCTGGCGCTGCTCTCGGTGTGCGCTCGCCCCGACCGGACCTCGACCTGGTGACTGTCATCTTCTATTTTCCACGACGCGACGGCTGTACGTAGATCCCACGCTGTCTTCTATCCGGCTCGAAGGACCAGCAATGTACGTGACGAACCGTACACTGGTTGCGCTGGTGTCGAACCTACGTACTTTCGGACTGTAGGACCCACACGTTGGTCTCTCTCCTATATATATGTGCGGGCGCTGTCTGTCTCTGTGCGCTGTGACACGACGCGGTTGATCGCGGGGGCTCAAGCCGTACCACTTTGACACAGATAATCGTAAGAAACGGGATGTCAAAAGAAACGAAATAAAACACGATGTTATCGTGAATATACCCAGCGGTACGGCGAGCGTGGACGAAACGAACGTACGGGCGGACAGAGTGGCGTTCTATTTCCTGTATTTCCACTGTGTCTTGCTGTTTCTTCATAACCCGTTGTCCGATCTTGAAGTGCTGAAGTCGTGCAGGCAGTGCGGAACGCCGATATGGCCGTATATATATCCTATAATTTTCTGTATCGATCTATTGCGATACCGCCTATTTAACGTGCCAATAAGAAGCTGCGGTGTGCTTCCCCCCGCGCGCGCCCCTCTGTCCGTGTATCGTTCACGCTCTCTGTACATAGGCTTTTATTTCTATAAATTGCTATAAACTATATAAATTCCTTATCTATTACATAAGTTATTACAATTCTAGCAAGTTACATAATAATATTCTAATAAGAAACAGGAACTATAAACCTATGACTATGTATTTGTAACGAAAACCTATTTTCTTATCAGAGTTTCCTATATCTGTTATCGGATCTATTACCTATCTAGGCTATCTAGTTATCTGGGGAATAAAAAGACAAGAGAAAAATCTATTTATTTACAACGATTACAACATAAGTGTATATACTATTACCTATTTATACACCTATTTGCCTATGTATTACTATTAACTTATTAACTAAGGGAGAATAAAACCACTATAAAAATATATTTTAATTGCGACCTATTATAACTATGTACAAACTATAAGCTATATACTATATTTATGTAGCTGTTTGTCGGCTGTCCCGTACAGTATGTATGTTTGTAAGTTTGTACTGCGATAACTGCCGAACCGATAGTCCGATTTTGATGAAATTTGGTAGGCATGCAGGAAACTACTAATTTACGAATCGAATAATAATCGCGAGGTCTAAGTTCGCGGCAAACTACTAGTTAATACCAAATCCTAGGTCCGTAATGAACAATTCGACCTCTATAAAGTGTTAGGGGTCAAGCCCAGCTTGTCTCCACATCTTAAAATGATCACTAGTTAAGTATAACCTACAAAGAATCACGCTTTCATCACAATGTGCACAGTTTTAACGAAAATATGTGATTTCCTGAACTATTACCCTCAACCTGGGACTATGTACATTCCAAAAAATGACTACCCTTGCAACAACTTGATAAACTTGAGCGTCTCCAAAACATGTTTATTCAATACATATATGGCCTTCGTAAATATGACCATGTCTCTCACTATCGTAATGAACTCAAGTGGCTTCCGATCCGACGTCGCCGTGACTGGCATATCCTGTCTATGTTGTATACAATTATTTTTAATCCTGCCTCTCCTAACTATTTACGTGAATTATTTACATTCTTTAGTGAGTCTCAGGGTCGTCTACTACGCAGCGCTGAAAACCTTAGTTTAAGAATTCCTTTCCACTCCACCGACTTTTTCTCGCGTTCTTTCTCTGTTCGAGCCGCACGTCTATGGAACTCACTACCACCTGCTATCCGACGCGCCCAAACGCTAGCCAGCTTCAAATCCCAAGTAAAATCTTATTTTCTATCCTTATGAAAGGTAAATAAATATTCTTTCCTGTTTCCACTTAGTTTATTCATCTTGTACTGTTATATCATTTTTTTTTCTGTGTAAGTTGTATGTATTTAAGTAATATGTATATGTATGTTTATTATAATTATTGTATATAAGTAAGTTTATTGTATTGACCCCCGCACTACCTAATTTCCCATCACTGTTTTTTTTTCTATATAGGTTGCCTGGAAGAAATTGCTTAGCGATAAGGCCGCCTTTTGCGCATTTCCTAGTTTTTAAGATAATTATATACTGTATTTTATTATGTGCAATAAAGGGTATTCTATTCTATTCTATTCTACCCTTAGTAATACCACAGAATACATACTAGTACTTACGTAGTAATACTTACTTCGATTTGAATTTGAAACTAAAGTTTTTTTGTTTTACAATTATTGGTAAAAGTTTTTCAAAATGACGGACTGAATTACCCCTTAATATGCTTGTACTTAACACTCTCAACGCCACCCATATATAACGATTTTCCAGAACAGCAGGCCGTGTGGGCGGCGCGCGGCCCAAACGATTCGTTTCGCAGCACGCCACCGTCGATTTTATAAAACTTTTGTGGCAGGCCATGTGGTATGCCGGCGGGACACGTCGAAAACTATATCAGCAGGCCGTGTGGTCCGCTGTGACCCGAAAAATTCATATAGATTTCTTGCCTTTGGCGTGCCTGATAAGGAGTCAAAATCCACTATTTCGATTAGTATAGACAAAAACCTACCAGTGAAAAAAAAATTGACGAAAATCGGACTTTATTTACATGACTACATTGGGTTGAAAATAAATTAAGAAAAATTGATTGAAATCACACATTTATTGGGTGTTACGTACAAAATTAAAAAAAAATGACAAAAAAAATTATTTGAAAATGAAGAATTATTTGTTCAAATGAATTTCAGCGTAGCACTCCGCACATACACTTGGCTTAGAGGGGCACTTTAGGCAGACCGTGTTCACTTTTTTCGTGCTGTTTCTGGCTTCAACGGCTGACAGACCTGCAGTACGGTATCTTTCATAACAATGAATACATCTTCGGCGAACAAGTCGTCCTCTATGGTCATTCAATGAAGTTTTGCTGAACTGATGATCTGACTGTTTTTGTGAGCTCCCTGCTGAGTCTTGATTTGAAATTTATTAATTTTAATTTCAAATCCTTTACCGGCAGGCTACGTGGGCGGCGCGCGGCCAACTGACCTAATTACACTAGTGGCGTGCCGGTTTGTATTTTTACATGCATTAACGGAAAAATATGACAGCAAAACAGGCGCGAAATTTGTGGTATGCCCGCCGCCCACATGGCCCGCTAGGATAAAATCAAAAATTGACCTCAGCCTGCTGCGCTCGAATTTTTGTGGGCTGCCGGCGGACCACATGGCGGTGAGAGTGTTAATAAAAAATTCTCCTTGCATTGTTAAAAAGAGTCGCCACGGCGAAAAAGAGTTCGTCTCGAATGGTCTTAAACGCAAGTAGGTTTTCTATGTCGAGTTTTAGGTTTTTTATAGACGAGTTGCTAACTCGTCTAAAACGTTGTCTAAATCGCATGTCGTCATAATAGGAAGAGGTTTAAAGATTAATCTCGTCCAAAAATGAGGTGGTCTAAAGTAATATTTCGTCAAAGACTTATTCATATTTTGATCGCGTCGCGTCCGTGCGTGACGTATCGCGTACGCGTAGCCACAGATTCTACATAAAATTCCATGCGCGTAGCGTACGAGTCAGCGTTGCCAGATCGTTCCTTTTGGAACATTTTGCGTTCTTTTTTGCGGTCATGCGTTCCCTTATCGTTCTCTTCTTTTGATCGTTCTTTTCGTTCCTTTTTGGGAAAGAGGGGGCGCGGGCGGGGCGGATTGCGCACCATGAAGTTAGGGGTTAGGGGGAAGTTAAGATAAAAAGTGCCACACCAACTCGGGTCTCGGGCTGGCAGTGCTGGCACAGAAAAGTTTTGGCTACATAGCTTTGAATCTTTTTTCTTTACAGAATGGGAGGATGAAAAAAAGTATTTGTCTCTTTGTAGGCTCGGTAACTTTGAGTTTTGACAGATGCTTAAGTACTCTCATTATCACTTCGACGGCGTTGTTTTATAAAATGTACGAATTGCACCCCCCAAAACACCCCCTCCAAACACTACAAAGGGGACTTTTGTTGTATTGCGTTCCCTAACCTCCAATTTCGTTCGTTTTCAGATTTTCGGGGGTTCTAAATCGCCAACCACTACTGGCAACACTGGTACGAGTAGCTGTCATGTTCGGTCACTCGGTCAGTTTCGGTCAGTTCTATAATACTCACTCACTCACTTCACTCAGTAGGTACCTAGCATACTACGGAACGAACGCGAACGGGATAGGTATTTTATGAGAATGTGTTTATAGTAAACTTTCGTTACTACATTTTTAGATGTTTTTGTATGGATTCTTTAATTTTTTGTTGACAAACTATAAGTGATTTTTTTATATTTATTCATATCATACATTTTAAAATAATCGATACAGTAGATGTAATAAATACTAACTAAAACAGTGGCTGTGATCTTCCAAGGAGTGTGTTTTCATGTGTTGTGTTTTTATTCATAACTTTTAAAATATAAAAGTGAAGTGATGACTACTGTTTAAAGCTAATTAAGGTAATTAACAATGTTGTTGTTTTTCGTGTGTGTAAGTGGCCAACACTGGTGTCAGATTTTACAGGCTGCCTAAAGGCATCTAACATAACTTGACGACTGCCATATAATGATGACAGCCGGGACCAACGGCTTATACGTGCCTTCCGAAGTTCCGAAGCATGGAGGAGCTCGAGAAATTTTTATCCCACTTGTGATCACCTATCCAAGTATGGACTACGCCCGGCGTCGTCCATACTTGGACGACCGTTATGTTTCTATATCAGGTGTTCCATTTTTCCAGGATTAACAGCTATTATATCAAATAAGTTTCATTTTAATCCGTCCAGTATTTCCGGTAACAGACATTTTTTTAATATTCTTACTCTATTACCTACTATGTCTCCATCTCCATTTTTTTGGAAATATTCAATGTTCAGACATTTTTTTTTACTGTTTTATTATATGTATAGATGTGTCTGTAATGAAAAGGAGGTGCAATGTCTGACCAAAATACGCACCTTGTTTAATGGTCATCGGACACATTTCGAATAATAATTGCCTAAATTGGAAACTGTTGGGGACTGATCACTTTCCCATCGAGGCGTGACAGAAATCGGCAAATCGGAACATTACCGATATTTCTATAGAATTAATGCAGTGTAAACCTAACTACTGTTATGGGAATGACAACTAAAAGTGTAAGAAAATACTAAACTTATCGGAACATTACCGATATTTCTATAGAATTAATGCAGTGTAAACATAACTACTGATATGGGAATGATAACTAAAAGTGTAAGAAAATACTAAACTTATCGGAACATTACCGATATTTCTTTGGAATGAATGCATTGTAGCCCTAACTACTGATATGGGATAAGAATGATGTGCTAAACTTCGATAGGTCTGTATCGGTAAGGAAAAAACGTTTTTTACGCGCAAGTAAATTGACTAGAAAGAAAAATCAGTTCAGTATACATATGTCCTTGCCGTGTGGTTTCCGGCAGAGTAGAATAGGGCCACTCCAAGTCCTCCCGTGGATGTCGTAGAAGGCGACTTAGAGAATACAAGCTAAATAAAGCTTAAAAACATCAATGAGGCCTCTCCAACCCGTCTGGCCAGCGATGTGAGTGTCGGCCAAGTCCTCTGGCTGCTCTGGTCAAGTATGGCTCTGGTAGTATAGAGAGGGTCGTGCTCCTGTAGTGGAGACAAAAAAAGACCCTGCCTGTTGGACTTTGTTATAGTAAAATACTCTCTTGCTCGATCAAA
Source organism: Acrobasis consociella (assembly GCA_963555685.1). Taxonomy (NCBI): domain Eukaryota; kingdom Metazoa; phylum Arthropoda; class Insecta; order Lepidoptera; family Pyralidae; genus Acrobasis; species Acrobasis consociella. The sequence continues at coordinate 2,972,000 of OY743127.1, forward strand.
TAGTCGGTTATATAAAACTTTTATTAGATAAACATCCAAGATCTAAGCCAATCAGAAAAATATCATTTTTCATCTTGACTTGATCGGGGATCGAACCCGGGACCTTCGGGGCAGCGGACAGACGGAGGTCGGATATTGCATGTACTTCTTCTTCTCGAGTCGAAAGCTCAAAATAATAAAATCATATTTTTCTTTCAGAAGGTTGCCACTTTCACAGCCTTGTATGAGGCCTCAAATAAAGAGGTCACGCTTAGCGCAGCTGGTAGGGCACGAAGGGCAGGAGAGGAGGTGTGTCATGGTCTGGTGGTTCTGACCACATAAACTAAGGGGTGGCGGAAGCGCAAATCAAATATTGAAGAGGGATTTTTGTATAGATCAAATAAAAAGGGACCCTCTTTTTTTTGTATAATTTTTTTTCCTAATATGCTTTGGCATACTGGGTTTGGCATAATAGTTTTTAGGCATAAGTTGTTTTTTGGCATAATCTCCTTAGGGCGAAAATAACACAGACACAAAAAAATCTTTGCCACAGAGTATAGGTTAGGTTAGTTAGGTTTCCTGTGATCAAAACACGAGCGAGCGACTCTAGCTTAGGGCGAAACTAATACATACACAAAAACAACTTACATCCTACTTACATCCTTTTATGCTTTAAAATGTTAGGGCTAAATAATGATTATGCTTAGGTACATTATGCTTAAAATTATTATGCATACTCCATTATGCGAAAGGACGTTATGCTTAAAAACGATTGTGCATTAAACCAGTATGCTATGTGATATTATAGCTTAAATTTGTATGCATATAAATAGTGATCCAAATAAAACCCTCGCATTCAAGGAAAAATTCAGTCACTTATTCGTCGTCTTTTTTTATTCCTCTGTCATGTGTCGTTCAAGTAAGTCTATGTCTATATTCAGTCAGTCAGCGAAGTGGCTGGACGCCCGGACAAAGATACTTCCGAAGTTCCGAAAAGTAACGCCTGAATCTATTAACTACGAGTAAATTAGGTAATATTAAGCCAGCCCTATACTCAATCTGATAAGCGAGTCACGGACAAGTGTTAGAAAGTGGAAAGTGGTCGAGTCGACGTCATTAAACAAAACGCATTAGAGAAATTATAACGCCGCGAATGGCGAATGCGCTTAAACTGTTTGTATCACGCAAATTTTAGGGAACTGTCGAAATTTTATTTTAATTTTTCAAAATTTTAAAATGGACGTTGACAAATTTCTTTGCAAGGCAAATAAAAAACCCCGACGTTCACTAGTTTCATAATTAAAAACCATCTAGTGATGCAAAATGTCTCTTTCGCAAAATGTTCCTTATTCGTAAACTAAAACATCTCTCTCATAATGCCTCTTTCGCACAATGTCTCTTTCTAATATCCTTAGTACCATCTATTTATTTGCCAGACACTACAAAAACCCGTCTTTCAAGCGTTAACCCCCAATAACTTTTAAACGGTCGAACCGATTTTCATCAAACTTTTTTTTTTTCATATATAGGGACAAATTACACTGATTGAGCTAGCCCCAAAGTAAGTTCGAGGCTTGTGTTATGGGATACTAACTCAACGATACTATATTTTATAACAAATACGTATATAGATGAACATCCAAGACCCAGGACAATTTGAAAAAGGCCACTTTCCAACTTGCCCTGACCGGGAATCGAACCCGGGACCTCTGGGTGGCGGACTAGCTTGGTGACCACTACGCCACGGAGGTCGTCAATAGTTAAGAACCGCCGCTAGTGAACTTAAGCCGCATCGAAATTGGGCCATTCTTTCGAGCGCTACGATGCTACAGACAGACATACATTAGCGTCATACTTATAACACCCTTCTTTTTTGTCGGGGGTTAAAAACGTGGGATAAAAGAAGTTTATTTGGTAGACATTTTATAATTTCTGGAGTGGTATTTAAAGTGGCATTTGTTTCAGCATGCACTCCCATGCTGGTCTGGGAGAAATAACAAAAAACTTAGAATGTACCAGCTGCTTCTCTTCCCACGCAGATCGTAAAAGCCGATCGAGGGAATGGGCAAAAATGCAAATCATGTTAACAGGCGATGCGGCTAGCAACCCATCACTGTATTGATTGCTTTTCCATCTTCTCGCCCACCATGACGCTAAAAGTGGCTTTTGGGTCTTGCAGCCCTGGGCTCTGCATAGAACCGCAAGACCCAAAATGCTCTGTCTGCCCCATTAGGGATAAAGACGTGATAGTATGTATGTATGTATGTATGTTGTTTCAGCAGCCCTGGGCTCTGTTTGCTTTTTTGATTGAGCTAGCCCCAAAGTAAGTTCGGGACTTGTGTTATGGGATACTAGCTCAACGATACTATATTTTATAACAAATACATACTCGTACTACAGATAAAACATCCAAGACTCAGGACAATGGTGTAGGATTCGAATCTAAATCTTACAAGTATTTCACAGCCTTTTTTTTTTTTTTTTTTTTTATACGGAGGAAAGATCCCTGTTACGGATACCCATCAGCCTGCGGGGGAGGCTGTCGGGTTATGTGGGACTCCACGCCAGAGTGACGTGCCTACCCACTAAAAAACCTTCGGAGTTCCACCTCAACCGCCTTTGCCGGGGACACGGGAAAGGAAATACAACCGCGAACCCCGGCGCGGCTGGCCGCCGAAGCAGCCCCTCCTCGGGGGCGTCTGAGCGCCTCACCAAGTAGGCGCGTCCGGAACCCACGGACGCGCCGTACCTCCTCGGCCCAATTGAGAGGCGGCGAACTCCCACGCAGTCCACCGCCTGTGGGCCCATGGGAGCCAGATAAACCGGCTCCCAGCGGCGGAGAAGATGTAAGGCTCCGCCGCTTACCTCTCGCCGCAAACGCGGTGCGGCACCGCCCGGCCGCGGAGGATAAGGAGAGCGTCAACGTAGCACCGACACTCCCTGACCTCCGCGACCGATCATCAACCACAGTCACGGCGGTGTGGCCCCGCCTGAAGCGCCGGGAAAGCAATGAAACATTCCCCTCCCGGCAGCCCCACCCCGGGTGGGGGGAGAACTTCCCACTCCCCCGCCGCCCCATTGGGCGCATCCCAGCAGGCTCAAGGCCGAAGCCGAGCCCGCGGGAGCGCCCCTCCCCGGGTGGGGGGAGAACTTCCCACTCCCCCGCCGCCCCAATGTGGGCGCTCACTGTCGGCGCTAACCGCAGGAGCGCCCCCTCGCGAGTTCCTCTTGGCTTCCCTGTGGCTCCACGGTACCACGGGTACTGAGCCCCCCCGGTACGACAAACCGGGAACCCATTGGGGGGGAAGTATTTCACAGCCTGTCGTAACATACATCGAAAACTACAATGCTATCAATTTCACGGGTATTCTGTACTCAAGCGCAATCGAACGGTTAAGTTAACCGTACGTCAGTTAACTGTCGGTTAACTACTGCGAATAATTACTCAACGAGCTAACAGTATTGCTTTGTACTGACCGGTTGTATTAGAGATACCAACACATTAACATCTCTATTTCTTACGGGGTAAATAAATTCCTAAGAGGAGGATCCAAGATTCAACGAAGGTCTGTGTTTTATACCCTTAAGGCCATACCTGAATTTCCCGGGGTCCAGTGGGGCCCCGCTGGACTGGCCCCGCTATTTGAAAAAAATCATTTAAAAGGAAACCTTTAAAAAATGTATCTTGACCTTATAGGTCATTTTAATTGGTTATTCTGGCATACATACGAGGTGCAAGATAATTGTGAAAAAACTCATGGCCGGGCACGCATGCGCTCATCCGTTTTTACTGTGAGAGATTTCTGTAACGCATAAGGGGAGCCGTTTTCACTAGTCGATAGAGTAATGTACAGTCGATATACAGCATGTGGGGTATAACCGCTGTCGGCGAAACGACCACTGTATCGACTTATGGCTTTCATTGGTCGTTAGCCCGCGTACGGGGAGTCCCCGCATGGATGTATATCGGCCAATGAAAATAAGCAATTAGTCTGTTTTCTGACCTCAGGCCTTGTCCGACTCCAACCCTACTAGAAAATGGTACTTGTGTAAAAAGTTATTTACTAAAAAAAAACTTGTAATTTAAGAGCTGGCGTTTATCGGATAAGTTAATAAAGCGGAGATACCTCGATTTCTGCCTTCTTCTTCTGGCTTATCCTTATCTCACTATTTTTATGTCGGCGGATATTGTACAGCATATGAGGGTATGCTGTACATTATAATTAGTTTTTGGAGAAAATGCTGCAGTACAGTTTGTTGCCGCTTCTTCTGCACTTGCGCTTAGGAAGCGGCAATAAACTTAGCTGTTAGTAAATAATCTGACGTCAACAACTACCTATTATGAAATCGAAAGAAAAATTCTCAGTTATCAAGTAACAGAAATATACAAAGATAAATACAAATCAAATCAAATCAAATATATCTTTATTATCATAGGATATTTAAAATATCTCTTAATAATCGTCATTATTTTGTTGCACAATTGTTGACGTCAAATAGTTACTTACAGCTAAGTTTACTACCGCTTCCAAAGCGCTAGTGCAGAAGAAGCGGTAACAAACTGCACTGCACCTCTTCTCCAAGGACGTCAACTCACAATTAAATATATATACATGATTTAAGACTTTGACTTAGTATTTAGATTACACCATGAAGTTAGATCTAACTAGATAACGAAATCTAACTTTTAGATAAGATCTTACTAGATAACTAGATCTAACGTTATGGATAAGACATGAGACAGAAAAGATCCACCACCGTCATTCCGTTTCACAGTTAAAGCAAAAACTTGTGTCCACCAGTCATTATCATCGAACATGCGGTATGTTGGAAAAACGAATACATAAACATATGGACGTGGTATGAGATGAAAATTGCAAGTGAAACGGCAATTGTGATTCGGAATTTAATGATCGGCAGTTACGGTTATTCGAAAGCGCGTTTCTAAGCCATGTGGTTTTTTGTTCGATACAGTTGCGACATGAGATGGTAAACGGTTTGTTCTAATTGCTTGTCACAATCACAGTGATAATTTTAAGGCCATACCCAAATTTTCCAGGGTCCAGTGGCGCCGCCATTTAAAATAAATCATTTAAAAGGAAACGGAGATATCATTTAAAATTGTGTCTTGGTCAAGTTCTAGATACCCATTCAAAGTATTTTTTAAACTACTTTTTGTAGTTTAAAGTGAGAACGTGTAGCTTTTCTACGCACATTTGCGAAAAACGGCCACTTTTAGCTAATGTGCGTAGAAAAGCTTCACGTTTGCACTTTAAATTATAAACAGTAGTTCATAAAATAGTTTTAAGGGTTATCTAGGGCTTGACCAAGACACAATTTTGAATGATATCTCCGTTTCCTTTTAAATGATTTATTTCAAATGGCGGCGCCACTGGACCCCGGAAAATTTGGGTATGGCCTTAAGAGGCAAGAGGCCTTTTTAACTGAGTTTCGAAAAGGAGGAGGCGATGTTTTTCTTTTTTTATTTATTTTTAACCGATTATTTAGAAAATTATTTTTTTGTTTGACTATAGAAATATTATCGAATCCAGTTGTTTAGTTTGGGGTTGAAGTCGGTTTTTAGTTTAAAAAAAATATTTTACTTCATTTTCTGTTTTCTTTTTATTACCAATTTACAAGGAAGTTATTTCAATATTGTTTTGTTTTGCTTCAGTACCCAGCTGTACCCAGTTGTTTATGTATACGTGTATCTGGTCTATCTGGTCGGGTTAGCAGCTTCTTTCTTTAGCAAACAAAAAAAACTATATCGATATTTTATTCGTTGTAGTGTTGGTCCATTTACAAATATACATACCATTATTTTTTACAATGTACGTGACTTGGAAATCGAACCATATATGGTTTTAAAAGTAGTACGTGCTAACTTAAGGTGCTAACTATAGAAAGTAGTGTAAAATCCTACTTTCGGAAGGCACTTATATTTCCTGCAATAGTTAGTCTATGTCTATACTAAACGTGTATAATTAAGTCTAACGAATGTTATCTAACTGAAAGCATAAAGAACTGTTGTTTTCTTGGTCAATTATAGTACAGGTCATGAACTACGTTCAATTGGACTCTACAGTGTTCCTCCTTTCGTGGATTAAAAATTTCTGTACTTTTCTTGTAACGGTTTAATTTCTTATTTTAAATTTAATATAAAATATCGATATTTTGCATTTAGTAGTAAAGTACTTAGTATCAAAAAATAATCGGAATTTTTTTAAATATGGAAATAGACCTACCCTGAAATGAATTTATTTGATGGCGGATTAATATTTCTTTTAGCTAGGTGTTATTTGTCACTACCTGTTTATTTACCAATCGGGTCAAAGCCAAAGTGAATGAAATAGAATAGAGAACAAGGAAAAAAATCTTATTCTAATAAAAAATTGAGACAAGGTTTTGAGTACAAAAGAAAATGTAATCTTCATTCATGACATTTATCTTTTAGAAAATAAATTACAGGTTCGATGCATTCTAAGAATTAACGTCATTCTTACTGAAAGAAACCTAAGAATAGATTTTCATCGTTATATTTTTGTACGAAACTACAAAAGGAACAAAAGCGCGTATCTTCGTCTATTTGTCACACTGAATGACATTGAACAAATAGGTATGACCTTCTATGTAAATTTCAACACATTCTCACCGGCATGCCAAATCTGTAGAATGGTTTGCTCAACTGAAAGCGGTCGTCTAATTCTTAAACATTGTTTATACATAACTTATTCCATACTAGCCGAAGCCCACGACTTCGATCGCGTGGACTTTGTCTCTGGAAAATGCTCAGGCTGAACAACTTCTTCTAAGCCGTCATTTTTATATTTCTTGTAGTTTAGCTGGATCATTATGGTCATGCATCAGGCATTCCATTTTACAAAATTAATTATACCCTATACCTCTATGTTGCTCAGGCTTAAGAGCTATATCAGAAAAAGTTTCATTCCGATACATTCAGTGTTTCTGAAGATTAGCGTGTATACCTAAACAGACAGACTTTGTTTGAACTGTTTTATTATATCTATAGATTGTGCGAATTCAAAGTCGAGCAGATGAACGTTAAACTCAAAATATTGTTTGATTAAAATGCAAATTTAGTAACAAAATATATTGATATTTTTCCAAGTATTAGAAAAATCGATAATATAGCCGTCTATGTTAGTGCGATACGATTATGTAATGGCGTATTTATTGGAGGCCGTCAAAGAGGGACAGTGAGTACTAAAGGTGAGATTCTTTCAGTTTAAATAATTATAAAATTGTTATTTCAAGTATAAACTTTATATGCATTTGCTAGGATTGAAAATATGTCATACATTTTTTGTTCATGATATATTTGATTCATATTGCTATATTCATATTATCTTTCGTCTTGCTAGATGTTGTAAACATGTAGGTCGAACACTATAAAAGGTTATTTGGTATGTCGAATCTAAAATAGCAATATCGTCCATAAAACAAATAGCAAAAGCCGTTTTAACATCAAACTGGCAGTTGTTTTAAAAATATAAACATTAGTGTAAGAAATTACTTTTCTGAGTTTCTAACAGAGTAGTTATTAAGGTGTAATAAACATTTAACAACACTTAACTTTCGCATTACATTTCAAAGTGTGGAAAATATGCATGTAAATTGTAAGGTCATGACATATACGGAATGTTATGGCTTTAATGATCATGTAGGTTTATATGGATCTCCACTTGCTACGATCCTGATAAACCTCTTTTGCTTCATCTAAACGTAGAGGTCCATAGTCTCTGCCTACCCCTGTGGGAAACATGTATGTATGTATGAAGGTTTATATATTTAATGATCATACTATACCATTAATAAGACATATCTTTTTAAATAATGACTCAGTTTAGAGAATTTGCGATTTCTTATATCGTTATATCGAAATGCTGATTCTGGATTCTGAATTCCATCAAATTAACAAAAACATAAAAGCTTTGCTCTTTGTTTCTTTTTAAGTATCAAATGTCAGTGTCACTGCATTTATTATTTTAATGGGCAGTTTTATTACAATAGAAATTAAAATGTGAAACATTTCAGGGTTTTATTATTATATAATGTTGTCCATTTTCGGTATTATGCCATTATAAGTAGCAATTTTCGCTTAAAATTTACTTCTGGTTGGTAGCTCATATTCATGACTGACAATCATTATGATTGTGGCTTGTTTGCGTACTTGTTTTGGCGTGCAAACTTTCTGATCACATCAGTCCATCTTTCGGGTGCTCAACTGGTCAGACATTTACTCAAAACACAAATTTACTAACTTATTTAAATTTGAGAAATTAAGGCTCTTTCATAATAGAGTAGAAATCAAGCCTTCTACATCTCTATCATGCAGACTTGCGTGTTTGTATCCAATTATTTTACAAATGGAACAGAAGATCATTTCCCATCACCTCGCCAGATAATGATATGACAATGAATACTTTAGATATTAGATGAAATTCAAACCGCTCATAGTGAAAACTTTTATTTTTATGGCTCTTTAAGAGCTCATCTGTGGTTTAACGTCCTGGTTACAACTCGTTACCTTTAGTGACGAGTCCTTTTTTAGATAAAATAAAGAATGAAATCTGTCCAATCATTGGTATACGAGTCGCTCAAAACATGATTTTGAAGTCTAAATAAAACACATCTATTTATATAAAAATGAATACCTATTTCCTTTGGTTACGCCATCTCGCGTGAACGGCTGGACCGATTTAAATGAAATTTGGTATGGATATCGTTTAAGACCCAGAGAAGAATATAGGATAGTTTTTATCCCGAAATTCCCGCGGGGAGCGAAGCCCGAGGGCACAGCTAGTTACATATATATCAAATTTCAAATAGAATTTGCTACTTGCTCGTAACTATTTACACAATTGCGTGTTTAGAGCCAATTACGAGCAAACTGGACCATCAGATCTCTTGGTGCTGTTGTATGGGATGACCTTCGTAGCACCATCAGGCATGGTAATGAGTGGGTGGGCAGCCATGCTTAACCTGCCGTGACGGTGGCCGTTAGTACTTACTATCACTGTCAAGGTTCGGGTTTGCAGTTTGTGATGATAGCTTGGGATGTTTTGGGTAAAATATATTATGGCAAAGACATAAGATGTCATGAATTTATCCTACTAGTTTGTATATTTGTTTATTTGTTACCACTTCAGGCTTTAATCACTGAACCTATTAAAATGAAATTTGATATGGGTATAGTTTGATACCCAGGGAAGGACATAGGATAGTTTAAATACATACATAATATCATGCCTGTTTCCAACAGGGGTAGGCAGAGACTATGGACCTCCAATTGCTAAGATCCTGATCCTCTTTTGCTTTATCTAAACTCATCAATCTATTCATACATGCCCTTCGGTTACGGGTACTTTTTACCTCTTCTTTTTTAGGATAGGTTTTATCCCGAAATTCCCACGGGGAGCGAAACCCACGAGCACAGCTAGTTTTATTAGTATTCCTTTTATTTAAAGATTTTGCTAGCGGGATACCTGCGAGGTACCTGTTCGATCGACTAATTCTGTTCAGATGTAACTTTCGTCAATTTGTCAGTACGTGAAGCGCAACATGACGAATGTTACGTGAAAGTTGTTTTAAAGAATTACTATGGAGTTCTCACTCATATCGTATGGAATTTAGCGAACTGTGAAGTGCGCAGCACCATATGGGTGATAATGAAGTTTCCCCCTATACCGAGGTGTATAAATAATTGTTAATTCAAAAGTTCGATGTAACACTTTATCAAGTTGTGTAAAAAATAGGTAGGGTTGTAGCTATTCATGTCTGATAATCTATTTCTACTTGATGTTATTTATACAGTTAATGAAAACAATAATAATAGGGAGGCCAAAAAAAAAAACGTTTGATGGAATATGTAAACAGTAATATAGGTAACTAATAAAGATGGGACAATTGTAATTACAAAGCAGATTACAAAGTAGATAGAAAAATGTAATAGTAGAAAATGGAAGCGATTCGGTAGGTACGATTATTAAGAGATGTTATAAATATCATATCATATGTTATGATGTTTAGACTTTCTTTGAAAGGGAAGAAGAAGTTGCAGAATTCTTAGCATTGTAAAGCGATTCGGTTGAGAAATTTAACTAATATTAACAGTACTTTCCTCGCCCATACTCCCTAAGTGATAAAAAATACTCCATAAATAAAGATGTATGTGTCCTAATTGACAGCTCTTCTAAAAGACAACTGACATCAATTAAATGCATAGAATGAAATGATTTGCGGCGTTTGCTCATCCGTTTACATTTTTTGTGACACAACATAGAACGCCGACCAGTAAGGAAGTATCTTAAACGATTGTCTTCCTTTTCATATCCATTTATTTGTGTTGGACATTTCCTGTAATATTTTTATGGGTAGCTATTTTCCTGTGTAAGTAAATTACGTGGAACTTACCTCGGTTGCACTTAAAGTAATGAGTGAAAGTTCTTACGCATTCTCGCAATTGATGGATTAATAACTATATAAGTATAGATAATGTGTACATATGTTACATACACAGCAGAATAGAACGAGAACTGCTTACTATTTGATGTATGTTAAAAACAGATCAGAAAAATAAATAAATTATATTTGCTATCTCTTTGCAATAGATATAAGTATTGCTTCTGACATTATAGCCTACCACTTTTTCACCGCTTAGCTATCTTCAATTGGTCTGAAACAAAGTCTAGACACTACTTACCGCTTACATCGTCAGAGATAATAAAACAATTCTGTTTTGGCACAGACATGAAGTTGTCAATTTGTTTTGAAGGAAGGAATACCTCAAGGTTCTATATTTTGTCCTCTATTGTTTTGAAATATTATGACTATTCAATTCGTAGCGGTTTTGCAACCATTTGTTTACGATACGATACGATAGTAATATTCAAGTTATTATCATCAAAGCCTGTGGATATTTCATTGTTATTACCCACAATAGCTAGATATAAAAACCTATAACCTATGACGCAAAACCTGCCTTTTGTATATTGTATAGCTTATCGATTTATGATATTCTTATTCTATTCGCGCGTTCTTGAAATCAAAACCGGACTTTGAGGTGAATCACCGGCGCGAAATATAACCGACTTTGAAAGTAGGTTTATTGTGCATTGACAGGTTTTATGTAGAAGGAAACATCTCTGGGCGCCCTGTTCTTTGCATTCCTTATGAAAATGAAATGAAAATATTTTATTACATTAACAACATTTGGTACATAAAAACTTGTGATTGTGACCTTCTGTTAAGTGGAATACACCTGTATTAGAAGGGCACACTCTTCCATAGCCATAGTAAAACAGTACCTATTAAATAATTTATCATATTTCAAAACTATATATAAACTAAAGAGCGAACATGCATAATTCATATGTTTGTGTTGTTTTTCATGTGTGAGGGCGAAAATCGGGACCAAGGGCAAAATACTTACAAAACACCGGAGGATGTATATGTGATGCTAAGCTTTACCCCTAATAGTTTAGTGGTATGACTGTGTGTGTGTCTACCTATATATTATTAGACTAACCATTTTTTAACGGACTTCAAAAATGCGGCAAAAACGAAGTAAATTCCTCGGAATCTTTCCTTGTGTAGTTATGTTCTAGATTACTTGAAGACTTCTAAATTAATTAGGAAAATTCGTTTGAAAGGTCATACTTATCAGATGGGCTCATTATCAATTCGGTTTGGTTGTGTTTGTGTAGTTAAGTGCCTAAGTCGGTTTTCAGTTTTAAAAAGCGTACACTTGTGTCAATTACAATCAAAAGTACTTATCTTCAAAAGTACATATATTACACGCTTGATTGTTAAGGTAGACAGAGAACTTCGCTCTCTAGTACAACAAGTAGTATACCTAGTTATATTGTACTCAGCTTAATGTGATAACGCGTAGCAAGCAATGCAACCAGTTCCGATCTCCCGATCTCGTCGTGACTGACTGCAATACATTTGTCACGCACAGCGGATACTTTCACGGTACAGATAGCATCGTAAATCTTATGAGATGTTATACAATGTCCTTTTGACGTGACAACGTCTTATAAATTGGTTTGCCGGGTGACACTTCAAGAAACTGCGTTACGCTCCGCTCACGTTATGCGCTCACAATGAGAGCGAGTGAGAGGCACGCGTCCCTTCCACTCGGGCATGGTTAGCCCGCCTAAGAGCGAGAGAGACAGACATAAAAAGTCGTTGTCACGTAAAACTTTCGCCCGTATACCGACTTTACAGGCAACCAATTTTTTTATTAAGTACAAATATTTTAAGGGGTGATTCAGACCATCATTTTGAAAAACTTTTCCTAATAATGTACATCGAAATACGAAAAAAAATTTTAGGTTTTCATAGAAATCGAAGTAGTCACGTGACATCATTACTTCGGAAAATGAAAAAAAAAATCGTATTTAGATATACATTTATTGGGAAAAGTTATTCGAAATGATGGACTGAATCATCCCTTAAAATATTTGTACTTAATAAAAAAGGACATTGTATTTCTAGTTGGAGAACACAAAAGGTGTGTAGTAAACCTACGTAACCGTGCGGTGACGGCAGACTACAATTTGTCACTACTGACTACCTCTTTCCAGTTTACAAGCTTTTATTTAACTTGCAATGTATCTGGTATGAATGTTTGTTATGGTCAAATTAAACTCAAAATTTTCAACCAGTTATCCTCAACTTCTTATCGTGTGTGTTAGTGACTAACACTAGTGTCAGAGTTTTTAAACCGCCCTAAAGGCCTCTGACATGGTTTTAGGTAACGACCAATGTCAAAGACAGTGACCGGGACCGACGGCTTAACGTGCCCTCCGAAGCACGGACACACGGATCATCTTACTTATCGGACAATCAGGTGATCAGCCTAGAATGTCCTAACCAAACTAGGACAACAACACAAAGTCGTTGCCCCCGCCGGAAATCGAACCCGCGACCTCCGGGTATGAGCCAAACGCTCTAACCACTACACCACGGAGGTAGTTAATTTAGTATCCTCAACTGATTTAGCTGAAATTTTGTATACTTGTGTAAGTCGGATGACAATACAATATAATGAAATCAATGAGCTGTTCTGATGATGGAGCCGGAAAATATCCGGTGGAACTTAGTTATATAACAACATAAGCTTATTTAGTAGGATTCGTTTGATTTGTCTTGTTAAGTACTTTATGGTTATGGCAGACGATGCCTGTCTGGGCTCTGATCACGAAGAAAAAAGTTAATCGATGGAACTCAGTAATAAAACGACGCAACTTCATCGACTTTGGGCTTATATCATTTGCCTAGTAAGTACTTCGGTCTCACAATAAAGCAAAAAATGTTTTTTTTTTAAACTTATAGCCGTTCAGGCCCTATATTTTTTTTTTTGAACTTTAATACAAAAATGTAAAAGGCGGACGTATGGCCCGAGGCCTTTTCTACCAGTCAACCTACAGGTGGTGCAGATAAAAGCAAATTTTGGACGAAAGTGGGTACTAAGTAAAATAAACTTTACTATAATACACACACCTTCAGTCAGAAATCATATTAGATAGTATGATTTCGCTTGTGATTTAAAGATTTCAGAACTTCGGATAGACGGTAGCAGTGCATTCCAGTTTTACTCTAGAATGCACTTCCACCTACAGATAATGATTTCAACAAATCTAGACATCGTGGAGATCGTTTACCAACTTGTATTAATTAACTCTACAATCAGATCCGTTTCCCAACTCATTCATCTACTAATCAGATGCTTCACAACACTGAATTAACGACCTTAAAACAACTGCAATAACATTCATTTTCGAAAAGCTTCGTCAAACAGTAGCGGTTGTGTCAGTCAGTACTCTAGTGTGGCAATGGGTCAATGATACAGGTTTGTGAGATGTGCGTGGCTTAGGATTGTCGTGAACATCAATAGTAAGTACCTAATTATGATCAGAGTTCCAATTGGTTGTATAAAGTCTAACAAAATATACTGAAACTATTTTAAGGGTGAGTTCAGTCCGTGATACTGAACAACTTTCCCCAAGGAACACGTTTTGAAGTATGAAAAGTAATTTTTGGTCTTCCATACAAGTTGACTGATCAGCTCATCCAAATTTGTATGGAAAGCAAAAAAAATAATTTTCCTATTTCGACATATGTTTCTTGGGGAAAGTTGTTCACGACCACGGACTGAATTAAACCTTAAAATAGTTTCAGTATATTTCGTTAGACCTTATTTATAAGCAAAAGTTGTAAATAGATTTGAGACTTGAGCTCAAAATATGTTAGCGAAATCGTGACTTACTAACCGTCAATTTTAATAGTAAATACAACAATAGATAAACACAATAGACTCAGGACTATTATCGGTATTTTTAGAAATACTGACAAAATATTTATTTCACGATAATTTTATAAAATAACGATAAATAGGTTTTTTTTTGGTAATGATTTTGGTATTTATACCTTACTGTTGGATATAGACATAACTAGCAGGATAATAAACCATCATACTATTATGGCTGATTTTCATTGGTCGTTCTGACACGCATTCGGGGTGCGGGAGATTTCTGAAACGCATGCCTTAGGTCACGATAAGAGTAACCCTTTTCACTGGTTGATGTAGCTTAAATCCGGAGAGCGAGAGATTTCCATAAAGCATGCGCGGAGCCGTTTTCACTAGTCAATAGAGTAATTTACAGTCGATATACAGCATGGGGGTATAACCGCAGTCGGCGTAACGACCACTGTATCGACTTATGGCTTTCATTGGTCGTTAGCCCACGTACGGGGAGTCCCCGCATGTTGTATATCGACTGAGTTATCGGCCAATGAAAATGAACAGTTGCTCTGTTTTCCGACCTGCCGCATGCCCTGCCCTACTCCAACCCTACCCTACTTGATAATGACATTTGTGTAAAAAGTAAACATTAAAAAAACTTGTAATTAAAGCGTTGATTTTTATAGGTTGAGTTAATAAAGCGGAGATGCCTCGATTCCTATCTCTGCCTTCTTCTTCTGCCTTTATTTTTTAAATTCAATTCATTTATTCGCAGTAAACAGGTTTTTTTACAAAGATGTTCAAATACAGTGTGTCCTTAAACACCTATTTAGCTAATCATATAGCATGCAGAATATATTTATTATTTAGTATAAAAAAAAACAAAACCTAGGAACCTACATTATATTACAGCATTCATAATTTATTTAATGTCAATTATTAATTTGCATCATTCAAACAAATCCATGCATCGAATACTTTACTGTTTATAATTCAGGAATTCATCGACAGAATAAAATACTTAGCAGCCAGGTCTTTAAACTACTTTTAAATTGATTAAATCCTTATCCTTGTCTCACTTTTTATCAGTCAGCAAAGCATACGTGAGTTTCTTCCATTTTGTTCTATCTCCAGTCAACACGTCCGTTATATCCCACTCATATATCCTTTACACATTCCATCCAATGTTTCAAAGTCAAAGTCAAAATCATTTATTTATCTTTGGGTATTTGTATCACTCGATTATTGTCATTTTTTCTTTCGATTTCTTATAAGGTAAATGTTGACGTCAGATCATTTACTTATAGCTAAGTTTACTGCCGCTTCCTAAGCGCAAGTACAGAAGAAACGGTAACAAACTGCAGCATTTTCTCGAGTTTCCCTCTGTTTCGATGTCCTTTGAGATGCATTCTCAGAACCAGCTGGCTACATAGCTTCTCTCTGCCATCCTTATTAAAATTTTAATCAATTAATAATTTATCCACAAACAAACTTTAACGAATTAATTCTCTTCACTTTCAATTGCCAGATAGCTTTCCACAGAGATTAATTTGTCGAAAGCTAAACATCATCAGTCATTTGGAATTTATTTTATAATTCGTCACAATATCGCGGTAAATTGCTTTGATAAGCGGTAACAATGATCTTCACAAACGCGAGTTGAAGTGGGGTTTATTTATTTACTAGCCGAAGCCCGCGACTTCGTTCGCGTGGACTTAATGACTCCGGAAAATGCTCATAAGGCTGAACCACTATTGCTTATTCGTCGTTTTTATATTTCTTATAGTTAAGCTGGACCATTGAGGTCCTGCATCAGGTGTTCTATTTTCCAAAATCAATTATACTCTTATCCCTTCAAACATCGTCATAGCAGACACAATAGTAAAACAATACATCAGACGCCCGCTCCGGGCGTCCGATATTTAAAGGGAAAGTACCTGGGCGACCGAGCTTTGCTCGGTTACATCTCAAACATTAACTATTTTTTTTTTAAACTTGTCTAAAAACAATGAAAAATAAAAAAATATATATAAACTTAAACATAAAATTTAAAAAAAGTAAGTCACCGAGTGGGATTCGAACCCGTAACACTTTTTCTAGCGGTCGGTATCCTTAACCACTGAGCTAAAATCAAGGCGGTCGGCGCGACGAAATTAGCGACCATATTCTGCGTGGAAAGAAAAACGCATGAAAACTCGAAAACACGCGTTTTCCCAAACATAAAACTAATCTAGATCGATTATTTACCCCCGAAAACCCCCATATACAAATTTTCAGCGAAATCGTTAGAGCCGTTTTCGAAATCACAGAAATTTATAAATATATATACATACAAGAATTGCTCGTTTAAAGGTATAAGATTTGATTTTAGAGTTTCACGGTCACAATTACTGTTATTATTATTAGTATTACGGGACTTACCGCGATTAATATCGTTTTTTGCTAGATATTTCGACGGCCCTTCTGCCGTCATGGTCGTGGCATATTAATATCAATTTTATCCTATATGTTGCCCAGGCTTAACAGCTATATAACAAAAAAGTTTCATTCGAATCCGTCTAGTGTTTCCGGAGATTAGCGTGTACAAACAAACATTATTTTTTCTTACTCTATGACTATGTTTCCATCGCACCTACCTTTTATTTTTTTACTTACAGACACACTTCTTTACTGTTTTAGTGTATGTATAGGTGTGTATTTACCTACTTATAATAAATACTTACTTTCTTCGGCGCTACAACCCTTTGTGGGTCTTGGTCATAGAATTAATATTAGTATTACATACAGAACGGAAACTAGTAAGGTCCTGGAAATCATGGTATAATAAAACAGGTATTCTCTTCCCGTGACAGCTGATGACGTAGGTGAAACTTGACTGCGTCATCAGTTTGATGTGTTGCCACTGTGTGAAATTGAATACCCGAGCGTAATGCATTTTTGAACTTTATATACCAATTTCGAATTGATAATCCATTTATCAAATATTGAATTGATGAATCACGCGAGAATCGCGAGATACTAAATAGCTAGGTTACTTAATAATTTATTTAATATTCATGAACTAATTGAGAAAGTCCCTAAATTTACTGAAAAGAACAATCAGCGGCAACACTTTGTGACGTAGTCAAGTTCCATCTCGGGAAGAGAATACCTTATTTTATTATACCATGCTGGAAATGTGCGTCCCCGTCCCCCGTCCCCGCACCTCCTCCTCGTTCTTGGCTTGTAGAGCGTGTTGAGCGGGCGCCTGCAGCCGCCTGTACGAGCTCTCGGCTGTGTAGTTTGGTGTTAAAATCAGATTTTATTTTCAAAAAAAAAATATTTATATCGAAATTTCCAACAACTCAAATCAGATACTTCGTTCTTAACGTTAAAACAAACATTTTTTATGGGGTTTGTATGAAATAAAGACTAATGTAATGACGTCATAATTTCTTGGAGTGAAATAGCGTTCTTAATATCAGTTTTTCCGCAATAATTAATTCTAAATCACGTAAAAAGGATAAGATCAAAGTCAAGTGACATTCTTTTGTGACGTTTTATTCTATTAACAGTATATACTTATACTCCATTAGGTACCAAATACTTTATTTTTGACCTAGGAAATTTTTTATTAACTATAAATATTTTAAAAGGTGATTGTTGAGGTATTGTTTCAGGGTTGATAAAGATAAAACTGCTAAGAACTAACTCAAATAAAATGACACTGTTTTTCATGTGATTTCGCAAATTACTGCGGTGGCAAAATTGCATTGCGTGCAAAACGTGTCTTTTCTTCATAACTAATGTTTTGATGAGATATTTTAATTTTATTAGAACTTTAATTATGAGTATCGCTTCAAAACAATCAATAAATCAAAAGATAACCGCCTTCACTAACACAAACATTTTATTGTTTCAGATTTTCTTTTCAAAACGTGAGAAGAGCGAAAGAAAACTGTTATGATCTACACGTCGAGAAAATCAACAATGGATGTATCACACGATCGGTCCCACAAGCTGAATAGTTAGAAAATCTAATAAAAACCGCCGATGAACTAAAAAGTGGTAATTTCAAACGATGTGACGTAACGCCATCTAGCGGTCAACAGTCGGACTTTTAAGTGAAAGTGGTTTCAATTTGCGGTTAAAATGAAGCTCAATTTGTTTAAACGCTCGATGATTTTCGCGACTTTCTTTGGGTCGTGCTTGTGTATTGCGTTGATTGTGGCGTCATTGGGGACCACGCATTGGATTGACGCTAGAGCTAAGAGGACTTCGAACCCTCTAGAATCAGAGGGTAGAATCAGTTTTGGATTATTCGAAGGTCATAAGGAGCTCAACTTTGGTTACGGGTGGAGGAACCATGATTTTAGCGGTAAGCTTCTTGTTTTATAATTTTGTATATCGCTTTTACTTTTTTTTGTTTGTTTGTTTGTAATAACTTTATTGTACCAAAAAACAAAATAAGTTTGGAAAATCCAAAAGAGCACGCCTCAAAGGGTCCATATTTTTTTTTTAATTCTTACGCATATAGAAACATAAAGATATATATAGATATAATAAAACTATGAAGAACAGTCGATATTTTTTTTGTTAATACACGTTCAGCGCCAGGTTTATAAGTCCTTATACACCCAAGTGCAACTCTCACAGGCCAGTGTATAACTGGTTATACGCCTGGAGTGGGCAACTTCAAAGGCCAGTGTATCAGTGAATATACACCGCACAGAACATTTTGTATGGCAGCTTTGTAGCCCTGGCCCTCACAAATCGTTTAGTGTATGTGGGATATGGAAATGTGGTATAGTGTTGGAGTAATGTTTTTTTTTCAAATGAAACAGTTGAAAGTTAGAGTTTCATATAATTATTTATTTATCTATTGTTTGGTATTTTAACAATTTTTTAGCTTATAAAATATTATTTTAGTTAACTTATGTACCACAAAAAAGGCTAACTTAGTAATTATTTTAAAAAAATCTTCATTATGTGTACTTTCAATTATATAGGTACTTCTTACCAATCGGACTTCTTTTTTCGATAATAATCAGACTTTTTATTTCTTTTTCATAATAATCCACATTGTTATCATAATAATCCACTTTCTTTTTCTATTTACTGTGGACTTCGTTGAAGCAGGGCCTGCAGTAAAAAAATTTACATATAGAGCAAATAGTTGTTACTTGTGCAGCAAACTTTCTTTGGCCAGGTTGAGCCTCGCCCTTTTTGCCACACTTTGTGTAACAATTTTTGCACCTTCCTCTCTTCAGTTTCGGAGGAGTTCCGATCAGATTGTCTACTAATAAGTGATGCGTATTTCTGGGAGTTGGCGTTGCTGGTGGCTCAGGAATATTGGCATATTTCATGAGCATTGCGTCAATGACTTTTTCCCTGAAGGTAGTGATCGTCATTTTGGGCTTTCGCGAATATTCGCTGTATAAAAAGTAGTAGTAGTCCTCCTTGAGGCATTATCCATTCGATGTTTTGCACACATCTTTTGACAATCTGGTCTTCTGTATAAGTTACGGTGGAACCCGAAGTACTCGGTAAAACAGGTGAATCTGCACGCTGTGGCACGGTGGACCTCAACTGAGCTAAAGGGATATCATCGGCACTATCTTCACTAGAACTGTAAAAATAATAGTGACCATAGTCCATAACAGGTTGGTAATCTGGGTCATCTGTTGAATTGTCACTTGAAAACTCCATGGTTCAATAACAGTCACAAAAATCACAACACTACACTAGTCTGAAACAATACAAAAAGAAAAACATGTAGCAAAACCAAGTTTTGCGACATGTTTTTCTTCCTCTTCAAGCAAGAGTTCTTCTTCGTTGATAATCTGAAACAAAAGAACTAAAAAATATGGAAAATTGGGGGGAGGAGGCATAAATGTAGGAAAAGAAGTGTGTATCATATGATATACACTTGGCCTCGGAGACTGCTTCTTCCAGAAATCATTCACAGGGGCCAGTGTATATTATATGATACACCTAAAAAAAAAACACTTAGGAAAATAGAGAAAAAAAACAAAATCAAGTTTACATAATATTTTAGGACCAGGAGATGCCATTTATGCAAAGAAAAAAAAAAGCGATTCCCACAAAATTTGCGTTCTAGGTGTCATGGCGCTTAACGTGTAACAATTAAACCACATCGAATCAGACCCTGAAAAATGAAAGGGTTCTATTCCTGAGCATACTCAAGCGTAAGAGAAAAAAAAAGACTCGATTAGAAAAGTATTTCGGTCGTTATCGTGTTAACAAGAAAAGCCTCCGCACATACAAACACACGGACGTCCAAGACAGAACTTTTTTAAACTGTTTTTTAACTAGTTTAAATAACAATCGATCGATAAAATCGATAATGATATATTATTACACCAGCTCTCTACCATCGGTTTCAGTCCCAGCCTGCTAAAATTCATGGCTGACTACATGAGGGACCACCGTCAGTACGTTAAGTATGGCATTTTTGAATCGGAACCCTACCATACGAGATCAGGTGTGAGCCAAGGTTCAGTTCTTGGCCCTCTTCTATTTTTAATTATGATCCATGATTTAGCAAGGGTATTGACCACTGCTAAATGCCTCTTGTATGCTGACGACCTGAAATTATTTCTAGAGATTGAATCCATCGAAGACTGTAAAAAATTACAAAATGACATTAATCTAATTTATGAATGGAGCCTGACAAATAAAATGAAATTTAATATTAAAAAATGTAGTGTTATGACTTTTGATAGGAAAAGAAATCCGATTCATTTTACATATAATTTGGACAACCATGACATAGAAAGAGTCAATATTGTAAAAGATTTGGGAGTCATGTTCGACCGCAGCCACAGAATTAATAATAGTATTACATACAGAACGGAAACTCGCACCCTCCCCCGCAATCTGGCGTCCCCGCAACTCCTCCCCCGTTATTGTGAGATGAAGGAGGACGTAAACCAGGGTTATTGCTAGTCGCACCTTGACGTTACGCGAGTCACTTGTGGTTGGGATTATTGAACCATAATGGTGAGAAACTGCGCATATTTTGGTTGTTTTTCTACGGGAAACAACAAAGAAAGAACATTTCACAGATTTCCGAGTGATGAAAACAGGTAAGCAAAGCAACAATATAAATTGACATTATTATGTAGGTAAGTACTAGTTACGTACATTTTTATTTACCTTTTCTGCGATCTTGTGGTTAAATGGGAGCAAAACAATGATGATCAAAAAGAGATTTGCCATCTGCCTATCAATATAATCTGCCTTTATGGAATAAATATTAGTGAATTTAATGTAATAATAACAATCATAAGATTTCATAAGATACGGACGCGCACAACATATAACATTGTCGCGGCGTCTTTTACAATACTTAAATATATTTTTTTATCGAAAACTTTCTTTGCTATGGTTTTGATTTTTAACCCCCGATAAAAAAGAGGGGTGGTATGCGTTTAGTCTGTTTGTTGGTTTGTCGGTCTGTCTGTCCGTGACATTGTAGCGCCCGTACGAATGGACCGATTTCAATGTGTTTTTTTTACGTGAAAGCACTTCCCTTGCGATGGTTCTTAGCCATGTTTGATGAAAATCGATTCAGTCGTTTAAAATTTCTGGGGTGTTACCGTTACAAATTTGGTATTTTGAAATTCACCTGGCAAGTAATAGATAGCGCAACAGTTATCCATTCCAATTAACATCGATTAGAATAGTATGTAGTTCCGCCACTTATCACTAGATGGTGTCGTCGGGTTTTTTACTCTGTTTGTATACATATTTAAATGGAAACTTCAAACACTTTTCACAGAAATAAAGTTTGTTGAAATGTGCGTTATGTTATATTCGAACAAAATAAAAGTACTTATGGTAGTTTTAACCACAATTTTATTTTCATGCAAGTGTATAAATACTTAATAATAAATGTATAAATTATGTAGAATTAAGTTTTATTTTTATCCTCTCCCTTAGCATACATAATCGGAGATATTTTAAATATTTTTGTAAAATTCACATAAAGTCATCTAAAAAAGTGTAGATAAATGATTAGGTACCGCAATGCAATGTACGCCGGTCTAAGGTCACATGCTCGACGTGATGCGCGCGCATTACGACGATGGCGCCTACAAACCGGAAAAGTTAAGTAGGCACCTCGCTCGCAGAGAATAACATACCTTGTGGGTGCTAACTTGTTTTTTTGCGGATTATAGTGCTAAAATGCCGCCGGCGCCGCGATGATGTAAACAAACGTTTGTTTATTGTTTTATTGAATTTAATCATATTTACTGTAACGTTTGATGCCGAACATGCAAATTACTAAATTACAAGAGTGTATTTAGTGCGTTATATTATAAATTAGTCAGTAATAAACAGTAAACCAATGGAGAACAGGAGATGGACATAATAACCTAAAGAAATATTTGTGATGTGTGTGTTATTGTGTTAGGTGATGTGATATTAAGTAGCTCTCCGACTCTTTCGTAAAATTACATATATATTAGAATAATTTTATACGTCATAGTGTGTTTGTGCCAGTTTTATTATGTGTGGATTCAGCGAATACATATATGCTTGTAAGAAAGTTCTTATTTACTATCCAGGATTCCAGATAAACGTTAGGTAAGAATTTAATTAATAAAGATAAAACAATCGAAAATCTCCCGGTATGGAAAGATATAATCGTAAATGTGCGTCAGTACATAGGTATTACATTGATTCTGTGGTGGCGACCCTGATTGTTTAACTCACACATTTGACGTGTGCACAGACATATTGTTTCGTTAGTAGTAGTACTAGGTATTTAAGTTACTCCGTTTGTATGAAGTGCCATACGTGTGCCGCAGCTTAACGTTTCATGACCATGTCGAGCACCTGGCCAAGGAGGCATATCGTAGACTGGGTTTTGTATTACGGAATGCCAGGGATTTCCAGAACCCTCAAGTTATCAAAACTTTGTATAACTCACTAGTTAGAAGCAAGCTAGAAACTAGTGCATGTGTATGGAATCCACATCATGCCAAATATGACCTTATGCTCGAAAAAGTTCAGAAAGCTTTTCTCAGGGCCTTATATAAAAAAGTTTACGGTTACTACCCGTATTTGTATCCGACAAAATTCCTACTCGGTCATCTTGGCTTCAATTCGCTGGAAGTGAGACGCATGGTTATTCAACTCACCATCTGCTTGAGGGTGCTGAAGGGGTCGGTAGACTGTCTAGAGCTACACAATCTTTTGTGCGTGTTATTTGTTCCTGGAGAACTCGAATTCCCGGTAGACAGACACGGAGAAAGACGAGTAGACAGGCGTGGTCGCAGTCAACAGCCTAACCTTTTCCACGTGGACCGCGGCCACACCATAGCGCGCGCGATGTCACCTTTGGTACGTCCTCTGAGCCATCTCAATGCACTTCGTAGCACCAACACTGATTTAGATTTTTTCTTTGACAACTGGTCTGCCATTATAAAGTCACTACTAAAGTACTCTGAAAATCTGAATGACCAATGTTGTAACACTCGCGACTACGATAGTGACGATAATGAATATTAATAAATATGTATAATATTGACATGATAATATTTAGCTATAATTTTTTTTTTGTATTTATAATTATTTCTTGACCAGTGTTACTAATTCTGACTATTATTATTTTATTTTTGTAAAAATGCATGTGTGATAAATGTAATAGATCTAAGTCGTTTTTATCACAAAAAACAATTAAAAAATTAAAAAAAAAAATTAAAAAAACAAAAATGACATCAAAAATATCATGAGTGTTAAAAATAGTGTTTTTTTCTTAATATGTGTGTGTATATATTACCTTGCAAGTGCAATGTATGATACATAAAGACATTTTAAGTTTGAAAAATCAGATGTTTTGCGCGAAGTGACAGTAGTACCCACCTCAACGCTTCGCTTATGAGGCTTGCAATAAAGTACAAAAAGTTCGAAAGAGCAAACAAGGGCAGACTCATTCCTTGCAGTGCCGTAAATAGGGCGGTGCCACCGGTGCCCAGGCACAGGGCGTAGACTCTGGGGGGCGCAAGAACTGCCAGATCAGGCAGGACTATTATTTTTTCGGTTTGCTCCTGATAAGTTCAAGATCAGGGTGGGCAACGCATTTGCAATAGTGAACTTGCGATTGAGTTTTAATGAGTGAACACAGTGGGTGGTATAATAGGCGAAGGGTCCACTTAACATCAGATGGCTCATCCGCTTGTTTGCCCACATCAATTCTTTAAAAAAATAGATTTTTCTTCCAAAATATTAGATAATTAGTCCACCAACAACAAGTTCCTTGTGCTTTATTTTATCATCCTGAATGAAATAAAGTAGACCTATAGATAGCATTGCTCTAGGGTACCTATAATATAAAAAAACCAAGGGCGCAGTTATAGAAGCTCGCAAAGGGCGCAAATAGGCTATTTACGGCACTGATTCCTTGTAGGGATCTCTTCCAGTCAACCTGCGATAGATTTCTGGATTTTATAGGGTACCGTACCCAAAGGGTAAAAACGGCACCCTATTACTAGGACTCCGCGGCCGCGGTCCGTCTGCCTTTCCGTTTGTCTGTCACCAGGCTGTTGTATCTCATGAACCGTGATAGCTAGACAGTTGAAATTTTTACAGATGATGAACTTTTCTCATTACTGTAGCAAAATAAGTATACTAAAACAACAAAATAAATATTTCTGCCATACAACAAACATGATTTTTTATAGATAATAGTACGGGACCCTTCGTTTGCGAGTCCGACACGCACTTAGCCGGTTTTTGTTTAAATTTTATACTTATTTTGCCCTCATTCTTTTATTGGAATCGAAAGCAACAGTATGTATCTCTACAATTTAAATTGATAAATCTATATTTGGTTATTCCTCACTAACTAGTTAAACTAGTTAACTTAGTTTATGCAATCTGCATGTGTGTTGAAAACAAGGTTAGTGAACCATTTAAGGGGCCACCTGAATTTTCTGGGGTCTAGTGGTGCCGCCTTCGAAATTAATTATTTAAAAGGAAACGGAGTTATCATTTAATATTGTGTCTAGTAGCTTTACCGCGGCAGTCCCCGAGTGCCACACTTTTTTGTATTTGTTGTTACAGTGGTAAAGCAAGTACCTACTTGCTTTACCACTGTAACAACAAATAAGTAAAAACACTTACAGTGGCAACAGAAATACATCATCTGTAAAAGCTTCAGCTACTAGCTATCACGGTTCATGAGATACAGCCTGGTGACAGACAGACGGACGAACAGACGGAAAGCGGAGTCTTAGTAATAGGGTTCCATTCAAAACGGGACTCTTTTTAGAAAAAGAGATGCCTATGGTCATGATTTCCAGGAATTTATTTCGCGTCTATTGACACGATTCAGAATCTCGCCCAATCCTTCGATTGCACTTCACGATCTGCTTGGGAAGACACGCAGTCTTTTTTTCTAATCTCCCAGACCAGCATGCAACTATGTTATGAAATAGATTGCTAAGAACGAAAGAAAAAGTTGCTGTTGCAAATATTTACCGTCCCACTTTAAAACGCAGACTATGTTTGTTACTAGGTTTAAACCACCATTCGACCAAATCAAGTTGACATTTTCCGATGAGATAATGGCATTGTAAGTACGCTAGCTTGTACAGGCATATTTAAGACGGTTACCGTCTTATTATAAAATGCAGACAAACTTTGTTGTAGTAACAAAGTCTGCGTTTTATAATAAAACGGTTAAAGATTAAACTAATCCTCAATGTTACATTCCAGTCAAAGCCGGCACACATCCCGCGCGGCGGTGGGCGTGGTGCGGTACAGCGGCCCAGTTGGGCGCGGTGCTGGTGTGCGCCGGCGGAGCATGCGTGCTCGCCGCGCTCGGCTCGGCCGCTCGCTCGCGGTGTTCGCCTCGGCCGCTTCTTGTTGGGAATTCATTAGCTGGTAAGTTTTATTTGATGGGTTATGTGGTTTTCAATAGAGATACAACCGATATTAAACAAGATGGGATTTATTCATACACAGCGAATATGTACAGATCAACATGTCACGCACAGCGGGTCAAGCTAATGTCCGGCCAGAGGGGCCACAGATAATCTTATGAAAAAAACTGGCACCTTGACATTGACTTGACATCCAAATGTCATTCAGACTCAATCTAATATTGACAATGTTTACAATTTATAAATCTTTATAGATTCTTTATTTGTTCACTTCTTTATTCCTAACCCTATACAAAAAGGTTGGTGCAGGCGACAAATCTGTACGAGGCCACTAGTTTCCATAGCCGATCAAGTGGTGGATGTCGCCTAAAGACGCTCACCACATTCCGCAAATAAATATCACTACAGCCGCACTATGACTGTCCACTTTAAACATTTCACTTATTGTCCAGTAGCATAAGCATTTATAACACCAAATAACACCAGCTTCATATCATAAAGTCCACTAGAATCAATTTGCAAAATTTACAGCAAACTCCAACTGATAACCCCTTGACTTACCGCCAAAAACTCTTTTTTGGATTTAAGAGCTTCGCTCTCGTCCGATAACGATAAGTGTACATGAAAGCACTTAACGTTATCTGATTTTATTACCTTATTAACCTAGATTACACAGAAAACTGCTTTCATAACTACCTCTGGCATGTACAAATTCACATGTATGACTTTTGGAGTTCGAAATGCTGAACAAACAGTCCAGGGAAACTTGTGTCTTTCTATATCTAATGTCATCCAAATGTAAGCTCGAAAATATAAGGCTTAAACAAAGCAATTTAATATGTAGCCAATACTGCTAAATGACTTCCTTTACTAGAAGTTGATTGCGTTTTTCGTCCATAAAAAAAATACAACGAGTAGTATTAAAATCATATTTTTTCATTTTCAGTGCTATTCAGCCTGGGAGCGATATCAGTTTGGCTGACGGAGTACTTCTTAAGGCTGCAGCACAACGTGATGTCGGTGGAGGACCTCGCTAACACTTGGTCGTCAGACGGCATGGCCGACTTAGGACTGTCATTTTGGTAAGCGTGTCTTACTTATACTGGTTTAGCTTGAAATCAGTTTGGTTGACGAAGTACTTCTTAAGGCTGCAAAACAACGTGATATCGAAGACCTTTTAGACGTCAGCGCTAAAATGAGAAGATCACATATTCGCTGAATTCTTCGCGCTATAAAACTTTCCCGCAAACAGTACCGGTGGGGGCGTAAACTGCGTCAAGCGTTACCACGCGACGTTTTAAGTCTATCTCTGTCACAAAATTTAGGTGCGAAAGAGATATCAGAATACGTCGCGTGATGCCGTATATCTGTAGCACGTAGTATGACAGAGCTAGAATTCACAAAACACGTTGCGTAGTCCCGCTTGACCCAGTTTACGTCCTTACTCCATAAAATAACATGACAGTCATCCGATAGTGATCTGTTTCTCAAATTAGACTTTATCATCATTTTGTAACGGTCAATGTTGCTTGACACTGAAAAGCGGACACGTAGCTACGTCTGTAGTGCCGCTTTTAACGGCTTTTTAAGAAAAATAGGAGAAAAAGAGAAATAGGAAAATTTGATATGTATCGATTTATTCGATATAACTGCTTATAGTTATAGCGCGTTGAAAGAGAGGTCAGAAATTCCAAAAATTTGTTTAAATAGTGTGCGTACTATACGACATCTATTGGCCGCTAATCGAATCACTTATTGAAAAGGATGCTTATAGAATAGTATCAAGTTTGATAGTATCATAATGCAATGCAAGCCATATAGACGGCGCTTGTGTTTAACAATGTTTTTATCCGACTTCAAAAAGGAGAAGCTTATCAATCCGATTTAATACATGTATGTTTCCTGAACACTTGAAGACGCCTGGACCAATTTGAAAAATTCTTTTTATTGTTTGAAGTTGTCAGGGTCTTCGCTAAGTTACGCGGGTGCACGCGGCGAGTTTCGGTCTATCTCTGTCACAAACTCTAAATGCGAAAGAGATAGCAAAATCTGTCGCGGGTCACCTGCCTCTGTCGCACGTAGCGTTTGTGACAGAGAGACTAATTCCTCCGCGTGTGCCCCCGTAACTTAGCGAAGGCCCTCAGGTGTCCCAAGAAATTTTATCGAAATCGTTTGTGTAGTTTGAAAAATCTTATCTTTCTTATCTAACTAATATTATAAATGCGAAAGTGAGTTTGTATATTTTTTCATTTGATACCACTTCACGCTTCAACCACTAAACCTATTTAGATGAAATTTGATATGGATATAGTTTGATACCCAGGGAAGGACATAGGATAGTTTTTATCCCGAAATTCCCACGGGCCAAGAGGAGCGAAGCCCACGGGCACAGCTACTATTGCACATGTATCTTATCGAAGATATCTTTTCAATTTTCCAGGCTGGTCGTCGGAGCGTCCATAACAGCGTTCGTGAACGACGTCTGTATCCTCATCGCCATGGCTGATGGCCGAGACTTGGACACCATCGCACCGGCTTTGGAGGAGAAAGTCAACGGAGCCATCATGCTGTATTAGGGACGCAGAAATAGTAGTGTATATGCTTTAGGTGCATATATTGCAGAGTATAAAGATTTAGCTTAGATTAAAACTCCAAATAGGCATGACGAATAGAAAAATATCGTTGGTCCATCGGTTAGATATATAGTATTTTTTCTTTTCTCTGAGAAACCAAAAATGACAAAGTGACGTCACCCTTAAGAACGATTTCTACTTAAGTGTGACGTCGCAAGCCCCCACTCCGGAACTTTGACTTTCCGTATCTTTGTGAATTTTTACTTTTTTGGTAAACTGAAAAATTTGAGTTCATTATTTTTGGATAATGCTAAAGACGGAATAACTACAATCATACTATTCGGACCCTGTCGTCACCCCTATTGAGACTTCTTGAATTTATTAAAATAAATGAATTCTGACAAGTACTTGTAACATTTGCGCACGTACAAAAATTGAGTAGAAAAACGGGAGGGAAAAGTAGACACTATAAAAATGTCACTCGCGGGAAAATAAGTTCGGAACGCAAAGACACAAAACTACGCGATGCCTTTGACTAGATGAGAATCCCCAACAAGAAAAAACAGTAAAAAAAGTCTCATCATACGTCTTTTTGTCACAGCTGAACAGAGGAGCTCGGTGGCCTTGTGAAAGTGCGCATTGCTAGCGCTTTCGCAAGTAAAGCGACACCGGGCGAGGTCCGCACTTGGATGGGTGACCACAAGTGGCATAAAAACTTCTCGAGCTCCGTGCTTCGGAAGGCACGTATAAGCCGTTGGTCCCAGCTGTCATCATTGTATGTCAGTCGTCAAGCTATGTCAGAGCCTTTAGGCAGCCTGAAAAATCTGACACCAGGGTTGGCCACTTACACTCACGAAAAACAAAACAAAGGGATCACAGAAATAGTAGAAATAGTTAATGAAACAAGTCTCATCATCAGGTCTTTTTGTCACTGTAGGAGCACGACCCTCTCTGTTCTACCAGAGAAATACTTGGTCAGAGCAGCCAGAGGATTTGGTTGACACTCTCCAAAGACAATGGGGCCATTATGCTGTATAATGAACCACAGAGGAGCTGGGGTTCCCCTATTACAGCAGGCAACTCTTACATGAAAAGTTCCATACCTCTGTACTATGTTTAAAAAAAACGACGGGTTGCACTCTGGGAGTGCCGGCAGAAGTGAAAACTTGAATATTAACGTTGTGGATTTTTGATATACGAAACAGCAGGCGCAGGCATACATTTTCGCCGCGCCGTAGAAAGAGAGGGGGATACTCCCTCTAACGCCGCGCCAGCTGTCTACTCTCCGAAAATTCGTAAGACGGATGGAGATCCGTCTTATGAATTTTCGATCAGGTCACGTGTCCTGACGCGAGTTTAACATTTTTTACCTGTTCCAAAAAAAGTGCACAACGCCGATAAAGAAGTTTTCACTTCAAAAATTATTGAACTGAGAAATATAATCATACTAGATCAATACAATTTCTAAACCATGTATTAAAGGTAAGAAAAATGTACATTCCAAAAAACTTTAAACAGAAATACCTATATACCTAATGTAGACAAAAAGTATACATTTTTTTGTTTTGTAAGTAATTTTATTTCGGTTTATTTAACAAAGGCTGAAACTTAGACTAATTTTTAAGTATTAGATTAAGTTTAACGTACCTATGTACTTATTTCTATTTTTAAAACATTCCGTCCATTTATGTATTAAAGTCTGATTGCGGAGAGTTGATAATTCAGGGCTTCTTAACTAATTATTACAAAATAATTTTAAACAATTATTAATTGTATAAAACAGAAAACAACACGCAAACGCCGCGTCCACTTGCCCGTTTGGGTCGCGGTTGACAACAACTGCGTGCCTCGTACCACGAACACAGCGAAAGCGGAAGACAAGCGACGGCCGCCATACAGTTTGCGATAAATAAGCGACAGTCACTATTTAGCAACTAATTGTAATATTTATCAACTCTTGGAGAACAGACTTTACTTATATTAGAATTAAATGTAAAAATGACTAATTTTTAATGTTACATTAGAATATCTTCCTTGAAATCTTTCCGTCCATTTTTATAATACAATTTTCTTAATACTTATTAGATGTAAAAATTAAAAATGTGTAAGTATTTTTTTATTTGAATCTCAAACAATCAAGTATCTTTTTGAATTACTTAGATGTAGTATTTAATTTTGTAAGTACATATTTAATCGATGATTTAATAATGTCTCCTTTTTTAAATCATTTCCATCTTTTTTTACAATTCATTATAATTAGATATAAAAATGTCTAGTTCATAAAATAGTTGAATCTCCAACAATGAAGTGCTTTTTAGAATTTCAAATTTCATAAGTACTTATTTTATTTTGTTTTTTTTTTTATTATTAATACGAGTATATTGTAATAAATGTATTAAAAAGGGGTTATCCTCTTATTACGTCACAGTGATAAAGGGGGGTTATGTCAAGTGTGAAAGGGATAGGAAAAAAGCGTGACAAAAATTGTCTCCCCTTGACTTGACAAGAGTTTGAAAAGTCAAAATTTTTGTGACGTAATGTTGACGGCTAAAAATAGTAAAATAAGCTCAAAACTTAGTGTGGGCCGTTGAGCATGGGCTAGTGTTGCCGCGTGATAAACCACTATCGATAAACTATAGGTATTTTAAATAAAACCGATACTATCGATAGTTTATCGAATATTAATCCTGAAGATAAACATACTATTGATAGTAGTGCGTAACATAAACAAATTATTCATATTCATTTATTTCATGTTTTAATGTACATACAATTGCGAAACGTAAATCTAGTTAACCAAACGCACATGAGACCCTGGTAAGGCGCTACATTAAATAAAAATATTTGTTTTTGTACTATCGATAGTATTGATAGTTTGTTCGTCGACATCGATCGATACTATCGATAGTATTGTTGGTTATCAATAGTATTGCTGAAAAATAGCTATCGATAAGGCCTATCGTTACTTAAGATTGAAACTATCGATTTTTCGGCAACACAAATAATTAGATAAACTATTGATAGTATTGCGTTTTATACACAAATTAGTTTATGTACTATCGATAAAATCGATAGTCTGTTCGTCATCGATCGACACTATCGATAATATTGTTGGTCAATAATAGTATTGCTCTAAAACAGCTATCGATACTATCGAAAGGCCTATCGATAGTTTGGATTGAAACTATCGATTTTCCGGCAACACTAGTACGGTCCATTCACTTTTATTTTACCTCAGTACTGTAAGACCTACCCCCATACCTATTCATAAAAGATAACAAACGGTTACTAAACCTCTTTTAGTTACAATCTGTTTGTCCCGTTCTTACCAGGTATGCTACTAATATTATAAATGCGAAAGTGATTTTTTATTTTATTTCTCACATGTTGGTCTGGGAGAAATAAAAAAAACTTAGAATGTACCAGCTTCTTCTCTTTCCACGCAGATCGTAAAAGCCGATCGAGGGAATGGGCAAAAATGCAAATCATGTTAACAGGCGATGCGGCTAGCAACCCATCACTGTATTGATTGCTTTTCCATCTTCTCGCCCACCATGACGCTAAAAGTGGCTTTTGGGTCTTGCGGCCCTGGGCTCTGCATAGAACCGCAAGACCCAAAATGCTCTGTCTGCCCCATTAGGGATAAAGACGTGATAGTATGACTGTATGTTTGTATGTATGATTTTTTATATTTGTTTGTTTGTTTGTTAACTCTTCACGCTTCAATTACTGAACCGATTTGGACGAAAATGGTATGGATATAGTTTGAGACTCGGGGACGGACATAGGGTACTATTTATCCCGAAATTCCCACGGGGAGCGAAGCCCGCGGGCACAGCTTGTATCAAACATTGATAAAACAGCAAAAGGATAAAATATTTTTTAACTAAAACAGATTTAGCTTTTGTTATTTTTTATGAATCAAAGAGTAAATATGTACGCATGTATATCCGTCCAAAGTATGTAGCACTTATATTTACTTAGTTGTGCCATTAGTATAAGCTTTTACGTCTTTTTGTATTTATGCTCTCTTTTGTTCATAATTTTCTCGAATAAATACTAATTAATTGTGATTCTGTATCATTTTTACAACTTTTCATCCTAATTTACACTTTAAAATGTTTACAAGGCAAAAGTTTTGACGCATTGTCGGCGCTGTTGCACCTAATTTTTCCACGGTCTAGTGTTGCCCCTATTTAAAAAAAAATAATTACAGAGTGCCTGCTCTGCCGGCGCCGACTCCTAAAAATATCACTAATGGGAACCGGCGGTTATACTGCCGGCAGCCGAGATTTTGCCGTGAAGTGTAGGAAGGTTCGTTAAGTTTCCTGTGACCAAAACACAAACGAAAGAGCAAAGCGAGCGAGTGACTCAAGCTAAGGGCGAAACTAACACAGACACAGATCGTGTTATACCAGCGCTAGCAGCCAATTCGGCAACCAGCGCCGGCAGCGGAGACACTCCCAAATAATTTGGCAAAAATATGGAGATACCATTTAAAATTTTGTTTCGACGACATATCATTTAAAATGTTGTCTTGACGCTTGGTCAAGACAAGATTTTAAACAGTAACAGTGAACAGTAGTTCATAAAATAGTTTGAAGGGTTATGTAGGTGGTTAAGACAATATTTTAAATGATATCACCATTTTCTTTCAAATAATGTATTTTTTAAATCTTGTCTTGACCCATCCCTGGATAAGTAACCCTACAAACTATTTTATGAGCTACTGTTGCGGAAAAGTCGTAAAAGTAAACATTTATTTTATGTATTCTCTGTATACATTTTCCATGTACATCTCATCTTCAGGTCCTTTTAGTCTCCACCGCAGGAGTACATCCCCCTCTGTACTACCAGAGCCATGCTTGGCCAGAGCAGCTAGCGGATGGCCTACACTCTTCACGCTGGCCAGACGTATTAGAGAGGTCTCATTGATGTTTATAAGCTTTGCTTAGCTTGTATTTCCTAAGTCGCCTTCTACGACATCCATGGAAAGCCTTGGAGTGGTCCTATATCTACGTTGCCGAAAACACTCGGTGAAATTTTCCGTGTACATAAATTGTTAAATCATCATCATCATATCAGACATAGGCCTCCCCAAGGATTTCCAAAACGACCGATTGGAAGCGGCCTGCATCCAGCGCCTTTCTGCAACATTGCGCAGGTCGTCTGACCATCTAGCAGGTGGGTGTCCTACGCTAGATATGATGTGTCACTGACATAGCCAAGCGGATTAGCTCATTAAAGTGGCAGTGGGCGGAATACATAGCGCGAAGAACCGATGGCCGATGGGACAGAAAGGTTCTCGAATGGCGGCCACGTACCGGCAATTGATAAATAAATAAATGAATAAACACAAGATTCTATTTCCACTGTGTACGGCGAATGCAATTGTTTGGTATTATATCAGGAACGACGAAAGCATATTATTGTGGCGCTCGGGAAGAAGGCTTCCAATATGGCATTTCGCTTGAAAGATTATGCAAGGAGCGAAAAGGGAGCGAAGATGTTAACAGAGCGGTAGCGGATATTAAAACAAGTATTTTTAAGAAGATATATGTATAACCGAGTGATTCTTTCCACGCTGGTCTGGAGAAAATAAAAAACTTAGAATGTAAAGAGTTATGAGTGTTGTCGAAGCAAAAGAGATTTGCAAGGATCGCAGTAAGTGGAACTCCATAGTCTCTGCCTACCCCCATGGGAAACAGGCGTGAAAATATGTGCCTATGTATTTAAAAGCTGCTTCTGGAAAGGAAATGACCTAGAACGCGAATCATGTTAATGTTGATGCAGTTTGCAACCCATGACTATTTTTATTCCTTTTTAGGGTCACGTAGTTTCGCCATGTCTGTCTGTCTGTCCGCGGTTTTACTCATTAGTTATATATTTTATCATTAGCTATAATTTGGCAACAGTGCCGTAAATAGCCTTTTTTGCGCCCTGTGCGAGCTATTCTATAACTGCGCCCTTGTTTTTTTAGATATTATAGGTACCCTAGAGCAATGCTATGTATAGGTCTACTTTATTTCATTCAGGATGATAAAATAAAGCACAAGGAACCAATTATCTAATATTTTGAAAGAAAAATCTATTTTTTTAAAGAATTGATGTGGGCAAACAAGCAGATGAGCCATCTGATGTTAAGTGGACCCTTCGCCTATTATATAGCCGGCCGGCCGCTTAACTCCGATAAACACTAAACACAAATACGCTCGTGCGCTGCCAAAAAAATGAGCGCGATGTTTTGTCTAATTTAATAGACGTTTTTGATGATACTGGCATGTAGGTACGTATGTGTTGGAATCGAGCACTAGGGACGCAGCGGGAACTTATCAGGAGCAAACCGAAAAAATAATAGTCCTGCCTGATCTGGTCGTTCTTGCGTCCCCCAGAGTCTACGCCCTGTGCCTGGGCACCGGTGGCACCGCCCTATTTACGGCACTGTTTGGCAACGGTATGTATGTATAATTTTTTTCTGGAAAGCTCTAAAATCTGGATCTGGAAATCTTTGGGAGAGGCCTACTATGTCCAGCAGTGGACGTTATGCGGCTAAAATAGTGATGATGATGATAATATATCACGACGAAAAAGTGTTAAAATAAAATCCTGACAAAAATACATTTTTAGGGTAGCTCCCATACATGTCAGAAAGTGGTGAATTATTTTGACTAACCCATTCCATGGTATGGGATGTCTGTTGTAAAAAACATTTTTAAAATCAAGGTTTCTTCCCTGTCTATCTGCTAAACGGTTACGGTTATGGACAAGTGATATGATAACATTCACAGCTGTAGTGTATATAACGAAGTTTAAAGAAAAACTATCAGAGTTAAGATGGTTTACAAATTAAAAAGTTATAGGTGATAAACTTATAAAATAAACTCGGAAAAGGAAAATTTCATACAAATGTAATAAAAAAAATAGTTTTTAGACGGAACCACCCTACAGGGTGGTTCCGTAATTGCGAATGCCAACTTTGAGTGCTACTAAAAACGACCACTGCGCGTGGCCCGACACGCACTTGGCCAATTATTCATAATTAATGGTGTTTACCTATATACTTATAGTATATATAAGCATCGCAGTTTAGTTTACGCCCTGTTCATGATCAAATCGACATGTTAGAAATCGCTATCTCTCTTCACCTTGTTCACAGCTTATAAGTGTTTGTTCAGTAACAAGATTTTCCGGAAGAGGCGGGCCTTAGGTAGGTATATTTTGTGATAATACTGATGTGAAAATGAAATGAAATGCCTCGACAATGTTGTCTTGTCATTATTCGTTTATGGTTTCAGAAGAAGCAGATCACTTTGAGGAAAATTACAAAGGAACGATCCTAAGTCCATAACACACTTGTTTTGTTTTAGCCAACACTTGTATCAGATTTTTCAGGCTACTTAAAAGGATCTAATATAGCTTGACGACTAAAATAAGTACAATGATGACAGCCGAGACCAACGGCTTATATGTGACTAGCTGTGCCCGCGGGCTTCGCTCCCCGTGGGAATTTTGGGATAAATAGTACCCTATATTTTTTCCCGAGTCTCAAACTATATCCATACCAAATTTCATCCAAATCGGTTCAATAGTTGAAGCGTGAAGAGGTAACAAACAAACAAACATACAAACTCACTTTCGCATTTATAATATTAGCAGGAAGTAGGATTAATTATATAATTATATATTATATAGTAGGATAGTAGGATAGTAGAAAGTAGGATAGGATTAGTAGGATTTTCCGAGCTCCAGAAATTATAATGTCACTTGTGGTCACCCATCCAAGTACGGACCATGCCCGGTGTCGCTTTACTTGCGAAAGCGCTAGTAATGCGCACTTTTACAAGGCCACCGAGCTCCTCACAATATCTTCATCACTGTTATTAGTAATACGGGACTCACCGCGATTATTAATAATATAATTAAGTATATATTTAATTTATTTCTATATATACATATGTATTTATTTAAGTATATGTGTAATATATGTATAAGTATGTTTATTGTAGTTTGTGTAGTTTTATGTAATTTTAATTTTCTTGTTTCTCAATCCTATGTATGAGCACGCCTGTATGCCTCTCTTACATAAACATCTCCTCTCACAGGCCTACTGGAAGAGATCTCTTTTGAGATAAGTAGTGCCTTTGTACAACTTTTATTTTATGAATTCTCTGTATACTTTTTCCGTGTGCATAAATTGGTAAATAAATAAATAAATAAATAAAATTAATATCGTTTTTTGCCAGATATTTCGACGGCCCCTCTGCCATCATGGTCGCTTAGTAATTGTGAGCGTGAAACTCTAAAATCATATATATCTTCATTATTTTGGGTCTTGTGACTCCTAAGCAACTCTTAAGAAAAAAGAAAAGCTATGAATGTAGGTACTACTTAGCTGCTTCTCTTTCCGCGCAGATAAAAAGAGTCACTCAATAGGAATCATGTCAGAAATAGTTTCATTTTCATTTTGTAGTTGTGATTTCCCATAGTTCGTGAGAGAAAAAATAGAAGCATTGGAATGTTTAAGTATTTTCCTGCGCAGATAGTAAGACTCAATCGAGAAAATTGCCGTAAATTAAGGTAATGTTGCCCTAGAATTTATTTAGCTACTGAATTGGGGTTATACAACGTGGAAGGTATACCCGTAATAAATCAAACCACGGGCATGCCTACCCATCGTCATATAAACATTATTATTTCTTTTCCTTGTAACTAGATGGCGCTGTAAGGCAAAAATTAAAACATAAAAATCTTTTATAACTATTATTTTAATAAAGTAGTACTCTAATTATTTAAATAAGACGTATATGTAATGAAATATATTTTTTAAAGTATATTCAACACTTTCTTCGTCACCTTTTTGGCTAGTCGTGTGTGCTGCCATCTCTTAGAGGCCGCTCCGCAACTCCCGTTTTGCGTGCTTACGGCCTCTCCAATCGTTTCTATGGCGTTGGGTATCTGTTACGTTAGTAATTATATTATCTTTGCCACGGGCTATACTGGATCACTATAGAATAAGTAGAGTAATGGAATTAAAAGAACAAAAAAAGTTCTGGCATTTCTTAAGTTTTGGTCCCTTGACTGTTATTTTTTATTTTATTAAATAAGCTATACGTGATTTAGTGGGTTATTCCCAGAGTCTTCAAAAAAAGTTCCCAAAATCCTCCACGGTAAAAATATTATTTTTAATTTAGTTTTATTCTCCTCCATGATAATTTTAAAATTTTCCCAATATCCTCCACCCCATTTTAATCATAAAGCATTAATTAAAATAAGTACCTGGTATAAGTTGCATTTTACTCCAAAAGAATAGCTGATGAACAGGCTGGATCAAAAGCTTTGCAAATAAAAATTCAAGTCAAAAAATTTCATAAAATACTTCTCAATTTGCAAATCAGATTTATTAAGTGATAAAATATAGTTTGTGGTTTGATTTATTACGGGTATGTCCCTTCCACGTTGTATAAGGTCTAAAATGCACCGAAAGTATATTTTAAGGATTAATTTAGTTCATGATACCGAACAACTTTTTCCAAGGGACATATGTCGTTGTATGAAAAGCCAAAAATGATTTTTTATACTTATTTCGACATAATCCGTCTTATTACAAAACGCAGACTAACTTTGTTACTAGGTTTAAACCATTATCCGACCAAATCAGGGTGACATCTGGTAATATGCCTCCGTCTCATCTGGAAACGTCAACTTGATTTGGTCGGATAGTGGTTTAAACCTAGTAACAAAGATAGTTTGCGTTTTATAATAAGACGGATTATGTTTCATGGAAGAGTTGTTCACTATCACGGACTGAATTCACCCTTAAAATAGATTTAGTAACTTAAACCTTAAAAGTTTAACCCATCACTATTTTGATTCCTTTTCCATCTTAATGCCCACCATCAGGCTGAGCGTGGCCTTTAGGTCTTACGGCCCTTGGCTCTGTCTGCCCCGTCAGGGTGTGACGCGTGGCGTGCTCCTCCTCTCGCCCCGCGCCCCGCACTCCATCGCGGGCTGTATATATACCCCGGAGAGGCAGCGGAGGCCCTCTTTCGCCTGGACGTGCTGCTGACCAAGCTAAGTAGCTCATCCTGGTGCTACTCACTGGACCCACGACCCTATAATTTTCTGCATTCTATAATTTTTAAAAATAATCTAAAATTAAAAAATTCTGTAGCGTTGAGTGTTCTTTGATTATATGTTTATGTCTTATTTGTTTTGCTATGCTTGTATTTAATTTATTATTCCAAGTAGGACACCTATCGTCGTTATAAGGGATATAGACGTGAAAATGTATCTGAATCCATAAACCTTAAAATACGTATAGACATTTGTACCTATGTTATGTCTTAGGGTATGTTTTCAAAGACGACCTTGCCGTAAAAATTGGCGAGCAGGGTAACAATACCCTGTTTGTGTGTAGGTACCTCGAAAGCCATTAGGGCTCCGGTCACGGCTCAGGCTGATCTGATTGAATTTTCGCCTTTGTTGATTGCTCGCCGATTTGCAGGGGTAGGGTTTGGATTGGAAACAACTTACGTAACTTTTTCTTTTATTTATTTAACTTTATTCACGATAGTACAAAAACTAATACATACTAGATTCGTAGCTATTCTATTTAGCCTAAAAGAAATAAACAATGTTATCTATTAGTATTACGAGACTATAAATTCAAGTGAAGTCAAACTATCTACTTATCTGTACATATATTAAATACTGCATACAAGAAAGCGCGAAATCGATGCAATAATATGGTAAGAGCTGCCAAGCGCAAGTACTTCTGTGACAATTTGTCTGGTTCTTCTTCGGTTAATATGTGGAAATTTCTACGCTCTCTTAATCTTGGTAAAAGTCCTAGTAATTCTGATTCCTCTCCCTTTTCTCTAATCATTTTTCCACTACCAGTACTCTCGATCCTACTGTTAAATTAGCGACTATTTCTAGAATTTCTTCCATGGCCAAACCTTCAAATGATCCTTTCACTTTTTCTCCGACAGCTGAAGACGACATTCGTGAAATTATTCTCGCTATTAAATCCAAAGCGGTTGGTTGTGATGATGTGAGTCGAGAAATGATAACAAATATATTAACAATAATTCTCCCAATTCTGACTCATATCATTAATTTCTCATTAACTACTGGAACCTTCCCTTCCTTCCGAAAAAAGCCTTTGTCATCCCTCTCCCTAAAGTCACGAATCCTATAGTATTAAATAATTTTAGGCCTATATCTATACTCTCTTTTGTTTTCAAAATACTTGAAGCCGTAGTTCACGCCCAAGTATCTTCCTATATATTTACCAACTCCCTCCTTACTCCTTTTGAATCTGGTTTTCGTCCTGCCCAAAGCACTGCTACTGCTCTCCTTAAAGTCACCGAGGATATTCGGTTGGGCATGGAGAATACGTTGGTCACCGTCTTAGTTCTTATTGACTTCTCTAATGCTTTTAATATGGTGGACCACGATATTCTCCTTGCTATCTCCGTAATCGAAAGCAAGCAGTTCGTATTGATCGCTTATTTTCGGACTGGAATAATCTATCTTATGGTGTACCTCAAGGAGGTATCTTGTCACCTTTTTACTTAAACTTTTCTCTCTTTTTATAAATCTTCTTTCTACTTCTATTGGCTGTTCTTACCATTTTTATGCCGATGATCTGCAAATTTATGCCCAAACGTCAGTCGACGACGCGACGTAGACTCGTGTGTTGCGAGTGTAAATTCGGCATTGTCGGCTATTTTATCCTGGTCTAATGAATTTGGAATTCAGGTTAACCCTTCTAAGTGCCAAGCAATTATTGTAGGTAGTTCAAGGCAGATCTCTCAAATTTATTTTGATACTGTCGCACCTGTGACCTTTAATAATTGTATAATCCCATACAGTAAATCCGTAAAAGATCTTGGGTTCTACATTGATTCCACACTTAGTTGAGTCACTCAGGTAGCCGAAATCAGTCGTTCTGTTACTGTTGCTCTTCAACAGCTTAACCGTCTAAGAAACTTCTTGCCAGTTAAAACGAAGATTTTATTGATTCAAACATTAATACTACCGATCATAGATTACGCTGATGTGTGTTACCCAGATCTCAATATAAATTTTCTTAATAAGCTTGATCGTCCCGTTAATAATTGTATTCGTTTTATTTTCTGCCTTCGCAAATATGATCATATTTCATCTTTCCGTTTTGAGCTTAAATGGCTTCCTATCCGTGAACGCAGACAAATGCGAATTCTTTGCACTCTCTTTTCAATTCTTTCGAATCCAAATTCTCCTCAATATCTTAAATGCAAATTTCAATTTCTTTCTGACACTCATGATCGGCAACTTCGCTCTGCCGACACTCTTCTTCTCGCTATTCCTCTACATCGCACGAGCTTTATAGAAAACTCTTTTACCTTACAAGCTTCACGGCTCTGGAATGCTTTACCCGTTGACATTAAGGACATTTCCACAAAATTTTCTTTAAAAAAAAAGTACACTCTCTTCATCTAAAATAATGAATCCCCTTCATCATCATCATTAATGTTTATGTATGTATATGATTATGTATCTATATGTGTATGTATGTTATAAGTGTAGGTATATGTACCTATGTATATAGGTATATTATTAGGTATCTGTGTGTTGTCTTTATTTAAGTAATTTTGAACCGCTACAAAATCTCTGTTTATCGTTATGGTTGACTGGGAGAAACCGCTTTTAGCATTAAGTTCGCCAACTGTATACAATTTTATATTGTGGAACAATAAATTTTTAATAAATAAATATTAAAACAGTAAAAAAAATGTGTCTGTACATTAAATAAATATATTTCCAAAAAAAAAAATTAATTGGGCGATTAAGACATAGTAATAAAGTAAGAATGAAAAAAAATGTCTGTCTGTTTGTACTCGCTAATCTCCGAAAATACTGGACATATTGGAATGAAA
The DNA here is from genome assembly GCA_963555685.1 of Acrobasis consociella. Taxonomy (NCBI): domain Eukaryota; kingdom Metazoa; phylum Arthropoda; class Insecta; order Lepidoptera; family Pyralidae; genus Acrobasis; species Acrobasis consociella. The sequence goes on from OY743127.1 coordinate 3,013,641, forward strand.
CTTTTTTGTTATTTATATATGTTAAGCCTGGGCAACATATATGGTTATATTTTATATATCATTGATTTTGCAAAAGGGAACACCTGATGCAAAACCATAATAGGTAGGTGCATCAGTTGTACTATTTTCAAAGTTTATTGACGTTCCGCGTCAATTTGAATCGCGCACACCAAATATAGGTAACATCAAAGTTAGAACTAAATAAATCCGGACCTTACCCGGTGTCTGTAAAATTACATAAAAGGGTGAATTTCAACAAGAGATTTTTAATTGTCATTTCGGCGGGATTTTTTTATATCAATGCTATCTATATATATTGAGTAACAAATAAAACTTTAGCCTTATGTGTAACATGTGCGGGAGTGGGCATCAAATATCATCAAAACTTACTGAAATATTTAAGGTTGAATTTTTGTGAATCCACTGAAATGAAAAGTGTCCACCGAAATGAAAAAAATGTCCACCGAAATGATAATTTCACCACTGAAATGATAAGACTGTGCACCGGAATGAAATTAGTCCACCGAAATGATACAGCTAAGAACAATCGTCTGCTAAGTTAGGGTTCCTTTCTGTATATTTGTCAGGTTTGATTACCACATTTTTAAGTCTCGAACTTAGGTACTTTACGGCAAACTCATTTTGTATGATTTGTCCTATATGTAAAATACATTTAACTCGAATTTCACGCGGACGAAGTCGCGGGCAACAGCTAGTGTTACTTCTACACTAGTAGTATTAAGTGAATATGACAACCCCCCTATAATACATCCACAATATAGGACCAACACTCTAGGCAAAAGTACATCACAAAACTGAAATGATTTAATATTAGACACAAGGATCTCTAAAACTTTATGGATTTATCATTTCAGTGGTACATTTCATTCCCGTGGACTGTTATCGGTATTATAGTCCACCGAATCCACTGAAATGATAACACCGAGATTATAAAAAAAGGTTAGTTTTACATTTAACTCCGAATTAAAATCATTATTAAAATTTCAACACTACTCAAACAAAACAGTACTTAGGGCGAATTTAAAACACAATTTTGAAATAAATTAAAATGAACCTAGCACGAGTAATAAGGGCCACCGAAATGAAACCATTTTTGTCCCCATACCACCGAAATGATAAACTTACTTTTTGGTGGGAACCCACAATGACGTTGCGACCGGTGCGTGTACTTCGCGAGCTTGAAACGGACAGATCCGAAGTGAGGAAAGGCAGGGGGGGCACAACAACGCAATGTTGACAAGATTATTCTACTAAAACTTACTGTCCTCTGAAATGATAACTTTTTTCAGGACAAAAGTTGACTGATTGTCAAATGTATCAGAAAGAAGATAAACAAACAATAATTGTTTTAATTGATAGGCTACATTATAATTTAACAATACTGAAATCAATTTTAATCCAAATAATGGATGTATTTGCAGGGGAAGATATTTTAGGAGCGGAGTTAGGTTCAGGACAGGCCACCGTGATGATAAAATGACATTTTGTCATTTTTTATTTAATGTTATAGAGGCCATTTCTCAATGATTTTTTTTGCCAAGGTCGAGAAGTACTTACTTTACTAAGAAAAAAATAAAAAAGTCATAAACTAGTACATTGCACTACCGTTCTCAGGATTGCCGTGTATTTTTTCTGCTAGGGCAATTTACCCAAAATACGAAAAAACTAACAAAACATTTTTAAACTTATTAAAAACCCATGTGTTAAAAAAATCATATTATTCAGTCGCCGACTACCTTCAGGCTAGAAAAAATAGAAAATGTCTACCTCCCTCTCGTCCCATTGCAATGCCTGACAATTTAATTCGATTAAAAACGAACAAAGAATTAATTCATCATCATCAGGTCTTTTTTCCGCTAAAAGTGGCTTTTGGGTCTTGCGGCCCTGGGCTCTGCATAGAACCGCAAGACCCAAAATGCTCTGTCTGCCCCATTAGGGATAAAGACGTGATAGTATGTATGTATGTATCAGGTCTTTTTGTCTTCACTGCAGGAGCACGACCATCTCTGTATTACCCGAGCCAAACTTGGCTAGAGCTGCCAGAGGTCTTGGTCTACACTCTCCACGCTGGCCAGACGGGTTGGAGAGGTCTTATTGATGTTTATAAGCTTTGTTTAGCTTGTATTCCCTAAGTCGCCTTCTACGACATCCACGGGAGGTCTTGGAGTGGCCCTATTCTACTCTGCCGGAAACCACACGGCAAACAATTAATGACATAAATATAAAGGGTTCCATATATAGTAAGTACCTCTACCAAAGAAATTGAACTAGACGCATCAATATCCCTTATCTCAGGTACCTACTTAAATGCATTTGCATAGATGTCAGTTAGTAGGTATTAAACTATAACTAAGAACCGTTTTCCGATATTCAACTTATACCAAATGCTATCTGAAATTGGCTCATACAGTGAATCCTGCAGAATCCTAGTTTTACATTCGTCCATATTTAGGTTAAGGACAGTGGCCTTTGATGAAAAAGGTTTAGATACAGCGGCACTCAAAAAAGTGCAAATTAGCTCTTTTACTATTTTGCACGTTTCTCCATCCTACTTTCTACTTTCTACTTCCTATACCAATATTATAAACGCGAAAGTTTGTAAGTGTGGATGGATGGATGTTTGTTACTCTTTCACGTAAAAACTACTGAATGGATTTAAATGAAACAGTACAATGATATAGCTTATACGACATCAGAATAACATATAGGCAACAATTTATAAAGATACTGCGCAGACGAAGTCGCGGCACCAGCTAGTAGGATATAATATAATACTTCTAATAAAGAAAAGTTGTGTGCTTTCAGATCCATATTTTTGAAATAGTAGTGAGTCTACACGACATTAATAAAAAAGACGTGTGGCACTCGGGGACTGCCGCGGTAAAGCTATTGCATTAAGGTGGTTCGATTCGGTGATTTTTTACATGGTAGGCAGAGTGGAGAGCGTGAGGTTTTTTCGTTACGGAATTTCTGGATTCGGTCCCCGCGCTCAAGGCCCGCGATAGAAGCTATGCAATAGCTTAAAAATGCTATGTACGGCGTCATTATATTCCAAACAAACAATGTCAATCGGTGAGTCAGTCAATGGTACCTATTGTAGGTTTGTATTTAAAAAAAAATTTTTAAAAACTTAAAACCGACTTCAACTCCAAACCAATGTTGATGCATCATGAAATCGTACCTACTTTCTAAAAGCAAATGCTCTAGTCACAATAAAAAAAAACCTAAATCGCAATATGTGTGCTTATAAAATTCAAAGAGTTTAGTAATCAAGAGATTTCCTTTGGCAGGGTGAACCATCTAAACCCTTAGACCATTTTAAGAAGAATCTTAAATTGTTGGACTGGAGGAGTTATGACGTCATCAATTGTTGGTCTGGAATTTGTGAAAAATTTTTTTAAATCCCCTCGTGTGTGATATGAAATGATAGTGCTTTATGAGCTGATTCTAGAAATATACTACTACATCATTTCATTTCAGTCAACTGTTTTCTGAAAAAATCAAAAACAGTTTGGGCTCCTGCAGGTAGAAAACGAATGAATGTTTTTTTTAAATGTACATTTGCTTAGCAAATAAACTGGTTTACGTTATTGAAGTATCCTAAAATAAAATAAAATCATTGCAAGTAGCTCAATATCAACAGCCAAGGATAAATGAAATGAAGCCACGAGGTGATTTCTGATTATATCCGATAGCTGATGCTGATACCATTCCACTTATTACAGAATAGCTATAAACCCTGACTTGGTACATACATACATACATACTATCACGTCTTTATCCCTAATGGGGCAGACAGAGCATTTTGGGTCTTGCGGTTCTATGCATAGCCCAGGGCCGCAAGACCCAAAAGCCACTTTTAGCGTCATGGTGGGCGAGAAGATGGAAAAGCAATCAATACAGTGATGGGTTGCTAGCCGCATCGCCTGTTAATATGATTTACATTTTTGCCCATTCCCTCGATCGGCTTTTACGATCTGCGTGGGAAGAGAAGCAGCTGGTACATTCTAAGTTTTTTTTTATTTCTCCCAGACCAGCATGGGAATAAAGAAGTTTCCAACAAATCAAATCAGACACTTTTTTCTAAACGTCAAAACAAACATTTTCTATGGAATTTGTATGAAATAAAAACGAATGACGTCATAGTTTCTTAGAGTCAAATAGCGCTCTTAATATCAGTTTTTCCGCATTATTAAATCTTATATCACGTTGAAAATGGATATGATCAATGACAAGTGACATTATTTTGTGACATTTTATTCTTTTAACAGTGCCAAACAATTTATTTTTGACCCAGGAAACTTGCTTATTGAACCTGACTTGGTGAACTTAAGTATACACCGTGGAAGGGACATATATCCGTAAAAATCAAACTGCGGGTTATACTAGATCGATATATGGCTAAAAAAACTTAAAAAGCAATCAAAAAACTAAAATAAAAATTTACATTGCCAAACAAACTGCCCGGCTGCACACTTTAGTATGGAAATGCCGATTTATTAGACCTTTATTTTAATTTCATGATACTATAGTGGTCTATCATAGCCCGTGGTTCCGTGGTAAGTATATCCCCTTCACGTAATCACAGAATTAATAATAGTGACGTAATATAAAACAGAAATTAACTAAATATCTCAAGTTAAAACTTTTAAGCCTGGTGACGGACAGACGGACGGACAGACAGCGAAGTCTTAGTAATAGGGTCCCGTTATTACCCTTTGGGTACGGAACCCTACAAAGAAGTTTAAAAAAATTTAAAAGAAATTGACATTCCCAAACAAATAGCCCGGGCGGATGTACACTTTAGTATGGAAATGCAATTTTTTGGTCTTATATTGTTATTTTAATTCCATTTTATTATAGCTGTCTAGTAGCCTGTGGTTCGATTTATTACGGGTATATCCCTTCCACGTTACATAAAACAGAAATTACCTAAATAACTCAAGTTAAAACTTTTTAATGAGCAAACGTATATCACGTTCTTTAATTAAAATTCAGAACTTGTAATATGTGTCAAATATTACGCAGGGCGCTTCGGAAACTCAAAGGTTACTGACATAATATTACATCTAACCAAATATAACTTTAATCATTAACTTTAGGTGGAAACGATGATTAGGAAGATCAGTTTGTGGTAAATATTTGTATGAAGTAAATCTATACATATAATAAAACAGTAAATAAGCGGCCAAGTGCGAGTCGGACTCGCCCATAAAGGGTTCCTTAGTAGCAAATAACATAATATAAAAGTCTTGTAGTATGTTTTTTTTAATTTTTATATTTGAGTTGATTGAATGAAAGGTAAATTGCCGTTTACGATTTATGACGTATTAAAAAAAAATACTTACTAGATCTCGTTCAAACCAATTTTCGCTGGTAGTTTTCATGGTAATGAACAACATATATTTTTTTTAGTTTTATAATTCCCTTATTTTAGAAGTTACGGGGGGGACACACACTTTTTTCCACTTTGGAAGTGTCTCCCGCTCAAAGTATTAGGTTAAGAAAAAAATGATATTAGAAACCTCAATATCATTTTTGAAGACCTATCCATAGATACCCCACACGTATGGGTTTGATGAAAAATACATTTTTGAGTTTCAGTTCTAAGTATGGAGAACCCCCAATTTTTTTTGTTTTTTTTTTTTCTATTTTTGTGTCAAAACCTTAATGCGGTTCACATAATACATCTTCTTACCAAGTTTCAACAGTATAGGTCTTATAGTTTCGGAAAAAAGTGGCTGTGACATACGGACGGACAGACAGACAGACAGACATGACGAATCTATAAGGGTTCCGTTTTTGCCATTTGGCTACGGAACCCTAAAAAGTGTGTCTGTACTTTGAATATATTTCCAAAAAAATATTGGGGGCGACGGAGACTTAGTTAAAAAGTAAAAATTAAAAAAAATGTTTGTGTGTTTGTCAGTATGTACAGGCTAATCTCCGGAAATACTGGACAGATTCAAATATTTATTTTTTATTACTTATATAGCGGTTAAGCTTGGGCAACATATAGCTATGAATTATTTTGGAAAATGGAACACCTGATGCAGAACTATAATGGTCCAGCTAAACCATAACACAAAAATGACGCCTTAGTAAAAGTTGTTCAGCCTAATGAGCATTTTCCAGAGACATATGTCCACGCGAAGTCGCGGGCTTCGGCTAGTACAAAAATATGGTTGGACAAATCACAATGATTGAGCTTGCCCCAAAGTTTAATCTTGTGTTTATCAGATTTTTTGGTCTTTACTGCACACTCGACCCTCTTTGTACTCCATACTCGGCCAAAGCAGCCAGAGGTCTTGGCCTCCACGGTGGCCAGATGGCTTAAAGGGGTCTCATTGATGTTTATAAACTTTGTTTAGCTTGTTTTATAATCTTGTGTTATGGAATAGGTACTAATTTAAGGATTGGTTCTATATTTTATTAGTGCATATTAAGTAATTTTTATTTATTCTTTACCCGAGACTTCCTCTGCGTAAATTTAGTACTTTGTATTAAAGATTTCTTAAGGTGGCAATATAGGAGTCCCTATATAAATTTTCGCTTTCCTATTCATTCCCTTAATGAATCATTTTTAGAAAAAAAATCTATTGTTTGTTTTTCCTTTGGTCTCGAAGTATATCCTTCCGAAGCAAATTTCATCTACGGTTTAGTGGCTAAAGCGTGAAGAGGTAACAGACACACAGATTTACTTTTGCATTTAATATAGGTATTAGCTTTGGTCTGAGGGTACTAGCAGTGTCCGTGGGCTTCGCTCCCCGTGGGAATTTAAGGAAAAAGTATCCTATCTCCTTCCCTGGGTATCAAACTATATCCATATCAAATTTCGTCTAAATAGGTTCAATAGCTGAAGCGTAAAGTGGTAACAAACAAACAAAACAAATATAAAACACACTTTCGCAGTTATAATATTAGTAGGAAGTAGGTTAGGATAGGATTAGCTGCGCCCCGCGGTGCTACCTGCGCCTAAAGTAGCCTATGTGTTAATCTAGCGTATGAGCTTCCTGCATACCAAATTTAATATCAAAATTGGTTCAGCCGTTTGCGCGTGAAGAAGTAAGAAAGAAACACACACACACTTACAAATATTTGCCTTTATGATATTAGTAAAGTGTGATTAGTGTGATAAGTAAGGATAGTAAGGAAGTAAAGATAGTAAGGCTGTAACGATATCGAGCGTCAAATTTAGCTGCATTACAAAGAAACACTCCATTACTCAGGAAGTCCTGAGCATTAATATAGTGCACTTATACTAATGCTCTTCTTTATAATATGAGTGTTATAATAATATGTAAGTGTGATAAGTAAGCAAGTAAGGATAGTAACGAAGTAACGATATCGAGCGTCAACTTTAGCTACATTACAAAGAAACACTCCATTACTCAGGAAGTCCTGAGCATTAATATAGTGCACTTATACTAATGCTCTTCTTTATAATATGAGTGTTATAATAATATGTAAGTGTGATAAGTAAGCAAGTAAGGATAGTAACGAAGTAACGATATCGAGCGTCAACTTTAGCTACATTACAAAGAAACACTCCATTACTCAGGAAGTCCTGAGCATTAATATAGTGCACTTATACTAATGCTCTTCTTTATAATATGAGTGTTATAATAATATGTAAGTGTGATAAGTAAGCAAGTAAGGATAGTAACGAAGTAACGATATCGAGCGTCAACTTTAGCTACATTACAAAGAAACACTCCATTACTCAGGAAGTCCTGAGCATTAGTATAGTGCACTTATACTAATGCTCTTCTTTATAAAATGAGTGTTATAATAATATGTAAATGTGATAAGTTTGTAAGTAAGTATAGTAACGAAGTAACGATATCATGAAGCGTTAACATTAGCTGCATTACAAAGAAACACTCTATTACTCAGGAAGTCCTGAGCATTAGTTTAAGTGCACAGTTTCTAGACACAAAGCTGTTAAATAGCTCCCTTGATGAAGTGCCCGACTTACTTCCCGGGATTTTTTATCATTACGCCGGCCACCTGGCATTTCTTTATAATATGAGTGTGATAATAATATGTAAGTGTGATAAGTAAGCAAGTAAGAATATAAGGAATAAGGATAGTAAGGAATAAAGATAGTAAGGAATAAGGATAGTAAGGATATCGAGCGTCAACTTTAGCTACATTACAAAGAAACACTCCATTACTCAGGAAGTCCTGAGCATTAGTTTAAGTGCACAGTTTCTAGACACAAAGCTGTTAAATAGCTCCCTTGATGCTGCCCGACTTACTTTCCGGGATTTTTGGAACGAAGTTCCTTATCGCGCGTTGCGAAAGCTAGACGGAAAAAATTAAGACCAAAAGTTGTAACGACACTTTTTGCTGTAGTTGTAAGCCGTGCGACGTGCGCGTGTTTCTTTGTCTCTCTCTGTCTCTCTCGAACTTCGTTACATCCGGGTGTCCCTTGACACCTCTCAAGTTTTTTTCATTACGCCGGCCACCTGGCATTTCTTTATAATATTAGTGTGATAATAATATGTAAGTGTGATAAGTAAGCAAGTAAGGATATAAGGAATAAGGATAGTGAGTAACGATATCGAGCGTCGACTTTAGCTACATTAAAAAGAAACACTCCATTACTCAGAAAGTCCTGAGCATTAGTTTAAGTGCACAGTTTCTAGACACAAAGCTGTTAAATAGCTCACTTGATGAAGTGCCTGACTTACTACCCGGGATTTTTTCATTACGCCGGCCACCTGGCATATCTATATGTTACGGTTCATTCAAGAAATTTGATTTTTTTTACCGACTTCAAGAATAGAGGAGGTTATCAAATTGTCACGATCTTTTTTTTTCTTTTTTTTTATGTATGTTTAACGATTATTCTAAGACGCCTGAACCGATTTAGAAAATTCTTTTTTTGTTAGGAACAGTATACTTGCGACGTGGTCCCATAGAAATTTTATCAAAATCCTTTGTCTAAACTAGATGTCAACTTCATTTGGTCGGGTAATGGTTTAAACGTAGTAACAAAGATAGTCTGCGTTTTCGAAGATAGTAGATTTTTTCTATTTCCATGATTGATTTTTATTATGCGGTATACGGTTAGGACTGGCATCGTTGAAATACACCCGAGTGGCCAAACTACCAGCAACACGGTAAGTTATTCAAGCTGGAAGTTTGGTCATAAAACACTTCGTTAGTTTGATTTAGAGCTCTTTGGAAGTGCAAGGTGACTTGCAATTATGCGCAGAAGTGCATTTAGGGTTGGGTCTCATTTGTCAGCACGAAAAACCACTTTTCTAGCGAGCGAGAGAGAGCACAGTCACCTAAACGAATGATTTTCTATACAAAAAACCGTTTTTCGTTTGTCGTTTCGTTTACTCTCTCTTGCTCTAGCGAATGACGTTTCTGAGCGACAGAAAAGGATAGCCGCATAGAAAAGTGCTACCTACAAGGTGGTCTGATGACTTGACAAAGGTCGCTGGAGAGCGCTGGATGCAGGCCGCTCTGGATCGGTTATTTTGGAAATCCATGGGAGAGGTCTATGTCCAGCTGTGGACGTTAAACGGCTGTATTGATGATGATGATGATGATAAAGAGAGGTCAAGTTGGAAAATGATTTTAGGGTTCGGTACCCAAAGGGGACCCTATTACTAAGACCTCGCTGTATATCCGTCTGTCTGTCTGTCACCAGGCTGCATCTCAAGAACCGCGATAGCTAGACAGTTGAAATTTTCACAAATTATGTATTTCTGTTGCCGCTATAATAGCAAATACTAAAAACAAATATTTAAGGGGGCCGGCTATTTTTTATTGTCCTGGGTCTTCGATATCGGTGACTTAGGTACTTAATTGTCAGTATTTGTGACGTCAGCATCATTATATATTAATCCAAAGAAAACATCAAAGGCAAAAAACGTAGGACGTTCATTGAATTGATTCTAAAGATTCGCTTCCGACGAATAACGTCGAATTTCGGCGAACTTTAGCAGAATCTGATCAATGGAAAGATCACTGCCAGATGCGGCTTTTGTCTTGCTCATGTCGTTGATGAACCAAAGATATTAAATAATAGACAGATCTCTCTCATCTTAGTAAATATATACCATCAAAAACATAAATGTTAAAATGGGAGCCAAGTCCAATGTCCGACATTGTATGACGCCGCAGAATTTTTTTTGCAACTTTAGGGATAGGGATTATAATACTAGGTCACTACAGTATAATAAAATTAAAATTACAGTCAAAATTTTTAAAAAGTCGGCATTTCCGTACCAATATGTACAGCTGCCCGGACAATTTGTATGGGAATGTGGAATTTTTTTTTTGTTTTTTGGCTATTATTTTAATTCCATTGTACTATAGTGATCTAGTATAGCCCGTGGTTCGATTTATTCAGGGCATGTCCCTTCCACGTTGTAAACATAAATACGTCCTGCGCAAAGCCCGGGCGGGCCACTAGTTTTGAATATGATGTACTCGCAATATCAATGTAATTTCCTAAATGGCTAATTGTATAAACTGGACGTTTAGAGAAAGAAATCCTAAATTTCAAACATCCTTACCTAACATAAATCTTGAAACCTTCACTTTACCAGGACAATGGCAAGCTATGAAAGTGATTTTATCAAATGACCCTCCTTTCAGGAATCTCCACGAATGATTGATGACAACGTATCTTTCCAACAAACATCGTTGTGATATCTTGCCAGCTATTACCTTTTATAATAATACTTCGTTAATAATACCTTGAGCAGGCCTGTCTCACTCCGCGGTAGGTATTAAAAAAGCAAGTACAAAATAGTACGTACGGCGGCCACGCCAGCGTGGCTAATCAGTGCGGCAGAAAAGGTAAGCGTTACGCGATAGAAAGAGACGAAGAGAGATGGAACGTCTAGGTGAAATATAACTGTAGGTTATTAGCGTTGTGCGATCTGAATTGAACTTAATTGTATCGCAGCGAGAGTCGCTATTCCTTTAATTGATTTTTCCGAGTGAATCTTCTGTACTTGTACTATTATGTATTCTGTGCTTAACCCTAGATAACCCGCTTAACTATTTTACGAACTACTGTTTATGATTTAACGTGAGAACGTGAAGCTTTTCTACGCACATTTGCGGAAAACAGCCAAAGAAAAGCTTCATCTTCTCATTTTAAATTATAAACAATAGTTAATAAAATAGTTAAAAGGATTATCTAGGGTTTGGTCAAGACAAAATTTCAAATGATATCACCGTATCGTTTCAAATGATTTATTTAAAATGGGGGCGCCACTGTACCCCGGAAAATTCATGTACGGCCTTAAGTACACTAAGTAAAGTTACACATAGATCCTTTAAACCCCTGCAAAAAAGAGGCGTGTTATAAGTTCACCGTGTGGTTTCCGGCAGAGGAGAATAGGACCACTCTAAGTTTTCCCGTGGATGTCGTAGAAGGCGACTTAGGAAATACAAGCTGAACAAAGTTTATAAACATCAATAAGAGCTCTCCAACCCGTCGGGTCAGCGTGGAGAGTGTAGGCCAAATCCTCTGGCTGCTCTGGTCTATTATGGCTCTAGTAGTACAGAGAGGGTCGTGCTCCTGCAGTGGAGATTTCCAAGTTATTCCCATATTAATTTGGTGAAAACATGATGAAGAACTTTGGAGATATGGAAGAAACTCTTGAAAGAAATTGAAGTCCGTTGTTTTATTTGTTAAAAGTTTAATTATAGTTTTGAAACATTATGTCGGGGCTCTAAAGAACCATGCAACGTGGAGAAAAAGCCTTAACTATATTTGCACACATTATTTTTACGTTCGACCGCCATAATGGTTTTGTTCATAGCACATCTTGTTAACAAACCTCATTGTACTAATCCAAAAGATCTCACAAAGGCACTAAGTAAGCCGAGTTGTGTTGTATTTCGTTTTTCTTTGACTTTACTTGTGAACCTTACTCAAACCAGACGTTAATGACCCTCTCACACACACCAACATCATCGTGTGTGTGTTTTTATAAAGTCTATGTACCTACCTACCTTAATTAAACAACGTGGAATGATCATACCCGTAATAAATTGAACTACCAGGCTATATAGTAGATCACTATAGTATATGGAAATAAAAAACGGCAAAAAATATTAAAAATAATTACAGTCAAAATATGGACTTGAGAGAGAATAGTTTATATATCATTTTTAACCATCAGTATGGGAAACTTCTACACCCTTATTTTTTCTTTCATGTTCATATTTATAATTTAAAAACTATTTATATGCCTAGATTTAAGAAATTTCTTTGAAATTACAAAGTTTTACCGAGATTTGACAAATAATTTCAAAATAAATATTTTTTTATACCTTTGTATAAAAATGTATGGTAAGGGGACTCTTATCGTCGGTTGAAATAGTGACGTTTCCACGCGCAAGACAGTCCAATGATGTATCCGTGCGCGTGACAGTAAAGTGACATTTCTTCGCGCAAGACAGTGCAGTGACGTATCCGTGCGCGTGACAGTAAAGTGACATTTCTTCGCGCAAGACAGTGCAGTGACGTATCCGTGCGCGTGAAAGTGAGGTGACATTACCAGTGCAGTGATAAGTGTGGGAAGAGGACTAGTACGCTGTCAACTGTGAGTACCCCAGAGTTTTAAATAAAGACACTATTCAATAGGATTGTCGTTTCCTTTCCTATCCCCAACACACTCTCTCGACAATTTGTAGTTCCGCTACACATTACTAGACGGTGTCCTCGGTTTTTTTTTAATTTGCCTGTAAGATACTTTCACTGTACTCTTACCTCTGTATGAACCGACGCTAATCCCCTTAAAGCCGGCAAAGCGCCGAATTGCGAAGTAAAGATAATTTGCTTTGTCTTTGACTAATCAGACGTAGGTAATCTTAGAAGCTACGAATCTAAGGTCTAACAAAATAAACTGAAACAAACAAAATATTTTAAGAGTGAATTCAGTGCAAGATACTAAACAACTTTCCCCAAGGAACTCACTCTCACCTGAGCGTTTTCCCAGTTGCATCCTCAGTTGCAATGCTGAGAAGCCCGGGGTCCGCTAACATTCCCCAAGGAACATATGTCGAAATATGAAAAATATTTTTTGGCATTCCATACTAATCGGATCAGCTGAACGGTCAACTTATCATCATCATCATCATCATCATTTCAGCTGCACAACGTCCACTGCTGGACATAGGCCTCTCCCAAAGATTTCCAAAATGACCGATCTAGAGCGATCTATCAACTTATATGGAAGGCCAAAAATTACTTTTCATAATTTGACATATCTCGGGTAGTTGTTAACTCTCACGGACTCTATTCATCCTTAAAATAGTTTCAGTATATTTTGTTAGACCTTATATCTATATTTTCTGCTTATCCCCAAATTGGCTTGATGGAGGATGCAGCTGATACATTCTAAGTTTTCTGTTTACTCCCAGACCATGGAAGATTTTGAAATAAACATTAACTAGCTGGTGCCCGTGACTTTGTCTACGCAGGATTATCACACAATATCTTTATAAATTGTAGCCTATATTATAATGTATAAGCTATATTATTGTAAAGTTTCATTAAAATCCATTCAGTAGTTTTTACGTAAAAGAGTAACAAACATCCATCCATACTTACAACCTTTCGCACTTATAATATTAGTAGGAAGTAGGATAAAACAGCGTGACGTCACTTCACGATCAGCTTTTTATTTTTAATCAAAGGTGACGTAAATCACCCCCACTCCGAAACTTTAAAGAGCTGTATCTTTGTGAATCTTTAGCACGTGCAAATATGGTAATATTTGCACGCCTGCTTGCAGGCTGGTTACATAAATCATGCAAATAAATGATTCTATTCTATTCTATAAGTACTATTCTATACACGTTGTTAAACCATAAAATATGGGACCTTTAATACTTAATTAAGAAAAGTGTACACTAACGATTATGATGTCCAAAGCTAGTGATAAAAAAAATCTTAAGTCTCTCAAAGTCATAAAAACATACTTTTACGACCTACTTATTCCATCATACATGCGAACGGCCTCCCGACATAAAAAATCATATGAAATGAAACTTAATCAGGCATAAGAAGGTCTCTCACGTAAAGTCAACCCGTTGAACGAAACGCCAAGGGACGAAATGGGCCGAACTAGAAAAAAAAGGTCAAGTGTGTGTCGAACTAAGTAATTTTAGAGTTCCGTAGTAACCGACGGAAGTGTCGTGAGTGTCTGTAGATAAATAAATAAACAATAAATATATAGGGACAAATTACACTGATTTAGCTAGCACCAAAGTAAGTTTGAGACTTGTGTTATGGGATACTAACTCAACGATTCTATATATTTTATAACAAATACTTAAGTGATAGTATGTATGCATGTATGTGTCATTAGACTCATGTTAGATTTTTCAAGCTGTCTAATGACATCGGACATAACTTAGCAAAGAAAATTATTTTAAACTTTATTGCACCGAAACACTGAAAAGTAAGATAAAAAATACAATAAAAGTTATTAATCATAGAAATACATCAACTTAAATAAATAAATAAATATATAGGGACAAATCACACTGATTGAGCTAGCCCCAAAGTAAGTTCGAGACTTGTGTTATGGGATACTAACTCAACGATACTATATTTTATAACATATACATATACTTAAACTAAAAAAAAAGGAAAAATATAGAAGATTAACAGAACAGAACTAAAAAAATTATAAATACTTATAAAGAACCTAACAAAGGCCATAAATGACGGCCAAAAATTACTTGACATGCCTTCCGAAGCACGGAGGAAATCCTTTGTCACATGTGGCAATACAATTTTCTCTTTTTTCGACAAAAATGTTATCAGCATCATGGATAGAATGATGGTAATAACATAAAAAAAATACATATATGCTAGTCCGCCACCCAGAGGTCCCGGGTTCGATTCCCGGTCAGGGCAAGTTGGAAAATGGCCTTTTTCAAATTGTCCTGGGTCTTGGATATTTATCTATATATGTATTTGTTATAAAATATAGTATCCCATAACACAAGTCTCGAACTTACTTTGGGACTAGCTCAATCAGTGTAATTTGACCCTATATATTTATTTATTTATTTATTACGTCTTTATCCCTAACGGGCAGACAGCAATTGGGTTTTTGCGGCTCTAAGCAGTCAGAGCCCAAGTCCGCAAGACTCAAAGGCCACTTTTAGGGAGATGGTGGGCGAGAAGGTGGAAAAAGGAATCAAAAAGGTTGCTAGCCGCATCGCCTGATAATATGATTTGCATTTTGGTCCACTCTCTTGATAGGCCTTTACGATCTGCGCGGGATGAGAAGCAGCTGGCACATTATAGGTTTTTTCTTTTCTCTCAGATCAGAGTTAAAAAATGGTGTTCATTATCATCATCATTTCAGCCGCATAACGTCCACTGCTGGACATAGGCCTCTGCCAAAGATTTCCAAAATGACCGATCTAGAGCGGCCTGCATCCAGCGCTTTCCAGCGACCCTGGTCAGGTCATCTGACCACCTTGTAGGTGGGTGCCCTACGTTTCGCTTGCCAGTACGCGGTCGTCATTCAAGAACCATTTTGCCTCATCGGCCATCGGTTCGTCGCGCTATGTAATAAAAATGGTGTAAAAACTTCTAATTTCTTAATTTTTCTGTTTATTGGAGAGAGGATTTTTGTCCAGCTTTGCTCTTATATAATGATCGTTAAAGAAAAAGGTCAGACGAGAAATTTAAAATGGTTTTCCCATTAATTCCCGGAACCCTTCAACCCTCGCACACCCGGCGGTGTAGGCCCATTGATCCGATTAACGCCCACCTGAGAAGTTCACCTTTCTCGCTTTACTGCGGGGTTAACAGGGTGGTATAATGGAAGATTGTTTTTAGAAATTGATTTCCAGAATGAATATAAAAAATTGAAAATGGTAAACTATTTTATGTAAGTACGAATCTTTCATGCTGGACTGGGAGATAAGAAAAAGTGGATATTAGACACAAGAATATTTTATAATTTACTAGCCGAAGCCTGCGACTTCGTTCGCGTGGACTTTATATCTCTGGAAGATGCTCATCAGGCCAAACAACTTTTACTAAGGCGTCATTTTTATATTTCTTATAGTTTAGCTGGACCATTACAGTTCTGCATCAGGTGTTCCATTTTCCAAAATCATTTATATACCCTATATGTTGCCCGCTTAGAACAGCTATATAACAGAAAAAGTTTCATTCAGACACACAGACAGACAATTTTTTTTTTTAAATTCTTACTCTATTACTATGTCTCCATTGCCCCCAATATTTTTTTCGGAAATATGTTTAATTTTTTTTATTACTGTTTTACATATTATATGTATAGATAGACAAGTAATTATTAATACTCGCGTACGAAGGGTTCCTTACTATAAAATAAATCACGTTTGTTGTATATACAACAAATTAACGTGATTTTTTAGGGTTCCGTACCCAAAGGCAAATAAACTTTGATTTGATTTGATTTGAAGGGTAAAAAGCTGTCTGTCCGTCTGTCCGTCTGTCTGTCACCAGGCTGTATCCCAAGAACCGCGATAGCTAGACAGTTGACATTTTCACAAATTATGTATTTCTGTTGCCGCTATAACAACAAATACTTAGAATAATATTAACTCATATAACAAACGTGATTTTTTATAGAAAATGGTGCAAAACCTTTCGTGCGCGAGTCCAACTCGCAAATGGCCGGTTATTAATAAAGGTAGGTAGGTGTCTCTAAGCACAATCAAATCACACAAAATTGTAAAAATAGAAGTAATTTTGCGATCAAATAAACAAAAGTTAACGCATGAGTTAGGTAAGTCTAGATTTATTAGACTTGTAACCTCTAGGGTTCAAGTTAAGGATGCCTAATAAATTTGTCTCGTCCCTAGAGATGGGTTTGATGAGACATATAGAGTACTTAGTTGTTTTTTAAGTGTATAGAAGCGGCTAAAGTTGCTCTTAAGGCCTAACGCAGACGACAGACTATCCGTGACGCAGTTTTTAGTCTGTGATAGTCTGTGAAAATAGAACTTTAGGACTCATACGCAGATTAGTCTGGCGTCTGAGTTGGGCCTAAGCGGCACTAAGCTGTAAGTAAATGATCTGACATCAACTTCAACAACTATAATAAAAACATCGATAGATAGTTAAATAACTATGACTTTGACTAAGGGTACTTTTCTGGCTTAAAATAATAATAATTTGATACTGATAAGGAAATAAAACATAACAAAATGTCTCTTGTCATGATCATATCCAGTTTTTACTTGCTTTTACATTTATTATTGCAGAAAACTTTTATATTAAAGGCTTGCGCAGACGACGGAGTTTTCTCCGCGGCGGAGAAAAAAGTACGCGCTGCGAATAAAAAGTCCGCCGCGGATTTACCGCGAACTCAATACGTAAGTCCTTCTTGAGCGCACAACGCGGACTAAAGTCCGCCATGTGCGTACTTTTGTCCAGCCCGCTCCCTGCATGTCTTCTGTTATTCGGGGGACTTTTTGTACGCGGTACTTTTAATCCCTCGTTTGCGTTACTTGATACAGTTGTAATCGATCTATTTTAGCAGACAAAAAAGTCCGCGGACAAAAATCTCTCGTCTGTGCAGGCCTCAAGACCGCTCCAAAAACTATGACGTCATTAGTCTATCATCATCATCATCATTTCAGCCGCACAACGTCCACTGCTGGACATAGGCCTCTCCCAAAGATTTCCAAAATGACCGATCTAGAGCGGCTTGCATTGCTTTTCATTAGTCTATATTTCATACAAATCCCATATAAAATGTTTGTTTTGGCATTTAGAAAAAAATATCTAATTTCGGTTTTTTGAAAGTAGCGTATCGCCATAATGTATCTTTATCTCACGATCTTTATTTTTTTTTCTTTTCTCCCAGACTAACATGACACAGAATAACATACACTTTACTAAGTAAAGTTAAGTATGTATCTCCATTTAATATGCACTTCGCTTGTCTGCCAAATCTAAGGCTCGAAATTCTCGAGAATTCAGATTTCTCCCGAGAGTTCAGACCGCCTACAAGCGTCTGTTGAACGTCGATTTAAAATTTGCATTGCATTAGCGTTTTCCAAGAAAGGCTTTGTTTTTTAAACCCAATTTATCTTTGTTTAGAATTTTATCTCGACGTGTATCGGAATAAAATGCAAATCATGTTAACAGGCGATGCGGCCAGCAACCCATCACTGTATTGATTGCTTTTCCATCTTCTCGCCCACCATGACGCTAAAAGTGGCTTTTGGGTCTTATGGCTCTGTGGTCTTGGGATAGAGTCGCAAGACCCAAAATGCTCTGTCTACCCCATTAGGGATAAAGACGTGATAGTATGTATGTATGTATGTGTATCGGAATAAATAACCGTGTTAAGACGAAGTGGTAGCAGAAGTGGCGCCCTCATATGAAATTAATTGTTTAAAACTAAATACGGTGATAATTATAAATTTTATTTGTATGTCTAGAAAGACCTTTTAACTATTTTATGAATAACTTTTGAAAGTAATATTGGTAGTCCGAACAGGTTTTAAAACTAGACGGACTATTAGTTATAATTTCAAAGGTTCATAAAATAGTTTACAGGTCTTTCTAGACATTGGTACAAATCAAATTTCTAATTATCACCATATTTCGTTTCAAACAATTTATTTCAATTGAGGGCGCCCTTTCTGCTATCACTTCGTCTTAAATACCCTAGACTTTTTAATACCTACGTAGTCTACGTTTTATTTTGAAACCACATGTCAGATTTAGTTAAAAATTGTAGTTTTAAAGAAATTGCTTTAAATCTAGGGTTATTTATAATTGGTTTCCGACTGTAAAATTATGAATTGAAAAGAAAAAATAAGGATGTAGAAGTTTCCCACACTGATGATGATAGATGATAAGAAGAGCTCCCAGTCGTTTGGCTTTCAAACGAGCTGTACATAAATTGTTCCTTCTGCAGTCCTAGTCCCAGTCATCCTGATATATATTTTTATTAGTATCCATGCTAAATATACGAGTATATATATATATATATATATATTTTTTTTTTATTTAATTTTTTTATTTTATGTATGTAGATATCTATTATAAATATGTTTGATAGTTTATTCTTTTAATGTATATGTATCTTTATATATACATATTTATGTACGATATACATTTAGTTTACTTTTTCACGTATTTTATCACGCCAGCCACACATATTTTCCGCTTGGTCCAATGGTTGACCGGGAGAGAATGCCATATGGCATTAGGTCCGCCACTTGTACATTTTTTTATTGTGCAATAAAGTTTAAATAAATAAATAAATAAATGGTCAAAAATGATACTTAAAACACACTTTATTCTATTTCAAACCAGTTATATGCCTAGCCACAGATATAGATGTAATAGATAACGCACGTATCAAGATTTGTATGGAAACCAAGCGTGCCAACTTTTTTAATGCCTACTGTGACGTCAGACGCAATTTTAGTGATGGGAAATTCAAACCGATTCAAAGAAACCGCTCACTACGATTTAAACGATTTATTGAAGACGCACGCCGCCGCCATGATTGTCTCGCTCATACTCATCGATTTTATATCTGTGGTCTCGCTCGCTCACTCCGCGCTCGCTAACCATACGATCGATTAACATTTAAGTTAATCGATTTGTGATAAAAATCACAATCGATTTTCTGATTGACGAATGATATGAAATTGGATAAACAAATGATTCTAAACGGAAAATTGTTTGATAATAAAGAATAAATATTTGTACTCAAATTATTTCAATTTAACTAAAATTTAAACTATACCAACTTATTAAAATTTAAATTAAAACTAAAAATTACAAATAATGTAAATATTTCAATTGAACTTTAAAAATAAAACTATTATTATTCTTAAATAACCGGCCAAGTGCGAGTCGAATTCGCGAACGAAGGGTTCCGTACATTATCTATAAAAAAACACGTTTTTACCGATTTCAATGCGTTTTTTAAATGTTGAAGCAACTTCCCTTGCGGTCGTTCTTAGCCATGTCAGGCTTGTCTCACTCCGCGTAGAGATATCGAAAATATACCGCTTCAATGGGGGAAATGCAGTATGGACGACTCACTAACGAGCAATGAGCAGTGACGCACGTGCGGTTTTGTTCACCAACGTGTGAAGTAGTTCAAAGAGCGACCATATTATATACATGAACTCTGAATATATTACCCTCGTTTTCTAAAGTGTAAATTAGGAAATGAGCTTGTTTATAATCTATTAAATTGGCTCTTTAATAATAGTTTATATCATTCGTCAGTCCGATATCGATTAAAATCGATTATTGGTATATGTTGTAGAACGAACTACACTAGTCGCTAAATTTTACTGACGAATGAGAAATTGCCGGTACCACGACGTCGTAGCGATGCGCGACAGTATCGCTTGTTTCGATATACATTGCTTCTTAACACACAACGTCGGATCAAACGCTCAAAGCAAACGCGGCAATGTAATGTGAATGTAGTTTTTAAACCTTAATCTATACTTATTTAGGTATAATCTTGGAATCACCGCTCGGAATGCTTAAAAAATTGTTTTAAAATGAATTTACGCATATTTTTCTTTTTAAATAACTTAGCTGTGATAGGAAATATGTCCTTGACTTTGGGCGCTTGCAATTTTTGGGCTGTTGCAGTTTATTATCACGCTACGAGGCATTTTTTTATTTTTCGCTGCCGTCCAGCTGCAATCACAGACGCGCGCGGACTGTCAGTAGCGGCGGCCAACCTCGACGCTTTGTCTGAGAACTTACACGCGAAGTAGGTGCATTTAAGTCGTCTATCTATATCTATGTCTGTGTGCCTAGCTAATATGTGCAATATCTTTGAAATAACAAAATTTGCCAAAGTTGGGCATGTCGTTTCGAAATAAAACGCAGACTACTTTTGTATGAACAAGTGTAGTTTGGTCTAGGTTAAATAGACTCTTAAGTATTAGTTATTTCATCGTCATTATTGCACTGCTGGACATAGGTTTCTCCCAAGGATTTCCACAATGACCGATCTAGAGCGGCTTGCATCCAGCGCTTTCCAGCGACCTTGGTCAGGTCGTCAGACTTCGCTTGCCAGTTCGCGGTCGCCATTCGAGAACCTTTTTGCCTCATCGCTCATCGGTTCGTCGCGCTATGTGTCCCGCCCACTGCCACTTCAACAAGCTAATTCGCTGTGCTATGTCAGTTGCGTACCTACTTTGCAACTCCAGTATTGCCTACTTAAGGCAAATAAATGCACTCACGTACTTACGGGCCCTCCAAAAGTTTCTTGGTGAGTTGGGTATCTGTTACGTTAGTAATTATATTATATTTGGCAAAAGTGACGTAGACATTCCTACGGGCTTATGAACAGAAAGTGACTTATTGTCCTATGTCCCCCGGGTGGGGCAGATGTCCGCTACAGCATGGTATAATAAAATAAGGTATTCTCTCTCCGTGACAGCTGATGACGTAGGAAGAACTTGACTACGTCATCAGTGTAATATGTTGCCTCTGTGTGAAATTGAATTACCCGAGCGTAATGCATTTTTGAACTTTACATACCAATTTCAAATTAATAATCCATTTTATCAATTTATAAAATTTTGAATTGATGAATGACGCGAAAATCGCGAGATTCTTAATAGCTAAGTTACTTAACATTTTATTTAATATTAATGAACTAATTGAGAAAGTCCTTAAATTTACTGAAAAGAACAATCAGTGGCAACACTTTCGTGACGTAGTCAAGTTCGTTCTCGGACAGAGAATACCTTATTTTATTCTACCATGCGCTACAGTACTTCTCCATCTCGTTCTGTCTTGAGCAACGCGCTTCACTTCAGGCCAGGATAGCCCAATTGTCTTCATTTCCGCTGTTACTGACCGTCGCCAGGTCTGCTTTGGCCGACCACGCTTCCTCTTGCCTTGAGTCCATGCCAGGGCCTACCTTGAAATGTGAGTGGGATCCCTTCTGAGCGTGTGGCCAATCCATGTCCATTTGCGATTCGCTATTTGGTGATCGATCGGTGTTTCGCCACAGTACAGAATAGAAAGTAATTTATTAATTAATTTGTGCCCATCCATAAGCTCTTGAGTAAAGAATCGGCCACGTTATACATTTAGACTAAGGTGTGTCTTATAGTAATATGAAATCTTGTAAAACATATATTGACTGTAAATGTTTATCAAGTAAAAATTAATCAAATGAAACACAATAAGAAAATACTTTTAAAAGTAATAAACGGAGCAAATACAATATTAATTATTACATTTATCGAGAACAACAAGGCTCGCGAAAATCGTATTTTGCAAATCGAGATATTGTCTCGATACCGATGACATAAATTAGTTAAGATACAGAAGGGCCACTTTACTCGGAAACTTAGAAAAGACGTGATAATGTACGAGTATATTATCTCTTTTAAATGCAACATAATGCCTAGAGGTAATGCCTTTATTTTGTGGCGTTCAAATATAGGTAGACACTACTCCTGGCACCCATCTCTATTATTTTATAGGATTTCTAAGCATTCTTAAGTACTTAACTTATTTACTATCCTGGCTCAGCGACCCAAGGTGAGTCTTGGCCTCCAGCACAAGAGCACGCCAGCGCTCTCGGTCCATCGCTAGCTCTTGCCAGTTGTCGCCAACTTGAAGCTCGCGCAGGTCCGCCATCACTACGTCGCTCCAGCGATACCTGGGACGGCCCACCGACCAATCCGCTGGCCCTGGCATACTCTCTTCACCCCTCGATCCTCGTCCATTCCTTTGACTTCGCCCATGATTATGCTCGCTTACTAGTCTTCATAGTATTTTATGATGCAACAAGAACTACTACTACTATTCAGCTAGCTCAGCGACCCGAAGTGGATTTTAACTTCTGAGACGAAAAAGCGCCACAATTTTCTGTTCTGAGCAATATGGCTGGAGCGATACTGTGCAGGGGGTTACTCCAAAAGTAGTACGCAAGACGGACGTTACTGCGTATCCGCGTTTCAGTGTCAAGCAACATTGAGCACAAAGTTATGATGACAAACTTTTATTTGGTTTGACATAGAAATAGCACGTCATTATCGTACGACTAAGATAAGACAAAATTTCTTTATTGCACCAACTAAGTATGACAATAATCAAAAGTACATTTCAAATATAGTAGGTACAAAGGCGGACTTATCACTAAAGTGATTTCTTCCAGCCAACCTTTGGGTAAAGAAGACTATAAAAGATGTGGGGGAGTTGGCGCAGTTAGAGTATTACAGTGTAGAAAAATACAAGTACCTATACAATTAAAATAATAGGAGTACATACTATAACATATAAACGAACAATAAAGTAATATAAAATGCATAAACTATAAAATTGGTACATACGAACATTAAGGAAAGTAATTAAAAAGTAGCCAGTGAAAAGAAAAGAAGAAAAGAGATATTAGTCAGAGCTAGAGGAAAGGTAACGTATTAGTTTGGGAGTAACTCCCCAGGCTAATCTGCGGGAGATAGAATGAAACAAGAAATGGTTTTAAAATATATCACGCGAGTGGGACTTTAACCAGCGACCTGGTCTTATACGACCGTGTTCTTCCAACTGATCGACACATGTCCAAATCGTCGAATTCCTCCACCATCACCCATCTGTACTATCATTATTTGCACCAAGGGCACTCGATTGGAAATTTCAATTTGGGTACATAAAGCCATGTTTTCTGTGCTTAACTTGAATTCGCACGATTTGAAGTGTACCCGTGGTTTGACAAAGAAAATTATTGTTTTCACCCGACTGACTGAATTTATTACAATTTTTTACTTTTATTTTACTCTTGTGATGTTTGTTTGTAGGCTAGCCGCATTATCGTAATAAAATCTTCTCTCAGTATTATTACATAGCTACCTTTACTTTGTTAATTATTTGCCGGACAAACTACACAATCCACGATTTTCAAGCGTTAACCCCCAATAACTTTGAAACTGCTCAACCGATTTTCATCAAACATAGCTAAGAAAAACTGCAAAGGAACTTGCTTTTACTTTAAAAAAAGCATCGAAATTGGTCCATTCATTCGAGCGCTACGATGCCACAGACAGTCACACATTAGCGTCAACCGTCAAACTTAACTGGCCGTTTTTTTGTCGGGGTTCAAAAATTAAAAAAATATTCGGCTTCCCATACTAATCAGCACTCGGCCAAACGGATTTTTTACCGATTTTAATAACTTTTTTTAAAGAAAGTAGTTTAAAGTAGATCATTGACTGAACTTGCTCTTAAAAAATTATTAGTGGGTAAAATATCACCTTGTATACAAGTTGTAAATCTGTAACTTTGCCATATTCTCAGACGTACCGATACCGATCATACTGAACAACTTTCCGAAAGAGCAGAGGTGGAATTATGATAAAATAATTTTATTTCCCTCACAAAATTGCTAATCATCAGCTGATCGATTTAGTATGGGAAGTCCATTTTTAGGGTTCCGTAGCCAAACGGCACAAAACGTAACCCTTATAGATTGAGAAAATGATATGAGAGGTTTCTAATATTTTTTTTTTCTAAACTGAATAGTTTGCGCGAGAGACACTTCCAAAGTGGAAAAATGTGTCCCCCCCTGACCCCCTGTAACTTCTAAAATAAGAGAATGATAAAACAAAAAAATATATATGATGTTCATTACCATGTAAACCACCAGCGAAAATTGGTTTGAACGAGATCTAGTAAGTAGGTTTTTTTAATACGCCATAAATCGTAAACCGCAAATTACCTTTCATTAAATAAGCTAAAATATAAGAATAAAATAAAAAACATACTACAAGGCTTATATTATGTTACTTGCTCCCTTCATGGGCGAGTCCGACTCGCACTTGGCCGCTTATTTTCATATTTCGACCTATGTTCCTTGAGAAAAGTTGATCACGTCTGGAAATAAGGCATATTCGCAAGGTTACAGATATCTGTATACCCCGTCAGGAACAAAGACGTGAGTTGTATGTATTTACCAAGTCTACCGAAATCTCATAAAGCATCTCATAAATAATATTTATTTTCAGAACAATACTAAATTAAGATTTACTTCTACCAATAAAATTCGTGAGTCCACTCACGTACGGGAACAAATCATATTGCTGTGCTGCGAGTAACTTTCTTATACAGTAGGACTAGATTATTGGGCTATTTGTAAGAGTTATGAGTTTATATACTCCCATGCTGGTCTGGGAGAAATAAAAAAAACTTAGAATGTACCAGCTACTTCTCTTTCCACGCAGATCGTAAAAGCCGATCGAGGGAATGGGCAAAAATGCAAATCATGTTAACAGGCGATGCGGCTAGCAACCCATCACTGTATTGATTGCTTTTCCATCTTCTCGCCCACCATGACGCTAAAAGTAGCTTTTGGGTCTTGCGGCCCTGGGCTCTGCATAGAACCGCAAGACCCAAAATGCTCTGTCTGCCCCATTAGGGATAAAGACGTGATAGTATGTATGTATGTATGTATGAGTTTATGACTTGCCTACCTACGAGAAAGAAAGTTTATTGTGAACTAGCCGAAGCCCGCGACTTCGTTCGCGTGGACTTTATGTCTCTGGAAAATGCTCATCAGGCTGACCAACTTTTGTTAAAGCGTCATTTTTATATTTCTTTATAGTTTAGCTGGACCATTATGGTTGTGCATCAGGTGTTCCATTTTCCAAAATCATTCATATACTACTAGATTAACGTGTACAGACAGACATCTTTTTTTAAATTCTTACTCTATTACTATATCTCTATCGCCCCCAATATTTTTTTGGAAATATATTTAGTGAACAGACACTTTTTTTCTGCTGTTTTTATTAAAGATAAAGATAAAGATAATTTATTTGCCAAACATGTGTTACAAGATATTAGTACATTCAATTTCGTCCAATCATGTTTCCCATCACCGGTGTGCAAATGTGGTCAGAAAGGCTATCATCTATACCTATGCTACCTATATAACTATACTATAATAATATACTTAATCTATGGACCTTATATATAAACTAAAATCAATTCACAATTTATCAGATAAGAAATCCTTAATACTATAATAACATTTGTCTATCAAAAATGACTTAAATTTTTTCTTAAACAAAGTAACATTTAATTCTTTATATTGTTTTGGTATTTTATTATATATTATCGGTGCCATACCTAATACACTATCATGTAATAAAGCAGTTTTGGATGGATGTATGCACAATTTGTCATCACGTCGGTTTCTTTCTACTCTATCAGATAACTTAGGAAACAGGTGAGGATTACTTTTTACAAATATTGCTGTTTCTATTATATATAATGACGGAAATGTTAGAATCTTATGTTTTTTAAAAAGCGGTTCACAACTATCTGTACTTTGTAGTCCGAACATTGCTCGAATACAGCGCTTTTGCATTTTAAATACTATATCTTTATCGGTGGAATTTCCCCAAAAAATTATACCGTATCTAAGGACTGATTCAACAAGGCCATAGTATGCAGTTATTAGTGTATCAGTATTTACTTCATTAGATAACCTATATAGGGCATAAGATGAACTACTAATCCGTTTACAAAGACTTTCAATTTGTTCTTTCCATTTTAACCTACAGTCGATTATTATTCCCAGAAATCGAGTAGATGGAACATTAGATACAATATTGCCCTGGTATTCTAAGTTAAAATTGTTCGCCTTTTTAGGTCTTTGAGTAAAATGCATAATGTTAGTTTTATCAAGGTTTATTTTTAAATTATTATTATCGAGCCATGTTATTATTGAGGCTAATGTCGAGTTAACGTCGAATTTATATGATTTTTTGTCTGTGCATTTAACTGTTACTGTACTATCATCAGCGAATAATGTTATACTATGTTTAATATTCATAGGAAGATCGTTAATATAGATAATAAAAAGGAGAGGCCCTAAAACACTACCCTGCGGAACTCCATATGATACACATCGTTCATTTGATGTGTAATATTTTTCTGTTTTAGATTTAAAATCAAATTTAGATATTTCTGTTACTTGACGACGATCTGATAAGTATGATTTAATTAATTGTAAGACATTACCTCTAATTCCGTATGCTTCAAGTTTGTCTAATAATATTTTATGATGCACATAGTCAAAAGCTTGCGTCATATCGCAGTTGATAGAACAAACTGGATTTCTTTTGTTAACTTCAGTAATAACATTCAGTAAAAAATCATAAATTGCCATATTAATTGTTTTTTTACGACGAAACCCTTTTTGTTCTTTGCAAAATATTTGTTTCTCTTCAAAGTAGGAGTTTAACTCGTTTGAATAGTATTTCTCAAATATCTTTGAAAATATTGAGTTAAGGGCAATGGGTCTAAAATATTCCATACGTTCCCTGTCCGTTTTTTTAAATAAAGGTTTAACTATAGACAATTTTAAATCTTCTGGAAAAATACTTGTTTGAATACTGAGATTTATAATATGACTGAGATGATGACAAATGTGTTCATTTACGGCTTTAACTATTTTTGTTGCAATTCCATCATAACCAACACTGTTTGTATTTTTAAGATTTTTAATAATTTTATATATATCTTGTGGTGTGCTTGGCGCCATAAACATAGAATTTGATTGGTGTCTAATCACATCTCTTTACAGGTTTAACCTTATCAATAAAGTAGTTATTAAAAGAATTTGCTATTTCATCGGGGTCTGAAACAATTTTATCATCAATCTTCAGTCGTGTTACTGGTTCATTTGGTAAATTAAATTTGGAGTCATTGATAATTTGCCATGTCGTTTTTGACTTATTTTTTGATGTGCTTATTTTATAATTATTTTGACTCAGTTTTGTCAACTTAATAATTCTTTTGAATAAGTTTGCATAGCGTTTATAATTTATTTTATTAACTTTTGTAGGCCTTAATCCGAACGTCCATAGAAGGTTTCTTTTCTTTTGGCTGCATTTTTTTAACCCTTTGGATATCCATTTTACTTTACGACAAGTATGAATAGTTATTTGTTTAAGAGGAAAACACTGATCATAAAACAATTTAAAAGTATCCATAAAACTTCGATACGCGAGGTTAGGGTCTTCAGTATCATAAATTTCTGTGAAACTTAGGTTTTTTATACATTTTTTAAACTTTGTTACATTTTCTGCGCTGTAATCTCGCACTGTTTTACGCCAAAATTTTAATTTTACGGTTTTTTTAACAGGTAATTTAATCAATATCAAAGAATGATCCGACACTCCAAATTCTACCACCTCCGTCGCACATTTGGTTTTAAAATTATGAGCAAAATTATCCAGACAAGTATTACTAGCAGGCCTGGTTACTTCTTTTACAGCTAATTTGAAGTCATAATTTGACAATAGGCCTTCAAATTCAATTTTATCATTACTATCTGTTAATATATCAATGTTGAAGTCACCAGCTATAACTACATTGTTAAATTTATATTTTGGAATATATCTCAAAACTTGTTCTAATTTATAAAAAAAAGTATTAAGATTTGTCCTTTTCGGAACTCTATACAGGATGATTTTAAACCCACTAGCTTTATTGAAATCTTAGAATCAGAATCACTAATAGAACACAAAACTGCAATAAAAAAAATAAAAAAAAGTTTTAAAAAAATTATCACGAACAATCCGCAAATTTTCAATACATGGCCAACCGAATAATGAATGAACTCGCTCAGCCGGCCGCACGGCCGCACACACACACAGCTGATTCACTCCCGCCACGCCGCTACCATTGCTCGTTCGCCTCGCCCGCGTCACCCTGTCGCTAATCGCACGCGCCGCGCCGGCCGCCCCAGTCGGCAGTCGGCAAAACCCTCGCGTCACAGGAGGTTGTGAAAGCTCTTTTCCCGCGCGCGTCTCTTATCTTATCCATAACAATGTCGTATTCCGCACGAGAGTATTACGAAGTGGTGCGCATGTATACATTCTAAGTGGGGAAAACTGGGGAAGCCAGGAGGCTCTACGAAAGTGAGAGCATTCCTCGACTTCGAGCTCAAGGCATAACGAATGCTACAGTGGCTCACCGCCAAACGATTGTGGCCGCAAACCAACGGCTTCTCGACTATGGTCAGTTCGAGATACCATCCCATGCATGAGGATGCGGAGCGCCACGTCTAGTCGTCGAGATAGAAGATGACATCTTCGAGTTTTTTGAGCGGAACCCCCGAGCCAGCCCGCGAGATGCAGCTCGGCGATGCAGAAGCTGTAAATGCTTTATTAATTACCTACTATTCTACGTACCTATCATTTTTATTAGTGTTTAGGTAGGTACCTTATGTTTTTTTCCTTGCTTAGTAACAATAACAGCTTCAGTATTTTGAAGGTACTAAGCCCGTAAAGTACGAAGGGAATTTGCGACCTATGATTAGGTATAAAATTAAGACCAAATTCGGCCTTTATTGTTTATCGTTTGTTTACGAAAGTGGCCAACACTGTTTGCAAGATTTTTACAAGCTGCCTTAAGGCAGCTTTACGACGGCTATAAAACGATGATAGCTGAAGGAGGCTGCAAATTTTTATGCCACTTACGGTCACCCATCCTGGTATAGCACACCCAGGGCTACTTAACATGCGAAAACGCTAATAAAATACGCACCACGATCGTGCTACCGTGTAAATGGTAGAAACGCGAGGTATAAGCAGCCATTTGAGCATCAAAATGAATTTACCCTTATAAAACGTAATACAATAGGTACGTAACGATAAAGATCAATGACCTTGCGGCGTAAACGCGTCTCGCGCGGCCTTTGCCACTACGGGCGCGGCGCGGGCGACAAATTCGTTTATTTTTGGGATATCTTTGACGCCTGATATCTTTGGTTTTTACTATGAAACGAGTTAAAAGTAATTCAACATGTATTTTTTATATCACATATAGAGTGCGTTCCTTAAATAAAGCTAGGGAGTTCAAAATCATCCTGTATACACAAATAATAAGAATTTTATAATCAATTAATTCTATAGCACAACATTCAAAAATACTTAAAATGGAGAATTGTTTTATGTCTTCTAATTCTCTCCATCTGTATTGCTTATTTACAAGGATATACGCTCCTCCTCTTTTTATATTAGGCCTACCAAAATTAGCGGCTAATGTGAAGTTAGGTAAGCTTAGAAATTTTTCATATCCTGTCATCATGAAATGTTCCGTTATACATACGATATCAATATTTATATTTCGATCAGCAAGTTCTTGTAAATGTACTAAAAATGTGTCTGATTTATCTAACAATCCTGCAATGTTTTGGTGCAGTATGTACAAACATTTATTTTCGAAAAAACATTGAATCACTATCAGGTGAGTTTTCTTCATGTTTGTTATTGTATTGGATGTCCTCTACTAGTTCAAAAATAGTCTTGAATATTATTCGCATGCCATAATCCTTTATTCGACCTGTGTTTTTATCAAATGTGAAAAGATCATAATTAATTTTCTTGTTCGAGTCTAATAAATAAGCATGTCCATGTGTCATTATGTCTAAGTATAAAAGGTTATTAAAGTTTTCGACTCTCCAGTTGAAAATGTTTT
This sequence comes from Acrobasis consociella, assembly GCA_963555685.1. Classification (NCBI taxonomy): domain Eukaryota; kingdom Metazoa; phylum Arthropoda; class Insecta; order Lepidoptera; family Pyralidae; genus Acrobasis; species Acrobasis consociella. The sequence goes on from OY743127.1 coordinate 3,044,161, forward strand.
TTATTCACTATACTTATATGTAGGAAGACAAATAATGACATTAGTGTGTTTGAGGTTTTCTAAGGTTTCACGTATATAATATATAATATTAAAATAGTTTTTTGTAGTTTTAAAGTCTTCGTCTCCTATCATTATAACACAATAATCATTTTTTGTAAAGTTAGTCAGTTTAGATTCTACACCTGACATTAACACATCAATATTGGTATTTGGTGTAATGTAGTGACAAACATTATAGTTTCTAAATGTATCTGTTGCAATAGAAGTAATATTATTGTGTTTATTTGTGCTGAGTATGCACATTCTGGGTGAGCATGATTTTTGTGTGTGTGTCTTTCCTACTTGACTATGTGTGGGTATGTCATTCTGAGTGCTGTTTGTTTCTCCTACTTGACTTTGTGATTGTATATTGTCCTGAATATTATTGATATGTAATGTTACCGATTTACTCTGCTGTGTATTTTTGATAGGCAAACTTTTAACTGATTTACTCTGTTTATTTTTTGCCTTTTTGGGCGTTTCTTTTTGACTGCTTTCTTGGATAGTAGAAGCTGTTTTCTTAGCCGTTGATTTACGCGCACGTGTTTTAGGAGGACTATATGAATTGGCTTTTATTGAGTCATACTTACTTTGCAAATCTGTATTAATTTTACATAATTCCTCGTTTCTGCATTTTAAGTTTTTATTTTCTATAACTAGACTAGATATTTCTATATGTGCACTTTCCAATTGTGATTGTACTACTTGAAGACACTCTTTTAATTTTTGTATTTGTTCCGTATCATCATCATGAGATGTTCCGGAAATAATTGAAGCATCGTCTATATTCAGATTTGATGCTAACGTTTCATCAGTTTGGCTTTCCGAATCGGATTTTGTGCTCGCACGTCGAAAGAAGTTCATTTTGTAAGTATGGTTATGAATATTCCTCACAAAAAATACAAATAAAAGTATGCCTCCAATAGGATTCGATCTCGGACCCTTTCAATCAACTTTGAGAATCACACCTCTAGACCAATGGCTTCTTATGAGCAGAGATGAAAATTATGTATTAGTTAAACTTTTATACTTTGCTTGTCTATCAGTTATGAATGGTTTTAACAAGCAGCTACAGATGGCAGCACAATGTTTGAAATATCCTCAATTACAGGGAAGCTATCTGCCAATATGACATTGACAAATTAAATCGAAATCGTATTATGACGTGACGTTTCGTTTTGTTATTTTAATTGTGTCAATAGGGAGGTAGTTCAAAATTATGCTGTTAAAATATATGACTCATGCTTCAAATATGCTAAATTTAGTAATCTTTGTATGATGTACTTTTCCCACTTAATTGTTGGATATGCAAGTAAGTACTTACTCAACTTCCAGTTAATCACAATAACCGATGTGTTAAAAATGTAATACTCCCTGATTTTTTGTATTTTATAGCCGTCTTTGTTATGCAAGCGGAGCCGTATTTTGATTTGTTGATATCTTCGCTGCTCGGCACTGAGATCTTACACCAACACTTGTGCAATATTTTTATATACTATATAACTATTTAAACACAACACTTTATGCGATCTAACTATTTTAAATAAATAAATTGCGTGGAGCTATTTGTTCGTGTGACAGAAGCGCCATCTGACTCTATTACTCTATATATATTATATGTATAGATTTAGTAATACCACGCCTACCCATCGCAACATAAACATAATTATTTCTCTTCCTATAGCTGTGCCCGTGGGCTTCGCTCCCCGTGGGAATGTCCTGCCCTCCAAACTATATCCATATCAAATTTCATCTAAATAGGTTAAGTGGTTGAAGCGTGAAGTGGTAACAAACTCACTTTCGCATTTATAATATTACTAGCTGTACCCGTGGGCTTCGCTCGCCGTGGGAATTTCGGGATAAAGAGTACTTTATGTCCTTTCCCGAGTCTCAAACTATATCTATATCAAATTTCATCTAAATAGGTTCAGTGGTTGAAGCGTGAAGTGGTAACAAACAAATATACAAACCCACTTTCGCATTTATAATATATTTTTTATTTTATTTTATTAAAAACTTAGTAGCGTTTGACCGCTTCTCACTTGGTGGAAGGCGACGAAACGGTCTGGGATGGATCACGCATACTCAAGTAATACCTATTCACTCTTCTCTTGAAGACATCCAAATTGTATCTTTCGGGGAATAAGTGGGAGGGCAGAGCATTCCAGTCTCTAGCCGTACGTATAAAGAAAGAAGACGCAAAGCGTTTTGTACGAGTGGTTGGAACTTGTACTACATAGGGACGGAGCCCTGACCCATTCCTGGTAGTTCGATAGTGGAACGGCGAAGGTGGAATTAAATCATGAAGCTGCTGAGAGCATTCTCCAAAGAGTAGCTTGTAAAAGACAGATAGGCGGCTTCTATTACTAGCTGTACCCATGGGCTTCGCTCCCCGGGATAAAGAGCACCCTATGTCCTTCCCCGAGTCTCAAACTATATCCATACCAAATTTCATCCAAATCGGTTCAGTAGTTTAAGCGTGAAGAGATAACAAACAAACAAACAAATATAAAAACTCCTTTCGCATTTATAATATTAGTAGGAATAGTAGGAATTAGGATAGGATAGGATTCGGTCTTGATAATAGAGCATTTTCTACAAGTCCTAGTCAACTATATTCAATTTGAATTATCAATTTATTTATTGCTTTTCACATTGTACATGTGGTTACGTTAGTAATTAAGTAGATTATCTTTGGTAATATCATGATCATATTATATTACCAAAGTACCACAGTACACTCCACACACTCCAGCACTCCAGGTAAGGAATACCAACATAAATAACTTGCTGACAACTTGAGAAATATTAAAAGTAAACAGCAGCATAACTTCGCCGGGAAGTACCAACTCAAACATCGTGAATGACGTTAAACATACCCTGTCCCTGGAGTAGGGTGGCCAGGATTTATTTTACGAGAAAGCAAGTTTCGTTGCGGTGTCTCTTAGCTGGAAATCTATGTTTGATAAAGATCGGTTTAGTCGTTCAAAAGTTATGCGAGCAAATGCTTGAAAGTCACGGGACTTTTTTCATTTGCCTGGCAAATAAACTTGTTACTTTTTAGTATCACGAATCATAGAATCAAGAGTCATAGAATCTAGAATCATAGCATCAAGAATCTAAAATATTAATTCAGTAATCCAGCCTCTGGAGGCTATTTTACACATTAATAAGTTTAGTATATATTATGCGTAATTTTTCATCATCATATCAGCCACAGGAAGTCCACTGCTGGACAAAGGCCTCCCCCAAGGATTTCCAAAAGGAACGATCGGAAGCAGCCTGCTTCCAGCGCCTTCCTGCAACCTTGCACAAGTAATCTGACCATCTAGCAGGTGGGTGTCCTACGCTGCGCTTGCCGGTACGTAGCCGCCATTTGAGAATCTTTGTGGACCTTTGCCTAATGTTTATATTTTTTCAAATACATGACGCGTGTCGTCATTCAGCAGCAATTGATTGGTTCAGCTGATTGTCGTGAACCAACTTCAATAATGGTATTGGTTGAAAACGGGATGGATATTTAAAGTATCGCTCACTTGAATGTACTTTTGATGGGGCCATTATTTGCGCTTAATTATATTTACTGCCTGTCCAAAAATTTGTGGCGACCTCTCTATGCCACTATTAGGAACCAACAAGTACAGCGACAATATGGTTCGCAAGAAGCATAAGAGATGGCGCCAGCAGTATCCTACATCTCGATCTCAGAGTTATCCCGATTCGCTGCATAAATACAACCTCCGACGACACACTGTTGGAGCCACGGTTCCCCAGGTGGAACACCATGTCTGGCGGGAAGAACTTCTTTTAGTGATGGTCTAGCAAATCCCTCCTGCAACAAATACATGGACATCCTACAAAGCATAAAAGTTACGAAAATCTGATATCATTACGACACAAACTTTGTAACTTTGTTAGTTGGAAGGCTCCTGTCGAACTTACAGACACCCAATTAGAACTACTCAGCATTAAATACTTTTTGAAGGTAGAGGTCAGGTGGGATAGGGATTTTGATGTTTTTGTCAGTAAATTCAGTATTTGTATTCAGAAAGTGTGTCATGGTGACCGTTTCACCAAAACACACTTAATTGAAGTAGCTTATTATTATTACAATCTATTATTTAGCTTTAGGAAAGCCCTGAAAAACGCTGTATGCACTTATGCAGGCCGCTCTTGATCGGTCATTTTGGAAATCTTTGGGTGAGGCCAGCAGTGGACGTCATGCGGCTGAAATGATGATGATTTAGTTTCCTGTCCTGTTGACTGTCTGTCTGTCTGTAATCAAATAATGCAAGTTAAATTTGACCCACTTCCCAATTGAGATGAAATTGAAATGAAATTTTGCACGCATACGTATATCGCGTGACAATGCAATATTGATCATGAAATGAAGCTGATATGATGGAGCCGAAAGTTGACCATAGTAACTAAGGAAACGACGCAATCCCTTGAGTTTGGGCTCGTTTGGGTTGTCTTGAGTATGTGTCAGAATCATGGACTGAACTGGCTTTAAAACTTTGGCTGGTGAGTAAAAAGCCGTCCTGTACAAGGGCCGTTGATGATGAATAAAATATATCTAACAAAATAGACTGAAACTATTTTAAGGGTGAATTCAGTCCATTATACTGAACAACTTTCCCCAAGGAACACGTATCGAAATATGACAAATAATTTTTGGCCTTCCATATAGAATATACTCCCATGCTTGTCTGGGAAAAATAAAAAAAAAATTTGAATGTACCAGCTGCTTCTCTTTCCACGCAGATCGTAAAAGCCGATCGAGGGAATGGGCAAAAATGCAAATCATGTTAACAGGCGATGCGGCTAGCAACCTATCACTGTATTGATTGCTTTTCCATCTCCTCGCCCACCATGACGCTAAAAGTGGCTTTTGGGTCTTGCGGCCCTGGGCTCTGCATAGAGCCGCAAGACCCAAAATGCTCGGTCTGCCCCATTAGGGATAAAGACGTGATAGTATGTATGTGTATGTATGTATATAGAATGACTGATCCGAGTTAGTATGGGAAGACAAAAATATTTTTTTATATTTCGATATATGTTCTTTTGACGGCCTCCGTGGCGTATTGGTCACCATGCTACTCCGCCACCCAGAGGTCCCGGGTTCGATCCCGGTCAGGGCAAAATGGAAAATGGCCTTTTTCAAATTGTCCTGGGTCTTGGATGTTTATCTATATATGTGTTTGTTATAAAATATAATATCGTTACTTTAGTATCCTATAGGGTAAAACCGGGATAGATGCCCCACTTTTCGAAAGTGTTTCATTATTTGAATACCAAACATATTTGCTTAGATTGACCCTGTAATATAGTTAGTTTAATCATTCATAAAGCTTTAGAAACTGTATTTATTTACCTAACCATTACTGGTTTTGCAAAAATGAAATTCTTGCGAAACACATTTTTTGGGGATAGGTGCCTACCTATATGGATAGATGCCCCACTATGAAGTCACTTAGGAGGATAGATGCCTGTGATGCGGGATAGATGCCTTTTTAAATAATTAACAAGAATACGTAATCAAAATGTAATATTTATTTATTATCTACATGTGTAGGTAATATAAAATGCTTAACCATATTTATTTACATTTATGCATGTCTACAAAATATATAAAAAAATCTGTTTAAGCGATAACATATTAAAACTATCATATAGAATCATCACAAACGAAACATTCCCGTTTTAACGTAGAAATAATTATTTAACATTAAAAAAAATCAACATTCATATGAATATCTAACAACAACAAAAATTAATAATTTCGTTTAACCTTAGTTATTATTTAAACATTTAAAAAAATCAACATATTTGTAAGGAATTATCCTTCATTAAGTGGAACCGGACATTTTAAGTTTTCCACATCTTGAGCAATAGTTCTTAAAAAGTGTGCATGTTTCGTGCAGCCACTTCTGACACATAATGCACTGGATCCAATCAGATTTGGACTTCGTGTTATTATAGGTATCGAAGCATTCTACGCAAACATTTTCATCTATAGAATTAGGCTCTTCAAATTTATTTATTTTAGTTTTTTTCACGGGTAGTCCTATGGTTTTTTTACCTTTTTCAGTATTAGGTGAGAGGTGATCTTCATTTTCACTGTTTGGGCTATAAATAGCTAGTCTTTTACGTAGTCCACGATCCTTGTTTACTTTTAAATAATAATCATTTTCTTTATGACTGCAATCAGTCACGTCACCATCTGTTTCTTCACTTGAGTCATAGTTTTTCTTTGGTTTTCCTTTCTTATTTTTATTTTTTTGTATTTGTTCTTTGGTTTTTTTATTTACTTTTTTTATTGTTTGTCTTTTTTTGGTAGCTTCAGTCTTGTGTATCTTAGATTCTATTTGTTTCTTTTTCCTGTCAGCAATATCCCTTTTTTCTTTGATTTTTTCTCTAGAATTGAGAATATCTGCCGATTGTTTAGCTCTCCTTGCTAAAGTCAGAGGAATTTGTGGTATTGGTGATGCTTCGACTAAAAATTTAGAAGGTGTTTCTTTTTCTTCGTTATCTAGAATCCGTATTAGTGAATCATCACCTATATCAACAATATCAATAATCGTATCTTCTAAAATCTGAGGATCGATCAAAAGGCTGGGTGAGTTTCGGTTGAATGAAGTTGATGGCATATTGGGTGGTGTTATGTTCAGGTCTGCGACATTCAAATATTCGTTTTCAAATGTAGTTGGACAATCAATTGACGAAATCGGAGGTATAGTTGTTTGTGTTCTGTGTTCAACTTCAACATGCTCACAAGGTTCTGCATTTTCGTTTAAAGATGTTTGAAGAAGCGCTGTTGTAGTTTGATGTAGCACACAGGGTTGATCAGGATCATTGTCACTGCGATGTGCAATATCAGATATAGTGAAAACAGAATCGGGCAAAGCATTAGGATTTAGTGGATAAATCCCACTTCTTCGAAAGCCAGCAAGAGCATTTGCAGGTGTAGTAGCGCGTATCCATGCGTTGCGTATAAGGGTTCCAGCATTATAACGGCTTATCTTTTTATTTGGATTTGCGCGCATAAACTGATTAGTTTCATGGTTAAAGTATGTTTTAAATGGCCCAAACACCGCTACGTCTAATGGTTGTAAAGCTGAGGTAGTGTGGCTGGGTAAACATAACAAAATAATATCGTTATCAGAAGCAACTTGCAGCATGTCTGGTGCGGATGAATGAGATGAGTGCCCGTCTAAAATAAGCAAAACCTTACCTTGCGGTTTCAAAGCTATGAAGTGTTCCGTAAGCCACTTATAGAAAAGATCGGTATTTATGTATGCCGACTTTTTGTTCATGTACACTTTTGAGCCCAGTGGTAGACCGTTCTCGAATTCTGGTTTCTTATTTACACCTTTAATTATTACTACTGGTGGGAGAAAATTACCAATGGCATTGCAACAGGCTACGATAGTCATTGTTTCACCTTTCTCCGCAGATGTAACTGAATTTACTACTTTTGCACCTTTCTTTGCAACAACTTTGCCAGGCTTATTGTTAAGCTGAACTCCCGATTCGTCCATATTATAAATCCTTTCAGGCTTATCCAAGAGATCATTATCGGCCAGGACTTTTGTCAGAAGTTCATGAAAATTATTTACTTCTTCTCTGCTGAGACCTTTAGCCCTAGCGACAGACAAACCTTCTGCTTGCCTAATAGACAACTCTGGATTTCGCTCAATAAAACTTTTGAACCATTCATTCCCAGCCATCTGGTTTTCATTATCAAAATTGTGTTGAATCTGTAGCTTTTCGGCAAATTGGTATGCTAACGTACGTATAGCTCGTCTATCTGGGGGAAATCCCGCGTCGCTAAGCTTCAAAATGTGCGCTACCAACCTTTTTTCGTGTTCAAAACCCAGGACAGGATGTTTTCCCAAAGTCAGCTTAGTTTGGGTTTTAATAGCGTAACGCCTTCGCAATGTTCTGGATGGAATCCCAAATTGTCTGGATATTTCATTGATCCCCAATTCTTTTTTATCCAATTCATGGAAAGCTGACTGTAGCTGCTCTGTTGTCCAAGAAACTACTCGAGCTCGTACGCCCTCCTTTCTTTTGTATTTCCTTGGCATGGCTCACCTACAATAAGCAAAGTAAGTATAAATAAAACACTGTATCTACACTCATTTCATCATATTCGAATTATGAAATTAAAGTTGGATACATTTTTTTGGTATTTTCTAATATTCTACTATTAGGAAATACGAAAATATTCACGACTATGACTTTTAAATACTTCGATAAGGCTCTTGCAGTATAGAGGGATAGATGCCCCTAAAGTCAACTATCCCTTGTAAACTCGGGGCAACTATCCTTTTCACTAGGGATAGATGCCTCTCAATATTTTATAAATAAAATAAATGCAAACATCAGTGATTGACTCTTAAATGTGTTCTCAAAGAACCAATGTATTAAAACAATTCAAATAAAATGTAATCATTTAACTGTTTATAAAGATATGAAATAGTGAATACTTACGTTTGAAATTTTGAAGCGTTCGTCGCGTCCGCTACGAATGTAATTCGACACACAAGCGAGAAACGTCCATCTAGCACAACAACTCGCGCGTCACTGAGGTGGGGGGTGCATGTGGCGCGTATGTAAACAACGAATTTGCTGTTTTGTTCTCTGGTAGTTGAATTTTTAGAAACGAGGCATCTATCCCAGCGCGGCATCTATCCCGGTTTTACCCTAACACAAGTCTCAAACTTACTTTGAGGCTTGCTCAATCAGTGTAATTTGTCCCTATATATTTATTTATTTATTCTTTGGGGGAATTTCTATAATGTCATGGACTGAGTGTACCCTAAAAATAGTTTCAGTATATTTTTTTATCCCTGTATATTTTTAAACGTCCTATATGTATGATCAAATTTGTAAAGTACCATAATCAACAAAATCAATATTAGAAAAGTCAATATCAGAAAAGTTGTAAGAACCGTACCTCTAAACTTACCGCTGTCGTAAAAGAGTATTATTTCTTTATTGAGTTTTATTGGCTTGCGAAGGACTTTGTCCATTATTTGTTGATGCTAAACCTCTTGGTAACCTATTGACTCGTAATTGACCTCGTGATCTGTCTTTGGATAGCTTATGCAAAGACAGTTTAAGATGGAAAATGATCTTCAGATTGACCTGAGTCTTGGTGATGTTTATCTAAACATGAATTTGTCATAAAATATAGAGTCGTTGAGATGTTATCCCATAAAACAAATCTCGAACTTACTTTGGGGCTTGCTCGATTTGTGTGATTATTTATTTACTAGCCCAAGCCCGCGACTTCGTTCTCGTAGACTTTATGAAAATGCTCATCAGGCAGAACCACTTATGCTAAGGCGTCATTTTTTAATTTCTTATAAGTAGTTAAGCCGGATCTGTATGGTTCTGCATCAGGTGTTTCATTTTCCAAAATTAATGATACCCTATATGTTGCCTCGGCTTAACAGCTATATAACTAAAAAAGTTTCATTCGAATCCGTCCAGTATTTCCGGAGATTATCGGGTACAAGCTGACAATCAGACAGACTTTTTTTTATCCTTACGCTATTATTATTATTTTTATTTTTATTTATGTATCCATCGCCACAAATTTTTTTTTTTGGAAGTGTATTCAATGTATTATATTTGACCGAGCGAGCGAAGCGAGCGAAGGTCTCTAAATCGAGTTGGGGGCGAAAACACATTGTATGTATGTATGTATGTAAGTATGTAAGTATGTATGTATGTATGTATGTATGTATGTATGTATGTATGTATGTTTGTACCGCCATAACAGCTGAACCGATGGTTTGATTTTGATAAAATTTGGTAGGCATGTAGGAAATATCAATAGAATTTTCAAGTTCGTTGGGCATCAAAATCGGTTCAGTAGTTTTTGAAATATTAATAAAATTGAAGAACTAAAGTCCTATCACGTGTCTTAGTCATGTATATAAGTTGTTTTCGAGGGTCAACACGAATCATCCCGCAAACAGGTTTGATGCCTTCCAGCCTTCCGAACAAGCCGGTTTCCGCAAGGGCTTTAGCACCATGAACCACATTTATACGCTGCGGCAGGTTATAGAGAAGACGAGGGAGTATAACCGGCCGTTATGCTTGGGGACAGTGGACTATGAAAAAGCCTTCCATTCGATCGAAACATGGCCCGTGCTTCAGTCTCCAGCGATACCGTATATGACTATCGGTATATCGAGGTGTTGAAATGCTTTTACATTAACGCACTATGTCAGTACGAGTACAGGAGCAGTGGACAACGGCAATTCCACTGCATAGAGGTGTAAACCAGACGTTATATCTTCGAAACTGTTCACCGTTGCACTGGAAGATCAAGCTTCTGGAATGGGAAGGATTTGACAATAACATCAATGGCGAGTATATCATTCACCTTCGATTTACCGATGATATCGTTGTCATGGCGGAATCGATGGCAGACCGCAACATTAAGTATATATGTACTATGCTCGCAGACCTAAACCGAGTTTCCCAACAGGTGAGCCTTAAAATGACCGATCCGAAATGAAAAACCGAAAAAACCGAAATGATGATGATGATGTTGAGACGTAGGCGTAAAATAGTTGGCGGCTGGATGTACATACGTTGCTCTTTCAAGATTCAAATGTCTTGGGATATTGAATTTGATCCAGGTTTTGATTTAAATTGTTTGAAAAAAAATTATAAAATGAAACTTTTGCAGCTCAGAATAGAAGAAGAAAGAAGGTTAGTGTAGTCGACGCAAATAAAAACACTTGTAGACTTGAATCGCGTATATTCGAAGACGCCAGAAATACAAAGAAAAATCGAAATTTTAGCACAGTAACAAGGTGTGGCCGTGTCGAGTACTTGGAACAGACTGGAATTTTCAATTTACCTACATATTCAAAAACAAAATTAATACTCGCTACCGCCAAAACATTAGTTCCACCATTGCATAATAGATGGCGCTAGTGGTTTCAAATTCAAAATATAAAATAGAAATAAATCAAAAATAAAAATAAATACCTAAGTGCGTCGCCTACAATCCACCCCCCGTGTTGAGGTGTGAGCTCAACACTATTAATCTAACAAGGCGACGCGCGTCACAGGACGCCGCAAAATTCCCGTGCGAGTGCGCACGTCTACCATCCGCACGCGACCGTCATCGCCGGCATGGGTCGCGTCCACTACTCCATGTCGCCAGGAGCCGCGCTCCAGGTTCGGTTCGACAATGAGAACATAATCCCCCTCTCGCAAGCTACGCTCTTCCGTGGACCACTTTTGCCTAGGTAACAATGTTGGTAAATATTCCCTAAGCCAGCGTTGCCAAAACATGTCTGTGAGCCTTTGAGCTACACGCCACTTTTTCCTAAGAGTAAGATCTGTGTCGTCATATTTACCAAAGGGGATATGGTTAGAAGATGTACCTAATAAAAAATGGTTAGGGGTCAACGCTTCAGGAAAGTTGGGATCTGCTGAAACGTGTGTGATTGGGCGACTATTTACTAGTCCTTCGACTTCGGCCATTAACGTAGCCAAAGTTTCTTGGTGAGGCGCTCGCTCCTTCAAAATCACCTTCAATGCTGTTTTAACAGTGCGGATCATTCGTTCCCAAGCCCCTCCCATTTCTGGAGCTCCCGGGGGAATAAAACGCCACTCTGTACCTCGAACACCAGCCTCACGTTGTAGCCTTTCTATGTTCAGCTCACGTAAACTCTGTTTCAACTCCGTGTCGGCTCCCCTGAAATTTGTACCGTTATCAGAGTAGATAACGGTAGGTGTTCCTCTGCGTGCCGACATTCGCCTCAAGGCCATGATAGTAGAATCGGTAGACAAATTTTCAGCAATTTCTATATGTATAGCACGAACTGTTAAACAGGTGAATAACACTCCGTATCTTTTCTGTCTTCCTCTTCCCACCGTGACCTCCAGAGGTCCAAAAAAATCGATTCCTATGAAAGAAAATGGCCGCCGATTATGTTGTAGGCGCGCTGCAGGAAGGTCAGCCATGCGCTGCGCCCGTGGCGCTGCGCGACGGTGGCGACAAAATAAACAGCTCGCTCCTACGCTGCGTACAGTAGGCCTCATCTGCAGGATCCAAAAGCGCTGTCTTAATTCATTGACCACTGTCTCGTGCGCTCCATGCATTGCTTGTCTGTGATAGTATTCAACAAGCAGACGAGTGATCCTGTGCTTGCCATCCAGGATAATAGGTCGCTTCATGGCTTGGGATACGCCTTCAGTTTTATCCACACGACCACCAACGCGTAGGATTTGTTTGTCGTCCAGATACGGTGTCAATGTCAACAAACGGCTGTTTGACGTCAACGTCTTACTTTGCTTTAAACATTGAATTTCAGAAGCAAATGAGTCCTGTTGACACTTCCTAACAATCAATTCCTCAGCCTCCAGAAGTACAGTGGGGTTCAAAGCAGACTTCTCACTTCGACACCTCTTGATAAAAAGAAGAACTTGACCTGTAGTTCGGAGAAGGCGCAGCCATGACGAAAATCTATCTTCGTTAGGAAGCGAAGAAGCTAGGTCACGTGACTCATCAGTGGCTACCAAGTTTACATGCAGTTCTTCTGCTACAGCGTCATCAGATTTTTTTGTGCTCTTCAGATCCTTAGGCCAACTATGCTCTGGCTCACGTAAGAACGGAGGGCCCTGGAACCAGACATCTTCGTATGACACCAGCGCCGTGTGTTCCTTAGTGGCTAGGTCAGCTACATTCATGCCAGATGGTACGTATCTCCACTCAGCTATGGATGTCAATTCGTCTATTTCTCCTAACCGCTGAGCTACAAAAGTCTTATAACTTCTAGGGTCACTTTTAATCCACTGGAGCACGGTACTCGAATCGGTCCAAAAATACCGCTTGTGTGGCTTGAAAGTCTTGTGCTCCTTTTGCACCACATCAGCCATTCGTGCTCCAATTAAAGCAGCCTGTAATTCCGCCCTAGGCACTGAAATTGGGCGGAGCGGGCAAACACGGCTCTTACTAGCCACGAAACATATTTTTACATTTCCGTCCGAACGAGTAAAACGCCAATAAAGTACAGTGGCATACGCGAGTGTTGACGCATCACAAAATACGTGAAGTTGAACATTAACAATGTCAGCATTTTCACTCGTATCCATATCGTAGCAAGGAGACCAGCGGTCCTGACCACTATACCACCGGGGTATCTCCAACGCTTTGATTTGCTTCAACTCATTAAGCCACTTCACCCATTTACAATGTTCCTCGGAGCGGATGCGGCATTTCCAATCTACACCGCTACGATGCACATTTTGCAATAATATTTTTGCTTTAATTGTAAATGGACTTAAAAATCCGTGTATGTCATAAACGGACATAATTATGCTAAGCATTTTAGCTTTAGTGGGATGTTCAACGCCATTCAAAATGTTTTCCGGAATGCGATCTAAACAAATGTTAAAAGCAAACGTATCGCGCGCAGGATGCCATATCAAACTAGACATGGGTAACTCCGAACTAGAAGATTCAAATGAGCCGAATACTCAACAGGAGCCGATAACCTAATCAGCTCCGAGCAAATGTTACCGACTCTCGCCAGTTATTTGATCCCCGTCGTAGATACTTAGTCCCGCCTCCCGCCAGCTCATCGGCGCTCTTCGGCTCGCGTCGCTAGCGATCCGCTAGTCATTCGTTTCGGCTCAACCGCGTCACGGGTGTCGAGATAGGAAATACTCGGGACTCGGAAGGAATCGGACGGAGACTTCGGTTATTCATCGTGCGCCGCCAACCAACGGCAAATGATATTATGATAGAATAAGATGCGAATATTTTTTCTATAAATAAGAACAATACAGATATTTATTACATTGTTTGCTCCAATACAGCTACAAACAGAGCCCGGTATCGGTTTCAATATATATTGAAACCCGTACCAAAACGGACGTGTGTATTCTTTCGATCCAAGATCCGATAGCGAAACTTAGCAGATCATGGAGCCGGAGTCGGTAAGGGAGTAGGAATCAATAAGATGAGTCGGTACCCAATGAGGATTCAGATTAGGTGAGCCGAAACGCACCTCGGTGTCGAGATTACCCATGTCTATATCAAACCGAGAGTGCGCTCAGCTGTGTTCGTAGCTCCGTCTTTAAACTGTATGGCAGTGTGCGCGAGCGCGTCGGCCGGTATGTTATCTAATACTTGTTTACAGTTACTCGACCAACCTCGCATGAAAAATCCACCACTTTTATGGATAGCACTTATTTCATTTACTAATTTAATGGCGTTGTCCGCACTGGGCGTCGAATAAACGCAGTCATCCATGTAATGATTATTAATAATTACATGTACAGCCTCGGGACATTCATCCTCGTATTTCAAGGCATTTTTATTTTTAATATATTGTGCAATGAAAGGTGAACATGTGGCTCCAAAAATTAAGCTCTGCATAACGCAAACTTTTAGTGGTGAATTTTCACTTTCTTGCCATAAGAACCTAAGAACATGTTGATCTTCAGGTCTTATTTTAACCCTAAGGAACATATCCTTAACATCTCCTATAAAAACAATTTTATTTTCACGGAATCTCAACATGATACCAAAAATAGAATTATATAAATCGGGGCCCGTAATTAAAATACTATTAAGACACACATTTTGCACCTTACTAGCAGCATCAAAAACTAATCTTAATTTACCCGGTTTGTTCGGGTTCAAAACACCGAAATGTGGTAAATACCAAACATTGCTTGTCCGTTTGGATAGCTCAAGTTCAGTCAGTTCGCGAGCGTATCCCTCAATGAACAATTTGTTCATTTCATTCCTATATTTTTCTGCATAGGCCTTATCAGTAAACTTACGTAACAGCAAGCGCTGCCGATGCAACGCATAGCTAAACGTATCGGGCAGTGTGAGATTGTCGCTAGTGAATGGCAAACCTACTTCCCATTGAGTACCTACTTGGCGTGACGTACTATCTAAAATTTGGATAGCTCGTACATGTGAGGCATTTTCGCGGCTTTTGGAACATATACCAACAGAGTCAATACTAAAGAAATTCTGAATGAGTTCATTTAATTCACTAAAACCGTTATCAGAACTGTTTACATCTGACGAAGCGAGATGGAAAATATGTTCACTTACCCGAGAGTGAGCGCGACCGCAGCAGCCATGTATGCACCATCCTAGCCTGCAGCGAGTGGCATAGGGCGATTTTTTCCCGCCATGGCGAATCTCGAGCGGTGCAATTAGAAAATAGTTATCCTCACCAATAAGTAGACGTGGCACTACACACTTACTACACACCTTATCTTTAATTGACAACAAATGATCACAAGTTAAGTTATTCACAATCGACATATTTTGCTTAGGCAAATTTAACTTTGAAATTTTACGCAAATTAATGTCATACACAGTACTGTCACTTCCGCATATTTGAGCACGCACTTTTGGAGCATCGGATTGGTACACTTCTAAACCGAACGCATCTACAAATTTTACATCACTGCTATTTACGCACTGCAATCCCAAACTATCTGCTAGCTGCGAGTCTATGATGGACACAGACGCGGCGTCGTCCAATAAAGCGTGTGTTGTCACAGTACCGTTAGGTCCAGTTAATTGCACCTCAATCACTTTCAAAAGTACTCCACCGTTTCGCGAATTATTTACGTGAGCGACCGTCGCTTCCGAAGGGGCTGTAGTACTCGCGGCGCTCGTGACAGGGTGCGCTGGGCGTGGGTCAGCGTTGACTGGTTCTACGACTTGTTTCTTCCAATGTAGTAGCCGGTGGTGCATCATACCGCAGTTATCAATATCGCACACAGGTGCGGTACAACTATTGCTGTCATGCCGAGCTATCAAGCAACGGAAGCACAATCTTTGTGTTTTTACAAACCGCCACTTGTCTTTTCTCATCGCACGTTTGAAATCGCGGCAATCGGTCAGCTGATGAACTTGTTTATCACAAAACTTGCACTTGCTATTTTCGTCACTTCCAATCGTCGTACAGACGGTGCGATGTTGACGGTTATTCTGTGTGTCTGTGCGTCTCGGCAGCGGCGCCTCCTGGCCTTTTTTCACTTCATACGTTACACCAACCAATGATAACATTTGCGACTCGCGCATTAAAAATGATGCAAGCAATTCTAACTTGGATTTTCCTTCCGCTAGCTTTTCAAATGCGTAGTCTGTCCATTTTCCCACTAAGGTACTTGGTAGTTTGCTGATAATAGCCGATGACAGTTCTGGACTTCGCAGATAATCATTCTGATCCAGTGCACGAATGGTCGCAACGCAATTGTTTATTTTTACAGCGAAATTAACTATGTCCGTTTGGTATGACGTAGGCAATGGCGCAAGTTTTCTCAAGCTGGTGGTGAGGTTGTGAATAACCAAATCTGGTCGTCCGAATCTCAGCTCAAGCGTTTCCATCACAGCTGACGGCAATGTATTGCCTATAAGTAGGTCGGTGACGGCTTCACGGGCTTCGCCCTTCAACGCCTTACGTAACCTCCATATATTTTCTGAGTCACTAAATTTGCAAAGGGCGGTGGACTCTTCATAAGCCTTTTTAAAATGTAGAAACTCAATGCAGTCGCCACTGAACACAGGTAAGTCACGTGGAGTAGCGAGGCGACTGAGTAACCGCTGTTCTTGCGACGAAGAATGCTGAGTCATGACATCTCTCAAGGTGTGAGCCAGATGCTGCAAGCTATCTCCAGGTCGCTTATTCTCCTCTTCTGCGGGGCATGGCGCAGGTGTGACGCATTTGTGGTCTAGCCAGTCATGAACACGCTCGTGCAGCACTTCCTTGCTACGTTGACTAACCACGTCGTCGACGTCTGCTTCTTCCTCGGCATCCGCGATAGCGAGCTGCGCTTCCAAGCGCTTTTCGATAAGCTCCATTTGAATTTTGGCTTTAGCTTCCGCAGCCTCGAGCTCCAGTTGTTTCCGTCGAGCCAGTGAAGATGCACTGGACTTCTTCGACCTCACAGAAGAACACTGTGATCCACGGAGGGACGGTTCTTTTGTTACCTCCTTCTTCATATCTTTTTCGACAGCTGTAAACAAGTTTCCACAGCTAATTGTACGGCCTGGAACCACTTTCTCATCAGCTTCGATCTTCTTCTTCACCGGTGCGTCCTGAACTTTCGCCAGTTCGCGCAATTCATGTCTCTGCTGGCGCGTCGAGTATGGAGTTTTAAACGACATCTCGCCGATTAAAAGATCCGGCCGAAGACCAATCAATTGTAGTCGACGCAAATAAAAACACTTGTAGACTTGAATCGCGTATATTCGAAGACGCCAGAAATACAAAGAAAAATCGAAATTTTAGCACAGTAACAAGGTGTGGCCGTGTCGAGTACTTGGAACAGACTGGAATTTTCAATTTACCTACATATTCAAAAACAAAATTAATACTCGCTACCGCCAAAACATTAGTTCCACCATTGCATAATAGATGGCGCTAGTGGTTTCAAATTCAAAATATAAAATAGAAATAAATCAAAAATAAAAATAAATACCTAAGTGCGTCGCCTACAGTTAGAAAATCTGTTTCCTGCAACGGTATCGAATTGGTAGTGAATAATGTATCACAGTTTCATTAAATCACAGTTTCACTGGACATTAAAACTGGTTTAGTTTTGGAATAATATCGCGAGGTGTAAGTTCGCGGCGAACCACTAGTTTTATTTTTAAACTTAATACCGACTTTACCTTCAAACTACACAACACGTAACCAATTTTGATTGCGTGATTTGGAGGAGCAGCCAGGGTTCGGTTATAAAATTGTAAGTACTTCTCAAATCACACTCAGTCATGTTTTGGTTTTTAAAAATAAGTACCTACTTCTCAAATCCCTCTTAGAAACTTATAAAACTCAGCAAATATACTCGCTGCAACATAAGCGGGGAGTTCCGCTAATAAAACAAAGTTCAGAGTAGCGAGCTGCGGAAGGAAACTCCCGGAGCGGGACCGCAATCGCATTCCAACTTTCCCGGACTTTAAAGTAGCTTGTTTTTACTAAGTTGTCCCAGATTGTATAACATTATCTATACATGAATTTCATTTCATGTCATAAAATATAGTATCGTTGGGTTTGAATTCCATAACTACGTCTCGCACTGTCTTTGGGGCTAGCTTAATCTGTGTGATTATTTATTTATAACTAGAGGCAGCGCGCGGCTTCGCCCGCGTTAACCACGCGAGTGAAGTCGCGGGCGTGATGCAATATAGCCTATAGCCTTTCTCGATAAACGACCTATTTAATACCGAAAGAATTTTTCAAATCAGACCAGTGGTTCCTGAGATTAGCGCGTTCAAACAAACAAACAAACAAACAAACTCTTCAGCTTTATATATTAGTATATGGAAGTATGGACTAGCTGTACCCGTGGGCTTCGCATTCCAACTTTCGCGGACTTTAAAGTAGCTTGTATTTACTAAGTTGTCCCAGATCATATAACATTGTCCTATTATTATTATCTGTACCTTTAAAGCCTTATTATAAAACACCGTCTAACTTTAGTACCTACTTGGTTTAAACCATTATCTGCCTTAAACAAGATAACCTCCCGTAATATGTCAACTCCTGTTATGTTACTATCAACATCACCATCATGCGAGAGTATTTTTCCGGTTGCATCCTCAGTAGTAACGCTTCAGAGCCTGGGTCCGCTACCTAACCAAGGAGATTTGTCGAGGTTACTGGTTTTTACACAAAGTGACTGCCGTCTGACCTCCGCAACCCAAAGGGTAAACCAGAAATTTGTCCTGGTTAACCCTTGGGTACTTTAATGATCAAACGTAGTTTCAAGGTACAGTCGGGTTTAAGTTTTTAAAATATAAGTTCTTTTCAAATCTCTCTTAGAATCTTATAAAACTATACTCGCTGCAACATAAGAGGAAAGTTCCGCTAATAAAACAAAGTTCAGAGTTGCGAGTTGCGGAAGGAAACTGCCGGAGCGGGACCGCAATCGCATTCCAACTTTCCCGGACTTTAAAGTAGCTTGTTTTTACTAAGTTGTCCCAGATCGTATAACATTGTATTATATTATTATCCAAACCTTAACTTAACTGCCTCCGTGGTGTAATGGTTAGAGCGTTCGGCTCATACCCGGAGGTCCCGGGTTCGATTATCGGCGGGGGCAACGTCTTTGTGTTCTTGTCCTAGTTTGGTTAGGACATTGCAGGCTGATCACCTGATTGTCTAATAAGTAAGATGATCCGTGCTTCGGAGGGCACGTTAAGCCGTCGGTCCCGGTCACTGTCTTTGACATTGGTCGTTACCTAAAACCATGTCAGAGGCCTTTAAGGCGGTTTAAAAACTCTGACACACACAATAATAAGAAGATCTAAACCTTTATTTATTTATTTTATTTTAGAAAACTTTATTGTTCCAAAGTACAAATATACTTTTAACTTATGGCGGACTTAATGCTAAGAGCATTTTCTCCCAATCAACCATAGGGATAAACAGAGAAAATTATACGGCACAAAAAAGCAATACAATATACATACATTATAAAATTTTACTATATAATATAACATTACATTATATACTGATGATGACGACTTTTTTATTTTTTTATTTATTTAACTTCATACACAAATACAAGTGCCTTATCTACCAGTTAACCAAACGGGTGATGTGGAGAATGATAGGGGTAGTGCACAACTTGACAGGTATATGGTGAAAAAGAAAGAAAAGACTATATGTAAAAATAATAATTAAAAAATAATCAAAACAATAAACTACATGCAAAATACACACTATAAAGTATATGCTAAAATAAACAATACCTACATATACTACATACACTACATAAATACACTATGATCTATCTGACAGTTTTTGAAGAAAATGTGCCTTCACCTGTTTCTTAAATGAAAAACGGGTTTTAGCCTTCCGGACATCAACTGGTAATTCGTTCCATAGTTTTATAGCTTGGACGATAAAAGAATGTGTAAAGAACCCACTCCGGTGAACTGGCAAAAAAAGGTTGAAATTGTTAGAAGAACGAAGATCTCTAAGATGGGTATCACCCTGAAACTGAAAATTAGACTTGAGGTAAGCTGGAGTAGCGGGTTCAAAAAGAATCGAATAGAGAGTTGTGAGGATGTGCAGGCTGCGCCGTTGACGAATTGGTAACCAGTGAAGTTGGGAGCGATAAGACGACACATGATCGTATTTACGAAGACCAAAGATATAGCGAATACAATTATTGAGAAGACGGTCAAGTTTGTTTAACATATCGCCAGTCAAGTCCGAGTAGCACACATCAGCATAATCTATGATTGGCAAGATCAATGTATTAACCAGCATTATTTTGGTGTCACAGGGTAGAAAATTTTTTAACTTATAGAGGGTACGTAGGACACCCGTGACTTTTTTAGAAATTTCCGGGACTTGTGTATTCCACGAGAGGAATGGATCTATGTGCAAACCTAAATCTTTGACACTTGAGCCAAACGGTATTACTGTGCCTTCAAAACAGACAGATAGGTGAGAGTCAATGTCAATCTGCCTAATAAAATATGTACTACCAACTAGTAAAGCCTGACATTTTCTAGGATTGACCTTAACCCCGAACTTTCGCGACCACTTAGCCACGGCACTCAGAGCAGTATTAACCTGACTAATGGCAGCGTCTAGATTATCTACATCAGCTTGTGCATAAAGTTGCAAGTCATCGGAATAAAGGTGATACGAACACTGAAGATCTTTAGTAATAGAATCTATAAAAATAGAGAAGAGTAGAGGCGAAAGAATGCCTCCCTGAGGGACGCCTGTCTCAAGTTTACACCATTCTGAGGAGGATTCCTCAATGCGAACTAACTGCTGTCGTCCTCGAAGATAAGATGAGAACCAGTTAACAACTGGTGAAGATACCTTGAGATGTGAAAGTATGGCTAGAAGGATATCATGGTCCACGGTGTTAAAGGCATTGGAGAAATCTACCAATGCTACGACTGTGACTTTCTTATTCTCCATTCCTTATCTAATGTCATCAGTCACTTTGAGGAGGGCTGATACCGTGCCGTGTCCACGACGAAAACCTGATTGGAATGAACTTAACAGGCCATTTCCAAAAATATGTTGAGATAGTTGGTAATGGCACAGATTACTAATAAGTTACTACGTAACAGATACATCACTTCCCTACAAACGCCAAATACCTACGCTTTATTTAACTAAACTTTCTAGCTGTCAAGCGACGCGAGGAAATATGAGCCTAACTGCTTTGACTCAACGGAGCGTTTTAAGTGCACAGCGGGCGATGACGTCGGCCGTTGTGAGATTACCTTAGGGTTGACTCAATGTTGTAAAATACAAAAATGAACGTGACGCATATTTATGAAAAGAAATTTTATTAAAAAGGATCTATAGATGATTTGACTTTAAAAGTTGTGACGTAATAAGAGCGTGTGATTTTCATAGAAACTTCATTAACTGTGGATGTACCGTACATCGCAATGAGAAACATACGATATTGAGTAATTCTTTATAGCATACTTTCTAGTTCACGTAAATCGTTGTTATATACTTTACTAGAGGAGCTCGGTGGCCCGCACTAGCACTTTCGCATGTAAAGCGGCACCGGGCGTGGTCCGCACTTGGATGGGTGACCACAAGTGGCATAAAAATTGAGCTCCTCTGTGCTTCGGAAGGCACGTATAAGCCATTGGTCCCGGCTGTCATATTGTATGGCAGTCGTTAAGCTATGTCAGATGCCTTTAGGCAGCTTGAAAAATCTGAAACCAGTGTTGGCCACTTACACACACGAAAAACAACAACATATACTATCTGGATACCGTACATCGATGTTAAACTTTCGACGTTCAGTAGGACAATCAAACTTCATACCTACAAAATAATCTGATTGGACGAGACAGTACCAAATCCTATTCTATACGACTACCTACAGTTAACGAAAAAAAAACACTTACTTTCCTCGTCTTTTGGCAATGTGAAAAACGACAATTTTTTATTGGTTCTTTGATTTTGACATTGGAATACCGCACAATAATGTCTTGACATTGTTAAATATAACGCTTGTTTATATTGTAAATATAATATAAATATAAGAAGATATTGTAAACAAACAATACGCAGTAAGCAAGTCTCATGCACGCGACTACACAGGCCGGAGTGCGGCGCCCCTTTGCCACTTGGGCGTTAGAAAACACGGCTAGCCGGTAGGTACATTTTGAGCGATCTTGATCGAGTGACGGAGGCCTAGTAATGGACACAAGCCTCAAGCACTTTTGAGAGAAACGGAAGAATAGAGATTGGACGTAGATCGCATAACAGTTGGGGGTTGGGGACTTTAGGAAGAGGACGAACGTAAGCTTTTCGCCAGAGTTCAGTAAGCTTTATGAAGAAAGGGAGTTTAAAAGGCGGGCGTAAACTTTTCTTTTAAAAAAGAATTTAGTAGAAACTTCTCTGATGTCAACGGTTAAGCATTCCAGAGCCGTGAGGCTTGAAGAGAAAAAGAGTTAGACATAAAATTTGACCGGTAAAGAGTCCTTTACCGACTAACTTTAGTAAGTATTTACTTGGTTTTAATCATTATCTGCCTAAAACAAGATGTCATCCCGCAATCTTTTTTTATAAATTATTTTATAACTCCGAAGACTACTTTAGAGCCCATCTTTATTTTTCATTTATTTGTTCCTAGCCCTAATCTAACTATACAATCAAAGGTTGGTGCAGGTTCTTTGATTACTTCAAGGGAGCTTCTGGCGACAAATCTATACGAGTCCACTGGTTTTCATAGCCGATTGAGTGGCGGACGGCGCGTAAACACGCCCGCCTCAGTCCGCTAATAATATCACTACAGCCGCACTATGACTGTCCACTTTAAACATTTCACATATTGTCCATGAGAATGAGCATTTCTAACACCAAACTACACCAATTTCATATTACAAAGTCCACTAGAATCAATTTGCAAAATAATTTAAAGCAAACTTCAAATGAACTCCTTAACTTCCCGCCATAAAAGAAATCTCCCGCAATATGTCACCCTCTTATGTCACTGTAAACTTTATATGGGTGAATATTTGAATAATGGTTTAAAACAAGTCATGAAGTTAGTCCTCGTTTTATAGTAAGACCAAAAATTTAGTTAACAACATTTTTTTTGACGACCTTCGTGGCGTAGTGGTCATCATGCTAGTCCGCCACCCAGAGGTCCCGGGTTCGATCCCCGGTCAGTTAGAAAATTGCCTTTTTCAAATTGTCCAGGGTCTTGGATGTGTATCTATATATGTATTTGTTATATAATATAGTATCGTTGAGTTAGTATCCCATAACACAAGTCTCGAACTTACTTTGGGGCTAGCTCAATCAGTGTAATTTGTCCCTATATATTTATTTTATATACTTTTCTACTCCTTTACTGTTATCTGTCTTTTAAAAAGGGATGGTCACTAATATAAGAACATTGATAAATTATAATTTCAAGAAAGTCCATATTCTATTGCCCATAACAGCACATGTGTCGTAATTTTGCTAAAAAGGCACGCCTAGCCTATAACATCTACCAGTTTTTTTAGAGAAAGTACAGTATAAAATTCCTAAAAAATAGCTTAGGAACCATTCTATGAATATTCAATTATTAAAATCTAACTAACAGTGGACAAACTAAAACAGAGTTAGTGACAATAACAAAGTTTCGAAAATCCATAACTAACTTTCAATACATTGGGTATTTTTACAACCAAAGATTTTGTTGAAAATAAGTTGAATAATCACGAGATGATTTAATTGAGCAACAGATTGTTTGAGCTACCACAGAATACATAATAGTTGGAGATACCTAAAGGTATCTGAATGCGAAAGGCAGCTAAAAAATCTCACACCAGTCTTAGCTAAATATGACTTTTATACCTATAATTTATTCCTAATGACCTGACCACTAGGGCCTTATTAATTAGTGTTCTTTAAAAAAATTAAAACTGATCAAAATTAAACCTTCTAAGTCTATAAAAAAGTCCAAAACTGAATTAATCAAAAATTTTTTATGATTATCGAACTTACAAAATTTCACGAGCATCAGTTAAATGCGATCTTTAGATAAATGGACAGTCGTATAGCCGGATAGCCGGACAGCTGGTCAGCCGGACAGCCGGACAGCCGGAGAGCCGAGTAGACATACGAAATCAATTTTGCCCAAACCTAAACGATGACAAGCTTTGCGCTTGTTCGTTCAATAACGGCGTGAAAACATGCGTATAATATTTTTATTAACCAATAATTAAATATTTTACAAAAATACTATAGGAGTTTCTTCGATATCTCCAGAGTTCTTCATCGTGTTTTCACCAAATTAATATGGGACCAACTTGAGAGAAAGGGCTTTCAAATAAAAAATAAATTTGGAAAATCCAAAAGAGCACACCTCAAAGGGTCCATAATTTTTTTTTTAATCCTTACGCATATAAAAAAATAAAGATATATATAGATATACTAAAACTATGAAGAACAGTCGATATTTTTTTTTATTTTTTTTTTATTTAATAACAATTAAACCACATCGAATCAGACCCTGAAAAATGAAAGGGTTCTATTCCTGAGCATAATCAAGCGTAAGAGAAAAAAAAAAGACTCGATCAGTAAAGTATTTCGGTCGTTATCGTGTTAACAAGAAAAGCTTCCGCACATACAGACACACGGACGTCCAAGACAGAACTTTTTTAAACTGTTTTTTAACTAGTTTAAATAACAAAAATGACATCAAAAATATCATGAGTGTTGAAAATAGTGTTTTTTTCTTAATATGTGTGTGTATATATTATCTTACAAGTGAAATGTATGATACATAAAGACATTTTAAGTTTGAAAAATCACGATGTTTTGCGCGAAGTGACAGTAGTACCCACCTCAACGCTTCGCTTATGAGGCGTGCAAAAGAATCATCAAAATCGGTCCACAGTTGATGAAGATATCGCGTAACATACATACAAAAAAAACATACAATCGAATTGATAACCTCCTCCTTTTTTGAAGTCGGTTAAAAAGCTACCATTGTAACTATAAACTAATAAACAAATCAAACTGATTGAGTTAGTCTCGAATGTTCTCAAATGCACCCCAAAGTAAGCTTTAGGCTGCGTTTCCACTGAAGCGGAGCAGATCAGAGAGGAGAGATATTGACCAATCACAATGCTCGAAATCTCCGCTCCGCTGTTTGAATTGAAGCGCAGCCATAAGCTTGTGTTATGGGATACTAACTCAACGATCAAAGATAATATAATTACTAACGTGACAGATACCCAACGCCATAGAGACGACAGGAGGGCTCGTAAGATAGGCAAAATTGGGAGTTGCGAGTCGGCACACAGAGATGGCAGCACACACGACTAGCAAAAAAGTGACAAAAATGTATTGAATATACTTTAAAAATATTTAGTGCATTTCATTTAAGTCATATTTAATTGATTAGAGTACTACTTTATTTAAATAATAGTAATAAAAGACTTTAATGTTTTAATTATTACCTAATAGCGCCATCTAGTGAAAAGGAAGAGAAATAATTATGTTTATATGACGATGGGTTGGCATGACTTGATCGTAGTCGGATCGGATACTATAAACGAGGTCTCTCCCTCTCGCCGGATATTGACAACACCACCTGCCGGCGTGGGCTGCAGACAAACGACCACCTGACCTGAAGAACACAGGTTCAAACGGGGGCGTATTTCTAACTAAGCTGAGCTACAATGTGACAAACTTATGTAACAACTTCAAAAATAGGGATGTGCACTACAAAGACTTTTTTGTCTCATTATTAAATTTGGAAGGGTACATGTAATAATTGAACCACGGGCTTTACTGGATTATTATAGCATAATGAAATTAAAATAACAGTCAAAAACTAAAAACAAAATTCGGCATTTCCGTACAAAGGTGTACAGCCGTCCGGGCAATTTTTTTGACGTGACAACGTCTTAAATTAGGTTGCGGCTGGGAGTCACTTATGAAAAAGTGTAACGCTCGGTAACGTTACGATGAGTCACCGAACGAGAGAGAGGCCCGCCGAATGCCTTGCGTCTCTCTCCCACTCAACTATGTTATCTACGTTGTCACGTAAAATCTTCGCCCGTAAAACCGACTTTACAGGCAACCATTTTTTTTTGTTTATTATTATCTAGTATAGTCTGTGGTTTGATTTATCACGGGTATGTCCCTTTTACGTTGTATATAGGGACAAATCAAACTGATTTAGTTATTTTCGAGGTCTCAACACCCCAAAGTAAATTTTAAACTTGTGTTATGGGATGCTAACTCAACGACTATGAACTTGGTCGTAGTCGGATCGGATACTATAAAAAGGTTTCTCTCCCTCTCGCCGGATATTGACAACACCACCTGCCGGCGTGGGCTGCACACAAACGCCCACCGGACCTGAAGAACACAGGTTCAAACGGGGGCGTATTCCTAACTAAGTTGAGCTACAATGTGACAACTTTTAAAAATAGGGATGAGCACTATAAAGACTTTTTTGCCTAATTATTAAATATGGTAGGGCATACCCGTAATAAATCTAAACTAGATCAGTATAATAGTATAATAAAACTAAAATAAAAGTCAAAAGTTAAAAAAATCGGCATTCCATACGTAATTGTGCAGCCAGTTTGGATGGGGATGGCGACTTTTTTAGTTTTTTGCCTGTTATTTCATCTTCATTATACTATAGTGATCTAGAATAGCCCATGGTTCGATTTATTATGGCATAAAGTACTATATATTATGGGTATGTCATATGCCTTCCATGCTGTACAGTATAGATTATTAATAAGCGGCCAAGTGCGAGTCTAACTCGCCCATGAAGGGTTCCGTAGTAGCAAATAACATAATATAAAAGCCTTGTAGTATGTTATTTTTAATTTTTATATTCGAGTTGATTGAATGAAAGGTAAATTGCAGTTTATGACATATTAAAAAAAAACTACTTACTAGATATTGTTCAAACCAATTTTCGCTGGTAGTTTTTATGGTAATGAACATCATATATTTTTTTTAGTTTTATCATTCTCTTATTTTAGAAGTTACGGGGGGGGGACACACTTTTTTCCACTTTGGAAGTGTCTCTCGCGCAAAGTATTCGGTTTAGAATAAAATGATACTAGAAACCTCAATATCATTTCTGAAGACCTATCCATAGATACCCCACACGTATGGGTTTGATGAAAAATATTTTTTTGAGTTTCAGTTCTAAGTATGGGGAACCCCCAAAATTTATTGTTTTTTTCCTATTTTTGTGTCAAAACCTTAATGCGGTTCACATAATACATCTACTTACCAAGTTTCAACAGTATAGGTCTTATAGTTTCGGAAAAAAGTGGCTGTGACATACGGACGGACAGACAGACAGACAGACATGACGAATCTATAAGGGTTCCGTTTTTGCCATTTGGCTACGGAACCCTAAAAAGTATGGTGCATATTTTTTCTTTTCTCTGATCAGCAAATAATGACGAAGAAACAGCGCATTTAAATTTTGCGTAATGTCACGATCAGCTATGATTTTTAACCAATAGTGATTGGTGACGTAAATCACCCCCACTCTGAAACTTCGACATGCTGTATCTTTATGAATTTTTACTACAATATAAAAATATGGATCCTTTCTTTGTTAGAAATCTAGTTGACGGACTGAATAAAATCCTACTAATATTATATGCATGCTGGTCTGGGAGAAAAAAAAAACATAGAATGTACCAGCTGCTTCTCTTCCCACGCAGATCGTAAAAGCCGATTGAGGGAATGTGTGTGGTATTGATACAGTGTCGAAAGCCTTTGCAAGATCCAAAAATAGGCCGACGCACTTGTTTCCTGCATCTAGGTTCCTTACTATAAAGTCTGTAAGGGCATGTACGGCACCATTTGTAGATTTTCCGGAGCGAAAACCATGTTGGTTAGGAGAGAGCATAGAGAGGGATTCAAGGAAAGACTTAAGACGAATGTTTATAATACGTTCCAATACCTTTGAGAGAGCTGGGAGTATGGATATCGGACGGTAGTTGTTAGGAAGTTATTCCAACCATTGGTTGGAATAACTTTATTGAAAACCATCGGTTCATCGGTTCTTCGCGCTATGTGTGCCGCTCGCTGCCACTTCAACCAGCTAATCCACTGGCATGCATATGCATAACGCTTTACTACTGCCTAGGTTCAGGATTTGATTCCCAGACAAACCTAGTTAGAAAATAGCCGTTCTCAAAATGCACTGTTGGATGTTTATTTATTTATGTATTTATCACAAGTTTATTTGCCAGGCAAATTAAAAATCCCCTGACTATCAAAAAAATATCAATTCTAACTAGTAAACAACTTTTCGAAAAATCATTTTTATTTGGAAAATATTTTGGGGGCCTCTACTCCTTTGTTGCCCTGAGGTCTCCAGACCTCTAAATCCGGCTCTGCATGTTGGCCACTTACACCCACAAAAAACAAAACAAACACTAATTTCAAAATCAGGCTAAAGTTGTATTGAAAACGCTGTAAGCAAGGCGTGGGCCTTAAAAACAGGGAATACAAAACGGGAAACAGTATTTTGTGCTCGACTCGTTCTTTGTGGAAGTAGTAAATGTTTTTGCGTTATATCCATTTTTATTCTTAGCACGATATAAATACTGCATTGTTCGCAACTTGGAAAACTGTTTTCTATAAGTACTAGATAATACTATCACGTATTCTCTACGGAACCTTAAACTAAAAACACAATAGGGATGTGAACAGCGTAAAAAAATATACCAATAGTGATTGGTGACGTAAATCACCCCCACTCTGAAACTTCGACATGCTGTATCTTTATGAATTTTTACTACAATATAAAAATATGGATCCTTTCTTTGTTAGAAATCTAGTTGACGGACTGAATAAAATCCTACTAATATTATATGCATGCTGGTCTGGGAGAAAAAAAAAACATAGAATGTACCAGCTGCTTCTCTTCCCACGCAGATCGTAAAAGCCGATTGAGGGAATGGGCAAAAATGCAAATCATGTAAACAGGCGATGCGGCTAGCAACCCATCACTGTATTGATTGCTTTTCCATCTTCTCGCCCACCATGACGCTAGAAGTGGCTTTTGGGTCTTGCGGCCCTGGGCTCTGCATAGAACCGCAAGACCCAAAATGCTCTGTCTGCCCCATTATGGATAAAGACGTGATAGTATGTATGTATGTACTAATATTATAAATGCGAAAGTGAGTTTGTAAAGTTTGTTTGTTTCTCACCTCTTCACGCTTAAAATACTAAACCGATTTAGATGAAATTTGGTATGGAGATAGTTTGAGACTTGGGAAAGGGCATAGGCTACAATTTATCCCGAAATTCCAACGGGGAGTGAAGCCTGCGGGTACAGCTAGTATTATATATTTTTTTACGCTGTTCACATCCCTATTGTGTTTTTAGTTTAAGGTTCCGTAGAGAATACGTGATAGTATTATCTAGTACTTATAGAAAACAGTTTTCCAAGTTGCGAACAATGCAGTATTTATATCGTGCTAAGAATAAAAATGGATATAACGCAAAAACATTTACTACTTCCACAAAGAACGAGTCGAGCACAAAATACTGTTTCCCGTTTTGTATTCCCTGTTTTTAAGGCCCACGCCTTGCTTACAGCGTTTTCAATACAACTTTAGCCTGATTTTGAAATTAGTGTTTGTTTTGTTTTTTGTGGGTGTAAGTGGCCAACATGCAGAGCCGGATTTAGAGGTCTGGAGACCTCAGGGCAACAAAGGAGTAGAGGCCCCCAAAATATTTTCCAAATAAAAATGATTTTTCGAAAAGTTGTTTACTAGTTAGAATTGATATTTTTTTGATAGTCAGGGGATTTTTAATTTGCCTGGCAAATAAACTTGTGATAAATACATAAATAAATAAACATCCAACAGTGCATTTTGAGAACGGCTATTTTCTAACTAGGTTTGTCTGGGAATCAAATCCTGAACCTAGGCAGTAGTAAAGCGTTATGCATATGCATGCCAGTGGATTAGCTGGTTGAAGTGGCAGCGAGCGGCACACATAGCGCGAAGAACCGATGAACCGATGGTTTTCAATAAAGTTATTCCAACCAATGGTTGGAATAACTTCCTAACAACTACCGTCCGATATCCATACTCCCAGCTCTCTCAAAGGTATTGGAACGTATTATAAACATTCGTCTTAAGTCTTTCCTTGAATCCCTCTCTATGCTCTCTCCTAACCAACATGGTTTTCGCTCCGGAAAATCTACAAATGGTGCCGTACATGCCCTTACAGACTTTATAGTAAGGAACCTAGATGCAGGAAACAAGTGCGTCGGCCTATTTTTGGATCTTGCAAAGGCTTTCGACACTGTATCAATACCCATTCTATTAAAAAAACTTGAAAATATGGGCATAAGGGGCAACCAACTTAAACTTTTCGAGAGTTACTTAACAAATCGTACTCAATGTGTATCTATTAACAATAGACTTAGCTCTGATCTCCTTGTCCAGTATGGTGTACCCCAGGGAAGTATATTGGGTCCTACTCTCTTCCTTGTGTATATTAACGACCTCCTCTCACTCCAGATCCCACATTGTAAAATAGTCTCATATGCAGATGACACTGCCCTACTTTTTTCCGCTAAATCATGGCAGGAGACATATCAGCACGCTCAATTCGGCCTGGACTCTGTCTCAAATTGGCTTCGTCTCAATCTTCTTACACTTAACGTACAAAAAACTCAACTTGTCAACTTCTCAATATACAATTTAGAATCAAATAAACAGATCTTAGAGTCTCTTTCAATTTTTGCTCATTCTCATACAAATAATAGCACTTATCCCAACTGCACTTGTCCTCCTATACCTCCTTCTGACACAGTGAAATATTTAGGGATCATTATCGATCAAAACTTAAATTTTAAACCCCATGTTAATATCCTCGCTGGTAGAATTCGTAAATTAATATACATCTTTAAAAAACTTCGTCATGTGGCTGACGCCAACATAGTTAAGATGGCTTACTTATCGCTGGGCCAGTCATTACTGACCTACTGCATATCCTCATGGGGTGGCGCTTGTAAGACTGTTCTTATAAAACTCGAAAGAGCTCAGAGAGCCCTACTGAAGGTCTGCACGTTTAAGCCCTTTATGTACCCTACATTCCAATTACTTCAATTCTGTGAAGTCTTATCAGTTAGACAACTCTATATCCTAAATATTGTTTCTCAGCAGCATTCTAACATCCCTTACATTCCAAACAAATCCAAGCGTAGTAAACTTGTAGCTCCCTCTTCCCTCTTTTCCACACAATTTACTCACAGATTTTTCTGCTTCATAGGTCCATTTCTCTATAACAAACTTCATTCAAAACTATCAATATTTTCACTTCCTAGCTATACTTGTAAAAAAACCCTATTTACGTTTTTGTTATCACTCAATTATGATGAAACAGAGCAACTGCTGATCCCACTTAAATAACCTATATTTGTTAGAGATAGTCTATTTATTATATAGTCATACTTATTTATTATAGCCCTAATTGCTGTTACTTATCATATTAAAATATAGATGTATATATACTTATTTTCTGTAAATTGTAAGTGCTAATGGGCATACTTCTGCCTATATTAATTTGTTTAGTTTTCACCTCTTGTATTAGAATGTAAGTTTAGTACCTAACTCTAAGTCATCCAATGTGAGAGCCTGGCGTACTGTAATACAGGGTCAACCTTCTACAGTCGTCAGTCTCCAAATACAATCACTGTAACAATAAATGTATTGTCCTAAATCTTAAGTATGTTGGAGAAATAAATACTTTTTTACTTTACTTTTACTTTTACTTTTCGAATGGCGACCACACACTGGCAAGCGAAGCGTAGGACCGCACCTACAAGGTGGTCTGACGACATGGATGTGCAGCGCTTTCCTAGATGGACCTGGATTTGAAAGCGTTGGATGCAAGCCGGTCTAGATTAGATTGGTCATTTTGGAAATCCATGGGAGAGGCCTATTTCCAGCAGTGGACGTTATGCGGCTGTAATGATGATGATGCTGAAGCATTGAGGGTTGGATTGTCTAGCACTGTCGCATGCTGCTATCTTTTTGTGTCGTTCAGATCTGTCATTTGCCAAAGCGAGAGAGACAGAGACGGAACTCCATAGAACGGCCGGTGCTATAGAGTGCCGTCGCTCTAGCCCTCTCTCTAGAGAGCGACGGCACGCTATAGCTCTAGCTTAATGACGGTTTTGAGCGACAGACAAGAATAGCAGCATGTGAAGACAGGTGTAGCCTAACTCTAAGTACTCCGCAGAGGTCACAAGAAAAGATATTTCCGCGTCAACAAGACCTCTGCCCGCAAGTGGATAATTATGCGACTCTAGACCGACGCTCAGCGAAAATATGCTGATTGTATGCCGCACAATACAACTGTGAGCCTGTAAAGTGAGTACAAACCGTTGATGAAAAACCTGAACGCATATTTTATGTCTGTTCTTTACATATGTTGTCTTTGATGGTAGGTTTGGCTTTGACTTTGACTTTGACGGCCAGTAGCTGACTCTTTACGTGAGTAACTCGTTTGATTTCATGGAAATAATATCTGTGTCTCACGTTAGTTTTAATCATAAAACATTTATCATCATCATAATCAGCCGTGTGGTTTCCGGCAAAGTAGAATAGGGCCACTCAAAGTCCTCCCGTGGATGTCGTAGAAGGCGACGTAAGAAATACAAGCTTAACAAAGCTTATAAACATTAATGAGCTCTCTCTAACCGTCTGGCCAGCGAGGAGAGTGTAGGCCAAAGTCCTCTGGCTGCTCTGGCTAAGTTTGGCTCTGGTAGTACAGAGAGGGTCCTGCTTCTGCAGTGAAGACAAAAAGACTTGATTATGATATGATGATGTTAGGTATTATTAAAATTTTATTTTGCTATGCTGGCATCCTTTTTGACTGTTGGCATCGTAGCGCCTAAACGAATGAGCCGATTTTGATGCAGTTTCTTTTGTTTGAAAGTTGACTTAATCCAAATGGTTCTTAGCTTACGGTGATCCCGCTTTTCAAATTCACCCTAATAACTTTTTAACCGCTGAACCGATTTCCACCATAGCTAAGAACCACCGTAAGGAAGGCTGTTTTCACAAAAAACTCGCATCGATATCGATCTATCCGTTCGAGAGTTACGATGCCACAGACAGACATTGGCGTCAAGCTAACAACACCCCTCTTTTTTGTCATGGGGTAAATATAATTTTTCTAAACTAAAAACCAACTTCACCTTCAAACTACACAACCGATCTTCATAAAATTTTTTTGGGACTACTTTAGAAGTGCACTCTTTGGAATATTTTTTTTTAAATCGGTCCGCAATGAACGGAGAAATCAGTGAAAAGTACCTGGGCGACCGAGTTTTGCTCGGTTACATCTCAAACATTAACTAATTTTTTTAAACTTGTCTAAAAACAATGCAAAATAAAAAATTATAAATAAACTTAAACAAAAAAAAAACAAAAGTAAGTCACCGAGTGGGATTCGAACTCGTAACACTCTTTCTAGCGGTCGGTATCCTTAACCGCTGAGCTAAAAACAAGGCGGTCGGCACGACGAAATTAGCGACCATATTCTGCGTGGAAAGAAAAACGCATGAAAACTCGAAAACACGCGTTTTCCCAATATATATACATACAAGAATTGCTCGTTTAAAGGTATAAGATATTTAAAAAAGTATACAGTATATAGAACCTCCTCCTTTTTTTCTTATGTCGGTTAAAAAATAGTGATCGTCCATTCTCCCGATTCATTCATATTCTTTTGGCCATCACAATGGCCGCTTTCATGTGATCTTACGTCGAGTGGCTCTAAAATAGATTAGGGCTCAACCTTAAAGACCGCTCATTGTAGTCTGCCTCTTTTGATTTATAGCTTTGATGTATTTATTTTCACAACAAACAATTGATTTTATTGTATAACTAGCCGAAGCCCGCGACTTCGTTCGCGTGAACTTTATGTCTCTGGAAAATGCTCATCAGGCTGAACAACTTTTACTAAGGCGGCATTTTTATATCTCTTATAGTTTAGCTGGACCATTATGGTTCTGCATCAGGCGTTCCATTTTCCAAAATCATTTATACCCTATTTGTTACCCAGGCTTAATAGCTATATAACAAAAAAAGTTTCATTCGAATCCGTCCAGTATTTCCGGAGATTAGCGTGTACAAACAGACAAACAGACATACAGACAAACAGACAAACAGACAAACAGACAGACATTTTTTTTTAATTCTCACTCTATTACTATGTCTCCATCGCCCCCAATATTTTTTTTGGAAATATATTTAATGTACAGACACACTTTTTTTACTGTTTTATTATACAGGATGATTTTGAACTCCATAGCTTTATTTAAGGAACGCGCTCTATATGTGATATAAAAAATACATGTTGAATTACTTTTAACTCGTTTCATAGTAAAAACCAAAGATATCAGGCGTCAAAGATATCCCAAAAATAAACGAATTTGTCGCCCGCGCCGCGCCGTAGTGGTAAAGCCCGCGCGGAGACGCGTTTACGCCGCAAGGTCATTGATCTTTTATCGCTACGTATCTATTGTATTACGTTTAATATGGGTAACTTAAACCTTGCGTTTCTACCATTTACACGGTAGCACGATCGTGGTGCGTATTTTATTAGCGTTTTCGCATGTTAAGTAGCTCTAGGTGTACTACACCAGGATGGGTGACCGTAAGTGGCATAAAAAATTTGCAGCCACCTCCAGCTGTCATCGTTAGATAGCAGTCGTAAAGAGCTGCCTTAAGGCAGCTTGTAAAAATCTTGCAAACAGTGTTGGCTACTTATTCGTAAATAAACACACGATAAACAATAAACTGACTTTAGTCTTAATTTTGTACCTAATCGTAGTCGCAATTTCCCTTCATACTGGGGCGGCGCGTGCGATCAGCGACAGGGTGGCGCGGGCGAGGCGAATGAGCGATGGTAGCGGCGCGGCGGGTTTGCACGAGTGAATCAGCTGTGTGTGTGTGCGGCCGTGGGGCCGGCCGAGCGAGTTCATTCATTATTCGGTTAGCCATGTATTGAAAATTTGCGGATATTTCGTGATAATTTTTTTTAAACATTTTTTTATTTTTTTTATTGCGGTTTTGTGTTCTATTAGTGATTCTGATTCTAAGATTTCAATAAAGCTAGTGGGTTCAAAATCATCCTGTATGTATAGATATACTACGTGGAAGGGGCGTACCCGTAATAAATCGAAACACGGGCTATAGTAGATCCTTATATGATGAATGATGATAATAAAATAACATTCAAAACCTAAAAAAATTTGTTGCTAGTCGCATATTGACGTTACGCGAGTCACTTAGGATTATTGAATCACTACCTGTACCCGCGGGCTTCGCTCCCCGTGGGAATTTCGGGATAAAGAGTACTATATGTCCTTTCCCAAGTTTCAAACTATATACATACCAAATTTTATCCAAATCGGTTCAGTAGTTTAAGCGAGAAGAGGAAACAAACAAACAAATATACAAACTCACTTTCGCATTTATAATATTAATAGGATAGGATAATGGTGAGAAACTGCGCACATTATCATTGTTCATTCACGGAAAACAATAAAGAACGAAAATTTTATAGATTCCCGAGTGATAAAAAAAGGTGAGCAAAGCAACAAATTCTGTGGTGGCGACCCTGATTGTTTTACTCACACCTGTACACAGATATATTGTTTAGTTTGTAGTAGTACTAGGTATATTTGTTACTCGTACCTGCCTAAAATATACCTGTGCCAGAAATGTAACTAAGACAAGATAATTTTTAAAGCTAAAAACCGAATTCACCCACAAACTACACAACCGATTTTTATAAAATTTCTGTGAGACGACCTGACAAGTATTACAATTTCAAGCAAAAAAGTTAAGACTAAAAGATTTGATGATGATGAAATTTCGCAAGACGTCACGGCTAGGTACGATTTTTACTTAGCGGTGACGTCGCAAGCCCCGACTCTGGACTTTTTACGCTCCGTATCTTTGTGAATTTTCACTTTTTTGCTAAACTGAAAAACGATTTCATTATTTTTCGATAATCTAAAAGACGGATTTACAATCATACTTTTCTGATCTCTTTATTTGAACTTAATAAGCTTTAAGCTCTAAAAAGCATTGAAAATCCTATATTCTTTATGAAGTCGAAAAGAATCGAGATCTTCGCAAGGATTGGTGGATGAACAGGGATTGTCGAGCAATCTACTGCGGGATCAATATACTAGCTAGAGCCAGCGCTGCGTCAATTGAAAATGTCCTTTGTTCTTTAAAATACATGTTTACTCGTTACTGGTAAGTATGTGAAATACCTATAAAGATGAAGTAAATACATACATACATAATATCACGCCTGTTTCCCACAGCGGTAGGCAGAGACTATGGGCCTCCACTTGCTACGATCCTGACAAACCTCTTTTGCTTCATCTAAACTCATCAATCTCTTCATACAAGCCCTTCGGTTACGGGTACTTTTTACCTCTCCCTTTTTTTAGAACGTCTGCAACTTGGTCGCAGAATGTTCGCCGAGGCCCGAGGCCGACCCTTTCCTACTGTTTCTTTCACATTTGTCAAATAAAGTAAACTTTTGTCTAAAAATGAATACAATGAATAAAGTCAGCATCAAGAAAAGAAAGAAGCATCAAGGTTGTTGCGAGGATTAGATGGACTGTCGAGCAATTTGAGTTGTTTTAGATGCTAAATCTTCTTCTTATCGTGTGTGTTAGTGACTAACACTAGTGTCAGAGTTTTTAAACCGCCTTAAGGGCCTCTGACATGGTTTTAGGTAACGACCAATGTCAAAGACAATGACCGGGACCGACGGCTTAACGTGCCCTCCGAAGCACGGATCATCTTACTTATTAGACAATCAGGTGATCAGCCTACAATGTCCTAACCAAACTAGGACAACAATACAAAGTCGTTGCCCCTGCCGGGAATCGAACCCGCGACCTCCGGGTATGAGCCGAACGCTCGAACCCCTACACCACGGAAGCGGTTAGTAGATGCTAAATAAAAGCTTTTTTTCAAATATATTTTTTAAAAGTTCATAACGATCTATTTCTGTCTGCTTTTGTCGAAAATGTTATTTTGCTAATGTCGAAAAACACTCTGCTACTGCTACTAGGAATTGAGCGATTAGCTCAATTGAATTTCTAATACCCATATTGTTTTCGAAATACATACATAATACTGTTTTACCAATAATTTATATTTTATTTTATCTGTATTTTCTATAACTCTGGCTCTCCAACAAAGTTAATTCTTGTAAACAGCCACGGGTGAGTTGAACAATCACAACTCCTGAATATTTGAGCAGGCAAACAAATTGGGCATCTGTATTCAGATTTTCATTAAATCTTCTGATTTAAAGTTGTTTGACGCTTAATAAATCAGTAGGTTCGTCTTGAATATTTTGGGACGGACTTTTTAAGGTTTTCGGTTCTTAATAAATGAAAATTGAAATCACAAAACCAGTTTTGGGTTTTGTGATTTCAACATTTACAAGTTCATTCTGAATTAACAAATATATTAAGGGCCGTTCAATTAATTTGTTTTTAACAATATTGACTTATACATTTATTGACTTATATATTACATAAATATTTTTTCAAAACTAAAAACCGACTTCATCCCTAAACTTCTCAACGGATTTTGATAAAATGTCTATGGGACCAGCATACACTTTCAAACAAATATTATTCTAAATCGGTCCAGGTGTCTCCGAATATATTATTATATATGAACATACACATAAAAAAAAGGTTTCCAACGAATTGATAACCTCCTTCTTTTTGGAAGTCGGTTAATTTTTTTTTTAATTTTATATGACTAATACAGTTAGGTAGATATGAACAGTATAAAAAAAATTTATTAAGGCTCCTCCTTGCGCTAACGACCTTGAAAACACAAAAAAATTAATTTCTCTTTCTGTAAGTGAGATTATTAGAAACCCTCGTACAACCTTTTAGCTAGTATCCTGAAGTTTCATTAGAACCTCGAAAGTCATTGAAATACTATCCGGTTTAGAAACCTTTACAAAAAGAGTCAAAAATGGCCGTTTTTAGTATTTTTTGCAAAGGAAAATTCAGGGTATTTTATTTCAATGATTTTCGAGGTTCTAATGAAACTTAAGGATACTAGCTAAAAAGTTGTACGAGGGTTTCTGATAATCTCACTTACAGAAAGAGAAATTAATTTTTTTGTGTTTTCAAGGTCGTTAGCGCGGGGAGGACCCTTAATGTTCATTCCCCTAATGTTGTTGATTTTTAATGACTGAACATGAAAACGTCGTCAAAACATTTTCACTTAGTCAAAAAGTGGGCACTTAATTAAAAAAAAACTTGAAGAGATAAAAGTGTAAAAAAGTTGCAAAAACCTTGGATAAGCCATAAAAATAAATGCATTTCCGAAACGGGAACACCCGGCGCGGCGGCGTAATTGAGATTCAAATTTCCAGATCGGTCCAGTCGTCTTTAAACTATCGGTAAACATACATAAAAAAAAGATCGCATGGCGATGAATTGATAACCTCCTTCTTTTTGAAAGTCTGTTCAAAATAAAAATCTTTTTTCCATTCCTTAATACCCATGCATCTGAGTTTTTTTTAAATTTGATTATGTTTACTTTCCAAATGTTCAATTTTAGTTACTGAACCTGGACATGTCGTCAAAAAATTTTCATTTAGTCAAAAAGTAGGCATTTAATGAGGCGTTTTTCAATGAAAAAGATATGAGGTTAAAAACATTGTCAATAGATGGCGCATAATAGTTTTAAATCGTTCTGTCAAAAATTAAAGAGGCCGTTTGGTTCAATACTTTTAATAAATTTGTAATTTATTAACCAATCTTGTATTTTACTATAATTTAATTAAAAAATACATATTAACAAACAAATAATATATTTTTAACAAATGTAACAAAATCAAAATATTAAATATTCCAAAGACAAACTCTCACCATGAATATGGATTAGACATTGACAGATCTATTTATGTGATTGCAGCGGCATCTATGTTAGGTGAAGGAACTAATTATTTTTAAAGAAAACGCCTCATAAATAAAAGAGATAAAAGTCTCAAAAAGTGGGTACTTAATTAAAAAAAAAACTTGAACAAATAAAAGTGTAAAAAGTTACAAAAACCTTGGATAAGCTATAAAAATAAATGCATTTCCGAAACGGGAACACCCGGCGGCGTAATTGAGATTCAGAAAGGCCCTTTTCACATCGAGTGTCAAATACACTGAGAGGGTCGGAAGTGCTTTACCGAGATACGAGTTTTCCAAAGGTTTTTGTACTTATGTACCGAACGAGCCAAGTTTTCAGATTTTACATGGACTAAGTATCCGGAGTTTGTATTGTTAAAGCAAAGTATATCGCCACAGAATAATTTTAAGTATAACATATAGAACGGGAACTCTTGGCACAGAATTAATAATAGTATTACATACAGAACGGAAACTCGCACCGTCCCCCGCAATCTGGTGTCCCTGCAACCCTTCCCCCGTTATTGTGAGGTGTAAGCGTCAGTAAAACAGGGTTATTGGTAGTCGTACGTTGACAATAAGCGAGTCACTTAGGATTATTGAATTATAATGGTGAGAAACTGCGCACATTAATATTGTTTATCCACGGAAAACAATAAATAACAAAAATTTTATAGATTTCCGAGTGATGAAAACAGGTAAGCAAAGCAACAAATTCTGTGGTGGCGACCCTGATTGTTGAACTCACACATTTGACGTGTGCACGGACGGATTGTTTCGTTTGTAGTAGTACTAGGTATATATGCTGCTCCGTTTGTATGAAGTGCTCTTGGTCCCCCGCAATACGCGTCCCCGTATCTTTTCGCCGCCTCGCCTTGCTCCACAAGGCGAGGCGAGGAAAAGATGGGAAGGGGAAAGGTGTAAGGACGGGGAACGGAAACGCATTTCCGTTCTGTATGTAATACTTATAAATTATTCTGTAATATTGCTTAATTCTTCATCAGGGTAATTTAAATAACACCTGGTAGCACTTTGAAAATTGTATAGGTACTGTTATTAGTATTACGGGACTTACCGCGATTAATATCGTTTTTTGCCAGATATTTCGACTCAGTCGGCGAGCGACCATGATGGCAGAAGGGCCGTCGTAACAGTAATTGTGACCGTCAAACTCTAAAATCATACATTGTATAGGTACATCAGATTATTAAAAAAAAAAACTCTTTATTAAACTAAGTTGGCAAGCGTCTATTTTACAAGCTATGTTCGTCAACTCTTGAAACTCAATTTTCAACCAGTTACCTATATACTTACTAAACCGATTCTGCTAAAATTTTGCACACTTTTCTGGTGTCTTTTTTTACTGGCACAGTCAGTAAGTATAATTTATATTACCTGGTAGTATATATTACAATTTAATAATTTTTTAGTGAAAGGCCGCCACCGACACTACCGGCGTTTCGCAATGACTACCTACTGCTGGGAAAAAACACCGAAAGAAACTAATTTTTTACAGTATTGGTCGCCTACTCGCTTTGTTATATTATTATTGTCTTTTTATTTATAATGTTATATCATACTGCATATACATTCTCATATTATGACGTTATCATTGACCGAACATTTGTTCATGGTCAGGTTATAGGCACGCTTGAAATTGCAAATACTCGAAGTGTACCTAGCCTCACCATGAAAAAATATACGTAGTATCATTAATATACTAGTCTCTCTTACTCCCGGTCGCTCAGTGGCAAATCTACACTACTTGAATATTCTAAATCTTTGGGACGGTTAATGGAAGCCAACAAAGCTCGTTCTGTTTTTACAAGCTTTTATTTAACTTGCAATGTATCTTCTATGTCTGAATGTTTGTTTAGGTCAAATCTTGCAGCTCAATTTTCCAACAAGTTATCGTCAACCGGTAAGGCGGATGACAATACAATAATATGAAGTTAATAAGCTGTTCTGATGATAGAGCCGGGAGATATTCGACGGAACATAAAACAACATAATCTCATTAAGTAGGACTCATTTGATTTGTCTTGACGAGCAATTTTTGACGATTTCCAGGGTCTGATCACGGAGACAGAAGGTGGTCGATGGAACTCAGTAATAAAACGACGCAACTCCGTCGAGTTTGGGCTTATTCATTTGTCTTAATAAGTACTTTGACCTCACAATAAAAGCTTGTACAAAAATGAAATTTTTCAATAAATGTATTACTTATTTTATTAGTTAAGACCATTCGATTCTTACTTCTTGTAAGGTCATTCCACGTGACTACTGAACACTTGCCAAGTTCACCTAATGTTGACTGCAGTCGCATTGGAAGACAAACGGCCGATTTCCCACTAGGTGCGTCTGGAAGGCAGCCAAAGTAATTTAGGGAGACTTTTAAGAAAGCTTTTGCAGAAATCACCTGGTAAGTTTAAGATTTGAATAGTTTCTATAGTAAATGTGATAGCGGTAAGATCAGACAAAGATTTTTTGAATGTTATACATATTTTTATGGTTCCTTACCCCAAGGGTAATAATAACTGGCCGAGTGCGTGTCGGGCCACGCGCAGTGTAGAGTTCCGTACGGTAGTTGCTAATGCCAACTTTGAGTTCATGCAACTAAAAGGCCCAACGCAGACGACAGACTATCCGTGACACATTTTTTAGTCTGTGATACATACATAAATATTATGACGTCTTTATCCCTAATGGGGCAGACAGATCATGCAGTTCTATGCAAAGCCCAGGGCCGCAAGACCCAAAAGCCACTTTTAGCGTCATGGTGGGCGAGAAGATGAAAAAGCAATCAATACAGTGATGGGTTGCTAGCCGCATCGCCTGTTAACATGATTTGCACTTTTGCCCATTCCCTCGATCGGCTTTTACGATCTGCGTGGAAAGAGAAGCAGCTGGTACATTCTATGTTTTTTTTTCTTCCAGACCAGCATGGGAGTTAGTCTGTGATAGTCTGTGCAGTAATGCACACGAAGCGCGCCGGACTATTTTCGCAGGCTAAAAAGTGCGGCACGGTTTAGTCTGTCGTCTGCATTGGACCAAAACGTCTAAAAACTAATTATCTATTGAATTCTATTCTATTTTATTTATTTTATAAGTTGATCGCCTATATTTTTTTAATTTGTACACCCTACCTAGCTCTGATAGTTTACCTTTAAACTACATTATTTATGCTATAGCTGTGATTTTTTCACGAGTCCATGATTAAACCGTTAAGCAGATAGAAGGGGGACACGTGACTCTAAAAAAAATTTGCAAATGTAATCCAAATATTTCAAAAACGGATCCCTAAATGGAAAAATGGTAATCTCAAGCTTACAATATTTTTAAAAGACCTTTTCAACAATACTCCACACATTGTCTTTGTCGAGAAAAAAAAATATCTCCATTTTTACTTGTATGGCAAATAAACTAACAAAATTTTTCAAAATTGTCCTGGGTTTTGGATGTTTACCTATGTATTTGTTATAAAATATAGAATCGTTGAGTTAGTATCTTCTAACACAAGTCTCGAACTTACTTTGGGGCTAGCTCAGTCTGTGTGATTTGTCCGTGTATACTAAATAAATAAATAATAAATAAATATATAGGGACAAATTTAATACTCATTTCTTTATCGCATTTCTTACACCAAGACTGAATTGAAAACAAGCTGCATAAAGCAATAACTTAGTACCGTGACTTAGTCATAATTTCCCGTGTAACGTATTACTTGCAGACTAGTGCTGACCTTCAACTCATGATTAATAGAGTCTTCGAGACAGGATATTGAGTTGAGGCTATTTGCTCACACAGACAGACATTATACGGGTACAAATATTTAGATATACTTACATACATACTATCACGTCTTTATCCCTAATGGGGCAGACAGAGCATTTTGGGTCTTGAGGCTCTATGCAGAGCCTAGGGCAGTAAGACTCAAAAGCCACTGTTAGCGTCATGGTGGGCGAGAAGATGGATAAGAAATCAATACAGTGACGGGTTGCTAGCCGCATCGCCTGTTAAAATGATTCGCATTTTTGCCCATTCCCTCGATCGGCTTTTACGATCTGCGCGGGAAGAGAAGCAGCTGGTACATTCTAAGTTTTTTCGTTTCTCCCAGACCAGCATGGGAGACGTTATACGGGTACAAATATTTAGATATATAGTACGAATAAGTGTAAGTATTACATACAGAACGTCTAAGTCGCTGAAAGGCGCTGGATGCAAGCCGCTCTAGATCGGTCATTTTGGAAATCCTTGGGAGAGGCCTATGTCCAGCAGTAGACGTTGTGCGGCTGAAATGATGATGATGATGATGCACAATATGCGTCCCTGTTCCCCGTCCCCGCACCTCTTCTTCTTTCTCGTCTTGTAAATGTGCTGAAGTGCGATCATTACAAATTGCCATTCAATTTCAAATCAAACAGAATGTTACTTAGCGTGTTTTTGCTTTGAGATAGCTGATTGTAATGCCATTATACCTAGGTACAATGGCATCATAATTAAACACATACTTTTTTATTAGTAATTACACAGTTCTTAAGAAGTTAATAAAGTATGTATGTTAAATGTACCATAGGCTAAGTTGAAGTTGAAATAAAGAGTTATAAGAAAGAGTAAGAAGCAAAAAAAAACATTAATTTTAAACTTGACATCATACTTAATTAATAAAACGAACGATTTTTTATATAAATTGATGTTTTTATTTTTAGCGTTTTAGCTTTTAGTTTAACATAATTTCATTATTATTAGATATTATTATGTCCAGTATTTGTTTATTTTGTGCAATAAATACGCTTTAAAATTAATAATTATGACATAACAATGTATTCTCAGTCCGCATATCTAATTTTAATACCAGTATAATTGTAAGTTGACGTTATTGGAGAAAATGCTGCAGTACAGTTTGTTACCGTTTCTTCTGTACTTGCGCTTAGGAAGCGGCAGTAAACTTTGCTATAAGTAAATGATCTGACGTCAACATTTACCTTATAAGAAATCGAAAAAGTGACAATTATCAAGTGATACAAATATCCAAAGATAAATAAATGATTTTGACTTTGACTTGACTTTGACTATGGAAGCTCGAAAAACATGTACAATAATAAACTACTGTTTTCCTGCACGAAAGAGATAGATTTATAATAATACTAGCTGCACCTTGCGGTGTTACCCGCGCTTATAGTAGCCTATGTGTCAGCCAGTCATCCAGGGAGTCAGCTTCCTGCGTACCAAATTTTATCAAAATTGATCCAGCCGTTTTCGCGTGAAGAAGTAACACATACACACACAATCTTTCGCCTTTACAACATAGTGTGATGTGATGATATTTATTTCCCGCGTTTCGTATGACTTGCAGACTAGAGCTGACCTTCCTAACTTATGATTAATGGAGTCTGTGACGACAGGATATTGAGTTGCGGCTATTTGCTCGCACAGACTGAGATATATAAACGAGGATGGTAAAAGAGATGTTTGTAGTAAATTCTATTGTACTAACAACTATGAACAAGAATAATGGACTACTGACTTTAAAGCTAAATCGA
The DNA here is from genome assembly GCA_963555685.1 of Acrobasis consociella. Taxonomy (NCBI): domain Eukaryota; kingdom Metazoa; phylum Arthropoda; class Insecta; order Lepidoptera; family Pyralidae; genus Acrobasis; species Acrobasis consociella. The sequence continues at coordinate 3,088,740 of OY743127.1, forward strand.
TGTATATGTATGAGTTACCTTGTAATCTATACATAGTTATACATATATTAAACTATTAATTGAAATTGTAATAAATAATTAGATTGTTTTAATTAAACAAATAACTAAAATATTAGGATCTTTAAAACAGTAAAAATATTCTGTCTGTACATTTAGTATTTTTGACTGAAATAGATAGAGGAACACAAAAAAGCTAAAAATATTTTTTTGAATTTTTTGTCTGTATGTTTATATGATTACGCTAATCTCCGGAAATACTGGACGGATGAAACTTTTTTGATAGGTACATAGCTGTTAAGCCTGGGCAACATATTGGGGCAATTGATTTTGGAAAATGAAACACCTGATGCAGAACTATAAATAGTCCAGCTAAACTATAAGAAATATAAAAATGACACCTTATTAAATTTGTTCAGCATTTTCCAGAGACCTAAAGTCCATGCAAACGAAGTCGCGGGCTTCGGCTAGTCTTATAAACAAATACCTGTAATGTTAAAACGTTCTTAAATCAGACTTACCTAGAGCAAGTCTTACCGATAAAGGAGCTCATACAGACAGACACTTTTCAAACTACTTTTCTCCTACAGAAAAGATGTTTAAGAATTATTTATAAACATGTACTCTGATGAGACATTAAGAAATGTATTCAAAGAAAACCGTTACCTCACGTTAACTTACATCTACATACTTGAATTATGTTTATTTGTCAGAAACAACATGAACAATTTTAAGAGAAAGATTGAACTTAGAGGCAACTTGAGAGATTTATGCAAGCATGACCTATATCTACCCATTGTAAATAACGAGACGTTCAAAAAAAGTGCATTTATTTCTGGAATCAAAGTTTTTAATCATTTACCAACAAGCATAAAAAGCATATATGACATTAATTTATTTAAACGCACACTGAAAAGTTGGCTGTTAGAACATGAATTTTATGATCTCAATGAATATTTTGAGTATGCTACCAATACTGCACTGTTATAATATCGTAGGCTCTTTCTTCTTATCGTGTGTGTTAGTGACTTACACTAGTGTCAAAGTTTTTTAAACCGCCTCAAAGGCCTCTGACATGGTTTTAGGTAACGACCAATGTCAAAGACAGTGACCGGGACCGACGGCTTAACGTGCCCTCCGAAGCACGGATCATCTTACTTATCAGACAATCAGGTGATCAGCCTGCAATGTCCTAACCAAACTAAGACAACAACACAAAGTCGTTGCCCCCGCCGGGAATCGAACCCGCGACCTCCGGGCATGAGCCGAACGCTCTAACCACTATACCACGGAGGCAGTCGTAGGCTTAAGATGTACCTATCTAGCAATTAGTTTCATTTCTATTATATTTACTATTGCATACCTGAAAGGGTAAACTGTTGATACTTCAATATTGTACCACAAATTTTTACACAGTTTATGCAATAAATAATTTTTAAGTTTGAAGTTTGACACTAACTTTGCATCGGAGAAATTAAAAAAAACCATCATCAGGTATTTTAGTCTCCACTGCAGGAGCATGACCTTATCTGTATCACTAGAGCCATACTTGGCCAGAGCAGCCAGAGGCTTTGACCTACACTCTCCACGCTGGCCAGACGGGTTGAAGAGGTCTTGCTTCGTTTAGCTTATATTCCCAAAAAAAAACAAATAACATCTAATTGCCAATAAATATAAAAACGATAAACCAACCAAATAATGTCGGTCCCTACGACCTTGCCTATCGATTCGACGTAACATCGTGACAGCTATCGACCTAGAACGCAGACGTCACTCTGAATTATTTATTGGGAGCATTACAATGTTAATTGTATCGTATTATGTGGAAAAGCTGTAATGGTTTGAGATCTCATCTTCCATAGTCTAGGAATAAGATATTGTTTTTTGAACTAGTACTTACACAAAATAAAATTCTATGCTAACTTCTGTCTTCTTATTTTTTTCTGTTATTTAAACTTCGTTTATAAAATTTATTGAAGTGAAAACTTCTTTAGCGGCGTTGTGCACTTTTTTTGGAATGGGTAAAAAATGTTTAACTTGCGTCAGGACACGCTCGCGTCAGGACACGTGACCTGATCGAAAATTCGTAAGACGGATGGAGAGTAGACAGCTGGCGCGGCGAAGGAGAGGGAGTATCCCCCTCTCTTTCTACGGCGCGGCGAAAATGTATGCCTGCGCCTGCTGTTTCGTATATCAAAAATGCACAACGTTAATATTCAAGTTTTCACTTCTGCCGGCACTCCCAGAGTGCAACCCGTCGTTTTTTATTATAATCTTTTGTTTGGCTTGTAATTCCTAAACTTCATAAAATATTTTTGTCAAACCAAATTAAACATTATCATCAGACGTTAGTGCTCAATGCGGCTTGACACTGAAACGCAGATACGCAGTAACGTCCGTTTTGCGACCGCTTTTGGAGTAACCCCCTGGACCGATTTAAAATATATTGTCCGGTGGTTCCATACAATAATAATTATCAAAATCGTTTGTGCAGTTTAGGAGTACAGAAAAGCTGCTGGTACATTTTCTTTTTATACTAATACAAGGACAGCAAAAATAAATTATTGTCATAATTTTATCCACATAACGTCCACTGCTGGACATAGGCCTTCTAAAATGACCTATCTAGAGCAACAATAAATAGTCAATATAAACCAAAACGGGGTCAATCTTTAAAGTATTTCTCACGTTTCTCGGCGAGAAACCCATTAATACTTAGCGATCTAAGCGTCTTAGTGGAAGCCCGCAGGCATTAATTTCCTGTGGATGTGACTCTCGAACATTGAAGATATAAAACTTTTCATGACTTCGTTTGGTAAGTAAATATTTTGCATTTGACGCAGACTCCGTGTCACATATTTTTATCCGACTACGGCGAGGCCAGAAGGAGGGTTATGTATTTCGCCGCTATGTATGTATGCATACCTTTTATCTTTAGACCGAGTGAGCGAAGCGTCTTTGTTGCGAGATTGGCCAAAATGCTTTAGTCCAGATATCCGTCAGCTAATCACAAATTCAATATAGCGCCCTCTATAGGCCAAAATGTAAGTAACTAAAGATAAAATAAATCTAATAATCCCGTGTCTAGTATGGTAGCAAAATTCTGATGACAAAACAATGAAAAATCACCGTGTATACGTCACGGAGGTCGGCTCGTAATATTTTTTTAAAAACATATTTTTGATTTGCTAATCGAACTAAGCTAGGTCTTACAAGTACTATGTTGTTGATATGTGCTCATCTGAGCAACTTCAAAATCATTCGCTCCGTTTTTATTGCAGTGCAATTTTTCGAATGGTCGCATACGCTAACACATAATATCGACCAACTTAGTTAGGGGTAGGTTATACCCCTAACTCAGCCTTAACCCCATCACTTAAGACTCATTTTCCTCCAACTCAACAGCAAAATATAACGCGGTAAAAAGAACAGGTCGCTTAGCTTTAGCTCAAAATTTTGCGGTTTTATGTGCTTTATAGCAAACGTAATAAGGGATGTTTTCGTGTGAAGGGTTGGTTTGTAAATGGTGGTAGTACAGGTGATCAATGTTTGCAAAGCTTTAGCCCGGAAGCTGGCAGCATACATACGAAATGTGAATGTGGACTTATTTTGTTCTGTTTTGTTGAAGTGAAAACTTCTTTAGGCGCGTTGGGCATTTTTTGAATGGAAAATAGCCATTGAACTCAAGACTAAGTATATTTTTGATGCCTAAACTGGGAGTGACACAGGCCTGGCGTGTTACTTTAAATGCAGGCGCTTGCAGCTCACTGTGCAGGGTGAAAACGGGCATATTGCGCGATACCCTAGTACGACGACCTCCGTGGCGTAGTGGTCACCATGCTAGTCCACCACCCAGAGGTTCCGGGTTCGATCCCCGGTCAGGGCAAGTTGAAAATGGCCTTTTTCAAATTGTCCTGGGTCTTGGATGTTTATCTATATATGTATTTGTTATAAAATATAGTATCGTTGAGTTAGTATCCCATAACCCAAGTCTCGAACTTACTTTGGGGCTAGCTCAATCTGTGTAATTTGTCCCTAAATATTTATTTATTTTAGTAGTTCCCGTTCTGTGTAATACTTATATCAATTCTGTGCTATTAACATAACCCTCGAATTGAGGTCAGTAGGGTAATTAGGGAAACTGCGTCAATATATACCATACTAACAAGCATCAACTTGAAACTTAGCCTTATCTTCATACGGCAACCCTTATCAAGTTTCAGACCCTCTGTGTACGCGAGAAACCGTGGAAGTAATGAAAATTAGCTAGAAAATTTAAAAAATCATGATAGTAGAGTGTGTAATGAACTTTAAAGGAAAACTTATAAATAGGTATATAAATTGATTGAGCTAGCCCAAACAAGCTTAAAATTGTGTTATGTGATACTAACTGAAATTATAATGTAATCGAAGAAAAAAATATTGGGGGCGATGGGGACATAGTAATAGAGTAAGAATTTAAAAAAATGTCTGTTTGTTTGTGTGGCAGTTTGTCTGTTTGTACACGCTAATCTCTGGAAATAATAGACGGATTCAAATGAAACTTTTTTGTTATATAGATGTTAAGCCTGGGCAACATATAGGGTATAATTGATTATGGAAAATGGAACACTTGATGCAGAACCATAATGTACCGCTAAACTATAAGAAATATAAAAATGACGATTTAGCAAAAGTTGTTAAGCCTGATGAGTATTTTCCTTATTCATAAAATCCACACGAACGGAGTCGCGGGCTTCGGCTAGTGATAAATACATATGTAGTATGTATACTACGCTATAATATTATTAAAACTAACGTGTGATGACATAATTTAATAATTTCCAGCCGCTTGGAGACCTCTTCAAGCTCTAAAAAGCTCTGGCAGTGAGACAGTGTGTGTGTAAAAATTTTGTATGCCTGGATATACACATAGGCATACCCGCGGGTAACAAAAAAAAATATCTAAGTAGCTGCGCCCCGCAGAGCTACTAAGATATTTTTTTCAGAATAGGTAGAGATGTCGCCCTACTTAGATAGATATTAGTTTTTAGGGTTCCGTAGCCAAATGGCAAAAACGGAACCCTTATAGATTCGTCATGTCTGTCTGTCTGTCCGTCCGTATGTCACAGCCACTTTTTTCCGAAACTATAAGCCCTATACTGTTGAAACTTGGTAAGTAGATGTATTGTGTGAACCGCATTAAGGTTTTGACACAAAAATAGAAAAAAAACAGTAAATTTTGGGGTTCCCCATACTTAGAACTAAAACTCAAAAATTTATTTTTCATCAAACCCATACGTGTGGGGTATCTATGGATAGGTCTTCAAAAATGATATTGAGGTTTCTAATAGTATTTTTTTCTAAACCGAATACTTTGCGCGAGAGACACTTCCAAACTGGAAAAAAGTGTGTCCCCCCCCCCCGTAACTTCTAAAATAAGAGAATGATAAAACTAAAAAAAATATATGATGTTCATTACCATGAAAACTACCAGCGAAAATTGGTTTGAACGAGATCTAGTAAGTAGTTTTTTTTAATTCGTCATAAATCATAAACGGCAATTTTCCTTTCATTCAATCAACTCAAATATAAAAATTAAAAAAAACATACTACAAGACTTTTATATTATGTTATTTGCTACTACGGAACCCTTCATGGGCGAGTCCGACTCGCACTTGGCCGCTTATTTATTTGTAGAGATGTCACATCCTCTTACTAATAAAATTACAAAAATATATTTTTCCTATAGATTTAGTGTTAAAGTATATAAATATACATACATACGTAATATCACGCCTTTTTCCCACAACGGTAGGCAGAGACTATGGACCTCCACTAGCTACGATCCTGACAAACCTCTTTTGCTTTATCTACACTCATCAATAAACAAATATAGTAAATAATTTGCGCACTCAGTCCCAAGCCTGGATGGCAAAACGGTTAACGCAATCGGATCAAATCAATAGAGATCTTAGAATGAGTTCTCAGGTTCGAATCCGCTTAATTCTATCCTATCCTACTAATGTTATAAATTTGAAAGTGAGTTTGTATATTTGTTTGTTTGTTACCTCTTCACATTTCAACCACTTAACCTATTTACATAAAATTTTATATGTATATAGTCTAAAACTCAGGGAAGGACATAGGATAATCTTCATCCTAAATTTTTCACGGGGTGCGAAGCCCACGGGCTCAGCTAGTTGCAAATGAATATTATCCTATACTACTAATATTATAAATGCGAAAGTGAGTTTGTATATTTGTTTGTTTGTTTGTTAACTCTTTACGCTTGAACTACTGAACCGATTTGGATGAAATTTAGTATGGATATAATTTGAGACTCGGGGAAGGACATTTATTTTTTCCTGAAATTCCCCTGGGAGCGAAGCCCGCGGGTACAGCTAGTATTCTATATTTTTCTTTGTTTAATAATACGCTTTTTTGCTACTTTAGAAAATCCTATTTTTTAATTAGATTATAGAGCAAACATACTTTCTTCCTGTAATAACATAACCGTCAAGTGAGCCGCATGTGGCGCTTATAAGCACGGTATCCCAGTAACGAGAGCTTATTAAAAATGAACGCGAGCTTTTAGTATCCACTTACTAAAGGGCAGGGGAACGGTTACTGTGTTCGGAAATGTCTTTTTGGGCATAAGTTTTTCACTAGTAACATCACCTACGTCATGCCTCCCCATCGCCTTATAAACATAATTAGTTCTCTTCCCTTGTCACTAGATGGCGCTATAGGTATTAATACTTCTTCTTCTTCTTCTTCATCAGGTCTTTTTGTCTTCACTGCAGGAGCACGACCTTTGCTGTATTACCAGAGCCATACTTGGCCAGAGCAGCCAGAGGACTTGGCCTACACTCTCCACGCTGGCCAGACGGGTTGGAGAGGTCTCATTGATGTTTTTCTTAGGAATTACAAGCTAAGGTATTGATTAAAACATTGAAAAAATTTATAACTATTATTTAAATAAAGTAGTACTCTAATTAATTAAATATGACTTATATAAAACGCAATAAATATTTAGCCTAGAATCTGATCACGGAGATGGAAGGTGGTCGATGGAACTCAGTAACAAAACGACGCAACTCCATCGAGTTTGGGTTTTTAAGCTATTGCATAGCTTCTATCGCGGGCCTTGAGCGCGGGGACCGAATCCAGAAATTCCGTAACGAAAAAACCTCACGCTCCGCCTACCATGTAGGTTGCCGCTTCGTCTCCGTCGTCCGTTTGCGACGTTGCCGTCCTTCCTTGTTTGCAATAGCTTTACCGCGGCAATCCCCGAGTGCCACACGTCTTTTTTTCTTTGGTTATAATAAGTACTTTGGCCTAACAATATATTTATAAACATAAAAGATATTTAATATTGATAATGATAAACATACCGTGTGTTATCGTTTTCGCAAACCATACACAATTTGTTTTAAGCGCTCGAGGGTTAAGTTTTGGTAGTATAATACTTTCACTCACTACAACTGCCTCCGTGGTGTAGTGGTTAGAGCGTTTGGCCTGAGGTCACACCCGGAGGTCGCGGGTTCGTTTCCCGGCTAAGCCAACCACTTTGTATTGTTGTCCTAGTTTGGTTAAGACATTGCAGGCTGATCACCTGATTGTCTGATAAGTAAGATGATCCGTGCTTCGGAGGGCACGTTAAACCGTCGGTCCCGGTCACTGTCTTTGACATTGGTCATTATCTAAAACCATGTCAGAGGCCTTTAAGGTGGTTTAAAAACTTTGACACTAGTGTTAGTCACTAACACACACGATAGGAAGGAAGGACTCAAATGTATTCTTCTATAACTTACGCGTAGTAAATTATTTAAGGAATAATATACATGGATAAATCAATGTCTAGCCTTACTCAATCAAAAGTGTAATGAATATGAAATCAGTGAGTGAAATTCAGGTCAATTTGGGCCTAGCCAAAGCCTAAAATCTAATTTTCGTGATTCCATTACTAGACATATCACTAATCCTACTTTCCTACTAATATTATAAATGCGAAAGTGAGTTTGTATATTTGTTTGTTTGTTTGTTACCTCTTCACGCTTAAACTACTGAACCGATTTGGATGAAATTTGGTATGGATATAGTTTGAGACTCGGAGAAGGACATAGGGTACGCTTTATTCCGGAATTCCCACGGGGAGCGAAGCCCGCGGGTACGGCTAGTATTATTATAAAACTCCAATTCTCACTACTAGACGTTTTTATTCAAAAAAGTGGGTTACCCGAACAGAGAAGAGCTGGCATTCCGAGACATTTATCCAAATGTCGGATAACTTTTTTTTATTACTGCGACACAATGCATAATGTAAAATGTCGGGTTTGCTGGTGACGGATGTAGGGTGACCAACATTCTACTAATATTATAAACGTTAAAGTATGGATGGATGGAGGTTTGTTACTCTTTCACGTAAAAAATACTTTATCGATTTTAATGAAACTTTACAATAATATTGCTTATACATCAGAATAACACATAAGCTACAATTTATAAAGATATTGCGTCATAATCCTGCGCAGACGAAGTCGCGAGCACCAGCTAGTTGTGTCAATAAATTATAATAATGTTAATATAATATTTATAGTTTCTCTGTTTAAAAAAGGTTCTTGAGTGGCGACCATCCACTAGGTATTCAGACGACCTCACAAAGGTCACTGAAAAGCGCTGGATGCAGGCTGCTCTAGATAGGTCATATTGGAAATCCTTTGAAGGCCAGCAGGGACTTTGTACGGCTAAACTGATATAGTCTAGAAGAATTTTTCTCATTTTACGACTTTGAACGGCATGGAATGTAACAGTTTGACACCGGGTTTTTTTAGACTAATTCGACCCTGCTGAGCTCGATTTTGCCCGGTGTCAGATCAATTTCCCCCCCTTACCCCCCTTTTCTTTAAAAATATGTCCCTCGCCACGGTTTTTCTGATCTGACACCGCGCAAAATCGAGCTCAGCAGGGTCGAATTAGTCTAAAAAATCCCGGTGTCAAATTGTTACATTAAATGCCGTTCAACATCAAAAGAAGAAGGCTTTTCAGATTATTCTTCTAGACTAATGGTAAGATTTAAGGTACTATGCCTCTAACTTTATGGTACCATGCGACAAATATAAAACGATATTAGAATGCTACAATGTGTCAACATTGTAAACAATGTATTTGCTAATTGACAGACATGACAATGCTCATCTGGCAAGAATGCGACCAATAGTGTACAAATGAGTTACTTTACGGGTTACGCTTTTCTTTAAAATTATTTTTGAATTGAAATAAACATTACACTGTAATGTAAACTAAACTTGTTGCCATGTAAAAGTGCCTGTAAAGGTCTAATTACTGAATAAACATTTGAATTTTGACCAGTGTGACTTCCATCTAACTTCCTCTTGATATCAACTGCTTACGTAGGTAAGAGAGAGAAGTTAGGGTTACTCCAAAAGTGTACGCAAGACGGATGTTACTGCGTATCCGCTTTTCAGTGTCAAGCAACATTGATGACCTTCGTGGCGTAGCGGTCACAATGCTAGTCCGCCACCCAGAGGTCCCGGGTCCGATCCCCGGTCAGGGCAAGTTGGAAAATGGCCTTCTACCTAACTTATTACAATCACTTCTATTTGGTAAACCTACCGCGTTTGCAGGGTTTAATTAGCGTTGTTAATCCAAATAATCCGCGATAGCCTCGCCGCATGGTCACCTCAGCGGGAACAAAAGGTTTTTATGCAAACCTCCCAAATGTTAACAAAGTATAATCCGTGTTGTGATAAAAACGTGTTATGGTAATGTGTTTTAATCTGCTAGGAGCGAAACTGTTTTAAAGCTGAGCGTTTATTTATATTTTTGTTGTTTAAGCTAAGAGGTTTTGGACTAAATTGGAGACTAAATTTTTATGCTTTAAATTGATTTGACTCATCATCAGGGCTTTTTGTCTCCACTGCAAGAGCACGACCCTCTCTGTACTACCAGAGCCATACTTGGCCAGAGCAGTCAGTGGACTTTGGCCTACATTATCCTCGCTGGCTAGACGAGTTGGAGAGGTCTCATTGATGTTTATAAGCTTTGTTTAGCTTATATTTCCTAAGTCGCCTTCTACGACACCCACGGGAGGACTTGGAGTGGCCCTATTCTACTCTGCCGGAAACCACACGGCACATTGCAAATTGGACTAACACGTCTTTATCACTAACAAAGTAGACAAAGTCTGGGGCCATCAGACTAGCTTATAGACTCCATTATTGTTTTGTCATGCGACTTACGAAAGTATGTAAAATTTTAGTTAAATCGTTTTAGAATAACTGGTCGAAAATTTTGTTGCAAGATTTGATTTTAAACTAACATACATACAAGATAATTTTGTATGGTTTACTATCTATTCAGGTGTTTGCCTATTCGATCAATCGGATTTTACGATCTGCAGGGGAAGAGAAGCAGCTAATACATTCTATGTTTTTTTCCTTTCTCTCAGACTAACATGGAAGGATCTTATTCCAAATGTTAACCGAATTATGATAAAAACGTGTTATGGTAATGCGTTTTTTCTGTTATAAGAGCTCGAAACTGTTTCAGAGCTAGATTTTTGCACGTTATATAAAAGCTAAAACTTTTTGGCGTAGTTTTTGGAGACTTTGCTTTAATGTCAATTGATTCCATTTTTAACTTACTTCCAAAATAAAGAAGGTTATCAATTCGCCGCGGTTTACCGATTATTCAAACAAAAAACATTTTTTTTATTTTTTTGTTCGAAAATGTATACTTGTCATGCTCCCATGCTGGTCTGGGAAAATAAAAAAACTTACAATGTACCAGCTGCTTCTCTTCCCACGCAGATCGTAAAAGCCGATCGAGGGAATGGGCAAAAATGCAAATCATGTTAACAGGCGATGCGGCTAGCAACCCATCACTGTATTGATTGCTTTTCCATCTTCTCGCCCACCATGACGCTAAAAGTGGCTTTTGGGTCTTGCGGTTCTATGCAGAGCCCAAAATGCTCTGTCTGTCCCATTAGGGATAAAGACGTGATAGTATGTATGTATGTATACTTGTCAGGTGGTTTCATATAAATTTTATCAGAATAGATTGTGTTGTATGAGAGTGAAGTCGGTTTTTAGTTTTGAAAAACTTTTACTTATTAAACCTGGATATAAAAACTGGCTGCTAAAATAGGCATGTGGACTGGGTCAAAAATATATTATTTTATTTATTCCGTCAAATAGATTAACCAAAAATAAAGGACCCGTATTTTTTCGTTTAGCAAAGTAATCAATATTCACGAAGATACCGCGCTTCAGAGTTTCGGAGTAGGTATAGGTTATTTTCTTCACCGTTGGTTAAAAATCGTAGCCAATCGTGACGTCACGCGAAATTTAAATGGTATCTTCATAATTATTTGCTAATGAGAGAAAAAAAAATACGTAAGTAAGTATATTCTTATAATGATCTGGATAGGTTTTTGCCTGAATGGGAAGAGCTTGCAGCAGACAGGGATGATTGGAGGAATAAGAGGGAGGCCTTTGCCCAGTAGTGAGACAAACCAAAAAAAAGCTAGGAAAAAAATTGCAAAAAAAACTTGCAAAAGCGCCTCATATGTATACCTCCACTGGGCTGTTGAGCTCCTATAATCACAGTCATCCACACACCCGCTGGGCCATCGAGCTCCTCTTGTCTCGAGTCAACAGTTAAATACGAATAATAAATATAAATAAATAGGGACAAATTAGTTGTTGTGAAGCAATAAATAATACCAAAAGAATAAAAATATTTTCCTTTAAAAATTTCCACTTCATATATTTTTCCAATCAAATATTCCACAAGTCCACCGCACAAACTCAAACGTAACTATTTCTTTGAAGTACCCGCCTTTCATCCCTATTCAAAGTTTACCTTTCGATACATCTTAGCCTAGGCAGACGATCGTGATTTCAGTCGTGTGTCGCTGAAAATGAGTTGCGTAATTTAGGTTATAAAGAAACACACGGTTTATTCGTTTATATAGTTTGCAATATATATTTGAAACATACAAGGTATTTTTGAAACTACCTAAGTTTACAAAATAATAAATCATTATACCTTTCAACAAAAAAGAGAAATCTTTGCCCAAAAATCAAATGGGACAAAAGAGGTTCACATAAAACAACATAAGATGATTCCAAACTAACATTTATATAAAGTACTTGAATCCTAATTATCACTGAGTGTTAATAATAAATGTGACTTCAATCTTTATATCGGATACAAAACAGTCAGTGCGATGGACCAATGTATTTATTTATTTATTAAATCTTTTTTGATCATGTTGCAAAAGTTGACTTAATGTTTTTTTACATTTTCTACCAGTCAGCCTTAAAGAAAAACAAAAATAAATGCTCTTCAAGTATAACTCCACGGGCGGTTGTCGCCGCCGACAAAGTGTGCAAACCATTTGGGTGAAAAAACTGTAACAGATTTTTTGTGGGGCCTAAACCGGATTTTATTAACGAACCGAAATAACGCAACTCATTATTACTCTCGTCTATCCGGGCCCATACTTGCGACGTTTTAATATAACTGCGACGTTTTATTTCCTAGAAGCTAGGAAATAAGTAGAGAGGCACATTCATAGTGATTGAGCAAACTTCAGTGCTTTACAGCCGCAAGTTTAATTTAGTTTGAAAAATTGCAATTACTTTTAACTAAGCAAATACTTTTACCAAAAGGTAGAAACTTGGATCTTATAATACTTTCACCCACTTACCTATTTCTTCCATGCTGCAACCTCATCTTATATTTAAGAGCTGGGCTCTTGTCGGTGGAGTGCTTTCCATGTCTCTCTTCCTTCCGCTAAGTTCTTAACCTCTTTATTTTATACTTTTCTCCATTTTGACTCCATTTTAGGGATATAGTACGGATATGCTGCAACCTACCCGTAACAAATTAACACCTGCTCTAGCTGCTATTTAGGGTGATATTTCATTGGTTTTGGAGCCGAAAGCCACTTCATAAGGATCGTTATTAAGACCTGATTAGCTAGTCAAAATAAAAATTCTGAAACAAAAAAATGTTGATTAATTAGTAGTACCACTGCTAGGCGCCTTCGGCCAGACGACCGAAGTTCATCGGGGTCACGCGATAGTTTTACACGGGCGTAACTGGATATAGGCATTTATTTACTATAAGAATTTTTTTTCCAAAACCAATAAAAAGTCAGCGTGTACACAGAGTGGATGGTAATATGTCGTATTCCCTTGTAAGGGGTTGTAGGTCGGGTCGTAAGCAACCGATATAGTCATGTGTAGTCCTATCCAAAAGTCTATAATTTTTTTTTTGGGTTTAATAACATTAAATCTAAGCATTAAAACATCGTCTTCCTCAATCCTATGTATGATCACGCCTCTAAGCCTCTCTTACATTTACATCTCCTCTCACAGGCCTACTGGAAGAGATCTCTTTTGAGATAAATAGTGCCTTGGTACAACTTTTATTTTATGAATTCTCTGTATACATTTTCCGTGTACATAAATTGGTAAATAAATAAAAACTTATTCGGATCACACAGACTTTCAAAAAGAAGGTTATCAAATCGCCTGCTATTTAAAATTTATGTTCACCTATTATTTGAAATTCCTAAGACGTTTGGGCCGATATGGAAAATTCATTTCTTGTTTGAAAGGACATGTTTGTGAGGTCGTCCCATAGAGTTCGTCCACCAGGATCCCCCCGCCTGCTCCCCCAGGGGATCCCCATGAACTTATCAGATATGTTTTATCAAAATCAGTTAATTTGGTTTTTAGTTTTGAAAAACTATGGCGTGAAAATTTAACAAATATCGATACAAACCAAATTTTTGTATTTATGTATAATATTAGAGAGAAGTAAGATTTGTATTCAAGTCAATATATGGCCAAATGTGGTAGCAGCCTTATAATAAGAATCTATATTGCTAACTTCCGCCTCCGTTTCCGCCATTCGCCGGATATTGATCCGTTTGCGATTTTTATTAGAAATCTATCATTTTTCTTCGTCTTCATTAAAATATGTTCAGAAAATATGATACACCGAGCGAGCGAAACGATCGAAGCGTGTCAGTTTCGAGATTGGTCGAAAATGCCTTTGTCCGGCTGTCTGTCTGTTTGTCCGGCTGTTCTCGCCTACAGGTCGCATTTCTCAACCGGTTCTCGTGAAATTTTGTGAGATTGTTCGAAAAATATTCGGTAATTTTTTGTCGATTAAATTTATCGAAAATTTTGTTTGTTTTTCGTTTATCAAAATACTATAGTGATCTAGTATATCCCATGGTTCAATAAGCATGACGAATAAAAAATATTATTGGTTCATCCGTTAGATTATAAAAAAAAATTGTACACGTATTTTTTTCTTTTCTCTGAGAAACCAAAAATTACAAAGATACAGCCCATTATTTCGCATAACGTCACAGCTGGGTACAATTTTTACTCAGCGCCGTGACGTCGCAAACCCCCACTCCGGAACTTTGACGCACAATATCTTTGTGAATTTTTCACAAAGATAGGTCTATTATTTTTAGATAATTATTACAATCATACTTTTCCGACCCTGTCGTCCCCCTATTTATTACGGATGTACTTTCATGCTGAAAACAAAAGAATATATACCTATTAATTTATTGTTATTTATATTTGATAGGTGTAAGAAATAAGGAAAAAAATACAAAATGTAGTTAATTGATTGAAGATTACAGTTCTTTTCTTTTTTTAACTTTAATTCTAATTTCATTAAAACTAAATTAAAATATAAATTATACTCTAAATTAAACTAAACAAATAATAATAATAAAAAAGAAAAACCTTACAAATAGAAAACTTCTTCCAGATCATTGCCCTGCGGTAGAGTATATTGCATTGCTTTTTTCTTCTGCTTATATGTATGAGTATGAGTGCTTTCCATGTCTCTCTTCCTTCCGCTAAGTTCTTAACCTCTTTATATGTTTTCACGTTTAATTTTTCTTTTATTTGGTCTATAAATTTTCTTCTGGGTTTTCCTACTCCTCTCTTTCCTTCTATTTTTCCTTTCATTATTGTTTTAAAGAACGCATTGTGGCGTAGTAGATGACCGAACATTTTCCCTCTTCTATTTTCTATAATTTGTATTATTTGTCTTTTCTCTCTCACATCTCTGCATTGCTTTATGTGCCGCAAATTTTTTTCTGTTTATCCCTATGGTTGACTGAGAGAAAATGCTCTTAGAATTAAGTTCGCCAGTACCTGGGCGACCGAGCTTTGCTCGGTTACGTCTCAAACATCGAAAATACGCGTTTTCCCAAATATAAGACTAATCTAGATCGATTGTTTACCCCCGAAAACCCCCATATACCAATTTTCAGCGGAATCGTTTGAGCCGTTTTCGAGATCACAGAAATATATAAATAAATATACAAGAATTGCTCGTTTCAAGGTATAAGTTCTTTTAAAAGTATATTTTTGTACTTTAAGTATCTATCTTACTTGTATTTGTTCACTAGTTGGGACGGAGTTTCCTGTTTATATTGACGCAAAAGTTTCTTATCAATCAGTCTCACGGTCGAATGGGTTTGTACAGTAAATTTGTACGCAATTCTGAGATAGAATATTATTACACAAATCTCTCACGTAGAATACTGTCGGTAGTGAAATCAAATCGATTTGATTTCTTTACCGGCATCAAATTGATTTAATTTGTTTTCATTACCAAAATCAAATGTATTTGATTTGATTTAATTACAAGCATTACATAGAGTCGTTTAAAAAATTTCGGGTACAGCATTTATTTCTTAGATTATACAGTTAAAATTTTTATGAGGTGTGACGTGTGGCGTGCTCCTCCTCTCGCCCCGCGCCCCGCACTCCATCGCGGGCCGTATTTATACCCCGGAGCGGCAGCAGGGCCCTCTTTCGCCTGGACGTGCTGCTGACCAAGCTAAGTAGCCCATCCTGGTGGCTACTCACTGGACCTCGTGCCTAGACCCACGACCCTATATTTTCTGCATTCTATAATTTTTAAAAATAATCTATAATTCAAATTCTGTAGCGTTGAGTGTTCTTTGATTATATGTCTTATTTGCTCTGCTATGCTTGTAAGTATTTAATTTATTATTCCAAGTAGGACACCTATCAGCGTTATAGAGGTACTAATTGAGATCTTTTAATTTATTACTATTAATATAAGCATGTTGTGGAGTCATAATTTCAGCCGCATAATGTCCACTGCTGGACAATGGACATAGGCCTCTCCCACAGAATTAATAGTAGTATTCCTCTCCCAAAGATTTCCAAAATGACCGATCTAGAGCGGCTTACGTCCAGCGCCTTCCAGCGACCTTGGTCAGGTCGTCAGACCACCTTATGGGTGGGTGTCCTACGCTTCTTTTGCCTGTACGTGGTCGCCATTCGAGATTGTTATTATATATATATTGTGGATTACTACAGGTCTACAGTAGTTTATATTATGTAGTATTAATAATTATTTGATTTTTTTTATTAATGTTTTGTCCCATTGTTGGGCAAAGGTCTCTCCCATCGTCTTCCACTTATCTCTTTCCTGTGCTAGGCTCGTCCATCCCTTCTGAACTATTTGAATTACACAGTGAAAAAATTCTAGGTCTTTTATTATACCCATAGACAGAACTTTTTACTGCGTAAGATTATGATTATACCCAACCACTTTCCCCATTACCTATCCCATTATTTTACACCCACCTAAATTTCTCTAACAACCCAAATGTTGCCTGTGAGATAATGCTTTTAGCATTAAGTCCGCCTATTTGTACAATAAAGGCTAAATAAATAAATTCAATCTGTGAAAATTTTGACGATACGTGTACCGGATTACTAAATATAATATAATATAATAATACGAGCCATCACGTGTCCCACTGCTGGGCAAAAAGTTTACAGAGTTCATAAAGTTCCTTAGTAGGATATCTTAGTTTTTTGATTACTAAATAACTGTTTAAAATTTTTGACAAAGCGTGTTGTAGATACACATTTTGTGATCATTTCGATGAAGGGTGTTGCTGATATTTAACAAAACCGTATTATATATTTCAGCCTAAAGAGGATACATAAATTTTTCAGGGTTCAGTGCTGCCCCTATTTGAAATAAATTATTTGAAAGGAAATTAAGATATCTTGTCTTGACCAAACTCTAGTTAACGCTTCAAACTATTTTATGAACTACTGTTTGCAGTCTAAAGTGTGAACGTAAAGCTGTTCTTCGCATATTTGCCTAAAGTGACCGATTTTCGAAAAAGTGCGAAGAAAGCACTGGACTCCAAAAAATCCATCTATATCCTTAAGAAGTCAACAAGGAGATAAAGATGTCACCCATTAACCTCCAAATCTATTGATTGTAAGACATCTGCATTTCGTTTAGATTCTCTGATCACCAAACGGTATATAGTATCCCACTAAAAACATACACGTGAAAATAGGTGCCAACTTCATTTTACAACAAAAGAATTGGATCTTCCTAATGGCTGGCAAGTTCTATAGATAATCCTGAAATTTATTAATAAGAATCTCTAAAATGTATAATTGGATTCAAGATGCGCTCATCATTTCAGCCGCACAGCGTCCACTGCTGGACCTATGTCCAGCAGTGGACGCTGTGCGGCTGAAATGATGCCTCTCCCAAAGATTTCCAAAATGACCGATCTAGAGCGGCTTGCATCCAGCGCCTTCCAGCGACCTTGGTTAGGTCGTCAGACCTAAATAGGTTTCGAGTTGTGAAGGGGTCAAAAATAGCTCAAAATGGTTCGGAAAAAAATATACACACGGCTGATGTATTGCCAGTTTCTTTCCTTGAATCTGGGGATCCTGGTGGACGAATTCGACTTGGCTTTGATACGCAAATTCCTACTCTGCAGTTCATCATCAGGTCTTTTTGTCTCCACTGCAGGAGCACGACCCTCTCTGTACTACCAGAGCACTACTTGGCCAGATCAGCCAGAGAACTTTGCCCTACACTCTCCACGCTGGCCAGACGGGTTGGAGAGGTATTATTGACGTACAAAAGCTTTGTTTAGCTCGTATTTCCTAAGTCGCCTTCTACGACATCTATGGACTTGAAATGGCTCTATTCTTTGTCGGAATCCACACACGGCATACTCTTTGGTTACCAGTACATCAGTGGCGGGGCCTCCTTAGATGCCAATTCCCATCGGGTTTCCTTTCGGGTTTCTGATATATATGTATTTATTACTAACAACAAAACCTACGTATACCGCGCTGTCACGAGGTCCGCACCTGTCCTTCCCTCCTTACCCCGCTCTCCACCCCGCGCGGCCCATATAAATACGGAGGCGTGAGGAGCCTCGTCCTCTTTCGACCACGACTGGACGCCGGGCTGCTTCAAAGCTGAGTACTTTTGGAAATCTTTTCTGGAACAACGAATCTCGTGGCTGTGAACCTACGACCCTTACCTGTGACTACTTTCTCATTGTATAATTGTTAAAAATTAAATTAAAGAGTTTGGTCTTTTTAAATATTGTTTCTTTCAAAATAATCTTATCGTCACAGTGGCGCCCAACGTGGGGCCACTGTGACGATAAGATTATTTTGAAAGAAACAATTAACAATTAGAATGTTCATTTAGGTACTATCTTCATAAGCCGCAAACTAGTAGCATGACTGGATTGCACACACCCACATATTAAAAATACGAGAATTTTCGTAGGTTTTTTAAATACACACATAGTGATAAATTGTATAAATCCTCTCAGAGACAATTACTCACACAAAATTATAAAAAATAATATTATGTGAATTATAAGCCGTACATTGATCGGCTTACGTTTATTAATTAACCTTTATAATCTAATCATGTAGGTATTTAATTCGTTTCATAAATTTATAGCTGTACTAGCCCAAATTTTAACCCAACGCCACTGCAGTACATAATGGCCATTTTGTTTTCATCATCATCATTTGACCTATGTAATAAAACCCATTCTAGCCATTCTTCCACTGCATAGGCATCTGATCATCGATGTGATCCTCAGTCCTGTGCTGCTCTTATCCAGGTGCGACCCGCAACTTTGATTATGTAATCAATATTTATTATTTTATCACATCAGTTTAGGATAGTTTCACTCACAGCTATGCTATTGTCTTGATTATTTATTTTACATACAAGTATAGTATTTTTTCACCATATACTTATTCAAGTTTTGCTGCTTCCAATTCTCCACATCACCTGTTCAGTTGACGTGTCTGCCGGAAACCACACGGCACCAGCAGCCTTAATGAAACAGTAAAATAAATCAAGATAAAAATGATTTTATTCACATTACCAACAGATTGCGTTTGTGGCGACCTCTAGACCACTACTAGGAACTACAATCACGTCAGGGTCACCAGTTTGGCGAGGTGGACTTACGCGATACGCAACAGGCGATACTCACATTGCCCCGCACTACGCAGCGTAGCGCGTGAATGCGTGTTCTAACGTTGCTTGTAAGTATCTCCGTTTGTATAGAAAACACGCACAGTCCAACACACTGACACCGCGTCCCCGCGCGTCGTTTTTGTATGGCGGCCCCGCATTACGCAGCGGCGCGCAGTGCAGTGTGTTAATCGCCTTACCGCTATGATTGTCTTGCATTTAATGTTAGTATGCTGTGCTTCGTCTACTTTCGTCTTTGTATGTGTCTATGTCTACTCCATTTCTCTTTTTCCTTCTTACTGTGCGTGTGTTTGTGCTTGAGGACAATAAACTATACACGGTGATTTTTCATTGGTTTTGGAGCCGAAGGCAACTTCATAAGCATTGTTAGTAATACCTACTTAGCTAGCCAAAATAAAAATTCGAAACAAATTGTCGACTAAAACACGAAAGTAAAATCGTGAGATCAATTAGTAGTCCCGCCGATAGGCGGCCGACCAGCTGGAGGTCATCGAGTTAATTTTGAACGGGCGTAACTCTCACGATTTTACTTTCGAGTTTCAGTCAACATTTTTTGTTTCAGAATTTTTATTTTGACTGGCTAAATAGTTCTTACTAACGATCCTTTAAAGTGGCTTTCGGCTCCAAAACCGATGCAAATCACCGTGTATGAAGTATGCCAGGTTTTGACCGAACATTCCACCTCACCAAACGTTCGACATTTGCACACGATTGAAACTTGCACTGCACACTTCTATTCAACTCATGTCATTTTAGTAAGCTGTAAAAGCTTTTGTAGATTCTTTTAATTGTTGATGACGTAACTGTTTGCCACGCATATGAAGTAGATCCACACTGAAACAAAATAATATACTTTACAGGCTGATTTGTACCAAATCTACATCGAAATCTTGGAATAAGAATCACTTATATTCACGTCGGCTGTTACTGATAAATAATATTTTTATGTTTTTTGAATCTTTTATTTTAGCCAGTTTTTGACAAGATTGTTATAACAAAAGAATACAATTTTTACCTAGCAACTAAGCAAAAAGGTTGCCAGACTTGTCGCCAACATCGGCCGTATGCATCCATAAATATGGGCGCACATAGCCACAGGCCACAGGCTGGATTCCAACGGACGGACGTAGAAACAGAGGTAGACCGAAGACGAGATGGACAGACAACTTGAAAACATTTGAACAGGGTTGGAAAGTTAAGACCAGGTATATAGAATTGGAAGAAAAAAAAGTGGGTATTCTTTGTAATTTTTCTGCCAATGGCTGACCACAGATTTTACGCGCGGCCGTTACCCGCCAGTCGCCCTGTAGCCGGTTAGCTACCGGGCGAGATTGTTTTTGAGAATCTGTAAAGTAAACCAGTTCCAATATTCATAATGTTATATTGTCATCGTGTGACTTATCACTTGACTTTTAACATTATCATTGAAGTCACACAGGTTTTGCAATTTTATATTTAGCTTATTTTAACTTCACTGTTTTAATTAAACTACTTGTGATATAACGTTGAGTGCTCTTTTACAGTTCTATTTTTCAGATCAGCCGTTGTAGGCAGGATTATACACTCACAGAAAATGATGTAATATCTCTCGCATAAGCCGATGGCGTGTCAAAGGGCTTTTGTAAAGGCTATCTAAGTTATTAGAAAAGCTACAAGCTCTAATCTCTGAATAACACTTTTATGTAATCCACTGCTACGACTTGTTAATGTTGAGTACTGGACGATGTACGCTCTGCAACGGATTCCTCCAGAAATGTTGTGATAGGAGCAAGGTATATCACAGAATTAATATAAATGTACAGAAAAGAATCTCCTCAGGTCCCACGCAAGGGACCCTTTTTTTTGCATATTTTTTTTTGTCCTAATATGCTTTGGCATACTGGTTTTGGCATAAAATATTTTGACATAATAGTTTTTAGGCATAAGTTGTTTTTTGGCATACTGGTAAGTTGGGCATAATTATATTTTAGGCTAATTTGTTACGGCATAATGTTAATTCGCATAATGTCTTTAGGCGTAATAACTATAAGACTAATAGTATTTAGGCATAATATTTTTAAAAATAACAGAAACAAAATTAAGTTATTTAAGTGTTTATTTTTAATTATCATGCAAAAAAAAATATGACCACCCAGAACAAATGTGAGGGCAAAAGGGAAGTTAGGTTTAAGTTTTTTTTTTATGATCACCTGGAACAACTGTGAGACGAGAAAGGAAGTTAGATTCAACTTATTAGCAATTAATAAACAATTTATATACAATGAATAAAAATGTTATGCTTAATCATTTTTATGCTTAAAGTAATGTTATGTCTTGATAAATTATGGTTTGATGACATTATGCTTACATCCTTTTATGCTTTAAAATGTTAGGGCTAAATAATGATTATGCTTAGGTACATTATGCTTAAAATTATTATGCATACTCCATTATGCGAAAGGACGTTATGCTTAAAAACGATTGTGCATTAAACCAGTATGCTATGTGATTGATATTATAGCTTAAATTTGTATGCATATAGATAGCTTGAATGGCGACCGCGTACTGGCAAGCGAAGCGTAGGGCACCCACCTACAAGGTGGTCAGATGACCTGACCAGGGTCGCTGGAAAGCGCTGGATGCAGGCCGCTCTTGATCGGTCATTTTGGAAATCTTTGGGAGAGGCCTATGTCCAGCAGTGGACGTTATGCGGCTGAAATGATGATGATGATGATGATGATAGATAGTGATCCCCCACGCAATATACGTCTCCGTTCCCCGTGTCTGCACCTCTCCCCCGTTCTCACCTCGTAGAGGCAGCTGTAGGCGGGAAATGGGGACGCATATTGCGCGGGACCTTAGGAGATTCCGTTCTGTATGTAATACTTATATTTATTCCGTGACATGACTACCACAAAGGGAAGCTCTTCCCGCCAGGCATGGTGTTGCGTGGGGAACCGCGGCTCCAAACACATTATGTTGAAGATTGTATTTCGGCAGCCAATCCGAGAAACTCTGAGATCGAGTGGCAGGATTTGTCAGCGCCATCTTGTATGTGAACCATGCAAGCAAAATATCACATAGATTCTGCTTCGTTTTGACATTTAGGTCCAAAATTGAACTAACACACGATCTTTTATAATTTATGGCAAAAAGTTTATATCAAAATTATACAAAACTGTATTGCATAGAGAATATACGTACATGTTAGTAAGTAAGTAAGTTAGTATTAAAGCTTGTCTAGCCGATGGCCAGATATATATCGTTGACAGGCATCTAGATAAAATCCCTTGAGCAAAAACAGGTCAGCTTTTAGCTCTGCACTAATTGAAACCAATGCATAACAACCGATGTGCATCGGCACATGCAACCTACTGTATTTCTTTTGTTTTCATGACTGCGCCAAAAAGTGGGTATTATGTATTTATGGTTTCTGTATCTATGTTTAGTTTTTCGTCTTTGAAAGAGGCGCCGCTGTTTTTGTGGATTCTTTATTTCGCTATAACTTCAAAAGGCCTGAACGGATACAATACAACACAATACAATACCCTTTATTGCACAAAATAAATAAATACAGCACATTATTATCTTAAAAACTAGGAAATGCGCAAAAGGCGGCCTTATCGCTAAGCAATATCTTTCAGGCAACCTATATATAAAAAAAAAGATAATGGGATGTGTTGGGTGAATGGCCAACACTGTTGTCAGATTTTTCAAGCTGCCGCATTTTTTTTAACATATGACATAAAATGTAAATTTGATAAATTATTAATAATTACTGCGAAATTATATTTGATTTTTTTTAAATAATTGTGATTAAGTAGATTTAAACTCTTTGAATGTAATTATGAAAAATATTGTGATGAAATTTATTAAGTAGATTTTTTTTTTGCATCTAATGCATGTAATTATGGAGTTCTAAGTACGTACCTATAGTCTATTTTAAGAACTAGGAGAAATTGTAACCTTATTTCGGAGGTGGGCGTTGACATCTGCGACACAGTTATATTAAACTACTGCAGGTGTCATCGTTAGCCAATGTTTATTGTATCAAGAATTTCCTGTTCCTAAATAAAGATTTTTCATTTCATTTTCATTTTTCATTTGATACTGCTTGTCCAATGGCTTATCGTGCCTTTCAAAGCAGGGAGGACCTGAAGAATATTTTACGCCACCCACCATGTGCTGACCTATTCCGGCTTTGCTTAACTTTCGAACTTTCGAAAGCTAGGTTTACGTATGCTCCCACTGTACCACTCACTCCTCAATCATACCGGCAAACAAATACTTTTAACAAAACAAACTTAAACTGAACAGCTGCTGTTTTACTCAACACTTTTAATGAAAATGAAAACTAATCTCTCCATTAGTACAGCAAGCGGCCATTAGATGCGCTGGCACGTTTGAGTGGTGTATAAACTACGTAGTTCATAAACTAGCCGCGGGTAACTTCACTTTAATTTTGGATGCACCAGCTGCTTGTCTTCCCGCGCAGATGGTTAAAGCTGATCGAGGGAATTAGCAAGAATCTGAGTTAACTCAGTGACTGATGCGGTATGAAAATCCTAACCAATATCCTTATTATATTCGGTATCAAAGGAACAGGCCAAATCATCTGTCTGCTTTGGCCAAGTATGGCTCTGGTAGTACAGAGAGGGTCGTGCTCCTGCAGTGAAAACAAAAAGACCTAAAAAAAGAACAGAGACGGCGTCATGTTAACTCACCGCTTAAGTAGATAACGACAATAAGCAGTGTGGCCGCCGATGTCAGCCAGTCAAAGCTTTTAAGTAAGCAGTCGTCTTTCATCACACACTGCACCCCAACTACACCCACCATCAAGTATCCAGCGCAGACGGCCAAGAAGGTGACCCACACGTAAATCTGCACTAGACCTTCTTGAGCCTGGAAGAAATAGCTTCGTTGTATATTGATGTTTTTGTAAGTCTACTTTTGTATGGCAAAATAGGATTCTCCTGGCCACACGTAAATCTGCACTAAGCCTTCTTGAGCCTGAATGTCTGCGTTGTTCAATGATGTTTTTGTAAGTCTACTTTTGTATAGCAAAATAGGATTCCCCATACAAAGTTCCTCCTCTTTTCATTCCCATGATGGATGATTTTTGGGATAAAAACCATCTTTAGTGCTTTTTTGGGTCTCAAACTGCATACCAAATTCTATCTGAACCGCTGGATAGCGTTAAGTGTAACAGAGAGACACAGTTATTTTCATATTTATAATATTAGTTATATTTATATTTATTAGTTTGCCGCATGGTTTCCGGCAGAGTAAGGGCCACTTCCAAGTCCTCCCGTGGATGTCCTAGAAGGCGACTTTGGAAATCAAGCTACCATGGGACCATATTTACTTATTTCTTAATTCGCTTTAGATTTACCGTTATCGCCGCAAAGAATAAAATAACCCCAGTCAGCATAAAAATAGCAGAAATGCCAATAATCCCGGCAGGGACGATGGTGCCCAATCCAGAATATGCTCTATCAGGGGCTGAAAACAAGAAAAGTACAAATTCAGAAAGAAAAAAGTCAAGTCTCCAAAAAAACTAACATACAAAAAAACAAAATTAACAAATTAAAGTCTTCACATGTTATGTAGTGGATGCTTTCTCCAGTTATTTCGCGTTAAAAACCGAAAAAACTCAATCGATTTTGAATAAATTTCTATGAGAACAATCTGAAAGCATTGCTTTAAAATTTTAAATCGGTTTATTAATGGAGTTTGACGTAATTCCCATTTTTGAAGACAAATTAAAATATATACTTAAGCATACTATATATATACAAACATACATATCATCGCCTGTTTTCTACAGAGTTAGGCAGAGACTATGGTCCTCCACTTGCTACGATCCTAACAGACCTCTTTCACTTAATCTATACTTATCACTATTTTCATGTATGGCCACCTGTAACGGGTACTTTTTAGGGTTCCGTAGTGAACAAGGAACCTTATAGTTTCGCATTGTCTGTCTATCCGGGGTTCTACTTAGAGATTATAAATACTAGAAAACTGTAATTTGGCATAGGTATGTATATTAATCAGGCCAACAAAGTGGTAAAATTAAAATATGAAATAGTAGATTGTGCTACTAGGGGTAATTATTTAAATGCGAGGGCGCTACTTTGAATCCAGAGTAAAACGAAGGATTACTATAAAATACATATAAATTTCGCGTTACGTCACGGCTGGGTACGATTTTTACTTAAGTGTGACGTCGCAAGCCCACTCCGGAACTTTTACGTTCCGTATCTTTGTGAATTTTTACTTTTTTGGTAAATTGAAAAATACGGGTCCATTATTTTCGGATAATCTAAAAGACGGACTAATTACAATCATGCTTTTCGGACCCTTACCCTCAAGTCGTCACCCCTATTATGTATGTATCTACTTAAAAGTATGTAAAAACAATCTCACTTGTGATATTTGTTATATTCCACATGGTTGTTATGTTAGATCCCGAGATTTTTTCTAAAGCTGTAATGGCTACAGTCCCTGACATCTGAAACAGTTATTTCTCTTGTCTATACATCTATGCATAAAATAAAACAGTAAAAAAATAGGTTTTCGTTATATAGCTGTTAAGCCTGGGCAACATATTGGATAAAATTGATTTTTTAAGATGTAACACCTGATCCAGAACCATAATGGTCCAGCTAAACTATAAGAAATATAAAATTGACGCCTTAGCAAAAGCTGTTCAGTCTCATGAGCATTTTCCGGAGTCATAAAGTCCACGCGAACGAAGTCGCAGGCTTCGGCTAGTTTCGTCAATAATTGAGAAGTTAAGTGAGTTCTTAGGGATACCGTTTGGTAAGATATGAATGAATAAGTGCTAGCAATCGCGGTAAGTGTTTTGTAACAAAAAGATAAATAAATAACTAGTAATTCGCCGCGAACTTAGACCTCGCGATTATTATTCGGCTAATTACTTATTTGCAAATACAATTCAGTTCCCTAAGTAACACCTACATGGCGCTATCCAAAGTTAGAACGCGCTATAGTGCGGGAAGTAGTGTCATAAGGTGCAAATTTTGGTATCGGAAGAATTCACTTGGCACAGATGTAATATACGTAAAGTTAAGCTAATTTAGCCCGGTAGCCATCCCCCACCCCCTGGGGGGTAGGCAGGGGGGGCATTCAAAGTTACTCGCCGCCGCGCTTTAGAAAAAAAATCATATCAGCTTCTATTTACCTAACACCTCGAGTATGGTGTCATTTTCTGATAAATCAGGGATGAGGAATTCAATTTTGAGTATAATTTTACATTTAATGTATAGGTTAATAGTAAAAAAAGGAAAATATTGACGAAAATATCAAAATCGGATTGCAGTTTTTTTTATTTTAACAGATTTATTTTGCTAGAAACCCGGAATTTCGTGTTTAAAAAAATATTAACTTAAAGCGTATTTATCTAGCTTTAAAAAAATATATACTTTATTATATATAGCTGTCATACATCTATCTGAAAAAAATCGGACATGGCACGCGGCGGCGCCTAGAAACTTTTTCGATCGTCTCATCTCACATAATTTGTTGCAAGTATTAAGTTGTTTTTTATGAAAAATATATAGAATACATACTTAACTTAATTATTGACTGGCGTTTATGGTCTTATATATCAATAATAGTATTTTATATTTATATTTGTAAATTTTTTCATTCAAATTTTTCACCACAGTGGTATAATTCGGTACAATTTAATAGTTTTCTTAGACAGTTGCACCTAACACTGCACCCTGACTTGCACTTGCACCGAATCAGGTCACGACAAGCGGTAGCAGCCACTGGTGCAGTAGTCCACTTTGGTTTCCAATTATTTGATTCCATTTCCTATCCCCAATCCGCCGGACTGGGAGGATTTAGAATCGGCACCATCGCTTGGCCCCAAACGTGCACTGCACACCATGCTAAACAGCTCTTATGCTGCCGAAAATTCTCTAGCTGTCAGTCTTTTTTAGAGAATATATCCCTCCTGCACTCGTTTAATGATATGCACTGACTGGATCTAAAACGAAAATCCGGTAAGTAGGTATTGCATTATTATTTTGGTTTAAATAAAATACAGCTATATATACCTGACATGCTTACTTATCATACATCGTTACTCACTGGGTAACGATGCAGCGGACGAGCTGACACTGAAGGGACCCCTTCCGATGGCCCCGATTCCCTTCACGCAGGTTCTCTCCTTGTTTAAGAGTCGTATTGGCGAAGAACTGGCTCAGTCTTGGCAGGCTAAGGAGGCGCTGCCCCAATGAGACAGACGTTTATCCCGACGTCTGTTAGCACTGCCGAGGAGGAACCTACGCCCTATGATTAACATTATTACTGGTCATTGTGCACTAAACAAACACCTTTTCACCCTAGGTTTAAGTAACAGTCCTCGTTGCAGAGCATGCATGGAGGCTGAAGAAACTGCGAGCTATCTCCTCCCGGAGTGCGATGGTATCGCACACATAAGAAAAAAGTTCCTAAAACATCCGGAAACCATGACGCAAAACGGAACTGGCAAATTCGGGCCTAATTGCAAAAAATTGTCCTCGAGGGAAGTAAGAAGTAATATCATACATTGTTATGACAAATTTTGAATAATTTGGTTAGAGTTTTCTATGTCTTTGTCATTGAACATATTAAATACATTAGTTGCTGATGGAAAAGTATTCCATGCTTCGTCAGCAACATGCACAATTATTCTCGCATATATATTATAGTATAATTCAGCTTCGTGGTTACAGGGGTCGATGTTATTTTTACAACGATCGCTGCTGCTAGGAACAGTCGTATGACTGTTCTTAGCAGCTGCTTTTGAAGCATAAAATACTTTTCCATCAGCAACTAATGTATTTAATATGCTCGCTGACAGACACGTAGAAAACTGTAACCAAATTATTCAAAAATTTATCATAACGATGTATAATAAGTGAGCATAAATTAAATTGTATTTACGTGGTTATAAATGACAGGTATATATAGCTGTATTTTATATTAATCAAAATATTGCAATACCTACTTACCTAATTTTCATTTTAGATCCAGTCAGTGTACATCGTTAAACGAGTGCAGGAGGGAGATTTTCTCTAAAAAAGGCTGACAGCTAGAGAATTTTCGGCAGCATAAGAGCTGTTTAGCATGGTGTGCAGTGCACGTATGGGGCCAAGCGATGGTGCCGATTCCAAATCCTTCCAGTCCGGGGGGATTGGGGATAGGAAATGGAATCAAATGATTGGAAACCAAAGTGGACTACTGCACCAGTGGCTGCTACCGCTTGTCGTGAACTGATTCGGTGCAAGTGCAAGTCAGGGTACAGTGTTAGGTGCAACTGTCTAAGAAAACTATTAAAATTTACCGAATTATACCACTGTGGTGGAAAATTTGAATAAAAAAATTTACGAATATAAATATAAAATACTATTATTGCTATATAGGACCATAAGCGACAGTCAATAATTAAGTTAAGTATGTATTCTATATATTTTTCATAAAAAAAACAACTTAATACTTGCAACAAATTATGTGAGATGAGACGATTGAAAAAGTTTCTAGGCACCGCCGCGTGCCATGTCCGATTTTTTTCAGATAGATGTATGACAGCTATATATAATAAAGTATATATTTTTTTAAAGCTAGATAAATATGCTTTAAGTTAATATTTTTTTAAACACGAAATTCCGGGTTTCTAGCAAAATAAATCTGTTAAATTAAAAAAAACTGCGATCCGATTTTGATATTTTCGTCAATATTTTCCTTTTTTTACTATTAACCTATACATTAAATGTAAAATTATACTCAAAATTGAATTCCTCATTCCCGATTTATCCGAAAATGACACCATACTCGAGGTGTTAGGTAAATAGAAGCTGAAATGTTTATTTTTCTGAAGCGCGGCGGCGAGTAACTTTGAATGCCCCCCCTGCCTACCCCCCAGGGGGTGGGGGATGGCTACCGGGCTAAATTAGCTTAACTTTACGTATATTACATCTGTGCCAAGTGAATTCTTCCGATACCAAAATTTGCACCTTCCATACATTGGGTGACACTACTTCCTGCACTACTATGGTTTCGTTTGCTACATAATCGCGGACATTTTTATTAACATTTCCAAAACTACGAAACCGATTTTTAAGGCAACCGAACTTGAAAATTTTATTGATTTTTCCAACATGCCTACATACCTAAATTTCATCAAAATCAGACCATCGGCTCGGCAGTTATCGCGGTTCAAACATACATACATTAATTACAATGTGTTTTCGCCCCAAACTCGATTAAGAGACCTCGCTCGCTTCGCTCGCTCGGTCAAACACAAACGTGTCACACAGATTGAGTAAGTTCGATACTAGTGTTATGGGATACTAACTCAACGATACATTTTATAACAAATACATCTTATAAATAAACATCCAACACTGGATGTATGATACATGATTAGGGCATACAAGCTAAACAAAGCTTATAAACATCAAGAGAGCTCTCCAACCCGTCTGGCCAGCATGGAGAGTGTAGGCCTAGACCTCTGGCAGCTCTGGCCAAGTTTGGCTCGGGTAGTGCAAAGAGGGTCATGCTCCTGCAGTGGAGACAAAAAGACCTGATGATGAATGGATGTATGAATAACAATGAAAGGCGGCCAGTTCAAAAGCGGAGTCGAAGTCTCTTTTAAAGACCTCCTGTAAACACCAAAAGGTCTTCTTCTTCTTATCGTGTGTGTTAGTGACTAACACTAGTGTCAGAGTTTTTAAACCGCCTTAAAGGCCTCTGACATGGTTTTAGGTAACGACCAATGTCAAAGACAGTGACAGGGACCAACGGCTTAACGTGCCCTCCGAAGCATGGATCATCTCACTTATGTCCTAACCAAACTAGGACAACAACACAAAGTCGTTGCCCCCGCCGGGAATTGAACCCGCGACCTCCAGGTATGAGCCGAACGCTCTAACCACTACACCACAGAGGCAGTTCACCAGAAGGTGGTGTAATGAATCTAGAAGAGAATTTAACACTTCATTTTACAGTTTACAGGTTTGTCTTAAACATACATTCACCCACACATCCACACTTTTCATCTGAACAAGGGACAGGATTTTTCGCATATAGACGAAGCCACAAGGTAATCAGACGACCTGACCAAGGTCGCTGGAAGGCGCTTGGCTGCAAGCCGCTCTAGTTCGGTCATTTTGGAAATCTTTGGGAAAGGCCTATGTCCAGCAGTGGACGTTATGCGGCTTAAATGATGATTCCCGTTGTTGGCGGTCGAGCATACCACCTCGATAAATAAATAAATATATAGTGACAAATTACACTGATTGAGCTAGCCCCAAAGTAAGTTCGAGACTTGTGTTATGGGATACTAACTCAACGATACTATATTTTATGACAAATACATATATAGATAAACATCCAAGACCAGGACAATTTGAAAAAGGCCATTTTCCAACTTGCCCTGACCGGGAATTGAACCCGGGACCTCTGGGTGGCGGACTAGCATGTAGACAACTACGCCACGGAGGTCGTCGATCCCCCTACACTAACAAAGTTCGCGTCTTAATACAGTTTTGTCTTCTTACCATAGATATTACTGATATGAACAGTATTCCAAGATGCAGGGAAAACATACAACAACAATTGTCGACCTCTGGGAATATTTCACACATTTTTTAAATAATAATAAACGTAAAAAAATAATATTAATAATTTGTAAAAGAAGTACAAAAAATACTTATGTCATAATTACAGTGACAGGTCAGATTGATGATATAGAAGTGTCAAGATACCTTGGAGGTAAAGAATATATAACATTTTTTAGGGTTCCGTAGCCAAAATGGCAAAAACGGAACCCTTATAGATTCGTCATGTTTGTCTGTCTGTCCGTCCGCATGTCACAGCCACTTTTTTCCGAAACTATAAGAACTATACTGTTGAAACTTAGTAAATAGATGTATTCTGTGAACCGTATTAAGATTTTCACATAAAAATAGAAAAAAGACATAATTTTTGGGGGTTCCCCATACTTAAAACTGAAATTCAAAAATTTATTTTTCATCAAATCCATACGTGTTGGGTATCTATGGATAGGTCTACAAAAATGATATTGAGGTTTCTAATATAATTTTTTTCTAAACTGCATAGTTTCCGCGGGAGACACTTCCAAAGTGGAAAAATGTGTGCCCCCCCCCCCCCCCTGTAACTTCTAAAATAAGAGAATGATAAAACTAAAAAAAATATATGATGTTCATTACCATGCAAACTACCAGCAAGAATTGGTTTGAATGAGTTCTAGTAAGTAGTTTTTTTTTAATACACGTCATAAATCATAAACCGCAATTTACCTTTCATTCAATCAACTCAAACAGAAAAATAAAAAAACATACTACAAGACTTATGTTACTTGCTGCTACGGAACTCTTCATGGGTGAGTCCGACTCGCACTTGGCCGCTTATTTTAAAAGGGTGTCGCTGAGAAAGAATATTTTCATAATTTTTGTTGTTTGTCTTCCTATACTATATTTTGAAGACCTCTGTGGACTAGTGGTCATCACATCATGCCACGCTTTCACACTAAAGGTCCAGGGTTCGATCCCTGGTCAGGTCAAGATGGAAAATAATCTTTTTCAGATTTTTAAGTTTCTTGGATTATACATAGAAAAAAACATGACGTGGAAATGCCACATTGAAATTATTTGTAAACGGCTTAGTACATTCTCATACGCTCTATATATGTTAAGAAAAGTTGTAAATCAAGATGCTCTCTTAAGGCTCCTCCCTGCGCTAACGACCTTGAAAACACAAAAAAATTAATTTCTCTTTCTGTAAGTGAGATTATTAGAAACCCTCCTACAACTTTTTAGCTAGTATCCTGAAGTTTCATTAAAACCTCGAAAGTCATTGAAATACTATCCGGTTTAGAAACCTTTACAAAAAAAGTCAAAAATGGCCGTTTTTAGTATTTTTTGCAAAAGAAAATTCAGGGTATTTTATTTCAATGATTTTCGAGATTCTAATGAAACTTCAGGATACTAGCTATAAAGTTGTAGGAGGGTTTCTAATAATCTCACTTACAGAAAGAGAAATTAATTTTTTTGTGTTTTCAAGGTCGTTAGCGCGGGGAGGACCCTTAACTGCTTACCATGGCTATGTTGCATCGACGATTAGATATGGCCTTATTTTCTGGGGGAATGCAACAGGAAAAGAAGAAGCATTCAAAGCACAGAAGAAGTGCATTCGTTCATTATGTGGAATACATACTAGAGATTCATGTGTACCACATTTTAAAAAACTAAAAATATTAACATTGCCAGGTATGTATATATATGAACTAGCTCTTTTTGTGAGATTAAATATACATCGTTTCCAATTCCTCAGTTCCACTCGCATCAACGACAGAATTTGGCCGATGACACACAAGACATCTATGTTTGGTGCAAGTGTGTTTGGCATAGCTTCTATAGTATATAACAAGGTCCCAAAAAAAATTAGGAACTTAAGTTTAAATTTATTTAAGAGTCAACTTATGGAACTATTAATTGACAAATGTTATTACACAATTAATGAGTTTTGAGACGACAAAATATAATAACTTATGTATCGAATGAAGTAAGTACCTAATATTATTTAAATAGTTAATGAAATTATATATGACTCAAACAAAATTTGCATACCAACGCAAGAAGGTAAAATGTAAAAGGAAAGAAAAATACTATAAGATCTCGATGTACCTACATTTTATGCAAATAATTAAATTGATTGATTGATTGACCTGGGTCTTGAATGTTTGATTATCTATATATGTATTTGTCATAAAATATAGTATCGTTGAGTTAGTATCCCATAAAGCAAGTCGAACTCACTTTAGGGCTAGCTCAATCTTGACTTATTTTGTTACACTTGATTTATTTTCCTGCAATATATTTATTTATATATTCGCTAATTTCCGAAACTTCTGGAAAGATTTTTAACGCAGTTTTCACTGATAGACTAAGCTCCATTATAGGCTTTGTTTCTACGAATCTGATGGTTAAAAGTTACCTTAATATCAGGTTCAGTGAAAGGGTATACTAGTCAGATTGTCCCATAGAAATTTTATCAAAATTGGTTCAGTAAATTGGGGGAGAAGTCGATTTTAAATTCACACAAAAATATGTATTTTTAATACGCCATACCCAACTGGTACCTTGTAAATCTATGTGGTATAAATAAGACTTATTGTCTCACAAGTAAAAAATAATTATGTTGGTACTTACATTTTAAAATTATTTATTCTTACGTCCTAACTACTTGCAAAGACATTCTATAGCTGTTTATTGTTAGAAGTGGATATGGTAACACTGAAACAATGACATCTGTTTTAGTAGTGCTTTCCTAAGGGCCCTTCCCTACAACGTAATTTTACGTCGTGTAGAAGGGCCCTTACCTACCTATCATCATTAATTATTATTCTAAGCACATATCGCCCACTGGAACCTCATATACCGGCAATCCTTTGACCGATTTGGGTCATGTTCGAACTTAAAAATTCTAGATTATATCTACCAATTTTCATGAAGCTCCGATCATAGATACTCAAATTATAGTTGAACAAACATACATACTCTCCTCTGCCTGCTTTGGCCAAGTATGGCTCTGGTAGTACAGAGTGGGTCGTGCTCCTGCAGTGGAGACAAATAGATCCGATTATGATGATGATGAAACATACATACATACATACAAACGTCGGATTGTGTAAACTCGGAGAAATCCGTTGAATAATAATATGTCAAAGCCCTTCGAACGAATAGGCGACCAATACTATGAAAATGAGTTTCTTATGGCGTCTCTTCTCAGCAGTGGTCGTTGCGAAGCGCTAGTATCGGCAGCTTTTCTATAAGAATAAATACACCCCATTCTTTGAATCTTTGAACCTTTAAACTTTTCAACCTTTGAACCTTTGAATCTTTGAACCTTTGAACCTTTGAACCTTTGAACCTTTGAACCTTTGAACCTTTGAACCTTTGAATCTTTGAATAAAAGAGGAACTACAGAATACTTACATATTAATACAAGCAACCAAGCACCAAGATGCGCGAGCGCAACAACTTGTGCCTTCTTAGCATTGCACACTACAAACGTCACGCAGAAAAGCAAGTGCGCGACCAAAAGGAATATTACCAGCCAGAAGTGGATACGAAATTCCAAGTCTTGCGTGTCTATGTTCTGTAAAATAATGTTGTTTATTTCAAATTTAAATATATATTATCATAGGATATTTGTAATTGTTCTGTTGCACAATGATGTGGTAGAAGGCGACTTAGGAAATACAAGCTAAACAAAGCTTATAAACATCAATGAGAGCTCTTCAACGCTTTTGGCCAGCGAGGAGAGTGCACGCCAAAGTCCTCTGGCTGCTCTGGCCAGTATGGCTCTGATAGTACAGAGAGGGTCGTGCATCTGCAGTAGAGTGTGCTTAATATTTTTTAAATAATCTAACCGATGGGCCAAGTTTATTTTTCCATTCGTCATGCCTATTAGTTAGGATTTAGAGAAGAAAAAGCAAGAAACCAAACCCTGGTCTTTGAAGCCGTACAGATAAAGATGCGCGCGTACAGCCAAAGTTCAAATAGACCAGTGAGAAAGTAGAAACTATCATTCGGAGAGCGCGTTGATAATGATGATGTCTCCACTGCAGGAGCACGTCCCTCTCTGTACTACCAGAGCCATATTGGCCAGTGCAGCTAGAGGATTTGGCCTACACTCTCCACGCTGTCCAGACGTAATGGAGAGGTCCTATTGATGTTTATAAGCTTTGTTTAGTTTGTATTTCCTAAGTCGCCTTCTACGACATGCACGGGAAGACTTGGAGTGGTCCTATTCTACTCTGCGGAAAAGCACACGGCGATGATGATGATGATGATGATGAAGACAATACTAGATAGTTAAATCCTTTACCTTACTGACTGGAAGCCATGCTATCATTAATAATATACATGATGAAACCCACAACATCAAGATGATTGTAAACCAGTATTGGAATAGCTCTTGAGCTAAGCCCAGGAAATTTGGCCTGATCAGTGCTAATATAAAGATTGGGGCAAAGAATAGCTGTAAAAAAGCAAAATAATAAAACAATCTAACAATGAGTAAGTACAGTCGGCATCAGAGATACCTGACCCGTCCTGAACATGAAAATTTGTATACAGACAGAGATATTAATGAAGTCTTTTTGAATATATACATTTTCATTTTTATTTTCAGTTTAAGAGAAAATTCAAGATAAATACAAGAGGGGTTAGGTATCTCTGATGCTGACTGTACCTAATGCTTTAGAGTTAAGCTACTCTGTCAGCATGAGAGCGACCGCCATGCTGGAGTATTCCGTCGCTCTATCTCGCTCTGGCAAATGACGGTTCTGAGCGGCAGAAAAGGATAGCAGCTTAGAAAGTGCTGCTCCGTGTTAACAGATGTAGTCCAACCCTTATTGTGCACCAACATTTTGAATATAAGTACACAAAAAGTGATTTCTTCCAGAAGATCGATGTCTGTAGAGGTACGTATATAACGGAACGTTAGCAGATGGGGTTTATTTACAGATCTGTATTATAATATCACGCTAAAAGTGGCCTTTGGGTCTTGTGGCCCTGGGTTCTGTCTGCCTACCGTAAGACCCGCAAAATGCCTTGTCTTCCCCATAGGATTAAGGACATAAAAAGAATGGGCAAGAATCGAGGAATACAAGTAGTTTTATCTCTATTCTTCTTGCATTTAAGAGCTGCGTTGTTGTCGGCTTGAAATGCATACTTATGTGTAGTTTTTATGGTACACCTCATAACCATAACCGGAGTGTTGGTCTGTTTGTCTACACTACTCTGGAAATACTGGACTGATTCAAAAGAAACTATTTTGTTATATAGCTGTTAAGCCTGGGAAACATATAGGGTATAATGATTTTGGAAAATGGAACACCTGATGCAGATCCATAATGGTCCAGCTAAACTATAAGGAATATAAAAATGACGCCTTAGCAAAAGTTGTTCAGCCTGATGAGCATTTTCCGGAGCCATAAAATCCAGAAGTTGCAGGCTAATATACTAATAAATTTTTCATAGTGGGCGGACATTATATTATTTATTTTTTGTATTGATCAAGATATAAACTTAAAAAGTACTTACTAAACCAACTTTGTACAAGATTTCGACGGCATTTCTGAGTTTTTTAAAGAACAAAAACCTGCTAACTGTAGGCAAATAATTCAGATCCACTAATACCGAAGTTTTTGCTCTATTTCTCCCTGGATTATGCGACGTACTTGGCATTTCATTTATGCCCACGTTAGTCCATTACCTTACAGTATCTTTTCAAACCATCTCAAATATATTTCGTTGTATTTTGATCACGTTTCTTCGAATTCTAGGATTAATTTAATCCAGTAGGTTATGTTTTCGTCCGGAAATTGGATACGTCTTTGATCAGTGTCATGAGGAAAGAGGCTTTATGGATATTGTATATTTTAGCTTTTACCCGACTACGGCGAATCGACGTGCATAGTGATGAGGTTGTATTTCTGTGTCTATGTTTAGTCTATTGCTTATGTATCTAGGCAACCGTGGTTTTGTTATCTTGAAATAAAAACTAGAAAAGAATGGTTGTTTTATAAACTGGATTTATTAATATTTATTAGGAATATGGAGTATTCCATGTGCTAATAGTAATTTAACAGGTTATGGGCCGCCCCATATTCCTTTTTTCGGTTTAAGATTTGTTTTTATAGCTTACAATAAAAAGCAAAATGGCTCTAATGAAGGTTCAGGAAATGATAGCTAAGTTGGAAGAAGGAGATAATTTTCATAATTGGAAATTTCGGGTGGAGTTATTTTTGGAGGCCAAGGGTCTCAGTGATATATTGAAAATTTCTGAGATAAAAGATGAAAATAAAAGAAGAGATGCGGAAGTTCGTTCAATTGTTGTGCAGTGCATAGGAGACAGGTATTTGGGTGCTGTTAGGGAATGCAAAAGTGCGATGGAAATGATGAATGCACTAGAAAACACATTTGTAAGGAAAAGTGTTATGAATAAATATAATTTAAAAAAGAAGTTGATTAATTTGAAATGTGACAGTAACGAAAAATTACAAGATTTTTTCTTGAAATTTGACAAGTTAATAAACGACAATGAAAATATTTTAAGAATGGATGAATCTGATAAAGTTGTCCATTTATTACTAGCTTTACCAGGAAAGTTTGACAATGTTACAACAGCTTTAGAAGCAATGAATGAAGATTTAACTCTAGAGAAAACGAAAAGGACATTACTTGATGCAGAAATAAGATTGGATACCTTGGTTTTACAAAAACGTGAAAATGCATTCAATTT
This sequence comes from Acrobasis consociella, assembly GCA_963555685.1. Taxonomy (NCBI): domain Eukaryota; kingdom Metazoa; phylum Arthropoda; class Insecta; order Lepidoptera; family Pyralidae; genus Acrobasis; species Acrobasis consociella. The sequence goes on from OY743127.1 coordinate 3,126,447, forward strand.
AGAATGCTGGAATTGCAAAGTAAAGGGACACAAATCTATATATTGTCGCAAAACTTTTCCTAATAGGCAGGATTATAATCTCCAGCGAGAAATTCCCATACGAGGCAGTGAATTTCATAGCCGTGGTCGTGGTGGTATCTTTAGAGCAACGAAATCAAGGGATAACGCAATAATAGGTGACGAAGAAGCAACAAAGGATAAAATGGGTTGTATGATTGATGAAGAATTCAGTTTAAATTGTAAGGAGTTTTTTGATCGTTCAATTTCTTTTGTGGTAGATTCAGGTGCATCACAAAACTTTATTTCAGATGTTTATGTACATTTTATGACAAACGTAACGAAATTAGAATATCCTATAAAAATAAACACAGCTAATGGTGACAAGTTAATTGCTTACCATAGTGGAAAGTTATTGGTCAAATTTGGAAATACTAAGATAACTATTCAAGGACTCATTGTACCGAATTTAGTTTATAATTTACTTTCTGTGAGAAAGCTACTAGAAAACCCGAACGAAATAGTATTTAAAAGAGGATACGCAAAGATAACATTTTTTGAAGGTTCTGTTATATGGGCGTACAATAATGAGAAATTGTATATTTTACAAGGTAAAATTATAGCAGTTAATGAAGATGATGTTGGCAAGTTATGGCACAGACGTTTAGGCCATACTAGTAGTAAAACATTGCAAAGACTACAGCTACCAGCTTACAATAAAATATGTGATGTATGTATGAAAGGTAAGGCAACCAGGTTACCATTTAAATCACTAGAACAACCGAGGTCACACCAAGTTTTAGAACTTATACATAGTGATATAGCGGGTCCATCCAATATTTCAACAATACAGGGTGAAATTTATTTTCAAACAATAATTGATGATTATTCTCACTTTTGTGTAGTCTTCTTGTTAAAGCGTAAAGCTGAAGCAGCTGAAAATATAATTAAATATATTCAACGATATGAGAATGAATTAGAAAAATCTGTGAAACGGATTAGGTGTGATAATGGTGGTGAATATAGTTGCAATCAATTGAAGCAGTTTTGCGAAATGAAAGGTATAGTAATAGAATATAGTTTACCGTATTCGCCAGCAAGCAATGGTGTTGCAGAACGAATGAATAGGAGTTTATATAATAAGGCAAGGGTTATGCTTATTGAAACTAAACTACCAAAGAATTTGTGGGGTGAAGCTATAAAATGTGCGGCTTATCAGCTTAATCGTTGTACATCTGTAGCTATCAACTTTAAAACTCCGTGTGAAGTGCTCTATGGGACAAGAGATTTAAGCAAACTTCGTGCATTTGGTGCAAAAGCGTGGGCTTATATTTTACCAAAATCAGATAAATTTTCAGAAAGAGCTTGTCAGTGCAGAATGGTAGGATATGCAAGGACTGGATATAATTTATGGGATCCTAAGGAAAATAAAATAATTGTGTCACGAGATGTAAGATTTGATGAAAATGATATTATATATAATGAAAGCAACAAAATGATATATGACGCGCAAAGAGTTATAATTTCAGAAACAAGTATAAATAATGAGCTTAATGCAGAAACAGGCAATAACAATGAAGATATTAGAAGAGAGATTGTAATTGATAATACAAACTTTGAAGATAATGTGATGGAACCCGAAGAAATATTTGAAGATTGTACTAATGAAGATATAATTGAAAGAAATGATACTATAAATGAAAACGTTATAAGAACGAGAAGTGGAAGAATAGTTAGGCCCCCGAAAAGGTTAGAAGACTATGAAACACACGTAGCTTACTGTTTATGTACAGGTGATCCAGGTTCTTATAAAGAGGCAGTTGAAAGGGGTCAAAAATGGCAAGAAGCAATAACTAAAGAATTAAATTTCTTGAAATGTTTGGAAACATGGGAAAAGACAGTGTTACCAAAGGACAAAAAAGCTATAGATACAAAATGGGTATTTACTACAAAGAAAGATGGGACAAAAAAGGCTAGGTTGGTGGCAAAGGGATTTCAAGAAGAAACTCTATTTAATGTATATTCGCCAGTAGCTCGTATGCCTACAATTCGTATGATGCTGAGTCAAGCAGTACAAAATGAAATGTATATGAAACAACTGGATGTACCAACGGCATTTCTAAATGGCTTTCTTAAAGAAGATGTATACATAAAACCACCTCAAGGTGTTGATATTGAAAAAGGCTTTGTACTGAAGCTAAAAAGATCCCTCTATGGGTTAAAACAAGCCCCAAAGTGCTGGAATGAAAGATTTCATACCTTTTTGGTTGAAAAAGGATTTGTTCAATCAAAGCATGATTTTTGTTTGTATATTTCGGAGGGTGTATTTTTACTAGTTTACGTTGACGATATTATTTTAATGTCAAAAGATATTTCAAACTTGAATGAAGTGTATGAACTTTTAAAAAATGAATTTAATGTGAAGGATCTTGGGGAAGTGAGTACATATTTAGGACTTAATATTGTGAGGACCAAAGAACAAGTTTTAATTAATCAGGAATCGGCAATAGATAGGTTGCTTGAAAAATTTAATATGACAGATTGCAAAGGTGCTGAAACACCAATGGAAGTAAATTTCACAAATAATGACATGGAACCAATTGTCTTAGATGTACCTTATCGTGAACTTATAGGTTGTTTATTATATTTAGCTACTTCCAGCAGACCGGATATTTGTTTTTCAGTGTCATTTTTAAGTAGATATTTGGATAAACCTACTATATCTCTGTGGAAAGCTGCTAAGCGTGTATTACGTTACTTAAAACAAACGAAATCAAAATCTCTAATATATAAACGTGATGGTAATAATTGTCTGTTAGTTGGTTATACTGATGCTGACTGGGCTGGGGATAAAATAGATAGAAAAAGTGTAAGTGGAGCATTAGTCTATTACAAAAATAATTTATTGTCCTGGTTCTGTAAGAAACAAAATGTTGTCGCCTTATCAACAGCCGAAGCTGAATATATAGCTGCTGCTTTTGCTTCAACAGAGTTAGTTTATTTAAAAGGTTTATTACAGGACTTTACATGTCCATCAGATTCAATTTTAAATGTTGATAATCAAAGTGCTATCAAACTGATGGAATCTAATGAAAATAGCAAGAGATCAAAGCATATTGATATAAAATATCATTATGTTAAAGATTTGGTTAATAAAAAAGAAATTATTGTAAAATATGTGAACACAAATGAAAATGTGGCAGATATTTTAACTAAAGCTTTAGGCAAACTAAAACATAATTATTTCATGGAAAAACTTGGTTTTAATTGATAATTTAAATAACTTTAGTATTTTTAGATATACTGAGTGCTAAGTAATGTTACAAGACAAATAATTTGTTTTTGTTGTTTAATTTGAAATATATATTAGACACAATAAGTAGTTATATTTTATTGTTTTGTAAAATCTGTATTTTTGTTACAAAATTGTGGGGAATTATTTTTTATTTTCTGTGTGTTTGTAGGTTTGTTAGTTTGCATTGTTTAAAGACTATGTTTGCATTAATTGTTATAATATTCTTGCAATTCTTATTTTTAATAGAAAATTAGAATTGAGGGGGGATGATGAGGTTGTATTTCTGTGTCTATGTTTAGTCTATTGCTTATGTATCTAGGCAACCGTGGTTTTGTTATCTTGAAATCCCTTTGCCACCAACCTAGCCTTTTTTGTCCCATCTTTCTTTGTAGTAAATACCCATTTTGTATCTATAGCTTTTTTGTCCTTTGGTAACACATAGAGCATAGGTACAGTACAACTATCCTAACTCTATGGCATAGAGTCTATGGTTACGTATTTCGCAGTACGCAGTGTTGTAAATGTTTTTGTTTATTTGTTTTTCTCTGTAAGTGGTCCACTCTGGTGTCAAAATTTTCAGGCTGTCTGGCATCTTGCATGACTAACTTAGCTTGACGACTGCCATACAATACAATGATGACAGCAGGTACCAACGGCTTATACGTGCCTTCCGAAGCACAGAAGAGCTTGAGAATCATTTATGTGACTTGTGGTCACCCATCCACATTTACGTATACAATTTCAAACCATCTCAAATATATTTCAGTTTATTTGATCACGTTTCTTTGAATTCTAGGATTCATTTAATCCAGTAGGTGTTTTCGTCCGGAAATTTAAGACGTCTTTTATCAGTGTCATAAGGAAAGAGGCTTTATGGATATTGTATATTTTAGCTTTTACCCGACTACGGCGAATCGACGTGCATACATTCTATGGTTACGTATTTCGCAGTTCGCAGTGTTGATGTTTTCGTTGTTTATTTTGGTCTAATTAAGATCCCTATATAGAACGACCTTCACCGTCATGCTTATTTGATTAAACGTATTTTATGTTTATTTTAATATGTCAATAAAGATATTGCATATGGGTTGCCTAACAAATTTCAGCCCAGAATATGACTAAATAATAATTTCAAAAAAAAATTTTTATACATTTTTCACTGGTTTGTTTATTAGACAAATTCTATACCAATCGAAAGTATGAAGCCCATAAAATATGCAAACGATAGGTTTCCTATTCTTTTCCGGTCACAACTCTCGGGTTGCCAGGTTTAAACAGGTAAATCGATAGATGTAGCATTTTGCACCGGTCTGATTATTATGAATTGGCCCACTTTAGTGTCAGATTTTTCAGGCTGTCTAACGGCAGCTAAAATGTCTAAAATAGCTTGACGACTGCCATACAATGATGACAGCAGGGACCAACGGCAAATACGTGCCTTCCTAAGCACGGAAGAGCTTGAGAATAAATTGTGATTTGTGGTCACCCATCCACATTTACGTATACTGTAGTATGTTACATCTGTTTTTTATTTTTATTTATTTAACTTCGTACAAAAATACAAGTATAATGAGCCGGCCTTTTCTACCAGATATGTTTCCACGTATCTTTCAAGATATCCAAGGTGTCGTAAGCTTCGACTGAGAAAGATTATGATGAAAGCGGCTGAAATGATGATGATGATTCGGTACAGCAGGAACCCACGCAGACTTGGGCTGGTCTGGCAAAGGCCCTTTCGGCTCTATAGCCTACACTGGCAGAAAACTGTCTGGCAATAACAGGCTGGTAATAAAAAAGCAAAAACCAACACTTTATTCACAAAACTTTTCAATACAGACACTAAAATAATCAAGAAATCATTGATAGCTGTTCCGTAATAGCTGCGTCGATGAGACTCATGCGCAGACTGTTGGCCACTATCACGAAATATATGGTTACTGTAATCAAACAAAGCAGGTGTGAGTATTAGCACATAATTAATAATAGTATTACATACAGAACGGAAACTCGCACCGTCCCCCGCAATCTGGTGTCCCCGCAACCCTTCCCCCGTTATTGTGAGGTGTAAGCGGCAGTAAAACAGGGTTATTGGTAGTCGCACGTTGACATTACGCGAGTCACTTAGGATTATTGAATTATAATGGTGAGAAACTGCGCACATTATCATTGTTTATCCACGGAAAACAATAAATAACGAAAATTCTATACATTTCCGAGTGATGAAAACAGGTTACCAAAGCAACAAATTCTGTGGTGGCGACCCTGATTGTTTAACTCACACATTTGACGTGTGCACGGACGGATTGTTTCGTTTGTAGTAGTACTAGGTATATATGCTGCTCCGTTTGTATGAAGTGCCATACCTGTGGTATTAATATAGCTTGTCCAGGAAGTGATGACAAGGTCATCGTCATCAATAAATAAATAAATAATAAATATATAGGGACAAATTACACTGATTGAGTTAGCCTCAAAGTAAGTTCGAGACTTGTGTTATGGGATACTAACTCAACGATACTATATTTTATAACAAATACATATATAGATAAACATCCAAGACCCAGGACAATTTGAAAAAGGCCATTTTCCAACTTGCCCAATCTATACATATAATAAAAAAAAACTTGAGAGGTGTCAAGGGACACCCGGATGGAACGAAGTTCCTTTCCTTATTAGGAGAGAGAGACAGAGAGAAACACGCGCACGCCGCACGGCTTACAACTATAGCAAAAAGTGTCGTTACAACTTTTGGTCTTAATTTTTTCCGTCTAGCCTCCTTTCGCAACGCGCGATAAGGAACTACGTTCCAACAGTAAAAAGACATAGAAATAGAAATAGAGTAAAGCCGCTTATGCACGATGCAATTTTTAATACAATCTGCAGTAACAATCTGGTGCTGTGCTGCAGATTGAGATGTGTGTAGACGTGTAGTGGGCGTGTTCCAGCAAATTGCGTGTCAGCTGTAGCCGACCACCGCTGCTGTACAGCTAGTTGTATCCGTGTCGCAACGTAAGTAGCGGTTGGAATGTTGGATGCAATTTGCCTCATAAATAATAAGTTATACAAAATGCGGGCGTCTGTTTACTGTGAACTTAGAAATGCGAGTCAACTTATATTTTATTATGAATATAAAACATAACTACTCTTTAGTAAGTTTGGTTCTAAATAGAATATTGGTTAATTTTTTTTCCTAATTGTAGTAATCTTTCGTCCAATATTTTCTTTTATTTCTCTTAGTAGACATTGTAGCTGAATATAAGGTAATTGCGAGCCCCGCTTTATGCAATTTTGAAAGCTAGGAGCCATTATTACAGGCGTGCGCACACTGTCGCGATAGGATGCGCGTTGTGACTCAAATTGTTGTCGCAATTGTTATGTGTGTAGCGCACAGCCGACCGCGACTCCAACATGCCGCAGCTGCAGGTTGCATGGCAAGTTGTGTCGTGTCTAAGACGCTTTAGAAATTAAAAAAAAATGTGATTGTTTGTCTATTTGTTCATGCTAATCTATGCTACAGAGTTGCTTGCGACGTATATCAATGCTTTTAAGACTTAATAAATTTACCTAACTTATGTCACAGCTCGAGTTCTTCAGTAGTCTTAAAGTACACAAGGGACATCCGAAGACTGTTGGCCACTATCACGAAATATGAGGTTACTGAAATAAGAGAGAAAAAAGAAGATTAGATTCAGAGCTTAGGGCACAACAATCTTCGGATCTTTTAAATGTGATTTGTTCAAAGTTTTAATTATGAAATATAGTACTTACAAGTAGAAGAAAAGGACCCTTTTCATCTTGAGTCGTCCGGGGTGACTAAGGGCTCTAACAGACGAGCGACAGTGTGCGCGCGACACCTCTCGGCAACCTTCCATCGCCGACAGGTTTCGCGCGATGACGCGAAACTAGACATGGGTAATCTCGACTCCGAGGTGCGTTTCGGCTCACCTAATCTGAATCCTCATTCAGTACCGACTCATCTTATTGATTCCTACTCCCTTACCGACTCCGGCTCCATGATCTGGTAAGTTTCGCTATCGGATCTTGGATTGAAGGAATACACAAGTCCGTTTCGGTACCGGTTTCAATATATATTGAAACCGATACCGGGCTCTATCTGTAGCTGTATTGGAGCAAACAATGTAACAAATATCTGTCTTGTTCTTATTTATAGAAAAAATATTCGCATCTTATTCTATCATAATATCATTTGCCGTTGGTTGGCGGCGCACGATGAATAACCGAAGCCTCCGTCCGATGCCTTTCGAGTTCCGAGTATTTCCGATTTCGACACCCGTGACGCGGTTGAGCCAAAACGAATGACTAGAGCCTATATGTATTATATATATAGACGACGCAAGCCAAAGAGCGCCGATGAGCTGGCGGGAGGCGGGACTAAGTATCTACGACGGGGATCAAATAACTCGCGAGAGTCGGTAACATTTTCTCGTAGCTGATTTGGTTATCGGCTCCTGTTGAGTATTCGGCTCATTTGAATATTCTAGTCCAGAGTTACCCATGTCTACGCGAAACTAGGCGGCGGTGAATGTCGCGCGACTCATGTCGGTCTGTCACTCCTGTCTAAAACTGTGCACAATGGTCGCCGACAGGTGTCGCGCGACGACGCGAAACGACGCGACTGAATATCCTCCTATCAAAAACTGTCGCACAGTCGTCGACAGGTATCGCGGGCACACTCTCGCTCATCTGTAACAGCCCTAAATCGATCGAAACCTGTTCGACCTTTACAACTATACTGTAAGATGACGACGCTACATGGACTTCTTCTTTTTCTTGAACGGCGTGGTTTTATTCCCTCACGGAACACCACGAGCGTTTAAGTCCTTCGAGCCGGAAGCAAGGAAATACTTACTAATGATATTACAGATGATGAGAGCACACAACGCACCGCCCGCGAGGTAACAGTCACCGGCGACGAAAAAACACATGAACGCAAGGATAAGGAAGAGGATGGTCACGGTGACGGAGTAAATGCACGCGCCCCATTGGTAGACCTCAATGAGGGATGGCATGTTCTGGAAAATATAATATCACTATTGATTTTAACAGCAAAATAATCTAACTTGATAGATATGATGAAAAATTTCGACACGAGTGGGATTCGAATCAACGATCCTCACGTTAACGCCCTGAGTGCACTTCCGTGACTTCGAATTGCACCATCCTCCGCACTAAAGTCTAAGATGTTGGTACAACGGTCATGAACTTAAAGTAGAATTGGGAGGGCCTGGCCTGACGGAGTGATGGCAGGTGGAGAAAGGCACTGACCGAATGGTGGCCCAGAACGGGTGAGAGGCATCGGGTGTCCGCCGATGCGATGGATTGAGGACATAATCAAAGTTGCGGGTCACACCTGGATGAGAGCAGCACAGGACTGAGATGGGTGGCGTCGACGAAGAGAGGCCTATGCTTAGCAGTGGGCGGAAGTGGGGTTGGGATGATAATGATGACTTCGAATCACCCTGACGAACTTTTTTATCACATAGTACACACGTAAATGGAGAAATTTGTCATCACATGTTTTAAATTGAATATCATCATGTAGGGAAACTATCAGCCCGTTTGTCGGATGACATTGTGAGGTTGGCGGGAAAGTAGTGGATGAGACCACACGACCGTAGAAAATGGTGCTAAAAAGAAGGTCCAGTAGAGAGTTGATGAGGGCTGGGCATGTTCAGTTCACCTAACCATGCATGCCCATCGCCTGATAAACATAATTATTTATCTTCCATTTCACTAGATGGCGCTATAAGGTAATAAAACATATTTTACGGTAATAATTAAAACATCATTAAAACATCTTTCATTACTATTATTTAAATCAAGTTGTACTCTAATAATTCAAATATGACTATATACTAGAAGAAATGCAATAAATATTTTTAAAGCATATTCAACACTTTCTCTTCTCTATCTCTGTGAAGTGAGGTAATAGATGAATGACTGATTTCATGATGGAGCCGGAGGATGGCCATAGGAACTCTGTAATGAAATAACGTAATTTCCATTGAGTTTGGGTTTGTTTTCGCCTTGAGGAGTCTTTAGATAAAAGCTTGTTTTTTTTTTAAATAATTACTCCTTTTGTTTGTGATGCATACTTACAAATGATTCGTAAAAGAACGAAGTTCACTGACAAAGCCAAGCAGATTAGCTCATTAAAGTAGCATTGGGCGACCTAGCCAATCGGGCAGGTTTCTTGGATGGCGGCCACGCATCGGCAAGCGCAGCGTATTACACCCACTTGCTAGACGGTCAGATAACCTGTGCAAGATTTCAGGAAGGCGTTGGATGCAGGCCGCTTCCTGTCGGTCGTTTTGGAAAACCTTTATGACTAGCTGTGGATGTTCTGTGGCTGATATGATGATGATGATGGCGATTATGATGATAATGACGATGCTGATGATGATGATCATGATCATGTACTTACACAGCAGGATCCAATGATCAGCATCATGCTTACAACGCACAGCATAATAGAAGCTACTCCCAAGGTGACTTGCACCGTGGACTCTGTCACGGAGCTGTAGTAAGAAAGCACAGGCTTCATGTCCCAAAATCCCTTTGCCATGCTCACATTTGGCGCGAAGATCAATCCGAAGAACTGAAATAAAAAAAATTGACTAGTGACTTTATGAGCTGTAGTTTTCGCGATTCCAACGCCCATTGCTCGGCCATTTTGAAAAGCGTTCAAGAGCTGAATAGAAATAAAATTCCAAACAATTTATTAAACTTGCTTACAAAATTTCACGGGAATCATTTCAATGTCCAATCAAATTGTGTATTTTCCTGGGTCAACATTTTGTAATTTCTAAGATATTGCACATATCTGGCATATAACTGGTTTTCATACTCAAAATACGAACTTGAAATAGGATATAGTATGTTATATCATTTTTGACCATCAGTATGAGAAAATTTGTACATCATATTTTCTTTCCAGTTCACAATTTACTGTCGGAAACCAAATTATAACTGTAGATAATTGCAATTTCTGCAAAATTCCAAATTGTTACCGAAATCTGACCCGTGGTTTTAAAATAAAACTTAGACTACTTTAAGAGTTGCGGAACTATTATCCTAATAGATATCCAAGATTTGGCCCCTCAGCAAAGCTCAGATGCTGCAGGGAATCCACTGTAATGAGAGAGAGAGAGAGAGAGAGAGAGAGAGAGAGAGAGAGAGAGAGAGAGAGAGAGAGAGAGAGAGAGAGAGAGAGACAGAGACAAACAGAATGTTTGCTAGTAATCCGGTAAATCGCCAAATATTTCCCGACGGCATTAGATGTACCGTAAATCATATTCTCCCTAGGGGTATCTTGGAGAGTGCTCTACCGGCTCTTAGCTGGAGAAGGTAAGATTATTGTTTATAAATAATTGTCGATTAACATAATTACATTTATATTTTAGATTTATATAATTAAATTAAAATAACACGCACAACGGGGTCCTTATCATCCTATCCTACTAATCCTACAAAAATATTATAAATGCGAAAATGAGTTAGTATATTTGTTTGTTTGTTATATCTTCACGCTTAAACTCCTGAACCGATTTGGATGAAATTTGGTATGGATATAGTTTGAGACTCGGGGAAGGACATAGGGTATAATTTATCCCGAAATTCCCACGGGGAGCGAAGCTCACGGGCACAGCTAGTTATCTATAAAAATCACGTTTGTTGTATGGGAACCCTACTTAAATATTGATTTAATTATGTTTATCAAGCTGCAACAAAGCTTTTTGTTGTTAAAGCTGCAACAGAAATACATAATCTGTAAAAATGTCAACTGTGTAGCTATCACGGTTCATGACATACAGCCTGGTGACAGACAGACAGACGGAAAGACGGACGGAGGAGGACAGCGGAGTTTTAGTAATAGGGTCCCGTTTTTACTCAATAGATACGGAACCCTAAAAACCCCAACGACACTATCTAGTGATGAGTGGCGGAATAACTATATATTGCAATTGCAACCGGTGTTAATTATATATATATATATATATTTTTAATTATCATATAAAAAATCTTACAAAACATTGAGTAGGTAATAACTTAGCATAGCGAAACCACTAAGGTTTGAAATTATACTAAGAATTAAGTTTACGTCAATCAAATACAAGTTTTACACAAATAATTGATATCCGCCATCTATTATTTGCTAGATAAACTAAAAAAAAAACATTTTTCAAGCGTTAACCTTAACCGACTGAACTGATTTTCATCAAACGTAACTAAGAACCACCGCAAAAGAAGGAAGAAGTATATGTTATCAATCATGTGTTGAATTCATTACCAAGTACTAACAAACAGACAAACAAAGTTATAAGCTTTGGATGTTCGGCTACTTTAACTATCTTATTCCCACACTCCGTTATTTTATCAAGGAAATATAGATCATTGGTAATAATAGTGATAGGGTTGACATTCCTCTGTGTTAGAGCGGCCTGATCGGGTCACTTCTGAAATTAAGTGTTTATACATACATACATATTTGCACGCCTGTTTCCCATGGAGGTAGGCAGAGACTATGAATTTCCACTTACAATGATCCTTCTTCAATCTTTGGGAGAGGCCTATGTCCAGCAGTGGACGTTGTGCGGCTGAAATGATTATGATGATGATGATGATCCTTCATCATCATCATCATCATCCACAGCCTTGATCCTCCCACTGCTGGGAATAGGCCTCTCTCAATGAATGCCATTTACCATGGTCCTGAGCTACTCTCATCCACATTTATGTCGTCGACCCATTTTGCTTACGGACGTCCTACGCTGCGCTTACCATTAAGGTCAATTTGTAGTACCGCCGCCATACACAGCCCGCCGGCCGGCCGGGGTCATTAACATTACGCAGCTGTTTTGGCCGGCGTAACTACGTGGTCTCGATCGAAAATCATTTACGCAACTTTTTATCTTATGACATACAGAAATTTTTATTACGTACGTTTTTCAAAACCAATAAAAAGTCAGCGTGTATATATGACTATGATCCTTAAGGGTTTATAATACTTACAAAGGAAAATACTGCTATCATGACGGTCCCAGCTCTTAAGAAGCAGCAGAAACAACAGCTTATAACTGTTGGCAATTTATCCATGTACTTCATTTTGTATGTTTTGTCTAAAGTATTTATGTAATCAATCATTAGGAATAGTATAGAAAAAAAAATTACTAGTAAATTACGCTTAAATTTTAAGTCATTCGGTAAAAAATTTAATTTTCACATCATTTTGTAATTTTGACAAATGGTTTTGACGTTTGCTCTTTTATTTTTGATTGATAGAAGAATTAGAGCGATGGTTCGCTACCGAGGCGGAGAGAAATTAAAAAAGAATAATGTTGTTTTTACGCGGCTGCTTAAAATGGAGTGTAATGTTTACAGGATTCATGGAAGTGTGTATTCTTTATTCCAGCATATCTTTGAAATGCCTGAACAGATTAAGATACATACTAGCTGTGTAGAAAAAATAAACGTGAAAACATATAAGGAGGTTAGGAAGGAAGGAAGAGAGACATGGAAAGCACTCCACCGACAACAGCTGGCTTTATATTTTAGAGCTGACTCTTAAATATAAGAAGAAGAAGAAGACTAGCTGCGTTTCATCTTATAAAATTATTATATAACCATCAGGTCCTTTTGTCTCCTCTACGACACGACCTTCTCTGCACTACCAGAGCCATACTTGGTCAGAGCAGCCAAAGGACTTGAACTACACTCTCTTCGCTGGCCAAACGGGTTGGAGAGGTCTCACTTATGTTTAAAAGCTTTGTTTAGCTTGTATTCTCTAAGTCGCCTTCTACAACATCCATGGGAGGACTTGTAGTGGTCCTATTCTACTCTGCCGGGAACCACACGGGCAATTAATAGAGGTACATGACTCTCTGGAAAAAAATGTAATGGCTGCTTCTCTTCCAGGGATCAATCGAGGGGATGGGGGTGAAAATGCAAATCATGTTATAACAAACGATGCTGCGAGCAATTGTCTGATTCCTTTTTCCCCCTTATCGAGTGTGTTAGTGACTAACACTAGTGTCAGAGTTTTTAAACCGCCTTAAAGGCCTCTGACATGGTTTTAGGTAACGACCAATGTCAAAGACAGTGACCGGGACCGACGGCTTAACGTGCCCTCCGAAGCACGGATCATCATACTTATCGGACAATCAGGTTTTCCCCCTTCTCGCCCACCGTTCCGTGGCCTTTACGAGTCTTAAAGCCGAAAATGTCCTTTCTGTCCCATTAGTGTTTATTTATGTATTTGTGTGTGTAATCTTATTATTAGGTTGACTTATATTCCATCTTGACACATGCAATATAATCTTACAGTACCTGGGCGACCGAGCTTTGCTCGGTTACATCTCAATCATTAACTACATTTTTTAAACTTGTCTAAAAACAATAAAAATTAAAAAATTATATATAAACTTGAACATAAAAAAAAACAAAAGTGAGTCATCGAGTGGGATTCGAATCCGTCACACTCTTTTTAGCAGTATTTAACCGCTGACCCAGACGGATAGCGCCCAGCGGGACGAAATTATAGCGACCATATTCTCCGTAGAAAGAAAAACGCATGAAATCTCGAAAACACGCGTTTACCAAAAATATATAACTAACAAACATAAGACTAATCTAGATCGACTGTTTATCCCCGAAAACCTCCATAAACCATTTTTCTCGTTAGAGCCGTTTCCGAGATCACAGAAATATACATATAAATAAATAAATATACAAGAATTGCTCTTTTAAAGGTATAAGATATCATTATTTCTTTCTCGACTTGTATATCCTTTTTTCTGCAAATAAATCTTATACCTTTGAACGAGCAATTCTTGTATTTATATATAAGTATATTTATTTATAAATTTCTGTGATCTCGAAAACGGCTCTAACGATTTCGCTGAAAATTTGTATATGGGGGTTTTCAGGGGTAAAAAATCGATCTAGATTAGTTTTATGTTTGAGAAAACGCGTGTTTTCGAGTTTTCATGCGTTTTTCTTTCCACGCAGAATATGGTCGCTAATTTCTCCGCGCCGACCGCCATGTTTTTAGCTCAGCGGTTAAGGATACCGACCGCTAGAAAGAGGGTTACGGGTTCGAATCCCACTCGGTGACTTACTTTTATTTTTTTTGTGTTTAAGTTTATATATTTTTTTTTATTTTGCATTGTTTTTAGACAAGTTTAAAAAAATTAGTTAATGTTTGAGATGTAACCGAGCAAAGCTCGGTCGCCCAGGTACTAAATATCTTATCATACAGTCGTGCTGAAACATATTGGTTATCATGTCTTTATCCCTTACAGAGCTTAGGGCCATGAGACACAAAAGCCACTTGCACTGAAGGGTACTTACGTGTACGTCTCTACTTTCGTGGTACTTACTATAAATTATTACTCTGTGCTATAAATAACTAGTCGTTCGCTGCGAAAGTAACACCTAGATGGCGCCATACGGAAAGTTAGAACGCGCTATGGTTTCTTTTGATATTTCCTACATGCCTACCAGTTATCGCGGTACAAATATACATACAAACAATGTGTTTTCGTCCCCAACTAGATTTAGAGACAAATGTACATATTACCAGCCGCTCTAGATCGGTCATTTTGGAAATCTTTGGGAGAGGCCTATGTCCAGCAGTGGACGTTATGCGGTTGATGATAATGATGATGATACATACATACATATTATCACGCCTGTTTCCCATGGGGGAAGGCAGAGACTATAGTTTATTTTTTTTTAAATATAAGTACTATAAAGACGTGTTAACGTATCTGTATCCGTTAAAGCCTTCAAATGATATTTGAAAAGAGAATTTTTTTCCGGACAAATATATTTTTTCACGCTTCCCTTGCAGGAATAATTGTTTGATTGATTTTGAATTTTATATCACAGACATAAGGTTTAATGTAGTGTGTGAGCTATGTAGCCAGGGTTCAATTAAGGGTAATTAGCAATAAACGAAATCAAACACGCGTTTATAAGGGGGATCTGCCGACCAAGGCTTATCGACTTTGATCTATGTACCCTCATATTGATATAAGGCTGAGATGGAGTTAATAATTTACATTTCTGAATTCATTACGCTGAGGTAACGTTGCAAATGAATCGTGTCTTGCGACTTTAATATTTACTTAAATGATAATAATGTAGAGTATTTAAATAACGTGGAAGGGATTACCCACACCCAGACCACATTTTAAGATGGGTATCTTAAAATAGGGTACATAGAAACAATTGGAGGACCCTTAAGTACGCTAGGCAAAACTGGTAGTTGCGGGTAGGCACACAGAGATGGCAGCACACACAACTAGCAAAAAAGTAACAAAGAAAGTGTTGAATATGGTTAAAAATATTCATTGCATTTTATTTGACTCACATTTAATGAATTAGACTGATATTTTATTTAAATAACAGTAATAAAAGATTTTAACGTTTTAATTATTATCTATAGTGACATCTAGTGACAAGAAAGAGAAATAATTACGTTTTAAAGGTGATGGGTAGGCATGGTAAAGACTTTTAAAATCGCAAGTTTGCTCACATCCACCCCGAGGGGTCGATCCTATCAATTTGCATCCAAATAGACCGTACTAAGTCAAGCACCGGTGTTCATTATATCTGACATGCGTAATCTACGAGTATCTACATTCCAGACCAAATATAATCAACCAAATCATCATCATTATCATCATCAGGTCTTTTAGTCTCCACTGCAGGAGCAGGACCCTCTCTGCACTACCAGAGCCATACTTGGCCAGAGCAGCCAGGGTACTTAGCCTACACTCTCCTAGCTGGCCAGACGGGTTAGAGAAGTCTCACTGATGTTCATAAGCTTTGCTTAGCTTGTATTTCCTAAGTCGCCTTCTACGACATCGACGGGAGGACTTGGAGTGGTCCTATTTATTTATTTTATTTTGGAAGATTATCAACATTTAACAATTTATGTAGATACAATCTATAAAACAAGAAGTCATTTACAAATCTTCACTTATAGTATTATAATAAGCAATAATAGAACCTATAAGTTAGCAATAATATGACGACTAAGATATATGGTAAACACGCTAGATACATCGTTAACTACCTACTACGACTTGATTATTTTACAATAATTTTGTTACTAAGAAAAGAGAGTGAAGCTGAGAAAATACGCATTTTATCAGAATAAATAAAATAATAAGGTGCACTAAACTTGTTCAAGAAAGAAAAAATCTGATATTAATTGCTTTCTTCAATACAGTTAATTTTAATCCTATTCTACTTCGCCGGAAACCACACGGCAACGAAATATCTGGATTTTTTACGCTATTTAAATAGTACGTAATTACGTAGAGTTCGTAACAGCAGTGACGTCAACGCTGTACGCGCATCCTTTTTCTGTCACTTGACAGTTTCCCTTTCCATCAGATTTTAATAGCTTGGAACATATAACCTTGAAATTATAGGCTTGTAACCTTTTTCCCTCTAACTTCATGCTTGTAACTTATTTATGGGGAGATAAAAAACAAAATTGATTTCGGTTTTCGGATTACGACACATAATGATATTAATAATAAAGATAATTGATTAAAATTATCCGTATTATTTAGTATCGGAAAGATGTATACAAATTGAATACACTATCACGTCTTTATGCCCAACGGGGAAGACGGGGCCTGGGGCGTGAGACCAAAGGCCACGTGTAGCGTCATGAGAGTAAAGAAAGGGAATTAGAATAGTGTTCGCGTTAGGTACAAGCCGTATCGCCAATAAAATTCTCATAAATTCCCTCCATCGGCTTTTACGATCTGCACGAGAACAGAAGCAGTTGATACATCCATAGTTGTCTTCGACTCTAAGACTCCGCCGTCCGTCTGTCCGTTTGTCTGTCTGTCACCAGTCTGTATCTCATGAACCGTGATAGCTAGACAGTTGAAAGTTTCACAGGTGATGTATTTCAGTTGTTACTTTAACAACAGAAAAAAATATTTAACTGGGGTTCCTATACAACAAACGTGATTTTTTATAGATAATGGACGTACGGATTCCATCGTGTTCGAGTCCGACTCGCACTTGGCCGATTATTTTCTTTTCTCCCAGAGCATGGAATAGCGTGATTAATATTACTACTATAACAGATGTTTATAGTACTTTATATTTATTGAAAAATAAATAGACAGAGATATAAATAGACTTGAGTCGCTTCTAATCAGTCATTTTGGAAATCCGCAAAGCAAGGGTCTATTTTTGGAATCCAAGATGGCGTCTGGATTTTAGAAAATTAAACTTATTTCGTTTATAACGTCTCACTGGGACTTCGTAGCGGTCTGAAATTTTGCATGTGGGGGTAAAGCACCCCGCGGAACTTGAAACTGGAATCAGATTTTCGACCCAAGATGGCCACCCCCACACATATTTTGATGTTTCCCATACTGACTGCAGTTTTTACCCATTTTCTGAACTGGAAACATATCTTATCCTACCTCAACAGCCGAACGAAAGACCGCGGGCTGCTTGCAGCCCGCGCAGCGCCCGAAAAGCTAGTATTGATATAAGGCTGAAATGGAGTTAATAATTTACATTTCTGAATTCATTACGCTGAGGTAACGTTGCAAATGAATCGTGTCTTGCGACTTTAGTATTTAAATCATAATAATGTAACGTATTTATATTAGATTATTATTGCTTCCATGCTGGTCTGGGAGAAAAGAAAAAACTTAGAATGTACCAGCTGCTTCTCTGCCCGGGCAGATCGTAAGAGCCGATCGAGGGAATAGGCAAAAAATCGAATCTTATTAATAGGCGATGCGGCTAGCAACCCATCACTATTTTGATAACGTTATCACCTTGTTGCCTACATCAAGCTAAAAGTGGCCTTTGAGTCTTGCAGCCCTGAGTTCTATCTGCTTAAAGTCGCAAGACTCAAAATGCTCTGTCTGCCCCATTAGGGATAAAGACGTGATAGTATGTATGTATGTATGTATTTATATTAGAGACTTGAATAAAAAGGGAGGAAAGGGGTCAGTACCGTATTCTCAGTTGCAATTCAATTCAATCAATTTCAGTTTATCTTCATCATCATCTGGTATTTTTTTCTCCACTGCAGGAGCACGACCCTCTCTGTACTACCAGAGCCATACTTGGTCAGAGCAGCAAGAGGACTTGGCCTGCACTCTCCTCGCTGGCCAGACGGGTTAGAGAGGTCTCATTGATGTTTATGCTATGTTTAGCTTGTATTTCCTTAGTTGCCTTCTACGACATCCACGGGAAGACTTGGAGTGGCCGTTTTCTACTCTCTCGGAAACCACACGATAAAAATGTATGTAAAGTGAATTAAATTAAATTAAATTAAATTTCTCTTTATGATCTTATGATGTTTTTAAATATAAATGGTTACCTACTTACAGCTAAGTTTACCGCCGCTTCCTAAGGGCTAGTGCAGAAGAAGCAGCAACAAACTGCATTTTCGGATGTAATACATATTTTTGAAATAGAAATCTTTGGTTCCTCACTTTGTATGAAGAGATGAAGTATGTACAGACTTTTAAAATCGCAAGTTTGCTCACATCCACCCCGAGGGGTCGATCCTATCAATTTGCATCCAAATAGACCGTACTAACTCAAGCACCGGTGTTCATTATATCTGACATGCGTAATTTACGAGTACCTACATTCCAGACCAAATATAATCAACCAAATCATCAACATTATCATCATCAGGTCTTTTAGTCTCTACTGTAGGAGCAGGACCCTCTCTGCACTACCAGAGCCATACTTGGCCAGAGCAGCCAGGGTACTTAGCCTACACTCTCCTAGCTGGCCAGACGGGTTAGAGAAGTCTCACTGATGTTCATAAGCTTTGCTTAGCTTGTATTTCCTAAGTCGCCTTCTACGACATCGACGGGAGGACTTGGAGTGGTCCTATTTATTTATTTTATTTTGGAAGATTATCAACATTTAACAATTTATGTAGATACAATCTATAAAACAAGAAGTCATTTACAAATCTTCACTTATAGTATTATAATAAGCAATAATAGAACCTATAAGTTATCAATAATATGACGACTAAGATATATGGTAAACACGCTAGATACATCGTTAACTACCTACTACGACTTGATTATTTTACAATAATTTTGTTACTAAGAAAAGAGAGTGAAGCTGAGAAAATACGCATTTTATCAGAATAAATAAAATAATAAGGTGCACTAAACTTGTTCAAGAAAGAAAAAATCTGATATTAATTGCTTTCTTCAATACAGTTAATTTTAATCCTATTCTACTTCGCCGGAAACCACACGGCAACGAAATATCTGGATTTTTTACGCTATTTAAATAGTACGTAATTACGTAGAGTTCGTAACAGCAGTGACGTCAACGCTGTACGCGCATCCTTTTTCTGTCACTTGACAGTTTCCCTTTCCATCAGATTTTAATAGCTTGTAACTTATAACCATGAAATTGTAGGCTTGTAACCTTTTACCCTCTAACTTCATGCTTGTAACTTATTTATGGGGAAGTAAAAAACAAAAGTGTTGTCGGTTTTCGGATTATGACACATAATGATATTAATAAATAAAGATAATTGATTAAAATTATCCGTATTATTTAGTATCGGAAAGATGTATACAATTTGAAAACACTATCACGTCTTTATGCCCAACGGGGAAGACGGGGCCTGGGGCGTGAGACCAAAGGCCACGTGTAGCGTCATGAGAGTAAAGAAAGGGAATTAGAATAGTGTTCGATTAGGTATAAGCCGTATCGCCTATTCACATGATTAATTTCATAAAATTCTCGTAAGTTCCCTCGATCGGCTTTTACGATCTGCGTGAAAAGAGAAGCAGCTGGTACATCCATAGTTGTCTTAGACTCTAAGAATCCGCCGCCCGTCTGTCTGTCACCAGGCTGTATCTCATGAACCATGGTAGCTAGACAGTTGAAATTTTTACAGATGATGTATGCTTTAACAAAAATTTCTACAAACAATGAGATAAATATTTAAGTCCCATACAACAAACGTGATTTTTTATACATAATGGTACGGAACCCATTGTGTGCGAGTCCGACTCGCACTTGGCCGATTATTTTCTTTTCTCCCAGAGCATGGAATAGCGCGTTTTATTGTTTATCGTACTTTATATTTATTGAAAAACAAATAGACAGAGATATAAATGGACTTGAGTCGCTTCTAATCAGTCATTTTGGAAATCCGCAAAGCAAGGGTCTATGTGCAAAGATGGACAAACGATGGAAATGACGATACCAATAATACCTTTATTCACTAACGTTCGACAGAAATGTTAATCCATT
This sequence comes from Acrobasis consociella, assembly GCA_963555685.1. NCBI lineage: Eukaryota > Metazoa > Arthropoda > Insecta > Lepidoptera > Pyralidae > Acrobasis > Acrobasis consociella. Next base: position 3,147,052 of record OY743127.1, read on the forward strand.
TGGGATTTCAAACTATCATGATGTATGGGATGCCACTAACTTAAATAATCAACGAAAACGCTAGACTAAATAAACTTCGTTAAAAAAAAAATCGCAGTTTTGTACGTACGGTGTTTAATTACCACTGAATAATAATAAACTAGTGGCTCTGTGAGCTGTAGAAGTGTAGACTTCGCGAGCCAACCCGATCCGTTAAATATTATCGGATAAAAAAGTTCTTCAGACAAAAAAGTTGCGTCTTAATAATGGTTTGTGACATTTTGCAAAAAATTCGAAAAGGCTGAAATATAATACAATCCATATTTCAAAGTTAATTGCCGCCATATTTCATAGTTACTAACCGAAGCCCGCGACTTCATTCGCGTGAACTTAATGTCTCCGAAAAATGCTCATCAGGCTGAACAACTTTACAACAGTTTAGCTGGATTATTCTGGTTCGGCATCAGGTGTTCCATTTTCGAAAATCCTATAAGTATATTGCCCAGGATTAACAGCTATACATTGTCCTTTTTTATTAAGTACAAATATTTTAAGGGGTGATTCAGTCCATCATATGGAACAACTTTTCCCAATAAATGTATATCGAAATACGAAAAGAAAATTTTCATTGTCCATAGTAATGATATCACGTGACTACTTCGATTTGTATGAAAACCGAAAAAATATTTTTCGTATTTCGATATACATTTATTGGGAAAAGTTGTTCAAAATGATGGACTGAATCACCCCTTGAAATATTTGTACTTAATAAAAAAGGATATTGTATAACAAAAAAAGTTTTATTCGAAAATATTTTTTTAAAATTCTTACTCTATTAGCATCGCCCCTAATTGTTTTTAGGAAATATATTACTTTTTACTGTTTTATTATACGTATAGATAATATAATTAAATTTATGCTAGTCTTTAAGGTTTGTATTCTATGGGCTTTCAATATTGTAAATAATGTTAAGTTCGTTGTCTGAAATAAAATGATTAAATTTGATATGATTTCCACCAAAAATATATTAAGTCCATCGCCGTCAAAATACAAGTCAGTGTTGAATCGGCTGTTACTAATCACTCAGGGTAATGGCCGGCGGTAATGGCTGCGGTTTTTGCCTGGTCTCTGATGGCACAACTGATCTACATACTGATTCAATTGCACCTTTTTATCCTTCATAGGTTAGTTAGACAGGGTTTTTTAAAGACTCAAACGTCGCAGACACCGAATAGGCATGACAAATCGAAAAATATTTTTGGCCCATTGGTTATATTATCAAAAAATATTGTGCACGTATTTTTTCTTTTCTCTAAAAATCAAAAAATGACAAAGATACAGCGCATACAAATTGTGCATGACGCCACGGCTGGGTACGATTTTTACTAGCGGTGACGTTGCAAGCCCCCACTCCGGAACTTTGATGCTCCGTATCTTTTTAAGTTTGTACTTTTTTGGTAAACTGAAAAATATAGGTCCATTATTTTTGTATAATCTGAAAGTCGTATTAATTGGACCCTGCCGCCGCCCATTTGAATAAACTAATATTATACAGGCGAAAGTTTGTAAGTGTGTATGTATGTTTGTTACTTCTTTACGAGCAAACGGCTGGGCCAATTTTGATAACATTTGGTATGCAGGAAGCTGACACCCTGGATTAATACATAGGCTACTTTATACCGCGGGTATGAACGCAAGGTGTAGCTAGTTAAAAATAAAACACCCCTTTCGCTTCGAAAGTTAGTAGAGCGAGACTTCAAACTTGTCTAGAAACTTAGACCGGTCTTAACAAGTTCCAACCTTAAGGGGTCTCCAATAAACAACCACAAAATAAACGGCGCAACCCAAATGTTCTTTTAACCATAAATTATGAACATTCCCACTCGCGCTCAAAGCCCGTAATGTGAAATGTAGGTGTAGACACACAGACGTCAACGATGTAATTTAACTATTTATAAAATTTTAAAAATAAAACTGTTAAGTACGATTTTTGACTCCCGACAAAAAAAGAGGTGTTATAAGTTCGACGCTGATGTCTGTCGGTCTGTCTGTCTGTTATAGTGCAAGTTTTTCTTATAGCCAAATGGTCCTGGTCCGCCTTTATCTAGGTACTAAGCGGTTGTATATAAATACGTGAAAAATCATCATTTATGGGTCATTTTGGAAATTCTTGGGAGAAGCCTATGTCTGAAATAATGTCGTTAAAAAGAACATAGGTGATGATGTTTGAAGAAAAACTATCAGAGCTAAGTATATGGTTTACAAATTAAAGAGGAGACCAACTTATAAAATGTACTTGGAAAAGTAAAATTACATACAAATTCAATAGAAAATTCGTTTTTTTGACATTTGAAGTCCCATAAATAAAGTCGGCATTCGCAACTATGGGACCCTACACTTCACGTGGCCCAACACACCCTTAGATTTTTTTAGTAATTTACTATTTATTTATCAAAAACTTTAACTGAATACGATGTAAAAAATATTACTAAACCGTCAATCAAAAATAATTTCCAATAATATCTCTATCATCATCGGTCTTTCTTGTCTCCGCTGCAGGAGCACGACCCTCTCTGTACTACTAGACCAATATTTGATCAGAGCAGCTAGATGATTTGGCTTGGCCTACACTCTCTACGCTGGACAGACGGATTGGAGAGGTCTCATGATAGATTAGGAGGTCACGACAAATTTGGTAACGATAAGGGATATGGCTGACTCTGGTTTTATAGAATAAAGAGCACCTCTCTGATGCTAAATATGTTGGTCTGCCTGCGCGAAGTGGTTGCGTTACTTAGATATGGCGCCTGAAAAGTTGGTTATCGTGACCAAAAAAAAAATGATAAGGGATATGGCTGACTCTTGTTTCTCAGGATAAAGAGCATCTCTCTGATGCCAAATATGTCGGTCTGCCTGCGTGAAGTGGTTGCGTTACTTAGATATGGCGCCTGAAAAGTTGGTTATCGTGACCAAAAAAAAATGATAAGGGATATGGCTGAATCTTGTTTCACAGGATCAAGAGCACTTCTCTGATGCTAAATATGTTGGTCTGCCTGCGTTAAGCGGTTGCGTTACTTAGATATGGCGCCTGAAAAGTTTGTTAGCGTGACCAATAAATGATAAAGTAAATGACTGATTCTGGTTTCACATAATGAAGAGCACCTCTCTGATGCTAAATATGTCGGTCTGCCTGCGTGAAGTGGTTGCGTTACTTAGATATGGCGCCTGAAAAGTTAGTAACCTTGACAAAAAAGAAAATTATATGGTAAATGGCTGATTTTGGTTTCACAGGATGAAGAGCACCTCTCTGATGCTAAATATGTCGGTCTGCCTGCGTGAAGTGGTTGCATTACTTAGATATGCCGCTTGAAAAGTTGGTTATCGTGAACAAAAGAAAAAATAATAACGTAAATAGCTGACTCTAGTTTCACAGATCGAAGAGTACCTCTCTGATAAAAAAATTGTCGTTCTGCTAGGGTGAAGTGGTTGTATTGTGATACTTAGATATTGTGCCTGAAAAGTTGGTTTTTGTGACGAAAAAATAATGATAAGGTAAATGGCTGACTCTGGTTTCACAGGATGAAGAGCACCTCTCTAATGCAAAATATCGGATACTAACGATAGATGTATTTTACTCTATCTGCAGCCGTTCACAATCAGCCATTTACCTAATAATTTTCTTTTTTTGTCAAGGTTACTAACTTTTTAAGCGCCCTATCAAAGTAACTCAACCACTTCACGCAGGCAGACCGACATATTTAGCATCAGAGAGGTGCTCTTCATTATGTGAAACTAGAATCACTCATTTACCTTATCATTTATTGGTCACGCTAACAAACTTTTCAGGCGCCATATCTAAGTAACGCAATCACTTAACGCAAGCAGACCAACATATTTAGCATCAGAGAGGTGCTCTTCATCCTGTGAAACAAGAATCAGCCATTTATCCTATCATTTTTTTAAGTTAATGGCTGATTCTGGTTTCACAGAATGAAGAGCACCTCTCTGATGCTCTATGTGCGGTCTGCCTTCTTAAAGTGATTGCGTTAACTATATATGGCGCCTGAAAAGTTGGTTATCGTGACTAAAAAAATGATAAGTTAATGGCTGATTCTGGTTTCACAGAATTAAGAACACCTCTCTGATGCTCTATGTGCGGTCTGCCTTCTTGAAGTGATTGCGTTAACTATATTTGGCGCCTGAAAAGTTGGTTATCGTGACCAAAAAATGATAAGTTAATGGCTGATTCTGGTTTCACAGAATTAAGAACACCTCTCTGATGCTCTATGTGCGGTCTGCCTTCTTAAAGTGATTGCGTTAACTATATATGGCGCCTGAAAAGTTGGTTATCGTGACCAAAAAATGATAAGTTAATGGCTGATTCTGCTTTCACAGAATTAAGAACACCTCTCTGATGCTCTATGTGCGGTCTGCCTTCTTGAAGTGATTCCGTTACCTATATTTGGCGCCTGAAAAGTTGGTTATCGTGACAATAAAAAAAATTATAACGTAAATAGCTGACTCTGGTTTCACAGGATGAAGAGCACCTCTCTAATGCAAAATATATCGGTCCACCTGCGTTAAGTGGTTGTGTATTATACAGTCAGTAAGTACCAATTGATGAATTGTGTAAAAACTGAACAAAAAATCGGTTGCGTTTTGGAGCAACGCGCGGTGAAGATACTTTGTTGTGACCAAAAAAAAATGATAAGGTAAATGGCTGAAAATTGTACAGTCTGCAAGTATCAGTTGTACTCATATGAATTGTGTAGAAACTGAACTCAAATTTGGTTGCGTTATAGAGCCGGTTAAAGATGCTTTATCGTAACCAAAAAAATAGCAAAAATTTTAACGTTCATTACTGAAAATGACGAAGCAATAAGTAACAGTATGCACTAGCTCAGTAATAAAAAACTGACCAGATATTTGGTTGCCTTTATTAGTTCTTTGCGATTGTTATAATCATCACTTTGCTCTGAATATTAATGAACCATAGTTTTTATTTATTTTTTGGTTTTGATTTCTTTTAATTCTTTCTTCTTGTTCCTTTAATCTGTAAATAAAATAAGCGGCCAAGTGCGAGTCCGACTCGCCCATGAAGGGTTCCGTAGTAGCAAATAACATAATATAAAAGTCTTGTAGTTGTTTTTTTAATATTTTTATATTTGAGTTGATTGAATGAAAGGTAAATTGCCGTTTATGATTTATGACGTATTAAAAAAAAACTACTTACTAGATATCGTTCAAACCAATTTTCGCTGGTAGTTTTTATGGTAATGAACATCATGTATTTTTTTTAGTTTTATAATTCCTTTATTTTAGAAGTTACGGGGGGGGGGACACACTTTTTTCCACTTTGGAAGTGTCTCCCGCGCAAAGTATTCGGTTTAGAAAAAAATGATATTAGAAACCTCAATATCATTTTTGAAGACCTATCCATAGATACCCCACACGTATGGGTGTGATGAAAAATAAATTTTTGAGTTTCAGTTCTAAGTATGGGGAACCCCCAAAATTTATTGTTTTTTTTCTATTTTTGTGTCAAAACCTTAATGCGGTTCACATAATACATCTACTTACCAAGTTTCAACAGTATAGGTCTTATAGTTTCTGAAAAAAGTGGCTGTGACATACGGACGGACAGACAGACAGACATGACGAATCTATAAGGGTTCCGTTTTTGCCATTTGGCTACGGAACCCTAAAAACAATGAAGTCAATTTCATCTTATATTATTTTTTACCTTTGCAGGTTTTGCAACAATGGAAGGTACACCATTCCAAGAATTATAATATAATTAGTAAGATTGCTATTATTAACTAGCTTTTCGGGCGTTGATTTATTGTGCAGCTGTTGAAGTAGGTTGGATTCCAGTTAAAAAAATGCGTAAAAAATCGCTGTCAGTAAAATATATTTGAAAGAAATGTGTAAGTGGCCATGTAGGATCGAAAATATGATTGCAGTTTCAAGTTTCGCAGAGAGTTTTACCCTTACGTACAAAATTTCAGACCTCTCGAAGGTTACAATGAGAAATTCCGTACGAATTAAGTTAAAATTACATGCAACATTTGGATTCCATTAAAACCGGATGTGAATGACTACTGGCTGCCATTTCGGAAAATTAAAAAAAAAAAGCTCCGTGCTCGGCCCCTGGCCTCACAAGCCAGCTAAGCTTTTGGCATCCGACCTCATGCTTGGCTTAGTTACTAGGGGGTTGGGCTACGCGGTGAATGGTTTGGGAGGGGCCTAGTCAGTTAGTCAGTGGTAATATATTATGAAAAAATAATATACCTTTAGCCGTTCAACCAGGTAAATTATACAGGTATCATTGTTTGCTACCATCAAAAATCGTCCTCTTCGTCGCTGTCAAGACACACAGTCTCACAATCTGGGAAGCAAGAATACAAATGTGATTTTGAAAATATTAGTATTATTATTTATTATAACTGTTTTATTATATGGATAGATTTATCGGTCCTTAGTAGGTAACACTTGAAGAAGTAAAAAATGAACTCGTAATGCAATCTTAAATTCAATTAAGCTTATCCATTTTTAGCTTTGAATGTACAATGTAATAAAGGAAACGTTTTTCCAAATTAACATACATACATACATAATATCACGCCTGTTTTCCACAGGGATAGGCAGAGAGAGACTATGGACCTCCACTTGCTACAATCCTAACAAACCTCTTTTGCTTTATCTAAACTCATCAATCTCTTCATACATGCCCTTTGGTTACGGGTACTTTTTACCTCTCCTTTTTTTAGAACGTCTGCAATTTGGTCGCAAAATGTTTGCCGGGGCCGTCCCCTTCCTACTGTTCCTTTCACATTCGTCATATAAACATTCTTCGTCAATCTTTTTTCATCCATCCTTCCTACATGCCCAAGCCATCTTAACATCTCTTTCTCTATTTTTGTCACAACGTTCTCTTCCACTCTACACCGCTCCCTTATGTCATCATTCCGTATTCGATCCTTTTAGGTACTTAACACCACACATATTTAGAAGCGCTCGCATTTCAACTGCATTTATTCTACTTTCATGCTTTCTCTGCCATACCCAACTCTCACTCTCTCAACTCTCATTACCGTACATTAAAGTAGGTATTAGTACTCCTTTATGAACAGCGAGACGTGCCTTGTCTGATACCTTCCTACTGCTCACAAAGGAATTTAACGCCCCGTTCACCCGAATTTACTCTTTTTTCAACATCACGCTCGTGCTAAAGTATCGAAAATTGTTTATTGAGAAAAAAGTAATAACAACAAAAAAAACTTAACTAAACTAAACTATATTAAACTAAGCTATAAATACCTTTTTTTTTAAACATACACCCCAAGTATACAAATTCTTTCACTTGCTCAACTTTCACTCCATTTCTTAAAATATTGCATTCTGTTGCACTATCGTCGTCTAAATTAACTTAAATTTTAATCTAAAAATATGAAATGATAATAATATTCAAATTTGTAAGGATTGTCTCGGACTTACCACTATCATTTCCTTGGTTTTCATAGTTCGTTATTGTTAGTGTCACATCAGCTACACTGCTTGGCATTTGATTGCCTGTGTACCAAACAGGAACGTACTTTCCATTGTCTTCCTCCCAACCGTGATTGACTGGCGATAGACTAGTGGGAGTTTCTCTACAGGCATTGCTCCAGATGTTTGATACGTATCTTGCACGTAAAATTTGCTGATCCAGTTCTACTTTACAAGGCGGCATTGAAGAAGCATCAAAGTTCATAAGACTTTTATCAAATTTTTCATTTTCCTTATTGGGTTTGAATTTTTTTAAAAACATCTTATGACGAGCATCGTTGACTGACTTAGAATTACAGCCATATATATCGCAAACAAATTGTTCTATTTTATCACATGTTGCACTTGTCAATGGCTTGTTGTCACTTAACTCTATAAGTGCATCTTGATAATTTTTGTTTTTAGCCAGAATATTATATGGTCTCTGCTTTCCTTTGCGATGAAAGGCTGGCACATAATCACAGCCGGTCAAAGCATGAAAAGCCGGTAAACTTTTTGCCAAGTTACCACCAATACTGTTGTAAATCTGGTTAATATGAATGATGCGCCTTTTAGCGATAGTACCGGTTTCCATGTAAATTTGATGCGTATCGAGTTTATCAAAATTTCCAAGCAATATAATCATTACATCCGTATCAGACGATTTCACAATAATGTTCGATGGCTCGTAAATGCTGTGAATATGAAATATTATCTTTGAATCAGTTTCTTCGTGTGCCCCGCATTTCAATCCATTGTTTTCCGTTCTTAATACTGTCATACCGTCACTTTTATAGGAAAGACATTGGTTTTCATAATTAAGATTCAAAGTCTTTTCTTGAATATAGACGGCTGCCTCTTCTGAAGTCCAATGATTCATAAGAAAGTGTACGAGTTCGTTTTTGAACTGTGTGTTGCGTAGCTCTTGAATGAAATTGCGGGGTCTGACTTGTTTAGGTCCTGTGATTTTGTACTGAGATGTAGTTTCACTACCTTGTCTGGCGTCTCTTTCTAAATCTTTTATTGATGGGGCTACGTAAGAATCAAATATGATATCGATACGCTTAGCATTGTAGGTATTCATTTTTTTCAAGATATACAATGACATATCGCCAAACGTTTTTGGAAAGTCAGGAAGTAAATGCAAGAAATAAAATCCATCAATCATTAGGACATCTATTTTTTGTGGTAGGTCAGCGATGGCTTCTGTTTCATTTTCTAATATTTTCATAAGATTAGCTTTATTGGTTTTCATCATGGAACCGTCAGTATGAGTCATGGAAGATGGTGTTGGAGTTAATGGAAACTCTAATACTTTCGATAAATCCAATTGCTGGTTTAGTGAAATGCCCAAAAGGCGTCCAAAGAGTCCACACTGTATTTTTACTGACTCCAAATTTTTGTTCGATTTGCACTGCGTTTTTATTTTGTCAGCAGCAAAATTTTTTAATTTATTTTGTTTTATTGGCTTTTCAAATCTATCTGAGTCTTTATTACACTCAGATATAAAGTTTTTTCTTTGAGTTTCTCCGACAGTCTCTAAATTAAGGAGAAAATCAGCAGTTTCCTTTGTCACAGATTTTGCGGTAACTATATTAAATAGCTCATCCTTGTTATCCTGGTAATCAAAGGGGTTACCATAGAATTCTATCGTCTCTAAAAGTTTTTGCACAGCGTTTTTGTTTTTTGTAATATTACATTTTTCCAGTTCTCGGCTGACATCTTGGTTGGTGCATAAGTTTGTTTCGGATAAGACATGTGTTACGATCGTCGACCTCAGTGCGTGGCTTTTTGCCCAACGCTGCCGACCTGATATCGAATTTGTAAAATGGCTAATACCAGACAATCTTTTTGCCGCGTCTGCATTTATAGTTTGCTCAAGGGTTAAGTCGACGGGTTGTCTAGAAAATGCTTTATTTGTACGTTTTATGCCCAAACTCCCATGCTCTAGTTGGTGCTGCAGTCCTGGATGCGTCTCTTGCACTCGTAACAGGTCATCGTGATGTTTTGTAAGCCATCGGGCGTAATTTGGATGATTTAGAATAAAAAAAATGTTGGTAATTTTCGGTAGAACGTATTTATACAGCTCCAAATTATTCTCCCTTACACTACGACTCAAAAGAAAATAATATTGGATTAAATTTATATATATCATATAAAACTGAGCAGTTTTTCCATGACAGCCCTCTAGAGTTATCGCTTGAAACTGTTTATATTTTTGAATTATCTCTGACAAAAGTGGGTTGTCAACATCAGCGAGAATATTTTCTGAACTACCTATTTTTCTTTCTGCAATTTCCTTCAGTTCTTCTATTAAATCATGCGTTAGCTGGAGATTTTCTGTTTTTAAAAAAAACCTAAAATGCAACAATTGCAAGGCCAATGACAAGATGGGATGTAGTCTCTTGCAACGATTGAAGTGAGTTCCACATATAAAACCGTTCACTGATCCACTGGCTAGCAATTCTGCTTCCACCATTACATGAGTTAAGCCGCAATCATTTATAAATTTGCCAACCGCCTTAAAGTATGCCATATTAATATGGAACGAACCCAACATTATAAATAAATTGTCAAAATATGGGCGTTCTGCAGATTGAATTTGTAGTGCTACCTTCGCTATAGCAAGATCGTATGTGACGCAAATGTATTTTTGATTGCACTGATCAGCAATTTGTTTTGCGTTTTCCATTGTAGTCTTAACTACAGATGCGTTAGTTGGCGACATATTTATTGGATTTAAATATGCAATGTTTTGCTTTAAACTCTCATCAACTGTTGTAAGGTTATTAAAGCCAACCCACATAGGAAAATTTTCTATGTCAGCAGCATGACAAAGTGCCCATAATAAATCTTTATTTTTTGCATTTATTATTACAGATTCTGGCAATTCACGGAACTCAGTATCAATGTTAATTAACTGGTCACCCATTTTTGGTTTTTTAATGGGATGGACAATGTTAGTGTCTATATTATCAAATGCCCTTCTTCTTTTTCCTTCGCGTGATTTTTTACTTAAATCAAGAGGGAAATTTTGAGTTGGTTGTTCTGGCTGGCGTATTCCATTTTCATTCTGAAAAATGATCCCGACTGTATCATGTAAAGTGTCTTTTCCTGTTGCCGTCTCTACATAACGGTCAAAATTATCATAGGCAACTCCTGTATTCAAATTTGGACACGGAATTATTCCTGGCGGTATAAGTGTCGTTGCAGGGTCATTCATGGTCGCATATGTCATTTCGGTCTCGAGTTCTTCTAATAGCGTGTAACTAGGAATCTGTCCATACTTGTTTAAAATGTTTATAACTTTTTTGCTATTTGTTAGACTTTTGACAGCCATTCCCAATGCTAACTGTTTCGGCGGTTTGGTACGACCATTAGTGACAGCGTAAATCTGATCTTGACTTATTGACTCAGCTTTTTTTATAGTAATCTCAGAACTCGTTCTTCTTACGCTATCACCACCCAGGAGATGGATATTAAATTCTTTCAACGCATTAGGAATAGCACATTCTCCTTTAAGCAATTCCTCGACAGAACAATTTATTGGTAGTGGTGTCACAGGTAAAGATAGAATTTCGCGTCTTAAAATATTGGCAGCAGATCTCAGTATATCATTCTTTACAAATTCCTCCTGACTTGATTCTAATACGCTCATCAGTGTACCTGTCTTAAAAACCAACTTCATTCCTTTTATTACCTGTATAGTTATTTGTTCACCAAATACGTCTTTGATCTTCTGTTCTAATCTGGAAGTTTTAATTCCAGGAACGTCGTCATTACAAAACGACATGTATTTATCGTGAAGGTTTGACATTAAATAGATCTGATTTTTTTTAATGACTTCTTTGCGTAAAAGATTCTCAATATTTTCAAAAGCTTTTTTGTGCATTTTACGTGAAAGGTGCCAATATGCTTCCTCTTCATCGCATTGGTCATCTTGGCTGAAAGAATGGCATGATTTTCTAAAAAATTCGCGTAAGCAGCATTGATGGTAAAATAAGTCTTTTGTGCAATTAATTTTATCATGTAAACAATTTTCCTCCAGTTCTAATGCCACTGTACAAATATTTCTGTAAATATTATTTGATTCCAGTTTGTGAAGTGTAATAGTTTTTTTATCAACTTGTTTACGCTTTTGATTACAGAAAATGCATTTTAAGTCAAACTCTTTATCTGTACTTAGCAATTTCGGATCTATCAATAAATCTGTCGATGAGCTTGACAAACTATGATCCGTCGCTAAATCTGTATATGTACTCGGCAAAATAGGCACTATAGGTATAATTTCTTGGGATGGACTATTTGTATTTAATGCTGTGTTCTTCTTTGTACACTTACGGGATAAAGTGTTGGTGCTCTTAACAGCTGTAAACTTTTTGTAACACGACAAATGATAACCACAACGACGAATCTCTAAGTTATTTGGTAATTGTATTTCAGCATATTTTAGATTACGAGCAAAACGAATGTCTAACACTTCACGACATTTTTTTAAAGTATTATCATTAAATAGCAACACCTTTTCGTTTAGAACACTGTTTTCACAAAACTGGCACAGTAATTTTGACATATCTAATTAAAAACACGTTCGTCAAATGTATTAGTAACTAACTATTATTATTCAACACGCCAGCAGTGTGCGATATACGCATGCACGGGCCCCGAGCGAGTCGCTGACTGCGGCCGGCCGGATCGGCCAACCGAACGAGCGCTCCAAATGTAGGTAGTTAGGTATAGTGAGTTCGGACGGGAAGAGCGGGAGGAGCCGAGCGTAAACGCACAGCGCTAGTGGTGTTGAACTGAATAAATCTGATATTATATTTGTTCAGTTTTATAGCTATATGTACTTATTATAATATGCGTTGTATTTTTAATATTGTTTTGGTTATTATAAAGCATCTTTGACCGGGCGTTGCTTCAAAACGCAATGGAATTTTCGGTCATTTTTTACGCAATTTATATGAGTACAACAAGTACTTACTGATTGTACTATTTTCAACCATTTACCTTAATATTTTTTTTTTGTTTTGGTCACGGAAACCAACTTTTTAGGCGCCATATCTAAGTAACGCAACCACTTCCCGCAGGCAGACCGACACATTTGGCATCAGAGAGGTGCTCTTCATCCTGTGAAACAAGATTCAGCCATATCCCTTATCATTTTTTTTTGGTCACGATAACCTACTTTTCAGGCGTCATATCTAAGTAACGCAACCACTTCACGCAGGCAGACCGACATATTTGGCATCGGAGAGATGCTCTTTATCCTGTGAAACAAGAGTCAGCCATATCCCTTATCATTTTTTTTTGGTCACGATAACCTACTTTTCAGGCGCTATATCTAAGTAACGCAACCACTTCGCGCAGGCAGACCAACATATTTAGCATCAGAGAGGTGCTCTTTATTGTATAAAACCAGAGTCTGCCATATCCCTTATCGTTACCACATTTGTCGATGTTTATAAGCTTTGTTTAGCTTGTATTTCCTACGTTAACTTCTACGATATCCACAGAGAACTTTGAGTGGTCCTATTCTACTCTGCCGGAAACCACACGGCACACTTCCAATGTATATTATAATTATATTAAAAATGCTTTGCATAATTGCCTACCTAATCACTTTAGCTGCATTCATTCTCTACTTGAATGCAGTGCATTTATTCGTCGATATGATTAAACCAAACCATCCCATTCGACGATAGATTTGTTATGCAGAAAAATGTCACTTATTTTTTTTTTTAAACCAAAAACCGACTTTACTCCCAAACTAAACAACCGATTTTAATAAAATTTATATGGGACCACATGACAACTATGTCCTTTCAAACAAAAAAAAAAAGAATTTTCCAAATCGGTCCAGGCGTCTTCAAATTATCGGTGGACATAAATATAACGTGGAAGGGACAAACCCGTAATAAATCAAACCACTTTCTATACTTGATCACTATAGTATATACATATTATATATATTTCGGCATTCCCATACAAATTGCCCGGGCGGCTGGACATTTTCGTATGGAAAGGTCAAATTTTTATTTTTATTTTTATAATAATCTATACTTCATTTGGTTAGGTATTTAAATAAATGTAAACAATCTTGACATGTCTTTTTCTTGAAATATACACTTTATAAATCAATACCTTTGCAAATTACAAAATAATTATGTAATTATAATTTATTACAAAATTACTTTGTAATTGGCAATTTTTTTGATTTATACAGTTTATATTATAATAAAAAGACGTGTCAAGATTGTTTACATTTATTTAAATACCTAAACAAATGGAGTATAGTAAAGGCCGTGTTTTGACTTATTACGGGTATGTCCCTTCCACGTTGTATCAACAAAAATCCAACGATTGATAACCTCCTCCTTTTTTAGAAGTCGGTTAAAAAGTGTGATGCTCTAAGACCTTACTTCACTATCCCATTTGTCTGTGTGTAACACTTCCTTCAAGATACCGTCAATTTTACAAAACAACCCTTATCCAAATTTAGCCCTGGCGGTGACAAAGGATTATAAATGTGAGAGCCGACATGTTTGTGACTGAATATTCATTAGGTAGGTACTCAATCACGCAAAAATGGCACAAAAACGTATTTATCTCTATACATTTATAATAAAACAGTAAAAATTATATGTCTGTACAAAGAATATACCTATTTCAATAAAAAAATATTTGGGGCAATGGGAACATAGTAATAGAGAAAGAATAAAAATAAAAATTACTGTCTGTTTGTCTGTTTGTACACGTTAATCTCCGGGAATACTGGACATATTCTAATACAACTTATATTTGTTATATAGCTGTTAAGCCTGGGCAACATATAGATAGGGTATATTTGATTTTGAAAAACGCCACACCAGATGCAGAACTATAAATGGTCCAGCTAAACTATAAGAAATATAAAAATGACGCCTTAGTAAAAGTTGTTTAGCCTGATGAGCATTTTCCACAGACATAAAGAACGAAGTCGCGGGATTCGGCTAGTTTTACATAAAAAAGAACACAGGAAAAGTAAACATACAACAGCGGATTTATCCCGTAAGGGAACTCTTCCAGTCAACCGGCCGGTAATTGAGAGGAATGTTTACTTATTATGCGTTTGGGGTAGAAGTGGTGCACAGAAAGCTACTGCACAATTAGTATTATATAAATGTCAACTACACAATTACAACAAAGTTAAACTTACATATAAGTATGTTTCAATATTTACACAAAATATGCATAAAAATATATACCCTATATGTATATAATATAAACTATATAAAAACATTAAATCGTAGTATAGGAGTGTCTAGGTAGCTCGAAGTAAGTTAGGATTCTTAAAAGAAATTCAAAATGTTGTTTTTAAAGGACCGTCAGTCATGAAGTTGGAGGATAAAAGATGTCAGTCGATAGTTTTCAAGCTGTCAGATGCCTTTAGGCAGCCTGTAAATCTGACACTATAGTGTTGGCAGGCAACTCACACACGAAATAACAACAAGCACATTAGGTAAGTATTTTTTCCCCACATGGAAGGACATATTTAACCGACTTCCAAAAAAGGAGGATGTTATCAATACGTCGCGTTCTTTTTTGAATGTTTTACCGATTAAAGAAGACGCCTGGAACAACAGATTTTTTATTTAGTTCATAAAGAGAAAGGGTAAAAGTTTGAACTGGTGTACTTGTCAGGTGTTTCATAGACATTTTATCAAAATCAGATGTGTAGGGGTTGAGACGGATTTTTATTAGCCTGTTCTGTTCCCACTACTGGGCAAAGGCCTCCCTATTCTTTCCACACGTCACTATTAAAAAACATGGAAGACAAAAAAGAACTTCAAAAAAACTCAAAAGGTTTGGGATTGGTTTTTGCAACTTTTTACGTTGATGCCGCAACGGGTGCCTCCCTCGAGTCCCATCGCGTCCCAATCGACAATATTCGCCCCGACTGGTCGAGGAACCTGTGGTAGGGCTCTCCACCTGCCCAGTCGAGTATTGCCTAACATATAGTTACCACAGACCGGGTCCACCAACACTTGTTGGAGATGATGAGCCATTACGGGTACCAAACTAACCCGAGAGAGAATTCTTGAATGTCTTGAGGTCTTGATGTTATATTCTTTTTTTTGTTTGTACCCGTAATGCACATCAACCTCCGCCTTGTGCTGGCCACGGTAGTGGGTCAGTCAGTGACAGAGCTCGAGGGAGGACCGAAAGGCGTCTTTCAAAACTTATATTTATGTAACAATTTTAAAAAACTTCGATAGCGCGTTTTAGAATCAAAGTTTCGTGAACTGTTTTCTCAGTATCCGTGAATCTTTTTAGAGATATTGTTTAATTGTCGTATTAAGAATTCTATAATAGGAAGGTTTATGTAAAAAGCAAATCGTGTTTCATTTATTTACAGGTTTTTTATAAGATTTTTCGGCAGTGCACGTTCAGGATTGCGATTGGTCAGTTACCATGTTTTGAAAATATACGGTTCAGTATTTCACCTACCCACTAAAACACAATCATTGTAGGTATTAAATTTGGAAAATTATATTTTGATTATTAATTCAACTATATCATCGTCTCACCGAGTTTTTAATTATTTTGGAGTAAAGATTCAAATATAAAGAAACCTAATCAAAATTGTTTTAAAATCTGCAGCTCTCCTGTACCTAACTCAAACTTATTACGCTACTTTTTTGGGACGGTGGTTATAATGTAGACTAAAATCATTATAATCTGGGCGATATTTAGTAATTTTTTTTTCTTTCTGACGCTACATGAGGGATGCAGCGAATAAAACAACCACATTTTACAAGAACTGTAAGGTAAAACATAGACCTTAAAAATACTAACACATTAATGTTACCATTTTTATTTTTACTAAAATATTTTCTCGATCCAAGGCAGCTTGCAGCCATCCACTCATGTAGCATTTAATGTCGTCTCTCCATCTTTTCCTAGTGAATCATGAAAGCAAGAAGGGGAGGCCTTTGCCCAACAATGGGATACTACACTACTACAAAAGGCTATATAAAAATATTAAAAAAAAAATATTTATTAGGGAATAACAAAGGAGATAAAGTCTTTACTATCTGTCAGTTAAGTATCTATTTACGTGGCAAAATATAAAAAATACTAGTAACCTTTTAGGTCTAAATGACAATTGTGAGAAAAACAATCTTATCTTTGAAGTCGTGGCGTGCGCTCATCATTTTTAGGAACGTATGTTTACAATAGTTATCGCTTCCTGTGATGAGGTGACTCATGAGTGGCCGCTTTGTTTGGCGCTTAAAGTCTTTGATTAGTTACTCAGTCATATAAACTTGTAATACCGCATTTACACATCCGTGTGCGTTATTAGCCTCGCTATTCGCACGAATGTGTAAACGCGGTACGAAGACGCGGATCGCGAGGCGAACCGCGAGGCGAATAGCGAACTCACTGTTTACATATTCGTGTTCGTTATTCGCCTCGTCATTCGGCTCGCGATTCGCACGAATGTGTAAATGGGGCATAAAGCAGTACAATGCAAATACTGTAAACAGATCTGTGTGTAGGTATATTTTTTAGTTAAATTTTGTACTGAAGAATCCTACTATATAAATGCGAAAGTGAGTTTGTATATTTTTTTTTGTTTGTTTGTTTGTTATCTCTTCACGCTTAAACTACTGAACCACACAGAAACAAACACTGTTTTGACATTGGAAATGTTTTGTTCGCTCCAGTGTTAGGCTCCGATTTTACGAAAAAGTGCAATTCCCTTATATCTCGAAGAGTTGTGATGATATGATATTTAAAAAAAGGCTCAAAGACGCGTATTTACAAGGGCTGTAGGGTGCAAAAAGAATTATTCAGGAAAAACAAAAACGAAAAAAATAAAAAATAAAACCTTTTTTTTCCGAATTTTTGATTTTGGCGCTCGATATTTTGGAAACGAAAAATTATATCAAAAATTTTCTCTAGACAATTTAGTCAGCTACAATTTGAGCCTAAAACAAAGACGGTCGGGCTGAAGACTAACTTTTTGAAAAAAGGCAAAAAGTCGGAAGGACATTTTCTTATTCATCGTTGAAGTTTTATTTTGTAATACATACATACATACATACTATCACGTCTTTATCCCTAATGGGGCAGACAGAGCATTTTGGGTCTTGCGGCTCTATGCAGAACCCAGGGCCGCAAGACCCAAATGCCACTTTTAGCGTCATGGTGGGCGAGAAGATGGAAAAGCAATCAATACAGTGATGGGTTGCTAGCCGCATCGCCTGATAACATGATTCGCATTTTTGCCCATTCTCTCGATCGGCTTTTACGATCTGCGCGGGAAGAGCAAGCAGCTGGTACATTCTAAGTTTTTCGTTTCTCCCAGACCAGCATTTGATTTATTTTGTAACCTCTTCCTTATCCCGACTTTCTCGTAACTCAGCGACAATAGTATTTCGAATTCCGTAAATACATTTCTAATGTGATCGGTAGTCGTGTGTAGCATACAATCTGTATTATTTTTAGTTTTTTTTCTTGTCGCTATCGACACACACAAAAACAATATTATACACACCGTTACTCACCTTCTTAAAAATAATGACTTAGCAATAATTAGTTGCATAATATGTGTGTGCAAGGTCAAAGAAGCGAATCGAATTAGAAAATAATATACTAGGTGCTTAACCCTTAAATGCATTTATTTTCCGATTTTCATAAAACTTACATTAAGGGTTAATAATAGTACAAATAACACGAGAAAAATAATAAAAAAAAAATTGCCTTGTTTTATGGCTAAATTTAACAAAAAAGCCCGCTTTAATAAAATAAAATATTTTTTTAATTTTGTTATTTTTATTTATGAATTATAAAAATATGTTTAATTTCCTAATTTACGCAATTTATTTTGTGTTAGTTTGATTGAATTGATATTTTTTTTGAATAAATATAGATTTTGGATCTATGGTTCGTTGTCGTGAGAAAGTTGACTTGGCATAGACAAAAAAAGAAAAAAAAAATTGCATTAAACAGTTAATTTCTTGATTATATACCAAAAAGGATATTACGATTGAAATATTAAAAGTAATAAAAATAATAATTTAAATAATGCATAGTGATGTAGATCTACATCACTATGCATTTAAGGGTTAACCGCCGCCGTGGTAGAGTGGTCAAAGCGTTCGCCTTGTGATCCGGAGGTGGTGGGTTCGATTCCCACTTGCAAAAATACTTTGTGAAAAGTGGTTTCCAGACTGGTTAGGATATTGCAGGCTTGAATCACCTGATTATACGAAAATAAAGACTATTCCGTGCCGTAGAAGGCAAGTAGAAACTGTGGGTCTTGAAAGACATCTAGCTGCACAAACCGGTTCCCGGATTGGTTCTGGTCCACCCTTTGGGTTGCGGAGGTCAGACGGCATTCACTCTGTGTGAAAACCAGTAACCTCGTTAAATCACCTAGGTTAGATAGCGGCCCCAGGGCTCTGAAGCGTTACCGCTGAGAATGCAACCGGGAATACGTAAGGATGTGTTGATGACTAGGTGCTTTGAAATTAAAAAGAAATGTTTAAAAAAAAATAGTCATTCTTGTGAACAAATTTTCTCAACCCAATTAATGTAGGAAAGGACATATGGCGAAAAACCCAGAAAAGCTTTTTTCGCTTCCCATAGTTAAAAGAAGATCGGATAGGAAGGAATAAGCAGCTCAGAAAATATCACATGATAAGAACATTGATTGAACTTGAACAGTTATTCGCAAACGTGACCCGACTGAGGACTGAGTCAATGGGTTTACAAAATGAAGAGATGTACAGAAGAAGAACTTGCTGGCTTTAAAATTTAATAAGTTTTTTGCCTCCGTGGTGTAGTGGTTAGAGCGTTTGGCTCATACCCGGAGGTCGCGGGTTCGATTCCCAGCGGGGACAACGACTTTGTGTTGTTGTTCTAGTTTGATTAGGACATTGCAGGCTGATCACATGATTGTCTGATAAGTAAGATGATCCGTGCTTCGGAGGGCACGTTAAGCCGTCGGTCCCGGTCACTGTCTTTGACATTGGTCGTTACCTAAAACCATGTCAGAGGCCTTTAAGGCGGTTTAAAAAAACTTTGACACTAGTGTTAGTCACTAACACACACGATAAGAAGAAGAATTTAATAAGTACTTTCGGAGCAAAACTTTCACACATTACGTTACAAACGTTGTATCTATGATTACATATGTGTATAGTACGCGTGCGTGAGTAAAACGTAGGGCAACCGTACATTTCACCCGACTGTCCGTCTGTCATAATTTGTGATAGTTACCAAGATATGTTAGATTCATAGCGATAAACTTTATTTAGTCTTCTATTATCATTATACCAAGTTGCGAAGAACAATGATCACAAGAAAATGATGTCAGTCAAAAAATAAGTTTATGCCAAAAATCTTTTATTTTAATGACACAACCTGTAGGTGGCGACCGGTAAGCGGTGTAAGTTTATATATTACCTATATACGTAAGCACAGAACGTGAGAGGCCCGTTAAATATTTATTGACCGAGCGAGCGAAGCGAGCGAAGCGTCTCAGTTTCGACATTGGCCAAAAATTCTTTTGTCCGTCTGTCTGTCTGTCTGTCTGTCTGTCTGTCTGTCTGTCTGTCTGTCTGTTCTCGCCTACAGGTCGCATTTCTTAACCGATTCTCATGAAATTTTGTAAGCAGGTTCAGCAACTAAATAGAATTTTTTTGTCGAGCCAGTTTTTCGAAATTTTTCAAAATGGCGGAAATATGGGGGTTTGAAATTTTAAAACTGTCATATATCCGCCATTTTAAAATATTTTCAAAAATGTCATTCAACTTTTTTGTTGCCATTATAAAAACGCAACTTTTTTATTTGAACAACTTTTTTATACGGTACATATACTTGAACGAGTTTAGGGTGACTCGCGAAATCTAGCTGACTGAGCCGTAACGGATATACAATACAAATCTTCTTACAAAATATACTGAAACTATTTAAGGGTCGATTCAGTCCGGGTTACTGAACAACTTTCTTAAAAATGCATGTCTACCGTGGGAATCAAACCCACGACTTCCGAGTTACAAGGTCAATGTCTTGACCACGGTTTTTAAGAAAATAAGAAAATTGTCAAACATTTATTTTGTTGCGTACATTGAATACCATCTAGTTCATAAAAAAAACAATAGATGTCGCAAGAAAAATTTTAAAACTCTTAGAACTCGCTATGGTTTTTTTTTAATAAGTTTACAAGATCGACTTGATTTTTCAGTCAATTTCTAATAGTCCGTTTTTTAAAGAGAATTCTATTAAGGAGAGGTATACTTTTCTGAGTTCAGCAATGCCACTTGGTACGAATGTTATACACGTCTACCCAAGCCCAAAACGCCCGGGAGCCAGATTGAACTCCGCGTCATGAGGAGGGGAGGGGGGCCCAAAGTACAGAGCTCCCGGCGCTCAGAAAAAAAATTCTGGCGGAATTGTTTGGACATTTGAATTAAGTTTGGTGTCGTTTTCAGGTAACCAGATGATGCCCAGTTCATTCCTCATACCAGTTCTTTTAGGGTTCCGTAGCAAAATATGACGCAATACTTAAAATACTAAACCTTTTGTAGTAACGTAATGTAAACAAACCCTTATATTTTTATATTTTTGTATGAAACTTGGTTTATAAAAAATACTATCCGAGAGCCCGTTTAATGCAAATTATAAAAATATAAACAATAAATATACTTTTATCTATTTCCAATGTAAAATAAAATAATTATTGCATATACCTAATAGAGCCGCATAGAACGGTTTATCTTCGAACTACTATATGAAACTTTTCATTTGTCCTTTCTGGCTATCACGACTGGTGGCGTTGGATTCCTTGTAACGCTCAAAACCCGAAACTCTCGGTTATAGAGTGCTTAAGGGGCGGAGGGGGGAGGGGGAGGCAATCAAAGATGGCGGAAGAGCAGTTTGGTTTTCACGCCATAATTCCATAAGTACTGGACTGATTTCCAAAATTTAAATGATTTCTCAAAGGCAATAATATGCTCCATGCTTTGTCTATATACATCTTAGATGTATTTATTACAGTTGATGAGTTTTGTTAAATGAAATGTTGAAGCTACAGAATTTTTATTTACATCTAGAAGTGCCCGCGGGCTTTGATCCACATGGGAATTTCAGGATAACACTATCCTATATCCTTTCCCGGGTCTGAAACGATATCCATGCCAAATTTCATTTAAATCGGTCCAGTCGTACACGCTTGATGGAGTGACCAAGGGAAATAGGGATTTATTAATACATATATAGATTTCCTCCACAATAACAACAAGCTAGCGTTTGGAGCGATTACATTTGGTACTGCAAGATTTCAAGCATCTACATCTAATCAATTCTAAGCATGCTTGAGCAGCCATAGGACTTTGGGTCCACAGTGGCACCCAAACTTCTCCTTTTCCCTGCCAACCCCATTTAGATGGGCAAGGAATATTCAGATTTTTCATAAGCACTGCCCCGAAACCTAAACAGCTTGTAAAACTGCCCTTAAGGTATGTTGTTTGAGAGCAGCCTCTGTAGGAGGCAATTTTTCGGTTTGCCTGTCCTTCTTATCCAATAGCTCCCCGAGTAACAGCTAAGATACTAGATGGTTCGGCTTTAGTTCATATGTTGAGCCCATAACCGTCAAAAATATTTGGGGATTATGTTACCAATGCATTTTCATCCTTTCTGATTAGAGAACTATCTAATGTCAAAAGACTGGACGTGATTGGTGACTGGAGTTTGAAGAATGGCAGCTCGAGAAAAACGCGGTTCTGGCAAACGCTTACAACCACGCAATCAATAGTTAGCGAACATACAAGGATTCCAAAAGGCTAACTTTCTTCGTGAAGGATCAAACAAAGAAGAGCTATACCATCTTTTGTCGTCACATTGTGACTCAAACGTGGGTAAACAAGCACTTACGAATGGGTAAAGAATTCATCATAACTGTAGATAATGATTTATTTTTCTAATAAAAAATCAGAATATTCCTTACCCATATGAATGGGGTTGGCAAGAAGAAGGAAAAGTTTGGGTGCCACTGTGGACCCAAAGTCCTATGGCTGCTCAAGCATGCTTAGAATTGATTAGATATAGATGCTTGAAATCTTGCAGTACCAAATGTAATCGCTCCAAACGCTAGCACGTTTTTATTGTGGAGGAAATCTATATATGTATAAATAAATCCCTATTTCCCTTGGTCACGCCATCACGCGTGTACGGCTGAACCGATTTAATGAAATTTGGCATGGATATCGTTTAAGACCATGGAAAGGACATAGGATAGTGGTATCCTGAAATTCCCATGTGGATCAAAGCCCGCGGGCACTTCTAGTTGTAAATCAAATTCTGTAGCTTCAACATTTCATTTAACATAACTCATCAACTGTAATAAATACATCTAAGATGTGTATAGACAAAACATGGAGCATATGATTACCTTTGAGAAATCATTTAAATTTTGGAAATCAGTCCAGTACTTATGGAATTATGGCGTGAAAACCAAACTGCTCTTCCGCCATCTTTGATTGCCTCCCCCTCCCCCCTCCGCCCCTTAAGCACTCTATAACCGAGAGTTTCGGGTTTTGAGCGTTACAAGGAATCCAACGCTACCAGTCGTGATAGCCAGAAAGGACAAATGAAAAGTTTCATATAGTAGTTCGAAGATAAACCGTTCTATGCGGCTCTATTAGGTATAAGCAATAATTATTTTATTTTACATTGAAAATAAATAAAAGTATATTTATTGTTTATATTTTTATAATTTGCATTAAACGGGCTTTAGGATAGTATTTTTTATAAACCAAGTTTCATACAAAAATATAAAAATATAAGGGTTTGTTTACATTACGTTACTACAAAAAGTTTAGTATTTTAAGTATTGCGTCGCATTTTGCTACGGAACCCTAAAAGAACTGGTATGAGGAATGAACTAGGCATCATCTGGTTACCTGAAAACGACACCAAACTTAATTCAAAAGTCCAAAAAAATCTGCCAGAATTTTTTTTCTGAGCGCCGGGAGCTCTGTACTTTGGGCCCCCCTCCCCTCCTCCTGACGCGGAGTTCAATCTGGCTCCCGGGCGTTTTGGGCTTGGGTAGACGTGTATAACATTCGTACCAAGTGGCATTGCTGAACTAAAAATTGGCGTACTTTTTCCCCTTAAAAAACGGACTATAAAAGGAGGTTATCAATTCGACATTTTTGTTTTTTTTTTGTGTATGTTACCTCATAACTCCGTCAAATACAAACCGATTTAAAAAATATATGTTTCGTTTTAAAGAATGCACTGCAAGGTTGGTCCCATGTAATTTTTTTTAAGATCGGACAAAACATCTTGGAACTGGAGACCGAAATTCTTCAAAAGACAACTGCAGCTCAAATATTAATAATACATTTGCATGCTCATATCACTTTCTAATATAAACAGATTCTAATGATTCAATGTTTGTTTGGAAGAATTGCTTATAAGTTTCTTATAATTTGAGTGAAGATATGATGAAGGGTTTTGGATCTGGGGTATAAAACTCAGGAAAGAAAGACAGCAAGTCACTTGCAAAAAGGTTTTTTTGATAACCCTTTTTGTCAACCTCGCAGACCAAAGTCAATGACCGAGCCCGCTTAAATGAACTCTGCTTAAATGTCAATGTAATAAGGTAAAGGATTGCATGCGGTTATATTCTGATAACAAAAGTGTTCAAAATTCAAAATTACAATTGTAATAGGCTAAGAGCCCGGAACCGGCCTACAGCGAAAGTACCGGCGAACCACAATAATAAAGAAGCTGCACAGGCCTACGCTGATCAGCAGGCCCAGGGATTGGATAAAACCATTTACCTATGTGTCGGCAGCAGAGTCATGCTTAAGACCAATTTGTGAGTTAAAAAAGGGCTTGGTGAATGGTGCATTAGGCACTGTTACTCAATTGGTTTACCCTCGAATTGCTCCCCACCTACAGATTAACCTTTGGTGATAATGAACCAATTTGACACCTACACTGGGCCACATATTAACAATTCTGTGCCCATAGCGGCCGTTACTCGATCTTGGCGTTCTGGAGAGATCACTTATTCCAGAACCCAATTCCCTCTTATATTAGCATGGGCAGTGACCATCCACAAATCGGGATGTTACTACGTTGCCCTCTCTCGTTCTCGCCGACTAGCGGACATAGTTTTTGAGCTATTTAATTGAGACCGCCTCACCAGAATAGCTAAATGAAACTTCTCCTGTTAAGAATAGAGGAGGAAAAGAGATTGAATAAGCTAGCAAATGTAAGGGGTGTGTAATGGGTTTAGTAAGGAGGGGTATACTTTAATGGGGCTTATGCGTAAAGGATAGGCGGTAGGCCTGTCTACTTTCTTCCCAACAGGTTTCAAAACCCTCAAGTGGCTTTTGCTAAGCCAGGATAAAGATTAGGATATCGGTTATTCCATGGTTGTAAAGTTATAAAGGCTCGCGAGGTCCACTGTTCTAACAGAACTACTAGTAATATCTTCATCTCACGTCACTCATAACCAAGAAAAAATAAAAGATGGGTACATTGTTTTAATATCGATACAGAGTTATTACCTAATTTGATTCAAAAACCAAGAAAAACATAAAAAGAGTATTGTGTAAGGTATCTGGACTCTAATTAGTTTGTAAACGATCGCTCAGTTCATTGAAATAGTGAGCCGCGTCGAGAATATTGAAGAAGAAAGGAGTCAAGAGCAGAAATATATGAACTCATGTCACCGCGCGACGGACCGAAAGGCGATTGGGAAGTTTCTAGAATGGGGACCGCGTACTGGCAAGCGAAGCGTAGGAAACCCACACACGAGGTGGTCTGATGACCTGACTAAAGTCCGGTCGCTGGAAAGCGCTGGATGTTATTGGAAATCCTATCGAGAGGCCTATGTCCAACAGTGGACGTTATGCAGCTGAAATGGTGATGATAATATCACTTCTACACGAAAAAATTATAGTACCTACCGTGGAAACAAAAAGACCTGGTGATGATGATGATAATATAGGTACTATACTATTTATTCTAAATAAAAAAATAAATCAATTTTTTTATATTGGCTGTCTATTTGTCCCTGGAATTAGAATTTACACAAAATAAAATTAGGTAAATAACGGGGTAGATAAAGCATATTGGATTTTGCGGTTTTAAGCAGAGAGCAAAGGCCACTTTAAGCGATGGGAATGAAGATAAAATATTCGGCCAAGAGCCAGTCGACTTGCACAAGAAGGGTTCCGTACATTATCTTATATTTCCGTACATTATCTTATATTATCTTAGGTATATAAATAAATAAATATTTATGGACAAATTACACTGATTGAGCTAGCCCCAAAAAAAGTTCGAGACTTGTGTTGTGGGATACTAACTCAACGATACTATATTTTATAACAAATACATATATAGAAAAACATCCAAGACCCAGGACAATTTGAAAAGGCCATTTTCCAACTTGCCCTGACCGGGAATCGAACCCGGGACCTCTGGGTGGCGGACTAGCATGGTGACCACTACGCCACGGAGGTCGTCAAAATATTACATTATCTTATATTATTCCGTACATTATTATCTATAAAATGATAAGTTTCTTGTATGCCCCACTTCAATGACATTTTAATTTGATAATCATTATCATCAGGTCTTTTTGTCTCCGCTGCAGGAGCACAACCCTCTCTGTACTACCAGAGCCTTAATGGCCAGAGCAGCCAGAGGACTTGGGCTACACTCTCCACACTGGCACGATAGGTTGGAGATATCTCATTGATGTTTATAGTTTTGTCACAGGTATGGCACTTCATACAAACGGAGCAGCATATTTACCTAGTACTACTACAAGCGAAACAATACATCCGTGCACACGTCAAATGTGTGAGTTAAACAATCAGGGTCGCCACCACAGAATTTGTTGCTTTGCTTACCTGTTTTCATCACTAGGAAATCTATAAAATGTTCGTTCTTTTTTGTTTTCTGTGGATAAACAATGATAATAGGCACAGTTTCTCACCATTATGATTCAATAATCCTAAGTAACTGGCGTAACGTCAATGTGCGACTAGCAAGAACCCTGCTTTACAGGCTCTTACACCTCACAATAACGGGGGAGGAGTTGCGGGGACGCCAGATTGCGGGGGAGGGTGCGAGTTTCCGTTCTGTATGTAATACTATTAATACTATTATTAATTCTGTGGTTTTGTTTAGCTTGTATTTCCTAAGTCGCCTTCTACGATATCCACGGAGAACTTGGATCGGCCCTATTCTTTCTGCTGGAAACCACACGGCAACGGAATTTAATAATTTCCACCTTTTTGAAGTCGGCTAAAGATTTAATCGAAATTATACGAACGGTGCTATCCCTAATATAAAACTATGTAGTTTCGCTGCTCAGAGGTCTAATAAGGAACAAAGCTTCTGGATCCCAGCAGATTGAGGGCTTCACCTGATTAATCTGGTACAGTCGCGGCAGATAAAAGTAGGCTGCCTCCGTTTGAAATAAATCTATACATATAATAAAACAGTAAAAAAAGTGTGTTTGTACATTAAATATATTTCCAAAAAAAATATTGGGGGCGATGGAAACGTAGAGTAAGAATTAAAAAAAAATGTCTGTCTGTTTGTCTGTATGTCTGTTTGTCTGTTTGTACACGCTAATCTCCGGAAATACTGAACGGATTCGAATGAAACTTTTTTTGTTATATAGCTATTAAGTCTGGGCTACATATAAGGTATAAATGATTTTTGAAAATGGAACGCCTGATGCAGAACCATAATGGTCCAGCTAAACTATAAGAGATATAAAAATGCCGCCTTAGTAAAAGTTGTTCAGCCTGATGAGCATTTTCCAGAGACATAAGTCCACGCGAACGAAGTCGCGGGCTTCGGCTAGTAATAAATATTATTTGAAATTGTGGCTTGACCAAGCCCTAGAACCCTTCAAACTTTATAAACTACTGAGAACGTGAAGCTTATTTATGCACATATGCGAAATAATTTAAATAATATCTCCGTTTCCTTTTAAATTATTTATTTCAAATGGGGACAGCCTGGACTCAGGAGATACATGAGTTTTGCGGGGTCCAGTGCTGCCCTCATTTGAAATAAATTATTTGCAAATCGTAAATGTGCCAATTTTAATTCATTTTCTCACTTTAAACTGTAAACAGTAGTTCATAAATAGTTTGAAGGGTAGGGGTTTTATAAGACCAAAATTTTTAATGAGATCTTCGTTTTCTTTCAAATAATTAATTGTTTGATGAAAAATTTCAAATTTTGATCTTTAAGAGTCCCATTACCCTAGACTCCTCCATACAAACGTAGTCTACGTTTAATTTTGAAACCACAAGTCAGATTCCGGTAAAAATTGGTAATTGTAAAGAAATTGCAATTATCTAGGGTAGTAACTGGTTTCCTACCGTAAAATTGTGAACTGGAAAGAAAATATAACGATTTAGAAGTTTCCCCCATACTGATGGTCAAAAATGATATAAAACGCTACATTCTATTTCAAGGACATATTTTTAGTGTAGAAAACCAGTTATTACCCTAGATAATTGCAATATCTTTGAAATTACAAAATTTTGCCAAAATCGGACATGTCGTTTTGAAATAAAACGTAGACTACGTTTGTATGGAAAGTTGTATTTTGGTCTAGGGTAAGGGGACTCTTAAGTCAAAATAATTGGCCAAGTGCGTGTCGGGCCAAGCGCAGTGTAGGGTTCCGTAGTTTTAAATGCCAACTTTGAGTTCATGCCACTAAAAACGTCTAAAACGTCTAAGTATCTAATGTATTTGTATGAAATTTTCCTTTTCGAGTACATTTTATAAGTTGATCGCCTATAACTTTTTAATTTGATAACTCTACTTAGCTCTGATAGTTTTCCTTTAAAATACATTATATATACTATAGCTGTGATTTTTTTCACTTGTCTATATATAACCGTTTAGCAGATAGATTGTTTAAGTCACGTGTCCCCCCCCGGACACGTGACTTAAACAAAAAAATTCACTTTAAACCTAAATATTTCAGACACGGATCCCTAAATCGAAAAATGGTGTTCCCAAGCTCACAATATTTTTGAAAGACCTAATCAACGATACCCCACACAATGTGTTTGTAGAGAAAAAAAATATTGAATTCCTCTTTACTTGTATGGCAGAAACCTTAAAAAAAAAATTCCATATTTTATTTTACGACTTTTTCGCCATGATTGATATACATATCCATGCGAAATTACAGCTTTCTAGTACTTATAGTTTCTGAGTAGGACCGCGGACGGACAGACAGACAGACATACAGACATGGCGAAACTATAAGGGTTCCTTGTTTACTACGGAACCCTAAAAAGTCAAATAGAATAATATTGTTAAAACTGACGTGAGATCATGAGCATCATATCACCCACAGGAAGTCCACTGCTGGACATAACGTGAGATGACATAACTAAACATTATAGAATAATATACAACACGATAGAATAGTATGACCCTGACTGTACACCTGCGTATAGGCAGATAAGGTCAATTAGGGGCCAGAACAAGGATATTAAATCTGTTTCGACCCCTGACCTCTGCACTGAGATGCCTTATCAGGGCGAAGTACGGTAAATACTTAGCAAATTTTCTTTGCACAAGTTGGAAGTAATTTAATAGGCATTACGAATGGAAAAATACTCTGAGAAACCAATACAGGGCATTGAAATTTCGCGTGACGTCACAAATGTCAGTTGGTGAAGACGGGAACTTCAGTTAGCACATTGAGAGTTTAGTTTGAGACTTCTTTAGGTGGTAAGCTACGTTGGCTCAAAAAGCTGTTGTGGCTTTTAAGACGCGGAGGCGGAAGCAAAGCAGATGTTTGCTGTCATGTGGTTGTTTGTGTATTTTAATCAACTTAAAAAAAGGAGGAGCATTACTCGAATTCGGCTAAACAATAGGCTAAAAATGGAAAAACATTTTTGGTCTATCGGTTAGATTATTAAAAAATAATGTATCCGTATTTTTTCTTTTCGCTGAGAAACCAAAAATGGCAAAGATTTTTGAAATTGAAATTTCGCGTGACGTCACTCTTAAGCACGATTTTTACTTAAGTGTGATGTCGCAAGCCCCTACTCCGGTACTTTGACGTTCCGTATCTTTGTGAATTTTTATTTTTTTGGTAAACAGAAAAATACGGGTCCATTATTTTTGGATAATCTAAAAGACGGACTAATTACAATCATACTTTTCGGACCCTGTCGTCACCTCTATTGTATCTGGGCACTAATAATAAAATAATACTGGCCAGGAAAATAGAAAAAAAGAAAAATAACTTTATTTGGCTCTAAAATTTATTGGTTTGAATCCAGAAAAATGCTTGACCCTGACATGTTGAGAGTAGAGCACTACCACAACGATCCGCTTATGAGGCGTGCAATGAGCTCACAATAATAGACCGAAATGAGACTTTATCAGCGTTTCCGTCCCTATGCATATTGCAAAAATCACAAAAAAAAAATAATGATATTTCCATACAAAAATGTCCAGCCGTGTCAAGTCTTTTTTTGTTTGACTTGTTTTATAATTTTATTCAACTATAGTGATATTGTATGTCCCGTGGTTTGATATAATACAGGTATGTACAATATAGTATCGTTGAGTCAGTAACCCATAACACAAGTCTCGAACTTACTTTGGGGCTAACTCAATCTGTGTGATTTGTCCCTATATATTTATTTATTTATGTCTTTTTTAAGTAGTATGTTGCTCCGAATTGAGATTAATCGAAAATAAAATCGCGTATATATCCGTCCAGTAGTTTCGAAGATTAGCGTTAACATACATACAGACAAAAAAAAATTGTATTCAGTTACACTGTTACTATATGCGTCAAGCCAATCGAGGGATAAGGCAGAAATGCATTTTAATATGCGGTGCAGTTAGCAACCCGTCACTATTTTGTTTTCTTTTTTCATAAAATTTTTGACATTCCCATACAAATTGCCAGGGCGGTTGCATACTTTCATATATGTTGGAGATAAATGTTTATTTACCTACAAAAATATATTTGTGTTGATATTTTATTATTGTACATAGCAAAATGGCACCTGCCTATCGTAAACAACAGCTGCGGTTAATATCCCCACTATTGCCTTGTTTTGAACGGCGTATAAAAGCGTCACTCAGTCGATAAAATACTCAGTCTTGTTCGAGCCGCCGTACTGTGCACAACTCGTTTGTGTACTTTGCTGTGACTTGGCCATGACTCATTTCATTGTGATTATTGTAATAGATTGGTGATCTGTGATTTATTACAATGACTGTTTGTTTCAGCCTGACGATAAGCCCAGGTGGACACAGAACATCTGTGTGGGCCAGAGTATTTCATTTTACACATGTGGTTGTAATGCATGGATCAGCGCGAGGAGGGGCGCTCATCTTATCGTCACGCTCTTTATTTTTTTAGGTACCGCGTAAAAGCCACCCTGGCTCCCACATATAGATAGAGAATCAAAATATGGCAAAACTCTCCCCCTATGGGGGTAAAACAGGGGTCCAAAGTTAATATGAAGCAACAAGAAACAAAAATCGCCGGGTCGTCTAAGCCTTTAAATCACTACAATAAAGATTTTCATATCAAATACTGTAACATAACAATTCGTATGTTATAACAAAATTTATAACCAATTACAAATCCTATTATAACCGACGACCTCCGTGGCTTAGTGGTCAACACGCTAGTCCGCCACCCAGAGGTCCCGGGCTTGATCCCCGGTCAGGGCAAGTTGGAAAATGGCCTTTTTTAAATTGTACTGGGTCTTGGATGTTTATCTATATATGTATTTGTTATAAAATATAGTATCGTTGAGTTAGTATCAAATAACACAAGTCTCGAACTTACTTTGGGGCTAGCTCAATCAGTGTAATGTGTCCCTATATATTTATTTACTAGTGGTTCGCCGCGAACTTAGACCTCGCGATTATTATTCCAAAATAGAATCCCACCAAAAACATTTTCATGTAAAAATGTTGCCAAGACGAGTCTACATAGCTTACCCTGTGAAAAAGTTATCAGATCTCGTATAAAGCCAAGCTCTGAAGACTACACGCTCTAAACCTACAAGCTCTACACTACACCTTAATCAAAATCTATGAAAAAGTGGTCAGATCTCGTGTAGAGCCAAGATTCTTGATCTATGCGCCCTTACCGTGTGTGAAATAAAACGGCCAAGCCACACGTCTACAAACTTCCACCTCCTATTCCGAGGGCAAAGGTTAGGTTTTTTTTTTGTTGTTGTTTTTGTAGTAATATTAGCTTACATACCAAATTTCAGCGTTCCAGGACTTCAGGAAGTACCTTAAGAATTTTGATGATCAGTGAGTGAATCAGTGACGAAATCGAGGGCTTTCAGACATTAATAAAATCCAAAGTATAATAGCTACGACATTCACACTTTGTATTTTTAATGACTGTATTGGTGTCAATATATCTTGAAACTTTTAACTATTTAGCATCATCCAAACCAAAGTTATAAGAGTTCAAAAAAACGACGAAACATTTCAAGAAAAGGTAAGTAGTGCCCTTGCGCTCCGCTAGGCTTGTCTTGGCGGGGGCATTCTCGTGCCCCCAGATTAAAATGAATTTTAATATCCAGTAAAACTGTTTTTTTTTTCAGATTTTACAACCTTCTTTCTTCTTCTATTCTGAGCTGATAAGTTCATTTTTTTTTTTCAAAACGAATTAATTTAGAACCTGGATCAAATACAATATCCGTAAGACGTTTCGAACTTGAAAGAGCAACGTATGTACGATTGTACACACGGTCGCCAACTCTTTTACACCAATATCTACGACTACTTTATTCAAAGTCCTTGCGATTTGTGCACAGTTACTGATTAGGCAAATATCAATGAAAATTGCGTACGTGAGCATGAAACTTGGCCAGTCTTCCGCGATCGGATCATGGGTGGAATGGAATCCATGTTCTGGTGAAGATTTTTCCTCTCGAACCTCCACAGCGTGCTCACGAATTGAGTGCAAGCGCTTAAAGTTCAGGGAATAGTTCATGCTCTATTACTTCCCTTGCGTGCTCACGCTGTGAACACAAGCTTTAGAGGCGTTTGGCCGAATTTTCTTGCTGACGAAGCTCCCTTTTACGTTGGGAAAGATTTCTTGATTTAAGCGATTGATGAGCTCTCATTGGCACGAGAAGTACTGGCATCTTCCTTTAGTTGCGAAAGATGCTCATGCCGCTTCTCATTCGTTTCTAACTCTCTACGTAAAGCTACTTCGCGGGCTTTGGTTGACGCTGATCTCTTTTTAGTTCGAAGCATAATCACTAATACTACTTCAGAATCACAGACAAGCAGCGATAACGATTGAACCAAAGTTCGCTCAACAAAATTGTTAAATTTAGTAATCAATCAAACTAAGCCAAAACTGAAAATTAATGCCATTTCCCATTAGTGATATTTTAGGAGCCGGCGCCGGCAGCGGAGGCACTCCCTAAAAAAAAGTTATCGTCATTTGAATGAACTCAAGGCACGGGTTTGCCTGCAAATATATAGCAATCTTAAATAAGTTACATAGGAAATTTAAAATCCAAACTCAATTCATCATCATTATACGATAGCATTATACCTATAAACATATTAATATAAGCGAAAATCAGTTTGATAACATTTTGGTATGCCCCAATAAACATGCCTATTAATTCTTCAAGAATCCGCTAGATGGTGCTGTTTCATTTAATCCATTTCTAAAACGCGCATAAGCTAATAATGTTGTATAGAAATAATTTCTTTGAGTTTACTTTTCCTCAAAGAATTGCTTATTGACCAAAAATATTTTATTCGGTTAAATATAGTAATACTTTCTCGTGACATGACAAGTTTCACCCCAATCTGTAACGGTTCGGAAGTTATAGACCAATAATTATTTTCACAAAAATGCGTTTATCTCAGAAACGGCTGAACCGATTTTGATGCCAAACGAACTTAAAAATTCTATGAATAGTTGCTACACTTATTCTTAATATCATCAAAATTAGTTTAACGGTTCGAGAGTTATCGTGGAACATATATACATACATACAAACATACATACAAACATACATACAAACATACATACAAACAATGTGTTTTTCGCCCCAACTTGAATTGTAGACCTTGCTCGCTTCGCTCGCTCGGTCAATTAGAACCATAGCAGACAAAGTCGCTAGTTAAAGCTAGTGTATAACGCATGATATGATAAATGATATTTTAAACTTTAGAGTGACATTCAAAATGATAAAGCCAAGAGCTAAATACATTTTGAAAAGAGCATTTCATTCTGTGACAGCGTCAAGTGTCAAGAATATTGCGTCACAGGGACACCTGCTTCGGTACAGCCGCAGGCAAAAGTGATAGCTTCTTTTATTTTATCATAGAATTGGGTAATCTTCTTCTTCTGCCTTATCCCTGTCCCACTTTTTATGTGGGGTCGGCACAGCATGTGAGTTCCTTCCACTTTGATCTATCTCCAGTCAACCTCCAGTACTCATATCCTCCCTTACACAGTCCATCCAACGTTTTTTTCAACGTTCAATAGAATTGGGTAATATCCTAAGCTAAAACAAATTATTTTGTACTTATAACTTAAAAAGTCGCAAAATAATGTCACTTGTCTTTGAACATATCCATTTTAACGTGATTTTAAATTATTATTGCAGAAAAACTGATGAGAGCGCTATTGACTCCAAAAAACTATGACGTCATCTGCCTGTATTTCATACAAGATCCCTGAAGAAACTGTTGGTTTTGACGTTTAGAAAAAAGTATTTGATTTGACTTGTTGAAATAGCGTATTGAATAGTGTAGAGTAGGGGTGAGAACGGGGGAGAGGTGCGAGGACGCAACCTTAGGAGATTTCGTTCTGTCATCATCATCATCAAATCCAAATCAAAGCGTAGGACACCCACCCACAAGGTGGTCTGACGACCTAACCAGAGCAGTGGTCGTTCCGAAACGCTAGTAGTTTTTAGCTTTTGCACTAAAATAATATTTAAAAAAATGACCTTCAATAAGAGATAAATTTATCCTACATTGAATAAAAATTTTTGACTTTGACTTTGACTTAACCAAGGTCGCTGAAAGGCGCTGGATGCAAGCCGCTCTAGATCGGTCATTTTGGAAATCTTTGGGAGAGGCCTATGTCCAGCTGTGGACGTTATGTGGCTGAAATGATGATCATCATCATCTGAGCGCATTCCCGGTTGCATCCTCAGCGGTAACGCTTTAGGTCCGCTACCTAACCTAGCTGATTTGACGAGGTTACTGGTTTTTACACAAAGCGATTGCCGTCTGATCTCCGCAACCCAAAGAGTAGATCAGAACCAGTCCTTGGATAGGTTTGAGCAAATGCTAGATGGCGTTCGGGTTCGAAATCATTTTTCTTTTCAGATAATCAGGTGATTCAAGCCTGCAATATCCTAACCAGACTGGAAACAACTTTTCACAAGGCATGCTTGCCAGAGGGATTCAAACCCACGACCTCCGGATCACAAGGTGAACGAATGATAATTCCACACAAAATACTGTTAGTTTAGTGACTACGCTTTTGAAAAATGGCACCCCCGATTGAGGTGTAATTGGGTACTTTCCTAAGTCAAAAATAAATTATTTTGTAGTAATAAAAAAAAAGCGTCGCAAAATAATATCACTTGACTTTGAACCTATTCATTTTAACGTTATTTTAAATTTATTATTGTAGAAAAACTGATAATAAGAGCGCTATTTGACTCCAAAAATCTATGACGTCATCTGCCTGTATTTCATACAAAATCCCATAGAAACTGGTTGTTTTGACGTTTAGAAAAAAGTTGCTGATTTGACTTGTTGGAAAATAGCGTATTTAGCATATTTTAGTATGTAAATAATTTTAGTAGGATCTTGGCCAAACACTTTTATAGTGAGGTGTACCTTGCCAGCGATTTTCGAGACAGCTGTAAACGGCATCTACAATGCTTTATTGGATTGAGACCATTGAAATTGTGCTTTGAGTTTCAAAGTTATAAGTTCTTGCATTAATTTTGCATGAACGTCGTGCTGGGATTTGAAAATTATTGTTGCTAAAACATAAATCAATTAGATATTCAAAAAAGAAGGAAAACGGTTATATAGATATAAATAACTATATAAGAATATATAAGGTCTGAAAAAATATACTGAAACTATTTTAAAGGTGAATTCAGTCCGTGATACTGAACAACTTTCCTCAAGGAACATATATCGAAATATGAAAAGTAATTTATTGGCCTATCATACAAGTTGATCGATCAGTCGATCCGAGTTTATATTTATTATACATATATATGGAAAGGCAAAAAATATTTTTCATATTTTGACATATTATGTCCCTTTGGAAAAGTTGTTCAGTATCACGTACTGAATTAATCCTTAAAATAGTTTCAGTATATTTCGTTAGACCTTATATATATCACTACATTCATTGAGCTTGTAAAATTTAATGTCTAAAATTGGGTATTTTTCTAAGCCAAAAATATACTATTTTGTACCTTTTTATTTTTTTATTAACCTTTATTGTCCCACTGCTGGGCAAAGGTCTCCCCCATATCCTTCCACTTATCCCGATTTTGTGCGACCTGCGACCAATTCTTCTCAAAACATCTGATGTCATCACTCCAACGCTTTCTAGGCCTGCCCGGTTTCCTACGACCATCTGCAGGAATCCATTCTGTAACTAGTTTGGTCCACCTGTCTGGGTGCATCCGGCATACGTGGCCTGCCCAATTCCACTTTAACTTGGCGGCTTTGTGCCCCACATCTACAACTCCCGTTTTCAAACGGAGTTCTGTGTTCGGCACTTTATCCAGCCGCGTGACGCCTAAGATACTTCGCTCCATTGCTCTTTGGCAAATCTTGAGCTTGGACTTCTGCTCCTCGGTAAATGACCAGGTCTGAGCACCGTAAGTTAGGATGGGCAAGATACACATGTCGATGAGTTTGCGCTTTAGTGAGATTGAAAGGTCACCCTTCATCAGCTCTTTCATGGACCAGTAGCTCCTCCAAGCATTGTCAATGCGGCGGTTTATTTCTTTTTCTTGCCGGTTGCTGAAGGAGACTACCTGGCCCAAGTATATGTACTCATCGACATAGTGTATTTCTTGCCCATCAACCTCGACCTTTAGTTTCGTGCTGTTGGTCATAACTTGCGTTTTAGATCTATTCATAGAAAGCCCAACCTCAAGACTTGCCCTACTTAGGTCTTTAAGCATTTTTTGTAAACCTTGAGGGGTTGAAGCAAAAAGCACAATGTCGTCTGCGAATCGTAAGTTGGTTAGCCTTTTGGTGCCGATCAATATCCCCTGGGTTTCCCACAGAGTCGACATCTTTCTAAAAACTTCCTACTTTTTTGTACCTATAACAAAATAAAATGACGACAAATACTGTCGCTAATCTTTGAACATATCCATATTAACGTGATTTTAAATTAATTTTTTGCAGAAAATCTGACAATAAGAGCGTTATTTGAATCCAAAAAACTATGACGTCATCTGCCTGTATTTCATACAAAATCCCATTGAAACTGTTTGTTTTGACGTTTAGAAAAAAGTATCTGATTTGACTTGGTGGAAAATAGCGTATTGTTTGTTTAAAGAAGAATCGTGTCATTACCTTACGCTGTAAAAAAAAACTAGGTCTATGGTATTACACACAAAACGGAATCACCTAAGGTCCAGTGCAATGCAATATGCGTTCCCGTTCCCGAACCGAGAAAAGGAGGAACGTTTCACTGCAAGGATTGCTATCACGTTAAAAAAAACCGCATCGAATTCGGTCCATCAGTTCGAGCTCTACGATACCACATAGAGATAGACAGACAGACAGTCAGACCGACATACATTAGCGTCAAACTTATAACACTCCTCTTTTAAACGACTTCAAAGAAGGAGGAGAGTCCGGGCGTCCAGCCTCTTTGCAGACTGACTGGATATAGACTATATAGATAATTGACCTTGA
The DNA here is from genome assembly GCA_963555685.1 of Acrobasis consociella. Taxonomy (NCBI): domain Eukaryota; kingdom Metazoa; phylum Arthropoda; class Insecta; order Lepidoptera; family Pyralidae; genus Acrobasis; species Acrobasis consociella. The sequence continues at coordinate 3,184,555 of OY743127.1, forward strand.
AACACAGTCACAATATCGATAGGGCAATCGATACTATCGATAGGACTATCGATAGTATCGATAGTATCGATAGTATCGATTCTATCAATACTATCGATAGTATCGATAGTATCGATTCTATCAATACTATCGATAGTATCGATAGTATCGATTCTATCAATACTACCGGTAGTATTGATTGTCAATAGTTTGCAATACTATTAATGAAAAGTCAAACTATCGATAGTATCTATACTATTAAATTTAAATACTTTCGATACTATCGATAGTATCAATTAAAAACCATCGATACTATTGATAGTATCTAAATTCAATAGTATAGATAGTATAGATAGTTTTACCTTTCATCAATAGCATTGAAAACTATTGAAAATCGATAATATCGATACCACCGATAGTCCTATCGATATTGTTACTGTTTTCCAAGGTCACGATAGTATCGAAAGTCTATCGATATTTTATACTATTGCTTGCAACACTAATATAGACATAAACTCGCACTACACTTGACATAAGAAAAAAAGTCGAATAAGGGTGACTGATTGAATGTTCCTTGAATGCGAGGGTTTTTATTTCGACTAAGACAAAAATCCCTTTTTTATTTAAGACCGTTCAAGGAGGTTATTCTTCTATGCTGGTCTAGGAGAAAAGAAAAAACTGAGAATGTACCAGCTGCTTCTCTTCTCAGGCAGATCGTATAAGCCGATCGAGGGAATGGGCGAGATTTGAATCATGATAATAGGCGATGCGGCTAGCAACCCATCACTATTTTGATTCCTTTTTCATCTTAACGCCCACCATCACGCTAAGCGTGGCCTTTGGGTCTTACGGCCCCGGGCTCTGTCTGCCCCGTCAGGGATATAGACATGAAAATGTATCTGTATCAAGGAGGTTATCGATTCGTCGCGATCTTATATTTTTTATGTATTATTAGCATTATCACATTTGAAATTAGCACACATATAACACATTAGCTAAAAGTGGCCGTTTTTCTCAAATGTGCGTAGAAAAGCTTCACGTTCGCACTTTAAATTATAAACAGTAGTTCATAAAATAGTTTTAAGGGTTATCTAGGGTTTGGTCAAGATGAAATTTTAAATGATATCACCGTTTCTTTTCAAATAATTTATTTTAAATGAGGGCGCCACTGGACCCCGTTTGAAACGGTAAACTTGTCAAGATGTCCCATCGAAATTTTAACAAAATCAGTTGTGTTTGGGGAGATGACGGTTTTTAGTTTTGAAAAATATTTGTCGGGGTTTTAAAAGAAATGTAGAATTATTATTTCAATTCATACCATATCTCAGGTACAGTAGACAAAGCCTTTGTCATCTTGACAACCCTTGAGCATGTGATTCTAGACCATAGCTAACTTACATAATAGATTAAAATTCAAGGTTTAAAGAATTTATTTTCTCAAAAGAATTTACATAATTCACTTATAAAGAAAATACATCGGTTTAAATAAAGTAAATTATAAACTAATCTACGTACCTATATTTAATTTTAAAATTATAAACTTATTTTAACATAATATATGAACATATACTACATACACAGCTTGCTTACACATTAAACTTAAGAGTCCCCTTACCCTAGACCAAAATACAATTTTCCATACAAACGTTGTCTACGTTTTATTTCGAAACGACATGCCCGATTTGGGCAAAATTTTGTAATTTTAAAGATATTGCAATTATCTAGGGTAATAACTGGTTTAAAAATATGAACTTGAAATAGAATATATTATGTGTTATATCATTTTTGGCCATCAGTATGGTAAACTAGTACATCCTTATGTATTTTCTTTCCAATTCATAATTTTATGTCGGAAACCAATTATAATCTACACTAATATTATAAAGAGGAAAGATTTGTTTGTTTGATTGTATTGAATAGGCTCCGAAACTACTGGATCGATTTTAAAAATTCTTTCACTGTTGGATAGGTATGTTATCCCTGAGTGACATAGGCTATGTATGTACCACGGGCGAAGCCGGGATGGACTGCTAGTCTTATATAATTTCAATTTCTTTAAAATTACAAACCTTTACCGAAATCTGACATTTATTTAAAAAATAAAATGAAGACTACGTTTGTGTAGAAAAATCTAGGGTAAGGGTTAACTATAAATAGTAGATAAGAAATAGGACTTTTAACTTCGTATACATCTTTTACTACAACTATCACCAAGTTGAAGCCTCTAAGGATAGAGCGAGATAAGAGATAGAGAGAGAGTGAGAATCTAAGATAAGAAGAAGAATGTTTGACCAACATAGCATTTGATAGGGCACTACTATTGCTCGACATACGATATGTCTACTAGATATATAGTCAATGTTGAATTCTAAGCCTAGTGCAGTCTCGGTCTATTGTTAGCTGATATTTAATGGCTAGACTGAATCTAGGCTAGGCCATCTAGATATAGCCTCTTTGAAGACTATTTTTGCTGGGGCTGTGAAATGTTGAATAGAATGAATATTTGAGATGAATGATTCAGTAGCCATTCTTAATGTAGTACCTAGGCAAAAGAGCGTTACTTGATGTAAATACTAAGAAAAAGAGGTTCTCGAAAGATAAAACCCTCTTCAGTTTTAAGCTGTGCAAAGAGTAAGTAATCATAACAGGGTTCTGCGCTCTTCTGAAAAATTAACCCTAGCTATCCCATCTCACCGTACTGGGTTTCTCTCTAATTCTTTTGCTGTCACGGCCGTACGTCTTTGGAATGCCCTGCCCGATAACATTATGAAAGCACAAACAAGGGACCACTTCAAGATGCTTGTAATTAGACACTATCGCGAAAAAGCAATGCTGCAATAATAGTTTAAGTATGTTTATTATACGTATTTATATTTATGTAAGTTTATGATTTGTATTTATTATTATTATATATATGTATGTATATTTTATGGTCATTCTTGTTATTATATATGCCCTATTATATTATAATACACCCTAATTTATTTCTTTAGATATACCTACTTGTCTAGTTAAATTTGCACCCCATCTATCATCTTTTCTATTACGTCCCAGAGGTAAACTGGTAGACAATGCTTAGCATTAAGTTATACCTTTTGTACTATAATCTTAAGATTTTAAGTGCAATAAATTAAATAAATAAATAAATAAATAAGAAACAGACTCGCTGGTCTATACAGCTCAAGAGCCTGTCAGTTAAGCAATTGGAGGCGATAAAGAAGAAATAACTGGCCAAGTGCGTTTCGGGCCATGCGACCGTTTAGGCACAAAATGTCAAATGTGCAAAATGGTAACCGCTCGCAAAATGGTAATAGCGCAAATTGACAAAGGAGTAAAATGGTAAAACGCGCACAATGGTAAAAGAGCAAAATGGAATAAGCGCAGAATGGTAAAGAATTCAGTGCTATAGTATATGAGCTGCCAGGACTACATTTACATCATTTTTTTTTCTTGTAGTTTAGCGCTTCTTATACAAAGATAATTTAGGACCTTCATTAAGAACTAGTTTTTGCCCGCGACTTCGCATGCGTATGGGAGCTACCCCATTGTTTTATACTTGTCAGAATAATTTGTTGTAACACAGGTTTCTACCTTCAACAGGCTCCAGCCTCCTCCGATCTGCATGTAGCCACCCCAAAAATGTATTATTTTCTTTCTTTCTTTTTTGTATGATTGTATGGAGGAAATAAACTAATTTTTACTTTTACTTTAATTTATATACATAATAATATCATAGTCTCTGAGTATAGTACCGCAGCAGACAGACATTGTAGTTACATACAATAAATAAATTACTAGTTTTTTGACTGACTTTATTTTTGGGGCTCACTCACACTAAGGCAAAGCTGAGCTTATGCCTCGAGGACTGTACTGTCTAGACTAAAAATGGACAAAACAAAGATTTTCCAGTTTACCGCACGACAAAGACAAAACTCAGCTATCATTTACACTAGCATTCGATTATACAACTTAAGTCATTGTAATAAGAGCGATAACTGCTTACACCGATCATAATAGCTGTCAAGTGCAAACGAATCATTAGTTCTGTTTAGAGTCAGGCGGTGAAGGAGACGAATCGTGGATAAATGTGGAATCATACATTGCCATTATTTGTTTTACCAGTTGAGGAGCTTAGTGGCCTGGCGGGAGAGCGCATTACTAGCGATTTCGCAAGTAAAGCGACACTGGTCTTGGTCCGCACTTGGATGGATGACCACAAGAGGCATACATTTTTAAAATATCTACGACGTACTTACTTCTGCACTTTTAATCGTGCGCATTACTAGCGATTTCGCAAGTAAAGCAACACTTAGCGTGGTCCGCACTTGGATGGATGACCACAAGTGGCATAAAAATTTGCAAATATCTAGTACGTACTTACATACATACATACATACTAGTACGTACTTAAAAGTAAAAATGTCCCTTTGAATTGAGTAAATGTCCTTTCACTTTATCGCAGGTTGACCGGAAGAGATTCCGATATGGGATTTGCTGTCTCAAATTTTTTTGTACTTTATTTTGTTTTTTGGTAAAATAAAGTTAATATTTCATTTCTTTATTTAGCACACAAAACAGATAACAATCATATTCTTATGTAGGTACAATATAAGTTTTAGGTGTTGATCTAGATTGTTTTCCTTACATACGAGTATGTATGCCTAAAAAGTCTAAAATTTAAATCACAAGTTTATGCGCTAGAGTTCGACACAATTTTCTTGATATTATTAAAATATGAGAAACTAATAAAGATAGCGAAGCGCTCACAAATAAGAATAAAATATAAAATATAAATAAAAACATTAATTGATTACGTTACCTGGTTAAGTAAATAAATACCTGCCGCCGGAATTAGTGTAATGAGAAGTGGTAAATGTCTGTCTCTATTAGTAACCAGGATTTCATTATATTGGCGACACATTCTAACGATGGGATTGTAATATGAGGTATTGCTGGAATAAATCTGAAGACTAAATGCATTATAATTTCGATTTCTAGATCTAAATCGGGTATTAAAGTTAATTGCAGAAAGGGAAGGAGATTCTAGGACGCAGTGAATAATTTTGTAAAAAAGTACCAGATTGATGTAGTCTCGACGTATATTGAGAGGGGTTACATGAAAATATTCCAGACGCTGTGTGTATGAGCTAAACGTTCGACCCATGCCACGTCTATAACTAAGAATTTTCATTACGAACAAACAAAAATTTCTTGAGCTCCTCCGTGGTTCGGAAGGCGTTGGTCTCAGCTGTCATCATTGTATGGCAGCTTAAGCTACATTGTTAGCTTACACACGCCAAAAACAAAATCATTTTTGGTCCAAAATATGTAGAACTACATCATCTCTTCCTGTAGATGTCGTAAGAGGCGACTAAAATAATTAGCCGAAAGCGTCGAGTGGCGACCACTTGTAAAACTGTTCGAACAATACATTCCCAAAAAGATTTGACGTCTAGCAGGCGGTGGTAAAATCAAAGCCAAATCGTTTCTGTTTTGTCACTATTGCTCGAAACACCGATCGATCACCAAATAGCGCATCGCAAATGGACATGGATTGGCCACACGCTCAGAAGGGATCCCACTCACATTCCAAGGCAGGCCCTGGAATGGCAAGAGGAAGCGTGGTCGGCCAAAGCAGACCTGGCGACTATCGGTAACAGCGGAAATGAAGACAATTGGGCTATCCTGGCCTGAAGTGAAGCGGTTGCTCAAGACAGAACGAGATGGAGAAGTACTGTAGCGGCCCTCTGCCCCACCCAGGGGACATAGGACAATAAGTCACTATTGCTCGACAATACATAACAAAAATATGTCTACTACATATACAGTCAATGTTGAATTCTAAGCCTAGTGCAGTCTCGGTCTATTGTTAGCTGATATTTAATGGCTAGACTGAATCTAGGCTAGGCCATCTAGATATAGCCTCTTTGAAGACTATTTTTGCTGGGGCTGTGAAATGTTGAATAGAATGAATATTTGAGATGAATGATTCAGTAGCCATTCTTAATGTATCAGTACCTAGGCAAAAGAGCGTAACTTGATGAAAATACTAAGAAAAAGAGGTTCTCGAAATATAAAACCCTATTCAGTTTTAAGCTGTGCAAAGAGTAAGAAAGAAACTCGCTGGTCTATACAGCTCGAGAGCCTGTCAGTTAAGCAATTGGAGGCGATAAAGAAGAAATAACTGGCCAAGTGCGTTTCGGGCCATGCGACCGTTTAGGCACAAAATGTCGAATGTGCAAAATGGTAATAGCGCAAAATGACAAAGGAGTAAAATGGTAAAACGCGCACAATGGTAAAAGAGCAAAATGGAATAAGCGCAGAATGGTAAAGATTTCAGTGCTATGTATATGAGCTGCCAGGACTATATATACATAAAAAAAATTTTCTTGTAGTTTAGTGCTTCTTAAACAAAGATAAATTTAAGACCTTTATTAAGAACTAGTTTTTGCCCGCGACTTCGCATGCGTATGGGAGCTACCCCATTGTTTTATACTTGTCAGAATAATTTGTTGTAACACAGGTTTCTACCTTCAACAGGCTCCAGCCTCCTCCGATCTGCATGTAGCCACCCCAAAAATGTATTATTTTCTTTCTTTCTTTTTTGTATGATTGTATGGAGGAAATAAACTAATTTTTACTTTTACTTTAATTTATATACATAATAATATTATAGTCTCTGAGTATAGTACCGCAGCAGACAGACATTGTAGTTACATACAATAAATAAATTACTAGTTTTTTGACTGACTTTATTTTTGGGGCTCACTCACACTAAGGCAAAGCTGAGCTTATGCCTCGAGGACTGTACTGTCTAGACTAAAAATGGACAAAACAAAGATTTTCCAGTTTACCGCACGACAAAGACAAAACTCAGCTATCATTTACACTAGCATTCGATTATACAACTTAAGTCATTGTAATAAGAGCGATAACTGCTTACACCGATCATAATAGCTGTCAAGTGCAAACGAATCATTAGTTCTGTTTAGAGTCAGGCGGTGAAGGAGACGAATCGTGGATAAATGTGGAATCATACATTGCCATTATTTGTTTTACCAGTTGAGGAGCTTAGTGGCCTGGCGGGAGAGCGCATTACTAGCGATTTCGCAAGTAAAGCGACACTGGTCTTGGTCCGCACTTGGATGGATGACCACAAGAGGCATACATTTTTAAAATATCTACGACGTACTTACTTCTGCACTTTTAATCGTGCGCATTACTAGCGATTTCGCAAGTAAAGCAACACTTAGCGTGGTCCGCACTTGGATGGATGACCACAAGTGGCATAAAAATTTGCAAATATCTAGTACGTACTTACATACATACATACATACTAGTACGTACTTAAAAGTAAAAATGTCCCTTTGAATTGAGTAAATGTCCTTTCACTTTATCGCAGGTTGACCGGAAGAGATTCCGATATGGGATTTGCTGTCTCAAATTTTTTTGTACTTTATTTTGTTTTTTGGTAAAATAAAGTTAATATTTCATTTCTTTATTTAGCACACAAAACAGATAACAATCATATTCTTATGTAGGTACAATATAAGTTTTAGGTGTTGATCTAGATTGTTTTCCTTACATACGAGTATGTATGCCTAAAAAGTCTAAAATTTAAATCACAAGTTTATGCGCTAGAGTTCGACACAATTTTCTTGATATTATTAAAATATGAGAAACTAATAAAGATAGCGAAGCGCTCACAAATAAGAATAAAATATAAAATATAAATAAAAACATTAATTGATTACGTTACCTGGTTAAGTAAATAAATACCTGCCGCCGGAATTAGTGTAATGAGAAGTGGTAAATGTCTGTCTCTATTAGTAACCAGGATTTCATTATATTGGCGACACATTCTAACGATGGGATTGTAATATGAGGTATTGCTGGAATAAATCTGAAGACTAAATGCATTATAATTTCGATTTCTAGATCTAAATCGGGTATTAAAGTTAATTGCAGAAAGGGAAGGAGATTCTAGGACGCAGTGAATAATTTTGTAAAAAAGTACCAGATTGATGTAGTCTCGACGTATATTGAGAGGGGTTACATGAAAATATTCCAGACGCTGTGTGTATGAGCTAAACGTTCGACCCATGCCACGTCTATAACTAAGAATTTTCATTACGAACAAACAAAAATTTCTTGAGCTCCTCCGTGGTTCGGAAGGCGTTGGTCTCAGCTGTCATCATTGTATGGCAGCTTAAGCTACATTGTTAGCTTACACACGCCAAAAACAAAATCATTTTTGGTCCAAAATATGTAGAACTACATCATCTCTTCCTGTAGATGTCGTAAGAGGCGACTAAAATAATTAGCCGAAAGCGTCGAGTGGCGACCACTTGTAAAACTGTTCGAACAATACATTCCCAAAAAGATTTGACGTCTAGCAGGCGGTGGTAAAATCAAAGCCAAATCGTTTCTGTTTTGTCCATTTCTTCTTGATATCGCATGGTCTTATGCATCCATAAGTGCTGGACACATACACGGTGATTTTTTATTTTTTTTGGAGCCGAAGGCCACTTCATAAGGAGAAAACCTAATTTGCTAGTCAAAATAAAAATTCAGTAACAAAAAATGTTGACTAAAATTCGAAAGTAAAATCGTGAGATCAATTAGTAGTACCGTTGCTAGGCGCCGCCGGCCGACCGGCCGGGGTCATCGGCCGCGCGCGGCAGTTTGGACGGGCATAACTATGTGGTCTCGATCGAAAATCATTTTCGTAACTTTTTCGTTATAAGTCATACACAAATTTGGATTACGTATATGGTTAGAGGAATTTATTTAATACATCATTTCTTTGTCCAAAACCAATGAAAATAAAGCGTTTATAAAAGACGTAAGACACACGATGAAGATAAACATTCATACTTTTCCAAAACATAAAATAACAGTAAATTATACAACCGATTTCGAAAAAAATTCTAACGGAGCACGCAATCGGGAATCAATCATAAAAAACAGTTTCCGACAAATTGATAGATGTAGCTTAAAAAGCCTTTCCTAAAGTAGGTTAAAGCTTCATAGTTTACAAGCAAAGGCATTCTCGTAAAAGTGCTATCATTTCCAAACAAGTTTATCTGCCGATAAAAGCCTTAACGAAATAACATTTTCATCGGCCGGAGTTCTCAACCACAGATACACAAGTAGGTCGTCTCCTTAGATGAGAGATAAATGCGATAATGCAAAGGGTTTCTCGAACGGCGACCACGTGCAGGCAAGCGAAGCGTAGGACACCCACCTACAAGGTGGTCGGGCAACCTAACCAAGGTCCTGGAAGGCGCTGGATGCAAGCCGCTCTAGATCGGTCATTTTGGGAATCTTTGGGAGAGTCCTATGTCCAGCAGTGGACGTTGTACGGCTAAAATGATGATGATAATGAAAGCGATAAGGTTTCCAACCCGTCTGGCCAGCGTAGAGAGTGTAGGCCAAGTCCTCTGGCTGCTCTGGCCAAGTATGGCTCTGGTAGTACAAAGAGGGTCGGGCTCCTGCTGTGGAGACTAAAAAGACCTGATGATGATGATGATGACGATAAACTCTTGAAATAGTTTCAGTACATTTTGTTCGAGCTCCGGTAATTGGCATGAGTCTATGATGTTTATCTATATATGTTTTTGTTATAAAATATAGTATCGTTGAGTTAGTATTCAACACAAGTCTCGAACTTACTTTGGGGCTAACACAATCTGTGTGATTTGTACAAATATATTTATTTTATTTATTTATTGCGGCAACTGGTTGTGGTCGTGTTCGCTATCGCGCTATGTGCCTAAGGAGCCTTACGGCCTCAAGCTCTATCTACCACGTTAGGGATAAAAACTTGATAGATTAGTTTATTCGCATGAACTTACATACTGCAAGCTCAAACTCACCATGTCTCTTATTTTCTATGATCTAAAAATTCTATACTTCCATTCCTTTCTCGAGTATATTTTTATTTAGTTTGGAACTACTCACTTTTTACTACATTCTACTACTAGGAACAAATAAACAATACGCGAAAAACAATTTTGTTTTCTCCAAAGAACCTCCGTGACCGTGACGACCTCCGTGGCGTAGTGGTCACTTTGCTAGTCCGCCACCCAGAAGTTCCGGATTCGATCGGGCAAGTTGTCAAAGTCAAAGTCAAAGTCAAAATTTTTTATTCAATGTAGGATAAATTTATCTCTTATTGAAGGTCATTTTTTTTAAATATTTTTTTTTAGTGCAGAAGCTAAAAACTACTAGCGTTTCGAAACGACCACTGCTGGGAAGATTACGCCGAAAGAAACCCAGTTCAGTATTGGTCCCTACCCAGCCTGATGGGCTATGTTACAATTACAATACAGATTTACACTTAAGCTATACATTTAAATTATACAATTACAATTTGCAGACAACTATTTCCAAGAATTTTTCTCAGATGATGATAAGTAGTCATTTACATGATAATACGCATTTTGTAATAAATGATTTTTAACGGCTGTCTTAAACTTAGATAATGGTAATGCTACTATATCATCTGAAATTTTATTATAGAGTTGCAAGCCGAGACCCACAAAAGATTTTTTTGTTTTCTCTAACCGCAAAGCTGTGATGGCTAATTTATTTTTATTTCTCGTGTTAATACTATGAATATCACAATTTCTCTTAAATGAGTGTATATTCTGACGCACGTACATAATGTTCGCATAGATGAATTGCGAAGGGAGGGTCAAAATATTTATGTCTTTAAATAGTTCCCTCAAAGACTCTCTAGCACCTAATTTATATATAAATCTGATAGCGCGTTTTTGTAAAACAAATATGGTATTTATATCTGCAGCGTTACCCCATCCATAGCAATATTCCATAGGACATAACACTGTGGAAGTACCCAAAATATACCAAACGCGCTGTATCAACGTCAGTCATTTGCCTAATTCTTCTAACCGCATAGGCCGCAGAGCTAAGTTTTCCAGCTAATTTTTGAATATGGGCACCCCATTGCAACCCTGAATCAAGCGTTATTCCCAAAAATGTTGTGTTATCAACCATATCTACTGCTTCCTTATCAATAAATAATCGTGTTGGAACTTTTGTAACATTTGGTAAGCAGAACTTTACACATTTCGTTTTTTTTGCATTTAATACTAAATTATTTGCTGTAAACCAATCCAACACTTGCGACAGTATATTATTCATCTCATCAGAGGTGTCAGTTTTCCTATCTACGCTGAAAACAAGGGAAGTGTCATCAGCAAAAAGTACAGCCTTACAATCTTTAACATAATATGGTAAATCATTAATATAGATCAGGAACAACAAAGGACCCAAGATAGAACCCTGGGGCACACCCATCACTACGGTTGATCCTTCAGATTTTACTTGATTTACACTAACTTTTTGAATTCGGCTACTCAAATAAGATTCAATCAATTCAAGAGCCTTCCCTTTTATTCCGTAGTGCTCAAGTTTGGATAGAAGGGTTTTGTGGTCTACACAATCAAAGGCTTTGGAGAGGTCACAAAAGACACCAATTGCATTCTGACAACACTCCCAAGCATCATAGATGTTTTGTAAAAGTGCAACACCTGCATCCGTTGTTGATCGACCCTTAGTAAATCCATACTGATCACCATGGAACAGACTATTTTTGTTGAAAAAATCTAATAATTGGTTAAAAATTATCTTTTCGAATATTTTGCTCAGTGCTGGCAGAATAGAAATGGGACGGTAATTTGTTGGATCATTTCTGTCACCAGTCTTAAATAGAGGGATAACTTTACTTAACTTCATCATGTCAGGGAAAGATCCCGCGTCTACACATTTATTAAATATGGAAGCTAAGTAAGGCGCAATTACATCTATAATATTACTTATATCGGATACAGAAATGTCCCACAAATCACCAGTTTTTTTATTATTCAAGCTTTTAAAAGTATCAATGATATTTTTAGGTGTGACGTATTTGAATATTAGCCTATCTTTACATTTAGGTACGCAATTGGTTAATAGCTTTTTTGATTTCCTAGATGAGGACATTAGTGGGGCGGTTGTATTAAGGGGAATGTTTGTGAAAAAGTTCTCAAAGTATTGTGCGACATATTCACTAGTGTCTAGAACCTTATTGTTAATGTTTAACTCAATTTTATTTACTCGTTGCTTGTTTTTCCCGGTTTCAGTGTTAATAATATTCCAGGTTGTCTTTATTTTATCTTTAGAATCTAGAATAGTTTTTCTGGTGTATAACGACTTCGCGCATAAACATACTTTTTTAAAAAGCTTTGAGTAAGTTCTAACGTAATTAATGAAATTAGGTGTTTGGTTATAAGCTTTCATAGCTAATAATTCATATAGCCTATTCCTACTAATATGAATCCCTGTGGTAGCCCATTCGCTAAACTTTTTCCGATTACGTTTCTTTCCCTTTTTAAGTGGAAAATTATTATTAAATTCTGATTCAATCACACCGAATATTTTATTATACAAAATATCCGGATCATCCCGAGTTTCTTCAATTACCGGTAATTTTGTCGAAACTGTATCCCTAAATTTTTGAATTTTATCTTTAGTAATAGCTCTGTAGGTTATTTCAGGTAATTCTACTTCTACTGCGTTGTTGGCAAATTTCACGAACTGACCAAAATGATCAGATGTTATATTTTTAATTATAGCTTTATCGACAGCAGTGCAATCACAGAAAACATTGGAAAATGACCTCAAATTGTCCTAGGTTTTGGACGTTTATCTATATGAGTATTTGTTATAAAATATAATATAGTTGAGTTAGTATCCCATAACACAAGTCTCGAATTTACTTTGGGGCTTGCTCATGGCTCAATCAGTGTAATTTGTCAAAAAAAAAACTCTTCAACAAAGTGATTGGTCAAATTTTGATATGTCACATTGTTTCAGGAAATAAAATTCAGTGTAACTCCCGTACAAGTAAAGAAGGAGTAATTTCTTTTCCACTACTAACGCATAGTGTAGCATTTTGTTGAATAGGTCTTTCTAAAATAATTTGAGCTTGTAAAAATCAATTTTCAATTTATGTATCCGTTTCTGAACGATATGGTTTCATAGTAAAAAGTTTCCCCCACTCGATCTGCTTAACACGCTCAGCGTTATGTGTATAATTTTTGATACACCTTGATTGTTCTACTATTGTGTCTGGAATCCATGGCGGTCAATGGGTTAAAGATTATATATGGACACGGAAAAATTCACAATAGTAGTAAACATTTCAAGGAAAACTTTTAGAACTAAGAAGGGTTTACAAATTAACAAGTTATGGGCGACCAAATTATACAATGTACTCGGATGAAGAAAATTTCATACAAATTAATTCTTTATTTATCATAACGTAATCATTTGGATATAAAATTACATTAAACTGAAAGCTATTCCATAAATTATAACTATTACAAATACAATAGAAAATAATCTTAGACGTTTTCAGTGACGTGAACTTAAAGTCAGCCCGAGACGCACTAGGCCGATCATTCTTAACTCTCTAGCTGCCCGATTCTTAACTCTCTAGCTGCCGTCTTCTTGTTTGTTTTACTCGATTCTTTCATTGTTATTTTGTTATAAACTCAATGAAAAAAGATATCGGTCTAGTAGCATTGGAATTGTCTAACACAGCACTACCTCACTCAGCTTCAACGGAGTCTAGACTGACAAGTCTCAAGGGTATTGGTTACAATAATATCCGAAGCCTTCCTCATTTGATCCACCTTTTATGTAAGTGGTTGCCCTCTTGGCTTCTTCTCAGTTACTTTGCCTTCTAAAGGTTATTTTCCTCTCGGCAAGCTATTAGGTCAATGTTATTCAGTATTGGAGGTGAATGGTTAACAAACAGACTTTGATGTAAAGCTCATAAAAAAAATGAGTGTATCTTTTCATTCAGTGAATAAGCAGAATTTGACTCCGCCAGCCACATTTCAAATGTATAATTTCTTATCAAAGGGACCATCTATTAATAATAACGTAATACACTAAGGGGGAGGGAGGGGGTCAATGAAGTGTGAAGTGTGACATTTTGTGACAGGTGAGAGAGGTCATAAGGTTCGTGACACAATACAAAATCTATATCTATGCAAAAAACACAAATTTTTAACAAAATTAAATAGTAAATTTAACATAATCATGTAATGCGTCTATCAGTTAATTAACAATATAATATTAAAGAAATACAATACAAAAGATTTCCAGCTTATCAGTTAAATATTTAGTAGTTTCACTCACTTACTCACTCACTCATGTTTATTAAAGAATCATGAAATTTCGGTATCTGTGACGTTTCAATAGGTGGGTCTCAAAATTGTGACCAACTTAACAAGGAGGAAGAGGAGGGGGAGTCAATGAGTCATGAAATTTGTATCACGTAATTTATAGATGGTCCCATATTGGATATTTAGGCCAGTCATAAGTTATTGATATATTTATATATGGTTTTTCTGTCTAGATTTGTTTCAACGTTTCTCAGTCGTATCACTAAGTAGCAAAATAAATGTTAGGTACCATGGTATAATAAAACAGGTATTCTCTTCCCGAGATGGAACTTGACTACGTCACAAAGTGTTGCCACTGATTGTTCTTTTCAGTAAGTTTAAGGACTTTCTCAATTAGTTCATAATATTAAATAAAATATTAAGTTACTCAGCTATTTAGCATCTCGCGATTCTCGCGTGATTCATCAATTAAATATTTTATAAATTGATATAATGGATTATTAAATCGAAATTGGTATATAAAGTTCAAAAATGCATTACGGTCGGGTAATTCAATTTCACACAGTGGCAACATATCAAACTGATGACGTAGTCATGTTCCACCTACGTCATCAGCTGTCACGGGAAGAGAATACCTTATTTTAAACCATGTTAGGTACCTTGTTGAGCGATAGTGTATCGTATCCAATCAATGTATGGACTAACTGGTGTAAAGAAGTTGTAGAATGTATGATGCGGTGCATTTCTGTACACTGTACCACTGACAACACCTGTTATTCGTTTATCAATTATCAAAGGACCGCCCGAATCGCCTGCATACGCCATATGGTCTCTATCGTCACATTTAGGAACCACAATTAATTTTGGGTATCTCATTTGATACCCATCCTCGTTTCGAAATCCTTTCATATAATCTTCATTATTCACAAGCCCCTTCCCTAGCTGCAAAGGTTTTAATTCGTCTTCAGCCAACATTTTTTCAAGTTTCGGATTTTCTCTTGTTATGGGAAACGTGATCCCGAAACCGGCGAACACAGCAACCCTACCCACGAATGATTTGAAGTCAGCCGCATGCAGTTTCCCGAAGGAATCCAGATTAATTGCTTCTACAAATATTAAGCCTATATCGTTGTGACTGTAAGGAAACTTTGAAAATGATGGGTGTTGAAATTCTTCTATAACTTTTGATAGTAATTTACTTTCGTTTCTCGGAATGGTCATGTCACCATATCGCACTACCATTGGTTCGTTATGACAGCAGTGGCCTGCAGTTATGACCCACTGGCTAGCTATCAGCGATCCAGTACATACTCTGTAGATTGCTGCTGGAGGTTCCCTCTGTAAGGAAACTACGTAAGGATAGTCGTTATTGACGTCATCCCGTCCTTTGATCACCCTTGGCCTCGGAGTGTGAGCTCCAAATCGCCGGGTCCTAAAATTTGCTGGTCGTCTCAGAGCTACGGCTACTTGAATGACAAACAGCAGAATATAGCTGCAACAAAAGATTTTTATATACTCATTTGAAGATTAACAGGCGATGCGGCTAGTAACCCTACTTATCGCCAACCATGACGCTAAAAGTGGCTTTTGGGTCTTGCGGCCCTGGGATGCAGCTAGTGTTGTAAAAAACTCGAGTCCAAGAGTCTACATTTGCAAACTCGACTTAATTTTGCATGCTTGCTAGACTAAGACATTCACAAGTCAGAGTCAAGTCGAGCACGAGTCGTCGGTGCCCAGACTTGGAGTCGAACAAAAACTCAAGTCTATTAAGGACACCGAGTCGCAGAACCAACTCGAGTTCGAATACAAAACTCGAAGCAACTTTAACTGAACTAAACTTTACAACAAAGCATTAAAACCTTTCAAAACTTTATTTAATATTAATGATAGGTATTACTTAATAACAATATTTGTTATTAACTTTAAATAAACAATTATGATTTTATGAGCGCGACTCAGTCTATAATCAGACTCGAGCACACAACAGTCGAGTCGAGCACTATACCGAACTTGAGTCTATTACGGGAGCTTGAGTGTAAGTGACACATCGAAAGTTGGAGTCGCTATTTATGGGGAACCCATCACTTTCTCGCAATTAACTTCAACGATTTTTATTCCCTATAAAACTATTCGCAAATCTTTTAATACAATATTATATTGAACAAATCCTAAAATCTGTTGACATCGAAATTTCATTTACTCGATTATTCGTTATTGTCAAACTCAGTCTAACGTTATTTCTTTTCATATTTTATGTATTTTATCGAAATAACGTAACATCAATTTTTTTTTACCCATAATTTTGTTTCCACGTAAGTTTCAGTTTGCAAAATAGTTTGAAACATTTAAAAAGAGTGCTAAGACACTTCTATCTATTTTCCTAGGTTAGGGCAATCCTATAGGTTAGGCTATGTTAGAACTGCGACCAATACACGCACGAGCCGAGCGAGCGAAGCGAGCGTGCCGCGGCAGCGGCCGGCGAGTGCTAAGACACTTCTATCCATTTTCCTAGGTTAGGGCAATCCTATAGGTTAGGTTATGTTAGAACTGCGACCAACACACGCACGAGCTGAGCGAGCGAAGCGAGCGTGCCGCGGTAGCGGCCGGCGAGTGCTAAGACACTTCTATCCATTTTCCTAGGTTAGGGCAATCCTATAGGTTAGGTTATGTTAGAACTGCGACCAACACATGCACGAGCTGAGCGAGCGAAGCGAGCGTGCCGCGGTAGCGGCCGGCGAGACACTTCTATCCATTTTCTTAGGTTAGGGCAATCCTATAGGTTAGTTTATGTTAGAACTGCGACCAACACACGCTGCTAAGACACTTCTATCCATTTTTCTAGGTTAGTGCAATCCTATAGGTGAGGTTATGTTAGAACTGCGACCAACACACGTACGAGCCGAGCGAGCGAAGCGAGTTATTATGTGTACCGTTAGATATTGAAACATGTTTTTATGAACAGTTTTATCGATAACTTAATATTTTATATGAAATGTTAGTTCGATATACCGTTTTTCTATAAAAGAAAACCATTTTAAAATATATATTTTTTTAAATGTTGTTATTATAATATGAAACTGCGATGATAAACTTTAGAATTAAGAAAAAAATGTATGAAAAATCGTGGAATAGTTTTCTGGGAAATGAAATTCTATGTCAAAAAAATCTGTATTCTAATAGACACCCCTATTTATGAGTCGAGTCTTGTGATTTACAGTCGAGTTAGAATATTAAGACTCCCAGACTCGAGTTTTTTACAACACTACTCTGCATAGAGCCGCAAGACCCAAAATGCTCTGTCTGCCCAATTAGGGATAAAGACGTGATAGTATGTATGTATGTATATTTGCGGATCTACGGAAGATTTGTAACGATGGAACCACATCACATTACACTATCACACCAATTTTATAAAAGCGAAAGTTTGTGTGTGTGCGTGTGTATGTTTGTGACTTTTTTACGCGTAAACGGCTGGACCAATTTTGGTAAAATTTGTAATGCAGGAAGCTGACACCCTGGAACTGATAACCTAGGGTACTTTAGGTGCGGGTAACACCGCGGGGCGCAACTAGACAAATAAGTTTGGAAAATGCAAAAATGCACTCCCCATAACGCTTACTTTTTTTTGATTAAAACAGCTTTTTGTTCACTGTTTCCATTGAATAAAATAACCTTTTTAGTGGTGGTATGGTTTAAATAATAAAATTACATTAAATCAACAAAAAATATTTTTTTTTTAGATATGAACATTGTAATTAGTTGAAACTGGTCTATCCGTTCGAGTGCTACGATGCCACAGACACACAAACATTCGCGTAAAACATAACTCCCCTCTTTAGTGTCGGGAGTTCTAAATACTTGATTGTATAGTTCGAGTATAAACACATTTTTACCCAAAACAAGTTATTTTAAGTATAACACGTAGAACTTTCATTGTTTTGCAAGTGTTTTATTTTTCGTCTGTTATTTGAACCTTATCTTGAAAATTAAATTTCTTTCAGCATAAACTGATTTTTATATGGCTAGTCATAAAAATATTATGCTGGTGCTTATACTTTCTTATTATTGTCGTGGTTTACTAAGGGCTTTTACATACCAGCGACCGTTTGCCCGCGACATATATGTCTGCGACGGTCGCCGACTGTCACCAACGGTCGCATTACACACGACAAACTCTCAAACACTGTCGCGCGATTATCGCCGATTATGGGCGACAGACGCGCGACATCGCGCCACGGTCGCCGATAATCGCCCGACCTTCACGGATCGCACAGCGTTTTTCTACATATTGTATAATGTTCAGTACATTAATATAGGTATAGGAGGTATGTCTATGTCAGATTTTCTTTTAAAGAAGGTAATTATACTTGTTACACTTTTCGGTACTTTACGCTCAAACCCAGGCACTAGCACTGAAGTTTATGGTAAGGTAAAACGGTACATTTCCCCGCTTCCCATTCCGATATAGAATATATCGCGATAAATTTATGGAATCGCGGGCCCACGGTAAAATGCCTTCGAAATATCTGAGAGGGTTGCGATTCCAGGTAAGGGTTAGGTATTTCCGATATTATACTGAATCAAAATGTACTGAAACTATTTTAAGGGTGAATTGAACAACTTTCCCCGAAGAACATGTATCGAAATATGAAAAAAATTGATTGCCGTAGAAGCGGGAGTGACTTAATCCGCTAGATGACAACTAGTCAAATCAGACACTTTTTTTAAATGTGAAAACATACATTTTCTATGGGATTTGTATGATATGTAAAAGCGCGACGTCTTGCTTCTTTGGAGTCAAATAGCAGTCTATAACAGTTTTTTAATCTAAAATCATGTTGAAAATGGATATTACCAATAAAAACACTGAAACTATGTAGTTAAGTTTTATTTTATGAACTTATTTTGACCCAGTCCGTTATTTTCTAAACGTCAAAACATACATTTTCTATGAGATTTTTGTGATTTATGAAAGCGTGACGTCATCCTTTTTTAATACATAAATATAAAGATAAAAAGTAGTTTATTATCGCCAACATTCTACACGAACATGTAACTATTTACAATGAAAAACAATAATTCCATTTGGAGAAAAATTGCGCTCTTAGTATCTGTTTTTCTGCATTTAATCAAAAATCATGTTGAAAATGGATATGATCAGTGAAAGTGACACTATTTTGTGATGTTTAATATATGAACTATACCAAATAATTTATTTTTGACCTAGTCATCTGCTCATTTGAGCTCTTATAGTTTCGGCATGTCCAACTGTCCTTCCGCGACTAGGCTCAGAGTTGGAAAATGACCTCAAATTGTCCTAGGTTTTGGACGTTTATCTATATGAGTACCTATTTGGTATAAAATATAATATCGTTGAGATAGTATCCCATAACACAAGTCTCCAACTTACTTTTGGGGATAATTCAATCAGTGTAATTTATAAAATAAACTCGTCAGCAAAGTTATTGATCAAATTTTGGGTCTTTCAAATTGTTTTAGGTAAACAGTAACTGGTCGAAAGTTAGATTATATGTCCCATTCATCATTATCACCATCATCAGGTCTTTTTAGTCTCCACTGCAGGAGCACGACCCTCTCTGTACTACTTGAGCCAGTGTATACTTGGCCAGAGCAGCAAGAGGACTTAGCCTACACTCTCCTCGCTGGCAAGACGGGTTGGAGAGGTCTCATTGATGTGTATAAGCTTTGTTTAGCTTGTTTTTCCTAAGTCGCCTTTTACGACAACCACAGGAAAACTTGGAGTGGTCCTATTCTACTCTGCCGGAAACCACACGGCTTATGTCAATATGTCACATTGCTTCACGTGAAAAGTAACTAGTCGAAAGTTAGATACGTGATATTGTTTCAGGTGAAAGAGTACCTGGTCAAAATTTTGATATGTCACATTGTTTCAGGAAATAAAATTTAGTGTAACTCCCGTACAAGTAAAGTAGGGGTTTTTTTTAACTACTAACGCATAGAGTAGGATTTTGTTACATAGGTCTTTCTAAAATATTTTTGAGCTTGTGAAAATCATTTTTCGGTTTAGGTATCCATTTCTGAACGATATGGTTTTATAGTAATTTTTTTTGAAGTCAATTATTATTGTCCCCCACTCTATCTGCTAAACGATTATATATGGACACGTGGAAATATTCATAATAGTAGCAAACATTTCAAGGAAAACTTTTAGAACTAAGAAGGGTTTACAAATTAAAAAGTTATGGGCGACCAAATTATACAATGTACTGGGATAAAGAAAATTTCATACAAATTAATTATTTATTTATCATAACTTAATCATTTGGATAAAATTACATTAAACTGAAAGCTATTCTATAAATTAAAACTATAACAAATACAATAGACAATAATCTAAGACGTTTTCAGTGGCGTGAACTCAAAGTCAGCCCGAGACGCACTTGGCCGATTCTTAACTCTCTAGCTGCCGTCTTCTCGTTTGTTTTACTCGATTCTTTCATTGTTATTTTGTTATAAACTCAATGAAAAAAGATATCGGTCTAGTAGCATTGGAATTGTCAAACACAGCACTACCTCACTCAGCTTCAACGGAGTCTAGACTGACAGGTCTCAAGGGTTTTGGTTACAATAATATCCGAAGCCTTCCTTATTTGATCCACCTCTAATGTAAGTGGTTGCCCTCTTGGCTTCTTCTCAGTTACTTTGCCTTCTGAAGGTTATTTTCCTCTCGACAAGCTATTAGGTCAATGTTATTCAGTATTGGAGGTGAATGGTTAACAAACAGACTTTGATGTAAAGCTCATAAAAAAAATGAGTGTATTTTTTCATTCAGTGAATAAGCAGAATTTGACTCCGCCAGCCACATTTCAAATGTATAATTTCTTATCAAAGGGACCATCTATTAATAATAACGTAATACACTAAGGGGGAGGGAGGGGGTCAATGAAGTGTGAAGTGTGACATTTTGTGACAGGTGAGAGAGGTCATAAGGTTCGTGTCACAATACAAAATCTATATCTATGCAAAAAACACAAATTTTTAACAAAATTAAATAGTAAATTTAACATAATCATGTAATGCGTCTATCAGTTAATTAACAATATAATATTAAAGAAATACAATACAAAAGATTTCCAGCTTATCAGTTAAATATTTAGTAGTTTCACTCACTTACTCACTCACTCATGTTTATTTAAGAATCATGAAATTTCGGTATCTGTGACGTTTCAATAGGTGGGTCTCAAAATTGTGATCAACTTAACAAGGAGGAAGAGGAGGGGGAGTCAATGAGTCATGAAATTTGTATCACGTAATTTATAGATGGTCCCATATTGGATATTTAGGCCAGTCATAAGTTATTGATATATTTATATATGGTTTTTCTGTCTAGATTTGTTTCAACGTTTCTCAGTCGTATCACTAAGTAGCAAAATAAATGTTAGGTACCATGGTATAATAAAACAGGTATTCTCTTCCCGAGATGGAACTTGACTACGTCACAAAGTGTTGCCACTGATTGTTCTTTTCAGTAAGTTTAAGGACTTTCTCAATTAGTTCATAATATTAAATAAAATATTAAGTTACTCAGCTATTTAGCATCTCGCGATTCTCGCGTGATTCATCAATTAAATATTTTATAAATTGATATAATGGATTATTAAATCGAAATTGGTATATAAAGTTCAAAAATGCATTACGGTCGGGTAATTCAATTTCACACAGTGGCAACATATCAAACTGATGACGTAGTCATGTTCCACCTACGTCATCAGCTGTCACGGGAAGAGAATACCTTATTTTAAACCATGTTAGGTACCTTGTTGAGCGATAGTGTATCGTATCCAATCAATGTATGGACTAACTGGTGTAAAGAAGTTGTAGAATGTATGATGCGGTGCATTTCTGTACACTGTACCACTGACAACACCTGTTATTCGTTTATCAATTATCAAAGGACCACCCGAATCGCCTGCATACGCCATATGGTCTCTATCGTCACATTTAGGAACCACAATTAATTTTGGGTATCTCATTTGATACCCATCCTCGTTTCGAAATCCTTTCATATAATCTTCGTTATTCACAAGCCCCTTCCCTAGCTGCAAAGGTTTTAATTCGTCTTCAGCCAACATTTTTTCAAGTTTCGGATTTTCTCTTGTTATGGGAAACGTGATCCCGAAACCGGCGAACACAGCAACCCTACCCACGAATGATTTGAAGTCAGCCGCATGCAGTTTCCCGAAGGAATCCAGATTAATTGCTTCTACAAATATTAAGCCTATATCGTTGTGACTGTAAGGAAACTTCGAAAATGATGGGTGTTGAAATTCTTTTATGACTTTTGATAGTAATTTACTTTCGTTTCGCGGAATGGTCATGTCACCATATCGCACTACCATTGGTTCGTTATGACAGCAGTGGCCTGCAGTTATGACCCACTGGCTAGCTATCAGCGATCCAGTACATACTCTGTAGATTGCTGCTGGAGGTTCCCTCTGTAAGGAAACTACGTAAGGATAGTCGTTATTGACGTCATCCCGTCCTTTGATCACCCTTGGCCTCGGAGTGTGAGCTCCAAATCGCCGGGTCCTAAAATTTGCTGGTCGTCTCAGAGCTACGGCTACTTGAATGACAAACAGCAGAATATAGCTGCAACAAAAGATTTTTATATACTCATTTGAAGATTAACAGGCGATGCGGCTAGTAACCCTACTTATCGCCAACCATGACGCTAAAAGTGGCTTTTGGGTCTTGCGGCCCTGGGATGCAGCTAGTGTTGTAAAAAACTCGAGTCCAAGAGTCTACATTTGCAAACTCGACTTAATTTTGCATGCTTGCTAGACTAAGACATTCACAAGTCAGAGTCAAGTCGAGCACGAGTCGTCGGTGCCCAGACTTGGAGTCGAACAAAAACTCAAGTCTATTAAGGACACCGAGTCGCAGAACCAACTCGAGTTCGAATACAAAACTCGAAGCAACTTTAACTGAACTAAACTTTACAACAAAGCATTAAAACCTTTCAAAACTTTATTTAATATTAATGATAGGTATTACTTAATAACAATATTTGTTATTAACTTTAAATAAACAATTATGATTTTATGAGCGCGACTCAGTCTATAATCAGACTCGAGCACACAACAGTCGAGTCGAGCACTATACCGAACTTGAGTCTATTACGGGAGCTTGAGTGTAAGTGACACATCGAAAGTTGGAGTCGCTATTTATGGGGAACCCATCACTTTCTCGCAATTAACTTCAACGATTTTTATTCCCCATAAAACTATTCGCAAATCTTTTAATACAATATTATATTGAACAAATCCTAAAATCTGTTGACATCGAAATTTCATTTACTCGATTATTCGTTATTGTCAAACTCAGTCTAACGTTATTTCTTTTCATATTTTATGTATTTTATCGAAATAACGTAACATCAATTTTTTTTACCCATAATTTTGTTTCCACGTAAGTTTCAGTTTGCAAAATAGTTTGAAACATTTAAAAAGAGTGCTAAGACACTTCTATCTATTTTCCTAGGTTAGGGCAATCCTATAGGTTAGGTTATGTTAGAACTGCGACCAACACACGCACGAGCCGAGCGAGCGAAGCGAGCGTGCCGCGGCAGCGGCCGGCGAGTGCTAAGACACTTCTATCCATTTTCCTAGGTTAGGGCAATCCTATAGGTTAGGTTATGTTAGAACTGCGACCAACACACGCACGAGCTGAGCGAGCGAAGCGAGCGTGCCGCGGTAGCGGCCGGCGAGTGCTAAGACACTTCTATCCATTTTCCTAGGTTAGGGCAATCCTATAGGTTAGGTTATGTTAGAACTGCGACCAACACATGCACGAGCTGAGCGAGCGAAGCGAGCGTGCCGCGGTAGCGGCCGGCGAGACACTTCTATCCATTTTCTTAGGTTAGGGCAATCCTATAGGTTAGGTTATGTTAGAACTGCGACCAACACACGCTGCTAAGACACTTCTATCCATTTTTCTAGGTTAGTGCAATCCTATAGGTAAGGTTATGTTAGAACTGCGACCAACACACGCACGAGCCGAGCGAGCGAAGCGAGTTATTATGTGTACCGTTAGATATTGAAACATGTTTTTATGAACAGTTTTATCGATAACTTAATATTTTATATGAAATGTTAGTTCGATATACCGTTTTTCTATAAAAGAAAACCATTTTAAAATATATATTTTTTTAAATGTTGTTATTATAATATGAAACTGCGATGATAAACTATTCGTTTTATTAAGAAAAAAATGTATTAAAAATCGTGGAATAGTTTTCTGGGAAATGAAATTCTATGTCAAAAAAATCTGTATTCTAATAGACACCCCTATTTATGAGTCGAGTCTTGTGATTTACAGTCGAGTTAGAATATTAAGACTCCCAGACTCGAGTTTTTTACAACACTACTCTGCATAGAGCCGCAAGACCCAAAATGCTCTGTCTGCCCAATTAGGGATAAAGACGTGATAGTATGTATGTATGTATATTTGCGGATCTACGGAAGATTTGTAACGATGGAACCACATCACATCACACCATCTTTATAAAAGCGAAAGTTTGTGTGCGTGTGTATGTTTGTGACTTTTTTACGCGTAAACGGCTGGACCAATTTTGGTAAAATTTGTTATGCAGGAAGCTGACACCCTGGAACTGATAACCTAGTGTATTTTAGGTGCGGGTAACACCGCGGAGCGCAACTATACAAATAAGTTTGGAAAATGCAAAAATGCACTCCCCATAACGCTTACTTTTTTTTTATTAAAACAGCTTTTTGTTCACTGTTTCCATTGAATAAAATAACCTTTTTAGTGGTGGTATGGTTTAAATAATAAAATTACATTAAATCAACAAAAAATATTTTTTTTTAAATATGAACATTGTAATTAGTTGAAACTGGTCTATCCGTTCGAGTGCTACGATGCCACAGACACACAAACATTCGCGTAAAACATAACTCCCCTCTTTATTGTCGGTATTGTATAGTACGAGTATAAACACATTTTTACCCAAAAAAGTTATTTTAAGTATAACACGTAGAACTTTCATTGTTTTGCAAGTGTTTTATTTTTCGTCTGTTATTTGAACCTTATCTTGAAAATTAAATTTCTTTCAGCATAAACTGATTTTTATATGGCTAGTCATAAAAATATTATGCTGGTGCTTATACTTTCTTATTATTGTCGTGGTTTACTAAGGGCTTTTACATACCAGCGACCGTTTGCCCGCGACATATATGTCTGCGACGGTCGCCGATTATCACCAACGGTCGCGTGACAGACGTCAATCTCTCAAACACTGTCGCGCGATTATCGCCGATTATGGGCGACAGACGCGCGACATCGCGCCACGGTCGCCGATAATCGCCCGACCTTCACGGATCGCACAGCGTTTTTCTACATATTGTATAATGTTCAGTACATTAATATAGGTATAGGAGGTATGTCTATGTCAGATTTTCTTTTAAAGAAGGAGATTATACTTGTTACACTTTTCGGTACTTTACGCTCAAACCCAGGCACTAGCACTGAAGTTTATGGTAAGGTAAAACGGTACATTTCCCCGCTTCCCATTCCGATATAGAATATATCGCAATAAATTTATGGAATCGCGGGCCCACGGTAAAATGCCTTCGAAATATCTGAGAGGGTTGGGATGCCAGGTAAGGGTTAGGTATTTCCGATATTATACTGAATCAAAATGTTCTGAAACTATTTTAAGGGTGAATTGAACAACTTTCCCCGAAGAACATGT
Source organism: Acrobasis consociella (assembly GCA_963555685.1). NCBI lineage: Eukaryota > Metazoa > Arthropoda > Insecta > Lepidoptera > Pyralidae > Acrobasis > Acrobasis consociella. The sequence goes on from OY743127.1 coordinate 3,210,487, forward strand.
ATCAAAATATGAAAAAAATTGATTGCCGTAGAAGCGGGAGTGACTTAATTCGCTAGATGACAACTAGTCGGATTAGTCGCTGTTCGTGCGTCCATAGTTTTATGTAAACAACAGCGTTGGTTGCGGTTCGGGCGTTCTAAAAAATGACAAAAAAATGTGATCCTAAGATGGTAGCGGTTCGTGCGCTCAACAAAATTACATTATTGCATTGGTTGCGTTTCGGGATCTCTTCGATAGACTATCCTCGACAAGTTTATTGAAGAGATCCCGAAACGCAACCACTGCAATTATGTAATTTTGTTGAGCGCACGAACCGCTACCATCTTAGGATCACATTTTTTTTGTCATTTTGTAGAACGCCCGAACCGCAACCAACGCTGTTGTTTACATAAAACTATGGACGCACGAACAGCGACTAATCCAACTAGTCAAATCAGACCCTTTTTTAAAATGTGAAAACATACATTTTATATGGGATTTGTATGATATGTAAAAGCGCGACGTCTTGCTTCTTTGGAGTCAAATAGCAGTCTATAACAGTTTTTTAATCTAAAATCATGTTGAAAATGGATATTACCAATAAAAACACTGAAACTATGTAGTTAATAATCCATTGTATCAATTTATAAAATATTTGATTGATGAATCACGCGAGAATCCGAGATACTAAATAGCTAAGTTACTTAATATTTTATTTAATATTCATGAACTAATTGAGAAAGTCCTTAAACTTACTGAAAAGAACAATCAGTGGCAACACTTTGTGACGTAGTCAAGATCCATCTCGGGAAGAGAATACCTGTTTTATTATACCATGGTACCTAACATTTATTTTGCTACTTAGTGATACGACTGAGAAACGTTGAAACAAATCTAGACAGAAAAACCATAGATAAATATATCAATAACTTATGACTGGCCTAAATATCCAATATGTACAATATCACGTCGGGGTCACCAGTGTAACGCTTACTATGACTGGAACAGGTATCAAAAGAAACGTCTGTATACTTAACACCTCTGATTTATTTGGCACGCGTATTACATACACGGCAGTGTGCGGACGACTGCTTTTACATGCTTAGTGTCTACAAAAATGCTGCCTAAGCGCTATACATAATTAACCAAACCCCTACAGGACCATCTATAAATTACGTTAAACTAATTTCATGACTCATTGACTCCCCCTCCTCTTCCTCCTTGTTAAGTTGGTCACAATTTTGAGACCCACCTATTGAAACGTCACAGATACCGAAATTTCATGTTTCTTAAATAAACATGAGTGAGTGAGTAAGTGAGTGAAACTACTAAATATTTAACTGATAAGCTGGAAATCTTTTGTATTGTATTTCGTTAATATTATATTGTTATTAAACTGATGACGCATTACATGATTATGTTAAATTTATTGTTTGTTAAAAATTTCTGTTTTTTGCATAGATATAGATTTTGTATTGTATCACGAACCTTGATGACCTCTCTCACCCTCTGTCACACAATGTCACACTTCATTGACCCCCTCCCCCCCATAATGTATTACGTATTTATTAATGGATGGTCCCTATGAAAAGAAATGATACATTTGAAATGTGGCTGGAGGAGTCGAATGCTGCTTATTCACTGAATGAAAAAATACACACATTTTTTTTCTATGAGCTTCACATCAAAGTCTGTTTGTTACCCATTTACCTTCAATACTGAATAACATTGACCTAATAGCTTGTCGAGAGGAAAATAACCTTCAGAAGGCAAAGTAACTGAGAAGAAGCCAAGAGGGCAACCACTTACATTAGAGGTGGATCAAATAAGGAAGGCTTCGGATATTATTGTAACCAAAACCCTTGAGACCTGTCAGTCTAGACTCCGTTGAAGCTGAGTGAGTTAGTGTTGTGTTTGACAATTCCAATGCTACTAGACCGATATCTTTTTTCATTGAGTTTATAACAAAATAACAATGAAAGAATCGAGTAAAACAAACGAGAAGACGGCAGCTAGAGAGTTAAGAATCGGCCAAGTGCGTCTCGGGCTGACTTTGAGTTCACGCCACTGAAAACGTCTTAGATTATTTTCTATTGTATTTGTTATAGTTTTAATTTATAGAATAGCTTTCAGTTTAATGTAATTTTATCCAAATGATTAAGTTATGATAAATAAATAATTAATTTGTATGAAATTTTCTTTATCCCAGTACATTGTATAATTTGGTCGCCCATAACTTTTTAATTTGTAAACCCTTCTTAGTTCTAAAAGTTTTCCTTGAAATGTTTGCTACTATTATGAATATTTCCACGTGTCCATATATAATCGTTTAGCAGATAGAGTGGGGGACAATAATAATTGACTTTAAAAAAAAATTACTATAAAACCATATCGTTCAGAAATGGATACCTAAACCGAAAAATGATTTTCACAAGCTCAAAAATATTTTAGAAAGACCTATGTAACAAAATCCTACTCTATGCGTTAGTAGTAAAAAAAAAACCCCTACTTTACTTGTACGGGAGTTACACTAAATTTTATTTCCTGAAACAATGTGACATATCAAAATTTTGACCAGGTACTCTTTCACCTGAAACAATATCACGTATCTAACTTTCGACTAGTTACTTTTCACGTGAAGCAATGTGACATATTGACATAAGCCGTGTGGTTTCCGGCAGAGTAGAATAGGACCACTCCAAGTTTTCCTGTGGTTGTCGTAAAAGGCGACTTAGGAAAAACAAGCTAAACAAAGCTTATACACATCAATGAGACCTCTCCAACCCGTCTTGCCAGCGAGGAGAGTGTAGGCTAAGTCCTCTTGCTGTTCTGGCCAAGTATACACTGGCTCAAGTAGTACAGAGAGGGTCGTGCTCCTGCACTGGAGACTAAAAAGACCTGATGATGGTGATAATGATGAATGGGACATATTATCTAACTTTCGACCAGTTACTGTTTACCTAAAACAATTTGACAGACCCAAAATTTGATCAATATCTTTGTTGACGAGTATTTTTTTTTATAAATTACACTGATTGAATTATCCCCAAAAGTACTATCTCAACGATATTATATTTTATACCAAATACTCATATAGATAAACGTCCAAAACCTAGGACAATTTGAGGTCATTTTCCAACTCTGAGCCTAGTCGCGGAAGGACAGTTGGACATGCCGAAACTATAAGAGCTCAAATGAGCAGATGACTGGGTCAAAAATTAATTATTTGGTATAGTTCATATATTGAACATCACAAAATAGTGTTACTTTCACTGATCATATCCATTTTCAACATGATTTTTGATTAAATGCAGAAAAACAGATACTAAGAGCGCAATTTTTCTCCAAATAGAATTATTGTTTTTCATTGTAAATAGTTACATGTTCGTGTAGAATGTTGGCGATAATAAACTACTTTTTATCTTTATATTTATGTTTTAAAAAAGGATGACGTCACGCTTTCATAAATCACACAAATCTCATAGAAAATGTATGTTTTGACGTTTAGAAAATAACGGACTGGGTCAAAATAAGTTCATAAAATAAAACTTAACTACATAGTTTCAGTGTTTTTATTGGTAATATCCATTTTCAACATGATTTTAGATTAAAAAACTGTTATAGACTGCTATTTGACTCCAAAGAAGCAAGACGTCGCGCTTTTACATATCATACAAATCCCATAGAAAATGTATGTTTTCACATTTTAAAAAAGTGTCTGATTTGACTAGTTGGATTAGTCGCTGTTCGTGCGTCCATAGTTTTATGTAAACAACAGCGTTGGTTGCGGTTCGGGCGTTCTACAAAATGACAAAAAAAATGTGATCCTAAGATGGTAGCGGTTCGTGCGCTCAACAAAATTACATAATTGCAGTGGTTGCGTTTCGGGATCTCTTCAATAAACTTGTCGAGGATAGTCTATCGAAGAGATCCCGAAACGCAACCAATGCAATAATGTAATTTTGTTGAGCGCACGAACCGCTACCATCTTAGGATCACATTTTTTTGTCATTTTTTAGAACGCCCGAACCGCAACCAACGCTGTTGTTTACATAAAACTATGGACGCACGAACAGCGACTAATCCAACTAGTCAAATCAGACACTTTTTTAAAATGTGAAAACATACATTTTCTATGGGATTTGTATGATATGTAAAAGCGCGACGTCTTGCTTCTTTGGAGTCAAATAGCAGTCTATAACAGTTTTTTAATCTAAAATCATGTTGAAAATGGATATTACCAATAAAAACACTGAAACTATGTAGTTAAGTTTTATTTTATGAACTTATTTTGACCCAGTCCGTTATTTTCTAAACGTCAAAACATACATTTTCTATGAGATTTGTGTGATTTATGAAAGCGTGACGTCATCCTTTTTTAAAACATAAATATAAAGATAAAAAGTAGTTTATTATCGCCAACATTCTACACGAACATGTAACTATTTACAATGAAAAACAATAATTCTATTTGGAGAAAAATTGCGCTCTTAGTATCTGTTTTTCTGCATTTAATCAAAAATCATGTTGAAAATGGATATGATCAGTGAAAGTAACACTATTTTGTGATGTTCAATATATGAACTATACCAAATAATTAATTTTTGACCCAGTCATCTGCTCATTTGAGCTCTTATAGTTTCGGCATGTCCAACTGTCCTTCCGCGACTAGGCTCAGAGTTGGAAAATGACCTCAAATTGTCCTAGGTTTTGGACGTTTATCTATATGAGTATTTGGTATAAAATATAATATCGTTGAGATAGTACTTTTGGGGATAATTCAATCAGTGTAATTTATAAAAAAAAATACTCGTCAACAAAGATATTGATCAAATTTTGGGTCTGTCAAATTGTTTTAGGTAAACAGTAACTGGTCGAAAGTTAGATAATATGTCCCATTCATCATTATCACCATCATCAGGTCTTTTTAGTCTCCAGTGCAGGAGCACGACCCTCTCTGTACTACTTGAGCCAGTGTATACTTGGCCAGAACAGCAAGAGGACTTAGCCTACACTCTCCTCGCTGGCAAGACGGGTTGGAGAGGTCTCATTGATGTGTATAAGCTTTGTTTAGCTTGTTTTTCCTAAGTCGCCTTTTACGACAACCACAGGAAAACTTGGAGTGGTCCTATTCTACTCTGCCGGAAACCACACGGCTTATGTCAATATGTCACATTGCTTCACGTGAAAAGTAACTAGTCGAAAGTTAGATACGTGATATTGTTTCAGGTGAAAGAGTACCTGGTCAAAATTTTGATATGTCACATTGTTTCAGGAAATAAAATTTAGTGTAACTCCCGTACAAGTAAAGTAGGGGTTTTTTTTTTACTACTAACGCATAGAGTAGGATTTTGTTACATAGGTCTTTCTAAAATATTTTTGAGCTTGTGAAAATCATTTTTCGGTTTAGGTATCCATTTCTGAACGATATGGTTTTATAGTAATTTTTTTTTAAAGTCAATTATTATTGTCCCCCACTCTATCTGCTAAACGATTATATATGGACACGTGGAAATATTCATAATAGTAGCAAACATTTCAAGGAAAACTTTTAGAACTAAGAAGGGTTTACAAATTAAAAAGTTATGGGCGACCAAATTATACAATGTACTGGGATAAAGAAAATTTCATACAAATTAATTATTTATTTATCATAACTTAATCATTTGGATAAAATTACATTAAACTGAAAGCTATTCTATAAATTAAAACTATAACAAATACAATAGAAAATAATCTAAGACGTTTTCAGTGGCGTGAACTCAAAGTCAGCCCGAGACGCACTTGGCCGATTCTTAACTCTCTAGCTGCCGTCTTCTCGTTTGTTTTACTCGATTCTTTCATTGTTATTTTGTTATAAACTCAATGAAAAAAGATATCGGTCTAGTAGCATTGGAATTGTCAAACACAACACTAACTCACTCAGCTTCAACGGAGTCTAGACTGACAGGTCTCAAGGGTTTTGGTTACAATAATATCCGAAGCCTTCCTTATTTGATCCACCTCTAATGTAAGTGGTTGCCCTCTTGGCTTCTTCTCAGTTACTTTGCCTTCTGAAGGTTATTTTCCTCTCGACAAGCTATTAGGTCAATGTTATTCAGTATTGAAGGTAAATGGGTAACAAACAGACTTTGATGTGAAGCTCATAGAAAAAAAATGTGTGTATTTTTTCATTCAGTGAATAAGCAGCATTCGACTCCTCCAGCCACATTTCAAATGTATCATTTCTTTTCATAGGGACCATCCATTAATAAATACGTAATACATTATGGGGGGGAGGGGGTCAATGAAGTGTGACATTGTGTGACAGAGGGTGAGAGAGGTCATCAAGGTTCGTGATACAATACAAAATCTATATCTATGCAAAAAACAGAAATTTTTAACAAACAATAAATTTAACATAATCATGTAATGCGTCATCAGTTTAATAACAATATAATATTAACGAAATACAATACAAAAGATTTCCAGCTTATCAGTTAAATATTTAGTAGTTTCACTCACTTACTCACTCACTCATGTTTATTTAAGAAACATGAAATTTCGGTATCTGTGACGTTTCAATAGGTGGGTCTCAAAATTGTGACCAACTTAACAAGGAGGAAGAGGAGGGGGAGTCAATGAGTCATGAAATTAGTTTAACGTAATTTATAGATGGTCCTGTAGGGGTTTGGTTAATTATGTATAGCGCTTAGGCAGCATTTTTGTAGACACTAAGCATGTAAAAGCAGTCGTCCGCACACTGCCGTGTATGTAATACGCGTGCCAAATAAATCAGAGGTGTTAAGTATACAGACGTTTCTTTTGATACCTGTTCCAGTCATAGTAAGCGTTACACTGGTGACCCCGACGTGATATTGTACATATTGGATATTTAGGCCAGTCATAAGTTATTGATATATTTATCTATGGTTTTTCTGTCTAGATTTGTTTCAACGTTTCTCAGTCGTATCACTAAGTAGCAAAATAAATGTTAGGTACCATGGTATAATAAAACAGGTATTCTCTTCCCGAGATGGATCTTGACTACGTCACAAAGTGTTGCCACTGATTGTTCTTTTCAGTAAGTTTAAGGACTTTCTCAATTAGTTCATGAATATTAAATAAAATATTAAGTAACTTAGCTATTTAGTATCTCGGATTCTCGCGTGATTCATCAATCAAATATTTTATAAATTGATACAATGGATTATTAATTCGAAATTGGTATATAAAGTTCAAAAATGCATTACGGTTGGGTAATTCATTTTCACACAGTGGCAACATATCAAACTGATGACGTATCAAGTTCCACCTACATCATCAGCTGTCACGGTAAGAGAATACCTTATTTTAAACCATGTTAGGTACCTTGTTGAGCGATAGTGTGTCGTATCCAATCAATGTATGGACTAACTGGTGTAAAAAAGGAGTAGAATGTATGATGCGGTGCATTTCTGTACACTGTACTACTGACAACACCTGTTATCCGTTTATCAATTATCAAAGGACCACCCGAATCGCCTGCATACGCCATATGGTCCCTATCGTCACATTTAGGAACCACAATTAATTTTGGGTATATCATTTGATACACATCCTCGTTTCGAAATCCTTTCATATAATCTTCGTTATTCACAAGCCCCTTTCCTAGCTGCAAAGGTTTTAATTCCTCTTCAGCCAACATTTTTTCAGGTATCAAATTTACATTTATTGGAAACGTGAGCCCGAAACCGGCGAACACAGCAACCCTACCCACAAATGATTTGAAGTCAGCCGCATGCAGTTTCCCGAAGAAATCCAGATTAATTGCTTCTACAAATATTAAGGCTATATCGTTGTGAACGTAAGGAAACTTTGAAAATGATGGGTGTTGAAATTCTTTTATAACTTTTGATAGTAATTTACTTTCGTTTCTCGGAATGGTCATGTCACCATATCGCACTACCATTGGTTCGTTATGACAGCAGTGGCCTGCAGTTATGACCCACTGGCTAGCTATCAGCGATCTAGTACATACTCTGTAGATTCGTGCTGGAGGTTTCCTCTGTAAGGAAACTACGTAAGGATAGTCGTTATTGACGTCATCCCGTCCTTTGATCACCCTTGGCCTCGGAGTATGAGGTCCAAATCGCCGGGTCCTAAAATTTGCTGGTCGTCTCAGAGCTACGGCTACTTGAATGACAAACAGCAGAATATAGCTGCAACAAAAGATTCTTATATACTCATTTGAAGATTAACAGGCGATGCGGCTAGTAACCCTACTTATCGCCCACCATGACGCTAAAAGTGGCTTTTGGGTCTTGCGGCCCTGGGATGCAGCTAGTGTTGTAAAAAACTCAAGTCCAAGAGTCTACATTTGCAAACTCGACTTATTATATAATGTTCAGTACATTAATATAGGTATAGGAGGTATGTCTATGTCAGATTTTCTTTTAAAGAAGGTAATTATACTTGTTACACTTTTCGGTACTTTACGCTCAAACCCAGGCACTAGCACTGAAGTTTATGGTAAGGTAAAACGGTACATTTCCCCGCTTCCCATTCCGATATAGAATATATCGCAATAAATTTATGGAATCGCGGGCCCACGGTAAAATGCCTTCGAAATATCTGAGAGGGTTGCGATGCCAGGTAAGGGTTAGGTATTTCCGATATTATACTGAATCAAAATGTACTGAAACTATTTTAAGGGTGAATTGAACAACTTTCCCCGAAGAACATGTATCGAAATATGAAAAAAATTGATTGCCGTAGAAGCGGGAGTGACTTAATCCGCTAGATGACAACTAGTCAAATCAGACACTTTTTTTAAATGTGAAAACATACATTTTCTATGGGATTTGTATGATATGTAAAAGCGCAACGTCTTGCTTCTTTGGAGTCAAATAGCAGTCTATAACAGTTTTTTAATCTAAAATCATGTTGAAAATGGATATTACCAATAAAACACTGAAACTATGTAGTTAAGTTTTATTTTATGAACTTATTTTGACCCAGTCTGTTATTTTCTAAACGTCAAAACATACATTTTCTATGAGATTTTTGTGATTTATGAAAGCGTGACGTCATCATTTTTTAATACATAAATATAAAGATAAAAAGTAGTTTATTATCGCCAACATTCTACACGAACATGTAACTATTTACAATGAAAAACAATAATTCTATTTGGAGAAAAATTGCGCTCTTAGTATCTGTTTTTCTGCATTTAATCAAAAATCATGTTGAAAATGGATATGATCAGTGAAAGTGACACTAAAGGGTGTCCCATAAGTAAGGAGACAATTTTCAAAATCAAACTGGCCACAGAAAAAGTTTTTTATAAATAAAAAACTGGTTGTCATGGTAACTATAGATAACATATCTTTCAAAATATGCGGGTATTATAATATTCGTCTTGCATTTTTTGAAAATGAAACGAGCTGAACAAACATTGTTATTAAAGAGAGTTTTTCAATACTATTTGTTTCATGCGAAATCTGACACATTACGCTATTTTACTTAAGAGGGAGGAAGAAAAACTAGTCTGTACAGAATAATAAGACGTTACGAAGAAACAGAAGACTCTGATTTTAAAAGGATTTCGGGAAGAACACGTACAATATCTACATGTGGAAATATAAACCGAGTAAAAAAGGTTTTGAACAGGCATGTTCAACAACGGTGAGAGTTGCAGCGAATAAACTAAACATTTCTTAATCCAGCTTATCTAGAATTAAATGTAATGATAAAGGCTTGAAAGTTTATGTAAAATTAGCCTTCCCCAAATATGTCACAGACCAGGAGGCGCGAGCGAAGCGAGGGTGTCGTAAAGTTTATGAAAAAACTTGGAAAAAACATCTCATAATCGGTGATGAGTCATACGTATCAGTTGATCCGAGTGATGTACCTGGGAAACAATATTTCCATGCAACCTGTCGTGAGCATGTTGATTATAACAAAAAAATTATACCAAAGGCTTAGTTTTAAAAAAATACCTTGTTTGGCAAGGTATGGATGAAAACATTAATGTTTTCGAACCCTGTAATCATACAGGGTCTTTTCTACGAACTCCCAGATTTATCTGAAAGAGTGCATTATAAACGACTAATACCTTTTATAGACAAGCATTATCAGAGAGAAGTTTTGTTTTGGCTGGATTTGTCTTCATGCCATTACGAGTTAAGAGTTACTCAGTATTTACAGACTGCAAGTGTTGAGTTCATAACTAGACAAGACAATACCCCAAAGGCCCAAATGTTCCTCAAGCTCGAGGTATTGGAATGTTTTGGGCATTGTGTAAAAACGAGTATAAAAAAGTACACAGATAAACCACAAACGTTGACATCTTTCACAAACTGATGGACTAGATTGGCCAAATGAGTAGCAGCTATAGTTGGAAATGCGGACATAAAACGTGCTGCTATAAATTTAAGAAAAATTTGATATAAAGGTATCGCTGGAGCAAATTTGATATAGATATTAAAAATAAATTAGATCTACTTGCATTTGCATTACAAATGCATATACTATCGGATTATTTTCAATTAAATATTGTTATAATAATTTTGTCTCTTTACTTCTGGGACACCCCAGTATTTTGTGATGTTTAATATATGAACTATACCAAATAATTAATTTTTGACCCAGTCATCTGCTCATTTGAGCTCTTATAGTTTCGGCATGTCCAACTGTCCTTCCGCGACTAGGCTCAGAGTTGGAAAATGACCTCAAATTGTCCTAGGTTTTGGACGTTTATCTATATGAGTATTTGGTATAAAATATAATATCGTTGAGATAGTATCCCATAACACAAGTCTCCAACTTACTTTTGGGGATAATTCAATCAGTGTAATTTATAAAAAAAAAAACTCGTCAACAAAGATATTGATCAAATTTTGGGTCTGTCAAATTGTTTTAGGTAAACAGTAACTGGTCGAAAGTTAGATAATATGTCCCATTCATCATTATCACCATCATCAGGTCTTTTTAGTCTCCACTGCAGGAGCACGACCCTCTCTGTACTACTTGAGCCAGTGTATACTTGGCCAGAGCAGCAAGAGGACTTAGCCTACACTCTCCTCGCTGGCAAGACGGGTTGGAGAGGTCTCATTGATGTGTATAAGCTTTGTTTAGCTTGTTTTTCCTAAGTCGCCTTTTACGACAACCACAGGAAAACTTGGAGTGGTCCTATTCTACTCTGCCGGAAACCACACGGCTTATGTCAATATGTCACATTGCTTCACGTGAAAAGTAACTAGTCGAAAGTTAGATACGTCATATTGTTTCAGGTGAAAGAGTACCTGGTCAAAATTTTGATATGTCACATTGTTTCAGGAAATAAAATTTAGTGTAACTCCCGTACAAGTAAAGTAGGGTTTTTTTTTTTACTACTAACGCATAGAGTAGGATTTTGTTACATAGGTCTTTCTAAAATATTTTTGAGCTTGTGAAAATCATTTTTCGGTTTAGGTATCCATTTCTGAACGATATGGTTTTATAGTAATTTTTTTTGAAGTCAATTATTATTGTCCCCCACTCTATCTGCTAAACGATTATATATGGACACGTGGAAATATTCAAAATAGTAGCAAACATTTCAAGGAAAACTTTTAGAACTAAGAAGGGTTTACAAATTAAAAAGTTATGGGCGACCAAATTATACAATGTACTGGGATAAAGAAAATTTCATACAAATTAATTATTTATTTATTATAACTTAATCATTTGGATAAAATTACATTAAACTGAAAGCTATTCTATAAATTAAAACTATAACACATACAATAGATAATAATCTAAGACGTTTTCAGTGGCGTGAACTCAAAGTCAGCCCGAGACGCACTTGGGCGATTCTTAACTCTCTAGCTGCCGTCTTCTCGTTTGTTTTACTCGATTCTTTCATTGTTATTTTGTTATAAACTCAATGAAAAAAGATATCGGTCTAGTAGCATTGGAATTGTCAAACAGAACACTAACTCACTCAGCTTCAACGGAGTCTAGACTGACAGGTCTCAAGGGTTTTGGTTACAATAATATCCGAAGCCTTCCTTATTTGATCCACCTCTAATGTAAGTGGTTGCCCTCTTGGCTTCTTCTCAGTTACTTTGCCTTCTGAAGGTTATTTTCCTCTCGGCAAGCTATTAGGTCAATGTTATTCAGTATTGGAGGTAAATGGGTAACAAACAGACTTTGACGTAAAGCTCATAGAAAAAAAAGTGTGTTTTTTCATCCAATGAATAAGCAGCATTCGACTCCGCCAGCAACATTTCAAACGTATCATTTCTTTTAATAGGGACCATCCATTAGTTACGTAATACATTAAGGGGGAGGGAGGGGGTCAATGAAGTGTGACATTGTGTGACAAAAGGTGAGAGAGGTCATAAGGTTCGTGATACAATACAAAATCCAAAGCTATGCAAAAAAACACAATTTTTTTACATATAATAAATTTAACATAATCATGTAATGCGTCTTTCAGTTTAATAACAATATAATATTAACGAAATACAATACAAAAGATTTCCAGCTTATCAGTTACATATTTAGTAGTTTCACTCACTTACTCACTCACTCACTTGTTTTTTTTAAGAAACATGAAAATTCGGTATCTGTGACGTGAAACGTCACAGATACCGAATTTTCATGTTTTCTATAGGTGGGTCTCAAAATTGTGACCAACTTAACAAGGACGAAGAGGAGGGGGAGTCAATGAGTCATGAAATTAGTATAACGTAATTTATAGATGGTCCCATCTATACTAATATTATAAAGCTGAAGAGTTTGTTTGTTTGTTTGTTTGAACGCGCTAATCTCAGGAACTACTGGTTTGAATTGAAAAATTCTTTTTGTGTTGGATAGATCATTTATCGAGGAAGGCTTTAGGCTATATATCACGTTGCAATTTATAGGAGCGAAGAAACAGTCGAAAATGTGGAAAAATCGGGGAAAATTATTCATCTTTGAGGGCTTCCGTTGCGTGCGCTGCGAAAACCGTTCGAGATACCCAAAAAATATGTATGAAAGAATTATTCCTCTTTAAATTATCTAAAAAAATGTCTTCGACAGTATATCTTTTAAGATTAACTCACAATAACCGTTTTTATGATAATCAAATTTGGTCGAAATTAATGCATTATTACAAATTATTTGTCAGAGTTGTATCAACATAATTATATTAATCTTTATCCAAATAAATGTGTTATTGATTAAGAGTATTTAACTGTGAATAAAATTGTCTTTGACATCACCTAATTTCAATAAACATCTTATAAAATAATACAATCTATATATATATGAATATAAAAGGAGAAGCTGACTGACTTGCTGACATATCAACGCACAGCCCAAAGCGCTGGGCCTAGAAACTTCAAATTTGGCATGTAGGTTTCTTATGAGGTCTAGAGGTGCATTAAGAAAGAATTTTCAAAAACTCACCCCCTAAAGGGGTGAAACGGGTGTCCAAAATTTGTATGGAGAAACAAGATTAGTAGGACCATTTAATTCGAAAACTTCGCAGGAGTAATCCTGATAGTAAACAAGTAAATACCTGTTTCAGGATTTTTCAAAATTCAACCCCTAGAGTGATGAAATAGGGTGACCTACTTAGGCCATGCTAAAGCGTTCCGTTGCTCTTTCTCTCGCTCTAGCAAATCACAGGACCGTTCCTGTGATTTGCTAGAGCGAGATGGAACAGGGCAAATGGGAACAGGACCGGAAACAGGAATAGGAAAAAAATAAACTGACTTATTGGTGACTGACTTAAATATGAACTCACAGTCCAAACCGCTGGCTCTAAAGACGCCAAATTTGCCACATAGGTTCTTCATGAGGTCTAGAGGTGCACTAAGGAAAGATTTTTCAAAACTCACCTCCTAAAGGGGTGAAACGGAAGTCCAATGTTTGTATGGAGAAACAAGATTAGTGAGACCATTTTATTCAAAACTTCGCAAGAGTACTCCTGACGGTAAATTGATAAATATGTATTTCAGGATTTTTCAAAATATAACTCCTAGAGGGATGAAATGGGGTGACCTAGGTCATGCTGAAGCGTTCCGTTGCTCACTCTCTCGCTCTAGCAAATGATGGAAACTTAAATGGGAACGGGAACGGGAACGCGAACGGGAACGGGAACGGGAACGCGAACGCGAACGGGAACGGGATCGGGAACGGGAACGGGAACGGGAACGGGAACGGGAACGGGAACGGGAACGGGAACGGGAACGGGAACGGGAACGGGAACGGGAACGGGAACGGGAACGGGAACGGGAACAGAAAAAAAGGAAGCTGACTGACATCAACGCACAACCCAGACCACGGGGTCATAAATTAAAAAATTCTATCTTCTTAGTGAGTCGGAATGGCGATTATATAGTTGTGGACCAGTGTGTGTGACCACTTACTCCCCTGTCAGCAGAGTTTAAAGGTCACAGCACACTTATCAACTCGTAAACGGAACGTAAGCGTATCAACTCGAGCAGCTCAGTATTCTTTGTATTGAAACTTCCTACTGCAACGCACACTATTCGGATTCGTAACGTAAACGCCTCGCCTCGGGACCAGCTCACGAACCGCTTTGCTGGTCGGTCAACCAGCGGTCCCCGCGCTTGCGGATCGTCGTCCGCGCGCTTACGCCTCTCCGTATGCGAGCTGACGCCTCTCCGTTTCCTCACACCCGCGTTTTATTTATTTGTAGATAAACAAAAATTTATGGCTATGATTGTCAACTCGCGTATTGTGAACCGAGACATAACCGTGCGCTACACTTTACGTTTAAATGATCTAGTGCCAGCCAGACCAGAGCGGCCGGTGAGCGGTAAGCGCGGCGTCGCCCAGCCGTAGTCGAGTTGACGTACCGAAGCTGAGCCTGTTTGATTACGTGCCTACGTCAGGTTGACGCCTGGTTGACCGCGCGGCGAAAGGCGATACGTTGTCGATCCCTTTCCGAGTTGATAAGTGTGCTGTGACCTTTAGTCCTCTATTGTACAAGATGTTGGGCAGTTCGGGCACGAGAGTAGGTGGGCCATTGTTTGAACACTTCCACAGTTATCTTAGTTAGTTATTAAAATCCTATTAGAACCATTTTCGACTTCTAGGCGGACGAAGTCGTAGGTTACAGATAGTATTGGATATTTAGGCCAGTCATAAGTTATTGATATATTTATCTATGTTTTTTCTGTCTAGATTTGTTTTAACGTTTGTCAGTCGTATCACTAAGTAGCAAAATAAATGTTAGGTACCTTGTTGAGCGATAGTGTGTCTTATCCAATCAATGTATGGACTAACTGGTGTAAAGAAGAAGTAGAACGGCGGTGCATTTCTGCACACTACACCACTGGCAACAGCTGTTATCCGTTTATCAATTATCAAAGGACCACCCGAATCGCCTGAAAACACCGTATGGGATCTATCGTCACATTTAGGAACCAAAATTAATTTTGGGTATCTCATTTGATACGCATCCTCGTTTCGAAATCCTTTCATATAATCTTCGTTATTCACAAGCCCCTTTCCTAGCTGCAAAGGTTTTAAATCCTCTTCAGCCAAAATTTTTTCAGGTATAAAATTTTCAATTGTTGGAAACGTGAGCCCGAAACCGGCGAACACAGCAACCCTGCCCACGAATGATTTGAAGTCAGCCGCATGCAGTTTCCCGAAGAAATCCAGATTAATTGCTTCTACAAATATTAAGGCTATATCGTTGTGAACGTAAGGAAACTTTGAAAATGATGGGTGTTTAAATTCTTTTATAACTTTTGATAGTAATTTAGTTTCGTTTCTCGGAATGGTCATGTCACCATATCGCACTACCCTTGGTTCGTTATAACAGCAATGGCCTGCAGTTATGACCCACTGGCTAGCTATCAGCGATCCAGTACATTTTCTGTAGAACTTTGCTGGAGGTTCCCTCTGTATGGAAACTACGTAAGGATAGTCGTTATTGACGTCATCCCGTCCATTGATCACCCTTGGCCTCGGAGTGTGAGCTCCAAATCGTCGGGTCCTAAAATTTGCTGGTCGTCTCAGAGCTACGGCTACTTGAATGACAAACAGCAGAATATAGCTGCAACAAAAGATTTTTATATACTCATTTGAAGATTAACAGGCGATGCGGCTAGTAACCCTACTTATCGCCAACCATGACGCTAAAAGTGGCTTTTGGGTCTTGCGGCCCTGGGATGCAGCTAGTGTTGTAAAAAACTCGAGTCCAAGAGTCTACATTTGCAAACTCGACTTAATTTTGCATGCTTGCTAGACTTAGACATTCACAAGTCAGAGTCAAGTCGAGCACGAGTCGTCGGTGCCCAGACTCGGAGTCGAACAAAAACTCAAGCCTATTAAGAACTCCGAGTCGCAGAACCGACTCGAGTTCGAATACAAAACTCGAAGCATCTTTAACTGAAGTAAACTGTACAACAAAGCATTAAAACCATTCAAAACTTTATTTAATATTAATAATAGGTATTACTACAAATAACTATATTTGTTATTAACTTCAAATAAACAATTATGATTTTATGACCGCGTCTCAGTCTATAATCAGACTCGAGCACACAACAGTCGAGTCGAGCACTATACCGAACTTGAGTCTATTACGGGAGCTTGAGTGTAAGTGACACATCGAAAGTTGGAGTCGCTATTTATGAGTCGAGTCTTGTGATTTACAGTCGAGTCAGAATATTAAGACTCCCAGACTCGAGTTTTTTACAACACTACTCTGCATAGAGCCGCAAGACCCAAAATGCTCTGTCTGCCCAATTAGGGATAAAGACGTGATAGTATGTATGTATGTATATTTGCGGATCTACGGAAGATTTGTAACGATGGAACCACATCACATTACACTATCACACCAATTTTATAAAAGCGAAAGTTTGTGTATGTTTGTGACTTTTTTACGCGTAAACGGCTGGACCAATTTTGATAAAATTTGTTATGCCGGAAGATGAAACCCTGGAACTGATAACCTAGGGTACTTTAAGTGCGGGTGACACCGCGGGGCGCAACTAGACAAATAAGTTTGGAAAATGCAAAAATGCACTCCTCATAACGCTATTTTTTTTTCGATTAAAAGAGCTTTTTGTTCCCTGTTTCCATTGAATAAAATAACCTTTTTAGTGGTGGTATAGTTAAAATAGTAAAATTACATTCAATAAACATGAAAAAATATTATTTTTTGATTTGAACATTGTGATTCGTTGAAATCGGTCTATCCGTTCGAGCGCTACGATGCCACAGATACACAAACATTCGCGTAAAACATAACTCCCCTCTTTTTTGTCGGGAGTTCTAAATACTTGATTGTATAGTTCGAGTATAAACACATTTTTACCCAAAACAAGTTATTTTAAGTATAACACGTAGAACTTTCATTGTTTTGCAAGTGTTTTATATTTTTATTTTTCGTTTATTATTTGAACCTTATCTTGAAAATTAAATTTCTTTCAGCATAAACTGATTTTTTATGGCTAGTCATAAAATATTATGCTGGTACTTATACTTTCTTATTATTGTCGTGGTTTACTAAGGGCTCTTACATACCAGCGACCGTTTGCCTGCAACATATATGTCTGCGACGGTCGCCGACTGTCACCAACGGTCGCGTGACACACGTCAATCTCTCAAACACTGTCGCGCGATTATCGTCGACCTTCACGGATCGCACAGCGTTTTTCTACATAATGTATAATGTTCAGTACATTAATATAGGTATAGGAGGTATCCATGTCAGATTTTCTTTTAAAGAAGGTGATTATACTTGTTACACTTTTCGGTACTTTACGCTCAAACCCAGGCACTAGCACTGAAGTTTATGGTAAGGTAAAACGGTACATTTCCCCGCTTCCCATTCCGATATAGAATATATCGCCATGAATTTATGGAATCGCGAGCCCACGGTAAAATGCCTTCGGAATATCTGAGAGGGTTGCCATGCCAGGTAAGGGTTAGGTATTTGCGATATAATATTGTAGCAAAATGTACTGACACTATTAAGGTTTAACTGAACCACTTTGATTACCTTGGAATCAAAAATGTCTGGCTTGTGCTTGGCGCGGGTCCCTCTTAAATGTTTGTATTTGTACATTCACAAATGTCATAATTTAAGTACATTCTGTTCACGTTTAGTACTAAATTTACAATTGACATTAATTTTAAACTTGACATCATGCTTAATTAATAATTATGACATAACAATGCATTCTCAGTCCACATATCTAATTTTAATATCAGTATAATTGTAAGTTGACGCTTTTGAAGAAAATGTTGCAGTACATACAATTTGTTACCGTTTCTTCTGTACTTGCGCTTAGGAAGCAGCGGTAAACCTAGCTATAAGTAAATGATCTGATGTCAACATTTATCTTATAAGAAATCGAAAGAAAAAAATGACAATTATCAAGTGATACAAATATCCAAAGATAAATAAATGATTTTGACTTTGACTTTCCCCGGAAAACATGTTTGAATATATAAAAAAATTGATTGCCGTAGAAGTGGGAGTGACTAAATCCGCTAGATGACAACTAGTCAAATCAGACACATACATACATACATACATACTATCACGTCTTTATCCCTAATGGGGCAGACAGAGCATTTAGGGTCTTGCGGTTCTATGCAGAGCCCAGGGCCGCAAGACCCAAAAGCCACTTTTAGCGTCATGGTGGGCGAGAAGATGGAAAAGCAATCAATACAGTGATGGGTTGCTAGCCGCATCGCCTGTTAACATGATTTGCATTTTTGCCCATTCCCTCGATCGGCTTTTACGATCTGCGTGGGAAGAGAAGCAGCTGGTACATTCTAAGTTTTTTTTTATTTCTCCCAGACCAGCATGGGAGACACTTCTTTCTAAATGTGAAAACCACAATGAAAACATACATTTTCTATGGCATTTGTAAGATATATAAAAGCGCGAAGTCATGCTTTTTTGAAGTCAACGCTCTTATTATCCTTTTTTCTTCATTAAATCTAAAATCATGTTGAAAATAGATATGATCAATGAAAAGTTACATTATTTTGTGACTTTTTTCTTACGGTTTTTTTGACAAAGTCTTCGACTCAATTGAACTCTTACCGTCTTATTATAAAACGCAGACTAACTTTGTTACTAGGTTTAAACCATTATCCGACCAAGTCAAGTTGACTTCTAGTAAATGTAATTGTCTCATCTGAAAATGTCAACTTAATTTGGTCGGATAGTGGTTTAAACCTGGTAACAAAGTTAGTCGGCGTTTTAAAATAAGACGGTTATAGTTTCGGTATGTCCATCTTTTCTCCCGTGGCTTGGCTCAGAGATTTTTTCTTTTCTTATTTACTTGGGCGTAACTCCTGCTCCATCCTACTACTCTTTGGCTAACCCTGGCCAAACCTTTCAGCCCAACCAATGGCTTATCGCCCTTGAAACACGAAGGGTCAGCAAAAGGGTTAATAATCCGGTTTGACCTCCATCACAAATGGACGTGTTAGAAAGTAGGTTGTTAAACTAGAGACCAAGCTCTCTTTCTTATTAATTGTTCTTACTAGATTTTGTAACTTGAGTATCAGGTCTCGGGATATAGGCCTCTCCCGTGTATTTCCAAAATGACTGATCAAGAGCGGCCTGCATCCAGCGCTTTTCAGTGACCTTGGTCACGTGTGGCTAGGTGTCCTTCGCTTTGCTCGCCATTCGATTACATTTCTGCCCTATCCGGTAAAGACCCGCACGACATTAATAAATGTCCACGTTCATTGTCTTACTATTGTGTCTGGTATTGGCGGTAAAGGAACAGTTAACAGCCATCGGTTCTTCGCGTTGTGTTATCTTGTTTTTTGTCGGCTTTTGTGGTCTTTTAACCGACTTCAAAAAAGAAGGAGGTTGTCAATTCGTCGGAATCTTTTATGTTTTTTTTATGTATGTTCACCGATTACTTGAAGACGCCAGAGATAACTTAATTTTTTTAAAAGAGCATACTTGTCAAGTCGGTTCATATTTTTTTTATCAAAATTGGAAGTGTAGTTTGGTGTTGAAGTCTGTTTTAAGTTTTGAAAAATTATGCACAGAAAAAATCATCAAGGTCTAAGTTCCCAAGTGGCACCGGAATCCTATTGGTTATAAAAACACATCACAGTCTAACGCCTGGGTCATTGTCTAGTTTCTACTCTGTACTGAAGTGGACTTTCATGTGGTTAGATGGAAATAAAGTATTAACGTTCTTAAGACCACGCGATCCCAATTTTGATAAGTGACTTACGATCAGCCATATAAATATTTACCGTTTGATTGATGTATTTGCCGTGTGGTTTCCGGCAGAGAAGAATAGGACTCCAAGTCCTCCCGTGAATTGATGCTAAACAAAGCTTTAAACATCAATGAGACCTCTCCAACCCGTCTGGCCAGCGTGGAGAGTGTAGGCCGAATCCTCTAGGCTCTGGTGTGCAGTGATGGAGACAAAAAGACCTGATGATGATGATGATGATGATGATGTATTTACTTCCCTGTCACCATCATTATAAGTATATTATCATATCAGCCACAGCAAGTCCAGAAGTGAGAACGTAAAGCTTTCCTCGCACATAAAAATATCTACTATTACAGTTGACATTGTTAAAAATGTGTAAATTTTCTAAAATTCATATTATTAAAGTGCAAAAAAGGCCACTTTTGGCGAATGTGCGTAGAAAAGCTTCGCGTTCTCACTTTAAACTATAAACTAAAGTTCATAAAATAGTTTGAAAGATTATCTAGGGACCAAGACACAATTTTAAATGATATCTCCGTCAAACATCTCCAAGAACTCGGTTGCCTGAAGAGATTGCAGTTGCGATAAGGCCGCCTTTTGACATCTGTTTTATGTATCTATTACTCTGTTACTTTATATTTTGGTGCAATAAAGATTATAACTAAATTTGTTTTCGTTCAAATTTTTTTTTCTAATGTGGACAGCACTGGATCTCGGGAAATTCATTTTCATTCCTTTTGATAGCCACTAGCACAGAATTAATAATAGTATTACATACAGAACTGAAACTCGCACCGTCCCCCGCAATCTGGCGTCCCCGCAACCCCTCCCCCGCTTTAGAACCTTGTTGGCCTGCCCTGTCACCAGTAAAACAGGGTTGTTGCTAGTCGCACGTTGACGTTACGCGAGTCATTTAGGATTATTGAATCATAATGGTGAGAAACTGCGCATATTATCATTGTTTATCCACGGAAACAATAAGGAACTAGAAATTTATAGATTTCCAAGTGATGAAAACAGGTAAGCAAAGCAACAAATTCTGTGGTGGCAACCCTGATGGTTTAACTCACACATTTGACGTGTGCACAGATATATTGCATCGTTTGTAGTAGTACTAGGTATATTTGTTACTCCGTTTCTATAAAGTACCATACCTGTGCCACTAGTGTGCAGGTTTACTTACTGTTTTTCTTAACCAGAAGTAGGTGGTGATTAAAATTCACAGTACATCAATATACACTCAGGCCCGACGGGAGTGCGCGTTACTAGCGCTTTTGCAAGTAAAGCGACACCGGGCGTGGTCCGCACTTGGATGGGGCATAAAATTTCTCGAGATCCTCCTTGCTTCGGAAGGCACGTATAAGCCGTTGGTCCCGGTTGTCGCCATTGTATTGCAGTCGTCAAGCTATGAGCCTGGCAGCCTGAAATATCTGACACCAGTGTTGGTCATTTACATACACAAAAAACAAACAACTCAGAGATAAGTTGGGCCTAGTGCGGTTTGAACTCGTGCCTTGTAGACACACAGCCAATACCTAAACCACTGGGCCACCACCGCTTTACAATCCAGGCCACAAAAACCCAAATTTGAGAGCAAATGAATCCGTTCCAAAGTACAGAACCTAATTGAGTGAAATTCGTCATGTAAATGTTATCAATATTTAATTAGTAAGACAGACGGGTGGGCTCTTTGTTAAGTGGGATGACAGCTGCTGACCGCAAATAAGGGTTACTAGCTGGTGCCTATACATCCCACAATATCTTCATAAATAGCAGCCTATGTGTTATTCTGATGTATAAGCTATATTATTGTAAAGTTTTATGAAAATCCATTCAGTAGTTTTTACTTGAAAGAGTAACAAACATCCATCCATAATTACAAACTTTCGCGTTTCTAATATTAAATAAATAATAAAAAAATCGTTTATTTCAGGCTTTACAACCCACAAAGTGTAAGTAGTATTTTCTCTTAAACTCAAAATAATAAATTATCATAAAATTTTATATTCAAAAAGATTTTAATGAAGTTTATCAAATATCAGTTGAGTTTAAGAGAAAACTCAAGATGTAGATAGAGGGTCGGCCCTGGTCTCGTTAGCCGACTGTACAAATATGGTTCTGAAACGTGTTTGTTTGTTTGTTTGTCATGTGTCGTCAGACCTGGTGCTCGTGTAAGTTTTGTTGAATAATGCGTATATACTAATAATGATACAGATACAGATACATTTTCACGTCTAAATCCCTAACGGGGCAGACAGAGCCCGGGGCCGTAAGATCCAAAGGCCACGCTTAGCGTGATGAAAGGCGTTAAGATGGAAAAGGAAACAAAATAGTAATGGGTTGCTAGCTGCATCGCCTCTTACCTTCAATTATCGCCCCTTCCCTCGATCGCCTCCTACGATCTGCGCGGGAAGAGAAGCAGCTAGTACATTCTATTTTTTTTCTTTTCTCCCAGACCAGCATGGAAGACAAGATAATAATGATTAAAAGATTAAAACGCCTGAACATTCCCTATATCTAGTAGAGAGTATAGAGTAGAATAGGACCACTCCAAGTCCTTCCGTGGATGTCGTAGGAGGCTTACTTAGGGAATACGCTGTTGAGTACTTAGTATTTCTTTTTATTTCATTCATTATAATGTGTCAGTCAACAGTGTACTATATCTTCTTCTTCTTATCGTGTGTGTTAGTGACTAACACTAGTGTCAGAGTTTTGAAACCGCCTTAATGGCTTCTGACATGGTTTTAGGTAACGACCAATGTCAAGGACAATGATCGGGACCGATGGCTTAACGTGCCCTCCGAAGCACGGATCATCTTACTTATCAGACAATCAGGTGATCAGCCTACAATGTTCTAACCAAACTAGGACAAGAACACAAATTCGTTGCCTCCGCCGGGAATCGAACCCGCGACCTCCGGGCATGAGCCGGGCGCTCTAACCACTAAACCACGGAGGCAGTTCGTGTACTATATTATATCAGCCACAGTACATACAGCCACATAATGAAAAAAGAAAATTTATAAGTTTTTTTTACGGACAAATTACACAGATTGAGCTAGCCCCAATATAAGTTCGAGACTTGTGTTATGGGATACAAACTCAACGATACTATAATTTTTAATAAATACATATATAGATAAACATCCAAGACCCAGGATAATTTGAAAAAGGCCATTTTCCAACTTGCCCTGACCGGGGATCGAACCCGGGACCTCTGGGTGGCGGACTAACATGGTGACCACTACGCCACGGAGGTCGACATTTTTTTGACATTTAAAAGTTAAAAGACATTATCATATACAAATCCTATTTTACCCCTAGAGTTATAAAAGTTTCAAAATCTAATAAATGCATTATTAACTTTTGCATTAATAATTTATTTAAAACTACAATAAAGATTTCATGTGTCTCACTTTTAAAATTACAAAGTTTAGTACAAACTGCCAATCCCTATTTCACCCCCCGTAGGGATGAAATTTCCAAAAATCTTTCTTAGCGGACTTTTCCTAGACACAAACTACCTTTCTGCCAAATTTTATCTTCATTGGCTGAGTACTTTTCGAGATTTCGTGATGAGTGAGTGATTTTCGCTTTTATTATATAGAATAGTCGCACGTAACCAGCGGTACTATGGGTCTCATAAGAAGACTAAACGCTGACATAGCCCAGCGGATTAGCTCGTTGAAATGGCAGTGAGCGGGACACATAGCGCGACGAACCGATGGCCGATGGGGCAAAAAGGTTCTCAAATGGCGACCACGTACAGACAAGCGAAGCGTAGGACACCCACCCACAAGTTGATCTGACGACCTAACCAAGGTCGCTGGAAGACGCTGGATGCAAGCCACTCTAGCTTGGTCTTTTTGGAAATCTTTGAGAGAGGCCTATGTCCAGCAGTGGACGTTATGCGGCTGAAATAATGCTGATGATGATGAACCAGCGGTCATGTTTTTCTCGGCCCTAAAAGCTAGTGTTGCAAGCAATAGTATAAAATATCGATAGTCTATCGATACTATCGTGACCTTGGAAAACAGTAACAATATCGATAGGACTATTGATAGTTTTTAAATTATTTTATCGATAGTAGATGTACTATTTGTATAAAGAACTATCGATAGTATTACCTAATAACGATATCCTTATAATATCGATACTAAGTTTAGCTAGCGATAGTATTTCATTCAAATAGTGGTTACTATCGATACTATCGATCGATATCTCTTCCATGCTGGTCTGGGAGAAAAGGAAAAACTTAGAATGTACCAGCTGCTTCTCTTCCCGCGCAGATTGTAAGAGCCGATCAAGGGAATGGGCGAAAATTAGAATCGTGTTAATAGGCGATGAGGCTAGCAACCCATCACTATTTTGATTTCTTCATACACCTTCTTGCCCACATCAAGCTAAAAGTGACCTTTGAGTCTTGCAGCCCTGGGCTCTATCTGGTTAGAGCCGCAAGACCCAAATTGCTCTGTCTGCTCCATTAGGGTTAAGACGTGATAGTATGTATGTATCGATACTATCGATAGTGTCTAAATTCAACATTATCGATACTATCGACAGTTTTATCTTTCATCAGTAGTATTGCGAACTATTGAAAATCGATACTTTTGATACTATTGATATTGTGACTGTTTTTCAAGGTCAACTATCGATAGTTTGACTATCGACTAGTTATGCAACGTTACGAGTAATTCAGTAATTCGTCCCATGTACCTACGGCCCATTTGGGACGAAACGCAGAAAATCAAAATTAATTAAAATTTCATTCTGCAATTCGTCCCATGTTTAAAAATTTAACAATTCTAACGAAATATACATTTATCTTAATTCTTGTCTCACTGACTGTACCAAGCGTTAATAAGGTTTAAATTTCAATACAAAAAAGAATGGGACGAATTGCAGAATGAAATTTTGATTTTCTGCGTTTCGTCCCAAATGGGCCGTAGGTACATGGGACGAATTACTGAATTACTCAACGTTACAAGCAAATAGTTAAACTAGTTATTTCTACTAACGTTTATGATTTGGTTTATCTAAGGCCATAATTTTGAAACATAATATTTTTATGACTATATGCTAAAATCAATTTTAGCTGAATAAACGATTTATTTTACATGTTTTGTGGTAAAACTCTAGTCTCAATATTATAGTACTCTATATGTTTTAAATTCATACTACTTGCCACACGATGAATATTCGACACTTTATACAAACAATGTCCTTTTTTATTAAGTACAAATATTTTAAGGGGTGATTCAGTAAATCATTTTAACAACTTTTCCCAATAAATGTATATCGAAATACGAAAAAATAATTTTCATTTTTCATAGTAATGATATCACGTGACTACTTCGATTACTATGAAAACCTTAAAAAAATTTTTTCGTATGTCAATATACATTTATTGGGAAAAGTTGTTCGAAATGATGGTCTGAATCACCCCTTAAAATATTTGTACTTAATAAAAAGGACATTTATTTATTTTATTTATTTATTAAACTTTATTACAAAAATGTAACAGGCTGACTTAAGGCCCTAGGCCTTTTCTACCAGTCAACCTATAGGTGGTGCCGATAAAAGCAAATTTTGGGCGAGAGTAGTAATTGGAACAAACTTTACAATAATGCTATACATATGAATATATACACATACATAAGATAAATAATATTATCTAATGTATTAGAAAACCTACATACAATATACATAAATAGGTTATATTTATAAACCATACATAAACTATACCAATATTAATAAAACTCTATGGCAGTTTGTGAAGATAATATGCGCGTACAGCACTCATTGTATACAGAATTCGTTTTTTATGGTAAAATTATATTTTTATATAGTTCATTATTTATGTATCTATTTGGGTTCCATACCTAAAGGGTAAAAACGATACCCTATTACTAATACTTCACTGTCCGTCTGTCCGTCCATCTAATGACGTATTTCTGTTCCGCTACAACAACAAATACCAAAAACAAAGAAAATGCGTGACATGTCAATGTTGAGAGTAATGCGTAACCTCATTCGCTCCGCTTATGAGGCGCTTCCATATAACAAACCTATCGCTAGTGATCTAGTATAGCCTCTGGTACATTATATGATAATATCGTATCCATAATTTCTAGTAGAAAAAAACATATAATTTATTTTGCGTGGACTTTAGGACCTATGTCTCTGGAAAATGCACATAAGGCTGAACAACATTTTCTAAGACGTTACTTTTGTATTTCTTATAGTTTAGCTGGACCATTATGGTTCTGCATCAGGTGTTCCATTTTCCAAAATCAATTATACCCTTTATGTTGCTCAGGCTTAACAGCTATATAACAAAAAAGTTTCATCTGAATCCGTTTACTATTTCCGGAGATTAGCGTGTACAAATATCATTTTTTTGAAATTCTTGCTCTATTAGGTACTATGTCTCCATAGCCCATATTTTTTGGAAATAAATTCAATGTACAAACACATATTTTTACTGTTTTATTATATGTATATATATATAGATGTAGATATCTGCCAAGCTTGCATTAACTGGATAATATACTTTTCTGTAACAATTTGCCCGCAGACTGCTTTTAAGCCTTTTACACTTATTTCTTGTACACTTTGCTGAGAAGCGAATATTCTTATAAGAGACTTACCAAAATTCGCTTACAAAACAACTTTTATCTCATAAATACGGTTTGTTTTTCAGAAATAATATCTAAGTAGGATGAAGGAGTTATGAATGGAAAGGAACGTACGACGTGTAAGAAAAGGACAGACGATACATGTAAGATGGTGTGAAAGAGAAAGGAATAGACGCCCGGAAAGTTTGAATTTGGAAAGATGCGTGAAAAATAGTGATTAGAATTTCTTATTTAATTTCTTATGTATCAAATGTATCTATTTTATTGTTTATCATTTATGTATTATATGTTTATGTATTATTAACATGTAAGTTTTTTTTTTTGAAGGCATACAAATTGTTTATTACAATTTCATCATTTCAATATTTATAATTTTATTAATTTTGCATGTCATTTTTAAATGTCAGCACTATCGTATTAGATACTTATATGTATAACCTGTAATGATAAGTATGTACTTATCATTACAGATTATACATATAAGTAAGTAAGTAAGATATTAAAATGAATAAAAATAAATAAATTTCTTGATAATATGAGTAATAGAGATAACGTAAAGACGAAATAAAGTGTAGACTTGTTTAAAAGACAAGTTTAAACTTTTAGGACGAAAGAATTTCGTAAAAGCGAATTTGTAAAGTTTGTTTTTAAAGTTAAAAGTTGAATAAAGCAGTTTTATATTTCCTCAAACCAGTAACCTCGTCAAACCTCCTTGGTTAGGTAGCAGACCCAGGGCTCTGAAGCATTACTGCTGAGGATACAACCGGGAAATACGCTCGCATGATGATAAAACAAGTACCTATTTATTTCTATGTATCTTCTTCAGCTCTAAACCCACATATATACCTACCTAAATTGGTCATCATGGCGCGAGAAGCGCTCGCTCACTTTCCCGTCCTGTACTGTAAATGTTTTTGGAATGAAGTTCCTTATCGCGCGTTGCGAAAGGGGGCTAGACGGAAAAATTTAAGACTAAAAGTTGTAACGACACTTTTTGCTATAGTTGTAAGCCGTGCGGCGTGCGCGTGTTTCTCTGTCTGTCTCTCTCTCTCTCCTAATTAATCGAAAGGAACTTCGTTCCATTCGGGTGTCCCTTGACACCTCTCAAGTTTTTTTATAAGTATATACTGTTTTGATGCTTAAAAAAATCAGAGAAAATCAGAGAAAATCAAAGAAAATGGAACTTCACGTAGTAGATTTTTCAGCCCCGGTATTCCTAAGGTACTGTGTTTCATCAAAATCGTCGTAGCCGTTTCTGAGATCCTATTTCTATACTATAGGTACCTTTATTCACAGTTTAAAGGAATAGTGGATTAACAAGAAGTAAATTTAAGATTTTTTTAAATAGGTATTTTTAGTCCAACCTACCTAATGTATAGTATTCATACATAATATCACGCCTGTTTCCCACAGGGGTAGGCAGAGACTATGGACCTCTTGCTACGATCCTGACAGACCCTCTTTTGCTTCATCTGAACTCATCAATCTCTTCATACACGCCCTTTGGTTACGGGTACTTTTTACCTCTCCTTTTTTAGAACCTCTGCAATTTGGTCGCAGAATGTATAGTATGTACAGATAATATACTCTAAATTTAGTTACAGTAGCGCTTTCTGGCACAATATGTGACAAATAAACGTAGAGAGGAGTTATCAAATTATAGTGAGGTAGTGAGATATATACGCGTTCGGTGGCATATCCTCGAGAATTATCTGGTGGAGCGATTCAGAGGCTGAAGCGATACATCGTATCAGCTTTTAGATATCGATTTACATGAATTTTCCGGGGTTCAGTGCTGCCCCATTTGAAATAAACCATTTAAAAAATGGGGATATCATTAAAAAATGTTGTCTTGACTAAGCCCCTATAGATAACCTTTCAAACTATTTTATGAACTACTGCTTGCAGTTTAAAGTGTAAACGTGAAGCTTTTCTAGGCACATTTGTAAAAAACGCGCACTTTTGGCACATGTTGCTCTTAGACAGAATCCAGGGCCAAGACCAAAGGCCACTTTTAGCGTGGTAGTGGTCAGAAATATGTATACAAAAGTAATTATTTAAAAAAAAGGTATATCCAACTACGTTTATATCCTTAAAGGGGCAGACATAGTATCTAGCCGCAGTTGTTGGACCGCAAGACCCAAAGGCCACTTCTAGCGTGATAGAGGGCAAGAATGTAGCTATCGTCTTTGATAAGAAGGAAATAAATAAGTCGTTAAGCTATGTTAGATGCCTATAGGTAGCTTGAAACATCTGACACAAGTGTTGGCCACTTACACACACGAAAATCAAACAAACAAACAAGGAACTAAAAATTCTATATAAGGTGCTTTTTAACCTACTTTCAAAAAAGGATAAGGTTATCAATTCATTGCGATCTTTTTTTATGTATGTTCACCGATTATTTGAGGACACCTGAACTGATTTGGAAAATTCTTTTTTTTGTTTGAAATAGTATAGGTACTTGGGAAGCGACCGCATATTTTTTTTATCTAAATCGGTTGTGTAGTTTTGGGGTGAAGTCGGTTTTAAGTTTTGAATTTTTTTTAATTAAGTTTAATTAAGTAAAAATCAATCCATAATTTTGAATCACTTTTCCCATGAATATAAATTATTATGTTAAAATACGAAATTAAAAAAGGTGCTTGTACAAATTGAAGTAGAAACGTGGTGTAATAATTATGCGAAGTTAAAAAAAATGCGTATTTCTATACACATTTATTGGGAAAACTTATTCGAAATGATGGACTGAAACACTTCTCAATATTTTACTTAAATTAAAGCACATTGAAAAGGTACAATTTTCCGCTGTCGCTTATGATATGGCCCACAATAAACCCCAGTAATCGCGTTAGCTTCCCCACGTTCAAATCTTGAGGAATATCCACCTAGATAGGTGGAAATAAGAAAGTGTATCCTGTACTTAATACATAAATACATACTATCACGTCTTTATCCCTAATGGGGCAGACAGAGCATTTGAGTTTTGCGGCTCTAAGAGCCCAGGTCTACAAGACTCAAAGGCCACTTTTAGCTTGATGGAGCAAGAAGGTGGATGACGGAATCAAAATAGTGAAGGGTTGCTAGCCGTATCGCCTATTAACATGCTTCGATTTTTTGCCCATTCCCTCGATCGGCTTTTACGATCTGCCTGGGGAAGAGAAGCAGCTGGTACATTCCAAGTTTTTTCTTTTCTCCCAGACCAGCTTGGAAGAAATTAATATCGGGTGTAAGCAGAGGAATAAATTGTATCCCGACTATTTTGGATACTAAAGTTTCTGGATGATGGAAGAAGGATGAAAGAATATTAACAAAAAAGATTCATCCTGCGGATGTGGATGGGAGAACTGGAACAGTCGACATCGGCGAACGTTCTGCGACCAAATTGCAGATGTTCAGAAGAAAGGTGATGTAGGGAGTACCCATTGCCGGAGAGCATGCATGAAAAGGTTATGAGTGTTGACGAAACAAAAGAGGTTTGCAAGGTACGATCCTTAAGTGGAAATTTATAGTCTCTACGTACCCCTATAGGAAACAGGCGCGAAAATATGTATGTAAAGTTTCTTCAATGTTAGGCTGGGAGAAAAGAAAAAACAAAGAATGTTATTTACATTCTTTGTTTCCAGCTGTTTCTATCGAAATAATGGGTGAAAATGGGATGCGGCTATAGCCACCCATTACTATTTTTATTTCTTTTGCCTCGTTTAAGACCTTGTATACATAACGGCGCAACGCGCTACGCAGTGATAATTGAATTTGTGTACCTAACACAAATTGTACCTGTGATTGACAAAATAAATGATTATGATTATGACCTCTCGTCTACCAACATGCTAAAAGTGGCCTTTGGCAAAACATGCAAAATGCTCTGTTTATGTCTAATGGATTTTGTCCTATTTTAATCGGATTCAAAAAATGAGTAGTTTACCAATTCGGAATCTTTATTTTTTATGTTCACTGATTATCCAAAGGCGCCTGGACATTTAAAAATTCTTTTTTTGATCAATCAAAAGTAAGTTAAGTAAGTATCTTTCAATTGCTAGATAGTGAGACGACC
Source organism: Acrobasis consociella (assembly GCA_963555685.1). Classification (NCBI taxonomy): domain Eukaryota; kingdom Metazoa; phylum Arthropoda; class Insecta; order Lepidoptera; family Pyralidae; genus Acrobasis; species Acrobasis consociella. The sequence continues at coordinate 3,241,341 of OY743127.1, forward strand.
TGCGCATTGTTGCAGGAAGGCGCTGGATGCAGGACGCTTCCGATCGGTCGTTTTGGAAATCCTATGTCCAGCAGTGGACTTCCTGTGGCTAATATGATGATGATGTAGTGAACTTATATCTTTAAGTCATTTGTTAGGGGAAAAAACGATGGCTGAATGTAGGTTTTTCGAACGGAGCGGCCACGTACGTCACAGAAAATCGCTGGATGCAGAATGCTTTTAATCGGTCTTTTTGGAAGACGTGGGAAAGGCTATTCTTCCTGGACTTCTTGTGGCTGCTATTATAAGAAGTAATAATTAAAAAATATATTTAAAAACAAGGTTTGTCCATAACAATGCTAATGAAGGTTAAAGTGCTACTCAAGACGAATCAATTGAGCCCAAACTCTGTGCGGTAATGTTATTTTATTACAAAAATGCCATTACCTTCCAGTTCCATCATCAGATCAGCTCTATGTCGGCATTATCGACGTTTGACGACCTCCGTGGCGTAGTGGTCACCATGCTAGTCCGCCACCCAGAGGTCCCGGGTTCGATTCCCGGTCAGGGCAAGTTGGAAAATGGCCTATTTCAAATTGTCCTAGGTCTTGGATGTTTATCTATATATGTATTTGTTATAAAATATAGTATCGTTGAGTTAGTATCCCATAACACAAGTCTTGAACTTACTTTGGGGCTAGCTCAAACAGTGTAATTTGTCCCTAAATTTTTTTTTTATAATATTGCATTGTCACGCGATATAAGTACTCAAGCAACAAGACATCAGACACCGGGATGTGTCAAATTTTACTTGCAAGATTTGATTACAGACAGACAACGGGACAGTTGAAACTAAATAAATGCTTATCATATTTTAGTAAACGGGTTACTCACGTATAGAGTCAGCTACTGCCGACATGTTTCGACCTCATCCGGAGGTCTTCATCAGGGCGAATGTCACTACAGGCCCGCACACCGCACAGGCTTGCGACACACAATTAATGCTTGTTAAATAAAATTAATGTGTATATGATTGAAAGAAATAAAGAAAGAAAGAAAAGCTTTATTCGGCAATCAAAACCATTACAGCTTACATATAGGTAAATACAATAAAATTTGAAAAAATTCGAATTGCCGATAGAGCGACCAGCTCAGCTTTGTGCTGATGACGGTTTGCCACAGCGCTGATTTTTAGCTGGTGCTAAAATATGTGGGTTGAGATTGCTTACCTAAAACAAAAAGAAAAATCAAAAAATTCTAAATAAAGAACTGTGAATCTGCCTACTTCATTTCTAAATTTAAGTCCATGGATTTCCCAAATGTTGTACTTGACAATAATATAATTCATCATCATCATCATCATGGATGAAACCCTTTCCTGGTCCCCGCAAATCTGTGAGCTGAGTCGAAAGATATTTGTATCCTTACATTCTTTAAGACGATTAAAAAACTTTCTGCCTACCGATACAAAAGCCTTGTTGGCTCGTTCACTACTTGTCCCCGTCCTCGACTACGCAGATGTTGCCTTCTTAGACCTGACTGACGAACTAACAAACAAACTAGAGATTATTCAGAATATGTGCATAAGGTATGTGTATAATCTCAGAAAATTTGACCATATCTCTGAGGTTAGCTAGCGGCTAAATTGGTTACGTATAGAAACTCGTCGTGACCTTCACATCCTCTCCTTCCTTTTTAAAGTCCTATTTAACCCCTCCTCTCCTAAATACCTTACCGAAAAATTTTCATTTCGTGACATTGACTCCCGCCTTCGATCTAGTAACAACCCGATGCTGCACATACCCGCTCACTCCTCCCAGGGCTATAATAAGTCTTTCGCAGTTTATGCAGCAAGGCTATGGAATAAACTGCCGTTAGAAATTAAAATGTCGTCTTCTTTGCATTCTTTTAAATTCAAAATTAGGAAGCTTCTGGAAAAGTCGGAAGATTTGAGTTGAGTTGTATATATATGTGTATAAGTGTTTGTGTAATTAGTATATATTTACTATATATTTATTATATATTAATTATTATAAATGTATATTTTATGTATTTATATTTATTATGTTATAGTTTTTGTAGTTACAAGTATTAGTAAGATTTTAAATTGTTTTTAGTGTAGTAAAGTAGTTAGGTTTAATTGGATTCTGTTTTCTGTTCTATAGTTATTGTACCCACTTTTTACCCTGTGTTGTAAATTGTCCTCTTAATTCAAGGTTGACTGGAAGAGATCCCTATCTGGGATAAGTCCGCCTTTGTACTGTTGTCTACTTCTTACATGTATTTTATTGTCTTGTGTTTATGTACAATAAAGATTTAACAAACAAACAAACAATCTGCTTCTATGCATCATTTACACAAAAAACATATATTAAAGTTTTAATCTGACTTTTATAATAAGAAATATCCACCTTCCACATAACCCTTTACAAGATGATAGAACGGACCCTGGAGGCCTGATAAACCCCTGACCGCAAATCAAGGATACCCGTTCCCTGTCCCATTAACAATTACCATTATTTACTGAGGTCCCTATTTACCATGTGTAGTGAATTTTAATGAAATAAGGTGATACATGCGCTGTGGTTGTGTTTAACCAATGTTGTTTTGCTATAGTAGATATGATTAAACTTTATCAACCAAAGTTAAATTATTGATACTGAATTTTATAACATTCTATTACCAATATATATACAATTAAAATCAAACTATAGGAACAAACATTAAAAAATAAAATTAAATACTTAATTAAATCTAAATTATTAAATAAAACTAAATATGAAAAATCTCCTCAAATGCATCTGATCAAGGTAAAGTACCCAGGACACTGGCAGCGTTCCCTCGCTGAATAGCAAGTCTAATTCTTTGGGCAAGAAAGCTGCCAGCTCTGATGTAAAAAGTTCTTAGCATAGCGTAGTGTGTTAATCCAGGGTGTTAGTTTCCTGCATATCAAATTTAATTAAAATTGGTCCAGCCGTTTGCGCGTGAAGAAGAAACAAACATACACACACTCACAAAACTTTCGCCTTTATAAGTAATATTTGTGCGATTTAATGGTGGTCCAGAATGGGTCAGAGAGGCGTCGGGCGTCCGCCTATGCGATGGGTTGACGACATAATCAAAGTCGCGGGTCACTCCTTGATGAGAGAAGCACAGGACCGAGATGGCTGGCGTCGACGGAAAGAGGCCTATGCTCAGCACTAGGCGGAAGAAGAGATGATGATGATGATGAAGAATTTAAAGACAAAAACAACATTTGGTACTAACCAAACTAACTAGGTATAATTTTTCAAAACTAAAAACCGTTTTTACCCTCAAACTACAGAGATTTTTATAAAATTTGTATCGAAACATCTGACAAGTATCAAACAAAAAACCATTCAAACCCTTTTAAATAAAAAAGAACTATCCAAATAGGTCCAGGTGTCTTCAAATAATCCCATGCTGGTCTGGGAGAAACGAAAAAACTTAGAATGTACCAGCTGCTTCTCTTCCCGAGCAGATCGTAAAAGCCGATCGAGGGAATCGGCAAAAATGCAAATCATGTTAACAGGCGATGCGGCTAGCAACCCGTCACTGTATTGATTGCTTTTCCATCTTCTCGCCCACCATGACGCTAAAAGTGGCTTTTGAGTCTTGCGGCCCTAGGCTCTGCATAGAGCCGCAAGACCCAAAATGCTCTGTCTGCCCCATTAGGGATAAAGACGTGATAGTATGTATGTATGTATGTATGTCTTCAAATAATCGGTGAACATACATAAAAAAAGACCCAGTTCAATCTGAAAAAGATCATTTTCTATCTTGACCTGACCAGGGATCGAACCCAAATAATTTAAATAATAAATGAATAAATCTCATTGCACCAGTTGATTGAAACAAAGCTTCGCTCACTTTGTAATGTCTTTGAAAGTGTTTCAGAGGTCTCATCACAACTTGGACAAAACCACTTTCGCTAATTTCCGACACCCGGTCACTATCCAAATTATGTCTAAAGATGCTTGCCCATTTAACGAATCGTTTTGGCAACACCTACATATAAACAAATATAGATTACTGATGTTTTTTATGTTTTTTAGGTATCAAGATGTTGATGTTTTTTATGAAGTTGTCATGCCGCATAAGGTGGCCACTCATCCTTCCTCGTCTTATCTCTATTGTATGCATTATTGTTCTGTTCTCATTGATTATTTCCAGGGAAAGTGGAAGCCAAAAGAGAAAAAGAAAGACCAAGAAGGTCGTTCATGGATGAAGTAAAAGAAAAGGCAAAAGTTGTGTCGTATAGGACCAACCTTCATGAAGGAGGACTTCTGGCCGCAGGGTGTCGTATTTCGGAGGTTCCGAGGTCGGCTGCCCGACGATACCGTGCGTCACACGTCGCCGACACTACGTGTAAATTAGGATAGTAATTATAAATAGTATGTATGTTAGTTATAAGGTATTTATAATATGGGTCTCTGGCATTGTACAAAATTTGTAAGTACAATGCTATTGCCTGAAATAAAGGAATTATTATTATTATATTATAGGGAGGTCAAGTATTTGGCGGAAAATATGGAGACTTGGAAAATACTCCACCGACAAGAACCTAGTTCTTAAATTTATTGATGAAGATGTAGATGAAATATCTGCCACCGTGGTCAAGGCCTTTGCCTTGTGATCCGCAGGTCATGGGTTCCAAAACCACTGGGAAGAATACTTTGTGAAGAGTTGTTTCCAGTCTGCTTAGGATACTGCAGGCTTGCATCCGAAAAGAAAGATAGTTCCGTTTTTCGGAAGGCAGGTATAAACTGTGGGTCCCGAATGCCATATATAGCGTTTGATCATCAAACTACCCAAGGATTGGTTCTGGTTCTGGTTTACCCTTTGGGTAGCGGAGGTCAGACGGCAGTCGCTCTGTATAAAACCAGTAACCTCGTCAAATCTCCTTGGTTAGGTAGCGGACCCCGGGCTCTGAAGCATTACTGCTGAGGATGCAACCAGTAAAATATGCTTAGTTGATGATGATGATGGTTGTCCATACATACATACATAAATACTATCACGTCTTTATCCCTAATGAGGCAGACAGAGCATTTTGGGTCTTGCGGTTCTATGCAGAGCCCAGGGCCGCAAGACCCAAAAGCCACTTTTAGCATTATGGTGGGCGAGAAGATGGAAAAGCAATCAATACAGTGATGGGTTGCTAGCCGCATCGCCTGTTAACATGATTCGCATTTTTGCCCATTCCATCGAGCGGCTTTTACGATCTGCGCGGGAAGAGAAGCAGCTGGTACATTCTAAGTTTTTTTATTTCTCCCAGACCAGCATGGGAGCATGCTTGTCCATCTTTTCATTTATTTGTGTTCTATGAATCTACCACTTGATTCAGACAGACTAAATCTCGGCGAACTCTATACCGACAGTTCATTTACTTTTCGTGCGTTACAATAATAGAAGATTTTATCTAAATTTACTTAAGAGATGCCTTTTTACCACGAATGAGATTCGAACCCACGTCCAAATGTCACTTCCACGTCTTAACTGGTGATGTACTTATAATTCTTTTATGGACAAAGATAGTCCGAAATAAAGACATTATCCGTCTTATTACAAAACGCAGACTAACTTTGTTACTAGGTTTAAACCATTATCCGACCAAATCAAGTTGACATCTAGTAATATGCCATGTCTCATCTGAAAATGTCAACTTGATTTGGTCAGATAATGGTTTAAACCTAGTAACAAAGTTAATCCACGTTTTATAATAAGACGGTTTATTTATTTGCATCACCCCGGCGATTTACTTGATCACATATTTTATCTAACCAGCATTAAATGCTAAAGCAAATTATTGTTGTTTTATTTGTATACAAGGGTAAGTGTATAACCGCTCTAAAATGTTTCTATTTAGATATTCAGGGGGCGTTTGCCAACTAAATGCGACTTAAAATTCAGCGCAGCCAATCCCTGCGAAGGTTAAGGCTGTCATCCTGATATGGAGAGTACAGAAATAAACCCATACCGTCTTATTACAAAACGCAGACTAACTTTGTTACTAGGTTTAAACCATTATCCGGCTAATTCAAGTTGACATTTTGTAATATGCCACAGTCTCATCTGAAAATGTCAACTCTATTTGGTCGAATAATGGTTTAAACCTAGTAACAAAGTTAGTCTGCGTTTTATATTAAGACGGATACCGTCTTAATATAAAACGCAGACTAACTTTGATACTAGGTTTAAACCAGTACCTACCCGACCAAATTCTAATAACATTGTCTGTGAGACAGGCATATTACTAGATGACCACTGGATTTGATCGGATAATGGTTTAAACCTAGTATCAAAGTTAGTCTGCGTTTTATATTAAGACGGATACCGTCTTAATATAAAACGCAGACTAACTTTGATACTAGGTTTAAACCAGTACCTACCCGACCAAATTCTAATAACATTGTCTGTGAGACAGGCATATTACTAGATGACCACTGGATTTGATCGGATAAAGGTTTAAACCTAGTAACAAAGTTAGTCTGCGTTTTGTAATAAGACGGAAAAGGTACGGTATTTTACACAATTATTATTTTTATTATTTATATAAATAAGTAACATAATTCCAAACTTCGTCAAATCTCGGTTAGGTAGTGGACCGCGGACTCCGAAACATTACTGCTGAGGATGCAATCAGGAACGCTCGGTTGATGATGGAAGTAACATAATTCGAAACCGATAACAAAATTATTTTTTTTTAATCTGGCCGAAAATAAGTAAGATAAAAGCTTTTAAAATCTGATGGAACGGGAACTGTCAATTAACAGAAAAAGGATGCACGTACAGCGTTCTTGTCATCACGCTATTCGGTCCCGCACGTACGAAAGAGATAGTGAAATGTCTCCACCACGCTTCCACTCTTATATTTAAAATGCTAAGCGCTGCTTCATTAACTGTTTAAAAATAAAATTCTTTACAGTGGTATTTTTTGTTTAAAATAAAATATTACTCCCATGCTGGTTTGGGAGAAATAATTTAAAAAAAACTTAGAATGTACCAGCTGCTTCTCTTCTCACGCATATCGTAAAAGCCGATCGAGGGAATGGGCAAAAATGCAAATCATGTTAACAGGCGATGCGGCTAGCAACCAATCACTGTATTGATTGCTTTTCCATCTTCTCGCCCACCATGACGCTAAAAGTGGCTTTTGGGTCTTGCGGCCCTGGGCTCTGCATAGACCCAAAATGCTCTGTCTGCCCCATTAGGGATAAAGACGTGATAATATGTATAAAATACAAACAAAAAAACATACAGGTCAAAAAGTCAATTCAGATTTTTCTTCTTACACACCTGGTACGAGTAATTTCTGCTTTCGTTTTATTTTGTACTTTCGTCCCGCGAGAACGTAACTTCTGTTCATATTTTCAGCCATTTTGTGGCAAAAAAGATATAAATGGTTGTTTAGAACTTTTAGGTATTTTTGCGCTAGTGAAATGCATACATATTAACACGTTTTTTATCCGTATAAACACGCTGAGAGACAGATTTCTCGCACTAAATCAATAAAAATAACAAATGCGAATTATAAGCCAGACATTAAACGGCTTATTAACATTTATAGAACCTAATACAGAATATGCATGAAAAAAAAATATGTTAACTAACCAGTTTATCCACATATAAAGAACCTAATAGAAAAAACGCGTAAAAAAAATTATTTTATCTAACCAGTTTATCCATAAATATTCAAAAGTAAAGTACTAACAGTGAAAACAGAATCAAAATTGGTTGAAAAACGAACGAGATATAACGATTTTACAAAAATATATCTATCCACTCGCAAAAACGCTATTTTGTATGGCAAATGTATTGGTGTATGGACTTTGACGTCATCAGTCCACACCGGACTTCTCTTTCTAATTGAAATTTAAAAGTATCACATGGTCGTCGCTCATTAAGATATTTTATAAATTCTTTCAAAGGTATTTGTTTACTGTGGTTAATAAGGATTTTATTAAGCAAATAAAAAAAATACGTGCACACTCCCTATTAAACAGCTGTTCTAGCGCAAATTCTTACCAAAGCCACTGCCACTTAAAGACACGAAAACAAACAACAACAATAGCAACTAACAAACGGACTCGCGCACTAAGGGTTCCGTACCATTATCTATAAAAATCATTTTTTTTATTGTATGGGAACCCCCCTTAAATATGTATTTAATTTAAATGTTTTTATTTATTATTAAAATAAAAATACAACTGAATATTTTGTGAATATTTCAAGTGCCTACCTGTTGCCATTATTGATTTCATGCAAAAAAAGAGCAAAAAAATCGCGTTTTTTGTATGGGAGCCCCCCTTAAATATTTATTTTATTTCATTTTTAGTATTTGTTGTTATAGCGGCAACTGATATACATAATTTGTGGCTATTTCAACTGTGTAGCTATCGCGGTTCTTGAGATACAGCCTGGTGACAGACTAACGGAGACGGACAGACAGCGAAGTCTTAGTAATAGGGCCCCGTTTTTACCCTTTGGATACGGAACCCTAAAAAGGCACTACTAACTTACTATTATTTATGAAAGTGTACAAAAATAAATAGACTGTAACTGCGAAAATAACGAACAGAATCCACTTGTTGATCAGCGAGAATATTCCAGAGACGAATATTTTATCTGATTGAAGTGGCGACGTTATTTCGAACGTTATTTGGAGTTCTTTTCAATGAAATAACAATAATAGAAGGAGGGTTCATTGTATTCTGCCTTGCAAAGTGACAATTCGTAGATGGAAATGTGAACATCTATATACTGAAACTTTACTTTAAGAGTAGGCTCAGATTGTGTAAAGAATTTTAAATAACCTACATACATGAGTAATATTAGGTATAGTCAAAATATTACATACTAGCCTAACTTTTACTTTACTTTAAGAGAAGGCTCAGATTGTTCATAGAATTTTGAATAAACTACATACATAACTACTAATAGGTAAAGTCAGAATATTACATACTAGCCTAACTTTTACTTTACTTTAAGAGAAGGCTCAAATTGTTCATAGAATTTTGAATAACCTACATACATAAGTACTATTAGGTATAGTCAGAATATTACATACTAGCCTAACTTTTACTTCTCTTTAAGCATACTTTATGTCTCCGGAAATTGCTCATCAGGCTGAAAAACTTTTTTAAGGCGTCAATTTTATATTTCCTATAGTTAAGCTGGACCATTCTGTATCAGGTGTTCCATGTTTTCAAAATCAATTATGTTGCCCAGGCTTAATAGCTATATAAAAAAAATAGTTTCATTCGAATCTGTTCAGTATTTCCGGAAATTAGCGTGTACAAACAGATAAACATACAGACCTTTTATTTTATGTCTCCATCGCTCCATATATTTTTTTTTTTTGGAAATATATTCAATGTGCAGGCACATTTTTTTACAGATTTTTTATAATATATAAAAATTTGTCCAGGCCTCTACTTACATACATCTTAAATTTTCTCCTAAACTAAAAATATGAACATGAAAATGTATGTTCAGTCAGATTTTAATTAAGTTTTTCTGAATATACATTTTTATGTTAATATTATTTTTGTTGAAGAGAAAATTCAAGAGATAATATAGAGGCACAGAATAAGTACTAGTACTTATGTACAGAAGTCTTACTCAGCAAAGGAATTCAAAGAAATATCTACTCAATGTCGTTAGCGATATAGTTTAATTTAGCTTACGTCAAAACTCGGTACCTTTTCGTTTATTTACCTAGAAGTGCATTGCAAGCCAATTTCATTCTTATTACTTGACTTAGTGACCTGAAGATGGGACATTGCGAGGGTATCCCCACAAGTAGCATCCCACAAAGGTCGTCCCAATCCCCTTCTTCTTATCGTGTGTGTTAGTGACTAACACTAGTGTCAGAGTTTTTAAACCGCCTTAAAGGCCTCTGACATGGTTTTAGGTAACGACCAATGTCAAAGACAGTGACGGGGACCGACGGCTTAACGTGCCCTCCGAAGCAAGGATTATCTTACTTCTCAGACAATTAAGTGATCAGCCTGCAATGTCCTAACCAAACTAGGACAACAACACAAAGTTGTTGCCCCCGCCGGGAATCGAACCCGCGACCTCCGGGTATGAGCCGAACGCTCTAACCACTACACCATAGAGGATGTTGTGTCCCAATCCTCAAGGAACCAACTACATCCCTACTTACCATAAAATATTATGGCAAGTTAACTAAAACTTGGAAAAGAACATTCTGGAATGTAGAAAATAAAACAAATAATTAAAACAGACCCTCGTAGCAATTTGTTTCAAATTTTTTCTACGTGGTGAGCTTATGCGGTATACTTAACGACTTATTAATGACTACTTTTCGGTTTAAGCTGCAATTTTTGTGGGTTAATTAACATGTGTTCTGTAAACCGATGTTAAGTGTTGTGTATTACGCATTTACGGTATTGAAAAAAAAGAAAGAAAAATATTTTTGTTGCTTTGCATTTGTTGCTTAAAATTATTTACTAGTAGAGACATACTACTATATACACATATAAGTACATACTAACATTTAAGTTCATAATTAAACTTGAAACATCATTATGAAATCGAAAAATATTTAGTAATGAAGCAACGTGATAGTTTAAAATAAGTTATAGTTATGCAACAATTTCCAAAATGACCGATCTAGAGTGGCTTGCATTCAGCGCCTTCCAGCGACCTTGGTTAGGTCGTCAGACCACCTAGAGATCGGTCATGTTGGAAATCTTTGGGAGAGGCCTATGTCCAGCAGTGGACGTTGTGCGGCTGAAATGATGATGATGCAACAATTAGGCCAAAGTCCTCTGGCTGCACTGTCCAAGATGGCTCTGTTACAGAGAGGGTCAAGCTCTTTCAGTGGAGACAAAAAGACGATCATTATTAGGGCGAGTTTTAGGAGCGACAACCCAACGATTTGGCTGCACTCTCTGCCGTCTGAAAGCCGATTGAAACCGTCTGGTTGCCACTCCTAACACTCGCTCTTATGATGATCGTCTATCTACCGTTTCGGTGAAAACCTTTCAAGTTACATTCGTTTTAGAATTTAACTTTTTTTTATTACGTTGTAGACTTTTATTCAGACAAAAATTATATATTATATACTTACATATATTAAGTACTATAAAGAACTAAAATAAAGATAAAAATGCTACTCACTACAATACACTACACACTAATATTTACAAATAAATAAGGCCCGGTAAATGTTTACCCTGCGGTAACGTGCCCTGAAGGCTGGCTGCACTGCCACGTTGTATGGCAATGCTTATTTTCTGACATATATATAGGCCATTCGTTGGTCCGACCAGATTCGCTCGACACTCGAGACCAAAGTCAGCGACGCTATCCGAGCTGCAGAGCGCAGAACTAAATGGCGGGACATAGTACACAAGAAGGTGTTCCATAAAGATCACGACCCTCAGCAATGAGGACTACGACGCAAGGAGGATATAGGCCAGACGTCTGGTCACGGGAAACTTAAATAAGTTTCCTTGAGATAGCGCCGTATAATTTGTGAGCTGATGGTTCTAGATGGCCACGGTTCTAAAGTTTCAACCCCAAACGGCTCAAATATGTAGTAATTCATTAATTATTTTACTTAAATTCGTTTTAGAATATATTTTTTACAATAAATGACGTTCCCAGACATCAATCAAAACCGATCCATATTTATAATCCCAACAAATTCGACTCAGGTGCTGTATTATCATACTTTTGCCTCCGTCCTTGTGAGTTTGAATCGATTGGAAAGTTCTAGCAATAGCTGTTTTTGTTGCGAATGAGACCTTTGGGAGAACCGGGATGGAAGAAAAGATAGACATTTTTTATTAGAATTTTAGTCTATGTCGTGAATCGTCATGCCAAGGCGTGGTAATGACTCCATAGAGCAACATTTTAAATTAAATCAAATTATTTATTTTGGCTATGTGTCAAAATAAATTTCCATAGCATGCAAACATTAAATAATCATCATTTCAGCCGCATAACGCCCACTGCTGGACATAGGCCTCTCCCAAAGATTTCCAAAGGGACCGATCTAGAGCGGCTTGCATCCATCGCCTTATTCCAGCAACCTTGATCAGGTCGTTAGACCACTTTGTGGGCGTCCTACGCTTCGCTTTCCAGTACACGGTCGACATTCGAGAACCTTTTTGTCCCATCGGCCATCTGTTCGTCGCGCTATGTATCTCGTCCACTGCCATTTCAACGAGCTAATCCGCTGGGCTATGTCAGTGACTTTAGTTCTCCTACGAATTTCCTTATTTCTGATTAGATCACGTAGAGAAACACCGAGCATAATCCTTTCCATAGCGCGTTGCACGACCTTAAGCCTTCCTATGAGGCCCATAGTAAGTGACCATGTTTCAGAGCCATAAGTCATCACTGGTAATTATTACAATTAAATGATACACATAATTAATTTAAGTATTACATTACACAACTGAATCTCCTAATATCCTCCTTGTATATAAAAGTAAAGTAAAAAAAATAAGTTCTCACCTTGTCGAGGGGGCCGTGCGCCCGCCGCAGCTGAGTCACCTCAAGGCGAAAAATACCCTGTCCGATTCGTTATGGTAATGTTGGGTAGCTTGTGTAGGTTCTATTTATCGGTTTTCCCATCCCTGAAAATGGAAAAAAAATCTGCAGCTCCATCCAAATTAAATTAAAACCTACCGTTTTTAAATGTATGAAGCTGCTGATTTTTTTTCCGATTTCAGGGATGACAAAAACCGAGAAATAGAACCTTAACAAAATAAAATAACAGTCAAAATAAAGTAAAAAATCGACATTCCCATACAAATTGTCCGGGCGGCTGCACACTTTCGTATGGTAATGTCGTTTTTTTGTTCTTGACTGTTATTTTATTATTATTATACTATAGTGGTTTATTATAGCCCGTGTTTTGATTTATTACGGGTACGTCCCTTTCAAAACCGTGTGGTTTCCGGCAGAGTAGAATAAGACCACTTCAAGTCTTTCCGTGGATGTCGTAGAAGGAGACTTAGTAAATATCTACAAAAACAAAGCTTATAAACATATAAGAAATCTCCAACCCGTCTGGCCAGTGTGGAGCGTGTAGGCTAAATCCTCTGGCTGCTCTGGCCAGGTGTGGCTCTGGTAATACAGAGAGGGTCGTGCTCCTGCAGTGGAAACTGAAAAGACCTGATGATGATACAAAACAACCTGGTCTATAAAAAAGCCACCTCCACACATCTTGATTCCTAACAGCGACAAACGAGTCAGCCGGGACCAATTCTAGGGACAACCGACATTTTCATATTTTTGCATGTCGGGAACTCCCCAAATTAATTTATCATCTACGGGTCTTCAATGCCACCCCATTTGGAGACCCCCCTCCCCGATTGCTAGGGAATGGGGTGTTATTTTAACACGTGTATTTGTGTTCATTTTTGGATATTTGTAAAGCTAGCACCCTTAAGAGAAAATTGGCAGGACTAATGGGACAAAAATTCTCATTACACCTACTAGCAGACTGGTCTACTAGGCTATATACTAGCTCCGAAATTCTGTTCCACTCCGTTTGTGTTTATGGATGTCGTAAGAGGCGACTAAAGGACAGAACAAACATCTCGTGCTACAACGGCGGCGGCCGGTCGTATATCCTTTCGCACAAATGCAATCCCGAATATATATTTTTAAACTAACCTATATCATCCGACTGCTGGGGAAAGGAAAGGTCTCTTCCATTTCTATCCAAATATTATAGACTTAATTAATACATTATGAGAGTACAAAGAAGGGATCACTTCAAGATGCTTGTAATTCAACACTATCGCGAAAAAGGAACGCTGCAATAATAGTTTAAGTATGTTTAGTATACGTATTAGGGATGCAACGATACCGATACGATAATCGTATATCGGCGATTATCGTAAACCTTTACGATCATTCGTTATCGTAAATATTACGATACGATATTTTTACGATACATTTACTCCAAAATTTTTAAATTTTTACTGTTTCGGGTGAAACGAAACGCATAACGCGTCAATTTCTGAACGCTTCGCATCCGTCACTTTTGGCATTGACAGTTTTAAGCAGGCAGGTACGACTGATACACAGTGATCAGAGAACTTAAATATGTTGGGTTTTCTGAATAAGAATTAGCCAGTTATAAATTACGACTACAATTAAAATTAATTAATAGTCAGTAAATGTAACAAATAGTAACAATTTAAAATATAAGTTAATGATGAAAATTTATAAAATTAATAAATATATTGATTAAAAATGCATAACTTTTTTTATACTTTTACTTTACTTAGTCTTACAATAATAATATACAACAAAGCTTCCAATAAATTCATCAAAATGGTATTAAACAAATATCGTAATGCATTCGTATCGTAATTCGTTATCGTATTTGGCCATTACGATGTATTCGTCATTTGTATTGGTATCGTAATAGCCGTATCGTTGCATCCCTAATACGTATATATACTATTTTAAGAGTGAATTCAGTTCATGATACTGAACAATTTTTTCGAAGAAACACTTATCGAAATATGAAAATTAATGTTTGGCCTCCCAGTAGTTGACTGATCAGATGATCCGAGTTTGCCTATAAAGCCAAAAATAATTGTTCATATTTCGCTATAAGTTTCGTGGCGAAAGTTATTCATTATCACGGACTGAATTAACTCTTAATATAGTTTTTAGTATATTATTATTATGCAATAAATTAAATAAATAAAAATAAAATAAATTATATATGCTATTCCTTCATCCCGGTGAATAATGACATGAATTTTATATTTTACAAAGAAAAAGCGGAACCTTGCACTTCGGGCTCCGAAGCAGCGCAGCTGAGTATGCAACCCGGAACGCTTTAAGATATGTTAAAAGATAGAACACCAAAAGCAGTTAACATGAATATTACGTAACAATCCGCCGCGACATAACGTGAGTCGTAAAGATGGTTTATAACTCTACTTAAGAGAAACGTACTGGAAAATGTCGGTCTGACTTATAGCGTATAAGCGATATACTCGTACGATCTTCTTCTTATCGTGTGTGTTAGTGACTAACACTAGTGTCAGAGTTTTTAAACCGCCTTAAAGGCCTACTGACATGGTTTTAGGTAACGACCAATGTCAAAGACAGTGACCGGGACCGACGGCTTAACGTGCCCTCCGAAGCACGGATCATCTTACTTATTAGACAATCAGGTGATCAGCCTGCAATGTCCTAACCAAACTAGGACAACAACACAAAGTCGTTGCCCCCGCTGGGAATCGAACCCGCGACCTCCGGGTATGAGCCGAACGCTCTATTTAATAATAACTAATCGACGACCTCTTTTGCCTATAGTGGTCAACACAAGCAAAAATAAATTTAAATTGTAAACAGACAATCTGACATTAGGTTTTATGACAGATTATCGCTTTAAAGTTGGGCATTGACGATGAGTTTTTCCCGTCAGTTTAGACATAAAACTGTGGCGTCACTCCAAATGCTTTTAGGCATGGTATAATAAAACAAGGTATTCTCTACCCGAGATGGAACTTGACTAGGTCACGAAATTGTTGCCACTGATTGTTCTTTGCAGTAAATTTAAGGACTTTCTCAATTAGTTCATGAATATTAAATAAAATATTAAGTAACTTAGGTATTTAGTATCTAGCGATTCTCGCGTGATTCGTCAATTCAACATTTTAGAAATTGATATAATGGATTATTAATTCGAAATTGGTATATAAAGTTCTAAAATGCATTACGCTCGGGTAAATCAAATTCACACAGTGGCAACACATCGGACTGATGACGTAGTCAAGTTCCACCTACGTCATCAGCTGTCACGGGAAGAGAATACCTTGTTTTATTATACCATGGTTTTAGGCTAACTAGATTTCCCCATTCACTGGCGTCACTCCGACTCTTCAGTTTTCGAATGGCCGGGCTGTGAGGCGAACGTACGTAGTGCTACGTACGTGCCTATTTGTGTCGAAACAAAAAATATAAATTCTGACTCGGTAGAAGAAACATTAATTCTTACTGCTACTGTTTGTTGCCATGTATTCATCGAAAAACAAAAAAGAAAGCAGTGGATGAATTATTATGTTATTATTATATTTTATGTAATAAAATGTACGACTGTGGATAAAATAAAATAAAGAAATTTGAAATTTGAGATTTTGCTAGATTTCAATCATGGTAATAGGCGATGCGGCTAGCAACCCATCACTATTTTGATTCCTTTTCCATCTTAACGCCCACCGCCCGCTAAGCGTGGCCTTTGGCCCTAACGGCCCTGGGCTCTGTCTACCTCGTCAGGGATATAGACGTGAAAATATATATATATATTTAATTTTAAATTTTTTTGAAACACTGTCCAAATTAGCAGTAGTGTCATTTTTTTTTTCAAAATGGGAAGCAATTACTTTCCACATACATTCATAATTTTTATATTTTTCAATAAGTTCGGCAGGTCCAGATTATACCGATGCCGCCATTTGAAAACAGATAAATCATGGTATAATAAATAGTATACTTCGTTCGTTGTTTTATTATACCATGAAATAACTAGTGGTTCGCCGCGAACTTAGACCTCGCGATATTATTCCAAAACTAAACCAGTTTTAATGTCCAGTGAAACTGTGATTTAATGAAACTGTGATACATTATTCACTACCAATTCGATACCGTTGCAGGAAACAGATTTTCCAACCTTCTTTCTTCTTCTATTCTGAGCTGCAAAAGTTTCATTTTTTTTTCAAACTATTTAAATCAAAACCTGGATCAAATTCAATATCCCAAGACATTTGAATCTTGAAAGAGCAACGTATATACATCCAGCCGCCAACTATTTTACGCCTACGTCTCAACATAGGCCTCTCCCAAAGATTTCCAAAATGACCGATCTAGAGCGGCACCAGCGACCTTGGTCAGGTCGATAAACCACCTTGCGGGTGGGTGTCCTACGCTTCGCTTGCCAGTACGTGGTCGCCATTCGAGTACCTTTTTGCCCCATCAGTCATCGGTTCGTCGCGCTATGTGTCCGCCCACTGCCATTTCAACGAGCTAATCCGTTGGGCTATGTCAGTGACTTTAGTTCTCCTACAAATTTCCTCATTTCTGATTCGATCGCGTAGAGAAACAGCGAGCTTAGCCCTTTCCATAGCGCGTTGCACCTTTAGCCCTCTTATGGGATCCATAGTAAGGGACCACGTTACAGATCCATTAGTCATCACTGGGTTACCAGTGTGTTAACACATTATTTGTAAACTTTAGTCTTAAAAAACTGAGGAATTTTGACAAGAAGACACTGCGTAGCTTCCCGAACACTGCCCAGCCGAGTCGGATTTGTTGAAAGACCTCTTCCTCGAAGCTGAAGCTTCCTGCCTGGATCAATTGACCCAGGTTACCACTTCGAGGGTTGTCCATTTTCATTTTAAGGCTTATCAACATCATCATCATTTAAGCCGCATAACATCCACTGCTGGACATAGGCCTCTCCCAAAGATTTCCAAAATGACTGATCTAGAATAGCTGGAAGGCGCTGGATGGAAGCCGCTCTAGATCGGTCATTTTAAGGCTCACCTGTTGGGAAACTCGGTTTAGGTCTGCGAGCATAGTACATATATACTTAATGTTGCGGTCTGCCATCGATTCCGCCATGACAACGATATCATCGGTAAATCGAAGGTGAGTGATATACTCGCCATTGATGTTAATGCCAAATCCTTCCCATTCCAGAAGCTTGATCTTCCAGTGCAACGGTGAACAGTTTCGAAGATATAACGTCTGGTTTACACCTCTATGCAGTGGAATTGCCGTTGTCCACTGCTCCTGTACTCGGACTGACATAGTGCGTTAATGTAAAAGCATTTCAACACCTCGATATACCGATAGTCATATACGGCATCGCTGGAGACTGAAGCACGGCCCATGTTTCGATCGAATGGAAGGCTTTTTCATAGTCCACTGTCCCCAAGCATAACGGCCGGTTATACTCCCTCGTCTTTTCTATAACCTGCCGCAGCGTATAAATGTGGTTCATGGTGCTAAAGCCCTTGCGGAAACCGGCTTGTTCGGAAGGCTGGAAGGCATCAAACCTGTTTGCGGGATGATTCGTGTTGACCCTCGAAAACAACTTATATACATGACTAAGACACGTGATAGGACTTTAGTTCTTCAATAGAGTGTTATCTCCCTTTTTGAAGAACAGGACCACAATGACCCTGTTTCACGCTTCTGGCGTTACGCCCTCGAGCTGAATGGAATTAAAGAGCCTCTGAAGGACTTTCAGTAGCAGCGTTCCGCCCGCTTTCAAAAGCTCTGGATGATTCCATCCTCGTCCGGCGCCTTTTTGTTTTTAAGCTGTTTAAGGGCCATCCTAATCTAGAACAGGCTGATGTCCGGGACATTTTCGGTATAGTGTCGGATTAGCTTGGCTCTTGGGCAAACGCCAACGTCTGCGACTACTTTATTCAAAGTGAGTCCTTGCGATTTGTGCACATTTATTGCCCAGGCAAGCGACAGTGGAAATTGCGTTCGTGAGCATGACACTTGGCCAGTCTTCCACGATCGGGTCATGCGTGGGATGGGAGCCGTGTTCTGGTAAGGATTCTTGCCCTCGAATCTCCACAGCGTGCTCACGCATTGAACGCTAGCGCTTTAAGCTCTTATTGGCATGAGAAGAACCTAGTAGCATATTCCCTTAGTTGCGACTCTACGTAAAACTACTTCGCTGGCTTTGGTTCCTGTTAATCTCTTGTTAGTTTGTGGCATTATTACTACTTAATACTACAACAGAAGCACAGACAAGTAGTGATATCGATTGTAACAAAGTTCGCTCAACAAAATTGCTAAATTTCGTAAACTACTTAGTTTGCCGCGAACTTAGTTCTAGTTTCCCAAATATCCCCTAGATGGTGCTATCCAAAGTTAGAACGCGCTATGGTTTCGTTTGGTCACACAATCGCGGACATTTTTATTAATATTTCAAAAACTACTAAACCGATTTTGATGCCCAACGAACTTGAAAATTCTATTGATATTTCCTACATGCCTACCAAATTTCATCAAAATCAAACCATCGGTTCAGCTGTTATCGCGGTACAAACATAGATACATACATACATACATACATACATACTTACATACATACATACATACAATGTGTTTTCGCCCCCAACTCGATTTAGAGACCTTCGCTCGCTTCGCTCGCTCGGTCAATTAAAACACGCTCAATCACCGCCGCGGGCGCCCGCGCCGGGCGCTGCGAGCGAACTGACGCCACTGGAATGACGATCGCACACTCACGGTCAGTTTGGCGCGACGCCGGGTAGGATTTCCGGGCGCGCCGTCAGTTAAAACTCTGTGTGATGATTCCACATTCACGATCAAATTTTGGATGGACGTCAGTTCAACTGACGGGAAAAACTGATCGTCAGTGCCCAGCTTAAGAAGGAACTTATCTTGTATCTCTTTTCCTCCGGGAATTTGCTGCAGCAAGAATGAGACGTAAAAGTTGTTTGCTGCTTAATACGACAAAATTGAAAAGACATTGAGTTATATTTAGATGACTTTTCTTTTTCGTATAGTAAACAGAGTAGTGGGTCTACGCTTCAAAACAGATTATACTTTTGAGACTTCAACGCTGAATCTTATAACTAGTATATGTATGTAATCATGCCACGCTGTCACATTAGAGGTCACGGGTTTGATCCCCGGTCAGTTCAAAATGGAAAATGATCTTTTTAGGTTGACCTGGGTTTTGGATCTTCATCTATATTATGTATTTGTTATAAAATATAGTATCGTTGATTTAGTATCCCATAGTATACTTTGGGGCTAGCTCAGTTTCAGCATCTTCGTGTTGGATCTGTAAAACAAACGTAAGCCTTATCGTGAGAACATTGTTTATTGAAGGAAGTTATGGTTATAACTAATTTTGAAGGTTGTGTTGAATGGCTAAACTTTCTAACACGTTACCGTAACTTAGGAGAGCTCTATGATTTGCCTACTTTTAATTTACATAATAATAGTAGCCCATTATTTTGCAGTGTAATTTATTTCTGTTCTATAGTCGCCACTCGACTCATTTTTATTTTTGGTTTCACTGAAAATCAGCGAGTCTTGGTTTTTTAAATCAGACTGTACGTAAAGCTGAGTGAAAACCTTTTTGGTTGCATAAGTTTGTTAATAGCATATTTTAATTTGAACTGTATTAGTTTTAATTAGTTCATAGGACTAAATTGTATATTTTTTATGCACCAAAAAAAATATTTTTCTTTCTTTCTTACTTAAAGCTTGACGTCTGCCGTACAATGATGACAGTCGGGATCATCGGCTTAACGTGCCCTTCGAAGCTCTGAGGAGCTAGAATTTTTTTAAAGCCTGTCTTCTAGAAAAGGAACTCTAAACTTAGCTGCAAGTAAAAGATCTGACGTCAACTAATATGATTGTATACAAAATTAACAAGTGATAAAAAAATCAAAAGATAAATAAATGATTATTTAGTGCACAGGTTACTCACGTATAGAGTCAGCTACTGCCGACATGTTTGCTATAGCTACTGCCGAAATGATTTCGACTTTGGCTTAGCTAATTGGATATTTTCCTGGGTCAAAAAAAAATAATTTGGTACTGTCAAGTAAAAAAAGATCAAAAAATTATACCACACGTCATGATCACATCTATTTCAATATGATTTTAGATTTATTATTGCAGAAAAACTGATATTAAGAGCGCTATTTGACTGCAAGAAACTATGACGTCATCTGCCTGCTTTTCATACAAATCCCATAGAAACTGTTTGTTATGACGTTTAGATCAAGTATCTGATTTGACTTGTTGGAAAATGTTATGTAAATTCTTTATTGTACAAAAAGGACACTACAAAAATATAATTGACAACAATTAAGAGTCCCCTTACCCTAGACTTCTCCATACAAACGTAGTCCACGTTTAATTTTGAAACCACATGTCAGATTCCGGTAAAAATTGGTAATTGTAAAGAAATTGCAATTATCTAGGGTTATAACTGGTAGTAAAATTATAAACTGAAAAGAAAATATAATTATTTAGAAGTTTCCTATACTAATGGTCAAAAATGATATAAAACACTATATTCTATTTCAAGTTCATATTTTTACTGTAGGAAACCAGTTATAAACCTAGATAATTGCAATATCTTTGAAATTACAAAATTTTGCCCAAATCGGACATTTTGTTTTGAAATAAAACGTAGACTACGTTTGTATGGAAAGTTGTATTTTGGTCTAGGATACGGGGGACTCTTAAAAGGCTGACTTATCCATGGGATCTCTTCCAGTCGATAGCGGAGAATAGCGGATTGCCAATTTTACTCGGCTGGGGATCGATCTCAGACTCTCGAGACTTGTTTGTTAAATATTACGACAGGGAAGGGAAGCAGTAATGACGGGAACAGAATGAATCAATTACATCTGATCCGACCATCAAACATCGTTAGTCCTTCATTTAACATGGGTTTACAAAGGGTTCAGTACGTGGATTAAGGGCTCTTACAGACGGTCGAGAGTATACCCACGACACAGTACGGTGACGGCAGTTTTTGACAGTTTGTGATAGATAAATAAATAAATTTATATACACGGTGATTTTTCATTGGTTTTGAAGCCGAAGGCCACTTTATAGGCATCGTTAGTAAGACCTAATCAGCTAGTCAAAATAAAAATTCAGGAACAAAAAATGTTGTCTAAAACTCGAAAGTAAAATTGTGAGATCAATTAGTAGTACCTCCATGCACCGCCCGCGACATTTTATTATTATTATGCTATAGTGATCTAGTATAGCCCGTGGTTCGATTTATTCCATGTATGTCACTTCCACGTTGTATGATACTCGTACTTACTTTCTATCCTGGCTCAGCAACCCAAGGTGATTCGAGTCTTGGCCTCT
The DNA here is from genome assembly GCA_963555685.1 of Acrobasis consociella. Taxonomy (NCBI): domain Eukaryota; kingdom Metazoa; phylum Arthropoda; class Insecta; order Lepidoptera; family Pyralidae; genus Acrobasis; species Acrobasis consociella. The sequence goes on from OY743127.1 coordinate 3,263,244, forward strand.
AGCACAAGAGCACGCCAGCGCACTCGGTCCGTTGCTAGCTCTCGCCAGTTGTCGCCAACTTGAAACTCGCGCAGGTCCGCCATCACTAGGTCGCTCCAGCGATACCTGGGACGGCCCAACGGCCTGTCGTGAACGTCTGGCCAGCGTGGAGAGTGTAGGCCAAGTCCTCTGGCTACTTTGGCAAAGTTTGGCTCTAGAAGTACAAATAGGGTCGAGCTTCTGCAGTGGAGACTAAAAAGACCTGATTATGATGATGATGATCATACATTAGGGCCCAATGTTGCTTGACACTGAAACGCGGATACGCAGTAACGTCCGTTGCGTACCGCTTTTGGAGTAACCCCCTGGTTTGCTCACTTCACTCCCGATCCTCGTCAAAATTATATTTTATTTATTTAAATGATGCCTTTTCTACCAGTCAACCAACAGGTGATGCTGAGAAAGCAATCTTTTGGGGGTAAGTACAGCAAACAATGAAGAAAATATATTGTTATATCTAATATAATACCTACACACAAATATACATATATAAATTATTTCCTAATAAACCACATGCATAAACGATATAAATACTTTTTATATAACTACTGACAGTTTTCGGAGATAGTGTGCACTCACTGCCTTTTTGAACGCAAAACGAGTTTGAGCTTTCCGAATACTGAGTGGGAGAGAGTTCCAAAGCCGCACAGCTGGTACGACAAATGAATCTTTAGCGGATTCTACCGCTCCGATAATGTAGCATTGTAAGAAGAAGATTGTTTCCATCTTCTCGCCCACCATGACGCTAAAAGTGGCTTTTGGGTCTTGCGGCCCTTGGCTTTGCATAGAACCGCAAGACCCAAAATGCTCTGTCTGCCCCATTAGGGATAAAGACGTGATAGTATGTATGTATGTATGTAAGAAGAAGATTGCTAGAAGAGCGAAGATTTCTAACGTGAGTATCACCAAGAAAGGTAAATTTGGTCTTGAGATAAGCCGGAGTCTTAGGATCTATATCATCGTCAACCAAATCATATTCTCTTTAGGGAAGCCATTTTGAATTTTACAAAGTACTTCTATTGGTTCAAAACTCTTGTCTCAAATATTTGTCGTGAAACTTTCTAAATTAGAGCTTTAATTGGTTCATTTGTCAGCCGTTTGAGATCTGACGACTCGCTGACAAGTTATATTAATTTCGATTATTATACAATGAGGAAGGGAGTTGCCCGTAATAAATGGAACAACGGGCTGTCTACATTAATCTATCATTATAACCTTAATCAGGTCTATTTGTCTCCACTTCTTCTTCTTCTTATCGTGTGTGTTAGTGACTAACACTAGTGTCAGAGTTTTTAAACCGTCTTAAAGGCCTCTGACATGGTTTTAGGTAACGACCAATGTCAAAGACAGTGACCGGGACCGACGGCTTAACGTGCCCTCCAAAGCATGGGTCATCTTACTTATCAGACAATCAGGTGATCAGCCTACATTGTCCTAACCAAACTAGGACAACAACACAAAGTCGTTGCCCCCGCCGGGAATCGAACCCGCGACCTCCGGGTATGAGCCGAACGCTCTAACCACTACACCACGGAGGCAGTTTTTGTCTACACTGCAGGAGCACGAACCTCTCTGTACCAGAGCCAAACTTGGCCAGAGCAGTCAGAGGACTTGGCCTACACTCTACTCGCTGGTCATGGTCAGACGGGTTGGAGAGGTCTCACTGATTTCTACAAACTTTGTTTAGCTTGTATTTCCGAAGTCGCCTTCTACAACATCCACGGGAGGACTTGGAGTGACCCTATTCTAGTCAGCCGGAAACCACACAGCGATAGAAATTAATCTACACTAATATTATAAAGAGGAAAGATTTGTTTGTTTGTTTGTTTGATTGTATTGAATAGGCTCCGAAACTACTGGATCGATTTTAAAAATTCTTTCACTGTTGGATAGGTATGTTATCCCTGAGTGACATAGGCTATGTATGTACCACGGGCGAAGCCGGGATGGACTGCTAGTCTATAATTAAAGTAAAATAACTAAAAAAAAGTAAAATAAGACAACATCTCTCGTGTTGTCTCTCTGTAATTAAATCTTGGCAGTTAAATTTGACCCACGAATTTCGATTTAGCTGAAATTGCACGTAATGTTGTACAACATACGTATGCGTGCAATGTGACAGTGCAACATTATGATGACATGGAGCTAATTTGATGATGCAGCTGGAAAGTGGTCATGGCATCTCTGTGATAAAAGAACATAACTCCACCGAGTTTGGGCTCAATACGCTATTTTCCAACAAGTCAAATCAGATACTTTTTTCTAATCATGAAAACAAACAGTTTCTATGGGATTTTGTATGAAATACAGGCAGATGACGTCATAGATTTTTGGAGTCAAAAAGTGCTCTTATTATCAGTATTTCAGCAATAATAAATTAAAAATCACGTTAAAATGGATATATTCAAAGACAAGTGACATTATTTTGCGACTTTATTTTGTTATCAGTACAAAATAATTTATTTTGGCTTAGGAAAATACCCAATTGATTTGTCTTAAATATTTTAGTTCATCGTTTTAGATAAAGACTTAGTTTTTTTAATGTTTTTTAAATCATCATCATCATTTCAGCCGCGTAACGTCCACTGTTGGTCATAGGCTTCTTCCAAAGATTTTCATTTTTTTTTAATATATACTTGTAAAGGCTCGTTCAATCGGAAGGTTCTATGCGACAGTCACAACCGGCACTACCTAGCTGACTCTACCTCGGAAAATTCACAGATATTGAATTAATTTGACAAATTGCATCAGATGCTGCATGGGTATCGAACTCCAATTGTTTTACAGAAGTTTCATGCTGTTGAGTTTTTTTAAATACAGCAACACGTATTTTTTTGAAGTGAAAACTTCTTTAGCGGCGTTGTGCACTTTTTTTGGAATGGGTAAAAAAATTTAAACTCGCGTCAGGACACGTGGCCTGATCGAAAATTCGTAAGACGGCGCAGGGCGCTTGCGCGAATGTTCGTGTGTGTTTATGTTACAGCGTGCTACGCGCATCCATGGATGGTGACAGCTGATGGCTCGACCGTCTGTGTAGTGGCCATACTGCTGTGTATTTGAAAATGATTTTGGTGAAAATGAATTTGGTCATGCTTGTGACATTTGTGACAGACTGTGGTTCAGAAAAGATTTGAAATATTTCATACTGATAATTAAAGCAATTCGTGCAGAATTATTCTCTAACCATTCCAAAATATCAAAAATGCACAACGTTTGCATGCAAATGCACAATATTCAAGTTTTCACTTCTGCCGGCACTCCTAGAGTGCAACCAGTCGTTTTTTTTTTTTAATTTTAGTTACTAATATTTTGTTATTGCTTTTTGTATTTAAAAATGTTTCTTAATAGGGTCAGGTCAAACCAAGATGCGACGACACCATAAAGAAACAAAGAATTATTTTAAAAAATTAAAATAATATTTTATCTAATAACAATGACCTAAGAAGGTTAACATGCTCCTCAAGAAGAATTAATCGAGCCAAAGCTCGGTGGGTTTGTGTTGTTTTATCACAGACATGCCTTGACCACCTTAGAGCTGCATCATCAGACCAGCTCCGTGTGTTTATAATATTGCATTGTCAGGCGATATACGTAAACGTGCAAAATTGCAGCTCAATCGGAAGTTGCAAAGTGGGCTTTTAACTTGCAAGATTTAATTAAAGACAGACAGACCGACAGATAACAGGACAAGTCAAACTAAAATAAAAGCTGTCAAGTATGCTTTTGCAAATCGGTCCAGGGATAAAAAATCGTGACGAATTGATAATCTCCCCCTTTTTTAGAAGTCGTAAAAATAAAATCTTACCTCCGGGATGTAAAAAAACTTGGGAGGTGTCAAGGGACACCCGGGTGGAACGAAGTTTCTTTCGATTCATTAGGAGAGAGAGAGACAGACAGAGAAACACGCACGCCGCACGGCTTACGACTATAGCAAAAAGTGTTGTTACAACTTTTGGTCTTAATTTTTTCCGTCTAGTCCCCTTTCGCAACGCGCGATACAGAATTTCGTTACAACAAGCATGTTTTAACCCATTTGCAACCGCCAATACCAGATACAATAGAAAGACAATGAACGTGGGCATTTATAAATTCCGTCCGGGTCTTTACGGGTTAAGGCTCCTACCCGCGCTAGAGACCTTGAAAACACAAAAAAATTAATTTCTCTTTCTGTAAGTGAGACTATCAGAAACCCTCGTACAACTTTTTAGCTAGTATCCTTAAGTTTCTTTAGAACCTCGAAAGTCATTAAAATACTATCTGCTTTAGAAACCTTTACAAAAAGAGTCAAAAGTGGCCTTTTTTAGTATTTTTTGCAAAGGAAACTACAGAGTATTGTATTTCAATGACTTTCGAGGTTCTAATGAAACTTAAGGATACCAGCTAAAAAGTTGTACGAGGGTTTCTGATAATCTCACTTACAGAAAGAGAATTTTTTTTTGTGTTTTCAAGGTCGCTAGCGCGGATAGGACCCTTAATAAAGTAAAAGATAATGTGTAATAAATTCAAAATCCGACCATTCTTTTCAGTCCCGATACTTATTTCCATCAGGTACCTATGATCTCAGCTCAAATCGCTAATACTAGCGATTTTCAAGAAATGGATTATGACGTAAGGAATCGCATCCTTTGTACGAAAGTACAAACGTTTAATATTAAAACGCAATTTTCAGTTTCATTTTATTTAATTAACCACATTTTTACAATCTTAAAAAATAAATTGAAAATATTGCACGTCATCTATTTATTTAAATAAGTACTAATTTGATTTAATATTTACATCAATTTACTTAAAACATCACATTGACTCTAAATTCTACATTTATTACATTTAAAAATTACATTCGTTCACATTTAATATACTTCAGAAAGCGCTTAGGACATTTTAATAATTTATTTACATTTAAAGATTTAAACTCATTGATATTCATAAAAAAAAACTTGAGAGGTGTCAAGGGACACCCGGATGGAACGAAGTTCCTTTCGAATAATTAGGAGAGAGAGAGATAGAGAAACACACGCACGGCGCTGCACGGCTTACAACTAGTGATGTGCCGTTCTTGAAAATTTCGAGAAATTTCCGAAACGGTCTGGAAACGTTCTCGGAAACGTTCTCTGGAGCGGAAAAAGTTGAGAAAGTACCCTAGTTTACAAAGAAAACTTTATTTTCTTTTTGCATGTGTTTTCGTAATAACAAGACCGATGTTCAATCAAATTTTCATGAAAATTTGTGAAAGGATATACAAAGTTTTTTTAAGTTTTCCATTCTGCTTGAAATTTGTCCGGAAAATTTCCGAGAAATTTCTCGCAAGAAATTTCTTCAGAAAATTTCCGTGTAATTTGCCAACGAAATTACAGAAGAATTTCGTAAAACGTTTTCTTAAATATTCTTTATGTGGCGAGATTTGGTATACACTTAATGAAACAAACCTTTAATGTGATAAAACTATGTATTTAAATAATATTTTAAAGGAATTGCTATACTTTTTGGAACTAATTTAGAACAAAAACAACTAGTGAAATAGTTATACTATTACAGCTTTATATTATTAGTATATATTACTGCAGCTTTTAGTATATATGTTACAGCTAAACCCAAAACGCAGCTACGCCTAGGTTTAGCCGGCTAAAACTAGGAGCAGCTGGTTTTAGATGGCTATACTTAAATGTATCCTACTTATATTTGGCTAGAACTAGGTTTAGCCTTTATCATTTCGTCTAGAACTAGGTGCACCTTAGATTACATACAGAACGGAAAATAGCACCGTCCCCTGCAATCTGGCGTCCCCGCAACCCTCCCCCCGCTTTTGGGCCTTGTAAGCGCCTGTAAAACAGGGTTGTTGCTAGTCGCACGTTGACGTTACGCAAGTAGATATGCAAAACTATTTTAAACCTCAAAAATTTTGAAATTTTTTTTAAAAAAAAAAACCGTTTAAAACCAAATAGTTTTAAACGGTTTTTTTTGTTCAAAACGTTTCAAAATTTTTGAGGTTTAATATAGGTTTAGAACGATTTTCTATTAGAATTTACTAACCTTTCACAAAATGCAATTCAGAATATGCTTGTTGCATTATTTATGATATATTTGGGTTGGGCAAAATATAATCAGATTAATGATTTGGATTTACGATCATCGAAGTTATTGAGGTCATCAAGGTTGATGTCGAGGTCTTTGAGGTGGTCCAGTCATCGAGGTTGTCGAGGTCGTCTAGGTCTTTGATGTTGTCAAGGTTATTGAGGTCGTCAAGGTCGATGTCATCGAGGTGGTCCAGGTTGTCGAGTTTTTCGAGGTCGTCTAGGTCGTTGAGATCGTCTAGGTCGTTGAGATTGTCGAAGTTATTATGGTATTGAGGTCGTCAAGTTTGATGTCGAGGTCTTCGAGGTGGCCTAGGTCGTCGAGTTCATCAAGGTTTTCAAGGTGATTGAGGTCGTCAAGGTCGATGTCGTCGAGGTGTTCTAGGTCGTTGAGGTCGTCCAGATCATTGAGGTTGTTGAGGTCGGTTTCGAGGTCGTCGCGGTGGTCCAGGTCGTCAAGTTCGTCAAGGTTATCTAGGTCTTCTAGGTTGTCGAGCTCATTGAGGTCATAAAGGTCAATGTTGAGGTCTTCGAGGTGGTCGTTGTCGTCAAGGTGGTTCAGGTCGTCGAGTTCATCGGAGGTTGGCGAGGTAGTCCAGGTCGTCGAGGTTATCAAGGTCATTGAGGTCGTCAAGGTCGTTGCCACTCCGTAACTTATAATATTGTTTATGTTCTACAGCCAAATACACTTTGAAATAAGAAAAAGCATACCTACTTACAGCTTATTATGGAAAAATAAATAAATAAGTATGCATGTTAAGTTTTTTAATCTATCTAAATTTCAAATATATTGTTAAATGTCATTTAAAATAACAAAAATAAAGTTTTCAATTAATTTATTTTATTTTTACTTTCAAAATAATAAGTTAATAAACTAGTAATGACGTAATCACGGTTTAAAATAGTTTTAAATTTATTTAAAACGGGTTTTAAACCACGGATTTCGGTTTAAAACGGTTTATTTGCAACTTAACGCGAATTACTTGGGATTATTGAACAAGATGCAATCGTAAATGTGCATCGTTAGTAGGTATTACATTTATTTTGTGGTGACGACCCTGATTGTTAAACTCACACATTTGACGTGTGCACAGATTATATTGTTTCATTAGTAGTAGTACTAAGTATATATGTTATTCCGTTCCTATGTAGTCTAGCTAGTATGTTGTCTATATTTTAGGTTATAACAGTGATACAATAAAAGACCAAAATGTTAAAGTGACGTTTATATTGTTTTGTTGATACAACATATCTTAAGTAATAAGTGTTGAGTGACGGAACTATATATTCTGATGTTAAAGGAATTGATAACCGAAGCGCCATCTATCATTTGCCAGGTAAATTAAAAAAACCTGACTTTTAAGCGTTAACTCCCATTTACTTTTAAACGGCTGAACCGATTCTCATTAAAGAAGCTAAGAAAAAGCCGCATCAGATCGGTCCATCCGTTTGAGAGCTACGATGCCACAGACATACAGACATTATAGCGACAATCTTATAACACCCTTCTTTTTCTCAGGGGTTAAAAATTTGACAAGAATCGCCATGATTTGTCTTCAAACGATAATCACGTAATTTGATTGATCGGGAAATACAACACAAGTATTTCTACCTAAACTGAACTAAAAATGCTTAACTGAACTAAAAACCTAATTCCAACCAAATATAAATAGGAAACACCTAAGTTTAACTATCTGCGATCAGCCTAGTTATAGCCGGAATGATAAAGACTAAACCTAGTTTTAGCCGAAGATAAGCAGGATACACCTAAGTGTAACCATCTGAGACCGGCTAAACCTAGGCTTAGCCGCATTTCGGGTTTTAGCCGTTACATAAACATTTTAGAAGAAAATAGAAACATAAATTAAAAGAAAAGCCATAATACTAAAGATAGATAATAACTTTCAGATCGAGTAACTATTCGGGATTTTAACGTACGTACTACGTATACCTCTCCATACAATGAATATATACTTAATTAAACACCTTTCACATATACTTATATGCCTTATCTAGCACATACAATATTAACGAAAAAATTTACGAGAACGTTCTCGAGAAATGTTGAAAATTTCCGGAAATTTTCAAGGAAAGAAATTTCCGAGAACAGAGAATTTCCCAGCGGCACATCACTACTTACAACTATAGCAAAAAGTGTCGTTACAACTTTTGGTCTTAATTTTTTCCGTCTAGCCTCCTTTCGCAACGCGCGATAAGGAACTTCGTTCCAAAAATATGCCACCCTAAATCAGACGTTTAGTGAGTATGCTATGATCCGAGATTAAATTTAAAGATTAAAATTACCCCATGAATAGTTACACTGGTGTAACTATGTTTGGTCAAACATAGTTACACTGGTGTAACTATATTTGGTCAACCACAACATTAAGACGATACCTCCGCAAAAAAGGTTGTGTTGAGTCTAATTTATCTCGCAAAGTATTTGAAATATAAATTTGAAATTTAAGGATATGATTTTTTACTCTTTTCTTAGTTTATTGATAAGATGAAAACATGATTGAAAAGAAAAATCTCGATAGAAATATTTTTCGAAATATGGTCTTACTTAGCAAACTTGTCAATATTATCACTCGAATAGGACGACTTAAAAGAAACCGTTTGAACTATAAGTAAGATTTTCAGACATTTTTAATAATAACAAGATGAAATTTTGATTGATCATTTAATTTTGCCGTAAATTATTAATAAAGGTTTTGGCGGTTACGACCTATTCGTTCATGTGGATTGGAACCCCAATTGAACACACCCACCGTATACCTCTCTCGGCCCCACGCGCGTCAACTCGCCGAGCGCTATCTCTTGCTCAGTCTGCGTATGGATTCCTTGGACGTAAGACCTGTGCCAGTCGTCCGCACATCCCAACGTTTCGAATGATCGATCTTTTATTTGTAAAAATTAAGTTTTAGGCCCAACGCAGACGACAGACTAATCCGAGCCGCACTTTTTGGTCTGTGAAAATAGAACCCTATTTTCACTTACTGTTTTACATTGTGATTGTGTACATAAGTATAATAATAATAGGTAAAATAGAAAACGGGAACATTCCTGATTTCTCAAGGAAAAAGCAAGCCTGATGAGACAAAAATTTAATAGATGGTAAGTACTTACCTACCTCAATGTTTCTAAATAAGTGGCTTATATTGATAAAATATGTAAAGTTTGTAAGAAAGGGTCAATCTTACTGACTACTCAAAATATAGGTACCTACTAGGTATAAGTTGTATCATACTGAGATGGCACCGGCACCGTACTGTCCTACTTTCAAACCATAATTACCTACTTATGTTATTTTCATACGTATCTACCTTTTTGTCTTATTCTACAGTACTGTTACACGTTACAACTTATTCTACCCAACTAACATTTTGGATAATATGCACCTACCGAATACATACATACATACATACTATCACGTCTTTATCCCTAATGGGGCAGACAGAGCATTTTGGGTCTTGCGGTTCTATGCAGAGCCCAGGACCGCAAGACCCAAAAAGCCACTTTTAGCGTCATGGTGCGCGAGAAGATGGAAAAGCAATCAATACAGTGATGGGTTGCTAGCCGCATCGCCTCTTAACATAATTGGCATTTTTGCCCATTCCCTCGATCGGCTTTTACGATCTGCGCGGGAAGAGAAGCAGCTGGTACATTCTAAGTTTTTTTTTATTTCTCCCAGACCAGCATGGGACCTACCGAATAACTTCGAAGTAAATCCGCTAATATAAAAGTACTACTGTTTTCAGACCAAAAAAAAATCCTCTTTTATCAGAGTTTGATGACTCTTTGTCCGCGTCGACGCCGCCGCAAGAAGAACAAGGAGGTGTAATTGATATGGAGTCGGATTTACAAATTATGGATCTGGACAATCAAAATATTTCGTCAGGATCACTACAGGTGGAATGGAAAGGTGTGTATTTTAAATAGAACTTAATAGAATACATACTTTCAAATATGACAATATTTTAAGTTATTTTTTAATCTCGTAAACGGGCATTTCGCCTGGTCGCAGATAGACGGACGGACAGACAGACAGTAAGAGGGGTGTTATAAGTTTGATGCCGATGTCTGTTTGTCTGTGACATCGAAGTTCTTTTAGTATTGCGGTCTGAAATTACCTTTATCTATATAGTTTTGCATATGTATACCTAATAGCATGAAATAAAAATTACAATATGGTATTTGTTTCAGGATGAATTTAATGAAAATATTTCTGGACATCGTATAGTGAACATCGAGTACTTCTTTAAAGAATTAAAGAAAATAGCCACCAGTCGCTTTGTGATTGTGGGTTAAATACCATCAATATTGTATCAGAAAAATGTACGGGAATAACATCAAATTGCTTTTAATCATGCTCCATTTGCAACGAACAATTTACAATAAAGAATACATTGGAGGATGTTAATAAAGATGGAGTAGCAGGAGCTATGGTAGCAGGTTGTGGTCACCCCCAACTCAAACAAATTAGTGCCTGCCTCCATAGATATACCAATTATGTCTGAGCGCATTTACAACCGTGCACATGACAAAATATGCGAAAACTGGGGGACCACAGCTTAGGACGAAATGAAAAAAGCTGGACATAGAGAAAAAGCTGCTGCGATTGAAGAGGGTAAAATAGATAAAAATGGCAATGCCATAATTGATGTTATACTGGATGGTTGCTGGTGAAAGAGACTCTTGAGAGAAATTACTTCGCTCTGTCTGGTGCTGCAACTATGATAGGGAGGCGATTTATACAAGTGCTCTTTATGTGCGTGAAAAATAAATACTGCTGTATTGGGCAATAAATATTTTTCTGATTCTTTGAACATAATGTAATCTTATTAGCAGTTGATTGTCCAGTTCAAACTTTATCAAGATTATTATATTACTTAGGATGTTTTTTATTTTTATGTTTAATACATCAGTCTCATCGTATAATCAAAAGATATCAATTATTATTGTTATTATGCTATTTTTATTGTATATGTTTAGCAATAAATCTATGTTATCTATCTTCGCAAAAGAGGTTTGTCAGGATCGTAGCAAGTGGAAGTCCATAGTCTCTGCCTACCCCTGCGGGAAACAGGCGTGATATTATGTATGTATGTAATAAATCTATGAAAAATTGTTTTATATTTTTATTTTGTACACCTATACAATATCCTTTTTTATTAAGTACAAATATTTTAAGGGGTGATTCAGTCCATCATTTTGAACAACTTTTCCCAATAAATGTATATCGAAATACGCAAAATATTTTTTCGGTTTTCATACAAATCGAAGTAGTCACGTGATATCATTACTATGGAAAATGAAAATTTTCTTTTCGTATTTCGATATACATTTATTGGGAAAAGTTGTTCTATATGATGGACTGAATCACCCCTTAAAATATTTGTACTTAATAAAAAAGGACAATGTATGTATATATAAATACATTAAAACTATTTTAAGAAATATACTGAATATTTTTCTTTTACATATTCCATACCTATGTTTTAATGTGTGTAATTTTCCCCAAAGACCTTATCATTGTATCGAAATATAAGGTCTAACAAAATATACTGAAACTATTTTAAAGGTAGGTCCAGTCCGTGATACTGAACAACTTTCCCCAAGGAACACATAGCGAAATATAAAAAATATATTTTTCATATATCACCCACCTTTGACTGCTATGTGCCTCGCCGCTCTACCCGACACATCAGCTGTATGCAGCAGAGGACGTCTATACACGCTACGATTACACTCATTCACAAACAATCACATGTTGTCCTAGTAGTCATTAGGTAGTCATATGTAATTTAATCAATTCACAACACACTTTGAATTAAGTACCTAAGAAATTAAGATTATTTTTATTATTTTGACAAGTATCTTTACAATGTGCAAACAGTTAATAACGACATTATTCACAACAGTAAAACACATTTCAAAGTAATATTTTGATACAGTCAAAAATATTCAAACATCTCATGCGATAGGTTATTAATAAGAAAAATCTAATTTACACTAAACTCGCATATTTTGGAGACTGAACTACCTATTCACTAGAGCAACAAAAGTCAACTGATGTTATTAGTCGGTCTTGCTATAATAAGTAAAAACATGTTATTCACATGAGGCGGTATTTCTTTGAATATGACAACAAAGGATTTTGTAGTAAAAATTCACCGGTTCAATTTTTGCCGGCTTTTATGATGTTTTGTTTGTTTCTTTTGTCGGCATTTTACTTACAAAAATACTGTTCACAACAAGCAAAAAATGTACAATAAAATTTAAGTTAGCTCGTGCCTGCGGCGAGAACAAAAGGGGCCATAAATGTTAACCGTGGGAACGCTAACTGAAAACAAATAAACAACAAAAAAACTTTCCAAGATCTGGTCAGTTTTGAGTTGGAATTGATGCAAATAGCATCGTGCGTACGTTTTCTCTATGCCAAATTATAGGCAGTGTGTAATTAAAACACCAGCCTAGATACTTTTACATCAAACTTAGGTGACTTGCGCCATTTTATTTATTTTCTTATTGTTTTAATAACTTCATGCATCATGTAATAGACGCGGGTCTACTTGAGGTTTAATAGGGTACAGAATAAATACTAGTTGCCTTAGGCAAGTGATATCAAAAATAATAAATCACTCGACTAATTTGATGAATTTGTTTTGTGACTGTGATTGTGTTGTGAAGTCGTGCCATAAAGTTCGAGTGATGTCGCGGCCTCGCGCCATTTAGCTACGTTTGTGGCTGCCTTTAGGTATTGCGGCGATGAGCGGACGGCGCGGCATGTGCGGTCGAAGGTCAGTGTATGTAAAAAATAAACTTCATATTTCACTATATGTTTCTTGGGGAAAGTTGTTCAGTATCACGGACTGAGCCTACTGTTAAAATAGTTTCAGTATATTTTGTTAGACCTTATATATAAAGAACAATATTTTCTGATCAGCCGACCGGTCAATTTGTAACTATATTTATATATTTTGTCTTTTGATTTCTTGGCGAAAGCAACATAAAAGTTGTTAACTTTATTGTATGAAAAAAATACCATACATAAAGACCATAGTAACTAGATGACGTGACTACTTCGATTTGTTTGAGAACGTTATTTTTTTTCGTATTTCAATATACATGTACTGCTATAAGTTGTTCAAATTGATGGACCGAATCACCTCTTTTAACATATTTGTATCTACTGAATTAAAAATATTATTGTAAACATATCTGTCTGCTATCTCCATACGTTCTAAGCTCCCGAGTTCATGAACATGTTCTCGGCAGTGCGCGTAAATATAATATCAAGGAAAGCGCCCCCTCGCGCAATCGACACGATACGTCTAGCTCCGCCCACAAATGAGGTACATAATTTTTGTGGTATCGTCTTAAGTATGTTTGGTCGAATCCGCTCTTGTTAGTCGACATCGCTAGCGACTTTGAAAATACAAAAAAAAAAATTCTCTTTCTGTAAGTGAGATTATCAGAAATCCTCGCACAACTTTTTAGCTAGTATCCTTAAGTTACATTAGAACCTCGAACGTCATTGAAATACTATCCGCTTTAGAAACCTTTACAAAAAGTGTCAAAAGTGGCCGTAGTAATTTTTACAAAGGAAACTACAGCGTATTGTATTTCAATGACTTTCGAGGTTCTAATGTAACTTAAGGATACTAGCTAAAAAGTTGTGCGAGGGTTTCTGATAATCTCACTTACAGAAAGAGAAATATTTTTTTTGTATTTTCAAGGTTGCTAGCGCTGGTAGCAGCCTTAAAGCGATTCGCACACTGCTCTGCACCCCGCTGCGTAGCACAGGGACGTACTGGAAGTATCTCAATTTGTATAATACGCACATATATAACACGCACAATACTTACATGGGGCAACACTCTGACACCGCCTTTCCGCGTGTCGTTTTTGTATTGCGGTGTGTCAATCGGAGCAGTGTGTCAATCGCCTAATCAGTAAAGTTACACTATGCCTGATTTATGAGCGCAGAATTCTTACAAATACGGCCATGTATAAAATTGTAAAAAAATAAGAAGTTGATATGACAACAGGTACATATAGATATGGCACATAATAGGTATATTTTACGAACAAAATCTTACTTTTACGTACCTATTTACATGCTCTTTGATGTAATATCTAAGTTTATTGATATCTGAATTAAAAAGAAAGAAAAAAAACATTATTTATCAAACGTAATCATCTATAAGGTCTAACAAAATATACTGAAACTATTTCAAGTATGAATTCAGTCCGTGATAGTGAAAAACTTTCCTCAAGGAATACATCGTATCCAATTCCTCAGTTCCACTCGCATCAACGACAGAATTTGGCCGATGACACACAAGACATCTATGTTTGGTGCAAGTGTGTTTGGCATGGCTTCTATAGTATATAACAAGGTCCCAAAAAAAATTAGGAACTTAAGTTTAAATTTATTTAAGAGTCAACTAATGGAACTATTAATTGACAAATGTTATTACACAATTAATGAGTTTTTAGACGATAAAATATAATAATCGAATGAAGTAAGTACCTAATATTATTTAAATAGTTAATGAAATTATATATGACTGAAACAAAATTTGCATACCAACGCAAGAAGGTAAAATGTAAAAGGGAAGAATAATACTTTAAGATCTCGATGTACCTATATTTTATGCAAATAAATAAATTGATTGATTGATTGATTGAAGGAACATATGTCGAAATATGAAAAATATTTTTTGTCATTCTATACAAACTCAGATCAGCTGATCGGGCAACTTGTGGGAGGTCAAAAATTACTTTTCATATTTCAATATGTGCTCCATGGGGAAAGTTGTTCAGTATCACGGACTGAATTCACACTTAAAATAGTTTCAGTATTTTTTGTTAGACCTTATGTAGGTAACTATCTCACTCGTCGAAATAAATTAATAATAATTCTTCTTTTATTCATAATTCTTTATTTTACTAAATACACATAATGTGAATTAATAATTACAATTAAAACCCGTCCTGTATCGTTTCTGGTGCAAAAGTGCCCGAAACGCTATCTGCATTACCACGCTGTATTGCAATGGCCATCAAATTCTTTTATTTAGTACTTACTATAACATATTCTGTGGAATTACTCGTCGTGTGTTATAACCTTTATCTGGTGCCATGCTATGATCAAAGAGCATATAACTTTGAGATTTGCAAAATAACACATAAATCTTTTAATTTAAATGCAGTTTTTACAAGGTTACAGACACACATTTAATAAAATTTATATTTTTACTATTTAAGAGCCATAATATATAATACTTTATAAGCGTAACCTATTTTCCCAATTTATGTTACTGCGGTCTTTTGCTCCTAAAACTCTCAATGATAATATTGTGACCTTAAGATCTGCTACTTGTGTGATTCAACAAATGTACTTATATTAAAAAAAAAAAACTATAATTATTAAACATAAACTAGTGTCTAAACTAAAATTACATAATATTAAAAAATGAACCCAAATCGCTACGCTCGCAGGGTAGAGTGCCCAAGAGGCTGGCAGCATTTCCCCATTAAATCTTTGGCCGAAATGTGCGTCAAGAAATATATTTCCTTTTTTACTTTGATCTAAACTACAAAGACTCGCACAAAAACTTAAAAAAGAACTCTAATCTGAGGGGTTACTCTAAAAGCAGTAAGCAAGACGGACGTTTCTGCGTATCCACGTTTCAGTGTCGAGTGTAATCCATTTATACTACAAATGTATACTACAACCGACCAAAACGCTCCGGATCTTGGAAAAGATTTCTGCTTTCTAAATACCTACACTTTAAAAAAATTACATTGAAGTGAAAACTTCTTTAGGCGCGTCGGGAATGCACGAAAAGCATTTTTTGAGATGGGAAAAAAAATGGAACTCGCGACACTGTTAGGCCCAACGCAGACGACAGACTAGACCGCGCTGCACTTTTTAGTCTGTGAAAATAGAACCCATGGAAACACATGCAGTAAGGCACACGACGCGCAAAAAGTCCGGCGTGCGTCGTGTGCGTTACTGCGTATGATTCCATAGGTTCTATTTTCACAGACTATCACAGACTTAAAAGTGCGTCACGGATAGTCTGTCATGGATAATCTCCCATCATCCCATGCATAAAAAACTTAGAATGTACCAGCTGCTTCTCTTCCCACGCAGATCGTAAAAGCCGATCGAGGGAATAGGCAAAAATGCAAATCATGTTAACAGGCGATGCGGCTAGCAACCCATTGATTGCTTTTCCATCTTCTCGCCCACCATGACGCTAAAAGTAGCTTTTAGGTCTTGCGGCCCTGGGCTCTGCATAGAACCGCAAGACCCAAAATGCTTTGTCTGCCCCATTAGGGATAAAGACGTGATAGTATGTATGTATGTTTATTAAAACTACTCTACTAGTTACTCATTCAAATCGTTATTCAATATAGTTTTTCGTTCATGAAGAATGCGAGTACCATTTCCAATATAAATCCATCGGTATTTTGTTCTGACATTCATATTCGAATATTCGATCATATTTTTTCTCAATAAAAATATTTGTGCGCCTATAACTCATAGAAAGCAAATATTCGGCAGGCGCGGCGTATTGCTACAAAATATTGAAATTGCAGAACTGGGGAGATGACAAGTGTAGGGTGGGCCGCTTGCGATCGGTCGTTTTGAAGATCCTTGGGGGAGGCCTATGTCCAGCAGTGGACTTCTTGAAGCTGATATGATGATGATGATGATGTTAATTATAGCTAAATATGCAATCGGAAACGTGATAAGATGAGAATGAACGAAACAGAACATCCTATACGTAAGATATAATATAAATACAAGCTAGACAAAGCTTATAAACATCATGAGACCTGTCCAACCCGTCTGGCCAACGAGGAGAGTGTAGTCAAGTCCTCTGGCTGCTTTGGGCAAGTATGGCTTTGGTAATAAGAGAGGATCGTGTTCCTGAAGTGGAGAAAAATAAAAGTACCTACATGATGATGATGATGATGGTGAAACGTAAGATATGCATGCAAATGGTGTCACAACTGACCGTTTCTTTACCGCCAATACCAGACACAATAGAAAGACAATGAACGTAGACATTTATTAATGTCGTGCGGGTCTTGACCGGTTAAAATATAAACTCAACATACTTTTAGTTCGCAACACCCTGCCAGAATTCATGTACTTCTTAACCTACTAACCATGTAATGTATGAGTGCATGTAAGCGAAAATAAAGAAATAAAACAGCCGTGAAAATTGGTAAAAAAAAATCAGGATTCGAAAGCAGGACAAGTTACTACTTCTGCGTCGTCGCTATTTTGTAGTATTACTCGTGCATAATAAATACCTATACTTATAACTTTTGTTAGCAAAGAAAACATTTCCTCTGAAGATTTGTTTGGGCTCCTTACAGGTGTACGACAAACATTATTTCGATTTTTAGGGTTCTCTAAAGCGCTATATTTCTATAAAAGGCCTATTAATGTTAAGAAATATCTTTTATAGCTGTATCAATATATACAGATACAGATACATTTTAACGTTCATATCCCTGACGGGGCAGACAGAGCCCGGGGCCGTAAGACCCAAAAGCCACGCTTAGCGTGATGGTGGGCGTTAAGATGGAAAAGGAATCAAAATAGTGATGGGTTGCTAGCCGCATCGCCTATTATCATGATTCAAATCTCGCCCATGCCCTCCCTCGATCGGCTTATACGATCTGCCCGGGAAGAGAAGCAGCTGGTACATTCTAAGTTTTTTCTTTTCATCAATAAAGTATCAATATAGTATGAAACAAAGTCACTTTCCGCTGTATGTATGTATGCTTAGATCTTTTTAACTACGCAACAGATTCTAATGCAGTTTTCATCTATAGATTGATTCAAGAAGAAGGTTAATATGTACTTATATTATAATTACCCGTGCAAATCCGGAGCGGGGAAGTAATTAAAATTGTATATGTTATTTACTTAGCGATGAAAATAAAGATTATTTGGTGATTTTTACATAAATTCACTATAGGTGTGGCCTTTGAGTCTCGTGGCCCTGGGCTTGGCCTACTTAGAGCTGCAAGATCCAAAATGTTTTGTCTGCCCCATTACGGATAAAGACGTGATATTATATATGTTGCTGTGTATGTCCTACATAGTGACCGTTAAGATGGTGTATGTTGACAATCACCTATTTCCACGGAGAAACTCTTATTTTTTTCAAAACTAAAATTCCACTTTATCACCAAACTTCTACAGAACCACATACAAAATATGCCCTTTCAAGCTAAAAAATATTTTTTTTAATTCTTGGTCCGTGCGTCTTTGAATTATCGGTGAACGTAGATAAAAAAAAACAAAAGATTCCGAACGAATTGATAACCTAGGTACTACTTTTTTGTATGTCTATCTTATGTATGTTTCATCAACATCATCATCATCATCTATGTCCATTTTATGTAGGTATGTTTCATTAACATCATCATACCAGCCACTGAAAGTCAACTGCTGGACATAGGCTTCCCCAAAGGATTTCCAAAACGACCCATCGGAAACGGCCTGCATCCAGCGCCTTCCTCTGGGGTTCCTCATAAAATGATAAGTTAGTCGTACTTGTACGAGAGTGACGTCCTATTTCTGTGTCAAACCTAATTAGATTTTATCATGATACGTAACTGCCTCCGTGGTGTAGTGGTTAGAGCGTTCGGCTCATACCCGGAGGTCGCGGGTTCGATTCCCGGCGGGGGCAATGACTTTGTGTTGTTGTCCTAGTTTGGTTAGGACATTGTAGGCTGATCACCTGATTGTCTGATAAGTAAGATGATCCGTGCTTCGGAGGGCACGTTAAGCCATCGGTCCCGGTCACTGTCTTTGACATTGGTCGTTACCTAAAACCACGTCGGAGGCCTTTAAGGCGGTTTAAAAACTCTGACACTAGTGTTAGTCACTAACACACACTATTAGAAAAAGATCATCATACGTGCTCAATGTTGCTTGACACTAAAACGCGGATACGCAGTAACGTGCTGCTTTTGGAGTAACCGCCCTGATGCAGAAAGGCTCTGGATGTCGCTTCCTATTTATTTCCTATATGTATGTTTGTACGAATAGAACTAATTTTGGTTCGGTTTCAAACATAAAAACCTTACTACATATTGAAGTTAAATTATAGCAGAGATTAAGATTAGATAATCTCCTAGCTGTTGAGAAACTCCCACCGGGTGGTGATCTCCCCTGGACAGTCTGGAAGTCCTTAAATAGGCTCCGGGCTGGTGTTGGAAGGTGCCATTAAAACCGAGTCAGGTGGGGTTTCTCAAATAGCGACCGTTGTGACTGTGGAAATGTTCAAACCATGGACCAACTACTCTCATGTCTGAACTGCCCAACATCTTGTACAATAGAGGAGTTAAAACTCTGCTAATGAAAGGGGAGTAAGTGTGGCCACACACTGCCATCCATACCTTTCAGTCCCGATTCTTAGGTATGGTCCATTAGGTATCAGCTCAATAAGCTATAATACTATTATTCTTAAAAAAATATGAATTACGACGTAAGGGATGACGTATCTATTGTAAGAAAGTACAGACGTTTATAATAAAACGCAATTTTCATTTCATTTTATTTAATTAACCACATTTTTACAATCTTAAAAAATAAATTGAAAATATTGCACGTCATCTATTAATTAAAATAAGTACTAATTTGATTTAATATTTACATCAATTTACTTAAAACATCACATTGACTCTAAATTCTACATTTATTACATTTAAAAATTACATTCGTTCACATTTAATATACTTCAGAAAGCGCTTAGGACATTTTAATAATTTATTTACATTAAGATTTAAACTCATTGATATTCATAAAAAAAAACTTGAGAGGTGTCAAGGGACACCCGGATGGAACGAAGTTCCTTTCGATTAATTAGGAGAGAGAGAGATAGAGAAACACGCGCACAGCGCTGCACGGCTTACAACTATAGCAAAAAGTGTCGTTACAACTTTTGGTCTTAATTTTTTCCGTCTAGCCTCCTTTCGCAACGCGCGATAAGGAACTTCGTTCTAAAAATATGCCACCCTAAATCAGACGTTTAGTGAGTATGCTATGATCCGAGATTAAATTCAAAGATTAAAATTACCCTATGAATAGTTACACTGGTGTAACTTAATGTTTGGTCAAATCCGCTCTTGTTAGTCGACATCGCTAGCGACTTTGAAAATACAGAAAAATTAATTTCTCTTTCTGTAAGTGAGATTATCAGATATCCTCGCACAACTTTTTTGCTAGTATCCTTAAGTTACATTTGAACCTCGAACGACATTGAAATACTATCCGCTTTAGAAACCTTTACAAAAAGTGTCAAAAGTGGCCGTTTTTAGTAATTTTTTACAAAGGAAACTACAGCGTATTGCATTTCAATGACTTTCGAGGTTCTAATGTAACTTAAGGATACTAGCTAAAAAGTTGTGCGAGGGTTTCTGATAATCTCACTTACAGAAAGAGAAATATTTTTTTTGTATTTTCAAGGTCGCTAGCGCTGGTAGCAGCCTTAAACCGATTCGCACACTGCTCCGCACCCCGCTGCGTAGCACAGAGCCGTACTGGAAGTATCTCAATTTGTTTAGTACGCACATATATAACAAGCACAATACTTACATGGGGCAACACTCTGACACCGCCTTTCCGCGTGTCGTTTTTGTATGGCGGTGTGTCAATCGGAGCAGTGTGTCAATCGCCTAATCAGTAAAGTTACACTATGCCTGATTTATGAGCGCAGAATTCTTACAAATACGGCCATGTATAAAATTGTAAAAAAATAAGAAGTTGATATGACAACAGGTACATATAGATATGGCACATAATAGGTATATTTTACGAACAAAATCTTACTTTTACGTACCTATTTACATGCTCTTTGATGTAATATCTAAGTTTATTGATATCTGAACTAAAAAGAAAGAAAAAACATTACTTATCGAGCGCAATCATCTATAAGGTCTAACAAAATATACTGAAACTATTTCAAATATGAATTCAGTCCGTGATAGTGAACAACTTTCCTGAAGGAACATATGTCGAAATATGAAAAATAATTTTTGTCATTCTAAACAAACTCGGATCAGCTGATCGGGCAACTTGTGGGAGGTCAAAAATTACTTTTTATGTTTCGATATGTGTTCCTTGGGGAAAGTTGTTTAGTATCACGGACTGAATTCACACTTAAAATAGTTTCAGTATATTTTGTTAGACCTTATATAGGTAACTATCTCACTCGTCAAAATAAATTAATAATAATTCTTCTTTTATTCATAATTCTTTATTTTACTTAATACATATAATGTGAATTAATAATTACAATTAAAACCCGCCCTGTATCGTTTCTGGTGCAAAAGTGCCAAAACCGCTAGCTGCATTACCACCCTGTATTGCAATGGCCATCAATCTTTTATTTAGTACTTACTATAACATATTCTGTGGCACTACTCGTGTGTTATAACCTTTATCTGATGCCATGCTATGATCAAAGAGCATGTAACTTAGAATTTTTCAAAGTAACACATAAATCTTTTAATTTAAATGCATTTTTTACACTATTTCCAAGGTTCCAGACACACATTTAATAAAATTTATATTTTAACTATTTAAGAGCCATAATATATAATACTTTATAAGCGTAACCTATTTTCCCAATTTATGTTACTGCGGTCTTTTGCTCCTAAAACTCTCAATGATAATATTGTGACCTTAAGATCTGCTACTTGTGTGATTCAACAAATGTACATTTTATTTAAACAAACAGACATACTAATATTACAAAAATGATTTTAAAACTATAATTATTATACAAAAACTAGTGACTAAAAAAAATGGGCGCCAAATCGCTACGCTCGCAAGGTAGAGTGCCCAAGAGACTGGCGACATTTCCCCGTTGAATGGTCAGGCTCAATCTTTGGTCGAAATGTGCGTCAAGAAATATATTTCCTTGTTTACTTTTATCCAAACACAAAGACTCGCACATTAAACATAAAAAAACTCTAATCTGGGGGGGTTACTCTAAAAGCGATAAGCAAGACGGACGTGACTGCGTATCCACGTTTCAGTGTCAAGTGTAATCCATATAAACTACAACCGACCAAAACGCTCCGGATCTTGGAAAAAATTTCTGCTTTTTAAATACACTGTAAAAGAATTAGATTGAAGTGAAAACTTATTTGGAAATTTTTTAAAATTAAATTAAATTATTAAAATTAAATGGAAAAATAAACATGGAAATAGCGACACTGTTAGGCCCAACGCAGACGACAGACTAGACCGCGCACGCACACGAGGCGCAAAAAGTCCGGCGCGCGTCGTGTGCGTTACTGCGTATGATTCCATAGGTTCTATTTTGACAGACTAAAAAGTGCGTCACGGATAGTCTGTCGTCTGAGTTGGGCCTTACCGACACGCCGACAGAAGTTTTCACTTCTGTCGGCGTTCTCAAAGTGCCACCGTTTTTTTTGCAAATGTTTTATTAAAATTACTCTACTAGTTACTCATTCAAATCGGTATTCAATATAGTTTTTCGTTCATGAAGAATGCGAGTAACATTTCCAATATCAATCCATCGGTATTTTGTTCTGACATTCATATTCGAATATTCGATCATATTTTTTCTCAATAAAAATATTTGTGCGCCTATAACTCATAGAAAGCAAATATTCGGCAGGCGCGGCGTATTGCTACAAAATAGTGAAGTTGCATAACTGGGGAGATGACAAGTGTAGTATGGGCCAATTCCGATCGGTCGTTTGGAAGATCCTTGGGGGAGGCCTATGTCCAGCAGTGGACTTCTTGAAGCTGATATGATGATGATGATGTTAATTATAGCTAAATATGCAATCGGAAACGTGATAAGATGAGAATGAACGAAACAGAACATCCTATACGTAAGATATAATATAAATACAAGCTAGACAAAGCTTATAAACATCATGAGACCTGTCCAACCCGTCTGGCCAACGAGGAGAGTGTAGTCAAGTCCTCTGGCTGCTCTGGGCAAGCTATGGCTTTGGTAATAAGATAGGATCGTGCTCCTGAAGTGGAGAAAAATAAAAGTACCTACATGATGATGATGATGGTGAAACGTAAGATATGCATGCAAATGGTGTCACAACTGACCGTTTCTTTACCGCCAATACCAGACACAATAGAAAGACAATGAACGTGGACATTTATTAATGTCGTGCGGGTCTTGACCGGTTAAAATATAAACTCAACTCAACATACTTTTAGTTCGCAACACCCTGCCAGGATTCATGTACTTCTTAACCTACTAACCATGTAATGTATGAGTAGTAAGCGAAAATAAAGAAATAAAGAAATAAAACAGCCGTGAAAATTGGTGAAAAAAAATCTGGATTCGAAAGCAGGACAAGTTTTCGTTTTATCCCTAATGGGGCAGACAGAGCATTTTGGGTCTTGCGGCTCTAAGCAGATAGAGCCCAGGGCTGCAAGACTCAAAGGCCACTTTTAGCTTGATGTGGGCAAAAAGGTGTATGAAGAAATCAAAATAATCAAATTTTTGCCCATTCCCTCGATCGGCTCTTACGATCTGCGCGGGAAGAGAAGCAGCTGGTACATTCTAAGTTTTTCCTTTTCTCCCAGACCAGCATGGAAGATAATATACAGATACAGATGCATTTTAACGTTTATATCCCTGACGGGGCAGACAGAGCCCGGGGCCGTAAGACCCAAAGGCCACGCTTAGCGTGATGGTGGGCGTTAAGATGGAAAAGGAATCAAAATAGTGATGGGTTGCTAGCCGCATTGCCTATTATCATGATTCAAATCTCGCCCCCTCGATCGGCTTATACGATCTGCCCGGGAAGAGAAGCAGCTGGTACATTCTCAGTTTTTTCTTTTTTCCCAGACCAGCATGGTAGAAATTAATATAGTATTAATATAGTATGAAACAAAGTCACTTTCCGCTGTATGTATGCTTAGATCTTTTTAACTACGCAACAGATTCTAATGCAGTTTTCATCAGAGTGATTCAAGAAGGAGGTTTATATGAACTTATATAATAATTACCCGTGCAAATCCTTGGCGGGGAACTAATTAAAATTGTATATGTTATTCCCTTAGCGATGAAAATAAAGATTATTTGGCGATTTTTACATAAATTCACTATAAGTGTGGACTTTGAGTCTCGTGGCCCTGGGCTCTGTCTACTTAGAGCTGCAAGATCCAAAAGTTTTTGTCTGGCCCATTACGGATAAAGACGTGATATTATATATGTTGCTGCGTGAATGTCCGACATAGTGATCGTTAAGATGGTGTATGTCGAAAATCACCTATTTCCATGGAGAAACTCTTATATTTTTCAAAACTAAAATTCCACTTCATTACCAAACTTCTACAGGACCACATACAAAATATGCCCTTTCAAGCTAAAAAATATTTTTTTTAAATTCTTGGTCCGTGCGTCTTGGATTATCGGTGAACGTAGATAAAAATAAGCGGCCAAGTGCGAGTCGGACTCGCCCATGAAGGGTTCCGTAGTAGCAAATAACATAATATAAAAGTCTTTTAGTATTTAAAAAAAAAAATTATATTTGAGTTGATTGAATGAAAGGTAAATTGCAGTTTATGACATATTAAAAAAACAACTTACTAGATCTTGTTCAAACCAATTTTCGCTGGTAGTTTTTATGGTAATGAACATCATATATTTTTTTTAGTTTTATTATTATCTTATTTTAGAAGTTACGGGGGGGGGGACACACTTTTTTCCACTTTGGAAGTGTCTCTCGCGCAAAGTATTCGGTTTAGAATAAAATGATATTAGAAACCTCAATATCATTTCTGAAGACCTATCCATAGATACCCCACACGTATGGGTTTGATGAAAAATATTTTTTTGAGTTTCAGTTCTAAGTATGGGGAACCCCCAAAATTTATGGTTTTTTTTCTATTTTTGTGTCAAAACCTTAATGCGGTTCACATAATACATCTACTTACCAAGTTTCAACAGTATAGGTCTTATAGTTTCGGAAAAAAGTAGCTGTGACATACGGACGGACAGACAGACAGACATGACGAATCTATAAGGGTTCCGTTTTTGCCATTTGGCTACGGAACCCTAAAAACGACGGTTTGCACTCTGGGAGTGCCGGCAGAAGTGAAAACTTGAATATTAACGTTGTGCATTTTTGATATTTTGGAATGGTTAGGGAATAATTTTGCACGAATTGCTTTAATTATCAGTATAAAAGTACTCTCATTTATGTGGTAGAATACAATATTTATTTATTGGGCTATCGTACACAAACATGACATTTTATTAGCACGCTGTAACATAAACACACACGAACATTCGCGCAAGCGCCCTGCGCCGTCTTACGAATTTTCGATCAGGGTCACGTGTCCTGACGCGAGTTTTCGATTTTTTACCCATTCCAAAAAAAGTGCACAACGCCGCTAAAGAAGTTTTCACTTCAAAAACAAAAGATTCCGAACGAATTGATAACCTAGGTACAACTTTTTTGTATGTCTATCTTATGTATGTTTCAACAACATGATCATCTTCATCATCATCATCATCTATGTCCATTTTATGAAGTATGTTTCATCAACATCATCATACCAGCCACTGAAAGTCAACTGCTGGACAAGGGCTTCCCCCAAGGATTTCCAAAACAACCGATCGGAAGCGGCCTGCATCCAGCGCCTTCCTGTGGGGTTCCTCATAAAATGATAAGTTAGTCCTACTCGTACGAAAGTGACGTCCTATTTCTGTGATGTTATTATTTTATTATAATACGTAACTGCCTCCGTGGTGTAGTGGTTAGAGCGTTCGGCTCATACCCGGAGGTCGTGGGTTCGATTCCCGGCGGGGGCAATGACTGCGTTGTTGTCCTAGTTTGGTTAGGACATTGTAGGCTGATCACCTGATTGTCTGATAAGTAAGATGATCCGAAGTAGAATGATGTCCGAAGGACGGATCAGTGCTTCGGAGGGCACGTTAAGCCATCGGTCCCGGTCACTGTCTTTGACATTGGTCGTTACCTAAAACCATGTCAGAGGCCTTTAAGGCGGTTAAGAAACTCTGACACTAGTGTTAGTCACTAACACACACTATAAGAAAAAGATCATCATACGTGCTCAATGTTGCTTGACACTAAAACGCGGATACGCAGTAACGTGCTGCTTTTGGAGTAACCGCCCTGATGCAGAAAGGCTCTGGATGGCGCTTCCTATTCATTTCCTATAAGTATTTTTGTACTAATAGAACTAATTTTGGTTTGGTATCAAACATAAAAACCTTACTACATATTGAAGTTAAATTATAGCAGTGATTTAGATTAGATAATCTCCTAGCTGTTGAGAAACTCCCACCGGGTGGTGATCTCCCCTGGACAGTCTGGAAGTCCTTAAATAGACTCCGGGCTGGTGTTGGAAGGTGCCGTGAAAACCGAGTCAGGTGGGGTTTCTCAAATAGCGACCGTTGTGACTGTGGAAATGTTCAAACCATGGCCCACCTACTCTCATGTCTGAACTGCCCAACATCTTGTACAATAGATGACTTAAAACTCTGCTAATGACAGGGGAGTAAGTGTGACCACAAACTGCCACATACATACATACATACTATCACGTCTTTATCCCTAATGGGGTAGACAGAGCATTTTGGGTCTTGCGGCTCTATGCAGAGCCTAGGGCCGCAAGACTCAAAAGCCACTTTTAGCGTCTTGATGGGCGAGAAGATGGAAAAGCAATCAATACAGTGACGGGTTGCTAGCCGCATCGCCTGTTAAAATGATTCGCATTTTTGCCCATTCCTTCGATCGGCTTTTACGATCTGCGCGGGAAGAGAAGCAGCTGGTACATTCTAAGTTTTTTCGTTTGTCCCAGACCAGCATGGGAACAAACTGACACAACTATATTAAATCGCCATTTAGACTCGATAAAAAGAAGAAGAGCAGAGATTTTTGAATTGACTGCAGAGTTTTGCAATAACTGAATACCTAGCATGTAACACATAAAACGGATTCCGTTGTTGGAATTTTAAATTAAACCTGTTACGGACAGAACCCATTTCCTTTTGTACAAAGTTTGAGCGACTGTTTTCATAGCTACGAACTATGTGTGGGGAGGAAGTTACTAATACTTTTATCGGCTTTTACGTGCTAGTGGTTATTTTGAAATGTTATGCTTTCAATGTGAATATTTAAAAAATTAAGTGGAAAAAATGACTTTAAAATGATTTGCAATTTTCTAATTTGCATCTAAGTTATTAATTTGGGAGTGCCTCCGCTGCCAGCGCTGGTTGCCGAATTGGCTGCCGGCGCTGGCATAACACGATCTGTGTCTGTGTTAGTTTCGCCCTTAGCTCGAGTCGCTCGCTCGTGTTTTGGTCACAGGAAACCTAACGAACCTAACCTACACTTCACGGCAAATTTTGAATGTCGGCGCCGGCAACCGGTGTCTTAAATCTCGGCTTCAATATAACCACCGGTTCCGAATAGTGATATTTTTAAGAGCCGGCGCCGGCAGCGGAGGCACTCTATTAATTTGGTATTTAAAGTGTTATAAAGGATTATTTTTACATTTTTAATAAACTTTCTAGTTTTCTCTTAAGTGTTTTTTGTACGTAGTTTTTTACAAAAATACTGATTACATTTAGGAAAATATAGCGAAGAACTAATAAAAAATTCAACTACAAGAAGTCATAAAAATACAAGAGCCACGAGAAACTACATACTTGAAACCTATAAAATTATAATTTTATATTAATTATAACTTTAAACTTTATTGCCAACATTGGAGTTATTTATATCAACACGTTCCCTACATAGATGCACATACATTTAATATAAACATCATATAAATGTGACACACTTATTACAATTTATAATTGAATTTACACATAATTCTAATAAACGTACGTATTTACTTACATTATTCTACTTACATTAACTTAAATTAAAATATAAATTACAACATTCTCGATTCGAATTCCAATTCTTATTTCGAATTTACATAATTCATTTCAACTACATTATTTACATTAACATTTATATCGTTACATTTTACAATTAAAATTTCGATCATTTTAAACATGCTATACATTTTTCACAAAATAGGGTCTATGTTTTTATACAAAATCACTTGGTGTCTATGTACAGGGGTCACTATATTATTTGGCACTTGATTGCCACATACTACATAGATATGTTACAGTATTATAAGTTTACGCTTTTATTTTGCTAATAATTTTTCTTTTTAGGGTTTCGTAGTCAACAACCTTTATAGTTTCGCCATGTCTGTCTGTCTGTCTGTCTGTCTGTCTGTTCTACCGCGGTAGTACGCGTAGACGACCAACTTTTTAGAGGTTAACGTTTGAAAGTCGGGATCGAAGCCCGCGGGCACTGCTAGTTTTATAGTATCGCTGAGTTAGTATCCCATAACTCAAGTCTCGAACTTACTTTGGGGCTAGCTCAATCTGTGTAATTTGTCCGTATATACATACATGCATACATACTATCACGTCTTTATCCTTAATGGGGCAGACAGAGCATTTTGGGTCTTGCGGTTCTATGCAGAGCCCAAGGGCCGCAAGACCCAAAAGCCACTTTTAGCGTCATGGTGGGCGAGAAGATGGAAAAGCAATCAATACAGTGATGGGTTGCTAGCCGCATCGCCTGTTAACATGATTTGCATTTTTGCCCATTTCCTCGATCGGCTTTTACGATCTGCATTTGAAGAGAAGCAGCTGGTACATTCTAAGTTTTTTTTTTATTTCTCCCAGACCAGCAGGGGAGTCCGTATATATTTATTGATATTTATTTATCTTTACTTTCTTACTAATATTTAAATGCAAAAGTAACTCTGTCTGTCTGTAACCTTTTCACGCTTTTAATTCACTTATTTTTATTATTCAATACATATGAAATTTGTTATGAGTATAGTTTGAGACCCTGGGAAGGACAACGGATAAATTTTATCCGAAAAATCATTCATTAAGGAAATGAAAAGTGGTGTGTATGGGGAATTTTCCATACAAAAGTAGATTTAATTACAAAGTACTTTACGCAGACGAAGTCGCGGGTTAAAGCTAGTTCTCTATAGATTCAATTTAATAAAACTCGGGGTCAAATTCTCCAATCTAATTGACTTTCAATCAGGTATAAAGTAACTTAATAAAGGATAACTTAATTCTCTTCGAAATTTAACAAAGTGAACGTAAAACGTCTTATTATACGAGCTTTTAGATAATTTAAATATGTAATGAAGCTTTTACTAGACATCATATCTTCATTGTATTATACGACGGTGTGTCCCAAGTGTTCTTTAAGAATACTATAAAGCGGTTATTTTTACCAGACTATGGTCAAGCCTTCTTGTATCCGGCAGAGTAGAATATGACCACTCCAAGTCCTCGTGAATGTCGTAGAAGGCGACTTAGGAAATACAAGCTAAACAAAGCTTATGAACATCAATGAGACCTCTCCAACCCGTCTGGCCAGCGTGGAGAGTGTAGGCTAAATTCTCTGGCTGCTCCGGCCAAGTAGGTATGTCTCTAGTAGCATAGAGAGGGTCGTGAGTTAGACGGCAAACCCAAGAGGAAGAGTAAAGATTTTACTCGTTGTCACTGTTTCTGTGTTAGCGTTCTTTAGGTCCTTATTTCGACCGACGACCTCCGTGGCGTAGTGGTCACCATGCTAGTCCGTCACCCAGAGGTGCCGGTCAGGGCAAGTTGGAAAATGGCCTTTTTCAAATTGTCCTGGGTCTTGGATGTTTATCTATATATGTATTTGGTATCGTTGAGTTAATATCCCATAACACAAGTCTCGAACTTACTTCGGGGCTAGCTCAATCAGTGCATATTGTCCCCATATATTTATTTATTATTTACGACAGACATCTATGTTAATCGCAAGCAAAGCTAATAAAAAAATATAAAAGCAATAAACCATCGCCAAGGAGATGGAAATAGAAATGAATTAATATCGTGAGACATAGGAATTCCTGACATAGTTGACGGCTATCATGCAGTTTATTGAGGCCTTGGGGCATGGCCTTGGAGGCAATCTGTCGCTGAGTCGCATCTTATTGCCTGCATTAAGTCGTAGTCTCCTGCGACAGATTTCGAAACATTACCTTAAGAGTCCCCCGACCCTAGACTTCTCCATACAAACGTAGTCTACGTTTAATTTTGAAACCACATGTCAGATTCCGGTAAAAATTGGTAATTGTAAAGAAATTGCAATTATCTAGGGTTATAACTGGTTTCCTATATTAAATTTTGAACTGGAAAGAAAATATAACGATTTAGAAGTTTCCCATACTAATGGTCAAAAATGATATAAAACACTATATTCTATTTCAAGTTCATATTTTTAGTGTCGGAAACTAGTTATAAACCTAGATAATTGCAATATCTTTGAAATTACAAAATTTTGCCCAAATCGAACATGTCGTTTTGAAATAAAACGTAGACTACGTTTGTATGGAAAGTTGTATTTTGGTCTAGGGTCGGGGGACCCTTAAAACAAAAACATTAAACAAAAATATTATTTTTCAAACACAAACCGTCTCCTGCGAATAATTTCTGTTTTGAATGAAACATTTTTTAACGTTAGTGTTTATATTCTTTATGGTTAACCTCATCGTGAGGTGCTACTTTTCAAACGCGGAGTCACTAATCGAACGGTTTTTTGTATGAAAAAACCATTCGTTTAGGTGACTCCGCGTTTCAAAAATGACACTTAAGATACCTAATAATATTTTTTTTTTGATAACTGTTATCATCATTTCTGCCTGACGAAGAACTAGAAGATGTGTTCTGCTTTTTACCAATTGCAGATAATAGAGATAGCCTCTAAAGGACTCGTTGCCAAACCCTAAAATTATTAAAAAGAAACCCTTCCCCTCTCTCCCCGCGCAGCGCATGTTTTCCATCTGCTTTGGAAAGCAGAAACATGTGTATGCCTTAGACAATTGTGTTTAACCACGTCCCTTTGTTTGCATGTTTTTGTGTAATGTTTCGGCCCTGGGCTCTGCATAGAGATGCAAGGCCCAAAATGCTCTGTCTGCCCCATTAGGGATAAAGACGTGATATTATGTATGTATGTATGGTACCGGCAAACTAAAAGCTGTTTCAGACGGGCTAAATAATACTTAAGGACATGGTATAATCATGTGGAATTGGGTCAAAGAAATATACTATATCACTGGCTGTGGGCTTCTCTCCCCGTGGGAATTTCGGGATAAAAACTGTGCTATGGCTTTCCCTGGGTATCAATCTATATCCATATCAAATTTCATCTCAATAGATTCAGTGGTTGAAGCGTAAAGTGTTAACAAACAAACAAATATACAAACTCACCTTCGCATTTTTAATATTCGTAGGATAGAATAGTAGGATTTAGTCCGGCAACTAGATTATCCAAAAATAAAGGACCCGTATTTTTTCGTTTAGCAAAGTAGTCAAAATTCACAAAGATACAGCGCTTACAAGTTTTGGAGTGGGGGTGATTTACGTCACAGTTGTTAAAAATCGAAGCCAATGATAATGTGACGCAAAAAAATGCGCTATATCTTCGTCATCATTTGTTGTTGAGAGAAAAGAAAAAATACGTATACCATACTTTTGAATAACCTATCTAATGAGCCAAAAATTTTTTTATCCTCATCAGGCCTGTCTCACTCTGCGGTAGGTATTAAAAACGCAAGTACAAAAAAAGTACGTACGGCGGCCACGCCAGCGTGGCTAATCAGTGCGGCAGAAAAGGTAAGCGTTACGCGATAGAAAGAGATGGAATGTCTAGGCGAATATAACTGTAGGTAATTAGCGTTGTGCGATCTAAATTGAACTTAATTGTGTCGTAGCGAGAGTCGCTATTCCTTTAATTGTTTTTCGGAGTGAATCTTCTGTACTAAGTACTATTAATGTATTCTGTGTCCACGTCCCTATTTTCCATGGTAGTCTATTCGTAAACCTATCTATTCTAAATGCGAAAGTTTGTATGGAATTATGGTTGTTTGTTTCGCTTTCACGTCAATGTGCTTATTACCTACATTAACACATAAATACTTTTTATTTAAATTCTCTTTACAGTCCGTGATATTGAAAAAAGATTACCATGGAAAAAATAAAGGTGAGGTAAAGAATACATTAGCGTTAAGTCTCGCATCTCGTTTTGCATTAGTGAAGTCAATTATAATCATTTAATAATCAAATAAACTTGATTATATTTTCTTTTCATATAAACTGGGTTACCTGAGAGCTCAATTTGCAGACAAAGCTACTTGTAGTTTAATACGTATTTCTTTATTTCTTTTCTACAAGTTTCATATCACCGACGCGTTATTTTAATCCCTACAAGGATTTTTTGGCCTTTCTATAACTTGTTTACTTACTCTGATAACTATTTACGACGACCTCCTTGGCCTAATGGTCACACCGGAGGTCGCAGGATCGATCCCCGGTCAGGTCAAGATGAAAAAAGATTTTTTCAGATTGACCTGGGGCTTGAATGTTTATCTATAAATGTATTTGTTATAAAATATAGTACCGTTTAGTTACTACTACGGCTAGCTCAATTTGTGTGATTTGTCTGTATTTATTTATTTATTCAGATATTGAAAAAAAGGTGACTATGAAAAATCACTATCTCTCTTTATTCAGTCAACAAAAGTGAAAGCCAAGTCCATGTTTATGAAACTATAGAAATCCCAGCGGAATCCGTCTTTGTCGGATAAAACTTTGTTTGGAATGCTTCAGAATTGCGGATCATCAAAAATTTAAGTAGGTGAGTCGTATACGGTACGAAAATATAAAATCGATAGCTGATGGTAGGGTAGACAATAGACTTACTCTCAAAATGACTTGAAGTTGTAAAATGACCGTGTATTGAGTAACAATACAATACAAATTAACTTTACGTGGTGATTATTAATATTTAGTGGCAGTCGTACACGGTACGAGAATTAATGGAGAGTTTGACATAAAATTTACTCGCAAAATGACTTGTAGTTTTAAAATGACATAAAGTGTTCATTAAAATTTAATTTAAATGACCGGAAAATGTGAAAACCACATCCAGAAATCAAATTAAGCTTATAAGTTATTGAAGTGTTTTTAGTATATAAGATGTAATTTTAGCTTCGACTACTTGTTTTTGAAGATAAATTTTTAACATAATACTTAGACATCGTTTTCGTGTTTTAGGTAAGTACAAGGTTATCATAATCAGTACGACAAGATCTTGATATACATTTACATGTTAGCGAGATACAGAGTAAAATAATGCATAAAATGATGTATTTTTAACAGATAAATTAGAAAATAGACAAGGTTTGATCTAACTTTAAGGTACCTTTTGAAGGACCATTTTTAACTTGACAAGAAAAAGAAGATATCTTTTGAAGTAGGTCGTTTTACGAATAGGCCCAATGACAACTAAATCGATGGGGGATTACGTTGAACAACTCTAGCGAAAATATTAAGCCGTCCTTGCGGATGGCGTTCGGAGAATAATCTCTTTTTTACTTACACAAGCAATGAGGATCTTAGCGAATCGAAATATTTGGAAAAATAGTAGGTCTCAGCCAAAAGAGTGTAATTTTTTAAGTTATGAACCGCAGAAAATGAATTTCGTAGTTACTGCTACTCGGTTTCATATAAAAGTCCTAAGTGCAATTTTTGAAACGATAAGTAACTAAACGAACGGTATTTTCCATACAAAGAAACAGCGTTTATAAATAAATAAATATGTAGTCCCCCAAAGTAAGTTCGAGACTTGTGTTATGGGATACTAACTCAACGATATACTATACTATATTTTATAACAAATACATATATAGATAAACATTCAAGACCCAGGACAATTTAAAAAAGCTTGCCCTGACCGGGTATCGAAGCCGGGACCTCTGGGTGGCGGACTAGCATGGCGACCACTACGCCACGGAGGATTATAAAATGGGTTCTAAAAAATCTGTTAAATGTAACACTGAGTATGCTTTGAAAATGTTATGCCGCCGTTACTGAATAATTTCGAATAACGTTTCTTATTATACTATACGCTTATGCGACTTCCATAAAATTTGAGAACAATCGTAGCGTGTAGTTTTAACGAGCGTTTAATGAAACAGTTCCGATGGTTATCGGAACACGACCCAGATTACGGGTCACAGGGCTCCTTTACAAAGCCCTTTCACGAACGAATCACAACCCCACAATTCATTTTACAGAAAAGCTTATCCATGAATATAACAGATTTGATGGACAAATCACACAAATTGAGGTAGCAAGTCAATCTAAAAAAGTTAATCCTACTTTCCTACTATTATTATATTATAAATGCGAAAGTGAGTTTGTATATTTGTTTGTTTGTTACGTCTTCACGCTTAAACCAATAAACCGAGTTGGATGAAATTTGGTATGGATATAGTTTGAGACTCGGGGAAGGACATAGAGTACAATTTATCCCGAAATTCTCACGGGGAGCGAAGCCCGCGGGTACAGCTAGTTTTTCATATTAACCAGACTGAGTATCGAACCCGACTTCTAGTGAGAATTAGATGTGAGGAGACTGATGTAATTCTAATTCTATAGACAAATAGAAAGTCCGAAATAAAGATAATTTTTTATATATTTTTTATTTATTATTAAAATGCTTTGTTTGTTTGTGAAATTTTCATTGTACATAAGCACAGGACAAAAATAAAAGTTTGAAGTAGAGAACAGTAGAAAGGCGGACTTATCCCAGATAATAGATAATGCTCGATATTAAACGTATTTTAATTCAAAATGATGACAAAATGTAGGTATAATTTATTGAACCGTTTCACAAAATTTTCCGAGGACCGGTTGTGAAATGCTACGTGAATATGCGTCCTAGAACAGCAGACAGACAAACTAACATACAGCCGCTTAGACAGAAGCATTTTTGGCTAATCTTAGACGCTTCGCTCGCTCGGTTGGTTATTTTAAATGCATCGTCTATTTTAGTAATTAGTCTTTGACCACTTAACATCAAATTCACACTTAGTACTAACAACTTAAAGTTTGTCCATAGCTCATAGCTGGTACTTTGCACAACTTTACACATGTTTCCGGCACATAACACATTGTATGTTAAACCAACTGAAACTTACTTTGAACCGTATATTCACTTTAACGTCCATTACAGCTGTTACATGATGTAAATTTCACAGGTTTTTAACATGTGAAGTCTTAGTTTAAACTATTATCTAACCAAATGAAGTGTTCACTGAGGGATGAGAAATAGCGTTGCAGCAATAGTAGAGACTATCGATAAGTATTCAACCTAAAATAACTTTTCAAAATTAAAAACCGACTTCACCCTAAAACTACACAACCGATTTCGATAAAATTTATATGAGACTACCTGACAGGTATGACTTTTCAAACAAAGAAAGAATTTTGTAAATCGGTTGAAGGGTCTTCGAATAATCTTTGAACATACATAAAAACAAAGATTCCGATGAATTGACAACCTCCTCGTTTATTGAATTCGTTTAAATATAGTCACAATATCGACAGGCCTATCGATAGTATGTTTTCAAGGTAAACTATTGACAGAGCAATACAATCGATAGTTTTTGAATTTTTGATGCTATTTTGATAGTATTGATAATAAAATATCAATATCATCGATACTAACGATATTGTGCCTATTTTTCAAGGATAACTATCGATAGTCCTGCAACACTAATGAGAAAGTGACTAACAAATATTAGTACTCGTACACGTCAACCTATTTAAGATAATGGTTTAAACCAAGTAATAAAAGTCTTGTTTTATAATTAGACAGGTAATGTAGGCTTAAAACTTACGTCTAAAACTTCAAGTCTCTAACATGATTTCTTCAGGGCGCGAACAGGATGCCTGGTGAGCCCTCAGCAAATCAGCTGACGTAGATTTGATGCAGTTGTTCATGTGGATGTCTGATGACGCGTTGGAGTGGTGTTGTTCGCGTCGTGTTCTGATGCAGCAGCGGCGACCGAAGTCCCCACAAAGCGACCTGTGATGGAGAATGTTGATAAAGATTTAGTTGTTAATGATGAAGTAGGTCTAAAAATACTTAAAAGGGGGGACGGAATGCATCTTACACAACTGGCATCATTGGTCGGACTTAAGAGCTTAGTAAAAGAAAAGCAGGGAAATGGAAGATGGACAATGAAGTATTTTTAACAAGTGAAGGAAAAGTTACGAGAAATAACAAGACAAGGAAACAAATTCGTTACGGTAAATCAAATAATCCAGAAGCATAACTTTTATTCTCCTTTATTTTCTTTTGGCATATGCCACTCACATGCTATCTTCAAAGTCACTTTTCGTTGTCTGTACGCTCATAAATACGCTGTGTGCGTACGCTAGGTACGCAACAGATTGTGAAGCGATTGTTATCGATAGAGTTATTCAGGAGGAAGGTTTTAAGGTGACGAATATATGGAGAAAGTAGAATAGAGAAAGTCGTTCAGAATTCTTTAAAGACACGTAAGTAATTAATTTTATAAAACACAAACTAAAGTTAGTACTCGTTTTTTACTATTATCTGCCAAAAGCAATTTGACACTGGTTGTAGATGTCAACTTATTTTTGGCGGATAGCAATTTAAACCAAGTAAGTCTGCGTTTTATACGGTACTAGCAGTCCATCCCGGCTTCGCCCGTGGTACATACATAGCCTATGTCACTCAGGGATAACATACCTATCCAACAGTGAAAGAATTTTTAAAATCGATCTAGTAGTTTCGGAGCCTATTCAATACAATCAAACAAACAAACAAACAAACAAACAAATCTTTCCTCTTTATAATATTAGTGTAGAAGTGTAGATAAGTATTATAAGGAATACAAGACATAGAAACAAGGAA
This sequence comes from Acrobasis consociella, assembly GCA_963555685.1. Classification (NCBI taxonomy): domain Eukaryota; kingdom Metazoa; phylum Arthropoda; class Insecta; order Lepidoptera; family Pyralidae; genus Acrobasis; species Acrobasis consociella. The sequence continues at coordinate 3,300,230 of OY743127.1, forward strand.
TGGAAGGTCATTCTAGGATGCTGGTTATTATTTATTTGAAGATAGATCACCTGTTTAAAAGACGGATAAAGATAGTCCATCGCCCAGAAGTTAGACTGAAACCTTGACTGAAACCTTATGTCAGGGAGAGTGGCGATACTCCCAGTGAAACAAAAATCTACAAGAACATATGAAAACATAAATTAAATAACGTCTAACAAAATACACTGAACTATTTAAAGGGTAGATTCAGTTCATACATACATACATACTATCACGTCTTTATCCCTAATGGGGCAGAAAGAGCAATTTGGGTCTTGCGGCTCTAAGCAGATAGAGCCCAGGGCTGCAAGACTCAAAGGCCACTTTTAGCGTGATGTGGGCAAGAAGGTGTATAGAGTAATCAAAATAGTGATGGGTTGCTAGCCTCATCGCCTATTAACACGATTCTAATTTTCGCCCATTCCCTTGATCGGCTCTTACGATCTGCGCGGGAAGAGAATTCAGTTCATGATACTGAACAATAACTTAATATCAAAATATGACTTTTTAGTTTCCATAGAATCTTGTAAAATAGGTGCCCGAGACAAAGAGGAAAATTGATATCAATGGATTTATTTTGAGGTAACTGTTAGGTAACTAAAGCGCGTTAAAACAGAGGACGGAAATTCCCAAAAAAATTTTAAATAGTATGCGTGCAATATGACATCTAGTGGCGGCTAATCGAATCACTTATTGACAGGGATGCTTATAGCACCAAGTATGATAGTACTAAGTACCTATATAATGCAATGCAAGCCACATAGATGACACTGTGTTTAACACAGCTGATTGTTCAACTTGTATGGGAGGCGAAAAATAGTTTATATTTCTATAATTTTCCTTGAGAAAAGTTGTTCAGCATTATGGACTGAATTCAGCTTTGAAATTAAAGTTATAAGTTCCAGTATATTTTGTTACTTTGACCTGTATAAATAAAAACTGTTTTATTATGTTACGTCATCTCATGACAGTATTTGAGGGCAATGCAATAATACGCTCATGACTTGATTGAAAGAAGCTAAACACCCAAAAGATCAGGATCATTTAAGTGTTTAGCGAGATAGATTGCTATCAATGGGTCGTTTTGAAAATTTTTGGGAAAGACTTATGTCTAGTATAATACTAGACATAAGTCTTTCCCAAAAATTTCCTCAGATTTTCATCTCAGCCACAGGGAGTACAATAATTGTACTCCCTGTGGCTGAGATGATGAATTTTATCATCATCATCTCAGTCGCAGAAAGTGCACCTTATGATCTTCTTCTTCTTATCCTGTGTGTTAGTCACTAACACTAGTGTCACAGTTTTTAAACCGCCTTATAAAGGCCTCTGACATGGTTTTAGGTTACGACCAATGTCAAAGACAATGACCGGGACCGACGGCTTAACGTGCCCTTCGAAGCACCTTACTTATCAGACAATCAGGTCATCAGCCTGCAATGTCCTAACCAAACTAGGACAACAACACAAAGTCGTTGCCCCCGCCGGGAATTGAACCCGCGACCTCCGGGTATGAGCCGAAGGCTTATAACCACTGCACCACGGAGGCAATTTATGATGATACCTTATGATGACGATAGTCAAAATACTAATAAACTTTATTAATCTTAGTTCTATAAAAATATTATTTTCTTGCCTGACATGACGCTTTAGATAAAGAAATTTTTTAATTTAAGATAAGATTTTAGATTGAGGTAGACAAAGTTTCATTTAAATTGCCTGTGTACTTTTAAATTTATTTTGTTCTTTTATTAGATTTGAAATTATAAATAAAGTTGTAAAAGACTTGCCTAATATAATAAAGCTTTAGATTAAATATTTTATTAATGATAAGTTTGTTTTTCCAGATATTGGGAAGGCGATGGGGGAGACCTTTGCCCAGCAGTGGGACAGTACAGGTTAATTTAAAAAAAGTTTTAAATGAGTATAAGATTATTTATAGATTTAGTTCGGTAGTTTCCTTTATATTTTTTGAAGTGAAAACTTCTTTAGCGGCGTTGTGCACTTTTTTTGGAATGGGTAAAAAATGTTAAACTCGCGTCAGGACACGTGACCTGATCGAAAACTCGTAAGACGGCGCAGGGCGCTTGCGCGAATGTTCGTGTGTGTTTATGTTACAGCGTGCTACGCGCATTCATGGATGGTGACAGCTGATGGCTCGACCGTCTGTGTAGTGGCCATACTGCTGTGTATTTGAAAATGAATTTGGTCATGCTTGTGACGTTTGTGACAGACTGTGGTTCAGAAAAGATTTGAAATATTTTATACTGATAATTAAAGCAATTCGTGCAAAATTATTCCCTAACCATTCCAAAATATCAAAAATGCACAACGTTAATATTCAAGTTTTCACTTCTGCCGGCACTCCCAGAGTGCAACCAATCGTTTTTTTTTTTGTTTAATATTAGACTTGAAATTAGAAATAAGGTTGCCAAAATATATCTAAAAAGAAATTCAGTTACAAATACGTATTATAAGTGAAATATCTCGCCGTCAAAGGAATTCTGAAGAATTTGTTACGTGCGATAGAAACGTTGTAAACGACGGATCGTTTTTATTAATAGCCGGCTCGTTCACGAATGGGCGAGCAATCAATAAGCTGATGATCAATATGCTCTGCTGGCCATGGAGCTACTTTTATAGATGAAAACATTAAAAAAAACGGGAAAAAAGAAAGTTTAAAAGAGAAGTTTCTGAGAAAACAGATAGCATTTTAGTGTTCTAAGCAAACTACTGTATATTCGCAACTAATTATAGTTGCTTCATTTTTTATAAAAGAAAAAAAGTTAAACCTGTCGAACTTTGAAAGTGGCCATTATGACAGAAAAACAACGATTTCGGGTGAATTGTACCATTTTTTAAAGTGGACTGTCTTTCTATCTGTCCTCAAAACGAGCTATGGTGTTATTCCAAAAGCGGTATGCAAAATTTACTGCGTATCCGCATTTCAGTGTCTGGCAACATTAAGCACTAATGTATGATGATAAAGTCTATTTTGATTTGACATAGAAATAGGACGTTACTATCGTACGACTAACGTTATATTTAATGAAGTAACCCCCAGGCTTCGCCTAGATTTTTTGGTCGAAAAAAGTAACAGTGTTTTTATAAAAGTGACTTTTTTGATGAAACTGAACTTGTATGTAGTTTTTTGATTCTTAAGTCTTAAGAATGGCCGTTTTCCTTACTTTGCGACCGACTATCTGTACCAACTCCCGGAATGAAATCAAAACCCTCAGAACCCAAAGGCCTCAGAAATAAAAACTTTTCTTACAATATCATTAATTGGCCGTGTAGTTTCCGGCAGAGTAGAATAGGACCACTCCAAGTCTTCCCGTGGATGTCGTATTAAAGGCGACTTAGGAAATACGCTGAACAAAGCTTACCTATAAACATCAGGAGACCTCTCCAACAAATCTGGCCAGGCGAGGCCGAGGCGAGTGTAGGCCAAGTTCTCTTGCTGCTTTGACCAAAAATGGCTCTAGTAGTACAGAGAGGGTCGTGCTCTTGCAGTGGAGACTAAAAAGACCCGATAAAGATGACGATGAATGATGACAATATCATTAAACAACAGAACCAATATTACCTGCAGCACGAGCCCAAAGTCTTTCTGAAGGCGGCTCTGAAGTCTCTGTTGAAGTAGGCGTAGATGAGTGGGTTAAGCGCTGAGTTGAAGTAGCCTACCCAAAAGACGGCCGCCACGACGGGTGGAGGGGACGGGCACGCGTCCCCGCAGAGTGCTGTGATGATGTACCTTTTGAAAAAGAAATTAGCTTTACAGGTTCTATTCAAGCAGTATCATTCATTATTGTAACTGTTGAAAGTCTATTGCTGAATAAAGAGCTCCGACAATTGTTTCTAAAATTACCGATTGGATTTTATTCAAGCCTTTTCTTGATCATCTCATAAGGTTATTTGTGTTCCTGACCCAGTGACTTTTAGACCATTGCACTATGTGTCTCCGTAATAGCAAATTCACTGGGTTACGTGTTACGTCCATGAGCCGCATTCTTTTAAATTTCTGACTCAATACTTTCATACAATCCATATCAAATTTCATCTAAATAGGCTCAGTGGTTGAAGCGTGAAGTGGCAACAAACAAACAAATAGGTATACAAACTCACTTTCGCGTTTATAATATTAGTAGGATTGCATACACAGATCAGTCAAAAATTATAATGAGAAAAAGGAACTTCACTTACCATAAAAAGAAGGGAAGCCAGCATGCTAAAAACGCCGACATGATAATCCCCAGCGTCCTCGCCGCTTTCCTCTCCCTCTTCATCTTGCTGCTGGCCATCGGCTGCATCTGTATGCTCTGCCGTTCCCTCATCACCTCCCCCATGGAGATGCCGTTGATCTGGAGGTGCTTGTCCAGCAATAGGGCTGCTACTTTACTCCTGCAAAAGATATGTAGTGTTAGGGTGTCCACTAAGTTAGTTGGAGAGGTCTATTTATTTTTATAAACATTGTTTAGCTTGTATTTCCTAAGTCGCCTACGACGTCCACGGGAGGACTTTGAGTGGACCTATTCTGCTCTGCCTGAAACCACACGGCATGAGAAGAACATAATTTGGGATTTAAATCTATTATGCTATAGCGCTCTTACAGATAAGCGACAGTATCCCCGGAACACCAGTAAATATATCACAAACTGTCAAAAACCGCGCGTCCGTCGGCGACAGTCGCCGATTATCAGCAATTGTCGTCGATGGTCGCGCAGTATTTGACAGTTTATCAGCGACACAGGTCGGCGACGGCCGTGCCAAGCGTCTTTAGGAATTCTAAGGACATTTAAAGACGCTGAAGAAATCGTTTATAAGCGTACCTATAAGCTAACTCACATTTAAACACATAACTCTACAAGAAAAGTCTGCTAAAATGTACAGCCATAGAATTTTCTTATTTAAAAGGTTTCTTTTGTTTTCAATTTTCAATTAAAAGTTTCGAAGGAATCTAATTGAAGTGAAAAATCACTAGACTTAAAGTTTCAAGTTGCTTAGGTCGAGCTGTTAAACTTTGTAAGGTAAGGCGTGAATTTGTTGAAACTTTCAATGGATGTTGGGCTTAGATATTTGCTGTCATTCTTGAAAATAGGTAATAGTATAAACTCACACTATAAATACCAATACACAGATGGAAAGATAAACAATTTATTTGAATTTCTTAACATGGACCCAAAAAATTCCGGAAATTTTCTTCCCTTACTTTATATTAATTTTCCTCAAGTTCCTTTGAAGTACTTGAAAGCTTTATTTGAAAAAGCTTCGCGTCCTGTCTTTTATGTCTTTATTTCTATGAAACAATTCCGCAAAAGGGATATTTTCTCGCTATCACGTCTTTATTTCTAAATGGGGCAGACAGAGCATTGGGTCTTACGGCTCTCAGCAGATAGAGAAGTAAAAGAAGGAATCAAAATAGTGATAAGTTGCTAGCTGTAAAGGCTATTAACATGATTTGCATTTTCGCCCATTATCGGACATTACCGGACCCCTAACCCCCCCCCCCCCCCTCCCTGTCTTCTTATACACGCTTATAGGTCATAAGCCATTTATTCGCATACAACTTGTCGTTTAACAATTCATCTACAGAATAATAGGCCTTAGAGTCAGTAGTGATTTTAAATGTGATTTGAATGAACTTGTCCCTAAAAAGAAAAAAAAATTATGTCTTTTTGTTCTGCTTTTATGCGTTCAGGAATTTTATTATATAAAACGACATAGCAATTGCGTCAGACATGATCTATCGCATCGTACTAGTGAAATACAGTCTCTGTTCACAATAATGCAAGTTTCCCGCAGTTCTAAACTGTACAGTCAGCAAAAACATGTATAACATGTATAATATAATATTTAATTGACCAGGGTTAGCAGGGTTCTTCTTAACCCCCGAAAAAAGGGGGGTGTTATAAGTTTGACCCTTTTTAGATCATAGGACCAGTGAGAAAAATATGTACCATTAGTTCTACTATAGAACTGTTCAATAGAACTAATTGGAACAAACGTGTCTGTCGGTCTGTCAACTATGAAGTTAGAGAGTAAAAGGTCTCAACAGCACAGAATTAACTGTTAACCTGATTACTAACAATCAGGGGTAAAAAAAGAGGTCAGATGTACCTGTCACAGGCGAGTATGCATGAAGAGACTGTCAGGATCTTAGCAAGTGGAGTTCCATAGTCTCTGCAAACCCCAGTGGGACACAGGCGTGGTAATATGTATGTAAGTTACGTCAGTGACCTTCGTTGTTCAATGAATCTTGTCATTTCTAAATCGATCACGCAGATAAAGCACCGTCATAGCCTGTTGAGAGTACTTGAGCTTTCTTAAGACGCCCGTAGTAAGGATTAGCGTTTTAAATACCTTACCTGCCTGATACTTATTTAATCTTACGTTTCATCAATCATCAGCTCTTTTTTAGTCTCCACTGCGGGAACACGACTCTCTGTGTACTATCAAAGCCTTATTTGACCAGAGCAACCAGAGGATTTGGGATACACTCTATATACACGCTGGCCAGACGGGTTGGAGAAGTCTTATTGATGTTTATGAGCTTTGTTTAGCTTGTAATTCCTATGTTGCCTCCTACGGCTTAAAGTGGTCCTATTCTACTCTGCTGGAAACCACACGGCATATATCTATGTAATCACGCCTTTATTTCTGACGGGATAGACAGATCCAAGGGTCAACAAACACACAGGTTAAATAATAATAATATATAATAAATTCTTTATTTCAGATATCAATACATAGTTTTTGTTAGAAGTTTTTTCTTATCCTATGTTAGTATAAATTTTAATTAAATTAAATGTATTATTTATTTATTTAATAGCACCGATACCTATCCTCTAAAGGTCACACTTTGCAAAGTTAAGGGCTGATTGTAGATGGTAATAAGCGGCCAAGTGCGAGTCGGACTCGCCCATGAAGGGTTCCGTAGTAGCAAATAACATAATATAAAAGTCTTGTAGTATGTTTTTTTTAATTTTTATATTTGAGTTGATTGAATGAAAGGTAAATTGCCGTTTATGATGATGACGTATTAAAAAAAAACTACTTACTAGATCTCGTTCAAACCAATTTTCGCTGGTAGATTTCACGGTAATGAACATCATATATTTTTTTTAGTTTTATCATTCTCTTACTTTAGAAGTTACGGGGGGGGGGGACACTTTTTTCCACTTTGGAAGTGTCTCTCGCGCAAAGTATTTGGTTTAGAAAAAAATGCTATTAGAAACCTCAATATCATTTTTGAAGACCTATCCATAGATACCCCACACGTATGGGTTTAATGAAAAATAAATTTTTGAGTTTTAGTTCTAAGTATGGGGAACCCCCAAATTTTACTGTTTTTTTTCTATTTTTGTGTCAAAACCTTAATGCGGTTTACATAATACATCTACTTACCAAGTTTCAACAGTATAGGTCTTATAGTTTCGGAAAAAAGTGGCTGTGACATACGGACGGACAGACAGACAGACAGACATGACGAATCTATAAGGGTTCCGTTTTTGCCATTTGGCTACGGAACCCTAAAAAGGAATCACAAATAATTTGACGTTGAAAACACATAGTGTAACGGGTCTAACAAAATATACCTACAGAAACTATTTTAAGGAAAAAAATTGTCTTTAATACTTAACAAGTTTCCCCAAATAATATATAACTAGGTATTGTAATATGAAAAATAGTTTTTCGCCTTTTAAAAAAGGTTCACCGATCAGCAGATCCGAGATTCTACGCTAATTGTTTTTTTTTTTCATATTTTGATATATGTTACTTTGGGAAAGTTGTTCAGTATCATGTAGTGAATCAACCTTTAAAATAGTTTCAGTATATTTTGTTAGGTATACAATATTTTTAACTAACTTTTTCTGCTGACTTTACTAGTGAACTCTCTTATGTTCTAATAGTTAGTTCAGTAGTCGATCCATTAAGTCCGTGCAACTGTTGAAACGACATAAAAGGAAAACTAACTTCAAGACAATCTGTAAGGCCCTAGCACACAGCGTATTTTAAACGCGCAGACGACGCGCGTTTTAGGAACGTGCGTTCTTGGCGCCGCACCATATAAATGCCGATTGTTACGTTTGTAAATAACCGGTCAAGTGCGAATCGGATTCGCGCACTAAGGGTTCCGTACCATTATCTACCTATAGAAAATCACGTTTGTTGTATGGGAGCCCCCCTTAAATATTTATTTTATTTTGTCATTAGTACCTATAAGTTGTTATAGCGGCAACAGAAATACATAATTTGTGAAAATTTAAACTGTCTAGCTATCGCGGTTCTTGAGATACAGCCTGGTGACAGGCAGACAACTGTCTGTATGATTATTCTCGCCGATGCTGGGGCACTGGATCCACTTACATACCACTCTGTAGGTGAACCCAGTGTCTTTGCATTGCGTTACATATTTATTTTTATTTTATGTGTTATTTTCAATTTAATTTCTGCGAACATGGATGCCTAATATCTGAAATAAACAATATTATTATTATTATGTATCTCCTTTGAGAATCACGGGTCTTTTCACCCCGGTCCTTTGAGAGGCTTGCGTGGGGATACAGATCCAACACGTAGATCTGTTGCAGTTATTATTATTATTATTATAATAACGGCAACAGATCGACGCTTAAAAATGAATTACAGAATAATAATATTCAGTTGTATATTCACTTTACAATAAATAATTAAATTAAAACAAAATATGATAACTAAATGCATCCTGCAGTGCATGTAGCCTTTATGTCAATCCAGGATGTCAGCTCACTGCATACCAATTTTTATCCAAATAGGTCAAGCCGTTTGAGCGTGACAAAGTAACAAATAAACATACACACAAACGTTCACCTTTATAATATTAGTTCAGGTACGTAACCCCTCGGACGCAGATCAGACTCACACTTGGCTGGTTATTTTGTTTCAACTTCTTCATTTTTAATTCTCTTCCAACTTTTCTTAATTACTCCTACGAAAATATTTAAAGAGTTTCTATTCTGACCACGTCTTCTCAATAAAACTCGAAATAGCGCGTGTTGAATGACAAGAGGTTTATATTGCTATTTCTACGCACCCTTTACCTCGAGAAAAATATTGTACACATTTTACACGGATATTCTTTAGACATCTTCTTCCATGCTGGTCTGGGAGAAAAGAAAAAACTTAGAATGTATCAGCTGCTTCTCTTCCCGCGCAGATCGTAAAAGTCGATTAAGGGAATGGGCGAAAATGCGAATCATGTTAACAGGCGATGTGGCTAGCTACCCATCACTGTATTGATTGCTTTTCCATCTTCTCGCCCGCCGTGACGCTAAAAGTGACTTTTGGATCTTGCGGCCCTGGGCTCTGCATAGAGCCGCAAGACCCAAAATGCTCTGTCTGCCCCATTAGGGAACAAAAGACGTTTTAGTATGTAAGTATGTATTCTTTAGACATGCATTTTATTGTCGGTAAAAAGTCACTTTTGGAATGTGATTTTGACGACCTCTGTGGCTTGTTGGTTAATACGCTAGTCCGTTATATTATAACACGCTAGTCCGTCTTCGGTCAGAGGGTTTGGGTTCGATCCCCAGTCAGTTCAAGTTGGAAATGGCCTCTTTAAATTAATAGTCCTGCCCTATGGTTTCTGGCAGAGTAGAATAGGGCCACTCCAATTCCTCACTAGGATGTCGTAGAAGGACACTTAGGAAATACAAGCTAAACAATGCTTATAAACATCAATGAGACCTCTCCAACACGTCTTGCCAGCGAGGAAAGTGTAGGCCAAAGTCCTCTGGCTGCTTTGGCCAAGAGCTCTGGTAGTACAGAGAGGGTCGTGCTCCTGCAGTGGAGACAAAAAGACCTGATGATTATGAAATTTTCCTGGGTCTTGGGTGTTTATCTACATAATAATATGTATTTAAGTATTATAAAATACAGTTATCGTTACGGAAATACAAGTTTAAGCTTACCTATATTAAAGCTTACTTAATCGGTGTGATTTGTTTCTATTTAAAACGTAAATTACATCGATAAACCAAAAGATGGAGAAATAAGGTATTGAAGTAAGAATCTCGATGTTTATAGACATCGAACAGAAATGAGAGCTTCGCTGTAAGGTTGTCGATGTATCAATTTACGAAGAAAGTGTTTCGCACAAACGTAGGAAACCCTGTTTTGATAGCCAGAAAATTTCCCTTTTACGTTTTATACAATAATAGGTAGTATCTGTAAACATACGACGAATTGCTAACTTCCTTTTTTTTGGAAGTTGGTTGAAAATATCCTTTGTTCTTTGGTAAATATATTTTATTTGTTTAGGATTGCAAATTCATTTCTTTTTTATTTATGTCCAGAAATAAATCCTTTATAAGAGAAGTCGTATAAAATATCTGTTTTATTTGTACAAGTTTATTTGCCAAGCAAATTAAAAAAATCCCCGACTTCAAGCCTTTATCCTCAATAACTTTTGAACCGCTGAACCGATTAGCATCAAAAATGTATAATATAGCTAAGAACCATGATCAAGTCAGTTTTCAAACAAAAAACCGCATCAAAATTGACCCATTCGTTTAAGCGCTACGATAGACAGACTCACAGACACACAGACACACGTCAATTTTATAACACCCCTCTTTTTTCATCATCATCCTAGCGTATTCCCAGCAGTAACGCTTCAGATCCCGGGGTCCGCTACCTAACCTAGATAATGTGACGAGGTTACTGGTTTTTACACAGAGCGACTGCCGTCTGACCTCCGCAACCCAAAGGGTAGACCAGAACCAATCCTGCAAAATCCTAACTATACAGGAAATAACTTTTCACAAAGTACGCTTCCCGGGATTCGAACCCACGTCCTCCGGATCACAAGGCGAACGCTTTGACCACTGGACCATGGAGGAATTCAACACTTCTCTTTATCAGAATACATTCTTCATCTAACCCAAAAACAACAAAACATGTAAAACCTTTTAAGATTTTTCTGCTTTAAATAAATGGATCCCATGCTGGTCTGGGAGAAATAAAAAAACTTAGAATGTACCAGCTGCTTCTCTTCCCACGCAGATCGTAAAAGCCGATCGAGGGAATGGGCAAAAATGCAAATCATGTTAACAGGCGATGCGGCTAGCAACCCATCACTGTATTGATTGCTTTTCCATCTTCTCGCCCACCATGACGCTAAAAGTGGCTTTTGGGTCTTGCGGCCCTGGGCTCTGCATAGAGCCGCAAGACCCAAAATGCTCTGTCTGCCCCATTAGGGATAAAGACGTGATAGTATGTATGTATGTAAAACCTTTTAAGATTTTTCTGCTTTAAATGAATGGATGACACTAAAACAATAATTTCAGTCTGACATCTAAAAGTAGGCCTATGGTGGCTAATATGATAATCCCAAAATATCCTCATTTGAATTATTCAGCACTTAATTAAGATTTAAAATGCGGATCTCTAAAGGCCGGACAAAAGGGTTCTGCAGTTAATAATATGCAAATTTCGCACCTTCCCGATTGCCTCAGAGAAATGGGGGTGTGTTCCTTATAGCCCTGCCGATTTGACTCTACACAAGGAAACGTTTCATCATTAGTACGTGGGTGACATTTAATTCTTACTTTACCAGTCGTCAGCATACGTAAATAATATTGTTAAATGTGGAAGGGACATACCCTTAATAAATCGAACCACAGGCTGTACTAGTCCACTATATTATATTGATAATAAAATAACTTAATTTGTCTTAGCGACTGCACACTTTCGTTTGGGAATGCAGATTTTTTTTATTATTATTATACTACAGCGATCTAGTATAGCCCACGGTTCGTATACATATCTCTTCCACGTTATACAAACGATTTTTTTATCGGGAATAAATAACTTTTTTTATAGAAAAGTTCAGTACCATGGACAGGACTAGCTCCAAAATTTGGCTAAGCCGCGGACGGACAGACGGACATCACATACCGTTACTACGAGTACTTAATAAAGTTCCGTCTAGGGACTTCAGAACTGTAAAAATTGAAATAATATTTTTTAGGGCTTAGGGACTAATCCAGAGGAAAAATGGGAATTGAATAAAAGGAGCTAAGGAATAAAAGAGGGCTTATGATGCCTCTTGTGGGGACCATTCCAGCCGCAATGTACATAATTTAGAACGTAAATCCCGTCTGGGGATCCAAAAATACATAGGAAATGCGGAATATTTGGGTGTAAAATAATATCATTTTTTAACCCGCGATAAAAAAGAGAAGTGTTATAAGTTGGACGATAATGTCTGTTTGTTTGTCTATCTGTGTGTGCGTCTGTGTGTCTGACATTGGCATCGTAGCGCTCGAACGGACGGACAATAGTTAACAAAAAAATACATAATTGAATATCATTTGAAAAAAAAATCTTCAATTGATCGATCAACCCCTAAAAAAATTATCAAACTTTTGTACTTCATTGTAAATCTTATTGAAAATCATGAAGTTAGAGGCTTACTTTATGTAGAAAATGATTGTTTTAACGTTTAGAAACTAGTGTTTTGACTTGTTGTCATCTAGCGGAATTTTGTGGTTTTTGACCATCATTTTTGACAAACGTTAACCAAACTCCTTAACTTCCTGCCTAAAACTGTCAAAGGTTCGAACTACCCGCGTCTAGTGGTGCTAATAACGTACCTAGTTGAAATATCAAGCTCATCAGTATTTAGGTGAAAGCAAACCTTGAAATATGTTTGCGGTGAAAGTAATGTATTTTTGTGGCTTGACGCCGTGTGGTTTCCGGCAGGGTAGAATAGGATCACTCCAAGTCTGTCCGTGGATGTCATCGATTTTAGGAAATACAAGCTAACAATATAATTTGTAATTTTTAGTTTTAATTTGAGCTTTAATTTAATTTTTAATAAGTTTGTATAGTTTTAATTTAAGTTAAATTTAATTTTTTTCCAATAAAGGGGTACATTTGCTAACAAAGCTTATAAACATAAATGAGACCTCTCAAACCCGTCTGGCCAGCGTGGAGAGTGTAGGCCAAACCCATTAGCACCTCTGACCAAGTATGGCTCTAGTAGTACAGAGAGGGTCGTGCTCCTGCAGTGGAGAATTAAAAGATGAATTGGTTAATGATGATTGGACCTGACTTCACAGAGCTGCCATCTGGGGTCCCATATTTTTAAAAAGCTTCAGTAAAAATATATTTTTTGCTAAATAATTTCACTGCAATAAACAGGGGTATTTAAACGGTTCATTAATTATAAAAGCACCTCATCTTTCGCTTCACTTAGCAACCCTTTGAGAAAGTAAATTATAAATTGTTTGCGACCGCTCTTTTAAGTAGTTAAAACAAGCCTCCATTTTCTTGTTCTGCTTAAAAATTTAACAGTATTCCCCAAGAGGTTAAGGGGAGACAAGAATTTACCGGGTCCAGTGCTGCCATTTAAAAGGAAACGGAGATATCATATAAAACTTTGTCTTGACTAAGCCCTTAAAAACTATAAACCATCAAACTTTTTATAAAAAATAAAATATGAACTTTTGTCTACCTACAGTTTAAAGTAAAGCTTTTTTTCGCACATTAGCTAAAACTGACAGTTTTTACAAGAACTGCTTGTTATAGGGCGAACAAGCTTCGCTCGATAGAAATAGTGAGACAAAGAGGTTCTCTAATTAAATTAAATAAATAAAAATAAAAACCAAGAAACTCTGAAACCTAGTTAGATCGGCTTTTCATCCCCGAAACCCTTACATATACACATTAATTTTTAAACCCCAATTGTCTTTTTAGGGCTATAGTTTAGTCCATGATACTAAACTATAAAAAAATATATATCATATAATAAATCGATAAAAAATCGCCTTCTTATACAAAATCTAATTAGCTGAGCACTGATTTGTATGGGAAGCCGACATTTTTTTCCATTTTTAGATAATTGTTTTTATGGAAAGCAGTTCAGTATCATGTACTGAATTTGCACGAAAAGGTTATTGAGGTTTAAAAAGAGTATTTACAAGAATTGCTCGTTTCAAGTAATAGATGATATTGTACGTAGTATATTATTACTCTGTGATGATATTATAACTTCTTCCATTCTTCCTCCATCTTTAAAATAAGATGAAAATGAACGATTAAGCCGTCTCAAGATAAACTTGTCGGGAAGTAATCTCAAACAAATTTAAATTTGGACAGCGACTTATAATCAAATATTTTGGCTTTCCGTTAATTATTAATTGGATATAAATTAAGTTGGGTAACCGAGCCGTAATAACGTAGGAAATTTTAATGTAATTACAGAATAATATACCGAATATAAGAAAATATGTAGATCTGGTCGACAATAATGAAATTAAAATAAAATAGATACTTAAGGGGCTCCCAAACAACAAACGTAATTTTTTATAGATAATGGTACGGACCAGGTGGCTCCGAAGGAGTGATGGCAGGTGGAGCAAGGCACTGACTGAATGGTAGAACCTAGAACGGGTGAGAGACGCGTCGGGCATCCGATGGGTGGACGACATAATCAAAGTCGCGGGTCACACCTGGATGAGAGCAGCACAGGACCGAGATGGGTGGCGTCGACGAAGAGAGGCCTATGCTCAGCAGTGGGCGGAAGAGGGGCTGGGATGATAATGATACATTGATGAGACGCATAATTTTCTCTGTTAATCCCTATGGTTGACTGGGAGAAAATGCTCTTAGCATTAAGTCCGCCTTTTGTTAAAAGTATATTTGTACTTTGAAACAATAAAGTTCGATAAAATAAAAATAAATAATGATGAATGGTACGGAACCTTTTGTGCCTGAGTCCGACTCGCAATTAGCCGGTTATTTGGCTTAAGGGTCCTACCCGCGCTAGCGACCTTGAAAACACAAAAAAATTAATTTCTCTTTCTGTAAGTGAGATTATCAGAAACCCTCGTACAACTTTTTAGCTAGTATCCTTAAGTTTCATTAGAACCTCGAAAATTATTGAAATAAAATACGCTGTAGTTTCCTTTGCAAAAAATACTAAAAACGGCCACTTTTGACTCTTTTTGTAAAGGTTTCTAAAGCGAATAGTATTTCAATGACTTTCGAGGTTCTAATGAAACTTAAGGATACTAGCTAAAAAGTTGTACGAGGGTTTCTGATAATCTCACTTACAAAAAGAGAAATTAATTTTTTTTGTGTTTTCAAGGTCACTAGCGCGGGTAGGAGCCTTAATAAGACATCACACGAGTCCGGAAAACGCGCATAAAATTTGGAGGCAGCAATTCTTGCATCGAAGGTGATAAAATATTTATACGAAGAATTATAGGTGTCCCTATTTTTACGTACGTCGTAAATTTTCAATTTGGGCCTTGTCGGTGCGGAGTAGGTTTGAATGGCAATCCAGGAAACTCTTTATGGGTTTCCTGAAACGTTAGAAACATCTCTAATAATGTATCGATCAAGCTCCTGGCGTAAACCTAAGAATTATTTTAACTTGAGAATACCTTGAGGTACACATAAATTCAACTGAGAACTTCTGTGGCTGATATTCATTATTAGGTTTTTTTTCACCACTGCAGGAGCACGACCCTCTCTGTAATACCAGAGCCACACTTGGCCAGAGCAGCTAGAGGATTTGGCCTACACTCTCCACGCTGGCCAGACGGGTTGGAGAGGTCTCCTTGATGTTTATAAGCTTTGTTTAGCTTGTATTTCCTAAGTCGCCTTCTACGACATCCACTGGAGGACTTGGAGTGGCTCTATTTTACTCTCCCGGAAACCACACGGCTGATTATGATGATAATACAGATTTTTTGACTTGAGACACATATATTATTGGCATGAAATCAAACGGGTTACTCACGTATAGAGTCAGCTACTGCCGACATGTTTCGACCTCATCCGGAGGTCTTCATCACGGCGAATGTGACAAGAGGAACGCACATCAGTGTGTCTCGAGACGATATCGTATACGCGCGTCTTCTAGGCACATTCGTGATGACTTCCGTGGCGTAGTGGTCACCACGCTAATTTGCCACCCAGAGGTCCCGGGTTCGATTCCCGGTCAGTTCTGTTCATTCGGTCGGTTCTTGGATGTTTATCTATATATGTATTTATTATAAAATATAGTATCGTTGGGTTTGTGTCCCATGACACAAGTCTCGAACTTACTTTAGGGCTAGCTCAATCTGTGTAATTTGTATATATATTTATTTTATTATTCATTTATTCGCCTAACGACGATACCGATATGAACTCATTACCAACTATGTTTGATGTACTCCAATCCAACAGCTTAGATTCAAATGCAATTCTCAGTCATGTCATGAGAGATGGGGATGACTAATCCGGATCGTGTACATAATTTATGAGAATCCAGTAGCTAGTTAATCCCTCTTCGCGATTCAAGCCTCGGGCGAATAGTGGTGAATCGGTCAGTTTATATTGCATGTGATATTATATAATTTGTTTGTTTGTTTGTTTATAAAGCTTAAGAAAGAACACAGATACAAATCAGAAAAGTAAACATACAACGGCGGACTTATCCCGTATAGGGATCTCTTCCAGTCAACCGGCCAGTAATTAATTGGCCAGTAATTTTTTAGTGTAGAGTTTTTATATGTGTATATATTTACAATATATTGTAAAGTTTCTCATAATTTGTACTTTCGTCCAAAATTTGCTTTTATCAGCACCACCTGTAGGTTGACAGGTAGAAAAGGCCTTTGGCCCTTAGTCCGCCTGTTACATCTTTGTAATAAAGTTTAAAAAATAAATACAGGCCTAAAAGGTAGGTTCGAACAGTATCTATTTTCTTATATTCTCAGTTCTGATTTTTATATTATTTTCATGTTCATACACGTATTTAGTATTTAGAATAAGTACTAAGTACTACTCACGTACAGAAGTCTTTTTCAACAAAGAAATTGAAAGAAATATCTACTCAATGTAGTTAGTGATACAGTTTAATTTAGCTCGCGTCAGAAATCAGCTTCTTTTCGTTTGGATACCTAGGAATCCATTGCAAGCCACTTTCATTCTTATAACTCTGGACAAACGATTTTTGTCACCGAATTTCCTATTTCCTATTATGATACCTAATATGATCTAATATGATTTTCCTATTATAATACCTTAACGGGGAGTGACATAGGCCTGGCCGCATATTTTGTAAAATTATGAAAAAAAAAACTTAAAGGACTCATAAAGGTCAGTTTCTAATTGATACTTGTTAGCAGTAAAACAAAACCAGTATTTAAACACATTTTAAGTAGGTAATGAAATATAAAAACCTAAGTTTTATTTATTTAACTTCATATACAAATACAAGTGTAATGGCAGACTTAAAGTCCAAGGCTTTATCTACCAGTCAACCAAACAAGTTGTTATTTTCTTAATCAAATTTTGCTTCGACAGCATCCTTGTCAATAAATACCCCAGTATTTATTGACTTACACGTGCTTCGGAAGGCACGTAAAGCCGTTGGTCCCGGCTACCTTCATTGTATGGTATTCGTCTAGCAATGATGAATGAGGCAGCTTGAAAAATCTGACACCAGTGTTCGGCCATTTTTTTCCTTGCCTTTTTTTTGTTAAGTCCCACTGTTAGGCAAAGGCCATTTGCGCATAGTAAAAAATAAAACAAAGGTATACGTACCTATATAACATCCTCTCCTGCCGATCCGCTTCCACATATATCCTATAGTACATGAACAACATTATCACACCAGGAATCCAAAAACTGACACTACTTGATATCACTGCGTACACTTTGTTCACTGTAAAACTGCACACTTTTGGGTATTTCTTCCTGAAGTCCATATGTGCTTCTGTAGTGTACCAACCCATGAAGATTGGTAGAAAGGAAACTAAAGCTGGGCTACACCAGACCACAGCTAACATGATTCCAAGTCTTCCTGTGGTCATGATGAGAGGATAGTCCAATGGCTGGACTATTGCGTAGTATCTATCGACGCTGATGCAGCATAAATGAAGGATAGATGCAGTGGAAAAGTACACATCTAAAGAATTCCACACATCGCACATGAAATACCCGAACAACCATTTCCCATTGGTGATTTCTACACTGAAGTTGAAACACATAGCCCAAATAGCCACTAACATATCAGCAAAAGCTAAAGACACAACGAAATAGTTCGTAATCACTCTTAATTTCCTGTGTCTCATCACTGATACAATCACTAATAAATTCCCAAATATTGCTGATATTATTATAAACAACATGATAACACATTTTAAAACGACTAAAAAAACTATAAACGGTTCGTCTCTGAACTGGTTTGAGTATACCAAATCATTGATGGTTTCATTCACCTCCAGGGTCTTATTTACGTAAGTATCTGTGAGATACATTGAAGTGGATAGATCTCTGAAGTCTAAGGTAAAATTTTCGAGGATTCCAATACTCAACACGACATCAACTTTCATGTTTTACATGCTCTTGGCGCGTTTAAGTGAGGTTTATCTCTTTTGTCACGATGAATGCGTCCTTCCGATGTAAATTCATGATATAAGCTGCCATTGTATCTTCTGGCCCGTTGAGTACCTGCAAAAAGGAAGCTTGTGTGAGATTTCTTGTGGGCGTTGGAGCTTTTGTTCGAGAGACACTCGGAACGGATTACGGTTACGTTTTGTTCGCGATATTTCATTTAGGTTGATATCTCGTGACGTTTGATGTCTTCTTGGCTATTATTGTTATTTTTATTTCGAGGAAATAGGAGGTTTATTTCTAACAATACATGGTTTTATTTTCATAAGTTGGATATAACCTTTTACGGAAATGTTCCGTGTTTTATACACGGAACATTTCCGTATACAGTATATAAAAAGATATGATGAAATTAAAATAGGAAGAAAATATTTGGTTCACCCATCATGTCAGGCATGTCGCGTTTATAGAGAAAGTAGAAAAAAATTAACGTATGTAGCCATACCTCTGACATAGGTACCAAATTATTTTTAGTTTATTATAATATTTAAATCGTACAATATCACGTCTTTATCATTAACGAGGAGACAGAGTCTAGGGCTGCAAGACCCAAACACGAATTAGCCGAGCTTATAATTTCAATTTACTGATCACTTGTCTGTTTTATTTTATTTATTAGTGTGATAACGAATATATGTATGAGAATAAAGTTTTAAACCTAAACCTGAAGAACACTTTTTCTTTTCTCTCAGACCAGCATTATGGAAGATCAATGGTTACATCAAAAATATAGAAAAATCGTTTTTAAACTCTGTCTGCCCCATTAGGGATAAAGACGTGATAGTATGTATGTATGTATCGTTTTTAAAGAAAAGAAAATGAATGTAAATATTTATTTATTTACCGTTAATGGAAACAAAATCGAATCAGTGATTTAAATGAATCAATTACTTAATACTTCAAAGTTAAAATTTATTTTCTAGTCGTTCATTCTTTTCATTGTAATTTTGAATATTTCAAGTAGGGAAGGAAAAGGACCACTAATTTGAGTTCCCTGTTTCAAGACATCGGCTTCAATTAGTTACTGGTAACCATTCTTTTGGATAAAAAACAAGCATTACACTAAATTAATTTTAACCTTTTGTCCTTTTGATCAAAATATAATAAGTGCTAATATAAAGACAAAGATAAAGCTGTACCCGGAAAAGTATATTTTTTTCTTAGTATTAAGTACCTACATAATACTAAGACGGAATCGATCGACTGATTAAAATCAAATTCAAAGAATCAAAATTATTTTCTAACTATGAGTCATAATTAAATTACTTAAATCTATTATTAATTTATCTAATTATTCTAGGTTTTAAAATGTTTTTCTGGTCATTTATAGCACCATCCTACCAAATTTCACCTGATTTGGTGCATTAGATTCGGAGCAAATTAGCTGTGACAGACGGACGGACAGACAGACGCATATAAGGGATCGGTTTTTAATTTTTTTGTACGGAACCCTAAAAATCTCGTTAAAACACTTTCCTGGTTTCATTCCTATGATATCCAGGGTGCGAAAAAAAAGACATAGGTATGTAATATTTGTATCAACATTAAATGTTATCTAAAATTAAATTTTAGTCAACAATAAAGAATTTCCCGAATGCCTAACTTAGACGTTCATTATTAAATTATCTCGAATTCCACCCCAGTAAGTAATTAATAACGACGAATTCCCATCCTCAATTAAATTCCAAATTATTTGTGTAGGAATTACGCCTGAAATTACTATAAATTCTAAATTATTTGTGTTGACTTCACGCCTGAATTCACTAACATTTTTGAGAGTACCTTATTAATTTTGTTTACTCAATAGGTAATGATTGTAGCCATTGATTTGAGGAGAAAACTCAAACCATTTTACCCAAAGGGTAAAACGGGACCCCATTACCAAGAGTTCGCTGTCCTCTATCTGTCACCTTTATAAATTTATCCTACATTGAATAAAAAAATTTGACTTTGACTTTGAGTTGTATGTATGTAGTATTAATTTATAAGTATAAATTAATAGTAAATACATACAACTCACGTGTGTATTGAATAAACTTTACACGTAAATATGTAAAGTTTATTCAATACACACGTAGGTAGGTACCTATTGATCTAAGTAATGACTTATCCTAAGTTAGCTAACACCTGTTAATAGTTTGACTTTCGATCGTTTGCTTTGCTTAACTAAGTTTGTGAATTCTATCACGAAGCGGCGGTTAAGTTGGTGATAGCAAATGGTTTTAAGTTATTTAACTTCAAAGGTCTCTTTATTAGTTAGATTAATCTTTATTTATTATAGAATAAAGATATCTTATAAATTGTCGCCGACAAGTGTCGCATGTATGCTGTCGCTTGTCTGTTAAAGCCCTTCATACGGTTTAGCTCATAGCCTAAAATGGGTGTGGACAAAAAAAAATTTGGCTCATTAGATAGATTATGAAAAAGCGATTTACGTACATTTTCTTTCATCTGATTAGCAAATTATCATCATCAGAATCATTCAGCCGCATAACGTCCACTGCTGGACATAGGCCTCTCCCAAAGATTTCTAAAATGATCGATCTAGAGCGGCTTCTATCCAGCGCCTTCCAGATTAGCAAATAATAAATATTTAAAGGTTCTCGAATGGCGACCACGTACAGGCAAGCGAAGCGTAGGACACCCACCCACAAGGTGGTCTTACGACCTAACCAAGGTCGCTGGAAGGCGCTGGATACAAGCCGCTCTAGATCGGTTCTTTTTGGAAATCTTTGGGAGAGGCCTATATCCAGCAGTGGACGTTGTGCGGCTGAAATGATAATGATGATGAAATATTTAAAGAAGCTTCTATACAACAAATATATTTTGTTTATAGAAAATAGTGCGGAACCCTTGGTTCGCGAGTCCGACTCGCACTTGGCTAGTTATTTCTATCGGGTTTCTTTCCAGGTAGATAAACTTACCATAATTTAGTATTTATTTCTCCAACATACTTAAGATTTAGGACAATGTATTTATTGTTACAGTGATTGTATTTGGAGACTGACGACTGTAGAAGGTTGACCTGTATTACAGTGCGCCAGGCTCTCACATTGGATGACTTAGAGTTAGCTACTAAACTTACATACTAATATAAGTGGTGAAAACTGAACAATCAATATAGGCAGAAGTATGCCCAATTAAGCACTTACAATTTACAGAAAATAAGTATACATATATTTATCTACATTTTAATATAATAAGCAACATTAATTAGAATAATACAGATACAAACGCCATATCTCGGTAACCCTTGTTCGATTTGGCATATCTTCATGCTTACCAAATTTCATGAAGCTCCGATCTAAGTTACTTGAGTTACTGTCGAAAAAACATACATACATACAAACGCCGGATTGTTCAGAGAACTTCGCTCGCTCGTTAAATTACATGCATGAAACGAGCATGTAATTTTAATTCTGCAATTTGGCACCATACCAGCCTTATAAAGGCAAATTAAAATGTTCTGGCGAGCTCCCAGCTTCCTCTTAAAGGGTACTTTATAACTTTACCATTAGCGAATCGGGGGACTCGATGTTTTTTAACAAAACAAAAAAATTTTTTGGTTCTAAATGACTTTATAGTTTAGTTTAGTTTATCTGTTCCTGTTTTTATTTCTTTTTTCTCAATAAAGTCAGTATTCCTGCAATGATATTATAGAAAAAAATATGTATGTAATTAATATGCCGCACGGTCAAAACTTCTTTAAGCTTTAGTTTGTAGATCAATTTTAATTTTAATTGTATTTATTTATTTTTTCTTAACACGTTAACGGACAGTAGGACTTCTATAGCATTTATAGCGACCAGGAAGGTATTAATGAAACCCATTGGATCTGGTTCGATCCATCACCGTCTACAGGCCAGGAGTGGCAACGGGATAATGGATAATTTATTTGATTATTGCAGAGTATTTATACTAAAACATTGTACAGTGTTATATTGAATCTACACGTCCAGCTAGTACGTGATGCGCTAAATTAACAAAATATATTATTTGCTTATTAATTAAATATATATCCTAGTTGACATCACGTACGACTTTATGGATGCTGCCATAATACTCCCCCTTTTTTTTAAAAAAAAAGAACATAATAAAAATCATAATAAATCCTAAACATGTGAAAAATAAAAATATTACGAAGGCAATCTACCTACCCATTTCAATCGATAAATTAGTACGTACTAAAAACGCTAGCAAAATGTCTTTTTCCTTTCTTAAAATAAAAATATTGATTTCTTCATTGCTTGAATCTTGATATTTTCATCCTTATAGGAGTTCGGCGGCGCAGCAACCAATATCTTGTCGATAACTGGAGCAATTTCCTTGTAGAATCCTAATTTGTTGATTTTACTTGTTACCAATGCTATCTTCATTGAGTTATAATCTCTCAGTTTCTCTTATGTTGACGATATTCACATTGCACGTGCTGAAAAACGCTGTGTAGGCAAATAATTTCTGCGCGGCAAAATTGTGCGTCTTTGCATTTTGGAGTATCTATTGATATTGTGAGTCACACATTATACTTAAATAATTTCTTCCTTATAATTCCGTTATCATCATTGATATTATAATCTATAAGTTTCTCTTGGTACTCAAATATGGTTTTGATGTGCAGTCTTTGCGTCTCTCTCTATTAATCTTTTAATTGCCAGTTCCTTCAATCCCAGTGAGTCGGGAGAAATCTTCTGCTCGTAGTCTTTTATGAGACCGTGTGAGCGTGCTCGCAGTCCGCAGTGAGTCGGGACTGTAGAGAACAATGTCGACGAGCGTCGGTCGAAGTCCTGCCGTAGTGCCCCGCTGGAGAGTGGCCAGACATAATTCATTATCCAAAGCGTGAGCTGGGCGGATGTGCCAAACGCTATAATAGTCGCTGTAGGTACTTGATCTCAGGACCAGGAGCTCGGTGCGTCGGCTGCTGTGGACCTGGATATGACCCGTTTGCTGGCTTGCTCTGGAGATTGCTTGCTGCTAACCATTTGATGCATCTTGAGAGAGTAATTTTCAGTAGAAATTGTGCTTTCAAAAATTGGCTTCTGTGATCGGCATTTATAAATGTTTTCAGTCAAAATCATGATCGCTGTTCTATTATAAAGTTGTTCGCTCTTTCTCTTGTAGGCTTCATAGATATCAAATATTGGCTCCTTATTTACCAAAAATTCTATACCACTGTGTAAGTCGGTAGTAGTTTGGCGTTGGAACTTATTGATAGCATCAAATCCTGTGAACTTTCCTCGTTGACATATAAATATTTCTTTATTACGCCTTTCTTAACAACATACGGCCATCTGCGGCCTTGCGATCTTGACCTCGATCAATTTTGTTGCATTTGCATTTTTGTTTGTCCGTATGTAACGCAGCAATTCTAAATAAAGTGATGCAGTTTGTGACGTCATATCTATTTCTGTATCATTATGACGTTAGTGATAATGTAGACGGTATTTTCTTTAATGATGTTATCGCTATTTTTTCATCTTAATGGAGTTTACGGTGACAGCTGACGTCCATTGTTGATTCGGTTTAGTCCATAATGATTGCCTGGTGGTTCCTTTGCTTCTTGAAATTCCACTGGTGGGACCCGTCTGTGGGAGGCCAGTGGAAATGTGCACGTTAATCTTCTTTCCATTTCTTCAGGCTTGAGTCGTCGGGTTCTTGCGTTTTACTCCAATCTTGCGAAGGTACTAATGAAACCCATTGGATCTGGTTCGATCCATCACCGTCTACAGGCCAGGAGTGGCAACGGGATAATGGATAATTTATTTGATTATTGCAGAGTATTTATACTAAAACATTGTACAGTGTTATATTGAATCTACACGTCCAGCTAGTACGTGATGCGCTAAATTAACAAAATATATTATTTGCTTATTAATTAAATATATATCCTAGTTGACATCACGTACGACTTTATGGATGCTGCCATAGCATTCATCAATTGTTTTTTCTGTTGTGTCTGGCTTAGTGTCCGTGAATGAGTTAATAAACATTATGGTCAGAAGAAATACGATTATATGTCAAGAAATTGCCTATAGTCTGGACTCAGCTTTTATTAAACCTGTGGTAGGTGGGTAAAAGGAGGCTCAGCGGGGTTACTCCATAAAGTAAAACGTAAGTCGTTCGATAGTGACGTCCTATCCCTATGTCAAAACAAATTAGACTTTATCATCATACGTTAGTGCTCGATGTTGCTTGACACTGAAACGCGAATACGCAGTCAGTCTTGCGTACTGTGTACGGTTGAACAACAGCACATAGCTGGTGCAGCATTTTTCCCCTAATGATTATTTCGTCACTTCGGTAAAATCAGTTCACGAATCACGCTTGCACAACGTCGCCGCGTATCGCGTTCTCATATCATCAGCCTTAGCATTAGCATCAGTTTATTTGTAATATATCTTTTAATTTAACTTAGCAGCATCTTTTATTTAACATCATCTTATCAGCATCAAGGTGTTAACGTACATACTGCGTTGGGAGTATCCCCTCAGGACACGATGGAGGGACGATTTAAGACAGATTTGTATGCGGGTGGCAGAAGGTCGCAGAAGAAAGGGACAAGTTAATAAATAAGAGGGAGGCCTTTTTCCAGCAGTAGGTTACAATACCCATAGGCTAATTAAAATAATTGGCGAAGTGCGTGTCGGGCCACGCGCAGTGTAGGGTTCCATAGTTGTAAATGCTAACTTTGAATTCATGCCACTAAAAACATAGTCTTAAACGTCTAAGTATCAATTCGATCGCCTATAACTTTTTAATTGGTTAACCTTACTTAGCTCTGATAGTTTTCTTTTAAACTACATTATATATACTATAGCTGCGATATTTTTCACGTGTCCATATATAAACGTTTAGCAGATAGATGGGGGAGACACGTGACTTTAACAAAAAATATTTCAGACACGGATCCCTAAATCGAAAATGGTGTTTCCAAGCTAACAATATTTTTAAAAGACCTATTCAACGATATCCCACACAATGTGTTTGTAGAGAAAAAAAAATGACTTCCTTTTACTTATATGGCAGAAACCCTAAAAAAATTTTTTTCCATATTTTATTTTACAACTTTTTCGCCATGAATAATATACATATCCATGCCAAATTACAGCTTTCTAGTATTTATAGTTTCTGAGTAGGACCGTGGACGGACAGACAGACAGACATTGCGAAACTATAAGGGTTCCTTGTTTACTACGGAACCCTAAATACGATTATTGATCAAGCATTATTTCTTTGATTTTTTTTACTTTGAATGTAAATCAATGTTATTTCCATTACGGATGGCTTACCTAAAAGATAGCGCGGCACTATCCAGCGCGGTAACGCGGCCAGTGTTCTGGGCACTTTTGCACCGGAAACGCTAAGGTTGTAACTTTATGTTGTATAAATTTATTTTGACCATGAATTGTAATTTTTTTTTCATTGTAATGCATAAATTATTAGGTTATAAGTAAGTATGTTTTTGTTTATTATTTATTCTGTATAAAATATTCCACCGTAATAGGTTATATATTTTTGTTAATTATTTATTCTTTGATGGCATAGACTACAGAGACAGGAGAATAATCAAAGAACTGTACCAAGAACAAGAGACAATAATAGAAAGTTATTATGAAAAAAGACAGGCTAAAATACGACAGGGAGTGAGGCAGGGTTGCCCACTTTCTCCACTGATATTCAATCTATATAAAGAAGCAGCAATATCTCAAATCAAAGACCAAGATATAGGAGGAGTTAGTATTAATGGAGAAAAGATACATTTTATAAGATTTGCAGATGACATAGCAGCCCTTGGAAGCAGTTCACAACAGTTAGAAAAGTTAATAGAAGCAATGAACAATATTTTTAAAGAACATAAATTGAGTTCAATGATAAATAAAACCAAGTCCTTAATTGTCTCAAAGTCATGTCCAGTAATTAAAAATATCCAACTTAATAATAAAACAATAGACCAAGTTCAAAGTTTTAAATATTTAGGAACTATTATCAACGAAGAGGCAAGATGCTCAGAAGATATTAAGAAGAGGATTGCATTTCATCAAGACAAAAAGTACATTTAAGAGTAAAAAATATATATTTTGTTCTGGTATTAAAGAAAGTTTACGTAAAAGATTTATTAAAAAAATTATATGGAGCACTGCTTTGTATGGATGTGAAACGTGGACGATGACCAAAAAGGATAGAGATAGATTAGAAGCATTTGAAATGTGGTGCTGGAGGAGAATGAAAAAAATAAGTTGGGCAGAAAAAATTACAAATGAGAAGGTACTAGAGGATGTGAGAGAGAAAAGACAAATAATACAAATTATAGAAAATAGAAAAGGTAAAATGTTTGGTCATCTACTACGCCACGATGCGTTCTTTAAAACAATAATGGAAGGAAAAATAGAAGGA
Organism: Acrobasis consociella; assembly: GCA_963555685.1. Classification (NCBI taxonomy): domain Eukaryota; kingdom Metazoa; phylum Arthropoda; class Insecta; order Lepidoptera; family Pyralidae; genus Acrobasis; species Acrobasis consociella. The sequence continues at coordinate 3,327,077 of OY743127.1, forward strand.
AAGAGAGGAGTAGGAAAACCCAGAAGAAAATTTATAGACCAAATAAAAGAAAAATTAAACGTGAAAACATATAAAGAGGTTAAGAACTTAGCGGAAGGAAGAGAGACATGGAAAGCACTCCACCGACAAGAGCCCAGCTCTTAAATATAGGAAGAAGATTAATTCTTTTGTTCTGCAGCCAGCGTTCTTGCAACCATGCCGCATGGACAAGATGAGATTTTTGAAGTGAAAACTTCTTTAGCGGCGTTGTGCACTTTTTTTGGAATGGGTAAAAAATCTTAAACTCGCGTCAGGACACGTGACCTGATCGAAAATTCGTAAGACGGCGCAGGGCGCTTGCGCGAATGTTCGTGTGTGTTTATGTTACAGCGTGCTACGCGCATCCATGGATGGTGACAGCTGATGGCTCGACCGTCTGTGTAGTGGCCATATTGCTGTGTATTTGAAAATTATTTTGTTGAAAATGAATTTGGTCATGCTTGTGACATTTGTGACAGACTGTGGTTCAATAAAGATTTGAAATATTTTATACTGATAATTAAAGCAATTCGTGCAAAATTATTCCCTAACCATTCCAAAATATCAAAAATGCACAACGTTAATATTCAAGTTTTCACTTCTGCCGGCACTCCCAGAGTGCAACCCATCGTTTTTTTAACTAAGCATTTTATTATAAGTTTATTTTATAGCTTAGTTTAATTTAGTTTAGTTAAATTTTTTGTTGTTATTTCTTTTTACGGTTCTTATAATAATAATAAAAATTAACTTTTATTCTGTTTAAAATATATATCAATAAAAGACACGCAAAATATCTCAGAATATATTTTTTACAAAACAAACTCTTATTTACAAACATTCTACCGTAATTTAGAAAATGTTTCTAAGAAAACCCTCACTACACGACACTCCCTTTGACAAACGGCAAAGCTCAAAAGACTGTTTGTAAATGTTTACCTCTTTGCTTTCGTTTAACAAAATGACTCTCGTGTAGAGAGGTCTAACCCGTGGTACTAACCTTTAGATGGCTGTATTTTACCTTACTTTACCTTACTTTTTTACCGATTTAAAAAAGGAGGAATATGTTCCTCAATTACTTTAAAAGGTCTGCAGTCTGCTCCAATTTGGAATATTCTTTTTTTTTGTTCGATTTGTCAGGTGGTCCCATTAAAAATGAGGTTGTCCCACAAAATCGGTTGTATACCTAATTACCTATATAGGTGTTGAAGTCAATTTTTAGTATTGAAAAATTATATTATCACACTAATATTTTATACGCGAATGTTTGTCAGTGTGTGTGTGCGTGTATGTTTGTTACTTCTTCGCCCAAACGGCTGGACCAATTTTGATAAAATTGGGTATGCAGGAAGCTGATACTCTAGATTAACACAGGCTAGGTACGCAGATAACACTGCGAGGCGCAGCTAGTGAAAAATAAAAGAGTAAATTAACTAAAAACAACCAAAAATTACATTACAAATTGCCCGAGCGGCTTACACTTTTGTATGGAAATTCCGATTTTTTTATATTTAGACTGCTATTTCAATTTAATTATCTAGTATACCCGGTGGTTCGATTTATTACGGGTAAGTCACTTACAAGTTGTTTTGAAGCAACATTTGCGCTTTGTTTCATTGTAATCTGATATCAGAAATAATTGGCCAAGTGCGTGTCGGGCCACGCGCAGTGTAGGGTTCCGTAGTTGCGAATGCCAACTTTAAGTTCTTGCCATTAAAAACGTCTAAAAACTAATATCTATTGAATTTGTACGAAAATGTCTTTTTTCAAGTACATTTTATAAGTTGATCGCCTATAACTTTTTAATTTGTATACCCTACTTGGCTCTGATAGTTTTCCTTCAAACTACATTATATATACTATAATTGTGATTTTTTTCACGTGGCCATATATAACCGTTTAGCAGATAGAGGGGGGGGGGGACACTTGACTCGAAAAAAAATTTGAACTTTACATACATACATACTATCACGTCTTTATCCCTATTATGTATTTAAATTTGAACTTTAAACCCAAATATTTCAGAAACGGATCCCTAAATCAAAAAATGGTGTTCCCAAGCTAACAATATTTTTGAAAGACCTATTCAACGATACCCCACTCAATGTGATTGTCGAGAAAAAAAATATTGACTACGTCTTTACTTGTATGGCAGATACCCAGAAAAATTTTTTTTTTCCATATTTTATTTTACGACTTTTTCGATATAATTAATATACATATCCATGCCAAATTACAGTTTTCTAGTACTTATAGTTTCTCTGTAGGACCGTGGACAGACAGACAGACATGGCGAAACTATAAGGGTACCTTGTTTACTACGGAACCCTAAAAAGTGGTCGTCATTTTTAAATTTTACGCGAACGACGTCGCGGGCACCACCTTTTCATAAATAAAATAATTAGCCACAAAAGCCTCACTGGACTCACAACACGGTCCAACTTTGAGCACACCTACACAAACCTAATAAGAAGTTTGGGCCCCCGGGAAATAAACCCACAGAAGTTTATCTTTCTAATTTTTGCCGAAAATAGGCCAATTTACGGGTGCCAATATGGCGGGCAGGGTTTTGTTGGAAAACTTTATAATTACAGTCGCATAACGGCCACTGCTGGGCATAGTGCCTCTTCCATAGATTTCTAAAATTACCGATCAAGAGCGGCTGCATCCATCAGGACTTTCCAGTGACCTTTTCGCTTTCCATACAAACTGTGGTCAGCTCATGAGCTCAGTCAACTTGATGACGGTATTTTTTTTTTTAATATATATTTCGGAATATGTTTCTTAAGGAAAGTTGTTCACTATCATTTCAAATTGTCCTGGGTCTTGGATGTTTATCTATATATGTATTTGTTATAAAATATAGTATCGTTGAGTTAGTATTCCACAACACAAGTCTCGAACTTTCTTTGGGGCTAGCTCAATCAGTGTAATTTGTCCCTATATATTTATTTAATTTATTATTATTTATTTATCATGGACTGAATTTAATCTTAATATAGTATGAGTATATTTTTAGACCCTGTATGCTTCTGACTCAGATTAACATAAGTATTACATACAGGTTTTCGCGCAATCCGTTCAGTCGGTTTTGAACAGACTTTTTTGGGGTATGCAACGTTGGAGTGTTCAATTCCCTGTCGCTACACCTCTCCGTCACAGAATTAATAATAGTATTACATACATAACGGAAACTCGCACCGTCCCCCGCAATCTGGTGTCCCCGCAACCCTTCCCCCGTTATTGTGAGGTGTAAGCGGCAGTAAAACAGGGTTATTGGTAGTCGCACGTTGACATTACGCGAGTCACTTAGGATTATTGATTTATAATGGTGAGAAACTGCGCACATTATCATTGTTTATCCACGGAAAACAATAAATAACGAAAATTTTATAGATTTCCGAGTGATGAAAACAGGTAAGCAAAGCAACAAATTCTGTGGTGGCGACCCTGATTGTTTAACTCACACATTTGACGTGTGCACGGACGGATTGTTTCGTTTGTAGTAGTACTAGGTATATATGCTGCTCCGTTTGTATGAAGTGACACACCTGTGTCTCCGTCTAACCTAGAGGCAGCTTCAGGCGCCTGCAGCCGCCCGTTGAACAGGGGAGAGGTGCGTGGGCAGGAAACGGGGACACATATTGCGTGGGACCGTAGCAGATTCAGTTCTGTCTTCTGTATGTATTACTTATATTTAATCTGTGCTTCTGAGAAGTCTTCAACGTGATTATGTATGTATATAATGTTTTTATTGTACAGGACACAACAAAAATATATCTGTGGTCAATGTTAGTACATTTGAGTATCCTACATTGTATGTAAACTTTAGACTAAGATCTTACAGCAAAGAAATAGCCGTCAATTTACCGCTACTTCAGACCGACTTTAACGTGTGCTAGTCCCACATCCGTTGAGCTAAGTGTTTGCTACACCGTACGGCAACTTTAGACTAAGATCCGACTACATATTCTTTACTCTTTTAATAGAAAAGTTCACGCCCATCTTTTAAACTCCCTTTCTTTATAACGTTATTATATTTTATATATATAATTAAGCTATAGCCGAAGACCGCGACTTCGTTCGCATAGACTTTATGTCTCTGAAAAATGCTTATCAGACTGACAACTTTTCCTAATGGGTAAGTTTTATATTCTTATAGTTTAGCTGGACCATTATAGTTCTGCATCAGGTGTTCCATTTTTCAAAATCGTTTATATCCTATATGTTGCCCAGGCTGAACAGCTATATAACAAAAAAAGTTTCATTCGAATCTGTCTAGTATTTCCGGAGATTAGCGTGTACAAACCGACAGACATTTTTTTTATTCTTACTCTATTACTCTGTCTCCATTACCGCCCTTTTTTTACTGTGTTATTATATGTATAAATGTAAATATATTGTATTGTTTTTTTGCGCCTCAATTTTTTTTTTGCTGTTTATCGTTATGGAGTAAATGCTCCTAGCATTTGTTAAAAGTGTAACATTTGTACTTTGGAGTGTGAATAAAATTTGATAAAATAAAATAAATAATCGTAGTTTGGCCCGGATTTTTTGCCACCACTCGCGATATATTTTTTAACAGTTAGTCGCAGGCTTTTCGTTAAAATTTCATACAATATAAAAAAAAAGGTAACCGCGTCTTAAGGTTTAATAATAAAAAAAACAGACATATTAATAAGGAATAGTCAAAATTAAGGCTGTTTTAGGGGATTTCCTAGGAACATAAAATACTTAAGTTCGTTTCTAATTCGGATTGTAGACCTTAATAAAAATTGAAAATGAACCTCAGATTAATAATAATAATAAAAATATTTGATGAAGATCTTTTTGCACCTGGCTCCCCGTCTACCAAATAGAGTGCCTGATGTTTATTACAGAGTCCCCACTGTAAATGCGATAGGCAAGGGATGATGCGAGGGACCAGGGGTTGATTGGTAGCCATGATGTATCCGGAAGCTGGATAATGTACCCTGTGTTGTAAATTGTCCTCTCATTCCAAGGTTGACAGGAAGAGATCCCTATCGGGGATAAGTCCGCCTATGTACTGTTCTCTGCTTCCGACTTGTATTTTGTCAACTAGCCGAGCCCTTTATTGTTACCGCCAAATGTATATAAAGTTTACGTGTTAATAGCAATGCTACTGGCGTATATATATAAAGTAGTTTATGTGTTAATTCAGGGTGTCAGCTTCCTGAATACCAAATTTTATCAAAATTGGTGCAGCTGTTTGGGCGTGAAGAAGTATCAAACATACTCACACATTCACTCACAAACTTTCGCCTATATAATACTAGCTGTGCCTGTGGGCTTCACTGCTTGTAGGAATTTCGGGATAAAAACTATCCTATGTCCTTCCCTGAGTATCAAACTATATCCATATCAAATTTTATCTAAATAGGTTTAGTAGTTGAAGCGTAAAGTGGTAAAAAACAAACAAATATACAAACTCACTTTCGCATTTATAATATTAGTAGGAAGTAGGATTAGTGTGATGTCAAGGTAAACTTTCAGGGAAGGTGTACTATATGTCTAACTTAGCATATTACCAAGAAATTTGTATACCACTTGTGGTCACCCATCCAAGTGCGGACCACGCCCGGTGTCGCTTTACTTGTGAAAGCGCTAGTAAAGCGCACTCCCGAAGGGCCACTGAGCTACTTTTCTACTACTAACTACTTCTTACTACAAAAGTTTAATACAACGTACTACGAAATGCTACGATACGAAGCCAAATGACGGTTACAAAGAGCTACGAAAACTTTCTACAAAGTGCTACACCTTGTTCCATGTGCTACGAAAACGTGCTACGAAGCTACGAACTAAGCGAATACAAGTCAAACCAGTGCCTTTAGCATTGGCACCGGCGATAGTGTTTATCAAGCGCTATCATCTGTAAAAGTTAAAAATCATTTATTGATAATAATACATTTTCCTTTCGATTTCATAATAGTTGTCACGTCAGATCATTTACTTACAGCTAAGTTTGCCGCTTCCTGAGTGCAAGTACAAAAGAAGCGGCAAAAACTGTACTGCGGCATTTTTTCCATAAATGTCAACTTACTTACAATTATATTGAGTATTAAAATTGGATATGTGGATACATTGTTATGTCATAATTATTAATTTTAAATTATGTCAAATTTAAAATAATGTCAATTTGTAAAAGTACTTACAATATACATGTACCGAATGTACTCAAATTTTGACATTTTTGAGTGTACAAATGCGCCGAGCTCAAGCTAAACTCTTTTTTGTCTTCAAGGTAATTATCGGTTCCGTATTATGCCTTCTCACAAAAACTTTCTTTACATACAATATGGATACTCATATTGCTTAGCTAAGAATAACGAGCGGGGTGGCGCTACTCCGTCGAGCGATATAAACTTTATCTGGGTTTTTCCACGATGGCATGCTAGAGGGGCCTCTTTTTATACTTAGCGTAACATTTATTTCGTGTTTCCAGTCCTGTTGTTTCTATCTGCAAAAAACCTGGCAAGTTAAATTTGACTCACTTTACCGATTTTGAGCAATGATCTTATTTTTTTTTTTTATTTATTTACTCTACAATTTCAACATCAACAACAAACTACACAACTGATAAAAACAATGAAATTGGTCCAGGCGTCTTCGAATAATCGGGGAACATACATAAAAAAGACATATAATGTACAACAGAATAGATAAACTCTTCCTTTTTTGATGTCGGTTAAAAACGTAGAAATAAGATTATGTTATTGAAAAAGATATACTTTTGCAGTCAAGAGCATTTTTCACAGACATTAAAAAACCTCCTTTGATCCATTAAATGCAAATCTAATTTTTATCGCAAAAATGCAAAATACGCGAATGTCTTTACTCCCTATTGATTTTGAATAACTTTGCGAAAATTTCGATTTGGTCGCCTTTTGAGAGATTTCACAATTTGCATTTTTATTCGTCCCTTTTTAAAATACAGAAAGTATAGAAATTAGACATTACATAATAAGGACGTAGAATAAAAACTTGTATGTTTGCTTTTTAGATTAATTATTAAAAAGTATGGTTTACGTATTTTTCTTTTATTTGATGAGCAAACAACGACGAAGATACAGTGCATTTAAATTTCGCGTGACGTCACGATCAGATTCGATTTCTTAAACAAAGGTGACGTAAATCACACCCACTCCAAACTTCGAAGTGCTGTATTTTTGTGATTTTTTCCTTAATTTTTGGATAATCCCACATAAAACAATGGATAATCTAGCAACCCATCACTGTATTGATTGCTTTTCCATCTTCTCGCCCACCATGACGCTAAAAGTGGCTTTGGGTCTTGCGGCCCTGGGCTCTGCATAGAACCGCAAGACCCAAAATGCTCTGTCTGCCCCATTAGGGATAAAGACGTGATAGTATGTATGTATTTTTGGATAATCTGGTTGACGGTCACGGACGGTCCGATCAAGAGCGGCCTGCGTCCAGCGCTTTCCATCTGACCACCACGTAGGTACCCACCTACAAGGTGGTCGGCACATCCAGACGATAACATTAAATATCCTACCTGTGTACCTATAGATGAATGTTCGAGAATCACAAATTATGTGTTAAAACCGAATTGTGCCGACCAGATCCAAAGGAACTACTCGATCGGCACAACTTAAGTATTACATCGTAATGCAGTGGTTGCTCCGGGTCGACTTTGTTGTTCGACAACATACATACATACTATTACGTCTTTATACCTAACGGGGCAAACTGAGCGCTTTGGGTCTTGCGGCTCTAAGCAAAGAGCCCAGGGCCGCAATACTCCAGGACCACTTTTAGCATAATGATGGGTGAGAAGTTGAAAAAAGAAATCAAAATAATGATGGGTTGCTTAGCAAATTATTAACATTTTCACCCAATCCCTCGATCGGCTTCTCCTAGCTGGTATATTCTATGTTTTTTCATTTCTTCCAGACGAATATGGAAGAAATGGTTGTTGTTCGACAAATACTGCCGAAGCGACAGTGCCGGCCCGCTTATCTGTGTAGCAAGCCTTACTCCATAGTTTCATACTTCGGCCCATTAGGTTTCTAATTTGAGGTCTATATTCTATACCCTCCTTATTTTGAGATTTAGCTCCAACTCATTTTGTTCGGTCCATTAGACCGATGTTTATTTGGTTATTCTGGTCCCAAGTCGCAAAAATGTGATACAAAATTATTTATGGACCTTTTGTTATGGATTGATGGACTGTATTATCGAAATATTATACAGTTCGACGCATAAATCTTCTCTTCTCTTATTTTCATTTCTTTTTTTGGGGTCTAGGGCTGCTCTTCAGCATCAACATCAAGTCTTTTTGTCTCCACTGCAGGAGCACGACCCTCTCTGTACAACTAGAGCCATACTTGGCCGGAGCAGTCAGAAGACTTGGCCTACACTCTCCTCGCTGGCCAGATGGGTTGGAGAGGTCGCATTAATGTTTATAAGCTGTGTTTATCTCGCATTTCCTATACATGTCACCTTTTACGACATCCACGGGAGGTCTTCAAGTGACCCTATTCTACTCTGCCGGAAACCACACCGCAATTCTACTCTGCCGGAAACCACACGGCAAAGGGCTGCCCCTATTTTAAATAATTTGAAAGGAAACGGAGATATAATTTAAAATTTGGTCTTAACCAAGCCATAGGTATCCTTTCAGACTATTTCATGAATTTATATTTAAAGTTCAAAGTGAGAACGTAAAGCTTTTATTCGCACATTTGCGAAAAAGGGCCACATTCGGCATCACTTATAAGAAACCAGGCTATTGGGTATTATCGGGGAACTTACATAAACAAAGATTCCGGCGGATTGATAACCTCCTTGTTTGAAGTCGGTTAAAGGGCCGGAAAAATTTACTTCGGAAAGTTATAAAAATATCAGCACAAGTTATTCGGAAAGCAATCAAGGCACAGATGTTCCGAACTTCATTGCGTGAACTCGAACAAATTTTTGTAGATTGCAAATACGCTTCTTTCTGTACGAAACTTTGGGAGAAATCTAATATTCTTCCTCTTTTTCTTTCCTTTTATATTAAGTTCATTGCTTTTTGGGTAATTTAGGTTTTGACATTTGTACGGTTTTACTGCATCTACTTATCTTATACCTTTAAACGAGAATTCTTGTAAATTTATTTATTTATATGTATATAAATTTCTGTGATCTCGGAAACGGCTCTAACGATTTTGCTGAAATTTGGTATATGGGGGTTTTCGGGGGTAAACAATCGATCTAGATTAGTTTTATGTTTGGGAAAACGCATGTTTTTGAGTTTTCATGCGTTTTCTTTCCACGGAGAATATGGTCGCTAATTTCCTCCCACCGGGCGCTATCCGTCTGGCTCAGCGATTTAAGACGCGGCCGCTAGAAAGAGTGTTGCGGGTTCGATCCCACTCGGTGACTTACTTTTGTTTTTTTATGTTCAATTTTATATATAATTTTTATTGTTTTGAGACAAGTTAAAAAAATGTAGTTAATGTAACCAAGCAAAGCTCGGTCACCCAAGTACTGTTACATTTATTTTTGCTGTACAAATTTTTGTTTCTAAACCCCCGACAAAAAAGACGAGTGTTATAAGTTAAACGCTAATGTCTATCTGCTTGATGTGGTTTTTGTACATGAAAGCAGTTCCCTTGCAGTAGTTCTTAGCTATGTTTGATAAAAATCGGTTTAGATGTTTAAAAGTTACTAGTAGTAGTTAGTTAGTTGGGGACGTTTGAAATTAAGGGTTTTGTAGTTTCCGTGTCAAATAAAAATGACGCTACGGATGAAAATTCTTCTATTTAGTTCCTCCGCCCATCGCTAGATGGCGTTTACTTACGAAACGATTAAAGGTCGGGTTTTTTTTTTCTTAGCAAATTGATATGTGTTTGCAAAAGCTTGTTTGTTTGGTCTTTTAGTAATATTTATTCTAATATGAGCTTTATCTTCGGAACAGGCAATTGGGTGTACCTTTATTTTATACTTTACTAGCGACCTACCCCGGCTTTTTGAAAGTATTAAACTTTACCTGCGAAATTCTCTACAAGAAAGTACTTATAGAAAAAAAGAATGTAGTTAGTTTATTGAAGAAAGTAAACATTCCCTACAAAATGCTCTACAAGAAAGTACTTAGAAAAAAAAGAAAGTAGTTAGTTTATTTAGCACTGAAAGGCAAAAATATTATTTTTTAAATATAAATCTCACTTAATCATTCGAAATAGAAAAAGGGTTTAATTAAAAACTAACTTTTTACTAAAAAGTTTAACAAAGGTTAACTTTAAACCTTAACCCTCGAACGAGGTCCAGTAATCCTATCCCTAAACAAACAATAAAGCAAGCCCTTAAACTAAAACAACTCATTAGTGATACAGACGCATCTGCGTTACCGACCCTAATAATAAAGTTTGGGACACTGTGGAATGAGAGACCAAGAATAAAAGAGATTTTACACTGATCTTCTGATCACAATCAACAGGCGATGGGGGCTAAGCGGTTTTGGGTTAAACAAAACAGTAATTTCCTATGTTTCTATCTTTTTCTGTCGCTCAGAATTGTCATTCGCTAGAGCGAGACAACGACGAAACGCCGCAAAATCACCGGTGCTGCAACGTTCCGTCGCTCTCACGCACGCAAATGACGGTTCTGAGCGACAGAAAAGGATAGCAGAGAAAAATATTGTTCCGTGCTGCCAAATGAGATTCAACCCATAGGCGATGAAGTGCCATTTTTTTAACGAGAAGTCACCTAAACGAATGGTTTTTCTACAAAAAAATGTCTAGTTTAGTCGCGTTTGAAAAATGGCACCACTGCTGATGGTGAGGCATGAGTTCAATCCTCACTAGGCGTGACTTGTATCCCTAAGTTTGTAAATTTTTGTAGTTTTTAGTTTAGTTGAGATTTATTTTTTCGTGTATTTATTTATGTTTTTTCAATAAACTATAATTAGTTCCTTATGTACTGTCATTTTCGGGAGAGAAATCCATACCGTAAGTCCGCAACTTGTACTTTTTGTTTTAATTTTGCAATAAAGTTTTGTTAGTAAATTTTTAATTCCCAACAGAAAAGTGTAACCACTTCAATCGAGCAAAGTAGGCCAATCCGGAACGATGATAACTTTGAGCACATTTTGATAGGGAGCCTATATTCATGTTTCACAATCAAAAATCATCAGTGTTGACTTACACATCAGTCAATGATCTGATGATTTTTATTGTCCCGAAAGGCATCTAATATACTTAGCTTGATGATTACTAAACAATGATGACAGCATAGAGAAGCTCGAGAAATTGACAATTACGGAACAAACACGGAAATTTCGAGAAAATTTTATGCCACTTGGGATCACCCATTCCAGTGCGGACCACGTCCGGAATCACTTAACTTTTGAAAGCATTGCGTACTACGGGGTCATTGAGCTACTCAAACTTCTAGCGTAGTGTACAACCCCTCTAATGGAGCAAAGTTTGGGGCCAATCCGGAACGGTGGTAACTTTGAGCCCATTTTGACATGGACCCGATATTAATGAGATATCAGCGAGCCTTTAATTTTAATAAATGGCGCGTTTAATGGGAAATCAATATGATGCTAATTAAAATTAATATCGCGACCGCGGGTCGTATCGTATCGACGGGTTAATGTTTGGATGAAATTAGTTGTGGTTATTTAGTATGAGGAAATTTGTGGCCCGACAAGGGAGTGCGTGTTAGTAGCGCTTTTACAAGGCGACACCAGGCGTGGTCCGCACTTGGATGGGTGACCGCAAATGGCATAAAAACATTTAAGCCGTTGGTCCCGGCTGTCATCGTGGTATAGCAGTCGTTAAGCTATGACAGATGCCTTAAGGTAACTTAAAAAATCAGACACCATACAAAAACAAACAAAATTGAAAATTTAACTAAGTGTAGCTCAAAGAATCGCAAGAGGTAGAGAACAGTGGAAGTGGTTAGAGAACGCCTTTGATAGGAGGCACGCTGAACTCAAGATCATCATCATCATCATATCAGCCACTGGAAGTCCTGATATGATGACTAGAAGCCTGATTTGATAATCTTTCGGTGTGCCCAAAGATTTCCAAAACGACAGATCGGAAGCGGCCTGCATCCAGCGCTTTCCTGCAATCTTACACATACAGGTCGTCTGATGTTCCCTCTAGCAGGTGGGTGTCCTACGCTGCGCTTGCCGGTACGTGGCTCAGAACTGCCTCCGTGGTGTAGTGGTTAGAGCGTTCGGCTCTTACCCGGAGGTCGCGGGTTCGATTCTCAGCGGGGGCAACGACTTTGTATTGTTGTCCTAGTTTGGTTAGGACATTGCAGGCTGTTCACTTGATTGTCTGATAAGTAAGATGATCCGTGCTTCGGAGGGCACGTTAAGCCGTCGGTCCCGGTCACTGTCCTTGACATTGGTCGTTACCTAAAACCATGTCAGAGGCCTTTAAGGCGGTTTAAAAACTCTGACACTAGTGTTAGTCACTAACACAGACGATAAGAAGAAGAAAGGCTCAGGATACAGAATGGAAACTTGTAAGGTCCTTGTCAAGTGTGTTGGCGGGCGAACACACACATTGCCGTGTGCACGGATGTATAGTTTCGGTTGTAGTAGTAGACATAAATGATACTCCGCTTCTGTGAAGTGCCATAGCTCAGGGGACAACAATACAATACAATACAAATACTCTTTATTGCATCATAAACAAAAGGAAATTCAAAACAGAAAAAACTGAAAACGACAGATTTATGATACAAAGGCGGGCTTATCGCATAGCAATCTCTTCCAGTCAACCTTTGGGTAGTGGGAGAAGTGAATATATAAGAGAGGCGGTGCAGACAACATAAAGAGAAAAGGAAAGAAAAACAACAAAAGAGTTCAGAATAAAAAGTATAACAGACAGATAGATAGCTCAAAGAATACACTTGTATTATTAAAGTTCTATTGAATAAAATAAATTCAAGTTGACAGTTCGTAATGCCGCATTGAATGGGGGAGAAAGTGGAAAGAATATTGATGAGTTGCTAGCTGCATCAATGCCCCTTAGCTTTTACGATCTACACGAGAACAGAAACAGCTGATGGATTCTACGAGAAGTCTTTGGGTCTTGAAGCCTTAGGGTCTTTCTGCTTAGAGCCCCAAGACCCTAAATGCCTTGACTTCCACATTCTTCTTCTTATCGTGTGTGTTAGTGACTAACACTAGTGTCAGAGTTTTTAAACCGCCCTAAAGGCCCCTGAATTGTTTTTAGGTAACGACCTATGTCAAAGACAGTGACCGGGACCGACGGCTTAACGTGCCCTCCGAAGCACGGATCATCTTACTTATCAGACAATCAGGTGATCAGCCTACAATGTCCTAACCAAACTAGGACAACAACACATAATCGTTGCCCCCGCCGGGAATCGAACCCGCGACCTCCGGGTCTGAGCCGAACGCTCTAACCACTACACCACGGAGGCAGTTTCGACATAATATGATAGTGAATGTATTAACATGAAAGGTAAATTTCTAGGTTATTTATGGGCTGAAATGTCATTAAATGTAACCTTATACAAACGCCTTTACATTTAAATATAGCTTTTATTCTATTAAGTCAACATTATCACACAATCTCAATAGGACCATCTATTAATTACGTCACACGAAATTAATGACTTCTTGACACAGACGCTCATCAATTTGAAATCCCGACCCTCTAGTGTGAGAATTGAGATTCCGAAATTATTTTTATTTAATTAAAACAAAACTAGCGAGTGAGACCCCAAAATATTTAACTAACAGAGCTGGAAATATGTATTTAGAGTTCATTATTATAATTTGAAAAAAATTTTTTTTATTTTCTTACATAGATATAGATATTGTATTGTAACGTTACAAACCTTCCAATGTCACATAATGTCACACTTCATTGACTCCCTCCCTCCTCCTTAACTTTTAACGTTATTCATGAATGGCCCCTAATTAGACTTCAAAACGTCTGTAATCGGTACGCAGACAACCTTTGTCTTTGAAGGAATAACCTACGCAGTTGTACAAATTTAATTTAATTCTCTATACAATCCTCTTTAAGTTTCATTCTTCTGACATCTTAGAAATGGAGCCTAGTTCGCCTACGAGTTTTAATTAAAGTAACAGCGATCGTTATTGTTACATTTTTAATTAGGGGTTTAAGTCACGAGCTTTTGATAATCTTTCACTTTGGAAAATATAATTTACATTTAAATATAATTTACGAAATTGAATAATACGTTCATTTTACATACGTTCAAGACAATAAAGAACAAAAGAAAGACAAATAAGAAGAATACAAAGAGAATTTAAAGAAACATGAGAAGTAGGTAACTAAAGTAAGAATGAAAAGATCTTAAAAAATATAAAAGGAATATGGTAATGAATAGCTAAAAGGCTGATGCGAATGACCACTATTTTTTTTTTATAAAAATTAGGTACTTAGTAGGAACTAGGAAGGGGGTGACAGACGAGTTGACTAGAGATAGAACAAAGTGGAAGGAACTCACATGCTGTGCCGACCCCACGTAAATAGTGAGATAAGGATACAGAGGACGAGGAAGAAGAAGATAAGAATAAGGCATAAGAAGATAAAAATTAAGTATTTATGTAAAATGGCTTGTCCACTTCTGACTCTATCTACTCCTTTAATTGACCTAGCTAGCGAAGCGAGCGAAGCGTTTCAGTTTCGAGATTGGCCAGAAATGCTTTTTCGCAGTCAGTCAGTTTGTCAGTTTGTCTGTTCGTCTGTTCTCGCCTACAGGTCGCATTTCTTAATCGATTCTCGTGAAATTTTTAAAGCAGGTTTAAAAATTATATTCAAAAAATTGTAGATTCAGTTACTGAAATTTTTTCCAAATATGGGTATGAAAATAATATTTCGACTGTATGTTTTCTTGTATCTATGTTACGCGATATCTAGGCTTCGAGATCCGATTTTGGTGATTCTGTTTTTATATTTACTAATCCTGTACACTTGGCCGGTTGTTTTCATATTTAACGACCTCCGTGGCGTAGTGGTTACCATGCTGGTCCGCCACCCAGAGGACCCGGGTTCGATCCCTGGTCAGGGCAAGTTTGAAAATGGCCTTTTTCAAATTGACCGGGTCTTGGATGTTTATCTATATATGTATTTGTTATATAACATAGTATCTTTGAGTTAGTATACCATTACACAAGTCTCGAACTTACTTTAGGGCTAGCTCAATCAGTGTAATTTGTCCGTATATAATTGTTTATTTATCCGTCAAAGTCAAATTCAAAAAAAATTATTCAATGTAGGATAAATTTATCTCTTATTGAAGGTCTTTTTTTAAATATTATTTTAGTGCAAAAGCTAAAAACTACTAGCGTTTCGGAACGATCACTGCTGGGAAGATTACGCCGAAAGAAACCCAGTTCAGTACGGTTGTGTCAAACTGCAACTCGCTTCCTCCCATCTCTTGTACCATCTCAGATAATTCGCAGATAATGGCGAAGCTTTACAGACTTATACAGCGGCCATTTCGCAAGGGCCGTTAAATGCCCGGAATCCGCCTGTCAACAGGTAATCTCTATCCCTTTCTCACAAAGGAGGTTTAGTAGAGCGCTGTCTTGCTCTATTTTATCGCTCTGTTTGGTTGAATTGCGCTGAAGTTTCTAGTTCGATATTAAACCTTGTCCCTGAAAATTCTTGTTATCTTTTGTGACGTTGATGTTTGCTTTGTAACCCCCGACAAAAAGAGGGGTATTGTAAGTTTGACGCTGTAATATCTGTCTGTCTGTGGCATCATATGTCCGGTCTTCTTCTTATATTTCTTCTTCTTATATTTAAGAGCTGGGCTCTTGTCGGTGGAGTGCTTTCCATGTCTCTCTTCCTTCCGCTAAGTTCTTAACCTCTTTATATGTTTTCACGTTTAATTTTTCTTTTATTTGGTCTATAAATTTTCTTCTGGGTTTTCCTACTCCTCTCTTTCCTTCTATTTTTCCTTTAATTATTGTTTTAAAGAACGCATATGTCAGGTATGAAAGCTAAATTATTTTTTTAAGGATATCACATCGCGACTCTTGGAGGGAACTGAAAAAGCGAGGGCTGGTAGGTCTTATGCTCAACGATTAAGTCTCGCTATCCTGCGAGGGAATGCTGCCAGCACATTGAGTACGTTGCCTCGATTATTTATCACCATCTGAGCAAAATTCTTGGAAATAGTTGACTGCAATTGTAATAGTATAATGTAAATGTATAACTAAAGTGTAAATCTGTATTATAATTGTAACATAGCCCATCAGGCTGAGTAGAAACGAATACTGAACGTGTTTTTTCTGGAGTAATCTTCAAAGCAGTGGTCGTTCCGAAACGCTAATATTTTTTAGTTTTTGCACTCAAATAATACTTGAAAAAAAAAAAAAACCTTCAATAGGAGATAAATTTATCTTACATTTAATAAAAATATTTGACTTTGACTTTGACTTTGATGTGGTGCGTTGGAGCTAATATTTTATTTATAAGCAACTTAATTGACCGAGCGAGCGAAGCGAGCGAAGCGTCTCAGTTTCGAGATTAGCCAAAAATTCTTTTGTCCGTCTGTCTGTCTGTTCTCGCCTACAGGTCGCATTTCTTAACCGATTCTCATGAAATTTTGTAAGCAGGTTCAGCAACTTAATAGAATTTTTTTGTCGAGCCAGTTTTTCGAAATTTTTCAAAATGGCGGAAATATGGGGGTTTAAAAAATAAGTTTCCGCGATTTCAAAATATTTTCAAAAATGTCATTAGACTTTTTTGTTGCCATTATGAAAACAATTTTTTTTTATTTGAACAACTTTTTTGTCTGAACAACTTTTTTATACGTTATACTTAAACGGGTTTAGGGTGACTAGCGGAGTCTAGCTGACTAAGCCGTGACGGATATACAATACAAATCTTCTTACAAAATATACTGAAACTATTTAAGGGTGAATTCAGTCCAGGTTACTGAACAACTTTCTTAAAAATACATATCTCCCCTGGGGTCCACGAAGTAATTTCTCTGAATAACTATTATGGTTATTATTTTGAGTTTCATAAGTAGTTCTATAAATTTTATCATATTTAACCGACTTTAAAATAAAAGGGTTTTGCTTATTTTACGATTAGTTTTTTTTCTTCAGTTTTTGCCTATTTTGATTGATTGTTGGCTTGTTTATTAAATTTAGCAATTTTGTTGAGCGAACTTTCGTTCAATCGCTATCGCTGCTTGTCTGTGCTTCTGTAGTAGTATTAGTAATTATGCCACGAACTAACAAGATATCAACAGCAACCAAAGCCCGCGAAGTAACTTTACGAAGAGAGTAAGAAACCAATGAGCAGCGGCATAGAGCCAATACAATAAACATTTAAACAAAACCCATTAATAGTTTTCTGGTTTTTTCAACAACGAGCTGACTTTGTGATTTGAAAAATGATGGGTCATTTTTCGGTGAAAGACTACTGGTACAGAACTGAATTTCAGCATCACGGTAGACCTCATATCCATGTCATGTATGGTAGGAAGGTGCTCCTGACATTTCAGAGCTAGATCGAAAGTCATTTGAAGAAAGGGCTGTGATTGCCAACTATTTTGGAAATTTAGTCACAATCATGAATCCGCATATCGGTAAACCTGCAGATTATTTATCCAAATCAGGTACATTATTCTGAAATAATAATCGCGAGGTCTAAGTTCGTGGCGAACTACTAGTAATATAATTGTTTTTATTTAGAATATATATTTTTTGTTTTGAATAAAGTCAGGAGCGAATACAAAAATACAAAAAAAAAATTAACAAGATACTTACTTAATGAATTTTTATTAAAAGCATCGGTGTCGCGGGTATAAAGAGGTCAAGAGCTGTTGAGGTTAACGCGACCTGGATGTAGGGTTGCCAACTATACTGTTAAAAACAGTATTATACTGTTTTTCACTACATTATACTTTTTCTCCCATATAATTTTTCTCCCATGCTGGTCTGGGAGAAATAAAAAAAAACTTAGAATGTACCAGCTGCTTCTCTTCCCACGCAGATCGTAAAAGCCGATCGAGGGAATGGGCAAAAGTGCAAATCATGTTAACAGGCGATGCGGCTAGCAACCCATCACTGTATTGATTGCTTTTCCATCTTCTCGCCCACTATGACGCTAAAAGTGACTTTTGGGTCTTGCGGCCCTGGGCTCTGCATAGAACCGCAAGACCCAAAATGCTCTGTCTGCCCCATTAGGGATAAAGACGTGATAGTATGTTTGTATGTATGTATACTTTTTACTGTTGAACAAAAATAAAGTATACAAAATACTGTTTTCATCATCAAACTTATTCAATTTTTTTTTCTTTAGTCAGAAACCATAGGGCGCTCAGTCGCTCAGTGCAGCGCAGCCACAAACAAAATACAATAATGGAGTTTCAGAACGAATCTGTCAGTGACAAATATTCATTTTTTTTAAAAGACTGTCAATTAATAAGCTGTGTCAAGCTCTAAAAAATATGTAGAGTCTGTGCGGAAAGAGAACCGTCGTGGCGTAAAATCAAACTAACAAAATCTTTTTTATATGACAACCCAACACCCATCTGTCAAATGACAAACTTTACGTCATCTTTGTTTACCGTGTTGTTTTAACGTGATTTTTATTTTAAATCATTTCAAAAAGGGGAAATCCTTTACCCAGTCCTACAAGGGAAATAATATTTAATATTATTATAGGTTTTGCCAAAAAGAAAAAGCGGCCAAACACAATTATCGACTTAAACAAAGTCATGGAACGTGTGGCGGCGATGTGCGGTATGTAGAAAGTTATTTTAAATGTTTTAGATTTCCTAGGTAACCCCCAGACACCGACATTTTATATTATGTATAAATTAAAAAGAATTCGCATTAATATATAAGAATACATGTTTATTTTGTTTCAATCAAAGTTTTTGATAGCAGGTATAAAGAGTGTTGATACTTTTAATTTATTATGCGTTTAGATAAACTTGCCCTATTTTTTTCAGGTTTGAGTAAAGATACAGTATCTAAAATAAAAAAGAAGGTTCCTCAAATAACGGCGTGTGGTGCAAGAATTTATTATAAATAACTGTAACAGATTCGAGCAAATCAAGTTCAGAAGAAGAAAATTCTTTGGATCTCTATAGTCTATCCGATGATAGTTCAAACATGTCCGGCATTGAATATTTAGGATAAGACTTTGATTATGGTTCTGATCAATAAATTAATAAATATATTATTGTTTTAAATTTATTTTTTATGCCTACCTAACCTAAAGGCTAACGATGAAGATAGCATCTGAAAACATATAAAAATATATTTTCATTTACAGCCATTACATGTAATGTAAATAATATATAAAAATATGATTTATCCATTAGCATCCAATAGCCGTCATAGTTTCATAATATCAAGAACTTTATAGTCGCACTATAATGACACAACAGTGTTGTCAACATAACAAATACGGATATTAAACACAACTGCGCCCTCAAATCCTACGACGGTTCTCTTTCCGTACAGACTCTATTTAAAACGCTAGACAGGGCTTGCTTTAGTTTCATGTCACCTCTTTAATTTATCTTTATTTTTCCTTTTTTAATCCCTAAGAAAAGAAGGGGTTTATAAGTTTGATGCTAGTGTCTGTCTGTCTGTGGTTTCGTAGCACTTAAATGGATGGACCAATTTCGATGCGGTTTTTTTTCCGTGAAATACGGTTTCCTTGCTGTGGTTCTTAGCTATGTTTGATGAAAATCGGTTCAGCGTTTATAGTTATTAAATTATCGCTTAAATGTCGGGAGTTTTGTAGTATATTGGATTTTTTGTGATTCTTTTAGCAAATTAATGATGGCGCTATAGATAATTCAGCTATTCATCACTAGATGACGTGTAATGTTAAACATATAAAACCCGCTATAAAGTTTTTTTCATCTTGACGACTTTCGTGGCGTAACCAAGTAACGGTTAACCTTGCCCGGTGGAGTAGGAAAAGCCGTCTGAGGCAACCTATGTCTGACAATTCAAGAAAAAACGACGGGTTGCACTCTGGGAGTGCCGGCAGAAGTGAAAACTTGAATATTAACGTTGTGCATTTTTGATATACGAAACAGCAGGCGCAGGCATACATTTTCGCCGCCCCGTAGAAAGAGAGGGGGATACTCCCTCTCCTACGCCGCGCCAGCTGTCTACTCTCCATCCGTCTTACGAATTTTCGATCAGGTCACGTGTCCTGACGCGAGCGTGTCCTGACGCGAGCAAAAAAAGTGCACAACGCCACTAAAGAAGTTTTCAAATTAAAAAAAAAATAACGGTTAACACGATAGACTGCCAATCCGGAGGTCCTGGGTTCGATCCCAGCTAGGGCAAGTAGATAAATGGTGTTTTTCAAATGGTCCTGGGTCTTGGGTTACTCGGTTCTAATGAGAGTTTTATAATTTGCCTGGAAAATAAACTTGTTGAACAAGCGATTGAATCGAATGAATTTTTTCCGAGTCTGCTTGAACAATCCGACGCTTGTATGTATGTATGTACGAATGTTTGTTCGACGATAACACGAGTAAATTTGAAGGAAGTTTTATGATGATATTTATATCTCCCATGCTGGTCTGGGAGAAATAAAAAAAAACTTAGAATGTACCAGCTGCTTCTCTTCCCACGCAGATCGTAAAAGCCGATCGAGGGAATGGGCAAAAATGCAAATCATGTTAACAGGCGATGCGGCTAGCAACCCATCACTGTATTGATTGCTTTTCCATCTTCTCGCCCACTATGACGCTAAAAGTGGCTTTTGTGTCTTGCGGCCCTGGGCTCTGCATAGAACCGCAAGACCCAAAATGCTCTGTCTGCCCCATTAGGGATAAAGACGTGATAGTATGTATGTATGTATGTTTTATGACATTCGGTAAGCATGTAGATTTAGCCAACCACCCTTCTCCATCATTTTACTGTCTTAAAATTTCATCATCTTTCAAACATTCCTAAATCTCAATTTTTCAAATTAACCTTGTCGTTTCTCTCTACTCTCGATCTCTACTCTGCTTGTACACATTTTATGTGGGAGCACACTTACTGAGCTGGGACAGGTAGAGTTCCCACATTAATAACTTTAAATATTAATTTAATTAAGCCGTGTGGTTTCCGGCAGAGTAGAATAGGGCCACTCCAAGTCCTCCCGTGGATGTCGTAGAAGGCGACTTAGGAAATACAAGCTAAACAGAGCTTATAAACATAAATGCGACCTCTTCAACCCGTCTGGCCAGCGAGGAGATTGTAGGCCAAGTCCTCTGGCTGCTCTGGGGAAGTATGGCTCTGGTAGTACAGAAAGGGTTGTGCTCCTGCAGTGGAGACAAAAAGTCCTGATGATGATGATGATATAAAACATAGTGTGTTAGTTACACTATTTATAAATCAAGAATGACTGGACCGATTTAGTATGGATATAGTCTTCTTCTTATCGAGTGTGTTTGTGACTAACACTAGTGTCAGAGTTTTTAAACCGCCTTAAAGGCCTCTGACATGGTTTTAGGTAACGACCAATGTCAAAGACAGTGACCGGGACCGACGGCTTAACGTGCCCTCCAAAGCACGGATCATCTTACTTATCAGACAATCAGGTGATCAGCCTACAATGTCCTAACCGAACCAGGACAACAACACAAAGTCGTTGCCCCCGCCGGGAATCGAACCCGCGACCTCCGGGTACGAGCCGAACGCTCTAACCACTACACCACGGAGGCAGTTATGGATATAGTTTGAGACCCGAATAAGGACGTAGGATTATTTTTATCCCGAAATTCTGACGGGGAGCGGACCCTGCGGGCGCAGGTAGTGAAGAGATATTTTAAATATCCCATGATATGTAATAAAGATATATCTTATACCTTTAAACTAGCAATTCTTGTATATTTATTTATATACTAACTGACCCGGCGAACTTCGTACCGCCTAACAGTCAATGAATGTCGTAACCACCAAATATAATAACAGTGCCTGAACTTTCGAGACATAGACAATAGCTCAAAGAGTATATAACCACTATATACGTATGAATAGCTTATCAAGAAAAATCATAGACAACCTATAAAAAGACATTTACACTTTTGTTAACCTGTAGATTTTTTTTCCTTAATCTTATAACCTTTACCAACTGATTTTTTATTCCCTAAATTCTGTTCCTTTCCGATGATTTTATGTTTTTACTGTAGAATAAATCTTAGGTATGTACCTGAACTTTGTAGACATTTTACAAAAAATAAATTTCTGAACGCACACATGATGTCTTCAGAAAAAAATAAAGTTGTGGCTTAAAGGTCTCAGCAACCAGGCCATAAGCTCCAAAAAAAATAATAGTTGTTACACTACATATTTGACAGGATTGGACAACAACAAATGTTTGACATGTAATAAACAAATCAGCATCTATTGAAATGATTAAGTATTCATTACACATATCGAGTTTTCATTGTTTTTAAGATGTATTCTGCTATTCGGGACGGAAACAAATCCAACAAATCAAAAACGTTATAAGTGTTGTAACAAACACGACTTTCTTTTATATATATAGATTTATTTATAAATTTCTGTGATCTCGAAAACGGCTCTAACGATTTCGCTGAAAATTGGTATATGGGGGTTTTGGGGATAAACAATCGATCTAGATTAGTCTTATGTTAGGGAAAACGCGTGTTTTCGAGTTTTCATTCGTTTTTCTTTCCACGCAGAATATGGTCGCTAATTTCGGCGCGCCGGCCGCCATTGGCTTAGCTCAGTGGTTAAGGATGGTGACCGCTAGAAAGAGTGTTACGGGTTCGAATCCCACTCGGTGACTTACTTTTGTTTTTTTTTATGTTCAAGTTTATATATAATTTTTTATTTTGTACTGTTTTTAGACAAGTTTAAAAAAAATAGTTAATGTTTGAGATGTAACCGACCGAGCAAAGCTCGGTCACCCAGGTACTTTGATTTTATACGGCACCCAACCCAACTCACATTATATCGATATTTCACACTCCGGGTGCCTGTAATTAGGTCATGACTGTCTATTTACGTGTAAGTATACAGTCAGGTAGTAGTCAGTAGACATACAGGGTCTAACTGAATACACTGAAACTATTTTAAGGCTGAATTCAGTTTATGTGACTGAATAACCTCAAGGAACATATATCGAAAATTGAAAAAATATTTTTGGCCTCCATACAAGTTGACCGAAGCTGATCAAATTATCTATGGAAAGCAATTTTTTAATAATACCTATGTTCCTTGGGGAAAGTTGTTCAGTATCACGGATTGAATTCACCCTTAAAATAGTTTCAATATATTTTGTAAGAAGAAATCTAGGTACCCAACCCACATTACATTATATAAATATATTTACTCCCGATGACTTTATTTAGGTCATGACTATCTATTTAACATACCCATACTATTTGACCTTTTCAGGTGGGGGGGGGTAAGGTCTTCGATACGTAGTCAATATTCTCTATGAAAATCTCACGCTTTTTCGAGCTATAGCATTTTTTTTAATTTACAAAGTTACAGGCACATATTTGCATGTGATGAAGGTTTTATTCTAAATCTTTGATGAAATAAAAAAAATTTTTTGAGTAATTTCTTTTTTACCCTCTTCGTCATCCTCCCGTATTCCGCTTGCATCCTCAGCGGTAAATGCTTCAGAGCCCGGGGTCCGCTACCTAACCTATCTTTAATGTAACGAGGTTACATTAAAGATAGGTTGATACATTAAAGATTGATTGAGATAGGCACAGAGCCACTGCCGTCTGACCTCCTGAAACCCAAAGGGTAAACCAGAACCAATCCTTGGATAGGTTTGAGCAATCGCTAGATACAGAGATTATATATCACCGTATTATACAAATATATCCATTTCCATTTAAAAAATATATCCAGTTCCATTCAAAATAATTTATTTCAAATAGCGGCACAGGACACTGAAAAAATCATTTAAATATCATTACCACGCACGTAACAACGCGAAAACATACAATTTATACTCCGTTTGACTTAATTTCCATTAAATATGCTCTCGCGTTGTAAAATGAAATTGTATATCGATGACATTTTCATTGCGGTCGTGTAACCATACGCCCGCTCCCAATTACCACATTCATAAAAGCGTACGGTGAGCAAAAACATTTCTCTTGCTTCAAATTTTACTATTATCTTATACCTTTAAACGAGCAATTCTTGTATATTTATATGTATATAAATTTATTTCTGTGATCTCGGAAACGGATCTAACGATTTCGCAGAAAATTGGTGTATGATGGTTTTGGGGGGTAAACAATCGATCTAGATTAGTCTTATGTTTGGGGAAATACGTGTTTTCGAGTTTTAATGCGTTTTTCTTTCCACGAAGAATATGGTCCTGCCAGCCACTGACCAGCGGTTTAAGACGCGGACGGCATAAATCGAGTGTTACGGGTTCGAATCCCGTTCGGCGACTTACATTTGTTTTTTTTTTTAAATCTCTCTCTCTCTCTCTCTCTCTCTCTCATCTGAGCGTTTTCCCAGTTGCAATGCTGAGAAGCCCGGGGTCCGCTTTCCGACTTTTTCTTTTCCACTTCGTACGGTCTTGAGCATCCTTGGTTGTAAGACGATTGGCACGCATATCATCCTTGACGACGTCAAGCCAGCACTTCTTGGGTCTACCACGCTTGCCGGGCCCCGGCGGAGGCGGCATGGCTATACATTTGTTTCCCACGTAACTTGCCGGCTTCCGCAAGACGTGACCGTACCAGCGAAGGCGACTCTCTTGCAGTTTGTCTGCTATGTCACGGACATGAAGGCTGCCGCGGATGCGGGTGTTTCTTACACGATCTCTTTGTGATACACCGCATATCCAGCGCAACATTTGTATTTCCGTGACACGCAGCTCCTGCTTGTGCCGCTCAAGCAAAGACCACGCTTCACTCCCATATAAAAGGACAGGTCTAATGATGGATTTGTAGACCTGTCCCTTCAGCCTAACCGGCATTTTAGGGTCACAAATGACACCAGTCACCTCTCGCCACTTAGCCCATGCAGCAGATACTCGTATACGGGCCTTGACGTTTTTTAAATGTTCAAGTATATTTTTTTATTTTTGCTGTTTTTAGATAAATAAGTTTTAAAAAAATGTAGTTAATGTTTGAGATATAGCCTAGCAAAGCTCGGTCGCCCAGGTACTTTTATTTTAATACTGATATTGGATTATTCCCGATAAGTAACACCCCTTTGAGTACCACTGATACTCAAGGGGAAAAAACTTCCCGACAAGTTCCAGTGCTGCTCATTGCAACTTACATTTTTTCCAATGAGTACCACTGTGTCTTATCGGCTCTCTAATGGCGCTCTTACTTACTAGATTTTATCTTATTTATAACTATAATTTTTTCCCTAAATATTTGACCTCCTATTGTATGTCCAGCAAGGGCAGGTTACAGTAGTACCTTGTCTAAATATTTTAAGATCTTTTTGTAACCTGTGTTTCCACTATATGATTTAATTTGATTCAAACGAAATTATGCTTATCATAAAATCAATAGTTTTTAATAAACTTAAAACATACGCAGAGACATAAATCCCAACTAGTATTATAAATTCATAAGTGAGTTTGTATTTTGTTTGTTTGTTAGCACTTCACGCTTTAACCACTGAACCTATTTATTAGAAATTTGGATGGATATAGTTTAAGAGTTTTTATACCAAAATTCCCATGGGGAGCGAAGTCCGCGGGCACTTCTAGTTTAAAAATAAAACAAGCAGCAAGGGTTAACTGTGCATATTAATATTTTTGTAAACCGTTGAGTCTAGAGACTCTAAATTTGGCACGTTCCTTATGAGGTCTTCTACCTTCGACTTATACGCGGACGAAGTCGCGAGTTACAGCTAGTATTTCATAAAAACATTTTACTCCTTTAAATATAGAATCGAACACATTCTACACAACAGATTCGACATTTATTCTTATTTTATTTTTATTTTTGTGCTGACGGTCCTTGCCTGCGAACGGCACTCAGTTGAGCGATGGCCGTCGATAAGCAAAAAATACTAGTTATTTTGCAAAAACACTCGATATTTTGTATAACATCCAGATATTTTTTTCAAATATTCCTGCAAAATCCCACGTATTTTAAAAAAAGAACTTTATTTCGTTAGAAAGTAACGTATGTTTTTTACAAATATTCCTGCAAAAATCCGTTACGTAAACGTATTTTTAAAAAAAACTTTAACTTGTTAAAAGTAACGTATGATTTTACAATGAATATTTCAAATGGCTTACACTTTAGTCGACTGTACTTAGTTTTATTTGATTTACACACAAACATACTAACAAAATTAGGAAGATGGCGTTTGGTTCTTTAGGGGTGGGTACAAGACGGTTCGGAAAGCTACGCAGTGTCTTCTCGTCAAATATATATATAATATAAATCTTAAGACTAAAGTTTACAACCAATGTGTGTTACCAGTGATGATTTATGGCTCTGAAACATGGTCCCTTACTATGGGTCTCATAAGAAGGCTCAAGGTCGTGCAACGCGCTATGGAAAGGGCTATGCTCTGTGTTTCTCTACGTGATCGAATCAGAAATGAGGACATTCGTAGGAGAACTAAAGTCACTGACATAGCCCAGCGGATTAGCTCGTTGAAATGTCAGTGGGCGGGACACATAGCGCGACGAACCGATGGCCGATGGGGCAAAAAGGTTCTCGAATGGCGACCACGTACAGGCAAGCGAAGCGTAGGACACCCACTCACAAGGTGGTCTGACGACCTAACAAAGGTCGCTGGAAGGCGCTGGATGCAAGCCGCTCTAGATCGGTCATTTTGGAAATCTTTTGGAGAGGCCTATGTCCAGCAGTGGACGTTGTGCGGCTGAAATGATGATGATGATGATGATGACAAGACGGTTTCAATTCCCTCAAAGCACAAGGCCGGGTCTCAAAGCACAATGCGCCCTTATCAAGTGATAAGAGAGCATTATGCTTTGAGGTAAGGTAATACGATGGTCTTCTAAATCGTCTGAAATGACACCGGTAATATAGTCAGCTTTTGCGACTAGGTACGTGAGTTAGACGTGTATAAGCTATAACAAAAAACACTGAAACTATTTTAAGGGTGAATTCAGTCTATGTCACTGAGCAACTTTCCCCAAAGAACACGTATTGAAATATAATAAGTAATTTTTGGCCTCTCATACCTACAAGTCGACCGATCAGCTGATCCGAGTTTGTAATTTTGAATGGAAAGTCATTTTTTTTTTCATATTTTGATATGTGTTTTTTAGGGAAAGTTTTTCAGTATCACAAACTGAATTGACCCTTAAAATGGTTTCAGTATATTTTGTTAGAACTTATACATGCGTAGAGGCGTATTAAAAACACAACTCCAAATATTGGAATACTTTTTTTGGATATTTTTCCTCCCGTGGTGGTAAACATGTCCGGCAGAGAGATAACACTCGATAAACCGGCTAGAACCGGCTGTATCCGGTTCAATCCGGATTCGCTTAGGGTTGCGATGTATGTTTTTTTCAAGAATGTTTGCAGTTTGATCAGTATTGTTTCACTTAGAAAAGAAATTCAAAGGGTGATAGGGTACTAAACAGCACTTTTCTTTGCTGCTGTCAAGAGAGAGCGGCGGAACGCTTCAGCATATTCTCTCACGATATCAGCATAGAAAAGTTAAATAAGTAAAATATACAAACTTAGGGATATATCAGCACTTTCTATGACGACCTCCGTGGCGTTATGGTCACCATGCTAGTCCGCCACCCAGAGGTCCCGGGTTCGATTTCCGGTCAGGGCAAGTTGGAAAGTGGCCTTTTTCAAATGGTCCTGGGCCTTGGATGTTTATCTATATAATGTATTTGTTATAAAATATAGTATCGTTGAGTTAGTATCCCATAACACAAGTCTCGAACTTACTTTGGGGCTAGCTCAATCTATATATTTATAAGCTATATATTTATTTATTATTTATTCTATGCTGCTATCCTTTTCTGTCACTTAGAACCGTCATTTGCTAATGCCATATATGCCGTGTTGTTTCCGGCAGAGATGCCGTGGTTTCCGGTAGAGTAGAATGTCGTAGTGGATGTGGATGCCGTGAATATCGTAGAAGGATATTAGGAAATACGCTAAACAAAGCTTATAAACATCATGAGACCTCTCCAACCCGTCTGACCAGCGTGAACAGTGTGTGCCAAATCCTCTGGCTGCTCTGACCAAATATGGCTCTTGTAGTACAGAGGGTCGTGTTCCTGCAGTGGAGACTAATAGCACAGGTATGGCACTTCATACAAACCGAGCAGCATAAATACCTAGTACTACTACAAACGAGACAATCCGTCCGTGCACACGTCAAATGTGTAAGTTAAACAATCAGGGTCGCCACCACAGAATTTGTTGCTCTGCTAACCTGTTTTCATCACTCGGAAATCTATAAAATTTTCGTTATTTATTGTTTTCCGTGGATAAACAATGATAATGTGCGCAGTTTCTCACCATTATAATTCAATAATACTAAGTGACTCGCGTAATGTCAACGTGCGACTACCAATAACCCTGTTTTACTGCCGCTTACACCTCACAATAACGGGGAAAGGGTTGCGGGGACACCAGATTGCGGGGGACGGTGCGAGTTTCCGTTCTGTATGTAATACTATTATTAATTCTGTGCTAATAGATCCTGACGATGAAAGCATAGAAAGCGCTTTTCTGTGCTGACAGATGTATCCCAACCCTTATCTTCATCTAGCTCCAACGAACATATTAAATTAGTAAAAGCGAAATGGAAATGGATACGGATGGACATATCCGCATCGAGCCGATTAGCCTCGAGCAAAATCCGTAGTTGCCGATATAAATCTGTTTCAACGCAATGTAAAATCATATTTGTCACGAAAAAACAATGACTCTCACCTTACACATACGGGAGCTAGCCTAAAAAGTATTTTATGATTTTATTTTACCACTTTCAAAAGTATGCAAAATTTCAGCTAAATCGGTATCTGATTGAAAATTGAGTTGCAAGATAGGTACATTGCAAGTTAAAATAAAGGCTATAATTATATACATATAGGTAATAAAACAGTAAAAAAACTGTGTCTGTACACTAACTATATTTAAAAAAAAATATTGGGATCGATGAAGACATAGTAAAAGAGTAAGAATTAAAAAAAAATTCTGTGTATGGCTGTTTTTCCTTGTGTCTGTTTGTCTTTTTGTACACGCTAATCTCCGGAAATTCTGGACGGATTCGAATAAAACTTTTTTTGTTATATAGCTGTTAAGCCTGGGCAACACATAGGTTATACATGATTTTGAAAAATGGAACACCTAATGTAGAAATGTAGTGGTACAGCTAAACTAAAGAGAAATATAAAACAAAATAACAAATGACGCCTTTGCAAAAGTTGTTCAGCCTGATGAGCATTTTCCAGAGGCATAAATTCCACGCGAACGAAGTCGCGGGCTTCGGCTAGTAAAAATAATTTTAAATTACTACACCAGTTTTTTACGAGCTTCGTGTAAGAAACACGAAGCGCGTGAAAAACCTCTTATTTATTTAGGCACTCGAGTAAAAAGTGGGATCCTACAAAAAGTGTTAGGTTTAAAACCAAAACAATTCATTGTGTTTATGCACCATTTGGGTGCCCAAGGCGGGAAATTAAATATGTAACAGAAGAATAACTAAGCCGCCTCAATAATTTAAATAATAAATAAATAATTTTCATTGTGACCAACAAGCAGAAATAGAACTTGTAACTACAAATGTAGTCTAGGTCTTTATTTTTAAAACCCAGATAAAAAGAATGGTGTTATAAATTTGACGCTAATGACTTCTGTGTCATTATACCGCTTGAACGGGTTAACCAATTTCAATGCGTTTTTTTTTACGTGAAAACAAAAACATAACTAAAAACCCTTGCGGTGGTTTTTAGCTATGTTTGATGCAATTAAAGCAGGAAAACGCTGGAAATCTCACCCTAATCTAGGGTTTGAAGCTCCACAACTACAGACGCAACTGGAATGAAATAGCATTTGTAAAATTAAGGAATTTTCCAAAATGATCGTAAATAGTCAATAGCATGCGATTCGTTTTAAGATGGAGACTAGATTTAAAAAATTTAGCTCAATTCTTTTATAACGTCCTATTGTAACGTAAAGGTAAAGCATCCCACGGAACTCAAAACTGGAATCAGATTTTTGCTACAAGATGGCCGCCCACACTTTTTTTTATGTAATCTTAGTGCCAGCAGTTCTTCACCCAAATCAAACAGCTGCACGAAACGCACATCGCCCGAAAAGCTAGTAAGAGGTTAAATTCACATTTTACGACGGTCGCATCTGTCTCTCCATAATTTACACCCGAGGGTTTTTCGGTGGACCCTTTTTATAATTTAAAAGAAAATTACTCTGCCAGCCCCACGTGTTCGTGAGACGGGTAAATTAGGCCGGGAAACTATTCCTGGGGAAATTACGTAAAATGTATTTTGTTTATATGACGGTGTACTATAAACTCCAGTTTTCAAGTTTCATAATACTTGTAGGTAAGTAGGAGCTTGGTATCCAGTTGGTAGAGGAGCTTGCTGGCCTGACGGGAGGAGAGCTTTCGCAAGTTAAGCAACACCGGGCGTGGTCCGCACTTGGATGGGTGACAAGTGGCATAAAAAATTCTCGTGCTCCTCCGTGCTTCGAAAGGCACGTATAAGTCGTTGGTCCCGGCTGACATTTATTTTTTTATTTATTTAAACTTTATTGCACAGTAAAAAAACGTACAAGTGGCGGACCTAATGCCATATGGCATTCTATATGGCATGTCATCCTTGTATGGCAGTTGTCAAGCTATGTCAGATGCCTTTTGGAAGCCTGAAAAATCTGACACCAGTGTTGATGTAAGTACACACGAAAAACAAACAGTACGTGTTAGTGAAGTGTTCTCTCACCGGACCAATTTTGCATGTTAAGCAACTCCGAACGCACAACGCTATTACCTACAGTTATATTCACCTAGACGTTCCATCTCTTTCCGTCTCTTTCTATCGCGTAACGCTTACCTTTTCTGCCGCACTGATTAGCCACGCTGGCGTGGCCGCCGTACGTACTTTTTTGTACTTGCGTTTTTAATACCGACCGCGGAATGAGACAGGCCTGCTTCAATTCGAAGGCGTTAGGCTCTTCCACATGAACCATGAGTTCATGACCTGGGGGCAGTTCCTCTGAAGGTGGTATCAAATTAGAGGGATTCGGGTCTCGGTTGCGCCACATTTCGAGTCAAGTGGATTTTGGGTCGCTCGTTCGCTTTAATCCCTTGTATGCCGGAATATCAGACACAATAGAAAATTTAAACAATGCATTCTCGCGTAGATCTATGCAACGGCATACGAGAGGTTAAGCGGGTTTGTGTTGATAAAACTAATGAGTAAACATAACTTGAAACAACTAACCTAGAACGAAACTTGCTATCTACGTCTTGATTTAACCACAGATACATCATCACGTCTTTATCCTTAACGAGGAGATTTAACCACAGATACATTACCTCTCCAACCCGTCTGGCCAGCGTGGAGAGTGTAGGCCAAGTCCTCTGTCTGCTGTGGCCAAGTATGGTTCTGGTAGTACAGAGAGGGTCGTGCTCCTGCAGTGAAGACTAAAAGACCTGATGATAATGATGATGATGACATTATCACGTCCTTATTCTTAACGAGGAGACAGAGCCCAGGGTTTAAAACCCAAAGGTCACGTTTAGCATAATTGTGGGCGTGATCAGTGTCAGAGAGGTCTGAAGGCCTCAGGGCAACAACGGGGCGAAAAACAACAAATAAAATGAACAATTGTTTTCAGTCGAGTTATTGTGAAACCAAAGGTAAAACAGCGAAGATAAAACAAATGGAAAGATGTTTACTAATGTTTGCTAGACGTATTTTGAAAGTTTTTTTTTTGTTTCTATTGTGGGGCCATTTCATCTTCATTGGGGTCATTTTTGGAGGCCCCAGGGCTGTAGCTCCGGTTGCTTGCACATGCTGAATTATCATTGGTTTTGGAAAAAAAATGTCGTATAGTAAATAAATTCCCCTATCCGTATACGAAATCCGAATTTGTGTATGACATAAGATGAAAAAGTTGCGAAAATGATTTTCGATTGAGACTTCGTAGCAACGCCCGTCCAAAACTGCCGCGTGACCCCATGAACTCCGGCAGTCCTGCCTGCGGCGCCTGGCGGGGCGGTACGACTAATTGATCTCGAGATTTTACTTTCAAGTTTTAGTCAACATTTATTGTTTCAGAATGTTTACTTTGACTAGCTAAATAGGTCTTTCTAACGATCCTTATGAAGTTACCTTCGTCTCCAAAACCACTGAAAATCACCGGGTATAATGCACGAAACGATGCTATTACCACCCATATAAATTACTAGATTGTAGGTAACACGGATTATTTGAGTACCGCCTCGCCTCATTAGGTAACCTTTCTGTCTTAGAGGCCATTAGTTTGTTGCGCTATGTGTGTTCAAAATATTTAGTAACCAACTCGTCGAATGCAAAAGCAGTTTGTTTTGGTTCCGATTAGTCAAGCAACGCAAAAGTAATAATTAGTCTTAGGGATAAAGACGTTATAATTTGTATGTATATGTGGTTAAATCAAGGCGTAGATAATGAGGTTTGCCAAGCCTTATTTCTGTTTCAATTAGTCAGGCCAATAAAATGTTCTGACGCGTCAAATGCATTTTTTTTTTAATTTTTAAATAAATAAAAAATATTCTTGAACATGGTCGGAAATATCGGCATTATTGTAATAAAAAGAAAATACATAATTTGTAATTCTTGGCTTATGATTACTTTACCGGCCTAGGCCAGGAAAGTAAATAAGTAGTAAATATAGCCACTGCTCAAAACACTTCATACATATTTATTTATCTACGAGATGGTTACTAAATCGTTCAAAAGACTAAGAGAATTTTGAACTTCGCTTGTTTGTTGTGTTAGTAACTTTAGCGAAAGTTTACATAACATAAAGGTCATGCTTAAAGTATGAAACGCTCCCTAAACTTAATC
Source organism: Acrobasis consociella (assembly GCA_963555685.1). NCBI lineage: Eukaryota > Metazoa > Arthropoda > Insecta > Lepidoptera > Pyralidae > Acrobasis > Acrobasis consociella. Next base: position 3,360,112 of record OY743127.1, read on the forward strand.
CTAACTTTTATCATCGTCCCACTAAGATTGATCAAAACATAATATCAACACCTTGATTTAAAATTCAAAAGGTTTTTTCAGTTACTAGACCTTTACAGACACTTTAACACGTCAATAATTATAATTTACATTCATCATTATCATTTCAGCCGCATAACGTCCACTGCTGGACATAGGCCTCTCCCAAAGATTTCCAAAATGACCGATCCAGAGCGGCCTGCATCCAGCGCCTTCCAGCGACATTAATTTACATTACGTGTTGTTTATTTTAGAAGTTACAGGGGGATTTGGACACACATTTTTCTACTTTGGAAGTGTCTCTCGCGCAAACTATTCAGTTTGGAAAAAAAATATGTAAGAAACCTCAATATCATTTTTGAAGACCTATTCATAGATACCGCACACGTATGGGTTTGATGAAAAATAAATTTTTGAGTTTCACTTCTAAGTATGGGGACCCCCAAAATTTATGTTTTCTTCTTTTTTGTGTAAAAATCCTAATGCAGTTCACAGAATACATCTACTTACCAAGTTTCAACAGTATAGTTCTTATAGTTTCGGAAAAAACTAGCTGTGAAATACGGACGGACAGACAGACAGACAGACATGACGAATCTATAAGGGTCCCGTTTTTGCCATTTGGCTACGGAACCCTAAAAATGGTGATTATTAAGAGGCGTTATAAATATAATATGATAATAAAGATTTATTTTAATTGAATTAAATTAAACATTATCATATCAGCCACATTAAGTCCACTGTTGGACATAAGCCTCCCCCTCGGGCTTGAAAGGCTTTTATCATCATCATCATCAGGTCTCTTTGTCTCCACTGCAGGAGCACGACCCTCTCTATACTACCAGAGTCTTATTTGGCTAGAGCAGCCAGAGGATTTGGCCTACACTCTCCACGCTAGCCAGACGTGTTAGAGAAGTCTCATTGATGTTTATAAGCTTTGTTTAGCTTGTATTTCCTAAGTCGTCCTTCTACGACATCCACGGGAGGACTTGGAGTGGCCCTATTCTACTCTGCCGGAAACCACACGGCATTTAAGGGCTTTGTCATATCATAATTATGTGTTTTGATAAACACTTTTAACTACAATAACAACATATTACGGTATTCACGAAACAACCTTACCACGGCTGATATAATAACATGATTGTAACGCAGATTTGTCACGCACGGTGAAATATGGTGGAAAGTGTGGGCGTGGGCAACATTTGTGGACACGCAGTTGTAATGTTATACGGAGAGTGAATTAAAAGGAGTATCCATAAGTTACGTCACACATCAAGGGGGGTCGAGGGGTCAATGGTGTGACATTAAGTGATAAGGGGTGGAAGGGTGACGTGATGTCACAATACAAAAACTATATATAAGTAACTAGAGGCAGCGCGCGGCTTCGCCCGCGTTAACCACACGTGTGAAGTCGCGGGCGTGATGCAATATAGCCTATAGCCTTCCTCAATAAACGACCTATCTAACACCGAAAGAATTTTTTAAATCGGACCAGTGGTTATGGATAAAACACGAAATTTACTAAATATTTCCAGCTTCATCCATTAAATACAAGTAGCTTCGCTCTCTTTTTTGAATTCTATAAAAAGTCGGTATCTGTGACGTCACACTAGGGGGTCGGGTAGGGAGGGGAGTACGGGTCCTTTTTGACCCCCGTCAAAAAGTAAAGAACTCATGTGACGTAATCTATGGATGGTTCTTAAGTAAGTACATAATTTTAGCCGCTGTTACCGCTAAAAAATATGGCAATTAGTGATCAAGAGATTTCCTTTGGTTGAGTTGATCAGTAGGCTCAAATATGGATTTAAGAAGCCATCTAGAATTTTTGTACAGTGGGGAGTTTTGATGTCATTAAGTTTTAGTATGGAAATTAAAAAAAAACCTGTCTGTAATAATGTTTTCTGAAAAAACCTAAAACATATCAAGTTTGGGCCTGTAGGTAGAAAACGGCTTAATGAAGTTTTTTAACACATGTCAAATGAATCGTTTTATACTCAAATCTAATACCACGAAAGCAATTCTGAAATTTGAAACATTTACTATTTTTAATAATTTTTTTGTAGTCAAAATTCTTAGAATTAAAAATAAATCAAAATTTAAAAAATATGTAATTAATTCTTTAATAATACATAAAAAAATCAAATCGGTCTAAGCATCTTCGAATAATCGATGAACATACATAAAAACAACTGCCTCCGTGGTGTCTGAGGTTCGATTCCCGGCGGGGGCAACGACTTTGTGTTGTTGTCCTAGTTTGGTTAGGACATTGCAAGCTGATCACCTGATTGTCTGATAAGTAAGATGATCCGTGCTTCGGAGGGCACGTTAAGCTGTCGGTCCCGGTCACTGTCTTTGACTTTGGTCGTTACCTTAAACCATGTCAGAGGCCTTTAAGGCGGTTTAAAAACTCTGACACTAGTGTTAGTCACTAACACACACGATAAGAAGAAGAAGATACATAAAAAAAAGAAAGATCACGACGAATTGATAACCTCCACCTTTCTTTGAAGTCGGTTAAAAATATTGGGTACCTAATGTTATTATTTACTCTTCGTTCATTTTAATTAACACACACACGGGTTCGGGATTACGTAAAATTAGGTGGTCCCAAAATAAACCCTCGGGTCCAAAGGGTTTATGAATGGGCGTGTTGGTGTCGCGAGCAGGAATCGGGAAGGGTGAGTGATTGCCGTCATTTGTTATTATACTATTCGAACAAGAGCCACAGACGTGCCAGACCTTCCTTATTTTCAACTAGCCGAAGCCCGCGACTTCGTTCGCGTGGACTTTATGACTCCCGAAAATGCGGGCGGTACTACTTTTTTTAAGACGTCGTTTTTCTTTAGTTTAATTGGACCATTATGATCCTGCATCAGATGTTTAATTTTCTAAAATCAATTATATCCTATGTTGCCCAGTCTTGACAGCTACATAAAAAAAAGTTTAAGTATTTCCGAAGATAAGCGTGAGCCAAAACAGACTGTCATTTTTAAATTATTTCTCTATTACTATGTCTCCATCGCCCCAAATATTTTTTTACCAATATATATTCAATGTACACACTCATTTTTGTACTGTTTTACTATATGTATTTATGTATGTACACATAGCTAGATAGATTAATTTTTAACAACAATGACACCCAATACAATCAGAAACAACGAAATTAACTCAACATACCAGTCATCTGTGGTAGGAGAGAAAATTAAATTTTTGGTGGCGGGTAAATATTAGTATTTTATAAATTGAATAAAGTCTTTCAATAATATTGTAAGCTTGGAAACACCATTTTTTTAGGGATCCGTTTCTGAAATATTTGGTTTTATAGTGCAAATTTTTGTTAGAGTCAAGTGTCCCCCCCCCCCTCTCTATTTGCTTAACGGTTAATGGACACTTGAACAAAATCACAGCTGTATCCTACTAATATTAAAAATGCGAAAGTGAGTTTGTATATGTGTTGAAACCCGTCAGCTATTTAGAGAGGTCTTCACACGTTTGGTCGACGTCTCCAAGAGCTGGTGCGCATTTCGGCCAAAGGCTTAGCCTTGCAATACAACGCGGAAATGCCGCCAGCCTCTTTAACGTAATTTCATTATTATTAGATATTAATGTTTGTATGTTTATTTGTTTCGTTAACGCTGTAACCACTGAACTTATTTAGATGAAATTTAATATGGATATAGTTTGATACCCAGGAAAGGACATAGGATAGTTTTTGTCCCGAAATTCCCACGGGGAGCGAAGCCCACGGGCACAGCTAGTTATAATTATATACTCGTAACAAAGTTCACAGCTGTATTATATTTAACAAAAAAAAACTATCAGAACTAAGAAGGGTTTACAAATAACAAAGTTATAGGCGACGAACTTATAAAATTATTGACGACCTCCGTGGCGTAGTGGTCACCATGCTAGTCCGCCACCCAGAGGTCCCGGGTTCGATTCCCGGTCAGGGCAAGTTGGAAAATAGCCTTTTTCAAATTGTCCTGGGTCTTGGATGTTTATCTATATATATATATATATATATATAAACAGACGTTTGGGCACTACGTAGATCCAGCAGTGAGCCTGAACTTAGTTGATTCCACCTTTAGCGGCGAATAACTTGGCTCCCTTCGCATATTCTTCGAGCGGTGTGGCAACGTCGCATTCTAGTAATGGATTCTGTCCAACATATTCGTAGAAATAAAGTTCTACTCGTCATTTTTTGTATTCAACCTCCGAGAAAACTTGGATCCGTAACGGTTATTTTTTTGCGAACTAATTCGCACTTGCTGCGTCCACATTTTATTCAAAACCCATGCTTGTGTTGTTCCGTTTTATATATATATCATATGTTTTTGTATGAACTCTTTGGTACTTTCTGCCTCCGATTTTACTCAAAACCAATACGTATGTTGTTCCATTTTATATATATATAGTGATTGACGGTGAGTTAAGCCATAGCTGAAATTTGAATGCTTGGTTTGATCCAGCAGATTTTATATTCACTAAACTTGTGCGTTTTAAGCTCCTATATACTTTTATGAACTCATCGATACTTTATAGCTCCGAATTTTATTTAAAACCAATGCTTGTGTGGTTCCATTTCGTATATATTTAATATAACGGTTAGCTTAGGCATGGCAATATATATTTTTAAATCTTATGCCTTGTAAGCTCCAAAAGTGTTGCCAACTTTGAAACCTATTGGGTGATTGTTAAAAAACTAGTTATTTTTTTTCTTAAAAATTTTTTATGAAATATTTTAGAATTACCTTGCTTTTTAATGCAAGTAATAAGTCTAAAAAGTCATAACAATAATAAAAACTCATATTTTTATACTGAATATGATAACCTTATTGTTTCGCATTATTTATACATTTAAACATGTTTATGACTTAATGCACACAAAGAAACTTGCTATCTTGCCTTACGCTCTTGCGTAATAGTACTAATGGTATATAGTACGATTGAAAAAGTACTTTTCAACAAAAGCAATTATGCAAATAATTTTAAACACAACATACAAGCCTACCAATTTCTTTAGAGTCAGTAAATTCCAAATTCAGAAGTCCAGACGCTTTGTTTACGAAATATAATTGCATTTCGAGTTTAGCGGAGTGCTTCACCTCCACATACAAAATTTCAGATCTCTACGAAGTGCCAGCGAGACGTAATGATTGACTATGATTTTTTTTTCATCCAGATGCCAGATCCAGATTTTGGACATTAAAAAAATCAAATTCGGATTACGCCCAAAAAATATAGATTTACAGCCAAATCGCAAGCAGTTAGTAACTTTCGGCAGCAATCTTTGATTTCTAAAAATTAAAAAGAAACACTTGGTGTGGATGACTTGGGGGTTTGCCCTCGCCACGCAGTTCGCCCTGTGGGCTTACATCACTTGACCTGTGATGTGGCCTCGTGAAAATTGCTTAGGGGGAGCGGTAACAAACAGTAGAAGAAGGGGAATGGCTTGGGCTTCAGTACGACATGGCTACGTTGAGTAGCTTGGTGGTGGCATTTGTATGGAGGATGAATATTTTTTTGAAACTTGAAAAGAAAATACCGGCTCTGATGAGATTGACATCGTTTAGATATGGAGCCCTAATTCTATTATGAATATGAAAAATAAACGCACACAACGATATTTAAATTATGCAATACATATAATAGTAAAAAAATTGTCTGTATATTGACTAAATTTCCAAAAAGAAACAACAAGCAGATAGATACACAGTGAAAGAGTAAAATTTTAAAGAGAATGTCTCTCTGTTTGTTTGTCCTTTTTGTACACACTAATCTCCGGAAATTCTGGATAGATTTGAATGAAACTTTATTGGTATAAATCTGGGCAACATACAGGGTATAATTGATTTCGGTTAATGCAACACCTGATGCAGAACTATAAATTTTCAGCTAAACTATGAGAAATAATAAAATGACGCCACAGCAAAAGTTGTTTAGTCTGATAAGCATTTTTGTGCACGCGAACGAAGTCACAGGCATTAATTAGTATAAATACAAATAAATACATCATTAAAAGAATTAAAAATTCTTAGGACAGTTGAGTGACTAATCTATGTTCAAATCTAATGCACAGGGAATTAGGACGAAGGTTGTAAATCATAAAATGGTAGTCTTGTGGGAAGTGTGCATAGTTTGGGTGTGCATTCTTTTACAGACAAAAGTTTTATAGATTTTCGTTATACGGAATATTTATTCCATACTCACAATATTTATTATGAAGAATTTTATAGTAACAAAACAATTTTTTTTACAAATAACATAAATTTTTTCGATGTTAATAATATCATAATATCAAATCAAATTTTTTCAATTCTCAATATATTTAGTCTTCTTTTATACTTATATTGTTATATAACTTCGCTCTAGATCGGTCATTTTGAAAATCTTTGGGAGAGGCCTATGTCCAGTAGTAGACGTTGTGCGGCTGAAATGGATGGATAGATGGGTGGATGTTATATAACTTAACCTACACTCCACGACAAAGTTGATTTTGTGTCTGTGTTAATTTCGTCCTAAGCTTGAGTCGTTCGCTCGCTCGTGTGTTGGTCACAGGAAACCTAACAAACTTAACCCACAACCCACGACAAAGTTGTTTGTGTTTGTGTTACTTTCGCCCTAAACTTCAGTCGCTCGCTCGTGTGTTGGTCACAGGAAACCTAATGAACCTAACCTACAATCCACAACAAAGTTGTTTTTGTGTCTGTGTTACTTTCGGCTTAAGCTTAAATTGTTCGCTTTTGATACATAAATATAAAACAATTTAAAATATAAAAAGCTTATTCGAAATGGTTTCCATTGGCTGCAATACAGCCCTTTACACGTTGAGGTCAGTTACCAATAGAAGCATGCACTCTTTCCATGGGAAAATTCTTCACTGCCAATATTATGGATTGTTTTGGGGACTCCAATTTATCATGGCGTTTAGAGCAAGCCGTACTCTCTAAAACTGACCATAAGACATAATCCAGCGGATTAAGATTGGGATTAGACGACGGCCAGTTTTCAGCTCTGATGAAGTCGGAAACGTTTGATTCCAACTAAGACTGCGTTGACCGAGCTTTGTGACCCGGTGCCGAGTCTTGCTGGAAGAACCATTCTTGGTTATTGAACATAGTGTTGTTAAGGGGCTTAAATACCTTCTTAAGAATGGTATCTTGATACACTTATGTCGATGTTTCGATACTTTTTTCACAAAAGCATGGCTCAGTCACTCCTTCATAGCTAACACCCCACCAAACCATCACTAAAGTCGGCTAATGCCACGCTGCACTCTGTCGACTTATTGGGAAGCTTTCTTAGAGCTTGGGGCATAAATACCTACAGTCATTTTATTTGTTAAAATGTTGCTCAATGGTAAAAAAATGGTCATCCGTAAACAATTTTTTTCTGCGACCACCCATTGCGTACCGCTTCAGTAGATTTTTCGATTTTACTACTCTATTCTTTTTTAAATTATCAGTTGTAAAATTACCAGTTCGTCTTTTATAGGCAGCAAGTCCTAAGTCATGTTTTAAAATAAGCGACATGGTTTTAGGTGCTATCTTCATCTCCTGTGTTAAAATCTTTTGCTTTCGGACAGGATTTCTTCGAATTCTTTCCCTTACTGCTTTGACCACCTTTTTCATATGAACACTACGTGGACGGCCAGATCTTTTACTGTCACAAAGAGGAGGTCTCATTGTACCTATTATAGTCCGGTACCACAGAATTAATAATAGTGTTACATACAGAACGGAAACTCGCACCGTCCCCCGCAATCTGGTGTCCCCGCAACCTTTCCCAGCCAGAAAAACAGGGTTATTGGTAGTCGCAAGTTGACATTACGCGAGTCACTTAGGATTATTGAATTATAATGGTAAGAAAATGCGCACATTATCGTTGTTTATCCACGGATAACAATTAAAAAACGTAAATTTTAAAATCATAATCATAATCATATTTATTCATAAAAAGTATTTACACGTCATACAAAAATAAAATTGAATAATAAAATAAAATAAATTAAACATACAAATAAATATATTACGCATACACATACATAACTAATAATAATCATATAATTACAGAATAATCGAATGAAAATTAACATATCAAATTGGAATTATAAGCGACATTCATAAAATTCTTCTATACTGTAGAATGTACGCTCAAGAAGCCACTTTTTTAGCTTGACTTTAAAGCTTGTCAATGTAGTCGCCTGTTTTATATCAGGTGGCAACTTATTAAAGACAGACGGCCCCATTACATGAGTCAGTCTGTCAGTCTTAGCTAGTCTGTGTGGTATCAGGTGCAGTCGGTCAACATCGCGGAGCGCAATGTCGTGCACATCTCTCGGTCTTTGGTACACGTGTTGGTTACTAAAGACATATGTGGCTACCTGTAAGATGAAAAGGGATGGCAGCGTGAGGATTCCAAGGGTTTTAAAGTATGGTCTGACGGTTGTTCGCCCTGATACGTGGACTATCGCGCGGACTGCTCGCTTTTGCATACGAAACGCTCGTTGCCATTCCGAGGCGCACCCCCAGACCTCTAGGCCATACTGCAGGACAGACTGCACTATCGCAAAGTAGGTAGACCTCACCACCTCTCTAGGTACCACATCCGATAGTCGTCTGAGCGCGAAGCTAGTGCTTGCCAATTTACCGCACACTTTATCAACCTGTGTTTCCCAGGTAAGGGCACTATCCAGTTGTATTCCCAAGAAGGTAATGTCATCCACCTGTTCAATAGTTGTTCCTTGTATAGCAACAGATAATCGTATAGATTTCTGAGTGGTGAAAACAGGTAAGCAAAGCAACAAATTCTGTGGTAGCGACCCTGATTGTTCAACTCACACATTTGACGTGTGCACGGACGGATTGTTTCGTTTGTAGTAGTACTAGGTATTTATGCTGCTCCGTTTCTATGAAGTGTCATACCTGTGTCGGTACACAAACATTTGACTAATACCAAGCGTATGGAGAATTTTAAAAACTGCATTTGGCTCAAACCTACTTTGTGTAATGCAATCACAGCGATTCGGTTCTCTATATCACGCAAAATATTGTTCAATATATTAGCGCCAAAAGAAGAAAAGACAATGAAAAATCATATAAAAGTTACGGATTCCAAATTCAAATGTAATATTTTTTTTATTTTTAATGGTAACGAGCTTTTTTGTCCACGAAAACGAGGTCAAAGGCATCAGATAGTCACAAATTAACACGTCTTTCAAAAAATGTAAACACTTAGGACAGTTGAGTGGCTAATCTATATTCAAATCTAAAGCACAGGAATTAAATAGGAAGGTTGTAAATCATAAAATGGTAGTCTCGCGGGAAGTGCGCAGTTTCGTAGCGTGTACGCCTTCGTCATCGACTAATTGTATTTCAAATTTGAACTTAATTATCGAACCTTGCTAATGTAATTGATACATTTAGTCTCGGCTCAAAGGATAGTGAAAAAATAATATCGAAAAATGAAATTAGTTTGGCAAGTTTGTGTCATGCCATTATTAATATTTTTACTGTAGTTTGGCAGTAAACAAGCGAGAAAATCGTTTGGCATGGAAATTAGTCGCAAACTAGACTGTATTCTTTTTACGTAATCGATACTAGAAGATAAACTCATTGATACCATTTTTCAGAATTACTTCTTAATACAAAACAACGTTAATAAAATAAAAAAAATTGCCCGTGAAAGGTTATGCAATCTTTAAGAAGGTTATATGTATTTTTTTGTTTTTAGTTACTAACTTGCAATGTATCAGATATCTACGTACGAATATTGGTTTGGGTCAAATCTTGTAGCTCAATTTCCAACCAGCTATTCTCAATCGATTTCGCTGAAATTTTGCATACTTGTAAATACAATATAATGAAGTTAATGAGCTGTTCTGATGATGGAACCGGGAGGTATTCACTAGGACTGAGTTATAAAACAATATAACCTCATGGAGCAGGACTCGTTTAAATTGTCTTAACGAGCACATTAGTGCAGACGATGCCAAGGGTCTGATCTCGGAGGACGGAAGGTGGTAAACGACGCAACTCCATCGAGTTTCGGCTTATTTCATTCGTTTCAATAAGTAGTTTGGCCTCAGAATAAAAAACTTATCACACAAGGAAACTGTTTAACATAGCAATTCTAACGGAGCACTTGCACCGTCCTTTCGATACTTTACAGATTTACATAATGATCATAATCGATTACGCAACTTACATTATAAATGTATTAGATTAGTTGATTTTATACCTTGGCAGAGGGAAACATGCAGGTAAGGCTAATCTGTAATAAATGATCTAAGGGCTATGTTATTTTATTTACTGAGGGTTGTTGAATTCGTTCCGGTTCTATCATCAGAACGGCTCATTTACTCCATAAGCATTGGATAAGTGTTGCCGCTCGATAGTCCACTATTGACAGTCAATTGACTCACTATCGGTATTTTTAATAAAACCGACAGTGAGTCTTGAGATACTTTTGATTGTTTATCGATACTGCTGATAGTATCGATAGTATCGATTCTGATGACGAACAAACTATCGATAGTATTGCTTTTAATAATACATAAACTATCGATACTATCGATATTACAAAAAATATCGGTAGTGTCGATATTTTATGAAACGCATACTATCGATACTAATGATAGTTTGATTTTCGTCGGATCGATACTATAAATACCAATTATGGTATTGTTGGTTATCAATAGTATTGCTCTAAAACAGATATCCATACTGATAAACCACAGTCGATAGTTTGTCATTTTTCTATTGAAAAATGATATCTATTGTTTGGCAACACTACATTGATTGCATAAACATTGCAAGTTGAACAGAAGCTTGTAATAATATTATTACTAGCAGATTGTAGCCAATGAGGTCAACGGTGCTCTCTGATTGGTTGATTTGAATCGGAAGTAACAGTGTTGAATGCCAAAAAGGTGGATTTGTATAAAATTGACGTAATTATTATTATTACTCTCGTTGACACTTTTGGCTCCAGTCGGAACAACATGCGCATGGCTGACTAGCATTGGATCCAGAAAAGGCACCCGGAGCCAACTATGTAAACGGAACCAACAAATACTAGTCGTACGGCACGATGGATCTGCAAAGTGCCCACGGGTATATCTATATATATATATATATATATATATATATATATATATATTTGTTATAAAATATAGTATCGTTGTGTTAGTATCCCATAATACAAGTCTCGAACTTACTTTGGGGCTAGCTCAATCAGTGTAATTTGTCCCTATATATTTATATTATGATGAAGTTGTAAATCGATTTCTAAATAATAATTTAGGTTTTTTTTTTTTTTTTTGTTGAAGGTCTAACTAATCTTTATTTATTATTATTAACATATTAATTAACATATAAATATACAATTAAAATTAATATCTAAATTACAATCTAAATTAAAAAACTAAATTAAAAATCTAAATCTTGATCATGTGGCATGGTGCCAAGAACACTGGCTGCATTCCCGCGCTGAATAGCTACTGCAATCCTCTGCGCGAGATATGAGCCAGCCCTCTTGTCACCAGCGGCGTCGACAAGCCGAGGGGTTATTTTTTTAATAAATTTTTTAGTACTTGGACCCCACGGACCAAGAGTTTCGACGCCAAGCGGAACAAAAATATATTCATTAGATAAAGAGGAATATTTTCGCCGCTTGGCGTCTTCTGCTGCTTCAGCCGCGGCTCCAGCCCTTGACACCGTCGCCCCGAGGCGAGAAGGGGCAACCGTATCGACGCATGTCGCGTCCCACACGAGTGCCCTCCCCCGCTCCCAAGGGACAAGGGTTAAACCATCTGGACGCTTGCCATCATCGCGAGTTATTCCTACAGGTTCTAACACATTAGGGATATCGATGGTGGCAAGCGCCCTTTTAACTATATTGTTAATGGAGCCGTGGCGTGAAAATCTGCCGGCACTGCGTTGGCAGTGTAGCCCGTGTAGTCCGTTCCTGTCGACGACACTGCCACATAAACATAGATGGCGTTCGACAATGGCAGCACCCAATCTAAGTCCAACGATAATTCGAAAACTGCCATTGTCGAAAAGTGTTCCGAGGTTGGCGGAGGGGAGTGCGTGTAACCAGTGTCCTGATTCATGTTCAGAGACGGCAAGAAGCCTTGCGCGGTCTAAATCACTGATAGAATTTTGAACCAAATAGTTATAATCTCTCTGTACCAGAGGGACATCCCAGAGTTTTTGTCGGTTTGGTGCCTCTGGGATGTTTTCATTGGGACAGAGAGTCTTCCAGGCATCGATTGCATCCGTTGCACAGTGTATATCAGCTGAAGACATTTTAAGAATTTTCGCACACAAATGTGATACGCTGTGAACGGACGAAAGGAAAGCCGGAAGAGCTATACTAGAAATTTTTCTGATACCGATGCCACCAGATCGAATAGGTAAAGAGGCTTGAATCCAGGCGCGGTGATCGAGGTTTAAATTTAGAATTTTTTCTAAAGCGTTTTTGAGGGTAGCATCTAAGTTTTCCAAAAGGTCTAAGTGATTCCAGATTGGGCATGCTCTTAATATATATGTAAATTTTGGAACAAAAAGGCAATATTTAAGAATGGTAAATGCGACATGGGAATTCAGAAGGCCCAATCTACTTATATTTTTCGAAAGTGTTTCACATTTATTTTCTAGCATCATTTATTTTCACCTAGAAGGCAAAGTGAACTATTTTCTAAAACTTTGATATCTGGAGCAATGTTTTTAAATTTTTTAATGATTAAATTTCTGTCATTTTCGTCAAACTTTGTAGAGACATAGAGCTCACACTTACCTAAGTTGAGTTCTAAACCTATTTTACTAAAATTTTTAATTATTTTAGATAAATCATCTTTAACGGAGTCCACCTTGCCCCCTAAATTCCCGTCATCCAGGAACCAGACGTTTAATTTAGAATTTAGATTAGCTATGATGGGGTGCATACCTAAACTAAAAAGCGCTGGTCCCAATGGGTCTCCCTGCTGGACGCCTACTTCGGAGGAGATTTCTTTATCATTAAAAAATAATTTTGAAGGGGTGTTATAACATTGCCAAATATAATTATAAATGTTTGGTGTATGTATACGGGCTTCGTTCAGCAGAGTAGACCTATCCATACTGTTGAAGGCATTTTTTACGTCAATTTTGAGTAGTACATCAGCTTCGTTGTCGTTATATAAAAAGGTACGAACCGAATGTACTGCTGCTTCGCAACCTCCACGGCTACCAAAACCTAACTGAATAGGTTCAAATAATGTTTTTAGATTTCCAGAATTCTTTTTGCACGCTAATTTAGAAGCAAGCCTGCGGAGCGTGCATCCAACAGCAATAGGGCGCACGCCTCCATCTTTTTTCTTGAAAGCGCATAGACGTGCCCCAAAGAGAATGGTTTTGAAATTTTCCGTTAAACTGCCTGAAAATAAAAAATTGCAAAATTTTGTAATGTCACCCAACAATGTCCTGCCAGCGTCACCGGCAGACACACTAATAAGGTCTTTGAGATGTTGAGGCGTGAGTCCGTCGATACCGCCAGCAGACCCATTGGGGAATGACATAATAGCATCGAAAGTGTCCTCAATATTAATTTCGAGTGCCAACTGGGTCAAATTTGGAGGATTTGGAGGCGCAGAGGTCGTGATGGCCGAGGGATGCTTGTCGCGAAGGCTTCGCAACGTCTCTGCATTGTTGGGAGCAAGTGTGTCGTCTGAAAAAAGAATTTTGGCAGCATTTCTTAAGTCACCATCCATTGCCTTGTTTTCTACTATTTTTTTAAAGTTATATGATTTTTTCGGGCTATTGACGAGTTGCTGATTATTGTATTGAAGGGATGATGATTTGCAATTATCTTTTAATAATGATGTTAGTGATTTATTGCTATTTGATGGTACATTGAAGTGGTTATAACTAAATGTCAGGAGATTTTGCCAAGATTGGGCATCCTTATGTTGATTTTCTATACAGTTTTGCAAGGCAATAGATAGGGACTTGGCTAATAATATTCTTGCTCCCTTAGGGACTCTTTTAATAATTCTAACATTTGAATTAAGACTGCTAAGGTATTGATCGAAAGGGAATTTTGAAATTACTGGTGGAGATGATACAGATATGTTGTCTGTGATGGGAGCGACAGGGGCTGACTGTGATGATCGGTGAAATTTTGCTATGTGGATATTTAAACCACGACTCCCCTTAAAGCGACGGCCGTCGGAACACAGATTACAAATTATAAAATTATGTTTTTGCGGGACAGGCTGGCTATTTCTTCGTATATCCTGAGGTGGTGGAACGGGATTTTGCGGCTGTGAATAATATACTTTTGAAGTTTGTACACTACATGGCGACGTTTGTGCTTGTGGTATGTCTTCTCCATCGCTTCCTTCAGGTGTGGCATATTCATCTCGCGTAGGAGATAACATATACGTATTATTATAATATTAAATATTTCTCTTTTACTTGGAATGACACTTTGAAAACATCATTTTATTGACACTTGTGTCATCATAGATATTTTGTTCATTTTCCTGGTGATTCTAAAATATGCATCAAATCCGGTCTTATGTAGTTGAAGCTGTTCCTCAATAACTATTGTAGGTGCTATAAATTTGCGGAAAAACGTGGTAGGTGAATAATAATTTCAAAAAGTAAATTGTATTATTTGTGTGACAGCAATGTTGACTTTTTTTTTTTAAATATATTTATTATTTATTTATTCGGAAAAGGAAATTTTATAAAATTCAATAGAAAATTAGTTTATAGTCTAAAAACCGACCCAAACTACACATCCGATTTTGATAAAATTCTCGAAGTCGGTCCGGGAAAGTTCGAATAATCGGTGAACATACATAAAAAAGAAAGATGGCGACGAATTGATTACCCAGGTAGCAAACTGACGTCAGCGACGTATAAGCGACGTCACTTATAGGTCATAATAGGGTCGGTCATTTATTCGTCGAGAGCAGACGTTAAAATGACGTCAGTTTAGGGTCAGCGTTGAGCAGGACGTCGTATTTACGTCAAATTAAAGGCAAGTATCTGGACGTACCATATACGCCGCCAAGAGGACGTTTTGCTGACGTCTATTTAGGGTCAGTTTTTGGACGTACCATATTCGCCACAAAGTGTACGTCTTACTGACGTATATTTAGGGTCAATATCAGGACGTACCATATACGACGCCACGAGGACGTTTTACCGTAGTAAATTTAGGGTCAGTATATGGACGTAAGTACCTACCATATTCGTCCCAACGTGGACGTTTTTTTGTTCAAGACTTTTAAGGTAAAAGTACAATTAAGTGAAAAAAAACAGCGGAACCGAATCGGTGGTAGACGCCAAGGCATTGTGAAGTTGGCCACCTGTTAAGTTTAAGTAAAAGTACGGTTTAAATCATTTTTCCATGTCCTTAAGTCTATGGTCTTAAAAAACATAGTCCCTGTATCATTGTTCTGGCAATTGTGTCCCACTGTCCTTTATTGCATCTTAAATATAGATTATACTACTTACATTGTGTTTTTTTAGTTTCATCCATAAAAGTTCTTGAGTCTCTTCAAGATACGTAGGTAAAAGCCTGCAAACGTAAATGCTACATGCTAAGCACTAAATCTCTACTCTTTTGATCTAGGGCCCCTGACCAATAACTTAGAACCATCGTAGAGCTTAAATGCGCAGCTCAGGCTTTAGTGCCAGTTTTGCCAGCACGTTATTCCACTCAATAGCCAGGGCGGTTCTCTTTTTTAACAAACTACCCACCCAAACTACCTAAGGGGAGCATATTGCCATGCTAACAATATCAGATGTAAGTGTGTTCTTACAATCTATATAATACCCGCTGTCCAAATTCGTGTAGTCTTTGTTAATTAATTTTATTTCCTCTAAATTAGGCAGTTTTAGACTTCGTCCATTCCGTAAAAAATTAAGACGTAAAAAGCATTAAGTAATAGTTCTAATCATAACCATAAAACCTATTATTTTCAGTAATATTGTATGCAAGTGTTAGTTTCTTAGAAAATCCCTAGATGGCGCTGTTCAAAATTAAAACTGGTTATGGTTTCTTTTATGTACATTCTTATTACTTGGTGCATATTTACAATTAATCGAGTTCAGCAGTAGTGTGTGGTTTAATTTCCATATCGGTGTGCGACGGTAGCGACACCTAAAACACACTGTACATATCATGAGCTCCCGTAGGTCCTACTCCTGACTTGTATGTCTTAGTAACGTCTGTGTATAACGTCACTTGCTGCCCTAATATGTACGGCCCAGTAACGTCCCTATGAATTCAGTATATGACGTCACTCAAACGTCAGTGGCTGCCCTAATATGTACGGCCCAGTAACGTCCCTATATGACGTCTCTCTAACGTCTGTAAACTGACGTCTTGAGGCTGTGACAAATTGACGTCATCTGTTGGGACCCCCCGACGTCGAGACATGACGTCTCTTACGTCGAGCAGTACCGTAAACGGACGACATAATGACGTATAAATGCTACCTGGGTATCTGTCCTAAATATTGTCCATGCATAGAACGCTACGCTGGCTGTGTTTCTTCTCTGAATATCATCATCATCATCATTTCAGCCGCATAACGTCCACTGCTGGACATAGGCCTCTCCCAAAGATTTCCAAAATGACCGATCTTAGCACCCCCTGCCCCACCGTTACCATGACCGCTACCGGAGTCAGGAATAGCGGGGCTGCCGGGTACTGGGGGCCTGGTCATAATTATCTGAATATATAGATATGCTAATAAGTCAAATTTAAAACACCTCTCTTTTTGCGTCAGGGTAAAAAAGGGTTATGTTATGAATTGTTATCATAGGTTGGTGATATGTGATATATGTGTGTGACCATAAGCATCAGACTCCGGTACGCTGAGTGATCACCTTCATTTGTTATTCCTATCGATGTTATTTGAGGACGGGGAGCATGGGTTTCTGGCTTCCGCTGATAAATTGACGGTTTATGTTGGGTGATCTTTCGGATTTGAACAGATTGGATAGTTTTTAGGGTTCCGTACCCAAAGAGTAAAAACGGGACCCTATTAGTAAGACTTCGCTGTCCGTCTGTCAGTCACCAAGCTGGATCTCTTGCAACGACATCGCTAGATAGTAAAAATCCACACATGATGTTTTCTGTTGTCGCTTTGAACAACAAATACTAAAAATAGAATACAATAAATATTAAGGGGCTACCTGAAAATTTATATTTTTATTTCTTTATTTATCGCTTACATGCACTCGTACAGAAGATGGTTAGTAGGTAAGTACATGAACCCTGGCAGGGTATTGCGAAATTATAGGAATTTATGTGACTTTATATAATATTAATTGAATCATATTTAAGTATGCGAAGAAAAAAAGAATTAACATACATAAATTCTTAAACATTAAATTAAATTGATTTCAATAGTTAGAATATATTAGTAAATATAAATAAGATTTAGAGATTAGATTTATAAATTTGTTCTACGTCATTATAGGTTTATAAGGAATATAAATATTATTATTACTGCACGTGCGTTGGTCAAATGCTATTTCAAACTTAAACTGCAACTAGAACTACGTACTTATATATTTTGATGTGTATTTAATCTTTCTTTAAAACGCTATTCATATTATAATTTATCATTTAAATATTCATTGACCGAGTAACACCCCTTTGATAATAGCAACCCTTTTACTTTTTAAAAGAATTTTTTATCATTTTCTTCCAATGTAATGTGTTTTGGGAGCTTATTGTACATCTTGATTGCGCTTCGGTACGGACCCTTTTTATACATTTCTAAGTCTTTTCCTTTTACCGGGGTCCAGTGGCGCCCTCATTTAAAATAAATCATTTCAAAGGAAACTGTGATATTATTTAAAATTTCGTCTTGATCAAACCCTAGATAACCATTTTAACTATTTTATGAACTACTGTTTATAATTTAAAGTGCGAACGTGAAGCTTTTCTACGCACATTTGCGAAAAACGGCCACTTTTAGCTAATGTGCGTAGAAAAGCTTCGCACTTTTAACTATAAACAGTAGTTCATAAAAATAGTTAAAAGGGTTATCTAGGGTTTGATCAAGACGAAATTTTAAATGATATCACCGTTTCCCTTCAAATGATTTATTTCAAATGGGGGCGCCACTGGACCCCGGAAAATTTGGGTATGGCCTTAACTTGCAATGTAGCTTGTTATTATCAAATCTTGCTGTAGTGTACCTCTAACACATTAACTATCACTATGACACTGGCTCATATTTACAACAAGACACGTCCGCTCTGTACGACATCTACTGTTAGACTGAGCGATCCGACTGCCGCATAACGTACTTATATAACGTACAACTGACGTTCTACCCTCGCTGCTCTTGTGAGTGGGACAGCATATGTATCTATTTATAGACACAGAACACTACACTTGCAAAAACTCATTTTCAATTTATAAAACAAAGTGCTTGGAAATCTGCGCTCTGATAAAGACCAATTAAATTTATGTTGAACCACAAATCGTGTTACGCGCCTACATGGCGTTTCATACAGTTTCTACCCACCGTTCATCCCACGCGTAATTTGCGCGGGTAGAAATTGTATGAGACGCAAGTTGCGTCGCGTACTTATCTCGCGGTGCGTGTGTTTCGCTTTAGGCGAAATAGTAGTAATGGTAATACTTTTAAAGGTTATTCATAACATTGTTTAAAGGTCATTCTCCAGATTGTTGGCAGTCAAATTTTTTATTATTACCATATTTACTTTTAAACGATTTATTTCAAACTAGAGGCAGTGCGCGGCTTCTCCCGCGTTAACCACGAAGTCGCGGGCGTGATGCAATATAGCCTATAGCCTTCCTCGATAAACGACCTATCTAATACCGAAAGAATTTTTCAAATCGGACCAGTGGTTCCTGAGATTAGCGCGTTCAAACAAACAAACAAACAAACTCTTCAGCTTTATATACACGCTGACTTTTCATTGGTTTTGGAAAAGAAAATGACGTATAGTAAATAAATTACTCTATCCATATAATCCAAAACGTAATCCAGATTTGTGTATGACATAAGATAAAAAAGTTACAAAAATGATTTTCGATCGAGACCACGTAGTACACTCGTCCAAAACTGTCGCGTGAACTCGCGTGACCCCGGCGGACGGCCGGCGGCGGCACTACTTATTGATCTCACGATTTTACTTTCGAGTTTTAGTCAAAAAAATTTGGTTCCGAATTTTTATTTTGACTAGCTAATCAGGTCTTACTAACGATTCTTAATAAGTGGCCTTCGGCTCCAAAACCAATAAAAAATCACCGTGTATAAGTATGGATGAGGGCGCCACTTCTGCTGCCATTTCGCCTTAACCTCAAAACAAAGCCCCAAGTGGTCTTAATGACCCACTTTGTACCCCATAATACCCCATGATCATCTTGCCCTCTGTCTCGATTAAGCGAGTTTATAAATAGACTGAAACAATCGATGACGAGTGCTTTTATCTTTCAGGGTTCTTTGCCCAAAGGGTAAAACGGGACCCTATATTACTAAGACAACACTGTCCGTCTGTCTATCTGTCACCACGGTATCAGTCATGAACCGTGATAGATAGACTTTTGAAAATTTTTTACGTGTCCATATATAACTGTTTAGCAGAAGCAGAGGGCACAGGGGCACTTGACTCTAACATTTTGCACTATAAAACCAAATATTTCAGAAAAAAACCCTAAATCAAAAAATTGAGTTCCGAAACTCACCATTCAACGATAGCCTACACGATGTGTTAATCGAGAAAAAAAAATTGACTCCCACTTTACTAGTATCGGAGATATCCTAAAAAAAAATTGCCAAGATTCTATTTTGCCACTTTTCTGACATGATTAATGTACATACCCATGCCAAAATACAGCTTTCTAGTTCTTATAGTCTCTAAGTAAAACAGCGAACGGACAAACAGACAGACATGGCGAAACTATAAGGGTTCCTTGTTTACTACGGAACCCTAAAAAGGCCGCAAAGATAACCTTCTCCTTTTTTGGAAGTCGGTTAAACATATATTGAAATAATGATTGCCTTTAACTTGTTCACGCAAAAATAACTTATTCTACAACTTTTCCACTAAATCAACATTATCAATCAGCATTTATCTGAAGTTGCTACAACTTATGCACTTAAATTGCCAAATGCGCAATGGTAACGCCCGTGTTAAGTAGGGATGCGTTTTCATTATCGACATAAATATCGATATCGACATAAGATTTTTGTTTTGTATTAAAAATATTTTGTGGTGTAGAGTAAGTACTTTGAAAATATTAGGTATCTAATAACAAGAGACGTCAAATGAATATTTTATGCATGTGATGGTGAGATCACTTTCTTTTTAAAACTTTGTTGAGCCAAGAAATACAATAGGTAGGCTTAATGTAAAAGCATTCTCTCCCTAGTTGGCGTTTAAATATCAGATAAAGGTATTAGATTAAATATATAGACATAATATTTATAAGTGCTTTAAAATTCTGTTAAATACATATACCATATATACAATAAATACATACAAATAAAATATATTAATATATATACATATGCATATTTATGTAAAATGGTAAGAAGTTATGAATTTTTCTAGTTACTTTTTTTCAGATTTAAGAAATAATCATCAGTAGCAGTAAGCAACTAACTTGATGCTGATGCGTTACTTTCCTAGCGTCATAAGGTCTTATGTCACAGTATTAGTCTCACTATTACAATACAATTATTTTAAATATGAAACTAAAAATATGGTAGCTATTTTATGACAGAATTAAGTTCTGTCTATCTATATTTTATTATAAAGTGTAGGAATTCACTAATTAGTTTTAGTTCTTACTTAGGTTTTGATTTAAATACTATAGCTGTAATTAAAGTTCAAGCAATAAATATTTCATTGTACCAGTTAAATAGGCCTCGAGGCACTCGTGTTGCTCTTCTAGGATGAGCTAGAAAGTTCCCAAGTAAAAGAAAGTTACCAATCATTTTATACAACTAAAAACCGACTTTATCGCCAAATTACACAAGTGAATTTGAAAAAAACATTGGGACCTTGAATGTTTACTTTTTCAAACAAAAAAAGGTTTTGTTAAAACGTCTTTGAATAATCGGTGAACATATATTATCGCGACGTATTTTGATATTTTGCTCTTTTTTGGAAGTCGATAAAAAATGTATCGATATTTCTTTCCGCATGATTTACTCCAAACACATCTCTAATGAAAACAAAAAAAAAACATCATTCACCGTAGCAATGGCGCTGAAAATCCCTGCGTCCGAAGTTGGGTAATTAAGAAAAGTTCGCGAATTTTTTGCTCTCAATTAGACTGGTCTTTTATCTCCCGAAATATGTGTACTTTGGGAATTAATTACGCTGTTGGGAGCTCAAATGAAGGGAATGTTATCATTAGGTTCGGTTGTTTTATTACTTATAACATTATTAGCATTTTTGTGCCTGAAAGGGCTAATACGCTATATTCCAACAAGTCAAATCAAGTACTTTTTTTTCTAAACGTCAAAACAGTTTCAATGGGATTTTGTATGAAATACAGGCAGATGACGTCATAGTTTTTTGAAGTCAAACAGCGCTCTTATTATCAGTTTTTCTGCAATAATAAATTTAAAATCACGTTCAAATGGATATGTTCAAAGACAAGTGACATTATTTTGCGACATTTTACTTTGTTGTCAGTACAAAATAATTTGTTTTTGGCTTAGGAAAATACCCAATTGTTGAAACATTACCATGTTACGAACTATCTTAAAACACAGTTCTGCAATATACAATTTTGAGTGTAAGTTTGAGTTGTTGGTTGGCTGGAAGAGATCCCTTCATGGGATAAGAATTTTTTTTTCTTAAGTCTATTCCTATTTTTAACTTCCCAAAAAGGAGGAGTCTGTCAATCAATGGCGATCTTTTTTAGGTATGTTCACCAAATATTCAAAGACGCCTGAACCGATTTGAAAAAATATTTTTTTATTAAAAAAAATGGTTTATACTTGTCAGGTAGTCCCTAGAAATATTATCAAAATCGGTTGTGTAGTTAGGGGGTGAAGTCGGTTTAGTTTGGAAAAATTATCTGCTAAATGCTTGATGTTCTCTTAGGTCTGATGCGCTCTCTGAACATATCTCCTTCAGTCATTACCTGGTTTCATTCCTATCTACATGGTCGCCGGCAGCGAGTGCGCATTGAGAATGATTTTTCTTCCTGGTGCCACACGTCTTCTGGTGTACCACAAGGTAGTGTGCTAGTGTGTGTCAAATTATTTTTTTCCTCCACCCAAAGTTTGGCTGGAAGAGATTGCATTTATAGCGATAAGTCCGCCTTTGTGCCTATATTGTTTCTTGTTGTTGTTATATTTTTTTATGTATATCATGGTGCAATAAAGTTAATTTGTATTGTATTGTATTTCCCTATACGACACAACTTTTGTCTTTTCTTTTACTTCATCCATGAACGAACTTCTTGGTCTTTATTTTCCTTTCTTGGCCCTCCACCTTTCCATCCATAATGTTTATTTATAAAGACCACTCGACAAGTATACCCTTTCAAACAGAAAGGACTTTTCCAAATGGAATAATCGGTCTCCCATACTGGTCTGGGAGAAATAAAATAAAGACTTAGAATGTACCAGCTGCTTCTCTTCCCACGCAGATCGTAAAAGCCGATCAAGGGAATGGGCAAAAATGCAAATCATGTTAACAGGCGATGCGGCTAGCAACCCATCACTGTATTGATTGCTTTTCCATCTTCTCGCCCACCATGACGCTAAAAGTGGCTTTTGGGTCTTGCGGCCCTGGGCTCTGCATAGAACCGCAGGACCCAAAATGCTCTGTCTGTCCCATTAGGGATAAAGACGTGATAGTATGTATGTATGTATGAATAATCGGTGAAAATACATCGAAAAAGATCACGCCCAATTGATAACCTACTTCTTTTTTGGGAGTCGGTTGTTTTTGTTTTTCGTGTGTTAATGGCCAACACTGGTGTCAGATTTTTTAGGCTGCCTTAAGGCATCTGACATAGTTTGGTGACTACCGCACAATGATGACATCCCAGACCAACGGCTTATAAGTGCCTTCCGAAGCACGAAGGAGCTCGAGAAAGTCGGTTAAAAATACATAGAAAATACTCCATTGACAAAAACCTATAGTTTTAAATTTATTGATGGTGATAAAAACAAGTAGTTCGCTTACAGGAACGCGTTATATAAGGTGCATCCATTATTTCATTGTGGGCAGAGCGATCCCGTTGAGTAGAGCGCAAAATAAAAACGGTACAGACTTGAAGTTTAGCACAAGCAGGCACTGTACGTCTCGGAAGTCAAATGTAACATTGAATGAGCGGGTGTCGTATAGACATAGATAAATACATAGATAAACATCCAAGACCCAGATCAATTTAGAAAAAAATATTTTCCATCTTGACCTGACCGGGGATCGAACCCGGGACCTCTGGTGTGGCGTAGCATGATGACCACTCGGCCACAGAGGTCGTCAAATGATTGGAAATATAATAAGACATGACACTTTCTTCAAAATAATAGTAGAAGGAAATATAGGATTGAGACGACGAAGAGGTTTTTCAATTGGAGTAAGGTCTAACTTGGACATTAAAAACCGGGCAATTTGCATTATAAAACAAAATATTTCAGAAACGGATCCCTAAATCAAAAAAATTGTGTTGACAAACACAATATTTTTGAAAGACCTGATTAACGATACCCCACAAGGTGGGTTATTCGAGAAAAAAAAAGATTCCCACTTTACTTGTATGGAAGCTACCCTAAAAAAAATTCTTTAACATTATTTAACCTTCTTTCGGCATATACATACTCCTGCCAAATTGCAGTTTTCTAGTACCCTTAGTCAGATAGACAGACAGACATGACGAAACTATAAGGGTTCTTTGTTTACCACTAAACTATAAAAAGACGGCAGAGAAAAGAGAGAAATGGAGGCATCACCACTTAACTCCACTGACAAGAGCAAGCTCTTAAATTACAAGACGTGTAATTAAAAACATATTTATCATTATCATCATCATCAGGATTTTTTGTCTCCACTGCAGGAGCATGACCCTCTGTACTAACAGAGCTATACTTGGCCAGAGCAGCCAGAGGACTTGCACTCTCCTCGCTGGCCAGACGGGTTGGAGAGGTCTAATTGACGTTTATAAGCTTTGTTTAGCTTGTATTCCCTAAGTCGCCTTCTACGACATCCACGGGAGGACTTGGAATGGCCCTATTCTAGTCTGCCGAGAACCACACAGCAAAAAAACATATTCACGAGATACTTATCTGTACTCTCGATACTGGCCAGGAGTTCCCGCCTACGTAATAAGGACGTGGGAAGTGGGAAACACGGGAACGCAATAACCCAGTAGTTTTAGTGACGGCGTATGTATATTTACGATAAGTGATTTCAACACTCATACATACATACATACATACTATCACGTCTTTATCCCTAATGGGGCAGACAGAGCATTTTGGGTCTTGCGGCTCTATGCAGAGCCTAGGGCCGCAAGACTCAAAAGCCACTTTTAGCGTCATGGTGGGCGAGAAGATGGAAAAGCAATCAATACAGTGACGGGTTGCTAGCCGCATCGCCTGTTAAAATGATGATGAAGAGTTTTTTTGCTTCAATATGTAATCTATACTTATTAATGACAAGGTTGAAATAGTTTACACAGGCTTGTCCCTAGTGCGGGAATCTTTGTTAATCATACAGTGTATTAATTCTGTCGATAAATAAATGAGTATGTATTTTAGTTTCTTTAAAAACGGAGACGATAATTGCCAATTATCAAGAGGTATAAATATCCAAACATAAATGATTTTTGACTTTTTTTGTCAAAATATCCGAAACAAAGGTTAACACGTCAAAATCAAAATACTTTATTTAATTTTGGATTTATACAATTTATTAAGATAATACGGAATGACGCAGATAAGGGGAGGCTTATGCACAGCAGTGGATTTTTTAAAGGGAAATTTCTAGAAAGTGTCATGTTAACCATAATAATATATTTATTTATTGCCTAGAAATTATATTTATGCAGTGAAGGATTGCCAACATTTCTTTGTAACACTCATTATTTTCTGAAATAAAAAAATGTGGTCAAAATTAAGTGTTTTTTATATGAACTGACCCCTCCTTAAGTGTAAAGTGTTTTTTTTATATGAACTGACGATTGAGTTCACCCCCGAACTACTCAACAATTCTATACATTTATGACCATCTGACAAGTAATGCCCTATCAAACAGAAAAATATATTTTTCCAAATCAAATAAGGCGTCTTTAAATAATCGGTAAACATAAAAAAATAAATAAATAAAGAACGCGATGATTTGTTATTCACCTCCTTTTTTATGTCGGTTATAAATTAGCTTAGGTATAGGTACTTACTCCATGAGCGATAGTAAACAAGGGCATTAACGTTTGATTTTGCACACGCAATCCGAGCATCGATGTTTTAAGTCCATAAAACATACATACATACATATTTTCATACCTGTTTCCCATGGGGGTAGACAAAGACTGTGGATTTCCACTAACTACGAACCATGGTATAATAAAATAAGGTTTCTCTTCCCGTGACAGCTAATGACGTAGGTGGAACTTGACTACGTCATCAGTTTGATGTGCTGCCACTGTGTGAAATTGAATTACCTGAGCGTGATGCATTTTTGAACTTTATATATCCATTTTGAATTAATAATCCATTATATCAATTTATAAAATATTGAATTGATGAATCACGCGGGAATCGCGAGATACTTACTAGCTAAGTTACTTCATATTTTATTTAATATTCATGAACTAATTGAGAAAGTCCTTAAATTTACTGAAAAGAACAATCAGTGGCAACACTTTCGTGACGTAGTCAAGTTCCATCTCGGAAAGAGAATACCTTATTTTATTATACCATGCTACGAACCTTGCAAACCTCTTTTGCTTCACACACTCATAACTCTTTTCATGCATGTTCTCCGGTTATGGGTACTCCTTACATCCGTAAAACATATGGGAGAAATTCTCAAAAACCCTACAAACTGAATTTCAACGCAGATTAAGCTATCACATATAACTTTCCACGAAACAGGTAACAAAATGGATTTAAGACCTAACAAAATGGATTAGGGCCGTGCCATCTGCCGGTCCGATTGGTTCCGATAGTTATTGGAGGGTGAAATTGATGAAATGATAAAAAGGCATAATCTTGCGTAAATCGAGCGCTGGGTCTTGCCATGTCTCAATAATGGAAGGAATTTTCTCAATAAGTACCCACGTTCTTTAAATTTCGCTAATTGACGACTATTTCAGAACCTTGGCTTCTTCTTCTTCTTATATTTAAGAGCTGGGCTCTTGTCGGTGGAGTGCTTTCCATGTCTCTCTTCCTTCCGCTAAGTTCTTAACCTCTTTATTTTATACTTTTCTCCATTTTGACTCCATTTTAGCGTCATGGTGGGCGAGAAGATGGAAAAGCAATCAATACAGTGATGGGTTGCTAGTCTAGGTCTAGCAACCTTAGCTTATGGCTCTGAAACGTGGTCCCTTATCCCTTAGCTCTGAAACGCGCTATAGAGAGTGCTGTGCCTGGTGTTTCTCTACGCGATTGAATAAGAAATGAGGAAATTATAATATATAAAAAAATTTTTTTTTTGTATATGTAATCATGCGAATGTCCGTGAATGCACCCATTATGGCTCCAACGGAAGATCAGCGCTGGGATCTCGCTAATGCAAATCCTAGCATATGCTGAGTTGGAGACCATTTTGGAGGACAAGGAACTTAATTTTTTTTTTGTACTTTAAGAATTTGTTTATGTAATTTTATTGTGTTGTTTTTGTCCTTCGAATAAATGGTATATCTATCTATCTATCTAAATTCGTAGGAGAACGAAATTCACTGGCAGCCCAGGGGATTAGCTCGTTGAAGTGGCAATGGGAGGGAAACATAGCGCGACGAATCGATCGCCGATGGGGCATATAGATTCTCGAATGACGACCGCGTAGGGCAAGCGAAGCGTAGGACACCAACCCACAAGGTGGTCAGACGACCTGATCAAGGTACCTGAAAAGAGCTGGATGCAGGCTGCTCTTAATGGGACATTTCCGAATTTTTTGAAAGAGACCTATGTTCAGATTTCTGAACATAGGTCTCTTCCAAAAAATTCGGAAAAATTCGTCCATTTGGACGTTATGTGGCTGAAATGATAGGAACCTTGATAGCCTGACGTACACATTATTAATTTGTTGCGGCAGTGGCCTACAGATAATACGGAATGACGCAGATAAGGGGAGGCTTATGCACAGCAGTGGATTTTTTAAAGGGAAATTTCTAGAAAGTGTCATGTTAACCATAATAATATATTTATTTATTGCCTAGAAATTATATTTATGCAGTGAAGGATTGCCAACATTTCTTTGTAACACTCATTATTTTCTGAAATAAAAAAATGTGGTCAAAATTAAGTGTTTTTTATATGAACTGACCCCTCCTTAAGTGTAAAGTGTTTTTTTTATATGAACTGACGATTGAGTTCACCCCCGAACTACTCAACAATTCTATACATTTATGACCATCTGACAAGTAATGCCCTATCAAACAGAAAAATATATTTTTCCAAATCAAATAAGGCGTCTTTAAATAATCGGTAAACATAAAAAAATAAATAAATAAAGAACGCGATGATTTGTTATTCACCTCCTTTTTTATGTCGGTTATAAATTAGCTTAGGTATAGGTACTTACTCCATGAGCGATAGTAAACAAGGGCATTAACGTTTGATTTTGCACACGCAATCCGAGCATCGATGTTTTAAGTCCATAAAACATACATACATACATATTTTCATACCTGTTTCCCATGGGGGTAGACAAAGACTGTGGATTTCCACTAACTACGAACCATGGTATAATAAAATAAGGTTTCTCTTCCCGTGACAGCTAATGACGTAGGTGGAACTTGACTACGTCATCAGTTTGATGTGCTGCCACTGTGTGAAATTGAATTACCTGAGCGTGATGCATTTTTGAACTTTATATATCCATTTTGAATTAATAATCCATTATATCAATTTATAAAATATTGAATTGATGAATCACGCGGGAATCGCGAGATACTTACTAGCTAAGTTACTTCATATTTTATTTAATATTCATGAACTAATTGAGAAAGTCCTTAAATTTACTGAAAAGAACAATCAGTGGCAACACTTTCGTGACGTAGTCAAGTTCCATCTCGGAAAGAGAATACCTTATTTTATTATACCATGCTACGAACCTTGCAAACCTCTTTTGCTTCACACACTCATAACTCTTTTCATGCATGTTCTCCGGTTATGGGTACTCCTTACATCCGTAAAACATATGGGAGAAATTCTCAAAAACCCTACAAACTGAATTTCAACGCAGATTAAGCTATCACATATAACTTTCCACGAAACAGGTAACAAAATGGATTTAAGACCTAACAAAATGGATTAGGGCCGTGCCATCTGCCGGTCCGATTGGTTCCGATAGTTATTGGAGGGTGAAATTGATGAAATGATAAAAAGGCATAATCTTGCGTAAATCGAGCGCTGGGTCTTGCCATGTCTCAATAATGGAAGGAATTTTCTCAATAAGTACCCACGTTCTTTAAATTTCGCTAATTGACGACTATTTCAGAACCTTGGCTTCTTCTTCTTCTTATATTTAAGAGCTGGGCTCTTGTCGGTGGAGTGCTTTCCATGTCTCTCTTCCTTCCGCTAAGTTCTTAACCTCTTTATTTTATACTTTTCTCCATTTTGACTCCATTTTAGCGTCATGGTGGGCGAGAAGATGGAAAAGCAATCAATACAGTGATGGGTTGCTAGTCTAGGTCTAGCAACCTTAGCTTATGGCTCTGAAACGTGGTCCCTTATCCCTTAGCTCTGAAACGCGCTATAGAGAGTGCTGTGCCTGGTGTTTCTCTACGCGATTGAATAAGAAATGAGGAAATTATAATATATAAAAAAATTTTTTTTTTGTATATGTAATCATGCGAATGTCCGTGAATGCACCCATTATGGCTCCAACGGAAGATCAGCGCTGGGATCTCGCTAATGCAAATCCTAGCATATGCTGAGTTGGAGACCATTTTGGAGGACAAGGAACTTAATTTTTTTTTTGTACTTTAAGAATTTGTTTATGTAATTTTATTGTGTTGTTTTTGTCCTTCGAATAAATGGTATATCTATCTATCTATCTAAATTCGTAGGAGAACGAAATTCACTGGCAGCCCAGGGGATTAGCTCGTTGAAGTGGCAATGGGAGGGAAACATAGCGCGACGAATCGATCGCCGATGGGGCATATAGATTCTCGAATGACGACCGCGTAGGGCAAGCGAAGCGTAGGACACCAACCCACAAGGTGGTCAGACGACCTGATCAAGGTACCTGAAAAGAGCTGGATGCAGGCTGCTCTTAATGGGACATTTCCGAATTTTTTGAAAGAGACCTATGTTCAGATTTCTGAACATAGGTCTCTTCCAAAAAATTCGGAAAAATTCGTCCATTTGGACGTTATGTGGCTGAAATGATAGGAACCTTGATAGCCTGACGTACACATTATTAATTTGTTGCGGCAGTGGCCTACCGTTGAATCCCGGGTTGGATTTACACCTTTAAGTTGTAAGTACAATTTGACTCATGTATTATCAATTTTCATCTACCACTGCCTGCTTCCAGCGAAAGAAATCATAGTGAAGAAACGTATGCACACTAGTGTGTAATACTGTCTATTGTCATGTCATGTAGCAGTTATTCAGCTCGAAACATCTGACACCAGGGGGTTACTCTAGAGATATGGGACACTCCAAAAGAGCAAGACGGATTTTACTACATCACCACCTTTCAATGTCAAGAAACATTAAGCATTAATGTATAAGTAATCTCCCATGCTGGTCTGGGAGAAATAAAAAAACTTAGAATGTACCAGCTGCTTCTCTTCCCACGCAGATCGTAAAAGCCGATCGAGGGACTGGGCAAAAATGCAAATCATGTTAACAGGCGATGCGGCTAGCAACCCATCACTGTATTGATTGCTTTTCCATCTTCTCGCCCACCATGACGCTAAAAGTGGCTTTTGGGTCTTGCACCCTGGGCTCTGCATAGAACCGCAAGACCCAAAATGCTCTGTCTGCCCCATTAGGGATAAAGACGTGATAGTATGTATGTATGTATGTATGTATGTATAAGTAATAACAATAAATAAAGTCTTATTTGGTTTGACATAGAAATAGGACGTCATATTCGGACGACTATCAAATTATTTTATGGAGTAACGGTCCCATTAGACTTTTATACATTTGATAGAGCTCAGCACATTTATCCTTTTCCGAGAAACTGTATGTTTGTCACGGTTTAACAAATTATACCTACATAGACGAGTAACAGTTGACTGAAATAAAATAGACCAGATTAATAAGCTCTTTGTCTAAAAACATTATCTAAATAAGACATATTTTTGCGAGATATACTAAGTATACACAACCCAATGCTCGGAATATTTTCCCTGCAAAACAGACTGCAAAAAGTTATAAGCCGAATCATTAATAAGCCTGTCAAAACACAGCCTCCCAAGACGATACGATTGTGAAATACGACAGCTGTCCAAATAACAGATATTTTTGCCAGAAATAATATTTGTAGTAGTAAATTATAGGATAATTATAGTAGTAAATTAATTAGGGATTATTTGATAAGTTGGCCTCACTGTCATTTATTTATTTAAGTTGGTTTCATAAGCTTTTTGTGGGAGACAATTTGTTTCTTTCAACAAATACCAAATGATAATTATAAAGAAATACGATTTAGATAAGTCATTGTTAAGTTTATTAGCTATGCAAATTGCAAAAGAAAACGAATTTTACACCGCTATACCCTATATTCTAGGCTACGTTTGATTTCCATCAAACATAGACTAGAATATATATGCCAGAAATAATATGTCAAATGAGTATGTAGTAAATTAATTAGAGACTATTTTAATAAGTTGGTAACGCTGTCATTAATTTGTTTAACTTGGTTTCATAAGCTTTTTGTGGGAGACTGTTGTAATTTAGAGTAAATTTTATAATCTTAATTATGAAAACGATACACGTAGCGACATCTAGCATTAGTCTGAGAAAATACAAACTGTCTGTAATCTCTGGTTAAGTTATATTTTTATTCTATGTTTGTCTATGCTCTTACCTGTTCCCTCCAAAATATAGAAAATGGTTGTACGCACGTATTTTACAAGAAAAGAAAGTAATAATTAAAATAACATATTTTATTTAGGCAAACCATAATATTAACTATTTTAACAGAGACAATTTGTTTTTTTCATCAAATGCAAGATTTGACCTAAACAAACATTCATACAAACAAGATACATTGCAAGTTAAATAAAAGCTTGTAAAAAATACGACTTAGACAAGTCATTGTTAGACTAGTTTATTAGCCAGGTAAATTAAAAAAATTGATGTTTTTATTTTTAGTAATAGTTTTAATATATAGAATAGCTTTTAGTTTAACATAATTTCATTAGATATCATTATGTCCTGTATTTGTTTATTTTGTGCAATTGTTAAAGTATCTAATTAAATTTTCTTTGATAAATCCGAAAATAAAGAATATACAGTAAGGCTTCCTAATTAAAAAAATCTACTTTCAAGCGTTAACCCCCCTTTTAAACCACTGAACCGATTTCCATCCAACATAACTAAGAACTAACTCACAATCGATAAGCTTTCAAACAAAAAAAAAACATAAAAATCTAAATCGCGTTTAGTTTTTAGGGATAAATACGTAGATTTAGGTCGACTGCATAGCTTTAAGGTAGATAGATACCTAGTATAAGATAACTCTTTATTGAACTTCAAAAGAAAAAAGTAACAAATATATTTTTTACATTAAATGAGTACAATAGGCGGTCTTATCGCATCTTACAGTTATTTAAATGTTACTGAAAAGGAACGTACCCTTGTGTGGTTAAAAGGGAAAACGTAAATTAATGTATGTACATATAAAATAACAAATACGCAATCCACTTTTCCCCTTAATTATGCGACTGGATACGCTAGGCGTGTTTTTACGTTTTCGTGAGTATGAATAAAGTGTAAGATAATTGAGGTATTCCGCAAAGCGCTCCAATTTTGAGGCGCACCAAATGAGGCGCTCCATTTTTATTCCTCGAAGCGCACCGTTTTGGAGCGCTTCCGATAGCAATTAAAAATATTAAAATTTTATTCCTCGAAGCGCACCCACGTTTAAAAATAGGGAAGAGCAAACGTAATAAATTATATCGATGATTTAAAAAAAACTCGTAATTTGTGCATCGTCATCATTGCAGTTGCTTAACCAAAATACTCCACTGCAGGAGCACGACCCTCTCTATTACTATCAGAGCCATACTTGGCCACGTAATTTTTTAAATACACAATAACATTGCTCTTTGAATACACATTATAGTGCAGAAAGCGAAAAAATATTTTTCTGTCAATTTCGTACTTTTGACATGTCAAACACACGATGCACAAATGAGTTTTTAAAATCATCGATATAATTTATTACGTTTGCTTCATGCTCTTCCCTATTTTTAAACGTGGGTGCGCTTCGAGGAATAAAATTTTAATATTTTTAATTGCTATCGGAAGCGCTCCAAATCGGTGCGCTTCGAGGAATAAAAATGGAGCGCCTCAAAATTGGAGCGATTTGCGGAATACCTCAGATAATTTTACCACGATTTTTGTGAGTTCTCATTATGAGCTTAATTATACACGGTGATTTTTCATTGGTTTTGGAACCCTTTGGACCTTTTGGGTATTTAAAACGGCTATCCCATGCTGGTCTGGGAGAAATAAAAAACTTAGAATGTACCAGCAAAAATGCAAATCATGTTAACAGGCGATGCGGCTAGCAACCCATCACTGTATTGATTGCTTTTCCATCTTCTCGCCCACCATGACGCTAAAAGTGGCTTTAGGGTCTTGCGGCCCTGGACTCTGCATAGAACCGCAAGACCCAAAATGCTCTGTCTGCCCCATTAGGGATAAAGACGTGATAGTATGTATGTATGAATGTACCTATGCAAATTTTCTACTAGTTCATTTGCCTGAGGTGTATAATAGGTTGTGTAGAAAAAGGTTCTTGAATGGCGACCACTTACTGGCAAGCGAAGCGTAGGACTCACAAGGTGGTCTGACGACCTGACCAAGGTCGCTGGAAGGCGCTGAATGCAAGCCGCTCTCGGTCGGTCATTTTGGAAATCCTTCTTCTTCTTATCGTGTGTGTTAGTGACTAACACTAGTGTCAGAGTTTTTAAACCGCCTTAAAGGCCTCTGACATGGTTCTTTAGGTAACGATCAATGTCAAAGACAGTGACCGGGACCGACGGCTTAACGTGCCCTCCGAAGCACGGATCATCTTACTTATCAGACAATTAGGTGATCAGCCTAATGTCCTAACCAAACTAGGACAACAACACAGAGTCGTTGCCCCCGCCGGGAATTGAACCCGCGACCTCCTGGTATGAGCCGAACACTCTAACCACTACACCACGGAGGCAGTTGGAAATCCTTGGGAGAGGCCTATGTCAAGCAGTGGACGTTATGTGGCTGAAATGATGATGATGACGTTGTATTCAGTTGCATTATCAGTTTCAGTCACTACATTTCACAGGATTCAGTACCCAAAGGGTAAAAACGGGAACCTGACTCCGCTGTCCGTCTTTCGGTCCGTCTGTCCGTCCGACTGTCACCAGGCTGTATCTCATGAACCGAGAAAGCTAGATAGTTAAAAGTTTCACAGATGATGTATTTCTGTTGACGCTATGACAATAAATAATGGAAACAGAATAACGTATATTTTAACTGGAGCTCCTATATAACAAACGTATTTTTTTATAGGTTTAAATTACGTTTAAATACGCTATGGTATATACGAGGTATAATGGAAGAATCCCTTACACACTGCACAGTGCAGCATACACTGATCAGGTTTATTATAATACTAGCTGTACCCGTGGGCTTCACTCCCCGTGGGAATTTCGGGATAAATAGTACCCTATGTCCTTCCCCGAGTCTCAAACTATATTCATACCAAATTTCATCCAAATCGCTTCAGTACTTTAAGCGTAAAGAGGTAACAAACAAACAAACAAATATACAAACTCACTTTCGCATTTATAATATTAGTAGCTAGTAGAATAGTAGGATACTTAACTGTAGCAAATTCGCTTATCAAGTATTTTTTGAAAAAATCTAATTCGCAAATCATTTCGAGGAATAGCCTCTAGGAGAAGGTTTCTCTAATCAGATTATAAAATAAGGTCTTACTTATTTAGATATTTGCAAAAATCTCAAAGACCTTCATTTTCAAGCAAGGTCAAGCTTTTTTGAGTAAGTGACGTAACGATTACGAGATTCTTTGAGTAATGTCAGCAATTTACACTTTCAGTACTGAACTGTATTGACACTGTCATCGACCAACACAACAACTTAACAATAACCAACGGAATGACGGTAATTTAAAGAGACATTGACAGTTGACAGATATTATTGTTTTTTTAGTGCAGGCATAGGAAAAATGTAAACTTCGACTGCTGTGTGTCGTCACTTCCGGTGTAATGTTTAAAATTACATAAAAAAATCCTGATAACACGTTGAAGTTTTTCATTCAAATTATTGTCTTAAAATTGTCTACTTATATATTTTTGAAGGCACCTTCAACACTTTTATATTTTTTTAGTGGACAAGCCAACTCGAAAGAGAAAGAGCTGGTTTTGGCGCAAAAGCAAACACATCAAGACACACATGAAACGTCCGTTAATTCACATTTACAATATTAATTGGATTTTCTCAATGATGCCTTTAACATTTAAGTTATTAGTGTAAATTACTGTTTTTGTATCGCACAGCTGCGGTATACACGAAGTAATTGCTAGTTCTCGTGATAACGCGTTGGAATTTCTTTGCTCCGGTAAATATGTAATGAGAGGGTGATATTTACGATTCTAGGGTTATTAAGGGGTAGGTGAATAAATACGTAGCGTGAGGGTTTATACTGATAATTTTTACTAATATCCCCAATTTACACTATAGAAATTGAAATAACTTTTCAAAACAGAAGAGTTTTAACTAACTCGCTTCTAAAAAACGCGTTTTGTCTAGTAAGAACTAGTTTTACCGCATATTCAATTTTGAGCATTAGTTAATTCTAGTTTTAACAAAGACATTAAGTAAAAACTAGTTCTAACTAGGAAAAACGCATTCTATCTAAAAACTGGTTTTAACTGTAACATACACATTCAAATTGATACTGTTTTTGTATCGCACAGCTGCAGTATACACAAAGTAATTGTTAGTTCTCGTGAGAACGCGTTGGAATTTCTTTGCTCCGGTAAATATGTAATGAGAGGGTGATATTTACGATTCTATGGTTAGTTATTAACCGGTAAATAAATGTCCACGTTCATTGTCTTACTATTGTGTCTGGTATTGGCGGTAAAGGAACGGGTAAGGGGTAGGAAAATAAATACGTAGCGTAAGTGTTTATTCTGGTAATCTCTACTTACATAAAAATATTACATTATTAAAATTGGAATAATTTTTCAAAACTAAACACCGACTTCTGCTCCAAACTACGAAACAGATTTTGATGAAACTTTCTATGGGATCACCTGACATGTACGCTCTTTTAATCAAAAAAAAATTTTCCGAATTGGTTTAGGCATCTTCGAATAATCGGGGAATGAATGAACATACATGGAAAAAATTGGTACATTCAAATTGATAACAATCTCTTTTTTAGTAGTCGGTTAATGAATTGTTAGTGTAAATGACTGTTTTTGTATCGCACAGCGGTATACACGAAGTAATTGCTAGTTCTCGTGAGAACGCGTTGGAATTTCTTTGCTCCGGTAAATATGTAATGAGAGGGTGATATTTACGATTCTAGGGTTATTAAGGGGTAGGTGAATAAATACGTAGCATGAGGGTTATTACTGCTAATCTATACTTACATACAAATATTACATTAAAATTGCAAAAATTTTCAAAATTACAATTTACTACATCACCAAACTATATAACAGATTTTGATAAACTTTCTATAGGATCACCTGACAGGTACGCTCTTTTAAAAAAAAACGACGGGTTGCACTCTGGGAGTGCCGGCAGAAGTGAAAACTTGAATATTAACGTTGTGCATTTTTGATATTTTGGAATGGTTAGGGAATAATTTTGCACGAATTGCTTTAATTATCAGTATAAAATATTTCAAATCTTTTCTGAACCACAGTCTGTCACAAATGTCACAAGCATGACCAAATTTATTTTCAACAAAATAATTTTCAAATACACAGCAGTATGGCCACTACACAGACGGTCGAGCCATCAGCTGTCACCATCCATGGATGCGCGTAGCACGCTGTAACATAAACACACACGAACATTCGCGCAAGCGCCCTGCGCCGTATTACGAATTTTCGATCAGGTCACGTGTCCTGACGCGAGTTTAAGATTTTTTACCCATTCCAAAAAAAGTGCACAAAGCCGCTAAAGAAGTTTTCACTTTAAAAAAAAAAGAATTTTTCGAATTGGTTTAGGCATCTTCGAGTAATCGGGGTCGAATAAACCATACATAAAAATATATCCATTCGAATTGATATTGTTTTTGTATCGTACAGCGGTATACACGACGTAATTGCTCGATCTTGTGAAAGCGCTACCGAATTTCTTTGCTCCGGTAAATATGTAATGAAGGGTCATATTTACGGTTCTAGGGTTAGTTATTAAGGGTTAGGAGAATAAAATGTATCGTGAGTGTTTAACAATATACCAAAGTACAGGATATCGAAAAAATATGTACCTACATAAAAGAGAACTTATTGGTCCTGCGGGGAGAGGAAAGATGGGCTTGGGCTTCGCTCTTGCCTCGCGACTAAGCCTTCGGCCTCGCTTTCCGCTCGACCTGTGGTCTCGCGCACACTCAGGAATTATGCTTGTTTGGCGGCCATCTTGAATTTTGTTTTTTTTTTAAACCATAGTGCCTGTCACCAGCTTCGCTAGAATGGTGGCCGATGGAATAGCTTACAGACACACGCGCGTTACGTACGTACAACGGACAACTCAAAAATTTTGACACGTTGTTTATCCCTATGGTTGACTGAGAGAAAATGCTCTCCGCCAATTGTTAAAAGTATATTTGTACTATGGAACATTAAAGTGTATCAAATAAAATAACATCCTTTTCTGCTATCTCAAGAATTTATTACATGATGGCGTCATTCTGTTGATGTAGCCCAAAAATAACAAATTCTAATATTCTGTTGTGTTTTAAAATAAATATTTCGTTTTGCATCGTCAAAATTAAATGGACAAGCGAAATGAATTTTTGCGCCGCGTGTTTTTTTTTTATGATATTGTCACTTTTATTGTTGCGACACTAATGAAAACATGCATGTTTAATTGTTTAATCTATTTAACCGACTTTAAAAAAAAGAGAGAGGTGTTTTTGTTTTTCAATGTTTTTATTTATATTCCCCGATTAAGCAAAAAAGCCTGAACCTATTTGGAAAATTCATTTTTCGTTTGAAAGGCTATACTTGTAAGGTTGTCAAAATCGGTTGTGTAGTTTGGGAGTGAAAACGGTTTTTAGTCTTGAAAGATTATCTTTGTTACCAGTTTTTTTTAGTTCACCTGTCCCGTTGTCTGTCGTTCTGTTTGTAATGAAATCTTGCGAGTATAGACCCACTTCCTGGTTTCCGATTGAGCTGAAATTTTGCAAGCATATGTATATCACGTGACAATGCAATATTTTCATGATGTTCAGCTGATCTGATGATGGAGCCGAAGGATGATCATAGGAATTCTGTAATGAAACGACGCAATTCCATCGAATTTGGGCTCGTTTAATTCGTCTTGAGGAGACTCTTTAGATAAAAGCTTGTTTAAAAAAATATTCTGTTTCAAATTGTAAGGGATTGTACCTACCTAACATTTTTTAACGGCGAAACTGTTACGTTCCCTATTGAAAATTACAATGTAGTAAAATTCGGATAGTTGCCCCGGGGGTAAAGTTGCCTTGATTGCAATTACTCGAGTTTCGCGAATGAAACACACATTATTTGATTAAAACTAACGTGAGATGCAATCATTCTTAAATTCAGTAAACGGGTTACTCACGTATAGAGTCAGCTACTGCCGACATGTTTCGACCTCATCCGGAGGTCTTCATCAGGGCGAATGTGACGAGAGGCCCGTACACCGCACCGGCTCGCGACACACTCATGTTCGACGGTTCGGTAGATGGTGGTCGAAACATGTCGGCAGTAGCTGACTCTATACGTGAGTAACCCGTTTACTGAATTTAAAAATGAAACACATTTTATTTTATTTAGCTATCGAGAGACTCTGCAACTTTGACTAAGTTGACCGTTTTGCATGTCTCTGTACAATTGCATGGGACGGCTAGGTGCGATCAAAGTTTTTGCAGGATAAATGTCCTCTTTCTCAACAGGCATCTATCCTAAACGTAATTTACATGGATTAGGAAACTACCCTCCCCTACATGGGATAGTTGGACTAAAATTAAAAGTTCCGCAAAAATCGACAATCCTCTAGAAATATCAAAGATATTGTTTATTCCTTTTTTAAAAATTTGAAGGTAATAAGCCAAAGTACCTACCCGTTTTACAAATAAAGAATCTTGCTTTTTGGACAAAGAGATATAAAGTAATTTAAAAAACTGTCCTGGTTTTACCCTAGATGCTAAACAGGAATTGTTGGTGTTGAAGTCTGTCATAATGCGGCCAAGCGGAATATCACAGGGGCCGTAATCGGTGTCAATCATTATAATGGAGATCGTTATTCTCTGTGATCCTGCCGTGTTTACAAGTAGTGAGTACCCTACCTACTGATATGACAATCCTAGTGTTTTGTTTTTCGTTATTATAGGTACTTAGTAAACGGGTTACTCACGTATAGAGTCAGCTATTGCCGACATGTTTTGACCTCATCCGGAGGTCTTCATCAGGGCGAATGTGACAAGGCCCGTACGGGACCCTTGTTTTTTTGCATATTTTTTTTGTCCTAATATGCTTTGGCATACTGGGTTTGGCATAAAATATTTTGTCATAATAGTTTAGGCATGAGTTGTTTTTTGGCATACTGGTAGTTGGGCATAATTATATTTTAGGCTAATTTGTTACGGCATAATGTTAATTGGCATAATCTCCTTAGGCATAGTAACTATAAGTTTAATAATAAGGAAATGCATTTCTACGAATAAAATGAGTAAAACGGGAGCGAGCGACTTAAGCTTAGGGCGAAAATAACACAGACACAAAAAAATCTTTGCCACAGAGTATAGGTTAGGTTAGTTAGGTTTCCTGTGACCAAAACACTAGCGAGCGAGCGAAGCGAGCGATCGACTCTAGCTTAGGGCGAAACTAATACATACACAAAAACAACTTACATCCTAGTTAGGGCTAAATAATGATTATGCTGAAGTACATTATGCTTAAAATTATTATGCATACTCCATTATACGAAAGGACGTTATGCTTAAAAACGATTGTGCATGTTACGTGATATTATAGCTTAAATTTGTATGCTTATAAATAGTGATCCGGCCCGTACACTGCACTGGCTCGCGGCACACTATACGCGGCAGTAACTGACTCTATACGTCAGTAACCCGTTCACTACTAAATATATATAATGTCTGTATCTCACGTTAGTTTTAATCAAAAAAAATGTTTTTTGTGTTTGTAAGTGGCCTTACTGGTGTCAGATTTTTCAGGCTGCCTAAAGGTGTCTTTTTTTTTTTTTTTTTTTTTTATGTTATAAGTCGGCAAACGAGCAAGCGAGCCTCCTGATGGTAAAAGGTCATCGTTGCCCATGGACACATACAACACCGGAGGTGCCGTCTATGCGTTGCCGGCCTTTTAGAGTCCTATTAACACACCTTTTGAAGAACCCCATGTTGTAGCGCAAAGGAAACACCTCAGCTGGAAGCTTATTCCACATCTGACACGTCCTGGGGAAAAATGAACGTGATGCCCTAGTGGTTTTTGGATACCAGGCGTCTAAGATATGAGGGTGAGCTCTCTCTCTGTGACGCGAGGTGCGGTGGTAAAATCGTGACGGTGGCACCAATTTGAAAAGTTCCTCAGAACACTCCCCGTTGTAGAGACGATAGAACATACATAAAGAGCCCACGTCTCTCCGGTGTCTTAGTGTTTCTAATCTGTCTGTAAGTTTGGGATCGTCGACAATACGTACAGCCCGACGTTGGATCGAGTCAAGTGGAAGGAGTTGGTATTCTGGTGCTCCAGCCCAGAGAAACGAGCAGTACTCCATGTGTGGTCGGACTTGGGCTTTGTAAAGTAAAAGCCTGTGACCCGGTGTAAAGAACTTCTTCGCTCTGTTGAGCACACCAAGTTTTTTTATCTGACATAACTAGACGAGTGTTGTATAATGATGACAGTTGGAACCAATGGCTTATACGTGCCTTCTGAAGCACAGAAAAGTTTCAGAAAATTTGTGGTCACTGGTCACCTATCCAAGTGTAGACCACGTTCGATGTCGCCACCGAACTCCTTGTTGTAAAAATTTACTATATTTTGTATTTTTTATTAATTTTAGGCACAGTAGTGTTTGTTATAAAGGGGCAACGGTAAATTTTCGTCTACTTTCATGAATAAAATTAAATTAATATTTTATATTAATTATATTAATATTTTACAATAATGACAAAAATACATTTAAGATCCTCATAACAAGTCCTTTCATTTGACTAAGGTTTGCAAAACGTTTTTTTTTTTAATTTCCTAATTTATCCACCGAAAATGACCCTTATTTAATAAAAAGAATGTTTATTTACTTTGCACAAAGAACTGTATTTGAGTTATAGAATTACGCCATCCTATCAAATTTCATCTGATTTTGTCCAGTAGATTCGGAGCAAATTGGTTGTGACAGACAGACGCACGAGTGATCCTATAAGGGATCCATTTTTCTATTTTTTACGAAACTCTAAAATAATCGTGACAAATTGATAATCTGCTCTTTTTTTGTAGTAGATGAAAAAGATGTTGTTTTTGCAGGTTTGCTATGTGGCTTCCGGCTCAAGATAACAGCGCTCCATCTCTTTCTGTGGATGTCGTAAGAGGCGACTAAATGACTAAACACAAATATACCGTCCTACACTAGCTGCCTTCCAAATGAGGGTGGCCATCGGGCGGCTACCGTTTGTAAAACTTTACGCGTAAATGCATCTTCAAAGAGGGTTGACGTCAGGCAAACAGCCGGTCGGAAAGCTACAGTCAAATCGTTCTATTTCTTCTCGATTTCATGTGCTCTTCGGCTTTCTTGACTTCATTGACTTTGACATGTTTACAAACGTGGAAGGGACATACCAGTTAATAAATGAAGCCAAGGGCTAACGGCTATATTAGATCGCTACATTATAGTATAATAAAATAAAAATAACAACCAAGAAAATAAAAATTCGACATTCCCATAAAAATTGCCCAGGTGGCTGCACACTTTTGTATAAAAATGCTGAGTTTTTTTTTTGTGTTTTGGCTGTTGTTTTAATTTCATTATACTATAGTGATCTAGTGTGCATCCTGCCTGACCTCGCCTACGGCTCGCAGACATGGTCTCTGACCGAGTCTCAAAAGTCCAAACTCAAGGTTTGCCAACGAGCAATGGATGTAGCGTATTGGGCCTGCGTCTTATAGACAAAGTGCGTAATACAGAACTGCGTACTCAAACACGAATTGCAGATGTAGGCGTACAAACTGCCAAATTGAAATGGAGCTGAGCGGGACATGTCTTTCGAATGCGACCGGAAAGGTGGGCAAAATTAACTACATTTTGGTTACCAGAGGGCCGCCCGGGCAAAGGTAGACCCAGAACCAGGTGGAGATACAATCTGGATAGGTTTTTGCCTGGATGGGAAGAGCTTGCAGCAGACAGAGATAAATGTAAGGACAAGGGGGAGGCCTTTGCCCAGCATTGGGACATAATAAAAGGCTAGGAAAAAAATAGTGATCTAGTATCTATAGCCCGTGATTCGATTTATTACGGATACGTCCCTTCCACGTTGTATATACTTCAAAATTTAAATAAGGAAGTACAATAGCTCATGTGATACGGAATAAAACCTCGTTTAAAAAGAAAATGCAATTCTAAATTCAAACAGTTCCACAGACGATCTCCAGCCAGTCGCTAAAATGAGACAAATTGCAAATAGGACAGATAAAAAATGTCCGTCGTCTAGCTTCCTTCGTATCGCAAATACCTAGTTTTCCCGGGAGTAAAAGTACTGCAATAAATATAAGTGGAATCTATCCTTTCTTTTATTTTTGCGTCGATTGGTTTTGTAACATTATGAACGATATTGGTTACTATTCCATGGCAGGAAATCGATGACACGGTAATCTTTCTAAAGAAGATTTTTTTCCATCTACCTTTTTATTTATTTATTTATTTCACCTTTACTGTACAAAATACAATTTGTATGGCCCAATAGGC
The DNA here is from genome assembly GCA_963555685.1 of Acrobasis consociella. Taxonomy (NCBI): domain Eukaryota; kingdom Metazoa; phylum Arthropoda; class Insecta; order Lepidoptera; family Pyralidae; genus Acrobasis; species Acrobasis consociella. The sequence continues at coordinate 3,402,698 of OY743127.1, forward strand.
GGACTTAATGCTAAAAGCATTATCTAACAGTCAACTTTTGGGTTGTTAAAGAAATTTATGTGGGTGTAAAATAATGGGATGAGTAAAAAGAAAAAATGTTTTAGCAGAAGTATTCCACCAAAAATTGTTACGGGTCTCTATAAACATAGCTACATATAGCCTGTTATCTGATTCTCCACATCACCCGTTTGGTTGACTGGTAGGCCCTTAGGCCTTAAGTCCGCCATTACACTTGTGTCCTACTATATCCTACTATATCCTATATCCAACTAATCCTATCCTATCCTATCCTACTAATATTATGAATGGTAGAGTGAGTTTGTATATTTGTTGTTTGTTTGTTACTTCTTCACGCTTTGCCTACTGAACTGATTTGGATGAAATTTGGTATGGATATAGTTTGAGACTCGGGGAAAGACATAGGGTACTATTTATCTCGAAATTCCCACGGGGAGCGAAGCCCGAGGGCACAGCTAGTTTGTATATAAAGTTAAATACTACTGCGGGTCTACTGGAAGAAATTTCTTTAGAAATAAATAGCAACTTTGTACTTTTATAAGGTTTTATTTGTAACTTTTTCAAGTGTACATAAACCAATAAAATGAAAAATAAAGTATGAAAAAAATTGCTTAGAAGCTTTTATTATAAAACGATTATAATTCTTGATAAGGCTTTTAACGTAAGAGTGCTTTCTAGAATTTTATTCAATAGATTTAATAGGCACTTACGCGAAGTTAATGTTTCTATAAAATGCTTCCTAATACAGGCAAAAGGCTAGGTTATCCTTTTGGACTAGAAATAGAAACTTCACCTGTACCGGCTCATATGAAATGAATATAGCAGAGGTCGTAGAGCAAGGGACTAAATAGAAGAAAAGAATAAATTTATTTTTTATACAATAGAACTGATTAAGTATGCAAGAAATTATGTACTTAGATGTTATAAGTATGAGAACTGAAAGAGGAATGATGAGGAAGTAATATGTCTGGAATTAAAAAATGAAACTAGCTTTTTCGTGCGGCTGTTCAGGTAGGCTCATGCTTCCAGATCAGAAAATGGTAAGATTGTATGGAGGGGAATTGAGTTCTTGAATTTAAAAAAAAATTAAAAATACATATGACGTTCGTTAATTTACTCATAACCCTAACTATTTGGAAAAAAAATCCCGCCCTTAACCCCAACCGTCTTCGCAGGCGGTACCCCTTTCACATCAGGTTTCCGCAAATCCTCAAAAGTCAGATTTTTCTGGTACCCACTGGAGCACCCTCTATACGACCACCAATCAACCTAAACCCCTCCCACAGGCAACAGGGCAAACAACTATGTCAATCAGTCAGTCGTCAGTGGTAATGTAGGTTTATATATTTTTAAAAATGAAATTTAAATATAATGAAATGATAGAAAGGAGGTGGGCAAGAATATGAAGTTCATTAGTTATAAATAGTGAACATAAAATTTACTGTGATTTTAGACGCTTCCAACGATACCTTATTTTCCGAGATATCATGAAATAGATAGATAAAATAAAACAAATACAAAGTAATAGAGTAAGAATTTTTTAAATGTGGTTTGGTTTCATTTGGTTGTCTTTTTTTACTCGCTAATCTCCGAAAATACTGGATAGATTCGAATGAAACTATTTTTATTATATAGCTGTTAAGCCTGGGCAACATATAGGTTAAAATTGATTTTGGAAAATGGAACACCTGATGCAGAACCATAATGGTCCAGTTTAACTATATGAAATATAAAAGTGACGCCTTCGAAAAGTTATTCAGGCTGATGAGAATTTTTCATTGAGGTATAAAATTGAAGACCTGAAACACCTGATGCAGAACCAAGCTAAATATATTTGCAGAAACATCATTGACATTTGCAGAGTCATAAGGTCCACGCGAACGAATTCGCGGGCATCAGCTAGTCCTCACCCCTACTATCCTTACTAATCTTACAAATGCGAAAGTGAGTTTGTATATTTGTTTGTTTGTTACCACTTCACGCTTCAATCACTGAACCTTTTTAGATGAAATTTGATGTGGATATAGTTTGATACCCAGAGAAGGACATAGGATAGTTTTTAACCCGAAATTTCTAAGGAAAGCGAAGCCCACTGGCACAGCTAGTATTATAAATGCGAAAGTGAGTTTGTATATATTTATTTGTTTGTTACCACTTCACGCTTCAACCACTGAACCTACTTAGATGAAATTTGATATGATATTTTAATACCCAAGGAAGGACATAAAATAGTTTTTATGGACTGCCTCCGCTGCCGGTGCCAGCTTCTAAAAATATCACTATTAGGAACCGGCGGTTATACTCCCGGCAGCCGAGATTAAAAACACCGGCTGCCGGCGCCAGCACACAAAATTTGTCGTGAAGTGTAGGTTAGGTTCGTTAGGTTTCCTGTGACCAAAACACGAGCGAGCGAGCGACTCAAGCTAAGGGCGAAAGTAAGGCCCAACGCAGACGACAGACTATCTGCGACGCACTTTTTAGTCCTAACACAGACACAGATCGTGTTATACCAGCGCCAGCAGTCAATTCGGCAACCAGCGACGGCAGCAGAGGCACTCCCTAGTTTTTATCCCGAAATTCCCAAGAGGAGCTAAGCCCACAGGGCACTGCTAAATGTCTATATTTTCTCAACAATGTAGACTCTAGCGTGACCTTGACAATGGCGTCGTAAAGAAGCACACGTGTTATCTCTAGATACTGGGAATAACACAATTACTGTTTACGCTCTCGAGTGAGTGCTCGACGTTTACGATGTGCTCAAACAAGATAGGGTAATGTTATCAGTAACAAGATTTGGAAAATACGGATTAAAAAACTCACATCCGTGTAAAATTGCTGTGTGGTTTCCGACAGAGTAGAATAGGACCACTCCAAGTCCTCCCGTGAATGTCGTAGAAGGTGACTCAGGGAATACAAGCTGAACAAAGCTTATAAACATCAATGAGACCTTTCCAATCAGTCTGGCCAGCGTGGTGAGTGTAGGCCCCTCTGGCTGCGGCCAAGTATGACTCTGGTAGCGCAGGGTCGTCCTCCTGCAGTGTAGACAAAAAGACCTGATAATGATGATGATGATGATACATTAAAAAAAATTGCGACGATGATAAGCCACTCCTACTATTCAGAAGTCGGTTAGTAATAATTTTTCAAAACTCAAAACCGTCTTCGCCTCCTACAACCACACAGCTGATTTTGATAAAATTTCTATGGAACCTACTCGAAAGTATACCCTTCAAAACAAAAAAGATTTTTCCAAATTGATCCATACAAACATACATAATATCACGCCTGTTTCCCGCAGGGGTAGGCAGAGACTATGGACCTCCACTTGCGAAATACAAATTGATCCAAGCGTCTTAAATATTCGGTGAACATACGTAAAAAAAGATCGCGGTGAATTGATAACCTCCTTTATTTAATGTCGGTGAAAAACAGTAAAAATCGCGTGTCTGTACATCCTACTTCCTACTAATCCTATCCTATTCTACTTCCTACTTCCTACTAATATTATAAATGCGAAAGTGAGTTTGTATATTTATTTGTTTGTTACCTCTTCACGCTTAAACTACTGAACCGATTTGGATGAAATTTGGTATGTTTATATCCCGACATAGGATAGTTTTTTCCCGAAATTCCCACGGGGAGCGAAGCCCACGTGCACAGCTAGTTTTATATAATTATCAAAAAACAATTTATCTGTCTTTGTGTATGTTTTCGCTAATCTTCGAAACTATAGAACGATAATATTTACTTGGTTTTACAACATGTATGCAATACGTAGTTAAACAATATACAAAGTAGAAGAGACATACCCGTAATAAATCGAACCACCTATAGTATAATGAAATTAAAATAAAAGTATTTATTAACAGCACTACTCCCATGCTGGTCTGGGAGAAATAAAAAAAAACTTAGAATGTACCAGCTGCTTCTCTTCCCACGCAGATCGTAAAAGCCGATCGAGGCAATGGGCAAAAATGCAAATCATGTTAACAGGCGATGCGGCTAGCAACCCATCACTGTATATTGCTTTTCCATCTTCTTGCCCACCATGACGCTAAAAGTGGCTTTTGAGTCTTGCGGCCCTGGGCTCTGCATAGAACCGCAAGACCCAAAATGCCCTGTCTGCCCCATTAGGGATAAAGACGTGATAGTATGTATGTTTTAACAGCATTTCCATACAAAAGTATGCAGCCGATCGGGCAATTTGTATGGGAATGTCGAAAATATTTTTTTAGTTTCGACTGTTATTTTTTTTATTTTATTATTATACCATAGTGATCTAGTATAGTCCGTGGTTTGATTTATTACAGGTAAGTTCCTTTCACGTTGAATATTGTTTAACCACGTATGACATACATGTTGTAAAAGTAAGTAAATATTCGTTCTATAGTTTCGAAAATTTGCGAAAATTATTATTAGACTACATAGCTGTACCCGTGGGCTTCGCTCCCGTGGGCATTTCGGGATAAAGAGTACCGTATGTCCTTTCCAGAGTCTCAAACGATATCCATACCAAATTTCATCCAAATCGGTTCAGTAGTTTAAGCGTAAAGAGGTAACAAACAAACAAACAAAACATCAAATATACTAACTTACTTTCGCAATTATAATTTAAGTAGGAATAGGAATAGGATAAGTAAAATTAGGCTTCGTTCTTCTTATCGTGTGTGTTAGTGACTAACACTAGTGTCAGAGTTTTTAAACCGCCTTAAAGGCCTCTGACATGGTTTTAGGTAACGACCAATGTCAGACAGTGACCGGGACCGATGGCTTAATGTGCCCTCGGAAGCACGGATCATCTTACTTATCAGACAATCAGGTGATCAGTCTGCAATGTCCTAACCAAACTAGGACAACATCACAAAGTCGTTGCCCCCGCCGGGAATCGAACCCGCGACCTCCGGGTATGAGCCGAACGCTCTAACCACTACACCACGGAGGCAGTTAAGCAGAAGAAGGCTTCGTTTAATTGAATAGATTCCTAATTAACCAATAGCCAGCAAAGTTGTAGTCATCCCCGCCACAAGACAGACGTGGTAAGTCCAATCTAACTTTGCCAGTTATCAAGAAAACAACTTTCTGAAGTCACACCGCGTGGAGATAAGTTTTGGAGAAATAATTATGAAAATGTCAGGATTTTGATTATGATCGTAACGTTAACTTACTATATAAATTACAAAGGTAATTAGTACATAAATTACAAAGGTCAAAAAGTCAAAAATCATTAATTTATCTTTGGATATTTATATCACTTGATAATTGTTAATTTTTCTTTTTCTTTCGATTTCAAAGGTAAATGTTGAGTTGACGTCAGATTATTTACTTACAGCTAAGTTTACTGCCGCTTCCTAAGCGCAAGTACAGAAGAAGCGGTAACAAACTGTACTGCAGCATTTTCTCCTAAAACGTCAACTTACAATCATACTGATATTAAACTTAGATATCTTCATCATCATCTTCAGGTCTTTTTAGTCTCTACTGCAGGAGTATAACCCTCTCGGTGCTACTAGATCCATACTTGGTCACAGCAGTCAGAGGATTTGGCCTACACTCTCCACGCTGCTGGCCAGACGGGTTGGAGAGGTCTCATGATGTTAATAATATTTGTTCAGCTTGTATTTCCTAAGTCGCCTTCTACGACATTCTCGGGGAGACTTGGAGTGGTCCTATTCTACTCTGCTGGAAACCAGACGGCTTAACTTAGATACATTGCACTGAGAATAGATTGTTATGTTATAATTATTATCAAACACCCCAAACATATTGCAGCTCAGTACTTTAACCTCATGCGGCGAGTTTTTGGCGGGAAGTCAAAGGGTTCAGTTGGAGTTTGCTTTAAATTGTTTTGCAAATTGATTCCAGTGGACTTTACAATATGAAATTGGTGTAGTTTGGTGTTATAAATGATCATTCTCATGGACAATATGTAAAATGTTTAAAGTGAACAGTCATAGTGCGGCTGGAGTGATATTAATTTGCTGACTGCGGTGGGCGTCTGTAGGCGCCGTCCGCCACTCAATCGGCTCTATGAAAACCAGTGGACTCGTATAGATTTGTCGCCAGAAGCTCCCTTAAAGCAATCAAAGGACCTTTACCAACCTTTGATTGTATATATATATATTTATTTCACATCGATTGTTCCCATGTTTTATTAACTTGAGCCTAACTAAATACGCAACAGCGTCGAGCCAAAATTTAAAAAAAAAAAACCTAATGCGGCAGAGATACAAATTGTCAAATGGCTAGCCGATACGGCTGGGGGAACCGCTCGCGTCGCTATTAGGCCAAATACCCCAAATAGATTGTAGGCTCTATTTGTAGGCTAGACATTGTGATAAAAGCAGCCAAACTTAAATGGAACGCGGCTGGATATGTGAGTATAGAAATTAGTATGCACTCAGATAAAATAAATATATACGCGGACAAATCACACAGATTGAGCTAGCCCCAAAGTAAGTTCGAGACTTGTGTTATGGGATACTTATTCAACGATACTATATTTTAAAACAAATATATGATAAACATCCAAGACCCAGGTCAATCTGAAAATGATCATTTTCCATCTTAACCTGACCGGGGATTGAACCCGGGACCTCTGGAGTGGCAGCCAGGCATGGTGACGGCCACAGAGGTCGTCAAAATATAGGTGAATAGATATATGGGCAAGAAGTTTCGGTTGGAAGTCAAGGGGTTCAGTTGGAGTCTAAATTGCTTTAAAATATTTAGCCGCTTCTTCTGTACTTGCGCTTAGGAAGCGGCAATAAACTTAGCTGTAAGTAAATGATCTGACGTGTTGACGTCATCATTTACTTACAGCTAAGTTACTACATAGTAAATGGTAGCAAAAGTGGCGCCCTCATTTGAAATATTAATATATAAAGCTGAAGAGTATGTTTGTTTGTTTGTTTGTTTGTTTTTTTTGTTTGAACCCGCTAATCTCAGAAACCACTGGTCCGATTTGAAAAATTCTTTCGGTATTAGATAGGTCGTTTATCGAGGAAGGCTATAGGCTATATTGCATCACGCCCGCGACTGCACTCGCGTGGTTAACGCGGGCGAAGCCGCGCGCTGCCTCTATTTTGAAATATAAATTGTTTAAATGTAAATCCTACTAATCCTTCTTCCTACTAATATTATAAATGCGAAAGTGAGTTTGTATATTTGTTTCTTTGTTACCTCTTCACGTTTCAACTACCGAACCGATTGGGATGAAATTTGGTATGGATATATTTTGAGACTTGGTAAGGGACATAGAGTAGGTACTATATATCCCGAAATTCCCACGGGGAACGAAGCCCGCGGGCACAGCTAGTATGGATATAAATAAAATTTTGACATTTAATAATCTGTAGAAAGAGTTTTAAATTATTTTATAGATAATCTTTAAAAGTAATTGCGTTAGTCCATCCAGTTTTAAAACGAGTTTTCGCCAAAAGCGGCCACTTTTAACGAAAACTCGTTTTTTTATGTTATAAGTCGGCAAACGAGCAAGCGAGCCTCCTGATGGTAAAAGGTCATCGCTGCCCATGGACACATACAACACCGGAGGTGCCGTCTATGCGTTGCCGGCCTTTTAGAGTCCTATTAACACACCTTTTGAAGAACCCCATGTTGTAGCTTAAAGGAAACACCTCAGCTGGAAGCTTATTCCACATCTGACACGTCCTGGGGAAAAATGAACGTGATGCCCTAGTGGTTTTTGGATACCAGGCGTCTAAGATATGGGGGTGAGCTCTCTCTCTGTGACGCGAGGTGCGGTGGTAAAATCGTGACGGTGGCACCAAATCGAAAAGTTCCTCAGAACACTCCCCGTTGTCGTTTTGAAACTAGACGGATTATCAATAATACTTTCAAAAGTTATTCATAAAATAATTTAAAGGTCTTTCTACACTTTGGTTGACGACCTCCGTGGCGTAGTGGTCATCATGCTAGTCCGCCATCCAGAGGTCCCGGGTTCGATTCCCGGTCAGGGCAAGTTGGAAAATGGCCTTTTTCAAATTGTCCTTTGTCTTGGATGTTTATCTATATTTGTATTTGTTACTAGCTGACCCGGCAGACTTCGTACTGCCAAATATAGCTTGTCATAATGTACGTTTGTATGGGAAAAAGAAAAGGGCTTTTTTTAGGGTTTTTCCGGCAATCATTCGAATTTTTCTCGCCGTAAAAACCATCTTTGAATTTCAACGAACATTTAAAAAAAAGAATTGGCCAAATTGGTCCAGGCGTTGTTGAGTTATGCGCTTACCAACACATTTTGCGATTCATTTTTATATTATAGATAAAATATAGTATCGTTGAGTTAGTATCCCATAACACAAGTTTCGAACTTACTTTGGGGCTAGCTTAATCAATGTAAATTGCCCCTATATATTTATTAATTTTATTTGTACAAATTTTTGGATTTAAAATTTTTATAATCTCCATTTTTACTTTTGAACAATTTATTTCTAATTCGCCAATTCTGCTACCATTTCGCCTTAAAGTGGACAGTCATAGTACGTCTGTAGTTATATTTGCTTGGCAAACTGTAATGAGCGTCTTTAGGCGCCGTCTGTCATCCAATCGCGGCTATGCTAATCAGTGGAACATATGGATTTGTCGCCAGAAGCTTTCTTTAAGCAATCAAAGTGCCTTAACGAGCCTTTGATTGCAACTTGATAGGAATAAGGAAAGGAAAACTTATGAGGAAAGTATAGTACGCATTTGTTCATACAAAAAGAGAAAATGTTTTCCACTCCTGAACGTTATCTGGACTTAAGGGTCCCCCGACCCTAGACCAAAATACAACTTTCCATACAAACGTAGTCTACGTTTTATTTCAAAAACATGTCCGATTTGGACAAAATTTTGTAATTTCAAAGATATTGCAATTATCTAGGTTTATAACTAGTTTTCGACGGTAAAAATATGAATTTGAAATAGAATATAGTGTTTTATATCATTTTTGACCATTAGTATGGGAAACTTCTAAATCATTATATTTTCTTTCCAGATCATAATTTTAGTATAGGAAACCAGTTATAACCCTAGATAATTGCAATTTCTTTACAATAACCAATTTTTACCGGAATCTGACATGTAGTTTCATAATTAAACGTAGACTACGTTTGTATGGAGAAGTCTAGGGTAAGGGGACTCTTAAAGTGGACAGTCATAGTACGGCTATATGTATATATGCTTGGCAAACTGTAATGAGCGTCTTTAGGCGCCGTCTGCCATCCAATCGCGGCTATGCTAATCAGTGGAACATATGGATTTGTCGCCAGAAGCTTCCTCTAAGCAATAAATAAATAAAATAAATAAATATATAAGGACAAATTACACAGATTGAGCTAGCCCCAAAGTAAGTTCGAGACTTGTGTTATGGGATACTAACTTAACGATACTATATTTTATAACAAATACATATATAGATAAACATCCAAGACCCAGGACAATTTGAAAAAGGCTACTTTCCAACTTGCCCTGACCAGGAATCGAACCCGGGACCTCTGGGTGGCGGACTAGCATGGTGACCACTACGCCACGGAGGTCGTCCATAAAAGTGCCTTAACGAGCCTTTGATTGTAACTTGATAGGAATAAGGAAAGGAAAACTTATGAGGAAAGTATAGTACGCATTTGTTCATACAAAAAGAGAAAATGTTTTCCACTCCTGAACGCTATCTGAACTCAATGATTTTTTAGTATGTTTTGTACAAAAAAAGACTAGTTCTATAGATTTGATGCTTTTACACTTTTTTCAATTATTTAAATTTCCAATTTTTCCTTTTACTGTAGTAAATTTCGAAAAAAGAAAACCCATAAACCTAGTTTTTATTGGGCACATTAATTATTCTATTCTGTCCCACGGTTGGGCTTTATAGTATGCACTTGTCCGTACAAAAAGTACTAAGTAATATTAACACAGGCTAAAAAATATCGCAATAACTAAATCACGTTAGTTTTGCACAGAAGCATAGATTTTAAAAAATTATATGCCTGTATGTACATAAATACTAAAAAAATCTTAAATATACATTAATGATACCTACTTATCTGCATACAGAAGTTTTAAAATTTAATTACGTAGGTAGATAGATAAGTAACATATTTAGTTGATTCTTGCTTACTTTATATGAAAATTAATTAATTAAAACACACACAGGTAGGGAAGTAAATAAACTTATTAAAACAATTAAGTAAATAGGTGTTAATTATATTACTTAAGTAAATACTTATACCTCAACGAATGTAAAATTAAGATTAAAATCTTAATTAAAAACTGTAATACCTGCTTGATAAGACTCTAGCAAAAAATTCTGATTAATATCCACGTTCAAAACGTAATTATAAAAAATACTTTTGTTAAATACTTAACCTATTTAAAATTAATTTAATTATTTTATAACTTTTGCAAAACCGCAATCAAAAACAAATATCTCTACAAACCAACTGTTAAAACTATAAACTTACCAAAGCCAATCTTTTCCACAAAACATTTAAAAAATTCCAGCCAGTTACACTGTTCAATCACTTTTTAATTCCATAAACAAGCACATTCACTTTTAAAATTTTCTTTTCAAATTCATAAATGGAACGAGTCGTAAAGGGGACGACAGACGCGCGGCCTGCGCCCTCCGATATAGCAGACTGACTGGAGATTCAAGATTCTGCAGTGTTGTAGCGCAGCGCAGCGCAGGTTTAGTTCGATGGTCTGATCGCCAATTTATTAGCGGATTAATAATAAAAAATGACGAAATTCATAAAAATCTGCCATCCTAAATTAGCCATAGAGTACGTAAATTGTGAACTGTCGGTATAGCGTTCACCAGGAACCTTGGCTTGATCACTATAGTGTAATTAAATAAAAATAACAATCAAAATAAAAACATTCCCTTAAATTGCGCGAACGGCTGCATACTTTTGTATGGAAGAGCCAATTTTTTTTTGTTTGACTTTTTCTAGTCTTTATACTATAATGATCTAGTATAGTCCATGGTTTGATTTATTATGAGTGATATTCCTTCCTAATTGTATATGCTACTAGCAGTCCATCCCGGCTTCGCCCGTGGTACATACATAGCCTATGTCACTCAGGGATAACATACCTATCCAACAGTGAAAGAATTTTTAAAATCGATCTAGTAGTTTCGGAGCCTATTCAATACAATCAAACAAACAAACAAACAAATCTTTCCTCTTTATAATATTAGTGTAAATGTACCAATTTTGAAAGTGCAGACCTTTGATGCAATAGATTGAAAAACAATCCATAAATCAATAGCGTTAAACGTACCATTATAACTGATTAAAGAAGTGCATGTTTTTGATGAATAAAAGATACTTCTTGTTTATCCATGACACAAGGGTAGTTTATTGATACGGTTTATACAGTAACTTGGGTAGTGTAAGCGAAAATGTCGTATAAAATACATAAATAAGCCATATATAAATTTCCATAGTGTATTTATGTTATTTTATCTTACGTTAGTTTATAACACACCGTAGGCTTAAAGACTTACTCTGTGTCTACTATTTAGAGACATTTTAAAGTTTTAAGGGTCACCTAAAGGGAAAAAACGGAACTCCGCTGTCTGTCTGTCGCCAAGCTATATTTCATGAACCGTGATAACAACATACATACATACTATCACGTCTTTATCCCTAATGGGGCAGACAGAGCATTTTGGGTCTTGCGGTTCTATGCAGAGCCCAGGGCCGCAAGACCCAAAAGCCACTTTTAGCGTCATGGTGGGCGAGAAGATGGAAAAGCAATCAATACAGTGATGGGTTGCTAGCCGCATCGCCTGTTAACATGATTCGCATTTTTGCCCATTCCCTCGATCGGCTTTTACGATCTGCGCGGGAAGAGAAGCAGCTGGTACATTCTAAGTTTTTTCGTTTCTCCCAGACCAGCATGGGAGTCTCCCATGACCCGTGATAACAAGTCAGTTGAAATTTTCACAGATGATGTATTTCTGTTGCCGCTATAGCAACAAATACTTAAAACAGAATTAAAATATTTAAGGGCTCCAATAAAACGTGATTTTTTATAGACAATGGTACGGAACCCTTCATGGGCGAGTCCGTCTCACACTTGGTTGGTTGTTTTTTAGGTCTTGGTACGTACTGTGTCTTTCAGCAGGAAATAAACTTTGCTGCACTTTTAATATCCAAAAATTACAATTGAAAGTTCCATTTATACCGGTTCTCTTCATTTACAGTGAAATTTAAAGTGTATATTTCGTAGTAAAATGTATGTTCCTAACGCAAATGCAAAATGCATTCTCGTTTTATAAATAAATTCTTAGTAAATTGGATTGAACATTTCTAGGTTGAATGAGGGTGGACTTTTCAATCACTTTAAAGTACCTAACAGATTTCTGTTAGAGCTGATTTTATTTTATACTACTTTTTCAACTCGCCTGGCCAGCGTGGAGAGTGTAGGCAAAATTCTCTGGCTACTCTGGCTAAGTACGGCTCTCACTATTATTACATATAGATAAAAATCCAAGATCAAGGACAGTTTGAAAAAGCCCATTTTCTAACTTGCCCTGACCGAATCGAACCCGGAACCTCTGGGTGGCACACTAGCATGGTGACCACTACCGCCACGGAGGTATCGACTTACTAACTAATATACTAACTTTTTATAAACACTACATTTAGTTTAGGTAATTTTTCCTTCGTTCTAGAATCGTACAAATAAGACATTACCAACATTTCTTAACGGCCAGTTCTGCTTGAACGTCATTTCATATTTTCCTATAAGTTATTAGTACCTGGGCGACCGAGCTTTGCTCGGTTACATCTCAACAAACATTAACTAATTTTTTTTAAACTTGTCTAAAAACAATGCAAAATAAAAAATTATATATAAACTTAAACATAAAAAAAAGTAAGTCACCGAGTGGGATTCGAACCCGTAACACTCTTTCTAGCGGTCGGTATCCTTAACCGCTGAGCTAAAAACAAGGCGGTCGGCGCTAAGAAATTAGAGACCATATTCAGCGTGAAAAGAAAAACGCATGAAAACTCGAAAACACGCGTTTTCCCAAACATAAAACTAATCTAGATCGATTGTTTACCCCCGAAAACCCCCATATATACAAATTTTCAGCGAAATCGTTAGAGCCGTTTTTGAGTTCACAGAAATTTATAAATATATAAATAAATAAATAAATAAATATACAAGAATTGCTCGTTTCAAGGTATAAAATAAGATGTAGGCACAGGTATGGCACTTCATAGAAGCGGAGTATCATTTATGCCTACTACTACAAACGAAACTATACATGCGTGCACACGTCAATGTGTGTGTTCGCCAATCAACAATCGCGAGAAAGGAGCAAAGGGATGGGGAATGGGGAGGCGTATTGCGAGAGACCCTAGAAATTCTGTATGTAATAGGTACTTGAATTAATTCTGTGGTACTGATCCTATTCCTATATCTCTATCAATTTGTTTCAATTTCAATTTATTTATTGCTTTTCACATTATACATATATTAGATTACACTACACAGTCACTTTTTAGGTTAGTAGGTACAACATGAATGAACCCTGTTAGGACATTGCAACAGAAAATAACGGAACGGCATGCGGATTATTTCTTAGTATGTATCAAATTCAATGTTAAAATTATTATGAATAGAAATGTAATTTCTTTATATTGATGTCTTAAAATTTAATTTAATTTTGGTCATATTTTTTATTTTATTAAATAAGTCGATACTATACTATAATATTTAATAACGTCCAAATGTTGTTTTAATTTAAATGTCAATTATATTAAATGTCAATGCAGATTATGTTATTCGTCATACTCATTATCATTTATATTTTGTCAAATCTTTATTATTAAAAAACTCGTCCAGTGTATAATATTTTTTATCTATAAGCAGGGCTTTTAATCTTTTAATAAAGATCAAATTCTTCTCCTCTACTCTAAGCAGGTCTGGGAGGGCATTATAGACTTTAATTGTCATTGCAAGCGGCCCAGAATTATATATTTCTAAATTACGAGTGTTATTCAGCCTCGCTAACATATTCTTCTTCCTTGTGGGATAGCGTCTTTGTACATTGGACATGCAACAAATATTAGTTGTACGAGTACGGCGGTACCTCAAGGAAATTTATTAAGTTTCCCGTGACCAGAAGGCTAGTCTATATCTAGGTCAGAAAATCAGCATTGAAATACGACAAGGCCAACCTTCTGGGCACGTTACCGCTACAGGTCCTCTTTAATTGTAAATATTAGTGTGTAGTGTATTGAAGTGAGTAGTATATTGATTTTATTGTAAGAAAATTCATACCTTTACAAATTTTTTCGTCTGAATAAAAGTAAACAAAAAAATTCTTACAATAAAAGTATTATTTGTTATCTCCTAAGACGGAAGCTGTGAGATTTTGAATACCCTACATTTGCTAAATAAAAATTGTGCTAGTCTGCGATAGGTTTCGTAACAAATCTGTAATACAGATTACCTTAAGACCAAAAATGTGAGTTTTTGAATACCCAACATTTGCGAAACAAAATTGTTAAAGTCTGCCGTAGGTTTTGGAACAAACCTGTAATACAGATCACCCTAAATCAACATTATCTTGCAATATCAAAACGTTTTCCGATGAAAGTTGGGAACATGTCCAATTGAGCGTGGCAGAGATATAGGAGCGAACACAGTTTCTATTTATAGGAGACAAATATCAGACCTCGGCCCTTGCGAGCCGAAGAGGTTATATAGGGCTGGTGCAACGGAAAACCGAACAAAGGCCTACCTTTTTCTTGATTTCAGGTTTTATTTTTGAAGTGAAAACTTCTTTAGCGGCGTTGTGCACTTTTTTTGGAATGGGTAAAAAATGTTAAACTCGCGTCAGGACACGTGACCTGATCGAAAATTCGTAAGACGGATGGAGAGTAGATAGCTGGCGCGGCGTAGGAGAGGGAGTATCCCCCTCTCTTTCTACGGCGCGGCGAAAATGTATGCCTGCGCCCGCTGTTTCGTATATCAAAAATGCACAACGTTAATATTCAAGTTTTCACTTCTGCCGGCACTCCCAGAGTGCAACCCGTCGTTTTTTTATTTATTTAACTTTATTACAAAGGTAATAGGGGGACTTAAAGCCATAGGCTTTATCTACCAGTCAACCAATTATTTTCTGTAATAATTTTTCAAAACCGAAAATCCATTTTACCCCCAAACTACACAACCGATTGTGATTTAATTTTTATATGAACACTTAACAAGTATGCCCTTTCAAAAAAATATTTTCCAAATCGGTACATGTGTCTTCGAATAACCGATAAAGATACATAAAAAAGACAGTAACAGAAGGGAAATCTTGGTGTCGGTTGTAATGTATGATCATAAAGTCTAATTTGGTTTGACATAGAAATAAGACGTCTTCTTCTTCTTATCGTGTGTGTTAGTGACTAACACTAGTGTCAGAGTTTTTAAACCGCCTTTAAGGCCTCTGACATGGTTTTTAGGTAACGACCAATGTCAAAGACAGTGACCGGGACCGACGGCTTAACGTGCCCTCCGAAGCACGGATCATCTTACTTATCAGACAATTAGGTGATCGGCCTACAATGTCCTAACCAAACTAGGACAACAACACAAAGTCGTTGCCCCCGCTGGGAATCGAACCCGCGGCCTCCGGGTATGAGCCGAACGCTCTAACCACTTCACCACGGAGGCAGTAATAAGACGTCACTATCATACGACTAACGTATTATTTTATGGAATAAGCCCCCTGGATATTTGCATTCTACTTGTATCTTTTGGTTACCATTTAGAACAAAAAAAATCTAATACAAAGAAGACCATTCTATGGTCTAGTTTTTGATCACTCTCTATAAGATCGCACATTTCGCTCTCTCTCTTTCTCTTATTGAGTGTGCTATTACTCACGGATTTTTTTAGAACTGCTCAAATCTGCATCTCCTCGGCAAATCCGTAATCTCGTGACACCAGTTGCTGTCAATATTGTAAACAACATAACACGACAAGACAAGATTTTCGTAGGAGCAAATAAGATATATATTGGTCAATGCAACCCTATCGAGCTGGATGCAGGTCAAGAATGCGCTCGAGTCGAGCCGCGACGCTAGAAACGTCTTTCAGTTTACAGTTTCATTAGAAACAAGCGGGGCAGACTCTCTCTTTCTAATTTGTGCATTTCTCTAAGATACAAGAGGGATAAATAAATATGAAGGTAATTTTTTTTGCTTTTTAACATTTTCAAGTGATAATTTTTTCGTGGGTCTTGATAATATTTGTTGTCAACCCTATCTAGCTGGATGCAGGTCAAGAATGCGCTCGAGTCGACGCTAGAGTCTTTCAGTCGACAGCTTCATTAGGGATGGGTAGGCTCAAAGTAAGCAAGTCTGTCTGTGGTGTAGTCTATACTGTAGGTAGCGAGGCGGCAGCTATACAATATGTTAAGAAAACCCTGTCCGACCCGTTAAGAGTCCCCTTGCCCTAGACTTCTCCATACAAACGTAGTCTACGTTTAATTTTGAAACCACATGTCAGATTCCGGTAAAAATTAGTAATTGTAAAGAAATTGCAATTATCTAGGGTTATAACTGGTTCCCTATGCTAAAATTATGAACTGGAAAGAAAATATAACGATTTAGAAGTTTCCCATACTAATGGTCACAAATGATATGAAACATTATATTCTATTTCAAGTTCATATTTTTCTGTCGGAAACCAGTTATAAAACTAGATGATTGCTATATCTTTGAAATTACAAAATTTTGCCCAAATCGGACATGTCGTTTTGAAATAAAACGTAGACTACGTTTGTATGGAAAGTTGTATTTTGGTCTAGGGTAAGGGGACTCTTAAGGTAATGTTGGGTAGCTTGTGTAGGTTCGATTTATCGGTTTCTCCCATCCCTGAAATCACAATTGCTTTATGATGTTGAGTTGAATTATTAGGTAAGGAGTTAAATTAAGCTTTTGTTCCATGCCACGAGTAATATAAAAAAAATGAACGACTATTGTCCCCTCATATATTATTTTGTTTGGTAACACAGTTAAATTGATGGTAACCCTTTATGTCATCTCAAAGCTAGCTGTTGTGTTAAGGCGGGTCTCCTGCACCTAAATTTTCGAAACATTACACAAAAACATGCAAACAAAGGGGCGTGGCTATACACAATTGTCTATGGCATACACATGTTTCTGCTTTCCAAAGAAGGTGGAAAACATGCGCTGCGCGGGGCGAGAGGGGAAGGGTTTCTTTTTTAATTATTTTACCTTTAGAGCCTATCTCTATTATCTGCAATTGGTAAAACGCAGAACACATCTTCTAGTTCTTCGTTCTTCGTCAGGTAGAAATTATGATAACAGTAATCAGAAATAAATATTATTAGGTATCTTAAGTGTCATTTTTGAAACGCGGAGTCACCTAAACGAATGGTTTTTCCATACAAAAAACCGTTCGTTTAGTTACTCCGAGTTTGAAAAGTAGCACCTCATGATAAAGTTAACCATAAAGAATATAAACACTAACGTTGAAAAAAATTTCATTCAAAACAGAAATTATTCGCAGGAGACGGTTTGTGTATGAAAAATAATATTTTTGTTTTGTTTTTGTTTCATGTTTTTTGTGTAATGTTTCGAAAATTCTGGCGCAGGAGACCCGCCTTTAAACGTAATTACCTAACACATTGACAATCGAGCTAAACTATTTTCAGATAAAACATGGAAGGTCATTGGATAAAACCGAGCTGTAATGCCAAACAGCTAGAGGTTTTGTCAAAAAACGGATTATAGAAATCAACTGCAACATATACATTTTCTTACCTACCTATATATTATTGTGCCTAAATAGATACATGGTTAATAATTTCATACTGCATTTGTACTTAATTTAAATGCACCTTTTATAGGTATATACGTACGTACATATTGTCTAACAAAATATACGGAAACTATTTTAATGGAGAATTCAGTACATGATACTGAACAACTTTCTCCAAGAAACATATATCGAAATAAGAAAAATATTTTAAGCCTGGTGCAAACAAGTTGACCAAACTGATCCGAGTTTGGCAAGCAATTTTTTCATGTTTTGATACATGTTCCTTGGGGAAAGTTGTTCAGTATCGTGGACTGAATCAACCCTTAAAATAGCCCTTATATTCTATCGGAACTTGTTAACATCCGCCGTAAAGCCCCCGGCAACATCAAAACAAGGAGTGCAAAGCAAACTAACAAACAAACTAGCAAAGAAACTTCCCTAACAAGCAGCTCACGAAATCCATTGGACTTCCAATTTAATGATCCCTGGTAATGTCTTTTTTTTTTCTTTTCTTCATTATGGCGGTCAAACTTCGTTGAAGCTTATTTTGCCAGTGTCTAGTAATATCTCTTCTTTATTCCTAATCCTAAACCCTTAACTATACAATCAAAGGTTGGTATAGGTCCTTTGATTGCTTCACGGGAGCTTCTGGCGACAAATCTAAACGAGTTCACTGGTTTTCATAGCCGATTGAGTGGCAGACGGCGCCCAAAGACGCCCACCGCAGTCCGCAAATAGTATCACAACAACCGCACTATGACTGTCCACTTTAAACATTTCACATATTGTCCATGACAATGAGCATTTATAACACCAAAGTACACCAATTTCATATTATAAAGTCCACTTGAATCAATTTGCAAAACAATTTAAAGCAAACTCCAACTGCACCCCTTGACTTTCCGCCAAAAACTCCCTGGTAATGTCGGAAAACACCTCGAAAAAGCACTATTTTTTTTCTAAAAGCACCTATATAGACCTTTACCGCCTTATTATAAAACGCCGACTAACTTTGTTACTAAATCATAGATAATATTTATCTATGACTAGATTTAACTATGTGTATATATGTATGTAACATGGTGTTAGTCTTCGTTTCGTAATAAGACGGATATAGTTTATTGCAAAAAAAAATCTAGATCTATGATTTAATGGTTTATTCAAATTTTTGATTCTGGTAAACATATAACATAACTTCAAAGTTTTATATCTAATGTTCCGCTTTATTTTTAACCCGCAGCAAAAAAAGAGGGGTGTTATAATTTGATACTAACGTCTGTGTATGTATGTCTGTGGCATCCGCATTTGTAGCGCTTAAACTGATAGCCCGATTTCATACGGTTTTTTTTAACGTGAAAGCAATTTTTTTGCGGTGATGAAACGATTATGTTTGACGAAAATCTGTTTAGCTGTTAAAAAGATATTAGGGGTTTACGCTTGAAAGTCAGGGCCTTTTTTTAACAATCGGGGTTTTTTTATTTGCTTACCAAATAAATTTGTTCTATGCACTGATGAGCGGTAAAGCGTAAGTTTTTGATTTTAATGTAATTTAATTATTATAAGCTTTTTTTTATTTATTAACAGCTTTGTTTCACCTGTCCCGTTGTCTGTCTGTAATCAAATCTTGCAAGTTTTTGACCTACTTCCCGGTTTCCAAATGAGCTGAAATTTTGCACGCTTATGTATATCGCGTGACAATGCAATATTATGATGATAAGGAGGCAACTGCCTCCGTGGTGTAGTGGTTAGAGCGTTTGGCTCATACCCGGAGGTCGCGGGTTCGATTCCCAGCGGGGGCAACGACTTTGTGTTGTTGTTCTAGTTTGGTTAGGACATTGCAGGCTGATCACCTGATTGTCTGATAAGTAAGATGATCCGTGTTTCGGAGGGCACGTTAAGCCGTCGGTCCCGGTCACTGTCTTTGACATTGGTCGTTACCTAAAACCATGTCAGAGGCCTTTAAGGCGGTTTAAAAACTTTGACACTAGTGTTAGTCACTAACACACACGATAAGAAGAAGAAGAAGAAGGAGGTAATCTGATGATGGAGCTGGAAGGTCGCCATAGAAACTATGTTATGAAATGACCCTTCAATTCTGGTCTAATTACTTAGGTCTTACAAAAAAAAACTTGTACGAAAAATGTTATTTTTTCAAAACCTATATTTTTGTCTTATAAGAAGACTTCATGGTTAAATTACAACATTGTACAAACAATACAACATTGAACAAACTTACTTTAAACTTTTTAGGGTTCAGTACCCAAAGGGTAAAAACAGGAACCTATTACTAGGACTCCGACGTCCGTCTGTCTATCTGTGATCAGGCTGTGTCTCATGAACCGTGATGGGTCTTGCGGCTCTAAGCAGACATACCTTTGTGTCTTTCCACGTTTAGCAGGATGATAGGCAAGTTGATGGAAAAAGGAAATTAAATAAATTTAAATGTATTTAA
This sequence comes from Acrobasis consociella, assembly GCA_963555685.1. NCBI lineage: Eukaryota > Metazoa > Arthropoda > Insecta > Lepidoptera > Pyralidae > Acrobasis > Acrobasis consociella. Next base: position 3,422,964 of record OY743127.1, read on the forward strand.
ATAAAAATCTAATAAGGTATAAATAATAGGCTATATTATTGTACCACTGAAGAATTTTTTTTAAAACAAAAAATATGGTCCCATGCTGGTCTGGGAGAAAAGAAAAACTTAGAATATACCAGCAGCTTCTCTTGCCGCGGCATCCATCACTGTATTGATTGCTTTTCTATCTTCTCGCCCACCATGACGCTAAAAGTGGCTTTTGGGTCTTGCGGCCCTGGGCTCTGCATAGAGCCGCAAGACCCAAAATGGCTCTGTCTACCCCATTTGGGATAAAGAGGTGATAGTATGTATGTATGTATTAATGTAGCAGCAATAAGCATTTCAAATATAAGAGTGGGAGTATGGTGGGGACTTCTCATTCTTGACAGTTTCCCTTTCCATCAGATTTTAAAGGCTTTTAAAAAAAATATATTTTTGGACAGAAATAAAAAAACATTAAGTTCAGATTACGTTACTTATTGATATGAATAGTAAAATGATTGACTGAAATACCGTAAATTAAAAATGCATTTGAAAATAAAAATCTATGATTTTAAGAAATGTATAATTCTTAAATCTTATAAAACACATAAAAATTCACTCTTATTACCAAATTGAAATCTTGTAGCTATTTACGATCATAACAAAGTACAGCAACACTGAAAAAAAACATCAAATTGTGTAATCTCACTCAGGTGAAACCTACACACGAAAAACAGGGTGATATAGGCATGACGAATGGAAAAATATTTTTGGTCCATTGGCACAGATATGGCACTTCATACAAACGGAGCAGCATATATACCTAGTACTACTACAAACGAAACAATCCGTCCGTGCACACGTCAAATGTGTGAGTTAAACAATCAGGGTCGCCACCACAGAATTTGTTGCTTTGCTTACCTGTTTTTATCATTTGGAAATCTATAAAATTTTCGTTATTTATTGTTTTCCGTGGATAAACAATGATAATGTACACAGTTTATCACCATTATAATTTAAGAATCCTAAGTGATTTGCGTAATGTCAACGTGCGACTACCAATAACCCTGTTTTACGGCCGCTTACACCTCACAATAACGGGGGAAGGGTTGCGGGGACACCGGATTGCGGGGGACGGTGCGAGTTTCCGTTCTGTATGTAATACTATTATTAATTCTGTGCCATTGGTTAGATTATAAAAAAATATTGAACACGTATTTTTTCTTTTCTCTGAGAAACCGAAAAGGACAAAGATACAGCGTGTATAAATTTCGCGTGACGTCACGGCTGGGTACGATTTTTTAACTTAAGTGTGACGTCGCAAGCCCACTCCGGAACTTTGACGCTCCGTATCTTTGTGAATATTTACTTTTTTGGTAAACTGAAAAATACGGGTCCATTATTTTTGGATAATCTAAAAGACGGACTAATTACAATCATACTTTTTGGACCCTGTCGTCACACCTATTGAATTCGTTTTAAGTATCTACTGTACCAATGATACAAAGTCAAGGGAGGCTGTCTTGCAAGAAAGATGTTTTTTTCTGCGTATTTTTACTGAACTATCTTTAAAGCATTGTGCGGAAGTCATCATGTGGATGTTTATGTATATATGTTTTAAAATATAGTATCGTTGAGTTACCTAGTATCCCATAACACAAGTCTTAAACTTACTTTGGGGCTAGCTTAATCAGTGTAATTTGTCCCTATATATTCATTCATCATCAGGTCTTTTTAGTCTCCACTGTAGTAGAAGCACGACCCTTTTTATACTACCAGAGCCATATCAGGCCAGAGCAGCCAGAGGACTTTGGCCTACACTCTCCACGCTGGCCAGACGGGTTGGAAAGGCCCTATTGATGTTTATATATAAGCTTTGTTTAGCTTGTATTTCCTAAGTCGCCTTCTACGACATCCATGACAAGACTTGGAGTGATCCTATCTGTGCTCGCGAGCTTCGCTCCCCGTGGGAATTTCGGGATAAAAACTATCCTATGTCCCTCCACGGGTCTTGAACAATTACCATACCAAATTTCATTTAAATCCGTTCAGCCGTTCACGCATGATGGCGTGACTAAGGAAATAAGCGGCCAAGTGCGAGTCGGACTCGCCCATGAAGTATTAAAAAAAAACTACTTACTAGATCTAACTAAGAAACTATTCAGTTTAGAAAAAAAGATATTAGAAACCTCAATATCATTTTTGAAAACCTATCCATAGATACCCCACACGTATAGGTTTAATGAAAAATAAATTTTTAAATTTCAGTTTTAAGTATGGGGAACCCACAAAAATTATATTTTTTTTCTATTTTTGTGTGAAAATCTTAATGCGGTTCACAGGATACATCTACTTACCAAGTTTCAACAGTATTTTTTTTATAGTTTCAGAAAAAAGTGGCTGTGACATACGGACGGACAGACAGACAGACATAAGACAGACAGACAGACATGACGAATCTATAAGGGTTTCGTTTTTGCCATTTGGCTACGGAACCCTAAAAAGATATCTGGTAAATAAAATACTTGTATCCAATACTAACAAAAATTCCACAGAAGAGTCAATATCACTTGGAGCGCTCTCTTTACAGTCACGTGACCTGTATTGACGATTTGTTTAGCCGTTCCAGCCATGAACACGACGACGTAGAAGCAGATAAAGGCCAGTGCGTACCACACGTAGAAGTTTAGAAGTTTGTAGTTAGACTGAAAGTAATTCACAGATACAAAGTGCAGGGTTGGTTAAACACGTGATGGATGAGTTGTAAAGTTGTGAGGGCATTGTTGGTTGAACATGTGATAGCTCAGTTATAAAGTGGGAAAGCATGATTGGTTTAACACCTGATAGCTCAAATGTAAAGTTGGGAAAGCAAGTTTAACACGTGATAGTTCAATCGTAAATTGGATAGCATGATTGGTTGAACATGTTATAGCCCAGTTGTAAATTTGTGAGGGCGTAGTTGGTTGAACACCATAATTACCATCATCATTTCAGACGCATATCGTCCACTGCTGGACATAGGCCTCTCCCGAAGATATCCAAAATGACCGACCTAGAGCGGTTTGCATTCAGTGCCTTCCAGCGACCTTAGTTGAACATGTGATAGCTCAATTATAAAGTTGAGAGAGCATGGTTGGTTAAACACGTGATAGCTCAATCGTAAAGTTTAGAGCATGATTGGTTGAACACGTGATAGCTCAGTTGTAAAGCTGGGAAAGCACAGTAGGTTGAACATGTGATAGCTGAGTTGTAAAGTTGTAAGTGCATGGTTGGTTGAACACGAGATAGCTTAGTCGGGAAAGCATGGTAGAACATGTGATAGCTCAATTGTAAAGTTGGGAGAGCATGGTTTAATGAATACATGATGCTCAATTGTAACGTTGAGGGAGCATAGTTGTATAAACACCAGGGGGAAAGGCTTTTCATTAAATAATTTAAAGGTCTTTCTATACATTGTTGGAAGATTTTTTTTTAATTATCACCATATTGGCTTTTAAAAAAATTATTTCAAATTATGGCGCCATTTCGCCTACCATTTCGCCCTAAAACAATATTTATTTATCTTAGAATATGACTTAATGATATTTAACACATTGCAGGACACTTTCTTCTATGCTGGTCTGGGAGAAAAGAAAAAATGAAGAATTTGCCAGCTGCTTCTCTACCCACGCAGATCGTAAGAGCCGATCGAGGGAATGAGCGAGATTTGAATCATGGTAATAGGCGATGCGGCTAGCAACCCATCACTATTTTGATTCCTTTTCCTTCTTAACGCCCACCACGCTAAGCGTGGCCATTGGGCCTAACGGCCCTGGGCTCTGTCTACCCCGTCAGGGATATAGACGTGAAAATGTATCTGTATCTGTATCAGGACACTTACGGCTGGGGACGTAATTTAATTCTTATTTCTATTGTGTCTGGCCGAGTTTCCTGCAATGTGTTTGTTACGGCCACTAGTAACATTACGGTGCGATGCGATGCGGAGCGGCCGGAAACGACGTCATTCACACACACACACAACTACGACCATCTTGCGCGGACACGGATCATTGATTATCTTGTAAATTAACCAAAATAAATAATATACAAACATTCAGCGCCTATTTAAATCTACAGTCCACACAAACCCAGCAGCATCAGCTCAATCATGTTAAATAATGTTCTCAGTTATATGCAAGATACTCGAAACCATAGAAGTAGATTTTTTTTACTGCGTAAAAAGACCACACTAGCCGAGTGCGACAGATAATATGATAAGTGTCATCTTCATAAGAGCAAAAGTGATAGCATCAATTTGACAATGAGACAAGTTTTCATACAAAACATGTCACCCATTGTCACCCTGGCTCGAACATCATTACACGAAAATTTGATTTTCCAAATTGTAAACTGTGTTAATTTATAAGTTATCTTATACTGGAAAGATGGTAAAGTACTGCTTTACCCATAGTTTGTGTAGTGGGTACAAATACAACCCATAAAAAGTTACACAGAAATATTTCGTTTCTGGTCACATTTTACAATACTCTAAATCCATATGAGCATAGATTTAGAAGGTATAAGCCTTCTAAATCTATGCTCGAAACTTTAAATTTTTGTTCATAAAATATCTTACCATAATAATGCCTATCATCAAGGCAGCAGAAGCGATAACCATGCCGAATGCCACTAAAATATAAAACAACTTCGCAAAATACAGGATTTCTTTGTCGTCGAAAAGCCGCCCCATCACTTTCGGGGCTGTAGACATAGCCAGTGCGGCCCAAAACTGAAACATTGAAATATATCTGTCTTATTATAAAACACAGATTATCTTTGTTAATAAGTTTACACCATTATCTGACCAAATCAAGTTAACATTTTTAGATGAGCTAATGCCATTAATACTAGATGTCAACTTGATTTTGTCAGGTAATGGTTAAAACCTAGTAACAGAGAAAGTCTTAGTTTTATAATAAGACGGTACAAGTTAATTTGCTAGGCATATTAAAAAATCCCATGCTGGTCTGGGAGAAATAAAAAAACTTAGAATGTACCAGCTGCTTCTCTTCCCACGCAGATCGTAAAAGCCGATCGAGGGAATAGGCAAAAATGCAAATCATGTTAACAGGCGAGGCGGCTAGCAACCCATCACTGTATTGATTGCTTTTCCATCTTCTCGCCCACCATGACGCTAAAAGTGGCTTTTGGGTCTTGCGGCCCTGGGCTCTGCATAGAACCGCAAGACCCAAAATGCTCTGTCTGCCCCATTAGGGATAAAGACGTGATAGTATGTATGTATGTATTAAAAAATAACCGGCCAAGTACGAATCGGATTCGCGCACTAAGGGTTCCGTACCATAGAGCCCCCCTTAAATATATATTTAATTTTGTTTTTAGTATTTGTTGTTATAGCGGCAATAGATATACATAATTTGTGAAAATTTCAACTGTCCAGCTATCGCTGTTCTTGAGATACAGCCTAATGATAGACAGACGGGCAGGCGGACAGACTGACGGAAAGACAGCGAAGTCTTAGTAATAGGGTCCCGTTTTTACTCTTTGAGTACGGAACCCTAAAAAAATAACCCCCGATTTTCAAGCTGTCACAAACCTTTGAACAGCTGAACTGAAATCTTGTAAACATAGCTAAGAACCACCGTGAAAAACAAGTCTTTCAATTTAAAAAATAACGCATTGAAATCGGTTTACTAGTTTAGGTGCTGCGATGCCACAGACACACAGACACGTCGAACTTATAAACCCCCCTTTTCTCTTTGGAGATTGAAAATACATGTAATTTTTCATAGAGATCCAGTAGCAACCCGTCACTTTTTGTTTCCCTTTTCCAATCTTTTTATCGAGATTTGGGATTTTTTATCGAGTGATGTTTGTTAGATCATGTAACAAAATGCGATTTTGGCTAGACTAGATTCTTGAATAAGACATCTTTTTCAGATTTTAAAACACTATTTTCTATGTCTCAGGTGGTTTTAAAAACTCGGCCTACCTAGCCTTAAAGTGGCCTTTGGGTCGTGCGACCCACAGCTCTGTCTACGCGGTTAGGGAGAAAGACGAGATAGTGTACACCAATGCGAAAAATTTATCTTCTTGATAGTCGTACTAAAGAAATGCCAGTTTTGCAAAGCACTTATAAAGTTTGAAATAAAGAGAAAAGGTGTTAGTTCGAAAACATAAAAATGTTAGCTATAAAGACCGAAGTAAAAGCCAGTATGACGTTATCAGGTATTATTTCTTTCCAAAGAAAAAAAATCGTAAATTTCCATGAAAAATGGAAGTGAAGATACGAAATAAAGAAAAACGAAAACATTTCCGATAACAATGGCAAAGCTGTAGGGTTCTCAAACTTTTATTTTGTCGCATCCACATTACACGTTTCGCCGTGTGGCTTCCGGCAGTATATAATAGGACCACTCCATGTCTTGTCGTGAATGTCGTAGAAAAATACTTAGGAAATACACTAAACAAAGCTTAGACATCATGATACCTCTCCAACCCGTCTGGCCAGCGAGGAGAGTGTAGACCTAATCCTCTGGCTGCTTTGACCAAATATGGCTCTAGTAGTACAGAGAGGGTCGAACTCCTGCAGTGATGTTGATGATTACACGTTTGGGCGTCGTCCTAAGATACCTCTCACAATAGACGGCCATTCGTGGTCGTGGCCAACCTTGGTCAGAGAAGCTACAGTCGGGCTGCGGAGCGTAAATATTCTACAGGGTATACTTTTAAAACACCAACAAAACTTTGGGAGCAATTTCAATCCGTAATACTGAACTACATTCCATAAAAACTATTATCGAAAACCGAAAATAAATCGCCTTCTTATTCCCGTACAAATCAACGATCAGCCAAATGGAAACGTATCGGAAGACGATTGTTTTTTCATCTCATATATCGTCATATCATCACATATCAATTTTCAATATTTTTTTCATAGAAATTAATAAAATCCAAAAAAATTGCTGGTGTTTTAAAAAGTAACCTTGTAGAATCTTACTGAACTCTCGTTTCACAGTAATGCCTTTCGCACGGGTCGCCCCTATTTCGTCTAAACCGTACGGATTCCCCGCACAGCTGTGAAACCAGGCTAAACTAGCACTCTCCAGTTTGGGAACACTTGCATAGCGTTACATCGCGTAATAAAACTTGGAAGATTTTACAATGGTTATCATTTTACCTGAATTGTTCCTACTTAGCAGGTACCTACTTATCTATGTTTTTAACATAGACATAGATTTTTTTACGTGTTTTTAACCCCGGCAAAATAGAGGGGTGTCATAAATTTTACGCTTACGTCTACGTATAGCATCGTAGTGCTCAGACGGATGAACAGAAATGGAAACTATGGTTTGTCCCATATCAAAAAATGTTTTCCGTACATGCCCAATGCGCTCAAAGAAATTTTCACTTCAAAATTCCTAGGTCAATGTTCTCTACCATCCTTTTTCGAATGCGTCTCGTCGGCACTTACTTATGTTTGTTAGTTAAGAATATACATTCACATTTTGCGGGGTAAACAGATCACCGAACGAAATATGACAGGTTAATTTGCCAGGCAAATTAAAACTATAAAGCGTTTATAACTTTTAAACCGCTGAATAGATTTGCATGACACATAGCTAAAAACCATCTCGATCAAGCCAGCTATCAAACAAAATAGACCCATTCGTTTAGGCTCACGATACAGATATTCACACACAAACACGTCAAATTTATAACACCCCACTGAGCAAATGTATCTATTCAATTTAGTGGTCTGCAAATGTGTTGTTTCTTTAGGTTTTTTTTTCTTTTCCTGTCAGTTATGCCTCTACTTTTTGTATCTACGAAACTGATTAAACTTAATATATAAAAAAATAGGGCAGATTTGCTTATTTACGCTGATTTCAAATATGTATCTAACTCATTTTTGACCAAAATGTCAGATGTGTCCTTTTTTCTTACGGCGGCAGACTTTTCGTCGGGGGTTAAAAATGGATTGTTTTAAATGATTATTCTACTTACAAAGGATATGGCACAAATAATGATAGCAGCCGGTTTCAAAGGGATACACCAACAGCATTTAAATGCAAAACCCAGCTTATCCAAGGGTGTCTTCGAGACCGGCTTGGAGGGCTCTGGGACGTTATTCCAATCAAAATCTGGAGGACAAAAGCAGGTGCCCCTGAAAATGTTACACACATACACACACACAGTCTAAATAGTCCACTGAATTAATATATAACGTCTAACAAAATATACTGAAACTATTCAAAGGGCAAGTTCAGTCCGACATAGTGAACAACTATCCCCAAGAAACATATGTCGAATTAGAAAAATAATTTTTTTGCTTCCCTTACAAACTTGGATCATTGATCGGTCAACTTGTTTGGGAGGCTAAAAATTACTTTCATATTTCGATACGTGTCCTTGGGAAAAGTTATTTGATATCATGGACTGAATTCACACTCAAAATAGTTTCATTTTATTTTGTTAAACCCTGTATAACGCACAGAACGGAAACTCCCAATATCCCGCGCAATATGCGTCCCCGTTCCCCGTCCCCGCACCTCTCCCCCACACTCGCCTAGTCGAGCGTGTTAGCGGGCGGACACACACACTGACGTGTGCACGGATGTATAGTTTCGTTTGTAGTAGTAGGCATAAATGATACTCTGCTTCTATGAAGTGCTATACCTGTGGCTGGATTACGGGCGGGGCTCTCCCTATAAAAGGAGTCTCATGATGGCCAATATCCAACTGTTAGGCGATTAACACACTGCACCGCGCCCCGCTGCGTAGTGCGGGGCCGCCATACAAAAACGAACGCGCATAGACGCGGTGTCAGTGTGTTGGACTGTGCGTGTTTTCTATACAAACGGAGATACTTACAAGCAACGCATTCACGCGCTACGCTGCGTAGTGCGGGGCAAATTGAGAATCGCCTTAGTGGAGCTAGGTGGCGCAGCGGGAGTGCGCATTAGCACATTCGCAAGTAAAGCGACACGGGCGTGGTCCGCACTCGGATGGGTAACTACTGACTACAATAATCATCATCATTCCAGCCCCTCTTCCGCCCACTGCTGAGCATAGGCCTCCCTTCGTCGATGCTGTTGTGAATGAAAGGCAGGTCGGACCAAGACCCACTTTTATTGTAATACCCTCAAGTACATAAAATATAAAATAAGTAATAACCAATACTCAACAGATGCCACCCATCTCGGTTCTGTACTGCTCAGATGGGTTGACATAGTGAAAGTCATGGGTCGCACCTGGTTTCGGGGTGACAAGTAGCATAAGAATTTCTTGTGCTCCGTGCTTCTGAAGGCACGTATAAGCCGTTGGTCCCGGCTGTTGTCATTGTACGGCAGTTGTTATAGATTAAGAAGGGAGTACGATGTATTATCTTAAATTTTTTGCTTAAATGAAAGTCACATATTTATTTATAATATAAATAACAATATTACTTGTAATTGTTATTTATAATATAAATAACAATATTACCTACCTACATTAAATTATATAAAGAAAAATCTTCCAACGCTTTAAATTTTTAATGTATTATCTGAATAACTACTTCAATAGTTTTTTTTTTCAAGTACTTACAGCTTACACATTATCTGCTCGATTCTGTTATTTTTGTTTTGTAGGTTCATGGCAAAGTTGCATCTTTTGCGGATATATTATGTTTTGTTGCAACATGGAGAAAATAAATAAATAAAATGCTAAATATTTAGAATACCAGAAAACCAAAAAGAATGTAAATTGATTGATCACTATTGAAATTGTCAAAAGTAAGAGTATTTTTTTTTTATTACGGCACTAATCCTCCCTCCATCCATCCGTGTTTTTTTTACACTTCTTTATTCCTAACCCTATCCTATACAATCAAAGGTTGGGGTTGAACTCTGTACAAGATATTGTAATTTTATTTTATAAACAATAAAAATATTTCTGATGGTTGAGGTATATCCTACTTATACTATAAACGCGAAAGTTTGTAAGTATGGATGGATGTTTGTTACTCTTTCACGTAAAAAACTACTGAATGGATTTTAATGAAACTTTACAATAATATAGCTTATACGAGTACATCAGAATAACACATAGGCTATAATTTATAAAGATATTTTGTGATAATCCTGCGCAGAAGAAGTTGCGGGCACCAGCTAATATTAACTGAAGCACACTGTAAACCTACTTAAGCTAATTTTGTTTATAATTTGTCACTATGGCATGCCTGAAAGAGCAAAATGTTGATACATTACCATATTATGTACCATCCTAAAACACAGTTTTGCAATAAATACTTTTGAGTTTGAGTTTGAGTTTGAGCAGCCGGTAGAAGAACTTAACTGAAATACATCTGACTGAACTATCCTGATTCGTATTTTTGAGGATCATTAAGATCATTCGGTGGCTAAGTTACGTGATTATCAGCTTTATTTGAAAGTACAGAAGAGTAAGAAGGTTTTGGTGGATGTAATCATAGACTTAGATTTTTTAATGGATGTAATGAGTAATGTTTGTGATGACATCACGAAATGACATATATGACAAAAGGTATTCAAACGGCACTAATTTACAGACTTATTAGAACACACATAAGACAGATATTGTTTCTATTAATAATATTGTAACCAGTCTCATAATCAGCTTGATTAAACAGCTTATACTGCTGCATTTTAAGTTTTCCGCCACAAAATCGACATGCAGCGAGGTTCCTGGATGACTCATGGAAACAAAAATTCTAGCAGTCCAAACCTGCTCGTCACGAATTCTTCGAATTGGTTGAAAGTGGGAAGTTTAATACCGAACTCACTGACTCTTATTTCCCATAGCTTTCTAGTTTTACTATCTTACTTTTTACTAACCAAATAAATAATTATAATATCCCAGGATTCCACAATTATACCCATATTAGACAATGCACTCATACAATCCTTCGTGGTGTCTAGCAACTCCTTTATACCAGTAGCGGTTTGTTCAAACCTTTTATATTATATAATCGTTGCATTAAACATGATATTAAAAACCTCTTGTTATTATTATTATATCTGTCTTCCAATAGCTTCCAACATTTCTTATAGTTCTCTCCAGTGGTAGGTATATGCCTTAGCAACCTCTCTACCTAGTCACATAAGTCTTTAAATTGTTTAGTTTTCTGAAACTTTCAAGTGACTCATTGTTATGTATTAAAGACAGAAATAAAGACCTAAACGTTTATATTATCACAAATTATATCACGTAGTCTTCAAGTCTTCAAGTCATATGTAAATGGCAACTTAGGAAATACAAGCTAAAGCAAAGCTTAAAACCATCAATGAGACCTCTCCAACCCGTCTGGCCAGCGTGGAGAGAGTAGGCCAAGTCCTCTGGCTTTTCTGGCTAAGTATGGCTTCGTGCTTCTGCACTGGAGACAAAAAGTCCTGATGATGATGATAACACAAGTCCTTATCTGGACATAGTTAAGCAAACCAGATCCAACCCTCACAATGAAGAAGCTGAGAAAATCAACTTTGAAGTTTAAAACGTAATATTTAAATCTCAGGACCATTTTCTAAATAAATTAATTAGTAGTATCATAGATTATACATAAGAGTACACAGTCAAATTTCTTTAATGGCGATTAAACTGGGAAATGTCCCGTTTTTTATGAAAAACATTGAGTGGATCTCTATTGCATAAAACAGTTTGTAGTTTTTTTAAGAATATATTGACCACATGACCTTATTTTTGTTATAAATTTAAATATATATTAATGTTTTATTACTAATATCAAAAAGAACTCCTCTAAAAAAATTAAAATATAACATAAAAAAATTAACTACCTATATTCTTAATCAAAACTTTAATTTTTTTAAGTTACAAATATTAAAAAATTTATTAATTTCAAAACACGGGTAACTCACGTATAGAGTCAGCTACTGCCGACATGTTTCGACCTCATCCGGAGGTCTTCATATTAATAATGACTGCATCTTACGTTAGTTTTAGCCAAAAAATTAAAAAATTTAACAAAAAAATATATCCAAATGTACTGTTCCTAAAAAAATCTAAAAACCGTCGACATTATCGAGAATCCTGACATCCTCAGTAAAATTCTTATAAAAATCCTGAGGATCTTCTGGAATTAAACGTGAAAGACTTCTTGTCTTCCAATTTAGCACTAGGTATAGGCTTTCCACTATAGATCAATCAAGTTTTAAACCTTGATTAGTTGTCTGCCACAGGAGTTTTTCTTTATATTCAGCTCTTTATACCTAGTGCTAAATTGAAAGACATGAGAAGTCATTTACATCTAATTCTAGAAGATATTTAGGATTTTTATAAGAGTTTAAATGGGGATGACAAGATTTTCGATGATGTCGACGGTTTTTCAGAAGCGCCTGACTTCGTACAAGTACATGAGTACGTCAATTAATATGTATAATCTTTTTTAGAATATTAAAGGAACTTATACCCTATATATTTATTTATTTATTATTTATTTATTATACATCCTGATATTTTCTTTATGTTGAGCATAATATATTTTTTTAAGGAATACTTAAAAAGTGTATTCTAATTTTTTTTTCACAACTTTATAATGATTGTAACTAGTTTTTAGAAAAAATTTTTAGAACTTTATTAAAGTTAAATAATGCTATTTTAAATTTACTTAGAGGTGCCCCTTTTTGATATTATTACTAATGTTATGTATACAAAATGATTTTTATCTGTAGTCAATATATTATTTAAAAAAACTACAGACTGTTTTATGCAATAAAGGTCAAATAAATGTTTTCATGAAAATCCGGATATTTTCGAGTTTAATCGCCACAAAAGAATTTTGGCTGTGTACTCACAAGTAAAATTTATGATACGACTAATTAACTTATTTAGAAAATGGTCCTGATATATAAATATTACGTTCTAAAATTTAAAGTCAATTTTCTCAACTTCTTCATTTTGAGGGTAAGATATATTTTGCTTAACTACGTTATAAAGTTCCGATGGATCTATTATAAATAATAAGGTTACCGTAAAATAATATTGTTCTGTATTATATACCTACAAGGTTCATTCAAAGGAAAAAATATTGTTTTTTTTCCAATACCAAGCGACAGGAGTCTGATTTAAAACAATGATTAAGCACTACGCAGACAAGATCCAACCTGCATGGTTCGTAAAAGTTGTGTGACACCAAAACGAAATATAGAACCAAGTGCAATGGATCTTATTCAAATGTATAAATAAGAGAGTATACCAGATCCAATAGGCATGGTCCTTCAAATAATCACAACTTCATAAAAATATATAGAACCAAGTGACATGGATTTATTTAATTATTTATTTCCTGAAAATCACGCAGCGTGGATCTTTTCTCACATTTCAAACATATTATTTTTAATGTGGTATCTTTAAGAATAGTGGATTTTAGGATAATTGAAGCATCGGAGACTCTTAAGTCTTTTAGCCATAGACAAAAGGTTTATTTTTGAACAATTCTGCATACTCATCTCGATTTTGGCCAAGGTATGGGTTGGATCTGGTTTGCATAACTACGACCCTATCAATGAAATCGTTTATTTTAGGCATACCTTAAAAACTAGCATACCTACATATAACAATACAATATAAATTAAAATTCCAAATCTTTCCAGGCGTCTTCGAATATTCGCTAAACTAAAAAAAAACGCGAAGAATATCTCCCTTCTTTTTTGGAAGTCTTTTAAAAAAGACCTGATAATGTTGATATCTAATGACTGCGTGGTGGTGAAATACTATTTTAAGCCTTGTTGAAGGGCAAGGACACTTCAGCGTATGCCTTTGTAGCAAGCTGGAAGGGTGGCTGGGCTACCACAGGGTTGTAGTCAACCTGGTTGTTGGTTATCGGAAGAGCGTGCTTCTGTTGGATGAACTGGAGCATAGACTTGACAACCAGGACCAAATACACCTCAAACACTGAAAAAGAACTTTAAATTAACAAGATATACATCACGTCTTTATCCGATATTATGGGGCAGACAGAGCACATTAGTATCATTAGCATTTTAGCCTATTCCCTTGATCGGCTTTTACGATCTATTTATTTATTCATTCATTCATTTGCGTATTTGTTGATTCATTGATTTATGCATTTATTTATTCATTTACTTATTTATTTACCAAACAACATGGTGCAAAGCGGACTTGATGCTAATAGCTTTCTCTATAAGCTTCGGGATAAATAGAGAAAAAACTCGCGGTAGGTAAACTGTCGTTTGCTTTTGCTTGACTTGGCGGATCACTGCCGTTACCTAACAGAGTACCGCGAGAAACAAATAGGGACAAATTACACTGATTGAGCTAACCCCAAAGTAAATTCGAGACTTGTGTTATGGGATACTAACTCAACGATACTATATTTTTAACAAATACATATATAGAGAAACATCCAAGACCCAGGACAATTTGAAAAAGGCCATTTTCCAACTTGCCCTGGCCGGGAATAGAACCCGGGACCTCTGGGTGGCGGACTAGCATAGTGACCCCTACGCCACGGAGGTCGTCAAGTCAAGTCAACTAAGATATAATAAAGCTTTATAAAATACTCACAATAACTTAAAATCAAAACAACCAGAACGACTGCCAGAAACTCTTTTGGACAATATATTACAAAACATATCAAAACAATGGCGTTGAGAACTAAGCGAACTATGGAATAAATGTAATATGATTTTAACATTTTCTCGTGTTCCTGAAACAAAAAATTGTTTTTATAACACTAGATGAAGCCCACGGCCTTGCTCGCGTGGTCAAATTTTTTGCGGATCCCCACATTTTACCGCTGAGGTATAGGTTGTTTGTAAATTATTCACAATTCTTCTTCTTATCGTGTGTGTCAGTGACTAACACTAGTGTCAGAGTTTTTAAACCGCCTTAGGCCGGCCCCATACATACGGAATTCCGTACGGAATCCATTCCGTACGGAATCGACTCGGAATTCCGTTCGTCTACCACACACATACGGTTTTTTCTGTACGGAATGACGCGTCTCAGTCGAGAGCCGCCAGCCATCGAGCGCAGACGTTCTAGTAGCGTGCGGAAATATGAAATTTGAATGAAATTTGATCATGATTTTTTTATAGCGATTGCATTTTTGCTATTTATTGTTAAAAAATATATCTTTATCTTTGTATTGACGAGTTCTTCCAACTCCCTTCAACCTATTATGACATTTTCCACAAAAAAGTATGCCGGGTATTTATTGTATGGGAAAACATGAATTGACAGGTCTAAATGTTTAATTTTTTTAATGGCAAATATTTGGATACCTAATTATATGTCCTGCCACGGCCTGCAATGGCCTGCCACGCCATTTCCTTAAGGTCTCTGTCGTGGTAACCTTGATTATTAGTGTTCTATAAACATGTGTAAGCTTATACGGATATGATGAGATATTGCATGTCAGACATTGCGCGGGAAATTAAACATACAATGAAGTTTCAAACTACAACACGTCCGCTCGCTACGGTCGTGCGGCGCACACTGAGCGCATTCCGTACGGGATTTCCGAATGTGTGGTGCGACCCAAACAAAATGTATGGAAGACGTGCATTCGGAACGGTTTTTTTTCCGTGCGGGATTCCGAACGCACAGGCCTTCATTCGGAATTCCTGACGGAAATAAAAACCGAACGGAATGCTACCGTATGTGTCAATGACTGTACCACACACACGCGGTAGCATTCCGTTCGGTTTTTATTTCCGTCAGGAATTCCGAATGAAGGCCGGCCCCATACATACGGAATTCCGTTTCTAAATCCTGATTCGGAATTCCGAATCAGGATTCCGAACGCAGCAAATCCATACAAATCAATGACTGTACCACACACATACGGTAGCATTCCGTTCGGTTTTTATTTCTGTCAGGAATTCCGAATGAAGGCCTGTGCGTTCGGAATCCCGCACGGAAAAAAACCGTTCCGAATGCACGTCTTCCATACATTTTGTTTGGGTCGCACCACACATTCGGAAATTCCGTACGGAATGCGCTCAGTGTACGCCGCACGACCGTAGCGAGCAGACGTGTAGTAGTTTGAAACTTCCGTGTACGTTTAATTTCCCGCGCAATGTCTGACATACAATATCTCATCATATCCGTATAAGCTTACACATGTTTATAGAACACTAATAATCAAGGTTACCACGACAGAGACCTTAAGGAAATGGCGTGGCAGGACATAATTAGGTATCCAAATATTTGCCATTAAAAAAATTAAACATTTAGACCTGTCAATTCATGTTTTCCCATACAATAAATACCCGGCATACTATTTTGTGGAAAATGTCATTATAGGTTGATGGGAGTTCGAAGAACTCGTCAATAGGAAGATAAAGATATATTTTTTAACAATAAATAGCAAAAATGCAATCGCTATAATAAAATCATAGTCAAATTTCATTCAAATTTCATATTTCCGCACGCTACTAGAACGTCTGCGCTCGATAGCTGGCGGCTCTCGACTGAGACGCGTCATTCCGTACGGAAAAAACCGTATGTGTGTGGTAGACGAACGGAATTCCGAGTCGATTCCGTACGGAATGAATTCCGTACGGAATTCCGTATGTATGGGGCCGGCCGAAGGCCTGTGCGTTCGGAATCCCGTTCGGAAAAAAACCGTTCCGAATGCACGTCTTCCATACATTTTGTTTGGGTCGCACCACACATTCGGAAATTCCGTACGGAATGCGCTCAGTGTGCGCCGCACGACCGTAGCGAGCGGACGTGTTGTAGTTTGAAACTTCATTGTACGTTTAATTTCCCGCGCAATGTCTGACATACAATATCTCATCATATCCGTATAAGCTTACACATGTTTATAGAACACTAATAATCAAGGTTACCACGACAGAGACCTTAAGGAAATGGCGTGGCAGGCCGTGGAAGGACATATAATTAGGTATCCAAATATTTGCCATTAAAAAAATTAAACATTTAGACCTGTCAATTCATGTTTTCCCATACAATAAATACCCGGCATATTATTTTGTGGAAAATGTCATAATAGGTTGAAGGGAGTTCGAAGAACTCGTCAATACGAAGATAAAGATATATTTTTTAACAATAAATAGCAAAAATGCAATCGCTATAAAAAAAACATGGTCAAATTTCATTCAAATTTCATATTTCCGCACGCTACTAGAACGTCTGCGCTCGATAGCTGGCGGCTCTCGACTGAGACGCGTCATTCCGTACGGAAAAAACCGTATGTGTGTGGTAGACGAACGGAATTCCGAGTTGATTCCGTACGGAATGGATTCCGTACGGAATTCCGTATGTATGGGGCCGGCCTTAGGCCGGCCCCCATCAATTTATAATAACATACATACGGAATTCCGTTTCTAAATCCTGATTCGGAATTCCGAATCAGGATTCCGAACGCAGCAAATCTATACAAATCAATGACTGTTAGTTTGAAACTTCCGTGTACGTTTAATTTCCCGCGCAATGTCTGACATACAATATCTCATCATATCCGTATAAGCTTACACATGTTTATAGAACACTAATAATCAAGGTTACTACGACAGAGACCTTAAGGAAATGGCGTGGCAGGCCATTGCAGGCCGTGGCAGGACATATAATTAGGTATCCAAATATTTGCCATTAAAAAAATTAAACATTTAGACCTGTCAATTCATGTGTTCCCATACATTAAATACCCAGCATACTATTTTGTGAGAAATGTTATTATAAATGGATGGGGGTTCGAAGAACTCGTCAATACGAAGGTGAAGATATATTTTTTAACAATAAATAGCAAAAATGCAATCGCTATAAAAAAATCATGGTCAAATTTCATTCAAATTTCATATTTCCGCACGCTACTAGAACGTCTGCGCTCGATAGCTGGCGGCTCTCGACTGAGACGCGTCATTCCGTACGGAAAAAACCGTTTGTGTGTGGTAGACGAACGGAATTCCGAGTCGATTCCGTACGGAATGGATTCCGTACGGAATTCCGTATGTATGGGGCCGGCCTTAATGGCCTCTGATATGGTTTTAGGTAACGACCAATGTCAAAGACAGTGACCGGGACCGACGGCTTAACGTGCCCTCCCAAGCACGGATCATCTTATTTATCAGACAATCAGGTGATCAGCCTGCAATGTCCTGACCAAACTAGGACAACAACACAAAGTCGTTGCCCCCGCCGGGAATCGAACCCGCGACCTCCGGGTATAAGTCGAACGCTCTAACCACTACACCACGGAGGCAGTTTATTATTCACAATAATATCACAGAATTGATATATTACGTACAAAACGGAATCTCGTAAGGTCCCACGCAGTATGCGTCCCGTTCCCTTCCCCGCACCTCTTTCTCACGTTGTGGGGGATGCGGAGCGGGCAGAGGTGCGGGGATGCGGAGCGGGCAGAGGTGCGGGGATGAGGAGCGGGCAGAGGTGCGGGGATGCGGAGCGGGCAGAGGTGCGGGGATGAGGAGCGGGCAGAGGTGCGGGGATGCGGAGCGGGCAGAGGTGCGGGGACGGGAAGCAGAGATGATTACTAGGAAATTCCGTTGTGTACGTAATAATTATACTAATTCTGTGCAAAAAATTTAAATTACAAGAAAAAAAAACAAATTCTAAACGCCAGTCCCTTGTACCCACTAAAAACTTTTCTCCAAGGAATATACAACGTGGAAGGGATATACTCGTAATAAATCGAACCACGGGCTATACTAGATCACTATAGTTATAATAGTTAATATAAAAATAACAATCAAAAAAATTTACATCCCAAACAAATTGCCCGGGCTGCACACACTATAGTATGGAATTGCATTTTTTTTGTTTTCTTTCTTTTATTTTAGTTCCATTATACTATAGTCTCTAGTATATATATCTATCTAGTCTATACACATATATTTATAGTGACGAATTAACTTTGTGGCAAATTTACAACAACCCGCTTGTGGTTCGAAATGTTAAGGGTAATGTCCTTTAATTTCAAGTTGTATATCGAAATATAAAAAATATATATTGGTATTAACCTATATATACTCGTAAACACTCACCTTAAGCACAGCACTTATAAGAATAAAGGAGAAGATCAAGTGAATTATTGACAATATAAGTAATATATAGCAGGCAGCAGAAACTAACTCGCCTATACCATCTTTATTCAAGACCATTTCGTGTATATAATTTCGCTCGTAAGCATTTCTTTCCAATACCTTTAGCTCTTCAAATTCGTTGTGCCATTTAAAACTTTTGTATATATTTGAAGAAGACGATAACTGGAAATAAATAACAAATGATAAACAGTTTGGAACGTTTACTGTGAGCGTCTTGCGATAAAAATTGATAAGACATGAAATACTAAAAACTTGCAGAAAAACAAAATACGCAACCATTGTTTACTTGGATGAAATATTTTTATTTAAACAACATGAAAGGGATAAACCCGTAATAGATCGAACTACAGGCTATAAACTACATGGCTATATTAAAATGATAATAAATTAACAGTCAAAAATAAAAATAAATCGACATTCGCATACAAAGGGCGGCTATATATTTTTTTTAATTTTTGACTGTTATTTTAATTTCAGTATACATTAGTGATCTAGAAAAGCCTAGGGTTGTATGTCCCTTTCACGTTATATATTTGATTTAAAAGAAATTAGTTTTTTCAAGCGTATAAAATCAAAATCTGACATCTAGTGACATATTTAAAAAATGTATTTGATGTTTGACAATTTAGAAGTAGATGCTGTTAATTTTGTTGCTTGCTTGAATATACATTTACCAACCTAATTTAAGGAGATATGACTGTTATTTAACACTACAGTATTTTATTGTCATATTTCAGATTTTAACTCAATATCTCCAAAACTGGTTAAATAATTTAGAAATCCAATATACATGAGAAATATGTATAGCAATACTCTCACAAAATGTTAAAATTCATCCAAATCTGATTAACGGTTCGACAGTTTGCAATATTTATTTTCATCAAAATGCGTAAAACAACTAAACTGATTTGGATACCCAATGAGCTTAAAAATTCTATGAATCGTTGCTACACTCATTTTTAATATATCTTCAAAATAAGTTCAACGGATCGAGAGTTAACACTGAACATACATACAAACATACATACTTACAAAAAATGTTTTATCGCACCAACTTGACTTGTACCTCTCGCTCGCTTTGCTTGATCGGTCAAAGTCAAAGTCAAAAATCATTTATTTATCTTTGGATATTTGTATCACTTAATAATCGTCAATTAGTAAAGACTTCTACATACCACACTGATAATCCCCAATGTAATTAAACCGTTCTTCAAAGGTATACAAAAACAGCATTTTGTGAAGTACATTTTGTATATAAATTAATGTATGTTACACTATATTTTTACACAATAACATTAACAGTTAAACGCAATACGTTAAAGTGGGAAAATACGCAGATGAGTCCTGTTTATATAACTTTGTAAGGTAGATTTGATAAACACGAGGCACGAGCTATATAGTGCCTTCGCCTATCGCATGCATTTGACGCCGATTTCACTCCGACGCGATTCTCTTTGTTACTTCCAGGCTATCTTATCTTATACCTTTAAGCGAGCAATTCTTGTATGTATATATATATATGTATATATATTTATTTATAAATTTCTGTGATCTCGAAAACGGCTCTAACGATTTCGCTGAAAATTTGTATATGGGGGTTTTCGGGGGTAAACTATCGATCTAGATTAGTTTTATGTTTGGGAAAACGCGTGTTTTCAAGTTTTCATGCGTTTTTTTTCCACGCAGAATATGGTCGCTAATTTCGGCACGCCGCCGCCATCGGCTTAGCTCAATGGTTAAGGATGCTGACCGCTAGAAAGAGTGTTACGGGTTCGAATCCCACTCGGTGACTTACTTTTGTTTTTTTTTATGTTCAAGTTTATATATAATTTTTTATTTTGTATTGTTTTTAGACAAGTTTAAAAAAAATTGTTAATGTTTGAGATGTAACCGACCGAGCAAAGCTCGGTCACCCAGGTACTTTTATTATTATATGCGTATCATCATCATCAGTCTTTTTGTCTCCACTGCAGGAGGACTCCACGACCCTCTCTGTACTACCCGAGCCAAACTTGGCCAGAGCAGCCAGAAGACTTGTCCTACACTCTACACGCTGACCAGACGGGTTGGAGAAGTCTCTTTGATGTTTATAAGCTTTGTTTAGCTTGTATTCCCTAAGTCGCCTTCTATGACATCCACGGGAGGTCTTGGAGTGGCCCTATTCTACTCTGCCGAAAACCACACGGCAAAAAATATAGTATCGTTGAGTTACTAAACCAAAACACAAGTCTCGAACTTACCTTGGGGCTAGCTTGATTATATATTATATATAATGTATTTAAAATATTTATTTATTTCTTAGGAAGGAACAGTAGGAAAGAGACGGCCTCGGCGAACATTCTGCGACCAAATTGCAGCATTCTAAGAAAAGAAGAGGTAAAAAGTACCCGTAACTGAAGAGCATGTATAAAGAGATTGATGAGTGTAGATGAATCAAAAGAGATTTGTCAGGATCGTAGCAAGTGGAGATCCGTATCGTCTCTGCTTACCCCTGTGGGAAGCAGGCGTGATATTATGTATGTATGTATTATTTATTTCTTGTCACCATTCCGACATAACTCACAAGCCGAAATGGGAAAGGCGTGTGAGTAGAGTAATGTGCGAAGGATCTAATACTATCATACTGCAACGGTCGGTTATCATTATACTGGTATGGCACAAACACAGATACGGGGCGGGTCACATAAGTTCGCGAATGGAGGTGAAGGTGATGATGATCATTTTTGAAGTGAAACTTCTTTAGCGGCGTTGTGCATTTTTTTTGGAATGGGTAAAAAATGTTAAACTCGCGTCAGGACACGTGACCTGATCGAAAATTCGTAAGACGGATGGAGAGTAGACAGCTGGCGCGGCGTAGGAGAGCGAGTATCCCCCTCTCTTTCTACGGCGCGGCGAAAATGTATGCCTGCGCCTGCTGTTTCGTTTAGGCGGCGCAGGGCGCTTGCGCGAATGTTCGTGTGTGTTTATGTTACAGCGTGCTACGCGCATCCACTGTGTAGTGGCCATACTGCTGTGTTTTCACTTCTGCCGGCACTCCCAGAGTGCAACCCGTCGTTTTTTTTATCGTCATACAACTCAAAAATAAAAGAGTAAAAATCTATTTGGGGCGATGGAGACAAAGTAATAGAGTAAGAATTTAAAAAAGGTCTGTTTGTACATGATAATCTCTGAAAAAAAAAGTTTCATTTGAATACGTCCAAACTTTTTTTGTTAAATAGCTGTTAAGCCTGGGAAATATATAGGGTGATTTTGAAAAATGGAACACCTGATGCAGAACCATAACGGACCAGCTAAACTATAAATAAAGTAAAAATAATTGGGCAAGTGCGTGTCGTGCCACGCGCATTGTAGGGTTTCGTAGTTGCGAATGCCAACTTTGAGTTCTTGCCACTAAAAACGTCTAAAAACTAATATCTATTGAATTTGTATGAAAATGTCTTTTTTCAAGTATATTTTATCAGTTGATCGCCTATAACTTTTTAATTTGTACGAGTATACCCTACTTGGCTCTGATAGTTTTCCTTCAAACTACATTATATATGCTATAATTGTGATTTTTTTCACGTGGCCATATATAACCGTTTAGCAGATAGAGGGGGGGGACACTTGCCTCCAACAAAAATTTGAACTTTAAACCCAAATATTTCAGAAACGGATCCCTAAATCGAAAAATGGTGTTCACAAGCTAACAATATTTTTGAAAAATCTATTCAACGATACCCCACTCAATGTGTTTGTCGAGAAAAAAATATTGACTACGTCTTTACTTGTATGGCAGCTACACTGAAAAAAAATTTTTTTCCAAATTTTATTTTACGACTTTTTCGCCATAATTAATATACATATCCATGCCAAATTACAGCTTTCTAGTACTTATAGTTTCTCTGTAGGACCGTGGACAGACAGACAGCCAGACAGACAGCGAAACTATAAGGGTTCCTTGTTTACTACGGAACCCTAATGACGCAAAAAGTCAAATAGCGCTCTTAATATCAGCTTTTCTGCATTAATAAATCTAAAATCATATTGAAAATGGATATAATCGATGAAAAGTCAAAGTTTCATTGTATGAATTGTACCTGTCATTTATCCAAATATGATTACAATATAGCAATTATTGTTTTAATAATTATTTACTGGTGGTTACGGGAGGTGTAATGGTTGGAGCGTTTGGCTCATACCCGGAGGTCACGGGTTCGATTCCCAGCGGGGGCAACGACTTTGTGTTGTTGTCCTAGTTTGGTTAGGACATTGCAGGCTGATCACCTGATTGTCTGATAAGTAAGATGATCCGTGCTTCGGAGGGCACGTTAAGCCGTCGGTCCCGGTCACTGTCTTTGACATTGGTCGTTACCTAAAAACCATGTCAGAGGCCTTTCAGGCGGTTTAAAAACTCTGACACTAGTGTTAGTCACTAACACACACGATAAGAAGAAGACCTAAAATTGTAGTTATGTTTTTAAATGTATATTATAATATGTATTACTATCTCAGTCGGACTATCAATGAATATTAAAACTAATGAACTGTGACCTGCGACCTGTGAACTCGGACATTTTTTGTACAAACTTTTATTGTGAGGCCTAAGTACTTATTAAGACAAATGAAATAAGTCCAAAAATAATAGAGACCACCTTCCGTCTTCATGATCAGACCTTAGATATCTTATCATCTTAGGCATCGGTAGCGATAGCGTTCCCTATTTTCGTCACTATGCTTCAAGTCAGGATGGCCGAGCGGTCTAAGGCGCTGCGTTCAGGTCGCAGTCCACTTCTGTGGGCGTGGGTTCGAATCCCACTTCTGACATCGTCTACTATGAATGAAGTGCTCGTCAAGGCAAATCAAACGAATCCTACTCAATAAGGATATGTTGTTTTGTTACTGAGTTCTGTCAAATATCCCCGGCTCCATCATTGACTCCGTGGCGTAGCGGTCACCATGCTGGTCCGCCACCCAGAGGTTCCAGGTTCGATCCCCGGTGAGGGCAATTTGGAAAATGGCTTTTTTCAAAATGTCCTTGGTCTTACAGGAGACGAGGTCTCTTAACACGAGAAAATGTTAAAATCATATCACATTTATTCCATAGCTCGCTTAGTTCTTAACGCCATTGTTTTGATATGTTTTGTAATAGTACCTGGGCGACCGAGCTTTGCTCGGTTACATCTCAAACATTAACAAATTTTTTTTAAACTTGTCTAAAAACAATGCAAAATAATAAAAAAATATAAACTTAAACATAAAAAAAACAAAAGTAAGTCACCGAGTGGGATTCGAACCCGTAACACTCTTTCTCGTGGTCGCTATCCTTAGCCGCTGAGCTAAATCAAGGCGGTCGCGGCGCGACGAAATTAACGACCATATTCTGCGTGGAAAGAAAACGCATGAAAACTCGAAAACGCGCGTTTTCCCAAACATAAAACTAATCTAGATCGATAGTTTACCCCCGAAAATCCCCATATACAAATTTTCAGCGAAATCGTTAGAGCCGTTTTCGAGATCACAGAAATTTATAAATAAATATACATATACATACAATACCTGGCCGACCGAGCTTTGCTCGGTTACATCTCAAACATTAACTATTTTTTTTAAACTTGTCTAAAAAACAATGCAAAATAAAAAATTATATATAAACTTAAACATAAAAAAAATCAAAAGTAAGTCACCGTGTGGGATTCGAACCCGTAACACTTTTTCTAGCGGTCGGTATCTTTAACCACTGACCTAAAATCAAGGCAGTCGGCGCGACGAAATTAACGACCATATTCTGCGTGGAAAGAATGCATGAAAACTCGAAAACACGCGTTTTCCCAAACATAAAACTAATCTAGATCGATAGTTTACCCCCGAAAACCCCCATATACAAATTTTCAGCGAAATCGTTAGAGCCGTTTTCGAGATCACAGAAATTTATAAATAAATATATATACATACAAGAATTGCTCGTTTAAAGGTATAAGATATAGACCGATCAAAATAGCACAACCTGGACATAAATAATAAACTCGTTGTTTTCAATATTTTATCGGATATCAATATTGAGTATCAAATATTAATTAGATATATTATGTAATTTATCCGCGGTCGCAACCGTATTATATAAAAATCGTGAGATTTTGTACACTACTCAACTTTTCCCTAAAAGCATAATAGGTAACCAAAGACCTTGTTAGTTTAACTTTTAGGTGCATTCAAATGCGATCACTTAATAGCAAAATTAAACTGACCCCATTTTTGCTTATACATTTTTTTTCACAGTTTTCACCTGATCTCGATATCTAGTTAAGCCAAAATGATAACCATAATGTTTATATCTTTATAAGCTATATTGTGTCTTTTTAGACATTAAAGACCAAAATTAAACATCATTTTTTAATGTTTTAAAATTAATGTTTTTCTCAGTAGCCAGAAATAGTAACTGTGTTATTTTTGTTTAATTATAGCTTTTTGTGTACTATAATCACATTTTCATCAAAATTAAACACATTAACGTCTTACTTAAAACAAAAAATATTTGATTGAAAATACGCGAGAGCATGTCGTGAAGCGGGATGCTTGCGGTGATTGCGGTGCGGTGCGGGGAGAGAGAGCGAGGCACCAGCCGGGTGAGCGCGCGGCTGCGAACGAGTTTATACGTGTTTTCAACCGATCGCGCCGTGTGCTTACAAAACATATAACTCGTAAATATGGAATTTTGCTAATTGTAGGATTGTTTTGATTGTGCTTTGAACTTTAACCCATTCGCAACCGCCAATACCAGACACAATAGAAAGACGATGAACGTGGGCATTTTAATGCCGGTCTTTACGGGTTAACGTGGTGACACAATGAACAATTTAAAACTCTAAAAACAATATAAGTCTTGTAACACTCTTGTTGTCACGGCAAACCCGTACAACATGACAGCCCCTGGACTAATACCGTTTCAAAAATGGGCCCCTGCTGAAATATTCCATTTCCCATGACATTGCATATTAATGGGATGTAACATGAGAAAAAATTAAATACATAAATATATAACGAAGTTTTTATGCTGTCGTACTAAAATGTAGTTGGGTATTTACAGAGTGCAAGTTGCGCCGTGCAACTTAAGTTTCATTATGTTATGCGCTTACATAGTGTCGCGAACGAGATAAATGTAGAATATTCACGAGCAAGAACTCTGCTGGCGAGATAGATTCGGAATGTTTGCGAGCGGAATGGTATAAAAAAGACGTCAGGATAATGCAAGCGAAACTAGGCCTTATATTCTTATAGCATAAAGGCTAGAGTTCTTTGAATGGTCGTCGGCTTAGTCGCACTCACACACACATACCGGCGTCTCGATGTTTCCCGTCAATCGAAATACATTCGTCAAGATATGAGAATATTCGAGAACAATGTAGACCGCTGTATCGGCGCTTATAAAAAGGCGATCGAGTGCACGTCCCGCCAGTTCAGTATGAGCTACGAAAGCGATAACTTCGAAGCGAACCGAAGCGAAGGAAACCTACCTCAGTGCGACAAGTGGAAGTACCTGCGACTAATTTGGCGAGATACCTGGACCTCAGATGCTACGCGACTTGGACTTGGACATCAGGAAGACCATCTTCACGTGTCAACCTTTGGGTTCCGTAGTGAATAAAAACCCTCATACGAACTTTGGCGTTTTTCTCCAAATCTCGAACCCAGTTTCGTAACAATAGCATTTTACACAATTTCTACCCACCGTTCACACGATGCGACGCCCAAGTTACGTCTCAACGCAATTCGCACTGCACACGTGCTCGCAAGTGCCCGCACAGAGGCCGTGTAGTGTTAGAGAGCAGGACTAAAATGTTTGACATAGATAGACTTATTTTTAACATAGACCTTGTCTATCAGACTTCTATGGGAAATGGCAGCATTTCACTTCTCTACATCAGCTGTCTGAAAGAAATTATCGCTATTAGCTATAAGACCACCCACGCCCATTGGACATTTTAATGTCTTTTTCTGTGTGCTATGTACATTTTAAATAATATATTTTTTTTGTATTTAAAAAAGTATTATTACTATTTATTATGTCGTATTATAATAAGCGCTATGGAAGTTAAACTCAGTTGCTTTTTAATGCATAAATATAATCAGTAAAAACCAAAACGAAAACCACACTTTAATTTTTATGTGTATTAAATACTATTTTTAAACCACTACACGACACTAGTCACTAAGTATCGACTGGCCAGCTTGTTCAGTATGACTTCATCACATGGCCAATAAATTCCTAGCGTGGTTCATCTAGGTATCATGTAATGAGGTTCAATGAGTTTTTTAGTTAAAAAAAGTAGAATTACAGTCACATAAAAATTAATTGTTTCAGTAAAATAATTATTGGGTTTAGACCAAAAATGACGAGAGCGATTGAACACATTTAAGGCTAGGTATTCCCGCAGAGGCCGTGCTTTAGAGTTTTTGAAAACCATTTGAGGCATAGACAAAAGTGTTTTTTTCATCCCATCTGCTCAAAAAACGATGGTTTCATCCCAAAACATTTGGAGCTAAAGTTACTGCTAGTTCTCTCGGGATTAAAAAGTGAAAAAGTAAATCTTACGGGATTAAAACACAATTTGAAAATTGAACACGATGTTATCTATGTAAAATCAGCTAAAAACATAAAAATTAAGTTTTAATACAATAAATAACTAGAACAGACTTCGTATTTTTTTAAATTTGGAATACATATCATCGTGAATGTAGGTAAAAATGTTTATGGTCTTTGCTTCGAAAAAGGAAAAAAGAATAATTAGCGCAATTTTTGTCTTCGATTCAAAGTAATTACAGATGTTTTAGGTTATATTGTGTTAAAATTAATTATTTTGTGTAAATTTAAATCCTTTTTCGTAATTTTAAGCCGATAGTGCACATTAAATTTATTGTTATTATAAAAATCTTAAAATATGTAGGTCCACGCAAACAAAGTTACGAGTTTATGCGTGAACAAACATTTTTTTTAGAAGTTTGTTCTTAAAAAATATTTCTTAGTATTTATTGAATGAAAAGGATACTAAATAAAGGTTAGTTCTTGTCGGAGCTTTGATTAGGTATTGTAGTTGTTCTACTTTCTCCATATTCTGTTTTGTATCTTTTTGCTAGTTTTTCTCATGGATGGCGATGTAATGTGTGCTACTTGCGTACGGTAATATTTTTGTCTCGGGCGTTATACACGAATCCCTCGCTTCACTCAAGATTCCATCGTAGAATCACTCACTACGCTCGTGATTCAACTGAGGAATCCTTCGTTTTGCTCTAAATTCAAAGTAGCGCACTCGACTTAAAAGTATTACCTTTACGCCTTGTAGCACAATCTACTATTAAACTCTTAAAAAAAGGTATGTATAAGTTAAGTATCCAGGCTCGTCAAATTCGCATTCAGTTACAAGATCCTATAAACTTCATTCGGTTGGAAAAAATCCCAAAGTAACCCTTTTTAGGGTTCCGTAGCCAAATGGCAAAAACGGAACCCTTATAGATTCGTCATGTCTGTCTGTCTGTCCGTCCGTATGTCACAGCCACTTTTTTCCGAAACTATAAGATCTATACTGTTGAAACTTGGTAAGTAAATGTATTGTGTGAACCGCATTAAGGTTTTGACACAAAAATAGAAAAAAAAACAGTAAAATATGGGGGTTCCCCATACTTAGAACTAAAACTCAAAAATTTATTTTTCATCAAACCCATACGTGTGGGGTATCTATGGATAGGTCTTCAAAAATGATATTGAGGTTTCTAATAGCATTTTTTTCTAAACCGAATACTTTGCGCGAGAGACACTTCCAAAGTGGAAAAAAGTGTGTCCCCCCCCCGTAACTTCTAAAGTAAGAGAATGATAAAACTAAAAAAAAATATATGATGTTCATTACCGTGAAATCTACCAGCGAAAATTGGTTTGAACGAGATCTAGTTAGTAGTTTTTTTTTAATACGTCATCATCATAAACGGCAATTTACCTTTCATTCAATCAACTCAAATATAAAAATTTAAAAAAACATACTACAAGACTTTTATATTATGTTATTTGCTACTACGGAACCCTTCATGGGCGAGTCCGACTCGCACTTGGCCGCTTATTTGTGATATTTTTTCAAAACTACGAGTAAAATACTGATATTTTACATAAAAAAAACAGGCGTGATATTATGTATGTATGTATAAAAAAATTGTACTTAATTAAAGGAAGTGGCTTAAATTAAGTACAATTTTTTATTTACAGATAAATTCGCTGAGTTTGACTTGATATAATTATTTTCTTAATATTTATATGAAATTCACGAGCGCGACGACTTGAACTTGGCAGGTCCGATTAGACGCGTGCTAGCGCTTACTAACATTGGACCAATAAAACAACTAAAGATCGCTACATGTTTTTACAAGCTTTTATTTAACTTGCCATGTATGTATATAATGTGGCCATAAATTCAAATCCGTGGCGACATTAAGGAATAAAGAAAATTAAATACATTCAACATACATACATGTATATACAGGGTGGAATTGAATTCGTTGGCAATATTTTAAGTATCTACTATACCCATGATACAAAGTAATTTAAGACTAATAAAACTTCAATCAAAAGTCGTCATTTTCATATTCAAGAAAACCTCTAAACATGCGTCAGACTCTTTGATACATACCTCTACTGCAATTATAAAAAAAAAACTAATACGAAAAATAAATTAATTATAATAGTATCAATTTCGTTGCGTCTTGGTACCCTAACATTCGTTCCTACTTCAAACGTACCTATTGTCCTCAAGCTTTCGTGTGACACGACCCGTCCCCATTCGACTTCAAACCTTATTCACGTAAATTAAGGTCTACTTTTGTATGTCGGTCGGTCGCGCCGTTTGGCTGTATCCGTCCAAGGTCTTTGACCTTGCGGTACGTAGGTCATCAGTACGCGCGCACGACTCGAAGTGTTTTGATACTTTATTAATTTTTCTTACTTTTTGATACTTTTTAACTACTGCATTAATTGCAGTATTGTTACCATACAAAATATCCTTTAGGTAAGTATGATGATAAGTTAAATCAATGCTAACGATTTCAATTGCACCCTATAGACTATATATTCGTAATCTCCTTCTTTGCAAGTCGTGTGAAAAATACTGGGATCTAGGTGAGACCCATGTTTTTTAGGTTCAGTGTTGTATCATAGATAGTAAATAACAAAACAACATAATACCCATAAGTTTATATTCAAAAAAAATAATAAAAACCGACTTTAAGGTGTTTACTCCTAATAAATTTTGAACGGCTGAACCAATTTCTAATAAATATAGCTAAGAACTATGACGAAAAGTCAGTTTTCAAACAAAAAAATTAAATCTTCGTTCAGGCCTTACGATGCCATTAACAGACACCTAGATACACAGACATACCGACACGTTAACCTTATAATACTCCTCTTTTTGTCGGGGGTTGAAAATAAACAAAGACACTAAATAACGACTTTGCAGGGTTATTTGTTTCTATTAATTGTTTATTAATAAATCGCTACTGTCAAATTATGTTAATAGGCGATGCGGCTAGCAACCCGTCACTATTGATTTATTTTTTGATCACGCTAAGCCTTTGGGTCTTACGGCCCTGGACTCTGTCTACCCCGTCAGCATTAATATAAGATAATGTAGCTGTATCGAACACTACTTTAAACAAAGTTTAATCGAAATAAAACTATTCTACTGCTTATTTCTATACTGTGTCGCTGGTGGTGTCACATGTGAGCTCACCGACGCAGCGTCCACGCGATGCAAATTGCGGCCGGGGCAGCATTAAATACCTACATTTGTAGGAATACCCGACTTTAACGATTTTTTCGTGAACTTTCATGAGAAAACCCATCAATTAATTGAATGGGTCAGAATCAGAAGACCCGGATCGACTACTCACAACAGTTCAGTATTGGTTTAGACCTTAAAGATTAAAGGAACAACACATCTCTAATAACCAACAATACTATCGATAGTTTGTGTACTGTTGATAGTAATTCCTGTTTTAGGGCAACAATATGGATAACCAACAAAACTATCGATAGTATCGATCCTGATGACGAATAAACTAACTATAGTATTGCGTTTCATAAACTATCCATAGTATCGATTATTTATTTATTAGAAAAGCAATACTATCGATAGTTTGTTCGTCGTCAGAATCAATACTATCGATAATATTGGTTTTTTTCAAAATACAGATAGTCTATCGATAGACTAGCGATAGTGTATTATCGAGAGGCAACACTGGTCATCGCAGTGTTGTGCGTCGCGATCGCGACTCGGTAGGTACGGGAATGTGGCTCTTCGCAGTCGAGTTTCATGCGGAACGGTAACAACGCGTAGGTACGTACCGGGAAAATTACCTTTAAATTTTAACAATACCTATAACGTTACTATTACTACATAAACGATACCCGTACTATACGAGTATTACCCTTAAAATTTTAACATAATGAAAATTCTGTTACTGGTACTTAAAATGTGAATTTGGTACCAGTAACAAACCCTGGGGATAAGTCCGCAGTTGTACGTTTACTTTTCTGATTTGTGTCTGTGTTCTTTATTATGTACCATAAAAAGCTTTATAAACAAACCAATAAAAGCTCAACAATGTAGTTATTATCGATTTAATAAACACAATATTTCAATAAATCTCCACCCTAGCCGATCCATGGTTAGTAAAAGTTCCCACGTGCTTATAAAAGTTTGACAATGATTGACTACAAATAAGTGCATAAGACGACGCGACGAAACTACTGTACACAAGAATCACTCGCGACTCGCTACAGCACGGTCGGGAGTTGAGGCACAAACCAATGACGACCTTATTGTGCAAGAAATAACGTTCATATTAAAACGTAAGTAAGAAAAAAATAGAAAAAAATTATAATCATAGATATTTTTTGTTTGATTTGTTCCTTATAGTATCAAAAATATGTTGACGGCATAAGTTAAACACTTTCAAAATAGTTATGTATTTTGGCTTTACAAAAAATACAAAAATTTGTAAATGTAGAAATGCATAAAATGAATTTGTTTAATTTTTAATAATTCATCAACACACATAATATAATATTTAGAATAAATTGTTGAAAGACAGTAATCTATAATTTCTGGTGAGATAAGCCTGAAAATTTGTAACATACCGAACCTTCTTTATTAACGATAGTGCTAATTGATTAATTTGTTTAATTTAGTTTTATTCAACTGGAATGCACACGTTATAATATGGTAGAGGTAGTTTTCCAAAGTTATTAATTATGCTGTACTTATGAAATCAAAATTTGTTCAATTTTCAGTTTTTTGGTTTTTTTACACTGACGCAGAGCCCTGAATTGTTTAATTCGGTTTATTTTAACTATAACTAACATTACTTTATATCATACAAAAAGAAACTTACGGTTATAGCATTATGTCCAGGTTACGCTATTTTTACTGGTCTAATACAAGAATTGCTCGTTTAAGAGTCCGGCGACCCTAGACTTCTCCATACAAACATAGTACACGTTTAATTTTGAAACCACATGTCAGATTCCGGTAAAAATTGGTAATTGTAAAGAAATTGCAATTATCTAGGGTTATAACTGGTTTCCTATGGTAAAATTATGAACTGGAAAGAAAATATAACGATTTAGAAGTTTCCCATACTAATGGTCAAAAATGATATAAAACACTATATTCTATTTCAAGTTCATATTTTTACTAAGTACTATTTTTACTAATTATAAACCTAGATAATTGCAATATCTTTAAAATTACAAAATTTTGCCCAAATCGGACATGTCGTTTTGAAATAAAACGTAGACTACGTTTGTATCGAAAGTTGTATTTTGGTCTAGGGTCGGGGGACCCTTAAAGGTATAAGATATTGTCCAAAAGAGTTTCTGGCAGTCGTTCTGGTTATTTTGATTATAAGTTATTGTGAGTATTTTATAAAGCTTTATAAAGCTAATCTTTTATATAATATTTTATAAAGCTAATCTTAGTTGACTTGACTTGACGACCTCCGTGGCGTAGTGGTCACCATGCTAGTCCGCCACCCAGAGGTCCCGAGTTCTATTCCCGGTCAGAGCAAGTTGGAAAATGGCTTTTTTCAAATTGTTCTGGGTCTTGGATGTTTGTCTATATATGTATTTGTTAAAAAATATAGTATCGTTGAGTTAGTATCCCATAACACAAGTCTCGAACTTACTTTGGGGCTAGCTCAATCAGTGTAATTAGTCCGTAAAGATATACTTAAAAAAATTTTTGACAAAAAACCTTCTCCTTTTCGAAGACGGTCAAAAGTGATTTCAAATAAAACTTATCTATCAAACTTGATGAAAATCTCAATCGTAATATATTTCAGGACAAAAGGATCAGAACTCCTTTGTCGAAAGCAATCATTGCCAAGAAGGTACCTACTTACGGAAAGCTATTAAGTACTTGTAAATTACAAGAGTTTTGGAGATGTTGATTAAAGGATATTGAAGATGGCTCATCGATCTTTGTTTTACGTAAGTTTTAGGGCCCGTGCAAACATACGTAATGAGGGTCCGTACCCAAAGGATAAAAATGAGACCCTACTACTAAGATTCCGTTGTCCGTCCTTCCGTCTGTCTGTCTGTCACCAGGCTGCATCTGATGAACAATGATAGCTGAAATTTTCAAAGATGATGTATTTCTGTTGCCGCTATAATAACAATTCAATTCAATTCAACATCTTTATTATCATAGGATATTTATAATATCATCATTGTTTTTTCACAATAATTGTTGACGTCAAAAGGTTACTTACAGCTAAGTTTACTACCGCTTCCTAAGCCCTAGTGCAGAAGAAGCGGTAACAAACTGCACTGCAGCATTTTCTCCAAGGACGTCTACTCACACTTAAATTAATATTTACACAACAAATACAAAATAAATAAATATTTAAGTGGGGCTCCCATACAACGGTACGGAACCCTTCCTTCGGCACAATGAAGTCATGTCAAAAACCAGCATTTTTTTTTTTAAATAAGCTTTTATCTAAAAAGTCCCCTCAAGACTAGTCAAACGAACCCAACCTTGATGGAATTGCGTCGTTTCATTACAGAATTCAGATGGCCATCCATCGGCACCATCATCAGATCAGCTCCATGTCATCATAATATTGCATTGTCGTGCGATATATATGTCGCAGTTGGAATGTATAATCCGCTGTTATTCAAAATCTCTAGCTGTTTGGCATTACAGCTCGGTTTTGTAATAGGTACAGCTGAAAAGCTAGCTAACAAGATTGTAGATCAATTAGTTCGGAATTCTGCCACTTGTGGCTTGTGAAGTGTCAGTATCATAACAACAAATATGGCCTCCCATAAAGTAAATTCTTCGCCGCGTTCCGGGACTAAGCTGTTTTTTATCGATTGACATCGGGGGCTTCGTTTGTGATTTCGGGCTGCAAAAGATTGACAAGAATAAAGCAGACCTTTAGCTTGGCTCCCATTTTGTAATTTCGACGCCCGCCTTCCGGCGAGATGGAAAATTCACGTGCATAAATTGGCCGTAAGACATCGCTTCGCCATTGAGTTGTCGGGTTTATGCAAAATTTCAATATCCAATTGCATCGAGCTGATTAACATTCTTATTAGTGTTTTATGATGTTGGAGACTGAATTATTTAGTAAGGAGTTGAATTGAGGTTTTATTTCCATCCCACGAGTAATAAAAAAATAATAAAGAACAACTATTGTCCCTCATATATTATTTTGTTTGGCAACACAGTTTTATTCAATAATGGTAACCCTATCATATGCTATCTCAACGCTAGCTGTCGTAATTACGTAACTCATTGACAATCGAGCTGAAACATTTTCAGCTATTTTACAAAACCGAGCTATATTGCCAAACAGCTAGAGTTTTTAATAACAACGGATTATACAATTCAACTGCGACATATACGTAAACGTGCAAAATTTCAGCTCAATCGGAAACCGGGAAGTGGGTCAAACTTAACTGGCAAGATTTGATTACAGACAAAACGACAGACAACGGGACAGGTGAAACTAAATAAAAGCTTGTAAATATATACATTACTTACTGTTTTTCCTTGCTTTGCTTGCATTTACTAGAAAAACGTAATTTTCAAAGAATCTTTCCATAGTCAAGTTTTTGAAGCAATACTTGCAACTAGTCTAGTAGGTAGTATACTTACTTGTATCTTGTTTGAGTTGTGAGTCGCGTAGATGAGTTGCGCAGTCGTCTATAATTGTTTCGTTATTTCTCCTTTAGTTAGTTAAGTTTTTCGTGTATGTAAGTAGCCAACACTGGTGTCAGATTTTTAAGGCCGCCTAAAGGCATCTGACATAGCTTGACGACTGCTATACAATGATGACAGCCGGGACCAATGGCTTATACGTGCCTTCCGAAGCACGGAGGAGCTCGAGAAATTTTTATGCTACTTGTGGTCACCCATCCAAGTGCGGACCACGCCCGGCGTCGCTTTACTTGTGAAAGCGCTAGCAATGCGCACTGGGCCACCGGGCCAACTCCTCCATCTCTTTCTTTCATATTTCTCCTTACATCGTTGTTTCTATTTTCATGAAGTATTTTCCTCTCATTAGAAGCTTCGAAACTAAGTTTGACGCGAAATAGTTGGCAACATTAAGTGAACTTCAAAGCTACGAGATGTGAACAGTATAGTTAGGGAAAGTTAGGAAATTTGGCAATTGAAGTAAGTTTCTATTTAGGCGTATAGTAGAGTTTTGAATTGGGTTGCGAAGGTCAGAACGTTCTGTGTAAAAACCAGTAACCTCGTCCAATATAGTATAGTTATGTAATACTATTATTAATTCTGTGGTATAGTTTTGAATTGGGTTGCGAAACTACTTAGTCGCTCTGTGTAAAAACCAGTAACCTCGTCAAATGTAGTATTGTTTTAAATTGGGTTGCAAAGGTCAGACGGCAATCGCACTGTGTAAAAACCAGTAACCTCGTCAAATATAGTATAGTTTTGAATTGGGTTGCGAAGGTCAGAGGGTAGTCGCTCTGTGTAACCAGTAACCTCGTCAAGTCTCCTTAGTTAGGTAGTGGACCCCGGGCTCTGAAGCATTACTGCTGAGGATGCAACCGGGAAAATACGCTCGGATGTGATTTATATGCTGATCTATGCAGAAATTGGTTTACCCTTTGGGTTGCGGAGGTCAGACGGCAGTCGCTCTGTGTAACAACCAGTAACCTCGACAGATCTCCTTGGTTAGGTAGCGGACCCCGGGCTCTGAAGAGTTACTGCTGACGATGCAACCGGGAAAATACGCTCGGATGATGAGTAAAGTTTTCAATCAGTGGGGGCCAATAATCAATGGCTGCCAAGCGATAAGCAAAAATTTTTGAAGTGAAAACTTCTTTAGCGGCGTTGTGCACTTTTTTTGGAATGGGTAAAAAATGTTAAACTCGCGTCAGGACACGCTCGCGTCAGGACACGTGACCTGATCCAAAATTCGTAAGACGGATGGAGAGTATACAGCTGGCACGGCGTAGGAGAGGGAGTATCCCCCTCTCTTTCTACGGCGCGGCGAAAATGTATGCCTGCGCCTGTTTCGTTTAGGCGGCGCAGGGCGCTTGCGCGAATGTTCGTGTGTGTTTATGTTACAGCGTGCTACGCGCATCCATGGATGGTGACAGCTGATGGCTCGACCGTCTGTGTAGTGGCCATACTGCTGTGTTTTTTTTTTTAGAACTAGGTACAGACTTCTACACCAAACTATACAACACAACCGATTTTAATAAAATTTCTAAGGTAAGCTACAACAAAAAAAAGATTAATACATTGGTCTAGGCGTCTTCGATTAATCGGGGAACGTACATAAAAATAACTGGCCAAGTGCGAGTCGGACTCGTGCACAAAAGGTTCCGTACCATTATTATTAAAAGAACACGTTTGTTGTGCGGTTGCCCCACTTAAATGTTTATTTACTCTGTTTTTATTAATTTTTTGTTAGCGGGCAACAGAAACACATCATCTGTGAAAATTTCAACCGTCTAGTTATCACCGTTCATGAGATGCAGCCTGGTGACCGACAGAGGACGGACGGACGGAAAGCGAGGGATTAGAATAGGGTCTCGTTATTCCCTTCGGGTACGGAACCGTGCCAACGGTTACGTCATATGTATTTAAGCAGCTTGGAAAAATCTAGATGTTAGCTATTGCTAAATATACCTACAACTAAGTGACGTGCACAAATATTTTTGACAGGGTAGGCACTAATCTTACCTAACCTAAACTACGAGAATGGTTGCATATCAAACAAAATACATTTTTAGCTGGTATGCCGTGTGAAGAAACCGCCGCCGGTGTTATAGGATACTAACTCAACGATACTATATTTTATAACAAATACATATATAGATAAACATCCAAGACCCAGGACAATTTGAAAAAGGCCATTTTCCAACTTGCCCTGACCGGGAATCGAACCCGGGACCTCTGGGTGGCGAACTAGCATGGTGACCACAACGCCACGGAGGTCGTCGTATAAGTTGTCAACCTTTTTTTTTTTGACGCGGAGAAAATCCCTTCGGATACCTTACCGGTTACGGGACACCGGTAAGGTTATGTGGTGTTACCACTAAAAACTCCGCGGTGTCACCTCTCAGCCGCTATCGCCCGGGACCGTGTGCTTCTTCATGCTCCTCAGCCCCGGCGCGGCCGGCCGCTACTTAAGCGGCCCCGGCTCGCCAACGGCCCCACGGCACCCTCTGCTGAATCAGAGGGGCCGGAACAACCGCCGCCTTGGCCTCTTGGCCCAAGGACAGGCGCGCTGACACGTACACGCGCCTGCCTTCCACTCCGGAGGGCTGTCCGTTGGACGATGGAATCCCGTTTCCACCGTCCAACCAGCCCTCATAATTTGGGGCCTGCGAAAGCAGGCCCTGCCCCAGTCAACCTGACGGCGACCGGAGCCCACACAGCCGGCCGCAGGGGATAGGGAGAGCGGCAACGTAACACCGACACTCCTCTTCCCCTGCGACCCCACCGATGCCGTGCCAAGCGCCACGGCCGCGCTTGGTCGCGGAGGATAGGGCGAGCGGCAACGACACACCGACACACCTCTTCCCCCGCGACCCCTACTACGGCTGTGATGGAAGGGGGGTCGTAGTCACCCCCTTCCCTCACAGCCAGGCCATTCCAGCCAGGAATGGCCTCCGCCGGGCCCAGGGAGGCCTAAGCCTCAACCCGGGCAATGGGTTCCTCTTAGCTTCCCTGCGGCCGAGGCAACCGCAGGTACTGAGCCCCCCCATCGCGACAAGATGGGAACCACATCGGGGAGGATAAGTTGTCAACCTACTTGAACCGAACACAACATGCACATTGGGTAAAATGCTTTCAGTCATTTTTAATGGAGAATCAAATTACAAAATTAATTTACATTAAATTACAAAATCGAAACTTTTCGGGGGTAAACAATCGATCTAGATTAGTCTTATGTTTGGGAAAACGCGTGTTTTCAAGTTTTCATGCGTTTTTCTTTCCACGCAGAATATGGTCGATAATTTTCTCGCATTGGCCGCTATCCGTTTGGGCTCAGCAGTTTAGGTTGCGGACCGCTAGAAAGAGTGTTACGGGTTCGAATCCCACTCGGTGACTTACTTTTGTTTTTTTTATGTTCAAGTTTGTATATTTTTTTTATTTTGTGTTGTTTTTAGACAAGTTTAAAAACATGTAGTTAATGTTTTAGATGTAACCGAGCAAATCTCGGTCGCCCTGGTACTTATAATATTAAATTACAAAATTAAATTACATTTCAAACAAAATAAAATTGTAAATTAATTACACAATAATTAAACTTTAAATTACTGTGTCAAAAAAATATTTTTTGATAATATTACGCGTATTCCCCCACACTCCACGCTCAGTTTTAATAGGCAGCTTGCAGTAAGCTTCTCAAGCCCTTCTTTATATGCAGAACGACTTTCGAGTTGGAAGCTCTTAAAATTTCGGCAGCTGACGAACTTGGACCGTGTATCTCCAGCCTCGGAAGCTGAGACTCAGGGGGCACTCGCGGTAATGTATATGGGGATGTGGGGCAGAGAAAAATTCACAGAAACTTAGTTCGAGGTAAATCACGGCTTTATTCGTGGTGAATAAATCTTATTTTTAATTTACAAGTCGTCTTTTCTTAGCTTATCGTCTTAGCAAATCTTAGCAATCACTCTTTTTTTTTTCATTCCTCTAAATTCAAACTTTTCCCGCGTCTCTTCCTTTCTCTTTTACACCCTCTTACTTGTATCGTCCATCCTTCTCTTACATACCGTACGTTCCTTTCCATTCAAAACTCTTTCATTCTACATGTATGTGATCATAGGGACAGGAATATTACGCGTGGCCCTCGTTGCTTAGGAAACCGTTTGTCTAGCGTTATAAGAATGAAATTGGCTTGCAACTGAAATTCTAGGTATCTAAACAAGTAGGTGTCGAGTTCTGACGCGAGCTAAATTACACAATATTGGCTAACAATATTAAATAGATATTTCTTTAAATTTCTTTTTGGAGTAAGACTTCTGTACGTAATGACTAGTATTTATTTTGTGCTTAGGGCGTAAGCAGCAAGAATAATAACAATTAGAAATTATTTCCTTCTTCCATTCACAAAATACAAACAGAAATGAACAAAGTAAGAACATTGAGTCGATAGGTATTGTATTAGTTTATGATTATTAGTTAGTACCTGGGTGACCGAGCTTTTCTCGGTCGGTTACATCTCAAGCATGAACTACATTTTTTTAAACTTGTCTAAAAACAGTACAAAATAAAAAATTATATATATATACTTGAACATAAAATAAACAAAAGTAAGTCACCGAGTGGGATTCGAACCCGTAACACTCTTTCTAGCGGTCAGCATCCTTAACCGTTGAGCTAAGCGGATGGCGGCCGGCGCGACGAAATTAGCGACCATATTCTGCGTGGAAAGAAAAACGAATTAAAACTCGAAAACACGCGTTTTCCCAAACATAAGACTAATCTAGATCGATTGTTTACCCCCAAAAACCCCCATATACTAATTTTCAGCGAAATCGTTAGAGCCATTTTCGAGATCACATAAATTTATAAATATATAAATATACAAGAATTGCTATTACTTGCTGTGTGGTTTCCGGCAGAGTAGAATAGGGCCACTCCAAGTCCTCCTGTGGATGTTGTAGAAGGCGACTTAGGGAATACAAGCTGAACAAACCTTATAAACATCAATGAAACCTCTCCCGTCTGGCCAGCGAGTATAGGCCAATAGGGGTGACGACAGGTTCCAAAAAGTATGATTGTAATCAGTCCGTCTAATAGATTATCCAAAAATAATGGACCCGTATTTTTCAGTTTACCAAAAACGTGAAAATTCGCAAAGATACGGAGCGTCAAAGTTCCGGAGGGGGGCTTGCGACGTCACACTTAAGTAAAAATCGTGCTTAAGTGTGACGTCACGCAAAATTTCAATGCGCTGTATCTTTATCATTTTTGGTTTCTCAGAGAAAAGAAAAAATACGTGTACAATATTTTTTAATAATCTAACCGATGGACCAAAAATATTTTTCCATTTGTCATGCCTATTCCTCTGGCTGCACTGGCCAAGTATGGTTCTTATAGTACCGAGAGGGTCATGCATGCTCCTGCAGTGGTAAAACACCCAATGATGATGGTGATGATGATAACCCTTTATTTTTATCACCCGACAAAAAAAATTGTTAAAAGTTTGACGCTTATGTCTATTAAAGCAAGTTCTTTGCTATGTTTGATGAAAATCCGTTCAGCCGTTTAAAATTTATTAAGGGTTAACGTTAAAAAGTCATTTTGCTAACAAAAAAAGATGGCGCTACACGTTTTCAACAGTTCATGACGTGATCGTTTGCGACAGTCAGCGACACAGATCCTCGACGTACGCCGACCGTCGCCGACAGGTGTCGCTAGTCTGTAAAATCGCAAAGACATCCACAAAAAGACTTGAAACTTGAAGCTTATAGTGTATTCAACGCACATACCGTAATGGGAATATCAGTAACCGTACCAAAACAGCTTTAGATGCAGATTGTACCAGCGCAGATAATATACCACTGGAAGAAACGTATCTTAAGGGTCCGGCGACCCTAGACCAAAATACAACTTTCCATACAAACGTAGTCTACGTTTTATTTCAAAACGACATGTCCGATTTGGGCAAAATTATTATATTAAGTTTCCGACAGTAAAAATATGAACTTGAAATAGAATATAGTGTTTTATATCATTTTTGACCATTAGTATGGGAAACTTCTAAATCGTTATATTTTCTTTCCAGTTCATAATTTTACTGTAGGAAACCCAATATAACCCTAGATAATTGCAATTTCTTTACAATTACCAATTTTTACCGGAATCTGACATGTGGTTTCAAAATTAAACGTGTACTACGTTTGTATGGAGAAGTCTAGGGTCGCCGGACTCTTAACCGAAAATATACATTTATGAAACATTTACACATTCTTATATAGGTAAGAAGATTATATTTAAATACAGACTGACTGGTAATGCATATTAAAAAGGGGCTCCAATAGTTGATTCTCGTTCCAAGTATATAAAAAATCCTGGTATTATACAGTTGACTAAATTATCCAATAAAAACAAGAAGTGTACTCACTCGCCAAATATATTGTTGGATTTATATTTTTCATGTCACGTGTGATCATGATTTATAATGTCCTTAAATATGACGCGTGATTTACCAGTCTGCCTGTATACATATTATGAATCTGGAATAGATCGCTTTAAGCGATAAGACCGTCCATTGTACTCATTTAACACGTTCGCTGTAATTATTTCTATGACAATGTATATTTTATTTTATTTTATTTTATTTAAAAGGTACGCTTACAGTGATTACATATTATAACATTATTGGTTAAATGAATCAATCGGATAGGTATATTTTATTTTAACTATGAGTATACTCGTAGCTGGCAGAGAACGTGTTAATGTAACATTATTTCTTTATGTTACTCTTTTCTTTTGATGTACCTACCTACAATAAAGAGTTATCTATATCTATCTATCTACATTGAACATAAAACATATAGAACGAAAATTAAAATTCAAAAGGATTTGTAAAGTCGCAGTTTATTTCTTTTAGGCAACCTTTGGATGGCATAAAAAGATTATCGAATGAAAACCACGCACTGGCAAGCGGAGCGTAGGATACCCAACCACAACGTGGTCAGACAACTTGACCAGGATCGATGGAAAGCCCTGGGTGCAGGCCGCTATAGATCGGTCGTTTTGGAAATCCTTGAAAGAGGCCTATGTCCAGCAGTGGACGTTATGTGGCTGAAATGATGATGAACCTCTTGAGCTTGTTTGAAAATCACCTAGTTTCCGCTAAGCGCGATTGACCACTTTAGTTGCGAAACAATCGCGTGACGGAGACACCATTGAAGACTAAAGTTGTCTAAATTGTACTGTTTTTAGTAGGTTGGCGTCGGGGGTAAAGTAAACAGGTATTGGCGTGAAAAAGTTTAAGGGTTCGGCTACACCTGTCAGCACGCACGGAACAGTACTGTCGCATGCCGCTATCCTTTTCTGTCGCTCAGAATCGTCATTAGCTTGGGCGAGACAGAGCGAAAGTGCGATTACCGCTCGCGCGGACGTTATAATGTATAAGTTTTTTTTTTTTGTTTGTTTGTAATAACTTTATTGTGCCAGAAAAACAAAATAATGCACAAAAAGTTCGAAAGAGCAAATATACAAAGGCGGACTTATCCTATATATAGGAATCTCTTCCAGTCAACCTGCGATAGATTGAGAGGACATATTTTACTCAATAAAAGTAAGTTTATTTGCCAATTAAATTAAAAAACGCCATCTAGTGATGTGCGAAGGATGTAAATAGTAGTATTAATCCGTATCGCCAAAGATAATATAATTACTAACGTAACAGATACCCAACGCCATAGAAACGATTGGAGAGCCCGTAAGCACGCAAAACAGGAGTTGCAGGGCGGCCTCTCAGAGATGGCAGCACACACGACTAGCCAAAAAGATGAGGAAGAAAGTGTTGAATATACTTTTAAAAAATATATTGCTCTTCATATAAGTCTTATTTAACTAATTAGAGTACTACTTTATTTAAATAATAGTTATAAAAGATTTTTATGTTTTAATTTTTACCTTAAAGCGCCATCTAGTTACAAGGAAAAGAAATAATAATGTTTATATGACGATGGGTAGGCATGGTATCGCCAAGCAACGTAATGTATCCGTAGCGCCATCTTTTATTTGACAGGCAAACTTCAAAACTTTTAAGCGATAACCTAATAACTTTTGAACGGCCGAGCCGATTTTCATCAAAGTTAAGAATCACCGCAAGAGAACTTGCTTTCACTCTACCGTCACTCTATCCGTTTAAGGCTCCTACCCGCGCTAATGGCCTTGAAAATACAAAAAAATAATTTCTCTTTCTGTAAGTGAGATTATCAGAAACCCTCGTACAACTTTTTAGCTAGTATCCTTAAGTTACATTAGAACCTCGAAAGTCATTGAAATACTATCCGCTTTAGAAACCTTTACAAAAAGAGTCAAAAGTGGCCGTTTTTAGTATTTTTTGCAAAGGAAACTACAGCGTATTGTATTTCAATGACTTACGAGGTTCTAATGTAACTTAAAGATACTAGCTAAAAAGTTGTACGAGGGTTTATGATAATCTCACTTACAGAAAGAGAATTCTTTTTTTTTGTATTTTCAACTTAAAACTCAAACTCAAAATTATTTATTGCGAAACGTTGTTTTTTTTTTAATGTTTGAGCGCTACAATGCCACAGACAGAAAGACAGCCAGCGTCAAACTTATACAACCCTTTTTTTATTGGGGTTAAAGTCTTGCACCATCTAGTAACTGTACGTAGACATCTAGATATATTAACTGCGACATACGGGTTTGTAACGACACGTGTTACTAAAGGCATACCTTACTCGGAATATTTAACTTATACCGTACCTTTGATTCCTACTGACTTATACTTTATTTTAGACTTAGTACCTGGGCGACCGAGCTTTGCTCGGTTACATCTCAAACATTAACTTTTTTTTTTTAAACTTGTCTAAAAACAATGCAAAATAAA
Source organism: Acrobasis consociella (assembly GCA_963555685.1). Classification (NCBI taxonomy): domain Eukaryota; kingdom Metazoa; phylum Arthropoda; class Insecta; order Lepidoptera; family Pyralidae; genus Acrobasis; species Acrobasis consociella. The sequence goes on from OY743127.1 coordinate 3,467,123, forward strand.
AAATTATATAAAAACTTAAACATAAAAAATAAAAAAAGTAAGTCACCGAGTGGGATTCGAACCCGTAACATTTTTCTAGCGGTCGGTATCCTTAACCACTGAGCTAAAATCAAGGCGGTCGGCGCGTCGAAATTAGCGACCATATTCTGCGTGGAAAGAAAAACGCATGAAAATTCGAAAACACGCGTTTTCCCAAACATAAAACTAATCTAGATCGATTGTTTACCCCCGAAAACCCCTATATACAAATTTTCAGCGAAATCGTTAGAGCCGTTTTCGAGATCACAGAAATTTATAAATATATATATATACATACAAGAATTGTTCGTTTAAAGGTATAAGATAATAAGATTTACTCACTTACTTATGTATTTACGTAACTACATTCCGAGGTTTTCTGGTATTTAGTCACTGGTTTCCCATTTTAAGTAACATTTGCTCTTAGATACTTGGAGATTCGAGTTTTTGGCAAAGAACAAATAAAACTAAACTATAACATAAACTTATACTAAATTAATAAAATGTCATCTTGTCCATGCGGCATGGTTGCAAGAACGCTGGCTGTTTGAGGCGGGAATTCATTTATAAAAAATTACATTTGTTGTACGGGAACTTAAGTACTTATTTTATTCTGTTTTTAGTATATGTATTTATAGCGGCAACAGAAATCATCTGTGAAAATATCAACTGTCTAGCTATCACGATTCATGAGATACAGCATGGCGACATGTATTCCGTTGTGTATGACATGTATTTTTATTGTTAGTATTCTAATGTACATATATATTTATGTATGTATGTGTATGTTTATGTTTGTATGTATATATATACCTATATTTGATAATATATATTTATAATTAATATTTATTTATTACCGTATTACCTTATATGTATTTTAGTTTATCTTACTTATATATTTTTATTTTGCTGTCATATCACGATATAAAATTAAGTTAGTACTATGCTCACTATCGCACCACTCATTACTATTATTTCTATTTGCCAACACCCAAAGGTAGCCTGTAAGAGATTGCCTTGGCGATAAGGCCGCCTATTGTAGATCTGAATTTATATTTAAATGTTATTTTCATGTGTTTTGGTGCAATAAAGTGTTTTTACTTACTTACTTTCTTACATGGCGACAGACAAACGGACGGACGGGCAGTGGTGTCTTAGTAGGGTCCCGTTTTCACTCTTCATATACAGAACCCTAAAAACAAAAAAGCGAAGGAAATTTCCACAAAATGACAATCTTCTAATGACATTATTTCGAGCGAACTAATTTTATCGGCAGGTAGGTACGGCCTCCCACGCGCCCCTATAATCACATTTCGTCGTATTTTGTTGCCGATACAATTAATATAAGAACCATACGATGACAGCGAGTAGGTGCCTTTATTGTTAGACATTGGGGAGTGAAATAAATGAATTTGCAGATATATGTGTACATTAATTTTATTACAAAAGAAACGTCATTTTAACCAAGCGAGCGCAGCGTTTAGGATTGAAGATTGAGCAAAAAATGTTGTTGACCATCGGATCAAACACCAGGTGTACACCAGTAAATATTTAAAAGTGACAAGTGCGAGTGATAAGTGACAAGTGAGTGTGTGAACAGGCACTGACAAGTTACAAGCGCATATATAAACTTGTCATTTGGTCCTCGCACTTGTCAATATGTAAACCCGGGTTTTGTCTGTTCTCGTCAGTGGTTCCATTTTTTAATTGCGAAGTCACTAAACGATCGGATTGTATGGAAAAAATAATATTATTTCGAGCGACCTAGTTTTATCGCGCCTCTGAATAACATATTATGTCGTATTTTGTTGTCAATACAATTAATGTAAGAACGATACGATGACAGCGGTGACGGTATTGTTAGACGTGGGGTTCGTGGGTGAAATACGAGAATTTGCAGATATATGGGTGCATTCATTAACTACAAAAGAAATGTCTTTTTGCCGAGCGAGCGCAGCAGCGTCTCAGTTTCGAGATTGGCCAAAAAATGCTTTGAACCTGGTTCACATCTTGGCAAGTGCGAGTGATAAGTGACAAGTGAGTGTGTGACTCCAAGTCTTCCCGTGGATGTCGTAGAAGGCGACTTAGGAAATACAAGTTAAACAAAGCTTATAAACATCAATGAGACCTCTCCAACACGTCTGGCCAGCGTTGAGTAAAAAAAAAAGTAAAAAAGCCTTTATTTCTACCAAAATTAATAAAATGACATCTGTTACATATATAATATTTCTAACTGTACTATGATTTTTTGGAAGTCGCCTCTGCGGCGTAGGCCTCCCCCAGTTTTTTCCACTTTTGTCTATTTCTTGCGTGTCTCATCCAAGTAGAACCGCACTTCTTCTTGAAGACGTCTAGCCATCGCATTCTTGGTCTTCCCTGTTTTCTTGTTCCATCCCTAGGGATCCATTCCGTAGCTCTCTTTGTCCACCTCTCGTTCTCCAATCTACACACACGACCGGCCCATTTCCATTTAAGACTACGAATCCTTTCAATCCAGTAATGTCTGTAATTTTAGTTCTTTTCCTTATTGATTCATTATAGTGCGGGAAGTAGTGTCATAAGGTGCAAATTTTGGTATCGGAAGAATTCACTTGGCACAGATGTAATACACGTAAAATTAAGCTAATTTAGCCCGGTAGCCATCCCCCACCCCCTGGGGGGTAGGTAGGGGGGGCATTCGAAGTTACTCGCCGCCGCGCTTCAGAAAAAAAATCATATCAGCTTCTATTTACCACACACCTCAAGTGTGGTATCATTTTCTGATAAATCAGGCATAACGAATTCAATTTTGAGTACAATTTCACATTTAATGTAAATATTAATAGTAAAAAAGGGAAAATATTGACGAAAATATTAAAATCGGATCGCATTTTTTTTTATTTTAACTGATTTATTTTACCAAAATACCTGTATTTTGTGCAACAAAAAATACTATGTTAAAGAATATTTATCTAGCTTTTAAAAAATATATACTTTGTTATATATAGCTGTCATACATCTATCTGAAAAAAAATCGAACATGGCACGCGGCGGTGCCTAGGAACTAATTCAACCGTCTCGTCTCACGTAATTTGTTGCAAGTATTAAGTGTTTTTTAATTCAAAATGTATAGAATACATTCTTTACTTAATTATAGACTGTCGCTTATGGTCTAATGTATCAATAGTAGTATTTTTATATTTATATTAGTTCATTTTTTCATAACATTTTCCACCACATTGTTATAATTCGGTACATGTTAATAGTTTTCTTATACAGTTGCACCTAACACTGCACCGTGACTTGCACTTGCACCGAATCAGTGGTTCACGACAAGCGGTAGCAGCCACTGGTGCAGTAGTCCACTTCGGTTTCCAATTATTTAGTTCAATTTCCTATCCCTAATCCGCCGGACTGGAACGATTTTGAATCTGCCCCATACGTGCACCCCATGGTAAATAGCTCTTAGAAGAAGCTGCCGAAAATTCTTTGGCTGTCGGTCTTTTTTTAGAGAACAGCTCCCTCCTGCACTCATTTAGCGAAGTGCACTGACTGGACCTGAAATGAAAATCAGGTAAGTAAATAGGTATTGCAGTATTATTTTGGTCAAAGTAAAATACAGCTATATATACATGTCATTTATAATATAACCCACGTAGATACAATTTTATTTTGTAGTCATTTATCATACATCATAACATCGTTACAAATTTTTAAATAATTTGGTTAGAGTATCGTTATGATTTTTTTTTTAAATAATTTGGTTAGAGTTTTCGACGTCTCTGTCAGTGAGCATATTAAATTCATTAGTTGCTGATGAAAAGTATTCCATGCTTTATAAGCGCAGCTAAGAACAGGTACACGCTGTTCATAGCTGCGGCGATCGTTGAAAAAAATAACATGGACCCCTGTGACGACGAAGAAGCTGAATGCTGATACGAAAATAATGGTGCATGTTGTTGACGAAGCATGGAATACTTTACCATCAGCAACTAGTGAATTAATATGCTCGCTAACAGAGACGTAGAAAACTCTAACCAAATTATTTAAAATATTGTCATAACGACGTATGATAAAATTGATAAATGAGCACAAAATAAAATTGTATCTACGTGGTTATAAATGAAGCTGTATTTTATTTTGACCAAAATAATACTGCAATACCTCTTTACCTGATTTTCATTTTAGGTCCAGTCAGTGCACATCGCTAGACGAGTGCAGGAGGGAGCTGTTCTCTAAAAAAAGACCGACAGCCAGAGATTTTTTGGCAGCATCTTCTACGAGACACTGAACTGCGCTTCAGGACCGAAATTATCGATGTGGGTGACAAAACTGCAAAACTGAAGTGGGAGTGGCCCGGACATGTCTGTCGTATAAGACCGGAAAGATGAGCAAGAAAGGCGACGTTATAGGTTCCAGAAGGACGCCGGCGTAGGGGAAAGCAGAGGAAAGATGGAGGGACGATATTGAAAGCTACATGAGTGGATGGAACTTGTAAGCTGCCTTGGATCGTGAATCGCGGAAGCATGAAGGGGAGGCCTTTGTGCCCGACAATAGGACACTATCATCATCATCTTCCTCGCCTTATCCCTATTTGGGGTCGGCTCTGTATGTCTACACTATATAGGCTACTAAAAAAATAAAACAAAATCTTCTTCGAGCTGTTTACCATGGGGTGCACGTATGGGGCAGATTCAAAATCGTTCCAGTCCGGCGGATTAGGGATAGGAAATTGAACTAAATAATTGGAAACCGAAGTGGACTACTGCACCAGTGGCTGCTACCGCTTGTCGTGAACCACTGATTCGGTGCAAGTGCAAGTCACGGTGCAGTGTTAGGTGCAACTGTATAAGAAAACTATTAAAATGTACCGAATTATAACAATGTGGTGGAAAATGTTATGAAAAAATGAACTAATATAAATATAAAAATACTACTATTGATACATTAGACCATAAGCGACAGTCTATAATTAAGTAAAGAATGTATTCTATACATTTTGAATTAAAAAACACTTAATACTTGCAACAAATTACGTGAGACGAGACGGTTGAATTAGTTCCTAGGCACCGCCGCGTGCCATGTTCGATTTTTTTTCAGATAGATGTATGACAGCTATATATAACAAAGTATATATTTTTTAAAAGCTAGATAAATATTCTTTAACATAGTATTTTTTGTTGCACAAAATACAGGTATTTTGGTAAAATAAATCAGTTAAAATAAAAAAAAATGCGATCCGATTTTAATATTTTCGTCAATATTTTTCCTTTTTTACTATTAATATTTACATTAAATGTGAAATTGTACTCAAAATTGAATTCGTCATGCCTGATTTATCAGAAAATGATACCACACTTGAGGTGTGAGGTAAATAGAAGCTGATATGATTTTTTTTCTGAAGCGCGGCGGCGAGTAACTTCGAATGCCCCCCCTACCTACCCCTCAGGGGGTGGGGGATGGCTACCGGGCTAAATTAGCTTAACTTTACGTATATTACATCTGTGCCAAGTGAATTCTTCCGATACCAAAATTTGCACCTTCCATACATTGGGTGACACTACTTCCTGCACTATTAGTATGCCTATCCGATAATCTAATTCCCAACATACTTCTCTCCATTTTCCTCTGGTGTATAGCCAATCTATCCTCGTCTTGTTTCCGAAGAGCCCACGTTTGACACCCATACGTCACACATGGGAGTATAGAGTTTTCTTACAGCTTACTTTTAATCCTGATATCTATGCTTTTGTTTTTCATAATCTCTTTTAAGCTCCAATATTTTTTCCAGGAAGTGGCAATTCTTCTACTAACTTCTTTTTTAGTGGTATCCTTGAACGCTATCAATTGCCCTAGATAAACGTATTCTTCAACGTACTTTATCTCGTTGTTATCTACTATTATAGGCGGTCTTTCGTCGCTCGTCAGTAATTTTGTTTTTAAAGAATTGATGGAGAGAAAATCCAAGAGTACCCAGAATTTATTCTGGCCAGCATGGAGAGTGTAGGCCAAATCATCTGACTGCTTTGCTCAAGTATGGCTCTGGTAGTACAGAGAGGGTCTTGCCCCTGTAGTTGAGACAAAAAAGACCTGATTATGATGATGAAAATAACTGACTTACGCATTCAACTTTTGAAGTAACTACTTAATAAAATCAACGAAATAGTCATCAAACTGTGCCCGCGATTTCATCCGAGTGGACTTAGAGAAACATATCAATATATTAAGAGAAGTTTAATAATTAAAGAACAATAATAATATGACAAAGGCCAATGCTTTGAAAACAATTTTCTTTAGTTCCTTGTAATCATAGTCATAATCATTTATTTTGTCAATCACAGGTAAAATGGGTGTTAGGTACATAAAAATTAAGTATCACTGTGTTGCGCCGTTAGGCATACAAAGTCATATAATTTGTTTGTTAATACATGCTGTCACAAAGATTTCTACTAATATTTACTTTAAATTTAAATAAATGTTTTTAAGTTACAGTAAGTGAAAAAAATATATAAAAAAAGTGTTAAAATGTCTACAGATTAGAAGTCAGTTGAGATACAAGAGTAATTTTGCTAATAATACAAATAACTAAATTTCATGTTAGTTTACATAATTAATTTACATAATTGTTAGTTTACAAATTTTTGTTAGTTTACATAATTGTCAGCAGTGGTCATTACGAAGAGCAGGTATCGTTAGCTCTTCTTAAAAAAAAATTACATTACACTGCATCTAATGTAACGTATACATATAGATGTGTAAAAGTGCCTGTAAAGGTTTAGTTACTGATTAAACATTTGAATCATTAACATGTATCTACATTAATCAAAACATCAAACCCAAACAAATTTTAATTAACATCGTCCGAAGCAAATAAGCGGGTTAGGCAGAATAAATAATAATTTAAAAAGAGAAATAAAATCTATATTTTTATCCCAACTCGATCCGTCATCAACTCAACACAGATTAAAAATAAACAATGGAGCAACGAAAGGGGAGTAAGGGTCCGGTCACATCTCCATTTATTGTGCGGTAGGTACTAAATGTACACATAATTGAATGAATCTGTGTGCGATATCATCATTAGGTCTTTTTGTCTCCGCTGTAGGAGCACGACCCTCTTTGTACTACCAGAGCCATACTTGGCCAGAGCAGCCAGAGGACATGGCCTACACTCTCCTCGCTGGTCAGACGGATTGGAGAGGTCTCATTAATGTTTTTAAGCTATGTTTAGCTTGTATTTCCTAAGTCGCCTTCTACGACATCCACGGGAGGACTTGGAGTGGTCCTATTTTACTCTGCCGGAAACCACATAGCATGTGAGCGTTAAATTATTATTTATTATAGAACACACCAGACTTAAGCTGATGCGTATTTGTCTTGATGTTTGGAGATCTTGTTTTTGTCTAGTCTATTTTTGAAGCTGTTTACTGAAGGTGCAGTCACAACGTTCTCTGGTAGATTGTTCCAGTCTGTGACCATTTAGATTGGAGAAAAAATTATAAAATGGTTTCCTTTTAGATAACATACGACACAATTTTAGCTAAAGTCCTCTCAATCGGTTGAAAATTATGCAAGATCACAATAGAATAAAAAAAGTGTACCATAGTTTAGTACGTCATAATGCCGCACCTAAATATATATAGGAAATACAAGGTAAACAAAGCTTATAAACACCAAAGAGACCTCTCCAACCCGTCTGGCCAGCGTGGAGAGTGTAGGCCAAGTCCTCTGTCTGCTTCGGCTAAATATGGCTCTGGTTGTACTGTGAGGGTCGTGCTCCTGCAGTGGAGACAAAAAGACTTGATGATGATGTGTCTGCGCCGCGCCGCTTATATGTGGCGGGACCCTAACAATTTTAAGGGAAATGACAAATTGGACGATATTTAATCCCCGAAGTAAATTAAATTTTAACAAGAGATATAAATTGTTGACAATATCAAGCAAGACGGGGAATTAAATTATTGTTATTAAACCTTAGGTCAATGAAGAGGCATGATGACTTGTACACCTTTTTATCTTTTCTCTAACTTACAAAAGTAGATGGTATAATTTTTCAACAACCAGTTCTCTTCGCCAGTATACCCTTTCAAACAAAAAATGAATTTTCAAAATCGGTCTAGGGGCCGGTCTTCAAATAATTAGTGAACTTACATAAAAAAAAGATCACGATGAATTGATAACCTCCTCCTTTTCGGAAGTCAGTTAAAAAGCTTATACAATGACGAAGATGCAGCGCATTCCAAGTTCGTGCTACGTCACGCCGTTTAATTGTTTTCTCAAAAGTGACGTCACAAAAATCTCCGGGACTTAAACACTCTGTATTGAGTATTTTTTTAGGGTTACGTACCCAAAGGGTCAAAACGGGACCCTTATACTAAAAATCTGTTTTTTTCACGCTAGCACGCTAAAAGTGGCCTTTGATTCCTACGACGTGACCTTTTTAGGGGAAGGGTCTTCGGAGAGGGGCTTAGGTCTTTGTAACGTAGTCAATATCCTCTATAGAAATCTCACGCTTTTGCGCACAGCGTTTGGCATCTTAGCACAGGCATAACTTATTATACAGCACAGGCATGCGTTTGATGAAGACATTTCCTTAATCTTTATTTAAAAAAATAAGATTTATTTTTACTTGTAATTGGATATAATAGATATGCACACTCTTGGCGTCACGTGGCAAGATTCATATATAGCAATTTTATTTTTGTTTGCAAAAATTGTTTACTTGGCATTTACTACGAATGGACACCGAAAGGGTGTAAAAAAGTGGGAAAAATGTGTCACGTATTATGAGTACGTTCCCTGCCCTAGATTCTGCCTACCCTGTTATGGATAAGAAGTGAATCTATTTTACTTATGTATCTATAGCTTGAACCGATGGCTTGATGAGAAATAAATGGGGCATACCTCGATCCGCCCGCGCTCTGTCGCGACAGCATACAAAGTTATTTTATTATTATTTTTACTTTATTAGATTTTTTCGGACCATAATGGTACCGAAGGTGGACTTAATACTAATGCATTCTCTACCAGTCAGCCTTAAGTAAAAACAGATATAAAATTAGCGATATAGACCGATCAAAATAGCACAACCTGGACATAAATAATAAACTCGTTGTTTTCAATATTTTATCGGATATCAATATTGAGTATCAAATATTAATTAGATATATTATGTAATTTATCCGCGGTCGCAACCGTATTATATAAAAATCGTGAGATTTTGTACACTACTCAACTTTTACCTAAAAGCATAATAGGTAACCAAAGACTTTGTTAGTTTAACTTTTAGGTGCATTCAAATGCGATCACTTAATAGCAAAATTAAACTGACCCCATTTTTGTTTATACATTTTTTTCACAGTTTTCACCTGATCTCGATATCTAGTTAAGCCAAAATGATAACCATAATGTTTATATCCTTATAAGCTATATTGTGTCTTTTTAGACATAAAAGACCAAAATTAAACATCACTTTTTAATGTTTTAAAATTAACGTTTTTCTCAGAAGCCAGAAATAGTAACTGTAATATTTTTGTTTAATTATAGCTTTTTGTATACTATAATCACATTTTCATCAAAATTAAACACATTAACGTCTTACTTAAAACAAAAAATATTTGATTGAAAATACGCGAGAACATGTCGTAAAGCGGGATGCTTGCGGTGATTGCGCTGCGGTGCGGGGAGGGAGAGCGAGGCACCAGCCGGGTGAGCGCGCGGCTGCGAACGAGTTTATACGTGTTTTCAACCGATCGCGCCGTGTGCTTACAAAACATATAACTCGTAAATATGGAATTTTGCTAATTGTAGGATTGTTTTGATTGTGCCTTGAACTTTAACCCATTCGCAACCGCCAATACCAGACACAATAGAAAGACGATGAACGTGGGCATTTTAATGCCGTCCGGGTCTTTACGGGTTAACGTGGTGACACAATGAATAATTTAAAACTCTAAAAACAATATAAGTCTTGTAATACTCTTGTTGTCACGGCAAACCCGTACAACATGACAGCCCCTGGACTAATACCGTTCCAAAAATGGGCCCCTGCTGAAATATTCCGTTTCCCATGACATTGCATATTAATGGGATGTAACATGAGAAAAAATTAAACACATAAATATATAACGAAGTTTTTATGCTGTCGTACTAAAATGTAGTTGGGTATTTACAGAGTGCAAGTTGCGCCGTGCAACTTAAGTTTTAATATGTTATGCGCTTACATAGTGTCGCGAACGAGATAAATGTAGAATATTCACGAGCAAGAACTTTGCTGGCGAGATAGACTCGGAATGTTCGCGAGCGGAATGGTATAAAAAAGACGTCAGGATGATGCAAGCGAAACTAGGCCTTATATTTTTATAGCATAAAGGCTAGAGTTCTTTGAATGGTCGTCGGCTTAGTCGCACTCACAATCTCACATACACATACCGGCGTCTCGATGTTTCCCGTCAATCGAAATACATTCGTCAAGATATGAGAATATTCGAGAACAATGTAGACCACTGTATCGGCGCTTATAAAAAGGCGATCGAGTGCACGTCCCGCCAGTTCAGTATGAGCTACGAAAGCGATAACTTCGAAGCGAACCGAAGCGAAGGAAACCTACCTCAGTGCGACAAGTGGAAGTACCTGCGACTAATTTGGCGAGATACCTGGACCTCAGATGCTACGCGACTTGGACATCAGGAAGACCATCTTTACGTGTCAACCTTTGGGTTCCGTAGTAAATAAAAACCCTCATACGAACTTTGGCGTTTTTCTCCAAATCTCGAACCCAGTTTCGTAACAATAGCATTTTACACAATTTCTACCCACCGTTCACACGATGCGACGCCCAAGTTACGTCTCAACGCAATTCGCACTGCACACGTGCTCGCAAGTGCCCGCACAGAGGCCGAGTAGTGTTAGAGAGCAGGACTAAAATGTTTTACATAGATAGACTTATTTTTAACATAGACCTTGTCTATCAGACTTCTATGGGAAATGGCAGCATTTCACTTCTCTACATCAGCTGTCTGAAAGAAATTATCGCTATTAGCTATAAGACCACCCACGCCCATTGGACATTTTAATGTCTTTTTCTGTGTGCTATGTACATTTTAAATAATATAATTTTTTTTGTATTTAATAAAGTATTATTACTATTTATTATGTCGTATTATAATAAGCGCTATGGAAGTTAAACTCAGTTGCTTTTTAATGCATAAATATAATCAGTAAAAACCAAAACGAAAACCACACTTTAATTTTTATGTGTATAAAATACTATTTTTAAACCACTACACGACACTAGTCACTAAGTATCGACAGGCCAGCTTGTTCAGTATGACTTCATCACATGGCCAATTAATTCTTAGCGTGGTTCATCTAGGTATCATGTAATGAGGTTCAATGAGTTTTTTAGTTAAAAAAAGTAGAATTACAGTCACATAAAAAATAATTATTTCAGTAAAATAATTATTGGCTTTGGACCAAAAATGACGAGAGCGATTGGACACATTTAAGGCTAGGTATTCTCGCAGAGGCCGTGCTTTAGAGTTTTTGAAAACCATTTGAGGCATAGACAAAAGTGTTTTTTCATCCCATCTGCTCAAAAAACGATGGTTTCATCCCAAAACATTTGGAGCTAAAGTTACTGCTAGTTCTCTCGGGATTAAAAAGTGAAAAAGAAAATCTTACGGGATTAAAACACAATTTGAAAATTGAACACGATATTATCTATGTAAAATCAGCTAAAAACAAAAGAATTAAGTTTTAATACAATAAATAACTGAAACAGACTTCGTATTTTTTTAAGTTTGGAATACATATCATCGTGAATGTAGGTAAAAATGTTTATGGTCTTTGCTTCGAAAAAGGAAAAAAGAATAATTAGAGCAATTTTTGTCTTCGATTCAAAGTAATTACAGATGTTTTAGGTTATATTGTGTTAAAATTAATTATTTTGTGTAAATTTAAATCCTTTTTCGTAAGTTTAAGCCGAAAGTGCACATTAAATTTATTGTTATTATAAAAATCTTAAAATATGTAGGTCCACGCAAACAAAGTTACGAGTTTATGCGTGAACAAATTTTTAGAAGTTGGTTCTTCAAAATTATTTCATAGTATTTATTGAATGAAAACGACACTAAATAAAGGTTAGTACTTGTCGGAGCTTTGATTAGGTATTGTAGTTGTTCTACTTTCTCCATATTCTGTTTTGTATCTTTTTGCTAGTTTTTCTCATGGATGGCGATGTAATGTGTGCTACTTGCGTACGGTAATATTTTTGTCTCGGGCGTTATACACGAATCCCTCGCTTCACTCAAGATTCTATCGTAGAATCACTCGCTACGCTCGTGATTCAACTGAGGAATCCTTCGTTTTGCTCTAAATTCAAAGTAGCGCACTCGACTTAAAAGTATTACCTTTACGCCTTGTAGCACAATCTACTATTAAACTCTTAAAAGAAGGTATGTATAAGTTAAGTATCCAGGCTCGTCAAATTCGCATTCAGTTACAAGATTCTATAAACTTCATTCGGTTGGAAAAAATCCCAAAGTAACACTTTTTTGTGATATTTTTTCAAAACTACGAGTAAAATACAGATATTTTACATAAAAAATTGTCCTTAATTAAAGCCACTTAATTATTTTCTTAATAATTATATGAAATTCGCGAGCGCGACGACATGAACTCGGAAGGTCCGATTAGACGCGTGCTAGCGCTTACTAACATTGGACCAATAAAACAACTAAAGATCGCTACATGTTTTTACAAGCTTTTATTTAACTTGCAATGTATGTATAAATGTAAGTATGTTTGTTCGGGTGGAATCTTCGAACTCAATTTTCAACCAGTTATCCTCAACCAATTTATCTGAAATTTTGTATACTTTTGTAAGTCGGATGATAATACAATATTATGATGTCAATGGGCTGTTCTGATGATGGAACCGGGAGATATTCGACGGAACTCAGTTATAACCTCATCGAGTAGGTCTCGTTTGATTTGTCTTGACGAGTACTTTTTGGAAGACGATGCTTATCTAGAATCTGATCACGCAGACGGATGGTGGTCAATCGAGTTTGGGCTAATTTCTAACCTTTATGTACGAAACAATAAAAATACTTTTTAGCTCATGTCACTTTAAAATGTAAGGATTCTAACGAAAAGCCATTCCACAGGTATGGCACTTCATAGATACGAAGTAACAAATATACCTAGTACTACTACAAACGAAATAATATATCTGTGCATACGTCAAATGTGTGAGTTAAACAATCAGGGTCGCCACCACAGAATTAGTTGCTTTGCTTACCTGTTTTCATCACTTGGAAATCTATAAAATTTTCGTTCTTTGTTGTTTTTTGTGGATAAGCAATAATAAAATGTGCAGTTTCTCACCAATATTATTTCAATTACCCTGAATGACTCGGGGAACGTCAACGTGCGACTAGCAACAACCCTATTTTACAGGCGCTTACAAGGTCCAAAAACGTGCGAGTTTCCGTTCTGTATGTAATACTATTATCTGCTCTGTGGCCATACATTCAAATCCGTGGCGACATTAAGGAATAAAGAAAATCAAATACATTCAACGTACATACATGCATATACAGGGTGGAATTGAATTCGTTGGCAATATTTTAAGTATCTACTATACCCATGATACAAAGTAATTTAAGACTAATAAAACTTCAATCAAAAGTCGTCATTTTCATATTCAAGAAAACCTCTAAACATGCGTCAGACTCTTTGATACATACCTCTACTGCAATTTTAAAAAAAAACTAAAACGAAAAATAAATTAATTATAATAGTATCAATTTCGTTGCGTCTTGGTACCCTAACATTCGTTCCTACTTCAAACGTACCTATTGTCCTCAAGCTTTCGTGTGACACGACCCGTCCCCATTCGACTTCAAACCTTATTCACGTAAATTAAGGTCTACTTTTGTATGCCGGTCGGTCGCACCGTTTGGCTGTATCCGTCCAAGGTCTTTGACCTTGCGGCACGTAGGTATCAGTACGCGCGCACGACTCGAAGTGTTTTGATACTTTATTCATTTTTCATACTTTTTTATACTTTTTTAATTACTGCATTAATTGCAGTATTGTTACCATAAAAAAAAATCCTTTAGGTGAGTATGATGATAAGTTAAATCAATGCTAATGATTTCAATTGCAGCCTATAGACTATATATTCGTAATCTCCTTCTTTGCAAGTCGTGTGAAAAATACTGGGATCTAGGTGAGACCCATGTTTTTTAGGTTCAGTGTTGTATCATAGATAGTAAATAACAAAACAACATAATACCCATAAGTTTATATTCAAGAAAAATTATAAAAACCGACTTTAAGGTGTTTACTCCTAATAAATTTTGAACGGCTGAACCAATTTCTAATAAATATGGCTAAGAACTATGAAGAAAAGTCAGTTTTCAAACAAAAAAATTAAATCTTCGTTCAGGCCTTACGATGCCATTAACAGACACCTAGATACACAGACATACCGACACGTCAACCTTATAACACTCCTCTTTTTGTCGGGGGTTGAAAATAAACAAAGACACTAATTAACGACTTTGCAGGGTTATTTGTTTCTATTAATAGTTTATTAATAAATCGCTACTGTCAAATTATGTTAATAGGCGATGCGGCTAGCAACCCATCACTATTGATTTATTTTTTGATCACGCTAAGCCTTTGGGTCTTACGGCCCTGGACTCTGTCTACCCCTTCAGCATTAATATAAGATAATGTAGCTGTATTTAACACTACTTTAAACGAAGTTTAATCAAAATAAAACTATTCTACTGCTTATTTCTATACTGTGTCGCTGGTGGGGTCACATGTGAGCTCACCGACGCAGCGTCCACGCTATGCAAATTGCGGCCGGGGCAGCATTAAATACCTACATTTGTAGGAATACCCGACTTTAACGATTGTTTCGTGAACTTTCATGAGAAAACCCATCAATTAATTGAATGGGTCAGAATCAGAAGACCCGGATCGATTACTCACAACAGTTCAGTATTGTTTTAGACCTTAAAGATTAAAGGAACAACACATCTCTAATAACCAACAATACTATCGATAGTTTGTGTACTATTGATAGTAATTCCTGTTTTAGGGCAACAATATGGATAACCAACAATACTATCGATAGTATCGATCCTGATGACGAATAAACTAACTATAGTATTGCGTTTCATAAACTATCCATAGTATCGATTATTTATTTATTAGAAAAGCAATACTATCGATAGTTTGTTCGTCGTCAGAATCAATACTATCGATAATATTGGTTTTATTCAAAATACAGATAGTCTATCGATAGTGTCTTATCGAGAGGCAACACTGGTCATCGCAGTGTTGTGCGTCGCGATCGCGACTCGGTAGGTACGGGAATGTGGCTCTTCGCAGTCAAGTTTCATGCGGAACGGTAACAACGCGTAGGTACGTACCGGTAAAATTACCTTTAAATTTTAACAATATCTATAACGTTACTATTACTACATAAACAATACCCGTACTATACGAGTATTATTACCCTTAAAATTTTAACATAGTGAAAATTCTGTTACTGGTACTTAAAATGTGAATTTGGTACCAGTAACAAACCTTGGGGATAAGTCCGCAGTTGTACGTTTACTTTTCTGATTTGTGTCTGTGTTCTTTATTATGTACCATAAAAAGCTTTATAAACAAACAAAAATGACGACCTTATTGTGCAAGAAATAACGTTCATATTAAAACGTAAGTAAGAAAAAAATAGAAAAAAATTATAATCGTAGATATTTTTTGTTTGATTTGTTCCTTATAGTATCAAAAATATGTTGACGGCATAAGTTAAACACTTTTAAAATAGTTATGTATTTTGGCTTTACAAAAAATACAAAATTTTGTAAATGTAGAAATGCATAAAATGAATTTGTTTAATTTTTAATAATTTATCAACACACATAATATAATATTTAGAATAAATTGTTGAAAGACAGTAATCTATAATTTCTGGTGAGATAAGCCGTAAAATTTGTAACATACCGAACCTTCTTTATTAACGATAGTGCTAATTGATTAATTTGTTTAATTTAGATTTATTCAACTGGAATGCCCACGTTATAATACGGTAAAGGTAGTTTTCCAAAGTTATTAATTATGCTGTACTTATGAAATCAAAATTTGTTCAATTTTCAGTTTTTTGGTTTTTTTACATTGACGCAGAGCCCTAAATTGTTTAATTCGGTTTATTTTAACTATAACTAACATTACTTTAAATCATACAAAAAGAAACTTACGGTTATAGCATTATGTCCAGGTACAGCTATATTTACTGGTCTAATAGGCGCTTTTTTGTTATGCCTTGTGGTTTCTCTCAGAGTAGTATAGGACCACTCGAAGTCTTCCCGTGGATGTCGTAGAAGGTGACGGTGACTTAGGAAATACAAGCTAAATAAAGCTTATAAACATCAATGAAACTTCTACAATCCGTCTGGCCAACGTGGAGAGTGTAGGCCAAATCCTCTTGCTGCTCTGACCAAATATGGCTCTAGTAGTACAGTAAGGGTCGTGCTCTTGCAATGGAGACCAGAAAGATCTAAGAAAAAATAAAGAGAAGAAAAAGATAATGATAATAATCAGGCTTACCAATCTCCATCTATAAATAATTTCAACTAATTTCCTTCAAAAAATAATTTCAGCTTAAATTTTTTGTGCTAACTGTACTGGAAAGGTATTTGTTTCATCTATAAATAATTTCAACTAATTTCCTTCAAAAAATGATTTCAACTTAATTTTTTATGCGAACTGTACTGGAAAGGTATTATTAGTTCCAAAGGTTAAAGGCGACCGACGATATTTGCGAAAAATTTTAGGGGAATGCGGTCTCGAATGTCAGGTAAATATCCCTGGAGCCGGAGTAAGGACAATGAGGATAAGGTTACCAAGGCATTGACATAGAATGTATAGACCATCCAGTGGTGAAGCGTGGGTTTCAGCCGTAGGGCGGAAGAAAATTGAAAGAAAAAGTTCTATCTAGTAATATAATATATTTATTTTTAATTTATTTTATTTAATCCTATGTCCAGCTGTGGACGTTATGCGGCTGAAATGATGATGATGACGACGAATCATATCAATCAATAGTTCAGTTACACATTATCGGCTAGGATCTCCTTTTCAGTAATGGGCATGACGAATGGAAAAACGTATTTGGCCCATCGGTTAGATTATTAAAAAGTATTGTACGTATATATTTTCTTTTCTTTTAGAAACAAATAATGACAAAAATACAGCGCATTCAAATTTTGCCACTTCGAAACTTTGATGAATTTTTACTTTTTTGGAAAACTGACAAATATGGGACCCTTTTTTCTGGACAATGTAAAAGACGGACTAATTACAATCATACTTTTCTGACCCTGTAGTCACCAGTACGGTGTATGATGTTAGTTAGTGTTGATAATTACCATTTAAGTACTCACCTACTTCAAATTAGTGTTGAAAGCAATAGTACAAAATATCGATAGTCTATCATATATAATACTCGTGACTAAAATATAATACTCGTGACCTTGGAGAACAGTAGCAATATCGATAGGACTATCGATAGTATCGATAGCTTTTAATTCATACTATCGATAGTATTGATAGTAAAGGTACTATTTGTATAAAGAACTTTCGATAGAATTACCTAATGTCGATATCATTATAATATGGATGGTAAATTTAGCTATCGATAGTACTTCATACAAATAGTAGTTACAGTATCGATACAAATTTTACCTTCCATCAATAGTATTGCAAACTATTGACTATCGATAGTCCTATCGATATTGTGACTGTTTTTCAAGGTCAACTATCGATAATCAAACTATCGATAGTTATGCAACGCTACTTCAAATAGATGTCGCAAAAGGGACGGGTCCTTGCAATAAATAGCTAAGGAATATTTATTTAAAATGCATTGGATGGGGAATGGCTTTCTGTGACGGCAAACATCAAAGCGGGACATATTTCTTACTCAAAGGTCGAAGAAGTTCTGAAATGTAAAAAGACTGTGGTTTGTAAATATGTACATATTTTAATGTATGAGACAATTATTTGACTCACAAGGAAAGGAGAAAAAGGTGGAAATGCTATGCGCCCAAATTTGTAAGGAAACCCACGGGTAAATCAGCAGCAATCAAACAAGTTCTTGTATGAAAAAAAAGCGTCTTAAAAATGTCCACTACTGACCCATACACAACCGTCATAAAAGGCGACACAAGAAATACAAGATGCGTATATATTAGTCTATGTATATACATTATGTATTGTATAATAATGTATGTGTGTATATATTTAATTTTTTTTCAATATGTACCTACATGTATTTGTATTCTTCTTCTTCTTATCGTGTGTGTTTGTTACTAACACTAGTGTCAGAGTTTTTAAACCGCCTTAAAGGCCTCTGACATGGTTTTAGGTAACGACCAATGTCAAAGACAGTGACCGGGACCGACGGCTTAACGTGCCCTCCGAAGCACGGATCATTTTATTTATCAGACAATCAGGTGATCAGCCTGCAATGTCCTGACCTAACTAGGACAACAACACAAAGTCGTTGCCCCCGCTGGGAATCGAACCCGCATCCTACGGGTATGAGTCGAACGCTCTAACCGCTTCACCACGGAGGCAGTTATTTGTATTTGTATTTAACTTTAGTTTATTTTGTACACGCCTACTACTACCTTTTTTCTTCTCTTTTCCTCTCCTGGGTCTGCTGCAAGATTTCTTATGAAATAAGCAGTACGTATGTACTCAATGTTCTTACTTTGTTTGTTTCTGTTTGTATTTTGTGTACATGAATTTTGTAAATAAATAAAAAATAAATAAGGTGAACAAAGCTTATTAACATCAACGAGACCTCTCCAACCCGTCTGACCAGCGAGGACAGTGTAGGCCAATTCCCCTGGCTCTGGCCAAGTATGACTCTGGTACTATAGAAAGGGGTCGTGCTCTTACTGTAGTAGAGACCAAAAGACTGATGTTGATGATGATGAATAAATATATTAAAAATCCTCATAAATAACGAACCCTGTTATTTGATATAAGACACACTAAGGTTCACAAATCTTTTTTTTTAATTACCTAATTTGTCCCCCGAAAATAAGATTTTTCTTAGTAAACAAAATAAAGCTGTGTTGTAATAGTGCGTTCTGATGTTCCCGAGACACGGCGTAATGTCCGCCAGATGCGGTTTATGTTCCGCTCACTTGGAATTGCGTTTTTGAAGGCTGTATAGTGTGTTACGGCCGGGGTGAAAGATGGTAACTGAAGAAATACACGCAATATTGTCTTGATTGCCTGTTTTGTCCTTTTTTTCACGGCAGATTTGGTCTTTCTGAAGTAATACATACGTAGGCATTAAGATATATAGATATATAAGGTCTAACAAAATAAACTGAAAGTATTTTAAGGATAAATTCAGTCCATGATACTGAACTACTTTCCCCAAGAAACATATGTCAAAATATATAAAATATTTTTTGGCTTTCTCAACGAACTCGTGTCATCTGATCGGTCAACTGTGTGGGAGGCCAAAACTTACTTTTGATATTTCGATACGTGTTTCTTGGGGAAAGATGTTCAATACCATTGACTGAATTCGCTCTTAAAATAGTTTCAGTTTATTTTGTTATATAGATGACATTTATTTCTTAGGATAAAGTCAATAGATTCAGGTGTTACTTTGCGAAAGTCAAAGTTACATAGGTACTATGTGAATTGGATTACTTTGTGTGATTCCGCCACTAGCGGATGCAGCAGCATGGGAGGGATCATGCATCGGCTGTTGTTGGTGGGTGCACATGGGCTGCTGGGACTAACAGTAGTGGTTGGGCACCAGCCGGCGATAGTTTGCATCTAACAGTAGTGGTTGGGCACCGGCCGGCGATAGTTTGCATCTAACAGTAGTGGTTGGGCACCGGCCGGCGATAGTTTGCATCTAACAGTAGTGGTTGGGCACCGGCCGACAATAGTTTGCATCTAACAGTAGAGGTTGGGCACCGGCCGGCGATAGTTTGCATCTAACAGTAGTGGTTGGGCACCGGCCGGCGATAGTTTACATCTAACAGTAGTGGTTGGGCACCGGCCGGCGATAGTTTGCATCTAACAGTAGTAGTTCGGCACCGGCCGGCGATAGTTTGCATCTAACAGTAGTGGTTGGGCACCGGCCGACAATAGTTTGCATCTAACAGTAGTGGTTGGGCACCGGCCGGCAATAGTTTGCATCTAACAGTAGTGGTTGGGCACCGGCCGGCGATAGTTTGCATCTAACAGTAGTGGTTGGGCACCGGCCGGCGATAGTTTGCATCTAACAGTAGTGGTTGGGCACCGGCCGGCGATAGTTTGCATCTAACAGTAGTGGTTGGGCACCGGCCGGCGATAGTTTGCATCTAACAGTAGTGGTTGGGCACCGGCCGGCAATAGTTTGCATCTAACAGTAGTGGTTGGGCACCGGCCGGCGATAGTTTGCATCTAACAGCAGTGGTTGGGCACCGACCGGCGATAGTTTGCATCTAACAGTAGTGGTTGGGCACCGGTCGGCGATAGTTTGCATCTAACAGTAGTGGTTGGGCACCGGCCGGCAATAGTTTGCATCTAACAGTAGTGGTTGGGCACCGGCCGGCGATAGTTTACATCTAACAGTAGTGGTTGGGCACCGGCCGGCGATAGTTTGCATCTAACAGTAGTGGTTCGGCACCGGCCGGCGATAGTTTGCATCTAACAGTAGTGGTTGGGCACCGGCCGACAATAGTTTGCATCTAACAGTAGTGGTTGGGCACCGGCCGGCGATAGTTTGCATCTAACAGTAGTGGTTGGGCACCGGCCGGCGATAGTTTGCATCTAACAGTAGTGGTTGGGCACCGGCCGGCGATAGTTTGCATCTAACAGTAGTGGTTGGGCACCGGCCGGCAATAGTTTGCATCTAACAGTAGTGGTTGGGCACCGGCCGGCGATAGTTTGCATCTAACAGCAGTGGTTGGGCACCGACCGGCGATAGTTTGCATCTAACAGTAGTGGTTGGGCACCGGTCGGCGATAGTTTGCATCTAACAGTAGTGGTTGGGCACCGGCCGGCAATAGTTTGCATCTAACAGTAGTGGTTGGGCACCGGCCGGCAATAGTTTGCATGAACTAACTGGTGGTGGCAGAATCACTTAAAGTAATTCAAATCACATAGTATGTCCTTAGAATATGGTAATACAATGGTGTTATCAGCTACAAATGCGACCTACTCTGCCTATTAAATTTAGGTATAGGAATGTTAATTAAAATTAAAATTTAGGAACATTACATTTAAAATTGTATATTAAAATATATTTTGGCTAAGAAATATCCAAATTATGTGTGCTCATTTGGTCATCATAGTAATAAGTACTTTAAAATTGTCAAATATATACTTAGAATGTTTGTTGTTTTTATCCCAAGTGTCAGACAGAGCCAAAGCCAGCGAACCAGTAACTATGCTTGTAGTAATCTACAAGTGAGGTCATTAAAAAAAATCATTTTTATAATTCCTAAAACCCAGAGATAACCTTTTGACCTCAGGACGGTATTGTACGCAATATTACGAGTTATCTCAGGCCGCCTGCTATAAAGATTTTAATTTTCTTACTTTTTATGGCCTGTATTCCGCTGGACCTCTATTTTAACTTGGCAATTTAGGTTTTGACTTAATAATAGGTATACATTTAATCACGATTACGACAAGTAACGTGGTTCCTATAGCAATATCCCAGCATCAGTGCATCCCAACTACTTTCCATAACCTAATATAAACTGTTAAGGGGACGCACCGTGAAAATGGGCATTATCTATTTCTAATTTCTCAGCGAGTATCAGACATTTAGAACTGATACTTGCTAATAGCATAACTAGAACGCTTTTCTAGCATAATTGTGGTTGTGGATACATGATTAGTTAATTTTTGTAACACAAACTTGCTCATCAAAAACACCTCTACCAAAACATATATGGTCTAATTTCTCACAAACGAGAGGGATTGCCAGTATGTTGTCGATATTAAATAATGATTCTGCCCCAACAGCTATTAGACCTAATACCCTTCTATGACGTCTTTAGAAGGCCTAACAAGCTAAATAATTTGTGAGATATCGATCATCAGCAATGCGGAACTCGTGTTTCCTAGAAAGTCGTCATTGGAAAGACATTCAATATGTAAAAACCCTTGTCAGCCCTATTACGAGTACGTTTACGTACGAAAGTTTCTATTCATCATCTTCGTCATCATAGTCTTCATCAGGCCTTTTTAGTCTCCATTTCACCCTCTCTGTACTACTAGAGACATACACTCTCCACGCGCTGGCCAAACGGGTCGATTGGGTTATTTTATATTTATGTTTATAGGCTTTCTTTAGCTTGTATTTTGCTAAGTCGCCTTCTGCGACATCCACGGGAAGACTTGGAGTGGTGTTATTCTGCTCTGCCGGAAACCAAACTGCTTGTTTTTTATCTCGTAATATTTCAAAGTTTTTTTTAACATCATATCAGCCACAGGAAGTCCGCTGCGGCCTCCCCCAAGGTTTCCAAAACTACCGATTGGAAGCGGCCTGCGTCCAGCGCCTTCCTGCAACCTTGCCCTACGCTGCACTTGCCGGTACGTGGCCGCCATTCGAGAACCTTTCTGCCCTATCGGCTATCGTTTCTTCAATGAGCTAATCTGCTTGGCTATGTCAGTGAATTGTTCCTGTGCGAATCTCCTCATTTCTGATTCGATCGCGTAATAACACCAAGCATAGTCCTCTCCGTAGCCTGTTGAGCAACCTTGAGCCTCAAACCAAGCAAGCCGTTAGTCCTGACTCCTGGTAGTTATTACTTTAATGTCAGATGCCTTTAGACAGTTTGAAAAAGCACCAGAGTTTGCCACTTATGCACTTGAAAATATATGTGAGTATTTATCGACCCTCGAGAACGATGTTAGTTTAATCCATACTTATATATAAAGCTGAAGAGTTTGTTTGTTTATTTGTTTGTTTGTTTGAACGCGCTAATCTCAGGAACCTCTGGTCCGATTTGAAAAATTCTTCCGGTATTAGATAGGTCGTTTATCGAGGAAGGCTATAGGCTATATTGCATCACGCCCGCGACTTCACTCGCGTGGTTAACGCGGGCGAAGCCGCGCGCTGCCTCTAGTTTTTTATATAATGTAACAAGCCAACTTTACACGGGTATGAGGTTATTATCTTCTTGGATTCCGTACCCAAAGCGTAACAACGGGACCCTATTACTACGATTCCACTGTCCGTCTGTCTGTCTGTCTGTCCGGCTGTGTGTCCGTCTGTCTACCCGTCTGTTTGTCGCCAGGCTGTATCTCATTAACCGTGATCGCTAGACAGTTGAAATTTTCACAGAAGAAGTATTTTTGTTGCCACTGTAAAAAGAAATACCAACAATAAGAAAAAAAAATTGAAATCCCATACAACAGTACGTACAGAACCCTTAGCACAGCCCTTAGTGTGCGAGTCCGACTCGCACTTGGCCGTTTAATTTTAAAAGCATTGCAATTTTAATTTGCTTGGTATGTGGTTTTTCAAGCTTTTTCGAAGGCATTTGACGTGCCATCATCACATCTGCAATCTGCTACCACGACCTCTGCGAAAATTCGTAGCGTTTTTGCGTAGATGTTCGTAGACATCTTGTAGCTCGTAGCAATTTGTAGCATTCAACAAAGAAATGATTTATTCATCCTATGCTGGTTTTGGGGACAAAGAAAATATATAAGGTTATATATTTTTTCTTTGCCATTCTGAATCGACGGGTTCCGCACCATTATCTATTAAAAAAACATGTGTGTTGTATGGGAGAGAAATTAAATATTTATCTTTTAAAACTGCATCAGAAATACATCAATGTGATCAACTGTCTAGCTATCATGGTTCATGAGATTAAGCCTAGTGACAGACGGACGGACAGACGGACAGGAGGTTTAGTAATAGGGTCCTGTTTTTACCCTTTAGGTATGGGAAATACTTTATATACCTATCCAAAATTACATAAAATAGTTCATTTGTTGAAATGGTTCACACCATTTAAGCCATTTGGTGCGCCACAAAGGCCACTCGATCGGCTTCTACGATCTGCGCAAGAAGTAAAGCAGCTGGTTATTTATTTTTTCTCCCAGACCAGCATGGAGAATATATAAAAATAGTTTTTTCTCAATATTTTTGCTCTTTGCCCCAAAAGAAAAATTTTGGCGAATCTTTGACACACGTAGTGGTTAAATTTTCTTTGATAAGTACATGAATACACCTATCAAATCTGACAACCAAGAAGTCAGAAGGCAAATTCAAAAAAATATTTATTAATTTATTATTAAAAGTAAATATCAAGGGACCTACCCATACCTATTAATGTTGAGAAATATTTTAGAACACAGAGATGCCAGTAAGGTCGGATTTAGATTTAATCTTAGTAACGGAACGATATTCATCGCTTGGTTTGGTTTCGTGAGTTTCTTTGTGTTTTTATCAAGGGAGGTTATTCCGTACCCAAAGTCTGTCTGCCCGTCCGTCTGTCTGCTCTGTCACCAGGCTGTATATCATGAACCGTGATGCTAGACAGTTGAAAGTTCACAGATGATGTATTTCTAATGGCGCTATTACAACAAATACTAAAAACAATAAAATAAATATTTAAGCGGGGCTCCCATACAACGAATTTGATTTTTTGCCGGTTTTTAGGGTTCCGTAGTAAACAAGGAACCCTTATAGTGTCGCCATGTCTGTCTGTCTGTCTGTCTGTCCGTCCGCGTTCCTACTCAGAAACTATAAGTACTAGAAAGCTGTAATTTGTCATGGATATGTATATCAATAATGGCGAAAAAAAAGTCGTAGAATAAAATATGGAGATATTTTTTTTTTAAGATAGCTGCTATACAAGTAAAGTGGAAGTCAATTTTTTTTCTCTACAAAGACATTGTTTGGGGTATCGTTAAATAGGTCTTTCAAAAATTTTGTGAGCTTGTGAACACCATTTTTAGATTTAGGGATCCATGTCTGAAATATTTAGGTTTAAAGTGAATTTTTTTGTTAAAGTCACCTGTCCCCCCCATCTATCTGCTAAACGGGTATATATGGACACGTGAAAAAAATCACAGCTATAGTATATATAATGTAGTTTAAATAAAAACTATCAGAGCGAAGTAGGGTTAACAAATTAAAAAATTATAGGCGATCAACTTATAAAATGCACTCGAAAAGGAAAATTTCATACAAATTCAATAGATACCTAGACGTTTTAGACGTTTTTAGTGGCATGATTTCAAAGTTGGCATTTACAACTACGGAACCCTACACTACGCGTGGCCCGACACGCACTTGGCCAATTTTTTGCTTGATATTATACTACCTATATACGGCAACAGCCTAGGAGACGCTTCCAACATTTATAAAGTATTTAGTTGTATATTCACTTCAAAATAAACAATTAAATTAAAATAAAATAAATATTATACCATACAACAAACGTGACTTTTTATAAATAGTACGGAACTCCTTGTGCGCGAGTCCGACTCGCGCTTGGACGGTTTATGTAGACGCCGGGAACAATTTGGAATTTTTTTTTTTTTTAGGAAGGGTATACTTACTTGTCAGGGGTCCCATCTTTCATTTCTTTATTAACACGAAACAGATATCAATCAAATTTTGTTAAGTAGGATTTTCAGCTGTTATACCAAACCGAGCTGTAATACAAAACAGCTAGAGTTTTTGTCAAACAGCGGATTATCCAATCCAACTGCGACATATATACAACGTGGAAGGGACCTACCCGTAATAAATCGAACCACAGGCTATACTAGATCACTATAATATAATGATAATAAAATAACCATTGTGAGGTCAATGACCAAGATCAAAAGTGCTATTTTTGAAACGCGGAGTCACCTAAACGAATGGATTTTCCATACAAAAAATCGTTCGTTTAGTGACTCCGCGTTTGAAAAATAGCACCTCAAGACGCGTTTATACCGTTCTAAGCTGGGTAGTAAGCGCTGAAATCGTCTTGATTAGCCTTCATTGTATTTATTTGATTTTGTAGCTTCTAATATCGATGTGCATGGCCCATAAGTTAATTTCCTTAAGAATGTTATTTACTCCTGAGTCTGGTGAGAGTGCATTAATTTCATCGATATGAATTTTCAGTTCCGTGGTACTTACAACACGTTTACATACACGTTTGGGCGAATGATAGCGATGTTATCTTCTTTCAGCATACATCCAGGCCATATGCTTATAATGCTCGTGCCGTGCAGTCTCTGACGTCACAAATGCATCATTACAGACAACGCACACAGTGCGTTCCTGGCAACATACTTATAAACAGCCACGCAGCGCGACTGTGTAACCTGATCCAGTCATCGCTACAGGACTTTGTAGTGTAGCCACAGCCCGATATGTTATTGTTGACTAGCCAAAGCCCGCGACTACGTTCGCGTGGACGATATAACTCCGGAAAATGCTCATCAGGCTGAACAACTTTTGCTAAAGCGTCTTTTTTATATTTCTTATAGTTTAGCTGGATTCTAATCTCATAATGGTTCTGCATCAGGTGTTCCATTTTCCAAAATCAATTATACCCAATATGTTGCCCAGACTTAACAGTTATATACCAAACAATGTTTTATTTGAAACTGTCCAGTATTTTCAGAGATTAGCGTGTACAAACAGACAAATAGATCAACAACCAATAAGTCATTTTTTTTAAATTACTTTATTACTACGTCTCCATCGCCCCAAATATTTTTTTGGAAATATATTAAATGTACAGACACATATTTTTCACTGTTTCATTATATGTATGTATAGATATAATAGATAGATAATTTGCGCTTCACATAGTGTTGATAATGCCCTTGTTGTTGTATGTATAGGTAGGTTGATTCTGCATAGACGTTTAGTTTCTTTGAATACGGTATTTTCTCCATCTCCAAGTATTGCGAAATCTCGTCAAGGTTGTTTAAAACTGCGTGGCATAGAGACTATGGACCTCCACTTGCTACGATCCTGACAAACCTCTTATGCTTCATCTATTCTCATCAATCTCTTCATACATGCCCTTCGGTTAATACGGGTACGTGTGTTTAATAGTCCGTCTTTTAGATTATCCAAAAATAATGGACCCGTATAAAGATTCAACACAATAATAAAAATTCACAAAGATACGGAGCGTCAAAGTTCCGGAGTGGGGGCTTTTGACGTCACGGCTAAGTAAAAATCGTACCCAGCCGTGACGTCATGCGAAATTTAAATGCGCTGTATCTATGTCATTTTTGGTTTCTCGGAGAGAAGAAAAAATATGTGTGGGTAAAATATTTTTTAATAATCTAACGGATGGACCAAAATTATTTTTCGATTAGTCATGCCTATTCAATCGTATCGAGCAATATCAGTCAATTTTCAACCACATGGAATGATTTCCGTTGTTGCGAAGTCGTCGGCTTGTCTTCGTTATTTGACTCCGTCTTATCGCATAACGCATTGTGTAAAATGGTGAAGTGCATTACTACAAACCTTGCATTTCTTTGTAGAAACACAATTGTTTTTGTGGTAAAACAGGCAATTCTCGCAATCAGACAATGATTCTATTGTGTTGACCTTTGTCTCTGATGTCATATTTAAAAACCTTTTGCATGTTTATAACACACGGTCCTTTGCCTTGCATAGTGGACATGTGCGTTCGGTTTATTTTGTATGATTAGCGAACTTGAGCCTAGCCTCGTTCGTATTTTATTTGTTCTTAGGTTCGTTTTCCTTTCAGGGCTGTTTTGTTTAAGTGGTTTGCCTTTCTTAGTCAAAGGTTTCAAAGCAGTAAAATTATTTATGTACCAGAAATGTAATAAATTCTTCAAATGATGGAAGCTCACGCTTGTTTTTCCGTGCATCTGTATATATGCTGTGTTTGTTTTCGATGTGCACCAGTATCGGATCCCAGGTTGAAGTTTCTACACTAAGGTTGTAGATGGCGTGTACTGTTTCCAAAGTTATATCATGAAGCCGCTTGATTTCATAGGCAGAGTGTTTTACATAGTAGGTTCATGAAAGTTTCATTAAAGCATAAGCTTTGTAAATAGCTGCAGTTGTAGGTTGTTCTATCTTTTGTTTAGTATACCCAGCAGGTATCGGCTCGAAGGACCAAAATGTAAGGTCAATGACCCCACATTTAATGTTCGAGTCGTAAGTTACGTTAAAGTTGTTAGAATGTTAAAAGAAACGAGTGATGCGTTTATGTCATAAGACTGATTTAGTAAACAATTTGATGTTATCAGCATTTAAATAATGCAAATGTAGGCGCTCGATCCAATGGTCAAAATCCGCTGCATACTTTTTGCATGGAGGTGTCGCATTTTTATTTTATTTTGACATTATTTTATATATAATAGAGGTCTATACTCCATTTGGTGAAGTATTTATTTTATAACATAATTACTTTGTAATTAGCAATATTATTGATTTATAAAGTGTATATTTCAATAAACAGACACGTCAAGATTGTTAAGATTTATTTAAATACCTAACCAAATGGAGTATAGCCCGTGGTTCGTTATTACGGGTATGTCTCTTCCACGCTGTATGATTTTGCTAAATGTAACTGTCATCTTCACATTAAGTTTAGAAAGCAAGTAGGTACTTGAGATTGAAAATATATTTTTTTTCAGGTGCTGTGGTGCGTGGAATTCGCCATACACCGAGACTACATTGCGACCCTGCCACTAAGCAACCGGCAAATAAAATGGATGTACAAGCTGATCTGCGTGTCATACTCGTCATGTTTGTTAAGTTTGTTGATCAATTCTTATAAATAAATCGCTTGAATATTACAGATCTTTTTACAAAGCTATTTTTATTTGATTTGATCTGTTTTTTGTCACAAAATTTACAGCTTTGTTTATTTTCGAGTGTCTGTCTCGGTCTGAAGTAATAATCCTTTTAACCTTAGACTTCTCCATACAAACGTGGTCTACGTTTTATTTTGAAACCACATGTCAGATTTCGGTAAAAATTGGTAATATTCAAAAGAAATTGCAATTATCTAGGGTAATAACTGGTTTCTTATGGTAAAATTATGAACTGGAAAGAAAATATAACGATTAAGAAGTTTCCCATACTGATGGTAAAAAATGATATAACACACTATATTCTATTTCATGTTCATATTTTTACAGTCGGAAACCAATTATTACCCTAGATAATGGCATGTCGTTTCGAAATAAAACTTAGACTACGTTTGTATGGAAAAGTGTATTTGGTCTAGGGTAAGGGGACTTTTAACTAACACGTATGTTACGACCACGGCGCGCAGCGCACTGTCATTATCACACCACATTCACCTTTATTTCTATTTGCGCAATGCATAGATAGCTTAATCAAAACAAAAGCCTCGCGTCTGCTCGCGACTGCAGCGGCGCCAAGCATCCGAGCTTATTTCAAGCTATTCTATGCATTTCATAGATAGAAATTTAATTGCCGTGTGGTTTCCGGCAGAGTAGAATAGAGCCACTCCAAGTCCTCCCGTTGATGTCGTAGAAAGCAACTTAGGAAATACAAACAAAGCTTATAATTTATAAACATCAATGAGCCCTCTACAACCCGTGTGGCCAGCGTGGAGAGTGTAGGCCAAGTTCTCTGGCTGCTCTGGCCAAGTATACAGCTTCTGTGGATACTAAAAGACCTGATGATGATGGATTGACAGTAAATAAATATATAGGGACAAATTACACTGATTGAGCTAGCCCTAAAGTAAGTTCGAGACTTGTGTTATGGGATACTAACTCAACGATACTATATTTTATAACAAATACATATATAGATAAACATCCAAGACCCAGGACAATTTGAAAAAGGCCATTTTCCAACTTGCCCTGACCGGGAATCGAACCCGGGACCTCTGGGTGGCGGACTAGCATGGTGACCACTACGCCAAGGAGGTCGTCGACAGTAAAGTAGGCTACCCGCCGCCGATTAATAAATAAAACAGCCCATAAAGTATAATATTTTATTTCAAATGAAAGCAAAACATCGCTTCCTGAAACAATAACGCGTTCCTTTACATATCAACATAACCTCATCCGTAGGCACTCGGTACTAACACTAGACTATGCCTACTTTACACGGACTTAGTAGCTGTGCGGTTAGCAATCAGTCTAAGGCTTATTTACACTAAAGATTGTCGCTTGTTGTAAATAATACGGTATTTAAAACAATAATTTTATTATTCCTATCATTATGTAAAATAGAATCCGAAACCGAAAACAAAATATTTTTTTTTAGCTTTTAAAAGAACCCGTCAAGTAAAAGGAAAAAGGATGCACGTACAACGTTCTATCTTATTGTCTCTCATAAAGATTACTAAATATGCAATGAATATTTTAATGTCATGGCAAAAGTGGTACGTAGTAGTTGAGTATTTTAAAGACTCGATTTAAATTGAGTATCATAAAAGTTTTTTAACCCTTTAACCGCGAGCGTCGCATATATGTGACAAACATTGTCGGGCCCATTCCGCGAAGGTCACACATTTGTGACAAACAAAAAATGCTCGTATGGCACATAACTTACGTATCCATATCCGTTTTTGGTTGTAGATAGGTATGTTAGATTTACCATGTCTCGCGCTGGGGGCACGACAACTGATATAAAGTCTCGCGGTGAAAAGGTTAATAATCTTTTTTTAGACTTTGCGGTATTGAGATACACCTATGTTCTTGCTGTAAAGAGTAAAGAATGAAGCATGTTTACTAAACGCATAGCTACTAAGTCGTACTAAAATTACAGGATTTGTATAGATTATATTTACAACAATCCTGCCATATAAAACCATCCATAAGGCTTGAACTTTTGGTTAATAGGAAGAATTTTCAAGTGATGCGCCGTTCCCGGGAATTTCGGAAACTTAGGGAAATATTCCCGTAAACATTCCCGGCAACATTCCCGGCAACATTCTTATAAAAAAAAAGATGGGAATATTTACAGAAATATTAGGAATATTACCGTAAATTTACAAAGTAAACCAGCAGCACATCACTATACTTTACGCATATAGTCCGACCCTATCCTAAGATATGTTGTATGAAAACAAATAATTGTCTTTGGAACTAATTTACATTTACAATGCTCACAGTCAGAAATACCAGAAACCTTAGGGGCGTAAGCTGCGTCAAGAGGGATCACGTGTTCAGTCTATCTCTGTCACAAACTCCCGCTTGACGCAGCTTACGCCCTTAGTCTTATTTTAAAACGCAAACTAACGTTAATACTAGCTTCAGGCTATTTATCCACAAAACACAAATTGACATTGACGGAAGAAGTAACAATTTAGTACTTTCATGGGTCAAAAAAATATTAGGTATTGAAATATAATATTGTATATAAATGAAACGTCAGAAAATAATGTCACACAAGATCTTCTGCATTTTCAATGTGATTTTAGATTTATTATTCCAGAAAAACGGATATTAAAAGCGTTATTTGATCTCAAGAAACTATGCCGTCATATCTCATATATCTTATCTATATTTCATACAAATCCCATACAAAATGTATGTTTTGACTTTTAAAAAAAAACCTGATTTGATCTATTGGAAAGTAAATTATATATATAAGGTATAAGGTAGCCATTTTGTCTTGGGTCGAAAATAATGTTCTAAACTTTTAACGATACTTTGTGCTTTGAAATAAGACTGCAAGCGCCGAACCACTAGAAGTGTATTAGCGTAAACTACGCCGCGTAACTTGCGCTTAATCTTTTGAATCTTTGAAACCTACGCAAATGCGGCTAAAATTGCGCATGCAACAATGCGTTACGCAGCGCTACGAGTGGTGTAAACGGTGGGTAGAAATTCTATGAAACGTTCGGCACTAAAGGTGAAAAAAATACGTTTTGGTTAATAAGAAACTATAGTATACATCAGTTATCGCGTGATAAATATACTTGTTGAACAAGCGAGCGATTTTTTTTTAAACAATCCGGCGTTTGTATGTATGTTTATTCGACTATAACTTAAGTAACTTTAATCGAAGCTCTGAGTTATGGCCAATAGAATTTTTAAGTTCAACTGTCCATACAGAATATGGTTTCTTTGTCTATGGTCTCAACTATTTGACCAAGATAATCGTTATAAGAAACTCGTAGTGCGAGCGACAGAGATAGACTTATAGTTCAATGACCTCAATTCACTTGCAAACTGGCGTTTACTTTAAAATCAAACATGATGAACTTTCGATATGACTTTCAATGTTGGTGAACAACTAAGCAAGTGGACCTAGGGGTAACTCCATAACATAATACTTTAGACGTATGATAATGACGTCATATTTCTATGTCAAACCAAATAAGACTTTATTATCAAACGTTAGTGCTCAATGTTGCTTGTCCGTTTTGCGTACCGCTTTTAGGGTAACCCCCTAAAGGCACCAATCTGTGTGAATACGTCCATTACACAAAAGATTCTGACAACAGAGACTGGAAGAGATCCCTATATGGGATAAGTCTGCCATTGTATATTGGCTCTCTCAAATTGTATGTACTTTATTTTGATTTTTTGTTACAATAAAGTTATTACAAACAAAAAAAACATGTACAATGTCATATTAAATTTAGTTCCGATTTTTTCCGAGATATGACGAGGTCCACTCACTTATTAGTTAAACTTTACCAACTAAAATTTACAAACTAAACATAACCTAACATATACAACTAAAATACAGACCAAATTTTTGGTAACCGATTTCCAATATGACTTATAATTTCATAAACCTAATCCAAATTGTTCAATAGGATACGAATGAGGATTTTTTAAAATACGTAACACTAAATGGCAGCACTGTGACGTCAGATCCAATCGACTGTTGTGATTGGACCATCAGTTGACAGGTTCTTTTGCTCCGTCAAATGTGAAAAATGAAATGAAAAATGTTTATTCAATCACTTACAAAGGTTACAATATGTGTCTGGAACCTCCATTTAAGTGTATAATACACTTGTGTTTGGACTTTTCGCTCATCCATATTTGACTTTTTAAATTATTGTAAGTAATTAA
This sequence comes from Acrobasis consociella, assembly GCA_963555685.1. NCBI lineage: Eukaryota > Metazoa > Arthropoda > Insecta > Lepidoptera > Pyralidae > Acrobasis > Acrobasis consociella. The sequence continues at coordinate 3,500,207 of OY743127.1, forward strand.
ATTGACAAAATTAAAAATGAATTAATATAATAAATTGAACAAATGCGTCATGCAAAGTGAATGTGTGTTTGGACTAAGTGTATGGATTTAAAAATATATGAGTGTTATATGTATGTATTCAAGCACTTTCTTTGGGCGGGTGGACGAACAATTCGATTTCATCATAATTTTGAGTATTTAACCAACAAGTTATTTTTTTTTTACAGTTATATCTTGTCAAGGGATATATGTTTAGTTTCCTATTAAGCATATTATATAAATGAGCTGACTGATGGCTGTATTGTCTTCGAGCATATTTTGTTTTAAAGGATAGTGTGGGTGCTACATTATCTTTTCTTCTTTTGTTAGAAATATGAGGATTATATGAGTCTTTTGTGGGTTCTGAGAATGTATCCAATAACAGCAGCTTATTGGACCTGACGTCACTGCTGCCATCTGGTGTTCAATATTTTTGAAAAACCCACATTAGTCACACGATTTACGTTATTTATATATCTATTTGTGCTTTTTACGTTTCATCTGACTGAAAATATAACCCAACTCTAGGCATTGAACTACCAAAAGTAAAATCTGCTAAAGAATATCAGCTGTGTAAGAAACAGGACCGTTTTTTAGTTCTGGTAAAATAATTGGCATTACTAAAAAAAAAAAATTGACCTTCTGACAAAAATTTTCAAGCCCATTTCAGGATTGGCTCAGAGAATCCAAGGTCTTTTGCAAATTTAACCATTTAACCGCGAGCGTCGGATATATGCGACAAACATTGTCGGGCCCATTCCGCGAAGGTCGGATATTTGCCACAAAAAAAAATGCTCGTATGGCACATAACTTACGTATCCATATCCGTTTTTGGTTGTAGATAGGTATGTTAGATTTACCATGTCTCGCGCTGGGGGCACGACAACTGATATAAAGTCTCGCGGTGAAAGGGTTAAGAGTCCCCTTACCCTAGACTTCTCCATACAAACGTAGACTACGTTTAATTTTGAAACCACATGTCAGATTCCGCTAAAAATTGGTAATTGTAAAGAAATTGCAATTATCTAGGTTTATAACTGGTTTCCTAAGTAAAATTATGAACTGGGAAGAAAATATAACGATTTAGAAGTTTTCCATACTGATGGTCAAAAATGATAAATAACACTATATTCTATTTCAAGTTATATTTTTACCGTTGGAAACCAGTTATTAACCTAGATAATTGCAATATCTTTAATATTACAAATTTTTGTCGAAATCGGACATGTCGTTTTGAAATAAAACGTAGACTACGATTGTATGGAAAGTTGTATTTTGGTCTAGGGTAAGGGGACTCTTAATAAATTTAAGGGGAGAGAAGGAGGGACGGGATTTGGGGACGCATATTGCTCGGGATCTTAGGAGATTCCGTTATGTACGTAATACCTAATTCTGTGCCAATACGGGTGGCCCGTACTGAGATAAAACTGAATTTTATAGTCTCTTCCTTTATTAATCCCTCCCATGCTGGTCTGGGAGAAATAAAAAAACTTAGAATGTACCAGCTGCTTCTCTTCCCACGCAGATCGTAAAAGCCGATCGAGGGAATGGGCAAAAATGCAAATCATGTTAACAGGCGATGCGGCTAGCAACCCATCACTGTATTGATTGCTTTTCCATCTTCTCGCCCACCATGACGCTAAAAGTGGCTTTTGGGTCTTGCGGCCCTGGGCTCTGCATAGAACCGCAAGACCCAAAATGCTCTGTCTGCCCCATTAGGGATAAAGACGTGATAGTAGTATGTTCCTTTATTAAATCGGTAAAAAAATGCGCTGTATCTTCGTTAATCTACAGAAAATAAATTTGGTATGATCAATGCCCTAGCAACTGTCAAAGAAAAGACAACACAATCACTGGTCAGACTGAACACATTCCATATGTACAAAACCTAAGGCCCAAGCTCCACTCAAGATGAGCGAGACTGTACTGTGTAAACAACCAATAGAATTCCGTTGTTACTAGACACGTATGCTATCTCCATCTCTTTCGAACAAAATGACATTTTGCCAATCTTGTGTGGAGCCTCACACTGGCCACTGAAACACTGTCAATAAAAAGACAACAAATTGGTCAGGGGCCGTTTAAGTATTACTTAAGCACCAAAGGGGAGTCTTTGACTTATACGTATTTGCTTATCTTAGATGACATGGGGGGTGCCGTCTGGGATTCCATTGACTCAGCAATCTATTAGTTATTTTCACATTAGTATTATGTATAAATGCTTACGTATGCTTAAGACAGGGGAAGCAAGAAATTTGCTTACGTTTACTGACAAGCGGGAGCTATTAAAATGGCTAAAATTTTGCTCACGTAATACTTGAACGGTCCTTCAGCCACACAATCCATATCTACAAAACCTATCAAAACCTAAACCTACTCAGTCAACCTCGCTACTCTTCTCTTCATCTACCTTCATCTTTTTGACACTAGGTGGCGTTCCGTTAAACACGACTTCCTCCGTCGAAAAGCTAACTCTTTTCCTCTTCAACGCTTTAGCATTTCTATCTCCCTCTAAACTACTTAACCTACTATTATCCGAGTCGCTTGAGAGTCCGTTGGTCGCGTTTTTTATTATGAGCAAGTCTTTTTCTATTTCCGTCAGTTCTTTCGGCTTGGCCGGGCGGCCGACGGGCCGTTTTGCTTTGGTTTTGGTCGATGGAGATTCTTCTGTGTTTTTTCGCTTTTTGTATGTCCTTTTGGCGGGTACTTTCGGCTTTTTTGAATGAGATTCGTCCTGTAAATGAACGTTTGAATTAATGTTTAATGAAATTCAGATTAAAGAGATACCGGAATTTTTCGTAGTCCATTTGAATTGAATTAAATAAATAAAATAAATATATAGGGACAAATTACACTGATTGAGCTAGCCCCAAAGTAAGTTCGAGACTTGTGTTATGGGATACTAACTCAACGATACTATATTTTATAACAAATACATATATAGATAAACATCCAAGACCCAGGACAATTTGAAAAAGGCCATTTTTCAACTTGCCCTAGCCGGGGATCGAACCCAGGACCTCCGGATTGGCGGTCTAGCGTGTTGACCATTACGCCACGGAGATCGTCAAATTATTTGAAAGGAATCGGATATCATTTAAAATTTAACTTGACCAAGCCCTAGGTAACCCTTCAAACAATTTTATGAGCTACTGTTGACAGTTGAAAGTGAGAACGCGAAACTTATCTTTGCACATTTGTCAAAAAAGTCATAAGTGATTTATTTCAAAGGAAACACTGGATCTCCAAAAGCTCATGTATGTTAAACAGGACCTGTACATCTCTTCATGAGTCACTTCACTATGGCTGTCGTAAGAGGCGATTAAAGGACTAAGCACGTACATCTTTTGCAACGAGAAACACGCCAAGATAAAGAAGTTGTTAACACAAGCGCCATCTATATGTCTTGTATACTTGATGCAATAAGCGTCTCTTTCATAAGTGATTCGATTAACCGCCACTAGATGTCATATCGTTCGCACACAATTTAAACGATTTTTTGGAATTTCCGTCCCGTTTAAACGCGCTTTAACTATAAGCAGTTGCAGTTACCTCGAAGTAAAGCGATAGATACCATATTGTCCTCTTTCTCTTTGCACTTATTTTACAAAAGTTTCACCTGTTTCGGCTTAGCGCCGATGTAGCCGGCGCACCGCTTGGCGCCGCACATACACCGCTTCTTGTCTATGCCCGCGCATTCCAGGTTGTAGTTGAACGTCACTTCACTCATCTGAAATAGGTAAGTATTTTTTCAATAATAAAATTTATTTTGTATGCCACTTATGGTAACCCATCCAAGTGCGGACCACGCCCAGTGTCACTTTACTTGCAAAAGCGCTAGCAATGCGCACTCCCGCCGGGCCACCGAAACAAAATACAATTTTTTCGAGCCCCTCCGTACTTCGGCAATGAAAGGTAAATTGCTGTTTACGATTTATGACGTATTAAAAAAAAACTACTTTCTAGATCTCGTTCAAACCAATTTTCGCTGGTAGTTTTCATGGTAATGAACAACATATATTTTATTTAGTTTTATCATTCTCTTATTTTAGAAGTTACGGGGGGGACACACTTTTTTCCACTTTGGAAGTGTCTCTCGCGCAAAGTATTCGGTTTAGAAAAAAATGCTATTAGAAACCTCAATATCATTTTTGAAGACCTATCCATAGATACCCCACAAGTATGGGTTTGATGAAAAATAAATTTTTGAGTTTCAGTTCTAAGTATAGGGAACCCCCAAAATTTACTGTTTTTTTTTCTATTTTTGTGTCATAACCTTAATGCGGTTCACATAATACATCTACTTACCAAGTTTCAACAGTATAGGTCTTATAGTTTCGGAAAAAAGTGGCTGTGACATACGGACGGACAGACAGACAGACAGACAGACATGACGAATCTATAAGGGTTCCGTTTTTGCCATTCGGCTGTCATCATTGTGTGGCAGTCGTCAAGCTAAAAAATCTGACACCAGTGTTGGCCACTTACACACATGAATAACAACAACAACAAAATTTATTTATTCAGACTATAGTCTCGATCCCCGTCCCTTTTCGAGGCGGCTACAACCAACACCCTCCACAAGTTAAGAACGGGGCCGCATATTGCGCGTGACCTTAGAAGATTCCATTCTGTATGTAATACGGACTTCATCTGCCATTAGAAATAAGTTTTTTGAAAAAATTACATTTTTTGTACAAGCTTTTATTGTGTGGCCAAAGTACTCATCAAGACAAATGAAATAAGCCCAAACTCGATTGTGTTGGATCGTTTAATAACTGAGTTATATCGACCACCATCCGTCTGCGTGATCAGACCCTAAGCATCGTCTCCCATAAAGTACTCGTCCCGACAACACAAACGAGACCTACTCGATGAGGTTATGTTGTTATATAACTAAGTTCTATCGACCACCATCTGTCTTCGTGATCAGACCCTAAGCATCGTCTCCCATAAAGTACTCGTCCCGACAACACAAACGAGACCTACTCGATGAGGTTATGTTGTTATATAACTGAGTTCTATCGACCACCATCTGTCTTCGTGATCAGACCCTAAGCATCGTCTCCCATAAAGTACTCGTCCCGACAACACAAACGAGACCTACTCGATGAGGTTATGTTGTTATATAACTGAGTTCTATCGACCACCATCTGTCTTCGTGATCAGACCTAAGCATCGTCTCTCATAAAGTACTCGTCCCGACAACACAAACGAGACCTACTCGATGAGGTTATGTTGTTATATAACTGAGTTCTATCGACCACCATCTGTCTTCGTGATCAGACCCTAAGCATCGTCTCCCATAAAGTACTCGTCCCGACAACACAAACGAGACCTACTCGATGAGGTTATGTTGTTATATAACTGAGTTCTATCGACCACCATCTGTCTTCGTGATCAGACCCTAAGCATCGTCTCCCATAAAGTACTCGTCCCGACAACACAAACGAGACCTACTCGATGAGGTTATGTTGTTATATAACTGAGTTCTATCGACCACCATCTGTCTTCGTGATCAGACCCTAAGCATCGTCTCTCATAAAGTACTCGTCCCGACAACACAAACGAGACCTACTCGATGAGGTTATGTTGTTATATAACTGAGTTCTATCGACCACCATCTGTCTTCGTGATCAGACCCTAAGCATCGTCTCCCATAAAGTACTCATCCCGAGAACACAAACGAGTCCTACTCAATGAGCTTATGTTATTATATAACTGACTTTCCCCGAATATCTCCCGGCTCCATCATCAGAACAGCTCATTGACGTCATAATATTGTATCGTCATCCGACTTACACAAGTATATAAAATTTCAGCTAAATCGGTTGAGGATAACTGGTTGAAAATTGAGTTCAAAGATTCCACCCGAACAAACATACATTGCAAGTTAAATAAAAGCTTGTAAAAAGTATCTGATATGACTTGTTGGAAAATAGCGGAATCGACGATGATGTAAAAAACTGATATTAAGAGCGCTATTTGACTTCAAGAAACTATGACGTCATCTGCCTGTATTTCATACAAATCCATAGACAACGTTTGTTTTGACGTTTGGAAAAAAGTATCTGATTCGACTTGTTGGAAAATAGCGGAATCGACGATGATGTAAAAAAACTGATATTAAAAGCGCTATTTGACTTCAAGAAACTATGACGTCATCTGCCTGTATTTCATACAAATCCATAGATAACGTTTGTTTTGACGTTTGGAAAAAAGTATATTAGGATTCGACGATGAAGTATGTACAAACTCACCGCTGGTATATCGTGAATGGCGAACAGCCCCACTCGAACATCTCCTAACACCGTCCACTTCTGAGTTTCACAGTTCGGCTCGCAGCAGTGGTTCATAAACCTGGAAAATACGAGGTACTCTTCTATACTCTATTATAAAACGCAGACTAACTTTATTTCTAGGTTTAAACCACTATCCGACCACCCTTTTTTTTTTAAATTTTGGCTCGACGCCATTGCGTATTTAGCCAGGCTCAAGTTAATAAAACGTGGAAACAATCGATGTGAATTAAATATATATATATAAACCTACATATATATATATATATATATATGCAATCAAAGGTTGGTATAGGTCCTTTGATTGCTTTAAGGGAGCTTCTGGCGACAAATCTATACAAGTCCACTGGTTTTCATAGCCGATTGAGTGGCGGACGGCGCCTACAGACGCCCACCGCAGTCCGCAAATTAATATCACTACAACCGTACTATGACTGTCCACTTTAAACATTTTACATATTGTCCATGAGGATGAGCATTTATAACACCAAACTACACCAATTTCATATTATAAAGTCCACTAGAATCAATTTGCAAAACATTTTAAAGCAAACTCCAACTGAACCCCTTGACTTCCCGCCAAAAGCTCCCTCCGACCATTCTTAGATCGTTTTACACATATTTCTCTTACTGTTCACTAAATGGCGCTTTATGATAATTTTTTTTAACCTTTATTGTCCCACTGCTATACCGCTAATCCGGAGGTCCTGGGTTCGATCCCCAGCCAGGGCAAGTTGGAAAATGGTCTTTTTCAAATTGTCCTGGGTCTTGGATGTTTATCTATATATGTATTTGTTATAAAATATAGTATCGTTGAGTTAGTATCCCATAACACAAGTCTCGAACTTACTTTGGGGCTAGCTCAATCTGTGTAATTTGTCCCTATATATTTATTTATTTATTTATTTTACTGCTGGGCAATGGTCTCCCCCATATCCTTCCACTTATCCCGATTTTTAAAACATTAAAATCTTTTATTCATATTATTAAATATTATTAAATAAAGTAGTATGTACTAATTATTTAAACATGACATATATGAAATGCAATAAACCATTTTAAAGCATATTCAACACTTTCTTTGTCACTTTTTTGCTTATGACGACCTCCGTGGCGTAGTGGCCACCATGCTAGTCCACCACCCAGAGGTCCCGGGTTACTTTGGGGCTAGCTCACTTAGTGTAATTTGTCCCTATATATTTATTTATTTTTTTGCTAGTCGTGTGTGCTGCCATCTCTGTGTCATTACGGCCCAATAGTTTCTATGGCGATTGGTATCTGTTACGTTAGTAATTATACCATCTTTGACACTATCAAGTCTTTCTCCCTTTAATGGGACAGACAGAACCCAGGGCTAAGACCCAAAGGCGAGCGAGAAGATGGAATAAAACAGGCTAAGTTAGAGTCGCACCCGCGCACGAAGGTTTCCGTACCACTATCTATATAAAATCCCGTTCGTTGTACGGGACACCTAAATATTTATTTTATTTTGTGTTTAAAAATAGAAATACATCATCTGTAATTTCAACTGTCTATCTGTCACGGTTCATGAAATACAGCCTGGTGACAGACAGACGGATGGACAGCGGAGGCTTAGTAATAAGGTCCCGTTTTCACAGTTTAGGTACGGAACCCTAAAAAAAATATAAGTATACATTCAAATAGGGGTGACGACAGGGTCCGAAAAGTATAATTGTAATTAGTCCGTCTTTTAGATTATCCAAAAATAATGGACCCGTATTTTTCAGTTTGCCAAAAAAGTAAAAATTCACAAAGATACGGAGCGTCAAAGGTCCGGAGTGGGGGCTTGCGACGTCACCGCTAAGTAAAAATCTTACCCAGCCGTGATGTCACGCGAAATTTATATGCGCTGTATCTTTGTGATTTTTGATTTTTCAGAGAAAAGAAAAAGCACGTGTACAATATTTTTAAATAATCTTACCGGTGGACCAAAACCATTTTCCCATCCGTCATGCCCATTTAACTCATTTTTCTAAGTCGGTTTAAAAAAAGGGTACCTGGCAAGATTCCCTTTCGGCCCCGCGTCGATCATCCTCTCCTTGTCCAACGTTAAAAAATAGAAGTTCTCGTCTCGAATCTCATGCTTCCTCGCCATTCGCCGTTTGAATTCCTCCTCATCAATTAGTTCTCCTACGTATTCTATAACGAATTGTCCTGAAACATTTAATTTCTTTGATAATACGGTATTTTGATCAATTATTTTTATTATACTTTTTAATCAGTAACATAATCCAAAAGACCTGTCTGGGGGTGCCATTATTCAAACGGAGAGTCATGAAACCAAAGATTTTTTTATGGAAAACCATTCGTTTAGGTCTCTCCGCGTTTTTGCTTCGGGTACTGTCTCTTCTCAAACGCGCGGTTGTATTGTATTGTTTTTCTTTTTTCTCAACCTGTTAAAGGTTGGAGTTTTGCTGAAGTCCCGCCCTAAAACGTTCAGGGAGAGGGATCATCATTGTTATCCCCGTGTACAACAATAGAGTCCCCCATATTGTATTGTATTGTATTGTATTGTATACCTGCTCCGATGTCCTCCAAGGTCTTCAGCCCCCAGCCCCGTTGCGCGGTGCGGTACGGCACTAACTTCAGGTACTGTCTCTTCTCGAACGCGCGGTTGTATTGTATTGTATTGTATTGTATACCTGCTCTGATGTCCTCCAAGGTCTTCAGCCCCCAGCCCCGGTGCGCGGTGCGGTACGGCACTAACTTCGGGTAATGTCGCTTCTCGAACGCGCGGTTGTATTGTATTGTATTGTATTGTATACCTGCTCTGATGTCCTCTAAGGTCTTCAGCCCCCAGCCCCGGTGCGCGGTGCGGTACGGCACTAACTTCGGGTACTGTCACTTCTCGAACGCGCGGTTGTATTGTATTGTATTGTATACCTGCTCTGATGTCCTCCAAGGTCTTCAGCCCCCAGCCCCGGTGCGCGGTGCGGTACGGCACTAACTTCGGGTACTGTCACTTCTCGAACGCGCGGTTGTATTGTATTGTATTGTATACCTGCTCTGATGTCCTCCAAGGTCTTCAGCCCCCAGCCCCGGTGCGCGGTGCGGTACGGGTCTAACTTCAGGTACTGTCTCTTCTCGAACGCGCGGTTATATTGTATTGTATTGTATACCTGCTCTGATGTCCTCCAAGGTCTTCAGCCCCCAGCCCCGGTGCGCGGTGCGGTACGGCACTAACTTCGGGTACTGTCGCTTCTCGAACGCGCGGTTGTTGCAGCGGTCGCCCGCGCGACAGATCGGGCCGCATTCTGTTAGCAGCATTCTGGAATATGCCATTAGGAGTCAGAGGTCCATTGTATAATGCTTTGTTGCCGCTTTTTCTGTACTTGCGCTTAGAAAGCGGCAATAAACTAAGCTGTACATGATCTGACGTCAACAGCTATTATGAAAACGAAAGAAAAATTGACTATTATCATGTGATTTTAATATCTAAAGCATGCCCACCCATAAAATTACCACAGTCCATCGCCAAATAAACATAAGTACCTGGGCGACCGAGCTTAGCTCGGTTATATCTCAAACATTAACTACATTTTTTTTGAACTTGTCTAAAAACAATATTAAAAAATTATATATAAACTTGAACATAAAAAAACAAAAGTAAGTCACCGAGTGGGATTCGAACCCGCAACACTCTTGCCGTCCGCGTCTTAAACCGCTAGGCCAAACGGATAGCGGCCGGCAGGACGAAATTAGCGATCATATTCTGCGTGGAAAGAAAAACGCATGAAAACTCGAAAACACGCGTTTTTCCAAACATAAGACTAATCTAGATCGATTGTTTACCCCCGAAAACCCCCAAATGGCCCAACGCAGACGACAGACTATCCGTGACGCACTTTTTAGTCTGTGAAAATAGAACCCATGGATTCACATGCAGTAACGCACACGACGCGCAAAAAGTCCGGCGCGCATCGTGTGCGTTACTGCGTATGATTCGGCACAAAAAGTGCGGCACGGTTTAGTCTGTCGTCTGCGTTGAGCCTATACCAAATTTCTGCGAAATCGTTAGAGCCGTTTCCGAGATCACAGTAAATTTATATAGGTACCTATCTAAAAATAAATAAATATACAAGAATCTTATACCTTTAAACGAGCAATTCTTGTGTATATATATATATTTATTTATAAATTTCTGTGATCTCGAAAACGGCTTTAACGATTTCGCAGAAAATTTGTATATGGGGGTTTTCGGGGGTAAACAATCGATCTAGATTAGTTTTATGTTTGAGAAAACGCGTGTTTTCGAGTTTTCATGCGTTTTTCTTTCCACGCAGCATATGGTCGCTAATTTCGTCGCGCTGCGACCGCCTTGATTTAGCTCAGTGGTTAAGGATAGCGACCGCTAGAAAGAGTGTTACGGGTTCGAATCCCACTCGGTGACTTACTTTTGTTTTTTTTTATGTTTAAGTTTTTATTTTATTTTTTTATTTTGCATTGTTTTAGACAAGTTTAAAAAAAATTAGTTAATGTTTGAGATGTAACCGAGCAAAGCTCGGTCACCCAGGTACTTACTCGTTTAAAGGTATAAGATTATTTATCTTCCTTGTCACTAGATGGCGCTTTATACACTATTATTTATGGGGCTATCTAAATTTTCTGGAGTCCCGTGCTGTCCTCATTTGAAATAAATCATTTGAAGAGAAACGGAGATGTCATTTCAAATTGTGTTTTGACCAAGCTCTAGATAACCCTTCAAAGTATTTTTTGAACTACTGTTTATAGTTTAAAGTGAAAACGTGAAGCTCTACGCACAAGCGACACCGGGCGTGCTCCGCATTTGGATGGGTGACCACATACATACTATCACGTCTTTATCCCTAATGGGGCAGACAGAGCATTTTGGGTCCTGAAGCTCTACGCAAACAGAACCCAGGGTTGCAAGACTCAAAGGCCACTTTTAGCTTGAATTGGGCAAGAAGGTGAATGAAGGAATCAAAACAGTGACGGGTTGCTAGCCGCATCGCCTATTAAAATGATTAGATTTTTTTGGCCATTCTCTCGATCGGCTCTGGTACATTCTAAGTTTTTTCTTTTCTCCCAGACCAGCATGGGGGACCACAAGTGGCATATAACTGTTTTAAAGGTGTCGAATGCCTGCCTCCATGGTGTGGTGGTTAGAGCGTTCGGCTCATACCCGGAGGTCGCGGATTCAATTCCCGGCGGCAACGACTTTGTGTTATCCTAGTTTGGTTAGGACATTGCAGGCTGATCAACTGATTGTCCGATAAGTAAGATGATCTGTGCTTCGGCGGGCACGTTAAGCCGTCGGTCCCGGTCACTGTCTTTAACATGGTCGTTACCTGAAACCATGTCAGAGGCCTTTAAGGCGGTTTAAAAACTCTGACACTAGTGTTAGTCACTAACACACACGATAAGAAGAAGGGGTCTAAAAAGTTTTACCTGTTAAGGCACTGTGAGTATGGGCCACAAGGATCTTGCTCCGAAGGGTCACAATCGCACTGGGTCAATGAACTTTCCTCTATATCCACTCTCCTGTTAATTAGGGATCCGCAAGGTTTGTTGACCCGCAGTTTGACGTAGTGAGGCGGGAGCAGTGACGACGCGATGTCTAGAGATTCTTCCTCATTTTCTTGGGCATCTGGAATAAATTACATACATTTCACATTTTTCTATGCTGATTAATTGTATTTGGAGCAGAAAGTTCTCCAAATACAATTTTCTTCTCCAAATACATTTAAGTACATACATACATACTATCACGTCTTTATCCCTAATGGGGCAGACAGAGCATTTTGGGTCTTGCGGTTCTATGCAGAGCCCAGGGCCGCAAGACCCAAAAGCCACTTTTAGCGTCATGGTGGGCGAGAAGATGGAATAGCAATCAATACAGTGATGGGTTGCTAGCCGCATCGCCTGTTAACATGATTTGCATTTTTGCCCATTCCCTCGATCGGTTTTTACGATCTGCGTGGGAAGAGAAGCAAGCTGGTACATTCTAAGTTTTTTTATTTCTCCCAGACCAGCATAGGAGCCTAGACCAGCATAGGAGCATACATTTAAGTATTTGTATTTAATATGATGTAACTACTAGTTATAATATATAAACCTACATTACCACTGACTCACTGACAGAGTTGTTTACCCTGTTCCCGGGTTGGTGGGGTTTAGGTTGATGTGTGGTCGTATAGAGGGTGCTCCAGTGAGTACCAGAAAAATCTGACATGTTGAAGATCATCAGATCCTGATGTGGAAGGGGTACGGCCTGCGAAAACGGTTGGGGTTAGGGGCGTGATTTTTTTTCCAAAATGTAGGGGGTTGTAAGCAATTTGACGAGAGTCATTTGTTTTTTTATTTTTTTCAAAATCCAAGATGGCCGCCATACATGCACAATTTTCCTCTATACAAATTTCATACAAACGGCCACTCCAAGTAACTAGGCGCAGCCAGAGGCCAAAAGCCAAAAGCAAAGGCCACACCCGCGAGGCCGCAGGCCGAGCTGCGGGCGAGGGCGAAGCCCGAGCCACTCCCCCCTCCCCCTTGGATCCCCCCACTAAGTAATCTTCACGAGGCCGGAGGCCGAGCGATGCGAGCCCGAAGGGCGAGCTGCGGGCGAGGGCGAAGCCCGAGCCACTCCCACAGCCCCCCCCCCCTTCCCCCCCCGGAAGTAATTTTCACGAGGCCGGAGGCCGAGTGACGCGAGCCCGGAGGGCGAGCTGCGGGCGAGGGCGAAGCCCGAGCCACTTCCGCAAGCGCAGTCAAATTTTTTTAATTTTTGGAAATCCAAGATGGCCGCCAAAACTCAACTGCTTGCGATTTGGCTGAAAATCGATATCTATATGTAGTTTGAGCCCAATAATCCAAATTTAATATTTTTTTTGGAATCCAAGATGGCGTCTAGATTTTAGAAAATTTAACTTATTCCGTTTTGTAACGTCTCACTGGGACTTCGTAGGGGTCTGAAATTTTGTACATGGGGGTAAAGCACCCCGCGGAACTCGGAACTGGAATCAGATTTTAGATCCAAGATGGCCGCCCCCACACAAATTATGATGTTTCCTTTACTGACTGCAGTTTTTACCCATTTTCTCAACTGGACAGGTTATTTAGCCTACCTCAACAGCCGCACGAAAAACCGCGGGCTGCTTGCAGCCCGCGCAGCGCCCGAAAAGCTAGTGTTTCTTTTATCACTAAAGCTATATTTATTTATTTGAACGCCTACCACCAGTTTTTTCTCTTTTTATCAAAAAGGTTGACTGGTAGAGAATGCTATTAGCATTGAGTCCGCCTTTTGTACCATGTTGTTTTGGTAAATAAAGTTTAAATAAATACAATGGGTTTGGGTATCGGATTGGGTTTGGGTATGGGTTTGGTTGGTTTGGGTGCAATGGGCACCTAAAGACGCCAAAGAACGAACATACAAATCAAGAAAAAATAGCATCCTACTATCCTATCCTATCCTACTTCCTACTAATATTATAAATGCGAAAGTGAGTTTGTATATTTGTTTGTTTGTTACCTCTTCACGCTTCAACTACTGAACCGATTTGGATGAAATATGGTATGGATATAGTTTGAGACTCGGGGAAGGACATAGCATACTATTTATCCCAAAATTACCAAGGGGAGAGAAGCTCGCGGGCACAGCTAGTAGAATATAAATTTTCAACCGTCTAGGTATCACGGTTCATGAGATACAGTCTGGTGACAGACAGACGGACAGCAGAGCTTTAGTAATAGGGTCCCGTTTTTACCCTTTGGGTTATCATCATCTTCATCATCAGGTCCTTTTTAGTCTGCACTGCAGGAGTGAGTCTGAGTGCAGAGAGGGTCGAGACCCTCTCTGCACTACCAGAGCTATACTTGGCCAGAGCAGCCAGAGGACTTTGCCTACACTCTCTACGCTGGCCAGACTGAAAGTGAAAGGTGAACATGTGGCTCCAAAAATTAAGCTCTGCATAACGCAAACTTTTAGTGGTGAATTTTCACTTTCTTGCCATAAGAACCTAAGAACATGTTGATCTTCAGGTCTTATTTTAACCCTAAGGAACATATCCTTAACATCTCCTATAAAAACAATTTTATTTTCACGGAATCTCAACATGATACCAAAAATAGAATTATATAAATCGGGGCCCGTAATTAAAATACTATTAAGACACACATTTTGCACCTTACTAGCAGCATCAAAAACTAATCTTAATTTACCCGGTTTGTTCGGGTTCAAAACACCGAAATGTGGTAAATACCAAACATTGCTTGTCCGTTTGGATAGCTCAAGTTCAGTCAGTTCGCAAGCGTATCCCTCAATGAACAATTTGTTCATTTCATTCCTATATTTTTCTGCATAGGCCTTATCAGTAAACTTACGTAACAGCAAGCGCTGCCGATGCAACGCATAGCTAAACGTATCGGGCAGTGTGAGATTGTCGCTAGTGAATGGCAAACCTACTTCCCATTGAGTACCTACTTGGCGTGACGTACTATCTAAAATTTGGATAGCTCGTACATGTGAGGCATTTTCGCGGCTTTTGGAACATATACCAACAGAGTCAATACTAAAGAAATTCTGAATGAGTTCATTTAATTCACTAAAACCGTTATCAGAACTGTTTACATCTGACGAAGCGAGATGGAAAATATGTTCACTTACCCGAGAGTGAGCGCGACCGCAGCAGCCATGTATGCACCATCCTAGCCTGCAGCGAGTGGCATAGGGCGATTTTTTCCCGCCATGGCGAATCTCGAGCGGTGCAATTAGAAAATAGTTATCCTCACCAATAAGTAGACGTGGCACTACACACTTACTACACACCTTATCTTTAATTGACAACAAATGATCACAAGTTAAGTTATTCACAATCGACATATTTTGCTTAGGCAAATTTAACTTTGAAATTTTACGCAAATTAATGTCATACACAGTACTGTCACTTCCGCATATTTGAGCACGCACTTTTGGAGCATCGGATTGGTACACTTCTAAACCGAACGCATCTACAAATTTTACATCACTGCTATTTACGCACTGCAATCCCAAACTATCTGCTAGCTGCGAGTCTATGATGGACACAGACGCGGCGTCGTCCAATAAAGCGTGTGTTGTCACAGTACCGTTAGGTCCAGTTAATTGCACCTCAATCACTTTCAAAAGTACTCCACCGTTTCGCGAATTATTTACGTGAGCGACCGTCGCTTCCGAAGGGGCTGTAGTACTCGCGGCGCTCGTGACAGGGTGCGCTGGGCGTGGGTCAGCGTTGACTGGTTCTACGACTTGTTTCTTCCAATGTAGTAGCCGGTGGTGCATCATACCGCAGTTATCAATATCGCACACAGGTGCGGTACAACTATTGCTGTCATGCCGAGCTATCAAGCAACGGAAGCACAATCTTTGTGTTTTTACAAACCGCCACTTGTCTTTTCTCATCGCACGTTTGAAATCGCGGCAATCGGTCAGCTGATGAACTTGTTTATCACAAAACTTGCACTTGCTATTTTCGTCACTTCCAATCGTCGTACAGACGGTGCGATGTTGACGGTTATTCTGTGTGTCTGTGCGTCTCGGCAGCGGCGCCTCCTGGCCTTTTTTCACTTCATACGTTACACCAACCAATGATAACATTTGCGACTCGCGCATTAAAAATGATGCAAGCAATTCTAACTTGGATTTTCCTTCCGCTAGCTTTTCAAATGCGTAGTCTGTCCATTTTCCCACTAAGGTACTTGGTAGTTTGCTGATAATAGCCGATGACAGTTCTGGACTTCGCAGATAATCATTCTGATCCAGTGCACGAATGGTCGCAACGCAATTGTTTATTTTTACAGCGAAATTAACTATGTCCGTTTGGTATGACGTAGGCAATGGCGCAAGTTTTCTCAAGCTGGTGGTGAGGTTGTGAATAACCAAATCTGGTCGTCCGAATCTCAGCTCAAGCGTTTCCATCACAGCTGACGGCAATGTATTGCCTATAAGTAGGTCGGTGACGGCTTCACGGGCTTCGCCCTTCAACGCCTTACGTAACCTCCATATATTTTCTGAGTCACTAAATTTGCAAAGGGCGGTGGACTCTTCATAAGCCTTTTTAAAATGTAGAAACTCAATGCAGTCGCCACTGAACACAGGTAAGTCACGTGGGGTAGCGAGGCGACTGAGTAATCGCTGTTCTTGCGACGAAGAATGCTGAGTCATGACATCTCTCAAGGTGTGAGCCAGCTGCTGCAAGCTATCTCCAGGTCGCTTATTCTCCTCTTCTGCGGGGCATGGCGCAGATGTGACGCATTTGTGGTCTAGCCAGTCATGAACACGCTCGTGCAGCACTTCCTTGCTACGTTGACTAACCACGTCGTCGACGTCTGCTTCTTCCTCGGCATCCGCGATAGCGAGCTGCGCTTCCAAGCGCTTTTGGATAAGCTCCATTTGAATTTTGGCTTTAGCTTCCGCAGCCTCGAGCTCCAGTTGTTTCCGTCGAGCCAGTGAAGATGCACTGGACTTCTTCGACCTCACAGAGGAACACTGTGATCCACGGAGGGACGGTTCTTTTGTTACCTCCTTCTTCATATCTTTTTCGACAGCTGTAAACAAGTTTCCACAGCTAATTGTACGGCCTGGAACCACTTTCTCATCAGCTTCGATCTTCTTCTTCACCGGTGCGTCCTGAACTTTCGCCAGTTCGCGCAATTCATGTCTCTGCTGGCGCGTCGAGTATGGAGTTTTAAACGACATCTCGCCGATTAAAAGATCCGGCCGAAGACCAAACAATTGTAGTCGACGCAAATAAAAACACTTGTAGACTTGAATCGCGTATATTCGAAGACGCCAGAAATACAAAGAAAAATCGAAATTTGGAGGGTTGGAGAGGTCTCATGTTTATAAGCTTTGTTCAGCTTTTATTTCCTAAGTCGCCTTCTACGACATCCACGGGAGGACTTGGAGTGGCCCTATTCTACTCTGCCGGAAACCAGACGGCACCCTTTGGGTACAGGACCCTGAAAAGAGCTGGAGTACAAACCTTTCAATATCTGGCAGGCCCGCTGCGCGTGTTCCATTGCCGTTGTGAATGCTGCGTCGATCTTTGACTTCTGACTGGAGATCTTACCGGAATCACCTACAGAACAATAAATAAGTATAACAAGTGTCGTTGCATATCTTCAGAACTGAATAAATGTTTGTTTTTATAATAACTTAATTGTACCAACAATTTAGGCGTGTAAAATTTTTTTTTTTCGCTATCGTTTGGGATATCCAATAAAGGTCTTAATAAGCAAATTTTAAAAATATATACGTAGTTAGCCCTAACTGGCTCCCGTAGTCGGGTATTAGCTTTTTTAACGCATAACTTGTAAATATAAAATGTATCTACTGCGCACGACTTAAGAATCCCCTTACCCTAGATTTTTCCATACAAACGTAGTCTTCGTTTTATTTTGAAACCACGTGTCATATTTTGGTAAATCAGGATTCGGTTATTTTGAAACCACATGTCATATTTTGGTAAGTCAGGTCAGATTTCTAAATTGGGCATGTTGTTTCAAAATAAAACGTTGACTACGTTTGTGTGGAAAAGTGTAGTTTGGTCTAGGGTAAGGGACTCTTAAGGGTCCCCCGACCCTAGACCAAAATACAACTTTCCATACAAACGTAGTCTACGTTTTATTTCAAAACGACATGTCCGATTTGGGCAAAATTTTGTAATTTTAAAGATATTGCAATTATCTAGGTTTATAACTAGTTTCCGACATTAAAAATATGAACTTAAGATAGAATATAGTGTTTTATATCATTTTTGACCATTAGTATGGGAAACTTCTAAATCGTTATATTTTCTTTCCAGTTCATAATTTTACCATAGGAAACCAGTTATAACCCTAGATAATTGCAATTTCTTTACAATTACCAATTTTTACCGGAATCTGACATGTGATTTCAAAATTAAACGTAGACTACGTTTGTATGGAGAATTCTAGGGTCGCCGGACTCTTAACCGGTAAAGACCCGGCCGACATTAATAAATGTCCACGTTCATTGTCTTACTATTGTGTCTGGTATTGGCGGTAAAGGAATGGCTAAGATGCATATTTGAATGTTCATAGAGCTAATTAAACCTGTAAATCGTATTTTACCTTCCTGGAACGGGAACACACGTCCCCTGTTGACCCAGTAGTGGTCGTATTGCCCGAAGAAGCGCACCACGAACTCGCCCGGCGAGTGTTTCACGGCCATTATGTTGTCGGGGATTTCTGACGGGTGTAGCACGATGCCCGGCCACCATCTATACAGATAATAAAACAGTAAAAAAATATGTCTGTACATCCTACTTCCTACTAATATTGTAAACGCGAAAGTTTGTGAGTATGGATGAATGGATGTTTGTTGTGCGGTGTACGGGCCTGTAGTCTCATTCGCCGTGATGAACACCTCCGGATGAGGTCGAAACATGTCGGCAGTAGCTGACTCTATACGTGACTAACCCGTTAACTCATTTTAATAAAGCTAATTAGGTCTTACTAACGATCCGATCCTTATGAAGTGGCATTTGAATCCAAAACCAATGAAAAATCACAGTCTTTAAAAATCTACTAAAAAAAACATTCACAGTAAAATAGCCTACCACGCAATCAGTTAGAAATAACTTCATAAAAAAAATCTTTTTTTTTTAATTCCGCTACCTAGAATTAATTACCTTTTACCTTAAGACCTTAACTCTTCAGATTGAAAAGATGACGGTTTCTAATAGGGTTGGGCTAGATATATCAGCACAAAGGTACAACACTTTTCTATGCTGCTGTCCTTTTGAGTCGCTCAGAACCGTCATTCTCGAGAGCGAGAGAGAGCGACGGAAAACTAAAGCACGGCCAGTACTGGCAGATGTATACCACCCATACGGGACAAAGATTTTTAAAAACATCAACATATAAACGCTGAGCTCCATAGGAGTCACCGTTGAAACCCAAACTATCATAACCTAATGTGTGCAATAATGCGTTCAAAGTGTTAAAAAAAACAATAACAAACCTGTAATGCCCTAGTTTCACCCACACCATCTCGCCGTACAGTGGAAGGCGACCCGTTTCGCAGTCCTCACACATGTAATTACCTGAAAGAACATAATAATTAAATGTTGTATTTTAGTCCATGTGAGAAAAAATCTAAAAATATATTCTTGAGATAGCTCGGAGTAAAAACAGTCGGAAAATGTTAGTTTAATTGGCTTATAAAATACCAAAATAAATGCTTTAAATCTCTTTGGTTACGTAGCGGAACCCGGGCTCTGAATCGTTACTGCTGAAGATGCAACCGGGAATACGCTCGGATGATGATGATTTAAGGTCACAGCACACTTATCAACTCGGAAAGGGATCGACACCGTATCGCCATTCGTCAACCTGACGTAGGCACGTAACCAAACAGGCTCAGCTTCGGTACGTCGACTCGACTACGGCTGGGCGACGCCGCGCTTACCGCTCGCCGGCCGCTTTGGTCTGGCTGGCACTAGATAATTTTAAACGTAAAGTGTAGCGCACGTTTATGTCTTGGTTCACAATACGCGAGTTGGCAATCAATTTTTGTTTATCTACAAATAAATAAAACGCGGGTGTGAGGAAACGGAGAGACGTCAGCTCGCATACGGAGAGGCGTAAGCGCGCGGACGACGAGCCGCAAGCGCGGGGACTGCTAGTTGACCGACCAGCAAATCGGTTCGTGAGCTGGTCCCGAGGCGAGGCGTTTACGTTACGAATCCGAATAGTGTGCGTTGCAGTAGGAAGTTTCATACAAAGAATACTGAGCTGCTCGAGTTGATACGTTTACGTTCCGTTTACGAGTTGATAAGTGTGCTGTGACCTTTAGTCGCCTTTTCCGACATCCACAGAGAGATGGCGTAGTTCTATTCTAAACCGAAATACTATATATAATAAATAAAAAATATATAGGGACAAAATACTGATTGAGCTAGCCCCAACGTAAGTTCGAGAATTGTGTTGTGGGATACTAACTCAACACTACTATATTTTATATAAATACATCCAAGACCCAGGACAATTTGAAAAAGGCCAATTGCCAACTTGCCCTGACCGGGGATCGAACCCAGGGTGGACTAGCATGGTGACCACTACGGAGGTCATCAAATCATCATCATTAAACTACTAACCTTCAGGCGGGCTGATGTTAAGGCACTCTGCGTGGAACGAGGTCGGACAGTACTCGCAACATATGAGGGTTCCGCCCAGAGCGCAGATGAAACACCATCCTGTGTTCACGTGACATGGTACTTTGCCAGGCCTGGAAAATGATTAATCAACTAATTTGATCTGAAATACAAGTTTATTTGCCAGGCAAATAAAAAGTACCCCAACTTTCAAGCGTTTACATTTAGAAATCCCTGCTGGAGTCAGTCATGGGGTCGAAATTAGATTTCCATTAAGAACCGAAGCAAGGAAACTTGCTTTCACGTGAAATAACCGCATCGAAATCGGTCCACAGACAGACATACAAACATTGGTGTCAACTTATGACACCCTCTTTTTTGTTGGGGGTAACAACTATTACAAAAGGTAACTATTAGATACCATCTTTTTGAACAAGTTTTCCTTATGAATATATGTATACAACCTCATTAATATATGTATACAACCTCATGAATATATGTATACAACCTCAGGAATATATGTATACAATATGAATCCGTAATAAGTCGAACCACGGGCTATACTAGAACACTATAAGATTCTAGAGTTTCACGGTCACAATTACTGTTATTAGTGTAACGGACTTACCGCGATTAATATCGTTTTTTGCCAGACATTTCGACGGCTCCCATGCTGGTCTGGGAGAAATAAAAAAAACTTAGAATGTACCAGCTGCTTCTCTTCCCACGCAGATCGTAAAAGCCGATCGAGGAAATGGGCAAAAATGCAAATCATGTTAATAGGCGATGCGGCTATCAACCCATCACTGTATTGATTGCTTTTTCATCTTCTCGCCCACCATGACGCTAAAAGTGGCTTTTGGGTCTTGCGGCACTGGGCTCTGCATAGAACCGCAAGATCCAAAATGCTCTGTCTGCCCCATTAGGGATAAAGACGTGATAGTATGTATGTATGTATGTATTTCGACGGCCCTTCTGCCATCATGGCCGCTGGCCGACATGATGGCAGAAGGGCCGTTGAAATATCGCGGTAAGTCCCGTAATATTGATCGCTGTAAGTCCCGTTACATTAATAACAGTAGAACACTATAATATGAAGAGCAGTCAAAAAACAAAAGAAAAATCGACATTCCCATGCAAATTTCCCGGGCGGCTGCACACTTTTGTAAGGAAATGCCTTTTTTTAATTCCATTTTACTAAAGTGATCTGATCATATAGCCCTTAGTTCGATTTGTTACGGATATGTCCATTCCACGTTGATAATGGGTTAATCAAGTGTTAGTTAAAATTCTTTTACTGGTTTTTAAAAATACTAAAATAACAAAACTCAATTATCAAATAAATTAAAAAAACAAAACCTATGCACAGCGAATAAAATAACAAAACTTACCTATGCTGATAATGCCTCGGACATATAATATGTGATCCGGTCAAAATCTGCGTGCCAGCTGGAAGACACTTCGTAAACGAGTGGTAGGTCGCCGGGCACCGCACGCACCGCGCTAGCTTGTCCCCACTGAACCTCGTCTTGCAGCCCCGGGGGTCATCCGACACACATGTATGACAAACATGTCTCGGACACATGTGAGTTTCCACCACTTCATTCGTCTTCTTATTCCGGGATTCCCCTGAATACTGTGTTTGCGGCCAGTGGTCTAAACATTCCAGATGATAGTACTTATGACAGTGAGCTACTTGACAACGCTGCCTATACTCCACTCCGGTTTTGGATAGAGCCAATTTGCACACGAAACATATTGGGGTTTCATATTTCTGACAGTTATTGCATTTGAAATCTGAGAAGTCTATGCTTTGGCTCTTTGGTTTGAGTTTGAAGTCGACGATCTCGCATTTTCCGGCGATAGTACCTTCCCAATCGATGCCATCGTCGCTGGAGTAAGAATCGTAATGTATTTCTTTATCTGCGCTTTCTAAAAGCTCTTTCATTTTCGCTTCTAGCTGAGCTTCGAAGTTTTCCGCGTCAACCGTGTGCGATACCGGTTCAATTATTTCATCAACTGATATATTCTCTGCGGAGACATCTTGAGATTTATCATCGCTGAAACTTCCTGAATCTTCTGGATTCTTCGCTTTCCGTCCAGGCTTTTTCTTCTTCTTCTTTCGCCCTTTACTTGGCGCAGAAACTTTTATTTCGACCACCTCTAACTCCTTTTTAACACAGTCCAAATGAAACATGCCATTGCATCCTTTGCATTTGATTAAACTGCCTACCTTTTCGCAAATTTCACAAACTTTCTCTCTAACTAGTCCTTTAAATATATTAGGCTTTGGCTGAGTTAGTTCTTTAAAATATAGTTCAACTTCATCTATCTCATCTTCTATTTCAATAACTTCTTCTACTTTCTCTTTATGTTTCACTTCAGTAGTTTCTTTTATCTTTATTGTAAATTCTTTAGTTTTTTCTTTAATTATTCGGTCTGATAAGTCTATTTTGCTCAATTCTACTTTAGGAGAGTTCTTCATTATCTCAAACATTGCTATCTCATCCTCGATATCTGAATACTCTTCGTTGTAGAACGGCTGAACAGTTTTACGTTTAGGTTTGACTTTTGTATCTTCATCAAAATCTTTTTCCACTTTTATCTTTTTCCTTATTTTTTTAGATATTACACAATCCTGATCCTGATTTATGCCTTTGACTAAGTTAGCCTGTTCCATTTCAGCAGTCTTCTTTAAATCAGATTTTACACTGTCTTCATAAAGCCAGGTTTTATACAGATAGCCAACTATCTCATCATGGGTCAATTGAGGATTTTCATCAATCAATGCATCTTGTCTTAACTCTAGATATTTGAGGAATTCAGGATCATTCATGGTCATGTCACCTTTAGATTTTTGTTTTCGTTTCGTTAGAGACACTTCGCTTCCTTCGGAATTTAAGGATGCTGTCTCAGGATCAAATTCCTCTTTAACAATATTAATATCTGCATTCTTAAAACTGTTAACCATTTCCTTTGTAGAATTCGACGGTTTAGTTAAATCGATATGTTCATTAGCTAAGTCCAATGTTTCTTGTTCTATTTTGATAACATTGTTAATGTTCGGTTTTTCATTTGCTTTATTGGCTCTGTTAGATTTAGAAGTTTTATTAGCTCGAGAGTCATCGCTATCTAGAGAATTTAATGATATAGTTTCGCTGGTTATTTCATCTGTGATCGCTGGACTTGAATCTCTACTACTATCAAAATCAGCATAGAGTTTGGCCGTATATCTCTTTGGTCTCAACCATCTTTTCAAATAAGTACTCTCGTCAGATTTTACAGACGCTGTCTCAATATCGCTATTCTCTTTTGAAGTTGTAGCATCTTTCTTATCCTTTTTCTTTTCTTTAGTCTCACGAGGTTTTCTTTTCTTTGTTTCTGGTTTCGGTTCTCCTAGACCTTTAACCAAATTTGATTGTTGATCGTCATCTGTTTTACGAATATCAGACTTGGAATTTTCTTCATACAACCAAGTTTTATACAAATATTCAACAATTTCGTCTTGGTTTAACTCGGGGTGTGTGTCCGCAATATCATCTTGTCTCATCTCAAGATATTGAACAAATTTAGGATCTGCATATTTGTTTACTCTTTCCTTCTGTTTTAATTTACTTTTTGTAACAGAAAGAGGTTCGCTATCTTCAGAATTAACAGATAAATTATCGCCATCCAAATCCTCAATAAATTTCGAAACATGAGTACCATTCATTTTTGTAACATCTAATATTTCAGTACTTTCAATTATTTCTTTTTTGGGAACTGTATCATCACTTTTTAGCAGGTCTTGAACTTTTTCAGGCAAATCATTTTCTTTAGGCAAATCATTTTCTTTAGGCAAATTATTTTCTTTAGGTCCAGCCTCATTTACTAAATCTGTATCAAAATTATCTGCACTATCTGCATTATTTTTAGCATTGATCAAGTCATTATTTTCAACATCACTATGGCATAATGCACCCTCAATTATTGCTTCATGATACATTTCATTACTTTGCACATTTACGTCAACTGTTTCACTATTATTTTCTGGTTTCATAAAATCTGTATTAATTACCTTTTCATCGTCATCTCCTTTCACGCTTAAGGGTGAAATGGCATAAGAAATATCATAAGAATCATCACTTAACTCATCATCCAGATCCACTGCTGAAATCAATTCAGTACTATTCTCTGGTACAGTTTCAGGCTCAATTCTATCTATCTTTTGCTTCCTATTAACGATTATTTCCACTTCAGTTTTTTCGCTAACGCCTACATTCAAAGGTTCACAGTTAGAAATATATTGGCGATCTGCAACAGCTAGCTTAGTATTATTCATAATCTCTTCACTGTTATCTCGCTTGAACAATTTATTTTCAGGACACGATAAGACCTTATCTTCATTTAATTGAATGATATCTTTTGAAGATATAATTGCATTTTCCATAATTGGTAGCTCACTAACTGCTACAGCTCTTACAAATTCACTGTTACAAACATTTTGATTGAGTTTGTCAGGCAGGTCTGTTTTGGAGATATTTTCTATACATTTATCTATTTCGTCGATAATATCTACGTCCGAATATTTATGTACATTAGTCACCTCATTTTCAGAACGACTCATGCCTAAATTTTCCTGAAATTGATTTATTTTAGGCAAGTCACTCTCATACATATTTTTTAATACGTCCACGATTTTATTCGGATCATCTTTTAATTCGGATTTTGGAGTTATTTCATTGGTTTGCTTCTTAGTAGTATCTAGTTCATTGCAGTAATTAATCACTTCATTGTTTACTGTTCTCTGTATACTGGGTAGGAGATCAATGTCATTTTTTACAATCACTTTAGCAGAAACATCGACTTCTTTATTTAAATCATTGGAATTATTTACAATTTTAATTACATCGGTTTTGCTATTTGTTTCTTTTTCTTCGACATTTTCATTAGTTTCAATAGGTTCATAAATTTTTTTTTGTTTACTCTTACGAGGTTGTTTCTTTTTAGTATTGGTTTTAGATTTTTTTGAACCTTTGATTGAATTTGATTGCTTTAATTCATCGGTTTCTTTATTATCTGACCTCGAACTGTCCTCATATAACCAAGTTTTGTATAAGTACTCCACGATTTCGTCTTGACTCAACTCTGGGTGTTGATCCATTAGGTTATCTTGTCTCATTTCAAAATATTTTATAAATTCTGGGTCTGTGTAATTATTTTTGTTAGGCTTAAAAAAATTGTTTATATTACGTTCCTGTTGACCATTGACCGTAATTGGTGATTCAAACTTTGTATTTGAGTCTTCAGATGTCATTTCAGTCATATCATAGTCACTTATATCACCGTTTACCATATCTTTAGTCGTTTTGGAATTATAGTCACTTGAAATGGAGTTTGGTTCGGTGACATGTGCTGTAGAATTAGGTTTGCTCAAATTTTTATCTACTTCGTTGCTATTTTTGATAGATGATGTATTTATTTCATTGCTATCTAAAAGTTTATTGTGTTCTGAAGAAACTTTACTTTCTTTGACTAAAAAAGTTTCCATTACATCACTATCTAAAACCTTATTTTTTGCTGCAATATCACTTTCGATTAGTGACGTTTCCATTTTACCGCTATTTAAAGAACTGTTATTTTGTGACGCAATTTCTTTCATTTCTATAGATGTATCCATCACTATATCCATTTCGTTACTATTTAAAATGTTTTTGTTGTAATTTAAGAGAACTTTGAAATCAGTTTTTGAAGATGTTAATACTTGGCTTTTATCTGCTATATTGAGAGATTTGCTTTCAACGAGGCCAGTTATTTCTTTGTCATTTGTAACTTCTGAAATGCCTGTATTTTTTGCAGCCTCATTTTCAGTTATACTTTTATTTTTTGTAATAATATTTTGACTCGAATTCTCGTCATCAACATCATCATGTTCATATTTTAGACTTTCATTGGCACTAGACTCGCTTAAACTTTCAACTTTAGCAATAACCCCAATCCCACTTTGCAGTTCTTCAATATTCATAATTTCGTTGTCACTATCATTTTCGTTATGGAGGGTTGAATTTAAACTAGGTGCAAATTCCATGTCAGTGCTGGAATAAGTGTGGTCTAGGCAATGTGTCAACATCTGAAGAGATTCATTTGCAGATCTTCTGAAACTGTAAGGTTTCTGTGTTAAAGGTCGGTTGTTGGGTTTGGGGGACTTCTTTTTCTTTTTAGCGCTACTTACTTTCGATTCCTTATTTTCTACTTTTTCTGGGACTATTTGGAGTTTACCCTGATTCTTTTCTGGCGTCTTAGACTTAGCTTTTTGTAGCCATCTGTCCATATGTGATTGTCTCTGTATTTTAGTAATGCCAGTTTTGGCAGCCATGTTATCCAGACATGCTGTAACCACGTCGGACACATCAAGAGACTTGTTTCTAGATCTGTTTTTAGATCTATCGGAATCATCTTTACCATCATCTTCAGAGAACAGAGTATCATATAAACTTTCGCTCAGCGATACGTCACTCGCGGTTCTTGTAATTTTGCCGCTTCTATGTTGCTTCGGAGTAGTTTTTGAGGCTCTGCCCGTCTGTAACATGTCATTAAGTATATCAATTCTTAATCTTTTTGGCTCTCTTAGCAATAGTTCTGCTTCTTCTACTGAGATATTCCACTGTGGCAGTTTCTTCTCAGATATAAAGAATGCTGCATACAACCTCGGATCTTTCTTCTTGTCCTGGAAAAGTAAAAGCCTTTTTTTAGTTACATATGAGGCTAACCAAACTAAAATTTTAGCAATAGGGATGTAGACTGCGTAAAGAATAAATTATTTTATTTAGTCCGTCAACTAAATGTAAAGGTTCATATTTTTTTCGTATAATAAAGTAGTAAAATTTTAGAAATATACAGCGCTTCGATGTTTTTTTATATACCTGAATCAATTAAATGGTAATTGGTAAACCTAAAGGATTCACATAAAAATATGGTTTTTATTTATAATTTAATTTAATACTCTTGTTTGTATATGTAAATTGAGCAAATTCCTTAAAATAAAAAAAAATCGACCAAATGTGACATGTTTCAAAATAAAAGCTAAGGTTAGTAGATGTCGCCATGTTGCGGAAAAAATCAGAACTAAATTTAACATGGGATTACATATAACACAGAAAAAAAAACGTTTAGTGGCGCCATCATTTTAGGCTCACTAACGCAGGCATGGCACCTCAAAGAAGCGGAGTACCATTTATGCCTACTACTACACACGAAACTATACATCTGTGCACACGTCAATGTGTGTGTGTTCACCTCTCAACACACTCAACAAGGCAAGAACGGGGGAGATGTGCAGAACGGGAAAAGGGGTCTCATATTGCGCGGAACCCTAGCCGTCTTATTATAAAACGCAGACTAACTTTGTTACTAGGGTTAAACCATTATCCAACCAAATCAAGTTGACATCTAGTAATATGCCATGGCATATGGATGAGACATGTCTCATCTTAAAATGTCAACTTGATTTGGTCGGATAATGGTTTAAACCTAGTAACAAAGCTAATCTGCATTTTATAATAAGACAGTAGGAGTATCCGTTCTGTACGTAATACTTACATTAATTCAGTGACTTAGTTGTTAACTTATAACAGTAGGTTGAATGCGTTCTTAACTATTTGATCCCTAAGTACTCACAGCTGGAGTGAACTGCTCCCTCGTGGCTTCGAACTCAAGCTGTCCGAGGAACCTTCTCAGCATGGTGTCTACAATCCATCCTCTGCGGCCATTGTCGCCGAAGAAAGTTACATGTACTATGTCACGTTCTATGCGTCCAAACACTGAAATAGATAATTGAAAACTTTAATGTCATACTCGGAGGTTACCCTATAAATTACAACGTTAATCGTACGATAGAGACTTCCTTTTAATGTGTCAAACCAAATAAGACTTTATCATTTTACATTAGTGCTCAATGTTGCTTGACACTGAAACGCGGATACGCAGTAACGTCCGTCCTGCGTACTGCTTTGGGTGTAACCCCCTGGTCTGGCATTTAAAAAAACTTTTGATGTACCTGCTCATTCGCTTTGCTCTTTTCTTTTTAGCTCCACTGCAGGAGCACGACCATCTCTGTACTACCAGAGCCATACTTGGCCAGAGCAGCCAGAGGACTTGGCCTACACTCTCCTGGCTGACCAGATGGGTCCCAGAGATCTCATTTATGTTTATAAGCTTTGTTTAGCTTGTATTTCCTAATTCGCCTTCTACGACATCTATGGGAGGACTTGGAGTGGTCCTATACTACTGTCGGAAACGACAAGGCGGAATTATAAATATTCTAGAGATTTACAGCATAGGCACAAATCTGTAGAAATCAATAGTCGATCCGACTAGCAACTCGTTGCTAGTCGGATCGACTATTGATTTTAACATTTTGTAATAATATTTTTTTTTTAAATTATAGTGAATTCGATGCGTCAAACTCTGAGCTTGGCCATTCAACGCGGAAATGCCGCCAGCCTACCCTGCGAGCGCAGTGATGGCTCAATTATTTAAACCTAGTATAGTTTTTTAATTAATTGTTGTATTTAGTATTTAGTTTCTAGTTATTCAGTATAATCATAGAATATATTTGTGTAATTTAATTTTATCTTTATAAATAAATATTTTATACTAAATTAATACCTAAACATGCATGACTAAAAATACTAAAATACATAAACTATAAATCTTTTATTTTTATTACATATTACACTAAATAACTTTTTATTATGTGTCTGCTTGTGATGGTTTTATGAAAATAGTAATATTTTAATGATTTTTAACATTACAATTCTCGGATTATTACCCAAATTATTTTCATTACCTACATGTTATAATTTAGATAATAATGTTTTGCTTATTCTGTCAGCTGTGCCTACATTTCAGAAATAAGAAAATATTAATTTATGTGGCTATATGAATTTCTCGGTGTCCAGTGCTGCCCTCATTTGAAATAAATTATTAGAAATAAATGGAGATATCATTTAAAATGTCTTGATCAAGCCTGAGATAACCCTTCAAACTATTTTATGAAGTACTGTTTACAGTTTAAAGTGAGAATGTGAAGCTGTTCTACGCACATTTGTGAAAATGCTCACTTTTGGCTAACGTGCAAGAAAAGCTTCACATTGTCACTTTAAACTATAAACAGTAGTTCATAAAATAGTTTAAAAGGTTATCTAGGTCTTGATCAAGACAAAATTTTATATCTCTGTTTCCATTCAAACAATTTATTTCAAATGGGAGCAGCACTGTACCCAGAAAAATTTATGTATCCCCTAAATCACACCAGTTGCATCAGTTTATTTTTTTTAAATGGATTAGTATTCAAATTGAGAATTAATGAGTTAAAACTTTACAGGTTACTTTGACCTGGGTCTTGGATGTTTATCTATATATTATTTATTTGTTATAAAATTATCATTGAGTTAGTATCCTATTACAGAAGTCTCAAACTTACATTGGGGTTAGCTCAATCAGTGTAATTTGTCGATATTCCTTTATATTTATTTATTTATATGCAATGTGGAAGGAACATACCTGTAATGCACAAACCAGGGGCTATACTTCACTATGGTATGATGATAATAAAATAAATGTCAAAACAAAAAAAACAACAATTCCATACAAATTGCCCAGGCGACTGCACTCTTTTGTATGGAAATGCCTATTTTCTTTATATTGTGAATGTTATTTTAATTTCATAATAATATAGTGATCTAGTATAGCTCATGGTTTGATTTATTACAGGTAAGTCCCTTCCACATTGTATATTATGTATTAGTGCCATAAATGAATACTTACATTTCTTTTTCACAAACATTCCACTACTAGGTTCTCTAGTGACGATACACGGCCAAAATGGATAAGTTCCCATCCTGGACCAAGCCAAATCACCGACCTGGTATTCACATTTTGCTTCCATTTCAAACAATTCGCTTTTAGATAATACTTTAGCATTACCATTATCTCGCTTTTTCTTTTTGCTATCAAAATCTAAAGTTTTTACAACAGAAGCATAGCCATTTTGGGATTTAGAGGAGGTGTTTAGTCCGTACTTTTCAGAAGACCGTTCCAGTATATTATTTACATGCGAGTTAGATTTATTAGCACTCTTTGCTGGCGAAAACAAGTTCTTTATGAGTGTAATAGATTCTTCCTGTTCACGCGTCTGTATCAAGTCTTTACGGACATAAACTTTAGGGATTTTGTTAGGCGTAATCTTTTTCTCTTCAGAACCAAATCTGCTCAATGATATATTTTCATTGTAAATAGTCTCAATTTGATTTTCTAAGTCGGATTCAACCTTAATGACTTTATTCAGAGTCCCTTTCGGAGATTCGATTTTTATCGGTGAGTTTGATGCATGCATTTTATACACAGGACTTTGGACTTGGACTTTTACAGGAGTCTTCTCCGGTGTCAATGACCTTTCAACTTTAATAACTGGTTTCTCAAAATTGAAAATATCTTTGTCAGCCTTAAGTCTTCGAGCTCGACCATATCTACTAGTGTTAGATGCCTCAGCATTAGTGATTGGAGACGTGATCCTAGCTGTCAGACTTGTTTCCAATTCCCGTTCAACGAGTGACCGCTTCTTCGGTTTGGTCTTGGGATTATTCTCAGATTTTATATCCTCAGCACTCATATTGCCCTCAGATTCGTCCATTTTGACTGAGATACGTTATCAGGACGCAAATCGAATCACTGACGCAAATCTCAATACATCGTATCGAAAATCGTATTTCATGAATATTTTATCAACATAAATCCTTGGAAATAAAAGGCGAAATACCTCGCCAGAGTCTGTCAGTCCAATAGCAATCGTCACGAGAACCCTAAATTCGACGTCTGAAACAAAAGAATCAAAATGAAGTTTGCTTTTACTTACGAAATAGGTTATTCAAATATTTGAGCAAAATATGCTAGATTTTATCGAAAAAATGATACTTTTATGAATGAATAACAGTATAAACGACTTACCCTCGGGTTTCGCCAGTACATGACCTCACAATAAGCAATTTACGCTATGCAATCCAGAACATTAGACGTCGTCTTGGTAGTATATCAAACACACAAAATCGAAAACTTAATTTCCTTTTTTGCAGATGAAATACCACAAGTAATGATATTTTAGCACTATTTTCACAAAGGAATAATTGCACGGGTGTAAAAACATTATTAAAATGTAACAGCGTTCAGATATCGTGAGCACAAAGTCACAATTTATTTCGAGAAAGGGTCCAATATGCAGTGTACGCGCGCCATCATATCAGCTTCACACCGATTCACTCAAACTGGCATATAAGGAGAGAATATTATAGTTTGTACTGATGCTAATGATCTTAAACTCACTAATAAAACACAATTCAGTAAATTAAATCAATCAATTACAATTTCACAATTGAAAATAAGTTCACTGACGCTCAGTACCGCGAAAACCAACATGGATAATTTATGAGAATGTGTGAGTAGAAGATTTTTTTTTTATTTTCGTACTCAATAGGTAGGTAGGTATACACTACACATGCACAAACAAATACCAAAGAACCAACACATACAAGAATAATTCACACATTGAAAATGTCAATCCGCTTTCTGAACGAAAACCGAATGAAAGATTGTTTGTTTCAAAAAGATATTCGTTTTTTGCTGGTTTTTTGCTACATACATTCATGATGATACAACTTACTGTTCTATTGTATGCTTTGAAAAGTAATAACTTAACTGAAATAAAAAAAATATAGGAAAGGAAAGCACCTTCGAGTAGGTAAGGTAGGTACATACTCATGTTTAATTATATTCTTTTGCAAAAGAGATAATATTTCAAAAGTTCTCCTTGAAACTACGCAACAAAACACACAACAAAAACACAATCGATTTTGATACAATTTCTAAGCGACCATCTGACAAGAATGCCCTTTTAAACAAAAAGGCTTTTCCAAATCGGTTATCGGATAACCGGTGAACATACCTCCTCCTTTTTGGAAGTCGGTTAACCGAATTAACCGATCACCGACCGACCTAGTACATTTTAAGCTTTAACCCTCATTTCGTCTTCCTTCTATTTTTTTCTGTCTGTCTGTCTGTCCCATGACGTTGAGGGTCAAAGGCAGTACGGTAGTACTAGTCAAGCTAGTAGTTATTCTGTGTGAAAGGTCTGTCCTGCTGTCTCCCTCTCTCTTTAAGACAGATACAGAAAACCAGATCAGCAGAACACATTTGTTTGACCGTTGAACGTTGAGCTTTGTATTCAATTTTATTGGTTCATTTAAAATCATGCACATACACTCAGACAGTACCTACACTTAAATACTTTTTTATACAGAAATGTCTGTATAATAGTATGTATGTTCTTATAAGTCACTACTTATTTTAATACCATAGGTAGGTACATGATTAATTACTTTGTGTTTTTATATTTAGTACATATAGAAATCAGGTCTTTAATCAATCTTTCAGCTCTCACATTATTGGAATATAAAATAAGCGGCCAAGTGCGAGTCGGACCCGCCCATGAAGGGTTCCGTAGTAGTATTTTTTTTTTAATTTTTATGTTTGAGTTGATTGAATGAAGAGTATATTGCAGTTTATGACATATTAAAAAAAACTTCTTACTAGATCTCGTTCAAACCAATTTTCGCTGGTAGTTTTCATGATAATGAACAGCATATATTTTTTTAGTTTTATCATTCTTTTATTTTAGAAGTTACGGGGGGGGGGGGGGCACACTTTTTTCCACTTTGGAAGTGTCTCTCGCGCAAAGTATTCGGTTTAGAATAAAATGATATTAGAAACCTCAATATCATTTCTGAAGACCTATCCGTAGATACCCCACACGTATGGGTTTGACGAAAAATATTTTTTTGAGTTTCATTCAGTTCTAAGTATGGGAAACCCCCAAAATTTATTGTTTTTTTTTCTATTTTTGTGTCAAAACCTTAATGCGGTTCACATAATACATCTACTTACCAAGTTTCAACAGTATAGGTCTTATAGTTTCGGAAAAAGTGGCTGTGACATACGGACGGACAGACAGACTGACAGACAGACATGACGAATCTATAAGGGTTCCGTTTTTGCCATTTGGCTACGAAACCCTAAAAACCCAATACAAGTGATCAACACAAAAAAAAACCCAATACAAGTGATAACTTGTATTGGGTTTTTTTTAGACAGAAGATGTGATTATTACCTAGGGAACCTGAGTTATGCAAAAATTATAAATACTAGTTAAATTGACGACTTCCCCATATTTTTAATCGGTTATCATTTACAAGTTTATTTACCAGGCAATTTAAAAAAACACCGATTTCCATGAAACATAGCAAAGCTATGAACAATCGTTCGATCAAGTCAGCTTTCAAACAACAACAAAACTGCATCAAATCGGTCTATTTGTTTAGGACATACGAAACACAGCACACACACACACACACTCTTTTCGACAGGGTTAAGTTAAAATGTACCTATAAGGTTGTGCATTTCCTGTTCATTGCCTCATTTAGCTGCCTTA
Organism: Acrobasis consociella; assembly: GCA_963555685.1. Classification (NCBI taxonomy): domain Eukaryota; kingdom Metazoa; phylum Arthropoda; class Insecta; order Lepidoptera; family Pyralidae; genus Acrobasis; species Acrobasis consociella. The sequence continues at coordinate 3,534,175 of OY743127.1, forward strand.
TGTCACTGTCATTCTACAGTGACAATGAGTCATTGTCACTGTAGCTGTCAATGTCACTTTCATTAGTTTCATGCAAGTTTACGAATTCTTGTTGCTGATTGCAATTTAATTAAAATTAATTTACTAACCAAATAGAGAATAAAAGTATTGTAATATCATTATTTATTTAACAATGTCGTCAGTGACCAAAGCTAAGGATAACAAGCCAGAGCCCATCGCGTACAGCGACGCAGCTCTCAGGAACAATGCAGCAGTTGTGGAATATTGTAGAACTTCTATGGCCGCTTTATCTGGATCCACTGCAGGTAATACTCCTTGGACATCATTTCAGTCATTAAGTATATCATTATCATCGGTTGCATCCTCAGCGGTACCTAACGTTTCCGAGCCTGGGGTTCGCCACCTAACCTAGGTGATTATTTTGACGAGTTTACTAGTATTTACATAGAGGACTGCCCCAACCAGCAAAATAGTGTCGTATGTTATATGCGAGGAGCTCGGTGGCCCAGCGGGAGAGCGCATTACAAGCGCTTTCTCAAGTAAATGAAATAAATATATCATCTTTGGATCTTTTTGTCTCTACTGCAGGAGCACGACCCTCTCTGTACTACCAAAGCCAAACTTGGCCAGAGCAGCCAGGGGACTTGGCCTACACTATCCTCGCTGGCCAGACGGGTTGGAGAGGTCTCATTGATCTTTATAAGCTTTTTTAGCTTGTATTTCTTAAGTCGCCTTCTACGACATCCCTGGAAAGACATTGGACTGGTCTTATTCTACTCTGCCAGATACCACACGGCGAAATAAATATATATATGTAGCAAGTAAAGTAACTACTCGCGTGGTCCGAAACTTTAATGGGACAAAAACTTCCTGAGCTCCTCCATGCTTCGGAAGGCATGGAAAAGCCATTGGTCAGGGCTGTCATCATTGTATGATAGATGTCAAGCTATGTCAGGTGCCTTCAGGCAGTTTGAACAATTTGACACCAGTGTTGGCCACTTACACATACGAAAAACAAACAAAGAACGAAGTGGATCTAAAATTGGGTATTATCCTGGGTCAAAAATAAATTATTATATCCATTATTAATCACCTTCCAAAAAAGAGGTTATTAATTTGTTGCGATCTTTTTTTTATGTATGTTCACCGATTATTTGAAGACACCAGGACTGATTTGGAAAATTTTTTTTTTGTTTGAAAGGGTATACTTACTTGCCAGGTGGTCCCATAGAATAAATAAATATACATAGAGACTAATTACACTGCTTGAGGTAGCCCCAAAGTAAGTTTGAGACTTGTGTTAAGGGATACTAACTCAACGATACTATATTTTATGACAAATACATATATAGATAAACATCCAAGACCCAGGACAATTTGAAAAAGGCCATTTTCCAACTTGTCCTGTCCGGGGATCGAACCCGGGACCTCTGGGTGGCGGACTAGCATGTTGACCACTACGCCACAGAGGAGAAATTTTATTAAAATAGGATGAAGACAGTTTTTAGTTTTAAAAATTATCAATATGAATTTATAGGATTTAAGATTTATTGTTGCACATGAACTGATATTAAGAGCGCTATTTGACTTCAAGAAACAATGACGTCATTATCATTAGTCTATATTCATACAGATCCCAAAGAAAATTTTTGTTTTGACATTTAGAAAAAGGTATATATACTAAGCCTTATTTATTTTATTTTCAGGAGTCCTGGGGCTGACGGGCCTATATGGCTTTGCCTTCTACGTGTTTGCTGTTGTCAGTCTATGGGTCATGTTTATGGTCAAAGCAGGCGCCGACTGGCATAAGTACTACATTTCCAGACAGAGTCTCCTCACAAACGGATTCTTTGGAGCCCTATTCACTTATGTACTGTTCTGGACATTTATTTACGGAATGGTTCATGTTTATTAATTTAGTTTTAAGTTTAGTGTAATTGTTATGGTTAGAAATGGTATATAAAAAGACATTTATTTATTTATTTAACTTTATTTCAATACATGTAAATGGCAGACTTAAGGCCTGAGGCCTTTTCTGTCAGTCAACCAACAGGTGATGCTGAGAAATTAATAATCTTTTACTGGTATATACAGCAAACAAATAAAATCAAGAAAAAATATTGATATTTTAAAATGTATACACTTATGTCAACTTGTATGGGAGGCCAAAAATATTTTTTCATATTTCAATGAAGGTATGTCATTAGTTTCAGTATATTTTGTTACACCAGACATTACATATATAGGACAATTCTAATTTTAAAAGCACTTATTTGTGGTAAGTCATCACTAGTTATAGCTACATATTTTGTTATCTATATGTGCATATATTTTAAACTTTGTCAGTGAAAAAAAATTATGTTAGGATTAAGTTTCCATAAAGATTTTGTTTTGAACATCATGAAATTAAAATATTTAGTTAAGTATTAAATTATTTATATAAATAATAAATAATGTGCTAGATATTTTATTTTGGCTCGGGTATAGAGGAAGAGGAAGGCCGAGAAAGATGTGGGAAGAATGTGTAAGATTGGATATGGGGGAACGGAGGGGGTCAGCACAGAGATGGCAAACGATAGAAGGTTATGGAGGGAGTTGACATACCGAGCCGACCCTAAATAGGGAAAAGGCAAGGAAGAAGAAGAAGAAGAACAAAAGAGACATACCCGTAATAAATCAGTTGTTTGTATGAATGAATGAATGTTTTGTACTTTATTTAGTTTTTTGGTACAATAAAGTTATTACAAACAAACAAATCACTCACCGATTACTATGTTTATAAAAAAATTGACATCCTCATATAAATTTCCCAGGCGGCTGCACGCTTTCTTATGGATATGCCGATTTTTTTTTGTTTTTTGACTTTTAGTTTAGTGTCATTGTACTATAGTGACCTAGTATAGAGGGTGTTTTTTGGCGGGAAGTCAAGGGGTCCAGTTGGAGTTTGCTTTAAATTGTTTTGCAAATTGATTTAAATTGTTTTGCAAGTTTCTGGCAAAATAAATCTGTTAAAATAAAAAAAACTGCGATCCGATTTTGATATTTTCGTCAATATTTTCCTTTTTTTACTATTAACCTATACATTAAATGTAAAATTGTACTCAAAATTGAATTCCTTATCCCCGATTTATCAGAAAATGACACCATACTCGAGGTGTTAGGTAAATAGAAGCTGATATAATTTTTTTTCTGAAGCGCGGCGGCGAGTAACTTTGAATGCCCCCCCTACCTACCCCCCAGGGGGTGGGGAATGGCTACCGGGCTAAATTAGCTTAACTTTACGTATATAACATCTGTGCTAAGTATATTCTTCCGATACCAAAATTTGCACCTTATGACACTACTTCCCGCACTATAAGGGTTTAGGATTAAGAATAAAGAAGAGATATTACTAGACAAATAAGCTTCAACGAAGTTTGATCGCCATAATCAAGAAAAGAAGAAGACCTAGTATAGCCCGTAGTCTGATTTATTACCCGTATGTCTCTTCCACATTGTATATTAAAACGCCTACCTGAAATGCACCTATTTTACTAACAATAAATTCGAAATACCTGCCAAAATGTTTCTAGAAGTATAGTAGAAATGAACCTATTCTCCTTTTTCTGTATGCCTTAAAAATTTATTTAATTAGATACTTTAACAATTGCACAAAATAAACAAATACAGGACATAATGATATCTAATAATAATGAAATTACGTTAAACTAAAAGCTATTCTATAAATTAAAACTATTACTTAAAATAAAAACATCAATTTATATAAAAAATCGTTCCCAGATGGCCACCGTCAATAGGCAGAGTCCCCAAGAGGCTGGCGGCATTTCCGCGTTGTATTGCAAGGCTAAGCCTTTGGCCGAAATGCGCTACAGCTCTTGGGTCCCCAGAGACGTCGATCAAACGTGTGGAGACCTCTCTAAATAGTTGACGGGCTTCCACACCCCAGGGCCCTAAGGTCTCCATCCAAAATTTATTAATTTATGATTTCTGACCAAATGCGAGTTTGTTATACTACCACCAAATATATGTTTTATTGTAAGAATGTATGCATTTGTAAGGGTACTGATAGGTGTTAAAATCACCTTTATTAAATTGCAATAAGTATTATCACTTCTGCCTTTTTTTTATAAATTTAGCATTTTTAAGTAGCGGCACGTAAGTTTAGCGCTAAGTGAAATGTAGTATTATTTTTGAAGTGAAAACTTCTTTAGCGGCGTTGTGCACTTTTTTTGGAATGGGTAAAAAAATGTTAAACTCGCGTCAGGACACGTGACCTGATCGAAAATTCGTAAGACGGCGCAGGGCGCTTGCGCGAATGTTCGTGTGTGTTTATGTTACAGCGTGCTACGCGCATCCATGGATGGTGACAGCTGATGGCTCGACCGTCTGTGTAGTGGCCATACTGCTGTGTTTTCACTTCTGCCGGCACTCCCAGAGTGCAACCCGTCGTTTTTTTTACTTCTGTGCAATAACGATCAGCGCTAGAGTTTCGTGCCGCTACCTGTATCACAGTACATTTTAGAGTTATAAAGTTATTATTCATGTCCTTTTTCATTCAATTCAAACCTGGAGTCAAAGAATAATCTTAGAATGTACCTGCTCTCGTGCAGGTCTTAAAAGCCGATCGAAGAAATGTGTGAAAATCTCGAGGTACCCAACGTTAGCAATTTACTATTCTATAGGGCTATTTAGTAGACTACTAGCAGCATAATGCAATAAAAATAACAGTCAAAAACTATTAAAAAATCGGTATTTCCATACAAATCGTGTCAATACGTCTGCACCGTAGTTTATAAAGACGTGCATTATGTAAGTATGCAAATGCACTGAGCGGACGGATTTGAACCTTCAACCTTCTGGACGGGTTGAATTCTTTGACTAATAGCTTTATTATTCGAAGTTAAACTGTTCTGATAGATGGCGTTACTGGTTTCGTTTGAATAAAAAAAAACATTTTTATGAAAACATTGGAGTATTAAAAAACATTTCCAACTAATTTAAATACGGAGTTTCAAAGGGCTGTCATGTACACAGCCTATTTACTTACTTACATTAATTTCCCTTTCGCAACAAAATCGATCATTTTGGAGGGGTTGCGGAGGTTAGAGGGCAGTCGCTCTGTGTAAAAACCAGTAACCTCGTCAAATCACAAAACTATGTACTAATATTAGTTATATATAATATTACATTTCAATCATGTGCACAATTAAAGACACTAAATATTTATAGACAAATTCGCAAGAGGTTCCTTTTATCACTTTTCAAAAAATTAAACACCGATATCTACATTCCGCGTCATTCCATCCGCGTTCATTCCTCGCCTCCGTTCCCCAGTCAGACGAAATATGTAGATGTAGAAATCGGGGTGACTCTCTACCTCATCTGACAGGGCTTAAGTAAGTACCTATAATAGGTAAGAATTTTAAAAACACCTGTAGGTAAGTACGTCGTTGTCACACTTTTGCTTCAGCATTCCTTACCACGCCGGGGTTGCAAGAACTGGAACTCTCTGAACAAATAGTTGGGCATAGTATCCTTATTGCCTGGATAATGGCATCTCAACTATGAGATTGGGGATATTTAAACGACACGACACGATTTACGTACCTACGTACGATGTGTGTCAAGGACTTGGAGTGTCTTAGACGAACGTATTGCGTCAAGCTAGATGCCTTTAGGCAGCCTGAAAAATCTGACACCAGTGTTGGCCACTTACACACACGAAAAAACAAAATAAAAAAGATCATACCTAGTAGAAAAATGTTTAGTATAATTAGCTTACTTTCCAAATGGCCTTAAATTAGTACGCCCAAAGGCCACGACAAAGTTTAAGATGGCGGTGTTGTCCATCTTTTGAGTTTTTAGCACCAGTCGTACCTTCTAAATCCTACCTATAACGTAGATATATAGATGTGTAGATAGTATCTTCATAAAGTGCAGTAAACTAGTTACCACAGCCATTACTCTGTCTATCACGATTCACGATAGTCGGGTAATTACAAAATGGCTGAAGTGGCGGACGCTATTAAATTACGGCGAATAGTTTGCCAAAGGGCAATGAAGTAAGTAATACCACAGAATAAGTACGAGAACTAACATACAGAAGTCTTACTCAGCAAAGGAATTTAAAGAAATATCTAATCAATGTCGTTAGCGATATGGTTTAATTTAGCTCGCGTCAGAACTCGACACCTCTTTTGTTTAGATACCTAGAAGTGCATTGCAAGCCAATTTAATTCTTAACTCTAGACATACGATTCACGTCACTGAATTTGCCACTTCGGATTGGTCGCCGCGCGCATTGAATAATGTAGGTTACGTTATTAATTATATTATCTTTGATTAAACGGGAAGTGACACAGGCCTGGTTCAGCCCCAGTCTTCTTCTTCTTATATTTAAGAGCTGGGCTCTTGTCGGTGGAGTGCTTTCCATGTCTCTCTTCCTTCCGCTAAGTTCTTAACCTCTTTATATGTTTTCACGTTTAATTTTTCTTTTATTTGGTCTATAAATTTTCTTCTGGGTAATTCAGCCCCCGTCGTAACATTTAAATCCTACCTATGACGTAGATATAGATGGATGTGTAGATGGTATCTTCATAAAGTGCAGTAAACTAGTTACCACAGCCATTACTCTGTCTATCACGATTCAAGATAGTCGGGTAATTACAAAATGGCTGAAGTGGCGGACGCTATTAAATTACGGCGAATAGTTTGCCAAAAGGCAATGAAGTAAGTAATACTTTATTGTGATGCGACTAGAACAAATGCGAGCCTTAGTAGTTTCCTTATTAATAGGAACAGAAAGGGAATGGTTTTAGTATCAGTTAGTGTTTTAATACCTAATTATGTACAGTTACATACAAGACTTTATCTACATCTATGATGTGAATCCTCTTTATAGATAGGTCCCGGCAGAGTATAGAATAGGGCCACTCCAAGTCCTCCCGTGGCTGTCGTAGAAGGCGACTTAGGAAATACAAGCTAAACAAAGATTTTAAACGTGAATGAGACCTCTCCAACCCGTCTGTCCAGCGAGGAGAGTGAAGGCCAAAGTCTTCACGCTGCTCTGGCCAAGTATGGCTCTAGTAGTACAGAGATCGTGCTCCTACAGTGAAGACAAAAATACCTGATGATGGTAATAAAGGTACTTAGAATAAAATACTTGAAATTTTACGTGCTACGTGTCGCTGCATATTGTTATTACATTTGCAACAAATATTTTGGAGGTTATTTCTTGCTTTTTGGTTTACATTGTCAGACACCATTAAGGGCCTTCGCTAAGTTACGCGGATGCACGCGGCGGGTTCAGTCTATCTCGGTCACAAACGCTACGTGCGACAAAGACAGGTGACCCGCGACGGATTCTGCTATCTCTTTCGCATTTAGAGTTTGTGACAAAGATAGACCGAAACCCGCCGCTCGCGCCCGCGTAACTTAGCGAAGGCCCAAGACAGACATACAGCATTAAGCGTTTACAAAGACAGTGTTGGCCACAAACGCACACCTAATAGCAACTGTAAAATCAATTACAATTGCCGTTGAGCATGTTTGCCGTCCTAGACAAACATTGGCGCAGTTCTCTCCATGTATTTTTAATTCGCTGCGGTGATTGCTTTCTGGTAACAATGGCGGATGTCATTTATAATGGCTTTTACTGTCTGGATGGGCTACCACCCACGGCGAAAACTGGCCCTGGTAACGCACAACGTCCGCACTTTGAGGCTGGACGAAAAACTGGCTGAGGTAGAAGAGGAAATGAGTAGGTTACGTTGGGATATTGTAGGGTTGTCTGAAGTCCGAAGAGAGGGCGAGGGCACGACGACCCTGGAGTCCGGTAACCTACTCTATCACCGGGAAGGAGACGAAATAAAGTCTCAGCATGGTGTCGGGTTTCTCGTCCACAGGTCCCTCGTAAATAACTTAGTTACTATCGATAGTGTTTCCAGCAGGGTAATATACCTGATACTCAGAGTATCGAAAAGGTACTCGCTGAAGGTTATACAGGTGTATATGCCAACCGGAAAACACTCAGATGCAGAGGTTGAGGTCGTGTATGAGGACATTAGTAGGGCCATACATGCCTCCAAAACCCAGTTTACGGTTATTATGGGGGACTTTAACGCAAAATTGGGCAAGGGACGCGATGGAGAGACCAGGGTGGGGCAATTTGGATATGGCGAGCGTAACGACAGGGGACATAGGCTGGCTGATTTTCTGGAGGAAGAGGGACTCTTTGCGATGAACTCTTTCTTCAAAAAGCCGCCACAGAGGAAGTGGACCTGGATAGGTCCTAGTAAAAACGACCAGCCCCCTGTCAAGAACGAGATAGACTTCTTCCTGACGACCAAGAGGCAGATATTCAATGATGTCTCCGTGATCAACAGGATTAAAACCGGCAGCGATCACCGAATTTTGAGAGGCATCATGAATATCAGTCTCCGACTCGAAAGGTCCAAGTTGATGAAGTCTGCGCTACGACCATCACAGAGTCAGATCCAAAACCCCGAGAGCTTTCAAATAGAACTCTCCAATCGCTTCGAAGGTCTCCAGGATTGCGTTTCAGTGGACGAGTTAAACAACGGGCTTGTTGAAACTGTCCAAGCAGCGGGATCTAAGTTTTTTAAATCCCGCCCTAAAAGGAAACCTCAAAAAATCTCTGCCCAGACCCTTAACTTGATGGCAGAACGACGATCCATGACGCTGCAAACCTCCGAAGATGCTGAGTCGTATCGGCGGCTCAATAGACGAATACAAAGGTCCTTGCGACACGACATTCGCTCCTTTAATACTAAATGTATTGAGGAGACAATAGAACGAAACAAAGGTTCCAAAGTGTTTGCAAGGATCATGTCTACTGGGCAAAGCAGGCTGACTAAGCTGAAGACGGAGGGCGGTAACATGGTTTCGACAAAGGATGGGGTGCTGGCAGAGATCGAGAGGTTTTATGGGCAGTTATATACATCCGTTGCAAAACCTGTGAATATGGCTACAGATCCAAGAGCCAAGCTCACCCGACACTATACCGAGGATATCCCGGACATCAGTCTGTACGAGATTAGAATGGCCCTCAAACAGTTAAAAAACAACAAGGCGCCGGGCGAGGACGGGATCACAGCAGAGCTTCTGAAAGCGGGCGGAACGCCGGTACTGAAAGTCCTTCAGAGGCTCTTTAATTCCGTTCTGCTCGAGGGCGTAACGCCAGAAGCGTGGAACAGGGGCGTGGTGGTCCTTTTCTTCAAAAAGGGTGACAATACTCTCTTGAAGAACTATAGGCCCATCACGCTTCTTAGTCATGTCTATAAGTTGTTTTCGAGGGTTATCACGAACCGTCTCACTAACAGATTTGATGCCTTCCAACCTCCCGAACAAGCCGGATTCCGAAAAGGCTATAGTACCATGGACCACATCCATACATTGCGGCAGGTTATAGAGAAGACGAGGGAGTATAATCGGCCGTTGTGTTTAGGGTTCGTGGACTACGAAAAAGCCTTCGATTCGATCGAAACGTGGGCCGTGCTTCAGTCTCTCCAGCGGTGCCGAATTGACTGTAGGTATATCGAGGTGTTGAAGTGCTTATACAATAAAGCCACTATGTCGGTCCGAGTACAGGAGAACAGTACGAAGGATATTCCATTGCAAAGAGGCGTAAGACAGGGAGATGTCATATCTCCAAAACTGTTTACCGCCGCTCTGGAAGATGCCTTTAAGCTCCTGGAATGGGAAGGACTGGGCATCAACATTAATGGCGAATATATCACTCACCTTCGATTTGCCGACGATATCGTTGTCATGGCAGAATCGATGGAGGACTTAAGTACGATGCTTGAAGACCTAAATCGAGTTTCCCAACAGGTAGGCCTAAAAATGAATATTGACAAGACGAAGGTCATGTCAAATAGGCACGTTACGCCTTCACTTGTTTCTGTTGGGAGCTCCACCCTAGAAGTTGTAGACCAGTATATCTACCTGGGTCAATTGATCCAGGCAGAAAGTTCCAGCTTCGAGGAAGAGGTCTTTCGACGAATTCGACTAGGCTGGGCAGCGTTCGGAAAATTGCGCAGTGTTTTATCGTCTAGAATACCTCAGTGCCTCAAGACGAAAGTGTTTAATCAATGTGTGTTACCAGTGATGACTTATGGCTCTGAAACGTGGTCCCTTACTATGGGTCTCATAAGAAAGCTCAAGGTCGCTCAACGGGCTATGGAGAGGACTATGCTCGGTGTTTCCCTACGTGATCGAATCAGAAATGAGGAGATTTGTAGAAGAACGAAGGTCACTGACATAGCCAAGCGGATTAGCTCATTAAAGTGGCAGTGGGCGGGGCACATAGCGCGAAGATCCGATGGCCGATGGGGCAGAAAGGTTCTCGAATGGCGGCCACGTACCGGCAAGCGCAGTGTAGGACACCCACCTGCTAGATGGTCAGACGACCTACGTAATGTTGCAGGAAGGCGCTGGATACAGGCCGCTTCCGATCGGTCGTTTTGGAAATCCTTGGGGGAGGCCTATGTCCAGCAGTGGACTTCCTGTGGCTGATATGATGATGATGATGATGTCTGGATGGGACATTTTTAAAGAAGGAATAGATATTTTAATGATTCTGTAATCTAAATGTAAGTATGTACCTAATTACTTATTGTAGAAAATGATAAGTAAATTGCCTAATATATATTTAGTACTCAGTTATAGTAGTTAATGTTGTAGGAGGATTCCTCCTACAAAGACCTCCATTTCTCTGTCTCATCCCATTCTTCCTGGAGGAATAGACATTTTAATGTTTCTGTAGACATAATCTTCATTAACCTAAAGTATGTATTTGATAATGACATGATGTGACAGAAACTATAGTACCTAGAGGTACCTGAAGGTGCGACGGTCCATGCTGGTTTGAAAGAAAATAAAAAAACTAGAATGTACCGGCTTCTTCTCTTATCGCACAGATCGTAAAAGATGATGGAAGGAATGGGCGAGATTTAAATCATGTAGGCGATGCGGCAAGTAACCTATCACTATTAAACTACTGAGTGGGATCTGCCTGACTTACTTATTTTATTATCAGTATTCAATTAATTGAACAGGTGTTGATAAATAAAATAGGTACCTACATGAAATTTTAAATGCTACGTGTCAATGCATATTGTTATTGCATTTGCAACAGATATTTTGGAGGATTTTCTTGCTTTTTGGTTTGCTATAAGTTTTTCAGACACCAATAACCCTTTCGGACCCGGTCAACACAATTGTGACGGTATTTCCAAACCATTTTTTTATTATTTAATTAAAAGCTACGGTGACGGGCCCAGCGTCGCACGATTGTGATTGTAATTAACTTCCCATACGCGAAAACAGGACAGCGATTAACCTGCGCGGATTTATGTTATAACTCGTTCATTTGGCGGCTGACGGGCTACGACACCGCGCACGCGCCCGCGCTTGTGGTAAGTAATTTTTAATCGCATTGCGTAACATTTTAAAACAAATATATGCCTTGTTTTACTTATGAATAACTATTCTAAGTATTTACGATTTAATTTTTTTGTTTCAGATAATATTTTTTGGTAAAACTTACCTTCGAATTTAGACGTCACAATTGTGTTGAGTCGTCCCCAAAGTTATCGTATTAGTAAGTTTACCTATCCTTTGATTATATTTTTTTATCATTCAAAAAAGCTTGTAACCGCCGTAATCAAGGTGCGGTGGATGATAAAATAATTGTTCGCTTATTGAAAGTGTCAGACGTTGAGAAAGGATGCGATATTGAAGAGTTCATCTTCAGACCTGACGAAAAAAGCTTCTCATCATATGATGAAATTGAAGACGAACAACCAGAAGCCGTAACTATTAATTTAAATAGACAATCAGATAGATGGAAGTATTAAAAATTCAATGGAAAAGATTTACCAAGCAAGAAAAGACCTGAAAATGTGAGCATTAAAAGTTCAGCAGAATATTTTGAGCAGTATTTCATCGAAGAACTCGATGAAAAAGTTGCTGCTGTTACTTCACAGTATTTCATATCTCAAAAATGTATTTCCATGACATAAATAAATTCTAAAAATAGTGAAAAAATAAAATGTTGGGTATCCATGGTATCATGAAGTGTGTAAAATGTCTACGAATCAAAATTTATTGGAGTCAAAATTTAAAGTATGATTCTATAGCTTCTGACATGACCAGCAAACGATTTTTCATACTGCGAGTTTACCTTCACGTCGTTGATTCGAACAATGCAAGTGATGATGACATAGACAGGAATAAAACACTGAAAACTCTGCTAGTTATTATAGTATGTAAGTATGTGAAACCAATGCCAAGAATATACGATTTTTACTCAATTAAACATCAAATGAAGAAATTGTGAATACTAAATGTTTTTTTTTTACTCATACTTCCCACTACACATCAAATTTCTTTCTTTATATATTTTTGAAGTATTTTTACTATCATTAAGTTAGGCCCAACTGAAAACAATTGTGACCGTCACAATTGTAAAGTCATTAAACTTTGGCCTAGCTTGACACGATTGTGAGCGTCACAATTGTGATGTTCCAAGAATATGGCTTAGGTTAATACAATTGTACGCCCTATGAAAAACCAAGATGGCGTCGGGAAAATCCTGAAAACTTCACGGAAATGGATAGAACAGGCAATTTTATATAGGAAACAGTCACTGCAGTGAACTGATCTTCAATATTTTAAGCTCGGGTCTGAAAGGGTTAAAAGTCTTATCCCATGCTGGTCTGGGAGAAATAAAAAAAACTTAGAATGTACCAGCTGCTTCTCTTCCCACGCAGATCGTAAAAGCCGATCGAGGTAATGGGCAAAAATGCAAATCATGTTAACAGGCGATGCGGCTAGCAACCCATCACTGTATTGATTGCTTTTCCATCTTCTCGCCCACCATGACGCTAAAAGTGGCTTTTGGGTCTTGCGGCCCTGGGCTCTGCATAGAACCGCAAGACCCAAAATGCTCTGTCTGCCCCATTAGGGATAAAGACGTGATAGTATGTATGTATTTATTAAAAGTCTTAAACGTTTACGAAGACAGTATTGGCCACAAACACACATCTAATAGAAGCAACTGTAAAATCAATTACTTAGTGGCCGTTGAGCATGTTTGCCGTCCTAGACAAACATTGGCGCAGCTCTCTCCATGTATTTTTAAGTCGAAGCTGTGATTGCTTTCTGATAACAATGGCGGATGTCATTTATAATGGCTTTTACTGTCTGGATGGGACATCTGTGTAGGAGGAATAGACATTTTAAGGCTCGTACCCGCGCTATTCAACTACCTACCGCTACAAAGCGTATTGTATTTCAATGACTTTCGAGATTCTAATGTAACTTAAAGATACTAGCTAAAAAGTTGTACGAGGGTTTCTGATAATCTCACTTACAGAAAGAGAAATTATTATTTTGGTATTTTCAAGGTCGCTAGCGCGGGTAGAACCCATAATGTTTCTGTAGACATAATCTTCATTTACCTACAGTTTTTGTCAATGACATAATATTGTAAGTAATCAACGTATGTAAGTAGGTACTTATTGTAGAAATTGTTATGAGACAACCTCGCAAGTATTCCCCTAAAAACAAATTCAAAATAGGTCCGGGCGTCTTCGAAAAATCGGTGAACATTCATAAAAAAGTGCTTACGCGAAAAATCGTAACCTCCTCCTTTTTTTAAAGTCAGTTAAAAAGTTAAATAAGCAATAGTCTTATTTCTCTCCTCACTTTGTCGTTGAAGAATACAGATTTTTGAAGTGATTCTTTATGTCTAATTTTATCAAGCCTACAATATTACAGAAACTATAGTACCTAGAGGTAAATGCGGCGGTCCATGCTGGTTTTACGGTGCACGCAGATCATACTCGTAAATTGATCAGGAACTGCCTCCGTGGTGTAGTGGTTAGAGCGTTCGACTCATACCCGGAGGTCGCGGGTTCGATTCCCGGCGGGGGCAACGACTTTGTGTTGTTGTCCTAGTTTGGTTAGGACATTGCAGGCTGATCACCTGATTGTCTAATAAATAAGATGATCCGTGCTTCGGAGGGCACGTTAAGCCGGTCCCGGTCACTGTCTTTGACATTGGTCGTTACCTGAAACCATGTCAGAGGCCTTTAAGGCGGTTTGAAAACTCTGACACTAGTGTTAGTCACTAACACACACGATAAGAAAAAGATTGATCAGGAAATGGGCGCGTTGCAAGTCTTGCAACCCGTCACTATTTTGATTCCTTTTTCCATCGTAACACCCACCTTAGTTTCATTTAGTACTTTAGGGTCTTACGGCCCTGGACGTTGTCTACTCCGTCTGGGATAAAAACGTGGTAATATCTGTAATTAGTAGCGGTAAAGGTGTGAAAGTAAAAAATATAACATGTTGCAACTAAGCCGCAAATATGTCCATTTCTTTAAAATCTAGAGGTTTGTTTATATTTTAATGAAATTATGATTTAGGTGTGTCAATGGTTATGTTCAACAAAATTATTAATACATATAATAAAAGAGTAAAAAAAGTGTGTCTGTACATTAAATATATTTCCAAAAAAAACATTGGGGGCGATGGAGACGTAGTAATAGAGTAAGAATTAAAAAAAAATGTCTGTCTGTTTGTCTGTATGTCTGTTTGTCTGTTTGTACACGCTAATCTCCGGAAATACTGGACGGATTCGAATGAAACTTTTTTTGTTATATAGCTATTAAGCCTGGGCAACATATAGGGTATAAATGATTTTGGAAAATGGAACGCCTGATGCAGAACCATAATGGTCCAGCTAAACTATAAGAGATATAAAAATGCCGCCTTAGTAAAAGTTGTTCAGCCTGATGAGCATTTTCTAGAGACATAAAGTCCACGCGAACGAAGTCGCGGGCTTCGGCTAGTGTCAAATAAAATAACGTAAAAATTATTCTTAAATATTATGACAATGAGAACAAATAGACACGCTACATTTATCTAAGTACTTATAGCTCAAAGCTCTATCTTTCCTAGATTTATCTATGATACAGATAATTTTTTGTCCTGACGGGGCAGACAGAGTCCAGGGCCGTAAGACGATGGGCGTTAAGATGGAAAAGGAATCAAAATAGTGATAGGTTGCTAGTCGCATCGCCTCCATGATTCAAATCTCGCCCATTCTCTCGATCGGCTTTTACGATCTGCGCGAGAAGAGAAGCAGGTGGTACATTCCATTTTTTTTCTTCCAGAACATCATGATAGCAGATTTATATAAGGTATGTTTTAACCACTTCACTCCTCTGTTTCAATTCCGCAACACGCACTAACCTCAAAGCCAGGGGCGTATTTGCAATCCGGGCAGCCCAAGATCGTGTAATATCAGCCCCCCTTTTTCCATCTTCTTCAGTTTTATTATTATTTTACCTATATTTACTATTATAATACCAACTTCTTTGACATTTAAATAAAGTAAGTAGTACCTACCTACGTTTAAATTATTTGTTCGTAAATATTTGAATGCTAATATTATGTCAAAACATAGCGAACTATTATAATATTATATTGTAACATCTTATCTGTATATGTTTGACAAATAAATCATTGATTGATTCATTCATCAGCCTATAACAGTTCACTGAACCAGACCAAAGATAATATAATTACTAACGTAAACCAGACTGAACCAGTCCAGGTCTCTGCCTACTCTTGTAAGAAACAGGCGTAGTCTGTGTAGCAACAGCAACCCCTTTTACAAGCTTTTATTTAGTTCAACATGTCTTTATGTCTGTCTGTCTGTAATCAAATCTTGTATAAGTTAAATTTGGCCTACTTTAATCCGGTTTCCGACTACCTAAGCTAACATTTTTCACGCATAGGTATATAGCTTGATAATGCAATATTATGGTGACATGGAGCTGATATGATGATGGAGCTGAAAAGTGGCCTCAGGAACTTTGTAGTGAAACGCTGTAACCCCATTGATTTTTGGCTCGTTTAATTCGACTTGAGAAGCACTTTAAGCTTGTTAATTATTTTTAGATGCTTGCTTTTCGTGTTTGCAAGTGGTCAAGTCAACACTGATGTCAGATTTTTAAGCTGCCTAAAGGCATCTAACATAGTTTGACGACTGCCATACAATGATGATAGCCGGGACCAACGGCTTATACGTGCCTTCCGAAGCACTGATGAGATCGAGAGATTTATATGCCATTTGTGGTCACCAAGTGCGGACCACGCCCGGGGTTGCTTTACTTGCGAGAGCGCTAGTAATGCGCACTCCCGCCGGGCCACCGAGCTCCTCTGATTTTCAGATAAAAGCTTGTTTTTGTTTAAAAAATATATTTAATACCTACTTGCTTACCTTATTTTCGCATCTATAGCCAGTTATGCACCAGGGATGTTACGAATATCATATTTTCGACATTCTTTTTTTAAATAAATATTTATTAGTAATAAAGGTACAGTTAGTAGGTAGGTTAACATATGAAATTATAACAATCTTTAGTATTCAAATTTTAACACAAGAAATTTATATTTAATGAAAAGTAATTTGACAGCCTTTTCTCTTATGAGGCGATTTCTGAGTGGCTCATAGATGAGCCCGGCTGCACTAAATAATTGCTCACTCGGGAGACCCCGCCCACTTCTAGCATGCACCGACTTGCACAGATTCGCATTCGCAAAACATTCGCATCGTTCGATGCGAATGCAAATGTTGATGCGAATTTTTAAAATGATGCGAATCATTCGTTTATGCGAATGCGAATACAAATATTCGTAACATCCCTATTATGCACAAATATATAACCTTTTACGGTTAAAGAAGGGGGCACAGAGATTTGGGTGCCCTAGGGTGCAGGGCCTCCAAAACCCGCCACTGCTCAGAGCACGCCTAATTGAGGCACCTGAGACAAACTGTCGTAAACCCTACTTGACTACGGCGCCTACGCTTTCCTTCTACCACGAGACGCAACACAACTGTCTCCAACGCTGCGAGACAAGGATGCCTTAATATAAACTCTATGAGCGTGAGAGGAATAGAAATATTTCCAGGATATGCTGCAGGTTTCAAGTCAAACAAATCACTTTAATGGCTCATTTGAACATACCTGCTGAAGTGTTAATTAAAGCATATCCGCTTTCAATTAATTTAATATCGGTGTACTTAATTTAGAACATTTTTAGGGGTTCCGTACCCAAAGGGTAAAAACAGGACCCTATTTCTAAGACTCCGCTATCTGTCTGTCTGTCCGTTCGTCTGTCCGTCTGTCTGTCACCAGGCTGTATCTCATGAACAGTGAATGCTTAGACAGTTGAAATTTTCACACGTGATGTATTTCTGTTGCTGCTATAACAACAAATACTAAAATCAGAATAAAATAAATATTTAAGTAGGACTCCCATACAAAAAACGGTTCTTTTTATAGATTATGGTACGGAACTCTTCGTGCGTGAGTTCACAATCTATAAAAAGTCACTCTTGTTGTATGGGAGCCCCACTCAAATATTAATTTTATTCTGTTTTTAGTAGAAAATTCCAGCTATCACGGATCATGAGATACTTCCTGATGACAGACAGACGGATGGATAGCAAAGTCTTAGTAATAGGGTCCCGTTTTTACCCTTTGGATACGGAACCCTTAAAACGACCTTTAATCACACTAATATTATAAAGACCAAAGTTTGTGAGTGTGTGTGTTTGTTACTTCTTCACGCGCAAACGGCTGGACCAATATTTATAAATTTTGGTATGCAGGAAGCTGCCTCCCTTTTTTTTTTTTTTTTGACGCGGAGAAAATCCCTTCGGATACCTTACCGGTTACGGGACACCGGTAAGGTTATGTGGTGTTACCACTAAAAACTCCGCGGTGTCACCTCTCAACCGCTATCGGCCGGGACCGTGTGCTTCTTCATGCTCCACAGCCCCGGCGAGGCCGGCCGCTACTTAAGCGGCCCCGGCTCGCCAACGGCCTCACGGCACCCTCTGCTGAATCAGAGGGGCCGGAGTAACCGCCGCCTTGGCCTCTTGACCCAAGGACAGACGCGCTGACACGCACACGCGCCTGCCTTCCACTCCGGAGGGCTGTCCGTTGGACGATGGAATCCCGTTTCCACCGTCCAACCAGCCCTCATAATTTGGGGCCTGCGGAAGCAGGCCCTGCCCCAGTCCACCTGACGGCGACCGGGGCCCACACAGCCGGCCGCAGGGGATAGGGAGAACGGCAACGTAACACCGACACTCCTCTTCCCCTGCGGCCCCACCGATGCCGTGCCAAGCGCCACGGCCGCGCTTGGTCGCGGAGGATAGGGCGAGCGGCAACGACACACCGACACTCCTCTTCCCCCGCGACCCCTACCACGGCTGTGATGGTAGGGGGGTCTTCGTCACCCCCCTAGCAGGTACTAAGCCCCCCCATCGCGACAAGATGGGAACCACATCGGGGGGGTAGGAAGCTGCCTCCCTGCATTAACACATAGGCTACTTTAGGAGCGGGTGACACAGCGGGGCGTAGCTATATAGAGATATATTTGAGAGATAGAGAGAGAGAGAGAGAGACAGACAGACATACAGAGAAATACGCGCACGCCGCACGGTTTACAACTATAGCAAAAAGTGTCGTTACAACTTTTGGTCTTAATTTTTCCGTCTAGCCCACTTTCGCAACGCGCTATAAGGAACTTCGTTCCAAAAAATGTTGACTTTTGACTTTGCTTTGAAGAAAATATCTTTCACACTTTGCCAGGCTTATAAGAACTACCTACATTATCTCTGGATATCTTATTCATGCAGCCCAGTTAATCTTCCTATTCTTATCGGCGACAGCGACGGTTCCCCATAAATCAAATAACGGTCGTCTGTCACATTGCATCAATTTCGTGCGCATTTCCCTGACATAAGGGATTTGAGGTTATTAGTCTATGGATTTTTATGACAGAGACGTAAGGAGTTTTTATTTTTAAACAAAAAAGAAAAAACCCTTCATCTGTGCTGCCAGTGTGCTGCTTTGGGGAACTGATTAGGCTGTCTGCCGCCGGTTTATTTGCCAGGCAAATTAAAAATCCCCGACTTTCAAGCGTTTACTGTCTGTCGAAAAAATAACTTTTGGACGACTGAATTGATTTTCATCAAACATAGCCCAAGAACCACTGCAAGGAAACTTGCTTTCACGTAAAAAGGAATAGGTCCATCTGTTCGAGAGCTAAGATCCAAACAGAAACACAGATAGACAGACATTAGAGTCAAACTTATAACATTCCTCTTTTTTGTCAGGGGGTTAAAAACAGACCGACAGACATTGGCTTAGAACACCCCCCTTTTTGTCGGAGTTTCATAAAATAGAGAAAATTCAGCTAAATAAAAATTCCTTGACTCACATGTGTGATATAAATCTATTGCTACGTCATAGTTAATTAAAAGATCCACAATCGAGATAAAAACCTAAAGGTCTCTCATTCAAGGGAGTCTTTTTATAATTGCGTTTGTTATCTTACATGTTTATCCAAGGTCAGACATTTGTTTTTAGTCGCAAAATCCAGAGCGATCCACTTCGTACTGCTTTGGCTTTTTCTGTGAGCTGTAGACCTCACGAGTCTGTTCTTGCATATAGCCCCTTGCATACTGACCCCTTAAAGGTGCGTCTTTATAAGGGCAACTAAATGTGTTACAAACCTTTAAAAATTTTCCGCCATTTTGAATGTATTTTGATCGTAATAAATAAATAAATATTTATCGAACCTGTTTACAAACATTTCACGAGAATCGGTCGAAAAATGAAGGCGAGGACGGACAGACTAATCATATTTAGTGATTGGCCAAAAATTGTCTTTCGTTAGTCTGAAAGACAATTTTTGTCCAATCACTAAAAATGATTAGACGCTTCGCTCGCTCGGTCAATAAGGAGCTTCTCGTAATAGCAGCTCCGAAGCAGCAAAGCTGAGTATATCATATTATTATCATCATCATCAGGTATTTTTGTCTCCACTGCAAGAGCACGACCCTCTCTGTACTACCAGAACCATACTTCGCCAGAGCAGCCTACACTAAGAGGGCTTGGCCTACACTCTCCTCGCTGGCCAGACGTGTTGGAGAGGTCTCATTGAAGTTTTTAAGCTTTGTTTATCGTGTATTTCCTAAAGAGTATGCAACCTCCCACCGGGTTAAGACCAAGAAGGAATAAGACTTTTCTTTTTAAAAAATTTTTGTGCAAACTTTTATTGTGAAGCCAAAGTACTTACGTACTTACGTACGTACGTACTATTAAGACAAATGAAATAAGCCATAAATCGATGGAGTTGCGTCGTTTTATTACTGAGTTCCATCGACCACCTTCCGTGTTCGTGATCAGACCCTAGGCATCGTCGACGATAAAGTGCTCGTCTTTAAAGGTCGACGGACCTGGTTCTATAAGCCCGGACACAAAAACTACAGCGCGTTTTTAGAGTTCCGTACCCAAAGGGTAAAAACGGGACCCTATTACTTAGACTCCGCTGTCCGCCCGTCCGTCTGTCTGTCTGTCACCAGACTGCATTTTATAAACTATATAGATACAGTTGAATTTTCACAGATGACGTTTTTCTATTGCCGCTCTAACAACAAACACTAAAAACGGAATTAAATAAATATTTTAGTGGGGCTGCCATACAACAAACGTAATTTTTATAGATAATGGATACAAAAATTCGATCGGGAATCCGACTTCCACTTGGTCGGTTTATTTTAGATACATGGGAGGTTCGCTTTCTAATTGGGTATTTTCCTAAGCCAAAAAAAAAAATATTTTGCCCTAATAACAAAATAAAACATCGCAAAATAATGTCACTTGTCTTCGAACATATCCATTTTAACGTGATTTTAATTTTTTATTGCAGAAACACTGATAATAAGAGCGCTATTTGACTCCAAAAAACTATGACGTCATCTGCTTGTACTTCATACAAAATCCCATAGAAACCAAGGGCCTGACATGCTTTTATAGAGCGAGACAGTCTTATTGCGACTTCTGAAAGAAGAAAAAGAAAAAAAGACGTGTGGCACTCGGGGACTGCCGCGGTAAAGCTATTGCAAACAAGGAAGGACGGCAACGTCGCAAACGGACGACGGAGACGAAGCGGCAACCTACATGGTAGGCGGAGTGGGGAGGTTTTTTCGTTACGGAATTTCTGGATTCGATCCCCGCGCTCAAGGCCCGCGATAGAAGCTATGCAATAGCTTAAAAGTGCCATGATTTGTCTTTATCACCGACCGAACATTTTTTCATGGTCGGGTTATATGATCACTTCAAATTGCATATATTTAAAGTGATCCAATAACCCGACCATGAAAAAAATATATGAAGTATCATTAATATGTCTTTCTCTTACCCCCGGTCGCTCGGTAGCAAATCTACACTACTTGTATATACTAAATCTTTGATAGAAACTGTTTGTTTTGACGTTTAGAAAAAAGTATCTGATTTGACTTGTTGGAAGCGTATTCAGTCATCAAGCAAACTGAAACATCTCCATTGACATATAACCCCATTTACGAGCACTTACCGTCTGTGAAGTGCTTTATGGGAGTTACCGCCGACTTAAACCAGATAGCTGATCTAGGGCGATAAATCCCAAGCCCGTCTTGTATGGCCACTAACACACATTGCCAACATCTTTCACGATCATTGTTGCCTAGAGGTTTTAGGTTTAGGTTTATTAATTATACCAGGAAAATATATTTGTTTATTCTTATTCTTTTCGTCATCATCATTATCATCAGGTCTTTTTGTCTCCACTGCAGGAGCACGACCTCTCTGTACACGTGAACAAAGCCAGTGGACCCGATGGTATACCAGCTATTGTGCTGAGGAACTGCGCCCCAGAGTTGTCTCCTATCTTGTATTGAATACTTAATAAATTGAGGTCTTGTATTGAATACTGCTCTCACCTGTGGGATGGATCAGCCCAGTATCAGCTTGATGCTTTGGACTCTATCGATAATCGTGCCCGGAGAATCATAGAAGACGAGAACTTAGTCTCTGAAAGACTGCAAAGTCTTGAGCATCGTCGTGGAGTGGCCCGCCTATCTGTCTTTTACAGGCTACACTTTGGAGAATGCTCTCAGCAGCTTCATGATTTAATTCCACCTTCGCCGTTCCATTATCGAACTACCAGGGGTGGGTCAGGGCTCCATCCCTATGTAGTACAAGATCCAACCACTCGTACAAAACGCTTTGCGTCTTCTTTCCTTATACGTACGGCTAGAGACTGGAATGCTCTGCCCTCCCACTTATTCCCCGAAAGATACAATTTGGATGTCTTCAAGAGAAGAGTGAATAGGTATGACTTGAGTATGCGTGATCCATCCCTGACCGTGTCGTCGCCTTCCACCAAGTGAGAAGCGATCAAACGCTACTAAGTTTTAAATAAAAAAAAATAAAAAAGAAGTACTACCCGAGCCAAACTTGGCCAGAGCTGCCAGAGGTCTTGGCCTACACTCTTCATGCTGACCAGACAGCTTTGTTTAGCTTGTATTCCCTAAGTCGCCTTCTACGATATCCACACGGGAGGTCTTGGTTTGGCCCTATTCTACTCTGCCGGAAACCACACGGCTATTTTTTTTTCCCTCCAGAAGGTTGCCACTTCCACAGCGTTGTCTGAGGCCTCATATAGGTCACGTTTAGTGCCGCTGGTGGGGCACGATGGGCAGGAAAGGTGTGTCATAGTATAAAATTATTGAGTTATTTAAATTAGTACAAAGATCTATCCCGTGACCTCAAAGAATCAGCATTTCTATGCAACGTGGCAATGCTGCCAGCCTTCCGGGCGCGTTGCCGACGGTTAATATTTTAGTAGGACTATATAAATTGTAATATTTTTTTAGTTTTAGTTCTTATTTAGTTTTAATTAAAATTTTAATAAGTGTAGTTTGAATTTTATTTAAAAAAACTATAAGACAGACCTTGAAGAGTTTGAAAGATTTTCATGCCACTTGTGGTCACCCATCCAAGAGCGGTCCTCGCTTAGTAAAGCTTAACTTGAGAAAGCGGTAATACTGTGTGCTTGCAAGTTTCTCTATCTCTATAGCAAGCTCTGAATCATGAGTTAATATTTTTTTGGAACGAAGTTCCCTTTAGGACGGTACGGAATTGGCAGATAAAGGCTAGGCGAAAAAGTGTAAGAGTATAGCCTCAAAATTAAGCAGAAAAATTTTCCAGAGGTAAATTTTTTGATATCATTCTTCGTTTCCAAAACATCAAGCGCTAAAATAAAAAATAGGAAACAAAAATTTTTCTGTGAAATTCGAATCTGCAGCCCCAATGAGAGACGGCCTTCTCTGCCATAAAATGCAGTGTGCGCGGGCTGTAAATCTGTCGAGCTGGCTTTTATTAAGTGCCGCGAGAACAGGCCAGTTGTCATCTTAAATACTGTTGTGGACTCAGAAACTCATTCTAAAATGTATCGTCATCAACCACTTGCCGGCAGAGTAGAATAGGGCCACTCCAAGTCCTCCCGTGAATGTCTTAGAAGGCGACTTAGGAAATACAAGCAAAACAAAGCTTAAAAACATCAATGAGACCTCTCCAACCCATCTGGTCAGCGAGGAGAGTGTAGACCAAGTCCTCTACATACATACATACTATCACGTCTTTATCCCTAATGGGGCAGACAGAGCATTTTGGGTATTGCGGTTCTATGCAGAGCCCAGGGCCGCAAGACCCAAAAGCCACTTTTAGCGTCATCAATCTTTTATCGTCACCAAGTCCTCTGGCTGCTAAATATGGCTCTGGTAGTCTATACTGACGTAAACCACCCAAACCAGATGCAGAGCCAGTCTGAAATGAAGCTAAGGCAGCCGATACTTCAGAAGAGTTGACCGAGAGACAGTTGTTTGGAACAGGGTTGTGCTCCTGCAGTGGGGACAAAAAGACCTGAAGATGATCATCAGCCACAGGGTGTCCACTGCTGGACGTAGGCCTCCCATCAATGATATCCATAACGACCGATCGGAAGCGGGCTGTTCCAGATACCAGCTCAACGATAAGATTTTAAAATTAAAACATATAAAATATGTAAAAATCCTGTCCGATCTGTTAAGGTAATGTTAGGAAGCTTGTGTAGGTTCCATTTATCGGTTTCTCTTATACCTAAAATAGCATAAAATATCTGCAGCTTCATACATTTTGGAAAAGGCGGTCTATAAGCTTCTAGCCACTGGATTTTCAACACGTGCCTATGTTAAATTATTATTTAACTATCATGAATAAGTTTCTCCGAAAATACCTCAAATGGAGTTCTTTTGTTTACTACGGGTTCCTATTAGCAAAACCTTGAATGAACGGCGTATAAAAGGAAGCCAAGTGTGTAGTAATGTAGTCATCGCATTGATGTTAAACATAAGATGTCACATTACGACTTCTTTTTCTATCTATCATTAGAACAAAAAGGATTTACAATACAATAGAGACCAACATTTGGAGCCGTATGTATGTATACGGTATGTAACAAAAACCCTGTCCGATCCGTGAAGGTAATGTTGGGTAGCTTGTGTATGTTCCATTTATCGGTTTCTCCCATTCGTGAAATCACAAAAAAAATCTACAGTTCCATACAAAATTAAATACCTACCGTTCCAAAATGTATGGAGCGGCATATTCTTTTTGTGATTTCATGAATGGGAGAAACCGATAAATGGAACATACACAAGCTACCCAACATTACCTTCACGGTTCGGACAGGGTTTTTGTTACATATTGAATAATATAAGAATCTGGTCTGCTAACGTTTCTCTACCTTCCTTGGATCTACTGAAAAAAAATCTCACTTGATCCAATACGGATCTGGACATTGGATCTACTGAGATTTATTGTATTTTTCACTGTCATCTACCAACACAACAACCCGCGACAACGTTTTGACTTGAGAATAAACCCGCTTCTTCTGTTTAAATTACCACTACATACGGTACATAATGATGGTAATTTAAACAAAAGATATTGACAGTTGTCAGATGTTATTGTTTTTTTTAGTGCAGGCATAGGAAAAATGTACCTAAAGTTCGATTGCTGTGTCGTGGCTCGTCAGTTCCGGTGTAATATTTAACATGACAATGAAAAATCCTGACAACACGTAGAGCATTTTTATTCAAATTACTTTCATTTTTATCTTGCAACCCACATAGAATATCTGTGTAACACAAACGTTAACTGGTAGACAACGCTTCTAGCGTTAAGTTCGCCTATTGTTCTATAAAAATTTGTCTATATTTTTGATTAAACGCATCTACAACACTTTTATATTGTTAAGTTGACAAGCCAATTCTGGTTTGCAATAAAGTATACCTACTTGTTTCAAATGCCTTCGACTGTCAATGAAACCAGAGTTTCTTAAATGGTTTGGATGGAGGTATTTACATATTTTCGTACCCAATCATCAAATGACTTGTTTGTAGAATTATTTCCAAGCGCTAGTGCTACATCTACACTTTTTTTAATCAAAGACTCATTGACAGACTTGGCGCGGATAGATCCTTCAATGGGGTAAATAAAGATCAAAGACCTATTGTGTTTGCCGGGCCACGTGCCACTGCACGTGGCCTTATATTAATTAGCTTAGGGTTCCGTAGTTTCGAATGTCATGAGTTCATGCCACTAAAAACGTCTAAAAACTAATTTTCTATTGAATTTGTATGTTTTCCTTTTCCGAGTACATTTTATAAGTAGATCGTCTATAACTTTTTCATAGACCTAGCTTTTTTAAATTTGTTAACCCTACTTATCTAGTTTTCTTTTAAACTCAGTTAGTATATATGTTAACGGAAATGTATAAAATCTAGGAATTGTTTACAATACCTAGGATATGTATACAATTCCGAAGCTAATAAGGAAATGTATTAAATATTGTTTCAAAGATTATGTAATACACACATATTCTAGGAAATGTATAAATTTTCTTGGAATTGTATACATTTCCAAAATCGTATTAGGAAATGTTTATAACGAATGCTTTCTACGAATAAAATGAGTAAAACGGGAGCGAGCGACTTAAGCAAGGCGAAAATAACACAGACACAAAAAAATCTTTGCCATAGCGTGTAGGTTAGGTTCGTTAGGTTTCCTGTGACCAAAACACGAGCGAGCGAGCGACTCTGCTTAGGGCGAAACTAATACATACACAAAAACAACTTTGACGCGGAGTGTAGGGTAGGTTCGTTATGATGATACCGTTCTTGGTACCAATTTGATAGAGCGTTTATACATTTCCGACAGCTACTTAGGAAATGTATATATTACCTAGGAAATGTGTCTAATATAAATTAATTCACACATTTCCGGGCGGTTTTAGGAATTATATACATTTCCTAAGAATTGTATACAATGACGGATTACACACATTTCCGGTAACATATATACTAATGCTGTGATTTATTCACGTGTCCCTAAAAACCGTTCAGCAGACAGAGGTGGACGCTTGACTCTTCTAACAAAAATGTGCACTTTAAAAACAAATATTTAAAAAATGGTTCCCTAAATCGAAAAACTATGTTCACAAGCTTACAATATTTTTAAACGTCCTATTCAACGGTATACAATGGGTTAGTCGAGAAGAAAAAATTTACTCCCACTTTACTCCCATACAAGTTACCTACCTACCTAAGCTACTCTAAAAAAGATTTTTTACAAAATTTTAAGTCATCACTTTTTTGGCATAATTAATATCCATACCCATACCAAATATAGTCTCTGAGTAAAACCGCGGCTGGACAGACAGACAGGGCGAAACTATAAGTTCCTTGTTTACCACGGAACCCTAAAAATTGCGATCGCAACTGGTTTCAGGCGCAGGACTGAGTTGGTTGGTATACATACATACATACTATCACGTCTTTATCTCTAATGGGGCAGACAGAGCATTTCGGGTCTTGCGGATCTATGCAGAGCCCAGGGCGCAAGACTCAAAAGCCACTTTTAGCGTCATGGTGGGTGAGAAGATGGAAAAGCAATCAATACAGTGACGGGTTGCTAGCCGCATCGCCTGTAAAAATGATTCGCATTTTTGCCCATTCCCTCGATCGGCTTTTACGATCTGCGCGGGAAGAGAAGCAGCTGGTACATTCTAAGTTTTTTCGTTTCTCCCAGACCAGCATGGGAGTGGTTGGTATACATACATACATACATACTATCACGTCTTTATCTCTAATGGGGCAGACAGAGCATTTTGGGTCTTGCGGCTGTATGCAGAGCCTAGGGCGCAAGACTCAAAAGCCACTTTTAGCGTCATGGTGGGTGAGAAGATGGAAAAGCAATCAATACAGTGACGGGTTGCTAGTCGCCTGTTAAAATGATTCGCATTTTTGCCCATTCCCTCGATCGGCTTTTACGATCTGCGCGGGAAGAGAAGCAGCTGGTACATTCTAAGTTTTTTCGTTTCTCCTAGACCAGCGTGGGAGTGGTTGGTATACACTAAGAAAGGCCTATTACCAACAGTGGGATATATAAAGTATGATGATAATTAACATATGCTTCGCGTGATCTTGTTATATAATACAATGTGAAAGGGACATCCCCGTAAGAAATCAAACCACGGGCTATACTACATCACTATAGTTTGACGACCTCCGTGGCGTAATGGTCAACACGCTAGACCGCCAATCCGGAGGTCCTGGGTTCGATCCCCAGCCAGGGCAAGTTGGAAAATGGCCTTTTTCAAATTGTCCTAGGTCTTGGATGTTTATCTATACATGTATTTGTTATAAAATGTAGTATCGTTGAGTTAGTATCCCATAACACAAGTCTCGAACTTACTTTGGGGCTAGCTCAATCAGTGTAATTTGTCCCTATATATTTATTTATATTTATTATAATAGTACAATGAAATTAGAGTCACAGTCAAAAACAAACCGAAAATCGGCACTTCCATACAAGTGAGCAGCAGCCCGCGCATTTTGTATGAGAATTTCTGTTATTTTTATTTCATTAAACTACCATGATCTAGTATATCCCACGGAACAATTTATTACGGGTTCCTTCCACGTTTAATACAAAAACTCTACAAAATAAGCAAAAAATAACCGAAAAATAAGTAAATATTCGCTGGATAGGACTTCTTTATGTACATTTTTATGGCACGTCGCCGCGAAGCCAGAAAAAACAGTTATCTCCTGAAATTAAATGTCACCGGTGGAATAAAAAATGTTGCGAGGTGCCTTGTGCGTAATATCACTTCTGCGGCCCTGGCAGGAGCACCCTTTGCATACCTGCGTCAGGGCTGATACAGCTCATTTAAAAAATACCTTTTGTATTCATGAGAAATAATATTCCAGCCTTTTAACTGGGCACGAACGAAACTGCAAACCTTATTTAAAATAATAAATTTTCTCGATCATAATGAAAGGCAAATATTTTGAAAAAGAATGTCTACAAAACCTTCTAAATTATTACGTCTTACAAGCGAAAAAAGCCACAATAGAAAATAATTCGCAATTCGGACTCTGTTACTCGGAAAATCTGAGACCGGCTGGTATCCGGCAGAGTAGTATTACTAGTAGAATATATATGACTTCAAGCAGGCACTCCAAGTCTTGCCGTGGATGCCGTAGAAGGCGACTTAGCAAACACAATCTAAACAAAGCTTGTAAACATCAATGAGACCTCTCCAACCCGTCGGGCCACCGTGGAGAGAGTCCTCTGACTACTCTGGAAATGTACGGCTCTGGTGGTAAAGAAAGTAATAAAGAAAAATACTTTATTTGATGCAATACAGGAGTTACATTGGTACAGAAACGGTCGTGCTTCTGCAGTGAAGACAAAAAGATCTGATGATCATAATGATAATTAGTGGGGAATGTTGCATGACACTGAAGCGCGGATATGCAGTAACATCTGTCTTGCTTACCGCTTCTGGAGTAATCCCACGCATGCTGAAACTAAGTTATAATGACTGTATTTACTACATTAGTCAGATGTCTTTACGCAGCTCGAAAAATCTTACACAAGTGCGATCTGACTCACTCGATAAGAGAGTTCTTTTTAATACTACTTATTCCTTTTTGTATTTGGTAAGCTAATTGTAGACCACATCCTCTAGGTACTCTGACCAAGTATGGCTCCAGTAGTACAAAAAGGGTTGTGCTCTTGCAGTGGAGACAAAAAGACCTGATGATGATTGAAAATATATTCATTGTTAGTTGTAAGGTTCCCTAGTCGGTTATTAGTTTTTGAACCATATACCATAATCTTTTTGAATCATAGCAAATGGAGCTCTATAGTCTCTGCCTATCCCTGTAGGAAACAGGCGTGATATTATTATGTATGTAGGTATCTTTTTGGAAGGTGACATCCCTATGATAGCATACTACGCAAAACCTACATAAAATGCTCATCACGTAAGGTAGGTATCGTATTGAGTGCAAAATATATTATCTTAGCCTTTTTCACGTACTATCCTAGCGATACAATTTCCTTAAAGGCGTAGGCTGAATTTCAAAACAAATAAATATATCGTAAATAAATCGAATCTCGGATTTACCTTGGGGCTAAGTCAATCTGTAATCAGTAGGTATATAGGTATGTATAACGTGGAAGGGACATACCTGTAAAATATCGAACCATCGAGCCATGGGCTATACTAGACCACTGGTGCTCCCAAAAAATATCAAAATCTGTTGTGTAGTTTGGGGTGATCTCGACTTTTAGTTTTCAAAAATCCTACTAATATTATTAATGCAACAGTGAGTTTGTATATTTGTTTGTTTGATTGTTACCCCTTTACGCTTCAAACACCGAACCTGTTTAGATGAAATTTGACATGGATATAGTTTGATACCCAGGGAAGGACATAGGATAGTTTTTATCCCGAAATTCCCATGGAGCGAAGCCCACAGGCACAGCTTCATCTTAAAAAATCTACGTACATATATCTACAACTGTTGAAATTGGCGTTATTATGAAATGCAACAAATAAATTCAAATCAAAGTATTTTTTAAACTAATTCGGTTTAATTCGTTTTTACTTATGTCAATTATAAGCCGTGTGGTTTCTGGCAAAGTAGAATAGGGTCACCTTAAGTTCTCCCGTGAATGCGACTTAGGAAATATAAGCTAAACAAAGCTTATAAACATCAATGAGACCTCTCCAATCCCTCCATCTGAGTATAGACCAAGTCCTTTGGCTGCTGTGGCTAAGTATGGCTCTGGTAATACAGAGAGGGTTGTGCTCCTGCAGTGGAGACAAAAGACCTGATGATAATGATATGTCAATTATAATAAATATACCTATATCAATTAACCCACAAGAAATGGTAACCCACAAGCTTGCCAAATTGTGGAGACATGTACAAATTGGCATGGTTTTTGTCGACCTCTAATTGAGTCGGATTTCGTTCCTGATCTGTGGCCTGTTTGTTATAAAGACATATAAAAGTTGTTAATCTGTAATCCTGCCATATTCTGTATTATATTAATATTCCATACGGTCTGAGAGAAAAAAAATAGAATGTACCAGTTGCTTCTCTTACTGCGCAGATCTAATAAAATAATTCGAATTTGTTACTTATCTCAATTTGTTGCTGTAAATGTTTTTAGATGTTTTGTTTATTATATTACGCATTCAAAACCTTACCTTTAGGATATTATATAAATACGTTGATGATGATGATAATGAAGAAGATATTAAGCATTTTAGCGGAAAAAAGGGAGACATGGAAAATACTCTATGTAGTTCTACAAAAATCTAGGTCTTAAATTTATTGATGACGATGATGATCAAACTGCCTCCGTGGTGGAGTGGTTAGAGCGTTCGGCTCATACTCGGCGGTCGCGGGTTCGATTCCCGGCGGGGGCAATGACTTTGTGTTGTTGTCCTAGGTTGGTTAGGACATTGTAGGCTGTTCACCTGATTGTCTGAAAAGTAAGATGATCCGTGCTTCAGAGGGCACGTTTAGCCGTCGACCCCGGTCACTGTAGACATTGGTCGTTACCTAAAACCATGTCAGAGGCCTTTAAGGCGGTTTAAAAACTCTGACAGTAGTGTTAGTCACTAACACACACGATAAGAAGAAGAAGATCAAATCCGTGTTATTAAATCGGTTTAATGTCATGTATGTTTTATTACAACTAAGTTAGTGAAACTCGACTTATTGCAAATATCTGGAACATAGATCACTATGACACCATCCACATCACGATTAAATAACCGGCCAAGTGCGAGTCGGACACGCGCACGAAGGGTTTCGAACTATTTATTATTATTTATCAAAATTTCCCATGCTGGTCTGGGAGAAATAAAAAAACTTAGAATGTACCAGCTGCTTCTCTTCCCACGCAGATCGTAAAAGCCGATCGAGGGAATGGGCAAAAATGCAAATCATTTTAACAGGCGATGCGGCTAGCAATCCATCACTGTATTGATTGCTTTTCCATCTTCTCGCCCACCATGACGCTAAAAGTGGCTTTTGGGTCTTGCGGCCCTGGGCTCTGCATAGTACCGCAAGACCCAAAATGCTCTGTCTGCCCCATTAGGGATAAAGACGTGATAGTATGTATTATCAAAATTTACGTTTGTTGTCTGGAAGCCGCAGTTAAATATTTACCCATTCCATTTTTGCTGTCGTTGTTATAGAGGCAACAGGTCTAGCTACCTATCACGGTCTATGAGATACAACCTGGTGACAGACAGACAGACGGACAGTGGAGTGTTAGTAATAGGGACCTGTTTTTACGCCTTGTCTACGGAACCGTAAAAACGTCGGTTAAATACAGAATTGTGTCAGTTTGAAAGTGTGTGACGTAAAAAGTGCTATTATTTAACCGACATTCGGTAGTCACAACTTTTAGCCTGACTATGTCTGACAAAAAGCGGCAGTGGACAAAACAGCAAATTCCGTTTTGATCAGTCGCATGAGTACCATCTGCTCCAAAGGTTTTGCAGCGGTCTCGGAAATTGATTCTCTTTGTACTTTTATTTACTTAATTAAGAGTCCGGCGACCCTAGACTTCTCCATACAAACGTAGTACACGTTTAATTTTGAAACCACATGTCAGATTCCGGTAAAAATTGGTAATTGTAAAGAAATTGCAATTATCTAGGGTTATAACTGGTTTCCTATACTAAAATTATGAACTGGAAAGAAAATATAACGATTTAGAAGTTTCCCATACTAATGGTCAAAAATGATATAAAACACTATATTCTATTTCAAGTTCATATTTTTAATGTCGGAAACTAGTTATAAACCTAGATAATTGCAATATCTTTAAAATTACAAAATTTTGCCCAAATCGGACATGTCGTTTTGAAATAAAACGTAGACTACGTTTGTATGGAAAGTTGTATTTTGGTCTAGGGTCGGGGGACCCTTAAGATAGATAGATAGATAAAGACTTTATTTGTACCAACAAAGACACACATCACAATACAATACAATAATTAAACCAACGAAATTAACACAAACACACCAGTCAGGCTGTGATTATGTGTCGCAGTAATACAAATAGGCAGAAGCTCAGCGCGTATCTCACTACAAGAGCGAGGCACTGATTTTCAGCTGCCGCCTGTGGCACAACCTGTGGGTTCTTGCGGGTACGTGCAGCAAAACGGTCGCGTCACACTTAAGTAAGTAGGTATATTATATAGTACAGATAGCACAAACATAATAATAAATAAACAAAATATGCTAGAGGACAATACCATGGGAAACGCAAAATAAAGGATTAGGTAGTATAGTAATTAATCTTCCATGCTGGTCTGGGAGAAAAGAAAAAACTTAGAATGTACCAGCTGCTTCTCTGCCTGGGCAGATCGTAGGAGGCGATCGAGGGAATGGGTAAAAAATCAAATTATGTTAATAGGCGATGCGGCTAGCAACCCATCACTATTTTGATTCCTTTTTCCACCTTCTTGCCTACATCAAGCTAAAAGTGGCCTTTGAGTCTTGCAACCCTGAGCTTCTTTCTGCTTAGAGCCGCAATACTCAAAATGCTCTGTCTGCCTCATTAGGGATAAAGACGTGATAGTATGTATGTATGTATGTATGTAAGTAATTAATTTATCAATTAAAAGTACAAAGTACAAATTAAATAGTTATTTGTACTTACTTTTTTAAAGGAATTAGATAAAATTTATGTAGTAAACCTACCTAACCTAACAAGCCCTTTTTTCAAACGAAAAAAGGAATTTTCTAAATCGGCTAAGGCGTCTTCGAATTCGGTAAAATTAGAAAAATCCCCGATTTTTAAGAACGCCATCTAGTGATAAGTAACGGATTTATCATTTGCTAGGCAAATTTAAAACCTCGACTTGCAAATTAATTTTTAATGGCTAAACCGATTTTTATCAAACATTGCTATATAGCATTTTCTCCCATGCTGGTCTGGGAGAAATAAAAAAAACTTAGAATGTACCAGCTGCTTCTCTTCCCACGCAGATCGTAAAAGCCGATCGAGGGAATGGGCAAAAATGCAAATCATGTTAACAGGCGATGCGGCTAGCAACCCATCACTGTATTGATTGCTTTTCCTTCTTCTCGCCCACCATGACGCTAAAAGTGGCTTTTGGGTCTTGCGGCCCTGGGCTCTGCATAGAGCCGCAAGACCCAAAATGCTCTGTCTGCCCCATTAGGGATAAAGACGTGATAGTATGTATGTATGTATGTTAAATAAATAAAAAAATAATATATAAATAAAATCATTATCTTTATGCCGTGGCCTTTGTACCCTGCCTACCGTAAGGAAGGGATGAAAGGGCATAAAAAATGTGTGATCCAGTTTATAATCCGAAGAGTACCGATTTACACCACAAAGGGAGTGCGACCCTATGCGACCTCTACAATGATGTAATTATACTGTATAGACGTCGCATAGCAATATGGTTGTGGTCTTTGCTTTGTACAGATACAGACAGGATACAGATACATTTTCGCGTCTATATCCCTGGCGGGGCATTACTGCAACAACATGCGATAAGCGGCTCCCAATGAAATTAAAGGGAAAGATATATAAGACGGTAATAAGACCTGCTTTGTTGTATGGAGGCGAATGTTGGGCTACGAAGAAGAGAGCAGAACATAGGTTATATGTAGCAGAGATGCGAATGCTTAGGTGGATGTGTGGGGTGACGAAGATGGA
Source organism: Acrobasis consociella (assembly GCA_963555685.1). NCBI lineage: Eukaryota > Metazoa > Arthropoda > Insecta > Lepidoptera > Pyralidae > Acrobasis > Acrobasis consociella. Next base: position 3,568,227 of record OY743127.1, read on the forward strand.
TAAGATCAGGAATAAATATATAAGAGGGAGTTTGAAGGTAGCACCAGTAAAGTAGAAAAGTTAAAAAGCCACCGTTTAACATGGTACGGCCATGTCAAGAGGCGAGATGCCGAACATCTGGCAAATAAAATGGTTAGCTTAAAGGTAGATGGCCACAAAGATAGAGGACGACCTAAAAAGATGTGGGGGGAATGTGTAAGGCGGGACATGGAGGAGAGGGGGGTTAGTACAAATATGGTTAATGATAGAAAACTGTGGAGAGAGTTGACATACAGAGCCGACCCCAAATAGGGATAAGGCGAGGAAGATGATGATCCCTGGCGGGGCAGACAGAATCCAGAGCAGTAAGACCCAAAGAGCACGCTTAGCGTGACGACGGGTGTTAAGATGAAAAAGGAAAGAAAATAATGATGGGTTGCTAGCCGCATCGCCTATTACCATGATTCAAATCTCGCCCATTCCCTCGATCGGCTTTTACGATCCGCGCGGGAAGAGAAGCAGCTGGTACGTTCTAAGTTTGTAAAATGTATACTTATAATAAGTAAAAATAAGTTTTTTTTTTGTATTAAAATGTTTTTACTTTTATTGTAAGGCCAAAGTACTTATTAAGACAAAAAAATAAGTCGTAAATTGATGGAGTTGCGTCGTTTTATTACTGAGTTCCATCGACCACCTTCTGTCTCCGTGATCAGACCCTGGGCATCGTCCACTATAAAGTGCTTGTCAAGACTAATAAATATAAAAATAAATAAATATATAAATATATAGGGACAAATTACACTGATTGAGCTAGCCCCAAAGTAAGTTCGAGACTTGTGTTATGGGATACTAACTTAACGATACTATATTTTATAACAAATACATATACAATGTCCTTTTTAATTAAGTACAAATATTTTAAGGGGTGGTTCAGTCCATCATTCCTAACTTCTTCTTCTTATCGTGTGTGTTAGTGACTAACACTAGTGTCAGAGTTTTTAAACCGCCTTAAAGGCCTCTGACATGGTTTTAGGTAACGACCAATGTCAAGGACAGTGACCGGGACCGACGGCTTAACGTGCCCTCCGAAGCACGGATCAACTTACTTATCAGACAATCAGGTGATCAGCCTGCAATGTCCTAACCAAACTAGGACAACAACACAAAGTCGTTTCCCCGCTGGGAATCGAACCCGCGACCTCCGGGTAAGAGCCGAACGCTCTAACCACTACACCACGGAGGCAGTAACACCAGATCATTCCTAACAACTATTCCCAATAAATGTATATCGAATAATGAAAAAAATATTTTACTGATATCACGTGACTAGTTCGGTTTGTATGAGAAGCTGAAATTTTTTTTTTCGTATTTCGATATACATTTATTGGGAAAAGATGTTCTAAATGATGGACTGAACCACCCCTTAAAATATTTTTACTTAATTAAAAAGGACATTGTATAGATAAACATCCAAGACCCAGGACAATTTGAAAAAGGCCATTTTCCAACTTGCCCTGACCGGGAATCGAACCCGGGACCTCTGGGTGGCGGACTAGCATGATGACCACTACGCCACGGAGGTCGTCGAATTCTACTAAATGACGTAAGTTATTTTATAACTGGGTCTTGGATGTTTATCTATGCAACGTAGAAAGGACATACCCGTAATAAATCTAACCACAACCTATATTATAGATCACTATAGTACAATGACAATAAAATAACAGCCAAAAAACAAAACAAAATCGATATTCCCATACAAATTGACCGGGCGGCTACACAATTTAGCATAAAAGTGCCGAATTTTAAAAAAATTGACTGTTATTTGTCAAACCCCAGAACCTCTTCCCCGTTGTATGTATTTGTAATAAAATATAGTATCGTTGAGTTAATATCCCATAACACAAGTCTCGAATTTACTTGGGCTAGCTCAATCTGTGTTATTTGTCCTTATAAAAAAAATAAGAAGAAAAAGATGTTTCTCGAGCGAAGGTGCTACATCTACAAAATTCGTGGTCAAAGAATCTCAATGATAGATTCATGAATATTTAGCAGATTTAAATTGTATCACTGAAATCTCTCTCGTCCCATTGTTGAAATATTTTATAATATTCTGTCCCGTTTTAACCAAGGATCTTCTGGATTTTTCGCGATTTTAGGTAAATTATGCACTGTTACTCGTATTTTCATCATCAAAGATCTATAAGAGCATAATTAGACCTGTCATTATGTATGGTGCTGAGTGCTGGGCAACCAAGGTGATGGATGAAAGACGATTGCATGTAGCGGAGATGAGAATGTTGAGGTGGATGAGTGGTGTGACTAAAATGGATAAGATAAGAAATGAGTACGTAAGAGGTAGTGTGAAAGTAGCCCCAATTACAGAGAAGTTGCGAAGTAGTAGGTTAGGATGGTATGGGCATGTATTGAGGAGAGAAGAAAGTCATGTTACTAAAAGAGTGTTGAATATGAAAGTTAATGGGAAAATAAATAGGGGGAGGCCAAAGAAAAGGTGGTTGGAATGTGTGAGGGAGGATATGGGAAAACGGAATATAACATCGGAGCTGGCTCAGGATAGGGGAAAATGGAAGAAACTTACATGTTGTCCCGACCCCACATAATGTGGGATAAGGAGAGGAAGATGATGACTCGTATTTTCATCATCGTATCATAGAGGTCAGCTCTACTCCACCTATCGTCACCTCGTCTTGCCAGGTGTCCTGCCCAACTCCACTTGAGATCTATAACACGCTTTCCGGCATTCTGAACTAGTTCTTTATCGGATCACGATGTTAGGGTTTCGGTCTTGTAGTTTGATGCTTGTAGTGCTGACGGAGTGGTGGCCCCTAGATCACAGAATTAATAATAGTATTTTATACAGAACGGAAACTCGCACCGACCCCCGCAACCCCTCCCCCGTTATAGGGCCGTGTAAGCGCCTGTAAAACAGGGTTTTTGCTAGTCGCACGTTAACGTTACGCGAGTTTCTTAAGATTATTGAATCATAATGATGGGAAACTGCGCATATTATCATTGTTTATCCACGGAAAACAATAAAGAACGAAAATTTTATAGATTTCCGAGTAGGTAATAAAAACAGGTAAGCAAAGCAACAATTTTTGTGGTGGCGACCCTGATTGTTTAACTCACACATTGAACGTGTGCACGGATGTATTGTTTCGTTTGTAGTTTTGGTAAATATGCTGCTCCGTTTCTATGAAGTGCGTTACCTGTGCCTAGATGGTAAACGTAGTGTGGGTCTTCCAAGCGCTAAATGGGATGATGACATAAGAAAAGTCACGGGTCGAAACTGGTTTCGTAAGGCGCAGGATCGATGTAGTTGGCATACATTGAGAGAGGCCTATTCTCAGCAGTGGGATATGGAAGGCTGCCGATATTGATGATAATGATTAAAGAGGTAGTATAGTATTTCCTCCTAATGGTGACCACTTATCATCAATCCAACTGCGACATATATATCTTTGTCATTTTTGTATCTAACTTTTATAATCTAACCGATGGGTCAAATATATTTTCCATTCGTCATGTCTTTTACTACAAACTAGTAGTAATTTGAAACATATATATCTTTAGCTGCACTTCCTTCTTTGCTAACTTTCTTACTAACTTACATTTGTGTATCAAATGTTTGGAGTTAACTGGCTGTGACGGATAGACAGACAAGCTAGTGATCCTATAGATATATAAGGGTTTCGTTTCTAGGGTTCCGTAGTAAACAAGTAATCCTTAGAGTTTCACCATGTCTGTCTGTCTGTCTGTCTGTCCGTCCGCGGTTCTACTCAAATTCAATAGATAATCAGATTTTAGGCGTTTTTAGTGGCATGAACTCAAAGTTGGCATTCGAAACTACGGAACCTTACACTGCGCGTGGCCCGACACGCACTTGGCCAATTATTACCTTTGAGGTACGGAACTATAAATAATAACAAAGCGATGTTTCTTCTCCATGTTTCAACATTGTAGTCTATCGGCTTGTTTTAACCTAGTTAAACTGTATCTATTCAAACTGCGCATTGACTGATTGAAGAGTTTTCGACATATTTGGTACACAAACCAACCGACAGACGAAAGATGTGATCTGATTTCCTTGGCCCGGAGTTTATAAATAATATACGCAAGATCATGATATAAATATAGGTACAGGTAAGGAAGGTGCTTACTGTTTTTACTACAAGCTTTTATTTCACTTGCAATGTATCTAGTATGTATGTATGTATGAATGTTTGTTTAGGTCAATCTTGCAACTGAATTTTTAACCATTTATCCCCAACCGATTTAGCTGAAATTTTGCGTACTTGTGTTATTTTAAAAACAGTTGTACAAATAGAGGTCAGGGTCCAAAAGTATGATTGTAATTAGTCCGTCTTTAAGATTATCCAAAAATAATGGACCCGTATTTTTCAGTTTACCAAAAAAGTAAAACTTTACAAAGATACGAAGTGTCAAAGTTCCGTAGTGGGGGCTTGCGACATCACACTTAAGTTAAAATCGTGGTTAAGTGTGACGTCACGCGAAATTTCAATGCACTGTATCTTTGTCATTTTTGGTTTCTCAGAGAAAAGAAAAAATATGTGTACAATATTTTTTAATAATCTAACCGATGGACCAAAAATATTTTTCCATTCGTCATGCCTATGGTTACATATGGTGGACCTGTCCCAGAAGAGATCTCTTTAGGTCGACCAGAGGTACAACAGTAATGGACATAAGACATGAATAGGAAGGCAGAAGTACGTATAGAAGAACGAAATACAATAGGTGTAAATTTTGCTAATATATCTATCTTGGTCCTTGGTCTGAATAGATAATAATTTAGGGAATGAAAAACCCCCACTGGCGTATTTACTATGAAATATTAGTATTTCAGAGCCAAAATATCGGCCATTACAATAAATTACGGCTAAGCCGGTAATACCTAAATATCAGTAGGAAGCCAGTAAATCTGGTCACCACTAAAAAGCTCGCTTCTAGATTAATTTTACGATCGAGTTACGGACGTGATATACCGTTCTGTTTTTATTTCTCCAGCCAAAGCCCGCGACTTCGTGCGCGTGGACTTTGTGTCTCTGGAAAATGCTCATCCGGCTGAACAACTTTTGCTAAGGCGTCATTTTTATATCTCTTATAGTTTAGCTGGACCGTTATTTAGTCCAGGTGTTCCGTTTTCCAAAATCATTTATGCTCTATATGTTGCCCAAGCACAGCTATATAAAAAATAAGTTTCATTAAAATCCGTTTAGTGCTTCCCGAGATTAGCGTGTACAATCATACAAACAGAGACACAGACAGACAAACAGACATTTAAAAAAAAATCTTACTCCATTACTATGTCTTCATCGCCCCAATATTTTTTTGGAAATATTTTTTATGTACAGACACTTTTTTACCGTTTTATTATATTTATAGATCAGCTTAAATATTGGCGTTGAAGACTTTGGGAAATCCATTCGTGGGTAAAGTTTTGGAACCGGTCGTCAACCTTGGAAAAGGAGGTGTAAGAAGATATTATTGTGCTTAGTCGTTTAGTCTTCTTCTTATCGTGTGTGTTAGTGACTAACACTATGGGTATGAGCCGAACGCTCTAACCACTACACCGCGGAGGCGTTTGTGAGACTTATGAGTATGAGTGATGCAGATAACTTCATTTTATGGTAGTGATACCCGATAGGGTTCATAGTGTACCTAATATAAGACAGTAACTTTTAGTAAGTAGTTAGAGTTTAGTAGTAGAAGTGATGTACACTATGAAATGCAATAAATAATTTGAATTGAAGTGAACTGAAAATTAGATCTAAATATGTTCTGCATCCTGCGCCTTCCTGCAACTTTGCAAAGGTCGTCTGACCATCTAGCAGGTGGGTGTCCTTCCGATCGGTCATTTTGGAAATCCTTGGGGGAGGCCTATGTCCAGCAGTGGACTTCCTGTGGCTGATATGAATGTGAAATTCTACTGAATGATGCTAAAAACAGAATTTGTAGTAGTACTACTACTCTAAGGCGGAAGCCACACGGCTAAGAAATGAGCGTTGGCCACTAACACATTCAAGAGAGTGTGAATCACCTAATCACATTGCCCTCATTCACAAATAAACAAAGTACCTGTTTCCCCGACCTTCGTAATGTGGTTTCATGTTCAGTTTATGGTCGCCCTGAAAGGCAGTAGCCACGTCCGCCGCAAGCAGGGTCTATTCTTACTCATAGGATACGTTTTCAAGGAGCAGTCCCTTGAAACTTGACAAGTATGCCCTTTCAAACAAAAAAAAATCGTCTTCAAATGAGTCTGTGTCTCCACTGTGGGAGCACGACCCTTTTTGTACTACCAGAGCCATACTTGGCCAGAGCAGCCAGAGGACTTGGCCTACACTCTCCTCGTTGGCCAGATGGTTGGAGAGGTCTCAATGATGTTTATAAGCTTTGTTAAGCTTGTTATTCCTAAGTCGCCTTCTGCGACATCCACGGGAGGACTTGGAGTGGCCCTATTCTACTCTGCTGGAAACCACACGGCTATTCTTACTCATTGGATACGTGTTCAAAGAACAGTGCCAAGAAACTTGAAAAGTATGCCCTTTCAAACTAACAAAGAATTTTCCAAATCAAACCAGGCGTTTTATAATAATCGGTGAATATACATAAAAAAAGATCGCGACGATTTGATAACCTCCTCCTTTTTCGGAAGTCGGTTAATAAATAAATATATATGGACAAATCAAATAGAATGATTCTAAGATGCCTGGACCGATTTAGAAAATTCATTTTTCTTATTTTATAGAAATTTTATCCCAAATTGGTTGTGTAGTTTGAGAGTAAAGTCGGTTTTCAGTTTTTAAAGTTTCACTAGATTATAATATGTAAAAGTATTTATTATCAGTTTATAAAGTAAAATAAATAAAGTCTGCATATTTGACTATTCCCTCAATAGGCTTTGCCGATCTGAAGAGAAGCAGCTGGTACATCCTAATTTTATATTTTCTCCCAGACCAACGTGGAAGAATAGCAGTGACGTGCACAAATATTTTTTTACAGGGTAGACTCTCTTAACTAAATTATCAGGGCTTCATATCGAGTAAAATACATTTCTCGCTAGTATCCGACCTCAGTCCGACATTATAATATTAGGGTGGTACAGGGCATGGTATAATAAAACAAGGTATTCTCTTCCCGAGATGGAACTTGACTACGTCACGATAAGTGTTGCCACTGATTGTTGTTCACTAAATTTAAGGACTTTCTCAATTAGTTCATGAATAATAAATAAAATATTAAGTAACTTAGCTATTTACTATCTCGCGATTGTCGCGTGATTCATGAATTCAATCTACACTAATATTATAAAGAGGAAAGATTTGTTTGTTTGTTTGTTTGATTGTATTGAATAGGCTCCGAAACTACTGGATCGATTTTAAAAATTCTTTCACTGTTGGATAGGTATGTTATCCCTGAGTGACATAGGCTATGTATGTACCACGGGCGAAGCCGGGATGGACCGCTAGTATTTTATAAATTGATATAATGGATTATTAATTCGAAATTGGTATATAAAGTTCAAAAATGCATTACGCTCGGGTAATTCAATTTCACACAGTGGCAACATATCAAACTGATGACGTAGTCAAGTTCCACCTACGTCATCAGCTGTCACGGGAAGAGAATACCTTGTTTTATTATACCATGGTACAGGGTAGACAAATTCTGTCTGTGTAAGAAATGTACGCTACTAAACAATAGGCACTAACAGAGCCAGTAGATGTGAAAACCCCACTTGACTGCAAACTAATGTTATTTGTCTGGCAATTTTTAGAAAACACTATAAGTGTTGCGAGCCTTTTTACTATTATGCCCTTGCCTAAGTTTTTATCCCGGGCCAAAGATTTTAGGCTATGGGAATAAAGAGAACGTTTTATGTCACCACACTTAATTCCGTAGAGGGGGTAGTAAGAAACGTGATCTTATGATCCAAAGGGAATTTTTTAGGTAAGTTTTTAATATATAAGGTCTAACAAAATATACTGAAACTATTTGAAAGGTGAATTCAGACCATGATACTGAACAACTTACCCCATGGAACACGTATCGAAATATGAAAAGTAGTTTTTGGTCACCTATACAAGTTGACTGATCAATCAGCGATTCGAGTTTGTATGGGAAGCCAAAAAATATTTTCCACGTTTCGACATTGTTCCTTCAATCAATCAATCAATCAATCAATTTATTTATTTGCATAAAATGTAGGTACATCGAGATCTTAAAGTATTATTCTTCCCTTTTACATTTTACCTTCTTGCGTTGGTATGCAAATTTTGTTTGAGTCATATATAATTAAATAATATTAGGTACTTACTTCATTCGATTATTATATTTTATCGTCTAAAAACTCATTAATTGTGTAATAACATTTGTCAGAAGCTATGCCAAACACACTTGCACCAAACATAGATGTCTTGTGTGTCATCGGCCAAATTCTGTCGTTGATGCGAGTGGAACTGAGGAATTGGAAACGATGTATATTTAATCTCACAAAAATCCTTGGGGTAAGTTGTTCACGATCACGGACTTAAAATAGTTTCAGTATATTTTGTTAGACCTTATAATGTATTAATTTATATACATTTTATTATGAAACTAGCCGAAGCCCGCGACTTCGTTCTCGTGGACTTTATGTCTCTGGAATATGCTCATCAGGCTGAACAACTTTTACTAAGGCGGCATTTTTATATCTCTTATAGTTTAGCTGGACCATTATGGTTCTGCATCAGGCGTTCCATTTTCCAAAATCATTTATACCCTATATTGTTGCCCAGGTTTAATAGCTATATAACAAAAAAAGTTTCATTCAAATCCGTCCAGTATTTCCGGAGATTAGCGTGTACAAACAGACAAACAGACAGACATTTTTTTAAAATTCTTACTCTATTACTTCGTCTCCATCGCCCCCAATATTGTTTTTGGAAATATATTTAATGTACAGACACACTTTTTTTACTGTTTTATTATATGTATAGATAGATATCATCATATCAGCCACAGGAAGTCCACTGCTGGACATAGGCCTCCTGCATATATTTATGAAATATAGCAGATTTTATTCAGCACAAAAAAATCATCAAGTTAAAGTCATATTAAATGTCATAGAAAATTTATGTGAATCGGGCAGGATTACAAAAATAACCGGCCAAGTGCGAATCGGATTCACACACTAAGGGTTCCGTACCATTATCTATAAAAAATCGCATTTGTTGTATAGGAACCCCACTTAAATATTTATTTTATTTTGTTTTTAGTTGTTATATTGGCAACAGAAATACATAATTTGTTAAAAAATTGATACAGCCTGGTTACAGAGAGACGGACAATAGGGTTCCGTTTTTACCCTTTGGGTACGGAACCCTGACAAGTTGATTCTAATCGAATCTTCTACAGTTTTTTGGTTAAGGCCGCTTTTAGGAATCAAATTAGTAATTGAAAAAAATCAAACGGGTTGCTAGCCGCATCGCCAGTTAAAATTATTCGCATTTTCGCCCCTCGATCGACTTCTACGATCTGCGCGGGAAGAGAAGCAGCTGGTGCTGGTACATTGTAAGTTTTTTCTTTTCTCCCAGACCCGCATGGAAGATGCTAAAAGTGGCCTTTGAGTACTGCGGCCTAAACAGAGCTGCTTAGAGCTGCAAGACCCAAAGTGCTCTGTTTAGCCCTTTATGGATAAAGACGTATTTTTCAAAACTAAAAGCCGACTTCACCCCCATTCTGCACATCCGATTTGATACAATTTCTATGGGACCACCCTTTCAAACAATAAAAAAACCCAAATTAGTCCAGGCGTCTTAAAGTAATCGGTCAATATCATCATCGTCATCAGGTCTTTTTCTCTCCACTGCAGGAGCACGACCCTCTGTACTACCAGAGCCATACCTAGCCAGAGCAGCTAGAGGACTTGGAATACTTGAATCGGTGACCAAAACTAAAAAAATACATAGAAGTACTACGAAATGGTAACCTCTTTTTTGAAGTTGGTTAAAAATACGCGCAAAAAGCTCGCCGCCTCGCTGTCAACAACGCTCGCAAAGTGTAGCCAACCACACGAACTTTATCGCAATAAAATATGAATAAAACCCTTTGATGTGACAATTTCTATGGGATTTGTATAAAATATAGACTATAATGACGTCTTAGTTTCTTTTTTTTTTATTTTTTTATTTTATTTTATAATTAATTTTATTTTATTATACCAAAATCACACTTATACATACAATATATTATAAAAGAAAATAAAAATGAAATATAAATATTAATTAAAAAATAAATAAATATTAATCAAAAAAGTAGTTACTAACTTAGTTACTATAGTAGTTAGTAACTTAGTTTCTTGGAAGTCAAACAGCGCTTTTCTGCAATAATAAATCTTAAATCTTATTGAAAATGGATATGATCATAGTGACGTTATTTCGTAACGTTTTATTTAATTAATACTACTAAATAATTTATTTTTGTCCCAGAAAGTTTGGATGCTATGCTACGGTCATGTTTCGTAGGTTGTAGATATTCTCGTAGCGTCTCGTAGCACATAGACAACTACGAATCAGCTACGAAACTAGGACTCGTAGCCGTAGTGTGATCATCGTAGACTGTCGTAGACAGGTCGTGGTCGTAGATGACTAAGAAAAAACTAATAATTTTGATAACTTGCTGAAACCATTAATTGCCTTTCAAGTAACAAGGTGACGATTTTGTGGCGTTTTATTATCTTAGCACTACAGTTAATAAATATAGTTTTTATGCAACAGTTGTATAAGGAGGGTCAAAAAATGCGGGTTGCGCAAGTTAAGATGCGATGCAATACTTTTTCTACGACTATATTCACTGTATAAATTACAAAAAACAAAGAAAATTATCAAAATGTTTGGCATTTGTTTGGTAGATAATTAAAATATTAGGCATCTACGGTTAACTATTTTTAAATTGATGTCTTTATAGTGATATGTTAAAAAAACGTTTTTTCTTATACTGGCAGTATGCTGGATCTAAAGAAAAAAGCTCTAGGTCTATGGATAGGCATATCTATTTGGAAATAACAACACATGTGCTGTTATGGGGAATAGATTATAGATTTTCCTGATTTATATGTTGTTATGTCTTATATTAGTGTTCGTGACTTTTTGAAAGATAGATACAAAAGATAGGTACAGGAGTTAGAAAAAAATAATTTATGTTTGTCCCAATAGTGGCCAATAAATATTAAAATAAATAAATAAAATATGACCTAAAATATACGTAACTGATAAAATCTTCCTGTGCTCCAAATATAAATACCATTGAGGGGTACTATAGAGCTATATGTTTGTTTGTCTAGTTTCAAAGTTCAAGGCTTTAAGCCGGGTTCAGGACTAGAAAAAATAAGTCATGTTTGTCCCATTAGTGGTCAATAAAGTATAAAATAAATAAATAAAATATGACCTAAAATATAACTGAAAAAATGTTCCTGTGTTCGAATACATATACAAATACCATTAAGGATTAAGGAGTAAGGAGTACTATAGAGCCAGGCAAAATGTTTGTTTGTCTAGTTTCAAAGTTCAATTCTTTTAGCCGGGAACAGGAGTAAAAGAAATAATTTATGTTTATCCCTATAGTGATCAATAAAGGTTAAAATAAATAAATAAAATATTAACTAATATCTGTGTAACTAAAAAAATCTTACTGTGCTTGAATTCGTATACAAATACCATTAAGGAGTAAGGAGTACTATAGAGCCAGGCAAAATGTTTGTTTGTCTAGTTCAAAATTCAAGGCCTTTAGCCGGGTACAGAAGTAGAAAAAATAATTTATGTTCGACCCTATAGCGGTCAATAAAGATTTGTATAAGGAACAAAATATGGACAAGAAAAAATCTTCCTGTGCTCCAAATATAAATACCATTAATGAGTACTATAGAGCCCGGCAAAATGTTTGTTTGTCTAGTTCAAAGTTCAAGGCTTTTAGCCGGCCGAGCCGCAGCGATATCTCAGAACATTAGACCGACACGCCGCATTGAGGAGGGTAATGTTCCTTCTGGTACTATTGTTGTTTTGTTACTTTTTTAATCGACTTCAGAAAAGGTTGTCAATTCGAATGTATATATGATTTTAGGGTTCCGTACCCAAAGGGTACAAATGGGACAAAGATCACTATGGTGGTATTGTGGATATTCACTGTTTTTAGTGAATAAAAATTTAACTTTTTAGAGTGGGAAATTGTATAAAAAAAATATAAAGAGCTAGTGAAGCCGCCATTTTTATGATATTCACTACGTATATTTACTGTTTTTAATGAATTAAAATTATTTTTTTAGAGGGTTGTATAAAAAATAATTATAATTATAAAGGTGCTAGTGAAGCGGACAAAAAGTTTGTATTAATATTGTTTTAATTCAAGGTGAAAATGAAAAAATTATAATTGAAAACATTAAGAAATTGATGGTTAAACATTTTGGTAAATCTTAAGAAATTTTTGTTTAACTTTTGATATAAGTAGCTATCCAGTGTCAGTTTGTTAAATTATAAGAAATCTAACGACACCTAGGACACCCACCCACCAGGTCGCTGGAAGGCGCTGGATGCAAGCCGCTCTAGATCGGTCATTTTGGAAGTCTTTAGGAGAGGCCTATGTCCAGCAGTGAACGTTATGCGCCTGAAATGATAATAAACGACACCTTGCAAGGTTAAGGATCAAGAGCGTGCCAGAATATTCTCATAGAAGTATTTGTATGAAAGGGCTATGTTACAAAATCCCCCAAGGCTCATATTAATTGTGTTTGTGTGTCTAGTTCAAGACACTTAGGCTTTCAAGGCTAGTCCTGACCACAGCAATATCTCAGTACATTAGGCAAAGTACTACACGGCACATTGACGGAGCCCTTCGAACAAACGAACTTTCGGCCAAAACAATAACACATTAACATTTGCTGACAACAGTTTCATTTCGTTGTTGTTTTGTTACATCCATGCATATAATAAAACAGGCGATGGAGACATAGTAATAGAGTAAGAATTTAAAGAAAAATCTGTCTGTTTGTACACGCTTATCTCCGAAAAATACTGGATGGATTATGCATAGCTGTTAAGCCTGGGCAACATATAGGGTATAATTGATTTTGGAAAATGGAACACCTGATGCAGAACCATAATAACCCAGGTAAGCTATAAGAAATATCTAGGCTTTCAAGGCTAGTCCTGACCACAGCAATATCTCAGTACATCAGGCAAAGTACTACACGGCACATTGACGGAGCCCTTCGAACGAACGAACTTTCGGCCAAACAATAACACATTAACATTTGCGGACAACAGTTTTATTTCATTCTTGGTTTGTTACATCTATGCATATAATAAATCAGTTGAAAAATGTGTCTGTACATTGAATATATTTCCTAAAACATATTTGAGGCAATGGAGACGTAGTACTTAATAGAGTAAAAATTTAAAAAGGTTTTTTGTCAATATGTCTGTTTACAAACAGACATATTGCCAACCGGAGATCAGCATGTACATACACATGCTGATCTCCGAAAGTACTAGACGGATTTGAATGAAACTTTTATTAAATAGCTGTTAAGCCTAGGCAACATATAGGGTATAATTGATTTTGGAAAATGGAACATCTGATGCAGAACCATAATGGGGACCATTATGGTTCTGCATCAGCTAAATTATAAGAAATATTTAGGCTTTCAAGGCTAGTCCCGACCACAACAATATCTCAGTACATTAGGCAATGTACTACACGGCACATTGACGGAGCCCTTCGAACGAACGAACTTTCGGCCAAACAATAACACATTAACATTTGCTGGCAACAGTTTTATTTCTTTGTTGTTTTGTTGCATTTCAATATGAAAATGTGTTAATCTTTACTGACTTTAAAAGTAGTACAGTTCTCGAGGCGTAAGCTTAGCTTTGCATTAGTGTGAGCAAGCGACAAAAGTATAGTCGGTCTAAAAAAATACATAAAAAATTAAATCAATGTTTTAATATAAAGTAGGCCGTGCCTACCGGTACCTCAGGCCGGTATCTCACTTATACCATCTGTGTGCGCTCACACAAATGCAAACCTAAACTGATGTCTCGAGAAGTCGAGAGCTGTAAGATCTTTTTAATGACAACGTTTTTTTCTTTGGAGAGTCCAAACAATTTGTCAATTTTACTCATTAGACAGATTCTTATTACGCCAATTTCCTTATTTGCCAGTTTCATTCAGAAGTCGGTTCTAGATATCCTTCTCCTGTTTTTTAAAATCAGTTAAAAACGCACAAAAAACAAATAGTTATTAAAATTAGTTAACGGTTTACTCACGTATATAGTCAGCCTGCCATGTGTGTCGCGAGCCGGTGCGGTGTACGGGCCTGTAGTCACATTCGCTGATGAAGACCTCCGGATGAGGTCGAAACATGTCGGCAGTAGCTGACTCTATACGTGAGTAACCCGTTAACCTAAGTTTAATAATGTCTGTGTTAGTTAGTTTTAATCAAAAAGCAAATAATGATTTAAGAAGTTAAACCAAAATAAATCCAAAGGTCAGATCATAAGTTTCGGGATCAGCAAATAAGTCATAACATAATCCTCAATGAGAGTAGCCCGCATCGATATCGAAGGTCAGGCGAAGGTCAGGCGACAGCCCTAATGCCGAAACGATAATGTCAATAATCGAACCCTGTGAAAACGTTGGTTACATATATAGGGTGTAGTCAATAATTACATATATTCGTAAGACGCAAGGAATATATCTTATAATGTATTAACATTGTATTATATATCCTGTGTAATGGCAGTGGGCGGGACACATAGCGCGACGAACCGATGGCCGATGGGGCAAAAAGGTTCTCGAATGGCGACCACGTACAGGCAAGCCAAGCGTAGGACACCCACCCACAAGGTGGTCTGACGACCTAACCAAGGTCGCTGGAAGGCGCTGGATGCAAGCCGCTCTAGATCGGTCATTTTGGAAATCTTTGGGAGAGGCCTATGTCCAGCTGTGGACGTTGTGCGGCTGAAATGATGATGATGATATTATCCTGTCCTACTTCCCATTCTACTAATATTATAAATGCGAAAGTGAGTTCGTATATTTGTTTGTTACCACTTCACGCTTCAATCACCAAACCTATTAAGATGAAATTTGATATGGATATAGTTTACTTTATCCTACTAAGTACCTAACGTGCAATTCTTGTATATTTATCTTATACCTTTAAACGAGCAATTCTTGTATATTTCTTTATTTATAAATTTCTGTGATCTCGAAAACGGCTCTAACGATTGCGCTGAAAATTGGTATATGGGGGTTTACGGGGGTAAATAATCGATCTACATTAGTCTTATGTTTGGAAAAACGCGTGTTTTCGAGTTTTCATGCGTTTTTCTTTCCACGCAGAATATGGTCGCTAATTTCGTCGCGCCGGCCGCTATCCTTTTTGGCTCAGCAGTTTAGGATGCAGACCGCTAGAAAGAGTGTTACGGGTTCGAATCCCACTCGGTGACTTAATTATGTTTTTTTTTATGTTCAAGTTTATATATAATTTTTTATTTTGTATTGTTTTTAGACAAGTTAAAAAAAATGTCTCGGTCGCCCAGGTACTATTAATAATATTTCAAAGCCCTTCTGGCGAGTTGGCGACCAATACTGTGTAAAAGAGTTTCTTCCGGCATTTTTTCTCAGCATTGGTCGTTGCGAAGCAGTATCGACGTGTAAAATAAAAGTGCCTGTAAAAGTGTAGAGGTCTAATTACTAAATAAACATTGGAGTTTTTAAGAAGTCTCTCTCAGAATTGACTTTTTGAAGTGTTGTGTCCAAGGAAATACTCTTTATACCATACCTAGACCTAGAAATTTTATTACTGCGTAAACTCTATACAAATTCGGTAAGTCTAAAATATAGTTTGAAAAATTAATTAATGAAACGAAGTAATTAGACCTTAGTGTGAAATATTGAAATGTAGAAATTTTTAATTAAAACTTTTAACAAAACGCCTTCGACAAATCCTCAATTTGACGATTTTACAGAATTCCAATTGAATCAGTTTTCTTTGTGATTTCTAACTTGTCAAATATCACGGAATATGCATAATTCCCTTAAAAATATTACTTTTCAGAAACACCACGCTTCACAAAACATTTTTCTTTTTTAACACCCAAAAAAATAGTATTATTAAGTTTCATGCTAATGTTTGTCTGTCTGTGGCATTGTAGCTCTCAAACAGATGGACCGATTTCCTTGTGGTTTTTTTAAATATAAATACAAGGTGGTTCTTAACTAAGATTGATGAAAATCGGCTTAACCATTTAAAAGTTATTAGGGACTAACGCTTAAAAGTCAGAGTTTTCTTTACCAAATAATAGGTGGCGCTTCGGATATCAAGTCCGCTGCTCACAAGGCAAATTAAAAAATCCCCCACTGTCAGTGGCGTTCTTGACAGTTCGGGGATTTTTAGGGTTCCGTACCCAAATCGTAAAAACGAGACCCTATTACTAAGGCTTCGCTCTCAGTCCGTCCGTCCGTCTGTCACCAGACTGGGCTAGACAGTTTAAATGTTCGCAAATACAAATCGTCACGCTATGGTTCTGATCTCAATCCAAGGATTGATATAGACATGACACTAATGGATCGCCGCATTCAAAGAGATCAAATGTTTTTATACAAAATTTTGAATAATCAGGTAGACTCTCCCTTCCTCTTAAGTTGTATAAACTTTAAATGTCCCCGTATTAACTCACGTCATCATAAGTTATTTGTTTTGCAAGATACCCACACAAATTATGCAAGTAATATGTTTTTGAAAAGAGCTTGTAATTGTTACGATATGTTGTTTTAAGAACTGGATCCCTTCATTCTCTCACCTGCTTCATTCAGAAATGGGCTGAGAAGAATACTATCAACAAAGGTGTAGGATTTATCGCTCTATAATTGTTTGATGTATCCTTTTAGTTTAGTTTAATTCTTCTTTAACTCTTAGTGACCTTTTTATGTAGTTCCTTTACACTGCTCAAAACATTATGAGTTAGTTATTAGTGGAAACTTTACTGATGTATGTTTAAGTAGTTATGTTATATCTGTATATGATTTTAGAGTTTCACGGTCACAATTACTGTTATTAGTATTACGGGACTTACCGCGATTAATATCGTTTTTTGCCAGATATTTCGACGGCCCTTCTGCCATCATGGTCGCTGGCCGATGATGATGTTATATCTGTTTGTACAAGGCTATTGTTTGTTTCCCAAATAAATAAAAAAAAATAAAATAAATAAAAAAATAGTATTTCTGTTGCCGCTATAACAACAGATACTAAAAACAAAATAAAATAAACTTTTAAGGGGGGGCTCCAATACAACAAACTCGATTTTTTTTATAGATAATGGTAAGGAACCCTTAGTGCGCGAATCCAATTCGCACTTAGCCGGTTATTTAATTTGTCTAACAAATAAACTGGTTCTCAAAGCATCAGCCTGTGTGTCAGAAACTCAATACAACGTCGTGCTACGCCTCGTTCCGTAATGTAGGTACATACAGTTCAATCTTACTTATTGTACGATCTGGTTATTTACTAGCCGTTTATCCGGGTTCGATTGAGGAAACTTTTCTTGGCTGTCAACAAAGAGTTGATGGAATTTGTGTTGGTTAGATATTGCTTAACAAATATAAATACTGCTCAAGTCAATCCGTAGTACAGACAATGAATAATTGTGGACGGAAAAGTCGAAAGAAGAAAGCTTGACTCAGGAATTTTGTTTGGACTAGTTAGGAGATAAACAGACTTAAAGTGCTTACCCCTCCGAGGTGAGCCGCGGGGGGAGGGCACAAAGAAGGTCCTGTGTTTTGGTTTTTTGCTTAAATATCGAAAAAGGTGCGTCGTACGTAAATTAAGTTTTAAACATACATACATATTTAATATCACGCCTGTTTCCCACAGGGGTAGGCAGAGACTATGGACCTCCACTTGCTACGATCCTGACAAACCTCTTTTGCTTCATCAAACATCTTCATCTTTCTTTAAGTTTTAAAAGCTGATAAAATGCTCTTCAACTTCTAATGCAAGCCCCAACTGAATCCCTTGACTTTGTATGAAATCCTGACAGCCAAAATTTCTTTTGAATTCAACAGAAATTTCCGGGTAAATATAACGGAAAAGCAGAGGAAAATATATATCAAAGCCAATCTTTTTTCGTTTGACTGTGTGTAATCTAGCCCTCAAGTTAACCGTTAAAGTAATCTATGGTCCACCCTAAACCCTTCTCACTTATTAGTGTTATAGCAATCTAATTTTCGTGCTATTTTCAACCTTATTTTGATACTGAAAGAATTTAAAATTAGTTGACAAAAGATACTGTTTACAGAGAAACACTCTTTGTAAAGCTAATTTTTAAACGACTAATAACTTTACTCTTCTAGTAATAAGAGTTAAAATCGCTTGGTAATGTTGAGACTAGAAGTAAATTTTTAAACAACTTAGCACTTTATTTCTTCAGTAATAAGAGTTAAAATCACTCGGTTATGTAAAAAGTAGAAAAACTTAAGATATATTTATGTGGATAATATTGCATATTTATGAGATAGTTAATCTTCTATGAGTTGAATGGAGTATAAAATCTATGGGCGTTGCTGGAAATTTTCAAACAAGCAGTTTTTATATTGATTTTTCTTGGAATGGAAATAAAAATGGAGGAGGTTCTAATATTATTGTGCAAAGCGTCTCTATTCCGGCTTGGGTATAAATGGCTTTCGCATTCTCTTTTTGACTAACTTCAAAGAAGAAGGAATAATAAGTTTTTTTTTATGTATATTCCCCGATTACTGATGCTAGGACCAATTTGGAAAATTCTTTTTGTTTGAATGGTTCCATACAAATTTTATAAATACCGGTGTGTTTTATCAAAATCAGTGTACCAAAAAAGCAAAAATTCGCGAAGTGAGCATCAAAGTTTCGGAGTTTTTCGGACTTGCGAAGTTGCGATGTCACCGCTAAGTAAAAATTGTACCTAGCCGTGACGTCATGCGAAATTTAAATGCGCTGTATTTATGTTATTTTTTGTTTCTCAGTAAAAATGAAAAAATACGTGTACAATATTTTTTAATAATTAAACCGTAGGGCCAAACTTATTTTTTCACTCGTCATGCCTTTTTTCCTTTTAATTAAAGAACAATATTTATTTGAATACAAGAAATACGTAAGATAAATTAATTTGCATATTTAAAAATGAAAATAAATAAATTGAATAAGTACTTGCTACAAATTTAATCAAAAAAATCGTGCCTATGTGGCATAGTACCAAGAACGCTGGCCGCATTTCCCCGTTGCATCGCAATACTGATCCATTGTGCGAATTGATTGAAAAAACTATTTAAGACCAGAAGACCAGTGCAAAATAACATTTCTCAAAATGATTTACTTTAGTGTAGGAAATGTGCAAAGGAAGCGCATTAAACAAGAGATTTCACTCAAAACAGCGCAGGTACGGGTGGGAGCGAGACAAAAATACACTTTTCTTGTAAATATTTACGTTTCCCTTCATTACGGCGGGGATTGGTGCAAGTTAGGGAAAGAAAGCGACCTTTCGTTCAAAAATACACCTTTTTGTGTACTTTAGTGAAAGTACATACATACATACTATCACGTCTTTATCCCTAATGGGGCAGTGAAAGTAAGTTTAAAAATTGTACAAAAATAATTTTAGAGCGCTTGATTTTACAGTGTAGTTTTTTGTTAAAGTCAAGTGTCTTCTAAACGGTTATCTCTGGACACGTAAAAAAATTCACAGCTGTAGTATACACGGTGAATTTTTATTGGTTTTGAAGCCGAAGGCCACTTCATAGGCATCGTTAGTAAGACCGAATTAGCTAGTCAAAATAAAAATTCTAAAACAGAAAATGTTGTCTAAAACTCGAAAGTAAAATTGTTAGATCAATTAGTAGTACCGCCGCCATACACCGCCCGTCGGCCAGCCGGGGTCATCGACATTACGCAGCTGTTTTGGCCGGCGTAACTACGTGGTCTCGATCGAAAATCATTTACGCAACTTTTTTTATAATATGACATACAGAAATTTGGATTACATATACGGATAGAGGAATTTATTTACTATACAACATTTTTTTTCCAAAACCAATGAAAAGTCAGCGTATATATAATATAACGAAGTTTAAAGGAAAATTATCAGAACTAAGTTAGGTTTACAAATCAAAAAGTTATAGGCGACGAACTTATAAAATGTACTCCGAAAAGTGAATTTCATACATATTCAATAAAAAATTAGTTTTAGACGTTTTTTTTGGCTTAAACTCAAAGTCGGCATTCGCAACTTTAGAAGCCTACATAGCGCGTGACCTGACTAAAACTTGCCCGTTTATTAAATAGAAAGTAAGTGATTTCGCCCTTTCGAGTACGTGTTTCATATTTATAGCATTTTTATTATTGAATCTTGTTAAACTTGCACCAAATGCCAATTCACACAGTTTATAAATATTACGTCCCGTTTGTTTGTCTCGGGCATTTCTCAATCTGTCTGCATGCTGCCGTTCGTTAATGTGACCATTCATTAGTTTGACTGCAACATACAACATAAATATCTTTCGTAGTAGTTGGGAGTTTTATTAATCTGTGTTTATATCCGTGTTGTCTTGTTGTTACAAGACAAAATTAGGTTTAGAAGTATTTAAATAACTAAATTGTTTTCTGCGCGGTTATGGTGGTATTCCTAGCAGCTTCAGAAAAAAAGTTTAAATATGTTTTTCTTATTAAGGAACTTATTTGATAATCTACGTTTTAATTTTCGTGTGTATAAGTGTTGGTCAACACTAATGTCAAGTCATCAGGCTGCCTAAAGGCTTCTGATATAGCTTGACGACTGCCATACAATTCTAACTTCATCATCATATCAGCCACAGGAAGTCCACTGCTGGACATAGGCCTCCCCCAAGGATTTCCAAAACGACCGATCGGAAGCGGCCGGCATCCAGCGCCTTCCTTAGGCTTTGCTTAATTCTAACTTACTCTGGGGCTAACTCAATGTCTGTGTAATTTGTCCGTATATATTTATTTATTTATTAATAACTCCGAAGCATGGAGGACGTCGGGAAATTTTTATGCTACTTGTTGTCACCCATCCAAGTGCGGACCGCGCCCGGTGTCGCTTTACTTGCGAAAGCGATTAGAGTGCGCCCTCCCGCCTAGCCATCGATCTTCTCAATCTACCTACAAAATTATAATTACCATTAAAAAAATCTTATAGGAAATGAACTTGGATGGTGACAATCAAGCAAGGCCACGCTCAACCTTGAAGGTTTAATTAATTGTAATGAAAATTAACGTTAGTTGAACGTAATGAACGTCTTTAAGAAGATTGCGGCCGTACTTTGTTTTATTTGGTTTCAGTGTAACTGACTAGGCATGGGACTTTTTAAGTAATTTATTTTTTACAGTTCAAAAGGTCGATGTATAAGGGGAGTTTAAGAGGCGCTCGGTGCGCATTAGTAGCGCTTTTGTTTTTTGTTTTTCGTGTGTGTAAGTGGCCAACACTGGTGTCAGATTTTGGCGTGACCCACACTTGGATGGGTGATAAGTGGCATAAAAAAATTTCTAGTTCCTCCGTGCTACGGAAGGCACGTATAAATCGTTGATACGGCAGTCATCTTTGTATGGCAGTCGTCGAGCTCAGTCAGACGATATAACTAATGCTTCTGATCTTCGTTTGAGTACTATATTAATTCTTTTAGATTACTCCAGAGCCTTTGATTGTCTTCATCCAGAACTTCTTCTATCCAAGTTAAAATATTATGGTTTTTCAAATAATACACTTGCTTGGTTTAAAACTTTTTTAATCAACAGAGAACAAATGGTAACGACAGATTATAGCGACGGTAGTAAAAGATCATCTTCAATAAAGACGCTTTCGCGGGGTGTGCCTTAGGGATCCCTATTAAGTCCAATTCTTTTTAGCATATTCACAGCAGACTTACCCAATTGTTTAAAGACATGCAATTACCATTTATATGCAGACGACACACAGATATATTACTCATTTGATGGAAAAAATACCAAGGAAGCAATTGAAAAAATTAATAGGGATCTCCATAGTATCTATGAATGGTCAAAAAGCAATTCTTTAGTCCTGAATCCGAATAAATCTCAAATGTTAATTCTAGGTACCAAACATCAAATTAAACGCGTTGTAGATTGTGAAGAGAAAATCAGTGTTAACAATGTCATATTGGAGCGAGCTAAATCTGCGCGTAATTTAGGTTTAGTTCTAGACGAAGAACAGAAGTACACTGAACACATAAATGGTAAAATAAAAAATGCATATTTCAAACTGAAAGTTCTTTACAAAATAAGACCATTTTTAAAAGAAGAAATCCGTCTGTTGTTGGTTGACCTGCTGGTGCTTTCTCCGTTTAACTATTGTAGTTCTGCCTACGGACCCAGATTAAATAAAAATATTGAAAATTCCATTCAGAGGGTTCAGAATTCATGCATAAGATATTGTTATAATGTACCTAGAAGAGAACACATTACTCCATACTTAAATAAAAAAGGTATTTTGAATATGGCAGCTCGACGGGAACTTTTATATGCATGTTTTGTTCAAAGAATAATTTGGAACAAGAAACCAGAGTACCTGTTTGAAAAACTAAACTGGGTTACCAATTTCAATAACTTAAGTTTAAGATCTACTACACAAAATTTGTTAAGGATCCCTTCTCACAAATCCACCAGATACAAGACATGTTTTAAATTCAATGCAGCAAAAATTTGGAATGACTTGCCCCCTCCACTTAGAAACAAAATCAGTGTTCAATGTTTCAAGGTTAAATATAAAACTGCTTTGCTAAAAAGACAACTTGCTGCAGAGAATTTGAAACGTGCTTTCTGGAAGGAGTTAAGATTAAAAGATTTCTTTTAAACATCCATATAAAATTACCCTTTCAATGATATACACACACATACACACACACACACACACACATACATACATACACATACACACACATACATACCAAAACATATATAAATTAAATGTATTGCCTATTTAAAGACTATTCATACCATAGCTTAAAAAAAATTGTTGGCACTTGTTTTTAGAAACAAATTTATATTAATAAGTTGTTTGTAACGTAGATATAATCTTTAGCCCCATATTACAACATAGCCTTCCGCACAAGATCTCAGGGAGATGAGGGGTGCCTGTAAAACAGCGTTACCTCGAGCCTTGGTTCGAGGTAACACAAGCTGAGGTACTCCTTTGCCCTAAATTAGGATAAGTGAGTAGTACAGAAAAGTAGAATAAGGTTTTTAATTAAGTTTGCTCTGTATGTCCTTTTTTTTGGCAATAAATGATTTTTTTATTTATTTATTTTTATTTATTTATGCCTTTAGGCAGCCTAAAAAATCTAAACTCTTTTCGACCATATAATTATCAGCCCATAAAATGTTGATCGAAATAGAGAGTAGGTACAGGTAAAACGCAGTATTTTAAAAAAGGTACAATATTACGACTAAATATTTATTTTGTTTTTCGTGTATGTAAGAGGCCAATATTAGGGGTAGATTTCAAGCTGCCAAAAGGCATCTGACATAGAGGATCATCGGGTTTATATGCCCTTAGTTTTTTTTATCCCAAGTTTAATTTGTGGCTAGAAATTCTTACGCTCCCACCGGAACCGGTCTAACGACCTCCTCGAGCAAATATCAGTTCAACCTCCAATCCAAAAAGATATTACAATACAACGGCCAGTTATCAATAGTATTTAACCTCAAATCGGAAGACACGCTGACCTTTGAACCTTTTAAAAACCAGATAAAATGTTATCAATTTCTGACCGAGCGTGAATGGAAACTCCTTTGAACGTTGCTTTTCTCTTGAAACCAACGACCTTAAATGTCTAGATTTCTCTCTTTCATCTGAGCGTATTTCCAGTTTCATTTATTTCTTTATTAGTTCATGTACACTTGAAACATCTATACATATAATAACACAGTAAAAAAATGTATCTGTACATTGAATATATGTCAAAAAAAATATTTGGTCCAATGGAGACATAATCATAGAGTATGATTTTTAAAAAAACTGCTTGTCTGTTTATCCGTTTGTCTGTGTCCACGCTAATCTTCGGAAATACTGGACGGATTCAAAAGAAACTTCTTTTCTGTTAAGTGTTTACAAATAAAACACTATAAAAGTAAATTTTATCTTTTATCAGCTTCTGCTACTGTGACCCTGGAGTCCGCTTTCCGGCTTAACCACTTGAACGGTCTTAAGCATCTTTGGTTATAAGACCATTGCCTATTATTCTTGACTACGTGAAGTCTGCAATTCTTGGATCTACCTCATATTTTCGCTGGGGCCTAGAAGAGGCAGAATAGCTGAAACATTTAAAGATAATGTTGCAGTATAATTTATTGCGTTTTTCTGCACGTGCACTGAGGAAGCGGCACTAAACTAGCTGTAACTGTAAGTAAATGATCTGACGTCTACATTTATTATAAAATCCAAAGCAAACTTGATAAATATCAAGTATTTATATGTCCAAAGATAAATAAATAATTTAGTGTATAAATGGCCACATCAAAATGTAGCCGTTTATTGTCTTTATTGCCTTTTTATGCACCTGCACATAGGAAGCGGCGCTAAACTTAGCTGTAACTGTAAGTAAGTCTAACGTCAACATTTATTATGAAATTGGAAGCAAAATTTACAATTATCTAATGATTTAGGAAGAAGAAATAAATGATTTAGATATATAAATACACATCAAAATACCGTGTTTAGTTTAGTGACTATAACGTTCAATGATGTCGTTTCCGAAGTATTCTCATCGTTTGTAAACCTTAGAAACCACTTTATATAAATTGCAGTTACTCTAATATTGATATCGATTAAATTTTATTTGAAAGAAATTCGACTTTGGCTTTTTAAGTGTTCAAACGTTCTAAACCTTTCAATTTAATAGAATCAATTTAGAGCAATCTACTCCCTTTTATATTTATAAGAGAGTGGATCAATTTATTTCTAATGCACATTTTTATCAAGCTATTTAATTACAGCTATAAGTATTTGCCATATAAAAGCCGACAAGCGATCGAGATAGGTGATATTTAAAAAAATATTTTATATTTTGATGTGTGTTCCTTGGGGAAAGCTGTTGAGTATCATGGACTTAATATACATACATACATACTATCACGTCTTTATCCCTAACTAGAGGCAGCGCGCGGCTTCGCCCGCGTTAACCACACGAATGAAGTCGCGGGCGTGATTCAATATAGCCTTTAGCCTTCCTCGATAAACGACCTATCTAATACCGAAAGAATTTTTTGAATCGGATCAGTGGTTCCTGAGATTAGCGCGTTCAAACAAACGAACAAACAAACTCTTCAGCTTTATATATAAGTAAAATATATATAAGTAAAATGGATGGGGCAGACAGAGCAATTTGGGTCTTGCGGCTCTAAGCAGATAGAGCCCAGGGCCGCAAGACTCAAAGGCCACTTTTAGCTTGATGTGGGCAAAAAGGTGTATGAAGAAATCAAAATAGTGATGGGTTGCTAGCCTCATTGCCTATTAACACGATTCTAATTTTCGCCCATTCCCTTGATCGGCTCTTACGATCTGCACGGGAAGAGAAGCAGCTGGTACATTCTAAGTTTTTCCTTTTCTCCCAGACCAGCATGGAAGAGTAAGGACTGAATGCTCTCTTAAAATAGTTTCAATGTATTTTGTTAGACCATGTATAGGTTCCTATCTACAGGGTGGCAACTGTTGCAAGTTCAGTCAATGATACTGTACTACTTTCCATAAAAACAATTATCGAATTCCTAACGAAAAAAATTTCGGCGTCCCATACAAAATCAGCACTCAGCCAAATAGCTTTTGTATGTGAGGACAAATTAATTTAAAAGAATTGCAATAAATTTTTACATTTATTTATTAAAAAATACCAACAGGTTTTTACAAACCGTATGTAAAGTTATGATATAAGTGATTTTTTAACGCAATAATCGTTTTTTTTAATGAGACATAAATGACCCAAGCACAAGTGTGAGTGTTTGTGTAGTTGTAAAAAAATTTTTATTAGTTTAGTCACAATATTTTAATAAGTACTTTATTGCACAAAATAAACAAATACAGGACATAATAATATCTAATAATAATGAAATTATGCAGCGTAGTTTAGTTTGTATGCATTAAGAAAATAATTTGTTTTTAGTTTTGAAAAAATATACATTATGTCATACTCATTTATGTTTAGTTGAAGGTATCTTCTGCAACATTTCTTTTTAAATTTTGTTAACGTATAAACACGTATAAATCGTTGATACGGCAGTCATCTTTGTATGGCAGTCGTCGAGCTCAGTCAGACGATATAACTAATGCTTCTGATCTTCGTTTGAGTACTATATTAATTCTTTTAGATTACTCCAGAGCCTTTGATTGTCTTCATCCAGAACTTCTTCTATCCAAGTTAAAATATTATGGTTTTTCAAATAATACACTTGCTTGGTTTAAAACTTTTTTAATCAACAGAGAACAAATGGTAACGACAGATTATAGCGACGGTAGTAAAAGATCATCTTCAATAAAGACGCTTTCGCGGGGTGTGCCTTAGGGATCCCTATTAAGTCCAATTCTTTTTAGCATATTCACAGCAGACTTACCCAATTGTTTAAAGACATGCAATTACCATTTATATGCAGACGACACACAGATATATTACTCATTTGATGGAAAAAATACCAAGGAAGCAATTGAAAAAATTAATAGGGATCTCCATAGTATCTATGAATGGTCAAAAAGCAATTCTTTAGTCCTGAATCCGAATAAATCTCAAATGTTAATTCTAGGTACCAAACATCAAATTAAACGCGTTGTAGATTGTGAAGAGAAAATCAGTGTTAACAATGTCATATTGGAGCGAGCTAAATCTGCGCGTAATTTAGGTTTAGTTCTAGACGAAGAACAGAAGTACACTGAACACATAAATGGTAAAATTAAAAATGCATATTTCAAACTGAAAGTTCTTTACAAAATAAGACCATTTTTAAAAGAAGAAATCCGTCTGTTGTTGGTTGACCTGCTGGTGCTTTCTCCGTTTAACTATTGTAGTTCTGCCTACGGACCCAGATTAAATAAAAATATTGAAAATTCCATTCAGAGGGTTCAGAATTCATGCATAAGATATTGTTATAATGTACCTAGAAGAGAACACATTACTCCATACTTAAATAAAAAAGGTATTTTGAATATGGCAGCTCGACGGGAACTTTTATATGCATGTTTTGTTCAAAGAATAATTTGGAACAAGAAACCAGAGTACCTGTTTGAAAAACTAAACTGGGTTACCAATTTCAATAACTTAAGTTTAAGATCTACTACACAAAATTTGTTAAGGATCCCTTCTCACAAATCCACCAGATACAAGACATGTTTTAAATTCAATGCAGCAAAAATTTGGAATGACTTGCCCCCTCCACTTAGAAACAAAATCAGTGTTCAATGTTTCAAGGTTAAATATAAAACTGCTTTGCTAAAAAGACAACTTGCTGCAGAGAATTTGAAACGTGCTTTCTGGAAGGAGTTAAGATTAAAAGATTTCTTTTAAACATCCATATAAAATTACCCTTTCAATGATATACACACACATACACACACACACACACACACATACATACATACACATACACACACATACATACCAAAACATATATAAATTAAATGTATTGCCTATTTAAAGACTATTCATACCATAGCTTAAAAAAAATTGTTGGCACTTGTTTTTAGAAACAAATTTATATTAATAAGTTGTTTGTAACGTAGATATAATCTTTAGCCCCATATTACAACATAGCCTTCCGCACAAGATCTCAGGGAGATGAGGGGTGCCTGTAAAACAGCGTTACCTCGAGCCTTGGTTCGAGGTAACACAAGCTGAGGTACTCCTTTGCCCTAAATTAGGATAAGTGAGTAGTACAGAAAAGTAGAATAAGGTTTTTAATTAAGTTTGCTCTGTATGTCCTTTTTTTTGGCAATAAATGATTTTTTTATTTATTTATTTTTATTTTTATGCCTTTAGGCAGCCTAAAAAATCTAAACTCTTTTCGACCATATAATTATCAGCCCATAAAATGTTGATCGAAATAGAGAGTAGGTACAGGTAAAACGCAGTATTTTAAAAAAGGTACAATATTACGACTAAATATTTATTTTGTTTTTCGTGTATGTAAGAGGCCAATATTAGGGGTAGATTTCAAGCTGCCAAAAGGCATCTGACATAGAGGATCATCGGGTTTATATGCCCTTAGTTTTTTTTATCCCAAGTTTAATTTGTGGCTAGAAATTCTTACGCTCCCACCGGAACCGGTCTAACGACCTCCTCGAGCAAATATCAGTTCAACCTCCAATCCAAAAAGATATTACAATACAACGGCCAGTTATCAATAGTATTTAACCTCAAATCGGAAGACACGCTGACCTTTGAACCTTTTAAAAACCAGATAAAATGTTATCAATTTCTGACCGAGCGTGAATGGAAACTCCTTTGAACGTTGCTTTTCTCTTGAAACCAACGACCTTAAATGTCTAGATTTCTCTCTTTCATCTGAGCGTATTTCCAGTTTCATTTATTTCTTTATTAGTTCATGTACACTTGAAACATCTATACATATAATAACACAGTAAAAAAATGTATCTGTACATTGAATATATGTCAAAAAAAATATTTGGTCCAATGGAGACATAATCATAGAGTATGATTTTTAAAAAAACTGCTTGTCTGTTTATCCGTTTGTCTGTGTCCACGCTAATCTTCGGAAATACTGGACGGATTCAAAAGAAACTTCTTTTCTGTTAAGTGTTTACAAATAAAACACTATAAAAGTAAATTTTATCTTTTATCAGCTTCTGCTACTGTGACCCTGGAGTCCGCTTTCCGGCTTAACCACTTGAACGGTCTTAAGCATCTTTGGTTATAAGACCATTGCCTATTATTCTTGACTACGTGAAGTCTGCAATTCTTGGATCTACCTCATATTTTCGCTGGGGCCTAGAAGAGGCAGAATAGCTGAAACATTTAAAGATAATGTTGCAGTATAATTTATTGCGTTTTTCTGCACGTGCACTGAGGAAGCGGCACTAAACTAGCTGTAACTGTAAGTAAATGATCTGACGTCTACATTTATTATAAAATCCAAAGCAAACTTGATAAATATCAAGTATTTATATGTCCAAAGATAAATAAATAATTTAGTGTATAAATGGCCACATCAAAATGTAGCCGTTTATTGTCTTTATTGCCTTTTTATGCACCTGCACATAGGAAGCGGCGCTAAACTTAGCTGTAACTGTAAGTAAGTCTAACGTCAACATTTATTATGAAATTGGAAGCAAAATTTACAATTATCTAATGATTTAGGAAGAAGAAATAAATGATTTAGATATATAAATACACATCAAAATACCGTGTTTAGTTTAGTGACTATAACGTTCAATGATGTCGTTTCCGAAGTATTCTCATCGTTTGTAAACCTTAGAAACCACTTTATATAAATTGCAGTTACTCTTATTTTGATATCGATTAAATTTTATTTGAAAGAAATTCGACTTTGGCTTTTTAAGTGTTCAAACGTTCTAAACCTTTCAATTTATTTTATTAATATAATCAATTTAAAGCAATCTACTCCCTTTTATATTTATAAGAGAGTGGATCAATTCATTTCTAATGCACATTTTTATGAAGCTATTTAATTACAACAATATTTATTTGCCATAAATGCTGATAAGCGATCGAGTTAGGCGATATTTAAAAACATATTTTATATTTTGATGTGTGTTCCTTGGGGAAAGCTGTTGAGTGCCATGGACTGAATATACATACATACATACTATCACGTCTTTATCCCTAATGGGGCAGACAGAGCAATTTGGGTCTTGCGGCTCTAAGCAGATAGAGCCCAGGGCTGCAAGACTTAAAGGCCACTTTTAGCTTGATGTGGGCAAGAAGGTGTATGAAGAAATCAAAATAGTGATGGGTTGCTAGCCTCATCGCCTATTAACACGATTCTAATTTTCGCCCATTCCCTTGATCGGCTCTTACGATCTGCGCGGGAAGAGAAGCAGCTAGTACATTCTAAGTTTTTCCTTTTCTCCCAGACCAGTATGGAAGAGTATACATACACACATACTATCACGTCTTTATCCCTCATGGGGCAGACAGAGCATTTTGGGTCTTGCGGCTCTATGCAGAGCCTAGGGCCGCAAGACTCAAAAGCCACTTTTAGCGTCATGGTGGGCGAGAAGATGGAAAAGCAATCAATACAGTGACGGGTTGCTAGCCGCATCGCCTGTTGAAATGATTCGCATTTTTGCCCATTCCCTCGATCGGCTTTTACGATCTGCGCGGGAAGAGAAGCAGCTGGTACATTCTAAGTTATTTTGTTTCTCCCAGACCAGCATGGGAGTCCCAGACCAGCATGGAAGAGTATGTACTGAATATGGTCTCTTAAAATAGTTTCAATGTATTTTGTAGGACCATGTATAGGTACCTATCTACAGGGTGGCAACTGTTGCAAGTTCAGTCAATGATACTGAACTACTTTCCATAAAAACAATTATCGAATACCTAACGAAAAAAATTCGGCGTCCCATACATAATCAGCACTCAGCCAAATAGCTTTTGTATGTGAGGACGAATTAATTATATAGATTTTCAATAAATGTCTGTCTAAATACTCTGCATAGAGCCGCAAGACCCAAAATGCTCTGTCTGCCCCATTAGGGATAAAGACGTGATAGTATGTATGTATGTATGTCAATAAATGTTTATATTTATTAATTTAAAAATACCAACAGCTTTTTACAAACAGTATGTAAAGTTATGATAAAAGTGATTTTTTTACGCAATAATAGTTTTTTTAATGAGACATATATGACCCAAGCACAAGTGTGAGTGTTTGTGTAGTTTAAAAAAAATTGTTAGTAGTTTAGTTTGTATGCATTGAGAAAATAATTTGTTTTTAGTTTTGAAAAAATATACACTAGTAGTTCGCCACGAACTAAGACCTCGCGATTATATCTTCTACTACCAAGCAAAGCAAGCAAGCAATCCAATACACGACAATTGAACTCAATTAACCGACTTATAATAAAACGCAGACTTATTAACCGACTAAACAAATTCATACGAAAAAGTCATACGATTCTAGAAAAAATCAAGTCAATCTTTGAAACTCACGAGAAAATAAGCATAGCGAGTTCTAAGAGTTTTAAAATTTTTGTTGGTCATCTATTGTTTTTTTGTGAACTATATGGTGTTGAATGTACGCAACAAATATTTGTCAATTAACTTTTTTTCTTTTTTTTTTTAAATAGTGGTCAAGACATTGGCCTTATGACTCGGAAGTCGCGGGTTTGATTCCCACGGGAGACATGTATTTTTAAGAAAGTTGTTCTGTAACCCGGACTGAATTCAATATTTTGTAAGAAGATTTGTATTATATATCCGTCACGGCTCAGTCAGCTAGACTTCGCGAGTCACCCTAAACCCATTCAAGTATAACGTATAAAAAAGTTGTCCAGACAAAAAAGTGGTTCAAATAAAAAAAATGTGTTTTTATAATGGCAACAAAAAAGTCTAATGACATTTTTGAAAATATTTTGAAATGGCGGATATATGACAGTTTTAAAACTTTAAACCCCCATATTTCCGCCATTTTAAAAAATTTCGAAAAACTGGCTCGACAAAAAAAATCTATTTAGTTGCTGAACCTGCTTAGAAAATTTCATGAGAATCGGTTAAGAAATGCGACCTGTAGGCGAGAACAGACAGACAGACAGACAGACAGATAGACGGACAAAAGAATTTTTGGCTAATCTCGAAACTGAGACGCTTCGCTCGCTCGGTCAATTATGTCATACTCATTTATGTTTAGTTGAAGGTATCTTCTGCAATATTTTTTTCAAATTTTGTTCGTATAAATAAAAAAAATCGTACCTGTTTATAGGTTTACCTGAGTGGTCAAGCTCGGTAAGTATAATGGACTTAACTTGCTCCAGAAACGGTTGCTGGTGTTTTCAAAATTAACCCTGTATATATTCCACCCAGTCTTTGATGCAAGCAAAAGCGACTCGTAAGTCTCGTAACGACCTAGGCTTATCTCCGGATTCTTTAGAACTTGTGATTGATGATCCGCTCAAATTACCAGAGATTCAATATAAAACTTCAATATGCCGCCGTCTTGTAGGATATTGCGCGTTAATTTTTCAGTATTAGAGGCGAAAACTTAAAAAATAACCGGCTAAGTGCGAGTTGGATTCAGGCACAAAGGGTTCCGTACCATTAGCTGTATAAATCACGTTTGTTGGCCCGGAGCCCTACTTAAATATATTTTATTAAATATGTTATAGTATTTGTTGATGTAACAAGAATACATCATTTGTGAAAATTTCAAATGTCTAGCTATCACGATTCATGAGATACAGTCTGGTGACAGACAGGCAGACGAACGGACGGACGGACAGCGGAATCCTTCTTAGTAATATGGTCCCGTTTTTACCCTTTGGGTATGGAACTGTTATGTCGCAATCAGCATGGTTGAAAATATAAAATAAAACTGCTGAGTTTCATTAACGCCAATGCAATAGGGAACCGATGTTATTTCATTTACGAAATTACTATAGTTTTCAGTTTTGGATTGGACTTCGTCGGACACCCTAATTTTATGCAGTTATTTCTAATACATCTTTTTTAGCTTTTTAATAGTTTTTTTTAGAACCATCTTCCGACCCGATCCGTAACAGAACCCTAAAAAACCCGGGTAATAGATAAGGAAAAGAATAATGATATTTGTAATATCATGTGCCATGATTAAATTTATTTAGTTCTTTTTCCGACTTCCAAAAAGGAGGACGTTGTTAATCCGTATGTATTTTTTTAATGTATGTTCTCCGATACTCAAGGACGCCTGTACAAAGGAAAACTCTTTTTTTGTTTGAATACTTGCGACGTGGCCCGTTTCTATAGAAATTTTATTAAAATTGCTTCAATATATAGTTTGGTGTTAAAGTCAGTTATTAGTTAAAAAATGATTTATACTTTTATTATTATTAACCCTTTCACCGCGAGACTTTATATCAGTGGTCGTGCCCCCAGCGCGAGACATGGTAAATCTAACATACCTACCTATCTACAACCAAAAACGGATATGGATACGTAAGTTATGTGCCATAAGAGCATTTTTTTTATGTCGCAAATATGCGACCTTCGCGGCATGGGCCCGACAATGTTTGTCGCATATATGCGACGCTCGCGGTGAAAGGGTTAGTAACGGTTTTAACTAACGTATTTATTTATATAAATATGTGTCAATTTCATAACCGACTTATTTAAAAAGGAGGTGGTTATTAATTCGCTGCGATTTTTTTTGTGTAAGTATATTCACGATTAAGATTAGGAAAATTCTTTTTTGTTTAAAACTTTATACTTGGTGGTCCCATGGGTTTTTTTTTTAAATCTGTTGTTTAGTTTGTGTGTGAAGTCATTTTTGTAATAAGTATAGTATTGAAAAATAATAAAAAGTTTATCAAACGGTCACCGTCCATGGATGGATGGAAAGGTGCTATAGACACAGAAGAATTTTTTTTTTCTGGAGTGCCATTTTTGATACGCTGTGTTACTAAACGAATGTGTTTTTTTTTTCATTCAAAAAACCGTTCGATTAATGACATCGCGTTTTGAAAATGAGGCCACTGGTCGGAGGCTAACCTATCGTCCATATTGTCTCCAACAACCCCGCAACTAGTTTTATATTGGACAAATTCCTCCTTCATTCGAGGCACGTTCCGGACAAAACCTAACTTCGGCCGCGGGGACTTTTATAAATTAACTTGTTGATCGCCAGTTTTCATTTTAGGTTTTAGGAACGTTGGCTGGAAATTCGTTCTATAATTATTATTTTTTTATGTATGTTCACCGATAAAACGAAGACGCCTAGACAGATATGGAAAGTTTTTTTTTTTGTTTGAAAGGGCATTACTTGTCAGGTGGTCCCATGGAACTTTTATCAAAATCGGGTGTGTAGTTTCGGGGTGAAGTCGGTGTTTAGTTTTAAAAAATAATAAAAAGTTTATTAAACGGTCACCATCAATGAATGGATGGATAAAGGTGCTATATACAAACAAAAAACATACATTTTCTGGAGTGCCATTTTTGATACGCTGAGTTACTAAACGAATGTTTTTTTCCATACAAAAAACCGATCGTTAGTGACTCCAGTTTTCAAATTTTTGATACGCTGAGTTGCTAAACGATTTTTTTTCTATTCATAAAAACCGTTCGTTTCAAAAATGAGGCCACTGGTCGGAGGCTAGCCTATCGTCCATATTGTCTCCAACAACCCCGCAACTAGTTTTATATTGGACAAATTCCTCCTTCATTCGAGGCACGTTCCGGACAAAACCTAACTTCGGCCGCGGGGAGTTTTACAAATTAACTTGTTGATCGCCAGTTTTCATTTTAGGTTTTAGGAACGTTGGCTGGAAATTCGGTTTATAATATATTTTTTAATGTTTAGTGCAGTATGTTGGGTGTTTATGTATACATGTAATATAGTATTGTTTGGTTGGTATTCCAATAACACAAGCTGGCTGCGTTTCCACTGAAGCGGAGCAAAGCGGAGAGGAGCTTAGCAGTGCATGAATTGACCAATCACAATGCTCGAAATCTCCGCTCCGTTTTAATGGAAACATGGTATAATAAAACAGGTATTCTCTTCCCGAGATGGAACTTGACTACGTCACAAAGTGTTGCCACTAATTGTTCTTTTCAGTAAATTTAAGGACTTTCTCAATTAGTTCATGAATATTAAATAAAATATTAAGTAACTTAGCTATTTAGTATTTCGCGATTCTGGCGTGATTCATCAATTCAATATTTTACAAAATGATATAATGTATTATTAAGTCGAAATTGGTATATAAAGTTCAAAAATGCATTACTCTCGGGTAATTCAATTTCACACAGTGGCAACATATCAAGTGATGACGTAGTCAAGTTCTACCTACGTCATCAGCTGTCACGGGAAGAGAATACCTTATTTTATTATACCATGAATGGAAACAGCGGAGCGGAGATTTCAAGGATTGTGATTGGTCAATTCATGCTGTGCTAAGTTCCTCTTCGCTCTAGCTTAGCTTACTTTTGGGGCTCGTTCAATCCGTTATATTTATACGACACACTTGTACAGCATTTCTTTCAAAAATTTGCACTGCAACGAAATGTGAATAGTTATTTTGTTCTTCTCACAAATGTTTTGTAAGAAAATGTCTCTTGGCTATTGTTAGAAGTTAGAGGATGTAAAGGAATCCTTTATACCTTTATGATTGTAACGTCTCAATAATGTCAGCGAAAAAAGTATTTTGTTAACAGGAATGTGGACTGAGTGAAATTTTTTTATGTAATCCGTCAATTAGATTATCCAAAAATAAAGTTCCCATATTATTTCGTTTAACAAAGTAGTAAAAATTCATAAAGATAATGCTTTGATGTTTCGGAGTGATATAATTCGACTTTGGTTAAAATCGTAACTGATCGTGATGTCGTGAAATTAAAATGCACTGTATCTTGGTAATTTCTTTCTAATCAGAAAAAAGAAAAATAGGTGTACCATACTTCTTAATAAATATTTTTAATGAGCCAAAAGAAATGTTTCGTCCACAGCTGTAATGGATCTTCTTCATCTTAGCAGGTTGCATCCTCATTTGTGGTGCGTCGGAGACCGAGGTGCTCTTTCATATGCATGTCAATGGTCATCAAAAGATGTTGAAGAACATGCGAAATCGAGAAGAAGTAGCCGGAACAGCCTGACAGACTTACAAACAGACAGTCGGACAAAAGCATTTTCAGCCAATCTCGAAACTAAGATCCTTCGCTTGCTCGGCTTTTTTATTTTATTTTTGACTCGACGCCGTTTCGTATTTAGCCAGGCTTAAGTTAATAAAACGTGGGAACAATCGATGTGAAGTAAAAATATATATACAATCAAAGGTCGGTATAGGTCCTTTGATTGCTTTAAGGGAGCTTTTGGCGACAAATCTATACAAGTCCACTGGTTTTCATAGCCGATTGAGTGGCGGACGGCGCCCAGACGCCCACCGCAGTCCGCAAATTAATATTACTACAGCCGCACTATGACTGTTCACTTTAAACATTTTACATATTGTCCATGAGAATGAGCATTTATAACACCAAACTACACCACTTTCATATTATAAAGTCCACTAGAATCAATTTGCAAAACAATTTAAAGCAAACTCCAACTGAACCCCTTGACTTCCCGCCAAAAAATCCTCTTGCTCGGTTAATATGTAAGTACCATTACATACAGAACGGAAACTCCTTGGGTCCTAGCACAATATGCGTCCCTGTTCCCCATCTCAGCAATTCTCCCCGTTCTCGCCATGTCGAATGAGTTGGCGGGCGCGCACACACATTGAAGTGTGCACGGATGTAAAGTTTCCTTTGTAGTTGTAGCATGCATAAATGATACTCCGCTTCTATGCAGTGTCATACCTGTGTAGTGCAAGTTGTTTGTACTTGTCTTTTAGTCGCCTCTTACGACATCCACAGGAGATGGAGTGGTCCTAGGAAGCCTCAACCGATAGCCAATAATGAAGCACCGTAGCGGCTGCTATTAAAACTTGAGCACTTGGGGTGATGCGATTTAGTCGCGAGCAAACTGTTTTTGGGGCCACGATATTGGAGAAGTTACATCTTTTTGTACAAGAAGCATCACGCATTACAGCGTTTTTACACCGTGTGTACAGTCGGCATCAGAGATACCTGACCCCTCCACCATCTACATCTTGAATTTTCTCATGAAATGAAAATAATATTAACATGAAAATGTGTATTCAGAGAGCTCTTAATGAAGTCTTTTTGAATATACATTTTCATGTAAATATTATTTACAGCTTAAAAGAAAATTCAAGAAATAGATAGAGGAAGGGCCGGGTATCTCTGATGCTGACTGTAAATAAGGCCTCACATCGGAAGAGAAGTGGCGGGAAGCACACTTTCATTGTCGAATCATATTCAACTTTATTTTTATTTGCGCAATGCACAGTATAGCCAGAATAAAACAAAAGCCTCGCGACTTCTAGCGACTGCCAGCGGCGTCGAATTTTTTTTCATACCATTCTATGCATGTCTTAGATAGAAATAAAGGTATCGATGGCTGCGCGCTAGTTAAAGGCACTTATACTTATAATATAAGCCAAAAGGTAAGCAACTAAAAAGTAAAATAAATCGTATCATACCGTGAATGAAAAATTCAAAAATACCTATATATTAACATTTTTAGCTTTTGCTCCCAATTTTTCCGTGGTCGGATTGAAATTTTTAACCGACTTTCAAAAATAGAAGGTTATCAATTCTTCGTGGTCTTTTTGTATGTACACCTATTATTCGAAGACGCGTGGACCGAATCATCAGGTAGTCCCATAGAAATTTTATCAAAATCGGTTGTGTTTGGGGGTAAAGTTGGTTTTAGCTATGAAAAATTATTAAAACTATATCTTGTACTCTTCAGACCAGCATATCCTACTGTCTTGAAGAAAAGAAAAAATGCAAATCTGACTCAAGATATTACCTTTTAATTTTATAAGCGGTGTTTCGCTTTACTCATGGCCCCAACAGTTCAACACTTGCCAAGTTACGGGCAGCAATTTGCTCGCACGAACTTCACCTTCCCTGTGACGCAACGTATATATAATAATAATAATAATAATTTATTTATTCAGATATCAAAGATCCATAATATGTTAGTAATACAAAAGACTTATGCAACTATGTTAGTAAGAATTATTTGAAAATTAATTAATTATTCCTATATCATGTACCTGCCAGAGATGTCAGGCGGCCGACCAAACATTGAACGACTATGATCTTCAGTCATGTTCATCATCCGCCTGAGACCTCTTAGCACAGGTGCATGCGGATCATCTGCTACTACTTTCAGAATGCTGTTTTGACTGTCCCGCACCCTTCTTACTATTGATGCAATTTTTTTGCGTCTGATAGCACAAAAGCCATCTGTTCGGTTTTCCGCAAACATACCGGACGCGCTACAGTAGCGAGGAAGATTCAACAGCACTCTGAAAATATTATTATACTGTATGCGCAGGGTGTTAAGCGACGCTTTAGTGTATTTAAGCCACAGAGAGCTCGTGTACATACTTTGGCAATAGGCTTTAAAGAGCGTTATTTTAACCTCATCCGTACAGCGAGCAAATCTCCTAGCCAACATATTCCCACGCACTGCCAACGCCCTGCGCTCTCTTTCTATGTCTGCATCATCATTGAGGCCTTCGGTAAGAAAATGTCCCAAATATTTAAATTGTTTTACCCTATTAAGGGTTACTCCATTCAGAAGTATCGGGGGAGAAGTTTCTGGATACTTACCGTTGGCCCCAAAAACCATGCATTCAGTCTTTTTCTCATTATACACAAGACCGTGTGAAGCAGCATAGGCCTCGCAGACCCTCAACATTTCATTTATAGCACCTGCGGTCGGAGCCAGCAACACCATATCATCTGCATAACTGATGTTATTTAAACTAACACCATCAATTCTGCATCCTATACGCATGTTGCTCAGCTCGACTATGAGTTCATTTATATATAAATTAAAAAGTCTAGGCGACGATAGCCCACCCTGCCTCACTCCACACTGAAGTCTATAAGACTCGGAGAGACTGTCTGACCATTTGACATGATTTGTTTGGTTAGCATACCAAAAACGAAAAATATTGATAATCACAGTCGGCACACCCCTGTCCTTCATCTTTCCCCACAGCACATCATAGTTCACGAGATCGAAGGCTTTAGAGAAGTCTAAAAAACAAGAGTATACCGGCGTCTTGCGATCAGTGTAATATTGGACGGTATGCTTGAGACTTAAGATTGCGCTTTCTGTGGATAAACCTGGCCGAAAACCAAATTGTGCGTCATGTATGTTCAAGAATTTCTCAATGTGAGAATCAAGCAGACCATCCAACACCTTGGCTACCACTGTAGCAAGTGAGATAGGGCGGTAGTTAGCCTTATCCGAGATATCACCAGTCCTGTTCTTTACTATAGGTACGACAATAGTTTTCATCAATTCCGATGGCAAGTACGAGTGACATAAACACATAGTAAAGAACATAGCCAGAACCCTCGGTAAGTGAACCCCCGCATATCTCAGATGCTCAATACTTAACCCATCATGACCTGGGGATTTGCCTCCGCTCATTCGCTTAATACTTGACCTTACTGAGGCAGCCGTGAATATATGCATTGGCTCGTTTTCAGGACAGTACACCATATCAGGTCCCACATCAGAAGGTCCAAGTGGCGATCTTACAGTAAAATGCTCTTTAAACATATTTGCAATCCCATCCGGATTATTAATACCACTAACGCTATCAGGAAGACCAGAAGCAACATTTAATTTTCCTGTAGCTTTCCAAAACTGGCCGAAATTTTTCTCTGCTCTTAAGTTGGCAATTTTATCCATTTTGATTTGGTCTTGATTATTTTGGCACCATTTTAACCTACTCTTGAATATTTTACGAGAAGTGCACATCTGTTCATAGATTATTCCCATGCTTGGCCGATTATTAAGTACCCAAATGTTGAACCTAAGTTTGGCCTCCTGATGAGCTTCCTTCACATGGTTGTTCCATCCACACAAAACTCTATTGGCCGGTTTATAACATTTTTGATTATTATTAGAACGAGCAGCCGCATTTCCTAATGTGTAAATAATTTGATCATACATTTTATCAAGTATAATCTTATGACTACTCAACTGACACGAGCCATGACTACACTCCGTGAATTCAGGTGGAACATCAATTTCGCGCAACCCTTCATGACATAACTTATGGTACCTTCCTATTTGAGATTCATTTCTATGCCCCCATAAGACAGCTTTACGCTTGAAACTAATGTGACTATTAATTTTTAGCTTAGGTGTTATTATATTTAAGTCACACTCAACAAAAAGAGGCAGATGATCCGATAGGAAGAACTCTTCAATTACACCTACATTTACAGTAGTTTGCCAGGCAGATTGAGAGACCACACAGTGGTCCAGCCAAGACCTACTTCCAGTACGAGGATCGGTATCGGAATAAGTGTCGGAGTCCACGCCCAGTTTCTCTACATCAGCACAAATCCACAACCTATCTTGACAGAAGTCATTAAGCTCATTGTAGAAATTATCACGCGGATTTGCATTAAAATCGCCCAGCAAATACACTGTTTCGACATCACTACTCTCCTCAATGGCACTGATTTCGCCTAATACCTCTGTGAAAAAAGGCAAATTTTCGGTTTTTTTAATTGGCATGTAAACAGAAAAAACTAACAAAGATCTGTTGCCTACTGTTGCTTTCAGAGCAGCTAGTCTAGGACTCCTGCAATTTATAACAGAAACATTATCAAAAATACCTTTCCTCCAAAGAATGGCCACTCCACCATATGGTCTCCCTCTCAGTATGCCTGCAGAAGTGTCTACAGCAGACTTGCCTGCGTACTCAAAGTCATTGCTGACTGTCCCTAGCAGTGGAATGTCATGCTCGTATAGCCAGGTCTCCTGCAAGCACACTAAATCAGACCGTTCACATAGGTTTCTTACATCATCAATTGACCTTTTAAAGCATTTGCAATTGAAACTAATTAATTTGAAATAACTTTGGTTTTTATTTATGTTCAAATCCATACTAAAAATAAAGTTTTAACTATAACTATTTGTCTACATTGTTCGTCCTGTACATAAAATGCACAAAGCGCCTAAAAGTTATACCATTCGGCCAGAATTGATCACTTAAGAAAGTGTCTATATTGTGCTTTGAAACATACAACTTATAAGAATAGTACCCTTTTATTTTTCGCATATTTATTTTCTTTAACGACACATCCTCATTTGTTTTATTCTTTATATAATTAATAATGTCATTTTCACTAGTATCCTTACTTACATTGGAAATTAACAGCGCGGTATCTTTACATCCGCCGCCTTAAATTTACTATCAGTTGTCGACGCACAACCTTTTTGTCCAATCAATTTATAACGCTTTGCCTTTTTACTTTGTACAACTTGCGATTCGTCGTCCCGTACTACTTGTTTACATTTCGCACCGTATATATCTATATATAACATTTTATTTATTTTTCAGAATAATTATTTACATCCGACGCAAAAAAAGGGGTATAAGTTATGAGGGGTAATAAGTTTGACGCCAATGTTTGTCTGTCTGTCTTCCTGTCTGTCCTTCGTAGCTCTCGAACGGATAGACAAATTTCGATGCAATTTTTTATTTTTAATTTATTTAGGAAACAAACAATTAGCCTTGTACAGATTTCACTTAATTAATTAAACATACATCAGTAAAGTTTCCACTAGTAACTAACTTATAATGTTTTGAGCAGTGTAAAAAAACGTTTTACTTGAAAGCTTGTCTCTTAGCTATGTTTGATAAAAATCGTTCAAAAGTTTAAAGTTATTGGGAGTGAACACTTGAAAGCCAAAGGGTGTTCTTAATATGCCTGGCAAATAACCCTGTTAACCAACTTAAACGAAAGAAACTTCATGAAGATAACGCAGACTAAATAGATTTTGTTTTTTATTCAGCTGGATTTAGATTGTCGCCCAGATCTGCTTGGGATGAGAAGCAGTACATCGTACGTTTTTTTTCCATCGCATACTAGCAAGGAATTTACCATAATCAAAATGACATCATAATTTCATTCGTTTTAATGAAATACGGAAAAGAGATCATCAACATGTAAATGTAACCAACATGTTAATTATTAACATTAGGCCTATGGCTTTAAGTCCGCCTATTACATTTGTAATAAAGTCAAATAAAAGAATAAAATAAATTGAAGTGATGCCACGGGGGCTTGTCAGGTAGGAGCTCCTATCCCACCTCCTATCCTATCCCACCTCCTATCCTATCCCACTTGGTCTGATGGTGTACTCATTTCCAAGCTCATTCATTCATCATTAACCAAGCCCTAGATAAAACCCTTCAAAGTATTTTTTTTTTACAAATTTTTATAGTTTACATTAAATTGAGATCATGAAGCTTTCCTACGCACATTTGCGAAAAACGGCCACTTTTGTCTAATGTGCGAAGAAAATCTTCATGTTCTCACTTTAAACTATAAATAGTAGTTCATAAAATAGTTTGAAGGGTTATGTAGGGCTTGTTCCAGACACAATTTTAAATGATATCTCCGTTTCCTTTTAAATAAATTTTTTCAAAGCTCTGGACCCCGGAAAATTCAGGTAATTCAGGTAGGAAAATTAAAGTGAGAGAGAACGTGGAGCTTTTCTCAGCATTTCTGCCAAAAGTGGACGTTTTTCGCACCAAATGCTAGCAAGCAGCACTTAATCCAAAAAAATTATTGCATCCCGTTAAGATGACTTACTCTTATTGAAGCTGCTGCCTAAAATAAAAGTGTCTGACATCAATGAATCACTTTTATTAGTGTCAGCGTGATTTTAAATCTTGCGTTGCCAGGTGTGGACAAGTGTCGCGATGTTAACATGTTTTTGATGCAAATTATATTGGGAAATAAGGAAATTTTGCACTAAAAATATTATAAAAATAAATAATACACAAGACTGCCTTCCTAGCCCAGTCAAAGCGTTCGCCTTGTGATCTGGAGGTCATGGGTCCGATTCCCACT
The DNA here is from genome assembly GCA_963555685.1 of Acrobasis consociella. Classification (NCBI taxonomy): domain Eukaryota; kingdom Metazoa; phylum Arthropoda; class Insecta; order Lepidoptera; family Pyralidae; genus Acrobasis; species Acrobasis consociella. The sequence goes on from OY743127.1 coordinate 3,610,977, forward strand.
GGGAAGCATACATTGTTTTCTGTCTGGTTAGGATATTGCAGGCTTGAATCACCTGATTATTCGAAAAAGAAAGATGATTCATGTTTCGGAAGGCACGTATAAACTATGGGTCCCGAATGCCATCTGGCGTTTGATCATCAAACTACCCAAGGATTGGTTCTGGGTTGCGGAGGTCAGACGGCAGTCGCTCTGTGTAAAAACCAGTAACCTCGTCAAATCTCCTTGGTTAGGTAGCGGTTCCCGGGCTCTGAAGCGTTACTGCTGCGGATTCAACCGGGAAAATGTGTGTATTCGCCCGTTTAACATCCTCAATTAGGCGAGAACGGGGGAGAGGCGCGAGAACGGGGAACGGGGACGCATATTGCGCGGGACCATAAGAGATTCCGTTCTGTATGTAATACTCATATTAATTCTACTCTTACTAATGTTACCTAAATTACAAAACGGCTTGCATATCAAGCAGAAAACATTCTTCGCTAGTATCCCATATTATATTAGGGTGGCAAAGGGAAGACAAGTAAATATAGGGGTCACGACCGGGTCCGAAAAGTATGATTGTAATTAGTCCATCTGTTAGTTTATCTAAAAATAATCGACTCGATTACCAAAAAATTAAAAATTTACAAAGATACGGAGCGTCAAAGTTCCGATATCATCCTTGTAGGTTGAAACATCACACTCGTACCCAGCCGTGACGTCACGCGAAATTTAAATGCGCTGTATCTTTGTAATTTTTGGTTTTTCAGAGAAAAGAAAAAATACGGGCACAATATTTTTCACTAATCTAACCGATGGACCAAAAATATTTTTCTATTCGTCATGCCTATTCTATGTGTCTGTATGAAACGCATGCTACTGGTAGTGGCATAGAGGTCGCCACAATACCAAACTCATTAAGGCTGGTTTCCGACAAAGAGCCCTCTAGTTCCCGATGATTTTCAATCAGCGCGAGATTGAGAGCCGTTATATCGATGGGTCTCATCCGATATGCCTTTTGTTGTTTTAATAGGTATTGTGAGAGCCTAGTTGATGAAAATCGTTCAGGGTTTTTAGGTTATACCCTATTATCCCACATCGATGACCTCTGCGGCTTAGTCATCATGCCAGGCTGTCACATCGGAGGTTCCGCGTTCGGTCCCAGTCGAGATGAAAAACAATCTTTTTCAGATTGCCCTGGGTCTTGGATGTTTTTCTATCTAGGTATGTATTTCTTAAACAATATAGTATCGTTGAGTTAGTATCCCATAACATACATCTCGAACTTACTATGGAGCTAGCTCTGTTGATTTGTCGGTATATATATTTATTAGCTCATGAAAACTGTAAAACATGTGTCTCTTCTTAGTGAAGATATGATAAAGAACTTTGGAGATACGGAATAAACTCCCAAAATAAAAGAAAGGTTTTTTTGTTAAAATTTCAATTTATACAAAAGATATTTTTGATCAGTGTCTTGATTAATTAACCTCTAAAGCCCTGTATTTTTTCCTTTCATCCTTTTTATTTACTCCGAATTCGGAGAAAATTCATGAACTCAATTCACTGATTGAAAAGCACCTAAGTAAGTAAAGATAATCTTAGCACTGAGACCTTCCATAAACCCTATCTTTTATCACTATCGAAAACTCGACCTTACGCTTTCTAATAAGTATAAAACCTAACATAAACGTTTAAGGACCTAAGTGTATGGATATCTGAACCTACACTTCATCTTGGAGACCATAAAGAAGTCCAGTAAAACATCCTATCATATTTTACGTGGTTGTAAATTCCGTCCAGACAAAAGGTTCTTTACACCCTGCCGTCTTGCTGAATAAAAAAAGTCAAAAATCTTTTATTTATCTTTGGATATTTGTATCACTTCATAGTTCTACATTTTTCTTTTGGTTTCATAATTCATTCAATAGTATTCACGATGGCTATAGGTTTTAGCCTATTTAAAATCACTAAGGGCTGTGCCCTTAAACTTAATATAAGTATTACATACAGAACGGAAACTCTTACCGTCTTATTATAAAACGCAGACTAACTTTGTTACTAGGACTAAACCATTATCCGACCAAATTAAGTTGACATTTTCTGAGACAGTGGCATATCACTTGATGTCAACTTGATTTGGTCGCACAATAGTTTAAACCTAGTAACAAAGTTAGTCTGCGTTTTATAATAAGACGGCTAGGGTCCTGTGTAATATGCGTCCCCGTTCCCCGTCCCCGCACCTCTCCCCGTTCTCGTATTGTCGAGTGTGTTGAGCGGGCGAACACACACACATCGCCGTGTGCACGGATGTATAGTTTCGTTTGTAGTAGTAGGCATAAATGATACTCCGCTTCTATGAAGTGCCATACTGCATGCGCTCTTTGTTGTAAGTTATTTTTAGCGATACATAAAAAAAATATCTATATTTATTTTTTCAAAAATGGCTTTAGCCTTAACATTAGCTATTACTTGAAAAAAAGCCTACACTGGCTAAAAGGCCTAAAGGCTTTTAGGCTGATAGGCTTTAAAGCCCTGCTTTGTTAGGCCCTGTTAGGCTTTAATTTGGGGCTACAAAGCTAAACTCCTCGGGAACACTAGGCTAAACAGTGTAAACGATCTTCAACGGTCCGAAACGCACGATAAGACTAACTGCCATTTTATTTTATGGACAGCTGTGTGAAGAATTCTAGTTTTTACAAGCGTTTTAATCTAGTTTTTAATAGAATCTAGATAGTGATATGGGAGTTTTATTGACTTTGTTTTTAAAACTCACCCACTGTCGTAACTTTGTTTCATAGAAATCTGCGCAATTGTGATATTTACTTATTTATTTAAGTTTATTACATGAATTGTAATTGGCGGACTGACAAAGTCCCCTTACCCTAGACCAAACTACACTTTTCCATACAAACGTAGTCTACGTTTTATGGCCTTTTTACCAGTCAACCTACAGGTGGTGTTGGCAAGCGAACATTTCGGAAATATGTGCAAAACCTACTGAAAACACTTACTTATAAATTATAACACATTTCAAACCTATACACGTATACCTAATAATAGTTGTCTGCTTTTTTTTCGTGTGTGTACGTAGCTAACACTAGCATTTGATTAACTGCCTCCGTGGTGTAGTGGTTAGAGCGTTCGGCTCATACCTGGAGGTCGCGGGTTCGATTCCCGGTGGGGGCAACGACTTTGTATTGTTGTCCTAGTTTGGTTAGGACATTGTAGGCTGATCACCTGATTGTCCGATAAGTAAGATGATCCGTGCTTCGGAGGGCACGTTAAGCCGTCGGTCCCGGTCACTGTCTTTGACATTGGTCGTTATCTAAAACCATGTCAGAGGCCTTTAAAACTCTGACACTAGTGTTAGTCACTAACACACACGATAAGAAGAAGAAGACTAGCATTTGATTTTGATGTCTATCGGTTTGTCTGTTTATACCGCTAATCTCCGGAAATACTGGACGGATTCGATTGATTTTGTTTTTGTTATATAGCTTGGGTGACTTTAGGGTATAATTGATTTTTAATAATGGCACACCTGATGCAGAACCTCAGTTAAACTATAAGAAATAAAAAAATAACGCCTGAGAAAAAGTTGTTCAACCTGATGAGCATTTTCCGGAGTCATAAAGACCACGCGAACAAAGTAGTAGGCTTCGGCTAGTTTGAAATAAATTATTTGAAAGAAAACGAAGATATGATTAAAAGATGTCTTGACCAAGCCCTAGATAACCCTTCATAGTCTAGAAGAAAAATCTGAAAAGCCTTCTCCTTTTCATGTTGAACGGCATGGAATGTAACAGTTTGACATCGGAGTTTTTCAGACTAATTCGACCCTGCTGAGTTCGATTTTGCCCGGTGTCAGACCAATTTCCCCCCCTTCCCCAATGTAATGAAAAATATGTCCCTCGCCACGGTTTTCTCCGTTTTGTACAAAAACTGTTAGATTTAGTTTTTAAGTTTTTTTAATTTTAACTGTATTTTCGCTATTTTATAGGGAAACCTGGCTTGGTCGGTTGTTTTTATGGACTCTTTCTTATATAGCTCTACGAAACTTTTAAGAGTCCCCTTACCCTAGACCAAAATACAACTTTCCATACAAACGTAGTCTACGTTTTATTTCAAAACGACATGTCCGATTTGGGCAAAATTTTGTAATTTCAAAGATATTGCAATTATCTAGGATTATAACTGGTTTCCTACAGTAAAAAAAAGAACTTGAAATAGAATATAGTGTTTTATATCATTTTTGACCATTAGTATGGGAAACTTCTAAATCGTTATATTTTCTTTCCAGTTCATAATTTTAGTATAGGAAACCAGTTATAACCCTAGATAATTGCAATTTCTTTACAATTACCAATTTTTACCGGAATCTGACATGTGGTTTCAAAATTAAACGTAGACTACGTTTGTATGGAGAAGTCTAGGGTAAGGGGACTCTTAAGAGTTAAATTGCTGTCTCCAACAGATTACGGCTGACGCCGAGAAGGGGTGAGGCTCAAGCCCTTTCTGGTAACCTTTGAGGCTGTTTCCAAGGCCAGTAATAACCTCCTTACATGCGGCTGTAAGGCAGGGTGTAAAACGGCAGCTTGCATTTGTCGCAGAGACGTAAAACCACCTTACACATCTAGCTGTTTTTGTCGGGAAGTATGCCGTAATAATATTACTGCAAATGTATAATAATAATATTAAGTCAGAAATTTTGTTATTTTTTTATTATCATCAAACGATAACCACAATCTAATTCGATTTAAATATACTATTGTCTCAATTGAGGCCTCTTTTCTTTACAGATCCCTATACCTGCACCAATACTTAATATTTTTATTTCCTTGAGACCATATTTACTGAACAAGTTTCTCAAACTACTTTAGGGAACTAGCACGTGCGTTACTAAGTACATATATATCATTGATTAGCACCATGTAAAAGATTTGCTACGAAAAATAAATAAAGAAGGTAGTTTTTATGAAGGTTAATTGTTGTTCAATGTTCGCAAGTTCGGCGCTGTAAGTTGTCCAAAGTACACAAAAGCTCGTACGACTGTTAATTGGGTCTTGTTTTGTAGGTTAATACATCAAGATTGATTAGTGTATACATCACTTTGCTCCAAATTCAGCGGTTTCCCTATAAAATAGCGAAAATACAGTTAAAATTAAAAAAACTTAAAAACTTTATAGTTTGGGTAGACGTAACTCAAAAACTATAATACTTATAAAAATAAAATGTATACCGTGTAGTAGGTAATTTAATGTAGATTAATTTTGTCATTGACCGTTTTTTTCTAAATCTAACAGTTTTTTTACAAAACGGAGAAAGCCGTGGCGAGGGACATATTTTCAATGAAAAGGGGGGGAAGGGGGGGGGGGAAATTGGTCTGACACCGGACAAAATCGAACTCAGCAGGGTCGAATTAGTCTAAAAAACTCCGGTGTTAAACTGTTACATTCCATGCCGTTCAAAGTCGTAAAATTCAAAAATTCTTCTAGACTATCAAATTATTTTATGAACTACTACAGTATAATTGACCGAGCGAGCGAAGCGAGCGAAGCGTCTCAGTTTCGAGACTAGCCAAAAATTCTTTTGTCCGTCTGTCTGTCTGTCTGTCTGTCTGTCTGTTCTCGCCTACAGGTCGCATTTCTTAACCGATTCTCATGAAATTTTGTAAGCAGGTTCAGCAACTTAATAGAATTTTTTTGTCGAGCCAGTTTTTCGAATTTTTTCAAAATGGCTGAAATAGGGGCGTTCAAAAATTTAAAACTGTCATATATCCGCCATTTCAAAATATTTTCAAAAATGTCATTAGACTTTTTTGTTGCCATTATGAAAACATACCTAACTTACCATATAACAAACATACATACTTAAACGGGTTTAGGGTGACTCGCGGAGTCTAGCTGACTAAGCCGTAACGGATATACAATACAAATCTTCTTACAAAATATACTGAAACTATTTAAGGGTGAATTCAGTCCGGGTTACTGAACAACTTTCTTAAAAATACATATCTCCCCTGGGGTCCACGAAGTAATTTCTCTGAATAACTATTATGGTTATTATTTTGAGTTTCATAAGTAGTTCTATAAATTTTATCATATTTAACCGACTTTAAAATAAAAGGGTTTTGCTTTTTTTACGATTAGTTTTTTTTTCAGTTTTTGCTTATTTTGATTGATTGTTGGCTTGTTTATTAAATCTAGCAATTTTGTTGAGCGAACTTGCGTTCAATTGCTATCGCTGCTTGTCTGTGCTTCTGTAGTAGTATTAGTGATTATGCCACGAACTAACAAGAGACAAGAAGTAGCTTTACGGAGAGTAAGAAACCAATGAGCAGCGGCATAGAGCCATGGCAATACAAATAAACATTTAAACGAAAACCCATTAATAGTTTTCTGGTTTTTTCAACAACGAGCTGACTTTGTCATTTGAAAAATGATAGGTCATTTTTCAGTGAAAGACTACTGGTACAGAACTGAATTTCAGCATCACGGTAGACCTCATATCCATGTGATGTATGGTAGGAAGGTGCTCCTGACATTTCAGAGCTAGATCAAAAGTCATTTGAAGAAAGGGCCATGATTGCCAACTAAGTATTTTGGAAATTTGGTCACAATCATGAATCCGCATATCGGTAAACCTGCACCGATTATTTATCCAAATCAGGTACATTATTCTGAAATAATAATCGCGAGGTCTATGTTCGTGGCGAACTACTAGTTACATAAAAATTCGGATCAGCTGATCGGCAACTTGTGTAGAAGAAGATGATGATGACCTTTAGGAAAGTTGTTCAGTATCATGGACTGAATTCACCCTTGAAATAGTTTAAGAATATTTTGTTAGACCTTACTCGTAGTCATTATAAACTACGATCTATTGTTACATATTCACGTTGCTATTTTCACTATCAAAGTCATTTTTAATCAGCTACGTATTTATTAGAAACATTTCATCTCGACAAGAAAATCTTCCATGCTGGTCTGGAAGAAAAGAAAAAACGTAAAATGTACCAGCTGCTTCTCTTCCCGCGCAGATCGTATCAGCCGATCGAGGGAATGGGCGAGATTTAAATCATGGTAATAGGCGATGCGGCTAACAACCCATCACTATTTTGATTCCTTTTCTATCTTAACGCCCACCACCACGCTAAGCGTGGCCTTTGAGCCTAACGGCCCTGGGCTCTGTCTACCCCGTCAGGGATATAGACGTGAAAATGTATCTGTATAAGAAGATGCATTAAGGCAGCTTGGAAAATCAAATTCTAGTGTTACCCGAAGTCATTATAAACTTGAAGCGTACCTGCGATACTTAATTTCATAATTACGAAAGGCGGAGTGCGACTGAAATTACGCGCGCGGAGGTTGCGTCGTTACTGTTTATGTGCAGGATATTAGCTGCCTGCTGCCGTTAACGTACACTTTATTTGCTTAGAAATAGGATCTCAATTTTATGTGTACTTGCGCTGAAAGTTTGAGCTAATATTAAAAGGCACAGCTAAGTTTCTATTGACTGATGCCTATGGATGCAGGCCGCTCTTGATCGGTCATTTTGGAAATCTTTGGGAGAGCCTATGTCCAGCAGTGGACGTTATGCGGCCGAAATGATGATGATGATGATGTTACCTTTGGACTACTTTGTTCATTTCTGTGTTTGTATTTTGTGAACATAAATTTTGTAATTATGCCGTATGGTTTTCGGCAGAGTAGAATAGGACTACTCCAAGTCCTCCCGTGGATGCGGAGAAGGCGACATAGGAAATACAAGCTAAACCAAGATTATAAACATCATGAGATCTCTCCAACCCGTCTGGCTAGCGAGGAGAGTGTTGGCCAAGTCCTGTGGCTGCTCTGACCAAATATGTATATTTTCTAGTAGCACAGAGAGAGTCGTGCTTTTGTAGTCAAGACCAAAAAGACATAATGATTATGATGATGATTTTGATACTACACATTATCTATATCTATACATATAATAAAACAGTAAAAAAGAGTGTGTCTGTACATTAAATATATTTCCAAAAAAAATATTGCGGGCGATGGACACATAGTAATAGAGTAAGAATTTAAAAAAAAATGTTTGTCTGTTTGTCTGTATGTCTGTTTGTCTGTTTGTTTGTATGTCTGTTTGTCTGTATGTCTGTTTGTCTGTTTGTCTGTTTGTCTGTTTGTCTGTATGTCTGTTTGTCTGTTTGTCTGTTTGTCTGTTTGTCTGTTTGTACACGCTAATCTCCGGAAATACTGGACGGATTCGAATGAAACTTTTTTTGTTATATAGCTATTAAGCCTGGGCAACATATAGGGTATAAATGATTTTGGAAAATGAAACGCTTGATGAAGAACCATAATGGTCCAGCTAAACTATAAGAGATATAAAAATGCCGCCTTAGTAAAAGTTGTTCAGTCTGATGAGCATTTTCCAGAGACATAAAGTTCTCGTGAACGAAGTCGCGGGCTTCAGCTAGTATTTAAATATGTTTTAAAAACTTTATGATTATTTTCTAGTCTTTTTTAAACAATGCCACGACTTTTCTTCCCCTCAACATTATGAAATGTTAATAAATGTGAGCCGTAGTAGAGTTATTGTGTTCTTTAATGATGTCCGGCATAATAAAATAGATTTATTCCGTTGTTTAGAAGATTAACTGATGTAATTAAGGATGTCGACGAGCTTTTATGTGTTAATTATCTGCTTTTGAATTTTTGAGACTTAAAACGATGTTATAGGGTATTTAAGGGGCATAGTGGTATTTAAAAATGTTACAAAGATGTCTCATCAAGAAGTAGTGTTGAAAAAGAGTCCAGTTCTGAAAATAATGATTTTTCCAAACGAAAAACCGACTTCGCAACCGATGTTGATAAAAAATGTATGGGACCACCAGTTAAGCCTTGCTCTGACCGGGGATCAAACCCGGAACCTCTGGGTGGCGGACTAGTATAGTGACCACTACGCCACAGAAGTTAATAATATAATGCTTCTTCTTATCGTGTGTGTTAGTGACTAACACTAGTGTCAGAGTAATAATATAATGCTAAAAACTAAATATACTTACACTTAGTCACAGAATTAATAATAGTATTACATACAGAACGGAAACTCGCACCGTCCCCCGCAATCTGGCGTCCCCGCAACCCCTCCCCCGTTATTGTGAGGTGTAAGCGGCAGTAAAACAGGGTTATTGGTAGTTGCACGTTGACATTACGCGAGTCACTTAGGATTATTGAATTATAATGGTGAGAAACTGCGCACATTATCATTGTTTATCCACGGAAAACAATAAATAACGAAAAATTTATAGATTTCCGAGTGATGAAAACAGGTAAGCAAAGCAACAAACTCTGTGGTGGCGACCCTGATTGTTTAACTCACACATTTGACGTGTGCACGGACGGATTGTTTTGTTTGTAGTAGTACTAGGTATATATGCTGCTCCATTTGTATGAAGTGGCATACCTGTGACTTAGTATCATAAAACCGCAATAGAAGCTGATAGTCGGTCAGTGACCCCTGAGTGCAAGTTGGAATCAATTCACGTGGCGCCTCTGGAATACTAATCCCTTTTCAAGAAACTTTTATTTCAAACTAAAAAGTATTTTGAGACACAAGTCTAATTTTAGAACTAAAACTTAGGTGTAGTTAGATACCAACACATTATGTTACCTTTTAAGTAAAAATTGCTGCCCAAGTTTTTTTGTTTTTCTTTTCGTGTCAAGCTTTTAGTTATCTTGAAAAATTTGATGCCAGGTTAGTCACGAAATCGTTCAAAGAAAAGTTCCTTTACTTGAAAAGTTCGTTGACTTTGTCTACTTTCCTATCTTGTCTATGATCGATCTAGACATTAGATCTAGAGATTGTAGGATTTCCTGCACTTGACTCTGACAAAAATGTGACATATTTCCAACGGATCCCTAAATCGAAACACAATCTCACAATATTTTCGAAAGACCTACAGGGCGACTGGTAAATCACGTTACATACTTATAGAGGTGACTCAGCTCGCCAACACGAACAACTTTTCCCAAGGGACCAACGTCGGGAACTAAAAAAAAAAATTACATCTCCGTACAATTTGGCCGGCCGGCTGAGCACTTTTGTATGAAAAAGTCAAGAAATTTTTTGAGGTCCCAGAGTTGGACCCATAGGAAAAGTTGTTCATATTAGTGGGCTGAGTCACCTCTTTAAGTGTGTAACGTGATTTACCAGTCGCCCTGTATTTAACGATACACATCGCGATGTATGGGAGCAACCCTAAAAAAATGTTTTGAAGATTTTATTTTACCACTTTCTCGGCAAATTAATATACATACCCATACCAATTTATAGCTTTCTAGTACTTATAATCTCTGAGTAAAACTGCAGACGGACAGACAGACATGGCGAAATTGTAAGGGTTCCTTGTTTACTACGGATCCCTAAAAATGAAACTCAATTCTGGCAACTTTTGAATTACCTGCCTATCAATTTTCACATTTAATGCCTGCACCTAAATGAACGGTTGTACTATACAAAAAAAACCGTCCGTTTAGTGACTTTGCGTTTGTAAAAATGGCACCATCGACCTGTAAGGCTGGGAATAGACTCGTCCAAACAAGTTCAGTAGATACCAAATCACACGCGGTCACCACGGGCGGTACAAGATACAAGTGTACGTTTCACAAGGGTATCGCTGCCAAAAGATTGCTTTTACATCGGTAATGGAATCAACATTTCGAATGACATCTGATATCATTTTACTCATAAGTATGTTTACGAGTTTTCTATGTTGTGCTAGAAAAAAAAACCTTGGAATATACCAGCTGCTCTTCCTATCGTAAATTATCTTATCGTAAAATTCGATCTTTTTAATGAGTGATGCAGTACGCAAACCCTCATTGTTTTGATTCTGTAATTTAGACTTTTGATTGAAGTTTTACGTAGATATCTATACATATAATAAAACAGTAAAAAAATGTGTCTGTAAACTTTGAATATATTTCCAAACAAATATTTTGGGTGGTCCATTGCCATTGACTTTTTCTTGACATTGACGTCGTCGCCACCCATCTCGGTCCTGTGCTGCTCTCATCCAGGTACGACCCGCGACTTATACTATGTCGTCAACCCATCTCATTGCTGGACGTCCGACGCTTCTTTCATCTGGTCTAAAGCCACTATACGGATAAAGCTTTGCTTCATCATCATCATCATCATTTCAGCCGCATAACGTCCATTGCTGGACATAGCTCTAAGCTTTGCTTCAATAGTAATAAATATAAAAGATACACACTGATTTGTCCAGCGATGAGGGTTTTCAAAAATATAGGTCATCAGATGGCAGCGCAGTAAAGTTAGGTCCATTGAAACTGGATATGATGATAAAAAGTGTCAGTATTTTAGGACGTTTTATTTTCATAAGCTGCTGGTATTGGATATTTTTGACTGAGCAAAATAACCTGTCAACTGACGGTCCTATGACAACAGTCGATTTTACGTGACGTCACTGTGTTATCACATATTTTTAAATACCCTCATTGGTGTGAAGTAATCAAGTACGTCAATAACTGTCAATCTTAATGTACTTTACAGAATTATGACATCAAGAAAAGAAGGAAACACCACTTATTGTATTTGCTTCAGTGCTACCCAATAAATATCGAAATGGAACATAAATCAGAGTTGTTAGCGACGTTATTTATCGCCGATATCCCGTATCAGACACACTTGGCTATAGTTGTCGCGGGTTATAGAATAGATATCATTTGTCATCAAATACTTTCTTCCAAAGATTTTGCTTTGTGGTTTCTGGTTTTCCTTAGTATCTCATCTCACGCCCGGGTAGCGTCGCCAGGCGTCCGGATAAAGCCGGACACAGTCAGGCTTTTTGGTTGCGTGTCCGGGCAAATTAGAGCGTGTCCGGTCTGACGGCTTTTGTTAGGTTTTTTACATTTTATGAACGACCAAGCGCCGAGCGCGGCCGAGCGCAGGCGACGAGAGTCGAATGTCGCGTCGGTCGCTCACGCAGGCCGAGGGGCGCCCCGCCGCTGCCTGTCGCCTGCCCCCCTGCGCTCTGTCGTTATTGTTCATTCCTCGATTGATAGCGCACGTGCCGTACGTTGCGTTGCGTGGCGGCAAGATTTATGATAATAATCAAAAAAGCTTGGTTTTACATACATTTTTTTTGTTGTACCTAATGCTGAGACAAAATCATCAATAATGTAGGGTGTCCGGCTTTTCTACCCAAATGTCCGGCCAAACTGGCTGGTCTGTCCGGCTTTTAGGTTTGGCGACCTGGCAACCCTAAGCCCGGGATAAGAACTGTGGTGCGATTTTTCAAACGCGGAGTCACTAAACGAACGGTTTTTTGTATGGAAAAAGCATTCGTTAAGGTGACTCCGCGTTTCAAAAATCGCACTTCTGGAGTTGCGGGGTAGGCTCACAGAGATGGCAGAACACACAACTAGCAAAAACTGACAAAGAAAGTGTTGAATATACTTTAAAAATATTTATTGTATTTCATATAATATAAGTCATATTTAATTAATTAGAGTACTACTTTATTTAAATAATAGTAATAAAAGATTTAAATGTTTTAATTATTACCTTATAGCGCCATCTTTACTAGATGGAAGAGAAATAATTATGTGTATCCTTCTATGTTCCTTGTTTACTACGAAACCCTAAACACCAATATTTAACTCTTTAACCGCGAGACTTTATATCAGGTGTCGTGCCCCGAGCATGAAGCATAATATATCTAAAATAAATGGACAAGGCCTTGGATCTAAATCTAATACAATTTCTTTGTAAAAAAATAAAAAAAAATAAAAAATGAGGCAAGGTTTCGCTAATTCTTAGGGGGCCTATATTTCCACGTCCTTGAAAATGATCCTCTAAATCTTACAAATTAATTCATCAGAGTAAACGCGGTGGGCGTCTGTTTGGGGTTCTATTTATACCTCAAGGAAATTATGTCGTCTTGAATTTATTGGGACTTCTGTTTATAAAAAAAAAAAACTGAAAATGGTTATTCCTTCTTGAACCTTTTCAGTTTTATATGTTTTTTTTTTGCAGTAATAGAGAAAACTTGGTATCTATGTAGGTTGTGATTTTGTATACAATATACTATTTTTTGATTAAAACTAACATGAGACGCAGACATAATTGTGTGTCGCGAGCTGGTGTGGTGTAGCGGGCCTGTAGTCACATTCGTCCTGATGAAGACCTCCGGATGAGGTCGAAACATGTCGGCAGTAGCTGACTCTATTCGTGAGTAACCCGTTAACTCATTTTAATAATATACTGTTTGTTTGTTTTCGTATAACACTGGCGTCAGATTTTTTAGACTGCCTAAAGGCATCTGACTTAACGACTAACATAAAACGATGACAGCTGGAACCAACGACTTATGCGTGCCTTCCGAAGCACGTCAGCAAGCCACTGGCTATCACCATTTGCAAGGAAATTTAAAATATTAATTACTAAAAATATTCAGGTTTATTTTTGTATAAAAAAATAAAAAGAATTCAAACCTATTATAATATAAACCTCTAGTACCTGATAGTACCTGGTCGACCGAGCTTTGCTCGGTTACATCTTTTTTTAAACTAGTCTAAAAACAATAAAAATTTAAAAGTTATATATAAACTTGAACATAAAAAACACAAAAGTAAGTCACCGAGTGAAATTCGAACCCGTAACACTCTTTTTAGCAGTCCGCGTCTTTAACCGCTGAGCCAGACGGATAGGGCCCGGTGGGACGAAATTAGCAACCATATTCTCCGTGGAAAGAAAAACGCATGAAAACTCGAAAACACGCGTTTCCCCAAACATAAGATTAATCTAGATCGATTGTTTACCCCCGAAAACCTCCATATACCAATTTTCAGCAAAATCGTTAAAGCCGTTTCCAAGATCACAGAAATATACATATAAATAAATAAATATACAAGAATTGCTCGTTTAAAGGTATAAGATATAGGCAATTTTTTTAAATAACAATATTAGTTTTATTATGGTCTTAATAAAACTTTGGCCATTCTACAACTAAATATAACTATTTGCCACTCCCAGACGAATCACGTTTTCTACAAATATGTATTTAATTCTATCACATTATTCTCTATTACAGACGTCAAATAAGAAGTGTTGGATCCCTACTGATTGAGAAAAATAGCTGGCTGACTTCCGACCCTAGAGAAATTATTGAACCACGGTCTGGTTCCAACCATATATATCTTCAAAGTTAAAGTCAATTTTTTTTACTCAATGTTGGATAAATTTATCTCTCATTGGAGGTCATTTTTAGGGTTCCGTAGCCAAATGGCAAAAACGGAACCCTTATAGATTCGTCATGTCTGTCTGTCTGTCTGTCCGTCCGTATGTCACAGCCACTTTTTTCCGAAACTATAAGACCTATACTGTTGAAACTTGGTAAGTAGATGTATTATGTGAACCGCATTAAGGTTTTGACACAAAAATATAAAAAAACAATAAATTTTGGGGGTCCCCATACTTAGAACTGAAACTCAAAAAATTATTTTTCATCAAACCCATACGTGTGGGATATCTATGGATAGGTCTTCAGAAATGATATTGAGGTTTCTAATATCATTTTATTCTAAACCGAATACTTTGCGCGAGAGACACTTCCAAAGTGGAAAAAAGTGTGTCCCCCCCCCCCCCCCGTAACTTCTAAAATAAGAAAATGATAAAACTAAAAAAAATATATGATGTTCATTACCATGAAAACTACCAGCGAAAATTGGTTTGAACAAGATCTAGTAAGTAGTTTTTTTTTAATATGTCATAAACTGCAATTTACCTTTCATTCAATCAACTCAAATATAAAAATTAAAAAAACATACTACAAGACTTTTATATTATGTTATTTGCTACTACGGAACCCTTCTTGGGAGAGTCCGACTCGCACTTGGCCGCTTATTTAAAATATTATTTTAGTGCAAAAGCTTCAACTTAGCGCATTTCCTTCAGCGGCTGAGGTGTGCTTCTGTCTCCAAATATAATATGCATTCGCAGTTATGTATGTTTGTATGACATTTTATTGCTTTTCTTCAAAATATACACTTCTATATACAAAAGATACTGGATGCAAGCCGCTCTAGATCGGTCATTTTGGAAATCTTTGGGAGAGGCCTATGTCCAGCAGTGGACGTTATGCGGCTGAAATGATGATAATGATGATCATACACTACTGTACGGGGTAGGGGTTCGTATTCGATGAAAAGTCCGCTTGGTATGGTACTTAAAACGTATATTGTCCTATAAACACCGTTAGACACTATTACATAAGTATATTTTAAATAAAATATCTAATAAAAATCAGTGTGCAACGCAGTATGGTATCACTTTCTAAGAGGTTAATGGCAGACTAGTTAGGCGCAGCCAATGGAGCTCGCGCGGCGGTTGGTCAGTGATATCACACTACCTTACATTTTTAACAAAAGTAAAAATTATAAAATTTGAAGGACAACTAGAGGTCAATGTGCGCGTCGCCTACAACTACACATAATGTAAATTATATACTTATTGACGTGTGAAAGTTAAAGTGCGTAAAAGTGCTATAAAGATCTAATTACTGAATCATTCATCATCATCATTTCAGCCGTAAAACGTCCACTGACATAGGCCTGTCCCAAGGAATTTCCAAAATGACCGATCTAGAGCGGCTTACATCCAGCCCCTTCCAGCGACCTTGGTCACGTCGTCAGACCATCTTGTGGGTGGTCCATAAACATTAAAATTTTGTTTTTTTTTTTTTTGCTTCGGAAGGCATGAAGCCCTTGGTCCCATTATGTACGTCACTTACGCAAATAAAAAAAAAATCATTCCAACTATTGTCATTAGATGGCAGACGTCAAGCTACATTTCAGATGCCTGGCAGCTTAAAAAATCTGACACAAGTGATGGCATGTTTGTACTTAGATCATCATCATCATCAGGTCTTTTTGTCTCCACTCCACTGCAGGAGCACGACCCTCTTTGTATTACCAGAAATATATTTGGCCACAGCAGCCAAAGGACTTTGGCCTACACTCTCCACACTGGCCAGACGGGTTGGAGAGGCCTCATCGATGTTTATAAGCTTTGTTTAGCTTGTATTTCCTAAGTTGCCTTCTACAACATCCACAGGAGGACTGACAGTGGCCTTGTTCTACTCTGCCGAAACCACACGGCATGTTTGTACCTCTCTATCCAACTAAAATTATTCTGTAACAAAAAAGTAAGCAAACTCCCGAAATAATGCTAGTTCAGAAAATATTTTCATCAAATATATTCACCTTGGTAAAGAGCCAAGATGCGTAAAGAATGAATGAACGGAACGGACCGCACGCATAATGACCGATGACAGCTTTATTTTAGTGTTTTTAAAAGCTTAATTGTGAGTGTACGATCCGAAAATAACATTCGAAATACTTGTTGAAGAGGCTCTTCCCAGAGTGATGTTGTGAGGCGAAAATAAATCATAACCAATGTCTGATGCGTTTCGTTTTCTGAGATCAAACATTTTTTTACGTTGATAGTCGTATAATTATGACAGAACTTCATTTAGGTAAGTTTGTGCTCGTTCCCTTCATCTTTTAATACGATATTATGATGTACGAAATCTACAAGACTTATTTTAAATTTCTGGCTACTAACGATTGAGAGGAAATCAGCTAAAATTGTGTCGTTTGAATCAAAAAGGAAACATTTTCTTTATTTTCTATCTATCGCGTGATCACAGACTGGATCAAGCTACTAGAGAAATGTTGTCACTGCTCCTTCAAACTTCAGTGAACAACTTCAAAATAGACTGGACAAACGGCCAGGTGTCGAATTGCGAAGTCTTAAGTCGGTGGATGATTCCATGCAAGTGAATGATATTGGACAAATTAATGTCGTAAAGTGTTCCTACAATCAAAACAAGATCTCCAAACATTAAGACGCACACACATCAGCTTAAGAGTCCGGCGACCCTAGACTTCTCCATACAAACGTAGTACACGTTTAATTTTGAAACCACATGTCAGATTCCGGTAAAAATTGGTAATTGTAAAGAAATTGCAATTATCTAGGGTTATATTGGGTTTCCTATAGTAAAATTATGAACTGGAAAGAAAATATAACGATTTAGAAGTTTCCCATACTAATGGTCAAAAATGATATAAAACACTATATTCTATTTCAAGTTCATATTTTTACTGTCGGAAACTTAATATAAACCTAGATAATTGCAATATCTTTGAAATTACAAAATTTTGCCCAAATCGGACATGTCGTTTTGAAATAAAACGTAGACTACGTTTGTATGGAAAGTTGTATTTTGGTCTAGGTCCGCCGGACCCTTAATAAACTGGTAGTATGTTCACCTTCTTCTTATTCTTATATTTAAGAGCTGGGCTCTTGTCGGTGGAGTGCTTTCTATGTCTCTCTTCCTTTCGCTAAGTTCTTAACCTCTTTATATGTTTGAGTGTTAATGATGGGCAAAGTCGCAGGAAAAATAAATAAGAAATAGATCCTGGCTACGGATTATCATCATCATCATCAGATCCTTTTGTCTCCACTGCAGGAGCACGACCCTCTCTTTACCACCAGAGCTAAACTTGGCCGGAGCAGTTAGAGGACTTTGGCCTACACGCTCCTCGCTGGACAGACGGGTTGGAGAGGTCTCATTGATGTTTATAAGGTTTGTTTAGCTTGTATTTCCTAAGTCGCCTTCTGCGACATACACGGGAGGACTTGTAGTGGCCCTATTCTACTCTGCAAGTAAGAATCCGCACGGCAAACGCGCAGGATAGAAGCAAGAACAATACTATATACACCAAGCTGATTCCTTTCAATCTTCACTAGTTCGGCCAAAGAAGTGTATTTTTCAGATGTGCGGAATGTTTAGATGGTCAAGGCATGTAGAAAGGATGGATGAAAGGAGATTTACTAAAAGGGTCTACAAAGAGAGTGGAAGAGTGTGGGCCACCTGTCAATTAGTACTCTTTCAAACAGAAAAAAAGGAATTTTCGAAATCTGTGTATTCGCCTTCTAATAATCGGTTTCTCCTCCTTTTTGGAAGTCAGTTAAAAATCGATTCCATTTATATTTGCCACAGGATTCGAATGCGTTACCCCGACGGACATCATTCATATATGTATGTCATCGCGCGGACATTATCCTCGGATGTTTTATTCAAACTGCATCGCAATGTGTCCAGCTCGGTTTTTCAGATGAAGGATTTTAAACGTTTTTTCTTGAAGCAGTTTGGTGAAAGAAAACATCGTAAGGAAACCTGCACACGGAATGGCAAACCACTCCATATCTTATTACACTTAATTGTCATTCTGTTTATTTATTTAATTTCATATTTAGGTTTTTATAATATATCTATAATAAGTAAAATGCATAAAAAAATATTACAAATATAAACACATAAAAAAACCTAATATAGCTGCCGGCTCGGCATCGGGCCGAGGCGGTTAGGCCCCAGAGAGAAAAACCTCCTGACAATGCGTGTCGTGTCCAGGAGTACTGCCTTCTGAATTGACCCAGCCATCTAGCGTTGGTCAAGACTCTTCGCTAGACATTATCATTATTACTATTTTAAATTGTATATGGGTCAAAGTTATCTAAAATAAATGTATTTTTTTATTATCTGTGCCAAATGTCGTTGTGTGAGTCTCTTCTCAATGACATCGACAAGAGTTTGGCCGACAAAAAGGGGTATTATAAGTTTAACGTTAATGTCTGTCTGTGGTAACATAGCTCTCGAACAGTTAGAACGATTTCAATGCGGTTTTTTACGTTAAAGTATTCCCTTGCGGTGGTTCCTAACTATATTTGATGAAAATAGATTCAGCTGTTTAAAAGTTATTTGGGGTTAAAGCTTGAAAATCGGGGATTTTAATTTACCTGGCAAATAATAGATGGCTATGGATATCAATTCCACTTAACATCGATTAGAATACGTACTTCCGCCATTCATCACTAGATGGTGTCTTCGGGTGGAACGAAGTTTCATATCGCGCGTTGCGAAAGGGGGCTAGACGGAGAAAATTAAGACAAAAAGTTGTAACGACACTTCTTGCTATAGTTGTAAGCCGTGCGGCGTGCGCGTGTTTTTCTGTCTGTCTCTTTCGCTCCAAATTAATCGAAAGGAACTTCGTTCCATCCGGGTGTCCCTTGACACCTCTCAAGTTTTTTTTTAATTTTTCCCTCAAATAAACTGGTTAGAAAAAGAATTTTCGTGCATCTTGTGATTGGAAAGTTCTTTACTTACATTTTCTTAACTTATTAAGCCTTAATCTACCTGTCTACAATAGGCATGACGAATGGTAAAATATTTTTGGTCCATCGGTTAGATTATAAAAAATGAACATGTTTTTTTTCTTTTCTCTGAGAAACCAAAAATGACAAAGATACAACGTAGGTATATATATTTCGCGTGACGTCACGGCTGGGTACGATTTTTACTTAAGTGTGTCGTCGCAAGCCCCCACTCCGAAACTTTAACGTTCCGTATCTTTGTGACGGGTCCATTATTTTTGGATAATCTAAAAGACGAACTAATTACAATCATACTTTTTGGACCCTGTCGTCACCCCTATTTTTAACGAATACGAAAAATGCCTAAGTTTTAATACCGTCATTGCCACTTTCTGTGGGGCCCGAACCTTTATCGGGCCAAATACCCAATCTACTTTTTCTCAACAAATCCAAAACATAAAAACCTTAAAAAATGTTGTCCGTCGATCGAACCAGTAAACAATATTGTCCAAATTGGACATTTGGGCAAATCAATGCAAATGTTGCCTCAGAGGAGCCGCTTGCTCGTAAAAAGCAATATGTTAAGGGTTCCATTCGGTTTTAGGGATCCGTAGATACTTAGGGAAATTGACCTTCAAGCGTGTAAGTATATTGTTGACCTTTTTCGAAGCAGTTTCACAAATTAAAGGCTGTGCAAAAAATAATAGAAAAAAATTGTTTAAAAATAATTTCATAAGTAATACTTTATTCGAAAATTTTTCGATTAATCGGACGATTCGTTTCTACGTCGAAAAAATCTCTTCAAAAAATCTTTTGTTTTTTTTTGAAGAGTTATGTGTAATTGATTATGTGACAGATTCAAGATAGTATTTTTTTAGGTGTATCATTAAAATAGTTTTATGTTAGGAGTAGTTAGTTAAAATCTTTATTGCACCAAAACAGAGTAACAGAGTAATAGATACATAAAACAGATGTCAAAAGGCGGCCTTATCGCAACTGCAATCTCTTCCAGGCAACCGAGGTACTTGGAGATGTTTGACGAAAACAGGTAGATATAATATACATTGTCCTTTTTTATTAAGTACAAATATTTTAAGGGGTGATTCAGTCCATCATTTTGAACAACTTTTCCCAATAAATTTTTATCGAAATACGAAAAAATAATTTTCATTTTCCATAGTAATGATATCACGTGACTACTTCGATTTGTATGAAAACCGAAAAAATATATTTCGTATTTCGATATAAATTCATTGGGAAAAGTTGTTCGATATGATGGACTGAATCACCTCTTAAAATATTTGTACTTAATTAAAAAGGACATTGTATAAGGTCTAACAAAATATACTGAAACTATTTTAAGGGTGAATTCAGTCCGTAATACTGAACAACTTTCCCCAAGGAACATATGTCGAAATATGAAAATTAATTTTTGACTTTCCATACGAACCCGGATCAGCTGATCGATCAACTTGTATGGAAGGCCAAAAATCACTTTTCATATTTCGACATATGTTCCTTGGGGAAAGTTGTTCAGTATCATGGACTAAATTCACCCTTAAAATAGTTTCAGTATATTTTGTTAGACCTTATATTAGCAATACACATAATACTAAACTTTTCATATACCTACTTACTTGTTTAATATATTGGGTATGGTACTTACCACCAAGAACAACCACAACTTTGAAATAATCCGAAAATGGCAACCTCATTATGCTTTCCAATTGACAGATAAGAGCTATCATCAGAAATATGAACGCACATTTTATGTTTTTTTGATGTGCCTCCAATATTTTAATTATCATTAAGATTGCTCTGGCATTAATTAAAACAACCGATTATAATAAAAACTCAGTTTTGATGACTTAATCTCTTTTTACGGTAATCGCTATAGCCACAAAATAAAAAGAGTACAAAGTATGCACATTCTTCTCGGCAAATCGGAATGGCGCGTAGTGCTTTTAACCGACTTCCGGAGGAGGTTACCAATTCGCCGGAATCTATTTTTTTTATTAATGTTTATTCAAAGACACCTGAAACGAATAGTTTTTTTTTGTTTGATAGGGCATTCTTAGTTGCCAGGTATGTGGACCAGTGTGTGGCCACACATGCACGTTGCACGGCTGTAACGTGACAGATTATTCTACAACATGTAAAAAAAAACTTGGTCTGATCCTTAAAGGTAATGTTGGGTAGCTTGTGTTAATGGTTTCCCATACGAAATTAAATACCTATCGTTCTAAAATGTATGGAGCTGCAGTTGTGCAGTTTTTGTGATTTCAGAAATGGGGGAAACCGATAAATAGAATATACACAAGTTATCCAACATTACCTTTAATCGAACAAGGTTTTTTTTACATATTTTATACATAGAAGAGCTACGCTCTTGTCGGTGCTTTCCATGTCTGTTTTTCTTCTGTAAGTTTATGGTTGTTTGCTAATCAAATAATATAAAAATTTAATGTGAAACCTAGTAGGAGGTTAAAACTTAATAAGTAGTAGAAAGAGAAATATTACTAACCATCGTACTTATAAATCGTTGTTTACTATTCCACTCCCAAGAAGACTTCACGCCGGGCGGTGGTCCTGGTCATCTAGAAAATACTGTTAGTGCAGGCAGCTTTCAAGTAAGCAGTATTAAAAAGTTGTGGCAATTAGGAATGTAGATACAATATGCAAATACAATACATATTTTAAGATTCACAACATCAGAGTAACCAAGTTGCAATTCAAATAGGTATCCTTACTCATCCCGGGGTCTGCTACCTCTCTCTCTCTCTCTCATCTGAGCGTTTTCCCAGTTGCATCCTCAGTTGCAATGCTGAGAGGCCCGGGGTCCGCTTTCCGACTTTTTCTTTTCCACTTCGCACGGTCTTGAGCATCCTTGGTTGTAAGACGATTAGCACGCATATCATCCCTGACGACGTCAAGCCAGCACTTCTTGGGTCTACCACGCTTGCCGGGCCCCGGCGGAGGCGGCATGGCTATACATTTGTTTCCCACGTAACTTGCCGGCTTCCGCAAGACGTGACCGTACCAGCAAGGGCGACTCTCTTGCAGTTTGTCTGCTATGTCACGGACATGAAGGCTGCCGCGGATGCGGGTGTTTCTCACACGATCTCTTCGTGATACACCGCATATCCAGCGCAACATTTGCATTTCCGTGACACGCAGCTCCTGTTTGTGCCGGGGTCCGCTACCTAACCTTAGGTAATTTGACGAGGATACTGTTTTTTACACAGAGCGGCCCCCGTCTGACCTCCGCAACCCAAAGGATAGACTTGAACTAAAATCATAGGCATCCTTATCAAAACGTGGTTACTTGTTATCATTTTGTTTAGCGCTCTATGTTCCTACATTTATGACTTCTTCTGTACCTTCGTTATTTACAGTTTTAGCTTGGTGGTAACACTTAAGTGGTAGTTGAAATAATGCGGTAGAGTGTCTATATCAGTTTCTTAATGGTAGTGAATGTGCATTTACCGCTAACTTAAGGCAAGCAACGTCTGCGAAGTTCGGTTTATAGATGCCTCGAAATTTTGAATTACCTACTTAAAAATAAGTACCAAAAACAAAGATACTTAAAACTATTCAATAATTTAAATTTGAGTAGTATTAGGTATTAGTGTAGTTTGTTAATTTAAATCCACTGAGCGATTTATACTACCTCTCTGTACTGCCAGAGCCATACTTGGCCAGAGCAGCCAGAGGACTTGGCCTATACTCTCCTCGCTGCCCCGACGTTTTGGACAGGCATCGATGTTTATAAGCTTTGTTTAGCTTGTATTTCCCAAGTTGCCTTCAAAGACACCCACGGGAGGACTTGGAGTGGACCTATTCTACTCTGCCAGAAACCACACTGCATCTAAAGGCATATGGCAGAGTTTTTTTTTGAGTCTTACAAAAATACTTTATCATCATAATTTCAGCCAACGGAAGTCCACTGCTGGAAAAAAAATTAAGGATTTCAGTAGTTAGTATAAAATTTGTAAGTACTTGTTTCATAAGGTATCTAGGTGAACAAGAAATAAAAAAATATTTATTCATAAAAAACTTGTATTTAACTTTGCACATAAAGAAGGCATTCTATCAGAATACACAAATACATTTCATAATACTTTATAAAATATAATTAATATAAAATAAATGCTTTGTTTCGATACTAACAGTGTTTAACAGAAATTGTTTTTGTTTTTTTTTTTACATTAATTATTTTATTATAATCATTGTCGTTATGGACGTCAAATTATATTTATATATATTTTAAAGTAGGTACTTATAGTACTTTTCTCACCTTTAAACAGCCTATGCGTATTATTTTTATATAAATACTTGTTAAAATGTATATCTTTAAGATATTTAAACACACGTTTAATATTAGATTTAATTAAAAAACGCGGACATTCATTTTTACAAAAAATCTTAAAAAAATAATATTTTGCTTTCACAAATAATAAAACAAATATTTGTGAGAGCAAATATATTTAAATTGGTGAAAATGTGAAATAAAAGTAACATGTCATAATTTCTTAAAAAAAACACAGTTAGTTGCAAATGTTTGAAATTAAATTATGACAACATTTCCAATGTACTTGAAACTAGTACATTGGTCATTGAAGATAACCTTAGCTATTATCTTAAGATTGAGATTTAGACGGTAGAACTTTATGTTTAGTCACTTTAATTCATCATCATTTCATCATTTCAGCCGCATAACGTCCATTGCTGGACATAGGCCTCCCCCAAAGATTTCCAAAATGACCGATCAAGAGCGGCCTGCATCCAGCGCTTTCCAGCGACCTTGGTCAGGTCATCTGACCACCTTGTAGGTGGGTGCCCTACGCTTCGCTTGCCAGTACGCGGTCGCCATTCAAGAACCTTTTTGCCCCATCGGCCATCGGTTCGTCGCGCTATGTGTCCCGCCCACTGCCACTTCAACGAGCTAATCCGCTTGGCTATGTCAGTGACTTTAGTTCTCCTACGGATTTCCTCATTTCTGATTCGATCACGTAGGGAAACACCGAGCATAGCCCTCTCCATAGCGCGTTGAGCGACCTTGAGCTTTCTTATGAGACCCATAGTAAGGGACCACGTTTCGGAGCCATAAGTCATCACTGGTAACACACATTGGTTGTAACTTTAATTGATTTGTACAAATGATGAGCCAGCATTCTTAAATGCAAACTGAATTTGGTTTAAAAATGAAGTAAGTAGGTGTTAAATTAAGTTTCAACCAATTTTTATTGAACTAAGTTGAAATGAAGTCGTAAACAATAAATAACACAGCGAAAGGCATAAGAATGTAAAATTGAAAAATACAAGAAATTCAGAATTTGAAACCTATTTCCATGTAAAATTTATTTACTTGTTCAAAATTAAAATAATTTTATAAGTTAATAGTAGAACAATAGATAATAGAGAGTAGAACGTAACACAATTTAAATTAATAAAAGAAAGAGGAATGTTAAACATTTTAACAAAATTTAACTTTGTACCAATCGAAACCATATTACTGTTAAATTATTTTTTTTTATTTTTATTTAAAAAAATATAAAAAAAATGTTAAACTATTTCATACAAAACTTTCTTTGCTTTTGAAGTCGTATACAAAAATCTTCTCGTTATTTTCATTTGGTACACAAACAAACCTGTTTCTCCCATCGTTTTCACTTACATCTAACGTTATAGAATATACATTATTAGTTTTGACGTCTAAATTTAATATTTGTATTTGTTTATTGTTTTCTGTGGCAGTGTTATCTGGCGCATCATTTGCATGAATCTCAACTTCCAAATTATCGTTTAGTTCATTCAAAGCTGCTACCATTTTCATGCTATTTCTTCTTGTATTTTGTACACTTATGATTTCACCTACTTTGATTGGTTGTATATTACCATCGACTATTTCTTTGAGTTTCTTGCTTTCGCGGATAACTATATTCTTTTGGGAGGATGCTCTGTTGCTATACCTTCTCCAGAAGGAATCTGAAGTGTTCTGACTACTTGAAAAGCCTGTAGATGTTGTAGTATTAAAAGTATCTCTCCTTTGCATGTTGACTCTCAAATTCCTACCACACCTCATCAACTTATTGATTTTCAGCAGTTTGATGAATCCTTCTCTAAATTTTGATGACATCAGATTGTACAATATTGGGTTAATCGCTGAATTTAAATACAGCATTACTCTACAAAAATACAAAAGTATATAATAACCATCTAATCCTAACGACATTATTGTCTCTGGTGGGAATACTATGATCCACAGCGTTAACGCTTTGAAGGGTAGCAGACAGACGAAGAATGATAAAACGACGGTTCCTAGCATGAGGATGACTTGTTTTCTGTAACGGATGACGTTTCCAGTGTTGTTGGTGTTTTTGGTGTTCTGAGCAATGATGGCGGGGTTTTCCATGAGGTTTTTGGCGATGACGCTGTAGAGGACGAGGAGAACGCCGAGGGGGACGATGAAGAAGATCGCGATGGTGAGGATGAAGAATAATGCTGACCAGAAGGTGTCGGCTTGGGTGAGGCAGACGGGGTTTTGGGTGCCGTCGCCGTACTCTTCGTAGGTGAAGGTGGCCACGCCGAGGATAGGGCTGTGGAAGAAACATCATATTAACAAATTGTTAGACACACTTCGTCTATAGACGTACATCATCAGGTCTTTTAGTCTCTACTGCAGTAACACAACCCTCTCTGTACTACGAGAGCCATACCTGGCCAAAGACGTACATCAATTGCTATTTCTATTGTGTCTGGCCGAGTAAACAGCAATGGGTTGATAAACCTGATCCTCGCCTGATCATCGCCGCTGGTGACAGGAGTAAGAAATTAGCATAGCAATTCAAAGAGGAAAACTACTCCTTCTTGGCACCATGCCGTATAGTGAAAAGTTTTTTTGATTTCTAAAATTAATTATATAATTTAGACTAGGTTTTATTTTAAGGTGTAGTTTGTAGTTTAATTTCAATTTCAGTTTTATTTTTTTCTGAATAAACAAATAACAACTAATAAAAAATCTTTTTTTCCTAATTAACAATTTTCAACATTAATAAAATGTCGCGTTTATTCTTAGTAGTTCCTATAAAGGTACTACTGTGACTTTTCTAAGAATTACGTTATACTTAAACAGCACTTTTAAACGCTTTTTTAGCTGATAAAACATTCGTAGCAATAGCAAAACCTTAACATACATTAAATATATCTGAAAATTCTGTGGCATAATAAATATATGACAAATAGAGCGAAATAACCTCGCAGTTAGGACGTGCCTCCGCGATTTACACAGAAAATCCTTTTCTACTTGTGGTTCTACTGTGAGCGGAAAGGAATTTATCATGTACTCATGTACCTACAACTATACATGTAACGTTAGTAAGACAATATGGGATATTTTTATTTAGTGCTCAAGTTAATTATAGTAAATTACTTTATCCCTAGGTACACCGCGGACGTAGGATTTATGCGACAAACATTTTTGTGCCCATTTCGCGAGCGTCAGATATTTCCAACCAAAACCCACGGCTCGTATTGCACATTACGTAAGTATTCATATCCCTATTGGTTGTAGGTATTTATCTTGATTCAGTATGCCTCAAGCTAGGAGCACGACAATTGAAATAAATTCTCGCGGTGAAAGGGTTAAAAAACTTTTCACTATTACTAGTATGAGTCTTTGTATTTTGTATGAGTCTTCTACTCGTATATTTTGTGAGCATTTTCGATAATAATTTTGTATAATTTATTTGTAGATGAAGTTTATGGATCTTTTCCAGCACGAAAAAATACCAGACAAACAGACTCGCGATACCTCACAGGGCCACATTAATTTTTAGTGTTCCGTAGTAAACAAGGAACCCATACGGTTTCGCCTCGTCTATCTGTATGTCCGTCCGCGGTTTCACTTAGTGACTATAAGTACTAGAAAGCCATGATTTGGTATTATACATATTAATAATGCCGAAAAATAGGTGAAATAAAATCTTGAAAAATAAAAATACTTTCGGGTATTTCCCATACAAGCAAAGTGGGAGTAATTTTTTTTCCCGACTATCCCATCGTATGGGCTATTGTTGAATAAGTCTTTCAAAAATATAGTAAGTTTGTGAACATCATTTTTCAATTTAAGAAATATTTGGTTTTATAGTGAAAATTTTTGTTAGAGTCAAGTGTCCCTCCCCTTCTATCTGCTGAACGGTTATATATGGACACAAGAAAAAATTTACAGCCGCAGTATACCTAACGAAGTTTAAAGAAAAACTATTACTGCTAAGTTGGGTTTACAAATTAAAAAGTTATATAAGCGACCAACTTATAAAATGTACTCGGAAAAGGAATATTTCATACAAATCCAGTAGAAAATTACTTACTAGACGTTTTTAGTGGCGTGAAATCAAAGGCACTTGACCAATTATTATAACAAACACATAATAAACTGAACAAAAGAATACAAAAAGCTAGCAGTGCGCCCACAACTCTTCGCGCTAAAGAAGAGCTCGAAACTACATTTCGTCGAAAATTAACTGTCTCATTTTATTCTGCTAAAAAAGCCAGTTAATTTTCGGTGCTAGTAGTTTTTTTATTTTGTTACATTCATTTAAGGAGGACCCTTTACAGGTTTTTGCATAACAATTATACAATTTATACATAGCTTTACGAGTAGGTATACACTATTAACGTACATTTTGAAGGACCTTCCTTACTTAACATTACTTTTCCGCTAAAACAATTTGAAAGAACGAAAATCATGGAAAAACTCAGCAAATGGTTCTCAAAAAAAATTGACAAAGTTCACTTTATTTGTTTTTTTATAAAGCGTGAAATATACAAATAACCTATTTACTATCTAGGCTGTAAATTTTGTTATTTGTTTTTACTGAACGACTATTACACATAGGACTCATTTATTTTATGTGCACAATAATCTGTATAGCTATAAGTACTAACATTAGTTTTAAGTTACTTTATACTAACAAAATAAAGAATTGAATTGAATTTTACCAACCACACTGAAATTATAAAAGCGAAAGTTTGTGAATGTGTGTGTTTGTTATTTCTTCACGCGCAAACGGCTGGACGAATTTTGATAAAATTTGGAGCTGACACCCTGAATTAACACATAGGCTACTTTAACCGCAGGTAACACTACGGGGCGCAGGTAGTATTGTATATTTCCCTTTTTATACGAAATAGGTAATATAATCACTTTTCATAGTAACCTTATCACGTACCTCGTATAATTTCTAAGATGTAGAAAAGAATTATTTTCTTGGTATATATAATAAGTAGGAGAAATAAATAGACCCTTAATAGTATATTACTGCAGAGGACGGGAAGTAGGGCATTGCCGGATAAGCAATTTGCAATAATAGAGAATATGCATGAAAAATATATGAGTTAACTAACCAGCTTATTCGTAATTATTACAAAATAAAAATTGGTGGAAAAACTAACGAGATATAGCGATTTTACGAAAATATGTCTATCTCACTCACAAAAACGCTATTTTCAATAGCAAAAGTATTGATGATATGTAATTATGACGTCACCAGTCCATATCGGACTTCTCTCTCTAATTGAAACTTTAAAGTATCATAGTTTCGTCGCTGATTAAGATATTTTATAAATTCTTTCATATTTGTTTACTGTTGTTAATAAGGATTTTAATAAGCAAATAAAAAAAATGCTTGCATATTCGCTATTTTTTTTTTGTATTGTAAATTCTTTATTGTACATAAATTGACACAAGTTAAACATAGATGAAACACAACAGTACAAAGACGGACTTATCCCTGTCAGGGATCTCTTCCAGTCCTGCAATCCCATTCCCGCCGAGGCATGTATAGTGCTTTTCACAAATAATTAGACAGACATACTTATTTAAAGAAATAACAAACTATGCAAATATTTAACAAAAACAATTAGGTAATGTAATATTTTTACTTAATAACCCTGTGTACAATATAAGTCTATCTTAAAGCTAAATGATGGAAAGGGACTTTTGTGACGACGTTCTAGCACATCTCCTTAGGACATAAATCTTTAGTGTTCTTCAGGGAAATTAAGGGAAAAATGGTTACATTTAAATAGCCAGGTTGGAAGTTACTGTGCCATTAACCTTTCAAGGTTTAATCTAATCAGTTGTAAGGAGGAGCTCGATGATTAATTATTATTATTAATCAACCAAAAAATTTCATTGAAAAAGTTCACGTTCAGTTATTTGTGCGAAAAGAATAGGTACGTTTTTTCTTATCTACCAGACCCAGCATAGAAGAAAAAAGAAAGTGTTGTAATTATTACCGCATATATATGTCATTATAAGCTACATATTGTCTTTTAATATATTATTATAATATGTATTGTTTGGCTATAAATTGAATATCTCCCGAGAATCAAATATACATTTAATGGCATGGCATTTAACAAAACAGTGACAGATGTTCAAATCAAATTATTGCCTCTAGGGTTCAAATTCTTTGCAAATTATTTCTTTTTACCGAATGTCATTTTTTCGATGCTTGATATAAAGAATAGGGGTGACGACAGGGTCCGAAAAGTATGATTGTAATTAGTCCGTCTTTTAGATTATCCAAAAATAATGTACAAGAATTCAGTTTACCAAAAAAGTAAAAATTCACAAAGATGCAGAGCGTCTAAGTTCCGGAGTGGGGGCTTTGGGCAAAAATCGTACCCAGCCGTGACGTCATGCGAAATTTAAATGAGCTGTATTTTGTCATTATTGATTTCTCAAAGTAAAGAAAAAATACGTGTTCAATATTTTTTAATAATCTTACCGATGGACCAAAAATATTTTTCCATTCGTATTGCCTATTCGGAATTATTTATTTATTTATTAAAACTTTATGATCCACAATTAAAATTGTTTACAATTGGCGGACTTAACGCTAAGAGCGTTCTCTTCCAGTCAACCATAGGGATAAACAGATAAATTACTTAGTTAACTACTTTAAACGAGCAAGTTGAAACGGTCAGCAAGATCAAAAATATGTAAATATCAATATAAATAGCCGTGTGAGTTGTACAAAGTGGGTTTATGGCAGCTCTCCGCGGGAACAATAGCGGCAACACTGTTCACATAAATATTGCGCATCACTTACATTATGAGCGCATTGTGTGCTAATTATATACAGCGTCAGAGGGGTATTCTGCAATACAAAAACTTACAAGTATTTCTTTAATGTTTTTTTGGTTAAATCGCATATTAATATGAATTCTTTCTTTCTTATTTTTATATTTCTATCTGACAATTTTATTCAGAGGAGTATTCTGCAATTAAATAATCTTACAAGTATGTGCTTTTTTATTTGTTTAATGTTTTTGGTTAAATCGCATATTAATATGAATTCTTTCTTTCTTATTTTTTTTATTACTATCTGACAAATTTATTGAGAAAAAAGAAATAAGAAAAAAGATAAAGATAAAGATAAGTAAAACTAAACTACTTAAGCTATAAAATAAACGTATACTAAATTATACTAAATTAAAAAAAAAATGTGATTTCTTCCTTCACAAATTTATTTGTGGCTTGCATTCTCTATGCACATATATTTCACTCGATAATTTCAGCCAAGCTGTGAGCACTATCAATGCCGACCTGGCCGCTATTGCGACCTGGTCCTCAA
Organism: Acrobasis consociella; assembly: GCA_963555685.1. Lineage (NCBI taxonomy): Eukaryota > Metazoa > Arthropoda > Insecta > Lepidoptera > Pyralidae > Acrobasis > Acrobasis consociella. Next base: position 3,641,837 of record OY743127.1, read on the forward strand.
GCAATTGTCATCGGTAGTCCCCATTTCATATCAAGGTTTCATTCGGTCCCTGTTCCCAATGTTTTGCTGAATGGTACTATTATTCCTTTCTCTCCAACAGTCACAAACTTGGGAATAATTTTCGATGAAACTTTATCATGGTCTGCCCAAATTAACGAGGTGAGTCGCAAATTGGTTGCCAGTATGCATTCCCTGAGGAGGTTGCAAAATTTTCTACCAATCGATACGAAAGTACTGCTGGCACGCTCTTTGCTGATTCCTATTCTTGATTATGCAGACGTGACTTTTTTGGATCCATCTGAGGAACTTCTTAACAAATTGGAACGCCTTCAGAATAACTGTATCAGATGAATTTTTGGTTTACGTTAATTTGATCATATTTCTGATTTCCAACTGAAGCTAAAATGGTTACCGATCAGGATCCGCCGTAATATCCTCATTCTCTCCCTCCTCTTCAACTCCCTTTTTAACCCTTCCTCCCCTGATTACTTTCATTGCAAATTTAGCTTTCGTAACGTGAATAATCGTTTGCGTTCAGCCGGCAGCCTGGTTCTTGAGATTCCATCCCGTTCGTCGCAATCGTACTCAAAATCTTTTGCAGTTATGGCGGCTAAGCTTTGGAACTCGATTCCTAGTGATGTAAGAATGGCACCATCGCTTGTTTCATTTAAGGATAGACTATCCAAATCTTCTCTGGTGGCGTCACACTTGAGGTAATTAAGTACTTAGTCTACATATTGTATGCATATTTAGTACCTATATATATATGTATGTGTATGTAAGTTTATGAGTTTAAAGTATAATATGTGTATTTGTATGTATGTTTATGAGTATACAATATATGTGTTTGTATATGTGTATGTAATGTAGTTATATGTGTCCAATCTTTTAAGGTATATAGTACGTATTTACTTCTACCTTTTAATTGAGTAAATGTCCTCTCAATCTATCGCAGGTTGACTGGAAGAGATCCCTACATGGGATAAGTCCGCCTTTGTATATTTGCTCTTTCGAATTTTTGTATTTTATTTTGTTTTTTGGTACAATAAAGTTAACAAACAAACAAACAATATTTTTGATAAATTATCTGTAGTTGAAATACTGCAACTATTACCTCTAGTGGCTACTTTAAACTGTGCATAACGTAGTGGGTTACTTAAATTTAAGTAATATCACTCGTACATCTGTTAAATAGGACTTTATTAATGTAAGTGTTTATTATTTCTTAGTAATTAAATCTAATAAATAAAGCATAATAATTAATTTATGCTTTACCTTTGCGTTTGTCAAAAAGGGTAATCCACGAAACGGAAAATTTACTGCAATGCATTTAGGTTTCATCCAGAACTTGCAGATTTATTCAATAGAAGTGACATCAAACTGAAGATTCATAAAATTAATGTCATTTTTACGATTTCTATTTTCGTTCAAAAGACTTTCGATGTCGTATAACTAGATTTAAACTACAAAGGTTAACATTTTTGTAGGAAACTAGATCTGCCCAGGGCTTCACTCGCCGTGGAAATTTCGGGATAATAACTATCCTATGTCCTTCCCTGGGTATCAAACTATATCCATACCAAATTTCATCTAAATAGGTTCAGTGGTTGAAGCGTGATTTGGTGACAAACAAGCAAAAAAATATAGAAAAACACTTTCGCATTTATAATATTAGTTTTTTTTTATTTGCCTGTTCTAGTGTCCCACTGCTGGGCAAAGGCCTCCCCTTGTTCTTTCCACACATCCCTATTCAGAACATTATGCTGCCATCCACTCATGAAAAAGTCTATGTCGTCCCGCCATCTCTTTCGTGGTCTGAATATTAGTAGGTTAAGATAGGTTTTTTCTTCAGCTTTTCGCAATTCAGGCGAATGCAAATTTTTTGAGAGATTTTTTTCCAATTTTAATATCTTTTCTCGGCTAGAATAACCCGACTGATATCGATGGTTATTTCAACAAGGCAATAACGCTCACTTTTATTCAAATTCCAACACGGAGCTCGTAATTTGCATCATTTGGTCTAATCATATTATAATGTGCGTGGCTTTGTAGGTTTATAAGGCAGGTGGCGTAGTTGTTAGGCGTAAATTCGTCAGTTTATACATAAGGGAATTATACAATACATACATACACGGTGATTTTTTATTGGTTTTGGAGCCGAGGGCCACTTCATAGGCATCGTTAGTAAGACCTAATTAGCTTGTCAAAATAAAATTCATAAACAAAAAATGTTGACTAAAACTCGAACGTAAAATTGTGAGATCAATTAGTAGTACCGCCGCCATATACCACCCGCCGGCCGGCCGAAAGTCATTGCCATCACGCAGCTGTATGGGCCGGCGTAACTACGTGACCTCGACCGAAAATCATTTACGCAACTTTTTTATTCTATGACATACAGAAATTTAGATTACATATTTGGATGGAGGAATTTATTCACTAAAAACATTTTTTTTCCAAAACCATTGAAAAGTCAGCGTGTATATATGTCGCACTTGGATTGTATAATACGTTATTTGAAAAAACCTCTAGCTGTTTGGCATTATAGCTCGGTTTCGTATAACAGCTGAAAATCGTTCACAAAAAAAATCAGCAGCTTCATACATTTTGGAACGGTAGGTATTTAATTTTGTAAGGATCCACAGACTTTTTTGGGATTTCAGAAATAGGAGAAACCGATAAAACGAACTTACACAAGCTACCCAACATTGCCTTAAAGGATCGGGCAGGGTTTTTTAACATACTGTATGTATACTAGTTGCGCCCCGCGGTGTTACCCTCGGTTCAAGTAGCCTATGTGTTAATCCAGGGTGTCAGCTTCCTGCATAGGTAACAAATTTAATCAATTGGTCAAGCCGTTTTCGCGGGAAGATACAATAGTTGGCCACTTACATACATGAAAAACAAGCAGCATTCTATTCTATCTTAAAAACTTGCAAAATTAATAGATGATATGTACGTACAAGCGATATCTCATATAGTTTCCGCGTAATCTGCCACGATATATACATATCTATTACCATTCGTCGTATTTTCTAAAAAAAGACAGTGCTCAAATCAAATTGCAAACTACGTAATCTAGACGAGTCCTTAACACCTATTCTCGTAAACAAATGTAAAGCTAACGGCGTGAGTAATAGCACTAACTGACAGCTGAATGAGCGCCATCACTTTATGATGTCTGTGAATGCCCGTCATACAATAGTTGGCCACTTAAACACATGAAAAACCAGCAGCATTCTAGCTATTAAACTGTCAGAATTAATGGAGTTCCAGGATATGTTCAAGTTTAATTTTATTTACGCTTTCTCTTTCTTTAGGGTAAACTTCACCCCCCTGCGCTCCCTCAAAGTGTCCCGAATTGCGGTTTTAGCAGTTATAAGAAAAACCGTACACGTTACATGAAAAGTGTGTAAAAACAAAATTATCCTTGATACATTTATAAACGAACTGTCAAACATACAAAAGCGATATCTCTTATAGTTTCCGCACAATCTGCCACGATATATACATAATGTTTACAATTTATTGTACGTTCTTAGCGTAAGGGGTATTGGCGTAAGGGGCTTCATATAACATCTTATGGAATCCAAGTCATCCTCATCTGCACGCGGTGCGCCCTGCTACTAACCAACGAGGCTCTGGCGACCCACCAACCCGCACTGGATCAGCGCGGTGGGTAAGGATCCAACTATCATGACTTCAATAGAGAATGTACGGCCCCAAGTGCCCGGCGACTCCAGTGGCTCGCCTGGTCGTGACGGAAGCCAGACGAGTCCTGGAGCATGGGGTGCTAAGAATCTCCGGGCAGGATCGATTTCCCGTCAAACGACAACGGCTAAGAAAAAGGATTCCGATACTTTTCATCTAATGGCATTTAACGTATGGACGCTAATGGAAGAGGATCGTCTTTTAGAATTAGAACACGCATTAACCTACGTAAATTGGGACATTATAGGTCTATCAGAAGTTCGCAGAGCAGGTGAAGAAATCATAGAAAGGGAGGGAGACATCTTTTATTACAATGGAATACCTGGTGGGCAGTATGGTGTAGGGTTTCTAGTGGCAAAAAAATGGAAAAACAATATCATAGAGTTTGTAGGATACTCTGAGAGAGTTGCAGTTTTAAAAATTCAAATAACTCCTAAACATACCCTTACTTTAGTGCAGGCTTTGGCCCCGACAACTACACATTCTGACCAAGACGTAGAAAGATTCTATGACTTACTGAATACAGTTTGTGGCGAACATCAAGGCACATGGACCATCGTTCTTGGCGATTTCAACGCAAAGATTGGAGTAAGAAGACAATTGGATAATGACCAGGTTATAGGACCGCATGGACTTGGAGAGAGAAACGAACGCGGCAAACGTCTTATACAATTCGCCTACGAACAAAACATGAGCATCAGCAACAGTTACTTTTTCAAAAAGCAACATAGACGATGGACATGGATGTCACCTAATAAAGCCAAAAATGAAATCGATTACTTCTTGTCGTCCCATAAATATATATTAAAGGATGTCTCTGTTCTTAATAGTTTAAAATATAATTCTGACCATAGACCTATTAGAGCCAAAATTAAATTTGATTTTAAAATTCATAGGTTCAAAACTTTTCGTAGTCACATCAAAAAACTTCAGAAGGATACACTTATAAATAAATGGGACCAATTTCATATAGAATTACATAACATCTTCAGTATGCTTGATCATGATTCAACTACTCCAGACTCAATATACAAAAACATTTTGACTTCTATCAAACAGGCATCCCAAAAAATAACACCAGTAAAAAATAAAAGTAATAAATTCACTCAACACACAATAGACCTTATAAATGCTCGAGAAAATAGTAAAACTACTGACAGAAATAATTACCGGATTCTAGATAGACAGGTTAAACGTAGTATTCGTCGCGATATAAGAAATTTTATCACTAAATTATATAAACGCGCTCTTACAAAGTCTACCTCACTTAGAATAGCCAAAGAGGGAATAAGTAGACAAAAACACTGGATCACAGGTTTGAGAGATGCAAATGGTAATACTCAGTCTAGTCAGTATCAAATATCCCAAATTTCTACAGACTTTTTTAGCGGCCTCTATTCAGATCCCTCTCGACCAAACATCTCCGAAGATTACCACTGCCCTGATTCTATTCCTTTATTTACAATAGGTGAAGTACGTGATGCACTAAAGACCATGAAATACGATAAAAGTCCGTGACAAGACGAGGTTACTACAGAAGCCCTTAAAATCGGAGAGCCAGTTTTATTACCATATCTTACAGATCTTTTTAACGCTATACTTCTTTCAGGTAAACTTCCCGATCATTTTTGTCATTCAAATATCATACTTTTATTCAAAAAGGGAGACAAATCGGATATCAACAATTACAGACCCATAAGCCTAACTTCCCACATATACAAACTATTTATAAAATTAATTCAAAATCGCATTGCCTCGAATCTTAATAATTGTCAACCACCAGAACAAGCAGGATTTCGTCCTAATTTCTCAACCACAGACCACCTTCACACATTAAATTAGGTTATAGAAAAATATAATGAATACCCCAAACCTTTATACATAGCCTTCGTGGACTACACTAAAGCTTTCGACAGTTTGAGACACACCTCAATATTTACTGCATTAGAACAACAAAACATAGACATGACCTACATACAGCTACTACAAACGATTTACTACAATAGCACAGCCTCGGTTAAAACTCAGCAACCAAGACTTGTATTTAACATAGAGAGAGGGGTCAAGCAGGGGGATCCGCTGTCCCCTCAACTCTTCACAAGCTGCCTGGAAGAAGTATTTAAAAAGCTCGCAGAATCATGGGAGACAGTTGGTATTGACATTGGCGGCGTAAAAAAATTATCAAATCTACGCTACGCCGATGACATTGTCCGCTTCTCCCACTCCGCCTCCGAACTTCAATCAATGCTCGAAGACCTGAGCTCGGCGAGCCTTGAAGTTGGACTGGAGATGAATCGGTCAAAGACGAAACTAATGACGAACAGCACAAAACAAAAAATCGAGGTCAGTGGGAAGGAATTGCAGTTTGAATTTCATTTACTTAGGCCAGATAGCATCCTTCGATAACAGGCAAGATAAAGAAATCGATCGTCGCATCGATAACGCCTGGAAGAGCTTCTGGTCTATGAAGGCGCAAATGAAGGGTAACCTTCCACTGTCTCTTAAGCGCAAACTCCTGGACATGTGCATCCTGCCCATTTTGACCTACGGTTCACAAACTTGGTCTTTGACCGAAACTCAAAAGTACAAACTCAAGGTTTGCCAACGTTCCATGGAGCGCAGTGTACTTGGCGTACGCCGAATCGATAGAGTAAGAAACACTGAACTGCGCTCCAGTACCAAAATTATCGATGTAGGTGTCAAAACGGCAAAACTGAAGTGGGAGTGGGCCGGACATGTTTGTCGTATGAGACCGGAAAGATGGGCAAGAAGAGCGACGTTATGGGTTCCAGAAGGACGCCGGCGTAGGGGAAGGCCGAGGACAAGATGGAGGGACGATATTGTAAGCTACATAAGTGGATGGCAACAAGCTGCCTTGGATCGTGAATCGTGGAAGCAAGAAGGGGAGGCCTTTGCCCAACAATGGGACACTGTATAGGCTATAAAAAAAAAATTGTACGTTCTAAAAAAATTGCTCAAATCAAATATTTGTAATAAAAAAAAAACTACTCATCAAATTGCAAACTACGTAATCTAGACGAGTCCTTAACACCTATTCTCGTAAACAAATGTAAAGCTAACGGCGTGAGTAATAGCACTAACTGACAGCTGAATGAGCGCCATCACTTTATGATGTCTGAGAATGCCCGTCATTGTATTATAGTTGGCCTCTTACACACACGAAAAACAAGCACCATTCTAGCTAACAAACTGTCAGAATTAATGGAGTTCTAAGATATGTTCAAGTTAAATTTTATTTACTCTTCCTCTTTCTTTAGGGTAAGCTTCACCCCCCTGCGCTCCCCAAAGTGTCCCGAATTGCGGTTTTAGCAGTTATAAGAAAAACCGTACACGTTACATGAAAAGTGTGTAAAAAGAAAATTATCCTTGATACATTTATAAACGAACTGTCAAACATACAAAAGCGATATCTCTTATAGTTTCCGCACAATCTGCCACGATAAATACACAATTTAAACCACTTACCGTATTCCTAAAAAAAAATTTTGTTCAAATCAAATATTTTAACCATTTGCATTTTCTAAAAAAACAGAAAAACACACTGCCAAATCAAATTACTTACAAAAATTTTTGCTCAAATAAAACATTTTTACAATTCGTCGTATTTTCTAAATAAAAAATGAAGAGAAACAGTGCTCAAATCAAATTACAAACTACGTAATCTAGACGAGTCCTTACCACCTATTCTCGTAAACAAATGTAAAGCTAACGGCGTGAATAATAGCACTAACTGACAGTTGAATGAGCGCCATCACTTTATGATGTCTGTGAATGCCCGTCATACAAAACAATGCCTATGTTTGTGTAACCTCGTTTACTTAAAGTGGAAATGATGCCTGTAGTTCAAGATCCCTTTACGTTATTTTTTTATTCGACGATTTATTGTTAAGCACTGATTTTCAACCAACTTTTAAAAGGATGTTGTCAATTTGTTTTTTTTTTCAGTCTGTGATTTATGATTTTTTTTAAGTAAAGGATTTCAAGATTTAAAATTTGTTTTTTTTTTCAGTCTGTGATTTATGATTTTTTTTTAACTAAAGGATTTCAAGATTTAATTAATTGGATTTTAAACTTTGTTAGTTTATTCTTTAGTAAGGCTTTAAGGGTCTAGGTTTTTCTAAACTTTGTAACAAACATTGTCTAAGAGATTTGTATATGAAATAACATGTAGTGAAGTCATATCAGTTTTCTGCATTAATAAATCTGATATCACATTGAAAATGAAAGGATATATGATTAATCACAAGTAACATTATTCTGTGACGTTTCATTTTTATATCATTGCATATGTACAAAATAATTTATTTTTGACTCAGAGTACTACCCTATAAAATGTATAAATAAAATAAAAATTGACGTACGATCTTTGACTATTAGATATAAATAGTAGTACCGTTTATCGCGTTAATTATTTACACCTACACATAGGTATTGCACAGTAATAGGACTCACTGTTCGTTTAATTTTAACCGACTTCTAAAAATAGAGGTCATCAATTCGTCGCGATTTTTTTATTTATGTATATTCACCGATTATTCGACGATGGTGCAACTGCCTCCGTGGTGTAGTGGTTAGAGCGTTTGGCTCATACCCGGAGGTCGCGGGTTCGATTCCCGGCGGGGGCAACGACTTTGTGTTGTTGTCCTAGTTTGGTTAGGACATTGTGGGCTGATCACCTAATTGTCCGATAAGTAAGATGATCCGTGCTTCGGAGGGCACGTTAAGCCGTCGGTCCCGGTCACTGTCTTTGACATTGGTCGTTACCTAAAACCATGTCAGAGGCCTTTAAGGCGGTTTAAAAACTCTGACACTAGTGTTAGTCACTAACACACTCGATAAGAAGAAGATTCGACGATGCCTAGAACGATTTGGGAAATTATTTTTTGTTTGAAAGGGTATATTTCCGATGTAGTTCCATAGATTTTATCAAAACCGGATATATAGTTTGGGGGTGAAGTCAGTTTTTAGTTTAAAAAAATATCGATGTAGTTGTTTTAACGTGAGTTTGTACACGATTGCGTGTCAGATTTCTCAAGCTGTTTAAAAGCATCTTATCTAACGTAGTTTTACGAGACCATCTGTTTATGACCAGACCACCCAACGAAAAGAACCAAAGACTACCAAAGGCACAAAGGAGAAGCGAGATATCTTCATACCTTGGTCTACACGTTATTGGTATCGATATTTCCCCGCTAAAGTGGAGAGGGTGCACCGGCAGTGCACGGGTAAACAGAAATTTCCCGTGAACCCACCGGTGGGTGAAGCTGGTGGGTAAACGGATCACGGCCCGTGTAACACACGCCGTAAAGAGTACCACTGTTACGCCATCGAGCTTGCTATATCTAATTTTTTTTCTTAATTAAATAAAATAAAAATATAAAGAACACAACTTACCAAGCTTTTGATGGATCTGTGGATTAAATAAAATTATAAAAATAAAAATCTCTTCTGTGCTGGATAAATAGATTTCAGTATATTTCGCATAATATACAACATACATAAATAAATCTTAACTTTTAATACTTACATTAAATGTTTGCTTGCAAAGTGTTATAATCTTTTTTCATGGATATATGTATAAATGCTTTAAAATAATACTGGGATTGTAAACTTATAAGAAATTACTATAGACACTATAAAAACCGCAAGGTATAAATGTGTGGTCGAAATATTCTTGAAGGGTTAACGGAGCCCGTTAATATTGTTTTTTTTTTTTAAAGTACGTGGCCATCTCTGGCTTTGGACTTTTTAAGCTGCCTAAAGTCATCTGCCATGACAAGCTCTTTTTTTTTTATGCAACTTGTTAAGTTCACCAGGTTATTTTAACGAATGGGGGCAAAATTTATAGAGTTGTTTTTATGTTGTGTATAAAACCCATTTAAGTGAGGACTTCGCCAAGTGTCGCTTAACATGTGAAGCAATAATAATGCACACTTTATCAGAGCCACCGATCTCAGCAAAAGTTATTTAAGCATTAAATTTATCGTCTCCTATGCGTTGTTTTGTAATATTGAAATAACTTACGTCATATCTGTTTTTAAAAGCGTTAATTAAATAACGATTGGTAGATTATTCTACTTTCATAAAACTTAAAACAAATTGTTTCTTTGTAGAGTTGATTTATGTACCAAAATGACTCAACCAAACTAAAACTTAAACTCACAAGTGAATCACCCATTCAAACTTGTCCGTTGAAAACAAGATTACAACACTTCGCAATAAACAATATACATAATCTATCACACAAAACTCTCTGGACACTCAAATTCGACACTTTTCGACTTCTGAAAGGCTACAACGCAGTCCACTTTTATCTTTTGGTATGACACAGATTTCTTGCTTTCACTGTCCACGCTCTTTGCCTTTGCACTGTTTATAAGAACACTACGTCTCAACGACCCGTGTGTCCGATCTAGTTCTATGCTTGACCTATTTTTACTATCGGAATGACCAATAAACTTTTCAGCATCGCCCCTACGTCTATCTACATCTGTCTCTGATATTTCTATGTTCGCTTCACTTGTTATACTATCTGTCTTTGGATTTAAAACTACAGGAGCGGATTGTTGTCTTATAAAAGTCTTTTTAGCGAACAATTTATCGAAAAACCCCTTTTCTAAGTTATGTTCGTCTTTGGTTTCGGAATCTGCGTCGCTTTTATCAATACTAGCTCTATGGGTGAAAAGTTTCTTCAAACTGTTTGTAGTTCTGGATAAACTGCTACTTGTAGTCGATCCATTAGTCACAGTTCTTTGAACTCGCTTGTTTTGATTATTAACTTTAGTTTTCTTACACCATACACATACTTTGCAAAAGCCGATTCGGAATTTTGAAGACATTAAATTGTAAAGTATTGGATTTATAGCTGAGTTTATATACAGCATTACTCTAGAAAAGTATAATATGTTATACCATTTCTCTGGGCTCATATGTTCTGTGACTTCAGTTGGGGTAATTATGATCCATAATGTCAATACTCTATATGGCATTAAGCAGAGAAAGAAGCACAGAACGACAGTCCCGAGCATTAATATCACTTGTTTTCTGGCTCTGGTGTTGTAAGGGTCGACAGTTTTGTTCATGACAACTTTGGAAGCGGCAGTAATGAGGTTTTTGGCGATAATGCTGTAAAGAATAATAAGAATTATGAGGGGTATAGCGTAGAGGAAGAGGATGATGGTGATGAAGAAGGTGATCTGCCAGAAATTGTCGGCTTGTGTGAGGCACTGAGCGTACGTGGTCCCGTCTGGTCGAGAAACGGTGTGGTGTTCAGCGATCGCCAATATTGGGCTGGAATAGAAGAAAAGAACTGGTTTAGAAGAAGGTTCTTCAGGACTTTGGTCACTGCGACTTTTTATAGCAATATCTCTACTACATAACGCATTTTTGTATAAGGTTGCTACCCGTGAACCCACTGGCTCTAACCGTTATACCTATGCATTAGCTGCTGATGTAAGGACTATTTCAGATTAAGCATTTATTGATCCAAAATGATTATTTGCTTGATGATCTACTGTTTTACGTCGTCGTAGTTTACTTCTATTAAGTAGTTTTTTTTGTGATGTTAATTTTTGTATTTTTAAAATAAACAAAGTATTAGCTGCAGGTCTCCATGAACAAAATTTCAAAAACATGCGATGACGTTTTTCTATGACTAATGTTGCTATAAAAAGTCGCAGTATTTAAAAGTCCTTGTAAACTTAATGCAAGAGGTGATAGACCATTTAAAAGGACAGCTTAGAATACAGAATAGGGGTGATTGAAACATAGTAGAAGATAAAATAAACATAAAAATAACTTTGTACAAGAAAACAATCAGATGGTAATTTAGACATGTCACGAATTCCTAACCTACTTTTTTCCTGAGTTTCAGAGAGAAATGTTCAGATAATGTGTGAGTGGATGGCCACTTAGGGCCGTTTCGCTGTTTTATGGGTCACAGTCGTCCCATCTGCGTAATTAGTGGACCCCATAAAGTTAACCCTAGTTACTTATGTGATCAATTACATATTACACTTTTAGATCAACTGTAGCATAAGTAGCCATTACTTTTAATTTTACATAATGACGTTTCTAGATATTTTTCGTGATAGTAAAAATACCACTTTTAGTTATATAGTATAGAAAAAAAAATCCTCCAAGAAATGTTATCAAAATGTTAAAAAAAGCCCTTTCTGTCAGTTAAATGATTTGTATATTGAGTTTCTTATTTTTGATTTCTTCTTTTTGAAGTTCTATTAAGAAAGTTGGTATCATGAATTAAAAATGTTTCAGTTTTTATATATACCTTATATACTATACTGTCCATAAAAGTTAAACTACTGATGCTATAAAAACATCTGTAAAAACAATAAACATAGTCGGAAACAATAAACAGAGATTTTCGGATTCAATAAACATACATATTAACGAGTCGACACATTTGTATGGAAAAACAGGGAAATAAAAATTAATGGTGCATTACGAAGCATGACTGAGGTGTGGGTTACACGTAAAGCTGAGGCCTGACTAACAGCGATGAGCGTACGTCGTTAAATACGACTATGTTGGTACTTACTTACGTTTTTATTGTTTTTTATACAAATAAATAGACGTGCATACGTTTCAGCTGATGTTAAGTGGTTACCTGATGTTAAGCTTATACGATTGCAACATCAGTAGTGTGCCAAACGCGTATTACAGCCTTAACTATAGAGTTTGTAGAATTTTTTTGCAAAGGCTTTAATTTCTGATTTCAATTTTTTTGCAAGCTTTTTATTCACCCCTCGAAGAGACGAGTCCATGGTAGCAAAACCTCTTCTCTACGAATTTAACTAGCTAATTCACTAGCTTGAAAGGATTTATAAAATACAGTTAAGTATAGATAAATCAAACAACTAAGTTACTAAATTTTATTAGTTAAAGTCAGATGAAAGAAAACATCTGAAGAAACCTGCACACTTGTAACTATTAAGTCTGCGAGACAACGGTTTGTCGGACAACTGTGGTACTTTTAAGTATACTAGTGTGTAAAATGGAGAAGGCAATAGCAAACCACTCCTTTATCTCTGCCAAAAAATCGTTATTGTATGCGCCTTTTTCCACACAATGACAACAAGAATTTGGCTCTTTGATAGAGACAGATTCAAAAGATAGAAGGTTAGTTTTAAGTCCAAAATATAACAGTTTATAAATAATTTAGCTAAACGCTAGTACTTTTTAGCGTAATAATTGAACATTTTCGTTACATAAACGGTATTCGCTGTCAGTCAGACCAAAGCCCAATAAACAAATAAAGCGCAGTGTACAAATAGCTGTAACATCGATATAAATAGACTTAAAGCAAAATCTTACGAACCTTGTTTCACAAAGGGTTTATCTGAAAGCATTTCAGTCATCACTTTTTCATATAAAAATATATTAAACGTCAAAATGTATAAAGGTAAATTAAAATAATGTCACTTTAAGTAGTCTTGCATTTCGTCTTAATGATATAGTTATTAATTTTATTAAAATTGCATATAAAATATTTTTTATTTCACCTGTATTTGAAATAAAAAGTATTTTTGAGTTACGTACTTTTGCATAAAAATATGTGTTTGCGTAAAAACCACTAAACTGAACAAATTATTTAAATAATGTTCATTAGTTCGTTTCATGTTATGTGCTCGTACAAATTTGAAAATTAACACTCATAAGTTTTTTTTGGCGTGGAAACTTTCGGACCTTGGGGCCCCGGTGCTAGGGGTCTCCTTAAAGAGATTTCTCCAAGACTGATCTGCGCCGCTGGTGACAAGAGGGCTGGCTGTTTTTACGCACAACGAATCAGTATTGCGATCCAACGCGGAAATGCGGCCAGCGTTCTTGGCACTATGCCACATGGGCAAGATTTTTTAGACTAAATTAGTAGTTAACTTTTTTCTGTATGTATATTCGTAAATATGTATTTTTTTTATCCTTCTTATTTTCTCATAAGTTTTGAGTCATAAATTTGAGTCTACCAGTAACACCAGTAGATTCAAAATTAGAAATAATAGCATATTTTTTTAATAAAAAATCAATATTCGGATCGATACACATATTTTTACACAAAAAACAACTATTTTTAGAACTCACCCGCACCATAATGTTTGCAATGATTTCGCGAACGTCTTTGATATCTAATGTTAACATATAAAATTTTATAATAAACTACATTAGATATGTAGGTTAATACCTTGCCTGTTTTTTTTTTCTAATTAAATCATTAACCTTCGAGCTTGTCCTATTTTTTGGAGAAAGCGAAGATCCGACAAACGAATAATTTTCTTTGAAGTTTCGACACGAACGCGAAATTACCAATTTAAAAAATATGTAGAAGAATCAGGACTGGTAGGTATGAAGAAGGTAGTTGTACTTACAAAGGCAGAATGATTAATGTTTGTTTGATGACGACCTCTGTGGCGTAGTGGTCACCATGCTAGTCCGCCACCCAGAGGTCCCGGGTTCGATTCCCGCTCAGGGCAAGTTGGAAAATGCCCTTTTTCAAATTGTCCTGGGTCTTAGATGTTTATCTATATATGTATTTGTTATAAAATATAGGATTGTTGAGTTAGTATCCCATAACACAAGTCTCGAACTTACTTTGAGGCTAACTCAATCAGTGTAATTTGTCCCTATATATTTATTACTAGTCGAAGCCCGCGACTTCGTTCGCGTGGACTTTATGTCTCTGGAAAATGCTCATCAGGCTGAACAACTTTTACTAAGGCGGCATTTTTATATCTCTTATAGTTTAGCTGGACCATTATGGTTCTGCATCAGGCGTTCCATTTTCCAAAATCATTTATACCCTATATGTTGCCCAGGCTTAATAGCTATATAACAAAAAAAGTATCATTCGAATCCGTCCAGTATTTCCGGAGATTAGCGTGTACAAACAGACAAACAGACAGACATTTTTTTTAAATTCTTACTCTATTACTACGCCTCCATCGCCCCCAATATTTTTTTTGGAAATATATTTAATGTACAGACACACATTTTTTACTGTTTTATTATATGTATAGATTATATTATTATTTATTTTGGCCAACACTAGTGTCAGATTTTTCAAACTACCTAAAGACATCTTACATAGCTTAACAGCTGCCATACAATTATGACATCCGGGACCAACGGCTTATACGTGTTTTCCGAAGCACGGAGAGGTCAAGAATTTTAATGCCACTTTTGGTCACCCATCCAAGTGCAGACCACGTCCGGTATCGCTTTACTCGCGAAAGCGCTAGTAATGCGCTCTACTGCCAGGCTTCCGAGCTCCTCATTATACCATCATCATCAAAATGATTAATAAATTAAAATGTTCTAACAGCGAATTAAGAATAACTAGTATATCTCTACCAATAAATAAATAATAAATAAATATACAGGGACAAATTACACTGATTGAGTTTGTGACGCAGCGATCGACAAGCCAACGTCGCCGCGCACAAACGCCTCTGGAACCTTCTCGAACATTCCATTACTCACACAACTACAAACGATACACGTCGCTGGTAAACTTGCTTCCGTAATAAAACCGGTATGATCTGGTTTCCCCCACCGTTCCCCACTCCGCGCCGGCTGGCGGCCGGCTATATAACGCAGAGCGAGCCCATTAAACGCCGATACTCACTCGAGTATCCGGCTCGGTCGCTTGGATCAGACATCTAGGTACGATCGGGTTTTCCCTTCCCCCTCTCCCCTTCCGAATCCCCTTCCATCCCCCTCGGCCGCTTGGATCAGATATCTAGGTACGGTCAGGGTTCCCGAATCCCTTTCCATCCCCCTCGGCCGCTTGGATCAGATATCTAGGTACGGTCAGGATTCCCGAATCCCCTTCCATCCCCCTCGGCCGCTTGGATCAGATATCTAGGTACGGTCAGGGTTCCCGAATCCCCTTCCATCCCCCTCGGCCGCTTGGATCAGATATCTAGGTACGGTCAGGGTTCCCGAATCCCCCTCCGTTCCCGTCCGATTTGTGGTCGTCCGCGACACCCCCTCCCACCCCCGTGTGAGGGAGCGCCGCGACGCCGACGTGCTCCTGCGCGTCCCGCTTACCCCTTCAGGGTAGTCCGCCGGAGCAACCCCTTGTTGCCCCGGTGACCCGTGTGCGTACCGCACCCCGCACCCCGGAGTGCCTTACCACCCTCTCCCCAGAGGGGTGGTTTTTCCCGACGTCCGCGCACCAGTGTGCGTGAGGCGATACCGTCCCGTCCGGCAGGCCCGTTCGTACCCTGCCCCCCGTTTACCGCTCCGCGCGTCCTGCGCTTTACACCCCGTGTGCATCCCGTTCCGCACCCCCTCAGGGTGATACCTATTTTAGTCTGGATAGTCCGTAATATCCTTTGTAGCTGTGTGAACGCGAATACTCCGTATAGTATTTATTCTCTGGAATTGCGTAGGCGCTCGGCCATAAGCCAAGTGTGAATCTAGATTTAAGGTAGTGCTAATTAAGTCTAGGTTAAACTAAGACCTGTAGAACCTGTAAATAAATTATTGTTACCGTTGGTATAGTTGGTTTTAAACACACCCTCCCGGTAGGTTACCTCATTAGACCTTCCAGACCCCTGTCATACCAGGGTGGTAACAGGGGTCTACTCAATTTATGTTGATGACAGCGTCCAGGAGTTCGATTCCCCGAAAACGCTTCATCACATTGGCGCCCAACTAAAAAACCCACAAGGAGTCACAGGATCATTCGGGAGATCCACAAAAGAGGCCAATTGTTTAGTCACATCGCCTTCTTGTTAGTAAAAGGTTCTGTAGTGGATGTGGGAAAATGGGCGTTTTGAGCAAGAATTGCTGCAGAAGTCTGAAAATAGGAGCATGTACAGTGGGAAAAGAGATAGGAGACAATAGGATGTTCATAACCGCAAAAATCAACACGAGAGAGTACAAGGCGTTAGTAGACACCGGTTCAACGAGCACCTACATAAATAATAAGGTTTGGGAAAGTTTAAAAAAAATAAGAAATGTACCAATTTGTCAAGAAAAATCTAACCTTATTTTGGCAGATGGCTCAAAAATTCCCGTAGAAAAAAGCAGAGTAGTTGAAATAGAAATCAACGGCACCAAAATTCAACATAAAGTATTCCTCTTACCGTCTACACCGTACGTGATCTTAGGAATAGATGTCCTACAACGTTGTGGTTTCAGTCTTAATTGGAAAATTCCGAAGAAAAACAGCCGAAAAGGGCTAACCAAACCCGTAAAAGAATCGACAGAGTGTTTATTTATCGGACCACAGAGATCACATCTAAACAATTCCCAAAAATATAAACCAACTGGAGATGAAACGTCAACAAATTATATAAATAAACTAAACAGAAGAACAGTTTGGTACCCGAAGAAAAAAGAAACACGTACACAAGTTTGTGAACCACCAGTTAACCCCAGCGAGAAGTGTACATCCGAGAAAACCCCCCCGAAATCAGGTGCAAAATATATAGCGCCGATACCCCAATACACAACACCTTCAAGGCTTAAATTGCCGATCCGTAATTCCCTAAGACCCCCATTGCGACATAAATTGCCGCCCCAAATGCCAGTTACACGGCAAAACCACCCGTTTCGAAATTTTCCGTCGCGGCATATACCGCCGCCCCAACCGTTTATCCCTTGGCAAACAACGCCACTCCGTTATATAACTCCGCGGCACTCATCGCCACCCCGTCCGCCGTACCCGCGGCCGATAACGCCGCGGAAACAACCAGGAACGCCACTGACGTCGTCCCTGGATCCACCACCACCGCCGTTCCCGATGTGCTGCGCTACCGCAACCACTCAGCCGCCGCCGCGCGGGAGACGCGGCAAGCGAAGACTCCGTAGCTCCAAACCGAAGTACCGAGACAAGCTGGACAACCAAGCAGTTGATAAAGGCCAGTAATTTAATTTATTATTATTTTAATTTAGTTATCCCTTATAGCCCATTAAAGGCATTAAAAAGTTTTTTTTTTTGTTTAACCGTTGAGATTTTAATTAAGTACCATAGTGTTAAATTGTTCCTATTATTAAGTAATATATTAAGTACCGTAGAGATAACTGCACATAAGTAAGAATGTCTATTAGTTTTTGTATTTTTATTTTTGTTCCGAAACAGAAAGTTTAAAAGGTAGTAACTAACCGCAATTATGAATGATAGATTTGTGTATTTATATTTTAATAAGAGAACCCTTAAAGTTTGTTACCGTAATAGATAAGACTGTAGTGAAGCTTTTGAAATATGTTTAATCAGTTGACCCTTACACTGATCATAACTATCCTAGAATAAAATGAACTAGTGCAGTATACTGTAACAGTAAACAACTTGTTTTTTGTAGTATTGTAAAGCCATTGCCCATGCAATTCCACATTTAAGAGATTTAAATTAAGTGATTTTTTTCTAAAGAGGTCCATTCCTAGAGATATTGAGGACTCTAAGATACATGACACTAAGACGGCGATTTTTCCCCCAGGTAAAAATCTCCAAAAGAGGGAGGAGAATGTGACGCAGCGATCGACAAGCCAACGTCGCCGCGCACAAACGCCTCTGGAACCTTCTCGAACATTCCATTACTCACACAACTACAAACGATACACGTCGCTGGTAAACTTGCTTCCGTAATAAAACCGGTATGATCTGGTTTCCCCCACCGTTCCCCACTCCGCGCCGGCTGGCGGCCGGCTATATAACGCAGAGCGAGCCCATTAAACGCCGATACTCACTCGAGTATCCGGCTCGGTCGCTTGGATCAGACATCTAGGTACGATCGGGTTTTCCCTTCCCCCTCTCCCCTTCCGAATCCCCTTCCATCCCCCTCGGCCGCTTGGATCAGATATCTAGGTACGGTCAGGGTTCCCGAATCCCTTTCCATCCCCCTCGGCCGCTTGGATCAGATATCTAGGTACGGTCAGGATTCCCGAATCCCCTTCCATCCCCCTCGGCCGCTTGGATCAGATATCTAGGTACGGTCAGGGTTCCCGAATCCCCTTCCATCCCCCTCGGCCGCTTGGATCAGATATCTAGGTACGGTCAGGGTTCCCGAATCCCCCTCCGTTCCCGTCCGATTTGTGGTCGTCCGCGACACCCCCTCCCACCCCCGTGTGAGGGAGCGCCGCGACGCCGACGTGCTCCTGCGCGTCCCGCTTACCCCTTCAGGGTAGTCCGCCGGAGCAACCCCTTGTTGCCCCGGTGACCCGTGTGCGTACCGCACCCCGCACCCCGGAGTGCCTTACCACCCTCTCCCCAGAGGGGTGGTTTTTCCCGACGTCCGCGCACCAGTGTGCGTGAGGCGATACCGTCCCGTCCGGCAGGCCCGTTCGTACCCTGCCCCCCGTTTACCGCTCCGCGCGTCCTGCGCTTTACACCCCGTGTGCATCCCGTTCCGCACCCCCTCAGGGTGATACCTATTTTAGTCTGGATAGTCCGTAATATCCTTTGTAGCTGTGTGAACGCGAATACTCCGTATAGTATTTATTCTCTGGAATTGCGTAGGCGCTCGGCCATAAGCCAAGTGTGAATCTAGATTTAAGGTAGTGCTAATTAAGTCTAGGTTAAACTAAGACCTGTAGAACCTGTAAATAAATTATTGTTACCGTTGGTATAGTTGGTTTTAAACACACCCTCCCGGTAGGTTACCTCATTAGACCTTCCAGACCCCTGTCATACCAGGGTGGTAACAGGGGTCTACTCAATTTATGTTGATGACAGCGTCCAGGGGTTCGATTCCCCGAAAACGCTTCATCACAAGTTAGTCCCAAAGTAAGTTCGAGACTTGTGTTATGGGATACTAACTCAACGATACTATATTTTATAATAAATACATATATAGATAAACATCCGTGTGCCGTGCCATCCGTGTGCCGTGTGGTTCCCGGCAGAGTAGAATAGGACCACTCCATCTCTTCCTGTGGATGTCGTAAGAGGCGACTAAAGGATAAATTTGACACGAACACCAAAAGAGGCATCCGACGGGCAGCAGCGTTGGAAGCCCGATAGTAACACAATACTGCGCTCGCCAACCCGCCTGCCAAGCGTGGCGAGTATGGCAAAACCCCCCCAATGGAGGTACAACAAAAGACCAGGCCCCCAGTCCCCGGCAGCCCCGCTATTCCTGGCTCCGGTAGCGGTCATGGTAACGGCGGGGCAGGGGGTGCTAAGAATCCCCGGCAGAGATCCGGCTACCACTCCCGTCGACGACTGGCCCTGGTAACACATAACGTCTGCACAATGAGGACTGACGAGAGGTTAGATGAGGTGGAAGAGGAAATAAGTAGGTTACGATGGGACATTGTGGGGTTGTCTGAAGTCCGAAGAGAGGGCGAGGGCACGACAACCCTAGAGTCTGGTAACCTACTCTATCACCGGGAAGGGGACATAAAGAAGTCCCAGCATGGTGTCGGGTTTCTCGTCCACAAGTCCCTCATTAACAACGTCATAACCATCGAGAGTGTCTCTAGCAGGGTAATATACCTGATACTCAGAGTATCTATAAGATACTCGCTGAAGGTTATACAGGTATATATGCCAACAAAGGATCACTCCGATGAAGAGGTGGAGGAAGTGTATGAGGACATAAGTAAGGCCATACATACTTCTGAAACCTATTTTACGGTTGTTATGGGGGATTTTAACGCGAAACTGGGCAAACGAGGCGATGGAGAGATTAGGCTGGGAAACTTCGGATACGGAGTGCGAAATAACAGGGGACGTAGGCTGGCTGATTTTTTGGAGCAAGAGGGACTCTTCGCGATGAACTCTTTCTTCAAGAAGCCGCCACAAAGGAAGTGGACCTGGATAGGTCCAGCAAAGAAGAACCAGCCCCCTGTCAAAAACGAAATCGACTTCATCTTAACGACTAAGAGACGAATATTCAACGATGTCTCAGTGATCAATCGGATCAAAACCGGGAGCGATCACCGAATATTAAGAGGCATCGTGAATGTTGATCTCAAGGTCGAAAGATCGCGGCTGATGAAGTCGACGCTCCGACCGACGCAGATCCAAATCGAAAACTCCGAGGGTTTCCAGCTTGAACTATCAAATCGCTTTCAAGGCCTTCAGGATTGCGTTACAGTGGACGAGATAAACCAAGGGTTTATACAAGCTGTCCAAGCGGTGGGATCGAAGGTGTTTAGGTCCCGCCCCAAACAAAGACCTCAGAAAATCTCTGCTGCGACCCTTACCTTAATGGCAGAGCGACGATCAAGGCCGCTGCAGACCTCCGAAGATGCTGAATCATATCGGCAGCTCAACAGACGTATACAAAAGTCCTTGCGACACGACATCCGCTCCTTTAATACTGAGCGTATTAAGGAGACAATAGAGCAGAATAAAGGCTCCAAAGTATTCGCAAGAGCTATGTCGGTTGGGCAAAGCCGATTGATGAAGCTGAAGACGGAGGACGGCGGCGTGGTGTCGACAAAGGAAGGGGTTCTGGCGGAGATCGAGAGGTTTTATGGACAGCTGTATACCTCAGTTTCACAACCCAGCGGACAAATGGCTGAAGACCCAAGAGCCAAGTTAACCCGACACTATACCGAAGATATCCCGGACATCAGCCTGTACGAGATTAGGATGGCCCTCAAACAGCTTAAAAACAACAAGGCGTCGGGCGAGGATGGAATCACAGCAGAGCTTCTGAAAGCGGGCGGAACGCCGGTACTGAAAGTCCTTCAGAGGCTCTTTAATTCCGTTCTGCTCGAGGGCGTAACGCCGGAAGCGTGGAGCAGGGGCGTGGTGGTCCTGTTCTTCAAAAAGGGAGATAGCACCCTATTGAAGAACTACAGGCCTATCACGCTTCTGAGTCATGTATATAAGTTGTTCTCGAGGGTCATTACGAATCGTCTCGCAAACAGGTTCGATGCCTTCCAGCCTCCCGAACAAGCCGGTTTCCGTAAAGGTTTTAGTACCATGGACCATATTCAAACGCTGCGGCAGGTTATAGAGAAGACGAGGGAGTATAACCGGCCGTTATGCTTGGGGTTCGTGGACTATGAAAAAGCCTTCGATTCGATCGAAACATGGGCCGTACTTCAGTCTCTCCAGCGATGCCGTATTGACTATCGGTATATCGAAGTGTTGAAGTGCTTATACAGTAATGCCACTATGTCAGTCCGAGTACAGGAGCAGTGCACGAGGGCAATTCCACTGCATAGGGGTGTAAGACAGGGAGACGTTATATCTCCGAAACTGTTCACCGTTGCACTGGAAGATGCCTTCAAGCTTCTGGAATGGGAAGGATTTGGCATCAACATCAATGGCGAGTATATCACTCACCTTCGATTTGCCGACGATATCGTTGTCATGGCAGAATCGATGGAAGACCTAAGTACTATGCTCGGAGTACTAAATCGAGTTTCCCAACAAGTGGGCCTTAAAATGAACATGGACAAAACGAAAGTAATGTCGAATGTCCATGTTGCGCCCCTACCTGTTTGTGTTGGGAGCTCCACCCTCGAAGTTGTAGACCAGTATATCTACCTGGGTCAATTGATCCAGGCAGGATGTTCCAGCTTCGAGGAAGAGGTCTCTAGACGAATCCGACTCGGCTGGGCAGCGTTCGGGAAGCTACGAAGTGTCTTCTCGTCAAATATTCCTCAGTGTCTTAAGACTAAAGTTTACAACCAATGTGTGTTACCAGTGATGACTTATGGCTCTGAAACATGGTCCCTTACTATGGGTTTCATAAGAAGGCTCAAGGTCGTGCAACGCGCTATGGAGAGGGCTATGCTCGGTGTTTCTTTACGTGATCGAATCAGAAATGAGGAGATTCGTAGGAGAACTAAAGTCACTGACATAGCCCAGCGGATTAGCTCGTTGAAATGGCAGTGGGCGGGACACATAGCGCGACGAACTGATGGCCGATGGGGCGAAAGGGTTCTCGAATGGCGACCACGTATAGGCAAGCGAAGCGTAGGACACCCACCCACAAGGTGGTCTGACGACCTAACCAAGGTCGCTGGAAGGCGCTGGATGCAAGCAGCTCTAGATCGGTCATTTTGGAAATCTTTGGGAGAGGCCTATGTCCAGCAGTGGACGCTATGCGGCTGAAATGATGATGATGATGAAACATCCAAGACCCAGGACAATTTGAAAAAGGCCATTTTCCAACTTGCCCTGACCGGGAATCAAACCCGGGACCTCTGGGTGGCGGACTAGCATGGTGACCACTGCGCCACGGAGGTCGTCAATATGTTGTATATGTTGTTGTATACTTATTTGAGCCGTTTGGGGTTAAAACGTTGGAGTGGTCGGGACCACTGGCGCATAAATTTATAAAATTGTCGCCTGAAGAATGACTGAAACCACGGGTGACCTCAGTGGACTGGCCTATATCTGGCTCAAAAGAAAAGCATTGCCATACAACGTGGCAATGCTGCCAGCGTTCTGGGCACGTTACTACGAGCTACGAGGCAGCGATTTGTCAGGGCTTTTTTTTTATAAGTAATTAAAGTTATTAGTTGAGTTTTAGTTAGCTTAGTTTTCTTGTTTATTTTATTAATAAATTTTTTGATCATTGCCATTATACTTGCAATTTTAATTTCATTTTAAAATGTTAAAGTTGTTAAAAATAATAAAGGATACAACATTATAATTTACTAAGATTATTTATGATAGAAAATAAAAGGCGATTATTAATTAATAAAGTTTACAAATCATCGCTTACATTATGTTTGTAACTATACTTGAAAGTTGAAGTTACGTTTATGTATAAGTAGTCTAGCTTAGCTACCTAACAACGTATTTCCGCCAAAAACGTTATTAACGTTAACGTTATAAACGTTATTAACGTTTAAAACGTTCTGGGTGTTATTTATTTTATTACACACATACAATGAATCATTTTAAATAACCACGAGAAAAACATATAGCACAGAATCTTTACGAGTCTTTACAAAGAATATACCAACAAAAGAAGTTTGAAAATTTAATAAACCATCTAGATCCGAGTTTCATTCGCCAATCGGGCGGAAAAGGCAGGAAAAAGTCCAATATGGCGCGGAGTTCTCACTGTTTCCAGAATTACCACTGAATTTATTGCAGCTAACGCCATCTATTATTTAAACGCCGGAACCAATATTCAGAGGACAGTGAATAATGGACATACGGTTGCGTTTCTTGTTCGGAACCGCTATATTATTTTAAGGAAAATTAGGGTAACGATATTTTGTAACCTTAAAATTACAGCAAAAAATTTCAAAACTTCTGTCGTTATTATTAATTGAAATTATTTTATTGTTTGCTCTATGATTAGACTAGAAAAGTTCAGACTCGAATTATTTCATACAATCAAAATATTTACTTCAAGCTGCGTACAAAAAATTATTTAAAAAAAACATGCTTCTCCGCGCGGGGGAAACGGTACCAAAGAGTTGGTGGGATTATCACCTAACCCCCTGCCCCACCCTCCTTACCTCAGAATTCTTCGCCTCTATTCTAAAGCCAATTCATAATTCAAAATATGGGCAAATGACTTAATACGTACAGGACTGGAAAGTTAATAAATACTAGTCAAAGACTAATCAAAGAGTTACGTAAGAGAGAGGCTTTTGTCTTAAAACTCGTCCAATGTGTAATATTTCTTTTCTACAATAAATGAAGTGGAAGCAAGGTAATATGCTCGACGGCTACACAGGTAAGATCTTCAGATCAGTGGCCATCGAGCTTCTCGAGTCACCGAAGTTTACCAAGCAGCAGTTTTTTTTTTCAATAAAACACTCTAAAACGCATCAGACCGCCCCGAATTCCTGTCCGTGTGTGTGTCGTAGTCAATAGCCGTCGTATTAAAGATGTCCCGGAATGCTGTGTATTTGCTGTTCGTTTGTTCCGGTCGCGAAGAGGAATTTCATTTCCACTTCCACTTGTTTTTTACTTTCAAGAACTATTTTTATTTTCAAGAAAATAGTTTATTTATGATGCACCCTTTCCTACGAGCACAGCGATTTGAGGTCCATTTTTAGGGTTCCGTACCCAAAGGGTAAAAACGGGACCTTTTTACTAAGACCCCGTTGTCCGTCTGTCTGTATCTCATGAAATGTGATTAGCAATTTTCACAGATGATGTTTTTCTGTTGTTGTTTTGCTATAACAATAAACACTAAAAACAAAATAAAATAAATATTTAAGTGGAGTTTCCATTCAACAAACGCGATTTTTTTATAGATAATGGTACGGAAGTTACGGAACCCTTCGTGCGCGAGTTTGATTTGCACTTGGCCGATTATTAATATTATTTAATTTTATTCTTAGTTTAATATATACATTTACTTTAATTATAATAGTTTTTTGTATTATAGTGAAAGGCCTATGTCCAGCAGTGGACGTAATGCGGCTGAAATGATGATGATAATGAGTTAATGTTACAAGAAAAAGAAGTAAGTATGCCCCGACACAACTGTAGCTAAGAACCATCTCTATCACGTTAGCTTTCAACCAAAAAAACCGCATCATAATCGGTCCATTCGTTTAGGAGCTACGATGCCACCGACATACACGTCAAATTGTAAAAAGCATAATCCTTCTCTTCGAAAGTAGACTATGAAAACTTATTTATTACTCATCTTTATAGTTATTTGCAGTAGACAAAGAAAACTCGGAACAGATATCTAAGTAATTAATCGGTCAACTTTTGACACCAATGGATATATTCTAAATAGTTTTGGTGGATAAATTTCGTTCTGTGACAGTTTCGAACTTTGGGTAGGTATTTGGGTACTATGTTTTTATCTGACTACATGGTGAAAATATTGGTTATTTATGTGGTATAAATATTTAAGTCCCATACAACAAACATGATTTTTGACGTGAAAACTTCTTTAGCGGCGTTGTGCACTTTTTTTGGAATGGGTAAAAAATGTTAAACTCGCGTCAGGACACGAGACCTGATCGAAAATTCGTAAGACGGATGGAGAGTAGACAGCTGGCGCGGCGTAGGAGAGGGAGTATCCCCCTCTCTTTCTACGGCGCGGCGAAAATGTATGCCTGCGCCTGCTGTTTCGTTTAGGCGGCGCAGGGCGCTTGCGCGAATGTTCGTGTGTGTTTATGTTACAGCGTGCTACGCGCATCCATGGATGGTGACAGCTGATGGCTCGACCGTCTGTGTAGTGGCCATACTGCTGTGTTTTCACTTCTGCCGGCACTCCCTGAGTGCAACCCGTCGTTTTTTTTTTTATAGATAAGTAGTTGTGCCCGTGGGCTTCGCTCCCAGTGGAAATTTACGGATAAAACTATCCTTTGTCCTTTCCCGGGTCTTAAACGATATCTATAGCAAATTCCCGCTCCCGCTCCCAGTCCCACTCTCGTGTTTTTTTTCCTTTATTAAAACCTTCCGTAAAACTTAATGAACATACTAAAAAACATCAGTCGAATCGGTTCAGCCGTTTTCGAGTTTTGCACTTGGCAACATTCATTTTTACATATATACATACATACTATCACGTCTTTATCCCTAATGGGGCAGACAGAGCATTTTGGGTCTTGCGGTTCTATGCAGAGCCCAGGGCCGCAAGACCCAAAAGCCACTTTTAGCGTCATGGTGGGCGAGAAGATGAAAAAGCAATCAATACAGTGATGGGTTGCTAGCCGCATCGCCTGATAACATGATTTGCATTTTTGCCCATTCCCTCGATCGGCTTTTACGATCTGCGTGGGAAGAGAAGCAGCTGGTACATTCTAAGGTTTTTTTTATTCACCCAGACCAGCATGGGACATTCAATTTTATCTATCTATATACGAGTAACTAGATAGATAAGTACGGAACGGTTCGTGCGCGAGTCTGACCACTTGGCCGATAATTTATTCCAAACCAGAATAGAAGAAGTTTAAATATATATTTTTTGTTTTTGTACAGTTAAACAAACCAACAGAATACTATATTCTAATCACAGTCCTAAATTCGGATTACGCTTGGACAATGGCCCATTGAGGCCTGATGGATGAATAATTAATGTTTCTTTTTATTTAGAAACAGCAATGACCGAATGCCAGCTAAAGGCAATGTATTTCATGTCATATATTTTGTGGGAAGAATTTTGTGTCTATTATTTAAACAATCAAGCACTGACTTTTAAAAGGACTTCATTTTTTTAAATTATTTCGTATGTTATTTCCTTGATTGAGGTTCTGAGTAGATATTATTTTATGTATTGCAAATATTTTAAGGTTCATTTAATCCATTGTTTTTTGGGAACACTTACTTTCGATAATTTAAAAAAGTACAAAAAGAAAATTTGTTGACCTCTTTGGCTTAGTGGTCACCATGCCAGGCTACCACTCCGAGGTCCCGGAGTGGCAGTGGAAAATGGTTGAACGCTGCTTTGTATGAGAAAGCGAATTTTTCTCTTTGATTTTTAATAACTTTTTTTATAGAAAGTGATTTAGTATCATGGACTGAACTTGCTCCAAAAATTTGGCTGGTGGGTCACTCTGTATTATTATAGCTATGCGTAATTTATCAGTATACTTTATTATACCAAAATACCAAAAATAATAATAAAATAGGAACAAATTGCAAGTATCCGCAACACGCTTCGTCAACATTTTTACCAACACGCTTCGTCAACATTTTCACCAACACGCCTCGTCAACATTTTGACAGTTAGTAATCCGCAAATGCTTCGTCAAATCTATTAATCTAAGAGACCACCCCTTATCGTACCCAGCCCAAATGTTCCCAATCTACTAGCAGCATTGCCGCGCTATACGGCAATGGAAATTCTTTGAGCCCGATAAGGAGCGTCTATCATTTGTCCGTTCAGATATTCATTAGTTACTTAAAATAAAGTGTTTTTTGGAGAATGCAATTCGTACCTAGGGGGGCTGAGGCAAATTAAAAATCACGAAAGAATTCTCATTAAACCATACTTGGTTTTATTGAAATCTAGTCGGGCGTTAAACATGGGTCGCCGGCCAATTTACCGACACCCAGACTCCGGACATTTCATTTGTCGGTTTGTAATTATAGAACAGATAGGTAAGACAAAGGTCAATGGAAGCTAAATCAGTGGATTTTACAATTCCAATTCTCTTTTCAAACGATGCTTTATATTAAGATTTAGAGTTTAGGCATTATTTCCCTGATCTCAGGGAAAGAGTGCCTAAATATAAAGACCGGATATTGAACCATGTAAATGAGCTTGCCACTAGCCTTATGAAACCGAGAGCCATTTTCTCCAGATTGAAAAGGATTAATAACCATAATAAAAACTGATATACACATATTATCGACTTAATGAAGTGGACAAGTGTTTAGACAATGAGATCTGTACTATTATCTTTTGTTAACGGCAGTTCTAGTTAAGTTTTTTGAAATAAGCCCAAACTCGACGAAAATGCATCGTTTTATTACTAAGTTTCATCGACCACCTTCCGTCTCCGTGAGCAGACAATGTTAATTATTTTATAACCGAGTTCCGACGAATATTTCCCGGTTCCATCATCAGAACAGCTCATTGACCTCATTATATTGTATTGTCATCCGACTTACACAAGTCTACAAAATTTCTGCTTAATTGGTCGAGGATATCTGGGTGAAAATTAAGTTGCAAGATTTGACCTAAACAAACATTCATATATACATACAAGGTATCTCTGGTGCACTTAGAAAGGATTTTTCAAAACTCACTCCCTAAGGGGGTGAAACGGGGTCCCAAAGTTTGTATGGAGAAACAAGCTTAGTAAGACCATTTTATTCGAAACTTCGCAAGAGTACTATTGAAAATCCGATTAGAAACATTTTAGACTTCTACACGGCCAAAGACGCGAGCTAAAGCTTGTCTTAGTATATAAAATGTTAACTTGAATCAACCGTTCGATTTAACTTGATGAAAATCCAAACCAATTCAAGATCCAAAACTGCTGTATTGTTTTTCTTCTTCTTAAATAAAGAAATGAAAGAGCCTAGAAATCACATTCACATACCTTTTAGTTTTCTTACAGTCCTCGTCAATACACATATATATAGTACAGTCCACTACTTTATATGTACATTTTAATCCCTCACTCGTTCGAATGACTTCCACACGAGCGAACACGCGTCCGTGGCTTGTCCGATGCAATCCATACGTGACTTGTATCAAATTTTATTTTAGTTTAGGTGTAGAACAGCTCTCGAGACGTAAGCTTAGTTTTGCATTTGTGTGAGTGCACTGCACACAGATAGTGTAGAGTGAGATACTGGCATTTTTGAAGCGTACCGTACGTACATAATACATACTCGTACATAATATCACGCCTGTTTCCCGCAGGGGTAGGCAGAGACTATGGACCTCCACTTGCTACGATCCTGACAAACCTCTTTTGCTTCATCTAAACTCATCAAACTCAAACTCACAAAACATACATGCCCTTCGGTTACGGGTACTTTTTACCTCTCCTTTTTTTAGAACGTCTGCGACCTTTTCCTTACGTTCCTTACGTACATAAAAAGGGCTTATTTTTATATTTGCTGCAAAAAATTAGCTGCTGGGCCTCAAAAACCTTCCCTTTTTTACTTCCACAATTCTCTGTCCTTGGTACTTTCTTTCCAATCCTTGTCGTCATTTTTGAAGTCATTTAAACCAATAAAAGAGTTTTATTTTTTGTACTTCTTAGAATTTAGTACAATTCTCGAAACAATATTTATATTAAAATGTCAGGGGTGAAATATATTTTTTACATTTATACAGGTGTTAATAAAATATACTGAAACTATTTAAAGACTGAATTCAGTCCATGATACTGAACAACTTTCTAGAAGAAAACTACATCAAAATATGAAGAAAACAAACTCCCAAACAAGTTAATTGATGAGACATTTGTTTGCTATTTCGGTTTATATTCCTTGGGGTAAGTTGTTCAGTTTTATGGTCTAAATCTACCCTAAAAATAGTTTCAATGTGTATATTTCGTATTCATTTTTCATCACACATTTTCAATTTTGATCTTTCTTTATCGTGTGTGTTAGTAACCAACACTAGTGTCAGAGTTTTTAAACCTTAAAGGCCTCTGACATGGTTTTAGGTAACGACCAATGTCAAAGACAGTGACCGGGACCGACGGCTTAACGTGCCCTCCGAAGCACAGATCATCTTACTTATCGGACAATCAGGTGATCAGCCTACAATGTCCTAACCAAACTAGGACAACAACACAAAGTCGTTGCCCCCGCCGGGAATCGAACCCGCGACCTCCGGGTATGAGCTGAACGCACTAACCACTACACCACGGAGGCAGTTTCAAGTTTGATAAATAGTAATGAAACATAGAGATCTAGTACCATACAATAGCCCGGCTTTACGAATTGAGGACAATAAGCAGCTCACATGGCTTTCACGACAAGATATGAACAATGATAAAATCTATACCTATCTATATATACATACAATAAAACAGAAAAAAAGTGTCTGTACATTGAATATATTTCTAAAATATTTTATCTATCTATCTATCTATCTATCTAAAAAAATATATTTGGGGCGATGGAGACATAGTAATAGAGTAAGAATTTAAAAAAAAATCCGTCTGTTTGTCAGTTTGTCTGTTTCTTGCACCTGATGCATGACCATAATGGTTTAGCTAAACTATAAGAAATGTAAAAATGACGCCTTAGCAAAAGTTGTTCAGCCCGATGAGCATTTTCCGGAGTCATAAAGTCCACGCGAACGAAGTGGCGGGCTTCAGCTAGTATTTAATAAATTATATTATGACGAACAGAGTATAGTATCTCTTCATTATATATGGTCTATCTATTTCGAAAGATTTTACATTTTATAAATATATTATTTTGGGAGACAAAAAAAAACGGAAATGCCTGTCGGGCTCTGACGCAGCACTATGCAAAATGAAGAAGAGCCAAGGGCACTAATAAAAAGAAAGCCTATATACTCCGACTTTTCTTTATGTGCCCTTGGTGTGTATGTGTATATTAATCATCATCAGGTCTTTTTAGTCTCCACTTTAGGAGCACGACCCTCTATGTACTACCAGAGCCATACTTGGCCAGAGCAGCCAGAGAACTTGGTCAACACTCTCCTCGCTGGCCAGACGGATTGGAGAGGCCTCATTGATGTTTATAAGCTTTGTTCAGCTTGTATTCCCTAAGTCGCCTTCTACGACATCCACGGGAGGACTTGGAGTGGCCCTATTCTACACTGCCGGACACCACACGGCATCTTACATCTTTTAAAATATTTTTGGAACAAATACTTTACTGCCAGCTATATCCAGCTGAAATTTCACCGCGGTCGTAAAGTGCAGAGGACTGTTGACGGGCCAAGCTGAGAAGTATACGGTATTATACCACCGAGCTTATTATACCATGCTCTGGCACCAAGTGCAGCCTTTGACTGAGTGCTTTGCGGAATATTGAGCGGGAATTAAGTGTAATATTTACGTTACTATGTCATATTATTAGTTACATGCACGCTTCTGATTACATTTCGTTTAAAAACGAAAAACCTAATATTTTTAACATTGGCCGCAAATGATAGTTTACCCCCGCTGCTTGTACGATAGTTCACATTTTTTACCCCCGACAAAAAAGAGGGGTATGTCATAAGTTTGAAAGTCTGTTGGTGGCATCGTAGCGTTCGAAGTGTTAGACCGATTTTGATGTGTTTTTTTTACGTGAAAGCAAGTTGTGGTGAAAATCGGTTCAACCATTTAAAAGTTATTAGGAGTTAACGCTTGAAAGTCAGGATTTTCACTTTCAAATAAATGATGGCTCTATGAGTCTTATGAGAAGGCTCAAGATCGCTCATCGCGCTATGGAGAGGCCTTTGCTTGTGTTTCTCTACGTGATCGAATCAGAAATAAGAAAATTCTTAGAAAAACAAAATTCACTGACATAGCCCAGCGGATTAGCTCGTTGAAGTGGCAATGGGCGGCACACATAGCGTGACGAACCGATGGGGCAAAAATGTTCTCTAATGGCGACCGCGTACTGGCAAGCTAAGCGTAGAACACCCCAAGGTGGTCAGACGACCTGAGTAACCTGATCAAGGTCGCTGGAAAGCGCTGGATGTAGGCCGCTCTTGATGGGTCATTTTGAAAATCTTTGGGAGAGGCCTATGCTCAGCAGTGGAAGTGAAAGTAAAGTTATTCATTGGGCAATTCTACAGCAATATAATATTATGAAAGCATTAGGACTGTTGCCAAATACAATGTTGTTTTTGAGTACATACACGCTGACTTTTCATTGGTTTTGGAAAAGAAAATGTCGTATAGTAAATAAATTACTCTATCCATATACGTAATCCAAATTTGTGTATGACATAAGATAAGAAAGTTACAAAAATGATTTTCGATCGAGACCACGTAGTACACTCGTCCAAAACTGTCGCATAAACTCGCGTGACTCCGGCGGCCGGCCGGCAGCGGCAGGCACTACTTATTGATCTCATAATTTTACTTTCGAGTTTTAGTCAAAAAATGTTGGTTCATAATTTTTTTTTGACTTGCTAAATATGTCTTACTAACGATTCTTATTAAGTGGCCTTTGGCTCCAAAACCAATAAAAAATCACCGAGTATATTATAATAATGCTCGGAATAACATCTATCTTTCACCGTCATAAATAATCAACTTGTCGAATTGGAAGAATGTAAACTTGTTAAAGCCAAGTCACAGTTTAACGAACGTCTCGTAGAATAACAATCTCGTATATTATGGAAATGGGGGCCTCAATAAAATTATACTATCTGAAATTTCTAGCCATAGTTTGAGTCAGGCATTGCAGAAATTATTTAAATGTTACAAGGTTCTACAATTGTTCAGACGGGCTCGATGCATAGAACCGTTGTAAAGTAAAGGAATGTTATGTATATTTTGAAGTTGTATTTTAATGAAACTGAGGCGATGTTTCTACGTTTCTACAAATTTATACTAAGTTGAACCGTGTTTCAGAAGTGCCTATAATTTTTAATAAACATAACCCACTTCAACTGACGTGGTATAATTTTCCCAATTTTGCTGACGTGGTAGACTAGCAGACACCTTTTCTCACTAAAGTAGTTATTTCAATTTCTCATAAAACCTATTTCAGCTTGACCAAAAGCTCAGTTTTTGGCCTAAAATTATATATTAATTTTAGGCCAAAGACTGAGCTTAGCCACCAAAAACTGAAAACTAACTGCCCCCCGTGATGATAGTGATGGGCGGCTAGCGTAATGGTGGACGAAAAAGTGTAAATTATTAATTAACTAGCCGAAACCCGCGACTTTGTTCGCGTGGACTTTATGTCTCTGGAAAATGCTTATCAGGCTGTACAACTTTTACTAAGGCAGCATTTTTATATCTCTTATAGTTTAGCTGGACCATTATGGTTCGGCATCAGGCGTTCCATTTTCCAAAATCATTTATACCCTATATGTTGCCCAGGCTTAATACCTATATAACAAAAAAAGTTTCATTCGAATCCGTCCAGTATTTCCGGAGATTAGCGGGTACAAACAGACAAACAGACAGAAATTTTTTTTAAATTCTTACTCTATTACTACGTCTCTATCGCCCCCAATATTTTTTTTGGAAATATATTTAATGTACAGACACACTTTTTTTACTGTTTTATTATATGTATAGAATAGATAAGTGATGGGTTGCTTGTCGTTTAGCCTATATAATATACCTATGCCATTCTAAGTTTTTTAGGGTAAAACCGGGACTCTATTAATAAGACTCCACTGTCCGTCCGGCTGTCGTAAGTCTGTTCGTCTTTCACCAGGCTGTATATAATGAAACGTGATAGCTAGACAGTTGAATTTTTTACAGATGATGTATTTCTATTGTCGCTATAACAAAAAATTCTAAACAGAATAAAATAAATATTTTAAGGGGGGCTCCCATACAACACGCGATTTTTTACCGTTTTTTACTTGATAATAACCCGAGCGTCACATATATGTGACAAACATTGTCGGGCCCATTCCGCGAAGGTCGCATATTTGTGACAAAAAAAAATGCTTGTATGGCACATAACTTACGTATCCATATCAGTTTTTGGTTGTAGATAGGTATGTTAGATTTACCTTGTCTCGCGCTGGGGGCACGACAACTGATATAAAGTCTCGCGGTGAAAGGGTTAATAACAACAGGTAGACGCTTGAAATATTCAGTTGTATATTCACTTTAAAATTAAATAAAATAAATCAAATATTTATGGGAGGCTTCCATACAACAAACGCTATTTTTTATAGATAATGGTACGAAACCCTTCGTGCGCGAGTCCGACTCGCGCTTGGCTGGTTATTTTCTTTTTTAACCAGCATGGAAAATTATGAAAGAAAGTTATTTATATTAGTATAAGCATATTCCGGTAGTAGGTACAGTCATCATTAAAATTCATTACTAGGGTACCGTTGCCAACAAAATTTGTTAACTCTCAACTGTTCTAAATTGAAACAATTATGTTCGGGTTAGAACTTTTGGCAAAGTTTGATTAAGCTTCATCTGTTTAAACCGAATCTATTGTATCTCATGATATTTTATTCATAACTTCAGTCGTTTTATGCATATAATTATTTAAATATTTTTATTCTATAAAAAATTAAGTTCCTGGCATCTCTCTATCTCTACTTAATGAACTCGAAATTGATCGGAATCGGTCCGATTTTAATGCAGTTTTTATTAAAAAAATAAAGCTTTTTTTAGCAAGTTTAATATGTACTTATTATATATACCATAAACATACTGGCCGACTATGAACGGAACTTTTGGGTCAGTTCCTTTTCAGTTCAGACAAAGAAAATGCCTGAGCAATTTACCAACTCAATCCTACTAATCCTATCTACTATCCTATCCTACTATCCTACTAATATTATAAATGCGAAAGTGAGTTTATACATTCGTTTGTTTGTTACCTCTTCACGCTAAAACTACTAAACCGATTTGGATGAAATTTGGTATGGATATAGTTTTAGACTCGGGGAAAGACATAGAGTACAATTTATCTCAAAATTTCCACGGAGAGCGAAGCCTGCGGGTACAGCTAGTATTATAAATGTAAAAGTGAGTTTGTATATTTGTTTGTTAACTCTTCACGCTTAAACTACTGAACCGATTTGGATGAAATTTGGTATGAATGTAGTTTGAGACTCGGGAAAGGACATGGGGTACTCCTTATCCCGAAATTCTCACGGGGAGCGAAGCCTGCGTATACAGTTAGTTGTAAATAAAACCGTATTACCATGGCCGAAGTGTGTAAACTTTAAACATGAACTCGAGACCGCGCAAGCGTTTTAAAGTTTATTTTTAAGTGTCTTAAAAAAATGACCCTTAGGCAATTCTGACAAGAACGTATCGCACCGAATATTTACAGGTGCGGTACGTATAATATTTGATTCTTGGTACAGTCCGACAAATGTACCCTTTAAGAGGAAAAATAGGTATATGAAAATCTATTGCTGTCGCGCTTTGTCCAAACCACCTGTCGCGATTTGCGAAAGAGACAACTGCAGCTCGGACCGAAAATACCTATAAACAATACATTTCTTAGACCCCTGATACCTCCAAATCTTAACCTTAAAAGCAATTCTCCTGTTTACTTTTGGTAATATAATCTCGTCAAATTTGTTTGCTAGATGTTGGAAAATAGTGAAAAATCTTACCAATTTTTCAGGTTTATGGAGTTTCGTATCTCTTTCATTAATAAAATTATGAAAAAAAAACGAAAACATAGCGACATGCAGCAAATATATCTAAAGATTTATGGAAAAAATCATTGCTCTATTGGTACTATCCGGAAAGAAATCAGGGGACTACGTTAGTACAAAAGTACGAACAAGACGCGTTTTATAAAATCTCTACCCAACGTTCACAGCAAAGAAATCGTATGAACAATGCAAGTTACTCGCGCAAAAATAACTGCAATTTCACAACATTTTTGCTACAAATTGATATAATGAAACTCAAATATGTTTTCGCAAAATTGATTCTCATTTTGAAATATTGCCCGAAATTGATGTCCGTTTCGGTGTTATATCTGGAAAATAATTCCGTTGAATTTGTAATGTTTGGCGAGTGCTGATTTTACAGTTTCGTCGCTCAATTGAGCTGATTAATGTTTTGGTTGGACATAAAGATAAAGTGGTTGATAATGAAATAACTTTAACGCTTGACGAAAAAGAGGAGTGTTTAAGTTTGACGAGTCTGTATGTCTGTGTATCTGTGTGTCTGTGTCATCGTAGCGCCTAAACGGATTGGCTGATCGCTGATGCGATATTTTTTTATTTCAATGCCCTGTATATTCGTCATTGACACATGCTAAGAAAAAAAAACTTAAGTAAGTAAGTATACGATGATTTTTATAATCTATTAGTTCTCTTCTTATATTTAAGAGCTGGGCTGTTGTCGGTGGAGTGCTTTCCATGTCTCTCTTCCTTCCGCTAAGTTCTTAACCTCTTTATATGTTTTCACGTTTAATTTTTCTTTTATTTTCACGTTTAATTTTGTCTTTAAAATAAAAGAAAAATTAAACGTGAAAATAAAAGAAAATCTATTAGTTACACATCCATATTGTATACACCTTCCATAGTAGTTATTTACTCGTAAACAAGTATATGAAGTACATAATGTATCATTTTACAAGCCATTATTTAGTTTTACCTGTCCCGTTGTCTTTCTGTCCGTCTGTCTGTAATGAAATCTTGCAAGTTAAATTTGACGCACTTCCCGGTTTCCTATTGAGTTGAAATTTTGCACATATACGTAGGTATATGACGTGACAATGCAATATTATGATGACATCGAGCTGATCTGTTAACAGGCGATGCGGCTAGCAACCCATCACTGTATTGATTGCTTTTCCATCTTCTCGCCCACCATGACGCTAAAAGTGACTTTTGGGTCTTGCGGCCCTGGGCTCTGCATAGAACCGCAAGACCCAAAATGCTCTGTCTGCCCCATTAGGGATAAAGACGTGATAGTATGTATGTATGTATGGAGCTGATCTGGTGATGGAGCTGAAAGGTGGTCATGGCATCTTTGTGATAAAAAAAACATAACTCCACCGTGTAAACCTTTTTAGGTTATAGATAAAAGCTTGTTTTTTTTTATTCATTACTTACTATATTTTACTTATTTGTAAAATCTTTATTGACCATAATGGTACATAAGGCAATGGTAATGCATTCTCTACCAGTCAGCCTTTAGGAAAAACAGAAATAAATTTATTAATATTTATTAAGAAATAATTTTATTTTTTGCCGTGTGGTTTCCAGCAGAGTAGATTAGGGCCACTCCAAGTCCTCCCGTGGATATCGTAGAAGGCGACTTAGGAAATACAAGCTAAACAAAGCTTATAAACATTAATGAGACCTCTCCAACCCGTCTGGCCAGCGAGGAGAGTGTAGGCCAAGTCCTTTGTCTGCTCTGGCCAATTATGGCTCTGGTAGTACAGAGAGGGTCGTGCTCCTGCAGTGGAGACAAAAAGACCTGATGATAATAATGTAAAAAAATAAATATTTAATAATAAATGAAGAAACCTAAACCTAAAAGTCTACGTTTTAAGTCATGAGTTTCGTATATTGTATAAAGTTAGAGTTAGCAAAAATCCCTTTTACCAATTACCACATTGTTACACCACCCCTGTCAATAAAGGGCGTTAGAATTTGCACTTTGCTAGTGTATGTTAAAGTGTTAATTATAGTCACATCTAGACCCAACGCACACGACAGAATCCTTCACGCACTTTTCAATCTGTGATCACACACATACACACACGACGCGGAAAAAGTCCGGCGCGCGTCGTGCGTGTGCGTTACTGCATATGATTGCATGGGTTCTTTTTTCACAGATGAAAAAGTGCATCACGGATTAGTCTGTCGTCTGCGTTGGGCCCTAGACAGCCTGTCTGTCATAAAAACACTATGAACACGAATGCACCATATTTGTTGTAAAGCTGTAATGGAAAGCTAAAATAAATGGGAATTCGCTGTTTGGAACCGTTAATGTAAACTTAAGGAGGTATCTTTATTTTAAGTACTATTACTTTTTTTAAAACCAGGATTTTATTACTGTCGTTAGTACATTTACATATCACTGTCGATATAAACAGAGACACGTCTATTTTCATTTTCATGACATCATTTAACAAGACGGCTGGCCTGCGAGCGCCCAATCATACTAAGAACGCGATACATCGCTTTATTAGCGTTGCTTTAGCTATATTCAGATACTTTATAGTAAATTATACTGGAAACAACCACGCTAGGATCCAAGGCACATATAAGGTTGGCCCAAGTTTTCATACTATGAATGTATAGTAATCTCGCGAATTGCTTATTTAATACCGATGAAAACTTGTACTAAGGTCTCAAAATTAGTCTATGTCGTTGAGAAACGAACCAAACCTCAAAATATGAAAAGAGTTCACTGGGAACCAGTGAACCATCACTAACACTCGTCGGTTTTCATCGGCAGCACAAACCATTAATCGCCTGGTCTGCTGGCCGAAGATAACATGATCGGGACAGCGCAAAGTACTAATCATGTTTCTTTAATCTAAATCGAAGTTTTTGAAAATAAAATGCTGCCTTTAAGCGCCATTTGTACGCTTTCATTTAGTAATTTATCCCAATTATTTATGAAATCAGATAAAATAGTGTATGAAACAGCACATAACTCTGTATTAACACACTCGTGTATAATACGCCTATTTATGCAACAATTTCATAAACTACTATTATACAGGGTGTAACCTTGCCATATTCTTAGACGTACCTCTACCTATCATACTGAACTACTTTTCCCAAGGAACATAGGGCGAAATATGAAAAAAAATCTGACTTCCCATACTAAATCGATGAGCTAATTACCAATTTTGTACGGGGAAACAACTTTTTTTTCATAATTCGACCTCTGCTCTTTATGAAAGTTGTTCAGTATGATCGGTATCGGTACGTCTGAGAATATGGCAAGGTTACAGATTTACATCCTGTATAAAAGTTGTTTATGAAACTGTTGCATAAAGAGGGGTATTATACACGAATATGTTAATACCGAGTTATGTGTACTTTTATACACTATTTTATCTAATCTCATAAATTGGGATTTAAACTACTTTACAACTTGTTTAACTGACACTATAACTATCTTTATACCTCGTGAACAGAGCAGCGAAGAACCACACCAACGCACAGATGAGGGTAGCCCTCGTCTTCGTACAAACGTAGCCGGCTCTTAAGGGCTCGCAAATGGCGTAGTAGCGCTCGAAGCTGATGGCCAGAATGGTGAGGACTGACGCGTGGGTCACCGTCAGCTCCACGAAGGGGACTGCCAGACCTGGGGAAAGAGAACATTCAGTTAGACTCTGAAAAGTGGCAGTCATATACAAATGTATCTACGTACTAGCTGTTCCTGCGGCCTCCGTTCCCCATACCAATTTCGGGATAAAAATCCTATGTCCTTCCCCGGGTCTTAAACGATGTCCTTGCCAAGTTTCATTTAAATCGGTTCAGCCGTTCTTCAGTTGTGAACAGCGTTCACAGCATCGAAATTCTCGTGGGGAGCGAAGCCAATGGGCAGCTAGTATTAAATATTTTAAAAAAATATTTGTGTTTTATAATTTTTATCAAATAAATAATTTAAAAATGTATTAATTTAGATTTATTATATAACACGCGTCAGAGGCGCGTAGTTAGTATAGTTTATTTAAATACTTGCTACACTTATTTGACACTAATTATATATAATTGAGGAAATGTTGAAAACAGAACTTAGATTTTCAGGTTCAGGACATTGAGGACATCTATTTATTTTTAGGTCACAAGGTAACAAAGAGGTCTCTGAATCTCGGCTTTTGTTAGAAACCTCTATAAATATATCATTCAGATGGCCAACATCAGATGTCCAAGATCTGTGGAATACCGGATGAGTTACTCAGCCACAGGAGCACAAACTAAAAAGCATCGGAAGTAAAGCTCAAATACGGAGACGAAGTACTGGATCTAGACTCAGTATACCGCCCCTGCTTGGTTTTTTTGGTGGCACATTAAAGCTCAGTTAAAATTCAGGCTGAGTTGCGACGCGACGTGGCACTCACTTTTGAAGAATTTGTTTACAACACAAAAAGACACTAATACACAAAACTACAAGGTCTACTACTTATTTGTTAGTCTTTACATAAATTTGCCTTAGTTTTATTTATTTTATTTATCTTTGTTTTGTTATCTTCGTTCGACGTTTGACCGCCGAACGATAAACAACTTGTTCGGTGCCTAAGGATACCTCGTGGACAGGCGCAACACTGTCGCGTATACGACGTCCGATGCTGCTGCAGTCACAGCAGATGCAGCAGCATGGGAGGGAGCATACATCGGTTGTTGGTGGCAGGTATGCTGAGACTAACAACAGTAGTGGGTGGGCGCCGGCCGGCAAAAGTTTGCATGAACTAACTGGAGGCGGAATCACACAAAGTAATTTGAATCACCTCGTATGTTACTTTGACTTCCACAAATGAACACCTGAATCTTTTA
Organism: Acrobasis consociella; assembly: GCA_963555685.1. Lineage (NCBI taxonomy): Eukaryota > Metazoa > Arthropoda > Insecta > Lepidoptera > Pyralidae > Acrobasis > Acrobasis consociella. Next base: position 3,681,997 of record OY743127.1, read on the forward strand.
ACTCTTTATAGAACATCAAAATGTCAAAACAGAAGGCTTATTAGAACAGCCGCAAGAAAGAAGTCTGTGAGAAGACTATCCCTATTTTAGAGTCTCATTTCTATACCTTTGATGTTTGTACACAAAGACAGTAATATTTCAGCGCTGAAGCTTTGACAGAGGTTTCTGAATAATTGGTGCATGAGATTAATGTTCTACGACCATTTGCTGAATGAATTACGTGACGTTAGAACTCAATTAGAGATTATGTAAAACTAAAATGAATTGCTTAAATTTATACCTATTACTTTACTCAGTTTAAATGAAGCAAAAGACGTTTGTCAGGATCGTAGCAAGTGGAGGTCCATAGTCTCTGCCTACCCCTGTGAGAAACAGGCGTGATATTATGTTTGTATGGACTTTACTCTAATCCTAGATCATTTTTTATTGAAATTGGCGTATTTCAATAACCTAAAACCTATTTAACCCCTAACTTCACAACAGATTTTAATAAAATTTCTATGGGAGCACCTCGCAAGTATACCCTTTCAAACGAAAAAAGAATTTTCCAAATGGGTCGGTAGTACGGTAAGCGTCTAGAACAATCGGTGAAGATACATAAAAAACGATCGTGAATAATTGATAACCTCCTTTATGAGGCTCGGACAACGCTGTAAAAGTGGCATCTTTCTGGAGGGAAAAAATTTAATTGTTTGAGCCAACGACACGAAAAGAAGAAGAAGATAACCTCCTCCTCACTCCTTTTCGTTTAAAAATAAAATCACAAATGTCTCGGTTTTGCTTCTTAATTTTTGTTTGTTACTTCTTCTTTTTCTTTCTTGTCTTATTTGTCCCTTTTTACATGGGGTTGGGACAGCACGTGAGTTCACTTATCTTTTTCTATATCACCATATACAATGTCCTTTTTTATTAAGTACAAATATTTTAAGGGGTGATTCAGTCCATAATTTTGAACAACTTTTCCCAGTAAATTTTTATCGAAATACGAAAAAATAATTTTCATTTTCCATAGTAATGATATCACGTGACTACTTCGATTTCTATAAAAACCTAAAAAAAATTTTTTCCTCTTTCGATATACATTTATTTGGAAAAGTTATTCAAAATGATGGTCTGGTTCGCCCCTTAAAATATTTGTACTTAATAAATAAGGACATTGTATAATATGTTTGCAACGGCAAAGGACCTAATGTTGCATGTTTATAAAGTTGGTTCCATATTATCAAAGTTTTTCTGTTGAGTCTTTTAAAGAACTTTTTATAAACCAGAGCCAATCCTTGGGTAGTTACTGTAGTTATATAACAATAATAAAATCATTCAAGTAAAATTTTGATTTGCAAATGGTTCTTTATTTATATTTCATCTTGATGGCTCCTTCAGATATGAACTGATAACATCTCAAGAAAGGTACACAAAACTTGTTTACTCCAAGGATATTTGACTCCTCGAATTTTAAAGCGAGATATGCAGTTTTTGTATATCTTTTCTATATTTATGAGTATAAAAATGCATAAATTGTAAAGAGATCTGGCTTTAAAATTGCTGATTTATTGTTCATAACGTTGTGAAAAGTTGGAATTTATTTAATTGTTCAAAGTTTTAAACACATCGTAATGTAAAATTTAAATTTATACCAAAAGTGTACAATTAAACTAGGATACAAGTGGAAGGGACTTACGGAATTAAATTAAAATAACAGAAACAAATAACAATAACTTTTAAAAAATCGGCATTTCCCTATAAAAATGTGCCCGCCCGGGTAATTTGTATGGGAATGTCTAATTTTTTTTTTGTTTCTTGGCTTTTATTTTATTATCATTATAATATAGTGATCTAGTATAGCCTGTGGTTTGATTTATTACGGGCATGTCCCTTCCACGTTGTATATGAAAAAGTCTATCTCTTACAGCAACCGAGCATCGTAGTAGAAAAACACCAAGAATAAAATAAAATAAAACTTGAGAGGTGTCAAGGGACACCCGGATGGAACGAAGTTCCTTTCGATTACTGAGAGAGAGAGAGAGAGAGAGAGAGACAGACAGAGAAACACGCGCACGCCGCATGTCTTACAACTATAGCAAAAAGTGTCGTTACAACTTTTGGTCTTAATTTTTTCCGTCTAGCCTCCTTTCGCAAAGCGCGATAAGGAACTTCGTTCCAATAAATGAATATGTAAAAATTACACTGTTTCAGCTAGCCCCAAAGTAAGTTCTGGGTCAGGGATACTAACTCAACGATACTATGTTTTATAATAAATACATATATAGATCAACATCAAAGACCTAGGACAAATTAAAAAGGCTATTTCCAACTTTCCCTCGCCGGGGATCGAACCCGGAACCTTAGGGTGACAGACTAACATAGTGACCACTACGCCATGGAGGTCGTCAGAGAAAAAGAGATTCTCTAAGAATCTTAATTATAAGATGAAATACTCTTTAAGGTTTTATCAATTTAAAAACTGTACAGATGTGAGTGACCATTTTTAAACGGGAACTCCTAAAATAGAGACAAAATGTAACGAAATACATACATTTGTTATCAAAACTAGTTACTTACTAAACAATGCGGGCTCATGATACAAATTTTGGTCCTGTAATACATATATCTTATCACAAATAAAGAGTAACAGATGTGAAATACTACTATATAAAATCTGCATCAGTCCATGTCATATGCTGAGTGAGCATGTCCTTAAATAAGTATTTCGTCTTTCTGTATCACTCTGTATACACACATCGAAAACATTAGTGTCATTTGTTATACCAATATTGTCAAAATTTTTATGGAACTGCCTGACAAGTATGCCCATTCAAAGCAAAAGAATTATCCAAATTGGTCTAGGATCTTCGAGTAATCAATTTTATTTTCAACAAAATTGCCGTATCTTCGTCATTAATTGATTTTTTTTTTGTTAGCCAGTGCTAGTGTCCCACTGCTGGGCAAAGGCCTCCTCCTGTTCATTATTTTAAATATATAATTAATGATTTAGTTTTTTTTGGTATTACCTAATGATCCAAACCATTCGTATTATACATAAGTTATCCTTCTTTTAAACACCCTTTATTTTATTCTGTTAGCGATTTAAATGGCTGTTTTCCAACCTAACGTATTTATGAGATAGTATTTTTCTGAACTCATTTTCTTTGTTGTCCGTGGGTGTAAATTGTTTCATGTTTCTCATAAAAGTTTTTATTTTGGTATTTTTTGGAGTGGTTTTTCTCTTTTACTCATGTAAATATGTTTTCGGTTTCATTCTTTCGGCTTAGACAGAAACGCGAAATCGGACCAGCGACAGCGACTTTGGTCGGCGACAGCGACAGATTATAAGCAGTCGCTGCTGTCGGGCGACGGTCGGGTGGATGTTTGTCTATATATGTATTTGTTAAAAAATATAGTACGGTTGAGTTACTATCCTATAACACAAGTCTCGAACTTACTTTGGGGATAGCTCAATCAGTGTAATTTGTCCCTATATATTTATTTATTTATTGAGTGTCGCGAACTGTCGAAGTGCTATTCTTCATTGAGGTAGGTACTCCCCGAAACACAAAACGTGCAGTCTTTTAACCATAGACCTAGTTTTTTTTACTGCGTTTCTAAATCTATGCTCTCCACTCACCGCTCGAGTATTTTATTTTAATTGCGTATCACCATTTGGTTGTATTTTCTAAATCGTCGTTTTAGCGAAAAATAATATTATTTTACGCACAAAACTTCGAAAAGTTGGCTGTAATTATCAAAAAAAAATACTATGAATAAAAAAGCAGGGTAAATTCGCACGGATTCTGCATGAAAGGATTTTTTGACATATTTAAGCTACGCTATATCTATACTAACCTAACTTTCCTCCATATCCCGCTATACACATTCCCCCCATATCTTTCAAGGTCATCATCTATCTCAAAATAAATGGCCAAGTGGGAATCGGACTCGCACACGAAGAGGTCCGTAAAATTGTCTATAAAAAATCACGTTGGTTGTATGTTGCCTCACTTAATATTTATTTTATTCTGTTTTAGTATTTATTCTCATTGCGGCAACAGAAACACATCATCTGTAAAAATTTCAACTGTCTAGCTAACACGGTTCGCGAGATACAGCCTGTTGATAGACCGACAGACAGACAGTGTAGTGGAGACTTAGGGTCCCGTTTTTACCCTTTGCGTACGGAACCCTAAAAAAGAGACCTTTTTATTTGTATATTGAATTCATTTATAAAGTAGGCACCAAAATCCTGTCCAAACCATATTTATCTTCACTTTAGCGGAGGCTTTCAGGGTAAAAATATAATTGACAGACAAGAGATAAGGCGCCTTTTATCTCGTGTAATAAATCAAGTTCGGATGAACCCCAAAAGCTGTCTCAGCAGTGGCTATAGGCATTTTGTTTTCTTTTGAACCGACTCTGTGGAACCGACTTTCAAAAGAGGTTAAAGGTTAGAAAAATCTTTCAGCATACGCTTTCATAGAGCTAGATAGTCATATTGCGACTTCTAAAAGAAGAAAAAGATAAAGTGCCATGTTTTGTCTTTATCACCGACCGAACATTTGTTCATGGTCGGGTTATATGCACACTTCAAATTGCATAGAAGAGTACCTATAACCCGACCATAAAAAAAAATACGTTTATATCATTATTTTGTATTTCTCTTACCCCTGGTTATTCGGTGGCAAGTCTACACATGTATATTCTAAATCTTTGTTCCGCATAGCGTAAAACATACTCAAGCCAGGATAATGTACAAAGGAAGATATATTGTCTACTCCCAAAGAAAAAGGTTTTACTGTCGGATATCCTCTCCGATATTGATAGTACCTTACAGGAAACCCTGCTGACATGGCGACGTTTTTATTAATTTTCTGAAAAATAAAGGAAAATGAAAGAAAATGACCCAACATTAGTGTCAGATTTTGCAAGCTGCCTAAAGGTATCTGATATTGCTTGACGTCTGTTATACGAAGATGACAGCCGAGACGAACGTCTTAACGTACATTCCAAAGAACACAAACTGGTCACCCATCCAAGTGCGGACCACGCCCGGTGTCAGCACTAGCACAGAATTAATAAATAAATAAATATATAAATATATAGGGACAAATTACACAGTTTGAGCTAGCCCCAAAGTAAGTTCGAAACTTGTGTTATGGGATACTAACTCAACGATACTATATTTTATAATAAATACATATATAGAAAAACATCAAAGACCCAGGACAATTTGAAAAAGGCCATTTTCCAATTTGCCCTGGCCTCTGGGTGGCGGACTAGCATGTTGACCACTACGCCATGAAGGTCGACAATATAATATAAGTGTTACATACAAAAAGAAATCTCCTAAGGTCCCCCTAGATATGCGTCCTCGTTCCGCTTCCCGGCAACTCTCCCTCTATCTTAAACTTATACGGACTTAAACTGTCTCTTTTACATTAAGGTTTTACCCTTTCTTCTTTACTCCTTTCATTATGAAACTTGCAAGATTTACTGCTGAATAAACTTAGACTAAAAACTGCTAAAAGCTTTCAAGTAGTAACAATAAGCTGGTTGCATAGAAATCAACCGCAGCGCTGCATGTGCATGTCAGCAAATGCATTCGTGTGTGCACTATTGCATGGCCATAGAGTAAACTGTGGTAGATAGGCCACTTATGTTATCAATGTTTTTTTTTTCTTTTTTAGACTTCTGTACCTAAAGTTTGCGAAAGAGGGTATTTTTGAGACTCCGCTGTCTGTCTGTCCTGATACAAGGCTCTATCTTTTGTCTTAATAGCTGGACATTTAAAATTACTACATAGGAGCACTTTTCAGAGCTGCAGTACGCTTTGAAATGCGCGCGGTAAAACGGCTGAGATGACAATTTTCAATGTCACTTTACTTCTTCTTTTTACTCCCAAGTGTGTTCAACGGAATAGCTACATATACAGCCAAGGTTGTTCTTTGTTCCTCGATGTACTCAATGTTGTTTAAGTGTTGCCCGTATTAATTAAATAAACGCCTGTTTATATACCGGGAATTCATGCCACCGGGCGGTAAGTAACAGATACAAGCCAGATTTTCCGTGCCACCGGGCAGCACGCGACGGACGAGAGGTTAAGAAACTTTCAAGATAAGATTTACTGCTGAATAAACTTAGACTAAAAACTGCTAAAAGCTTTCAAGTAGAACCATAAGCTGGTTGCATAGAAATCAACCGCAGAGCTGCATGTGCATGTCAGCTAAATGCATTCGTGTGTGCACTATTGCATGGCCATAGAGTAAACTGTGGTAGACAGGCCACTTAAGTTATCAGCGTTTTTTTTTAGAGTTCTGTATCTAACGGTTGCCAATGAGATCCTACTATGGTAGATAGGTCACTTAAGATATGGAACGAAGTTCCTTATCGCGCGTTGCGAAAGGGGCCTAGACTAAAAAAATTAAGACCAAAAGTTGTAACGACACTTTTTGCTTTAGTTGTAAGCCGTGCGGTGTGCGCGTGTTTCTCTGTCTGTCTCTCTCTTTCTCGAACTTCGTTCCATCCGGGTGTCCCTTGACACCTCTCAAGTTTTTTTTAGAGTTCCGAAACTAAAGGGTGCCAGTAGGGCCCTATTTCTGAAACTCCGCTGTCTGTCTGTCCGTCTGAGACAAGGCTCTATGTCTTGAACCTTAATAGCTGGACACTTAAAATTTTCAGCGGTAATGTATTATGTGTTAAAAATTTCTGTACCTAAATGCCAATGAGACCCTATTTCTGAGACTCCGCTGTCTGTCTGTCCGTCTGTCAATGGTCTCTATCTCTTGAACCGTAAGCTATAAAGTTAAAATTTTCACCGATTATGAATTATGTGTTAAAAATTAAAGGGGGTCATCAGTCTCTGCTGTCTATCTGTCACAAATCTCTATCTCTTGAACCGTTGTAGCTGGACACTTGAAATTTTTACCCATTACATCAAAATTAGAGGGGGTCGTCATACAAGATACGTGTTTTTTCAGCCTTTTTTTAACTTTATGATGGAATTAACTAGATACCTGAAAAACATTCAACTTTCATGCACGAGTCCGACACGCACTTGCCCGGTTTATTCGTATCTGCTGCCGAAAAAGCAGTTTCACGGCTGTAGACTTTCAAAAGCCTTTATTGAACGAGCGAAGCGAACGAAGTTCGCAGAATCTACTTAAACAATCGACCTTGTTAGGGTTAGGAATAAAGAAGTAAAAAAACTACCTCCGTGGTGTAATGGTTAGAGCGTTCGGCTCATACCCGGAGGTCGCGGGTTCAATTCCCGGCGGGGGCAACGACTTTGTGTTGTTGTCCGAGTTTGGTTAAGACATTACAGGCTGATCACCTGATTGTCTAATAAGTAAGATGATCCATGCTTCGGAGGGCACGTTAAGCCGTCGGTCCCTATCACTGTCTTTGACATTGGTCGTTACCTATAAACCATGTCAGAGGCCTTTAAGGCGGTTTAAAAAACTCTGACACTAGTGTTAGTCACAAACACACACGATAAGAAAGAAAGAAGAAAGAAAGAGTGAAAAAAAAAGATTGGCTCTAAAGGACAAGTATCCAGAGCAGTAAAACAATAAAAAAATAGTGTATCTGTGTTGAGGCCATGTTTAGGCATTTGTTATCAACTCATATATCACTGGCCGCCCATCGGTCACGTCATATTATCATATATCCCTATTTAGGCTTTATCTAACAACATAAAACACTATAAGTACCTCGTTTAGTGCCAAAAAACAAACCCACATCCATTTACATAGCAATACATTTATAATTTTGGAAACATCAAACGGATATACTATGACGACATAATCTATGCCCGCATGTCGTAGAGTATAGAATCGAGGAAATATATTTTCAGTAACGATAGTTCTTAACTAGATAGTTCTATTTTCAAAACCGACTTCACCCCAAACTACACAACCGATTTTGATAAAGTACAAAATGTATTTCAAACTTCAATCTTCCATGCTGGTCTGGGAGAAAAGAAAAAACGTAGAATGTACCAGCTGCTTCTCTTCCCGCGCAGATCGTAAGAGCCGATCGAGGGAATGGGCGAGATTTGAATCATGGTTATAGGCGATGCAGCTAGCAACCCATCACTATTTTGATTCCTTTTCCATTTTAACGCCAACCACCAGGCTAGGCGTGGCCTTTGGGCTTAAAAACCCTAGGCTTCGTCTACCCCGTCAGGGATATAGACGTGAAAATGTATCTGTATGTATCTGTATCTGTATGTATTTCAAACACAAAGATTTTTCCACATCAGTCGAGACGTCTTCGAATAATCGGTTAACATACATAAAACAGATCACGACGAATTGATAACCCCTTTTTTCAGAAGTTGGTTAAAAATAAATCGATTGTAGGCACAATAAAAAATTGGAGATTTAACCAATAACTTTTACCCGAACTAGTTAACTGAACTAAATTGGCCAGGTGAACTAATTTTTTTTTTGTCAAAGAATTGGCACTCTTATTTAGACATCTCCCAATAATGTCCTTTTTATTTACTTTATATAGTTAGTATAAATAACTAAAAATAAATAAATATATAAGAACAAATAACACTGATTGAGTTAGCCCCAAAGTAAGTTTGAGGCTTGTATTATGGGAAACTTATTCAACGATACTATATTTTATAACAATTACATATACATATAGATAAACATTCAAGACCCAGGCAATTAAAAAAGGCTATTTTCCATCTTGCGCTGACCGGGAATCGAACCCGGAACCTCTAGGTAGCGGACTAGCATGGTGACCACTACGCCACGGAGGTCGTCAAGTATATCTCTATATCTCCGTAATTCTTAGATCTGTATACTATGCTTTGGTAAGCCAATCTCATTGTCATTCTAGAAATTTAATATCTGCCCAAAACATGCGAGGGAATGCGGGAATATCATATTCTTACTATTCTAAGTAAAACATGGATGGAATGATGGTATATTTAGCCGGGATTGTATAAGTTTGCGGCATTATTTACTCAAGACCACTTATGTCTCATATAGGTAGTCTCATAAGTATAGGTCGCTCAACGAGTTATGTCCATGAAGTTAGTGGTAGGTGTAACATTTTTGGAACGTAGTTCCTTATCGCGCGTTGCGAAATGGGGCTAGACGGAAAAAATTAAGACCAAAAGTTGTAACGACACTTTTTGCTATAGTTGTAAGCCGTGTGGCGTGCGCGTGTTTTTCTGTCCGTCTTTCTCTCTCTCTCTCTCATAGAAATAGTTATTTTGGTTTCATCTTTCTATTTCGCATTGAACAGTGTGATGTTAAGACGATTATTTTTGTTGAGTGTACACAGGTTTTTTATACATAATGAATAATAAAACATTATTATAACTTAAAAAAATAAAATTTAATACAATCCTTCGTTCCTTCCGGGTGTCCATTGACACCGCTCGAGTTTTTTTTTTCAAATCTAAAACCGACTTCACCCCCAAACTTATACCGAATTTGATAAAATTTATATAGGACCACCGTATGCCTTCTCAAACAAAAAAGAATTTTCCTATTTTCCAAATCGGTCCAGGCATCTTCGAATAATCGGTGAACGTTCATAAAAAAAAAGATTCGATGAATTGATAACCTCCTTTTTGTAAGTCACGCTTTTTGGACGCCATTATGCCAGCCCCCGTAGCATGGCACCGGCGACAGCGTTTATCGAGCTTTATCATGTATGGTATGTCTATCTTACTTTACTTAATAATAACAAAGAAGTAAAAAATCTTTAAAATTGTATTATAATATATAATAAAATTAAATTAACTGCCTCCGTGGTGTAGTGGTTAGAGCGTTCGGCTCATACCCGGAGGTCACGGGTTCGATTCCCGGCGGGGGCAACGACTTTGTGATGTTGTCCTAGTTTGGTAAGGACATTGTAGGCTGATCACCTGATTGTCTGATAAGTAAGATGATCCGTGCTTCGGAGGGCACGTTAAGCCGTCGGTCCCGGTCACTGTCTGTGACATTGATCGTTACCTAAAACCATGTCAGAGGCCTTTAAGGCGGTTTAAAAACTCTGACACTAGTGTTAGTTACTAACACACACGACAAGAAGAAGAAGAGTAAAAAATGTCTTTATCTTTGGATATTTGCATGATTTGGTAATTATTATTATACGATATTATTTATCACGTTACCGCAGGGTAAACAATTACCGGGCCTTTTTTATTTATACTTACTTACTTACTAGGATGGTGCAGCAACCCAAAGTGAGTTTTGACCTCCGATAATATTTTTTTCCACTCCGATCTATTCTGTGCCACCTGCTGCCAGTCTTCGGCTTTTATTTTTATTTATAAATTTGTTTAATTTGTAGTGTATTGTAGTGAGTAGTTTTCTAATCTTTATTTTAGTTTTTAAGAAAATTTAATGTGTATAAACATTTTTTTTTCGTATACATAAAAAGAAATTTATTATTTTTATTAGTAAAATCGGTCATTTTGGAAATCTTTGGAGGAGGCCTATGTCCAGCTGTGGACGTTATGCGGCTGAAATAGGTAATGATGATGATGCGATACGAACGAGATAGCATTTCTCCGTCGTACTATATAAACTTTATCTGCGTTTATCGACGGTGTCACGCTAATTAAGTTCTCAACTTTCATATTTATCTTTGAACGTATAAGTCACACACCTAAAGCGCCATATCTCAATTAGATTTAATTTAATTTAATTGCTAAATCTCATAAAACCTAATGAAGAACACGTTTCGCGAAGATGCACTTAAATTCACGAGGATACTAAATTACGTAAGCGGTTGTAGGGCTGTTTTCTTTAAAAAAAAAAGATTACATCAATGGGTCACAACTATAAATAAAATTCCATTAAACTTTTTAAAATTTTATCTATATTTATATAGGTATCGGTAACTTATCTTTGAATAAAAATATATATATACACTTCACGTAATGTATTATATTTATGTGTAAAAGTGCTTGTAATCTATAATCTATTACTGAAAAAAACTTTTTTTTTATACAAACAATTCACACAAATTGAGGTAGCCCCAAAATAAGTTCAAGACTTGTGTTATAGGATACTAACTCAACGAACAAATTTTATAACATATACGTATATAGATGAACATCCAAGACCCAGGTTAATCTGAATAGATCATTTTCCACCTTGACCTGACTGGGGATCGAACCCGGAACCTCCGGCGTGACAGCGCCTAGTGGTCATGATAACCACAGAGGCCATATGCCAGGTCGTCAATTTGAATTTGATAAAACCTCTAAGCGCTTAATGTAACACCGCATATCAAAACTCAAATTTAATCATTCCCAATATAGTATAACCAGGGCAAAACCCTTTAAACCTATATCCAAGTTTTACATTTTTAAAACGTTGCCAAAGAAACTTTTAACAATGTCATGAATTTCGAACCCGCCAACCCTATTCACAATTCGCAAAGAACACTTTATTACACTTAATTAGGGCGTATTGTGGTACCAACCAGTTTGAAAGCGGTTATGTCGGACCAATATATGCCTTATTACGGTGGGATAAGAGTTACGGGATGTGCTGCAGAAAAATTGTATTTGTTGGTATAGGTCGTTCGGCACAAAGGCGGCATGTGCTGCGAATGGTCAACGATTAGTGTGGTGTGACTGACGGCGGTTGCATAAGCGGAGCGGTTGTAACAATACTTTTATTTCCACTTTTTTTGTACTTGCAATTCTCTGGCAGAGAAAGCTAGGCTTTAAGACCGCAGCTAACATGTTATTTAAAAGTTGAATGCATCCTATGATAAAAGTTGTGTGTTGTTATGTTTGTAAATAACTGACAAAAGCATTGAATTGCATAAATATAAAAGTTTTATTTATATGTTGAATTTCTCACATTTGAATTATTCTTTAGGTTAATATAATTTTGTTAAATAACAAAGGATCTAAAAATGTGAAGTAAATTCAGTCGTGAACCGAAATTTGTACAGTCTTTAAGCATTTTTTGTTACCAATATTATCTATTTATAGACAAAATTGTCACATTTTACAAATTTTTATAACAATGTAAACTTAGTGTTGTTGAAATAATATACTTTACTAAAATTACAAGGCTGTGAGAAAAATTAGAAGATCATACGTCGATTTTTAAACTATTTTGACTCCATTTCAAAATCTTTTATTTGAGAACTAACCCACTAACACTGAGGCCATACATTTCGGTCACCAATGTCGCCGCTGGTCAAGTAATTGTTATAAAAACAGCTTGTTTTGTATCAGAACGAGAAATGGAAAAATACGATTGTTTTTGTTAATCTTGATACAATATGGCGATCCAATTTCCGGCGAGAACGGCTTAAATTGCATTTTGATAGGTTTCTGCAAGTTTTTGGGTCATTGTGGTGTAAATTACATTTATTGTGAGGTATTTATAAATTTCCCGTGTCGAATCTTCTTCAGGCGTCTTGTATTTATTAACTTTTTAGGGTTCCGTAGTAAACAAGGAATCCTTATAGTTTCGCCATGTCTGTCTGTCTGTCTGTCCGTCCACGGTCCTACAGAGAAACTATAAGTACTAGAAAGCTATAATTTGGCATGGATATGTATATTAATTATGGCGAAAAAGTCGTAAAATAAAATATGGAAAAAAAAGTTTTTTCAGGGTAGCTGCCATACAAGTAAAGACGTAGTCAATATTTTTTTTTCTCGACAAACACATTGAGTGGGGCATCGTTGAATAGGTCTTTCAAAAATATTGTTTGCTTGTAAAAACCATTTTTCGATTTAGGGATCCGTTTCTGAAATATTTGGGTTTAAAGTTCAAATTTTTGTTCGAGTCAAGTGTCCCCCCCCCTCTATCTGCTAAACGGTTATATATGGCCACGTGAAATAAATCACAATTATAGTTTATATAATGTAGTTTGAAGGAAAACTATCAGAGCTAAGTAAGGTATACAAATTAAAAAGTTATAGGCGATCAACTTATAAAATGTACTTGAAAAAAGGAATTTTCATACAAATTCAATAGATATTAGTTTTTAGACGTTTTTAGTGGCAAGCACTCAAAGTTGGCATTCGCAACTACGGAACCCTACACTGCGCGTGGCCCGTAACGCACTTGGCCAATTATTAAATAAGTATATCGACTTTCTCCTTCGTACAATAGGCACGACGAATGGAAAAATAATTTTGTCCCATTATGTAGTTAGATTATTCAAAAATATTGTACACGTATTTTTTCCTTTTCCATTATGACAAAGATACAGCGCATTTAAATTTCGCTTGACTTCACGGCTGGGTACGATTTTTACACAGCAGTGACGCCGCAAGCCCCCACTCTGGAACTTTGATGCTCCATATCTTTGTGAATTTCTACTTTTTATTTTGACTAATTACTGTCACACTTTTTCTGACCCTGTCGTCACATGGTCGTCACCCCTATTACATAAAATAAAAATAAATTCTAAACTGCAATTGATATTCATTGTATTATTTTTCGTTTGTTTCTTCTCGATGAATAAGTGAGATTTTATGGTAAATGATTTTATACCATTAAATTATTTCAACAACCTTTAGGAAAAATAGAAAATTAATTAAATTGCGAAAACCTCCTCCTTTTTAGGAAATCAGTTAAAAATTAGACCGAAATAAAGGAATACGAAGAAGAGCATGACTTCCAGATTGATAGGTAAATTTTCTTTTCATATATTTCATACTAGCCGAAGCTCGCGACTTCGTTTGCGTGGACTTTATGACTCCGAAAAATGCTCATCACGCTGAACAACTTTTGCTAAGGCGTCACTTTTATATTTCTTATAGTTTAGCTGGACCATTATGGATCTGCATCAGGTGTTCCATTTGCCAAAATTAATTATACCCTATATGTCGCCCAGTTTTAACAGTTAAATTATAATTAAATAGTATTTTTCTTTGTAGTTATCAGCAACATTGTTAGTATTTATTATCCAAATTAATCTATTAAGTTAATAAAAAATACGACGACAAAAATACCAAATCAAACTTTATTAGACTGTTTTTGGTCTTAAAACCAATTTGCGTCACACTCACTCACAGCAATCTGCAGAAGTTATAATTTTAATATTTTACTCACTCAGACGCGAACTGAATACTCGTATTTTTACTTTATCCCTCTTAATTGAGACTAAGCATTACTGTTTAACAAAAACATTATCAAGATCAAAGGTATTTTAAAAGAAATTCTTACTGGGTTCCGTGCCATTTATTAAAAACTAGCTGTACCCGGGGGCTTCGCTCCCCGTAGGAATTTCGGAGTAAAGAGTACCCTATGTCCTTCCCCGAGTATCAAACTATATCCATACCAAATTTCATCCAAATTGGTTCAGTAGTTAAAGCGTGAAAAAGTAACAAACAAGCAAACAAATATACAAACTCACTTTCGCATTTATAAGATTAGTAGGATACATTCGTAGCATGGCCCCGGCGACAGCGTTTATTGGAGTAATTCAGTAATTCGTCCCATGTACCTACGGCCCATTTGGGACGAAACGCAGAAAATCAAAATTAATCAAAATTTCATTCTGCAATTCGTCCCATTCTTTTTTTGTATGGAAATTTAAACCTTATTAACGCTTGGTACAGTCAGTGAGACAAGAATTAAGATAAATGTATATTTCGTTAGAATCGTTACATTTTGCTGTGGTTTTGTTCATAGCTAAATATAAAAACATTGATTGTGAAAAAAATATGTTATTGCTGAATGTTTTATCTAAGACAACAGGTAATTGTTTCTTTTAATAAGAAAACGCACAAGTTCAAGTGTTACCGAAATGAATACAATTGGTTGACATGTATGGCTTCCAGATAAGTAAACAATGGATGCGGTGGTCACTTTTGAAGAGGTTTTATTTGTTCATTCTTTTGATGAAGTCCGTCCCTATAATAATAAAATGCAGATACCAATGGAAGATATAATGAATTCTTTTGTTTTGACTATTTATGTTTTTGCGGTTGTTTTCAGTAAGTAAACAATGGTTATGGTGATCACCCTTGAAGTAAAGTATGCCAGGATCAATAATTTGCCCGAAATTTACTTTCTAACACAGAATATACAGTTTTATGTGATGGCACATTTAAATTTTGTGCCAAACCTTTTTCTCAATTATACACATTGCATGTTGATATAGGGAGTTCCAAAACTCATAATAATATCGTACCTGTTATATACGCATTACTCCCGAATAAAAAAAGGAAGACATACGAATAAATCCTTGAATCCCGAATAAATTCCTTGTTTTGTAACGAGTACAAACAAATAAGAAACTAAAACGGACAGTAAGGCCTAATGTCAGTTTTAGTTTACTAGTAAAAATACTTCTTGATTTTATGTTTTCTGTTTTTTTTTAAGTCCTTTTCTGTATGTAACTATTCTATGATTATTACATTTCTTAATGAAAAATTCAATGTTTATTATTTCTACAACACTTTTTTAGGGTTCCGTAGCCAAATGGCAAAAACGGAACCCTTATAGATTCGTCATGTCTGTCTGTCTGTCTGTCCGTCCGTATGTCACAGCCACTTTTTTCCGAAACTATAAGACCTATACTGTTGAAACTTGGTAAGTAGATGTATTATGTAAACCGCATTAAGGTTTTGATACAAAAATAGAAAAAAAAGCAGTAAATTTTGGGGTGTCCCCATACTTAGAACTGAAACTCAAAAATTTATTTTTCATCAAACCCATACGTGTGGGGTATCTATGGATAGGTCTTCAAAAATGATATTGAGGTTTCTAATAGCATTTTTTTCTAAACCAAATACTTTGCGCGAGAGACACTTCCAAAGTGGAAAAAAGTGTGTCCCCCCCCCCCCGTAACTTCTAAAATAAGAGAATGATAAAACTAAATAAAATATATGTTGTTCATTACCATGAAAACTACCAGCGAAAATTGGTTTGAACGAGATCTAGTAAGTAGTTTTTTTTTAATACGTCATAAATCGTAAACGGCAATTTACCTTTCATTCAATCAACTCAAATATAAAAATTAAAAAAACATACTACAAGACTTTTATATTGTTATTTGCTACTACGGAACCCTTCATGGGCGAGTCCGACTCGCACTTGGCCGCTTATTTACTGATTGTACCATTGATAAACATGGGACGAATTGCAGAATGAAATTTTAATTAATTTTGATTTTCTACGTTTCGTCCCAAATGGGCCGTAGGTACATGGGACGAATTAATGAATTACTCGTTTATTGAACGCTATCACTATCTTGTTCTACGTAATAATAACCAGCTGGATGGCACTAGTCCGTTGCAATAATAAACTTTATTTATTAGTTAAGAGCTATGCGAGGAGATGACATCATCATCATCATCATTCAGGTCTTTTTAGTCTCCACTGCAGGAACACGACCCTCTCTATACTACTAGAGCCATACTTGGCTAGAGCAGCCAGAGGATTTGGCCTACACTCTCCAGACTGGCCAGACGTGTTGAAAAGGTCGTTTTGATGTTTACATGCTTTGTTTAGCTTGTATTCCTAAGTAAATAACATATCTTATACCTTTAAACTTTACCACTGTCCGTCTGATCCAGCGGTTTAAGATGCGGACGGCAAGAAAGAGTGTTACGACTGTGACTTGCTTTTGTTTTTTTTATATGTTGAAGTTTATATATCATTTTTTATTTTTATTGTTTTTAGACAAGTTTAAAAAATGTAGTTATTGTTTAAGACATAACCGAGCAAAGCTCGGTCACCCAGGTGCTTTAAAGGCACAAATATACACAAATTTCAACTATGTGAACCAAGCATTTTATAGAAATTAGATTTTACTTTTAGTTACAAACTTACACTTAACTTCCACCGGAGTTCTGCCCTAGCTTTAATCCCCAAATAATGATACGCAAAAAGTTTCCTACAAATTGGAGCAGAAGTTCCCCGGATTTACATACTTATCTAAGTTTTAGAGTTCCTACTTAATGGCGTACAAAGTAAATTGTATTGAGTTTTCAGTACCATTAAGGCGGGGTTTTTCCAAGCTCGAGAAGCTTGAGGTGCGGGGCTATCCGCGACAGGCCCTGCAGGGCATTGCCTATTGAAATTGACTGAGGAGCGGGAAGCAAGGAATAAACGCAGAATGACACGGAACGTAGATTTTATATTTTTTCTTATAAATCTTAAATGACTAATCTTATACCTTTAAACGAGCAATTCTTGTATGTATGTATATATATATATTTATAAATTTCTGTGATCTCGAAAACGGCTCTAACAATTTCGCTGAAAATTGGGGTATATGGGGGTTTTCGGGGGTAAATAATCGATCTAGATTAGTTTTATGTTTAGGAAAACGCGTGTTTTCGAGTTTTCATGCGTTTTTCTTTCCACGCAGAATATGGTCGCTAATTTCGTCGCGCCGCCCGCCTTGATTTTAGCTCAGTGGTTAAGGATACCGACCGCTAGAAAAAGTGTTACGGGTTCGAATCCCACTCGGTGACTTACTTTTTTTTATTTTATGTTTAAGTTTATGTATAATTTTTTATTTTGCATTGCATTTTTAGACAAGTTTAAAAAAAATTAGTTAATGTTTGAGATGTAACCGAGCAAAGCTCGGTCGCCCAGGTACTAGATTATAATTTAGCACATTCACTCTAAGTACTTCACGAGTATTATCTTCACATAAAAGTATGGGCAAAGTTAGTAATTTTACTACTAAATAAATTCGTTTTAACTTTGTATTCAGTTTATTTTCTGAATTGAATTTGATTAACTAAAGAACAACCCATTGTGTAACGCAAAAGCATATTCACAAAAATATCTTTGAGATTATCCTGTTTTTTTAAGCGATTTTAAAAAATCTAGCAATGCAGTTTTTCTGCTTAACAGCCGAAACATCGCCTTAATTTCTCGCCGAAATAGGTTTAGAAGTTATCCAATTAAAAGCTTCTCAAAGTAACATATCTGTTTAACATCTGCCCCCTTGTTCCTGCCCCTGCTCATACCCCTGTGGGAAACAGGCGTGATATTAAGTATGTATGTATGCCTTTCACAGGTGGCTGTAAAAAGCTATATCAGATGTCTTCTGGCAGCTTGAAATTTGACACCATGACCGCCTACATACTCGAATTACAACAAATATCTCGCGTTTAGATTAGCTATTCGGTAAAATTACTAAGATACTACCGGCTGACAAGGCCCACCGTTTTGCAAGGCCCAAGCGCAGAAAACCATTTAAAATACATTTGACTCGCGCCAACTTCATGGTACGTGTGAAACAGACTAATAGGAACGCAAGAATGCAGCAGCCGGCAGCGCGTTTCTACCATGCGCGTGGCCACCATTTCGCCAGTGACGGCCAGTTGTTTGCTGACTTTGGTCACGGCCACTCATTTAACTAATTATTGCTCCCACAAAACGTTAGTTTTCACTTGTTTATACTACGATTTGTAAGTAAATTTTTGTAAAGTGCATTTATTTGATCATTATTCTTTTGATATTAACATAGCCATGTGCTATATTAATATCAAAAGATTATATATGTATTTATTTCTAAAATGATCAATTTGTGTTGCGAGGCCCACGTCGTTTAGGAAGGCCCAACAAAATTGTTGCTTGGGGCCTTACAAAACTCGACTGGGCCTTCCAACCCTACTGCAGTCTAACAAGGCCCCTTAATGTTATTATAATATTAGTGATAAATTTAAAAAAAAATGTTTTTATTGATGTACAGTGCTTACTTATAGATACACACAACTTATAGATTCACTTATGTTTTTTATTATTTGTTCTTAGATCATTAAATGTCTTCCCCGAAGAAGAAGCGGGGGCCAGTTGGTGTGAAGGAAATTTAAAATCTGCTATTGAAGCAGTTCAAACTAATTTTCTAAATCAGCGCGCTGCAGCTGAAAAATACCACATTCCCAGACGAACTTCAAGAAATGATTTAAAATCACGCGTTATTTTAAAAGTAATAGGAAAAAAGACTACCCTTAATAATACATACACACATAATATCACGCCTGTTTCCCACAGGGGTAGGCAGAGACTATGGAACTCCTCTTGCTACGATCCTGACTAACTTAATTAATATTAAAGAATAAACTAATTTGAAGGGCCTTGTTACACACATTAGGGGCCTTCTTAACCATATATGTGTGATAAGGCCCAATTTATGAAAATTATAAATCAAAAATCTTTGACAATAATTACTTAATTCTAGCAGGAATAACAATATTTTTAAGTAAAATACTAACATTTATACACTTAACACCTAAAAATCAAATATCTGGGCTGTTTTCTTACACAGTGTAAAAGAGTATTTTTCTAAAAATATGTTGATAGTTTTAGTAACTGCTTGCTGTCATCAAGTTCATGAATATAACATTCTTCATTATTTATACTTTTTTGATGTCTTTAATACTTACTTTTGCGCCAAACGGCTTGAAAACGCCACGGGCCTTATTAACCAGACCATGTTCAGTAAAGCCCAAAATAGAGGTTTTTAAAAATGTTTAAAAAACGAACATATAGTCATCATAGCTTTAAAAACTACATTTATTTCGATTTTGAAATAATCTAAGCTTTTATTGTAAACCTTTTATTCCTTTAGGGTGGTAAAATAAAGGTTTTATTTCAATTTGTAAAAAAGTGGGCCTTGTCACCCGGCAGTACCTTAGTCAAGTGGTGTGAGATTTTCTTCTTTATATAAGAATTAAAACAAAAAAAGAAGTGGAAATGGACCAACTTTTAGTCAAAACAGTCAAGTGGTTTCAATTTTTTTGCCTCATACAACTTGACAAATGTAGATTTTTTAAGATGATTAAGATTACTTAAGATTTTTAAAATGCATAACTTTAACTAAGTATCCGAGTAGAAACCAAATATTTGATTTACAATCTTGCTCAACCAATAAATATTTAAATATACAGGTACAGGGACAAATCTACAGGGGGGTTACTCCATAAAATAAAACGTTAGTCGTACGATAGTGACGTCTTATTTCTATGTCAAACAAAATTAGACTTTGTCATCATATATTAGTGCTCAATGTTGCTAGACACTAAACGCGTATACGCAGTAACGTCCGTCTCGCGTACCGCTTTTGGAGTAACCCCCCAGATTGAGCTAGCCTCATAGTAAGTTCTATAATTGTGTTATGGGATACTAACTCAACGTATATATTTGAAAACATAATGTATATAGGGAAAAATATTTACTCATACAATAAAGTAAGCTATTTGACCGATAGAAACTTACGTAATAAGAATGACTTAGTTGCCCCGTTTTATAGGCTTAAAACAATTTTTAAGATGTTTATGGGGATCAGTATACTTTTTTATAATAAATTGCCAAAATCGATCCTTGATATGTCAGACAAAAAAATTCAAAACTTATGTAAAGAAAGTACTTTGTGAGAAGGCTTATTATAGGACCGATGACTACCTTAAAGGCAAAAAAGTCTGGCTTGAGCTTGACGCGGGTCCCTCTAAAAGTTTGAAATATAGGTACTCGCAAATGTCATAATTTGGTACATTTTGCACAAACTGAACTTGACATCATTTTAAAATTTTGTCATTCTAAAAATTAAATTTAAATTATGATATGACATAACAAAAAATGTATTCTCTGTCCACATTAACTTTAAGTATTAATTTAATTGTGAGTTGACGTCCTTGGTGAAAATGCTGCAGTGCAGTTTGTTACCGCTTCTTTTGCACTAGCGCTTTGGAAGCGGTAGTAAACTTAGCTGTAAGTAACCATTTGACGTCAACAATTGTGCAACAAAATAATGACGATTATTAAGAGATATTATAAATATCCTATGATAATAAAGATATTATTTTAATTGAATTATATTGAAACGATACTATATTTAATAACAAACACATATATAGATAAATAACCAAGACCCAGGTCAATTTGAAAAAGATCATTTTCCATCTTAACTTGGCCGGAGATTAAACCAAAGCGTGGCGTGATAATGACCATTAAGCCATAGAGGTCGACAAGTTGTCTAAATTTAAATTCACTTTTAGTTTTGTTTATTACTATATGGCTCATTCTTATATTAACTCCATTTTAGGGATTTTAGTATGGTGGCTTCTCTATTTGCCTTCCGTACCAGTGTTTGGGTTCGACAGAAGCTCTTCCAGATCCCTTATCTTCGACCTTTTGCTAATACTGTCACTACTGCTGCGTGACAGTAATAATTTTTAATGGCATAGAATAAATTGTCTTGAATTTTCTTTGAGGATACCGCTGCGGAGTTTTCTCCGCGGCGGAAAAAAAAGTACGCTCCGCGAATAAAAAGTCCGCCGCGGATTTACTGCGAACTCAACGCACACGTATCGCCGTACATACGTACGTCACTCAATACGGCGCACAACGCAAACTAAAGTCCGCCATGTGCGTTGCTTCGCCTAGTCACAAGAGTTCTATTTTTTTCCGTACTTTTGTCCGCTCCGCTCCCTGCATGTCCTCGGTTATTCGGGGGACTTTTTGTACGCGGTACTTTTAATCCCTCGTTTTCATTACTTGATACAGTTGTAAGCGATGTATTTTAGCGGACAAAAAAGTCCGCGGACAAAAATCCCTCGTCTGCGCAGGCCAATATGTTAAACTTAAAATATACAAGCTTTACATATACCTTATCTATTCTACCCGTCAATCTAATGTGTATTGCTGAAGGTATCATAATCTATTGCCAAAAACAGATAACAATGAACTGTAGGTATTTTAATTAATTTATTGACAGCGGGTTACAAATTATATGTATAAGTAGATATCTACTAAATTTTAACCGCACTGATGACTCATACATACTTACTTATCATATTTTTATTCTTTATGGGATAGATAAAACCCAGGTCCTAAGATCGACAAGCCACTTTGTGAAGTCACAACGTGAGCGTGTTTGTAGAAAGAATTAAAATAGTGACGGGTTGCTTGCCACGTCAACTATTGACTAGATACTGTTTATATACTACGTAACAAGAGATAGAAGATAATCAGAAAAAGACGACATAATTACTAATGTGTAACATTCTCAAGCGTAAATCTTAACTTTTTTGCATAGATGTTAGTTAGGTTCAAACAAAGTATTAACGACCTCTGTGGCCCAGTGGTCATCATACTAGGCTGTCTATCCAAAGGTCCCGGGTTCGTCTATATGTGTATAACACAAATCTCGAACTTACTTTGGGGATAGGTCAGTCATTTCGGTCTATTGTTGTGAGCTCGTATGATTCGTTCATATACAACTTAGAAGAGACATACCTGTAATAAATCAAACCATGGGCTTATTATTATTATATTTATTTTATATCTTATTATTATTATTTTATATCTAATCATTATAATATAGTGATCTAGTACAGCCTGTGGTTCGATCTATTACGGGTAGGTATGTCCCTTCCACGCCATATAATTAATTAGTACCTGGGCGACCGAGCTTTGCGGTTACATCTCAAACATTAACTACATTTTTTTAAACTTGTCTAAAAAAAATGCAATATAAAAAAAATATATAAACTTAAACATAAAAAAAACAAAAGTAAGTCACCGAGTGGGATTCGAACCCGTAACACTCTTTCTAGCGGTCGGTATCCTTAACCGCTGTGCCAAAAAACAAGGCGGTCGATGCGACGAAATTAGCGACCATATTCTGCGTGAAAAGAAAAACGCATGAAAACTCAAAAACACGCGTTTTCCCAAACATAAAACTAATTTAGATCGATTGTTTACCCCCAAAAACCTCCATATACAAATTTTCTGCGAAATCGTTAGAGCCGTTTTCGAGATCACAGAAATTTATAAATATATATATACAAGAATTGCTCGTTTAAAGGTATAAGATACTGACGTCAGTCCGAGTTTTGTCATAAACGGATTGTACTTATTTATTTCTGTTTTAACAAATTTCCTGACACCATCTTGCCAAAAACATAATAACCAGGTGGCTTCCACACACGCCTGCAGATCTTCAAAAAAGACAACAGCGTCCGACGGGCTTTTATTTCTATAAATACGCCTGTGCCAAATGAGTTTAAAAATGATCTTTAATGTGCACGAATTGCTCATAAAGCGAGTGTAATCTGCTGCCACATTTGAATACTTGTTATGTTGTAAAAGATATAGCATGTAGAAGTAAAACTGATTTTGTATAATATCTTCTCGCCCACCATGACGCTAAAAGTGGCTTTTGGGTCTTGCGGCCCTGGGCTCTGCATAGAACCGCAAGACACAAAATGCTCTGTCTGCCCCATTAGGGATAAAGACGTGATAGTATGTATGTATGTATAATATCCCACGTATTCATGAAGATTTTTCCTATGCGGTTTGGGATAAAAATTTCGAATGTACCATACCAGCTGCTTTTCAAAAACGGATCGTAAAAGCATAATAAGAGTATGGGAAAGAATCATTGCGGGTTGCTACCTTCATTAAATTTAATTCGAATAGAGATAGGTTGCTATATACCTATAACTATTGTGATTCCTTTTTTTCATATTCAGGCCCACCATAATGCTAAACTAGGCATTTGGGTCTAATGGTCCAGGCTCTGTCTACCCCGTAAGGGAAAATGCGTGATTCTGTATTTTTCCCTTACGGGTTATGGGCTTTATCCTTCATAAGGCGGGCAGACGGAGAGAATCAAAGATGGGTTGCTAGCTGCATTGCCTATTAAATTCTCTCTGTTACAATCTGAGCAGTATGAGAACTAGTTGGTACATTCCATGTGTTTTACTTAGTTTCAGAAAAGCATGGATTTTTAAAGCATTTTCTGTACCCTCGTTATTTTGTACCCGCGTCTTCAATTCGCTGTGGTCGTATTTGCGTCACTGCGCCTTTTTCTTGAATATTTATTTACTAATGATGTAAGTAATAAACATTTTGACTTCATTCTGCGTCTTCAGTGTTATTTAATATTTTATTCACCTTATTTTTTACGCACGAACATTGTGACATTTGTTTTATTCAAAGTCGGTTGGATTTTCAAATACAATTTACATTTCTTTTTGCTGCAGGACTTGCAAGTGTAGTAATAAAATGTGCTATTGCATACTAATCGCCTCTTGATCTTTTACTGGGTATACAGAGCCCAGGACCCTTAAAAACCAAAGTAATACTGATATTGGAACTCGCTGTAAAAATATAATTTCTGTCCTGATTTTAACATACTCACTTTTATGTGGATTTTTATCTAAATTGTAATAAATTTTTTTTATACAAGTCTCGAACTCACTGAGAGGCTAGCTCAATCTGTGTGATTTGTCCGTATATATACAAACATATTTATATAAATACTACGTGTCGAATTTATATAATATAAATTCGACACGTTCGAATTCGAATATCTAAACGAAACTATTCGAACACATTAGAAAAATACTAAGTACACAAAATCCTACTTCCTATCCTGCTAATATTATAAATGCGAAAGTGAGTTTGTATATTTGTTTTTTACCTCTTCACGCTTAAACTACTAAACCGATTTAGATCAAATTTGGTATAGTTTGAGACTCGGAGAAGGACATAGGGTACTTTTTATCCCGAAGTTCCCACGGGGAACGAAGTCCGCGGGTACTGCTAGTATTATATAAAGCCTTGATATAATACCATTTTATCAATGTTTGCACGTTTTTAATAAAAATTGTTTTCTTTGACTTGTATATTCTCTTTTTAACTGATTGTACAATTTGTAAAATTAATACAACAGGTTCCACCTCAGTTTATTATTACAATTTTCTCTGCTTATCCATATAGTTAAATATTGTAAAAATGCCTAAATTACTGGCTATAATATTGTTATAATCTGTACATGACTGCCTGTTGCCATGAATAAAAAAAAATAAAAAGACGTGTGGCACTCGGGGACTGCCGCGGTAAAGCTATTGCAAACAAGGAAGGACGGCAACGTCGCAAACGGACGACGGAGACGAAGCGGCAACGTACATGGTGGCGGAGTGGGTTTTTTCGTTACGGAATTTCTGGATTCGGTCCCCGCGCTCAAGGCCCGCGATAGAAGCTATGCAATAGCTTAAAAAAATTGTTGCCTGGGATAAAATGTTATTAGCATTAAGCTATTTGTTAAAAGTATTGTTTTACTTTGAAACAATAAACTGTGTTAAATAAATAATTATCAAATATGTTGTCTAAGTACTTACATAACTCTTTTCCCAGCACCCAAGTCTCGGGCTTAGAATTCACCTCAACGAGTACAGTCGGCGTACACACCAGCAGCACCATGAGGTCCGCTATACTCAAGTTCACCAGAAAAATGTTAGTAGAATTCCTCATGTCCTTAGTCTTTAGTATCACTATAGGCACCATCACGTTCCCGATCACACCCAAACACATTATCACTATGCAAAACGTCATCGACGTCGCTTTTATGTAATACGGAATCTCTGGGTATTCGGTGAAATTCGACGACGCGTTCGAATTCGAATATTCGAACGTACTATTCGAATCGTAATCATATTGAATGGTGTCGTTGTGTGTGTCGTTCTTGTATGTGAGGGGTGTGTCGTACGCATTTTGTGTGTGTGTGAAGTTGTTTATTGAAATCATGTGCGTGTGGGGGTTGGTCCGTGCATATTTTCACATTGTTCGCGCCCACGATTATGACGTCACCATTCTTGTGCTGGTTATCTGCAACAAAGAAAACAAAACATTTTAAGTATTATATAATTTATATTTAGTTTTCAAAATGGCCGAGCCTTGGGAGTTGATTACTTTTTTGTTTTTTCGTGTGTTAGTGGCCAACACTGGTGTCAGATTTTTCAGACTGCCCACAGATATCTGACATAGGAGATCATAACGCAAAACATTTTAAAAACTTTGCAAAGCACATTTCCGAGGTCTACGTCTCACACAGCCACTGATTTTTATTCTATTACTATCTGTACTCGCGGGATTCGCTCTTCGTGGGAATTTCGGGATAAATAGTACCCTGTGTCCCTTCCAGAGTCTCAAACTATATCCATACCAAATTTCATCCAAATCGGTTCAGTAGTTGAAGCGTGAAGAGGTAACAAACACTTTGCATTTATAATATTAGTAGGACTAGAAAAAAAATACCTGTCCTTTAAATTCTGTCCTTGACCACCTTTAAAAATAAAATAAATAAAATAAGCCTTTATTGCTGTTCATATATACATTTGCAGTTTCTGAATAATTATTAGTGAGTCACTATTCGATGACACAAAGTTTTTTTTAAGACAGCTGTCCTTCGACAAAGGCCTCCTCCAATGACTTCCATACCTCTCTATCTTTTGCTATTCTCATCCATGTCGGCCCCGCAGTTTCTTGATGTCGTCTTCCCAGCGCGTTGTTTGTCGCCCCTGGCTCCGATTGCCGTTTCTTGGATACCATTCTGTTATTATTTTTGTCCATTTATCTCTTTTGTCTCTAATCATATGTCCGGTCGATCTCCATTTTAGTGTTCTTTTTGTCCTTTTTGCGTCTTTAAATTTAGTTATGCCCTTTATTTTTTCCAATTTAACCACCTTTACCCCTCAGCTTTACCCATTTACAAATATCTTACCCTTTCACCCCACGCAATTTAAAGTAATAGAATATCGTGATTGAATTACCAAACAAAATGGCTTCTTCAATGAATTCTCCAACTTGTATTTAATACTGGCATTAAAATAGCTTTGAGCTAAAATCTTGTTTAAGGACATCAAAGTGAATAATGACTAGTTGGTTGGTATTAGAGGTATAAAAGGGCCGCCTACACTTTGTTAAGTATAGTAATTGAAGGTAAAATTACATACCTATGTTAGATATATTTATTTTGAATAAAAATCTCTCTTCTAGAATCATATAAGTACCTTAATATGATTCTGTAAGTGGCATTATTATTCAAAATAAATATAAGACGATAATATAACTTTAAAGAATCCAGTCAAGTGCGAGTCGGACTCGTAAATATGGAGGGTTCCATACCTCCGTATGGAACACTTTATGTATATCGATGCGGAACACTTTTAAGTGTCTAGATTGCCATTGTAATACGATAATGTAATACGATGGTCTGACCAACTAAAAGAACATCTAAACACCAAGATCTCCAATGCACTAGCGCAGGCAAAAGATCGTAACAAGTGGAGGGAGATCGTTAAAAAGTTAGGTCGGGCACATCACGACGCTCAGCAGTGAGCAGACGACTGAGGAGGAGATTGCCATTGTAAAGATAGAGTTTACCTAAAACGCTAAAAAAAGACTCGTTTTTTGTACAAGTGTTAGTCCATTGTCTTATTTTTGACCGGCTTCCAAAAAGGGTTATCAATTCATCGGAAACTTTTTTTTAGTTTACCAATTTTTCTCTGGCGCCTGGACCGGTTTGAAAAGTTTTGTTTGAAATACTTGTTAGGTAGTCCCATAGAAATTTTATCAAAATCGGTTGTATAGTTTGGAACGCGATTTTTAGTTTAGAAAAATTATAAATGCCATTTCTCATTAAAATAGGCAAGTACATCAACATAGGTAACCCTGGTGACTGAGATTTCAGCGCGCCTCCGGGAGGTTACGGGTGATCCAAGGGCTGGCAGTTATTTCGCCCAAAGAATTTCAATTGCAGTGCAGAGAGGCAATGCTGCTAGCTTACTGGGCACCCTGCCTCGCGGCGACCCGTTAGAATCTCTATTTTATTTGTAATTTTTGTATGTTTATTTTCGTGTTTCAGACTGTAATGGATTTCATAATAAATGGTAAGTACGTGAAAATAGTTAAAGTTAACAATATAGTGATATTAAAAAAAAATAAAGAAAATAAAAACACTCAATGATATAGGTAATGCATTCTTCTTCAATCAATGTATTTAAGTACTAAGTTTTTAATACAGATCTTTATAAATAAATAAGTAGTAATGAAAACAAACACAGAGTTCTTCTGAACGAAAACTACTACTTTTCTTAGTTTACCACCTGCTTAGTAAATCTTCCCTAATTTAGTAGTTAAGGGCTAGACTAACTAAATCCGCAGGGCACCTCTGTTTCATTAAGTGAATGTCTGAATTCAACGCAGGGCTGGAAAACTATCGATAAAATAAACAAGAATAAATTACGATAATGTGTTGAAATTTTGTAAATCATGAATTTTAAAGGTGACAATTGAAAAAGGTATTTTTCAAAACTAAATAAATAATGAAATGTTTCATATGTTTTTTTACTGTTAGTATCTGTATGTATAGTATATGTGTTTTTATCTGCATTTACCCATGGGATGTAGATATTAAAGGGTTTTATGACACGTAAAGTTTTTTAATAAACTAAGTTCAATATCTAATATGACATAATCAAATTATTTATATACATGTTGTTGTGTGTCAATTTAATTTTTTTCTTGTAAGTATATCGCCAAAAATTAAAATTAGTAGCAATACCTAAATTTTGGAAATATCGTAAACGTGTTAGTTATTTTACGTCCACAAAATTGAGTAAGTATCACTGTTTCAGGAATAAATTTAATTGAATAGGTAATTTAAACAAATTTATTACTGAAACAGTGTTATTCCACATCAATAGATGTCGTTAACACTGTTCTAAATGGTAAGGTTGCCAAAAACAATCAGACAGTGAGCTAAACTTACTTCAAAGAAACTGAAAGCATACGTTGAATTGTATTTCCCATTTATCAAAACGTAGGAAAGACATAGTGTAGTAAAAAATGCGACTCATAGTCGTAAATACGAAAACATGTTCAAGGTACACGAATATTATAAACGCGAAAGTTTGTAAGTATGGATTGCTGTTTGTTACTCTTTCACGTAAAAACTACTGAATGGATTTTAATAAAACTTTACAATAATAAAGCTTATACATCAATAACACATAGGCTATAATTATAGCACTTCGGAGGAATTAAAATCCAGCAGCGCAGACGAAATCGCGAGCACCAGCTAGTATATTTATAGAATGGTTTCGTAAATACGAAAACATTCCAAATTAAAACAATATTTTTTTATAAAATGGTTTACAGAAAAATTCAAAAATGTTATTGGTTTTTAAGAACAAACTGATTAACTGAAAGCATTATGTAAACTTATTTTTAATATTTTTTCATAACTAGAACCGACTACATTCCACTACACAACCGATTTTGATAAAATTTACGCGACCACCTGACAATCATGCTCTTTCAAATCAAGCGACTTCTACTTCGATTAATCGATGAACATACATTAAAAAAAATACTCCGACGAATTGATAACCTCCTCCTTTTCGAAAATCAGTTAAAAACAAATCTCTGGTAAGTACCAGTCTCAGAACATCAACAGCTGGGAAAATATGTCAAAATTTACTACTAGTGCTATAATATGACAGGTCAAAACTAACGTCGACGAATTGACAGCCGATGAGGCAAAAAGGTTAGAATGGCGACCACGCACGAGGTGGTAAGACGAACCACCAAGATCGGTGGAAAGCACTGGATACAGTTCGGTATAGATCGAACATTTTGGAAATCCTTGGAAAAGGCCTATGTCCAGCAGTGAACGCTATGCGGCTGAAATGGTGATACTGAAGTCTGGACCCATTCAAATAGTGACATAATGTCCTCCTTGTAGTGAACTTTATCAGAGTCATAATTATGTGTTGTATCGGTACCTAGCGATAGCGTTCCCTATTTTCGTCACTGTGCTTCAAGTCAGGATGGCCGAGCGGTCTAAGGCGCTGCGTTCAGGTCGCAGTCCACTTCTGTGGGCGTGGGTTCGAATCCCACTTCTGACATCGTTTTTTTGCACTATCAAGTCGATCAGAAATTTCGCGAGCTAATTTCTAACTTTTTGTAAAACCTCTAAATTTTTACTCAGTATGATAAATCAAAACAAGCATGTTTCACATTTAATTTTATTTTGTTTTAGGTTTAATTTAGATTTAATAAAATTAAGTATTTTATTTTTAATTTTTATTGTTTGTTCCTATAGTTGAATTTTAATTGTATATATTTAATCCTTAGTTATGTTATTTTCGTTTAAGTATCTAAAAATAAACTCAAAACCGAGTTCTTCACCAAATAACTTAAAATAGGTCTATTCCTACAAACGAACATATTTTGAAATACCAACCATTATCGGTTAAATAATAATGTAAATCAAGATCGCTGCACGATAAATCAATTTCTTTACTATTCGTGTTATTAAAAATATCTAACTATAATGTCGTAAATCGTAATATAACATCATCCATAGTAATGTGACTCACACAACACACATGATTCACTAAGTACTTTTATCGAATGTTCCCTATCACGCAGTTTCATGTTTATCAAAACACGAGTCATCCAGTGACCGTGACACTGGATTTAAAAATAAAACTTCCCGCGTTTTTTACTCCCCCGCAACTGTCAACGAACTACAAGTATTGTCGTCACCTCCGAATTTACATCTTTCTCTTCACGTTCACAATATTTACTTTTGTGTCTATCTGTCAGTTTGGTTGACAAGCACTTTGTGATTACGTTTTAGTATTAGTGACATTGAAATTAATATTCTATATATTCTTGTTAAGACGCAAGTATTTTTTGCTTTTTGCTAAAAAGTACTGTGACATTTGTTATTTTTCTTTCAGCTCATTAAGCAATAAATGCGATGATAACTGCTCATAAACAATTTTGCTTCTTAGTATCTGTTGACGAAATCATAAATATGTTTTCCGTAGGTAATCACAGATTGAATATTTATCTTATTGTAAAAAATATTTACGTTTGAATATATATTATTATTGTTAAATAAAATGTTTTCGCTTTTACTATATTGATTAGGATGTTAATAATGACACACATACAAATATACATAGTTATTTAATTTTGTATCTTCTTTTTGAAGACCTGTTTTTGGCTTTTTGTTTGCTCTTTTGGTATAATTTTAACTGTTGGTTATCCGAATGTATAAAATAAAACATTTCGATAAACATATTTATCGATAATATCCAACACTAGTCAATGACGTTTGTTTGGAATAGTTACCGAACGCGTAGGCGAATGCAATACAAGAGTACAACAAAGGTCAAAGGTTGTCCACGTAATTAGAGCAATAAACGACGCGCGACGTGGAAGGGACATACCTGTAATAAATCAAACCATGGCTATATTAGATCACTATAGCATAAATATAATAAAATAACAGTGAAACACAAAATAAAATCGTCATTCCCATACAAATTACCCGGGTGGCTGCACACTTTTTATTAAGGGTCCTCCCCGCGCTAACGACCTTGAAAACACAAAAAAATTAATTTCTCTTTCTGTAAGTGAGATTTTAAAAAACCCTCGTACAACTTTTTAGCTAGTATCCTTAAGTTTCATTAGAACCTCGAAAATCATTGAAATAAAATACCCTGAATTTTCCTTTGCAAAAAATACTAAAAACGGCCATTTTTGACTCTTTTTGTAAAGGTTTCTAAACCGGATAGTATTTCAATGACTTTCGAGGTTCTAATGAAACTTCAGGATACTAGCTAAAAAGTTGTACGAGGGTTTCTAATAATCTCACTTACAGAAAGAGAAATTAATTTTTTTGTGTTTTCAAGGTCGCTAGCGCAGGGAGGAGCCTTAAATTAAATATTTCTGTTTTCCAACAGTTTGACTGGTAGAAAATCACCTTAGTACCAGTAGTAGTAAGTAGTAGATTTTAATCTATACATATAATAAAACATGTGTCTGAACATTGAAAAAACTTCAAAAAAAAATTGGCGATGCTGAAATAGTAATAGAGTAAGATTTTTTTTAATGTCTGTCTGCTTGTAAGTTTGTACACACTATCTCCGGAAATACTGGATGTATTTGAATGAAACTTTTTTTGTTATATAGCTGTTAAGCTTGGGCAACATATGGATTATCGACGCCTTAGAAAAAGTTGTTAAGCCTGATGAGCATTTTCCGGAGACATAAAATCTACGCGAACGAAGTCGCGGGCTTCGGCTAGTAAATCAATAAAATTAAAATAACGAACTTAAAGATAAATATTTTTATTAGTGCACAAATTATTATAGCAAGTTCAGTGTATGACATTGATTTCATTTGCCAAAAAAAAGTACTGATTAGTTGAAACCCATAGGTAGTCGTATGCATGGCCACCCCAAACAAACATGGCGGTGATAAATCCAATACAATCCATCGGTTCTCCCATGAATTTCCTAATTTCTGCCTCCGTGGTGTAGTGGTTAGAGCGTTCGGCTCATAACAGGAGGTCGCGGGTTCGATTCCTGGCGGGGGCAACGACTTTGTGTTGTTGTCCTAGTTTGGTTAGGACATTAGGCTGATCACCTAATTGTCTGATAAGTAAGATGATCCGTGCTTCGGAGGGCACGTTAAGCCGTCGGTCCCGGTCACTGTCTTTGACATTGATCGTTACCTAAAAGAACCGACAAACACTAGTGTCAGGTTTAAAAACTCTGACACTAGTGTTTGTCACTAACACACACGATAAGAAGAAGAAGACCGAGTATAGCCCTCTCCATCGCCTTTAGCAACCTTAATATCTTATGAGACCCCATAGTAAGGGACTACGTTTTAGAGCTATAGGGTCAGTTCAGACATAGAGGAGCGCAGCAGAGAGGATTTTTATGATACTTGAAATTAGCATAAACTCCTAAACGTGAGTATTGCAGTTTATGCTAATTTCAAAACATTGTATCATATTGTTCATCATTACTGTTTCATCATGTCAGGATAGCCATATGATGAAGCAGTGGACCAGGCTTATGATACAAATTTTTGTGTATTTGTTACTAATTACACTGATTGAGCTAGCCCCAAAGTAAGTTCGAGACTTTTGTTATGGGATACTAACTCAACGATACTATATTTTATAACAAATACATATATAGATAAACATCCAAGACCCAGGACAATTTGAAAAAGGCCATTTTCCAACTTGCCCTGACCGGGAATCAAACCCGGGACCTCTGGGTGGCGGACTAGCATGGTGACCACTACCACAGAATTAATAATAGTATTACATACCACTATGCCACTACGCCACGGAGGTCGTTATTATATTTAAACGTTTAACATTTTAGTCTAAGGTAATATGGGGTTATTATCAATTGAGTTAGTAAATTACTCGGGCTTTTTCCTCTCTAAACTGACCCTACGTCATCACTGGTAACACACATTGATTGTAGACTTAGAGGCGCTGAGGTATTTTGGATGAGAAGACACTGCTTAGCTATCTAA
Organism: Acrobasis consociella; assembly: GCA_963555685.1. NCBI lineage: Eukaryota > Metazoa > Arthropoda > Insecta > Lepidoptera > Pyralidae > Acrobasis > Acrobasis consociella. Next base: position 3,715,107 of record OY743127.1, read on the forward strand.
TCGCTGCCCAGCAAAGAAATAATAATAAGGGAACAAAGAGAGATCACGAATTATGAATTTGCTTTTAAAAAGCACTGCATTAATGTCTTAGACAATTTCATTCATCATCATCAGGTCTTTTTAGTCTCCACGGCAGAAGCACGACCCTCTCTACTACAAGAGCCATACTTAGTCAGAGCAGCCAGAGGAGAATTTCATAAAATTAATCAAATTACGCAATTTCACGCCTAATAAATAGTAAATGACGAGCCGAGATAAAACCACGGTAATTATTATTGAAAACAGGAACCAGGATTTGATGACAAAAGTTACCGCCGTAAAAAGTCACTTTTGTGCCTTAAAAAGTCACTTTTTCGCCGGGAATTCATTTACGGATTTTGGGTCAGGCTGTTGTAAACAAAGTTTTTACGAACATTGAACTGTTTTTATATCCTCCGCTGGTTATTAATTTTCCAAGTTTTAGAATCAAAGAGGCTTTTTATCAAGTGTGTTAAAGTGTCAGTTACCGAGCTGCCTAAACGCATCTGTCGTGACTCAATTCAAAATTCAAAAATCATTTATTTATCTTTGAATATTGGTGTCACTTGACAACTTTAGCATTTTTCTTTCCATTTCAAAATTTTTGTTGACGTCAGATCATTTACTTGCAGCTAAGTTTACTGCCGCTTCCTAAGCATAGATACAGAAGAACCTGCAACAAACTATACTGCAGCATATTCTCCGTCAACTTACAATTATACTGATATTAAAATTAGATATGTGGACTGAGAATACGTATTATATAAGTCTTAATAGTCTAATATAAGTCATAATTTAATAATTTATATTAAGAATGACGTCAAATTTGAAATAAAATTAATTGTTTTACGTTTTACTATCAACTCATCACAATGTTATCTTATTTAGTGTACTTTGTTGTACATTAATTAAGATTCGAGAATAGACTCGTCCAAATTGCAAACATACATTAAACCACATAACCTCAACCCCAAATGTTTCAGCAAATGAAATATGCGAAATATTCCGTTAGTGGAAGTTTAATTACGGAAATGATGACTTCGGACCGTCCTCAAGGATTAATTAAAATGAAGCCAGGATAGCGGATGTTAATAGTGTTGTACTTAGCACTAGTTTTGCTGTACCTACTGTGGGCCAACGAGATACACATGAAAATGTATATTTAAAAAGACTTTATTAAAATCTTTCTGAATATGCACATTTTGAGTTTATGTAAAAATTCTACATAAAGGTAGAGGCACAGAATTAATAATATGGTAGAGGGCCGGCCCAGGTATCTCCGTGGCCACTGTACTAGTATTGAATACCGTGGCTTATTGGTAAACACGCTAATCCGTCACTTATAGGTTCTAAGCATTGTGACTGTCCACTTTAAACATTTCACATATTGTTCATGAGAATGAGCATTTATTACACCAAACTACAGCAATTTTATATTATAAAGTCCACTAAAATCAATTTGCTAAACAATTTTAAAGCAAACTCCAACTGAACCCCATGACTTCCCGCCAAAAACTCATAGCAGCAGAATGGTCGGGATAGAGATAGAAGGGGAGGCCTTTGCCCAGCAGTGAGACACAACATCAGGCCATTAAAAAAATAACTAAACAATGCCGAGTACTTAAGTAACTATCAAGTAGGTCGCATCCCTATTAACACCTATTCCCTCGGGAACTTCGGATGAGTTTTTAATGAAATCAGGACGTTATGCAAGCAAATTGAATTTTTCACGCTGTTTTCAAAGTGTTTTAATTGGATTCCGAGTTAGTGTAAACGGCTTTGTAAGGAAAACTTGGAAGTTTGAATAACTGTAAAGTGATTTGGACTGGACAAAGAAATTTTCTACTTTATAGAGTTTTACCCTAACAACCCATAAATATGTTGATTTCTTTTTAGGATTCCATACCCAAAGGGTAAAAACGGGACCCTATTACTAAGACTTCGCTTTCTGTCCGTCTGTCTGTCACCAGGCTGTATCTCAAGAACCGCCATAGCTAGACAGTTGAAATTTTCACAAATTATGTATTTCTGTTGCCGCTGAAACAACAAATACTAAAAACAAAATAAAATAAATAATTAAGGGAGGCTCCCATATTACAAACGCGATTTTTTGCCCTTTTTTGCTCGATATCAATAATGACAACAGGTAGGCACTTGAAATATTCACAAAATACTCAGTTGTATTTTTATTTTAATAATAAATAAAGAAATTAAAATAAAATAAATATTTAAGGGGGGCTCTTATACAAAAAACTTGATTTTTATAGATAATGGTACGGAACCCTTGTGCGCGAGTCCGACTCGCACTTGGCCGGTTATTTTTTCCACCTTCTAGCTCATGCACCATCACGCTAGCATGGCCTTTGGGACTTGCGGCCCTGGGCTTTGCTTAGACACAATCTTGATGAAGAATGGATGCAGATGTATATAGGATATAAGTACAATAAGCTACACATAGAATATACTAGCATTGTGGGGTGAGACGGTGATGTAAAATAGTATACTATTATTTATTTATTTATTTAATTTCATTACAATATACATGTGAATGGCGGACTTAAGGCTAGGGGCTTTTACTACCAGTCAACCAACAGGTGATGCTGAGAAAGTAATCTTTTGGGGTAAATACCTACAACAGCAACTAGCTAAAAAAGACGAAAAGGAAGGAGTAAAGATATAATTATTAAGTAAGTATAATATATAGTCGTATAATATATATATCGTGGATAAACCTACACATAAATATACATAAATAAAATTCACAAATAAACCATACATAAACTACATAAATATTGCTACTTATAGCTAAGCCGGTGACAGTTTTCGGAGATAATGTACACGCACTGCTCTCTTAAACGCAAGACGAGATTCAGCTTTCCGAAAACTGACTGATAAGGTAATAAATAGATACGGGCCTCGTTGCTCGAAATAAAATATGGATTTTTTATTGTTTTATTTTTAGACCATGACCCAAAATGCTCTGTCTGCCATTAAAGATAAAGATGTGATAGTGTATGTATCTAAATTATATAGTTCTTATTTAGTTTATGCAAAATTTCCTTTTACCTTCTCTTTTAACAAGTTTAAACGTCCGTGGGAGGGAATGAGGGAATAATTCTCAAGGGTTGTACTTCATCAGTTAAGCTTTAATAAGACGTTTCGCTATGAGCTCGTGGGTGGCTTCATTAAACTTACAATGCCAGTTAAGTAGATAGATAGATAGATAGATTTAATCATTTTTAGGTACCAAAAAGTCAACAATAAACTTAACTTATACAGGGAAAAGAAAACATAACAAAAATACAATAACTAATGGTACAACACATAGTACAAGTAACAAATTGGCATTATTTGGATACGTTATGCGAAGAGAAAGGGAACATGTAACGCAAAAGACACTAAATATTAAGGAAAATGGATATAAAGAAAGAGGAAGACTAAAGAAAAGATGGATGGAGTTCGTTAAGCGTATGAGTATAGTTGGGGTAGACAAAGGAATGAAGGGGAATAGAGGGATAAGACATACTGCGCCGACCCAGAATAAAATGGGAAAAGGTAAAGCAGAAGAAGAAGATAACTAATTGTACAAAACAAAGCAAATACGTATGCGAAGTAGTGCGTGTGTGCCACAGCGATATCAAAGGGTTGTGGCTCAGCAATAAATTTTCTCGTAGAACAAACCACTGGTTTTCAGCCACCACCTCGAGATTAGCCGTGTGGTTTTCGGCGAGTAGAATAGAACTACTCCAAGTACTCCCGTGGATGTCGTAGAAGGCGACTTAGGAAATACAAGCTATAAAAGCTTATAACGTCAATAAGACCTCTCTAACACGTCTGACCAGCGAGGAGAGTGTACGCCAAGTCCTCTGGCTGGGTATGGCTCTGTTAGTACAAAGAGGGTCGTGTTCCTGCAATGGAGACAAAAAAACCTGATGATGATGATAATGAGTCTATATTTCATAGCTATAAACCATTTGTGAGAAAGCTAACCATTTTCATAAAGTCAGTCAACAATTTCGCTTCAAAACAGACTAAATACAGTCCAGAATAGTGATGTTAGGGAGATTATTTAGAATTAATGAGTGGATCGCGTCACATCGTCCGTGTGACGACACTATTACGAAGAAAACAACAAGTGGGGCGTAACAACTAAGAACAGAACTTTGGATGCGGCAACGAAGTACACTGGATCAAGATTTACGTTTAAAAAACGTGACCCGTGTACGGCAGTCATTTAATTCATAATTCATTTATTTCATGTTTTCGTGCACATACAATTGTGAAATAAATCTAATTTACAAAGTGCACATGAGACTCTGGTAGGACTCTACATTTATTAAAAATTACTACTACATTTACACTTAATTTAAACTGAAAAAATCTCAAGGCACGTTTGCTCAAAATATATATATATATTTATCAATTTCACTTAATTCGTTAATCTTATAATAACATTTTCTAATTACAGTATAATGTAAGTATATCTTATACCTTTAAACGAGCAATTCTTGTATGTATGTATGTATATATATATATTTATTTATAAATTTCTGTGATCTCGAAAACGGCTCTAACGATTTCGCTGAAAATTTGTATATGGGGGTTTTCGGGGGTAAATAATCGATCTATATTAGTTTTAAGTTTGGGAAAACGCGTGTTTTCGAGTTTTCATGCGTTTTTCTTTCCACGCAGAATATGGTCGCTAATTTCGTCGCGCCGCGACCGCCTTGGTCGTCCAGGTACTATTTTTGAAATGTGCTAATACGGTAGCTTACTCAATTATTTTTATTATTTACATTTATTATATTTATAAACATATATTTATAAGCAGCATAATCCGAAACCGAAAACAAAAAGGTTTTTTTTGTATAAGGCCCATTTAGATGGTGCAAGTTTCTTGCCCGTTGCATGCCATTTTATTGCAGCAATAGACAACTTGCATGGTCTAAACGAAATGTCAGCCATACAAATCATTTATTGCTTCAATAAAATTGTATGCAACACGCAAGAAACTTGCACCGTCTAAATGGGCCTTTAGTAAGATAAAAGTATAAACTTTTAAAATCTGATGGAAGGGGAAATGTAAAGTAACATAGATAGAAAGATAGATATAACATTAATTCGCAGTGATAGTAAGATGTCGCCAATCCCCACCACGTTCCCACTCCTATATTTGAAATGCTTATTACTTGATTATTTTACCAATTCTATTGCAGTTTTCAAAAAAATATTTCTGTTCAGTGGTATTTTTTGTTTTATTTAAAATATTAACTAGGAACATACATATAAGCGGTAAAGCTTTGGAACGCCCTTCCAATCAAGATCCAGAAGGCTCGTACTCGTGTCGCGTTTAAAAGTGCAGTGCGTGCACATTATCTTCAGGAACTGTCAGATAGAATACAAATCATATATAGGTAGTATATTTATCGGTTATTATATCTATCTATGTATATGTTGAATGTAAATTTATTGATATACATTATTTTATTTATTAAATATATGTTTTTATTTATATTACTAAATATTAGTAAATCTTTCAAAATTACGTATTTTGCACCTCCTAAAGATTTCTTATTCTCGGCATCACCAGTGGGATTGACTGGTAGATAAAGCCTATGGCTTTAAGTCCGCCTATTACATTTGTAATAAAGTTAAATAAAAAAAACATACACAGTAAAATATAGCCTATAAGGCTATTTTTTTATATACACAGTAAAATATAGCCTATTAGGCTATTTTACTGTGTATATTTCTGGGTTGTGCTACACTACACCTGTCAACACGAGGAGGCTTGGAGGGCGAGAGAGAGCGACGGCATGCTATAGCGTGCTAAAGCGTTCAGCGTCCAGAAGGCTGGTAGCATTGCCGCGTTGTATGGCAATGCTTATTTCCCTTCCTAGATATAGGTTAAGAATTACTTTATTTCTCATAAGAACTAAGTAAATAATAATTCACTAACTGAGAAAACACAATATTTACACATTTAGTAAAATTAGCATGCTTTTACAAACAATAAAAACAAATAGCCTATACAAAGTCCGATAAAATATAAATATTAGGTGGGTAGGATTATAAGAGTGAGTGACAAGATACAGCTAGACAAGCCTTTTGGTAACGGAAAATTTATAAAGATTCAGATCTTCTTACATCGTGGCGGTTGTTTTTATTAAAAGTCGTCGGGCGCCAGCATGAAGCGACTTGTATAATTAGTGCAGCGGACGGTCGGTGTAATTCCTGACACCTTGCTCCTCCCTACCTCTTAATTGGGTTAACAGTCGCTCTGAAAACCGAAGGATTATAATTATTTTGAAACATTTGTTACCACGCTTTTTTTTTCTTTTTTTCGTAAATGACATAATCTTAAAATGTCGCTTTTTTCTTCTCTTAATTTAGAGTTTAGATGGCTCTTCTCTTTTCGGTAGAGTATTAGTTGTTTGAAAGAAATCTCGTTTAGCAGTAAAAAGACGTTAAAATGTACAATGGGCAGTCTGCCCATTGTAATTTTAATGTCTTTTTCTGTGTGTATATTTTTTAAATGACTATTAATTTGGTATAGAATAAAAAATAAAATGCGAGTCATGTCGTACTAAGCGCTTAAGAAGCCCCTTACCCTAGCCCCTTACCCTAGACTTCTCCATACAAACGTAGTCTACGTTTAATTTTAAAACCACATGTCAGATTTCGGTAAAAATTGGTAATTGTAAAGAAATTGCAATTATCTAAGGTAATAACTGATTTCCTACTAAAATTATGAACTGGAAAGAAAATATAACGATTTAGGAGTGTCCCATACTGATGGTCAAAAGAAAGGATGAAGACTGAAAAGATTGGCGCTTAAGGCCATACCTAAATTTTTCAGGGTCCAGTGGCGCCCCCGTTTGAAATAAATCATTTGAAAGAAAACAGTGATATCATTTAAAATTTTGTCTTAGATAACCCTCTCAACTATTTAATGAACTACTGTTTATAATTTATATAGTTATAAGCTAAAAGTGGGTTTTTTGCAAATGTGCGTAGAAAAGCTTCACGTTTTCACTTTTAATTATAAACAGTAGTTCATACAATAGTTAAAAAGGTTATCTAGGGTTTGGACAAGACAAAATTTTGAATAATATCACCTTTTCCTTTCAAATAATTTATTTCAAATGGGGGCGGGCGCCACTGTACCCCGGAAAATTCAGGTAGCCCTTAAGTAAAAAAGTAATACACTTATTAACACCCAAAAAAACGGTATTATGAGTTTGACGCTAATGTATGTGGGCCATATGTTCGAAAGCTACCTTAGCTTAGCTTAACCGATTCTGATGCGATTGTTTTCACGTAAAAGCAATTTCTCTTGCGATGGTTCTTAGCTATGATTATCTTAAAATCGATTAACGCTTAAAAGTCGAGGATTTTTAGTTTGCCTAGGAAATAATAGATGGCGCTACGGGCTAATTATATGTAGTTCCTCCCTTTTTACCATATGTCTGAAAATCGATTTTTTTTTAATTTTAAAATAAACTTGTAGTTCGTGAACTTGTACACAAAAGTACATTATAACTGGCTTTACCCAGATCTAAAAAGGCTGCCACTTCATCAGCCCAGCTCAAGTACAAATGTGAAGTTTCAAATCAGGTTTTTCTTTTAATTATAATATAGTAAATAAAGCAAGTCATCAATCTACAATCATAGTGATTAAGCTCTTATTGTGATTTCATACATAAACCAGTAAGATTGACATTTGAATGTAGGTCCTTATAATACATGTCTAATCATACTAATATCTAATCGACGTTAGCCGTTTTATGTTTGATTGCATGTCTGCTGCGTGCTTGACTAAACTTCAATGACTCTTCAAAAGTGACGTCAATCTGATCATAAAGCCACTTTTTGTCTTATAAATACATAGATAAGCTAAATAAATTCTAAAAACGATGTTTGATGAATTCAATATTTATAATAGTTCATTCGTTTTTAATATTATTCATTTATACCAAGTCTTATCGTCAGTATCATATTTAGTGTGTAAGACTTGTTGGTTTATTTTAATTCTTTTTACGTAGTATCAAAATATTAAATAAACATATATTTACACGAAAAACCCCTATGGTTGACTGGGAGAAAATATTCTTAGCATTAAGACAGCAAAACAGTAAAATATATATAGTAAAGTAACAGTAAAATTTGATAAAGTAAAAAAAATATAATATCGAAAGAAGACATATTCATTTACTGCAAAAATTGAATCTAAATTAAATTAAAACTAAACTTAATAAAATTTAAAATCAAACTAAGTAGGAACTAAACTAAAAAAATTAGAAATTATGAAGTCCTAAAAGTATCACCCCCTAATTATATCGACCGAAATTATTAATTTAGTTTTTCGAAAAAATATCTAAATTAATTGGTCTGAAATGTTCAGCTAACTAAATTTATCTTTAAATCTAGCTACAAAAGCGAATGTACCAAAACCCAAAGATTAATTTAAGACAAGAGACAATCTAGCAAATTTAAGTGCTCTTGTAGATTTGCAGCTACGGTTAAGGGGTTTAAGTGAAATTGGAAATAACTCAAAAGAACCGTGAAACTGCTGTACAAAATACAAAGAGTATAGAATGGACACCTATGAACAAGACACTAGACCTGACTTGTGGCAAAGGAAGTTCCTTGTTGTTATAATTTCTTTAATTATCTTCAAATGTGTATTATTACTTTTTAATTATAGTTTTATTATCATCATCTGCAACTTTCAACCTTCCTTAATAGAAACACGGTTTCTTTGAACGAAAGATACAGCTACTCTCGCGCTATCCATAAGCAATAATCATCTTATCAATCTCAAAAAACCTTTTAAAGTTCAAAAAAATGTTTTTTGTATTCGTTTCTATTGTAAAGTTTAAAAAAAAATTTTATTCGTTTCTATTAGCCTGTAAAACAAATAACTTTGATGATTTTGAGACTTCCGCGTATGTGTGGTATCTTGTCTAAAACTAGGCTAGGTTTATTCAGACACCTCTCAACTGTTTTGCATTTAAAATAAGAGATACCGTGAAATATCTGGAGTTGTTGACTTTGCTGTCACCAACAGATGACACTCTTGAAACTATACAGCCTTAAAGCAACCTAAAAATTTGACACCAGTAAATTAGCCACACAAAAATATTTGCTATCATTCCTAAATTTAAGTTCTAAAAAGCTCTAACTTATGTAGCACAAGCTGGCTTTTAGTCTAGTTTTTAGTCAGATACGTTTCAATGGTTTTAACCTAAAAGATAAGTGATGTATTTCGTAAAATACGAGTATATCGAGCTACTAGTTGCTTTAAAAGGCACGTTAATCTATTGATTACATGCAGCTATTATCAATAGATGATCTTGAACACTCTACAGATAAACCAGACACCAGTAAATTGGTCACACAATCTTTGCTATCGTTCTGTAACTTCAGTTTTTTGACTACAGCGTGTGATTTCCCTTTTTTAAAAGCCCCTTGTCTAAAAAGCGTTGACTTATGTAGTTGCGTCTAACACACGCTTTAAGCTAGTCTAGTTTAAGTCAAATACGCCTCAATTGTTTTGACCTAAGCTTGGCCTAAAAGATACCGAAGTGCTGTATCTCGTATCATATCTCGAGCTCCTTCTAGCTTCGAAAGGCACGTAAATCTATTGATTACAGCTATCATTAAAAGATGCAATCTTGAACACTCTACAGATGTCTATAAGCAGCCTAAAAATTTGACACCAGTAAATTGGCTACACATAATTGTAATAAATAATTTGAATCGTTTATAAAAATATAATTGCTATCGTTCTGTAGCTTCAGTTTTTTGACTACAGCGTGTGATTTCCCTTTGTTTGAGAGTCTACAAAGCGTTGACTTATGTAGTCGCGTCTAACACACGCTTTAAGCTAGGCTAGCTTTTAGTCAGATACAGCTCTACTGTCTTGACCTTGAGGATATAGCTGCTTGAGTCTGCAATTACGGCTAAGGGCATAGATACTTGAAACTGAGTATGTTTTAGAAGCCAATTCTATTTTGACGTCGTTGAAGTAAATCGCACTAATAAAGGCGAAAGTTTGTAAGTGTGTGTGTCTTCTTCTTCTTATCGTGTGACTAGTGACTAACACTAGTGTCAGAGTTTTTAAACCGCCTTAAAGGCCTCTGACATGGTTTTAGGTAACGACCAATGTCAAAGACAGTGACCGGGACCGACGGCTTAACGTGCCCTCCGAAGCACGGATCATCTTACTTATCAGACAATCAGGTGATCAGCCTGCAATGTCCTAACCAAACCAGGACAACAACGTAAAGTCGTTGCCCCCGCCGGGAATCGAACCCGCGACCTCCGGGTATGAGCCGAACGCTCTAACCACTACACCACGGAGGCAGTTCAGTGTGTGTGTGTGTATGTTTGTTATTACTTCACGGCTTAATCAATTTTGATAAAATTTTGGTGCGGGAAGCTGACATCCTGGATTACCGCATAGGCTACTTTAGGCGCCTGTAACACCGCAGGGTGCAGCTAATATAGTATAAACATATATGAATTATTCACATTTATACTTGTGAAGTGAGTTGTCCACTTTCTCCACTGATATTCAATCTAGTTATAGAAGCAGCAATATCTCAAATCAAAGTCCAAGATTTAGGAGGAGTTAGTATTAATGGAGAAAAGATACATTTTATAAGATTTGCAGATGACATAGCAGCCCTTGGAAGCAGTTCACAACAGTTAGAAAAGTTAATAGAAGCAATGAATAATATTTTTAAAGAACATAAATTGAGTATAAACATAAATAAAACCAAGTCCTTAATTGTCTCAAAGTCAGGTCCAGTAATTAAAAATATCCAACTTAATAATAAAACAATAGACCAAGTTCAGAGTTTCAAATATTTAGGAACTATTATCAACGAAGAGGCAAGATGCTCAGAAGATATTAAGAAGAGGATTGCTATTGCAAAAAGTACATTTAAGAGTAAAAAATACATATTTTGTTCTGGTATTAAAGAAAGTTTACGTAAAAGATTTATTAAAACATTTATATGGAGCACTGCCTTGTATGGATGTGAAACGTCCACGTTTATGACCAAAAAGGATAGAGATAGATTAGAAGCATTTGAAATGTGGTACTGGAGGAGAATGAAAAAAATAAGTTGGACAGAAAAAATTACAAATGAGAAGGTATTAGAGGATGTGAGAGAGAAAAGACAAATAATACAAATTATAGAAAATAGAAGAGGCCAAATGTTCGGTCATCTACTACGCCACGATGCATTCTTTAAAACAATAATGGAAGGAAAAATAGAAGGAAAGAGAGGAGTAGGAAAACCCAGAAGGAAATTTATAGACCAAATAAAAGAAAAATTAAAAGTGAAAACATATAAAGAGGTTAAGAACTTAGCGGAAGGAAGAGAGACATGGAAAGCACTCCACCGACAAGAGCCCAGCTCTTAAATATAAGAAGAAGATACTTGTGAAAAGTTATTTCCAATCTGGTTTGGATATTGCAGGCTTGAATCACCTGATTATCCGAAAAGAGAGATGATTCCGCGTTTCGGATGGCACGTTTAAACTGTGGGTCCCGAAGGACATCTAGCGTATGCTTGTCAGACGGCAGTCGCTCTGTGTAATAATTAAATTTTTAACAAAAAAAAACAACCGACTTCTCCATATCTCCGAAGTTCTTCATCAAATCTTCACCAAATTAATATGGGACCAACTTGGGAGTAAGGGCTTTCAAATAAAAAAAGAATCATGTAAATCGGTCCACGGTTGACGAAAATATCGCGTAACATACATACAAAAAAAAACATACAATGGAATTGATAACCTCCTCCTTTTTGGAAGTCGGTTAAAAACCAGTAACCTAGTCAAATCTCCTTGGTAGCGAACCCCGGGCTCTGAAGCGTTACCGCTGAGGATGCAAATGGGAACACGTGAGGATAAATGATGATTTACGTACATACAATATATATACTATATCACTTTTTATCCCTAATGGGACAAACAGGGCTTTTTGGGTCTTGCGTGAAAAATTGACTAAAAGGAAATTCTTTGTCAGGTGGTTTCATACAAATTTTATTAAAATGAGTTGTGTAGTGAAAAGTTAAATACGGTTTTTAGTTTTGAAAATTATCTGCTTATTAACATCATCATTCTAGTAGTAGTAGTAAATTGCTTCCTATGGTCTCACGATAAACAAAGGAACTCTTATAAGTTGCAAATAAAAACAAAGGAATAATTTTCCGTTTGGCAGCTAGAAACAACATGACACAGTAACGCACTTAACTCAAACGGTTAACAAGCTGCGATCGATAGCTTGGCTTTGTTATGACATACATACACGTCTTTATCAATTACGGGGTAGACTGAGCTAAGGGTAAGGAAACATAAAGGGAACGATTAGCAAGATGGGCTTTTGGAAATCAAAACTTACTAACGGCAAAATGTATGGAATATCCTGAGAACATCTAAATATTTAAAAAAATCCCTCGGACCTTGTCTTCCCTTAGACCTTGACTTATCTTAAGCCAAGAATAATCTTTCAGAACTAAAACCAGACTTCATATCCGACCTACAACCGATTTAGATAAAATTTCTATGAGGACTACTTTGTTAGTATACCCTATAAAAAACGGTTTTCGGATAATCGGTGAACGAACATAAATTTAAAAAGAAGATCGCGACGAATTGACAGACTCCTCCTTTTTTGGAAGTCGGTTAAAAATAAGTCTCTTAAACCTAGTAAGATTTATTTGCCTTAGCCAAAAAAAATTAAAAAATTATTTGATTAAAAAAAAGTCAAAATATGTCATAAAAACTTACAATTAAAAAACCATGATTTATGGATTGGCTCTTAAATTTTCCACAAGATTTTTTTATGGAAATCTACTTAATTAATGAAGCCTAGAATCCGTAGATGTCCCTAGAGACGTCTGCCGTCGGCCTCGCTCGGGTTACTCACTGTCGGCTGACTCGGGAATGATACATACATTTCATGAAATACGACTCAAAACTCCTCACTATGTGGAAAATAGCATGATTAAATATATTAGGAAAATCATGTTAAAATATACCTAGGTAGTAACGTATTAAGGCTCCTCCTTGCGCTAACGACCTTGAAAACACAAAAAAATTAATTTCTCTTTCTGTAAGTGAGATTATTAGAAACCCTCGTACAACTTTTTAGCTAGTATCCTGAAGTTTCATTAAAACCTCGAAAGTCATTGAAATACTAACCGGTTTAGAAACCTTTACAAAAAGAGTCAAAAATGGCCGTTTTTAGTATTTTTTGCAAAGGAAAATTCAGGGTATTTTATTTCAATGATTTTCGAGGTTCTAATGAAACTTAAGAATACTAGCTAAAAAGTTGTACGAGGGTTTCTGATAATCTCACTTACAGAAAGAGAAATTATTTTTTTTGTGTTTTCAAGGTCGTTAGCGCGGGGAGGACCCTTAAATAAATAAGTCTATTGAATGTAGGTTTCTCTTTCTCAGGAACTGCTTATTTTTGCGGTAGGTAACGTATTTTAAAGCCTATAAGGAGACCATTCAGGCGCATTACATTTTTGGGTCCACTTGTAAAAGTCCGGCTATGAGGCGGCTAAGATTTCTATTGTTATAGTACTACTAATGATGATCATTTGTAAGTATGGCAAGTCCCTTCCTCAACTTTTAATTTTCATTTAAAGATTAGTTTTTTTATAAGTTTTCCTTTTGTAGGCCATATTCCGGTGATGCAGCAGATGGTTAGCAGTGGAATAAACCACAGGTTCATGCCATACTAACAAATGACCGCAATTTGTAGTACTAACAATAGAAATCATAGCCGCCTGATGATACTGAAACGGTTTACCAACATTCGATTGGTCCATGAATGGTTGGTCAACAATAGCTGGAAGTTGGACTTTGAATTTGAATTTTCTTTTACATGTATAATTTTCCAACAATAAATAGTTCATAAAAAATTGAAATCAACGAACAATTTTGAACAAAGAAAAGTTTTGATGATGTCAGATGATCCTATTTTAGTAACTGAAAATTTATTTATTATTAATCTATTGACCAATATCGCACTACATACCTAATATCCCATCACTTTTTTCTATTTGGCGAGGTACTGAATTTTTTTAATTATTTCAAAACACAATAATGCATTACAATTTCAGTCAACATCTTAATTAAAAACTAAATTAAAATCTAAATTAAACTAAACAAATAATAATAAAAAAAAGAAAAACCTAGCGAGGTTGCCTGGAAGAAATATTATAATATAAATATCTCATCGATAAGGCCGCATTTTGCGCATTTCCTAGTTTTTAAAATAATTATGTCCTGTATTTATTTATTTTGTGTAATAAATTGTATTGTATTGTATTGTATTGCACTCTTAATGTAATAGCACTGCCTCTCAATACTATATAAAAATATAAAATTATAAGTGTAATTTCAGCCGCATAACGTCCACTGCGGAACATAGGCTAGAGCAGCCTGCATCCAACGTAAATAGTTAACGCAGACAAACTCACAGAAAATGGCTATCCCGCCATAAATCCTAGGAGAATTGATTGATTACGCGAAATCCAATTACCCTGGTAACAAAGGGGCATCCCATGGGGCTAGGAGCGCTCGTGTATCCCCCATGGGGCCGGGATGATGTTATCTTAATATGGCCGCGGCCTGGTCAGCGCCGGGTCATTCTGTCTGACACGTGCTGGTGTTATATACTCAGTTTATGAAGTGTGTCAGCTAATTGTTTTTACTCCTTAATCGATTTAGCTGTAGTTTTATGACCCCGTCAACCCTCTTTTGGAAATAAGTTAAATTACATCAGTAAATCAGGCTAAGAATTTATACCTACACCCTTATTTTTAATTTTAAGCTCATACAGAGTTCTTTCCAGGAAATTTTATAAAATTAGTTACAAAAATAGGTACATTTTATTTATAAGTACTTCAAGTCATAACAACGTAAGTTTAATTCATCATTATTAGGTTTTTGTAGTCTCCACTGCAGGACCGCAACCCTCTCTGTACTATCAGTACCAGAGCCATACTTGGCCAGAACAGCAAAGGATTTAGCCTACACTCTCCACGCTGGTCAGACGGATTGGAGAGGTCCTATTGATGATTATAAGATTTGTTTAACTTGTAAGTATTTCCTAAGTCGGCTTCTACGACAGAAACGAGAAGACTTGGAGTGATTCTATTCTACTTAGCCGGAAACCACACGGCGATAAATAGAAAAATGTTAGTCCAAGATAATAATCATTTTAAAGTTCATGCTTATGCAAAAGTTATTCAAACTTCCAAGTTTTCCTTACAAAGCCGTTTACACTAACTCGGAATTCAATTAAAACACTTTGAAAACAATGTGAAAAATTCAATTTGCTTGCATAACGTCCTGATTTCATTAAAAACTCATCCGAAGTTCCCGAGGGATAGGTGTTAATAAGGTTGAGAAGCACTAGGTATTACTAGATTTAAACCATTATCCGCTCAAATCAAGTTGACATCTAGGAACATTTTACTATAATTATTATATTTGACAAAACGTCAGCAACAACAAATAAAACAATTTTAAAAAACTTGAAAACCGACTTCTCCCTCAAACTACCCAACCGATGTTGATAAATTAATTTTTGGGACTACCTCGGAAATACACTTGCAAACAAAAAAATAATTTTCCAAATCGGTCTACCTATACGTCTTCGAATAATCAGTGAAAATACATTAAAAAAAAGATCACGGCGAATTGATTGATAACCTCCTCCTTTTTTCATTTTTCTTGTTATTTTTTTCATTTTGGAAATCCATGGAAGAGGCCTATTTCCAGCAGTGGACGTTATGCGACTGAAATGAAATGTTATCGGGAATGTAAAAAGTAGTTAAAAATAACTTTATTACTTATCCTAATCACACTCGGTACTTACCTAGTTGGAAACTCGGCAAACAATCCCTGCACTAGTGTTACCATCCGCTATCCTGACTTCATTTTAATTAATCCTTGAGGATGGTCCGAAGCCATCATTTCCGTAATTAAACTTCCACTAACGGAATATTTCGCATATTTCATTTGCTGAAACATTTGGGGTTGAGGTTATGTGGGTTAATGTATGTTTGCAATTTGGACAGGTCTATTCCCGGTGTTTCTTAATTAATGTCGCAGAATTAATATAAGTATTATATACTTACATACATACTATCACGTCTTTATCCCTAATGGGGCAGACAGAGCGTTTTGGGTCTTGCGGTTCTATGCAGAGCCCAGGGCCGCAAGACCCAAAAGCCACTTTTAGCGTCATGGTGGGCGAGAAGATGGAAAAGCAATCAATACAGTGATGGGTTGCTAGCCGCATCGCCTGTTAACATGATTTGCATTTTTGCCCATTCCCTCGATCGGCTTTTACGATCTGCGTGGGAAGAGAAGCAGCTTGTACATTCTAAGTTTATTTTATTTCTCCCAGACCAGCATGGAAGTATTACATACAGAACGAAATCTCCTAAGTCCCGTTTTGTCATCCTTATTCTCCTCGCCATTTTCCTATTTGAGGTCGGCTCTGTATCTCAACTGCTTCCAGTTCTTTCTGTCACTCATTTTTCATCAATTATATTACCATGTTAATGATAATGATAATTTATTCACATAAAATAGAGTACAAAAGGTCTGAAATAACAAACATGTCCTTAATCTATTTTGCTTACAGATAATAATGTTTGCACTAGCCCCTCGTTCCCTTTGTACCTTTAATATTTTTTAATATTTTTTTTTTTAAATTTTATTTCAACTAACTTAAATCTATCATTACAGTGTGAACCAATACGATAGAGAAACACTTGAAAACTGTTATCAAAGTAACGTGGTACCAAAAACTATAACATTATATAATATGTTGACTATAGATTAACAGTTGTTTATCCGTTACTTCCTAATGAGAAGACTAGTTATTAGAATAGATGAAATCCAGACCCTTAAATCCTTAGTCATCGAAAATAAGCAAATAAAAAAACACCCCTACTTTTGGTGCTTGCGTAATTCTTTAACGGCCCCTATTAAAGTCAAAGTCAAAAGTATTTTTTTTTATTCAATGTAGGATGAATTTATCTCTTATTGGTTTATATATAAGGTCCATAGATTAAGTATATTATTATAATATAGTAATATAGGTAGCATAGGTATAGATGATAGCCTTTCTGACTATATTTGCACACCGGTGATGGTAAACATGATTGGACGAAATTGAATGTACTAATATCTTGTATACTCCCATGCTGGTCTGGGAGAAATAAAAAAAAACTTAGAATGTACCAGCTGCTTCTCTTCCCACGCAGATCGTAAAAGCCGATCGAGGGAATGGGCAAAAATGCAAATCATGTTAACAGGCGATGCGGCTAGCAACCCATCACTGTATTGATTGCTTTTCCATCTTCTCGCCCACCATGACGCTAAAAGTGGCTCTTGGGTCTTGCGGCCCTGGGCTCTGCATAGAACCGCAAGACCCAAAATGCTCTGTCTGCCCCATTAGGGATAAAGAAGTGATAGTATGTATGTATGTATGTAATATCTTGTAACACGTTTGACAAATAAATTATCTTTATCTTTATTTTAGGTCATGTTTTAAAAATATTATTTTAGTGCAAATAATATTTAAAAAGAAATTACCTCCATTGACGTGTTAAGGCCCTTCAAGTATGTGTCGACATTACATTAACACCCAGTATTGTTATGATTAGGCAATAAATCATTCAAACGCCTTCTTCGATCCGCAGGCGCCGCTTGAGTCATCGCTCCCACATTCATTTATGTTACATGGAGATGCCGAGCGATGACACGGCGAATCCTGTTAGCGCAAAAATCAGCGAACTATAATACTATGAAAGAGCAGCTTTAAACATTGTCATCCCGGAAACGCCACGAAATTTATATATCGCATAGCGCACCGTCAACTGTCAGCCAATGAGAATTGACGACCTCTGTGACAAACAAGACTCCCCTACTTTTGGTGCTTACATAATTCTTGAACGGCCCCTATTGACGTGTTAAGGCCTTTCAAGTATGTGTCGACAGTAAATTAACACACAGTAATAAGATTAGGCAATAAATCATTCAAACGCCTTCTTCGATTCGCAGGCGCCGCTTGAGTCATCGCTCCCACATTTATTTATGTTATATGGAGATGCCGAGCGATGACACGGCGAATCCTGTTAGTGCAAAAATCAGCGAACTATAATACTATGAAAGAGCAGCTTCAAACATTGTCATCCCGGAAACGCCACGAAATGTATATATCGCATAGCGCACCATCTACTGTTAGCCAATGTGGATTGACGTCCAAATACGACAAATTAAGACTCCCTCTTGAACGGATTGAAGTCAAAGTAAAAGTCATTTTTATTTATTTAATGTAGTATAAATTTATCTCTTATCGAAAGTAATTATGCAAGCCGCTCTAGATCGGTCATTTTGGAAATCTTTGTGAGAGGCCTATGTCCGGCAGTGGACGTTATGCGGCTGAAATGATGATGACGATGATGAAAGTAATTAAGTTATATGGAGATGCAGAGATTGCCGAGCGATGACACGGCGAATCCTGTTATCGCAAGAACGAGAGAACTATACTAATATGGAAAAGCTGCGTCAAATATTGTCATCTTACTGTAGGTACTTAGTTCTTAGCAAAGTCCAAGTTCGTCTGTCCGTCTGTCTGTCACCAGTAGCCAGACAGTTGAAATTTTCACAGATGATGTATTACTGTTGTCGCGACCAGCGACGACGGAGGCGAGGGGTGCGGGGGCTGCCTGCGCCCGAGCATCGGCGAGCCACAGCACTCGGCCAAACGACTCGCTAGGCGAGACGTGTAACCAATAGATCGCTTGTAATTTAGTACCAGTAGATACCTATTATACATATCTTCAAAACAGTCCACTCTTTAATTTCTATACCTAGAGAACCTGCAGGATAACCTCGTATGAATAGGTAGAAGGTCACGATACTGTTATTGGTATCAATCAAATCAAATCCAACCACCTGCTTGAACGAAGTTTTTTATGCGCTTGTTTATGCTTCCATAGCAGTATAGTTCGCTGGCAAAAACGCGATAAATTCCTTAGCGCAACACGTCGATGCCATTTAGACATCGCGGACAGCTTGAGCGATTGTTTGGCAGCGAGTGGAAGTTTTTTCGCAAAATGTAACATTGTGCTCGATACTGTATGAGAAAAATGTTTGTTCTACATGAAACAAAAAGGTTGTAAAAAGAGTCGTATCTCAATAATTTACACAAACGAGCGACATTCTTAACACAATATGACATTTTTATCAATTACTAGCTGTGCCCCGCGGTGTTACTGGCGGTAAAACTAGCCTATCTTACACCTTTGAACGGATTAGTCGCTGTTAATTAATTAAAAAACAAAATTACATTATTGCAGTGGTTGCGTTTCGGGATCTCTTCGATAGACTATCCTCGCTAAGTTTATTGAAGAGATCCCGAAACGCAACCACTGCAATAATGTAATTTTGTTGAGCGCACGAACCGCTACCATCTTAGGATCACATTTTTTTTGTCATTTTGTAGAACGCCCGAACCGCAACCAACGCTGTTGTTTACATAAAACTATGGACGCACGAACAGCGACTAATCCCTTTGAACGAGCAATTCTTGTTTATTTATTTATTTATATGTAAATAAATTTCTGTGATCTCGAAAACGGCTATAACGATTTCGCTGAAAATTTGTATATGGGGGTTTTCGGGGGTAAACAATCGATCTAGATTAGTCTTATGTTTGGGAAAACGCGTGTTTTCGAGTTTTCATGCGTTTTTCTTTCCACGCAGAATATGGTCGCTAATTTGGTCGCGCTGGCCGCTATCCGTTTGGCTCAGCGGTTTAAGATGCAAACAGCTAGAAAGATTGTTATGGGTTCGAATCGTTCTCGGTGACTTACTTTTTTCAAGTTTATATATAATTTTTTATTTTGTATTGTTTTTAGACAAGTTTAAAAAAAATAAGTTAATGTTTGAGATGTAACCGAGCAAAGCTCGGTCGCCCAGGTACTATAATATAATTCAGGGTATCAGCATCCTGCATACCATATTTTATCAAAATGGGTCCAGCCGTTTGCGCGTGCGTTTATAAAATTAGTGTGATTCCTACTGCATTATAACTATTTTCACTTTACATTCCTGCTACAATATAATTTACTATAGAAACGGAAACTTACCTAAACGCTTGCATAACTCAAAAGGAAGTCGCTGGATTCAGATTTAAGATATGAATCTTTATGGCGGGAATGTGCAAACTTTCAGTCTGTGATTTGTGTTGTTTTAGTGAAAAGTTTGCACTTGAAAAATACGTAAAACATGGCATAAATGTATTATTCCATAAACAAATATTTAAATGAATAATATTATTGATTTTAATTATAATTTATATTTGTATACATGTGAATGCTGAATTACGAGTTCTTAATAATATATTAAGCAATTTATATCAGGTAATAATAATTATTGTATGTCCTCTTACGACAGAACATGGAGGCACTTTTATAGATTTAAGACCCATGTATATAATTTAAGACCTGTGTTCCACAATAAAAACTATTTGTATTTGTATTTGCAAACGAAATACTTTTCAATAAAATAGAGTATCAGTAACTTTGTCAGTAAAATACCCAATATTATAGCTACTTGGGCATGGTGACTATTGATGAGAATACTATATAATTGCATGTTTTTTTGATGAAAATTAAGTGTCCATTATTTTTTAATAAACTACAAAAGTAAATTTTTAAGTCTGTTATTTAGAGGCCAACTTTCTTCATCATCATCATCATCATTTCAGCCGCACAACGTCCACTGCTATAGGCCTCTCCCAAAGATTTCCAAAATGACCGATCTAGAGTGGCTTGCACCCAGCGCCTTCTAAGCCAACTTTCTTATCTGTTTTCTTTAAATAAAGTTGCTTTTGGCTCAATAAAGTTTTTAAAGAAATATAATAAAAAAGTATTAAAATAAAGACACAGTAAAACACCAGATAAAATCATTTCATATTTTGCATCTCAATTATTATAATAAATAAAATATTGTTGACAAAATGTAGGCATAAAGCCAATCGTAATGGAAATCGGCAGTAAAAGCTCGGAAAGCTTAATAAAAGTTTACACGCGCACTTCTGCTATTTGGCTTTCGTCTAGACAACTCTAAAATTCAAGATATTAAAATTTTAATCTAAGCCGACAAACAAAATTGAAGGTACAGGCGATTAGAAAACTATCAAGTCCGGTCTAATTTAAAAAATAAATAATCAGTAAGTTAGTACCTTGTTTCGTGTAAAAAATATGTTATGTGATGATATGAAAAATATGTAAACAAAATAAAAATATTTTAAAACTGCCACGAATATTTTCACAGTGAATATATTAAATAAAAAATAAATAAAAAACCTTGGCAGTTTTAAAAACATATTTATCATCAGATCTCTTTAATCTGGCATTTCAAAGAATTTGTCACACACCTGATCCTTAATCTTGACACTATTACCTGTATATACTAAAATATGAAATTTATAAAGAGTGAGTACTAATCCCATTATTCCTCCAATTTTTTAAAATTCTTATTTAAATTTGAGCCCAAAATAAGATCTAACGCGTCATGAAAATGTGTCAGTGCATTTTATTATGCTTTATCTACATACTCTTTAGGATCACTGTATTTGATAATTATGAGGTAGAGTAAAAATGGTATTTTTTCACATCGTTGTTTCTTTTGAGATGTGCTGCCAAAATAAATCACTGAAACACACACCTCGTCACAATTTCTGAATGTCAGTCGCAACTTATGACTTATAAACATTTATTATTTTCGATTTATTTATCTATGTTAATATTTATTTTAAAAATATTTTAAAATATTTTAAAATTAATTTTTAAATATATTTTAAAATTCTGCAGACAAAGCGTTATTCTGCTATATTTTATTGTTAAATCGAAAACTAAATAACATTACATTGTTAAAGAGATTATGATACAAAAAATAAAAGGTTCCATTTTGAATGCTGTAGAACTCTAATTCAATAATTTCACGCTATCAACACCATCGTGCACATAAAGATATTATCTCCGACACTTCCTCTCTGTAGTTTCTCATCACATTTCATTCAAAAATCCTCGTTTCTGCTGATAGTTATCACTTGTGTAAGCGAGTGTACGCCGCGGCTTGGCGTATATCCAGCACTTTGATGTCGCCGTACTAGGTCAGCATATCGAAAGTGCAGAAGGGAATCTAATGCATGATCCGAAATTTCCTCCGCAAAAATGGACATTTAATAAAATAAATTAAAATTATCACATCTAAAACAGAGTTTTGTTCATATTTCACGTCAAGACGAACAACAAAACATCAGAGTTTAATATATTTTCTACTTCATCTTATATTTTTCTAAGAATCTAGAACGTGGAACAAAGTACGGGGACGATTTCACGTGTCACGAGTAGTGAAGTTCAAAAACCGTTTCGAAGTTAAAAAAATGTCTTTATTTTTTACACTTTTTATCATGCTCTATGTAAAATTACTTTATGTTCTTTCACCTTTATACTTTTGTAAAGTAACACCTGAATTTATTATAATTTAATTATTTATTAATTCGAAAAAAACAATTTTTTTTTTTTTTCTAACAAATCTAAATGGATGTATCATAGTGCAAAATTTCGAGATTTTGTGTGTAAGTACCTAGTATATTGCATTCCACAAGGAGCTCAGTGGTCCAACGGGCGTGAGCATTACTAGCGCTATTGCAAGTAAAATGACACCAAGCGTGATCCGCGCTTGGATGGGTGGTGACAAGTGACATTAAAATTTTCTGGGCTCCCCCATAGTTCGAAAGGCACGTAAAGCCTTCGGTTGGCTGTCATTATTGTCGGCAGCTTGAAAACTATGCCACCAGTGTTGGTCACTTACACACTCGAAGAACTAACAATTAAATTCCATAAAAAAATAAAGATTATTATAAATTAGTAAAATTGCCGACTTGCACCGAGGGCACCTTACAAAGCTCTTGCTTTCTATTCTCACTATTTTGACTACTATTCATAATCCGGCCGACCAAAAATGGGATGTCTCGATGTTGGGCAAAATTTCGTTTGGTATTTATATTACGCTCGTAATAAAACTATCTGGGGGTGCCTGACAAAAGAACTGGTTTAGCTTTACGATGGGAAACTTTTGTGTTAGATTGTACTGCGTCGTATTTTGTGATGAAGAGCTAAAGAAATGGTTTGGGTGTAAGAATTAGCTATAAAAGATACAAGAATCTTTAGTCTATAAGAATTTGTATATAATATTTGTATATAAATATTCGTATTACGTGCTAGAGAGTCTCCAAGGGAACTATTAAAAGACATAAATATTTTGCCTCTCCCTTGGCAATTCATTTCATCATCATCAGGTATTTTTTAAGCTCCAGTGCAAGAGCACGACCCTCTCTGTACTACCAGAGTCTTACTTGGCCAGAGCAGCCAGAGGACTTGGCCTACACTCTCCTCGCTGGCCAGTCGAGTTGGATAGGTCTCATTGACGTTTATAAGCTTTGTTTAGCATGTATGCAATTTTCATTTATGCGTACATTATCTACTTGCGTCAGAATATACGTATATATAAGAAAAATTGTGATATTTATAGTATAAATCATTAAAAATTAAATTAAATTAGCTATGACAGCTTTTTGATTACAGAATATTTAAAAAAACATTGGTACCTTCAATAAGAGATAAATTTATCCTAAATTGCATAAATATTTGAGTTTGAGTTTATGGGGGATGGGACTGAGCCTAGAAATCTTAGAATCACACATTGTTTAGTAAAATATATACGGACAAATCACACAGATTGAGCTAGCCCCAAAGTAAGTTTTAGACTTGTGTTGCGGAATACTCACTCAACGATAGATAGATGGATAAGACGTTTATTTGTGGCTGTACATACGGTGGAAAATATACTAACTTACAAAACAAAACGTGCTAAAACATCTTATACCTACCTATAATCTATCGATCGATACTATATTTTGTAACAAACAAGATAGATAGATAAATAAAACGTTTATTTGTGAAAACTGCACAAACACATTCCCACACAAAGAAATACACGAATGATTTTTTAGTACATCAAGTACAAGTTTTTAGCGATGTGAAGCTGCAATTGCACAAAAAGGTCGTAGGCTCAGCGACAATATTGCTCAAAGAGCAATGCGCTGATTTTCAGCTAAAACTTTAGATATAGTTGCAAGTGCGATCAGTTGTGAAGATTTATAGATAAACATCCATTCCCCAGGTCAATCTGAAAAAGATCATTTTCCATCTTGATTCAGTTTGTATGAACGTGCTCTCAACATACTTAATTTTGCTAGACCTTACTTAGTTGGAGTCAAGTTCAAATTAAAGCTAGATTTGGGTAATGTTTTGTAAAATTAGTTTCAATTAAGATTTCCTTGGCAATCGCGGGAATTCTGGGATATTTCGTCTTATTTACTGCTTACTAGCTTATGTATTTGACTCTGTCTGCAGGCATGAGTCAACACAGCACGTCATTACATCAACATCAACCCAAAAGTTGTTGTGTATTTTATGCAACAGTTTTGTACAAGAGGGATCAAATAATAAGCGGCTAAGTGCGAGTCGGACTCGCCCATGAAGGGTTCCGTAGTAGCAAATAACATAATATAAAAGTCTTGTAGTATGTTTTTTTAATTTTTATATTTGAGTTGATTGAATGAAAGGTAAATTGCCGTTTATGATTTATGACGTGTTAAAAAAATATTACTTACTTCGCTGGTAGTTTTCATGGTAATGAACATCATATATTTTTTTTAGTTTTATCATTCTCTTATTTTAGTTACGGGGGGGGACACTTTTTTCCACTTTGGAAGTGTCTCTCGCGCAAAGTATTCGGTTTAGAAAAAAAATATATTAGAAAACTCAATATCATTTTTGAAGACCTATCCATAGATACACCACACGTATGGGTTAGATGAAAAATAATTGTTTGAGTTTCAGTTCTAAGTATGGGGAACCCCAAAATTTATTGTATTTTTTTCCATTTTTGTGTCAAAACCTTAATGCGGTTCACATAATACATCTCCTTACCAAGTTTCAACAGTATAGGTCCTATAGTTTCGGAAAAAAGTGACTGTGACATACGGACGGACCGACAGACAGACATGACGAATCCGTATGGGTTCCGTTTTTGCCATTTGGCTACGGAACCCTAAAAATGGTCGATAGCGTCGCGTTACGATGCTCGTCAATTGGGATGTGGACTGGGTAAAAAATATATTATATTTTATTTAGTCCGACAACAAGATATAGAAAAATAAAGGACCCATAATTATTTTGTTTAAGCAAAGTAGTAAAAATTCACAAAGAATCAGCGCTTCGAAGTTTCTAAATGGGGATGATGTACATCACCTTTGGTTAAAAATCGTAATTGATCATGACGTCACGCGAAATTTAAATGCGCTTTATCTGTGTAATTTTTTGCTAAGCAGAGAAAAAAATATGTATACCATACTTTTGCATTTAAGGTTCTAATACAAATATTGGCACGATAGAAATTTTATTTTCGACTGAATTACTCCTTAAAATATGTGAACTTAATAAAAAGGATATTGTTTAAGAAGAAGATTAAATCACCGATTGTAGAGAAGTTAAAATGCCACCATTCAACATGGTACAATTAATGGTTATATCAAGAGTCGGGGGATACAGCAAATGCAAAAAATACATTTGTTTGTCCTAGGCCGAACTACCTACACCAAAATTTTTTAGAACAGACAATCTTCATATAAACATGAGTATTCTTTCTAGCACGCCTATGTTATACCACTCATAGGATCAAAGCCATTCAAAATTTATAGCATGCGTACAAAATTTTAATGACTTGTTTTTGTGAAAAATGGAGTTATGATCGTGTGGAATTATTTACGATCTCGTTACGCCTAAACGGCCGAGGTTTTAATAAATAAAGCGCTATCAGATGTGTGTTGTCCCGGGAGAGATATGTGTCGTGTTTGTGTATTACTATGTCACATTTCGTGGTCGATGGTTCTGAAATTACCATTGTTTTGACCACAACCAATAATACTCACGTATTTTAAAATGACGCAATAGCAAAAGTTGTTCAGCATCATGTGCATTTTCCGGAGGTAAAAAGTCCACGCGAACGAAGTCGCGGGCTTAGGCTAGTTAGGTATTAATAATTTAACTTTTAGGTCTCCAACATGTCTGGTTGTAACATGTGCATTGAGATGCTTTTTCAAGAACAAATATAGAAAGTGAAAATATTGATACTCACATATTTTTTATTTGTGCTGTCATGACCCCTTCTGTTTAAGGCTCAACTCACACTGGCGCAGAGTCGAAGCGACGCGACGCGGAATGTTTTTACCTATAGAATATTCAACTCTATTTTTCCATTATTAAGATACAAATTTGTATTATGGAAATAGGGTAGGGTAGGGCGCGACGTCGCGAGTAGATACCACATTCGCGCGTCGACGCTTGTCTAGATTAGCGCGGCTTCGTGACTAAGGCGATTCGCACATTGCTCGTATGCTATTAATTGTATGCAAGTATTTCAACTTTTATAGAAAACACGCATAGGGCAATTAACTGACACCGCGTCACCGCGCGTAGTTTCTGTATGGCGTCCACGCGCAACGCAGCGGGGTGCGGAGCAGTGTGCCAATCGTGAAAGACGCGTCAGACGTCGGCTACAACAGACGGACCGAACGACGCGCGTCGTCACGCGTTAGTTGAAAACAGGACGCGTCGCGTCGCTTCGACTCTGCGCCAGTAGTGTAAATAGAGCCTAAGGTTAGGTAACGCAACACCGCCGGTAGAGTGGGCAAACAACCTCAGCCCCGCTAAGCGGCAACTTAATGCAATCGAGTGATAATGCACTCTGAGTACAATGCAATAGCACCACTAAGTAGGAGGATCACTTTACAGAGAGTGGCCATCAGTGCTTACGTACTTACTTATATATAAATATATGAAAGTTACATATAAACTATGTTTGCTGCATCTAAGAAAAACCTCGCAAATAATCATAACTAGAATACTGAATCTCCCCACATTTGCACAAAATTCGGGTAAAGATTTTAAGATTTTTTTAGATGTAAGTAATAAAAAATTCAGGTTAAAAAGTAAAAAAAATCTTATATATAATTAATAGGTAGTAGTTGACGTCAGATCATTTACTTACAGCTAAGTTTATTGCCGCTTCCTAAGCGCAAGTACACAAGAAGCGGCAACAAACTGTACAGCAGCATTTTCTCCAAAAACGGCAACTTACAACTATACTGATATCAAAGTAAGATATGTATACACTGTCATATCTTAATTCCTAATGGGGTAGACAGAGCATTTTGGGTCTTTCGACTCTAAGCAGACAGAGACGAGGACCGCAAGACCCAAAGGCCATTTTAGCATAAATATAGACGTTACAATGGGAAAAAGTATGAAATGAATAATGGGTTGCTAGCCGCATCGCTTATTAACATAATTCGCATTTTTTTCCCGGTCCCTTGTACGACTTCCAAAACTTTCTGCGAAACTAAAACACGCGAAACTCAATAAAAACTGTCTAAAACGAATAAGTATGTCATGCGAACATAGCTAGACACAAAATACGAAATGTACAGAATCAGCACTGTGGTCATATCGACCAGACTATGTCATATCTCTCCTGCCCATCGTGCCCCAGCAACTATACACAATAAGCGTGACGTGACGCGATGTATGTGAGGCCTCAGACAACGCTGTTAAGAGTCCCCCGACCCTAGACTTCTCCATACAAACGTAGTCTACGTTTAATTTTAAAACCACATGTCAGATTCCGGTAAAAATTGGTAATTGTAAAGAAATTGCAATTATCTAGGGTTATAACTGGTTTCCTATCCTAAAATTATGAACTGGAAAGAAAATATAACTATTTAGAAGTTTCCCATACTAATGGTCAAAAATGATATAAAACACTATATTCTATTTCAAGTTCATATTTTTACTGTGTCGGAAACTAGTTATAAACCTAGATAATTGCAATATCTTTGAAATTACAAAATTTTGCCCAAATCGGACATGTCGTTTTGAAATAAAACGTAGACTACGTTTGTATGGAAAGTTGTATTTTGGTCTAGGGTCGGGGGACCCTTAAAGGGGGTGGAGGGGAACTAGTTTTCTTTTATTATTTTTTTGAACAAGCTTTTATTGTGAGGCCAAAGTACCTACTTGTAAAGACAAATAAAATAAGCCCAAACCCGATGGAGTTGCGTCGTTTTATTACTGAGTTCCATCAACCACCTTCCGTCTCCGTGATCAAACCCTAGGCATTGTCTACGATAAAGTGCTCATCAAGACAAATCAAATTAGTCCTACTCAATGAGGTTGTGTTGTTTTATAACCGAGTTCCGTCAAATATCTCCTGGCTATATCTCATTGACGTTTGTTGAAAACTGAGTTGCAAGATTTGACATAAACAAACATTCACACATACATACAAGATACATTGCAAGTTAAATAAAAGCTTGTAATCATAAAAAAGTAATTTTATTTTAATTGCCGTGTGGTTTCCGGCAGAGTAGAATAGGGCCACACCAAGTACTCCCTTGGATGTCTCAGAAGGCGACTTAGGAAATACAATCCAAACAAAGCTTATAAACAGCAATGAGATCTCCAACCCGTCTGGCCAGCGAGAGTTTTTAGATTCATCTATGAGAGTGTAGGCCAAATCCTCTGGCTGCTTTGGCCAAGCTCTGGTAGTACAGAGCGGGCCGTGCTCCTGCAGTGCAGACAAAAAAACCTAATGATGATGAATATCAGCCACCGAAGTCCTCAGACAAACTTAGGCTTCCCCCAAGGTTTTCTAAAATTAAAATAATTCTTCGGCATAAGGCAGGACCTTGATCGATACATTATTTGAGATGTTTATAATGTTCCAGGAAACCCATAAAAACTTTCCTGGATTGCCATTCAAACCTGATCCGCACCGACAAGGCCCAAATTAAAAACAGTGGACACAGAAAGACCAGAGGTGCTATTTTTCAAACGCGGAGTCACTAAACGAACGATTTTCTGTATGGAAAAACCATTCGTTTAGGTGACTCCGCGTTTCAAAAATAGCACTTCTGATGATGAAATATATCAAAAGCCTGCATTCTGAGATATCTTTCCGTACACTGCATATTTTGCGTCGCAACCCTTACCCCGCGATGGCTCTCAAGCACGACTTTATCGTGAGATCTGATGCTCATATCTTTGTAGGTCGCCGCAGGTCGCCGTAATGACGCGGCACTGTCCAGGCGAAAATGTCATAGACAGGAAAGAGTTTAAAAATGCAGTCTTCTTGGCGTATTTGCGAGTTCTTGGGAGGTTTTTTCTAGGAGGAAACTAATACGTTTACGGACTGAATTTACTCTAATCGAGTATGGTCGACAAAAAGAGGGGTAGTATAAGTTTGACGCTAATGTCTGTCGGTATGTCTGTGACATCGTAACCCTCGACCAAATTTCTATGCGAGTTTTTTGAGCGAAAGCAAGTTCCCTTTTCCATTGTTCCTTATTGATTGTCTATCCGCTTGTTGTCTGGAAGAGATCACTCTAAGCGATTAGATCACCCATACATATGTATACAACGTGGAAGGGAAAAAAAATCTTCATTTGCATACTAAAGTGTGCAGCCACCCAGGCAATTTGTATGGGAATGACGAAATTTTTGTGTTTTTTGACTGTTATATTATTTTCATTATACTATTAGTGTTAGTTTGATTTAGTTTTATTTGTTCTTATTTCTTTTTTCTCAATTAATCTGAAGGTTAATAAAAAAAATGTAATTTGTCCCTATAGTTATCTAGTATAGCCCATGGTACGTGAGTACTATTATTTATTATGTGACCGTGGTTCAATTTATTACGAGTGTGACCCTTCCACGTTGTATTTTTTTAAGTTTTTTTAATACTTAAGTGCAATAAAAAGTTTATTCGTTCATTCATTCATTCCATTGTGAAGAGAAAAAATAAACTTTTTAGCCCAGAAAATCCTCCGATTCGCCTTTCTCACGCAAAGTTTAGACGACTTTACGTCACCTTACTGTAATCGTCAAACACTTACCACCAAAGTGCCTATAAACAGATAGATTCAATTACAAAGAAGATATAACAGTAACGACCCGGCCTATTAAACGAGAAATAAACAACACAGTAAAATATATTTTATGGTGTACGTGATCAATACGCCTAAAATCTATTTTAGTAACTGTATGTACGTACGGAAGAGGGCAAGAGAGAGTATCAAAAGTGTTCTAGACCGATATTCATACAATTTTTCAAAACTAAAAGCTTTAACTCCAAACTACACAACCGTTTGATAAAATTTCTATGAGACCATGAAAGCCCTTCAAACACCAAAAAAAATCCGCTATTCCAACCACTTAAATCAGTTACTTATTTCTAAACGTCAAAAAAACATTTTTGGGATTTGTATGAAATACAGGCAGATGACGTCATAGTTTCTTGAAGCAATAGCGCTCTTAATATCAGTTTTTAAAATCACGTTAATCGAATCAAACTTCATAAAATACGTTTTATTTTCGTTTTTCTTAATAGTTCCAATTAATTTATTATTGACCGAGGAAAATACGCAATTGGTCTAGACGTGTTCGATTAATCGGGAATAATACATAAAAAGGAACACATATACATTTTAATTGATAACATCCTTTTTTGAAGTTGGTTAGAAATCACACGATAGCCAGATAGTGTTTTATTTTAATATCAAACCAATTTACTCGTAAACTATAACATGACTATTTTTAACTCATTGTTGCTTGATACTGCAACGCTGGAACTTACGTACGTATCATCATCTGGTCTTTTTTAGTCTCCTCTGCAGGAGCACGACCCTCTCTGTACTACCAAAGCCATACTAGACCAGAGCAGCCAAAGGATTTGACCTACACTCTCCACGCTGGCCAGACGGGTTGGAGAGGTCTCATTGATGTTTATAAGCTTTGTTTAGCTTGTAATTCCTAAGTCGCCTTCTACAACATCCCCGGGAAGACTTGGAGTGGTGCTATTCTACTCTGCCGAAGACCACACGGCTAATGCTAGGGTACGTACGTATGACTTGTTGTTTTTAAAGTTCCGAGGTCATAAGACTCAATAGACCAGCATAGAAGTGGTGCAACATAATATATCGTACGCCTAAAATAGACCTTGGGTGATTAAGATAGCAGATATTGATTCCAGCTTGTTATACGGGTCACCCATTAGAAATATAAATGTTTCTTTACTATCTTTATGGGCTTGGGTTATTTGTGTTTAACCCTTTCGAGAAAAGAGGGGTATTACAAGTTTGATGCTTCTGTCTGCCTGTGAGTCTGTCTGGGACATTGTAGTCCTCGAATGAATTGCGATTCAGTTTTTTTACGTGTATTGTAGGTGATATTTATTGTATGAGCGAGAAATGCTGGTCTGGGAGAAATAAAAAAAACTTAGAATGTTCCAGCTGCTTCTCTTCCCACGCAGATCGTAAAAGCCGATCGAGGGAATGAGCAAAAATTGCGGCTAGCAACCCATCACTGTATTGATTGCTTTTCCATCTTCTCGCCCACCATGACGCTAAAAGTGGCTTTTTGGGTCTTGCGGCCCTGGGCTCTGCATAGAACCGCAAGACCCAAAATGCTCTGTCTGCTCCATTAGGGATAAAGACGTGATAGTATGTATGTATGTATGAGCGAGAAAAAACACCGAGACGTCGATAAAACTATATATTACGGAACTTTAAAACGAGTTTATGTACAATTAATTAATAGAAAAACAGCCGAGAAAATATTTACATGGAAGCCGAAAAAACAAAAATATAACAATTGACAATCACAAGAAAAACTTTTGACTTTAGAATTATTTGACAGTCAAAAAGGCGGGAAGATTATTCTACAAAAAACAATATTAATGTGCCAGTGTCACACTTCCTCTCAGTGACATTTACCTAAGGGCTACACATGTGAAAATTAACATATACAGTAAAAAAAAATGAACTATTTGAGCGCGTCGCTAACAACACGAAAACAAATTTTCTTCTGGTGGGTTCTTAGCTAATTGAGATACAGAGCCGACCTCAAAATGGGGATAAGGCGAGGAAGATTATGATGATGGGTTCTTAGCTAAGTTTGATCGGTTCAGCAGTTCAAATGCTATTTGGTGCAGTACTTAGGCGGTTTTTTTTTTAATTTGCCAGGCATAAAACTTGTTGAGTGAGCTGAATGAGTGAGAATAAAAAGACCTGTTGATGATAATGATGAACATAATTTAATAAATAAAATACAAAAGTGAAAATTACATTGAATTCCCTGTAAATTTAGTCTATGTGTAGGTAAATATAAATAGCTAAACTAATTACACAATCGGGCTCGGTGTCAACGTTTCTCGAGAAGTTTGTCATCCAATTTCCTAAGACAGTCCGACACCAAGATAGTGCTGATAGCTGAAGTTAAATTGGCAAAGTCTTGACCAATGGAGCACTTCATTCTTAGATTCCAAGACGTTTACAAAGCTTTAAAGTCATTTAAAAGTAAAAAATTAACGTGCGAAAGTGAGTTTGTATATTTGTTTGTTAACACTTCACGTCAAAAGTTTTCTAGAGCTCGTCCGTGCTTCGTAGGGCATGTGTAAGCCGTTCGTCCCGGCTGTCATCATTGTATGGCAGTCGTCAAGCTATGTCAGATGCCTTTAGGCAGCCTGAAAAATTTGACCAGTGTTGACACGAGAAACAAACAAAACTTCAAGCTTCAACCACTGAATTTAGATAAAATTTAATATGGATATTATTTGATACCCAGGGAAGGACATAGGATAGTTTTTATCCCGAAATTCCCACGGGGAAGACTAATTGCAGTCATACTTTTCTGACCCTTTCGTCACCCCAGCAATAGCAAACCACTCTATTAAGTATCTCTACGCCAAAAATCGTCACTGTGCGTGTCTATTTCCAAAAACATCGAATCCTCTAGCCAAAACCCGGCTGGTTTCAGCGTAGGTTTCGCGTAGGTCTTAAAAAGCTGACCTATAGAGCATCTAAATCATGTCTAAATTAATTCAAAATTGTTATTTTGAATTAATTTAGACATGATTCAGACCCACACAGAAGGCGAAGCGTAGGCAGACGAGCAGTCAAATGTCGGACGATATAAAAAGGCTGCAAGGCTGACCTGGACCATAATCGCCGCAGTAAGATCTGAATGGAAATCCATACAGATACAGATACATTTTCCCAGCAGACAGAGCCGAAGGCCGTAAGACCAACCCAAAGGCCTCGCTGAGCATGGTGGGCGTAAAGATGGAAAAAGAATCAGTCAATAGTTGTCAGATGGCTGTTCGCACCTATAACAAGCTGCCGGAGGATTTAAAGTAACTACGGTTGCTAGTCTTTAAGAATAGGCTGCGTGGTTTTCTTGTGGAGTAATGTTAGAAACATACAAGGAATATATGAATGTATAATTGTTGTTGGCGATGGATGGCGTAGAGCAAATGGACTGTATAATGATGTTTGGGAATTGGGACGGCCGGTTCCTTTTTGCAAGAAAACACCAGGTGGAATTTAAACTATATTTATTTCTATGACAATCTGTCTGACAATATTTACAAAGGCTTCTTAATTTTCTTGAACGTAGTCTTAATTCACAGCAGACAATGACGACGAACACACGTAGACACAACTTAGACAATACACATGACACCAATACACACTTGCAACGAGATAGTGGCAGTGTATTTCGGCTATCCCGTCGCACGCAGGTAGTAACAGCGTGCGTGAGGCTGTCGACCAATCACAATGCACGCGCGGTCATTCATCCGCATGACTGTAGTGGGGAGCTACCTGTTCGGTAGTCATTCCGGCATTGTGTTTGGTTGACCCTCTTACAATTTTGAGCGGCACGCTGTCTGTCGTTAACATCCTCCCTCCGGCGAAGGAGTTCCGCAGCCAAACTTGGTAGACAGCAGCGTGCAGCGCGTCCTCTCCCTCTGGTCCGGGGAGAGTGCGGTAATCAGCTTGATGAGCTTCGTGGTAGGTCGGCGAAATGTCCCGCCGGTTGTCCTCACGTCCACGTTGTGGACTACGCCGTCGGGTCCAGGGAAGGTTTGCTCGATGATTCCCCGGGGCCAGGTGTTACGTGGTAGAGTAGGGTCGGCGATGATGACCACGTCTCCGATCCTTAACTCTTCTTGTCGCCCTCGGTGACTGGGACGCGGTACGATCGTCGGCAGGTATTCTCGTAGCTACTGGCGCCAGAAGGTGTCGGCCAGCGCTGCGTCGTTTTCTTGGGTGACGACGTGGACCTCTTCTTCGCGAGTTTTTTCTTGGCAGGGTTCCCACTGCGGCCACTCAGACTTCGGCTGCTGCAGGAATTCGGGCCCAGAAAACCACACGTCGTCTTTGTGTGGTATATAGCCGCTCCTCGTCGCGAAGTCGGCCACGTTGAGATGAGTCGGCACCCATCGCCAGTCAGCTGCTCTGGAGGTCTCGGTTATTTCGCCAAGACGGTGCGCGACGAACGGTGTGTAGCGGCGGCTGCCATTACGTAGCCAGTGGAGCACGGTTTGAGAGTCGCTCCAGTAGTGGGTGCTGTCCACGGTGACACGATGATGCTCCTTAATGTTTTGCGCCAGTCTAGCGCCGATAAGCGCCGCCTGCAGTTCCAGACGTGGCACCGTTTGTGTTTTGAGCGGTGCCACTTTTGCCTTCGCCGCGATTAATGTGGTCTTCACGCTGCCGTCGGATAGTTGTAGCCTCCAGTAGGCCACCGTCGCGAAGGCGTCCTCGCTGGCGTCGCAGAAGACGTGGAGCTCCCTCCGTCGCACGTCGCTCCCTCCGTCGTAGCTCCGTGGCACTCGTAAGCGTCCGATGGTTTGGAGTCCGGCCAGCCAGGCATCGAAGTCAGCCGCGACGTCTTCAGGTACTGGCTCATCCCAGGCGGTGCAGTGGCGCCACAGTTTTTGCAGCGTGATTTTAGCCGCTATTGTGTAGCAGCTGAGAAGCCCGAGAGGGTCATAGATACTCATGACCGTGCTCAGGGCTTCTCTTTTCGTCGGCGCTCTCGTTCGTGTTCGGGCGGCGTCAGACACCCGATTTAACGCGATGTTGAAGCTCAGGCTGTCTGCGCCGGCGTCCCATAGGAGGCCCAGCATCTTTTCGGTACCGCCCAGTGGCGTCGTTGCAGCTTGGGCGCGTCGGTCCTCTGGTGTTGCGGCGAGTAGTTCGGCGTTGTTGCTGTTCCAGCCTCTCAGGTGGAAGCTGGCGCGTTGGTGGACCTCATCCACCTGTTTGATGACCTCCTTGGCTTGTGAGAGGTCACTGAAGCTCTCTACGAAGTCATCCATATAATGTGACTCCGTGATCGGCCGGAGAGCCGCTGGGTGTGTGTCCTCGTGTGCGCGTGCGTTCTTGTCTCGCACGCTGTGGGCCAGGAAAGGTGAGCTCGACGCCCCGAAGATCATGGACGTC
Organism: Acrobasis consociella; assembly: GCA_963555685.1. NCBI lineage: Eukaryota > Metazoa > Arthropoda > Insecta > Lepidoptera > Pyralidae > Acrobasis > Acrobasis consociella. The sequence goes on from OY743127.1 coordinate 3,750,658, forward strand.
ATCTTGAACTTGCCAGGCGGGTCGGATGGTCGGTCACGCCACAGGAACATTTGTGCTGGCTGGTCTTCCTTCCGGATCTTGATGCGCATAAACATATCTTCGATGTCTGCTGTGACCGCGTAGGCGCCCTCTCGGAAGCGGTAAAGGATCGCGTTGAGCGACCGCAGCATGTCCGGCCCCGGCAGTAGGTGGTCGTTAAGGCACGTTCCATGTGTCTTAGCGGCGGCGTCCAACACCACTCTTATTTTGCCCGGCTTGTTGACGTTGCGGACTGCGAAGTGAGGCAGGTACCACGCAACAGGGCTGGCGTCTTCAGTCCCGTCGCAGGGCTCGGCGTATCCTTTCGCCAACATATGGCGAATTTTGGCGTGGTACTGCTCCTTGTCGTTCGGGTCCTTTTCCAGTTTCGCCTCAAGGTTTCTGAGCCGCTTTAAGGCGGCATTGAAGCTCGGCGGCAGCTGTGCGTTGTCGCTGCGCCACGGTAGACCCACTTCGTAGCGCCCGTTGTCATGTCGCACGGTGCTTTCGAATATTTGCAGCGCGCGCTTGTCCTCTGTTGTGATGTGTCGAGAGGTCAGTGACACTCCCAACGCGTCGATCTCGAAGTGCCGAGCCACCAAGTCTTCCAGTGGTTCGGCGTCGGCGGGGTCGTCGGAGGCTACGTGCAGGACGTCGTGCGTGCGCCTCAGCGTGGTACTCGGTGTAGCGCCGTGTAGCACCCAGCCGAGCTCGGTTCGTGAAGCGGCCGGCTCGTTCGCTTCTCCACAGCGCAGCTCACGTGTGACAATGAGCTGCCAGTTGTCGGTCCCGATCAGGACCCGGGGCTTCGCGTCGCTGTAGATCACGCTGCTCGCGTCGAGGCCGCTCAGGTGCTTCATTCGGAGTACCTCAGCCGAAATTGACTGTGGCGTGAGGTTGAGGCTCGGCATGGTTCGTGCGGCGACACGGAAGTCCCTTCCGTCGACGCCTCGAAGGGTGATTTTGACACGGCGGCTTCTTATCTCACGGTGCTCGCTGCCGATGCCTTTTACTTGTAGACACGTCGCCGGACCGTCGGCGCCGATCTGTCGCGCCAGGTCGTCGTCCACAAGTGTGATGGTCGACCCTTCGTCGAACAGGGCGAACGTCTCGATGCTGCCGCGGCTGCCCGAGACCGTTACCGGGCAAATCTTCAATTTGATGTCACTGCGCGTAGCTGTCGCAGTGACGGTGGCGGTCTCGTCGTCGATGGCGGCAGGGGTTGCTGCAGTGGCCGCGTTGCTGGCGGCAGCGGCGTGGCGATCGGATTCGCCGTGAAGCAGCTTGTGATGAGGTCGTCGGCAGCCATCGATGCCACAGGTCTTCTTCTTGCAGTTGTAGCGTCGATGTCGGCTGGCTATGCATTTGAAGCACAGTCCCTGCTTCTTGACGACCTCCCAGCGATCGTCGTACTGCATCTTTTTGAATTTTGCGCAGTCCGGTAGTGAGTGCGGCTCTTCACATGCCGGACAGCGCATGGCGTCTTCACTCGTCGTGGTTGTGGCGTACACCGGCTTCTTTTTCGCCTCCGGACGCGAGGCAGTGGTAGCGGCGGTGCGAGGCGGCTCTCGCTTCAGTTGACCCGCTGCGCTGAAGCCGTGTTTGAGGGCGCGGTCGGCCTCCCTCATAAGAAAGGTCGCTAGCGTGGCGATCGTTGATGGGCCCGGATGGTCCTCGGCGTAGTCACACCATCGTGACTTAAGGTGTGGGCTGACCTTCTCGAGCACTTCTCTCACCAGCATCGGGTTGTGTAGGTAGCTCTGCTCCACGTTGTTGAGAACAGCCACGACGTTTTGCACTTTCACGGCGAAGGCGTTGAGCTCCGTTGCTGTTGTTCCCAGTCGTGGCAGGCGTCGGATGTCCTCGAGCGCTAGGTCGACCAGTATCTCGGGCCGACCGAAGCACTGCTCCAGCGTTTTCATGACGACGTCTGGGTGAGTGGCGGCGCTCAGCAGTGGTGCTACGACGTCGCGAGCTTCACCGCGTAGGCAGTTGCGTAGCCTAGCGATGTTCTCCGTGGGCGTGAATTTGTAGATGCGCGTTGTTTCACGCATCGCGGCGGCGAACTGCACCCATTCCCTCGGCGATCCGGAGAAGAGCGGCAAGTCTGTCGTCTGGCGCGGCGGTGGCCGAGATGACATCATCTTCTCCAGAACGGATGCAAGTTGCTCGATCCCTCGGCCGCGTGGTGTCGGCGACCTCCTTCGCGGCTCTGGCTGGTGTGGCGTCCAGTCGATCCGTCTGCTTCTAGCGGCGGGCGTTGCTGCGGCAGGCGTCGCCGCGGCAGGCGTCACGGCGGCAGGCGTTGCGGCGTCCGACGTCACGGCGTCAGGCGCCGCGGCTGCAGTCGTCGCGGCGTAAGGCGCCGCGGCATAAGGCGCCGCGGCGTAAGGCGTCGCAGCCTCAGATGATGCAGCGGTGATGGCGCCCGTGCCCGTCGCTTGAGGCACAGGCACGTTGGCGGCAAACTGTTCGGGTGCGAAGTCTGCTGTGGTCTCCCTCCGTTCAGTGAGGGCGGCTGTCGGCGTCGTTTCGTCGAGCCACGCATGGACGCGCTCGATGTTCCGCGTCGGCTCGTCTTCTTGTGCGCTGTCGTCGTCCTCTAGCTCGGCGAGGTCGGCGGCCAGTCGCTTCTTGACTAGTTCAGCTTCGATCTGGAGTTCCTGGCGTCGAATAGCTGCCAGGCGTTCCTCTGCTTCGAATTGCAGGCGCGCTACTGCACTCGCGGTTGACCGCGTAGAGCGCGCAGTTCGCGATCGAGTCCCGGTAGCAGTCGGCTGCCCGGAGTGCCCCGCCAGTCGTGTACGGTACGGCTCACGTACAGGCCCGGCAGTGGGGCGCACGTCCGTCGAGCGAGCAACGGGCTGCGGCGCAGGTGTTGGGGCGTCGGCGGGGCCCCCAAACCGGACAGCAGGTGCAGCGCTGGACGCGGACGGCGACTGTGGCGGCTCGTCGAAAACACGGCGAGTTTCTTCCAAACCGCTTTGGCTTCGGGTCACGACCATGGTGTTTGTCTTGCACGCAGATTCTTCTTTGTTCATCCGGCTTGAAGGACCACGATGTTGGCGATGGATGGCGTAGAGCAAATGGACTGTATAATGATGTTTGGGAATTGGGACGGCCGGTTCCTTTTTGCAAGAAAACACCAGGTGGAATTTAAACTATATTTATTTCTATGACAATCTGTCTGACAATATTTACAAAGGCTTCTTAATTTTCTTGAACGTAGTCTTAATTCACAGCAGACAATGACGACGAACACACGTAGACACAACTTAGACAATACACATGACACCAATACACACTTGCAACGAGATAGTGGCGGTGTATTTCGGCTATCCCGTCGCACGCAGGTAGTAACAGCGTGCGTGAGGCTGTCGACCAATCACAATGCACGCGCGGTCATTCATCCGCATGACTGTAGTGGGGAGCTACCTGTTCGGTAGTCATTCCGGCATTGTGTTTGGTTGACCCTCTTACAATTTTGAGCGGCACGCTGTCTGTCGTTAACAATTGTGATAGAAATAGAATGAGAGATAACCTTTGACATTTGCATGCCTAGACAGGTTAAAAGTGTGATCAAAAAATTGTAAACTAATGTAACCACTTTTACAGCAATAGTGATGGGTTGCTAGCCGTATCGCTTATAAACATGGTCCAATCTCGCCCAGTCCCTCGATAGGCTTCTACGATCTGCGCGTGAAGAGAAGCAGCTGGAACATTCTAAGTTTTTTCTTTTCTCCCAGACCAGCATGGAAATCCATAGAAGAGGCATATGTCTGCTGGACGCAAACATGCTGAGAAGAAAGAAAAAAATCTGACAGAGAACTATAACATACTGCGACGTTTAGCGATAAATAAAAGCTTAAATAATAAAAGAGCAAATATTTCCAAACAGCGAAATAAATACGAATATAAATCAAAAACAACTGTCAGAATTCGCTAAATCAACAGATCTCTGGCAGCTAGTTATCCAAAACAGAGAGATATAAAACAATGTTAGTGATTTCCAATAACCATTTATAAAAGAAATCTGAGGAGGAACGGCCATTTTTATGTCCGCTTCAGAGCAGGCCTTCAGTCTGGAAGCTATTGGAGTGTTTAATAGATTTCCGCTTAGGCTTATGCCGAAATAAAACTTGGAACGTTCTGTTTTATTTCCTATTATACTCATTTTCACAGATCCAATAGTTTTTGTTTTCATTTATCGAGTGGGGTGACTGACTTTTTGGGCTTCCATCTTAGCAAATCGGAATGGCGATTTTATATAGCTGTGGACCAGTGTGTGAGCTTCCATCTAAAGACATATGACGTAGACCAATGACTATCATCTATATATATATATATATATATATATATTTATTTTTATATATTTATTTATTCTCCCATGCTGGTCTGGGAGAAATGAAAAAATTTAGAATGTACCAGTTGCTTCTCTTCCCGCGCAGATCGTAAAAGCCGATCGAGGGAATGGGCAAAAATGCGAATCATATTAACAGGCGATGCGGCTAGCAACCCATCACTGTATTGATTGCTTTTCCATCTTCTCGCCCACCATGACGCTAAAAGTGGCTTTTTGGTCTTTCGGTCCTGGGCTGTGCATAGAGCCGCAAGACCCAAAACGCTCTGTCTGCCCCATTAGGGATAAAGACGTGATAGTATGTATGTATGTATGTATGTATATTTATTTTACTGGTTCAAGTGAACTTCAAAAATATATAGATAAATAAGAAATTATTAAAGTAAACAGTACATAAGTGCTACATAGAGTGCTAAAGGTCCCAAATTATAAGGCTACGCAAATAGATGTAAACTAATACCAGAAATATTGGCAGACAAACGAGTGATCCTATAAGTGTTCCGTATTTTCCATTAAAGTAACGGATCCCTAAAAAAATCTACTTTTAACGACATTTTAACAGCCAATAGCATTAATTATAGTCTGTATTGAAAACATGTTTTTGCTGTAACTGCTAATAACCTAATAACTATTATTCACATCTCCAATATAAAACGAGCTCGCAAAACCGACGGTACATACTATAGTATAAACAGAGTCCTATTAACAGTTTATGAAGTAATCCAAAAAAACTGCATTGTTTGCGCATTCCAATAATAAAAAGCTAGTTAAAATGCTATAATGTATGTTTTTTAAGCGTAATGTTTCTAGTTAGTGTTTTGAGGTAAATTTTTAGCTAATATTTTAGCTAAATATATTTGAGCTAAATATATTTTTTATAGCTAAAGTTTTTTTTCTGTACTGCGGGAATAATATTGACAAAATAATAGGTATATAGAGTTTTTGAATAACAGCGGATTATACAATCCAACTGCGACATATACATACTTACACTATCACGTCTTTATCCTTAATGGGGCAGACAGAGCATTTTTGGTTTTGTTGCTCTAAGCAGACAGAATTCAGGACTGCAAGATCCAATAGCCACTTTTAACGTGATGATGGGCGAGACCTAGTCGCTTGTCTTCCCAAGCAGATCGTGAAAACCGATCGAGGGAATAGGTGAAAATCTAAATCATATCAATAGTCGATGAGGCTAGCTATCATCATCGCTAATTTGATTACATTTTTCCATCTTCAGGCCTACTAACGCCCTTAAAATAGCCTTCGATTTTAACATTTTTACAGCCCTAGGCTGTATCTGCCCCATTAGAGATAAAGACGTGATAGTGTATCTGTATCCTCACAGTCGTTCTTCCTTCGATTATCTTTTCTGGTAAAATAACTAAGGCAAATTCAAAATTCAAACGGTCACTCAATAATAAGACTTTACAGACACTTTTTCACATCAATAAATAACATTTACATTACATGTAATGTAAATTAAAAGTAAATTTATTATTTAAAAAAAAGCTACCAGTGTAAGAAGAAACGGCGGAAGAAACTTATTTTCACAGTATTCGCCTACTTGGTCGTCTTATTGATCGCCTACTCGCCAAAAAGGCTTTGTCATATTATTATTATTATTGTCTTTTTTAATTAATAAATACTTATAATAATTGATACATTACAATATAACGCGAGAGCTAACAAACATACACAAACGGCTGAATAAAATAACCAATTACGCGATCAAAAAGCTAAGTTCTCTCAAACTGCTTAGTTTCCCAATTTTCGAACGTGGAAATGGCAGAACATTTTTGCCAAACTAAACTGCTAACTACTAATTGGATTTGAAAAGTACCGTAGGCATTACATACAGGGCCACATAAGCATTTTAAAAGCGTCTCTTTAGCAAAGCAAAACTAGCAACAGAACTGTTAAGTTTTAGTTGCCGACTGCTGTATTTACACATAGAAATTCTATTAAAAAATTACAATTAAAAACGTTTAAAATCTTAACTGTTTTTTAACAAGTGTAACGTTTACGATGCTTCTGTTCCTAAACGTTATCGTTAAATAGCTATAACGTTATTTTTAGTGTTAATTCTTAGGTTATTTATGATATAACGATAACTGTTTATTTGTGGCCTCATAACTCTTGAAAATTGTGAAATTTCAGGTGTGTTCTAGTGATGGATGTTTGTTGTAATATCTGTTTCATAATACGTGCATAAATTTTACGAGTAACAACCAGACAAATGTCTTTCATTTTTACTTTAGATAGGCCATATTTCTTCTTCTTTCTTTATTTTCATCATCATCATCATCATATCAGCCACAGGAAGTCCACTGCTGGACATAGGCCTCCCCCAAGGATGTCCAAAACGACCGATCGCAAGCTATTTTATTTATTTAAATTAATTACAATAAGTTTATTTTCGCGGAGGAAAATAAATATTCATTAATAAAAAATAAATAAATAAATGTTAAGGCCAGGTACCTTTTTTACCAGTCAAACAACAGGTGATGCTGAGAAAGTAATTTTTTGGGGTAAGTAGCTGAAACTTACTAAAAAAAAACAAATCCATACAACTTTGATGGTACTCTCGCTGAAAAACATATTTTCTCAATAGATTTATTTTTTAACCGACTTCAAAAAAAGAGAAGCTTATCAATTCGTCTCGATCTTTTACTTTTTTATGTATGTTCACCGATTATTCAAAGACCTAAACCAATTTGAATATTTTTTTTTGTTTGAAAGTGCATGCTTGTCAGGAATTCCCATAGAATTTTATCAAAATCGGTCGAGTAGTTTCGGCCGCTTGGGGGTAAAGTCAGTTATTATTTTTATAAAATTATTGAATATATTCGCTAATTTCGTGCTTTTATATAGTATTTAGCATAGTGGATTTTGGATTTTTTGTGGCTTCGCTCCCCGTAGGAATTTCGAGATAAAAACTATCCTATGTCCTTCCCTGGGTATCAAACTATATCCATATCAAATTTCACCAAAATAGGTTTAGTAGTTGAAGCGTGAAGTAGTAACAAACCAACAAATATACAAACTCACTTTCGCATTTATAATATTAGTAGGATTAGAGAAGTAAAGCTACCTTTTCCATTGCCATAAACATAAATTCCAATAACTACTACAGAAATTATCGAAAATGACGATGCACCGTTATCGTAATGAGTAAGAAAACAGGTTCCAACCATAATTATCGTCAGGCAACGGAAGTGCAGTCATAATGCATTGATAAGAAATTGCAGACATGTTTCAGGTACTGTTTCTTTCGGTAGTCATGGCAATTCCAGATAAACGGATAAAATTATCTAAAGTACCCAAAGATGGCCTCTGTCGCTCGCTGATGGCACAGAATTAGTACTAGTTCTGACGTAAAGAAGTCTCTCACTCAGCAAAGAAATTCAAAGAACTATCTACTCAATGTCGTTAGCAATATGGTTTAATTTAGCTCGCGTCAGAACTCAGCACCTTTTCGTTTAGATGCAAATCTATTACAAGCTAATTTCATTCTTATTACTCTAGATTAACGATTCAAACACAGAATTTTCTATTGCGCAGTGGTTGCCGCGCGCAAAGTATAATGTAGCGAGCGTTTCCAAACGGACGTATGTTCAAATCAATCATATGCGAAAGATTCATAACAAATGGTCTTGGACCACTCGTTATTTTGACATTTTGTAGCATAGAGATATGTCATAGAGAATCCGTTCCAATTCACGCTAAAATTCGCGGGGAAATTTTTTGAAAACCATAGACAAATTTTCGAAGTTTTCTACGTAAAACAATGTTTATCGATGACACGACGGTTTCAAAAATACGAACAAACTTGTTTTTACGAGAGGGGTGAGTTAGAAAACTACAAATTCTAGGTTTCGGTAAGTAGCTCAAAAAAAATTGCACTCCAGGGCTTTAATGTTTTTTCCGGCCTTTTTTCTTCTAAGACTATAAATTAACATTTGATTTGGAGTTTAGCAATTACATACTACAAATCATCATCATCATCAGGTCTTTTTGTCTCCACTGCAGGAGCACGACCCTCTCTGTACTACCAAAGCCGTACTTGGCCAGAGCAGCCAGAGGACTAGGCCTACACTCTCCTCGCTGTTCAAACGGGTTCGAAGGGTCTCATTGATGTTTAAAGCTTTGTTTATGCTACAAATAATGAAAATGTTTTAATAATACTTGTTGGCGACAGGTCTGGCAACCTTTTTGCTTGGTTGCTAGGTAAAAATTGTATTCTTTTGTTATAACAATCTTGTCAAAAACTGGCTAAAATAAAAGATTCGAAAAATATAAAAATATTATTTATCAGTAACATCTTGGTGTCAGAAGGTTAAATTTAAGAACCTATAATGCATACTCGAAGCCAAACAAGAAAAAATAATAACAAAAGGAGTGAGGCTAGTGCTGATTTTGGCTCGGTAGCCTCGGCAGTCTCGTCCGCTACAGTTCAGGCGCGAGTGCTCGCCGCGGAGGCCCAACATCTGCGCCGCATCACAGATTTAGAGCGCGCCGTGGCCGAGGCAGAGCATCGCGCACTCGTTGCGTCCATAGAGGCGCAAAGCAACGGGAGCCGGCGATCAAGTTGCCACAGCACCAGGATAGTACAGGACTGGTTAGAACGTGGAGATACAGGAAATGGTGATCCTATTGCTTTTTCATGCCCACCTCAGGAACCAAAGGAGACGTCGCACACTCTCATCCCAGCGTCCGTGCCCTACCAGGCACCTGTGGGCGCGATGATTGTGTCGCCTTTAGGCGTCGCCTCGTCTGCATCAGGGCAAGAGCTTCCAAATACGATCCCAACCTCACTATGTTTTACATCCGCATCGCTTCATCATGACCAAAATAATTTACATAAAACTACGAGTACTTATTGTCCTACTTATTTCAGTGCACCTATATATACGTTGGCGTCACAAAGTGGCACGTTCTACGCCACTGCGCCCGCTCCAGATCCCAGAGCCGTATGTATGGAGGTGCCCAGCTGCAGCGGAAGGCCTACCTGTCCAGCTGAAGTGGATACACATACACGTCCAAACGCTTATTATTGTTTTAATAAAAATATTAGCTCTAATAAAAATGACACTTTACAATTAGCTGAAGCCGTCGCTAAGATCGCCGTCGCTGCAGGTTCCCGTAGCGTTCCGAAGGTCAGTGTGAATTTACCTATATTTGACGGAAATAAGCCAACAGACTGGCTCTTTTTTAGAAGGGCATATCAAATCACCAGCCCTTCGTATTCGCCGGAGGAGAACTTATCAAGAATTGGTGCCGCTTTGAGAGGGCCAGCCCGTGACGCTGTAGCGGTCATGTTGGCAGCCGGGTCCGATCCACTCGACGTGATAAGCTCTCTTGAGGTTGAATTTGCTAGGCCGGAACGCATTGTCCTAGACCAATTAGCCTTAATTAGAGCATTGCCTAGGATTTCCAATCAGGAGACGGCGAAGGAAATAAATGCTTTCTCATGTAGAGTGCGGCAGTGTCTTGAAGTATTGCGGCTGCTCAACATGCCTGAGTATGCTTCCCCTGAGCTTTCCAACGAGATCGTAGGAAAGTTTACAATCACGTTGCGATCTCGATGGACATGCTTTGCATACGAAAGGGAGAGGGACCCTGTAAGAAAATTTCGCATGGAACTCCTATCCGAGTTTCTCAAGCTCGAGGCGGAGATCAAATCAAAATACGATTATATTCCCAACATAGTCAAACATGACATTGTCAATGTTAAACCTATCAGATGTCATGTCACAACAAATGACTCTATGCCTTCATCGTCTAATAAAGTTACAAATAATAAGGTTTGTAATAATAAGGTTTGTCTATTCTGTAACAAAGAAGGTCATATTACGGTAGACTGCAAAACTTTTAGTTTGATTTCAATTGATGAAAGGTGGAAATGGGTAACCGACAAAAAAGTTTGCCACAAATGTTTCGTAAAAGGTAATCATTTTTATCGCAAGTGCAAAAAGTTTTCGTGTGAAAAGACAAACTGTTTCAATAAAGGTACCCATCACACCTTGCTACATAGGGATGTGCCACAAGTAACCGTGACCCATATTGATAGTAACATTGATGATGCCGCTCAAAATAGTGGTCCGGATAACGATGCTACCATTTCAGATGCTGTTATAGTAGCGCATAATAGCATTTCCGAGTCGGCAAAAGTACACCGTTCCCTTTTAAAGGTAGTGCCGGTCAGTGTGTCTGGCCCTAAAGGTACTGTTAATACATTTGCACTACTTGATGACGGCTCGACTGCTACTTTGGTCGATTCATCCGTTGCCGACGCCGTAGGTGCTACTGGTAAGCGGTCCGTTCTCCGGGTGAATGCTGTAGGCGGGATGTCAAAGGAATCTGACGTCACTTTCGTGTCTCTTGAGGTTAAAGGTCGTCGTAGCTCACAAACCTTTAGGTTAGAGAACGTTCGGTCCATCTCAAACCTTTCTCTATCAAGTCAGATCATTAAATCTAAAGATTTACTCGCTTACGATCACCTAGCAGACCTAATTGAGGAACTGAGCTACGACGAAGCCAAGCCAATGTTACTGATTGGTGTCGACAACTGGCACTTGACCGTGCCTCACATGGTCAGACGTGGTAATCGGCGTGAACCGGTAGCGACGTTGACTTCGCTCGGTTGGGTCCTTTTCGGATGCATGAAGTCGAAGTCGTCGCCGGTAGAGTTCATTAATCATTGTTACTTAAGTGACTCGGATTCCTTAGACCTACAGCTTAGAGAATATTTTCGTGTGGATTCCATAGGGATCTCTAAAAAGGAATATTTTTCCGAGAATGATAAGCGAGCTATCGACATTTTAGACAAAACCACTCGCCGGCTTGACGACGGAAGGTTTGAAACCGGACTTTTGTGGCGAGCTAATATCAATGATATACCAAACAGTCGAGAACTCGCATTTTCTCGCTTTGCCAGCCTAGAGAGAAAAATGAGGAAGGACAAAAATTATGCGGATGCTTATAGGGAGAATATTCGTTTAACTATCCAAAAAGGATACGCGGAACTTTGTAACACACTACCAAATAGCAACAGCATAGTTTGGTACCTTCCCCATTTCGGAGTCATGCACCCTCAGAAGCGCAAGCTTCGTGTGGTTTTCGATGCCGCGGCAACGTCATCAGGAGTAAGCTTAAGGCTGGTTTCACAGCTATCCGGGATATCCGTACGGGCAGTCCGTGCGCGGAAGGCCCGTACAGGTCACGCCCGCACCGCTCTGAAACGGGGTTTCATTTCATTCAGTTCAGTGCGATACGGTTGCTAGCGGGAGACAGTCGCTTACAAATATGAATACAAACGTTTTAAAAATTATGTGTGTATATTTAATTTGTAAAAGACGACGACGACAGATAAAAAGACTATGGGCCCATCCCATCCTCGAAGCAAGATATTTCGAAAGTGCATTTGTCAATTTAAACCATAAACTCAGGGACGATCCGCGCAAATTTTTCAATTATTTTCGTATGTCGGTTAGTAGTTTTGATGAATTACTATCAAGGTTGGAGAATAGAATAAAACATCAAGACATTTATCGTGCTGCTATACCTCCGATTGAAAGACTGGCGCTTACTTTGAGGTAAATATATTTTTTTCAATTGTTACATTATTTGTTTTAAGTATTTATTTTAGAAAAAAAGAAAGAACATTCACTTGGCCGCAAACAATAAAGTACACTTAAAAAATAATCGCTTATTACAAGTTTTAATTAAACATTTAGAGGTATTCGGGTTGCATTTCGGTCGAATCGTTGGTGGACACGCTTGATGGAGATGCAGTTGGTTGTACAGTGTAAGTAGCTGCCGTAGACTGGTATCCGGGTTGCATTTCGGTCGAATTATTGAAGGACACGCTTGATGGAGATGCAGTTGGTTGTACAGTGTAAGTAGCTGCCGTAGACTGGTATCCGGGTTGCATTTCGGTCGAATTGTTGATGGACACGCTTAATGGAGATGTAGTTGGTTGTACAGTGTAAGTAGCTGCCGTAGACTGGTATCCGGGTTGCATTTCGGTCGAATTATTGAAGGACAGGCTTGATGGAGATGCAGTTGGTTGTACAGTGTAAGTAGCTGCCGTAGACTGGTATCCGGGTTGCATTTCGGTCGAATTGTTGGTGGACACGCTTAATGGAGATGCGCTAGAATTTGACATCAACTGAATACTCATGGCAGAATTTAATACCTCCGATCGAAACAAAAGCTTTTGATATGTCGTAAATTTCTTTATAATTGGTCCCAAAGACTGAAAAAAAGACAAATCATCACTGTCAATGTTGGTTACACTTTGATTCAATAGGGCGAGTATTTGATTGTCGAAGTCACTATTTTGCTGTGGTTGTCCTCTTTTACGTTTATTTTGTGAAAGCCATGGAGCACTGCTGTTCTGAGATACACTTGTAGGAGTCTGAGTTACTGTTTGAGTGATGGGTGCCTGAGACGTCGACGACGAGGTTTGAAATGTTTCTTGATCGAAGTTTTGTTGAGTAGCTAAGTTTTGAGAAGTTGAATTGGTAGATGATGGACTGGATAAAGATTCGTCTGCTTGGTTTTGTATAACTTTATCTAAGAATACCATTTTTGGTGCCAACACAAATTTTTTCTTTGGCTTTGCTCCGCTGCCCGAAGGAGTATTTTTTTGTGAGGCCTTAAATTTTATGTATCCGTCTCGTACTGTCCTCCACCGTAGTTGGATGTCCTTGACTGAAACAATGAAGTTAAAAAATTTAAAATAAGTTGTAGAAAATAAAATATCAGTCTACATTTCCGTGCTTCTTTATAAGCCGCGCGCGTCCGAATAATCGCAAGGAAAGGAAATCAGCACCTTTTGTCGCTCGATTTAAAGTACAAGTTGAATTAGTTAAGATGCCTAAGACCGCGCGCTGCCTACGACTGACACAAGGCACGGGAGCCTACATTTAATCAAAGTGATGTAACTAATATAAACAGTGATGATTTGTCATTTTTCAGTCTTTAGGACCGATTATAAATAAAAAAAAGACATATCAAAAGCTTTTGTTTCGATCGCAATTATTAAATTCTGCCATGAGTACCTATTCAGTTGAAGTTGATGTCAAAAAGTTGACCTGGATACCAATTAACGGTAGCTACAACCAAAGCACTTTTACATTAAGCATTTACAACGATCAATACGGTATTTGACCGGTATTGAATTTGATGTATTTTGTGGAATAATATAAAAAAACGCTTTATATGAAATAAAAAATGAAATAAAAATTTAAATCGATCAAAAAACAAAAGAGATATAAGCGTTTGAAATTTTAAATTAGACAGAGATGACGATATACGATTGTGACGTCATTAGCCTGGACCGCCATAAGAACTTGTAGTAAATTTCGTTTTTCAAGAAAGAGATAGAAAATGATCTTTAATAGCTTATATCTCTTTTATTTTTATAGATATTCAAAAAGTGGTTTCTACTTATTTTTAGGACTGGGAGAAGTTTTATTAACGATATTAAAAAAATGTAGTCAAATACCCCATAAACCCCATTATATGTCAATGCAAGATATACGGGAGCTACTACAGTGTACAATCTATCCCTATGGGGGAAACAACGATAAAACCTATATAATCTCATCTCATAAAAGTAAACTAATTGTATATTTTCAGGTTTTTGGCGACCGGAAGCGATTATGCGGACTTGTATTACACATACAGAATGGGAGTTTCTACGATCAGCGGCATAATAAAAGAAGTCTGCACAGCAATATGGGAAGAATTACAAGATGAATGTTTGCCGCAACCTACTACAGAGAAATGGTTACAAATTGCGGCAAGGTTTCAACAAGTAACTAACTTTCCAAATTGCATAGCAGCTATTGACGGTAAACATATTAGAATAATTAATCCCCGCGGGGGGGGATCAATGTTTTATAATTATAAATCTTTTTTCTCAATTGTATTGCTGGCGATGTCTGACGCTAATTATTGTTTTACTTATATAAATGTTGGATCATGCGGTAAAAATTCTGATTCTAGCATATTTAAAGAAAGTGCTTTATTTAGAAATCTAGAAAATGAAAATATGCATATTCCGGCAGCTAGATCACTGCCTGGGACTGATATTGCTGTTCAACATGTGATAGTCGGCGACGGTGCGTTTGGAATATCAAAACATGTATTAAAACCCTATTCACGGATCAACATGACTTACAAAAAGAAGATTTTTAACTATAGGTTGAGTCGGGCTCGACGATATATTGAGTCAACATTTGGGATCATGTCAAATAAATTTAGAATATTCCACAAGCCAATGAATGTAAGTTTTAACTTGGCTAAAGATATCGTCAAAGCGTGTTGTATTTTACACAACTTTATTAGAATTAGAGATGGTTACAACGAAGAAGACACCCTTACAATTGTGGGCTTAGAAGACTTAGTCAGAAATGAACGAGCTAGGGGAGGAAATGATCTTCGTGATTTATATGCTAATTACTTTATATCTGATGCAGGGCGACTTCCCTGGCAGGATAATTATATATTTTAAGTATATTAACGTATAGGGAGTGCCTCCGCTGCCGGCACCGGTTCCCAAAAATATCACTAATGGGAACCGGCGGTAAGTATACTGCCGGCAGCCGAGATTTAAATTAACGGCTGCCGGCGCCGGCACTCAAGATGGCAACCGGTGACATGACAACTGACAATGCGCAAAAGGCTGGGTTCCAGTGCCGGTAAACAAATATAACCTCAAAGATTCGACTATTCATCGTACGTACGTTTATGTACTATAACACTTTCAGAGTTTATATTACGCAAATATTACGACGAAAAAGTAGCTTTATTTCATTCACCAATCATACAAAACAACTAGTGTATAATATACCTAAGTTAGACGGCCAGTATGCCGGTAGCCAATTCGGTAACCGGCGCCGGCAGCCTATGCGGCAACCAGCGCCGGCAGCTAGTTTGGTAACCTGCGCCGGCAGCGGAGGCACTCCCTAACGTATAACATTTATTGTTGATCTGTCAACCAACGCGATGCAGACAATACATAAATTATATAATTTCCCTGGCCGATTTCGGCTACGGTGACTGACAATTGACTGACATAAAACCATTGTTCGCGAAAGCCGGATTTCCACGTGTTGTTTGACAGGTTAATCTGGGTTATTTAATAGTTTAACATTTTTAAATAGAATTAAACTTCTACTTACCAAGTTTTGGTTTTTCTTCTTGTGACAAACCTTCAAACATCTCATCACAAATATCTTCCCACGCCTGAGCCCGGGCATCTTTGTTTTTATAATTTGTATTCGACGCATCCCATAAACAGGGTTTACATTGCACTAAGTCCACGAGCAACCCCGTGTCAATAAATCGTTTCATATCGACTGTACAGAGTACTCCCGGAGCACGTGAGTTCCGTGTCGCTGTGAAACGATGAATGAGCAGCGACGAGATCGCGGCAGCATACGGGCGGGTCCGGGAGCGGGACGCGGGTGGCTTTGTACGGGCTCTCCCCGGAGCGGGTCGCGTCCGCACCAATCCGCGTCGCTGTGAAACGATGTTCTAGTTCCTCAAGTGTGCTCCCGCTCCGGGCGCCCGTACTGACAGCCCGTACGGATATCCCGGATAGCTGTGAAACCAGCCTAAATTCGCTCCTTTTACCAGGTCCAGATCTGCTACAGCCTCTTTTAGCGATTCTGATGCGATTCGGAGAGGGAGAAGTGGCAGTCAATGGTGACATCCGTGAAATGTTCCCTCAGACTAAAATAAGGCTCGAAGATCGTGACGCTCAGAGGTTCCTTTGGCGTGACGATCCATCACGCTCTGTCCAGGAATACCGAATGACGTCTATGATCTTCGGTGCTACTTCAAGCCCAACTACCGCAAACTACTTAAAGAATCGGAATGCTGAGGAACACAGGGCACTCTCATCCAAAGCCGCAGATGCCATAATTAAGAACCATTATATGGACGATTATTTAGGCAGTTTTGACACAGTCGCAGAAGCTGCTCAAGTGGCCTCAGACATCGTCAAAATTCATTCCAAAGCATGTTTGGAAATGAGATCTTGGGTGTCAAACCGACCTGAAGCTCTATCTGACATACCTTTAGACCTACGCCAGTCCAACGCTGCCTCAACAAACGTCCGTATTCTAGGTGTAACTTGGGATGTCACCACTGACACGTTCTCATTTGCACGCACATCTCTGGGAGACTTACCGTCAAAATTAACCAAACGTTCCACCCTTGCTTATCTAATGAAAATCTATGACCCATTAGGGCTCTTGACGCCAATCGTCGTAAAGGGCAGGGTAATTTTCCAAAAATCCTGGAAATTGGGTATCAATTGGGACCAAGAGTTGCCACCGCCGATAATAGCAGAATGGAACGCTTGGTTCGTTGAACTTTCAAAAGTCAAAGAAAGCTCTATTCCTCGCCACTATTTGCGTGGTCGTCATGCCGAGTCAGTTGAGCTCCATGTTTTTGGTGATGCAAGCGAGGCAGCATACGCCTGCGTGGCCTACTGGCGTTTTTGTTGCTCTGACGGCAGCGTGTTACTCAGCCTTATAGGTGGCAAAGCCCGGCTAGCACCCATGAAACCGGTCTCTATTCCTAGACTTGAGTTACAGGCCGCCCTTATGGCATCACGCTTCGCTTCCTACATCATTGAGGCCCACACACGCAAACATTCCAAACTTTTTCTTTGGACAGATAGCATTACCGTGTTGAAATGGTTGCGTACAAACGTTCGTTCGCTTAAAACGTTTGTGGCCCATCGGGTAGGTGAAATATTAGAATTAACTAATGCCGAAGACTGGCGTTACGTACCTACGCATCTAAATATTGCTGATGATGCCACGCGCTTTAATCGTTCCTTTGATATGTCATCAAGATGGTTCTCTGGCCCTTCTTTTCTGATCGAACCTCTTTCTCAATGGCCCGCAGAACCATCAGGTAATAGCTCATTGGGTTTAAGTGAGATGAAGCCGTTACCTGCTTCATCAGACTTTGTAGCTCAGCTTCAACAAGACCATTTGGCATATATTCACCTTATCTCATTGTCTGCAGATCGGTTTTCCGACTGGCGGCGGCTACTACGTGTAACCGCACGCTGTTTTCAATACGTTCGCCTTCTACGCGACAGCACGGCGCGCTCCTCTACAACACTAGTTCGTGGTATCCGTCCGCTCCTCGCACGCGACATTAAAGATGCCACAATCTATCTCCTTAAGAAGTCCCAGCAGCAAAGCTTTTCGGAAGAACTTGCTTGTCTCGGTGAAAACAAAGCTCTAGCGAAAAGGAATCGCCTGTTCAAGCTGTCCCCAAGGCTTAGTGATGACGGTCTACTAAAAGCACAAGGCAGAATAAGCTCGGCCCCAGAAGTGACGCCAGAGAGCAAAGAACCAATCATTCTCGACGGCCGACACCCTACTATACAACTTTTGATCGCGCATTACCATTCCTGGGCCATGCATGGCAATAATGAAACGGTTGTAAACACGCTTCGCCAAAAATACGTCATTCTACATCTCAGACCAACTGTACGCAAGATCGCCGCAAGGTGCCAGGCTTGCCGCATCAGGAAGACAAAAATTACGATTCCACCCATGGGCGACTTACCTGAAGAGAGGCTCCGACACCATCATCGTCCATTTTCTTTCATTGGATTAGATTACTTTGGCCCGGTAGAAGTAACAGTGAAGAGGACCCGCGAAAAGAGATATGTGGCTCTCTTCACATGTCTGGTGACCAGAGGTATCCACTTGGAGATAGTCGGGAGTCTCACCGCAGATAGCGCCATTATGGCCCTACGTCGCCTCATAGCACGACGCGGATGTCCCAAAAAGATACTCTCTGATAATGGGACGGCTTTTGTCGGCGCGAGTAGGCTGTTAAGAGAGGCATGGGCAGTTATTGATCATACACGAATTCACGATTTCGCCGCTTCCCACGAAATAGAGTGGCACTTCATCCCACCTGCATCACCATTCATGGGAGGAGCATGGGAACGCCTGGTCCGAAGTGTCAAGCGTGCCCTCTCAGTCACTCTCAAAGAAAGAGCGCCAAAAGAAGAAGTGTTAGGCACGCTCTTGGCTGAGGCTGAATCGATTATAAATTCCAGGCCCCTCACGAACGTCCCTGTAGCGCACGATGACGAGCCCGCCTTAACGCCGAACCATTTTATTTTGGGGTCGAGCTCTACTTTACCTTCACCAGAAGCTACGGACACGGACCTCATCAGCCGGCAGAACTATAAGAAGGCGCTACGTTTGGCAGATCATTTTTGGGCCCGCTGGATAAAGGAGTACCTTCCCGACTTTCTGCCAAGAGGCCCCGGATCAGCAGAACATAAAAATTTACTTGAAGGCGATTTGGTTATAATCGCTGATAGCAATATGCCTCGGTCAGTCTGGCCTCGTGGCAGGGTCGTGAAGGTATTCCCAGGACGGGATGGCGTCGTGCGGGTAGCGGACGTGCGCACGGGCGCAGGGGTGCTTCGCCGCCCTGCGCGAAAACTTGTAAAGCTGGACTTGTCGCCATAAACTTAAGACTTCTTTTATCACCAGGGGGGAGGATGTTGGCGACAGGTCTGGCAACCTTTTTGCTTGGTTGCTAGGTAAAAATTGTATTCTTTTGTTATAACAATCTTGTCAAAAACTGGCTAAAATAAAAGATTCGAAAAATATAAAAATATTATTTATCAGTAACAATACTTGTTCTCATAGAATAGAAACCAGAGAAGACCTGACTATCAAATACAAAAGCCACAAGTCGTAATCTTCATATCGAGTGACTGTATGTAACGTGTAAACTAACCACAAACATATAATATGAGAACATCAATTGCTCTGCTATAAACAGTAATACAATAAGCATGAAGCTGACAATTCTAAGTTTATCAGATGGATTTAGAAACATGTGTAAAAACGGGACTCTATTACTAAAACTCCTCCGTCTTCTTGTCTGTCTGTCACCAGGTTGTATCCCTTGATTCGTAATACCTAGACAGTTAAAAATTTCACAGATGATGTATTTCTGTTGCTGAGATACATCCTGGTGACAGACAGACAAACGGACGGACGGACAGCGCAGTCTTAGTAATTGGGACCCGTTTTTACCCTTTGGGTACGGAACACTAAAAATACAACGTGGGAGGAACATACCCGTAATAAATCGAACCACGGGGTATACTGGACCACTATAGTATAATGAAATTAAAATAAAAGTCAAAAACTATAAAAAACACGGCATTACCATACAAAAGAGTGCGAAATGTCGTTTTTTTTAGTTTTCACTGATTTATTATTATTTTTATACTACTAGCTGTATGCGCGGGCTTCGCTCCCCGTGAGAATTTCGGGATAAAGAGTACCCTATGTCCTTCCCCAAGTCTCAAACTATATCCATACCAAATTTCATCGAAATCGGTTCAGTAGTTTAAGCGTAACAAACAAACAAACAAATATACAAACTCACCTTAGCATTTATAATATTAGTAGGATAGTTATCTAGTATAGCCCGAGGTTTGATCTATTACTGGTATCCCTTTCACTTTGTATATTATTGACGTATAAAACTATCCCAAGTTACAGACATACAGACCATCCGTTTATCTAATTGTAGCCTCAAGGAAGTCATAAACTGGCAGTTCGTTATTTCTTATTGAAATTCATATCTTCTCTGCAAGACTTGCACTGCCTCGGGCTTTTGAAGATAGATTAAAAAAAATATTGAGCAAGGAAGATAAATTAGGTTTAGGTATAACTTAGTAGGTTGACCTTGCAAGTTCACACAAAAAAGTTTTACAAACAAAGGACTAAGAATGTCCGGAATGAAGTTTTTTTTATTTTACCCATGTTTATTGCAATTATAAATAAAAAATAATCTTCATGAAACTCACAAGAAATTTACCTATTGACCGCCAGGGATTCCAGACACAATAGTAAAACACTCAATGTGTATAAAAAATTATACACATGGCGCTAAACGTGTTAATTAATTATAATTCGTCGCGTCGTCATACCTAACATTCCCTACTAACCGTAAAAACGTACGTCAAACGTAACCTTCAATAACTTACTATCCTCAAGCGTTCGTGAGACACAGCCCGGCCCCACTCGACTTTAAACTTTATATTCACACCACTTAAAGTCTTCTTTTGTATGCCAGTCGCCCGCGCGCGCCGCTCTGTGGCTCAGCTGTGTTTGTATCTGTCGCTGTGTCCGGCGGGGTCTATCACCGTGCCGCTGTACACATTACGCGCGCGCGACGAAGTGTTTTAATACTTTGGTAATTTTTGCTTATTTTTGATACTTTTTAATTACTGCATTAATTTCAGTGTCGTTACCGTAAAAAATATCCGTTATATAGAGTATGTTAATAAGTTAAAAATAATGCTAATGATTTCAATTGTTCCTTGTATAAACACGCTGACTTTTCATTGGTTTTGGAAAAAAAAATGTCGAATAGTAAATAAATTCCTCTATCATTATATACGTAATCCAAATTTCTGTATGTCATAAGAGAAAAAAGTTGCGTAAATGATTTTCGATCGAGACCACGTAGTTACACCGGCCGAAACAGCTGCGTAATGCCGATGGGCGGTGTATGGCGGCAGTACTACTACTAATTGATCTCACAATTTTACTTTCGAGTTTTGGGCAACATTTTTTGTTTCTGAATTTTTATTTTGACTTGCTAATTAGGTCTTATTAACAATGCCTATAAAGTGGCCTTCGGCTTCAAAACCAATGAAAAATCACCGTGTATAGAATTAACATCATATGTGCAAAATTTTAAAAAGCCTTGGTCTACTTTTTATAGATTTATCCAAATAACCCAGTTGCATTTAACACGTAAAGAACAAGTATGACGTCATAATTCAACAGTTGTGACGTCAATGGTTGGCCATGGCGGCTGAATGCCAAGAACACTCAGGCAAATTGTTAGATAAAATTGTTATTGAACGCGAGAATCCATTTGATTTCTCATTGACGCGTGCGGTTTGATGAGCTATTGAAATAAAATGCTACCAAGTAACCAAGGGTAAATGAAAACTTTCTTGAAATATTCTTTCTTTTTTTTTGGAAAGCTGCCTTTTCTACGTAATGAAAGAGTAAAGTTTAAAAAACACAACTTCATTAAAATACGTGTGCAAATTCTTTTTTATATTGTTTTTATTTCTTTTTTTAGGATTCCGTACCTAAAGGTTAAAAACGGGACTCTATTTCTAAGACTCCACTGTCCGTCCATCCGTCTTTCTGAATCTCTCTCTCTGTCTGACTTTCTACCTGTCACTAGGCTGTATCTCATGAACCGTGATAGTTAGACAGCTGTAATTTTCACAAATGATGTATTTCTGTTGCCGCCATAACAAATATGAAAAACAGAATAAATATTTAAGTGATTTTTATAGATGCAACGGAACCCTTAGTGCGCGAGTCGGACTCGCACTTGATTAGTTATTTATTATTGCTGAATATTTATTTTTCGTCCATTCAAACGATTGGCCTACACGATTTGCCCAGAAAGAGAAGAATCTTGCACATTTTACGCTTTTTAGGGTTCCGTAGTATACGAGGAACCCTGATAGTTTCGCCATGTCTGTCTGTCTGTCTGTAATTTGGCATGGATATGTATATTAATTATGGCGAAAAAGTCGTAAAATAAAATATGGAAAAAAACGTTTTTCAGTGTAGCTGCCATACAAGTAAAGACGTAGTCAATATTTTTTTTCTCGACAAACACATTGAGTGTATCGTTGAATAGATCTTTCAAAAATATTGTTAGCTTGTGAACACCATTTTTCGATTTAGGGATCCGTTTCTGAAATATTTGGGTTTAAAGTGCCCCCCCCCCCCCTCTATCTGCTAAACGGTTATATATGGCCACGTGAAAAAAACACAATTATAGCATATATAATGTAGTTTGAAGAAAAACTATCAGAGCCAAGTAGGGTATACAAATTAAAAAGTTATAGGCGATGAACTTATAAAATGTACTTGAAAAAATACATTTTCATACAAATTCAATAGATATTAGTTATTAGACGTTTTTAGGGGCAAGAACTCAAAGTTGGCATTCGCAACTACGGAACCCTACACTGCGCGTGGCCCGACACGCACTTGCCCAATTATTTTTTCCTAAAATTTTGTTAAGTTTTAAGACGTGAAAAAAATAATTTTTAAAACCTAAAACAGACTTCACCCCCGAACTACACAACCGATTTTAATAAAATTTTCATGAGAACACCTTGCAAGTACACCCTTTCAAACCAAATATTATTTACTAGCTGATGCCCGCGACTTCGTTCGCGTGGACTTTAGGACTCCGGCATATAAATATGGTCATCAGGCTGAAAAACTTTTGCTAATACGTCATTAATGTATATTTCTAACAGTTTAGCTGGACCATTTTTTTTTTTGCATCAGGTGTTCCAGATCTTCGAGTTTTATACCTCAACAATAAAAGTTCATCAGGCTGAATAACTTTTGCTAAGACGTCATTTTTATATTTCTTATTATAGTTTAGCTGGACCATTATGGTTCTGTATCATGTGTTCCAGACTTCGATTCATCATCAATTCATCAGGCTGAACTACTTTTGCTAAGGCGTCCTTTTTATATTTCTTATAATTCACTTGGACCATTATGGTCCTACATCATGTGTTCCAGATCTTCGATTTTTATAACTCAACTAAAAATGCTCAGCGGGCTAAACAACTTTTGCTAAGGCGTCATTTTCATATTTCTTGTCGTTAAGCTGGACCACTAAGTTTTTGCATCAGGTGTTCTAGATCTTCGATTTTTATATCTCGACAAAAAATGTTCATCAGAAATGTTCATTTCCTGAGATTGGCGTATACTAACAGATAAACAATCGCCCATAGAAAAATTATCTTTTAACTTTAAATGATGATAACTTTTTTATCTGACAACAGATTCCGATGAAACAAAGCCTATATGTTGCTCAGGGATGAGCTTAATCTTTTAGTGAAAACCGCGTAAAAATCTGTTCAGAAGTTTTAAAGATTAGCGAGTACATACAGACAGACAGACAGACAGACAGACAAAAAAATCCAATAAATCTTTTTTGTGTTCTGTTACTCTTTTTTTATCGCCCACATCCATTTTTTGTAATTTTTTTTAATGTACAGACACGCGGTTCCTACTGTTTTATTATATGTATTGATTTTTGTTTTCCAAATCTGTCCAGGCGTCTTTAAATAATCGCGAATAATAGATAACCTCTTTCTTCTTTGTAAGTCGATTAATAAAGAAATTAAGGTTTGATCTCACAAAGGTTAACATAACTTAGACCTACAAAACTACAAACAACTTAATTTTACCCAATATTTACTGCAAAGCAAACCCATTAAGCCATCAGTTGATTTGAACAAATAGCTGGAAAACCGAGTTGGAACAGTTTAAAACGGCAAATTGATTAAGATGTCGAATGAACAGGAAAAGCGGGATTAATGGAACAGCATTTAGTTCCGAAGTTCCGATTGCAGGAAAATGATAGTGGAACTTCGATTTCGAAGACTTTTCTACTTTACTTTAGTACCTGATCTGATGGTGCCTGATCTGATGCTACCTGATCTAATGCTACCTGATCTGACTCTACCTGATCTGACGCTACCTGATCTAATACTACCTGATCTGATGCTAACTTATCTGATAGTGTGATGATCTGGTATCTTTTGACAGGACTGAAAGTGATGATAGATATCAATGGTGGAACAGAGGGGACGTTTGCTCACCAGTGGGACAATATAGGCTAAAAAACTTTTATTTTTTTACTCGCAAGAAATTAAGAACTTTTTCCACAACTTATGATGAAATAAAAATAATGGTCAAGCGATTAACGATATATGTGGTTATAAAGGAGGTTTTAAAACAGTAAATGTCATTGTCAATCCACTAATTCCCAACCATTTCTAACCATGTTTCAAACAAAGATTTCGAATATACAAGTAAGTAGTGACAAAGATAATATAATTATATAATATATAATTATAAGGATACTTTTTCCTAAACGTCAAAACAAACGTTGTCTACGGGACTTGTATGAAATACTCAACCTGACGTCATAGTTTTTTGCAGTTAAATAACGCTCGCTCAAAGAATATTAAAGATCAAAAAGATGGTACAAGTAATAAGGTTGTGATTCGCTTATATTAGCACCAGTAAGGGAATATAATTTTTTCATAATATTATTATTATAGATTAATAGATCTTAATCATGTTGAAAATGGATATCAATGACCAGTAGGGTTACCATTCGTCCGGATTAGTCCGAACATGTCCGGACTTTTAGTCCGAAATTAAGGAACTTTTTTTTTATATCAAATTAGTCTTTAATCAACAAAAAACTTATCATATATCAAAATACAAAATCTTCTTTAAATAAATCTTCTTCTGTGAAAATTGCAAACAATCAAAGAGTTCAAACATATTTTCTTCAATCAAAATAAAAATAGTTTTACATAAAATAATCAAACTTGCGTTAAGTTTGATTATTTTACGTAAAACTTTCCAAAAAAGTCCGGACTTTTAACGAAATGTCCGGCTTTTTGTCAGGATTTTTCAAATTCCTAAATGGTTACCCTAATGACAAGTGACATTATTATGCGAAGTTTTATTCTCTGGTACTGTTTTTCAGGTCTTGCTACCCCTGGCTGCTAAGCTAAACTATAACAGTCTTATTATTAAACGAGGACTAACTTTATGTCTTGGCTTAAGTCCATATTCACCCAAATGAAGTTGACAGTGACGTAAGAGAAGGTAACATTGTGGGAGGTCATCTTGTTTTAGGCGGATAATCGCTTAAACTAAGTACTAAAGTTAGTCCGTATTTTATAATAAGACGGTAAGAGTTAAAGTAGGACGACGTGCTAGTATATCTGTATATATGTTACACCATATCTGTACAGTCTTGAGACATTTATAGATCTGTTACGCATCGACCTAAATGTCCAATTGTCACTACCAATTTAATGCAGTGGGGACCCTGCTGTGTTGCTCTACTGTCAAAAACAAGATGATAGTACCGCAGGGGGAAATAAACAACATTGAATTTCCTTTGCGAAATAGTTAAATATTAAATAAAATCCTTTCCACATACCTCATAATTAAAGCTTGTATTTGTACCTAAAATTTAAGGGGCTACGGTGCCACTAAAATTTCTAAAAACGAAAACGGCCACTTTTAGCATATGCGCAAAGAAAACGTTTTCACTTTTAACTCCAAACAGTATTTCATAAAATAATTTGAATGGTTATCTAGGGCTTGATCAAGATAAAAATTTGAATGATATCTCCGTTCCCTTCAAATAATTTATTTAAAATGGGGTACAGGACCGTGAAAACTTCAAGTATCGCGTTGAAATTGGTCCGTTACAAAATGTTTATATCCATTTAACGCATCATGATAATTTTAAGAGTCATATATATTTTGGGCGACACGATTGTATTCAGTCCAATACGAACACCTAACCCTGGCAGGGTTTACGAGCCATCACTCTCCGTGATCTTTACGATATGTATTAATCATTCATAAACCTCCTGACCGAAATGTTCCTGTTTTGGTGACAACAAAATCAGAAACCGCCGTGTGGTTTGGCTGAGTAGAATAGGACCACATCAAGTCTTCCCGTGGATGTCGTAGAAGGCGACTTAGGAAATACAAGCTAAACAAAACTTATAAACATTAATTAGACCTCTCCAGCCCGTCTGGCCAGCGTGGGGAGTGTACGTCAAGTCCTCTGGCTGCTCTGCCTGGTATGGCCATAGTAGTATAGAGAGGGTCGTGCTCCTGCAGTGGAGACTAAAAAGACCTCATGATGAAAATCAGAAACCATTTGTTTCTAAAGTAAAATACCTAATGGCCGACATGTTTCGACTTCATCCGAAAGTCTTAGGGTGTATGTGGCCAGTAGCTGACTCGGTAGTGAGTTGACCTGTTTTAACAAGCCTTTATTATATTTATATTTTTTTCAATCTTTATTTATTTTGGAGCTTTTGTTCCATCAAAGCTTTTATTTAGTTTCACCTGTCCCTTTGTCTGTAATCAACTTGGAAGTTAAATCCCACTTCCCGGTTTCCTATTGAGCAGAAATTTCGTTCGCAAACGTATATTGCGTGACAATGCAATATTATGATGACATTGAGCTGATTTGATGATGGAGCCGGAGGATGGCGTAGGAATTCTGTAATGAAATGACGCAATTCAATCGAGTTTGGGCTCGTTTGATTTGTCTAGAAAAGAGTCTTTAGATATACCTAAGCTTGTTTTAAAAATATTTTTCTATAGCTTTTATTTAGTTTCACCTGTCCCGTTGTGTCTCTTATCAAATCTTACAAGTTAAATTTGACCCACTCCCGGTTTCTAATAGAGCTGAAATTTCGCTTACAAACGTTTATCGCGTGACAATGCAATATTATGATGACCTGATGATGAAGCCGGAAGATGGCCATAGGAGAAAAGAATGCAACGCTGTCGAGTTTGGGCTCATTTGATTTGTCTTAAAGAGCACTTAAAAAAATTAATTTCATGCTTTGGTTTTAGATAAAAGCAGGTTTTTTATAGTTACTTGTTTCAAATATTAATTATGTTCAGTGTCTCAAGTGGATATTAATCAAAAAAATATATACATCTAACTGTCGGTTGTACACAAATTTTGTAAAATTTTTGCATAAACCGGAACTATCGACTAAAGTTGTATAATTTAGCGATTTGCAATGTAATTTCTATTCAGAGTGTGTCAGTGTTAAAATGGTCATCGGATATAAATGGTAAATTACGTAATAATGTTATACAATAAAGCTAAAAGGTTCTCGTACTGTTGTTTTATTTGGCGGGTTTACGCCTACTAATACTAAGGCTCAACTCACACTGGCGCAGAGTCGAAGCGACGCGACGCGTCCTGTTTTCAACTATAACGCGCGGAAACGCGCGTTGACGCGCGTCTGACGCGTCTGTCACTACGCCCGAGTAAAGGTCTCAGCACACTTATCAACTCGGAAAGGGATCGACACCGTATCGCCTTTCGCCGCGCGGTCGTCAACCAGGCGTCAACCCGACGTAGGCTCGTAACCAAACAGGCTCAGCTTCGGTACGTCGACTCGACTACGGCTGGGCGACGCCGCGCTTACCGCTCGCCGGCCGCTCTGGTCTGGCTGGCACTAGATCATTTTAAACGTAAAGTGTAGCGCAGTTATGTCTCGGTTCACAATACGCGAGTTGGCAATAATAGCCATATTTTTTTGATTATCTACAAATAAATAAAACGCGGGTGTGAGGAAACGGAAAGACGTCAGCTCGCATACGGAGAGGCGTAAGCGCGCGGACGACGAGCCGCAAGCGCGGGGACCGCTAGTTGACCGACCAGCAAAGCGGTTCGTGAGCTGGTCCCGAGGCGAGGCGTTTACGTTACGAATCCGAATAGTGTGCGTTGCAGTAGGAAGTTTCATACAAAGAATACTGAGCTGCTCGAGTTGATACGTTTACGTTCCGTTTACGAGTTGATAAGTGTGCTGTGACCTTAACGCGCGGAGACGCGCGTAGCCGCTCTTCTCCAGACAAGTTCGACGCGCGACTTCACACGCTGCCCAATTTCCATAATACAAATTTGTACGTTAACATTGGAAAAATAGAGATGAATGTGCTATAAGGTGAAAACATGACGCGTCGCGTCGCTTCGACTCTGTGAGTTGAGCCTAACGGTATCCGCTGTTCGCTATCCTTTTAAAGCTTATTGCCACTGCGGCGCCGCTAAACCTACGGGTATGCATGCCCCATCGCCATATAAAAATAATTATTTATATCTCTTGTCACTAGATGGCGCTATAAGGTAATAATCAAAACTTTAATTTTTTTACCAGTATTATTTATATTTAAATAAGTTAAATATAACTTATATAAAAAATATAATAGGTATATATATTTTTAAGCATATTCAACACTTTCTATCTCACTTTTTTGCTAATCGTGTGTGCTGCCATCTCTGTGTGCCTACCCGCAACTCCAGCTTTGCCTGCTTAAGGCAAAGGCCCTCCAATTTCTATGACGTTGGGTATCTGTTACTTTAGTTATAATATTATCTTTGTCACGAACGAACCTTATTTGTCAAAGTTCATAGGAAATAAATAAAAAATGTGAAGGAACTGGTAAGGATACATAATAGGGGTGACGGCAGGGTCAGAAAAGTATGATTGATTTTCTTTTTCCAAAGTATGATTGTAAAAAGAAAATTAGTCCGTCTTTCAGACTACCCAATAATAAGGGATACATATTTAACAAATTGGCAAAAAAAAATCCCAAAAAAACCGAGCATCAAAGTTCCGGAGTGGGAGCTTACGATGTCACCGCTAAGTAAAAATCGTTCCTAGCCGTGCTGTCATGCGAAATTTAAAAGCGCCGTAGCTTTGTAATTTTTGGATTCTCAGAAAAAAGAAAAAAACCGTTTACAATTTTTTTTTTATTTCACCGATCGGCCAATAATATTTCTCTATTCGTCATGCCTACCTTCTTTTGGTGTCGCTGTAGTCGGATAAAAATAATTGAATATTGCACAATAAGGTCTCTAGAGGCAGGATTGGAACTGCATAATTTTTTTCAGAACTAAAACCCGAATACACAACCAATTTTGATTAAATGTCTATAGGGCTACCTCGCAAGTATGCCTTTATAAATAAAAAAAGAATATATATATATTGTTTCACGTGACTTCGAGTAATCGGGAGAAGACGGGGGCAAACGGTATCCCTCTCAATTACTGGCCGGTTACCTGGAAGGTATCCCTATACGGGATAAGTCCGCCATAGTATATATGTTGTTATATTTTTTAGGAATATATATGCAATGTTCAAACAAAAACTGTGTTTGTACATTCATATACTCCCAAAAAAAAAATGGGTCGATAAAGACATAGTAATAGAGTAAGAATTTTAAAAAAATGTTTGCCTGTTTGTACACGCTAATCTCTGAAAATACTGGACGAATTTGATTTTTTTTTTATATATAGCTGTTAAGCCGGGGCAACTTATAGGGAATAATGGATTTTGGAAAATGAAACACCTGATGCAGAACCATAATGGTCCAACTAAACTATAAGAAATATCAAAATGACGTCATAGCAAAAGTTGTTCAGCGTGATGAGCATTTTCCGGAGTCATAAAGTCCACGCAAACAAAATCACGGGCTTCGGCTAGTATACAATGAACCTTAAAAAACAAACAAACAAAGCAAGGCAAAACCTAGTTATAGTTATAAAATAGTGCTAAAGTCTAATTTTTTATTCCGTAGAATTCTGACATTTCATAAGTGTTGCTACTAAAAAAGTTCTCCATCTAAAAAGGGATCGCATATAAGGGCGATAAAAATTTTAATTCTTGATTAATTTTAATGTTTTACCAAGATAATGATACACTTTAAACTTTCTGGTATATTTAAAATGTTAAACCATTTTTTAATACCGAATTATCAAAGTTATATTTTTAAGTAATTTTAAGTCAGCAGGTTATTTTTCTTTCCCTGGCATCACTCCCTACTAACTCATGTATCATCAACCTTTTTAGCCAAAAGCTTATTAAATATTTTTTTTCGTAATCCATCAAGCACAAAAATTAAAAAATAAAGTATGCGGCCATCAGCTGTCACGTCATGACTGTCACATTGATTGTTATATTTGTTATGTTTCTGTTAAGTTTTTTCTTGTTGAAAAAAACTAAACTGATTTAGATTAAATTTGATATGGAGATAGTTTAAGAACCTGGAAAGGACATATAAGCCATTCACCCACAAATTGACCGTGGTGGAAAGCTTATTGGATTTAGTTGTATGTATGTTTGTTAAATCAAATAATTCTCACAGTTGTTCGTATTTTATGTCGGTTATTCAACTGTTCCTGATGAAAATATTACTCGCTGTAAATCCCCTTTTGATTTGGAGTACCGCATTTAAATAAATGGTTACATTCACTAACAAATAAAATGTGTAGACTCAGATGTTCACACTCTTATTGAAATCTGGAATTTAATAAAAAATGTGCCCAGCCAAAAAGGTTTATGATCTCTGAAATGTCAAAAAATGACGCCTGTCAGAATTCTACGGAATTAAAAATCAGACTTTAAAAGGTTGCTAGACCGTTGTTTTAGTTTGTCTAGTTTTACGCCTACTAACTTTTTGTACGAGCGTCATTTTATATTCTAGCGGTTAGAGCTAACTCGTATATACTTTCGTACCATTACGGACTTTTAGATAACGCTAAATGGGTTTTTATTTGTTTTGTTTTAACCTCGGACAAAAAAGAGGGGTGTTATATAATAACGCCAGTATCTGTCTGTCGTGGCATCGTAACTCTCGAACGGTTAAACTCCTGAACGATAAATGGATTTCGATGCGGATTTTTCAAGTAGAAGCAAATTTTTTTGCGGTAGTTCTTAGCTATGTTTGATGGAAATCGGTTCAGTGGTTCAAAAGTTATGGGCCTGCTCAACACCCTCCACAAGACGAGAACGGGGAAGAGGTGCGAGGATGGGGAACGGGGACGCATATTGCGCATAGGAGATCTGTAGAAATGAAGACTAAATAATGCCAGATTACAATGTTTTTTATTAATTAACTCAACTGAGTACAAATACAACTTGACAAAAGAGAATGATTACACCGCAGACAGCCGGAGCACAGACAGTAAAAAGTAAAAACTGTCATAGACGAAAAATATCTATTAAGCAGCAGAGAAGAGGCTCCACTTGTGCCTATTTTATTTCCATATTCGCTCTCTACATAAATTACTTTGTAGTAGTATCGTTCTCCATGCCTGCGTTCTGCACACTTCAGAGAAAAAAGGTTTGACTCTTCCTCTATGGTCTCATACGGCTGTCGCTGTCATTGGTCTAGATCTTCATTCGTTTTTTTGTGCTTCGCACATTTGCACACTTTTCCCGTTATTATTTATAAATTAGTGTTTAATGGGAAATAAATAAGTATTTTTTGCTAGTGGATTAGTATATAACTGTTACAATATTTTAGCGGTTTCATATACACCAGTATCAATCAAGAAAAATCAAGATAAGATGCTGAAATCGGGACGTTTATATATGCGCTTGCAGCCATCTGAGAAGCTTCTGGGGCTCTCTCGTAAGGCTTGACACAAAGACACAATCAGGACGGTTTTTGGGACCTATCCGCTGTGAACTTGTAATTGTACCACACTGTTACTAACATTGTAAGTACTGCTGTAACTCTTCCGGACGTTTTTATTTTACATATGCACTTGCAGCCATCTGAGAAGCTTCTGGGGCTCTCTCGCAAGGCTTGACATTAACATGACACAATCAGGACGGTTTTTGGGGCCGATCCGCTGTGTCATGGAAATTGCACTACGCAACGGAAGATTTTAAAATGGTACAAAGCGCTTTCATCTATCTGAACAGCTTATGGGGCTGTTTCACTAAGCTTGACAACATGCCACGCTCAAGATGGTTTTTCAAGACCGACTCAATATGGTCTTGTTGTACTGAACATGCTATGCAATGGAAGATTTTAAAGATTTTATATGCTCCATAATTCTAAGATACTTTATTGCATAATAAAAGAAGCAATGTCTTATGCACTCAGTATAGTTTTTGGGACTATATCACGCATCTACTATGTACTTGACATTCACACGCCGGCGCCGTTGGCAGCATAATGGTGAGGTATGTACTTGCCTAAGAAATAAAATTATTTTTACAGAATAGCCAACCAAATAAAGTACTTAACTATTCATATTTGTACAAATATTTTACAGTTCTAAGCAATCAGGATAATTTGAGGGATTATTCCGCGGCTTGAACTGACTCGAAATTTATGTCTACTTATAAATGTACACGTTCCCGTTAAGTACATGAATGTAACCTTCAAAGGGAATTCAGACCTTCAAATACGAAGTTCTTGTTTTTTGGATTTATTTGCCTGGAAATCGGATCCTATTGCAATGTAGGCAGTTTTAAAAGTTACGGCTGAGCCGGCCTGACTAGTTTCTTTTTAGGAACATTAACATAAAGCTAGTATACTTGTGCTTAAAATGTTCAAATATTATATCTATTGTAGCATGTCTAAAGAAATTCATTTCATCTACCCGCTTGGAAGAGAGTGGTGTGGAGTATCTGCATTTTAATTTCATAGCAATGGAAATTCTAAAGATTTTATTTTTTACTAAATGCATACAATGTACCCAAAAATCGTCAATTAAAATGACGCATTTCAATATTGGGTAAATGGCAAGTTACCCCACCGAAACAAGACAATGCCCGATAAATAATAAGGGACTGATAAATTTACATACTGCTTAAGTAACTATTATTTATTATTTACTAGTTTCCACAGATAACTTTACATATTATCGTGTGAGTCCGGCGGTCTTTCATAATTCCATCAAAAAATGTCATTATGGGAGACCCAGCAGTCAATTGGCTGTTCCGCTGAGCAACGCGCCGCCTTCAGTCCTCGTCAACAGGAACCATATTGGTCACAATTTTGGTAATATTAATATAATATAGCACCAATCACCAAGGATGTGCTTGTCATTACTACATATTTTAGATGGAAAAGATAATGAGTGACTAAAAAGATGCTCACACCAATGGTACATAAATTTATTAAATGAATAGGCACCACACGAAGATTTATGTCATGATATGAATTAAAGTATATTTGTGCAATTCTTAGAAATCTTAGAATGGAATTTCTGTGTTAAATACTAATTTTTTTTTTTTCAAAACGAGATGGCACCTGCGGCTTAAATTCACCTCATAAGAGGTAGAAAACTAATTGTTACAATTCCATATCTTGGAATAAGTAACAAATACACTGACTAAATCCTATATTATCACACCTGGAAAGTGTGTACGAGCGCTTATGCATTTTTGGATTTAGGACCTCTTTAATTTGTCAAAGAAATCATATTTTTCCAATATTATAAAAATGATAAAATAAGCTAATAGTTCTATTACGAGCAGTTGAATATTATTGTTATTATCTGGACTTAGACTATACTTATACTTCCTTCCTTAACTAATTTAAACTAATCGTTGAATCGAATTACAGAGATTCTGAGTTTGTCATTTCATCGACAAGCACTTAGAATAGTGATAACATATGTCAACTTATTAAGTGTTGGAAAACGTGAATCATCCTTCCAAATTCAATTTCTACTATTGAACATATTAATTACTATGTGCTCTTCCGCCGAAAGTTAAATTCCTCAAAACGAATAATTATCGTTATATTTCTTTTATACAATAGAAAGAGGATTAAAATTTATAATTTATTTATTCCTTATCAAGTGACTAAGTATATATGTCTGTTGAACAGACTGAAACATGGATGTTGGGGGGAGGGGCGCTAACCCCAACAAAATGGATTGTTTGTATAGTAAGATGATAAAATAATTATATTATCATTATTTGCACTTATTATATTTATAATTAAATAAGAGAAAAGATTTTGGTTACGACAAAGCAAAGTTTGTATTCCTTTAGAAATTGTCGTACTGTATCTACGTCTTTAAATTCTAAGTACGTTTCAAACGTTTTACATTTTTTAAGATCAGCATAAGAAAGAAACAAAACAGGAATTGATCTATAATTATTATGAAATGGATTTTTATCTCACTGAATAAATCTTTATAAAGAGATAATTTACAAGGATTTTATCACAATACAAAAAATTATTAGTAACAAGCTTTGTCAAAAGAGTACACTCAACATATTTATTCAAATAGATTACCTTATGATGAGCCTTGTGATTGCTTAAGTTTATACAGTTATTTCTTTTGCACACCTTACGGAAAAATACTAAACTAATGATTTTTATATTAAACACTGGCTTCAATTAAAATTTAAATTACAGTTAAAGTAAAAACTGAAAAGGTACATGAATATTATAGGTCCATGCTACATATGACATATGTACAAACTACAAATAGATTATAATTTATAGCAAGTTTTACGTGTTAGCATTACATTTTGATAAATTGCAGTAAAACACAAAACTGAATAACTTGTGCTGAATGTTAAATTTATACCAATCGGGAACATACTTAATAGCACATACTTGCTAATAAGAATGGTCAACAATTTATCCAGTGACATGATTCTCAAAATGTTTGATTCCTAAAGTGATGGAATAAAAGCGGAGAAGAATTAACAAACATAAGTAATTCCGACTAAATAATTTTGAAGACAGACATCTTAAGTTTTCAAACAAATAGATAGAAACCAAGTTTATTAGACAATGTTTTGAAACTAAGTCTTATGAAATAACACCATGAAATAAATAAAGTAAACCACATATTTATTCAAGCAGCTCATTTATGACAAATAAGTTGGCTACCGTACAATAATTCAAAATAATTCGTTCGTCCGTTTAATCATCAATAAAAATCAATGATGGTGACATAACAGTCACCATAATCCTATTGGTGACTTCTTTAACCATGCATCCTAGTTTGGTTTGTTATGTGAGAAATTATGTTTCTCCTACCTAATATTACGAGTTAAAAAGCATTATAATGAGTTACTTTATTCATGATTTACTCAAATATTGTGTTCTTAAAATATCATATGATTATTACAAGTTTTTAATAGTCATATCGATTTACGATAAAGTTTATGCATTAATAATATTTTATAATTGAGTTACTCATTACCTCAACCTATCTTCAGTCTGTAAAAATGTTAAAAACTTAGGTTCCTACTTAGTTGTAAATATGAGCTAATCAAAAGTAACTTTGAACAAAAGCATTGTCAATTCTGAAGCAAGTTTTCTAACACATTATTTGTAATTTTGATTAAAAAAAAAAAAAAAAAAAAAAGCACAGTAATATTAGTGCAATACTAGCAATTTGGCAAAACAGATAAAAATAATAATAAATATATAAATTATAGATTATTAAAAAATATATATATATATATGTATATATATATTGACGCGTTTTCTTTACATAATCACTAGAAAACGCTTCATTGGGCGGAAATAAAGTACAACAGGTTTTGCAAGAATTATATTATTACTTACTACATAATGTAATGTAAAATATATATATAAATACTAATCAGAATCCACTGTCGAATTGCCGATATATTTTACTTTAGATAGATAAGTATGCACAATATTTACATGTTTGGAGTAAATGGTCGAGGTTTTAAACAAACTTTGGTTGTTAAAATTTTAAGCTTTGTCACAGTAGGTATCTTTATTACGCTACATGCCTAAAACAATTTGGTTAGATTTATGTTAATATTGAAAAAAGAATAATAAAATCTTATAACATTTTGAAATTAAAAACTAATAAACAAAAACCAGTAAACAAAGTGTAAAGGAATACTTGTCTATAACGAAATCTAAATTAAATTTAAATATGTACCTTTGTTAATTTTTAAAATGTTAATTTATAATATAATATTGTTTTAATTCAACAACTTATTAAAATTTACTATTTATTCACTTGATGATTTCAGGGACAATCGCCCTTTTTTATTCATATTTGCTAAATATTCCATCTATGTCGTTGTATGTTTATCATAGTTTTTGATAAATTTTTCGTTTTTTTTTTTCATTTATATATTTTTACAAATTACTTTTAAGTATCTACAATTTAATTTAGAACTTAAACTTTAATTCACATCCATAAAGAAACTCTACGTTGTAGTTTCACATAAGGAGATACTTTTTGTTAATTAAATTAATTATATACAAATTACATTGAAATATTATGATTTGCTTAAATTTAAAAGAAAACAAATAACTTTATATACATGACTATAATATTGGTATACTTTGCACGTGTCAAATATTGCGACATGGCCTATATACCTAACTAAATAATGAACGAATGCACAAAGTCTTGACATTTCCTTACCTAAGCTCTCAAAGTCTACAAAGTAATTTATGTAGAGAGCGAATATGGAAATAAAATTTGTGATTAAACGAACTTACCTTAAGTGAAGTTCTATCATAATTTTATGACATATTCGCTCGAAGACATAAATTCCCACCCACCACATGGAGATATTAAGATCACTAAATGCCATATCTCTTCCCAACTAAGGAAATGTCATGACTTTCGTGCTGTATGTATATTTTTTAGCTCTAAACTAAATGAAGATCTAGACCAATGACAGCGACAGCCGTATGAGACCATAGAGGAAGAGTCAAACCTTTTTTCTCTGAAGTGTGCAGAACGCAGGCATGGAGAACGATACTACTACAAAGTAATTTATGTCTTCGAGCGAATATGTCATAAAATTATGATAGAACTTCACTTAAGGTAAGTTCGTTTAATCACAAATTATCCATCAACAAGATCCCGTTCTGTGTGTAATACTTATATTCATTATGTGGTAAAACGGAGAACGGAATAGTACGTATAGTGCTCTCTCTTTCTTCGCCTGATGAAATAGAACGAGCCAAAGAAATCTACACCGCTACGAAGCTTCACAAAACGCATCATTTCTCATTTCACTGAA
This sequence comes from Acrobasis consociella, assembly GCA_963555685.1. Lineage (NCBI taxonomy): Eukaryota > Metazoa > Arthropoda > Insecta > Lepidoptera > Pyralidae > Acrobasis > Acrobasis consociella. The sequence goes on from OY743127.1 coordinate 3,787,539, forward strand.
ACAATAGAGAAACAATCTCTTTGTTTCAAAGCCGTCGATTTGATTTATTTTCCTACAATGCAATGTCTAAATTCACAATAGCTGTATACAGAGACTCCGAAAATCTTTTCATGACATATTGGAACGGAGCTCAAAGCAAAAAATAAAGACGCCATTCATACTAAGCATTATTTGTTTAAAAAATGCTTCCTCCCTGGTGTGGGAGAAAAGAAAAAAATTAGGATGTACCAGCTGCTCCTCTTCCTACGTAGATCGTAGAAGCTTATCAAGGAAATGGACAAAATGTGCATCATGTTAATAGACGATGCAGCTATGAACCCATCGCCATTTGTGATCCCTATTTCCACCTTTTAGCCAACCTTGACTATCAAAGTGGTTTTTGACTATTGCCGCCCTGCGCACTGACTGTTTCGAACCGCAAACAAGACCTAAAATGCTCTGTTTGACATATGCAGGTAGGGATAAAAACGTGAAATTTTATGCATAATCGCTTGTTCATATAATTTCAGTACGTTTTTCCAAAAAATGTACACTATTTGTATGCGTCTTCATATTTTTTCGATTAAAATGCTCACATTTTCATATATTTTTATAATTATTTTAAACTCGATATAAGTGATTAGTGTATTCTTGAAGAGTCAATGAAATATATTTATAGCTAACTCGTGAATTTAAAGTAAATTCAAATTATAGCTATAAATATAATCAATGGTAAAAGTGGTTGCTTTTGACTGTAGTTTATCTGCTTCTCTTTTTTACACATATCTCCTTCGCACATCTTTTCTTCTAACAACAGGGGTTTCGGTTCGCCGCGCTCTGTCTCAGATTTTTCATTTAATGTGAGCAAACCAGAGACACCTAATCCTTATCAAATAACGCGGAAACCGATTCTGTTGTCGTTTCGTTTCGTTTCGCGCTCTACATACATCGGAGATAAAATAAAAGTTATATCAAAAGTTTGTCAAGCTTTTACGAACATTTAGAGCTTTTAGTTTGTGCGTTTGTGTGATTCATTTAAACTTTCAAATGAATATTAACTAGCGAGCTAAGCAAATGTGGCTTGAGTTTTCCTAAATATTATAAATTTGTTTATTCTATTACATTACACTAATATAAAAAATATAAAGTTTGTGAGTGAGTGTGTGTGTATATTTGTTACTTCTTCACAGCTAGTAAGAAATAAATAAATATACCTATACAGGAACAAATCACACTGACTGAGCTAGCCCCACAGTAAGTTTTCTTGTGTTATAGGATGCTAACTCAACGGTACTAGGTATACTTTATGATTAAAACATACATAGATAAAAACCAAAACCGGACAGTTTGAAAAAGGCCATTATCCAGCTTGCCTTGCCCTGGCCGGGAATCTAACCCGGAACTTCCAAGTAGCGAACTAAGCTTCGTACTTAGTAATAATATCCCATAACTCGATGAGGTTGCGTCGTTTCATTAGAATTTGTACCTATATTTATACTGTTAGTAGTTAGTAGTATTTTAGACTGTTAGTAGTATTTCAGTAGAGTCACCTACTGGCCGACAAGCTTCGACCCCAAATAGCAGATGTCTTCATGAGGACGAATGTGACTATACTAAATATAAAAGTACTGTGTGTGCGATGAGTTATGTGTGTGTAATGTGTGTCACCTCGAGATACACTGATGTTACACACACACACGTGTGTAAAATCAGTGTATCTCGAGGCGACACACACATAACTCATCGCTTCCTCTATCCACATTCGTGTACTCGCTTCCTCTATCCACATTCGTGTACTCGCTTCCTCTAGCCACATTCGCCCTGACTTTCGGATGAGGTCGAAACATGTCGGCCAGAAGATAATTCTATACGTGAGTAACCCGTTAACTCATGCTAATAATTACTGTAACTCACGTTAGTTTTAATAAAAACTAATATTTTAGAAAATGCGAGCCATCTCATCCTGGATGGTATCGCACACATAAGAAGAAGGTTCCTAGAACACCCGGGAACCATGGCGGAAGCGTGCAGGGCGCCAGCAAGCGTTCTGACTTCCTGCAGGAGCTGGGCTGGTTCGAGAACTGAGGCTGGTGTCAGCTCCCCACGCAAAACGGGACCGGCAAATTCGGGCCTAATTACGGAAAATTATCCTAGAAGGCGCTGGATGCAAGCCGCTCTAGATCATTTTGGAAATCCTTGGGAGAGGCCTATGTCCAGCAGTGGACGTTATGCGGCTGAAATGATGATGATGATGATGATCTTCGAGGGAAGTAAGAAGTACAACATTTTATGCATTACTTCTATCGTGGTGTGCAGGTAAAGAACTCTCTACGTGTTTATGAATGAATGAATGAATTATTTATTTTACAGGTAAGACGACTCATTTTGTTAGTAATCTTATAAAACTAGGGATTAGTAACATTTAGGTTTTATTATTCTTATTTTTTTTATAAAGGCTACTCCTGCACCACTCCACCCGATGTGGCACAGCAGTGGTTGATATACCGAAAGTCCAGCCTGCTTGCGATCATCTTTAGGATGCTGTTGTCGCTGTCCCGCATCTTTTTCGCATTGTAGCGTAAAAGCAATTTACTTGCGCCTCAGCAAACATCCCTGATGCACTACAGAAGCGGGGCAGCCCCAACAGGATCCTAAACGCATCATTATATTGGTTTATGCTAATAAAAATTGTATTATTTGACAAGTGCTACAGTTGTGCCAAGTGCGATTAGCATCAATTTGACGTTCAATCGCTGAGATTTATATTCGCTGCAGCGGGTCGTTCGTTACCTCATTCGAGAGAGGTAACCACATATTGTGATAAACCAGGATAGAAAAAGATCCTGTTAATAATGTAAATGCGAAACTTTGTAACGAAGGAACTGATGAACGAACTAAAGTGAAATTTGGCATGTTACCTGGATAAACACATAGAATACTCTTTATCCCGGTAAAATGTGAGTTTCCCGAGGGATAATCACAAATTTTACCACGCGGGAAACGCTTCGGGCGTCTCCTTCCAATCAGTATGTCGTTTCTATGACCATATATACGTATGTGATCATACTTCACTTCATCATCAGGTCTTTTTAGTCTCCACTGTATGAGCACAACCCTCTCTGTACTTCTAGAGCCATACTTGGCCAGAGTCTTCTTCGTCAGAGTTTTTAAACCGCCTTAAAGGCCTCTGACATGGTTTTAGGTAACGACCAATGTCAAAGACAGTGACCGGGACCGACGGCTTAACGTACCCTTCGAAGCACGGATCATCTTACTTATCAGACACTCAGGTGATCAGCCTTGGCCAGAGTATACAAAGGGTTTAGCCTACACTCTCTACGCTGCCCAGACGGGTTGGAGAGGTCTCATAGATGTTTATAAGCATTGTTTATCTTGTATTTCCTAAGTCGCCTTCTTCCACTTCAACCTGAAGACTTGGAGTAGTCCTATTCTACTCTACCAAAAACCACACGGCACAAGTGGGGTACTTAAAACATATCAATTTATAACATTTTGCAAGAAATAATACTTATTAAATATCAGAGATGGTTAGAAGGGAAAAAATACGATCAAATAATAATACATTAATCTAATATTACTTCCGACTATACTTGAACGCTGAAAGCAGAAATAAATCACGCGAGATCAAAACATAACCCACTTACGGAGATTAGTGACGCAGTCTATCTAGTCTAGTCTAGTTTGAGAGTCTTGATTTGAGCATAAACAGTACTTATATCTATTACGCGCTACCTAATTTCCTATCACTTTTAGGGTTCCGAACAAAACATGGAAAAACGGAACCCTTATCACTCGTGCGTCAGTCTGTCGGGTCCGTCTGTCACAGCCAATTGACTCCAAATCTTCTGGACCAAATCAAGTGAAATTTGGTAGGATGGTGTATAGAGTGACGTCAAGCTGGTGGCTGCTCGTATAACTATAGCTAAATCGTTTAATCTGTTCTGGCTATTTCTTCCCGATTTTGCACGATCTTCATAATACTTTGGTTACCATTAACATGCATTTTATCTTTGGAGAAGAAAAAGCAAGAAGCACACTCGGGCTTGAAGAAACAAACGGGAACGCGCTAAGATGTAGAAGGTTATTTATGGACAGAAGAACTACGCATAAATATTAGAAAAGTACAAAAATATTAAAAGCTTTTTCAATGGATGAGAGGATATTGATAATATCACTATCGCGTGAACAATAATATTGCAGTGTTCAAAACAGAGGCCTAGATTGACTGTAATATAGATAATAAGTAAGTGCATACTTTCTGATTGATTCTGTGATATTTTCATACGTTCATGATAACATTTCTACCAAATAACAAAAACATAGATAAGTACTGTGTTTGTACGTAAAGTTATGGTAAGTACTTAGCTTGCTGCAAATGAGACGAAATAACATACAAGACTATTTATTTGCATTTTGCACGAACTGGTATTTAAACCAATTTCAGCAGTAGACCAAATAATATATGATTTTAGAGTTTCACGGTCACAATTACTGTATCTAGTCACAAATGCTGTCGAAATATCTGGCAAAAAACTATATTAATCGCGATAAGTCCCGTAATACTAATAACAGTAGACCAAATAACATCTTGTACTAGCTACAATTTAGACAAATTATCATTTTAGACTTCTTGCATTTGCAGGAATTGATATTTAGACCAATTTATGCAGTTGACTAAGTAAAATCTTAGACAAACTGCAATTTAGGCAAAATAATATTTTAGACTATCTTTGCATTAGACGACTTGCTAGTGTTACGAGTAGCTGTTTAATACATATAACTGTTGTGTGGGAGAAAAATAACAAAAACATATTAAAATATTATGTAGTTAAATATGTAACACTAAAATTAAAATAAACTGAAATCACGCAAGCGTGACCAAGAGATTAGCGTTTCTATACAACGTGCAAGCAACTTAGAATGTACCAGCTGCTTCTCTTCACGCGCAGATCGTAAGAGCCTATCGAGGGAATAGGCGAATGCGAATCATGTTAATAGGCGATGCGGCTAGCAACCCATCACTATATTGATTTCTTTTCCGTCTTCTCGCCACCATCACGCTTAAAGTGGCTCTTGAGTCTTGCGGCCCTTTGATTAGAGCCACAAGATACAAAAAGCTCTGTTTACCCTGTTAGGGATGAGGATGTAATAGTATGTATGTATTTTTTTTATTTAAACTTAATTTACCAAAACAATATGATATAATATATAATATAATGATATATAATAGCATTCTCTACCAGTCAACCTTTAATGTATGTTGTTGAATAAAAAGTATGTATTTAAATTAGGTATATGTGCAATGAAGTATTTTGCACGGTATTAACATATGCAAAAGTCCGCTGATAGCCAAAAGCATGGCCACCGCACCCTTTTGTTCCTGTATCTTAATGAAGACATATGAGGGTCAGATTTTTATAGCGAGAGATTTGCTTTATGGTGACGTTATGAGCTAGAATGGACTGCCGAAAGATTTGAGGGTAGCCGGCAGCGAAGTAAATAAACATGGAGTCGACAACTCTTAGAATCTTGTACGCGGGATTGCTGGGGCCACATAATTGACAAATATCATTTGTAAAAGAAATTATATAGGAACCATTTCTACTCGACAAGAAGAATATTGTACGCTTGAAATCTTAGCCAGGTCTGTGTCACTTCCCGTTTATGTACTTATCGAAAATATACCTACATTATTACTATGCGCGCGGCGACTACTCCAGAGTGGGAAATTCAGTGCGACATAAATCGTATGTTGGTACCAGGTATTTGTAGACTTTGATCAGAGTTAGTATATGAAAAACATTCAATGTATCATAAGGTTACTACCTTGATCAGAGTTAGAATGTAAAAACATACAATACAATCTATAAATACAAACATATACAAATACTAGATCTAATCTTCAATATTCTCAGTGTCGAGATGTCGGACACTTTGATCGCCGCCGCTACTTCTCCCACGCTTATCACAACAGACTATTATTCACTGCACAATTAGCGTATCCAGTAATTTGTAACTACTATAATTTTAATCAACCTTAATGCAGTGAAGGGCGATAGAGCTTCACTAAATACATAAGTATCATGAAAAACGAACTTTACATATGGATACGTCATTTGCGCTAAAATATGATTAATGGTTAGTATTTTTTACCGATGTTGTCTGTTTTGTTTATCGTTTATTATTTACATAACTCTTACAAGTAGGATATTTAAAAAAAAATGTATTTACAATGACATTATGCAAGTGATTAAAACAGTCATCCGGGCGAATAAATAAAATTGTTAATACATATAATGTAGGATGGTCATTGGTCAACTCCTGTAATAAAAATCCGTGTAAAGGCTGTATTACGATTTGGTTTGGGTTAGCTTCATTTCTAGTGGTTTGTCGAAAATTAAAAAATATTGGTAACTTCGACAAAACATTACACAGTTCTGAAGTTAAATTTAATAATAATGAAATAAAGTGGTCACAATTTGAAGAAAATAAAGCGTTTCAGAATTATAAGGGCTCCTTTACAATATGCCGGCGGCACGTGCCGCCGGCGGCTATTGTTGAGGCCGCCTGTTATATTATAAATAAAACAAATAAATATATAAAGACAAATAACACTTAAAGACAAAGTTAGCTTAAACTTGTGTTATGGGATACTAACCCAACGATGCTACATTTTATGATAAATGAATACATACCTAGATAATCACCCAAGACTAGGACAATTTGAAAAAGGCCATTTGCCAACTTGCCCTGGCTGGGAATCGAACCCGGAACCTACGAACGGCAAACTATCGTGGTTACCACGCCATGGTGGTAAAAAAAAAGCCGGCTTAAGAAGCTGCCGAGCGCACAGCGGCAAACCCGGCGGAATAGCCAGCGGCAGTGCCGGCAGCCAGACCGCCGGCATGTGTGTAGGAACCTTAGGGTTTGACATCTGACAGCACGGAGCATTTCTCAATGCTGCTATCGCTCTAGCAAATGACGGTTCTGAGTGGCAGAAAAGGATAGCAGAATAGAAATGTGCTGTTCTGTGCTGCCAAATGTAGACCAACGCTTATGAAACTAGCTGTGGCCGCGGGGTTTTTGTTTCTTGCCCTACCTTGACGTCAAATTGGAGCAACAAACGGATTCACATCTTTTTACACACAGATGCATGAAAAACAGAAGTACATAAGTTAAATTTTATCCCGATAAGAAGTCAAAAGAAAACTACAATTTTAAACATATGTATATATCTGTGTAATGGACCAAGGGATTAATAAGATATTATATAAGTTTCCGAGCAATTGTAAAAATGCTTTTTTATTTGGTTATTTATAAACTAGCTGTAGTTGCGGGCTATTTGTTCCTTTTCTTGCTCTACCTTCACGTCAAATTGGAGCAAGAAAAGGATTGACATCTTTTTACATACAAATGCCTGAGATACAGTACTACAGGCTACATTTTATCCTGATAAAAGTCAAAGGAAAACTATAATTTCAAACATCGTTTAAGTGTAGGACCAAGTGATTAATAAGAATTTGAAAAATGCCTATAATGAGATAGTGTGATTAAAACTTTTGAAATAATCAAACACAAAAAATTATAGGTAATGCGTATCATCAATTAGTCAATGCTTATCAGAAGTTCAAATTAATAACTTAGCACAAAGCAACTTGTCATTGTGCATGACGCCCGGGCATTATGAAAAATGTCCCAATTTATCACTTGGTCTATAACATACACATAGAGTAAATAACGTAAGGATATTTTGGTTATCTCTTGTCCGACACCCACATTTTTTATTTTCTGAATGTCCAAGACCATAATTTTAAAAAGAATGTTAAGTATTAAAGTTTAAAATATCCTACGCCCTAATTTAAGCAACGCAAAAAGCCTTTTCTTGTATCTCATCGCTTTCCCTGCTCAGAATTACGTGTAATTTGTCTCAAACCAACAACAAAACTGTATACACCTAGGCGCGTCGTGAGATATATCTGTGCCTGTTTATTTCAGAAACAAAGAGTTGAGGAATCCGCGGTGGCGACAACGGCTGCTTTTGTATTGTAAAGTATGATTTGTTTGCATTAAATTTAATACCTACTTAGCACATCGTCTTTAAAATAAATAATAATAAGCGCTACATGACATCAACTTCTCCAAAGGGCCTCTACGTGTTGGATCTGTATCCCTACGCAAGCCTCTCAAAGGACCGGGGTGAAAAGACCGAAGGAGATACATAGTAATAATAAATCTTTAATCCTTTTTAGGGTTCCGTAGCCAAATGGCAAAAACGGAACCCTTATAGATTCGTCATGTCTGTCTGTCAGTCTGTCCGTCCGTATGTCACAGCCATTTTTTTCCGAAACTATAAGACTTATACTGTTGAAACTTGATAAGTAGATGCATTATGTGAACCGCATTAAGGTTTTAACACAAAAATAGAAAAAAAAAACAATACATTTTGGGGGTACCCCATACTTAGAACTGAATTTGCAAAAAAATATATTTCATCAAACCCATACGTGTGTTTGATGAAAAATAATCTATGGATAGGTCTGTCCCCCCCCCCCCCCCGTAACTTCTAAAATAAGAGAATAATTAAACTAAAAAAAATATATGATGTTCATTACCATAAAACCTAACAGCGAAAATTGGTTTGAATAAGATCTAGTAAGTACTTTTTTTTTAATACGTCATAAATCATAAACGGCAATTTACCTTTCATTTAATCAAATCAAATATAAAAATTAAAAAAACATGCTCCAAGACTTTTATATTATGTTAATTGCTACTACGGAATCCTTTATGGGCGAGTCCGACTCGCACTTGGCCGCTTTTTTATGTATTTTTCTTTTTATAGATGTGTTATAAAAAAACCTGATATATGGTACTAAATAAAAATAAATTAATAAATCTTTATTTGAAAATAATAAATCTTTATTTATCTCATTCTTGTTTTTACAATTTCTTTAAAAATAGAAACAGCCTAACGCACTTCTTTTACTTTACAAAATAAAAATAAAGTAGGTTTTCTTACATTACCATCATGTCTTTTTTCAGGCTTTCGTACCCAAAGAATAAAAGTGGGACCCTATTACCAAATCTCCACCGTTCGCATGTCTGTCACCAGACTATATATTATGAACCGTGATAGCTAGACAGCTGAAATTTTCACAAATGATGTATTTTTGTTGCCGCTTTAACAACAAATATTAAAAACAATAAAATAAATATTTAATTCCCATACAACAATCCTGATTTTTATAGGAACCCTTAGTGTGCTAGTTTGACTCGCACTTAGCCGGTTATTTTTTGACTAGCCTGTAGGTGTGTTAATTATATCATATTCATCAAAATTCTGCCCTCTAGAATTAGTCATATAGTAAGTATGCTACTTATTTAGGGAGTGCTAACTGTTTTATGCCATTGACAGAAAAAAACATACAAACAACAGAAAAAACAGTGCTCCTTAAATCAGTAGCTTTATAGGTACTAGGTATATAACTAATTTAAGAAGTGTAGATTATATTGAACACAACGTTAGCCAAAAGTATTTTTGTCATCTAAAATTTTCCCTATTTGTTTTTATAATATTTTTATTTCAAATAGAGTTTAATTTTAATTTGGTTGAATAAAAACTTAATACCTATACTTAAATAAGAAAAGCTTGGGTTAAAATTATAATACAGGTGTATAAAACTTTAAGTTCATACATTTTTCCCGAACTTTCAAAAAGCTCGTTTCGGTACTTCTTTTTAACAGTAACTTTAGAGAAATAAAAATTATTTAAATTTAATTTTTTATGGTGGGATAAGGTGCGGGAGAAAAAGATTTAATTTTGAACGAGTTTTTTGTACAAGTAAATTAATCAAGAATATAAAGATTACAATATATTCACGAAGTAATTAAATAAATAAACAATACTTACCAAAGAAAATGTCTTCAAACTTTTTATTTCCACTCACAAAAGCACAAAAATTGTTTACGACACAATATTTAGCACAATCCTTCAAAACGACAGTTTTCGCGTAGCGATGTCTTTCGCGCGAAACTTTGGATGTGTCAAACACAGAGTCACACGTCTTCTCACAGCGCAAACCGCGCGGCAACTGGCTGGCTTACGGCGAAAATTTCCTCTCAAGATTTTCAGTTTCAGAATGCGAGGGCGGGAAAGCCGCGTTCGAATTATGAATGTTCTTGTCTATGACGTGCTATGACGACGCGTCCTCAAAAAGTTTTCCTTTGCGCGAAAAGAGGTCAATGAAAAGTAATTTAGGTGTTTTACAGATATTCGCGAGTTCTTTCTTCTTGGAATCCATTGTTGAGTTGTGAATGGTACCATCTTGATACGTAAATAAATACGCATTGTTAACTTAGCTGAATTATTCTAGACACTACGACTAAAAAAGCTTCACGTACTTAGGTACCAACGAAGTTAATTTTGAATTGATTTACACTTGATACGAAGTCATAGGTTTTATCGCAACTATTGAAAAAATTGGCATTAATTTTAGCCATTAACACAGGAATAGTTAACAAATATGCTATCGAAGAATGCCTATATCCAAGTATCGAAGAATGCCGATATCAAATATGTTGTATATGTTCATAACTTGGAGGCGTGGTAGGAAGTATCTTCCATATTGAAGTCTCGAGGAATTTCAGCGATATTGGCAACTATATATCGATAAATCGTTCGAATAGATATCCAACAAAATATGTTAGCTAGTAGCATTGACATAGATTATCTGAACAACTATCTCAAACATAGGCCCCTGTTCTATTTTTGAATATATGGCGGCGGAAATTTTATCATAATTCTGGGGGCACGGCAGTGCCCCCACCAAGTCGAGCAAAAAAGCGTCACGGCCGTACCATCCTTTTCTCGAAGCAATTCAGACCATTTTCGACCCCCTGTAACTTCGTTGTGGATAAAACTAGAAGACTGAAATTTTCAGTAACCATGCAGGCATTGTAAAGACACGGTATATTTCAAATTTCATTCAATTTGAACCAGTATTTTAAGAATTATAACGGGTCAAATTTCTTAATTTTGTCACTCACTGACTCACCGATCATCAAAATTCTAAGGCACTTCTAGCAGACCTAGAAGCTTCAAATTTGGAATATAAGTAATGTTTGGTGTATGAATCAAGGAAAAACTAAAAAATCTAGAAAAGACCGCAAAGAAAATTAAGCCCATACAGCCAAGTCTTCAGTTAAATTTTTCAATATTGGCTTTATTCGTAACGATGTTTTACGGCAGTTATTATTATTGCGTGCGAAGCTGCGGGTTTAAGCTAGTCCCATATAAATATAGGCGCATGGTAGTGCCCCTGCCAAATCGAGCAAAAAATGGGTATTCCCGTCATGAAAACACGTGTAAATTAAATTATTTAATGCAAAAAACGTACCTACGTGCGTATTAGTACTTATTACGAGTGCGTAAGGTTGTTAATTAATTATTATACCACGCGCTGCGATGCTAGCGAGTGAGCGCGGGCCGTTACTACGCGCTGCGCGGTGCTAGCGCGAGGGCGCGGAGAGAAGCTCAAGAAGTAGTACCGGAAAAGAGAAAACGGAAGGCTACCTACAAAAATAAGAAAAGTTCATAAGTCAGAGAGAGGGCTTTAAGAAAATTCGTTGCTGGTAGATATACATATATACAATAAGTAGAAGGTACCGAAAAGGAAAAAAGTAGAACTGTCTACAAAATACAAAAAGAAATGAGATCCCATCAAAAACAATACTTGTCAAAAAAACCAAGTCTCGCAACTCAGTTGTTCTGCGGTAAAAAGTTGTGAGATCCATGTAATACCAAGTTGGTTATTAATTTATTCAGTCTCTACTTAAGCGACTTTCTGTCTTAATACGTCCAGTCTCTAAGACCACGATCGTGGTCCATAACAATTGAAAATCAATTGTGTCTGGAATCTCCGTACTCGAAGCATTAAGTTGTTACGTAATAATTAACAGCATCTTATAGTGACGCATATCAATATTAAAATTCTTTAATGTTTTATATAGATATATTGAGACTTGGCCATCGCCTGAAAACACGTGTAAATTCAATCGCCTGAAAACACATGTAAATTCAATTATTTAGTGCGATGGCCAAGTCTCGATATATTTATATAAAACATTAAAGAATTTTAATATTGATATGCGTCACTATAAGATGCTGTTAATTATTACGTAACAACTTAATGCTTCGAGTACGGAGATTCCAGACACAATTGATTTTCAATTGTTATGGACCACGATCGTGGTCTTAGAGACTGGACGTATTAAGACAGAAAGTCGCTTAAGTAGAGACTGAATAAATTAATAACCAACTTGGTATTACATGGATCTCACAACTTTTTACCGCAGAACAACTGAGTTGCGAGACTTGGTTTTTTTGACAAGTATTGTTTTTGATGGGATTTTAATTTTCAATTAATGAAATCTGGTTACTTACCGATAGAAAGTTATTTCTTTACACTTTGCTGTGATACTTAAATTATCTTTACAGTATTTTAGCACATAAGAAAGCATTCTTGATTATGTTGACAGTGTTTTCTTTTATCAACTGTGGGGCGTGCTAGGCGCGTAAATGCTAGCAAGCGACTAATTTGAGGTGAACAGTGATAGCTTAGGATGAACGTAACAAAACTGTGATATGTGGTGTCTACTCTTGTACGTAGGTTCATAATAGCTCGGTGGTTGGTAGACATGTAGGCATATCATAGAATTCTTGGTAAAAGCGTGTTAATATATTAATAAAACTTTCTTTTTTCATCATTATCATGCCTTTTAGTCACCACTGCAGGAGCACGACCCTCTCTGTACTACCAGAGCCATACTTGGCCTACACTCTCCACGCTGGGCAAACGGGTTGGAGAGGTCTCATTGATGTTCATAAGTTTTGTTTAGTTTGTATTTCCTAAGTCGCCTTCTACGACATCCACGGGAGAACTTGGAGTGATCCTATTATACTCTGCCGAAATCCACACGGCGAGACGACGCTTTCTTTTTTATAAAAATATTATTTCTTAAATATTCCATGCTGGTCTGGGAGAAAAGAAAAAACTTAGAATGTACCATCTGCTTCTCTCTGTAATACCTGAATCATAAACATACCTTGAATCTTTAATAACTTATTAATGTCGTAACAATAACAATGCAATGGCATCAATGATCTCACTTATGAATGAGTAACGGTTACAGTATACTTATTTGCTATAAGTACATGTATGTAGTTATAAAGTACGCGCCTGTTCGCGGTTTGTTTGTTTGTTTGTTTGTTTGAACTCTTTATTGCACATTAAATATAAACAGTTGTGTTACAAACCATATTCATTAAAAAAAAATTTGTTTGTTTGAGAAATGATCTTGTAATATACAACGTGGAAGGGACATACCTGTAATAAATCAAACCACGGGCTATATTAGATCACTACAGCATAATTAAAATAACAGTAAAAACCAAAAAAAAAATCGACATTCCTATTCCTATGCCTAATACTAAGTATGGAAATGACAATTTTTTGTTTTTCGACTATTATTTTAATATCATTATACTATAGTGAACTAGTATAACCAGTGTTTCGATTTATTACAGGTATGTCCCTTCCACGTTGTATTTTCTGATTTGGCATTATAATATTTACACACAGAGAACCTCAAAAGAAAATCAAGGTTCAAAGTCTATACTTATTACTTATATAAGCGATTACTATACTTCTTCTTCTTCTTCTTCTTATCGTGTGTGTTAGTGACTAACACTAGTGTCAGAGTTTTTAAACCGCCTTAAAGGCCTCTGACATGGTTTTAGGTAACGATACTTCTAATAGGCATTCATAAACATAGACGCATTTTGTCTAGATTCAGAGAACAATACGCCATTACTACCTTGTAGGTATCTTTAATAATAGGTTAATGAGACCCGTATTAGAAAAAACCTTGAGGTTACTAATTGATGATAAATATATTTAAATATAACTTTTTGTATTACACCTAACATTCATTTAGGTATTAGGCCATAGTAAGTAAGTACTCCTGAACTCCAGAAGATCTACACTGAAAAAAAGTGATAGCTGAACCAGTTTTGCTACTTGCAATTTGTTAATTAGATACCAAACTTTTGTTCAAATTAGCAGAACGATGTAGTTTTAATTAAAACAATTTTAACTACTAGTAGCCCTGAGTTCAGCAGTCACTCGATTTTAGTAACGTGTAGCACACATTTTTGCTACTAGCAACCAATCTTTTTTCTCAGTGTAATTAATAGGATTACCTATCCAGGATCATCATCCCAGCTCTTCTTCCGCCCACTGCTGAGCATAGGCCTCTCTTCGTCGACGCCACCCATCTCAGTCCTGTGCTGCTCTCATCCAGGTGTAACCCGCGACTTTGATTATGTCGTCAACCCATCGAAATCAAATCTTCAAATCCGGGATCAAAAATAAATTATTTTGTAATGATAAGATAATAAAATACAGATACATTTTCACGTCTATATCCCTGACGGGGTAGACAGAGCCCAGGGCCGTTAGGGCCAAAGGCCACGCTTAGCGTGGTGGTGGGCGTTAAGATGGAAAAGGAATCAAAATAGTGATGGGTTGCTAGCCGTATCGCCTATTATCATGATTCAAATCTCGCCCATTCCCTCGATCGGCTCTTACGATCTGCGCGGGAAAAGAAGCAGCTGGTACATTCTACGTTTTTTCTTTTCTCCCAGACCAGCATGGAAGATGATAAAATGTCACAAAATAATGTCACTTGTTGATCATATCCATTTTGAATGTGATTTTTTTATTTTTTAATGCAGAAAAACTGATATTAGGAGCGATATTTAGCGTCAAAAAACTATGACGTCAAGACGTGATTTTCATATAAATCCCATAGAAAATGTTTGTTTTGATGTTTAGAAAAAGTATCTGATTTGTTTTAAAGTACAAATACAAATATCTTTATTTGCTAATAAGAGTTTTACAATGATCTTATAATTAAAATACAATCCGTCTTATCAACTCTTTCGG
The DNA here is from genome assembly GCA_963555685.1 of Acrobasis consociella. Taxonomy (NCBI): domain Eukaryota; kingdom Metazoa; phylum Arthropoda; class Insecta; order Lepidoptera; family Pyralidae; genus Acrobasis; species Acrobasis consociella. Next base: position 3,802,544 of record OY743127.1, read on the forward strand.
GCACAGCAAATATTTTGTAGTTTAAGTATATACTTATAGGTAGGTATTGTAATCTGCAATATTTTTTTTTTATTCTTTTATCAACTAGCGGATTCGGATTCTTACGGTTCTTTCTTACTGAGTAAATTATTTACAAAATGTACAAAACTTGTCCAAAAATTAAAGAATCTTTTTCCTGTACGCTCAAAAATACAACAGAGGAAAGAAAAGTACTTTTGGAAGCCACCCACGTCCGTTAAAAGTTCAAACAAAAAGTTGAAATGAACGAACAATGAGGCAAATTGAAATCTGCATTTGTCCCCGTATCTTATCAGAATTCCGACTAAAAAAGGTGCAATATCTCCGCCCCCATACTGGGGAAATAAAAAAAACTAATCTGAGGCTTCTCGAAAGAAACGATTCGCAGTGATCGATGCGTAAATTATTATTAGTACGGGGGCTGAAGACAAAACAAGGAAACGACACTTAATATTTCGTTCGAAAAATTTCATTTCATTTTAGGTATAGTTTGCCTACCATTTTGTGTACACGTATTAGGCACTTAAATTAAATTATAACTCGATTTAAAACTCTTATTTCCATCATCAACGCATTGACATTTCATATTAAATAATGTCCAAATTTGAACAAATTCTGTGCCTACGTGGCACTAAACTACTTACCGTAAAAACATTTAGCAAAACGTGATAAAAAATTAAAATATTTACAAGCAAAGATGAAAAATTTTCGGTTTTCCAGCAAAAACCAGTGCATTGACGAATTTTTTATAAAAGGATTATTTGCAGAGAAATCTGCATTTGTCCCCGTATCTTATCAGAATTCCGACTAAAAAAGGTGCAATATCTCCGCCCCCATACTGGGGAAATAAAAAAAACTAATCTGAGGCTTCTCGAAAGAAACGATTCGCAGTGATCGATGCGTAAATTATTATTAGTACGGGAGCTGAAAACAAAACAAGGAAACAAAATTTAATATTTCGTTTGAAAGATTTAATTTTATTTTAGGTATTATAGTTATTTTCTCCTTTACAAAATCAAATTTATTTTTTCATTTACAATAGAGATAAGACGAGGAAGAATGTTTGGCCACCTTATGCGGCATGACAACTTCATAAAAACATAATGGAAGTGAAAGTGGAAGCCAAGAGAGGAAAAGGAAGACCAAGAAGGTCGTTCATGGATGAAGTAAAAGAAAAGGCAAAAGTTGTGTCGTATAGGGAGGTCAAGCATTTAGCGGAAAATATGGAGACTTGGAAAATACTCCACCGACAAGAACCTAGTTCTTAAATTTATTGATGATGATGAGTAATTTATAAGTTTATGTGTGGGGCAATTAAATTATATTATAACTCGATTTAAAACTCTTATTTTCATCATCAACATGCTATATTAAATAATGGCCAAATTTAAACAAATTCTGTACCTACGTGGTACTAAACTACTTACCGTAAAAACATTTTCAACGGTTTTTTTAAAAGATGATTGTTTTCTTATTTTTTTAACGAAGAAAATATTTAGTGTTATGGGCTGAACAAAATTTAAAACTAAGTTAAATGCAATGCAAGGTTACAACTATACAAGAATCTAAATAGGTTTTAAACATCTTGCAATGTCTCCTTGACTATTCGCAACACGAACGCAAACAATTTGATGGATTAATATTAATTAATTTTGTCGTCGAAACAAAAAACAGATTCATCTTGCGACCTCGAGATGCATTACAATTAGGGCTGCCTCAAATATTAGCTATAGGACCAAGGACGGACAAAGTTGACAATAAACATCGCTCAACTTTGCTTCGTAGGACCGTTTTGTCCTTGAATAAATTATTAAAGATGCTTTTTGTAAAAGGCCTTTGCAAGTACGTTTCAATTTGTACAATACCACATGTATGGCACTTCATAGAAGCGGAGTATCATTTATGCCTACTACTACAAACGAAACTATACATTCGTGTACACAGCAATGTGTGTGTGTTCCCCGCTCAACACACTCCACAAGGCAAGAATGGGGGACAGATGCAAGGACAGGGAACAGGGACGCTTATTACGCGAGACCTTATGAGATTCCGTTCTGTTTGTTTATAATACTTATATTAATGCTGTGACGATACTATCTAAGTCTAGGCTACTGTTATTTAAAAAAAGAAAAAATAATTAGAAACATATATTTGGTCTATGGTTATAACTGCCGATGCTGCGGTTGTGCGTGCATTTATTTCGTCAACATATAAAGTGTGTAAGGCTCCTGCTAAAGCACTTAATCTTGAACTCCTTCTTGCTTCGGAAGGCAAGTAAAATTACCATCGCCAGATGGTAGAATTAGCGGAATCCAAAAAACAACATACACGAAATAATTCATCGCTCATTTTGGAAATCCTTGAGAGAGGCCTATGTTTAGCAGTGGATGTTGTGCGACTGAAATGATGATAGGTTATAATGGTCTGTATCAGATCATCTGACATAGATTCCAACGCAACTTCAATTTAAAATAAGAATGCCTATTCCATTTTCCAACTTCCAGATAGTCCTGTCAATTCGAACAGTTTTAATTTTAAAACTTCCATAGAGTTTGAAAAGTTTAATACAATCAAAAGGCGGGACAGTTCGAAATGGATTTTCTTGTGAGTCGCAATTTGTCATTCGGATGAGATTCCTCGGAACTGTGCCAATAGATTCCGGGTGAGAAGGGTTGACAGTGGCTCATTGGATTTGATAAAAACGTCGAATCATATCACACCAAGGAGGTTTCAAATTAATTCTCTCTTTCTCGGCTTAGTGCGTTTGTAGTTCGCATCCTAGTTGAGCTGCTTCAGAACCGAGTTTGGACTTTCCGGGGTTTTTCCTCCACTTCGCAGGGTCATCCATCATGTAAACTTTGGTAAACAGACAGGCACCATACTTACATACATGTTTTTCTAGGGTTCCGTTTGTAAACGAGGACCCTTATAGTTTCGCCATGTCTGTCTATCTGTCTGTTGGTCCGTGGTCCTACTCAGGAATTCTACTTACTATAAAGACATAATTTTGCATGAGTAATGGAAAAATAAAATTTTGGACGAAAAAATTTTTTTTGCTTTACTTCCATACATATAAAGTGGAATTTCTTTTTTTTCAATTATTGTTTTCTATGTAGGTACCTAGTCTAAAAATTTTTCATTAGTTTTGTCAAATCTACATCTTACTAATATTAAAAAGGCAAAAATTTGTGAGTGTGTGTGTGTGGATTTATGTTTGTTACTTCTTGACGCTGTGTTTATGTACCTACGTTTGTTACTTCTTCACGCGCATACGGCTATATCAATTTTGACACCCTGGATTAACACATAGGCTTCTTAGGAAACACCGCAGAGCGCAGCTAGTAATTGATAAAAAAATGCTACAAACAAGTATGTACCGCGAATTATCAACATGTGTCAATCTTTTTATAGCTACACAATCCGCCCAATTCGCAAGATGTACGAATATAAAAAATAAATCATAAAACGTCTTGTGCCATAAACAAACGATAAATTGCAGACATAAAGCAGAACAAATTATCAAATTGTATGTTTTCCCGCCAAATTTATGGCCCGCTGTTTATGTTCTGTGCCAATTATTACGTGTTTTCCTAAATTTAATTACTTTCTCGATTGGCTGGTGGTGTTTGTTATTTATGTTATTTGTGCAACATAGCTTGATAGATTTACTATCGCTAAAGTGTGAAACAATACGTTAGAGAAGCAATTAATAATTGTAACAGATTTTATCTCTCCATCAAACTGCGATACGATTCGAACACATAACCTCAACCAACCTAACAATTATATTACAACTATCTGTGCCCGCGGGCTTCGCTCCCCGTTGGAATTTTGGGATAAAAACTATCCTATTTCCTTCCTTGATAGTCTCGAACTATATCCATACCTCATCTACTAAACTCATCTAGATAGGTTTAGTGGTTGCAGCGTGAAGGGATGTAACAAACAAACAAATAAACAAACTCACTTTCGCATTTATAATAATAATTGGATTGGACTAGATTAATAGGATTGGATATGGATACACCCGTAATAAATCGAACCACAGGCTTTACTAGATCACTATTACAGTATAATGAAATCAGAATAATAGCCAAACATTTTTTTTAAATTTGCCATTTTTATACGAAAATGTGCAGCCGCCCGGGCGATTTGTATGAGAATGTGGTTCTTTTTATTTTTTACTGTTATTTTAATATCATTATACTATAGTGATCTAGTATAGCCTGTGGTTCAATTTATTACGGGGATGTTCTTTCCACGTTGTATAGGTACAACAATCTATTTACTAGTTTGGCCGAGTATCAAGTTTCCGATGCCAAAGACAAAAAATCCATAACTTCCACCCGATTGCAGAAGTTCGGACATTACTATCTTAGTTTAAATTTTATTTTCAAAAAGTCCATTATTTTATTACATCTTTATCCTACTTACACAAAGGGGGATTTGCCTCGTTGACTGTGAGGGGGAGAGCAAGAAATTTATATATAATCTTCAACTTTTTTTCTACTTATCGAGTTGAAAATTATTGAGAGTAGACATTACGTCGCTGATTATCTTGGGATCTTACCTCGTGCAACCATCGAGAATCCTACGAAATCGCTAGATGGCAACAAGTTGAGTAATACTTTATTGTACACTAAAAAAATTACAAAAAAATATGTAATTTGTCTAATTTGAATTTCACCTCTTTCTAAATGTCAAAACAATTTTTTTTATGGAAATTAAATGAAATAACTAACTGTGACGTCATACTTTTTTTGGAGTCAGAAAACTGATAAATAACGCAGTTAATTATTAGTTTTTGGCATTATTAAATCTAAACTCATGTTGAAAATAGATATGTTATGTATTTTGTGATGTTTTATTTGATCAACTGAATCGAATAATTTATTTTTAACCATCCCAAATGCAAACTTACTAAATTAAGAACAATGATCAGGAAACTTGTATATATAATTCAGTATTTCTAAAACTAACCTTGTAATTTCGAGGAACCGTGACGAGGAAAGAATGATAGAGAGAACAGTTCGATGGTTTAATTAAATTTTTCCTCGATCAGGAGGTCAATTTTGGAACTTTGTCGAATTGAAATCTATATTCAGTAAAAAAAAAATACAAAAATAAACAAAGAATGTTTTACATAATTATGTTTATAAAAAAAATACAAAAAATGTTTTACATAATTATGTTTGGTAAATACTTGGTATCGATCTGTGGTATTGATCATGGGATTGTATGTACTTTTTCGTGGTATAGATCGTAATTTTTTTTTTATTTAAGGCTTCCTATTACTACGGATATGTTAAAAAAAGTTTGTCGTTGGCAGTATGGGGAATTAAAAAGAAAATTTCTAGATCTATGGCTAGGCATATATTTTTGGCGAAATAACGACTCATGTGCTGATATGGGGACTAGAATATAGACTTTAGGTTTTGATGTTCTTGCAGTTTTAATTCGATTAGTTCTTTGGTCAACATTTGAACTTGAAGACAACACATGTGCTGATAGTTATGGGGAATAGAGTAGGTATAGAATTAAGGTTTTAATTTTAGTTTGAATTTGATTAGTTTAAATGTTGAACTCCAGCGTTGTCACAAAAATTCTAATAAAGCGTCAAACGCTTTTGTTACGAAATAGGCCTTTAAGAGTATTGTGGCCAGCATTCGATCAAAGTTATTTTTTCAAAGCTTAGTTTCACCTGTCCCGTTGTCAGACTGTCTGTCTGTAGTCAAATCCTGCAAGTTGAATTTGACTTAGGTACTTCCCGGTTTCCGAGTAAGAAATTTTGCACACAAACGTATATCGCGTGACAATGTTTCTCGTGACATGGAGCTGAACTGATGAAGGAGCCGGAAGGTGGCCATAGGAACTCTTTAATGAAACAACGCAACCCTATCGAGTTTGGGCTCGTTTGATTCGTCTTGAGGAACACTTTAAACTTTTAAGTTTCTTGTTATTTACGGTGCAAATTGTTAAACGGCAAATTTATTTCAATAATAAATGTCTCTTATCATATTACCAACATACCTAATAATTAAAACTAAATAACAACTATACTATAGGTATACTAACACTAATTAACTAAAATAAACTTAAATACTAAAAATAAAAATACATTAAAACATAAAAATGAATTAATAATTCAATTACACATTATAGGCACATTATATAAGATCTCTGAATAAGAAGATTTTGAGATTAAAAATGATTTGTGTTGATTGGTAAATTTTTAGGTTGATAGAAAAACTATTTATCTAGTTAATCCTGCTACTATCCTCTTCCTCTAATATTATAAATGCGACAGTGAGTTTGTACATTTGTTTGTTTGTTTATTCGATACCACTTCACGTTTCAACAACTGAACCTATTTAGATGAAATTTGATATGGATATAGTTTGATACCCAAGAAGGACATATAATAGTTTTTATCCCAAAATTTCCACGGGGAGCGAAGCCCACGGGCACAGCTAGTTATATGTAATATATCTTATTTGTGACATTTCATGAATTTTAATATAAATTTTGTTAATAATAAACATATTAAAATTTCAGGGTCCTCATGAGTCACTTCACATTATTTACTCTGACCTACAACTTTATCACAATTTCAGGAAGCAGTCGTTCCCACGGTGCATTTGATAGGGAAAATGTGAAATAATTGTATGACAGACTTGTGTGACTCATATTTGTTTATGTTTTTAACCGACTCCAAAAAAGGAGGTTAGGTATCAATTCCTCGCGATTTTTTTATGTATGTTCACCGATTCATCGAAAACTCCTGGACCGATTGGGAAAATTCTTTTTTGTTTGTAAGGCTTTAAGAGGTCTTGCGAGGTGGTCCCATGGAAATTTTATCAAAATCAGTTGTGTTGTTTGGGGGTGAAGTCAATATAATAATAATAATCATTATCATTATCATTTCAGCCGCATAACCTCCACTGCTGGACATAGGTCGCTGGAATGCGCTGGATGCAAGCCGCTCTAGATCTGTCATTTTGGAAATCTTTGGGAGAGGCCTATAATAATAATATATAGGGACAAATCACACTAATTGAGCTAGCCTTAAAAGTAAGTTCGAGACTTGTGTTATGAGATTCTAACTCAACGATACTATATCTTATACTAAATACATATATAGATAAACATCCAAGACCCAGGGCAATTTGAATAAGGCCATTTTCCATTTTGCCCTGACCAAGGATCGAATCCGGAACCTCTGGGTGGCGGACTAGCATGGCCACTAAGCGTGGCCTCTGGGACTTACAGCTCCGACTCTGTCTACCTTGTCCGGGATAAAGACGTGCCAATGTATCTTTACATTACACTTTTTTTTAAATTTTACTAACTGTTAATTTAAAACTTACTCGCTCTCCATTCACAAATAAATGACCTTGCATGAATCACAACGCCGCAACGATGTCATACAAGAATACTGGGAAGCGGGATCTGTCCCGCAAATATGTGCATTCCTGAAATATTGAATGAAATGTTTTCCTCTTGTCAATGGGAATTTTTATTACAATTTTTACCGACTTTATAAAAGGAGGATGTTATCATTCGAATGTGCAGTTATTTGTTTTTTTATGTATGTTTTCCATCTTACTCGAAGACGCCTGGACCAATTTTGTTTTGTTTTGTTTTTATGAAAGGGTTTTTATACTTGTCAGATGGGTCCATAGAAATGTTATCAAAATCGGTAGCGTAGTTTGGTGTACAAGACTGTTTTTAATTTTGAAAAATTATGTAAGTATATGAAGAGGCTGATCAATGCAGATGAAGCGGAAGAGGTTTGTCAGGATCATAGCAAGTGGAGTTCTAAGTCTCTGCCAACCTCTGTGGAGAAAAGACGTTATGGTATGTATGCATAATTGTATGTATGTATGTTTTTATTTTACCCATACCTTATTTTATCTATACGCTTACTATCACGCTAGCCTTTGGGTCTAACTGTCCCTGGCTTTGTCTACCCCCTTACAGATAAAGACGTGATAGTTTTATCATCATCATCCGAGCATATTCCCGGTTGCATCCTCAGCGGTAATGCTTCAGAGCCCGGGGTCCGCTACCTAACCTAGGCAATTTGACGACGTTACTGGTTTTTACACAGAGCGACTGCCGTCTGACCTCCGCAACCCAAAGGTTAGACCAGAACTAATCCTTGGATAAGTTTGAGCAAACGCTAGACGGCGTTCAAGACCCACAGTTTATATTTGCCTTCCGAAACACGGAATTATCTTTCTTTTCGGATAATCTGTAATATCCTAAACAAAAATGAAACATTTTAGTTTTGTGTCCAAACATCTTTTCACATATTTCAGTTGTCTAAACGAAGTAGTTCAGTACTGGGTCAACATACAACAACTACTAATTTGTTTGGAGATGTATCAAAATGTCACGCACGTAGTAACGCAAGCTTCAAAGACGGTTTCCAAGAAACAAACTTTATTATAAGCTGAGATGAAAAAGGGGAAGATGTGATGCGACGAACGACTACACAATACGATACCGATTAATTCATAAATTCCTTTTTTTTGGAATACTTTGGAATTTGTTTGAAAACAAAACCATATTTATGAATGCTTAAATAATTTCTTCTAACGATAGACAAAGTATCGATCGATTAAATAAAATGTATATACACGGTGATTTTTTATTGGTTTTGTAGCCGAAGGCCACTTCATAGGCATCGTTAGTAAGACCTAATTAGCTAGTCAAAATAAAAATTGAGAAACAAAAAATGTTGACTAAAATTCGAAAGCAAAATTGTGAGATCAATTAGTAGTACCACCGCCATACACCGCCCGCCGGCCGGCCGGGGTCATCGACATCCACGCTGCTGTTTTGGCTGGCATAACTACGTGGTCTCGATCGAAAATCATTTACGCATCTTTTTTATCTTATGACTTACAGAAATTTGGATTACGTATATGGATAGAGGAATTTATTTACTATACGACATTTTTTTTTCCAAAACCAATGGAAAGTCAGCGTGTATAGATTAGATAATAAAATGTGCACAAAAAAATTAAGTAAGAAAAAAACTAATTTCCAGTGTTCTGCTTTTTAACGAATGCAATATTAAAAGAAGCGAAATAAAAAATATAGCATTTATGTGTGCTAAGTATTAATAACAAAATGCTTTAAGATTGTTTTTTAAATAAGTGACGCGTGTTGGGACTTCTAATTGTGTGATAATGATAAATTAATCGTGATTATCTACCTACTAAATAATAGATTAAATAGCTCGCTTAAATATAATAGCGCATCTTTCTTATTTTCATCTCAGACCAAGTGCCAACTAATAATAGAAAGTGTTTTACGATTAATTATTTTTAGCGACGCGTGTTAGGACATCTAATTGTGTGATTATGATTAATTAATCGCAGCTTTCCGCTTTCAAACAGGTCACTGGACTTCGGGGAATTGTTAATTTGGGTTTAGGGAAGATACCCTACCTATGTAGGTAGGTATCGTCCTTAAAACCAACCACCAACAACTTATCATATGACAAAAACATGAAAGGTAATAATAAATATATAGGGACAAATTACACTGATTGAGCTAGCCCCAAAGTAAGTTCGAGACTTGTGTTATGAGGTACTAACTCAACGACACTATATTTTATAACAAATACATATATAGATAAACATCAAAGACCCAGGACAATTTGAAAAAGGCCCTTTTCCAACTTGCCCTGGCTGGGGATCCAACCCAAGACCTCCGGATTGGCGGTCTAGCGTGTTGACCATTACGCCACGGAGGTCGTCAAAAGGTAAAGTTAAAGGTACTTAAGATATAAGAATAACCGGCCAACTGCAAGACGGACACGCGCACGACGGGTTTCGTACCATTTATCTATAAAAAATGACGATTGTGGATGGGAGCCCCCTTGAAAAAAAAATAGTTTAAATTAATTATTTATTTTTAAGTGAATATGCAACTAAATATTCTTTGAATATTTCAAGCGTCTACCTGTTGCCGTTGTTAATATCAAGCATAAAACGGCAAAAAAATCGCGTTTGTTGTATGGACCCCCCTTCAATATTTATTTACATAATTTTATATACATAATTTGTAAAACTGTCTACCTGTCACGGTTTATGACATACAGCCTGGTGACAAACGGACAGACACAGAAAGACAAACAGACAGACGGTCAGCGGAGTCTCAGTAACAGGGTCCCATTTATACCCCTTTTACGGAACCCTAAAAACAAGGTACGAATTAACATGATTTGACTTTATCTTTGTTTTTATCTTTACATGAAGAAGTCATGTTGCTATCTAAAAAAAAATCGATATATATTTTTTTTCTCTATAAAAATAGAGTTATAATTATAGAAAGTTATTCAAGTTAAAAAACTGAGGCAGCTTTAAACAATGTCTTAACAAACAATGTCTACAGCTTTAAATCATGTTTCTTTAAACAAATGTTGATTTAATTTTATTTCATTGCTAAGTTAAGTATTGCTAAGTTAGCAATACTTAACTACTAATGTTAAGATCAACGTTTGTTAAAAGAAATGTGAGGCTCTTATCTATTCCAGCTCCCTTTTAGGCAAACCCTAACTAAAACTGGAACATATAATGTGAATCAACAATTGACATCACAAAATATAACAAGTATCAAAATTATATAAGACCTTTCTTTTAACAAATGTTGATCCGATTCGCCCTAACCTTTAACAGACCCTAACTAAGATAAACGACAATGTCAGAACAGTATGACATGGGAGCATGTAATGTGAACTACGTACATTACAAAATATAATGAGTACAAAAGAAAAACTCATTTAATGTAAAAATTTCTTTGTATATTTTTCTTTTTCACACGCCCCGTGGCGGAGTGGTCACCATGCTGGTCCACCCAGAGGTTCCGGGTTCGACCCTGGTCAGGGCGAGTTGGAAAACGGCCCTTTTTAAGTCCCCCAAAAAATAGAGCTGGCCAAGTGCGAGTCGGCCTCGCGCACGTAGGGTTACGTATCATTTTTTATAAAAAATTACGTTTCTTGTATGAAAGCCCTACTAAAATAATTATTTTATTCAGTTTTTGTATTCGTTGTTATAGCGCCGACAGAAATACTCTAAAATCATATGCCAACAGAAATACTTCATCTGTGAAAATTTCAACTGTCTAGCTATCATTGTTCATTAGATACATGATGACAGACAGACAGACAGGCAAACATACGGATAGACGGACAGCGGAGTTAATAGGGTGTCACGTAACCCTTTGGGTAAGGAACTCTAAAAACAGTTACACAATCATTATTGTTTTGCAATATCACCTGCATTTACAAAAGCCAAGAAGACACAAAAGAAGAGTTAGGCATTGTTAGCGCTTTTCCAAGTTAAGCAACCTCGAACGTGGTCCGCACTTGCATTTAGTGACCACAAGTGGCATAAAAATCCCGAGCTTTCTCGTCTTAGGGAAGGCACATTAAGCCATTTGTGATTATGATGGACATCAAGCTATGTCAGATGTCTTTCGGCAGCTAGAACTGACACCAGTGCTCATCACACACGATTTAGGCCATTTTGGTCATATACCGCCGTATGGTTTCCGGCAAAGTAGAATAGGGCCACTTCAAATCCGTGGATGTCGCAGAAGGCGACTTAGGAAATACAAGCTAAACAAAACATATAAACATAAATAAGTCTGGCCAGCGTGGAGAGTGTAGGCCAAATCCTCCGGCTGCTCTGGCCGAATATGGCTCTATTAGTACAGAGAGTGATAGTGGCGTGTAGTGGAGACTAAAAAGACCTGATGATGATGATGGTAGATACCGCTTTCGTCAGGCTATTTTACTATCTATATGTTTGGTTAACAGCAAGAAAATTGTTTAAATGATCTTCTTCTTATCATGTGTGTTAGTGACTAACACTAGTGTCAGAGTTTTTAAACCGCCTTAATGGCCTCTGACATGGTTTTAGGTAACGACCAATGTCAAAGACAGTGACCGGGACCGACGGCTTAATGTGCCCTTCGAAGCACGAATCATCTTACTTATCAGACAATCAGGTGATCAGCCTGCAATGTCCTAACCAAACTAGAACATCACAAAGTCGTTGTCCCCGCCGGGAATCTAACCCGCGACCTCCGGGTATGAGCCGAACGCTCTAACCACTACACCACGGAGGCAATTGTTTAAATGATGAAGCAGTAATTAGCATTTCAAATATAAGAGTGGAACTCACTATCTCTTTCGTACGCGCGAGACCTAGTAGCAGTGACGTCAAGAGCGCAGTACGTGCATCCTTTTTCTGTTACTTGACTTCCTTCCATCGGATTTTAAAAGCTTATAACTTACTTTTTTTTGGGCAGATAAAAACAAATTTCGTTTTCGATTTCCTTGTTACTTATTGATATGAATAATCGTCATCATCATTTAAGCCGCATATTGTCCACTGGAAGAGAGACATGGAAAGCACTCCACCGACAAGAGCCCAGCTCTTAAATATAAGAAGAAGAAGATTGTCCACTGCTGGATACAGGCCTCTCCCAAGGATTTCCAAAATGACCGATCTAGAGCGGCCTGCATCCAGCGCTTTTCAGCGGTCTTGGTCAGGTCGTCAGACATTTGTTTTCGGTTTTGAATTATGTGACTTATTGATATGAAATGAATAATAAAAATAATTTATTAAAATACCGTATTTACACGATAAACCATTGATAAACAAGAATCAAAACAGTAGATTCTATAAGTTTTCTATCTTGTGATTGGATCGTCGAATCAAGTGGAATGAGCCTGTTGGTGTAGTGTGATCAATAAATATCTTCCGATCCAGATCACAGCTGACAAAGAAACACGGGTTATGGGTTTCATTTACGGGTTTCTTTACGGGTTTCATTACAAGTACGATTGCACGTAAAACGTATCCTTTTCAACCGACGAGGAAACATTGAACAAAGGAGGTTCTGTTATCAACGTGTTTAACTAAGGGCTCTTACGAGCGACAGAATGTCCGCGGACATGGATTGTCGCCGATAGTTGCCGACGGTCGCCGATAGTCGGCAATCTCGCGGCAAATTTTTAACAGTCTGTGACAGATTAACATGAGTTTGCGACAATCGTACACGTCGCCGAGTGTCGCCGACAGATATTGCCCATGCAGCAGTGGTAAATTTAAAGGAAAACTATCAAGAGCTAAGTAGGGTTTACAAATTAAAAAGTTATAGGTGACCAACTAGAATGTACTCTGAAAAGGACGATTTCATACAAATTCATTATTAAATCAGTTTTTAAATTTTTTAGAGACGTGAACTCAAAATCGGCATTCGCAACTACACTTCGCGTAGCCCAACATGCACTTGGCCAATTATTTCTTGGCAGATATAGATTTGGTTTCCACGTCTCGTGCCATACAAAACCAGTGTCAACCCGCAACCTTTCTAATATAATTTTTCCCGTTTATAATTTAATAATTTACAATCTTCACGCCAAAATATCTAAAGTGATAGCACGCAACAGGTGAACCGCACTAGACAAACGCAAACAGATCTCGCTAAGCCAGGTGTTAGACGTTTCTAGGGTGATGTGCATCGAGTTGACGTATTATTTATGGAACAGACAAGAAGCAGAAGCGACAATGTTGCGTAACTAGTAGTATATAAGGTAAAAACTTTCTAGAAGATGTGCCTTTTAATATTTTCCCGTTCCAAACTTCTAGGTGCCTATTTAATCAGTCATTACTGACGAAAGAGAAATAAAGCTTATTAACATCAATGAGACCTCTCCAACTCGTCTGGCCCGCGTGGAGAGTTGGCCAAGTATGGCTTTAGTTGTACAGAGTGGGTCGTGCTCCTGCAATATATAAATATAAATATATAGGGACAAATTACACTGATTGAGCTAGCCCCAAAGTAAGTTCGAGACTTATGTTATGGGATGCTAACTCAACGACACTATATTTTATAACAAATACATATATAGATAAACATCCAAGACCCAGGACAATTTGAAAAAGGCCATTTTAAAACTTGCCCTGACCGGGAATCGAAACCGGGACCTCAGGGTGGCATACTAGCATGGTGACCACTACGCCACGGAGGTCGTCAAACTATAAAGACCTAAATATGAGATGAAAAGATTATGAGGTTCCGCCCTTGTCAAAACGTTTGACACGTTACAATCTCAATAAGTAAAAGTATTTTATAAGTATTATTTGGTTTTTTTTTAATAAATGTCGTTACAATTTTAATGTCTGTTCTACAACATAACACTTCACTGCACAAATCACAGAGTTGGCAAGACGTCTCGTATTTAACTGTGAGTTATGTTCCACTGACTCCCAAACGTATTGACGTGACAAATGACGTGATTTTGTCGCTTCGCTTGTTACAGAGCTTGCACACTGTCAGAATTCAGAATACAAGTCGCGTGGCTTTGTAGTCGCACCTGACAAACGATACGGTCCCGTCAGAATACGGTCTGAAGTCCAGCGATGCGTGACATTCAGCCACATTATTACGACCACTTTGCATTGGAAATATGCGGTCTGTATACAACGTGTTAATAAAATAACGCAAAACCTCTCAGGTTGTAACTCAGTCCATTAAACTGAACAACTTTTGTTCTACAATACTCGTATTCCCAACATGCCAGAAATGAAATTAAGATTTTAATACAAATTGACTCGATCAGCTGATCAGTTTGTATGAAAATTAAATTTTTTTTTTTGTTTTGTGAAAGTTGTAGAACAAAAGTTGTTTAGTTTCATGGGCTGAAGTACCATCTGAGAGGTTTTGCGTTATTTTATTAACACGTTGTATATATACACTACCGGTGGAGATATGGCAATAGCCCCACCACTTGTATAATTTTCATCATCAGGTCTTTTTTGTCTCCACTGCAGGAGCACGACTCTCTCTGTACTACTAGAGCCATACTTGGCCAGAGCAGCTAGAGGATTTGGTCTACACTCTGCACGCTGCCAGACGTGTTGGAAAGGTCTCATGATGTTTATAAGCTTTGTGTAGCTTGTAGTTTCTAAGTTGCCTTCTACGACATACACGGGAAGACTTGGAATGGTCTTATTCTACTCTGCTGGATACCACACGGCGAGTACAATTTTGCTCTTGTACAATAAATTTTACCCCCATATTTTTAGTTAAAAAGTTGTAAAAATCCTTAAATTGGTTTCTCGCTAACCATCACGCTAAAAGGGCCTTTGAGTCTTGCGGCCCTGGGCTCTGCTTTAAGCCACAAGACTCTAAATGCTCTGTCTGTCCCATTAGGGATAAAGACATCAGTGGCAAAGCCTCCTTAGAAGCGGATTCCCATCGAGTTCCCTCAGGGGCATTTAATATTATATGCATTTATTACCAACAACAATTATAACCTGCTTATATCGACGCACTTACTATTTTCATTAGCCGTAAACTAGCAGCATGACTGAATTGCACACACCTTTGTATTCAAAATACGAAAATTCTCTCTGTTTATTGAAATACACTCACAATGATAGATGTATAAACACGCTCAGATACATATTACTCACACTAAGTTAATAAAAATAAGCCGGCATGGAACGGCTTATTAACTTTTATATAACCTAATATACCTACCTAAGGTATTTCATTTGTTTCATAGTTTTATAGCTGTACTAGCCCAAATTCTCACCCAAAGCCACTGAAACACATGATAGTATGTATGTGCCTGTGTATGTAATAATGTAATTATTTAAAAAAAAACTAGCTTTTATCCAAAACTATGACCTAAAAGTTTTTTAAAACAAGTTTAAACTCTATAGCGTTGCATCGTTTCATTACAGAGTTCCTATGGCCACCTTCCGGCCTCGGCTATCGTCAGGTCAGCTCCATGTCATCATAATATTGCATTGTCACGCGATATACGTATGCGCGCAAAATTTCAGCTAATCGGAAACCGGAAATTGATTTAACAAGATTTGACTATAGACAAACTGAGAGACAACGGGACAGGTGAAACTAAATAAAAGCTTGTAAAATCCGCCATATACTGTAGCCCTGTCAGCTGTAGGGTTAATAAACCTTACCTTATTATCTGACTCAATTTCCGTGGCCGTAAAAAGGTGTTTTCTTTGCCTACCTCGTCAGCATTATCATTTAGGTACGTCTTACATGAATATTGGGGAGGCATTTCTACTTTGATTGAATCTCGGGGGGCTTTGATTGAATTTAGGTACCACTTACTATTCCCCAAGTCACGATACTTGTTGTTCACTGTTTACAGGATATGTTTTGATCCCGTGTGCTATAACGTTTTTGTTAATTCCTAACGAAAAAAAGGGTTCTGTGTATCTGTGTGCCTGTGTGTGGCATGGTAGCGTATCGAATAGGCCTATTTTGAAGTCGTTTTTTTAACTAACTGTTGGTCTCGGATGTGATCATTGTATGGTATTCCCCAAGCTTTGTCAGATGCCTTTAGGCAGCCTAAAAAATCTGACACCAGTACTGGCCACTTACACACACGAAAAACAAAAATATATTGATAACATTTACCAAAATTCATAGTGGATGTGTCTGGAGAGTTCCGCGGCGCGTCGCGCGTTGGAACACGTGCATGATGGTGTTGGTTGATGGAGTCCTGGCTTAAAGAACTATGCTTGCTGCTTGGTGGAACTGCTTGTGATGATGGAACTTTAAGATTTTAAGAAGTCTTTCTTAGGTAGTATACATTTTCATGAGTTTAAGAGAAAATTCAACATATAGGTAGAGGGCCGCCCCAAGTATCCGTTGGCCGACTGTTCCTTTTGTTTCTTGACAAAACAGTTCTTAACAGAACTTTTGTCCACACATTGTTTATCAAGAAATCGGTGTTTCTTGATGAACGATGTGTAGAGAAAGGTTCTTCTCAGAGCTGGTAAGGTAATCTTTCTTGGTGACTTGGTTTGGCGAAGGTAAGGTAACCGATAGGTATACTGCATCCACACGTACATAGTGCTGTCAGCCCAGCACGAATGTTGATCTATTCGACGAAAAATCTACATACATACATACTATCACGTCTTTATCCCTAATGGGGCAGACAGAGCATTTTGGGTCTTGCGGTTCTATGCAGAGCCCAAGGCCGCAAGACCCAAAAGCCACTTTTAGCGGCATGGTGGGCGAGAAGATGGAAAAGCAATCAATACAGTGATGGGTTGCTAGCCGCATCGCCTGTTAACATGATTTGCATTTTTGCCCATTCCCTCGATCGGCTTTTACGATCTGCGTGGGAAGAGAAGCAGCTGGTACATTCTAAGTTTTTTTTATTTCTCCCAGACCAGCATAGGAGAAATCTTATTTTATTACGAAAAATCTTATTTTTAATAAACAAGTACTTATTGCATATGTAATTATGATTAACTCAAACATTCTCAAATACATTATATACAAGTCGCAATTCACAATACAAATTCTTATAGTTGCACACATGAATAAATTCGTAAAATAATTCGTCAAAACTAAACGGAATTTATATTTTTTTCTGATACCGCATTCATTCAGCCAAAGTCTAACGTAAAATGAAGCCGTAAAATTCTTAAAACGCTTCTACTCATGACACGAAAACGAAGACACTTATCAAAATCACGGAACACTCACTGACACATAATTTATCTAAATGACTACTAAAAATAAACGATTGCTTTCCTCAATTCCCATTTCACTGCTTTTTTTTATTCTTTTTTAGTTTCACTGGCTGACTAGAAATCGTCGATGTATATAATCTGTTGAGGTTTCCCGCGCTGTCATCTCCAAGTGACATGTGTCAGAAAAGGCGGGAAACACGATCGTGTGACGCACATGTCATAACAAATGACGGCGGTCTAACAAATCGTCTCGGCAAGTGTTCTTTTGCAATTTCCATATTATTATTCCTGAAACGTAGCCAAATTGAGGGAAATTTTCTGGTAGATATGTAGATAGGCGTTTTATTTGGAGATAGCTGCTATCGGGCTGTGCTTAGTTTTCCTTCATGTCCTAAATCGTTTTAGGACACAAGTCACAATAAAGAAAATTATGCTAAGAATTATAATTCTCTATTCGTAGAAATTATGTTTATTTGAACCGCGCCTAAAGTATGTGTTAATCCAGGGTGTCAGCTTCCTGCATACCAAATTTATTACAATTATTCCAGCCGTTTGCGCGTTAAGAAATGACAAACATTCACACACAAACTTTCGCCATTAAAATATTAGTGTGATTAGTTGAAATACTGGAGGAGTTAAATAAGATTAACAACATGGTTATTTTACAAGAATATTTTATTCATGTTAAAAATTAAAAAATATATATACAGTCGATTTTACAAATTAATATATACTAAACTAAACTATATTAAACTATAAATAAACGTTAAACCAAACATAATGATTATATATAAATTAAAACTAAATATGGTTAAACAACTTGGTTAACTTAACAACTTTTTCCTTTTAATATTAGTAGTAAATATTGCTGATTTGACTGTACATTTTCTGGGGACTTCTTGAGTCTTGAATCTTGAGTTAACCTTTCCGCTGTCACTCGGTAGAATTCCACCCGGCTTCCATTGTCTTACTATTGTGTCTGGGTTTTGTCCCATCTTAAAGAGTTAAATAAGGCTGAAAGCCCAGAAAATCTGCTAGCCACCAATATTCACATAGGTAATCTACCAGCCCCAAAGTAAATTGAAACTTTGGGGCTAGCTCAATCAGTGTAATTTTACCGTATAAATTAAATTATTTTCTCAACTACAATCCAAAATTCAAGGGTGATAGGAATAATATGAACCTCTTGACTACGCCATGTATCAACATCAACTGTGCCAGGGCTCCGCAAACACTGCCAACTATCCAAACAGATATCAAAAGGGTCGACACGACGCAAATATGAAGAAATCCCGTATTTTATACATTTGGCCCTTATTTACTCAACCTCGAGCCCTTCGTGATTTATTTGTGAAAATATAAATGGTTTTGTTTGTCGTTATCATTTGGTGGCGTTGCACAATTTATTTTGTAAAGAGTTAGAATAAATCGAGAATCTTTAAGGTTTATCTTTGTACACTCACAAATGTCATAATTTGAGTATACATTCTATAATATCTTTGTAAAAATATTATACAAATAACTAGTTGCGCCCCGCGGTTACCCGCGCCTAAAGTAGCCTATGTGTTAATCCAGGGTGTCAGCTTCCTACATACCAAATTTCATCAAAATTGGTCCAGCAGTTTGCGCTTGAAGAAGTAAAAACATACACACAAACTTTTGCCTTTATAATATTAATGAGATTTAAAAATAAAGGTTTGTATTTAACTACTTTACTTTTAGTGATTTGATTTCTCACATTTTATGACTGATTTAGAGGGCAGAAATAGTTGTGAATATGGCTATAGGTATATACCTAAACAAATAACTATAAACTCTGGATCACAGCTCTGAATCTATAATCCGCTAGATAACAACAAAACAAAACACACACTTTTTTCTCAACGTCAAAACCAAAAACAATCATTTTCTTGTTGGATTTGTATGTGTATAAGTACATTATACCTTTTTTGTGTCAATGTGCTACGAAGAAGAAAACCCGTCATATGTCGTAGCTGGTCATAGAAAAGTATACATACATACATACATACTATCACGTCTTTATCCCTAATGGGGCAGACAGAGCATTTTGGGTCTTGCGGTTCTATGCAGAGCCCAGGGCCGCAAGACCCAAAAGCGTCATGGTGGGCGAGAAGATGGAAAAGCAATCAATACAGTGATGGGTTGCTAGCCGCATCGCCTGTTAACATGATTTGCATTTTTGCCCATTCCCTCGATCGGCTTTTACGATCTGCGTGGGAAGAAAAGCAGCTGGTACATTCTTAGTTTTTTTTATTTCTCCCAGACCAGCATGGTTTATCTTAATAATCAGTGCAAGAAAGAAAAATAAATATAGTCCATAGGAAGAGGTTTAACAGTATGAAATACGAAGGCGTGACGTCATGCTTTTTTGAAGCCATATGGCGCTCTTAATATCAGTTTTTCTGCATTAATAAATCTAAAATCATGTTCATCATTAAATGTGTTGAATAATTTATTTTTGACCCAGTCTACTACCCATCTACCCAATTCTACACTTACCCAATCGTTATTGGCCTATCAATATGTTTACGTTTGACTTCAAAGCAATGGACATGGTATAAATTGATTCTATTTGGGATATGTTTGAACTTGTGTTTTAATATTTGCTACCCTATATATTTTTTTTAATAATGTATTTATGTAACGTCAATTTTTTTATGGGAATAATTGTGTAGAACGAATGATATTTTAATGTAAATAGGTGACGAAAAACCGATAAACAAAGTAATTGAACGATTAATTAAGAAACGTGTAATTTTTTTTTAAATAATGTATTTGTGTATCTTCAATTTTTTATGGGAAAATTAACAAGAACGAATGATATTTTCATGCGAAAAGGTGATAAAAAACCAAGTAGCAGAGTAATTGAACGAGCAAGCGAATTTCTAAGAGTTTTCTTGAACAATGAGGTGTTTGTATGTTTGTTTGTTTTACGATATCGAGTATCTTTAATTGGAGCTTCATAAAATTTTGTAGGCGTGTAGATTTAGCCAACAGATTAGTCTGCAAAGATCGTTTCAACATATCGAGACAAAGATCAACAAAGATAGGTAAAGATGAATCATTACATCTGCAAATTAATTACTTAGTTGTATTGAATTGAGGATGAAATAAGTAACGACAAAAAGATTTTTCGATGAATTGTGATATCGAATAGTAAATGTTTCGTTGTATGAACAGATCGTTCAAAAAGGTTATCGATCATTAGTGCTCGTCAAAATGTGAAACGATTAAACATGTTTCGCGTCCACGTAGGAGACCCGTTTGGGGCGATGGAGACATAGTAATAATAGAGCTTATAGAGTAAGACTTTTTTTTATGTTTGTCTGTTTTTTTGTTATATAGCTGTTAAGCCTGGGCAACATATAGGGTATAATTGATTTTGGAAAATGGAACACCTGATGCAGACCATAATGGTCCAGCTAAACTATAAAAAATATAAAAATGACGCCTTAGCAAAAGTTGTTCAGCCTGATGAGCATTTTCCGGAGACATAAAGTCCACGCTTCGGCTAGTAACTATAACTAATATTTGCACATTTCATCGTCATTTGTAATATATTGCACCTCAAAAATGTACCAATTTATCATATTTACTCCATCTGTTAAACAATCTGTTACGGTAGTTAAAATGATAGATACCGCCATTTTGTTAAGTGTCCGGTCTACTAAGCACTTTCGTTACAGATGTCTGATATTTATAACAATTATCACCTAGACAGACAATATGGAATATGTTGCAGTCACTCTATAAGTCACTCTTGACTGCTGTGGTTAAGTATTCAAGGCGTTCACCTTGTGATCCGGAAGTCGTAGGTTCTAATCCCACTAGGAAGCATACTTTGTGAAAAGTTGTTTACAGTCTGGCTAACTGCCTCTGTGGTGGAGTGGTTAGAGCGTTCGGATCATACCCGGAGGTCGCGGGTTCAATTCCCGGCGGGGGCAACGACTTTGTGTTGTTGTCCTAGTTTGGTTAGGACATTGCAGGCTGATCACCTGATTGTCCGATAAGTAAGATGATCCGTGCTTCGGAGTGCACGTTAAGCCGTCGGTCCCGGTCACTGTCTTTGACATTGGTCGTTACCTAAAACCATGTCAGAGGCCTTTAAGGCGGTTTAAAAACTCTGACACTAGTGTTAGTCACTAACACACACGATAAGAAGAAGTCTGGCTAGGATAATTCAGGCTTGAATCACCTGATTATCCGAAAAGAAAGATGATTCCGTGTTTCGGAAGGCAAGTATACGGTATAAGGTCTCGAACGCCATCTAGTGTTTGCTCAAACCTATTCCAGGATTGGTTCTGGTCTATCCTTTGGGTTGCGGAGATCAGACGTCAGTCACTCTGTGTAAAACCAGTAACCTCATCAAATTACTTAGGTTTGGTAGCGGACCCGGACTCTGAAACGTTATCGCTGATGATGCAACCAGAAAAGGTACGCTCGGATAATGATGACGACTCTTTGAGTCACTCAGATACATCAGATGACTTTAGGCAGCTCAAACAATCTGATCAGTATTAGTCTGCTAATAAGTATAACTTACGTTAGTAATTATATTATCTTTGGTATAACACACTCAATAAGATGTCATTCTATACCCAAATTGTTGCACCAATGAATTTCTAAAGAGGTTAACGTCAGGCAGGCTGTCAGCCGGTCATAAAAATATAGCCTGATTGTTAAAATCGTAAATTACTAATTCTATTGTTCTTATTTTCTATTCTACTAGTCTACTATATATAATATTATAAATGCGAAACTGAGTTTGTATATTTGTTTGTTTGTTACCTCTTCACGCTTAAACTACTAAACCGATTTGGATGAATTTTGGTACAGGCATAGTTTGAAACTCGGGAAAGTACATAGGGTACTTTTTATCCTGAAATTCCCACGGGGAGCGAAGCCCGCGGGTACAGCTAGTAATATTATAAATGCAAAACTGAGTTTGTATATTTGTTTGTTTGTTACCTCTTCACGCTTAAACTACTGAACCGATTCGGATGAAATTTGATATGGATATAGTTTGAGACACGGGGAAGGACATAGGGTACTCTTTATCCCGAAATTCCCACGGGGAGCGAAGCCCGCGGGTACAGCTAGTTATTTATATTTTGTGTGAGGTTTTTTTTAATTCTTGCATATTAATAATACTGAAAGGAAAAAAAACGATTTTACAGCTGCTGAAGGTAAACATCAATATTTTAAGGGCTCTAAATAACCTTCTGATCTACCTTTTGACATTTTACCCCCTAGCTCTCTTGCTGAACAAAACAACCTTATAAATAATGTCTCAATTCATTTTGAAAAGTGCAAAAAAATTCAACAAACCGGAGATCTTTATGGCTAATGATGGCTATAAAATAGTCATATTGTCATATGCCGAAATGTTCTCCTTTACTGTGACACTCCTAAATAACCTTAATGAAGGGCACATTTGAGGTGGGCCGCAACGGGTCAGGTCAATGCTGCCGTGGTCCAGTGGTCAAGGCGTTCACCTTGTGATCCGGAGACCGTGGGTTTGAATCCCACTGTAAAGCAAGAAAAAAGTTGTTTTTAGTCGAGTTAGGAGTTAGGATATTGCAAGGTCCCCCCCCCCCCAATGGGTTCCCGGTTTGTCGTACCGGGGGGGCTCAGTACCCGTGGTACCGTGGAGCCACGGGGAAGCCAAGAGGAACCCGCGAGGGGGCGCTCCTGCGGTTAGCGCCAACAGTGAGCGCCCACATTGGGGCGGCGGGGGAGTGGGAAGTTCTCCCCCCACCCGGGGAGGGGCGCTCCCGCGGGCTCGGCTTCGGCCTTGAGCCGGCTGGGATGCGCCCAATGGGGCGGCGGGGAAGTGTGAAGTTCTCCCCCCACCCGGGGTGGGGCTGCCGGGAGGGGAATGTTTCATTGCTCTTCCGGCGCTTCAGGCGGGGACACAGCGCCGTGACTGTGGTTGATGATCGGTCGCGGAGGTCAGGGAGTGTCGGTGCTACGTTGCCGCTCTCCCTGTCCTCTGCGGCCGAGCGGTGCCGCACCGCGTTTGCGGCGAGAGGTAAGCGGCGGACCCTCACATCTTCTCCGCCGCTGGGAGCCGGTTTATCTGGCTCCCATGGGCCCACAGGCGGTGGACTGCGTGGGAGTTCGCCGCCTCTCAATTGGCCCGAGGAGGTACGGCGCGTCCGTGAGTTCCGGACGCACCTACTTGGTGGGGGCGGGGGCGCTCAGACGCCCCCAAGGAGGGGCTGCTTCGGCGGCCAGCCGCGCCGGGGTTCGCGGTTGTATTTCCTTTCCCGTGTCCCCGGCAAAGGCGGTTGAGGTGGAACTCCGGAGGTTTTTTAGTAGGAAGGCACGTCATTCTGGCGTGGAGTCCCACATAACCCGACAGCCTCCCCCGCAGGCTGTTGGGTATCCGTAACAGAAATCTTTCTCCGTACAAAAAATAAAAAAAGGATATTGCAAGGTTGAATCACCTGATTATCCGAAAAAGGAAGATGATTCCGTGTATGGTAAGGGACATAAAAACTGTCCCAAACGCCATCCAGTAATTGCTCAAACCTATTCATGAAGTAGTTCTTGTCTGCCCTTTGGTTGGCTGACCTCCGTAGGTAAGACAGCAGTCGCTCTATGTAAAAATCAGTAACCTAGTCAAATCACCTAGTTTAGATAGCGGACCCCGAGCTCTGAAGCGTTACCGCTGAGAAAAAGAAGAAGAAAGAAATAAATAAGAGCTTATATTGACAAATCCTTCAATAAACTACTCCTAAAAATCTTTTGTTACTAACCAGCATATCTCAGCTCAATTCAATTAAAGCTAAATTGCTTTGCCGTATTTTCTTTATCTTAAGTCGAGAATAACTGACATTAACCAAAACATAAAGACTAAAGTATCTTAACCTGATAAGCAAGAGCAGTATGTATGTTTGATCTCGATGTCGCCCCGCTCAGCCTCTAGCGGCCCGCCCCAATATGCCCATTCCTTCAGAACATAAAACATAATTTAGGAGGCGTGAAACTCCACTAGCGCAGTTCTGGAGATTTACGAGAAATACTTTAATGTGACATTTACTGTCGCATAAAAATATTTTGTTTTAATCAAGTATTTTGTGGGGACAAACGATGTTTTCGATCAGAGATGCTACGACGCGACTTGGACTTGACTAATTTCACTCTAATTAACTGACTAATTGCACCAAATCAAGTCTCGCCATCTTTAAAAAAAATGTTCAGATTTCATCGCAATTTTACTAGAAAAATTTATAGTTAAAAAAAAATTTTACACCAAAAGATAGATTATTAAAATTTCTTTTCTTTCATTAGGAATAATAAATAAGGAAATAGTGAGATACATTTTAATTTCGCGTGTCGTAAGTTTGGCTACGATTTTTCTAAATCGGCATCTTCGAATAATCGGCGAACATACATAGAAACAAGTACCCATAAAACAAATATTTTTTTAAAAAGCTTTTATCTGAAGATTCTCCTCAAGACTAATCCAACGACGCAATTCCATCCAATCTCGATGGAATTGCGTCGTTTCATTACAGAGTTCTTATGGTCATCCTCCGGCTTCATCATTAGATCAGCTCCATGTCATCATAATATATCAGTACCTGGGCGACCGAGCTTTGCTCGGATACATCTCAAACATTAACTAAATTTGTTTAAACTTGTCTAAAAACAATGCAAAATAAAAAAGTATATTTCAACTTAAACATAAAAAAAAATCAAAAGTAAGTCACCGAGTGGGATTCCAACCCGTAACACTCTTTCTAGCGGTCGGTATCCTTAACCGCTGAGCTAAAAAACAAGGCGGTCGGCGCGACGAAATTAGCGACCATATTCTATGTACGAAAGAAAAACGCATGAAAACTCGAAAACACGCGTTTTCCCAAACATAAAACTAATCTAGATCGATTGTTTACCCCCGAAAACCCCCATATACAAATTTTCAGCGAAATCGTTAGAGCCGTTTTCGAGATCACAGAAATTTTTAAATAAATATATATATTTACAAGAATTGCTCGTTTAAAGGTATAAGATTGTCACGCGATGTGCGTATGCGTGCAAAATGTCAGCTCAATCGGATACTGGGAAAGGGGTTAAATTTAACTTGCAAGATTTGATTACAGACCGTCAGACAACGGGACAGGTGAAGCTAAATAAAAGCTTGTAAAAATTGGCGACAAATTGATAACTTCCACCTTTTTGGGAAGTCTGTTAAAAAGTAGTAGGAAGTGTGTCAACTTTCGTCAAAATCGGTTGAAAAATGCGACAGATAGGCGAGAACATTTTTGTGTCTGTAATCTGTTGAGTGGGCTTATAAATAAATCCTACTAATAATATAAATGCGAAAGTGAGTTTGTATATTTGTTTGTTTGTTTGTTTCTTACCACTTCATGCTACAACCACTGAACCTATTTGAATGAAATTTGATTTGGATATAGTTTGATACTCAGAGAAGGATATAGGATAGGTTTTATCCGCAAATCCCCACGGGGAGCGAAGTCCACGGGCACAGGTAGTAAATAAATAAACAGACAGACTGACAAAATATTTTTGGCCAATGTCGAAACTGACCCGCTCACTCGGTCAGTAATATACCAGCCCATCCGTCCATACAAGAAAGATATTATATAAATTACTTGATCTAATTTCACCATGTTCCTTTCAACATTTCCCTCGGCCATCGAGATTCGCATCCATCATTCACAGACGTTAGGGCCGGTCAAAGGAAATGGCACGCGATTAGGTTTCCAGTTACACTTACATACTATATATTACTACATTATACTCCTTTGATAAGCTGAGTAAGAACTTTTGGGACTATAGTAGGCACTCGTCCATACAAAGAGAGAAAATGTTTTTTCACTCCTAAATGTTATCAGATCTCAATGATTGTTTAGTATGTTATTGAGATAATAAAAGATAAGTTTAAAGATTTTCCTTTTTTCAAAATTTGCAAATACTTAAATATAAACGCTGACTTTTTATTGGTTTTGGAAAAAAAACGTCGTATCGTAAATAAATTCCTCTATCCATATATGTAATCCAAATTTCTGTATGTCATAAGATAAAAAAGTTGCGTTAATGATTTTCGATCGAGACCACGTAGTTATACGCCGGTAATGTCGATGATCCCGGCCGGACGGGCGGGCAGTGTATGGCGGCGGTACTACTAATTGTTCTCACAATTTTACTTTCGAGTTTTAGACAACATTTTTTGTTTCAGAATTTTATTTTTGACTAGCTAATTAAGTCATACTAACGATGCCTATGAAGTGGCCTTTGGCTTCAAAACCAATGAAAAAACACCGTGTATGTACGACAACCACATGAATCTCTATTCTAGGCTATACATACGCATATACTCGAAAAACACAGCTATTAGAGAATAAAATTATTCTGTAATACAAACAATCGTGTTGATGAAAATCAAGAAAACTCTAATTAAATAATTCTCCTAATTAAACTATCGGTTTAACGTCATCTGGGACGAAATTACTTTATTACGGAATTACGTAAATAGTGTTTCTGAATGGCGTAGGGAACCCAAGAATAAACCACTTAAAAATTATAAATCTTAGAAGAGCAGTGACTTAATAGCTGATATCAAATTAAATCGACCATCAAAAGAATAAATCTTAAGAGCGCCAAATAACACATCAAACGAGTGAGGTTTCAGGAAACGGATGAAATAAATTTGCTCCCACTGTCTTTTTTTGTATAGTCTCTTCTTCTTTAGGTGCCGCTTCATTCCTGAAGATTGGCAGTCAGCTCTTTAAATCTTGATTTGTCCATGACAAGCCTGAACAGTCGTTCTACCGTTTTGATACCAGTCCATTGTCGGATGTTCTTCAGTCATGACATTTTGCGACGTCCCACCTTGCGCTTTCCGGCAATTTTACCCATCATTATGGTGTGGCGTAGATGATATTGTGGGTTTCTTTTATAGTCTATAAGATTTGAGAAATGTCGAGCGTGGTTACACTCTTCCGTTGGTACTAAATAAGTACTGTTTGTTATATAGCTGTTAAGCTTAGGCAACATATAGTGTATTATTGATTTTGAAAAATAGAACACCTGATGCACAACCGTAATGGTTCAGCTAAACTATTAGACATATAATTACCTTAGCAAAAATTGTAAAGCCTGATTAACATTTTTCGGAGTCATAAAGTCCACGCGAACGAAGTCGCAGGCTTTGGCTAGTCCTACTTATCCTACTATAAATGTAAAACATAAGTTTGATAGCCAAGGAAGGACATATGATAGTTTTGATAACGAAATTCCCACGGGGAGCGAAGCCCATGGACACAGCTAGTAATATTATAAACGCGAAAGTTTTTAAGTATAAGTGGACAGATATTTGTTCCTTTTTCACGTCATAACTACAGAAATGGATTTTAATGAAACTTTACAATAATATAGCGTATATATCAGAATAACACATAGGCTACAATTTATAAAGATATAGTGTGATAATCCTGCGCAGACGAAGTCGCGGGCTTTGGCTAGTGATGCCATAAAAACAGTCGCTTCAACTGGCCTGCTCAAGTGGTCACAAGGGGAGCTCACCAAATAACGCGATCTTTCGCAATTTGTAGGATGCACCGTAAATATGTCGGCGCCTGCGACCGACTGATGTATCACTCGGTTTTTGTGGCCACGTGGGTTTATCGCACATTAAGCGACTAAGGTACGCCGTGTGGTTTCCTGCAGAGTAGAAAAAGACCACTCCAAGTCTTACGGTGGATGTTGTAGAAGGCGACTTAGGAAATACGCTAAACAAAAGTTATAAACATCACGAAACCTCTCCAACCCATCTGGCCGGCGAGCAGAGTGTGTGCCACATCCTCTGACTGCTCTAAACAAATATGACTCTGATAGTACAGAGAGGACCGTGCTCATGCAGTGGAGACAAAAGTACCTGTTGATGATGATGTGATGAGTGACTAAGGTAAGACACGATTAATTTATTTACTACTTTATTTGCCAGGCAAACTAAAAACCATTTTCACCCCTAAACCATGCAACTGATTGATAAAAATTCAGTGGGACTATTTGAAAAGTATACCCTTTCAAACAAAAAAAAAAAGTCTTCGAATCAGGGACCGGAAAACCCCTTTATTTGATTAAGTCTATCGATGGAGTAACTCCATCATAAGCTTACCCTTTGTTACAGTTAGCATATCGATTGACTTACCCTAACGTTATGGTAACTCCTTTGAATCAGTTAACTAATGGTAACTAGACTTACCAGTAACCTTAAAGTTCCGATTATACCTGTTAGCATTAAGTTGGTTACCCTTTCCCCCTCTTTGTTCTATAGTCTTGTCTACTACTTCCAAACTCATAGAAACGACTGTAAACAATGTAATATAAGTCTTATGTGAATGCAATTAGTATAATTATTAAATGGCTGTTTGGACATCCACAAAGTCTGCCTTCTTTTTCTAGCCCGATGCGTCGTCTCGCTAACCCTATAAAGTTTTTGCACAAGCAGTTTTGTGTTGTATGCTATTCAAATAAAATTTAATTGCTTGAGGCCGTTTAAATAATATTGATAGGGTAAGCCTATCATAGGGTTTTGCGATATTGGTTAGTGCTTAGTTGAATTAACTGTATTGTATTAGTAAGCTTTTTGTCAGGGTAAGCAAATGATATGGTTAACAAATCATTAGGGTTTACGAAAACCAGTCGATCAAAAACCCGAACGAAAACCCTTCAAAAGGTAAGCGGTTCCGGTCCCTGCTTCGAATAAACGGTGACCAAAAATAAAGAAAAAGGTCGTGACGAATTTGATAACCTCCTCCTTTTTGGAACTAGGTTAAAATACCTATATACTAATAGCTACTGTGACTCTGGCTTTGGTAGTAGAGAGGGTCGTGCTCCTGCTGTGGAGACAAAAAGACCTGACGATGATAATGATAATCTACTAGTAGACATAACACGCAAGACTCCATTTTCATACTATGATAAAAAGCAACGTAACAAGAGCCTGTGAAACATAACAAGTAGGGTTTTTGCGTCGTAGGCCTTATAAAAATATTCTTTGTTCAATCACAGTGTGATTGGTTTCCGATTGGGAGGAATGACTTTTGGAAAACCGTTATATTTGTGCGTAGTATGTTATTACCTCTGTGGTAAGACATATTCGTTTCCAATACATATTTTTCTGGTACACAATGTGGAAGGACAAGCCCGTAATATATCCCCACGGGCTATACTAGATCACTGTAGTATAATTATACTAAATAACAGGCAAAAAACAAAATTCGACAAGCCTATACAAAGTGCCCGGACGGCTGCAATCTTTTGTATGGAAATGCCAATTTTTTTTTGTCTCTTATTTTAATTTCATTATACTATATTTATCTAGACTTAGTGTAGCCCGTGGTTCGATTAATTACGGGTATATCCCCATATTATTTTTAAGCCTGTACGTGAATAAAGAGAAGACCTTTTCCATATAAGTCTGACTAACTGCCTCCGTGGTGTAATGGTTAGAGCGTTTGGCTCATACCCGGAGGTCGCGGTTTCGATTCCCAGCGGGAGCAACGACTTTGTGTTGTTGTCCTAGTTTGGTTAGGACATTGCATGCTGATCACCTGATTGTCTGATAAGTAAGATGATCCGTGCTTCGGAGGGCACGTTAAGCCGTCGGTCCCGGTCACTGTCTTTGACATTGGTCGTTACCTAAAACCATGTCAGAGGCCTTTAAGGCGGTTTAAAAACTCTGACAATAGTGTTAGTCACTAACACACACGATAAGAAGATATAAGTCTGAGTGTGACGTGCTGTTGACTCTATTTGAGAAAAGCCTTATATAGTGAGGCATAAGTTTCCGTTATAAAGTGGAAAGTCCACTAAAAATTGTACCTCTCACCTTTTTTATGCCTTATTCCCTTATCAATAAAGTTCTAAATCGGTCGTCAACTAGTAAAGGTCATTCCATATATCCCCGTCAGCTTCAGAGTTTGAAATACGTCGGATTATATTAATCCGTAACTGCCTTTTCACTTCACATTGTGATGCTTTATGGCCTATAAATTACTTGACATAAAATGGTTTTGAAATGATGTCTTGTTGTTGATTTTCATTGTGTATTTGTGAACATTCTGTTCAAAGGAAATGGTGTTTATTACAATGTTTTAGAGTGAATAACAATACAAAACTTAATTGGAAATTTTCATAACGATACGATATTGAATAGTCATTAAAACACTAAGCGGAACATTGAGGCCATAGACCTAGATTTTTGTTACTGCGTAAGGTTCTTCCATGCTGGTCTGGGAGAAAAGAAAAAACTTAGAATGTACCAGCTGCTTCCCTTCTCGCGCATATCGTAAAAGCCGGTCGAACGAATGGGCGAAAATGCGAATCATGTTAACGATGGCGATGCGGCTAGCAACCCATCACTGTATTGATTGCTTTTCCATCTTCTCGCCCACCATGACGCTAAAAGTGGCTTTTGGGTCTTGCGGCCCTGGGCTCTGCATAGAGCCACAAGACCTAAAATGCTCTGTCTGCCCTATAAGGGATAAAGACGTGATAGTATGTATACAGGGTGTAAATCTGTATCCTTGCCATATTCTCAGACGTACCTATACCGATCATACTGAACAACTTTTCCAAAGGAATGTAGGCCGGAATATAAAAAAAAAATTGGACTTCCCATACTAAATCGATCAGCTGATTAGCAATTTTGTAAGGGTGAACAATTTTTTTCTTTCATAATTCGACCTATGTTTCTTAGGGAAAAGTGTTCAGTATGATCGGTTTATGTACGTCTGAGAATATGGCAAGGTTACAGATTTACAGCCTGTATATGTATGTATGCGTAAGATTGAGGCAGTGCTCTAGTCTGAACATGTCAAGGCCAAACGATTTTTTTTCTTTAAAAATATGATAAAACAGTAAAAAAAATGTGTACTGTACATATATTTGGGGCGATGGAGACATAGTAATAGATTAAGAATTAAAAAAAAATGTCTGCTTATTTGTCTTTTTGTACACGCTAATCTCCGGAAATTAATTCAAACGAAACTTTTTTGTTATAATTATAGCCGTTAAGACTGGGCAACATTTAGGATATAATTGATTTCGGAAAATGAAACACCAGATGCAGAACCATAATGGCCCAGCTAAACTATAAGAAATATAAAAATGACTCTTTAGCACAAGCTGTTCAGTTTGATGAGCATTTGCCGGAATCATAGACCACGCGAATAAAATCGCGGGCTTCAGCTAGTGTGTAATAATAACAAATAAATATATAGGGACAAATAACACAGATTGAGCTAGCCCCAAAGTAAGTTCGAGACTTGTGTTATGGGATACTAACTCAACGGCACTATATTTTATAGCAATTACATATATGCTGGGCTGGGAGAAAAAAAAAAACTTAGAATGTACCAGCTGCTTCTTTTCCCACGCAGATCGTAAAAGCCGATCGAGGGAATGGGCAAAAATGCAAATCATGTTAACAGGCGATGCGGCTAGCAACCTATCACTGTATTGACTGCTTTTCCATCTTCTCGCCCACCATGACGCTAAAAGTGGCTTTTGGGTCTTGCGGCCCTGGGCTCTGCATAGAACCGCAAGACCCAAAATGCTCTGTCTGCCCCATTAGGGATAAAGACGTGATAGTACGTATGTATGTATCCAATATAGTAGTAATAGATTGCCCATCATCTGTTTAAACAGGAGAAGGTTTGTTAACCTGGTCAAATTGTACTATACTTACATGTTGGCCTTTACACAATACAAATGACCGCGCTATGAATCTTGACAATAGTTTCGTTCATTACCGTTCTTCATTACGCAACTCTAAATGTCGTTTTGACATTGACAAAGTAGTTTCCCTCATTACGGTGATAAATGTCAGTAACATACATCACTATGTCTGTCCCGTGTTACTGTGTGGCCAAATGATAAACTAAAGGGCCTTAACTGCCTCCGTGGTGTAGTGGTTAGAGCGTTCGGCTCATGCCCGGAGGTCGCGGGTTCGATTCCCGGCGGGGGCAACGACTTTGTGTTGTTGTCCTAGTTTGGTCAGGACATTGCATGCTGATCACCTGATTGTCTGATAAGTAAGATGATCCGTGCTTCGGAGGGCACGTTAAGCCGTCGGTCCCGGTCACTGTCTTTGTCATTGGTTGTTATCTGAAACCATGTCAGAGGCCTTTAAGGGGTTTTAAAACTTTGACACTAGTGTTAGTCACTAACACACACGATAAGAAAGAAGAAGGGCCTGTCGAGAATAAAAGTAATAAAGTAAAGCTTTTCTACGCACTATTGCAAAAAATGGCCACTTTCGGCTAACGTGCATAGAAAAGCTTCAACTTCTCACTTTAAACTATAAACAGTAGTTTATTAAATAGTTTGAAGGGTTAAGGGCTTGGTCAAGACACAATTTTAAATAATATTTCCATTTCTGTTCAAGTTGCGAACGAAGGGTTCCTTATCATTAAGTATAAAAAATTACATTTGTTGTTTAAATATCTATTTTATTCTGTTTTTAGTATTTGTTGTTATAGTGGCAACAGAGTTATATCATGTGTGAAAATTTAAACTATCCTATCACGGTTCATAAGGTACAGCCTGGTGACAGACAGACAGCAGAGCCTTAGTAATAGGATCCGGTTTTTACCCTTTGGGCACGGAACCCTGAAAAGGCAGAAATGTGATACAAAGGCGGACTTATCGCTTAGCAATCTCTTCCAATGTCATCTATACCATAGATAAATATATGAAGGATATCCTTTTATATTTATCTATGCCTATACATATAAAAAATATTTGGGGCGATGGAGACATAGTAGGTAATAGAGTAAGAATTTTTAAAAAACGTCTGCTTGTTTGTCTGTTTGTATCCGCTCATCTCCGGCAATACTGGACGGATTCGAATAAAACTTTGTTGGTTATATAGCTATTAAGGTATAATTGGTTTTGAAAAACGGAACACCTGATGCAGAACCACAATGGTCCGGCTAAACTATACGTAAGTAATATAAAAATGACGAATGAACGAAGTCGCGAGCTTTGGCTGTCATAATATAAATAAATACCTAGATATGTGATTAACTTAATTCATTCTTTAAAAGTTTCGTTATATTTTTTAGACATTATTTAAAGACTACAAGCTTACCCAAATATTTGTCGATGATATTAAAGAACATTGTGTCTCCTTTGCCCAAGGAAAGTAACATAATGTTCCTTTTTGTTCCCATTACGTTCATACAGCGCCTGCAAAAGGAAGAGTCCCTTAATTGAATCAGAATAAGGGTTGGTGTATACAGGCCACCTGGAAAGTCATCAATGCAAGCATTTTTTGATACACAGGGCTGGATCTAGGTGAGGGCAACCGAGGCCTCTAAAGTCGAAGTCAAAGTAAAAAAAAAATATGCAATAAATTTATCTCTTATTTTTTTAATATTCAATGTTAAGGAACTTTATTACACAAAATAAATATTTACATAGGTATATAATAATTATATAACTAAAATAACCTCTCTCTTTTTAAAAATTAATTTTATATATGATTTTAATTTCGCTGCCACAATTACTTTTATTAAAACAACAACGGTAACAACAGCTTTTTGGTTTTTTATACAAGTGTATAAAAAAACAATTGAGCAAGCCCCAAAGGATGAGATCGACACTTGTTTTATGAGATCTTCTATGATCTACTGAATGATACTTTATTTTATTAAAAAAAGACCAAGTGTAACCAGCAAGTAACGTATTATAAAAGTTCTTGTAGTTCGTTTAAATTTGATCGATGTTTTAATAATAGTTTATTTTAATTTATGACGTATTAAAAAAAACTACTTTCTAGATCTCGTTCAAACCAATTTTCGGTGGAAGTTTGCATGGTAATGTACATCATATATACATATTTTTTAGTTTCATCATTCTCTTATTTTAGAAGTTACAGGGGGACACACACATTTTACCACTTTGGAGTGTCTCTCGCGCAAACTATTCAGTTTAGAAAAATATATATATTAGAAACCTCAATATCATTTTTAAAGACATATCCATAAATACCACGCACCAGAACATGTAAGGGCTTTATGAAAAAAACATCTGAGTTTCAGTTCTAAGTATGGGGTTGGAGAACCCCCAAAGTTTATTGTTGTTTTTCTATTTTTGTGTGAAATTCTTAATGCGGTTCACAGAATACATCTACTTACCAAGTTTCAACAGTATAGTTCTTATCGTTTCGGAAAATAGTGGCTGTGACATACGGACGGACCGACAAATATGACGAATCCATAAGGGTTCCATTTTTTGCTATTTGGATACGGAACCTTAAAAATACATATATAGATAAACATCCACGACCCAAAAGACATGATAGTATGTATGTACATTCTCGTTGACTGCCTCCCGGTATATGTGAACTGATCCTCAGTAGGAAGGGGTGGGGACATATAGAAGACAAATTGCTTGGTTTTGCTTCAAGAAGTTACAATGAGGTTTGGAACTCGCATTAATCTGCACATACCTTCACATTATACTTAGTAAATACAAGTATAATGCAAACAAAACCAAAGTTAGTACTTAAACTTATTATCCGTCTAAATGAAGTTGACATTGATGGATGAGAGTAAGTAAATACAGATTTTTAACAGCGTTACAATATTCGGATTATTAATAATTAATTAAGGATTAAAATGAGGTTAAGTTACGTTATGGTAGATTTCAACTTGTTTTAGGTAATAAAGTTAGTATTCGTTTTCAGATTATGTAACTATTTATACCTTACCAAATGTTACCTCACTTTATGTTGTGTTGAAATATTTAGTTTTGTCTCACGTTAGTTTTAATAATATTTTTATAAGTACATTATTCGTATGAAAAGTTACATAATTTAAAACCGAAACCGAAACAAAAAGAAAACATAACCAAGTTTATTTGATTAAAACTAACGTGAGACACAGACATTAATGGGTGAATCTTGAGAGGCTCAATTTGCGCTGTCTGGAAAAATAAAGTACCCGTAATATTTAAATTTGAAAACAAAATATTTTTTTTATGCTACTATAATGTATGATCTAACTGAGGCACGATAGTTATTGTGTTTATTTTAATGCAAATGGTCGAAAAAAAAATCTGAAAGGTCAAAATATTGATAACCCTGGCGCGTCCGCTTCACATTTCCTGAACAACTTACCCACAAAACACTAAGTTATGAACGGAAATAAAATAAACAGTGAGGTTAAATCGCTAGCAGGGTAGTAGTTGATATATAAAAAAAATATACAGTATGTGTATTAATGACAGATTTATTTAGAAATATAATATAAAGTTTGTCCGAGACTAAACAGTGATTCCCGTGGCGCGCCACTAAAACACGTAAATCCCTAGTGGAATATTCTAAAGGAGTGCATCCGAGTCGTCGCATGGAGGTACTACTAGTAGCACTTCGAACATCGTTGAGGAAGATTGCGCCATTCGTTGCTCCAGGACGAAATTACAAAGGCGAATATTTGATTCCCCTGGTTTTGTTTCACTAGGTCGTTGATTACCCTGATCACGTTTATAAATATCATTAGATTTTTTTGGAATTGTTTTCCGATGTTAACGGAACAGCGGAAATGATTATTATGTATTTATTATATGTTTATTGTTTAAAACC
This sequence comes from Acrobasis consociella, assembly GCA_963555685.1. NCBI lineage: Eukaryota > Metazoa > Arthropoda > Insecta > Lepidoptera > Pyralidae > Acrobasis > Acrobasis consociella. The sequence goes on from OY743127.1 coordinate 3,838,763, forward strand.
TATTGGTTTTATCACAATCGATAAAAACATTCTACTTTTTGATTCCACTGGGGTCGATTCCCTTGGTATTTGCGCCAGGGTACTCAAAATTCATGATGATAAATCAAAATTTTCCTGATTTTCCGTGAAAAAAAGAAAGGTTTTTATCTTATTTATTACAAATATGTTTATTTTTATCTATCCTTTCGACTAAAAATCATTTATTACCCCTCGATGCAAAAAGAAGGGTGTTATAAGTTTGACATCAATATCTGTTTCTATGTGGGTATGTCTATGCGTCTGTGTGTCTGTATTGTATCATAAACTAATATTAATTAATACTTATTTTTTCTGAGTGTAAGTTGATTGATCTGAGATATTTTTTATGTGGAAATTGACAAATTATTGATAATGACGTTACCAAAAATATTAGTTGTTGATTTTATATAATTTTTAAATATATATATTTTATTGAAGTAAGAAAGAAAAAAAATACATATTTACAAATATTCACACAGAAAAAAGTTAACTATTAATTTAGTCTAAAAAGTGGCATAGTGCCAAGAACGCTGGCCGCATTTCCGCGTTGGATCGCAATACTGATGTTTTTATTTAAGTAAGTACTTACCGAAATATTTGTATAAGGATAATCTGACAGTTGATTTTAAAACTGAATAGTTTTCCTTTTAGTTGTTTTCAGTACATTTTTCTATAATTAATGAGTCACTATGGATAAAAGTGCCAATTTCTTCAATCAAAAGGCTGAATAATTCTTACAGATGCTACCAAAAGGCTGATTAGTTATATTTACTTACTGTAAATTAATAATAAAACTTGATTTACTTATATCATGACTAAATTTTGATTCCCTTGACGTCATTTATTGATTCCCCGGCCAAGAAAAACTTTAAATTGCTATAATTTTGGAACCGCTCAGCTAAAAGTGATGCCTGTTCGTTATATATGTTTATAATTGAGTAAAATTTTATTTTTGTTTAAATAAATTCCGCCAGGGGAATCAACTAAATATGCCGAATCTGAAGATTCACCCTAATCATCATCATCATTTCAGCCGCACAGCGTCCACTGCTGGACATAGGCCTTCCAGCGACGGCAGCGCCTTCCAGCGACCTTGGTTAGGTCGTCAGACCACCTTGTGGGTGGGTGTCCTACGCTTCGCTTGCCTATACGTGGTCGCCATTCGAGGAGTTAGAGTTCGCATCCTTAACCGCTGAGCTAAACGAATGGCGGCCGGCGCAAAGAAATTAGCGACCATATTCTGCGTAGAAAGAAAAACGCATGAAAACTCGAAAACACGCGTTTTGCCAAACATAAAACTAATCTAGATCGATTGTTAACCTCCGAAAACCCCCATATACCAATTTTCAGCGAAATCGTTAAAGCCGTTTTCGAGATCACAGAAATTTATAAATATATAAATATACAAGAATTGCTCGTTTAAAGGTATAAGATAAGATACAGAACGGAAACCCCTAAGATCCCGCGCAATCCCCGTCCCCGCCTCTCCCCCGTTCTCGCCTTGTAGAGGGTGTTGAGCGGGCGGCTGGAGGTGCCTGCAGCGGCCTCTACAAGGAGACCTTAGGAGATTTAATTCTGTTTATAATACTTATATTTATTTTGTGATATGCGGGTGCATCGACCTAGCTCTCTTCGGACCTTGTACGTACACACTGCCTTTGAGCCTGCTACAGTGACGGATTTACCAATAGGCTGAGTAGACTAAAGCCTTGGGCGGCACATTTTGGGGGGCGGCAAAGCAGGGAGCTTTTGTAATTATATTTCAGTGAACGCAGCTTAGGGGCGGCCAAATATAAATAGCCTTCTGGTGGCAAATGTGTAAATCCACCACTGGCCTGCTACATCCTTAAACAAGGCGAAGGTAAAAGCCGATCGAGGGAATGAGCAAAAATGTTAACAGGCGATGCGGCTAGCAACCCATCACTGTATTGATTGCTTTTCCATCTTCTCGCCCACCATGACGCTAAAAGTGGCTTTTGGGTCTTGCGGCCCTGGGCTCTGCATAGAACTGCAAGACCCAAAATGCTCTATCTGCCCCATTAGGGATAAAGACGTAATAGTATGTATGTATGTATCCAATATAGTAGTAATAGATTGCCCATCATCTGTTTAAAAGGAGAAGGTTTGTTAACCTGGTCAAAACGTACTATACTCATATCTTGGCCTTTACACAATACAAATGACCGCGCTATGAATGTGGCAAATGTGTAAATCCACCACTGGCCTGCTACATCCTTAAACAAGGATAAGGCATCTGGAATATGCTCCAGTTCCCCTAATGATAAATGTTCCCAAGACAGGCTATTACATAGGCTGTCATTCTAACAAATGATCGAATGCGAAATATATCGTTTGAGCCTCAAACGGGTATAACACGCGAAAGCTTTTAATGTCATTGCGTATCGTTCATGTCAAATGTTTTGGGCATGTTCCGAGACGTGTTTAGGGTTGTTTACTCTTGGGCCCCGTTTGGCTCTAATTGCGAAGATATTTGCGAGAATTCATGCGAACACTCGCATGAATTCTCGAGTCTTAAACAAAATGTCTTTTTACGCAATAGATATGCGTACAAATTTTTTTTTTGCCTCGTTTTATATAATCGTTTTATATTTTTTAATAATCTATCGATTTAAAAAGTATAATATACATCATCATCATATCAGTCCAGTGCTGGACACAGGCCTATATTATTTACTCTAATTTACATTTTTAACCAACGGTGAAATAAATCGTATATACTATCATTGAGTGAAAAGACATTTGATGTCCAAGAATATAACGTACCTATAACAAAATAAATAAATAAATAAATATATAGGGACAAATTACACTGATTGAGCTAGCCCCAAAGTAAAATATACTGAAACTATTTGAGGGTAATGATGCTGAACAACTTTCCTCAAAGAATATATATAACTTATAATAAAAAATAATTTGGCCTCATAATAAAACGCAAAAAAATGTTTTTTCCTCTTATTTCCTTAAGGATTAAATATTTGTTCCTTGAGGAGGCTTTCAGTATCATGGACTGAATATACTATTTTAATATACTGTCGCGTAGGTCGATAAGTGATAATGACAATGTCAACGTCACAATTTCAAACTAGGAGAATTCATCTAAAGAGAAATTTCGTCACTCACGGCAGCACACGATTGGCCTAGCGGTCTTGGTGTTGGACTGTGAATCCATAGACCCCAGGTTCAAATCACAGTCATGTATAGTGTTTTTGAAGTTTTGTAAGAAGTTTCTAGATAACTCTAGATTAAATTGAAATGAAAATACGGGCCAGAAATAAAAGAAGACAAAAGAACTTTGATGCGATATTGTTCGCATCCGGTGGGTATATAAGCAGAACAAGGCGCGGCCTACGCCAGTTTAGTTTGAAAGTAAAATCCGAAGAAGGAAGAAGGAAGAAGAAAAAGGAAGAAAAGTAAAAGTGGAAGTAGTGAGTAAAAAGTAAAGTGTAATAGTGAGTGAAGTGAAGTGTTCAGTGCAGTAAATACGCGCGAGAGACGTTTCCGCGCGTGACAGTGCAGTGACGTTTACGCGTGTGACAGTGCAGTGACATTACCGCGCGTGACAGTGCAGTGACGTTTCCACGCGCAAGACAGTGCAGTGACGTTTCCGTGTGTGTGACAGTACAGTGACATTCCCGCGTACGTACCTGTGAGTACCCTAGAGTCGTAAATAAAGGCACGTGGTTAAGGATGCTGACCGCTAGAAAGAGTGTTACGGGTTCGAATCCCAGTCGGTGACTTACTTTTGTTTTTTTTAATGTTCAAGTTTATATATAATTTTTTATTTTGTACTGTTTTAATACAAGTTTAAAAAAATGTAGTTAATGTTTGAGATGTAACCGACCGAGCAAAGCTCGGTCACCCAGGTACTGTTATATCTATCTATCTATCAAAGTTATAGCTATAAAAAAGAATAGCTGTAGGTACAATCAATTAACATACTTCCATACAAGCTAAACAAATCATTTATTGCTTTAATAAAATGGTATGCATAAAAGGGCAACAAACTTGCCCCGTTATAATGTGCCTTTAGTTATTTGGTGACCCTGACCTGAATACAAAAGAAAGGAGAATTAGTCACACTGTTTACATCCTTGGACTGCCTAAAAAAGGTCTATTGACGACCAAACCGTGGGAGGCAATAACTGACTCAGCTGTTAGGTCAAAAATGGGACTATTTACTCCCTCAGATTTGCGAGCAAGCAGTTTCCGTGATTCGTGGACTGTTACTGAATTTGACTAAGAAAAACAACGTTTTTAGGGCGAATAGGCACTGTTTAATGAACGCTAATTTTGGGTAATGGTTTCTGTGGCGTAGTATCTCTATCAAGGTCTCGGGTTTGTCCTCGTTCAGGTCAAAATGAAAAACGAAATTTTACTGGATCTTGGTTATGAAATAAATTAAAAGGACATATATTAAAAAGATTATTATCATGTCTATCTAAATTATTATGTTTTGAGGGTATTACACATTGTGAAAGCTGACCAAGTGAATGAGCGACACATGCTAGCAACTCATCTCTATTATGATTCTATTTTTCACATTCTCACCCACCATCACGCTGAGAGTGACATTTGAGGCCTGCGACTTTGAGCTCGGTCTGCTTAGAGCCACAAGACCCAAAACGCTCTGTCTGCCCTGTTTGCATTAAAGACGTGATAGTATATGTAAGTAGACAACCTTAATAGCATCTCACGATGTCTCAAAGAGCCCCAGCGCTCATAAATTTTGTTTAATTAAGTTTGTAATTCCAAGCCGATTATGTCGTTATTTCAGACCTACAAAATGTGAAGGAAACAGACGTGTAATTCAATAGTTTAAAGCAAGTAATTATTTTAAAAAACCAGCTTTTATCTAAAACTATAAAATTCAAAGTTTAAAGTGCTTCTCAAAACAAATCAAACGCGCCCAAACTCGATGGGGCTGCGTCGTTTCATTACAGAGTTCCTATGTCCACCTTCTCCGTCCATCTCCATCATCAAATCAGTTCCATTGGTTTTGTTTTTTCGTGTAAGTGGCAAACACTGATGATGGATTTTTCAAGCTAACTAAAGGCATCTGACTGACATACAACAAAGACAGCGGGGACAGATAGCTTAAGCGTGCCTTCCGAAGCACGCAGGAGCTCCAGAAATTTGTATGCCACTTGTGGTCACCCATCCAAGCGCGGACCACGCCCGGTGCCCCTTTACTTGCGAAAGCGCTAGTAATGTGCACTTTCGCCTCGGAAACCTAGGATAGGTTAAATTTAACTTGCAAGATTTGACTACAAACAGACAGACAGGCAGAAAGACAGACACAATTAGGTTTCCTTTTTAATACGGAACCCTAAAAATGGTTACACACGGGTGGAGACAAACGAGTTAAACTAAATAAAAGCTTGTAATTAGACAAACCTCGTAGCGTAGTGATTAACACGCCAGTCAGTCTGAAGATTCCGGTATTGATCCCCAGCCCGTTAGAAAATGGCTTTTTTTTATAACAAAAAAGGGGGGGTGTTATAAGATTGACGCTAATGTCTGTCCGTCTGTATCATCGTAACGGTCGAACGGATAAACAGATTTCGATGCATTTTTAACAAAAGGCAAATTCCCTTGCGGTGGTTCTTAGCGTTGTTTGATTAAAATCGATTCGGCCGTTTAAAAGTTATTGGGGGTTTATACTTGAACGTCAGGATTTTCTCTAGCTCATAACAGATGGCGTTACGAATATCAAGTTGTATCGATAATTCGTACTCCTTCTACTCATGGCGGTCTGGACAGTCGGTTTTTTTTATTTGACGAAGGGTTCCGTACCAGTGTCTATATAAAAATCACTTTTGTTATTTATGTGGTATCCTCACTTAAATATTTGTTACGTTCTATTTTTAGTATTTGTTGTTATAGTAGTAACAAAAATATTTTTTTACAGATGTTGTATTGTAACAGAAATACAACATCTGTAAAAAAAATAACGGTCTAGCTATCACGGTTCTTGAGATACAGTCTGGTGACAGACAGACAGACGGACAGACGGACCGGACGGCGGTGTCTTTATCGTGTTTTTACCCTTTGGGTTGCGTATCAATAAAAAGATGAACATTCTTGCTCAAAAGCTTTTTCTGTGGTTTTTGTACTGTATTCTCGAAAAGCTGTATTAAAATTATATCGTAAGAACATAAAGAGTAATGCGATTTACGAACGAGAGCGTTCGTAAATCGCATACGCGAGAGAAACTGTTCCGTTAAGAAATTAATTTTGCAGTTAGAGTATCAGGTTTGTAATTAAAACTTAAAACTTTGCTTATTAAAAAACCAAATTAAACTATTGTTTTAAAATACAGATATCAAATAGTTAATAGATTCAGGTGTTACTTTGCGGAAGTCAAAAAAAAAAAGTCGGCGGAAAAACGTCGATAATTCGACGTTTGACCGCCGAACGATCAACAACTTGTTTGGTGCCTGAGGATGCCTTGTGAAGAGGCGAAACACGTGTCGCGTATACGACGTCCGATGTTGCTGCAGCCACAGCGGATGCAGCAGCATGGGAGGGGTCATGCATTGACTGTTGGTGGCGGGTGCACACGGGCTGCTGGTGGCAGGTATGCTGGGACTAACAGTAGTGGGTGGGCGCCGGCCGGCAATAGTTTGCATGAAGTAACTGGTGGCGGAATCACACAAAATAATTCAAATCACATAGTATACAGATATCAATAAAAAGGCATTTCTGCCAGCGTTACTGAGGGGCAGCAATTTGCCATGGCTTTTTAAATCATCATCATCCGAGGGTATTCCCGGTTGCATCCTCAGCGGTAACGCTTCAGAGCCCGGGGTCCGCTACCTAACCAGGGAGATTTGTCGAGGTTACAGGTTTTTACACAGAGCGACTGCCGTCTGACCTCCGCAACCTAAAGGGTAGACCGAACCATTACTTGAATTTTTTATTTGTTGAATCATCATTAAGTTTAGTTTTAGTCAGAATTCTTGTGTTTTTAATTTATTTGTTTAGTTCTTTTTTATTCCATGCTGCTGTGGGTGAAAAGAAAAAACTTAGAATGTACCAGCTCCTTCTCTTATCGCGCAGATCGTATAAGCCGATTGACGGGCTGGGCGAAAATGCGAGTCATATCGATGCGAGTTAGGCAATGCGGCAACCCATCACTATTTGGCTCCTATTTTCACGTTCTCGCCCACCACGCTAAAAGTGGCCTTTGAGTCTAACGGACCTAGGCACTGCCTTGTTAGAGCCACAAGACCCGAAATGCTCTGTCTGCCCCATTAGGGATAAAGACGTGATGGTATGTATGGATGTATTATTTTTTTGACCGAACAAAATCAGTAAGCTACTTATTCAGATCTATACCTGTGCTGTGGCCTATTTGAATTGCTGTATCACACACATTGAAAATTGTACAGGTAGGTACAAGTTTATTTCCTTAGCCCTAACGCAGACGACAGACTAGACCGCGCCGCACTTTTTAGTCTGTGAAAATGGAAGCAATGGAATCACATGCAGTAACGCACACGACGCGCAAAAAGTCCGGCGCGCGGCGTGTGCGTTACTGCGTATGATTCCATAGGTCCTATTTTCACAGACTATCACAGACTAAAAAGTGCGTCACGGATAGTCTGTCGTCTGCGTTGGGCCTTATTGTGGCTGATTTGTGTATTTTAATTTGTATGTGTGTTATAGCAGCAAATAAATGAGTCTATCTATCTATCTATCACGTTAGTTAGCTCAAATAAATTGGAAACAAAAAAATAAGAAAAATAGTTACAAATACGCAACGGAAGGCGAAAATAAAAAGCAACTTTCGCTATCTCTAATCGAGATGCAATGATGTAAAGCCAAATGGTGGAAAATGGTCGGAAATACTTGGGCCTGAAAATTGGCCGACGGCGTCTATTTCCTTCCGATTTTTTCCAATACCGATAAGGGACCGGCGAAGCTGCGCCGCGAAAGTACAGAGTACCGTCGGCATCAAAAATATCACTGTAATCCGAAAAAAATATCACACAAATCATAAAGCTGAACTGACCGCCTTTTCGGAACTCTTAAAAGTTAAGTATAATAGTACATACGATTTTATCTGCCGAATAAGATTTTCTTTTCTTTTTTTTTTAACTATATTTGGGTACTTTCCTGGGTCAAAAATAAATTATTTAGTACTGTTAAGAAAATAGAATGTCACAAAATAATGTCACTTGTCATGATCATATCCATTTTCAACGTGATTTTATATTTATTATTGCAGAATAACTGATAACAATGACGTCATCTACCCTACCTGTATTTGATAACGCATGTAAAGTGACATCATGCGTGGTCCGCACTTTGATGGGTGACAAGTGGTATAAAAAATTTCCAAGCTCTTCGCGCTCCGGAAGGCACGTATAAGCCGTTAGTCCCGGCTAACATCATTGTATAGCAGTCGTAAAGCCGGCAATAATATGTCAATATAATATGTCAGATGCCTTTTGGCAGCCTTACAAATCTAACACCAGTGTTGGCCACTTACACACACGAAAAACAATGATTTAATCACCACTGGAAGTCAAAAAGCCTATAAATTATTCGATGAAAGCGGTATCTGACGTGTCCTAAATCAGGTATTCTAGGCCGAAAACCAAACAGCAAATGTTTTTGTTGTCTGTACACCGCTTTATCAACAAATGCGTCACAGAGTTATCTAATACCTTTAAAGCATGAGGGATACTCAGTTCAAGCTTTCAGTCTACTTAGTTGAAAGGTTGTTTCTTCTCAGCAGGGGTCGTTGCGAAGCGCTAGTATTGGTAGCTATTCTTTAAAAATTGGTTAAATTGTTTGAACTATCATGAAACAGAATCCCTCATACCTAAAAACAATGAATAAAATAAAAACTGGCATGATTTGAATATAAAATATGACACCTACTCTAATTACAGTGACAATGAGTTGTTACCTTACATATCTATCAAGGTATATCTATCTATTTATAATGTATGTAAATATACTTTAATATTATTATAACACAAAACACACCTCAGCTTCAAATTCATGTCCATTCATTCATTCACACCTACCTTTAGGATACACAAACATACACAAACCGCACTTTAGACATACCTAAACATTCATTCCATTCTCGCTCACCTCTAATATACATAATATATTATGTTATAGGCACCAGTACCAATTTTATCTTGTTTAATGTATTATGTATAGATATGTCCAAATTCAAAATGTATACTTAGGCCCAATCACAGATAAGACTAGCTGGGCCTTGTAACCTCATCTTTTAATTTATGTAGCCTTCTGCCGTTAGTGCGTAGTGTAGGTAATTAATTATACTACATTTATAAATGTACCACACTCTTTCCGTAAACCTTCCGCTTGTTCATCACCCGAGATACAGACTATGTCTAGTTCGGGGATGGACTCCCAGATGGGGAATGGACTGGGCGCTTTTAGCTTATGTATCTCCACCTTTAATACCTACGCTATAATATTACTACATTCTGTTAAAATGTTTTTGGCAAATAAAAGAAAGAATATTATTATTATTATTAAAATAAATCAAATTCTTAAAAGCGCTGGATACAAGCCACTCTGGATCGGTCATTTTGAAAATCCTTGCATGGAAGAGGCCTATGTCCAGCAGTGAACGTTATGCGGTTGATATGATGATAATGATGATGAAATTAAATTTTATAATACATTACACGTAATGTGAACTATACTTATTGACGTGTAAAAGTGCCTGTAAAGGTCTAATTACTGAATAAACATTTGAATTTGAAAAATTGTATTTTGAATTCTCTTCATAGGAAATTTTTATTTTTTAGGGTTCCGAACGCTAAAAACGGGACATTATTACTAAGACTCCGCTTCAATTTTCACTATCTGTCTGTTACCAGGCTGTATCTCATCCGAGCGTATTCCCGGTTGCATCCTCAGCAGTAATACTTCAGAGCCCGAGGTCCGCTACCTAACCAAGGAGATTTGACGAGGTTACTGGTTTTTACGTAGAGCGACTGCCGTCTGACTTCCGCTACCCAAAGGGTAGAGCAGAAACAATGCTTGGATAAGTTTGAGACCAGACGACGACGTTCGGGACCCACAGTTTATACGTGCCTTCCGAAACACGGAATTATCTTTTTTTTCGGATAATCAGGTGATTCAATCCTGCAATATCCTAACCAGACTGGAAACAACTTTTCACACAGTATGTTTTCCAGTGAGATTCGAACCCTTGACCTCCGGACTTGCCTCGCCTTGACCACTGGACCACAAAGGCAGTCACTTACGAATAAAATATGCACTTAAGAATATCTAGATGGTTAGATGACTTGTGGAAGGTCGCAGGACTCGCAGGTAGACGCTGGATGCAGGCCGCTTCCGATCGGTCGTTTTGAAAATCTTTGGTGGAGGCCTATGCCCAGCAGTAGACTTCCTATAAGCAATAGAATTCTTATTAGCTGAAATAATAATGATGATGATAATAATGTAATTTCAATGAAACAAAACATGTTAAAAATGAGAATGTTGCGATGGATGTGTGGGGTGACAAGAAGGGATAGGGTTAGGAATGTTTATGTAAGGGGAAGTTTAAAGATAGCACCAATAAACGAGAAAGTAAGAAGCAATCGGTTGTCATGGTTTGGGCATGTCATGAGAAGAGAGGATCAACACGCAACAAAAAGAACTCTAAGTATGAAGGTAAATGGAAATAGGGGAAGGGGAAGACCAAAAAAGAGGTGGATGGAGTGCGTAAGGCAAGATATGGTTGTAGCAGGAGTAGATGTTAGTATGACGGGAAACAGAGGACTGTGGAAGGAGAAGACATACTGCGCCGACCCCAGATAATGGGATAAGGTGAGGCAGATGAAAACATGTTAAAAAAGTCCCTAAAAAAGAAATAGCTAGAAAAATATCAATATACTTACCTTACACACTCGATACACATGTGAAGTCAACTAAAACCTGTTAACACGTTATCTAAACGATACGATAGTCATTTGGGTGTTGCTTTCAAATATCTACTACTTAATAACGAATATGTGTTCGTACTAAATACGTGCGAGTCGAAGTGGAGGGTTCCGTACCTTTCATTTTATACCCGACTACGGCGAAGCGTCAAGGAGAGATTTGTGGTTCGCACCTGTGTAATGTATGTATGTTTATCTGTTCATATCTTCAATGATCATGATACTTTGACAAATGAAGCGTTGTAAGAAACGTCGTATGACGTCACAGTAAATTCAATACCTATGGTTCCCTCTAAATGCCATAAAGTAATGAACTAAACAATTTATTTGCTAGGCAAATTAAAAAACCACGACGACACCATCTAGTGATAAATTGCGGAACTACATAATATCCTAACCAATGTCAAGTGAAATTGTTATCCGTAACGCCATCTATATTACATATACATCTTACTACCAGGTAAATTATAGAACCCAACTTTGAAGCGTAAAAATCTAGTAACTTTTAAACGGCTGAACTGATCTTCATCAAACGTAGCTAAGAACCTCCGCATAGAAACTTGCTTTTACGTAAAAAAATCCGTCAAGACACAAAAAGAACTACGGGTTGCACTCTGGGAGTGCCGGCAGAAGTGAAAACTTGAATATTAACGTTGTGCATTTTTGATATTTTGGAATGGTTAGGGAATAATTTTGCACGCATTGCTTTAATTATCAGTATAAATTATTTCAAATCTTTTCTGAACCACAGTCTGTCACAAATGTCACAAGCAAGACACATTACACACACGAACGTAACCTAACATAAACACACACGAACATTCGCGCAAGCGCCCTGCGCCGTCTTACGAATTTTCGATCAGGACACGTGGTCCTGACGCGAGTTGAAGATTTTTTACCCATTCCAAAAAAGTGCACAACGCCGCTAAAGAAGTTTTCACTTCAAAAATTTAAATGTCGGGAACGAATTACCCAATAATAGCACAATAATTGGGTATTTTCCTAAGCCAAAAATAAATTATTTTGTACCTGTAACAAAATAAAACGTCGCAAAATATTGTCACTTAGATCAAAGTGATTTTAAATTTATTATTGCAGAAAAACGGACAATAAGAGCGCTATTTGACTCCAAAAAACTATGACGTCATCTGCCTGTATTTCATACAAAATATAGTAACTGTTTGTTTTGACGTTTAGAAAAAAGTATCTGATTTGACTTGGTGGAAAATAGCGTATTGTAAGTGTCCTAACACACCAAACATGTGTCCAATACATTATACATGGGAACCTTTGCTTAACGATGAGAAATATACCTAGATGGAAAAAATATTGCTGAATGGAACCTTTATTTTATTTTTTTGCGTTCGGATCCCTAAATTTGCGATACCCACTCGAAGTTGGGTGTTGGTTACAAAAAGTGCCGTCTACAGTCTCGATATCGCAAATGGACGCGCGGGACATGACAGGTGCATACTGAAGGGTTTAGTCACATAAGAAGAAAATAAATAAATAAATATAAAAATATATGTTGCACCTAGTTGTAGCCGGAATGATACAGATACAGATACATTTTCACATCTATATCCCTGACGGGGTAGACAGAGCACAGGGCCATTAGGCCCAAAGGCCACGCTGAGCGTTAAGATGGAAAAGGAATCAAAATACAGATGGGTTGCTAGCCGCATCGCCTATTACCATGATTCAAATCTCGCCCTTCCCTCGATTGGCTCTTACGATCTGCGCGGGAAGAGAAGCAGCTGGTACATTCTACGTTTTTTCTTTCGTCCCAGACCCTGGACTGATATGAAAAATTCTTTTGTGTTTAAAAGAGTATACTGGTCAGGTGGATCCTTAGAAATTTTATCAAAGTCAGTTGTGTAGTTTGGGGGAGAAATCGGTTATTAATGACTTAAAGAGAATGAATTACTTTTGTACAAACCTATATGAATGGACCTTTATTATGTAATGTTATGACTTTGTCGCCACTATGTCGTTGTATTTTACTACTTCCGTTGAAATGTCCGGTTTTAAAGATGGACTTCTGTTGGGAAATTATCCATTAGAGCGTACTCATCCATGCCTACACATAGCCTTATAAACATAATTATTTCATTTTCTTGTTACTAGATGGCGCTAAAAGTAATAATTGAAAAATAAAATCTTTTATTACTACTTCAACTAATATTATAAATGCAAAAGTGAGTTTAGCGTGATACTAATAACAGTAATTGTGACCGTGAAACTCTAAAATCTTATATCGAAAGTGAGTTTGTATATTTGTTTGTTTGTTACCTTTTCACGCTTCAACCACTGAACCTATTTAAATGAAATTTAATATGGATATAGTTTAAGACTTAGGGAAGGACATAGGATAGTTTTTATCCCGAAATTCCCATAAATCAATAGGCTATTTCACTGTGTATGTTTCTGGTAGTCTCCATAATTTATTTAAGGAAATAAGAAGGATAAAAAAATAATACATATTTACAAATATACATACAGAAAAAAGTTAACTACTAATTTAGTCTAAAACATCTTGCCCATGTGGCATAGTGCCAAGAACGCTGGCCGCATTTCCGCGTTGGATCGCAATACTGATTCGTTGTGCGAAAAAACAGCCAGCTTAATGTTTCTGGTTAATATCTTATTTAAAACAAAAAATACAACTGACAAGAAATATTTTTAGAAAATGGCAAGAATATTGGTAGATTAATGAAGTAATAACCATGGAACTGTAGTACTTGTATATACGTGCATCCTTTTTTTTCTGGACAGTTACCCTTAAAGAGCTTATAATTTACTTACCCTACTTCCTGCTAATCTTGTACTACTAATATTATAAATGCGAAAGTAAGTTTGTATATTTGTTTGAATGGTTGTTTGTTACCTCTTCACGCTTAAACTTCAGAACCGATTTGGATGAAATTTGATATGGATATAGTTTGAGACTCGGAGAAGGAAATACATACTCTTTGTCCCGGTATTTCCACGGGGAGCGAAGCCCACGGGCACAGCTAGTTTATATATGAAATAACTTTATATCAAGACGAAAAAAAAAATATATACACATTAAATTATCTTAAAAACTAAAATAAAGATTAAAAAACTACTCACTACAATACACTACAAACTAACAGTGGCGTGGGTGAGAATTTAGGCTAGTACAGCTATAAAAAAAAATACCTAGTTACCTAATTAAATTATATAAAGGTCAATAAGCCGTTTAATGTCCGGCATATAATTCGCATATTATTATTTTTATTAATTTAGTCTGAGTAATATGTCTCTAAGCGGGTTTATACAAAATTTATCATTGTAGTGTATTTGAATAACGCGCAGATATACATACATAGGTTATTATAATTGCTGTTAGTAATAAATTCCTATACAATGTCCTTTTTAATTAAGTACAAATATTTTAAGGGGTGGTTCAGTCCATCATTTTGAACAACTTTTCCCAATAAATGTATATCGAAATACGAAAAAAATTTCCTCATTTTCCATAGTAATGATATCACGTGACTACTTCGATTTCTATGAAATCCTAAAAAAAATTTTTTGTATTTCGATATACATTTATTGGAAAAAGTTGTTCAAAATGATGGTCTGAATCACCCCTTAAAATATTTGTACTTAATAAAAAAGGACATTGTATATTAGAAACCCCTAACCTAAGGGAACTCGATGGGAATCGGCTTCTAGGGACGCCCCGCGACTGCAAACTAATATTTACAAATAAAAAAAAGGCCCGGCAATTGTATGAATATTGGATTATACGGATTATGTTACTTATTGATATGAAGATTAAACATTATTGAGTAAAATACCGTATTCTGAGCTATCACTCGGCGTGACTCGGCGGGGCATGCATTACAGCACTCTCTGTGGAAGCGGTTCGTTACTCTCTGATTGATATTGTTTTAAGGCCCTTCATCCATTTACTCAACCAGATATGAAGATGTATCTATCAATATCCGTTCTATAGCCTGAGGTTACTCAGGCCTCGTGGGAAACAACCGTATTTCCCAATTATATTTCTATTTTCTTACATATTTCCCAATAAACTAACCATGGTATAATAAAATAAGGTATTCTCTTCCCGTGACAGCTGATGACGTAGGTGAAACTTGACTACGTCATCAGTTTGATATATTGCCACTGTGTGAAATTGAATTACCCGAGCATAATGCATTTTTGAACTTTATATACCATTTTCGAATTAATAATCCATTATATCAATTTTAGTTGCGTTATTTTAGTTAAATAGTAATTGCGAGATACTAAATAGCTAAGTTACTTAATATAATATTTGATATTCATGAACTAATTGAGAAAGTCCTTTAATTTACTGAAAAGAACAATCAGCGGCAACACTTTGTGACGTAGTCAAGTTCCATCTCGGGAAGAGAATACCTGTTTTATTATACCATGATACTAACTAACGCCTAGTTATAATTTTAAGGAGTCCTTACCGTTTCTGCCAAAGGGCAAAAACGGGTCCCTATTACTAGGACCCACTGTCCGTGTGTCCATCCGTCTGTTTGTACCTCATGAACCGTGATAGATAAACAGTTGAAATTTTCACAGATGAAGATGTACTATTTTTGCCGCTATAACAACGAATACTATGAACAGAATAATTATTTAAGTCGCGCGAGTCCGACTCGCACTTGGTCTACGGACATACCACTTATGTTCAGCGTGAAATAATGTTTTTCTGGAATGTTCAGGTCTCTCTCAGGTTGCTGGTAAGTTCACGGATGCACTATGTGCAGTGCACTGTTCTCTCTCCGCTATATATTCGGCGGGACCCTTTTTTTTCCTAATATGCTTTGGCATACTGGGTTTGGCACAAAATATTTTGTCATAATAGTTTTTAGGCATAAGTTGTTTTTTGGCATACTGGTAAGTTGGGCATAATTATATTTTAGGCTAATTTGTTACGGCATAATGTTAATTCGCATAATCTCTTTAGGCGTAATAACTATAAGACTAATAGTATTTAGGCATAATATTTTTAAAAATAACAGAAACAAAATTAAGTTATTTAAGTGTTTATTTTTAATAATCATGCAAAAAAAATATGACCACCCAGAACAAAATGTGAGGGCAAAAGGGAAGTTAGGTTTAAGTTCTTTTTTTATGATCACCTGGAACAACTGTGAGACCAGAAAGGAAGTTAGATTCAACTTATTAGCAATTAATAAACAATTTATATACAATGAATAAAAATGTTATGATTAATCATTTTTATGCTTAAAGTAATGTTATGTCTTGATAAATTATGGTTTGATGACATTATGCTTACATCCTTTTATGCTTTTAAATGTTAGGGCTAAATAATGATTATGCTTAGGTACATTATGCTTAAAATTATTATGCATACTCCATTATGCGAAAGGACGTTATGCTTAAAAACGATTGTGCATTAAACCAGTATGCTATGTGATATTATAGCTTAAATTTGTATGCATATAGATAGTGATCCATATTCGGCCTACAGAAGTTACTACATGTGTTTACAGGCTTACACTTCTCAGTTAAAATTGTTAGGTACCTATTCGACAGTGACGTAGTCTGCATACCCTCACTACTTTATCCTACTTCCTACTAATATTATAAACGCGGAAGTTTGTAAGTATGGATGGATGTTTGTAACTCTTTCGCGTAAAAACTACTGAATGGATTTTAATGAAACTTTACAATAATATAGCTTAAACATCAGAATAACACATAGGCTACAATTTATAAAGATATTTTGTGATCCTGTTACGTTCTCTTTACGTATGACGTTCATAGTTCTCTATACTTTTCGATCCTAAGACCCCGGCTTATCTCAAGACCTTTACCTTTCTTGGTGATACCCACGTCTCTTTGCTATTCTAGCAATCTTCTTAAAATACCACATTGCAGGTTCTATAAAGATTCATTTGTCGTATAAGCTGTGCTGCTTTGGAATGCTATTCCAGTCGATATTCGGAAAGCTCAAACTCGTTTTGCGTTTTAGGTATTGCGTGCATTGCTTTTCTGTTCCCTATGCAAACTGTCAGTGGATAAATAAAAAGTATTTATGTAGTTTATAGAGGTTTATTAGGGAATAATTATGTATATTTTTATGTAGGTTTATTATATACATGTATAAATTATGTATAAATTTTGAAATATCAATGGGTACATTTTATCAATTTGCTGTTTATGATGTCTTCAAAGATCTTTTGGGAGTAAACCCCCAAATTGTCTCAGCATCACCTGTTGATTGACTACGGTAGAAAAGGCCCGCCATTTACACGTATGTAATACAGTTAAATAAAATACCTAATACGTAAAAAGAATGTTTATGCAATACTTCCAAATAATTTAAGTACAATAAAAACAATAAAAATACTGAAACATCTTTTTTTACCTCCTTCCAACAATGTCGAACCGTATATGGAAGAGCCTGAACGCACAATACTCCATCGCGGCCAGACACAGTGGGTACAAAATTGGAACCCCAGAGCGGGGCGCTGCGAAATATGCTATGACGCCCGCCCCCGCTGTGTAGTAGCCCCACTCCCTTTTATTCTGCACCGAGTAATACACAAGAGAAACAAGATTAGCCGCAACCACCAAATCTGCCAATGCGGGGTTCTCTTGACCAGCCACGGCTAGGGTAAACGGTAGGATGCCAGACACTAGGTGGAGAATGCTAAGTACATCATTCCCGCGGTATAAATCACCCATCAGGCAGGGCACGGCGAGGTACTTTGACGCTTTGAGACTTATTTCATAGGCTGTACTGAAATCGTAGTTGAATGTTCCGCCTGTAAGAAAATAAGTTGGATCTGAAAACGAGTCGCCTTTGTTGAGGGTTGGGGATTGGAGGAGGGGTAAAGGTAAATAGTCTCCGCCTTAAGTGGGAGCGGAATGTAGTAGTTTAGGAGTTTTTTTTAATTCCGACCTAAAATGTATCAAGTATGATAACCGCCCGGAACAACTGTGAGGGCAGAAGGCAAGCTAGGTTGAAGTTAAAAAAAAAATTAACAACTGTTTTGGCAGAAGAGAAGTTAGGCGCAAGCCACACTGAAAAGACGTAAGAAGCGGACGAGGCGCAGACTAGTCTGTTCCACGACGGCAAGCGACAGTTTCATACAAAATGGCTTGCCGTCGCGGAACAGACATATTCTGCGCCTCGTCCGCGCCTTACGTCTTTTCTATGTGTCCAGTAGGGTCAAGTTATCAATAGTCAATACACTGACCTCCATATATACAAGTACGCTGGACTTATGATTAGTCGGGCCATAGTGAGGCGATTTGATTTTCGCCATTTTGGCGCTGATCGTAGGCATTCGTAGCAGTGGGTGGGAACGGAACTAAAAGTTACTAGTTCAGATTTAGCTCTCTTCCCACGCATTGGGGGCGCTTCAAATAGGCACAATAAAAAACTGTCATTTCTAAGGGTATTATCATACTAGGGTCCAGCGTACTTGTATATATAGGAGGTCAGTGAGTCAATAGAATTGTCTACCTCCCTCTCGTCCCATTGCAATACCTGACTGTTTTAACTTGACTTGTTTTAAAATTGTTACCGAAAATAATATGTAGCAATTGTTTTAATTTGGGCTATCGAACTCCTTATAGTGACATTGCCGAGGAGCTTATGCGCCTTGCAATCACTTAGCAAGGGTTGTAGGTGTGGGGCTGCTTCACCCCGTATTCACCCCGCACCGCCATGCGTGCTCCGCTGTAATTTTGAGTTTTACGTTTTACCCGTCCCGCGGGCCCCGTATTCACGTCCGCGACCCCGTGTTTTCCTTGTAAGCGCTTAGAGACCCGTTTTTTTGCGTGATCCCGTAGGTCCACCGAATTTCGCGCGCGGCCCGTTTTCCGTGAGACGCACCCGTACGCCTCACCCCCACGCTACCGTTAACATTTCCCTGGGTTTTTCTCCCTTGATTCATAGCATCTAACATCAGCTACCTCATACCTGAAATCTCATGCAAAGCTCCCAATAAAAAGACAAATAAGTAGAAAATAAATTACTCTGGAAATTAAGGAATCCCACAATCCCGTGTATGAGGAAGTTGGCATGCATTCCGGGGTGCGTGTAGCTCCGCCCCGACATTTTGCTAAGCCCATGTCCGGCCACGCCGCACAGCACAATGTGTGCAAGAGATGTTGGCAAGTCATCATTTCCCATATCACTATTTCTTCCACAAAATTAAATAATTATATTCATCATAAAAACAATACTTTCGGCAATACTGTCAGCTGAGCTGATGAGATTTATCTGTTTTATTTCTATGACAGATACATGTCATAAGGTTGCAACAAGAAAGTTTTCTTTTTGGCCTATAACAATCATAAAAAAACCTTTTTGCACGTTACTTTTTCAAAAATTCTCGTGTGCCTTTCACCAGCGGAAAAATTTCGAATAATACCTAAATGTTGACTATAGGTACAAGATCTTTAATTATAAGCGCTGCCTTCAAATGTTTTTACTTTTGATGAATGAAATTTGTGTATTTGGTCGCTTTTTCATAGCGATTTTTTGTAGGACAAAAATAGAAGGTATTGAATGCAACAGTGCAACGCATACGTCCCTACGAAAAGTAGGTCAGAAATTCATACAAAAAAAATCTGTGCTACAAACGTGGGTGACCGTAACGATGGCTGAACTCGTGAGCGGGTGCTTTTTACTACTTAGTACCTATTTCTTATCACGTAAGTCATTTATGTTTGGTAGCACGTTTGCAAGCATTACATGTTTATAAATTGTCAACATTGTATTCTAATAAATAAATTTTTTTTATATACAAAAAGACATAATAATATCACAAAACCCTCTGGCAAGTAAGCGACCAATACCACAGGTATGGCTCTTCATTCAAACGGAGCAGCATATATACCTAGTACTACTACAAACGAAACAATCCGTCCGTGCACACGTCAAATGTGTGAGTTAAACAATCAGGGTCGCCACCATAGAATTTGTTGCTTTGCTTACCTGTTTTCATCACTCGGAAATCTATAAAATTTTCGTTATTTATTGTTTTCCGTGGATAAACAATGATAATGTGCGCAGTTTCTCACCATTATAATTCAATAATCCTAAGTGACTCGCGTAATGTCAACGTGCGACTACCAATAACCCTGTTTTACTGCCGCTTACACCTCACAATAACGGGGGAAGGGTTGCGGGGACGCCAGATTGCGGGGGACGGTGCGAGTTTCCGTTCTGTATGTAATACTATTATTAATTCTGTGCCAATACTGTAATAATGATTTTCTTTATACGTTTCTTCTCAGCAGTGGTCATTGCAATGTGCTGGTATCCGTAGTTTTATTTTTTAATACATTTTATAATACTTTTCGTTAATAAACTATACTTATTGACGACTTTTCTTTAAAAATAATTAAATTGTAACATGAACTATATTTATAACAAATACATGTATAAAGATAAACATCCAAAGCCCAAGGAAATTTAGAAAAATGCTATTTTCCAACTTGCCCTGATCGAAGATCAAACCCGGAACCTCTGGGTGGCGGACTAGCATGGCACTACGCCACGTCTCGGTCGTCAAAGCAAACAACATAAAAGAAAGTGAATAATTTCGACTACATATTCTAAAACCAAAATACCTACTTTTATGTTTAAATTTATTAATTGTAAACGGAGTCTGTTTTTACAGACTTTAGGTATACATCAATCATTTTACCAGCGGCATTTTGAATAACTCCGTAGGCCTATGACGTACAAAGCCCATTTGTGCATAAACATTTGTCTCTTATGTTGAATTTTGGATCCCTGACAAAATTCCGCAAGCGAAACGCTTCCCTGGCGTTTTCTTTGACAAATTTCAGTTATCGAAAATCATTCAAAGGCAGCTTTCAACTAAAGATCTATTTTTTTATATCTTTGTCAAAATTCCGCCAGCGAAACTTTTCCCTTGCAATATGTTTTTTTTAGGAATCTCTCCTCTATAAACATTTGAATGCCTATCTAGTTTTATCTATAGTCGAAACTGAATTTCAACTAAATGATAATGATACGGCGGCGTCGAGACGTGACGACCCTATCGCCCACTGGATTCCCAGTGCAGTGTAGCGATCGAGCAGCAAGTCACCATCTACCAGGCTAAAATTGTTGTGAGAGATTTTTATGTAGATGTCCATATCTCACTCCATAACCCAGTTATCCGGTCCACTAACATCCCATCCACATAGCCCAAACCAAGTCAATCCCTCCCTGGCAATAGTTCGGCAGCTATCGAGGACTGTCCGTTAGTGCATCTCAATGGTACATTAAGGGATAGACCTCCGTAGATGTAGCCATCTTACTTCATGTACTTCGTACTTCGTGTACTTCATGTTGGCTTTGGCCCCATGAACGCCTCAGATGACGCGGTCCCCATGGACCCTTCGCTGAAATGCGTACCGAAATGATAATGATAGTTTATTTACATATGTATATGACGACCTCCGTGGCGTAGTGGTCAACATGCTAGTCCGCCACCCAGAGGTCCCGGGTTCGATCCCCGGTCAGGGCAAGTTGGAAAATGGCCGTTTTCAAATTGTCCTGGGACTTGGATGTGTATCTATATATGTATTTGTTATTAGTATCCCATAACACAAGTCTCGAACTTACTTTGGGGCTAGCTAAATCAGTGCAATTTGTCCATATATATTTATTATTCACATAAAATAGAGTATATAAAATCTGAAATAATAAACATGTCCTTAATCTATAAAAAAATAATGAATCAGTACATAATTTACAAGGCAATTTAATTCACAATATAATTCTCAACGATCGTCAATATGTAATAATAAGCTTTGTCAATGAGCCACGACTTTAATTTTTTCTTAAAGATCTAGTTAAGTATAGTCATGGTTATATATCATATAGTGAACATTTATTATTCGACACTTTTCAGCTGGGAAATTGCACACAAATTTACGATATATAGATGATGGATTTTGAACAAATAAGCGAAGTAAAAATTTGGAATGCCATTTTTAATGAAACGCGAAGTCACAATGAATGATTTTTCCATACTACAAAACGTTCGATTAGTGCCTCGGAGGCACTAATCGAAAAGGCACTAATCGGCACTGCCTCCGCGATTTAATAATTGCACAATTGCCGTCGTCCTGCCAATTTAGTCTATGGTGCAATATTTTGTGACCATAGATTAATATAATTGTTTATGGCTTCGTTGTCGTTGTCTTGACCTGCCATTTTGTTGCTTTTGATTTTACGTGCGTTTTTAGAGAACAAATTAGTCTGAAAATCGCAGTGTTTCGTCAAAACTGAGCATTTTAAGTTGCATTTCTTAGCCATAACTTTAATCACACAGCAAAAATGGCAGCGAGCGACTCCGGGACGGATGAGTCACTGTATCCCATTGCGGTGCTCATTGACGAACTGAAAAATGAAGATGTGCAACTTCGCCTGAATTCCATCAAGAAACTATCGACGATCGCCCTTGCTCTGGGTGTAGAGCGCACCAGATCCGAGCTGATTCCATTCCTAACTGAAACCATTTACGACGAAGATGAAGTGCTCTTGGCCCTTGCTGAGCAGTTTGGTAAGGTTTACCTTGTTTTTCGTTTTTGTGTAGGTTATTACTGTTTCTTGTACCACCTTATCTTATACTAATAAATATTCTAAAGCTAGTTAACGCCCAGTATCAACATATTTCGTATGTACCAAAAATATTCTTGTTGGTTATAAGGTTACTATTGGCTTAGTTATTTCATTGATATGCAAAATCAATCACAGTGAAACCAAATTGACATGTCAACAACAAATTCACAGCTACTCAATGATTTCTTATATGTAAAAATCAATCTATTCTACTTCACATTGTGAGAAAGAAGATAATTGGGTTGTGAGATAATAATTATAGATCTTATCTCGACTTCAAAGCAAGACATCTTTATAACATTGTAACAAATTACTATTGTGCTGATAAGTGTTGGTTGTTGTGGGAGGCCTATGTCCAGCAGTGGACTTCCTGTGGCTGATATGATAATGATGAAGTGTTTGTTAGCCTTCATCGGTTGCCGCACTAATTACTGATACTTATAAACACATAAATTTTATTTACACTTGCGCTATGACCAGGTTTATCCTTTTCAATGACATGACGGACATATTGGCTTTTATTAGATTTCTATATTTTATTAGATTTGTGTTCTCTACTCTTAACATCAAGGGTCAAGCATTTTTCTGGATTTGTTGTATTGTATTGTTGTACTGAAGGCTCGGTAAAAATATTAGATAAAAAAGCATAATTGGCTATGAACATGTAAAAGACAGCAAATGTGTCAGAATGGTGCTAACAAATTTTCTTTGTAAGATTGAGATTTTCTTGTTATTAGTATTAGGGACTTACCGTGATCTATATCTAATCCTTCAACTACCGGAATCACAGACACAATAGATTTTCTATTGTTTAGCGGCAGCCGGCTGCCGCTCAGTGGCTGAAGGGTTAATCTATGATCTGCAGGATAGTTGAGTTTTAAGTCCTGTAAGTGACTGAGAAAGTCTTAAAATCGTATATTTAGATTTTTTTATTCTATCTTTCTCAGGAAACTTCATCAATCTGGTGGGAGGTGGTGAATATGCTCACTGCCTGCTGCCGCCCCTGGAGTCCCTGGCTACAGTTGAAGAGACAGTGGTCCGTGACAAGGCTGTCACCTCGCTGAGGGCTGTGGCTGCACACCATACTCCACAGGTAAGTCATACTAACATTCCTAACATTCACAGATGCAATGATCACATGAAATAAAAAGGATAGTGGGTGTTAACGAAGCAAAAGAGGTTCGCAAGGATCACAGTAAGTGGAGATCCATAGTCTCTGCCTACCCCCATGGGAAACTGGTGTGAATGTATGTAATGATCACATACTACTTCTAATAGTCATTTTACTGTGTATTTCTTTTGTTAATATTTTATATAAAATAAATAATACCACAGAAAAGAAATATTTGTTGAAAACAGCAAGAACATTGGGAAATTAACCCTCAAGCGGAACGGCCTCTTATTGGCTATAGAAGTAGTTATTAAAATTTCAAATATAAGAGTGGGAGCGTGGTCCATCTGTCTTATATCACTATCTCTTTGGCACGCGAGAGACCTAATACCGTGACGTCACATGCATCCTTTTTAGGGTTCCGTATCCAAAGGGTAAAAACGGAACCCTATTACTAAGACTTCGCTGTCTGTCTGTCACCAGGCTGTATCTCAAGAACCACGATAGCTAGACAGTTGAAATTTTCACAAATTAGGTATTTCTGTTGCCGCTATAACAACAAATACTAAAAACAAAATAAAATAAATATTTAAGGGGGGCTCCCATACAACAAACGCAATTTTTTATAGATAATGGTACGGAACCCTTAGTGTGTGAATCCGATTCGCACTTGGCCGGTTATTCTGTTACTTGACAGTTTCCCCTTCCATCAAAGCTTAAAATTTACTTATTTTAAAGATTTCAAAAGTTCATTTTGTTTTCGGTTTCTCATTATGTAACTTAGGCGCTGGATGCAAGCAGCTCTAGATCGGTCATTTTGGAAATCTTTGGGAGAGGCCTATGTCCAGCAGTGGACGCTATGCGGCTGAAATGATGATTATGTAACTTGTTCGTATGACTAATAAAAATAATTGATCAAAATACTGTAAATACCGTATATACTGCCGTAAACATTATAAAATTTATATCATTTACAGGCTCTGGAACAACACTTCGTGCCACTAGTGCAGCGTCTGGCGGGAGGAGACTGGTTCACCTCCCGAGCCTCAGCTTGTGGACTTTTCAGGTAGTGATCTTGGTTCTATTATGTTTGTTAACCTGTCATCTGTGAGCAGATCGGAATCCGGTCGCCATGCATTGTTTTACTATTGTGTCTGGTGTTTTGCACAGATGACAGGTTATTAGTGTGTGTAACTGGCCAATACTGGTATCAGATTTTCCAAGCTGACGAATTTTTACAATCTTAAAGGCACCTTACGTTTTCTGGGATAAAAAGTATCAATTGTGTTTATCCAGGTAATAGACTATATAGACGCCAAATTTTTAACACCAAGCATTAATTTTCTGGGTCTTTTTTTAGTTTTTAAATTGTTTGTTTGAGACTTGTGTTACGGGATTCTATCTAACCCAACAATTTATTTAAAACAAATAAAAATATATATGTATATAAGATCAAATATGTTATTTTTTTATCTAACTTACTAGCCCGCGACTTTGTCAGCGTGGACTTTAGTTTATGAGCATCTTCATTTTGGTATCTATCTATCTATATGTATCTATACATATAGGTATATTATTCCACTGCTGGGCAAATGTCTTCGTCTGTGAAAATATGTTACTAACCTATTATCATCACATCAGCCCCAGGAAGTCTCCTCCTGGACATAGGTAGGTTCTACTAAATAGGTATTTGGCTATTTCCTTTGTTCCTTTCATCAGATCGTTTTGTCTCCACTGCAGGAGCACGACCCTCTCTGTACTGCCAGAGCAGCCAGAGGACTTTGACCTACACTCTCAATGACGAGAGGTGTCATTCATATTTATAAGCTTTTTTTGTTTGTATTTCTAAGTCGAATTTTACGATATCTATGGGAAAACTTGGAGAGTCCCTATTCTACTCTAGAGAATTTTTTTTATTCCTTTAATAAATTATAAAAGACTAAAAAAGCGAAACTAGAAATTACGACCTCTGTGTGGCCTAGGGGTCATCACGTCAGGCGGTCACCCTAGATGTTCCTGGTCAGGTCAAGAAGGAAAATCTTTTGCTGATTGACTTAGGTCTTGGATGTTCATCTATAAATGTATTTGTAAAAATAAATACTATTGTTGAGTTAGTATCCCAAAACATAAGCCTTAATGCCTACCATCACGCTAAGCGTGGCCTTTGGGTCTTACGGCCCTGGACTCTATTTACCCAGTCAAAGATTTTTTATTCTATTATCAGCTTTTTATTTTGACATGTTCCACGCTCTAGTTAAATTTTTTATTTATTTTGTTTTTTAGACATGCAGTTCCATAAGGGTAAAAGCCTCCTCCATCTTTTCCCACCTTTCTCTATTCTTGGCCGTTTCCATCTTTTTTTTCCTGCCACTTCCACGATGTCATCCACCCATCTTTTCCTCGGTTGTCCTATCCTTCTTTTTCCCGTTGGACCAAGCGTTCATGACTTGATAAGTCCATCTCTTGTCTTTACATCGTGCTAAATGCCGGGCCATTTCCATTTGTGTTTAAAGCAGAGATCGAGGGCCCCGTCAGGGATATAGACGTGAAAATGTATCTGTATTTTATGTATTGTCTATCGCAGCGTGTGCTACCCGCGCGTGTCGGCGCCCGTGAAGGCGGAGCTGCGGCAGCACTTTTGCTCGCTGTGCCAGGACGACACGCCCATGGTGCGCCGCGCCGCCGCCTACAAGCTGGGCGAGTTCGCGCGCGTCGTCGAGGTGGAGTACGTCAAGAGCGACCTCATCCCCATGTTCGTCACCTTGGCTCAGGTAACTGCTGCTTCACTGACTCACAAAAATGAGATCGTCAAGTCGTCGCGATCTTTTATTTATTTTTTATATATCTTCCAAGGGTATTCCCGGTTAGTGATGGCATAAACGGCTATTTCAAAATAATGAATAACACTGCTACATTATTTGCCAATAACTGTTATTGTAAACTGTTATTGTTATCCTGTTATTTTTTATAGTCAGATAGTTCATTCATTTTTTAAAGATAATACTGAAATAACAATGTAGGTATGTATGGTATGTATTACGTCGTGAGCTGTTAGTTTGTAATAAAAAGTCAATGAACTTCCCTTCATACTTTGCACAGGCTTAAAACTGGCAGAATTATTTTTTATTATGTACCATTAATTAATTGTCAATTACAAAAGTAATGAAATAACGCAATAGCCATGCCCGCGAATCACTAATTTAGTTAAATTCAAATAACATTAGCCAACAGGTAACAGGTGAGTGAGAGAGCATTTTGGAAATGTGGCAACAGCGCGAATTTTTAGTGCTAACTGCTAACTCGCACGATTGCGACGCGGAACGCCTGTCTAATACTGACTAAAACGATAGCGCATGCACGGCACGGCAACAACGTAAGACCCAATAGCAATAACAGGCAATAATGAAAGCTCATTATTTCAATATCCAATAACAGTGTTATTCATTAATTGAAAATAATGCATTATAGTAACTGCTATTGTAATAATGATCACCACTATTCCCGGTTGCATCCTCAGCGATAACGCTTCAGAGCCCGGAGTCCGCTCCCTAACCTAGGTAATTTAACGAGATTACTGGCCTCGCATGATATTTAAGTGCTGGCCCAGTTGCCCAGATAGTTTATATTGACTGTGAACTATAGGTTATTCCTAACTTTAAGTACATATTTTCTTTTTTGTATATTTTAAAAAATGGGTATATCCCATTCGTCCCCAATAGGGAAGTCCCCACTTAGGACGAATAGGATATATACCCATTTTTTTCGTACTATATTTCAAAATTTATAAAGGTCGCCCTACAAGGCCAATTACAACTGTCAGTGAATTTCTGAAAAGTCCTGTGGATGTCGTAGAAGGCCACTTAGGAAATACAAGCTAAACAAAGCTTATTAACATCAAAGAGACCTCTCCAACCTGTCTGGCCAGCGAGGAGGGAGTATGCTAAAGTCCTCTGGCTATTCTGGCCGGATATGGCTCTGGTAGCAAAGAGAGTTGTGCTCCCGCAGTGGAGACAAAAAGACCTGGTGATGATGATGATCGCGACAGTATAAATTGAGCTTTAAAGTTAATGTAAATGTTGTTGTTATTTTTCAGGACGAGCAAGACTCGGTGCGTCTGCTGGCGGCGGAGGCATGCGCGGCCGTGGCGGCGCTGCTGCCGCGGGAGGACATGGAGCAGCTCGTGATGCCCACCGTGCGGGCCAGTGCGGGCGACACGTCGTGGAGGGTGCGCTACATGGTGGTCGACAAGTGAGTGTCATACCGTCTCACTGTATACTGATGGGACATGGGGCAGCTCGTGATGTCCCCGTGCGGGCCAGTGCGGGCGACACTTCGTGGAGGGTGCGCTACATGGTGGTCGACAAGTGAGTGTCATACCGTCTCACTGTATACTGATGGGACATAGGCAGCTCGTGATGTCCCCGTGCGGGCCAGTGCGGGCGACACGTCGTGGAGGGTGCGCTACATGGTGGTCGACAAGTGAGTGTGTCATACCGTCTCACTGTATACTGACGGGACATGGGGCAGCTCGTGATGTCACCGTGCGGGCCAGTGCGGGCGACACGTCGTGGAGGGTGCGCTACATGGTGGTCGACAAGTGAGTGTGTCATACCATCTCACTGTATACTGACGGGACATGGGGCCAGAGACGTGCTGTCCATAGAGACGCAGAGACATTGTCTACCCGGAGCTTCTCTAATATATCCGCATTTTTTATATTAAAATAAATTAAATAAATAATAAATAGGCCCTATTTTCAAATAAACGCGCGCTTCCCCGTCCGTTTCCCATCGCGCCATATGCAGGCCACCGCCACGTATACTGTCATGTACTCTAGGGGCTACCTACCTAAAAGACAATTGTCCATCGTGTCTCGATTTGCACACATTCACAACGCATGGATAAGGATTTGCGTCTGTGGTATGATCGTCAACGTACTTCACCGACGCACACAAACATGAAGTATACGCGCACACAACTAATATTTTAGACTTTGCCTAATGAATGCCATTTTTGAAACGCATTAGTAACAAACAAAGCAAATTTTAGTATGGAAAAAACCAGTAAGTAAGTGAAACGCTGTTTTTCAAAAATGGCCCTTATCTTTAAGCTATTTCTGTCTCAATAATCAACGTTTTTTATCTCTTTTCACTTTTGACCAATAAGGAATGATATCGATTTTAGGCCTATTCATTTGTTCCTGTGATGAAAACTAGAAAGTTATTGGTTCTCGCTTGTGTTATGCTACCAATTTAAATACACGGAAGATGTTCGAGGATAAAACGGAACACGAAGATTTTTGTGTTAGTCGTATATATTTGATAATTTTTCTTGTCCAATGATAATTATTTGCATTGTCGCATTACAAATGATTACGTGTTGCGCTCTGCTCTGAACTTTGTTATGTTTGCGATAACAGATGAAATTAGAAGAAGTTTCTTATTTTTATTTTCTATTATTACCTCTTTAAAACAGTTTGCAATGTAAAGTTTTTCATGTGGGAGTTGTGCCCCAGGTGTTTGTTTGCTAAAACTGAAAAGTTACGCGTTTAACCATTTAACTTTTGAGGAAAAAAGTGCAATAATCATAAATGGCCGATGCCAGCCTATTTTGGATTTAGTTCAAACAAGCGGTAAGCTAATAGGAACATTTATGAATATTAAACAATATGACGCGTATAAGTGGCTCTCAGGATGTAAACACACTAAGTAATAGGGTCAGTTCAGTCAGAGAGCTTTATTTTTGTCCCACTGCTGGGCAAAGGCCCCAAAATTAGTCTACCCTGCAATAATCGGTGATGCACGTCCCTGCATGGGGCAGCTCGTGATGCCCACCGTGCGGGCCAGTGCGGGCGACACGTCGTGGAGGGTGCGCTACATGGTGGTCGACAAGTGAGTGTCATACCGTCTCACTGTATACTGACGGGACATGGAGCAGCTCGTATCAATTTAGTAATTCGCAAAGATACGGAGCGTCAAAGTTCCGGAGTGGAGTGCTGTGTAAAAATCGTATCTTGTTCATATGAAATTTAAATGCGTTGTATCTTCGTCAATTTTTGTTTCTCAGAGAAAATAAATAATACATCTTCAACATTTTGATGTCGAACCTCGTGTGTTATAACCAGAGATCAGATATTCTAGTGCATATTTACCTAAACTTCGAGGAAATACGTTACGAGTGGTAATACTACCTCCAAAATATAAATAATCCATTGAATTTCCAACAAAATAATTTCTACAGATTGATTTGAAGAATATTATTCCAATATTTTGAGTTCCATACTTAACCTTTTAACCGCGAGCGTCACATATATGTGACAAACATTGTCGGGCCCATTCCGCGAAGGTCGCATATTTGTGACAAAAAAAAATCCTTGTATGGCACATAACTTACGTATCCATATCCGTTTTTGGTTGTAGATAGGTATGTTAGATTTTCCATGTCTCGCGCTGGGGGCACGACAACTGATATAAAGTCTCGCGGTGAAAGGGTTAATATTACGTACTTTCTCGAAGCGTAAATATGCATCGGAATATCTACTCTGGTTATAACTACCATAATGCACTTATATCATCATGTACAATAAATATTATTGTTGTGTGTCAGGTTTGTGGAGCTGCAGCAGGCGGTGGGCCCCGAGCTGACGCGCACAGACCTGGCGCAGATCTTCCAGGCGCTGCTCAAGGACACCGAGGCCGAGGTCCGCGCCGCCGCCGCCGGGAAGGTCAGTTATGTCTGCCACTACTTACCACGTTATCTAACCAGTTTATCCATAAATATTCAAATCATCATCAGGTCTTTCTGTCTCCACTGCAAGAGCACGACCCTCTGTACTAGAGCCATACTTGGCCAGAGAGAGGGCTTGGCCTATACTCTCCACGCTGCGCTGGCCGAACGTTATTCAGCTTGTATTCCCTAAGTCGCCTTCTACATACACAGAAGGACTCGGACTGGAACCCTAAAAAGCACCTTGTTTGTATACTCTAACGTGAATGTATGGAAAATATATGTAACAGGTCCCCAGTGAATACTTCGATTGTATGAGAAATAAAAAAATATATGCATAAGTACATACATAGGAAAAAATTATTCAAAATGATGGACTGTATCATCCTTTATAGTTTTATTCTTAAAAATACCTTGAATTTATGCTCAACTTGACTACTCTCTTCTCAGGTTAAGGACTTCTGCAAGAACTTAGACAAGGCACACCAGGAGCATATCATCATGTCAATGATCCTGCCACAAATCAAGGACCTGGTCTGCGATCCCAACCAACACGTCAAGTCGGCCCTTGCCTCAGTCATCATGGGACTCAGCCCCATCGTTGGCAGGCAGAACACCATCGAACACCTCCTGCCCCTATTCCTCACACAACTCAAAGACGAATGCCCAGAAGTCAGACTTAACATCATCTCAAACTTAGAGTGTGTCAACGAAGTCATCGGAATCCAACAGTTAGTGCAATCTCTTCTCCCTGCCATCGTAGAACTAGCTGAAGACACTAAGTGGCGCGTACGACTCGCCATCATCGAACACATGCCTCTACTGGCCGGACAGTTAGGACAAGAGTTCTTCGACGAGAAACTCACAGGACTATGCATGTCTTGGCTCATCGACCACGTTTATGCTATCCGTGAAGCTGCTACGCTGAACTTGAAGAAACTCGTTGAGCAATACGGATCACAATGGGCAGAGACAAATGTTATTCCAAAAGTGCTTGCTATGTCACGAGAACAGAACTATTTGCATCGCATGACTTACTTGTTCTGCATAAATGTACTGTCCGAAGTCTGTGGCAAGGATGTCACCACGAGGGTTCTGTTGCCAACAGTGTTGTCTATGGCCGACGATAATGTTGCCAACGTGAGGTTCAACGTAGCGAAGACGTTGCAGAAAATGGCGCCGTTCTTAGACCCGGCCGTGATTCAGCCGCAAGTGAAGCCAGTGTTGGAGAAACTGAACGTGGACCCCGATGTAGACGTGAAATACTTCGCGTCGGAAGCTATCGCGGGCATCGCCGGTTAAATGCCATTATTAAGTTAATTTTCTAAATTTTACGCTAAGAACATACAAAATATTCCGTTGCTTAGTTTTAGTCCTGTAAAATTTTTAAAGGTGATTTTTTAAATATTTTCACGCGAAATATGAAATGATTTTAATCTAAAGATCTCGATTTCGAGAATCGGTTTTGAAGAACTCAAAATACAGATTAAAATTACAGTCTTAAATTTAGCAGGTTTAAATCTTGCGAACGGACTACTTAGTTTGTTTTTAGCTTTGCAATCAAGTATATAACACTCTCGAAACTTATCCAAAACGAAGAACTAACATGCTATTAAAAGGTTTCGCTTGTAATTGAATAGAACTTGAAATTAAAATAATTTAAAGTATTTATTAAGGTCCCCACTGTATTTAGAGCTGATTTAGTCGGCCTTGTAGGATAATTTCATTCCGAACACAATATAAAAGATTATTTGTACCTCGTAAATGTGAATAAAAGTGTAAAACCCATTAATAATGTTTTATTTATCTAATATTATAAAATCTTCTACTAGTCAGTTCAGACAGAGTGGGCCGCGCTACACTGAATTGGCATGGCATTACAGCGACGCGCGTCACCTCGCGTCACCTTGATCAGGCGCGAGCCAACTCGCGGCGGACGCACGCAAAAACTCATTTTTAATAACGTTTTATCGCGCTCAGAGTGCGGGAGACAACAATCTGTGGACTAAACCGCTCGCCGACTAAACTGTCCGCAGACAGTCTTGCTTGTCACCTATGTGCGCTCAGCCTAAATGTTATGGTACCACAATTAGTAAAATCGTTAAAATAAGGCCCAACGCAGACGACAGACTAGATCGCGCCGCACTTTTTAGTCTGTGAAAATAGAACCCATGGAATCACATGCAGTAACGCACACGACGCGCAAAAAGTCCGGCGCGCTAAAGTTGGCAACACTGCGTGTAATCGTAAAAACACTAGTATACCGCTCGCGAGCGCGCGGCTTATCCGCGGCAGTACGCGACAGGCCGCCGGCCGGCTCGCCACGTTCAAGCGGTTATGCATCTTATACCAAGAGACATAAAGGTTTTAATAGCTTGTTTTGAAATGACGCGTCGCTTCCGATGCCATGCAAATCCAATGTAGCGTGGAGCTAAGTCTACTTTGGAATGAACATGACAGCAGTACCAGGCTTGAGGAGAAACCAGGAGGGCACGTATATAGGGTATTATGGAGCGTTTGGGAGATTGCAGTCTGGGGAATGGGAAAGACAGAAGTTAGGCGATGCGGCTGACAACCGATCACTACTTAAATTCTTATTTGTTGATCTTAAGGCCGCGCTACACTGAATCAGCATGGCATGGAATGGCAGAGACGCGCCTGTGCTCGCGGCGCCGCGAGCCGCGCGTCGGCGGTAACAAAATATTTGGTAAAACCTAACTTTGATTAGCCAGATTTAGTGGAAATTCCACTGAGGTGGCAACACTGCAAGCGTGGCGTGCGTCCGCCGCGAGTTGGCTCGCGACTGATCGAGGTGACGCGAGGCGCCGCGAGCACAGGCGCGTCTCTGCCATGCCATGCCATGCCAATTCAGTGTAGCGCGGCCCTTAACGCCCAGTATCAAGCTAAGCGTGTTCTTGTCTATGGCCCTGGGCTTGATCTACCCCGTTAGGGATAATAGACATGTTAATAAATTTATTTGTATTAAACAAAACAACAACGAAAAGTAAGTTAATTCCTAAGATATTCGGTAAAAATCAGGTATAATGTGCTCTGCGTTGAATTCATGCTGACTGAAGTACTTTTTTTTTCTTAAATTAATTTACGGCTCTGGATACTGGTCCTTTAGAGCCAATCTTTATTTATCTCTTCTTTATTCCTAATCCTAAACCCTTAACTATACAATCAAAGGTTGGTATAGGTCCTTTGATTGCTTCACGGGAGCTTCTGGTGACAAATCTATACGAGTCCACTGGTTTTCATAGCCGATTGAGTGGCGGACGGCACCCAAAGACGCCCACCGCAGTCCGCAAATAAATATCACTACAACCGCACTATGACTGTCCACTTTAAACATTTCACATATTGTCTATGAGAATGAGCATTTAACACCAAACTACACCAATTTTATATTATAAAGTCCACTAGAATCAATTTGCAAAACAATTTAAAGCAAACTCCAACTGGACCCCTTGACTTCCCGCCAAAAACTCTCCTGACTGAAGTACCTACGTGACACAATTGTCAATTCGCCGCCAAATCGTAAAACAAAATGACGAATGAAAGTAAAGTATTGGCAGTGATCCATTATTAAAAATTGAACTTATTTTTTATTTCATCGTTTACATGTGGCCAGTTTTTAGTATCACAGTAAAAAAAAAACGACCGGTTGCACTCTGGGAGTGCCGGCAGAAGTGAAAACTCTGTGAAAACTTGAATATTAACGTTGTGCATTTTTGATATTTTGGAATGGTTAGGGAATAATTTTGCACGAATTGCTTTAATTATCAGTATAAAATATTTCAAATCTTTTCTGAACCACAGTCTGTCACAAATGTCACAAGCATGACACATTACACACACGAACGTAACGTAACATAAACACACACGAACATTCGCGCAAGCGCCCTGCGCCGTCTTACGAATTTTCGATCAGGACACGTGGTCCTGACGAGAGTTTCGCGGGTTCGATTCCTGGCGGGGGCAACGACTTTGTGTTGTTGTACTAACATTTCCATACTAAAGTGTGCAGCCCGCATTTGTATGGTTGGGTATGTCGTTTTTTAAGATTTTTTACCCATTCCAAAAAAAGTGCACAACGCCGCTAAAGAAGTTTTCACTTCAAAAAACTTATGGGTTATGTGTAGTATAGTTGAGACCGCAGACTATTTTATACATAGTGGGTAAACCCTATGTAACCTAATAAATCAACAGAAGCTTACCTACCTACCTAAGTATACCTACGAGCCTAGACCCGCCACTTATTTTCTCACGAAGCATTTGTGTAAAGATGTAGTAAGATGCAGATAAGGACGAATAGTCATGTACTATAAGTTTAGGCATATTTTCAGCAACATACATAGCCAGTCGGCGTCAAAATTAAATAAAAGTCAAGGTAAACTTTCTATATTTTATTTCCATTGAAAACAACAGTATCCTATTCACTTAATCCAGGATATCTAGCGTTGGAGTGAACTGGAAGTAATTTGGAATGCAACCATCGTTACGGGCGGGGCTCTACACCGGCTTTATTTACATATTTATTATAACTGCGTCTACTCAAGCGATATCACATTGTAAACATTTCCATTACATTTTGAACACATCTCAACAATTTGTGCAGAAATAAATATAGTGGTAATATAAAATTTAGTGGACGAAGCACCAAAAGAAAGATGGCATTTTAAAATATATTTCAATAATTTATTTATCATTCAGCCTATCACACTATTTTTTATGGGGAAATTATATACAAGACGGCAACATTTCAGCTATGAAGTAACCATAGACTTAAATAGCAACACGATTGTCTATAATTTTGTAACTTGATCGTAATACATGTAATACACATTACAATAAACTATTAACAACTTACTATAATAAACAATATTTTATTTATCTTACAAGGTACCGCGGCCCGATGTTCCGATGAATAAAATGCTCAAAATAAGACCATAAATTTGTAGAGATAAATTGATTATAAAAACAAAGTTTTAATTTAGAACATCGAGCTGCGCGAAGCGTGTGTAGTTATTATAGACGTCTTTCGCTTTTCACAAGGTTCGATATTATTTTTGGAATAATTATCCGATAAATATGAGATAATTTACAAATCTTATTGTCCGACACAAAAGCAACCCATCTTAAATATCGTAATTAATATAGTTATCGTTTTGAAAACTTCAGTTTCCAAAACTTAAATTCTAGCAAATCATTAGGTTTTTTCTCAGGCATGTAACTTTTGGTCTTCAAAAATCCAAATAATTATTCGAAATTTATCAAAAAAAAA
Organism: Acrobasis consociella; assembly: GCA_963555685.1. Taxonomy (NCBI): domain Eukaryota; kingdom Metazoa; phylum Arthropoda; class Insecta; order Lepidoptera; family Pyralidae; genus Acrobasis; species Acrobasis consociella. The sequence continues at coordinate 3,874,501 of OY743127.1, forward strand.
TAATAACAAAGCTATAAGTTTGTATTATGGTTATTTTACCAACTTTAGTAATTATTATCGACCAATATTTATCGAGATAACTCCGGAACCTTGTTACACGTGTGTACGTCACCACGCGGGCTCTAGTGGCGCGAGTCTCTGGGGTAGAACTCTGCGAGCGTAGATGCCGGGATACGCTTGAGCATCTCCTTGGGGAAGATACGGAGCAGCTGCCAGCCGATGTCCAGTGACTCGAACACTGTGCGGTTCTCGTAGTTACCCTGAAAAAATAATAATAAATAAACATTGATAATACTTATGAATCCCCTTACCCTAGACTTCTCCATACTAACGTAGAGTTCGTTTTATTTTGAAACAACATGACAGATTTCGGAAAAAAATGTAATTTAAAAGAAATTGCAATTATCTAGGGTAATTACTGGTTTTCGACGGTAAAATTATGAACTAGAAAGAAAATATTAGGATGTACAAGTTTCCCATACTGATGGTCAAAAATGATATAACACACTGTATGTAGAAATCGGGCAAGTAGTTTCAAAATAAAAGGTAGACTATGTTTGTATGAAAACGTGAAGTTTAGGATAAAGGGACTCTTAAGAGCGCCCTTCCCGGTCCGTCTATCGTCAACGCGAGCATGGTTGAAAATGCTTGTTGTTTCATCCAGCGCAATGATAGAAAAAAAAGCAAAGTGAAAAAAGAGAGATAGCACCTGAGCGCTCAGTTTGCTCCATTTTGTACGAAATTAGTATTCTTATTTACTATTAATTGAACGAATATTAACTTTTCATAGGGTTCGGAAAGTTCATAAAACTTGTTCCAGGTAATACGTGTTTTTTAGTAAGCCTTACGAGTGTGTGAAATAAATGTTTTTTATTTAGAATCTTCATTAAATTTGCAAGGTTTCTATGCAAATATTTTTTTTACTTTTACAATTCATGAGTACTATATGATCGGCCGAAGTTCAGGTAAAATTTGTACAAAGAAGCAGATTTTTGGAGACTTATACTGAATTTGTTTTTCCAAATTTTAATTTTTAATTTCGATAGAAACCTCGATATAGCGCACAAGATTCCTGTTAGTTCAAAACTTTCCAAGAAAGATCTGTTACAACGCCATAATCACGTACGAGCGTTTGTTTGAAAAGTAAGGCGGGTTGGCCGCCCTTAACTCACTCTTTTAAGGGACTTACTACTTTAAAGGGACATTAACATAACAGACACATCACTTAAAATTTTGTCTTGAGCAAGCCTTTCAAACTATTTGATGAACTACTGTTTACAGTTCAAAGTGAGAACGTCAAGCTCTTTTACGCACATTTGCAAAAAACTGCCACGTTTGGCTAATGTACGTAGGCTTGGTCAAGACAAAATTTTAAGTAGCTCCGTTTCCTTCTAAATAATTTATTTCAAATGGTGCAGCACTGTACTCCGGAATAACAAAACGGGGGGCAGAACGTCCATTTCACAAAATGTTGCCTGATAGGAAAAAGTTCCAAAAATTAAAATGTTTATTTGGTCTTTGCAGACACTTTTATAAGTCAATAACTTCTATATACATTACTAGAGCCCTGCAGTGTTACTCGCGCCTAAAGTACCCTGTGTGTTAATCCAGGATGTCTCCTTCCTGCATGCCAAATTTTATCAAAATTGGTCCAGCCGTTTGCGCGTGCAGAAGCAACTGCACACAACAACTTAATTTAGGTGGATAATGGTTTAAACTTAGTAACAAAGTTAATCCTGTTTTTACAATAAGAATGTAAATTTCCTTCGATCATCCTAGAAAAAAGTAAAATATTCCTCACCTGCGTGATGAAGTTCTTCTCGAACTTGGTGAGGAACTCGAGGTACAGCAGGTCGTCCGGCGTGAGCGCCTCCTCGCCCACCACGGCCTTCATGGCCTGCACGTCCTTGCCGATGGCGTAGCACGCGTACTGGGGGACAACCGCATCGTTTATAGCATACCACACAGGTGGATAGTAGTATATTATGCAATTAGTGAATAAAAGACGGATTTAAATCGAGGGCCATAGATGAAACACGAACAAGTGAAGGATTCTAAGTGATTCAATATTCATGAAAATATAATATAAATCGAGGGCCATAGATGAAACACGAACAAGTGAAGGATTCTAAGTGATTCAATATTCATGAAAATATAATATAAATCGAGGGCCATAGATGAAACACGAACAAGTAAAGGATTCTAAGTGATTCAATATTCATGAAAATATAATATAAATCGAGGGCCATAGATGAAACACGAACAAGTGAAGGATTCTAAGTGATTCAATATTCATGAAAATATAATATAAATCGAGGGCCATAGATGAAACACGAACAAGTGAAGGATTCTAAGTGATTCAATATTCATGAAAATATAATATAAATCGAGGGCCATAGATGAAACACGAACAAGTGAAGGATTCTAAGTGATTCAATATTCATGAAAATATAATATAAATCGAGGGCCATAGATGAAACACGAACAAGTGAAGGATTCTAAGTGATTCAATATTCATGAAAATATAATATAAATCGAGGGCCATAGATGAAACACGAACAAGTGAAGGATTCTAAGTGATTCAATATTCATGAAAATATAATATAAATCGAGGGCCATAGATGAAACACGAACAAGTGAAGCATTCTAAGTGATTCAATATTCATGAAAATATAATATAAATCGAGGGCCATAGATGAAACATGAACAAGTGAAGGATTCTAAGTGATTCAAGTGTTAGAATCCTGAATGACGCGAGTTATTCACGGCCCTCAATATAAATCCGTTTCATTCAAGAGTTGCATACTATATATACTTTATACCATGACTACGAGAAAAAGCAAGATTTAAGCAAATATAAATTCTATGAATCTGAATCTGAATTCACTGTTTTCAGTGAATAAAATAAACTTTTTAAAAGGGGAATGGAATAAAGATAAATTTATTTGTTTAAAGATTCAAAGATTCAAACGTTTGTTTAATAATATGAATAAGTCCAATAGACCTTTACAGTCCATCCAGTCTTTTGGTCTCCACTGCAGGATCACAACCCTCTCTTTACTATCATACTTGGCCAGAACAGCCAGAGGACTAGGCCTACACTCCATGTTGGCTAGACCACATCTTTAACTCTACTAACCAGCTGGTTGGAGACGTCGGAGTGGTCCTTGCGGGTCATGCCTTCGCCGATGGCAGACTTCATCAGACGGGACAGAGAGGGCAGCACGTTCACTGGCGGGTAGATCTGTCTGTTGTGCAGCTGACGGTCGACGTAGATCTGCAAAGAGAATATGGGTTAATGGAATGGAAAAAAAATACAGGAAAGGTTGAAGACTGTTATCCTTTTCTGTCGCTCAGAACCGTCATTTGGTAGAGAAAGAAAGAGCAACGGAACGCTTCGGCATTACCGATGTTGAGCAGCATAGATAAGTGCTGTTTTGTGCTGCCAGATGAATCCAAACTGATTTCTGGCTAGAGTAGGATTGTCCAGCCAACTATACCTTGTGATTTTTAGCTAGACCAGGATTGTCCAGCCATCTGTGCCGTATGATTTCTGGCTAGAATAGGATTGACCAGCTATACCGTGTGATTTTTGGCGAGAGTAGGATTGTCCAGCCATCTGTGCAAAGTGATTTATGGCTAGAGTAGGATTGTCCAGTCAACAACACCTTGTGATTTCTAGCTAGAATTGGATTATCCAGCCATCTGTGCCGTGTTATGTCTGCTTACAATAGGATTATCAAGCCATCTACGCCGTGTGATTTCTGGCTAGAAGAGGAGTATGCGCAGCCATCTTTACTGTGTGATTATTGGCTAGAATAAGATAGTCCAGCAATCTGTACCGTGTGATTTCTAGCTAAAAGAGGTCCACTAAATATACCACTTAGACGTAATTAAAGTGAACTCACCTGTCCCTCAGTAATATAACCCGTCAAATCGGGGATGGGATGGGTGATGTCATCGTTAGGCATAGTTAGGATGGGGATCTGGGTAATAGAGCCGTTCCTGCCCTCCACACGCCCGGCGCGCTCGTAGATGGTGGCCAAATCCGTGTACATGTAACCTGGGAGGAAAAAAAACAAAATTTTAAATTTTATCGTACTTATGGAAAAATATATAAGGGCAAATCACACAGATTGAGCTAGTCCCAAGGTCAGAGCGAAACTTGTGTTATGGGCTAACTCAATACTATATTTGTTGGCGCCAACGCCTAGTGGTTTCAAGAAGCAAGATTATATTTCGTCTTGTCGTCTCACCCGCAACTAAATGTCATTTTTATTATGCTTGACTTCAATTAAAAAACTCACTTTGTTCGATCGATACGCCCTGTATTGTACGTTTGCAAGTTATTAAATTCTTTTATTTCAAGATCCGAGTTTATTTCCAAAAAAAATAAATTCCAAGTGTCCACTACGAGACATAATTTGGCGACCGTGACAGGACAGTGTACATTCTGTACTATACTGACCATTAAAGGTCTGCCTAACTTCGCGGTACAAAGTCCACGTACGGAAAGCAGCCAAGTATACCACCAAGGAGCCTGTGGAGACGTCTGCAGCGGAGCCTAACAACGTGTGGAAGCCTGCAAAGTACCAGTGGAGCGACGACAGGCCAGGAGTTTGAAGATTCGCCAAGTCATAGAACACCGCCGGGCAGTGACGCAGCAAAAGCATCACCTCGCAGCATAGTTCGCCAGATAAGTGCCTTGGTTTCCTTGTAAACTCCCTAGCTATCATCCTTCCCAATATTTCCTACCAAAATCCCATAAAACTGTGAAAAATAGCATCTACTTAGTGCAATACACGTGGCTACCTATTTCTATTGAAATAAGCAAAAATAAGCGAAATTTAAGCAAAATCCATTTAAAGGTTAATTAATCACGCAAGTGAAATGCTGTAAAAGGTGTAAAATATTGAATTTTTGTTGTATTTTGACCATATAAAGTGATCTCAAGTTCCATTTAGTTGTCATCAAAATTATTTATCTTTAAGCACCAAAATACCTTATTTAAGTCTAGTGGTAAGACCACAGATTAAATTCAGTTAATTCTATTATATTCGCATCAGTTTTTACACGAAATTCAGTCGAATTTGCCGACTATTTCAGTGTCGCTGTCAACGACGTGGCAATACCGGCTTGCGGCCTACTAACTGCGGTTGGCCACCAGCTCTGCTCCCAGCTGTCGCCGAAGGAGGGACGTGAGCTAATATATTCATTTATTTAATAATAATATAGCCTTCTTGTTAAGTTGCCTTATAAATTATTGTCCTTTTTTGTTAGTTCTAACAATATTTTTGTTATTGAAGTCTTCCATGCTGGTCTGGGAGCGACAAAAAAACATAGAGTGTACCAGCTGCTTCTCCTCCCGTGCAGGTTGTAAAGGCCAACCAAGGGATTTGGGCGTGATAAAAGAATTCATTCCATGTCAGATTTCCGTCTATAAGCCCACATACTAACCTAAGCAGGCCTTGTTTGCGGCCCTAGGATTTCTTACCCCAAAAGGGACGAACATAAAAGTACCTATTTTTTTTTTCATAAAAAAAAACCAGTTGTTACTTTTATAATTAAATTTATTTAAATATGTCTGAGACTAAAGCCACGTTTAAGGATTTGACTACAAAACGTAGCTCAATAAAAGGTCAAATCACTAAATTTAAAAATTATCTTGATAAATTTATAAGGCAACCTATATTGACCACTATCGAAATTGCAGAATTGTCTTTGAAAATTAGCAAGTTCGAAAGTTTGTCAAACAAATTTGACGAGCTGCAGACCCAGATCGAGTTATTTAATTCGGATAATTTGGATTCAGAAATTGATGAAAGGGAATGCATTGAACAGGACTTTATTGTTTACTTGGCTAAGGCCAAGGTTATTATAGAAGAACAAAATCAATTAAAAACCATTGAACAAGAAAAACTGCGTCGTGAGTCCGTGTTCCAAGAAGCGCAATGCAGTCTCAATCACAATAATGAATTGCGAGTTCACTTGCCGAAAATCGAAATTTCCAAATTTTCCGGAAATTATTTCTACTGGCTGCAATTTTATGACAGTTTTTCCAGTTTAATTCACAATAATGAGCGACTATCTTCTATTCAAAAATATCACTACCTGCTTTCATACCTAGAAGGGGATGCGGCTCGTGTTATCTCAAACTTGGAGGTATCATCAGCTAACTATAACGCGGCTTGGCAATTACTTTGCGATCGTTTCAATAATAAGAGATTATTAACGAATCACCATTTAAAATCTTTATTCAATATTCAACAAAGTACTCGTGAAACCGATGCTTCTTTACGATTTTTGGTCGATCATGTCACTAAGAACCTACGCGCTTTGTCTAGCTTAGGTCAGCCTACTGACCACTGGGATACTTTAATTATATATTTGGTATCATCGAAACTCGACATACAGACAGTTACGAAGTGGGAAGAACATCGTAATAATTTAAGTGATACTCCTACCTTGGAGGAGTTTAAGAAGTTTTTAATTGATCGGGCGTATGTCCTTGAATCTACGCGTCGTAATAAGTCTGACTTAATCCCTGCGAGTAGGTTTCCACAAAATACGAATTCGATGAATAACAATAAACAATCATTTGTAAAATCCTTTGCTGCGACTTCCTCGACCAATAATTCAAACATGAATGGTACATATAGATGCATTATTTGTAACCAAAACCATCGCATTTACGATTGCCCGACTTTTAAGTCTAAATCTATAAAAGATAGGTTCTGTGATGTGTCAAAATACAAATTATGTGCTAATTGCTTACGTCAAGGTCATCCAGTTAACCTTTCAGGTGTCAGTTGGTGAATATTCACCTGTCAAAACATTGCGACTAAATGTCACTTGGTGAATATTCACCAGTTCGACTATGCTCTCTTTACACTCGATTTATTAATTGTCTATGCTTTCTTTACATTTTTGGTTGACACAGGATAACAGCTAAGTTCAAGTGAATGAACAAAATACCTAAAAATTTGAGCATCCAATGCCGCAAAACCAAAAAAAATATTGTTAAACTTGTCAGTACGCGACGTTTAACCCACTTCATTGTGGTTGTCACTTTCGAGTGTTGCGGAACAATACAGAGCAAACTAGTTTTACTGTTTTTGTGTGAATAATGCCCCGTTAAGTTTCTTTTTTATATTATTACTAACATTGGACGTAATTCAACGTGAAATTTTGAATAAGAATACATTTTCTGACCGAACTCGATGTGACATGGTGTAACCTGACTAACACGCGATTAATTCAATGTGTTAGCAGAGAGCTATTGAATAATATTATATGTGTGTGAAAAGATTATTTAATACTAAAACAAATGTTGTATGGGAAAAACTCTCAAAATTCTATAGAATCAAAGATAATTGCATTCCAAAAAACATCGAATCGAAATGGCGAAATTTCACCTTCCGACATGATGACAGTTTGCTGTGTGAAAAATAAAAAAAATAGTTTGAAAGTACTATTTTTTTTATTCCTCCTCCTCCTCCACACTCCTCCTGGAACCTAAAATATACAGAAGCCGAAATAAAGTATCCATACTTGTTAGATTCGTCATAATTCAAAATGGCTTCTTGGGACTTTAGCGCAAAAAATCATGAAACAAAAAAGCATTGTTTCTTTGGTTTAGAATGAATACCAGCTCGAGTTGTTTTTATATTCATAAACTTGTTTCAATGGGGACCAAACCAATGATTTATTGCTCCGTAAAACTACTTCATTTTATGTTTACACAAGTGGTTTTAGGAGCCGTCATTTAGGCTTTCTAAGAATAGGGTTCAGTTTTTTTTGTGTAGTTTTACAGAAACACAAAAATGCAGTTCGAGGATGCTTCAACTCTCTTGTAAGAAGAAGCAGCTTTCTAGAAATATATAATACTACATAGGTTTTATTTAAATAATTGATGAAAATACTTAACCAAAATGACCCTTCTTCTGTCGAATTTCTGTATTTTTTTTATACGTTCAGTGTTGATTTTCTAAATATTTTGCTACGGAATGATGTTGTTTTTTTATACATATATATTAGGTATACCGTAAGCTTTAAGTAAAATATAAAATTAGGGGTCTAAATTCTTAAACTTTATTTAAAAATCGTTTATAAAGTAAGTACAAAGGGAAAAAAATCTTGATTCTCAACATTCATCGCATCGTGGTTCCAAGGCCAATCAACTATCGGGGCTAAAATTGTAAACAAACGCTAGCTGATGTTATCACGAATCTAACAACGTAAGCATTGTATGGGTTTGAATAAACAACAAGGCATGGGACGACGATTCCCGTCAGCACTCAAGACTCGCAATGCGGCGCGCAATGCGCCGACACGTAAGGCATTACATTACGCGGAACGGCCGACAGCTGAAGGGTTAATGAATGCCGGATGGGTCCGTGCAAAATGTGCACAAAACGACATAATACACTTTTGCATTCAGTTGATGTCACTAAAGTCAACAATGCACAAAATAACGAACAACAAGAAACCTTAGTGAATTTTTCCAATGAAAGTTCACGCCATGTACTTTTGTCAACTGCCCTAATTAATGTTTCGAATCCAGTGACTAAAGAGGGAGCCACGGTGCGCGCCTTATTGGATTCAGGCAGTCAATCATCTTTTATAACTAAATCCTTGCAATCAAAATTGGCGCTAAATTCAAATTCTATTTCTTTTAATGTTATTGGCATTGGAGATAACTCTTCACTCAAGGTTAGTGAAAGTTGTACTTTACAATTACATTCTTTAAATAGCGATTTTAATACAAAATTAAACGTTTTTGTTTTAGAAAAACTTACTGGGCACATTCCAAGGGTACCCATCGACATACATAATTTAAATATACCTACTCACATTAAGTTGGCCGATCCCAATTTCGCTATGCCCGCTCCCATAGACGTCCTGATAGGAGCTGACCTCTTTTGGGACATTTTATTATTCGAACAATTTTCCTTAGGTTTACAAAATACTAAATTACAAAATTCTGTCTTGGGCTGGCTGATCGGTGGACCTGTGTGTGGCAAAATAAATCAAATACATTGTAACAAATTAAGCATTCAAGAAGATGCTACACAGGAAATTCAAGTAGATAAATTACTTGCCAAATTCTGGGAACTTGAGGAGCTCCCACCACACAGATTAACGAATGATTCTGAGAGAGCTTGCGAAGAACATTTTAAAGCTAATACTATCAGATTAGGAAGTGGTAGGTTTTGTGTAAGGCTTCCACTTTTGGATTCACCCGATTGTTTGGGTGATTCATTTACACTTGCAAAAAAACGACTTTTAAATTTAGAGAAGCGATTTAGAAAAAATCGGTCTTTAAAGTTACAATACGTTGAATTTATTAAGGAATATGAAGAATTGGGGCATCTTTCAGAATCACCCATTCTAATACCAAATCCCTCTTATTTTTTGTGTCATCATCCAGTTTTTAAAATGAATAGTGAGTCAACGAAGATCAGAGTCGTTTTTGATGGCTCAGCGCCCTCTACTTCCGGTTTTTCGATAAATGACCTTCAGATGGTAGGTCAGCATATACAGGATTCTCTTTTCTCTATTTTAATTCGCGCTCGTCAATACAAATACCTACTAAGCGGTGACGTAGCCAAAATGTACAGGCAAGTTGAAGTCCACCCTGATGACAGAAACCTGCAACTGATCCTGTGGAGAGAGGACGAGTCCCTGCCTATCAAATCGATGCAGCTAAATACTGTTACTTACGGTACTGCAACTGGAAGCTATTTAAGCACGCGTTGTCTTTGGCAACTAGGAGAAGAATGTGAGGACAATTTCATCAAAACAATAATACAACGCGATTTCTACGTTGATGATTTGATCACTGGATCTAATGACAAGAACGAATTACATTATATTCAAAATTCAGTATCTAATGAATTGGATAAAGGCTGTTTTAAACTACGTAAATACAAAAGTAACTTACCTAGTGTTTTAGAACAAGCTTCAACTGATTCCTCACAGGATAGCTTAAGAATTAGTGAATCAGCAAGCACTCTAGGTTTGGGTTGGAACCCGAACAATGATACGTTACATTTTCCTATTAATAATCCTTCTCATACCAATGAAATTACAAAACGAGTTATCATGTCTGAGGCATTTAAAATATTTGACCCTCTTGGTCTTATAAGTCCATTTATTATGAACCCAAAATTACTTTTGCAAAGGCTTTGGCAGCTCAAAATTAATTGGGATCAACCAGTACCAGAGGACATCAAAGTTTCATGGAATGAATTCCTAAAGGATCTATCCTTCCTCTGTAATCTTAATATTCCTAGATTTGTACTCAGTGACTCACCTGAAACTATAGAAATTCATTGCTTCAGTGACGCATCTCAAGTTGGTTATGGAGCATGTGTCTATACTAGATCTATATCATTAAACGGAGATGTTAAAGTCAATCTCTTGTGTTCGAAATCGAAAGTGGCTCCATTAAAGCCAACTTCTATTCCTCGTTTGGAGTTATGTCCTGTCACGGTCGCCAAATTATGTCTCGTAGTGGACACTTGGAATTTATTTTTTTTGGAAATAAACTCGGATCTTGAAATAAAAGAATTTAATAACTTGCAAACGTACAATACAGGGCGTATCGATCGAACAAAGTGAGTTTTTTAATTGAAGTCAAGCATAATAAAAATGACATTTAGTTGCGGGTGAGACGACAAGACGAAATATAATCTTGCTTCTTGAAACCACTAGGCGTTGGCGCCAACAATATTTTATCCTACTAATATTATAAACGCGAAAGTCTGTAAGTATGGATGGATGTTTGTTACTCTTTCACGTAAAAACTACTGAATGGATTTTAATGAAACTTTACAACAATATAGCTTATACATAGAACACATAGGTTACAATTTATAAAGACACAGCGCAAACGAAGTCGCGGGCACAAGCTAGTTGTACTATACATACACGAGGCTGTTAACAAAAAAAAATTAAAGTTAGAAGTTAGAAAATACATACAAGCCTTTCGGTCCGTCGTTTTGGAAATCTTTGGGCGAGGATATGTCTAGCAGTGAACTTCCTATGACAGATATGATGATGATAACATGTGATGATGGTGATAACATGTGATGATGGCGATGATGACGTGTTACCTGGGAAACCACGTCGTCCGGGCACCTCCTCTCGGGCGGCGGACACCTCACGCAGAGCCTCGGCGTACGAGGACATGTCCGTCAGGATGACCAGCACGTGTTTCTGTACAAAAAATTGGAAATTACAGATTTCAATATAAAAAAGTTCATCCTTGGGGATAGTGGTAGATTATTATAAATATCCTATGATAATAAAGATATATTTGAATTTAATTGAATTGCCAAATCAATTTAGGCAATCTTTAGTAATGATTACAAAAATCACATGTTCAGAATGGAGAGTTGTGCCTTCTGTAGGGAAAAATCTGATTTTATTTTGAGCTTTCGACACGAGATGAAGTGTTGTACCACTGGGAATATTCCAAATTTACGGGAATATTCCCAATATTTTTTCTAAATTTCTATTGCTAGGAATGTTTACGGAAATATTGCCCAAAGTTTCCGAAATCACGGGAACAGCAACGGCACATATCTATCAATGGAGCTATCTTAACAGTCCTGCTTGAAGAACCGGGCGGTTTCCACTTGTTCTTTCAAAAGAACAAATACCAACCTCGCACTGGTAAGCCAAGAACTCAGCAGCGGTCAGAGCCAGACGCGGGGTGATGATTCTCTCAATGGTGGGGTCGTTGGCCAAGTTCAAGAACAGGCACACGTTCTCCATAGAGCCGTTCTCTTCGAAGTCCTGCTTGAAGAACCGGGCGGTTTCCATGTTGACACCCATAGCGGCGAACACGATGGCGAAGTTGTCCTCGTGGTCGTCCAACACTGATTTGCCGGGGACCTTGTCAAAAGAATAACAAATTGTTTATTTTGTTCGTTTTTGGCTGTAAATTTTGATCGAGCACTACTTTCTTTTATTAACTTAGATGACCCCTGGAAATTAAACCCAGAACCTATAAGTAGGGATGCAAAAAGATAATTGATTATGAATAATACTTAAAAAATCGACTTTTTTAACGTCTTTTTTTTAAAGAGACTTCCCCCTCAAAAATAAGTAAGCAATACGCTATAGCGGAAGCGAGGTAATACCAATCGCTGGAACTCTCTGCTAACAGTGCCAAATAATTTATTTTTAACTCAGGAAAGTCAAAACTCTGATATCGAGATACAGGATGTACGTCAACACAGCGCCATCTCGTATCCTTCTTGCGAACTATTTCCGTGCCTTCACGGCTGTCCCAGTAGTTTTCGTATAGTAGCGTAGAGGACGCCACATTGCCATGGGTACAGTGATGATGTAGTAAAGGTAGCAGCACGAAACTCTAGCGCTGACCTTTAATGCACAGAAGTCAAATATTTATACTGTACATGGGTACAGTATCTCCTCTACATTTCATTTAGCGCTAAACTTACCGCTTCTTGTAAAAGGTCAGAAACGTACCTTGACCAGACCGGCCTGTCTACAGATCTGGGCGGCGATTTCGTTGTGGGGCAGACCGGCGGCGGAGAAGATGGGGATCTTCTGGCCACGGGCGATGGAGTTCATCACGTCGATAGCGGAGATACCTGGACGAATTAAACGTAAAATTACATGTAATTATATAAACGCTCCTATCGTTATAACTGGTCCCAGTTTTTAGTTACATATTTGGTAGTATCTGGTTGGATGAAACCCAAAAATTAATATTGGCAAATTTAAAAAATCGGGTTATTCTCACTATTCCCATTGAGCTTTCCCATTGATGGTAATAGTGATAAAACTTGTATCACTATCCCCATTGCGTTTATACACCGCTACTATTCACGACCAATAAAACGCTCGATATTATGACAGAAAACGAAATATTGAAAATCGGTGGTTGCATATGCTCAAAACAGCGGCCAACCGAACTCCGTAAAATGTTAATGCAAATACCACCACAAAAGTTTGAGGAATTTTGGTTTGCCGTTGTAAATACTATATTAGATATACATAAATAATTACTAAAAGCCCAAATAAAATTTTATATTGCGTAGATTTGTTTTTTCTGTAGGATAGTATATTATTTTACACCCGAAGTTTAAAAAAAAACCGCTCCAAATGGGAATAATGAGACATTTTGTAGGAGAACATAAGTGTCGCTATTACCATTCGGCGTTTCGTAATTCAATGGGAATAGTGAGACTGATTTGAAAAAAAAGTGCAGTCTCAGTATTACCACTGCAATGGGTAATGGGAATAGTGAGATCTGCCCAAAAAATCTCCCGACTTTCAATAGTTTCATATGTAAACGTCATCTAGTGATGAGCGGAATAACTAAGTAGTAAAACTAATATCAAACAGACAAACCCTGTAACATTTTAACAGCCAAACCGATTTTCATCAAACATAGCTCACCGTAAGGGCACTTGCTTTAACGTGAAACCGCATCAAAATAGGTCCATCCGTTCGAGACAGACATCTTTTTCGTCAGGGGTTAAAAACTGACATGACTTCGCTTCTAAATTCTCTATATATATAAAGCTGAAGAGTTTGTTTGTTTTAACGCGCTAATCTCAGAAACCACTGGTCCGATTTGAAAAATTCTTTCGGTATTAGATAGGTCGTTTATCGAGGAAGGCTATAGGCTATATTGCATCACGCCCGCGACTTCACTCGCGTGATTAACGCGGGCGAAGCCGCGCGCTGCCTCTAGTTCTCTATATATAGCATCGTTCGTATTCAAGCATCAATCTGATAAATATGGCAGAATAAAAATTCTACTTTCTGTAACTAGGTGAACAATTCCAAAAGTAAGTACATATTCTTATCATATCTTCAGAATAGACGATGACGTAGATAGTAGCGCGAGATAGATAATGTACACAGATTACACAAATCTTACGAACCTAATATTAGTATTAGGGATGCAACGATACGGCTATTACGATACCAATACAAATGACGAATACATCGTGACGGCCAAATACGATAACGAATTACGATACGAATGCATTACGATATTTGTTTAATACCATTTTGATAAATTTATTGGAAGCTTTGTTGTATGTTATTATTTTAAGACTAAGAAAAAGTATAAAAAAAAGCATTTTTAAACAATATATTTATTAATTTTATCAATTTTTATCATTAACTTATATTTTAATTTGTTACTATTTGTTGTTTCACCATTAACTTATATTTTAATTTGTTACTATTTGTTGTTGTGTTTACTGACTAATAATTAATTTTAATTGTAGTCGTAATTTATAACTGGCAAATTCTTATTCAGAAAACACAACATATTTAAGTTTTTTCCCTTATGTCGGTTTCTCTCATCACTGTGTATCAGTCCTGCCCACAGATTAGACAGATTATACCCTAACGAAGTCCTGCCTGCCTGCTTAAAACTGTCAATGCCAAAAGTGACGGATGCGAAGCGTTCAGAAATTGACGCGTTATGCGTTTCGTTTCACGCGAAAAAGTACAAATTTAAAAATTTTGAAGTAAATGTATCGTAAAAATATCGTATCGTAATTTTTACGATAACGAATGATCGTAAAGGTTTACGATAATCGCCGATATACGATTATCGTATCGGTATCGTTGCATCCCTAATTAGTATCCCAATATTTCCAATGATCATACACGGAGTTGGCAATGTTGGCATTAATATGGAGCCTGGATTTGTTAGGTACACCAGAAAAAGATGTGAATATTTTCCAAATGTGTAAGTACGTACATACCTTCATACATACATCCCACAGATATAGATGTAATAGATAACGCCCGTATCAAGATTTGTATCGAAACCAAGCGTGCCAACTTTTTAATGCCTACTGTGACGTCACGGGCAATTTTAGAGACGGGAAATTCAAACCGATTCAAAGAAACCGCTCGCTACGATTTAAACGATTTATTGAAGACGCACGCCGCCGCCCTGATCGTCTCGCTCATACTCATAGATTTTATATCTGTGGTCTCGCTCGCTCACTCCGCGCTCGCTAACCATACGATCGATTAACATTCAAGTTAATCGATTTGTGATAAAAATCACAATCGATTTTATGATTGACGAATGATATGAAATTGGATAAACAAATGATTCTAAACGGAAAATTGTTTGATAATAAAGAATAAATATTTATACTCAAATAATTTATTTCAATTTAACTGAAATTCAAACTATAGCAACTTATTAAAATTTAAATTAAAACTAAAATTAAAAATTACAAATTATGTAAATATTTTAAATGAATTTTAAAAATAAAACTATTATTATTCTAAAATAATCGGCCAAGTGCGAGTCGAATTCGCGAACGAAGGGTTCCGTACTATTATCTATAAAAAAAAACGTTCGTTGTATGGGATGTATTTATTTTATTCTGTTTTTACCCCGACGTAAAAGAGTGGCATCGTAGCACTCGAACGGATGGACCGATTTCAATGCGTTTTTTTTTAACGTTAAAGCAACTTCCCTTGCGGTCGTTCTTAGCCATGTCAGGCTTGTCTCACTCCGCGTAGAGGTATCGAAAATATACCGCTTCAATGGGGGAAATTCAGTAGGGACGACTCACTAACAAGCAGTGAGCAGTGACGCACGCGCGGTTTTGTTCACTAACGTGTGACCAGTAGTATATGTTCAAAGGGCGACCATATTACATAATTGAACTCTGAAAATTACCCTCGTTTTCTAAATTGTTAATTAGGAAATGAGCTTGTTTATATCAATATCTATTAAATTGGCTCTTTAATAATAGTTAATATCATTCGTCAGTCCGATCATCATCATCTGCCTTACCTTATCCCATTATCTGGGGTCGGCGCAGTATGTCTTCTCTTTCCACAGTCCTCTGTTTTCCGTCATACTAACATCTACTCCTATTACCCCCATATCTTGCTTTACGCATTCCATCGACCTCTTTTTTGGTCTTCCCCTTCCCCTATTTCCACTTACCTTCATGTTTAAAATTCTTTTTGTTACGTGTTGATCTTCTCTTCTCATTACATGTCCAAACCAAGACAACCGGTTGCTTCTTACTTTCTCGTTTATTGGTGCTACCTTTATACTTCAGTTTATTTATACTTTATCATTCGTCAGTCCGATATCGATTTAAATCGATTATTGGTATATGTTGTAGAACGAACAACACTAGTCGCTAAATTTTACTGACGAATGAGAAATTGCCCGTACCACGACGTCATTGCTTCTTAACACACAACGTTGGATCAAACGCTCAAAGCAAACGCGGCAATGTAATGTGAATGTAGTTTTTTAACCCTTATCTATACTTATTGAGGTATAATCTTGGAATCACAGCTTGGAATACTTAAAAAATTGTTTTCAAATGAATTTACGCATAATTTTTTTTTTAAATAACTTAGCTGTGATAGGAAATATGTCCTTAACTATGGGCGCTTGCGATTTTTGGGCTGTTGCAGTTTATTATCACGTAAAGAGGCATTTTTTTATTTTTCGCTGCCGTCCGGCTGCAATCACAGACACGCGCGGACTGTCAGTAGCGGCGGCCAACCTCGACGCTTAGTCTGAGAACTTACACGCGAAGTAGGTGCATTTAAGTCGTCTATCTATATCTATGTCTGTGATACATCCCAAAACATTTAGAAGTTTGTCATTTAATTAAATCTATTTTTTGTATAGCAAAATGGCACCATAACGAAATTCAAAATGGCGGATGCCATCAGAACAAAACCCCTTTTATAAAGAAAATGTTTACACAGAACCGAGATAAAAAAAAAACGAAATGTGATGTCTACAGAACATCTTTATCTCCAAGATTGTATGACATTTATCAATGGGCTTCATACCTTACATGTGATTTATTATTTACTAGCGGCCCGTACCGGCTAAAAGATGGATGTTATAAGTTAGGCGTGTCTGTGTGTCTGTCGGTGTCATCGTAGCTCCTATACAAATAAAGTGATTTCAAAGAGGTTTTTGAAATCGAATGCCTTGTCTGTCAAGATGATTACGTTTGATGGAAATAGAATAAGCAGTTTTTAAAAGTTACTGGGGACTTCCTAATAATAAAATAAAAATAAACTAATTTTAAATCATATTAAATTACCTGCCAAACTTACTTGTAGTTTTAGTAAGTTTTTAAACTTGTGTTCCAAACTGCCCTTGCTAGGAATCGAACCCAGAACCTGTGACGGTCTGACGTGTTGACCACTACGCCGTAGGTCGTCATGAATACATTATGTAAACGTTTAATATTGTGCAAAACGGAATTGTCGGTCGTTTTGGAAATCCTTGGTTGAGGCCTATATCCGACAGTGGACTGTGGCTGCTATTGATGATGATGATGATGATGAAAGAGAATGTTTCCTTACCAGTCTGGATCATCTCTTCGGGGTAGATACGCGACCAAGGGTTGATGGGCTGACCCTGGATGTCCAAGAAGTCCTCGGCCAAGATTGGGGGACCTTTGTCGATGGGCTTTCCTGACCCGTTGAATACACGACCTGTGAATCAATTTAAATTTAACTGTATTGCATTATATTAAATGCGAAAGTTTGTATGTATGTTCGTTCACTTTGTCGCCAAAACGGCTAATCAAAATAGAATGAAATTTGATAATTATTACATAGGGTATTCTCATGCTGGTCTGGGAAAAAACTTAGAATGTACCAGATGCTTTTCTTCCCGCGCGATCGTAGGAGCCGATCGAGGGAATGGGCGAAAATGCGAATCACGTTATTAGGCGATGCGGCTAGCAACTCATCACTATTTTGATTTCTTCTTCCACCGTCAAGCTAAATGATAAATGACACAGATTGACCTAGCCCCAAAGCAAGTTCGAGACTTGAAAGATCCAAGATCCAGGACAATTTGAATAAGACCATTTTTCCACTTGCCCTGACCGTGGATCGAACCCGGAACCTCTGGGTGGCGAACTAGCACAGTGACCACTACGCCACGGAGGTCGTCGTCAACAATGATAATAATACTAACCCAACATGTCTTCAGACACCGGTGTACGCAGAATGTCGCCCGTGAACTCGCAGAGCGTGTTCTTGGCGTCGATACCAGAGGTACCTTCGAACACCTGGACGACGGCCTTGGTGCCACTGACCTCCAGTACCTGATGAGAGAGAAAATTTTTACCATGATCATCATCATAATCAGCCATTTCTAGTCTAATATTGGACAAAGGCCTCTGCCATTTTTTAGGGTTCTGTAGTAAACAAGGAACCCTCATAGTTTCGCGACGTCTGTCTCTCTGACCGTCCGTGTGTCTCACTCAGCGGCCATAAGTACTAGAGAGCTGTTGATAAGGGTATGTATATTTTTTTTTGTTTAGCTCTCATACACATAAGAGAGAGCCAATTTTTTTTCTCATGAATAAACCTATACCAAATTACAGCTTTCTAGTACTTATAGTCTCTGAGTAAAATTGCGGAAAAGTAAAAGTCAAACTATAAGTTTCGCCATGCCTGTCTATCTGTCTGGCTCATCATCATCATCATCATCAGGTCTTTCTGTCTCCACTGCAGGAGCACAACCCTCTCTGTATACCAGAGCCAAGTTCTTCCGTGGATGTCGTAGAAGGCGACTTAGGAGATACAAGCTAAACAAAGCTTATAAACATCAATGAGACCTCTCCAACCCGTCTTGTCAGCTTCTCCTGTCTCCACTAAAGGAGCACGACTCTCTCTGTACTACCAGAGCTATACTTGGCCAAAGCAGCCAGAGGACTGTGGCCTATACTCTCTTCGCTGGCCAGGCGGGTTGGAGAGGTCTCATCGATGTTTATAAGCTTTGTTTAGCTTGTATTTCTTAAATCGCCTTCTACGACATCCACGACGGGAGAACTTGAAGTGGCCCTATTCGACTCTGCCGCAAACTACATGGCAGCCGGAAACCACAAGGTAGTCTATTCGTCTGTTCTTTGTTTACTACGGAACCCTTAAAAGAAGTTATTGCTGCGCCCAAAAAATTATATCTTCTTCTTTTCTTCTTGTTCTTCTCAGCATGTTTGCGTCCGCTGCTGGAGATATGCCTCTTCCATGGATTTCCAGTTGCAGCGATTCTGGTCCAGGTCGGCCCTGCCGTCTTTTTGATGTCGTACGACCATCTGGCTGCTGGTCTGCCTACTCTTCGTCTTCCTGTGCGGAGTCACCAATACAGAACTCTCTGGCTCCATCGATCATGATCCCTGCGGCAGATGTGTCCAGCCCAGTGCCTCTTCAAATGTTCAACTCGCTGACCGATATCTGTGACCTTTTTGTGTGAGTAAAAAAGAAAATCAAAAGAGATAAAATGGTAACAAACCTGTCCTGAGCGTATGGTGCCATCGGCGAGCCTCAGTTGCACGATCTCGGAGAATTTGGGGAACTTGACTTCATCGAGGATGACCAGGGGCCCGTTCACACCGGACACCGTTTTGTAGGCTGCAGAAAATACAAATAAATAAATAAATAAATATACAGGACACATTACAGACAAATTACACAGATTGAGCTAGCCCAAAAGTAAGTTCGAGACTTGTGCTATGGGATACTATTTTATAACAAATATATATAAAACGGGGAAGGGACATACCCGATCAGATCGTTCCAATTCAGAATGTCCAATTCTCATAATGTCCAAGTCTCAAAATGTCCTCAAAATTTGAGAGTTGGACATTTTGAGAGTTAGAAAATTTTAGGGTTGGACATTTTGAGAGTTGGACATTTTGAGACTTGGACATTTTGAGAGTTGGACATTCTGAAACCGCTGGACATTATAAGAATTGGACATTCTGAACTGGAACGTACTAGATCACTATACACAAAAAAAAAACGACATTCCCATACAAATTGCCCAAGCAGCTGCACACTTTCATATGGAAATGCCAAATTATTTTTTGTTATTTTACTGTTATTTTAAATTCATTATATTATAGTGATCTAGTATAGCCCGTGGTTCGATTTATTACGGGTATGGCCCTTCCACGTTGTATAGATAAACATCCAAGACCCAGGACAATTTGAAAAAGGCCATTTTCCAACTTGCCCTGTCCGGAGATCGAACCCAGAACCTATGGATGGCGGACTAGGAGGAGGAGAGGTCAAGGACTCCACTGCAGGAGCACGACCCTCTCGACCCTCTCTGTACTACTAGAGCCATACTTGGGCAGAGCAGCCAGATGATTTGACCTACACTCTCCTCGCTGGCCAGACGGTTTGGAGAGGTCTCATGTTTATAAGCTTTGTTTAGCGTATTTCCTAAGTCACCTTCTACACCATCTATGGTCTGACTGATTTGATCCTTATGAACTTTCTATGACAAACTAAATCCATTTCGATTCTGAGCTTCAAATACGTCAAAACACGGTAATTATTAACCAGGGGTGTTTCCTATCAGTCTTTAAGAACAACACGCGCGAAAAGTCCTAAAAGATCTTTGATAAGTTCTATCTTGGCTGCTTCAGAGCATGCATTCTCGATACTATATTTTATAACAAATACATTATAGATAAACATCCAAGACCCAGGACAATTTGAAAAAGGCCATTTTCCAACTTGCCTTGACCTATTCCGCCATCCAGAGGTTCCGGGTTCGATCCCCGAACCCGGAACCTCTGGGTGGCGGACTAGCATGGTTACCACTGCAGTAGTGGCCACCCAGAGGTTCTTTTATTTTTGGCGACCTCCGTGCGTAGTGGCACTGCGCCATGGAGGTCGCCGAAAATAAATGTAATTCCATTAAACTACATATCGTATTAGTCTTATGATTTTCGACGGCAGGCAGAGCCCAATACCGCAAAGTCCATAAGGACGCAACTGGGTCAGTTGCGTCCTAAGAAACTACAAAAACCAATAGACCAAATCCGGACGAACATCGATAATTTCTGACAAGCCCTTGACGCAAGATGGAAGGCAGAAAATCCACTTACTCAGGCGGGGCTGCGAAAGAAAGTCTCTGGTAAGTACCAATACATGTTCCCTTTCCTTGCACGTTGTACATTCGTCCATCGGTTTTGCTGCCATTTTGTGTGTTCACTTATTTGCCAGCCCTTTCAAAAAAATACCCATGGAAAATAACAAAATTCGCTCAGCTATCTGCCAACTAATGACACAAGCATAGACAAGAGAATTTGATATTTGATCTCTTATCTCAGCCATAGACCTCGATTTCCAGTCTGTTCACAACCTGCACCGCGAACTTCAAGTGCTGCGACCTCATTAGAATATAACTACTTTTTTTTACATCTACTCTTCTGTTTTTTATTTGAGTGATAAAAAGTGCGTCAACAAAAATACATAAAAATGTTCGAATTCTGAAGGATTTTAATTTTTATCCCGGCTTTAAGCAGGGCTCCAAAGAGAATTCAAATACTATAGATGAATGGAACACAGGATGCAAGGAGTATACAGGCGGCTTCTATTCTTTGTGCTTTCTAGTATTTGGTCTGACGATCCTAATGGTTAGAAAAATCGACCGAACATTTTCTACAGGTAAGAAAACTAGCTTGGCCACACGCTCAGAAGGGATCCCACTCACATTCCAAGGCAGGCCCTGGAATGGACTCCTCAAGGCAAGAGGAAGCGTGGTCAGCCAACGCAGACCTGGCGACGGTCGGTAACAGCGAAAATTAAGACAATTGGGCTATCCTGGCCTAAAGTGAAGCGCGTTGCTCAAGACAAAACGAGATGGAGAAGTACTGTAGCGGCCCTCTGTCCCACCCAGGGGACATAGGACAATAAGTCAAGAAGTCAAGAGAACTAGCTGATGTAGGTCTGGTTAGCTTCTTTCTCCGTTATTTCATCACGGAAATATAGATCATAAGTAACAGTTTTAGGGTTGAGATTCGTCTGTGTGTGTGTGTTATGTTTGTTACTTCTTCGCGCGCAAACGGCTGGACCAATTTTGATAAAATGCTATGCAGAGAGCTAAACCCTGGATTAACACATAGGCTACTTTAGGCGCGGGTAACCGCAGGGCGCAACTAGTTTTTTATTTCAATAAGGGCAGACAGCTCAAGGCTGTATGTATCTTATACACATAGGATTTTTGGTAAAGTGCATATGTATTAATCCTATTTAAAATTTTATATTTCAATTGCAGGAAGTTGTAGAAGCTTTATCTCAGACAAGACTGGTCCCCATGGCGATTAGAGTTCGACTTTCCAGACAAAACTAAATAGATTTCAAGCAGATGCTAGACGAGAGCAGTTAATTTACCATAAACCAGAAGGTAAACTCATTAAATTTTTAACAAAAAAAACAACCGACTTCAATTAATTTCAGGAGTTTCTTCAATATCTCCAAAATTCTTCATGTCTTCACCAAATTAATATGGGACCAATATGGAAGTAAGGGCTTTCAAATAAAAAAAGAATCATCAGAATCGGTCCATGGTTAACAAAGATATCGCGTCACATACATACAAAAAAAAAACATACAATTGAATTGATAACCTCCTCCTTTTTTTAAGTTCGTTAAAAATGAAATACTTTTCAGCTTAGTGATACAGGGCACTTACTCTAAATGCGGCACGCGGCACGACTGACGTACAAAGCTACGTGTTCGTGTTTTGTGTCAAGCAACAATGAGTGTTACAAAATGATTATAGTCTGGATTGATAAAGAAATAGGATGGCATTATCGGATGACTGTTGTGTCACATTTAACCGACTTTCAAAAAAGGAGGTTATCAATTCGTCGCAATCTTTTTTTTTTTATTGTATGTTTACTGATTATTTAAAGATGCCTGGACCGATATGGAAAAATCTTTTTTTTGAAAGGGTATACTTGCCAGGTGGTCCCATAGAAATTTTATCAAAATCGGTGGTGTAGTTTGGTGAAGGCAGTTTTTAGTTTTGAAAAATTATATAACCCTTCAAATGTCGGACGCCCGGAGCGGGCGTCTGATGTATTGTTTTACTATTGTGTCTACTATGCCGACATTTGAAGGGATAGAGTAACAGACTTGGTTTCATAAATTATAGGCACATTCTTTAAACAGAGACACTTCTAAACGGACAAGTTGAACAAAATTTTACATAATATTACAAATTTTCTTATTACAATTTTGGTTACTAGGTTGTATCAAATCAGTTTTATTATAGAAATTGATGACCTACCTGAATAGATTATCTGTTTTTAGTAAAAAAAAATTCAATTTGAATCTGCCTAGCCATGACACTTCATGAGATACAGCCTGGTGACAGACAGACGGACAGCTGAGTCTTAGTAATAGGGTCCCATTTTAACCCTTTGTATACATGAAGGTAACAATTTTTAGTAACATTAGTTACTTTCAGTTTCAGTACAAATTGATTTGTCAATTATGGAATAATTTTCCCTAGAAAAATGTAAACTGGTAATGGTCAGAGAAGCCTACTTTCAATGTATGATTAGTATGGTGGTTTCATATATTTTAACATCACAGTTTAGTCTATCTGCATTTTAAGCATAGTAAAGCATTTGTAAACACTTCCTGACGTGAGTTTTTAAGTTATTTACTCATATAATTCAATCTGCTAACCCAGTATACTACCAGCAATTACCTATGTGTCAGTTTTCAAATCAATCAGCTGGTATAAAAGAGATGGAAGAACTGTACAATATCTGCCAGAGCCGATTTAGACGAAAATCTCTTTTGGGTGGGGCGAGGGTATCCCTATTGTATTTCTAAAATTGGAAACATGCAGTAAAACAGAAAAAAAGTTATGAAAACCCATAGTAGTTCTGGTTGGTCATAAAAAAATAACTTGAACGTAATATCTTTTCTGCTCCCATACATAGTGGTACAGGGGGGTCATTAAAATTTTTTTAGGAGCCTTCTATTAATGAGTTTTATCTATACAAATAATATAAACTCTTACATTGATTCCAGACATACCTAGTAATGATATTACCACTTTATGATCAAATTCCAGTATTATTTACTATGTAATTTGCCATGATATACCAATACACCTACACTCTCATTCTTATTAAAAGTTTCAGTAGATTATGTAAATATAAAATAAAAACACCTTGATTATGAATAAATAGATTTTATCTAGATAATGTAATAAAAAGAGGAATAGCAAAACTTAAAATCTGACAGCGCGCAAATTAGCACAAAACGAAGTCATATGATCTATCAAATGGTAGTTCTTGTGATTGCTGGTATTTTTTTTATTTCGATTTTCCATATATAATAATCACTTTATTTACTGGAATGTCAATGAATCCTGTAGAAAATAAAACTTTTCTTAGATGTTTTAGGGCATTTCGGGCGTAGTTGTAGCGTAGTCCTAATATTCTGATAGGAAACGTCCAAGGTTGAGAATTACCTTGTTTCAACGTATTTGGAGCCCTGAATCCAAAGCAATTTAGTTTATAATAGGAAAGAAAGTTCATGGGAAGCTACAAAAACATATAGACGTAATAATTACAAGGAATCTGGACGAAAATCGATAATTTCTGACAAGTACTTGACGTAAGACGGAATGAAGAAAATCCACTTACTCAGACGGGGCTGCGAAATAAAATCTCGGGAAACTGCCAAGACATGTTCCCTGGCGGCTTGTGTAGCTGAGAGCGTCTTTGCCATTTTGAGTTTTCACTTTTTTGGCAGCCCGTTCAATAAAATACCAAACTGCGCTGCCTACTCGCCCGAAAACTGACGAATGGATGTTTTGTCTATGATCCTTCACGTGCCGTCACGTGACCCATCACAAGGTAATTGTTGCCATTACCTTTGAATTTTCTACTATTAACTGGCAAAATTCATCAAGCCCAATGTAGCCTACCGTAGCATGATAGCATCACACAAAAAACGGCAGAAAGACTTTTAGGAAGATTTGTCTGCCCGTGTGTCTGCGTAACTTACCCTGTATTAAACGATCTAAGAATAGAACAAATAGAACACAAATTTTTAAAACTAAAAACCGGCTTTACCCTCGACTACACAACAGATTTTGATAAAATTTCTATGAGACCACTTGACAAGTATTCCCTGTCAAAAAAAGCAAAACAAATATCTAAACCGGGCCAAGCTTTGAATAATCGGGTAAAATTTACTGCCTATATGTACCTGTGTGTATCATTGGCATGCGTGTAGTATATAGGATATCTCCTATAATAACTAAGTACCTGGGTAACCGAGCTTTGCTCGGTCGGTTACATCTCAAACATTAACTACATTTTTTTAAACTTGTCTAAAAACAGTACAAAATAAAAATAAAATATATAAACTTGAACATAAAAAAAAAAAGTAAGTCACCGAGTGGGATTCGAACCCGTAACACTCTTACTAGTGGTCAGCTTCTTTAACCGCTGAGCTAAGCGGATGGCGGCTGGCGGCGCGACGAAATTAGCGACCATATTCTGCGTGGAAAGAAAACCAAATGAAAACTTGAAAGCAAGCGTTTTCCCAAACATAAGACTAATCTAGATCGATTGTTTATCCCTGAAAACCCCCATATACCAATTTTCAGCTAAATCATTAGAGCCGTTTTCGAGATCACAGAAATTTATAAATATATAAATAAATAAATAAATATACAAGAATTGCTCGTTTAAAGGTATAAGATTCGTCCCCGAACTCGGATCTCACGAACCTCATATCTCAGCAAACCCTTTTAGCCACTTTCACTCATGTCATATACATACATATACGAATAAAAGCTGGATTGTTCTAGTAGACACAGAATTTTGTTCGTTCGTTCAAAAAGCTCAGCAAGAAAGGAGCAACTAAGGTTTTGTTTTAATGTTTAATGTACCATACTATTTCTCTTTCTATTTTGATGACCATCAAAGGAATATATCTTATACCTTTAAACGAGTAATTCTTGTATATTTATTTATATATTTCTGTGATCTCGAAAACGGCTCTAACGATTTCACTAAAAATTGGTATATCGGGGTTTTCGGGGGTAAACAATCGATCTAGATTAGTCTTATGCTTGGGAAAACGCGTATTTTCGATGTTTTTGAGATGTAACCGAGCAAAGCTCAGTCGCCCAGGTACTTATTATCAACAGTGGAACTTAGCGGATGGAGCTAGGCGAAAAAAATTTGGTTGGGTAGCTATTGCTAAGTGGTTGGTTTGGGTTTATATTGTTAAGTAAGTTTTTTAAGGGTCCCCCGACCCTAGACCAAAATACAACTTTCCATACAAACGTAGTCTACGTTTTATTTCAAAACGACATGTCCGATTTGGGCAAAATTTTGTAATTTTAAAGATATTGCAATTATCTAGGTTTATATTTAGTTTCCGACACTAAAAATATGAACTTGAAATAGAATATAGTGTTTTATATCATTTTTGACCATTAGTATGGGAAACTTCTAAATCGTTATATTTTCTTTCCAGTTCATAATTTTACTATAGGAAACCCAATATAACCCTAGATAATTGCAATTTCTTTACAATTACCAATTTGTACCGGAATCTGACATGTGTTTTCAAAATTAAACGTGTACTACGTTTGTATGGAGAAGTCTAGGGTCGCCGGACTCTTAATAATATAATATGCAAGATTGCGATTTACCTACAGTCTGACTGTTAACAAAAATCTGCAATTAACAATAACTAAATATTGTGCACTAAGGATAGGTAATAGCGGTGACGGCGACTCTATTTTGACGTTTAAAATACTTGAGATCCTTAAGCTTATAGAATGGAATAATGATTATTTCTTTAGTTTTCTTACTCCGGCTTAACACTTTAACGGATAATCAAAAGTAAACATTGCTTTAACAGTACGAAAAACTAAAAATAAAATTTTATTAGATTTAAATAGATTTTTTATTTAGACTTATTGGCCAAAACCGTAAAGCTGGCACTTCACTTGACTATTTGTATTGGCTATTGGGTGTTTGTCGTTATTTGTTATTTGGCAAAAATTATCAAATTCAGTAAAGTTAAAGGCTAAAATACTACCATAATGTGAATTTCTTGATAAGTTCATAACCATTCACACACAAGTTCACACAACACAACACAAGTATTATTAAAGTTATATTTTAGTAGAATGTTTTCAATATGGGCAATTCTAATCAGTTTTGTCTATGGAAATACTCACAGGAATTTAATGAGCTGCTTGAACGTCATCTTTGTTCTATTTTGTCACAAAATCTTTCTGGTATATTTGCATCTCTCTTTTCTACGAAACACTAAAAGGAGATGCAAATAATATCTTATCTGTCAGTTACGATATTTATCACGAGTATTTTTATCACGAAAAACACATAATAACTAGTAAATACGCTGCTCGCTGTTCTTGTTATTTGTAAAATACCCATGTAAAATACTTTTTTTTTTTAGTTTGATTGTGGTTTATCAAGCGGCGGGTGTGCTGTTGCCGCTTTTTATAATATATATATTTTATAATTATAGGATTAAGGATTACAAGTGTTGTTTGTTACCTTACAATAAAGAAGTGCTCGAAAACTGTAAAACTGTTTCTGCGGCATACCCCAATTTTTTCTAAAGTAATCTGCATTTATTTGCATACAAAATGTCTGTGATCGGTAAAATTATTCCTCGTGTTTCAAGCCGTAATCTTGGCCAATTTAGTGCGGCATTATCAAGTGCCAAAACCAACAGAACCTACTTTACTTACACCCAGGAGTTGTCCCAGCCCTTGGACAGAAAACCCGAATATTTGTCGGCGAAGGAGGCTTTCGAGAAATGTTTGAAATCTGGTAAGTCTTGAATATTATTAGCCACGCGTATGTTTCAATATAGGTACCTACTCGAATACCGTCTATACACGGAAAATATTGCTTAAACTACAAAACAAAGTATTTTAAGATCTAAGTAGGTATATTTTTTTGATGATACTATTTATTGGTATTTATGGTTTGGTTATGAAATGAACATATGTTTGTCTACTACAACTGAGGATCTACGCACAAATCAAACCCTATTATCCATTTAAGATATAAAACACAAATAGGGTCACAGTCATTACAATAGTCTAAAGTTCAGTCATGAGAATGCATTACATTTTGATCTTTATTAATTGGTGGTTAAAGTCCACAAAGGAGAATGGTTTATTTTAATTTATTGACATGTTTACATTTGTTGGAGTTAACTTGGTATGCTAATATTTTCGAACACACAACATCTTTAGAATCTTAATTGAGCATTTTAACCCACTGTGCCAAAAAAGGGTTATTTTCTTTGTATGGATCAAGCAATCTCGTTTTAAAAAATAATGTTAAAATTCTGTTAAATTGTTGAGGCCCAACACAGACGACAGACTTTTTGTCCGATCGAGTCTGCGGCGCACAAATAGTCTGCGTGGCGCGCAAAAAGTCTTTCGCGGATTGTTCACGGACTCAACACACACGACGCACATTTTGAATCATTCTGTCGGCAGAACTGTAGGGACGGGACACGTACAGTTTTACACGCCATGGAAGTGCAAAGATTGCGATGTATTATTTTATACTTGAAGTACAGAAAAAGAAGAAGAAATAGAAAATTTTGGGTACATCCTATACTTTCGGAGAGATTACTAAAAGGACAATTCCATATGAAACATGCAATTCTAAAACAATATCCGGACAATTTTTTCAAATTTTATAAAATTTCTATTAATACTTTTAATGAGTTGCTATTCATTTTAAGACCAACTTTGACACATTCGGAAACAATAATGAGAAAGTGCATTGGTCCAGAAGAAAGGTTATACTAGGCATGATACTCGGATTTTGAAGTAAGTATCATAAATTGCAGGTCTGTTTTGTATTTCATGAAAAACATCAGTACTATCTATCTCTAGTGCCATGCTGTAATACCGCGCACGTCACGTCCACCACTAGCCGAGTCAAGGTCACAGACTAAAGTGCGCGACGTCTGTGTTAGCGCGGGTTGAAGCATACGTTGTATTTTTTTCGCACACTTTTAGTGCGGTGTGGCGCGGCGCGGCGCGGCGCGGTCTGCCAAAATCACACGGACTTTTTGTGCGCCGCACTTTTTGTGCGTCGTGTGTGTTACTGCATGTAATTCCATAGGTTCTATTTTCACAGACTAAAAGTGCGGCGCGATCTAGTCTGTCGTCTGCGTTGGGCCTGATGGACACTGAGCTAGACACAATAGAAAAAACAATTGATAACTTCTATAGAAGTCCTACTGTCCATCAATGTGTTGAGTATATAGTTAGTACTTTGTGGCAAAATGTTACAGTATGTTAGGTACTACACATTATGACAATGTCTAGCCAAGGAGTGCCCTATGACTGGCAACCGTGTTTTTAGCATTTGAAAAAGACCTAAAAGTAAAACCAAAAATTAAATGTAACTTTTCAATTCCTGTAAAGTGGCAGCAAATGAAAGTGCCTGTTACACACACAGCATTTGCTGAGAGGACACCATTTTTGGGCATCTAGCTAGCATAATGTTTTCTGTTTTGTTAAGTACATAATTTGTATTTTTGTACCAAATAAAGATTTGTGGTAGTCTCAATATTCTTGTTTATTTTTGTTTGTTAAATCTTTATTGTACATAAACACGAGACACAAAAATACAAGAAGTAGAAAACAGTACAAAGGCGGACTTATCCCAGATAGGGATCTCTTCCAGTCAACCTTGAATTAAGAGGACAATTTACAACACAGGGTAGAGAGTGGGTACAATATACATAGAACAGAAAACAGAATCTAAGTAAACCTACATAACTACTTTCCTACACTAAACACAATTTAAAGTTATACTAATACTTGTAAATACATAATAATACATTTTTATTCAATTCATACTCGTACTTTTAGTTATGCTCATAAAACATTTAATAGGAGGTAAGCATATCATTCAGATTGCTATGCTAGCATGGCAAAATATTGTAATGTTTTGCCGAGCTATTTTGGTGTGTTCCTATGTGATATCATTGGCACTTTGCCCAGCTACTTTTGTGATATAACTGTTATCTAAATGTAAGTATTAAAAACTCCTACTTTCCACTGACTGTAGTAAGCAAAAATACATACATACATGTTAAACATACATACTATCAAGTTTTTATCCCTAACAGAACAGACATAGCATTTGGGTCAATGCCAACTTTCTCACTACTGTGTACTATAGAGCCAAATTCCATATAATTTAGTGTAAAAAATATTTAATATATCCTTAAAATGGTCAAATTGACATAACGTTAGGAAAGAAAACTGCTTTGCTGATTCTTTTTTATTATTTTTCCTATGTAATTTGAACTATTATTGAGCAATTATGTAAGTTAAATGATAGTCGGAAAATTCATGTATGTTTTGTAGAAATTTTGATTACTTTTACGTTTTCAGATCTATATGTGTACCACCATCATGCAAGTAACCTTTGAGTATTGCAGATCTGGGCTCTAACAAAGACCCAAAATGCTCTGTCTGTCCATTATGGATAAAGACGTAATAGTGTATGTATTTTGCTTTTATTTCTATGTTATTTTAGAAAAAGAAGAAAAGTTAAGTATCTCTTTATTTTTTTAACCATAGATATATTAATTGGGTATTTCCAAGCCAAAAATAAATTATTTTGTACTGATAACAGAATAAAACATCGCAAAATAATGTCACTTGTCTTTGAACTTATCTATTTTAACGTGATTTTAAATTTATTATTGCAGAAAAACTGATAATAAGAGCGCTATTTGACTCCAAAAAACCATGACGTCATATGTCTGTATTCCTAAAAAATCCCATAGAAACTGTTTGTTTTGACGATTAGAAAAAAGTATCTTATGTGACTTGTTGGAAAATAGTGTATTCACTAGATGGCGTTTACATATGCAACTATATAAAAGTAGGGGTTTTTTAAGTTGTCTGGCAAAAAACTTGTTTATTTGGTTATGATAGAGAAATCACCCCAGCCACACATCTGCTTGGTCTTATGGTTGACCAGTAGAATGCCAAATAGCAATAGGTCCTGTACATTCTTATTATTGTGCTAAAAAGATTAAATAAATAAATAAAGGTATCATGTTATAATTTAATTCATGATAATTTAATGTGGATGGATGACGTTGAACAGCTAATAAAAAATATAAAACCAGTTTAATTATTGAGATAAATCTGTTGTTTTGCTTGCTTCATGTTAATATTTATAACTTGTCTTTATAAAGTATAATTATAAGTTTATAAACACTGATAAAATGGAAAGATAATATTGAAGGCTTGACGTATTTATATTAACTACTAGCTGTGCCCGCGACATCGTCCGCGTAGAATAGTTATTCATATTTATTTTTTGTTTACAAACCTACCTTATTTGTCAGAGTTGATACAACTCTGACGAATAATTTGTAATAATGCATTAATTTCGACCAAATTTGATTATCATAAAAACGGTTATTGTGAGTTAATCTTAAAAGATAGACATGCTTATACTGTCGTGGACATTTTTTTAGATAATTTAAAGAGGAATAATTCTTTAATTCATATTTTTTTGGATATCTCGAACGGTTTTCGCAGCGCACGCAACGTAAGCCCTCAAAGATCAATAATTTTCCCCGTCTTTTCCTCATTTTCGACTGTTTCTGCTAATTATAAACTGCCTAAAGCCTTCCTCAATAAATGATCTATCCAACACAAAAATAATTTTTCAATTCGAACCAGTAGTTCCTGAGATTAGCGCGTTCAAACAAACAAACTCTTCAGCTTTATAATATTAAGTATAGATTACTACATGAGTACTAGTAACTTATTCTGAGCTATTGCCTACTACATTGTGTAAACAAGGGCATGGGAAAACAGATGGTAAATTGTTTACTATTATTTGAGTTTGTGGTGTTCATTTAGGGTATTGCTCTGTCAGTCTGCTTAATTAGTAACATGTCAAGATCTGTGAAAAATATTGTCTAAAAAATATGCTAATTGTTACACAAGGGGTGGTTCATTAGTCAATCAAATCAAATGCTGATAATAAGCTAAATAAAAAGCTTCAACGACTTTTATTTAGTTGTAAAATTTATAATTTTGCACATATTTATATATGAAGATACTAGCTGTAACCCGCGACTTTGTCCGCGTTCCCGTTTCCGTTCCCATTCTCGTTCCAATTCCCGTTCCCGTAATTTGCTATAGCAAGAGAGAGAGCTACGGAACGTTTCAGCATGGCCTGGGTAGGTCCCCCTTTTTCATCTCCCCAGAGGTAGAATTTTGAAAAATCCTGTAACAGATATTTACTTGTTTACCGTCAGGAGTACTCCTGCGAAGTTTCGAATTAAATGGTCTAACTAATCTTGTTTCTCCATACAAACTTTGGACCCTCGCCTCGTTTCACCCCCTTAGACTCACCCACCCTCAAAACTCACCCCGAGTTTTGAAAAATCCTTTCTTAGTGCACCCCTAGACCTTATAAGGAACCTATATATGCCAAATTTGGAGTCTCTAGGCCCAGCGGTTTACGTGAAAGCAGTGTTTGATAAAAATCGGTTCGGCCGTTAAAAACATATTAAGTAATCGCTTATAAGTCGGGGTTCTGTAGTTTACCGGTCAAATAATAGATAGCGCTATGGATAAGTTACGTAGGCAATACTGATTTACTACTATATTTAGTTACTCCTCGCATCACTAGATGGCGTTCACACATGCAACTATTTAAAAGTCAGGATTGTTTTAAGTTATCTGGCAAATTAACTTGTTATTCGGTTTGGTTGTTAGGGATTCTATTATTATGTTAAGGGTCACTGCGAAGGTCAGCCGTGGACGAAATAAAGGCGGGACCAGTTTTTATTAAGCCCATTCAACATGATGATGTAAACATGATAGTGTTATCTATGCGTTCTTGTAATAAACGGTTAATGGCCTTTTAGTCGTAATGAGTTTTTTGCCTGGTTCATCGTAGAAGATGGCTGAATTAATGAATGAACTTGCCCACATTTTCACATTTACCTACTTCATCATCATTATCATCCCAGCCCCTCTTCCGCCCACTGCTGAGCATAGGCCTCTCTTCGTCGACGCCACCTACTTACTTACTCGTAATAATTTCCTACTTACTTACTCGTAATAAATTACACTTATTCTTATATTATCTATTTATGTATTTGTAGTAAGTTTTTTTTTTATAAAATATCATAAAATGCAATAGTGTACTATTGCCGGATATTCGGCTATCCGGCCAATGGTCAGGCCAAAATTCGGTATCTGGTTTTCGGCCGTTTCATCTCTACTAAATCACAGACTAAAATTCGTCATCGAGCAGGGTTGGCAAAAATCATGATTTTATGAAAAAATCGAATAAAGCACGATTTAAAAAAAAATCACAATTAATCACGATATTTTTGATTTTTTCGTTTTATTATTTAATTTAACTATAATTCTGCGCAAAACGGAATGCGCTCTCAAAGCGCGGACACGGCGGGGATTTTCCTTTTGTCTGACATGTAAATGTCAAGCAAAAGGGAAATCCCCGCGCAGTATTTTGTACATTTCGCTTGCAATTACTGTCTTACTTTCGTTCTAGCCATGGTAGAATAAAATAAGGTATTCTCTGTCCGAGAACGAACTTGACTACGTCACGAAAGTGTTGCCACTGATTGTTCTTTTCAGTAAATTTAAGGACTTTCTCAATTAGTTCATTAATATTAAATAAAATGTTAAGTAACTTAGCTATTAAGAATCTCGCGATTCTCGCGTCATTCATCAATTCAAAATTGTATAAATTGATAAAATGGATTATTAATTTGAAATTGGTATATAAAGTTCAAAAATGCATTACGCTCGGGTAATTCAATTTCACACAGAGGCAACATATTACACTGATGACGTAGTCAAGTTCTTCCTACGTCATCAGCTGTCACGGAGAGAGAATACCTTATTTTATTCTACCATGGTTCTAGCCACTAAAATGTCCGCGGCCTCGAGCAAAAATGACCCTGAAGTTCGCGATGTCGCAAAAAAATTTGCTAAAGCTCAAAGCTTAAGTCAAAATCAAAACCATTCAAAAGTGTAATGTTCGCAGAAGAAATAGTAAAAAATGTGACACCATTAGAGTGGTGTATGTCACAGAAAAATATATTTAGTGAAGAGGAACAGTCAAAAATATTTCCAGTGGTGAGTCAATTGTTTGGGGCGATAGCTTCTTCAGCTGCTGTGGAAAGAGTGTTTTCCACCTTTGGAATTGTACACAGCAAATTAGGAAACCGACTGGGAACTGAAAAGGCTGGAAAATTAGTTTTTTTATTCAAATATTAGTGATATTGATTTCTCAGATTTAAACGACCTTTATCTTTAGCTTAATTTTCAAATCTGTTTTTTTATATGTTGATTCCCGTAAAAGAAAGTTTAATTAAACATTTTTAATTAAAACATTGATTTTTATTGAAAAAATCATTTGATTTAAATCGTGATTTAAATCATGATTTAAATCAAAATGATTTAATCATGCCAACCCTGTCATCGAGTCATGTCTCACCTCTTCTACTTATGGTCTAAGATCTGAATTTGTATAATAAGCAAACCGGTGAATTTCTTTAAAATTAATTATTTATCATATCTTGGACTGAAATTTGTTAGGCAACCCATATGCAATATCTTTATTGACATATTAAATCTATACATATAATAAAACAGTAAAAAAAGTGTGTCTGTACATTAAATATATTTCCAAAAAAAATATTGGGGGCGATGGAGACGTAGTAATAGAGTAAGAATTTTAAAAAAAATGTCTGTCTGTTTGTCTGTTTGTCTGTTTGTCTGTTTGTCTGTTTGTCTGTATGTCTGTTTGTCTGTTTGTACACGCTAATCTCCGGAAATACTGGACGGATTCGAACGAAACTTTTTTGTTATATAGCTATTAAGCCTGGGCAACATATAGGGTATAAATGATTTTGGAAAATGGAACGCCTGATGCAGAACCATAATGGTCCAGCTAAACTATAAGAGATATAAAAATGCCGCCTTAGTAAAAGTTGTTCAGCCTGATAAGCATTTTCCAGAGACATAAAGTCCACGCGAACGAAGTCGCGGGCTTCGGCTAGTTAAACATAAAATACCTTTCATCAAATAAGAATCTCGGTGAAGGTGGCTCTATATCGGGATCCTATACTATTAAATATAAGAAGAAGATACTATTAAAAATCCATCACACTTGTTTTGGCCTTCAGGTCGCACAATTCAGGTTTCTTGTCTACTCTCCATAATCCATATGGGATAAAGACGATATAATATATGTACATGCCTAATTATGTCATTGTTGAATTTTATAAGTCTGTATTATACCTATATCTGATGGGTAATTTTCCGAAACATTTCAAATAATGGTAATTTTTCTAAAAAATTGGAATAAGAACTTTCAAAACTATTGGAAAAATATTTTTTTCCAAACGAAATTTTCCCGTTACCCATCAGATTTTATCGTTACCCATCGAATTTTTGTACCATGCAGCATGGTACAAAAATTCGAAAAAAAAAATATGATAAAATCTATATCTGTTGTTCTCTTATCGTGATCTGAGTCTGAGAGTACATTTCTTTTATCTCGTACGATAGGTGTTATAGTTATATAGGGCCTCGTTTGTTGCTATGACAATAATGTGCTTACCAGTGTTTCTACTATCTTGACCCGCGGATCGCCTTATATTGCGATAAAGTTAACTACGCAACACAATCACAGGAGGTTGTCGTATGGTCACAGAATTAATAATAGTATTACATACAGAACGGAAACTCGCGCCGTCCCCCGCAATCTGGTGTCCCCGCAACCCTTCCCCCGTTATTGTGAGGTGTAAGTGGCAGTAAAACAGGGTTATTGGTAGTCGCACGTTGGCATTACGCGAGTCACTTAGGATTATTGAATTATAATGGTGAGAAACTGCGCACATTATCATTGTTTATCCACGGAAAACAATAAATAACCAAAATTTTATAGACTTCCGAGTGATGAAAACAGGTAAGCAAAGCAACAAATTCTGTGGTGACGACCCTGATTGTTCAACTCACACATTTGACGTGTACACGGACGGATTGTTTCGTTTGTAGTAGTAATAGGTATATATGCTGCTCCGTTTGTATGAAGTGCCATACCTGTGGTATGGTTTTGAATCTTTTTCTCTGTATATCCAATTCCTCTCATGGATATCGTAGAAGGCGACTTAGGAAATATAAGCTAAACAAAGCTTATAAACATCAATGGGACCTCCAACCCATCTGGCCAGCATGGAGAGTGTAGGCCAAAGTCCTCTGGCTGCTCGGCCAAATATGGCTCTGGTAGTACGGAGAGGGTCGTGCTCCTGCAGTGGGAATAAAAAGACCTAATGATAATGATGAAACTGTTTATAATATTTTTGATTGTTATTAACATGTGCAAGATATAATATCAAAGATTAGTTAGGATCAAAAACATACACAGTAGAATCGCGTTCCGCAAGGCAGCATACTCCTCCATTCTTCTCTTCTCGTCTTTTTACAGGCGTGGTAGGATTTACTCTTTTATTTGTTGGAAAATCTTCCCAATTCTTCCTTTTTCTCGTTTACCATTAACTTTTCTTTCTGCTATTATTCTAAAAAGATGGTCATGTAGTATTACAAAAGAGAAATGATAAGTTTAAATTAATTTTCAGGTCAGACCGTGTTCGCGCAGGGCGCCGCGGCGACCCCAACCCCGCTTCTGACGGCCATGACAGAAGTCGGCAAGGCCGGCTCCATGCGGGACATCAAAGTGGTCCACATGCACACTGAGAGGGAAGCAGCATACGTTGCTCCTGAGTGCAAGGGTATATTTAGGTTAGTATTACAAAAAAAAGAAAGGAATATTAAGATGAATGAATCAAAAACTCTTTATTGCACCAATACACAAAAAGAAAAAAAAAAGAAAAAATAGTTACACAAAAAATACATAAGGTACAATGAGCGGTCTTATCGCTTAGAGCGATCTCTTCTAGACAAGCAATGGATTGAGAATTGGAGAGGAAAAGTAGGCACGTCAGAAGTAACGATAGTACAAAGAAAAAAGTTAAATAGGAAAAAGGTATGTTAAACACAAGAGCTATCTACATATATGGCTTGCATTGCATTATGCACCTAAAGTACTTTCATCATACTTGATGATAGCATCCCTTTCAATAAGTGATTCGATTAGCCGCCACTAGATGTCATATTGTACGCACACTATTTAAACATTTTTTTGGAATTTCCGACCTCTGTTTCAACGCGCTTCAGCTATAAGCTAAGCATATAACAAAATTATCTCTTTCTCTCAGGCATCTATTTTACAAGGTGGTTTTGGATTATTTATTTATATTTTACTGCCTCAGTTGTTGCTATGACATATATGGTTGTGCTTCGTGCGTTTTTTAGTCGTCGCTTACGACGCATCTACAGGAAGAGTTGAGAGTGGTATTCTATGCTGGCAACCACACAATAGATTTGATAGTCTTACTACATATTTAAACTAATCTATCTATCGACAAAGTTAAATATGATAATGAAGCAAGTAGTAATCTTAAAGTGCGTCACACACAGTCTTTAGATCTGCCAGTTATGTGTCACTATCACCAATGATAAGATTATATTTCCTTTAATAATGATAAAGTATATTGTAAGTGTCCTATAACTTTTATGGAGTTCAGATAGACATGCCCGATGTTTCTCTACGAGATCGATCAGATATGGTTAGAGATCCGTTGAAGAATATAAAGTCATCTATTCGTACATACATACATGCGTGATACATCACGCTTGTTTACGAAATGTATCTTGTACAGATTCCCATAGGATTTTGGTCGGATATTTGTATACCTTGCCCTAATGATATTTAGAATAACCGAGACGAGTAAGGATGGTTTGGGCCCTTTCGCTTTAAGGCCCGCCAATAAAAACTTCGACGATTCGCTCTAAGTCCCGTTCGCGTTATGTCCCTTTCGCGTATTGTCACATTATCGGTACGGCCCTTTCTTTGTAAGGCCCTTTCGCGCTTTGTCCCGGATGCTGTTTAGGGCCCTTTCGTTATACGGCTTTAATTTACAAGGGTGTCTCATGACTTTGGCGGCTAGTGACTACTTCTACCAGGCCTGTGACTTCACTGGCGTCCACACAAGGTTGTTTTTTGTATGTGGCCAACACTGAATGAATATTTAAATTGCCGTAAGGCATCTGATCTAACATAGCATGATGACTGCCACATAACGATGACAGCCTCCAACGGCAAACCCACTTGTGGTCACCCATCCAAGTGAGGACCACAACCAGTGTCACTTAGCTTCCGAAAGCGCTAGTAATGCGTACTCTCACCAGGCCACCGCTTTGGCCTATCCTGTAAAGGAAAAAAACGCGATATCTATTCTGAATTCAGTTCTCCGATATCATTGAGATAATCATCACAAACAACCGGTATTGGAATATTAACGATTATTACCCTCGTTATACCGGCGTTCACCTTCGCAGTCTTTCAAATTACGTATGTACAGTCAAACAACACATCAACCTCATCAGCCTACCCATATTTTCTTTATTTACTTCATACACATAAGTAGCTTTACAGGATTACTGTTATTATTAGTATTATGGAACTTTACCGCGATTAATATCGTTTTTTGCCAGATATTTCGACGGCCCTTCTGCCGTCCCGTAATACTAATAACAGTAATTGTGACCGTGAAACTCTAAAATTAAGCTTTACAGGATAATGCCTAAAGCGTAAGAAAGAAACATAATACACAAAACATAAGAAAACACAAATTACTATTAACGAAATAAGAATCTATACGGAGGGGTGCACTGAAAATTTCGGGAATCATGGAAGTGATACAACATTATTAGTTGAAAAGATGTTTATTGTATTTTGAAGTATTCTCCTTGAAATTTGGCACATTTTTCCATTCGATGGAACCAATTATTAAAGCATTCATTCCATTCTGAAGTTGGGGTATTCAAAATAGCCGTTTTGTAGGTGTCTACAGCTTCTTCAGGTGACGAAAATCGTTGACCACGCTATTTGTTCTTAATTTTGGGGAAAGTATAAAAATCATTCGGGCTTAGGTCAGGGCTGTACAGCGAATGATCTAATAATTTAATGTTTTCTTGCTCCAAAAACTCTTTTGTTCTGTAGGCGGTATGAGAGCTAGCATTGTCGTGATGGAGGATGATGCGGCGGTTGCAGTTCTCTTTACGGAGTTCAGAGACGACCTGCGGCAAACAAATGCTAGCATACCATTCTGCATTGACCGTTCCTTGTCCCTCAAAAGGAATAGTCGCAACACGGCCGGTTTTGGAGACAAACGTGGCCACCATCTTTTTTGCAACGCTCTGTGAACGAACAACTTTTGTTGGCTTTAACTCATTTTTGAACACCCGAACTCGTGACTGGTTTTTTGTTTTGGATTCGTATGCATGTACCCAGGATTCGTTACCTAAATACGACGCTGTATACAGCATTTGAAGATCCTCCATGGAATCTCTCGAGAGTTCGGGCGCACCAAGTAACTGGAGCCGCTTTTGGCTCCTCACAGAGTAAATGCGGGATCCATCGGAAAAACAATTTTTTTACTAATAATTGTTTATGAAAGATTTATTGTATTTGACTCATGACAATGTCTAGAGTTGCCTGAATTTCGCGATATGTGACATGTCGATCTTTCTCGATCAACTCAATCACAGCATCAACGTTCTCTTGGGTGGTTGCAGTTTTTGGGCGACCTCGACTGGGATCGTCACTGAGCTTGACACGTCCACGTTGAGATTCTGTAAACCAGCTATAAATTGTGGTTTTAGATGGGGCTTTACCATCAAAAGCAAAAAGCATCAGATTAACACACTGTTTAGGCGTTAAACCACTTCGAAAGTCATAATAAGTCATTGCTCTTGAATTTTCTCGAGTCAATTCCATTTTCACACCGACTTTACAAGTTTGACAAGACCAAAACAAAAGGCCGCGTTCTGTTTTTAAAAATAAATTAATGGTATTCGATTAATAAAACACAGGAGTTTTCGATTATAAAGACATTATTATGCCAGGAATAATGAAAATATTCCATTCCCGATACTTTTAGTGCAGCCCTCGTATAACTAACAGTCGCGGGACTAACTTAGAAGCCGATTCCCACCGAGTTCCTTCAGAGGTTTCTAATATATACGCATTTATTACTAACAACAATTATATATAACCTAAGTATTTCGACGCACTGCGCTTTAGAATGTCCATTTACTATTTTCATAAGTCGTAAACTAGCAGCATGACTGGATTGCACACACCCACATATTCAAAATACGAAAATTTGCGCTGGTTATTCAAATACACACAATTATTATTATAAATTTTGTGTACATACGCTCACACTAAATTAATAAAAATAATAATATGAGAATTATAAACCGGACATTAACCTTACATAACCTAATTATGTAGGTATTTAATTAGTTTCATAGTTTTATAGCTGTACTATCCCAAATTCTCACTCGACGCCACTGATAAACTGATATGCACTGATATATGTAAGACCATGGTATAATAAAATAAGGTATTCTCTTCCCGTGACAGCTGATGACGTAGGTGAAACTTGATACGTCATCAGTTTGATATGTTGCCACTGTGTGAAATTGAATTACCCGAGCGTAATGCATTTTTGAACTTTATATACCAATTTCGAATTAATAATCCATTATATCAATTTATTAAATATCGGATTGATGAATCACGCAAGAATTGCGAGATACTAAATAGCTAAGATAATTAATATTTTATTTAATATTCATGAACTAATTGAGAAAGTTCTTAAATTTACGGAAAAGAACAATCAGTGGCAACACTTTGTGACGTAGTCAAGTTCCATCTCGGGAAGAGAATACCTGTTTTATTATACCATGTGTAAGACCACAGAATAAATACTACTCACTATGGCTACCGTATTGCCACAGCATAAGGACGCGGGAAGTATAAATAGTAAATTAATCTGCTGTCGACTGTATTCTATTTGCCTTTGCTCGGATGTAATTTATGCATTTGATTTGAATAGGGTACCGGTAAAATGGTTGTGAAGGTCTTCGTGACATACGTCCAAGTAAACGGGCTATAAAGTATAGAAACGGAACTAAGATTTGTTTTCTCTCGTCTTACTGGACGTGGGGTTCGCAAAATTTCTTAGTTATGGGCATACCATTTTAGTTTGATCCCAGAATGAATAAGTATTACGTACAGAACGGAATTGCCTAAGGTCTCGCGCAGTATGCGTTCCCGCAGTATGTTTTCCCGTTACCCGCATATTGCGCGGGACCCGGGAAGTTTCCGTTCTGTATGTAAGCAATACTTATATTGTGTAGTGTAGCTACAAACTAATGTAACCCCAGATATAAAGGATGAGGGAGGTCGCAAGTTGCAAACGGGAACGCCTTAAGTTATGAATGTTATGTTATGATAGAGATTTTTTAGTAGTAAAAATTAATATTTAATTCATTAAAGGCAAAAATCTTAAATGCGATTAAAATAGAAAAATCGTAACAAAAAGTTGTAGATTTTAAAGAAGAAATAGAACTCTCTTTTACTTGTTGTACATACATACATACATTCTATCACGTCTTTATCCCTAATGGGGCAGACAGAGCATTTTTAAGTCTTGCGGCTCTAAGCAGATAAAGCCCATGGCTGCAAGACTCAAAGGCCACTTTTAGCTTGATGTGGGCAAGAAGGTGGATGAAGGAATCAAAATAGTGATGGGGTGCTAGCCGCATCGCCTGATTCGATTTTTATGCCCATTCCCTCGATCGGCTCTTACGATCTGCCCAGGAAGAGAAACAGCTGGTACATTCTAAGTTTTTTCTTTTCTCCCAGACCAGCATGTAAGAGTTAACGTGATGTACATCTTAATAGTTAGGTATACTTTACGTGTACTCGTAAGAGTCGTTAGTATTGATTGCATGTCTGGCTCATTACAGACGGTGTGATAATATAAGTAAATATTATCATTTAGTACGCCGACGTGAAATGAGGAAAGTTATGAGACAATACCTGAGCCCGCAATGTTCGCGAAAGACACTTGGTCGATCAACTGAACGACCAGAGAATTAGAAATTAACCATACGATGTTCGATTGAACGTCTTGTCGACGGACCGAAAGTCGAATGAATTTTAAAACGACACACTTACCACAATGACTATTCCATAACAGTAACTATTAGTAATAATTACTGTTGTTAGGGGATAGTCATTGTGCTGCTTTATTACTAAAATAAACAGAACGCATGCAAATCAATTATAAATGTCCTTCTAGCTTTTTGTATACATTTCAAATATACTGGGGTAAAAAAACATACATTAAATATACTTATATAATTCAATCCCGTAAATACTGAAACGAATCCCGGGAAAAAGGCTCATCCATGTTATGTATGACATTTCATGATCATGATGCAAGTTCATAAAATCAATCTACCTATTCCGATCACTGATATGATATGACATAATAATAAAGTAGTGTGCTAGTTTCCTCACTATGTCTTCCTTCACCGAAAGTACGTGTAAATGCCCTTACATGAGTCATTTACAGGAAAAATCTTTTAATGTGAGGATTTGAAGTCAAGCCTCATAGACGCACAGCACCACTTTCCTAAACCGATACGCCATCGGGGTTATCAATTCGACCCGTATGTTAATGTACGTATGTTTCGCGTTACGCGATATCTTAGCCACTTGTGAACAGATTTTGATGATTCTTTCCCGACAAAAAAGAGCCGTGTTATAAGTTTGACGCTAATGTCTGTCAATCTGTGGCATAGTAGCGCTCGAACGGAATGGACCGATATTATTTACGTGAAAGCAAGTTCCCTTGGAGATTAAGTCTTGAAAGTTGGGTTTTTGCAGTTTTCCCGGCAAATAATAGATAGCTACTACTACACAGAATACATAATAGTACGTTACGGATATTGATTCTATTATTAAGTTCCATTAGATTGCGTATACATATTAAACTATTGAAATTCGGGGGTTTTTATTATCAAAACTTAAGTTAGATAGGTATCTTGTTGTTTCGTTCTTATATGTTACTTAGCTTAAACCTTATTTAATATACCCGATTCAAACGATGTCTGTGGCCAGAATGTCAACATCATTCAATAAATTAATATGTATCAACTAATCGGTGTAATGGTTTAAGCAGTGTTAGTGCGGCAAACCGTGCTATGAAACAGTCTACACGGTTAACGGAGATTTACTCTACTGGGAACTTTATAGCAAAGTTGATTATGTAACGGCATAAAGTCATATCTGTTGTTACAAATTGCCATAATGTTTGCGTGGTAACTGATTATATTATTTAAAAGACCTCCGTAAGACATACGTCTTTATGGTTAGATAAGCGTGTTTCAGTTTGATATCACACAATAGTGTCGTATCTTTATTGATCTTGAAGTTGCAGCAAGCAATAACAGGTGATGGATTACAGGGGATTTTGCCCATCACGTCGAGCATAAAAAATTACGTCATAGTTTTTTTTTCCTAGAAGGTACTTATGCAATTCCTGAATTTGACACATTTTTGAAAACATATACAAAACTTATCATGCCGTGTGGTTTTCGGTAGAGTAGAATAGGGCCACTCCAAGTCCTCCCGTGGATGTCGTAGAAGGCAACTTAGGAAATACAAGCTGAACAAAGCTTATGTCTATGAGATCTCCCCAACCCGTCTGGCAAGCGAGGAGAGTGTAGGCCAAGTCCTCTGTCTCCTCTGGCCAAGAATAGCTCTGGCAGTAAAAGAGAGAGTCGTGCTCCTTTAGTGGAGACAGGAGAAGCAGACATGACGGGTTGGAGAGGTCTCATTGATGTTTATAAGCTTTGTTTAGCTTGTAT
Organism: Acrobasis consociella; assembly: GCA_963555685.1. Lineage (NCBI taxonomy): Eukaryota > Metazoa > Arthropoda > Insecta > Lepidoptera > Pyralidae > Acrobasis > Acrobasis consociella. The sequence continues at coordinate 3,918,239 of OY743127.1, forward strand.
GTATCTCCTAAGTCGCCTTCTACGCCATCCACGGGAGAACTTGGTGTGGTCCTATTCTACTCTGACGGAAACCACACGGCATCTATTTTTTTTATAAAGATAAATAAATATATATGGATGATTCACACAGTTTGAGCTAGCCCCAAAGTAAGTTCAAGACTTGTGTTATAGAATACTTACTCAACGAAACTATACTTTATAACAAATACATATAAAGATAAACATCCAAGACCCAGGACCATTTGAAAATGGCCATTTTCCAACTTGCCCTCACCGAGGATCGAACTCGGAACCTCTGGATGGCGAATTAGCATGGTGCTATGACTACTACGCCAATTCAAGGTCAATCTATGGTCTATACTTACATATAAATCTGCGTCTTTCCAGATCATGTTCCCTGTTCATGGCAGCCAACGTCCGCCATGCGGTGGCGGAAGGTCGCTCGGACGCTATCCCCATCTTCCTACAGGACATCCCCAAGCTGTTCCACAGGAAGATCATCCGCCCCGACATTTCTGTCATCCAGGTGAGGACTCACTGCGGCCTTAACAACTTCACTGTCCCATGAGCCATATATGAACAAATCATTTTTTTACATTTGTTCTTTTATTATCAAATAGTAAAGTTTAGGTTTTTTACACAGCTGTGCAGGAGACCCGTATGGTTAGGCCGTAATATGGGCAACCGGGTGCTGTGAAACGAGAGTTCAAATTTAATGTATTAAGAACTGTATTTTTAAGGCTGCGTTTCCACTGAAGCGAAGCAGAGCGGAAAGAAGCTTAGCGGTCCATGAATTCACTAATCACAATGCTCGAAATCTCCACTCCGCTTCAATGGAAACAGTGGAACGGAGCAGAGCGGATTCTAATATAAAATTAAGAGCATGCGTGGGTCGGGCGAATAGAACGGAGGCCTCCGCTCAACCCCAGCGGAGCGGGGCGGTGCGAGGAGGAGCGGGGATTTCTTGATACCCTGTAAACATTTTATCATCACAGATTCGAAAATAAGTTTAAAAATTCCCCATGCTCGGAATGGTATTTTATATATTGACGAATCCAAAATCTGTGTTTTCTCTTGAATCTAAAAGTTCGAAATAGTCTATGCCACTTCATCTATTCGTTATCTTCAACGTCAAGTAGAGAAAGGCATAAAAGATTGCTCTCTTCTTTTTTTAAAGATAACATGGCGTGCGATCTCTCTGAGAAATAATCTGTAACTGATATGCACTGGTTTTGTTTTTAATCCGCTCCACCCCACTCCGCTCGGTTTAGCTCCACTCCACCCTTCTTCGCTTTATTCCTAGCTTCACCCTACTCTGCTCCGCTCCGCTTCAGTGGAAACACTCACCTCTTTTTACGTCTCTTCTCCTCTCCTCTCCGCTCTGCTCCGCTTAAGTGGAAACGCAGCTTAACCCTCGACACAGAATAAATACAAGCATCCCGATACAAAAAAAGGAGTTATAAGTATGACGTGTCATCGTAGCACCTAATGGAACGATTCCAATGTGGTTTTTTTTATCGAAAGCCTTGTCGAGATGGTTCTTAGCTATGTTAAATGGAAATCGGTTCAGCTGTTAAAAATATTGAAGGTGAACGCTGAAAAGTCGGGGCTCTTTAAATTCGCCTAGCAAATAAACTTGTTGAACAAATCCATGTATTAACCCAACATTTTTTGGTCAAGGTGTCGCCGCCCGACCAACACGGCTACTGCAGTCTCGGCACTTCCGTGGATTGCGTGCGGGCGGCGCTCGTCAACTCCAACATCATCATCGGTGAGTAAACATCATCATCGGTGAGTAAACATCATCATCGGTGAGTAAACATCATCATCGGTGAGCAAACATCATAATCACTGAGTAAATATTATCATCAGTAAGTAAATTAGTGCCACGCTAAGATGAGGATCTGCATTTCCGGTTGCATTTTGTGCTTCTATGTATTATTAAGGCTCAAACCAAATAATGAATACTGCATCTTGAATGTAGTGCGTCCTAAAATAATCAAACAAACTCCTTTTGGCGAAAACTCGTTTTAAAACGAGTTAAAACGAGACGGACAGTACTTTAACTGTTCCTTTACCGTCAATATCAGACACAATAGAAAGACAATGAACGTGGACATTTATTAATGTCGTGCGGGTCTTGACCGATTTAAACAATTTATTTCAAATGAAGTAGAAGTGGCGCCCACTTCTACTATCATTTCGCCTGAATATACATTATATTTGCATGAAAATGTTTTTTATTTTAATTCCCCAGCTCAAGTGAACGTGAACATGCCCCGCACGTTCGGCGACGCCATCATCCACATGTCGCACATCGACTACGCGGTGGAGGACAACACTCAGCTGCCGGACCACGGCGCCAAGCCGCCGAGTCCTGAGGAGGCCAAGATCGGCCAGCTCATCGGGGACAACTTGGTGGAAGATGGCGCTACCCTGCAGATGGGTGAGTAACAATATATTCGAAGGTGTTTGACAGCAAAAGTATTGTTGCGAAGCTGTTAGGAGAATATTCAGGAATAGAAAGTTCCAGAATATTAAGGAATGTTCTGGAAGGATGTAGAATGTTCGAGAAGGATCACGCGAGTTCCATGAGTCACTAAGTCGTTTCTTCTACACTATAATATTTTTGCTTGGGATCACGGAAGGTCAAGTAGAGTTGAGAGAAGTACTTGCTAGGTGGTCGGACGACCTGAGCAAGGTTGCGGGAAGATGCTGGACCGGTCGTTTTAGAATGCATTGTAGCCTATGTCCAGCAGTTGTCTTCCTGTGGCTGATAACGAGACAAACGAATATTACAACCAGACTGTGATGCAAAGCCTGAGTCCTGAGTGGCGACTACGCTATAGAGGACAACACTTATCTGCCAGGCTCCAAGCTGCCAAGCCCTGAGTTCAATAAAAGAAAAAGATCGGAGGCGAAGATCGGACAGTTACGGAGACAAAACTTGGTGAAAGATGGGCTACCCTGCAGATGGGTGAGTAACAGTATATTCAAAGGTATGAGACAGCAAACGTATTGTCGTAAAGCTTCTAGAAGGAGAATATTCAGAATTTCAATATAATTTAAGCGAAATTTCCAGAACATTGTGCCATTCATGGTCAGTTCAGACAGAGAGACGCGTAGATGAGAGGATATTTTTAATGACACTAAAATAAACTTTAAACTTTTAGCAGAAACTTGAGATCGCGCAAGCATTTCGTCATGGTTAAACGATAAGACACTTTAGGTTATGGTAATGCGGTCTTACTTCTCGTAGTCAATTTTCCGCAATTAGGCCCGAATTTGTCTGTCCCGTTTTGCGTGGGGAGCTGACGCCGGCCTCAGTTATCGAACCAGCTTAGCCCTTGCAGAAAGTGTCTGAACTGACCCTTTATCCATAGGAGGCGTTTAGGAGCTCTATCGTCCTTAAGAGTCCCCTTACCCTAGACTTCTCCATACAAACTTAGTCTACGTTTAATTTTGAAACCACATGTCAGATTCCGGTAAGAATTGGTAATTGTAAAGAAATTGCAATTATCTAGGGTTATAACTGGTTTCCTATGTTAAAATTATGAACTGGAAAGAAAATATAACGATTTAGAAGTTTCCCATACTAATGGTCAAAAATGATATAAAACACTATATTCTATTTTAAGTTCATATTTTTATTGTCGGAAACCAGTTATAAACCTAGATAATTGCAATATCTTTGAAATTAGAAAATTTTGCCCAAATCGGACATGTCGTTTTGAAATGAAACGTAGACTACGTTTGTATGGAAAGTTGTATTTTGGTCTAGGGTACGGGGGACTCTTTAACTCACACGTCCAATCTTGACAAACGTTACGTTTGGCCCTGCCGTCCAAGCACTGATGTAACCATACCGTCGTTGCAGGCATCGGCAGCATTCCGGACGCGGTGCTGACGGCCCTGAAGAACCACAAGGACCTCGGCATCCACTCGGAAATGTTCAGCGTCGGGGTCATCGACCTGGTCAAGCGCGGGTGCGTCACCAACAACAAGTAAGTTTATTTGTTTGTTTTTTCGTGACGTCGGTTTCTTAGAATCAAATCTTATACCTTTAAACGAGCAATTCTTGTATATACATATATTTATAAATTTCTGTGATCTCGAAAACGGCTGTAACGATTTCGCTGAAAATTTGTATACAGGGGTTTTCTTGGGTAAACAATCGATCTAGATTAGTTTTATGTTTGGGAAAACGCGTGTTTTCGAGTTTTCATGCGTTTTTCTTTCCACGCAGAATATGGTCGCTAATTTCGTCGCGCCCCGACCGCCTTGATTTTAGCTTAGCGGTTAAGGATACCGACCGCTAGAAAGAGTGTTACAGGTTCGAATCCCACTCGGTGAATTACTTTTGTTTTTTTTAATGTACTGTTTTTAGAAAAGTTTAAAGAAATTTAGTTAATGTTTGAGATGTAACCGACCGAGCAAAGCTCGGTCACCCAGGTACTAGCTCTTCTATTATCAGCTTTTGTGCATTTATAAATCTATAATTCACCTTCTCTTATCAGTACAAAATAATATGTTTTTGACCCTGGATACTTCGGAAAAGCAAGATTAGTGTTGCAGCTCTATAGTTCACTATCAATAGATTATCGGTATTTTAAATAAAACCGATAATATCGATAGACCATAGATAGTATCCGTTGGGACTTTTCGCTTGATTTTTAACAGCACAACAATGCTCGGATTATTATCCAAATTAAAATATATGATGAAAATTGTGACTTGTGACTTGAATCGGTAGTGAACTCGCAGCGTTAACGTGTGGGTCGTGGGTTCGAATCCCACTCGTGGAGAAATTTTAATCACATTTCAGAATATTTTAAATTTATTCTTCCATGCTGGTCTGGGAAAAGGATAAACTTAGAATTTACTAGCTGCTTCTCTTCCCGGGCAGATCGTAAAAGCCGATCGAGGGAATGGGCGAGACTTGAATCATATTAATAGGCGATGCGGCTAGCAACTCATTACTATTTTGATTCCTATTCCACCTTAACGCCCACTATCACGCTAAGCGTGGCCTAATTTGGGTCTAACGGCCATGGGCTCTGTCTGCCCCGTCAGGGATAAAGACGTGAAAATGTATCTATATCTGTACTTAAATTTATTCTAGGAAGAAGATGCACAAGGGGCGTATCGTGGGTAGTTTCTTGGTCGGAAACCGTCAACTGTACGACTTCGTCGACAACAACCCCTTCATTGGTGAGTCTAGAAACGTAGTTTATCAATTAGTATCGGCGCACTAAGGGCGTAAACTGCGTCAGGCGGGACGACGCGACGTATCTGCTATCTCTTTCACACGTAGAATTTGGAAAAATGATAGAGAATAGAGATTGCCGCAGTTTAAATCAAGAAACGTGCTTTATCAATTAGTACCGGCGCACTTAGGGCGTATACGGCGTCACGCGTCACAAGGCATCACGGGACATATCTGCTATCTCTGTCGCACGTAGAGTTTGTGAATGAGATAGACTAAACACGTCGCGTGGTCACGCTTGACGCAGTTTACGGCCCTTATGGCAAATAGCGCGAGTGTTTTTCACTGCCAAAGCATTATCATGTTTTCCCGCATTCATCAACATTTAAAAACTATTGCAAATCCTATTTCGCCTTATTATAAAAAGCAGACTAACTTTGCGTTAATACATTATCCGACCAAATGAAGTTTACATTCTCAGATGAGACAATAGCATATTACTAGACGTCAACTTAATTTGGTCGGATAACGGTTTAAACCTAGTAACAAAGTTAGTCTGCGTTTTATAATAAGACGGATTTTAATTTAAATACGTTTTGTCTCTTTCACTCTTTTTTGAAAATTCGTCATTGCTTAATTAAAACAAAATATTTTTACCCCCGACACAAAAAAGAGGTGTTTATGAGTTTGACGCCAATGTCTGTCTGTTTGTGTCACGTACATAGCTCTCGAACGGATGAACCGATTTCAATGCTGTATTTTACGTCAAAGCAAGTTTACTTGCGGTGGTTCTTAGCTATGTTTAATAAAAATACATACATACATAATATCGCGCCTGTTTCCCACAGGGGTAGGCTGAGACTATGGACCTCCACTTGCTACGATCCTGACAAACCTCTTTTGCTTCATCTAAACTCATCAATCTCTTCATACATGCCCTTCGGTTAATAAAAATATTAAGTTATTATGGGGGTGAAAGCTAAGTCGGGGAATTTTTAACCTGTCTAAACCTGTTTTTTTTACCTGTCACATGAAGTTGTTTATTTTTCAGAAATGTTGGAGATCGACTACGTGAACAACACGCACGTAGTGTCCATGCAGCCGAACATGACCGCGATCAACTCTTGCATCGAGATCGACATCACTGGACAAGTGTGCGCTGATTCTATCGGTTAGTTTTTTATTTATTTATTATATATTATCACGCGGGATTAAACAGTGAAAAAGAAAAGAACAAATGATGAGAAAAAAAACTTTGAAAGCTATAAAATCTTTATTATAAATTTTTGCAGACCACCATAAAAAAATTGATTTTTGAACTAGTCTCTTTCTTCATAATTTTTTAATAGGCTTTGTATTGTCCCATTGTAGAGCAAAGGCCTCCTAATGCTTCAAAAAAAAAAATGTATAAAAATTACAAACTGAAGAATTGTTGCATTCCAAAATGTTTAAATACGTAATATGTGTTCAGGTGTAGTATTTTTAGTATTATTTTCTTATTTAATTAATTTATCTATAAAATGTAAAATATGATTTTTTTACGAAATATAAATATATTATGAAAAACCTAACCTTGCTGCCCGCTGGCAGCGGGGCAAGGCCCAAGCTACCGGCGGTCAGGGTCGCAGAGAGAGAAACCTCCTGACAATGCGTGCCGTGTTCAGGGGTACTGCCTTCTGTATCTGACTCTTATTAGTTTTATTTTTGAAGTATTTTTTTTTTAATTTGTAAAACATACACGTCATCCATTTGTTTTACAAGTATGATTGATTATACTTGTAGATTTTTTTTATTATTTTGAAAATCGTATGGTATTCCAGGCACCCGCATGTTCTCGGGCTTCGGCGGGCAGGTGGACTTCATCCGCGGCGCGGCGGAGTCGCTGGACGGGCGGGGGAAGCCCATCATCGCCATCGTGTCCAACACCAAGCGCGGAGAGAGCAAGATCGTGCCCACGCTCAAAGTCGGTGAGTGCGACACACTAATGGCACCTTGTGGCATATCAAATTTCATCTAAATAAGTTCAGTGGTTGAAGCGTAAACTGCTAATTAACAAACAAACAAATATATAAACTCATTTTCGCATTTATAGTATAAGTAGGAAGTAGGATTATAGTAGGATACCGATACATACATACATACCATCACGTCTTTATCCCTAATGGGGCAGACAGAGCATTTTGTGTCTTGCGGTTCTATGCAGAGCCCAGGGCCGCAAGACCCAAAAGCCACTTTTAGCGTCATGGTGGGCGAGAAGATGGAAAAGCAATCAATACAGTGATGGGTTGCTAGCATCGCCTGTTAACATGATTTGCATTTTTGCCCATTCCCTCGAGCGGCTTTTACGATCTGCGTGGGAAGAAAAGCAGCTGGTACATTCTAAGTGTTTTTATTTCTCCCAGACCAGCATGGGAGCATAGCAGCATAGGATACCGATAGTCTATAGATAGTGTACTATCGAGCGGCAACACCATATTAAATAAATGTATATTATCTCCGCCAGGTGCCGGCGTGGTCACAACCCGTGCCCACGTGCAGTACGTAGTGACCGAGCAAGGGATCGCCAACCTGTTCGGGAAGTCGCTGCGGCAGCGCGCGTACGAACTCATCAAGATCGCACACCCTGACCATCGGGAGACTCTGGAGAAGGCCGCCTTTGAAAGGCTCAAGGTCATGCCCTCCCCTTAAGTAAGCGTCAAAAAACGGCTGTAGGATCCTAGACTTAGGGGTATATTCCACTTCTTACTTCTGACGTATGCGTCCCATTTTTGATCACGGGAAAATGTTTTTTTCTTCGTTAGTACTGTTTGAGATTCAAAGAAAAAAAGAAAAATACTTTATTTGGTGCAAAACAGGAGTTACATAAATGATGTTTTAAGGATTTCAAAGTATACAGGGTGACTTTTTAACCACCAGCCAAATTTTTGGTTTCGTTTAGTCCATGATACTGATCTTCTTTCTATAAAAAAAAGTTATAAAAAATTGATAAAAATTTTCGACCCGCCCATACAAAATCCGCTGGGCCAAGCGCTGATTTGTATGGGGAAGCCGAATATTTTTTTCGATTTTCCGGGATTGTTTTTACGGAAATTTGGCTGGTGGTTAAAAAGTCATCCTGTATAGGTATTGGATATAAAATCGCAGAATAATTGAATTGATCCTTTTCTGTCGCTCAAAACCGTCATTTGCCAGAGCGAGAGAGAGCGACCGAACGCTATAGCACTAGTGAGATCCAACCCTGACATTTCGTTTTGTTTCTAGAAGCAACTAGAAGCAAACACATCCACCTAAGAGGTGGTATATCTTTTTGACAATCAGTATGGGTAAATTTCTACCCTTATATAATTTGAAAACTAGTTATATACCTAAATGTATGCAATTTCTTTGAAATAACAAAATTTTGCAGAAATCTGGCGTGCAATTTCAAAATAAAAGCTAGACTACGTTTGTATGAACATGTCTATGGTAAGGGGGACTCGTGTTACTTATTCCACGTCTAGGATCTAATACTGTTGTTTAATATTGTTACCTATCGAATGAATAGCCGCTGAGATGGCATCGAATCAATTTCTACTCCAGTAGTTCTACCAGTATAGTAAGCGAATGTTATATCGTATGTAGATTCAAGTATTACTCGATAATGTTACTTATTGTAAACGGAGCACTGCCCAAATTGGCATGTTGAAATTTTCTTACATATTAGTGCAGATATTTTGTTTCATGAAGTCCGATGTTATGTTTTTTACCTGATTGCCGAGGCTGGGTAATATTTTTGCATTATGAAAGATAGAATGACAAAAATTGCATTCTTGTGGCATTTACGCCATTTGCGTTTTTCGGTGACCAAAAATAACATATTTTTCGTATCAATTTGACCCATAGTATACCTAAAGTTTGCACTAATGCACCGAACGTCATTCCAGGGAAGGGGGGGAGGTCAAATACCCCTTGGAATGACACTCAGTGCATTAGTAAAAATATTCAATTCAAAATTACAACACGTTTTCCCTTTATAGTAAATAAGCAATGGACTCAAATACATAAGTTTATTGAGAAAAAAGAAATAAAACTAAAGTATAAAATAAACCTATACTAAATATGCTAGTTTGCCTGAAGTGAAGCGCGTTGCTAAAGACAGAACGAGATGGAAAAGTACTGTAGCGGCCCTCTGCCCCACCCAGGGGACATAGGACAATAAGTAAGTAAATATGCTAGTTTAACAAAAGTCTTGCTCAAGCGGCATGTTAGTAAGAACGCTGGCTGCGTTTCCCTCGCTGGGTAGCAATGCTGATCCGTTGATCGAAAAAGCGGCCAGCCTTCTTGTCACCTGTCGCGGCTATCAGTCGCTAGATCTCCATAAAAAGTCTCTTCATATCTGGACTCATGAAGTGAAATATCTGTACATTTTCCAATTTAAATGCATTTTGTTTGTTGATTGGCCTACTGAATTAGACTGCTAGGAAAGTAAATAGTCATTCAAAGTGGTTGATATCAAATGAGGTTAATGTAAACAAGAGGATTGTTTAAAAAATCGTCCTATTAACTCATAAACAAGAACCTAGTTCTTAAAATTGATGATGATGAATGAAATTAAATTTTTGAAGTGAAAACTTTTTAGCGGCGTTGTGCATTTTTTTTGGAATGGTTAAAAAAATTTAAACTCGCGTCAGGACACGTGGCCTGATCGAAAATTCGTAAGACGGCGCAGGGCGCTTGCGCGAATGTTCGTGTGTGTTTATGTTACAGCGTGCTACGCGCATCCATGGATGGTGACAGCTGAAGGCTCTACCGTCTGTGTAGTGGCCATACTGCTGTGTATTTGAAAATGATTTTGTTAAAAATGAATTTGGTCATGCTTGTGACATTTTTGACAGACTGTGGTTCAGAAAAGATTTGAAATATTTTATACTGATAATTAAAGCAATTCGTGCAAAATTATTCCCTAACCATTCCAAAATATCAAAAATGCACAACGTTAATATTCAAGTTTTCACTTCTGCCGGCACTCCCAGAGTGCAACCCGTCGTTTTTTTATCGATTGTACTCTGGTTTCGTTTGGTAAAATCAAGGTTTCGTTTAAGTTGAGCACTCACGGTGCAGATGTGAGATATTGCGGGTTCGAACCCCACACAACTTGTTTCATCAAATATTTTAAAATTAGATAAAAAAGTTTGTTTGCCCTTGTTTGCATTTACCTATTTCTGCCACTTCCTAGTCGTTAGTGAAATGCCTTATAAACGTCAATAGTTAGTCAAAGTAGTGACGTTAGATGTTCAAAATAAGAGAAAATGTATTTCATCATTTTTATGAAGATTTTTATTTCCGAATTTTTTGTGAGATCATACAAGGTATATTTTCGAATTATGTCAGTTTATATGGTATCTGTTTTGTTAAACGTTTTATTTTATTTAAGTACATTATTTTTATTATGTATAGTTATACATGCTTACTGTTACATATACATTTAGACGCCAGATGGAAATATTGTCATTTTTTGTATTTAATAGAAATAAACGTACAATTTTAATATGTGCTTTGTTTTATTTATTATTCACCTACCAGCCTAGGATCAGTTCAGATAGAGAGGAAAAATTCACTAACTCGTTAAAAATAAGACCGTATGTAATACCATAGCCTAATAGTACAATACGATATAAATGCGTTATGGTGGTTATACACACGAGGCGGAAATTAGGTACCAGCCCGAGCCGAAGGCGAGGGCGTAATATAGCAGCTGTGTGTTAAATCAATATACGCACGTATATTGTACGACGTTTTAACGCACTTGCCAATGAAAAAATACCTAATAAACTGATTCTTTTAATTTTAAATAAACTCAACCATAATGCCATGCACATTAAAGCTTTCCCGCAGCGCGCTGCCTTGTCAGTAGTCTTTTTGGTAAAGTATACATTTTGTACAAATTAGTCATTATGGGAAAGGAGACATTCAAGTCAGTTGTCTTTTTGATAAAGTAGACATTATGTACCTGATCGCCTGGAAGGCGCCGCGCGAAGCGGCGGGGGCCCAGTTCGAAACTTGAGAAAAAAACAAATGGCAAATACCTACATAGTGCGATTATAGAATATAACTTCACCATGGAACTTCACTTTTTGTATTTATAAAGCACGCGTGTAATATGAGCTGCTTAATATATCTAAAACCGGTGAAATTAGATCCACTTTACGAGCAAGTGTACTACTATTACCTTTTATCTTCTCTTTTCCTCTCCTGGGTCTGCTGGAAGAGATTTCTTATGAAATAAGCATTACCTATGTACTCAATGTTCTTACTTTGTTTCTGTGTTTGTATTTTGTGTATATGAATTTTGTAAATAAATAAATAAGTGTATTGAAAAGTGTAGTAACGTTTATACATAACAAAATGCACGCGCGACGATACTCGCGGGACCGCGCGGGCATACTCGCTCTTTTTATGCAGTTTATTTTTATAGTTATCATTGGGTGAGGCCTATGTCAAGAAGTGGACGTTATGCGGCTGAAATGATGATGAATTTTATAGTTTAGGGTCTATTTTCGAGTGTCACAAAAATCCTCTGATGCGATCTCTTTGTCTGAACTGGTCTGAACCAGGGACCGGAACCGCTTACCTTTTGAAGGGTTTTCGTTCGGGTTTTTGATCGACTGGTTTTCGTAAACCCTAATGATTTGTTAACCATATCATTTGCTTACCCTGACAAAAGGCTTACTAATACAATACAGTTAATTCAACTAAGCACTAACCAATATCGCAAAACCTTATGATAGGCTTACCCTATCAATATTATTTATACGGCCTCAAGCAATTTAATCTTTATTTGAATAGCATACAACACATAACTGTTTGTGCAAAAAGTTTATAGGGTTAGCGAGACGACGCATCGGGCTAGAAAAAGAAGGCAGGCTTTGTGGATGTCCAAACAGCCATTTAATAATTATACTAATTGCATTCACATAAAACTTATATTACATTGTTTACAGTTGTTTCTATGAGTTTGGAAGTAGTAGACAAGACTGTAGAACAAAGAGGGGGAAAGGGTAACCAACTTAATGCTAACAGGTATAATCGGAACTTTAAGGTTACTGGTAAGTCCAGTTACCATTAGTTAACTGATTCAAAGGAGTTACCATAACGTTAGGGTAAGTCAATCGATATGCTAACTGTAACAAAGGGTAAGCTTATGATGGAGTTACTCCATCGATAGACTTAATCAAATAAAGGGGTTTTCCGGTCCCTGGTCTGAACTAACCGCCTTAGGCTACGCATAGGCCCGTTCTGCTTGCCATAACATCGGAAAGAATACTCTTCATAGATTGAAAATTGCTACATACCGGGAAGAACTGGATCGTGAAGGTCAGGGATATCATGGTATAGGTGAAGTACATGGTGGGATACGATAGGATCAAAATAGCATGGATGGTTGGCTTGCATAAAAGAAGGTTTATAATAATAAAATAATATAATCTATACTTACTTAAATAATACAACTAAAAATTTGTGTCTTTACATTGAATACATTTATTGACATAGTAATATGGTAAGAACTTTAAAAAAATGTCCGTTTGTCTGTCCATGTTGTTTGTTTGTACACGGAGGCTAATCTCTGGAAATACTGGACGGTTTCAAATAAAACTTTTATGTTATATAGCTGTTAAGCTTGGACAACATATATGGTATATACTTATTATTGATTTTAGATAATGGAACACCTGACGCAGAACCATTGGTCCAGCTAAACTATAATAAATATAAAAATGACGCCTTAGCAAAAGTTGTTCAGCTTGATGAGCATTTTCCGGAGTCATAAAGTCCACGCGAACCAAATTGCGGGCTTCGGCTAGTATAGTATAAGTATAACATAAAAATTTGCTGCGGCGCCTGCGGCTGCAGGCCGTTTAGAGCACAGGCGATGCTGATGATGCAAATAAATACAAATGAAAAGTTTCTGATTACATATTTCTGAACGCAGCCACACAGATTAGACAGATTATATCGCAGCCAGGTCCTGCTGTCATCATGCAAGCAGCAATATGCCAACTTATAAACATTGTCCCTGAAATAAGGGAAAACAACTAATTTTGTATTTTTTTGCTTCTGGCTTGATTATTCAATGTTCCCTGTAGGTAACATTGAATAATCAAGCCAGAAGCAAAAAAAGAAAAACGAAAAAAGCTTTAAACTATGTACCTATGGTATTGTGTACAATACTTACAAAGGTAGATAGTTTTAAGTTATTAAAATATTTTTTTAATATGTTTGAGTTACTTACTAGGTGAGTGATACAAAGACTCTAGTGACTGTGTTGCTAAAAGTACTTTTTAGCTACACATCCTCACTAGACTTACACGTTTTTAATTATTGTAGTTTGATATGGCTGATAGCTGATATTTAAATTTGACTATGAAGAAATCAGACGAATAAAGCTGCTCCCAACCAAAGCAAGCTGTAAACTTTTGAGTAATATAGAGTATTACAATACGGTATTTTTAGTATTCATATCAATGAAATATGTCCAAAAAGATGTAAGTTATAAGCTTTTAAAATCGGATGGAATGTGAAACTGTAAAGTTACAGAAAAAAGATGCACGAATAGCGCTCTTGACGCCACTGCTCGCGCGTACAAAAGATATAGCGAGATGTCCCCACTACGTTCCTTTTTCTTCATAGAAATATCGCAAATGTTAATTACTACTTTATAATTTGGCCAATTTTCTAGCTGTTTTCAAAAAGTAGTTTTTTGGTATTTCTAATTTTATGTAAAATACTAACTTATATTACCAATAGCTATATGTTTTATCCGTGATTAAAATAAAAAGACTCGTTTAGTTTTCAAAAATCTTTTACTTTTGTGAGGGAGGACTGTGAAGTATATCATTTTAACAATGTAAAGAAAGGAGTTTTATTTCAAAGCGTTGGCAACACTTCACTTCAAGTCATGTTTATGTCAAATCCATTCATTTTTGTTTCAGCAAAAGCCACAAATCTACAAAATAAATGTTATGTTAGCGTGTCAGGACTTGTTTTGGTGTTTATTTGTTAATTCTGTGTGATTTCTTTTATCTGTTTGTCATTTTAGTTGTATTTACGAACATTACCATTGAAAATGACGACTTTCGAACACATGTTAGCTTTTCGCGGAGAACTGTTGATCATAGGAAAATACAGAATCATCAGAAGAATAGGTGGTGGTTCGTTTGGAGACATCTTCCTGGGGATAAACATTTCAAATGGCGAGGTAAGTGCTTTTCAGACCTTCTAAAAGCATGTCAGTTTGACCTGGTTGACGCTCAAAAGAGCAGGATTGTGAAATCTGGTGACGGAATTTGACCAAATGGCAACCTAGATTTTAGGCTGACAGATGTAGCAGCTAAAGATAGGACTGAGAATAGCCTAATCTAGAACTTTGACATGAAAATAACACTCCAAGTTAGTTGTGACCTTGTTTGTTGACAATAACAATGAAGTTTGGAGATAGGACTTATCAGCTGATCATACATACTAAAATTAGACACATTGTTGTGTTATTGTACTTATTGTAGTCTTGCTTATTGCTGTTTATACTTATGCTTTTACCTGCTCAATAGCACCCAGATAGTATTTGGATAAGGACTGTTTTTTTTGTCAAATGTTATTCTATGTGCACTTTGTCTGTTTGGTAGTTGTTCTGACTGAATTTTGGGACATACATTTTTCTAAATTAACCTACTATTGTGTATGCAAACAGATAAAAAGAAAAGTAAACTAAATAATAGAGTTCTAGAATTCAGTACTAATTTCTGTGTCAGGCTTGTGTGTCTATGATTTCTCTATATCCACCTTAAACATTGTAAAGTACATGCTTAGGTCCAATGTATACAAAGTTTATAATATTACCTCTCATACACCAGTGGTATCATACTGAAAGTGTAAAGATTTGTCACATTAAACAATCTTACTGTGTATGTTTTTGATTAATATTATAACTACATGATATAAAAAATATCACTAAAAAAAATATTATTTGAAAGCAGCCAGAAAATTGATAATTAATGAAGTAGTTATTAGCATTTTAAAATATGTAAGTATAAGAGAGGAATGTGTCAGGGATACCAACTCTTTTGTATACGTGAGACCGTTGTATGTGTATCCTTTTTCTGTTAATTGACACTTTCCTCTTCCATCAGATTTTAGAAGCTTATAACTTACTTCTTTTTGGGTAAATAAAAAAAATCTATTTAGTTTTCGGTTTTGGATTATGTTACATATCCTGTCGTCTGTGCAAAACACCAGACACAATAGTAAAACAATGCATGTCGACCGGATCCCGGTCTGCTCACAGATGACAGGTTATTGATATGAATAATAAAAATAACCGGAGCCTGGAACCTCTGGGTGGCGGCGGACTAGCATCATGAGCACTACGCCACGGAGTTTGTCAATTAACAATTCAAGTAAAAACATTTAATAACCCTGACTTTCACCTGTTTAACTCATCATGTTATCAGCTGAACCAATTTCAATCAAACAGTCAAGCATGTGCAACTAAATTACCTTTCAAACAAAAAAAGAAAAACAAAATGCTTTCATGTGTATAGGAGTTACAATGCCACAAACTAAGACACGACAAACTTATGACAACTCTCTTTTTGAATCGGTGGTTAAAAATGAACATAGTACTGCATAAAATGAGTCATATGAGACATCCTCTAACATCTACCTAAAGTAGTTATTTAAGCTCAGTGTAATGTTACATTGATTATGTGCACTTTATGGTGTAATGGTGGTATCAAATTCATGCAGATGTTGCAGTCCACAATTTCTGAGTAAGGAATTTGATAACAATTACACCAATATAATAAATACGAAAGTTTCTGAGTCTATGTTTATTGGAACGAAGTTCCTTATCGCGCGTTGCGAAAGGGGGCTAGACGGAAAAAATTAAGACCAAAAGTTGTAACGACACTTTTTGCTATAGTTGTAAGCCGTGTGGCGTGCGCGTGTTTCTCTGTCTGTCTCTCTCCTAATTAATCGAAAGGAACTTCGTTCCATCCGGGTGTCCCTTGACATCTCTCAAGTTTTTTATTATTACTTCGTCATGCGCAAACAGCTGGACCAATTTTGATAAAATTTGGTATGCAAGAAGCTGACAACCTGAATTAACACAGGCTACTTTTTCCGCGGGCAACACCGCGGGGCGCAGCTAGTTTTATTATAAATGAAAATACTTATCTATAGACTAAAGCTTATTTAATACTAGCTGATGACTAAAAATGGCCAAGTCCTCTGGCTGCTCTGGCCAAGTCTGGCTCTAGTAGTTCAGAGAGGGTTGTGCTCCTGCAGTGGAGACTAAAAAAGACCTGATGATGATAATGACTGCTGCACATTTTGATCTAACTGACTAAAGTAAGGGAAATAACTGCAAAGAATTTTGTACATTGACACGTCATTTTCTATCTCTATCGCACGAGGATTATTATATTACTGTCAATGCCATGTGCGAGCGGGAAAGCTATATAATTATGCGCGTGCGATGATATAGAAAGCGACGTGTCAAATGTCAATGTACGAGATTTTTTGTAGTTATCGTCCTTACTTTATTTTGATTCCTTTTTTCACGTTCTTGCCCACGTATCGTTAAAAGTGTGAGTTCTGACACGAGTGAAATTAAACCATATCGTTAACGACATTGAGTAGATATTTCTTTAAATTCCTTTGCTGAGTAAGGCTTCTGTACGTGAGTACTAGTAGTTATTCTGTGTCCTGGGCACTCTGATTAACTCGAACGGGTGCGGCCGGGAGGGACTGTGGTGCGATTTTTCAAACGCGGAGTCACTAAACGAACGGTTTTTTGTATGGAAAAACCATTCGTTTAGGTGACTCCGCGTTCCAAAAATCGCACTACTGGTCAGCTCGGCTTCGCTTTTTTGACTGCTTAGTATTTCATAATACGTAATTTTTGTTTGTTAACTTGTACGTAAGAATCACATGTTATAATGTGTCAGCATTGTAATACATTTAAAGTATTTATTAATAAATATAAGTGTAATTAAAAGACATAATAATATTACAAAGCCCTTCCGGGAAGTAGGTGTAGGAGTAGGTACTAAATAAACATTTGAATTTAGATTTTTTTATCAAAGATCCGCAAGACCTAGTGTTATCTGTCTGGATCTTTAGGGATAAAGACGTGATAGTATGTATGTATCTCCAAGTCTTCTCGTGGATGTCGTACAAAGCGACTTAGGAAATACAAGCTAAATAAAACTTATAAACATCAATGAGACTTCTACAACCCGTCTGGCCAGCAAGGAGAGTGTTTGCCAAGTTCTCTGGCTGCTCTTGCCAAGTATGGCTTTGGTGTGGAGACAAAAAGACCTGATGATGATTGATGATGTTTTGTAAAAAATAATCCCTATTTCCCTTGGTCACGCCAACACGCGTGACGGGCTGGATTGATTTGAATGAAGGGGAGCGAAGCCCGCGGGATTCGCTCTCCGTGGGTATAGTTTTAAATGAATTTGCAAACGCCATTTTGGATTCCAAAAACGGTTAGATTTGGATCTGCTACCAAAAAAAAAAATCGGTACATGCGGTTTGACGGAAACAGTTTTAAAGTTTCAAATAAATCGCATGCAGTTGAAAATCAGCGGCTAGCCGGCCGCCTTAGATTATTTGAAAAATAAAACATAGTTCAATATATGGTGATAGGTGAGAATGTCTCGGCACGCGGCCTCGAGAACGCCGACTTTCGTTTCAAAATGTTTAAGATTTTTCAAGCAACTAAAAAAAGGATTTTTTTTTCTTTTCTTGATTATGGCGGTCAAACTTCGTTGAAGCTTATTTTGCCAGTGTCTAGTAATATCTCTTCTTTATTCCTAATCCTAAATCCTTAACTATACAATCAAAGGTTGGTATAGGTCCTTTGATTGCTTCAGGGGAGCTTCTGGTGACAAATCTATACGAGTCCACTTGTTTTCATAGCCGATTGAGTGGCGGACGGCGCCCAAAGACGCCCACCGCAGTCCGCAAATAAATATCACTACAACCGCACTATGACTGTCCACTTTAAACATTTCACATATTGTCCATGAGAATGAGCATTTATAACACCAAACTACACCAATTTCATATTATAAAGTCCTCTAGAATCAATTTGCAAAACAATTTAAAGCAAACTCCAACTGGACCCCTTGACTTCCCGCCAAAAACTCTAAACTAGTCTTAGCGACTTGATTCTATTTAGCAAAAAGAAACAGCAGGTTCCAGCCAGTGGCTTTCGTACACGTTATTTTCCGGAGCCCCTAATTAAGGTTTTAATGTAGTGTGTGAGAGGGAAAAGAATCTTTTTCCTGTAGATAGGTTTATTTGGTGTACACTCGACAGTTTTCAAAGTATGAGGTCTTGGTAGGTAGGTATGAAGCGAGAGGGTTATTTTGGTTTTTTAGGACATAATATATAATTTGTGATTTTGGTTATCTGGATAGGATTTAGACAGAGAGGCATTTTACACACATTTGATTGGCTTTCTCGCTCGCACAATCAAACATTTATAAAGATCAGATCAAAGTGTCTAATTCAACTTTTATACTTTTAAAGTTTTCAATGTCCGTTATGTATGTACCTACTTACTCATTTTAAATATTTTACAAGTACATAGGTACATACATTTCGTTAGCTATTCTTGCTGCTACCACTCATAAACCTCGAAAACGGCTGGACCGTTCTGTTTCATTTTATTTCTGAAATTTAATGTTTATATGGTGAGAAAATATGGAAGAATGAATATCCGAATAAATATTATAATGTTTCATTAAAAAACACCCGCAATAATCGACATATAGATTTAGTACCTGCAGTAAATATTATTTTCTACCACATGGTAGAAAATATTCTTTGAGGCAACACCAAAGATGAATGACAGCGTTTAGAAATCAGCCAGTCAACTAGGTCAATTTTATTGATTTTATTTTATTATTATTCTAATTAATACAAATCAGGATTTAGTTTTATCAGTATACCCCACAGTAAAATAATATAATATTTTATTATTTCTATGTGGCATAAAAAAGTTGAAACTACTGTCTACTTTCGCTTCCGTTTCTAAACGCATTACGTCGTCCATTCAGTCAGATTCCTAAAATGTAGCCGAGAATTTATTGTTGTTTTTATTCCTCCCGTGCGTAAATTCGTGGGATCAATTAATTAATTCATATTATCCGTGATCGAATAAAAAAATCCTTAAAAATGTCGTCGAGTTTTATTAAAGAAGTTGTTTTCACGGGAAAATATAAGGTGATGAAGAAAATCGGATTCGGTTCCTTTGGAGATATATATTTGGCGATCAACATTGCAAACGGCGAGGTAATATTATCAGTTCATTTTATAAATGCTTCCTATTCCCTGTTTCTCACGTTGCGTAGGCATACGATACGACATTGATGGCGCGTATTCCTGTGTGTATCTGTGTGAGCAGCGTGGTGGGGAGAACGTGTTGATTATTTCAATGACGTAGGTAGGTAGGTGTATTTGAAGAAAATAATGTGACGATTCGTCGGTGTAATATCTAGTATAGTAATCTCTAGGTCACTTCAACTCGCGTGACTGATCGATAGTTATCTGTAAACTTGTAAAGGGATGCTTCCTTTTTTTGTTACAAGCTTGTGGATTTTCCGGATTAAAATACACTCACAAATCCCACAATAATAGCATCATGAAGAAAAAATATTTAGTTATTAATATGGGTACCAGGTTATTAAGTTTATAATATAAACTATCTACTATCTATGTGTTAGTCATGGGTACTATATCTTTTTTAAACCCGACAAAAAAAGACGGGTGTCACACAGACAGACAGACCAACAGGCGTTAGCATTAAGCTAACGCCTGTCGGTCTGTCTGTCTGTGTGTTTCTCTGGCCTCGTAGCGCTCGAACGGGTGAACGAAGTTTGACGTGAAATCAGGTGTCCTTGCGGTGGTTCTTAGCTACGTAAAAAAAAAATCGATCCAGCAGTAAGAATATCAACTCTATATCTAAAACATGGCTTATAACTAAATGACCCTATCTAGGTAAATTCTGTGACAAGACACGACCTCCGTGGCGTAGTGATCACCATGCTAGTCCGCCCCCCAGAGGTCCCGGGTTCGATTCCCGGTCAGGGCAAGTTGGAAAATGGCCTTTTTCAAATTGTCCTGGGTCTTGGATGTTTATCTATATGTGTATTTGTCATAAAATATAGTATCGATGAGTTAGTATCCCATAACACAAGTCTCGAACTTACTTTGGGGCTAGCTCAATCTGTGTAATTTGTCCCTATATATTTATTTATTTATTTATAAGAAAGCACGCACGTTAAGTGAAGAGTAATTTCAGAAGCTTATCTATTTTGTCGTTAGCTCAATTGGAAGAGCGTATTCCTGAGATTGTCGATGTTCGCGGTTCAAACCCCAGCAGCCCAGCACAGACTATTTTATTATTGACTAGCTGACCCGGCGAACTTCGTACCGCCTCAAAAACCTCACGGAGCCCGAGACTTTCCAACGAATGCAAAACAGTGGAAATCGGTTCGTGCGTTCTGGAGTTATAGCGTCAGGAAGGAAAACCCGACTTATTTTTATATAGTAAATTAAAGAGTGTACGATTTTTCGTCACTTTTTCCTCACGAATTACTACGAAAGTAACTTTGTTCCAATCGAGTGTTTCACAACATTTGCGTTCATTGTTTTTTATTAAATTATTTATTTGTGATGAAAATTAATTCAGCAGTAAGAATATCAGCTCTTTATCATTATCTGAACCATGGCACTAGATGGCGGCTGGCGCTATCTAGGTTTCTATAAAAAAGTGTTGCTGCAGTCGTAGCTTGAACATCATTTAGGCTATGTATTCAGAGACAAAACAGTGATTTTTAGAATTTTTGTCTGCTTGTCTGTGCATTTGTGCACTCTAATCTCAGAAACGTCGGAACGAATTTGGTTGCGTTTTCATTCATGTATTAAGATATGCTTCACTTAAAATTTACTTTTTGTTTCATTTAAATAAAATTGTATCAATTTAAAGAATCACGTAAAAAATAATTAGTTCGAATAATTTTTCAAAACTAAATCTGACTTCAACCCCAAACTACACAACCGATTTTAATTCAATTGGTCCAAAAACCTTTCAAATAAAAAAAAAATAATACTTTGATGTTACAAATTCCAATTCGGTTCAGGCGTTTTCGAATAATCTGTGAACATACTTAAAAAAAAAAGATTCCAACGAATTGATAACCTCCTCCTTTTTGGAAATCAAAAATTGCTTTAAAATAACTGATCAGTTCCATTCGCTAAAAAGTTAATATCAAGTAGTTAAAGGTACTTTATTATATAAAATTAAAATAACAGTTTAATCTTCCTTAATTAACAACTAAATTAAAAACTAAATTAAAATCTAAATTATACTCTAAATTAAACTAAACAAATAATAATAATAAAAAAGAAAAAAAATAAAAAAATAAAAATATGAAGTTGAAAATAAACGTAACTTCTGCAAATTTGCATCAAATAAAATATTCATCTTTCTTTTTCTTTCAAAATAAAGAGTTTCGATGGTTTTAGAGTATTTAAAAAAAAATCAAAAATTTTTTTTTATATCTTTTGAACTAATTTTTAACCCCTGAGTAGAAAAGAGGTGTAATAAGTTAGACGCTAAAAATGCCCGTCTGTCTGTGTGTTTGTCCGTTCGTCTGTCTTTCTGTACTCGAACGATGGACCGATTTCATTGCGGTTTTCTATGTGGAAGAAATTTTCCATGCGGTGGTTCTTAGATCTTAGCCATGTTCAATGAAAATCGGTTCAGTCGTTTAAAAGTTATCGGGTGTCAGTCGGGGTTTTGTAATTTACCTGGCAAATTCAAATAATAGATGGCGCTTTCAAATTCAAATAATAGATTCCGCCACTTATGTGATGTGTGATGGTGTTGTCGGTTTTTTTAGAGTAATCCATTAACTCATTCTAATAAAAGACGTTTTTGTTTTTACGGGTTTGTAATTTTTTGTATGAGGGTAAATCTTGTAATTTGACAGGATCGTAGCCAGCGGAGCTCCATAGTCTCTGCTTACCCGTATGGGAAACAGGCGTGATAATATGTATGTATGTATGTACTGTAAATCTTTCTCCGGCTTTATCTCATTTCTAGTATTACAGTCTGCTTTCCCAATCCTTCTTTTGGACCGTCACTGATTCTGAGTTCTATATTTACTGTAAATGTATGTTTATTTATATGCCTACGGTTCAATTATAAAGTGGGTAAAAGAAGCTAGAATATCACATACACCTGTAGTTGCGTGTGAATATGTATAAAATAGAAATCCGTGTGAAATATGTAATCGAAAAATACAAAGACTCATAACGGTTGTTGTGGTATGAGACTGTAGTTCTATGTTCCGTATTTTTTAAGTAGAATATCTCCTATACTATGTAGATTGAATACGTCATACGACCCTAGCTAGATATCTGTTCCGTTTCAACGTAACTAACATCATCAAACAAAATCCAACAGGGTTCATATTGTACCTAATTAAAAGCAGTGGTAATATTAGTAAGACTCCAAATCTTCCGGTGGATGTCGTAGAAGGCGACTTATGAAATACAAGCTAAACAAAGCTTATAAACATCGTGAGACTTCTCCAACCCGTCTGGCCAGCGAGGAGAGTAGGTAGGCCAAGTCCTCTGGCTGCTATGACTCGGCTGGTACAGTACAGAGAGGGTCGTGCTCCTGCAGTGGAGACAAAAAGACCTGATGATGATGATTAGTAAGACTAAGAACTGATGTATGATTGCAACAAATGAATTGAACGCAGCGAGGTACTTAATCCAAAATACGCACAAACAATAACTCGTTTCTTGATATTTTGTAGATACAGATTACAGATACACTATTACGTTTTTCCTTTTTTCCGGGTAGAAGACCTTCATAAACATATTGTGCAACTAATTTGGATATACATACATAGGGGGTAATTACAATAATAGGTGTCACACATTTCACACATATTACCTAAAAGCCACGTTTAGCGTGATGGTTGAACACGGAATCTAACTAAATAGTGATGTGTTGCAATTTTTCTCACTTTTTAATTTGATTCGGGTTTATAATTTGCACAGCAATTATTTTATTTTCTTCCAAACCAGCATGAAAGATAACATTGTAAAACATAGCGTACGTGATGCAAAAGAGACAAAATAAAAGAACAGCTAAAAATCTGTGGGATTTTATTGGTAGCACGGAACAGAGTAATAGGTACCTAATACCTATTTCTCTATTCCGTGATTGGTAGATTTGGTAATGTATTCCCGGTTGCATTCTCAGCGTAACCCCTCCGTCCTCAGTAACTACGTTGAGAACCTGAGAGACCTTTATTATAGCTCACCGAATTTCTAGTGTAAATCACAACAAAAATTCGGTATCAGCATCCAGAGAGGTTTTATAAAGTATATTCGACCGTTTGTAGTCGAAACAGGTCGATAGTAATTTACTTATTACACTTATATTATAAAGGCAAAAGTTTGTAAGTGTGTATGTGTGTACGTTTGTTACCCCTTCACGCGCAAACGGCTGGACCCGTTTTGATAAAATTTGGTCTGTAGGAATCTGACAGCCTGGATTAACACAAAGGCTTTCTTCCGCGGGTAACACCGCGGGGCGCAACTAATAAGTCGTAAAATAAGTCGCTTTTCGTCCACTTAAGCTTAAATGATTTAGTAGATTTTGATACAGTTTTCACTATTGTGTGAATGATTTCTGGTAGGTTTTCGTATATGATAAAATGTGTCTACTGCCTACGGACTTCACCCCCAAATTACACAACCGATTTTGATAAAATTTCTATGAGACCACCTGACAGGTATAATCTCTTTCAAACAAAAACAAAAAGAATTTTCTAACTCGGTCCAGGTGGTTTCGAATAATCGGTAAACATACATAAAAAAAGATCGCGACGAATGAATAACCTCCTTTTTTTGGAACTCGGTTAAAAATGTGGAAATGGAATGCCGAAAAAAGTTTCTTGTACAATGTAGCTTGTGTATGTATTTTTTTTCTTTTTCCTCTCTTACATATTATTACATTTTTTTTTGAGGAAAAATAATTATATATACACATTAAATTTTGTTATTTTATTATACTGTTTTTACTGTCATCTTTTTATTAGATAGGGCTCTATTCCAACAGTGGACTGATATAGTCTGTAAAGAAAGAGTCAAGTTAGGATCATCCTTCCAGTATTACAAGAACAAGATAGTCACGCAAAACCAAGGCAACAAATGAGTATTGGCAAAATTCGCTAATTTAATTAAGTTTTAGGGAGTGCAAAACAGTTTTCTCAGAGTAAGAGTCCGGGGTTACCATAGACATTATCATAAAAACGTAGTCTAGCTTTATTTTGAAATTACATGTCAGATTTTGGTAAAAAAATATAATTTCGAGGAAATCGCATACATCTAGGCATATAATTAGTAGGGTGTCCCTTATATGGGTGAAAAAAAATTTTTTTCGGATATCGAAATGCATACCCCTTAATTCTTTTTACACTACCTAGACTTACTCAAATACAAAATTTCATCTTCCTATGTCAACATTAACCCGTGCCGACAGGGCTGTAAACATTTTGAAAATCGCCGTCTTTAACCCTTTACCTTATGTAGCTAAATCAAACGAAATAATTATAATTATAAAAATAATAATAAAAAAGAAAGTTAGAAAATAAGTAATTATTTTGTAAAAGAGAATACAATTACAGATCAACAAGTATATTTTCTTTTATGGGTCTTTTTTATTTACAGTCTAAATACAGATTATTTGGCTCTTGCACACAGCGTAGCAAAAATTGTTTTAGTTCTATCTTTTGTAGTGATCAAACCATGAAAATCTTGCATAAGTTTTACAGCTCTTTCAGCTGTATCATTTACTACCTTTCAAGAAAAACCTTTCTATTTCACTGTAAATAGCCAACATCGTCCCACGAAGAAACAGGTTTCTTCAAGAAGCTTCCATCAATTTTCAAACGAGACAGTAAATGTGTGCTCTTGTCAAAATTAAAAATCACTTAATGATTTTATTATCAGTTTATTAAAAACGGTGTAAGATATAAAACTATATTCTCAGTTACCATACAAATAATCTTTTTATTTACAGTCTGGATACAAATAATTGGCCATATCTTTTTTCGAGGAAATGTATCTCTCTTCCCAGAATCATACTCGTACAAACTCTCTTTTTGTAAGTTCACTACAATATTTTCCTTGATTTGGTTTATCAATTTCATCATCAAAGAGAGATAAAACAGCAACTTTTTCTGGCAAGTACCAAAGATGTTGACTAAACTTGCTCAGGGCTGCTTTAAGGTCACAGCACACTTATCAACTCGTAAACGTATCAACTCGAGCAGCTCAGTATTCTTTGTATGAAACTTCCTACTGCAACGCACACTATTCGGATTCGTAACGTAAACGCCTCGCCTCGGGACCAGCTCACGAACCGCTTCGGTGCTGGTCGGTCAACTATTGGTCCCCACGCTTGCGGCTCGTCGTCCGCGCGCTTACGCCTCTCCGTATGCGAGCTGACGTCTTTCCGTTTCCTCACACCCGCGTTTTATTTATTTGTAGATAATCAAAAATTGATGGCTATGATTGCCAACTCGCGTATTGTGAACCGAGACATAACCGTGCGCTACACTTTACGTTTAAAATGATCTAGTGCCAGCCAGACCAGAGCGGCCGGCGAGCGGTAAGCGCGGCGTCGCCCAGCCGTATTCGAGTCGACGTACCGAAGCTGAGCCTGTTTGGTTACGTGCCTACGTCAGGTTGACGCCTGGTTGACCGCGTGGCGAAAGGCGATACGGTGTCGATCCCTTTCCGAGTTGATAAGTGTGCTGTGACCTTTAGAGGTCTCTTTGTCAACAGTTTCGTATTCCGTGGGCCTAAGGAAGGTTAAAAGCTCAAATCTTGATTCGGTGCTTTCACCGCCAGACTGCATCCAAGACATGATTTCATATATATAACTGTAATGAGTAAACAAACGTCTTGAAGACACTTGTAGTGTTCGTTTATCCTTGGCGTTCATTTTAAACTGAGATTGCAAAAAACATATTTTCAAAGAGTAAATAGCTCTAGCTTTCTACCTTGCTTGCTTGATGCATTGCTCCAGGTGGTCTTGTTAATTTTTTTTTCTCATTATCTTCTAAGAAAATAATAAATAGTCTAATCAATTCCCGATAAGTCCTCACGGCGGCGTTTGTAAACATCTTGTTTTATTTGCGTCTCTCTCCGTCTATGGTGAAGATCCACAATTTTTTTTACACAGCTAGGCATAGCTCTGGTAGGTGTTCTAGCTTTTTCTCAGAATATAATAGACTGTCGAACGATGAGATTGGGGCTTTCATTAACAGTTAATTTAAATTCGCGAATTTTAAAAAAGAGGACTTCGAGACGTTTAAGCCGTAACCTAGCTCCAGTTATTTGATGGTTTACGTTCAGTAAGTAAGAAGTTACTTTTTTATTGCTTCTTAATTTCACTGTAATTTAAAATGTAAAACAATATGTGTTAATCCCGAGACTAACTGAGAACAAATGACAAATACGGCGAAAGCGTGCCGCTACTTCCGCGTAATTTGTATGAATATGATTCGATGCAAGTCGGCACGGGTTATCGTTGTCCAAATGAGGCAACAATTTATTTCTGAGTGTTTTAGGAACAAATGAACAAAACTAAGACCTATGCGTTAAAAAATAAAAACTTCGAAAAATAAGGGACACCCTAATAATTAGGTTTCAAATTCAAAATTTGAACTTGAAAGAAAATTTAGGGTGTAGAAGTTTCCAATATTGAAGGTTAAAAAATAATATTTAAACTATATTTTCCTTCAAGTCCACATTTTGACTGTAAAAACCAGTGTTAAATTACAAAATTTTACCGAAATCTGACACGTCGTTTTAATATAAAATCTAGACTGCGTTTGTATGGAAACGTCTGATTAAATGAAAATATCCAGTAACCGGTATTTGGAAGCCCTACTGATTCTATCTAGGGTAGTGGAACTCAAGTCCATGTAAGTTACATAGGCCATGGGCTCTTACGGACGAGCGCAAGTGTGCCAGCGACAGGTCGCGGCAGACGCGACAGTTAGCGACCATTTTTCGCTGGCACACTGTCGGGTCGTCTGTCTAAGCCCTAAATCGATAGGTATCAAATATTTGAGAACGGTATGCTCACATAATGAAATGTCATCATCATCAACATCATCAGGTCGATTTAGTCTGCACTGCAGGAGCATAACCCTCTCTGTACTACTGGAGTCATACTTGACTAGAGCAGTCAGAGGACTTGGCCTACACTCTCTACGCTGGCCAGACGTGTTGGAGAGGGTCTGCTTTGCAGCGCCCAACAGGGTCCTTGAATGAGTGTGGGATCACACCCTTCCAGGTTCATGTCCTTTTTTACTAACACTAACCATGTCATGTATGAGTGCATGTAAGCAAATAATAAAGAAATAAAAAGGTCCTATTGATGTTTATAAGCTTTGTTTAGTTTGTATTTCCTAAGTAGCTTTCGGAAGACTTTGAGTTCAAGTCAAGTCAAACTCAAAGTCATTTTTTTTTATTTAATGAAGGATAAATGTATCTGTTGATGAAGGTAATTTTGTTTTTAAACATTATTTTAGTGTAAAAGCTAAAAACTACTAGCTTTTCGGAACGATCACTGCTGGTTAGATTACGCCGAAAGAAACCCAGTTCATTCACGGCGAATAATAAAATGTATGTCACTCACTCTATTATCCAGCCCTGTAAGGGCTAAGGCCAATAATGAATACAAATCTATAATTTCAGTTCGAGACATAGAATGGTATAAAATCAGTAATAATTGTATCTCTTTAATGTTTCTTGTGAAAGAGTTTTATCCCACCAAAAACATAAAAGTGAAAATGGGAGCCAAGTTCAAAATCCAACAAAAGAATTCAGATCTAAATGGCCGCCAAGTTCTATAGAGAATCTTCAATTTATTTATAAAAATCTTACACATGGCCCATGTGACTAACAAAAAAATTAAAACCAAATATTTCAGATACGGATCGCTAAATCGAAAAATGGTGTGTGTGCACAATCACAAGCTTACAATATTTTTCAAAGACCTATTCAATACATACTATTCAACAATATCCCACAAGATGAGTGAGTCGAGAAAAAAAATTGACCCCACTTTACATAGATGGGAGTGGGAGCTACCCTAAAAAAATATTTTTCAAGATTTTATTACCACAATTTCGGCATACCCTTACAGCTATTGAGTAAATTATAGTCTCTGAGTTAAACCGAGGACGGACTGACAGACAGACACGGCGATACTAAACGGGTTCCTTGTTTACTACGGAACCCTAAAAACCGCATCAAAATCAGCCCATTCAGACAAAATCGACGGACCGTCACACAAAGACGCAAACAAAAAGACGCAAACACACAGACGCAACACGATATCCCTCTTTTTCGTTAGGGGTTAAAAATGTATCATAGCAAACCTGTGATATTTTAGTTGTTCAATGTAGTGGAAATCATGGTATAATAAAACAATATTTTATTATACCATGGTAGAAATAATTTTACAGTTATGGCAACATTTCTACAAGTTCTTTTGGTAGAATCAGACGTGCACAGTGAGCAACACTGCCACTGTGACGTCACGTAAAATAGGCTGACGACATCTTTTTAGACTTCGTAATAAAATGATTTTCACTGGTTTTTCGTAGTGTTTCTACGTTTTATTGTGTTTTTGAACAATAATAGACGCTAAATTTCATTAGTGTAGTGTAAATTGAGCTCGGTGTGATGGGCACATTTTAACTTTTGTGACGGCAAGTGATGAAGGTAAAAGAAAATGGCTACCTTCGAACGCATGTTGTTGACCAGGAAACGGGTGATAATAGCCGAGAAGTACAACGTTATTCGCAAAATCGGCGGTGGAAGCTTCGGGGACATCTTCCTAGCGATAAACATCAATGATGGAGAGGTAAATGCTATACCAGACTTTCCTAATTTTCGTCGTTCGTTCATCTAGCTTGACTGTATTCTTGCGTCAAGGGGGCCATGTATTTCGGGAATTTAGTTGTTGAAAATGGCGTCTGGGCGTATTCTTCGTGAAAAAATAGTATACCTACTTGAATATGATACAAGAATTGGATATTCATGTCGATTCTTGCTCAACAAAACCGTTTTACGTAATGCTCCAGGGTGCTGTATGTATAAAAAAAATATGGCTACAAAAACTGTGAAAGTAATCCTTTGTCATGTTCCTAGGACTCCTCATGTTATCCAATTACATGTACAGTTAGATGTAAAAAAAAATTGTTTTTTACTGAATTTGCTGTAGGATGTTTGAATACAATAGAAAACATTTTTTTTCTTTGGTGATCTGGGTCATCCTCACACATAAACAGACTTGAGGCAAAATGACCTGGATATTTGAGTCAGTATTGATTACACAAAGAGACCATTAAGTATAAGTTTTGTTGGTAATTACTATGCTCATTTATTGCCCTGGATGCTCAAGTTTTGAAATGTAAGTTTAGCATAGCCTTGATATAATATGATTCATAGATTTAGCCATTACACTGGATTATAGGTGAAATGATCCTAAAACCAACAAAGAATATTTTTTTATATATAGAACGGCATTCTAGATGGAATAGTATATTTTATGAACAACCCTTTGGTATATGCAATATCACCATCGTCATATCAGCCATAGGATTTCCATTGCTTGTTAGGCCTTCCCCAAGGTTTTTCAAAACAATTTGATTCAATGCAATATGGTGAAACATTATATTGTGAAGAAAGTACATACTTACTTCATTCAATTACATACTGTAATCAAAACATGTAATGCCATAAATAATGTATAATGCATTATTTAGGTATATCTACATTTTGAGCTTGTCTTAAAACATGCTTGGCTTGTAGAATGTGTTGACTTCCATTTTTGAAAAATTATAAATTTACCAGAGAGGGCTATGCTCCTGCAGTGGAGACTAGACCTACAGATTATGATGATGATATGAATTTACCAACCATCACAAGCATTTTGAGACTTCCATCTTGTTTTCCATATTGTTTTATTCTCTTCCTTGCTGGTCTCCTTCCTGTGCAGATTGTAAAAACTGATAGTGGAAATGGGCAAGATTTGAAACATTTTAATAGGCAATGCGGCTAGCAATCCATCAATATTTTGATCCCTTTTTCCATCTTAATGCCCACCATCATGCTCAGAGTGGCCTATGGGTGTTGTGGCCCTGGACTCTGCCCCGCCAGGAATAAAGATGTGAAAATGTTTCTGTATTGTTACTTTATCATCAGGTCTTTTTGTTTCCACTGCAGGAGCACGACCCTCTCTGTACTCTCATAGCCATACTTGACCAAAACAGCCAGACGACTTGGCCTACTCTCTCCATTCTGGCCAGATGGGATGGAGAGGTCTCATTGCTGTGTATAAGCTTTATTTAGCTTGTATTTCCAAAGTCGCCTTTTACGACATCCACAGGACTTGGAATGGTCCTATTCTACTCTGCCGGAAACCACATGGCATGTGTTAGTGTTACTTTTTAATTATTTGCAACAGGCAACGAACTTGCACTGTGCAATGGGCCTTTTTAGAATGCAAAAATGGCAGCCAGCTCAGCTTTGTATAAGAACCACAGTGCTGTTTTTCAGCTTCAGTCTTTTTGGAAATGCTCTTTGATTCTAAGCCTGTGAACTTCTGATGCTTCGGATGATGATGAAACAGAAATCCTATGTTGGTATATGATTTTAATTGATAATTATGAAGTCCCATAATACTAGTAACAGTATATGTTGGTATGACTACATTTTCTTAGTTGATGAAGAGATGGTTATTGTTTACATCAACTTTATCTACAAATGAGTCACCTTAATCCTGCTCATGTTGTTTTTGTACTGAATCATCTGATCTTATTAATTAATTAATATTCTTAATCGTTTAACATCCTTGGAAAAAGTTGTAAAAACATGTTTTTCTAGGATAGGTATGTGTTAGATTTTTGTGGTTTGCACCTTTTAGAAGAAAATGATCTGTGATGAAGGATAAGTCTGCCTATGCTTGCTAATCTTTTCCCTGATAGAAAAATTTAAATACTTGAATACCTGTTTTTGATTATTTCTATAGATTGATTGACAGGGAGAGTATGCTATGAACATTAAGTATAATTGTAGAATTTTGGCCCAATCATGTTCTAAATGAATTAATTAAATAAATTAATTTGTTAATCTTCCATGCTGGTCTGGGAGAAAAGAAAAACTTAGAATGTATGTAATGTAACTATGTGTAATGTAATGTATTTACAATTCACACCACCTGCTTCCTATGTAGGAAAACATTGTAAGGAAACCTGCTCACAATAGTCATAGTAAGGCTTTCTATGACTATTGTCACTATGACTTTAGGCAGCTTGGAAAATCATCATTGTTAGCTATTAACACTTGATAACAAAGAGATAATCCAGATAGTATCGATGAATTGCAATAACTACTTTTTTACTAGCCATGTATGTACCATTGCTTGGCAAAGCCCTACTTTCTTTCCTTCAAGTACTCTCTATCTTAGTTTTTTTTCTGTCCAATATTACAGGTATTCTGAAATAAGTAGGTATTTTGAAAGTATTGGTCAGTGCAGTGATGCAGTCCTCCAGCAAACTGCAAAGGTCGAGGCTTTCTGCCAATTCCTTTAATAGCTGATGTTATTTTGCAGTCTTCTGCAATTAGTTTCTCTTAACAATCTTCCAAAAAAAGAGGATGTTATCAGTTTGTCACGATCTTTTTTATTATGTTACTGAGTATACTTCCGAGGTGGTCCCATAGAAATTTTATCCAAATCGGTTGTGTAGTTTGTAAGTGACGTCGGTTTTTAGTTGTGAAAAATTATCATTTTAATTAATAGATTGCAAAATGTTTAGGCTAGCTGCCCATTGATGCCTGAAACCACATCTCCTGAAAGTTAACAGCCTAAGAAGACCAACCAAAATCATTAATTACCTATTTGAACATTATTACAAGGTTCATTTTAAAATAATAAATTTGCTAATATTTATTACTACCTATTGTGACGACGGTCCTCTTGCTACAAAATCTTAACATCACACTATTTATATACTATTTCTTTTAAATATACAAGAAAGTTAAAAAATCTTGACTAGTATTTTCTTGTTTTGTTAAAAAATATTAAAATTGACCACAAACGCTACACTGTTTGCTTTCTAGATTGAATCGTTGAGAGTGCACAAGATAAAAGCGTTGCCCTATATTAGTATAAGTAAAGGGAGAATGTCTGACACCTCTAATAGGCCACTTACAGACGAAAAACAAACTAAACTCTTTCTGATGGCTGGCTGGTGAGAATAATCTGCGTTGCTCTATTTCATTATAAGTAAAGAGAGAATGTAGTCTGACTGGCCACTTACAAAGACGAAAAACAAACTAAACTCCTTCTGATGGCTGGCTGGTTAGAATAATCGCTATTTCAAGTAAAGAGAGAATGTAGTCTAACTGGCCACATTTATAAAAACAAAAAATAAACTGAACTCCTGATAGCTGGCTGGTTAGAATAATCACATTGTTTGTTTGTTGCAGGAGGTAGCAGTAAAGGTCGAATCGATAAAGGCGCGTCACCCGCAGCTACTCTATGAGAGCAGAGTGTATAAGATGCTCCAAGGGGGCATCGGAATACCACACATAAGGTAAGACGAGGCGAAAAACTATCACTTTTGACTAGTCAGTTTAGACAGAGAGGAAAAATGCTTGAGAAATTTACGAACTCAATTGAAAATAAGACCGTATTACCGTAGCCTGAGGTGTATAGACGTTTAAACATGAAAAAAGTTTATTTTCGAGAGTCATAAAAAATGCTCTCCGCTGCGCTTCTCTCTGTCTGCTGAAGTGACCCTAATGTGCGAAGAAAAGCTACATGTTCTCACTTTAAACTATAAACAGTAGTTCATAAAAAAGTTTGAAGGGTTATCTAAGGCTTGATCAAGGCGAAATTTTTAATAATATCTGCGTTTTCTTTTAAATTATCATTTCAAATGGACTCTGAAAATTCAAATAACGCCTATTCCTATAATTGGCTTCTATTATTTGCGAATGGTTTTCTAAAATATGCAATGAAGTTATTAAAGTGAATTGATGGCTGTCAATCTGTTTAACGTTGCTATTGTCTTCCTGTAGGAGGTACCTACTTGTATTTTCCGTATGCCACTCATAATAGACAAACTCTACTTCTAAGACTAAATTTGGCTTTGCCGAGCCACATACGCTCGCACCTACGAACTAAGACCAAGGTTCGTCTTTGACGGACACGTCATGGAGGACATCATCAACACTTAAGAGTTCCCTTACCCAAGACAATCAGACGTTTCCATACAAACGTAGTCTAGCTTTTATTTTAAAACAACGTGTCAGATTTAGGCAAAATTTTGTAATTTCAAGGCATATGTGTAACTGGTTTTTATGCATCGAAATATGGACTTGAAGGAGAATATCGTTTAAATATATTTTTGACCATCAATCAGTATGGGAAACTTCTACACCCTTATATTTTCTTTCATATTTTGAATTTGAAACCTAGGTAATATGCCTAGATGTATGCAATTTCTATGAAATTACAAAGTTTCACCGAAACATACATATGATTTAAAAATAAAACCTAGACTACGTTTGTATGAAAATGTTTATGGTAAGACTTAAATAGGCAGGAATGTGCGCGAGCACTGAAGCGGCAAGAAGTACTGTCGCATACTGTGTGTTTTCTTTGTATAGGAAATGCCAGTTTTAATTGCAGTCAATTTGATTCACAATATTTCTGTGAAAGGCCGGCTTTTCTTTTAATCTTGTCGATTAGTTCGATAAAGTCTCTCTTATCAAATAAGCCTGATAACCTATTCCGATTCGTTTAACGCAAATTTTAACGGTACTAGGTTCTTTTTGTCATTTAATACGCTAATGTTGTCGACCGCGATAACAGTGCATTGCCAATCCTTGCTATATACATTAATGATAGTTTTACATATGGGGGTAGTAGATTGCTAAGACGCGTCCCTTACTTTGGCCCTATTAGGCTTAATGCAACACACCCAAAAAATTAACACACCCAAAAGCATAGGCTAATAGTCCATTTGGTCAATTGGGTATTTTCCTGGATCAAAAAGAAATTATTTGGTACTGTTATGGAAATAAAATGTTACAAATAATGTCATTTGTCACGATCAAACTCATTTTTAATGAGATTTTAGATTTATTATTCCAGACAGAAAAACTGATATTATGAGCGCTATTTGACTACAAAAATCGATGACGTCGTCTGCCTGTATTTCATATAAAATCCCATAAAAACTGTTTGTTTTGACGTTTTGAAAAAGTATCTGTGGAAAATGCGTATTCAGTTAGAAACTCACTCGAATACCATTCCCGTGCATATTGATTGATATTTCCTAACCGCTGAATGCGACGCACGTGTCGTCCCGGCGATATCGGAAGCGTGGCACGGAACGTGTCTCGTTGAAAGGCCGCGGTCCAAAAACATGTGGAAATTTACCTTTGCATTGTTCAAATTATGAGCTGTGGGTAAACTTTTATTTGGTTTGGAATTAACAGTAGCCTCCTCATTTTCATAAAACGCAGCAATAGGGACCCGCTGGTACTTCTTTGGATGCGGAGCCCCAAAAAAGGAGCTCTCCTAAATCAGTCCTGTAGTGAATATGCTGCTAATGTAAGAAATGCAAACTTTTTTATGCAATTGATAGAGAAGTGCACTTTAAATAAGTAACGTTATACAACTGATTAAATGAGTCATTTTGTGAATAAAACAGTAAACTATCCGCTAACAGATACTTGAGACACCGGAGAGTAACTGGCTACATTATGTCCAAGGATAAGTTTCCCCTTGAAAATCACGCGAGCCAATTCGCCAACAAAAGCTAGTTCCTAATGTATATTTTCCACGCACGTGTATTTTCAATCGCATCTATAATGAGCGTTTTTACACTGGGACGATAACGATAACTACACGACACCCATATCGTCAGCTCGGACATCCTCCGACGATATCGGGACGACATCTTTACCTAATGCTGGTCTGGGAGAAATAAAAAAAAACTTAGAATGTACCAGCTGCTTCTCTTCCCATGCAGATCGTAAAAGCCGATCGAGGGAATTGGCAAAAATGCAAATCATGTTAACAGGCGATGCGGCTAGCAACCCATCACATGGTAAATATAAATTAAAATTAACTAAAATTACTATACTATCACGTCTTTGTCCCTAATGGGGCAGACAGAGCATTTTTGAGTCTTGCGGCTCTAAGCAGATAGAGCCCAGGGCTGCAAGACTCAAAGGCCACTTAATTAAAATTAAAATAATATATATGTGTGTGAAATCTACCTTATTACTAACTCAATCAGTGTAATTTGTCCCTATATATTTATTTATTTATTTATAGTGTATAAGAATTTTACTAACAAAATGTATGAGTTTTAATTACTTGAATAAAGAATTTTTTTATTTATGTATTGATTGCTTTTCCATCTTCTCGCCCACCATGACGCTAAAAGTGGCTTTTGGGTCTTGCGGCCCTAGGCTCTGCATAGAACCGCAAGACCCAAAATGCTCTGTCTGCCCCATTAGGGATAAAGACGTGATAGTATGGATGGATCTTTACCTAATACAACTGATTGGAGTGCAGATTTTTTATGAATCGGCAGATCTTGATGGCTAATGAATGATTGATCATTCGCCATCAAGGTCATTCGTCTTGATGACCGTGATGATTTGGGTCCTTCGGGTCGGAGGAGGTGAACTTGCAAAATGTTACATTTTCAAAATGTTGAATGTTACATTTCCAAATTGTTGAATGTGGAAAATGTTGAATACCAAAATGTAGAATTAATAAAATGTTGCAATACCGAACGCGTACCTACATGGGAAGAGTAAGAAATAGGTTAAAAAGCGAAACCTCGCTAATGTCGTCCCGATATCGGCGGACGACAATTTTATATCGTTGACGACAAACGACACAGTCTACTAATAGAAAAATGTATGAAAATAGCAGTCGCACGATATCGTGTCGTTGTAGTAATCGCTCAATCAATCGTGTAGGTTTTCTTCAGAATAAACCTAGTAAACGTTTGGATGGCTGAACCTTGACATCGCTTACTTTGTCTGAAGCGGTGTGACTGTGAGGCAATAAGTCCCACGCGTTAACCGAGCGACCATTTTACTCGTGATTAGTATATGTGCACATTGAATTTATAAAGTATTTCTTTTAGAACAAATACACTGTAAAATCCTAAGAACAATAACTATGGGCAACATCGAACTTTGTTTCTGAGCGTTTGGTCCGATTGGTTGAAAATTTTCAAAGTGGAAATTCCATTTCACACTCGCAAACTACTTCGCTACCTACTTGTTTATTTATAGCACGTGCCAAACAATAGTAAAAAAATGAATCGCTATCTGTTGGCAATTTATTATTTATCATATCGCCAAGCAGATTTTTTTTTGTTTTCCAAGACTTTTACATAGTTGTAATCGGCTTTATATGACATCTCTCTCCGTAAATAACTTCCACGTTCTACTACCAATCCTCCAGTTCTAGTAGTACCTAAGTGCTAACAAACAAACAAACAAACAAAAAATATACAAACTCACTTTTGCATTTATAATATTAGTAGAATTACGGCAATTTGATCTTAACTCAACGCGATAGCTATTATGTATTCTGTGGCGATACTCTCGCTCGCGGAGGCAACGCCTGGTGTCATATTTTGATTACTAGCTAGAATAATTATTCGGCCGATAATTTCGTTATCATCTAACAGCTCCGCCAAATCCGCCTTTCACCGCAGGGCAAATCAACGAAGTCAATTTACCCGATAAGATTACTTTATGAAAATCCTGATTAGTGTTATAAATAAACCAAGTACCTATATCAATGCGATGTTAGACGAAAGTACCGATATCAATGCGTCTTTTTAACCGACTTTCGAAAAGGAAGAGGTTATCAATTCGTCGCGATTTCTTTCATGTATGTTCACCAACTATTGCTTGGACCGATTTGGAAAATTCTTTTTTGTTTGAAAGGTGACCACCTTTAGAAATTTTATCAGTCTATTGTGGAGTTTAGGGGAGAAGTCGGTTTTAAGTTTTTAAAATTAATTTAATTTTCAATCCCGGATTCAATCTCGTAAGTAGTGGGTATTTCCGGTTCTCGCACCGTCCTTTTAGGCAGCAAGTTTCTCACAGGTTCAAAATTTCGTTCCACATTATGTTGCATCAAACAAAATTGCAATACAAGACACCGCGAATGGAAACTGGTTGGGATTTACAATCGGTGTGCATCTGCCGTTATGTGGACTGCAGAAAAACTGCATCTTTATCTTTACGGCTGGCTGGTAGTTATATTGCAGTGCACAGTCTTTATTGTAGCTTTTATAAAATTTCATACATCGGTAGTGCCCAAAGACATGGTGCACTAAATGAGAAAATACTATGAAATATTTGATTCTTTCTTTGTAAAGTCTACACCCTTATTCAAAAAAAATTACAAGCGTTAGATAAAATAAGTTTGGAAAATCCAAAAGAGCACGCCTCAAAGGGTCCATAATTTTTTTTTAAATTCTTACGCATATAGAAAAATAAAGATATATATAGATATACTAAAACTATGAAGAACAGTCGATATTTTTTTTTTGTTTATTTAATAACAATTAAACCACATCGAATCAGACCCTGAAAAATGAAAGGGTTCTATTCCTGAGCATACTCAAGCGTAAGAGAAAAAAAAAGACTCGATTAGTAAAGTATTTCGGTCGTTATCGTGTTAACAAGAAAAGCCTCCGCACATACAGACACACGGACGTCCAAGACAGAACTTTTTTTAAACTGTTTTTAACTAGTTTAAATAACAAAAATGACATCAAAAATATCATGAGTGTTTGTTTTTTTCTTAATATGTGTGTGTATATATTATCTTACAAGTGCAATGTATGATACATAAAGACATTTTAAGTTTGAAAAATCAGATGTTTTGCGCGAAGTGACAGTAGTACCCACCTCAACGCTTCGCTTATGAGGCGTGCAATTGTTTTAGCTAAAAAATCTTTTGTCTTGTTTTGCAGTGCCAAATTGTGAAGAGTGATAGGGACAAAACATATTTTAATAAAAATAAGTTTAGTAAACGTTTTATTATATGAATATGAGGGTAAGGAAAAAGGTTTTGTAGGATCATTAAACGGCCATTTCGGTTATCAACAGAACAGTATCACAATGAATATAGAAATAAAACCACTAGAAAGACAATATAGTGCACACACGAATAGAATAAACAAACAAGCAAGGCGGATCTTATCACAAAAGCGATCTCTTCCAATCGAGCATGAGTCGACCGTTGTGATGTGACGTAGAAAACGTAAAAAACCCTAAACTTGCCCGGACTTGTCTCGAAGTCAGACGTTATTGACCCGTTGGCTGACTCATTCGATCGAGGACGTTTTTTTTTTTACAGCCACCAAACAGAGGTGCTATTTTTCAAACGCGGACTCACTAAACGAACGGTTTTTTGTATGGAAAACTCTTCGTTTAGGTGACTCCGCGTTTCAAAAATGGCATTTCAGGTCAAACGCACGAGTTTACTAATGATTGAGTAATTTGACTCCGATATTATTGGTGCCAACTGTTAAGTGAATCGTTAAACTCACCGGTAATATTAGAGTTGTGTTATGGTTAGAAAGTGGATTAATTAGTAAGGTTTATAGCTGAAACATAAATAAATAACGTTTTAATTAAGTAGTCAACGTTTTTATTTTTAAATAAAGCCAATCTGGTGTGGTTGGGTAAAGGGGGACTAAAAGTTGAAAAAATTGGATTCAAAACCCCTATAACTAATTCTAATGGAATGATTAAGCTTAATTTTCAAAAAATAGTAATGAATCGTGCGTTTTAGGGTAAAAATCAAATAAATCCTCATTGAAAATGTGCACATTAATGTTCAGTTTTGAAAAGTAATTTGGCATTGGTGTAGCAAAAGAACAGCTATTATCTGCACTGGCCTTGTAGGATTTGGCTAAGGTCGGTAAATCTATGGGTGTTTTCATTGAAGAGCCTTTTGTTGCGGTGCAGCTTAGTCTTTGTATGTATTGTTTAAAAAATATTTTTTTCAAAACTAAAAACCGACGTCGCCCCCAAACTACACAACTGATTTTGATGAAATTTATATGGGACCACCTCGCAAGTACTCCCTTTCAAATAAAAAAAGAATTTTTCAAATCGGTCCAGGCGTTTTTGAATAATCGGCAACACACAAAAAAAGATCGTGAGGAATTGATAACCTCCTCCTTTTTGGAAATCGGTTAATAG
The DNA here is from genome assembly GCA_963555685.1 of Acrobasis consociella. NCBI lineage: Eukaryota > Metazoa > Arthropoda > Insecta > Lepidoptera > Pyralidae > Acrobasis > Acrobasis consociella. The sequence continues at coordinate 3,957,867 of OY743127.1, forward strand.
TAGAGAATATAGTTTTATAAAACAACAAAATAATGGAATCAATGTTTCAACCTACAAGCATCCTACAAGGATGTATAAGAGTTTACTTTGGACAGAGAGAGATGCTCCACAGACTAAGCTCTTGTTAACAATTCAATAAATTAAATTGCGACCTAAAATTGAGTCGAAGAACCGTAAATTTTGTAATGTCTCAACATCTTGCCGGTTTCCGGTTGCGTTAATATTGAAAACAGATAATGGCGACTGTCTTTCTACGCGTGAAAGATTCTATTTAAATATATTTATTTAGAAAATGTCTCTTGTGTACTTATTTAAGAGGAAATTGCATCAAAACCGCTGGCGTGTTTCACTGACGCTCCACTATTTGACTCCTTGAATTTGATTCAATTATCGTCATCAGCTTCAAAAATCTATTAAATGTTTTTAAGCCACCATCAGATTTTAGACGGCAAAATTATCATGGAAGCCATTTGTCCACTTATTATCGGAATGCTTAATGAATATACTCATGGAATGCTTAGGTAATTCTAAACTGAAAATTTGTGACTCATTGCTATTAGCTATCAGCCATAGGGTTGTCTAAGAAAATATTCAGGAAGAGATTGTTGTAATGTTCTTACCAAACCGAAATAGAGATTATACCTACTACAGCGCCAGGTTACAGCTACATCGTTTACCTAAATAGAAGTCCAATTAATTGTTTGCAAAGAAACCTCAGAAATTGTTGTTTACGACTTTATACGACCAACTTGTACGTTCAAAGAGCCCTTTGTTCAGGGATCCTTTTGTTCTTTTTTATTTTAGTATTTTTATTAGGCAAGGCTTTCGAGTTCTGTTGATATGATGGTGAATGATGCGGTGATATAGGGTAACATAAAGTATAGTGTGATTTAAGTCTGTTTGCGGAGAGTTGATAAATTCTCATAGCTTTTTAATTAATTAATTATACTTTCATTTTTACAATTTTAAATATTTATTAACCATATAAACAGAAAACACGCAAATATCCAAACAACTCTAGAATGCGGTGAGATAAAGAAATCTGACTATATGAAGTTCCAGCAACGGATTTAACCTATTATTTGTGGTTTCCTACTTAGTTTTAAATTAATTTCTGACTGGTTCTTTCCAATCGTTACAAAATGGTGGCATTTATCACTTTTGCCTTAGCCATTGTCTGTACTAGTGCGTACATATTTTTAGACAATTCTTAGTCATAGTGTAGTTACTCAACTTTGGTGATGGTTGTATTATGTTGTACGTTTAAAAGTTGCTCCACTTTCATCATGTTTCATCATGGATCGTTATGCACTGTGCAAAGGGCATGAAAATTACTAGCTAATGCTCTTATTATTATGTAATAACTTATTGTTGTCACTATCATATTGTTTACTACAAACCACCAGAACGATATGGTTATCATATGATACATATTGTGTGCATTTTATGCGTTTGATAGTAATTAAGTAACTACAGTTATTTACTCAGGAAAAATAATTTTATGTTTATTATTTTGAGTCACAGCGATACGAAGGAAAGACACATATGTGCTGGACCATCTTTTGTCTAGTCCTAACTGCTCAACTATACACAAAGACAGTTCTGATATCGTCAAAACACAAAGCTGTGAACATGCCAGACTGACAGATTCTGGTGTAAAGAAATTTTAACTAGGCCATTTTTTGATTAGATAAGAAAACTGGAATCAAACGTATTCTGTACATTATCTTCAGAAAAAGGATAGCAATTACGTAAATCACCCGGATTTACAAGCCATCAACTACCCACTTTCTCCACCGAATTCCCCTTTTTCTTTCCGAGTTCAATCATCTCAATCGTTTCAGCGAGCCGTAACTAATAGCTAGCGTTCGAGCTGCAATCTCACCGGAAAGCGGCGGCCGGTGCAAATGGAAATTAAAATCGCGCTGTCTCATTCGCGCATGTAAATGTTCTTATGTAACAAAGTTGCTTTTTCCCGCTATTTCTGCGTGGATCGCGTTATGCACATGCACTATATCTCAGACCTTCGTTCTAACGGGATCTAATGTTAACTATTTATTTAATGACTAGCCGAAGCCCGCGACTTCGTTCGCGTGGACTTTATGCCTTTGGAAAATGCTCATCAGGCTGAAAAACTTTTGCTAAGACGTCATTTTTATATTTCTTATAGCTTAGCTGGACTATTATAGTTCTGCATCAGTTGTTCCATTTTCCAAATCATATATACCCTATATGTTGCCCAGGCTTAACAGCTATATAACAAAAAAAGTTTCATTCAAATCCGTCCAGTATTTCCGGAGATTAGCGTGTACAAACAGACAAACAGACATACAGACAAACAGACAGACATTTTTTTGTAATTTCTTACTCTATTACTATGCCTCCATCACCCCCAATATTTTTTTTGGAAATATATTTAATGTACAGACACACTTTTTAGGGTTCCGTAGCCAAATGGCAAAAACGGGACCCATATAGATTCGTCATGTCTGTCTGTCTGTCTGTCCGTCCGTATGTCACAGCCAGTTTTTTCCGAAACTACAAGACCTATACTGTTGAAACTTGGTAAGAAGATGTATTATGTGAACCGCATTAAGGTTTTGACACAAAAATTAAAGAAAAACAAAAAATTTTGGGGGTTCCCCATACTTAGAACTGAAACTCAAAAATTTATTTTTCATCAAACCCATACGTGTGCGGTATCTATGGATAGGTCTTCAAAAATGATATTCAGGTTTCTAATATCATTTTTTTCTAAACCGAATACTTTGCGCGGGAGACACTTCAAAAGTGGAAAAAAGTGTGTCCCCCCCCCCCCCCCCCCCGTAACTTCTAAAATAAGGGAATTATAAAACTAAAAAAAATATATGATGTTCATTACCATAAAAACTACCAGCGAAAATTGGTTTGAACGATATCTAGTAAGAAGTTTTTTTTTAATACGTCATAAATCATAAACGGTAATTTACCTTCCGTTCAATCAACTCGAACTTAAAAATTAAAAAAAAAAAACATACTGCAAGACTTTTATATTATGTTATTTGCTACTACGGAACCCTTCATGGGCGAGTCCGACTCGCACTTGGCCGCTTTTTTTACTGTTTTATTATATGTATAGATGTATAGATTGTTTGTTTGACTGTCATTACTTATTTCTACAGAGAACCTAGTAAGATTTGAATGGTAAGACGTCTTTAGCCCTGAAGCCTATTTATGGGATATAATGACACTTATTATAAGGTGTATTATTATGCTCGTCTATCGATTGGCTCGTAGTAAAAAAACTTAACCTGCATCCGTTGTAACCAACAGTGCATTTAGCAGCTGCAAAACGACCATTCATTCGCATATGTTGAACTGGATTACTTTGGTCCCGTAACTATCAGTAGACTTGACCAATCGTGAACTAATTCCTTGTTATTGCGTCCTTATTTTCTTATCATACTGTGACAATACCCACGAGGACCTGTTTTAGGGTTTCGTATTAAATAAAGAACCATTTTCGCCATGTCTGTCTGGTTTGACGCCATCTTACTCAGAGGCTATTAGTACTAGATAACTAAAAAAAAGTAAAAAAAAATCCGTTTCTGAAATATTCGGTTCTATTGTGCAAATTTTTGTTACGAGAAGTGTCCCCTCCCTCTATCTGCTAAACGGTTGTACATACATCTATGGACATGTAAAAAAATCACGGCATAAATATATTTAACAAGTTTAAAGGAATAAAATATCAGAGCTAAGAAGGGCTTACAAATTAAAAAAGTGATAGACTACCATCCTATAAAATGTACTCTTAAAAGGAAAATTTCATCCAAAAATAGAAAATTCGTTTTTATACGTTTTAGACGCAAGAACTCAAAAACGGCATTCGTAATAAAGAACCAGCACTTAACCCTACTACGCAAGTGGCCGGTTTTATTATATACAGAAATTTGTTGAGACGCGAACACTTTGTTCTACACGTAGTTTAGGTCTGTCGTCGAAACACCTACGCACATTCACAATTGTTGCACTGAATTACTTGGGTCCCTTGTTTATTAGCAGACTAGACCAATTGAAACTAAATCGTATTTCCTTGTTATTGAGTTCTTAATTCCTTACTGACCTTATCATACTGTGACATTATCAGCGAGGACCTGTTCATATATAAATAGATATAGCAATTTGTTGAGACGCGAACGCTCCGTTTGTCACGTAGGTTTTTTAAAGGATATTAGTAATAGGAAACATTCCTAACAAGTAAAAGATATTTAAGATGAGGACTGGGTCAAAAATATATTATTTTATTTAGTCCGTCAACTAGATTATCCAAAAAAAATAGAATATATATTTTTTCGGTTAGCCAAGTATTATGTCAAAATTTACGAAACTACAGCGCTTCGAAGTTTTGGGGTGGGGATTATTTACGTGACCGTTGGTTAAAAATCGTAGCCAATCGTGACGTCACGCGAAATTTTAATGCGCTGTATCTTCGTCATTATTTGCTAATGAGAGAATACGTATACCATTCCTTTTGATAATCTATCTTATGCGCCAAAAATTTTTTTGTCTACTTTGTGAATCTAGGTTGTAAATTGAGATGTAAAACTTATTTGGTCAATAATGTAGTCGGTTGATAACAGTAGCTTGTTTTGCGTTGTTATGTACGACTGAATGGTTCTGGAATGTTATTTGAATTCATTACCCTAGATTCTTACGCAGTACATTTTCTATACCTACTTGTTTATCAATAGGTTAAGAGCATTATGTGCGCGCAGTTAAATATGTTAAAACATTATTTATGAGCTCCGCGTCAACTCTATCAGGGTGACAGCTGAAAATAAGCGGTTGTTCAACACGAGCGTCATTTCGCTAAAGCCTTTTCTGCTTCTGTGTCAACATGATGCATTTTAGGTTAAGTTAGTGTTAATATATTAATATTATAAGTAATTTTTCACTTGTATAAAGTATGTCACAGACAAAACAAAAGAAATCTTTTATATATCTATCTATTTTCAATAGAAATCGATTAAATAAGGCTAACATCAATATAGAAAGTCTTGAATAACAATCAAGACTATTCCTGTGTCATAAAAATAAACATTAACCATTGTATTCATAAAAATTAACAAATGTTTGCTTAACTTTTGTTAATTTTTTGAAATTAATATTGTTAGTTTCAGTAACATTATTTTTCAATGTTATATAATTAGAATAAGGAAAGGGACAAAACATATTTAAACTAAAATAGGTTTAGCAAAGGTTTATATTTTTATTAATAAGAACAGTGTGTACAGCTCGTTTACCACTAACCAGTCCTGCGCTTTGTTCCAAACAATTTATTTTGGAGACCTACGTTGCGTTATCTCGCAATGTTGTGAAATTTAGGCATTGTCTTGTGGACCTACTTTTTGCGTAGGTAGCTGCGGTTGTGATTGCATTAACTAATTGTGATGTAGTCCAAACAAGATGACTATAGTATCGTAGACCACATGCGAAGTGTAACATTGCTAGGCAATTATGAACTTTGCGCTCATATCTGTCCTGTATATGTGATGCTTTGCGTTGCCAACATGTCATCTGTCCAAGACAGTTTACTTCATCGTTTTGTCACCAAGTCTCGATTTTTTACCTATTTAGATTATGTGGACGGATTGTAGACTGAAGTATGTATGTTTTGTTGCAGATGGTATGGCTACGAGAAAGATCACAACATCCTGGTGATGGACCTACTGGGTCCGTCTCTCGAGGACTTGTTCAACTTCTGCTCGCGCCAGTTCACTATCAAGACGGTACTTATGCTTGCAGGTGGGTTGGCCTTCCAATATACCAGAATTATAATATATAAGGTCTAGCAAAATATACTGAAACTATTTTAAGGGTGAATTCAATCCGTGATAGTGAACAACTTTCCCCGAAGAACATAGGTCGAAATATGAAAAAAAAAATTTACTTTATACTTCTTATACAATTTCGGATCAGCTGATCGATCAACTTTAATGGGAGGCCAAAAATTACTCTTCATATTTCAATACGTGTTCCTAAGGGAAAGTTGATCAGTAAATAGTTTCAAGTGTATGTATAATATGAGGTGAAGAATTCTACTGGGCAATCTGGATGTGGCCAAAAAAAATGTTTTTGACTCATCAGGTGGATAAATGAAAATAATGTAAACGTATTTTTTCTTGTGCCTGATAAGCAAATAATGGCGAAGATACAGCGCATTTTAATTTCACGAGGCGTCACACGATCTAATATGATTTTCACTCGACGGTAAGATTAATAAATTGTTGCTATTTTGATAAGACGAAAAAAAAATGGGTCCAATATTTTTGTATAATTTATCTGATAATCGGAAATAAGAGTTGAAAAATAATTGTTTCAAACTGGTCCCCTATTTTATTATTCATACCCGAATATCGTTTCAGATCAAATGCTGGGTCGCGTGGAGTTCATCCACTGCAAGTGCTTCATCCACCGCGACATCAAGCCGGACAACTTCCTCATGGGCATCGGCCGCCACTGCAACAAGCTGTACATGATCGACTTCGGTCTCGCCAAGAAGTACAGGGACCTGCGCACGAGAGCGCACATCTCGTACCGCGAGGACAAGAATCTGACTGGTACGGTATCAATATATTTATTTATTAAACTTTATTACAAAAATGTAACAGGCGGACTTAAGGCTCAAGACCTTTTTTACCAGTCAAACTAAAGGTGGTGCTGATAAAAGCAAATTTTGGACGATAGTTGTTATATTTAGTGGCCCCATAGAAATTTTAACAAAGTCGGTAGTGTAGTTTGGCTTTGAAGTCGGTTTAAAAATTCAAACTATTATATTAGGGTTACATTAATTAAACCCTAACCCTCATATTCATAAAAATAAATAAACGTTTGCTAAACCTAGTGTAGGTTAAACGTTTTGTGCATTTTCGTATTTTCAATATAATGACACAAAGTATATTTTAACTAAATAAGTTTGGCAAATATTTATATATTTTTTATAAATAAGGGGGTAAATCTCAAAGTTTGTTTCGTTGCTGACGCTTTCGGTCCGTTGTCCAGGCACGGCGCGCTACGCGTCCATCAACGCACACCTCGGCATCGAGCAGTCGCGGCGGGACGACATGGAGTCGCTCGGCTACGTACTTATGTATTTCAATAGGTGAGTCGGCTTATTCGTCTTTCATGCTTGATTATCATGTTTTAGGGTTCCGGGCCCCTAAGGGTAAAAAGGGGACCAAGACTCCGCTGTCCGTCTGACTGTCTGACTGTCAGTCTGTCACTAGACTGTCTCATGTCAACTGTACTAGTACTAGACTAGACAATTGTATTTTTCACGCTATAACAACAAATACAAAAAAAAGAATAAAATAAATATTTAATTGGGCACCCATATAACAAACGGATTTTTGTTAAGATAATACGAAACAACACAAATTATGTCTGCAACACATTTTTTTTGCGAGTCGCAAACTTACTTTGTCCTCAATCTATGTGATTTAACCGTATATATTTATTTATTTTGTGTGTAGTAAGTGACTATACTAATATCCGTTTTTCAGGCAATTAATTTGCCTAAAGGCTGATGTGGCTGATTCACAACTTACTTTTCCTTAGCGAAGTAGATTTAAAGCCATTGAAAATCTTCGGTGATAAGATGTGATTCACACGTTAGAATGCATCATGTTTCCGACCAGTAATTAAAATACAGACTTTGTACAAAAAACTATTTGACATTACCTACCTAAAAAAACTATTAGACAAATCTATCTTTATCTGGATAATTAAGTACTTATTAATTTTAGCATTGATCAATACTAACTAAAAATGAGTCCGAATGCCGTTCCATTTTTTGTATTGCAATCATAGCGCATTCATTTTATACCTGCTAATTTAAGAAATGACTATGTAGTAAAATATGTACAATGTGAAAAGCAATAAACGAATTGAAGTCGATACTTTGAATTACTGAATATTAGAAAACGCAAACAAATCAATTAAGAGTAAGGACAACACACGCAAATACCTAAGGGGTAACGGCATATGATTCACACAAGAGTTTCCATTATAATGCAACACAGTTTCGACACCGTGACGTGACGGACGGTGGCCGTGACTCACATAGGCGGATTTACAAGAGGTCTTGCTTAGGGTTATGCTACATCTGGCAGCAAGGAACAGCACTTTTATATCATCATTATCATCAGGTCTTTTTGTCTCCACTGCAGCACGACCCTCTGTACTACCTGAGCCATACTTGGCCTACACTCCCTCGCTTACCAGACCAGTTGTAGAGTCCTCAATTGATGTTTATATGCTTTGCTTTGTTGAGCTTGTATTTCCTAAGTCGCCTTCTACGACTTCCACGGGAGGACCTTGGACTGGCCCTATTCTGCTTTGCCGGAAACCACACGGCACTTTTCTATGCTGCTATCCTTTTCTGTCGCTCAGAACGGTGCTATAGCCTTTCGTCGCTCTCTCTCGCTCTGGCATAGCAATGGCAAATAAGTGGTGATGAATCTTATACCTTTAAACGAGCAATTCTTGTATATTTATTTATAAATTTCTGTGATCTCGAAAACGGCTCTAACGATTTCGCTGAAAATTGGTATATGTGGGTTTGGGGGGTAAACAATCGATCTCGATTAGTCCTATGTTTGGGAAAACGCGTGTTTTCTAGTTTTCATTAGTTTTTCTTTCCACGCAGAATATGGTCGCTAATTTCGTCGCGCCGGCCACCATCCGCTTAGCTCAGTGGTTAAGGATGCTGACCGCTAGAAAGAGTGTTACTTTTTCATTTTGTACTGTTTCTAGACAAGTTTAAAAAAAATTAGTTAATGTTTGACATGTAACCGACCGAGCAAAGCTCGGTCACCCAGGTATTAATAACTAAAATGCGTGTCAGATTCGCGCACGAAGGGTCCGGTACAATTATCAAAAAAATCACGTTTGCTGTGTAGGAAGTAGGAGCCCCATTTAAATATTTATTTTATTCTATTTTTAGTATTTGTTGTTTTGGCGGAAACAGTAATACATCATCTGTGAAAAATCTTAGTCATTTTGGGTTCGGATACGGAGCTAAAAAAATACAAATACTCTATTGCACCATAAATAAAAGAAAATGCAAGATATAGAGCAAAAAGAAAATTACACAAAGGCGGGACTTATCGCATATTAGAGCAATATCTTGGTCAACCATTGTTCACTGAACTTGAAAATAAACATGGTTGGTGTTCGATTAGTTAATAAGCTTAGTTGGTTGTAGACGTGGTTACATTCTTACCATATACAGAGCAGCAGATTTTTTTTTGCTGTTTCAGGCATGGTCTCATAGTGAAAGTTGTTCACATTGATTAGTATGTGTACTCCTATTACATTGTCTGTAGGTATCAAAATAACATTCGTTCATTTGCAGTTTGGTATCATATTCTCAGCTTCATTATGCCTGTGCCACAGAATTAATAGGTCTTCTTCTTCTTCTTCTTGTCGTGTGTGTTAGTGATTAACACTAGTGTCAGAGTTTTTAAACCGCCTTAAAGGCCTCTGACATGGTTTTAGGTAACGACCAATGTCAAAGACAGTGACCGGGACCGACGGCTTAACGTACCCTCCGAAGCACGGATCATCTTACTTATCAGACAATCAGGTGATCAGCCTACAATGTCCTAACCAAACTAGGACAACAACCCAAAGTCGTTGCCCCGCTGGGAATCGAACCCGCGACCTCCGGGTGTGAGTCGAACGCTCTAACCACTCAGGGACCGGAAAACCCCTTTATTTGATTAAGTCTATCGATGGAGTAACTCCATCATAAGCTTACCCTTTGTTACAGTTAGCATATCGATTGACTTACCCTAACGTTATGGTAACTCCTTTGAATCAGTTAACTACTAGTAACTCGACTTACCAGTAACCTTAAAGTTCCGATTATACCTGTTAGCATTAAGTTGGTTACCCTTTCCCCCTCTTTGTTCTAAAGTCTTGTCTACTACTTCCAAACTCATAGAAACGACTGTAAACAATGTAATATAAGTCTTATGTGAATGCAATTAGTATAATTATTAAATGGCTGTTTGGACATCCACAAAGCCTGCCTTCTTTTTCTAGCCCGATGCGTCGTCTCGCTAACCCTATAAACTGTTTGCACAAACAGTTTTGTGTTGTATGCTATTCAAATAAAGATTAAATTGCTTGAGGCCGTATAAATAATATTGATAGGGTAAGCCTATCATAGGGTTTTGCGATATTAGTTAGTGCTTAGTTGAATTAACTGTATCGTATTAGTAAGCCTTTTGTCAGGGTAAGCAAATGATATGGTTAACAAATCATTAGGGTTTACGAAAACCAGTCGATCAAAAACCCGAACGAAAACCCTTCAAAAGGTAAGCGGTTCCGGTCCCTGTAACCACTACACCACGGAGGCAGTTATATTATATATATAGAATTAATAGGTATGACTGTATGACTAAGGTAGTAGAGGCGCACCCTCGACAAGGCGAGAACAAGTCAGAGGTGCGGGGACGGGGGACGGGGATACATATTGCGCGGGACCCTAGGAGATTCCGTTCTGTATGTAATACAGATACATTTTCCCGTCTATATCCCTGACGGGGCAGACAAAGCCCAGGGCCGTAAGACCCAAAGGTCACGCTTAGGGTGATGGTGCATTAACATGGAAAAGGAATCAAAATAGTGATGGGTTGTTAGCCGCATCGCCTATTACCATGATTCAAATCTCGCCCATTCCATTCGGCTTTTACGATCTGCGGGGAAAGAGAAGCAGCTGGTACATTCTAAGTTGTCTCCCAGACCAGCATGGAAGATGGATTCCTGTATGTAATACTTATATTAATTCATTATCTGTGGTTGGCATACTTTTCAATGTACACGTATCATACGAGCTGACACACAAAGATTAGTCGCACGTGAGGGAAACCCGAGCAGTGCGGCTTTGGATTGCTATGATAAAACACTAATCAAATGAGAAACTGTACATGATACATGTTGGGTCCGGTTTGGTGCGTACTTGGAAACGATTACAATAAATACTTTTAAATCACTTGTAACTGTATCATTTATAATAAAGAAGTTTCCAACAAATCAAATCAGACACTTCTTTCTAAACGTCAAAACAAACATTTTCTATGGAATTTGTATGAAATAAAGACGAATGACGTCATAGTTTCTTAGAGTCAAATAGCGCTCTTAATATCAGTTTTTCCGCATTATTAAATCTTATATCACGTTGAAAATGGATATGATCAATGAAAAGTGACATTATTTTGTGTCATTTTATTCTTTTAACAGTGCCAAACAATTTATTTTTGACCAAAGAAACTAGCTTATTGGGTCAAAAATCAATTATTTGGTGCGGTTCATAATACGGACCCGCTTACTACATACGTACAGGGGAGGCAACTCTTAGCGTGATGGTAGGCGTAAAGTCACAGAATTAATATAAGTATTACATATAGAGGCGGCTACAGGAGATACTAACTCAAAGATACTATATTTTATAACAAAAACATATATACCAAGATATCATCATCATCATATCAGCCACAGGAAGTCCACTGCTGGACATAGGCCTCCCCCAAGTATAAGATAAAGCAAGATATAAGAGTATTAAATTATAATATAAAATGTATTTGTACTTCTCTTATATCTTGGTTACAAGATTGACCTAATCCAAGAACTAGGTGAATCTTGTATTCACGCTTCGTATTAAATCGTTCTATTACTTTGAAATGTTAATTATTCTGTTGTTTTTTTTTTTGAGATTCTTAAAGGGTTGTTTTGTTTGCAGGGGATCACTGCCGTGGCAGGGGCTGAAGGCCATCACAAAGAAACAGAAATACGAGCGTATTAGCGAGAAGAAGATGTCTACGCCCGTCGAGGTGCTCTGCAAGGTAAGTGCCACCGTCAACCTCAGCCAAGTACTATCATTCTTAGCGACAGAAAAGGATAGCAGCATAGGAAAGTGCTGTTCCGTGATGCCAAATGTAGCCCAACCCTAAATGTCAATTCAGCAGGGTGATCATCAATCCGCTAATTTCCAACAAGTCCAATCAGATACTTTTTTCTAATCATCATAACAAACATTGTCTATGGGATTTGTATAAAAGCAGCAAGTCGTGACGTCATTGTTTCTTGGAGTCATATAACGCTTCTATTATCAGTTTTTCTGCAATAATAAATATAAAATCACACTGAAAATGGATGTGCTTACTGACAAGTGACATTGTTTTGTGACGTTTTATTCCCTTGTCAGTAAAAAATAATTTATTTTTGACCCTGTACACTACACAACACTGCGTGTAAGGTAATGGTACATTTTCAAGTATTTTCCCTAATGGGGTAGACAGAGCCCACGGCCGTAAGAGCCAAAGGCCACGCGTGATGGGGTTGCTAGCTACCGCACCGCCTATAAGCATGATACTAATCTCGCGCAATCTCTCGATCGGATACAATCTGCGCGGGAAGAGAAACAGCTAGTGCATTCTAAGTTTATCTTTTCTCCCAGGCACAGGCAAGCATAAATAAATAAATAAATATATACATACAAATTACACTAATCGAGCTAGCCCCAAAGTAAGCACGGAAGAGAAGTTTCCTTTTAAACACATGTGCAAACACCTGTGACACAATCAATATGAAGGTCGGCATGACAGCTGTGCAGTGGGCACTTCTTGGAAGACACGATATTGTTTTATCAATATCTTTCTTGCATTTAATATATTTTCAACACACCTGCTCGTTAAGTGGATCTAATTTCACCGCTTTTAGATATATAAGGTCTAACAAAATATACTGAAACTGTAATAAGAAGTGAAGAGAATGAAATATGAGAAGTAATTTTTTGGTGTACAATTTGACCGATCAGCTGATCCGTTATCGTATGGAAAGTCAAAAAAATATTTTTCATATCTAGTCATTACGTTCTTTGTGAAAAGTTGTTCAGTATCATGAATTGAATTCACCCTTAAAATAGTTAGAGTGTATTTTGTTAGACCATAAATAATATGAAAAAAACCCAGGTAATGTTGGGTAGATCAAGCTTGTCTGTATATCGGGTTCTCCCATCCCTGAAATCGCAAAATCTGTGGCTCTGTACAAAATTAACCTACCATTCCAAAATGTATGAAGCTGCAGATTTTTTTTTGTGATTTCCGGCATGGTAGTAACCGATCAATAGAACCTACACAAGCTACCTAAAATTACATTAACGGATCGAACATGGGTTTTTATGGAAAAAAGTATCTGACGTGACTTGGAAACTAACGGATTATATAAAAAAGCCATTCAAGCCAAGATACACGTCTGCAGTTCTCGCTACTTCAAAGGAAACTCGACCTTATTGTTGCGTTTGTTGCAGGGATTCCCGGCCGAGTTTGCGATGTATTTAAATTACTGCCGCGGGCTCACCTTCGACGAGCCGCCTGACTACATGTATCTCAGACAGGTGAGTATAGTCAGAACTATTCTCCGCTTCGCGTGTCACACTTTAGTATTGTCACATTTTTCGAGCTGCTTGAAGCGACCGTCTGACTTGCTTTGATAGAGCGAGATAGTCATAATGCGATTTCTAAAAGAAGAAAAAGCAGTGCCGTGTTTTGTCCTTATCACCGACCGAGCATTTGTTTATGGTCGGGTTATAACCCGACTATGAAAAGACCCCCGGGCCTTCGGTGGCAAATCTACATTACTTGTTTTTCTTCTTTGTCCCGAAGGTATTTAACGTAGTTCAATGATTGTTGTAATAACGACTATATCGAGTTCGGTCTGATATGATTTGGATATGAAGTTCTTGGTTCTTGTTATAAAAATTGTAAAAAAAAACAAATACATACTTTACTCTGTCAATCTGACATTAACTACAGACTTTTTTAGACAGACACACTGATTTATAGCATAGGAGTATAGGAGATGTAAATAACAATAGATTCTTGTCATTTTTATAAACAATTCGTTATATTTTAAAAACATAGGTATTAATAATATTGGGCTCTGACCTTCTGAACGATATCTGTGATGATGCTGATGTGTCCCCCATTGCAGTTGTTCCGCATCCTGTTCCGCACGATGAACTACCAGTACGACTACACGTTCGACTGGACGATCCTGCGGCAGCACAAGCAGCACAAGCAGCACATGGAGGCGGGCGCCGCGCCCGCCGACCGCCGCTCGCCGTCCGTGCAGCGGCGCGCCAACCAGCCGCCGCAGCCGCCGCCCAACAACGAGGTCAGTGCTGTACAGTGACAGTCCGTGCAGCGGCGCGCCAACCAGCCGCCGCAGCCGCCGCCCAACAACGAGGTCAGTGCTGTACAGTGACAGTCCGTGCAGCGGCGCGCCAACCAGCCGCCGCAGCCGCCGCCCAACAACGAGGTCAGTGCTGTACAGTGACAGTCCGTGCAGCGGCGCGCCAACCAGCCGCCGCAGCCGCCGCCCAACAACGAGGTCAGTGCTGTACAGTGACAGTCCGTGCAGCGGCGCGCCAACCAGCCGCCGCAGCCGCCGCCCAACAACGAGGTCAGTGCTGTACAGTGACAGTCCGTGCAGCGGCGCGCCAACCAGCCGCCGCAGCCGCCGCCCAACAACGAGGTCAGTGCTGTACAGTGACAGTCCGTGCAGCGGCGCGCCAACCAGCCGCCGCAGCCGCCGCCCAACAACGAGGTCAGTGCTGTACAGTGACAGTCCGTGCAGCGGCGCGCCAACCAGCCGCCGCAGCCGCCGCCCAACAACGAGGTCAGTGCTGTACAGTGACAGTCCGTGCAGCGGCGCGCCAACCAGCCGCCGCAGCCGCCGCCCAACAACGAGGTCAGTGCTGTACAGTGACAGTTCGTGCAGCGGCGCGCCAACCAGCCGCCGCAGCCGCCGCCCAACAACGAGGTCAGTGCTGTACAGTGACAGTTCGTGCAGCGGCGCGCCAACCAGCCGCCGCAGCCGCCGCCCAACAACGAGGTCAGTGCTGTACAGTGACAGTCGGCCGCCCACCGCCGCTCGCCGTCCGTGCAGCGTTGCTATGTGTATGCACATTATGCACACAGCGTACTTTACCGCAGATGTCGCAGTGGACAGTACACATTTGCTTATGTCTAAAAATGTTTTATCGTTGATACGACAAAAATACGGAAATCTTTGCGAAGGGCGGTCTAGAGGTGGTCGTCAGTCAACCTTTGGGAATGCAGTTGTAACATAATAAGGTTTGTCCTTCAGTCAGATGTTCTATAAAGCGATTCTAAAAGGCCTCTCCTAATTATAAGCTAGAAACCACTAGCCATCCCCTGATTATTATTAGTGTTGCCGATATCGATAGCCTATCGATAGTTTAGCGATAGTACCGATACTATCAATAGTATCGATCCAGACGACTAACAAACTATCGTTACTGTCAATAGTGTTTCACAAACTGTTGATACTATCGATAGTTTATGTACTATCGTTAATTTTCTTCGTCGTCATCGATCGATACTATCGATAGTATTGTTGGGTTATCAATAGTATTGCTCTAAAACATAAATATCTATCGTAAAACTATCGCTTTTTCGGCAACACTAATTATTATAGGCTCTAATTGCTTCCTTACTCCCTTCCTAATCCATCCCCCTCTGTAGGTAAAATCAGTGAACGCGACCAACGAGTCAGCGACCGCCAAGCCAGTCGTCAAGAGCCACCAGTCAGTCAGTCAGCTCAAGAAGAAACTCACTGCCATCTCCTAAGCTCCCATCCCGCGACAGTTCACATGATCCCTCGAATTTGTCGATGAAGGCGTTTTAATTTAAGCTAAATTACTCGCGCGGATATCGTTTAGTGTAGAACCGTGAAAACAAATAAAATTATACTTCAAAATCTTTCGGTATTGAATCTGTGAAAATTCTTTCTTAGGAAAATTTCGAATATGACAATTGCACGTTTTTAAACGCTATGATTTTACTAGGCAAATAATCGAGTCGAAGGTTTATACGGTTTTGTTTAGAAAAGCTCTTTGCAAGTTCTATTAGTACGTATGGCCAACATTGTGTAAGATTATAAGCAGCAAAAGACACTAAGGATTTATTTGTTAAATTTTTATTCACGGAGAATGTATGTTTGTGTTTAGAGTGAGAGCTTGTTTGCGTGCGTTGACACTTGTCTTCAGAATAGTATCAGAATGCTTGCGATTTGTGTTGCTGTTTCCGTTCACAAAATTCTAGTTTAACTAAATAATTAAATAAGAGTATGGATTCCTACACTTTAAATTGATTTTGAACTTCATTGTTACATGAGTTAAATCAGATACCTTACTTGTAATAGTAGGTGGTAGTGTTAGGTGACGCAAGTTAATGAGGTAAGTCCTAATGCGTGTGAAAGGAATAGCAGATGGTGGAGAAATTCGGCGTGTGGGGTTGAACACGTGTTAGCTCAGTTGGTAAGAGCATGGTCGTAAAGACCAAGGTAGCTGGTTCAATCCCCGCTCACGTTGTATTTGTTCACCATTTATTTCATTATTTAGTTCGATTTAAAACCGCATCTAAAATGCCTAAAAACCCTATAAAAATTCTAGTTTGCTTTACTGGTTGACCTCGTGCATTTGAAATGTAAATGGTATACGTGTAGATTACGTCGATACACTGAAACATGAGCTGCTGTATTCATATAAAATCAGCACATCTCAAATCAGTTTTATAGTACAACGCTTTAAGGATTTAAGGAGCACTTTTTACTGTTTATTGCTTTAATAAGTTGGCACTCCTCAAATTGGTTGCCTATTCACTATAAGATTGATTTAGGGACTACTTTACAAATACAGCGGGAAAAATGTTACATACATTTACTTTAAAAATTATAAATCCTGTTGATCATTAATTTGTATTAGGCAGACTACTTTTTTCGTATAATGCTTTATTCATATCGTTTGACACAAATTTTATTAGAAACATCACTTGGCCTTCAAAAATTACAACTAAGTCTGCCTGTATATTTTCGTTTTAGTCACAAAAATTGACTAGATTACTTGCCTACTAGATGCGTACAAATCTGCCTTATAGGGGAATGAGTGTTTGTGACTGTGGCTGTGTGTGTATTGTAAATTTTTACTTATAAGGTGTAATGGTAGACTTACTACTCGACTTCGAAATACGGCGCAACGTCAGTGTCTGTTTGTTTGTTTTTCGTGTGTGTGTCAAATTTTTGAAGCACTAAGAGAACACTTGAGACCAGCGACTTAATGTTCTTTAGGAAACACTCAAAAGATCCTAGCTCTTATTTATAATGCCATTTGAGGTCACCAATCCAACTGCGAACCGCGCCCAGGACTGCTTAACCCTTAATCACAAAAGCGGCCCCGTTCGGGCCGCTCTAACACAGGCGAATCTTAACCCTATGACTATTAACAATGATCTATATTTCCTTCATCAATAGCGGAGTTATGGGCAATAAAATAATTCTCTGGGAAAGTAGGTATACTCCAAAGTCAAAGTCAAATTTCTATCGTTATCTTTGCAATAGCGAACATTCTATCCTACTTCCTAGTCCTACTAGTATTATAAATGCGAAAATGAGTTTGTATATTTGTTACCACTTTACGCTTCAACCACTGAACCTATTTAAATGAAATTTCATATGGATATAGTTTGATACCCAGGGAAGGGCATAGGATAGTTTTTATCCCGAAATTCCCATGGAGCGAAGCCCACGGGCACAGCTAAACAATAAAGATTACTATACAAAATGGCCGTTTGACATTGACAGTGACAGTGACAGTGCGCCGTGTTCCGCGGTCGAGTAGCTCTGACAGCACGGGACGCGAATCACATGTGGCCGCAAGGGTGAAGAATATTTTAGAATTGTGTAATATTGTACTAAAAATTGTATAAAGAAAAATTTAGTTGTTGACACTAAAAATATGATGCCACTTGACAACTTGGTGGCGTGAGTGTGTGAATTTTGTGTAAATTAGTTAAATAACTTCAAATAAATAATGTCTTTTTTACATTATGTCGTTGTTGTGTTTCAATCGTTAAATATAAATCGAACGACGGCATGGAATCGAGGATTTTAACGGTACTGAAACAACGTTATATACATTTGTTAGTGAAAATTAATTCCGTATGTCATTAAAATAGTTTTTATTCACTTAGCGTTATCATTGACCACCCTGGTCTCAAATACATTATTTTACTCCCATGTTTTTAGCTGTACAACATTTAGTGATCGCTTGGTGTGTGATTGATTCATCGTCATTATAATTTTTAGTTTCATTGGCCCACTGTTTCCTCCATTGTATCCTATCCCTGGCCTTATTTAGTTCATCCTATTGAAAAATTACTAATTGTATGGGCGCTAACAGACAAACGACGCGCAATACTAGTCGCCAACCAGGGTCACAAGCTGTTGCTGGCACGCTGTCGTTCGTTTGTCTGAAACTTGTAAGAAATAGTTTTGAGACTATTAAAAGGAGGCTTTTCCAAAATATGTGACACAAATGGCAGCACAGTGACGCCAGGGCCTGTTGCGATTGGACCATCAGTTGACAGGTTCTTTTGCTCCGTCAAATGTATCCAATAACAGCAGCTTATTGGAGCTGACTTCACGGTGCTGCCATCTGGTGTCGCATATTTCTGCAAACCCTCTTTGTATTATCATGGTGGTTTGTTTTGCCTATAGAACATCAAGTCTAGATTTGTGATTGTTATTTTGTTATCACACAATAACATTGTTTTTTTTGTCCGCAGTGAAAGAGATTACGACGTTCGGCAGCTACGGGTGGTCCGGCTAAGAAGAGGGCGCGATAATGTGTAGTGTGTGCGTTTGAGGACGCGTTTGTCGGTTACCCGCTCGCCGCGCGTGCGTAGCGCCTGAGGCGCGTGGACATGATTCTTTTCATTAAAGAGGCCTTTTAATTTAACGGTCATAGTGAATTTTAATGTATGCGGTGCGGCCCGGCCGGGTGTGCGGCGACCTGCGGCCGCCCGTGCCGGCCCGGCCGGGTGTGCGGCGACCTGCGGCCGCCCGTGCCGGCCCGGCCGGGTGTGCGGCTACCTGCGGCCGCCCGTGCCGGCCCGGCCGGGTGTGCGGCGACCTGCGGCCGCCCGTGCCGGCCCGGCCGGGTGTGCGGCGACCTGCGGCCGCCCGTGCCGGCCCGGCCGGGTGTGCGGCGACCTGCGGCCATGCCGCCAACTTCGGTAATGTAACTTTGCTGTGTAGCCTGAAACGATTCGTTGTAACATATATCGTCTTGTTTTAGAACGCGGACTAAGTTAGTACATGCCATTTTTAGGGTTTCGTACCCAAAGGGTAATAACGGGACCCTATTACTAAGACTCCGCTGTCCGTCTGTCCGTCCATCTGTCCACCCGTCTGTCCATCTTTTCTGTCACCAGGCTATATCACATGAACCGTGATAGCTAGACAGTTGAAATTTTCACAGATAATGTATTTCTGGTGCCACTACAACAAATAATAAAAAAAAAACCCATACAACAAACGTTGTTTTTAGTAGATACGGAACCCTTCGTGCGCGAGTCAGACTCGCACTGTGGCCGATTATTTCTTCCCTCTGATTTGTGGATAATAGTACCGAGTACTATTGTTAGTCCGCGCTTTGTAATAAGACAAAGTTCATTTGTAATGAATGTCATTAGGGTCCATTATTGAACACGCATTTTTTTATTGAAAGTAAATTTATTGTAATAAATTAATTCATGTAACATGTTAACTCGAGTTTCAGTTGTAGGTCTAATTATCATTATTAGTTTTCGATGTTAGTTTCTCCTAATTAGCTAGTGTTTATCAATTATTGCTCGTCTCGCGTGCTACAACAATCCACTGTACATATTACATATACAACCGGGTTGCTATAGCACTCCCGACTATCGAACACTGTAATACAATATTGGTTTAAAAGTTCATTAAAATTTACTGATTACTAATGTAAGTAGGTTTCTGTAATAAAAGAAAAAATGTAAAAAAAAATGAAAAAAATATGTTTAATTAAGACATCTGATTCCCGTTTCTTTTGGCAGCGTCATCTGCGTAACCCAGGTTAGATATAGGTCTTTATTTTTTTTTGTTTTTCGGAAAAGTCTATACACACTTATAAAATTGTACATAAATTTGATTGAGCGCAGGCGACGCTGCCGGAAGAATGTCGGTACATGTGTATCGCGTATTTTAAAATATAGATATATGATAATAATTGTAAATATAAAACAGTGTTCATTGTGTTATTTTTTTAAGGAGCAGTGAAAATTTTGGTTTACTAAGCGATGGCGCCCCGAACACTGCAAGATAAATACATGTGTGAAACGTTGCACCGACTCGGTGGTATTTTTATATTTATCGGTATTTTGCGAGTTACTAGTTTGCGTCGCTTGTACATTGTATGTGTTAGTATAAGCATGAGCCCGTAGAGTGATCAAAATACGAAAGAGCCAGAAAAGCAGTACAGCTTATAAAAAAACGCGTTAAAGTTTAGAAATACGCGAGTGACGGAATATCCATGACGAATAACCAGTTGTATGTCGAAATATCAGACACAATAGTTAAACAATGCATTCTCGCGTAGATCTACGCAACGGCGTACGAGAGGATAAATGCTTAGTGAATATTGAACAGGCATGGCGCGTGCAAACAAATAAACAACTTTAGCACAAGCCCCAATCAATGTGCTTGAAAATGACGCTGGCTAGTAACTGGTGAAACTTTACTAGACAATAGTTCGCTATAATGCTTCCACAATTCGAGACAAGGAAAGCGGGGTGCCGCTTCTATGTAAGTAAAATAAGTGATATGCGTAACGAGTGAATGGTGGATAAAGGTTGTTAACCAGTATCACGTTACGCTGCGCAGTGCTACGTTTAGCTAACTTTGACGTTAACGAAGAGCGTGTAAAATGTGACACAAGAAAGGAAATGACTGAGCAAAATGTGTACACGCATATTATTTTATAAGTGAACAATGTATTTGCGCCAAGCATGTGAGGTTAATGGGGGCATAATATTTGATACAGTTCGGTATGTTATAAAAGCACCGCAACACTGTATCTCGCTTTTGGGTCAGATTAAATGAATAAAAAGAACCCTGCAGTTTATTATTTCCATTATTTGATGAGGAAAGGGGACTCGCAATCTTTCAGGAGATAATTGGCTAATCAACAAATAAGATATATCTAGCTTCTTTGTGCTTCTGAAGAGCTAAGACGTTGGTTTTACTGTCATCATTAGGGCAGTAGTCGAGCTATGTCGATTTAGGCAAGCTTGGGAAATCTGATGCCAATTTTCACATTTGAAATACAAATAAACATTGCATTTTGATACAAGATATGAACGTCGGTTCTGACGCCTTAGCTAAACGTAGCACATCTCAGCATAGCTCATGCTGGATATTCGACTTCAGTAGTGCCATTTTTGAAACGGGGAGTCACTTAAACAAATGGGTTTTTCATACAAAAACCGTTCGTTTAGTGACTCCGCGTTTGAAATATGGCACCACAGTGTGTTATCAACTGGGGACAAAATGTGCTAAATTCCTTGACTACGGAATTTGTGTCCTTGTGATAAACGGATCTCATATTCCTTTTTTACAACCGGAAACGCGATGCAGGCGACCATTATTTTGTCTCCATTTGAATGAGTTTACTCAATGTATGCACTTTTAACTTTAAATTAATAAATAATATTAAACAAGTATAATTTTGTTGTTTCATTTAACTATGTGTTGCCATAAAGGCCCATCACACTGCAAGTTTCACAACCATCCTCATATTCTTTAATCATTCTCACATTCTCCAACCTTCCCCAGAGGTCCAGTCGTCGAAACAGACACGTACCTCGACCATATTGCAATTGGCATAAAACTATATTGCCTGATAAACTTTTCAGTTGAAACAAATGAACTTTATTAGGTAGGTACCAGTCATATTCTAATAATAATATGGTCGATTGCTAATTTATCCGTCACTGTAACGGATTTTAGAACCTCAGACTAGATTGTATTTTGAGTGCCTCCGCTGCCGGCGCTGGTATAACACGTAAAACAACAACAAATATTCACAAAATAGCGAATATTTTTTTTATCCTTGCAACCAGAAAACTCAAACCTAACCTACACTTCACGGCAAATTTTGAGTCCTGGCGCCGGCAGCCGGTGTTTTAACACTTTGACTGCGACGGGCCGAAAATAATCCCACCCCCAGTGACGGAGCCCCACACGCAGGGCGCGTTTGCCCGTACGACCGTAGCGACCAATTTAAATCTGAGTAACAGTGTTACTCATTGCAACTGATTTTTCCTAAGTCACACTGTTACTAATCGCCATTCTGTATTCCCGTTGACTCACAGTATTTGTTGTTCATTTCAATATTTTGAGAAAAAAAAAACAGTTTCATAGCTTCGAAATATATACCTGCATTCTGTTATTAAAAAAAACCCTGTTTAGAAATCTTGGCTCACCAATTTTAAGATTTTTTTGAGCTAGTCCCAGTAGTCCTACCAAGTTTGTTCCACCAGTAGGACTACTGGGATATTTCGTCCCAATAGAACTACCGCTTGGCTGTGACGTAACAGTAGTTCTAATGGGAAAATTCTTAATCCCAATAGACTTACTGGACTTTTTTGGGGATTTTAGAGGGATGTGTAAGGAGTGGTGTTGGGGCTGTGTCTGGACTGGTTTTGATGTGTATTGGGGATGTGTCTTGACTGGTTTTAGGGTGTGTTGGGGATATGTTTAAGCTGGTTTTGGGGTGTGTTGGGGATGTGTTTTGACTGGTTTTGGGGTGTTGGGGATGTGTCTGGACTGGTTTTGGGGTGTGTTAGGGATATGTCTGAGCTGGTTTTGGGGTGTGTTGGGGATATGTTTGAGCTGGTTTTGGGTTGTGTTGGGGATGTGTTGTGACTGGTTTTGGGGTGTGTTGGGGATGTGTCTGGACTGGTTTTGGGGTGTGTTAGGGATATGCCTGAGCTGGTTTTGGGGTGTGTTGGGGATGTGTCTGAACTGGTTTTGGGGTGTGTTGGGGATATGTTTGAGCTAGTTTTAGGGGTGTGTTGGGGATGTGTCTGGACTGGTTTATTGATCTGTCAGAACTGGTTTTGGGGTGTGTTAGGAGTGTTCTTAGGTATGTTACGGATGTAAAATTTTAATAAGTTGTTTAGAAGATTTATTTAAAAACTGTAAAATAAAAAACTTTATTCTTTTAAACAAACAAATAATTCTCTTACAAGTGAGAGTGACAGCCTCGGGCACACAGTTCTTACTAAGAGACAAAGGTTTAAAAAGTTATGCAGGTAATTGATAACATTTCAAATTTTTAAAAGTTATATTATTATTATTTCTATTCATTAGCCTTATATAAGGTTTTGAAAAGTTACCAGCGTAACTTTTCAAGAAAATGTCCTACCTACGCTTATTTCTTTTTTTTCCAGCTGCAATGTAGCAGTTTTTATAAATTGGTCGCGTTCTACGTACTCCAGATTTCTTTTTTTTAAATTTAAATTATTTTTTACTTGAATGCTCTGTACCTTTTGATACGAAGCATCCTCTTTTAAAATTCTTAGCATTTGGTGAAAGTTTGTTTTTTTAGTTTTCCCAACTTTACTATTTATTGTAAAATGCCATGCTTTCAAATAATTTGTGGTACGGTGGCGTTGCCCGGATACACACATTCTTTCTAAAACACTGTCATGCATCCAATTTTTTGAAATATAAGTATTTTTGAAACAACGGAATATTTTTAATATTTCTAGCGTCCATTTCTTTCACTATATACGCCCAACCTTCTAAAATTTGTGTCTTCGGCAACAGTGGAAGAATTTTGCAAAGCGACAAAAGTCGATAATCCTTTAGTTTTAGTGATTTCCATTTTCTCTTTAGGCTCTCACAATAGTGATAGTAGCACCCACTTGGGGTAATGTGTGGAAACACGGATTTAATAGCTTTAATCGCAATTTCATAATCTGTTTTAAAGTTGGTTGGATTCCACTCAGCTACTTGACTTTTAATTAAATTTAATAATGTTATATATGTTTCGGCTTTTTTATCAGGCAAAAATGCGTATGCGACTGGTACTATATTTGTACTTTCTTCAGAGCTACCTAAGTCACAATGAATGGTATAGAGCTGCATAAAAGGTGACGGACAAACATCAAAGGTTCCATCACTAAAAAAAAATTTTTTTCCGCCATCAAAGCTCTTGCCTCACTCGAAGCAAAGACCAAAATTCGTGCTCCGACATCACGATGATAATCCGCTAATAGAAAAGAGTTGAACTTGGTAGGAATCTCAAGTTTGGAAAAGTCTTTGTAATATAGACTTTCCACTTCTAAGGATTTATTTCTGTGTCTATATAGTGTAGATCTCACACTTGAAAACTGCGGCTGCTCACTAATTAGGTCTATCCCGGAGTTTTCCAAAGAAATTAAGGCTTTTTTATAAATTTTGTGTACTGATACTGTGTCAGATCCAGACGCACTTATTTTATCTTTGCATTCATTTATCTTTAACGCAATGTCGTTCTTTGCATGATTATGCGAACATGCACTATGACCAGTTGATTTAGTTTCCAAATTATTATGTATTGTTACTGATCCAACACATTTATTTTGCCTGTATAGGGCACATCGCCATATGACTGCACCATCTTTGTAAGTTTTCCATTTATAGTATTGGTGGCCTCTTAATAATAATACTTCCCCTCTTCCTCGTTTTATTATATTCAACTCGTCCATTTCTACAAATAAGATTAAAGAAATATTCAATCTACGTACATAAGATATTTTTTTTTTAAACCTAATGACAAGTTGTCAATCAAAAGTTTTTTTTTTGGATTTCACTAAGCAGGTTCATTTTGTTCGTTCAAATAGTTTGTATAGTGTGTTTGCGGAGAGGAGATTCAAGGCTACCTTATTAATTACAAATTGCGGTCCGCTAGTTATACTTTAAAAAATTACAATTTTAAATAATTATTATCTGTTGAAAACAAAACACGACATGCAATCAACTCAGATAATCAAACGGAACCCTCTTCACACGATTTTAAATCGCACTTGCCTGGGTTTTTTAACTAACAATAATACACTATGCAAATAGGGTTGACGACAGGGTCCGAAAAGTATGATTGTAATTAGTCCGTCTTTTAGATTATCCAAAAATAATGGACCCGTATTTTTCAGTTTACCAAAAAAGTAAAAATTCACAAAGATACGGAGCGCCGTCACACATAAGTAATAAGCGGCCAAGTGCGAGTCGGACTCGCCCATGAAGGGTTCCGTAGTAGCAAATAACATAATATAAAAGTCCTGTAGTATGTTTTTTTTAATTTTTATATTTGAGTTGATTGAATAAAAGGTAAATTGCAGTTTATGATGATGACGTATTAAAAAAAAACTACTTACTAGATCTCGTTCAAACCAATTTTCGCTGGTAGTTTTCATGGTAATGAACATCATATATTTTTTTTAGTTTTATCATTCTCTTATTTTAGAAGTTACGGGGGGGGGGGGGGACACACTTTTTTCCACTTTGGAATTGTCTCTCGCGCAAAGTATTTGGGTTAGAAAAAAATGCTATTAGAAACCTTAATATCATTTTTGAAGACCTATCCATAGATACCCCACACGTATGGGTTTGATGAAAAATAAATTTTTGAGTTTTAGTTCAAGTATGGGGAACCCCCAAAATTTACTGTTTTTTTTCTATTTTTGTGTCAAAACCTTAATGCGGTTCACACAATACATCTACTTACCAAGTTTCAACAGTATAGGTCTTATAGTTTCGGAAAAAAGTGGCTGTGACATACGGACGGACAGACAGACAGACAGACATGACGAATCTATAAGGGTTCCGTTTTTGCCATTTGGCTACGGAACCCTAAAAATCGTACCCAGCCGTGACGTCACGCGAAATTTCAATGCGCTATATCTTTGTCATTTTTGATTTCTAAGAGAAAAGAAAAAATACGTGTACAATATTTTTTAATAATCTAACCGATGGACCAAAAATATTTTTCCATTGCTTGCAGGCTATTGCAATGTAAACAGTAATAGTCATGACGCCTATTACTGTTTATATTGCAATAGCCCTTCATCAGTCCATCCCAAACTCATTCCATAACCCATAAACCTTTCGTTTTTCTTGCAATAGATCTTTCTTCTGACGGAATCTATTTAAGGGTACACCTTTCATTGGTATAGGTACCAAGAATGGGTTTTAGCGGGAACGTCAAATAACATCAACTTCTCCAGAGGGCCAGGCTTACGTGTTGGATGTGTATCCCGTAACAAATAATACTTTACTCATAATAAACTAATGTGTGGACTACTGTGACCAAAAAGAGGAGCCGGTACCCCAACAGTGAGGTAAAAAAAGGAGGCCGCACAAATGATAGCCAAATTAAAGGCACAGAACGTAAGAAATTCTTACACGTGTGGCGGCTAAATGAAAGTACAAAAGAGGAAAGCTTAGAACAACATGTTAAAGACATATGTGGCAAGGAAACGCCTGTCACTATTGAAAAGATAAAACACAGAACAAAAAGAGACTACGCTTCATTCATCATAGGAGTACCAGAAAGTAAATATGAAAGACTGTGTGAGTCGGAAAATTGGGCGGTAAACATTGAGTACTGTGAGTGGGTGTGGTTTCGTCGACCATCAAACCCCAACTCAGCCCAAGCACACCAGTCAAAATAAATATATCGATATATATTACCAGAATGTAAGAGGGCTTAGAACAAAAGTAGAAGCCTTCTATTTGAGCATATCGAGTTCAAATGCCGACTTTTTCGCTATCACGGAAACTAGTGCCAACCAATCTATCCACGATGCAGAATTGATACCACCCGGGTACTCAATACTAAGATGTGACCGAACGGACGGTAGGAAGCAGGGAGGCGCGTGTCTCGTGGCCGCACCGCGTTACCAGTTGCGACGGGTGCGCTGCGATGTTGACATCGATAATCATGAGTTCGAACTAGTTAGTGCAAGCGTATACCTACGGGATAGACATTTATTCTTATTGTGCGTAGTATACATACCACCTAGTACATGTGAAAGTGAATATTTATTAATGTTTAAAATAATTGAACAATTATGTGATAAATTTGATAAAGTAATGGTGATAGGTGACTTCAATTTATATTCCTGTTCACCTAATGTAAATGCTTATTACGAATACTTTGTAACCTATTGTGGATTCACTCAGAGTAACCAAATATGTAATAATAACGGTCGTTTATTGGATCTTGTGTTGTCAACGTTTGCGAAAGATGGAAGTGTCAGTGTGTGTGAAGGAAAATCACCGCTTGTGCCTGTGGATATTCAACATCCTCCGCTGGAAATATTGGTAAGTGTATCCCACTGCCATTATATTGACCAGAATGCACTAGCAATGGATGGCGAGTTAGGCACTAATTTAAATCTAGGTTGGAATTTCCGAAAAGCTGACTTTTCGTCTTTGTACGCATTAATTGCAGAGGCAGACTGGACTCCAATGTACAAGTTAGATCTAGAAACAAGTTTAAAATATTTTTATGAAACCATGAACTCAATTATTGATCAGTGTGTGCCTAAAAAGAAAAAAAAGTGTTCTAGTCAAAAATATGTATATCCAGATTGGTATACTGCGGATATCATTCATAGTATAAAAAGAAAAGCCTACTTACACAAAACATTTAAGAAAAGTAAATCACGTGTAGACTATGAGAGATATTCCGAGTGTAGGGCCAACGTTAAAAAACTAATTTCGGTTACATATAAACAGTATCAGAATCGAATTCAAAATCAGTTGATGGAAGATCCTAAATCATTTTGGAGTTATGTTAACTCAAAAAAGGGCAGCAAAAATGGGCAAAGGATTGTAAAAAATGGAGTCTTATTAACGGATGAACAATGCGCGGCGGAATTTGCAAACTACTTTGAATCAGTTTATAGCCCAAAAAAGCCTACCTTAGACATAGGCAAGGCTATAACTGAAGCAGGAGGGGGCAATGGAGCTTTCCGGGTTCACATTGACCAGCTACAGCTAAATGATGTATTGAAAGCTCTTCAACAACTCAAGCCAAAAAAATCCGCGGGACCCGATGGCATCCCTCCCTACATTTTCAGGGATTGTCGGTCAGTTCTGGCTAGACCACTTCTACATATTTACAATGAGAGTTTAAGATCAGCTGTATTCCCAAAGGCGTGGAAAACAACTCGCGTAGTGCCAGTACCTAAAGGCCAAGCTGGTAATGAAATTGAAGGCCACAGGCCCGTAGCAGTACTTTCAACCCCGGCTAAGGTGTTTCAATCGGCTATAAATGATAGCATATATCCACAGATAAGCGCCCAACTATCAGACGCGCAACACGGCTTTAGACCGGCTAGAAGTACTGCCACAAATCTTATCAGTCACATGACGTATGTTGTGCCGGCAATAGACAGTGGGGGTCAAGTAGATACGGCTTACTTCGACTACAAAAAAGCTTTCGATTTGGTCGACAATGACACGTTGCTAACGACTTTTGCACGATTTGGCTTTACCCCCCACTTACTACAATTTTTTGCTAGCTACCTAAGTGATAGGCAGCAGTACGTGGACTATGCTGGGCACTCCTCTAGGTCGTATGCAACATGGTCTGGCGTGAGTCAGGGCAGTACGCTCGGACCCTTGCAGTTCGTCCTGTTGATAAACGACCTGCCTCAGGTGGTGGAGGAAGCACGATGCTTGTTATTCGCGGACGACCTTAAATTGACAATGCGTATCACCAGGCCGGAAGATTGTGAATGTCTACAGAGAGATATTGATAGGGTTGTGAACTGGAGTAAGCGCAATCATCTAGAGTTTAACGCGTCAAAATGCGTAACGATGACGTTCTCCAATGTGCGCGCTCCTATTCAATATGAGTATAATATTGAAGGGGTAGTTTTGAAAAGGGTCTCTGAGGTGAAAGACTTAGGTGTTACTTTCAAAACAAACTTAACGTTCGCTGATCATATAACTGAAATATGCAAAAAAGCGTTTAGGAATTTAGGGTTTGTTTTAAGAACGGTTAGGGATTTCACTAACATCCACGCCATTGTATGTTTGTATAATACACTGGTTCGTAGCCAGTTGGAGGGGAACTCAATTATTTGGGATCCACATGAACATAAATATAAGCTCATGTTGGAAAAAGTACAAAATAAATTCATTAGGTACATATATATGAGATTATACGGAGTTTATCCATTCTACCCTTTAATGTACCCAACTTTGTTTATTTTAGGCATGGTTGGGTACAACGAACTGAGGGTTAGAAGACAGTTGGCCCTGGTAGTGTACTTATTTAAACTGTTAAGGGGGAAAATTGTCAATCCGGATGTGTTGGGACAGATCGGCCTGTGTGTACCGAACAAGTACGTGTGGCGCCGGCTGCGGCCGCCGCTGCTGGCGGTGCCGTCCGCGCGGACCAAGCGCTGGCAGCAGGCTCCGCTGACGCGAGCGTTGCGCACACTAAACCACGTAGCTACCGAGACCGACCTATTTTGTTGTAATCTGAGTGAGTTCACAAAGGTATCTTTATGGATAATTTGTTACAAATATAATTAACTGTAAGGCAAGCATGTCGCATTAGGTTAAAACCTGTAAAGACAGCTGTTTATAAAATAAATAAATACTAAATACTAAAAAAATAAATACTAAATAATACTCTTAAATAAAAATTGTAAATAGGAATATAAAAGAAGTTGGTAGGACTACTGGGAATTTTTGTCCCATCAGACCTACCAGTAGGACAGTTGGGAATTAAATTCCCAGTATTACTACTGGTAGAACAAACTTGGTAGGACTACTGGGACTAGCTCATTTTTTTCTTTCATTATTTATTATTATACCTAATTTGTTAAAATTACTATTTTCTTTTACAGTGGTTGACAAAATTAACTATAGAAATGCTTTTTTATGAAACTTATTTATTTAATTACTATGACTCAACGGGAATACAGAGTGGCGATTAGTAACAGTGTGACTCATTGGGAAAAATGACAGTTGCAATGTCTATCGCTACTCATTGCAACATTTCCCAATGAGTAGCAGTGTTATTAATCTTGGTGTGACTCATCGGGAACAAACCCTCTTTTTCTTATCATCACTAGTACTATACATACTTAAGAACGTTCTATTGTTCAGTAGTTCATCAACAATAACTCGCAGTATAGACCATTTTTTTACGAAGAATTTAAATTTTGCGATAAGTATTGACCGATAGTGTGTCCATGATTGGTGTCCTTGAAAAAATAGTCATAATTTGCAATACTATTGATAAAAACCAAAACTATAGGTATTAACAGTATCGATACTTTTTAAACTAGATAGTTTTTAAATTTTCGATACTAGGTATCGATAATAGGTTTGCTTTTCGGTAATATCGATATTTTTTAAATTTTTTTAAATTTAATTTATTTTACGCTATCGATTACCTATCCAGGGCTTATCAATATTTTTCCAAGTCGACTGTCAATAGTCACACACAACTAAATAGGGAAAGGCTGCTTCTTTATGCTGTGTAGGTATTACTATCGTTGTAGAACTAACAAAAGCTACGTAATTGGGGATAGCTATCGTTATACAACTCACAGCAGCTAAGTCCTTGAGACAGCCCTAACGCTTTCGGGTACATATTGTACTTAGATTTATGCAGAAAAATGACAACTTATCGTCGTATGACAAATCTTATACCTTTAAACGAGCAATTCTTGTATATTTATTTATAGTACCTGGGCGACCGAGCTTTGCTCGGTTACATCTCAAACATTAACTGAATTTTTTTAAACTTGTCTAAAAACAATGCAAATTAAAAAATTATAAATAAACTTAAACATAAAAAAAAACAAAAGTAAGTCACCGAGTGGGATTCAAACCCGTAACACTCTTTCTAGCGGTCGGTATCCTTAACCGCTGAGCTAAAAACAAGGCGGTCGGCGCGACGAAATTAGCTACCATATTCTGTGTGGAAAGAAAAACGCATAAAAACTCGAAAACACGCGTTTTCCCAAACATAAAACTAATCTAGATAGATTGTTTACCCCGAAAACCCCCATATACAAATTTTGAGCGAATTCGTTAGAGCCGTTTTCGAGATCACTCAAACTGGCATTCCGGGAGTGCCTACATAAGTGAAAAGTAGGTGTCGTTAACGGTGTCCCGAGTTCAATGGATGTTTTCCCATCTCAAAAAATGCTTTCCGTGCCTGTCCGACGCGCCTAAAGAAGTTTTGACTTCAAAAATAGTATCAATACACAATGACCCGATTCTACGTAAGTTTTGGAGCACCTGGATTGTAATAAATAAAACAATTACATTTTAATACTTTATTTAACATCATCTTCATATAACTTACAGTAATTAACAATATATTCTGGTCGGCTCGCGTCTACGAGCCGTGAACACCTACGCTAGATATACGAAAACACCAACAAATTGGATACATAGATAATACTGTCGTGGGTAACACTGAACGGGTTATTCCCATGCACCCCTCACACTCCATGCGTGACATGACAACTGAGACGAAGAAAACTGATCGTTCCCTTTTGGGCTATTCTCATAGCTGGAGTTTCCATTGGCCTCCACTGGAAACGTAGCTAAGATCGACATTTTAATCCCATTTGCTACCACTGGTGACTTAGGACAATCTGTCCGCATAGTTAGGGCGTATGGGAATAATCCCACTGAAGCACAGAATTAATAAAAGTAATACACACAGAACGGAATCTCCTGGTCCCGCGCAATATGCGTCCCCGTCCCCGTCTTCGTACCTCTCCCCCGCTCTCGCCTTGTCGAGGCGGCCAGGCGCCCGCAGCTGTCCTCTCAACACCCTCCACAAGGCGAGAATGGGGAAAGGACGCAAATACTGCGCGGGACCTTATCAGATTCCGTTCTGTATGTAATACTCATATAAATTCTGCAACAAGTCCTAACGAGTATAAAATTTAACAAATAAGTGATCTCTACGTGGTCGATAGAGAAATCAGGTAACACACATGCACGAGTTTGAAAATACTTAACAGGTGATTTTAAAGCTACCTTTATGTAATAAGTAGATATTGTTACCTTCTACTTCTAAATAGTTGAAGTTTCAACTCCACTTATAAGAGAAGTTCACTCCTATGTTTCGGCTGGTTTTACAGTCACGCCACAGTACATACAGTATTCTATCTTCATACAAACGGTCGGAACGCAAGTTATACCTACGCGCCTCGAAGGTCGGTATACATTTGTTCCGTGACTCGGTATACAAACAGTCGGGATTGCGCCGCAGTGGCGAACGGTGTTTTGTTGTAAGCAGCGTGCTATTTGTGAACACTTATTAAGAAGGTATATTATTCTTTTTCTTGTGGGATAATACTATGGCAAAACACAGACAATATTGTGCTGTTTTTGGTTGTTTGAACTCGTCAGTAAAGTAGTTTTTATAGGAGTACCTACTAGGTAGTACCTACGTCGTTTATTAAGTATTTCAGTTTCTCCACTGAGTAAATTACCTGGATTAAAAATAAATAAGTGATAAGGTTGAATTGAAGACAGACTTAACCCACGACCAGGAGTGAGCTATTTTACCTACGCTCGCGATAAAAAAAAACTAGTAGGTAAGTAGGTAGTAGTTTCCTAGGCTACATGTCTACTTACTACTGTAGGAACTTAGCTACTTACATATACCTATTATTGAAATATGCAATTTATGTTTATTAAATATGCTAATAATAAAAAAAATAACACGCTTCCTTTTTCATTCACCTTAAAATCACAAAACTAGTCACTTAAGTAGGTAGGTGAAATTAAAATACGGGCAGCCCTAGCGCACGCGTGGCGTAGGTATGTTTTTCAAGGACAGCGCCGAGTTGTTCTACTGTATGATATCTTTACCGTGGTCACGCTTTCGCACGCGCGGTTGACCCGCGTCGCGGGCGACGGGCTTTGAGCGTCTTGGGTCGTTACATAGTCAACCGCGTACACTTTGTATGGCGAATCGGGCCGCGCTTGCCAACCGCGCGTGCGAAAGCGTGACTGTAAAACCAGCCTTCGAATGCCGAGCAAACGTTAGTAGGTACGCATTATCGCTTACATTAGGTACATGTTGGTGTTAAGCAATCCTTGGCGTGGTTATCATTGGGGTTGGTGACCACAAGTTGCATCTTCCGTCACCTCCATGTTTCGGACTGTCTGTATCCCACCTAGCTGTCATCATAACCTTGTCGACGAGCTATGACAGATTTCTATATAGGCTGAATACTTTAATCTCACGTACCACGTACCTACCTATTGTATTTCCTGTTATATATATATACCCATAATACCATCTATTATCTTATAAGTGGAGCAAAAACTTATAATATGAAGATATATTTTTACAAGATGCGATGTAATGACGATGATTTAATTTTGTAATTAATACAGGCAGATTTTATTCCTTGTACGCAAAATCTATACAAATGCCAACAAAAATATTAGGTACCTACGTCCGTTTTTGATATTTAGGTATAAATCTATCAAAATGTTTGATTTTTAAGCGTTTTTATTTTTATTTTCATATGCGTGTCTACACACTGCTGAAAATCGGCAGCAAATTTTTTCTTTGTGGAAAACGCGACGTAAGTTCAGCAAAGTGTATTGCTACGTCGCTAGTCACTCAAATAGCGTTACTACGTAAAGCCTGTTTAAACCTTCATTACTACATATTTAGTAAATTATCTGAAAATTACAAGGTTCGGGTAAAAAAGCTAATGATATTAGGCTTCACCAAGATATATCACTACGCTACTAAAGTTATAGGATGCTATTTAAGTTTTCGACTATTTTCCATAAAAGACTAAGTAGGTTTATTATTCCATGACATTTTTATTTGTTAGTTAGAATCCTAGGATTTTAATCTTCAAAGAAAGTGCCAGAAGGGTAAAGACATTAAGCCATTAACATGACATTAAACAATATCAACATTACATTACCTACTGACAATGGTCCTTTATTCACACGAATTTGATGAAATTAGGGCTGCGCAGACGACCATAGTCAGATGGACTGAGGCCTCATCAAAAAGTACGCGAAATTTTGTTTTATTTTTCAGGATTTCGTTTGATTGATTAGCCTAAAATGCTGTCCAGCTGTGTTTGACTGCCTGGCTGTTTCCGCTTACAGGTCGCATTTCTCAACCGACTCTCGTGAAATTTTGTGAGAAGGCACGAAAATTATACGGAATTAATTGTCATTTCAGTTTTTCGAAAATGGCGAAAATCTGGAGTTGAAAACTTTAATCCTTGAATCACATAATTACAGACACAATATAAAAATGGTCAGCCATTTCCAAAAAATGACATAAATCTTTTTTGTTACCCTTTTGGCGCAACTTTTTGCTGAACAACTTTTTTATCCAATAAACTTCAACGAGACCGGGCGATTTCTAGGTCTACAGCTCATAGAGCCACTAGTTTATTTTTCATCTCCCGAGAAAGTGGTAGGTAACTGTAGAAGGGGTGAAGTAGAAAGGTAACCCAAGGATAGGCCTGTGGCTGTGTGCTGTTTGTAAGTAAAAACCTATTTTTACCAGCTGTCGTCTGCGCAAACCTTTACACGAAGATAACAAATCTTTAGGCATATAAGTTAAGATAAATTTGAGACATACAATTTTAGGCTTCCATCACATAAAGTTACATGGGTGACATATTACATCAAATTACAACAGGTTAAAATTATTTTTATTAAGTATTTAACACCAAATTGACATTTTAATTGATGGGTATATAATTAGGGTATAATTTTATATTAATTCATAGGAACATCAACAAAATAGCCTAATATTCCAATTTGAATAGGGATATATGTATATTTTTATCATACAAGATATATGTATATTTTTTTTTATCATTGATTTCAATTTATGTAACATATTTGTGTAAATGTTTTATACAGATGTGCATTTCAGGTAGTTTTAATACCTACTGACTATGTTTTTGATTTATTGCAAATCAAAATGTTATTGAATCGATATTTACATGAAAACATCATTTTTGCTTTTAATTGTTTGCGCTCGTAGCTGCTACGGTCTCGTAGCGCTGCTACGAATAAGTATCTACAACCTTGTAGACTTGCTACGAAATAAAATTTAGAAATCACGACGACGCGGTGCCTTAGTTTTTTAAATATATTTTACGGCGTTTGGCATCAGCCTTTTAGCCGGTACCTTTGATGTAACTTTCGGCATTGTCAAAGGCCGGATTTAAAAGATATCGATGGTCGTTTTGTGGCAGTCACATGTGGTTGTGCCTTGGAGTCTTAAGCTCAAGCATTATTGTCAGCTTTTATATTTGTCTAGTCGTACAATTTTGCGAGCATTAGCCTATCATTTTGCAATTGATATGTCAAGCAAACGTACATGCTATAAGCAAATAATATTACAATAGCGTAAGCCACGCCTAAATTATTAAGTACCTACGGTACGCATACATTTTATTTACTTTACAAGGTAATAAGTAAGTACATATAATTTATTACTAAACTATAAATTGGAAAAACATATTTGGTTGTTCGTAAAAAGTTGTTAGCAGGACATTTATCCTAATATACATATTTTTACATTAAATTACATTTCTTGTTATTCAACACAGTAAAATGGTCGTT
This sequence comes from Acrobasis consociella, assembly GCA_963555685.1. NCBI lineage: Eukaryota > Metazoa > Arthropoda > Insecta > Lepidoptera > Pyralidae > Acrobasis > Acrobasis consociella. The sequence continues at coordinate 3,993,453 of OY743127.1, forward strand.
CTTTTGTAAAAACAATTATCACCACGTGAATGCTTCATAATTGACACTAATTTCCAATTTTTGTGGAACAAAGTGAGTTTTATTCAGTATAAGTTGACTTGACTCTTGGCGCTCCTTACTCTATCTATTGAGAGTTATTTTAGAAGTCTTATTACTTATATCAAATCGGTGTGAGCGCATTTGTTTTTTGTAAAATAAGAACAAATCCACTCAATAGTTTTTATCGCTCGAAACTAAAGAGATTGATTGAAAGTAAGCGACTGTCATAAGTTTACAACCACTAGGTTCATACAATTTTTCAATTTAGTTTCTCCGTGTTATATGTTGTGTTTATTTATTTATATATTACATTTTGCTCACATTCGAACTATTTTTGGCTAAATATTAGTATACAAAAGCTTGATCTAATTAAAGTACCCTTTCATCAGAACCATTAAGCTAAAACCAATTGCTTCACAAGTATATATATTTACATATTGACCTGATAAAAAAAACAATTTTATAATAATTTCATTGATTTATAGGTCAACAACAAAGTTAGTGGGGCCTGAAGTGATGACGCGACCGGTTGTTTTTTAATCTGTGTTATGTTAAATTCAGTTTCGATTTTTCCGTAATATAATAAGGCCTACTAACTTATTTGTTAGCCTTTACATTTAGTTTATTTTAAGGGTCAGATCTATATATTTATTACATTTGGAAGGCAGTGGTTGAGCAAAAGCAAAATTTGACGTCGGTGGACTAATTTTGCGAGGTCTTAATTGGCCTGAACACAACCACTTGGGTGTTCTGTGATGTTGAGCCGGCATTAGCCGCCTTCTTTCCTTGGTCGGTAGACTTGATCCAATATATTTTTACAGATTTGATTTTCAAAAACATTTTAAGATTTTCTTTCCAGTTTCTAGCATGAATTAGATCTCACCCTGAAAATTATATTTTATGGTTTTCTTTTGCGACGATTACTTAGTAAATTTTAGGAGAAAATTAGCTAGCAATTAACTAACTAGTCGATCAATAGATTCTATTTTCGTTAATCATGCAGAGCTAAAATTATGTAGTTATGTGGTACCGGTGGTTTGGTAAGTATATAGTCAATCTATCTCACAAAGTCCGTTGCTTATACTGGTGCAATGTCAATCTACACCCGCACATTTCAATTTATCTATACTGTACCTAAACGTTTATGTATAACTGTATACGTTACTAATACAATCCCAAAAGAACGGACTTCACGAGGTGGAGAAACTATACTATCATCTCAGTTATACCGAGATTCTATTACAATCTTAACATTAACATTTATTTTTAGTTCCTAATTTAATATACGTGACATTTATTATATTAACACGATATATAGCTAAACAGATCACAGAATCGGAATGGGTTTAGATAATTAGTTAATTTGAATAATTAATATAATTAGAAGTAAATTAGAAATTTGTGGAAAGTAATTCGAGGTAAGTATGATATTAGACAACTGAAAATCAGTCGGTAATCAAGACTGGAAGATCGAGGAATGTTTTGAGAACTTATCAAATCTAAACGAGGGACATTTATAGTTTACCATTCACTATTCTTATACTCCAGTAGAAAAATGTGTAAACACTATTAAAAACTGTTTCATCTATGTGAGTAATTCGTAATTTTATCGATGTACTATTTTCAAAATATTTTCGGACCGTTATTAGATAAATCTGTAGTTTTTGTAACAACTAATACAAATATTGAAGCATACAGTTAGTTCAGTACGACGAAATAGAACTAAACTGAGCGGTTTTGTGCGCTCAGGTCTCGCTACTTATACAACAACAAACAAAACCATTGTTCTTTGACCAGTCCGCCGTTTTGCATTTATTTAACAGTTAAAATTAAAATTAACCAAGTGGTTAATTTCAATAATAGCCTGATATTAGTGATATTAAAATAAACCACAAAATGGTGTACAGGTCAAGCAATCACAAAAGATCGGCAGTTTATAGTAGGAACTATAACACCAGAGACCTTCTCGTTGATACACGACTGTCTTCAACTAATTCCTATCATAATAGGCAAATGTTTATAAAAAATATTACTCAACCATAGTTAAATAAACTTAAATGTTCTAGGCATCAAGTGGTTAAAATTTCTTTTTCTTAATAATATAAAATCTATTTATCTACAACACAATTGCCTTAAAAAGCATGCCTAAAACAATTAAATGAGAATAAATGTACATTTAAATAACTAACATCGATGCTTTTATTAATCATAAGACGATGGCATTAAAAATTTTTGATTTACAATATCTCTAAGATAAATTTACCAGCAACTATACAAACTGACTATTTATAATTTTATATGGACATAAAATAAATATATCATATAAGAAACAAAAATATACATTTATACTCATACTGCTAGTCCTATAATCTATAACATCATATTAATATAGATCAATCAGAGCGATTGTATTTAATAAAAAAATAAGTAACCTATAATTTAATTAAAGCTTCAAATTATTACAAATAATCATGAAAATAAGAGTATTTTTATTAACAAACATTATCTAACTAGAAAACTGAGTCGTAAGTTCAAACAATTCAATCGCTTCGCAAAACCAATTGCTTCGCAAGAAAATAGCAATTGGTTCACCAGTAGGTAGTACGTTTTACAAACGTCACAAGCGACAGCGAGTGTTGAACTGAATTGAACCTTATTACTTAATAGGCGGAGATGCAGTCTGGCTTGTTGAACTCCCCGAAGACGTTAAGTTCGTATAGACTGGCGAGGGTGATGAAGAGTAGGTACCACACCATCAGGACAGCTCCGTACTTGCGGTCCAGTTTCCAGCCGTTCGCGTGGGTCGCTACCACCAGGAAAACCACGGTGGAGAACAGGGACAGGGTTGAGTAGATCAAACCTGTTTTAATTATTGCAAATTAATAGTTGAATGCTTTGAAGGTTTTGTGTTGGTCTCAACCTCTTTTATATTATTTGAATTAGTTACAGAGGTATACATTCTTCTTCAAACATTGTGCATGCCAATCTTTAGCCGAGGTTGTCGAAGACCGTAAAAAGTGGAGAAGAAAAGTCAAAACCAATGGTTCTACGGCCTGCCTGCCTTCGATTGTCCTTAATATTTTATTTAATTTATTTATTTATTACTTAGTGTTCGCGCTATATATACATTTGCCTCTGTCGATGTACGGTTCAGTTGCAATAAACGTTCTGTCGGTTAAGTCGTGTGTTTCTTTATCTCGATCCTCTAATAAATAGTTAAATCTGCCGCAAGCAAAAGTGAACCCTAACGCCATCATATTATGGTTGACATCGAGCCGGATGCAAATCGTAACGAACTGTGAAGTGTCGACCAGTCGACCTTGAGGACCGATCACCCGGCGTAAACAATAGGCAGATAGTTACCTGAGCGAGGATTTGTGCACCGTATTAATGCAAGTTATTGATTACATATTCATCGTGTTATTACTGTGAACAGAACACTTAGTGATTTCGTATCGTAAACAAGTTTGAGGAGATTGTTTGAAGATGAGTTTGTCTAGTGAACAACAAGGATTTATTAATGCACTTGAAGACTTTTCTATGCTTTTAAAAAAGACACAAACAAATTTAAAGAAGTGTTTGAAAGCTAGGTTGACTAAGGGCTATATACAAGCTAAAATACAATGCATAGAAGACTACTGGCGAAGTTACGTGTCTACGCATCAGAACCTGGCGAAGTGTACACAGAAAGCACAACGTAAAGAAATTGAACATTTTGAAAAAGATGAATATTTCGAAGTGGAAGAGATGTGCTCATGTTTGCTTGGCGATTTGAGAGATATGTTATCAGCACTCAGCGAGCGTAGTACATCGAGTCCGAGCGAAAATATCACCGAGCATGGGTTTCAAGCCGTAAAACTACCGAGAATTGAATTAAAAACCTTTTCTGGATCATACGATGAGTTTCCTACCTACAGAGATTTGTTCATATCGTTGGTGCACAATAACACGTCACTTAGTAAGGTGCAGAAGCTACATTATTTAAAGTCAAGCATTAGTGGAGAACCTGAAGCACTACTCAGACATATCACGGTGTGTGAAACGAATTATGATCAAGCATGGGACACACTGAAACAAAGGTATGGGAACAAAAAATTAATTGTGCATTCCTCACTGCAAAGATTATTTAATCAGAAGAAAATTACTACTCCGTCGGCACCGCTTTTGAAAAATCTTTTAGATACTACTTGCCAATGCCTGAATAGTTTAAAAAACCTGAATATACCTACTGACTACTGGGATCAAGTCATAATATACCTAGTGGTTCAGAAATTAGATGTAGAAACGCATAAGGATTGGGAAGAGTATTCATATAAAGACGATGCTAACACTTTATGTACATTTGCTGACTTGAAGACCTTTCTGGAGACGAAGTTCCGCACACTTGAGATGGTGAATCCTGTACCTGTAAAAGAGAAAACAGTAGTTAAGACTAAGACTTACCATGCTGCGTCCACTGAAGAGAGCACGTCACCGCCGAAGTCCTGCAGCATGTGTGGAGCTGATCACACCTTATGTCACTGTAAAGAATTTTGTAATATGCAACCGATAGAACGATGCGAGTTCATTAAGAAGGCTGTGTTTTAACTGTCTGGCCACAGGGCATGCCGTGAGGTTTTGCCGTAATAGAATGTCTTGTAGAAAATGCAACCGTCGCCACCATACGTTACTACACACTTCAAGCGGAGACGGTCAGCCAGACAATAAAACTCACCATAGCAGAGTTGAAGAAGAGCCAAGCCACAAGAATGAAGAAGAGGTCGCAATATCTACACATTTCGCATCCGAGAGGTCCACAGCCTTGCTGGCTACGGCAATGGTCACAGTAGTAGATGATTATGGGCATACCACAGTATTGCGCGCCTTAGTTGACCAAGGCTCTCAAGGAAACTTCATCACTGAGCGCGCCGCGCAACTCCTCAAACTCAAGAGAACCCCCATAAAAGCAACCATCACTGGTGTTGGCAGCAGTAGTACGAGAGTTGAGCAGATGGTACAACTTAACATTGGATCAAGATATGAGAGAGATTTCACGCTTTCGGTAGACGCATACGTAATGCCTACCAAGTTGACGTCGCTACTACCATCCAAAACCATTACAACAACAGCACACGCCTGGACACACTTGCGAGGACTCACCCTGGCCGATCCTAGTTTCCACTCACCAGGGCGAGTAGATATGCTCCTAGGCGTAGAAGTTTGTGCCCAAATCTTGAAGGCTGAGATTCTGAAAGGACCACCTGGCTCCCCATGTGCCCAGAATACAAGTTTGGGTTGGATCCTGTTTGGAAAAATACAGGCACACTCTTCAGAGAGAGACGTCGTTGTAATGCATCACCAGTGCAACCTTGATGATATGTTGAAGATCCTGTGGGAGGTAGATACAGATAGCAAACAAACACTTACGAGAGATGAAGAAGAATGCGAGAGAATTTACACAAATACAACAACACGAGATGAGACTGGGCGTTACATAGTTAAATTACCATTCAAAGTAGAGAAACCGATATCACCGGAGGGAAATACAAGAGAAGGAGCTATTAAGAGATTATTACAGCTAGAGAAAAGATTTTCAAGGAATGACAATTTCAGAGAGATGTATACGAAGGCAATTAATGAATATGCTGATATGAAACTCATGGAAGAAGTTAGAGAGTCTGAGATTGACAAGCCATCAGTGTATCTTCCACATCACGCAGTGTTCAAGGAGACTAGCGAAACTACAAAAATCAGGCCAGTTTTTGATGCCTCATACAAAGGCACCAACAACGTATCACTAAATGATGAGTTATTAGTCGGCCATCAACTACAAGATGATGTGCGATCATTAGTCATGAGATGGCGTATGAGAAAAATAGCATTCACTTCAGACGTTCAGAAAATGTATCTTCAAATCCTAGTTGCGAAAGAAGACACAGATTATCAAAGAATACTCTGGCGTTCCAACACGAACGAGCCTGTAAAAGAATATCGTCTTCTACGTGTCACATTTGGTACAGCGAGTGCACCTTTTCTTGCCGTAAGATCACTACATCAAGTAGCCATAGACGAAGGAGTAAACCATGAGGCTGCTGCTGAAATCATAAAGACCGATTTCTACATGGACGATCTTATGTGTTCAAGAGATACAATAGAAGAAGCAGTTGAAGTAGCCAAAGAGGTGAGCAGTATTTTGAGAAAGGGAGGTTTTGTTCTACAAAAGTGGGCATCTAATAGCACCGAATTTCTTAAAGAATTTCATCCAAACGAACTCAGCTCTCATGTAAATATTGATATCATGTTAGACAGTTCAATCAAAACATTGGGTTTATCCTGGAACATGGGAAAAGATGAATTAGAGTATAACTTAAAATTACCAGACTTACCTCGAGTAGTTACTAAAAGAATAATACTCTCCGAAGTTCAGCGTCTCTTCGATCCTCTTGGTTGGCTCGCTCCTGCACTAGTACCTGCAAAACTAATAATACAGAAATTATGGCTACAAAGAATTGGCTGGGATGAAGAAATAAATTCAGAATTAAGAGAAGAATGGACACAGATACGACAGAATCTAGAGAATGTAAACTTTATCAAAATTAGAAGATGGTTAGAAGGTACAAGTGAAAGAGAACTTACCGTACATGGATATTGTGATGCCTCAGAGAAAGCCTACGGGGCTGTTGCATATTTAAGAGTCAAAACCGAAGAAGGGAAGTATAAAATAAACATGATTGCAGCCCGAACTAAGGTTGCACCAATCAAGGCTTTGACTCTGCCGAGACTGGAATTGTGTGGAGCTGTTCTCTTGTCAAAACTTTTGAAGCAAATAAGTGAAGCAATGAGAATACCTACAAGTCAAATATTTTGCTGGACTGACTCCACGATTGTACTATCATGGCTAAAAGGAGACCCAAAAAGATGGCAGACGTTTGTGAGAAACAGAGTAGTCACCATTTTGGACAATATTGGCAATCAATGGTACCATATTGAGTCACAACAGAACCCAGCTGATATTGCTTCAAGAGGAATCTTGGCATCTGAACTGAGGAACTGCAATCTTTGGTGGCACGGTCCGGAACATCTGAAACATAAGGAAATAGACATGGAAATATTAGTAGATGAAAACTTAGAATTAGAAAAAAGAAAAAATACTCATACTTACCTAAACATTAACGAAGATACTGAAGACAACTCGATTGCTAGAAACTTTGAAAATTTTAGAGATTTAACAGAACTTCTTAGAACAATCACTTATGCAAAAAGGTTTTTGACATACAGAAAGACAGAAGGCACAGCTATAGATTCAGCAATTAGTACAGATGAAATGGAAAATTCTTTAAGAACTTGTATCAGGATTATACAAAGACAGACCTTTTCAGAGGATATTAGAGATTTACAAGAGATAAAAAAGGTTAAGAACAGAAGTTTTTTAAAAACACTTAATCCCTATCTGGACTCAGAAAACATTCTCAGGGTGGGCGGAAGAATTAAGCATGCAGACATAGATCATGAACAAAAACATCCAATAATTTTAGATAACAAAAACAATCTAACCTTATTACTAATCGCAGAAGCTCACCACAAAACCCTTCACGGAGGAATACAGTTAATGTTGAATTATTTAAGGTCTAGGTACTGGATTCTAAAGGTGAAAAAACTTGTCAAAAAACAATTGCATAGATGTGTAGTTTGTGCTAGACTAAATGCAAGAGCTCAAACACAACTAATGGGTGAACTGCCCAAGGTACGAGTTACACCGGCCCGCCCCTTCCTGCACAGTGGCGTAGATTTTGCCGGACCGTATGATGTATTGATGTCCAGAGGAAGAGGAGGTAAAACCACTAAATCCTATATTGCCATATTTGTCTGCATGGCAACGAAAGCTATTCATCTGGAACTCGTGGGAGATCTAACAACGGAAGCTTTCCTGGGTGCTTTTAGACGTTTCGTGGCACGACGTGGTCGATGCAGTCATTTGTGGAGTGACCAGGGTAGAAATTTTATTGGTGCTAACAGGGAACTGATTGAAGCGTTTAAGGCAGCTCGGCTTGAATTTGGACAAGAGATTTCTGACATACTTTCCGCTGAAGGGACACAGTGGCATTTTATTCCTGTTTCCAGTCCAAATTTTGGGGGATTATGGGAGGCTGGAGTTCGTTCAATGAAATATCACCTAAAGAGAATCCTGAACTCCCACCTAACATTCGAGGAGATGACAACAGTTCTCTGTCAAGTTGAATCCTGCCTTAACTCTCGACCCTTGTACCCTGTCGATGATTCTGATATCAATAATTGCGACGTACTCACACCAGGACACTTCCTGATTGGAGAGCCGTTGGTTTCAATTCCATCACCAAGCTTAAGGGATATATCTGCTAGCAGTTTGACTCGCTGGCAACACACCCAAAAATTGGTATCTCACTTTTGGCAACGCTGGCAACAAGAATATCTAACCAGACTCCAACAGAGGCCCAAATGGATGAGTAAGCAGACTGAATTCGACGTAGGTCAGATTGTTCTTATAAAGACTGACGGTTTACCTCCAGGCAAGTGGCATTTAGGGCGTGTGGTTGACAAACATCCAGGTTTAGATGGCCTTACCAGGGTCTACAGTATTAAAAGTGGCAGTAATATTGTAAAGAGATCAATTTCTAAACTATGCGCCATACCTATACAGTCTGATTTAGATTTAATTACTAATAGTGCATGTTTGTAAATAAAGTCTCTTTCATTTACATAGTCATTTAGTGCCTGAATACATTTATAATGTAATTAGCATGCTATCAATATATGTGATAATTTCATATTTGTTATTTGCTTGACACTCAGTTATTTTAAAGAAAATAGTCTGTGGTAGTCTGCACTATTCATTGCATGTTAGGAATTCCCTTAATATTTTTTTTTCTCATAAATGTTGTAAAAGGCCTGTTTTAAGCCCTTTTGGTGGGCGGCATGTTCGCGCTATATATACATTTGCCTCTGTCGATGTACGGTTCAGTTGCAATAAACGTTCTGTCGGTTAAGTCGTGTGTTTCTTTATCTCGATCCTCTAATAAATAGTTAAATCTGCCGCAAGCAAAAGTGAACCCTAACGCCATCACTTAGGTACTCCATTAGGTTACATGACAAAGACTTACGATCACCATTTATTAGTTCTGTCATGTGTTCTAGCATGCAACCCAATTACAGGTGAACACAACATTCTTAGAATTTTAAATTTTAACACATTCACGGACACTTACGGCTGTGGACGTAATTCAATTGTTATTTCTATTGTGTCTGGCTTAGTGTCCGTGAATGTGTTAAGCAGCAAGTACTTTATATAGAAATATAAATATAGCTAAGTATACTAACATATTGAAATTTGTAATCGAAACTATATTGAAATTTAAATTTTGTAATAACAAAACACTAAGATTAAATATTGCAATTAATTTAACATTCATTGTCTTTTAAATCTTTTAGATAACTGTGTTTTAGATTTAAATTTAGTTAGTGAGTCGTTCTAGATATCCAGGTTATATTTGCGCAGATGCAACAGATTGAACTCTTACCCTTGCTGATGACATTGACGTGGCTGCCTGGCTTGATGATGGCAGTCTGTATGAACCACGGCAGTCCGAGGCACACCAGAATGTCGAACACGTTGGACCCCACTGCGTTTGACACAGCCATGTCTCCGTAACTAAAAAAATATACTATTTATAGGGAATGTGCTTAAAATAACTAAATAATATAGCCCCCGTAGCATGGCACCGGCGAATGCGTTTATCGAGCGATATTATGTATCACTATCTCGCTTTTTATTCGTATCGAGTCGAAATGGTTTCAGTACAGCTTCAATTTCAAATTATCTTTGACCAGTATGTCACCACGGTGAATCGGTGATCCTTCTGTCATTAGCCTCGTTAAGGTCCTCTATGGTACAATGTCGTAGTAGGGCAGCTCGGAGACGACAGAAGGTGGTCCATTGATTGATTATCCCGCTAACGAGACGATACTAGTCCATCGCGTGATGTAAACAGTATATGGATTTATGCACGGTGCCATGCTACAGGTTTACCGTGTAAAGAGGTTGGTAGGACCAAGAGTCATAAAACCTAACGCCTATGATCAACCAGTTTCCGAATAACCGTTCTTTTACCGCCAATACCAGACACAATAGTAAGACAATAGACGTGGACATTTATTAATGTCGTGCGGGTCTTTACCGGATATTAGACCGCTTCTTGATTCATAGCTTATTCATAGTCTTAAATTTACATTAATTCCATTGGTTTACTTCTATCCTCTGGATGAGAAGACTAGCATGGAATTAAACATCGATATGATTCTGAGAATAAAATCTGTCCAAAATCAAAACCACTTTATTCGGAATATTGTAAAAAAGCTAAACTTACCCCTCTTTTATGACAGCGAGTGAAGACAGGGCGTCAGGCACCGACACACCAGCTGCTACAAATGTCAGTCCCATCACTGTGTCTGGAATTCCCATGGTGTATCCTAAGAAATATAGATATATGATTAATTATTTTTTTGCTAAATATAATATGAGGAGAGGAATTTGCCCCGTTGCGGAACAAACAACTACTTAGCCAGTAGCGTGCATTTCATATAGACACAGAATTTGCCTACCCTGTACCACCTATAATATTGGTTACTAGCGAAAATGTATTTTACTTGATATGCGGCCGTTCTCGTAATTTAGGTAAGATTAGTGCCTACCCTGTCAAAATATTTGTGCACGTCGCTGCTACTTAGTGTTGAACAGGAAAATAAATAAATCATGTAATTCTAAATAGTCTGTTTTTCGTGTCGATTGGTAAAATGACACTTTATATATATTTTACCTCCTAATTCTATATATATCTTTCTAGACCTAAGATCATGAGAGTAATGGGGTATCAGTGGCTGCAGCCGGGCCGCATACCATACCCGAAACATCCCATCTACTGGTGACATCTACATAACATGATTCAAAGATTCAAGATTCAAAGACACCAAGATACAAATGGTAGTTGAACGTGTCATCAAATATCTACCAATTCATTATCATTCCATCAAATTCTTTAAAAACAATCGGAGGATACTTGCCAATGATGGTGATCATCCACACCATGAAGTAGGAGTAGAAGGAGATCCACAGCATGGAGATGATGAAGGTGACGGGGTACCAGCGGCCGCGGCAGTCGGGCATGGTGTGGCGACACGCCCAGTGCACCGGGAACGCCACGTACCAGCACGCCAGTTGGAAGGGATCTGTGACGCAGAATATTAGGTATGAGTATTACCATAGATTTAGAAGGTATAAGATGGATATAGAGTATTGTAAAATGTGACCAGAAACGAAATATTTCTGTGTACCTTTTTATGGGTTGTATTTGTACCTACTATACAAACTATGGGCAAAGCAGTACGATATCATCTTTCCAGTATAAGATAACTTATAAATGAACACAGTTTACAATTTGGAAAATCTAATTTTCGTGAAACGATGTTCGAGCCAGGGTGACAATGGGTGACATGTTTTGTAAGAAAACTTGTCTCATTGTCAAATTGATGCTATCTCTTTTGCTCTTATGAAGATGACACTTATCATATTATCTGTCGCACTCGGCTAGTGTGGTCTTTTTACGCAGTAAAAAAATTCTACTTCTATGAGTATTGCATACAGAACCTCTCCCCTTTTTTCGCCTTGTCGAGGGTGTTCAGTGGTCCAGTGCCAGGTCGCCTCGACAAGGCGAAAATGGGGAAGAGGTGCGGGGACGGGGAACGGGGATGGATATTGCGCGGGACCTTAGGAGATTCTGTTCTGTATGTAATACTTATATTATTTCTGTGACTGTGACTGTCCTAAAATGTAACAGCAGCTTTTTTTCCCATGCAGATCGTTAAAGCCGATAGTGGAAAGAAGTCAATTAACGATGATTTTAAAATTTAATTGCTACACTCACTGGCACCAATTGGTTTGACTAATGGGTCGACAGCAGTCTCGGGGTTGTATTCTTTAGCTTTGTAGTACGCTGGGGCAGCTGGCTGAAAAAGGTAAAAATCTTGTTTTATTAAGATGCAAAGAAAATAATCTACGTCAAATAAAATAATCTACAACAGCTCGAGACTATTTTCTTTATACGAGTTCGATTCGATCCAAATCATGTACTTTACTTATTTCGATTGTTCTCCTCCACTGTCTTCCATTTTTTTTACTGTGAGATCGGTGAAATATCACTTGGATATCACCACCTAGGTAATGTGAGGATATCACCTTAGGAACAAGTGTGTGTTTCGAAGTAGCTCAGTTTAGGGTGAAACGGGTGAAAGGGGAGACAAATTCATTCGCACATATTTGCTGCTATAACACATGTGGCGATCTCTACGCCACTAAGAGGAACTACAACCACAAATAATAAAGCGACAACCGACAACATAGTTCACAAGAAGTATACGAGATGGCGTCAACAGTATCGTACATCTCGATCTCAGAGTTCTGGAGCGTCTATAGTCAGTGCAACTGACTATAGATCCCTGCGCAATACCACGCTTGGCGCGGTGGTGCGGTTTGTAGCGGTCGAGCATACCACCTCGCTCCCACTACACAACATACAAAAAATAACACAGAACAGAATAACAAAATAATTCTACGTGTGTGCAGCTACAACAATACAAAAAGAAAACATCTCTGGTAATATTGCCCGCGAGTAATACACTGATTGAGCTGTGACTTGAAGATATGTGGTGGGGGAGAAGCGTATACCATACCTGGGGAGCAGGATGCTGTTGCTGTTGCTGCTGAGTCGGTGAAGGGGACTGCACCTTTTGCTGCGGCGGCGGTTGCTGCGGCGGCTGCTGGTTGTACGAGTCTCCCCAGCCTGTAGCGGCGGGCGCTTGCGGTTGAGTTTGGGATGGCTGTGGACGAAGATAGGTTTTCCTTTAATTTGCGCGGCAAAAATTGATTAGTTTGCACTGCTGGAGCATGAACTTATTATTATTAGACTGGAAGTCTCACTGATGGTTATAAGCTTTCTTTAGCTTTTAGCGCCAACGGCATCCATGTAAAGTTGAAGTTGCCCTTTCTTCTCTGCCACGCGGCCTTATTCATGGAATTCACTAATACTTATAATAAAATTGATGTCAAACAGAGGCGGCGTAAGGCGTGGACGGTGTGGGCCACCGCCCACGGCCTCGCGCCTCACAGACAACCGAAAATATTTTTGAAAAAGTAGGGAAAATTCAAAAGTACACGCCACAAGGTTTTTCTTATATTAAGTATACTGATGTGTTAGTGGCATGAATAAACGAACCTCAGAGTACAGAGGAAAGAACGTATGTTTGTTCTTGATTTAATATGGGCTGGGCAAGCCTGCTTTTTTTAGTTAAACTAATTCCCAACACTGAATTGAGGGCCTCGCGAAATTTACCGTGCCCACATTAAGTTGAGGTCTTAAATTGCGCCGCCACTGATGTCAAACCCGAAAAATTAGCCAGAAATGTGTTTCGGGGGGAAGGGAGGAGAAGTTCGAGTCCGATTAGTATCGGACTCGAACTTCTCCTTAAACACCTATATTGGTTTTTTGTTGGATCAAAGGTTACGGGATTGGGGTGGGGTTGAACCCCATAACACCCTGGCTACGGCCCTTTTCTGGAGGATTCTGGAGGTGTGCATATAATTAAATAAATATAAATATGTATAAACACGACTGTATGCCTGTTACATAAACATCTATCACAGGCCTACTGGATCTCAGATCGGAGATCTCGTTTGAGGTAAGTAGTGCCTTTGTACAACTTTTATTTTATTATTTTATACATTTTGCGTGCACATAAATTGGTAAATAAATAAATATCCATCACTGGTCTCGGTGAGGTTTATTTTGAACGCGTAATGGACCTTTTATGAATTGGTACTTAATTACTTGAAAATGAATAAGTCTACATACATCACCCCAGGCCTGGTCCGGGTTCCACGCAGTGTCGGGATCCCACGTCTGGGCCGGTTCTGCATTGTATGCCACGTTATCGTACGCTCCATCTGGATTGTAAGCTGTTAAACAGAAAATATATAATAAACTACTGAAATTTTCCCAGCTGGTCTGGCAGAAAGAAGCTACAATCACTATTTAATTCTTTTTTCCACCTTTTCATGTATCATCACGCTCTTTTGAGTCTTCCGGTCCTGGGCTTTGTCTGCTTAGAACCGATAGTACTTATATGTATATAAGTGTATGTAGTAACATGATGACAAACAAATTATTATAAACGCTTATCAACGTGAAAGTAGGCGTTAAAAACGCCCTCACCCTAGACTTTTCCAACCAAACGTACTCTAGCTTTTATGTTGAAACGACAAAATATCGTAAGTTTAAAGAATTGCATATACCTATTTAGTATTTTAAGTTGTTTTCCTCAGTAAAAATATAAACTGGCAATGAGTGTTACCATTATTTTGCAGAGGTGTCTCCTTGGTCTGCCCCTCCACCTGCGTGTACTGGCCCTCGGCAGCCGGCGCGGCGGGGGGCTGCCCGCCGGTGCTCCTGAAGTTGATTTTAATGAAACATTATACCTCAAAACAAGACAAACAGGTATTGTTGTATCCTTATCCTTACTATCCTATCCTATATATCCAGGTATTGTTGTATCCTTATCCTTACTATCCTATCCTACTAATATTATAAAAATGCGAAAGTGAGTTTGTATATTTGTTTGTTACCTCTTCACGCTTAAACTACTGAACCGATTTGGATGAAATTTGGTGAAGATATAGTTAGAGACTCGGGGAAGGACATAGGGTACTCTTTATTCCGAAATTCTCACGGGTAACCGCGGGTACAGTTATTAGTATTATAAATGCGGAAGTGAGTTTGTATATTTGTTTGTTTGTTACTACTTCACACTTTAACTACTGAACCTATTTAGATGGAAATTCATATGTATATAGTTTGATACCCAGGGGAGGACATAGGATAGTTTTTATCCCGAAATTCCCGAAGCGAGACCCACGGACACAGCTAGTTGTAAATTTAAAAAAAAAAATTATTCAGACAGCTAGTTTCCAAGAAGGCAAATCAGATACTTTTTTTAAACATCAAAATTCACATTGGACTTATATAAAATATAGCATAACGTAATGTAATCGTTTCTTGGAGTCAAATAGAGCTCCTATTATCAGTTTTTCTACATCAATAAATCTTAAATCGCATTGAAAATAGATATGATTAATGACAGCGTGACATTATTTTGTGATGATTAATTCTTTTATTACTATAAAATAACTTGTTATTGACCCTGGACCCCAGTCTTGACTTTTAACTTGCCCTGGCTGGTAACTAAACCTAGAACCTCCGGATTAGTAGACTAGCGAGTTGACTATTACACCACCAAAGAAAACATAATTACTAACGTAACGAAGGTCGTCATTGCTCAAGTACTTAATAATTAATAGAATAAACACTGTAAGAATATAATTAAGAAAGAAAATTCTTATAAGACAAGAATTTTCTTCTAAGTAGTACTCTCGCCCAAAATTTGCTTTTATATCCTTGGCATGTAACAGGCGGACTTAAGGCCTTGAGCCTTAAGGTTGAACAGTCGATACTTTTTCCATACAAATTGCGGAGGGGATTTCCTCCACTGTTTACATTGTAAATCCAAAGTTTAGCATGATATCGTTTTGTCTCATTATAAATGTTGTCGGTATGGATACAGAATAGTAAAATAAAAAGCCATTAAAAAGTTATGAGCCACCAATGATTCGTTTTTCTTGCTAATTTATACGCAACTTTCGGCGTAAATAAGTAATATAAGAAGTGTAAAATCTCCAAAACAAAGACCGCACCGACACAGCTTAATTATCGAAGATTATAATAAACTTTATTTGTAATTGATTAATTCAGTAGTCTTTGCTTAAAACCCCTTTTCCCAAATGACTTTACGTATTTTTTTACGCGCTCGATTTACCTACTTCGTCGCTCCGTTTCACCACACTGCTTTCGCCCGCCACAATGTTTGATGAAACAACATGCTTTTAGGCCACGCCCACCTGAGAGTTCGAGTCTGCGACTAGTTCAACCTTAAGTCCGCCTGTTACATTTTTGTAAAAAGTTTAATCATCAACTTCATCATCAGGCCTTGTTATCTCCACTGCAGGAGCACGACCCTCTCTGTACTACCGGAGTCATACTTGGCCTATACTCTCTACGCTGGCCAGACGGGTTGGAGAGGTTTCATTGATGTTTATAAGCTTTGTTTAGATTGTATTTCCTAAGTACCTTCTATGACATCCACGACGGGAGGAATTGGAGTGGCCCTATTCTACACCGCCGGAAACCACAAGGCATAAAATAAAATGAAATATATTAAATAAACGAACCTGTACGTGACGAGAGCGGCTTGTTCTTCCCTCGTGGGCAGCTTGAAGGGCATCTTGTACAGGACGGAGATGGCCCAGCGTTCCAGCGCCGAGTTGAACCGAAGGGCCACGCAGTACACTCCGTACATGATCAGCATGAAAAGGGCTTCGGGCCTGAAACAGATAAAAGCTGATTAATTTATTATGTCATAATATTGCGTATCAGTCTTAAATATTAGCTCTTGCCATTACAAGCTAAAGTATAAAGTTTTACACTAAATTAATACTGAAGAAAGAAAAAGTATTAGATGAGAAAATATATTACCAGGAGACGTAACCTACGATAGACAGCGCATAGAAAAAACAGTCACGTATGGAAGAAAGCAGAGCGACCACCTGTTGAGAAGGGATATGGTGTGACGTAGCCGTTGGCGATGGGACACAGCATCACGAGGATGGACAGCGCGTAGAAGAAGCAGTCGCGCCAGAGCGGTCAGCAGTTAAGATGGGACAAGATGCCGGTCACAAATAACACCACCATTATGAATGAATGAATGAAGTTTATTTTTGTAAACACAACACAGTTCTTACAACTATCTAAGAATAACAGAGTTCCCAGACTAGGCAAAAGCCTTTTTTTTGGGAACCAAATCAATTTAATTAACAAGCAACCTCAGTCAGTGCATATGGCGCTGCACTCCACACTAGGATCCCCTGTGTCGTGGAGTACAGCGTCTTCCCCAAATTCCGTTGCTTTAAAATACAAGGCGCCAAACTTAAACACTACTTAGGTAACTTAAACCTATTAATTATATAAAATCAACTAATCCTTACATGAAGCACTGTAAAATTGTTTTTTTATTTTATTTAATTTTTTCTATCCTTTACTTGATCATAACTTCTGCCCTCAAGCCACTCACTAACTGTACTTCTACATCTATACCTGGTCATGTCAACTATGTTGCGATTAGCATTATACAATTTTGAATAAAGATAGGGTCCCATAATTCAAACATCCTGCGCGCAAAGCTAGTTTTTACTCTTGGTGTATCCCATACTAGATATCGTTTATTTCTACGAGATGTCCTGTAAGCATTTTTGTGAAATCTAACAACGGTATTAACAATGTATAGTTGTCTTACACGAAGATGTTTGTAATTATAGTATAGCAGGTCGGATGAATACCTCCATGGTTTTTTATATATAATCTTAAGGATAGCTCTCTGTGTCCGTTCCACTTTAAGCATATGAGTTTTGTATGTCGACCCCCACACAACTAACAATAACTAAGAACACTCTGGCATAGGCTCTGATAAACGAGTTTCAGTAGCTCCGTATCAGCAACATGACTTAATTTTTTAAATATATGAGACAATTTTTTTTTAATTATATATAGGAAGTTTGGGAACTAAAACCCGAAGTTGTTATCGATGGTGCAGAGCGGCTTAGATGAGAATTAGATGATGATGATATTAATGATTTACCAAGAAACGTAGCCGTTGGCGATGGTATGAATGAATGAATGAAAAACTCTTTATTGCACCAATATACAAGAGAGAAAAAATATACAATAGAAAATACTTAAACGAAAAATAAATTAGGTACATGGGACACAGCATCACGAGGATGGACAGCGCGTAGAACAAGCAGTCCAACCAGTTGAGATGGGATATGATGTCGGCTACAAATATCACCAACATTACGATGAAAAATATTGCCAACTAAAACTTGAAGTTGATATCGATGGTGCAGAGCATCATAGATAATGATATTAATGATTTACCAAGAGACGTAGCCGTTGGCGATGGTGCACAACGTGATGAGGATGGATAGCGCGTAGAAGAAGCAGTCGCGGCAGAGCGGTCACCAGTTGAGATGGTACATGATGCTGGCCACATCACCAACATTATATTGAGAAAGATTGGTAACTAAGACCCGAAGTTGTTATCGATGGTGCAGAGCATCATAGATAATGATATTAATGATTTACCAAGAGACGTAGCCGTTGGCGATGGTGCACAACATGATGAGGATGGATAGCGCGTAGAAGAAGCAGTCGCGGCAGAGCGGCCACTAGTTGAGATGACACATGATGCCGGCCACAAATATCACCAACATTGTGTTGAGAAAGATTAGGACCTAAAACCGAAGCTAGTGTCGATGGTGCAGAGCAGCTTAGACAAGTATTAGATGATGATGATATAAATGATTTACCAAGAGACGTAGCCGTTGGCGATGGTGCACAGCATGACGAGGATGGACAGCGCGTAGAAGAAGCAGTCGCGGCAGAGCGGCCACCAGTTGAGATGGGACACGGTGCCGGCGCACAACGCGCACACGGATATCACGAACATGATGTTGAACACCGCTGAGCCGATGACGCCAGAGACACCTGGGAAATAAATCATAATTTTATTTATTTTTGAAAGATTTTCAGCACTACTACCTACACTACATATCTACTGTATATATTACGTAACAAGTGTAGCCTATCACTTTTACATTGAAGTATGTACATTTATTAACTTTAAAATATTATTTGGAATAATAAACCAGTCGATATCACTTGATCACGTTGATGTTGTGAAAAATAGTTTTTTTTGTATGGCATTCAATTTTTCTTTTCCTAAACATATCGTGTGGGTATAAGTAGCACAAACTTGTATTAAAGCACAATCTTGTTTTATTCATTAAATACTTTAAATTTAAAAAAAGGTTTGTTGTAGGTATAAAGTTGTTCATATTGATGAGCTAATTACCTAAGCCTCTTATAGCATGTCATGTCTTCAGTCTTACACTATGACTTTTATACAATATTTGTCCTTATTTTTAAAATCTTGTGACACAATTTATTATTTCAATCCAATTGCTTCACATGATCAAATCCAATTACATCACAATTTTATTATTTTGTTGTTACTACTTCTATTCAACCGGATTGAACTTGTTCTATCGACACTACAACTGTCTAGTCTATATACAATGTAGATAAAAGAATTCGAGATTTTCGAGAGATTGGAGCGAAACCATAAAATAGTTTACGAACGGAGTTGCATTGAGAATTTATTACATCGCAAACGACGTTATTAAAGCCTGAGTTTAATAAATTTAAAAGTTCCGTACCACTGGTATGGCTACTTTCTAATTAATAAACCACTAGTCAGTAGTAATGTGCGAGAGTTGTAGCCCTCACGACACTGTCTTTGCCCGCTCGTAGCTTAAAATTGTATAAAGGTTTACCGCCTCACGTATATTTGAAAAACCTTATTATCGAACTGCTCACAAAACACGAGTACAGTTGAAAATTCGACCTTTAGAGAACAACCGGACAGATAAGGAACTATTTGCCCAAGCTGAAACGAAGACGAAGGAAAACATCTACTTGTAAATGAGGCAAGCCAAAACCTAAACTACGTGGGTCTGGGTGATAGTTGAACAATGTCCTTTTTTAGTACAAATATTCCATCATTTTGAACAACTTTTTAAATAAATGTATACCGAAATACGAAAATGATCATAATCCAAAAATCGAAAAAGTCATTATGATATTGTTACTATGGATTTTTTTGTATATCAATATACATTTATTGCCAATAGTTGTTTAAAATGATGGTCTGAATTACCCATTCAAATATTTGTAGTTAATAAAAAAGGTCATTGTATAGTATATTTTTACATTTTGTAGTACAGACAATATACTTGGAGCCCTGATGCTAAATTATATCAGGACATAAAGTTGCGCCTCGTAGAGGCAACTGGTGATAGAGCTGGCAGCTATTTCGCTCACGTATTTATATTCAGCGAGGAAATATTGCCAGTATTCTGGGTACGTTGCCGCAATGCGGTGGGTTGGAAGAAGTTGTATTCAATTAGCAATTTTTTTTTTGAATGTTTATGATTATGATGATTAATAAATATTGTTAGTACATATGTTTTCTTTGATTTTGTCTGAGCTTACTCTCTGTGCTTTTAAACTCGCTTGTCGCTGTAAAACAGGCTGTCACGAGACAACTGCACCCGCCTTAACAAGGGCGCGTCTCGTCGCCTATAAAAATCCCCGGCAATAAAAGTGGAGGGCCATCGAGAGGGAGGAAATTGGATTAATAAGCTTTGCTTAGTGCCGAGGCCCTTGGCATTTTAAATAAAGTGATTTATTATTGGTGCCGTTTTGTCTAGTAAGACCATTTGAGCTTGGTTTGATTAGCGACTATTTTGCGTTATGATGTTTTCTTTTTTTAACTAATGAGACATTATTTTTCAAAACTAAAAACAGACTTCACCCCCAAATTACACAACTGATTTTGATAAAATTTCTATGGGACCATCTGACAAGTATTTTATAATGTCAATTTTCCAAATTGATCCAGGCGTCTTCGAGTAATTAGGGATCATAAATAAAAAAAGATTCTGACAAATTGATAACCTACTCCTTTTTGAAATCGGTTAAAATATTGTTTTCATCATTAGCATATTAGCCACAGAACGTCCACTGCTGGCCATAGGCCTCCCCAAGAATTTCCAAAACGACCCATCGTAAGCGGCGGCCTGTATCCAGCGCCTTCCTGCTACCTTGCTCCGTTATCTGACTACCTGGCAGGCTCTACGCTGCGCTTGCCAGTACGTGGCCATTTATTCGAGAACCTTTCTACCCCGCCCACTGTCACTTCAATGAGCTAATCAGCTTGGCTATGTCAGTGACCTTTCTTCGACGAATCTCCTCATTTCTGATGTGATCGCGATAGAAACACCGAGCATAGTCCTCTCTATAGGGTAGTGAGTTCAGTGATCCAAGTTAAATTATTGTAATCGACTGCCCTACTAAACGTCGAAAGTCAAAACATCGATGTACTGTATCAAGAAAGTATATAAAAACGATTTACGTGAACTAGAAAGTATGCTATAACGAATTACGCAATATCGTATGTTGTTCATTGCTGTGTACGTTACTTCGACAGATTATTATAACGAATTACTTTATAAACTACTAGCTGTGGGCTTCGCTCCCCGCGGGAATTTTGGGATAAAAACCATCCTATGTCCTTCCCTATGTATTAAACTGTAGCAATATCAAATTTCATGTGGTTGATGTGGTTGAAGCGTGAAGTGGTTACAAACAAACAAATATGCAAACTCACTTTCGCATTTATAATATTAGTAAGGAAGTTCCTTGTTGCGATGTACGATACAGTTGGCATCAGAGATACCTGACCCCTCCTCCACCTACATCTTGAATTTTCTCATAAACTGAAAATATTATTAACATGGAAATTTGTATTCAGAAAGATTTTAACAAAGTCTTTTTGAATATACATTTTCATTTTTATTTTCAGTTTAAGAAAAAATTCAAGATATAGATAGAGGAGGGGTCAGGTATCTCTGATGCTGACTGTTCAGTCAGCATCAGAGATACCTGACCCCACAGTGTATTTTGTCGTATTTCCTAATTTCGAATGTTTACGATCGCGATGTTAGTACGACGATAAGAATGTTTGTAACTGCAAACTGGTATCGAACTCACCGATATCGTCCTGGGCACAGAACACTCCAATGACGACCGTCGCCAGCTCTGGAGCCGAGCTGCCGGCTGCCATGAACGTGGCTCCAGCCACGTCGGGCGCCAGCTTCAGCTCTGGCAAGGTCAAGTTCAAATATGTTCAAATATGTCCGGCAGAGGTGCCGTGTGGTTTTCGGCAGAGTAGAATAGGGCCACTCCAAGTCCTCCCGTGGAAGTAGTAGAAGGCGACTTAGGAAATACAAGTTAAACAAAGCTTATGAACATCATGAGACCTCTCCAACCCGTCTGGCCGGCGAGGAGAGTGTAGGCCAAGTCCTCTAGCTGCTCTGGCTAAATATGGCACTAGTAGTACTGAGAGAGTCGTGCTCCTGCAGTGGAGACAAAGACCTGATGGTAGTGTTGTGGTGAATTAGATGTTACTAACGATTCTTATGAAGTGGCTCCAAAGCCAATGAACAGGGCGCTAGCAGGCGTTCTAGGCTTCTTGCAGGAGCTGGGCTGCTTCGAGAACTGAGGCCGGCGTCAGCTCCCCACGCAAAACGGGACCGGCAAATTCGGACCTAATTGTGGAAAAATTGTCCTCTAGGGAAGTAAGAAGTAAGTAAAGCCAATGAACAATCACCGTGTATGTATTACCTTCACAGATCCTGTCGAGACTGGATACGAAGTATTCGTCGCACACGATGGCGAGGCCGATGAACGTGAAGACAGCCACCAGGATGTGGATGAGCAGACCGCCGTGCTTGCGCGCGTTCTGCCCCATCAGCGGGCGAGGGAACTGCGGAGAGTCATGAGTCCAGGTCATTATTTCGCGACTACTCGTATCTAGCCGACCTTGAAAACTCTGAATGGTCTCGCCGATGATATATATTCTTTGAATATTTGTTCTACCAATAAAATTTACCGATGATACATTTTCACGTCTATATCCTTGACGGGGTAGACAGAGCCCAGGGCCGTTAGGCCCAAAGGCCACGCTTAGCGTGGTGGTGGGCGTTAAGATGGAAAAGGAATCAAAATAGTGATGGGTTGCTAGCCGCATCGCCTATTACCATGATTCAAATCTCGCCCATTCTCTCGATCGGCTCTTACGATCTGCGCGGGAAGAGAAGCAGCTGGTAGATTCTACGTTTTTTCTTTTCTCCCAGACCAGCATGGAATTACCGATTATTTAACGATGATATATTCTATTAATACTTGTTACAGCTAGTCGATTTGCCAATTAGCGGTAAATAACCGGCCAAGTGCGAGTCGGACTCGCACACGTAGAGTTCCGTACCACCGCTACAAATAAAATCACGTTTGTTGTATGACCCCCATGATGATATGAGCCCCATTTAAATATTTATTTTATAGTTCTTAGTATTTATTGTTTTACCTCCTCAGTTTTTGGGAGTCGGTAAAAAAAGAATGTATAAATAAGCCACGTATTTAAATACGATAGGTACCTGTTCTATAGCGGGCGGGGTGCAATTCTCTCGAATGGGGTGGAGGGTGGGCACCAAATCGTTCCGCTCCTTCTCCCGGAGCTTGGTCATGTTTTCCTTCTGCGAAACAAACTCCAATTAGCGATGTTCAAGGATACTTGAAAAAGCTCTGTTATAATGTAGACTAAGGTATTAACAAGTAAGTAGGTACGATTATAGATTTCAATGGAAACAACTGCCTCCGTGGTGTAGTGGTTAGAACGTTCTGCTCATACCCGGAGGTCGCGGGTTCGATTCCCGGCGGGCACAATGACTTTGTGTTGTTGTCCTAGTTTGGTCAGGACATTGTAGGCTGATCACCTGATTGTCTGATAAATGAGATGATCCGTGCTTCGGGGGGCACGTTAAGCCGTCGGTCCCGGTCACTGTCTTTGACATTGGTCGTTACCTAAAACCATGTCAGAGGCGTTTAAGGCAGTTTAAAAACTCTGACACTAGTGTTAGTCACTAACACACACGATAAGAAGAAGAATGGAAACTATACTTAGGTACTTATTAATTTGTACTTATAGTATTACTATCTCGGGACAATATCTTATGGAGATACTCGAATTTTGATTAGATACTAATTTATTTCTTTGTAAGTAGCTACCGACAGACACACAAAAAGTAAAATTGTACACACATTAAACGAACATGTTTAAAAATAATGACATAGCAATAATTATTGTTTCATGCGTGTGCTGCGGCAAGACAAAAAGGCTCAGTTCTAGTTCAGTCCAGCTCAGTTTTACCAATGGCATGTAGTGAAGTATCTGTGACTGAACTTGCTTTAATATTTTGGCTGGTGAAATAAAAATCATATACTTAATAACGAACCTCTATATAACCCGCGTCCTTTAATTTTTTCTTCGGGTCCTCCGTTGCGGTGGCTTCGGTTACGACCTCCTTTTCTTCTTCTTCTTCCTCGGTCTCTTGTTTTGTTTCTGTGCTTGGAGAAGGCTCTTGCTTTCCTTTATCTGAAATGGTTTAGGTATTTTTGGCTGTCTTTAAAAGTAGAGAAGGCAGCTCTAGGAAAGTAAACAGCTGGATAGCGCACTCCTTGTACCGAAGCAACGTAGTATCACAGAATGAATATGAGTATTACATACAGAACAGAATGTCCTAAGGTCCCGCGCAATATGCGTCCTTTTTCTCCGTCTCAGCACCTCTTCTCCTTTCTCGCCATATCGAGGCGGCCAGGCGCCCTCAGCCGACCTCTCAACACCCTCCACATGGTGAGAACGAGGGAGAGGTGCGAGGATGAGGGACGGGTACGCATATTGTGTGGGACCCTAGATTCTGTTCTGTATGTAATACTCATATTAATTCTGTGGTAGTAGGAGGCGTGCCGTGTGGTATCCAGCAGAGTAGAATAGGGCCACTCCAAGTCCTCCCGTGGATGTCGTAGAAGGCGACTTGAAATACAAGCTAAACAAGCTTAGGTATAAAAGGCCAGCGAGGAGAGTATAGGCTAAAGTCCTGTAGCTACTCTAGCCAAGTATGGCTCCAGTAGTACAGGAGGGTCGTGCTCCTGCAGTGGAGACAAAAAGACCTGATGATGAGTAGGATACAACCGGTTTAGTTTATTTATACCTTCATCAGTCGTCCCTTTCGCAGGCAGAGGTGCATTTGACGGTACTTTGTCCTCTAGGTCAGGCTCAAGGTCGCCTACTGCTGGCTCAGACGCATCTGATGACGTCAGCACGGCTTGGAACACGGAGTACGCGATGAAGAACACGGATATGGTTAGCCACCGGTGCCGACGGGGCCGCCTCATCCTCTGCAAAAAAAAACACATTCTAATAGTATATTAAGCAATTAGTGAATAAAGAACGTATTTAGGGTGAGAACCATAGACGAATCTTGATGTAAATCCCTTTTATTCAAGAGTTGCATTTATTATACTTTATATCAAAGATACGTGAAAAAAAGAGATTTAAACAAAAAATTACATTTAATCAAGAAAAAGGAAGGTTAAATTAATAAAAATGCAAATTAAAATTGTAATCCTAAATTTAAAAAGCTTTTTAATCACTGTTTTTCGTAAATAAAATACAATCCTTCTCTAAACTAATCTAATTTGTGCTCCAAACTCTTTTTTTTCTGAGAGACAAAAACGTAGACGTTGGAGGCTTTTACTGAACTGCCTAGGCGTCTACTAGCTGGCTTTAATCAGATGGCTGCAACATATATAAGGTCTAACAAAATATACTGAAACTATTTTAAGGATGAATTCAGTCCGTGATAGTGAACAAGTTTCCCCAAGGAACATATGTCGAAATATGAAAAGTAATTTTTGGCTTTCCATACACACTCGGATCAGCTGATCGGTCAACTTGTATGGGAGTCCAAAAATTGCTTTTCATATTTCGATACGTGTTCCTTGGGGAAAGTTGTTCAGTATCTGAATCCACTCATAAAATAGTTTCAGTATATTTTGTAAGACCTTATATATACGTAGGTAGGTAAGTACTACAATACAATGCTAAACTTTGTTGCACTAAAACAAAAAAACAATCACAAGGGAAATAAATAGGTACATTGAAACCGGTAACCTACTTAACCGAGGTTGACTAAAAATCAACAATATTATCAATTACCCTGCTTGGGCTTCGTACCTCCAAAGAGCATATAATGCGTACCTCAACAAAACCTAATTTCAATCTGAATTCCCATTATCATAACGGTAGGTACTTTCTTTTTCCTTTCATAGCATACTTAGGGAAAAATAATTGTTTGTGTATTAGATAAATTAAATTCACTATTATATTAAATAAACGTCTTTGTTATGAACATTATTTATTATTTTATTGTATTTATGTAAGGATTACAACATTTACAACCTAAAATAATTTCGAGCCATAGTTCTATCATAGAGAACATTTTGTTTTATAAATATCTTGCGAGTAAAATTAAAATAACAGTTTAATCTTCTTAATTAACAACTAAATTAAAAACTAAATTAAAATCTAAATTATACTCTAAATTAAACTAAACAAATAATAATAATAAAAAAGAAAAACCTTACAAATAGAAAACGTAAAATATAATATACGTAATATCTTGCGAGTAAATTATGATAATTGAAACCTCTTTTGAGGTCAAGTCAACAGCACAGAGTATGGATTCTAAATAAACCTCTTTATTGTCGATAAACATGCTTTTCGCGCGCATCAGTACTCGTTCTCGTTGGCTCTCGTAAAAGTTATGGTTGAATAATAAATTCGTTTGAAAAGGGTTTATTGCGTGAGAAATTATGGGCAGGAAAGGACGTAAGTAATTTTTATTACAAGCTTTTATTTAACGTCCCTTGTTAGGATTTTTACGACATTTCTTTGATCTCAATCAAGAGTAATCGAGTTTCTCGTGTCTAATAACATTTAATAAGAGTTTCCATTTCTATTTTGCCTGCAAGTACTTGTGTAACGTAATCAGTTAAGTAAAATTATTTTCTGGACGCTCTATCATAAATTTGGCCCTACAAATGTTTGTGTAGATTTTTCTTTCGTAGAAGTTATACGAAATGTACTCAAAGCTGCATTGTTTGTTCTTTTTCGTGTAAGAGTAACACTGGCGTCAGATTTTTCAGGCTGCCTAAAGGAATCTGACATAACTTGACGACTGCCATGCATTGATGACAGCCAGGACCAACAGCTTATACGTGCCTTCCGAAGCACGGAGAAGCTCGAAAATCTTTTATGCCACTTGTAGTCACCCATCCAAGTGCGGACCACGCCCGGTGTCGCTTTACTTGCGAAAGTGCTAGGCCACCAAGCTCCTATTACTGATACCTAGTGATGTGCCGCAAAAAATTCGAAATTTCTTTCCCTGAAAATTTTCGGAAATTCTCATCATTTCTCGAGAATTTTCGTTGAAAAATTTTCCTTAAACAATTCTCTGAATTTTTCCAGACCGTTTTGGACATTTCTCGATTTTTTTAATAACGGCACATCACTACATATGAGTTTTGGCTCAATAAAGGTACAACTAGCTTTACAGCCAGAGCAAGTCTAAATAGATTTAGACAGTTAAAAAAAAATCTAAGTCTATGTAAGGAATAGTATCATGTGATGAAAAATTTCGCTTCAAGTGAGATTCGAACCCACGCCCCTGACGTCATCGCCGTCAGTGCACTACCAATTGTGCTACCGTGACTTCGAATCACCCTGTAAAAATTTTATTTCTTTATTACCACCCATTATTTAGAAGTGTGTTTTTTATTAATGATGTTTAAATCAAATGTTTTATTTAGATAATAGAGTCTAAAATCAATAATAGTCTACATTGAGACGAAGGATTTCATCAAGGTTTTTTCAAAACAAGCGATTAAAAATGATTAACTTATTATATGATGATTAACCTTTGCTTGTATATTATAAATCTTTGCTTTTGCCCAGCAATTGGACACATTACCAGGTTGTAAATGGCTGACATTGGTGTCAGATTTTTCAGGCTGCCTTAAAGCATTTGACATAGCTTGACGACGCCATTCAATGATGACAGCATTATAAACTTACCTCAGAAACTTATGTCTACGTTGGTGGTTCCAGTTGTAAAGAATAAAACGGGTGACAGTTCCTCGTTAGCAAATTACAGACCTATATCATTAGCTTGTATTATTGCAAAAGTGCTAGACAGTCTGCTTGACCAGCACTTAGGTAAATATCTTAAATTTGATGATGCTCAGTTTGGGTTCAGAGCCGGCTTGTCAACTGAAAGTGCAATTTTGTGCCTCAAGCAGACTGTAAAGTACTATACATCTAGGAGTACACCAGTCTACGGATGTTTTCTGGATCTGTCTCAAGCTTATGATCTAGTGGTTTATGATTTGTTGTGGGATAGGATGAAGAATGAGCCTGAAATACCAGCTGAAATAATCTCTATCTTTAAATATTGGTATAATAATCAAAAAAATCGTGTAAAGTGGGCTGGTGTATTGTCAGATGAATATGGTCTTGAGTGTGGGGTGAGACAGGGTGGGATAACCTCCCCTAAACTCTTTAACCTATATGTGAATAAGCTGATTGAGGAACTTAGAGGGACACAGGTAGGATGTCATGTGGATGGAGTATGTATAAATAATATTAACTACGCAGACGATATGGTTTTGATTTGTCCATCTATTACATCCTTAAGAAGGCTTCTTGACATCTGTGAAAGATATGCTGTGGCTCATGGACTCAGATACAATGCTAAAAAGAGTGAATTTATGCTTTTCAAATCTAGCAACAAAAGTTATGCCTTAGAACCACATCTTACACTGGGTGGCACTGCACTTAAGCAAGTATCACATTTTAAGTATCTGGGTCATTGGATTACAGATGATTTAAGTGATAAAATGGATATAGAAAGAGAACGCAGGTCACTGTCAGTACGATGTAATATGCTGGCCCGCAGGTTCGCTCGTTGTACAAAGCAAGTAAAAATAACTCTCTTTAAGGCATACTGCCAGTCCTTTTACACGTGCAGCTTGTGGGTCAGGTATACGCAGAAGACTTATAGTGACCTGCGTGTCCAATATAATGACGCATTCAGAGTGCTAATGGGACTGCCACGGTATTGTAGTGCCTCTGGTATGTTTGCAGAGGCGAGGACAGATGGATTTGATGCCATCATCCGAAAAAGGTCTGCATCTATGCTTATGCGTCTCCGTGCCAGTCCCAATGGCATCCTGAAGGTGCTGACTGATAGGTGGGACTGCCCATTTCTAAAACATTGGATGGGTCGACATGTCATGTTATCGACATCTCAGTAGTCAGTAGGTATAGGTACGTACACAGACTATGTTATAAGGAAAAATAAAAAGTGTTAAAATAAAAGAAAATGTTTGTTTGTGTATTCTATTTTAAATTTTGCAGAACTCAGTTCGTTGCTTAACATTGTAATAAGACTCAAAAAAGATAAAATCTTGTTAATTTCAAATAAATAATGGTTAATAAATAAATGAATGTAAGTACATAACAACAGGAACATATTGGTAAATATAAATTAAAATTAACTAAAATTACTATACTGTCACGTCTTTGTCCCTGATGGGGCGGACAGAGCATTTTTGAGTCTTGCGGCTTTAAGCTGATAGAGCCTAGGGCTGCAAGACTCAAAGGCCACTTAATTAAAATTAAAATAATATATATGTGTGTGAAATTCACCTTATTACTAACATAGTGTATAAGAATTTTACTTACAAAATGTATGAGTTTTAATTACTTGAATAAAGAATTTTATTATTATATTATTATGCAAGGATAATGCTGGAGTTTTTGGCGGGAAGTCAAGGGGTTCAGTTGGAGTTTGCTTTAAATTGTTTTGTAAATTGATTCTAGTGGACTTTATAATATGAAATTAGTGTGGTTTGGTGTTATAAATGCTCATTCTGATGAACAATATGTGAAATGTTTAAAGTGGACAATCATAGTGCGGCTGTAGTGATATTTATTTGCGAACTGCGGTGGGCGTCTGTAGGCGCCGTCCGCCACTCAATCGGCTATGAAAACCAGTGGACTCGTATAGATTTGTCGCCAGAAGCTCCCTTAAAGCAATCAAAGGACCTATACCAACCTTTGATTGCATATATTTACTTCACATCAATTGTTGGCGCCATTGGTTTACTAGACACTGGAAAAATAAGCTTCAACGAAGTTTGACCGCCATAACCAAGAAAAGAAAAAAAAAGGATAATGCTGTCATCATTGAATGGCTCAAAAAACGCTCAACGCGCCCAAAGATTTCACGAAAAACTTAATGTAAACTAAAACCACGATTATTCTTTGATCAAATCACTCCATAAGTAGGTAACGGCAAGCGAAGAAACCAGCGGCTCCCGTCAGAGTGATTGATTAACCCGCCCCCACCCCAATGGGGCTTTGACAACCAACAATAAGACGCCACGTCACTTGTCTGACTTCCAATGCTAAATATACGATAGAATACTATTGCAAAGGCTAGTCCTTTTATTCATAAAAAAATTACAAACTTTTGCTAAATCTATTTCAGTTAAAATATATTTTGTCTCGTTCTGAAAGAACGATGTCAAATATTCGAAAGAGGGAAAGGGACAAAACATGTTGTAACTGCAATAGGTTTGGCAAACGTTTTTAAATTTTTATGAATTTATGGGTAAATCTGTAAAAAAAATATATATTTTCAATGGTGCTCGGATTTGTTTCGTTTAGCTGTATAGCTTGTATCGGGATATTAATACAGATTATTTTATGGCTAGCTCAATCCTTCTGGTAAATTTTTTTCGACCTCCAAAAAAGGTTTTATCAATTTGTAGCGATTTATATGTTTACCGATGATTCGAAGACACTTGCACCAATTTGGAAAAAAGTTTTTTTGTTTGAAAGAGTATATTTGCCAGGTGGTTTCATAATTTTTCATCAAAATCGGTTGTGTAGGATTGGGCTGAAGCCCGTTTTTAGTTTTGAAAAATTATTTTTATTTCAAGTTTTTACTCATATTTTTAGTTTCACCTGAGCCGTTGTCTATCTGTTATCAAATCTTGCAAGTTGAATATATTATGACCCAGTTCCCAATTCCCGATTGAGATGATAATGCAATAATATAGTGACAAGAAGCTGATCTGATGATGGGGTCAGAAAGTCACCATAGAAACCCTGTAATAAAACTACGTAACCCCATCGAGTTTGTGGTTATATTATTTGTCTTGATGAGTACTTATGTCTCACAATAAAACCTTGTAAGAAAAAAGTTTTTGTTCATTTTTTCAAAAAATAGCCAAATTTTTGAAGCAAGGTCAGTCATTAAACTGGACTATTTTGTATTAAAATAAAGTGATTAAAAATCGATAAAAAAAATTCGTCTTCCACTACGAAAATCGTTTCATCAAGCGCTGATTTGTATGGACCACTGAATATTTTTTAATTTTTCTTTAATTGTTTTTATGAAAAGTATTTCAGAATCATGGACAGGACTTGCTCTAAAAATTTGGCTGGTGGTTAAAAAGTATTCAAAGTATTTGTTTTATTCAATATAGGCTATTGAATGTATTTTTTTTTAAATATTATTTTAGTGCAAAAGCTAAAACCTTTCGCGTTTCGGAAAGACCACTGCTGGGAAGATTACACCGAAAGAAACCTAGTTCAGTAAGGGATGTTTTAAGTTTGACGTGTGTATCTGTCTGTAATTGTAGTTTATCAATATGATATCAGCATACTTTATCTTCTCCATAATGAACTTACCACAAATACCTTTATCAAATTCAGCTGCGATAAATTCTGAGACCTTGCTAGACTGGCCTAATATTTTGTTTTATTGTTCCCAATTCGTGTTTATTTCAAGCTAGAAACAAACCTTATAAACGGACAGATCACCAAGAGGCGGTTTGGATGCGGAGTAAGTTGAAATAGAGACTAAGCTATCGTTCGGAAGCGGTAGATAACTGCGTTCAGTTGTTTTCAGAGTGCGTTTTGCATCGATTTTATAAAAAAGAATTTTCCAAGTAGGTCCAGCCATGTTCGAATAATCGGTGATCATACCTACTTAAAAAAAAGATTGCGACTAATCCGCTAGGTGATAAGGTGACAAGTCTATGTAATATAATAAGGAAAAAAAAGGGAAAAATTTAAAAATCTGTGGAGAAAAGTGTTAAGTTATTTCCCTGTTGTTTCCCTGAAACTAAATAAATAAAATAAACAAAAAGAGTAGAATAGTTTAGAATAGACGGGAGCCCCACGAAGTATGAAATGAAAGTATGCGGTATGGAAGTACGAGAGGAATAAATGCGAGAGCTAGTATTAAAGATTACATAGTTAGAACAAGCTCCAATAAAGATGGAGGTAGAAGAGCAAAAAAAAAAAATAACAAAAAAAAGGTGACAAGTCAAATGAGACACTTCTAAGGGCGGATTTCATCGTTGAAGTAAAACGCGATCAATTGAAGCTAAACTCGTCTAAGCACGTAAACTGGTTCCTTTGGATTTCATCGACAAAAACTAATCGCGTTTAAGGCTAAACGCGTTCAACAATCTGAACGTCCTTATTTCGTTATATTTGCTCCGAATTGACGGTGAAATTCATTTGAAGTTGGTCGAGATCAAATCAAACATTTGAACTCAGTTATGTTAAACTCAGTTTTGCTAAACTCGTTTATCAATGAAAACGATGAAATCGGCCCTAAGTGTCAAAACAATCATTTTATAGGTATGTAATTTGTATGAAATACAAAAGAGTAATGTTATGTTTTTTTAAAGTCAAATAGCGCACGTAATATCAGTTTTTCTGCATTAACAATTCTGAAATCATGTAGAAATGGATATGTTCAATGAAAAGTGTCACAATTTTGTGATGTTTCATTTTATGAACTGTACCTACCGAATAATTTATTTTGCATCCAGTCATAACCTCCTCCTTTTTTTAAAGTCGGTTAAATAAACAGCTTAGTATCTGTATTAGTGTACTGTATCCGGGACCGGCAACTCTCGGGATCGCTCCCCGGGGATGTCCTCATTCATGCTACGCTCCGTACACTGCCCGCCCGGGGGCGATACAATTTGCCCGTTTGTTAGTACGATAACAATTTTATGATTTCTTTTCACCTTTTCCAATTAATTTAAACAAAATACGAAAGTTTCTCTATATGAAAATTGCTTTGTTTTAAAGCAACTAAGTAAGACTTATCTATATTTTGTCACTATTGTGTGCCTGAATGGGCAAACTAATAACTTTTCATCCAGTCATCTAACCAACTGATAACTTGCTCCTTTTTTGGAAGTCGGTTTAAACAGCTTAGTATCTGTTTGTTTGTTTTTTGTGTGTGTAAGTGGCCAACACTAGTGTCAGATTTTCAAGCTGCCTAAAGGCGTCTGACATAGCTTGATGACTGCCATACAATGACAGCCGGGAGCAAAGGTTTATACGTACCTTCCGAAGCACGGAGGAGCTCGAGAAGTATGCCATTTATGGTCACCCATCCAAGTGCGAATCCCGCCCGGTGTCGCTTTTCTTGCGAAAGCGCTAGCAATGCGCACTCCCGCCGGGCCACCGAGCTCCTAGCTTAGTATCTGTATTTGTGTCCTGTATCCGGGACCGGCAACTCTCGGGATCGCTCCCCGGGGATGTCCTCATTCATGCCACGCTCCGTACACTGCCCGCCCGGGAGCGATACAATTTGCCCGTTTGTTAGTACGATAACAATTTTATGATTTCTTTTCTTCTTTTTCTATTAATTTAAACGAAATACAAAAGTTTCTCTATATGAAAACTGCTTTGTTTTAAAGCAACTAAGTAAGACTATTGTAATAAAACACGTACTAGCGTAATAACTTTCTATTTTCAATACTATAACGTTATATACAAGTACAAGTCCAAAATCCCAACCAACCCGCTTTTCCCTCCAAATTTCTTCCCCTTCCTTCTTTTTTAAAAATCGTCATTCAGTGTTCTCCGTACATCAATTTAAAATCCTACAAATTACAATAATAGTGTTGTAATATTTAATTATAACAATTTTTATTTTTGGAAAAGAATTGCATTAAATATGAATTAAATAAATCAATAAACATTCATTAGATAAATCAATATTAAAGTGATAATAAAATAATTTAATGCCTAACCTTAACGCCCCTTATATTCGCCCATCCTGACACTGTGCATGTCCTCATGCACACTTAGCATTAATATTCTATGGGTAACTCATCTATATTATAACCATACCCTGCGAACCCATACATTCTCGCAGAGCAAGTTCAAGAATAACAATTAAAAGATTTATTTCAAATAAAACGAAATGATTCCTATCAGCGAACCCATCCATTCTCGCAGACAGGAAACATTTCCAAGTGCTGGGGTCTAAATCATCTTGCCAGTCTGGTACGAACCCATCCATTCTCGCCACCAGAGCAGCAATAAGACAAAACTACAAACCCATCCATTCTTGCAGATTCGTCAATGTTTCAAACACCCAGCACATTATCAAATTTATCATCATAAAACAAATACATTGTAAAATTGCTCTTAATACCAACACAACATTCAATATAAAATAAAATATTTCACTCTTAAATGTATTATTCCACTGAATACAATATATCATTGTCTACCAAATTATCAATAAAAAAAATCAACAAATATTTGTATAACGTAATCAATGAAAACTTGCTTCATCTTAACACTATTAAGATACCATGTTATTGTATAAGTACGATAACTTATTCTAATTGCGCAAGTAACTAAACAATCCTGTTTTTTTTATTATCCTTTTTCTAAATAATCAATTATCATCGACATTATCAATTTTATCTTCATCATTATCGGTTTTGTCTTCATCATCATCAGTGATATCAGACTCATTAACCTCTAATGCGGCAATATTGATCCAAGGCAACATCCGGTCAGCGGCTACGATAGTCTGCCGTTTATTTTTTGATCCCGTTAGACCCGGAACAGCCGCTACCTTGTACCTATCATTTCCTAATACAGAGACTACTCGATATGGACCTACGTATGCAGGAAGAAGTTTCTTGCTTTTGCCATCGTTAGCAAAAGAGACCTTTGTTATTTTAACTAGTTCTCCCTCTGCATAAAGACGAGCATCACGTCTGCCTTTGTCGTACCTTTGTTTCTGTTTTTCTTGTTGTTCGTCAATTGAGTCTTTGGCATTTTCCCTAATAGTAGTCAGGTCACTTAGATCGCGAGTTTCTCGTCTAATTTCATTAAGCATAGGATTTGCTTCGGAATTCATGCTCGTACCAAACATTATTTCAGCTGGTGTTCTACCCGTAGTCTTTTGGCACGTATTATTCAAACCCCACTGCACCTTGCCAACCGTATCATCCCACTCTCTTTCGCCGCGATTTAGATTTTGAGCTGTTAATGAGTCGAGGATGGTACGGTTATACCTCTCTACTTGTCCGTTTGAACGCGGACTGGCTACCGCGTTTAGAACATGTTTCACGCCCTTATCAAGGCAAAACCGCTTAAAAGCATGAGACGTGAAACATGTTCCTCTGTCACTAATTATACGATCTGGAATGCGGAATGTATAAAAAATGTCCTCTAAAACTCTAATGGCGCTTTGTGTTTTCGTATTTCGTACCGGTCTGATGAACACAAATTTCGTAAATCCATCTACGATTACTAGGAGATGAGTATTACCCCGCTTCGATCTTATGAAGGGTCCAAGGTGGTCAATGTGTAGCGTATGGAATGGTACTTCCACCTTTACAATTGGGTGTAAATAGCCCTCCTTTGAGGTATTACTTTTCTTAGCGTAAGCACACTCGATACACGCACTGACATATTTCTTAACAAACTTGGACATCTTGGCAAACCAATATGATTTTTGTAGTCGTTCCAAGGTTTTTTCTATACCAAAATGCCCAATGTCGTCGTGATTCATGCGACAAATCTGCCACCTTGCACCCTTCGGTACAACCCAACGAATATTATTTTGATCCCCATCTAAGTACCGATAGAGCTTATTGTCTTTTATGAGGTAATTGTCTCTTATGTATTTGAGCCCATCAGTATCTATATCAGAAATAAGAATATCGCGAATTCTATTAAGTTCTGCATCCCCCAACTGTAAAGTCTGCAACCAATCCTCGCTACTAATGGTCATTACTGCTGGGTATTGTTCTGAAACTTCTGAGGTTTCACTATCTGGGACGGGATTACGAGAGAGGGCGTCTACATGTGCCATCTTTGTACCAGGGCGATATTCTACCGAACATTGAAATTCTTGCATAAGGAGCCACCAGCGCGCGATTCGTGGGAGAATGTCCCGTTTAGAAAATGTCAATCGCAACGCACTACAGTCTGTAACCACTTTAAATTGTTGACCCAACAAGTACACTCTAAATTTCTTTAAGGAACATATAACAGCTAATGTTTCCAGTTCATACGCATGAAAGTTCCTCTCTTCGGGAGAGGTCTTACGGCTGTAGAAAGCAACTGGCCTAAAAGAGTCACTTCCTTGCGATTTTTGCAACAATATTCCCCCGACTCCATACTTGCTAGCGTCAGTATGCAGTTCGGTTTCGGCTGCAGGATCATAAATAGCCAGTATAGGTCTATCTATTAATTTAGCTTTAAGTGTTTGAAACGCTATTTCCTGCTCATGTGTCCAGATCCAAACTGCATCTTTAGACAGCAATTTTGTTAGAGGATATGCTAAAGTCGCAAAGTTGTGAATAAATTTACGAAAATAACCCACCAAACCCAAAAACTGGCGAACCGTGTGCTGATCCGTGGGACAAGGAAAATCAAGGACGCATTGAATTTTTTTATTGCCCGGCCGGATTCCGGCTGCACCTATTTCATATCCGAGGTAGTTTATTTTATCCATCAGAAACTCACACTTCGCCAGGTTCAGGGTGAGGTTCGCGGATTCAAGTAATCGCAAGACGCGTTCCAATCGAGCCAGACATTCCTCTACGGTCCTACCATATATCAAAATATCATCTATGTACGATGTCGCGCCATCATATCGGGCTGGACCTAAGACACGATGCATCATTCTTTGGAAAACGGCCGGAGCGTTTGCCAAACCGAACGGCATTCGGTTGAACTCGAACTGGCCGTCCGGCGTAACAAACGATGTCAATGATCGTGACTGCTCTGCTATAGGAACTTGGTAATACCCCGATGTTAAATCGAGAGTGATAAAATACGCCTGGCCCGAGAGTCGTGCAATTTCATCGTCTATGTTAGGCATAGGATAGCGCTCCTTGACTGTTACAGAATTCAGCATCCTGTAATCGACACACATTCTCATATTACCATCCTTTTTACGTACTAGTATAATAGGGCTTGCATACTCGGACACTGACTCGCGAATTATACCAGCCTCTAACATATCTGTAATCATTTTCCGTACATTTTCCCTCTCCTTGTGCGATAACCTATAAGGTCGATATACAATGGGTCTACTATTGTTAACTTCTATGGTCATTTCTGTAACATTAGTGCACCCGAGTTCATTCAGCGCAGAAGCAAAACAATGCTGATATTTATTCAATAGCTCCAAAAGATTTTCTTTGTGAACGTTTTCAATAGAATCTCCTATACGAACTAGTTTGTCATCAATTTTGGAGTTAACTAAATAATCTTTCGTAGATCTAGCAATCTGATTGACTATTTTCACTTGAATGCCTCGACTAATAACCATTCCCTCCCTAATAAGGCAGTACATTGAAATTGGAGAAACTAATATGTATACAACTCCATTTTTGACAGGATATGCACCCCCCAATACAGCCAACTGTTGCGAAGGTTTTCCAATAATTTTACTATCTACAAAAATGTTACCATCAGCTTTTGGATCAGTAACAGCTTTTACACTTGCTAATCCATAAATGATAGAAGCTGATACTGCTACAATCCTGACCGAAATATTACAGCGCATATCCATTTCCGAGAAAGGCATTTCATTGCCAATATTAAAAAACCTAAGTTTTTCCGCATTTTTGTACACCGTTATGTGTGCTTGTTCGGTAAATGACTGCCCTATAAGTATCGGTAATTCCAGATATTGATCGTCAACCACTTGACAATCCACCTTAGCCTCAACTCCATCAACAGACAGGTTCACAGAAATACTACCGAGAGTGCGAACGATTTCATTCCCAAAACCCTTTAAAACAATTGAGTCATTACTGTACGGTAGTTGTAAACTAGACGCAAGTGATCTCTGAATTAGGGAAACTTCGCTGCCAAAATCAATGAAGCTCTTAACAGGTACATTATTCACAAGAGATTTCTTAAAAAAATTTGAATTTGGATTTGCGTTTGATATGCTCATTGTTTTTTGAACATTGTTGTCCCCCTTAGTATCTTTGCTCTGAGAAAAACAATTATCTGCCTTATGTCCCATTTTATTACATGTACTACATTTGATAATAGGTTTTGGGCATTTTAAAAATGGATGTCCTTTTTCTTTACAATTATAGCAGAATATATTACCATTTTGAGTAAAATTTACTTTATTACCAATTTTTCCGCCGTTATTACCACTAACCGAATCATTTCCTACTTTCGACTTATAATGCGTACGATCAAAAGGTTGTGATTGCGTTGTGTCTTTATTACTCATCAAAAACTGTAGCAATTGTTCCGGATGCTCGCATCGTAATGTAGTTGCACTAGATTTCATAGTTTTATCCGACAAACCATGAATTATACAATCAACGGCATGTTTCCCCTCAATGCTGCATTGGTTCAACAAAGCCAATTTTTCATAAAAATAAACTTCTATTTGTTCATTAAACCGACTTTTCCGCTTAAGCATGTCTTCCAGAGTTTGGCCGTAGTTTTGTTCAAATGGGAAAGCATTAAGTAACTTATTTTGCCATTCTGTCCAACTGAAAAGAATTGAAGGCAGGCTTTCGTACCAAATCTTGGCCAAACCCTGGAGCTTCTGCATGGCGAAATGAATCGTAGTTTTATCATCCCAACCGTAGACGGTAGCGCATTCGTTGACCTTCTTTATCCAAAAGTCTATTCTTTGGTTTTTTGAGGACGGATCAAAATCGGGTAATATATTCTTATGAATATTAGAAGACTGAACGGAAAGTGTGGCTGAAGTCGACGGCTGTGATGGTAATTTTTTAAGTGAATTAAGAATATTTACAACATCTTTAGTTGAAAAAGAAGGGCTCGTTGAACGTTTCGGTCGCTGGTCGAGTTCTTCAATCCGGCTTC
Organism: Acrobasis consociella; assembly: GCA_963555685.1. Lineage (NCBI taxonomy): Eukaryota > Metazoa > Arthropoda > Insecta > Lepidoptera > Pyralidae > Acrobasis > Acrobasis consociella. The sequence goes on from OY743127.1 coordinate 4,032,459, forward strand.
TACGTCTTTCAGGACCATCATCGTATTTTATAGGACTTCGCCCTCGCCTTCGTGACGGAATCTCATCGATAACTGTAGAATCACGTTTTGATTGATGTGAATATTCACGTTCTCGTCGATGACTTACAGTTCGTTGGATTCTTCTTCGCTCCCTGTATAGGTCGTCTTGAAGGTCACGCAGTCGCTCACGTTCACGATCCACCTGATGTTCCATCTCCCGCAGCTTATCAAGATCACGTGGATTGCTGCGCTCGGTCCGGCGGCTCCGACGCTGCTCAGACGCGATGTCACGACGGGACCGGCTGCGACTTCGTCTGCCTACATTGTCGTTGGCAGTCTGCTCTCGTAACTCGCCTTCTGGCGTCACCAAACGACGTGACAGTGGCCTGTCCATAGCTTCTGGAACTCGAAAACAAGGAAAACTATGTAAACGTTCATAATAAATCTAAAGAAATTGTAAAGAAGTGTGAAAATTCATATAAATTTAGTGTTAACATCAACACAAAACCAGTGAAAGTTTAGTACCTTCAAGGTAGTAAGAACTGGGTTGGATAATCGATAAAAATACGAAAGGGCTAAGATATTTAACGCTGATTATCTTACACAAGTACTATAAATTACTAGACTTATTCTATTCTTTACTGTTACAAATCTTGTTCAAAGGATAGCACCGATTTAAATCACTATGGCTGTCGTTTTACAATAATTTGACTAATAATATAGGTACTTACCACTTCTGAAATGTAATAAAACACGTACTAGCGTAATAACTTTCTATTTTCAATACTATAACGTTATATACAAGTACAAGTCCAAAATCCCAACCAACCCGCTTTTCCCTCCAAATTTCTTCCCCTTCCTTCTTTTTTAAAAATCGTCATTCAGTGTTCTCCGTACATCAATTTAAAATCCTACAAATTACAATAATAGTGTTGTAATATTTAATTATAACAATTTTTATTTTTGGAAAAGAATTGCATTAAATATGAATTAAATAAATCAATAAACATTCATTAGATAAATCAATATTAAAGTGATAATAAAATAATTTAATGCCTAACCTTAACGCCCCTTATACTATATATTTTGTCACTATTGTATGCCTGAATGGGCAAACTATTAAATTTTCATCCAGTCATCTAACCAATTGATGGCAATTGACCACCTTCTCCTTTTTTGGAAATCGGTTAAATAAACAGCTTAGTATCTGTATTAGTGTACTGTATCCGGGACCGGGAATTCCGGGAACTCTCGGGATCACTCCTCGGGGATGTCCTCTTTCATGCCCCGCTCCGTACACTGCCCGCCCGGGAGCGATACAATTTGCCCGTTTGTGAGAACGATAACAATTTTATGATTTCTTTTCACTTTTTCCAATTGATTTAAACGAAACATGAACGTTTCTCTAACTTGTGTTTAATGTAAGGTGTGCATTTTATAGTTCAATATGAAAACTGCTTTGTTTTAAAGCTTGTAAGTACATGTAAAACTAATCTATATTTTGTCACTATTGTGTGCTTGAATGGACAAACTGTTAAACTGTTTGGTATGTAAAAAAAATTCACAACTGCATATTGAATAACATTGCACGCAACGTTCCTACATCCAGTGACGATTTTTCAAAAGTCCATAAGCTATTTATTAAAGAAAACACTCGATCTGTAGTAGCGTTTGTTCCTGGCAAACAAAGAACATACTGGACGACGGCTAGGCAATTCTGGAATGGCAAAACCCGGCGTTTACTCTCGGATTGGTGACAAGTGGCTGCCATAATCTAAGTCAGATTTTCAGATGTCTATTTATATACACATTTTAAAAAATTTTACTTCAGTTTAGGCCACAAAGACACGAGAAACTAGAAATAAACACGTTATATTAAATTAATTATTAAAAATTAAATACTTGTTTTATCTATAGTAATCGTATCGGTATACATATATGTGTATTTATATTTTTAATGATATGATCTAATTATGTTCTTGTAGGTAATTAATTTATACTTTTAAAGTAATAAATTCTTTATTGCTCTAAAGACAGTAAAAATTATGCAGATATCTCTGGTCCCACACTAGGATTCCCTGTGTTGTGGGACTTAGTCTCTTTCGACACAGATGATACAAAACAACAAGATAAAATTAAACAGATTGAAGAATTAAATTAAACATCAAGCTAAGTCGAAAATAAGCGGTCTCGCCCCGCCCCAGTCACAGGTGTCGATTCCGTGCACACTTTTGTTACAATCTGGTACGAGAAAGACTCAGAATATCATTTTATTTACGAGACAGATGTTGTGTGTACAAGACCAGCACCCGTGGCCAGACTGGAGTGAGACCAACTTTAAACATATTCAAAAATAAACAAATTACGCAAATTATACAATTTGTGGAATAGTGTGTCAGTGTAGGAGGGAGGAAAGGGAGTGGGAAATTTATGATGGGGAGTGAAGGGGGTTTTGTTGATATTATTATTTATTTTACGCAATTTAATATATTTTCTGTGTCTACATAATTGAGCTCTTTTAGCCGTTCTATTATAATTTTTCCTTTTGCAGCGAGCTTTTCTTAGAAAAATCACGTTTAGAGTTTTGTTTATCTTATTGTAAAGGTAATTTCCCATAAAAGCGTATGAGTTATGACCAAAACTCAACTTAGTTCGGGGCGTGTTCCACTTAGGTTTCCTAAGTAAGTAGCGGGTTGGTTTTATTGTTTTGATAGCCGATTTATGAAATCTTAGTGCAAATGCACAAATGTAAAGTTGTCTTACTCTCAATAGGCCAGCTTCAGTATATAGATCGTCTGTGGAAAGTTCTCACAATCTGTCGCACCACCCAATTTATTTCTCTACGTTTGGTCCAATGGTTGACTGGTAGAGAACGCCATATGGCGTTAAGTCCGCCATTTTTACACTATTTCTTGTGCAATAAAGCGTAAATAAATACGTAAAATCTCTAAAGCCCTCAATCCCACTAAAGTCAATACTTCCCGTGGCTTTGACTAGGCATTCAATTCCACAACCGGGGCGTGTACAGTCACCCTAACGCAAACGTACTTTGTTGGCTTCTCAATCGACACTTGACGCGGATTGCATGCTCTATGATATAAAGTGATTTGGTATGCCTTTTCTTGAGCAGCAATTTCCTCGGGATTTACTGTAGGTTCATTATTATTATATTTCTGACATAATATCATCTCTCACAGGCCTACTGGAAAAGATCTCGTAGTGCCTTTGTACGACTTTTTTAAAGTAATCTAAACATTTTAGAATGATCATTTTCCTTGTACATAAATTGGTAAATAATTACAATCCTGGATTCTGGATGCATTGTATTTATTTATAAGGTGTTTTGTTAGGGCAAGAGTATCTTTTTCCAAAATGTAAGTACTTTTCATAGAGAAAGATTTTAACTTTTACCAAAAAACGTATCCAGAACGAACTATATCATAGTATAATATAATAGTTATTAATAAAAGGATTACTAATGTTTGACCAAGAATTGATTGACAAATGATCATTTGACAAACAACGTTTCACCAAATGTTCATTTGGCAAACGATACATTTGACAAAAGTATCATCTTACAAAAACTCACTTAGCAAATGATCCATTAGCAAACACTACACTTGTTAAATGTGTTAAATAATAAAATGTCAATTGACTTTTTATCATTTCACCAATATCTAATATGTTTCGCAAATTTAGTATTTGTCCAAATGTCATTTAACAAAATGTTATTTCATAAAAAGTACTTCATTTTTCAAACATCACGATTTAGTGGGTTCTCTATTTTGTCTCATAAATTTAATATCCATAATTTAAGATCTCATAATATTTTTACTATAATAATCATATGTCCGAATGCCCTACCCTCCTCGGCAAAGTAGTTTTTGTGTCTGTGTTACTTTCGCCCTAAGCTTGAGTCGCTCGCTCGTGTTTTGGTCACAGGAAACCTAACGAACCTAACCTACACTCCACAGCAAAGTGGTTTTTGTGTCTGTGTTATTTTCGCCCTAAGCTTGCTCGTGTCTTGACCCAAACCATTTTTATTAATACATACATACATACATACTATCACGTCTTTATCCCTAATGGGGCAGACAGAGCATTTTGGGTCTTGCGGCTCTATGCAGAGCCTAGGGCCGCAAGACTCAAAAGCCACTTTTAGCGTCATGGTGGGCGAGAAGATGGAAAAGCAATCAATACAGTGACGCGTTGCTAGCCGCATCGCCTGTTAAAATTATTCGCATTTTTGCTTTACATTAATAGATTTATTAATAAACGAAACACTTGTAAAATAATACATTTTATCAAATGTTTTTAGACCAATAGTAGTTTTGTCTGATAACTCAGTTGCTAAATGTTCATTTGTGAAATAATTATTTGTAAAATATAAATTTAAGTGTTGATCATCTGGAAAAGTGACTCGTTTGTAAAATGATCAATTGGCGAAACCATTTCTTTGCCAAACGTTCTTTGTCAAGTGTAATTTTGCCAAATGACTTTTGGTCAAACAACAAGACCCCAATTCGAATGATTAGGAGTTTAGATCATAAGTATAAACAAATATATAAAAACGAAGTGTATGGTTAGTGATATTATGAATTCCGATGATTATAGTTTAAAATCATCAGTTTTTAAATTTTTTATGAAGAATGAGCATTATGATTTTAGATGGTATGAGAAATATTTTCGGACTTCCGATGTAACTTAACGATACTATATTTTATAACAAACACATAAATAAACATCCAAGATCCAGGTCAATTTGAAAAAGTCCATCTTCCAACTTGCCCTGACCGGGGATCGAACCCGGAACCTCTTGTTCCAACAAAAGGAAAAAAAACTGAAACCTTTAGGTACTATTAAATATTAATCACAGTCTATCCGCGTGTATTTTCGATATTCTACCGAGAATATCTAAAATAAACACGGTATTCAATCAATTACTTTGCCAGGCTTTCAGCCGAGCTTTCAGCTTAGCATCGGTTAGAAATGCGATACGATAGCTATGTTCCTTTTATATACCTGCTCTCCAGCTATTGTTTAATCTACACACAGAACAGACAATAGATTGCACATGGATATGTGACAATCATCCCCTATTTACTACCTTCTTCCTATATAGGGTTACTTTTTAAACACCAGCCTATTTGGAGCAAGTTCAGGTACAGGATACTAAACTATTTTCTTTAAAAATCCATTTTTTTGAGCGCTGACATGAATTGGGAAGCCGAAATTGGTTAATATATATATATATATATATATATATATATATATATATATATATATATATATATATATATATATATATATATATATATATATATGTATATATATATTTATATTTATATATAATAATAATCGTCTAAATGGAAAGCAGCTCTGTACTTTTTATTTAAGTACTACTTTTCATTTAGCCAATTATTGAAAAACGATAAGAAATTTCGGATGCACTGAGCATGGACTTAACTTGCACCAAAAAGGTAATTAATGTTTAAAAAGTAAACTTGTATGTAAGTTTTTTTATGTATAGGTAAAGTCACTAGATATTGGTATAGTATCGTACTTTTGTGTATATTATTATTTAATTGTATGTTGTCTATAGCTCACAAAACACTAACCAGTAGGTATATATAAATTGGACAGTAATTACTGCTGTAGTGATATATGTTAAGCGGACTGTGGTGCGCCACTCAATCGGCTTAAAACTAGTGAACTCGTTTCGCCATAAGCTCCCTTTCAAGCAATCAAAGGACACCAACCTTTGATTAAAACTACTTAGTAAGGATTAGGATTTAGGAATAAAGAAACCAAAAACTAAATATATTTCGGAGAGTTTATAATTAATTCCATTATATTTATTATTTTTTACACGTGCAAAGAGAAAGTTGTTTACTAAAAGGTGCGTTGGTTGGATTTTTAAATAGTAAGACGTTAGCAAGGAGTTATAAAAACTGGTTGCGTTAGTGACAGAGAGGGTGGTTTTGTTCGAGCGGCCGTACTGTGCACAACTCGTTTGTGTAGTTTGCTGTGTCTTGGCCATGACTCATTTAATTGTGATTATTGTAATAGATTTGGATTGGTAAACCGATTTATTACAATGGTAGTCTATTTCAGCTAAACGATAAGCCCTGTTGTACACATAAAATAAAATAAAATAAAATAGCCTTTTATTCTTACATGCTTACATAAATATTTCACGCAACAGGTAAAAATAACCCAACTAGCAAAATTGTCTTACAAAAAAGTATTTGTAAGTATTAAGTAATTATAAAAGGCTTATATCTATCTTGATTAGTAAAAAACACCTTGCAAAAGCATGTAATAAGATATTTCGCACTGGAAACCATTCGGATTTAATACGTACTTTTGTAGATGTATATAAGAAGTCACTAAAAAATATTTATCAGAACAAAAGTCTTACAAATACATTTAATCAGACTTATTGCTCTTGATAACACATATTCAATACCTGTGTGGGCCAGGGTATTCAGACAAATGTGATTGGAATGCATGGTCAACACGATGGCGGAGCGTTGACTTATCGTCACATTTTTATGCCCATGTAAGGTCTCTCTTGCGGCGACATCAATAAGGTGACGTAACTATAAATAAGTTTCCATCCTGACATTAGTCTGTTTACGTATTGTAAGTAATCAAGTGGCTAGTTCACGTCACCCAAGATGTCAGATGCCGATCTCGCTCATACCGCTCGGGCCTCCTGCACAACCCTCGCCGCGACATATAGGTTTTAAATGACTCGTATCCAGAGCAGTAAAATAATTCATAGTACGGTAATTACTTGGTAATCGAATGGTTACAACGAGCTATTATGCACTTACGTACTAGAGTAGACGCTATCGCTGTTCACCTCACATTAGTCGCTTGCTAGCATTTACGCGCCAAGTACACTCAATAGATGAGAAAAATTGTATGAAAATTATAAGCAGAGGCGGCTTAAGCCGTGGGCGGTGTGGGCCACCGCCCACGGCCTCGCGCCTCACTTGAAAAAGTAGGGAAAATCCAAAAGAATACGCTACAAGGTTTTTCTTATAATAAATACATTAAGTACAATAAAATGCTACGAACGCAAGTGAAAAAAGGTTTATTTTATTTAAATTAATTCCCAACACTGAATAGAGGGCCTCGCGAAATCTTGCGCCGCCACTGATTATGAGTTTCCTACGCCATTCAGAAATATGGAATTATGTTTCCCAGATGATGTCCAACCGATACACAAGTAAAGAAGATTCACTCCGAAAAATCAATTAAAGGAATAGAGACTCTCGCTACGACAGAATTAAGTTCCATTCCATTCCATCTTTTTCCGTCTCTTTCTATCGCGTAACGCTTACTTTTTCTGCCGCATTGATTAGCCACGCTGGCGTGGCCGCCATACGTACTTTTTTTGTACTTGCGTTTTTAATACCTACCGCGGAGTGAGACAGGCCTGCCGATAGTTTAATTTAAAGAATACTAATTGTGCCTGTGGGCTTCGCTCAACGTGGGAATTTCGGAATAAAAACTATCCTAGGTCCTTCCTGGGTATCAAACTATATCCATATCAAATTTCATCTAAATAAGTTCAGTGGTTGAAGCGTGAAGCGGTAACAAACAAACAAATATACGAACTCACTTTCGCATTTATATTATTAGTAGGATAGGATTTAATACTACTATAATACCCATTTAACGGATGCTTTGCATACGGATTGCAAAATTCCCGCCAATTCCCTCCGCTATAAGGAATGCATTGAATGCTTTTTTTTTAAATTTATTTACGGCTCTGGATACTAGTCCTTTAGAGCCAATTATTATTAATCTCTTCTTTATTTCTAATCCTACTATACAATCAAAGGTTGTTGTAGATCCTTTGATTGCTTCAAGGGAGCTTCTGGCGACAAATCTATACGAGTCCACTGGTTTTCATAGCTGATTGAGTGGCGGACGGCGAGGCGCCCAAACACGCCCACCGCAGTTCGCAAATAAATATCACTAAAGCCGCACTATGATGACTGTCCACATTGAACATTTCACATATTGTCCATGAAAATGAGAATTTATAACACCAAACTACACCAATATCATAATATAAAGTCCACTAGAATCAATATGCAAAACAATTTAAAGCAAACTCCAACTGAACCCCTTGACTTCCCGCCAAAAACTCGCAATGAATGCTTTAGTCTATGACGTCTGTCAATCGAATGAATGAATAAGAAAAGACACTTAGCGAATCTAGCGCTGTGCTTTCGAAGGACGACTTAAAGCGGGCTTAGCGCCGCAGCGCTATAGGTGTCAGTTACCAAGAAAAGACATGGCCGTGGTCAACTAGCCGAAACCCGCGACTTCGTTCACGTGGACATTTTGTCTCCGGAAAATGCTCATCATGCTGAACAACTTTGCTACGGCTTCATTTTTATATTTCTTATCGTTTAGCTGGACCATTGGTTCTGCATCAGGTGTTCCATTTTCCAAAATCAATTATAACTTATATTTTGCCTAGGCTTAACAGCTATATTACAAAAATAGTTTCCGGAACGTCCAGTATTTCCGGAGATTAGCATGTACAAACAGACAGACAAATTTTTTTTTCTTGCTCTATTACTATGTCTCTATCTCCCAATTTTTATTTTGAAAATATATTCAATGTAAAAAGTAAAGACACATTTGTTTACTGTTTTATTAAGTATATGTATTAATATAAATATAGATATCTGGTTACTTCTACGATGGGTAACTACCATTAGTCATAGTTTTTCCTTAGTCGATCCATTAGTTAGGCCATTTTCGCATTCTGAAATACGTTCAATCCATTTATTCGTTTGTTACCGACACATAGGAGTACTATGTTTTCTGAAACACCTTTCTGTTCGGCCAAAGTTCAGTTCAAACGCTCCCAACCATTGGTCTCACTCACACATCGTCAAAGTCGATCAATAGACCATCCAAATTATCGCTACACAAATATCAACCTTATTTTTAATAGGAAAAAGGTTTATAATAAAACAAATTGTCTGAACGCCCCGAGACCCACGTTTTATAAAGATTTTGTATAGTACCACGCGAGTTTGGACGTTATGATTTTAAGCGTAAGATAGATATTTGCTTAGGATTTTCTTCAAAGTATTTCGGAGTTTTGTTCAAATCTTTGCCCATTTTTTGTGTTTATCTTTCGCTTTAATATTTTATGAATTCGATTAATGAGACATTGAAGGCTCTTTACGTATGTATCGAAATATAATTCTGTATAGAATATTGCTTTAACGTCAACAGTATACGATTTCATATTTCTTATAAAATTGCCATCTTCTTTAATATTTTTTTGGGTTTGAAGCATAAGTATATTATAAGATACATCGGCTGGGTATTTATTTTGCGTCTCGATTATACAAATGTTAATGTTTCAAAGGCAGAAAGAGATAGAATAGAATTAAGAGGTATATATCTTTTTGAAAAAAAAAAAAACTGTTTATATGAACCCATCACTGTATTGATTGCTTTTCCATCTTCTCGCCCACCATGACGCTAAAAGTGGCTTTTGGGTCTTGCGGCCCTGGGCTCTGCATAGAACCGCAAGACCCAAAATGCTCTGTCTGCCCCATTAGGGATAGAGACGTGATAGTATGTATGTATGTATGTATGAAGTTTTGCATACTTTTTTACGGATGTTAGCGATGCAGAGATGTAAAGATACTTCTAGTATTTTTATTAATTTACAGTATTTACAAAACTACATAGAGCCGCAAGACCCAAAGTGCTCTGTCTGCCCCGTTAGGTATAAAGATGTGATAGTATGTATGTATTGTATGTTACTAAATTCATGTACACAACATACAAAAACAAACAAAGTAAGAACATTGAGTACATTATAGATACTGCTTATTTCATAAGACATCTTTTCCAGCAGGCTCATTTTGTATTAGTACAATATTTGTTATTATATTTTTACACATCTATAAGTATGATTTACATTACGTGTAGTGTGTACTAAATATTAATTTATTTTAATTAAAGAATATACATAGGTACTTACAAAAAAGCATATTTAAGTATATTTTTATCAATAGCACCACACAATATGAAAGGCGTCCATTGAACAAAGAATTACTTATTTTTATTTTTCTACGCAGACCAAGCATGAGTTGAAAAGGTCGCCTGGTTTTATTTGTGGATGCTTGTTCAACGTTTATTGTTCGTAGTACGAGTACCATGTGGTGATAAGATTTCGTTTCCCACGGGGTTTCACAATTTCGTTTTAGATTTCGCTTTTATTAACTTTTTAGTACCTGATGATTTCAGCAGATTTCAGCGAGGAGCTCGGTGGCCCGGCGGTAGTGCGCATTGCTAGCGCTTTCGCAAGTAAAGAGACACCGGGCGTGGTCCGCACTTGGATGGGTGATCACAAGTGGCATAAAAATAATCTCAATTCCTCCTTGCTTCGGAAGGCACGCATAAGCCGTTGGTCCCAGCTGTCATCATTGCATGGCAGTCGTCAAGCTATGTCAGATACCTTTAGCCCTTCAAACGTTGTCAGTGCAGACACAATAGTAAAACAATACATCAGACGCCCGCTCCGGGCGTCCGACGTTTGAAGGGTTAAGCAGCCTGAAAAATCTGACACCAGTGTTGGCCGAACACACACGAAAAACAAACAAACAGTACCTGATGATTTTTACATACAGACTAAACATTAAAGTGACAAACATACGAAGTAAAATAAAAGCTTATGAGTAATGGCAGAACTAAGTTTGCATTTGTCTTGTAGCACTTGCTACGAGCTATATTATGTCGTAGCATAGTTTTAAGGTGGCTACTCACGACATACTTTGGCATACAATCTGCAGCAACAATCTGTTGCTCTACTGCAGCGGTGTACGTGTTATGGGCCACAACACGTCTACAGACCTGACAATCTGCTGTACAGCACCAGATTGTTACTGTAGATTGTATGCTAAATTGTGTCGTGTGTTGCCACCTTTTAGTAAGATAGTCACTGGAACGATCTTTGGTTCATCTAAGCCTCGTAGCAAACTGCGTGACACCATCGTAGCGTGGCTACGAGCTACAAAACTTCGTAGCTTGGTAATGCAATGATACCCTAATGTGAATAAAAATATTTTTCTCTTAGATAATTAAAAAGTATGGCATGCGTATTTTTTCTTTTCTATGAGTGGCAAATAATGACGAAGATACAGCGCATTTAAATTTCGCGTGACGTCACGCTACGATTTTCGAACACTACGAACTTCGAAGAGCTGTATCATTGTGAATTTTTACTGCTTCGTTAAATGAAAAAATATGGATCCTTTATTTTTGGATAATCTAGCTGATGGATCAAATAAAATCCTACTGATATTATAAACGCGTTTGGACGATGGATGTTTGTTACTCTTTCACGTAAAAACTACTGAATGGATTTTAATGAAACTTTACAATAATATAGCTTATACATCAGAATAACACATAGGCTGCAATTTATAAATATACTGCGCAGACGAGGTCGCGGGCACCAGCTAGTAATATATATTTTATCCAATACACATCTCTATTGATAAAACCAATTTTAAAGGTAAAGAATCTATCGTTTGTCTCATCGTGTCGTAGTAAACTGCGTAGCACCATCGTAGCACGTGCTACGAGCTACGGCACGTCATCGTAGCTTGTTTATCCATTTCATTACAAGGGTATAGGTATTACTATCACACTTGTAGATACGATTAGAATATAGATAAATACATAATAGAAGTACGAAGAGTGGTTACGAAGAATCTGATAATGAAGCTCTAAGATCTCTTTAGAATTTCCATATCGATTTTATCTTTATTTCATCTAATTAATGGCAATAAAGACAAAATCTTAGAATACCTTTTTTATAACTTAAAAAAATATTTAAAAAAATATTTATATGTAAACCTTATACAAGAAATAAATAAAACCTACGTACAAATAAGATTAAAATTAAACTAGAAACTAAACCCAAAAATAAAACCTGGTCTGAAAAATTTGACCGTGTTCCGGTGTCAAGAATGCTGGCTGCGTTTTCTTGACTTTTACACAAATTTATTATTTTACTTTGCCCAGCAGTGGCAACAACAACCGGCTAAGAAAAAAATCTACTATTTGATTTGCTTCAGGCGAAAGCAAATAAAGCAAATGTACTCAAATATGTACGCTGGATTTTATACTACTCCAAGTTTGCTCAACTGTGTTAGCTTTAGCCAATCAGCTTTACGCTTTTCGTGTTTACTTTATGTGTTTAGTGTGGTAACGTGTAATTTTTGCTCTATTGACGACAGAGGGTTATGTTTTTTGAGCATTTGATTACTTTGGCACGCTCTGATCTGAGTAGAAAAGGCAATACCAAAAATACTGTAATTATTTGAAAAATATACTTAATACAAATACAAATTAACTTTATTGCGCTACGATAAACAGAAATTAATATAATTTTTATAACCAAAATTTTGCAAATGTTTGTGTTAAGCTTATAACATCAATGAGACCTCTCCAACCCGTCTGGCCAGCGTGGAGAGTGTAGGCCAAAATCCTCTGTCTGCTCTGGCCAAGTATGGCTCTGGTAGTACAGAGAGGGTCGTGCTCCTGCAGTGGAGACAAAAAGACCTGATGATGATGTATTAAGAATCCCGTTACCCTAGACTTTTCCATTTTATTTTGAAACCACAAGTCAGATTTCTTAAAAAATTGTAATTTTGCAATTGTTTATACATGGTTTCTGACGGTAAAAATATGAACTGGAAAGAAAATATGAAGAAATCTGATTGAAGTGTAGTAGCCTTTTCTGAATTAACATTTGAATTTTGATTTTTTATAAATCTTTGTGCTTTGAAATTTGAAACTTTGACCCTGTGCCGGTAAGGGATCGATCATTAATTATGTGAAGCTCGAAAGGACGGGACTTTAAAAATCACAATATGTCACAAGGGGGCAAGAGGGAAGGAGGGGGTGAAGGTACGAGGGGGAGGTGTGTAGAGAAATCGTTTGTATTTATTTTTCGTTGAACGTGCAATTTCTATTCGTAGTGACGTCACGAACACGTCATCACGGCACTTAATTACTTGTCGAGCGGCGTGCGAATGCGAAATAGGCATAGAATTATTTAGTACTGACAGAAGGGGTATTTATGACTAATTTGACGACAATTGTTATGGTTACAATTAATTGCAAAGTTAATTGCTTGTTGATTGAAAGGAAAATGTAACTTTAGTGCAATGAGTTTAAGTGTGCTTTGTATATGTGTACTAACTAGGGCAGTCTTTCCCAAAGTGGGCGATAACGCCCCCTTGTGGGCGCTGCAGGTCTCAAGGGGGGCGGTAAGAGACCCAGAAAGAAAATGTTTTTTTTTTGCTAGGAGCTTTATTTAGCTAGGAGGCCTCTTAAACAACGACTGCAAGAGCTCTCGACTCTCAACAACAACTTGTGAACATCAACTAATATGAATTAAAAGATTGCTCAAACTCGGTTCTATATTTCTCTCCGCGTAGTTCATATATCTGTCCTATTTCATTGAAGTTGCGGGTTATAGTAAAAGTTTCGTTTAGAATTCTCCGTTAATATACATATATAGGTCACAATAATTAATTAATTTAATTTGAAGTTATAGTGGTTTTTAAATAGGTGAAAAAATTGGGGCGCTAAAAAAATATTTATTCTCAAAGTGGGCAGTAGACAAAATAAGTTTAGGAACCACTGAACTAGGGGAAGTTTTTTTGTGTTAGTTAATATATATGGGAAGTCATGTTTATAAATAAGATCTCCTTGGTGTATTGATTCCAATGTTTGTCAAGTTGTCCGTAACTGAGCTAGATTTGATTCCCAGAAATATCATATAGAAAATGTAAGTGTGGTATGCTCACAAATGTTTAGGTAAAAAATTAAATAGTTTTTCAAAAATAAAAATCGACATCTACCCCAAACTAAAAAACCGATTTTGTAAAAAGACCACCTGACTAGTATGCCCTTTCCAACAAAAAATAATTTTTGAATAATCGCTGAACTTACAGAAAAAAAGATCGCAACGAATTAATAACCTCCTCTTTTTTTTGTAGTCGGTTAAAAGACATTTGACTAAAAAAAAAAAACTTTTTTTTAAAATTTTTATAAATCTTATATATGTTGACCGTACGGCATAGTGCAATGCCACATATACCTACATTAGAAACAATAACTAGCTGAATATATATACTTGTCGATTTTCCTACAGATAGACTCGAGGTTATTTGTATAAGCGTCAGATATTCTAGACTTCGGCCCAAGGCGTCGGTCTGTCTAGACCTGGTCTAGACATTTGGATGTTGCCAAAATGGCTGTAATTTGTTATCACAACTTACTTCAAGCCAAGTTAAATATTCTAGAGTTTGAGTATGTTTTTAGGTCGATGAAGACTCGCCTATTTAGAGAGATCCCTTAATGAACCTGTTATCTTCTTCAATCTAGACTAGACTGCAGATAATCTTTGTGTGTACGGGTGTGTGTGTGTATAAATGTATGTATGACTTAAACATTGCGTTTTACAATCTGCACTGGAACAGAAGCAAAGTGAAGCAAGCTTGAGTATGAGTAATATTGTTGTTTATACGGCCTGCAAGCCCATCGGGTCATTGAAAGATCAATAATGGTCTATTTATAGACTCCACGGTAGTGACATGCGCTTTTTCCGTTTTTATTATTCATATTTTTAGGGTTCCGTAGTAGTTGTAAAAGTACTAAATTTTACATATACTATTTGGAGAGCTATCAAATGATGTTCTCAGTAGCTAGACAGTTTCAGTAGTTCCGTCAACCGGTCGCCGCGGTTTTGCGTGCGCAAATTGGCTGTCAGGAGACTGTCATCTCTAAACGGATTTTAAAATAAGGTCTCAATTATTTAGATATTTGCTAAAATCCCAATGACCTTCATGTTCAAGCAAGGTTAAGCTTATTTGAGTAAGTGACGTCATGATGAAGATTCTTTGAGTAAAGTCGGTGAGCATTTCCACTTTCAGTACTTTTAGAGAATTAATAAAAAGTACTGTACAGTATTGTCATTTTCACTGTCGTCTACCAACACAACAACTTGACAACAACCAACAACGTAACGACCTTCGACTAATTTTAACAGGAGACATTGACAGTTGACAGATGTCATTGTTTTTTTGATGCAGGCATTGGAAAAAAAAAATTTGATTGCTGTGTGTCGTCACTTCCAGTGTAATGTTTAAAATAACATAAAATTATCCTGATAACACCAGGCCTGTGTCACTCCCCGTTTAGGTATCGAAACTATACCTACATTATGACTATGCGTGCGGCGACCACTCCGGATTGGTAACTTCATAAATCGTATGTCTAGAGTTATAAGAATGAAATTGGCTTGCAATGTACTTCTAGGTATCTAAACGAAAAGGTGCAGAGTTTTGAAGCGAGCTTAATTAAACCATATCTCTAACGACATTGAGTAGATATTTTTACGTACAAGTTGATAAGCCGATTCGTGCCGAGTAAACGCGCCCCTAAATAATCTTAGTAGAGATTAGCTACCTGCCAACTGTGCAAGCTAATTAGTGCTGTCAGTGGGACAGTGACAAGTGGGCACAATTAGGAAATCCCACAAAGGTCAGTGCCGAGTGTCAACCGGGGTAGTGTTGAGTTAGAGCCCGTAAACCCAAGTATTTCTGTAAATTCTACGTAATATGGTATCTGTACATAATTGGTTAACTATACATAGCTGAACTTTAAAAGATTTTAACTGTTAAAAGATATATATAATATAAATTGCTAGTCGTCAAATATTGTCGATTAGCTTGTAACGATAAAATAACGTTACGACGGAAACTGCGATATAAATCGTTCGCTAACAGAATTTAATGTTCGTGACATACTATATCTAAGTCGTAAACATAGTATACATATATGCTTAGACGTACAGATAGTCTTTCGGGTCAGTGCTTCATGTTAAGATCCCGCGACCCACTTGGCAAAGAACGTTATGAAATGTCAGAGACGGGAGGAATTATAAAGCACTTTTGGGATTTTCTGGCTTGAGAAAACTCTTACGAACGCCTGTGAAATGGGGAGGCGTGCCGGCAAACAGATGCGCTTTTTAGGGTTCCGTACCTAAAGGGTAATAATTGGCCAACATTTCGTGCGTTTCGAGCCACGCGCAGTGGAGGGTTCCGTAGTTGAAAATGCCAATTTTGAGATTGTGCCACTAAAAACGTCTAATTTTCTATTGAATTTGTATGACATTTTCCTTTTACGAGTACATTTTAGAAGTTGTTTACCTATAACATACTATGTGATACGAATTACTTTGTGTGAATTCGCCACCACCAGTTAGTTCATGCAAACTATAAATTGCCGGCCGGCGCCCACCCACTACTGTTAGTCCCAGCAAACGTGCCACCAAAAAAAAGTTTGCATGAACTAACTCGTGGCGGAATCACACAAAGTAATTCAAATCACATAGTAACTTTGACTTCCGCAAAGTAACACCTGAATCTATTAAATGTTACTAACTTTTTAATTTGCAAACTATACTTAGCTCTGAAAGTTTTCCTTTAAATTTCGTTATATATATTATAGCTGTGAATTTTTCAAGTATCCGTATAGAACCGTTTAGCAGATAAAGAGGGAGGACACTTGACTCTAACAAAAATTTGTAAATATTTCAGAGTTTTCTAGTACTTACATACAGTCTTTGAGCAAAACCGCAGCCGGACCGACAGACAGATACAAATGGCGAAACTTTAAGGGTTTCTTGTTTACAACGTAACCCTAAAAACAGGTAAATCATGGCAATCTAAACTGAAAGAACGTCGTAAAAATCACAGAGCCAAGACATCTCGACAATCGACACAGATTCAATACGTGCCTACGACGGCCCGCACAATTTATTTATCGGGACGAACTCTCGCGCATAATTAATGAATAGGTGTACGAACCGAAACGCGCTGGGGAGTGCGGAGGATATTGAATTTGAGAGTGCCTCAACGATTTTAAAGCTTTTTAAGGATGTCAGAATCGAATATCTTTACATAAGATGAAATGCATTCGATTATTTCAATTCAAACACTTGACTTGAATGGTTTGACGTCATTTGATGCGGAGCTCGGTGGCCCGACGGGACTGCCTATTACTAGCACTCTCGCAAGTAAAGCTACACCGGGCGTGGTCCGCACTTGGATGGGTGACCACAAGTGATATAAATTTCAATAGCTGTTGGTTTCGGTTGACATCGTTGTATGACAGTCGTCAAGCTATGTCTGATGTCTTTAGGCATCCTGAAAAATCTGACATCAATTTCGGCTTCTTAAACACGAAAAACAAACATTGGATGCAGTTATCGTTTCTATCAGCAATACAACAGCCCTTATAGTTACCCTTATAATAAAGTTTACCATTATCCCATAATCAGACGTTAGTGCCTTTTTATAATCCTACTAATATTATAAATGCGGAAGTGAGTTTGTGTATTTGTTTATTTGTTTGTTTATTAACTCTTCACGCTTAAACTACTGAACCGATTTGGATGAAATTTGGTATGGATATAGTTTGAGACTCGGGAAAGGACATAGGGTACTCTTTATCACGAAATTCCAACGGGAAGCGAAGCCCGCGGGTACAGGTAGTATAATTCATAGACAAGTGAGACTTGACGAGTTATTAAATATTAGTGACTGTAAGGACAAATTGTCGGTGACAGCTCTGCTAGTAAATGAACATCTTTGATGAATAGCCTCTTAAATGAGGGCTTTGAAGGCCGACGTCATGGATCATTGAGAAATGTATAAGCTCTGCGAACAGATGTCAGATTTCTACTCGAAAATCTTACTTCCTTACTTACTGTTCGTTTGTTTGTTACCACTTCACGCTTGAACCACTGAACCTATTTAGATTTAATTTGATGTGGATATAGTTTGATACCCAGGGAAGGACATAGGATAGTTTTTATCCCGCAATTGGCACGGGGTGCGACGCCCACTGGCACTGGCAGCTAGTGGTTTATATTTCTTTTAGTGTTTCCTTTAAATTCTCGGGTCTTTTCTGTCCGGTGCTTTTAGAGGCTTGCGTGGGGATACAGATCTAAGTAGATGCTCCTTGGAAAGGTTGATGTTATGTCACAGAATTAATATACGTATTACATGCAGAACGGATTCTCCAAAGGTCCCGCGCAATATGCGTTCTTTTACGATCCACGTCACAAAAGGTGCAGCTGATATGTTCTACATTTTTCTTTCCTTCCAAACTAAGTGTATAACTTCCTTACAAACCTTTTTGCAGAAGAAAACTTGTAAATGTCGTAAGTTGTCATAGAAAAGTATGTGTAAAATGAATATGTTTTAAGTTATCAAAATGGTTTCTCTAAGTAATTAGTAAAATAAAAACAGTCCAAAACAAGAGGTTTAACACTAACATATAAAATTTTTAGTTAATTTCCTAACAAAAGCAACGTAAAATAAACGTAGTATCTAAAATGCAAGCCCAAATGAGAAATGAGGGCGCCTCTTGCCGTTGCCGTTGCTCCTTTGCATGATTTATTAGCCCTAATGTTTCAGTTACACGGTAATAGTGAACGTTCTACTAGTTATTAGAGCTTGAGTCAGGCAAAGACAATCCTTATTTTACAAGACTGTGACATAAATTGACAAAGGAGAATAAAATATAAGTAGTTAGTATTGCCGGGTGAAAGGCCCGCTCTGCTGTGTTTTAAGTTTTAAACGACAAGTTTTATTTCTTAGGGCGGATCCGACCAAACTAGTTTTAAAAATAATTCCGAGGATAAATGGCTAAATACTCTACTAGAATAACTCGATTTTGCGTTTTCTTAATAACTAGTAATCCAAACATAAGATGTCTATTCCAGAGTAGGCTATTTATACCGCCATTTTTTTAGGAATAGTAAAGTTATCTGCGTGTCCTTTCGTGAAAAGCTGCTGATGAGATGACATCTGTGACGCATGGTCTATTATTTATATACCATGCGTCACCTGCACCTGTCCTCTGTTCTCGCTTTGTTGCCCGCCTAGGCGCGACTAGGCGCCCTCAGCCGACCGCTCAACACCCTCCACAAGGCGAGAACGGGGGACATTTGCAAGGACGGGGGACGGGGACGCATATTGCGTGGGAGCTAAGGAGATCTCGTTATGTATGTAATACTTATATTTATTCGTGGTTTAGTGGAGTGTGGTCCGAAAAAGTAACAAGAGAAAGAGGTTAATTAGAAATATTTACAAGCCAAATGTGAACTAGACTATTATACCTACATCCCCTTTTAAGCAATCAGCTAAAGGGATAAAACGTGGAAAGAGATGAAAGCGCTATCATAACAATAATTGGGGTGGTTTCAAGTGGCCCTCAATATGCCCTCTGGCCGTTCTACAACTTTTTAATTACGGCGCTCTTTGATGTACGAAAATATTTGCTTTAGGGCATTAAGAGAAAACACTAAGGTCGAGAGAATTGAAAAATAGATATTTGTAAAATCTGTTGCTGTCTCCATGGGAAACAGGCGTGAAAATATGTATGTATGTGTGTATTTATGTATGTATTGCTGTCGCGCTGTACCCGAACTACCTGTCGCAATGTGCGATAGAGACAATTGCGGCTCGGATCGAAAATAACTATAAAATTACCTACACAAAATCAACGTTCCCTAGTCTCGTCCTATGTCTCCTCCAAATCTTATTCGATTTTATTTATTTTTTTATAAAAAAATTAAGAAAAGCTATGGTTGTTTTGGTTTCTTATGTTTGTTTTTGAAATATAATCTCGTCAAAGAATGATGCACCAAGCTGGCCATCCAATACCAGCCTGGCATATTAAATAAAAAACCACTTGCCCATAAAATGAAACCTTATCTATTTATATCAAAAGCTTCAATTTTTATTGTGGGCAGAACACGGTAAAATACGGGAGAAAAAAGATATTACACCTGACATCATTGTTTGCTAAATGTTGGAACACAGTGGAAAATCTTACCAATTTTTCAGATTTATGGAGGTTCATATATCTTTTAATAAAAAAATTATGGAAGAAAAAGCTAAAACATACGAACATGCAAATATAACCAAAGATTTAAAAAAAACCATTGCTCTACTGGTACTATCTGGCGAGTAATTAGGCCGTATTTCCATACAAATGTAGTCCACGTTTATATGGAGATACGGTGAAACGATTCCCTTTTAAGCTACAATAAATAGATCCTATCATTTTATAGTACCATTTAGGATAACAAGCAAACACTAATAGGACCGGAAAATTTGAAAAACTGCTCGCGCTGAGGTTTCAACACAAAACGGTGAGGACGAACATATACGTATAACGCAACAGATATCCAACGTCAAAGAAAGTATTGGAGTGATCGTAAGTAGGAAAAACTGGAACTGGGTAGGCACACAGAGATGGCAGCACACACGACTAGCAAAAAGTGATACAGAGTTGAATATACTTTAAAAATATATATAGCATTTCATAAAAATCATATTTAATGAATACTAGAGACATTTATTTAAATAAGAGTACTACTTTATTAAAATAATAGTCATCATCATCAGGTCTTTTTGTCTCCACTGCAGGAGCACTACCCTACCTGTACTACTAGAGCCATACTTAGCCAGAGCAGCCAGAGCTTTGGGCCTACACTCTCCACGCTGGCCAGACGTGTTGGAGAGGTCCAATTGATGTTGAAAAGCTGCTTAGCTTGTCTTTCCTAAGTCGCTTTCTACGACATACACGGGAAGACTTGGAGACACGGCGAAATAATAGTAATAAAATATTTTTATTATTACCTTATAGCGCTATTTAGTGCCAAGGAAGAGAAATAATTAAGTTTATAAGGTATGAGTAGGCAGTATAACCCAATACCAAAGACCTTTAGAGAAGGAAATAACTTAAAGCCCTTAAATCTTCAGTAAATACTGTTTTTCCAGGGCGTGTCCTGGCCCGCCGCGCGCGGATTACAATGATTGTTTGCGAGATCTCTTCGTTACAAACGGCTTTCATCGCTAGACCCCGATATCTTGATACTTTTAGTTTATGGACTATTGAAATATCGATGGCTTTTAATTGTACTGTAGTTACATTATATGTCAATGACAATGAGTCATAGATAATCGCTACTAACTGATAATAACTTCTCGAAACTAAAAACCGACTTCACTCCCAAATTACACGACCGACTTTGATAAAATTTTACAAGCAAACAAGTTATACTTTTAAACAAAAAAGAATAAAAAAAGATCGCGGAAAATTGATAACTTCTTCTTTTTTGAAAGTCGGTTAAAAATGTGATAAAAAATAAAGTGCGAGTAGACTCACGCATAAAGGGTTCCGAATCTATAAAAATCACGTTTGTAGTATAGGAGTCCCACTTAAATATTTATTTTATTCTGTTTTTAGAGTATTTGTTGTAATAGCGGCAACAAAAATACATTATCTTTGAAAATTTCCACTGTCTTGCTACTACGGTTCATGAGATACAGATTGCTGACAGATAGACGGACAGACGAACAGCGAGAGTTTTTGGTAATAGGGTCCCGTTTTTACCCTTTGGGATAAATAAAAGCCACGGGTAAACATAAATAAAAATACGGGCGTGTTGTATATTATGACATACTAGCTGTGTCCGCGGTGTTACCCGCGGAAAAATACCCTATGTGTTAGTCCAAGGTGTCAGATTCTTGCATACCTAATTTTATCGAAATTGGTCCAGCCAGTTGCGCGTGAAGAAGAAACAAACATACACACAAACACACACACAAATGTTCGCCTTTATAATTTTAGTGTGACTATAATTTTTGTCCGTGGAACTAAAGGATGTATAGGTAATGATTTTAGTGAGCATGAAAATTCGATATCAATAAGTCGATAAATTAAATGTTTCAATCCCTACAAAAATGTGATGTCTCTGCGACAAGATAGGGTTCAAATTCTTTGAGATAACGGGTCTATTCATCACTTACAGTTCCAGTTACAAATAATTTGCGTAGGTACTGCAATGGACAAATGTTTAGTCGAATAATGATTCGGACGTGCAATTGTTTTATTTTGTCATTCCATTCACAAGTAAAAGGTGTTAAGCATGGTTTAATAAAACAAGGTATTCTCTTCGCGAGATGGAACTTGATTACGTCACGATGTGTTGCCACTGATTGTTCTTTTCACTAAATTTAAGGACTTTCTCAATTAGTTCATGAAGATTAAATAAAATATGAAGTAACTTAGCTATTTAGTATCTCGCGTGATTCATCTATTCAATATTTTTTATATTGATATAATGGATTATTAATTCGAAATTCGTATATAAAGTTCAAAAATATATTATGCTCGGGTAATTCAATTTCACACAGTGGCAACACATCAGACTGATGACGTAGTCAAGTTCCACCTACGTCATCAGCTGTCACAGGAAGAGAATACCTTGTTTTATTATACCATGGTGTTGAAGATTGTCAAAGTAGAGATCCATTGTCTTTGAATAACCCCATGGGAAACAGTAGGCGTATAAATGTACCCGCTTCTTTTCCCGTGCAGATTGGGAAACCGATTGAGGGAATCCTAATCCTAACTAATATTATAAATGCAAAAGTGAGTTTGTATTTTTGTTTGTTGGTTAACTCTTCACGCTCCAACAACTGGTTTTATTTAGATGAAATTTTGTATGGATATATTTTGAGACCTAGGAAAGGACATAAGATATTTATTGTCCCAAAATTCCCACGAAGAGCGAAGCTCGCGGGTACAGCTAGTCCTACTATCCTACTTCCTACTAATATTATATGCGAAAGTGAGTTTGTACATTTGTTTGTGTGTTTGTTTGTTTGTTACCACTTCACGCTTCAACCACTTAACCTATTTAGATGAAATTTGACAAGGATATAGAATTTTTTTCATCCCGACAATCCCACGATGAGCAAAGCTCACGGGCACAGCAAGTATGTTATAAAGTAAGCTTCACAAATATCAAAACATCAAAGCGTAATAACGAACGATCCATGACCAAGATGATTTACAAGACAATGAACATGATTATTTACAAAAACAAAAGTATAAGAAATAATGTGTTGGATCAGTTTCACCACGCAAGCCTCTCAAAGAAGCGGGATGAAAAGACCCGTGATTCCCAAAGGACAAATATATAGTGACAAATCTCACTGTGGGTCTTTCGCAAAATGTCTCCTAGTCGTAAAACGTCTCTCTCATAATGCCTCTTTCGCAAGTCTCTTTCGCAGATGTCTCTTTCGCAAAATGTCACGACAGAGACTAAGAATAAAATGTCTATATTTGAATCAGACATGTGTGGGACCAATGCCGGGGAATTCTTTTTTTGTTGAGAAATTGTCATTTTGCCAGATCCCAGCATGGAAAAGTAGTTCAAAATTAATTACTAATCTTGTATGAATTAGTGTACTTAGTTGGAATTAATATATTTCTATCAAATGATCATTTCCCCCAACGAGGGGTAATTTATTCACCCTCAAACATGACTTCGTAGATTAGCGCTCGCACCGTAATCAGCCGGAAATTATTGTGATAGGGTTACATTTCCTGACTCTATTTTGTTGATCGCTTTATTTTTAATCAGATTTTCTAACCCGTTGACTGGTTTGCTGGTCTAAAAAAAAGCGTAGAACATTTGATGCTGAGAAAGTAATCTTTTGGGAAAGTAACCTACAACAGTAACTAGCTAAAAAGACAAAAAGAAAGGAATTTTAAGGCTAAATTAAGGCTAATTTAAAAGAAGATACATATCCATAATGTTCGATACGCATTGCTTCGACAGAACATATCTCTGTTGGAAAGTACTTATCAACGTGTTTATAATAAAAAATAATGGCCATAACGTATCATTATCGTTTAATTTAGTATTTATATTAATTTATAGCTCAAATCGCATGCCCCAGTTCACAATTACTGAGTATTATCGCAAATGATTGCGGCCAGACAGGTTCGGATTGCATTTAATTTAATTATGATAAACTACCACGTGACGGCGACTTCATATTTTTAATTAAGTAGTTTTTCTATGCCAAATGAATGACATTTAGATTTTTAATTTCGTTATTTAAGATTTTAATTTACATGAAAAGAGATATGAGTGTTGACAAAGCAAAAGAGGTTTGCAAGGATCGTAGTAAGTGGAAATCCATAGTCTCTCCCTCCCATCATGGGAAAGAGGCGTGAAAATATGTATGTATGTATGTATTTTAATTTAGATTTGTATTTTTAAATAACGGTATTTTATTGAAATAAATAGGATAAAATAATTTACATATTTACAAATATACAGAGAAGTTAACTACTAATTTAGTCAAAAAAATCATGCCCCTGTAGCATAGTGCCAAGAACCCTGGCTGCATTAAGATTTTAATTTAGTTTTTAGTTCAATAATAATTACTTGTTTTTCCGTAATAATAAAATAACATATTATGTTCATTTAATTATGCCAAAGTACTTATTGAGACGAGTGAAGTAAGCCCAAATTTTATAAAAGTAATTAGATGAAATATTTATTGCACCAAAACATTTATGATACAGAATATTTGATTACGTACGAGTAAATGCCATTGTGAATTGTTTATTGTGGACCAATAAAGTTAACAGATAAATAAAACAGTCAAAAGGCAATGCAGATAGTTAAAAACCGTCACTTGAATATCAATATCCATTCGTACATGTTTATGACATAGTAAATTGTAAAAGGATTTTGTTAATCCTTATCCATACTAATATTATAAATGCGAAAGTGAGTTTGTATATTTGTTTGTTACATGTTCACGCTTCAACCATTGAACCTATTTAGATAAAATTTGATATGGATATAGCTTGATACCCAGGAAAGGACATAGGATAGATTTTATCCTGAATTTTTTACGGGGAGCGAAGCTCACGGCCACAAATAGTAATATAAACAAGTGTATTATTAAAAAAAAAACAGTGAAAGGTAGTAAAACAGTAAAAAAAAAACAGTAAAGTAGGTACTGGGCCCATAACCTAATTACATTATTAGACATATACTGTCTTTAGACTACATTGAAATCTTTGCTCTATTACAAGGCGTTGTAAGTTTACCAAACCTTTTATTATGTTTTTATTTAATAAATTAGCGAATATTTAATGAAAATCTTATTTACTTTTAATGAAAATTTTATATATTTTCTAAATGTATAACTTCAATACGTTGCTTATTTTCATTTGCATTATAAAAGCAAAGCTTTAATAACTACTCGTATTTATAATATTTAATATTTGTATGTCTTCATATTCTACTTCTCGTGATCTCTAGATCGTCTAGATTTTCCTGTAATTTTGTGTAAATGTTCTACGATTATATTTATAAGTAGATTTTTTGTCGATACAGTTTTTCAAAAATTTTCAAAATGGCTGAAATTTGAGAACTGAAAACTTAAATTTTTTTTGCCCTTTCTATAATTTTTCGAAAATGTCATATAACATTTTTGTTACCTTTATAGGCAGCAATTTTGTCTGAACCATTTTTATCCGATAAATTCACCGTGTTGGGGGTGACTTGCGAGGTCTTCAGCTTACAGAACCACTAGTTCTAGTACGTCTATTATATTTAAAACTTACTTAAGAATTAAGTATTAGGGAGACATTAAACAATCAAGTACTTAAACTGAAAGGCAAATTATTTCCATTATAAAGGTATTACTGCAAAGCCTTAAGCGGCTTAACGTAAGTACGAAGCAAAACAAGGGACGTGCAACCATTTAACGTTCCCCCAACATCCTTTACAAGTTATAAATTCCCTTACCGTAGGCTGCATGTTCCTGGCTGCCGGCCAGCTGTTCTCAATCGTAAGGTCGCTATTTATACGCCCGGGGTATCGATTTTGTCCGGAACAGTTACGTAACTTGCTCGTACATACGACTGACACGACGCGGAAAAGGTTCGGCGCCGCTGGCGTCACTCGAACATTTCCAAATCACTATTCAAAAAGTAACAGAAAATATGAATCATTTATTATCACTTAACTGGCCAGTACCACTGGGTCCGATTTAAAAATGGAAGGCGGGAATTGACAACGGTGGGGTTTGGGGGTTTTGGTCGCGAAATTGACGGTTCGGAGGTCCCGATACGGGAGGGTTAAGTAGACAACCGAGCGCAGTAGCGCCGCTGAGCTGACTGGCGGCCGCTTGCGGCGACTGCGCGGTGATACGCGCAAAAATTATATATTATGCACCTCTATCAAATTTCAACCTTATATTTATTCTAATAAAGTTTCAATTAATTTCTTTATATTTGTGATATAGTTCATTCGCAGCTACAGCACTTAATATCGACTTTAGCGTGTAGCAATAAGGTTGAAATTGGGTTGTTGTGGTTGTAAGGGCAAAATGGTGATGGAGAGCATTGTTTCAGCCCTGACGGAAGGAGAGACACGGCGGCGTCTATCCATTCATTTGTCACAAGTTATTGTTAATTTGTTTAATGTTTTCGCCATTGTGTGGCGGCGATGGCGCTGGAAAGTGCCTGATTCTGTTACAGTTTCAAATGAGGTTGGAATGGTTTGACCTTTACGCCGTGCATTATTGATTTACTCGAGATGCACGGAGCTTTATTTAAAGTGTGGAACAAAGTGGCTTCATTTGTCTACCTTTATAAAGATACAGGTAGACTTTCAGGTCTTCATCACAGGTTAGACAGAGCCCAGGGCCGTAAAACTTAAAGGCCTCAAAATCAAAATGGTCATGAGTTACTAACCATCGTGTTTAGTCCGTGGTTTGATTTATTACCTATATTATCATCATCCCCATCAGGTCTTTTAGTTTCCACTGCAGGAGCACGACCCTCTCTGTACTACTAGAACCATACTTGGCCAGAGCAGCCAGAGGACTTGGCCTACACTCTCCTCGCTGGCCAGACGGGAGAGATCTCATTGATTTTTATAAGCTTTATTTAGCTTGTATTCCTAAGTCGCGTTCTATGACATCCACTCGAAGACTTGAAGACGTGAAGACTTGGAGTGGCCCTATTATACTCTGCTGGAAACCACGTGGCGGTATATTATCACATATCACCGTAAAACCCAAATGCCTCGTTTAATGCATAGGTGGGCGTTAAGATGCAGAAAGAAACTGTTTGATTTACGTGTGCTGGCCAAAACTAGTGCCTGTAAAGTCTGGCAATTATTTTATTTTTTTCAAAATAGTTATAGGTTATTAAGTTACATTGCCTATTGATATAATTGAGATTCTCGCTCATTCCCTCCATCGGCTTTTTTGAACGGCGCAGGAAGAGAAGCAGCACCAGCATTCTATGTTATTTCTTTTCTTTAAGCTTTTCTACCATTTGTATATTATTAACATGTATGTTTATGAATACATATAGATATATATAAAAAATATAGTAAAATTTGTTTTCGATACAATTTTAAAATTAAATTAGAATTTGCCTTGTCGTCCAAAATCAGCTTTTTCGGCATCACCTGTAAGTTGACTTGCGAAAAGGGCCCTGGGCCTATGAAGTTAAATAAATAAATAAAATTTATCGGTAAAAAATAAAAAAAATATAGTAATAATAAAAAAAATATAGTAATCAAAAAAATATAGCTACGACTAGATAAACTCGCTGGCTACGATTTGCTATGCCGTAGAGGCTACTTTATAGCTTGTAGCATTCGTGGTTACGAAAACATTTGTAAACTTGCTTGCTACGCCGTAGAGCCTACGTCATCGCTCGTAGCATTTACTGTAACTATGCTACGTTATCGCTTGTAGCTTTCGTAGCTACGACATCATTTGTAAGCTTGCTTGCTTGGGTACCGTAGAGCCTACATAATCGGTGAAAGCTAAGCATTTTAGCTACTATGCTACGAAGTAGAGGCTACATGATTGCTTGCACCATTCGTAGCTATGAAAACATTTGTAAGCTCGGTTGCTACGCCGTAGAGCATTCGTCATCGCTGTAGTATCTACACTACAGCTACTAGGCTACGCCGTAGAGGCTACCACGTAGCTCGTAGCTTTTGCAGCTACTAGAAAATTTTATAAGCTTGCTTGCTACGCCGCATAGCCTACGGTACGTCATCGCTCGTAGCATCTACTGTTACTGTGCTACGCCGTCGAGCCTACGTTATCGCTTGTAACATTCGTACCTTTGAGACGGTTTGTAAGCTCGCTTGCTTGTTTGCCGTAGAGCCTACATAATCGGTGATCGCTTAGCATTAATAGCTACTATGCTACGCCGTAGAGGCTACGTCATCCCATGTAGCATTATTGCTACGAAAAAATATTGTATTACAATTATTTACAATACAACAAAAGGTAAGGTCGACGCATAGTTTGTAGTAATCGTAGTTACTGGCTTTTTGTATTACAAAGCTCTCAATGGAAAAAGGATATATAAAAATACTAGCTGTGCCCATGGGCTTCTCTCCATGAAGGAAAAACTATCCTATGTCCTTTCCCTGGTCTTAAACTATATCCGTACCACATCTTAGTTAAATCGGTTTAGGGTTGAAACGTGAAGAGTTACTTTCATATTTCATACAGTTACTTATTGTTTCCATGGTTACATAATAAATATAAGTCTTAATTAAATACAACATGGAACCCTGGTAGGGCACTACAATAATAATTATAATATTCAAAACTAAATAACAAAGCCAAAAAAGTACATATATACATATTTTCACGGCTACGTAACGTAAAAGTAAGTAAGCACGTAAAAATTTGTACGTGCTTACTTCTACGTTTTAATTGAGTCAATGTCCTCTCAATTTAACGTAGGATTGGAGATCCCTACATGGGGTAAGTCTGCCTTTGCATATTTGTTACTTTGAATTTATTGTACTTTATTTGGTTTTTGGTACAGTAAAGTTATTACAACAACACAACAAATAAGTAAATTGTACAATTATATATTAGTTAGAATGTACTGGTAGGTCTTTATACGTCAATATTTGAATAGAACCTAATATATTTTTCATAAACTGAAATAACATAAATAAACTATTATAAGCTATGATTAAACTAAATATGACCATTAATAAAATAAAATAAATAAATGTAGGATGTACTTGCATTATTTCCTGGTAGAGTTCTAATGTGCCGAATTATATCATCCGATTAACCGCATGCAGCCATAAACCTCGGACGCGGAACTATTTGGGTTATTTCATCAGACGGGCGGCGCTGGCTCGTCTTATTGAACACATTACGGAGGTCTGACCTATATAAGATGAGGACGTATATACGTCTATATATACGTATCGATGGGGTAAAAAATTTCTCGAACGGCGACCGCGTAGGTACTGGCAAGGGAAGCGTAGGCACAGAATTAAGAATAGTATTACATACAGAATGGAAACTTGCACTTGTCCCCCGCAATCTGGCGTCCCCGCAACACCTCCCCCGTTATTGGGCCGTGTAAGCGCCTGTAAAACAGGGTTCTTGCTAGACGCACGTTGACGTTACGCGAGTTACTTAGAATTATTGAATCATAATGGTGAGAAACGGCGCATATTATCATTGTTTATCTACGGAAAACAATTAAAAACGATCATTTTATAGATTTCCGAGTGATGAAAACAGGTAAGAAAAGCAACAACCTCTGTGATGGCGACCCTGATTGTTTAACTCACACATTTGACGTGTGCACAGACATTGTTTCGTTTGTAGTAGTACTAGGTACATTTGTTACTTCGTTTCTATGAAGTGCCATACCTGTGGCGTAGGACATGCACCTACAAGGTGGTCAGACGAAGTTACCACGGTCGCTGGAAAGCGCTCGATGCAGGCCGATAGATACGTCATCATCATCATAATTTTAGCCGCAATACGTCCACTGCTAGATATAGTCGTCTTCCAAGAATTTCCAAAATGACGTATCTATATTATACTCAAATCAAAACTTATGATGAAAATTTTCTCCACTTGTGGGATTTGAAACCACGACCACGTTAACGCCGCGAGTGCACTACTGGTGATACCGTGACTTCGAATCACCCTGACAAATTTTCTCATCACACAGTACACACGCATTTGAAGCATGTGTTATTCTTCATTTACACCCACTGTTTAGAAGTGTGGTATTCAACTTAATTCAATATAGATGAATTAAAAGTTTTTTATATAACTTTTTGCTTATTACTAAGTAATTATGTTATAAATTATAAATTACATAATTACTTTGTAATTTGCAAAGGTATTGATTTATAAAGTGTATATTTCAATGCTTACTCCTAACTCCCATGCTGGTCTGGGAGAAATGAAAAAACTTAGAATGTACCAGCTGCTTCTCTTCCCGCGCAGATCGTAAAAGCCGATCGAGGGAATGGGCAAAAATGCGAATCATGTTAACAGGCGATGCGGCTAGCAACCCATCACTGTATTGTTTGCTTTTCCATCTTCTCGCCCACCATGACGCTAAAAGTGGCTTTTGGGTCTTGCGGCCCTGGGCTGTGCATAGAGCCGCAAGACCCAAAATGCTCTGTCTGCCCCATTAGGGATAAAGACGTGATGGTATGTATGTATGTATGTATATTTCAATAAAAAGACATGTAAAGATTGTTTACTTTAATTTAAATACCTAACCAAATGGAGTATAGTAGATGTCAATATTATAATTTTTATATTTAATGTTTCCGAGATTCCTTTACCAATAAGTTTTGGACGTATCCAATAAGCCAGTCTAATTAGATTAAAACCAATTTTTTGTAAGTATCATGAGATACATAATAAATAGATAACTATTGTAGACCTTTTTGTAATATCTTTGGACAATGTTACCGTAAACATTCCCGGCAATATTGCTAGAAATGGAATTTTCGGAGAATATTTACGGAAATATTGAGAATGTTATGGGAATATTCCCGTATATTTGGAATATTTCAAGCGGCACATCTCTAACCGTTAGACCTTAATTTAAATATGATTTAGGTTTGTTAACTATGTATAATTGTTTTTCTACTCCTGTACTATTATCTGTGTTTTAAATAGTCACAAACACTAATATAATAACATTGATAATTTATGATTTTAGAAAAGAAAAGTCCCATATTATACCCTTCTTATACAAAATTGTTGCATATACTTAAAAAAAATATTTTTTGAATATTACGAGAATTAAAATTTAGGTTAAAAATACATCATGAGAAGTACGTATCTATTTTACAAGCTTATATTTGTGCAATTAATGTATCTTGCAACTCAATTATCCTTCACCGATTTAGCTGAAATTTTGTATATTTGTGTAAGTCAGATGACAATAGAATATTATGAAGTCAACTGATGATGGAGCCGGGACATGTTCGGCGGAACTCAGTTATTACCCTTCAAACGTCGTCATAGCAGACTGGCGAGCACTTTATGGCAGACGATGCCTACAGTCTGATCACGGAGACGCAAGATGGTAGATGGAAAATATTTCATTTGTCCAAAAAATCTTGTACATTTCACAATAAAGCTAAGCTGGTACAAAAATGATTTTAAAAAAAACTTATGTACAATTTTGGATGACCTAAACAAGGTTGCAGGAAGGCGTTGGATGCAGGCCGCTTCAGATCGGTGGTTTTGGAAATCCTTGGGGGAGGCCTATGTCAACAATGGACGTCCTGTGGCTGATATATGTTATGATATTAACATAATTGGACCCTACGGACTAATACAAATATCTCTAACTTGTATCAGAATATTATTCTCATAAGAATCTACCCTTGCTCCGGGCTACGATAGTACCGCCATCTCTGGAGGGGTAAGAAACATTCGAAGTACGCTTTGAGTCTGGTTGTAAGCAGGGGTGTTGTTGGAGGTTCTGTTTTTAGTTTTCGGTAGATGTCGCTTTTGATTCGCGCAAAATCTCAGGCTTTTCTAGCGATGTTATACACGGTGTCAGCAGTATACGGTTAACTAATATTTAAAGAAGCGATAAATTAACGTGTAACAAATATACTGTAACTATTTTAAGTGAAGATGCAGTTCGTGGTGCCAAACTTTTACCCCAAGATACGTATACCGAAATATGAAAACCATTACTTTTCATAGAAACTCGGATCAGTAAATATTCCTCGATCCTAGATACATCATGTATCTGGGATCTGATATGGAATAGAACATGTATCAGACATGTTCCTTGGGGAAAGTTGTTAAAAACCATGGACTACATTCTGCATTAAAATAGTTTCGATATATTTTGTTAGACCTTGTTTTTATGACATACTATAAATCAATATATGTATACAGTAAACCACTTTTCCTAAGATAGCGGCGCTGCAAGCGGAGCGTTACCCGTTCACAGGCTGCAGCGCGACAGTCCCAAAACCGACTTCAAAGTCATTGCGATTTTTTTTTTAAATATATGTTCACCGATTATTTGAACGATTTAGAAAATTCTTTTCGTTTGAAAGGGCATTCTTGTCAGGAGGTCCCGTAGAAGTTTTTAAAAATTGGTTATGTAGTTAGGGGGAGAAGTTGATTTTTGTTCATCATTTCAGCCGCATAACGTCCACTGCTGGACATAGGCCTCTCCCAAAGATTTCCACAATAACCGATCTAGAGCGGCTTGCATTCTTCTGAAAAATCATTTTCTTATCGAGTCGAAGTCAATCAATCAATCATTTATTATAAAAGCTTATTAGAAATCTAAACGTAATACTTTAGGCACCTCGGTATACAAATTAAACCCACTCAAAATTTTACTTTTGTAAATTATTTTGGTGAGCATTTAAATTGTACCCTTAGCAATTTTTCAAATTCAAATCATTTTTTGACTACAGATCGCTACAGATGGCTACATGCTGGTGTGGCCACGGTGATCTCTCTGTCTTTAGCCTTATTAAGGTAGGTACTCCATTCATGGGTATCTCTTAGTGGTTTGATGTAGGGCAGTTTGGAAACGACAGAGGGTGATCCATTGATTGAATAGCTTTTAAATTTACCGCTGTATTCATAAAAAACCACACTTCCTAATAAGATTTAAGGAGTCCTGTTTTATCTCTCAATTCAATAAAAAAGTATGCACTTCTTAATTTGGTACCAAAGTCACTGTATAACTTATTATTTATTTAAACTTTATTTACCAATACAATATGGTACAAAAGGCGGACTTAATGCTATTAATAGCATTCTCTACGAGTCAACCTTATTGAGAAGGACATAATTTTTATGAATAAAATATCACACGGCTAACCGCAAAAGTTTATTGACGGAGTCCCAAAGTTTAATTGTGAGCTTTCGCAAGGGGTGTCAACTGTCAGCAGACGTGCTAACAGTTTGGGAGTGGCGGAACAGATGTGTGGGAACCCTGACTACAATAGTGTGCTTTTGAGGTTACATAGGTACTTGCAATAAATGTAAACGTTTGTTTGTTTATAAAGCTTAATTGTATACTAGCCGAAGCCCGCAACTTCGTTCGCGTGGACTTTATGTCTTAGGAAAATGCTTATCGGGCTGAACAACTTTTGCTAAGGCGTCATTTTTATATTTCTTATAGTTTGTTAAATCTTTATTGTACATAAACACAAGACACAAAAATATAAGTTAGAAGTAGAAAGTTTAGCCGGACCATTATGGTTCTGCATCAAGTGTTCCATTTTCCAAAATCAGGCTTAACAGCTATATAACAAAAAAGTTTCATTTGAATCCGTCCAGTATATCCGGAGATTGTCGTGTACAAACAGATTTTTTTTAATTCTTCCTCTATGACTATGTCTCCATCATCGCCCCAAATATTTTTTTTGGAAATATATTCAATGTACACACACATTTTTTTTACTGTTTTATAAAAAAGGACACAGATACAAATCAGAAAAGTAAACATACAGCGTCGGAATTGTCCCGTATAGGGATCTCTTCAAGTCAACCGGCCAGTATTTGGGAGGAATGTTTATTTATTATGCTTTTGGTATAGAAGAGGTAAGTATATACTCGTTTAAAAATACGTCTTTATCCTTTACGCAACAGACAGAGACCAAAACCAAAACCTAACAACCACTATAATTGAGGTATAAAGAGGTATAAATGGAAAAAGGAATCAAAATAGTGAAGAGTTGCTAGCCGCATCGTCTAAATTGGCATTATTTGACGTTATTGCTCATAGATTGTATGATCTTAGAATTGCACGAAATATGGTGCCCCTTTTGACTGTTACATAAAGATTAATTCTTTGGTGTTTCTAGATTTTCAGAAAAGCGAGCTAAAATCTCGTCTACTTCGATAATTCCACGCGTTTTCAACGATAACTCTAGTATCTTCGAGAAATCTTTAACCGTTAATTTATTTTAGGTCCTAGCTAAGAACGTTACTTTAAACTTCTTTTAAACGTAATCTAGCTTTTGTTTTAAACAACATGTCAGATTTCGACATATTTTTGGTAGTTTTAAAGAAATTGTTGGGTATATCAAAGAGGTTAACTGGTAACAGTTTTTACAGTAAAAACTAAAGTGTAGATACCTATTGTGGCATAGAATCGAATGGTCGCAAATGCAAATAGTCTATTACTATAAACATTGGAAACTTTAAAATACTATATTTTCCTGGTGATTTATGAGTGAATTGTAACATTTCAGTAAAATAAATAAATAAATATATAGGGACAAATTACACTGATTGAGCTAGCCCCAAAGTAAGTTCGAGACTTGTGTTATGAGATACTAACTCAACGATACTATATTTTTATATGACAATTTGAAAAAGGCCATTTTCTAACTTGCTCTGACCGGGGATCGAACCCGGGACCTCTGGGTGGCGGACTTGCATGTTGAACACTGCGCCACGAAGGTCGTCAAAATTTCATTAATTTATTATATCACCGGGACTTAGAACGAAAATTTATTTTGTTTCGGCTAAAGTTTTGAATGGAAGTTACATCCTTCGTGGCGCAGATATTTAACAAATTAATAATGTGTTCAAAGCGCGATAGTTTATAAACCAATAACATTTCATGAAAATGTCCAGTTGGACTAAATATATTAATCAGAGTTCGTTGAAATTGAACTAAAATTTAGAATTAACTTTGGTTAGCTTATAACTCGATAAGTTCAAAAAAATTAGTCATAGTGCCGTTATCAATCGGCGCTTTTTGTATATACTTTTCCTTCTTACATTTCACTACATCACTTTCTCTAAAGTCTCAAGCTGGGATACCAATTACAACATCTCCCGATTCGCCACGCCGTCTTGCCCCGTCACACGATTTACCAAAGTCAAAATTTCAATTACGTACCGCAAAACAAATATTAAAACTACCCTCATAATCACTATCTATTCAATTTTAACCTTTATCACTTGTATATAAGAGTGTAAATGAATCTTATGAAGGGTAAATTTAAGTTTGTCTGGAAGAGTACTTAGTATAGATGACAATGTTGAAAATATCATGAGTGCATTAGCTTTTGTGAACAGGAATACAAAGCGATATCTTCAATGATACACGTCAACGGTGCTAAAAGGTCCGAAAACTTTACAAAACATATCAGTTTAAGGCAAAATGGACTTTATTTCTTTACAATAAGGATGACTGTGTTGGAGAAATAAGTAAGTTTGGGAATACAATAAGTTGAATGGGCATTTTTTCCATTGCGTTCGCTAAATTGGGTTAGGATTTTAAAGGCATTATTGGCATTATGTCGACTTATGCGTTTGACACTTGGATTTGAGTGGTTTATGCTGTGTTTATGGTCATTGTTTGTAAGCCGATTAGCTTGTTTGTTATTGTTTTGTTTGGTTTGACATCTCAATTGAATGGGCAACGGGATGAGCAGGTGTGTGTAACTTATAAACTTTCCTTAAGTTTACATTTATTTAAGAGTTTCTTTTTATAAAATCATTTGTTAGAAGCACTATTTTATAGCTTTGATAATTGTGTCTGCTTATTTAAGATAACACTTATATTGCAGATTTTATTTCAATTAAAGATGTTACATAAACGAGTACGGTACATCTTTTGAACTAAGAATCATCATTGCACCAGAAAAATAAAAACAAACATTTACTAAATACTTTTTTCATATTTCCTCATATTGGTTACCTTCTTTTCTTCGATTCTTAATCTTTTTGTCGCGTATTTTAATAAACAAACCAGTGGACTCGTATAGATTTGTCGCCAGGAGCTCCCGTGAAGCAATCAAAGGACCTTTACCAACCTTTGATTGTATAGCTAAGGGTTTAGGATTAGGAATAAAGAAGAGATATTACTAGACACTAGCGAAATAAGCTTCAACGAAGTTTGACCGCCATAATCAAGAAAAGAAAAAGAATCATTACAATCAGTTGTCAGATAATTTGGCAGTTTGTCCTTTGTAAAAAATAATGAGAGTTGAAACTGCAATCTTAATTTTTTTAATTCTTGATAAACGTTAAAGCCATAGAGTACTATAATATAACTGAAATAGAGAGCCATCTCACGTAATTTGTCTGCCAACACTTTAAGCTGCAAACGTAGTGTCATCTATTAATCTTATTCCAAAACCAAATAAATAACAAATATAAAATATTTAAGCTTCTCAGTGAAGTGGGATTTGAACCTATGATTCCTGAGTGAGATCTTAGGTGAATCATTTCCAATGCGTTAACCGCTTCGCCACTCAGGCTTGGTACCGTGTGCGCGAAATTTTGCTTATCGTTTAACATAAAACATATAGGAAAACGAAAAAAACATTTTAATTTTTTAGCCTTTGAGGGGATTTGAACCCAAGGTCTCATGGGTAATTTCGAACGCTTAAACCATTACACCATTAAGACTTAGTACTGAGCATGCGAAATTATTGGTTACACTATACTTTAACACCGTGAAATTAGGACTGAGAAAGCATGTAGTGCGCCATCTCTACAAATTCTAAAAAACTAAAAACTTAAAGTAGTTTTGGTATTTAATCCGGAATAAGATTAATAGATGACGTCGTTCAAAACGAAAAATTCGCAATGTATGGCACTTTCACCCCCCTGGTTAAAGCTTGCGGCTCTTTCAGAAGTGTCTCAATCATTATTTATAATTCCACATAGTTAAGAAAACCACAGACGCGGAAAGGAATCGAAACCGTTATTGAATAGCGTCACCAAATGGTGAAATAAAATATTTTGGCCCGTGGCATCGGTTTGATTTTACTTTTTCTGGCGCTGGCAGCTGCGTTGAAGTCCCAATATCTCACGTTTGCATTGTGGCCACATGTGACATCGCCGACGATCATTTATAGTTAAATTTATTTCATTATGTGGCTTGGCTGTGTTGTATTGGACGTGGTGCCTTTGATCTGCTGGGAGATATCGAAAGAAATAAAAAATAATTTATATCTGCTACCATCTTAATAATATTATAAACGCGAAAGTTTGTAACTATGGATGGATGTATGTTACTCTTTCATGTAAACACTACTGAATTTATTTTAATGAAACTTTATGATGATATAGCTTATACATCAGAATTAAACATAGGCCACAATTTATATTTACGTACATGTGCGGTTGTGATGGTTTCCGGCAGCGTAGAATAGGGCCACTCCAAGTCCTCCCGTGGATGGCGTAGAAGGCGACTTAGGGAATGCACGCTACACAAAGCTTATAAACATAAATGTGACCTCTCCAACTCATCTAGCTAGCGAGGAGAGTTAGGCAAAATCCTCTGGCTGCTCTGGCCAAGTATGGCTCTGGTAGTACAGAGAAGGTCGTGCTCCTGCAGTAGAGACAAAAGACCTGATGATGTACACGTACTTACGTCACTTCACATCTTTGTTCCTTACGGGGAAGACAGGACTAAAGGTTACAAAACCTCAAAGGCCCCGCTTACTCAAACAGTAGGCGTATAGGCAGGTCGTTTGCCCATCGCCAGTTAAAAAGGAGTTCCAGGTTTCCCATTTCCCATCTTCCTGTTCCTACATATTTTATTAAACTCTAAATATCTTGCACTTTGGCTAGCAATAGTTGGTAAAAATATGATGTAGAGTATGAGTAATTACTCTGTCATCTTCTTGTCATATTTCTACCAATCTCAATACCTCGGATTGTAGGTAATGGAAAAAGAAAAAAAAAGAAAGAAAATAATAATTATTGTTTGAAACAAATATTTGACAACAATTTCAGAGCTCCAAATGTTTTTTATTCAATTTCATTTCACATAACTTCAAAATTAACAATAAACATACACCCTTTCAAGCAGACCTTGGCAGGGACGTGAACCCAGCACCCGGCGCACCCTCGGTCAGCCCTACTCACCACACCCATGCCAAATTTCCACTTGGCTTCACTCGCTCTATGGCGGATACAAATCATTTGTTATCTCTTATGTTATGTATTGTTGCTCTTTTTGACTTTGCCGCAACTTGTATTTGCTCAACCACATGCAGTTTCGTGTATTGGTGGAACATGGTGTGTTAATAAGTTAGACCAAATGATTAAGTTAGACCGATTGATGATTACTCTATATATTTTTATCGAAACTTCATGAATTTGGAGGCAAGAGCTTATAAGATCGGAATAGGAAAATTAAATATTTCTCAAAACTACATTGAGAACTTTTTAACATAATGATGTTTAAGTTCGAACATATAAATTTTTTAAGGGTTCTGTACCCCAAAGGGTAAAATTGGCCCCCTATTACTAAGATTCCACGATCTGTCTGTCTGCCTGTCACCATGGCTGTATCTTATGAACCGTCGTGATAGTTAGAAAATTAAATTTTTAAAAGATGATGTATTTTTCTTACGGCCACAACAAAAATACTAAAAGCAGAATAAAATAAATATTTAAGTTGGGCTCCCATACAACAAACGTGACTTATAAGTTATGGAACGGAACCTTTCGTGCGCGAATCCAACTCGCACTTGACCGGTTCTTTTTTCGGATTCATGTAAAGTCTTTTATTTATTGTGGCTGTTTCTTTAAATAAATAAAAAAAATATTTAATGTTCACATTAAGGTATATGTAAAGATTACGCACTGATTAAAAGTTAAATAAAAGAAATACTAACTACTCGTATAACCAAGTTATTTTTGGCAAACAAATACCACAGCTTGTGTTACGTTGTACGTTTTGTAACGCTGTTTTTCAGGCAGGTTTCCCATTCTCCTACAGAGGTTAAAAATATTTGAATATAGAGGCTAAAGATTTATACAATTTCACATAGGTATAATACCAATATTTTTAAGTGTCGACAACTGTCGTAATTTGCAGAGAGGGCACATATCATACATGGCATTATCAACTAAACAAAAAAGTTAAGAAGATGAGTTATAATCACTCCAAACAGATAAAGATACATTTTCCCTTTTACATTGCCGTAAGACCCAACGGCTACGCTTAGCGGGCATTAAGATGGAAAAGGAATCAAAATAGTGATGGATTGCTAGCCGCATCGCCTATTACCATGATTCAAATCTCGCCCATTCCCTCGATCGGCTTTTACGATCTGCATGGGAAGAGAAACAGCTGGTACATTCTAAGTTTTTTTTCCAGACCAGCATGGAAGAAATCACTCCAACCAATCCTACGAAAATGACATAATTAACCAAACTCGATCTGATCCAAAATAAACTACTAACAATTCACTTGACCAGACCAATTGTCGCCACGAAAAAAGCGGCAAAAGAGCCGACACTTCAGCCCAAAGCCGACGGCTTCACCGCCACGCCTCCTACAGCTATCTCACCTTCAGCTTTGTCGGTCCATTTGAAGTATAAATTAGGTGCCGGACAGTTTGATGTGGCGAATTTTTGTTTGCTTTCAAGTGTACAGCTATTGAAAGGATGTGAAGAGATGCCGACATTAGAGCTTTGCCTATTCAGCTATTCTTATTTGGTTACATTACAACGTGTGATATTATATTGTCACTAGCTTATACAGTCACAACTTTAGAAGTGTTACACGTTAGTTAGTTCTGTGCGAAAAACTTAGATCAAACCATGTGCTTTCTTTAGTTCGGCACTTTGTTCTTCTTTGTAAGATATATTATACCTAATAGGCAGATTAGGTCTTGAGGCTGTAAGCTAACACAGCCCAGTGCCCTAAGTCACTTACTTAGCTTCATTATACTTATTATGTAGCTCAAGGAATAGATAGTACATATTTGTATATGATGAAACAAATCATTTATTATTTCTCTTAAAAAAAGTTGGTTACAATGTAATAAAGTAATGTAATGTAATAAATTTCAACCAATTTTCTCTATAAGCAAGTACAGGGTTTTTTTTTATATTCTAATAATATTCCTATTCGTTAGTGCTAAGGCAACATTTTGTTTACTTTATTTACAAAAATGAAAAGCTTACAAACCAAATTAGATCATTTACAACCTTGAGGCACTTTGACACAGTTTTAACACCGTAAAATAAGTTTGTACAAAGATGTTCACAAGGTACCGATGTCAATTCCATTGATTGACGTCTATTTGCAAGTGTTAAGTGAAAAGTGAACAAAACAAACAATCGAACAACCAGAGAACAGCCTCATCTCGTAAGTGACATGTTTTTTTCCGCCGACAAAGCCTTTGGGCCTGCGGCGGTGCTTTGTGTATTATTTGCTATTTACTGTATTGCAAAATCTATCTGTTATAGGTTATAAGTATAGTACGAAGACATAATCTTGGTTATGGATTCTTTTATAGGATGTTTTGGTCGTGATTGAATAGTTTAGTTTGTCTTATCCAGTAATGTACTCGTAATAAATCGGGAAGAGATCCCAACCGAGGATAATCCAATTCTTTCGAATGTTGTCTTTTTAGTGCTAACATTTTTTTGTAAAAATAATGTTGTTACAAACAGACAGAATCGTAGAAATCCTCAGTTACAAATTTTACCTAAGGTATTTTTATATACTAGTGTTCATAGTAAATCATTCACCTGTATATTTACAATTTTCATCATATAACCAATTCGTGTAAGACAAACTATTTTTGGTTTCCGTTTTCATTATAATTTCCTACCAATTTGCTAAGCGTTGTCATTTGCTGTGCTACCCTTAGCCTGTCGGACTCTTAAAGATGGAGACCTGATATTATGTAAGTAGGTATTCTTTTACAAAAACAACTTTGTGTGAAAACGACCACAAAGATGGGCAAAATTAGCAACATTTTGGTTAGCGGACGGCGGTGGCAAGGTAGGTGAACCAGGCGGCGAGATGATCTGGATAAGTTCTCATCGGGATAGGAAAAGCTTGCGTGGACAGAAACGAGTGTTTTTTTTTAATTGTAAGGCACTCCTGACACAACTGTAAGAACCATCTCAATCACGTTTATGTTGTTTTAACTTAAATAACTGAGTTCTGTCAAATATCTCCTGGCTCCATCATCAGAACAGCTCTTTGTCTCCATAAAGTGGTATTGTCATCTAACTTACGCGAGTGTGCAAAATTTCAGCTCAATCGGTTGAGAATAACTGACTAACCTAAACAACACACATATCTTCTTCTTCTTATATTTAAGAGCTGGGCTCTTGTCGGTGGAGTGCTTTCCATGTCTCTCGTCCTTCCGCTAAGTTCTTAACCTCTTTATTTTATACTTTTCTCCATTTTGACTCCATTTTAGGGATATAGTACGGTGGTTTCCCCATTTGCCTTCCGTACCGCAGTATTTGATTCGACAGAAACTCTTCCAAATTCCGCATCTTCGGCCTTCTGCCAATACTGTCACTACTGCTGCCTAGTGACAGAGTGATGCCTATTTACTGGCGGCATTGAATCGCCATGACACAGAGCCGTCATTGGACCTAAGTGACAACACATATGTAGGTATCTAAAAAAACTAACCTGCGAATTTTTTATGCTCCAAAACGGTTGTTCCACCTTAAATGATGCAGCAGTTAAAGTATGTGTAGTTAGTT
The DNA here is from genome assembly GCA_963555685.1 of Acrobasis consociella. Lineage (NCBI taxonomy): Eukaryota > Metazoa > Arthropoda > Insecta > Lepidoptera > Pyralidae > Acrobasis > Acrobasis consociella. The sequence goes on from OY743127.1 coordinate 4,074,224, forward strand.
AAAAGGGACGTTGTATACAAGATACATTGCAAGTTAAAGCTTTTATGACAAGTACAAAAAAAGCCTAGTGGATTGGTGTTCACAAAGTATCAAAACTAGAGTAGTATACTCCGTTGAAGTACTTACATCTTTGTTCGCCTTTCAAGAGGCCGCGGGGGCGGAGCACCCGTCCGCGGCTCCTTTGACGTGTTCACGTGTTTGTTTGTTTGTGAGTTAGCACCTTGTCCACTGCGATTATGTGCTCCTTGACAGCCAGAGGTGACGAAGAAATTTGACGGTTGTACTTACTAGTAGAGCTACCATTTATTTTTAAAGTAAAACAATAAATCTTTATTCTACACTATGTTCAAAAAAATCCATGTCTGATCCGTTAAGGTGATGTTGGGTAGCTTGTATAGGGTTTCTCCAATCCCTGAAATCGCAATTGGAACGATAGTTAGTCAATTTTGGAGTGAGAGAATGGAGCCGCAGATTTTTTAGCTAATTCAGGCATGGGAGAAACCGATAAATAGAACCTACACAAGCTACCTAACATTACCTTCACGGATCGAATAGGGTTTCTTTAGCATAGTGTATATTGATTAAAGTAAGAAATATTCAGAAAGTGAAAAGTTATAATACTTAGTTTAATTATAGAAGTACCTGGGCGACCGAGCTTTGCTCGGTTACATCTCAAACATTAACTACATTTTTTTTACTTGTCTAAAACCAATAAAAATTAAAAAATATATAAACTTGAACATAAAAAAAAGTAAGTCACCGAGTTGATTTCGAACCTGTAACACTCTTTTTAACAGTCCGCGTCTTTAACCGCTGAGCCAGACGGATAGCGCCCAGCAGGACGAAATTAGCTACCATAATCTCCGTGGAAAGAAAAACGCATGAAAACTCGAAAACACGCGTTTTCCCGAACATAAGACTAACCTGGATCGATTATTTACCGCCGAAAACCCCCATATACCAATTTTCTGCGAAATCGTTAGAGCAGTTTCCGAGATCACAGAAATATACATATAAATAAATAAATATACAAGAATTGCTCTTTTAAAGGTATAAGATATTTTGTTAATATTATTTGAGTTATTTATATGTTTATGAATAAAGTCAACGTCAAAGTTTCATTAGAATCTAAGAGGTAAAACAAGAAAATTGACATATTTCTTGTTTATATAATCTAATCCCGCGCTACAATCAGAATTCTCCAGTTTAAACTTTAGTTAGTTGAACTAGCAAGTACTGGTCGTTTAAAGTAAAAGTGAATTCGCACATTCCATAGCAGTCTCCTGTTTAATTTACTGATGGGCAAGCAAAGTTAAAAAGCAAACCGTAACCCATCGATCAATCATAATCAGGTAAACTAACCCCTTTCGCAGTGATTGCTGAGGAGTTATTATGATGGATAAGTGTCACAATAAAGGTCGTAGGTACTTAGATTAGACATCTAATAAAACGTGACATTCTATTCAGAAAAGTATAGTACACAACAGATTTTGATAAAATTTCTATGAGACTATTTCGCTAGTAATGTTTTTCAAATTTCGGTATGTTTCTTAGGGAAAAAGTTTAGCACCGTGGACGGAAGCTTTCCTTAAATATTTTTTCTAAACTATAAACCGACTTCACCCCTAAACTACACAACCGATTTTGACAAAATTACTAGAAGACCACCTCGCAAGTAGGTACCTACATATCCGAAAAAAAACAAATTGGTCCCGGCCGCGTCTTTGAATAATCGGTAAAAATGCATAAAAAATAAAAGTTCGCAACGAATTGATTTATTTAGCACCAGCGCCGGACTATCCGAAATTGACCTCTATCAAGAACACTGGAAGGCGCTGGATGCCAGCCGCTCTAGATTGGTCGTTTTGGAAGTCCTTGGGAGAGGCCTATGTCCAGCAGTGGGCGTTATGCGGCTGAAATAATGATGATAATGATGATGAAGAATACTGCAAAGTATTAACCAAAGCTTAGCTAGGTAAAAAAAAATCGAAGTCTATGATACATACGTTCCAATCACTTCTTCTACGACGTAGAGTTTCCCAAATACCACTTTTAGCGTCCCCTTTTTACAATTACTACAATACTACTTCAGGTCTTTTTAGTCTCTACTGCAGGAGCACGACCCTCTCTGTACTACCAGAACCATACTTGGCTAGAGCAGACAGAGGATTTGGCCTACACTCTCCACGCTGGCCAGACGGGTTGGAGAGGTGTCATTGATGCATATATGCTTTGTTTAGCTTGTATTTCCTAAGTCGCCTTCTACAACATCCACGGGAGGACCTTTTACAATTATTTAATCAAAATAGTGACGGGTTGCTGGCCGCAACGACTATTGACAGGATTCAGATTTTCGTCCATTTTGGCTAAATGTAGCTTTCGGCGCATGCAAAATATTTTTTTTCATTTTATTCATTTCAGCCGCTTAACAACTGCTGGAATAGGCCTCTTCCAAAGATTTCCAAAATGAAAAATTTCTAAATATTTTACTTAAAATATTAACATAATGTAAACTAAACATGACGTGAAAAATGCTAGCAATGGGCCTTATTATCTACTGATGAAATATTTGATGCTTTAATTCCAAAGCAACTAAGCAGACAAAGCCTAGGGCCGCAAGACTCTAGCCACTTTTAGCGTGATGGTATGCAAGAAAGTGGAAAAAGAAATACAAATAGTGATGGGTTGTTAGCCGCATATACTAATATTACAAACGCGAGTACGTATGGTACGTACGCGTGTAAGTATGGATGGATGGATGGATGTTTGTTACTCTTTCACGTAAAAACTACTGAATGGATTTTAATGAACTTCACAATAATATCGCTTATACATCAGAATAACACAAGGGCTACCATCCGAATCCTGCGCAGACGAAGTCGCGGGCAGCAGCTAGTAGTTTATATTTTCGCCCACAGCAAACATATAACGATTTAGAAAGCCAAACTTAAATCTTTAAAGTTGTAATAATAATTGTGCATGGTAACCCTACGGTCGTCCCCTCTGTAAGCCCCTCCCATGCTGACCCCTGCGTTGCGGTGTGGGGTTCGATTCCCGGGCATGTTGCGGTGACGATTATGGTGACTTACTGTTACATTGTAATTTTTATTCGTTTTGGTACGAACACAACTTATTTTTCGTTATTAAAAAATCAACTACAAGAATGTATATTTCCGCAAGAGAGTTACAAAATATTGGCTTGCTCACTGGATAAAGTATTTTGTACTACGCGTTTCCTATACACTCCAACCATGATTAGTATTAATTAGGTACCGTTGCCATATCAGAGTTTGATGACCAGGTCGTCTGACAAACAAGGAGAGGACTATTCGAAGAACCCAACAAGCTACCGGTCAAGACCCGCATGGCACCATATCGTGCAGTTTCCATTGTTTTACTATTGTGTCTGGTATTGGCGGATCTCAAAGACGTAAGTCTTTTGACAACAAAGTTATACATAGTACAATAAAGTTATTACAAACAAACAAACAAACAAAGATACCTTGACAAACAGCTACTCGTAAGTATGGTAATTATTAATCAAATGACGATATTTTTTAAAGTTTAACTTTAAACATCGTATTGTAGGCAGCAGCTATTCAAAGACGTATAAAGGGTACGTTCACACGCAGTACAAAACCACACAGATGATGATACCTACCTCACCGCAGATAATATTTTGACAACTCTACAGGAGAGCAATTCTCAAAATAGTACTTGTTGTTGCAATAAATTCATTCCTCAATGCACGGCGTCGTCCAGTCTGCCTCTCTATGAATGAACGTAGCGCAACAATGAGTGTCAGCCATTTTGGATTTATGGCGCTTTTTGTTCTTGCTTCGAATTATGAGGTTTGGAGTGCTCTATGGTTGGGACCACACACGGTAACTATTTCGCGATTATTGTGACTTTTAGCAACAGGCTGTTGCTAAAAGTTTTTTGTAAATAATTGCACTTTTTCTACCATTTGCTCTAAAACGTGTGTTCTCCGAAAGTTATTTCTCCTTTCATTTCCTTTCAGTTATTGCAAACTTTCGAATGGAAATGCCCAATTTTTTTTTAATTTTAAGTTTTATTTAAATTTCATCATAATAAAGTGATGTAGTACAGTCCGTGGTTCGATTTATTACGGGAATGCCCCTTCCACGTTGTATAAAAATAATAAAACCAGGAGAGTTCTTACTACGTTAAATTACAAGCATTTTCTTTAAATAATGTAATGTTTATTCTGTCGACGAAACCTCGGAAGATGAAAGATTTTCCACATAGAAAATAGTTCACAGTAGAAAAGTCCTGTCGTGGAAACTCTTGAATGTGAAACATTCTATCGTGAACTGTCCATGGGCAAAATAGTCTGACGTCGAATTACTCAAAAACGAATTGTCCTGTTGGTGATCAGTCCAAAGGAGAAACAACTATCGGAGAAAGCTGGTACAATCCTGTCCAAATCTTATACCTTTAAACGAGCAATTCTTGTATGTATATATGTATATATATTTATTTATAAATTTCTGTGATCTCGAAAACGGCTCTAACGATTTCGCTGAAAATTTGTATATGGGGATTTTTGGGGGTAAATAATCGATCTAGATTAATTTTATGTTTGGGAAAACGCGTGTTTTCGAGTTTTCATGCGTTTTTCTTTCCTCGCAGAATATGGTCGCTAATTTCGTCGCGCCGCGACCGCCTTGATTTAGCTCAGTGGTTAAGGATAGCGACCGCTAGAAAGAGTGTTACGGGTTCGAATCCCACTCGGTGACTTACTTTTGTTTTTTTTTATGTTTAAGTTTATATATTTTTTTTTATTTTGCATTGTTTTTAGACAAGTTTGAAAAAAAATAGTTAATGTTTGAGATGTAACCGAGCAAAGCTCGGTCGCCCAGGTACTAGTAAGTTAAGTGTAGATACTCCTCACATATCGTAGTAAAATAAAAAAATTTGTAAGTACCACCCTGTAGACAGACCGTCTTCGCGTCCATTCACAAAGCTGCACCATTTACGACAACCGTAGTAATTGGCCACTACAAAGATCACAAAAAGGCAAAAACTACAAAAAAACTCTTATAAAGTTGTCACGCATCTCAAAAATTTCTACTAAAAGCCACTTAAGAGGTCCCAAAATCTTTATTTGGAAGATTTATTTGATTTTCATAAAGAAAATAGGGCTTTGGAATTGAGAAGTATATCTGATATTTATGAATTAAATATGAATGAACGAATAGGATTCGATTTTGAATGAATTAGGTCCGATGCGTCCGATGAATCGAATTATTTTGTGAGAAGGCGTTCATAATTTTATAGCTTTTAAGAAATGATGATCGCTAGAATGCAAGAAAATTGTTTATATCTATCTGTGCTTACGTAAGGAATATGATACAAGATGTTATTTCCCAAGGAACAAGTATATAAGTACTATGTGTTGAAATACGATAACTTATTTCTATTCAATAAAACAGTTTTTAACAACTCAAATCAGACACTTTTTTCTAAATATCAAACAAACATTTTCTATTGGATTTATATGAAATAAAGACTAATGAAGTCATAGCGGAGTCAAATAGCCCTCTTGTTATCAAATTTTTCATGACATTTACATATACAAAAAATGTGTCAATATCAATAACACGCTTTATTAATTCTTTAATTTCTGTTTTGTTTTGACCTGTTTATTTTTTTGCAATTATCTATCACTTTTTTATTTTTAGTTTTTATTATTGTTTTTAGTGTACCCTAGCTTCTGACCTTGTAATTAGTATCTGTAGCTTTTAGGCATACTTATTTTAGGATTACAGAGTAAAACGGCTCTTATATCTGTATACTTAATTTGTTTTCTTATTGTGTTTGTAATCTGTTGAGTGTGCTAATAAGTAAATAATAATAATAAATAATAATTTTATATTTCAGTTTTTCCGCAAGTGACATTATTTTGTGACGTGAATTATTTTTTACCCAGGATCATTTTCCAAAAAGCAGTTTAGATTCTACTGTGCCCTTTATAACACCAAATCAATCAATTTCAAAGGCGCGAGTGATATCCTTAAAAAATATTGCAAGATTTTATTCAATATTGTAAGTTTCTACAGATTGAGAGGACATCTCAAGTCGTCTTGTCAAATCTTGACGAATCGCCTTGTACTAGTTTTGAGTTTATAAAGTAGAGGTTTGGGTGATCACTCATGTTTTGTTGATTTTGGATTCTGTAACGGAAGAGGCTGCCTTAACGGTTTGATTGTGACCGCCTCAAAATAATATGGCGCGATCTTCGTCAATAGACATTTGAGATTTGTCAAATCTCAATAGTTAAACAAAATGGTGTTGCTGTATCCTCCGATATAAACCGTATAGTACTCACTTGCAAAGTTATGATAGCAATTAAAGGACTGGATAAAAAATATATTTTTCTATTTAGTCCGTCAACTAGATTATTCAAAAATAAAAGACCCATATCTTTTTTTTAGCAAAGAAGTAAAAATGTACAATAAAACAGCGCTTCTTAGTTTCGTAGTGGGGGCGATTTACGTCACCTTTAGTTAAAAATCGTAGTTTATCGTGGCGTCACGCAAAATTAAAATGCGCCGTATCTGCGGCTTTATTTGCTAATTAGAAAAAAGAAAACATACGTATACTATACTTTTTAATAATCTAATACCTCTCTATCTAGTAAGCCAAAAAAAAACAGCACATCCCTATTGTTAAGGCGAGGTGGGTGCGTAACTAGCCCTCATTTGCAATAATTCTTTTAATCGTAAATGTGGTGATAATTAAAAATTGCAATAGCTGCGTGCCCTAGATATATCTTCATACTATTATAAGAATAACCTTTGAAAGTGTTATTGGTAGTCATTTTCATGCTAGATTTTTGATTGCTAAAAGTGGCCACCTTTAGCAATAAAAACTTTAGCATAAAAAGGATTTTTGATTTTTAGAGGAAACCTTTGAAAGACTTTCGTACTTTCAAAGGTTATTCATAAAATAGTATGAAGATATATCTAGGGCACTCAGATATTACAATTTTTAATTATCACCACATTTACGATTAAAAGAATTATTTCAAATGAGGGCGCTAGTTACGCACCCACCTCACCTTAAATGTGCTAGTAGTATATATGTTATTAAACGTATTGATTAGGTAATTCAACTGAGTTTCACTCCGGGCGTTTAATAACCACGGCGAGGACTATGCGAAGTTCAACCTAACACGCTAAAATGAGAGATAGCTGACCACCAGGATAAATAAATAAATAAATATTATAGTAAGTTCGAGACTTGTGTTACGTGATACTAACTCAACGATACTATATTTTATAACAAATACATATATAGATGAACATCCAAGACCCAGGACAATTTGAAAAAGGCTATTGGGAAAAGCTTCTATACAAAAGCGCGATCTACTTATTATGATTGGAAAGGCCAAAGGCGGTTTTATTTTACCGTGTATTTAGTAGGGAAACAAACATCATCATCAGGTCTTTTAGTCTCCACTTCAGGAAAACGACTCTCTGTAATTACAGCCATTCTAAGCCAGAGCAGCCAGATGACTTGACCTACACTGTCATGGATTAATTGAAAAATGACGACTTTTATATTGAATAAAGAAAAATTTCTGAATAAATAGAACAAACACGGACTCCCACGATTTGCACCACTAAAAAATACTGCACCACTGTTTGTTCTGCTGTCTTAAAATAACCCCGGCGATCCATCAAACTAGCGTTTTGTGACAGTTGACGCAGAATCCAAAACCACGCAATCAGAGTGTATTGTATGTTCCTCATTGTATGATACAGATTATATTTGTTTACATGTTTAGATGGATGTTGGCCATCCATTTTAGAGAAGACGGCAACAGTTTTTGCGAGGTCAGGAAGCGATTTTTTTGTAACTGTTTCAGTTCGTTACTTTCAAACAATTCTCAAATCAGATCGTTTTTTTCTAAAGGCAAAAAAAAATTTGTATGAAATATAGGCTAATGACGTCATAGTTTCTTGGAGTCAAATTACGCTCTTAATATCAGTTTGCCTGCAATAATAAATCTAAAATCTCTTCAAAAATGATCAATGACAAGTGACATTATTATAAGACGTTTGATTTTCTTAACAGTACCAAATCACTTATTGCCCCAGGGAAATACCCGATTATTTTTTGTTTACATCATTCCTAATATTCATAAAACTTGGCATACGTTCTTTAGTAAAAATAGGTTTTGTCACTTTTAAACGACTTAAAAAAAGAGGAGGTCCTATGTTTCATGTATATTTTTTTATGTATGTTCACCGATTATTCGAAGTCGTCTGGACCGATTTCATTTTTTTTATGTTTGAAAGCTTATACTTTCGAGGTGGTGCTGTAGAAATTTTATTAAAATCAGTTGACTAGTTTGGGGTTGAAGTTGGTATTTAGTTTTGAAAAATTATTTAAAATAATATATTTGGTGTGGCGTTTGGCATCAGTCTTCTAGCCATTGTTCATTCATTTTCCTTTTTTTGTTTTGTTTTGGTACTTTCTAGCTAAAACGAATTTCATAGTGACAAAAAAAGACAAACAATCGTTAGTAGAATTTTAACTAAAGTAGGTTTGATGGACGTTTATGAATCCTTTAAGTTTTAATTTTTTTTTCGCACATGCACCAAGGCAATCTTTCAAAATTTAAGTAATAATCAAAATTTCTTAGTAATATGACTGGTGGTACTGAAAATATACATTATTGGGTTGGTCACTATTTTTAACGGTTTATCCGAAATGCACATAATAGAAATTGTTTGCTTGTATCATAATCTTAGTTAGAATGGAAAGTGCTTTTAAAGTTGTATTATAAATTATCCGTAATACTTTAGTTGAATAAAATAAAACAACCCATCTACGATCTACAATCCCAAAGAATTTAATTAAAACTTTCAATGTTCACACTCGTAAAATTAAATATTTTATTAACCACAGGGGAGAAACTTCCCATAAACGAACAAAGACCTATATACCACAGACTATGTATGCGGGAGCAATTGTAGAAACCATTAAAACAAATAGGGCCTGCTGGAGAGACCACTCGAGTGTGTCGCCTGCCCCCAGGCCCGCCCTCCCGGCAACGCACAAAAATCAACATAAATAACAATACACACCCCTATCTCAGACACTATGACACTTACCTTACACAAAAGACCCTAAAAAAACTTCTCTGATTATCCAAAATCAACCTTATAATCATATTTATTAAGTTGTAAATAAAGGAGGTGTTTGGTGGTTGATACATGTTCGGGCTTGGTGCTCATCAAGTGTGCAACAATTGAAAAATATTTCGTCTCTTTCGGCCATTGAATAGAACGACTATCCCTCTACTTTTGGGCGCCTTTATTAAATTTATTGTTAAACGAATGTATATAAAAGTTGTCGAAACGAAAAGGGGCCCAGTCGCTCACTCCGATCGTCAGTGTCGATACCTTGGGATTTTTCCGAAAATGTTATCCGTCGAACAAAGTTATTCCAGGCTTTTCAGGCCTTGGGACGTGAGTGATAGTAAGAAACGTGAAATCGTCTGTGATAAAACGATAGATGAGGATAAGAAAAGGAAGTTAGAAGAAAAGCGAGAAAATCGTCTAAGAAAAATTCGAGGAACTTTTAAGAAATCTGAAGCGAATGTTCATCAAGACGCCACTGTGTCTACCACGACCATCGACGTCGATGATAAAAAACCAGCAGTCACAACATTAGCTGATCCCGTTACAAGTCTAAGCATGTGCTGCGATAGATTACTTCAAGATCCTAAAGAGAAGAAACATACAAAACACGAAATCAAAAATGAAGACAGTAAAGTAGAGTCAAAATCAATTCAGGCAGACATATTTACTCCAGTACCAAATCCAGCATTTCATCAGCCAAACATCTACAGTCCACCATTCGCGCCTGAGTACCTGCCAACAGCAGACATCGCTCACGCCTTAGGAGTTCCACCTACTGACCCTTTGCTCCTAGAATCCTTAGCTCAAGGTTATGCTATGGAGTTGGAATATGCCAGAATAATACAACAAGAGAATGAAGCTAAACTTTTAAATGCGAGAAAGCAGCGTCCGAAGAAATACAAGTGCCCTCATTGCCAAGTTGGGTTTTCAAATAACGGCCAGCTAAAAGGACATATTCGGATTCATACCGGAGAAAGGCCGTATAAATGTGACGAGAAAAACTGCGGGAAAACGTTCACTAGGAACGAGGAATTGACCAGGCATAAAAGGATTCATTCTGGAGTACGCCCGTTCCCTTGTGCGACTTGTGGGAAGAAGTTTGGAAGACGAGACCATTTAAAGAAGCATACAAGAACGCATTTTATGCAAGCGGAAAGGATGATGCCAGTTTTCGTTCCTCTTTCGGCCGTGCCTCATGTCGCCTCTTTCCCTTATTTGTACGGTTATTGAAGACTTTTTGAATACATTGTAAAGTATTTTTGAGATTACTACACTGAGTTTACCTGATAGAAATATGCAGACAATACAATGTATACTGTATAAATATCAATCTTTACTGTATAAAATATCCAGCCATAATTTATTATGATATATAATGCACGATATTTTCATACCTTTTAATGCGTATTATTAGTATATATTATACAATCTAATATGCGAAAATATTTCTATGATGCTGTTATAAACTTAAACTTATAACGTGTAGATTTTGTACCTACGTAATTATTTTTGTACAGTTAGTATATGAGAAAAGTGTGAAGATATGGTCACAGAAAGAATTTACCTAAATTATATGAATAATAAATATATTTTGGAATGAATATGTTGTTTGTTTTTTTTAATTTTTTAATTGTTTTTTGTTAAAACCGTTTGATAAATAATTATTTTTAAGTCACATTAATTTTGTGCATCTTTTGAAGTACCTACTAAAAACGGATTAAATAACAAAATAGTCCGCTAAAGAAGTAATATACCTAATCACCGAGAAACATATTCATATATAAACATATATATATATATATATATATATTAGTGTACGGGCCTATAGTCACATTCGCCCTGATGAAGACCTCCGGATGAGGTCGAAACATGTCGGCAGTAGCCAACGCTACACGTGAGTAACCCGTTCACTAAATATCATAATATTCCTTACAGTTCTAATTTCCATTTAGGTTTATTCAATGAAATACCTTGATTAAGAATGTTATTTTAACTGCATTTATGAAATTACTTATGTACAGTGGGCCATCAAGATACCTGGGCAGGCCTATATCTTGAATTGTCCCTCAAACTCAAAATAATATATGGAAATGTATATGTATTCAGAAAGATTTTAAGGAAGTCTTTCTAAGTATACATTTTCATGTTTATATTATTTTAAGTTTAAGAGAAAATTCAAGATACAGGTAGAGGGCCGCCCAGGTATCTCGTTGGCCCACTGAACTATATGATATAAATGCGATATAATTATAGATATAATTCAAGACTCGTAGACTCGAATAATAATGGACTCGCTGGCTGTTTTTTTTTATATGCCGCTTTTTCGCACAACGCATTAGTATTGCGATCCAATGGGAAAATGCGGCCAGCGTTCTTGGCACTATGCCACATGGACACGATTTTATAGATTATTTTTTTAGCTTTTGTAAACATGTAAATTATTATCTCTTACTTATTAAAAAATGGGCTACGCGCAGTGCAAGGTTCAGATGCCACTGCCATGCCAGTGTGAATCGGTGCTAAATGCCCCACTGGACTCTCGACGTTCTTTGAACGTTAGCTGTAGTAAAGACATATTGAATTATTATAAAATGAAGCGAAAGATCTATTCCTTTATCGAATTCTAACGTTAAGAATGTCTTAGCAAAAAAATATTCACATTTGATACAAAATATTTATCAAATGGTAATAAAATAAGTACGTATTGATCAAACAGTGCCTCCAAAAGCCCAGTGTAAGACGATTAATCATGCCCTATTAAAAGAAGTGATGCTATAGCCCTGAGTGCGGACATCCGGTGTTGAATGGAACAGTTTGTTGTGCAAAATATTTTGACTTGCACCATTGATGGAAAGCACACTTGTGCTCATAAAAGAATTTTGAGAACCTTTCAATTTGTAGATAAAGATTTGATTTGCTATTTTTGCTGTTGCAATTATATTTTTCTTTACAGTTTCGTATATGTAGGTAAGGTGTTGGACAATTACTGCTACATTCACAAAAAATAGTTTTAAGGACATATGTGTTATAATATAAATTAAAACACGGCTATAAATGATAAAATTAAAATAAGAGTAAAAAATAAAAAACCTAATTCGGCATTTCCATACAAAAGTGTGCAGCCGCCCGGGCAATTTGTATGGAAATGTCGGTTTTTCTTTTTGTTTTCGACTGTTAATTTTATTTTATTATGCTATAGTGATCTAGTATAGCCCTTGGTTCAATTTATTAAGCATATAATATTTTACGTTGTATAATCGAAAAGGCGGTCAGCTTATCTTTGTCTTTCGGTGTAGAAACATCAGCACTGATTTTCAATTGGTACCAACCAACCAATTAAATAGAGGATGTCTTAAAAGAATGGTGCCTAATGCCTAATAGGTTAATAGACAATAAACAAACAAAAACGAAGTGAAGATTTTGAAACATTTGTGTGCTAATAGACCCGATAAAAAATATAACTACTATGTCTACCTACTATAAACAACTACAACAATAGGGATGTGGACTGGGTAAAAATATATTACTTTATTTAGACCGTAAGACAACAAAAAAAAAAATAACAAAAAGAAACTAATAACTTACATCAGCAAGAATCTACCGAATGGACAATACTCTAAGGTAAGTTTTATAAAAAACTGTCTAAGCTTTTATTGTGAGGCCACAATACTTATACTGAGACTAATGATATAAGCCCTAACTTTATGGAGTTGCGTTGTTTTATTACTGAGTTCCATCGACCATCTTCCGTCTCCGTGATCAGACCCTAGGCATTGTCTACCATAAAGTGCTAAAAAAGTATAAAAAAGATGATATACACGAGTCTCCGATAGATGAAAAAAGAATCTCAAATTGATGAAGACACAAACATTATTATGAATCGGGCACAGATAATAATTACAAGTATAGAGTGATATCAAAATAACCATGATACCACCTTTGAATAAATAAATTTTTATAAGTAGTTACGCACCGTTATTAGGCATATTTATAGCCATGAAACAACCGCTACAGTATAGCAATAAATTCTCCGTTTTGCAACACTTATTACAAACAAATTAGACATTTTCCCACGTCAACTGCCCCATAGCTACCTAATAACAAACACAAACACTCGGACATCCTGCCAGCGTGGCGCCTTTACTTGCAGTAGCTGTATGGTGAATAGACAGTGTCATTACACACAGCAGGAGGGTTCCGTTACGTAATACGTCTCAATCGTAATCAAATCAGACTCTTGACAATAATATGCCATGGAGTGAAATCCCCAAGGAAAGCGTAAAGCCATCTCGTCGCCCTAAACTGACCGGATGACCTGGCGACGTGCCGTGCTCGATGAATTTAAGAAAATCGGCAAGACCTGGAGTGAAGTTAAGCGCGAGCTTAAGAAAGATCGACATTGAGAGTCATTGTGGACGCCCTCTGCTCTAGACAGGGGACATAGAACCATAAGTCAAGTTTTATTTATTTATTTTTTATTCTCTTTTTTAACTACATGTCAGCCCAAGTTATATTTATTTTAAAACAAAAACTACCCGTTTGTGTCTCTTTACTTGTACTAATTATGACTACAAAACAATTATTATTTATTAGTATCACGAGTACCAAAAATTATAATACCTCTATATATACTTAACTAGAATTATTTTTCTACAGTTCATATCTTTTGTTTTTATTAGGGGAAAGATGTAGTGTATTGGGTCGGTATATGCTTGTAATATTATGTGGATACTTGAATAGTAAATTAGTGTTAAACCAACTATCGTTTGTTTCACTACGGAAAGTTTCCAACACCTCAAATCAGATACTTTGCCCTTAACATTAAAACAAACATTTTCTATGGGTTTTGTATAGAATTTGAATCAAAAATTTTGGAGACCGTACTCCTTATATCACGCTGAAAATGGATATGATCAATGACATTTACGTTCTTTTGTGACATTTTATTCTAATGACAGTACCAAATAATTTATTTTTGAAGTAGGACACTTCCTTATTCCAAAAGACAAGCCCTTTGTAATGATTAGCTGCTGATCCTAAAAGTAGGTGATTTCGAAGCGCATCATAATTGAAAGCATATTTATCGAAATTCCTTCCATACTGGTCTGAGAGAATATCAAAAACTTAGAATGCACCAGCTGCTTCTCTTCCCGCGCAGACCGCAGAAGCCGATCAGTGACAGTGATGGTCAAGTATTTTTGATTTATTTGAAATACTTACCTATACAATTTGACGAAGCATATCACTTTTTAATTTCTGTAAACCTTTGACGAAGCATGTTGTGGATGTAAGTACTTTTGTACTATTCTGACGAAGCGTATTGCTGATTTATAAGCATAATAACTTCAAAATAAAATACTATTATGAAGGGCGAAGACAAGGGCACTTTTTTCATAGGTATATCCATAATTGAGTGTTGGCGGGAGCGCCACAAAACATCAAATTCTCCAAAAGATGTAACGTGTTGCGTAACGTGTTAGATCTGTATCCCCACGTAATCCTTTCAAAGGACTGGAGTGAAAAGACCTTTTCTAAAAAAAAGATACATAATTATGAATACTAAATACTTATAAAACTACTTATATTATCAGAAGTTGTTTAATTGAACGTTTACAAATTAAAAGAATGCGGATTTGGTGACAATAAATAAATCAAATCAAAACATAAAAAAGTAAACTTTTCTTTTTCTACACAGATATAACCTCAACAGAATATTTCAACCTCGCGAATATCTTTCCCACGTCGCGTCAAAAGGGGTTGCTTAAAAAATGGTCAACAGAAGGTGTGGACTTTTTACAGATCCATTTAACAAACAAAATTATTTATTTAAACGATAACCCGCCTACGAATCGAACAAATTTGCTGAATGGGAAATTTATTGCTTATATCGGAACGTAAAAAAAATTTTTTTTTTAATTCTTAGCTTGACTTGGTTGAATGCAGGTGGTATGAATGAATCGAGGCACAAAATTAATGACTTAGAATGTAAACATTTATTGTCTGTGGGCTTTTGAAAGATTTTGGTGTGGGTGGACTATTTTTTGAAATTTTATTGTGTTCAATTTGTCATAAAGTTGTGAGAATATAGGTATATTCTACATAAATTATATTCTACCAATTTTACTAATCGCTAATGCATGCATTATACCTATCACGAAGTCAAATGCCGAATACCATAAACGTTCTTTCAAAAGTAAAGTACATAATGGAAAGTAAAAGTTTTATTGTCCATATTTATTATTTAATAAGCACTGTAAATAACGTAGCTGGTTACTTAATTATTACCACTACATATGTAATAATATATCTGTTAGATAGTTAAGACTTTATTATAGTAACTGTATGTAATATTTTATTTATAACCTTGAAAATTTCAATTGTATTTTGTTTTAAATAAATAATTAAGCTCTTAAGCTATTTAGTCTATAAATCCGTGATTACAAAGATGTCAGAAATTCTTGTAACACACTTTTAATGTCGATCAAGTTTTTATTTTATTGTTACGTAAATTATTTTTATTCATTTCGTTTAATTTTTATTAAATTTAAATTTTTCGACATGTTCCAAATACAAACCGGTAGACATAATGCGTAAAGTTTGACCTATTGTTATTATAAAATCCAATAAAAAATAACTTAGCTTTTTTTTACTCTCTTGTTATTACAATCTATCTCATTTGGACATTTAGCAACAGATTTATGTGTCTAAGTATTGTATAAATCTTTCACAAAGTGAAAGTAAAGACAATGGTGCGCTCACGCATCTGCTACGCTACAAAAATAGACAAAAGACATCAACGAACGTGCTACGAACTACGTAGAGCTTTGTCTACAGAGTGCTACGAATATTTTGAATAACTTTTCTGTTTTAATTATCGGCAGGGGTTATGGTTAATATTGGTGAAGGACATACATACATACAGTATCACGTCTTAATGCCTAATGGGGCAGACAGAGCATTTTGTGTCTTTCACTCTAAGCAGACCTAGCCCAGGGACGCAAGACTCAAAGGTAAACTCTAGAGCGTTTCCAATAGATGCTACTTATATTAGGTAGAATCGAGAGTTTTCCTAAGTAATTAATAATTGTGTAATATAAAATGTGTCTATTTCCCTACAAACAAAAAAAGATTAATAATTGATATATAAATAAACACTACACTTAATGAACGCAGAACTTAATGACGTGTTAAAGTGCCTGCCAATAATTACTAAATAAATATTAAATTACTTCATCATCATCATCATGTCATCCCTTCCTCCGTCCACTGCTGAGCATAGGCCTCTCTTCGTCTACGCCACCCATCTCGGTCCTGTGCTGCTCTCATTAAATTACTTATTTGAATCTATTACCTCCCTACATATTTTCTACTATGTTGTTATCTTTATAGAATTAAATATTTTGACGACCTCTGCAGCTTATATAATCATCATCCCACGCTGTCATACCGGAGGTCCCGGGTTCGATACCCAGTCTGGACAAAATGGAAAATTTGCCTTTTTCAAATTGTCTGCCTGGGTCTTGAGTATTAATCTATATTTATGAATTGACGACCTCCGTGGCGTAGTGGTCACCATGCTAGTCCGCCACCCAGAGGTCCCGGGTTCGATTCCCGGTCAGGGCAAGTTGGAGAATGGCCTTTTTCAAATTGTCCTGGGTCCTGGATGTTTATCTATATATGTATTTGTTATAAAATATAGTATCGTTGAGTTAGTATCCCATAACACAAGTCTCGAACTTACTTTGGGGCTAGCTCAATCAGCGTAATTTGTCCCTATATATTTATTTATTTCATTTTTATTTTATTATTTATTTGATATAAAATATATTATCGTTGAGTTAGTAACCCATATCACAAGTCTCGAACTTACTTTGGGGCTAGCTCAATCTGTGTAATTTGTTCGTAGGTACTCGTATAAATAAAAATAAAAAAATTAGAGAAACGGTCTGAAAGCATCGTGTGAACTACTCGTACCAGCAGTTGGACAGTGCACAAATGGTCATTGGGCAATAAATTAGAGAACAAATAGCCCAATGCTGGGAACTAAAGTCAGGTGTCACGCCTACGATTAGCTACCTGAAGTAGGTAGGGTGGCCAACGGCTCATGCGGACAAATTAGCATTTTTTTACATGACTGGCACAGAATTAATATAAGTATAACATACAGAACGGAATCGCCTAAGGTCCCGCGCAATCCCCGCACCTTTCCCGAACAGGACTTAGGAGATTCTGTTCTGTACGTAATACTTATATTAATTTTGTGCCGACGGTGTTGGCAAGGTTCTCAACACCACCAGTCTTCTGAAAAAAAATGTTACAATATTGTAAGTAAGTACTTAATAAGTAATCCCATGCCAAATTTTTGGGAGCGTTAACCTGACGAAAATGCCCTGGAATCCAGGCTGGAGAAAACAACTTTTTGTACAAACTAGGAACGTGATCACAAGAAAATATTAAAGAAGGAAATTGTAGTGTCTTCTAAGATTCTGCGCCATTCTGTTTGAAACAAAATTATTGTTCAGACTAAACTTATATCTATACATTTTCAAGGCACTGTCAAAATTCTTTTTATAAAAGCTGGAAGCCTGGTTACTCTACACCTTTTACAAATCTATCGGTAAGGCCGTAAGGACTGCATCAACAATACAAATAGGATTATTTACCACGATCATTACCCCACAAAGCTCATTCATGGCTTCTATCGCAAAAAACGAGGTTACAATTTCATTCTCACACATTACACCATAGAGTAAGGCATTACACCTTCTTTGCGCAAATTCGTTCTGGCAGGTTGTCACACTTGCGTTTGCGCGCGCTTTTTGACGTTTGACAGGCATCAATGCGCGCGCATTCTTTTTTTGTGGCGCGTAAAACATGATCGATTTGATACGATTTTTGTGTTTGTTTGGTCGATTTACTTTTTACTTACCCCTTGGCAAGACTCCCACGTATTACGATGGGTTCTCGGGACTACATAAAAAGTATTGGGTCACATTCACATCAGAAGTTAGGCAGCGTATTTACTAGTTTGAATATGAAATAATGATCTAATAAGTATTCAACGAATTGTTACAAAAATCTGTTGGATACATAAAAAAAGTTTTAGCTATTGTATAACTATTACCCATCATCAATCTCAAAATACGGGAATATTCGAAGGAATGTAGGAACTGAATTCAAAGATTCCAAACCAAAATAAATTATTCCTTTGCGTAACAATAAATAAAATATTTATGCAACTAATGATGCAACTTCCCTCGGAAGTCCGCAAAATAAAGGAAACATCAACCGCACAGACAAAATGGCCACCCGCGGCGCTAGATTTGTCAACGAAATAGCATTGATCGCGTAATGATAAAACTTTATTATCGCATTGAATTACAATTATTATTACACGTATTGTGGTTAGGTCGAAATGATTATTTAATTGTTCTGTGTGTGGTATGCTGATGCATCGATACAAGGCCGGATTTAGAGGTCTACAGGCAGCAAAGGAGTGGAGGACCCCTGGCCCCAAATTATTTTCCAAATAAAAGAACAATTTTTTCAGTCGAGTTTTTATTGAAAAACTCGACTTCTTTTTTCGACTCGATAAGAAGAAGTCGAGTTTTTCAATAAATAATTTATTGCAAAACCAAAAGTAAACAACGAAAAAAATCAAAGGAAAAGTTGTATACTAATGTTTACTAGTTGGAATTTGAAAGATTGTTTTCGATGACTCCTTTGTAAAGGCTCCGGGACTGTCGCCCTCGTCTAAATCCGGCCCTGTATCCCTCAATGTATAATGTGGTATGCTTAATCGACATAACTATTAAGGGTTTGTTCTTCTACGCACACTTTAAAAATTATTGAAATACGAGTACTTTAATAATTTTAAACCTTGTTTCTAACCAAAATCAAACTAATTTTACCTAAGGCGGAAATGGATTTTAAAGTTTGACTTTCATTGGTTACACATTGATTTATAATAGAGATGCAGTTGACAGACTCCGGGCTTCACAGCATTTCAGCTGAGGATACAACTGGGAATACGCTTAGATGAGAGAAATGCAGTTGACGGAGTGGTCGCAACTTGCCACTTTAAAACAATACCTAATAGTAAGAATAATTATTAATTCTCTACTTGGCACGGTCGGACATCCTTGGGTGGCCGTTTTCATTTTGCATGCATATAGTTTTTGAGAACACCCCCGAGCTTCGAAATAGCACAACTGAGGGAATGTGATTAAAAAGGCTCTAAGAAGGAAATTATGGTTCAAAACTTATATTTCGGCAGAAATTTCTGCTTATCACCGCCGTGTGGTATCCGGAAGAGTTGAATAGGACCTCTCGAGGATGTCGTAGAAGGCGACTAAGGCATTACAACTATTACAAGCTAAACAAAGCCTATAAACATCAGTGAGACCTGTCCAATCCGTCTGGCCAGCGTGGAGAGTGTAGGCCAAGTCCTCTGGTTGCTCTGGTCAAGTATGGCTCTGGTAGTACAAAGAGGGTCGTTCTCCTGCAGTGGAGACTAAAAAAACCTAATGATGATGATTATGATATTGCCTATCAGGCCATACGTTACAGTTTTATGTCTATGCAAATCATTTGACAGTTTACCTCCGGCACCATTTAATTCCGCAATGAGTTCATAAATCAATTGCACAATATCATATCTCTTACAATACTGCATTGTGACATCACAACCCTCATAGAACACACAATGGCACATCGAAATGTGGTCGAGGGTCGCATAGACCACACCGAGGGGCGTTTTTTAATGCGACGCATATACTCGTACAAGCGGTGCATAACCTATTTACTTTTCAAAATAAATACATGATAATCTTATGTGCAACAAGTTATAAAAAAATAGTCAAAAATCGTCATAACGTTTTTTTTGTATATAAGGACAAATTAAACAGATTGACCTAGCCCTAAAGTAAGTTCAAGACTTGTGTTATGTGAATACTAACTCAACGATACTATATTTTATAATAAATACATATAAATATCCAAGACCCAGGACAATTTGGAACCTCTGGGTGGCGGACTAGTATGGTGACCACTACACTACGTAGGTCGTTAACGTTCTGGATAGTATATAACCCGATTTCAAATAAATGAAAACAAAAATGTTCAATGTGCTTAAAAGAGAATTTATTGAACGTTACATAGCAAACAACTGGCCTAAAACTCATCCTTGGACGATGGACTCTTCAAAACATTAATATAATCCGTCACAGAACGTTCAATGGTAGACGCATTTAAGTTAAATTTCGCAAAGTATTCATCCCTATTCTCTTCTTTAAGAAAATTTAAGAATGATGTGTACAGCTCCTCTGCCTTGGCTTTGCCTCTGAAGTAATTCGCGCAAAAAGGTGCAATCTTTACCGACAGATCTAGCACAGGAATCACTATGTCATTTTCATGCGACACCGACCTCCATGTCTCCCTAAAGATGTTAAGAAGTCCATCGCAAACCTCTCTTGTAGAAATATGCTCAATAAGACCTATTCTTTGATACATTTTACTATCATCAGTCTTTTTATCTTGATTGTAGCGCACATCTAAATGTTCTTTCAAAATCTTATTAAAAAGATCAAGCAAGATATGAAGACTTTTGATATCAAGCTTTTTCATTTGGTCGTAGAACGGCTCCAAACCTTTGGCTTTCATGACTCTCGTTTGTACTCTAGGGTTTTTTGGTAGCCATATGTGCAGTATATCTATGACCCGGGCCTTTTGATCTAAATTGTCATCATCCTCGAATACGTCGATAAGTTTGTCTATCATTCTAGCAGGCATCACAGCATTAGTTGTAGATGGGGCAATCTCAAGTAGAGTTTTGAGTAAAATTAAAACATTTTTACGTAAATTCACATGTGGGTTAGAGATAGTGGTCATAACAATTCTGTCTAAGCCTTTTACTTTTAGAAACTCGTAGGCATTGTTAAAGTTCGTCAGCATTTCTAGAATGTCGCCGAAGTGAGCAGCCATTTTTTCATACTTGTCGTGGGGTTGTACTGCAAGTTCCAGTTGGTGCGTATGCTGAGGGACGGTGTTGAGACTCTCAATTTTCTCTATTATTTTGACGACATTGTCTTTGGCGAAAATATCAATCGGTTCCTCAGTAATGCTGCTAGTACTTATAAATGCTTGTGTACTTATTTCTGAAAGATTTTTTTTTGTGTTAATTATTTCAGCGTTACTATCTCGAATATTGACATCTAAGTAATTCTTTTGATTCAAGAGTTATGTGCAGTTCCAATATTAAGTAAGCACTTACCTATTCTAAATTCCACAGACGGATTTTGTTACACACTTGTTCAATGTGTAAGTTGTCCTTATCCATTTATGTATCTTCATAGCATGAAGTAATACGTACCTTCATACAATTTTTTGTGAACATAAACCAATAAGTTGGTACCGGTGCTGATGTGCATGACCCCACGTGCTGGTCTGCCAAGTCTCAGTAAGTACATACCTTAGTATAAAAAATCTTACCTATGTCGTCAGGCGGAACATTTCCATTACAAGTCCACATAACAGCAAATAATGCGAATATTCTTCCGCTAAAACGTAACATTTTCTCGATCAATTCTTACTTTTAATCTTTTTCGAAAGAATATTTTTTGTCAAAAGATTTGACATAAAAGAAGAATTGATAAAAATTGTTAGTGGACAGTATCATTCTTCGAAAAAAATATACTAGAATAGAAACGATTTTAAAAAAATGGTGTTTCTGCCGATTTCATAAAATAAAAATAAGCTACGTTAACATTGGCGTTTTAGCTTCCTGTCTACGTCTGACCTACGAATAATAATAAAAAAAGTATTTAATCTGATGAAGTTTTGAAGCATAGATACTAGGTTTTTTTTCTCGTTGCATAGATATAATATTTATTGTTTGAAGTTTAACTCAAAAGTCAAACTGAAGTCAAAATTCAGCTTTGCATCAGATACATCATTAAACTATTTTATTTACTTTTCTTCATTATTATGCTTTTCCACATACCAAGTTGTGACGAATTATACTGCGGGTGCCTACCTTCGAGAGTCACCGTTGTTCTGATCTCCGTCATAAGTTTGGTAAATCCTTCTTTGAAAGAAAGAAATAAAGAAAAAATGATTCTTTTGCAGTTAATAGATTCAGGTGTTACTTTGCGGTACCTAATAAAAGTTACATGCTATAATATCATGTAATGTAATGTATGTTTATAATGTAATGTATGTATGCATTTAACAACTTGTAAATGGTACTGTAGATCACATCTCTATCTAGATTAATACTCTGTGTACTTTCGCCATCAGATAAGTGGTTTAAACTAACGGCATAACTTAACTGGTGGCGAAAATACTTCTTTTGCATAATAAAGTTGTATGAGATTTTATACAATAGAGATTCCATTTCATGGAGAATAAGTGTTTTTTTATCTAAATGTTTTTGTATTACAATAAAGTTTATCTTCGATCTAGATTTATACTCTGTGTACTTCCGCCACCAGTTAAGTAGTAAACTAACGGCTTACAATTAGCGAAAAATTTGTTTTTTGCTATTTATAAAGAAATACGCTAATTGTTTGTTTGTTTAACTGCTATTTATAAAGAAATACGGTAATTTACGATATAGCCTAAACTTAGCAAATGTGTGTCCATTGGTACTTTTCTTATTGTCTCTATTAAAGGTAAGCCACTATGTTCATGTGTCTTTTATTTTGTTCAGAAAAAAGTATCTGATTTGACTTGTCGTCATCTAGCGTATTGTTCCCAGGTGGGATGTATAGCCGACCACGTGTCCCTGGAGTATTGTCCGGTACAGTGCTGCCCCCTACGCGAGATGGTGCATTCTGTGCGGCTGCTCATCATCACGCTGTTCCAAATGGCTAATTGGTTGCTGCTGTTCGCATCTATAGTAGTGAGTTCTCCTTTTTTTGCCTGTAAAATATCTCAGTCAGTGTAATTTGTCCCTTTACATACTTATAATTTGAGCTTGACGCGGGTCCTTCTTAAAGGTTTGTATTTGTACATTGAAAAATGTCATAATTTAAGTACATTCTGTATGAGTACTAAATTTACAAATTGACATTAATATTAAATTTTAAGCATAACATCATGCTTAATTAATAATTATGACATAACAATGTATTCTCCGTCCATATATGTATCTAATAATATCAGTATAATTGTAAGTTGACGTTTTTGCAGAAAATTCTGCAGTATAGTTTGTTACCGCTTTTTCTGTATTTGCGCTCAGGAACGGCAGTAAACTTAGTTATAAGTAAATGATCTGACGTCAAAATTTACCTTTTAAGAAATCGAAAGAAAAAAAAGTGACAATTATCAAGTGATACAAATATCCAAAGATAAATAAATGATTTTGACTTTGACTTTGTACCTTTAGCATACTGCTACCCGGGCCTTCAGGTCAGTCCCCAAAATCCGACCCAGCGATTTCTTTAACTTTGCCAGGAAAACGCGTTGCTGGTCCAGATTTACCTGTGGTACACGCTAGCCTTCGTCATCATGGGGCTGGTGGTGGCCATAGCAGAGTTCCTGGTCAACTCCAAGGACGAGGGCTCTCGGAAGAGCCTGGGGCTGTTCGTGCCTGAAGTAACATTTCTTTTCGGTGAGTCCTAGTCAAAGATTTAGTAAGTAACAAGACCGGCAATTCGAAGTTTGTTCACCAGATTCACCGACTTAATCGTCATGGAAAGAAAAAGAAATAACCGCCCAAGTGCGAGTCGGACTCGCGCATTATGGGTTCCGTACCATTATCTATGAAAATCAAGTTTTTTGTATGGGTGTCTCCCTTCAATATATTCTTTTTATTTATTATTATAATAAAAATACAACTGGGAATTTTGTGAATATTTCAAGTGCCTACCTGTTGCCATTAATGATATCGAGCAAAAAAGGGCAAAAAAATCGCGTTTGTCGTATGGGAGCCCCCTTAAATATTTATTTTATTTTGTTTTTAGTATTTATTTGTTGTTATAGCGGCCACAAAAATACATAATTTGTGAACATTTCAACTGTCTAGCTATCGCGGTACTTGAGATACAGCCTGGTGACAGACAGACGGACAGACAGTGAAGTCTTAGTAATAGGGTCCCGTTTTTACCCTTTGGGTACGGAACCCTAAAAAGGCAAAAAAAGACTGTACATTGTTTAATTGCTTAAACACAAAAAATCTTAAAGAAGTTTCAGCGTCTTTAGGTAGCGTATTTATATTGAATTATTTATACTAAATAGGTACCGTACCTATTTAGTATATCATGAATTATCATATGATAGGTATATTAATATATATTGGTAACATAGGTGTATATGGTTATTATTACGAAAAAAGATTTATATATGACTAGCCGAAGCCCGCGACTTCGTCCGCGTGGACTTTATGTCTTTGGAAAATGCTCATCAGGCTGAACAACTTTTACTAAGGCGGCATTTTTATATCTCTTATAGTTTAGCTGGACCATTATGGTTCTGCATCAGGCGTTCCATTTTCCAAAATCATTTATACCCTATATGTTGCCCAGGCTTAATAGCTATATAACAAAAAAAGTTTCATTCGAATCCGTCCAGTATTTCCGGAGATTAGCGTGTACAAACAGACAAACAGACATACAAACAAACAGACAGACATTTTTTTTTAAATTCTTACTCTATTACTACGTCTCCATCGCCCCCAATATTTTTTTTGGAAATATATTTAATGTACAGACACACTTTTTTTTACTGTTTTATTATACGTATAGATATAATATATTACCTATGTATGTACGACTAACAAGGTAGGTGAATATATGCGCAGCCAAAAACGCCTGTTTGTAATTGCCTGCGCTAGATGGCGATGTTAGTATCTTGACAACCCTAGGCGAACTGCTCACTTAATCGGTTTTGTGTAGGTATCTACCTATGATGAACCGTTTGTCTAGCGTAATAAGAATGAAATTGGCTTGCAACTGAAATTCTAGGTATCTAAACGAGTAGGCGTCGAATTCTAATGCGAGTTAAATTAGACCATATCGCTAACAATATTGAATAGATATTTCTTTGAATTTCTTTTTAGAGTAAGACTTCTGTACGTAAGTACTAGTATGTATTCTGTGGTCCCGCGCAATATGCGTCCCCGTCCCCGCACCGCTCCCCCGTTCTCGCCTTGTCGAGGCGGCCAGGCGCCCGTAGCCTTTATCTCAAAAACAAGGCGAAAACGGGGACCTTGGGAGATTCCTGTATGTAATGCATAAATTAATACTGTGACAATACGGTTTTGCTAAAATGTCTTCTGCGCTCTTTTCCAGTGGTATGTCGCTGCCTGCCGCTAGTAGACAAGTACCGGCAAGAGCTGACCCAGCACTCCGTGGTGACGGACCTAAAGGCGTCCCAGTATTCACAGGGCCTGGACAACCCTGGCATCAAATTGGAAATGGCTGCCAACCAATTGTAGATGTAGCTTTAGTGTTGGATCTCATCTGTCAGTACGGAACAGAACTTTCGCATGCTGCTATCTTTTTCTGTCGCTCAGAATCGTCACTTGAATAAGCGAGGGAGAGCGACGATATGCTTCAGTACGGCCGATGTATATAAAAAAGTGTTGAAACTTGCTGCCAAATAAGTTAAAATCCAACCCTTATAGCGACTTCGTTCGCCCGTACCGTACAGCTTGGGACTTCACTGTTAAAATTGACTTTTTCGTTGGAACCTACTTTTAAATTTCATCCCAATGAGAGTGTTTAAATATATGCATCACCAGATGGCAGCACAGTGAAGTCAGGTCCAATAAGCTGCTGTTATTGGATACATTTGACGGAGCAAAAGAACCTGTCAACTGATGGTCCAATCACAACAGTCGATGGGACCTGACGTCACTGTGCATCTGGTGTCACATTTTTTTGATAACCCTCCCACGAAAGCCGATCTCATTACTGATCGGGAAAGTAATAATTAAAAGGTATTCAAGGAAAGACTTAATGTAGCCAATGAATTCTTCCAGTTTCCAGTGTTTAATATCTTTGTAAATATGTATGTAAAAATATCATCCTTTTCGTTGGGCTATTCACTAATTTTTGACATTTGAAGGGCTTTAATTTAATTGACGAGTTCGGTAAAGCGAGTTGTAAGCTTTTTAAAAAAATCTTTTGAACTTGAATAAATTCTAATATGTATCTACCTCTGTTGGTCTTGTAGCTATCAAAGCTAGATCATCATATCAGCCACACGTAGTCCACTGCTGGGCATAGGCCTCCCCCAAGGTTTTCCAAAATGACCGATTGGAAGCGGCCTATATCTAGATAAATAAGTCAATTTTTTCTACATATGTTACAGTTAGGTACAGTGTATTTTCACTTGTTATAGAGAAATAATTAAAAATAAAGAAGATATAATTTTAAATAATTTTCTTTTAATATTTTTGTACTATCTACTATATACATGGTGAATATTAAATATCTATTGAAAAACTTTATAGTACAAACTTAAAACTTACAGAGAATACTAGAAAACACGTATTGGTGTTTTCAGCAACTTATTTTTAAGTCTCAAAATAAATAAAAATATATATTGGAAGTCATTAGTTCCACACGCTATATACAAAAAAAATACGTTTCTAAGCTTAAAATTACAGCGACATATCAACTAATACAAAACTCACTCTTGCCTAATAATATGTTTTTACTTCAAAAGTAAAACGAGAGACTAAGGCGATCATAATCATACATAACATAATCATTTGATGCAATTATATATTAACATAAATCGCCAAAAAGAAAACTGCAACATAGCATTTGCAGTTTTCCGGCGAAACTCGATTCTTGTGGCAAATATGATGGTATGACGCCCTTATTATTATTTTTTGCATATGAATATGACAATAAAAAAAATGGTAAATAATATTCTTATATCTTCTTACAAATGTAAACATAATATTTTGCAATACTCTCCGATATTTTCTTAGTATTTCAAGCAAACAAAAAATGCTAATCATTCAGTCGTACAAACATAATCATAAATTAAACCTATATTATTATACGTAATGACTTCTCAATATATATTTATATTTAAAAAGCAAAACGGCAATAAAATCTCTCGACGCGACTTATTAATTTTCTATTGACACATTAATTGCTTCATCTAATACACATTCGTTTCAGAACACATCGGGGTATACGATACACCTACAAGGCTGTAACTCAATCTTATTATTTTAGTTTTAAAAAACAGCGAACTAGGTACTCTAGAATAGTAACTTGAGTTTTTGGCGGGAAGTCAAGGGGTTCAGTTGGAGTTTGCTTTAAATTGTTTTGCAAATTGTTTCTAGTGGACTTTATAATATGAAATTGGTGTAGTTTGGTGTTATAAATGATCATTATAATGGACAATATGTAAAATGTTTAAAGTGAACAGTCATAGTGCGGCTGTAGTGATATTAATTTGCGAACTGCGGTGGGCGTCTGTAGGCGCCGTCCGCCACTCAATCGGCTATGAAAACCAGTGGACTCGTATAGATTTGTCGCCAGAAGCTCCCTTAAAGCAATCAAAGGACCTATACCAACCTTTGATTGTATATATATATATTATTATTTCACATCGATTGTTCCCACGTTTAATTAACTTGAGCCTGGCTAAATACGCAAAAGCGTCGAGGCAAAATAAAAATAAAAAATAAAAACTTCGTCGCACTAAGCGGCCCCACGGATTGAAGGTTGTCAAAAATATGTGACACTAGATGGCAGCACGGTGACGTCAGGTCCCATCGACTGTTGTGATTGGTCCATCAGTTGACAGGTTCTTTTGCTCCGTCAAATGTATCCAATAACACCCGCTTATTGGACCTGACTTCACTATGCTGCCATCTGGTGTTCCATGTATTTTCCTAAGTCAAAAATAAATTATTTTGTACTGATAACAAAATAAAACATCGCAAAATAATGTCACTTGTCTTTGAACAAATCTATTTTAACGTGATTTTAAATTTATTATTGCAGAAAAACTGGTTATAAGAGCGCTATTTGACTCCAAAAAACTATGACGTCATCTGCCTGTATTTCATACAAAATCCCATAGAAACTGTTTGTTTTGACGTTTAGAAAAAAGTATCTGATTTGACTTGTTGGAAAATAGCGTATTATGCTTTCGCACTATAAGTTCGCTGCTATGAAATAAAACTCTGAAACGTAACATACAACGCAATAATTAAAAGGGGAGCAAGGAATTCCAAAGGCAAGTTTAAAAAGTAAAAAAAAAATATATTTATTGTTTCTTTTCCCTATTTTTAACGTTCATGAAGGAACAAGGCCTGTTGAATAAAAAATTGCATTTTGGCAAACTTGTATGTGCGTTTGTTTTCAAAACGAATATTACCACAAAAATTGTATGAAAAAACATTAAAATTTAATGTAATAGTGTGTTAGTTGATGGCACAGAAATTAACTCTACTGCACACGAATAAGGCATATTTTAAAGGCACAAGAATCGCATCGAATGATTTCATTCCGTTTTATATTAACAACATTTATTAACTAAGTATATGTATGGGTTTATTCCACTTACACAATAATAGCATTCGTATTACAAAGACATATTATGGTCAAAGGATCAAGACAAAACATACTCGACTGCTACTGACGCAATAAGGATTTGAGGCTGCGTTTCCACTGAAGCGGAGCAGAGCGGAGAGGAGCTTAGCTGCTCCCACTCACCGCAACAACCAACCACCGAAACGCAGCCTAAATGTGACACTAGATGGCAGCACAGTGACGTCAGGTCCAATCAACTGTTGTGATTGGACCATCAGTTGACAGGTATCAAATAACTTCACTGTGTTGCCATCTGGTGTCATATTATTGAAAACCCTCATTCGATTGGCCATTTTCTATTGTCATTTACAGGCTGCCGGACGTAAAACCACAGCCAAAACGTTTTATGGTTCTAGCTTTTTCTTCTCCACTTCTCTTCTTCTCCTATTATTGAATGAAGATTGAAGTTTGTATTAAGTTTGGAGAAGAAACAACTAGAAATCAAATTCCAGGCTCTGAAACAGCAAAGCTGGGAATGCAAGTGTGAAGGCGCAGAGATAAGAAAAAAAATGAGTAGATACAAAATGGCCCCTTGAGGGCTGTGTCAAGCGACGTGTTTAATCTACGAGTATCTGCCACAAACTCTACGTCCGAAAAAGATAGCAGAATACGTCACGCGATGCCGTCTCTGTCGCACGTGAGTTGTTGACAAAGATAAGACTGAACACGTCGCGTGGTCTCACTTGACGCAGCGCACGCCCTAACATGCGCAATGACAGCTCGTTCGAGTAAATTTATAAACTATCATCAAGCAGACAAAATCTGAACTTAATTACTTTAACTCGTTAATAAAAAACTTTACTCTTGACCTTTCAAAGATCTACTATACAAAAAAAATTACCTATTACATTCGTTCTCCTACAAGACATATCCATCAAAAACAAGAAACAAATAAACATCCAGTACTTTTTCGTATCAAATCGTTATGTTGCTAGCAATCGGCATGGAATAATTTATGTTCAAAGTGCTATTTTTTAACCACGAGCCAATGCTGGCGCTCCGTACCGCGTAGGCATATAACGTTACAGAGGACGGCACTCATGAAGCATAGCGCCTTAACCGACCTACACAGAAAAGTTAGCTTGTGGAGAGCCTAAATTGACTATTAGAAAACCTATGATAAAACCGTGATAGGATCACAGATTACCAGCGAACTGTGATACTATGGAAGAGTAACTTCAGTCATAATCTCGCTAAAGGGTCCGTTCAAAACTTTGAAGTTTATTTTTGAGTGTCATACAAAAATCCTGTTCGCTACGCTCCTGTCTGAACTAACCTGATCCAAAGGGCTACAAAAAAATGATAGTCGCATGACGCACCGTCATACAGCAGCGAATGATTGGCCCAGCAATTGGCGTAAAATAGACGTAATTAATGTATGTACCGCCTATTAGTACTTTTGATATGATTAGTTTTTGCGCTGTATTATGCTTCCATAGTATATATAGTTCGCTGCAGATTATATACAAACTTTAATTTAATCGATCTAGAAATTCACATGCCTTATAATGTACAACAGAATCACTGCTTAACGAAAAAATAATGTTTAGTAGTTTATATAATTTCTAACAAATACTGAAACTATTTTAAGAGTGGATTTCTTTTTTATTATTATTATTTGTTTAGTTTAATTTAGAGTATAATTTAGATTTTAATTTAGTTTTTAATTTAGTTTTTAATTTAGTTGTTAATTAAGAAGATTAAACTGTTATTTTAATTTTATTGAAGTAATAAAGATCAAAGTTACAAAAAAAAAAAAAAAAAGAGTGGATTATGTCCATGATATGGAACAACTTTCCCCAAATAACATATACCGAAATATAAAAAAATATTTTTCGGTTTTCATACAACCCCCATCAGCTGTTATTCTATTTTTATGTTCCTTGGGGAAATTTGTTCAGTATCATTGACTAAATCCACTCATAGAATAGTTTCAGTATATTTTGTTAGACCTTGTACCTATACACATATATAAGCAACATCTTACTGTAACACGTTTCATACAAACATTCGCACAATTGGTCAATTCACAGTCGATTTGGGGCTCACACGTAAACAAACAAAACGCGATTGGTGTTGGAGATCTTATACTTCTTGATCTCTTATTCTAATATTATGTACAAGCCCTCAGATAAAATTTTAACTGTTTTATTTATAAAAATTACTGGTAAAAAACATACAGGTGTGATTTTGGTGAGGCGATGCAGCTTTATTAGCCGGCGACGACATGTTAGCCAACTGAACAATGAGACTATAATAGAGTAAGTGCACGTATTTTTTTTATTTGCTTAATAAAATTTCCTTATTAACCACATTGAACAAATATGAAAGAATTTATAAAATATCTTAATCCGCGATGAGCATGTGATACTTTAAAGTTTCAATTAGAAAGAGAAGTCCGATATAGACTGGTGACGTCAAAGTCCAGATCATCTATTCATTTTCCACAGATAATAGTGTTTTTGCGAGTGAGATAGATATATTTTTGTAAAATCGTTATATCATTTTTGATCTGTTTTCACTCTTAGTACTTTACTTTTGAATATTTATGGATAAACTGCTTTTTTATGGATAATTTTTTTCATGCAATATCCCTATTTTATGGGGTAATTTTTTTTTATTAATCACATATGTTTCCATAGTATTATAGTTCGCTGCATAAACTATAGCATTAGATACATTTTAATTTATACATTAATGGGCTCGTTAGGTACACACCATATGTTATGTAGTACATAATTATCAAACCAATGACATATCTAAGAATATAAGGAATTACAATATATTCCAAATAATTTTGGCACTAGAAATCATACTGAGAGACAGTTTTTCACACCTTTTCACACCCCTTGAGATCATAGTCGCAAAATTATTAGTGTGTTAACACAATTTGATGGAATAAATATAAATATATATGGACAAATCACACAGATTGAGGTAGCCCCAAAGAAAGCTCAAGACTTGTGTTATGGGATACTAACTCAACGATACTACATTTTATAACAAATAAATATATAGATAAACATCCAAGACCCAGGTCTATTTCAAATAGATCCTTTTTCCATCTTGACCTGACTGAGGATCGAACCCGGGTCCTCTGGTGTGACAATCTGGCATGATGACCATTACACACAGGTTGTCGAATGATTATTAAGTAAACCTCTCTTTTTTATTTGATGCAGATAAAGGTTTAAACCAAACACTAGTTATTCCGGCTTTATTGTATGGTGAAACATGCCTTAGGCGTAAAACATACAGAAGAGACAAGACAGATGGTCAAAAAAGCAACACAATATTAACCTTAATAATATTTAGCATTAAGTCGTTTTTGTCGTCGTCCGCCTATTGGAGGCGTTGACGCAATTCTCAATCTAGTCAATAAATAGGTATTATTGACTAGATTGAGTAGAATTTATGCTAACAATCATTTCTGATCAATACAATGCTACTTCAAATTGACAGTACTATATTGATAGTAGCTAAACTGCAATAAATTTAAAAGATGTAAATGCTGAGCTATAAAGTCACAATCATATTGCTTTGAATCATTAAGACATTCAGCTAAATTTTCAATAATTTGAAATTAAAAAACAAACTTTCAAAACGTAAAAACCGGAAACCTCGTCATATCACCTATACTCCATTTGTTTAGGTATTTAAATAAATGTAAACAATCTTGACATGTCTTTTTAATGAAATATACACTTTATAAATCAATAATTTTGCTAATTAAAAAGTAATTATGTCATAAATTATAAATTACATAATTACTTTGTAATTTGCAAAGGTATTGATTTATAAAGTGTATATTTCAATAAAAAGACATGTCAAGATTGTTTGCATTTATTTAAATACCTAAACAAATGGAGTAAAGGTAAGGTAGCTGGCATCTGAGGATGCAACTGGGAACTCGTTTGGATGATGATAACTGTCCTAAGCTTCACTTTGACCACATAGTTCCAAAATTAGTTTTTAGACACTTCTTCTTATTGAGTCGAAATGGTTTCAGTGTAGCTTCAATAGACACTAATTCTTATATTCATAAAAATTGACACCCGTATGCTAAACCTATTATTTTAGCTAAAACATGTTTTGTCTCTTTCCCTCTTTTCATTATTTGTTACTGAAAGAAGGAGACAAAATATATTTTAACTAGAATTGGTGTAGCAAGCGTTTAATTTTTATGAATATGAGGGTAAGAACTCAATTTTTATGCCTCTTGTCTTGAAGTGTGGACTAACCAGATGCTGCTAAATTTTAAAAGCACTATCTGTGAGTACTTCCACTACTCAGTTATTGTAGTTGAACAAGAGATTAAACATACATTCCAAAATAATCTATATATGGCGGTAATAATAGCTGAATTGCTTCAAACATTTCACCGCGAGACTTCATATCAGATGTCGCGTCAAATCTAAAACAAATACCTTTAACCAAAAAGGGATGTGGATACTTAAATTATGTGCTATACGAGCGGTTTTTTGTCGGAAATATCCGACGATCGCGAAATAGGCCCGACAATGTTGGTCGGATAAATCCGGCGTCCGTGGTGAAAGGCGAGTTAAACTATTCATGTAAACCGAGTAGTATCAGATAAAACCAACATTAACGAGCATTTGAAAATAAATTTCAGTCCGAATCTTACCACCACAATAGGCTTCAAACTTGTCCGAACACTTCACTCCTGTCCACTTTGATCTCAACGTTCACAGACACTTAGCACAAACACTATTATAACTAGCCTCCGCTCTGGTTGGCTATAGACACAACGGGTTGCTGGTTGTTGGCTGAGATGACCGTAGAACCAGGTGGGATCTTCTGCGGCACCATACCGTCTATGTGCCGGTACTTCTTTAGGCGGGTCCATTGACCGTTGTTGTAGTTCATCTGGAAGTGCATCTCTGACAACATCGTGAGGTATGTGTCGTCTGACTGTAAGACGTTTTCGATGTTTTCTGACAGTTTTATCGTGACTATGTTGCCTAGGTTCGGACAGGGGTTATCTGGAACAAAGTGCAGAATTGATTACATTTTCACGTCTGTATCCCTGAAGGAGTAGACAGAGCTTAGGTCATGCTTAGCGTGATGTAAAAGTGCTATGGAAAAAAATAAAAATTAATATTTTGCTGACACTGGCTGAGTCTATGTATACATGCATATGAAGTTGATGAATGGATACAAATGAAAAATCCCCTGATTTTCAAGAACGTCATCTAGTGATGTGAAGCGAAAGTACATATTCAAATTGATTTCCGTACCGCCCTTTTATTAGCTAGGCAAATTGAAAAAGGCGACTTTCAAGCATTAACCCTCAATAACTTTTAAACGGTTGAACCGATTTTCATGAACAAGCAAGAACCTCCGCAAGGGAACTTGCTTTCACGTAGAATTTCGAATCCAAATTGGTCCATTAGTTCGAGAGTTACGATGCCTCCGACAAACAGTACCGTCAAACTAACACCTCTCTGGTCGGGATTTAAAAGCACAGAGTACTAAATACCCCTACTCGAAAGAAATGTATGAAGAGATTGATAAGTGTAGATGAAGCAAAAGAGGTTTGTCAGGATCGTAGCAAGTGGAGGAGTCTCTGCCTACCCCTGTGGGAAACAGGCGTGATAATATGTAATATCATCATCATCATCATATCAGCCACAGGAAGTCCTGCACTGCTGGACATAGGCCTCCCCAAGGATTTCCAAAATGACCGATCGGAAGCGGCCTGCATCCAGCGCCTTCCTGCAACATTGCGCAGGTCGTCTGACCATCTAGCAGGCTGGTGTCCTACGCATATATGATAATATGTATGTATGTACTAAATACGGTTATAAGTATCAAAACCGCCTCACCTCTGGAGCCAGCCATGAACCCAAGTATGAGAGCCTTCTCCGGCCGGGTGACGCGGTTCGCGTTCCTGAACATGTCTTGAGCCTCCAACATTTGGTCGCGCTGCAACAATAAGGAAATTGTTATACATACAATCTTATCTTATTACCCTATTTATCTTATATCTTTAAACGAGCAATTCTTGTATATTTATTTATATGTATGTATATTTCCGTGATCTCGGAAACGGCTCTAACGATTTCGCTGTAATTTGGTATATGGGGGTTTTCGGGGGTAAACAATCGATCTAGATTAGTCTTATGTTTGGGAAAACGCGTGTTTTCGAGTTTTCATGCGTTTTTCTTTCCACGCAGAATATGATATAACCGAGCAAAGCTCGGTCGCCCAGGTACTACAATTACATACTAGCTGGGTGATCGAGCTTTGCGCGGAATATATAGGGAGGTTCTATTAAAATGAAACAAGGCTAGATCAATTTTCCAGGCTCGTCACTCCCTAAATACTGAGTTCATCAAAATCGTTGGAGCCGTTTCCGAGATCATTATATATATACAAAATTGCTTGTTTGAAGTAAAGGATAAGGTCGATAAAGCCCTATATATGGTATTTTTTTAAATATATTTAGTTAAATGTTCTCGGTGGAAAGTTGTTCAGTATCATGGACTGAATATACCTTTAAAATCATCATCTTCAAGTCTTTTCGTCTCCACTGCAGGAGCACGACACTCTCTGTACTACCAGAGCCATACTTGGCCAGAGCAAGCAGTGGATTTTGGCCTACATTCTCCTCACTGGCCAGACGGGTTGGAGAGGTCTCATGATGTTTATAAGCTTTGTTTAGCTTGTGTTTCCTAAGTCGCCTTCTACAACATCCACGGGAGGACTTGGAGTACGGTCCTATTCTACTCTGCCGGAAACTACACGACACCTTAACGGCAAAATAAAGCGAGATAGTTTCAGTATATTTTAGACGTTATATAAAATTTCTATGGGACCACCTCGCACTCTACATGAGGAATGGAAAAATAGTTTTGGTCCATCGGTTAGATTATTAAAAAATATTGTACACGTATTTTTTCTTTTCACTCAAAAACCAAAAATGACAAAGATACCGCGCATATACATTTCGCATGACGTCACGGCTGGGTACGATTTTTACTTAGCGGTGACGTCGCAAGCCCCCATTTCGGAACTTTGACGCCCCGTATCTTTGTGAATTTTTACTTTTTTGGTAAACTAAAAAATACGGGTCCTTTATTTTTGGATGATCTAAAAGAAAGACTAATTACATTCATACTTTTCGGACCCTGTCGTCACTCCTAGAAAATACATAAAAAATGTACAGTCGGATATAGGACCTCCTTCTTTTTGGAAGTCTGTAAATAAAATGGAGGCAACACATACCGTAAGCGAGAGCCCCCTACGCGGCAACAGCGGCTGCTGCTGCGGCGCGGGCGGCTGCGGCGCGGGCAGCGGCACCTGCGGGGGCGGCGCTGGCTGCGACATTTGAACCTGCCGATGGCGCAAATGGTACAAGAAAAATAAATAAATATACACGCTAACTTTTCGTTGGTTTTAGAAAAAAAATGTCGTATAGTAAATAAATTCCTATATCCATATACATAATCCAAATTTGTGTAAGATATGTGATGGACTTAGAATAAATTTATTGTAATAATTATTAATTAATAATGATGTCAAATTTACAATTAATATCAATTTGTAAAGTACTTACAATATACATACATCCACCGAATGTGCCCAAAATAATGTCACGAGAGTGGGTTGGGGATAGGAAAGGAAACACCAATCCTATGGAATAGTGCCTTTATTTACAACTCTAGGGTACTCACAGTTGTCACAGGTACGTACGCGGGAATGTCACTGTACTGTCACACACACAGAAACGTCACTGCACTGTCTTGCGCGTGGAAACGTCACTGCACTGTCACGCGCGGAAACGTCTCTCGCGCGTATTTACTGTACTGAACACTTCACTTCACTCACTATTTCACTTTACTTTTTACTCACTACTTCCACTTTTACTTTTCTTCCTTTTTCTTCTTCCTTCTTCCTTCTTCGGATTTTACTTTCAAACTAAAACTGGCGTAGGCCGCGCCTTGTTCTGCTTATATACCCCTCGGATGCGAACAATATCGCATCAAAGTTCTAAACTTAAGTCATAAATTTTCTTTTGTCTTCTTTTATTTCTGGCCCGTATTTTCATTCCAATTTAATCTAGAGTTATCTAGAAACTTCTTAAAAAACTTCAAAAACACTATTCGTGACTGTGATTTGAACCTGGGGTCTATGGAATCACAGTCCAACACCAAGACCGCTAGGCCAATCGTGTGCTGACGTGAGTGACGAAATTTCCCTTTAGCGCGGCCGCATACCATCAGAATTTTCTAACAGAAAAATTCTAACGTTCGCCGGAAGGCACTCCGTGCATATATTTTGTATTAGCTCCCGCACACTGTCAGAAAAATTCTAACGGCCCGTCCGTTTCTGATGTCCGCCGGATCGCACCGTTGCCGGACGTCAGAATTTTTCTGACAGAAATTGCGGAAGGCGTGTTTACCATACATTTTGTACTAGGCCCCGCACACTATCAGTTTCGCGTCAGGTCAGGCACGCCGCCGCACGGAGCACACGTGTTAGTCATAGGCATGAGGAATGGAAAAATATTTTTGGTCCATCGGTTAATTATTAAAAAATATTATACACGATTTTTTCTTTTCTCTGTGAAACCAAAACTGACAAAGATACAGCGCATATAAATTTCACGTGACGTCACGGCTGGGTACGATTTTTAATTAAGTGTGACGTCGCAAACCCACACTTCGGATCTTTGACACTCCGTATCTTTGTGAATTTTTACTTTTTTTGTAAACTGAAAAATACGAGTCCATTATTTGGATAATCTAAAAGACGGACTAATTAAAATCATACTTTTCGGACCCTGTCGTCACCCCTATAGTTTTATGTTTGTTATTGTTTAGGTTCCTACGTTCTCGACGCAAAATGAGTACGATTCAAGATTTGATCGCCGAAGTTGAGAAATATCCCTTTTTGTAGAATCTCTACAACGAAAATGATCAAAATAAAATACAGAGGGATTTAGCGTGGGAGCAAATATGCCAAATAATTATATTCATAATTGCTATCTTGTAATCTTGTCGTATTAAGAGGGTGAACCCAATGTTCCGTATTAAACAAGGAACCCTTATAGTTTCGCCATGTCTGTCTGTCTGTCTGTCTGTGTCTGTCCGTCCGCGGTCCTACTCAGAAACTATAAGGACTAGAAAGCTGTAATTTGGCACGAATATGTATATCAATCATGGCGAAAAAGTCGTAAAATAAAATATGGAAATAATTTTTTTTTTAGGGTAGCTGCCATACAAGTAAAGAGGAAGTCAATATTTTTTTACTGTACAGACACATTGTGTTGGGTAACGTTGAATAGTTCTTTCAAAAATATTGTGAGCTTGGGAACACCATTTTTAGGGTTCCGTAGCCAAATGGCAAAAATGGAACCCTTATAGATTCGTCATGTCTGTCTGTCTGTTTGTCTGTCCGTCCGTATGTCACAGCCACTTTTTTCAGAAACTATTAGACCTGTACTGTTGAAACTTGGTAAGTAGATGTATTATGTGAACCGCATTAAGGTTTTGACACAAAAATAGAAAAAAAAACAATAAATTTTGGGGGTTCCTCATACTTAGAACTGAAACTCAAAAATTTATTTTTCATCAAACCCATACGTGTGGGGTATCTATGGATAGGTCTTCAAAAATGATATTGAGGTTTCTAATATCATTTTTTTCTAAACCGAATACTTTGCGCGGAAGACACTTCCAAAGTGGAAAAAAGTGTGTGTCCCCCCCGTAACTTCTAAAATAAGGGAATTATAAAACTAAAAAAAATACATGATGTTCATTACCATAAAAACTACCAGCGAAAATTGGTTTGAACGATATCTAGTAAGTAGTTTTTTTTTAATACGTCATAAATCATAAACGGCAATCTACCTTTCATTTAATCAACTCAAATATAAAAACTCAAAAAAAAACATACTATAAGACTTTTATATTATGTTATTTGCTACTACGGAACCCTTCATGGGCGAGTCTGACTCGCACTTGGCCACTTATTCAATTTAGGGATCCGTGTCTGAAATATTTAGGTTCAAATTGAAATTTTTTGTTAAAATCACATGTCCCCCCCATCTATCTGCTAAACGGTTATATATGGACACGTGAAAAAAATCACAGCTATAGTAAATATAATGTAGTTTAAAGGAAAACTATCAGAGCTAAGTAGGGTTAACAAATTAAAAAGTTATAGGCGATCAACTTATAAAATTTACTCGAAAAGGAAAATTTCATAATAATTCAATAGATACGTATGTTTATACGTTTTAGACGTTTTTAGTGGCATGAATTCAAAGTTGGCATTACAACTACGGAACCCTACACTATGCGTGGCCCGACACGCACTTGGCCAATTTATTTTATTAAAACAAAAAAAGACGTGCTAAGAACAATAACGTATCTTCATCCATATTGGTAATATAATTAATGTACGTATAGAAGTACAGATGAAACACGACTGGGCTAGGTCGCGTCTCCGCAAACGCAACACGACTGGGCTAAAAAGCTGCCGGATCGAAATTTCTGACAGTATGCCTGGTGCGTCCGGCATGCGTCCGGCGAGCGTTAGAATTTTTCTGTTAGAAAATTCTGATGGTATGCGGCCGCGCTTAGATGAATTCTCGTAGTTTGAATTTGTGACGTTGACAATTTGACATTGTCATTATCACTTATCATCCTACGCGACACTGCCCCCTCTCGAGACATGATCGTCCCGATCATTATTGCTTCCATGATAACGTGCCAATCGATCCACATGAACTATTTTGAGAGGACTGCGAGGATTACGCTGAATTCGGTAGGTCACGTCGTTAATTCTGGTGATAATTTTGTAAGGTCCTTCCCAACTTGGTTGTAGCTTTGGAGATTTCCCTTTTCTCCTCACCGGATTATGAAGCCAAACCAGTGTTCCTTCCTCGAAGCTGAGGCCATTAGCTCTTCGATCGTAACGAGTCTTCATCCGTTCACTAGCTTTAAGCCCAGCCTCTCTAATCTGCTCATAGACGTCAACCATCTTAATCCGAAGGCCATTAGCGTAGTCGGTTATTCCTTTTGGGGTATCTGGTGGACAACTTGATAACAAATCAGCTGGCAATTTCAATTCTCTTCCAAAATTGGCATATGCTGGAGTAACTGTAGTGGTCTCATGCACCGCAGTCCTATGAGATAAGAGGAATAGCGCAATATACTCGTCCCAGTTTTTCTGATGGCTTTCTACTACTTTTGCCAGATGCCGTTCCAATGTTTGGTTAAACCTCTCAACCATTCCATCTGACTGCGGGTGATACGGCGTCGTCCGAGTCTTATGGATTCCCATGATTTCACAGACTTCTCGGAATACTTGTGATTCAAAGTTTCGACCCTGATCACTGTGCATCTCCAATGGCACACCAAATCTACAGAATACTTCGTTCACAAGCTTTGTCGCTACGGTGGTAGCCTCCTGATTAGGTAGTGCAAATGCTTCAGGCCATTTCGTAAAGTAGTCCATAACTACCAAAATGTACCGGTTGCCAGCATTCGTAATCGGAAACGGTCCGGCTATGTCAAGAGCTACTCGTTCCCAAGGAGCTCCGACATTATACAACCTCATAGCTCCTCTGCTTCTAGTCTGTGGTCCCTTAACTGCCGCACAACTCTGACATTTACGGCACCAGTCTTCTACATCATCTCGGCAGTGTAACCAGTAAAAACGTTCTTTAATTTTTGTGAGGGTTCTTCTTATCCCCAGGTGTCCGCCGGAAGTACCATCATGAAAAGTTTTTAAAATTTCCCTTATCTTCTCTCTGGGGACGACCAATTGTAGATGGCAATCTTTACCTTGAGTACTTTCCCATTTTCGGTAGAGTAATCCATCATGTAACACCAGGCTGTCCCATTGCGCCCAAAGACTCTTTGTAGCCGTACTGTATTTGGCCACTTCTGACCATTTTGGTTTAGTTCCACTTCTTAGCCAGTTCAATAGTGGTTGAAAATCTTTATCATCTTCCTGAGCCTTTTTCATGGCGTCGTCAGTCCAATTTTCATCTATGGAATCAGTACGGATTAACCGGATGTTTACTTTTTCCTTCTCTTCCTGCCGATTGCAATGTTTGCAGTCCTTCAGGCAAGGTCTTCGAGACAGAGCATCCGCATTGCCATGACTCTTCCCTCCTCGATGTTCAATTTCAAACTCATACTCTTGGAGTAGCTCAATCCACCTGGCTACCTGCCCTTCAGGATTTCTGAATTCCAATAACCATTTCAATGCAGCGTGATCAGTCCTTACCATGAATTTGCGGCCAAGCAAATATTTCTTAAAATGTTGCAATGTCTTTACCACAGCCAACAATTCTCTGCGAGTTACGCAGTAATTTCTCTCTGGCCTTGAAAGAGATTTGCTGAAGTAGGCGATTACTACTTCCTGATCTCCTCTTTGCTGAGATAGAACACCTCCAATACCGGTGTTACTTGCATCAGCGTCCACAATAAACTTGCCTTTTATGTCAGGATATCCAAGGATAGGGGTTTCACATAGACGCATTTTAAGGTCTTGAAAAGCTTGCTCACAATCTTCATCCCAAGAAAATGCTCGTTTCTCTTCTGTCAACCGATGTAATGGCTTCGCGATGTCGGAAAATCCTCTTACGAATCTTCGATAGTACGAGCATAGACCCAAAAATGCTCGCACCTGTGTCTTATCTGTTGGTGTTGGCCAATCTTTTACTGCACTTATTTTAGTCGGGTCAGTGGCAATACCTTGTTCCGAAATAACGTGACCCAAGTAGTTGACCTGACGTTGAAAAAATGAACATTTCTTTGGACTTAGCTTCAAATTTGCACTCTGTAGTTTTGAAAACACGCTTTCAAGCTTCTTGAGATGATCATCAAAATCTCTTCCCATTATAATGATGTCATCTAAATAGACCAAACAGGTTTCTCCTAGTATTCCTGCCAGCACATGTTCCATCAACCTTTCAAATGTTGCTGGCGCGTTACATAGTCCAAATGGCATAGTTTTGAACTGCCATAAACCCTTGCCGGTTGAAAACGCAGTCTTCTCTTTATCCTTAGGATCCAAATCTACTTGCCAATACCCACTTTTTAAATCAAGAGTAGAGAACCAAGTCATGCCACAAAGTGAATCCAAAGTGTCATTAATTCTAGGAAGTGGGTAACTGTCCTTTTTAGTTACATCATTCAATCGCCGATAGTCTACACAGAACCTAGTTGATCCATCCTTTTTTTTAACTAATACAATCGGAGAGCACCATGGGCTTGATGAAGGTTCTATCACGCCGTTCTTCTCCATCTCTTGGATCATGTCCTCAACTTCCTGCTCGCGGGCAAAAGGAACAGGTCTTGGTCTCTGCCGAATGGGTGCTGTATCTCCGGTATCAATTTTATGTCTTACCAAATCGGTTCTGCCAATATCTCCATCATTTTTAGAGAATAAATTGCTATATTTCAACAAGAAATTTCTTGCTTTTATTAGTTGCAATTTAGTAAGATTGCCCTTACAACCCTCCAGCAGCTTTGCTACACTTTCTTCCTGATTCGTTATTTTTCGCTGTTGTCCCTCTTCACACTTCCTCAACCAGACTACTTCATCACAGTTTCCGATAACTGTTCCCTTTCGCAGTGTTTGCACTACATCATGAGGATTGAGAACAGGTACCAACGCAACTTGGCCACTTCCCACTAAGGTTCGGGCCGGAATCCATGGTGCGTCTGAGATTTCTCCATCTATAATGGCACATCTCCGCGGTACGCTACCATTATTAGGCGGTAGTATAACAGGGACCGTCGTCTGGGATCTTGGGTTAAGGATAGTGTCCCTCAAACATAACACCTTACCAAAATTTCCTCCTTTCATAGGAATTTCATCATTGCCATGTTTTAGAACACCATTTTTCAAGTCAATATTGCACTGATGATTTTGTAGAAAGTCTAAACCAATAATGCAATCGTCGGAGATGCCTGCGATAATCACTCTTTGCCAATAAAGTGTTGCCCCGATCTTAATAGCTACGATCTTTTCTCCTTGAGATGATATTCGTTGGCCGGTAGCAGTTGTTAACGTGAGATTATTATTCGTTTGAATATACCGACCTCCAATGTCCCTAAGTCTGTGGCTGCTGATGACCGTCCGTGAAGCTCCAGTATCTAACGTCAACTGGCAAGGTTTCCCATTGACTAAACCATCTATCACTAGAGTATTTCCGTCGCTAGTCTGCTTCACAAGAATTTCTGAGGCTCTAATACTACCGGCCAGCGCAGAACCCGCCGCCCTGTCTAGTTTTTCCTGTGGCTGCTCCGACGTCGAAACCGCCTCATCCACCTGACGTAGGAAAGCTGTACGTTCACGTTTCGGGCAAGTGCTTCGAATATCCCGTTCTCCAAATTCATAGCACATCGGATTATAGGGTCGTCGTTCACTGTTTTCTGTGACTACAACTTCCCGTAGCCTCTGAGCTCGTGAGTCATGTCGCACCGCTTCTACTTCCAAAGCGTGAGCCACTGCTTCTTTCATAGTGGTGTGATGACCTAGTCGTACAGCCGCCCTGACTTCGGAATCCCGTATTCCATCAATGAAAACCTGTAAGAGCATCTCGTCCACGATGGATGGCGATGATTGATATGCCTTGCGTACCAGTCTTTCGACTTCAACA
This sequence comes from Acrobasis consociella, assembly GCA_963555685.1. Classification (NCBI taxonomy): domain Eukaryota; kingdom Metazoa; phylum Arthropoda; class Insecta; order Lepidoptera; family Pyralidae; genus Acrobasis; species Acrobasis consociella. Next base: position 4,117,609 of record OY743127.1, read on the forward strand.
GACCACTGTTGTAGGGTCTCGTTTAACCGCTGACAACGATCTTTGAGTTGCGCCCTGTATACATGCTCCAGGTGACTGTCTCCGTATCTGACTTCAAGAGCACCTATGAGTTCATCGTAGGTCACCTCTTTCTTTCCAGCGCCTAGTGCTTCCAAAACGGAGAGGGCGTCATCTCGAAGTGCTAGAGTCAATGCAGTCAGTGCCTCTTGTTCATCCCAATGGCTGGCCTTTTTGATTGTCTCCACCTGCAGTTTAAAGGCAGCCCAGGAGGATTTACCGTCGTAAGGTGGTATCTTAAAATTTCTGGTAAAAGGGGCGACCAGAGAGCTAGTGGCAGGGCCAGACACTTTGAGAAGTTTAACTTCCTTACCAAGCTGTTGAAGCGTCCAGTTTACTACTGCAATTTCCTCTCTTACTTCTGCAACTTCCTTCTCGAAGTCATCCATCCGGGCTGTGTTGGCCCGAACCGCGGCCAAAACATCTTTGGAAAAGGACTGAAGTTGCTCCTCCTGACGGCGTGCTTGCTCTTCCTGCAGCGCCCGTATTTGCTCCTCCTGGCGGCGTGCTTGCTCCTCCTGCAGCGCCCGTATTTGCTCCTCCTGGCGGCGTGCTTGCTCCTCCTGGCGGCGTGCTTGCTCCTCCTGCAGCGCCCGTATTTGCTCCTCCTGGCGGCGTGCTTGCTCCTCCTGGCGGCTTGCTTGTTCTTGCATCATGACAGTAATCTGCTGCAGGAACGCGTTCATTTCCAATGGAGCGGCTGGTGGGACGGCCGCTGATGTTGTCGCGGCTCCGCCAGAGTTGGACTCCTCGAGCGATTGTTCCTCTGCTGCTGCAGCTTCCGCTCGCGTGGTTACCCCTCTCTCATTTCTAGGCACGATCGGCATCTTTCCTATCCCACTTCTGACACCAATTGTCACGAGAGTGGGTTGGGGATAGGAAAGGAAACACCAATCCTATGGAATAGTGCCTTTATTTACAACTCTAGGGTACTCACAGTTGTCACAGGTACGTACGCGGGAATGTCACTGTACTGTCACACACACAGAAACGTCACTGCACTGTCTTGCGCGTGGAAACGTCACTGCACTGTCACGCGCGGTAATGTCACTGCACTGTCACACGCGTAAACGTCACTGCACTGTCACGCGCGGAAACGTCTCTCGCGCGTATTTACTGTACTGAACACTTCACTTCACTCACTATTTCACTTTACTTTTTACTCACTACTTCCACTTTTACTTTTCTTCCTTTTTCTTCTTCCTTCTTCCTTCTTCGGATTTTACTTTCAAACTAAAACTGGCGTAGGCCGCGCCTTGTTCTGCTTATATACCCCTCGGATGCGAACAATATCGCATCAAAGTTCTAAACTTAAGTCATAAATTTTCTTTTGTCTTCTTTTATTTCTGGCCCGTATTTTCATTCCAATTTAATCTAGAGTTATCTAGAAACTTCTTACAAAACTTCAAAAACACTATTCGTGACTGTGATTTGAACCTGGGGTCTATGGATTCACAGTCCAACACCAAGACCGCTAGGCCAATCGTGTGCTGACGTGAGTGACGAAATTTCCCTTTAGATGAATTCTCGTAGTTTGAATTTGTGACGTTGACAATTTGACATTGTCATTATCACTTATCATCCTACGCGACAATAAGTTAGATATAAAATATATAAACAAAGCGTTCAAAAAATTAAGCGCAGTTTTACATTTAACAACGAATTGATAACCTCTTCCTATTTGGAAGTCAGTTAAAAATGTAGTTGCACTGACCGTCTGCGCGATCTGTTGCAGGTTGTGTTGCTGCGGCTGCTGCGGCGTTGTGCTGATGGCGTTGAGGGCCGGCATGGGGACGCCGCGGGGCTGGCCCACCACCGGCTGGTTCACCTGTAAGATAAAGTTTTTTTCAAATCTTTGGTATGATGCATAGTATAGTTTTTTTTAAATCTTGGGATGATGCATATTTTCACTATATTTTGAGGATAAAATACTATGTTGTATGATATGATACAACCGGCTCATCATCATCTTCATCATTTTAGCCGCATAACTGCTGGACATAGGGCCTCTCCCAAAGATTTCCAAAATGACCGATCTAAAGCGGCTTGCATCCAGCGCCTTCCAGCGACCTTGGTCAGGTCGTCAGACCACCTTGTGGGTGGGTGTCCTGCAGGGACGTGCATTACCGATTATTGCAGGATAGACTAATTGTGGGGCCTTTGCCCAGCAGTGGGACAAAAAAAAACTCCCTGACTGAACTGACCCTATTAGTGTGTTTACATCCCGAGAGCCACATAAACGCGTCATATTGATTAATACTATTAAATATTCTTTTTAGCTTACCGCTTGTTTGAATGAAATCCAAAATAGGCTGGCCATCGGCCATTTATGATTATTGCTCTTTTGTCACACAACTTTTACATGAAAAACTTTCCATTGCATAATATGTTCAATGCATATAAAGCGGTAATAAAGTTTTTCTCCTAATTTCATTTAATATCGCAAACAAAGTTCAGATTCAGAGCAGATCGTAATCATTTGTAATCCAACAATGCAAATAATTATCATTGGACAAGAAAAAATATCAAATATATACGACTAACACAAAAGTTTACGTAATTTCATTTTATCCTCGAACATCTTCCGCGTATTTAAATTGGTAGCGTAACACAAGCGAGAACCAATAACTTTCTATTTTTCATCACGGAATGCAATAGGGAACAAATGAAAAGGCTCGAAATCGATATCATTCCTTATTGGTCAAAAGTGAAAAGAGATAAAAAACGTTGATTATTGAGATAGAACTAGCTTAAAGATAAGGGCCATTTTTGAAAGTAAGCGTTTCACTAACCTAATGGTTTTTTCCATACAAAAATTAGCTTTGTTTATGACTGACGCGTTTTAAAAATGGCATGCATTAGCTCTTGTCTTAGATATTGGTTATGTGTGCGGAAATGTCGCGTGTGTGTGCGTCGATGAAATACGTAGACGATCAGACTACAGACGCAAATTCCTATCAGTGCACTGTGAATGTGTGTAAATCGAGACACTATGGAGAATTGTCTTCTAGGTAGCTGCCTAGAGTACTGCGTATATATATACGTATACCTACCCTAAGTAAGCGAGTACGTAGCCAGCATATTGAGCGATGGACAGGAAAGCGCGCGTTTATTTAAAAATAGGGCCTATTATAATTTATTTTTAAATAAAAAACTGCGCATATATTAGGGAACCTCCGGGTAGACAATGTCTTTGTGTCTCTATGGAAAGCACGTGCCTGGTGTCCTGGTTGCTATTCGTAAACCTTTTTGACCCATCGGTCATCGGATCGTCCACTGCCATTTCAACGAGCTAATTCGCTGGGCTATGTCAGTGACTTTAGTTCTCCTACGAATTTCCTCATTTCTGATTTTATCACGTAGAGAAACACCGAGCATAGCCCTTTCCATAGCGCGTTGCACGACCTTGACAACCGGCTATAGACGTAAAGAAATGACCTTTAATAAGAGATAAATTTATCCTATATTGAATTAAAAAAATTGACTTTGACTTATGCGACCAGAAGTGTGTTCGTGGCCTACTGTTACAATCACTTACCGGCTTGATATTCTGCAGTAGCACAGCCTTGCCGCCCGGCTGAAGGATGACTGCAGAGGTGTTGAGTAGATTCTGAGCGGACAGTAAAACTGGTTTGCCGCCCGCTTGGCCCGCGATGAGAAGCTTTGGCTGCTGTCCTATTACGATCGGTTTCGCACCCGTGCCCTGTTGGATTAAAAATAATATTTTTTCTTTTATCTAAGAAACCAAAAATGACAAAGATACAGCATATAAATTTCGCGTGACGTCACGGCTGGGTACGATTTTTACTTAAGTGTGACGTCGCAAGCCCGCCCTCCAGAACTTTGACGCTGCGTAACTTAGTGAATTTTACTTTTTTGGTAAACTGAAAATACGGGTCCATTATTTTGGGATAATCTAAGACGGACTAATTACAATCATACTTTTCGGACCCTGTCGTCACCCCTATTATATTATCTTTGATGGTACCATACCTGCTGCACCAGTATAGGCTGCGGGTTGATAGCGGGCTGCGGGGCGGCGGGCGCTGGCGGCGGCGGAGGGTCCGCCTCCGCGGGGGGCGCGGGCGGCGACGGCGCCGGCGGCGGTTCCGCAGAGCTCGCTGAGGGGTCACAAGGTCACAAATCAACACAAAGCATTCCTACCCATCGCCATATAAATAATTATTTCCTTTCCTTGTCACTAGATGACGCTATATGGTATAATAATCAAAACATAAAAATCTCCGTCAAACATTTAAATCAAAATGCTATTTTATAACATGTCAAATCAGATACTTTTCTCTAAACATCAAAACAATCATTTTCTATGGGATTTTGGATAAAATATAGGCAGATGACGTCATATTTTCTTGAAGTCAAAAAGCGCTTTTAATATCAGCTTTTCTGCAATAATAAGTCTGAAAGCACATTAACCAAGGATATGATCATGACAAGTGACATTATTTTGTAACATTTTATTTCCTTAACAGTACCAAATAATTTATTTTTGACCCAGGAAAATATCCAATTATTTCTTTTACTTGTCACTAGATGGCGCTAAAATTATGGTAATAATTAAAACATTAAAATCTCTGTCAACATTAAAATCAATTATAGCCATGTGGTATCTGGCAGAGTAGAATAGGACCACTCCAAGTCTTCCCGTGGATGTCGAAGAAGGCGACTTAGGAATTAAAAGCTAAACAAAGCTTATAAACATCAGAGATAACTCTCCAACCCGTTTCGCCAGCATAGTGTGTAAGTTTGCTGGCTTGCTTGGAAAAAAGTATCTGATTTGACTTGCTGAAAACCAAATTGGGTAACAGACTACAAAAATGGTTGAATAAAATGAAGTGCTGGCTTGCTTGGAAAAAAGTATCTGATTTGACTTGCTGAAAACCAAATTGGGTAACAGACTACAAAAATGGTTGAATAAAATGAAGTGCTGGCTTGCTTGGAAAAAAATATCTGATTTGACTTGCTGAAAACCAAATTGGGTAACAGACTACAAAAATGGTTGAATAAAATGAAGTAGTTACTATTGGCGGTGTCCTCTGGCTTGGGCAGCGCGTAGTTGAGTCCCTTGGCGTAGTCCGGCGGCGGCGACGCCCCGCCCGCCGGCGCCGCGGCCGCCGCCTTCTTGCTGGCCAGCCCTTCCTCCATTTCTGTACACACAATGATAAAACGCTATTTTACTGTCTGTGTTTTTGGTTAATCCTACTAATATTACAAATGCGAAAGTGAGTTTGTATACTTGTTTGTTTGTTACCTCTTCACACTTAAACTACTGAACCGATTTGGATAAAATTTGGTATGGATATAGCTTGAGACTCCGGGAGGGACATAGGATAGTTTTTATCCTGAAATTCGCTCCGGGCGCGAAGCCAACGGGTACAGCTAGTATAATTTATATATACTAGCTGCTGCACCCCGCGGTTTTACCCGCGGAAAAAGCAGCCTATACATTAATCAAGGGTCACATCTTTCTGCATACCAAATTTTATCAATATTGGTCCGGCTGTTTGAGCGTGAAGAAGTAACAAACATACAAACAAACTTTCGCCTTTATAATATTAGTGTAATACAATTTTATTTGCCAGGCAAATTAAAAATACCACGACTTTGAAGCGTTCGCACTTCATTAACATCCGTAGCGCCATCTATCATTTGCCAGGCAAACTAAAAAAACCCCCGGTTTTCAAGTGTTAACTCCCAATAACTTTTAAACGGCTGAATCGATTTAAATCAAACATAGCTGCTAAGAATTACTGCATGAAAACTTGCTTTCATTTGCTCTGCTCGGTAATGTCGAGCAGCTTGATGCCGGCGCTGTGATGTGTGATGGGACGGTGGGTGCGGTACAGGCAGTGACTCACCCAGCTTCCTGCGCTTCTTGATCTGCGCATGCGTGGCGGGCTGCTCGGTGATGTCGAGCAGCTTGATGCCGGCGCTGTGATGTGTGATGGGACGGTGGGTGCGGTACAGGCAGTGACTCACCCAGCTTCCTGCGCTTCTTGATCTGCGCATGCGTGGCGGGCTGCTCGGTGATGTCGAGCAGCTTGATGCCGGCGCTGTGATGTGTGATGGGACGGTGGGTGCGGTACAGGCAGTGACTCACCCAGCTTCCTGCGCTTCTTGATCTGCGCATGCGTGGCGGGCTGCTCGGTGATGTCGAGCAGCTTGATGCCGGCGCTGTGATGTGTGATGGGACGGTGGGTGCGGTACAGGCAGCGACTCACCCAGCTTCCTGCGCTTCTTGATCTGCGCATGCGTGGCGGGCTGCTCGGTGATGTCGAGCAGCTTGATGCCGGCGCTGTGATGTGTGATGGGACGGTGGGTGCGGTACAGGCAGTGACTCACCCAGCTTCCTGCGCTTCTTGATCTGCGCATGCGTGGCGGGCTGCTCGGTGATGTCGAGCAGCTTGATGCCGGCGCTGTGATGTGTGATGGGACGGTGGGTGCGGTACAGGCAGTGACTCACCCAGCTTCCTGCGCTTCTTGATCTGCGCATGCGTGGCGGGCTGCTCGGTGATGTAAAGCAGCTTGATGCCGGCGCTGTGATGTGTGATGGGACGGTGGGTGCGGTACAGGCAGTGACTCACCCAGCTTCCTGCGCTTCTTGATCTGCGCATGCGTGGCGGGCTGCTCGGTGATGTCGAGCAGCTTGATGCCGGCGCTGTGATGTGTGATGGGACGGTGGGTGCGGTACAGGCAGTGACTCACCCAGCTTCCTGCGCTTCTTGATCTGCGCATGCGTGGCGGGCTGCTCGGTGATGTAAAGCAGCTTGATGCCGGCGCTGTGATGTGTGATGGGACGGTGGGTGCGGTACAGGCAGTGACTCACCCAGCTTCCTGCGCTTCTTGATCTGCGCATGCGTGGCGGGCTGCTCGGTGATGTAAAGCAGCTTGATGCCGGCGCTGTGATGTGTGATGGGACGGTGGGTGCGGTACAGGCAGTGACTCACCCAGCTTCCTGCGCTTCTTGATCTGCGCATGCGTGGCGGGCTGCTCGGTGATGTCGAGCAGCTTGATGCCGGCGCTGTGATGTGTGATGGGACGGTGGGTGCGGTACAGGCAGTGACTCACCCAGCTTCCTGCGCTTCTTGATCTGCGCATGCGTGGCGGGCTGCTCGGTGATGTCGAGCAGCTTGATGCCGGCGCTGTGATGTGTGATGGGACGGTGGGTGCGGTACAGGCAGTGACTCACCCAGCTTCCTGCGCTTCTTGATCTGCGCATGCGTGGCGGGCTGCTCGGTGATGTAAAGCAGCTTGATGCCGGCGCTGTGATGTGTGATGGGACGGTGGGTGCGGTACAGGCAGTGACTCACCCAGCTTCCTGCGCTTCTTGATCTGCGCATGCGTGGCGGGCTGCTCGGTGATGTCGAGCAGCTTGATGCCGGCGCTGTGATGTGTGATGGGACGGTGGGTGCGGTACAGGCAGTGACTCACCCAGCTTCCTGCGCTTCTTGATCTGCGCATGCGTGGCGGGCTGCTCGGTGATGTCGAGCAGCTTGATGCCGGCGCTGTGATGTGTGATGGGACGGTGGGTGCGGTACAGGCAGTGACTCACCCAGCTTCCTGCGCTTCTTGATCTGCGCATGCGTGGCGGGCTGCTCGGTGATGTCGAGCTGCTTGATGCCGGCGCTGTGATGTGTGATGGGACGGTGGGTGCGGTACAGGCAGTGACTCACCCAGCTTCCTGCGCTTCTTGATCTGCGCATGCGTGGCGGGCTGCTCGGTGATGTAAAGCAGCTTGATGCCGGCGCTGTGATGTGTGATGGGACGGTGGGTGCGGTACAGGCAGTGACTCACCCAGCTTCCTGCGCTTCTTGATCTGCGCATGCGTGGCGGGCTGCTCGGTGATGTAAAGCAGCTTGATGCCGGCGCTGTGATGTGTGATGGGACGGTGGGTGCGGTACAGGCAGTGACTCACCCAGCTTCCTGCGCTTCTTGATCTGCGCATGCGTGGCGGGCTGCTCGGTGATGTCGAGCAGCTTGATGCCGGCGCTGTGATGTGTGATGGGACGGTGGGTGCGGTACAGGCAGTGACTCACCCAGCTTCCTGCGCTTCTTGATCTGCGCATGCGTGGCGGGCTGCTCGGTGATGTCGAGCAGCTTGATGCCGGCGCTGTGATGTGTGATGGGACGGTGGGTGCGGTACAGGCAGTGACTCACCCAGCTTCCTGCGCTTCTTGATCTGCGCATGCGTGGCGGGCTGCTCGGTGATGTCGAGCAGCTTGATGCCGGCGCTGTGATGTGTGATGGGACGGTGGGTGCGGTACAGGCAGTGACTCACCCAGCTTCCTGCGCTTCTTGATCTGCGCATGCGTGGCGGGCTGCTCGGTGATGTCGAGCAGCTTGATGCCGGCGCTGTGATGTGTGATGGGACGGTGGGTGCGGTACAGGCAGTGACTCACCCAGCTTCCTGCGCTTCTTGATCTGCGCATGCGTGGCGGGCTGCTCGGTGATGTAAAGCAGCTTGATGCCGGCGCTGTGATGTGTGATGGGACGGTGGGTGCGGTACAGGCAGCGACTCACCCAGCTTCCTGCGCTTCTTGATCTGCGCATGCGTGGCGGGCTGCTCGGTGATGTCGAGCAGCTTGATGCCGGCGCTGTGATGTGTGATGGGACGGTGGGTGCGGTACAGGCAGTGACTCACCCAGCTTCCTGCGCTTCTTGATCTGCGCATGCGTGGCGGGCTGCTCGGTGATGTCGAGCAGCTTGATGCCGGCGCTGTGATGTGTGATGGGACGGTGGGTGCGGTACAGGCAGTGACTCACCCAGCTTCCTGCGCTTCTTGATCTGCGCATGCGTGGCGGGCTGCTCGGTGATGTCGAGCAGCTTGATGCCGGCGCTGTGATGTGTGATGGGACGGTGGGTGCGGTACAGGCAGTGACTCACCCAGCTTCCTGCGCTTCTTGATCTGCGCATGCGTGGCGGGCTGCTCGGTGATGTAAAGCAGCTTGATGCCGGCGCTGTGATGTGTGATGGGACGGTGGGTGCGGTACAGGCAGTGACTCACCCAGCTTCCTGCGCTTCTTGATCTGCGCATGCGTGGCGGGCTGCTCGGTGATGTAAAGCAGCTTGATGCCGGCGCTGTGATGGGACGGTGGGTGCGGTACAGGCAGTGACTCACCCAGCTTCCTGCGCTTCTTGATCTGCGCATGCGTGGCGGGCTGCTCGGTGATGTCGAGCAGCTTGATGCCGGCGCTGTGATGTGTGATGGGACGGTGGGTGCGGTACAGGCAGTGACTCACCCAGCTTCCTGCGCTTCTTGATCTGCGCATGCGTGGCGGGCTGCTCGGTGATGTCGAGCAGCTTGATGCCGGCGCTGTGATGTGTGATGGGACGGTGGGTGCGGTACAGGCAGTGACTCACCCAGCTTCCTGCGCTTCTTGATCTGCGCATGCGTGGCGGGCTGCTCGGTGATGTCGAGCAGCTTGATGCCGGCGCTGTGATGTGTGATGGGACGGTGGGTGCGGTACAGGCAGTGACTCACCCAGCTTCCTGCGCTTCTTGATCTGCGCATGCGTGGCGGGCTGCTCGGTGATGTCGAGCAGCTTGATGCCGGCGCTGTGATGTGTGATGGGACGGTGGGTGCGGTACAGGCAGTGACTCACCCAGCTTCCTGCGCTTCTTGATCTGCGCATGCGTGGCGGGCTGCTCGGTGATGTAAAGCAGCTTGATGCCGGCGCTGTGATGTGTGATGGGACGGTGGGTGCGGTACAGGCAGTGACTCACCCAGCTTCCTGCGCTTCTTGATCTGCGCATGCGTGGCGGGCTGCTCGGTGATGTAAAGCAGCTTGATGCCGGCGCTGTGATGTGTGATGGGACGGTGGGTGCGGTACAGGCAGTGACTCACCCAGCTTCCTGCGCTTCTTGATCTGCGCATGCGTGGCGGGCTGCTCGGTGATGTCGAGCAGCTTGATGCCGGCGCTGTGATGTGTGATGGGACGGTGGGTGCGGTACAGGCAGTGACTCACCCAGCTTCCTGCGCTTCTTGATCTGCGCATGCGTGGCGGGCTGCTCGGTGATGTCGAGCAGCTTGATGCCGGCGCTGTGATGTGTGATGGGACGGTGGGTGCGGTACAGGCAGTGACTCACCCAGCTTCCTGCGCTTCTTGATCTGCGCATGCGTGGCGGGCTGCTCGGTGATGTAAAGCAGCTTGATGCCGGCGCTGTGATGTGTGATGGGACGGTGGGTGCGGTACAGGCAGTGACTCACCCAGCTTCCTGCGCTTCTTGATCTGCGCATGCGTGGCGGGCTGCTCGGTGATGTAAAGCAGCTTGATGCCGGCGCTGTGATGTGTGATGGGACGGTGGGTGCGGTACAGGCAGTGACTCACCCAGCTTCCTGCGCTTCTTGATCTGCGCATGCGTGGCGGGCTGCTCGGTGATGTCGAGCAGCTTGATGCCGGCGCGCGGCGGCGGCCGCGGCACGGGCGCCACGCGGCCCGCGCCCGCGCCGCGCGCCGCCCAGCGCGACGGCAGGCCCTTCAGCGGGGCTGCAGCAGGGGACAAATTGTTACCACAAAGAGATATCGTAACAGGGGTGTGTTAATACCGAGCTATGTGCAGTTTCATACACTATTTTGTCTAATCTACTAAATTGGGACTGAAACTATCAAGGTCAAATTCAGATTTTTTTATCCAATGTAGAATAAATTTATCTCGTATTGAATTATTATTTTAGTGCAAAAGCTAAAAACTACTAGGGTTTCGGAACGACCACTGCTGGGAAAATTAGTAAATAAAAGCGAATAAATGGCGCTTAAACCCGGTATTCTACTGCGTTCTGTTGTCAAAAATTAGGAGCAGCGAGCTCGTCTTGGTCGCATTTTAGATTATATTATAACACTATTTTGTAATTCTATTTTGATTGTGTTCTTAAAGTATGCTAACTTGTATAACATCGATTAAAATTTTATATTTCGAATATTACAGTATGAAATTAGACAGACAGACATGAGATTAGATGACAGATATTTTAATTCTACTTACTGGTATCAGTCATCTTGCGCGGCATGCCTCTACTCCTGACAGGCACAGTTGGCGCCTGCGCTTTCTTCTGGTTGGCCTGCACTTCCGTCGCCTTGGCCAACAGTTCACTCCGGAGGGCCACAGACTTGGGCTTCCGTTTTAACGTGAAATGTTTCACTGGATTTGGTTGTTGTCCTACCTGAAGAGTTAATTATAAGGAATACAAGCAGCACTTTTGCGTTTAAAGAATATCAGAGGGGGCAGCTTTAGGGGACGTCAAAATAAGTTTTGCACACGCTCCTCTTTCCATAAATAGTATCACATCCTAATCCTTGTTTATTATTATTTAATATAATTTCTTACGGCTCTAAAAAGACAAAGCAATTCGGATTCTCTTTTAAAAGTTGAAACCAAATATGAGTTATTTTTAATTAATTTTAGTTAGTTTTAATTTAAGTTTGTATTCATTTAGTTATATGCACAATACTACGTTTACTACTATTTCCATAAATAATTCAACCAAATATTCGTAAGATGTAGATGGATAAGGGTAATTTCAGATAGAGGAGCGCAGAGGAGAGGATTTTTTTATAAGTCAAAAATAAATTTTTAACTTTTGACATATATTGCAATAAGAGAGCGAGCGCGCGAGAGAGCGTTTATACACTTTGGCTTTGGCAATAAAGTCTTATTTTCAATTGAGTTAATAAATTCCTCTGGCAATTTTCCTCTGACCCTAAGATCACAATGACAAGAATCACAGGCACAGCAACAATGGGCCTTATTTAGCAAGATGTCGGGAATGGTGATAAGCCTTACAAATAGAAGCTTTACATAATAACAAAAGACTTATGTTAAGCAGTCCCTAACCATGGCGTTTATCGAGCGCTATAATCTGTCATATCTCATATTCTCAAGTGTACATAATAATAAATCTGTTGCGGGATATAATAACTTTATTTGGGTTTATCTATGGTGCCATGCTGCAGGAGCAGGGCAGCATGGCGAAATTCAGTGATAGCTAAGGGGCGTTACTAAATCGTCTGGTAGTAACGTCCTATTTCTAAGGAAAAGCAAACCAGAATTTATTGTCATATGTCATACGTTAGTGTGTAATGTTTTTTGACACTGAAATGCGGATACGCAGTAACGTCAGTCTTGCGTACCGCTTTTGGAGTAACCCTCCTAGGTAAATCTTGTTGCATATGACTTACTGGGGCATGAATAGTGCCAGTTTTTTCAATCCTTCTATGATCAGATCTATCAAAAGCAGTGTTATATTTCCCATTATTCTTTACATAATTCCACTTTCAATCAGATAAACCACTTACCACAGACACTAAAGCATTCTTATTTAAATATAGGCACTCGAGAGGTAGTAGTCCAAGGTCCGAATGTTTGGCTAGAGCCCGCCGCAACTCGGTGATCATATCACTGAAGATGGGGCGGGTCTCGTCGAACTCCGCTATCTCTGTGTTGAGGGTCCCAGCGGAGGGAAACGTCTTGAGAACCTCCGCCAACATCGCCACCCATAAGTCTGAGTCCACAGCGGCCACTTCGATGATCTCTTCCAGTTCATTTCGCCACTGAAAAAAAATTGTTTTTAGTTATTTATTTCATCATTATCATCATCAGGTCTTTTTGTCTCCACTGCAGGAGCACAACCCTCTCTGTACTACCAGAGCTATATGGCCAGAGCAGCCAGAGGATTTGGCCTACACTCTCCACGCTGGAGAGGTCTGATTGATGTTTATTATTTTATTTTATTTCCTAAGTCACCTTCTACGACATCCACAGGAGGACTTGGAGTGTCCCTTTACTACTCTGCCGGAAAACACACGACATATCATTTATTTATTAAAACTTTATTGATCCACAATTAAAATTGTTTACTACTAACAGACTTAATGCTAAGAGCGTCAATCATCAACAAATTTGCTTAAAGCGAAACACCGCTGATCGCAAATAAAAACAGAAGAAAAAAAAAGGGGTGTTCTGTCTCAGTCAACCATAGTGATAAACAGATATTATGGCAGGTGGAGCAAGGCACTGAGCGAATGGTGGCTCAGAACGGGTAAGAGGCGTCGGGTGTCCGCCTATGCAATGGGTTTATTTATTTATTTGCACACGGAAAATGTATACAGAGAATTCATAAAATAAAAGTTGTACAAAGGCACTACTTATCTCAAAAGAGATCTCTTTAAGTAGGCCTGTGAGAGATGTTTATGTAAGAGAGGCATACAGGTATGTTCATACATAGGATTGAGAAAGAACAAAATTAAAATTACATAAAACTACAAAGTAAATTAAATATATACTTTAACATAAAAAGTATAGGTTACAATTAAGATGATTCCAATAAATAATGATCTTTTACTCATCTTTTAAACACAGAAATCATTTTAGATTCGCATATAGCAGGTGGTTATGGGTTGACAACATAATCAAAGTCACGGGTCACACCTGGATGAGAGCAGCACAGGACCGAGATAGGTGGCATCAACAAAGAGAGGCCTATGCTCAGCAAGGGGCAATATGGAGGAGGGCTGGGATGATGATGATGTTATGTGAGGTAAGAAAATTCATTGTGAGTATTATTAACATTTATTTTATTACAAATAATGTGAGGCAAATTATAATGCAGCGAGACAAATTCATTTCTTGTGGTGTATACCACAACATTTGGGAAGTAAAGATAATTTTGGTATCATTCAATTCAAATAAAATTCAAAAATTTTATATTTTTTTCCACAATACTACATTTTACATAACAATATAATATTAACTAAACTAACTAACAATAATTACATTTTACATTAACTTAATGTTTTGAAATGGAAAAAGGGGCAGATGACTGACCTCTATGGACCAGACTAACAGGGGATGGAGAAAGATGGAATCTGTTGGGGGAGACTTTTCCATCTATAGGAGCACCAAAGATTAACATGAATTAAAAAAAATTAAATGTATATTGTTATATAGAATTAAAGTATAGGCTAATAAATAATAAATAAATAATGTAACTGAGAACCGGGAGAAACCTCTGGTCAATGATTTTATAAAGTCCATGTGTGCAATTTTACATACAGGTAAGAAAAGGTATATTGTTCTTCATACCTTGACCTTGGCTCAAAACCAAACGTGTATTTTGGTTTCAATGAAACCTCAAAAATCTAGCTGAAACTGGCTAAAATATAGGTATTACACTGTTACAAACTCTTCTACCGTTCAGATTCAGATGATAATATTATACCATTCAAATGATATTACTACTTCTCAAAGTACCTTCTTCACACATACATATACATAATACCTTCTTCACACATTTAAGTTTATTCTAGTGACCAGACGTTTGAGTTTGTTTATCATATTGATCAATAGTGCAAGGACATAAATGTATTCAGTGGAAAAAATCTAAAGGATGCATGTTTTAAATACATATATGCAAAGAATAAAACTGTATCTACTTATGTGAACATAAAAAGGCAATAATATTGTGACTGTTAGTACAATATTTACGAAATACGAAGGTATTTATCACCTTTTCTTCTTTAGGCCTTGAAAAGGACCTACAGGCTACTTGATAACTAAATTATAGGTTATAAGAACAAAAGTGCATGTTGCAAGCAATGTCGGCGATAATAGCTAACAAGCAGCTGTATAATATTGGTGTTATCGCTCAATTACATACAAAACAATTATTATTCGCAGCCTAGACCATGAAACACAAGAAATAGGAGGGAAAATGCCTATGATGCATTTGTGTTTATTATGCGTGTCCAATGCTGAATATCGAAATGCATTATACATTATTATTGTAAACGATTTTATTGGAAAATCGTCAAATAAATACAAATATTTATTTAGTAATTTTAAATGTAAATTACGATTTGACAACAAATAAAACTAATGCATTTATAAAAAAATACTTCTCTTTCTAACTAATCAAATACTCATGTGAATGAAAGAGACGAAAAACACAACAGTTACGCAAATCATAGAACACCAAAGAGAAAAGTTACCTCTTCAACATTTCTGCGCGGGATATGAAAGAAACTTAGCAATAATTTTAGTTTCACTTGCGTTTGTAAATCTGGAAAACAATCCTTAATATTTTTCAGCACTTCTGCGTTTAATTGAGTACAAATTGAACCAGTCGTCCACGAATCATTCGATGTACCAAGTTTATTGTGGAGCCACAAAGATGTGTCACTATCCCGCACGTTCGCCATCTTGTAACTGAACAGAAATAGTGACGTGACATGTTTACCATGTGTCATTTATACAATAGTACAAATAATTAGTAGTATAGTACATTTACTATTTTTGCTTTATAATAGTAGCAAGCATTGTTTTTTACGGTTTTTTAATGCTAATGTATTATATAGTCTTCTTACTTACTTACTTACTTCCGTCGAGGACAAATTTTTTCCGCAATTAGGCCCGAAATTGCCGGTCCCGTTTTGCGTGGGGAGCTGCCACCGGCCTCAGTTCTCGAACCAGCCCAGCTCCTGCAGGAAGCCTAGAACGCCTGTGGGCGCCCTGCACGCTTCCGCCATGGTTCCCGGGTGTTCTAGGAACCTTCTTCTTATGTGTGCGACGCCATCGCACTCCAGGAGGAGATGGCTCGCAGTTTCTTCAGCCTCCATGCATGCTCTGCACAGAGGACTGTTAGTTAAACCTAGGGTGAAGAGGTGTTTATTTAGTGCACAATGACCAGTAATGATGTCAATCATACGGCGTAGGTTCCTCCTTGGCAGTGCTAACAGACGTCGGGATAAGCGTCTGTCCCATTGGGGCAGCGCCTCCCTAGCCTGTCGGCACGTCTGGAGGGATTGCCATGATTGAGCCTGTTCTTCGCCAATTCGACCTTTGATCCAGGAGCGAACCTGCGTGAAGGGAATCGGGGCCATCGGAAGGGGACCCTCCGGTGACATGCTCGATCCCCGACGCGCCAGCTCGTCCGCTGCATCGTTACCCAGTGAGTTACTGTGACCTTTGATCCATTGGAGAGTTACTTTGTTGTACTTACAGAGATTATCCAGGGATCTGTGGCATTCTTGTACTAAGGCAGAGTCCACGTATGCTCTCCTCAGGGCAAGAAGAATTGCTGCGCTGTCTGTCAGGATACGGATGGACAAACCTGATACTTTTCTCCTGGTAATTTCTGTTGCTGCGTGGGTTATGGCTGCACACTCGGCTTGAAAAATAGAGTTTTCTTTACCCAAGGCAGCTGCAGAGTGGATGTTGAGATCGTGGGAGAATACACCAGCACCTACACCGTTGTGTGTTTTCGAGCCGTCTGTGTATACTCTCACTTCTTCAGTACCTGAGCTGTCTGATGGTGCTTCATGTAATTGTATTTTGTATTTTTTGTCAAAAATAAATTGTTTGCGGATCCTGTCGTTTATAGCACCTATAAGGTGTGATGCCCCTAGGGCTATTGAGAGGATTTGTGTGTGTGGTGCCTTGTCTTTATGTTTCCATAGGCCCAACGTATGAAGTCTTGCAGCTGCGACTTGTGCTTCTTGTTTTATGTGTAGGTGTAGCGATCTAATATCTAGGATTGCCTCTAATGCTGCCGTTGGGCAAGATTTCATGCCGCCTCCTATCGCCAGGCATGCTGTTCTTTGAAATCGCTGTAGTTTCTCTTGTACTGTAATCAAAGTAGTTCGATACCACCATACTATTGCAGCGTATGTGAGTCCTGGTCTGATGACTGTGATGTACAGCCATTTCATGATTTTCGGGGTTAGTCCCCAGTTTTTGCCTACTAGTCTTCGGCAGTTCCATAGGTTTATGTAGGCTTTGTTTAGTTTTTCATCAAGATGCGTGCTCCAATTCAGCTTGGAGTCCAGTATTACGCCTAGGTATTTGACCTCTTTCGATAGTGTGAGTGTCGTACCAAAGAGCTTGGGTGGTTCGTAGTTGCCTAGGGCTCTTTTGTTTGTAAACATAACTAGTTCTGTTTTGTTCGCATTTACTGAGAGGTCATGTTTGTTACACCAATCTACAATGCGTAATGCACTTCTGGTTAGGCTGCATACGACGCTAGCCGAGTTCCCTTGTATGAGTATGGCCAAGTCATCAGCGTAGCCTACTGTATAGTAGTGTTTCTTGTTTAGGGATGTAATTAGATCATCTACCACTAAGCTCCACAATAGGGGTGAAAGTACCCCTCCTTGTGGGCACCCTCTGGTTGCCATTGATGAGGTTGTATTTCTGTGTCTTTGTTTAGTCTATTGCTTATGTATCTAGGCAACCGTGGTTTTGTTATCTTGAAATAAAAACTAGAAAAGAATGGTTGTTTTATAAACTGGATTTATTAATATTTATTAGGAATATGGAGTATTCCATGTGCTAATAGTAATTTAACAGGTTATGGGCCGCCCCATATTCCTTTTTTCGGTTTAAGATTTGTTTTTATAGCTTACAATAAAAAGCAAAATGGCTCTAATGAAGGTTCAGGAAATGATAGCTAAGTTGGAAGAAGGAGATAATTTTCATAATTGGAAATTTCGGGTGGAGTTATTTTTGGAGGCCAAGGGTCTCAGTGATATATTGAAAATTTCTGAGACAAAAGATGAAAATAAAAGAAGAGATGCGGAAGTTCGTTCAATTGTTGTGCAGTGCATAGGAGACAGGTATTTGAGTGCTGTTAGGGAATGCAAAAGTGCGATGGAAATGATGAATGCACTAGAAAACACATTCGTGAGGAAAAGTGTTATGAATAAATATAATTTAAAAAAGAAGTTGATTAATTTGAAATGTGACAGTAACGAAAAATTACAAGATTTTTTCTTGAAATTTGACAAGTTAATAAACGACAATGAAAATATTTTAAGAATGGATGAATCTGATAAAGTTGTCCATTTATTACTAGCTTTACCAGAAAAGTTTGACAATGTTACAACAGCTTTAGAAGCAATGAATGAAGATTTAACTCTAGAGAAAACGAAAAGGACATTACTTGATGCAGAAATAAGATTGGATACCTTGGTTTTAGAAAAACGTGAAAATGCATTCAATTTAGAATGTTGGAATTGCAAAGAAAAGGGACACAAATCTATATATTGTCGCAAAACTTTTCCTAATAGGCAGGATTATAATCTCCAGCGAGAAATTCCCATACGAGGCAGTGAATTTCATAGACGTGGTCGAGGCAGATTTCAAAGCCGTGGTCGTGGTGGTATCTTTAGAGCAACGACATCAAGGGATAACGCAATAATAGGTGACAAAGAAGCAACAAAGGATGAAATGGGTTGTATGATTGATGAAGAATTCAGTTTAAATTGTAAGGAGTTTTTTGATCGTTCAATTTCTTTTGTGGTAGACTCAGGTGCATCACAAAACTTTATTTCAGATGTTTATGTACATTTTATGACAAACGTAACGAAATTAGAATATCCTATAAAAATAAACACAGCTAATGGTGACAAGTTAATTGCTTACCATAGTGGAAAGTTATTGGTCAAATTTGGAAATACTAAGATAACTATTCAAGGACTCATTGTACCGAATTTAGTTTATAATTTACTTTCTGTGAGAAAGCTACTAGAAAACCCGAACGAAATAGTATTTAAAAGAGGATACGCAAAGATAACATTTTTTGAAGGTTCTGTTATATGGGCGTACAATAATGAGAAATTGTATATTTTAGAGGGTAAAATTATAGCAGTTAATGAAGATGCAGCTTTATATTCAGATGTTGGCAAGTTATGGCACAGACGTTTAGGCCATACTAGTAGTAAAACATTGCAAAGACTACAGCTACCAGCTTACAATAAAATATGTGATGTATGTATGAAAGGTAAGGCAACCAGGTTACCATTTAAATCACTAGAACAACCGAGGTCACACCAAGTTTTAGAACTTATACATAGTGATATAGCGGGTCCATCCAATATTACAACAATACAGGGTGAAATTTACTTTCAAACAATAATTGATGATTACTCTCACTTTTGTGTAGTCTTCTTGTTAAAGCGTAAAGCTGAAGCAGCTGAAAATATAATTAAATATATTCAACGATATGAGAATGAATTAGAAAAATCTGTGAAACGGATTAGGTGTGATAATGGTGGTGAATATAGTTGCAATCAATTGAAGCAGTTTTGCGAAATGAAAGGTATAGTAATAGAATATAGTTTACCGTATTCGCCAGCAAGCAATGGTAGCAGAGCGTAGTTTCGATCTACGGACCTTTGCAGAACGAATGAATAGGAGTTTATATAATAAGGCAAGGGTTATGCTTATTGAAACTAAACTACCAAAGAATTTGTGGGGTGAAGCTATAAAATGTGCGGCTTATCAGCTTAATCGTTGTACATCTGCAGCTATCAACTTTAGAACTCCGTGTGAAGTGCTCTATGGGACAAGAGATTTAAGCAAACTTCGTGCATTTGGTGCAAAAGCGTGGGCTTATATTTTACCAAAATCAGATAAATTTTCAGAAAGAGCTTGTCAGTGCAGAATGGTAGGATATGCAAGGACTGGATATAATTTATGGGATCCTAAGGAAAATAAAATAATTGTGTCACGAGATGTAAGATTTGATGAAAATGATATTATATATAATGAAAGCAACAAAATGATATATGACGCGCAAAGAGTTATAATTTCAGAAACAAGTATAAATAATGAGCTTAATGCAGAAACAGGCAATAACAATGAAGATATTAGAAGAGAGATTGTAGTTGATAATACAAACTTTGAAGATAATGTGATGGAACCCGAAGAAATATTTGAAGATTGTACTAATGAAGATATAATTGAAAGAAATGATACTATAAATGAAAACGTTATAAGAACGAGAAGTGGAAGAATAGTTAGGCCCCCGAAAAGGTTAGAAGACTATGAAACACACGTAGCTTACTGTTTATGTACAGGTGATCCAGGTTCTTATAAAGAGGCAGTCGAAAGGGGTCAAAAATGGCAAGAAGCAATAACTAAAGAATTAAATTCCTTGAAATGTTTGGAAACATGGGAAAAGACAGTGTTACCAAAGGACAAAAAAGCTATAGATACAAAATGGGTATTTACTACAAAGAAAGATGGGACAAAAAAGGCTAGGTTGGTGGCAAAGGGATTTCAAGAAGAAACTCTATTTAATGTATATTCGCCAGTAGCTCGTATGCCTACAATTCGTATGATGCTGAGTCAAGCAGTACAAAATGAAATGTATATGAAACAACTGGATGTACCAACGGCATTTCTAAATGGCTTTCTTAAAGAAGATGTATACATAAAACCACCTCAAGGTGTTGATATTGAAAAAGGCTTTGTACTGAAGCTAAAAAGATCCCTCTATGGGTTAAAACAAGCCCCAAAGTGCTGGAATGAAAGATTTCATACCTTTTTGGTTGAAAAAGGATTTGTTCAATCAAAGCATGATTTTTGTTTGTATATTTCGGAGGGTGTATTTTTACTAGTTTACGTTGACGATATTATTTTAATGTCAAAAGATATTTCAAACTTGAATAAAGTGTATGAACTTTTAAAAAATGAATTTAATGTGAAGGATCTTGGGGAAGTAAGTACATATTTAGGACTTAATATTGTGAGGACCAAAGAACAAGTTTTAATTAATCAGGAATCGGCAATAGATAGGTTGCTTGAAAAATTTAATATGACAGATTGCAAAGGTGCTGAAACACCAATGGAAGTAAATTTCACAAATAATGACATGGAACCAATTGTCTTAGATGTACCTTATCGTGAACTTATAGGTTGTTTATTATATTTAGCTACTTCCAGCAGACCGGATATTTGTTTTTCAGTGTCATTTTTAAGTAGATATTTGGATAAACCTACTATATCTCTGTGGAAAGCTGCTAAGCGTGTATTACGTTACTTAAAACAAACGAAATCAAAATCTCTAATATATAAACGTGATGGTAATAATTGTCTGTTAGTTGGTTATACTGATGCTGACTGGGCTGGGGATAAAATGGATAGAAAAAGTGTAAGTGGAGCATTAGTCTATTACAAAAATAATTTATTGTCCTGGTTCTGTAAGAAACAAAATGTTGTCGCCTTATCAACAGCCGAAGCTGAATATATAGCTGCTGCTTTTGCTTCAACAGAGTTAGTTTATTTAAAAGGTTTATTACAGGACTTTACATGTCCATCAGATTCAATTTTAAATGTTGATAATCAAAGTGCTATCAAACTGATGGAATCTAATGAAAATAGCAAGAGATCAAAGCATATTGATATAAAATATCATTATGTTAAAGATTTGGTTATTAAAAAAGAAATTATTGTAAAATATGTGAACACAAATGAAAATGTGGCAGATATTTTAACTAAAGCTTTAGGCAAACTAAAACATAATTATTTCATGGAAAAACTTGGTTTTAATTGATAATTTAAATAACTTTAGTATTTTTAGATATACTGAGTGCTAGGTAATGTTACAAGACAAATAATTTGTTTTTGTTGTTTAATTTGAAATATATATTAGACTCAATAAGTAGTTATATTTTATTGTTTTGTAAAATCTGTATTTTTGTTACAAAATTGTGGGGAATTATTTTTTATTTTCTGTAAGTTTGTAGGTTTGTTAGTTTGCATTGTTTAAAGACTATGTTTGCATTAATTGTTATAATATTCTTGCAATTCTTATTTTTAATACAAAATTAGAATTGAGGGGGGATGATGAGGTTGTATTTCTGTGTCTTTGTTTAGTCTATTGCTTATGTATCTAGGCAACCGTGGTTTTGTTATCTTGAAATAAAAACTAGAAAAGAATGGTTGTTTTATAAACTGGATTTATTAATATTTATTAGGAATATGGAGTATTCCATGTGCTAATAGTAATTTAACAGCCATTACTTTTGTGGTTTCACTCATGTCTAGTTTTATGTTGCGCAGTTTCAACATGTTGGATATCCAGCCAGTTACAGTGCCCGGCACTTCATGTCTATTAAGGGCCTCTTGTATGCACTTAAAGTTTGTCTTATCGAACGCTCCTTCTATGTCGATGAAGGTTCCTAGACACAGATGTTTGCTGTGTATAGCATTTTCCAGTATTGTTACCACTTCATGTAACGCTGTTTCTGTTGACTTTCCCGTGCAATAGGCATGTTGCTTGGGATGTAAGGGATGTTTGATTAATGCCGTATCTCTAATGTGCCTGTCACATAATCTTTCCAACACCTTGAGAAGGAAGGAAGAGAGGCTTATAGGTCTAAATGATTTGGCATTTGTGTAGTCTGTTTTTCCAGGTTTTGGTATGAATATTACTTTAACCTCCCGCCATTGCTGGGGAATATACCTGTGTGCTAGGCAGGCTGTTAGTAGGTGGGTTAAGTGTTCCAGTAAGACTTTTCCTCCCCATTTAAGGAGGCCAGGGAAAATGCCATCCGGGCCTGGTGATTTGAAAGGTTGGAAGCTGTTTATAGCCCATTCTACTCTGTCTAATGTAACTATCTCCTGGGCTAAATTCCAGTCTTGTTCTGTAGGATTATGTGTTGATTCCTCTGGTTTTTCCAGGTGGTCGTATTTAAGGCAGCCTGGAAAGTGGGTTTCTAATAGTATTTCACATATTTCTTCCGTGTTAGCGGAGTAACTGCCGTCCAGTTTTTTAAGAGTACCGATCGTTTTGTTGCCCCCACCTGACAGTAATTTGCAGACTCTGGAAGCTTCAGACGTAGTTTCGATACTCGTGCAGTATTTACACCAGGATTTGCGTTTGAATTTTCTGATCCTGTTCTTGTAGTTGGAACGAGCTATAGCATAGTTGTCCCAGTCTCTTTCGTTTCTAGTATTCATCGCTCGGTTTAGGAGTTGGTGTACTTGATTCTTGCGTCTTTCTAGTTCAGGGCCCCAGAACTTTTTACCGCCTTTGGGGCAGCAACCTCTGGTGCTGAGAGGGCAAGATGTTTCGTAGCTTTGTGTAATAGCCTGTGATATGGTTTTGGCATAACCTTCTACATTTGGGAGGCTGTTTAGAACCGTACGTTGTTGTATCGGTCCAAGTTTGTTTTGCAGAAGTTTCGTATATGTGCTTCTGTCAGTTTTTCTCGGGTTTCTGTAGGGAACAGGTTTGGCAATTGTAAAGTTTACCTTGTATCGTAGCCATCTATGATCCGAGCAGGATGCCTCGTCAGATACGTGCCAGTCAGAGATGTATTCTAGGATGCCGTCTGTAGCTAGGGTGAGGTCAATAATGGTACGACATCGTTTAGTTATAAACGTAGGTTTATTACCTTTGTTTAGTATGTTGAGATTTGTCTGTATAAGGTAGTTTACCAGTTCATCCCCCCTGGGATTGGATTTCTCCATACCCCAAAGAGGGTGATGCGCATTGGCGTCGACGGAGACAATGAGCTCCAGGTTGTTTATTTCACAGTAACTTACCAGTTCTATGAGTTCACGAGTTGGTATGTCGGCGCCGACGTCTCCTGGGAGGTAGACGGAGGCGATCACTGTATTCATTATATAGTCTTACACTTACTCATTTACATTACGTAGCTCAGTATCTTTATACAAAATATGTTATATTTTCAACAAATAAATTATAAACAAGAAAACTTAGTAAAACTAAACTAACAACTCCTAGCAAGTCGCTGTCCCTTAGTCCCTAGAAGGCTGGCAACATTGACACGTTGTACGATAATGCTTATCTTATCTTTTGAGTCAGATAAAAGTCAGCCTCCTGGTCACACGAAATTTCAGTAAATTTTCGGGTGACAGTGTTATATATTTTATGCACCAATGGTCCCAATGGCCCCGTATCGTAATCATAATCAGTTTAGGTTATGGATACCTTACGACTTTAGTTCGGTATTTCGGTACAAACGGTTTTTTGTATGGAAAAACCATTCGTTTCAGTGACTCCGCGTTTCATTTGCACTTCTAATTCCTTATACTTACTCTTAATACTTATCAGTAAGAAATAATTCTTACTGATAAGTATTTGTAAAATAGTAATAAAAGACGTGCGTAAAATATTATAGTAATATTAAATTATTATAGTATATTGCATCATCATGATGGACCATGGTACTATCTTTAAATAGTTAAAATTAAATGTACAACACTACAGTTTGTCTATGGTTGGATTGCACGTCATGACAGTTTCTTTTTTAAATACCGGCTCTGAAATAAACCTTTACGAAGCCAAAGAACATACGTTTTCCTTGTGGGTACATTATTTCTATTCTAGCAAGAAACGTTAATCCATAGCGTTATTTACCGTGAAGTTAAAGGACATGATCATGAAATAGTCTCTCTAATATACATACATCTAGATTATTTTTCTAGTCTAACGAGCACTGAGCACTGGGGCTTTGCCGAAGATGTAGATTAAGTAATTTTTACATAAATTGTATGGGAACCCTTTAGCTTCATGACTACAACCTTGCCATTCAAAATGTGACAAACGCGGTTGTCGCTTTTAAGGCAATTTAAAGTTTTTTTTTTTACTCTTTGGTTGACGCGGTATTTTTGAAATATTTTCACTTTTGCTAAGCAATATTATTGATTTATCAACCATTGCGTACATATTTTCTGTTGATTTATAAGTATTATATCATATAAATCGTGGAATTAGTATAAACAATGTCTGAGACATCTATTCCTACAAATTTATATGAAGAGGTTTTAAATGAAGACAATACTTGCGATTTATCTTCCAGGGAATTGGATACTGTTCCAAAATTACAAAATAAATTGCTAACGGTGAGTTTTTTAATTATACCTTTGGGGTTACTGGTACATAAGTAGGTACTTTATTAATTTTAATTTTATTCCAGGTTCTTTACTTGCAAAATAACAAAATATCGAAATTGCCTGATGACCTTTTCCCATCTCTACCCAGTTTAATGTGGCTAGACTTGAGAAATAATTGCCTAACCGAAATTCCGAAGTCAATACAATTCCATCCATGTCTCACACATTTGCTACTACAGAACAACAAATTAACATCCCTCCCTGACGAACTAGGCACGCTTAACTTAAAAGTTTTACAATTTAGTGGAAACCCTCTAACTTACCCGCCTAAAGACATTTTAGACGCAGGTTTATCAAAAATATTAACTTTTCTAAACAATAAATACGTTGACAATGTGTTTGTACAGTCGCAAACAGAACTGTCTGAAGATGCTCAAAGTACATTCGATACGATAAGTCAAGGCGTGGTGAGTTACAATTCCGTCTTAGACCGAAGTCATTCAAAGCAGAAACCTCTATCGATTAAACTGAACGAAAAAGAAGTGGACTCTGAAGAGGAATATTACGAGAAAATAAAAGGAAAATGCCCTAAACTGGCCAAGAGTCGACACAAGACCTTAGCGCCATATTGTCAGAGTTCAAAATACGTTGAAACGCCTCGTACGGACAGTAGGGCGGTAGCGAATATGAAGATAAAACAGAGTTACTTGAAGGACCAGGCGATAAAGAAACATAAAGATCTATTGGCAACCAGAGAAAAGATATTGCAGGATAGGAAGTAAGTATACATAATTTGTTGTTTTTAATTTCGTGCTCCTGACGTGGAGACTAACCGTCTTATTATAAAACGCAGACTAACTTTGTTACTAGGTTTAAACCATTATCCGACCTAATCAAGTTAACATTTCCAGTTAAGAAAACGGCATATTATTAGATGTCAACTAGATTTGGTCGGATAATGTTTAAACCTAGTAACAATTAAGTTAATTAGTCTGCGTTTTATAATAAGACGGTAAAAGACCTGATGATAATAATTAATTTAGAGAGCGTTCGTCGCTTGCAATTATAATATGAACTTTACTACACTATAACTACATATATCTACTTAAAGGTAATGTTAGTTGTAAAAAAAAATATAAATTATCTTCGCTAAATTCAGTGGCTCGTTGGGAATACGCATTGTTCGCACTTGGATGGGTCGCCAAAAGTGGAAAAGATGCTCCGTTTGGTCCCAGTAGTGGCAGTCGTCAAGCTGTGTGTTGGCTACTTACAAACTAACCAACTCCATTCAATCCCCTCTTTGCATGCAGCAATTTCTTAGATACATACCTACATACATAATATCACGCCTAGGCTGTTTCCCACAGGGGTAGGCAGCGACTATGAACCAATGGATAATTTCTTTGATAAAGTATTATTAATAAAGTTGTACAGAAATAATTATTAAAAAATTGCATAGTAGATATTTTATGTACTTACATCCATACTTAGATATCATCATTGCATATAATATTTTCTAGAAACATACAACTCCTCCAGAACTGGCGGCGGGAGTACCGGATCAAGCAGGTAAAAACAATTGAAATAAATATAAGGTTTTTGTAGTGCCGAAGTACTTACTAAGACAAATGAAATAAGCCCAAACTCGATGGAGTTGCGTCGTTTTATTACTGAGTTCCATCGTCCACTTTCCGTCTCCGTGGTCAGACTCTAGACATCGCATCATCTACCGTAAAGGGCTCGTCAAGTCAAACGAGTCCTACTCAATGAGGTAGGTTAGGTATGGTGCTTTTTAACTGAGTCCTGTCGAATATCTCCCGGCTCCATTATCAGAGCTGCTCATAGACTCATCTCATCCGACTTTCAGTATGCAACATTTTAGCGCAATGGGTTGAGGATAACTGTTTGAAAACTTCGACTTTCATACGAGACGAGAAGAATCCGCTGCATTTTAAGTTTTTTCTCTTCACCCAGACCAGCATCGTTATCTCAGAGTATTCTTTTATCGTCCTCGCGATGTAAGGCTGACTTACACCGGCAGCGTGCAACGCACTTCGTCAAACCATACTCAGCTTTGTTTCTTTTAACGTAATGCACGTTATAGCTTGAACAAAACAAAAGCAACGCCAAGCGGCCGACTTCTTTTCTTTTTTTCAAGCTATTCTATTCTTCTTTTCTTATCGTGTGTGTTAGTGACTAACACTAGTGTCAGAGTTTTTAAACCGCCTTAAAGGCCTCTGACATGGTTTTAGGTAACGACCAATGTCAAAGACAGTGACCGGGACCGACGGCTTAACGTGCCCTCCGAAGCACGGATCATCTCACTTGTCGGACAATCAGGTGATCAGCCTGCAATGTCCTAACCAAACTAGGACAACAACACAAAGTCGTTGCCCCCGCCAGGAATCGAACCCGCGACCTCCGGGTATGAGCCGAACGCTCTAACCACTACACCACGAAGGCAGTTATTATTATTATATTAGCTATTCTATGCATTTTGTTGATAGAAATAAAGGTGACTATGGTTTGAAAGTAACCGCTGCCGTTCCGGTGTGAATTATAAGTACCTAGGGATCAGGAGGAATTACGGAGTGATATTGCTGTCAAAAGTATGGATAATTGGATATGACTAAAATTCCCAGGATTTCTCGAGAATCGGTACCTTAGTAACGAAAGTAAATACCTTACTACGATTTCGAATGAAGATTATTCTACTGCTTGTAATATACACAATCTTCCCCTTTAAATGTTATGGGCTTTTAGTCACATCCATACTTTTGATAGCAATAGCACCCGTGATTCCGATCTCTGATTATAAGCCAAAAATCCCTTTGACGCAGGTGTCAGCAGACGGCGACTACCGGCTGGAACCCAAAGCCTTTCCCTACGCAACCAGCCCTGAGTACATGACGCTGCTCACCAGAGAGGACATCGAGAAAGACCTCCCGGACAAATACCGCAAGAAGTTAGTTAGAAGGTACGAATGTAGGCATGTGGGTGACCTACGCCTACGCTTCGCTTGCCGGCTTAACCGGCTATCGGTTCGTTGCGCTGTGTCCCGCCCACTGCCACTTCGAGCTAAACCTGGGCTATGTCAGTGACTTTTGTTCTCCTACGAATTTTCTCATTCCTGATTCTCCTGATCTACATGCGGTTTCCATGCATCAGTAGATAGAGTAATTAAATATGAAGATTTATACATGTGTAAAATACGTAGATATGCTGGGGAGTATCGCTAGTTACAAATACAACATTTTATCCTTTCAAGGTCTAGACCGACTGTGCCGAGGAAGAGTAACGGCGACGTTCACTTGGCGATGAAGATAAAGCAGTTGTTTGAGAATTTAGAAGCGATCGACCTGAACAGAAGGGACATGACGCCCAGGACAGAGCAGAAGGTGCTTCTGTCTGAAATACAGAAGGTAAGGGATTTTAAGGTTATTTATTTAGTTTAACTTCATGACAAAACTGTAACAGGCGGACTTAAAACCTTTCCTACTAGTCAACCTACATGTATAAGGTTCAACAGTACTTAGTTAGATTTTTTTATTAGCCTTTTTTGTCCTTGTCCTATGGGGGAGACCATTGCCCAGCATTTAGAAATTTTTATTTATTTAAATTTAAACAGTAGGCCAAAGATGACTGCCTCCGTGGTCCAGTGGTCAAGGCGTTCGCCTTGTGATGCGGAGGTCATGGGTTCGAATCCCACTGGGAAGCAAGTGAAAAGTTGTTTCCAGTCTGGTTAGAGTTTCGGGGTACGTATAAACTGTGGGTCTCGAACGCCATCTAGCGTCTGCTCAAACCTAGCCTAGGATGAGTTTTATACCGTTTGGGTTGCGGAGATCAGACGGCAGTCGCTCTGTGTAAACCAGTAACCTGGTTAACCTAGGCGGGTTAGCTGAAGCGTTACCGCAGAGGATGCAACCGGAAATACGCTCGAATCATGATGAATAGGATAGGCCAAAGTAAAAGAGGACATAGGATAATATGGTCAATGGGTAAAGCATTCCAGAGCCGTGAAGCTTGTAGGGTAAAAATGTTTGTAATGCATTTTGAGTCTTGAATTACTTAACACAAAGGCAATCAAACTATTTGGACATTCTGTCATTTAAACAGCTATGTCCTGGAAGGAAATAATCTACCTGATGAGCTAGAATATTTTTTTTGTCCACATCCGTAGACCGAAGAGGTTTCTCATCAATGACGGATTTCTCAAAGTATGTCAGATGCCTTTAGGCAGTCTGAAAAAATCTGGCACCAGTAGGTACTGGTTGGCCACTTACACACGTGAAAAACAAACAAACAATTCATTAGACACCATAATTTTATATTTCAGATATCGGAAATAAAACAGAAGCTAATGGAGTTGTCCACTTCGAATACAAGATCCGTGGTGCAAGACTGAAGGTCCTAGATAATAAGGAAGGGCTCTTACCGAGAGCTGTCGCCGATTGTCGCACAAGGTCGCCGGCACAGGGTTGCCATCTGTGCGGTTTTACCCGGACAATTTTCATTTCATTTATTTAGGAAAAAACATGTTAGGCGTTTTCGGGTCGCGTCGGGTCAAATATTTGTGTCCGGATTGTCAACTTTTGTTAGGTTTCTTAGCAAAAGAAATGACTTTGACCTTGCTCCACCACTGTATCCGGCTTTAACGGTTAAATGTCCGGTTTTTACAATTTTGGAGATGGTAACCCTATGCTAGCGACTGTCGCTTGGTCGCTCGTCTGAAGTGCTATTTTTGAAACGCGGAGTCACCCAAACGAATGGTTTTTCCATACAAAAAATCGTTCGTTTGGTGACTCCGCGTTTGAAAAATCGCACCACTGTGGTGCGTGCCATTCTTTTAATGCGGAGTCACTAAACGAACGGCTTTTTGTATGGAAAAACCATGCGTTTAGGTGACTCCGCGTTTCAAATCAATTTATGGATAAAAACTGCTCGAGAATTTCGCATTCTATGCTGTCAATTGTAATTATTGATTTATTTAATACTTCTTTCTCTTTTAACTTTATGGCGAAGTTTACTTTAACTTTTCTAAAACCGGATGGTATTATTATCATCCGATTTCTAGTACGTTGTATAAACAACGTGGAAGGGACATACCTGTAATGAATTGAACCACAGGCTATAATAGATCACTATAATATAAAGGTAATAAAAAAGTTAAAAAAATAGACATTCCATACAAATTGCCCGGGCGGCAGCACACTTTTGTATAAAAATGCCAATTTTTTTATTAGTTTTTGGCTTTTATTTTAATTTCAATATACTAAACTGGTCTAGCTAGTATAGCATGCGTGGTTCGATTTATTACGGGTATGTCCCTTCCACGTTGTATAGGACATGCCATCCGCGGAGCGCGGGTTAATAATTTACAGGGCTTTACAATTTTTAGCATGATTTCAGTCCAATTGAACAACTTTCGCCAAGGAACATATATCGAAATTACAACAATATTTTTTGGCCTCCCATCAATTTTTTATTTGAAATCACGAAATATATTGTTCTCATAGTTGTTCATATATAAAGGCTGAAACATTATTCAAGTATGTTTCGATTGTACATTAAAACCCCCTGTAAATGAAGAGATACTCGTAAGATGCTTAATTAAAAAAAGACCGCTTCTTTGTCTTCAATGTGTAAAAAAATCTAGCCTGTAGATGTAGGGTTGAGCTACATCTATCAGCACGAAACAGCATGCACTTTCGAATGCTTTTATCCTTTTCCGTCACTGAGAACCGGTCATTTGCTAGAGCGAGAGAGAGCGACGCACGACACGACGCAACGCTTTAGCACCGGCCGTGTTGAAACGCCCGATCGCTCGCTCTCGCTCTATCAAATGTCGGCTCTAAGTGACCAAAAAGGATAGCAGCACAGAAAAGTGCTGTTACATGCTGACAGATGTAGCCCGTAGTGTCCCACTGCTGGGCAAAGCCCTCCCAATGTTTTAAATTACGAAATAAAATACGTTTTTATATGTTGATAATTTTATTGATCTGTCGATGGCCGGCACCATTATAAAATGACATACAAATACAACAAAATGTTGCGTACAGGCGCAAATAAAAATATGACGATTACACAAACGCAAATACAACTTATTGCTACTTCAATACAAGTACTAATTATTGTTTATTGTAAATAAATACATAATAATATATTCAAATTGGGATATTCAATTTGTTCATTAATTTGTGATATATTATAGCTGAATAGTTTGACTCTGACTCTGAGGAAAGAGAGGGGAAGTAGGTGACCAAAGAGCAAGAAAAAAAATCGCTCCCGTAAATTTACACACTACGCCGCTGTGGCGCCGCGCGCCTAGATTAAGTTACAAGGTTTCACACACGGCACAATTTGGCATACAATCTGTTGCTCTACTGCAGCCGTGTACGTTATGGGCCACAAGACGTCTACACACAATCTGCAGTACAGCACCAGATTGGTACTGTAGATTGTATGCTAAATTGTGTCGTGTGTAGCCTTTAGTAGTTATCGTTACTTCGCGGCAGCGGTTTTCGATGCCTGAGTTAAGAGGGCCCTTCCCGGTCCGTCTATCGTCAACGCGAGCATGGTTGGAAATGCTTGTTGTTTCATCCAGCGCAATGATAGAAAAAAAAGCAAAGTGAAAAGAGAAAGATAGCACCTGAGCGCTTAGTTTGCATTATATTGTACGAAATTAGTATTATTATTAACTATTCATTGCACGAATATTAACTTTTCATAGGGTGCGGAAATTTCATAAAACTTGTTCCAGGTGATAAATATTTTTCAGAAAGCCTTACAAAGAGTAGAGTGTGTGAAATAAATGTTTTTCATTTAGAATCTTCATTATATTTGCAAGGTTTATATGCAAATATTTTTTTACTTTTAAAATTCATGAGTACTATATGATCGACCGAAGTTCAGGTAAAATTTGTACAAAAAAGCAGATTTTTGGAGACTTATACTGAATTTGTTTTTTTTTTTTGTTGTTTAATTTCGATGGAAACTTAGAAATAGCGCACAAGATTCATGTTAGTTCAAAAGTTTCTAAGAAAGTTCTGTTACAACGTCATAATTACGTACGAGCGTT
This sequence comes from Acrobasis consociella, assembly GCA_963555685.1. Taxonomy (NCBI): domain Eukaryota; kingdom Metazoa; phylum Arthropoda; class Insecta; order Lepidoptera; family Pyralidae; genus Acrobasis; species Acrobasis consociella. The sequence continues at coordinate 4,149,401 of OY743127.1, forward strand.
TGTATGAAAAGTAAGGCGGGTTGGGCGCTCTTAAATGATCAGCACAGAAACTAACAAAATAAAAGCGCGCGTCGTCGCAGCGGCGTAGTGTGTAATGCTCTTAGGCTGACCCTACATTAGACATGCGCGTATTTCGAGTGTGTGAGCGTACAGCGTGACGTAAACGCTACACGCACGTTAAGCAAACGTCAGGTTAGTGAGGAAAAAAGAACTTCTATATTATAACAATTCTAAATCTCGCTAAAAAAAAATTTAAATGCGCGCTTAGTTTTTCTTTTCTGGGCGCATTTGCGACGAGAGTTATCACGCGACGTATTCTGCTATATCTTTCTAGTTTACTCGTACACACGCCGCACTTAAAAACTCACCGGCGTTCGCGTCGTGTATACGCTCGGGAAACGCGCACGCCTAATGTGGGGTCAGCCTTAGGCGGTGGTATATTGGGTAATATGGACCGGATGGCTCTATGTTAGATTCCAAAGTACTTTGCCGTTAGAGCTGTTTCATATAAATAAAATATCCATACGGATTGTTTATCATCATCGAATTTCACCACATAATTACAAGTTTTTTCAGTTTGTTTCTTCTCTTTTACAACTAGATCTTTCAAACAATGTCCTAAAATGATTAAAAATTGTTGTATAAGATTTCTTCTGCGAGTTAAACTTGTATATTACAATAATAGAAGACAGTTTATATATTATACTACAGATTATAATAAAGCTTACCACAAGCTAAAATAATCATTCGTTTCTACATTATATATATTTGAACATAAAACATTTTCATTATTCCTACACTTACTTTATATAATGATAATGAAAATATTCAGGATGAGAAATACTATAAATCAACTTAAATTAACATAAAGAAGCTTTTTCTTACAATAAAACAAAATCTTAAATGCATTTAATGTGCATACGATACAAATACCGCCAGTGCTCTGTAGTCTGAGCCAAAGCCTATGCGATTATTGTTATAGACAAAAATACAAAATCTTATGTGTTATCAGTACAATAGTATATTTAAAGGAACTAGCAATGGCTTATTGGCTTTAATGATATTTACGGAAATATTTCACCTTTTTCTGACAAAAAAAAACCTTAGAAAGAATCAACTATTATAAATCTTTTACACGTTCCATCTTGCGAATAGTTCTATTATGATACGTAACTGTCAAAGTAAAATTGGGTATTTTCCTGGGTCAAAAATAAAATATTTTGTATTGTTAAGGAAATAAAATTTCACAAAATAATGTCACTTATCATGACCATAAAAAAAAATCTGTGACGTGACAAAAAAATTGATTCCGAGAAACTATGACGTCATCTGCCTGTATTTCATACAAAACCCATAGAAAATGTTTGTTTTGTCTTGTAGGAAAAAGTATCTGATTTGTGTTGTTGGAAAATAGTGGATTGATAAACCATTGATAACCCTAGATAAAGTTTATATCGCGACCATAAACCTAGATTTTTATTACTATGTAAACGCGCGACGGCCCAGCGCCATCCCGCTCGTTATTATAACGTAGAGCGAGACAGTGATAGATGATAGTGCTCGATAAACGCTGTCGCGGGTGCCTGGGCTGGACACATTAAGAAAAAACTAATAAGGTTGAATAGTGATCTTCTCAATATTATCAACTAAATATGATAAAACTTACTATAAGGGTTAATTTACAGCAGCTATTTTTACAGACTTATGCGTTACTTTGCGTTAATTAGTAGTAGTTACCTTTTTAGGGTTCCGTAGTAAACAAGGAACCCTTATAGTTTCGCCATGTCTGTCTGTCTGTCCACGGTCCTACAGAGAAACTATAAGTTCTAGAAAGCTGTAATTTGGCATGGATATGTATATTAATTATGGCGAAAAAGTCGAAAAATAAAATATGGAAAAAAAAAATTTTTTTCAGCGTAGCTGCCATACAAGTAAAGACGTAGTCAATATGTTTTTTCTCGACAAACACATTGAGTGGGGTATCGTTGAATAGATCTTTTAAAAATATTGTTAGCTTGTGAACACTATTTTTCGATTTAGGGATCCGTTTCTGAAATATTTGGGTCCAAAGTTCAAATTTTTGTTTGAGTCAAATGTCCCCCCCCCCTCTATCTGCTAAACGGTTATATATGGACACGAGAAAAAAAAAATTATAGTATATATAATGTAGTTTGAAGGAAAACTATCAGAGCCAAGTAAGGTATACAAATTAAAAAGTTATAGGCGATCAACTTATAAAATGTACTTGAAAAAAAAATTTCATACACATTCAATAGATATTAGTTTTTAGACGTTTTTAGTGGCAAGAACTCAAAGTTGGCATTCGCAACTACGGAACCCTTCACTGCGCGTGGCCCGACACGCACTTGGCCAATTATTTATATTTACTTTTATATAATTGAAAGGAAAAATTTGCGCTTTTAATGAATAAAATATGGTGTAAAACTTTCCCAGAGGAATATTTAATGATACTCTGAGACCTGAATAGAAATTAGAGATTCCTTATGGTTTTCTTTTGTATCACTTGTAGTAGGATGTATTTTGGGAAACAAACATAAATATCTACGACACAGATGTATATCAATGATATTATATCTACAGAACGCGTAACATTCAGTTAGTGGCTCTATAAAATATCAAGTAAAATACCAAGTTTTTTTTAAAGTTCTTAATTTTTTGCATTTTTTCTACTTACAAGCACATTTTATTAAAAGATACATTATTTATCAAGAGTCTTGCCTCTACCTTTTATCTTATTGTGATTTTAGATCATTTTACCCTTTTATATTTAAAATTAGTATATCTATGTTAAAGACAGGATTTTAACAATAGATAATACACCTAGGGCAATAAATTATAGAATCCGATCACAGGAATTAGACACACAAGCAAGCTGAAGGCAACTGAACGGTTAAAAGATGTACCCTCATATTTATAAAAATTGACAACCGTTTGCTATACCAATTTTAGTTAAAACATGTTTTGTCTCACTTCTTCTTTTCAATATTTGACATTGAAAGAACGAGACAAAACATATTTTAACTAGAAAAGGTTTCGAGTGTGTCGCAAGCCGGCTAGGCAAATATTGAAGATAGACAAAAAGTATGAAAGCCAAGGTTTAGAGAATTTTATCAGATTTCATTAGGTAGGACAACAAAATTTCGTACAACGCACCGTTTTCGAGATGTAAGCAAAAAACAAAAATACGGGACCTTCTTTGTACCCTCCCCCCGCGGGCTCACCTCGGAGGGGTAAGGACTTAATAGCATGTTTATCTCCCAACAAGTCCAAACAAAGTTCCTGAGTCAACATTTCTGTTTTCGACTTTTCCATCCACATGCCCCTTTTGAGCACTCATTAAACGCAAACTATGAGATCGAATCATGTCACCAATAGCCGAATCTATACGTGAGTAACCCGTTAACTTATTCTAATAATATTTATAGTAAAGGGTTGCAATTTTTTATGAACAAGAGGGCTAATGTGTATCAACTCCCGAGGTGTATGTACAACTCCCGAGGTGTATGTATGTACAATACTTTCTTTTTTTTCTGGCGAGAAAAAAAGGCTCTTTATCCTGTCGTCTGTGCAAAACACCAGACGCAATAGTAAAACAATGCATGTCGACCGGATTTCGGTCTGCTCACAGATGACAGGTTATGCGACTTGCGAGGACTATTCACAAAACACTTCTTGCAACTAGTGAAAGCGGTCCCATCATCAACTTTACATAATACATATCACAATGACACCCTTCGCTTCAAATTTCACACAGTTCAGTCTTTACCGATTCTTGACTAGGCACCCCCATTGGGGGACATTCACATATTACGTCAGAAATGGGGGAGGCTCATGTCAAATGTGACTGTGTGTTAAAGGGACCGGAAAAGCGTCACAAAGCGATTACAAAAGTCAACATTCTGACGTAATTTGTGGACGGCCCTTTGCATACAAGGTCAGATAACCAAAGCTGGCACATTTTCTAGACTGGTTACCCACTTGTTAAATTACAAATTAAAAAAATTATACCGAAAAACCGCTTAATCATCGATATTTCTCATTTTAAAGAGCTGGACATAAACCTCTCCCAAGGATTGCCAAAAAGAAAGATCTATTGGTTTTTAGTCTATCTGCGACCAAGAAGGATGTAACTCTTATTCTGCTAAAAGTTACATCCTTCTTGGTCGCCTACTAAGCCCCGTTCATATAATAAATTAATAAGAGAGATCTAGAGCGGCCTGCAAAAGCGATTAATTACCAGTATATTCATCTTTGTCAGTACATCGTGATAAATTAATAAACATAGGTATAAAAAAAATTACACTGACTGAGCTAGCTCCAAAGTAAGTTCGAGACTTGTGTTATGGGATACTAACTCAACGAGCATCTAAGAGCCAGGACAATTTGAAAAAGGCTATTTTCTAACTTGTCCTGACCGCGGATCGAACCCGGAACCGGGTGGCGGACTAGCATGGGGACCACTACGCCATGGAGGTAGTCAAAAAAGTGATGTAAGAAAGGACAAAGATACATTCATGCCAGCTTTGGTTAATAATAACAAACAAACTGAAGCCTACCCGCTTTCTTATTTTTTTTTTTTGTAAATGATTTTAATATTTTTTCCTACATTTTCGTACATTTTCTTACTACTTCTTGCTATAAAAAAATCAAATACAAGAAACTATAACAACATAGAATATATTGATAAAGAATATTCACGATATTTTAAAGTTTCCATTAATTTCTATTTTTAAAAACTTATTTTAAGTTTACTCATGTTGTTCTTTTAAATATAACAAAGTTTAAAGAAAATCATCAGATTTAAAATAAAATTAAATAATGTAACCTTTTTTTTTAAATTTTTAGACCATTTGTCAAGTTTTTAATATTTCGTTATATTTATGAAATAACTCTGACTGCACGCGAGTAGAAAAAGCAATTTAAGCATTTATTTTTTACAAGGACTTACAAATTACCTAATTCTTTATCTAGCTAGGTGCATAGAAAATGTAAAAATTTGACAATTATTATTTTACACTATTTTATGATATATATTGCTTTCATGGAGCGCCTACAACTAATCAAGGGTATGATTTAACACTTGTAATTTACTTAAAAATAAGGTAAAAGAAGAGTTAGTTACAGTGTGATGAATGAATAATACTTGCATTAGCCAAGAAGAGACATTCTGTTTAAAAAAAAAATACTTTCCCTAGTAATTATACAAATTAACAACCATTTGCTTCATCTACTTTAGCTATAATATGTTTTGCCTTGTTCTATCTACGTGAAATTTTAAAAAGAGGAAAAAGGGATAAAACATGTTTTAACTAAAGTAGGTTTAGCAAATGGTTGTTAATTTTTATGAATACGATGTAATATAATAAACAAACATAAGCGTATGCGAGATAACCGAGCTCACCGTCACGTCACGGTGAATTATAAAAAATGAAAATAATGTAAAAACTACACAGGCCTGACCCAGCGGGTCTAAAAGGCGTGCGCCAGATAATGTTTTATAACCGATTCCGTTCATTTTGTGATGATTCAATTTGAACGTCTTCTTTAGCGTTGAGAATAGGGAATCAAATATAGATGATTAGATTTAAACCGTAGCGGTATAGGTAACCGCTTCGGACTTATATGCTTTCTTTATCCAGCGAGGCTAGAAAGCATGATATAGATTCTGTTTTTCAACTGATCGATGTTATTTATTTTTGTGCAAAAATGGCCTCCGTAAGACAATAAATACAGTTTTTTTTTAGATTTTAACCGAAGCACCTATACCGCTCAGTACATAAATGCTTTCTGTAACCGGCGAGGCCAGAAAGCATGTTATAGATTCTGTTTTTCAACTGATCAATATGATTTATTGTTATACAAACATGGCCTCCACAACATTGTCAATAGTTTTTCTTTAGATTTAAACCGAAACACCTATACCGTTCAGTACTTATATAAGCTTTCCGTATCCGGCGAGGCCAGAAAGCATGTTATAGATTCTGTTTTTCAATTCTTCAATGTGATTTATTTAACTGCAAAAATTTGATTGTTTTTGTTTGTTCGAATAATCAGATTTAAAGTTATTACAACCTCACTACCTCCGCCGCCTCGTACAAGTCCTCCTGGTGCGGCGGCGCTAGAAGGCCCTCGCCAGGTACACCTTGCCAGAGTCCCGGAGCAGCTCTACGAAGCCCAACTTGCTGTAGAACTGGTGCAGATACATGTCCGTCTCGTTTATACACGCGTGGACACCGCTAGCACCTGTGGAATATACAGAGATATTATTACTTTTTTTCTAACGGGCTTAAAAGCCTAAGGCAAAGCAGCGCGAATTGACCAATCGTTATGTTCGTTGAGATAATTTATTTGACCAATACTCGAAAAAGCGAGATAAGCTAGTTTAGATGTTCTTGATTTCATGAAATTTGGCCAACAAACCGGTCAAGGGTTGCCGAGATATGGGGTTGTAAACAAGTGATGAGATTACAGTTCGGTGCTGCTAACAATTATAATTAAAAATTATAAGATCATAGTTGAGGGTGAACTCATGCAAGAGCCACTACTGGACGGAGGGCATTAAGACCTGAGAATGGTAATGATCAAATGCGAAGCGAGGTTCATGTTAGAAATGCAAAGTAGGTCGTTACCGATGGCCTTGAGCGCGGCGAGCAGGCTCTGCAGCAGGCGCGCGGGCGCGGTGTGGTCGCGCACGCGCGCGCCCAGCACGCAGCACGTCAGCAGCGCGGGGTGCGACCGCGTCACCGCCAGCGGCGCGCGCGCGCACGACGCGAACTGGTGGAAGTGCCGGATGCACTCCTGCCGCACACAATAAATAAATATATAGGAACAAATAGGCATGACGAATGGAAAAATATTTTTGGTCCATCTGTTAGAGTATTAAAAAATATTGTGCACGTATTTTTTTATTTTCTCTGAGAAACCAAAAACGACAAAGATACAGCTTATTGAAATTTCCTTAAGTGTGACGTCGCAAGCCCCCACTCCGGAACTTTGACGCTCCGTATCTTTGTGAATTTTTACTTTTTTAGTAAACTGAAAAATACGGCTCCATTATTATAAGATATAATCTAAAAGACGGACTAATTACAATCATACTTTTCGGACCCTATCGTCACCTCTATTACACTGATTGAGCTAGCCCCAAAGTAAGTTAGTCAACGATACTATTTTTTATAACAAATACATATACATGATGATTTTTAATTCGCTTTGGAGCCGAAGCCCACTTCATAAGGATCGTTAGAAAGACCTAATTAGCTAGTCAAAATAAATTTTCAAAAACAAAAAATGTTAACTAAAACTCGAAAGTAAAATCGTGAAATCAAATAGTAGTGCCGTCGCACCGCCACGTAGGCACTGCCGGCCGGACGGCCCGGGTCATCGACCGCACGCGGCAGTTTGAACGGGCGTAACTACGTGGTCTCGATTATAAGTCATACACAAATTTGGATCACAACATTTCTTATCAAAACCAATGAAAAGTCAGCATGTATAGGTAAACATTTAGAAAAATTTGAAAAAGGCCATTTCCCAACTTGGCCTGACCGAGGATCGAACCCTTCAACACCCACCTTTGCAGCCGGACTGAGGTCCTCCCTCTCAATGAGCTCCTCAGGATACTTCCGGCACATCTCCGGTATCCAGGCCATCTCCTGCCGCTTGTAGAACTCCTTGCTGTTCACCGCTGCGCACGCGTACCCCACGATTTGAGGTTTTACACCTACAACATAATGTTTCAAAACTAAAACCGACTTCAACACTAAACACAATCGACTTTGACAAAAAAAATCGCAACTTGTCAGATACGCAACTCGACAAGATACGCAACTTGTCAGATACGCAGCTCGACAGATTTGGATAAGAAATAGTAATTTTAAATTATTAGTTGCATATATGCATAATGACTACAAGGTTTTAAATTTTATTTATTAAGTTACTGTCGAGTCGGTGTCGCATGTCTGTCGAGACGCGCATCTGTCAAGTTGCGTGTCTGTCGAGTTGCGTTTTTGACAAGTTTCAAATCTGACGAAATGCGTTTCTGACAACATGCGTTTTCTGGCGAAATGAGTAATTGACCAACTGGTCAATTACTCATTTCGCCAGAAAACGCACGCAAACGCAACTGCGTTTCTGACGAAAAGCGGCGAATCATTCTATGGGACCACCTGACAAGTATGCTCTTACACGTTGAACGTCGAGGGGAATAAGCATGTTGTTCCGTTTAGGCCATAGGATCACCGGTGGGCTGAGTGGTATCTGTTCAGGCCGTGGTGGTCAACTGCGAGCCATTGGATACCTTTACTTCAAACGCCTTTTACGGGCCGAAACGAAGTTTATAGACTAAGAGGGGGTATTATTCAACCCTACATCATCAAGTAGCAAAATGTGACATATGTAGGCTGTTGCATACTAAAAAAATATATCTTAATGTACATTGTTGCCTGGGCATAACCTGGAGCATTTTGTACAGTCAGCAAAAAAGTGATCATTTTGCTACTCGGTGAGGTATGGTTTCATACGTCCTCCTCTAGACTATTACTAAGATGGGCCGCTTGGCCCTGTAGAATATAAGAATCGGCTTGGTTCTTGTGTACCGGTAAACACCCCCAAATTCGTAAAAATTAACCAACTTTTGCTAAACCTCTTTTAGTTAAAATATGTCTTGTCTCGTTCTTACTATGTTAGATATTAAAAAGAGGGAACGGACAAAACATGTTTTAACTAAAATAAGTTTAACAAACGGTTGTTAATTTTTATGAATACAAGGATCAGAAATTATTTGCAATTTTAGTCAACTCATTAGGGTTGTACTGTACTTAACATCCATAGTAAAAGTATATTGAATGTAAATCAATTATTAATTTGAGTAATTATTATTTAAAATGCAAAATCAAATAATTACTTCAAATTGTTTATTACAAAATTTTAAAAAAAAAACCCCGCACTCACTAATGAGCTTACTGCATATCCACTTTTTATTGACATGTCACTTGTCAATATTTACTTATCACTTGTAAATGTTTACTAGTCACTTGCCACTTGTCAAATCGTAAACCAGTCTTTATTGGTCGCTGTAACTTACCGTTGACCCTCGGCTCGGTCGCGTGCGGCCTCTCTCCGTCCTCCGCATCGTCATCATCCCGATGCACGCAGTCTTCGTCCTCTTCTATCACCATGCACAGTTCGGGCGTTAGAGTTAGGAACGGCATTACTAATCTGTGATAACAAAGTTTATTATTTTACCTAATTTATTTTGTCTCTTTTACACATACAGTTTCAATATAGCTTGTATAGGGGTGAGGACAGGGTCAGAAAAGTATGATTGTGGTTAGTCCGTCTTTTGATTATCCAAAAATAATAAAATAATAAATAAAAAAAGTAAAAATTCACAAAGATACGGAACATCAAAGTTCCGGAGTGGGGGCTTGCGTCGTCACCGCTAAGTAAAAATCGTACCCAGCCGTGAAGTCATGCACAATTTAAATGCGCTGTATCTTTGTCATTTTTTGATTCTAAGAGAAAAGAAAAAATATGAGTACAATATTTTTTAATAATCAAACCAATGGGTCAAAAATATTTTTCGAATCGGCGTGCTTATTCCAAATCATCTTTGACCACAGTATGTGGCCTTGCCTTGACATAGCGCGACGAACCGATGGCCGATGGGGCAAAAAGGTTCTTGAATGGCGACCGCGTACTGGCAAGCGAAGCGTAGGGCATTTTGGAAATCTTTGGGAGAGGCCTATGTCCAGCAGTGGACGTTATGCGGCTGAAATGATGATGTGGCCTTGTCAAAGATAATATAATTATTAGAGTAACAGATACCCAACGCCATAGAAACTATTGAAGTAAGTAGGCAATACCGGAATTGTCGGTGGGCACACACAGATGGCAGTTATAGCATACACGACTAGCAAAAAGTGACAAAGAAAGTGTTGAATATGCTTTAACAATATCTATTACATTTGATATAAGCCATATTTAATTAATTAGAGTACTACTTTATTGAAAAGAAATAGAAGATTTTAATGTTTAATTATTACCTTACAGCGCCATCTAGTGACAAGGAAGAGAAATAATTATGTTTATAAGGCGATGGGTTTGACGACCTCTGTGACGCAGTGGTTCCCAGGTTAGTCCGCCACCAAGAGGTTCCGGGTTCGAACCCCAGTAAGGGCAAGTAGCAAAATGACTTTTTTCAAATTGCTGGGTTTGGGATGTTTATCTATACATGTATTTGTTATAGTATCCCATAATACAAGTCTCGAACTTACTTTGGGGCTAGCTCAATCAGTGAAATTTGCCCCTATATATTTATTATGGGTAGGCATGGTCTCGTTAAGGTACTAAATGGTACTTACCTATCAGCGGGCAGCGACTGCAAGTCGCTGGGGAACAGGTCGCTGCAGTCGCCGCCGTCGCGACACGTCTTGTGGCACACCTCGCACACCTGCGGCAAATATAATATTGGTACATTACGATTTAAGTGTGTTGTGTTGGTTATAATATTCAAGGCGGAATATCAGCCCGAGCTGAAGGCGGGGGCGTAATAGAGCCGAGTGTAAAAATCGGTTTATTAGGTATTTTTCTTCGCAAGTGTGTTGAAAAACGTCCTACGATGTATGCGTGCGTATATTGGTTAAACACACTTGGATAAATTCCGCTTCTTGTGTTATAATTATAGCCACCATAACGCACTTATATCCTAATGAACTATTATTGCACTAGAAATTATGTCATTCATAATTTATAAAATAATTTGTAATTTACAAAGGTACTGATTTATAAAGTGTGTATTTCAATAAAAAGACATTAAGATTTTTTACATATATTTAAATATCTACCCAAACGGACTATACATCCCTTCTATCCTACTACTATTGTTATCACTTCACGCTTCAATCACTTAACCTATTTAAATGAAATTTGATATGGATAAAGTTTGATACCCAGGGTAGTTTGTATCCCAAAATTTACACGGAGAGCGAAGCCCACCTGTGAGTTCGAGTCCGCGACTAGTTCAACCTTAATGTCGGAAACCCAGAACTACTTCGGGTGGCTGAGGCAGCGAAGTAAGTAAGTGAGATGGAAGACGTAGTTACCGCTCTCTCGTCGGCGGGCGTGTAGGGGCGCGGCGTGAGCGGCAGGCCGGCGGGCAGCGTGTGCTGCCGCAGCGCGTCGCCCGCGCACTCCACGGGCAGCAGCCGCCGCAGTCGGCCGCTAAGGTGTAAGCAATAGTTACCGCTCTCTCGTCGGCGGGTGTGTACGGGCGCGGCGTGAGCGGCAGGCCGGCGGGCAGCGTGTGCTGCCGCAGCGCGTCGCCCGCGCACTCCACGGGCAGCAGCCGCCGCAGGTCGGCCGGCAGCCCGCCGCGGAACACCCACGGCTCCTGCGCGCCGCTCTCGAACGCCTCGCGCCAGCCTTTCGAGAACCCTGACAACAACAGCTTTATTTGTAGCTAGCTAGCTCAATCAGTGTAATTTGTCCCTATATTTATTTATTATTTTTATTTGCCGGGCAAACTTAGAAAAGTCGACTTATTTATCTACAAATTAAATGTCACTCAGGCATGTTTGCGAACGCCTCGCGCCAGCCTTTCGAAAACCCACCCGCCAACAGCTTTATTTGCTAAGAAGCTCGGTGGCCCGGCGGGAATGCGCATTACTAGCACTTTCGGCAAGTAAAGCGAAACCGAGCGCAATTCGCACACCGGTGTTGGCCACTTACACACACGAAAAACAAAACAAAAACTGCCAGCCAAATTTTAAAAATAAAAAATCTCACAGTCCTACTGAAAGAGCTTGCTTCTTTTTTAATCAAATTGTGCTTGCTTTTGTTGTACAAATTTTATTTTATAAATTATCTGTATTCATGTACATAAATTGATGAATAAATAAATAAAAACCCGACCTTTAAGCGTTTACCAATTTTCATTAAAAAAGAGATTCCTTAATCTACAACTTTAATCCTTTAATTTGACCCTACTTGGGCATATTAGATTGATCTCTCTAACTTTATTGAATTCAGTGTAACGTCACGTATACAGACATACCAGACAGCCAAGACGCTTCCAACAATACTCTATTTTAAATATCGTAAATCTAAACAATTCATATCATGCTTAACCGAAGCAGCTATATCATCCTAGCCTTAAGAAATTTAAAAAAAATGACTTACATGTGTAGGTGCCTTGCAGATTCGATGCTACGTTTGATGGGAACTTGCCTAATTCTGAAACAAAATATAATAGATTAACAAGTTTTGCAAGGCAAATTAAAACAAAACCGACTTTCAATAGTTTCATACGTAAATGCCATTTAGTGATGAGCGGAGGAACTAAATAGTAGAACTAATATGCCTAACGCCATCTATTTTTTGCCAGACAAACTAGAAAACCTTAATTTTCAAGCGTTAACCCCAATAACTTAACGGCCGAACCGATTTTCTTTAAACTTATCAGCTAAGACTCACTGCAAGGGAACTTGCTTTTACATGTGTCATTCATCATGTCCATCGGATCGAGCGCTACGATGTTACAGATAGACAGCAGACAGTAGGGCAGCAGCTCCGCCGCCAGCTCCTGGGGGGTTACTCCAAAAGCTGTACGCAAGACGGACATTACTGCTTATCTGCGTTTTAGTGTTAAGCAACATTGATCACTAACGTACGATGATAAAGTCTAATTTGTTTAGACATAGAAATAGGACGTCACTTTCGTTGGGCTACCGTATTATTTTATGGAGTAACCCCCCCTGGTTGCGCGCACTAGGACATGACCCTCCTTCTGCCGCAGTCGGCAACAAGCACCACTCACCCAGCCACCGCAGCACGGCGTCCAGCAAGGCCAGCACGGCACACAGCTCCCACACGTACGGCAGCAGCTCCGCCGCCAGCTCCTGGTTGACATGACCCTCCTTCTGCCGCAGTCGGCAACAAGCACCACTCACCCAGCCACCGCAGCACGGCGTCCAGCAAGGCCAGCACGGCGCACAGCTCCCACACGTACGGCAGCAGCTCCGCCGCCAGCTCCTGGTTGACATGACCCTCCTTCTGCCGCAGTCGGCAACAAGCACCACTCACCCAGCCACCGCAGCACGGCGTCCAGCAAGGCCAGCACGGCGCACAGCTCCCACACGTACGGCAGCAGCTCCGCCGCCAGCTCCTGGTTGACATGACCCTCCTTCTGCCGCAGTCGGCAACAAGCACCACTCACCCAGCCACCGCAGCACGGCGTCCAGCAAGGCCAGCACGGCGCACAGCTCCCACACGTACGGCAGCAGCTCCACCGCCAGCTCCTGGTTGACATGACCCTCCTTCTGCCGCAGTCGGCAACAAGCACCACTCACCCAGCCACCGCAGCACGGCGTCCAGCAAGGCCAGCACGGCGCACAGCTCCCACACGTACGGCAGCAGCTCCGCCGCCAGCTCCTGGTTGACATGACCCTCCTTCTGCCGCAGTCGGCAACAAGCACCACTCACCCAGCCACCGCAGCACGGCGTCCAGCAAGGCCAGCACGGCGCACAGCTCCCACACGTACGGCAGCAGCTCCGCCGCCAGCTCCTGGTTGACATGACCCTCCTTCTGCCGCAGTCGGCAACAAGCACCACTCACCCAGCCACCGCAGCACGGCGTCCAGCAAGGCCAGCACGGCGCACAGCTCCTACACGTACGGCAGCAGCTCCGCCGCCAGCTCCTGGTTGACATGACCCTCCTTCTGCCGCAGTCGGCAACAAGCACCACTCACCCAGCCACCGCAGCACGGCGTCCAGCAAGGCCAGCACGGCGCACAGCTCCCACACGTACGGCAGCAGCTCCGCCGCCAGCTCCTGGTTGACATGACCCTCCTTCTGCCGCAGTCGGCAACAAGCACCACTCACCCAGCCACCGCAGCACGGCGTCCAGCAAGGCCAGCACGGCGCACAGCTCCCACACGTACGGCAGCAGCTCCGCCGCCAGCTCCTGGTTGACATGACCCTCCTTCTGCCGCAGTCGGCAACAAGCACCACTCACCCAGCCACCGCAGCACGGCGTCCAGCAAGGCCAGCACGGCGCACAGCTCCCACACGTACGGCAGCAGCTCCGCCGCCAGCTCCTGGTTGACATGACCCTCCTTCTGCCGCAGTCGGCAACAAGCACCACTCACCCAGCCACCGCAGCACGGCGTCCAGCAAGGCCAGCACGGCGCACAGCTCCCACACGTACGGCAGCAGCTCCGCCGCCAGCTCCTGGTTGACATGACCCTCCTTCTGCCGCAGTCGGCAACAAGCACCACTCACCCAGCCACCGCAGCACGGCGTCCAGCAAGGCCAGCACGGCGCACAGCTCCCACACGTACGGCAGCAGCTCCGCCGCCAGCTCCTGGTTGACATGACCCTCCTTCTGCCGCAGTCGGCAACAAGCACCACTCACCCAGCCACCGCAGCACGGCGTCCAGCAAGGCCAGCACGGCGCACAGCTCCCACACGTACGGCAGCAGCTCCGCCGCCAGCTCCTGGTTGACATGACCCTCCTTCTGCCGCAGTCGGCAACAAGCACCACTCACCCAGCCACCGCAGCACGGCGTCCAGCAAGGCCAGCACGGCGCACAGCTCCCACACGTACGGCAGCAGCTCCGCCGCCAGCTCCTGGTTGACATGACCCTCCTTCTGCCGCAGTCGGCAACAAGCACCACTCACCCAGCCACCGCAGCACGGCGTCCAGCAAGGCCAGCACGGCGCACAGCTCCCACACGTACGGCAGCAGCTCCGCCGCCAGCTCCTGGTTGACATGACCCTCCTTCTGCCGCAGTCGGCAACAAGCACCACTCACCCAGCCACCGCAGCACGGCGTCCAGCAAGGCCAGCACGGCGCACAGCTCCCACACGTACGGCAGCAGCTCCGCCGCCAGCTCCTGGTTGACATGACCCTCCTTCTGCCGCAGTCGGCAACAAGCACCACTCACCCAGCCACCGCAGCACGGCGTCCAGCAAGGCCAGCACGGCGCACAGCTCCCACACGTACGGCAGCAGCTCCGCCGCCAGCTCCTGGTTGACATGACCCTCCTTCTGCCGCAGTCGGCAACAAGCACCACTCACCCAGCCACCGCAGCACGGCGTCCAGCAAGGCCAGCACGGCGCACAGCTCCCACACGTACGGCAGCAGCTCCGCCGCCAGCTCCTGGTTGACATGACCCTCCTTCTGCCGCAGTCGGCAACAAGCACCACTCACCCAGCCACCGCAGCACGGCGTCCAGCAAGGCCAGCACGGCGCACAGCTCCCACACGTACGGCAGCAGCTCCGCCGCCAGCTCCTGGTTGACATGACCCTCCTTCTGCCGCAGTCGGCAACAAGCACCACTCACCCAGCCACCGCAGCACGGCGTCCAGCAAGGCCAGCACGGCGCACAGCTCCCACACGTACGGCAGCAGCTCCGCCGCCAGCTCCTGGTTGTGCGCGCCGAGCACGCGCCGCGCCAGCCGCCGCGCGCGACACGTCCACCACGCGAAGCGGCTGCGGCGCCGGCGCCACTCGCTCGTCTGTGCAAGCGTACAGCGTGGGCACAAAATTAATGTAAGTACCAATCACATACAGGATAGGCACTTATCTTACCTAAATTACTACCTACTCCTCCGGCAATATCCTACTTCCCGCTCTCTGCAGTAATGTACTATTTTCGCTAGTATCCGATATTATATTAGGGTGTGCGTCTGCGGATGATCGCTGTGCTGATGTTGTCTGATGATCGCACACCATCAGTGGTAAAAAATATGCGATTTGATTATCACCACACGTTGAGTTTGTGTAAAAGTAAGTAGACCCCTGGCAGATAGTGATTTTTTTTTGAGGAGTTTACGGCCCAAGATGGTGATCGTACAGTGACACTCAATCTCTTCAAAATATAATGCAATAAAATGATGACATAACCTTTTATTAAATATTTTGCTTTTCCACATCCTGAAATTTTTGCGGCCTAGGCAGTATGGTGACAACTCTAGTCATAAACCAGTTGAAGTCGTTTATTAAAGCTTAATTGACAAGAACAATGCTCGAAACGCATAGACAGTAATCGAACATAAACATAACATTTACATAAAATCACATGAAAAAGGCGATCGGACAATAACACTACTCATTTCTTGAATATTCTGTTTTTTCACCACATGAAATTTGTGCGACCTAGGCAGTATGTTGGAGTTCTAATCAAAATCCAGTTGAAGTCGAGCTCAATCTAAGGGAACAATGTTCAAAAGGCACAAAGACGGTGATCGAACACAAACACTACATTTATAATTCACATAAAAAGGTAACCGTACAATAACACTAATCTAAAATCTAATGTTTTCTTACCTCCTGAGGTTTGTGCGGCCTTGGCAATAGGTTGGCAGCTCTAGTGACGAGCCAGTTAAAATCGTGTAGCAATCTTAATCCTCGAGAACCATGTTCAAAAGGCAGATAGAAGGCGTCGCAGAGTAACACCAAGTCTTCTGCCGTCAGAGCGTTGGGGTCAGCTGATTCGGCCTCTACGGCTGGTTCTATTTCCACGGGCCTATAAACAACCGGATTTCTATTGGATTTGTATGAAATACTGGCTAATGACATCATAATTTCTTGGAGTCAAGCTCTTAATATCTGTTTTTCTGCAGCAATAAATCTAAAATCATGTTGAAAATGGATATGATGATGACAAGTGACATTATTTTGTGACGTTTTATTTTCTTAACAGTACTTTATTTTTTAACCGAATTCAAAAAAGGAGGATAAGATAAGATAAAATTTCTTTATTGCACCAACTAAGTATAACAATAATCAAAAGTACATTTCAAATATAGTAGGTACAAAGGCGGACTTATCACTTAAGTGATTTCTTCCAGCCAACCTTTGGGTAAAGAAGACTATAAAAGATGTGGGGGAGTTGGCGCAGTTAGAGTATTACAGTGTAGAAAAATGCAAGTACCTACACAATTAAATAATAGGAGTACATACTATAACATATAAACGAACAATAAAGTAATATAAAATGCATAAACTATAAAATTGGTACATACGAACATTAAGGAAAGTAAATAAAAAGTAGCCAGTGAAAAGAAAAGAGATATTAGTCAGAGCTAGAGGAAAGGTAATGAGACGTCACTAAATCTTTAAATTTTTTCAATGACTGTACTTGGCGAATGTCCATTGGTTAAAGCATTCCAGATTTCTACTGCCTGAACTGTAAATGAGTTAGAATAGAAATGAGTGTTATATATATAGTTATACCAGGGGTGGAAAGATTAAAGGTGACTGTGCTACGCACACTACGATTGGTGTTCTCACGAAAGAAGATAAAAGGTTCTTTAAGGTATAGTGGAGTAGAAGGCACAAACAGGACTGAATAAAAAAGGGAAAGGATATGTAAGTTACGACGTAGTCTAATGGGGAGCCACTTGAGTTGTGCACGAAAACTAGAAATGTGATCATATTTGCGTAGTCCAAATATGAATCTAATGCAGAGATTTTGGAGAGGCTCAAGTTTATTTAACTGCTCTTCCGTGAGATCGAGGTAGCAGGTGTCAGCGTAGTCAAGGATGGGGAGAAGTAAAGATTGTGCCAGCGCAATTTTAGTCTTAACAGGGAGAAAGTATGGAGGAGGTTATGGTTACGCGATATCTTCGTCAACCGTGGGCCGATTTTGATGATTCTTTTTTTTTATTTGAATGCCTTTACTACCAAGTTGGTCCCGCATTTATTTGGTGAAGTCATGATGAAGAATTTTGGAGATATGGAAAAGATTTCTGGAAGAAAGAAGGTTGTTTATTTTGTTACAAATTTAATTATGAACAATCTAGCTGACGGACTAAATAAAATAATATATTTTACCCAGTCCACATCACTATTGTATCGTGTGTAAGTACCCTTAAGATGCGTCAGGTACGCGCTAAAAAGAGAAAAAGAATATTTAGTCTACTCACTCGTCTGCAGCGTCCGTGGGGTCGCCGGATTCCACCATCATGTCCGTACTAAGCGGACTGTTGCTCGGCTCCACTTGCATTGATCCATTCTTGACAATAAAGCATTTAGTTATTATTAAAATTCATATTTAAAAAAAAATGTTGACTGAACCTCGAAAGTAAAATTGTGAAATCCATTAGTAGTGCCACCGCCAGGCGCTGCAAGCCGGCCGGAGTTCATCGGAGTCACGCGGAGGTTTTGGACGGGCGTAACTACGTGGTCTCTATCGAGAATCATTTTCTCAATTTTTTTATTCTATGTCGTACATAAATTTGGATTACGTATATGGATAGAGGAATTTATTTACATACGACATTTCTTTTTCCAAAACCAATGAAACGTTGTATATGACTGTCTACTACTGCTCATACCTCACTCATGCCATCATTCATGACAACATCTCCATCAGGGGTTTCCAAGGAGTCGGCGACAATTGGTGGGTCCACGTCTAGGGGCTCCACTGCCGTCTCCGGAGGCCGACTCGGGCTGAGTGTTTGTGGAGTGTCTGTAGGCAGGGCACGTGTTAAAATTCTTTTGTATAATTATTTATTCATAAAAATAAAATCTATTATTGCTTTGCTCTCTTTAGGCATTGATTCTGCACAACACCGAAAATAATGTTTTCTACGTCAATGAAAATTTGGTTGGTCGAAGTTAGCCATATTGTTAAGACAGAAGTAGTTTAACAGCGAAGTAAATGAAACGCTGGTTTGAAGTCATCACGAATATTATATGCCAGTATAGTTATGACACACTAAGGTAACGTGAAGATCGTGCGTAGTAGAAAAAGAAAAATCGAAACGCCTATCCCGGAATTCTTCCTTGCCCTTGAGGGAAACATGTTGTTAGGCGATAAGGCTAACAACCCGTCACTATTTTAAATTTTTTGAAGCCGCGACAAAAAAGAGGGGTGTTATAAGTTTCACGCTGCCAGTCGATGGCATCGTAGCGTAAAACTGCCTGGAATATCTAAATAAATGAATGAACAGAAACCTCTCGAACGGATGGACCCATTTGGACGCGGTTTTTTTTACGTAAAAGCAAGTTATTTGCGGTGGTTCTTAGTTATGTTTCATGAAAATCGGTTCAGTCGTTTATAAGTTATTAGGGGTTAACGATAAAAGTCAGGGATTCCCCTAGCAAATAATAGGTAGCGCAAAAAAGGCCGCGCCACCGCAGGGGTTATGTAGTTCCGCTAATCATGACTAAATGGCGTTCTTGACAGTCGAGCTTTTTTTTTAATTTACCTAACCCACCCACCCACCATCTCGCTAAAATTGGCTTAACGTCTTGCATCCCTGGACCTAACTACTTAGAGCCGCAAGACCATAAGTACTCTGTCTGAGTCATTAGGTATAAATACTTGTTAGTGTATGTATGTATGGGGTCTAAAGCAAGACAGCTAAGGATGCAACTGCGAACACTTTAAGATGACACTAAAAGTGAAAGTGAACATATAAGGCAATTATTGATTTTTAACAGCATTACCATGCTCGGATTATTATCCTAATAAATTCGTGGGATTCGAACCCACGACCCTCACGTTAACGCCGTGAGTGCACCAATTGTGCTACCGTGACTTCAAATCACCCTGACGAATTTTTTAATTACATAGTACACACGCATGGATTTGAATCCCACTCGTAGCGAAAACATGATTTAATTTGGATATAAGGCAATATTCACTCACCACCAATACTCATATCCCCATTCCTAGGTTGGTCGACTGTCTCCTCATCCACAATGATATTTTCCTCCTTATCCTTCTTCAATTCCTCAATGAACGAAGCACTCTCCAGCACCGAGTCATTCGATAATGTTTCATCAATCTTCTCAACCATTGACGTATCCGGCTTGTCACCGTTCTCTTCTAAAACCTTTATACCAAGTATGGGAACGGGTAATGTTGAGACGGGTATCTCTGTTGGTAAGGATATGTTGGAACTGGCCATGGGTATAATGGGGTTAGGGATGGACTCGTTGAGGATTACTTTCGTTGGAGAGACGAGAGAATTCATAACTGGGTTTGGCACAGGGTTGAAGTTTTCTATCGGTGATACCTGAAAAGGAGGTGTTTTTGTTAGAAATGTGTTTTAATTTGTAAGGGGTTAAAAAATGCGAACCCCCTTCTTTGTTATGCTGCCATTTGGCATGACTTCCCCCTCCCCCGATTGCTGTGAAGTAATATATACATGACCCAAAAATTTGTGTGTCACAAGGTAATGTGTTAGGTCCTTTTGTTTTTAAATCACAGATTGCGCGAGCGCTCGTGTGTTGCTGTTTGTCTATTTCTCTGTATCTTCTTTACTCTCTCTTCTTTTCTTTAGTACTTTGAAGAATATAAAGCCATGTAACCTGTATATTCAATGTATAACGCTGTTATTATACATGTTCCTCAAGGTAGTTATTTTGGTCCAACTCTTTTTGTTATCAGGTATGCTACAAGGTAGCGTTATGGGTCCTAGTTTTTTTATATATTTTAATTGCCATTTGAAATACGTATAGGTACTTACAGTGACAGTGGTAGACAAAATAGGTCTATCCGGAGTAGCAGAACACGAGCAGACATCCGCAAAGGCCTGTAGCTGCGAGGTATTCACGCAAGGTATGGCCGGAATTGCTCTGGGCTCCGCTGTACTTGTCGTGGATGTGTTGCTGGTGGCTGTCATCAGTGACATGCAGGTGTTCACCGACGGCATGATGGGGATTATTGGCACGGGCGGTACTGTGGACGAAGATAGCTCTTAAATATCTAGGAACACAATTAACAGGTATTCCCATAATGAATGTTTTTGACTTGACTTTCAAGTCTTTTTGACTCCACTGCTGGAGCACGACCCTATCTATACTACCAGAGCCAAAATTGGTCAGAGCAGCCAGAGAATACTTAGTATGGATATGGAACTAAAATTTGATTTGTAAATACAGGGTTATTGTAAAGGAGATGGCTAAATAGAAGTATGGGCGACTGCCCTAGCAATGTATAAACATGGCTCTTTGTGTATTGTAATTCTGAATGGCTCTATAATAATATTTAATGTAAAAAAAAGTTTCAGGAACTTTTGAAATAACAACAATTTAAAAAATAAAATCATTGAAATCCCTTCCCCAATCGATTGGTTACAAACGCTTTTGCTAGCTCTTGATCGTGATTGATAGGCAGGCAAGTCCGTGTAGAATAGCTAAAGGTCAGTAGGCAGGCGATCACACACAATAGTCTGGTAAACAAACAAGGGTCAAAGCACAGAATACATACTAGTACTTACGTACAGAAGTCTTACACTGAAAAGAAATTCAGAGAAATATCTATTCAATATTGTTAGCGATATGGTCTAATTTAACTCGCGTCAGAATTCGACGCCTACTCGTTTAGATACCTAGAATTTCAGTGCAAGCCAATTTCATTCTTATTAAGCTAGACAAACGGTTCATCATAGGTAGGTACCTACACAAAACCGATTGAGTGAGCAGTTCGCCTAGGGTTGTCAAGATACTAACATCGCGATCTTGCGCAGGCAATTACAAACAGGCGTTTTTGGCTGCGCATATATTCACCTACCTTGTTAGCTGTACATACATAGGTAATATATTATATCGTATATAAATCTTTTTTCGTAATAATAACCATATATATGTTACCAATATATCTTAATATACCTATCATATGATAATTCATGATATACTAAATAGGTACGGTACCTATTTAGTGTAAATAATTTAATATAAATACGCTACCTAAAGACGCTGAAACGTCTTTAGGAAGCGTATTTATTAAGCGTAAAAAAGTTAAATCTGGATCACTGTCTGTGTTTAAGCAATTAAACACTGCACAGTATTTTTTTTGCCTTTTTAGGGTTTCGTACCCAAAGGGTAAAAACGGGACCCTATTACTAAGACTTCACTGTCTGTCCGTCTGTCTGTCACCAGGATGTATCTCAAGTACTGCGATAGCTAGACGGTTAAAATTTTCACAAATTATGTATTTCTGTTGCCACCATAATAACAAATACTAAAAACCAAATAAAATGAATATTTAAGGGGGGCTCCCATACAACAAACGCGATATTTTTGCCCTTTTTTGCTCGATATCAATAATGGCAACAGGTAGGGACTTGAAATGTTCACAAAATACTCAGTTGTATTTTTATTTTAATAATAAATAAATAAAAAATATTTAAGGGAGACACCCATACAAAAAACTTGATTTTCATAGATAATGGTACGGAACCCTTACCGAGTCCGACTCGCACTTGGCCGGTTATTTCTTTTTCTTTCCATGACAATTAAGTCGGTGAATTTGTTGGACAAAAAGCGCGTGCGTCACTGCTCACTGCTCGCTAGCGACCCTAGCGAGTCGTCCTTGCTGGATTAGCCTCCATATAGAGGCCGCAATGCGTAGGTATATTTTCGATACCTAAACGGGGAGTGACACAGGCCTGGTCAAAGTAAAAAGAAAAAAGTACTTTGCAACCTTGAAAACGCAATGGACGCAACTGTACAACGAACGTGTTGCAAGATTACCCCGCATAATATCGATTATGTAAAAAAATAAATAAATAAATAAATATACAGGGACAAATTACACTGATTGAGCTAGCCCCAAAGTAAAAAGTGTATACTTTTTTACGATTTCTAAATAATTTGTAAAATCTACTAAATTCTATTATATTCTCGGGCGGTTTTCGGTTTTTGCGCCCGAGTCAAAGGGTCTCGTTCAAGAAAGTCTCGTTGGCTTTCGCACGGGTTACGGGTATGCTCTTGTCGAGTCTTCTCGGCCGAACCTCTCAGCGAGCGTTTACCGTTGGCATTACAATGTATAAAGTGGTTTCTTAACGGTAATGAGGTAGGTACCTATAAATAATTATTTCGATTTAAATTCAATTATATATTTGGATTTGAATTAAATTCAATGATCGTTTGGCTTATAATTCATAATGTATGTAATATAATTCATTAATGAATATTTCGGTTTTACAGGATACTACAAAATCTTTTTATACATTCTTAGGGCAGTCGTTTAGCCATCTCCTTTATTGTTTTTTTAGAAAAGCACTTTTTAAGCAAAATACAAAATACTATTTATATTTATTTATGACTCGCCGAAGCCCGCGAGTTCGCTCACGCGGACTTTATGTCTCAGGAAAATGCTCATCAGGCTGAACAACTTTAGCTAAGGCGTTATTTTTATATTTCGTATAGTTTAGCTGGACCGTTATACAACGTGTAACGGAAAGGGTATATCAATAACGAGTGCATCAATACGGGCAACTGTAAGAAACCGCATGGTGCATTGTTTTGCCTTGTAAGTTTACGTGTCGATTTTAAATATTTTTTTGAAATATGAGTATACATTTTATTAATTTACATTCGCACATCACTATGACAATAAACAGCTGTGGGGTCAATCATGGGTCAATCACCTACAACCATGCCTATCAGAATAAGTTTCCACCTCTTTTACATCACTTACCCTGTGCTCCTGGTATTAAAATGAATATTATTTACAAAGATGGGTTCCAGATTTATTTTTCGTAAAAGTTAACATCTTAATTTTTTTTTTTGCGGTTTGATTTTCGGCTAAGATTGAGACCAGTCTTTTCAGTCCTTGAATGACGTAAGAGGCGAATAAAGGAGTAAACATTTTGATGGAGAGGTGAGGTCAGCCACACGGCCTGTCATAAAATTGACCTAAATCAAAAAAAGTATTCAAGCGCAGGGCAATCGCATAACGGCTCTGCCCAAATCTTGTAAAGCCGGGAAGTGGACACGGGCCTTGAAGCATCACAGTAAAGTATGCAATCGGTAAAATGTTCTGATATGAGAGAGGTAACATCTTCATTGTTTCTTAAGATGTTATCTCATCCTGTCTCTGATAAATGTACGTACTGACTTAGCACAAAATGTTTTCTATGTGTTAGTAAGTGGTCAGACTGGTCAACACTAGTGTCAAGATGTTTCTAGCTACATAAAAACAACTGACCATAATACTCGTATGCTAGATGGGATTAAAGACTTAACGTGCATTTTGAAGCACGGACACACATTAAAATAAAATTTGTTAATATTTAATTGAAATAAAATTTCAAAAAATGCACCGACACCCGTCTTTAATAAAACATTTCTAAGAACCACCGTTAAAAATCTGCTTTCAAATAAAATAAAAAAGCAACCAAATTGGTTCACCTATTTAAGATAGCGGTCAAATTTAAAACACCCCTCGTTTGTGTCGGGTGCTAAAAAGACGTTGATTCGCATACGAAAACCTCTGATGCCGCATTTACACATTCGCGCGAATCGCGAGGCGAATAACGAACACGCATATGTAAACAGTGAGTTCGCTATTCGTCTCGTCATTCGCGATTCCCGTCGTCGTACCGCGGTTTCACATTCGTGCGAATCGCGAGGCGAATAACGAACACGAATGTGTAAATGCGGTATGACATTATTGTAACTCGTATTAACCAAGTAGATAGTATGTTTAAGACTTTATTAATCATCACAAATGTTAAATTTTTTATTTAAATTTTCAGGCCAAATGCCCAAAAAAATAATTAAACTGAACAAAAAAATATTTTATTAAACAAACAGAAGTTTTTTAACTTTTCAAATGAACCCCGAAATAGGCGTGGCTCCCGATCATCACTCTCAACTATGCGCCTGGTACTTTTTATTTTAATTTTGAGAAATGGTTCCGGATGTGTTTAATTTTTTTCGATGTCGTCACTAAATTGAAGTTTTTTAGGAATTTTGATAAGCTATTTTTATTACACCTACCTTAAAATCTTAATTTTTCTAAATAAATTGTCCAAATATTACTAGGAGTCCATAAGTCATGAGGAGGTTTATTGAATTACGTATGTAAAAACGAAACAGATCCCTAATTATTAAAGCAGGCAAGTATGATATTCCTATACTTTTCGCACTTTTTAACCAAAATAGGGTAGAAGTGCCAATACACGCCCACCTCAGTGCTTGTTTGTTTACTTTTCGTGCGTGAGGAGAGGACAGATCGTGAATTTGTGTCAGATTTCCAAACTATTTTCTGGATGATGGAGGATGATGCTAGTGGCATCCCATGCACAAAGGCACCACACTCATAGTTTTTCACATGCGCGTTCGCTACGAATGATAAACTTCTTGTGACTAAAGTTTTTACGACCGGTTGCACAAACCTTTCTTGTATCATTTACGTACGACATTACTACTACTTCGAAAGACAGAGTGGTCCAATTCTTGGCCCAGAATCCTGATGCCAGTGACTACTTGGGATTTTGTGACTTCCTTGACTACCATCTTTGACCGTATTGATATTAAGAGATGAAAGCTGCTAACTGTTTAGCATTCCACGGGACAGTCCCGGAATGACGGGATTGAATATTATTTTATTATTTATTAGATAGAATATTCCATACATTTTTGCAGTCGTCGTCAGAACTAAAAAAAACGACGGGTTGCACTCTGGGAGTGCCGGCAGAAGTGAAAACTTGAATATTAACGTTGTGCATTTTTGATATTTTGGAATGGTTAGGGAATAATTTTGCACGAATTGCTTTAATTGTCAGTATAAAATATTTCAAATCTTTTCTGAACCACAGTCTGTCACAAATGTCACAAGCATGACCAAATTCATTTTCAACAAAATCATTTTCAAATACACAGCAGTATGGCCACTACACAGACGGTCGAGCCATCAGCTGTCACCATCCATGGATGTGCGTAGCACGCTGTAACATAAACACACACGAACATTCGCGCAAGCGCCCTGCGCCGTCTTACGAATTTTCGATCAGGCCACGTGTCCTGACGCGAGTTTAAAAATTTTTACCCATTCCAAAAAAAGTGCACAACGCCGCTAAAGAAGTTTTCACTTCAATAAAGAAATACAAATAAACAATGTTGATTTTTAAAGCTGGCTGGTTTTTGGTACATCTACCCTGTACTAGGAAACTAGGATGCTACAACGAAAAGTTACAAATTGTTCATTAGGTAATTTGCTTTAGTCGTTCTCTTTGCGTTCTAGTGATCAGACCGTGTTTTGTGTTTCGACTTTTGTTCTTGATTTCGACTACCTACCTACCTACTTGTGTCTTCGTGATGTCTTTGAGTAATCGAGAATATTACGAAATGATGCTCTGTGTCGGAGCAGCAGACGGCAGTCTCAGTGCCGCTCGAGAGCTGTACCATCAGCGATTCATTGATGGTCGACCACTTGTTGAAGCCAGGCGTCTGCCTTCACTGGCTTGCTTCAGGCGGATGGTGCATCGCTTGTACTCAACTGGCTCTTTCCACGCCCCAGTACCTATGGGCCGCCCGTCCACTCAAGACCCGGAATTTGAAGAAGCCGTACTGCAACATTTCGAGGATAACCCGAGGAGCAGCACGCGTCGTCCGCCTTAGAGCTGGGGGCCACGAATCACATGCAAGTGTGGCGAGTGATGCACGCCGACGGCCAACATCCATACCACTTTCGTCGCACACAGGAATTAATACCTGCTGATTTTTTACCTCGCGTCACTTTCTGCGAGTGGTACCGGAACCAGGTTGAAGCCTCACCGGAGTTTGCCTCAAAAGTGCTGTGGACGGATGAAGCTTCTTTCACGCGAGGTGGCATAAGCAACATCCACAACGAACACTACTGGTCGCACTCCAATCCACACGTTTCTTCGGAGTCGTCATTTCAGCACCAGTGGCGGATAAATGTGTGGGCAGGAATAGTGGGAGATGTTGTCGCTGGACCATACTTTTTGCCACAAACTTTAAATGGTGAAAATTACTTAGAGTTTTTAAGTAATACATTAAATGAAGAGTTAACAGCTATGCTTCTGTCCAGTTACATCGACCTCGTGATGAACAACAATCTAATATTTCAACACGACGGTGCTCCAGCACACTTCGCTCGTGATGTGCGAAGTCACTTAAATGCTCGCTTCTCCCAGTGGATAGGGCGAGGAGGCAGAGTCGCATGGCCAGCGCGGTCACCAGACCTCACTCCCCTGGACTTTTTCTTATGGGGATACATAAAAAATACCGTGTATGCTGTGGAGTGCTCGTCACGGGACGAAATGATAGAACGCATAAAGGCCGCCTTCAGTACTGTGACGCCAGAGATGCTGCGTAACGTCCGTGCATCCATGTACCGGCGAGCTGGCCTGTGCATCCAGCAACAAGGGCGACATTTTGAACCTTTCCTTTGAAAAGTAAGTACCTACTATTTTTACCTATTTAATTTTCGCATTAAAAAAGACTTGACTTTGTTAAAGTAAAATAATTCTTAGGAATAGTGCCATTAAATCGAAATTTGTTTGTTACAGACTTCGTCAAACGATCGCCGCCGTAGGTGCTACCGCCGCCGCTTGGCCGCGGCATATCCTTTGTTGGTTTGCCGCCAAACAACACCGCAAGTGGCGGTGTTTGCATCAAAAGCGCGTGTTGACGCCGAGTACTAGGATTTCATGGCGTGTGAGGAGAGTAGTGCAATGCTCTCTTTCCTCTTTCTTCGTATACCAAGAGTACTAGGCTCCATAGTGAATAGTGCAAGTGAGGAGACATTGACCTGAATAGTGTTGTGCCATGTTTGTTTACGTGCAATTTTTTTTGTGGTTAAATATTTTATAATTTCACGTATAAGTTAAAGTTTATATTTTAACTTGAAATTAGGTATAAAGGATCTATGCAAGGTACAGTATTTTTCCACTTCTTATTGATATACCCTTTCCGTTACACGTTGTAGTTCTGCATCAGGTGTTCCATTTGCCAAAATCATTTATACCCTTAATGATGCCTAGACTTAACAACTATATAACAAAAAAAGTTTAATTCGAATCCGTCCAGTGTTTCCGGAGATAAGCGTGTACAAAAAGGCAAACAGACAGTCTTTTTTTTTAATTCTTACTCTAACTCTTACTTATTTATTTTTATTTATTTAACTTTATTACAAATGTAATATGCGGACTTAAAGCCATAGGCTTTATCTACCAGTCAACCCACTGGTGGTGCCGAGAATAAGAAGTCTTCTCTTACTCTATTCTACTCTGGCTATTATTGTCTCCAGCGCACCCAATATTTTTTTTGGAAATCTATTTCATGTACAGACACTTTTTTACTGTTATATTGTAAGTATGAATACAGCGTAATAAACATTACCTGCAATCGTCGGTTGAGGCTTGATGACTGGTCCCTGAGAAGCCTTGGGTATCGAAAATTCCGGCAGCCATTCGTTTATTGCTTGCCTGAAAGAAAAGGTTTTTATAAATAATTTTTTTTAAAACTAAATGATTAATTTTTAAAGCAAATGATTCATTACCTGAGCGCCTGTCGATGGTGATACACGTGTTTCCCGAGCGCGACGGGCGCTTCGTCGTCTACAACGCCTTGTTCGCTCTCTCTTTCTAGCTTGATGTCCCATGACACTGCCTCGACTGAAACAATACAATTTTGTTAAAATTGTTATTCGATAAAATTGTTTCTCAAATAATGAATGTTGTTTAAAAAACTGGACAGTTGTTTGAGATGTCAATCAAGGGTTCCGTACCATTATCTATAAAAATATCACGTTTGTTGTATAAGAGCGCCCCTTGAATTTTTATTTCATTCTGTTTTTAGTTGTTGTTTAAGCGGCAACAGAAATACATAATCTGTGGAAATTTCAACTGTCTAGCTATCACGGCTTATGAGATAAAGCTTGGTGACAGACGGACGGACAGCAGAGCCTTAGTTATAGGGTGCCGTTTTTAACCTTTGGGTATGGATATCTAAAAAATATAAAATCTACTAAACTAGGTTTAGAATGCGCAATGCAAATGTGGCATAAAATATAATGTGGAAGGGGCATACCCATAAACAATCGAACTCGATAACCATGATATAACGATAATAAAAGAACAGCCAAAAAACAAACAAAAAATCGTTATTTCCATACTAATTCCCCGGGCGGCTTCACCTAGCCCGTCATCATCATCATCATTTCAGCCGCATAACGTTCACTGCTGGACATAGGCCTCTCCCGAAGACTTCCAAAACGACCGATCTAAAGCGGCTTGCATCCAGCGCCTACCAGCAACCTTGGTCAGGTCGTAAGACCACCTAGTGGGAGGGTGTTCTACGCTTCGCTTGCCTGTACGTCGCCATTCGAGAATCTTTTTGCCCCATCGGCCATCGGTTCGTCGCACCTAGCCCGTAGTACGATTTATAACGAGGATGTTTCTGTTCCTTCCACATTGTATACTGACTGTGAGCCGGCGCGTCTAAGCTGCAGCTGGCCCAGTGCGCCAGCGTCCGCACGGGGACCATGTTGGCGTTGTACTCGCAGTTGGGGTTGGTCAGCACGCCGCGCAGCAGGGGGATCAGCTCCGGGGAGCGCCCGCAGTACGGACCTGGGAAGGAGAAACAAGATTTATATACCCTGTTTATTTTATAAGCTTTATAGGGTTCTGTGTAATAAACAGATCGGTATCACGGGTGCTATTGCTATCAAAAGTATGGATATGACTAAATTTTCCAGGATTTCTCGAGAATCGGTATCTTAGCTGATGTGAATAAATTACTAAGTTTTCGAATTAAGATTATTCTACTGTTTGTAGTATATACAATCTTTCTCTTTAAATGAACAATGTTATGAACTTTTAGTCATATCCAAATTTTTGATAGCAATAGCAGCCGTGATTCCGATCTCTGGTAATAAACGAGGAATCCTTAGAGTTTCACAACACTGATCGACGCGGAATCGGTTTTAGCGGGTCAGAAAAACCTTTATGTCAATGGAATAAGGGCGTCGCCAATGAAAAACTTCCGGCCATTTTCAAGGAAAGAAATTTCAAATTTCTCGACGGCAAATCACTTATTCTGTGTATATATCGCTCTCTCTTGCTCTGGCAAATCACGGTTCTGAGAGGCAGAAAAGGATAGCAGCATAGTATAAGTACTGTTCCGTTCAGACAAGTGAGGTCCAATCCTTAAGCCCGGTTCACACATTGACAAGTGCAAGTGCCAACTGACAAATGATATCTACGCACATGTCACTTGTCAGTGTCGGTTCACACGCTCTCTTGTCACTCTCACTTATCAACGTGTAAACCGGCCTTTATACCAACGGCTTGACACGCTTTGACAGAGCGAGATAGTCTTATTGCGAATTCTAAAAGAAGAAAAAGAAAAGTGTCGTGTTTTGTTCTTATCACTGACCGAACATTTGTTCGTGGTCGGGTTATATGCACACTTCAAATAGCTTAAACTTCGAAGTGTACCTATATGAAAAAAATATAATGTCAAATCAAATATACTGAAACTATTGTAAGGGTAAATTCAGTCCATGATATTGAAAAACTTTGCGCAAGGAACATGCATCGATATATGAAAAGTAATTTTTGGCCTTACATACAAGTTGACCGATCCGAGTTTGTATGGAAAGCTAAAAAATATATTTTTCATATTTCGAAACATACTTTTTTGGGAAAGTTGTTTACTATTACGGGCTCATTAATATGTCTTTCTTTTACCCCCGGTCGCTCAGTGGCAAATCTAAACTTGTATTTTCTAAATCTTTGCCTTTACACTCACCTAAGAAAATCCTCTTCTGATCATAATCGTTGGCGTGCAGGTTGTCCCAGATGACCGGCGGACGCCGCAACACTTGAGTGATTTCCTCTATGCATTCGGTTGTTAGAGTCTTTGATATCACTTTTGGTCCTGTAAAAATATACAAACATTTAATACATACACTGACCGCATCCATGGTCCAGTATTTCGGAAGGCATGCTGAACTGAAATTTTGCATACTCGTGTAAGTCGGATGTCAATTGAACATTATGGGTCTAAGAGCTGTTCTGATGATTGACCCAGACGATATTCGACAAAACTAAAGAGTAAGAGTTATAAAACAACATACCCAACCCCATTGAGTACTACTTGTTTGATTTGTCTTGACGAGCCTTAATGGTATGGTGTTTAGCGGCTTACGGAGACGGAAGGTGGTCAATGGAACTCATTAATAAAAAGTCATTAAAAGCTTGTACAAAAAAATTTATTTTTCATAACTTATTTCAGTAAAATTGACCGAACATTGTCTCAAAAAATTGGCTGGTGCTTAAAAAATGAGTTTACCTATATAAGTCATTAAAACATTAGAAATGACGCGAGAACTGGCCGCAAGGTAGATCCTCAACAAAGGTCATTTTCCATAACAACTACGTCACAGTTCATCGACTACCGACCATGACACGTCATCAACTCCCGAGTCGATTGTCAAACGGTGAGTCAGCGACGGAAAACTTCACACGGTATAAAAACTTATAAAAACAGTACGGGTCGTTACATGTTTATTTACGATTTCATTAGCACTATGGCGTAACGTTAAGTACATAAAAGTTTTTATCGTTTGTTGTTACAATATGAACCTGACTGATGTTTGGCTTGATTCATGACAAGATACCTTTCACCAAACCTCGCTCCCAGTGTTTTCCACTTATTATCGTGGTTAAAGGAACATCTTAGGGGCCAGAAATTTGAAAATGATGTTGCTGCCATACACGATTTTACGGGATCAAAGAGATTTTTTTAGAAAGGGAATTTCAACAAGAATAACCGGCCAAGTGCGAGTCGGACTCGCGCACGAAGGTTTGTTGTATGAGAACCCCTTGTAGATATTTATTTTTAAAGTGGATATACAACTAAATATTCCGTATTTCAAACGTCTACCTGTTGCTGTTATTAATATCGAGGCAATAAAAAACCACGTTTATTGTATTTTATTCTGTTTTTCGTATTTAATTTTATAGCGGCAACAGAAGTACATCATCTGTGAAAATTTCTTCTGTCAGGCTGTATCTCATGAACCCCGATAAGGGTTCATGAGATACAGCCTGGTGACAGACAAATGGACAGGCACACGGACGAACAGACGGACAGCGGAGTCTTAGTAATAGGGGCCCATTTTTACCCTTTGGATTTGGAACCCTAAAAATTAATTGCATCATACTCATCATAAGGCTTCAAAATTCTTTATGTGCTCACCAGTCCACATGATATCAATCTGCTGGGATAGCTTGGTGCCCAACGTGTTCAGATACTCCGAGCTGTTGACTGTGGGCACAGCTCGGGTGGAGCAGTACTGGGTCGGGCAGATGAGGAAGCGGGGACAGCCTAGGTGCTGGTGGATCTCGTTTGTTACTGAAACCTGGAAAATACTTAACATTTGATTTTATGTAAATAAATGTCGCAGACAGACTGTCTGCAGCCACAAAGGATGTAACTCCTATTCGTAATGTTAGACAGCAAAACAGGTTCTGATATGTCCCATTTATAACATAAATGATATAAATGGTTAAGGTACTATATGGTATATGATGTATGTCAAGAGTAGCATACTGAAGGACTATACACAAATATCTTGTACAACTACATTTCCTTATTCTCCTTCTCTGTGTCCCTTGTCACAGGGCGCGACAACTAGTTGTAATTTTTTTTGCAGAAATGGACTCTAAATTAATATTGAGTTCAGGCAAGGGGCAGGTCTAAAAACCATAGCGAAATCTTTTCATTAAGTATAGATTGTTCTTCATTTATTGGTAAAGAAAACTCTGAAGATCAGGCCACAGATCCAATAGTTTTGGTGGTTTGATGCTACAAGGAATACACTAAGATGAGAGAAAGAGAAGGAGTAAGGAAAGAGAGAAAGAAAATACTGTCTTCGGTCTTAGGAAGCTGGTTAAAGACGACTGCAACTAAAAAGGAAAGGTTTCTCTCAAACTTACTTGTCGTTCATGTGTCAAATCTGTAGGGTACAGACATTCTCTTTTGTGTGTCACCTAATAAAATTGATTTTATGTGAACATTTATGTGGAAACATGTATAATTTTATTTGTATAAGTCAAAAACATTAATGAACATGTAGTGAAAGTGTTTTAAGAAGTTTTTATCTCGTTTTTCGAGAATTCCGAAAGACAGTGACTTTTATCTACCCACAAAAAAATAACATATATTGTGTTTTGTGTTTAAATGATGAGTGATGAGGAAGTGAACCCTGAAATGGAAGCCAATAGGGAATATACTCAAGAGGAAATAAACAACATTATTCTAGGATCAGAATTGGAGTGGGATGACAATGATGTTGAATCAGTGCAGAGGGTAGGAGAAGAAAGTGGTCAACTTATGAATGGAAAGAGGCAAAGATCAGAGTCTAATGAGGAGGATACTACTGGGTTTATAGAGGTGGGAAGGAACAAGAAAAGGCGAGTACTCAGAGTAGCTAAAAAACAAAATGTGACCCCGGATAACCTCAACATTCCCATGCATGAAGTGTCGGTATCGTCTAAAGAGCCGCTGCCTAAGCAGATAGGGCTTGCGAAGATGCTGTTTCGGGAAAAGATACAATCTGTACAGAAAGTCACTTATAAAAGCAATTACAAAGTCCTCATTCGTCTAAGTAATGAGGCGGATGCAGAGACTGTCATAAAGTGTGATGCGTTTAAAGAAAAAGGATGGATCTGCAGGAAAACCAATGAGGTGATATATTCATATGGGATCATTAAAGAAATTGATATAGAGATTGAAGATGAAAATATAAAGAAAATATTAGATAGTAGTGTGGAAATTCTTGCTGCAAAAAGGCTGAATAAAAAATCTAGAGAAGGGAAATGGGAGAAGAGTGAAACGGTAAGAGTTTGTTTTAAGGGATCTGCCTTGCCACCATATGTGTATTCATATGGATGCAGGATTAAGGTGGAGCCATACACATTCCCAGTTACACAATGCTCCAAGTGCTGGAAATATGGACACATTCGAAATTATTGCCCAGTAAAGCTTCAGATATGTCCGAAATGTGGGGGAGAACATGAAAACTGTGATATTACCAAGTACAAGTGTGCTAATTGCAAGGGTGATCATATGTCCATCTTAAAGAGCCAGTGCCCAGCTTTCCAAAGAGAAAGAAAGATTAGAGAATTTATGTCAGCAAACAACTGCACCTATAAAGTAGCCTTAATTAAGATGAATGAGGAGAAAGAAAGTCATAGTCAGGCAGTAGAACAGCGACAGGCCTCACAAGAAATAATTATGCCATCAGTCTCTAAACTTACATCGGAAAGCACTTATGCTGATATAGCTCGAGAAAAGGAGACTAGCAGTGGGGAAGAAGAAAATATGATGGAAAGTAATGAGCAAGCAGAAGGCTGGAAGAAAGTCAAACATAAACGGCATAGAAAGAAGAAGAAAACGTATCAACAACAGGTGAACGGAAGTGAAGATGTGAATGATGATCTTGTAGGGGGCACCGAAAGTCAAGGCCCAACCGCTAGTGATGTACAGGAAAATAAGAAGAAAAGGAAGTTTACTATCAAGAGATTTATAGAAGATATGAAAGTAATAATATTTTGTAATGAGAACTTACAAACTAAGATGGAACTTACAATGAATTACATATTTGAAGAACTTTTAATATTTGTAGGAAATTATTTGAATCAGGACATACTATGGCGGCTATTGGGGATTAAAACCTCCAATGGATAACACAATCTTAAATGGTACACTCAAGATGTTACAATGGAATGCAAACAGTTTGAAACCTAAATTAAGAGAATTTGAATTAATATTAAACCAAGAAAAAATTCATATAGCAATGATAAGTGAGACATGGTTAGCCACTGAAGACAGTATTAGAGTAAATAATTATAATATTTATAGAGAAGATAGAAGTGACAACTATGGCGGCATTTGTGTGATTGCTCATAAATCTATCAAATTAGTACAAAAGGCATGCAGTATTCCATACTCTGACATTGAAATATTAATGCTTGAAGTGCTTAATGTACCTAACATGAAAAAGATTATATCAATATACTGTCCTCCTACTGCAAATGATGACCAACAGAGCTGGGACTATATATTCTCTTTGGCAAATTCAGAGACTATAATATTAGGTGACATGAATGCACATCACTGCTTATGGTCAAATAAAAATGACCGAAGAGGGCAGCAAGTCTACAGAGCGATGTTCGAGAATGACTTTGTCTGCTTGAATGACGGAAGTATGACCAGAATCAAACTTGTAAATGGAGTATTACAGCAATCCGCACCTGATATCACCTTCTCAAGTATAGATATAGCCCATCAGCTCAGCTGGAAGTCTACTTGTGAAACACTAGGAAGCGATCACATTATAATCAACCTAAGTCTCGGTTTTGACACACCAAATAAGTATATTAAGAAACGCAACTTTAAGAAAGCACAGTGGGATAAATACAAGGAAAAAACAGAGCAAATCTTCAAAGATCTTCCCAGTAGTATGGATGTCCAAGTTGATTATGATACATTCATAGAAAAAATTGAATTGGTGGCCCAGACGACTATACCCTGGACAAAAATATGTCAAGACCCTACCTCCAAATTTAAGCCTAAACCCTATTGGAACAAAGACCTTTCTAAAGTGGTTGCAGAACGAAGACTAGCCCTGGCACAACTAAGACGAAATCCCACTCCAGAAAATTACATAAAGTATAAAGAAAACATTGCAAAAGCTAAAAAACTTATTCAGAGCAGTGCTTCACGAGGATGGACTAAATTTTGTTCCGAAATAGATAGTGAGACATCACCTACAGTGTTATGGAGAAAAATGAAATGGATGAAGGGGGGAAGAACAAGCAGCTATCCGACTGTAAGTCAAGCTAAAGCAGCCGAACTATTGCAGTCATTAACACCAGACACCGTACAAGAGTCACCACCAGTCTTCGATGAACAGCAACAATCTCCAATCGAGAAAGAAATAACCATTCAAGAACTGAACAACTCACTAAAACGTAAAGACACTTCACCTGGAACTGACAATTTATCTTACTCTATGTTATATAATCTGTCAACATCTGCAAAATTATTTTTACTTAACATATACAATAGGATATTACAGACTGGAATTGTACCAAAACAATGGCGGGACATAAGAGTCATACCAGTCCCTAAAATTGGTCGCGATTCACTACGCCCTATATCTCTGATGTCCTGCCCTTGTAAGCTTTTTCATTTAATTATCATGAAGAGATTGGAATGGTATGTAGAAAACAAACAATTGTTAAGTTACTCTACGGTAGGCTTTAGAAGAAAGAAATCATGTGTTGA
Source organism: Acrobasis consociella (assembly GCA_963555685.1). Lineage (NCBI taxonomy): Eukaryota > Metazoa > Arthropoda > Insecta > Lepidoptera > Pyralidae > Acrobasis > Acrobasis consociella. The sequence goes on from OY743127.1 coordinate 4,185,495, forward strand.
TGGCTTAGTTAAAATGGTATCCTCAATTCAAACCGGTTTTATGAAAAATGCACCGACTATAGGGTTATTTTTAGATATAGAAAATGCATATAATAATGTAAATATTTCATACTTGGTGACGACATTACAAAACATTGGGATAGGAAACAAAATATGTAGATATTTATGGAGTTTTCTCTCTGAAAGAATTTGTACTATAACAGATAGCTGCAACAATAATATTACGCGATGTGCACGAAAAGGTCTGGCTCAGGGGGACCCTCTGTCGCCACTGCTATTTAACGTCGTCACCATGTATGTTATTGAGCATATTCATAATGTGAATGTGTCACAATATGCAGATGACTTCGCTCTGTATTTTACTGTATATGATAAGAACCTCATAGCTGCTTCTAGTGATGTTGAAGAAGACTTAGAGTCAATAACAACAAGTTTGCAATTTATCGGACTGAATTTGTCAGAAACGAAAACAACTTTATGCATTTTCAGTAGATCGCACAAAAAACACAATGTAGAAATAGATATTAATGGAAAAAAGATCACTACAGTAGATAAAGTAAAATATCTTGGGTTTTGGCTGGATAGATCCCTTAGATGGGGTGCACATATAAACGGCATTTGCGAAAAAGGTTACAAATATATAAACGCGCTTAAAGTTTTAGCAGGAAGTACGTGGGGAGTCCACCCAAAGCATTTACGTAGATTATATATGTCTCTTGTAAGAAGTCGAATAGACTATGGTAGCTTCTTATATGGCAATGCAGCCAAAACCCATCTAAATAAATTAGATGTATTGCAAAATAGAGCACTGAGAGTTTGTGGAGGGTTTATAAGGAGTACCCCAGTGCATGTAATGGAAAGTGAGTTGAGTCTACCTCCACTGGCCGTTCGAAGAGTGTGGATCGGCTGTAAATACTGGTTAAAGATGGCCTCCACGTCCAATGGCGATGCTCTTGATTTAATTGATAAATTATCTGGAGAGCATAGTTATTGGAACAACAAGAAGAAGCCGGTGTTAGCAGATGTACACTGCAAATTCCATGATATTAATATTTTTAAGAATGGCAACATTTTGGAAATGTTCTCACTCAATGTGTGGTTATCATCAATAGACATGTCGTTTATTGTACTTAATATTATAGACCTATATAGACCTAAACATGATACCAGTACCTGTGAGCTGAGGAGTCTGACACTTCACTATCTCGAGAAGGACTATAGTGGATATTATAAAATATACACTGATGCATCAAAGACAAGCAGTGGAGTTGGTGCTGCTCTCTTTGATCCTCAAACAGGCACAAAAAAGAGATGGTGTTTAAATGGAGACATTTGTATCATGAGAGCAGAACTAATTGCCATTGCAGAAGCCATAAAGTATGCAGCAGATTTAATACCTCACAATATTGTAATCCTAACGGATGCAAGAAGTGCTCTGCAACACTTGGCTCGGTGCTCCTCGGACAGCCGAGGAATGCCGATAGCCTATCAGATACTGAGTACAGTATTGAAAACTCTAAAGAATATTAAGTTACAGTGGATACCGTCTCATGTAGGAGTCTATGGTAATGAAGTGGCAGACTCTTTAGCAAGGGAGGCAGTGAATAGAGGGGAGGAGGTTTTGTGCCCGCCTTATGCCTCTGAACACATATCTACCATCAGGCAGTATTGTATGGATATATGGAAAAAACATTTTGATAAGTGTTCAGAGACAAAAGGTATTTGGTACAAAACCATTCAAAGTTTACCAAATTCGGTTCCTTGGTTTGACTGTGCTAGACTCTCGAGGGAATATCTTGTGTGTGCATTTAGGGTGAGGGCAGGTCACGTTCCACTGAACAAGTTTCTTTTATTGATGAGAGTAACCCGCTCAGACTTATGCAATTACTGTGGTAAGTTAGAGGACTTGATCCATGTATTGCTGGAATGTGACCAGTATACCGCCCTACGTGACCGGTTTTTAGCTGGACTACCAATGTACAATGGTGAGCTTAACATAATGTTAAGCAATCCACTGTCGCACATGGCAAAAGCCATCTACTTTTTTCTGCGAGCTGTGATGGTGCACAGAAGATAGATAATACCTAATTGTAGTTCCCCATGAGGCTGGCATAGTCCCACCAAGTGAACTGAAGCCTCGGTAAAATAATAGATAAAAAAAAAAAAAAAAAAAACTTACTTGTGCGTGAGCAAAGCTCTGGAATATCTGTTTGTCCGCTTCACTCATCTCCGGTTCTATGTCATCAAACAGCAGTGCGAAACAGGTGCAACCAAACTGTGACACCTGAAATTAAGAACACTGTAATTACTTCCTCATTCATATTACTTGTTCCCCAAATTAGCTAAACTAAACCAATCAACTGTTTGTGCAGAAATATATGTTCGTTAGGGAATATTACTTAGTATCATGGACTTTATGTATAATAGTTTCAGTACGTACTGTTATCTTTACAAACACACAGACCTGTTCCAACTTCCGTTTCAGTGTGGTGATCTCTTTCTGACTGCTGTAAGTAATATCAAGCCCCGGAGACAGCGCATAGCAGAATATGATCCCCTGAGCCTTGGCCGCCGTGATGAGAGACGTGAGATGCTCTGCCTCCTCCACGGTGTAGAGCTCTCGCCAGTACGCCCGGTGCTTGTAGTCGTCTTTTGGAGCATAAACATAGGTATCCATGCCCCATTTCTTCAATCTGTTGATGGAATCAATACATATTATTGTATTATTTCAATTGTATATGAATTTTAATAATATAGTGTATCTTCAAGCATTGAACGAGTCAGAATCACGCACGAAGGGTTCCATACTATTATCTATAAAAAATCACAATTGTTGTATGGCCTTAATATTTATTTTATTCTGTTTTTAGACCTTGTGAACCTTTTGTATGACAAGTTTTAAATTGTGCAATAGTTTTAAAACAGGATTATTTAAACAGCGCAGTACGTAATTTTAAGTAGGCAAACATTTAAAAGATTGTAAGTAATTTATAAATTTTTTTTGTTTCAGAAATATTTTTATGAAGATACTAGATCGGCCAGCAATTGCGACTTACTTTTGGAATAGATCCTTTCTTTGTTCTGTGGTCCACGGTCGACCGTAAAAACCTGCAATAGAAGAATAGGTCATTCACACCATATCAAACTTATTTGTTGCAAACATATCTATGAAAATATAGCAGACTTATGGCAAATACTTAGTTTTGTATCGATAAATTACCTTCGACAACGCCACAGATGAAGTCCTTTCGCTTGGAGGTGGGCTCATTAGGTGAACTTTCAGTCATTTTCACCAGAAATTCCGTAATTTAAAACCACACAAATAATAGATGTAACGCGAAGCACAAGTATAAACGTGCAAATCTGATAATTTACGACGCGGTAGTGAGTCTTTAACAGACAGGCATGGAATTACTAACTGTATTATCAATTTCGTGACTTCAAAGCACCGGTTGTCTCGTTTTAGAAGATAAAATTGATAAATTATTTTACTCCCAACATGAACAACCTACTGAGAAATTATGATGTGTCAAATATTAGGTTCTTTGAACTGTACGTTTCCTATACTGTTGTATTTTAGTTGTCTTCACGCTTGACAAATTATTTTACGTGCTCTAAAATTTGTTTGTGTATCTAAATGTTTATAAAATAAATTGAAACAGTAATACCTATTATTAAGATTTTGTTACACAGGGAATATAATAAATCAGTAAAATCAATTTTAAAACAGGTATAAGTTGATATGAGAAAACACCTTTTTTTCATGACAGCGGCATCCATGATCCGTGATGACAGTCATGACAGTTAAAGTTGCGTTCATAAAATCTTATTTTTATTCTTGCGTTTCGTGTTATTTTTACAAAGGTTGGCAGAGGCACAGTAAGAGTACATTATAATTAGTAATGTAATGTACATGGTATAAATTTAACATTTATTTCATGTCCACCAACTTGAAAGACCGTACAGGTAGATGGCGCTCTCAATCAGTATAATTCGTTAGTACCAGGTTTACACACACAAACACCGGAGTAGACAGAGCCAAAGGTTGTCCCTAAGGGTCAGTTCACATTAAGACTCTTTTGAAGAAAAATAGAACTTGTTCACTACTCGAAAAGATACAAATTTCAGTGTTACGTACAACGCCGCGCTTACGTACTTACACTGCACCGCGCTACGCAGCGTAAGTACGTAAGTATTAGTATTTATTCTGTGCCCTAAGTTTTAAAATTAAATGCAATTTTTAGCGAAATAAATAATAAATGCTATACGACTAATACGACTATCTTGGCGTTTACAGGAATATAGCGCAGATTGGATCCGAAAAATACACCGATTTTTCGGTACGTAGAGGAGCTCGGTGGCCCGCACTTGGATGGGACCACAAGTGGCATAAAAATTTCGCGAGCTTCTCCGTGCTTCGGAAGGCACGGATAAGCCGTTGGTTCCGGTTGTCATCATTGGCTGGCAGTCGTCAAGCTATGTTAGATGCCGTTAGACAGCCTAAAAAAATTTAACACCTATGTTGGCCACTTACACACGAAAAACAAACAAAACCGGCTATGTTATGTGGGTAAAATTTCCTCAAAACGATCCTAAACAATATTGGAGACGGTGTTTCAGTGTTTCCAAAAAACTTCAGTTGGAGTTTCAGTACCGACATTGTTTGCGTTTCTCTTTCCATTAATCGAGCTGTTGTAAGTAAAAAGGAAAAGCATAAAGTTAAAGGTGTAAAGAGAGAAGAAACTTTAAAAGAAAATGATACAAAAAAGCTGTTGATCCAGGAAAACACCGATCGTCATGTAACGTGTAGCAGAAACTCTTACAGTTGAAAATTTGATATAAAATATAGAGAAAGGAAAAGAGTCGCTTTCAAAACGAAAGAACATTGTCGGCAAAAGAGTACTAGTATATATTCTGTGGCAAAAAAGAGATTGATTTCATGAATAAAGGAACGTTTATGAGTCACCGTAAAAAACAAAAGACATTAATATTTTGTTAAAATTTGAATACGTTCAACAATAAATTGTCGAGCATTCTGTCGCGTGCCGACATTGATATGAATTTTATGAAAGGTGGAAATTCGTAGGGTTCTTTGTCTTACCTAATTCTTTGCTGAATGTTGTTAGGATCATTAAAGGGTTAAGAAAGGTTGAAATAACTTGAAAACAGTCAAATCTTTTTATTTGTCTAAATATTATTTTACAAAAGCTTATTACTAAGCTTACTAAATCTTAAAGCTAACATAATACTGATCGATGGTTATTTGTTACAATAAAGTCTTTCAAAAAACATACAAAATTGTCTCTATTTAACAATGACTAGATCATCATAATACTTAAGTACCTAGTAAGTAAACTACCTAACATTTTATACACTTGCGTTCAACACAGTTATTAGACCTACATACGTAAATAAGCCAAACTTAGGTATGAAGAATTTACTTCTGTTCATAGGTTTTTTTTTAAAATGCAGTTTTCACAAAAACAGGATTAACTTTGTAACTAGGTTTAAACCATTATCCGCCCAAATCAAGTTGACATTTTTAGGGTTCCGTAGTAAACAAGGAACCCTTATAGTTTCGCCATGTCTGTCTGTCTGTCCGTCCGCGGTCCTATTCAGAAACTATAAGTACTAGGAAGCTGTAATTTGGCTTGTAATTTTTTTTTACAATAATTGTGTGGGATATCGTTGAATAGGTCTTTCAAAAATATTGTGAGCTTGTTATTCGAAATGTTAGACAGCAAAACAGGTTCTGATATGTCCCATTTATAACATAAATGATATAAATGGGTAAGGTGCTATATTGTATATGATGTATGTCAAGAGTAGCATACTGAAGGACTATACACAAATATCTTGTACAACTACATTTCCTTATTCTCCTTCTCTGTGTCCCGTGTCACAGGGCGCGACAGCTAGTTGTAATTTTTTTTGCAGAAATGGACTCTAAATTAATGTTGAGTTCAGGCAAGGGGCAGGTCTAAAATAGCCGAATCTTTTCATTAATTATAGATTGTTCTTCACTTATTGGTAAAGATCAGGCCACAGATCCAATCGTTTTGGTGGTATGCTACAAGGAATACACTAAGATGAGAGAAAGAGAAGGAGTAGGGTGGGAGTAAGGAAAGAGAGAAAGAAATACTGTCTTAGGTCTTAGGAAGCTGGTTATAGATGACTGCAACTAAAAAGGAAAGGTTTCTCTCAAACTTACTTGTGCGTGAGCAAAGCTCTGGAATATCTGTTTGTCCGCTTCACTCATCTCCGGTTCTATGTCATCAAACAGCAGTGCAAAACAGGTGCAACCAAACTGTGACACCTGAAATGGAGAACATTGTAATTACTTCCTCATTTATATTATTTGTTCGCCAAATTCACTAAACTAAACCAATCAACTGTTTGTGCAGAAATATATGTTCGTTAGGGAAGTTACTTAGTATCATGGACTTTATGTATAATAGTTTCAGTACGTACTGTTATCTTTACAAACACACAGACCTGTTCCAACTTCCGTTTCAGCATGGTGATCTCTTTCTGACTGCTGTAAGTAATATCAAGCCCCGGAGACAGCGCATAGCAGAATATGATCCCCTGAGCCTTGGCCGCCGTGATGAGAGACGTGAGATGCTCTGCCTCCTCCACGGTGTAGAGCTCTCGCCAGTACGCCCGGTGCTTGTAGTCATCTTTCGGAGCATAAACATAGGTATCCATGCCCCATTTCTTCAATCTGTTGATGGAATCAATACATTTTATTGTATTATTTGTTTTGTATATGAATGTTAATAATATAGTGTATCTTTAAGCACCAAGCGAGTCGGAATCACGCACAAAGGGTTCCATACTATTATCTATAAAAAAATCACATTTGTTGTATGGCCTTAATATTTATTTTATTCTGTTTTTAGACCTTGTGAACCTTTTGATTGACAAGTTTCAAATTGTGCAATAGTTTCAAAACAGGATTATTTAAACAGTGCATTTCAAGTAGGCAAACATTTATAAGATTGTAATTTATCAATTTTTTTGCTTTAGAAATATTTTTATGAAGAGACTAGATCGGCCAGCAATTGCGACTTACTTTTGGAATAGATCCTTTCTTTGTTCTGTGGTCCACGGTCGACCGTAAAAACCTGCAATAGAAGAATAGGTCATTCACACCATATCAAAATTTGTTGCAAACATATCTATGAAAATATAGCAGACTTATGGCAAATACTTAGTTTTGTATCGATAAATTACCTTCGACAACGCCACAGATGAAGTCCTTTCGCTTGGAGGTCGGCTCATCAGGTGAACTTTCAGTCATTTTCACCAGAAATTCCGTAATTTAAAACCACACAAATAATAGATGTAACGCGAAGCACAAGTATAAACGTGCAAATCTGATAATTTACGACGCGGTAGTGAGTCTATAACAGACAGGCATGGAATTACTAACTGTATTATCAATTTCGTGACTTCAAAGCACCGGTTGTCTCGTTTTAGAAGATAAAATTGATAAATTATTTTACTCCCAACATGAACAACCTACTGAGAAATTATGATGTGTCAAATATTAGGTTCTTTGAACTGTACGTTTCCTAATACTGTTGTATTTTAGTTGTCTTCACGCTTGACAAATTATTTTACGTGCTCTAAAATTTGTTTGTGTATCTAAATGTTTATAAAATAAATTGAAACAGTAATACCTATTATTAAGATTTTGTTACACAGGGAATATAATAAATCAGTAAAATCAATCTTAAAACAGGTATGAGTTGATATGAGAAAACACCTTTTTTTCATGACAGCGGCATCCATGATCCGTGAAGACAGTCATGACAGTTATAGTTGCGTTCATAAAATCTTATTTTTATTCTTGCGTTTCGTGTTATTTTTACAAAGGTTGGCAGAGGCACAGTTAGAGTACATTATAATTAGTAATGTAATGTACATGGTATAAATATTACATTTTTAACATTTATTTCATGTCCACCAACTTGAAAGACCGTACAGGTAGATGGCGCTCTCAATCAGTATAGTTCGTTAGTACCAGGTTTACACACACAAACACCGGGGAGTAGACAGAGCCAAAGGTTGTCCCTAAGGGTCAGTTCACATTGAGACTCTTTTGAAGAAAAATAGAACTTGTTCACTACTCAAAAAGATACAAATTTCAGTGTTACGTACAACGCCGCGCTTACGTACTTACACTGCACCGCGCTACGCAGTGTAAGTACGTAAGTATTAGTATTTATTCTGTGCCCTAAGTTTTAAAATTAAATGCAATTTTTAGCGAAATAAATAATAAATGCTATACGACTAATACGACTATCTTGGCGTTTACAGGAATATAGCGCAGATTGGATCCGAAAAATACACCGATTTTTCGGTACGTAGAGGAGCTCGGTGGCCCGGTGGGAGAGCGCAGTGCTAGCGCTTTCGCAAGTAAAGCTACCCCGGGCGTGGTCCGCACTTGGATGGGACCACAAGTGGCATAAAAATTTCGCGAGCTTCTCCGTGCTTCGGAAGGCACGTATAAGCCGTATAAGCCGTTGGTCCCGGTTGTCATCATTGGCTGGCAGTCGTCAAGCTATGTTAGATGCCGTTAGACAGCCTAAAAAAATTTAACACCTATGTTGGCCACTTACACACGAAAAACAAACAAAACCGGCTATGTTATGTGGGTAAAATTTCCTCAAAACGATCCTAAACAATATTGGAGACGGTGTTTCAGTGTTTCCAAAAAACTTCAGTTGGAGTTTCAGTACCGACATTGTTTGCGTTTCTCTTTCCATTAATCGAGCTGTTGTAAGTAAAAAGGAAAAGCATAAAGTTAAAGGTGTAAAGAGAGAAGAAACTTTAAAAGAAAATGATACAAAAAAGCTGTTGATCCAGGAAAACACCGATCGTCATGTAACGTGTAGCAGAAACTCTTACAGTTGAAAATTTGATATAAAATATAGAGAAAGGAAAAGAGTCGCTTTCAAAACGAAAGAACATTGTCGGCAAAAGAGTACTAGTATATGTATATTCTGTGGCAAAAAAGAGATTGATTTCATGAATAAAGGAACGTTTATGAGTCACCGTAAAAAACAAAAGACATTAATATTTTGTTAAAATTTGAATACGTTCAACAATAAATTGTCGAGCATTCTGTCGCGTGCCGACATTGATATGAATTTTATGAAAGGTGGAAATTCGTAGGGTTCTTTGTCTTACCTAATTCTTTGCTGAATGTTGTTAGGATCATTAAAGGGTTAAGAAAGGTTGAAATAACTTGAAAACAGTCAAATCTTTTTATTTGTCTAAATATTATTTTACAAAAGCTTATTACTAAGCTTACTAAATCTTAAAGCTAACATAATACTGATCGATGGTTATTTGTAACAATAAAGTCTTTCAAAAAACATACAAAATTGTCTCTATTTAACAATGACTAGATCATCATAATACTTAAGTACCTAGTAAGTAAACTACCTAACATTTTATACACTTGCGTTCAACACAGTTATTAGACCTACATACGTAAATAAGCCAAACTTAGGTATGAAGAATTTACTTCTGTTCATAGGTTTTTTTTTAAAATGCAGTTTTCACAAAAACAGGATTAACTTTGTAACTAGGTTTAAACCATTATCCGCCCAAATCAAGTTGACATTTTTAGGGTTCCGTAGTAAACAAGGAACCCTTATAGTTTCGCCATGTCTGTCTGTCTGTCCGTCCGCGGTCCTATTCAGAAACTATAAGTACTAGGAAGCTGTAATTTGGCTTGTAATTTTTTTTTACAATAATTGTGTGGGATATCGTTGAATAGGTCTTTCAAAAATATTGTGAGCTTGGAAACACCATTTTTCGATTTAGGGATCCGTGTCTGAAATATTTAGGTTAAAAGTGAAATTTTTTGTTAAAGTCACGTGTCCCGCCCCCCATCTATCGGCTAAACGGTTATATATGGACACGTGAAAAAAATCACAGCTCCACGATACACGATAGATATATAATGTAGTTTAAAAAAAAACTATCAGAGCTAAGCAAGGTTAACAAATTTAAAAGCTATAGGCGATCAACTTATAAAATGTACTCGAAAAGTAAAAATTTCATACAAATTCAATAGATACTTAGACGTTTTAGACGTTTTTAGTGGCATGAATTCAAAGTCGGCATTTACAACTACGGAAACCTACGCTGACGTGGCCCGACACGCACTTGGCCAATTATTAGATGAGACATTGATATACCTGTTACTAGATGTCAACTTGATGTGGTCGGATAATGGTTTAAACCTAGTAACAAAGATAGTCTGCGTTAATAAGACGGTAAAGTTTATCATGAGAAACTTTACTTAGATATTTCAGTTGCTACCTAATTACCAACCAACTACTTATAGCAGAGAATGTTAGGTGTTGAAAAGTCATTTATTTATTTACACACAAACCTAAGTACCTACCTAAAAATGTGTTTGTCCCATAACGAAAGCACCGCTTTAGGAGTTTTCGTTTATTTTATCTGTTTATCCCGTGTGTTTATCAGACTGCAAGTTAGGGGCAATGCTTGAGTTGGTTCTACAATATATTTATATTACATTTTAAATCGAAGTCTGTCTGAAGTGCTATTTTTGAAACGCGGAGTCACCTAAACGAATGGTTTTTCCATACAAAAAATCGTTCGTTTAGTGACTCCGCGTTTGAAAAATAGCACCTCTGTGCTGTCATTACGTAACGCAGCGCGTTGACCGACTGAAAATGCAACGGACTCTAGTAGGGTTTAGAAAGACTCAACAGTTTGAAAGTCTCGGGACCCGAGACAACTAACTTTAGGCATAAGTCCATGGACTTCGAAACATCCCTGGACCCTATATCTTAGCCACAAGTGTCGGACTGGCCATAAGAGCCGAGAAGACAGAGGGGTTACCCATCCTATCCATTAAAGAATACGTTAGTCGTACGACAGTGACGTCCGCTTTCTATGTCAAACCAAATTAGACTTTATCATCATACGATAGTGCTCAATGTTGCTTAACACAGAAACGCGGATACGCAGTAACGTCCGTCTTGCGTACCGCTTTTGGAGTAACCCCTCTGATTAATAATTCATATTTATGATAAAGCCGCCAAGACGTACACTTTATAAGTCCTCACATACACAAAGTAGGTGTTTCACATGTAAACGGCAGAGAAGCCGCACCGCTGTAGATGTCAGCCCAGCATGCCGCCGGATATGTTGCCGTGGACGCGCATGTGCCGGTTCAGGTTGCCGGATTGCGAGAACCTGCGGAGAAAACAGTAAAATAAGTTTATTTGTATATGTTATGGACATAGATAAATTTGGGTAATTCTCATAATGCCCAGGCATTACTACGGGTAACCAAATTGATCGCTTTCGTCGCTTGGTCTATATGTATAAGGTCTAACAAAATAAACTGAAATTAAATTTAAATGGTGAGTTCAGTTCACGATACTGAACAACTTTCCCTAAGGAACATGTATCGAAATATGAAAACTAATTTTTTTGCTTACCATACAAGTTGGCCGATCTGCTGATTTGAGTTTGTATGGAAAGCCAGAAAATATTTTTTATACTTCGACATACATATGTTTGCTGGGGAAAGTTTTTCAATATCACGGACTGAATTCACCCTTAAAATAGTTTCAGTATATTTTGTTAAACGTTATATGTATACTTCATACAACTGTAGCGGTGACTCCCCCTGTGCAATGTACCTGTGTATTATTAGATTGCCCGAAAACCACATGAGAATAATCATAATGTCTAGGCAATGTGATAAATAAGGAAGTTCAAATTATAATTAGTTACTTTGCCCAAAGAAGCTTAATTATGACTTATTACCTATATATCGCTAATTTATCACTTGGTCCATAATACATACCCTATCAAATTTTTGTCCCTAATAATGACAGAAAACAGTAGATACATAATTTATTTTACATACTTACGTCTTTATATCTAATAGGTCAGACAAAGTATATGGATCTTGCGATTCATAAGCAGGCTTAGTCCAGGGCTGCAAGACTCAACAAAGGCCACTTTTAGCGTAATGGTGGGCGAGAAGGGGGAAAAGGAATTTAAATAGTCAAATGATTCGCATTCATCCATTAACTTGACGATGAATTAAATGATAGTGCGGATATTAAGCGCGAAAGGAGGGCGCTGTCGGTGAGGGCCAATATGATAGCCCGCAGGTTTGCTCGTTGCTCAAGGTCGGTGAAAATAACTCTTTTTAGAGCGTACTGTACGTCATTTTACACCTGCAGTCTGTGGGTTAGGTACTCCCAACGTTCGCTGCACGCCCTTCGTGTTCAATACAACAACGCGTTTAGGAAGTTGCTGTGGCTGCCCCGCTTCTGCAGTGCATCGTACATGTTTGCCGAAGCGCACTTGGACGGCTTTCATGCTATAATGCGGAAACGCGCAGCCTCCATGATGCGGCGGACTCATGACAGCGACAACAGCCTCCTGGCGGTTGTTGGGGATCGCATGGACGGACCTTTTATGTCTAGTTGGGTCGCCTTGCATGCCCCAGTAATCCGCGAGGAAAAAAAACATGAATTCGTTTTTAGTAATTTTTAAGTGCCTTCTAACATTTAGTGCTTAAGTGATTTTTATTACTAACAAATGATGGACTACAATTGTCTGAAATATCTAAATAAATAATGATGATTAACTTGATCATCTGTTACGGTCTGCACAGGAAGAGAAGCAGGTACATTCTAAGTTTTTCCTGTGCCCCCCAATACGTAAGTTTATTTGCACATACTTTTACGTCTTTCTCCATAATGGGTTCGATAGTAATAATCTTTGAAAGAACTTTACCTCAGCAGACATAGTTTGCACTGGTAGGGCTTTTCCCCGGAGTGTATTCGGAGATGCTTTGTCAGCGTCGAGCTGTCTGAGAAGGCCTTCTTGCACGAGCGACATCTACAGTTGAAAACAGTCATGTTAACAAATACAATGTCCTTTTTTATTAAGAAAAAATATTTTAAGGGGTGATTTAGTTTTAACAATAATTAATCTAAAATCACATTGAAAATGGATATTGACAAGTTATATTATTTTGTGACATTTTATTTTCTTAACAGTACCCAATAATTTATTTTTAATCCAGGATATGGATCGACGATGACGTACATTCTCCTATAATGATTCAAAAAAGTTCAAAATTGTTTCTTCATTGACAGTATTATTACAAGCTGAATTGCGATCGAGAAAGAATACTTGTGTTACATGTCCCCGCTCTCATAACAAGTTGACAATACGCAAGTATATATGATGTTCCCAAAAAATGTACTTTTAGGCCCAACGCAGACGACAGACTATCCGTGATGATGATGACAGACTAACCCGTGCAATCAAATGCAGTAACGCATACGACGCGCAAAAAGTCCGGCGCGCGTCGTCATGTGCGTTACTACATATAATTGCACGGGTTCTGTTTTCACAGACTAAAAAGTCTGTCACGGATAGTCAGTCGTTTGCGTTGGGCCTTAAGTGCTAGTCGTAAGCAAACACTTACTGATAAGGTCTCTCCCCGGAGTGTGTCCTCATGTGCGTCGTCACACTCGAACTTTGGCTAAACCGGCGGTCGCAGATCGGACACCTAAACAAAATAATGTTTCTTCATATTTTTATTTTATTTTGGCAACATACACTCATTTACTTAGTTTAATACTTAAAACTACCTTATATACAGGCTGACTGGTAAATCATCTTGCATATTGAATGGGAGCTCTCAGTAATTAATTCTCGTTCCAAATATAAAATAGGTGTGCTTAAAAGTTGATTAAATTATCCAATCAAAACAAGAAGTGTGGGCGGATATTCGAGCTACTCGCGATGAAGGCTGTTAACGAGTCGAGGTAGGTAGATACCTACCTACCTAGGTACAGAGCCAAGCGCGCAGTTTCCAAACATTCCGAGACTTTACCACACTTTGCGCACTAATTTGATTTAATTTTTCTTTGTTATTAGTATTTTTTAGGTTTTATATAAAGTCTGACAAAATATACTGAAACTATTCTAAGAGTGACTTCAGTCCGTGATACTGAACAACTCTCCCCAAGTAACACGTATCGAAATATGAAAAGTAATTTTTGCCCTTCGATACAAGACCGATCAGCAAATCTGTGTTTGTATAAAAAGCTAAATTATGTTTCTTATTTTTCTTGGGGAATTATATGTTTCTTGGGGAAAGTTATTCACTATCACGGACTGTCACCAAAAAATTGTTTCAATATATTTTTTGACGTTACTTCTGATTTATGATTTATAATGTCCCTTAATATGACGCGTGATTTACCAGTAAGCTTGTAAATAATAGGCTTTGAGTGCGATCTTTATATAGACTATCTACTTAAAGTTATGACTATGAAAGAGAATGCTTTGACTCAATAAACTTCAAATAAATAAAAAGCCGAAAATGCTACGATGGTCTACGAGTCTGCAAAAGACTACGAAACCACCCTACGCCACGTATAGTTCTCGTAGGCCCCGTCGTATACACTACGAGCGAGCTACGCTACGAAGCTACAACCACAGAGTAATAATATACTGCTACGACGCTACGACACCAATTTTATAACTACCGACAAAAAAGGGATGTTATTAATTTGGCTGCTCTGACCAAGCACAGAGAGGGTCGTGCTCCTGCAGGAGTCGGACTCAGAGGGTCGTGGAGACTAAAAAGACCTACAGATGATAAATTTGACGTTATGTCTGTCCGTCTGTCTTTGTGTCTGTGCCTGTCTGTTCCAGTTTTTTTTCCAAATTACATTTATACTAAAATTTACATATACAATGCCATTTTTCATTATGTACAAATATTTTAAGGGGTGATGCAGTCCATCATTTTGAATAACTTTTCCCAATAAATGTATATCGAAATACGAAAAAAAAAACCATAGCAACGATATCACGTAACTACTTCGATTTCTATGAGAATCTAAATTTTTATTTCGTATTTCTGGATAGGTAAATTTACTGGGAAAAGTTATTAAAATATTAGTACTTAATAAAAAAAGAAATTTGTTTAGTTTTATGTTAACGTGGCCATAGAGTTTGTGTGGCACTTTTGGCCTTGATCTGTCTACCCCGTAAGGCTAAAGACGTGAACTTCTTCAAAAAGGTACCTGAAAGGCTTCTGTCCCGTATGCGTCCTCACATGAGCTGTCAAGTTGGCGGCTTGAGAAAAGCTCTTATTGCAGTCCCCACATCTGTAAGGGCGCTCCCCGGAGTGCGTCCTCAGGTGGGTCTTCAGGGTGCTCGGCCGGGCGTAGGTCTTCCCGCAGATGCGACAGAGGTTCGGCTTTTGCTCGTCATCTTCAGAACCACCGCTCAGCGAGCCCACCTGAGAAGGAAGATTTTAGGTGAGAAAACAAGTCATTTCTAAAAAAATTTTTTTTCAAACATGCTTTTTTCTAAAGATGACTCTCCTCAAGACGAATCAAACGAGCCTAAATTCGTTGGACTTGCGTAGTTTCATTACAGAGTTCCTATGACCATTTATATAGTTCCATCATCAAATCAGCTTCATGTCACGATAATATTGCATTGTCACGCGATGTACGTATGCGTGCATTTCAGCTAAATGCAAACCAGGAAGTGGATCAAATTTAACTTGCTTTGATTACAGACAACGACAGACAACGGAAAAGGTTAAATTAAAAAATAAATAAAAAATAAAATAACAGCTTGTAAACAGACATCGTGACAGGAGAACCTTAATAAAAAAAAGCTTGTAATTAGACCCAAATATTTCATTACTGTTCATCATTCCAAATAAACATTTTTCTTTTTTTCTTCTTTTGAGGCGATTTCGCCCCACCAAAGGAGCAGTTATGGGGTGCGAGAGCTTAGGCAGTACCCGTTCAGTCTTTTACATATATTGATCCAACTACAACGCAGTGTCAATGTGGTCATTGTTTGTTTTTCGTGTGTGTAAGTAGCCAACGCTGGAGTCAGATTTTTCAGGCTGCCTAAAGGCATCTGACATAGCTTGACGACTGCCATACAATGATGACAGCCGGGACCAACGGCTTATACGTGCCTTTCGATTCACGGAGCTCGAGAAAACTTTTATGCCACTTGTGGACACCATTTCAAAGTGCCGACCACGCCTGGTGTCACTTTACTTGCGAAAGCGTTAGTAATGAGTACTTGAAGGTCTTTAAACATAAGGTGCTTAATAATCTTAATGATTGAGAATCACAAATTTAAAACTTTAGACTCTCGATAAGCTTATTTTGATCTTTTAGTCAATGTCGTGTTTACCTGTCTTTGGTATTTACATTAGAACTTAAGTATTACGTGTGTAATTGTGTATCTGCTCGAATGTTGTATGTGAATACTGTTGGTGTACCTTATCCAATAAATAAATAAATGCGCACTCCCGCCGGTCCACCGAGCTCCTCCTAACGACCAGACCATGACACACCTCCCCTGCCCATCATGCCCTACCAGTTGCCCTAAGCGTGACCTATGAGGCCTCAGACAACGCTGTAAAAGTGGCAACCTTCTGGAGGGAAAAAATCTGATTTTATTTGGAGCTTTCGACTCGAGAAAAAAAAGAATTCTCTAACAAACTAATAAACAATAACAAACCAGCACTTTCGTTTTATTTATCTTTATCTTTGTTTTTTTTACTGTTTAATATTTTTTATTTAGATGAAAAAAATATAGGTATGTATTAAATTTAGGTTACTTACCTGAACCTTCCCTGAAGCATTAACGCACGTCGTATACCCATAATCCTGATGCATCTGCCCCTGGTGATTCACTATAGTATACCCTCCCCCCATATGCTGTTCCTTCTGATCTTGCATGTACAGCTTCGAAGGCGACCTTTTCAATTGAGGAGTTTTCTGAGGATAGTTCGGCTTCTGCTGGAAGATCCCATAGTTGTTTGGTTTCTGGGCGTTTTGTATTAAAGGCTTGAAGGTGGATGTGGCGGTTATTAAGGGGTCTGACTGGCTTGGGGCGCGGAAGTCGGCGGTGAAGGAGTAAGTGGCAGAGGGGTAGGAAGTGGGGCTTAGGACGTTCTGCGATTGGGGGTAGACGACGTTGACGGATGGGGCGGCTGCGTTTTGGTTCCATTGCACCTGGGTTGAATAATTTAAGTTACCTTAGTATTTTTTTATTTAATTAAAACAATCTAATCTCAATTAATAACTAAATTAAAATCTAAATTATACTCTAAATTAAACTAAACAAATAATAATAATAAAAAAGAAAAACCTTACAAATAGAAAACGTCTTCCAGATCATTGCCCTGCGGTAGAGTGCAAAATTAAGGCAAGTACAGTCGGCCATAGAGATGGGCGGTTACTTCATCAAATAATATATCGTACGACAGTGACGTATGAGATATTTATGTGAAACGGAATAAGACTTTATTGACATACGCTAATGCTCATTGTTGCTTGACACTGAAACGCGAATGCTCAGTAACGTCCGTCTTAGCTTTTGAAGTAACCCCCTAACAGCCCCTATATCTTGATTTTTCTTTTAAACTGAATTGTATGCCTGTTGAGTTTAAGAGAAAATTCAAGCTATAGGTAGAGTATATATTAGCTATAGTATTATAATCACGCCTGTTTCCAATAGAGTAAGGCAGATACTATGGATCTCCACTTTTGCTATATAAGTTCCTTGCAAACCTCTTTTGTTTGGTCAAAACTCATATTTTTTTGCATAATTGTTTTTTTTTACCCGACTACGGCAAAACCAAGAGAAAGGGTAATGATTTTAGCAGGTTAAGAATGTAATTATATGTAAGTACATATGTCGATATCAATGTGTGTTCCACCTTAGCATCCGAACTGTTTATCCAATTTTGACAAATGAGATATCAATCGATTCGTCATTATTGTCCGGGTGGTACAGGCCACATAATTTATATGCAATAAATGTATACACGCTGACTTTTCATTGGATTTGGAAAAAAAATGTCGTATAGTAAATAAATTCCTCTGTCCATATACGTAATCCAAATTTTTGTATTTCATAAAATAAAAAAGCCTAAATGATTTTCGATCGAGACCACGTAGTTACACCGGCCAAAACAGCTGCGGAATGTCGATAAACCCGGCCGGCCGGCGGGCAGTGTATGGCGGCGGTACTACTAATTGATCTCACAATTTTACTTCCGAGTTTTAAACAACATTTTTTGTTTCTGAATTTTTATTTTGACTAGCTAATTAGGTCTTACTAACGATGCCTATGAAGTGGCCTTCGGCTTCAAAACCAGTAAAATATCACCGTGTATAATGAATGTTACATACAAAAAAAGTGAGTGTCAAAAAAACTTTTATACCTACTTTCATGAGTGTGGTATTAAATGGAAGCTCTTGATTAGTATATTTCAATATACATTGTTATTTATGGCTCCCGTAGTCGGGTATTCGTTTTTAAACGTTTCAAACCCTTCTGCGGCGAAGTCAAAAGGAATATCATCATCATTAACGTCGCCATTCAACAAGAAAGGCCCACAGTTGTGCGACAAACCGTTGCTAGGTCTGCGGCCTATCAATGTTTCCTTGTCAGCACAGCACACGGGGACAGTGTGTACTTACTTGCGAGCACAGCTGATCCGGTGGGCAGCCATGCATGGTCATGTTCATGGAGACGTTGACACTCATGGTGGGGAACAGCGGGGCTCCGCCATAGTGCTCGTAGTAAGGGTACGCGCCACCACCGTTCACCATCATCTGGGGAACATCCATCAATGAAATCTGTGACGCATTGGTAATGCCTGTTCGATCCCCGGTGAGGTCAAGATGGAAGATGATCTTTTTCTGATTGGCCTGGGTCTTGGATGTTTATCTATATATGTATTTGTTATAAAATATGGTATCGTTGAGTTGGTATCCCTTAACACAAGTCTCGAACTTACTTAGGGACTAAATCTCTACGATTTTTCCCTATATAGTTTATTTTTTAAAAATTACTTACAGGTTATTTTGAATTCCCTATACCTAACTAAGTATAACGATAATAAGTATATTGAAATCTATTTCCATACCCTCATATTCATAAAAAATATTTTAAACGTTTGCTTATCCTATTTTAGTTAAAATATTGAGGAGCTCGGGGCCCGGCAGGAGTGCTCATTAGTGCTTTCGCAAGCAAAGCGACACCGGGCGTGGTCCGCAGTTGGATCGGTGACCACAAGTGGTCCGTGCTTCGAAAGGCGATAGACGCGTAGGCGAAAGACTTAATAAGCCGTTGCTCCCGGCTGTTATCATTGCATGGCAGCCGTTAAGCTATGCCAGATGCCTCCAGGCAGCTTGAAAAATCTAACACCAGTGTTAATCACTTACACGCACGAGAAACAAATCAAACAGTTCCAATAAGTTTTATCTTGTTATTTCAATGTTATATAGATATTGAAAAGAGGGAAAGTGACAAATCATGTTTTAACTAAAATAGGTTTCATCATTTCAGCCGCATAACGTCCACTGTCGGACATAGGCCTCTCCCACGGACTTCCAAAATGATCGATCTAAAGCCTGCATCCAGCGCCTTCCAGCGACCTTGGTCAAGTCGTCAGACCACCTTGTGGGTGGGTGTCCTACGCTTCGCTTGCCTGTACGTAGTTTCCATTTGAAAACCTTTTTGCCCCATCGGCCATCGGTTCCTCGGGCTATGTGTTACGCTAACTGCCACTTCAATGAGCTAATCCGCTGGGTATGCCAGTGACTTTTGTACTCCTACGAATTTCCTCATTTCTGATTCGATCACGTAGAGAAACGCCGAGCATAGCCCCCAAAATATGTTTTGCGAACGGTTATATATTTTTTTAATATGATGAATAGTGTATAAAAACTTTAGTTACCTCAATTATGCAATCTATCGTAATATTATCGACAAATCACAACCCGACGCAATTACTGAAATCCAGTCTTAACGAAGCCTTACCAAACCCTATATTAATTACAATAATTTCCAACTACGCCCTTCACGATTCCCATTCAATTTCCCCTTGCCACCCTTCACTTACAAAGACGAAAGCGTCTAAAACATTCAAGCCTTTATTACTTATGAAATAAGGATATCAAAACTATTAACTTTTTAGACGTTCTTATTTCGTTTTGAGTCGTCTAAAATCATCCACGCCTTAACACGTAAAACATAAAGGCGACTTTAAAACAACAAGAACGTCATTCCGTTCCAAAACGTCTAAAATCACACACGCCTTTAACGTATTGATTATAAAGACTATGTTCAAAACAATGTTATTGAAATTTTGACTGTCCGAATTGGACACATTCCATCTTGCTTCAACATTTCGTGGAGTCTTACGAGTGAGGGAGATGACTATACCTGCGGGTGTACGCTCTCGCCGGCACAGTCCCCGTGCACGACGGCATGTTTGAGCGAGAGCAGGACGTCCGCCGCCTCCCCGCCGCCCCGCTCGCGGCAGTCCGACGTATTGTTCCTGCTGAAATGGGAAGTAGGTACAGTCGCTAGGAAAAGTGGATGCGAATATAAGGTGTAACAAAATATACTAAAACTGTTTTAAGGGTGAAGTCAGTCCATGATACTGAACCACTTTCCCCAAGAAACATGTATCGAAATATGGAAAGAAATTTTTGGTCTCCCATACTGATTCTAGTTTGTATGGAAAGCCAAAAATTATTTGTCATGTTTCGACATACGTTTCTTGGTGAAAGTTGTTCAGTAAAATAGTTTCAGTATATTTTGCTAGACGTTAAATATATCATTTTTGATACACATTAATTGTTTTACTATTGTGTCTGGAATTCCTGGCGATCAGCTTTATAAAACAGAAGCAATACCTATATATGACAGCGTCAATTTTGTTATAGTCTTTATTGATATTATAATTTTAAAAACTGAAAGTCGACTTTACCCCTAAACTACTCAACCCATTGTGATAAGTTTCTATGAGACCAAACAAATTTTTTTTTTTTAAATATGTCTAGGCTTCTTTGCATACTCGTAATCGGTTAACATACGTAAAAAAACATCGCGACGAATTGATAGCCTTCTTTTTTACAGGTCGGTTAAAAACAAAAGAAATGTATGACAGCGTCAATTTTGTTATAGTCTATTTATTATAGATATTAAGGCGAAAGTAACAATGTCTATCTATCTGCCTGTCATATCCATACCAAATAGTGGTTGGAGCGTGAAGAGCACGCTTCAACCACTACTTGGTATGGATATAGTTTGAGACCCCGGCCCAGAATTAATGTATACAGGATAAACAGCAGGATCAACAGGAGCAGGAAACAACAGCTTTCTTAGGCAGCCCAGCATACCAGCCGTGGAAGCTTCTAATGCAAGAGTTGACCGGTGGTTAGAAAAATATCCACCCTATGACTCATACCTTCCACCTGCAGAAAAACTTCCACCGGGTAAAGACCTCCCCTGGTCAGTCTGGAAGTCTCTGAATAGACTCCGTGCTGGTGTTGGGAGGTGTAGAGAAAACCGAGTTAGGTGGCGTCACGCTAATAACGATCTTTGCGATTGCGGCGCCATCCAATCAATGGAGCACCTTCTGTCGTGTCCGGGCTGCCCTACGACATGTACCATGAAGAACCTAAACGAGGCTAATGACAGAGGGATCACCGTGGCCACATACTGGTCAAAGACAATTTGAAATTGAAGCTACACTGAAACCATTTCGACTCGATAAGAAGAAGAAGAAGCAGGATAATGATGAAGTAGTCTAACATAAGAATTTAAAAAAATGTTTAACTTTCATCGTTAGCCACAAGCTGTTTCTATAGAAAAAAATACTTTTAGAAAGGTCTCGTTTAAGTCTTTTGTACTGTGAAAATATTTTTCATTTTTATTCCTCTGTGGATTCCGGCGGAGTAGAATAGGGCCACTCCAAGTCCTCCCGTGGATGTCGAAGAAGGCAACTTAAGAAATACAAGCTAAACAAAGCTTATAAACATCAATGAGACCTCTCCAACCCGTCTGGCCAGCGAGGAAAGTGTAGGCCTCTGACTGCTCTGGCCAAGTCTGGCTCTGGTAGTACCTACAGAGAGGATCGTGCTCCTGCAGTAGAGACAAAAAAAACGACGGGTTGCACTCTGGGAGTGCCGGCAGAATTGAAAACTTGAATATTAACGTTGTGCATTTTTGATATTTTGGAATGGTTAGGGAATAATTTTGCACAAATTGCTTTAATTATCAGTATAAAATATTTCAAATCTTTTCTGAACCACAAATGTCACAAGCATGACCAAATTCATTTTCAACAAAATCATTTTCAAATACACAGCAGTATGGCCACTACACAGACGGTCGAGCCATCAGCTGTCACCACCCATGGATGCGCGTAGCACGCTGTAACATAAACACACACGAATATTCGCGCAAGCGCCCTGCGCCGTCTTACGAATTTTCGATCAGGTCACGTGTCCTGACGCGAGTTTAACATTTTTTACCCATTCCAAAAAAAGTGCACAACGCCGCTAAAGAAGTTTTCACTTCAAAAAACCTGATGTTGATGATGATGATGATGAATAAAACAAGCGAAATACTTAAGGCTTAGGCAGTCGAGCGACAGCGTGCCAGTTAACCGTCTATAATCTACTTAGAGTCGGTGTCTGCTCGTTTGTCCTTTATATAAATTAGTACTATATTGTGTCAAAACAATAAGAGGTTGCCTAGCAGAGCCGTGCATTACATTATTATTACTAGCTGATGCCCGCGACTTCGTTCGCGTGAACTTTACGGCTCCGGCGTATCTGCATCAGTCCAGTGCAATAAAATAATATTGCGAGAATAAATTGAGATGTAAGCTATCCTATCTTTCAAGTTGGATCAACTTGCACACGGTGTGCAAATCTATTTAAAATCGGTTCAGTAGTTTAGGAGTCCATCGCGGACAAACAACGTGACACGTAATTTTTATATAAAATATAATTTTAAACGTTTTGCATTATATTATTATCCATAAAGACATGGAGACTTTGTCTGCCCTTTCGGTCGCTTTTTATTTCACTTACTAAAACAGTGCCAAGTTTTCCTTGTGAATGTTGTGTAACCAAGTAATTCTTTCCTGCACCAGGAGTGCCGGCCGTTTAGGGCGCCATGCAGCCCTTAATAATATTATCCTCCGTTCTCTCGCCACCATCAATATCCCGGCGGCCCTAGAACCCAATGGTCTGGCTAGGGATGATGGCAAGAGGCCGGACGGAATGACCTTGGTGCCTTGGAGATTGGGACGGCCCTTCGTCTGGGATGCTACTTGTGTGGACACCCTCGCACCGTCCCATCTTCAGGTCACCAAGTCAAAGGCCGGCGCAGCAGCTGCCGCAGCAGAGAACCTTAAAAGGCGCAAATATGTAGACATCGGAGAAAACTACATATTTGAGACTTTTGGGGTAGAAACTTTTGATCCGTGGGGTCCTTCCGCCCATAGTTTATTTCATATTATTTCTAAACGTTTATTCAAGGTATCCCATGACCAAAGGGCTGGTAACTATCTGGCTCAAAGAATCAGCAGTGCCATACAACGTGGCAATGCTGCAAGCCTTTTGCCACGTTGCCGAGGGGTAATATTGTAGTGGGACTACATCATTTGTAATTTTTAGTTTTAATTTTAGTTATAATTTTAATTTTAAAAAGTTTGTATAGTTTGAATTTAAGTTAAATTAATTTTTTTTCCAATAAACAAAGATTTTAGTAATTTCAAATTAAATAGAACATACTATCACGTCTTTATCCCTAATGGGGCAGACAGAGCGTTTTGGGTATTGCGGCTCTATGCACAGTCCAGGGCCGCAAGACCAAACAGCCACTTTTAGCGTCATGGTGGGCGAGAAGATGGAAAAGCAATCAATACAGTGATGGGTTGCTAGCCGCATCGCCTGTTAATATGATTCGCATTTTTGCCCATAAATTAAATAGAAACAAAAAGTAATTCTCACAAATGGCCACTGATTTTGGGGACATCTGAGTAAGTTGTAGTCTAGATTTTCTCTAGTTTTAGTGTACCCAAACAAAAATCTGTATGCACGACTCTAATGTCCTGAGGGATCAAGGTGGTGTGATCATTTGGCGCTTTTTAACAATACCTGGAAGTCTATCGCGCAAGGAGATCAGTGGTGTACAAGAGGGATGCCAGGCAAATAATAATTGGGCAAGTGCGTGTCGGGCCACGCGCAGTGTAGGGTTTCGTAGTTGCGAATGCCAACTTTGAGTTCTTGCCACTAAAAACGTCTAAAAACTAATATCTATTGAATTTGTATGAATTTTTTTTTTCAAGTACATTTTATAAGTTGATCGCCTATAACTTTTTAATTTGTATACCCTACTTGGCTCTGATAGTTTTCCTTCAAATTACATTATATATGCTATAATTTTTTTCACGTGGCCATATATAACCGTTTAGCAGATAGAGGGGGGGGGACACTTGTCTCGAACAAAAATTTGAACTTTAAACCCAAATATTTCAGAAACGGATCCCTAAATCGAAAAATGGTGTTCACAAGCAAACAATATTTCTGAAAGACCTATTCAACGATACCCCACTTAATGTGTTTGTCGAGAAAAAAAATATTGACTACGTCTTTACTTGTATGGCAGCTACACTGAAAAAAGTTGTTGTATGGGAGCTCCCTTAAATATTTATTTTATTTTGTTTTTGTTAGGGTTCCGTACCCAAAGGTTAAAAACGGGACCCTATTACAAATTTTTAGTATTTGTTATTATAGCGGCAACAGAAATACATATAATTTGTTAAGGGTTTCCACTGTCTAGCTATCGCGGTTATTGAGATACAGCCTGGTAACAGACAGACGGACAGATGGACTGACAGACAGCGAAGTCTTAGTAAAGCTACGGAACCCTAAAAATGATCGCAACGAATTGATAACCTCGTCCTTTTTTAAAGTCGGTTAATAAAGTACACCGCGGAGGCATTTACCGGCGGCATCAGTAGGTATCTTTTATTTATTTTGTACATGGTAGGTTCACCTCATCGTAAATACCATGTGGTGTAACCCGAAGAGACCTTTTTCTAATAGCGCTTTTGAACTTATTGTTATGATACGTATGTAAGGAGCTTTATATACTATGTAATGGGTGAAATCATACATATACTTAGGTATCTTCTCTGATTTTATCTTACAGTCTGGAAGAGTACCCATTGTACCCGTTGTAAAAAATTTCTTTGTTATATTTTTATTGCGGTGTACTTAATTATTACACTAATATTATAAAGGCGAAAGTTTGTGTGTGTGTATTTGAAACTTATTCACGCGTAAACGGCAGGACCAATTTTGATAAGATTTGGTATGCAGGAAGCTGACACCCTGGACTAACACGTAGGCTAACATCGCGTGGCGCAGCTAGTTAATTTAATATTTGGCAATAATAAAAGCACATTAATATTTATCTATCTATTTAAGACTACCTCCGTGGCGTAACACTTAACAAGTCCGCCACTCAGGAGAACTCCAGTTCAATCCCCGGTCAAGTCAAGAAGGAAAATGATGTTTTTTCTGATGGGCCTGGGTCTTCGATGTTTATCTATATGTATTTGTTATAAAATAAATTATCATCATAATTATCATCACCATTTCGCCGCATATTTTTTTCTAAAATTGAGAAAAGTGTGAAAAACTATAATTCATAAAATAGTTTAAAGGGTTATCTAGGGCTTGATCAAGAAAAAATTAACAGAGATGTCTCCGTTTCTTAAAATCATTTATTTCAAAAGGGGGCAGCGCTGGACCCCCCAAAATTTCTCCTATTTTATTTTATGTCATTTAGCTATATCCCGAGAAGAAAACCAGATGCCTATATGTTTTAAAAACTATTTACCATCTAATATAAACTTATAACGATGTAAAACATTAGACTAAACTATGAATCCTTTTTTCTTCACTGCGAAGACAAAAATATCTTATGGCAATTCACGAGCACGACCCTCTTTGTACTACCAGCGCCATACTTGACCAGAGCAGCCAGAGGACCCTCGCTGGCCAGACGATGGGAGAGGTCTCATTTATGTTTATAAACTTTGTTATGTATAATTACTTATATTTTTTGAATGTGCTATTATGACATGATACATAACATAAAAAAATTTTTTGCTCGCACTTTAAAATTAATTTAAAAAATAAAACATTTATATTAAAAATTGTAAGTAACTTACTTGTATCCCGAACAGGGCGAAAACGGGAACAGTGAGGGTAAGGGGTCCAGCTCTAAAGGGGGCAGTGAGAACGACCCCATGTCTTCCGACCAGCCTGAGTCCGTCACTTCCCCATCGCCGAGCGTCACGTCGCACGGAGCGATCGACTCGTTTAGGACGTTTAGCTCTTCGCCATTTTCTGGGCAGCAGTTTTCGTTTTCCTGCTGAGGAATAATGCTTTGGTTAGATTTTGCACGCCTCTAATACGAAGCGTTGAGAAAAAAGAGTGGTTGCTATTAGTCAAACATTTTGCTACTCGTTACCAAAATCTTGTGACTGCTTCTTCTTCTTATCGTGTGTGTTAGTGACTAACACTAGTATCAGAGTTTTTAAACCGCCTTAAAGGCCTCTGACTTGTGACTGCTGAAGTCAGGGCTACTAGTTTCAATTAATATAATAGTTGTAGTTTGGGACTTGAAACTACATGGTTCTGCTAATTAGAACAAGATCTATATTAACAAATCGCATGTAGCAAAACTGGTCCCAGTGAAGTGCTCTACTCTCAACATATCAGGGTGAAGCATTTTTCTAGACTTAAACGGTCACTTTTATATTCATATTGCACTAACACAAAAATATAAGTACAGATATAGAAATAACAAACCTTTTATTAAATTAATACTTGTAGAAAATATTTGTCAAGCACAACATAGAACAAAAATGATTCGATATAGAAAGAACAATCCTTTTATTAAATCATTTAATACTTTTAGAAAATATTTGTCAAGCACAACATAGAACAAAAATGATTCAAAACAATTTGTTCCTGGATGTCCGGATGTCTGTATGGCCGTGTATACCACGATTATTTCCTATTGAAAATTACTATCATATTCAGTGTCGTATTAAAATTAATAAAATTCTCAAAAGAGCGTTATTAGTCGTGCACTTTTGGATTCTAAGTCGGCTGGCATATGGGCTTTGTCTGCACTAGCCATACCTAGCAATCTGTCAAGTCTGATACCTATAATACCAACCACCACCAGCGCAATGCGAATGAATGAATATTTACTTGATAATATGATATTTGATGATGATAATGATATTCAGTCGTAATACTAGTAAATATTCGTCTACCCTATAAAAAATAGTAGCGCACGTCACTGGCAGTACCTGGTAACAATATTGTATTTATTGTTTGTTTGTTTGTTTGTTTGTTTGTTTATAAAGCTTTATTGTACAAAAGAAATAACACATACAAATCATTTATGTATATTTATTTCCATCTTTTTGAAACTCCTCTAGCTGTTCTATGCAGGGCTGCAAGATGTCGTACTAGAGCCCATGGCAGCCTTGGCAACGCCCGAACGGTGGATTTTAAGACTCGTAGCGACAGATTTGTGGATACAACAACACCAGCACTGTCTATATATATATACTATATACTCATTTCATAGAGACATACAGGCTTTGTCTACAAGCTATCGGAGTAATTTCGGATACCATGTAGAATGTTACTTGTGGATATGACCGCGTAATGAGGATAATTTTGTCTTCCCTGTAAAAAAACAGTTGTGCACGTCACTGGCAATACCTGGCAACAGTCTTCCCGAAACTCGTCGAGCTGCTCTATGCAGGGCTGCAAGCCGTCGCAGCAGAGCCCGTGGCAGCCTTGGCAGCACTCGGCGACGCCGTACTGCGGGTTGTTGGGCACGTAGCAGTCCATGGCCACGCCTCCTGGTGCGCATGGCTACAGCGCAGGGGCGGTGCTTGGAGATCGCATCTCTGGGGAGGAGAGGAGGTACAGTCGCCGAGTCAGGTGTTTGTGTTATCAATATTTTGACAATAATAAAAACATAATCCGTCTTATTATAAAACGCAGACCAGGGTTGAAACCATTGTCCAACCAAATAAAGTTGACATCTAGTAATATGCCACTGTCTCATCTAAAAATGACAACTTGTATAAATAAAGCATTTTTCTTTCTTTCTTTCTTTCTAACTTGTGTAACAAATATAGTCTGCGTTTTATAATAAGACGGAATAAGTACTTATCTTAGGTACCCTGCCCTGCGACCGTAGCAATCTAGGGTCTTTTTTTTTTTAAATTAAATATAATGTTTTTTTTTATTTTAATTTAGATAGGTTTTTATAACTTTTAGGTAAATTAATCATTTTATGTACGAAAATAAAGATTCCATTATAGTACTTTATAAAACTAGGTCAATGTAAAATTAAATTACCTAAGTTTAGGCTAGATCGTAATATTATTAGCGTATTTAAGTTTTTATTTACAATATATAGGATGACCTCCGTGGCGTAGTGCTCACCATGCTAGTCCGCCACCCAGAAGTTCAGAGTTCGATCCCCGGTCAGTAGTATGACCTTTTTCAAATTGTCCTGGGTCTTGAATGTTTATCTATATATGTATTTGTTATAAAATATAGTATCGTTGAGTTAGTATCTCATAACACAAATCTCGAACTTACTTTGGGGCTAGCTCAATCAGTATAATCTGTTCCTATACAGTATGATAAAAAAAAGCCCTGTCCAGTAACAAATGGAAAAAAAAAACACTTCTGACATAGTTTCGAGGGTACTTTATTTTTATTACCTACAAGGTCATCAAAAAGACATGGTGCCTATTTGTATCGTTAAAAATATGAGAGAAACCACTATGGTAACAATACTATTATTTTTTACGGTAAAAAAGACATCAACGCGTTAATTTTTTGAAGTGAAAACTTCTTTAGCGGCGTTGTGCACTTTTTTTGGAATGGGTAAAAAATGTTAAACTCGCGTCAGGACACGTGACCTGATCGAAAATTCGTAAGACGGCGCAGGGCGCTTGCGCGAATGTTCGTGTGTGTTTATGTTACAGCGTGCTACGCGCATCCATGGATGGTGACAGCTGATGGCTCGACCGTCTGTGTAGTGGCCATACTGCTGTGTATTTGAAAATGATTTTGTTGAAAATGTATTTGGTCATGCTTGTGACATTTGTGACAGACTGTGGTTCAGAAAAGATTTGAAATATTTTATACTGATAATTAAAGCAATTCGTGCAAAATTATTCCCTGACCATTCCAAAATATCAAAAATGCACAACGTTAATATTCAAGTTTCACTTCTGCCGGCACTCCCAGAGTGCAACCCGTCGTTTTTTTTTCTTTTAATTTTTTTCAGTTAATTTCATTGTTTTAATTGTATGTAGTGTATTAATAAATAATTTTAAAGCTAGTGTTGACCTCAGTTTCAGTAAATAATTGGGTTGAAAGGTTAAGAGGATACATGAAATTTGGGAGTCATATCAAAAAAATTTTTGAAAGGAAACGGATATCATTACCATTTTGTCTCTTAGTCTTTGAGTAACCTTGTCAAATCACCTCTAGGTTAGGTAGCGGACCCCGGCGGGCGAGGATGCAACCCGGAATACGCTCGGATGATGATGCGGCTCTAGCTAGATATCTCTTCAAACTATTGAATGAACTTATTGATAGTTTAAAGTGAGAACATGAAGCTTTCTTAGCATTTTGGCAAAAAACTGCCACTTTTGGCAAATCTGCTAAGAAAGCTTTAGATTATTTAAAGATGCTTAAACCAATTTGGAAAATTCATTTTGTTTTTGAAAACGTTTATTTTTTACTTTGCAATTTTCAAGTTGTAAAATGAGCTCAGAAAATACAGTAAGTAATTCTTACGTATATCGATTTTTAAGCTACAAAAATGCATTTATTACTATCACCGCAAAAAAAATTCAAGGACTTGTACTTTCGCCTAAGGAGTGAAGAGTTAATAACTTTGAGTAGTTAAGTTATTAGCGTTACTAGACGCTGCTGGTAGCTTGAACCTTTGATGGCAGATTTTAATCGACTTTCAAAAAAGGATTAATAGCTTACGAGTAGTAGTAAGAGAAAATAATTATTTTTAGGGTATACCTGTCAAGTGGTTGTGTAGTATGGGGGAAGTAGGTTTTTAGTTTTGAAAAATTAAAGGCGGGAAGTTAAGGGATTCAGTTAGCGTTTGCTTTAAATTATTTTGCAAATTGAAATTCATCGTCGGATAATGCAGCTAGGCTGAAACAAGGCTAAAACATATTAAATATGCGTGTTTAAAAGCTGCTTATATATTCGTTCCGGAGGGATCGTAGGTGAGGGAATTCATTAAAGAGTTGGGCAATCGTGTTTCAGAAAGGTCAAACGATAATCGTATTTGGCCCAAAGGCTTTCGATAGCGGTAAAACCCAGCGGCAATGAAACCCGAAATAGTGCTATTTTTGAAGTGAAAACTTCTTTAGCGGCGTTGTGCACTTTTTTTGGAATGGGTAAAAAATGTTAAACTCGCGTCAGGACACGCTCGCGTCAGGACACGTGACCTGATCGAAAATTCGTAAGACGGATGGAGAGTAGACAGCTGGCGCGGCGTAGGAGAGGGAGTATCCCCCTCTCTTTCTACGGCGCGGCGAAAATGTATGCCTGCGCCTGCTGTTTCGTATATCAAAAATGCACAACGTTAATATTCAAGTTTTCACTTCTGCCGGCACTCCCAGAGTGCAACCCGTCGTTTTTTTTTTATTATTAGCCTGTGCTAGTGTCCCACTGCTGGGCAAAGGCCTCCCCCTGTTCTTTCTACACGTCCCTATTCTGAGCATTGTGCTGCCATCCACTCATGAAAGAGCCTATGTCGTCCCGCCATCTCTTCCGTGGTCTACCCCTGCGTCTGCGTCCTTCTGGCACCCATAAGGTGACTTTTCGGGCCCACCTGTCCGGCTGCATACGGCAAACATGCCCAGCTCAGTCCCACATTAGTTTTGCCGTCTTAACTCCTACATCCAAATAGTGCTATAAAATTTTATTAATATTTCCAAAAAGGAATTGGATAAATTTAAAGATGATTGGAAAGAAACAGCTCAGAGCAGAATTGAATGGAAAAGATGGAAGGAGGCCTTTGCCCAGCAGTGGGACACGTGATGGCTCGTATTATTATTTCCAAAAAGACTATACATCAGATTCCTATTTTGTACCGACTACAAAAAAGGAGGGGGTTATCAATAGATCGCGATCTTTTTTTACGATTATTCGAAGACGCCTGGAAAAACTTTTGAAGGGTATACTATTAAGTGGTCCTATAAAAAAATATATAAAAATCGGTTGTGTAGTTCAGGGGTGAAGTCCATTTCTAGTTTTGAAAAATTATCAACCACTATTTTTTAGATATCTACTGAAAAGTTCTATACCAATCGCTTTGTTTCCATTAATAGCTAGGTTAAGTGGTCTCTAGCTTTTTGTTTAGTGCTGGAACTACGTTATGATAAATACCGCGTCTCATAATAAAATTAGTGACACAAAACGGAACTTTACAATTAAAAAAATAAAAGTAAAAAATAAAATGTAGGATAAAATTGATCTCTTATTTTTACCACAAACAGCTCTCTAGCCTGGCAGGAATGCGCTTTCGCTACTAAAGCGACACAGAGCGTGGCACGCACTTGAATGGGTGACCACAAGTGGCATAATAAAAAAATTCTCGAGCTCCTCCGTGCTTCGGAAGGTACGTTATAAGCCGTTGGTCCCGGCTGTCATCGTTGTATAGCGGGCTAGGCAGCAAGCTATGTCAGATGCGTTTAGGCAGCCTGAAAAATCACACCAGCCAGCCACAAAAACCAATTACCACAAAAAATATTGCAAACGACAGAATTTTTATAGTTTCGCTATGTCTGTCTGTCCGTCCGTCCGCGGTTTAACTCAGACACTGTGTTTATTGACCGAGCGAGCGAAGCGAGCGAAGCGTCTCAGTTTCGAGATTAGCCAAAAATTCTTTTGTCCGTCTGTCTGTCTGTCTGTCTGTCTGTTCTCGCCTAAAGGTCGCATTTCTTAACCGATTCTCATGAAATTTTGTAAGCAGGTTCAGCAACTTTATATAATTTTTTTGTCGAGCCAGTTTTTCGAAAATTTTCAAAATGGCGGAAATATGGGGGTTTAAAATTTTAAAACTATCATATATCCGCAATTTCAAAATATTTTCAAAAATGTCATTAGACTTTTTTGTTGCCATTATAAAAAAGATATTTTTTCATCTGAACAACTTTTTTATACGTTATAATTAAACGGGTTTAGGGTGACTCGCGAAGTCTAGCTGACGGATATACAATACAAATCTTCTTAAAAAATATACTAAAACTATTTAAGGGTGAATTCAGTCCGGGTTACTGAACAACTTTTTTTAAAATACATACACCCTGGGGTCCACGAAGTAATTTCTCTGAATAACTATAGTTCTATAAATTTTATCATATTTAACCGACTTAAAAAAAGGGTATTGCCACGTTTTGCTTATTTTACGATTAGTTTTTTTTTTCAGTTTTTGCTTATTTTGATTGATTGTTGGCTTGTTTATTAAATTTAGCAATTTTGTTGAGCGAACTTTCGTTCAATCGCTATCGCTGCTTGTCTGTGCTTCTGTAGTAGGTAGTATTAGTAATTATGCTACGAACTAACAAGAGATCAACAGCAACCAAATTACGCGAAGTAGCTTTACGAAGAGAGTAAGAAACCAATGAGCAGCGGCATAGAGCCATGGCAATACAAATAAACATTTAAACGAAAACCCATTAATAGTTTCCTGGTTTATCCAACAGCGAGCTGACTTTGTCATTTGAAAAATGATGGGTAATTTTTCGGTAGACCTCATATCCTTGGGATTGTATGGTTGGAAGGTGCTCCTGACATTTCCGAGCTAGATCGAAAGTCATTTGAAGAAAGGGCTGTGATTGGCGACTATTTTGGAATTTGGTCACAACCATGAATCCGCATATCGGTAAACCTGCACCGATAATTCATCCAAATCAGGTACATTATCTTAAATAATAATCGCGAGGTCTATGTTCGTGGCGAACTACTAGTAGTAGAAAGCTGTAAGTACCCACATATTTTCGAAAACTTCGGGTCTCTACATTATGTGCCATCATTTCATTTTTAATGCAAAAGCTACAAACTACTAAGGGAATATATTTTGGCACCTTTCTACTATCGTCACTATGTATGTTAGTTTTGGCGACAATGTGCGTTTATCTCAAAAACTACTTACAAAGACTGGGCTTGGTTATGTTTGCCTGTTTTTTAAACTGATTAAAAAAAGAGAGCATCAATGCTCATGAAGAACCCCTTTATATTTTTATACGAAGGAAAGTGATATAGATATGTGTATATTACTTACGTAAGTACAAGTTTGTGAATCAGTAAAAAATTACCGAACCTTTATTCCACCTATCGATATTTTTCAGTATTCTGTAGCTATTTTTGAGAAATACCTATCTATATGATAAGTGGTATGTTTTCTTGGTCCAAACTCCATTCCTAACGCGACATCTATATTTTTATCATCTGTCCCTAGTATCCATACTTAATTAAATTATTTCTTAAGAGCAAAACTTTCTTCAACTTTAAAACCCCTACTCATATTCTAAATACTAACCTTTTATAAAGCCAAATCCAAAGCAAACATCCAATTTCACAAATCAAAAAATTCCACACACATCATGAAAATCACTTTTCAAAACGTTCACTAATTGAATTAACCGCCCGAGCATGCGCCATGGCAACACTTCGATTTAAAAAAATAAAAAATATATCAAAGAAGACGAGTCTACCGGACGGTGTTGGCCAGTAAACTATCATTCAAGTACTAAATGCACCCGCCCTCGTAATTGGCTGTTTGTATCGAACCCCTCGATCGAAAAAAAAACATATTGCGCGGGAAAGTGGCTGTCAGCCCGGATCGGGTTAACTCGCGCGGGAGCCATTGTTTTTGTGGTCAATCGTTTAGTGATCATCCATCTGATACTATTTTGATGACGATTAAAGATATTTGATACCATTCGTTGTATTTTTATTATTTTATTAATTTAAGAGTATTGAATCGAAAAGTTAGTTACAATACTTTACAGGTATCTATGTAGATATATTTAACTCTTTTTTGTGATAAAAATATTAATAGAAATAATATAAATGTAACATTAGCAAGAAGGTGATCTATTAATTTTTATTTTAAGTTTGAGTTTTTTTTTTACAAATTACCCTTATTGAGCTAGCCCCAAAGTAAGTTCGAGACTTGTGTAATGCGATACTAGCTCAACGATACTATATTTAATAACAAATACATATATAGATAAACATCCAAGACCCAGGACAATTTGAAAAAGGCCATTTTCCAACTTGCCCTGACTGGGGATCGACTCGGGACCTCTGGGTGGTGGACTAGCATGGTGACCACTACGCCACGGAGGTCGTCAAAATTTAAGTAATAGAAGTGAGGTCATTTAAAAGTAAGTTAAGTGAATTATATTTAGTACTTAAGTACTTACCTTTGCGACTTTGGTATTTCCCTCTTCATTTTCTTATAAACGGCTCTTCTATCGCTCATTTACAACTTAAAACTATAGGTCTGCCAAGTTTACTGGACAGAAAAAGTTCTTGAGTGCTGAAAAATACGAAAAACAATCTTAAAATCAAGACAATATTTGATTCTATAAATAGATTTTAAAGTTATTCCATACTTATCACAAAATTTATGAACATATTTGTTTATTGAGAAAAAAGTAGTAACAACAAAAAACTTAACTAAACTAAACTATATTAAACTAAGCTATAAAATAAACTTATACTAAATTATGCTAGCATATTTCATAAATCAGATTTACTCAATCAAATACTATGTTGGTATGTGTAATGTTCTACTAGTGCTACGATAAGTCTACGAGGCCTCTACGCAGCGTCTACGATTGTCGTTATGTGTTGGAAATTACTTTGAATGGTTACTGAAAGGAAGGGGGAGAGGGGTAAAAATTTGTTACAAATGTGTCACGTAGTATCCTACTAATATTATAAACACGAAAGTTTGTAAGTTTGGTGGTTGGATGTTTGTTACTCTTTCAAGCAAAAACTACTGAATGAATTTTAATGACACTTTACAATAATATAGCTTATACATCAGTATAACACATAGGCTACAATTTATAAAGATATTGTGTGATAATGCTGCGCAGACGAAGTCGTGGGCACCAGCTAGTGGGGACATAAAGACTAGAGGTAAAATAAATTATACTTATTGACATGTCAGTGACGTGCACAACTATTTTTTTACAATGTAGGCATAAATTTTACCTATATTACGAGGACGGCTCCATATCGAACAAATAGCCAGCACGGAGCAAATATTGTTTGTTATTGTTTATCTACCGACCTTTTGTACGCGTCCACTGAATGTAATATTTTTAAGTTCTCATTGTAAGTGAATTTGTAGATTCTTTTATGAGAATAAATTTCTTTAACCATAATATATTTCTCGCTAGAATCCAACCAACATTATATTAGGATGGACAGGGTAGACAAATAAGTGTCTTTATGTTCTCACCCGTTCTCGCCTTTTGAAGGGTGTTGAGCGGGCGGCTGCAGGCGCCTACAGCCGCCTCTACAAGGCGAGAACGGGGGAGAGGTGCGGGGACAAGGAACGGGGACGTATATTGCGCGGGACCTTAGGAGATTCCGTTCTGTATGTAATACCTTTTTTTATTCTGATCAAAAGATTTAAATTGTTATTCAGTAATTAGAACTGCCTCCGTGGTGAAGTGGTAGAGCGTTCGGCTCATACCCGGAGGTCGCGGGTTCGATTCCCGGCGGGGGCAACGACTTTGTGTTGTTGTCCTAGTTTGTAGGACATTGTAAGCTGATCACCTGATTGTCCGATAAGTAAGATGATCCGTGCTTCGGAGGGCACGTTAAGCCGTCGGTCCCGGTCACTGTCTTTGACATTGGTCGTTACCTAAAACCATGTCAGAGGCCTTTAAGACGGTTTTAAAACTCTGACACTAGTGTTAGTCACTAACACACACGATAAGAAGAAGTAATTAGAACTTTACAGGCACTTTTATACTAGGAGTTTCCTTTCTGTATGTAATACAATAATTCTGTGCCAATATGACATGTCACGCTTGACCCGTACTCGACCGTACAGCGTCGTCCAGCACCTGTGTAGCGAGCAGGTATTTGTGAATGAACACAGAAAGGATGCGATCCCGCGTTCCCAACATATCGATGAGGCGGTGCGTCGAAACATATCATATCGATTAGCGATGCACTCTTCGCCCACCCAGGTAGGGCAGCTCCTGTGATGTCATCTGTCTTTGTTTAAAATACTTCACTATCTGCGTGAACTTGGCGAGATAAAAGTAAAATTAACTAGTATGCACTCGTTTCTAAGGATGAAATAAGGAGTCGCGGATAATGTATTTTGCTCGATATTAATAACGGCAACAGCGGTAAACGCTTGAAATATTCACAGAATATTTAGTTGTATATTCACTTTAAAATAAATAATTAAATTTAAAAAAAAAGACGTGTGGCACTCGGGGACTGCCGCGGTAAAGCTATTGCATTAAGGCCATACCCAAATTTTCCGGGGTCCAGTGGCGCCCCCATTTGAAATAAATCATTTAAAAGAAAACGGTGATATCATTTAAAAGTTCGTCTTGGTCAAACCCTAGATAACCCTTTTAACTATTTTATGAACTACTGTTTATAATTTAAAGTGCGAACGTGAAGCTTTTCTACGCACATTAGCTAAAAGTGGCCGTTTTTCGCAAATGTGCGTAGAAAAGCTTCACGTTCGCATTTTAAATTATAAACAGTAGTTCATAAAATAGTTAAAAGGGTTATCTAGGGTTTGACCAAGACGAACTTTTAAATGATATCACCGTTTTCTTTCAAATGATTTATTTCAAATGGGGGCGCCACTGGACCCCGGAAAATTTGGGTAGCCCCTTAAGGTGGTTCGATACAAGGAAGGACGGCAACGTCGCAAACGGACGACGCAGACGAAGCGGCAACGCGCGAGCGTGAGGTTTTTTCGTTACGGAATTTCTGGATTCGATCCCCGCGCTCAAGGCCCGCGATAGAAGCTATGCAATAGCTTAATAAATATATAAAACCGGCCCATACAACAAACGTGATTTTTTTATAGATAATGGTACGGAACCCTTCGAGCGCGAGTCTGATTCGCACTTGGTCTGTTTTTGAATTAGGTAACCTTACAAACAAACACAAAAACAGTTTTCCATAGAAACAAAAGAGATCTGCCCCAGCAGTCGATAAGCTTTTTACGCCTGGGTAGTAAGAGATAAATCGCTTTTTCCTACTAACTTAGTCCGTCTTATTATAAAACGCGGACTGACTTTGTTACTATGTTTAAATCCGACCAAATCAAGTTGACAACTAGTAATATGCCACTGTCTCATCGAAAATGTCAGCTTGATTTGGTCGGATAATGATTTGAACGTATATAGTAACAGAGTTAGTCTAGTCTGCGTTTTATAATAAAACGGAGTAAGTATAAGTATAGATAAGTATGAAGTAAAAAGGTAAAGATAGAAGTAATTTAAACAAAAAGGGGAGGCTTTTGCTCAACTATGGGACCTTAACGCCCGCGTGATTTCCGGTAGAGTAGAATAGGACCACTCCAAGTCTTCCCGTGGATGTCGTAGAAGGCGACTCAAAAAATACAAGCTGAAGAAAACTTATAAACATCAATGAGACATCTCCAACCCGTCCAAACCCGGTTTGGGAGGAGAGTGTAGGCCGAGTCCTCTGTCTGCTCTGGCCAAGTATGGCTCTAGAGTACAAAGAGGGTCGTGCTCCTGCAGTGGAGACAGAAAGACCTGATGATGAGTATGTTACTGTCTCAACTAAAAATGTCTGAAGAAATATATATAGACGGAGCGCAGACTTACTTTGTTACTAGGTTCAAACCATTATCCGACCAAATCAAGCTGTCATTTTTAGATGAGACGATGGCATATTGCTAGATGTCAACTTGATTTGGTCGGATAATCGTTAAACCAGGGATGTTACAAATGTAAAATTTTCTAGATTCGCGAACGCGAATGCGAATAAGAATGTTAACAAAAAGGGGAGGCATTAGTCCACCTCAGGGACCTAAATGGCTAAGACAAGTATAGATAGCTAACACGGCATCTTCGTGTGAGGTGGACCACCAACGAGCAGGCATCGCTGCTCAGTGGTCCGAGCGCTCGCAGCTATGTCTTTGAAAAAATATTCGCACGCCGTTTTTGTTGACATCGGGTAGGCTTCGCGGCTGGTAGCTTTTTGGTTACTTATTTGTTTATTTTTGTTCACACTAAGTACTTAAAAATTTTTGTTTCATTCAGTTTTTCGTGTGTGTAAGTGGCATTAGTGCCTGAATTATCAAGCTGCCTAAAGGCATCTGATATGGCTCATATAGCTTTGATTAATGATGACAACCGTGACAAATGGCTTAACACGTGCTTTCTGTAGCATGGGAAGGTCGAGAAATTATTATGCTGCTTGTGGTCACCCATCCAAGTGGGGACAGTAAACTGCGTAACGCGACTTTCCGTAGAAGCTCAAGAAATGAATATGCTACTTGCCATCTAAGTGTAGATCACGCCCAGAGTCACTTAACTTGCGAAAGCGCTATTATAAGTTCTCTCTCCGGCTCCGTCTCTTATACTCGATAAGAAGAAATAAAATTATTAAAGGTTCCGTTTTAGAACGACACTCTAAAAAATTAAAGTTACCCTTTACACAGCTGTAGAACACAGCTAAGAACCATCTCCATCTCGTCAGCCTTCAAACAAAAAAACCGCATCATAATCGGTCCATTCGTTTAGGAGCTACATACAATGCCATGGACAGTCGCACAGACCCGTCAAACTTTTAAAACCCCTCTTTCTGCATCGGGAGAAAAAGAAGAACGCAGACATGGAATTCAGGAAAAGTTTCAGTTTCTTGTACGTACGAGTAGATAATAGAAGTCCCAGATCGCTTTTGATGAATTTCTACAATACACTATGTTAAAAAAACCTGTCCGATCCCTTAGAGTAATGCTAGCTGAAGTGCCTTTATATAAACGAATGGTTTTTCAATAAAAAAAACCGTGTAGCGACTCCGCGTTCAAAAATGGCAGCCCTAATATGTCTCTCCTCCAACAGTCGGACAATAAGCCAGTTATACAATTATTAAGCTGTCATCGCGATTCGGAAACGGTTCCAGTTGATATCCAAGCGAGTTGTGACGTCACATCCTCGGCCCAGGGTAGAGTTACAGGACACGTCACCCGACACTTCCGTTTCCGAACGATCGACTTTCCGACAGGTGGGAACGGGTAGTGAGCTCTCTTAAAATGAAAGTATTGAATTAATTATAAAATATTTTATTATTATTTTATTACACCCACTACATGTAGAATTTTTGAATTTTTTTACAAGATCTTATAAAACCCATGCTGGTCTGGGAGAAACGAAAAAACTTAGAATGTACCAGCTGCTTCTCTTCCCGCGCAGATCGTAAAAGCCGATCGAGGGAATGGGCAAAAATGCGAATCATTTTAACAGGCGATGCGGCTAGCAACCCGTCACTGTATTGATTGCTTTTCCATCTTCTCGCCCACCATGACGCTAAAAGTGGCTTTTGGGTCTTGCGGCCCTAGGCTCTGCATAGAGCCGCAAGACCCAAAATGCTCTGTCTGCCCCATTAGGGATAAAGACGTGATAATGTATGTATGTATGTATCTTATAAAACCAAACTAAGAAAAAAGCTTTGCCAGTAATAACCTCGCTTCATGTAATTTTCTCGAAGACGAGAAGACGATAAACAAAATGTTAATACTCTTTATTCGTTAAAACCAATTATTTTTATTTATTTTACTCTTTTACGCTCTTATGACTTCGATCCTGGGATCTGAAACCCATCTGCCCCATCAAGGACAAAGACTTGATCTTCTTCTTCTCAAGTCGAAAGCTCAAAATAAAATTACATATTTCCCTCCAGAAGGATTGCCTCGTTCACAGAGTTGTGTCTGAGGCCTTACATAGGTCACACTTAGTGCAGCTGGTAGGGCATGATGGGCAGGAGAGGGTGTGTCATAGTCTGGTCGATATTTCCACATTGACACTGAGTTGCAGTTAGATCAAACTACCGTCACCGGGCTAAAACACCTTAAAGACTTGATAATGTAGATATAGTATAGATTACTTGTTAGGTCGGAACAAGTAGCGGCACGTAAGTTTAGCGCTGAGTAAAATGTAGAGGAGTACTGCGCATGGATACTCGTACAGTACTTATTTTTGACTTCTGCGCAATAAGGGTAAGCGCTAGAGTTTCGTGCCGCCATGGTATAATAAAATAAGGTATTCTCTTCCCGTGACAGCTGATGACGTAGGTGGAACTTGACTACGTCATCAGTTTGAAGTGCTGCCACTGTGTGAAATTGAATTACCTGAGCGTAATGCATTTTTGAACTTTATATACCAATTTCGAATTAATAATCCATTATATCAATTTATAAAATATTGAATTGATGAATCACGCGAGAATCGCGAGATACTAACTAGCTAAGGTACTTAATATTTTATTTAATATTCATGGACTAATTGAGAAATTCCTTAAATTTACTGAAAAGAACAACCAGTGGCAACACTTTCGTGACGTAGTCAAGTTCCATCTCGGGAAGAGAATACCTTATTTTATTATACCATGCGTGCCGCTATCTGTATATTATTTACAATCAAATAAAAAACAATGTCTTTAATACTATGTACTAACAGCGAAACTTAAAGAAACATTTTGGCCGCAAAAACAATTCACATTTTACATATATTTTTTTCACATTCTTACATGAAATTATTAACAATAACATCGACTCACCTACACTTCTTTCAAAAATTAACTTTTTAAGTAAGGCCAGACTACCAACTCGTCCCTCTCGTCATCTTGACATTTTTGTGCCACCTTGCGCAAAAACTACACTATAATTTTTTCCATCGTTGTATAGTGAAATACAATAGTGATTTCTTTGGTATTGGTGTATTCTCAATCTCGTTAATGACTCATCATCATCATTTCAGCCGCATAACGTCCACTGCTGGACATAGGCCTCGTTAATGACTACTAAAAAGCTACTGTTTAACAAGCTACCAAATTGAAACGACAACATTTTAATTTTTTCTCTTGTAGGAAACCATAGGAAACCATAGGTAGGTATAACCATATTAATTTTTCGCTTGTACACCTATGCAAAATTCAATTTGTCAGTATTACTCTTTTATAAGGGTGGAATTTAAGTGCGTTGTTCTGCATATTGTGGTGACAGTTTCTTAATCTAAACGTTAAAGTTGTTTAATTTATATATTAGTTAAATTAAAACAAAAATTGTTTGTCAGCATGTTGCAGAAATTGTATTTACTTATACTTAGTTTCGGCACTGTGTTTGTCTATTACATAAACATACATCAATTGCAATAATTGTAACATAGGTACCTAATGACTGTTTGTGCTAAAATATAATTTAAAAAAAAACAGCAAAGCCCTTGGAAGTCCGCGTGCTCTTCGTAGAAACTTCAAAGGCGTGGACCTTGAAAACAAACCGAAAGCGTACCTCGTACATACCTATATTGTTTACAATTACGTTTTGTTAGGTTTCGTGGAAAGAAGTCTTGCTTCATCGTTGTAAGAGCTTTCATGGACAAAAATATTTACTGCGAGGGAGTAGGTTACTGCGAATAAAGGTAAATAAATATTGAAATAATAACCGGCCAAGTACAAATGGGATTCGCGCACTAAGGATCGCGTTTGTTGTTTGGGAGGACCCTTAAATATTTTTTTTTTACTATTGTTATAGCGGTAACAGAAATACATAATTTGTGAAAATTTAAACTGTCTAGCTATCGCCGTTCTTGAGATACAGCCTGGTGACAGACAGACGAACAGACGGGCAGACAGCGAAGTCTTAGTAATAGGGTTCTGTTTTTACCCTTTGGGTACGTAACCCTAAAACAAGTAAGTTAGTCGCCAATGATATAAAGTTTTAATTTGTTAACCCTTCTTAGCTCTGATAGTTTTCGTTTAAACTTTTTTTCACGAGTCCGTATACAACGGGGGACACTTGACTCTTTAAAAAAAATTGCACAAACATTTTGAAACGTATCCTTAAATCGAAGAATGGTGTTCGCAAGCTCACTATATTTTTTAAAGACACAATACTTTTTTACAACGATACGTTTCACGATGGGTTAGTCGAGAAAAAATATTAAATTCCATACATGTGCTCCTGCAGTGGAGACAAAAGGACCTGGTAATGATGATGATTTTACATGTATAGGAATATCCAAAAAAAGTTGTTGTCAAGATTTTATTTTACCTATTTTTCGGCATGATTAATATAGATACTCATGCCAAACTACTACTTATAGTCTCTGAGTAGAACCGTGAACGGACGGAGAATTTTCCAAATCGATCCAGGCATCTTCGAATATTTAGTGAACATACAAGAAAAAAAGATTGCGACGAATTGATAACCTCATTTTTTTGGAAATCGGTTAAATAGTTCTTTCATGCTGGTTTGGAAGAAAAGTGAAACGTGAAATGTAACCGCTACTTCTCTGTAGGAGAAAAGAGAATAACAGACAGAATAGGGTAGTAATAAGTAGGGTGCGGCTCGAACGGATGGACCGATTTCGGTGCAGTTCTTTTACGTGAAAGAATAGCAAAATTCCCTTGCGGTGGTTCTTAGCTATACAATGTCCTTTTTTATTAAGTACAAATATTTTAAGGGTCGAATCAGACCATCATTTTGAACAACTTTTCCCAATAAATGTATATCAAAATAGGAAAAAAAAAATTATGTTTTCATAGAAATCGAAGTAGTCACGTGATATCATTACTATGGAAAATGAAAATTATTTTTTCGTATTTCGATAAAAATTTACTGGGAAAAGTTGTTCAAAATTATGGACTGAATCACCCCTTATAATATTTGTACTTAATAAAAAAGGACATTGTATTTGTTGAAAATAAGGTTCATCCGTTGAATATTATATGTTATAAGGAATTAATGTCATAGTTTTCCCTTGCAAATAATAGCAAATAAATGTAGTCAGGGGTTTTTTAATTTGTCTAACAAATAAACTTATTATCCCACCACACCATTAACGGCCCGTGTGAAAAATCTGGACGTGTTTACCTATGAATTTAACAAGATTTTCCATAGCGATCTCAAGATAACATTTTAGATACCACCTACTAAAAAAACCACCACAATATTCACCATACAATGTAGATGAGTCCTTACGCAAACTGTCTATTGTATTCAATTGACTACAATTTTATCTACACCTGTATTTGCCCTGCGGCTTCCCGATGTATTCAAACTAGACGGTAATACAGTGCTTCTCAAACTAGCGTGCACCCGGTCACTCGCTTTATCTGAACTTTGGGTCTTACTTTAGAACATTTCTTAATATTGTAACAACCAGATTGTGAACAAAAAAAAATGAGGGAAGGCTATTCTTTTGAGGTTTTCTTTACGAATTAGTTATTAATGTTATTATCTAATAAAATCCGACCTCTTTATAATTCATGAAGAATTAGAAGTTAATTAATCGAATAAATCCGACCTCTTTACATTCCTACGATGAAATAAAATCGTACATTCAATATTATCATTCAGTTCTCGTGTTAGTACGATCCCAGTTTCATTGTTAGCCGTGCTGTTTCGAAGGCATATATGAATTGCATAAAAAAGACGCATTTACGTATAACGCTGTCGGCCTTCTTCTAGGCTTCTAAAAAATTAACGCAGATTTCAAATGGAATTGCAACCACACCTCTTTAATTTTTTTTATATTTCTCATTCTCTTTGTCAAAAACTTTCCCCTTAGTTTCTATATCCACCGAAATGTACGTCCACGAGAGGCAAAGGCTTTTCGAGCTATATAGGTTAGCATTTTATAAATATAAATGAAGATTAATGTAGTTTTCAGGGAAAGTAACGTATTCAATCGACACTTACTTAATGTTGCTGTTACTTTTAAAAAAAGGCTAAACAAACATTGTTATATAATCCTACAAAACTTTGAGAAACAGTACCCAAACAATATTGTACATGTAGAGCAAGTGTCAGCTTTTATGCTCCTTGATATGTTTGATTAACAGGTAATGTTTGAATTGAAGGGGGATTAGCGGGTGCTTTTTGAGGGGCAATTATACAATTTACATTGGGGATAAAATGGCACAACCAACACGTACAGAAAAAATAGTTTTGGCTATAATTTTTCAAAAATAGAAACCGACTTTACTCCCAAGCTAAACAACCGACGTTGATAATAAAAAAAAAGAATATTCTTAAACTGTTCAAGCGTCTTTAAATAATCGGTAAACATACGTACATAAAAAAACGCGATGAATTGATAACTTCCTACTTCTTGAAAATGGTTTAAAATAGATAGTTACTAGTTATTTGACAGATTCCTGATTGTTTGTGTTTTCCGGACCGGACGCTTGCGTATGATAATTAAAAAAATTGTTTACATTTAATTTAATTCCATTTAATTAAAACAAGCAAGTTGACGTAGTTTTTACTAATACAATGGATGTTTAGATATCATCATCATCAGGTCTTTTTAGTCTCCACTAAAGGAGCACGACCCTCTCTGCGATGTTTAGATATGAATGTTTTTAATACATTAAATAAAAAAAAAAACTATCTCTTTATAAAATATGGTAACGTTTCGTCAGTATTCCAGAATAACTTATCTACAAGTTTAAACTTATTTTGAAGTTCGATCAGTGTGATTTACGTATAACGTCCTTATGTATTAGACAGACGAGATATTTATTTATTTAAATAAATACCACACAAATACCAACTTAGTGAATTTAAGTGTGAGTATACATATATTTATTATTATTAGAAAAACTTATTTCAGCAAATCA
Source organism: Acrobasis consociella (assembly GCA_963555685.1). NCBI lineage: Eukaryota > Metazoa > Arthropoda > Insecta > Lepidoptera > Pyralidae > Acrobasis > Acrobasis consociella. Next base: position 4,230,407 of record OY743127.1, read on the forward strand.
CAGCTACACTTACATAGCTTATTATGTTGTAACTATAGCTACAAATTCGCTGATATCGTAGCTATCGCTTTTGATACGCACTCTCTCTGATTTAATGAAAGGTAATATAATGTACCCATATTAGGCACTCAAGGTCTATTATATAAGGTAAAATTAAGTATTAACATAAATACATGACTGTATGTTGCCAAAATAAAAAAAAAAAATTAAAAAAAAAAATCAACTAAAAGCAAGTAACGGTCACAGAATCCATTTGCAAAACTAACATTTCTGCTCTCACAGAAAACAATAACATTTCACCAACGAGGTAAAACGATAGCCAATCGGAAATGTAAATAAGAGATAATGTGTAACTCAATACTTTATGCGGATTCAACCAATCTTGGAGATTCCTGCGATTGATTCACATTTAATCGTTTAAAAGGGGGAACGGCGCGTGGCGTGCGCGTGCGTTGACGGATTGTCGACATTATTATAGTTTTGCTTTTTAGGGTTCCATATTTGGTTTTTAATGCTGGTCTAAGAAGGAAAAAACGTAGAATATATCAGCTGTTTTTTATTCCACGCTGACCATAAAGCCGATCAAGGGAAAGGGCGATAAAATGAATCATATTAATAGATGATGCGGTTTTTTTTAATGCGTAGAAAGACCATACTATAGCCAAGTGCGTTAATTAATATAATAACTGACACCTCATAAAAGCAAAAGAAATGGCGTTCAATTTGACAATGTAACAAGTTTTGAGTATGCATGCTCTTGCATGGATACGCAAAAAATATTTTTTTATCTTCTTATATAAAAATTTTTTTTTGCTCTTTTGGCACGGACATCACACGATTTATACCGTACGCCCTAAAAACGTAAGCCGCGTACGGGCGCACGCGGCGGTGTTCTGTCTATCTCTGTCACAAACTTTAAGTGCGAAAGAGATAGCAGAATCCGTCGCGGGTCACCTGTCTTTGTCGTACTTATCGTTTGTGACAAAGATAGACTGAACCTGCAACGTGCGCTCGCGTCACTTAGTGGACACCCTCATACATACTTATAAACCTTCATCTTTAATCACACTATTTTTATGACAGTAGCAGCAACACCACCACTGTAGCGGTTCCTGCTATAGGAAAAAGGCAACATCATATTTATGCGGACCCTCTCATCGAAAGTCCAACTCACACACAACCGTTTCACTTAGTAATCCGGGGCTCGCTCTGTTATCTCGTCATAATTATTGTCATTTTGCGTAATCTGTATAACTTTGGGATGAGCAGTTAATATCTGTGGTTAAGAGGTACTTACTGGTTACTATCGCCTTTTTGAAGCCCATTGTTTATTGCGTGAGATTTTTAAATTCGTTGTTTGGTTGTTTTTCGTGTTTTAAGTGGCCAATATTATAATCATCAGGTCTTTAAAGTCTCTACTGCAGGAGCACGACCCTCTCTTTACTACTAGAGACAATGGCCAGAGCAGCTAGAGGACTTGACCTAAAATCTCCTCACCGGCCAGACGGGTTGAAGAGGTCCTATTGATGTTAATAAGCTTTGTTTAGCTTGGATTACCTAAGTTGCCTTCTACGACATCCACGGGAAGACTTGGCCAACACTGGTGTCAGAGTTTTCAGGCTGCCTAAAAGCATCTGACATAGCTTGACGACTTATACAATGATACAACCAGGACAAACGGCTTAGGGCGTTCGCTAAGTTACGCGGCGGGTTCAGTCTATCTCTGTCACAAACGCTACGTGCGACAGAGACGGGTGACCCGCGACGGATTTTGCTACCTCTTTCGCATTAGAGTTTGTGACAGAGATAGACCGAAACCCGCCGCGTGCGCCCGCGTAACTTAGCGAAGACCGTTATATGTGCCTTCGGAAGCACGGAGGAGCTGGAGATTTTTTTATGCCACTTGTGGTCAACCGTCTGAGTGCAGACCACTCCCGGTGTCGCTTGCTAAAGCGCTAGCAATGCGCACCACATGCGCACTACCGCCACCGATCTCCTCAAATTCTTTGTATTAGGCAAAAAGTCTGACGTGGGCGAGCACCCTTATTGTTGTATCCTTTCGTAATAAACCGTTTCATACTGAGTGTGAGTACTAGTATTTATTCTGTGACTGTGTGACTGAGTACTGAGTATGAGTATTACAGAACACCTCGCAGGTTTACCCTTTCAAAACAAAAAAAAAACCAACTCCATGATCCATCCATACATACAATTCCATGATTATTTTTTTAATTTTTTTTTGGAAAACCGATTGCTTTTACGGTTTTCCAAAAATAAATTTAAAAAAAAAACAAAACTTTGTAGTAGGTACATAGAAAGTTTTGTTTTTTAATTTAATTTTTCATAGAAAGTCGTAATGAGGTAGAGACCCAAAGACCACGCTTAGCAAGATGGTGGGCCTCCTAAGAGGGAACAAGAAAATCGAGGTTTGTTTAGTTGCCCCTATTTTGTGCCCTCACCTGTTAACGAAGGATTGATGACATCAACGAGAGTCCATCAAGGAGTAGACATATATTCGCCACGCATCTTGTATCTGTTATAAGTTTAACGCCTGTCTGTCTGTCTGTCTTTGGCAACGTAGCTCTCGAAAGAATGGAAGAATGGATGTTATTAAGAGCAGTGGCGTAAAAATAGGGTGGCAGGGTTGGCAAAATGCCACGGGCCCCCGGTCTTGGGTCGGGGGCCCAAGATGGCCCAAGATGCCGCGAGCTCAGATTTTTTTTTTTTACATTGTACCTAAGTAAGTATTTTATTTGAAAAGTATATTTTTATAAGTTCTGCTTGGAATCCAAAGTGAGACAAATAAAGACCATAATACAATTTCAAGTTAATCGAAGCATTTCACCCAACCTAAACAAATGTTGATTCATTTTAAGAGATCTACACGTTACCCATGATGAGTCAAAAAACCACATCTCTATTCATTTTAGAACGCATCCATGGGTTTCTACATATTTTGTCGCAGTACGTTGGCAGCGCGGAGGTGAGCATTGGACGATTGGGGAATTCCCTATTTTGTTTTCACTTTTTTCGTGGCGCTGCTGCTCGGGCGAGCTAGCACCCGACCCTAGACCAAAATACAACTTTCCATACAAACGTAGTCTACGTTTTATTTCAAAACGACATGTCCGATTTGGGCAAAATTTTGTAATTTTAACGATATTGCAATTATCTAGGTTTATAACTAGTTTCCGACGGTAAAAATATGAACTTGAAATAGAATATAGTGTTTTATATCATTTTTGACCATTAGAATGGGAAACTTCTAAATCGTTATATTTTCTTTCCAGTTCATAATTTTACTATAGGAAACCAGTTATAACCTTAGATAATTGCAATTTCTCAATTACCAATTTTACCGGAATCTGACATGTGGTTTCAAAATTAAACGTAGACTACGTTTGTATGGAGAAGTCTAGGGTCGCCGGACTCTTAAGGGAATTTCGGATTTGATATTTTTTTATGAGGGCTTTACTGACTGCGTTTTCTTTGTGTGATTATTTTGACAATTTGTGATTTGTATCTTTGATTTTTCGTATTTGTTCTTTTATTGAATATGAAAATGGTGGCAAAGTAAAGTTGATTGTGAAAGTTAGTTATTAAAATGTCTAGTTCCAGAAAATATTTAAGCGGGAACGAAAAACGAAAGACAAAGAGGGAGACTGAAGAAAAAATTAAAAAGCTACCTAAAATTAGTCAGTACTTGAAAAATTATGACTTAAATAATGAAAATGATGGGCCCCATCGCCCCCATCAAAAGAATTTGCTACGGGTCCCAAATGGTATAGTTACGCCACTGATTGGGAGTGAACGTTAAAAGTCGGGGTTTTCTTTTAAATTGTTTTTACTCGCAAAAAAATATGGAAATATAAATGGGTCACCGACTCACCGTCAGTGATATATTTTAATATTTTCCCTCTTTGGTAAGTATACATAGCCGAAAGCTCTCCCTAAAGCTGCTAACAGAAGGGCAGTTTTTAATTTGCGTCTCGGAAGCCCCACTGGAAGCCTCACAAATTCGAATCGATTCAAACCGTCGTGAGCTTTTCGGGTTTGTTCACAATTTCTAAAACTTTCATTTGATGTCGTTTGTTTTTATTTTTCTCCTGGTTCCCGGAAACTCGAAACTTGTTTATAAGTAAGAAGGTTGTTCTGGCAAATTAAATTACATTTTCTAGATAGCTTTTAAGCGAAACAAAATCAAAATATTCCGCCCTTTATCCAAGTTTCAGAGAGCGAGGATCCATTAAGCTGAATAGATGCTGTTTTCATATACATTGCCTGTCTTGCAACGATCGGAAAATTGTATCAGCAAATCAGCATCTGATTTTTACCCTTAGAAAATAATTTAAATAGAAAATTTTAGACCTCTTTCTGGTCTCAAAGGCACTTCGGGTTGTAGGCTTTTCTCATGCGTCCTCGCATTTCGCATTCACGTTACAGTTTTTTTGATTCAGCACCAGTTCAATATTTACTGAATAGGTGCTTTGTTGTAGAGTGCACCATTTCTATTCTATGCTTCTTGTTTTTGTTATTATGTTTGCAAACATAACCAACAGATGGCGCTATCTTGATTTAGATTTAGAAACTTGGCTGTCAAAAATGTCGTGTACTTGCTTCGCAAATTAAAAGAAGTAAATCATACGGAAATGGCATGGCAACTCAGAAAAATAAAACAAAAACATTTTTCAGTCTGGCAACATCAAACTGTAATGTCAAATTTTTATTGTCGCAAAAATTTCAGTCATTATTTTCGTATTATTATTACGTGATATCAAATTGCTAAAAAAATTACAAAATTGCTACAAAACTAGCCTCGTGCAGTGCGCGGCTGTGGTTCAAACATTTGGTTGTTTTATGGAAATTGTCAGTGTTACTGTGGCCTGCATAAATGAATTATGTCGTTAAGGTCCAAAGCCTTGGCGCTCGTGGAGGTCCTGTTGCGGGTGCCGCCGCTGTTTGTGGTGGATGAGTTCCTGAAGATCAGCCTGGGCCTGCCGGTGACGAGCGGCGAAGAGGTGTCAGTTCTGAGCAATGTCACCATAGACCACGTAGATATTTTGGACGCAGACGCGACCTACTACGATGCCAATTTCTACAACGCCTTCGTCTTCACGTTGCTGAAGTTCCTCGTGTGCTGTTTAGGTGAGTGGGACCCTTACTCCTTGCTTACATCGCCTGTGAAATGGTCCCAGATGTTGGTCATTTTCAGCCTATTTCAGACCAGAAAACCATGTAGACCTATCATTTTATACACAAGAAGTAATAAACTAATGTAGAAATTGGTAAATGTTTATAAAAATCATATTGCTAAATTATAAAAAGTAGCAAAGGAATCAACACATTTTCTTCCTACTTTAATATAGGTAATCTATATTACTTTTATAAATCTTTATCTACAGATAAAATATATTTTATAAATTTTTTCACCTCATTCTTATATAGCAGCAAACTTAAAATTCACATATATGTTTACATTTTTTCAAAAACACATTGATATTTGTTTGCCCTACTCATTTGTTCATTACAAACCAATTACCATAAAGATTACAAAAATAAGAAGATAAGGTACCTATTAACATTTGCCTTTGTGTCAACGGTGTGGTTTCTGCCAAAGTCGGACCACTCCAAGTCCTTTCATGGATGTCTTATAAAGCAACTTAGGAAATACAAGCTAAACTATGCTTATGAACATCAAGGAGACCTCTCCAACCCGTCTGTCCAACTAGGAGAGTGTAGGCCAAATCCTCTGGCTGCTCTGGTCAGGTATGGCTCTAGTGGTATAGAGAGAGTGGTGCTCCTGTAGTGGAGAGTAAAAAGATCTGATGATGATGATGTACTAACATTTATCTGGGGTGATGTAATTACTATTTACATTATCTATTATACCAACAATATTACTATGATATATTTAGGACTAGGTGCGTCCTATGGTGTTACCCATGCCTTCAGTAGCCTATGTGTTAATCTAGGGTGTTAGCTTCCTGCATATCAAAATTGGTCCAGCCGTTTACATTTGAAGAAGTAACAAACATACACAAACACACAAACCTAACTTCAAACAAGAATGTTAGAAGCCAAATATATTTTTGCCCGAATTTATTTATTTATTTAACTTTATTACAAATGTAATAGGCGGACTTAAATCGGTGGAATCTGGTCATCTAACTCATTCATGCTAATCTGAGAGAAAAAACCTTCTCTTCCCACGCAGATCGAAAAAGCCAATCATGAAAATGGCCAAAAATGCGAATCATGTTAATAGTCTAGCGATCACTATTTTGATTTCTTTCTCTACGGTTATATTTAAAGTGGCCTTTGAGTCTTGCGGCCCAGGGCTTTGTTAGGTGCTATGTCAGTGGACAGGGTACATAGTACGATTAACCAAATGGTTCATAAACTAGCTAGCTAGGACTAGCTGGTGCCTGCGACTTCATCTGCGCAGGATCACAAAATATCTTTAAAAATTGTAGCCTATGTGTTATTCTGATGTATAAGCTATATTATTGTAAAGTTTCAATAAAATCCATTCAGCAGTTTTTACGTGAAATAGTAACAAATATCTATACATCCATACTTACCAAGTTTCGTGTTTATAATATTAGTAGGATGACTATGTACAGGCAAGGGCGATGTAGGACAAACATACAATGTGGTCACATCACAATACACAAACTTGGTTGCTGGTAAATGCAGAACTACCACCTACTAGATGGCTGTCCTGTATTTTTATATATTTATTTAATCTTTATTGTTCATCAAATACAAATTGTCAGAACAATAGGCAAACTTAACGCTAAAAGCATTGTCTATCAATCAACCAAAGAAAAAAAGGTTAGTATGTAGAAAAAATATGATTAGTACAATAATATATTATCCTATCCACACACATACATACTTATGTATGAATACATACATATACTCATACAATACATACACATAAGTATGTAATGATATGAACAAATAATCCTTTTCAACACAAGTGTTGACCCCTAAACACATGAAAGTAACCTCTCTTGTAATTTAAAAGCTTGCTCTTGTAAGTGAAGTTAAGTAGAGATGCCTCCATTCCTCTCTTCTGCCATCCTTTCAATATCCTGACCGGAAAAAAGTTATCCTAATTTACTCAAACTCATCAAAGTAAATAAATTAATATTTTTGTGCCTGTCATATTTACACCATATGTGATGTTAATTATTTTCTATTGTTGTTAGATTTTATGCCATTGTGCAAAATGTTATGACCTACTGAAATGTAGGTCATTACTGGGTCAGTAGATTTGTTTAGATACAAATATTGTGTCCCATCAGCAAAATTATATTATTTACAAGGCTAACTTTTTTTAACTCCCATGCAACAAGAGGGGTGTAGTAAGCCTTGTCTCTCAAGGTGGTTTCTAGCAAGTTTGATGGAAATCGGTTCAGCCATTCTAATTTATTTGGGGTGAATCAATAGGGTGAATGCATGAGAGTCGGAGGTTTTTAATTTGCCTAGCAACTAAACTTGTTGTTTATACTTATACACATTACCAAATCTTTATTCTTAAAGGGGCATACAAGGCATTTTGGACCTTGCAGCTCAAAATCAAAATATTATCAAGAAATCAAAATTTTGATGCGATGCTAGCCGCATCGCTAACTTGATTCGCATTCGCCCATTCCCTCGATCGGCGTTTACGATCTGCGCGGGAAGAGAAGCAGCTGGTATATTCTAAGTTTTTTCTTTTCTTCCAGACCAGCGTGGAAAAAATACAGATTTCAAAATATTAAGTGCTCAACATCATTTCAGATAACTATAAACTTACCTTGACCTTCACAAATTTCAATTTGAATTATACTCAATGTCAGAATAGTACATACAATAAATACAATAAAATTAACATAATCCTTTCGCAATTTGCCGTGGACTATGAACATGGTCGCAAGTATTTCATCCTCCCCCCCCCCCCCCCCCCCCCCTCTCCTACTCTACTCATATTCATCGGCGTTGCCAGCTTTCAGGGTAGTTTTGAATCTCAGTACTTCTGAGGGTCAGCTCAGACCGAGACTCCAAGTTTTAAAGGCGAATTAAACTTATTTACTATGACCCTTAATATGGCGCTCCAGTGGAGGGAACAGGAGTCAGACCTTTTTTACAAGGGGCATGGCATGGTTACTTTTCGTAGTGCCATTTCTGAAACGTGGATTCACCTAAACGAACTTTATTGGGACTATTTTGACTCGACAAGAAGAATAACGTACTGTTCGTTAAGTGACTTTGCGTTTCAAAAATGGCACCACTGGTTATTACATTATGTATAACTAGCCGAAGCCCGCGACTTCGTTCGCGTGGACTTTATGTCTTTGGAAAATGCTCATCAGGCTGAACGACTTTTACTAAGGCGGCATTTTTATATCTCTTATAGTTTAGCTGGACCATTATGGTTCTGCATCAGGCCTTCCATTTTCCAAAATCATTTATACCTTAATAGCTATGTAACAAAAAAAGTTTCATTCAAATTCGTCCAGTATTTCCGGAGATTAGCGTGTACAAACAGACAAACAGACAAACAGACATACAGACAAACAGACAGACATTTTTTTTTCAATTCTTACTCTATTACTACGTATCATCGCCCCCAATATTTTTTTTGGAAATATATTTAATGTACAGACACACTTTTTTTACTGTTTTATTATATGTATAGATTATTGCGTCACGATAAATATGCTAACATATGCATACTTCTGTAGTTACATATGTACATATATATGCCTATGAACATGTGTCGGCTGTTTTTGTACCAGTCGACCGTCCATTGTAGGTAAAAGTATAAAACTTGTTTCTGCAAAAAAAAAGTTATCCTATTATTATAAATGTGAAAATTTATCAGTTTGAATTTATAAGATGTTTGAGTTTACTTAAACACGCAAAAACGGCTGAACGGATTGGAATAGAAAAAATGTTAGGTTCACGTTAAGTCCCAACGCAGACGACAGACTAATCCGTGCCACACTTTTTAGTCTGTGAAAATAGAACCCATGGAATTACATGCAGTAACGCAAACGACGCGCAAAATGTCCGACGCGCGTCGTGAGCGTTATTGCGTACCTATGATTCCATAGGTTCTATTTTCACAGACTATCACTGACTAAAAAGTGCGTCACGCACGGATAGTCTGTCGTCTGCGTTGGGCCTAAACTGTTAATGTGAACACGTGGGCCCCGCCGCGTTTGAATTGAACCTACTAAGTCATGAATTCGTGTGTTATTCTAAGTCATGAATTCGTGTGTTAACTTATTATTTATACTATGACCTAAGACCGTATTTAGGTGACAGGGATTCCCCCATTCTTTTTGCTGTTTCCAAGACTTGCGACTCTGTCACATCACAACAATTCACAAGTTAAATAAAGCTTTTATTTTTACCGCAGATCGTAAATATCCATCAAGGGAATGCGCGTTAACCTGGGAATCCCTATAAATAAAAACCCTTTTTACCTTCTTGCCCCCACTCTCTTGATTAATGTTGTTGTCACCATTTGTTACTACCTTAGGCCCTGTCTTTACAGTGAGGTTCAAAGACGTGACAGTATGTATATAGGAACTAGACGTCGCGTTCTATCGGTATAAACCACAGGCCGTCATATAAGGCGCTTTCCTGACCTTGATGTGATTATTTCAATTTACCATCAAAGGTCAATTATATGTGAGAGCCTACGCATCTGCTGATACTTCAGGCAGTAGGCTTACTACACATACATATATGCACTTCATAATATACACAAATATGATCAACGTTATCATGTACGTACTTACACACAGAAGAGACGTGGCGAAGAAGGATGGTCAAAGCGATACATGATTTTTTCGGGGCCCAGCCCCATTTGCATAGGGTCCCCCCATCGTGCCCCCTCCGCGACACCCGCGGCACAACCTCGCTCTCGCTAAATCACCCCCCCCCCCTCTCCGCAATTGCAGTTTTTATTACACTTACTATGTTTAAAAAAACCTGTCGACATGTCCGGGTTGTGGGCTCTAAAATCCGGGGATTTCACGCGTCTTGTCCTGATTGCAAAATATTAGAGATGGCAATCCTACTTTGCAGAAAGTGGTTACGCAAATGTGCGAAGAAAAAAGCTTTAGGCCAAACACAGACGACAAACTATCCGTGACGCACTTATTAGACGTCTGTGAAAATAGAACCCATGCAATCATATGCAGTAACACACACGACGCGACGTGCAAAAAGTCCGGCGCGAGTTTTAATGTTTTAATTATGGATCACTATTTATATGCATACAAATTTAAGCTATAATATCACATAGCATACTGGTTGAATGCACAATCGTTTTTAAGCATAACGTCCTTTCGCATAATGGAGTATGCATAATAATTTTAAGCATAATGTACCTAAGCATAATCATTATTTAGCCCTAACATTTTAAAGCATAAAAGGATGTAAGTAGGATGTAAGTTGTTTTTGTGTATGTATTAGTTTCGCCCTAAGCTAGAGTCGCTCGCTCGCTTCGCTCGCTCGCTCGTGTTTTGGTCACAGGAAACCTAACTAACCTAACTTATACTCTGTGGCAAAGATTTTTTTGTGTCTGTGTTATTTTCGCCCTAAGCTTAAATCGCTCGCTCCCGTTTTACTCATTTTATTCGTAGAAATACATTTCCTTATTATTAAACTTATTGTTACTATGCCTATGGAGATTATGCCAATTATCATTATGCCGTAACAAATTAGCCTAAAATATAATTATGCCCAACTGCCAGTATGCCAAAAAACAACTTATGCCTTAAAACTATTATGACAAAATATTTTATGCCAAACCCAGTATGCCAAAGCATATTAGGACAAAAAAATTATGCAAAAAAAAAAAGGGTCCCTTTAATTACTACCATAAAGCGCCATCTATTAACAAGGAAGAGAAATAATTATGTTCAATAAGGCGATAGGTAGGCATGTCCATGGTGGCAAAATAGAAAAACATACAGCTAAAGAACGTAGACGTTTGTCAATATTTGGAAGTAACCTCGGTTACCTCGCAGCGGAATCAAGTAATCTAACCGCCACCTACTCGTTACGCTCCGTCTGCGTTTCGGTCATCAACTCATCACGTCAGGCTTATGTCATCTTGTAAAGATACCGGTATATGCATTAAATAAAATCGAAACTAAAACTATTATAACTTTTCTTCGCACATTTGCCAAAAGTGGCAGTTCTTCGCAAATGTGCGAAGAAAAGCTATGCGTTCTTAGTTTAAACTGTAAACAGTAGTTCATACGATTGTTTGAAGGGTCATCTAGGACTGTCTGTTTCTAATGGGGGGCAGAACTGGACCCCGAAAAAAGTATTAAGACAGTTCATCTTCATCATATTTAGCCTACATCAACTCACTGCGGCATAGGCTTCACTTTTTATGCGCCATTTCTAAGACAAAAAATTAGAGCAATACAAATTTGTAATCGGTCATTTTGGAAATCCTTGGGGTGGCCTTGGCCTACGTCCTAGAGTAGACTTACCTGATGTACGGTCATTTCATTAACCATACTAGCTTACGATGAAATAAACGATTGCCTACGTCCTGGAGTAGATAGAATTAACTGATATGTCTTTGTAAGATTTGGACCAAGAATGACTGTGTCACTAGAAGAGAGTCATTGAGGTACCTAGATGCTTTAAGGCAGCTCCAAAAATCTGACAAAAGTCTTAGCTATTTAACACTTTGATAGAAATAAATTATCCAGTGTGTTTACGTCGTTGTTGCTCCCAAAAGGTTGGAATGAATTTAATTAAGTTTCACGGAATTGATCTAAGGAAAATAAATACTCGAAATAGATCAGAAATGTTCTTAGAATTCAATTGAATTCAAGTTTCAAACAAGGAAAATCTCACCCGAAGACCAGAATACTTTTTTACTTTTTTATTAATACATATTGACGATGTTTTATTTTTACTTTAAATTTATTTATGTCCGATATTTCGCAATCTGTAAAATTTTGCAGAAGGCACTTGGTATGTTGGAACGTTGATAGTGATTTTCTTTCGCCTCACCCCCTCACGGAAAAAAAAACTTTATGATCAGAGTGTCTGTATGAATACCACGAATATAGAATAACCCAATCATCCTTATAGTTTTGGCGAGTTTTATTTTATTTTTAACCGATTTCCACAGAGTAGATTTTTTTAATGTATGTTCACCGATTATTCGAAGACACCTACCCGTTTGGAAAATTGTTTCAAAGGGTATACTTGTCAGGTCCCATAGAAATACCAAATCCATTTAAAAAATAAATTTAATTTTGATATACACTACACGTAATGTAAATTATACTTATTAGCGTGTAAAAGTACCTGTAAAGGTCTCATTGTATTGTAAATTCTTTATTGTACATAAATAGACACAATTTTAACATAGATGAAACACAACAGTACAAAGGCGGACTTATCCCTGAATCATTACTGAATAAACTTTTGGATCTTTTAATATTTGGGGGTGAAGTCGGTTTATAGTTGAAAATTATCTTCACCCAACCTCTTGTTATGTCTAATCTACATACTGGCATCAATTAATTCATCATTACCAATGCCACCGTGCGTAGCTGTTCGCGTAATACGCCTGTAACATGCATTTGTTACACTATTTGCAAGACCTTGTGCCTAGGTTCGTTAGCTCTAATGGCCTTGCTGAACCTATTTAGTATGTATTTTATAATTACCACTTTTTAATTAAGGAAAGTGGACATGGCATTATAATAAATAAGTGGTAATTAAAGGTAATTTCGTGAAAAATATGACCCTAATTTGAAAGCTTTTTGTTTTGTTGCCTTTACATTTACACCGTTTTTAGGGTTCCGTAGCCAAATGGCAAAAACGGAACCCTTATAGATTCGTCATGTCTGTCTGTCTGTCTGTCCGTCCGTATGTCACAGCCACTTTTTTCCGAAACTATAAGACCTATACTGTTGAAACTTGGTAAGTAGATGTATTATGTGAACCGCATTAAGGTTTTGACACAAAAATAGAAAAAAAACAGTAAATTTTGGGGGTTCCCCATACTTAGAACTGAAACTCAAAAATTTATTTTTCATCAAACCCATACGTGTGGGGTATCTATGGATAGGTCTTCAAAAATAATATTGAGGTTTCTAATAGCATTTTTTTCTAAACCGAATACTTTGCGCGAGAGACACTTCCAAAGTGGAAAAAAGTGTGTCCCCCCCCCCGTAACTTCTAAAATAAGAGAATGATAAAACTAAATAAAATATATGTTGTTCATTACCATGAAAACTACCAGCGAAAATTGGTTTGAACGAGATCTATTAAGTAGTTTTTTTTTTAATACGTCATAAATCGTAAACGGCAATTTACCTTTCATTCAATCAACTCAAATATAAAAATTAAAAAAACATACTACAAGACTTTTATATTGTTATTTGCTACTACGGAACCCTTCATGGGCGAGTCCGACTCGCACTTGGCCGCTTATTATTGTATTTACACCGTGCAAGTTTACTCAATTGAAATATATCGTTATAAGGGTTCCGTACCCAAAGGGTAAAAACGGGACCCTATTACTAAGACTTTGCTGTCTGTCCGTCTGTCTGTCACCGGGCTGTATCTCAAGAACCGCGATAGCTAGAAAGTTGAAATGTTTACAAGTTATGTATTTCTGTTGCCGCTATAACAACAAATACTAAAAACAAAATAAAATAAATATTTATGGGGGGCTCCCATACAACAAACGCGATTATATATAGATAATTGTACGGAACCCTCAATGCGCGAATCCAATTCGCACTTGGCCGGTTTTTTTATAAGATATATATAATAACTTTTAATAATCGTCATTGTTTTGTTGCACAATTGTTGACATCAAATGGTTACTTATAGCTAAGTTTACTACCTACCGCCACTTATTAGTAATCTGTGCTACCGCTTCCTAAACTAAACCGTAACAAACTGCACTGCTGCATGTTCTCCAAGGACGCTCACAATCAAATAAATCTTTAAAGTAAATGTGGACAGATAATAACATTGTTTGATATGTAATATCATAATTTAAATTTAACTTTTAGAATGTTTCTTTTCTTTCTTTCTTTACACATTGACTCACCATTTCATATCTCTCGCACGCGCATAATTATATTACTTTTTATTTTGTTTTATTTTATTAAAGCCTATTTACACCGTGCAAGTTTATTGTTGCATACAATTAAATTAATAAATCATGCAAGTTGAAAATGGGTCTTTAGTTACTATATTAAGGACGCTAAGCACGGACAATTTCGTACACATTGACACACCATTTCATATCTCTCGCACGCGCATATTTATATTACTTTTTATTTTGTTTTATTTTAATAAAGCCTATTTACACCGTGCAAGTTTATTGTTGCATACAATTAAATTAATAAATCATGCAAGTTGAAAATGGGTCTTTAGTTACTATATTAAGGACGCTAAGCACGGACAATTTCGTACACATTGACACACCATTTCATATCTCTATCGCACGCGTATATTTATATTACTTTTTATTTTGTTTTATTTTATTTAAGCCTATTTACACCATGCAAGTTTTATGTTGCATGCAATTAAATTAAAAAATATATCATGCAAGTTGAAAATGGGCCTTTAGTCACTATAGTAAGGACGCTAAGCACGGACAATTTCGTACACAATAACACACCATTTCATATCTTTTTCCCACGCGCCTAATTATATTACTTTTTATTTTGTTCTATTTTATTAAGTCTTTTTACACCTTGCAATTCATTTTGCATACAATTAAACTTAGTACTAACTACTTAACTTTTAAAAGTGCATTTTGCATACAATTAAATTGAAGCATGAACAATCATGCAACTGAAAACGGGCCTTTTGTTACTATAGTAAGGACGCTAAGCACGATCAATTTCGTACACATTGACTCACCATCTCATATCTCTATCGCACGCGCATAATTATATTACTTTCCCGCTCGCACAGTGGTGGTCAATGCCTCTGTGCGAGCATAACAGCTACATAATTATGCCCGTACGACAAAATGTGTACGAAATTCTTCGTGCTTAGCGACCTTATTATAGGTGTCGCCCGTGAGGTCAAAAATATTTGAAAAGCCATAGGAACCTTACATCTTTCCGGGATAGTAAAAATAATTTCCCAAAACTAAATACCGTCTTCACCCCCAAATCCGCTATTTTCCAACAAGTCAAATCAGATACTTTTTTCTAAACGTCAAAACAAACAGTTTCTATGGGATTTTGAATGAAATACAGGCAGATGACGTCATAGTTTTTTGGAGTCAAATAGAGCTTTTATTATCAGTTTTTCTGCAATAATAAATTTAAAATCACGTTAAAATGAATATGTTCAAAGACAAGTGACATTATTTTTCGACGTCTTATTTTTTTATCAGTACTAAATAATTTATTTTTGGCTTAGGAAAATACCCAATTCTATGGGACCACCTCGCAAGTATACCCTTTTAAACAAAAAATAATTTTCACACCGGCCTAGGCGTCTTTGAATCATGTGTACATAAAAATAAATAAAAAATCGCGACGAATTAATACCCTCCTCCTTATATGAAGTCTGTTAAAAAATATCATAATTTATGTTTTAATTCAAGTCATACGCTATTCTACATACCGCATTCCAATTCGATCAGCTGATTTCGCGTAAAAACCGAACAAATACAAATATCTATATTAATCAATCCATCCATACAAACTTATCGGAATGTAATCAAGTAATCATTAATCGAGTATAAAATTAAATGTCTTATGCAATTTCATCGAAGGACAATCAATATTTTTATCGTAATAATTTATTCATTGGCAGTAATATGTATTACTCATCGTATCAGTATCAGTAACAAATGAATTAAGTAACCTAATCAGACTTTTGAAAATATCACGAACATGATTTGGATCGGCAATCATGTTTTTACATAGAGATAGTATCGTACACCTAAAGTGGACATTGCAAAAGAATTAAGTAATTATTTTAAAAAATTAAACAAGCTTTTACTAAAAACAATGAACTGTTTAAACTGTTTTTCAAGACGAATCAAACGAATCCAAACTCGATGAGGTTCTATGGCCACCTTCCACTTCCACCATCAGGTCAGCTCCATAATATTGCATTGTCACGTCAGTAGGTCATATACATACGCGTGCAAGATTTCAACTCAAGCGGAAACCGGGAAGTAGGTCATTTTTAACTTGCAAGGTTTGATTACTGACAGACCGACAAAAAACGTGACAGGTGAAACTAAATAAAAGCTTGTAAAATCCGGACAAGTTAAACTTAGTACTAACTACTTAACTTTTAAAAGTGCGAGTTAAACTCGCTCACTCAGATTAGCTGCACCATTTGTATGAGATGCCAAAAAAATATTTTCCATATTTCTATATTGTTCCGTGGAGAAAATTGTTCAGTGTCATGCTGTCATGAATGAATCTACCCTTAAATAGTTTCAGTATATTTTTTAGATTCTGTATCCAGAAATTCCCTGTATTCGCCGTGTGGTTTCCGGCAGAGTAGAATAGGGCCACTCTAATTTCTCCCGTGAATGTCGTAGAAGGTGACTTAGGAAATACAAGCTTAACAAAGCATACATCACTGAGACCTCTTTAACTCGTCTGGCCAGCGAGGAGAGTGTAGGCTAAAGTACTCTAGCTGCTCTGGCCAAGTATGGCTCTAGTAGTACAGAGAGAGTCTTGCTGTTCCAGTGGAGACAAAAAGACCTAATGATGATGAGACCTTCTATCCAGAAATATTAGCGAAAATATGCATTATCCCAAGATTTTGGGATTTTGGGTAATGGGTTTAATCGATGAAAATAGGCGAAATATGCAGACGCAACAACACAATCCGGTCTCAAGTTTATATGGTTATCTACCTAGATAAATACATATACATAGATGTAAAAGATCAAGGGCTTTCAACCTATTTCTGATTAAGGTGATTCGTCATCAGTACATAAATTACACTGAGCAATGTTTATCTACTATAATGATGTCATTGACTCGCCTTCGGGTTTGCGAGAAGTCGTCTAAAGATAAAATCGTATCCGATATTATTATGAATGTAGTATTAGGGTCAGTGCAGACAGAGAGGAAAAATTCCCGAGCTATTTCTTGTGTATACTATAGCCCAGGGTGTATAAACGTTTAAGTTTGACAAAATGCTCGCCTCTTGCGCTATTGGCCAATAATTTAAAGTGTATGTCCGAGTGTCATAAAAATCTCTTCTCTATACAAACGTGTGCAGCCGCCTGGGGTTTTTGACTTTTATTTTATTATGATTATATTATAATATAGTGATCTAGTATAGCCCATGGTTTGATTTATTACGGGTATGTCCCTTCCACGTAGTATATTGTGACGTTGTGTCGCGTCTTGATCTGAGCCTTACTCTAAAACGGGCATAACATAACATGCTACGTAGCTCAGTGCACTACAAAATGATAAAGTCTAGCTTGGTTTGGTAGTCGATCTAAAATTTGGATTCGGAATCCCCTGAAGTTATGAATGCACCCGAAATATACTCCGGGGTTTACCCGCCTTCTGTTGTTTTAGCGTCCCAGTGTTAAATGACGAAACCGGTTTTATCATACATACAGACTTTTTACCCACCAGCCAAATTTTTGAAGCAAGGTCTGTCCATGATACTGAACTACTTCCCGTGAAAATAATTAACGAAAACTGAAAACAAAAATCCGGCTTCCCATACAAATCAGCGCTCGGTCAAACGAATTTTGTATGGGAGGACGAAATTTTTTTATCGATTTTTAATAACTTTTATAATGGAAAGTAGTTCAGTATCATGGACTGAACTTGCTCCAAAAATTTGACTGGTGGTTAAAAAGTCAGCCTGTATATATCACGCATACTTATGGATGCTCTCACGGATATTTTGTTTTAGAAATTAGTATGCAAAATATTTATAATCTGTTTAAATCAGTTAGGTACTCGTATATGTATGTATAGTATAATTACTTGTATAACGCTCCTAGTTTAGGGAGCACGCATGCTTATGGATGAATGACTCCAGAAAATGCTCATTAGGCTAAACAACTTTTGTTAAGAGTCCGGCGACCCTAGACTTCTCCATACAAACGTAGTACACGTTTAATTTTGAAACCACATGTCAGATTACGGTAAAAATTGGTAATTGTAAAGAAATTGCAATTATCTAGGGTTATATTGGGTTTCCTATAGTAAAATTATGAACTGGAAAGAAAATATAACGATTTAGAAGTTTCCCATACTAATGGTCAAAAATGATATAAAACACTATATTCTATTTCAAGTTCATATTTTTACTGTCGGAAACTAAATATAAACCTAGATAATTGCAATATCTTTGAAATTACAAAATTTTGCCCAAATCGGACATGTCGTTTTGAAATAAAACGTAGACTACGTTTGTATGGAAAGTTGTATTTTGGTCTAGGGTCGGGGGACCCTTAAGGCGTCATTTTTATATTTCTTATAGTTTAGCTGGACCATTATGTTTCTGTATCAGGTGTACAATTTCAAAAATCAATTATACCTTATATTTATGTTGCCCAGGCTTTAACAGCTATATAAAAATAAGTTTCATTTGATTCCGTCTAGTATTTCCGGAGATCAGCGATTACAAACTGACAAACATTTTATTTTTATTTTTTCTCTATTACATTGTCTCCGTGGCACCATTTTTGAAGTGAAAACTTCTTTAGCGGCGTTGTGCACTTTTTTTGGAATGGGTAAAAAATATTAAACTCGCGTCAGGACACGTGGCCTGATCGAAAAGTCGTAAGACGGCGCAGGGCGCTTGCGCGAATGTTCGTGTGTGTTTATGTTACAGCGTGCTACGCGCATCCATGGATGGTGACAGCTAATGGCTTGACCGTCTGTGTAGTGGCCATACTGCTGTGTATTTGAAAATGATTTTGTTAAAAATGAATTTGGTCATGCTTGTGACATTTGTGACAGACTGTGGTTCAGAAAAGATTTGAAATATTTTATACTGATAATTAAAGCAATTCGTGCAAAATTATTCCCTAACCATTCCAAAATATCAAAAATGCACAACGTTAATATTCAAGTTTTCACTTCTGCCGGCACTCCCAGAGTGCAACCCGTCGTTTTTTTTTTAAATGTAATCAATGTACAGACATTTTTTTTACTGTTTTATTATATGATTTAGACGGGCAGATTTTTATTCATATGATAGTAATGTTCTACAGTCAATATGTCAAAAATATCATTACTTTTCCGACATTTCAACATTTGTTTTGTTATTACAAGCTTTTGTTTAGTTTCACCTGCGGTTGTTTGTCGTTCTGGTAATCAAATCTTGCAAATTAAATTTGTCCCACTTCCCGGTTTCCGATTATGCTGAAATTTTGGACGCATGCGTATATCGTGCTCCCATGCTGGTCTGGGAGAAATAAAAAAAACTTAGAATGTACCAGCTGCTTCTCTTCCCACGCAGATCGTAAAAGGCGATCGAGGGAATGGGCAAAAATGCAAATCATGTTAACAGGCGATGCGGCTAGCAACCCATCACTGTATTGATTGCTTTTCGATCTTCTCGCCCACTATGACGCTAAAAGTGGCTTTTGGGTCTTGCGGCCCTGGGCTCTGCATAGAGCCGCAAGACCCAAAATGCTCTGTCTGCCCCATTAGGGATAAAGACGTGATAGTATGTATGTATGTATGCGTATATCGCATGACAATGCAATATTATGATGACATGGAGCTGATCTGATGATGGAGACAGAGGATGGCCATAGGAACTCTGTAATGAAACGATGCAATTCTAGCTTGGGCTCGTTTGGTTCGTCTTGAGGAGTCTTTAGATAAAAGATTGTTAAAAAATATATTTTTCAAATAATTACTTGTATTTATCATATTTTTCTGTTTATATTCATTTCAACCAACTGTTTCTCATAACGTAGAAAGAAGTCTTTATTTGTTATTCAGTATTCGTTTTGCATTAATTAATACTAATTAATTTAAATTCTAGTGTCACTAGTTACGTAGCAATATTATTGTTAGTACATGTTACTATTTTTTGTGGCCTGTCGTGCGGTTTCCGATAGAGTAGAATAGGACCACTCCAAGTCATCCTGTAGAAGTAGAAGGCGACTTAGGAAATACACAAATTAAAGCTTTTACAAAGCTTATAAACATTAACGAGACCTCTCCAACACGTCTGGAAAGCGAGGAGAGTGTAGGCCAATTCTTCCGGCTGCCTGGCTAAGTATGGCTCTGGTAGTACAGAGAAGGTTGTGCTCGTGCTCCTGCAGTGGAGACAAAAGAACTAATGAGCCTTGGCTCTGTCTACTCTGTGGCGGATACAGACGTGATGGTATGTTTATGTCATCAATGTCTATACTTAAATAGATAAAAAGATTTACAGACAAGCTAAAATTGGTTAATAAGTTATAAACAATGTTTACGCATCCAAAGTCAATGCTCCATCAAGGAAACATTAACTTTTTTACACAAAATGAGATACTACAGATAGGAAGCTTTACCCAGAGTGCGCTCCAGAAATTCAAATTAATATTATCTTTTTCCGGATTTCCGATATCAATGCAAATTATAGTATACTAAATGCGCCCTGCGGAGTTACCTTACCCGCGCCTAAAGCACCTAGCCTTAGATGTGTAAATCCAGGATATCAGCTTCCGGCATACCTTTTTTTTTATTTACTTACGCTTTTTTGTTATGAGGTGTCACCTCGATGAGCTCATGCTATTGTCGGTGCAGTATAATATGTGACAAAATTTCCTTGGCGATATAAGCAGCGCCCTTAATTTAAATTATTTTCAAGAACACTACAATATTCACTCGCAAGCCTTAAAAGCGTCAGAGAAGCATTGTAATACAATACAAACAAATAATCTCAAAGATACGCGCACGACGGGTTCTTCTATTAAATATTTACTTTATTCTGTTTTTAGTATTTGTTGTTATGGGGACAACACAAATACATCATCTGAAAATTTCAACTGTCTAGCTATCACGGCTCATGAGAGGCCTGGTGCCAGACAGAAGGACAGCGGAGTCTTAGTAATAGGGTCCCGTTTTTACTCTTTGGGTACGAAACCATAAAAAAGACAGATATATGTTACAAAGGCGGACTTATCGCCCAACAACTCTTCCAGACAACCTTTGGATTAACTGAAACATCAACTATTGCGTCACGTCTGTACTGTCTTTAATGTGTATATGTGCGGTTAAAAACCAGTTGTGGTGAACTCAAACATGAATGGAGGTCACGAGTTCGCATCCCGCAAACAAAAAATGTCTCGATTCAATCGTTACGGTACATCGGCGATCAATTTACTAATCATCAGTGACGAGCGATACTAGCGTAATCTAACCTACGACAATCTGATGAGTCTGATTGGAAATCAGATTCCCTGATGGAGCGTTGATTATGTCCTATGGAATATTGCTATGGGGTAACGCTGCAGATATAAATACCATATTTGTTTTACAAAAACGCGCTATCAGATTTATATATAAATTAGGTGCTAGAGAGTCTTTGAGGGAACTATTTAAAGACATAAATATTTTGACCCTCCCTTCGCAATTCATCTATGCGAACATTATGTACGTGCGTCAGAATATACACTCATTTAAGAGAAATTGTGACATTCATAGTATTAACACGAGAAATAAAAATAAATTAGCCATCACAGCTTTGCGGTTAGAGAAAACAAAAAAATCTTTTGCGGGTCTCGGCTTGCGCCTCTATAATAAAATTCCAGATGATATAGTAGCATTACCATTAACTAAGTTTAAGACAGCCGTTAAAAATCATTTATTGCAAAATGCGTATTATCATGTAAATGACTACTTATCATCATCTGAGAAAAATTCTTGGAAATAGTTGTCTGCAAATTGTAATTGTATAATTTAAATGTATAGCTTAAGTGTAAATCTGTATTGTAATTGTAACATAGCCCATCAGGCTGGGTAGGGACCAATACCGAACTGGGTTTCTTTCGGCGTAATCTTCCCAGCAGTGGTCGTTCCGAAACGCTAGTAGTTTTTAGCTTTTGCACTAAAATAATATTTTAAAAAAATGACCTTCAATAAGAGATAAATTTATCCTACATTGAATAAAAAATGTTGACTTTGACTTTGACTTTGACTTTGATCCTACCGACTGCGCCATTTAAAGATATTGGAAGGGCGCGTCAATTAAATAAGCGATTACACAGTACACACGGATGGTTAACTTATTGTTCCTCATCATCAGCAGGTCTTTTTAGTCTCCACTGCAGGAGCACGACCCTCTCTGTACTACCAGAGCCATACTTGGACAAAGCAGCTAGAGGACTTGGCCTACAATCTCCACGCTGGCCAGACGGGTTGAAGAGGTCTCATTGATGTTTATAAGCTTTGTTTAGCTTGTATTTCCTAAGTCGCCTTCTACGACATCCACATTAAATATGTTATGAAAATACAATTCACTATTAATTGATGTTAAAAATTTTTTCCTCAATATTGAAATTAGTAGTTTGCCCGGAACTGTAAACTTGCGATCCGTCTTCCGGTTTGGCTCATGGTCGAATTTAAAAATTATATTTGACTATATTCTCACCTACTACTACTAAATATTATGAAGTTTCATCAAAGATAATTAAGTTAAGGTCGGACATACTTGCAAACGCCTGGACAAGTTCGCTTCACCGTTCCATTTATTTCATACTAGCAGTCCATCCCGGCTTCGCCCGTGGTACATACATAGCCTATGTCACTCAGGGATAACATACCTATCCAACAGTGAAAGAATTTTTAAAATCGATCCAGTAGTTTCGGAGCCTATTCAATACAATCAAACAAACAAACAAACAAATCTTTCCTCTTTATAATATTAGTGTAGATAACTAGAATCCATTGAACTACGTAAAAGCAAACTTGACAAAAAAACAGTGAAATGGAGTTTGGACCTTTTTGATTAGCATAATCCGCCGTTAAATTCCATTTAAATAATTAATTTTAACTATTTACAGTACTTGTTTAGTTTAAAATGACATTTTACAGGTCATGCAATTAGAATTTCTATGTGTTTTTGCCTATTTATAAAGTAAACACGTTATTTGAAACTGTATTGTGGACTGGGCTATTTTTAACATAACTACACAAACATGCAAGCGTGTAACCTAATGTGCATTAACTTTTTTTTGGTTCTTGTATCTGTGATCAGTCCTATGAATGGATGATTTTGTTTTTACAGCGACAGCAATTCTTTCTTATTATCTGGAACTTAGTTTATCTCCCATGCTGGTCTGGGAGAAAAGATAAACTAAGAATGAACCCGCTGCTTCTCTTCCCGTGCAGATCGTAAAAGCTGATCGAGGGAATTGGCGAAAATGCGAATCATGTTAATAGGCGATGCTGCTAGCAATCCATCACTATATTGATTGCTTTTCCATCTTCTCGCTCACCATTATGCTAAAATTGACTTTTAAGTCCTGCGGTCCTGGGCTCTGGCTGCTTAGAGCCGCAAGATACAAAAAGCTATGTTTCCCATTAGGGATAAAGACGTGATAGTATGTATGTATGGAACATAGACCTTGAATATTGTGTCGTTTTAGATGCTGATGGGCATTAAATGAAACTAGTTTGTCGACTTCAAAATTTATGTATATTTTGATGAAGGTTGCCCATGCTGTAGATTTTGCACAAGCAATTTATAAATACAAATAAAGTTATGTCATTGTGTGCGTCTCTATCCGCATATGACGCCACGACAAGAGCTCTTAAATTTAGAAAGATAGATAAATTTATTTTAATAATTGCTTAATTTTGTAAATTTTATCTTAAAATCAGTTTTTTCTACCCCTTTAAAATATAGTATAATCAATATCAGCAACCCTTATTGAAATCGTCAATCAAAATCGTCGAAAAGATAATCCGCTACGTTCCAACAAGTCAAATCAGATACTTTTTCTAAACATCAAAACAAACATTGTCTATGGGATTTGTATGAAATAGCACGTCGTGACGTCATATTTTCTTGGAGTCAAATAGCACTCCTATTATCAATTTTTCTCTACAAATAAATCTAAAATCACGTTGAAAATTGATATGATCAATGACAAGTGACATTAATTTGTTACTTTTTTTCTCTTATCAGTACAAAATAATTTATTTTTTACCCTGAATGCTACCCTATTAAATGTAAACTCGTTTCTATTCCAGGATGCCTGTCAGCGCTGTGCATATTCGTGCTGTACACGAAGCACCTCATCATCGTGTACCTGTACCTGATGTCCGTGGGCATCGTGTTCGTCTCGTACTGGACCAACGTGTCCGCCATCAAGCAGATCCAGGCGCTCACCCTCGCCGCGGACGCGCAACACCCCTCCCCGAGCATCCTCGAAGACATGCTCAACCTCAACATGAAGAACCTTCTAGATCTCGACGGCCCAGGCATCTTAGTCATACAAAACTTCGCCATACAATTCACACTAGCTATCCTATTTAGAAATGTCCACCTGGGACCACGATTACCTACAATCCAGAAGTTGTTACCAGTCAGCTTCATGGCACCCTCGTTTTTAGCCATGCTACCGGTACCACCCAACTTACTGCACCACTCACCTGTGTTCTCGGCACTATTGCCACTGTTTCTCGTCAAATACGTGCTGTGGTCGTCGTCGTACAACGTCATACAGGTCATATACGCTGGCTACCAACACGGTAGACTGTTCGTGAGCAACTACGGACTGTCAGCGCTAGTCGAAATGGAATGGATGAGACTGAACGTGCCCTGCGTACTCAGAGTGTTCTGGGTGATGCGCGTGGCCGAACACGCCATACTGCTCCTCATGGATAACTACGACGACGAAAACGAAGAAGGTCTCAGAGTGTCCACATTGTTAGCTGTTCAATCGCTCGCTTCGATGGCCAAATCCTTATTAGTAACAGGATGCGAGACTATCACAGCCGTCCTCGGAATGACCTCCGTGATCTCATTCTTCTGTCACTACATTGGCAACTTCTTCCAATGGATCCTCCTGACAGACGAGGAGGAAGACAAAAGCATCGGAACCGTGTCTGCTATTCTCTTCTACATATTAGCGTTGCAAACTGGATTGACTTCGCTAAACCCAGAGAAGAGATTCGTACGACTCTGCAGGAACTTCTGCTTGCTGTTCACTGCCCTGCTGCACTTCCTCCACAACATCGTCAACCCCATGTTGATGTCGCTCAGCGCGTCGCACAACCCGAGCACCCACCGACACGTGCGCGCGTTAGGAGTTTGCGCTTTCCTAATAATATTTCCGATATCCTTACTAGTCTACCTTTGGTCTCAACACACGATATCGACATGGCTGCTGGCCGTCAGCGCCTTCAGTATAGAAGTGATAGTTAAAGTCATAGTCAGCCTCATGATCTACTCCCTGTTCCTGATAGACGCCTACAGGAGCACTTTTTGGGAGCAACTCGACGACTACGTGTACTACATACGGGCGTTCGGCAACACGATCGAGTTCTGCTTCGGGATATTCCTGTTCTTCAACGGCGCGTGGATCCTGCTGTTCGAGTCTGGCGGCGCCATCCGCGCCGTGATGATGTGCATCCACGCGTACTTCAACATCTGGTGCGAGGCGCGCGCGGGCTGGTCCGTGTTCATGAAGCGGCGCACGGCCGTCAACAAGATCAACTCGCTGCGGGAGGCGTCCCCCGCCCAGCTCAGCCAGCTGGACGACGTCTGCGCCATCTGCTACCAGGAGATGCACTCGGCCAAAATCACCCGATGCAACCACTACTTCCACGGCGTGTGCCTGAGGAAGTGGCTCTACGTCCAAGACCGGTGTCCGCTGTGTCACGACATTCTGTACAAGATAGACAGTGACATAAACAAAGACAACTCCGAGGCGGGCAACGAGGAGAACAGCAACAACCAAAACCTCATCTTGGAGGAGGAGCCGGACCTGCTGCTGGGCGAGGGCGTGAGATGACTGCTCGACGAAAACGTGTACCACTTAGATTGAGACGTAACGTAAATGATCCGAGTGGTAATTCCTTTTGTATAGTAAGTTATTGTTTGTTTTTATAAATCAGGTTTGACTGTGATTTCAGTGACGGTTTAAATTTTGTCTGTGAATGATCGCGTTGCCGTGTGCCGTCTAGTTTAAGCTTAGTGACGCTTCGGCGTTGTCCATGACACTACACGTTTGAATTTAAAATTCACAAGTGCATCTATCGAGCTAAACAACCGGGCGTTTGATATGTTATGATTGTAGAGAATGTGAAGCTATTTGTAAATAGTATGGTATTTAGAAATAGCTTTTAATATTTGAATGTAACTTAATGAAAAAAAATATATAAAAATAGTAATTTTTCTCATAAATTGTAAATAAACTATTATTTTAGCAGTAATTTTATCTTTTCATTTAAATTCGTGTTAATATTCTAGCCGTATACTAAATAAAATGCTAATTTATTCTAAATAATTTATTGTAATAAAAACAGTGGCAGTTTGAATATATAAACTCCATATTAAAACTTGTAAAAATGTCTAAATTGTTTATTTTCTTACAAATATTATGAACTTTATTATTTAAAAAATGATATGAACATTAGGATCTATTTAAAGAACAACAAACATGATAAACATCATCATAGTCTGTTTAACCATAGGTAAAAAAAACTAGGTCTATGGTATAAACGGTTAATTTTGTCTAGATATGCGCTAAAATATAGATTATTTAAATGAACTTATAATATTTTCTAAAATAAGCAAAAGTCAAAATGAGTAATTTTATTTTATTTAAATGGTTTTATTGGCGCTTTTTTATTTATTTATTACTACTAAATATTTTTTGGCTTTTAGTACCAATAAAATCTTTTAACTAAATACGTTCTTAGCATACTCTACAAGTCAAGCTGTTTCCCCTTCATTAATACCATATTGTTAGGGGTTGTATAAAAATATGTTTTCTGAATGACACTGTGGAGGCGGCCATATTTGATTTAAAATATTGGACGGTCATCAGAACTGTTTAACAAACATCTTACATCATAGTAGCAAATTACAGATCAATCGTTAATAGATTCTTAGAATGAAAATGGACATGATCAATGACTCTTGACTTATTGTGTGACTTTTATTCTCATAACAGTACTAAATAGTTTGTTTTATCCAGCACTATATTGTTTACTGAGTACTAGCTTCGTCCCGAGGCGTTAAACGCGGTTAAAGTAGCCTATGTGTTTAATCCCGGGTGTCAGCTTCCTGCATACCAAATGTTATCAAAATTGATTCAGCCGTTTGCGCGTAAAGAAGTAACAAACATACACACACACACACACACTCCTAAACTTTCGCCTTAATAATATTAGTGTGATAGCACGCCTCTACACGGCATTATCAGCGTCGCCATTTGACGCGGAGCTATACAGATCTGTCAATGTCAGTATTAATATTGATTTTCAATGCATCGCAATAATATCGCTCGCGGATGCAAATTGCAACGCCCCAGTTTTATTAATTAAATATAAGGTCTTTGTAGTTGGATAGCAGGTAGTAGTTGGAGACGCGGCAGTTGGTGGACGTGCGCACGACGGTGGTACGGTCTGCGCGCTCGAAGTTGGCTTTCACGATCTCGTAGTAGCGGCCGTCGCTGAAAAATCAATCAATAATATTATTAATCCTTTGATATCGAGTACGAAATATGAAAGATTGAAGGTTAAGATAGAAAGAAGTCGACAGCGACGTCGAGCACCCTTTTCGAGAAGTCGAAGTCGAAGATATCGACTGAGTTATTTACCAATTAATGTGGGATAGACTCATAGTAAAAGATGTATCAGGATAGACTGGACAAACCCTACAAAGAAGGTAACATAATTAACAGGACTCCTACATAAACATTCTTTGAATCAAGGCAGCGGAATAACGAAGAAGTTTTTTGCTTAAGCTCACCTCAAGACAAGGCATTTGAGTTTCAAGCACTTGACTCGCAGGATATCGATGGCTTTCTGACTCTTATCGCTGAAACGAAGATTTTCTGGGTCCCAACGCAACTCCAACCGCTCTAAGATGGGGCAGTTATTGGCGATACCGTCCATTAGCTGAAAAACAAGATTAAAAAGTGGGTTGAAAGCTTTTAATGAATAAAAAATGTGATAATGGAATAAAACAAGTTTTAAAAAAAAATCTTTAAGACTAATCAAACGAGCCTAAACTCGATGGACTTGCGTCGTTTCATTACAGAGTTCCTATGGCCATCCTTCGGCTCCATCATCAAATCAGCTCCATGTCATTATAATATTGCATTGTCACGCGATATATACGTATGCGTACAAAATTTCAACTCAATCGGAAACCAAGAAGTGGCTCAAATTTAACTTGCAAGATTTCATTAGAGACAGAACGACAGTCAAACTAAATAAAAGCTTGTAATAAAAACTATATTAACCTGATCAACGTGAATGTTGACACCAAGTCGCTCCTGAGTTCCCATAATCAGGATTCTGAAATAAACAATATTAAAAAATGTGACATAAAATCAGAAACGGTGACGGTCCTAAGTCATGCCCTTGAGGAACTACATAGCATTATCAGCGAGCTTGTTCTACTCGTTTTCAAAAAAAAGTATCTAGGTATTTAGACTTATTGGAACATAACGGGAGAAGAGCACCTCTTTGTTGCAGATGTTATGAAGTGATACTAAACGGTGGAGGTAGAGATCTCTTATAAACTTATAATTGTTTGTATTGTACACTCACCTTTGCTATAGCTGCTTAGTGATATACGGCATGCCATTGAGCACCAATTTCTAGAGCTGGCCGCCATAACGTGAGAGAAAACAGTGGGTTTGGAAAGTTGATTTACCAGAAAAATTTAAGCCTATATATTTTATGGGTCCGAGGTTACCTTCTTGAGGAACTACAATGTATAGCACAGGAAGAGCAACTTATTTGTGACAAATCAGGTACATATTCTCACTTCGCAGCTGGTTGGTGATATAGGCATCACACTGAACTCTAGACCTCACAGTTGACAGTCGGCTGCAGCCATAGAAATTGGGGTCAGGACTTTACTCCTTGAGAAACTTATTGTTGTACATTGATTACTATCTTCGATTGGTCAGCAATCCGCTAGATGGAAACAAGTCAAATCAGACACTTTTTTCTAAACGTTAAAATAAACATTTTATAAGGGATTTGTATAAAATACGAAATATCACATAATGAAATGTAACTATTTTGTAACGTTTTATCTTATGAACTATTTTTTGTACCGAATAATTTATTTTTGACCCAGTAAGTTTGACTACCTTGACGTGATCTACTACTCGTGACCTCGTCCGTGAGATTGTCAAACGAATTAGCGAGTAAATACCCCCTTGAGGAACTCATTGTACAATACTCACTTGGCATTTGTCAACAATTGCAGCACACTCTGCCACAGTTGGTCTGTGATATGGGGCATCCCACTCATCACTAATCCCCAGAATTGGATTCCGTGACGTCATAGGAAGCGGTGAAAAACCTTGTCCGTAAGATATCAAACGAATAACATATAAATACTTTGTGCGGGTCCAAGGTTACCTCCTTGAGGAACTCATTGCACAATACTCACTTGGCATTTGTCAGCAATTGTAGCACACTCTGCCACAGCTGGTCTGTGATATGGGGCATCCCACTCATCACCAGTCCCCAGAGTTGGCTACCGTGCCGTGATAAGAAGCGGTGGAGACCTTCGTCCGTGATGTTGTCAGACGAATCCACGTCTAAGGCCACAAGGTTCCTGAAATAGATAAATAAAATTATTTGTAAGAATCAAATGTTTACGAAACCGTATAGTGCACTGACCTTTGAAGACAAAATCCGAAAGAAATGACAACTTGCCCCAAAATTAATTTGGTGCTGGTTTGGATTTTATACAACTTATTAAACCTTCGATCATGTATAACAAATCTATGATTTGTATCTAGTCGTTTTTAAGTTAGAATTTTTTTCAATAGATGGAGCACATGCAGATTAAACTTTGGGAAGACTACTTATTAGAGGTATTACCCGTGGTCCCACCGGCTAGACCCATAGGTAATTTTCTTTCCCCGTAGACCCACTGTACTACTGTATCTTCAAAGTGGCTGGGATTTCATCTTGGACAGAAATTGGTGACTGATGTGTACAAGTCAGTTTATTTCAAAAAATCGTCGTACCCATAGATTTAAGAAATAATAAAAAGAAGTCTATGGTCGCACCAGCAATGAGTCAGATGGACATAGTCAAAAGTTGCAAAGTGTCGTATGCATAAAGTTTCGTAACTTTCGGGTAAAAGCGGTAAAAGTCGTATGTAACAATAACAAGTGCCATTGCTACGGGGATGATACAGGCTGTTAAGAAGAGAAAAAAAACGTGATTGATGTTATAACATAGATTTAACGTAGTAAAAAAAATTCTATGTCTATGGGTTATATACCTCGCAGTTCCAGATTCAGACCACGCCTTGAGCACAGAATCGTTGAAGCCGTTGATCTGGCCGGCGCTCAGGAACCTCAGGTTGGGGATCCGGGTCAGCATGTCTATGAGGCACTCGGTGGACAGGTCCGTGGCGGTGACGTCCAGCTCTTGGATGGAGGACTTCTCCCACTCCACCTGCATTACGTGTTCTGACTGGAGGCCTGAATCAAAAATCAATCGAGAATCAAATATTTATTTAGTAATTAACTGTCCCGGTGAATTCCTATTCGCCCGTTCCCGTATTTTTTAGCGATGATGACGATGAATTAATTGGGCTTTTGCAGACACTTTACATGTCAATAAGTCTACTTACGTGTTAAGATATTAGCGTTTCGCGACGACAACGACCACTGCTAAAAATGCAAATCGAGGACATCGGAAGTCTTTAACGCAGTTTTAGAATAAAAGTGGTTTTGTAATCACTAAAGTGCTATTCAAGAAAGAATCATAAAAGGAGAGGTAAGAAGTACCCGTCACCAAGGGCATTTATGAAGATATTGACGACAGTAGATGAAGCGAAAAAGTTCTGTTAGGATCGTAGAAAGTGGACGTCTTGTGGGACCTCCGACTTGTGGGACAAGCGTGATAATATGTATGTATGGTAATAGAAAACTCACTGCATCCGTTCATGAGAAGGCACGTGAGGCGTCTCGAGCGTTGGAACAACGTCTTCATCGTGGACCCCGTCACCTTGTTGCAGTAGTTCACCGCCAGGCATTCCAGCTGGAAGGTAATTTATTACAAGCTTTTATTTAGGTTCAACTGTCCCGTTATCTGGCCGTCTGTCTGTAATTTAATATTGCAAGTTCAATTTGACCCACTTCCCAGTTGCCAATTGAGCTGAAATTTTGTTACTATTATCTTTATCCTAGCTATGGGAAATAACATCTGGCTATAAACACTTTATCTTATCTTCCATGCTGGTCTGGGAGAATGAAAAACCTTACGAATGTACCAGCTGCTTTTCTTCCCGTCCGAAAAACCTGATCGAGGGAATGGGCGAGATTTGAATCATATTAAAAGGCGATGCGGCTAGTAAGGCCTAGAAATGGACTACGCCATCTCTTTCTGTGAATGTCGTAAAAGGAGACCAAAGGACTAAGCACAAAAATCTCGTACTACTACTGAAACTAAAACTTTTCGCACAAATGCATTCCCTAAGTAGGTTGACGTCAGGCAGATTGCCGCGGTCGTCAAATTATATCCAAAGATATAAATACTATTGGGAGAATAAAAACTATTGGGAGGCCCGGTAAAAGCAAAACAGGTAGGCGAAATTAGTACCAGCTCCTCTCACAGAGATGACAGCACACACAACCGGCAAAAATGTGACAAAGGAAGTGTTTTTATTGCATTTCATTAGAGTTGGGTACTTTATTGAAATAATAGTACATGTCTCGAGTATTTATTCCTGAGATTTTTTCTCAATGCCTCCCATGCTGGTCTGGGAGAAATAAAAAAAAACTTAGAATGTACCAGCTGCTTCTCTTCCCACGCAGATCGTAAAAGCCGATCGAGGGAATGAGCAAAAATGCAAATCATGTTAACAGGCGACGCGGCTAGCAACCCATCACTGTATTGATTGCTTTTCCATCTTCTCGCCCACCATGACGCTAAAAGTGGCTTTTGGGTCTTGCGGCCCTGGGCTCTGCATAGAACCGCAAGACCCAAAATGCTCTGTC
This sequence comes from Acrobasis consociella, assembly GCA_963555685.1. Classification (NCBI taxonomy): domain Eukaryota; kingdom Metazoa; phylum Arthropoda; class Insecta; order Lepidoptera; family Pyralidae; genus Acrobasis; species Acrobasis consociella. Next base: position 4,262,577 of record OY743127.1, read on the forward strand.
TGCCCCATTAGGAATAAAGACGTGATAGTATGTATGTATGTATGTATTTTTTCTCAACTTCGCATGGTTTTTGGCATCCTTGGATGATCATTGTCTTGGATATCATACTTAAAGAAGAATGAGCAGGAAAGTGCACCCTGGGTCCGAAGCAGCTCAGCTAAGGATGCAACCGAGAACACGCTAAGATGAAGAAGAAGCAGAAGTCCTAATTACTCCTGAGTAATTTTTCCTCACCTGTATACAGTTCGAGCTGAAAGCGTCAATATGGGAGTCGTCCACGAAGTTAATGCCATACAAGTTAATGACGCGCAAGTTTGGCGTCGCCGACTTGAGTTTGTGCACGTTGATAACTTCGTAGATTTCTTCCTCTTCTTCTTCCACCTTCTCATACGTGCCTGGAAAACAAACATACTCTTTCTTCTATGCTGGTCTGGGAGAAAAAACTTAGTGTGTACAGTCGGCTGATGAGATCTAGGCCGGCCTCTTATCTTACATAACTTTTTAACTCATATCATCGGAAGTCCGAAAATATTTCTCATACCATTTTAAATCATAACGATCATTTTTCATAAAAAATTAAAATATTAATGATTTTAAACTATAATCATTGGAATTCATAATATCACTAATCATACACATCATTTTTACTAATATTTGTTTTCATATATTTGTTTATACTTATGATCTAAACTCCTAATCATTCGAATTAATAACTATTATATTCATACATTTGTTTCTTCTAATATTTTTTTTATAAATTTCTTAATCATAAGTGTTTTATCCATATTATTGAAAATGATAATATCTATAATCAAACATTTGTTTTATACTAATATATTCACTTTCATACAGTTATCTAAATTAAAATAATCATAAGTGTAAATTAAATGGAATAGGTAACAATCAATTATTAAATGAAAGTAGACAGAAGAACTGACAGGTAAGTCAAAGTTATACAACTTTGTTGATAGAAAAGTAGATAGACACACTGACAGATAAGTCAAACTTATAAAACCCCTATCATATTTGGTCGAGGGTTAAAAGTAATGGATTTACTTTTATTGTTTAATAAAACGAATTGCTGCCAGAAAAGTAGGTTAGGTTAGAACTGTGACCCCAACAGCGCGCGAGCCGAGCGAGCGAAGCGAGCGTACCGCGGCAGCGGCCGGCGAAGTGCTAGAAACTATTTTTTGATAGAAAAGTAAATGTACACACCGACAGATTATACAAACTTATAAAACTAGAGTTAAATCGTTTAAAAAGTAGGTTAGGTTAGGTTAAAACTGTGACCCCAAAAGTGCGCGAGCCGAGCAAGCGAAGCGAGCGTGCCGCGGCAGCGGCCGGCGAAGCGACAGAAACTAATTTTTGTTTAAAAAATAGACAGACACACTGACAAATACGTCAAACTTATAAAACCTATCTTATTTTTGGTCGAAGTCATCCATTTCTGCGTATGCGTAACAAAGACAAATCTACGTTAAAATATTTTTAGTATTGCTTTTATTATTACAAAAATTATGATACTTGTCCTTTATAAAGTAAACTATTCTGAACAACGACGTTATTAGTAGCATGTTATTAGTAACAAAATTATTAATAAAAACAATATGATAATTGAATGTTATGAAGAAAATAGTTCTGAGAAAAAAAAATATGATTTTAAACTTGTTGTTGGTAGCAACAGTATTAATAAAAAAATTATGATCACTAAATGTTATGAGCTCCGATGATAGTAATAAAAATGTATGAATAAAAAAAGTATGAAAAATAAAATTATGAAGAGTGATGATTATGAACACAAATCGGTAGTAAGATAAAGAATATGATTTAAAATTTTATGAGAGCCAATATGGACCCATGAAATACAAAAGCGTGACGTCATGCTTTTTTGGAGTCAAAGCGCTCTTAATATCAGTTTTTCTGCATTCATAAACCTAAAATCATGTTCAAAATGGACATGATCAATGAAAAGTGAAACTATTTTGTGAAGTTTTATTTAATGAACTGTACTTATCAAATAATTTCTTTTTGACCCATGCTTATTAAAAGTAGGTACACAAAATAAATAGCTAAGCGTAGTATTCATTTGTTTTCTTACCAATAAGGTGAAGAATTTCCAAGCCGTTGATGAAGTTGTAAATCTTCCTCATGAAGCCCTCCATGAAGATGACCTCGGACAGGCAGATGCAAAGGTACCGCAGCTTGGTGGGGAACGCCTGCATCTCCGAGAAGTCGTGCAGTTGCATGGCTGAGATATTGCGACGTTATACTCAACAGGAGATTTTTGGCAAAAAGATTGAAAGAAAGAAATAAATCTTTATTCGGCAGATAAGATCTTATGTACCAGACTAGACTTATATCTATTAAGAGTGCCGAATAGGCGGCCAGCTCAGCTTTATGCTGCGGTGTGAACCACAGCGCTGATTTTCATCTGGCACCTAGTGATTTAGGTTAGATATCATAAAATAATCAAATTAATGGACTGAATAATCTTAGGAGATGCAAGACCTTGCGTTATTTTGACTACAATCTTCTTTGGAAAGAGTTCAACAAAATACGTCTTACGTCTTATTATAAAACGCAGACTATGTTACTAAGGTTTAACATGCATTGTACATAACATGTAATATGCCATTATTTTGGAAATCTTTAGGAGAGGCCCATGTCTATGAAATGGCCGATGGGGCAAAAAGGTTCTTGAATGGCGACCGCGTACGTGTACTGGCAAGCGAAGCGTAGGGCACCCACCTACAAGGTGGTCAGATGACCTGACCAGGGTCGCTGGAAGGCACTGGATGCAGGCCGCTCTAGATCGGTCATTTTGGAAATCTTTGGGAGAGGCCTATATCTAGCAGTGGACGTTATGCGGCTGAAATGATGATGATGTCTATGAAATGATGATGATTATGAATATGCCATTCATCATCATCATCAGGTATTTTTAGTCTTCACTACAGGAGCACGACCCTCTCTGTACTAAGTACTAGAGCAATATTTGGTCAGAGCAGAGGCGGCGTAAGGCGTGGGCGGTGTGGGCCACCGCCCACGCCGCTCTGGGTCAGAGCACTCAGAGCAGCCAAAGGACTTGGCCTACACTCCCCACGCTAGCCAGACGGGTTGGAGAGGTCTCATTGATGTTTATAACCTTTGTTTAGCGTCTTCCCTAAGTCGCCTTCTACGACATCCACGGAAAGACTTGGAGTGGTCCTATTCTACTCTGCCGGAAACCTCACGGCATCATATGGCATTGTCTCATTTGAATTGAATTAAATTGACTCTGCGTTTTATAAGAAAACGGTATAATCTTAGTGAAAATGATCCGATTCATTTTCATACTGAACGTTCGGAAGTATTTGAAAGTAGCGTGTATCTGATAATTATAAGGATTGCACTTACGACATTAAGTTAGTAAGTATAGTATATTATTATCTCTTTTGACTGCATGAGTGACTGGCTGTCAGGCAGTTCATATAACTAATATATCTACATATTAGTTATATTGATCCTTGGTCTGAGAAAGTTACATGTGTATAAAAAACCTTTACCGTTGAACATAGTTGAAAGTTAGATATACTATGGAGCTATTGTTTCGAATGAAATGATAAGGTAAAGAAAGAAAGAAAGAAAAGCTTTATTCGGCAAAGAAAGAGTAATTTAACGTGTTTAAAATGTTTCAAAAATCTTACCGGTACTGAAATCCAGCAGCATATGAGTCAAATTGGGACATTTTGCAGCCAGTTCATGAAGCACGGTATGTGTAATTAGTTCGATTGGCAGTTCAATGTAACGCAGTGAAGGTCCAAATCTTATCGCAATCAGTGCAAGAAGAGATTCCAGTGAGCCTGAAAAATATTCGAAAAAAATACAAGTTAGGTAAAAGAAATTACGGATGTAACATGTTGAAAGAATTTTGAACAAAAGGGAACCGGAAGTTAGAATGAACCCATTGAATGACATTTTAGTTTTTTGGCGACATCTTGTACTTGGTCCTTAGACCTTCAAACGTAATAATGTTGCCATATACGTATATTTAAAAAGATTATTTGTTTTGTAACCTTTGTAAGGATCAGATTAATAAAATCTATTAAATATAACATTATATTAATTTATTTCCTTACATACCTACGTGTAATCCTGATATTTCAGGTCGCAAGCTAACGTGAGTCCATAACCGTGTATCATAAGCTACCATTCGCCATCGTTTGCTGACTGTGGCCATACGACATATTTCCCGATGGGTAAGGTAAGAAAAAATGTTTAGCAGCACTTTATCTGGTAATTTTTCGATTGTCTGTAAAAAATAATTTGAAAAACATCAGTAGGCATATGTATAAATAAATGTATTTTCTTTCTTCTTTCTTTCTTTTCAGAATTCTTCCATTTTAAAGTAGAGTAAAAGCGTACAAAATTTAGAATATATATTTTTTTTTATATTACCGAGAAACGACATCCGTCTAACTACTAAGTATTGTATTTCTTTTGAAGCAAGGTTAGTAGTTGGCACGTTGAATGTTTAATTAAACCATTTGTTAAGATTATTAATAGCGGTACGGAGTGTCTAGTCAATATGAGAAGATTGTTATGTTTTATTTACGACAATTACGACATTACCGTGCCAGCAAAAGGACTTCTGATTTGACCTCCTTCAGTTAAGTAAACTTGACTAGCTTCTAAGGCCAGTTGTCCCCATACATCCGTTGGTATATCCATAGTGAAATTTTAACAAAATAAACAACTTTTGACCGAATTTTACGGTATTCACACTTTCAAAACAGATTCACTGACACGCACGTAAAGTTCACAGCGCTCGCATAGCATAAAACGCTGTGGTTAATTTTGGAATAATCCGGGAGTGAACGAGGCTAGAGTAAGCGGAGGAAAATATTTTTGGAATCTGTAGAATTTACTTCTTTTATAAAATTTATAAGATATTTTTTTAATTAATTTTTTTTATAAATATACTTATGTCAATACAATGTTCATAAGTAATGGTGCCTTTTGATAGATCGGCAGAAAATCATGGACTTGGTACGCAGTAGCGGGAAATTTAAAGAGTTGAGAGTAGGTGCCTGAGTCTTATTTAATTAGACAGTAAAAATGCGCGGGTTGCGTATAGTTGTACTTACATACAGCAGAGACTATGGATTTCCACTTACTACGATCCTTGCAAACCTCTTTTGCTTTGTCAACTCTCATAAATCTTTTCATAGTTGTACTTGCACTTGCAAAATCAAGTTACTGTACAACATTTTTTATTTTGTTCCCATATTAGTTTCTGCCACATGCACAATTGCTCTAGACCTTGACCGCAATGAAAATTGTTAATAAGACTTTTTTCCGCTAATTCTTCTGATAACTGATATATCCGTTGGCAAACGTCCAGCGATATAACATAAATAAATAAATAAACATATATCATTCCTATAAGAAAATTACTGTTAGTGCATTGCCTTGGTTATATCGAGTATTAGGTCTCCTAGGTTCTCAATTGTTCGAATTATATAATTTGGTGATAAAACAATGTAAGAACGTCACTATTTTGATTCTTTTTTCCACCTCACTCATCACTTCTAAGAGTGACCTTTGAGTCTGGTGACCCTATACTCTGTCTGGTTAGAATCGCAAGACGTGATAATGTTTATAGTATTAAATTAGTGACATAATAATTTTAAAACAGAATTGGTATACCTACTTAATATTATTTATTTATGACAAATATTTGTCTAATATTGATTGTATCGCTTCAAACCTTACGAGGGAGGCTTAAATTAAAGATATTAAAACCGCTTAAGATATAGAAGCCGTTTTCAATCTGATATTGGTTGTGTGAATCAAAATAGTGATGGGTTATTAGCAGCACCGCATAAGTATTATTTTTATGACCTATTCTCTCGGTCGGCTTTTACGATCTGCGAGGAAAGACACTTGTACGTTCTAAGTATATTTTTTCTCCCAGACCAGCATTAATCAAACTGAATTTTATTTTATTTTTTAGCTTAGCTTGAAATTATTTATGTTCGGGTTTGATCCCCGGTCAGGTCGAGATAGATAAAGATCTTTTTCACATTGACCTGGGTCTTGAAAGTTTATCTATATAATATGTATTTGTTATAAAATATATAGTATTGTAGAGTTAGTACCTATACTTATGACAGTCTCGAACTTTACTTTGAGACTAGCTTAATCTGTGTGATTATTTTATTTATTTATATGTTGTAACGTATTCAGGAGAACTCTTATCATATTAACTGCACGTTGTTTTAACGTGTTTTTTTATATATTTATTTTAAAAAAATCAAAAAATTTAACAGGCGCACGTTAGACCCAAGGTCTTTATTTATTTATTTATTTAACTTTATACACAAATACAAGTGTAATGGCGGACTTAAAGCCTAAGGCCTTATCTACCAGTCAACCAAACGGGTGATGAGGAGAATGATAGTGGTAGTGCAGAACTTGACAGGTATATGGTGAAAAAAAAAAGACTATATGTAAAAATAATAATCAAAACAATAAACTACAAGCAAATAATACACACTATAAAGTATACGCTAAAATAAACAATACCTACATATACCACATACACTACATCTAATACACTATGATCTATCTGACAGTTTTAGAAGAAAATGTGCCTTCACCTGTTTCTTAAATGAAAAACGGGTTTTAGCCTTCCGGACATCAACTGGTAATTCGTTCCATAGTCTTTACTACTAGTCAACCTACAAGTACGTGATGTAAATAAATATGTTATATCTTTTTTAGAGTTCCATATAAAACAAGGAACCCTTATAGTTTCCCCATATGTGTCTGTCTCTCTGTCTGTCAGTCTATCTATCCTTCCGCGGTTTTACACAGATATTATAAGTACTAGAAAGCTGTAATTTTATATGAGTATGTATATTAAGTATGCCAAAGAAGTGGTAAATTGATAGTGTCATTGTTGAATCAGTCTTTCAAAAATATTGAGTTTTTAAACACTTTTTTTCGATTCAGGGATTCTTTTCTGAAATATTTGGTTTTAAAGTGCAAATTATTGTTAGAGTCAAGTTTCCCCCCCCCCCCCCCCCTCCCCTCTACTCCTGTACTCGGAAAAGAAAACTTTCATACACATTCAAAAGAAAATTAGTTTTAAGACGTTTTTAGTGGCAAAAACTCAAAGTTTACATTCGCAACTACTTAACGCTACACTGCGCATGGCCCGATATGCACTTGGCCAATTATTTAAATTTTAAGTCGTTAATTTCTCTGATATTTTATTTATCATTATTATTTTCATTCTAAACGCAAATTTGGCCTGTCTGCGATCTTGTTTTCATGTACCCATACCGACGTATCTTGGCAGATGTCAAGGTATTTCCTGGGCGGATGACTCACTGTGCCATTCTCTAATATTTTTATTGTTTTTGTATAAAACATTTCAATTGTTGTTTTGCTAAAGATCGCGTTGCGAGCGTCTGTTTTAATTACATTTTCAAAGTATCTATTTTTTTTTCAGTTGATAGGATTTTTTTTTTTAATTTAGGCAATGAATGTATTTAAAACATAATAAAGGGTACTAGATAGGGACACCTTCAATATGTTATTTAATATTTTAGGCTTCTGACATACTATTTTGGGTGTCAACTTGATAAATCCTACTAGTAGTACATTCGCTCCGACTTGTAGAGTTCTATTTATAAATCTCCCGGAAGGAATGCCCTACAATCTATGCCTACTTATGTGTTTTATATGTAAATCTAACTATGGAATAAAGCCTCCCTTCTTTCTCTCCTTATGTAGCGGTCCCTGTAAGTACCTAGCACTTTTTATATTTTAAAATTGTTTTGACATTAAAGTTCGCTTCAATGTAAACTGAAAACATTTTAAGTAGAGATTTGGACGAATCCTGTTTAAAATTCTGCATCATATATTATTAACATGAACTAAGGAAAATACGAAATGCTCTGTTAATGTCCGGTTGGCTGTAAACGCATTTCTTGAGTAAACAAACTTCTCTCATATTATGATGACGCCTTACGTTTTGGACGGAGACATCTGTTCAGCATAATCCACATGTCATAATTTTCCTACACATTAATGATGCTGTATTTATGTTAGTGACTTAAATTCCTCACACACCAATGCACACATTTACATTTCATGAATTTTTTTATCAAATTATTGGCCACTCCCTTCTATTCTGTTGACACGTAAAAAAGTATAAGAAGAAAAGGCAGACAAGATCATCAATGTCGATAATTATATCAAATTAAAATATTATTCTTGCTGGTTTAATTAATATAAAAAAATACATATAAATTATATTTCGGAAAAATAACGGACAAAGGGTATTTATGTAACTTTTTTATTTTAAATAGCAACTATAAAAGCAGTTCTATCTTGAAGTACATACTTAAAGGTAAGTCAGGTATAATATAGTGTGTTTTTATTTGTATAGTACAGTAAAAACATATTTAAGAAAAGTAATCAAAATTCTCTACCATAGCTTGTTTCCGACGAAAACTAGACATATCGTCCCTTGATATTGCAGCCGCAGCTGTGTCCACATTGAGTATCCCCCAGGAATCCATTTTGAATTATTAATCACTTTCGTAACACTTGTTAACTGATTACACTAATTTACTCAAGGCGATCTTCGTAGCGATGTCCGTAGGTAAAACGTGAGACTGAATAGTCTCGTGTTTGGCGCGATTTCACTAAAACACAAACTGATGAATTAACCCCGGCAATCCCATGTCGCCTGTCTGGACGACTATAGTACAAATGTGCCTCGTAGCTTTCTAAAACTAAATTGTTACACATACTCTACTACGGTAGCTATAAGCTGTCAGATATTTAAATTGGCAAGCCAAAATAAGTACGGCATTTTGCTTCAACTGGGCACTGAGGTGGTGCGCTGCCAAGAAGATTCGTATTGCATTTGTGTCAGTGTAACACCAGCACTTGTATTTATTCGTCTACTAGCATCATCGTTTGATTAGAATACATTAATTATAATAAAACCTAATTAATATTTAAATATCCTTTGTCACAGTATTCAACAGTCTGCTTATATCATGGAAATATTTTGTATTTAACTCAAAGAGGATCCCACGAACTGAACAGTAAAACTAATCAAAGAATAAAATTAAGTTCAATTATTTTATTAGTAATAGCTCAAGTAGTTGTTGGAAATCTTTTCAGAGCATTTTTTTTAAATCAAACGACAGTAAGCTTTGAAAAAACAAATTACAAAAAGCCTCTACATTTTTATTCCAGCTTCTTTTTTCTAGTTCACTTTGCAACTGAGATTTGAAATATTTAAGTACTCCGCAAACATTTTATTTGATTATCCCAAATCATTTTACATGCGGAAGGAGTACTTAAATAAAAAGAAAAATGTAGCACCTGCTTCTCCTCCCGCGCAGATCGTGAAAGTCCACTGTGGGAATAGGTTAATATGGAAGAAATCGTGTCAGTATGCGATATAGCTAGAAAGCCATGGCCATTAAAATCACAATAAACAAAAAAAATCTTTTATGGGTACTTACCTATATTTTCAGCAAAAGATTTTCGTGATACTTTTAACTTCAGAAATAAAAAAAACTAAAAACTTTTTTGTAAATAAAATATTACAAGTATGGCAACATTTCTTATGCCATGAAATGAACATTATGTTCATTTCGTTCGTTCATTCTTCCCCTGTCGAATGTCAAAGTCATGGCAAGAACCTAACAAACGTCAATCAAACGATTCAAACGTCAAATTTCAATTTCATTCTTGTTTAGCTTTTTCGGTGAAGTGTTGCCGAGTTTGGTAAAATTGTTTGATGCGCAAATTAATATCGTAATTGAATAACAAAAAATAAAATGAAAAAAACGTTGCTGTCCTTTCCGCATTCTATTGTCGTGTGATTAGGTAACTTTATACGACGGACGGACGTACCTACTCAATCTCAGTGCAGATTAGTTTGTATGACTGGACAACATCTTTCTTTATCTCGGAAATATGCGAACGGCTACATCATTCTGAATTAGTTCAGAGCGTGCGATGATACAAAGCAGACAATATAGTAGAAATGTGCCGGTGCAGTGAATATTAAATACCTAATACAAAACTTTAAAATTTTCAGCCAGTGATTTGTTGTAAAAAAAGAATTAAAATTCAAAATGAGTTCAGCGGAGGCTTCTGTTCTATCGGGATTCGTTCCAGAATATTTTTTCTCGATTATCGATGAACTAGATGAGCATCCGTGGCTGTTTTCCGCGTTAGCGTCAATGCTAGTTGGTCTTAGTGGAATCCTGCCTTTGCTTATTATTCCATTAGACAAGTCTGCATCATTTCAAGACGGCGGTAAGTTTTTCTATTATGAATATTTGTGTTCTATTTAGACATGGGTAATCTCGACTCCGAGGTGCGTTTCGGCTCACCTAATCTGAATCCTCATTCGGTACCGACTCATCTTATTGATTCCTACTCCCTTACCGACTCCGGCTCCATGATCTGCTAAGTCTCGCTATCGGATCTTGGATCGAAAGAATACACACGTCCGTTTTGGTACCGGTTTCAATATATAATGAAACCGATACCGGGCTCTGTCTGTAGCTGTATTGAAGCAAACAATGTAACAAATATCTGTCTTGTTCTTATTTATAGAAAAAACATTCGCATCTTATTCTATCATAATATTATTTGCCGTTGGTTGGCGGCGCACGATGAATAACCGAAGCCTCCGTCCGATTCCTTCCGAGTCCCGAGTATTTCCGATCTCGACACCCGTGACGCGGTTGAGCCGAAACGAACGAATGACTAGCGGATCGCGAGCGACGCGAGCCGAAGAGCGCCGATGAGCTGGCGGGAGGCGGGACTAAGTATACACTACGGGGATCAAATAACTCGCGAGAGTCGGTAACATTTGCTCGGAGCTGATAAGGTTATCGGCTCCTGTTGAGTATTCGGCTCATTTGAATCTTCTAGTCCGGAGTTACCCATGTCTAGTTCTATTTATAAGTTCCACATGTCATTGTTGTCTGCCAAACGCCAAAAGTACTTGTTTAGTTGCTTTCATCAAATAATATGATGTATTTAGTCAAAACATTTTTACTTACATAATTCTATAAAGTAGGTACCCTCGACCCTGTATAGATAGAGATAAGTTTAGGTTAGTATGTATCCCAAAAATAGCAGTATGATGTGTCTATCATTAAAGGCAAGTTACTGTTCTAAAGTATTTAAATATCAATTCTAAAAAACTTCTAAATAATTTAAGTTACAAGAGAACTACAGGCCTTCTTCAGATAAATATTATAAATTTATTCTGTAACAAATATTTATTTATGTTTTATTCTAATACAATCAATACATATCTTTCTAGATAATTTATTTGAAAATAAAAACTTAAATCTCATAGTAGTATTTAACACAGTACAGGAAATATATGTACAATGAGGAAATAAAACTTTTCAAACAGTAGTTATGAGTTTCTGTCTTCATAACAAAAAATAATTAATGTTTTGCATTAATTATAATTGTAGCTGTGAATTTTTTGCATAATTTTTCAAGATTTTGTGTCATCTGTTTTTGTTTTCTTTTTTTGATTCCATGAAAACAAATAATGTCTGGATTTAGTTTAGCCATGATAGAAAAAGAAAAATTTTGCTAAAAAAAATTTTAAAAAAATTAAACCTAGGTAGGTTTTTGCACCTGATCTCCCTATATATAAACCTACTGAGCTTCATTGAAATCATTTGGGTCCGTTTCCGAGATCCTCCTTATATATTTTTTATTTACAACATTTATTTTTACAAGAATTGCTGCTTTAATTTAAGGTATTAAGACTAATATTATTAAAAAAGGGAGATGAGCTAAGTATTTTTACACAGTGTTACTCACATAGTGTAGTCAGATATTGTCGACTACTATTATTGATTGGTTGAAATGATCATGCTCAGGGCGAGTGTTAGGAGGAACAGCGACCTGACGGCTTTTGCTGTCCTTAACGCACTGTTCAAAAGTAGTCCTTTCGAAACTAGTCTGTCTTTTCCAACTACACTACATGAGAAACACTATGCTAGAATACTTAGTTAATAAGAATGATGTGAAAAAGTGCCTGCAAAAACCTCAGTAACTAGTAAAGGTTGATTGATTCTTTTCTTTCTTTGTCTTCATACGAAACCATTCCAGTAAATAACTGCATGTTAAGTGAACAGTGTCATATCAATTGATTGGCTCCAAACAAAGGCTGTTATGGTGCCAATGACCTCTCTAATAGACAAGCTGTATGGAGAACAATGTGCTTTATTTTTATCTCATTGACTTTAAAAAGGAGTTATCATTTCATCATACTTTTTATGTATGTTTATCGATTATTTAAAGATGCCTGGACAGATTCGAAAAATTCTTGTTTGTTTGAAAGGGCATACTTGTTAGATGGTTCCATGGAAATTTTATCAAAGACGTTTGTGTAGTAAGATGGTGAAGTCTCTATCCCTAATGGGGCAGACAGAGCATTTTGGGTCTTGCGGTTCTATGCAGAGCCCAGGGCCGCAAGACCCAAAAGCCACTTTTAGCGTCATGGTGGGCGAGAAGATGGAAAAGCAATCAATACAGTGATGGGTTGCTAGCCGCATCGCCTGTTTACATGATTTGCATTTTTGCCCATTCCCTCGATCGGCTTTTACGATCTGCGTGGGAAGAGAAGCAGCTGGTACATTCTAAGTTTTTTTTATTTTTCCCAGACCAGCATAGCATGATCATTTAATAACAATAGTACCTGGGCGACCGAGCTTTGCTCGGTTACATCTCAAACATTAACAAATTTTTTTTAAACTTGTCTAAAAACAATGCAAAATAAAAAAAAAATATAAACTTAAACATAAAAAAAAAAAACAAAAGTAAGTCACCGAGTGGGATTCGAACCCGTCACACTCTTTCTAGCGGTCGCTATCCTTAACCGATGAATCGCGACGAAATTAGCGACCATATTCTGCGTGGAAAGAAAAACGCATGAAAACTCGAAAACACGCGTTTTCCCAAACATAAAACTAATCTAGATCGATTGTTTACCCCCGAAAACCCCCATATACAAATTTTCAGGAAAATCGTTAGAGCCGTTTTCGAGATCACAGAAATTTATAAATAAATATATATACATACATATATACATACAAGAATTGCTCGTTTAAAGGTATAAGATATTTAAATATATGTTCGTGTATTATCATAGGTATGTACGTAGGTAGGTTTGTATTGTGTTATAATTTGTAAGTAAGTATTTGAGTTTCAATATTAAAGATTTTGCACATATTTCCGAAAAGTTCGCATGTCAACACCACCTGTAGGTTGACTGGTAGAAAAGGCCTACGGCCTTAAGGCCATACCCAAATTTTCCGGGGTCCAGTGGCGCCGCCATTTAAAATAAATCATTTAAAAGGAAACGGAGATATCATTTAAAATTGTGTCTTGGTCAAGTTCTAGATACCCATTCAAAGTATTTTTTAAACTACTTTTTGTAGTTTAAAGTGAGAACGTGAAGCTTTTCTACGCACATTTGCGAAAAACGGCCACTTTTAGCTAATGTGCGTAGAAAAGCTTCACGTTCGCACTTTAAATTATAAACAGTAGTTCATAAAATAGTTTTAAGGGTTATCTAGGGCTTGACCAAGACACAATTTTGAATGATATCTCCGTTTCCTTTTAAATGATTTATTTCAAATGGCGGCGCCACTGGACCCCGGAAAATTTGGGTATGGCCTTAAGTCCGCCGATTACATTTCATGTAATAAAGTTAAATAGATAAATCATCATCATAATGAGTAATTTACGTGAGTATTAAGTAGAGCCGAATTTAAATGAACGTGACAGAAGATTTCTTATGAACATGGCGTTTAATATCTTTTTGCACTCTCTTTGATTCCTTACTCCCAGACTAGCATGGAAAGTTTGTGATGATTCGTTCTAAAAAGGCGAAGTGAAGCTTATCTTATCCCCAGAGATATTGGAGCAACATCTCGAGATTGCGTTAATGTTGTTCAAGCGAGATTGCTCAAGTTCGACACTTCATTGATTTCAGATTTCGCCTAAACTTACTTCGTAAATAAACCGGCCAAGTGCGAGTCGGACTCGCGCATGTAGGGTTCCGTACCATTATCATTAAGAAATTATGTTTGGTGTATGCAAACTTGAATATTTATTGTTTTGTCGTTATATTGAATTCATAGTGCCATCTACTATTTGTCAGGTAAAGTGATAAAAGCCCGACATAAAAGCGTTAACCCCCAATAACTTTTATAAGGCTGAACCGATTTTCATCAAGTATAGCTAAGAACCAACGCAAGAGAGCTAGCTTTCACGTAAAAAAACCGCATGGAAATCAGTCCTCTTGAAGAGAATCAAGTGATGGGTTGCTAGCCGCATCGCCTAGGTATCGTCACGTCACGATTCTAAAAACACTCGCCAATTCCCGCGAGCGGTTTTTACGACGACAAAGAATTTTTTTTTTTAATAAATAAATATATAGGGACAAATTACACAGATTGAGCTAGCTAGCCCCAAAGTAAGTTCGAGACTTGTGTTATGGGATACTAACTAAACGATACTATATGTATTTTATAACAAATACATATATAGATAAACATCCAAGACCCAGGACAATTTAAAAAAGGCCATTTTCCAACTTGCCCTGACCGGGGATCGAACCCGGGACCTCTGGGTGGCGGACCAGCATGGTGACTAGTGACTACGCCACGGAGGTCGTATTTATAGACTTATTTATTAGTATAGATTTCATATCAGCGCCCACCGAGTCATCGAGCCATTGAGGCGAGTGATTGCGTCCTTTCCCCGCATCTGGTTACCAAACCTTATTTCATACTTCATTGCTTCGCTTAAATGTATTACCCACGTAACCACACTTCAATTTATTAAACAAGGAGCAGAGAGAGACAAGTTCTCAACTATTCTAAAACTCAAGTCTATCTTCTCTCTTATCGAGACGGGAAGTGGTAAAATGTAACTTGCAAGGTTTGATTACAGACAGACCGACAGACAAACAGACAACGGGACATGTGAAACTACCTAAATAAAAGCTTATAAAAGACTGCTATCGGGTTCGGCTACATCTGTCAGCACAAAACAGCACTTTCGCATGCTGCTATTCTTTTCTGTCGTTCAGAACTGTCATTTGCCAGAGCGAGAGAAAGCGACGGAACGCTAAAGTACGCTGACTAATTCCCATGTTATGTTGCATTTATTGGCGACCACGAAATATTTTGTTACTGTTTAGGGTTTCGTACCCAAAGGGTAAAAACGGTACAATACAATACAAATATGTATTGTACCGTTTTTACTCTTATTCCACCATAAACAAAAGGAAATACAAAAATCAGAAATAATAATAATAAGACAGAATTATGATACAAAGGCGGACTTATCGCATAGCAATCTCTTCCAGTAAATATTTATTAGTAATAACTAAGACTCTGCTGTCCGTCTGTCTGTCACCATGCTTTGGTGAAATGAATGAACCGTGATAGCTAGACAACAATAGGCGATGCGGCTGGCAACCCGTCAATCGATTCTCTTCAACGGATGGACTGATTTTAATGCGGTTTTTTTTACGTGAAAGCAAGTTCCCTTGCGGTGGTTCTTAGCTATATTTGATAAAAATCGTTGAGCCGTTTAAAAGTTATTGGGGTTAAGGCTTTAAAGTCGAGGATTTTTAATTTATCTCGCAAATAGTAGATAGCGCTGTGGAAATCAACATAACAACAAATACTAAAAACAGAATCTTTCTTACTAATATTATAAATGCGAAAGTGAGTTTGTATATTTGTTTCTTTGTTTGTTTGTTATCTCTTCACGCCTAAAGTACTAAACCGATTTGGATGATATTCGGTATGGATATAGTTTGAGACTTGGGGAAAGACATAGGGTACTTTTTATCCCGAAATTCCCACGGGGAGCGAAGCCCGCGGGTACATCTAGTAAATTATAAATAAAAGTGATTTTTTATCGATAATGGTACGGAACCCATTGTGCGCGAGTCCGACTCGCATGTGGCCGATTATTCTTCTGTTCGCAACATTTAGCAACATGACAATTGAGTTAGGTAACATTTGAAATATAAAATATCATAAAGGTAGAATTTTTTGCTTCACTATAACTTAAATTTCAAGTTTGTGTATGTACCTATTTCGTGAACCTTTTGGATTTAACGTCCAAGAACGCGCTCAGACGTGAAAACTACATAGGTACATATATTCAAGGGTTTACAGCGGCCGGTGTACGAATTTCCATCAATTAACATCTGCTGCATATTTGTGTATACAGTCCTCCTAATAGTGATTTTAAAAGTTTCCTTAAAACTATGGACCAGGTACTTAAGTCCTGTTCATCTAGTAAAAAGAATTTAATTGTTTGCGGAGATTTTAATGTTGATATCTTAGTAGATAATCCAAAAAGTACACAATTTTTAAATCTTTTTAAATGTTATGAATTAGTAAACGTATTCTTTGAGCCAACCCGAATTACTGCTACATCTGCTACTTGTCTAGACAACTTTTTTAGTAATATTCAATATTCTGATAAATCTGTTATTAATAAACTGCCTTCTGATCATTCGGGTGTATATGTAGCTTATGTCAATGAGTCCAAAAGCAAATCCAGTATTTTGAACAAAGATAAAACTTTTTGTAGGCCCGTTACTTCTAAAAATATACGAAAACTTAAAAATAATTTAGATAACAAATTGTTATCAGTAGTTTACTCAGGAAAAAATCCGGACGCCCATTACAATAAACTATTTAACTGTATTACTTCAGAATATTCAAAAACATTGAAACGAAAACAAGTTGTAGTGCATAGGAAATTACAGTTTAGTGAGTGGGCTACTACTGGCATCTACATAAGTAGGAACAAGCTTTACGACTTATATGCCCAAAAACAATATAATTTTGATCCTCCCTTTGTAGAATATGTTAAAAATTATTCCAAAATATTTAAAAAAGTTTGTAGACAAGCCAAGGCAAATCGTATTAGTAGAAAAATAAAGAAAAATAAAGAAACAGGTAAAAATAAAGCCAAAGAAAATATCTGTCAAATCAAATCTAATGGTGTGATTATTACAAAAACTGAAGAAATAGTAAATGTTTTTGATGATTTCTTTACTAACATTCCTTTGGAACTTACTTCTAATGTGAATTCTAACCCCCAGCGTGATGAAGCCTTGCTTAAGAATAATGTTAGGCCTTGTAATTCTCAATTTAAATTTAAGCATATTGGCCCCAAAGATATAATAGATGCATATAAACAGCTAAATTTAAAAAAATCTGAAGATCATTGGGGCATGTCAGTTGCTGTAGTAAGCCATATCATAAATATCATAGCTGCTGATTTAGCTTTTATATTTAACGAATGTATTGATGAAGGCATATTTCCTAACCTAATGAAATGTAGTAAATTAATCCCCTTATTTAAAAAAGGAGAAAAAACAGACCCTGGCAACTACAGACCTATATCTATCCTGCCAGTTTTGAGTAAGGTGTTCGAAAAGATAATGCTCAATCAAATGCTGCTTCACTTCAAGACCTACCAACTTTTCCATAGCCAACAATTCGGCTTTACTGGCGGGAAATCGACCACCGATGCGGGAGTAGCACTCGTTACTCATATATATGACGCATGGGAGAACAAAAATGATGGAATTGGATCATTTTGTGATCTCTCCAAAGCATTTGATTGCGTAGATCATCCGACACTTTTGCTCAAATTTCGTCAATACGGTTTTGATGATAATTCAATTAAACTGATAGAATCTTATTTAACAGATAGGCATCAGACTGTTGATTTAAATGGCATAAAATCTCACGGATCTAATGTTAAAATAGGCGTACCGCAAGGTTCAATTCTTGGACCTTTCCTTTTCTTAGTTTATGTTAATGACTTGCCTTACATGGTTGAGAAGCAGGCTGGCATAGTGCTGTTTGCTGATGACACCTCGCTAATATTCAAAATAGATCGACATAGCACAAACGCTAGCGCGGTGAACAGCACCTTGTCTTCTATTTCTGATTGGTTTTCTGCCAATAACCTCATGTTAAATGCGAAAAAGACCCAATGCATTCGATTTTCTCTTCCTAATGTGAGACAGGCCTGCGTTGACATAATGATAGATGGTGAAAAACTCGATCTTGTTGAAAGTACTACCTTCTTAGGAATTACAATAGACTCAAAACTTCAATGGGGTGCTCATATAACTAAACTTTCTAATAGGCTTAGCTCTGCGGCTTATGCTGTTAGGAGAATAAGACAATTGACAGATGTAGCAACTGCTAGACTAGTTTATTTTAGTTACTTTCATAGTGTTATGTCTTACGGCATACTCCTGTGGGGGAGTGCAGCCGATATTCAGACTATTTTCATTTTACAAAAACGGGCAATTCGTGCTATTTACGGGTTAGGATCTAGAGACTCACTCAGAGAATTATTCAAGAAAATAGATATACTTACCTTATCATCACAGTATATATTTGAAAACATAATGCATGTAAGGAAAAATATTTCCTCATACAGTAAAGTAAGCGATTTGACCGATAGAAACCTACGTAATAAGAATGACTTAGTTGCCCCATTTTCTAGGCTCAAAACAGTTAGTAAGACGTTTATGGGGAACTGTATACTTTTTTATAATAAATTGCCAAAATCGGTCCTTGATATGCCGGATAATAAATTCAAAACGTATGTAAAGAAAGTACTTTGTGAGAAGGCTTATTATAGTACCGATGACTACCTTAAGGACAAAAAAGTCTGGCTTGAGCTTGGCGCGGGTCCCTCTTAAAGTTTGTAATATAGGTACTCGCAAATGACATGTACATTTTGTACAAACTAAATCTACAACTTGACATTATTTAAAAATTTTGACATTTAAAAATTCAATTAAAATCATGATATTACATAACAAAACAATGTATTCTCAGTCCACATTAACTTTAAGTATTAATTTAATTGTGAGTTGACGTCCTTGGAGAAAAGGTGCAGTGCAGTTTGTTACCGCTTCTTCTGCACTAGCGCTTTGGAAGCGGTAGTAAACTTAGCTGTAAGTAACTATTTGACGTCAACAATTGTAAACAAAACAATGACGATTATTAAGAGATATTATAAATATCCTATGATAATAAAGATATATTTGAATTTGAATTTGAATTTGCTAGCCGGCGTCGCTTGCAACAGTCGTCCTAACATTGCTACTTGTGTAACGAATAGTAACGATGCTTGAATCGTCGTCTGTCTGTTTGGTTGTATGAGTTCTGATTGGCACACTTGAGTTTTATAAAAGTTTGATTATAATGCCAGTTTCTGGATGCAGGCCGCTCTTGATCGGTCATTTTGGAAATATTGGGGTGAGGCCTACGTCCAGCAGTGGACGTTATGCGGCTGAAATGATGATGATGATGAATACAAGTTAATTCGCCAGGCAAATTAAAAAACCCGGACTTTCAATAGTTTCATATGTAAACTCCATCTAGTGATAAGCGGAGGAACTAAGTAAATAGAAGAACTAATATCCGTAGCGATATCTGGAAAAAACAAACAACAAAAAGAAAACCTATAAAGTCTGCGTTTTTGTATTGTATTGTAAATTCTTTATTGTACATAAAAGCCGCAATTGACATACAGATGAAACACAATAGTACAAAGGTAACGTTTTTATAATACCAAGCCAGCCTGACTTCCAACCTGCCATCCATCATGTGAATGCAGTTCCTGCAAAAGATGTTTGTGCTTAGTCCTTCAGTGCCGGACATCTTGAGATACGACATCCACAGAAACCTGACCAAGGTCGCTGGAAGGCGCTGGATGCAAGCCGCTCTAGATCGGTCATTTTGGAAATCCTTGGGAAAGGCCTATGTCCAGCAGTGGACGTTATACGGCTGAAATGATGATGATGATAATCCACAGAAAGATAACATGAAATCTGAAACCAAGGATCACGATATACAGAAGTGTCATTTTTTAAACGCGGAGTCGCCGAAACGAATTGTTTTTCCATACAAAAATACGCTCGTTTAGTGACTAGTGATATAGGGACAAATTACACTGACCGATTGAGCTAGCTCCAAAGTTAGTTTTAGACTTGTGTAAATGGAATAGTTCTTTTTAAGGCAGGAAACAAGCAAAGAAGAGATCAATTATACTTTGTCTTTGTTCTGTAAAACCCTGAATGGCACCTTTAGATATTTTTGACACGTCCTCCAGCGAATACGTGCGGACTAACCAAGATGATTGATACGATTCAGTGCGACATATCGGTCATTTCTATTCTGGTCATCACGCTTTTTCATATGTTTTTGATAAGCGAGATCACGCAGTTCCACGTCCAATCTTTGCATCATAACAAGGCGATCTGTAAATATTTTTCTTCTTTTTTACAACCTTTTTTTCACATAGTTTTACCTGTCTCGTTGTCGGTCTCATCATCATCATCATCATTTCAGCCGCATAACGTTTACTGCTGGACATAGGCCTCTCCCAAAGATTTCCAAAATGACCGATAAGTTGTCGGTCTGTCTGCAATCAAATCTTGCAAGTTAAATATGACCCACTTCCCGGTTTTAGATTGAGCTAAAATTTTGCACACATACGTATTACGTATATCACGTGACAATGCAAAATTATGACGACATAAAGCTGATCTGATGATGGAGCCGGAAGCTGGATAGGAACTCTGTAATAAAAATGGGCTAGTTTGATTTGTCTTAAGAAGCACTTTTAAGTTCATTGTTATTAATAAAAGCTTTTAAAAAAATATATTTTTTAAATAATTATACTTGTCAATGTGCATATATTATGAATAAAAATAGTCGTATTGCTAAACCATTATAAAAAGCCCCGTTAGTTTGTCCTATGTACATTCATCTCATCTTCCAATGAGTCAGTTGCTTTGTTCATATATCCTTTATCAATCTGACAGCAGTGCTGGTTGTAGATAAAGGGGGAAGAACAAAATTAGTACATAATGAAAACATATTTCTTAAAATCATGTCCACAAATGGTTTAAAAGTCCGTGCTTCCGAAGGCACGTATAAGCCGTTGGTCCCGGCTGTCATCATTGTATGGCAGTCGTCATACTATGTCAGATGCATTAAGGCAGCCTGAAAAATCGGACACCAGCTAACAAGTAATTATTTTAAACAAAACATGCTTTCATCAATAACATGACCTAAAAAGGTTAAACTCTCTTCATCATCTTCTGTATGAGTGAATGTAAACGATAAATTAAGAAACAAATAACCACCTTCCAGGTCTATCATCAGATCAGCTCCATACATACATAATAACACGCCTGTTTCCCGCAGGGGTAGGCAGAGACTATGGATCTCCACTTGCTACGATCCTGACAAACCTCTTTTGCTTCATCTAGACTTATCAATTTCTTCATACATGCCCTTCGGTTACGGGTACTTTTTACCTCTCCTTTTTTTAGAACGTCTGCAATTTGGCCGCAGAAAGTTCGCCAAGGCCGACCTTTTTGTCTCGTTGTCAAGACCGACCGATCAGCTCCATGTCATAAAAATATTGCATTGTTGCAACAGTCTGTATCGAGAGGTCCACAGCTCTCAGAGCCACTAGTAGGTATAATTTGGATTAGACACACCTAACCCACAGGCTTTAAGGGTCCCCCGACACTAGACCAAAATACAACTTTCCATACAAACGTAGTCTACGTTTTATTTCAAAACGACATGTCCGATTTGGGCAAAATTTTGTAATTTCAAAGATATTGCAATTATCTAGGTTTATAACTAGTTTCCGACAATAAAAATATGAACTTGAAATAGAATATAGTGTTTTATATCATTTTTGACCATTAGTATGGGAAACTTCTAAATCGTTATATTTTCTTTCCAGTTCATAATTTTACTGTAGGAAACCAATTATAACCCTAGATAATTGCAATTTCTTTACAATTACCAATTTTTACCGGAATCTGACATGTGGTTTCAAAATTAAACGTGTACTACGTTTGTATGGAGAAGTCTAGGGTCGCCGGACTCTTAACATCTAAAACCCCACCTCGGTAGTCCTATGTTGTCTGTAGTCAAACAAAGAAATTGCACAGCTATCGCTTTCAATGCAGGTTCACTTCCCGTGTCAAAGTCACGGGTTCAAGTGTCTGTATTCGTATCTGTAGGCACGGTGGCTCACGTACTGATAGCGCTGATAAGGGATTCGTCCGGGAAAGTAGGTCTGGTGATACTTTGTTATATTGTTATTGTGACTTATTTACTTTGTGTTGTATTCTAATGAATGTACTGGTCACGTAAATATTTTAAACACGGTTTTACTCACTTAGTGTAGTCGGAAAAGTCCGACTAGTTTCGGTCGGTTTAGACCGCCGTTTCCTCGTGGTTATACTAGTTTGTCATACTAGTACGACTACGAGGATTGATCATCCTCAGGGCGAGTGTTATGAGTACCGGCAACCCGATGGTTTCGCTGTCCTCAACGCACTCAACTTAACCCCCTACAGGTCGCTGACTTAGCAGTAGGCGACCTATCGCGAGCTGCCTTAGTAAGCTGCCTAGGCGCTAGTGCATCGATTTACAGTTACGATTCCTCTAACTTTAGTACCTCCCATTTCCATATTGAATTTATGTTGACGTCACATGGCCTATAACCGGCTCACAGCCATTGTTTCTAACGATACATCATTAGTTAAGATATCATGGCTCATAAAAAGAAGGTACAAGGTAACAGATGAACATACGTACATAAATAGCGACGAAACGGAACCTTCCTTTTGGCTTCGCCGCCGTAATCGAGTAATAAAAAGCAAATTGTTATCACCGATCGAAGGCAATCGATGGTATCAGTAAATCAGTGTGTAATTGAGCTAACTACATGCTTATAAATAACTGATAAGCATGTAATTGATTGCCAATTAAACACGAGTGATAACAATAATCACCATGACTGCATAGAAAACTTAGGAATTTAGTAAGATAGAAGATGTACGAATTTTAGTTTTTTTTTTTTATTATTTTGATTTATTTTTTATTAGAATTTGTATGCCTCAGCTAGTTTCATTTCATTACTTTATTTAGCACACAAAACAGTTAACAATCATATTCTTATGTAGCTACAATATAAGTTTAGGTGTTGATCTAGATTGTTTTCCTTACATACGTATGCCTAAAAAGTCTTAACACAATTTAAACGCCAGTTCACGTTTGTTGTGTGCACAAAATAAAATATATATTTAAGGGAGGCTCCTTAAATATTTATTTTATTTTGTTTTATTTTTATTAGGTGTTTGTTGTTATAGCGGCAGCTAACTGCCTCCGTGGTGTAGTGGTTAGAGCGTTCGGCTCATACCCGGAGGTCGCGGGTTTGATTTCCGGCGGGGGCAACGACTTTGTGTTGTTGTCCTAGTTTGGTTAGGACATTGTAGGCTGATCACCTGATTGTCTCATAAGTAAGATGATCCGTGCTTCGGAGGGCACATTAAGCCGTCGGTCCCGGTCACTGTCTTTGACATTGGTCGTTACCTCAAACCATGTCAGAGGCCTTTAAGGCGGTTTAAAAACTCTGCCACTAGTGTTAGTCACTAAGGGTCAGTTCAGACTGAGACGCGACGCGACGCGGCGTGGTGCGCGCTTTGAAGAAAAATAGAACTTGTTTACTACTTAAAAAGATACAATTTTCAGTGTCACGTACAACGCCGCGCTGCACCGCGCTGCGCAGCGCGGCGCAGTGAAATTGGTACCTTTTTAAGTAGTAAACAAGTTCTATTTTTCTTCAAAGCGCGCAGTACGTCGCGTCGCTTCGCGTCTCAGTCTGAATTGACCCTAACACACACAATAAGAAGAAGCGGCAGCAGAAATACATCACGTGTGAAAATTTCAACTATCTAGCTATCACGGTTCATGAGATACACCCTGGTGACAGACAGACAGACGGATAGTGAAGTCTTAGTAATAGTGTCCCGTTTTTAGGATTCCGTAGTAAACAAGGAATCCTTATAGTTTCGCCATGTTTGTCCATCTGTCTGTCACCAGGCTGAATCTCATGAACCGTGATAGCTAGTCAGTTGAAATTTTTACAGATGATGTATTTCTGTTGCCGCTATAACAACAAGTTCCTAATAAAAATAAAACAGAATAAAATCTTATACCTTTAAACGAGCAATTCTTGTATATTTATATATTTTTATACATTTCTGTGATCTCAAAAACGGCTCTAACGATTTCGCTGAAAATTGGTATATGGGAGTTTTTGGGGGTAAACAATCGATCTAGATTAGATTAGTCTTATATTTGGGAAAACGCGTGTTTTCGAGTTTTCATTCGTTTTTCTTTCCACGCAGAATATGGTCGCTAATTTTATCGCGCCGGCCGCCATCCGCTTAGCTCAGCGGTTAAGGATGCTGACCGCTAGAAAGAGTGTTACGGGTTCGAATCCCACTCGGTGACATGTTTAAGATGTAACCGACCGAGCAAAGCTCGGTCACCCAGGTACTAAATATTTAAGCGGGGCTCCCAAAAAAAACTACAACAACGGGGCTACAACAGACGAGATTTTATATAACTTGGCCCATTATAAGAAACAAAAATTACTATACCAAATAGATTTTACCTCAGATTTTACTCGGCAATCATTGAACCGTCTCCCAAACTATTACACAACGGTGACGTCACCACTCAATGACCTTACACGACGTCTACTGGATGAGATTAGATAAACTTGTCAATATTTAGATGTTAGATGTCTGTTACCATGTGTGGAACAAAGATTTAGACAGTATGTCTTGTGGGACCACTTGTACAAACAATCAGATGTCTGATAATAATGATAACGATAAGAGATGATCTTTGGTAGCAATCGGGTTTAGAAAGCAAATAAATATATGTTAACAAAGAAACTTACTCATAACAATGGTAGACTTTTTTATATTTTAAAATATACAACTACTACCTAATGAATACTCGTATGTTAATAAGTTTTTTTAGCCAGGCATATTTAAAAAAAAGTCTTCGTTCATTTAGTCCCAATTAGGGGATCGAACCGGTTTTAACCGAAACCGAAAAACCCGGGTTTTTCGGTTTTCGGTTCAGGCGG
Organism: Acrobasis consociella; assembly: GCA_963555685.1. NCBI lineage: Eukaryota > Metazoa > Arthropoda > Insecta > Lepidoptera > Pyralidae > Acrobasis > Acrobasis consociella. Next base: position 4,287,675 of record OY743127.1, read on the forward strand.
TTTTATAACCGAAAAAACCGGGGTTTTCGGGTTTTTCGATTTGAAATAAAAATACGTTTTAATGAATTGTAAACGTTACAATTGGACAAGCACGTATTGTTTTGGTAAGAGGATAGTATCAAAGGTAAAAAATAAATAATTTTGTACTAATAAAAAGAAAAAAACATCAGAAAATAATGTCACTTGTCATTGATCGTATCTATTATCAACGTAATTTTAGATTTATAAATGCAGAAAAAATGATAATTAAACTGGGGACACCCTTATAATTTATAGTCAAGTTTCAAAAAGTTTCAAAAATCCTTATTTTATTAGTACTTTGAAATAAAATTTCGATTATTAATAAACACGAAATTTATTTTACGTATTTATGTTAATCTCGAAAAAACAGCAGTTCGCTTGTTATAAGTATGAAGGACCAATAAAATTCGAAAGATTCAAACACATGTATTTTATTTTACAAAATAATTACTTTTTTTACTGTGGGAGTAGAGACAGATCTTGTGACTACTTTAAACTAACACGTTGTATAATTATAACTTTTTTGTAAATGCTGGGACCAACGGTCGGTGTAATCCGATTGAAACGTAGGTTAGATTAGATTATTGGTTTGCATGACAGTGAGCGAGCGAGCGAAACAAGCGAGCGACAAAGCTTGTGACAGAGGTAATTGGCTGTCAAAAGCTGAATTTGTGACAGTCAGTAGGTTAGGTTATTGGTTTGCAGAGACCAAAACAGTAAGCGAGCAGGTGAAAAAAGCGCGCAAAAGGGTACACGATTTCTTTTAATTAAAATTTTGTCCCAATCTCATAAACCATAACACATTTGCTATAAACTAAAATGCTATAAAATGTTTATTCTATAATTAGACCTTTGCAGGCACTTTTGCACGTCAGTAAGTTCTGTATGTCGCAGTTGGATTGTATAATCCGTTGTTTGACAAAGCCTCTAGTTTGTCATTACAGCTCGGTTTTGTAAAACAGCTTAAAATCGTTCAGCTGGTTTGTCAATGAGTTACGTAATTACGTTTAACAAATCACTTAACGTTTAAATCACATGTGGGGTTACCATTATTAAATGAAACTGTGTTACCAAACAAAATAATATATGAGGGGACAATAGCAGTTCATTATTATTTTCTTAATACTCGTGGCATGGAAATAAAACCTCAATTTAACTCCTTACTAATGTAATCCAGTCTCCGAAATCATAAAACATCAATGAAGAATGATAAGCAGCTTGGTTTTGTTATTTCGACAACTCAATCGCGTAGCGGTTTTTGTTGTGTATTTTCCATCTATGTATGTGAATTTACATCTTGCCGGAAGATAGGCGTCAAGATAACAATATGGGAACCAAGCTGAAGGTTGCTTTATTCTTCTCAACCTTTTGCAGTCCAAAATCACAAACGATGTCCCCGATGTATATCGACGAAAACAGCTTACTCTTGGAACGCCGTGAAGAATTTACCTTATTGGAGGCCATATTTGTTATTATGACACTGACAAGCACTAGCCACAAGTGGCGGAATTCCGAACTACACAATCTCACATTAGCTATTTTGTTAAACGTAATATATTGGACGATCTAGCTGAATGATTTTCAGCTGTTTTATAAAACCGAGCTGTAATGCCAAACAACTAGAGTTTTTGTCAAACAGCGGATTATACAATCCTACTGCGACATAGGTATTACATGTAAAATTAAATAAGTATTTTAAAGAAAAACTATACGATACTAGCGTTTCGCAACGACAACTGCTGAGAATAAACGCCGATATTCCTTAACACTTTTGTATCTTTCACTTTATTTAATTTAGTTTTTTAATGTTTCATGCTACAAAGTCACAAGTCCTAAGTGTTGTTTTGTTTCATGTGTGTAATTCCGAATTTTTATTGGTAGTCCTAAAAAGTTCGCTTAAAATTAAAAGAAATTTAATTAAAGAGATCCGATTTAAGAATTAAGACTTTTAATAAAACGATATTATGTAACGATGTATTTGGAAATCGTACTTTTGATGTTAAGAATTTTTATCGCGTCGACTTTGTGTTGTTAGAAGTATTAAAAATTAGAAAATTTTATTTTTGTATATATTAACGTCAGCCTAGTAGAATTTTTCGGGGATCAGTGCTAAAAACGGCCACTTGTGGCTAATGTGCGTAAAAAAGCTTCACGTTCTCGCTTTAAACTGTAAACAGTAGTTCATAAAATACTTTGAAGGTTTATCTAAAGCTTGATGAAAATAAAATTTTTAATGATATCTTCGTTTCCTTTCAAATAATTTATTTCAAATGGGATTTGTTTAAGAAACTGATACCATTTGAAAATTTAAAAATCCGTTTCTATTATAAAAATCATTATAGTGAAAAATTTCGTATTTATGTAGGGTGCCCAATAGTTCAATGAAATGTATAAGTAATAAAATAATACCACATGACCTGATATTAGAGTCGCAAGACTCAAAGCGCTCTGTCTGCCCCGTCAGGAATAATGACGAGATAGTATATATGTATGTATAATAATATATTAAAGACATTATACTAAAAATGGTTGAGAATCGAAAAAACCGAAAAACCCGATTATTTCGGTTTCGAGTTTAGCTACGAACCGAAAAAACCGATTCGAGTATTCTCGATGCCCTAGTCCCAATAACTTTTGAACGGCTAAAACGATTTTCACCAAACTTAGCTAAGAATCACCGCAAAGGAACTTACTTTCACGTAAAAAATCGATTGAAATCGATCTATCTGTTCGAGAATTACGATGACACAGACAGACAGACCGTACTGGCAAGTGAAGCGTAGGGCACCCACCTACAAGGTGGTCAGATGACCTGACCAGGGTCGCTGGAAAGCGCTGGATGCAGGCCGCTCTTGATCGGTCATTTTGGAAATCTTTGGGAGAGGCCTATATCCAGCAGTGGACGTTATGCGGCTGAAATGATGATGATGATGATGATGAGACAGACAGACCGACATTAGCGTTAAACTTATAAAACCCCTCTTTTTTGTCGGGGGTTTAAAAAACCGGAATTGAATCCAAAGCAGCACAAAACGAACAATGTAGGTGTACGGAAACGCGCTATGAAAAGCAAAAAAAATTGTTTGTATAAAATAAATCTCCGACCTCCGACTGAATTGATGACCTCCGTGACGTAGTGATCACCATGCTAGTCCGCCACCCAGAGGTTCCCGGTTCGATCCCCGGTCAGGGCAAGTTGGGAATGGCTTTTTTCAGATTTTCCTGGGTCTTGAATGTTTATATGTATTTGTTATAATATATACATATGTATCGTTGAGTTAGTATCCCATAACACAAGTCCCGAACTTACTTTGGGGCTAGCTCAATCAGTGTAATTGGTCCCTATATAGCTATTTATTATTTACTAGCCGAAGCCCGCAACTTCGTCCGTGTGGACTTTATGACTTCGGAAATGCTCATCAGGCTGAACAACCTTTTCTAAAGCGTCATCTTTATATTTCTTATTACCGTTAAGCTGGAACATTATGATTCTACATCAGGTGTTCCATTATCAAAATCAATTATACCCTATATGTTGCCCAGGCTTAACAGCTATATAACAAAAAAAAACATTCGATTCCGTCCAATATTTCCGGAGATTAGCGTGTACAAACATACTTACTTTTTTTTTTTCAAATTCTCACTCTATTACTATGACTTTATCGCCTCCAATATATTTTTTGGAAATATATTTAATTACACACTTTTTTTACTGTTTTATTATACATGTAGTATAGATTATAAATTTCCTGAGCCTAAATGTATCAATGTTTTTTACAGCGGGCGCCGCCACTCTTCGGATACTGCTCAGCTTCGCAGTCGGCGGTCTGCTGGGAGATGTCTTCCTACATCTTCTGCCGGAAGCCTGGCAGCATGACCTAGCGAACACACCAGGTGAGTTGCATGACCTGTGTACGTTGTGGAGGCATAAACCGTTTATTTTTCCTTTAAAATCGTAACTTTTTAGCATAATGTTTTAAAACTAAAAACCCGACTTTACCCCCCAAACTTAAAATTTCTATGGGACCTACTGATAAGTAGTTGACTCTATACGTGAGTAACCCGTTCACTAAATATAATAATGACAAGAATACACTTTCAAATAAACAAAGAATTTTACAAAGGCGTTCTCGAATAATCGGTGAACGTATTGAAAAAAGATCGCGACCAATTGATAGCTTCCTCCTTTTTGGAAGTCGGTTAAAAACAGCGATTTCTAAAAAAGAAAGATGACTTTTCATTCAACGATTCCTTTAAAAAAAATTAAAAACAGGAAGAGATTCCATTATGGGATAAGTCCGCCGTTGTCAATTTATTCTGTTGTTTTTGTATGTAATTATATTTTTTCATAGTACAATAAAGTTATTACAAACAAACAAACAAACAAAAAAACAGCGATTTCTAAATAAAAGATGACCTTATCATAAAACGATTACTTAAAAAAAATTGTAACTTCCACCTAAATATAGAGCCAGTTGTTTATATAAACTAGTATGTTTGCGATCATTAATCAATTTTAAACTCGTCCATTGACGTGTTACCTTTGTCCGGCTGAAGGGCATAAAAACCATCAACCGTATAGGTATATTTAACGAAATCGAAAAGGTCATACGGATGTTCTTTAATCTGAGGTCATACGTTAAACTTCCGATTGATCGATATATACCTAAAGGTCACTTTAAATACACGCAAACCAGCCAGTACTGCAAATTAAATTAATGATTTTCTCGAAAATTATGAGAAAATCATTTATTTTTATGTGTTTTAGAGGAAAAAAAGAAACTTTCCAAAAATAATTCATACTATCAATCTTTATGGAAAGTTTTTTCGGGAAAACTCTCGGGAAGTTCATACTACATATAACTAATGGTTATAAGTACCTACTTATTTATTTCATACTGCGAATACGAACTATTATATTGTTGGAGAGTTTTTTCGTCGATTATCAAAACATAAACATTAGGAAATTTTAATTTTCATACTCGTTTTTGTGAAAATAATATGTGTTACATTTCAAACTAAAAGTTGAGGCAGCACTACTTACCATCGTTAGAGCCTTAAGTTCCCTGATTCACTGGAGCCAAAGAACTCGTAAAAGAAACATCGCGTGTTAAATATAGGTCGCAGTTAATATTGAACGTAAATAGACTGCAAAAAAAACACAACACTTATTTTCTCATTGATTACCTTATACGATCACCACGTGCTTCCATATCGTTTGAAACACAAAACTTAAACGCTAACAAGCTAGATTCAACCTTAACACGATGCAATAGGAATCATTTTAAGAATTCGTTCTTTCTTAGTCATCTGCATGCAATAGATTAGACGTACGCGCGCGTCGCTTCGCCACACGAAACCTCAACGTAAATAAATGACAAATGTAAGCAAGTAGGAGGAAAATCTAATTGTATACAATGGAGTAGTACTTGACAATGGACTTGCATGTTTTGAGGTTTGTACGGAAGCTATGTTAGTGATGTAACCTCTTTGTTGTGGTTTGATCGATACGTTGTAACGTGGTTGTGATTGTTGTATGTAAATGAGCCCGGTGGCATCGTTGTTGTCATCCAGAGTTTAAATGCATTTGAGGATACATGAAGAACTTAAATAAATAGTAATCTTATACCTTTAAACGAGCAATTCTTGTATATTTATTTATATGTATACATATAAATTTATTTCTGTGATCTCGGAAACGGCTCTTACGATTTCGCTGAAATTTGATATTTATGTTCCAGATTATATATTTTTTTTAATTTTCATTCCTTTTATACAATTTAAAAAAAATGTGGTTAATATTTGAGATATAACCGAGCAAAGCTCGGTAGTCCAGGTAAATAAAACGAATTTTCTTTCTGAGCATATCGAATTACTGAAGTCGCCCCAATATTCTTTTGTTAACAGTTTTAATATGATTAGTCTTTCTAAATTACTTCGCAATGCTTGATACCAATCTAGGTCAATCAGTTGTACAAACCTGGCTGTCACTCCATTAAATGACACTAAATAAAAACTGGTCACTTACGGAGCTAAAACATGGACGCTTACAAAGCAGAATAGCACAAAGAGCTATGGAGCGCTCCAAGCTCGCTGATACCCGTGTACCAATCAAAGAAATTCGCCACAGAATTAGGGTCGAAGACGTAGATAGACGAATCACGCGGTTGAAGTGGGAATGGGCGGAACACTAGACTAGAAGAGAAGACAGCCGATGGACCAAAGCATTAATCGAGTGGTGGTCGAGACAGGAGAACAGACCAGTAGGGAAACCACCGGCCCGTTGGTCGGACGGTATTGTATGGTTGACGAGTAAGCGGTGGATGAGAATGGCACAGGACCCTGGGAAATGGCGCAAAAAAAAGAGGCAGCAGTGGGTTAATATGGGCTAAAAATAATGAAAATGAAGAGTATGTCACCTGTATATCGAATTCGGTAGTGTTATCACAACTAACTACAACACTATTTGTCTAAACATTGTATTGTAATATTTGCTAAAGTGAGATAACGAGTACTCGAGTAACGTAAACTCCTAAAATATCCTGTTCGAAGCATTGTCAATAAATTGGCCATATCATAAGAGGAAAACAAATTTTCATTTTAAAAATAACGTTCGATAAAAAGCAACATCGCTAAACGACAAACTCTCGAAATGGCAACTTCTCATAAACTTCTTATAACTTAGTATAGGCGTAATCATTCAAATCTATATTTAGTCAAATGATTAGGTACTTTTAAAGTAATGTTTGCGCAATGAGATGTTTTTCAATTTGTTTACTTTTAAAAATGTTTTTTTTAAATGATCATATTTCGTCATTAGTTTTTGTCGTATTTAGTGAACCCAGAAATTAGTCCGATGTTTGCACCAATTAAGATTACTCGTAATTTATCAGGCAACTATTATTATTAGGCCAGATAAATTATGTCATAGAAACAGGTTGTAGAGTAAATCTTATCTAGTACTTAAATCTGTGTCATGTCTTATACATCATGTCATGCTTATACAATGTCCTTTTTAATTAAGTACAAATATTTTAAGGGGTGGCTCAGTCCATCATTTTGAACAACTTTTCCCAATAAATGTATATCGAAATACGAAAAACATTTTTTAGCTTCTCATAAAAACCGAATTAGTCACGTAATATCAGTACTATGGAAAATAAAAATATTTTTTTCGTATTTCGATATACATTTATTGGGAATAGTTGTTAGTAATGATGGACTGAATCACCCCTAAAATATTTGTACTTAATAAAAAAGGACATTGTATATCAGTGTCTATGTCTAAGAAAATTATAAAAATGGAAACGTATTTTTACCGTCGAAGTAGACCGCTACGCAAATATATTTCTGTAAATTAAATTTTAATATACACTACATGTAATGTAAATTATACTTATTGACGTGTAAAAGTGCTGTAAAGGTCCAATTAGGGTTAGGCTACATCTGTTAGCACGGAACAGCATTTTCGCATGCTGCTATCTCTTTCTGTCGCTCAGAACCGTCATTTGTCATGCGAGAGAGAGCGATAGAACGGTATAGCACGACTTGGTGTTATAGCGTGTTATAGCATGCCGTCGCTCTTTCTCGCCCTAGCTAATGACGGTTCTAAGCGACAGAAAAAGATGGCAGCATAGAAGCAGCATAGAACCCCTTACTGAATAAATATATAAAATTTAATTTTTGAGAAAGTTTTTCAGTGAAAGATTTTCTTAGACAAAACATACATAAATAATAATATAATATAATTATCATTTTCCCAGAAGGCGAACACGTATCACTAAAATGCGGGCTCTGGTGCCTCTTCGGGATGCTGGTCTTTATCGTAGTGGAGAAACTCTTCGCCACCAGCGAGGAAGAAGAGGAAGAACCCAAGGCGAAGGAGAACGGCGGCCCGCAGGAGATAGAGATAGAGGAGATTGAGAAGCTGCTAGAAGTGCAGCGGAGGAAGAGCGGCGTGGGACTGGGCGAGGGGATCTGTGGGGGGAACGGGAAGGTGACGGCCAAGCAGTTGTACGACTCGTGCGTGTTCAATAACAACACTGGAGGAGGTTGGTTATTTATTCGTTCTCTCTCTCTCACTCTCTCTTCCGCACTCACTCTCTCTCATTCCCTCTCACTCTCTCTCTCTTACCTTCCTCTCTCTATCTCTCTCTCTCATGACAGCGTATTCCCAATAAAACTTGAAATTAGTTAACGTATTATCAATGAATGGCTAAGGAAGTTAAAAAGCTTCTGGAATAACGAGGGGATCTGCAGGGAAATGGAAGGTGACGGCTAAGTACAACTCATGAGTGTTCTCTCCTTTTTTGAAGTCGGTTGAAATTATATACTTGCAGGCGACGGCATGTGCTGCAACGCGGTGGCGAGCACGAACGGGTCGGTGCGCTGCAAGGGCAACCGCTGGATGGGGCGCTGCCTGCTGCGGGAGGCCAAGGAGAAGGCGCTGCAGCACTCCAAGGAGAAGAGCGACAAGAAAAATGTAAGTTCTAAAATCACACACCAGATGGCAGCACAGTGGCTTCAGGCACAGAATTAATAATAGTATTACATACAGAACGGAAACTCGCACTGTCCCCCGCAATCTGGCGTCCCCGCAACCCCTCCCCGCTTTTGTGCCTAGTAAGCGCCTGTAAAACAGGGTTGCTGCTAGTCGCACGTAGACGTTACGCGAGTCACTTAGAATTATTGAATTATAAAACGAAAATTTTATAGATTTGATGATGATGATAGATATAGTGATGACCCACCTGTTTTCACCCACCAGCCAAATTTTTAAAGCAAGTTCAGCAGTTAACCACTTTACACAAAAAGTTATTAAAAATCGATAAAAAAAATTGTTTTCGAATTTCGTTAATTGTTTTTATGGAAAGTAGGTCAGTATCATGGTCAGACCTTGCTCTAAAAATTTGGCTGGTGGTTAAAAAGTCATCACGTATACGAGATTGATTAATTTTCCTAGTTATTACATTCGTGTCAATTTTATTTAATAATATACATAAGTGTGTCGTTGTATGTGTTAGGTGGCGGGCTACCTGAACCTGATGGCGAACTCGATCGACAACTTCACGCACGGGCTCGCCGTGGGCGGCTCGTTCCTCGTGGGCTTCCGGGTCGGCCTGCTCACCACCTTCGCTATACTAGGTAAAACGGGTGACGACAGGGTCCGACAAGTATGATTGCAATTAGTCCGTCTTTTAGATTATCCAAAAATAATGGACAAAAATTGTTAAATTCGTACTTACATGATGCTCGTTATGACATGTTTTGATTTGTGATATGGATATAAGTTGTCCGAAATAATAATAGGGATGTGGAATGGGTCAAAAATTGTATTATTTATTTAGTCCCTCAACTATATTATCCCAAACTAATGGACCCATTGTTTCGTTTAGCAAAGTAGTCTAAATTCACAAAGAAACGGAGCGTCAAAGTTCCGGAGCTGTATCTTTGTCATTTTTGGTTTTGCAGGGAAAATAAAAAATACGTGTACAACATTTTTTTATGATCTAACCGATGGACCATAAATATTTTTCCATTCGTCTGCCTATTAGGGCCATACGTAAATAGGGTAGTATCCTGGGTCAAAAATTTTACTAATAGGTGAATAAAAAGTCACAAAATAATGTCATTTGTCATTGATCATATTCATTTAAACGTAATTTTAGATGTATTAGTGCAGAAAAATTAATAACAGGGCGCTATTTGACTCCAAGAAAGTATAACGTCACGACGTGCTATTTCATACAAATCCCATAAACAATGTTTGTTATGACTTTTAGAAAAAGTATCTGAGTTGACTTGTTGGTAACTAGCGGATTTCCCGGGGTCTAGTGCTGGCCCCATATTTAATAAATCATTTGAAAGAAAACGGAGATGTCATCTAAAATTTTGTTTAACCAAGCCCTAGATAACTCTAACTATTTTATGAAATACTATTTACTTTAAAATGTAAAGTCACAGTTTAAACTGGTCCAGACAACATTTGGAATGATTGATCAAAAATGGGGGCAGCAAAAAATTTAGGGATGTGGACAAAAAAATGGCTCATTAGATAGATTATTAAAAAGTATGATATACGTATTTTTTCTTTTCCCTGATTAGCATATTATGACAAAGATATAGCGCATTTATATTTCGCATGACGTCACGACTGGGTACGATTTTTAACCAACGGTGACGTAAATCACCGCCACTCCGAAACTTCGAAGCGCTGTATCTTCGTGAATTTTAAATACATAGCTAAACGAAAAAAATGGGTTCTTTTTTTGGATAATCTAGTTGACGGACTATCCGGAGTGGGGGCTTGCGACGTCACTTTTAAGTAAAAATCGTACCCAGTCGTGACGTCATGCGAAATATAAATGCGCTGTATCTTTGTCATTTTTTGTTTAAAGAAAAAGGCTCAAAGAAAAAAAAAACATGGTGTTTTCAATATTTTTTAATAATCTAACCGATGGACCATAAATATTATTCCATTCGTCTTGCCTATTAAGATCCATATTACAAATCAAAACATGTCATAAACAAGCGTCACATAAATACGAATTCAATAATAAGAGATGCATAACCTAAATGAAACATTGTTGACGTGAGTTGCATGTGCTGACGAAAACATTTTCTTTGCTGACAGTCCACGAGATCCCTCACGAGGTGGGAGATTTCGCGATCCTGCTCAAGAGCGGCTTCTCGAGGTGGGAGGCTGCTAAAGCTCAACTGGTAAGTGTCTCGTTCCATCATCCGTAGCAGCTGCTGAACACGTTTTTATCCCTGGCGGGGAAGGTAGAGCCCAGGGCCCAAAGGCCACGCTTAGCGTGATGGTAGGTGTGCTGGCCACCACAGCACAGGCATGTTGCCTAGTGTGGGGCCAACAGTGTAACATTTGTGTACATTTAAGCGTCAAAAAAAAAACATTTTATAAAGAATCAAGAAGTAAACAATCTCTTCCATTTCCTCGATCGGCTTTAACGATCTGCCCAGGAACAGAAGCAGCTGGTACATTCTAAGTTGCTTATAACTAAAGCGCATTTTTATATAGTGTGCGTACAATATGACATCTAGTGGCTGTTACCACTACTATTTAAACATTTTTTTGGAATTTCCTCTGTTTCAACGTTCTTTAGCAATAAGGAGTCACCTCGAAATGAATCGATAGAGACAACGTCTGGGCAGCGTGGAGAGTGTAGGCCAAATACTCTGGCTGCTCTAGCCAAGTATGGCTCTGGTAGTACAGAGAGGGTCATGCTCCTGCAGTGGAGACTAAAAAAAGGCCTTATGATGTAATGGTGTTACTTTTTCGTGTCCCCAGGCGACCGCATCAGCAGGCCTGATCGGCGCAATGACTGCAGTCATCTTTAGCGGTGCCAGGAACGCTATAGGCAAGTATTGTTTAAGCTTTTACCATTTTTTTCAAGCTGCCTAAAGGAATTTAACGTATCCAAATTCCAAATTAAATCAGTTGATGAAAATTTTCACCAAGAAAATCACGCACGAGGTCACGCCGCAATTTTGGACGGGCGCAACTACGTGATCTCCTTCAAAAATGATTTTTGCAATTTTTTAATAAAAATCATATACTTAGTATTACGTATATGGATAGAGGAATTTATTTTCTATACGACATTTTTTTCCAAAACCATTGAAAAGGCGTGTGTTAGTGTGATTATTGACGACCTCCGTGGCGTAATGGTCACCATGCTATTCCGCCACACAGAGGTCCCGGGTTCGATTCCCGGTCCTGACCGGGGAGTTAAAAAATGTCCTTTTTCAAATTGTCCTGGGCCTTGGATGTTTATATGTATTTGTTTTAAAATATAGTATCCCTTCAAACGTCGTCATAGCAGACACAATAGTATAACAATACATCAGACGCCCGCTCCGGGCGTCCGACATTTAAAGGGGTATCGTTGGGTTAGGGTTGGGCTACACCTGTCACTTTCAGCACTTTCGCATGATGCTATCCTTTTCTGTCACTCAGAACCGTTATTTGCCAGAGCGAGAGAAAGCGACGGAACGCTATAGCACGGCTGGTGCTAGTGACAGGTGTAGCCTAACCACAAACACAAATTTCGAACTTACTTTGGGGCTAGCTCAATCCGTGTAATAGGCATGACGAATGGAGAAATGTTTTTGGTTAGATTATAAAAAAAATTGTACACGTAATTTTTCTTTTCTCTGAGAAATCAAAAATGACAAAGATACAGGATACAGCGCAATTCAATTTCGCATGACGTCACGGCTGGGTACGATTTTTACTTAAGTGTGACGTTGCAAGCCCCCACTCCGGAACTTTAACGCTCCGTATCTTTATGAATTTTTACTTATTTGGTAAACTGAAAAATACGGGTCTATTATTTTTGGATAATCTACTAATTACAGTCATACTTTTCGGACGCTGTCGTCATCGCTATTTGTCTGTATATATTTGTTTGTTTGTTTTTTTGAAATAACTTTATTGTACCAAAACAAATACATATGCAAAGACAACTTTCGAAAGAGCAAATATACAAAGGTGGACTTGTCCCATGTAGGGATCTCTTCCAGTCAACCTGCGATAGATTAGATAGATATTTATTTATGATTGGTCTAATGTGCAGAAGCGAAGACGTCCTGGATCGTGCCGTTCACGGCGGGCGGGTTCCTGCACATCGCGCTGGTGACGGTGCTGCCCGACCTGCTGCGCGAGCAGGACAAGCGCGAGTCGCTCAAGCACCTCGCCGCGCTGCTCGCCGGCATCGCTGTCATGGCCTGCATGACCTACTACTTCTAAAGCCTAGAGGGTGCTAAGAGCTAGAGGAAGGCAAGCATATTACTTATAAGGAGAATTGTAATTTTTGTGTTGAAGACAACCCTATTTTTTGTGCTATTAACATTTTGGCAAAACGAGGGGTCAAGCATCTAGCTGCGCTGCTCGCCGGTATAGCCGTTATGGCCTGCATGACCTACTACTTCTATGGTCTGTTGTTAAACACGACCGCTATAACATTTAAGCAAGGAGGGGGGAGGGGGGGGGATGTCTAGCAAGCTTAGAATGACATACTATTTCTAAGGACAATTATAATTTTTGTGTCGAAGGCAACTCTAACATTTAAGCAAAGAAACAGTGTCTGGCAAGCCTAGAATGACACTACTTCTAAGATCATTTATTATATTTATGAGTCAAGGACATCCATAAGTTTCTGTACTAACAACACAAGCGCGTGCAACACCCTGCATATGTCACAACTAGAGGCGCCCGAAGCTAGAGGAAGAGGGCGTCTGGCAAGCATACTATTTTTAAAGACAATCGCAATTTTTGTGTCGAAGACAACCCTATTTTCTGTACTAATAACATGTAGGCAAGAAGGGTGGGGGGGATGTCTGGCAAGCTTAGAATGACATACCACTCCTAAGATAGATTGTAATCTTTTATCGAAGACAAAGAAGACAAGCCTAGTTTTCTGTGCTATTAACTTATAGGCAAGGGGAGGTTGTCCATAATGATATACCACTTCAAAGGTCAATTGTAAACTTTTGTCGAAAAAAAGCCTAGTTTTCTGTGCTATTAACATTTAGGTAAGAAGAGGGGGAGGGGATGTCTGGCAAGCCTGAATAACATACGAGTAGTATAAGGTTTATTGTGTGTAAAGCACAGACAAGGAGCATGATAAAGAAAAAAATAAAGATGCGCTCTAAAGGACTAGTATCCAGAGCCGTAAAATGAAAATAAAAGACAGACATCACGCCTTTTCTTTCCGGCTTGCGCCTTAGTCGGGAACAGTCAATGTACTCAGGGTACTTTTACTCACCACAACTTTTTGTCTATTAGTAAAAATCCACCCAAAACAAGTTGACACCTAATAAAATGTCCTTATATATAATTACAACTTAATTTGGGCGGATTATGATTTTTAAACCTAGTAATAAAGATTTTAACTGTTCCTCCCGTTTTTCAACGCATTAAACAGTGGCATGTGAGCTTTTCGGAACATTCAATGTGTTAAAGAATTAAGATGATAATTGAGTAATAGTAAGAAATATATAATACCCACAACTAGCAAGTAAGATGAGAAAATTAGTGTAAATAACAAAAAAAGTATTATTAAATCGAATATTAGACTGTGAATCGTTTAGGTGTATAAACTTTAAAGGTATTTTACAATATTTTTCTAAATTTACTAATTTAGTGTAAATAAGAGCAATGAGGTGCTCAAACTGTAAATACTTTATGTAAATGTAAAATCCTTATCTGCATGGATGAAAACCAAACTGCATGCATTTATATTATAATACTTAAAGTAAAGATTTCTCTTTATTTTCGACAGGTTGAGTCTTATTTTATTTGATGTATTAATTGTAAAAATAAATATAACGGTTTTCACCATTACAGTATTTAGTTAATGTTGGAACTTATACTAAATATTTACAATATAAATTAGTTATAATTAGTCTTATCAAAGAAATGTAAAATTACAAATTAAAACAGTACAACAGAGAAACAAAATTAGGGTATAGAATAAAACTTAATAGAACAGATTTAACCAATCACAGTATCTGAGATGTTGAAATTTATAACTAAATATAATATACATTATCAATATACTATACACACCACAAGAAGGTAAAATCACAAATTCAAACTAGTACAACCACAATGTTTATACTGGAGCTTTAAGACATTCGTTTATATTTAGATCAACTATTAATATGGTTATAGTTACAAGCAGTAAAGCAAATATAAACAAGCGAAATGTACTATAGAAGTATAATCAAGTGCAAAAAAATATACTATAGTCTCTGCCTACCCCTCTGGTAAATAGGCATGATAATATGTATGTATGTAAAAAATACCCTATCAAAACTAAATTTAAATGGACGGTACATACAAACTACACCTCCTTTTTCGCCAATACCGTAACTGGGATTACTACATGGCTGATGTATATGCAATGTGTACATTAAATATAACAGGCATTGGCCTACAGTTGACGCTGTGTCATGCGACAGTCATCTTTATCTATACATATAATAAAAAAAAACAGTAAAAAAATGTGTATGTACATTAAATATATTTCCAAAAAAACTACTGAAATTGTAATAGAGTAAATTTTTTTACCATTATAGAGAAAGATTTAAAAAAAAAATCTGTCCGTGCTCGTTAATCTCCGGAAATACTGGACGGATTCGAATCAAACTTTTTTTGTTATATAGCTGTTTAAGGTGTTAAGCCTGAGCAACATATAGGGTATAATTGATTTTGGAAAATCGAGCACCTGAAGGAGAACCATAATGGTCCAGCTAAACTATAATATAAAAATGACGCCTTAGAAAAAGGTGTTCAGCCTGATGGGAATTTTCTGGAGACTTAAAATCCACGCGAACGAAGTCACAGGCTTTGGCTAGGTTATTATAAATTTTGTAGGGCCTTGCCCGATGATGTTTGAATATA
This sequence comes from Acrobasis consociella, assembly GCA_963555685.1. NCBI lineage: Eukaryota > Metazoa > Arthropoda > Insecta > Lepidoptera > Pyralidae > Acrobasis > Acrobasis consociella. Next base: position 4,303,123 of record OY743127.1, read on the forward strand.
CTCTTCCATAGTACTTATAAACTGACCTTTTTGGGACAGTCCAAAATATAGGTATTACTCCACTGCACTTCTGGCTAGTCGATTTTCAGCGTCATAAATATACATTAATTTTGTTTTCATATTTTTTAAGTATATAAAACATATTGTTTTTACCTATATAATTCTATTGATTAGTAAGTAATGACTTATATGAGAAGTTAGGCTTGTGTTAGCACATTTGCCAAAATTGTTTGTTTATCGCAAATTTGCTAAGAAAAACTTTACGTTCTCACTTTAACTAAAATAGAACTAATAATATAGTTTGAAAGGTTATCTAGGACATAATGAGACCAAAATTTTAAATGATATCTCCGTTTCTTTTCAAATTATGTATATCCCCTTAAAATGTAAGTATATTTTTTGATGGTCTATTCAACAAAATAGTTATCGATTGATTTTGTAAGTTTAATCGAAATGCAGTAAAAAAAGTTTTGTTTTAGTGTATAGTACAAATAACTCCACTTATAATGTGATAGCATTAGTTTCTTGTTTTTGTAAATACTCCGATTGTAAGTGTAACCAGTCACATTTATAGCCTGCGCAGACGACGGAGTTTTCTCCGCGGCGGAGAAAAAGTCCGCCGCGGATTTACCGCGAACTCAACGCACACGTATCGCCGTACATATGTACGTCACTCAATACAACGCACAACGCGGACTAAAGTCCGCCATGTGCGTTGCTTCGCCTAATCACACGAGTTCTATTTTTTTCCGTACTTTTGTCCGGTCCGCTCCCTGCATGTCCTCGGTTATTCGGGGGACTTTTTGTACGCGGTTCTTTTAATCCCTCGTTTGCGTTACTTGATACACAAAAGTCATGACAAAAAAGTCCGCGGACAAAACTCCCTCGTCTGCGCAGGCCTTTAGGTTCACAATGCAAGTCTTTTGCCTTTTGCGTAAAATTTGATTGAGGCATTATTTTTTGTATAATAAAATTAATCGTTTATATGAATAATATCATGAGATGAAAATGAAATAATATACAGTAGGTAGATGTTAGAAATTGTTTTTTTTTTGTTTTAATTTAACAGGCATGACGTATGGAAAAGTATTTTGGGCACAACGGTTAGATTATTAAAAAAATTGTACGCGTATTTTTTTCTTTTCTCTGAGAATCAATTTTTTTTTTTTTTTTAAATGCACAAAATATATTAATGGGTATATTTCTTTAGCAATAAATATACACAATTTTTTTCTGGCTATTTCTAAATCACATGCACATTGTATATTACAATCATACCTATTCTGACCTTGTCGTCGACTCTATTATACGCAACAGGCAAAAAACATGCATATGTAAATAGACCTTTAGGTATAAAATACAATTCACATTGTTGTATAGTTATGTAGTCATTGCATTTTACTATGGTAGAATTATCATATTTATACCTTTTTTTTAACTCACGATTTTTCGCGTACCCTTAATACCTAAAGGTAGGTAGGTACTCCTGGATGTATTTGAATCCATTGCAGCCGATTGGATAAAATTTAATGTTGTAAATTTGCACCAAATAAAATATTTTTCTTTCTTTTCTAATGATGCATACTGACACTAAGCCCGTCACAGGCGCAATTATAATACGTATGTTATTACTAGCTGCGTCCGCAGTTAAAGTAGTCTATGTGTTATACTCACCAAATTTTATCAAAATTGGTCCAGCCGTTTGCGGAAGAAGTAACAGCGTAACAGTAAATTGCCTTTATGCATTAAGTAACCATGATATATATGAAAATATATCGTATAGATCTTGCTATATATTAAACTATATACTTATTATAGCTTCGTCTGTGATGGAGTTTCAGAAAATGTATGACGATAGATTCACGCGTTTACGATCGGCCTTACTGCATTGAAATCTACCTTTTGGTTGCAAAATTTAACATGTATTGTATAGGTACCAGTAAAACATGATACATGCGAAATCTTGTAAGTATATTAAAGTACTCGAGATTAACCTGTAATGTGATAAATATGCCATTAATATTGTATCGTCGTTGGCGACACTTGTAAGAATAAAATATTTAAAATAAATCATTAAAAATCACACCTTGTTTTATTATTTCTATTATATTAACCGACTGCTCCTGAAGGAGAGTTATGTTTTTTGAGTGAATATTTCTTTGGATCGAGTGCCTAAACAGCTTGAGCAGTATCGGTAGATTTCTTACAGAATGGGGCAGAAAGGTTCTCGAATGGCGGCCGTACCGGCAAGCGCAACGTAGGACACCAACCTGCTAGATGGTCAGACGACCTGTGCGAGGTTGCAGAAGGCGCTGGATGCAGGCCGCTTCCGGTCGGTCGTTTTGGAAATCCGGGGTGGCCCATGTCCAGCAGTGGACTTCCTGTGGCTGATATCATGATGATGAAGGCCAGAACGAAAATTTAAAAAATTGCCAGATTGCGTGTCGTCCCACGCGCAGTAGGGTTCCGTAGTTGTTAGTGCCAATGAGTTCATGCCACTAAAAACGTCTAAAAACTAATTTTCAACCGAATTTGTGTCATAGGACAGAGTAAGGCTGCGTTTCCACTGAAGCGGAGAGGAGAGAAATTGACCAATCACAATGCTCGAAATCTCCGCTCCGCTTCAATACAAACAGCGGAGCAATATTATACAAGTGAAACTAGAAAGCTTTTACTAGGCGAGAGTTGATAATAATATAGTCTATTCGACAGCCTGGAAAATGCAATTATTTATAGAATAAAATAAAAACAAATGTAAATATTACCTTGCATTTATTTCCCAAAGTAAAATGAGTAATGAATATGTTACAATGAGAATATTACAAACTATAATACATCGTTTTTAAACTCTCAAGACCTTATAAATAATGTGCGAAAAATAAGTATTCTTTTCGTTCGGGAAACTTAAATTAAATCACATTTTGTTAACTAATAGAAGATATCTAACTATCTAATTACCACTGCTAAGGGAACAGATGGCAACATTATATGCAAGTTTTTTAAATGGCAACTTTAAGTTTAAAGGTCTCGCAACAAGTACAGAAGTGCTTTTTTTGAAACGCGGAGTCACCTAAACGAATGGTTTTTACATACAAAAAATCGTTCGTTTAGTGACTCCGCGTTTGAAAAATAGCAACTCAGGTCAATAACTAATAGTGGAAGGTAGTAGTGATAGGGGCCGTCCACAAATTACGTTACACAAAATTTGATTTATTGAACTCCCATGCACGCTTTATTCGATGCTTTGAAACGTACTGTCACGTTTGGCATGACCCCTTCCCCAAAAATAATTTAAAGCGTCATTCGTGCAACTGCCTTCAAGTATACTGAGGGCTATCCGCAGCTTTAGTCGGGTTGATACTTTATTTCCTGCCCACACGATGTTATACTGCGCGCATAGAGTTAAAGTTGTAGTTAGTTGTACTAGGTATATATTAACGCCCTTATTAATAAAAAATAACTACCGTTTGCTAAACTTATTTTAGTTAAAATGTGTTTTGTCTCGTTCTTTCAATGTCAAATATTTAAAAGAGAAAAGGGACAAAACAGATTTTAACTAAAATAGGTTTAGCAAGCGGTAGTTATTTTTTATGAATATGAGACTATGTGTATAAACGTATGACTGCGCGAGACCCAATAAATAAAAATTAGGTTGTTTTTGATGAAATCTTATATCTTACACTTTTCTTTTACTCATTTACGGCACTTTTAACAGAGAGATTCGAGCGTGCGACGATAAAACAATTGTCATAAATACACTTAATTTTAAAATAAACTTTCCAATAATACTTTCGACCACGTAAATGCAGACTTTAAATAATATGGTAGTCATGGCCCAAAATACATAATTTTAAATTTTAAATGCTCCAGTCACGTCATATTTTTGTTCATTCATCTAAACTAATAATGACTCAATATCTTATAGTTGGGGATGCCAAGAGGGGATTTTGAGACTTGCTTGAGCGTATCAGATAAACATGCATTCATATCATTTATGGATGAGTACAATAGGCTATTGACTAAGTTTGTTTTTGGACAATATTTTAAACGAACAACTAACACTAACAATTCAACAAGAAGTCTTTTTTCGAAAACAGCAAGTAAATTGGTCATAAAACTGAGGCAACAATTAGCATTTCAAATATAAGAGTGGGAGCGTAGTGGGGACATATCGCTATCTCTTTCGTACGCGCGAGGTTTAATGGCATTGACGTCTCGCGGGTGTATGTGCATCCTTTTTCTGTTATTTGACAGTTTCCCCTTCCACCGGATTTGAAAGGCTTATAACTTGCTCATATTTGAGCGGATTAAAATAATTATTCTGTTTTCGGTCTCGTACTATGTAACTTACAGATATAAATAAGAAAAAAAAATGAGTCAAATACCGAATATATGATATCACAAAGTTTATCTGATGATGGAGCCGGTTTCGTTACTAAGTTCCTTTGGCTAGCCTAGTTAGCCATAGATAGAACTCAGTAATTAAACGACAAAAAACTTATGTTTAAGCTCATTTTGTTTTGTTTTGACTAGTACTTTGGTCTCACGATGCTTTTACAAAAATAATATTCTGTCTTTAAACTATTTGATTTCGGAATTTCAAACCATCAGATTAAAACGTCCAAATAATCATCAGATTTTGGGCAAGCACGTGTGACGAGATACATGCATGCTTTAATTTTATGTAATTTTATTTCTGTTTTCATTTCTTTATTTAGCACACAAAACAGATAACCATCATATTTTGGTGTAGGTACAATATAAGTCTTTAGTGTTGATCTAGATTGTTTCCTCACATATGTATACCTAAAGTCTAAATACAATTTAAATCACAAGTTTACGCGCTAGAATTCGACACAATTTTCTTGATGAAATTAAAATATTTAGTTCTATATCACATTTTCCAAAACCTGTAGACGCTTCCTGAACCGGTAAAAAGGAACACATTTATTCAACCTTTTATCCTAATTATCATCTAATCTTCAAAATCAAACAGAACGCTCGATCAAATCCCCTTTTAGCATCCTCTACTATTAATATCAAAAATATAATCATGAAAGGAACATGGTACTTAAAGACTAACTGTTATTCATAAAAAATATCAAAGATTTGCTAAAACTATTTTAGTTCAAATATGTTTCGTCTTTATCTCTCTTTTCAATATTTGACAGAGTAAGAACGAGACAAAACATATTTTAACAAAACTATATTTAGCCGTTGAAATTTTTATGAATAAGAGGGTATATGTAAAAGCTTAGTTATGTTCATGTTATATACAAGTGTACATGTATATTTGTTTACATAACGTAGACTTTTTCGACGCTTTTCATAGAGAACACCTCCTTTGTCTTTGGACACACGATGGAGCCGAGTTTCACCATCTCCTTGATGGCCTGTGGAAAATAATAAGAACATAAATATGTTGCCTGGAGATTTCTTACCGTGAAATGTACTTAATCAGGGTTTTCAAACATGGTAAACTAGATGGCACCACAGTGAAGTTAACTCCAATAAGCTGCTGGTTTTATTGGATACATTTGACGGAGCAAAAGAAACTGTTTGAGTTTCTTTTGCTGTTTCTGTTGAGTTGATTAGACCTGTCGTCAATGTTCGCTTGCACTTGAATAAAAAGAAATATTATTTAAAATTGTGTCTTGTACAAACCCTAGATAACCCTTCAAACTATTTTAAGAACTACTGTTTATAGTTTAAAGTGAGAACGTAAATTTTTTCGAAGCACATATGATCAAGACAAAATTTCAAATATTATCTCCGTTTCCTTTCAAATAATTAATTTGAGGTAGCCCCTTAGTTCATGAGTGTGCGTTTGGCGGTAACGGTTCCGACGCATTAGTGCCACACTTCCACCAGTTTAGCGTACCTTCTCGCCGTAGACCTGTCCGTTGGGCAGCACCATGGGCTGGTTGTGCTCGTTGAGCGGCTCGTTGGTGATGCGGCACACGAGCCGCGAGTGGCTGCAGTGCGCGTGCGGCAGCGAGCGCGCCAGACGGGACAGCGGCGGCTGGCACGCCGGGCACGCCGTCGCGCGGGTGCTCTCCGAGTAGCACTGCGTGCGGGGAGTCAAGGAAATGGGTATTTTGGTCAGAAATAAATTATTTTGTACTGATAACAAAATAAAACGCCACAAAATAATGCCACATGTCTTTGAACAAATCCATTTTCACGTGATTTTAAATTTATTATTGCAAAAAACTGATAATAAAAGCGCTATTAGACTGCAAAAAACTATGACGTCATCTGCCTGTATTTCATGCAAAATCCCATAGAAACTGTTTGTTTTGACGTTTAGATAAAAGTATCTGATTTGACGTGTTGGAAAATAGCGGAATATGATCGTTTTGCTAAACTTACGACTTCACGACCAACCTACGCTACCGATTTAAATTCTATGGCACTACCTCAAAAGTAAACTCTTTCAAATAAAAAAAGAATCTTTAAAATCGGTCCACAATTGACAAACGAATCGTTTGCGATTATGACGGTTTTTTGATCACTTGACCGATTGCGAATTTGACCGAACACGACGGAAGACTTTTTCTTGCTCAAAATATGATTGGACTGATCTTGGATATTTATCTATATATGTATTTGTTATAAAATACACGCTGACTTTTTAGTGGTAGCCGTATATTAAATTAATCCCTCTATCCCATATACAGAATCCAAATTTGTGTATGACACGAGAAAAAAAAGTTGCGAGAATGATTTTCAATCGAAACCACGAGGTTACGCCCGTCCAAAGATGAAGCGTGACCCCGGATGAACCCAAGCCGTCCGGACGGCGTCGTCTGGCGGCGGTACCACTGAATGATCTCCCATTTTGCTTTCAAGTTTTAGTCAACGTTTTTTATTTCAGAATATTTTAACTAGTTTCTACTTGCTTACGATCGTCTAACAACGATCCTTATGAAGTGGCCTTCGGCTCCAAAATCAGTGAAAAATAGTAACGTAAGTAACACAAGTCTTGAATTTACTTTGGAGCTAGCTCAACCTATGTAATTTGTCCGTATATATTGTTTACTTATTTAAAAGAACAGCTGCGGGTCGAAACTGGCTTCGTAAGGCGCAGGACCGAGATGGTTGGCAACTTGGCATATGAAAGGCTGCTGATGATGAAAATGATGAAAGAAAAAACAATGATTAACTCCAAAACCTGAGGGCGACCGCTAAGTGACCCGGGCGCACGCTGCGGTTCCAGTCTGTCTCTGTCATAAACTCTAAGTGTGACAAACATAGGTGACCCGCGACTAGCGTTGCCAGGCGTCCGGATAAAGACGGACACAGTCAGGCTTTTTGGTTGCGTATCCGGCCAAATTAGAGCGTGTCCGGCCTGTCCGGCTTTTGTTAGGCTTTTTACATTTCATGAACGACCAAACGCCGAGCGCAGGCGACGAGAGTCGAATGTCGCGTCGGTCGCTCACGCAGGCCGAGGGGCGCCCCGCCGCCGCCTGTCGCCCGCCCCCTGCGCTCTGTCGTTATTGTTCATTCCTCGATTGATAGAGCACGTGCCGTACGTTGCGTTGCGTGGCGGTGGCGGCAAGATTTATGATAATAATCAAAAAAGCTTGGTTTTACATACATTTTTTTTGTTGTACCTAATGCTGAGACAAAATCTTCAATAATGTACGGTGTCCGGCTTTTCTACCTAAATGTCCGGCCAAACTGGCTGGTCTGTCCGGCTTTTAGGTTTGGCGACCTGGCAACCCTACCCGCGACGGATTCTATCTCTTTCTCTCTCAGTTTGTGATACAGAGAGACTAAAACCCGCCACGTGCGCCCGCGGCACTCAGATATCCTGGGGGTAGTAGTTAACCCCCTTCCCATTTTTCTTCTTTTTTTTGTGTGCTTGGTGTATTGCAAAGGATATGGCGTGTTGAGCGCGGCCAGCCCCAGCTGCGCGGCCACGGGCAGCGCGGGCAGCCGCTGCGGGTGCAGCAGCCGGGCGTGCTCCCAGCGGAACTGCCGCACCAGCGCCGCCCAGCGCGCCGGCGATAACAGCGCGCGGTACGGCTCCACCTCTGCCGGGGGGACACACGTTAATCCAAAAATGAACAGGTCTTTTTGGCTCCACTGCAGGAGCACGACCCTCTCTGTACTATCAGAGGTATTCCAAAGCAACCAGAAGAATTAGCCTACACTCTCCTCTACTACTCGCCAGACGTGTTGGAAAAGTCTCACTGATGTTTATGAGCTTTGTTTAGCTTGTATTGGAGAGTTATAGAGAGCAATAAAGGTTTGAATTGAATTAAATTGTATTTCCTAAGTCGCCGTCTACGACATCCACGGAAGGACTTGAATGGCCCTATTCTCCTCTGCCGGGAACCACACGGCTAGTCAGAAACCGCACTTTTCTTAATCTTTTTCAGTGAACATATGTTTTGTCTCGCTCTTTTACTGTCAAATATTGAATTGAGGGAAAGAGACAATTTTTTTTTGTCGGTGTCTTTAAATTTTTTATTATCTATTAAAAATCACGTTTGTTGTACGAGTGTCACACTAAAATATCTATATTATTCTGTTTTTAGTATTTCTTCTTATAGCAACTACAAAAATACCATCATCTTTGAAAATTTCAACTGTCAAGCTATCAGGGGATACAGCCTGATGTCAGACCGACGGACACACAGACAGTGGAGTCTTAGTGAACAGAATTAATATAAACATGAATTCCCATTCTTCATATTAGAAATCCTTGTGGGAGGCCTATGTTCAGCGGACGTCCTGTGACTGATATGATGATGATGCTAAATATAAGTATTACATACAGCCCACTGACCTCCATATATACAAGTACGCTGGACCTATGATTAGCCGGGCCATAGTGAGGCGATTTGATATTCGCCATTTTGGCGCTGATCGTAGGCATTCGTAGCAGTGGGTGGGAACGGAACTAAAAGTTACGTCAGATTTAGTTCTCTTCCCACGCATTGGGGGCGCTTCAAATAGGCACAATAAAGAGCTCTCATTTCTTAGGGTATCATAGGTCCAGCGTACTTGTATATATGGAGGTCAGTGATACAGCCACAGATCTACATCTAGGTCTGTGGTATGGTGCAAATAATTATATAAAAAATAAACTAATTTCTTTCTTCAAAAATCTTTTTCAAATACAAATGTTCTTGTAAGTTTTAAAAATGCTGATATCTGTACACTGTACACTGCAATATGAGTATACCTCGTAAACGTGTGACATTTCCGTAGAGGATATTGACGAAGACCTAGACGGAATCCCCTAAGGTCCCGCGCAATATACCCCGTCCCCCGTCCCCGCACCTCTCCCCCTTGCTCCCGCCTTGTGGAGGGTATTGCGGACTTACCTGTATCTTTGGGGAAGGCGAGCATGCCCATGCAGTGCTGTATGTCCTGAAGCTGCCCTTCTTCGTAGCTGGAGAAGTGCTTCTTGGCGTAGCGGACTGCCTCTAGGCGCTTGTCCTCGCGTACAAGTTCAATGAACTCCTGCAAATTGTTAACAGAACATTACACTGGTGACTCTATGAGTAGTAGACCTCGTGAGTTACGCCTGACCCGCTGACGTAAATCAGAAAAAAAGTTGTTGAGAAAAAAGTCTTATTGAGGGTAAGGGTCAGCTTAGACTGACTACTGAGACGCGACGCGACGCGAGGTGGCGCGTCTCAGTCTGAACTGACCCTAACAAAAGAGATTTGTCATTTTTGAAAAAAAAAAAAATGAATTTTAAAAGTTTTCGACCCATATACCCACCATTTCGAAAATCTGAATCGACAAAAGAATATACTTTTTTCTAATCGTCAAAACAAGCATTTCTATGGGATTCAGTTAATATCAGTTTTTTCGTAATAATAAATGTAAAATCACGTTGAAAATGGATACGATTATTGACAAGTGACATTACTTTGTGACATTTTACTCTATTAAGAGTACCAAATAATTTATTTTTCACCCTCAAAAGTACCCAATGGGGTACTTTTTTTTGTTCTGATATTATTTTGTTCTGATAAGGGAACACAGCGTTAAAAAATAATGGGACGTGTCAGTGATCATGGGTTTACGAAATAAAAATGCGTTGCTCTAAAGACTAGAGAAACAACATTTAATGCTATTTATTATCTCTGTTTCACAAATATTATCGTTGAATATAATAACATTTTCCATATCTTTTAGGTACCTTTCATTGACAATTTCTCTTGTCAAAAATGTCTATCTCATAATAGACAAAAATTAAATCAAAACTAATCACATCCATTTTCAACGTATTTTAAATTTATTATTGCAGAAAAAAATATAAACGGAGCGCTATTTGACTCCGAGAAAAGATGACGTCACGACGTGCTATTTCATACAAATCCCATAGACAATGTTCGTTTTGACGTTTAGAAAAAAGTATCTGATTTGACTTGTTGGAAACTAGCGTATTGAACGACTAGACGATCTTCTTCTTCTTATCGAGTCCACGCCCTGTCATTGGCCACATTCAGATCTGCCTTGGTGCAAGAATAGACGATATATAACCACTGACCTCCATATATACAAGAACGCTGGACCTATGATACCCTAAGAAAAGACAGCTCTTTATTGTGCCTATTTGAAGCGCCCCCAATGCGTGGGAAGAGAACTAAATCTGACGTAACTTTTAGTTCCGTTCCCACCCACTGCTACGAATGCCTACGATCAGCGCCAAAATGGCGAATATCAAATCGCCTCACTATGGCCCGGCTAATCATAGGTCCAGCGTACTTGTATATATGGAGGTCAGTGTATATAACCCACCTGTATGCGGCACTTGAACTCCATGGTGGAGTTGAGCTTGCGCAGCTTGGACTTGTTGTCGGCGCACCACTGCAGGCAGCGGCCCGTGCGCCGCTCCAGCAGCTCCGCCTCCACCTCGGCCGCCGCCGCGTAGATGTCTGCGGAAACAATATTCATCACCATCAGGTCTTTTTGTCTCCACCATTGGAGCCATACGTGGCCAGAGCAGATAGAACACTTTAACACTCTCCTCGCTGGCCAGACGGTTGGAGAGGTCTCATTGATAAATAAATAAACATATAGAGACAAATTACACTGATTGAGCTAGCCCCAAAGTAAGTTCGAGACTTGTGTTACGGGATATAACTCAACAACACTATATTTGATAACAAATACATATATACTTTGATGTTTATAAGCGTTGTTTAGCTTGTTTTTTTCTACTCCTGTACTGTTACCTGTCATTTAAATAGTCACAAACAGTAACATAAGAACATTCATAATTTATAATGTCATTAATATTTTCTCCTTTAAATCTACCATACTGGCAACATAAAAAAACGTTTTTTTACATAATAAGAAGAAATAATATTTACAATTTCTTTTGTATTTTTTTGTTTATTTTACTGCAAAAAAAGGTTATTTGTTGTTGTTGTTGTTATTGTATAAGAACGTCAAGAAATACTCGATTACGTCTTCTTACGATGCGAGCTCATTTTTTGACCCACCTTATACAACTGTTGTATAAAATACAAATTATTAACTAGTTGAGTCAAGTTATTTCAAGTTTGCATCACTTACCGACATTGGTGAGGTCGCGCAGGGACCTGGCATCGGCCAGCTTGTTCGCAGAGTCGTAATAGCCGTTCCTCAAGAAGTAGTCCACCAGCATTCGGTCCAGACGGACTTTTCGCCACTGGCTGAGAGCGGTCTGGAAGTAAAGGAAAGCTAAGCAGAGGCGTAGCACGTCAAAAATAATAAATAACCGGCTAAGTGCGAGTCGTTGGCAGATAACATTTTGGAAATGTTTGGGTGAGGCCTATGTCCAGCAGTGGACGTCATGCGGCTGAAATGATGATGATGAAGTGCGAGTCGGACTCGCGCACGACGGGTTCCGTACCATTATTTATAAAAAAAAAACATGTTTGTTGTATGGGAGGACTTAAATATATAACAACAACAGAAATACATCATCTGTGAAAATTTCAACTGTCTATCTATCACAGTTAATGAGATACAGCCTGGTGACAGATACACGGACAGACGGACAGCGAAGTCTTAGTAATAGGGACCCGTTTTCACTCTTTGGGTATAATAAAATAAAAATGTTAAAGAAAAATTCCGGCGCCAAAAATCACATGCGGGTCTGCTACGCTATCTACAATATGCTAAAAGAGAGAGACACATATTCATCTATTGCTTAATATGTAGGTATTTATATTTTTACAAAAATCCATTGCTGATTTGTACTAAAATTTCGTTATTAATTGATTTTAATCTTTTTAATTCTAACAAATGCGCTGCATGCAAGCCGCTCTAGATCGGTCATTTTGGAAATCTTTGGGACAGGCCTACGAAATCAGGCCATCGTCGACGAAATGACAGAAGCTGAAATGATGAATTCTAACAAATGATGGACTACAATTGTCTGGAATACCTGAAAAAATTAATTGTATTGCCTTACCCTGGACTGTGGAGTGCTCGGCTCCGACAAGGCAACAGCCTGCTCCTTCAGATGCTCAAGACGCTTCTTGCACACCATCGCAGCCTGCACCTCTTCGCTGATAGCTTCCGAGGCCTTGCGTTTCATGGTTGTTAGCTTTTCCACCTACGAAAAACAGATGTAGATTATACTCAAGCAACTTCTGCAGTTACCATTTATGACACAGAATTAATATTGTAGAGGGTGTTGAGCGAGCGGCTGCGGGCGCCTGCAGCCGCTCGCAAAGTTAATACTGTAGGTAATACTTATACCTATTAATTCTGTGTATAAATAGTCATTGTGTGCGTTTCTTTCCACACAATGACACCGATATCCTCTTTGAAATGACACGTTTTACAAGCTATATTCAAATTGTAGTGCACAGCTTTCAGCATTTTTAAAACGTACAGGCACTTTTGCGTTTGATGAAATTATTTGAAACATTTTTATCTTTTTTAAAAATAACTAAGCACGCACTCTTGGCTTCACGCGGCTAACAGACTAATATAAACATACAAAATATATATTTTTTACTTTTTGAAAAAAAAACCATATATTTTATTTGGTAGGTGAAAACTAGAGGGGGAGGTCTTGGCATAAGCTACGGATGGTCGCCGAAGGGGGGTAAAAATGTGGAAACTGTGGTGATCACTAGTATTGTCTACAAATCATTTGAAACATTTTACAAAGAAAACAAAGAATATCACACATTTCTAATGTATCAGAAAATATACAAATAATCCTTACACATATCACACATTTCTAATGTATCAGAAAATATACAAATAATCCTACCAACCTTTTTAAGAGTTTTTTTTTTTATACAACAATTAAGCAATATACTGTATAATATTAGTTATTTAGTCCCCAAATATTACAAAAGCAAGCTTATTCATCTATCTGAACAATAACACTTTGTTACTATGGAGATCACCAACAGCTTTTCATGCTTTTGGCTTCATTTGCTTGAATCAATATAAATATTCAAAACTAAAAACAGACTGCAACAGCAAACTACACATACGATTTTGATAAAATTTACAAAACAAAAAAATAATTTTCCAAATGAATCCAGGCATCTTTAAGTAATTAGTGTACATATAAAAAAATATACTACGTTTGAATTGAATTATAACTTTTTCCTTTTTTTAAGTCAGTTAAAAACCAAAATATGATTTGCATTCCCAGCGTATGGCTAGTCAAATAAAGCCTCATAGCAGGCTTTATTTGACTAGCCTACTAAAGACATACACAGATACACAAATACATTCGAAAAACATAACCCTCCTTCTGGAGCAGTTGGGTAAATATAACTTGCCAATCGTACGCTTGGCTGCCTTATTACTGCAATGTATGTAGACACGTGGCCTCTTTTTCTGTGTGAAGGGTCTCTTTAAGGGTCAGTTCAGAGAGAGGAGCGCACTGCCCAACTAAGCGCAAAAGCGGTATCTCAAAAAAATTCGAAAATTTGATTTTTATGCCATTGGATAGTTTAAAGAAATACGCATCTAATGCATTAAGGCACTTAGCGGTATCTTGGTTAGAACATGAGCAAAACCCTTAAGAAAGATTTTTCTATCTCAATTTTACCTTATATCACTAAGGGTATTAGAAGTATATCAATATTACGAAAGCAATTAGCCGTAAATTTGGATACCCCCAAATCCCTTAAAAGTCGTCAGCAATTTTTCTTAGCCGATAAGCGGCAACTCGTCATAGTTGTAAGTATACACTGATTTACCGCTATATAGCTTAGTAAATTTGTGCTTAGATGACCCGCAAATTATTTTGCCTACTTGAGATACGGTTGCAGTGGCAAATAAAATTGACCCTTAAAGTTTAAGTGATACGGTTTCATTTTGTATATATTTTACAGTGAATGCTCTGTCTGCCCCATTAGGGATAAAGACGTGATAGTATGTATGTATGTATGTTTACAGTGAATGCTCTTTGGTTTTGTTTACTTTCGTGTCATTACTTGTTTGTTTTTGCGGGAAAAAGGTGATAATCCGTAACTTCTGGTAATAATTAAGTAAATTACTGTGTTCTGTGGATTAATTTTAAGATTTTTATGAGTGGGAAGATTATACCACTCAATATAAACTGTCTCGTATGAATCCATGTCCATATACAATGTCCTTTTTTATTAAGTACAAATATTTTAAGGGGTGATTCAGTCCATCATTTTGAACAACTTTTCCCTATAAATGTATATCGAAATAGGTACGAAAAATATTTTTTCGGTTTTCATACATATCGAAGTAGTCACGTGATATAATTACTATGGAATATGAAAATTTTCTTTTCGTATTTCGATATACATTTATTGGGAAAAGTTGTTCGATATGATGGACTGAAACGAAAGCGATGACCTTTTACCATCAGGAGGCTCGCTTGCTCGTTTGCCGACTTATAACATAAAAAAAAAAAAAAAAAAAAAAGAAACACCCCTTTAAATATTTGTACTTAATAAAAAAGGACATTGTATAAGTGAAATGATAGAAGTGGAGGTGAACAGAGGTAGTTTTGATTTGACTTATAGAACTGGGTGGTCTAAAGACCCTATTACGGCAAGTATTATTGGAAATAAAATTTTGAAAAGTCAAGTTCTGCCGCCACCCAAGAAGAAAACTGTACCGGAAGGCATATCGAAAAACAAAAAAGAAAATATTTTAAAATCTTTTGAAAATATTATACCCCAAAAAAGGATGTCTTTTTGGAGAGAACTTCCAACTTTTGATTAAAAATATTACAATGGTTAACATAATTTTTTTGATTTCTTTTGTGTAATTTTTGTTATAAAGGTATAATACTTTATTAAAACAGGTTGATTAAATTTTTTTTCATTAAAACTATGCGTTTTTTATTTGACAGAAGATTTTAATAATTTTACATACAGACATGTATGGGAGCAATAAACCGGATAGAGGTAACTCATTTTTTTATTTCATAATAACTAAGCCGTGTAGCAGTATCTCATGAAAAAGGTATTTCCACAAATATTTTTGTTGATTTAACTATTCTAAAAAATAATAAACTTAATATTGAATATCCGTTTTTAAAATTGTAACTATATCTATCTTAAAACTAAAAATATAACTACTTTTACAAAACTCCAAATATCTCGAAACTCGCGTTTACTGAGATACCGTTTTTGCGCTTAGTTGGGCAGCGCAGCGGAGAGGATTTTTTTAAGACACTCGAAAATAAACAAACTTCTTTCAGTCACGAGCTAGCATTTTGTCATGTTAAATTATACACTTATATGTTCTTTTTTTTATTAATAAATTGCTAGATAATTTTTCCTCTTCGTCTGAACCGAAGTCAAAGGGACAGACAGATTGGCATAAAAATTACATCATCTGAGCGTATTTTCCCAGTTGCATCCTCAGCAGTAAAGCGTTACTGCAGAGTAGCGGACGCCGGGCTCTGGCGCCAGAGCCCGGGGTCCACTATTCTGTTCCAAGAAGATTTGATGAGGTTACTGGTTTTTACACAGAGCGGCTGCCGACTGACCTCTGCAACCCAAAGGGTAAACCGAAACCAATCCTCGGGTAGTTTGATGATCAAACGCTAGATGGAGTTTATACGTGCCTTCCGAAACACGGAATCTTTCTTTTCGGATAATCAGGTGATTCAAGCCTGCAATATCCTAACTAGCCTGGAAACAACTTTTCACAAAGACTGCTGCCAAGTGGGTTTCGAACCCATGACCTCCGGATCACAAGGCGAACGCCTTGACCTCTGTGCCACGGAGGCAGTCCAATGAGAAGATTGCAACGGCGAGGATGTTTTTATGATACTCGAAAATATACTCCTGGTAGGCGCGAGCATGCATTTTGTCATCTTTAAACATCTATACACTAATATGGTCTTATTTTTAATTAATAAATTGCTTGAGCCTTTTTCCTTTCTGTCTGAACTGAAGTCAAAGGGACAAATTGGCATAAAAATAACAGAATTTGTTAAATGAACTTACCATTCCACCGAGTAGCGAGTCAATCTCTCCAGTGGTGCAAGCCTTCCTTGTCGCCGAGTCAAGTTCACTGCCAGCGCTGGCCACCTGCCGAGCTTCTAGATCCAAAACCCGCTGAGCATTACGGTAACGCTTGTTGAACACCTCGTATGGCACCTAAAATAACAAATTGATTTTACAAAGTCAATTTTTTTCTTTTCGAAGCGGCAGAGGTAATTAATTGGAACATAGGTTTTGTGCAGGAGCCGAGAATGTACTCAGCAAAGGAATTCAAAGAAATATCAACTTAATGTCGTTAGCAATATGGTTTAAATTAGCTCTCGTCAGAACTCGACACCTTTTCGTTTAGATACCTAGAAGTGCGTTGCAAGCCAATTTCATTCTTATTACTCCAGACATATGTTCATGACACTGAATTTACCCCTCCGGAGTGGCATCGCACGCATAGTAATAATGTAAGTATATTTTCTAAACCTATACTAAACCACAGGTATGGTACTTCATACAAACGGAGCAGCATATATACCTAGTACTACTACAAACGAAACAATCCGTCGGTGCACACGTCAAATGTGTGAGTTAAACAATCAGGGTCGCCACCACAAAAATTTGTTGTTTTGCTTACCTGTTTTTATCACTCGGAAATCTATAAATTTTCGTTATTTATTGTTTTCCGTGGATAAACAATGATAATGTGCGCAGTTTCTCACCATTATAATTCAATAATCCTAAGTGACTCGCGTAATGTCAACGTGCGACTACCAATAACCCTGTTTTACTGCCGCTTACACCTCACAATAACGGGGGAGGGGTTGCAGAGACACCAGATTACGGGGGACGGTGCGAGTTTCCGTTCTGTATGTAATACTATTATTAATTCTGTGACTAAACTAAACCTATACTCGGGGAGTGACACAGGCCTGGCTTGGCTTTAAGAGCCAGCACATTTTATAGCAGTGCACACATTGACAATTACAAACTCCTACTAAAAACTATCACCTGATTAAAAATCACAAATGAGCTCTGACTCTAGAAGAATCTAGAATGAAGACAGACAGCCGACAAAAGATGTTTACCAAGTTGCGTCTAGTGACTAGTGCAAGAGATTCTCCTGCATTAGGTGTCAGATTTGTCTAGCTCAAAATGTATTGCTTTACTTTTTTACCACAGAATCAGAAATCTTATTCTTTATTCAGACATACACTAGTCCTTAGCATGCACTGGCTTACTCTGATTCTGGAGTATGACAATACTTCAGGCATATCCTGATCAGGAAAATGTAGCATTATCAACTCCATTATTTGTACTACTAAATATTTTAGAATGACAGTTTCCACTTACCAATGCTGAAAAACTTAACAAATATTTACAAAGACATATAATACGTGCATAAGCCAAACAATAATGATATTATCACCCCACATACTACTACTAAAAACATCACAATCATATTCAGGATTTTGTATGATTACTTTTGTAGTAAATTTTAATTCGTAAGTAAGTTGTAAAATAATGCGTAAGTATACCTATGTTAAAAGCTCGATGTTATAAACAGAGTTATATATTAGTTCTAAATAGGTTAATAGGACAAGATATTTTTTACATATCACGCATCCCAGAAACCATTTTGTAATTTCGAAGATTGCACTTACCTTCAATGTCGCGTGTTCAAGAGACTTCAACTCGTTCATATTGTCTTGGTTATAGTTGTCTTCGTAATATAATATCGCAAATACCCACACGACCTCCAAATAATATGACTACCTGTGCATAGGGATCAAATGAAAACAAAACTCAGCTGATTGAATAGTAGGTATGTTAGTTGATACGCAATTATATTAAACACGTTACAAGCCGTATTCTACCACTTTATAAATTTTGTACGTAGTTTAAGCAATTCTATTTTATTATTATAATTAAAATAATAACCAATTACCTACCAAGAATTTACTTCTGATGACTTTTTCTTGAACACATCCGAACCAAAGATGAAGAAATGGCAAAACGCGACGACAGCGACAGCACAAGAACAACACAAGTACAACAACAAAAAAAATCAATCAATCAAAGACAACCAAGTTTCGTCCTGAAATGATGGCGCTACTGTCTTTCACCACGAACACGTCTTCCTGTTCATGATTGTCCATGAAATTCTTTTTAGGGTGCTGCCGTACGCAAATGGTGCCAACGTGATCTTATTACGGAGTCTCCACTGTCTATCTGTCTGTCCGTCTGTTACAGGGCTTTACCTTTTTAATTAGTTTTCAACAAATACTAAAAATAAACTAACTAAGTTAAAATTTAAAGGGGGTCACTTGTTGCAAATGGTTGCCTCCATAGACCAAAGCCGCAAAATCTAGACGCAACTTAACTTCTGAAAAAATAACTGACGGCCCCGTGGGAAGAATTTACATAAACGAAAGACTGACAAAGGACAACCGCCAACTATTTCGGGAGGCTAGAAATCGTGCCTCCTTGGGTGGTTTCCGATACTGTTGGGTTCGGAACGGAAGTGTTTACGTTCGGGAGGAAGAGGGCAAGACCGCAGTAAGAATTGTCACACAGGAATGCTTGGACAGGATTTTCGGTCCCTGTATATCTTCCGAAGTCCTTAATCAAGAATAGTTAGTAGAGCTGTTCTATCACTCTTGCCAATTTCTTTGTTTTGATTTCTTATACTTATTTACTTCAATTTTGTACTTACTTTACTATTCATGATATATTCCGTCATTTCACAAACCTCACATCCACAAACATACATACACGTACTTCACAAAATAGTTTTTGATTCGCAATAGTTATAAAATGAGTTCAATAATCGATGATTTAGACGAAACTCTGTCGATAGGATGTCATTCACTTCAAAATGTTGAGGCCTGCCGTAGTTTTTTCACAGACACACAGTATACTAATTTTAAAGTTTTATCGCTAAACATACGAAGTATTTCCCACAACTTTGACTCTCTCATGGTCACAATGAAGCGTATGAACACCACATTTGAAGTTATCATCCTCACTGAAAGCTGGTTGAAGGAACATACGATAATACCTCAAATACCCGGCTAGAAATCATTCCGTGCAAAGAAATACATAAACCAAAACGGTGGTGTGATAGTATACGTAAAAGATACTTGGAACGTCACGGTCAGGGAACCAGAATTTGACGATTGTAACTGCCTTGAGATTCATCTGAACTCAGCTTTTTTCATTTTAGCAATCTATCGATCTCCTTCCTTTACGAACATCAATCCTTTCTTGGGATCTTTACAAACAATTCTACACGGTGCAGCCAATAAAAAATACGTTATGGTGTGCGGAGATATAAACATTGATCTCTTGGACGACGAAAAGTGTTCTGATTACCTAAACCTGATGTGTGAATTCCAACTTCTACCTGCAATCACAGAACGCACAAGAGACGACGCGTGCTTGGACCACATATTTTTTAATAAACATGATAAAACGGTGGGTCTCATTTGCCCGTCCGATATCACTGACCATAGCATCTGTATGTTAGGATTATCAATTGACGAGCCTACACCCACTCGCAAACGTACAAAATCCATTTCCGATTCCTTTTTCCTACACCCTACCGACGAAATTGAAGTCAGTGACTTAATAAACAACTTAAAAACAAACAGTGCTCCCGGATATGACAAAATTACCCCTTTCCTAATCCAAGAACTAAGACAAATCATCGTGAAGCCTTTGACACATATCTATAACCTTAGTCTTTCGAGTGGCGTCTTTCCGGAACAATGGAAAATTGCACTAGTGACCCCTATTTATAAAAATGGTGCAGAGAACTCTCCCGGTAACTATAGGCCTATATCTCTTCTTCCCATATTTTCCAAATTGCTAGAGAAAATAGTAAATAAAAGGCTTGTAATTTTCATCGAAAAAAATAAACTTCTACCAGAACGTCAGTATGGTTTTCGACGGGGAAAGTCTTCAGAAGATGCTGTGGTCCTGCTCACAGAGATTGTGTCTTCGGCCCTGGATATAAACGAACGCTGCATTGGAATATTCCTTGATTTGGCCAAAGCCTTTGACACGGTCTCTGTGCAAATACTTCTCAGGAAACTTAGTATCTGTTTTGGAATACGGGGGGTTGCTCAGCACTGGTTCGAGAGCTACCTCACAGATAGACTACAGATGCTTAAAATAGATAACATAATCAGCGAAGCCGTTAATGTATCTTATGGAGTGCCACAGGGTAGTATTCTAGGCCCAACTCTGTTCATATTGTACATAAGTGACATGTTTGACCTCTCTCTAGAAGGTTCTGAAGTGATCTGCTATGCAGATGATACCGTAATACTCTTTCGCGGTTCTTCATGGGCGCAGGTCTTCCAAAGAGCAGAAAATGGCATGTCAAATATGATCGAATGGTTAAATAAAAATCTTTTGACTTTAAATATCTCAAAAACTCAATTCATAGCTTTCCATAAAACGTCAGCTTCGGAACCACCAATTGACACATCAGCTATTAAATTACACAAGTGTGCAAAGGCAGGTAACTTCGCCGATTTCTGCAACTGCTCACACATCTCCCGAGCAAAGAGCCTAAAATATCTTGGAGTCATATTAGACGAACATCTTTCCTTTAAAGAACATGTAGCCTTGGTTGCAAACCGAACTAGAAAATCAATATACATAATGAAAATATTACGCCAATCTGCTGACCGAACCACACTTACTCTTGTTTACAATGCCATCTGCCAATCATACATCATATACTGCATCAAAGCATGGGGAGGTGCCACCAAAACGTCTTTTCTTATTTTGGAACGAGCCCAGCGAGCAGTATTAAAGGTCATGTTACGCAAACCACATAGGTATAGTACAGATATGCTTTACATGGATGCTGGGGTGTTGAGAGTTCGTCAATTGTTTATCTGGAGAGCCACTATGTCGACACACAAAAAAGTTCTTTTCTGCAAGCGATTATCAGGCCCGCGTTAGTAAAAGAGTTCATAGAACTGACGTTGCTGCCGTACACACTATGTTTGCCAAGAGGCTTGCCCCATTCATTCTTTCATATGTGTATAATCAGGTATGCCATAAAATTAAAAATCTTATGACTTTCTCCAAATTTAGAGCAAAACATGCGATAAAGTCCTGGTTAATGACATTGGACTATGAAGAAACGGAGGACATCTTGCCAAAAAGTAGATAATATTACCATTTGTGAACCACATGTTATGTACCTGATCATCACCAACACCAACACACTGT
Source organism: Acrobasis consociella (assembly GCA_963555685.1). Lineage (NCBI taxonomy): Eukaryota > Metazoa > Arthropoda > Insecta > Lepidoptera > Pyralidae > Acrobasis > Acrobasis consociella. The sequence continues at coordinate 4,324,785 of OY743127.1, forward strand.
ACCTACTAACACCAAGGAATAATGCTTCACATCACAAACTTAGGTATCGATCATATATCCATTCTGAACGTAATTTTCATTCTGTAAAAAATATTCTGTTATTATGACGTATACCTGCTATGACGTCGCAACTATTTCATATAAACCCCTAGGTATAATGATCGTAGGATATCTGTTTTGTCTTTCTGGAAAGTAGCGGATTGTGATATAATTAAGTAATTTCTTCTCTTTTTGTAGATTCATCTATAATTGTCTTTCTGGAAAGTAGCGGATTGTGATATAATTAAGTATTTTCTTCTCCTTTTGTAAATTCATCATTAAGTATGTATTTTTGTATGTCATTTTGCATATTTTATATTCTGAAGTCTGAACCGATGTTATGTATTAAGTAAAAGAATTTGTTAACGGAAACATAATGGATCTCTGCGATACAAGCTACGCTTAGTGCAGGGTCCAAAAGAAATTATACCTGTTTTTAAGTTTAATTAGCTATAAGTTATAACGAATTGTAATACTATAATTCTAATTTTGGCAAATAAAATTTTACCTAGTTGTTCATTGTTCACCTGGATGTTGTTAAGTGTTGCCACATGTTCAAAATTACTATTTGAAGCCAGGAGCCAGGGCTGAGGAGTCAGATCAGGAGTCATCAGCCAGGCAGGAATCAAACATTAAAAAGTCAGGAGCCAGGAACCGGAGCCAAGGGGTTTGGAGCCAGGCCCAGGAGTTAAACACCAAGAAGTCAGGAGGCAATAATAAGTCGGGAGCTAGGAGTCATATATCAAGAAGTCAAGAACCAGGAACCAGGGTCAAGTAGTCAGATATCAAGTAGAAAAATAGCTCCAAAGTCCTAGTCCCTAGTTAACAGCTAACAAATACCTGAGTAGCTAATACCTATACTTGGATGAACGAGTAAATGGGTTGGTGTTGGACCTGTTGGAGCCTAGTTGCAGGTTGAAGCAAATAGGTGGTCAACCACCTATTATCAAGGTTGGATCCGCGCCTGACTATAGAAGACTCTAGTACGCCGTCACGTCACTATCACGTCTTTAATAAAAATTGCGTAGACACAGTTTTAGTAAGGGCTAAGATACAAAAGCAACTTTTATACCGCATTTACACTTGCGTGTTCGCTATTCGCCTCGTAATTCGACGAAACATTCCACGAAAGTTCACGAAACATTCGTATACGAATGCCGATGCGAACTACTGTTTTAACCACATTGACACATTCGTGTTCGCTATTCGCCTCGTTATTCGACGAAACATTCGTGTACTGCACTGTCTACATATGCGAGTTCGTTAATCGCCTCGCGATTCGCACGAATGTGTAAATGCGGCATTAGTGAAGGCCATGGAGACGGGCAAAATAGAATCAAATTCAAAACGGTGATGCCGCATTTACACATTCGAATCGCGAGGCGAATGACGAGGCGAATAACGAACTCGCGTACGCGTACCTATGTAAACAGAGAGTTCGCTATTCGCCTCGCGATTCGCGTCTCATACCGCTTTTACATATTCGTGCGAATCGCGAGGCGAATGCGGAATGACGAGGCGAATAACGAACACGAATGTGTAAATGCGGTATGATGAGTTGTCTTGTTAGCCGCATAGACCAGTGGTTCCCAAACTTATTTTGTCTACTGCCCACTTTGAGAATAAGTATTTTTTAGCGCCCCCATTTTTCACCTATTTAAAAACCACTATAACTTCAAATTAAATTAATTAATTATTGTGACCTATATTTTTTTATTTACCTTTTCATTTTTTCTATATTCAATAAAATAGGACAGATATATGAACTACGCGGAGAGAAATATAGAACCGAGTTTGAGCAATCTTTTAATTCATATTAGTTGATGTTCACAAGTTGTTGTTGAAAGTCGAGAGCTCTTGCAGTCGTTGTTTAAGAGGACTCCTAGCTAAATAAAGCTCCTAGCAAAAAAAAAAACATTTTCTTTCTGGGTCTCTTACCGCCCCCCTTGAGACCTGCAGCGCCCATAAGGGGGCGACATGCCATGTCATGATGGACATGACATGGCATGGACGATGTCACGTTCGTTTATATTAAATGAATAATGTTTGAATGTTTATATACCTACCTATTTTATGAATTTTACTGGCACAACACAAACAAACATCGACGTCTGTGTGGCATTTTTGTAGAACCGAGAGGCAGCACGTTGTTTGGCGTTCGTTGGCCCAGTGTGTATTTGTACCATTTGTACCAAGCACTATAAATTTGAACCAATGCAATGCAATGCAATATTCTTGCTCTTTGGCTGGTACTATTTTTCACGGTATATTCCAAAAAGAGAAAAATAATTTTTACCTGCATAATATTCCTTAACTCAAGTATATGTAAAAACCAAGTCTTGTTTGTTTTGAACTTTTGACAGTCGTCGATACCACGTCAGTTTTAATGATTTCTGAACGGAAATTACCATAGACAAGAACTTTGTCCATGCGTTTTCGGCGCGTCAGCGCGTCACTTTCGTTTCCCCGGAGCTCGTTTCGTTACGCAAATCCGCCATTTTGTACGTAGCTGGCGGTGGTTCAGGGTTTACTATCTCGGATTAGTGATTTTGACGACGAAAGAACTGTAAACTTCGTAAAACAAGACTTGTAAACTGTCTGTGAACTGAATCGACTGTATTGTGAAGTAATATAGCTGCTATAACTTGTGTTTTCGTGTATTGTGTGTGCCCTATAATTGGAGCGCGTGGCTGGTGACTCTTTGTTGTTGGATTCGGCATATTTACGGTAAGTTACAATATATTCAGTATCTTATTAGGTAAATTGGAAGCGTCTGAACATTGGGTGATTGTTTTGTGTGGTTATTTGTTCTTGAGAGTGCGTAATTAGCGAGAATGAGGTAGCGTCACCGTTGCGGTATCTGAGCGGCGCGGCGAGTTTTGTGGCGATGGCTGGCGGACGACATTGCCCGCGCGACGCCGACGCGTCACAGCTTGGCTGCGTAAGAAGCGTGTTAGGTGCTCGTCAATTGACTTTCCAGAATCCTCTATGAACCCTGATATGCCATGAGTTGCAACGCCGGCGGTGACCTACTTTCAATAGTGTGAATAGATAATTCAATCTTGGACATGCTTACCTGCTTGTATGAATTGTGAGAGGTTGTTTTTTTGAAGATTAGAACTTTTGTTATTAACTTAGAAATACTATCTTAGCCTTTCTCCTTGCTATGAGACTAAAGGGTAATGGAAAATTAGCAGGACCAAATCAACATTTTTTATACAAAAAAAAAAATCTTGCATTTTTTCATGATAAGATAAATAATATTCACATTTTTATCCTAAATGGGGCGAATAGAGCATATTGGGTTCTGTGGCTCTAAGCTGACAGTTTACATTTCATTATAATCTTCCATGCTGGTGCAGGAAAAAATTGAGTATACATTTTCTCTTTGTAAAAGCCTACACGCCTACTACCAATTTGAATGTGATGATTGTGTGAGATTTACGGGCCTAAGCTCTGATTACTCCGCTGCATTACTAAGCATTAATGGTGCATACATACTCTTGGGCTATCAAACTTTTCATAACTATTACATAGTATAGAACTAGAGCATTGTTTAAAAAGTGCTATTTGCAGCCCAACCGCAGATGATTTAATAACTTGGTATTAAACATGCAGGTTGACTAGAGATCAAAAGCACCATTTTTTCCACAAAGTCACCTAAAAGAATAGTTTTTCCATACAAAAAACCATTTGTTCAGTGACTCCACATTTGAAAAATAGCACTACATGTTAAGGCATAAAAGGGAAATAGGTGAGAATCTGATTCATGTCTACAGGCATTGCAGCAACCCATCACTATTTTATTTCCCTCTTACCACCTTCCTGCCCACCATCACATTTAACATGCCTTTAGCATATCTGAATCTATATGGATAAATTATGATATATTTTTTTATTAAAACTAACTTGAGATGCAATCATTATTAAGTTCAATAAACGGGTAATTCACGTATGAACGTAACGTGATGAAGACCTCCGGATGAGTTTGAAACATGTCGGCAGTAGCTGACTCTATACGTGAGTTACCCATTTATTGAACTTAATAATTATGATATACTAAGCATCCCTTCGTTAACATTTACCCAAGCATCAAGGACACATTGTAGTGTACCTACCCGCAGTAAAGTTAAATTAGTACTGACTTCTCTCAACTCAGCTTGAATTGGTTAAAAACTTTGAATGGATTTCGTTGGAAAGTTTCCTTTTCATTATTTACCTATTTAGCTTTTGTGTTTGTTTTTCAGTTAGAAATTCTTTTCCAACTTCATTAATTTGTTGATTGCTTTTTCAAAAGAAAATTTTGCATTGTTTCTTGTTGAAATGCTTGTTAGAGTTTTGTGGTGTACATTGAATTGTTTCAGGTTTAAGAATTCATTCAAACTCGAAAACTTATTTTCACATGTTTTTTTTCCACTTGAAACTTTGAACTGTGGATATAAAGTATAGTAAGTATAGATAGACCTTTGCTTAACAACAAGGGGAGGCCTTTGCCGACCGAACTAAGGCGCAGAACACACTGAAAGGACGGGGCGCGCGTCTTTTCTGTGTGTTCTGCTTTGCGACGTTTCTATACATTTTGTATGAAACCGTCGCTTGCCGTCGTGGAACAGATATATGTCCGCGCCCCGTCCGCGACGCACGTCTTTTCTATGTGTCCAGCGCTTAAGGGACCTAAACGGCTAATCAAAAAATAAAAGTATAGATAGATAAACTCTTTATTCACTAAATGGCAACATATTATTACATGGCAGTGCAATGCTATTGTACTGTGAGATGTGACCTAGATAGTGAAAAGGTCCTGCCTGACTCAGCATGATGTCACAGATAAAGCATGTTAGTACATCGTTACGTGCGCGCAATTCGTTTGGGTAAGGCATAAAGCAAGGCTGGGTGCAGTCTTAATCTGGATAGGTGTGCACTTCTATACTTTTAATAATTTAAAATCTATATTTGCTAAGTTACGTTATTAATACGTATGTAGTATTTGTCACATTGTTTGTTGTAGACTGTAGCTTACAAATTCCTTTTGTAGGAAAAAAAATCAAAGACTAAAGCTAAATTAAAATAAACAAATCCTAACTTAAACCTCATCAAATCGCGTAATGACACTAAAATTTGGTATAAAATAAGCTGACACCCTGGATTAACACATATAGGCTACTAGGCTTTTTCCACGGGTAACACCGCGGGGTGCAACTAGTATTTATATAAATAAGATGTAAAACATAGGCGATAAGAGGATTGTAAGTAGGTGCAGTTTTATTTTTCTATATACGTAGGTGTTTATCGCGCATAGCAACTACATACGTGTGACTCGTGTGTGTGACGTGTCCACTCTTTACCGTATTTGTTTCCGACTTTAATATTTAAGTGTTAAAGTACATTTTTATTTCCCAGCAATGAAACGTGGATGTATTGACATATTTTTGTCTGAAATTCTTAATTGAACTAGTTTTTAGATACCTACCTAGGTCTTTTTATAGACAATGGTACGGAACTCTTCGTCTGAGAGTCTGATTCGAACTTTCGGACTACTTTCTGATTATTTACCTTTTGGAACATTTAATTTATTAAAGAGTACCTGCAAGTACGAATACATCTATACAAACAATATAAATAACAGTCATTCATTAACACATTGCGCCACTAAATAGATTCAAAGTGTTCGGCGATCAGTTTTGCGTAATGTATGCTTAGTGGGCTCGTACTTTGATCGGTTGATCACCCTTTGCACAATGCTAGGTGATAATTATCAAGTGGCGAAGAAGCCGACAGTCCTACTAGAGTAAATATTCGTTTATTTCAATCGGTGTAAGGTTTAGAGTTTAGAGTAATGTGTACAAAGATAACTTATACTTTATTTTGTAATTAGGAAGTTTCCTGGTCAAAAATAAATTATATGGTACTGTTAGGTAATAGAATTAAACGTCACAAAATAATGTCACTTGTCGTTGATCATATCCAGTTTCAACGTGATTTTAGATTTATAAAAAAAACTGATAAAAGGAGCGCTATTTAACTACAAGAAATTATGCCGTTATTATATTCTTTATTTCTTACAATTGCCATAGAAAATGTTTTGACGTTTACTAAAACTATCTGATTTGTTGGAAACTTCCTTATTATAACCAAGTGTCATTCGGTGCTTACCGTTTTGGATTTAAAAACTTTTTAATAACGATTTTCTAAGCGTGTCTTCTCCGCAATCATTTTTCTTTGCTAGGACCAGTACCACTTATAGAAAACGTCGATTTTACTGTTCAAATGTCGTTGGTGGATTATATGATCCTCAGCGATTCTGTAAGTAGATCAAAATAACTCGAGATTTTTGAGTCTGTGCAGGTGTATATGGGCTGTAAGGAGGTATTTTAAGCTTTTTATACGTGCGACAAATGCCACTTTCTGGCCAGGGAAAACGTAAAATTGTGTACAAATTAGGGTGAACTAAAAGAAAGACACATGTACGTTTTTGCGATCCAAAAATGACTATTAGATAAAATATCGACTTTATCATTATTGTAGGTATTTCAGCGGGCTTTTCTACGGTGAAAATATTGTTACTGATTTATTCATACGAAAGTTTCTAGTAATAGAGTCAGTATTGTTCGTGAAAACCGAAGCTTGTAAATATTTAATGTCTACTGCCAGACGAGGAAATGTCTTTTAATAGATTCGTCGTAGCTTATGTTCACTGGTATTATGCAAATGAATTATGACAATGACAAACAAAAAAAATACAACACTACTTCATATCGAGACTGCATTGGCAAAAAGAAACTATTTTTAACTAGACACGAAACGTAGAAAAACCGTGAACATAAAACTGTACAGTTTTAATAGGTTTTGCATAGGTGTATGTGTGATGTGCGACGCAGTATGTGCACATAGCAACATAACTTGTAAACAAAGAGCGTCAGATCGCCTCGACCTATCTTCGGAGCACGCTATATGTACAGACTACAGCTAACTATAGCTCAGAAGCAAAAAATGTAGAGGAAACAGAACGACGCCCCGTATATTTTTTGCATATTACATATACTTGATTCGCAATAAAGATATTTATTTATCTAGTATTTTTATGTTGAAGTTTTATCACGTTTGCGAGAAGGGGACATTTTGCGAAATAAAAATTGTGCAACGGGATGGCTTATTCAAGGCTTGCCGACCATTTTTTTAAAATTGGTAAACATAACCATGTGTATGGGAATGACAAACCAGTTTATTTATTATATTACATAATAGTTAGAATTATAATACTAACCAATGACAAACACCTTCAAACAATACATTCTAATAATGCCCAAATCTAACTAATAGCTCTGCTGTGCCTTTAGTGTCGACCGACAAGTTCCCAAACTTAATTCTTGCGCCCCTACTGCAACTGTTGTTGCATTTTTCAGTTGCTAAGACTTGAAAACATTAAGAAAACAAGCTATTTAGGCGTTTGGTAGTGTCCTATGACGTCGTCAGAAATTGATCTTTCTAAATTATTTGGTCACTGCTTTTTATATTCGTCTTTTTCTGTCACTGATTCTATTTTATGTCAGAAGTATAACGGCTATGCGGCTGCTAGTTATACTTCACAGAGTCCGTAGGGTTGTCGACGTGATAAATATCATTATAGGTGTTATAGGAGATATGAATTTTATAATAATATTAATGAATTTGAATAGGTTTGTTGACAGGATTTGCAAGAACATTGCAATTTTTTTAACATCGATCTATCCAACATTTTTAGATAGGTAATATTAACAAATAAACTTAATGAATAAAGTCAAGTTTATTAGAAAAATTATAACTTACAAGGAAAAATCAACACTGGGTCACCAACAGCGCCTAGCAAGGTAATTCATGCCATTACGTCTTATGCAACTTCCGCTGAAATAACACAAGACAACTTCTAGGAACGTATCTTTAGTTAACTTCTTAATCGACATCTCGACATTTAAATACGTCACACGTTTTTAAACAAGTGTCTCACTAGTTTTGCCAGACGTTTTCCACGCAACGCCATTACAAATGGCTTTATAATGACACCCATGAGTGTCTGTAAACGGTGGCGTGTGTGCACAGACCACATCCGTTCACATCCACGCACACATGCTTGCTACAACTGGCTCCGACTCTGCCACTATCAAGTATCGATCGATTTTAAATACGCACCAATACGTGTAGGCATACGTACATATATAGGTACATGATGATATACGGACCGTTGGCCCGTTGGCGGTCGTATTTCTACGTGCGATTCCATTCGACCGAAAATAATACTTCTTGTTCAAAATGAAACTTGCACTTTGCAGACATTTAGGACGAGGAGAGGCACATTATTTTACACATCAACCTAAGTTATTATGAAAGGAAAGAGTTATATAAAAATATAATGAAAAGAAAGTTGAGGCTAAAAGAAAAATAATGCTAAGAAGGATAAGATAAGGTAAAATAAAATTTCTTTATTGCGCCAAGTATGACAATAATCACGGACGCAAGAAGGACGTTGGTTCATGGATAAAGTATGAAATAGCCGTATTGTATAAGGGGACCTGGAACTATACTCTTCATAAAAATAATGTAGTATTTACTGGTGATGATTATAAAGATTTACCCCCTCATTCATAAAAAATACAAATGTGTGCTTAACCTATTTTAGTTCAAATAAGTTCTGTCTTGTTCTTTGGATGTTAAATATTGAGAAGAGGGAAAGGGAGAACACATATTTTATCTACAATAGGATTAGCAAATGTTTGTTTCTTTATGAATAAGAGCGTTAGTCTTAGTATCACTTGAGTACTTTAATTCGCTTTGAATGAGCCTGACCTCGGTAGCTGATTACAATGGCTATTAGATGATTGAACTTGTCCTACTAATTAATTTGTCACTATTTTCTGTTAATTATTCCTGTAGTAAGTAACCTATAGTACTAGTTTAAACTTCAGGGATAAATTATGGAGTGATCCTTTAATCAATAAATAATAAATATTTCATTTTAGTTCATAAAGGTTGCCTGGCTGGACAACTCAAATAAGATGGTTAATTTTACACGTCCAGTCAACCCAGGGTGTGTTGGTCTTTGGTTGTTAGCTATTTGGAATGCAAACTGTTTAAACTGTAGACCCTGCCCTGCTACGTCATTTGTTTCTGAAGTTAAGAATTGATTCAACATAGTTAAACTTTTGTTTCGAACACGAATATTTTAAGCTGACCCGAAGAATTACTCGAAATAAAAAGAGGATAGGTCAAACAGGAAATTTGTTTAGTATTTTCGTTGTTCAGTTTCATTCACGTTTCCAACGAACTGATTCGAGACCAGGACACGCAAACCCTTCCGTATTTCGACCCGATTGCATTATAAACGGTTAACTCGGCGACGTTGTTTATTTCTGTGAATTGATTTAGCATAGTTTAACTTTTGTTTTGAGCACGAATATTTAAAGCTGACATGCAGAATTATTATAGAAATCTGAGATTAAAGTTTTCTGAAAAAATTGTTTTCGAAACTGCCAAGGAAAATTTTAAAATAAAATTAGTGTAATAAGGTAGCCCTTACCGAAAATTCTAGTCTTATTATAACTTTACCTTAAAAAAATTGTATTGTCGTAAAAAGCAATTGGGTAGTTTACACCCAGGGTCAAAACTAAATGGTTTTGTACTGATAAGGGAATAAAACGTCACTAAATAATGCCACTTAGTGCTCACATCCATTTTCAACGTGATTTAATATTTAATATTGCAGAAAAACTTGAGCGCTATTTGACACCAAGAAACTATGACGTCACGATGTGCAATTTCATAAAATAAGTATGTGATTTGACTTGTTGGAAACCGGCAGATTGGAATTAAAATTATTAGAATTTGCAACTAATCTCAATGGTGGATTTATTAAACCGCACCTTGTTTACATAAAAATATCTTAAATAATTCCACGTCGAGTCGAAGACGTTAATTTATGCGCATAATTGAGGCGGTGCGGTGATACAGACGTGTAAAGTCTGCTTTGGCCTGTGTATCGGCCGACGGAGATTTCCACTTCTTTTTTTTTTTAAATTTAACCATTCATGTCCAAAGGCCTCCCCTCTTTCCTTCCATAACTCTCTGGCTCTGGTTTTTACTTTCCAATCCTGTTCGAATGCTTTTAAGTCGACTGCCCGTCTCATCTCGTTATTTCTACTAGGATCGCAAAAAAGAATGAGTTACGAGTAAGCTGCAGACTTGTGTGTGATAACTTGACAAATGAGATAGCGTAAGTTTGTTAAAATTTTAAACAAATCTCGTAAGTAGTCACGATTTTCTGGCAATGATTAGTCTCGAAGAATGCATAAATAGATCGTATAAAGTTCTAACTCTGCCACAACATTAAAAAAACTACTGGTGTCTTTTTTTTTAAAGAAAACAATACAGGCTATAAAATCCGGTAACGCTCTTGTTAAACTCCTGGTGTTGCAGGTTGTCCATGGGCAGTGGTGAACACCTACCATCAGATGACCCGCTTGTTCGTTTGCCACCCTATAACATGTAAAGAAAAAACGTTGAAGTACCTACCTCGATTGTTATTTCGTAAAAAAAATATATTTTATTCTTTGATAGTTATTTGAGAAACGTTTATCTTTATCATTGTTAATTTTAGACCTAACTATAGGTAGATTCCTAATACCCAATGTGATTGAATGAAACAAACGTGGGTATAAAAGCCGTCTAGTTAAACATAGTAATGTGGTCATTGTTTCGTACTTTAATATTTTATTTATTATCCTCCTTGAACTAGAATTTGCAAAGTTGAATTATTCATGACTACGGAGTTTAATGATATGTGTATCGCTTGCTCCCGTGAATTACAACACGTTTTTTCTCGGCGAAGAATAATAATATAAGTGTAACAGGAAAACAACGCTTTCTATCCGTAGATATTAGAAAGTGACTTCTGCTGTTTTTGAACGGAAATCATTAGTGTGAAACCCACGCCCTTTGTGCGACTGTAGATGTCATTGAAGTGTTTGTTACGGGGTAAATAGGTCTAAGTTATCAAAGGAAATTATCAATAATTAAGTCTATTAGTCATACTTATTATGGCTTTTTATTTAATTAATTTTTATGCTGTGATCTATCGTTTTTCTTTGTTCAGTAATTATGTTTGAGACTTTAAAGCAGAAACAGTAGGTATCAGTTAAAACGTATACAGGAAGATACTCACTCTACCTTTTAGAAAATCAAATAATGGTCTAAACTAAAAGATAAGAATATTCATTTGTTATTAACAGTTCATAAGAAATGTATTTGCATGAATAATTCATATGCTTAAACTCTTTATGCTTGAATGCTATAGAATATTAATAAAATATATAAACACCAACAATTTCTCAAAGCGACCAGCGATTCAAAATATTACAAAATTTCGGTTCGATACAGCGCTAAAATCACGCCCGGGCAGTCGTTCAATAACATTATCTAAAGCTATATAATTCGAGTTAGCAGTCTCCCCACCCAAGAGGGGGCCACCCCCACTGACCGACCTATTAAAATTGTAATTACCGCCAGCTTTGTGTATTATTGTCGAACCGATGTCATATTGATTTTATTCCGAATGGTATTGTGGCCGGCTCAAATTGCTTACTTTGTTGTGCAAATAACATTTAAATTTTTTTTATGAACACAGATGTGAATTGTATGCGATCATTTTTCTTTTGTTAGTTTTACGTTGCTGTGTGAACGAAAAATTTATGAAATATTCTGAATTCGACAACTAAGCAAACCATGAAATTGACTGAAGAATTTCTAGATACTAGACGAATAATAAATGCCACGTAGAATATCTGCTACTTTTCAAGCACTCATTCTATTTGAAAGTGCTCTTAATTTTGATAGAAGTCTGACCGAACCATAGGATTGTTGTTGTGAAACTGGAGCGTAGCGCTAGGCTTAACCACGTTTCGCTGAGTCTTCGCAAGTTCACCTATAAAGTCCACAATGTTCTATCATCAAAAGCCAGTAATAAACTGAAATCAGTCACATCCCGCCATAAAAATTATCTTTGCCCCGAATAAGGTACAATAGCAAATATAATCATAGGTTCCGCCCGCGGCGACAAAGCACTTTCGAACAATAGCTAATGTGATTTGGCCACAAAAGGAGGGGTGGTTTGAGACACTCGCCCCTCGAGGGTCGCTGGGACGCAGACAGGAATCCAGATATGACCTTGTTATATCTGATATCACAGTATGTAATTCGCTTTATCAGTCTCTTTGACGGCGTACTCGAATCAATTCAATTTGTTTTCGTCGTATAGGAGAACTCTGGATCTGAAGCATTGACGTTTAATAATATAGAGTGCAGATAACAGTATCTGTGACATTAATTATAGGACGAAGTATGGGCTGTGTTGGCTTTTCTATAAAATTGATTGTTTCGCCGGCAAGATCTTTTAAAATGTGCCAGCTATCGGGGTCATTCACAAAGTACGGATACGGATATACAGGATTCAAAATGTGTGATTGAGTTCCAACAATTAAGAAGTAATTTATTTTTGCTAAAGAAAATATTGAATAAAAGCTTGCTGTCTCTTGGTGTTTCTTCTCAGACGTATGGATCTGCGACGTCCTAATTTCTGAAAAAATAGAGTATTTTGGTTTTGCGTGTGCCTTTGTATCGAAGCAATTTATAAATTAACCCAATAGTCGCCGCGTAATCTAGTAGGATGCTTTCTGCAGGCCGTCTTGTGGAGTATTATTATAGAGTTGTATTTTGGGCAAATCGCGAAGAGACGCCGCCCGCGCATCGTGTAAGGTTATCTAAAAATATCGCGTCGGATCTACATTCGGGTTTTTTGGTTACTGCTTGATAATGAAACACATTTGCACATGCCAATTAAATCATTCACCTAAATATAATTATTTTTAAGTTACCCCTGAACAAAAAGGAGGGTGTTATAAGTTTGACGCTAACGTCTGCCTGTCTGTGGCATCGTAGCGCTCGAACAGATGGACGGTTATTTTTACGTGAAAGCAAGTTTCCTTGCGGTGGTTCTTAGCTGTTCAATAAAAGTTATGGGGGTCAACGCTTAACAAGAATGCTGATCTTTGTGTAATATTTTGTGGTTAAAAATAATATTAAAGCCACGGTACATAATAAATACAATACTCAAATACAAAGAGGTATATGTGTCGCAGTCGAATTGTATAATCCGTTGTTATTCAAAACTCTAGCTGTTTGGCAATACAGCTCGGTTTTGTAAAACAGCTGAAAATAGTTCAGCTCGATTGTCAATGAGTTACGTAATTACGTTTAACAAAACAGCTAGCGTTGACATGGCATACAGGGTTACTATTATTGAATAAAACTGTGTTACCAAACGAAATAATATATGAGGAGACAATTGTTGTTCTTTATTATTTTTATATTACTCGTGGGATGGAAATAAAACCCCAATTCAACTCCTTACTAAATAATTCAGACTCCAACATCATAAAACACCAATAAAGAATGATAATCAGCTCGATGCAATTGGATTAGAAATATAGTAATTTTGTAAACCCGACAACTCAATGGCGCAGTGATTTCTTACGGCCAATTGATTCACGTGAATTTTCCATCTTGCCGGAAGGCGGGCGTCGAAATAACAATATGGGATCCAAGCTAAAGGTCTGCTTTATTCTTTTCAATCTTTTGCACTCCGAAATCACAAACGATGGCCCCGAAGTCTCTCGATAAAAACAGCTTAGTCCTGGAACGCGGCGAAGAATTTACTTTAACGGAGGCCATATCTGTTGTTATGACACTGACACTTCACAAGCCACAAGACCCACAAGTGGCAGAATTCCTAACTAATCGTTCTTCAATCTTACACATAGCTAGTTTGTTAAACGTAACACATTGGACGATCTAGCTGAGCAGATCGTCCAGCTCAGCTATATTATAAAACCGAGCTGTAATGCCAAACAGCTAGAGTTTTTGAATAACAGCGGATTATACAATCCAACTGCGGCATATGTATAAGGAGACTGGCTTTCATTCTGCATTCATAAAACCTATTTAAATCACTACTATTTTAATAAATCCTCTACCGTCATCTTTTCTTAAATGAAGTCTTCCGATCCGGAGTCTAATATCATTTCCATTAGGCGGCGACTCTAAGACAATTAGGCTTTTGACATCACTAGTTTTACTCACGAGTTAGCAAATTGACAGTGTTCCCAGTGCATTTTAAGCATGCGAATATGCTCCCCCATTGTTATCGGTACTGTGATACTGCAATACAGCTATTTACTTATCGTTTTGTTCCACCACTCTCCTCTCACGTAGATAAGAGTTCGTTTTAAACAGAGACTCTATTGCCAGGTGTAAATGACGCACGTAATAAAGATTTAAGATTTGAGTGGTTAGAGAAGTGTGAAGGTGTACGGGTAAAGGTCAGTGGCACATTCCAAGGTCCCATTTAGCATGCGCGTGGTTGATTGCGTTCTTAAATTGCCTTATTTAGAAATTACAGATCCATTTTCACGTCTTTATCCTTCCTTAGCGATAGGCAGAGCCCGCGGATGTAAGGCTGGCCCAAAGGCCACTTTGCGTAATGGGCGTGAAGGTAGAAAAAGGGAATTTTCTTTTAAGATCAGCACGGAAAGCGGCTGGTACATTCTAAGTTCTTTCTTTTAGATATACTTGAAAGAATTCCCCACTGTAGAAGTTTATTAATAAATGTCAACCGTTTCTCTATAAAATGTCTCGTGCATTCTACATTCCATTAACAAACTCCGTGTTTTCTATGAAAAATGTCTCGTGCATTTAACATTTAATTAACAGTGCTCTGTCCTGCAACAGTGCGTGGGCAAGAACACAAGTAATTTCACATTACACAAGATAACTGACATTCTCCAAAGCCATTCGCTTTTATCCCAGGAAAAGCAAGTACACATCTAAACCGCCATAGCTTCGCACCCATTTCAACGTTTTACGCCTAAAGGTGTTTTATCGTGCACTAAAAGTAATTAAAGCTTTTATACCGCAGCGCGATCATTAAAATGTATTAATGGCGGTTTTTAAGGGGCTGGTCACACTTGCTGTTTTGGACGTTTCCAGCGCAGCGACGAGAGGGAACCATAGATTTATTAAAATATATAAAACTTCGTCTTTAACTTATCAAATCTAGTGACCACGCGCTCTCGAGTTTATAAAGAAATTTTGTTTATTGCTATAAGTGCATAATAGCATTTTTATATACTTTATGCTCAAAACATAATTTTAAAATTATCTTGCTATGGGGCAAAAGTTTCAGGCAAATCTATTCAATGTTAACGTAACTAAAATTTGGAGCAAGATAGCAGAAAGAAAAAAGCTTACGCTACGATAGACACGACAACGAAAATAAGCCTTCTTGCATTGCAGTAGATTATGAACGATATAAATTCTCGCGTACTCGCGACAAACACGTTTTGGTTGCATAAACGCGAGCCGAAGCCACTGGCCGAATAGACACAAATCTCCTGTGACGGCCAGTGTGATAACGCCCTAAGCTGTTTTCGCGGAGCCCGTTTTCCCGGTTAGGTTTTTTTACGGTTTCTGCTTATTCGGCTGGTAATGAAAGCCGGTGAGATGGGATGGCTAATTGGATTCGGTTTTGTATCGGAAACTGACTGGTTTGCGCCGAGGCTTGCGTTTAATCGCACTTTTTGGCGACTGTATACATTTATTCTCGATGCGTACCAGGTTGCAGCAGTTTGTTTCCTTTTACTTCATTCTAAATATGATCTTTGCGATTTTTGTATATTTTGTGATATTTTGCGATTTTTGTTATGTTTATCTTATTTATGTGGAATATTTGGCATTATATTATTTCACGCCTCATAGGCGGAGTGTTTTATTGTCAACATGTCAGGGTCAAGCATTTTCCTGGTTTTTAATAGTTAAGTGCTCGAAATGTTACTGTTTATTCTACGAATTGTATCATCTTTGCCCTGATTATTCTTCAAATAACTTGGCCCTTTTGTATTACAGACTACCAAAAACAATTCGCCAGCCAGATAGATTTCAGTAGGAATCTGTATAAAGTTTCCCATTTTCGGAATTCACGCTCCGTCGGAGTTTTATTAAAAGAAATGAGAACTTTCGACCGTCGAGGGCCCTCGATAACTCCCTGTCTCACCTTTATCGTGACTAATATCGGCATTACAATGTTTTATTGGACAAAAAAGCGTACATTACAGCGAAAAACAAGCCACTAAAGTCTCGCAGCGTCGAATTTGATCTAGAGCGCGATGCTGAGTCATACAAGTGAGGGAGGCAGGGAGGGAGTGGGGTGATACCACCTATTGTAGTATTGTAGAGGTATGTTTTTGCGGAGTGGCGTGTCAACGGCAGAATGGCCGACGCAGCTGTAGCGAGCCTTGTTTAAAAAGGTCTCGCAGACAATTTATACGACCGCTTTTGTTGATGGGCCTAGCCTCTGCTACTGAACGCAGCTCCATTCTGTCTTGTTTTGTTAGGTTACGGAATTTGAATGGTTTGTTTATTGACAAGTTAATTACGCAAAATGGCCGTCTTTTGTCAAGTCACTTGTTATCTTGTTAGGTATTTTATTACGGGTTATCTTTTGTGTTACGCGTTTCAATATCAGTTTGGCTGTCGTCAAATTCTACATATTGTCATGTCATGTATCTCGGATTGATCGCAATAAGTGTACTTTAAATACTTGAAATTGCTCGAATAATTTTTGGGTTCAATTTAACTCATTAATGTTTGTATTTTTAACATAATGGTTTACGTTTAACCTTGAAATAAACGATAAACTCACGATAAGATCACGCTACCGTGTTATGGGCGCCAAAATGGCAAACAAAAAATGTAGCCAGCTACGTGGACATGAGTCATATGTACAAGCAGCTGTAGAAGGCAATATCGATATTAAAAATAGAACTAGATTACACACAAACTTTCATGAGTATCATGCATGACACAGCGATAGTTCCCGCGGTAGTTTTTCTAGTCACGTTTATTTAGAAAACATGATTGTTTAGGTATATTTGCAAACTAAAACAAGGAAAACGGTTTTTGAGACTTGGAAAATATAATTAACGAGTAAAAAGTTACAATTAAATTCTAAAAATGTACCTGTAATTGCTCCTCAATTTAGATAAACTGCTAACTGGTTCATTTGTAAATAGCTGAGCTGTATATTTCGATTCCCGGCCCTACTAGAAATTTCCTGTAATTAATGTCAGCGGGTTATCGCGGACAGAATATGAGAGGAGTGTGGAACAATGCGTTATCGGATGCTAGGTCTGAGCGTGCCAAAGCAGGAATCAAACTTTGATCCAGTTATATTTGGGGCGCAATTAATTGGTTCCTAGTAACCTAACTTTAACTTTGTATTGAAAATTTATTATCTACATTCCTAATTGCTGCTTATAATATACATTTTACGACATTTTGAATAGAAAGATATTTATAAAAATGAAAATGTGGTGAAACTTTCAAAGAAAAATACACCCGACTTTGCAAATCCGAAATACCTAGTCAGTTTCGCGCCAACGCTGACTTGCACCTAATATTAGGTAGTCTTCCATCGTAATAAAACGTACTCGATTCTGCTTGCGTGTCCGCCTAGCCAGCTTTATGTTATCTAAGGGAGACATTTTTCCGACGTTGCTGGCTGACTCGACTCAGCTAAAATCTCCGATCCGTTCCGTGGAATTGTTTTCCGACGATTTGGTCCCTCGTAAATCTTCATTAGCTCTTGTGTTCAGCCTTAAATGGTTTTTAGAAAGTTCGTCTAGCTGTGTCGCCTTTGTCTGCCCGATGAAAGTGGATAATTGGTAGCATTACGGCTTTTGAATGTAGCTATCTTGTACATTGTGTACTTACTAATGAATCGGGACATCTTCTACAAGTAATGTTTCATAAGGAAAATTTAAGAAACGTTTGCTAAACTTCTTTAAGTTATATTGCAAAAAGAAATATTGACAAAACATGTTTTAGCTGAAATAGATGTAGCAAACTTTTGTGAATCCGACGATTTAACTCGTTAGTCCATACTTGTGTTCAATGCCTGTTTTGAAATTATTTAATATTATAAACAAAATGAGCAAATATTTAGACACTTTCAGGGCAATTCTAGTTTTCAGAGCTTGTGTTTGTATGTGGTACAATCATAAGCTTATTAGGATCGCTAGGTGACTCAGCCTTTTTGGCGCTCTTAACATCAAAAATCTTTGCACGAATTATTCGCATCGTAGACCAGTGAACTTCCTTGATGGATGGATGTCTTAAGTAAAACAATATTGTGGCAAATAACTTAAAGCAAGCCAGATACACTTCTCATTTTGAATTAAAAGTTCCTATACATATTTTAATAATAAGAAATGCCAAGAACAGACGAGATTATTGAATAAATTTTAATTTCCGGATTCCATCGTTTGTGAGGGCTCCAGGCTTGTTTGATCGACATTGTGACCCGCCATTTGGATATTTGTCAATAAATTAAAAGGAAATAGCAGTGCTTCAGGCTCGGATTACTTCGGAGAAATATGGCGTTTGAATAAAAAAAATGAAAGTATTTTTTTAATATGTGCTTTTATATATAGAGGACATTACCTAAGTTAATCCTTGACCCATTACTATTAAGTATTACTTCTGTAATGAATTCAACATATTACTTTTTGCATTGGAAATCTTTCTCATCGAATCTACCTTCCGTAGAAAATCTTTTTGATATTTCTGCTTTACGTGAACATCATTAGTAACGATTCATTACTCACATCCATCACTTCGATTGTTAGTTATTTCATAATGATTAGAATTTTAAATTCATGCAATGTGATGATCGGGTATTTCTATTGCATAATTTATTTTAATGTTATTCTACACTAAGATTTCTTGTGTAAAGCAGTTCTTGCGTTTTAAACTGATTTATTTATTGCATAATGTCATTCACGACAAAAACTGGTTCCGTCGGCTATCCGGTTCAGTAAACTCTAGTCAAATGGCGTAGTTGAACACAAATCGATGTCGAGACTCGTAATTAATATTAAAAGCCGTCGGATGGGATGATAGGTGTGTGTGTTCAACCAAGATTATCGATGTAAATATCATTGGCATAATTATGTATCATATCTACGCTCTGAATGTTTTATTCAGATGCCGATGAATATGAATAGATTTCGCAATATAAGTCTTTTTCAGTTAATAAATATGCCGTGCGGTTTCTGGCAGAGTAGAATAGGGCAACTCCAAAGTCCTCCCGTGGATGTCGTAGAAGGACGACTTACGAAATACAAGCTAATCAAAGCTTATAAACATCAATGATACCCCTCCAACCCGTCAGTCCAGCGAGGAGAGTGTAGGCCAAGTCCCCTTGCTGGCTGGCCAAGTATGGCTCTGGTAGTACAGAGAGGGCCTGTGCTCCTGCATTGGAGACAAAAAGACCTGATGATGAAGTAAATGAATTAATGTACAGGGACAAGTCACACAGATTGAGTTAGCTAGCCCCAACCCAAAGTTACGGCTTTGAAGATGAGTGATTAATTTCAGAATATCTGCCATCTGTCGGAATTTTAACATATAATGACACAACAAGTATACAAATAAACGTTCCTGTGTATAGTGTCATGTTTTATGACTTTTATGACCACTGAGCACATCCCATTCCTCAACAATACAAACAAAGCGCATACTCGTACGCTTCGAATCGCTAATGAATGCGCCACCAACCACCATAGGTTTTTTCTTTTAATTGGCCATCCGACCACCTGGCGTTCCCAAACCAGTCGGGCTGGTTGCGATCGGCTTTTGAAATTGTCGAGTGTGTGCGCTGTATCCGAGAAATGGCGAATAAGTTTCGTATTGTTCGTGTTGTAATGGTTTACGGTGAAACCGGTGTGCGTTTTTTATCAGAACGCTTGTGGGTGCTAACGGAGCATTGCCTTTTCAGTGCTTGCTTCTTAGGCGTCTTATCAAAGAATCAAGACAATTGTCAGTCTAGATGACGAACTTAACGAGACAAATTACTTGCTGTTGTTACTCTTGGGGAAAGACATCCCTTCTGACAGAATAATTATGATAAAACTTCACATAGTTAAGTTCGTTTAATCAGCTTATTTTATTATACTGGATGCGAATAATATTGATTATATCAGTACTAAGATGGCCACGTGAAGACCTGCCCACCCAATAGTATTGTTAGAATTAAGTTAAAAGTGAAACACTGAAGTAATGGCGCCATCAAACATTCAAAATTAATATTACGGATGCCATAGCTATCCCGCTTGACATATAATTGCAATTAAAATTCATCCATATAAAAATCAAAACCTCAAAATTTTGCATGCAGGTATTTAGTTATCATACTTATATTATAGATCAACAATAGAAAAAATTACATATAATATTCTTGTTAAAAACATATCTCTCCATTTCTCACAATAAAAAAAATATTTTTAGATATAATTATACTTTAGATGGCCCTTATCGAATAAATTCAACTTTAATTCCACCATAAATCATCGGCTTTACCCACATATTCCGTGCACGAAGCACACCATATTATCATGAAATGAGATGACGCCTACTTAACATAATTTCCTTCTACGGACCCAGAGATTTCCTTTGCTGCACTCATTCTTGTATACTCGTATATGCATTATTTAGTGATTCATTCTACGTGATTGCGAGATCAAGTGAACGATTAAAACATGTCTATGTATTTATGTGAATTTTTACCGTGAGTCATGTACAGTACATGCCAGTATTATAGTGTTTTCACGCCCCTTGATTCTTTTTATACAGTATGTTCGGACATGAACTAGCGATAATTTAAGAGAAACATTGCAAAAATTTCGCTGCTCCATAGTAATTACATACTTATTTATCGCATAAAATGTATGGAGCAGCGAATTTTCTTTTTGCGATTTCGTAATTTTTCCATTTATGAAAGTTGTTCGTATGGGTGTCGACAGCATATGTCCATAACGCTAGTTCATGTCTGAACACACTAAGTTACACACATGGTACAATAAAACAAGGTATTCTCTTTCCGTGACAGCTGATGACGTAGGTGGAACTTGACTACGTCATCAGTTTGATGTGCTGCCACTGTGTGAAATTTAATTACCCGAGCGTAATGCATTTTTGAACTTTTTAAACCAATTTCGAATTAATAATCCATTATATCAATTTATAAAATATTGAATTGATGAATCACGCGAGAATCGCGAGATACTAAATAGCTAAGTTACTTAATTTTTTTTTTAATATTCGTGAACTAATTGAGAAAGTCCTTAAATTTACTGAAAAGAACAACCAGTGGCAACACTTTCGTGACGTAGTCAAGTTCCATCTCGGGAAGAGAATACCTTGTTTTATTCTACCATGGTTACACACAATCTGAAGAACATCGCCTGTGAGCACTTTTCTATGGTTTGCTGCGTTTATAGGTATTTAAGAATACATACTTACGCTTTTACCTACATATTACGAGTAGATATCAGTTTTTTGTTTTGCAGATTGACGATAAGTCTTTGCTATTTATTACAAAACGTATGATAAGTATGTATATGGGTTAAGACTTGAGGTAATCTACGTATGTATATTTCACATTACCCCAGTCATTATATTCATTTCTTTCTACACAATCGCCGACAGTAGTCTGGCTCTGCACAGCTGAATAAGCAATGAAACAATACCTTAATTTCATCGCAAAATTAAATTAAGATTCCACTAGAGTTAAGCTGTCCTAATTTCGAATAAATAGTTAAGAGAATGGTCGGAAATTCATAAGTAATATAACTTAATCAAATTGGTGTACTTGCGTGGGTGAACAACTGAACACGTGTTTGAATTATTTTTATGCTGACAGCTTTATTGCGTTTTAATAGTGTTGTATCGCAGAGTGCAATAATGTTGCATGTTATGAAACTATGCTGGTTGTAAACCAGCTTATGAATGATATTGAAAGGAAGTGTTATTTTGTGGTTTCGGAGTGCAGGTGCGGATAAAAATTTCGTTAATGGGAGGACCCAGAGCAAAAAATGTCCTAACGACACGTAGCGAAACGTTCCAAAGAAATACACTTCTTGACCATGGAAAGTTTCGAAATTGTATGTACAATGTAAGAATATACACCTGGAGGGGCGGGAACTTCAAGAAGTAGCCTCAAATCACATAGATATAGTATATTATTACTGTCTAAATATACGTTACAAGTGCCGTAGGATACTTATACATTTTTAAGTACATACATATTATGATTTAATAAAGTTTCCATCCTCAAAATATTTAAGTAAATATAGATGTTGTTATCTTGTCTATTCAATATTAATCGTCGAAGCTTGAGACCCGGCGACACAGCTAGGTCGCAGTTAGGTTACGTAGACAAGGGCGCCGACCTTGGAAACGCCCTCCCCGCCCGAACCACCCTCCAATTTCAACCCCCTGGCGCCCCGGGACGAGATGTGAGCTGACTTTTGAGAACTTACAAAGTAGCTAAATTATAGATGGCAGTTACGTTATTTTTATCTTTTGCTTAGGAGATTAAGATTAGGAGACCTTTGTGGGATTTAAACACCTTAACCTATGACTACCGGTAGACATCGCAATGTCAAGGCGGGGATTTTTAAAACTTTTATATTGTTTTGTCTAAATATGACTAAGCGATGTAGGGACTTACATGTATGAATAATATTATTTTGTCTAAATATGACTAAGCGATGTAGGGACTTACATGTATGAATACAAAGTCAATATACTGTAATGAAACTTGTCCGAATATTTATGCTTTTAGTGTTCCTGTAAATTTCTATCACAGTACATAAACCCACATCAAAGAGCTAGTTGCCTTTGATATTGTACAATTATTTTAATGGGGGATTTATTACCTCGTTCAAATAAACGCTGTTAAATAGTTAATCTACTGTGGTGTGGTTTTTCTGTTAATGTTCAGATTTAAGTATCTTTATCTAATCTACATGCTATAAATCCTCTATGAAAGGTTCTGAAACAGTTAGCTTATTGCCAAAATTAAAACAACCAGTGCCATAGTAACCATAATATCATCCTAACGAATTTTATAAAGGTGTACTAAATTTAATTAATTGTGCAACCCAAACTTGATTCGACACCACAATATATACATTTTTAATTTTATTGTTTAATTTTAAATTATTATTGGAAAGAAGTTCCTTTTCAGATGGCTCAAATTCATAAATGCGAAAGTTTAGCTACTCGTGCAAAGCCAAGAAGGCTCGCTGGTATAATATTAAAGAATAAATATACCGCTGCCTATTTGTGTACAAATATAATTAATTAAATCTGTTTTTTGTTTTCAGGTAAGCAGACTGTTCGATTACCGTTGCGTAGACAACTCAGCATAGTCATCCATCAGTGAGTCACTGTGCTTTTAATTTAATTGAATTGGAAGTTTGCTCGCCTTTTTAATCCGACAAAAAAGAGGGGTGTTATGAGTTTGACCCTAATGTCTGTCTGTCTGTGGCATCGTAGCTCTAAAATGGATGAACATATAAGTTGTTTTTTACGTAAAAGCACGTTTTCTTGCGGTGGTTTTTAGCTACGTTTGATAGAAATCGGTTCAGCGGTTCAAAAAGGGGTAAACTTAAAGTCTGTTTTTTAAATTAGCCTGGCAAATAAACTTGTCTTGATTGTTGACCACGGATTATTAAGTAATAGTATGAAACTCATTATTTGTTGGAGTTTTCGTGACAGATAAATAGCTAGATGGCTAAAAGGTAAAAGCTAGAGTCTATAGAACACAACATTTAAAAAGATATTCACTCTTACTATGGACTGCTTTCTTTTATCCACTAGTACAGTAGGTACGCTGGTAGAAAGGTACGTGGTATCCTGGTACATTACAGGTTTTCATTTTAAGTTTACAACTTTATTTACCGAGACCAACGTACTTTTTTCTTCGCAATCGATTCGATTCGAGAGCGATCGGCAGCAGCCAGACGCCACAGTTTCCAACTAACTTTGAACCATATTTTAGAACTCTACAGAGTTGACGCGTAACTTTCCACCCCCATATAGTTCGGAACTGTTTTCACAACTCAAATGCCTTGCACATTGCACGTGAACACGTAACACGAGGTGTTATTAACGCGCCAATTCTCCGCCCCCTCATTGTGTAATGTTACCAACTTTGCAGGTAATATAACCCCTCAAAACTTATGGAGTCTACGAAATTGTCTGATACTAATTTGTATAACGTTAACCCCCTTTGAATACGTCTCCAACCGAACAATGGTTCCGTTTGTCTCTAGTATTAATATTTCATCAAGTCGTTCACCTTGTGCTCCCGGTGGCTACACGTGCGGTGTTTTTCATCCAAGACGCTACAAAGCGAATATTATCATAGCCGAGATGGCGTCTGTTTGTATTGAGCGTCGCTTTCGCACGGCAATCGTTATCTGTACTATTTGTACGCAGTTTCCATTATTATTAGTAGACAGCGTTAATGCTAAGAGGAAAATGTATCTCGAAATAGCGTGATTGTGCGACGAGTCGCCGTGCGGCCGGCGTCCGCCATTATTCACTTTTTGCAGCGCAGCCCGCGTTCGACAGACGCGGCTCTTTCTGTCGAGTTGGACGTTTTTGTGCCGCGTACGGTTTGATTCGGCCGCTTTGTCATTTTTGGACGACCATTCCGATTTCCGGGCTAGTTACGGCCGCCGCGCAAATTGCAAATAAAAAAACAACAACAAATCGCCTTTGAATGAATGCGACGCTCGGAACGCTCCGAATAGATGCTTTGTTGCAACCTCAATTGTTTAACAATCGATTTCAGATATTTTCCTCTTGAAAACGACACACTACACGTTCCACTTGCATATAGATAGGGATGTCTAATGGCTGGCATAAAAACAAATCACGTTCCGTCCTCACGTTACACTTTAACGATTTGCCTCCTCATGACCCCCGCGTGACGACAGTCGTTCAGCCTCTGCGTCTTTGGAGCAATTTAGACAATTCCCGCCATCGAGTGAGTAATATGCGCTCCTATAAGAATTTCCGCTTCGGTTTGCAAATCTAACATCACTTTGATATGCGATCTGACTCGCCTTCGCCAATTTCTCATATCTAACGAGTACGCGTCGATCCCTATCTTGTCATTTTAATTGAGCAAATTTAATTAAGTGACTATACAGCCCGAAAACAAGCGGCGATAGTTGTAATTAGAGCCAGGGCGTTCCCCAATTAGTGCGATTAGGAATGGCGCCCGACTCGGCTCGCGGTCGAAGTGGATTATGTGCCCGTGAAAACGTTACGGCTCCCTGTCATGCGACCTCGTATCAAATTCGCTCAGGTGTTTTGTACACGAGCTGGCTTTATCGCACTGTTGTGTTGCGTAATTCCCTCCGTTAATAAATAGGTACACGTGTTATCTCGACGTTCCAGAAGTTTCGCCCGCGCGGCGTTGCGTCTGCGATAGTACTCCGCCGACGGACCGTACTCAATCAGCTAGTCTCGCGCGAACGCTGCTGCTCCGACGCCATGCACCGATTGTAAATTGCGTTTTCGCTGTCGTGAAAGGCAACCGCGGTACATTCACCGCTCACCATATTGAATTTATCGTGAGATCGATACGCGCTGTGCAAGGGTTGCCATCTGTCACTGAATATGTTTTAGGCTTTTTGGTTAAGCGCTCGACGTTTTTTTAGGTCTCACCACAGTTATAGTACACAACACAAAACTTTAATCTAGCCTCGTCACTGTATCTCCCTCAGCGACAAAGCGCATGAGCTTTTATATTATTAAGTCTCACCACAAATATCTTACACAAAACTTTAATGTCATATCCCCGTCGGGCTTTTGGGACTAAATGTGCCCGGCCTTATTCAGCACAGGGTCCGGTTTTTTTAATCTAACAGATGGCAACCCTAGCTCTGCCGCCAACGCGCTTATACCTGTGCGGCTGTACCTAAACGTCATCACACGTGGCGCGTCGGAGACCCGGCGAGCGTGGCTGGCTACCCGTGTACGAGTGCGCGATTGTATGGAATTCAGCGATTACGCCACCTACCTACGTACGCCGAGTACGTCCGTCCGCTCGGCGGTAATAATAATAATTAGCCGTCTCATTATTGTTATTCGCGTTCGCGGCGACGCCGTTCGCTGTCACCGACAGATAAACGCAAGCGCTGCCAGACGCTAGTTTCGCGCTATTATAGTGTATCTACGTTTTGTATTGTACCCTATTTGTGTGTCGTGAACTTCTCGACCGGATCACAGTGAGGATTGTTCGCCGTCCACCGCTCTATCTGGTACGTTCCAACTTTGCTTTGTATCGTAAACAATGGAGTATTGCTGGTAGCCGTTCACAAATTGTTTATTTACCGGTCGCCCACTGTCTCCAGGGGTTCGGTGTCGGAAGCGTTCACTGACCTTGTAAGCATACAATTGACATCAGTTTTGTTTGTGTTTGACACCCGCCTTTATAACGAATTTGTGAATAGAATTCTTATTGAATGATAAATTTTTCTCTAATTAAGTTCCCTAAATAGCTGCAATATCCTGTCGTCTGCGCAAAATACCAAAACAATAGTAAAACAATGCATGTCAGACAGATTCTGCTCTGTTGCCAGATGAGAGGATATTTGCGAGGAACTTGGAATTAATACGCATGAAGAATTTGATATTCCAGATTTAGTTTTTTCGGAAATAGATTTAATTAAATTTCAAAATCAATTTCATTTAACTAATAAAAATAAAATTTGTCACTAGGCAGAACACGGTTAAAATGAAGCTAGAGAGATTTCTGACAACTGTAGCTCCCAAAGAAACATTGCTCGTTTCCACAAATAGAATGATATTTTATTAGGTAATTTACCGAACTTAATTGGGTGTTTGTATCGGTAACAGGTCGACTGTGTTCACGTAAATTGATGGCGGGATTCGCTATCGGTGCTCGGTGCTGCGTTTGATTAAACTATGTCTGCTATTGGATTCGTTTGAAGTGGCTCCCGATTTGTTTGCCAGGTTCCAATTGACGCGCCTAATGTAGGCGTTACTTTTTGGGAACGCTTCTGTGAAGAAAATACCTCTTTTATGGTGAAGATATGATAAAAACTCTGGATATGTGAAAGAGACTCCTGAAAGAAAATTAAATTGGTTGGTTAATTCATTTACAGCCTTGTGTATTATTTGAACTGTTGAATATAGTAGGTAATTCAAAGTAATTGCTTTTATAACACCAATTTCAAACTAGATTTGATTAAAACTCAAGTTTATAGATTAGGAAAGTTTCGACCATAACTTGAAATAAAGACTGGTGAAGCCTACTCGATGTGAAAATTATGCAAACTTCTGAGATTTATGTTGTTACTCTTAGATTAATTGCTCCAAGTTAAGTTTTTAGGAGCTACAATTTCCAAGTACAAGTGCGTGGAAACTGTTTTGTTTAATTTTCTGATATATTATTTTTAATACATATACTTGGTCATACTTCACATTGTCAAAATCTATAGCTAGCTAGATATGTAATCTAAGTTTAATAAAAAGGAATTCATAAAGACCGTCTTTTATCGTTTCTCGTACAAAGGTGCCCAAAATGCTGGCAGCATTGCCTCGCTAGATCGCATTCTTTGCACAAAAAACTAACCGGGCAAGTTAGCAGACTTCTCTGAAAAAATAAATAAATAAATTGACAGATTTTCTTACATTATTTGATACATAAAATCTTGTTGAGTTGAGACGAAACCATCAAGCAATTTTATTTTTATTTTATGTAAAATCTATTAGTTTTATAAAGTTTTATTGATACACACACACATTATACATATTACCAAAGTATGTTAATGTATGAGCTACATATGTTATTATGACTTGTGTCATGGCGCTGAGTTTCATTTTAGCACTGGGATTATAAATTCAAATTAGGTTTTGGTTAGAGTGATTAGATTAATGTAAAAACTAATACACATGTTTGTACTAGTTAAATAGTGTATTTTCTATAGTAGTAGTAATAATATAGTTTATATATTTTTTTATGTTATAAGTCGGCAAACGAGCAAGCGAGCCTCCTGATGGTAAAAGGTCATCGCTGCCCATGGACACATACAACACCGGAGGTGCCGTCTATGCGTATAAATATATAATTATATAATAAATAAATAAATATATAATACTATTATATAATATATATTATATAATAGTAGTTTGTTGCAGTACCTAAACAAATTGTATGTTAGCTCGCACACGTACGTACGTACGTCAAATAAGATTTAGCGCGAGCTACATTCGTCGTGATGGATGGAACAACGGGAACGCGACACGCGGAATTTTAAAATATAAATTCAGCGGATGAAAACTAATTCCAATTATTTATAAGTAGGCTAATGTATGTATTTTCAATAGAATTTGATAGCACAAGTACAATAGTTTGTTACAGTACCTAAACAAATTGTATGTTAGCTCGTACACAAACGTCAAACAAGATCTAGCGCGAGTACGCATTCGCCGTGATGGATGGAACAACGGGAACGCGACACGCGGAATATTAATATTTAAATTCAGCGGATGAAAACTAATTTCAATCATTTATAAGTAGGCTAATGTATGTATTTTCAATAGAATTTGATAGCACAATTACACAAACGTTTGTTACAGTACCTAAACAAACTGTATGTTAGCTCGTACACGAACGTCAATCGAAATCTAACGCAAGCTGCATTCGCCGTGATGGATGGAACATCGGGAACGCGACACGCGGAATTTTAAAACGTAAATCCTGCGGATGAAACCCTTCCCACACGGGCGAGGGGATATATATAAATTTATGTGATGCGATAGGAAATGTAGTCGTATTTCGTAGTTCGCATTTTATATGTTATGGTCTTTTAGTTTATTATAAACAAAAGCTCTACGTAGGTACTATACCCGAATTTACCTGTCATGCAGGTATATGCGTAGCATGCCTGAATAAAGGATTTTAAGCTGTTTGATTCGGATTTATTTTTAATTATCCCTGTCGATTTGTCTCTCTGCTGGGCAATTTTCTAGTGATGCAAGAAGATGGTAAAACAACATCGACAACTTCATGAAAGAACAGGAGGGTACTATTTGGCTTATGGGAAATGGTTGAGTTGCCTTAGCTTATGAATACCTGTATAATATCAACCTGTTCACTTTAAACTTTAAAAAAACCGTACATAGCTTCAATCTAACTTCAAATAAAATTCATACAACATGAAAACTGATGGGCTATGATATCTTTCAAACAAGATAGCATTTCAATTTCCAATGACAGGCACGCAATATTTAATTGTGTACTTTACACAGACAGGTGTGGTGTGGTCAATGCCTGTTCCAATATGCGATAATCGCCTTAAAGCGATTACGCTCATATTTTAACGTTAATGCACCACTATTTTATCCGTTTTCGAGGAATATGTCGTGTCGTTTTATACTGGTACGTACCTACGTTGCACGTTTCATTAAATTGCCCCTTAAACATTTACCCTCATATTCGTAAAAAAATAAAATTTAAGGAACTTATATTAATATTTTTTGTCTCGTTCTTTCAATGTCAAATATTAAAAAAGAAAGGGACAAAACATCTTTACCTAAAATAGGTTTAATTAGCAAACTTTTGTATTTTTTTTTAGAATATGTGGGTTATTTTATATATTTTATTGAAAGCTACCGTAAAAGAATATTATAAATATAAAACTCGTGATATTATTGTTAAACTACACTAAGAAAGAACCACTAAATAAATAGAGCGTGATAAATAAATAAATGCGCAAGAAAAAAGTACCGTGCGTCCAATTATAATAATACTTATATTTGATTTCTTTCAAAAACTTTACATTAACAAAGAGCACGCTATGTGTTAATTTCGTTCTTTATAAATACGCTTACGTCGTGTGAAATTACATATATAGAAATGTGATATGTCACAAATGGCATACATACGTGGTTCAATCAGATTGCAAATATTTTCATGGTGATGTCATCGTGTCAACAATAGAAAAACTAACGCCCGGCCACACTGTGCCTTAGTCGTGACCGATTTGGAAGTTGAAAAAGTTAAACACTTGTATATTGACTAAACTTAGTACCTAGCCCAAGATATCGCAATACGTGTCGCCCTTTATAAGAAAATTATAAATATTGTGACCGCGCCATTGATACAAAACATGTAGTCATTCATTACATTATGTCATCACCAGGTATTTTTGTCTCCACTGCAGGAGCACGACCCTCTCTGTACTACCAAAGCCATAGTATGGCCAGAGCAGCCAGAGGTCTTTGATCTACACTCTCCTCGTTGGCCAGACGGGTTGGAGAGGTCTCATTGATGTTTATAAGCTTTCTTTTGCTTGTATTTCCTAAGTCACCTTCTACAACATCCACGGGAGGACTTGGAGTTGCCCTATTCTACTCTACCGGAAACCACACGGCAAATAATACATTATGATGTATCACTGCGAAAGTCGAGATTATTCATTTGGATCACGATCTGGAGTCATGTTAAACCTGTATGGTCGTAAAACTA
Organism: Acrobasis consociella; assembly: GCA_963555685.1. NCBI lineage: Eukaryota > Metazoa > Arthropoda > Insecta > Lepidoptera > Pyralidae > Acrobasis > Acrobasis consociella. The sequence continues at coordinate 4,355,317 of OY743127.1, forward strand.
ATTCCAACACACGATTGAATATATTTTCATATCGTTATGCTAATACGCTTAACAATTTTACAAGAAAAACGGTTGCTGCCTATATTTCTTTTATGAATTATGTTATCGGGCGATGACGTACTGTTTATGTTCAACTCGCGGGTACACGTTAATGCCTTTCATTTATCTGACATTTGTTAAAGCCCCTTATCTAAGTATTTATGATTGAAGTACTCTAACCTATTTTTTGTTGTAATAGTAGTAGCGTTTTATTTAATTCTTATTTAGTTTAACATTGATGGATGACAGGCGTATAGTTGATCAATGATAATGATAAGTAATATTAAATATTGTATTATACGGTCGACGTATACCTAGTCTACTTGTAAATTTTTGCTAAGGCCCCTCTAGGTGCAAATCGTCGCTGGCAGCGATATAATTTTCTCTGCTTATCCCCAAGGTTGACTGGGCTAAAATGTTCTTTTCATGCCATTTATTAAACAAATAAAGATTGATAAATAAATAAAAAACATTTTTTTTACTGACTCAACGACTAAACGTCACACGACGGTATTATCGCGGCGATTCTACAAATGACAACGTCAACTCGATATTTTCGCCCGCAGAGGTAACGCCCAAGCTCTAAAATGGTACGGCTTGATATTGTATTCAAACTTTCTTTAGAAATATATTTATAAGATTATCAACAACAAAGATTTATCCGCAACATGTTGTATTTAGCTAGCTTATCTCTCAACCAGAAGCTTTTCGACAATGCTCTACAACTTTCATATAGCGTCCTATCTCTGCGCATATCTGCTATAGATGTATTTTACAAGCGCGGCCGGTTTTATCCGACAAATACTTATACGTATACGATTCATGGCTACGTTTACCGTAAATGCATAATTTTGTCTTGAGATTTTTCATTCGTTGAGAAAGAATAAAACAAGCCTATTCGAGTTCGACCTATACCAATACGACTTTCTTCGTAGCGTCCCCTCTGCGTATTTCTATATGTTACTAGCTGGACCGGTTTGCCGTCAGATATACGATTTATGGTTATACCTATGGTACATGCGAGGCGAAAAACCTATGCGGAACACAATCCTCTTAAAAGATCATTTTGAACTAAGAATTTTATTTTATTGTGGAGATTTGTGTTGCTGAAAGTGAAATATTACAAAATTTTTTTTTTACTAGCGCAGTGTTATAATGAAAGGTAAACAAACTGGTTACTGAAAGAAATTGATGCTGAATCGGTTTGAAATATTTGAAGTGATCTTGGCACTTTTTGGTTGCTTGACTACAATACGTATACTAACAAATGTTTGAGATTATGTTTTTAACTGATCTGGACAACATGTAAGTTGAAGTCGAATAAATCTTACCATAAGTAGCACGTTTTATTAGAATTTTGGCTTAACAAATCCCTATCCATACAAATAAGTCCATAATAATCATAACGATATGAGATTAGAACACTAGAACACGTGGAAAACCTTTAAGATAATCTTTGATTAAGACTGATTATTTTTGTAATTGTACGAATGAATGCTAAATGGCTCGAGACTCGTTTAAGACAATAATAACACGTTGTTGGGGATTGGAAACAGCTACTGTATTCAATAGTCATATGATATTGATGGTTCATGAGTGCTTGCATGTAAAGACGGTATTTATGTTTCTTTGTACGCGCTTAAGTAGTAGTTTCAACCCCAATTTATTAGATTAGATGAATTGGTGTATGATACTGCACATAACTGGTTATTAAAATACTCGTGTTCTATTATATTAAACTCACTCTTATTTATTACCCCTCATTATGTGATGATGATCATAAACTTCTATTTTAGTATCAAAACTATCAAATTACTTGTGAAAATAAATTATATCGCCATAGTGCCCATAGCGCCTATGGCTTTAGTAGTTTCATAATCAAAACGCTGGACAGCATTTACATAGCAAATTGAATTAATATTCGCGCGATGTCTCATTAATCCATTGAGTTGTGACAATGCAAACATATATCGAGTTATATGTGCAGATTGATCGAATGAAAATAACATCCCGGTTCCGATGTGCAAAGGTGAGCGAGAGTGATAAAAAATTAGGTTATTGTTTGAATCGATTTATATAGATAAGTGGATAAGATGTGAAGAAGTGAATGTTTAATACATTGTAGAAGTTTTTGAATAATAAGTATGGAGGACGCTGTATTGTTTTTGATTTATTTTTTTGGAAGCTATCTCACTAATTGAGCTAACCCCTAACAAAAGTTTATCCCTGTTATGGAACACTTGCTCTGAGATAGTACCTATGTTTATATAATAATATGAACATCCAAGTCCAACATGTCCTAAGGCTGGAGCTGGGGATCGAAATCAATACGCCAGGTCGTCAATGGCTTGATACTAGAAAAGCCTGGGTTTTTGTTTTTATGGTCATTACATATCTTTTTTAGTCTTATTTCTAGCCATTCCATCCAACCTGTACTTGAAACTAATCGAATTAACTTTTTAATTTCCTGTCCATCTCTAGTTTGGTCACGTGATTACGGGTATTCGCAACGGTTGCACTGTAATTGTTAGTTCTACTGCTGACGTCTCGATTTGCGTCAGTGTTATACGAACACATTCACCCAGTCGATCACACACACACACACAAACTGTGGGTGTTATCAATCAGCAGTGTATTCGTCGTCGTCAGCACAATAAAAGCATGAAAATGTACTTGGTTTTGTAAGAGCCAATGTGCATTTGAGGTTTTGAAGTTCATAAAATAGAGTTCTCTTGGGCTTGATCAAGACAAAATTTTAAATAATATATTCGTTTCCTTTAAAAAAAATTACTTCATACGGGGACAGTACTGGTCCCCGAAAAATGTAGTTAGCCCCTTAAATCGCTCGATTATTTGATCGTGCTGGGACTCAGTACTACGAAGCTATTATTGACAAATGCCCGATTGCCGTGATATCAGTACATAATATTTCCAAAAACGTTAAACTACTACTATCTACCGATTAAAATCCCAAGTTTACCAAAACTCCAAGCGCTGGCACTATATTTTGAGACGAATTTAACTTTGCTTGCTAACAAAGCCAAACTTTTCCCGAAAACTAGTGACGGCACAAACATATACTAGGTATATTTAATCATAACATCCTTCGTATCCCTCGCTTTGCTTCAGCATATACGAAAATTTACGCATATCATCGATTCAGACAACTTTCAATAGCTCGCAAGAATTAGCGTCGATCTTTGACTTCTCGTGTAGAATGTACATGTATACAATGTATACAGCCCTTTGTGTGGATGCTCTCTCTCGGGCCGCGCAGTTAACCTCTGCCCCGTGACATTTGCTGCTGAGAATCTAGTTTTGCTGTTCTCTAGGAAATAGAGAATCCCTGGGAAAGTGGTTTCGAAACGATCGGTATTCCGTACGTCTTCCGCGTTTGCGTCCAGGAAATTGTTGTTGGTGGTGGTAAATGTTAATTTTCTGTAATGTATTAACGGTGAAAATATAACATTATATTTTTGGAGGTGTGACATTTTACCGTCACTAATTAAAAATCTGTTTCATATTGTCTAGCTAGCCTGTAGGAAGCCAAAGAAAGAATTCAACTAAGTTTTGATATAAAGCTGAACTTGGGGTGACTTGGGTCAAATCAAAATAAATACTGATGACATTTAGGAAATACTATAGAGGTTGCAAAGAACAGAAATGGCAGGTAATTGATCAACTATGTGCAAATAAAATTATTTTTAAGTTCAATATTAATGACTGCGCAAGTATTGGTTATGATCTTAAAGTTACATAATATTTATATCCGTACTACGCTTACCTTTAGCATGAAGAGCGGTTGAAGAGTGCTTAGGCGAAATCCGCTTTACGTAATCGTATTTACTCTACAATTTATATACCTTATAAGCCAAATCGAAATACAGTAAAGCTGGCTTTCAGGCAACGTTGAATTTATTTTTGTAATTATTGTTAAATCAGACTATTTCATTGTGACAATCATAGAATTGTTTTTATTTTCTACACAAACTGACTTACACAAACAATTTTTTTTAAAATTTTATTGGCAGCTTTCAATCTCATTAAGATACCACCATCAAGGCAAATTAGAGTGCGTTTAATATTATGTTACATACACATCTTCACACAACATCTTTTGCCGTGTTGTATCCGGCAGAGTAGAATAGGACTACTCCCAAGTGTTCCGTGGATGACATACGAATAGAAGGAATTACTAGCTAAACAATCATGAATTAACTATAAAATCATGACTTAAAAACATCAACGAGGCCTCTCCAATCCGTCTGGCCAGCTTGGAGAGATGTAGTGGCCTACATAATCCTGTTTGCTCTGGACAAAAACGGCTCTGGTAGTAGAATAGAGAGGATCGTGTTCCTGCAGTGGAGATTAAAAAAGACCTGATAATTATAATGTAACTTTATCTTACCTTTTTGACCAAATTACGTCTACTATGTTTATCTCGTTTGTATGGCCCTGAGTCATAAGTACGTACTTGTATTTTATTCGGCTTTACGGATTGAAAACTGGGCGAGACGCCTAAATTACACCATTTGGTCAATGTAATACAATTTGCCAAATAAGTGCATAAACAGCGGCCGGTAGGCGTGGCATGTGGCATAAATTATTGCTCCCTAATGCCAGTTCGATGCCTGATGACTAATCAATACTTGGTCAGATCTATTTCATTGTAATTTTAAATGAATTCGGTTCCACGAAGCTTTGTTTTCGAATATTTCATTTGTACCAACAAAACATTTTTTTAGGTAAGTAGGAGTAGGCTTTACATATAAGTATAAGGATTCTTCCTAAAACGGCTTAGCCGTGGTTCACAAAACAACAATTCAGGCTACTCGCAACCTTTTTTATTAGCGTTTTGTAGTAAACAAGAAACCCTTATAGTTTCGCCATGTCCGCGGTTCTACTCAGAAACTATAAGTATACAACTTATATAAGAAAATTTCATACAAAGTCCCCAGAAAAATTGTGTTTTAAACGTAATGTCGTAGGGAATATAATCTTCTATGCCTTTCCGTATTTGGGCTCGACTCTGTATGTCAATTTCTTACGCGACCTGTTCCCCATTATTCTTACCTCCCATCTCAAAATTGATATACACGGTGACTTTTCATTGGTTTTGAAGCCGAAGGCCACTTCATAGGCATCGTTAGTAAGACCTAATTAGCTAGTCCAAATAAAAATTTAGAAACAAAAAATGTTGTCTACAACTCGAAAGTAAAATTGTGAGATCAATTAGTAGTACCGCCGCCATACACCGCCCGCCGGCCAGCCGGGGTCATCGACATTGGGCCGGCATATAACTACGTGGTCTCGATCGAAAATCATTTACGCAACTTTTTATTCTTATGACATACAGAAATTTGGATTACGTATATGGATAGAGGAATTTATTTCCTATACGACATTTTTTTTTCCAAAACCAATGAAAAGTCAGCGTGTATGTATAATTCAACAGTTTTAAATAGGCACAACTTGCTATGTAATCTATGCACACGTTTGCAGATACTGCGCGTAGCGAAATTTCGCCATGTCACTGCCATCTAAAAATATTGCGCTTGGCACTGAATGAAACACCGTTTACTGTTTGAACCGCGGCCAACTGTTTTATAATCGTCCACCCTTATCACAGCCACCTTGCTGAAGTACTTTACATCCTACTTCTGATATTTGTTACATAGTACGAAATGCATTCGCTCTTACTTTAGTTTGTTTTACACCCCACTTATGATTATTATGTATAACTTATCTTTCTTTGCCGCTTAATCGAACTGTTCTTTAAATCTCAATAATCGCAATCCAGAATTTTAGAGTTCCGTATTTAGCGCTCGGTATGTGCCTGTCATGTTTATTGACGGTGGTCCTTTAAAATTGCAGTCTTGAGCTGAATTGGTTCTTTATATTACAATTTTACGCGCAAAGCTATTATTGCAATAACTTTTCGTACACATATCTAAAGGTTTTTGAACAGATAAAAAAAAATTACATATTGATTCGCACTTGTTTTATAGTACTTAAAACAATCAGGCCATGTATAATTTCTTCACTTGTTAGCCTTCATATCATGACATGACGGATGATCGTGCGTGTGTAAACTCGTATTTCCACCGAGTTACAACCCGCTGACTCGTAAGGAGGAATTATACAGGTGATTATTTTGTCACAAGCGATCGCACTACACAAGAGACAGCGCCAATTTTCCAGGACCTGTCACTAGTAGGGAGTATGAAACAGTGATATTTCTTTTGATATTCTATCTAAATTAATCATATAACGGGAACTGTAAAAGTCACACTTATATCAGAAAAATAGGTTAGGCTGGCATTGAAATATTAAGAAAAGTGAGAAAAGCCATATAAACAACAGAGATAGAAACAGAGGGAGACCAAAGAAACGTTGGATGGAATATGTAAAGGAGGATATGTGTAGGAAGGGGTGACGGACGGATTCACTGGAGATAGAACAAAGTCGAAGGAATTCACATGCTGTGCCGACCCCACATAAATAGTGGGGCAAGGATAAGGCAGAAGAAGATTCTGTCTAAACGCAAGTTATAATATAATTTACGCAGTTTGTAATCAGGTAAAACAAGCGTGTCAAAGTTGTAAAATATTACATCCAAAGAGTCAAAGAGCTTATAATCTTTCAGCGTCATCTCGGGTCATCGAGGGACATATAACTTTTCGCAAATAGCTCTTCTTGAATTTACCAAGCATTCAATTTATTATTTGCATATTTGCATTTATTTGCATTTTCACTCTTTTCTTAAAAATCGAGGAATCATTCTTAAAATCGAGGAACATAATCCTGATCAAATGTGTGTAGCGTGGTAAAGTGTTATGTTTAACTCTGAGAATGTATAAAGTTGGTGTTCTGCGAATTTAATCACCGTCGGAGTCGCAGGTAGCGCCTGCTCGTCCATACTTCAAAGTGTCCCCTCGTTTCCAAGTGGCGAGAGGCCGCTGATCGCCCGCTCGACCTCTGCGAAGGCCGGCTTGGCTTTATTGATTTTTTATGCGCATTGTCCATTTCGTCCGTACCTACTACGCCCTCGCTTCGCCGCTCTGCGAAACGACAAACAAACACTGGGTCAAGTTTGCCACTCGAATACTTTGTCTACCTAAAATGGTACTCAACTTTTGGTATTCAAATCCTAATCCTCTCAAAGTAAAATGAATAAGAATGAGAAACTCGTTTAGGTATTAGGTATCATGTTGAAGATTAGACGCCTACGCAGAAAGTGAAGATGTTAGATATTATACCAACGACACTGCGTGACGGGTTAAATTTTGAAGTGGCTCCTTTTATAATGATTTTTATTTGGCTACTCTACTATGACAACTTTGCTTACAGTTCAATTTATGGTACTTCAAAGCCTTGAATGAATTCAAAGCTTAGACATTCCGCTAATGAGAGAGTAAAGATTGTTCGTATCTTTGAGACCTTAGATCAATCTTTCTTCAGATTTTTTTTTCTGATGCCTAATCAAAACGCTTTCCTCCTTTTTGTTGCAGTTTTAAGGGCTGGTTCTTAATCTACACAATACACAGTCTTCAAACAACGTGGGAGATTAGGATTATTATAAAATTATAAATTACTATCAATATGTTTATTGCATTCTAATCAAATTTATTAAAATCGAACTCTATCAAACCGGCCGCAACAGGAAGGATGGAGTTCTAAACGATGATTTTAATAGTGCCGTAATTAATCTTACCATGGATCAGATATTCTAATTAACAGGCCGGCTGTGTTCACATCCGCCGCGGATTAGTAACAACTCCATTATCTTGAGCCAGTAATGGAAACGACCGGTTCTGTGTAATGCCTTGATTTTTTAAAATTACTGGTTTCTGCACGTATTTTTTTCGGAATGGAACACATTTCGCGATTTCTATGCAGCAGCAGTCAAGTGTTATATAGGTGATATGAACAGTATGATTTTGTTTCTTGGCAGCAATTTAAGCAAATATCCTATTTTGTATTAATTTAATGACAGGACAGGATTAATGCCTCTTCGTTTTGCTCATAAAAAGGGACGAAAGGGAGCGTCATCTCACGTGTTTGTTTTGTAATTTGGACTAAAACTATCACCTATGTATGTATAGGGACCAATAACACACATTTATATTTCTAACAATTTGTTTATTTGTTTCAGATTGTGGACTGTGGATCAAAATTTTGGACTACACAGTAAGTTGTCATTAAATGATTATGTATCAATGCAGGACTTCACTAGTAATTATGATTGATTTGATTTGACATACTTATTAAAACATACATTTAAGGTTAATTTCGAAAGATGCCAACAACTTCACGATATTTAAAACCAAACGTTCGCGCAGTTTTTGCGATAGCATCCAAAATAGTCATTTACCAATTTGTTGTGCTAACTAAGCCGTGAACTACGTTACAAATTCACAACACGCCATGCGCGAGAGAACTGTAATTATAGTATGTAAGTACCAACCAACACGCTTTGATCTTGTTAACGTTTCGCATACGATGATCAGATCATCCGAGCGTTATTGAGTTGTCAAGTATGCTTTTGAGACGAAAATATTTTCTGGGCTTCCATTTTGGGCGGGCTTTGAGCTCTTTGGCGAGTTTTTGCGGAGGCATCCCAGGCATGCAGCCGTGTGCGGGTGGCAATGGCCGAGCTCGCAAATGTACGGCTCTTTGTGCTGCGTGACACATAGCTCTCGTATTGCATGCCATAACGATCCGTCTTTGTTCGGATGAGTTATGCTCGGTGCCTCGACAGTCCGCTAGATGAACGCTAACCGCGCTACAAATCATCGACTCTGCTAACTCACTCCGCAAGAAATCGCCCTCCCCGCCCGCGCTGCGCCGCTCCTCACCCCTCCGCCGCCTGGCGCCGTCTTCCCAATAATTCCCACCCTCCAAAGGACACATTCGCCGCCGCCACACTAAGCGATTTTCACACGAACGTCCCAATGACGTAAACACTACAATCGCGCGCCATTGCGACGTTAAAATTACATCGGGCCGTTTGAGCGCAGCACACACGATCATTAAACGTATATCTGTTAATAATAATTGCGATTGTCTGGTTGTACGTGCGCAGCAAGTTATGGCGCAGTTGCCAGGCGGCTTGTGCCTCTCCCCGCCCACTCGTGACCCCTCGGATCTGTGGCGAGAGCGGCATCTTGAGATGAAATGGCATTCAGTTTCGTTTTGTGACGGTTGAATGGGTGCCCGCTGCCGCGGATGTGTGTGAATAGCGTTATGTATCAACGCACGTCACGTACATAAGCAAGCACACACACACTCGAACTCGACATATCCCACACACCAATATCTGAATGTCACAATCTTATCGCTTAAACCTTTGCAAATAGAGAAATTCTAAGCGATAGCAGGCATTTCAATGCGTAGAGGTCATAGAAACGGGCTCATCACACGAGCTTGAGATTGTGGAGATTAACGCGCAGTATTGCACAAATTCCTGCTATGTCACGACCTGCATTACCTTGCAAAATGTACTCGTCGTTATGTTCTATTGCAATCGTTGCAAAATCACTCATCATCTCAATTATTTGTAAATTACCCACAGTTTTGGACAGAGTAGCCACGGCCACTATCATCAAAATCTCAGGATAGGTGACTCATTCCGTCATTTTTAAGGCTCTTGTCAGTGTCACGTACAAACAGTAAACGATTATCTCAAAGCTGCGCTCTCTGTTGTATCCTTGGCTGTGCTGCTTCTGAGCACAACTGATCACGAAATAATGGGAATAATGAGGTACACAATCTCTGTCGAAAAAAGCAAACTCATAGCAAATACAATTGTAGCTATGTAGAATGTGTCGACTCTGAACGAAATAGAGTTGCTGCTAGACTGATATTTTTCCATTGGCATGCACATTTCACGACGCCGCCTTCGGTGAATGACGGTAACAGTAGGTGCATATTATCTGCTGAAAGAAGTATTCTCACATTATTAGCTACGTAGAATGTTTTGACTCTGTACGAAATGGAGTTACTGCTAGAACACATTATATAATTTTTCCATTGGCTTGCACATTCTACGACGTCGCCTTCAGTGAACGACGCTACCAGTAGGTGTACATTATCTGCTGAAATAAGTATTCTCACATTATTGGCTACGTAGAATTTGTTGACTCTACGAAATGGAGTTACTGCTCGGAACACATGGTACAGTTTTTCCGTTAGCTTGCACATTTTTACGATGCCGCCGTCGGAGAACGACGGCAATTCAACACAGGCTGCCGGAGGCGCGCTCTCACGGAGACCGGCATACGTGATCTCCGGCAACCGGCGACGCTTTCTGACTCGATAACTAGGTACCCAGTGTAGGGTTACTTTATGCACAGCTAACCGGGAGTTCGGAATACTTCCCCTACTTTTGAAGCAGCTTTGATAACCGTCGTCGATTGTTTACGTTTGATGTTTTCCCTTATAATCAACTACAAAATTAAGCTGACAATTTAGTACATGGATATTGTCGAAAGTTTCTATTTCTGCAATTTAAACGTACAAATCGTGGCTTTTTCTAATTCTAATTAGATGCAAAGTTTAATAAATTCCGCAAAACATGTCCTAGTTTTGTGCTATTGCCCTGGCTGGCTTCTCCCTTTAAATATTAGACAATTGATTTTTTCCTGTGTGAATTGTTTATTCTCCAAGACTTTCGAGAATTTTATATTTCTGCTAAAAGAAAATACAATAGCGATAGGTTTTAGATAACCGCTATGAATTTTATTATGATGACGCAAAGTTATAGGTAAAGACGATTCAATTGCCGTGTGACGCAAATCAGATATAATAATGGGTTTGATAATTGGGAATGTGCTTTCCTAGTACTGGGATCTTTATAATTTTCCGCTATTAGGTGTATGTCAATCATTTTGTTGATTTATCGTAAACAGACCTAACAAGTTTTAGAGAAATTCCGCTCATAATGGAATATTTTTAAAGTCGTTATTTACGTTAATAAAATAAGATTTTTATTTGATCCAGTTTCAGTCAATTCATCACTTGTACTTTCGCTCGTTCAATTTTTTTTTGTAATCTTCCTCCAGCGCTCTAGCAATTATCGCTGCCATGTTCATTTGTTTGTATCATCTATAAACATTCCATATTCCCCATAGAGTTTATTAAAACATCCCTGTGTCCCAAAGCCTTACTCCTTAATTGGTATGCGTCGCCCGATTCTGCTGATCAAACGCGAATTCGGCTCGTGTGCGATAGGGAGATATGACACATCCAACGTTAGTGCCTACATACGTGCGATCGTATATTTATCGCTGAGCTACGTGAGAAATGGGACTGTTGTCTGCACTGACGGATCGTGTTATTGGACGCTTCTCGAGAATTTCCATTCCACTTCTGCTGCATATGAATTTTTGAAATGTCGCACCAGCAAAAGCCAACGCGTGAAATATATTCTACTCGTAGCAATAGTTGTTTTTGTGTTTCAGTCAGATATTAGGTTGTTGGTTTTCTTTGAATGGTATCCTTTATTTACTTTCGGTACGGGTTTACCTTAGAGTATACTCTGGCAAATACTTAGCTGTTTACTTTCATTGGTCTTTTCTAAACATGATAGGTGTTTTTCTTTTGCCTCAGACTTAACATACGATAAATCAGATTCTGTCGTTAATTAATTATGTCAAGTACGTTGAGTGTGCGTGTTTTGCATTTAACTCCCTGTGTTGATTATGTTAAGCGCTAATCATGCAAAAGATTTTAATCAAAAATATACCCACTAACGTAACCATAATTTTTGAATAAAGTTTGATCTTTTGAAATTCACACTTCCTAGGATAGTTTAGTCATCAATAGCAAGAAATGACAATATTATTCTTGCTTGCTACGTTCTGTAAGTTTTCATTGAAGCGTACTAACCTACATACACCCCACTGAGCTCCTTTGGGGCGAAGAGGAGATAAATAAACTACACTTCAGTTATTTCACATATCAACAAACAGCAATAATATCCCACGCGATAATGTTCTCGTATAATATCATATATGTAGGTATGTGTCAGAGGGAGGGTCGGCACGCCTCACGCCTCGGTAAACACAGTGTCGCGTTACCCGACGCCCTTTGGGGAGATGGGGCCGACAGGAAAACGGGACTAGCCAGGCAATCGCCGCTGTCCTTCGGACATTCGACGACAAAAATATATCAGTATATCCTATATTGCAAAATTATAAACTACATTAACTTCATACAGATGCTCTAGCGTAGTGTCTTCCTTCCTTTATTCCAGAATTCGGATTAAAAGAATGTTAGTTGGCTTTCACTTAGTTTAGTGTCCTTCTATATTTAACTGTTCTACATTTTCTAGCCGTATCATGGTTTACACTTAAACTTCATCCACCTTTCTTTTGTTTTTGTGTTTTTTGGTCCTCCATTTCTTGTACGGAACCTTCGTGCGCGAGTATGACTAGCCCTTGGCCGGTTATTTAATTTTTTCTTGATTGTTAAATAACGAAGTATTATTTCATTAAGCTAAAAGTTTTTAGACGAAGGTGCTTTTTAGTCAACTGTACGTGTATACAGAAATTGGTTGGTTGTTTTTAGCTTTATGCCTTATTTCGCCTTCGGTAAGCATTCCATAAATCACAGGTTTGTGAGGTGGAAACATCGCAAATTTTTGAAGCGTTCAGCCCTACCAGTCTTATATTGTTATTTACGAATTGATGATTCTGCTCGGTATCTGTCGCTTCTTTATATTGTTATTTACAAATCTGATGATTCTGCTCACTAATCAAATTACTGGGACTGTAATAAGTGTAATAACATTTTTTTAAATTAAATGGATTAGGTTAGGGGTTGGTGACATTATCAAGAAAAAGTTCCTTCTGATTCACCTCGAGAATGCTTACATTTATTTCAACGTCTCCCAAAGGCTACAGCAATATGATAGAATCAAAACAAACAAATTTGATCGACTGGTTATAGTTAATCAAAATCATATTTGAACAACAGATTGCTATTGACACAAACGAGAATCTGTAGTTTCAGAACGAGGACAACAAAACGAAACACGGAAACAAATATTAGCGAAGTTGAATCCAACTTTGACATGAAATAATAAATTTCTCGTTACGAACTGGGAGCAGGCGGATAGTTGGCGCGAACCGGGAACTCTATCTAATAACTGAGCGAATCAATTAAAAACTATCTCAAAGTTGCGCCGCGCCCCCGCTGCGTGATTTACGCGACTCGGCTAACTGCCGCAGTTTTGTAACTTTTTTTTCACTAACATATACATATGTTTTTTTGGTAAAATAGTTCTTCTCCTTATATTTAAGAGCGCTCTTCTCGGTGGAGTGGTTTTCATGTCTCTCTTTCTATCGGAAGGAAGAAAGGTAAGTTAACTAGTTACAAAGTTTTTTTTTTATGTTATCTTTTGATATGGTTTTTTTTTTATAACTGATATCAAAAGACGATGTTTGAAAGTCCCAGTTAGATTTCAGAGTACTTTTAGTTTCAATACGGGCGGGCCATAATTCTGTGAATAATTGTTTAAATTTTAGGAGAACTATGTAGCTAATAATTAAATTAATTCGCTTAAAAACGCGTTAATACGATTAAAATATTTTTATTTATTAAAATTAATTGAATGTACCTAACATAAGAAAAAGTTTCAGGTGTTTTTAAATTTTCATCCCTGTTCTATTTTGTTTATATTGAGATTATTGTATAGTTTACTAACTATAACCGTCAACAATATTTCCGTTATTGAATTATAGACATTCCTGTATCTTTAGGCAAGTTATACGTAAGTCATAAATAAGTACTCATCACACACAAATACTCACCAGTCCACTTATTTCAAGCTAAACTGACTGTGCAGTTAAAAAATAACTCTATCCCCAAGTAATACAATCCATTAAAGTAACCCTTGATCTGTGGCGTGCATATAAATGTAGACAAGATAAGGCATTTTTTTCACCATTCACTCTGCGAATGACTCGCCTGTCACATGTTCCAGAGTCTACAAAGTGATAATTTGCATACAGCAACACGTGTTTTAACTGACTTTCAAAAAAGGAGGTTATCAATTCGTCGCGATCTTTTATTTTATTTGTGTTTACCGATTGTTCGAAGAAGCCTGGATCGATTTGGAAAATTCTTTTTTTGTTTGATAGGGTATACTTGCGAGGTGGTCCCATAGAAATTTTCTCAAAATAACTTGTGTAGTTTGGGCGTGAAATCGGATTTTAGTTTTCAAAGATTATGCTAACTCCGCTTGTGCTCGTGCACTTCGTAATCAATCAGATAACATTTAGGGGTTACCACGCGGACTGACATTGACGCCCAATTCATCATCATCATCATCAGGTGTTTTTGTCTCCACTGAAGGAGCACTTGGCCAGAGCAACCAGGAATTGGCAATTAGACACCCAATTCATTGTAAAAGACATAAGAAATGTTTTTAACTAAGGTTAAGTAGTCATCAAAGACTTAAAGTAATTTAAGTAATTAAATCTAGACAGAGACGCTAGCATCACATAATTTCTACCTTTTTCCTAAACGATATCAGAAAAATGGATTGCAATCGATTAGTCTATTATTTTAGATTGTTCATATATTTTTTTGGCAAAATTCACCCAATATATAATACACGATTCTACATAGCAGCTAAAATATGAATGGCACTCTAGAATTAATAGTTTAAAATCATACTATACGTCGCGTCCGTTAGAGAAATGGGGCCATGACGATTGACAAACGTCACAGCATAGCGTAAGCCCGCGTTTTCACTGCGGACTTTCTAACGCTTACATTACAGCCTCATTTTTTTTCAATGTGCGTCTAGCTAAATTTGATTGTTGATTTTTTTTCTCGTTTTGTGTAATTCAACCGTATCATTGGCTATTGGACAAATAGGCTTAATAGCCAGTAAAATAAAATAACTTTGTGCAGGGCCGTGCATTCCATAGTGTTAGCATTTCCAGAAATCTCCCATAATTTAATAAATACTGGCAACCCAAAAAGGGTCTTTAATGTGAGAAAAATGGTAACACCGGCCACGCTGTCAGTGTCAAGAGAAGACATATTGCCGCGCGCGCCCGCGCTTGTCGGACATGAAGAGTGAAGCGTATTTTATTAGGATTGTAAATATTAACAGAATATACAAGATTTAAAGGAGCTTCCCGGTTTTATTTAAAAGTACCCTAATGAAGAAGTGAGTGTTACCCAGACGACCCGGAGATTCCAACAAGTCAGAAGCGAGATTGGTAATCTACGCCCGCAACTGCAGTTTGTACGTATTTATTACTCAGTTTGTACACAACTCAAACGATCGGTAATCGATAACATAACGGTAATTGAGTTAATAATACAACATGTATCATATACCAATTCAGCATTAAACAAAATAAATAGTGACACTGCTCATAATTGCTTATTACACATAGGGTACCTACTTCTTACAGTACCTACTCTATCTACATAAAGATCAGTGTTATGGAAGTGAAATCAAAAGGCTTGTTTTTGTCATATTGTCATACAGTTAGTTATACTTTTAAAATACAACTAACAGTGATGAAAATCTCGTCTGAAGTTTTAGGTCTCATATTTCTGAAGTTTTATGTAACATTCAGGAAGTGAACATTACTTATACATAAAGGTAATCTTTTAATTTGTTAGCGTGGATGATTCCTGGTTAAAGCTTACATATAATTAATGCTTTGTGGGAGATATGTTGATTTCAGCTAGCAACAACAACAAGCCCTCTGAGATGAAAGGCAATGGTTGCTCCACAGACAAGAATTTAGCTCTTTACTAAGAAGAAGACAAGCCCTATCATATTTGTCGAAGGATTGTCTTTACTCATATTGGAGAAGAAGAATTAAAATTAACACCGATGTCACCAATATGGTATGTATTCAGTGTACTAATGACACATGGACCAACTGTACTTACATGATGGACTGTGTTAAGGTAACTATCTTACTTCCTACTAATATTATAAATGCGAGGGTGAGTTTGTATATTTGTTTGTTTGTTGCCACTTCAACCACTGAGCCTATTTGGATGAAGTTTGATGTGGATATGGTTTGGTACCCAGGGAGGGGCTAAGATGGTTTTTGTACTGAGGTTACCATGGGGAGCGAAGCCCATGGGTACAGCTAGTAATATATAATTGCACAAGTGTGCTAGCCGTGAGAACACATTTCTAACGTTATTGACAATCCTATATATTTGTATGAGTAGAGTATGTACGAGGGTGAAGAATCTGTTTATTTTAAGTTGCGATCATATGGCTATAATATTATATGATAATTTACAGCACTATGAGATATACTAACACATTTTGTGAAATTAACTTTATGTGTAAGTTCACCATTCAAGAATTCAAGTGTAAATATGCAAAGAGCTTAGTTAATTGATTTCTTTAAAGATACGAATATTCAGATAACTAAAACAGAATAGAATTTAAGTTCAGGATAAGTTATTGCTTAAATAAAATAAAATAAAATACCAATTAGTGGAATAGAAACCTTACAGTGAGACCATACATACATACAGTCACGTCTTTATCCCTAACGGGGCAGAATATTTTGTACCTCGTGATTCTAAGCAGACAGAGCCCAGGGTATTAATACCATGTCAGATATTTAAAACCTTAAGAAGTATGTATTGCTATCAGTAGTATTGTTATTACATCTGTGTGTGATTGCATGTACATTGTCAGTTGGTAATGAAAAAAGAAACTAGATGACGAGTGTAATAGTAGCTATAGTACCTATTTTAGCAATGTACTTAATAAAGAAGTACACTGACATTTACCAATGGGTAGCTAGCCTTAGGTCGAGTAGCAATAAATAAATATTGTGTGTTGTCACTGAAACATCATACTGTTTCCTATATTACTATATGTTTACTATACTTAATAGAAATCCGACGCGTGGGTTTTAAGTTAATGAAGTTTACGAGTATGTAACAAATATTCTTAAATATTCAGGCTTAATTGTATTAGGTACTAAAATGTTTGAACCACTTATACAAGTCACGTGCATACACAGACATAGATGTACCTCTGTGTGTTCATACTTTTTAGATGTAGGTTCCCCAGTTTAGACTGTTTAAACAGCAAGCAAGTTATATAAAAATAAAAGTAAATTAACGAATGATATTACTAAAGATAGAGTATGTATGTTAAATGTCTGGGTATTCATTAATCCTAAGGGAGGTAGTGGATGCAGTTAACGGAGTAGTCACTGTGTGTGGCTCTGAAATTATGATAAAATAGCTCCATTATCTATTTACTTTCATACATGATTAGTATGTAATGAGGATATCACAGGTGAAGTTAAGAGTGGATGGTCACCAAAAATATCATCAACAATAATAAAAAGAAATAATTGAAGACAAATTAACTCACCTTAATTCCTGTAGGAGAAATATGAATTGGATATTAATATGTATTTTGAACCATTTAGTTATACCCACACATAGTAAACACCAATGCAATGAAATATTGCATATAAGGGTTTTGATATGTGTTTGGGGTTGAAAGTGTCAACACAAACACCTGCAAATGTGTCCATAATACCAGGTTGTTCCCTTAGTGCTATCACATGTATCGATAATGTTTATATTTCTTGTAAGGAATTAAAATCTTAGTGCAAGATAACGTTTAAATGTTTTGAACTTAAACTTGATAAAGATGGTTGGGACCTTTGTCTAGTTAGTGATATTTGATATTAATTTATCCTATATTTGGTGTGACACAATACAATATTTTAACATTATAACATGATAATAAGTTAGTACAGTATAACTGGAGTGTAGTACTGTATAACTATAAAAGTCAATATTTCACTATCACACACCTTAGATGTTACATACTAACTAAAATCTATATACTGCTCCAATTTCTAATGTTGCAATGCCCTATCAGAGTGCATGTGGCAAGTACCTATTAGAACCAGTGAATAGCTTGTACGTCCAGACCGGAGTCATAATATTGTAGCTGTCATAGAAATAGCCATATAAAGTTCATTGATTCAGTTTAAATTATTTAGACAAGACCTTTAAGATATAGGCATAGCGTAGTGCAGTCATAGAACTGAGAAAACTGTTAAGTACTACTTACTTGAACTAGGAAATTAATGATTTAGTATAGTTGACATATTTTATACATAAAGGTTAATAAATTTAAATACATAGCTAAGTCCTCACAGTCTACTTGGCCTTTTCGGCGTTTGAAACATGTTCGACGATAAATAATAAATAAATTTGGTACACAAGTGAATGGGACCGAATTGAATGTGAATCATATCGGTTAAGGAGTTACAGAGCTACCAAGATATGGGGTTAACATGTGAAGCAAATTCAAGGCGAATTTCAAATCTAGTCTATTATATTCAAAATAATTAGATGAAGTTACTGAGAAGTAACTAAAGTAAGTTTTTCTTTGTAACGATAAATAAACTAGTAAGAGTAACTAAAGTACTTAAGTGAGTACATATAGAGATTCGTCTCTTGTGTAAAATAATAGTCAGTCTGAAATACGTCGCGACTACATTAAAGAGGCACTACTCCTTGGTACTCTCAATAATTCGTGTTGGTCACAACATAACTAAATAAATAAAAGACTAGACATCTGTTAACTGTAGCTAATAGATACCATGAGCTTTCTAGTAAGTGGTTGAGCCTAGTAAGGGTGAGGCAAACTCATATATCAAAATTATATAAACAAACTTCTTAGTTATCAGGATGATCGAACGAATGTTTTGTTTCATTGTTGATTAAGAAGTGTTGTTGTATAATAAAAGCTATTTGTCTGTCACCTTAATTGTTAAGGTGATGTATAATTAAATGGTGCTACTCAGAAATTGGGTTACCTGATGGTCTCATGAATTTACAAATGGTAAATTCATAACTTTTATTTATTTTTATTTTATTTATTGTTAACACACAAAACAGATTACAATCGAATAGAGGATCAGTATTTTTATGCGTAAAAGTATCGTTCTAAATTATAATCCAAAAGATGTGTGCCTAAAAGCATAATCACATAATGACTATTTAATACTAAGGAGCGCTGATATGTTGTAAAAATATTTAAGTAAAATCAGTAGCTTTAATTACATTAATATACCTATATGAAATTTACTAAAGAGACTAGGTGATGTTTATTTGCCTCCGGAATTGAGACAATGTCATATGAAAGATATCAATATCTCTGTTGGACGTAAGAATTTCGTTGTAATGGCGGTACATTCTAACTATTGGGTTATAGTACGATGTATTATTTGAGAAGACGTGGAGGACAAAAATATTATAATTTGGATTACGTGATCTGAATCTAGTGTTAAAATTTAGAAAGGAAAGCAAGTTAGGCGAATCTATGAGATTGTGTATGATTTTATACAATAGAACAAGTTCATTTATATTGCGTCGAGTTTCAAGGGAGTTCACACGAAAATAATCGAGACGATCTTTATATGAGGTGGGTCTACGGCCCATTCCACAACTAAAGCTCAGAATTCTAAGGAATCTCTTTTGTACACTTTCAATCCGATTGCAATGTACCATATAGAAGGGAGACCAAATTAGAAGGGAGAGCAATTTCATGTATATGTATAGAATAGGAAAAGCTAATTCTAGAGGGAGTATCCAGTCACTCAGAGAAACACCCAGTGTACACGTATTCGTTTATGGCGGATCGATAAATACGGAATATATATCTTATTAATCTAATAAATCGTATTTATGTGTTGTACAGATTGGAAGTAGCAGCGAGCCTGCGAGTGGCTACGGCTGCAGATCAGTACGCAGTAGGCCGTGTGCCAAACTGGCCGAGCGGTAACTGTGGCTGAGACGATAAAAGAGATAGAAATGGCTCGCGTAGAGGCGCGAGAGGGCAATGGGCCCGGCTATCGGTTAATGTGAACCGAATGATGACAAAGGTATGAAAATGATACTTAAAATATGAGATGCCCGCGGGTGGCATCGACAGTCGGTAGGCACGTGTCCAAACGGTGGCAAACGGTAACCGACTGTCAAGGGAATATGCTATGTAAAGTATCAAAGATAAATATAGTCTACAGAAGCATTCATTCAGCGAATGGCCAAATAATAAAAAAAAGATATGACATGAGAATTCAATATTTGAGTAAGAAAATTATATGGGAGGCAACAGCCTCACGCACCACTCAAGTAAATCGTGATGATGTTTTGTATAGTTTGGAAGAATAATAAAGGCTCAGAAAGTAAAGAGAGCGTCTAGATGAGGATAAGAATAATTTTATTTGCTTGAATGTTCGGAATATTCTGCTGGAATATGTGCAATTTACTTAAAAGATAAAAATGAAGAAATACGTAATCTAGTGAAAGCGAGAAGACAGTCACTAAGAGCAATAGACATCAGAAGAGGAAATAAATATGTTTGGTCATCTGATACAATTCTATCGACCAAGAGCGGACACCAAACAATTTGTATAAAACGTCATAGAAAAGTCGAATCAAGGAGAGTAAGGGAAAACCGAGAAGAGCATCTAAGGAGGAAAAGCGCAAGTCCTACTCTTAAAGGGAGGCCAAATGAATAGCTCAGGGCAAAAGAGGATTCGACGTAGAATACGGAAATTACTGCGCCGACAAGAACAAAGTCTACAAATAAGTAGGGACTTAGTATAAAAGGCAATATTTGGCCTGCATAGTGAGATACAGGTGGCGGCATGAAACTCTAGCGCTAACATTGCTTGCGCAGAAGTCAAAAATGAATACTGTACCCATGCGCAGTATCCCCTCTACACTTCACTCAGCGTTAAACTTACGTGCCGCTACTTGTGTATAATTAATACATATTTACAGGATCGTTTATATATGTGCTAGTAGCTATTCTTGTAAGTAATTTCTATAAATGTAAAGTGCTGTAATTGTTTGTGTAACTCAACTGTAGATGTATATCTCACAAAAATGGAATCTGTTAATTTATTGTTTCAAGATTATTGTAATTGGAATATGTTGCTATTTGGTGATACTTCTTACTCAATATTAGTCAATTACAATGCTTCCACTTACGAAATATAATTTGTTTGTAAAAACTTTGATGCACCAGTAACATATACTTAAATATAAAGCCAGCATTTCAAAGAGCAAACATACAAAGGACTTATTCCATAAGTTATAATTATTAACTGTTAGTTATACAAACATACATATTTTCACGCCTGTTTTCCACAGGGGTAGGCAGAGGCTATTGTGACTCATTATCATAAAAATAAATATTACTTAAGTATGTTTATAAAAAGTTTTTTGAATAACTTAGTTGAGTTAGTTATATTGAGTTACTAAAGTTTAGCCAGAACTTACATTGCATTTTAAAAAAAAGTATAAATATGTATTATACAAATATGATTAATGTTATTTTCTAGTTAAAAGATACCTGTTTAAATTGTCCTATTCATGTTAAGCAACAATAGTCAATTTCTATGTACGACGATACATTTTACCTACTTATGCTGTGGTAAATGTAAAATAAAATAATTATAAATTCAAATTATCATATTTAAGAGCAATGGGATATATTTAATTGCTGTGTGCCTTTATACAAGAAAAATGAATGCAAAACTAATTTTGTATTCAGTAGTTATCATCTTTAAACATAAGCATGTCCTCTGCACACATGTACATACATTTATAAGAATATGTATATGACAATTTCCACTATGTGACATACTACATAAGGGTTGTTAAGACATAGCATTTTAGAAATTATTTTAAAAATAGGTATAATCTAGATAACATAATAATGAGGCAAATATTTTATACAATTTAATTAGTAAAGAAAATCTGAGTTGTAGTAATAAGCTTCAATGCAGATATATATGTCATTTGGTTCAAATGTCTGTTATTTTTTTACAGTTAACCTATTATTATTATTTGAAGTTTACTATGGAAATTATGTAAAGTTATATTCTGGTGGTCTGAAATGAATAAGTTTTATTGTATTGATAAATATTCATTTAAATATTGTGAGCTGATAGTTTTTCCTCTTTACTTATTAAAAAAGGAAATCTTTTGTAAACATCGTTACATAACTAAATTATATAAGTATACTTATGGAATGGAAATCTGTGTTAAAACATTACCAACATACATGTAAGTGTGTCCAATTGTCCAGGTAGATACATACCTACTTAGTTATCTTGCAAGTCTATACTTGTTTAAACAATAATAATAATAATCTGCTAGGTACTGCACTTAGTGCTCGACTATAGTAAAGTTAAGAGTATTGTGATCCAGTAGTTTTTCTAGATATTATATATATGAGTAATTTTGTCATTTTAAACTCAAACTGTGCTGTATCATCTATAAAAACCTAATTGCATTGGTCAAACCCTAATATACCCAGGTATATAATAATAAATTCTTCAACAATGTATATTTGTAACGTGGAGGTTAACGTCCCTCCCTATTTATGCCATTTATTTAACCCATGTACATGAGTTGTATTGTATCTCTCTCGATGTACATTAGCAATGATGTAATTAATCCCATAATCAATTTATTAGTTATTTCAATTAGTAAACAAGATAAATTGCCTGTAATTGTCATCTTATAAAATAAGTAAAATACTCTTAGAAAAAGCCACCTTGTTCCGGTTGTTTTAATACAAAACTAACAGCTGTATTACAGTCAATATTCAAGTCATGATGATGACTTGATGATGATGATTCATGCTTTTAATACGATACGGAAGTAAAATAATAGATAGGTACTTGATATTATTTAATGTATAAAAACGCTAATGTAATATAAAAAAAAAGATATTATTTCAATATAGAAGGTAGAAGTTCTCTGCCTGATTGGCTTTTGAAACATTACTTAATTGTTTAACAGTTATAAAATATAGTAATTAGTTATTTTAAAGGAAAAAGGACAAGTGTTAAAGTTAAGTCTGCAATATTTCTATTTCTATTTCAATATAAACGTTAATATACTGTAATTACGATTCTAACTTTTACATAAAATGAGATGCAAAATTGCAAATGTTTACTGTTATACTAACATATACTTACCTAAGTTATTGAATCTTTGGATATGCGGACATATCCCATATCAGAACGGCCGAGGTTAGTAGTACTTTGTCAGTTATTTTATCAATATGTTAAGCATCAGAATATATTTTCAAAGGAATATTCTAAAGAGAGAAAGAGTAAATACTGGGTTCATGTAGTATTGACTTATAATGTAATTAATTTATTTTCTTCTTTCGAAATATGTATAAAAGACTTCTACAATATTCGTAATAAGTATAAAAATAAGACTTGTATAAATGTTGCAAAATGATCCATGATGCTTGTAGTTCTTTAGAACCTAATTAAAGACCAAGCTGGAAATGCTAAGTCAAAATATTGTAGTTACAATAATATATTTGTTATTCTCTAGCAGCGTTAGTTTTAAGCAATCTCTGGCATCAGGAATAGGGACATTCCTGTTAGCAGAATGGCCGTCTGTTAGCATTTCCAGAAATCTCCCATAATTTAATAAATACTGGCAACCCAAAAAGGGTCTTTAATGTGAGAAAAATGGTAACACCGGCCACGCTGTCAGTGTCAAGAGAAGACATATTGCCGCGCGCGCCCGCGCTTGTCGGACATGAAGAGTGAAGCGTATTTTATTAGGATTGTAAATATTAACAGAATATACAAGATTTAAAGGAGCTTCCCGGTTTTATTTAAAAGTACCCTAATGAAGAAGTGAGTGTTACCCAGACGACCCGGAGATTCCAACAATAGAGACATGTAGACGTTGTCTACCCGGTCGATCGCTAGTATATGCGCATTTTTTAAATTATTATATAAAAACGATTACGCGCTACACGTCTTTTAAATTGCGCGCTCTTTCCGGCCGTTCTACTCCAAAGTCGCTGTGTCGCTACCAGCGCGGCGGCGGCGCGGCGCACCAAACGTAAGTAGGTACGCGCCGAAGACAAATATCTAGATGGCTTGATTTACACACATGCATAGGTAGCTAATGTGTATGAATAGGCTTTTGCGCCTGCGTTTGTGTGCATAAACGTCCTTCATGGACACACCACACACGTAACAAATGCACACATAAAGCTAGAGCTGAGACCGAGGCTGTGGCCAATTAGAATGTATCAATATTTTTATTTGTTCCTGTGATGTCACGAAGGTCACGACAACAAACCCTATTGGCTAATTGTAGTATTAACCAATAGGGTTTCTTATCGTGCTATCGGTGCTATGCTTCCAAATTAGAAACGCGTAATTCATCGAAGATTGTATTGATATGTGTTACACATTTTTTTGCCGGATTATATTTAGTTCGGTGATTTAAGTACCTAGTTTGGTTACTGAGTTTGTTTACAAATGCATAGGTATGAAAGTTTTATTTAAAACTTAATAAATTGGTGCAAAGTTTTACTTGTGAATGTTGTATAACAAAGTGATTGCTTGTTCAAACTGAATAGTGATTGTTTATTATCAAAACCAATAAGTATTCACAAATGGCCACTGATTTTGGAGGACGTAAAATCGCGTAAGTTGTATTGTAGTCTACCCAAACAAAAATATCTATGCACGCCCCTGACTTTGTGCGTAACGACTAGTTTTTGTGTCGATTGTACTTTCTTTTCATTACTGAAATTCGTATGAAGTCAATGAAGCTCATTTTCTTCCTACAGGCGAGCAAAACGCGAGCCTTAGGGACTAACATAGGATCTGTCTTAAGTCCACGTAACGTAATTTGATAACTACGTAATTTGTATGTACGTATTTTAAAAGTAGCATTGCCAATTTAGCTATTAATTAAGTACTGCTGTAGAAATTAAAGGAATTTGAAGTGTGCTTTCCTTTCGGCTCACTGTTTATTTTCCGAAGCATCTAATTACACTAACCCTGATGGCGAGAACACGCTTTTGTAATGCTAAGCTCGTAATTAACACGTACACGCCTAACGAGTACGTCTACCGCTTCTTTTTTGCGGTGGACCAATCGTCGTGTATACAGTGTTGCCAGCCGTCCAACGTGTCCACCCTGTCTGACTTTTGTCTGGATTCAAAATATTAAGTTCTTGTTTGCCGTCATAAGTACCAAACGTATTCCTGCGTCCAGGATTCCTGTTTGAAAGTTGTTGGAAGTTCTAATTCGTGCTTAGTCGGCTGAAAAAACATATCCCGGCTTTAAGTGCTAAATGCCCAGTCAAATGAAGCGCTACGTGTAATTCTTTAATTTATTAGATTTATCTGCGACGTTATCCGTGTCGTCGACGGACAATACCCCGAAAAATATGAAGAGTATTCTTAGATATCATTGAGAGGCAACAACAACAATAGTGAGGGATTAAAGGCGGCAGATGATGATGAAAAAGTATCTCATGTGGAAATCCAAGTGATAAGCTATTACTTTAAACTAAGCGTTTAAATTTCACATTTAAATTAGGTATATTATACCTATCTCGGTTAGAGCGTGGCAACCCTAAGTGTGAATGACCGTGTCGTCGGGGAGCGTATGCAAATGATCCTCTTTCACTATTGGCGCAGCCTCAGCCTGCGACGTAATATTTATAGCATCACCTGTAAAATATTAGTCGACCATAGATTTACGTATATTGCTCTTCATGCTCTTACTTAAGGATGCCCCTTAAGACTATTGCCTCTTGGGCCTGTTGCTCCGTTTATGTGGGTCGTTGTAATAATTTGATCAATTGATTATGTGTTGTGTTGCATTTATTATCAGACAATCAAGAGAAGATGTATGGTATGGATCCATCCAAATACAAACAATTACAGCTTTTCCTTTTGACAACAACATTTTTTATAAATGCAAGTTGAGCTACATTCCATCAACAGAAGATTCACCGATTTTCATGTAAAACATGCAGTTCAGTGAACCTCCTGAAGATAAGTGCATTTTGCATCTCCTGTCCGCTATTATATTCTGGATCTTGTGTCCGCTCCCGCACTCTGCGCACCAATCATGAAATTTGCTTGCGCATAATAGCACAAAATTCGTTGCTGCATCAGTGAATATGCCTAAGCAATAGCAAAGCAAAGGCTCTATCATCCCTATAAAATTGAGACTGAACTCAAATTGAAGAATCGCAGAAGAAGAAATTAAATTAGTGGGCGCCAAAACAATTCCTTATAAATACTAAATATTAATCAAAGTCAACGTTAATTAACGCTTTGTACGAGTATCTTAGACTTTTCTTATGGATTATCTGTTAATCCGCTTACCAGGTTTTAATTAATAAATTCTTCATTATTGGGTGGTATCGATCTTTTGGCGGATGTTGACACACGCTCTCAAGTTCAGTCTTATTAGATGTTTTCCTATGATGTCATGCAGTTGAATGAACCGTTTTAGAATCGAACTGCGCGTAACAGGATTATTGGTCAGAAGTCAGTACCACTCCATTCGCGTATACCAGCTATTTATAGAAATATATTATCATTACCTTCATGGTTACTATATTTGGGATTAGATTGGGAGGTTTGAAGCTCATTCAAGGTTAAAAATTATTTTTATTTTATTTACCTATGTCCTGTTGGTTAGTCAACTAGTAAGGAAGTTTATGAACAATTTGGTAAAGACCATGGTGCCACAATTTTTCCAACCTTTTTAATTACTATATTCAGTTTTTTACTATTTCTGTAGAAATTGAGTACTACGATATCATTTATATGAGTAAGGAATGTGAGCGTCGGTTTGACAAATTGCCTGGGTTCAATTTCTCTACATTTGCCAGAGCACGTTCAATCCGTATATATCATTCAGTAAAGTGAATTTCATGAAATAAGAGCTCTTTCACTTATTGTATACTAGCCGAAGCCCGCGACTTCGTTCGCGTGAACTTTATGTCTCTGGAAAATGCTCATCAGGCTGAACAACTTTTACTAAGGCGGCATTTTTATATCTCTTACAGTTTAGCTGGACCATTATGGTTCTGCATCAGGCGTTCCATTTTCCAAAATCATTTATACCCTATATGTTGCCCAGGCTTAATAGCTATATAATAAAAAAAGTTTCGTTCGAATCCGTCCAGTATTTCCGGAGATTAGCGTGTACAAACAGACAAACAGACAGACATTTTTTTTTAAATTCATACTCTATTACTACGTCTCCATCGCCCCCAATATTTTTTTTGGAAATATATTTAATGTACAGACACACTTTTTTTACTGTTTTATTATATGTATAGATATGCCAAGAGTGACCCATAATAGTTTAGGGGTTAAGTTTCCTCGTCATAAATCACAGGACAAACAGTTGAAAAATGCATCGGAATTCAGAAGTTGCCTCGCGTCGATGTCTCGTTTGTCTGGTTAACTGCTGTTTGCTTTAATTTATGTAACTTTTTTTGACAGCTGCATTATAAAACAGCTATTTGAGATTGATATTGGCTATTAACGCTGAATTTATGAAGTTGCTGTGTTTTTAAGTTTGGTGACAGAAACTTTGGACTAGTTTGATAGTGTCACTACAGCGCAGACATAACTTGGAAGACATTTTTATAATTATCACAATATTTGTGAGTTTAAAATATACCGTTTTGGACAGTTGTAAAGTCCTGAATAACGTTAAAAAGCGTTGGTTGCCGTCGTGATCGAGCGATAGCCCTATCGCGTCAGTCCATCTCGCAAATGGCGGTCGCTTCCGACTGGCTACACTGCACCACACCACACCACACGTAAACATGCCACGTTGGTTGACCGAGCCAAATGGCCACGCTGGACGCATATCTATTACGCCTACATTTTGATTGAAATATTTGAGCGTCTGACGTCGATATGGCTCGCCAAATACAAAACTACAAAAACACAAGTAGTGAAAAAACAACGAAGTTATAACTTTCTAATTGACGAGGAGATAGTTTCAGGTGCGACAGTGCAATCTCCAATCGACCGTTAGTTAGGCGAACAAAGGCTCGATACGATAGGCTGTTTGACGTCGAGCGTGACAGCCAGTGGAGTGCCGCTGTCGTTTGCGACACTAACTGGCCATTCAGAGGTTCTTGTATAGTTACTTTTGCCCTCGATGCTGAAAACAATGATCAGCCAGGTCAGACTAGAGACAGGAAGAAAAAACTTGAGTATATGGCGCAGACATAACGTCGTTTATTTTACAAGGGGCCGATGAAATTGAAAGCTATTGATGATGTAATGGAATTGGGCAGGACACCTTGCTAGGTGTGGTGATGGCAGGTGGAGAAAAATATTAATAGAGTGGTGGCCCATAAATAATAAGCGCAGCGTATGCATTCATTGAGAGAGGCCTATTCCCAGCAGTGGGAGGATCAAGGCTGTGGATGATGATGATGATGGTATGCGTGCTAATAATGGTAACAACCAAGGATGCCAAACGCGATGCGAAATGGCGAAAACAAAACCGCTCGTCGCTCTGGGCAGTCAGTGAGACCTCCGCCTTGTTGCTAGGCGCGTCTCGCGCATGAGAAAGCAAACGAAAGCGGTTCGCTTTCCCGTTGTCTTGTGTTGCGACACGACTCGCCCCGTTGACCAATCATGCAAACATTTAGCCGGTCATTTTATGAAGCAATTATTGTTTTGGGTAATGTAAGTAATTGAAATGTAAGAGATTTGGTTTTTTTATTGAACTCACAGTCCCGTTTGGCTGATTAATTATTAAGATTTTTTTAATCTTTTAGAACGAATCTATGTTGAACGTCTTCTTGTGAAAAAGAATCTCAAAATCCAATAGGAAGTATAAGTAAGACACACCAGTTTATGGATAACAAACAGTGTCCTAGATAAATCCCACATTATTAATGTTGTTCTAATATACCTAATAAAAATACAGTATACTTGAGTAAGTATCTATGGGATACAAGTCTATAGCTTACTTTAGAGCTGGTTTAATCTGTGTAATTTGTCCGTATACATTTATTTATTTATTTAACCTAAAGATGTCTAAGCATTTGCGATTTATGCAAAAAGTCATTATTATACACGAGAAACGACTTAAATTTCGTTTTTCATTAAAATATACGAAAAGAAACAAAACTCAGTAGTAGACATCTGGCCCTCAGTAAATAACGTTCCCGAGGAGATTATTTCGTTATTTATGTGAAACAGGATGTAGCATCCAAGGTCTCAGCGTCCCTAGAGAATTCTGCGTAGTAACTCAATTTCGAGAACGTCGATCATCTTTGTGTGTTTCAATCTTGGATACAAGTTCGTTTGATGTGAAAAAAATATGTCATAATTAGTTATTTTTTCCATTTTTTGTATGTATTACAGTGGGTAGAGCTTCCAATATTAAGTTTTTATCGTAAGAGAAAACATGAATATTATTTCAAGCAACGTAACAATAACTTTGTCAGATATGGCATGTAACAGAGCTCAGAGAGTATCATATTTTATTTCAATTATTGTATTCGAGCTATTATTTTTCTCAGAGGTTACCTCAGGTTAGTCGTACCGTACGTACGTTGAAAATATATCTTGGAACTGTATGCATGACCTGCGCAGCGACCCATGAATGCACTAGCTTTAACGACTTGTGCTATCTATGATACAAGCGAAGAAAAACCGTTATCTGCAGTTTTTGCAATAAGAATAATTTACATCAGGTTAATTCGCTCTCATTTCCGTTCCTAAGAAGTTGAGTTTACATAGCTTTCAATAAAGACAGCTTTGTATGAATTGTGACTTTAAGAGGATGTTTTATAATAATGTAGGATGTAGAAACAAGACCACTAACATTTCTGATGACTAATAGTCATATTTCACTTAATCGTAAGAGACCTTTAGCAAATATTTTTTTATTTTTCTAAAAGAAAACTTTATCTAACAAAAGTCAGACTAGTTGATTATAATTATCATCTCCTTTCAGCTTAGCCTTGATGACAACTATTCGTAGTAAAATTAAAAATGACGCAAATTTAAGTAATAATATAGTTTATGAATAATGTAAAAGATGTGAAGCTATAAAGCTAGTGTATGCCATCATATCGTGTATCATAATATCATGCATAGTTCTTGTAGCTTGAAAAACTAGGGCGTGGACTCTGAACCTTTCTCGATATGGCGCCGCTGGCGTGTCCCTATTACATGCTTCAGTTTATCACTTTGCGGATCGCGCATTATTTTATCATGCGTTATATGAATATGATCTTTACAGTCATTTAGAAGACGACGTACGCGTAGTTAAAATTCTTTTTTAATTGCTTAAGATTTAATAGCACACTGCTACTGGTAATTTGGTTTCTCATGCATGATCATTATCATCATTAGTCCAAAACTTTTTTCGGCCTGTAAATTTTACTAATCGCATTCTGTTCTTTTTTGTAATCATTTTGACACGGACTCACGTAGGCGTCTATTTATTTTTATTATACCGACTGTAATTGTAGACTGCAAGCAAGCAAAATTTGCCGTGCACTGTGTGACACATAATGTATGACATAACGAAATAACTTGTCGCCACAAGTCGCATGTGCAATAAACGGATTCGAAACTGCTAAAGTTGCACGTTTGTAAATGCACACTATTTGCTTGCGCAGCAGCTATTCATAGCTGACGCGGAACCGCAGCGTAGTCAGTTTCAAACCAATAATAATACTGAAAGACAGTTCGTTCGTTTCCGCCTTGACTCCAGTTAAGCTTACCGCACATTGCCTGTTTAACTTAAGAAACATTATAGTTCTTATTTCATTGTTGTATACATTCGACATATTAATTGATCTTATAGGAATAAGAATACAAGTTGTTGATATGACTATAAACGATGTTAAATAATACAATTGCTTAAGTTCTAATAAATTCTATAAAGTGGTGTTTATATGGATGATGTGATTGTAGCGTCTACATATGTGAATTCACATTTATTTTTAATTA
The DNA here is from genome assembly GCA_963555685.1 of Acrobasis consociella. Classification (NCBI taxonomy): domain Eukaryota; kingdom Metazoa; phylum Arthropoda; class Insecta; order Lepidoptera; family Pyralidae; genus Acrobasis; species Acrobasis consociella. Next base: position 4,386,194 of record OY743127.1, read on the forward strand.
TTGTTAAACGAACATATATAAAGATGAAAGAAAATAATAATTGTGAATTTTCATTATTGATGTAATGAAATAACTCTAATTAAAGTAACCGAAATTGAAATCTGCTGGAATAAAACTGGTTTTTAAGACAACTGATTCGATAATCAATATGCGGTCAGCTTTAGCAGAACTGGCTGACTCAGCGAAGCTGCCGGTACGCACTAAGCGATTTCTCGGGGAGTCTACACAGCGTTGTGCTTACAAAGAGGTTTCAAGTAATGTGCCACTCTGTCGATCTTGCATAAATTGTCAACCGCCTCGTACACTACGTGATAAGTGTTGTTATCGACTTTGGAACGTTGTTATTAAACATGCGCTATTTTTGATGTCCTTTCCCGTAGAATCTTGATGGACCTTGTGCAAATGATCTGTCGTATAATAGATGTGTTTATTTTCCTCCTATTTTTCTCTGAATAAATTAGTTGTTAATATGATAATACGATCACGTAACTGTGAGTCACCGCCTCTTTGCCATTGCTCGTCTTTAATGTATGCAAGAGATTAAACACATTATGTATTTTCTATTAGGTCAGTTTTAGGCTATAACAATATCCTTTACGTTGATCCAAATTCAGGTGAAAACAAACTTGTAGGTTTAATCACACCCCGAGACGTAGAATGGGGTCATACGAGAATCCCACAAAACGGGTCCTGCACTACTAAAGGGGCAATAACTGTTTATGTCAGCCATAAGCTGAACAAGCGTTCGGCTCCTGACGCCGATCCAGAAACAAGTGCGCCATTTTAAAAATCAATCCGTGCGAAATTGCTTGCCATTAAAAATTCAGCTGAGCACGCCAGTATTGGTTATTCAGCGCTTTCTTTCTGACTTTATAAAGTATATTTTATTTTTAAGTTGCCATTAAAATGGAGATGATGACATAACTCTGTGTGATCGCTGATCAGTAATAAATCGTCGATTTAACGTCTGCTTTGATTTAAAATAGCTAAATAATATTTGGATATGTTGAGTTGGCGCGACTTATGACTATAAAGAAACGAAATCTTTAGATATGGATGCTTTAAAGATATCATTATGTCATCATAAATATAGTCATTTAAAAAATTACACAACTGAATGCATTTTGGAGTGGTATATATTATCATGAATTCGATGATTCTGTTTCGCTCTTCAGTGATCAATTAAATTATCTCCTATGAATATTTATTCATAGGAGATAATTCTTTTTACATCATCAATTTTACATCATCAATCAATTCTTGTTACATCATTTGATGTAACAAGACCTCAGTAATTCCTTATCGCTCATAATAAGACAAAGGAATTCGCTAGCGACTCATTAAGACGTCCTTTGTATTGAGTACACGTAATTACAATTTCAAAAGCTGTATATTTATAATAGGGGCAATCAAAAAAAAGAATAAGATGGCGATTATATGGATGTAAATTAAAAGTATAAATTTTAATCTGAAGATATGAATGTTAATCTTTAAAAATATGATAGAGACAAGAAATTGTTCACTTAAAAAAAGCACCTATGAACCAGCAATTTATTTAATATAGTATGTTAAGTATGTATGTTTCTTATTTAAAACACCAACGGCGCTAAATGCGTCTTACGAGTACATACCGAAATGACAATGCCCGTAAATACCGGTGGCATTTTGTATTTGTCAACGTTCTAACCGCGTCTTTGTGTGCGATAGTAAAGGACGGCGTTTTGTTGCATTGGTACCGGTATGTCCGAATAAAAAGTTGCTTTTGTGGTCGGGAGACGCAGCACAAAGCTCGAAACTGGGGATGGCGGCATATCTGCATGTCGTTGATCGAAATTGCTAGCTACGTTGCAGGTGACTGCTGTTTGTTGAAATAGATTTTGCATAATATCTGGCTTCTTCAATGTTTGAAATCTCTTGTTAAATTTTAGGCTTTTAAAGGAAAAAAGCTTTTACCTGAAATGTAGCTATTGTCAATTTTTGACGTGACAACGTCTTATAAATTGGTTTGCCGGGTGACACTTCAAGAAACTGCGTTACGCTCCGCTCACGTTATGCGCTCACAATGAGAGCGAGTGAGAGGCACGCGTCCCTTCCACTCGGGCATGGTTAGCCCGCCTAAGAGCGAGAGAGACAGACATAAAAAGTCGTTGTCACGTAAAACTTTCGCCCGTATACCGACTTTACAGGCAACCAATTTTTTTTTAATATATTTACATTGTAGTTCTACATTGACATCGGTGGTTTCTTTATTGACTCATAAATATGTTATGTTTGCAAAGTTACATAAACTGCGTACGAAGAATACACAGTTAACCCAAAAACATGAAAGTGAACAAAGATCACAAAGTTTGACAAAGTTGGCGACATCAAAAGTGAGCGCATAAAACGCTTCCATTCAGCCGAAGGTTATAGCGCGTAGTGTTCACGCACGCTTCGTAAAATTACATCGATCGAGAAAGTTACCAGTTGCGAGACGGTGCATACTCCCTTCGCCTACCTGTCTGTCGTCGCCCTTACGTTGACCTGCTTTTCATTATTGTCCACAATACGGACCATTTAATGAAGTTTGAATTTGATATGGGGTCGTTATTGTAAACTTGTTAGGGAACGCTTTAATGGAAATTCGATCGACAATTGGGTATTTTCCTAAGCCAAAAATAAATTATTTTGTACTGATAAAAAAATTAAACTTCGCAAAATAATGTCACTTGTCTTTGAACATATCCATTTTAATGTGATTTTAAATTTATTATTGCAGAAAAACTAATGATAAGAGCGCTATTTGATTCCAAAAATCTATGACGTCATCTGCCTGTACTTCATACAAAATCCCATAGAAACTGATTGTTTTGACGTTAACAAAGTATCTGATTTGACTTGTTGGAAAATAGCGTATTTCGGTTTTGTTTTCATTTCTTGATTTAAATCTTAGAGATGACAAATACTGAGTACAATCAATCTCTTACCGATATCTGATCTTCTTATTTAAGAGATTGGAGGCCCTTCTATAAAGTTGGTTTTGCTTTTTATAATTTTAACACACAATAAATACTTTTTCCATCCCATTTATCATGCTGTCGATTGTGCATCAAATTTATTTCAATTTCAGGACATCTTTTCATCAAAAGTCACTCACTGCCTTTTAACTTCTGAAGCGCTGATACTACAGTCGTTTGAATAATGGCAATGTTAGCTTTTGGGTTAGCCGAGTCTATTATTCCTCCCGTTAGGGATCCTTCCAAACCACTCGCAGCGAAATCAAATTTCCTGTCCTTAGCGATCTTTTAGTCTCAACCGCTTTGATATAGAATACTAAGTCTTTTCTCGTTTATGACGTTTTCATTTTATTTGCTGTTCGTTAAATTATTTTATCTTCATCGCTATTTGAGGATTGTGGATGTAAACTTTGAGAATTCTTAATTTTGTTTTGATCTACTTTTCCGCTATTTGAGGATTGTGGACGTGAACTTTGAGAATTCTTAATTTTGTTTTGATCTACTTTTCCATGTGTTTCCTCATGTATGTACTGTAATATTTATTCAATTGGTATGTTAACATTTTGAGCGGGTTCGACTTAACGTCAAATCAAAAATTTGAGCTAAGTCAATGTGGTTCCTGAACTCATGTTTACTAGTGTTCGATTCCAAGAACCACATGAACCGGTGTTGCGCAAACAGCGTGATAAATACACGGCGAGGTATGTAAGTAAGTACTTACATTGAATTTGTACGTTTGCCGCTGTTATTTGCTGTGTCGCATGATCGTAATTGGTAATTTGTGGATAGGTAGAAAGTTTGAAAAATGGTTTCTATAGTTTGATTATTTCCTATCATGATCACGAGCTCATATGCATGATCATCTCAGTTCAGATCTCATGACAAACATCTCGTTCGCAGCGAGCCTGGTCAGACAGACCAGGTTGAGCATTTTTAATTTTTTATGATTTATAGGACTAATCTAGTCCGATCTGCACTAGTAACCTATAACTTTGTTCATCATCATTTATCAATCATTTTAATTATTATGTCATCGGCGTAATCAGGTGTTATTTATGCTGATGACATAGTGTTTGATGTTGTAACATCTCCTTTTATTTTAGATATGTATGATACAGTACTAATAGTTTTCAATAACGATAAAAACGGTATTATTTAGAAATATCTCAAACTGTTGTGACTACCTTACGTAGAGCCGTGCTCCTTATAAAATCAACGCAATCGATGAGACTCAAATACATTCACCTTAGAGGCTGTGTGAACATGAAAACTGATCTTTTCACAGTACATAGCCTACACGAGCCAAGAAACCTTCGATAAAAGTGCGAAATATTTTCCGATTCACTGCTCACGACATTCGGAGCCATTCATGTGGACATGATAACTGCGGCCGGAGCCGTGCTGTAGGGGTGGCATTTAAGAGATTTTTATTTTATTTTGTGTGAATGTAGACCTGGTTTATCAATTTGTTGTGTCAGATTACTAAGTTAAAAAGGTTTATATCACAGTTAATCCTAATCTTTCAGAATTCTACGTTTTCAAAAACTTATTTTGTTTTGTCCATTTTAGTTTCAGCTATAATCATATTTCAAACGTTTATTTTAGTTTTATTATTTGCTTCCATACAAAGAAGTACAGAAGCATTAACCCAGTTCGCTGAAGTGAATTCACAATCCAGTATTATCAACTATTGTTGTCTTAACATGACTTCAGTAAAATCTTTGAAGCCGAGAGTGCAGCATCTTTAAAACTTGATACGACGATATCGAGCTATTAAAGAGCAGTGCAAGTCTAAGCTCAGCATGGAGTAAATGAACCGCGCTTAAAACGCAGTCACGTGGTCGTCGGCCGGCGAGCGGGTGGCGCGGGGTGAACGACCGGTGCGCGTCCCCGCGCCGGCCGATCGAACGCTCGCCGCTCGCGCTCGCGCTGTCCCACTTTATACGACAAATTACTGCATGGCTAGGTTGGCAGTACCATCGCCATTGCCTTTGGTACCAATTGCTATTGTCTTTTTTGGGGACACGTGTGGTGCTCCAAGTTTGACCGTTGCCGCTTTCGCGACACTGACCGTTTACTGTCACCGCTTCTTTGACATATAAATGTCTTATTCAGTTTCTGCAGCTGTTGCGTCACCTACCACTTAACGAAGTGGTAATAATTTCAGTATATTATAAGCACTGACTAATGGAATGTGTAAGTTTGTCCCAGTAAAAGCAAACATCATTTGGTAGATTGTCTGCTGCTGTTTATTTAGAAAATGTGATGTTTTTCACTCTCGTGATGGATGATTATGGCCTTGTTTCTTTTTAGAAACATGTCTTTCATCAAATTTACCCGACACTGAATACATTTTGTTATTTCTATTGATTACCTTAGTGTTACTTTGTGTTTTTGATCGTTTTCTGCTATCGTGCTAGGCTATTGCGAATTGCGATTAGCGCACCCCTGCACCGTAGAAAGTTAACTGTACTCCACTATCTAAGATTTAGCCGACACTTAAAGCCCCACAATTCTAGATAATGGATCAGTTGGGTATCTAGTTTAACGACTAGATAATAACCATGCATTATTCGAGCGATAATAACATCCACAATCTGTAAAATAGAACAGTAAATCTCGCGCAAAACAAAAGGTGGACGTAGTCGGGAAAATAAAGCAAAGGAATTCCTGGCATTGTGAACACGTAACAGAATATCGCCGTAAATACGTTATTGCAGTTGTTTACTTGAGCGATGTTACGTGGTTTTGTTTGCTGTTCAAATAACACGCCTGTCGACGGCCGCCTGCGTCGGACCTTTTTGTAATTAGTTTCGCCATCTTACTTATTTGTTTGTCTAATTAAATTTTGCACGGAGTTTTTTCTTTGAACACGTGGGCCTCATTTACTGAAAGTTAGATAGGCATGTTAGGCATTATGAGGTCATCATGGTTCAAATCTAGGCATTACTTTAGAATTGGGCTATGATTACCTCGCACAGTAAAGGGACCTCTTATCATTTGTAATTCATCATCATCATCGTGTCTTTTTAGTGTCCACGTAGCAAGAGCACGACCCTCTCTGTACTACTAGAGCCATATTTGGCCTACACTCTGCTCCCCACGCTGGCCAGACGGGTTGGAGAGGTCTCACTGATGTTTTGAACTTTGTTTAGCTTTTATTTCCTAAATCGCCGTCTACGACATCCACGGGAAGACTTGGAGTGTTTCTATTCTGCTCTGCCGGAAACCACACGGCAAGATTTGTAATCATATCAATCTAATTATCAGAACTGAACACATACGATACGCGGCTTTACCTCTGATTCCTTAGTTTATTTGTAAAGAATTAACTCATAATCCCGAACCTATTAAGTTGAACGTGTTTCTGACGTAATATAGTGTAGAGCTGGAGTGATGTCGGAAGTTTGAAGCAAGTTCGCGTCGCAAACTTGAGCGCTATGCAGCCAGTTTCGGGATTACTCCGGCGGACACGGCCCGAGTTTTAAAGTAGCTAAACTAGCTAATGAGTGCATCAACTATCTGCATCAGTTTAACTCCAGTAACGTAAATTATTTCCTCACGTAAAGTTCTTGTTATAGTTCGATGTTGACTATATCTCCGGATTCCCATATCTTCAAATTTTTTGGTTTCAACAGAATCCCATATTTACTGATTTCTAATTTTCATGATTTTTTATTCACATGCCAAAATTTTTAGCTACAGGATAATGACTTAGTAATGGTGTCGCGGTATTTGCCTTTTCGAAAAGAGTTCCAAATCGGGAGAGATCTAAAACAAATGCGTTTCATCGAGTATGCACGGACTTTTTATTAATCTCACTCAAATTCCGAAACTGTTGCCGTCATCGTGTGAAGAAATGTACTGCGGCAATGGAGTAATGCAGAAATTAAAGCAAGTTCGCGTTGCAAACATGGCGCTTTGCAGCCAGTTTTGGGATTACAACCTTCGCAGGACTCAAGCCGTCTAAAACAGCTATAAGTAGCAAAAGAGTACATCAACTATCTGCATAACCCAGTGAGCAAAGGTACTGTTTGAGAATTTATGCAAACAGGAGGAGAGGTACCTACTCGTTTTCGTATCATAAATGCATTAGTTATTTCATAAGTATGTGCAATGTGCATCTCGCACTCGCTATTACGTGCGACTAAATGTCATATGTGTGGGTAACGTGAGTTTTAAGTTTATTAACTTCGGTTTCCGGATTACGGGAGTACGTGCTGTATAGGTATTAGGTACATTAATAATCTTCAGACCTGCCTGCATTTCATTGGATCCTATTCTGGAGATTTTATATTCTGCTTCGTTTATGATGTTATTTCTCATTGTCAGAATTGGTCCGGTTAGTCATTCTACACCTATTGCAATGAGATTATAATTAAGTATTTTCTGCTTTGTTTATGATGTTATTTTTTCATTGTCTGAATGGTCCGATTAGTCATTCTACACGACTGAACAGATAACTTATTAAATCACTTCACGCCGGCCATTCAGTCAATTATTCAAAGAAATCAAGGTAGCTAATCTAGATAAAGACAACATAAACTGCAAATGTAGAATTTAGAGAATTCCAAAAATTTGTTTTTGTATGTCATATGTTTACAGAGACCTAGTTTTGGCAGGCAGAGAGCACAAATTATCTGATATTCAGCGGAATTGTGTGAAAATTAATTGTATTACACGTCACGCCGACTGTCGCTATTGGATTTCGTTCCAGCGCGATAACCCGTTTACAGCGCAATCTACCCACGTACACAACGTACCCGTAATCCTATTATCGCGATCAAATAATATAAAGGCTGGATCTGTGAGTTCTGACCTGTATTCGCGCAATTTCGCTATTTGTTTGATTTTTCATCAGAAAACAGAAATCTTTATTTGATAGAATTAATTTCAAACAAAATAGGTGTTCAGTACTTTCGTGACAATCATTGAAATCACTAGACGAGCAAAATATACATTAATCAATCGTTAACATATATCAAAATAACTAATTTCTTTCGTTTGGCCGTTTCTCGCCTTTGGGTATTAGCTTTATTTGTTGTTAAATCCATTAAATCCTGTGCACAGATTCTCGCGAACCCTTTCCGCCCTTTGCGGCTTCGTAATTAAAAACCTTCACGCAAGTTCAAAAAAATTGTGTTAAAATTCTCTGCCAGTTATCTATTTTTGCCTAAAAAGTACAAAATAAACCTAAAAATACATACCTTACAATGTTCGTTTTACGACTTGAGTGTTATTAATTTTTGGCTTAAAGAAAAATGAAGTATAACGGCAACTTAGTAAAAAGTGGTAGTTGGCCATCATTTTATTTCATTTCATACATACAGCTGTAACGATTCAGAGACATAATATGTAGTAACATTAAGAACATTACCGCCTTAATAGCAGTCATAAAACAAACACAATACTGTAATGTTGTACAGAATTCATTCCCACAGAGACAAGTTCCGAGTTGTTGAATTTATAGTATGTATTCAGTATTGTAGATAGATAAAGTAAGTATAGACAAGAGTCAGCGGGGACGCGAAACTTTGTTGCAAAAGATTTAATGGAAGTTAGTCTCTCTTTGTCTAAGTTTGGCACTGGTCTGGCCGCCGCTTCGCTACTGTTTCATAACTTGACGCGCTCAGGGTTGCCCAGTGCCAAGAAAGCCTGTTTGCTGGAGTCTGGACGAAATATTAATTTGCACATGAACGGCTAACTTTTAAATGAGGTTGGCCGCTTTGATTGCCTTCAGAGATAAAGTTTGCGTCTTGAGGACGAGGAAACATGAAGCTCAATCGTGGATGAGACAGGAACTTTGATACCATTAATCATAAGCTTCATCTCTTTATAAGGCAATATCCTAATTAAATTAATAACTATTTTATACTTGTGACCGTTTATATGCCCACTATCTTGATAATAGACAAATTTATAGATATCCATCTATTTGGACAGAAACTGCAAAATGACATTATAGATGCAAAATATTATTAAGTGCATATGTTGTAATACAAGTAGAACCATTGTAACAGATAGAGGAATGTAAATTTCCTGATGATCTCATTCACTGACGTAAACGACTTCGCTTCGTTATCTGCGGTCGATTAGTTAAAGCGGTTTATAAGTGAGAGAAATTAATGTCCTCGGAGCGGCAACCCTACGCTCAAATGTATATCTAGGGGTTAGTCAAAAGGGAAGTTTTATTGCTCGTGAATTTCATTATAACTTTGCGAGGCTCCACTCTTAATGTCTTTAAACGAGGATTGTTGTCTAATTTGTACGAATTATGCTGAAGTTTGCTCCCGGGACATAGATAGCGGTATATGTATGTACGCAAAAACATATTTGGGCGTTAAGGAGTATTCTCATACGTTACAATGACTTTCGGTCGTTGAATACCTACGTTTGTTTGATAGAACATTGGATACAAAATGTTGTGTTGATAAGCGTGATTGTTGGTAAGAATGCGCTTTGTTTATCATTTGGCCATATTATACCTACTCCTGGGACTGATATCATTATATGCATGCGAAGGCCTTTAGCGTTGGGCGTTAACAAGTAATCTCATATTTATATATGTATAAAAAATATGACACGAGTAAATATTCTATTTATTTTGTTTTGTATTGCATTGTGCTGATTTGACATGATGATGTGTGATAGATGTTTGTTATTAAAATGTTATGTTAATATAAAAGGTTAATATCATCATCTTCATCATCAGATCTTTTCCGTCTCCACTGCAGCAGCCCATAAACATGATACTAGTATATTAAAGTTACGGGTGCCACAGTGAAAATTTTGTCTACAATAAATAAGTTAGCATGACAGTTATTTGTATGATGTAACGCTTGCGGGCTAAATGCCCACTGGCATGTATGATAAGAGGATAAACCGTGCTGTTATCCTCCAAGGTGGTTATGACTTGTGAATTATATGATTCATATGAATTGTTTTATCAAGGCTGGCGAACGATACTTATAGATATCCTTATCCTTTTTAATTAATGTCTTGACATGATCCGTTGGGTGGGGAAATTTCTTGACAAGGTTTCTGTTTTGTTATTTCATATACCTATACAATTTGAAGTGACTATAAGGTTTTTAAACTTGACGCGATTAGCATGATTATAGCCATGTGAAGACTCCCCATAAACAAAAATAATGTGTACTAATTAATGTATATGAGACATCGTATGAAGAGATTATGACACGTCACAAGTTCCATTGGCCTCGAGGAGAAAGTTTATTCGGCGAGTTTGTTCTCAGCCTCCCCTTCCCTGCGTTCCACCCCCTCGCCCCATGCTCGCCCAGTCTGCGCAGTTCGCAAGTTCCTCGCACCACTGTTCGGAAACTAAATATTGCGGATGTTGAGTTAGTTTGTGTTTCTCCTGGATATGAATTGTAATTTTACCAACTCTTCCCAGGGAAGTTTAGATAGACTCAGCTTGTAGTTTTTGAAATACGTACCAATTTGTTATGTTTGTGTGGTGAACTCAGAGGAAGTGTTAATAACTGTTTTATAACATGTCATCTAAGGATATGATGTAAGTTAATCTGATAAGCTGCAATGTTCTAATCAAGCAGTGCTTTGACACTGGTGCTTGGCTTTTCACATGACTCATGACCAGTTCAGAAAGTTATGCATACTTCGTCTTCCAGGTGACGGTAGAAAATAAGACAGACAAAATTTAGTGTGATTAAAACCAACGATATGAAAAATATGAAGTTGGAAGATATTTTAAAGGGAGGTTGTTACGTTACAAATATTTATGATCGGCTTTTTTACGTTATGGCTATTCCTGTTTCCGCAGTTCCTTGTGATCTCAAGTTGTTCGCAACAACTCGATACTCCATGTAGGGGAATAATGTTATCGCTCCGAGCAACTTTTCGACTTGGCCGGCCCTCGTCCGGCAAACATGTAAACAACACTTTTTGTTCAAACGAGATAGTTCCGAGTTTGTTTTGATAGGGCGTCGGTGATCCAAAATGACTTCACGACGCATCGAGTCAAGTGGTTGATGTACTCACTTCTCTCACTGACTTTTGAAAGCAAGAATTAATAGGAAAAAGCAAGCATGGGAATATTATTTGCTCTGATCACCAAATGAGTTCTTCTAGAAATTAGTAAAAGCAAACTTCAGTTATTATAGGGTACAACTACCAAACATTGCTGGAACGAGCATGGATGCAATCCGTAGGTCAGCGTTCGCGCCCGTAAACTTTGTTATTAGCGGTTTGTACGAATCATCACAAAGTGAAAAGTGTTTTTTAAAAATAAATTTTTTTGGTCAATGTATAAGTTAAGGGCTGGTATTATACACACGTAGGCAGTGTTAGATGAAAGGCGCTCTTGATCAATCGTTTTAGAAATCTTTGGGAGAGGTCTATATCATGGATGTTGTGCGGCTGAAGTGATGATGATGATGATGCATTGTTAGATATTAACTTGAAACTTATCAAAAACCCTAGATGCGATATTTAACTTATTGAATGCTTCTGATAGATTAAAATAACTATGATGCAGGCTATACTTTATAATCGTGCTGTAAATAATAACATTAATGTAAAAGGTGCCCTTTCGCCAAATAGCCACAACTTATCCGGCTCGGAGATTTCGCGGTCAAGTGGTTCGGCGAAAGGCAATAACAAGGGCGATTGTCTTCCTCTGACAACCGATCCCTTTGAGAGTATTGATTGTTCTCGTAATCCCGCCCGGCGAAACACAACTATCTCTACCTCCACTAATTGCTGGATGGGCTGTCGATGTTATAGATTGGCCTTGTTTGTTATAAGCCTTTCAATAATTCAATCGGTAATCTGGTGATTCATTAGTATATTAATTGATTTGGCGACCGAATGTCGTTCTATAGATCTCGGAATGTCCGATTTGAATAGAGGAAAATTTAGAAACATAAATTGGTTACAAAATTTCGTTTTGATAATGAAGTATATGGAGTGTATAGTTTTTACGACGAAGACCGCATTAGGTTTATTACAGTAAGTTAAGTAGTAAACTTAACTTAAATATAATAATGTTCTTAAATAATCGTAATAGTACCTGGGCGACCGAGCTTTGCTCGGTTACATCTCAAACATTAACAATTTTTTTTAAACTTGTCTAAAAACAATGCAAAATAATAAAAAAATATAAACTTAAACATAAAAAAAATACAAAAGTAAGTCACCGAGTGGGATTCGAACCCGCAACACTCTTTCTAGCGGTCGCTATCCTTAACCGCTTAGCTAAATCAAGGCGGTCGCGGCGCAATGAAATTAGCGACCATATTCTGCGTGGAAAGAAAAAGGCATGAAAACTCGAAAACACGCGTTTTCCCAAACATACCACTACTCTAGATCGATTGTTTACCCCCGAAAACCCCCATATACACATTTTCTGCGAAATCGTTAGAGCCGTTTTCGAGATCACAGAAATTTATAAATAAATATATATATATATATATATATAGTATATATACATACAAGAATTGCTCGTTTAAAGGTATAAGATACGAGTAGGATTCTTGCAGCAATAAGCCATACGATATAATTATTTATTAATTCTTTACATGAATACGACTAAGCCAATTTCTCTGAAGACTTAGCAACGAATAGTTAAATAGCAGTTATTCACATCACAACATTAATAATAAGTTTCCTTCTTTCACTTTTTGATCGTAAAATTAATCAGCAGTTAATTTGCGTTTCTAGCAGTAGAGTTAAGCAATATTAATATTTATTACAACAGGATTAACCGCAATTAATTTTGGATTTGAGCACAAAATCATAAAATGCAATATTCATTTAACAACGTGCATATTATAGATGATAAATGATTCAGTTAGCAATGCACTCGCAATCGCAATGGCAATGCATAATTCTCATGTTCTCGGTAATTGTTGTTGCTTAGTTCCTGTGTCGTTGCATGAATATGCATCTGCATGAATTATGCCTTTTGTTGTGTTCACTTGCATAAAAACTCGAATGGATCCGTTTCATTGGCTCCACAACAGAGTCAAAGTCAGCGTTAATAGCTCTCACTCTAGTTCAATCATATACCTCGGGCCCAGGGGACGGGGGACCCTATTGCAAAAGTTGTTCTGCATATGTCAACTATTTGTGTTGATGGAAGGGTGAGAGTATGTAGTCGGTACACGAGCGGTTAATAATATTCCAATAACTGGGCTAAAAATTTTATGCGGTTTCCACTGCTACATGTGAGAACATTTCTTCGGGATGTATTTACATGTAAATTTACATATCCATATATATCTAGCCGGGGTAGTAGGTGGTAGTTTAGATATAAGTTTAGTCGCTTGACTGGCTAGCTGGCCGGCAGCTTATATGAGGCATATCTGGCGCTATTAATGTGCATTTGTCCATGTGCTATGATGATGATGACAGACAGACCATGAAATTCAATCATGTGCTCGTCTGTTGGCTTGTTTTATTATAAAAAGAAATTTTAATTGTAACTGTATTTTCTGCACATCTTTAACGTTCCTTTTACAAGTTTCGTATAATGGGGCACGTTTGAAATCGATCTTCTTACCCTTAACGACGATCGGCAAATAGCTGTGCGGTTTGACCAGCCACATATCTCCGGCAAAGGGCTCTTGGGATCATTCCGGCAGATTGGATTAGAAATAGTCGTTTGATTAGATCGGCGCTGTGGTATTATTGTTCCATTTTAATGGATCCTTAGCGCCAGTAAACCTGGGAATCCTGGGATTGCTTTGTGGCAGCTCTGGTCTTAAACAATAGATTTGGTGTGGAATGTTAATTAATATAAGGCGGATTCGTTAAGGCTTATCCCTGGCGTTGCCTTGCGGGTGGCATAAACGTGGTACCGACTGTACGTATAGAACATAATAGGAACGCGTCCCCATTAATATATCGATGTGTTTGAAAACATGTTTGCTAAAGCTGACTACCTACACGTCACGATTATGATCTTCTTAACTTCTTTTGAAATAATTTATGTGATTTGCTGAAAAAAATATTGTCATATTCAATTATTCATATGTCATTTATGTAATTGTTAATATTTTCAATATTGTTGAAATAGCGTCATGTTCTGTATGTTTGTCAACGGACGATAATTTTTTGTATTGACTTGACAGTAGTCAAGAGTTCAAAAATGACATCGACTAATATAAAACAATCATCACACGGAATCAAATACCTTTACTATACGTGTTCAGAATACCATAAGCTTGCAGTAAGTATAAGATATAACATAGCACAAGCAATTATATGTACAGGGCAATCGATAGAGAAGCGTGGCTATTGGCCGGACGATAAGAAATCGTAAATTAATCAGATAGCGACCGAATCGCATCGCACACGTCTACACACGGAATGCCAGTAATGAGGGTTATTGGGGGCCTTTAGGGGCCTTATAGATGCGATCAGCAACGACTGACTTCTAAAGGAATTCACTTAAAGACTTAAACAAATAGCTTGTGATCGAATAACGTATTTTTTCAGCGGCAAACACAGAAAAATAACAATTAGAAATTGCTGTTGCGACATCTGTTTTCTGTGATCTTTTATTTTGTATCAAAATGATTTCGTGCAATAAATATAACAACTTGCATCTAAGCTTTTGTGTATAGTCCACAATAATAAACATTTGATGATGGGAGACATGCTTAGAATTTTATCCAACCGTAACCACAGAATTAATATAAGTTTTATATACAGAACAGAATCTATGAGAAATCGTGTGTATGTAATACTTATATTCATTTTGTGCCGTAACGTAGTGTGATAGTACTGTAAAGTGGTTCAGTTCAGAGGGGCGGCAAGCCATTCCGTGCGATCCTGAATTAGGGATGTGCAACGTGCCATGCCTTGGAATGGTGCTGACTGACAAACTGATTAATAGATAGGTACCTATAGTGTAAGATGGACTATTCTGCAAATAGGGCAGAATTTTACTTTGTGGTGCTGTTATGTAACTTATTGTACTTAGGATAACAGGATCACACGAGTAGGCCTGAAACAATTGCAGATTAGTTAAATTTTTGTAGCAAATAATGAAAGATGCCAATTTCAGTTGTCATGAATATTATTAAAATGAAATAAAAACATCAAAGTCGAAAACTGGGACAAACAATGTTGAATGAAATGTCTCGGCGAATTACTTTTTATGAAAGAACGAAAAGCTATTCAAACAAGTATAAGTCTTTGCAAATTTTCTGCGCATTTTATTAGCTTCCCTCAGTCGGAATAACAATACAAACAGTACTTGAATGTTATCTTGCGATCGATGACACATTCGGAATAAGCGAGTCTTTGTTTTAATTTTTAAACGAGTCGTTGGAGCGTGATATGGCGATCTCGATGTAGCAGGCACTTATCTTTTAATTGCACCAAATGTCGGTACAGTTACATTAACAACTATCCGTTAAATCGCATTACATCGGGTCCAATGAATGCGTGCGGGATACATTCCCCATTAGGGCTGCCTATGATGCATAAAATCGGGCAAGAAGTAAAATGCGCCGCCCAGTCGTTACTATTTTTAACCGATTTCAAAAATGTTAAAGGGTATTTATTTATTTATTTATTTATTTATCAAACTTTATTACAAAAATGTATCCATTCGAATGATATGTTCCCCGATTTCTCGAAGACTTAGACGAATTCTGTTTTTTTTTTTACTTTGGGCATATTTACGATCTGGTCCCAATTTATCAAAATCGGTTGTGTAGTTTGGTGTTGAAGTGGGTTTTAGTTTTGAAAAATTATTGTACGAAAAAATCCTACGGTTGGTGAGATTTCGTTTTCTTCACTTTGTCGCAAGATGGAATACTTAACAGTCAGACACCACAGCAGATAAAGGCCAGGAATAATAAAATTGTTGTAATCGTCGATGTCTTCGAACAAGTCTGGTTTAATAAAAAGTTTAATGTTTTACATGTTTCTAAATTTAGCTGTAATGTAATTAATTGGTGTGAGTGGTGTGACGTCAATAATATTTATGATACTGATACTGAAATAGACAGTTATTAAATGATCTATTCAAAGACTAATAAATTAGAATTATAAATACATTTTAACGAAAGATGATAATTAGTACTTCTGTCACATTATCTTTAAAGTCATGACAGAAAAAGTGACAACAATGCGAAGTGTGCAACAAAAGCGCACAGCTGCCAACCCTGACAGTGGCACACGGACGCGATCAATGGCTCTTTCAATTAAAAGTTTCTCCGAGTTGCTACCGCATTGTTCCAGTGTTGCCAGCGCTTTTTATTGAAATTACTACTTACCTCGAATAACTGCGCCAAGGAACAAAACTCCAAACGCCAAAAGCAACTTGTAAAAGCTCTCAGCATTCCTTTTTTAAACTTTAGTACAGGATAGAAGCGTCTTCATAACAATGCACTGTGAGGTCTGGTCTGACGACGTGTGACGTGTGATACCGCCGTTTTGGGGTACTTAGCAATGTCCGCTTGCTACTTACACATACGAAAAAAAAAAACAACTAAGCTATGTCTGATTCCTATTTTATGTTATATCAAATACAAGATTAAAATAAAATGATGCTCTTTCTTCATCTACAACCAAGACAAATGCAAGTAGCATTTAAGGCCATTTGTGTGTTTAACCCGTGACGCGTCCCATGTCCTAACGTAGGCGCTAACGTAAATCCGAGCGAAACGTCCCATAGCCTGACCTAGGCCATAACGCAGTCCGTTCTCTTTGGTATTTTTTTCCATCACTCTAATTTGATTGGTGCACTCAAAAATAATATTACTACGAATAGGAACTCTCCTTTTATCGATTTGAATTTTTTAAGCCAATGACAATCAAGAAATATTTGTATAACGAGAACATATTCATGAGTGAAGTGCGACACGAAACAAATCCGCGCCATTACTGCTTGTTGTTTGAATTCGGGTGCTTAATGACATATTTAAATAACTTGATAGGTGATTTTTTGTGCTATAGTAGTGAAATTATACTTATTCGTCGTGTAATTTATTGGACTTCATGTTATTGAAAAAGATTTAAATGAAGTGTGTGTGAATTTAGTACAAATAAATGTGTAAGTTGTGAATGGCGCCAAAAAAACCCTTATCTTTAAAAGATTGGTGACTAAAAGGATCGATCAGGTATTTAACAGTATATGAATTTACTTTCATCTTTTTGCGCGTTTCCTAACCTTTTTTTACGTATACAATTCATCAAATATAATTATACAGTTTAAGTACAAATTTGGTTTTTCCACGAAAAATCGGGAGAAATTGCAATGTATGGGACATTTCGCATATGCAACGGTTATGGGCCGCGGACGTGTGACGGGTTAATCAAATCACTCATAGCGTTCTAATTAGCCTAACCTTCTCCGCTCGCTCACACCCTCTATTTTGTCTATGACGGTTAAGTTGAACTTCTCAAGTTTCTGTTTTATTGTCTAAGCACTCGCTAAGTTTATAGCGGCTGTGTGGAGTGCAGTTTCCCTATTTGGTTGATTCGACGATGTTTTATGGTTATTTCCTCGTAAATAACTATATTGGCTCAGTACTTTTAGACGTCGTTAATATGTCGTTTACGTTTTATTAGATAATTATAAATTTGATTAGTTATTGTGTCATAAATAAAAGCTTTATGTAAATAGTTATAGTAACATATAGAGACTATCTCTACACTAGATTTTAAATGCCTTGTTAGGGTACTATACCTACTAACACCAAATTCTCGTGAGGTTTCTTAAAGTTACTTTGGATGAAGTGTTGAAATTTTAAAGCTATTTTCAAATACATAGACAAAACTAAGCTGGAGATATCGTAAAATAGAAATAATTTGATAGATCAAATTATGCAACATACGAATTATCGTATGCAATTCTCGTCCATACTACTACGGTATACGGACCGCAGTGGCGTGCATGCATAATTTGCATGGCTAGATAGACCAGCAGGCGCGTCGGATGCAATTGATATAAAATATAGGGATGTATGGCACTAGAAAAACGTCGATATGTTTCGTTTAGAGCGTAGTCTGATTAAAAAATAAGTTACTACAAACGTTTCCAATTTGGCAACACATGCTGTCCGAGCAGTGCATAGATGGAGACAAAGCATATCAGTCAGGGTGTTAAGTTGAGATCACGATTCTAAGCAATCAGGATTTAGTCGCAGGAAAGAGGACTGCTGTCTGCTAGCAGAAAGCTTTTGAAGTTTTATTTACATCCTATAACATAGTTGGTACAACTAATCTGAAGGTCTAATTTAATTTCTCAGTTTATGTCGGATAGAACGAAGCCAATGAAAAGGTCGATGGAAAGATGATATGGATAAAAGAAAGAAAAAAGATAGAGGAAACTTTTAAAGACTCATGCTATCTCGACCCCTCGTAGAGTAAGGTGAGGAAGAAGGTCAAGTTTATGTCGATGAGAGTATCGATTATGCCTAATACCTTGCTCAATGCTCATGTCGGTATCGGTGTTTGGTATGCGTCGGGGGAGCCGTTCCAACGTACGAGCACCATTTGCATAATATGTTTTATTCCGAGCAGTTTTGTAAGATGCACGCCGTCTAATGCGGTTATGTTTGTTGCGGATGCGTTTGTATTCGTATTGGAAATACTCCAATGATAAGTACGTTTATTGACTTCAGGCGGTATATGTTAGTCTCGGCTTGCAGCCGTAAAAGGGGAATGATATGTGTAAAGGGTTTTATTCTCTTTTGTCTTACAATATTGGATGTAAGTTAAGACTCATAAGTGGACATGTACCGATCAAAAACGGGAAATTCTTCTCAAGAAGAAAACAAGAATGTTTTGGTTAAAACTAACGTGAGATGCAGTCATTATTAATTTCAAAACACGGGTAACTCACGTATAGAGTCAGCTACTGCCGACATGTTTCGACCTCATCCGGAGGTCTTCACACTTGTGTGTCGCGAGCCGGTGCGGTGTACGGGGCCCTCTCGTCACCTTCGGATGAGGTCGAAACATGTCGGCAGTAGCTGACTCTATACGTGAGTTACCCGTGTTTTGAAATTAATAAAAACAAGAATGGATGTCATTCACGGACACGTTAATATGTATTTTCTGGACTTATTTACGCTTAGCTGCAAACCTCTGCTTACAAACTAAGGGCTGGTAATTCCGCGGCAAATCCACTAAAATCCACCGTGTTTATGTTTTTGTCGCCGCGTCGAGCACAAGTTTGTGTATTAAGGAAACAATGCAGGTAACGCCGGCCGTAAACCGACAATGTTGCTCCCCGCACTTTATGGCCCGTAAAGTATTACGTCGATACCACGCGCTGCAGCTTACGTACTGTTTATAACGCCTTGGAGTACGTACATATACATAACTACCACGCAGATAACGGAGATTTCAGTAGCTCTTAATTTACACTTACAATGTTTGCTTTAAAGATGTGTTGTTTTTGAAGGAGCATCCTGAATCTTGACATCCTGATTTACTTCATCTTTGGTCTCCTTAAAAATGTAAAGAAACATTTTGAGGATTGGCCAGTCGATAGATACCATGTTGTTTCGCATCAGATGAATAAAAATAAAATGGATACTACACCCGGAGTCCAGTTTGACTGCCAAATGACACACAAGATAATTCTAATTGATACCACGATTTTTAAACAAGCGCAATTAATATAATTAATATGCACGTAAAGTTTTTTTTCTCATGACCTAGTGTTCACCCGGACATAATTGCAGACAGATATCATCGCTCGTTGATATAAATTTTATCAACAAGCACAGCGTTGACTTGACTATAATACCTAAATGATAAACTGTGACAAGCATTGTTTCTTGTAATCGGGCTTCGAGTTCTAAACATTTGAGATATGATTCTAATCTAATGTCAATCGACGTATCTAGAATTTCAATGACTTATATTGTTACTAGCCGAAGCCCGCGACTTCGTTCGCGTGGAATTTATGACTCCAAACTCCGGAGAATACTCATCAGGCTAACCAACTAGACCATTATAGATCTGCATTGGTGTTCCATCTTCCAAAATCAATTATACCCTATATGTTTCCCAGTTATAACAGCTATAAATAACAAAAAAATGTTTCACTCGAATCCGTCCTGTATTTACGGAGATTAGGGTGTACAAACGACAGACATTTTTTTAAAATCTTACTCTATTACTATCTCTGCATCGCCCCTAATTTTTTTTGGAAATATGTTTAATGTACAGTGACATTTTTGAAGTGAAAACTTCTTTAGCGGCGTTGTGCACTTTTTTTGAAATGGATAAAAAATTTTAAACTCGCGTCAGGACACGTGGCCTGATCGAAAATTCGTAAGACGGCGCAGGGCGCTTGCGCGAATATTCGTGTGTGCTGCTGCGGCCATACTGCTGTGTATATGAAAATGAATTTGGTCATGCTTGTGACATTTGTGACAGACTGTGGTTCAGAAAAGATTTGAAATATTTTATACTGATAATTAAAGCAATTCGTGCAAAATTATTCCCTAACCATTCTAAAATATCAAAAATGCACAACGTTAATATTCAAGTTTTCACTTCTACCGGCACTCCCAGAGTGCAACCAGTCGTTTTTTTTTTACTGTTTTATTATATGTATAGATACCGAAGTCTCTTTTTTTCTATTTTTCCATGTTGAGCTTATTATAACAAACTTTTTCCCTTGTTCCAGGTGTCATCAAAAGCAGTGTTGTGTGTGCAGTGAAGTAGTGATATCGGACGGCCTCGCCGCTCGCCGCGTACCAAGTGTTCAGTGAGTGGTCAGTGACAGTGTCAGTGTAGTGCGTGCGTTGCGTCCCGAGTGGCGCCGACGCGGCCGTCAACTCAATGCCGGTGCGCCGATGGATCGGTGATCGCCGCCTGACTACGTCACTAGTGCAGCGTTGGTAAGTGTGCCGCTATGCCGCTAACCTAGACCTTCGGGTTATTTTTAAATTTCAAGCGTGGAACTCTTATGGGCGGCAATTTATACTTGGAAGCGTTTCATCAGTAAAAAGTTTGTATTGTTTTTGTTTTTCAAACTACCAACATCAGATATAGTCGACTGCCATTTGTAACAAATGACAGTCGACATCAACAATGTGTCATTGTGGGCACGGTGGAAGTTAATGACTCTTGTGGTCAACAACTCAAGCTTAGAACGCGAAAAAGGGGTTTTTAGGGTAAAAAAGTAAAAACGGGAACCGACTAAGACATCCTGACAATTTGTGGTTAAGAAAGCTGAAAAGGTGAAAAAAATTTGGCTGATATCAGTTACGTCGTGCCTGGATTTTTAATAAAAGTATTCTTGATTGTTCGCATTTTTACGAATGAGTCATGTCATGTAATAGAGTCGGAATAGCTCACCACCTGCCCTCTCGCAAACAATGCGTTCGGTTCAAGCGATGTTATTCTAAAAACAGCAGCGGCGAGAAGGCCACGAGGCAATCTTGCAAATAGGCTCGTTTAGACGACTTGTAAGTTTTATTTATTTATTTTATAAAAACTTTATTGATCCACAATATAAAATTGTTTACAATTGGCGGACTTAACTTACTTAGTTTTGCAGGCTATGCGCTAGTCGCTAGTATATAGGCTAGTATATAGCTGCGCTCCGCGGTGTTACCCGCGCCTTAAGTAGCCTATGTGTTAATCCAGGTTGTCAGCTTCCTGCATACCTAATTTTATCAAAACTGGTTCAGCCGTTTGCGCGTTAAGAAGTAACAAACATCCATCCGTACTTACAAACTTTCGCGTTTATAATATTAGTAGGATTAAGGGCAAATTGCAGTTTTTATTCCACCGAAGGTTTATGAACGAGTCATGTAATCAAATCGCGAAATGGGCTAGCTCACCGCATGACCTCTCCGCAAACTTGCGTTCGGTTCAAGCGTTGTTATTCTATAAACAGCAGGCGAGAAGGCCACGAGGCAATTTTGCAAATAGACTATTCAGACGATTTGTAAGTCGCGCAGACAAGGAGCCTGTTGCTAGTCTACAGTCTATATATTTAGTTGAAATGCAAGTTTTCTTTCTATCATATATAGTGTATAAATAAATCCTTCTGTAAACCTACAATACTCCATTTGGTTAGGTATTTATATAAATGTAAACAATCTTGACATGTCTTTTTAATGAAATATACATTTTATAAATCAATAATTTTGCTAATTTCGAAGTAATCATGTTAAAAAAAACGACGGGTTGCATTTTGGGAGTGCCGGCAGAAGTGAAAACTTGAATATTAACGTTGTGCATTTTTGATATTTTGGAATGGTTAGGGAATAATTTTGCACGAATTGCTTTAATTATCAGTATAAAATATTTCAAATCTTTTCTGAACCACAGCCTGTCACAAATGTCACAAGCATGACCAAATTCATTTTCAACAAAATCATTTTCAAATACACAGCAGTATGGCCACTACACAGACGGTCGAGCCATCAGCTGTCACCATTCATGGATGCGCGTAGCACGCTGTACAACGAACATTCGCGCAAGCGCCCTGCGCCGTCTTATGAATTTTCGATCAGGCCACGTGTCCTGACGCGAGTTTAAGATTTTTTACCCATTCCAAAAAAAGTGCACAACGCCGCTAAAGAAGTTTTCACTTCAATTATAAATTACATAGTTACTTTGTAATTTGCAAAGGTATTGATTTATAAAGTCTATATTTCAATAAAAAGACATGTCAAGATTGTTTACATTTATTTAAATACCTAAACAAATGGAGTATAACTATATAATATTATGCGAAAGTTTGTAAGGATGGATGTTTTTTTGGCACGTACGAGGGGGGGTCAAAAAGTTCGCGGAACGGAGGGGAAGGGGGGTGAAATAAAATACTGTACTATTTTTCTTTTTCAATATATTCCCCCTTAAGTCGAATACATTTTTCAGATCTCTCTATTAACTTATTAATACCGTCGAAAAAAAATGATTTGTCTTTGTCCTCAAAATAGGCCGAAATCGCCGACTTGACTTCTTCATCATCGGAAAATTTCTTCCCCCGAAGCTCTTTTTTTAATTTGGGAAATAAAAAATAATCACAGGGGGCTAAGTCTGGACTATAGGGAGGATGGTTTAACATTTCGAAGCCACAGTGATGAAGGGCAGCCATCGCAACGCGGCTCTTGTGTACCGGTGCGTTGTCATGCAAAAGCAGCACACCCTTTGTCAACTTTCCCCGCCTTTTCTCCTTGATTGCTTCTTTTAATTGTCTTAGTAGATTAGCGTAGTATTCTCCCGTTATAGAAACACCCTTATCTTTATAATCTATTAATAAAATACCCTCTGTATCCCAAAAAACAGTTGCCATGATTTTTCCAGCCGATTGTGACACCCTGTATTTCTTAGGGGGGGGCTGACCCTTTTTATGCCACTGCATAGACTCTTGCTTCGACTCAGGCTCATAATGATGAACCCAAGTTTCATCTGCAGTAACAAGTCTTGCAAAAATTCCTTCCTTGTCGGCGCTACAGAGGTCTAAAAACTCCTTTGAATACTCGACGCGCAGCTGTTTCTGTGGTGGTGTGAGCATTCTTGGCACCCATCTTGCGCTGACTTTTGACATCCCAAGATTGTCGTGTAGAATATTTAAAATGGTTGTAGGTGATACTCCAACCATTTCTGCAAGTTGTTTCTTCTTCAAACGAGTATCCTCCAGTATAAGATTCTCCACTTTTTCAACGATGTTTGAGGTGGTGGCCTCAATCGGCCGTCCTGAGCGAGGGTCGTCTTCAAGAGACTCTCTGCCTTGCTTGAAAAGGCTATTCCACTTGTACACCATGGTTTTCCCAGGGCAAGAGTCCCCGTATACTGATAACATTTCTTCCAAAATTTTCTGAGGTGGTTTTCCTTGCTTAGTGAGGAACTTTATGACGGCACGAAACTCGATTTTTTCCATGTTCAAGTTTTTCTTCCGGATTCACTTGTTTGATCGACGACAGGTCAAAGGTTATTGACACAATCAGGTTCAAACTTGGCATATATACTCACAAAGAGTTGCTCATTAGTTACTACCTGCGGCAGGTCCCCCACCCCCCGCTATCCCCTCCATTCCGCGAACTTTTTGACCCCCCCTCGTACATTCTAATTACCTTTAATGCTTTTATATCTCGAATAGTTAATGTGACATTCCCGTGAGATTGAGGACAGTCGTCTTATCAACAACAAAGTAGTAATCTCTAATATTACTTTGCAATTATACGAAGCGTTGCCCGCATGCACGGTTAAAGAGTGCAGTTCGTTGTTGGTAAACTCCACGAAAATTATCATTTTCAAGGAAAACAAATATCTCACGTCTTAATCTAGGTAATAATAATAAATTATCTAAGTGCAAATTTTTTTTCTAGTTTGTATAGTTGTTTTTGAGTAATTGAGCCGCAAATATTCAAAGTCACATATCCAAACATCTAAACTTAACATTTGAAACTGTAGAATTATTTATTCGCTAAAAATAATGCCCATTATGAATGCGGACAGCATTTTTTATCTCATCTTTTTGAAAAACGATGTTTTAATCCCGCAACATTTTTAGCTAAAGATAAAGATAATTTATTTGCCAAACATGTGTTACAAGATATTAGTACATTCAATTTCGTCTAATCATAAAGATAAAGCTGCTGATTCTCTCCGGACTGAAAAGTGCAAAAGAAAATCTCTTGGGATTAAAAACAATTTTGAAAACTGAACACGAATAATATTCGTTTATATATTATAATATAATCTATATAGAATCAAAAGTAATGTTGGCAGTTCAGCAAAAAAAGAAGAATTTAGTTTTTAAACAATAAATAATGGGCACTCCTTGCGTTAAAAGTATTACCTTTACCTCTTGTACCACAATATAATATTTTAGCTCATTAAATATATTTTTAAATAGGATGGTTATATGTATCTTTCTTTTCTCTGATTAGCAATTTTGAAGAAGATACAGTACATTGAAATCGCGTGACGTCACGATCAGCTACGACTTTTAACCAAAGGTGACTTAAATCACCCCCACTCCGAAACTAGCTAAACGAAAAAATATGGGTCCTTTATTTTTGGATAATCTAGTTGACGGACTAAATAAAATAATATATTTTTTACTAAGTCCACATCCCTATTACAAAATGTAGGACAAGTTACTGTCTGTTGCAAGGTCGCCCCTTGCAAGGTCAAAGCCGTGGTCAAAGGTCCAGGGTAAAAGGCCTGCTAGACGGTTGCCAACAAGCCTTCCGACGTGTTGACCTTGGTCGGTGCCTCGTCGGCGCCGACCGTCGGAGTGTTGCGGCTACACGGTCGGGTCGGTCGGCCGACCGCGCTTTGGCGTCAGTGTGTTTAGAACTCGCAGACTGACAATATCTCGTAAAATGACTACCAACCTATCGAAATTTCGAGTTGGCGTGGTTTAAGTCCTATTGAGCTCAATAGAAGAAAAAAAAGAAAAAAGGAAACGTCAGATATCGATATGCGAAAGTTTCATCCCTTAGGAAAACAGAACTTTTAATATTTTTTTAAGTTTATTAATTTAAGAAAATATTAAGAATTTCTTCAAGCCAAACCACCGCACCGATTTCAATAAAATATTTAATTTTAATAATTCAATTACATAATCTATCATTTAAAAAAATATTGTAAAATCAAACGCTAAAATTAGATTTTTTTTTTGAAAAAAATGGAAAAAGTCTTTTTCCTTAATTTTACTAAAAAAAATATCCATGGGATAATAATGGGTTAATTAATATTTTGGGCATATTAAATACAGTATTTTATAAAGAAAACTGCATGTCAATATCCTTCATTTTAGAGAGATATAAAATTAAAGCATCCGCGTTGGGATTGGGACGCCGTCATCATTAATGCATGCACATCCGCACGCGTCGACTCCTTCTCGCGAATGGCCTAGCGCGGTCGACAACAGGCGGCTACACGGTTGCCAACCGGCAGTCCCGACAGCGGTCGGGAGCGCACGCCCGACGACCAAGGGCGTTGGAATGTCAAACGAAATTTTGTCGCCAACAGCCGTCTACACGGACGGACCCGACCAAGGTCACCTGGTCGGAGGTGCTTGTTGGCAACCGTCTGGCAGGCCCTTAAAGTTCGGCTTTAAGGCATGCATTCATTTATTTATTTACATACTAGCTGGTGCCCGCGACTTTATCTGCGCAGGATTATCACACAATATCTTTATAAATTGTATCCTATGTGTTATTCTGATGTAAAAGCTATATTATTGTAGTTTCATTAAAATAAAATCCATTCAGTAGTTTTTACGTGAAAGAGTAACAAACATCCATCCATACTTACAAACTTTCGCGTTTATAATATTAGTAGGATTACTATTTTTATGCTGGCGAGGAGAAAAGGCAATTCTGCAGCGTTCTAAATGAGAGGATTGTTTCTACATAAGCTAGAACTGACAGATTTTGATCGATCCTATGTCAGTAATCGTACATACATGTTCAGTGTGCATGCATAATATAGGTATGGCTTTTTTAAAGTACCTACTTATAAAAGAAATATAGTATAGTTATTGTATTTAGTATAGTACAATGTTATTCTTATCCTTACGATCCTTATCCTTATATCCTTATCCTTACTTCCTTATCCTTATACTTACTAATATTATAAATGCGAAAGTGAGTTTGTATATTTGTTTGTTTACTTCAAGCTTTAACCACTGAACCTATTTTGATGAAATTTTATACGGATATAGTTTAATACCCAGGGAAGGACATATAAGATAGTATTTATCCCGAAATTCCCACGGGCACAGCTAGTTTGCTATATATTGCTGAGTGGCCGCCCGTAACTATTTCAGTCTTGTTATTAATACATTCATCGATAAAGGCTATGAATTCAGAACAGCTAGTTTGCATGCATGAGCTTAGCTCGTAGTAAATTAAGCCGATAGCATCTACGTCTAATTGAGATTTCAAGTAATTCCATGCTACCGAAATGAAGCTCTTATGAAAAGAGTTCTGATTTGCTAATTAAAATAATAAAGTCAAAATTTTAAACACAGTTAACATACATACATACTATCACGTCTTTATCCCTAATGGGGCAGACAGAGCATTTTGGGTCTTGCGGTTCTATGCAAAGCCCAGGGCCGCAAGACCCAAAAGCCACTTTTAGCGTCATGGTGGGCGAGAAGATGGAAAAGCAATCAATACAGTGATGGGTTGCTAGCCGCATCGCCTGTTAACATGATTTGCATTTTTGCCCATTCCCTCGATCGGCTTTTACGATCTGCGTGGGAAGAGAAGCAGCTGGTACATTCTAAGTTTTTTTATTTGTCCCAGACCAGCATGGGAGAACACAGTTAAACCACAGAATAAATGCTCGGTTAAACCATCTTGTTTTACGGGATAAAGTGTTGACGGTTTCCTAATCATAGTAGTTTATTTGTCATGCAAATAAAACAAAAACCCGACTTTCAAGCGTTCACCCCCTCTAAACTTATAAACAGCTGAACAGATTTAAAGAACTATTATTATTATTAGTAGCTGAAGGTCAATAATATTATGAAAATAACTTAATAGCGCGTTTTCGTTTCATATGTAAACAGACAACATCTAGTAATGAGTATCGGAACGATCCGTAGCGCCATCTATTATTTGCCAGGAAAATTACAAAAACCCCGGTCTTTCAAGAGAAAATTTAATAACTTTAAAACGGCAAAACCGATTTTTAACAAGCATAGCTAGCAAGGGAACTTGCTTTCACATAAACCGCATCGAAATTGGTCCATCCGTTCGAGGGCAACGATGACACATACAGACAGACAATAGCGTTTTACTTATAATAACACCCCTTTTTTTTGTCGGGGTTTAAAAAGACTCCATTTCAAAGATGAGTTAATATTTAATTAAGACTGATATAAGAACATAATTTATGTAAAAATAAACTGTAAACTAGTATTGTAAAAATGAGCGCTGAGATCCGAGCGTTGAGCGCTGAGTCGTCGCTTTTGAGCGTTGAAGACTCGAGCGTTAAACGCTCGCGAGCGTAAGGCTCGCGACTTTAACGCTTGAGTTTCCAGCTCAGGCGTCGAAGCGTCCGTAATATTTTTTCATTATGGGAGGGTATATTTAATAAATAATTTATTATTTTATACTCCATTAAATTTATGTTGACTGTTAGAATATTGTGACGGGGTAACATTTTGCAAGCAACGTGATTAGTCATTCTAGGAACAGGTAATATAACCATATTGCGTATTTCGCTATTATTGTATTCGTTTTGTCGAGAAACAAGTACAAGTAAAGCTACAAGTGTGCCAAGTGAGGTAGCATTTTCCAAAGCTGGTCTGATCATTCATCACAATTAAGCGATTAAATCTTCATGGTTAAAAAAATAAAACGAAATCATTACACAGGTAGTAACATAATGTTAAATATATTCTTGAAGTTAACATGAACATCATTAACTAATGCTGAAATCAAGAAAAAATTATCATACAAAAATGATTCGCCAATTATCGATCAATTACAATAGAAATTTAACAAACTAAACTGATATTCTAAAAAAATTCTACGCGGACACGACGATTTCACTTTGTAGAATAACAAAAACCCTTGTAGAATAAAACTAAATCATCTTGTTTTTCTTTTAGATTAAACGAAGTCGCAGGAAAACAGCTAGAATAATATCAATAGGAATAAATCTCGTTTTAAATTACTCGTATGCTTGACGCTCGCGCTGCTCAATCGAGCGTCGAAGCGTCGAGTTTGGACGCTCTGAATAAGCTTTTTTTTCTAAAACGCTCAAGCCACTGCTCGAGCGTTTTAGATCCGACTCGAGCGCCGACTCAAGCGTTTACAAACTGCTTGCATATTCGTGGCTTACATATGGGGTTATACTCTGGGGAAATAGTACCGACGCGAATAGATTGCTAATTCTTCAAAAGAAATGCATACGTATCATAGAAAATATTAAAGACAGAGAAAGCTGTAGGCCATATTTTAAAAATTTAAAAATACTGACATTGCCATGCATATACATTTTAGAAACTAGTAAATTTATGAGAAAATATCCCCAATATTACACGAAAAAAGACGATTTACCGCGACGCTATCCCACAAGGAAGAAGAATATGTTAGCGAGGCCGAATAACACTCGTAATTTAGAAATATTTAATTCTGGGCCGCTTGCAATGACAATTAAAGTCTATAATGCCCTCCCAGACCTGCTTAGAGCAGAGGAGAAGAATTCGATTTTTATTAAAAGATTAAAAGCCCTGCTTATAGATAAAAATTATTATACATTGGACGAGTTTTTTAATGATAAAGATTTGACAAAATATACAATAAATGATAATGACGAATAACATAATCTGCATTGACATTTAATATAATTGACATTTAAATTAAAACAACATTTGGACGTTATTAAATATTATAGTATAGTATCGACACATTAAATAAAATAAAAAATATGACCAAAATTAAATTAAATTTTAAGACATCAATAAAAAGAAATTACATTTTTATTCATAATAATTTTAACATTGAATTTGATATATACTAAGAAATAATCCGCATGCCGTTCCGTTATTTTCTGTTGCAATGCCCTAACAGGGTTCATGTTGTACCTACTAACCTAAGAAGTGACTGTGTAGTGTAATCTAATATACACGGTGATTTTTCATTGGTTTTGAAGCCGAAGGCCACTTCATAGGCATCGTTAGTAAGACCTAATTAGCTAGTCAAAATAAAAATTCAGAAACAAAAAATGTTGTCAAAATCTCGAAAGTAAAATTGTGATATCAACTAGTAGTACCGCCGCCATACACCGCCCGCCGGCCGGCCGGGGTCATCGACATTACGCAGCTGGCGGCCGGCGTATAACTACGTGGTCTCGATCGAAAATCATTCACGCAACTTTTTTACCTTATGACATACAGAAATTTGGATTACATATATGGTTAGATGAATTTATTAACTATACGGCATTTTTTTTTTCAAAACCAATAAAAAGTCAGCGTGTATGTATAATGTGAAAAGCAATAAATAAATTGAAATTGAAATTGAAATTGAGCGCCGACTCGACTCGACTACTGTAAACACTCATTTATAAACAGCTGGTCTGAGACTAGCACGCCCGGCAACGCACAGGTCGATAATGCGATAACAGAGAAAGCTCCACATTAATTACATTACATTGAGCTATCTAGATTCTAGACACGCGGCAGCGTGTTACAGCCAAGTTCAAAGAAAGGAACTGACGACGCAGCAGTAGTGTGTATATTTACACAAAACATTTCGAGCTAATTTTGACTCCTTCACAGCTCGAAACCTATGTAACCTATACATGATAGCAAATACATACATTAAAGTCCTAGGTCGCTTTGAAGCTACATTATATTTCAATAATGTAGCTTAAACAGTTGATATAATAACTTTTAA
This sequence comes from Acrobasis consociella, assembly GCA_963555685.1. Lineage (NCBI taxonomy): Eukaryota > Metazoa > Arthropoda > Insecta > Lepidoptera > Pyralidae > Acrobasis > Acrobasis consociella. The sequence continues at coordinate 4,416,534 of OY743127.1, forward strand.
AAGAACTTAAAGAAATAGGTACTTAATTTTTGTATGTACAATGTACATGTTAGTGTGGGTATCTCTGTGTCAGATGTTATTGATTTATTTTAGAAGTTCATTGTATGTCAAGTCGGGCAAAAATAAGTTTAACGTAATTATCAGACAATACCGTATTGTAGTCTATTGTAGCTTAATTAAAATTTATACGTGTGGTTCCTGTTTTCTATATATATATTACTTATACACAAATGAGTAATTGATGAATAACCCTTAGCCAGGCCTGGCGATTATTTTATCTTTATATACAGATAATGGTAGATTGGATGATAATAAAGAAACTAATTTCTTAATTTTTTTTTATTCCTATGTTTTCCTAAAAAAAAACCCTCTGGTCTGGATATGACCACTGTCCATTTAAATATACATGATGTGGATTATATCTGACCACTGCCCAGTTAGGCCACAACATGTAAGTATGGAAAAAATAAAGGTGAATCCACATATAAGCCTAATATTAATAAAAAGAGGAAAGATTTGTGTGTTTCTTTGTATAAAACCTTATTTAAACATCAATGTAACCCCGAGGTATCAAAATTTTGGATATAAACGGCATTGCCGTATCCTTACTAATATTATAAATGCCAAAGTGTGTATGTATGTAATTTTGTATGTATGTATGTATGTATGATCCATTTTCACGCTAAAACGGCTGAACCAATTTTCATGAAATTTAACGTAGAGTTATATTGGACCATGGAGAAGGACATAGGCTGGGTATCGGTTATTCTTCGATCCAAGAACCTATCTATCTACCATACAAAATATTTGATGTGTAAATATGGTTTTGCCTTTACATTTATGGATAAACGCTTGTAGGACAGTGGTTACATGATAACCACAAAAAGTTTTTCCAGACAGGCAGAAGTCACATCTTGAACACAAACTTTCGGCGTAAATATTTCAAAGAAAAACAAATATCATGTAAAACCGAAACATATAACATATTACTCAATCTATCTGCTATCATAAAAACACAAATAGTATCACTTACCGGGATTTTTCCCGCCATAATCCAAAAAAAACACTTCCACTTTGCTCCAAATTTTGCCGGTTGACCATTATTTTCACTTTGACAAGCGAAATGTCAAGTTTTTTCTTCTAGAGGCGTTTTTTTTTTCGTTCAGAAATAAACTGTATCATAGACAATAGACGGATGACATTTTGCGGTTTTTAGCTAGCATCTGCTCGTCAGAAAAAAAATATTTCTGAGGTGGTTCGCTATGTGTACCCTGCATGGCTAAGGGATAAGGTAATAAAGAACAATTATCTGTCATATTTTTTTAGAATATACAGATGGGGCATGTATATGTAATGAATGAATAATGTACATACTCGAAACTAGTTAACATATTTCCAAACAAGCTTTAATTTAGTTTTATTAGAGTTTTATGAAGACAATTTGAGTTAATAAATAGTTCGAGACTTTGGTACAATACATTTATGTCTATAGTGTCTATTACATTACATTTGGGTAGGCTCAAAGCATACTAATAACACAATAGAGATGTGACAAATACAATCGAAAGTTAGGGATGATCCCAATCAATGAATTCCCGCTTAACAGATAACATCAAATAAATAAATGAAAATACTCGTAAGTATAAAAACTAAGTAAAGCTAAACTAAGTGAGCAAAATTGTGACTGATGAAGTTGTTTGTTGCCCCAGGTAAAGTATGCGCACGCGCCCCGGCCGAGTGCTGACCACCACGCTAATGACATTGCAATTGTGAGTAGAACGCCACTGCTTCATTCATGCCTTAATATCACACACACATCACTGTCATTCATGGTCGATCTCTCGAATAGCTTGGTTGGAATTTGCGCAACATGATTTTCAAATCCTAATCTAATATTACATCCTTATCTATGGATGTCTTAGATCAATATGGTCTAAGGTGGATGCACTGCACGCTACGCTCTTTTAACTGCACTTTGCTCCATAATCTTTTCAGCAAAACCATCATTTCCGTTATGATGATACTTCTTCATTCAAGCACTAATATAATGTCTTACTTAGTCTGACTCACACAGACTCTTCAATCTGTAAACTAACTTGCCTTGTATGGAAATAAGACTGTTTTTGTCATACTAACTGGCAGCTATCATAGTGTCGTTTATTACTACCCACGTACCGACAAACCGTTTGAACTCTATTACTCTTATTAATGTTTATTTGTAAACTATTTTGGACTTTCGCGGTCACAATGACTATTATTAAAGTTACGGGACTTGACCAATGATCATGACGGCAGTGGGATATTTGAAATACCTGGCTCAAAATAAAAACAATCGCAGTAAGTTCCGTAATGTTACTCACAATATTTATAAACTTTGTTTCTGCTATAAACTTGTTGATTCAGTAGATTCAATACATCCATCTTCATCTTTCAAAAACACAATGTTGGGCATCATCATCATCATCAGGTATTTTTTAATCTCCACTGCAGGAGCATGCCCCTTTCTGTACCACTAAAGCTATACTTTAGTTAAGAGGACTTGGCCTACATTCTCTACGCTGGCCAGACGTTTTGGAGAGGTCTTATTGATGTTAATAAACTTTCTTTAGCTTGCATAAGCTAGTCGCCTTCTACAACATCCACAGGAAGACTTGTATTGGTCATATTCTGCTCTTCCGGAAACCACACGGCAATGTTAGGCTTAGGTCTCCTCTTGTCTGCGCTATCCTTTTCACTACCGGGCTTAGTACGTTAACCTTCTGAATTTCATGTCCTATTTGTACGAAACAAATTTCTTTACGAGGCTTAGGTCTCATCTTGTCTGCGCTATCCTTTTTACTACCGGGCTTAGTACGTTAACCTTCTGAATTCATGTCTTATTTGTACGAAACAAATTTCTTTACGAGGCTTAGGTCTCCTCTTGTCTGCGCTATCCTTTTTACTACCGGGCTTAGTACGTTAACCTTCTGAATTCATGTCTTATTTGTACGAAACAAATTTCTTTACGCATAATTGGTTTTAATCAGAGTACAAATAGTATAATGTCTCACTCTCACACGCTATTTTAAATTGACTTTCGCGTTCTTTCGGGTAAAAGAAAGGAAAAAAATAGGAAACTGAAACAGATATTCTCTGAACAGTATAAGTTTTACAGATTAAAGGTAATGGAAAAAATGCGACGTTATCGAGTGACAATTCGGAGCATACATAGTTGATTTGCACTCAGTGTTGGCCTATAAACACAAACGATACTCAATACAGACTCCGGGATCAGCGATGAATTCGTCCCAATCCAACTTGATGCCACTCTCGAGATTGCTCTCCCGGTATGTGTTTGGTTGGAAAGTACATACGCAATCGTGTAAGCGTATGAGGAAATATGCATCTAGAAACGTGTTCGGTGGTACGCCAGGCGACTTCGCTGGAATTGGCAATCAAATATTATTCAGAATGTTGTGTACTGCTGTTTTCTGAAAAATATTTATGCTCAGCAGAAAGAACGTTATACCTGCATACGTTTAATATATTTTCTTTACTGCTGAGTACGATTTGTTAACTGAAACTTAATTACATATAATCTCACAAAATGATGTTTTGATGAAAAAAGTGTGAAAAATTTAAAGATAAGTAACCTCTTTATCCTGAACGGTCAGACAAAGCCTGTTAGCGTGCTAAAAGCTAAGCGGGTTAAGAGGCGTAAATAAAAATAAGAAAAAGAAATACAAAATGTACAATACTATTGGAGTAACTTTTTATAGACCTAAGTGACAATGGTGCCAATTCAATTTAGTTTCAACTTAGATAAATATTTTCTTTTTCTAGAGAACTTGTCAATGTTTGCAAACTGTAAAACAATGGCTGCTAGTTAAACTTTCAATAGGTACATCATGTTTCGTGAATTCGCAATACGTTTTTGTTCTGACATCCTTATCATGAATATTAAATGAAGATTCCCCGTGCCGCTTTCCACGTGGATCTCCGTTAATTATCTCAGGTACGCACGTAATTTGCACTTTGCGTCTTGAATTTAATTAAATACTTCGTCTTTTTGTCCGTGAATAAAAAACGAGGGATGAATTAAGATTAGGCTTTCGAAATTGGGCTCATGTTATTATTCCTAAAAGCTACGCATGATATTACGAAGATTTAATTTTTCAAGTTTCACGTGATGTCAGGTTAAATTTTACTTTTAAAGCTGTTTCTCATACATGATACACTTTTCTATGAAGTCGAGAGTGTGACTACCTACCTACATGATTTTATATTCATATTACGTTAAGAAATATTTAGATTTGTTCTTTGTGTTTGTATGATTAACACGTTAAGCGCCACATGTCATAGTAATGAAACTCTCATAGGCTAGAGTGTCTTGGAGATTAACGTGTTCATGTTGTATGGCGGCGTTACTAATTTACAGCTCAGAAAATTATTACAATTGGTAACCTATGCTAACTTAGTTTCCGCCATTTGTACAATAAGTTCAATTGCCACGGTCGAACAAAACCTTAACGAAATCTTGATATGTGAGCATTGATAGTAGTTAAAAGTTAGCTTCATTATCGCACAATAAAATTCCATCATGTGAGTCTTTGCCTTAATCATATTTCTCACTTATGAATATTACAGAGTCCTTACCTATATACCGCTTTCAAATACATCTACAAACCAAACCTAACCGCTAGATTCATAAAAAAATCTGCTCTCCTAAGTAGAATCATATTTAGTCAGCATTCTACCAATTTAAGGAGTGCAGACTATTTATGGATTTGACAGAAGAAATAACACGTCCTTAATTGGTAGCATTGTAATAAGTAACTAATAGAGTACCTAGATTTTTATGAAAATGGCCCCATAGAGAACCGATAAATGGGAAATATTCGCCTGTTTGCTTTCTGTCAGCCTTTTTCTCCTGCTCTTGTAAATAATGAGAGTAAAAATGATAACTTATGTGAGTTAAGATTCCAATGCAGTGCTGTACAGCGCCATCTTCATCTCATTAGTATCTATGCAACTAAGGTCCAGCAATCTGGCCAAGTTGTTTATTGAATGATGCGCTCAACCCATAATCTAGCTAACTGAGCTGACCCTAAGCGTATTTTTGGAGCCTGTTCACTTGACTGTTGATTAAATCGTCATCTCCTTTGTTGCAGGTGACGCGCTGCGGAGCGGTGACTAAAGCGGCTCTGCCGCTTTAAATGGACAAACGCAAGATGCTGCCAAAGAGAGCGCGTATGGATAGCATGCGGGGTCCCATTGCAAATGGACCCCTGCAATCAAGGTGAGTTATAAGATTCATCTTTTTTTCTTAACTTGTCATTTGTTCTAAATTGTGGTTGTTAAAATATAATCTCGGTCTAATTAAGTAGCTATTATGTAACAAAATCAACAAGCAAGTCAGCGTGATGTTTAGAAGTTAGCACAGTTTCCGATTTGGTCCACAATCACTTGTAGATCTGATCGAACAATCCCCCACGGGTGCGACCCTGAATAGCATTCTCATTCTTATTGTCGGCGTTCAAAGCGGCAAGTCATTGCCAACAAAACGACGACGTCCATTTGACTCACTCCACTTATTCTTTTCTCGCGCTAATCCTATTTGGTTTCCATCAAAACTTGCCCGAAGGGGTTGTCCCCTCGAGCCGACTTGGCCGCCCCTCCCACCCCTCTTTGTTTGCCACCAAATCTGTTTTCGTCTGCCCCGGGAAAGTTTGCGAATTTCTGAAAACTCCTTCCCCGTTCGGAATTACTTTCTCGTTTCGCTGCCGAAACTTTCCCTCGCAATAATAATAATTCTGCTCCGGCTATGACGAAAGTTTAAATTATTAGTTTAATCGTACTGGCGTGCTTTAATTATACGACTGTTAGGGGTGTGCGGGGGGATGCTGCGTCCCCACTTGGTGATTAGTTAACTCAGTCGCCAGTTGCCGACCAGTATTTGACTTGAAACTTAATTTGGGTGTCAATTTGGGGATGTTGTCTGTCGGTAATGGGTCGCAATCGATTGGGATTGTCCCGTCTGACCGCGTTAATTGATAGCGCAGTAAAAGTACCGCGCTCGGAGATAAAAGAGAAAATATTTTTGAGAGAAGAAAGAAAAAAAATAGAAATTTTATGTATGTGATCCCATGTTGTGCTTAATTTTATGCTTATCTGTAGGCTTTTGTAAAATTCTAAGTTTAGGTTCAGACAGGCATTCGTTTGCGAAAACTTTTCGTCCAACTGGTGGTTTATATACTTATGTAAATTCGACCTAAGGGGATGACTCAACATTGTCTACTTGTAAGTCATTGTACCCAGTTTTATTGTGATTTATGCCTGGTCGGTAATTCTCATAATCATTGTTAAAAATCAAATCCTATTGTTATCGACGTCACAGTTCTATAACCGGTGTAGTATAACGCCTGCATGGCGTCACAGTGGCAATAACGGAACGGAAACACGCAGCGCCGACGTTATTAAAACGAAAGTATTGTGTAATGGAACGCAGCGATAAGATATTGGTTGCAAGTTCGCAACATTGTACTATACTACGATTGGTTGCACTTCGGGTATCATGTTGTTTTGTAATACGAAACGTGAAGTGAAGTATGTAATGCTAAGTTTTTGTTAATTTTCAAAAGCCGTTTCATATGGTTTCGTCGCATGTACATTGTACTTACAAAATAATTCGTTTGTTTTATGAATATATAATTTTTCAAAATTAAAAACAGACTTCACCACCAAACTACACAAAACCTTTAAACAAAAAAAGAATTTTTAAATCGGTCCAGTCATCATAAAAGATCGTGACGAATTGATAACCTTCACCTTCTTCGTTTTTGGGAAATATGAAATACCTAATAGAATTTTGGTTTTTCGAAGTCGATTAGCTCCTGCTCTATCTGAACTAAACCCATTGGATATTGATTTAATTATACCTGCGATATTAATCAGAGTCGCTTCATATTCGATCAACAAACGCATAAAATGTAAAATCGTTAGTAACAAAGCAAAGCCTCTGTAAAAGATGCGTCCTACAAATTAACGATTGCCCTATTAAACAGTGCTTCACTTTAATCCATTATTAAATCCAGTAATTTTTAATTGAGTCGGCTAATTATGTCACTATGTAACACAGTAATCAGCATAACCGCTTTAAAATTATCGACGCCGCGTCCGTATATTATTTATTTACATAATCAGCATTTACATTATCAATGCGCAACCTTGGCACGCCGCCGGTCACCGACACTGAAAAGCGAAGTGGCGACGGATTTCCACGAGCGAGTCTGCTAGCGCTTGTTGGATGTTTGTAATTGATTTGAAAACGAATTAGAGTATGGCTATCGATAAAGGTTGATTTAGAACCTGATCGCTGGAATCAGTTTAATTAAATAATGTTTATTTCCTCCGCATCCATATCATTATTGCTATGCTAGTCTGTGAATTTAGAGTATGGGCTATCAATAAAGGTTGATTTAGGCACTGGTCGCTGGCATCGGTATCGCTAGTCTGTGAATTTAGAGTATGATGGGCTGTCAATAAAGGTTTGATTTAGGCACTGGTCGCTGGCATCGGTATCTCTAGTCTGTGAATTTAGAGTATGATGGGCTATCAATAAAGGTTTGATTTAGGCACTGGTCGCTGGCATCGGTATCTCTAGTCTGTGAATTTAGAGTATGATGGGCTATCAATAAAGGTTTGATTTAGGCACTGGTCGCTGGCATCGGTATCGCTAGTCTGTGAATTTAGAGTATGATGGGCTGTCAATAAAGGTTTGATTTAGGCACTGGTCGCTGGCATCGGTATCTCTAGTCTGTGAATTTAGAGTATGATGGGCTATCAATAAAGGTTTGATTTAGGCACTGGTCGCTGGCATCGGTATCGCTAGTCTGTGAATTTAGAGTATGATGGGCTGTCAATAAAGGTTTGATTTAGGCACTGGTCGCTGGCATCGGTATCGCTAGTCTGTGAATTTAGAGTATGATGGGCTGTCAATAAAGGTTTGATTTAGGCACTGGTCGCTGGCATCGGTATCACTAGTCGTGAATTTAGAGTATGATGGGCTGTCAATAAAGGTTTGATTTAGGCACTGGTCGCTGGCATCGGTATCACTAGTCGTGAATTTAGAGTATGGAGTATAGGCTATCAATAAAGGTTGATTTAGGCACTGGTCGCTGGCATCTGTATCGCTAGTCTGTTTAGAGTATGGTCTTTTATTTAGGCTATGGTCGCTGACATCAGGCTGTTGAAAAAATATAAATAGGCTTAAAATGAGAGGTTTTCCCAATAACTTGCTTGACGTCTATCTGAACGCTAGGTGTGTACTTTTAAAAATGGCAGTTCAAAATAAAAATTCTGCAGAAATCTGCAGTCTTGTGATTTTCAATGACATCGTTTAGTACAAACTGCGTTGCACGTGTATCCAATTATAAAGTTAGTGAAGGACGTTCGTTGCCAAGCCACAGGCAGGAATGTGATAAACAATTGACACACAGTTCCGTATATAGGGCTGTGAGATGGTGGAATGTTTGAGAATGTCTGAATTTCGTGGGAAGTAATGTCTCCTTAGAATGGACGTATAGTCAGACTTTGAGATGGTTAGTCAGTCTTTAAAATTTTACAACGATGATTTCTGTCAACATTTTTAATCTTGATGATTTTAGAAATGCTGAACGAAGTCGTGGTAACTCTACCTAACTATGGGTATGGCCAGGTCACGCAATTTTATTGTTTTATTGATAGGACTTAAGCATTGTAGAATGATTGGTCATCGTCATACTATTTTAAAATGCGGTTATTAATTTTTTTTAGTGTATCAATTTAAACGAATTCAATATCCTTTCGTCTTATTATAACGCGAATTTTATTACATTGTATCAATTTAAAACAGGATTTTAGATTCCTTAATACAGAAAAACTTATAGTAGGAACGCTATTTTACTCCGAAAAGTACTTATACAGTCACGGTTCTGATTTTCATACAAAATTGACTTGTTATCATCTAGCGGATTAAACCTACGATAAAGTTAGTCTGTATTATAAAATAAGACTGATTTTATGTTTCTGTTGTAATTCTAAAAGACAATTTTTTGTTGATTTATAGAAGTAACTCTTGAAATGATATGTTGTTCGTTTAAGGTTTATTACCAAAAAAGATCACTCGGTTCAATCAGTAATTATGAAGTGATTATATTTATTTAGATGCGTAACCGGCGAGAACCATGCTGATTATGTATTTAGGCTTAATTACGGCACGTAATGTTTTTGTGATATTTTTAGTGTCTTAAAATAGTAGATGAAGAAGTTATTTCTGTGCGCTTGTGTGCGTTCATAGTTATTTTAGGGAACAACGTAATGGCTTTGGATACGGAATTCACCTATTCTTTTGTACATGTTTACTGTATTTGTACGTTACGTGTATACAATAGGTATGTTTTTCATTTTTGTTCCGTTATTCATTTTTTTGGCATACAAAATAAGGTATCAGGCCCAACTGACTAAAAGTAGTTACGTAGCCGGTGCCCTATTATCGAGGCCTGCAAAACTAGAAATGCCACACGCTCGTTTCTCACCATACCATAGAAATTTTTCACGCCTTTTGTACATTATCTTATACCTTTAAACGAGCAATTCTTGTATATTTATTTATATGTATATATATTTATTTATAAATTTCTGTGATCTCGAAAACGGCTCTAACGATTTTGCTGAAAATTGGTATATAGGGGTTTTTGGGGGTAAACAATCGATCTAGGTTAGTCTTATGTTTGGGAAAACGCGTGTTTTCGAGTTTTCATTAGTTTTTCTTTCCACGCAGAATATGGTCGCTAATTTCCTCGCGCCGGCCGCCATCCGCTTAGCTCAGTAGTTAAGGATGCTGACCGCTAGAAAGAGTGTAACGGGTTCGAATCCCACTCGGTGACTTACTTTTGTTTTTTTTATGTTCAAGTTTATATATAATTTTTTATTTTGTACTGTTTTTAGACAAGTTTAAAAAAATGTAGTTAATGTTTGAGATGTAACTCATGTAACCGACCGAGCAAAGCTCTGTCACCCAGGTACTGATATTTATTTCTCATAATAATGACGTACGTGTATCGAACACTAACGCATTTACTGCACATATATTTCGCAAAACTCCATTTAATTTTGTTTGTTATAGAACAACGGCTATTGCACGGTTAATTCGCTTCCTCACAAAAAAATTAAAATGTATTTTTTTCGATTTTCAGGCCCTTAGTGGCGTTATTAGACGGGCGCGACTGCACGGTAGAGATGCCGATCCTCAAAGACGTGGCCACGGTGGCGTTCTGCGACGCGCAGTCCACTTCGGAGATCCACGAGAAGGTGCTCAACGAGGCGGTGGGCGCGCTCATGTGGCACACCATCATCCTCACCAAGGAGGACCTCGAGAAGTTCAAGACTCTCAGGATCATCGTGCGCATAGGCTCCGGCGTCGACAACATTGATGTCAAAGCGGCCGGAGAATTAGGTACGTTTTTGTGCATTCTTCTTTATCAGATTAATCAGACATTGCTAGACAAAATTCTGCTCCTAAGGCTCAGCGCAAACGAGCCACTGAAAAACGCGGCCACCGACCACTTTTCTGTAGTTTTCATACATTTTGTATGGACTCGCCGCACACGGTGACGTCGGTGGCAGCCTCTAAATTAGTATGAAAGTGGTCGGTGGCCGCGTTTTTCGGTGGTCCGTTTGCGCCGAGCCTTAGGCTCGGCGCAAACGGGCCACTGACCACTTTCCTGTAGTTTTCATCCATTTTCTATGGACTCGCCGCACACGGTGACGCTGGTGGCGGCCACTTAATTAGTAGGAAAGTGGTCGATGTCCGCGTTTTGTGGTGGCTCGTTTGCGCCCAGCCTTAAGGTACACTTTGAAGCTAAGCGGCAGGCAGCAGCAATAGCTGCTCATGTAGCTCGATAAGCTTAGTTCAGTTCACTGAGAGCGCATCCCTTGCCGCTCGCCGTTCGCGGCGTCTGCCGCGTCCCAAGTTGCTTGTTTCTAGTCATTTCGTACGTATGTTTCCTAGTCACTACTAGTAGTGCCGCCTGCCGCTCAACTTCAAAAACTTCGAAGTGTACCTTAACCCCTTATTGCACCGCGAGGCTTTATATGTTGTCGTGCACCCACCGCGAGGCACAGTAAATCTAAAATAAATACCTACATCCAAAAAGGGATGTCGATTGTGGATACTTAAGTTATGTCCAATACGAGCTTTTTTTGCCTGATATATCCGATGCTCACAAAACGAGCACTAAAATGTTTGTGGGATAAATTCGACGTTCGCGGTGAAAAGATTAGACCATAGTCATGCGGTGTGTGATCACAGCAGATGATTTTTTCAAATCCTAGTGACCTATTAGTCGCCTTGTCTGTTACTTAAAAAATAATAGTTATCATTTCAGCCGCGTAACGTTCACTGCTGGACATTGCTTCATGACTTCTCCTATGGATTTCTAAATTTTTCTAAAGAAATGTATTTTAAGAGCACACTTCTATCAGTCCACTTTATTCCCTTCCATTAAACCATGTTGTTGTTTGCTTCTCTATACTTATGTGGTGCATCCTGCCGCCGCTTTTGTGCATGACGTTTTTCACACTTACCCCAACTTTAATGTGTCTGTTCTCTGTTTCCAGGCATAGCTGTATGTAATGTGCCAGGCTACGGCGTAGAAGAAGTAGCAGATACGACAATGTGTCTCATATTGAATTTGTACCGGCGGACGTACTGGCTCGCAAATATGGTGCGAGAAGGAAAGAAATTCACAGGTAACGTTTCGAAATATCATCATTATCAGGTCTATTTTTGTCTCCGCTGCAGGAGCACGACCCTCTCTGTTCTACCAGAGCCATACTTGGCTAGAGCAGACAGAGGACTTGGCCTACACTCTACTCGCTGGCTGGTGTTGGAAGGGTCTCATTGATGTTTACAATCTTTGTTTAGCTTGTATTATCTAAGTCGCCTTTTACGACATCCACGGGATGACGTTTTGCTACCAAGGGACATTTGGCGAAAGGAACGTTTTGCGCAAGGGACATTTTGCGAAAGAGTCATTTCGCGAAAGGGACATTTTGCGACTAGGGGACATTTTGTTTGTTACCGTGGAGTGCAGGCCCTATTCTATTATGCCGGAAACCACACGGCAAATAACGAAATATACTTAATTCATTTTTGGTTGTGCTAACTATGCAAAAGTCGTTTTTAGGCTAACCAGGTCCGCGTTTCATTTTACTTTTGTAATAAACGATGGAACTAATGTCTACTTATCTGTGGCCATTTCTAGGGCTCCATACCTAAATGATAAAAACGGGACCTTATTACTAATACTGTCTGTCTATCTGTCTAACTGTCATGTGATGTCATGAATGATAGATAGAGAGTTGAAATTTTCATAGATAATTTTTGTTCCTGTTGCCGCTATAACAACAGATACTAAAACAGAATAAAATAAATATTTGCGGCTTTTTTTTTGAGATTTTAATGTTTTAATTAATAATTAATAATAATAATAACTTTATTGATCAAAAACAGTTTTACAATCATTCAATACTTGGCTTGGCAGCAAACATCAGGCATTTGTGATCGACGTGGGACAGCTGGCATTCTATGTTTTTCATTTTCACCCAGAGCTTTACTTACTTTACTATCCTGGATCACTGACCCACAGTGAGTCTGTGCCTCAAAGCACAAAGAGCACGTCAGCGCTTTCGGTCCTGTGCTAGCTTGTCCTCCGACCGATCGGCCGGCTCTGTTATGCTCTCTTCATCCTCCGATCATTCTCCCAGAGCAGCAAAGGTAAATGGTTTGATAAGTATGACATGAGCTTACCATAAGTTGGTGTGGTTGCAGGCCCCGAGCAGGTCCGCGAGGCGGCGACGGGCTGCGCGCGCATCCGCGGCGACACGCTGGGCATCGTGGGGCTCGGCCGCATCGGCTCGGCCGTGGCCCTGCGCGCCAAGGCGTTCGGCTTCAACGTCATCTTCTACGACCCCTACCTGCCCGACGGCATCGAGAAGTCCCTCGGCCTCACGAGGGTTTACACGCTGCAGGTAAAGAAATAGCTAGCCGGCTCGTTTCAGGGTCGTACAGTCAGACAACAATTTGAGCACAGCAAGCAATTTGATTTCATTGCAATTTCGTGACTGCTGTATTTATAAAAAAAATAATCTCGGATCGCTTTTTGTGTGAATCGGCAGGGCCTGATAATCCATGTCGATCCCTTAGGCGCTGGACACTCAGAAAAGCGGTAAGGACGGGGCGCAGACATTTCTCCTCCGCGTCCGTTTCTTACAAAATGTATAGAAAACTGCGCCCTGTCCGCATCTTTACGTCTTTTCTATGTGTCATCGCCATGTCGGAACGGACGCTTACATCTGCAGCGGCAAGCGACTTCCTCCGTTGGAGCGCTTTGCGTGCCGCCTGTACAGGACCCATCTAAAATAATGCTCTTAGGCAGTTTTGTTTGAGACATTATCCAACGTACTGCTACATACAGCCTTTTATTAGACTAGCCCTGTCCACTGTGGCAGCAGTTATCCTGAAGAGCTTCTATGAGAGGGGTAGGACTCCAGTCAGTCCTCAACCAGCCTCTTCTCTTACAGAGAAGTTGCTCCGACTCAGTCCAAATTTTACTAAATCTTGTTGTTAAATTCAGTATAAAAATTTAATCAAAATAAAATCCAAGTTCTTATAAAAAAATAGTTTTAAAAAAGTGTTAACTTCGCCTCTTTGTAACATATTGGACGTCTCAGTGACGTGAAAGTGAAAGTTAAGTGTTACTACTTCAAGAAAAGTCGATACGCCCTACCAGTACCCACAACAACATTGGCCATCGGCCAGTACGCGATAGTTCAGTGACTGATTAATTAATGTTATATTACTGACCACAGACACGTCCTTGCTACTAGAACGGAAACAGTATTGTCTACCGGAATTGATTATCTTGGTCCTACATTATGTAGATGATAAACAATCTGTCTGCATAGACGTAGATTGTGTTGGCTACGGAACGCTAATATTGACTTAGCAGAGGTATTTGTGTGGACAGAACATTGTGGAGAATTCTATATCTACAGTAGATAGATAACTATGTTGTTTTGATTGACGATACATGTAATAGAACTCAATAAGAGAGTATCTAGTAGGTTAGGGCTGTACTAGATTAAATTCCTTCCATGATGGTTTCTGCAAAGAAAAAGCGTAATTTTTTCAGCTGCTTGATTTATTATGCAGATTCTGAATTGATGGATTGGTCTGTTTAGGTCTTGTAGGCAGACTACAGTACTACATTAGCAGAATAATATTTTTTCTTGTGAAAAGGAAAGTGCTATAATTAGCTAAATATCCTACGGATTGATATAAATCAAGTATTTTAAACAAATTATGATGAGTGTTTTTTATAATTTGTGAAGATCACATGTATAAAAATATAAGGGACCAATGTAAGGGGCTACTCGAATTTTTCGGGGTGCAGTGCTGCCCCCATTTAAAACAAATTATTTGAAAGTAAATGGTAATATAATTTAAAATTTTATCTTGACCAAGCCAAGCCGTATATAATCCTACAAACTATTAAATTAACAATTCAAAAGTGAGAATGTGAAGCTTTTCTTTGCACATTTTTGGCTAGGACTTTGTCAAATGATATCTCCGTTTTTTTTCAAATCATTCCTCATAATCATTATAATCTAATCATTCAAATGGCTGGACCCACGAAAATTCATGTATCTTAAGTCTATTGAAAACACTTAATTCACTTAACCAAATGTTACAATTGAACTGATTGATAGTTCAGTGGTCACTCATTACTGCTAAAAGTATACATATTATCACGCCCGTTTCCCACAGGACTAGGCAGAGACTATGGACCCCTATTTGCCAAGATCCTGTAATTACTGCTACACATATAGATTTATTTGTGAGAGATCTATTAATGAAGGTATTGTTTGTATTCCAGGACCTCCTATTCCAGAGTGATTGTGTTTCATTGCACTGCAGCCTAAACGAACACAATCATCACCTCATCAACGAGTTCACCATTAAACAGATGCGCCCAGGTGAGAATCCTTACATTTTTATAATCTTCTGCTTTGCGTGTCAATAGATTTTTCTTTTATACCTAGGTACCACTGTAAATGTTTAGAACATGAAAAACGGCTTAATGTAGAAAGTTGCCAATACTTTTATTGTTTTTCGAAGTAATCTCCGTTCCTCTCTACACATCGTCGCATTCGATAGAACCACTGAGAAAATCTGTGAGCCCATTCTTTCCTAGGGTTCTCTTCTATGGCATTTTCGTACGCTTTCACCGCCTCTTCAGGGCTCGTAAAGCGAATACCTCGAATTTTATCTTTAGTTCTTGGGAATAAATAAAAGTCGCAGGGCGCCAGGTCAGGACTGCATGACTCATTATCTCGACACCTGCCATAGTCAAATATTCCGCAGTCCGTTTTGCGGAGTGCGCTGAAGCATTGTCGTGGTGAAGGAGGATCGAGGGCGCTGCTGTCGAATTTTTTCCAAGATAACAGGCAAACAGCGATTGACATACCAGACTGTCCTTCCATCTTCTAGCACAACTGTCGCGAAATGACCTTTCCAACCAAAGAATGAGGCAATCATCTTTTTTCATTGACTTCTTCCTTTCTTTACCTTAGTTGGCCGATCCTCGAAAGGAAACACCCACTGATTTAATTGCTTTTTGGTTTCGGCTTCGTAGCAATATATCCAGCTTTCATCACCTGTGACGATGTCAAATACAGCATTTGAGTCACCGCCATGCGACTTAACTAACATTTGGCGACACCAGTCCATGCGAAGGTGTTTCTGGTCGTCGGTTAAAGTATGGGGAATCTATCTGGTACAAAGCTTCCTGACGCCTAAATGTTCGTTTAATATTTTTTGAACTTGACTCATACCAATGCCTAGGCTTGCCCGTATCTGCTGATAGGTCACTCTCTTATCTTCCTTCTATCATGCTTCGCACAGCACCGATGTTATCTTCAGTAGCCGCTGGTAAAGGACGCCCCTCACGCGGATCATCATTTAGATTGTTACGTCCACGCTTAAACTCGTTAAACCAATTTTAAATTGCAAATAGTGGCACAAGATGGGGCTTCATTAAGAAAGGCTAATCGCAGCCTATCATAGCTTCGTTGTTGAGTAAGCCCACAACAAGTCATAATAAATCATTGACCGAAAATTTTCTCGCGTTAGGTTCATTTTCACGTGTAACAAGAGTTTTAGATTTGCCGCCAATTCACAAAAACAAATGACAAATGAATGCAATATACTACATTAGGTTACCAAAAGAGTTCTAAAATTGAAATTAAAAAAAGTTTTTATTAGCAATGTTTCTAACTGGCCAGTTCTTAACATTTTCAGTGTTATCCACGTATTTGATCAGCCCAGTAGTAGGCCACTTCGACGGCTTTATCTTTAGCCTGAAGTAAATCATTCAGGGTGCAGGAGGTAGGGCAAAAATTTTTGACTTTGACTTTTGACCATAGTTTTGTGGAGAGGAACCACAATCCCACGCGTTCACCTGTACAAAAGCTTTTATAATATAACAATGAGAAAAAAAATCAGTTGAATCACGTTTTTATAATATTACAATAAGGAAAAAAATCTGCTGCCACTGTGGAGAGTGTACGCAAATCCTCTGGCTGCTCTGACCAAATATGTCTGTAGTAGTACAGAGAGGGTCGTGCTCCTGTAGTGGAGCCTATAAAGACCTGAAAGTGATGATGATCATGAATGCTGTTAATGTCAAAAATCTAACCAACAGTAAAAAATTCTTGCAAAACAAGATATCAAGTATGGCAAATTCATTTGAATACAAAGTAATTTTTTTCATGATATATTTTTACTCTTATAATGTTTTATCCGTCCCTGTATTATAATATTTATAATAATGCTAATAGGCAAATAATATAAATATGGGGCAGAATAGCCAACAGTGTTCTTGCATGCACAGTCATGTAGATCATCCAACTATCTACGCCGCGAACATGTCTAGTTTAACAGAGGAAAGTAAATAACTCAAAGCAGCAGATACACAAAACCTATCTTCTGATTGTATTGTATTACATTTGATGCATGTGTTGTTCCAGGCGCGTTTCTGGTGAACACGGCCCGCGGCGGACTGGTGGACGACGAGGGGCTCGCGGCCGCGCTGAAGCAGGGTCGCATCCGCGCCGCCGCGCTAGACGTGCACGAGAACGAGCCCTTCAATGTATTCCAGGTTATACTTGTTCTGCGACGGCTGGTCCGCCACCCAGAGGTCCCGGGTTCGATTCCCGGTCAGGACAAGTTGAAAAAGGGCCTTTTTCAAATTGTCCTGGGTCTTGGATGTTTATCTATATATGTATTTTTTTAAATATAGTATTGTTTAGTTAGTATCCCATAACATAAGTCTGGAACTTACTTTGGGGTTAGCTCAATCAGTGTAATTTGTCCCTATATATTTATTTTATTATTTACTTGTCTCCGCCGGCCGGCAGGGACATGGGCCGTATTGGGTTGCCAGCTGATAAAATAAGGCTTCACTATGTGCTGAATTTGGCCGGACATACATACATACTATGTCTTAATCTCTAATGGGGCAGACAGAGCATTTTGGGTCTTGCAAATCTGCAGATAGAGCCTAGGGCTGCAAGACTCAAAGGCCACTTTTAGCTGTGGGTAAGAAGGTGGATGAAGGAATCAAAATAGTGATGTGTTGTAAGCCACTTCGCCTATTAACATGATTCGAATTTTTGCCTATTCTCTCGATCGACTCTTACGATCTGCGCGGTAAGAAAAGCAGCTGGTACATTCTAAGTTTTTTCTTTTGTCCCAGACCAGCATGGAAGCATATGGTTTGGCCGGATATTTTTTGGCCTTAAAAGCTGCTAAAGCTCATGGGTACAGTGGCGGTAATGTGGGCGAGATGTTGTGGAGAGGCCTAGAAAAGGTTATCTGCTTTGCCAAAAAGGCACATATATGTTTGGCCGGATAGATGGCAACCCTAGGTCTAAAAAGCATATTTGTCGCTGTCAAGTCTACATTGGCATGCCATGTTCTGGACACAAATCTCCTCCGGATTATGACAGACCCGCCCGGTCTCACCGGAATATGCCATAATTAATGTAATTTATCTACGAACATATCATATGTGCTTTAAAATGCGTTCAGAAACCATAGGCAATGACCAGCATTACCAACCAGTAGGAATTAACGGAGACGTAATGATAACATTACCTCCTGAAATCAGTAGGTAATGAGTTCAAATTTGGAACACTCTCACTCTCAAATTCAAATGGGTGTCGATTCTAGTATCTATAGATATTAAAACAGTTATCAAGACGAATGCATGGTTTTTTTTTTTTTGGCGGTAGGTGCAAAATAAAGTCAACAAGTAGCTCTATATATTTATTCTTATTTTAATTATTTAAATCAATTTTTTTAAATCAAAACTATTTAATCAGTCATATAATAGTTTAATTCAGTGTGACTTACGTTTGTGAACACATCTATGAAGATCTAGGACACAAATCACCTGCCAGCTCATCACTTGCACAAAGAACAAAGGATTTATATTTACAGTTGTTACCTAACACACATATTGCACTTCACTTAAAATGTCTCAACTCAATGAAGTAATGAAGATTCAGCAGGACTTGGAGTTCAGCTTTAATAAAAGGATGGCAGAATTGGCCTCTCAGCTGCAGTCGGCGGCCCCCGCTAAGGACACTGTGTCAAAAGTTGCAGAAGAGTTCAGGACATTCCGGGAGTTAATCTATAAAATTCTGGGTCTAGTACGGCATCAAATCGCTGAGTGTGTCCGTTCAGTCGATGGAATGGAAACTCAGCACAGGCTGAACGTGCTTATCTTTTCTGGGTTTCCCGAACAGCAGAATGAGTACTGCAAGGCCATGGTGGTGAATCTGATTCACTCCAAACTCGGTCTCACAGGAATTGATGGTGATTCACTCCAGGTATGCCATCGCTTGGGCCAATCTAAGAAGGATAGTCGTCGGCCAATACTCGTGCGGTTTCGGGACTACAGTACCAGGTCAACAGTTTGGAATAAGAAGTCAGCACTCAAGGGAACCCAGGTGTCGGTAAAGGAGTTCCTCACGAAGTCACGGCTAGCCGTCTTTGGAAAAGCAAGGCAGCATTTTGGTATGCGGAACTGCTGGTCGCAGGACGGCGTAGTCATCGTCAAGACTCCTGATGGTACGATACACAAGATTTGCGCCGAGGAAGAGCTCAAGGGTCTGACAGAGAAGTTCCCGCAAGCAGGCGGACGTCCCGCGAGCAAGGTGGCCACGGGAACTGCGGACTCATCGTAACTTGTCCCCTTTCGGGCCTGTGACTGTGCAGGCAATACCAGTAGTTGTTATATTGTCTTGTCTTGCTAATCTGATACGTTTGCAATTATAGATTAGGTAGCGAGTGTTCGTTGTAGTACCACATAGCGTGCGCTATTTTATACACTTAATTATGATTCAAATTTACCGTCGTATTTTTTTGTTTTTATTACTGTTAAAAATTATTAACAAATGACGGTTGGTGTGTTACATTAAACTTTAACTTATAGTAGCGTGACATTGACATCAATCAGAATTGACATATTGGTTTGACGGATTTAGATGCGTTTTGTTTGTTCCGTCATATTTCATAATAGTGCTGTGTTTCAAACTGCATTTTGTTATCATACCATGTTACTTCTCTTGTCGAGCACTCGCTTTTATGTTATTTTGTTTACATGTATTTACATTTATCAATTTTTGTTTTGTGTAATGGAGGCTGGCAGGTGATGCTGAATTGTGTGACTTAGTCACCCAATAGTATTACTAGTCGTTTTTATTTTTATAATATTTATTATACATAATCTTATTTATTTTATTTTATAATTATATTTATAATTGTTTATTGTATCCATATATGTCTGACAGTGATTCTTTTCATACTGCTTATGATGAAGATCAGTCATGCGATGAAAGTGGTAATGGTAACTTATCAACGTCATTTAGCTCTCTTGGTGATTATGTTAGGACCACTTTTCAGACAGAAGCTAAGCTATTTAATGTTTGCCATATAAACGCTCAGAGCCTTCCGGGTCACTATTCGGAGTTTGTTGAAACTTTTGCTGATGCCAACGTACACGCCATCTTAATTTCAGAAACCTGGCTAAAGCCAGAGCTTTCTTCTACTACATACCCACTTCCCGGATTTGTACTTATTCGAAATGATCGGACTGGAAAGGGATGCGGGGGTGTTGCAATTTATCTTCGTTCCGATATCAAATATAAAATCCTTACGGCCTCCCCGTCTCAATACTCGGCATCAGCAGAATTCATCTTCCTTGAGATCCAGGTCAAGGGTTCCAAGGCTGTTCTTGGAGTCGTTTATTGTCCTCCTGCGACGGACTATTTTTTGGATTTTGAGATTGCTCTCGACACACTCGGCTCCGAGTACACACATCATATTATAATGGGAGATATCAACACTGACCTTATTAAAGTGTCCTCACCTCGAGCCCAGAAATTACGTCACATCCTCGAATCAGTAAATCTCCATGTGCTGCCACTGCAGGCTACTCACTGTAATCCCGATGTCGATGATACCTTACTCGATCTTATAATAACTTCTTCTCCCGATCAAATCTCCTCATACGGGCAACAGCCAGCTCCATGTTTTTCCCGCCACGATCTTATTCACTGTGCGTACAACTTAAAGCCACCCAAGGTTACCCCCAAAGTTCGGAATTTGCGTAGCTTTGCACGTGTAGATATCAACAAGCTCATAACTGATGCAAAAAATATGGAATGGGAGACTGTTTGGGCTGCTACGACTATAGATGAGAAGGTTGATATTTTCAATCAGATACTCTGTAGGTTGTACGATAAACACGCTCCAATAAGAAAAGTTAAAATCAAGCGGCCTCCCGCGCCGTGGATAACTCGTGGTGTGAGAATGGCGATGAGACGGAGAGACAGGGCGTTTCGTCGGTTTAGAAGGGATCGGTCTGATGATAATTGGTCTGCGTTTAGGGCTTCAAGAAACCGGTGTAACAGAATGATTCGGGATGCTAAACGCCGCTTGATCTTAGACACAATCTCTTCCTCTTCTTCGGCTGATATCTGGAAATTCTTAGGATCTTTAGGTATCGGCAAGTCAGGTAATTCTGAAATCCCGTCTACAATTTCTTTGGATGATATTAATAAACACTTCTCCACTTCTTCACCGTTGGATCGTTTAACAAAATCAGACACTATAAAATGCATCGCTTCTCTTCCTACCCCCAATATCTCAGAATTTACTTTTTCGCCAGTCAGCCAAGACGAAGTAAAAAAAATTCTCCTGTCAATTAAAACAAGGGCGGTGGGGGTAGACCAGATAAATATGCGTATGATTGAACTTATTCTCGACACTATTATTCCAGTAATCACTCATATCGTCAATTATTCACTTACAACGTCTCAATTCCCATCGCTCTGGCGAAAAGCATTCATTCGTCCCCTGCCGAAAATTCCCAATCCTTCTCTCCCCAAAGATTTTCGTCCCATCTCTATTCTCCCGCTACTGTCCAAGGTATTAGAGGCTTGCGCTCATAAACAACTCACCTCTTACTTTCATACTAATGTCTTATTAAACCCATTACAGTCTGGTTTTTGACCTGGACATAGCACAGTCTCTGCCCTCCTTAAAGTGACCGACGATATTAGAGATGGCATGGAGAATACTAAAGTCACTGTGATGGCATTAGTAGACTTTTCTAATGCTTTTAATACCGTCGATCATGATATCCTTTTAGCAATTCTTTCTCATCATTCAGTTTCCCCTTCGGCACTGGACTGGTTCTCTAGTTATCTTTGGGGACGTCAGCAATCAGTGAAACTTGATGAATCTTCATCGGATTGGTGTGATCTTTCCACTGGCGTTCCCCAAGGCGGTATTCTCTCTCCTTTGTTGTTCTCCATCTTTATAGATTTCATCACTAAAGAGCTTCATTGTTCGTATCATCTGTATGCCGATGACTTGCAGCTTTATACGCAGACCGAAGTTGAAGATCTCAACAACGCGGTAGCTAAAGTTAATGCAGACTTGCTGGCCATAAGTGATTGGTCGCGTCGCTTTGGAGTCACCGTAAACCCCGCTAAATGCCAGGCCATTATAGTCGGTAGCTCTCGTATGTTAAGTCGGATCGATGACAATTCTCACTCGGGAATTTACTATGAGAATACGGAAATACCACTTAGGTCCAGCGTAAAAGACCTAGGACTCTCTATTGATTCAACCCTTTCGTGGAATGTTCAGGTTTCTGAGGTTGCTGGTAAGATCACGGGTGCATTACGTACACTGTATAAATTAAAAAACTTTTTACCAATCAATATTAAAACAATGCTTATGACTACCCTAATTCTTCCTATACTAGATTACGCGGATGTGTGTTACTCGGGGTTGAATTGTGATCTCCTCAATAAACTTGATCGCATACAGAACAACTGTATTCGCTACATATTCGGATTACGGAAGTACGACCATGTGTCGGCTTACCGATCTCAGTTAAAATGGTTACCTATCCGACAGCGGCGTAGTCTGCATATCCTAACTACTTTGTTCTCTGTACTTTTTGATCCTAAGACTCCGGCTTATCTCAAGACCAAATTTACCTTTCTTGGTGATACTCACGTCAGAAATCTTCGCTCTTCTAGCAATCTTCTTCTTACAATGCCACATTATCGGAGCGGATTCTATAAAGATTCATTTGTCGTACAAGCTGTGCGGCTTTGGAACTCTCTCCCACTTAGTATTCGGAAAGCTCAAACTCGTTTCGCGTTCAAAAAGGCAGTGCGTGCACACTATCTCCGAAAACTGTCAGTAGTTATATAAAAAGTATTTATGTAGTTTATGTATGTGGTTTATTAGGGATTAATGTATATATGTATATTTTTGTGTAGGTTTATTATATTTGATATATATTTATGTGTATATTTTGATATAACAATATATTCTCTTTATGCTGTACTTACCCCCAAAAGATCGCTTGCTCAGCATCACCTGTTGGTTGACTGGTAGAAAAGGCCTCAGGCCTTAAGTCCGCCATTTACATGTATTGTAATAAAGTTAAATAAATAAATAAATAAATGCAAAATTCAGTATATTTGTTAATATAAATCGCACGACATTTGATCACGAGTGACACAAGAATAGGAGCGTTCATTCGTTAGTCTGTGATTGAAAAAAATGACAGATTCGGATTTCGAAACGCCGCCATTCCGAGTTGTCATTTGTTTGTTGATTTTTAAATTACAATGTAATTCAGGTCAATTCCTTATGGTTCCTGAACCTTCTTCTTCTTATCTTAGAGCAGTATGATAATTATGTGTGTAGATAAAGTAGTGTATGCAACAATACATAATTAGGCAATTAGGCTCTTCATTATGCACAGTCGCATAAACTACTATTGTGTTTCGCCGCGTGGTTTCCGGCAAAGTAGAATAGAACCACTCCAAGTCCTGCCGTGGATGTCGTAGAAGGCGACATAGGAAATACAAGCTAAATAAAGCTTATAAATATCAATGAGACCTCTCCAAACCGTCTAGCCAGCGAGGAGAGTGTAGGTTAAATCCTCTGGCTGCTCTGGCCAAGTATGGCTCTAATAGTGCAGGGAGGGTCGTGCTCCTGTAGTGCAGACAAAAAGCCCTGATGATGTATGTAATTTGTGTGAACTTTCACCAGATGTTGCAATTTAAAAACCATACATTTTGTAAAAATAGAATGATGTATTTTTGTATGATATGGAAACGTATGTATTGCCGGCAGGGCCCGCTGAAGGACGCGCCGAACCTGCTGTGCACGCCGCACGCGGCCTTCTACTCGGACGCGTCGGCGCAGGAGCTGCGCGAGATGGCCGCCTCCGAGATACGGCGCGCCATCGTCGGCCGCATCCCCGACTGCCTGCGCAACTGCGTCAACAAGGTAACACGGCACAGTCTATTTAGATTTGGACAAGTCAAATCCGATTTCTTTTTAGGGTTCCGAACCCAAAGGGTAAAAACGGGATTTATTACTAAGACTTCGCTGTCTGTCCGTCTGTACTTCTGTCCGTCTGTCCGTTTGTCAGTCTTTCCGTTCTGTCACCAGGCTGTATCTCATAGAACAAACGCGATTTTAAAGCGCGATTTTGTACCCAAAGTGGATTGAAATAGGCAGGCGATATAGCCAAATCGTTTAAAATGTTCCGGCTATTTCTTCTCGATATTGCATGGTCTTCGGCATGCTTTGGCATCATTTGGTGACCATTGGCATGCATATTATATTTGAAGAAGAAAAAGCGGAAAAGCGCTCCCTGGACTCCGAAGCAGTAGAGCTGAGGATGCAGCAGGCAATGCGTTGAGATGAAGTCTAATGATTTTTTGAAAATGAAGAGCGTCCGCCGATAGACTCGACAGAACAGTGGAACTGCGGCAGATGGCTTCCAAGCTAATATGAAATGCAAGCTAAGGCTTGTCGCAGTCGCTCATTTAAAGAACATTTATTTATATTCATAAATTTCGTAGCATCGAATGTCATTCGTTAGACGGTAGAGTTTTTTTACTACCGGTACGGACAGTTAATGTTACAGAATCAATAAGTACTAGGTACAAAGCGAAATCTTTACCCCATACTCTTCCCCCGTTCTCGAGTGCGATGGCTCTGAATACTGAAATTCCCACATTGCATTGTATGAAGCTAATGTACCGTTTGGTTTGTCAGGACTACTTCCTGCCGGGCGCGGGGTCGGTGGGCGGTGTGGGCTCGGTGGGCGGCGTGGGCTCGGTCGGGTCGGTGCTGCCGGCGGCCGGGCTGGCGGCGCCCGCGCCGACGGCGGGCTACGCGGAGGGCATCAACGGCGGGTACTACTCGGGCGGCGCGCAGGCCGCGCACTCCACCACGGCCGTGCACGAGCCGCCCGTGCCGCCGCAGCCGCTGCCGCCGCAGCCGCAGCCGCAGCAGCCGCCCATCTCCCTGGTCAGTGCACGCACCTTCACTTACGTTAGTTTTTTTGTTTAGACGGGGTTCGATATCCGGTCAGGTTGGAAAATAGCCTTTTTCAGGTCTTTGATGTTTATCTATACACGGTGATTTTTTGTTGGTTTTGGAGCTGAAGGCCACTCCATAAGGATCGTTAGCAAGACCTAATGAGCTAGTCAAATAAAAATTCAGTAACAAAAAATTTCGACTAAAATTCTTCATTTAACATTCTTCACATCTTAGAATGTAGCTGCTTATCTTGCGCAGATCGTAGAACTCCTCTAATTTCCAGTCATTCAGCCATTTGACATACGACGTGTTTGTTTACAGCCAATCAACACTTCGGACCCGGCGAATCACCAGCTCAACAAAGAGAGCTCGGACGTCCACTAGGCTCGCGGCGAGCCCTACGCTACGTTGCAGTACCGTACAGCGCCGAACGCCAACACATACAAACAATAGTTTTATTCCGACGCCGAACTATGTTTAGTAACGTAAGCGGACTGACCGCGTTTGCATTGAGATGCTGGGACAGGCCCTGGACACGGGGGGCGTGGTCGGTAGTTAGCGGTTTTACTTTACGCGTTCACTGTCACTCAGATGTTGAGAATGACAAGCAATGTATCAAGAAATCGCAACTGCGCGCTGCGCTCACTCGTACTTATTATAAAACGCAGACTGATTTTGTTACTAGGTTTAAACCATTATCCGAACAAATGAAGTTGACATTTTCAGATAAGACAGTGACATAAAACTAGACGTCGAGTTGATTTGGTCAGGTAATGTATTAAACCAAGTAACAAAGTTAGTCTGCTCTTTATAATAAGACGGTATGGGTTCGACGAAAAGTGTAGCGATTCGCGCGCGATTTAGTGTAGAGTGTTTTACTCTGACGTCTTTGTAAACGAAAGCGCAACACAAGGCACAGCCGAGTGTTGTCAAAACACCATCATTGAAACAAACTTTACTGTTGTATAGGGTTTTCCTTAAAATCCACTAGGTGGCAACACCAAAGCAGGTGCAATACCTAAATAAATAAACAGTTTTTGATGATTATGTTTCAGTGCTCTGATGTTATATGGACGACTTTGCAATATTATTGTTAAGGTACGCTTTGAAATTGAGCGGCAGGCGGCAGCGGCAGATGCCGCTAAGGGCGCGCAGCGAGTGACGCACTCAGAGAACTGAACTAAGCTAGCTGCAGTCGCCGCGCGGCACTGCCGCTGGCCGCCTGCCGCATACCTTCAAAGTGTACCTTTACGCGCGCGAATAGCTGTAACTGAACAAAGGTCTATGAAGCAATAAATGCATCCATTTCACATGTGGGCTGGAGACAGCCTATCGACATGATAGCAGTGTAAAATAGCTTTTGCTTTCAATACAACACGATAATTACGCGTCAAAAAATTTTGCCTGTTTATTTTACATATTATGAATAAGACTAAACTTTAGTGCGTTATCTCTGTCATAGTTAGCAATTTTTATCTTTTTTTTTTAAATAAAAATAGAATGAAGTGTTTGTTATATGTAAAATAAACAGATACGTATTGTATATTCAATCGATTACACAAATGATATGAAATAGGTGTGCGTTCTTAAGATATATATTAGTTTTCAATAAGTGGAATTTTGTAAACTCTTGATATTTTGTATATCAAGAAATGTGAGAAATAAATTGTAAATCAAATTTTGAACATTGCACGTGAATTGATATCGTGTACTTTCGATTCGGATTCAGATTTATATTGTATAAAATTGCAGCAATACAGTTATAATAATATGTTTCCAAATATGTGAACACTAAGTGGCATCCATTTTAAATTTTACAGTACTCGTACTTGTATTTTAATTAAAAGTGCTTTGCAAACAGAGGGCCAAGATTGGTAATATTCCCTTCGTTCTTATCATTCGCAGTGAAATGACCGGCCCATCTCATACTTCTGTTTGCAAAGTGTCAAATGGTTATCTGATCTTACAGCAGTGTTAACAACAATACACAACAAACAAGTGTTTTGCTCTCGATGATGGCACTTAGTGTAAACTTTTTTGGATAAGATTGGTGTAGCGTGTTACGGGAAGATGTTCAACAAGATAATGCCGAATACGGGGATCCGGGTGTAACAGTGATAGAGTGGACTATTGTGAACGGAATAGAATAGATATCGAGTTAGGGTAATGACTGATGGAGCGGCGTCGCCGGAATGCGTGTGACTGTATATACTGCAGAGTAAACTATATACAGTGTGATTTACAGACATTGATAGAAATAGATAATGCAAGTGTTAGTCGGTGGCTGGTGATTACTCCTTTTTTTCGTGAGGAATTAAGTAGATTTACCAATTGATGGTTTTGAACACGTGCCTAGCGTGACAAGACATGATACCACACAGACACCATCGCGAAGATGACTTCACAGTTTGTCTTCTCGCATCAGCCATATTTTTATTTACTCCAAACGGGGTCGATAAAACAATCTTGTATAAGTAGTGGCATACAATTGCTATACAACTTTAAACTGCACATAAAAAAAAAAAACTATGACATCTTTGTTTACAATTTCCTTTGATTACACTATATATCGTAAAAGGGTGAAATCCTGACACGCAGCTTGCATTGTCTATTAGATAGTTGGTTTCGTCTGTGTAAAGTATTTGTAGAGTGTCTCAATGCAAACGTTAAATGAGCGATAGTAGCGATTCTGTGTTTGTCTTGGTAAGTTGGGACAGCTATATATAAATACTGTTGTGTAAATGCGTGTAACAATCGCGGGCCGATGTGTGTATGTGTGGCGAGAGATGGCCAGCGAGCGCGGCCGGCGGCCCGGCAAATATATATATATTAGTGGGTATGCAACGAAGTACATATGCAGCCTTTGACAATGTTAAAAGCGACTAATAGCTCGGTCGTTACTGAGGAAGGCAAGTGCAATGCAAAGTAGCTCAGTCTTAGATAGGCAAAATAGTGTGGAATTGTGTGTCAAAATTGTTCGTGTTTTGTAAAAATGTGTCTCTGGTGCATCTCTTTGGGGCATCAGGGTCTTAATTTAAAATCACGTACCTACTGAAGGCTCGTATGCCATTTCAGCAATGTACTATGTACAATGTCCGGTTATCTCATTGACGCTAATTTGCTAAATATAACAATGATTTTGAGAGGATGTTGTACATCATTTTAACTAATTGCATCTTAGGCCTAGCCTGCACTGTCACGTTACGCCGCGTGAATATTTTTTTTAGCGATATAATGATGTGATCCATAGAATCCGCTAGATGACAACGACTCAAATCAGACACTTTTCTAAGCGTCAAAACAAACATTTTTTACGGGATTTGTATAAAATATAAAAGTCGGATATCATGATTTTTTGGGAGTCAAACAGCCGGCTCGTCAGAGGTTAATATCAGTTTTTCTGATTTAATAAATCTAAAATCTTGTTGAAAATGGATATTACCAATGAAATGTGACACTATTTAGTAAAGTTTTATGAACTGTACCGGATAATTTATTTTTGACCAGTCATCTACTCAATTTTTATATGACGCAGAATTTAGCAAAGCAATGGCAGTGTGGGATAGGCCGCCGCCGCCGCCGGCCCGCCGCGCCCGAGTGCGGTCCCAGAAGGAATACCTAGCATTTGCTCGCATTTCTATCCCGGTCCGACGTCCGAACGCATACATACGAACCTATTTTTAAGTATCAAACAAATGGACTGTAGATTCTATCATCACACTTAATTAACGAGAGGAACAGGAGGTCGTGTTTTTTTATTTGAATGTACAAAATCATGCTTTCATTTGATTATTTTTTCTAAATAGAGTTTAAGTGACGAATTTGTACATGAACGAACACCAGAACGGATGCGTTACCCAATAACCACCTGTTTTAAAATCGCGAGAATTGGTATTTAAAATTAGTATTTACTTACAGTTTAGTTTAATGACAAAAACAATGTGTATATTTTATGAGAAAAAAGTTCTTAAATAAAACTATTGTTTTCGGATTAATTACTCTGGTGTTTTATTTGTTATTTCAACCCCTAACTTCACAAATATAAAGATAACAAAAACTACTGATATCAGCTAATCATTTTGAACGTCCAAAATGTACAAAAAGTTGGCATCTTAAAAACAATTAAAAACTGGGGCTTGGTCCTCGTAACATACGTCTTAACGGCTATAAAGATTTATAAAATAGTGTTGATCTAAAATCCGAATGAGACGTCTATCCTTGCCTATCTGTTAAAATATATGAAAAGTATTATAAATCAAAATGAGTTTTTTTATTATTATTTTCTTTTATTATTATAGGATATTTATAATATCTCTTAATAATCGTCATTATTTTGTTGCACAATTGTTGACGTCAAATAGTTACTTACAGCTAAGTTTACTACCGCTTCCAAAGCGCTAGTGCAGAAGAAGCGGTAACAAACTGCACTGCACCTTTTCTCCAAGGACGTCAACTCACAATTAAATTAATACTTAAAGTTAATGTGGACAGAGAATACATTGTTTTGTTTGTACATTTCAATCGCCAGAATCGAAAAATGCCAAATTACCGATAGTATCAATAGTGGACTATCGAGGGGAATAATACTACACAGACATACAAAGGGAAGACTTAATTCCCTTTCATCATCATCATCATTTCAGCCGCACAACGTCCACTGCTGGACATAGGCCTCTCCCGAAAGACTTCCCTTTATATGTCTGTAATACTAATTTGGTCAGGATTTTTTTAGATAACCTACTTGCGATATATTCTGTAGATTCTTTTCATCCAAAACAGATGGGTGAAGATGACGTCTTATTAAAATCTTAGAATATAATTATTATATCTAAAATATATCGAATGTAAACATAATTATTGTAACACGAAAACAATATGTCATCCTACTCGAATAGCAAAATGGATGGGGCATTAGTTAACATGTACCTATATCAGATTTCGTCACGAATCGACAGCAATTTGTAATGCTTAACAAATAACAAAGGTAAAAGAGTAAAATATGAACAATGACGTTCACATGGTAACTACAAAAAGATGGAAGAACAATCAAGGTTAACATTATCATAAATAGAGTACAATACACTATAACGTCTTTAACCCTAATGGGGCAGACAGAGTATTTTGTCTTGCGGCCCTAAGCAGAGAAAGACCAGGGCCGTAAGATTCAAAGGCCACTTGTGATGGTAGGCAAAAAGATGGAAAAGTTATCAAAATAGTGATGGGCTGCTATCCGCATCGCCTATTAACCCTTTCACCACGACCGGATTTATCTGACAAACATTTTCATGCCCATTTCGCGAGCTTCGGATATCCGACCAAAAACCACTGCTCGTATGGCACATAAGTATCCACATCCCTATATGTTGTAGGTATATTTTTGATTCACTAAAACTCGCACTTGGAGCACGACAACAAAGTTTCGCGGTGAAAGAATTCATGATTCACATTTTCGCCCATTTCCTCAATCGGCTTTTTAGATCGGCGCGGGAAGAGAAGCAGCCGGTACATTGTAAGTTTTTCCTTTCTTCTAGACCAGCAAGGAAGTTTCGATTATTCATAAGAGTATTTTTTGACTTTGAATTGAATTCACTCGTGCCCTTGAGGGTTCAGACAGAAGAGCGACAGTGTGCACCGACAGCTCGCTACCCTGGTCGGCGACAATTTTTTTTATATTAACAAGTCACACTTATTGAGCTAGCCCCAAAGTAAGTTTAAAATTGTATTATGAGATACTAACTCAACAATATAATAAATAAATAGGTATATAAATAAACACCGACCTAGGACAGTTTGAAAAGCTGTGGATCGAACCCTGGACCTCCGGATTGGCGGACTAGCGTGTTGACCATTACACCAAGGAGGTAGTCAAAACTATCGGCGAACTGCCGCCTGACTGTCATGCGGTCGTAAACAGTCGTTGACGGACGGACGGACGGTTGTAAACCGTCACTAGCACACTGTCGCTCGTTTGCAAGGTCCATGATTTTTTCGGGGTACAGTGCTGCCCCCTTTTGAAAGAAATCTTTTGAAAGGAAACGGAGATATCATTTAAAATTATGTATTGACCAAGTCCTAGATAATCCTTCAAACAATTTTTTGAACACATAAAAGTGAGAACGTGAAGCTTTTCTTCGCATATTAGCCAAAAGTGGCCGTTTTTCTTAAATATGCTTAGAAAAGCTTCACGTTCTAACTTAAACTGTAAGCAATAGTTCATGAAAATTTTTATAGCGTTATCTAGGGCAGCGTTAAGCAAAATTTAAAATGATATATCAATATCAGTTTCCTTTTAAATAATTAATTTAAAATGGGATCAGCACTGGTCCCCGAAAATTTCATGTATTAAATGACAAATCGTTATTATTCTTGTTCCTCTATCTTTAGCATCCATATCGAATTGTTGTCTATGTATGTCCAGTCACAATAGAAAACAATTTGGATACGCAGTTTGAATAATTAATGAGTGAGGTTTGGTGATTTTATGCAACATTACAATAGGGATGATGACTGCTTCAAAAAAGTAATAATCTATTTAGTTCGTCAGTTAGATTATCCAAAAATAATAGCCCATATTTTTATCAGTTCATCAAATCTGTAAAATTTCACAAAGACACAGGGAAACCAAGTTGCGGAGTTGTGACATCACGACCCAGTAAAAATTGTACGGAACCGTGACGTTATGCCAAATTTAAATGCGCTGTATCTTCGCCATTTTTTGTTCTTGTATCTTCGTCATTTTTTGTTCCTCAGAGAAAAGAATAAATACGTAAGCAATATTTTTGGATAACGTAACTGATGGGTTGAAATATTTCGTACAATCATCATGCCTATTCAGGCCTCTATTTGCCACCACAATATGTACCTAGTACTTTAATTCTACCAAAGTGCAAAAACTGTGGTCGAGTTAGGTACCTAAGGTGTTTACAGTCTTATTATAAAACGCAGAGTAACTTTGTTACTGGGTTTAAACCATTAACCGACCAAATCAAGTTGAAATTTTCAGATGAGACAGAGGCATATTACTAGATGTCAACTTGGCCCCTTTTCTATGGCCATCTTTGATATTATCACAGTCTGATTAAAACAAATGGCAATAGAAAATAGTCCGTGTTTCATCCTTATCCAAGTAACTCATGTATTTAATCCGGTTGTAGACTGACTGGTAAAGAAATACATTAGCAAGCGACTACGTTTGGATGTTTCTAGCAGCTTTGGTCTTCAGCCAAGAAGAGCCTACTCATGGATGTCGCTATATATAAAAAGTCTCCGTCTTCTTATAAACATAACACCTATAGTCCTACTTCGAAATCAGTCAAGAGATCACATAGTGGCCTCGGCTTGCGTTGGCGGTGTCGGCACCTTGAGGCGCCTGGCTTCGTCTGCGTCCAGTGCCCGCTTCATTTCATAGTAGCGCTGCTTGAACGAGTGCAGGTCAGAATTCGAGCGGTCTAGCTCTAGACGCAGGTCTTTTACTTGTTTCTCCCGCATGTTTAGTTCTGAAAAAGTATATCATAGTCAACCAAGACAGTCGTTGGACCAAAGCCGGACCAAAACGTAAAGTAAAGCTAGATGAAATTTGGCTATACCGCTCTACCTAGATAGATAGATATATAAAATCTTTATTCACCAAAAAGGACACAATATATACCTACATTGTAAGTATTGAATAAAGCACATGATAACTAAACGAAATCTTAATTAATTGTGATAGTGCAGTGCGGTTGTACTGTGAGATGTGACCTATATATTGAAAAGGTCCTGACTCAGCATGATGTCACAGACGAGCTGGTCGAACTGCGACGCTGATAATTCTGTCAGAACCAAGGGTGGGGCCGGTAAAGCGACGCGAAGGTGGGCTAATAATATTACAGTATAGTGTGTATTATTGGAACATATATCAATATTTCAATTCAATATAATTTGATACCTCTTCTCAATCATAAATTAAATATAAGAATTGAAATACATAAAATTACCTCGTCTTATTCTTTTAAGGTCCTAACCCTAAGGCGCTTAGGTGGGACAGAGGGCTTCTTTCAAACAGTCTTTTTCGATTGCGAACGGTTTTTGGCTAGGTGCTTTGCTTCGGAACGGACTGGTGGCAAAGACAAGGGAACAGATCCAAAACCACTGGCCTGTTGGTCAGATGATGTGAGGTTGCCGGGAAAGCACTGGATAAGTAAGACTAGCGTAGGTAAAGGTCGTAGAGAATGGCGCAAAGAAGCGAGGCCTATGCCCAACAGTGGGTTGATGTGGGCTGAAAATGATGACGAGTCAACCAACTCGCTGAATGTGTCTTTTGGGTATTAGGACTATTAGCTCAGTCTCCGGATAGATATACAAGTTTATTTGTTAGGCGAATTTAAAAACCCCGACTGTCTAGAATGCCATCTAGTGATAAATAGTGGAACTACCGATACGACTTGATATCCGTAGCGCCCTTATAACTTAGTGAAAGCCCCGACTTATAAGCTTTGACCACCAATAACTTTTAAACGGGTGTACTGATTCACATCAAAAATAGCAATGATCCACCGCAAAGGAACTAGCTTTCACCCAAATAACTGCTTCAATATTAGAACATCTGTTCGAGCTTTAGGATGCTAAGGACAAACAGACAGACATTAGCGTTAAACTAATGATACGAAGGTTAAAAAGCAAAACGACTATTGTGTTACAGTTGACCGATGTGATGTCGTATGACAGTCATTGTACAGATGCCTTTAGGCAGCTCGAAAAATCTGACATCACATCAGTGTTTATAAGTCTTGCTACTCTCGGCTTTGCCTAGCCTTTCAGGAATATAAAAACGAAAGTAAGTATGAGTACTGCTTAGGCGCAGGGCACACAAGGAAGACGTAACGCGCGCAGAACACAAAATACGGGGCAAGGACGGGCGCGTCTTTTCTGTGTGACCAGCGCCTTAGTAACTTACCAGCAATAAGGCACTTCATTTTTGCGGTTCTCTGCGTCAGCGCACGCTGCGTACGGTTTAGTGTTTGCTGAAATAAACCATGTTGCTTTTAGCCGTGCAAAAAGTAGCCTTTTTTCGCAAAAACGCAAAGAAAAGCTTCACGTTCTCACTTTAAACTGTAAACTGTGTTCTTAAAATGGTTTGAAGGGTTATCTAGAGGCGCATGAGACAATTTTAAATTATATCAAATACTTTATTTCAAATTGGAGCAGCACTGGACCAAAAGAACAACCAAAAGACAAATAAAGTTTTTAGCATTTCAATACAAAAGTGTTCAGCCGCCCGGGCATTTAAGATTGTTTTTTTCCAGATAAGTAAGTAAATATATTTTCCAGCCACCGCAAAATGAATTACTTAAAGTAGGAACTAATTTCATTTAATTTATTTATTTCGATACAAAAATAATTTGTGTTGAAATATATTGTACAATACAATACATAAAACAGTTAATCAATTGAATTACAATAAATAAAAATAAAATAGGAATAGTCATCATAAATAATAGACTCGCATAAAATAAATCAAAATGTCATAAAATTAGTTCAATAAACTAACGATGACGTCATCTAAAGTTTGACACATTAGCGAGTAGGTATACCTTTGCATAGCGTTGCCAGGCGTCCGGATAAAGCCGGACACAGTCAGGCTTTTTGGTTGCGTGTCCGGCCAAATTAGAGCATGTCCGGCCTGTCCGGCTTTTGTTAGGCTTTTTACATTTCATGAACGACCAAGCGCCGAGCGCGGCCGAGCGCAGGCGACGAGAATCGAATGTCGCGTCTGTCGCTTACGCAGGCCGAGGGGCGCCCCGCCGCCGCCTGTCGCCCGCCCCCCTGCGCTCTGTCGTTATTGTTCATTCCTCGATTGATAGCGCACGTGCTGTACGATGCGTTGCGTGGCGGCAAGATTAATGATATTAATCAAAAAAGCTTGGTTTAACATACATTTTTTTTGTTGTATGTACCTAATGCTGAGACAAAATCCTCAATAATGTAGGGTCACAGGTATGGCACTTCATACAAACGGAGCAGCATATATACCTAGTACTACTACAAACGAAACAATCCGTCCGTGCACACGTCAAATGTGTGAGTTAAACAATCAGGGTCGCCACCACAGAATTTGTTGCTTAGCTTACCTGTTTTTATCACTCGGAAATCTATAAAATTTTCGTTATTTATTGTTTTCCGTGGATAAACAATGATAATGTGCGCAGTTTCTCACCATTATAATTCAATAATCCTAAGTGACTCGCGTAATGTCAACGTGCAACTACCAATAACCCTGTTTTACTGCCACTTACAACTCACAATATCGGGGGAAGGGTTGCGGGGACACCAGATTGAGGGGGACGGTGCGAGTTTCCGTTCTGTATGTAATACTATTATTAATTCTGTGGTAGGGTGTCCGGCTTTTCTACTCAAATGTCCGGCCAAACTGGCTGGTCTGTCCGGCTTTTAGGTTTGGCGACCTGGCAACCCTACCTTTGCATTAGCCGACTGTCGCCGACTGTCTCGACACGGTTGCCGACAGTTTGTAACAGAAGTGACAGTCACTTATTGTCGCGCGACGGTCAGCGAATGAAAAGATATGCCTATACTAATTATCATTTATAAACACATAAACGTTTATTTTAATGTGTTTAATTAATTTTTTTTGATGATGGAACTAGTGAGACTTTTGAGTTGCATTTGTCCCATTATTAAGTTCAATGGAACTAGTGGGACAAATGAGTTGCACTTGTTCCATGGAACAAAAACGCAATGGTACTAGTGGGAATTATCCAATTCGTATGCGAATGTCCATATTTTTTTGGTTATTTGAATTTCAATATGCTATACTGATCGAAGGTGGGCTTACGACCTGACCAAGGTCGCTGGAAGGTGCTGGATGCAAGCCGCTCTAGATCGGTTATTTTTAAAATTTTTGGGAGAGGCCTATGACCAGCAGTAGACGTTATGCGGCTGAAATGATGATGATACTGATCGAATATAGCCCGTGGTTTTAATTTATTACGGGTATGTCCCTTCCACGCTGTATATCTCTGTAGGTTGCCTGGAAGAAATTGCTTAGCGATAAGGCCGCCTTTTGCGCATTTCTTAGTTTTTAAGATAATAATGTGCTGTATTTTATTTTATTTATAGTGTAATAAAGGGTATTGTATTGTATTGTATATCCCTTAGGCCTTGTATCATCACACCTGTATTTCTGGACTGGGCTGCAACGCCAGCATGTCTTTCACGGCGCTGTACAGGTTGCGCGTCTCCTTCAGTTCGCGGTCCCTCAGCACTAGCATCTCGCTCTGCTGTAGCACCTTCCTGTACAATAACAAACACGGGGTGACTCTTATCACCAGCCGAATTTTTGACGCAAGTAAGTACTGAACTAATTTCCATAAAAAAATCTAAAAGAAATTCAGCGCTCAGTCGGAATTGTGTATGGGAGGACAATGTTTTTTACAATTTTTTAATTAATATTTTTGTAGAAAGTGGTTCAGTTTCATGATACTTATACGCCATAATACAACATGATACACCCGCCTAATTTTTGGAGCAAGTGAATTTTGTTTATTTAAAAAGTTGGCTGTTTGTTCAAAAGTCACACTGTAGACATACTGCACCGCCTATCTCTATATTCACTTTTGCCTCTACCGTCTTTATTTCTGTATTTTTGTATTTCCTTTTGTTTATGGTGCAATAAAGAGTATTGTATTGTATTGTATTTTATTGTATTGTAAAGTCACCTGTATATACTATACATTTATCTAATTCTTCAAATATCCACTCCTATCCCACATACTAGAAAAGAACTTACAACGCATGAGCTGCTTCTATTCCCGCGCAGATGGTAATTGCCGACTGGGTGAGAATTTGCATCATGTTACAGCCAATGCGGCTTGCAACCCATCACTATTTTGATACCCATTTAGTCATATCTTCGAGCCCACCATCACACTAAACGAGACCTTTGGGTTTGTAAGGCCTTGGGCTTTGTCTACCTTGTAAAAACCATAATAAGACCTGTACACTTATATACGTATTTTGCGTCGTTATAAAAGTTTTTCTAATGAATATTACTCCTGATGGCTTTTGTACTAAGTTTACCTTGTGGTTAATGGCTATTGATTGACTATGGATTATCAAAAGTGCTCTATGGTTTTAATAGTCTATTGCGACATTTCACTGACCTTTTCCCTAAGATAAAAAAAAATAAACAAATAATTATGCAATTTAACATTTAATAACCTACTTATCTAAAAACAAGATTCCAGATAGACCAGAGATTGTAGACGAAGATTGTCCGGGCAATTCACCGGTCACGCAATTATGATTGGATGGATATTGTTCAATTAGAATTTAATAAGACATTTTCATTGTTTTGATAAGGAAATGACATTGAAATACAAAGTTACAAAAGTGTTGTTTTTAGTTAATTAATAAATCAATCGCAGGAAGCATTAACCATAACAATAACGGTTTTCGCAGTGGAAGGTAGGTAGGTAGGTACATAATGAATGAAAATTAAAAAACCGGCTAAGTGCGAGTCGGACTCGCGAACGAAAGGTTCCGTGCCATTATCTATAAAAATCAAGTTTTTTGTATGGGAGCCCTCAAATATTTATTTTATTTATTAATAAAATAAAAATACAACTGAGTATTTTGTGAATATTTCAAGTGCCTACCTGTTGCCATTATTGATATCGAGCAAAAAAGGGTAAAAAAAATCGCGTTTGTTATATGGGAGCCCCCCTTAAATATTTATTTTATTTTGTTTTTAGTATTTGTTGTTATAGCGGCAACAGAATACATAATTTGTGAAAATTTCAACTGTCTAGCCATCGCGGTTCTTGAGATACAGCCTGGTGACAGACAGACAGACAGACAGAGAGCGAAGTCTTTGTAAAAGGGTCCCGTTACCCTTTGGGTACGGAACCCTAAAAAGGCAAATCATTACTGTTTTTGAAGGATAACGGATATTAACGATGTATTTATAGCTGTCTGTACTTTTTCATTGAACTACTTAAACATTGCGTTTGTTGTCACTATTTTAAGTAGGTATGTAGGTGTGTTGGTAATTAATTTCCGTGGATAT
Source organism: Acrobasis consociella (assembly GCA_963555685.1). Classification (NCBI taxonomy): domain Eukaryota; kingdom Metazoa; phylum Arthropoda; class Insecta; order Lepidoptera; family Pyralidae; genus Acrobasis; species Acrobasis consociella. Next base: position 4,454,609 of record OY743127.1, read on the forward strand.
GCCCTTCAAGGCATAGCAATAAAAGTAGGAAGTTAAGTAAAGCAGGTTATATGAATATACATACAACGTGGAACGTGTAAGGGACATATCCGAAATAAATCGAACCACAGGCTATACTAGATCACTATATTATAATGATAATAAAATAAAAGTCAAAAAACAACAAAAAAAAACCAACGACATTCCAACACAAATTACCCGGGAGGCGCACATTTGTATGGAAATGCCGAAGTTTTTAAAAGTTTTTGACTGTTATTTTAATTTCATTATACTATAGTACTCTAGCATAGCCCGTGGTTCAATTTATCACGGGTAGGTATGTCCCTTCCACTTTGTATGTAGATAAATAATCAATAATATGAATAGTTGCTCTTCCAGCAGGAAAAACGTCCTGATCGCAGACATTCTGGAAAAAGGAGCGGTTAGAAACATGTATGAAGCTAAAGAGGTCTGTCAGGATTATTAGTGTTGGTCTAAAGTCTCTGCGTAGGCAGAGAATATAGACATAGTACAGGGGTAGCCCTGTGAAAAAAACAAACCGAGAAGAAACGACGAGCATATTCGACCGGTCGATAATAAAAATTCTGGATTTTTTAATTTATTGCCATTTTAAACAAATATTTTTCCCATTTATTTGGACTATATTGAACAAAGATGTAAGTTTTATGAAAATTGGAAAATTCAATCTTTACTTACTTTTGAGTGAGCCTAAGCTTTTGCGTCAGTTGGACGCTCTCAGGGTCGGTGCCCTGCAGCTTCCTCCAGCGGTGGACGTTCAGCGGGGTCTCCAGCGCCTCTTCCAGGGCCCGCACCCGCAGCCTTTCGCGGCCCAGCTCGCGCTCCAAATTGAACACCTACAACCAGATTATTTATTTATTAAGTAGGTAGTACATTCTTCTTAATAGACTAAGCCCCTCTTAGTCACTTTTTTGTTGACTGTACAAAATGCTCCAGGTTATGCCCAGGCAACCCTGTACATGAAGACTATCTTTTTAATATGCAACATCCTAGATATGTCACATTTTGCTACTCGATGAGATAGCGTTGAATACGGCCTCCTCTTAGTCTATAATCCTTTACGCGTTTCTGGTTGCATCATCAACTGCGCTGCTTTGAAGTCCGGGGTCCGATTTACTTCTTTCTTCTCCAAGTATAATATTAGTCACCCAAGGATGCCTAATACCAAACGACATAGAAAAGAAAAAGCCGGAACAGTTAAAACAATTAGCCTATAGTTTTACGACCGCATTTCTGACGTTAACCCTCTTTGCGCTTGCATTTGTGTGTGCGACGTCAACCTTCCATGGGAATGCAGCTGAAGCACGACGAGATGATTATGTCCTTTAGTCGCCTCTTATGACATCACACGAAGAGATGGACTCTTTCTAGGCCGAAAGCCACGCGGCTAGTGACGTGCCGCTAAAAATATTCCAAATTCACGGCAATATCCCAATGTCCTATCCCACGGAGATGTTCCTAATATTTCCGTAAATGTTTCCCAAAATTTCCATTTATAGGCATAAAGCCGGGCATGTTTATATATATGGGAATATTGCCCAAAGTTTCCAAAATTCCCGGAAACAACAGTAAGAAAAATATAGATAACAATAGCCTCAATATTTCTACCCCGAAATATGAAACAAGTAGAAAAGTATCTCACTTCTAGCCTCAGATCCGTCATGTTCTCGATGCCTTTCGACAACAGGTTCTTCTCCTTGCGAAGCCTGATGATCTCCAGACGCAGCAGTCTTATGTCTTCAACTCGCTGTTCGTATTGTCTTTCACCTATAACATAAATATAATACATCCTGGCTGGCTAATAAGTTTAGAGTGAGCACAGAACATGAGCTTGGGTTGAGTCGTGTCTTCATGTTCCACGGAACCAAATGCTACGTACCCCTGTGGAGAGTGATCTCCAGGATCCGTATCTTCTCATACAGCAGCGATATCTCATCGTTCCGTCGCACCAGCTGGGCGCCGACCACGTCGCGTTCGTTCATCAGGCCTTCCAACTCCTTCATGAGCTTCGCTCGAGCCGTGTCGCCTTCCTGTTAATAAATCCAAATTATATACGGAGCACTATATTCAAGTCTGTTCATCAAGTCGTCTGCGTAGACGCCATCTTTCTGTCACCGGACCCGCTGTTAGTGGCTTTTGTTTTGACTGTAATAGGCACAGCCCAGAAACCCGTCGCCAGTCTATGTCTAACCTCCTGTTCGCTGGGTTTATTGGGGATTAGATCCGCACCGCGATTGTTGTAAGCTAAATTAGAGAAGTATCTTATTTTAATAGATATAAAAGTCAGATTAAAATTTAAAATATTTTTTGTGTAAATAATGTACTTAGATGCAGTATGTGTGAATTTTTGATTTACTTTTTGTTATGTAAGGTAAATCAGAGCTGTGGCAAACCGCTATCAGCACATAGCTGAGCTGGACGCTCTTTCGGCAATTTGTTATTTGTATGTTTTATTGTATTTACCTATATGTAAGCTGTAATGGTTTTAATTGCCGAATAAAAGCTTTTCTTTCTTTCTTTCTTCTAACTAGTCCTAACGATCCGCTTACCGCAAACCGCCAGCGTACTAGTCAATCTGACCATGCGCCACCCATCATCCCGCAGATTCGGCCGCTCTAAGTCCGGGTTTGGCCAAAATCCCCTGCTAATTACCTGCACAATCCTGTTCAGTCGGGCCTCCTCCTGCCTCAGCGCGGCGATGTCCGCCCTGGCGTCCGACAGCTTCGCCAGCCCGGACTGTATCTCCGAGCGCAGCATCTCAGTCCGCTTGGTGCACTTGGCCAGGGTGCCCTCGCACGTCTTGAGCTTGGACTCCTTGCCGCTGATGTCCTCCTTGAGCTGTTCTATTTGGTATGCTAGCATCTGAAAAGGAAACAGATTGTATACTTTATACAATTCGCTACTTACGTGTACCAGCAACTCAAATCGGACACATTTTTAAAGGTTCCTGTTGTACATAACTTAGGGCAGTTTGGTCACGACAGAAAGTAAGTAAAATTTTTATTATACATAAAAACGATTTAGAACCCTACTTAAAGGACTAGCAGGTAAAAGCGCAAGACAGAGAGAAATGGGGAGCTGAGAGGGAGGCCTTTTTCCAACAATGGGATCTAGCGGGCTCTATATAATAATATACATAAAAAAGCTTAGCACAATTAAAAATACAGTCAATTCTAAAATCAGTGGAGATAATAACAAAAGCTGGTTGGCATGTTGATTGAACATCGAATGAATAGAACAGCATTAGCAAAGTTTATTTATCAGCGTAAAGCCTAACACCAGTCCGAAGTCTATTAAGGCTTTTAGTCTATCAGGACTGACATAGAAGAAGCAGGATTCGATGGAGAATTATCATCCGGGGATCTGCAAGAGATTGCTGTAAAGCGACAAGACTGACCATTGTAACTAATGTGTATTTTGTAAAACTATTTTTAATGTTTTTTGTATTGGTGCAATAAAGAGTTTTTTGTTCATTCCGGAGAAGAATATTTATTTTATTTTATTGATACTGTCAGACACATTACAAAAAATAGGTGCAACCGAACATTATAATACATTTACATGAACCGCTGAGGTTTGTAGTGAAATGTTTAGATAAAGATATTACCTTGAGTTTCTGTTTCAAGTCTTGGATCTCGTCCAAAGACTCCGTATAGTTCTTGTGCAGCATGTTTCGCTCAGCCCGGGCGGCGTCCAGCGCCACCGACAGCTTGCGCACCTTGATGAACTCCTCGCGCAGAGCCTTGTTCAGGTCCAAGATATCGGCCGTGCGCAGACGCACCTCCTCTGGCAATCGAGTTAGAGAATTCTTAATTTTACAGATATAATCAATTAGGCGTGCGGAAATCTCTTTATACAACTGTCGAGCTTCCGCACCCCAAGGACCCAAAATCTGCTGCGCAATTTGTACAAAGGCTTAGCTTGGTCATTCAACGCGGAAATGCCGCCAGCCTCTTGGGCACTCTACTTTGCGAGCGCAGCGATTAAGGCTCATTTTTATATTATTTTGATGTTTAGTTTTTAGTTTAATGTCCGTAAAATTATCGTCATCATAAGGTCTATTTGTCTCCACTACCCGAGCCATACTTGGCCAGAGCAGCCAGAGGACTTGGCCTGCACTCTCCTCCCTGGCCAGATGGGTTGGAGAGGTCTCACTGATGTTTATAAGCTTTGTTTAGCTTTTATATCCTAAGTCACCTTCTACGACATCCACAGGACTTGGAGTGGCCCTATCCTACCCTGCCGGAAACCACACGGATAATATAATTTTACAAGGTGCGTGCTTATTTTGGCCTGGCGGCAGGCTCTTCCCTTTGTGGCGGTCGAGCATATCACCTCGCTCCCTCTACATGTACGAGGTGCATTTTAACTAAGTACAAATATTAGGGGCGACTCAGTCCATAATTTTGAACAACATTTCCAACGACGTATATCGATATACAAAATAATTATTTTATGTTCTCATACAAATCAAAGTAGGCACGTGAGCAAAAGAGACTTTTTTCGTATCTTAGTTGTTCAAAATGATGGACTAAATCACCCGTTAAAGTATTTGTACCTACTAAAATTGCTTGAAAGTGTTTTTTTTTAATTTGACTGACAAATGAACTTGTTACTTTGCAACCTGTCAGTCTTGAAAAATATATTAATTGTTGGATACAAATATATTCGAATTGCTACAAATATAGGTATATACTTACGCAATACGCATTGAACACTGGCGTATAAGGAACAAACGAGAAGCAATGTATTGAAATAGCGTATTACTATGAATCGTACATTACCTTAGACAAATTAATTACTTGATTTACGATCGAGTGTTGAAATCGCCATTATCATATGTAAAACAGTTTCATTTGTATAGCAAAGTGAGTTCTGCTTGTCGGAAAATGTGTGGCTCACGTCACTCAATGATCTACAAGAGTTATACTAATCTATATATAAAATAAGGAAACTGACTGGCTGACATATCTACATAATGTACTGTACATATGTATGCTTATCGATCAACGCACTCTTAATACCGCCAGGTCTAGAAGAATTAAAATTTGCACCAATGTTCCTTAAATGACGTAAGTGTAGACCAAGAAAGGGTTTTCGGAAATTCATCCCCTAATGGGTTGAAATGAAAGTTGAAGTTTCTATGAAACTTGTTAAATTTAGAAGTTAGAAATATAAAAAAAAACACTTGAGCTGACGGTTCAAAATAAAAGTTTATTGTATCAATATTTTAAAATATTCTCTAAGGGGGTAAAATAGGGGATGAAAGTTTGTATGAAAGTCGGCTAAAACGGGTAAACAGCGGGAAAATGTGAGAATTGTCAGAAATTTGACCACGCGGTAAAACCATGCGCTTCAGCTATGAGTTTCGGATTTATTGAACGAAGGCCTTTGCCCAGTGGGTAGTGAAAAAATCTTATGAATATGTTGTGTTGCTTACGTGACCTGCTTATTAACATTAAAATGTTAACACATCATCATTAATAAATTTAAGAACTAGGTTCTTGTTATGTTAACACGATATCAGCTAAAAAACAAGTCGTTGTACAAATTTAAAAGTTGGCTCATTCATAACTTTCCTCCATTCATTACTTCGTACTATCACTTTGTATGCTATTTAGCGTAGGTAAATGATATATAATTAATAACGGTAATTATATACCTAGAAGATGAATTAAGTACGTATGGTTTTGAATATTTATAGATACTTAATAATAATAACAATTTTTACTAGTGTAATGAAAATGAATCCTGTCATTTGCTATTAAAAGGTGGTGGTAATTGTTTACCTACTATTGACCACAAAGTTAAGTAGTCAGTTTTACTAATTATTATATTAGAATTATAGTAGTAAGTTTAATAGTTAAAATAATATTAATGCCTACAGATATAAAGGTAAATTTCTATAAAGTATGTACATTACATACAGTACATTAAATAAAAGTAGGTACATATAGGTGCTCACCCGATAATTCGTCAATTTTCTCATTCAGAGCTATAGTTTCCTCGAGCATTCTGCAAAAGAAAGTTTATAATATGTGGATGTAGTTGGACACAACCTAACTTAAACAGTTTAATAAAAACTGATGTGAGATAAATTCATTATTATTTTTTTACGTGGTTTATTCTCGTTAGTTTTTACGTTAGTCGGAAAAGGTAGACTAGTTTCGATCAGTTTATCTACGTACAGGGTGACTAAATACAGTGAAACTTTTTTAAGGGTGGATTCAGTTCATTATATCTAACAAATCATCAATCAATCAATCAATCCATCATAAGATTGTGTGCAATAAACTTAAATAAACAACTTTCTCCAAGATACATATCTAAATATGAACCAAAACAAAATAGTTCTGTACGTACGATTGCTTCTGGCGACAAATCTTTACGGATTTTCATAGACGATAACTAAATGCGCTCACCATGGTCCGCTAAACAAATATCACTACAGTCGTACTAATATATGACTGTCCACTTTAACTATTTCACATATTGTTTATAAACATAAACTACTACACCGAACCAACAATACAAAACTACAACAATTTCACATTATAAAGTCGACTAAAATCAGTTTGCAAAATTATTTTAAAGCAAACTCCAACCCCGACTGAACCCCACCAAAACTCCCCGCACCTGTCCTTGTCCTTCTCGAGCTGTCGTATGAGCAGCCGCTGCTTGTTGATCTGAGCAGCGTTCATCTCCAGCTCGTGTTCGAGCTGCTTGCGCCGGTGCTCCTGCAGGCTCAGCATGTGCAGGTTCTCGAGGGCTTCGTCTGGAAACAGTTTGTTTGTATCAACTTTATTGTACTATAAAAACAAATCAAAGGGAAGAAAAGAGTGACGACAAATTATCTTATTCATTAATATGAAATAAATAAAATAAATATATATACATGAGCTAACCCCAAAGTAAGCGAAACTTGTGTTACGCGAGACTAACTCAACGATAAAATATTTTATAACAAATACATATATAGATAAACATCCAAGAAAAGGACCTCCAAAGTGGCAGCCTGGCGTGGTGACCACTAGGCCACAAAGATCATCTCATAAATGCGAATTTTTGTAAGGGTGTATGGATACTTGTTCCGCTTTTACGCTAAAACGGCTGAATGGATTGGAATGAAATTTAGCATGCAGATAGCCTATTGCTTGGATAGGTACATAAGATTGTTTCGAATATGTCCATAGTTACTGTGACACAATTACATAATAATAATAAATTAGATGCGACCCCCTATGGCCACCCGGATGCAATTTTTCAGCATGGGGCAGTCGGGACGCGAGAATATCATCCTTAGGATGCTGTTGAGGCTGTTCCGCACACGCTGCAATAAAGAAGCTACCTTTTGCCGCAGTATCGCGTGAAACCCGTCATTTAAATTAGCACATATGATACTTTATATCCCGGGAAAACGTGAGAATTTCGTGGGATTATCAAAACATCAACCGCGCGCTTCTCTCAGGCATCAGCTACTATTCGACAAGAACAACTCACTTTGTATCTTCTGCATGTTTTTGTTGAGAATGTCCTTCTCCCTGTTGAGGTTCTCTATGTCCCTCTTGTCACTCTCCGCCGCCTTCTTGCTCAGCATTATTTCACGCTCCATCACGGTCACTTGCTGACGTAGCCGTTCGCTAAACAAAATATTAAAAATTAAAAGCAGATAGTACAAAGTAGTAGTAACTACTTTGTACTATCTGCTAACGTTTCACGCCACTATATTCTTTCTATCCATCGGTTGACATTTTAATGCCTTTTCTGCGTGATATTTTTTTGGTGTACAATAAAGCATTGCTGACTGTACAAAATGCTCCAGGTTAGGCTCAGGCAACCCTCTACATTAAGACATATCTTTTTAATATGCAACACCCTACATATGTCACATTTTGCTACTCGATGAGGTAGGGTTGCATACGGCTCCCTCTTAGTCTAACACCTACATTATGTTTATCTAGTTAATTAGCGAGCAAAGCAGAGAGTAACCGTTATACTATTTTTGAGACGTGCTAATTAAGCCCTTTTATCTAATTTTATATTTAAAATATACCCATAGATATAGAACAGGGTATTGAATTAATAAAATAATTCGAATCTGTCATATCTGTCTGCGGGTTTATATACCTACAGTATGTGCGAAACCAAATAAAGTTTAATGTGACCTCACACATCCTATGACCAGTGGACAACTGAGACGCTTCTATCTCATTTTTAAAGATATTCCATATTATAGAATAAACGAGGGAAATGAACATACATAGCGGTGAAACTCATACCGTCTTATTATAAAACGCAGACTAACTATGTTACTAGGTTTAAACCATTATCCGACCGAATCAAGTTGACATTTTCAGATGAGGCAGTGGCATATTATTAGATGTCAACATGATTTGGTCGGATAATGGTAAAACCTAGTAACAAAGTTAGTCTGCGTTTTATAATAAGACGGATAATCTTTTTGATTTCGCCGCAGTTGGTTAAAAAGTTAAGTAGCCTTTGTTGGAAAAAATGCTGCACTGCAGTTTGTTTGTTGCCGCTTATTCTGTACTAGAACCTAAGAGCTGTGAGTACCTAAATGGCACGTGCCCCCGTGCCCCCCTTTATTCCGCCCTTGGACATTTATGTAGTGGTACCAAAACTGAAAGTTTTCAATCAAATGGTGAAGAACACGCAAGTCCTTGAAAAGCTTTACATAACGAATATGATATTTCGTGTAACAAAAGCCGTTGGGTATGCAAGAAATGTGTTTCACGGATTTACACTTGTATGTGGTCGCTGTGCTACACCCCTGTAATTTCCTGAAAAAAGTCGAATTTTTCATTTATTGTGCTCACAGTAAAAGATGATTGAAGGAAGGCGCTGGATGCAAGCCGCTCTAGATCGGTCATTTTGGAAATCTTTGGGAGAGGCCTATGTTCAGCAGTGGACGTTGTGCGGCTGAAATGATGTTTTTTTTTTTTTAAATTTTGTTTTTCTTGTGCGTTGTTATTTGGCCACGAAAGAACCAAATAATTTATTTTTAGCCCAGATTCTGTTACAGCATGTACTCACAAGATTCGATAAGTTTCTTACCGTTCATTCTGGATCTCCGCCTTGCTCTTCTCCAGCAACTGATACTTCTTCATCTGCTGCACCGCTGCCTTCGTATGTTTAGCTATTTCGTTGCGTTGCTTCGTCGCGTCGTCCATCATGTTCTATAATTATGCTATTTCATTAGCTGTTGCCCGCGGCTTTGTATGTAAAATATAGCCTTTTTTACTCTGCAATCATTAAGTTGTCTTTAGGTAAAAGAATTTTTAAAATAGGATCAGTACCTTTGAATTTACCCATTACAAATACAAACAAACGAACACACAATCATTTTTTTTCTTTTATAATATCAGTATAGATGAAATAAAGTCGCGTAATAAGTCGCAACTTACTTTCTAAATAAATTGAAAGCTTATTTTGCGTCGCCGTGTTTTTCGGCACAAACAGGTCTTTGTAAAGTTTTAAATCTGAATGCGGCGTAAATTGCGCGACTCATTTTACGCGACTCTCAACTCATAATAATTACGTTTTCTTGAATGGGCTCTAAATATGTAGGTACATAGAGACTTAAGTTATTAAAGACTGCTGTATTTTACTGGTGATGAAAGGCATCATGTTTACAGTAGGTACGTAAGTATTATTGAAATTGCTCAGCGACATATTTCGATTTTGCCCCTCCTAAAAAGTCTGTTACTAGCATTATTAGGGTGACACCCGATACGCCGGACATTGTATCCGCACCGGGTGCCACCCATGTTAGCTCCGCTGGGGGGCAAATATGAACGTCCTGTGACGACACGATGATAATTTGTCTAGTTAGATCCTGACTTGTCTCATCTGCTTTCTATTCTTCCTATTTATTAAAAAAACAAAAAACCTATAAAAATAAAGTTGAAATAAAGTCTATTCGCGGATTCTTAACTCTTTTAAAAACGCATACAATTTTATTTTTACAATTAGAAACAATTATTAAGTGTATAAAACAGAAAACATTGCATTTATTCTGAGGCCCGTACACCGCCCTGATGAAGACCTCCGGATGAGGTCGAAACATGTCGGCAGTAGCTGACTCTATACGTGAGTAACCCGTTTATTGAATTTAAGAATGATTGCATCTCACGTTAGTTTTAAAAACATTGCATTTGCACGAAACCATCGCTTGCCGTCGCAGAAGAGACATATGTCAGGGCCCCACCCGAATCTTTTCTGTTTCCAGCGCTTTTAGACTGCAGAGCGTCCTAAACAAATATACTCGTACATAGAAACGAAAAATACAAACCTCGTGTAAAAAAATTTTTCTTCCATTACCTTTAGTTCTTTAGTAGTGTTGTGCAGTTGCTGCTTGGTCTTATCGAACTGTATGTTGGTACTCTCGAGCTGCTCCCTGAAGTTGGCAGCCTTGATGGTAGCCGCTTCTTGTTCTTGCTGGGCCGCCTCCAACTTGTTGGCCATGTCTTTGAGGTGGCGTTCGCGACGTTCGAGCGATTTTTCGGTTTTTGCCAGCTAATGTAACATCCAACATCTATTATGTAGTTACCTTTACCACAGTGGAGCATTTACCAATAGGCTGAGTAGGCTAAAGCCTAGGGCGGCACATTTTAGGCGGCGCGGCGGCAATTTTAGGCCATTTTAGGCATTTTAGGGCAATTTTTTTTTTCGTGCATTGCAATCGAGAAGGTAGAAGGGCACTTTTGTATTTATATTTCAGTGAACGCAGCTTTGGGCGGCAAAATATAAATAGCCTTCTGGTGGCAAATGTGTAAATCTGCCACTGCTTCACCATGCCTACCCATCGCCATTTAAACAAAATAATTTCTCTTCTTTGTCACTAGATGGCGCGGCGCTATGGGTAATTTAAAACGTTAAAATATTTTATTACTATTATTTAAATAAAAATGTGCTCTAAATAATTAATTGACTTATATGAAATGCAATAAATATTTTTAAAGCATATTCAACACGTTCTTAGTCAATTTTTGCTAGTCGTGTGTGCTGCCACCTCTGTGAGGCTAACCCGCAACTAAAGTTTTGCCTACTTACGGGCCCTCCAATAGTTTCTATTGTGTTGGGTATCTATTACTTGTACGTAGTATATTATTACTCTGTGCTATTACATTAGTAATTGTATTATCTTTGCCTTTACCTTCTTCTTTTCGCGTCGATTGGCTCAAAGTGAGTTATCACTATGTAGGTCTAGGTAGGTACCTAATTGGGGAGATGAGCCAAATTTCACTACATTTCACCACATCAGTCAGAAAATTTCCAAAAACGCCTCTCGTAAATTATGGACCCATACCTTTTCATTGAGAGTGTTGATGGTGTTCCCGCGCGTCTCCAGCTCGTTCTTGAGCGTCTCCGATTCGCCCTTCAGGTGGTCGACCAGCCTATTCTGGCGCACGGCGTTGTTGTCGGCTTCCTGAGACCAAACACAATGATAAATTAATCCCATAGAACTAAAGGTACAAGATGCTATATGTAGCATAATATCACACTAATATTATAAAGGCGAAGGTTTGTGAGTGTATGTGTGTGTATGTTTGTTACTTCTTCACGCGCAAACGGCTGGACCAATTTTGATAAAATTTGGTATGCACATACCCTGCGCGAATTACACCGCGGGACGCAGCTAGTAAGTAATAAAAAATGTCCAGTGCACAAGGCGTTACCACCTTCTAGATGGTCAGACGACCTGTGCAAGGTTGCAGGAAGGCGCTGGACTGGCCCCTTCCGATCGGTCGTTTTGGAAATCATTGGGGCAGGCCTATGTCCAGCAGTGGACTTCCCGTTTTCTGATATGATTATGAGGATATTGCAGGCTTCAATCACCTGACTATCCGAAAAGAAAAATGATTTCGTGTTTCGGAAGACATGTATAAACTGTGGGTTTCGAACGCCATCTAACGTTTGCTCAAACCTATCCATGGATTGGTTTTCAGCCGGCAGTCGCTGTGTAAAAAACCAGTTACGTCAACTCACCGAGGTTAGGTTAGGTAGCGGACCCCGGGCTCTGAAGCGTTACTGCTTAGGATGCAACCGGGAATGCGCTTGGATGATGAAGTAATAAAAAGACGTGTGGCACTCGGGGACTGCCGCGGTAAAGCTATTGCAAACAAGGAAGGACGGCAACGTCGCAAACGGACGACGGAGACGAAGCGGCAACCTACATGGTAGGCGGAGTGGGAAGCGTGAGGTTTTTTCGTTACGGAATTTCTGGATTCGGTTCCCGCGCTCAAGGCCCGCGATAGAAGCTATGCAATAGCTTAAAAAATGTGACCAGAAATGAAATATTTCTGCGTGATCTTAAAAGGGTTGTACTTGTACCTACTACATGAACAATCGGTGAAGCAGCACAATACCATCTTTCATCTTTCTACCACCTTTCAAAGACCACTTGAATTAAACCAAAAACCCCTTTGAAATAACTTACCTCGAGTTGTTCTTCTAGCCTGGCGATGGTTTCCTCATTGCTGGCGTTCTTCGTCTCCAGTTCATCCACGAAGTTCAAGGAGTTGGCCAGCCGTTGCTTGACAGCGTCCAGCTCCCCTTGGAGACGAGCCTTCTCCTTCTCGAACTTCTCTTTCTCTTTCACGGCGGATGTCGCACCACTTGAAGAAGAAGCAAGAGTAAAGAACCGGACAAGTGTGAGTCTGATTCGTACATGAGTATAGTTCCGTACCTCCGTACAATATACAATACTAGCTTGTGCCCGCGACTTCGTCTGCGCAGGATTATCAAACAATATCTTTATAAATTGTAGCCTATGTGTTATTCTGATAATAAGCTATTTTATTTTAAAGTTTCATTAAAATCCATTCAGTAGTTTATACGTGAAAGGGTAACAAACATCCATCCACCTTCCACAGAGCGAGAGAGAATGTTTCAGCACCACTATAATTACTTTAATATAGATAAACCCAAAACTCAAAAGCATCGTTGCTTCTCATTCGCATTACTTTATAAAGTGGTTTGTATCCTCATAGCTATATTTAAGGAGTGTACTCTCAAACTTGTATATTTATAACCGAAGGTTAATGTCGTTAACATTAGTTCTTCAATTAATAAGATTAAAATTAGTCCATAAATATTTAAAAGTCCTAAGTTTTATCTATTTGCACTGGAATTTTAGATAAAGTCATTGAATTGATTTGCATTAAGTAAGTATAATTAAATTATCGATTTACATACAGTTAAATATAACATACAGTCAAAACTCAAATTAAAACCGCCGCCGTTGTACATTTTATTTTTAATGAATATGTTTTGTACCTCAATTGTTTATATTTAATGTGCAATAAAGAGTTTAAACAAAAAAACAAACAAACATATAAGCTAATAAAATTATTAAATTGATATATGCAATTATTGCCATCTGGTCGCTTTGGCAACTATGTTTTGCAACCATGGGGATTACTCCAAAAGCGGTACGCAAGGCGGTCGTAACTGCGGGTACACAGCATCGTCCATGTTGCGTACCGCTTTTGGAGTAACCCCCCAGTATACATTTCCGGCCGTTGACTTGCTTTTTCCGATGTCTCGTGAAACCCGTGAAAGAGGAAAGGGTCACGCAGATACGCAGCGACGTTCGCTTTGTGTACCGCTTTTGGGGTAACCCCCCAGTATACATTTCCGGCCGTTCACTTGCTTTTCCGATATCTCACGAAACCCTTGGGAGAGGAAAGGGTCTTATCCAATTGGGGATATTTTTCAAGCCAATTATAAATTATTTTGTACTGATAACAAAATAAAACGTCGTAAAATAATGTCACTTGTCTTTCAACATATCCAAATCAACGTGATTTCAAATTTATTATTGCAGGAAAACTGATAATAAGAGCGCTATATTTGACTCCAAAAAACTATGACGTAATCTTTATTTCATACAAAATTCCATTGAAACTGTTTTGACATTTAGAAATAACCGGCCAAGTGCGAACCGGATTTGCGCACTAAGGGTTCCGTACCATTATCTATAAAAATCGCGTTTGTTGTATGGGAGTCCCCTTAAATATTTATTTAATTTCGTTTTTTTATTTGTTGTTATAGCAGCAACAGAAATACATAATTTGTGAAAATTTCAACTGTCTAGCTATCGCGGTTCTTGAGATACAGCCTGGTGACAGACAGACGGACGGACGGACAGACAGCGAAGTCTTAGTAATAGGGTCCCGTTTTAACCCTTTCGGTACGGAACCATGTGATTTGACTTGTCGGAAACTAAAGTATAGCTAACTTACGCATCGTCATCCCCGGCTCGCTTCCTCGCATCCAGTTCCTTCTCCAGCCGGGCGACTGTCTTCTTCATCGTCTCGAGGCTCTCCACGCTGCTCAGCTCGCGGGCGTGCATGGCGTCGGCCAGGGCCCGGGCCTCCTCTACAACAACAAAAAAGGGTGTTATATCTTAAAAAATATGGTTTTATTTTAAATTCTATGCCTCTCCAACAACAAAAAAGTGTTAATTGTTTTTTTTTTTCATTTTTTTTTTCAGTAACTAGGCCTTTACAGGCACGTTTACACGTCATTAAGTATACTTTATTTACATTATGTGTAGTGTACGTATATTATTTTTTTATTTATTATTCACCTCAACGAAAAATTCGACTTTTGATACAATATTCAGTGATATTAATATTTGAAAATGGATATAAGCATTGGTCTCAAAGGAAAAGTTATTGATATCGATGGGCTGCACAGTCAGACGAGACACCGGGCATGGTCCGCACTTGGATAGGTGACCACAAGTGACAAATTTTTTTTTTCAAGCTCCTACTCCTACGCTTCGTAAGGCAACTATGAGCCGTTGGTCTTGACTGTCTACATTGTATGGCAGTCGTCAAGCTATGTCAGATGCCTTTGGGCACCCAGAAAAGTTTGACTCCAGTGTTGGCCACTTACACTTACGAAAAACAACAAATTAACAAACAGTTTTTGTATGGTAAAATAAAAACCATTTGTTTAGTAAAATGGTCGCTTGTAAACTGCCACTCTACGTAAGAGCCCTAATACACTTAAAAGAAAGAAGAAAGTACAAGAAGAATGAATCTTACCGATGTCCGCCCTCAGTCTCTCGATGGTTTTGTTGCAATCAGCGATCTCGGCCAGGTGGTCTGCCAACGTGTCGTCATAGCGGCTGAGTCTATTCTGTACATAGCTTTATAATTAAGTAGGTTATGAACTATAACAAGAGTAGGTACGTGTGGCTTTTAGGCAAGAATGGGAACACTCCGTCTCTTCCTGTCGTAATAGGCGACTAATCCACCAAGCAGGAACATCTCGTACAACAAGTTTATTTATTTCATTTTTTTAATTTGTAGTTTACGTACCATCTAGTGATGAGAAGCGGAACTACAGATACGACTTGACATCCGTAGCGCCATCTATTATTTTATAGAGAAAGCCCTGTCTTTCAATCTCATCGAAATCGGTCTATCCGTTCGAGCGGAGCGCTACGACGCCACAGACAGACAGACACACATTCGCGTCAAACAAAAACGTGTACAAACAAACGGATATATTTTTTAATTGCTATGGCTCCATCGCCCCAAATATTTTTTTAAATATTCTTTTTTTAGGACTTCAATATACAAAACATCATGCATTTTTGTTTCACCACAGTATGACAAGCTACACTTGCGGCGCTAAGTGTATAATTTTTATACCTGTGTAGTTTTGTACGCATTGTCGCTGTTTCACTTTTGCTTTTTTGTTTTGCTTTTTTGTACTCTCGTTGTTACTTCACAATAGGGGTGATGACAGGTAGGTTCAAGGAAAGCGCCAGATGCAGGTCGTTTCCGATCGGTCATTTTGGAAATCTGATGAATGTTGATAGTGATGATGATGCGCGCTATGTCGCATAAAAGCTACCATTTACTCATTTTTAACTGCATTAAAATGCTCGGATTATTATCCAAACCAAAACATGTGATAAAAATTTTCTCGTGGCGAAATTTTTCATCACATGTTTTTATTTGGTTATAGGCTACCTTGAGATGGGTGAGTTCATCCATGTGCTGGTTGTTTTCTTCCTTCATCTTGAAGTAAGAGTCGTATAGCTTGGTGTACACGTCTGCATAAAGCTTGAGACCCTCTGCCTCGCGGAGTTGCTCGAGGACCTGGACAAACGTGACGGATAGTGAATGTGAGTCGCCCGTTCACCCACTAGCTTCACCCACCAGTGGGTTAATGGGGAATTTGTTTACCCGTGCACTCACTGTAACGCTGTTGCAATTATCTAGGTTTATAACTAGTTTCCGACAGTAAAAATATGAACTTGAAATAGAATATAGTGTTTTATATCATTTTTGACCATTAGTATGGGAAACTTCTAAATCGTTATATTTTCTTTCCAGTTCATAATTTTACCATAGGAAACCAGTTATAACCCTAGATAATTTCTTTACAATTACCAATTTTTACCGGAATCTGACATGTGGTTTCAAAATTAAACGTAGACTACGTTTGTATGGAGAAGTCTAGGGTCGGGGGACCCTTAATTTATTATTATTATACTATAGTGTTCTCGTATAGCACGTGGTTCGATTTATTACGGGTATGTCCCTTCCACGCTGTATAATGTG
Source organism: Acrobasis consociella (assembly GCA_963555685.1). Taxonomy (NCBI): domain Eukaryota; kingdom Metazoa; phylum Arthropoda; class Insecta; order Lepidoptera; family Pyralidae; genus Acrobasis; species Acrobasis consociella. The sequence continues at coordinate 4,471,234 of OY743127.1, forward strand.
TAAATGGATTAAAACTATTTGTTGGCTCTTTTTTGGGTACACCGCAGATGACGTGCGTGGCACACTGTTAGTTTGTAATTGAGGAACCCTGTCGAACCACACCAAGCGTATGTTGCGTCGCGTATTTTACGCTTGTTCGCGACGTTGTGTTTACAATGTGTTTAGACACTCAAAAGCGATATTAGTCATTACAGTCCTAGTCATTAATATTTATTAAGTATTTTTCTGTTATGTTTAGAATACTCGTAACTACAGGTTTCTAGCATATTTCTTAGGTTTACGCTCATTCCCTTGCTCGACTTCTACGACCACGACACGGAAAAGCTTGTTTCAAGACCAGCAAGAACGAACAAGATAAATTAGTTGAAGCAGGATAGAAGTAGAAATAGAATAAATACATCATCTGTGAAACGACCGTCTAGCTATCAAGGTTCGTGAGATACGGCCTGGTGACAGACAGATAGACAGACAGACGGACAGACAGACAGACAGACAGACAGGCGGACCAGACAGGCGGACCGGACAGACGGATAGACAGACGTACAAGCAGACAGACAAACACGGACGCACAGAAAGACTGATGAACGAACAGACGGACAGACAGACAGACAGTCGGACAGTGGTCTTATTAGTAGGGGCCAGTTTTTACCTTTCGGGTACGGAACCCTCACATACGAAACTAACAGACCCACGATATAGTGTCGTTATCATTATCGCCTATGTGAAAACGCTCATTGGCGACGGGCCATGTGTGCATAGACCTATGGTGCCATTTTTGAAACGCGAAGTCAGTAAACGAACGGTTTTTATATGGAAAAATCATTCGTTTAGGTGACGTCCCGTTTCAAAAATGGCACTTCTAGAATTTTGTCATGTGCATAGGCGGCGGTAAGAGACCTACCTTCTCATACTCCTTCTCAGCTTCCGTGGTCTCCGAGGCGATCCTCATGGCCGCCCCGAAGTCCTCTTCGTCGTCCATGGTGTAAACAATAATAAGTTACAAAATAAGAGAAATAAAAACGTGCGATTTGGGGCACGGTGCGCGGCTGTTGTGTCGCTAGGATACGGTTGCTGTGGCGACAGCTTTAGTTTTTTGTTTTCCACCAGTTGCATTGAGATAGGACTTCTTTGAGTTGCATGTTTTCTGACATCGGCAGAGTTTTATTTTAAAACCTTTTTGAGCCAAACTCTAACTTCATGCAGTGATTTGGAGTCCATTTTTCATATTATTTAATAGTATTTTTAATTAAGTATTTATATTTAGTTTAGTTGTAGTATTATTAATAGTTATGTTTAGTTCTTCCATGCTGGTCTGGGAGAAATAAAAAAAAAACTTAAAATGTACCAGCTGCTTCTCTTCCCACGCAGATCGTAAAAGCCGATCGAGGGAATGGGCAAAAATGCAAATCATGTTAACAGGCGGTGCGGCTAGCAACCCATCACTGTATTGATTGCTTTTCCATCTTCTCGCCCACCATGACGCTAAAAGTGGCTTTTGGGTCTTGCGGTCCTGGGCTCTGCATAGAACCGCAAGACCCAAAATGCTCTGTCTGCCTCATTAGGGATAAAGACGTGATAGTATGTATGTATGTATGTATGTTTAGTTTTAAGGGATATTTGATAATGTTATTAAGGTTTATGTTTAAGTGCAAATAAAGTTAAACTTCATGCAAAATCTACAATAGGTGGATAACAAATATTTTGAATATACAAGTGGATAACATGAACTTAGAGTCTAACTTCATGATGGATAAAATTCTAGGTCTGTGTGTGTGTCTAAAGCCTCTAATTCATGAACCCTTTAGCTACATTCATTTCATGCTCTAACAAAGATATAGGAAGTACACTTTTTTAGCCCTTTGTGCTCTAACTACCCAATAGATTTTGACTATGACTATATAGACCGACACTCAGATGACGCGCAACACGTCGCAGCCATAACGAGTGCCATAGTTTAAGTTTTATATTGTATCTATGTTAGTCTATGAGGTATTTATAAATATGGGCCTGTAATGTAAATTTTCATTTCGTTGCCTGAAATAAACCTGAAATTTATTATATTATATATTTTCATAAAGCTATGTAAAGGGTTACTGTGGATTTTTGGCGCCAAATTATGTATTTTTTTTATAAAAACTTGTCGATTGGGGTATCAAAGTAACGGATACATACATAATACCACGCCTGTTTCCCACAGGGGTAGGCAAAGACTATGGACCTCCACTTGCTACGATCCTGACAACCTTCATCTAACTAAACTCATCAATCAAATAACGGATTTTATTAATTAATACGATTACTAAAATATTTATAACTTACAAACTTGTATATATTTAAATGTCATTTGGAATGAGGCATGTTTTTTTATAACTTTAACCGACTTCCAAAAAGAAGGAGCGTCGCGATAATGAAGTTAGAAAGTAAAAGCACAGAATACATAATAGTACAAGTACAGAAGATTCATTTCGAAAAATCAAATAAAGGAATAGCGACTCTCGCTACGACACAATTAAGTTCAATTCAGATCAGATCGCACAACGTCTCTTTCTATCGCGTAACGCTTACCTTTTCTGCCGCACTGATTAGCCACGCTGGCGTGGCCGCCGTACGTACTTTTTTGTACTTGCGTTTTCAATACCTGAGTGAGACAGGCCTGGTAAAAGGTCGCGATCTTTTTTTATATAGTTCATTGATCACAGCCCATCCAAAAATGCTTGGACCGATTTGGAAAATTCTTTTTTGTTTCAAAGGGTATACTTGTCAGGTCCCATAGACATTTTATTAAAATCGATTCAGAAGAAGTCAGTTTTAAGTAAAAAAAAATCTCTAAGGGGGTAATCTAGGAGGTGAAAGTTTGTATGAAACTCAGCTAAAACGGCTAAATAGGTAATGAGAGGATAGTCATAAATTTGACCATGCGGGCCAGGCCATGGGTTTGAGCTAGTTTATAATATTGATATTTTTGATTGTCGTGTGGCAGAGTAGAATAGGGTCACTCCAAGTCCTCCTGTGGATGTCGTAAAAGGCTACTTAGGAAATACAAGCTAAACAAAGCTTATAAACATCAATGAGACCTCTCCAAACCATCTAGCCAGCGAGGATAGTGTAGGCTAAGTCCTCTGACTACTCTGACCAAGTATAGCTCTGGTAGTAACTACAGAGAGGGTCGTGTTCCTGCAGTGGAGACAAAGAGACCTGTTGATGATTGTTATATTTATACTGATGTAATTGTATGAGTCGTTTCGTCATGCCTCCGAAGAACAAACCAGTCCTAAAAGGTACTTGAAGGTACTCGTACTTGAACAATTTGTTTCTTATTATAATAAATTATCATATTAAGATTTAATTTTAATTCATCGCCAATATGTGAGGTGTGTTTACCGGTAATACTTAAATGTGTTATATTTTATTAATACATAAAACATAAACTCTACTTACTTAAATAAAAAATAGGTATATAACACAAGACTGTCTACCCAAAACAAAATGCTTACCTCAACTAAAAACCTTGTTCAAACCTAATATAAATAACAAACACCTTAGTTTAACCACTTGATGCGATCGGCTGCACCTAGTTCTAGCCGGAATGATAAAGGCTAAACCTAGTTTTAGCCCAAGATGAGCAGGATATACCTAAATGTAGCCATCTGAGACCGGCTGCACCTAGGTCTAGCCGGCTAAACCTAGGCGTAGCCGCATTTCGGGTTTTAGCCGTAACATATGTATACAATTACAACAATAAATATAAGTATTTATTGTTTTATTATATTTCTTTCTAGATAGACATGTATTTATTTAGGTATATGTGTAATATGTATGTTCTTAAGAATCTATGTTCATACATGCACACGTCTGTGTGCCTCTCTTACATTAAACTCTCATAGGCTTACTGGAAGAGATCTCTTTTGAGATAAGTAGTTCCTTTGTACAACTTTTATTTATTACAAAATAAAAACAAATTAAAGAGTTAAGCTGTTATCTGTTGCGCAACCAATGCCTTATATCTCTCTTTTCAAAGCCTTTATATTATATTGTAGGTTGATTCTTTCCACAGATATAGATGTAATAGATAACGCACGTATCAAGATTTGTATGGAAACCAAGCGTGCCAACTTTTTTAATGCCTACTGTGACGTCAGACGCAATTTTAGTGATGGGAAATTCAAACCGATTCAAAGAAACCGCTCACTACGATTTAAACGATTTATTGAAGACGCACGCCGCCGCCATGATCGTCTCGCTCATACTCATCGATTTTATATCTGTGGTCTCGCTCGCTCACTCCGCGCTCGCTAACCATACGATCGATTAACATTTAAGTTAATCGATTTGTGATAAAAATCACAATCGATTTTCTGATTGACGAATGATATGAAATTGGATAAACAAATGATTCTAAACGGAAAATTGTTTGATAATAAAGAATAAATATTTGTACTCAAATTATTTCAATTTAACTAAAATTTAAACTATACCAACTTATTAAAATTTAAATTAAAACTAAAAATTACAAATAATGTAAATATTTTAATTGAACTTTAAAAATAAAACTATTATTATTCTTAAATAACCGGCCAAGTGCGAGTCGAATTCGCGAACGAAGGGTCATTTAAAAAACGTACATTATCTATAAAAAAACACGTTTTTACCGATTTCAATGCGTTTTTTAAATGTTGAAGCAACTTCCCTTGCGGTCGTTCTTAGCCATGTCAGGCTTGTCTCACTCCGCGTAGAGGTATCGAAAATATACCGCTTCAATGGGGGAAATGCAGTATGGACGACTCACTAACGAGCAATGAGCAGTGACGCACGCGCGGTTTTGTTCACCAACGTGTGACCAGTAGTTCAAAGAGCGACCATATTATATACATGAACTCTGAAAATATTACCCTCGTTTTCTAAAGTGTAAATTAGGAAATGAGCTTGTTTATAATCTATTAAATTGGCTCTTTAATAATAGTTTATATCATTCGTCAGTCGGATATCGATTAAAATCGATTATTGGTATATGTTGTAGAACGAACTACACTAGTCGCTAAATTTTACTGACGAATGAGAAATTGCCGGTACCACGACGTCGTAGCGAAGCGCGACAGTATCGCTTGTTTCGATATACATTGCTTCTTAACACACAACGTCGGATCAAACGCTCAAAGCAAACGCGGCAATGTAATGTGAATGTAGTTTTTAAACCTTAATCTATACTTATTTAGGTATAATCTTGGAATCACCGCTCGGAATGCTTAAAAAATGGTTTTAAAATGAATTTACGCATATTTTTCTTTTTAAATAACTTAGCTGTGATAGGAAATATGTCCTTGACTTTGGGCGCTTGCAATTTTTGGGCTGTTGCAGTTTATTATCACGCTACGAGGCATTTTTTTATTTTTCGCTGCCGTCCGGCTGCAATCACAGACGCGCGCGGACTGTCAGTAGCGGCGGCCAACCTCGACGCTTTGTCTGAGAACTTACACGCGAAGTAGGTGCATTTAAGTCGTCTATCTATATCTATGTCTGTGATTCTTTCGATCAGCACTTACGATGTGCCGTTCCCGGGAATGTTCCCAAATTCCCCAGATTTCCAAAATCATTCCCGGGAACGGTCCCAATTATTGGAATTGTCAGGGAAAGTTATAATTTTATTTATCAAACAATTTTTTTATCAATACAAATGTATTAAACTTACGAAAATGCATTTCTTAATATGTTTATAATACAAATATTTCCAATAATCCATAACATTTCCAAAAAATGTGGGAACGTTCCCAAATTTCTAGGGAACGTTCCCTTGTTGCCGGGAACGTGACCCGTTTCCATAGGGTACACATCTTATTAATAGAGAAAAAAGAACATTTTTATTGTTTTATGGTCATTAATATAATAATAATAATAATAATAACGTTTATTTTCCAAATATAATACATTACAAACGGTAAGAAATTAAGTGTGCTTACATTTGTTGTTGACCTTTACATTTGCAATATAACTGGTAGTGATTCCCTGGTCCCCAAACTAGGATTAAACCTGTATTTTAGGGAACAGTGAGTCTGGTGAGGGTACATTTACATTTGTGAGAACAACAATAGAAAGGAACAAAATTATAATTGAATCGTAGCTGTATGCAGCTACTCTTAATATATAGGTGCGTCGCTCTGTATATTTATGCGTGTGAGTGCTTGTTTATGTGTAGGTGTGAATGTGGGCAATATTCAACATATGGATTTTAGCAAATAGCCAAAAATTGGGACATGAAAATGTGATTGAGAAATGGGATTGCCATTTTTAATTTTTAAAACGTCATCAGTGCTTCTGTTTTATTATAATTTAAAGTAACGAGATATTCTACAACTTTTCGCTTCAGTGTATATTTGTTATAAGTAGGCAGGTTATCAATTGATTTATCAAGATTATTGTAGATTATAGAGCTGATAACCCTATAATGCCTGGTAGCAAAAGCTGTTTTATGTGGGACTACAGGACAGATATTTCTTATGGAGCGCTTATTCGGGTCACGTGACACAGGAACTTCAGGGTGTTTACGTAAAATAATACGAGAGATAAATAACTGTCTGACCGTTAATACATTGCTCAGCTTGTATAGCTCAGCAGTGGGGAATCGGAAAGGTTTAGAGTACATGACCTTCAGAACAGCCCGTTGTGCTCGTTCAAGAGTGATCATGAAAGATTTAGCTGCTGCTCCCCATGCAGGAATGCAGTAGCCGAGGATGGACTGACAGAGGGCGAGATAGGTCATACGAAGAGTATCAGCATCAGCGGACTGGCGTAGTAATTTAAAAATGTAAATCAAACTTCGACATTTAGAAGAGACTGAGGCCAATTGAGCTTTCCAATTTAATCTTTCATCTATAATAATGCCTAAGTACTTTACTGTGTCAACACGATTCAAAATAGGGCACGAGCATTCAGTGTCTGTAGGATTACAGCAGTTATGAATTTTTATACAAAAAGTAGAAAGTGGACGAGTAGAAGATCTAATGAAAAAGGGGATATACATAGTTTTAGAAACGTTTAGAGATAGACGGTTGTAAGATAGCCAATTTTGTACGATTTTAATAGCTTTTTCACTGTTTGTTTTAACAGAATTCCAATTTTCCCCAGAAACAAGCATAACAGTATCATCTGCGTATGTGATGATTCGACAATTTGGTATAGACAGTTGACAAAGCTCATTTATATATAAGAGGAACAGTGTAGGGCCTATAATGGAGCCTTGTGGGATCCCGTAAGTATTAGACACTGAGTTACTAAGTTGTCCATCTATTTTAACACGTTGGGTCCGGTTTTTGAGGTAGTCGGAGAAAATTTTATAGGCAACACCACGGATACCACACTTCTCCAGTTTAGATAGAAGAGTGGGGACATGAACAGTGTCAAAAGCCTTTGACAAGTCTAGGAAGAAGCCAAGACATTTTATCCTTCTATCAAGATCCCCGACAACCATCTCAACAAGGTGGGTAACAGCATCTTCGGTACTGACTCCAGGGCGGAAACCAAATTGGTTTTTTGAAATAATATTGTTAACATTTAAGAAATTTATAAGTCTAATATTAATTACTTTTTCAAGGATCTTAGACAGTATAGGCAACACAGAGATTGGTCTATAATTATTGACATCGGCCATGTCTCCAGTCTTATAAATTGGGTGTACAACTGCTATTTTAAGACAATCCGGAAAAATACCACTATTTATTGATAAATTGCAGATGTGACAGATAACGGGTACCAAAACATTTTTAGAGTTTTTTATCATTAGGGCAGAAATGTTGTCTATTCCAGGTGAGGTGTCAATACGCAACGATAAAATGATAGTTTCGATCTCCGCTAGGTCAGTTTCGGTTAGGAGCATGGAGTTAACAATTGATTTTGATTTAATACAGGATCGGAAGTTACTATCAACATTACTGCTGATGTTTGATGCAAGTTTGCCACCAATTTCAGCAAAAAACTTATTGACATGATCAAGAGAAGAAACACAGCTGTCTGAAATTTTGAGTAGGTCACGTGGAGGTATATGGTTCTTTACGGTGTTTGTTATCTTTTTTATTGCACGCCATGTAGCTTTTGAATTATTTTTAGCAAGGAGTAGTTCGTTTTTTTGATACGCTGTTTTCAGATTTTTTAGTAGTTTATTACAAAAGTTCCGGTATCTAGTATATGTTAGTTTAGTTATAGGATTTTCCGGGAACCGTGTTGTTTGTTTATGGAGTTTATCTCTATGTTTTATGCATTTGATTAGTCCCGGGGTGATCCAGGGCTTGACAGTTCGTTTATTTCTTGGGATTTGTGATATGCTGGTATGTTTTTTTACTATGCCACTTAGAGTTGAGACCAGGAGATCCGCTGCTTTATTGGGATCGTCAGTGTTTAAGATGTTTGAGAAGTTTGTTGAGTCGATATCGAGTTTTATAGCATCATGGTCAATTCTTCTTTTTACGGCAAAATGGCTACAGGGATTATTTTTTAATTTAAGATTTAGGATCACAGGAAGATGATCTGTAATATGAGTGTCAATCACACAAGTGATAGCTGGTAGCTTAGTTTTAAGCATAACATGGTCATAACATTTGTTAAGTCTTGTACAAAAACGATGAGCTGGAAGAAGACCATGAGAAGCGTTTAGAGTAAGGTACTCATCTGAATTACTATCATTATAGTTAGGTGCAATATCTAAGTTTATATCTCCTGTTAGGACAATATTAGCAACACTTTTTAGGGAATTTAAGACGTTGTCTAAACTATTATTAAAGGAATTGAAGGAAGATTTTGATGTATAGGATGGCGAGCGATAAACAGCAATAATAGCTACAGAGTCATTTATGACACAAGTAAGGCAATTAGCACATGCAAAGGTTGGTTCTTTAATAACACATGAAAGATGTGATTTAATATAAATGAATACTCCATCGTTCTGAATAGGGTTTTTGTCAGTTTTGTATGATGTGTATCCATCCAGGCGGGGGAAATGTTGAGAGTCCTTTAGCCAGCATTCTGTCAGAATGATTACATCACACTCCAGTTTTAGTTGCTGTAATAGGATACAAAGCTTGTCAAAATTTTTGTTCAGACTACGTATATTCAAGTGAAAAATATTTAGGGAATGTGTACTGTGATTTAATATCTGGCCACAGTCATTTGGGTCGCATTTAGTAGCAGTAGCTACTGTGATACCCTCTAACTCCGCATTTATAACACTTAAGTTAGCCATCTTTGTTTTATATATTCCTTTATTATATTATGTTATACAAACTGGACGTAACACAGTGTTCTTACACAAAAACTATCAGGTATGAGAGTGTGATTAAGGTTGTATAGTGTGGGTTAAAAAACTGTTGTGAGTTTTTAGGTTTAAATTGACATTTATGAGTAGAGGAGTAAAAAAGAAAATAGCGTAAGTAATTAAACTAAGAAGTTTGACATAATACAGTGAAAACTTAATTTAAACTAGCTTTTAGTTCACTCAAGGACGACTCGTCAGCTACCAAAATCTGCTTATCGCCGTCACTCCGACGTAGGTATATGTTGCCGTTTGCTATCCAACAGTGTTTAAAATTGTATTCCTTTGCGAAAGTCCTAGTGGCGTGGAACAATTTTCTCGAGTTCGCAGGCAGATGTTCCGCTATGTACACAGGTTGGCTCTTCCCAGGGATCCCCAAGGATTCAGTATTAATTTTATCGGTGTTGCTTTTCCTGGATTTATTAAATTCGCGCACTTTGGTGAGGATTGTGTTTTTCTGATGAACTGTAGTTAGTTCCACCACTACAGGGCGCTGCTTGTTTTGTTTACCACCAATCCTGTACACGTCTCTGATGTTCGACGGAGTTATGGTATAGTTGATTGCTTTTCCAACGCTGCACACTAGATTTTGAAGATCCGTAAGTGTTTCCTTTTCGTCACAGGGGACGTTTCTAATCTCTATACACGAAGTGCGAGTTCTGTATTGGATATCCTTGATTTTATTTTCCAAACTTTCAATATACAAGGTTTGCTGTTGTTTCTCTTTCTTAAGTATCTCTAGCTCACCCTTGATTTCCTCATATTTTTCATTGAAAAATCCGACAGAAGCAATAATATCTTCGTTGGTCTTCTTTATTTCATCATTTTGTGTCTTTAGTTTTGTGACTTCGTTCATGAGGTTTTTCATAAGGGCCGACTGTTCAGCAAGCAGTTTCGTGATATTACTCCCTTGATCTTCCTTCCAGGTGTTTAAAAGTTCTTTAATTTCAGTTTTAAAGTCCAACAGGTCATTTGTCGGCGACGAAGCAATTCTAGCACGTTTATGTCGGCTTGAGTTAACAAAAGCAACTTCACTGTCGCTTAGGGCATCTATCAAATTGGTTTCTGAGGTTGATATGTTTACCTTGTCAGATGGTGGAGTTCTTGCTAGTCGAGACATGGACGAAATAAGGGTTTCTTTTCTTGTGATTAAAGTGGATTCCGAGATACAGTTGGTATGGTGTTCCTTTCGGAGGTAAACCGATTATTTTTGCACTCAAATGATATGAGATATCATAAACCACTCGTGCGAGACACTGGTAGCCCGTGTTTAACTCCGTAAGATAGGGGTCACTCCGACCGGTCACTCAACAGTGCCCCGACCAGGGACACGAGACACGGAACGCTAGGTTAACGGCCGTAAGGCTGGGGTCTATCTCACTGGTTACGCTCTCAGACACGCGTAGAAACAACCGCTCGGTGTGGCGGACGCGACCAAAACATGTTATACAATTATTTGAAAATCTAAAATTGGCCCTTTGATCGTGCCGACTTTTTTGGTAATAGGTTAAAAATGATGGGTTAAAAATGAATTATTTTGATATTTGATCTGGTGATGAATATACATATTAAGAATACTTAACAAACTATAGCAGAAAACATTCATATGATGAAAAAATAAAATTGAGACGGAACGTTCCTCTGAAATTGGGAATATTCCCGGGAACATTCCCGTAAACTGGAATGAGGAACGTTCCCCGGAAACGGGAATTTGGGAACGGCAAATCACTAATCAGCACTTACGATCTGTACAGGAAGAGAAGCAGCTGATACACTACAAGTATTTATTTCCTTGGCCATCATGAAGGAAATAATATGAGCCAAATAAATTAAACATGACTTCACAGTACAATTAAAAAAATTAATATGAGTATTTCATACAGAACGGAATTTCTAAAGGTCCTGCGCAATATGCGCCCCCGTCCCCTGATCCCGCACCTCTCCTGCGCCGGACCTTAGGAGACTCCGTTCTGTTTCTATATGTAATTCATATACTAATTTAGTGGTTCGGGGCAACTTATTAGTAATCTGTGATTAGGGGCTAACTACAACAAGAGTTCAATTCAATTCAATTCAAATTATTTATTGCATTTCATAATGTACATCAGTTCTAACTACTAAAAGTCACTGTCTTAAATTAGGTACACTATGAACCCTGTCGGGTATCGCAACCAAAAAGTGGAACGGCAAGCGAGTTTTATGACATGCAGTTAATTTATAAATTTAAATGATAAAATATAATTAAAAAGTATTTTTGTTTGTAGTTGTCAGCAAAGAAACCAAGTTCCTGAACAAGAATCAGTTTCCGATGTGTCCATTGCCAGCAACACTCCACAGACATCTATTTCACTTAGCAACCGGTCAAATTGCACTGATTTATTAATAGAACCTAGTTAATTAGCTAGTAACCTCGTATATTAAACTATAACTTCCGAATATTTTAATTTACGAAGGTAAGTTGTCGACCTTTTAGTGGTGAATTCAACATATTTGTGGTACTAACTGTTGCCTTCGGCTCTACCTACGCGTCATAGCTTTTTTCTTGGCAGAGACGGATTAACCAAGTCAGGGCCCAAGGTAAAGCACGAATCGAGGGCATTCCACCAATCAAAAAGCCATCATATATGTACAGTATGTAAACCAACAAAATCTATCTATCAATATCCATACATATAATAAAAAGTAATAAGTAAAAAAAATAATGTGTCTGTATATTGAATATATTTCCAAAAAAATATATTTAGTGCGATGGAGAAATAGTAATTGAGTAAGAATTTAAAAAATTGTCTGTCTGTTTGTAGCTATAAGCCAGGGCAAATTTATTTTGGAAAATGGAACATCTGATGGAGAACCATAATGGTCCAGCTAAGCTATAAGAATTAAATGACGCCTTAGGAAAATTTGTTCAGCCTGATGAGTTTTCATGAGTCATAAAATCTACGCGAACGAAGTCGCGGGCTTCGGCTAGTACTTACTAAAATATACTCTCTTGATCAGTCTTGTCGTTGGCCTCATTCAGATCTGCAAGCAAGGGAACTTGCTTTCACATAAAAAAATCTTGAATCGAAATTAGTCCATCCGTTTGAGCCCTACGATGCCACAGATAGACATTACAGCGTCAAACTTATAACACTCCTCTTTTTGGTCGGGAGTTAAGGTAATTAAGGTGGGCTGACAGCTTGAACTAAAAAAATAAACGATTTTTACCCTATTCTTCTTATCGAGTGTGTTAGTGACTAACACTAGTGTCAGAGTTTTTAAACCGCCTTAAAGGCCTCTGACATAGTTTTAGGTAACGACCAATGTCAAAGACAGTGACCGGGACCGACGGCTTAACGTGCCCTCCGAAGCACGGATCATCTTACTTATCAGACAATCAGGTGATCAGCCTGCAATGTCCTACCAAACCAGGACAACAAAACAAAGTCTTTGCCCCCGCCGGGAATCGAACCCGCGACCTCCGGGTATGAGCCGAACGCTCTAACCACTACACCACGGAGGCAGTTAACCTATTAACTCAGCTGATCGGCTCATATCAGCTGATCGGTCAACTTGTATTAAACGCCTAAAATTTAATTTCGAATTTCGTGGCGCCATGGTCTGACACTACCCTAAAAATTTAAAAGTATATTTCGTAACAGAGGGCTGGTACCATTGGTACCTCGAGGACAGGTCTTGAGCCCTAGTACTATTCTCACACCGGAAGAGGCGCCCCAGGTCGCGGCCGGAGCTCTTCCATCATCCAATCAGCGTGATTATTCCTACCAGCAATTACAGCCATTCAAATTCATTGAGCCCCGGCCACTCGAGGAAAAGTACTTCCAATCCCTTAGGACCTTGAGTTTGGACAATGGGGACCCCAAATTTGATAATGGTTTAGTGCTTTGATTGCCTAAATTACTTTGTTGTGTTAATTCCTAATGTCATAAGTCCAAAAGATAAGATGTCAGTGTATCAGGTGATGAAGGCGACTGTATTTCAAGAGATATTTCAACTTTTATTTCAATTTCTACCGAATTTAATACGTGATCGAAAATAGAAAATTCGACTAAAACTCGAAAAAAAGACTATTAAAACTTTTTTTGATTTACGCTCAGTGTTTCTCTTCTCCTTCTTCTTGTAATTTAAGAGCTTGCTCTTGTCGGTGGAGTTAAGTGGAGAAGTTCGGAGTTTCTCTACGAGTATGTAACCAAATTAGAAATGAGAGAGAGAGAGAGAGAAATGAGGAGATATACAAACGATAAACGAGCCCCTTTATGGAAATGTATAGTACGCATTGTGGTTTCCGGCAGAGTAGAATAGGACCACACCAAGTCCTCTCGTGGATGTCGCAGAATGCGACTTAGGAATATAAACATCATGAGACCTCTCCAACTCGTCTGGCCAGCTAGGAGAGTGTAGCCCAAGTCCTCCGGCTGCTCTGGTCAAGTATGGCTCTGGTAGTACAGAGAGGGTCGTGTTCCTGCAGTGGAGACTAAAAGACATGACGATACGTATAACACGTACCTACTTTGTAATGATTAATGATCTTAAAGAGCGGGACTCCCCAGATATAGGTTTATAAAAACTTAATTGGTGGGCCCCTGCTACCTGTGTTCAGTGTCAAAATTTTTTATAAAAAAAGACGTGTGGCACTCGGGGACTGCCGCGGTAAAGCTATTGCAAACAAGGAAGGACGGCAACGTCGCAAACGGACGACGGAGACGAAGCGGCAACCTACATGGTAGGCGGAGTGGGGAGAGCGTGAGGTTTTTTCGTTACGGAATTTCTGGATTCGGTCCCCGCGCTCAAGGCCCGCGATAGAAGCTATGCAATAGCTTAATAAATAATTTTGATTTTAATTTAATGTTAACAGTGTTCCAAACTCACCTGTAATACCCTAGGCACTCATCACATAATCATTATCATCACTATCCCAGCCCTTTCCTTATATAACTCTACGCACTAAACGTGCAAAATGTTTATACCTAAATTCAAGGAAATAAGTTTAAATATCCTGGGCCGAGCATCTTACGGGTTTCCCAAATTCTTAGATATTTTAGGCTCAAGCTGCGGATCGTGGGTGTGTGTATTTTAAACATTTTCCTTATGAGCATTAATCATCAACATTTAAGTGTTTCCAAAACTTTCATGGGTCAATCACCTTGCATAGTGTCTGTAATATTTGTGTCGTGGGTAATTTTATATTTACCAAAGGGGAAAATGTGTGATTTATACTTACAGATAGTGTGGGTCGTCCGAGGACCTGTTGCGACTTATTTAGGGTTGCTGACATAAGAAAAATCGGCGGTCGCAACTTGGTTGGCATACACTGCGAGAGGCCTATTTGTACCCAGAAGTGGTATATAGAAGGCTAGATGATGATGATGAAGTAGATACTTATTTAGCGAGCAAGTAATAAATATATCTTATATTCTACAATAGGCAGCACATTTTTCTCGTTCCTTACGTGTATCTGCTACTAAAACAGTTCTTGAATTGTGTGAAACCACGTTGTTTGAAATTTAAATCGCAGGTGAGAGATTTTTATGGAAACTGCCGAGATGATAGTAGTAAAGATTACGAAACAGCGATCGATTATCAGATAAGCGTTCATTAATTTCTATCAACGGCATTCGATTCAATCAGATACTTAATCCTGAATGGAATGTCTAGGTTATTATTACTGCTAACAATAAAATTGGGTATAAAGCTGCACGCTCAGTGACGCAGGCGCATAGGAAGCAGGAAATTTGATTTTGTCTAAAATACTCACAATAAGGTTAGTGAGGAGCTCGGTGGTGCGGCGGGAGTGCGCATTGCTGGCGCTTTCGCAAGAAAAGCGACGCCAGGCGTGGTCCGCACTTGGATGGGTGACCACAAGTGGCATAAAAATTTCTCGAGCTCCTCCGTGCTTCGGAAGGCACGAATAAGCCGTTGGCTATCATCATTGTATGGCAGTCGTCAAGCTATGTCAGATGCCTTTAGGCAGCCTGAAAAATCTGACACCAGTGCAGCAGTGGTGGCCACTTACACACACGAAAAACAAACAAATAAATGGGGTTGGAGCCGCATGGCAGTCCGAACTCGGGACCTAGGGCGGAGGGAGGCAAATTGGTCAGTTTCAAAGGGGGCTAAAATTAGTATTTGAGGCACCCCTCTGACCCCTCGTAAAAAAGTCTCGTTCCTATACTGCCACAATGTGACGGCTGAGTTGAAACCATTTGTTTGCACCCCTTTCTTCTTCCATGGGTGTCGCAATAGTCCACAAACATATTAAGGTAACGGTACTAACTAAGACTCTGCTGTCCGTCCATCCATCCGTTATAACGGTTCTGCATCAGGTGTTCCATTTTCCAAAATCAATTGTACTCTATTATGTTGCCCAGGCCTATCAGCTATATAAAAAAAAAGATTTTATTCGAATCCGTCCAGTATTTCCGGAGACAAACAGACACACAGACAAACATTTGGTTTTAAATTCTTCTCTATTACTATGTCTTCATCGCCCCCATTTTTTTTTTGGAAAAATATTTAATTTACAGACACTTTTTTACTGTTTTATTATATCTATGATTATAATAATCAAGTTTGCCATTGAAAGAGGAGGACACTATGGGATGACTGGTCGTGCTATTGAATAGAGTAAGTCTAGAGTGCGTGATGTTACAAACAGCATACACAGACAATAAAATTGCAAAAGCGTAGTGACGCAGGCAGGAAGCAGGAAAACTGTAGCAACGTCATCATCTACAATGTTCTCAGAAGTTATATACAGTCCACGAGCCTTGACATCGTAAGCTACGTATATTCTTCTTAAGGTGCCTCTCCAACTAGTGAAGGTTGGCGATCAGATCGATGTCTTAGTCCTCTTTGTCCTTAGCTTGGCCAGGCCTGTGTCACTCCCCGTTTAGTTATAGAAAATATACCTATATTATTACTATGCGCGCGGCGACCACTCTGGAGTGGTAAATTCAGTGACAGAATCATATGTTTAGACTTTAGATGTTTAATGAATGAAAGAATGAAATTGGCTATTTTAGGTATTTTAACGAAAAGGTGCTGAGGTTCATTTAATTTATTAAGAGTCCCCCGACCCTAAACTTCTCCATACAAACGTAGTCTACGTTTAATTTTGAAACCACATGTCAGATTCCGGTAAAAATTGGTAATTGTAAAGAAATTGCAATTATCTAGGGTTATAACTGGTTTCCTATAGTAAAATTATGAACTGGAAAGAAAATATAACGATTTAGAAGTTTCCCATACTAATGGTCAAAAATGATATAAAACACTATATTCTATTTCAAGTTCATATTCTTACTGTCGGAAACTAGTTATAAACCTAGATAATTGCAATATCTTTGAAATTACAAAATTTTGCCCAAATCGGACATGTCGTTTTGAAATAAAACGTAGACTACGTTTGTATGGAAAGTTGTAATTTGGTCTAGGGTCGGGGGACCCTTAAAATATATCGTTAACCACATTGAGTAGATATTTCTTTGAATTCTTTTGCTGAGTAAGACTTCTGTACGTATTAGTACTTAGTTCTGTGGCTCGGCGCAATAGCTCAGCAGTGTCCGCAATCCGGTCCACTCTCAGATGTTTCGTAGCTAAGATTTCTTTCTCGTCCCAACCTTTGTTGTTACTACGACTTAGCTCATCAATTACAAAGGCCTTTTTCAAATTGCCCTGGGTCTTGGATGTTTATATATATATATATATGTATTTGTTATAAAATATAGTATCGTTGAGTTAGTATCCCATAACATAAGTCTCGAACTTACTTTAGGGCTAGCTCAATCAGTGTAATTTGTCCATATATATTTATTTATAATTTATTATTAAAATAAAAAAAATCAAATCAAGTGTTGGTGAAAATCTCATTTACACAGTTTTAGTTGACTATGCGCCAGAAGAGCATAACATATTACAACGTAAAGCTTATTGTAGTACAAAAAGCTGAGCAAGCTTTTACTTTTTTGTTCCTGTAAAAAAAATTTTCAGGCTGCTCTATATCGGTTATTTTCTCTTTTTTGTCTAACGACCTCTGTGTAACGCTGTCACACCGGAGTTCCTAGGTTCGATCCCCGGTCACGGTCAGGTCAAGATGAAAATGGATGGAATGATCTTTTTCAGATTGACCTGGGTCTTGGATGTTTATGTATATATTTATTTGTTACAAATTATAGTATCGTCGAGTTTGCGTTATGGGATACACAAGCCTGGAATTTACCTTGGAGCTAGCTGTGTGATTTGTCCGTATATATATTTATTTATTTTAAACAACCTTGATCCGTCAAGCAATAGACGTTTTGAATGTCATGAAATGATGAAATGAATGAAAAAATCGCAGACTGAGCATGAACATCCATCAAGGATTTATCACCTTTCTTAACCACCCTGTACAGGATGTAATAGACGGTCGACATTTACTTCTAGTGCAGTCAATATAAACAACTTTTTAAATTAAATCAATGCTGAAACTCGAAATTAAATTATTGGCTCATTTTTAAACAACTTTAAAAAAGAAAGAGGTTGTCAAATAAAACAAATATAAATAAAAAGTATATGAATAGGAATACCTAGTTTATAAGTTCATAATAATATATACATAGAAAATAAGTCAGATAAAATGTGCAATATGAAGTAAAAATATTGTGATAAAAGATCTCAGTTAGTACTTAATATACAATTAAAAATGGTAATGTTGCAGATTACAATACCTACCTATACTACTATATACTTAAACTACAAAATATTTGCTATGCCCGAAAGGGTTGATAAGACGGATTGTATTTTAATTATAAGATCTCATGTAAAACTCATTAGCAAATAAAGATTATTTGATTCTTTGTATGTATGATAATACCCTTTGCCACTTGTCAAAGTTTGATGACTGTTTTCTAAAGTCTTAAACTAAAGCCCTTTTTAGTACCTATTTAGTCCCATATTTATTTACAATACACATACATACATACATACTATCACGTCTTTATCCCTAATGGGGCAGACAGAGCATTTTGGGTCTTGCGGCTCTATGCAGAGCCTAGGGCCGCAAGACTCAAAAGCCACTTTTAGCGTCATGGTGGGCGAGAAGATGGAAAAGCAATCAATACAGTGACGGGTTGCTAGCCGCATCGCCTGTTAAAATGATTCGCATTTTTGCCTATTCCCTCGATCGGCTTTTACGATCTACGCGGGAAGAGAAGCAGCTGGTACATTCTAAGTTTTTTCGTTTCTCCCAGACCAGCATGGGAGGTTTTGTATTTACAATACAAAACCTTTTATTGCACAAAATAAATAAATACAGCACATAATTATCTTAAAAAAAAACTAGGAAACGCGCAAAGGCGGCCTTATCGCTAAGCAATTTCTTTCAGGCAACCTATATAGAAAAAATATATCTTATACCTTTAAACGAGCAATTCTTGTATATTTATAAATTTTTGTGATCTCGAAAACGGCTCTAACGATTTCGCAGAAAATTGGTATATGGGGGTTTTCGGGGGTAAACAATCGATCTAGATTAGTCTTGTTCGGGAAAACGCGTGTTTTCGAGTTTTCATGCGTTTTTCTTTCCACGCAGAATATGGTCGCTAATTTCGTCGCACCGGCCGCTATCCGTTTTGGCTCAGCAGTTTAGGATGCGGACCGCTTGAAAGAATGTTACGGGTTTGAATCCCATTGGGTGGCTTACTTTTGTTTTTTTTTTAATGTTCAAGTTTATATATAATTTTTTATTTTGTATTGTTTTAAGACATGTTTAAAAAAATGTAGTTAATGTTTGAGATGTAACCGAGCAAAGCTCGGTCGCCCAGGTACTAGAAAAAAATAACATGGAAAATTAAGTGAATATATCGTGAATAATTGAATGAAATGTGATATTATTGTTTTTACTTAAGGTTGCATAGATTTTGTTTTACATCTTTTCTTCTTTTTCTAATTTAGGGCTCTTATCGGTGGAGTTAAGTGGAGATGCCTGTATTCCTCTCTTCTCTCTGTCACCTTGTTAATTTTCTGATAGGACAGTACTGCTAACTTTTCTTTCATCATCATCATCAAGTCAGCCACAGAAAGTGCACTGCTGGATAAAGGTCCCTCAAGGATTTCCAAAATGAACGACTTTTATTTAATTAGTAGGAAAAACTTCATTCTCGGTTTTCCTTTTTCTCGTCTCGCTTATATTTTTCCTTTCTTATTCCGAAGAATTGTTCGAATCATGTCTTATTTATTAGAAGTCAAATCATCTTTTGAGACTAAATTAGTAGTTAACTTTTCTGTTTGCATGTAAATTTGCAAATTATTTTATCCTACTTATTTCAGTAAATTCCCTCTTCTATTTTCTTTTTATATTAATAGTTTTTAGAGTACCGTACTCAAAGAGTATACTACTATTACTAAGACTCTGCCGTCCGTCGTCGTGATAGCAAGACAGTTGAAATTTTCACACAATAAAATAATTATTTGAGTGGGGCTTCCATACAATAAACGTGTTTATACGGAATACGGAACCCTATACGTGCGCGAGTCCGACTTGCACTTGGCCGGTGTTTTTAAATATTTCGTCTCTCTCCTACTCTTTTCTCCTCTATCGTCATCATGTTTCACATCTGCCTAGGTCATTATGGTGTTAATTAAACACAAAAAGTGCAAAGAAATAGTGCGAACAAGTCAGCGACCTTCAGCACATTGCAGAACTAACGGTTATTTTTACAGTTTCTTGATTAAAAGGTTAAATTTCAACGCTTGATTAACTTTGTTCTTTGTTAGTTTAGATAAGAATTGGTTTAGTACAAATCATGTGAAATATTCTATGCTGGGAGAGTAGCAAAAACTCAGAATTTATCGGCTGCGGCAAGCATGGCAACCAATCACTATTTTGATTCCTTTTTTTACCTTTTTATCCATTGACAATCACGTTAAATATGGCCTTTGGGTTATATGCAGCTCTGGGTTTTGTCTGCCCAAGTGCCGCAAGACCCACAGGGCTCTGTCTGCCCCACTAAGAATAAAGTCGTGGTAGTGTATGTTTCATCATCATCATCATCAGGTCTTTTTGTTTCCACAGAAGAAGCACGACCCCCTCTGTAATACCAGCAGCCAGAGGTCTTGGCCTACACTCTCCACGCTGGCCAGACGGGTTGGAGAGGTGTCATTGATATTTATAGCTTTGTTTAGCTTGTGTTTCCTAAGTCGCCTTCTACGACGACATCCACGGGAAGACTTGGAGTGGCCCTATTCTACTCTGCCGAGAACCACACGGCTATTTATAGTGTATGTTTATTAATATTCAATTTCCTTTATTAAATACAAATATTTTAAGGAGTGATTCAGTTCATCATTTTAAACAATTATTCCTAATAAATGTACATCTAAATGCAAAAAAAAAGTGTGTGTATGGCCAACACTCTGGTGTCAGATTTGTCTGATCTGACATAGCGTGACGACAGCCATACAATGATGACAGCCGGGATCAACGGCTTATACGTGCAATCCGAAGCACGGAGTAGCTCGAGAAATTTGTATGCAACTTGTGGTCACCCATCCAAGTGCGGACCACGCCTGGCGACGCTTTACTTGCGAAAGCCCACTCCCGCCAGGCCACGTTACCGAGCTCCCCATTTTCCATAGTAACAACATCACGTGACTAATTCAATTTGTATGAAAAACTAATTTAGTTTTTTGTCTTTCGGTATACATTCAAATAATACAAAAAATAATATACAAAAACAAAAGACATTGTATACAATGTCCTTTTTTATTAAGTACAAATATTTTAAGGGGTCATTCAGACCATCATTTTGAACAACTTTTTCCAATAAATGTATATCGAAATACGAAAAAGAATTTTTAGGTTTTTATAGAAATCGAAGTAGTCACGTGATATCATTACTATGGAAAATAATAATTCTTTTTTCGTATTTCGACATACATTTATTGGGGAAAGTTATTCGAAGTGATGGACTGAATCACCCCTTAAAATAGTTGTACTTAATAAAAAAGGACATTGTATACCTCTTAGTCGCCTCGAAAAGTAAAGGGTGGTGACAAATTGTATTACTCGACTCTGTCGTCACCACCCGGCAAACAAAAGCTACTAACTTTATATGTATCCTTCGCCTAATAATACATTTTGAAAGCTGGGCTGCTAGGAAACGTTTTGTTTTTGTTAGTCGTCAGATTGTTTATAGATTTACTGAAGGCCACATTTATTCTTTCAATTTTATTTTTAGACAATATAATAAACTAAACTAACTAACAATAATTACAATTAAAAATTAAACTAAATTAAACTAACTAAAATAAACTTAAATACTAAAAATAAATTACTTATAAACTTATACAATTACAAATAAAAAATATCTCTTAAATCCTTCCCCTGCGGAAGAGTGCCCAGAAGGCTGGCAGCATTGCCACGTTGTATGGCAATGCTTATTCTTTGAGCGAAGTAATTACCAGCCCCCTGGTCACCTGAAACCTCGACCAGCTTTTTACCTATAAAATAATAAATAAATATATACTCTAAATTTTATTTTATCGCATTGATCTTACCGCTGCTCCAATGTTGGCCACTAACACATTCGATGGAATATATATTGTTTCGTGAGTATTGGTGCATCATTAACGATTTTGCAAGCAATTCCTTTCTTTGTTATCGAGTGTGTTATTCGCTAACAGTAATTGATTGTCAAGTATTTCGAGATGTCTAAAGGCATCTGACATTACTCAGGGACAGTCGTTGTTGTAAGTAATTATTACACATATTTTATTACAACTAGTTCAACTAGTTATTCAAGTTTTCTCTAAGAAGTTTTCTCATGGTGTTTGTCTTGACCAGTAGCAAGAAGTGGTTGCTGAGAAAACAACCACACCGTCATATTGTGCTCCAAACATTAAGAAGTTGTACAGAGTGTGTAATAGTACGTCACTTATAACATCATTTAGACAACGTAGAAGGAACAAACCCGTAATACATCAAACCACGGCTATACTATGTAATACTATTATTACTTCTGTGGCTATACACTATAGCATAACTAAATTAAAAAAACAGTCAAAAACCCAAAAAATCGTCATTCCCATACAACTTGTACGGGCGGCTTCACACTTTAGTATAGAAATGCCATTCTTTTATGTTCTTTTACTGTTATTTTAATTCCATTATACTAAAGTGATCTAGTGTAGCCCGTGGTTCGATTTATTGCGGTTATGTCACTTCCAAGTTGTATAGTACGTAGTTTAATTATTGTAAGTATATCTATCACTTATTCACGCCATCACGCTTGAACTGCTGGACCGATTAAAATGAAATTTGGTATGAATTTCGTTTAAGACCGGGGAAGGACGTAGGATAGTTTTTATCCCGAAATTCTTACGAGGAGCGAAGCCCGCGGGCACAGCTAGTGCAAAATAAAAATAAATAATTTTATTTCTATAATCAATACAGGGTGAATTTTGAAGCACCAGCCAATTTTTGGGACAAGTTCAGTCCGTCATACTGAAATACTTTCCATAAAAACAATTAAAGAAAATGGAAAATAAAACATTCGCCTTCCCAAACAATAAGCGCTCAGCCAGACGAATTTCGTATGAAAGTGCAAATATTTTCATAAATTTTTAATAACTTTTTTTTATAGAAAGAGGATATCATGAACTGAACTTGTTCTAAAAATTTGGCTCGTGGTTAAAAAGCCAACAAAAAGGTCTGTGATTTACCTATTAAGTAATTTAGGTACTCAATGACGAAATTATACGTCTTAACGTTTAATATAGTTTTCCTTCGTGCTGGTTTGGATGAAATGAAAATTAAATATACATAAAATAATGTATATTTTTTTACCTATTGCCTGACGGTTAGCAAAATGTTAATTTTATCACGTCACTTCTGCATGGTATTCACGTTTGCGGAAATAAAAAAATTATAACCAACCGGACACCAGTTTTACACAAATTTTACTTGAGAATGATTGACGTAGCACGTTGTAAACGAAAGACATCTTTGTCAATAAGCAGAATTTAAGTTATGACGCAAAGAATTTTTGAAAAAGGTCCATTTACACGGTGAAGTTTTATACCTGATGCACACCTACCTACAATTAAATTGTAGCAATAGTTAACTTGGTGTTCCTCTCTGTGATTGATTTAGAAATGAGGAAATTTGTAAGAGAACTAAAGTCACTGTCATAGCCCAGCAGCGGATTAGCTCGTTTAAGAGTCCCCTTACCCTAGACTTCTCCATACAAACGTAATCTACGTTTAATTATTTTGAAACCACATGTCAGATTTCGGTAAAAATTGGTAATTTTAAAGAAATTGCAATTATCTAGGGTAATAACTGGTTTCCTGCACTAAAATTATGAACTGAAAAATGAAAACCCATGCTGGTCTGGGAGAAATAAAAAACTTAGAATGTACCAGCTGCTTCTCTTCCCACGCAGATCGTAAAAGCCGATCGAGGGAATGGGCAAAAATGCAAATCATGTTAACAGGCGATGCGGCTAGCAACCCATCACTGTATTGATTGCTTTTCCATCTTCTCGCCCACCATGACGCTAAAAGTGGCTTTTGGGTCTTGCGGCCCTGGGCTCTGCATAGAACCGCAAGACCCAAAATGCTCTGTCTGCCCCATTAGGGATAAAGACGTGATAGTATGTATGTATGTATGAAAAATGAAAATATAACATTTAGAAGTTTTCCATACTGATGGTCAAAAATGATATAACACACTATAGGTACTTATTCGATTTCAAGATCATATTTTACTGTAGGAAACCAGTTATTACCCTAGATAATTGCAATATCTTTGAAATTACAAAATTTTGTCGAAATAAAACGTAGACTACGTTTGTATGGAGAATTGTATTTTGGTCTAGGGTAAGAAGACTCTTAAGTGGCAGTGTGTGGGACACATACTGGAAAGGAATGCGTACTGGTAAGTGAGGCATAGGACACCCACCCGAACGGTGGTCAGACGACCTGACCAAGGTTGCTGGAAAACGCTGGATGCAGGCCGCTCTAGATCGGTCATTTTGGAAATCTTTGAGATACTCTATGTCTGAAATGATGATGAATAGATAACTTGCATGGTCTAATAAACAAAATGTCAGTCATAAAAATCATTTATGGCTTCTATAAAATGGTAAAAAAATGTCAACCTTAAATTAGTAAAAGAAAGTCGCAGGATGGCAGATGTGAAAAAGTATTTGTTTTTTTTTTTCGTGATTGTAAGTGGTCTAATATAGGGTCTATAGATTTAGACCTACTGAATAGAGAAAAATCGTTCGAAAAAGAATTAAATTTTTCCAATAATTTTGAACAGGAATGTATTCAGTTCCATGTAACAAACTTGGTGTAAAAACTAGAAACAGTCATCGGTATTTAAAAATACGTGTAATATGTCAATTTTATTTATTTTCAACACATTAGCTCGGAAAGTGCTATTTACCACACTGAATTTACTAATGTAATACAATTCATTACGCACACATTCGAAATCGTGCGGTAAATATTACTTACCGCACAAGTGCGGTAAAATGTTTTTTTAAATGTTTTAGGAATAAGATTCTATAAATCCAGAATATCGAATATTATTTTTGAAACATAAAATCTCTGCATGCAGGCAGCCTAGACTCATACCGAAACCTTGTTTTACTCAAATTATTCTATTTTATATCCTAGCAGGTGAGTAAAATTATTGTAAGTAACAACACTAAAATGATTTTATAAATCTGTCCTGTTTGAAATAAAATACATTTTTATAAATACCTAATCTTTTGGCTGTTGGTTGGATTGATTTCTGTGTCTCTCGAATCACTACAGATTCGCGCATGCGCCATATCTCAAATTTTCTTTAGCGAGAACAGCGAGATTTAAAATTGTTTTATTATTGAAGTTCTTTTTTCCTTATTAATGTCTTCAAAAACGTAGAATGGCACACGTGTGATATTGTCCATCACAAGTCTCGGCTCCATAGACAAACGCGCGGGCTGCGCCCGCTAGTTTGTCAACCCGCCTCGACTGTAATGAACAATTTACCACACTTGTGTCATAAACTACTATTTTGGCACTTTACTGATAATTAAAAATCAATAGGTTTGTACAAATTACTGATGTCAATGTAAAGTGTAAAATAATACCCACAAGAAGTTACTAAACATGTTTTAGACTGGGTAGGGACCAATACTAAACTGGGTTTCTTTCGGGGTAATCTTCCCAGCAGTGGTCGTTCCGAAATGCTTGTAGTTTTTAGCTTTTGCACTAAAATGATATTTAAATTGAATAAAAAAAATTGTCTTTGACTTTTTATTATTAATCGTTATTATGTCATTTTTAATGTCCCTAAATTAAAAAAAATATTTCTTAAATACAATGTGGAAGAAACTAACTCTAGATCACTATAATATAATGAAATTAAAAAAAAACAACAAAGAAAATCTCATACAAATTGCCCGGCCTGATTTTGTATGGAATGCCAAAACTTATTTTTGTGTTGTGGTTGTTATTTTAATATTATTATTTTATAGGTGGAATTGCCGAAAATTCTTTTTGTGTTTTGGCGTTATTTTAATTTCATTATATGGTGATCAAGTATAGCTCGTGGTTCGAATTATTAAGGGTATGTCCGTTCCACGTTGTATAAAAGGGCAGCTCATGATGATGACGAGGATGAGTCAAAAAATACGGAAATCTTTTATGGATTTAAAATATTTAACATACGTCCGCCTGCCTAGTTACGTAATACTTATGCAAATAAAAGGTGTTTATAAAAAAACGACGGGTTGCACTCTGGGAGTGCCGGCAGAAGTGAAAACTTGAATATTAACGTTGTGCATTTTTGATATTTTGGAATGGTTAGGGAATAATTTTGCACGAATTGCTTTAATTATCAGTATAAAAGTACTCTCATTTATGTGGTAGAATACAATATTTATTTATTGGGCTATCGTACACAAACATGACATTTTATTAGCACGCTGTAACATAAACACACACGAACATTCGCGCAAGCGCCCTGCGCCGTCTTACGAATTTTCGATCAGGGTCACGTGACCTGACGCGAGTTTTAGATTTTTTACCCATTCCAAAAAAAGTGCACAACGCCGCTAAAGAAGTTTTCACTTCAAAAATATACATTATCTTACTTATTTGAATAAACCTATGTACTTCTTTAAAGCCTTCATTTAGGTGGCTGAATGTTGATATTTAAAAAGTAATTTCTTTTAACACTTTTCCTTGTAGTACAATATACTCCAATTTATCGTTATTCGCCACGCTAGTGTATTGAATAAAAGAGCTATATATCAAATTTGCATTGTACGCGACACAGCTGGGCATATAATTCAATTTTTTTATAAATTTCTATATAACCTACTTTTTCAAAAATGCAACTATATTTTAACTTAAATGTCGTGTCACCAGTATGTATAAAATATAATTTTATATAAAAATATTAATGTAATAAACATAATAATAAAAATTATTTTATGTAGATAAATTATAATTTATTTGATATTTTTTCTTACTTATGTTGTCCTAAACTATAGCTAGTTTATACATATATATAAAAAGTCATTCACGTAGACTTACACCGCCTCTTATCGTTTACAGAGCAAAGGTGCCCAAAACGCTGGCAGCATTGTCACGTTGGATCGCAATAGCCATTTGCACAAGAAACGAGCCTGAGAGGGAGTCACCAATCTTCTTTGAAATTCTGTGCCCTATCTCGCCGATCGAAGCACTCCAGCATTCCATCGTTTCTACCTCCACAGGGACGAAACAATATACTCGTATATGTATGATTAATTTATCTTAAAAAAAATATACTAATATATATAATGTAGGTAAGTTTGATCAAGGTTACAATTACTTTTCCAAATTAGTACCTATTTTAAGTTATAGTTAGTAATTTTTTTATTTGAATGAATAAAGTGCTTAAATCTCGGGAGCCGAGAGAGGCACGTGCGTTCTAGGACGCTTGGACCAGAACAGACAATTAGGTTTGCAAGGACTATATAAAATGGAAGTAGCCGCTTGCGCTGTCAGTTGGACGGCAAGCCGTTGCTCGTGTGATGCACTTGCCTTAAAAGAAAAACGTATTGACAGCATTTCGTATTTCGAATGCGTAGTGCGCGCGAAAAGTTTCGATAGTGCACGTTCCGAATTTGAAAGTGTTAGTGAATATTCGTGGTGTTGTTTGTTATTGGAAAGTGTGAGTACCACTTAATTTTTATTTTTAAAAGATATCAAATTTATGTGGGTACAATTCTGACATGACCTTTTACAAAAATATTTACTAATATGTGTTTTTAATTATTTACTTAAATACCTAAATGTCATTTTATGTTAGAACTTTATGTTTATTAAGTTATGTAATTCTAGAAGCTCATTTAGTTTACATATGTTTATAATATTTTTTTTCATAAACGTATAAATAATTTAAATAACACAAATAAACTATACTATAATTAAACGCAATAACTAAAAACTAAATACCTACTAAAATAAATAAAATAAAATACCTTAAACCTTTAGTAAAATGTACTTAGTTATTATTTAATTTTAATTAATGTGTCAAATAATTGTCTGTCAATAAATATCTATCAATTAAATGAAATGTTTGAATATTTATAATACAATCTTTTGAACTAAACATACTTTTTTGAAGCTAGTTCAGTCCATGACTCTGAACTGATTCCTACAAAAAGTTACTAAAAATCGATTAAAAAATTTCTTCCCTCCATAAAAAACCGTTTGGCCGAGCGTTGATTTGGATGTTAAGCCAATTCTTTTGTATTTTTGTTAATTATTTTTACGGAGAGTAGTTCAGTATATGGAAAGGTCAAGTCAACATGGAAAATGATCTTTTTCAAATTGACCTGAGTCTTGGATGTTTATTCGTATAAGTACCTATTTGTTATAAAATATAGTATCGTTGAGTTAGTATCCCATAACATAAGTCTCGAACTTTAGGGCTGTATCCCATAACACAAGTCTAGACGACCTCCGTGGCGTAGTCACCATGCTAGTCCGCCACCCAGAGAGAGGTTCCGGGTTCGATTCCCGGTCAGGGCAAGTTTGAAAATGGCCTTCAAATTGTCCTGGGTCGTGGATGTTTATCTACATATGTATTTGTTATAAAATATAGTATCTTTGAGTTAGTATCCCATAACACAAGTCTCGAACTTACTTTAAGGCTAGATCAATCTGTGTGATTTGACCGTATATATTTATATTGATATTATATTTAATGGTTTAAACCTCGTACATAATAAAGTTAGTCCGTGTTTTAAGACTGTACGGGTTCTAAGAGTGACATGCCAAAGACGAACCGATCAA
The DNA here is from genome assembly GCA_963555685.1 of Acrobasis consociella. Classification (NCBI taxonomy): domain Eukaryota; kingdom Metazoa; phylum Arthropoda; class Insecta; order Lepidoptera; family Pyralidae; genus Acrobasis; species Acrobasis consociella. Next base: position 4,499,849 of record OY743127.1, read on the forward strand.
ACTGTCAGAGTCCACCTTAACAACGTGTATTTTACTTAAAGATAATATTTATAGGAAAATTGGCAGAAAATTACATAGGTATTCTGAAGATCGACTACGTAATAATATATAATACAGTAGATAAGTATTACTTAATCTAGTTTTGATATTAAAAACTTATAAGTATTTAGATAAAGTTCGAATTATTAATTGTTAAAGTAAAAACATTACTAATCTTTTTTCTTTGTGTACTTTTTATCCTCTTTCAATTTTTTTTATACTTTTATAAATTTATTATATTATTTTATGATGTTATATTTCTTTAAAAAAGTAGTAAATTACAATTAAAATAAATTAGAAATCTAAATGTCGTTCATGTAGCATGTTGCCAAGATCACTGGCTGCCATTATTTCAATTTTAAAGCTTTATAAACTTTAGTCTACGTTTTTTTGCTTTTTTCAAACACTACATTTTTAAATATATAATTTTAAATTTGTCATAGTTTGGATTGATTCTTAATTATAAAATCGTCATTATGTTGTCCTGAAAGCCCTGTCAAATTGTTTACTTGACTTATGATCATAATTGTTCGTTTCGCAAGCGGTCTCAGTTTAGATTGATTTGTTGATAAGATCGTAAACGACAGCCGCAAATGGTGCAATTGCAAATTTTACTAGCATTTTGGTAAATAAGCTAAGAAATTTTATTTTTTAGAAAAATAAAAAATATTTTTTAATTTAACATTTTACGGGGAGGCCTTTGCTAAGCAATCTTAGATCATTAAATTCCTGCAGTGGTACAATATGCTATGATAATAGGTCTAGTTTTATTTATTTATTAAAACTTTATTTACCAAAACAATATGGTACAAAAGGCGGACTTCATGCTAATAGCATTCTCTACCAGTCAACCTTCGGGATAAAAAGAAAAAACTGGTGGTAGGCGTACAAATAAATAAATGAAGCTATAATAATAGAATAAACACTTCTAGTTACAACACAATAAATACAAATACTTAAATGTTAATACTTATATATAATAGAATACATAATACATATACAGTAATAATGTAAATATATACTAATAATATGATTGATACATACCTATATAATTTCTTATGTCTAAATACCATATAGGATCCTAGACAACACCTGATACCAGTGTTTATATTGAACTTTTAGTAAATTAACCTGTCGTCAGTGCAAAACACCAGACACAATAGTAAAACAATGCATGACCGGATTCCGGATTGTGATTCCGGTCTGCTCACAGATGACAGGCTAATAACTAGTATAATCGGCTAGAAAAATAACTTTTGTTTTTGTCAAAAGGAATTTTATCAGAGTTTTAGGCGACCAAATTATACTTACTAGGTCATCATCAGGTCTTTTTTGTCTCCACTGCATGAGCACGACCCTCTCTGTACTACTAGAGGCATACTTGGCTAAAGAAGCCAGAGGATTTAAGCCTACACTCTCCACGCTGGTCAGACGGGTTGGAGAGGTCTCATTGATGTTTATAAGCTTTGTTTATCTCGTATTTCCTAAGTCACCTTTTATGACATCCACGGAAACACTTGAGTGTTCTATTCTACTCTGCCGGAAACCATGCAGCTACTCATAATAGGTATGTACTTGGAAAAGTAGAATTTCATACAAATTCAATAAAAATTAGTTTATTAGACGTTTTTAAACCCGTGAACTAAACGTCGGCATTCGAAACTACGTCCGATTATTATAATTTCATTGTAAGATGATATAAAATAAATAAACATCTGAATAGAATAATGTAAGTTAGAATTAATGTTCATAATATTTTCGTAGATACCTGTTCTAACTGACTCAAGGTGTCCGATGATACGACTTTTTATGCAATTCGTAGGTCAAGGTTTTGTATAATTCACTAAAGATATAAATAACAAGTGTTTCTTTTGCATAAGTAATTTGAATATGTTGTTACTAGCCACGACGAATAAATTATAAGCTTTTAAAGGTTCAAATAGCAGGTTCAAATATATATATTTCAAGTTGCAAGTTCATATATATAATAAAGGTTCAAATAGCCGGCAGAGCAGAATAGGGCCACTCCAAGTCCTCCCGTGGACGTCGTAGAAGGCGATGTAGGAATACAAGTTAAACAAAGCTTATAAACATCAATGAGACCTCTTCAACCCGTCTGGCCGAGGAGAGTGTAGGCCAAGTCCTCTGGCTGCTCTGGCCAAGTATGGCTCTGGTAGTACAGAGGGTCGTGCTCCAGCAGTGGAGGCAAAAAGACCTGATGATGATGATGATGATAGGGAAGCATACTTTGTGAAAAGTTGTTTCCAGTCTGGTTAGGACATTGTAGGCTTGCGTCACCTGATTATTCGGAAAGATAGATGATTCCCTGAGGTATAACTGTCCCGAACGCCATCTAGCGTTCCCTTAAACCTATCCAAGGATTGGTTCTGGTCTACCCTTCGGGTTACGGAGATAAAGGCGGCAGTCGCTCTGTAATAATTTTTCAAAACTAAAAACCGACTTCACCCCCAAACATTGATAAAATTTATATCTAACCGTCTCGGAAGTATACCGTTTCAAACCAAACAAGATCCGTCTTATTATAAAACGAGGACTAACCAGGTTTAAACCATCATCCGCCCAAATCAAGTTGGCATCTAAATGCCAACTTGATTTGGGAGATAGTGTCACTTTACTAATAAAGTGACACTATCTCATCTGTCAGTGTCAACTTAGTTTAGGTAGATAATGGTTTAAACCTAGAAACAAAGTTAGTCTTGTTTTTATAATAAGATGAGATGGGTCCTGTTTTTTTATGTATGTTTACCAATTACTCGAAAACGCCTAGACCAATATAGAAAATTATTCTTTTTTGAAAGGGCATACTTGTCAGGTGATCACACAAAATCTGTTCTGTAGCTATTGAAGCCGGTTTTTAGTTTTGAAAACTATATCCGATAAACTTCAATGGGTCAGGGGTGACTCACGAGGTCTATAGTATGTTTATGACTCATCTTATAAACTTCTTCTGATATAAAGTTTTTTAACCTCTTATTTATCTTGAACGGTTTCCTTTATGTCATTTATACGTAATAGGTAGATTTAATAAATAAACAAACACATTTATCACATTTTGTAAAAAAACATTTTATAGTATTTTATGCAACAGTTGTATAAGAACGGTCAAAAAATGCGTGAGCATCGTAAGGAGACGCCACCGAGCATTTTTTGACGTACTTATACAATGTTGCATACAGTACTTTTTCTACGACTACATTGACTAAATAAAATACAAAAACAAACAAAGAAAAATATGAAAACGTTTGACGTATGTTTGGTAAATCAGATTTAGAATATACAAGTCACGAAAGTCAACATACAAGTACTGATCTATAAGGTATCTATGGTAAACATTTTTTTTAAATTGACGTCTTTTTAGTGAGTATGTTAAAAAAACATTTATCTTATGATGGCAGTATGGTAAATCTATAGAAAAAAAGTTCTACGTATAGAAGTTTTTTTTGGCCATAGGGCTAGGCGTATCTTTTTAGCAAAATAACGACACATGTGCTATTCTGAGGAATAGGAGTTCTATTATGAGTAAGAAGTTGTGCTAATATGAGTAAGAGGAGTATAGACTTTTTTCTGCAATCATATTATCAATGTTCTTATATTAGTGTTCAGAACGTTTAAAAGACAGATAAAAGTACAGGAGTAGAAAAAAATATTAAAATAGAGTTACTATTACTACTTAAGCCAAAAATTAATTATATTGTACTGATAAGGAAATAATGTCACTTGTCATTCTTCTTCTTTTTGGCAAAAAGGAGGAGATTATCAAATCGTCTCGATCTGTTTTTATGTATGTTCAAAGATTACTCGAAGACCAATTTGAAAAATTCTTTTTTTGTTTCCAATGCATACATTTCTGAAAAAAAAACACATTAAAGTCGGTCCATCCGTTCGAGCGCTACGATGCTACATACAGACAGACGTTAGCGTCAAACTTATAAAACCCCTCTTTTTGCCGGAGGTTAAAAATCGGTTTTTGTTTTGAAAAGTTAATAAGATACTCGTTAATTTTTTATGTCAGTTCCAATCAGAATATAATACATTAGCTGGTGCCCGCGACTTCGTCTGCGCAGAATTATCACAAAATACCTTTTAGATTGTAGCCCATGTGTTATTCTGATGTATAAGCTATATTATTGTAAAGTTTCATTAGCATCCATTCAGTAGTTTTTACGTGAAAGAGTAAGAAACATCCATCCATACTTACAAACTTTCGCGTTTATAATATTAGTAGCAAGTATTCAAGTCAATTCAATTCAAATTATTTACTGCATTTCAAAATGTTTATCGCAGTTCTCACTACTAAAAGTCACTGTCTTAAACTAGGTACACTATGAACCCTGTCGGGTATTTTATTTTATTTGGAAAACCATACAGTTCTAATATATCTACGTAATTTAACTATCTAGAAACACAATTAACAGGTTTTCGCATAATTCGCGCGTATCGCAACCAAAAAGTGTAACGGCTAGCGAGTTTTATGACATGCTGTTAATTTATAAATTTAAATGATAAAATTATAATTAAATAGTATTTTTCTTTGTAGTTGTCAGCAGATTGTTAGATATTTATAAGAAGGATATGCACAGAGAGCAAATCGCATCGCGGTCGACTCGCGCGCAGTAAATTGGTCACTTGAGATCTCTAATTTAGACTTGCTGCAGTCCCTCCCTGCTATTACGTAACACTGGACGATAAACTAGATAAGGGCCCCATTTAAACGGTGCAAGCTTGTTGCAAATCATTTTTACCGACTTCCAAAAAGAAGGTTATCAAATCGCGATCTTTCTTTTGTATGTTCATCGATTGTTTAAAGATCCTGGACCGATTTGAAAAATAGTTTTTTTATAAATAGTGGTTCTATAAAATTTTGATCTTTGGTTGTGTAAGTAATCGTTTTAACTTAGTACTAGGGTTGGTCCGCTTTATAATTTGACGACCTCCGTGGCGTAATGGTCAACACGCTAGACCGCCAATCCGGAGGTCCTGGGTTCGATCCCCAGCGAGGGCAAGTTGGAAAATGGCCTTTTTCAAATTGTCCTGGGTCTTGGATGTTTATCTATATATGTATTTGTTATAAAATATAGTATCCCATAACACAAGTCTCGAACTTACTTTGGGGCTAGCTCAATCAGTGTAATTTGTCCCTATATATTTATTTTATTTTATTTATTTATAATAATGATCATCATCAGGTCTTTCTGTCTTCACTGCAGGAGCACGACCCTCTCTGTACTACCAGAGCCATACTTGACCAGCCAGAGGACTTGGCCTACACTCTCCTCGTTAGCCAGACGGGTCGGAGAGGCCTCATTGATGTTTATAAGCTTTGTTTAGCTTGTATTTCCTGAATCGCCTCGCATCCATGGAAGGACTTAAAGTAGCCTTATTGTACTTTGCCGAAAACCACACGGCATTTTATAATAAGACGGATTATCATAAAGTTGCGCGACCGAAATTACGTTTGCAATGCTGTTTCAGTGACTAGCTCACTTACGTCGCGTTTTTTACAAAGAAACAAATAAGTCTTCTGCGTAGTCACGTGTTTAGATTAGGTAGTATATCTCTTAAGCCAGACTGCTCTGAAGTAGATATCTACCTACTCAGTGGCGGTACTACTATTTACTACGCTGAATAAATTTCAAACAAGCTTTGTAAGTACCATACGTGTTCAATAAAAATGCAAATTATAAGTATATTTATTTACATTTTATTACAATCGATAACACACGTGTCATAGGAAATAACGTACGCAACTGAGAAGCGCGTCACAATTGTGAGGGTTAACCCTGTTAACCACGTGGAGACCAAACACCTTGTCGAGTTACGAAAATCTAAATATTGACTTATTCTGTCAATATATTTGACCAAACTGTATTCTAAAAAAAGAAAAAGAAGACCACACTGTATTATTTGATTTGACATAAAACCGTGACGTTAGAAAACCATGAAGTGAGTTTTAAAACATTCATTAATTGACGATACCAAACAAATCTATTTTAAGAACCCAATAAGTACATACTCCCATGCTGGTCTGGGAGAAATAAAATAAACTTAGAATGTACCAGCTGCTTCTCTTCCCACGCAGATCGTAAAAGCCGATCGAGGGAATGGGCAAAAATGCAAATCATGTTAACAGGCGATGCAGCTAGCAACCCGTCACTGTATTGATTGCTTTTCCATCTTCTCGCCCACCATGACGCTAAAAGTGGCTTTTGGGTCTTGCGGCCCTGGGCTCTGCATAGAACCGCAAGACCCAAAATGCTCTGTCTGCCCCATTAGGGATAGAGACGAGATAGTATGTATGTATGTAATAAGTACATAATCATTATTTTCGCACGACACTTGTGAATAACCCAACGAAAAGCGCTATGATTAATGAGTTCAAACATTTAAGATCAACGTGGGTTTTCCGTCTAGAAGGGAAGTGTGACAGTTAGTATTATGCGTCATTCTTCTAACAAATTCGCACAACACGGGAAGGTCCCGCGACCTGCTTTTCACATTTTATTTGGACTGTGTTTGACGTAGAGATACTTTCGAAATTCGCGGAAAATAGCTTTTGTTTGGTACGCAAACAAATTAATATAAGAAGTGATCGTTTTCAGTTATAGTACAGTAGTGTTACACAGTCAGTAGTGACTAAAGTACAGAACGAAAGTTCACAAATTTTCTTCTTCTGACTTATTGTCTTATCCTACTATTTAAATAGGGTCGGCACAGCATGTGAGTTGCAATGTATCTTGTATGAATGTTTGTTGGGTTATCCTCAACCTATTTAGCTGAAATTTTGCATACTTGTGTAAGTCGGAAGATAATACAATATTATGACGTCAATGAGCTGTTCTGATGATTGATCCGGGAGATATTTGACGGAACTCTGTTATAAAACAATATAACCTCATTGAGTATATAGGACTCTTGTATTGACGAGAACTTTGTACTAGACGATGCCTTGCTAAGTTTTGATCACGGAGACGGAAGGTGGTCGATGGAACTCAGTAATAAAACAACGCAACTCCATCGAGTTTGGACTTATTTCATTTGTCTTAATAGGTACTTTGACCTTACAATAAAAGCATGTACAAAAAATTATTTTTTCTAAAAAACTTATTTCCATTTTGTGTGGAATGGAACACAAAATGGAAATAAGTCCCATGCTGGTCTGGAAGAAATAAAAAAACTTAGAATGTACCAGCTGCCTCTCTTCCCACGCAGATCGTAAAAGCCGATCGAGGGAATGGGCAAAAATGCAAATCATGTTAACAGGCGATGCGGCTAGCAACCCATCACTGTATTGATTGCTTTTCCATCTTCTCGCCCACCATGACGCTAAAAGTGGCTTTTGGGTCTTGCGGCCCTGGGCTCTGCATAGAACCGCAAGACCCAAAATGCTCTGTCTGCCCCATTAGGGATAAAGACGTGATAGTATGTATGTATGTATGTGGAATGGAAGCTCACTTATATTAAAATTTACGACTATTTTATTTCATCAGTGTAAAAAACTACTTATTATTCGTTTCAGTTTTTCCGTACACCAAACGACAAATTAAATTCAGGGTGAAACCCATGAAGTTAGAGGCTGACTTCATGGTGAAACCCATATATGTAAAAACAATTATTGACGTCATTATTTTATCAACTTAAAGGAAATATTTTTCAGAGCACAGATTAGAAACACATCTGCCCTCTACCTAATTATATTGTTTTTAGGGTTCCGTACCCAAAGGGTAAAAACGAGACCCTATTACTAAGACTTCGCAGTCTGTCCGTCCGTCTGACCTTCTGTCTGTCAAAGTTGAAATTTTTATAAATTATGTATTTCTGTTGCCACTATAACTAAAAACAAAATAAAATACATTTTTTTGGGGGTCTCCCATACAACAAACGCGATTTTTTAGAGATAATGGTACGGAACCCTTGGTGCGCGAATCGGATTCGCACTTTTCCGGATATTTTTTTAATTCTACATTTATGGTATAGGTACTTACTTAGTGGTTGTTCAAGTATACTGATCGGCCTTCTTAGTTCATTAGCCTAGGGCTCCTTTAGACCTTGGGAAGGGCTGATGATCCATAACATGAAAACCGGTTACAGTAAACAGGTAGGGTTATGGCATAGCAGCGTGGACTGGCTACAGAGCCGAGGTGGCATTTTCTAGTCCCACAATCTACGCAAGCTTCTGCTGTAGGTACTTATTTCCCAGTTGCAAGTATACATAACCGCTGAAATATAAATCCATCTGATACAACAAGTTACGTACGTTTTTTACGCACCTTTTGGCATCTATAAAAATATTAACATTTGCTGTACTGTACATACTACAAAACAGAACCCACTAGTATTTAAATGTTATTTAAGTGAATTTAATATGATTTAAACGTTTATCAAATATTTAAATCATGAAGATAGAAGGATTAAAATTATATGACTTTGACAGTTTTTTTTCTAAAGCAGTAAAGTCTAAACAATTGAATTAGAGGATCAGTAATGTTTTTCTACATATATGTATTTGTTATAAAATAATAGTATCGTTAAATTAGTATCCCATCTTATCCCATAACACAAGTCTCGACCTTACATTGGGGCTAGCTCAATCTGTGTAATTTGCACCTATACATTTATTATTTATTTATTTATGGACTGTATATTGTACTGCTAGCGAGGTCTACATCTCACATAGCCACAGAATGAGATTTGTACTTAACTAATTCTGACCTGTAACTATTTATGTACGCAGAATTTTCATCTATATCACACTGATCGACTGATTGTGTTGCATGGACTGTGACAAATCCAAATTATTTGCAGCAAAAACCCACACGTGCACTTGTACAGTCAACAAATAATTGTGGATGGAAAAGTCGAAAGCAGAAATTTTTACTCGGCAACTTTGTTAGGACTAGTTAGGACATAAAGACAAAAGTCCTTACCCCTCCGAGGTGAGCCCGCGGGGGAGGGCACAAAGAAGTTGCCGTTTTTTGTTTTTTTGCTTACATCTCGAAAACGGTGCATTATACGAAATATTAATGTTGTTCATTATGAAAGCTGATAAAATTCTCTACAACTATGGCTTTCACTTTTTTATCTCGTAGACAATTATTAATTCACGTGTTTGGTTTTTTTTTTTACAAAAATTATTGACTGCTGTTTTTTCCTCATAGGTTTCCTTAAAAATTACAAGTACAGGTTCACTTCAATCAAACAAGTTTTATAAATCAGTATCGATACTTATTCTTTTCTGCCTTATCCGCATCTCACTATTTATGTAGGGTTGGCATAGCATGTGAGTTTATAAATTAAACATGTTTTATTAATTAGATCTTATTTAAATATTATTTATCGATCTGTTATATTATTATTTATATATTAAAATGAGTATATTTAAAAATACCGGATTTATGGAGTCATGCAAATAATTTAAATGTACTCTACTTACTTACGTCCGACATACTCCGTCGTATTACGAGATGCCAACTTGATTTGGGCGGATGGTGGTTTAAACCCAGTAACAAAGTTAGTTCTCGTTTAATAATAAGAGGGACTAGGTCTAACAAAATATACTAAAACTATTTTAAATCTAATACAAAAATTGCGTATTATTGTAATTGTTGTAATTATACTTAGTTATTTTTCCGAAGCGAAGATCATAAACATGTTTACCCACTTTTAAATGTTGACGACGATTTATTATTTTGAAACTAATACTATTTTGCTGGACTGCCAACATTATTTTTGATAATACATAGATTACACTCATATAAAAAAAAATCACCTTCCCATAGATTACAACTAAACCACAGAATTGTTATAAGTATTACATCCAGAACGGAACCTTCTTGACTGCCTGTGGTCCAGCGGTTAAGGCGTTCACCTTGTAATCCGGAGGTCATGGGTTCGAATCCCACCGGGAAGTATAGTTTGTGAAAAGTTGTTTTCAGTCTAGTTAGGATACCTATTGCAGGCTTGAATCACCTGATTGTCCGAAAAGATGATGCCGTGTTTCAGAAGGCACGCATAAACAGTGGGTCCCGAACGCCATCTAGCGTTTGATCATCAAACTACCCAAGGATTGGTTCTGGTTTACCCTTTGGGTTGCGGAAGTCAGACGGCAGTCGCTCTGTGTAAAAACCAGTAACCTCGTCAAATCTTCTTGGTTAGGTAGCGGACCTCGGGCTCTGAAGCATTACTGCTGAGGATGCAACTGGGAAAATACGTTCAGATGTCCCGTTCCTCGTCCTCGCACCTCTCTCGCGTTCTCGCGCCTTGTCGAGGGTATTGAGCGTTCGAATACACACATATTTTCACGGATGTATAGATAAGTAAGTTACGTTTGTAGTAGTAGAAAATAATACTCCGCTTCTATGAAGTGCCATACCTGTGACTAAACACTTATTTTATCACGCTTCTTCCATTAAAATTCGTCATGGGTCTATTTTAGGCCTGTATTTGCGCTTCTATTCTAGTGTACTGAGGTTGCAGCCGTCGATCCAGTCATGATGGGTACTGGAGCCGTCACAAATCGTCAATGGTGTGACCGCGACCCGCGGAAAAAACGTAAGGCCGCTGTGATGACACGATTGATCGCGCAAGCTGCGCGTGATTAGATCATTTGATATCATATTGTCATCCACTTATGTAAAGAGCTAGTGCGATTTTCGGATTCAACGTATCGCATCATCATCATCAGGTCTTTTTAGTCTCCACTGCAGGAGCAAGACCCTCTCTACTACCAGAGCCATACTTCGCCAGAGCAGCCAGAGGACTTGGCGTTAGGCACTCTCGACGCTGGCCAGACGAGTTGGAGAGCTTATTTTTTAGCTTGTATTTCCTAAGTCGCCTTTTACATCCACGGGAAGACTCGGAGTGGCCCTATTCTACTCTGCCGGAGACCACACGGCTAATGTTATTGCTGATAAGATCACTCGATGTCATTTACTGTCATCTATACAAAAAGCTGGTGAATTTTATATTCAACGCATACAATATGTAACATTGCATATCACACAGGAAAAAAAATCTTGCACCTGTAAATACTAAACAGGAATATAGTTAAGCTGCGTGTTTAGGGTTCCGTAGACAACAAGGCGGAGGTTTTACTCAGATACTAAAAGTACTAGAAAGTTGTATTCAGCTATGGATACGTATATCAATCACGCCGACAGAGGTAAAATAAAATCTTGAAAAATGTTTTTTAACTTTTTTAAGTTTAAGTTTGTTTTTTCTTTATTTTATTTATAATGTTTTTTTTTACTTTTAATCAGTCAATAAAATTGTTGTTTTACTACCTTTTTAAGTAAGGTAGCTTCCATACATGTTTAGTGGGAGTAATTTTATGAGGCAACGTTAAATAATTTAGGGATCCCTTTCTGAAATATTTGGTTTTATACTGCAAATTTTGGTAACAGCTTGTCTGTTACCAAAATTTGCAGTATAAAACCAATACTTTTCTTCTTCCTATCTGCTAAACAGTTGTATATGGACACGCAAAAAAAATCACGGCAGTAGTATATGTAACGAAGTTGAAAGGAAAACTATCAGCGCTAAGTACGGTTTATAAATTAAAACGTATAAAATTTGCTCGGAAATGGAAAATTTCATACAAATTCAATAGAAAATTAGTTTTTTAGACGTCGGGTGAACTCAAAATCGGCATTCGTAACAAGGAACCATACACCGCGCGTACCTCGATACGCACTTGGCCGGTTATTTTAATGTAAATTCAGCACACGCCAAATCAGTGACTAAATAACTAAAGATTTATTAGTTCACAAATCGGAAATACATCACTATGCACATATACCTTCATTAGAATATCAAACTGTGTTTATTTTTAAACCAGACTTCCTGTGTTATCTAAAAATAACTTTTTGGACTGCAAAATGATTATATTTATGCTGAGGTCAACCAGATTTACCTACACAGCAGTATGCATTTTTATATAAGTGACTATAAATAGCCAATCGTGACGTAGCCTTACTCGGAAACGGAAACGAACTTTTTGCTATATTTATATGGACACACCTCGCCGTGTGGTTTCCGGCAGAGTAGAATAGGACCACTCCAAGTCCTCCCGTGGATGTCGTAGAAGGCGGCTTAGGAGATACAAGCTAAACAAAGCTTCTAAACATCAATGAGGCCTCTCAAACCCGTCTGGCCAGCGTGGAGAGTGAAGGCCAAATCCTCTGACTGCTCTGGCCAAGTATGGCTCAGGTAGTACAGAGAGGGTCATGCTCCTATAGGAGCATGACCCTCTCTGTATATAGTGGAGACCAGACCTGATGATGATGATGATATGGAAACTAGCGAGCACAGTATATTGTTAATATGAACTTCTAACAAAGTATACGTACTGAAACTATCTTAATTATTTTATTTTACTCAATGATACTGAACAATACTGAACTCCATGAAACTGAATCCCACGGACCGATACAGTTTCTAACAAAATATACTGAAACTATAGAATTTTTTTTTTAACTTTTTTTTTTCGTATGTGGCCAACACTGGTGTCAGGTTTTTCAGGCTGCCTAAGGCAAAGCCGGGACCAACGGCTTATACATGCCTTCCGAAGCTTGAGAAATTTGTATGCCACTTGTGGCCACTCACCCAAGTGCGGACCACGCCTGATGTCACTTTACTTGAGAAAGCGCTAGGCGCACTCCCGTGGGGCCACCGAGGTTATGAAAAACAGATTGTGTGTGTTTTCTCTATTGGAAAACTCATAAAATACGTTTTTCCGCAGTCGAAGTGAAGGTGAATTCAGTCCATGTTTCTGAACAATTTTCTCCAAGGAACATATACATTGAAATATGAAACATAATTTTTGCCATAATTTTTATATTTCGATACATGTGCTTTGGGGAAAGTGGTTTAGTATCGTGGAGTAAATTCACCCTTGAAATAGGTGCAGTGCATTTTGTTCGATGTTTTGTATATTTATTTATTAGCCATATAATCTGAAAATGACACATGGATTGTCGGATATTACGGTTATTACCGTATAAAATGAATATAATAATAAATAACATTAAGTATTTATTCGTGCTGTAGTTTCTCAAGAAAACCTTGGCTGGTAGTACGTTCCACGATTTTAGTAGATTTATTTATTGAAAAGGACTATTAGACCATGTTGTGAACTTGTGAACACCTTGATAAATCATCGTAAAGTAAACAAGCTATGATGATCTTGTAACTACAAATTTTTATGATCTATTGTTCTTTTATGCGAAAGAATTAATCTGTTTCTAAATTGGAATAAATATCAGTCTATTATTGTGTAGATTATAAAGTGTGTAGCAAAATATACTGAAACTATTTTAAGGGTGGATTCAGCTCATGATAACAAAGATAATATAATTACTAACTTAACAAATACCATAGAAACTATTCGAGCACCAGTAAGTAGGCAAAACTGGTAGTTGCGGGTAGGCATACAGAGATGGCAGCACATACGTTTTGCAAAAAGTGACAGTGCTGAATTTGCTTTAAAAATATTTATTGCATTTCATATAAGTAATATATAATTAATTAGAGTACTGCTTTATTAAAATAGTAGTATTATAAGATTTTAATGTTTTAATCATTACCTATAGCGCCATCTAGTGACAAGGAAGATAAAAAATTATGTTTATAAGGCGACGAGTAGGCATGATGATACAACTTTCCCCGAGGAACATATATCGAAATATATGAAAAATATATTTTTTCGCCTCCGCATAAAAGTAGACCGATTAGCGGATCTGCTTTTGTATTAGTAGTAGTAGTAGTTCAGTATCATGGACTGAATTTACCTTTAAAAAAGGTTTAGTATATTTTGTTAGACGTTCTTCAGATGACATTTTAACCGACAACCAAATACGCTATTTTCCAACAAGTCAAATCAGCAACTTTTTTCTAAACGTCAAAACAAACAGTTTCTATGGGATTTTATATGAAATACAGGCAGATGACGTCATAGATTTTTGGAGTCAAATAGCGCTCTTATTATCAGTTTTTCTACAATAATAAATTTAAAATAACGTTAAAATGGATATGTTCAAAGACAAGAAACATTATTTTGCGACGCTTTATTTTTTTATTAGTACATAATAATTTATTTTTGACTTAGGAAAGTACCCAATTGAGGCAAGGTCAGTCCACGATACTTTTTACACTTTAGACAAGAATTAGAAAACAATTTTTTTTTGTTCATCTCTTATTTATAGTGACGCCTAAAAGAACAAAAGTGTTATTTATCTAAGCGTAAGATCTTCATTAAAGTACTACGACAATGAAGGCCTCAAATCATCTTTAACTATTAAATACAATGCCACACAATCATAGTTATTATTCCCACGCCGTTTAAGTCCAATTTAGCTTGACAATAACATTGCTTGACCCAAATTGGTGCAGTCAAAACCTTGCGTTATTGCGTAGCCACTCACTTCCGAACACTCAAGGCGAATTTACAGATTAAATGATTTCTTGATTTTTTTTTGTTCTTTAAGTAATATGTGCATTTCCTAGGTTTATTTTAAGAGTATGAAAGTTCCGGTGAAGGAATTTATGCAAAAGAGGTCTTGGCGGAAACGAAATATTTTTTTTAACAAAAAATATTGACTTCTTTTTCTTTATAAAGTTTCTTCCATATTTCCAAAGTTCTTCATCATAATAATATGTACCGCCATTTGTAAAAAGTAAGTTTTTACTTTGGAAAAATAAAGTGTTAAAAATAAATAAAATAAAATATATCTCCAAATTAATATGCTACTCAGTTTTTTGGGAAAACTAGATGCTACTCTGCAAAAACACTTAGGGAAAAAAAACTAAATTTAAACCTCTATCACCGCGCCTGGATTCAAGCATCTTTACCTATTCGATCTAGTGGTATTAGTATCAGAAAAAATCTCGTATAGCTCTTCCGGCTTTCCTTTCGTCCGTTCATAGCGTGTCACATTTGTGTGCGAAAATTCTTAAAATGTTTTCAGCTGATATACACTGTGCAACGGATGCAATCGATGCCTGGAAGACTTTCTGTCCCAATGAAAATATCCCAGAGGCACCAAACCGAATAAAACCTCTGGGATGTCTCTCTGGTACAGAGAGACAGAGAGATTATAAAATTGGGTAGATGACTGCGGTTCAAAAATAAAATATCACGTCACAGAATAGTGTGACTTTTCATTGATCATATCCCTTTTCGTCGTGATTTTTGATTAATTAATGCAGACAAACTGATATTATAAAAAAAAAGATTTTAAAAAATCATGACGCACGCTTTCGTATTCCATACAAATCCCATTCAAAATGTTTGCGACGTTTAGAAAAAAGTGACTGATTTGACTTGTTTTCATCTAGCGGATTATAACCGCAAGAAAAAATCTAGGTCTATAATTTTAAGTAACATCTAGTTCGAAATTCTATCAGTTATTTAGGGCAAGGCTTCTTGCCTTCTCAGAACATAAATTAGGACAATGGTTACACGCACTCGACTCCGCCAACCTCGGAACACTTTTTGACAATGGCAGCTTCTGAATTATCGTTTGACTTAGATTGGGTGCTGCCATTGTCGAAAGCCAGTTATGTTTATGTGGCAGCGTCGTCTACAGGAACGGACTCCACGGGCTACACTGCCAACGCAGTGCCGGTAGACTTTCGCGCCACGGTTCCATTAACAATATCGTAAAAAGGGCGCTTGCCACCATCGACATCCCTAATGTGTTAGAACCCGAAGGAATAACTGGCGATGATGGCAAGCGTCTAGATGGAATAACCCTTGTCCCTTCAGACGCGACATGCGTCGATACGGTTGCCCCTTCTCGCCTCGGGGCGACGGTGTCAAGGGCTGGAGCCGCGGCTGAAGCAGCAGAAGACGTCAAGCGGCGAAAAAAAATCCTCTTTATATAATGAGTATATTTTTGTTCACCTTGGCGACGTAACTCTTGGTCTGTGGATTATAAGTATTAAAAAAAGTATTTAAAGAATAACCCCTCGGCTTCTCGACGCCGCTGGTGACTAGGGCTGGCTCATATCTCGCGCAGAGGATTGCAGTAACTATTCATTCATTCAATTTACTTTTTATTTCTATTTTTCTATCTCCATAATTTTCTTTTACAGGTGCCACTTTTACAGTTCCTCTTATATACTCATTCCTGATCTTGTCTTTCCGCGCTATACCACACATCTATCTCAACATCCTTACTTCCAGAAAAAGCTGTCTTATTTAATTTGTTGTTTTGGTTGGCCAGGTCTCGTTCAAATTTGTAAATGCTTAAATCAAATTGAGGGAATTTTAACAAAGGCGACTATTATGTTGAAAACCAAAAAGCAAGGCATTGTTTTTAATTGTGAAGTACGGACGTGAAAAATAAACAATGGATTTAATCGATTTAAACGCGTTCTTACGTAATTGCAGACCGTATCGAAACAAAATGTAGCATGGTGTATGGACGGTCATAGGAAATGAGTATCGGAATAACATGCTGTGTGTGCCGCGTATCTAGCTAGATGACATAGCAACTAAGTTTTTTGTAAGGATTTTTCCCGTCGTAAGTATCACTTGCTAAATTGTTTTACAAGATTAAAGGTCCTGAAAAGAGTAGAAGAGAACAGGTGTATTCTAGACTTAAGAGAATAATCCGTTTCCTTTAAAACAATTTATTTCAAATGAGGGCAGTACTGGACTCCGGAAAATTCAGGTAGCTCCTTAAATACACATCTTAACAATGAAAAAACAGTGATTTAAAAATATATCTTATAAATTCAAATTCTAATAATACCAATATTATTTTCCCGTAGAAAAAGTTGTACACATTGACGGACGGTGCAATGTGTATATTTATACATATGAGTTAGTTATAAGAACAGATAACATAATACTTACTTCCGAGAACACGGCCATTTGATTACATGTGATGCAACGAGGGGAGTGACCGTCACGCTTGCACCAGCCTTGAGACCATTATACGAAGGTCAGGATTAATTTCGGAGTTTCGCTCGTACTTGTATAACTCCATAAGAGTCCCGTTAAGGTTAATTAATTAATCCCGTTACTTTACATAAAAACGTAGTCTAGCCTTTATTTTAAAACAACATGATCAATTTCATTTTTTTTTAATTTTAAAGAAATTGCACATATACCTAGTTTTCAACTTCAAAGGATGAACTTGAAAGAAAATAGGTAATAAGCGTGTAGAAGTACACCATACTGATAGTAAAAAAAATGAATTTATAAACTATTATTCCCTTTCAAGTACATATTTTGACTGTGAAAATCAGTTTTATGCTTAGAGTCGTGCAACAAATTTTTACCGAAATCTGACACGTCATTTTAAAATAATAGCTAGACTACGTTTTGTATGAAAAAGTCTGATTCTGCCTAGGGTAAGGGGACTCTTAAGGGGTGGAAGTTTAAGCACAGTCAGATTCCTGTAATAAAGTACCTATGGGCAAAGAACGATCGAATATATATTCATCTTTGAACCGCAGGTGTCGGCAAGCGTAATCTTTCGCATTGTCAACTTGTTATGGGAGCCCCCGCTATCATAACAAGTTGACAATACATAAGACTTCCCCACTTCTAACACAAGTATTCTTAACATTCCTCGATCGCAATTCAGCTTGTAATAATCTGTAAATGAATAAATAATTTTGTTGTTTTTTGAAGCATACCTTGCGATAACTAAGAGCGAAAATGATTGCATTATTTAACATTGGACCGAAATTTTTACAGTACGGACTTGACGAAAAATGTAAGATTTCTTTTTTAGGGGCAAAGTTTTGGTTTTGGTTTATAAGGGACTTATAGGGTGTAGTCCTCTGTCTGCTCTAGCCAAGTATGGCTCTGATAGTACAGAGAGGGTCATGCTCCTGCAGTGGAGACAAAAAGACCTGATGATGATGATATTAGGGATGTAAATTCTGTTATGGTAGATACATTCAAAAAAGGTTACATACTTTACAGTTTTTGTGTTGCGATTTGCCAGTTATGATCAGACTTCAGCTGTCGGAAAACACGAGGATTTCCGTGCTCCGGACAAGGTTAGAATTCGAAGGGATTGCGGAGTGCTGTCAAGGGAATTTCCTATTATTTTAAGCCTTCAAATGTAGCTGCAGCTGCTGCTAATGAGCTTGGATTAAAACAAGCGCCTTCAAATGTAGTCCTTGAAATAAAAGTTCGTTATTTCGGACTGCCTATTTGTCCATAGAATTAAAATTATCTATCTCTGCATAAAAATAAAAATGAAACGATTTTTTTTATTGAAACCAATAAAATTTAAATTAAATCTAAACTATACCTCATTAAATTTAAACTAAGTAAGAATTGAAACTAAAATAAAAAAACTCAACTAAAAGCCGATCGAGGGAAGGGGCGAAAATGTGAATCATGTTTTTCACACCAGGCCTGATGGGTTTAAGAAGAAATCTGCCACTGCGAGCCCTCCGAAGTAAAGTAACATATTCAAACCAAACGAAAAAGTTACCGATAAAAACACCGAAAGAAACTCATTTTCGCAGTGTTGGTCGCCTTCTCGTCAAAAGGGCTTTGTCATATTATTATTAGTACCTGGGCGACCGAGCTTTGCTCGGTTACATCTCAAACATTAACTGCATTTTTTTAAACTTGTCTAAAAACAATACAAAATAAAAAATTATATATAAACTTGAACATAAAAAAAACAAAAGTAAGTCACCGAGTGGGATTCGAACTCGTAACACTCTTTCGTAGCATCTAAAACCGCTGAGCCAAACGGATAGCGGCCGGCGCGTCGAAATTAGCGACTATATTCAGCGTGGAAAGAAAAACGCATGAAAACTCGAAAACACACGTTTTCCCAAACGTAAGACTAATCTAGATCGATTGTTTACCCCCGAAAACTCCCATATACCAATTTTCAGCGAAATCGTCAGAGCCGTTTTCGAGATCACAGAAATGTATATACATATAAATAAATAAATATACATACAATGGCTCGTTTAAAGGTATAAGATAATGTCTCTTTACTTATACATAATACATGTAATGCTTGCGAACGAGATAACAAACATAAATTATCTAATAAGAACTACTAAATAGTCCACGGGTTTTTGTATAGAATCTAAGTCTTAGAATAATTTAAGTGTTTGGACATTTTAAGTTTTTAATTTTGACAGTGTTTATATGACATATTGTATTTTACTAAAAACTAAAAAGAACATAAATAAAAATTAAGTTTTTTTAAGCTCTATTTAAGATACCTACCTATAGAGAGGGCAAAAAAATTCTTGACGACTTTTTGAACTAAAGTTCAATATACGATAATATGCTACAAATATAACTTCTTATTTCGCGGCAAAAAATAAACACGAATTTAATTAAATGTTTTTTATTAAATTAACATAGTTAATTTTTGTAATGGGTGTATTTTTTAGTTCCGGGTTAATAATTATTATAAGATATGTATAAAAAAAAACAAGAAAAAATACCATAGCGTTCGAGAATAATATAATGAATTTAATTTTATAATGGAATTTTCTGTTATGGAATGTTCTGTGAGAATTTTTAACAACTTTGATAATTTCGATTGTTATGTTTACCAGAACACAAGTGTGTGGCTGCCCTAGCCTTATAAAGGTCTCGCAATACGTTTAATGTTAAGAGGATAAAAAAATTTTTTGCTCTCTTACAATAAAAATATATCGGTATAAAATAAAATAATAATAAAAAAAAAATGGTTGTTTGTAAAGTAGGTTTACGATCGAGATGTTTACGTGATAACGTCGTTTCACGGAATGACTGGCAGCGCTCGAGATGAGACGGGAGATCGGTCCGTCTCTCTCTCGTTATACCTGCGATCGCGCTCGTGAGGTTTTGGTGTGACACAAGTTTCTGAACATGTCACCCGACTAAAACGATTTTAAAGACGTTATCACGTCAAAATCTTTAGTGTGTAAAATGAGTTCTACAAATAATATTTGGTTGTTGGAGCCTACTTTTAAGCATAACGATGTTTGTGCCAGTAGACTCCGTACACAGAATATTGTCACTTCGCAGATCGCAGATTCTAGCTAGATTAGTCCATAGCAGTGATAGGAATACGAAAAAATATAGGGACATTTTTTAAATTATATTTCGCCTTAACTTTATAGGGAAAAAATACTTAGTACATTGACTTTTCGTCCTACTCAGATATTGAAACCTAAGTATGATTAATGTAAATATATACGAGACTTTAGCACGAACGTTTTTTGTTAAGCATTTAGGCCCAACACAGACTACAGACTATCCGTGACGCACTTTTTAGTCTGCGATAGTCTTTGAAAATAGAACGCATGCAATCATAAGCAGTAACGCACACGACGCGCGCCGGTCTTTTTGAGCGTCAGATGTTACTGCATATGATTGCACCGATTGCACGGGTTCTATTTTCACAGACTAAAAAGTGCGGCACGGATTAGTCTGTCGTCTGCGTCTGTGTCTGCGTTGGGCCTTAGCAGTAACGTTTCGATTAGGAGTACATCCATCGTGGTCGCAGAAAGACTGGCTAGAGTGCAGCGGTGTTTTCTTGAAGATGATTAACCCATTTTTGATAATGACACTACCCAGTTTCCATAATGTACGTAATGCACTCTATTCGAAACTTTACACATAACAATAAAGATCTTGCTAAGTCCCGTTTATATTTACTCTAGCTGTGCCTGTGGGTTTCGCTCCCCGTGAGAATTTCGGGATAAAAACCATCCTATGTCCTTCCCTGGGTATCAAACTATATCCATATCAAAATTCATCTCAATAGGTTCGGTGGTTGAAGCGTGAAGTGGTAACAAAAAACAAACAAACAAATATACAAACTCAGTTTCGTAAGTATTTATAATATTAGTAGGAAGTAGGACAGTAGGATTAATAAGTAAGTGTTCAAATCATGATAGTTTAGAAACTAATATGGACCTAAATATTCGATCTTTTTATGGACTGAAGATTTTTTTTTACCATTTAAGTATGACACAAGCTTTTGATTTTAGTCGAGTCCAGATAAAACTTTTGTCTACTTTAGTAACGTTTTCAATAACAACAGTAAATTAAATTTTATTGTATATTTAAGTGCACCTGTTACTCAGTGTTGGGCAACCTCGAAGGCTGTCCGTGCTCTGGGCAAATTGTGGTCTTACGAAATCTCGGCTAGTTTATACTAAGTCGCTTGTGTTGTTCACGGCTTTACTTTAAGCTAAATTAGACTCTGCGTGTTCCTAATTTTGTTTCACATAAAACGCAAAAATAGGTTTATCCACAGTTCTACCCTCTGAAATAGTTGTTCGCTCTGCATATAAAAAAAATTGTCGACCACTAACTGATTTTTAATGAGCCATCAATGTCCCACTGCTGGGCAAATGCCTCCCCTCTTTTCTTCCAGTAGTTTACTTTATACTCATAAATTACACAGAAGAAAAAATAAGCAAAAGGAATTTCGATGTCTACTCGTAGTTCTAATACAGATCATTTCCTCATTTTTTTACATTTATTTTTTAAATTTACTTATTAATTTAAGACAACAATAAATGACAAATAATTAAACAAAGAACTATATTTAAAATTAATTAAAAATGTAATTAACATTTATTTATTGCTTTTGTCTGATATGACCATTTGACCGCTGACTACGTAGTTTGTCAGTTTTATAAGGTTATAAATTACCTAATAACTATTAAATCTGTCATTTAAATTCAGACACACTATAAAATCAATATGTCTGTACTTGTAGACATGTATTAATTAAAATTGCATGGACTGATGCATATGCAAGTAGTTTAAGGGGCGATACGAACGACGTGGCGTCCTCAGTAAAGTTATTTCATCTGAGTCGTCTATGCAGATCTAGTTTTAGAATGTGTTTCCATTTAAAATGGTCTTTTTTGGCAAGATCTGATTTTAAACTTAGGCAAATGCTAAACTTTTCAACTCTAGTTTTTCATATAAATTTAAAAAATACTGAAAAATGTTCATAAAAATTCTCACATCTTATTTCGCAACAGAAGTTTTTTTATGAAGAAGTTTTAGTTTATTCGTTTTCGAGAACATTTTAATTCGTAGCAAAAAAAAAACGAGGTGAGCACGTTTTAACACGGAGGGTATCCCGTAAGGTACCTTCACGATTTACAAAAATTATATTTTGTTTTCAGCTTAAACTATCTCACTTTAGGGCAGGCCTCTCTTCTAGCCTTCCAACTTGCATACCTTGAGGCCGTTTCAAAAAAGGCTTTAAATTTATGTAAAACATAATTTACAGTCCCCTAGTCACGGTCCACGGTACCCTAAAATCACACACTATATTATAAAGGCAAAAGTTTGTGAGTGTGTGTATATGTTTGTTGCTTATTCACGCGCAAACGACTGAACCAATTTTGATTAAATTTGGTATGCAGGAAGCTTACACTCTGGATTAACACATATTCTACATTACTAGGCGGGTAACACCGCGAGGCGCTAGTAATAAATAATACATACTAACTTTATATTAATACTTAGTCCTTGAGATACTTACAGAAGTCCGCAAATACACTTAAATTAGTTAGTAAGTAGTCTTAAAAAAGATTTTAATTCAATTACTCTTTATTGGGTCAAGACCTTGCATTAACCAGCTGACACCAAATGGCCAAAACTCGTTCTAATCACGGCGCGCGGTTACTGACCTCTAATCAAATCAATGGAGTCGCATAAATAAGTGTTAGATTTTCTTTGAAGCGAATTCGGTGATAAGCTAGAGAGACCTATCTATAGTGGTCATTATGCTAGGCAGTCGTATCGGTGGTTCTGTGTTCGATCTCCGGTCAGGTCAAGATGGAAAATCATCTCTTCAGATTGACCTGGGTCTTGGAAGTTTATCTGTATATATTTGGTATAAAAAACAGTATCGGGAGAGGCCTGTAGTACAATAGTGGACTAATATATGCTGGTAATAAAGAAAAAAAAATAAGAAAATAACAATCCGATTTTCACTAAGAAAATTATTTAAGATAACTACGTATTTAAAAAAAGGTTAATGCTTATAATAAATTATCACAAATATTATTGGCAGCTCCATACCTTTCTTCGTTCTGTTACGAACTATTGATTGCATTGTCAACCAACTGTGTTTGTTTGACATCTTATTTGGGTCAGGTTCAAATTGTACAAAATGTAGTATTATAATGACATAACCTTATGAATTATGTAACGTAACAATGCATAAACCAAAGAAGTGACAGGTTATTAGAGCAGAAACGATGGAACTATATGTTTCGGCAATGAATTCTGTATTACATACATACTATCACGCCTTTATACCTAATGGGGCAGAAAGAGCATTTTGAGTCTTGCGGCTCTAAGACAAACAGACAGACATTTTTGTTAAATTCTTACTCAATTACTCCGTCTCCAGCGCCCCAATTATTTTTTGAAATATATTCAATGTACAGACACATTTTTTTTACTGTTTTATTATATGTATATAGATATAGATCTATATATATGAGAATCACACATTCTTTTTTTAAAATATTGCCTAGAATTTTTTATAAACCAATTTGTATATCTATCTCAGGTACTCCTTAGGTAGATATACAAATTTAACATTGATCTTTAGAAAACGTAACATGTGGGAAAACCCGTCGTTTCTCACACGTGGGTATTATTAATTAGATAATACTTAACTGCTTTCCTCCTTCGTAATTATTTAATATATGTTAAACGGCATTTATTTAAATGCTAATAATTTATATAACAAGTTACGATACTTTACCATTTGTATTTTTTTCCTTATTATTGTATTGGGGTTTCGTAGCAAACAAGAACCCTTATTTCGCTATGTCTGTCTGTCCGTGGTTTTACTCAGAGACTTTAAGTACTAGAAAGCTACAATTTGCCAGGGGTATTTATATTAATCATGCCGACAAACTGGTAAATATTGATTTTTTTTAGCGGTACATGTAAAGTAGGAATCCATTATATTTTACTAACCCTCATAGTGTGGGTTATCGTTGAGAAGGTCTTTCAAAAATATAAGACTTTTTAACACCATGTTTCGATTTAAAGATCCGTTTGTGAAATATATGGTTGAAAAATTGTTTTGCAAATTTTTGTTAAACAGTTTTTTAACAATCCTGTATCAGTTAAACAGTTTTTTATCAATTCCCAAAAGCACGGCCTGATCGGGTATTGATGACGGCAGAGAAGAAAAGGATTCGTTGCCTTTATTTTTTCACGGGTGTCGTAAGAGACGATTAAGGACGGTTTATGTAACAGGAGACATCGCACGCGCAGCATTATCCTTTGAGCAAGAGACAGAGACGTCTACTGCGTTCCGCGATTACTGTTAGTCTGCAATTCTGCATTACGTAGTGTATAATCAGCAAATATTTTAATATTTTTAATGACTACTCAGAACAATAAAGTACGCAACCTAATTTCAGCATTTTATTCAGTCAATAATAATCCTAGAACTGTGTTAGGTGACTTAGGTGTCTTTATTGTTTAGTCGTTATAGAAACTATGTTAGGAGGTCTCCTTATTTACGATTAACAACAGTCACGATACGTTTTTAAAGGAAATAAACTGTTCTTTTGTACTAAGCCTTATACTAATTGTCATATTTTATTGAACGCATACTTTTTTATGACCAATTTAAACCTTTTTTATCCGACAAAACGGTGGAGGTTGTCATTCGCTGCGATCTTTCTTAGGGTTCCGTAGTAAGCAAGTAGTTTTGCTGTGTCTGTCTGTCTGTCCGTCCGCGGTTTTACTTAGCAGCCATAAGTATAGAGCTGTAATTTGGTATGGCTATAAATAATAACCATGGCAAAAAGTCGTTAAGTAAATCCTTGAAAAAAAGTCACAGCAGTGGTATATTTATAAAAGTTTAAAGGAAAACTATCAGGCCTAAGTAGGATTTATAAATGAAAAAGTTATAGGGCACAACTTATAAAATGTACTCGGAAAAGGAAATTTCATACAAATCCAAAAGAATTTTTTTATTTTAGTTATTATTAGTTTTTAGTTATTATTGGATGCGTATAGAAAATTAGTTTTTAGACGTTTTTAGTAGCATGAACTTAATGTCGGCATTCGCAACTACGGAACCCACACTTCGAGAGAGCGAGAGCGCGTGGCCCGACACGCACTTGGCCAATTTTTTTATGTATATTCATCGATTATTCAAAGACGCCTGGACCGATACACACACACACCCTCACAAAAAAAAACACAAAAAGTTACGGCACCCAAATCAATCTAGAATCCCTGACCTGGAAATTTGGCTGGTTTCTGACCTAGGTGTAGTTATATTTTTTGCCTGCCATTTTTTAGCGTTCTAAGTGCATCCTTCATAGTCATTAGCCAAGCATGTCATGACTGAGGCAATTATAAAACCTTGCGTTTGTAAATCAAATAAATATAAACTGGTACTGGAGATGAGCAATTTGTAGCTGGAAGGTAATGATAGTAATAGAGGAGGTTTACTGTATTAGTACAGGCATCTTAGGGTTTAACCTCTTAAAGTCTACATCATCATCATCCGAGCGTATTCCCGGTTTTATCCTCAGCGGTAACGCTTCAGAGTCCGGGGTCCGCTACCTAAGGAGATTTGACGAGGTTACTGGTTTTTGACACAGAGCAACTGCCGTCTGACCTCCGACCCAAAGGGTAAATCAGAACCAATCCTAGTAGTTTGATGTTCAAACGCTAGATGGCGTTCGGGACCCACAGTTTATACGTGCCTTCCAAAACACGGAATCATCTTTCTATTCGGATAATTAGGTGATTAAAGCCTGCTATATCCTAACCAGACTGGAAACTTTTCACAGAGTATGCTTCCCAGTGGGATTCGAACCCATGACCTCCGGGTCACTGGTACACGGAGGCAGTCAAAAGTCTACGTATACACCTTTATTTTGCATAGGGTCTCGTGATTGCGTCCGAACTTATTTATGATCAAAGGTGCCAAAAATCAGTTTCTTGAAAATATATCTTCCTTTTTTTGCCTCAAATCGAATGAGTATGTATAAAAAAGATGTAAAATAGAAAATTCTCTACAAATTATGTTTGAAATATATAAATATATTGCATTAGAGAGAAAAAAATGCGCTAGTCAAGTCAAATTCACTTTGTAGGGTTCCGTACCATAAGCGTAAAAACGGGACTCAATTAAGTAATAAAACTCGACTGTCCCATCTGTCTGTCACCAGGCTGTATCTCTGTGGTCGCTATAACAAAAAATACTCACATATAATAAAGTAAATATTTAAGTGGGGCTCCCATCCGGCAAACGTGATTTTTTATAGATAGTGGAACGGAACCCTTAGTGCGCGGGTTCGACTCGCACTTGACCGTTTTTTTTTGTAACTTCGAAACAAACATTTTGTTTGGGATTTTTATGGAATACATAACCACAGAAATTCAGTGACATGAATTTTCAGTGCAGAGTAATAAGAATGAAATTAGCTTGCAATGGACTTGTAGATATCTAAACGAACATGTGCTGAGTTCCGACGCGAGCTAATTTAAACCATATCGCAAACCACATTGAGTAGATATTTCTTTAAAATTTGCTGAGAAGACTTCTGTACGTAAGTGCCTTTGATTATATAGTCCCTAGATAGAGTGACGCCCTGCAATTCACTATAACAAAACAGGCCAACTTTTTTAGCCTCGTGTGCACGACACGCACACAAGCTAACGTAATTACATTGTCTTACACTCGCGAATCTGTCGCTGTGTGCATGCGTAGGGTTATCAGCGTATGAAAAACTCCCAATAAAAAGGGTAAAATGTGAAGGGTGATTTCGTTTGATGAATTTGAAACTGGTTAGCTTTAAATATATTATTTACAAAATTATATTTGATGTTATTACTGAATAACCTTCAATAAATTGTCACTAAAAGGTGCACTAAAATATCTTACGTGGGAACTGGCAGTATGTGTTATTGCGAATTATTGTTGATTGTTGTGGCGTCTGGGGTTGCTTTTGAATAGCACTACTAGGTACTTCTATATTTTTTTAATAATTCGGTCTCGTCACAAGCTAACTAACAAACCTAACCTACCGACTCTAAAAGCAAAGTAATATATATTAAATTGATTTTTTTAATATGAATTATGAACGTATAACAATTAGTTTATCATTTATTTACAATTTCAAAGAATTGACGAGTCTTATGAAAGTAATAGAAATGAAATGTTCAATGATTTACTGATCAAGTCCCTTCATTTGATATCCTTATCGGATGTATTTTACTTAAATATGTTATCCGCCATTTTGTTGCGAAAGCCATTTTGAATTATTGACAAATGTACTTAATTGCATTGTTATCAGAACTAAAGGTGTATCTCAAATTTCAGTTCAATCTGACACTGGAAAGTGAGTCAAATTCAGATTAAAAGATTTGACCTTTACTAATATAGTACCTAACTAACAAGGCAATATATAAAAGCTTGTAATAATGAAAAAATTGTTAAATATTTTCATTTAGTTATGTATATGACTCCCCATCATATTACTTTGATCATTTACAGGTGATCAGCCTACAATAGTCCTAACCAAACTAGGACAACAACACAAAGTCGTTGCCCCCGCTGGGGATAGAACCCGCGACCTCCGGGTATGAGCCGAACGCTCTAACCACTACACCACGTAGTTAAGTGTTACAACGACAAAAACAATCATATGTGTAACATTTAACCTAAAGGTTAAGGATAAAAGGAAGTGTTATGATTGTTTGTGTGGAATTAATTGTATGTGCGTGTATGATGCTTCTGTACTTGTATGTTGCGTCAGCATTCAGAATGTTTGCATTCAATTACAAAGTATTATTATTTTATGATTAAATTAAAGTTGTATTATATTATTGTAAACACAAGTGACAGGTTAGGTATTGACGTCGCAGGATTAACCATTGGTGTTTATGTTATGGACCAAGTGATTAATAAGATATTATAATAAATGTCCGCGCAGTTTGAAAAATGCCCAAAATGAGAGGGTAGTGATAAAAAGACTATTTAAATAATAAATAAATATAAATATATAGGGAAAAATTACACTGATTAAGCTAGCCCCAAAGTAAGTTCGAGACTTGTGTTATGGGATACTAACTCAACGATACTATATTTTATAACAAATACATATATAGATAAACATCCAAGACCCAGGACTATTCGAAAAAGGCCATTTTCCAACTTGCCCTGACCGAGGATCGAACCCGGGACCTCTGGGTTGCGGACTATCATGGTGACCACTACGCCACGGAGGTCGTCCAATCGTGTCAATCCAACCTCTCCTCTCTGTAATTACCTTGCTACGAGGATAAATCCTGTCTACGACCGTGGTTGCAGTACAAAAGACATCAACGCTCCTAGTTATTAATTAACTAAACAAAAATGTAATTAAATTTAAAACTTAAAATATTTAAAACCATAAAAGTATGCACTTTATTTTTTTATAGTTTTAGATTATTTGGTATCTTTCGACAGTAATACTATTTAGGTATAAGTTCTAACAAATGATTCTGAAACTATTTTAAGGATGAATTTAGTCCGTGGTAGTGAACAACTTTCACCAAGAAACATATGTAAAAATATGAAAAAAAATAATAGAAACTCATATCAGGATCAGCTGATCGGTCTACTTGTATGGGAGGCCTAAAATTACTTTTCATATTTCGATACGTGTTCCTTGGGAACATTGTTCAGTATCATGTACTGAATTCGGTCCATGGACTAAATTTACCCTTAAATAGTTTTAGTATATTTTGTTAGGCCTTATATTTATTAACCGACTCCTAAAAAGGAGGAGGTTATCAATTTTAATCTTTTTATGTATGTTCAATTATTCAAAGACGCCTGGACCGATTTGGAAATCTCTTTTTTTGTTTGAAAAGAACACTCGTCAGATGGTCCAATTCTATCAAAATTGGTTGTAAAGTCACGTCAACGACCTTGTGGGTAAATTCGGTGTTTAATTTTGAAAAATTATTTAGATACGCATTTATATGTCAAACTGATCTCATTAATGTACTATATAATAAGTCAAACTGATCTCATTAATGTACTATATAATAAGTCAAACTGATCTCATTAATGTACCCACGTTATTCTTCTATTGCAATGATACCTACAAAGCCTGGGTTACACATTGACAAGTGAAAAATGCAATCACTAGCACTTGTCACTTATCAATGTGTAAACCAGGCTTTAGTTTACTTATAGACTACTAGAGGAAGCGCGCGGCTTCGCCCGCGTTAACCACGCGAGTGAAGTCGCGGGCGTGATGCAATATAGCCTATAGCCTTCCTTGATAAACGACCTATCTAATACCGAAAGAATTTTTCAAATCGGACCAGTGGTTTCTGAGATTAGCGCGTTCAAACAAACAAACAAACAAACAAACTCTTCAGCTTTATATATTAGGATGGATTTGGTTAGGTATTTAAATAAATGTAAACAATCTTAACATGTCTTTTTATTGAAATATACACTTTAAATCAATACTTACGCAAATTACAAAGTAATTATGTTTTAAATGAATAATTACATTTATTTAAATACCTAATTAAATGAACTATAGTTCGTTTTCAAACTTTTACAAGTCTGTTATTAGATTCATTCACTAAGTGAGTACACAGAAATCACCGTCAGTAAATAATTTAAATGAAAATTGAATAATTCATGGCCAATTGAAGCAATTACCTGATCAATGGCTGCGTCGAGTCCAATGGGCCAATTGGAGTCTGGCCCAAAGTCGTTCTGATTGGACTACGTACATATAGATATATAAGAATGTTGGCTGTTTTTTGCGTATTTGTTACAAAATAAAGTATCATTGAGTTAGTATCCCAAAACACAAGTCTCGAACTTACTTTGGGGCTAGCTCAATGGGTGTAATTTGTCCCTATACATATTTTTATTTATTTACATACATACATGTTGAATATAGTTTTTCCCTTTTTCCAGAGAGCATGGGTTCGCTGCCTCGGGTCTCTGTGGTGACGGGCGCGCGGAGCAGCGTGCCGGCCGCGCCTCTCACCAGCCACCTTGCCAGGCTGCGTCACAGCGACAGGACAGCTCTGGTGTATTCAGGTATACAAACAAATTATCACGCCTGTTTCCATGTTTCCCTGGGGATTCCCTGTTCACATGCCCCCATGTTCACATAGGCTGAGTCCTTCTTCTTCTTTTCGTGTGTGTTAGTGACTAACACTAGTGTCAGAGTTTTAAAAGGCCTCTGAAATAGTTTTAGGTAACGACCAATGTCAAAGACAGAGACCGGGACCGACGGCTTAACGTGCCCTCCGAAGCAGGCTGAGTCCTGAGAGCCTGAGACTATTGATCTCCAGTAGCTACGATCCTTGCAAACCTCTCATCAGAAACTGCCGCTCCAATGGTGTATCATCGGAATTGTAAGAACTTTGAGATCGAGATGTAGGATACTGCGCGCGCCATCTCGTATGCTTCTTGAGATACGATCCTTGCAAACTTATCTCCGGCCACTTTGCCAGGCTGCGCCACAGCAACAGGACGGCGCTGGTGTTCAGGTATACATAAAAAATATCACGCCTGTTTCCCATGGGGGTAGCCTGAGTCCTGAGACTATAGAGCTCTAGTTGCTACGAGCCTTGCAAACCTCTAGCCAGCCACTTGCCCAGGTTGTTCACAGTGACAGGACAGCATAGTGTATTCAGGTATACATTATGTAACGTGGCGAGGTGATATGCTCGACCGCCACTAAAGGAAGCTCTTCCCGCTAGGTGTTGCGCCTGGGGAACCGCGGCTCCAAAGCGACGGTGTATCATCAGAGGTTGTATCCGAGAGAGTTTGTTTGTTTGAACGCGCTAATCTCAGGAACCACTGGTCTGATTTTAAAAATTCTTTCGGTATTAGATAGGTCGTTTATCGAGGAAGGCTATAGGCTATATTACATCACGCCCGCGACTTCACTCGAGTGGATAACGCGGGCGAAGCCGCGCGCTGCCTCTAGTATATGATAAGTTGCAGCAAGAACTCTGAGATCGTGATGTAGAATACTGCTGGCGCCATCTTGCTTGCTTCTTGTGAACTCTTTTATCCCTCTGTTCATTGTTGTTTGTGGTTGTAGTTCCTCGTGGTGGCTTAGAGATACCAAATATCAAGGCCACACATAGTAGGGGACTTTTTTAATTTGCTTAGCAAATAAACTTGTGTTAGTATTTGCGCGGCCGCGACGCCAGGGCGCCAACGTGTGTACAGTACAAACAAAATCGTAATGTGTGTGTAAACGTTGTTTCTTAATAGGTACCAACACTGATTGACCGAGCGAACGTCTCCGTTTTTAAAGTGCGATTTTTGAAACGCGAAATCACCTAAACGAATGGTTTTCCATACAAAAAACCGTTCGTTTAGTGACTCTGCGTTCGAAAAATCGCACCACAGCTTTGGCCACAGAATTAATATAAGTATTACATACAGAACGAAAACTCCTAGGGTCCCACGCAATATGCGTTCCCGTTCCCCATCCTCACACCTCTCCCCCGTTCTCGCCTTGTAGAGGCGGCTGTAGGCGCCAGCAGCCGCCCCCTTAACACCGAACGGGGGACCGGCTTACACAAGTATACAAAATTTCAGCTAAATCGATTGAGGATAACTGGCTGAAAATTGAGTTGCAAGATTTGACCTAAACAAACACTCACACATACATACAAAAGACATTGTAAAATTGTTCTTCTGTCACGCACGACTGTGAAAAATTGGTCAATCTCACCACGATAACCTAAAAACAGAAACAATCATCAAATCAAGTTTCCCACGATTGTTTTCCAGTTTTTAGGTCATCAACATGAGTAATTGCCTCATTGACATTTCTACCAGTACTTGGAAGTTAATTAATACTTAATCATTCACTAAGCTGTCATCAATGCAGGCAAATTACATAGTGTCAGATAGATTAACAAGTACTTATGTTGTCTAAAAAAACATTATTCAACCCCCGGTCAGGGCAAGTTGAAAAATAGCATTTTTCAAATTGAATCTTGCATGTTTATCTATAGGTAGAACGTGGAAGGGACATACTCATAATAAATCGAACCACGGGCTACAATAAATCAAAATTTAAAAAAAAATTGGCGTTTCCATATAAAATTATGCAGCCGCCCAGGCAATTTTCACAAATATTACTGTATGTCCCTTCCACGTTGTATATTTATTTATTGACTTTTTAGGTAGTTCTGTCTGTTTCAGATTAGATTCGCTAAAAAAGCTTTTGTTTGTCTGTCTGTTTGCTCTCGCCTACAGGTCGCATTTCTCAACCGATTCTCGGGAAATGTATAAATTATTATATATTTAGTAGATTCAATTATCAATTAAATGTAAATAATAGGAATACGGGTGTTGAAAACTTTAAAAATATCTTATTTAAGCCATTTCAATAAATTTCAACTTTGTCGTTATTGCGGTTCATGAGATCAACCTTCCTCTTGCAGCTGCAAGAAGAAAACTGACTTTAAAAATCTCCTAATTCACCTGTTCCCTTTCCAGATGAAACAAACAACGCTCGCATCACCTACGCCGAGCTGGAGGCTACCACCAACACCCTCGCCAAAGCCGTGGCTGCCCGAGCCAGGCCTGCGGGTACCAACAGAGATGGCGACTACGTCATAGCTGTGTGCATGCAGCCGACACACAAGTAAGTAGTTAGTAGTTCTGAAGGTGCTGGGCCCATAACTTTTGGGAGTCATTTGATGCTGGGCTCATAACCTAATGGGCTACCATTAACACCTCCGCCAAGGTTTGAGCTTCAGGTGCCAACAGGGATGGGCACTACATGATAGCTGTGTGCATGCAGCCGACACACAAGTAAGTAGTAGTTCTGAAGGTGCTGGGCCCATAACTTTTGTCAGCCATTCGATTCTGGACCGATAACCTAATGGGCTACCATTAACACCTCCGCCAAGGTTTAAGCTTCAGGTGCCAACAGGGATAGGCACTACATAATAGCTGTGTGCTTGCAGCCGATAAGCAAGTAAGTGGTCAGCAATTCTGAAGGTGCTGGGCCCATAACCTTGGCAGTCATTCAATGCTGCTCTTAACCTTACCACTAACCACTTTCGCCAAGGCCAAGCTAGAGCTTCAGGTGCTAACAGAGATGGCGACTACGTCATAGCTGTGTGCATGCAGCCCAGACACGAGTGCAATAAGCAATTCTGAAGGTGCTGGACCGCCCATAACCTTTGCCAGTCATTTGATTCTGGGCCCATAACCTAAGAGTCTACTAAATTTAATAGATCCAAGTCGTTTTTATCACACACCTGATTATTTATACTAGCTAGGCAATAGACTAGCTGAAAGTTAATGATTTAACGTCAACATCTATTATGAAATCGAAAGGAACAATTGACAACTATCAACTGATATAAACATCCAAAGATAAGTTAATGATTTTGACTTTGTTTGCAGTACAGTGATGACTCTCCTGGCGACGTGGAAGGCTGGAGCTGCGTATGTGCCCATGGAGCCAAGCTTCCCGCAAGCCAGAATCTCACATATACTGCAGGACGCACAACCAGCTTTGATAGTTTATGATGATACAGGTAGGATTTGAGGAAAATGTTACATCAGTCCATGATTTACTTTATTTTATCAAACTTTATTGTTCCAAAGTACAAATATACTTTTAACAAATGGCGGACTTAATGCTCAAAGCATTTTCTCCCAGTCAACTACATTATCTACTATTACCTACTATTACTTACTTTGTTTGCCGTGTGGTTTCGGGCAGAGTAGAATACGCCTTCTACGATATCCAGACGTGCAGTGGTCCCACTGCAAGTCTGGATATCGTAGAAGGTGACTTAGAAAAGACAAGCTAGGCAGGGCTTATGAACTTGAGACCTCTCCAACAAAAATGAGGCGTCTGGCCAGCGTGGAGAGTGTAGGCCAAAATCTTTTGGCTGCTCTGACCAATTATGGCTCTGGTAGTACAGAGAGGGTCGTGCTCCTGCAGTGGAGACTAAAAGACCTGATGATGAGTTACTTTGGTCTCACTTGTAGGCAACACCTGTTGGTTTGTTGGTAAAGAAAGCCCAAGACTCTTTAAGTCTGTGGTTTACAATTTTTTAATAAAGTTGAATAAATAAATAAGACATCTGATAACATTTTCAAGATGCATACTGCCCATGTAAACGAGATCTTTGTTATAATTAATAATTATAATCATTTAAATCGTTTGTTTCTGACAACAAAATCCAAACAAAGGGTCACAATTGATCTTAAAAACCTAGGGTATTAGTAACAATAATTTAGGTATGGGTAATGAAACTTTTTTGTGAAGACGGTACGTGAAAAAACAAGAAACATGTAGAACATGTTTCGTGTGGAATGTAATTTGTTTCACGGTCTAGACTTGCCGTAAAAAATTGTGGTTTAAAAATATCCTGTTTATTGTACATAATACTTATTAAGCAGTAACCCGTCTTGTTACCATGGGCTTTGGTCAGTTACCGTAAAACTAAGAGCCTGTCGCACTTGACGATCTCGTGAGTAAAGATCTGTATATCGCGACCCTTTGTATAAAATTTCATTTACTTCAAATAAATATACGAAAATAAATAAATAAAATAAAATAAAAAAAGCCTGTTTATTTAGTGACTAATTAAAATAAGAATACATTTTTAAATAATAAATTAGTAGATAATGACTTTAATTATTATTATTTTTTTATTCTGTTATTAATAATTCAATTTCGTTAAATAGCTCCCATGCTGATCTGGGAGAAATAAAAAAACTTTGAATGTACCAGGTGCTTCTCTTCCCACGCAGATCGTAAAAGCCGATCGAGGGAATGGGCAAAAATGCAAATCATGTTAACAGGCGATGCGGCTAGCAACCCATCACTGTATTGATTGCTTTTCCATCTTCCCGCCCACCATGACGCTAAAAGTGGCTTTTGGGTCTTGCGGCCCTGGGCTCTGCATAGAACCGCAAGACCCAAAATGCTCTGTCTGCCCCATTAGGGATAAAGACGTGATAGTATGTATGTATGTATGTTAAATAGCTTTAATATAATAATTATTATTCTTCAATAACTAATTGTATGTGATTAATAAGATTATAATTATAATAAGTGATAATAACATTTGCTTAAGTCAGCTGAATCTATCGGCTACAGACGCGTTGGTAGACCAAACGGAAGATGGAGAGACGAGATAGAATATACGAAAATACATAAAATAAATTCACTAAACACTAAATAAAAAATAGACCCCAAATCACTACGGCCGCAGTGCAGGATACCTAAGAGACTGGCGGCATTGCCTCGTTGTATGGCCAAACTAAATCTTATGTAGTAGTATAGTCTGAAGTTGTAAGTCAAACTCTTTTAGCTTTTCACCCTCTATTAGTGGCCAAGAAATAAATAAGGCACATTGTATTGCCACGTTGTATGGCAATGCTGATTCTTTGAGCCAGATAGTAAGCCTTTTAGTCACGGAATACTTCAAGTAGACGTTTAGAAATCTTTTTAAATAAATTATGGGCTTAAGGACACCACGGACCAAAAGTTTCTATTTATTATATTATATTTTATTTATGTTACTTCCTGGAAAACTTCATTTTATGCAAATATAGTTACTTCCACATGACAATATTTACAATAAACAATATAAACTAACTAAACTTAATACTAAAAATAAATTAACTATAATCATATACAATTATAAATAAAAAATATCCCTTAAATCCTTCCCCTGCGGAAGAGTGCCCAGAAGGCTGGCAGCATTTTATTTATTGTTAGTTAACGTGCAGTTGAATTTTATTTATTGTTTTATTTTCAGCTAATCCTGCCATGTTCTCCGCCAGTGGAGTGTCAGCAGTGTCCTTTGAGGAGCTGACTCTCGAAGCCTGTAGCTTCTCCGCTGAAGAGCTCAAAGATAACGACATGCTGGCTCCATCTGGAGCAGATAGCATTGCTATCGTTCTGTATACTTCTGGAAGCACTGGAATCCCAAAAGGTACGGTAAAAGTACCTAGTAACCTTAAGTTTTCAAAATACCTTTTAGGTGAGTTGTTAGACCGATTGTTATAGCAAAACAGAGGTCCCGGGTTCAATCCCCGGTGAGGGTAAGTTGGAAAATGGCCTTTTTCAAATTATCCTGGGTCTTAGGTGTTTATCTATACACGATGATTTTTTATTGGTTTTGAAGCCGAAAGCCACTTCATAGGCATCGTTAGTAAGACCTAATTAGGTAGTCAAAATAAAAATTCAGAAACAAAAAATGTTGTCTAAAACTCGAAAGTAAAATTGTGAGATCAATAAGTAGTACCGCCGCCATACATCGCCCGCCGGCCGGCCGGGGTCATCGACATTATGCAGCTGTTTGGCCGGCGTAGAACTACGTGGTCTCGATCGGAAATCATTTAAGCAACTTTTTTATCTAATGACATACAGAAGTTTGGATTACGTATATGGATAGAGGAATTTATTAACTATACGACATTTTCTTTTCCAAAACCAATGAAAAGTCAGCGTGTATATGTATTTGTTATAAAATATAGTATCGTTGAGTAAGTATTCCATAACGACCATAACACAAGTCTCGAGCTTACTTTGGGGCTAGCGGCTAGCTCAATCGGTGTAATTTGTCCCTATATATTTATTTATTTATTTTATTTAAATTGCAAGGCATATAAGCTGTATGCCTTTGAGCAGTTTGGTGCAATATACTGATAGCTACAGCTTAATTGCACTAGGTAACATACCTATACCAAAGAATAAGTAGATAATCACATCATGAACAAGGAAGACTAGGCATGACGAATGGAAAAATATTTTTGGTCCATCGGTTAGATTAATAAAAAATATTGTACACGTATTTTTTTTTTCTCTGAGAAACCAAAAATGACAAAGATACAGCGCAATGAAATTTCGTGTGACGTCACACTTAAGCACGATTTTTACTTGAGTGTGACGTCTCAATCCCCTACTCCGGAACTTTGACGCTCCGTATCTTTGTGAATTATTACATTTTTGGTAAATTGGAAAATACGGGTCCATTTTTTGGATAATCTAAAAGACGGACTAATTACAATCATAGTTTCGGACCCTGTCGCCACCCCAAATCTCTCAATTCTATTATGATTTGAAGCATCAGCGTAAATTCCTACCATAAGTAGGTTGAACTGTCTCTTATTTCCATTCTTCCACCAGTTTACTTTTCTAAATTTTGTAATAAACGACTTTTTTGCACTAAGCCGAGAATGTTTACAATTTCTTAATCACAGGTGTTCGCCTCCCCTACTCTGCGATCTGCAACCGCCTCTGGTGGCAGTTCCACACCTTCCCGTTCTCAAACACAGAGGCTACCTGCGTGTGGAAGACAGCCCTTACTTTCGTAGACTCGGTCTGCGAAATCTGGGGCCCGTTGCTCCATGGAAGGACCTTGTTGATTCTGTCGAGGGAGACGACGAGAGATCCCCAGAAGTTGGTCACAGCTTTGGCAGAGAATCAGGTGTGTATTTACCTCTATGTTTACGTGGATTATACCTGATTGATACTCTGGTTTTAATATTCCAAGTATCCAAAGAAATAGGTGACTTCATTTTTAAATTTTTGAACAAAGATGGGTCTCATATTCGTATTTTAAGTCATGATGAAGTTAAATAATGCCCAAAAGGGTAACTTATGATTAAGAGCAGCTTAAGGTTACGAGTAGGTTAAGTTAAAGTGTTCTTTGTCTAAACTCGTTACAAAAAATCTGCTGCCTCAGAGTTAACACAGCATCATCATCATTTCAGCCGCATAACGTTCACTGCTGGACATATACATCTCCCAAAGAGAGTATCACAGTACTGGTAGCGGCACGAAACTCTATAGCGCAGACCAAAATTGCGCAGAAGTCAAAAATTTGTACTGTACCCATGCGCAGTATTCCCTTTATATTTCACTCAGCGCTAAACTTACGTGCCGCTACGTATCTTTGTATGTAAACTCCTGAAGCTGACCCACCTATAACACAAAAATGTAGGTAACTATTCTACTTCCAGGTTGAACGTCTAGTCCTAGTCCCGACGCTTCTCCGCTCTATCCTCATGTACCTCTCCCTCAACCCCTCCGAGAAGCCCCTCCAGCACCTCAAGCTATGGGTGTGCTCCGGAGAGACCCTCAGCAAGGACTTGGCCGCGCAGTTCTTCAGATATTTCGGGGACCAGGGCGGGTACAAGCTGGCTAACTTTTACGGTAGCACAGAGGTCATGGGAGACGTGACGTATTACGTCTTGGAGCGGGCGGGACAACTAGACATGTTTGATACTATTCCTATCGGTGAGTCTTTTCTGATATTCTTTTGTTTGGACGTGATATGCTTGGAGGTAATGCTGCAGTGCAGTTTGTTGCAGCATCTCCTGCACGCTAGCACTAAGTAAGCGGCAGTAAACTTAGCTTTATCTAACAATAGTGCAACAAAACAAAGTGACGACTATTAAGAGACGTTATAAATATACTATGATAATAAAGATATATTTGCTTTGACTTTAATACTCACAGGCTCTTTGTTTATATTTTTTCTCTGTTTTAAAGCTTCTGTTATCTGTTCTTTTAATTTATTTAGTATAGAAAAAATACACTATAACGTCTTTACCCCTATTGGGGTAGCCAGGGCCAGGGCCATTTATAACTTTAGGCTTTATCCACCCCGTAAAGGGTAGTCTATCGCAGTGGTACCATTAGTGTCTCAGAACACTTTGCCGAAAGTTCATTGGATGAAGTTCAGCGGCTAAAGATCGAAAGCAATGACACACTTTCTTTCTTCTCAAATAGGGGTGACAACAGGATCCAGCCGAAAAGTATGATTGTAATTAATCCGTCCTTTATAATAATAAAAAATAATGGACCCATATTTTTCAATTTACCAAATTCACAAAGATACGGAGCGTCAAAGTTTCGGAGTAGGGGCTTGCGTTACCTAGCCGTGACGTTACGCGAAATTTAAATGCGTCGTAACTTTGTCATTTTTGTTTTTTTAGAGAAATGAAAAATATTTTTTAATAATCTAACCGATGGATCAAAACTATTTTTCCATTTGTCATGCCTTTTGAGCTCCTTGCTTGACAAAATACTTTTCATTCCCTTAGGAACGCCACTTGACAACTGTGCCGTGTATCTTTTGGACGAGGAGATGAACCCAGCTTTAGAGTCGGAGCCTGGAGAGGTGTGGGTGGCGGGACACAACCTGGCCGCGGGGTACGTCGGCGCGCAGGGAGCTGACAAGTTTGTGGACAACCCACATGCTGACCATAACGGTAAGTTT
Source organism: Acrobasis consociella (assembly GCA_963555685.1). NCBI lineage: Eukaryota > Metazoa > Arthropoda > Insecta > Lepidoptera > Pyralidae > Acrobasis > Acrobasis consociella. The sequence continues at coordinate 4,539,156 of OY743127.1, forward strand.
GAGTTCAGAATGTTTCCCAGTCGCGTTATACGAGTATCTGCTATCCTATGGTATCATCAATATCTTATCTTTGCCAAACATCAGTAAACAAACATTTCAGATTTATTTTTTTCGAATGGTGGCTACGTAAAGTCAGGGCAAAGATATATTACATCCACCATAGATGGTCACGTGTAGTGTTCGCCGTGTGGTTGCCGGCAGAGTAGAATAGGACCACTCCAAGTCTTCCCGTGGATGTCGTAGAAGGCGACTTAGGAAGTACAAGCTAAACAAAGCATATAAACATCAATAGGCCCTCTCCAACCCGTCTGGCCGGCGTGGAAAGCGTAGGCCAAATCCTCTGTCTGCTCTAGCCAAGTATGGCTTTGGTAGTACAAAGAGGGTCGTGTTCCTGCAGTGGAGACTAAAAGACGGCATGATGAATAGTTAGTTGCACGAACCCAAGCAAGGTTGCAGTGGATGCAGATAGCTTCCAATCGAAAATTTGTGACTTTACGATAGCCATAACAAAAAATGTTTTCTTGTAGATTTCAGTCGCCTCTACCGCACTGGAGATTTCGGTATCCTTCAGAAAGGAGTCATCCTGTACGCTGGACGGACAGACTCGCAAGTGAAGATCAGAGGCCACAGAGTGGACCTGCAGGAGGTGGACCGAGCGGTAGCTGCCGTACCTGGAGTGGAAAAATGTAAGCATCTCTTTCGTCTTCTATCCTTTCCTCGTTTCTTTTTCCCCTTACCCGTTTCCCCTTGTTATCACCCCGGTCCTTTTTCCCCTTACCCATTTCCCATCTCCCCGGTTCTTTGTCCCTTACCTTCCTTTTACCCGTTTTCCCTTGTCCCCGAATATACAGACAAAACCCGAAATAGCGTAACTAAATAGCAAGCTGTAGTGATAATGGGAAATTTGGCGTTCCTCTGAATTGCAACGCCATCCACATATCTTTATATTGTATTGTATGATTTTTCGCTTTTTGCAGCCGTGTTATTTCTTAATATTGAGTAAAAGATGTCTACAGATACATCTCACGTTTTTATTCCTGGTAGACAGAGGCCGTTGCTGAGACCTCTAAGCTCTTCAGTTTCCGGTTTTTCGTCTTAGAAGCATATAAAACTGAGTATCGTAGAACACTCGGTTGGAACGAAGTTACAAAAATTTAAGCCCCTAAAAAGACCCCCAAAAATTCCAGCTCCTAAAAAGGTTCATGACGGAAAAAAATTACACTTTTTTCGATCCATCTTACCATCCGTCCGAAAAGGAACTTCAATAAAAAAAACTTTATCTCCGTCAGGCGTGGTGCTGTGCTACGGCTTGGAACGCGGCAACCCCGAGATCCTGGCCTTCGTCACCATCGACCCCACCGCCAGGCTGGCGGCCCAACACATCGAGGCCAGCCTGAAGAGCTCGCTGACCAGCTACATGATCCCGCAGGTGAGGATATAGATGACGATAGGCACTGGTTTGGACGTTGTCTCGGACTCGGACTTTCAAGGAGAAGAGTTTTTAACTGACTTCCAAAAATGAGGAGGTTATCAATTAGTCGTGATCTTTTTTTTATGTATGTTCACCGATTATTCGAAGACGACTGGACCGATTTGGAAAATTCTTTTTTGTTTGAAAGGATAAACTTGTTAGGTGGTCCCAAAGAAATTTCATCAAAAATTGATTTTGACTTTGATATAAAAGGAAAATATACCTAAAAGTGAACTTGTATTTTCTTTTTATTTTCATATCTCAACAACCTCCTAACTGTATGGCCGATCTAACCACCATATCTCTACGATTGGCATTTCTGAATATCTTCGGAGTGTTACATTACAACATATCGCCTAAGAATATCCGCTATGCCAATTATCTGAAGAATTGGCATAGCGGACATTGAACATTGAAGACTGGCTTTAAAATCTACCATTATATGTTTGGGATTCGTGCAGTAACATACAATACGACATGACATGATGAAGATGAGTCTTCTCCCTCAGGTGATCGTGATAGAAACCGTGCCATTGCTCGTCAACGGCAAAGTGGATAGACAAGCGTTGTTGAAGATGTACGAGAATACCAATAATAATGGTAAGTAAAAAATAAAGAAAGAAAAATTCTACATACATATTATTTTATTTTTATTTTGTCCGGAACTAGTTAGTCTATCGTCCATCGAGAAAATGCTGCTAAGCCTTTTGTTTCCGCCTTTATCTGCATAAGACAGGCACAACACTTAGGGTAAGGATTTGACATCAACAGTTGTTGTAAAATTAATAAAAAGCCTACGATATTAATTTGATGTATTAAATGCTGCGTTAACTGCCAGTTCAAATATCCGCATTTAAGTTTCCAGTACCTTGGCGACCGAGCTTCGCTCGGTTACATCTCAAACATTAACTTAATTTTTTTTAAACTTGTCTAAAAACAATGCAAAATAAAAAAAAAATATAAACATAAACATAAAAAAAAACAAAAGTAAGTCACCGAGTGGGATTCGAACCCGTAACACTTTTTCTAGCGGTCGGTATCCTTAACCGCTGAGCTAAAAACAAGGCGGTCGACGCGACCATATTCTGCGTGGAAAGAAAAACGCATGAAAACTCGAAAACACGCGTTTTCCCAAACATAAAACTAATCTAGATCGATTGTTTACCCCCGAAAACCCCCTTATACAAATTTTCAGCGAAATCGTTAGAACCGTTTTTGAGATAACAGAAATTTATAAATATATATATATACAAGAATTGCTCGTTTAAAGGTATAAGAGTACCTGGGCGACCGAGCTTTGCTCGGTTACATCTCAAACATTAAATATTTTTTTTAAACTTGTCTAAAAACAATGCAAAATAAAAAATAAACTTAAACATAAAAAAAAACAAAAGTAAGTCACCGAGTGGGATTCGAACCCGTAACACTCTTTCTAGCGGTCGCTATCCTTAACCACTGAGCTAAATCAAGGCGGTCGCGGCGCGACGAAATTAGCGACCATATTCTGCGTGGAAAGAAAAACGAAAACACGCGTTTTCCCAAACATAAAACTAATCTAGATCGATTTTTTACCCCCGAAAACCCCCATATACAAATTTCCAGCGAAATCGTTAGAGCCGTTTTCGAGATCACAGAAATTTATAAATAAATATATATATATACATACATACATACAAGAATTGCTCGTTTAAAGGTATAAGATATAAGATTACAGCGCCTCCTATTTTTTGTAAGAATGAACTTTGCTTTTCGCTACTACATGTCTTATCGTCATACATTAATGCTCAATGTTGCTTGACACTGCTGAAACGCGGATACGCAGATGGCGCTGCTCTCTCAAAGACAGGAAATTCATATAAGTTGAGTTAACTTCATCAATTTTAAGAATTAGCTAAGAATAAAGATGAGTATTACATACAGATGGCAAGAACGGAGGAGTGTTGCGAGGACAGGGAACGGGGACGTGAGATTCCGTCTGTATCTAAGGCCCAACGCAGACGACACACTATGCGTGACGCACTTTTTAGTCTGTGACAGTCTGTGAAAATAGAACGGATGGAATCATATGCAGTAACGCACACGGTGAGCGCCGGACTTTTTGCGCGTCGTGTGCGTTACTGCTTTTGATTCCATGGGTTCTATTTTCACAGACTAAACAGTGCGGCACGGTTTAGTCTGTCGTCTGCGTTGGTCCTAATACTTATATTAAGTCTGTTGAACTAGGTTCTGTCGGTGGAGTATTTTCCATGTCTCCATATTTTTGAGTATGACCTCCCTAACGACACGACTTACAAATTTTTCTTTTACATCCTTGAACGACCTTCTAGATCTTCCTTTTCCTCTCCTAAACAAGCTACATTTATAATTTCCCAGACGACTCAGCAATAACCCTGGACATCGACTACTCGGGAGTAGACGAACGAGACATGGAAGCCGCCAGGGTGCTGTTCTCTACCATCGGCGAGGTGCTCGGGCGGGCGGCCAGAGGTGCGCTGTCGGTGAGGGCCGGCTTCTTCGAGCTGGGAGGGAACTCCCTCAACTCTATCTACACCATCACGAAGCTCAGAGAGAGAGGATACTATATCGGTAAGCAATATTGACCAAAACAGCGCGCCGATAGATCGTGAGGCGGCAAGACCATTCGAGACATTCTCTGGCAACATTCGGGAATTTATCAATTCAGAGTCTCGCGGTCACAGTTACTGTTATTAGTATTATGGGATTTACGGCAGAAGGGTCGTCGAAATATCTGGCAAAAAACGAAATTAAACGCGGTAAGTCCCGTAATACTAATAACATTCGAGAATTGTATACAAAGAGGAGCTGCTGTTTCGCCAGTGTCCTACCTTACCAGACTTTTCAAGCTGCCTAAAGGCATCTGAGAGCTTTACGATTTCCATACAATAATAATAATAATAAAATTAAGGAATAGGTTTTGGCGGGAGCGCCACATGACAACAACTTCTCCAAAGGGCCTCTACGTGTTGGATCTGTATCCCCACGCAAGCCTCTCAAAGGACCGGGGTGAAAAGACCCGTGATTCTCAAAGGAGATACATAAAATTAAAATAATAATAAAAAACAGTTACGAAAAATACTCGGTCTATGATCGGGACCAACAGCTTAAAGTGCCTTCCGAAGCACGGAGGAGCTCGAGATATTTTTATTTTATTTTTACTTCGGTGACCAGAAGTAAAAATAAAATGAAATAAAATAAATTTAAGAAGACCTAATGGATGGTATACTACTGGTAAACTTAACTAATTCCCGCCGTACTACTCAGTTCCTCTCTTACCTTAACAGTAAAAAGTTTCATCTCCCATCCCCGTGACCAAAAAACAGAAATTTTGGGCACTGGTGACTTCAATGGTTGACGTAGACTTTTCCTCCATTCCAGAAATCAGCGACTTCTTAGGAGCAGCAAATCTAGGAGAGGTTCTGTCTCACATGAGCACGGATCCTGAACGCCGGAGCGACAGCCAGGAGCCTAAGTTCACTGCTGAGCTGATGAGAGATGAGCACAAGCAGCAAGTGATAGAGTAAGTACTAGTGCATACATCCCTCCAAAAACATTTTGATTTAAAGTACTGCCTAGACCAAGGGCGGATCCAGCTTTGATGCCAGGGGGGTCACATAGTCGTGGCCAAGTCGCAAGATAAATTAATTTTTATAATCATAGATACAAATACAAGTAATAAGTAGGCATTTTATTAATGTTTGTAAATAATAATTGAAATATTAATTAAATATTGAAAGTAATTACATAAAAAATGTATAGTGACAAAAATACATAAAAACATAATGTTTGACAATTTTAATTAGTGGTAACTTAGGTCCAGGGTGCGTCATGACCCCATTACCCTCCTTGATCCCTGGATCCGCCCTTAGCCTAGACGGGTAAGTACCCACATATTGCGTACACTGTAGTAAAGTAATCAGATCTATGAAGACACTACTAATCACGCCTTTATTCTTAAAAGCCAAACGCTACTTTGGGCTTGCTGGTGGGTTAGGAACTTACTACAGTCTGTGAGCCACGACGCGTTGTGGCCTATTATTTCGCTCAATGACCGATTTCGGTCTTTCGCGTATAAAGTAAAAGTAAAAAGTAATTTTCATTTATTTCCTCGATCGGCTTCCACAATCTGCGCGGGAAGAGAAGCAGCTGATACATTCTAAGTTTTTCTTTTTTCCCAGACCGGCATGGAATTTTTATCACGTCTATGTCCCACAGGGATAAGCAGAGACTGTGGGCATCCACTTGCTACGATCCTGACAGATCTCTTTCGCTTCATACAATAGATTTAGAAATAGGGGGGTTACTCCAAATAATACGTTATTCGTACGATAGTGACGTCCTTTTTCTATACATACATACATACATACTATCACGTCTTTATCCCTAATGGGGCAGACAGAGCATTTTGGGTCTTGCGGCTCTATGCAGAACCCAGGGCCGCAAGACCCAAAAGCCACTTTTAGCGTCATGGTGGGCGAGAAGATGGAAAAGCAATCAATACAGTGATGGGTTGCTAGCCGCATCGCCTGTTAACATGATTCGCATTTTCGCCCATTCCCTCGATCGGCTTTTACGATCTGCGCGGGAAGAGAAGCAGCTGGTACATTCTAAGTTTTTTCATTTCTCCCAGACCAGCATGGGAGTATTTATATATCCTTTTTCTATGTCAAACCAAATTAGACTTTATCATCATACGTTAGTGCTCAATGTTGCTTGACACTCAAACGCGGATACGCAATAACGTCTGGCTTGCGTACCGCTTTTGGAGTAACCACCTAGGAATATTTTCTCTAACTACGTATTTCTAACTCGCCAGCATGGTCGTGTCCTCATTCTACGAGAAGGCGGAGTTGGAGCAGTTCCTGAAGCACGAGATCGAGCCGCTGGACTACGCGGTGTGCATCGACCTGTGCTGGCCGGCGCTCATACAGGCCAGGCTCAGCGTGGTGCTCAATGATGGTAACTTTTATTATTAGGGTTCCGTAGCCAAATGGCAAAAACGGAACCCTTATAGATTCGTCATGTCTGTCTGTCTGTGTCTGTCCGTCCGTATGTCACAGCCACTTTTTTCAGAAACCATAAGACCTATACTGTTGAAACTTGGTAAGTAGATGTATTATGTGAACCGCATTAAGGTTTTGACACAAAAATAGAAAAAAAACAATAAATTTTGGGGGTTCCCCATACTTAGAACTGAAACTCAAAAATTTATTTTTCATCAAACCCATACGTGTATGGATCTATGGATAGGTCTTCAAAAATGATATTAAAGTTTCTAATATCGCGGGAGACACTTCCAAAGTGGAAAAAAGTGTGTCCCCCCCCCGTAACTTCTAAAATAAGGGAATTATAAAACTAAAAAAAATACATGTTGTTCATTACCATAAAAACTACCAGCGAAAATTGGTTTGAACGATATCTAGTAACTAGTTTTTTTTTAATACGTCATAAATCATAAACGGCAATTTACCTTTCATTCAAAAATTCAAAAATTTAAAAAACATACTACAAGATTTTATATTATGTTATTTGCTACTACGGAACCCTTCATGGGCGAGTCCGACTCGCACTTGGCCGCTTTTCTAACTACTTCCAAGCCCAAGTACTTCCAAAATTAACTATTATGACATCAAAATATAGAGTTCAGTATAAGTAGGTATAATTGGTAAAAAAAACTCTACAGTAGTTTTACGTGAGTGGTTACGTAATCAGTTACCAAATAAGATTTTTTTACTCCTTTTGTAACCTCATGCTGGTCTGGTAGAAATAAAATAAAAAACTTAGAATGTACCAGCTGCTTCTCTTCCCACGCAGATCGTAAAAGCCGATCGAGGGAATGGGCAAAAATGCAAATCATGTTAACAGGCGATGCGGCTAGCAACCCATCACTGTATTGATTGCTTTTCCATCTTCTCGCCCACCATGACGCTAAAAGTGGCTTTTGGGTCTTGCGGCCCTGGGCTCTGCATAGAACCGCAAGACCCAAAATGCTCTGTCTGCCCCATTAGGGATAAAGACGTGATAGTATGTGTGTGTTGTAACCTCATACATAAGTAGGTACGATTAAATGAAGATTAGTCGGATATGCCGAATAGTTTGTTCAATTGTCGATCGCTGACTTATGTTAGCCATTTGATTAGAATGAAACTAGTCAACATTTTCGACTAGAAATACCGTGAAAAAATTACTTTTAGACCATAAGTAAGTATTAGACTCAACGATAGAGCGCGCTGTTGCTGCCATTATAGCATTAGGTTCACCACTGTTTTTTACTCTCTTTTATAAGTTTTTTAGAAACTTATTATTAATTTATAACAACTTTTTTTTTTACTTTCTTTTCTTTTTACAATAACTTTTATTAAAAGTGTTTTATTTAAATAAGAAGGATAAAATAATATACATATTAAAAAATAATTACTACTAATTTACCCAAAACATCGAATTCATGTGGCATGATGCCAAGAATGCTGGAAGGATTTCCGCGTAGGATCACAATTCTTTGTAATTATTATCTTTGGCAATACTCATATGTTGAGCGAAATAGCACAATAGCAGCTTAGTTGAAAGTCACATATTTTCAATAATATTTTTTTCAGGTTCGGGATCACTGATAGCCGTAGCGTTGAACTTCGACGTTCGGGACGAGCCTGAAATAGACCTGACAGGTGGTCTTGCCAAGATTATGGGCTTCCTAGAGTACGTGGAGGGTTCCGTCAGGGACGTCTTGCCGGAGGGCAAAGGTAAGTTTTTAATTTTTATTTACGGACAAATCACATAGATTGAGATTTGAGCTAGTTCCAAAGTAAATTCGAGACTTGTTTTATGGGATACCTACTAACTCAACGAGACTATATAGATAAATATCCAAGACCCAAGTCAATCTGAAAAAGAGCACTTTGCATATTGACCTGACCGGGGATAGAACCCGGGACCTCCGATGTGGCAGCCTGGACACTAGGCTACAGAGGTCGTATTTCTCTAAATTCTTTAATTTATTTTTAAACACTACATAGTATACACGACTTAATAGTTTTAAGAACTAAAACGCGTCTACGAAATTATTCATACATACATACTACACGGAACAGTTTTCGAAACACATAACCCTCCTTTTGGCTTCGCCGTAGTCGGGTAAAAACGAAGTCGCTTCCCGTTTAAACGTTCATAAAAGGAATTATTGCATTGAATGTATTTAAATTTCTCTTTTGCAGGTGCCATCCTTCATTCCTTCATGATGGCCACAGCTTCGAACCTGTCTCCCCGTGACAATGTGTCTGCCATCAAAGCTTTGGAGCACGCCACCATGAGAGTAGCTAGAGATAGACGATTTAAGGGCGTGTTCACTACTAACACCAGTCCGCTTACACAGGTATTTGTTTAAGATTAATTTTAATGATAATTTCTCATACAGCAACGGACCGAATGGATGCCAATGAAGATAGGCTTTTGCAGTGGCCAGAATTATATTTCGACATATTTTCTTTGGGGAAAGTTGTTCATTGTCTCGGACTGAATTCACCCTTAAAATAGTTTCAGTACATTTTGTTAGACCTTATACTTATATATTAAACTTACTCGCAATTTAACATTATAAACTATCATTTAATTCACAGCAACTTGGCAGAGACGTCCTCGGCTTCCAGACCCTCTTAGACTACCAAATCAACCAATATGTAGACGACAATGGAGAAAGGATCTTCGGAAAAGCTGATGATGAGATGCGTGCTATTGTGTGCTGGAAACCAGTTGAATTGTGATATTTTAAGCTTTAATTTACCCTGAACGTGAATGATCACATATTGGATAACATTCCTGTATGTCGTTACTTTTTTAGAAGTTACACTATTTAGTAGCATATTTCCTAACACACTTCTTTGTGTATAGTGTGAAGTTAAAATTAGGTCTCTCCTAATTTACTTAACAATTAATTTTTCAAATTATAATTTTAAACTTTTTTTTGTTATTCTCTTGACATAGTAAAAAGACTCATATCTCCGACTTCTATTGAATTTACTCTTGATTTTAGGCCAGTCTTTTCTACAGTCAGCTATAACGATCTATTCCTATATTTGTGTCAGTATAAAATACCTAGTTTAAGTATAAATATAGATTATGTTTGTATAATTGTTAAGTGAGTATGTTTTAAGCGAATGATAGTTGCATGGCGTACATATAAAATACTTATACATTAATAGCAATTGTGAATAAAAAATTTATTACAACATTTTACAACATTAAAACTGAGGCATATAGTTGATCATTACCAATTAAAATATCAGTATTATTTATAATTGTGAGTTGTAAATAAGTGTACCTAAAATATGTTCCTTTATATAATAACGTGATATTGTAAAATTACTGTATTTTGAAATTATATAAAAAATGTTGTTTGTGATTTATCATTGTGTTCAATTTTACTCTTTTGATGGCAACTACTAAAGCTAAAAATGACAATTAATATTTAAGTTTAAATAGGTATAAGATCTCTTATTTAATTTATTGTTAATGTGATACCTGAGTTACAGTTTAAGTACCTAAATTGTACTATATTAACTAATTAAGTTATTTGAATAAAGTGCGTGATAAATTCAAAATAAAACATTGATCATTATAGGTCGAATTGAACAGTTTTTTATTTATAATTTTGACAATACTAGGTAACTGGTTACGAAGGGAGTCAAAATAATTATACTGATATACTTTTGGCTTATTTAAAACAAATATCCCCAAACAAAAAAAAAAAACAAAACAAATATTTATGATATTATTATTTATTGGTAGTAGATTAATATTAATGACTAGACATTTGACTAGACAAATCACAAGTATAATTGACTACTCTTATAACAACAAATAAATATTTGAGTATTAGTAATAATTAGGCAAATGTAGTTTAATCCGAACGACATAAAGATTTGTGTGTCTGTATTTACTACATAAATAGTAGTTGAGTAATAAATGCATATTCATTATGTTACTTAGTACAGCTCCTAAATGAGTAGATTAGTATTCCGATCACATAAGAAGGTAGGTATATTAATACAACTTGATGATAACAACATACCTCTACCTCTGCTCTAACCTAAGTTCTTTGACTACAAATCTTGAACTTTACAAACACGATAGTTGTCCGCCGTTATTATTTCAGTGTCAATCCAAATTAGATTTTAACGTCATTAGGTAGTGATCAGTGTTGCTTGAAATTGCAACGCGGACACGTATGCCATAAAATTGTATATTGAAGCAAAGGGTCCTGAGGTGCTATTTTTCAAATGCGGAGTCACTAAACGAACGATTTTTTGTATGGAAAAACCATTCGTTTAGGTCACTCCGCGTTTCAAAAATAGCACTTCTGTCCTGTGTAGTCACACAAGTAGGTACTTGATAATTTTTTTTGGTAGGTAACATACTACACTACAATCGGTTAAAATAACCTAGACATGCAATCAGTACGTTAATAGTTTGATTTAATATGCGTAATTAACTCTAACTTAGTTAGGCATAGTATAGTGTATATAAGTACTGTAAGTACAATCTCAATTGTTTTCCTAAAGTTTTGTGTGTCCTTTTAATTATTCTAAGATGTAAAATTTCAAATCGTACAGACGAATCGAGTATAATTGACTATAAAATTCAGTTAAAAGTAAATTAAAATAACTTATTTGCTAGAAAATTAGCAAAACCAAGTTTTGACTGGTGGTTTGCCATCCTTAGAAACCTCATGTCAAATGGGACCAATACCAAACTTTGTCAAATCTGGTACATCAATATCATCCAAATCCGGCTTCATCGAAATATAACCCGTCATATCTGGTTTTATAGGCACGTAATCATCTGTACCATCATTCAAATCAACGATTGGATCTTTTAATAAGTTTATATTGTCAAATTCTGAATTTATGTTTGCCTCATTCAGTAATTTCAAGGACTCTTCTAAAGCAAGATGGCCGCGATGTTCGGGTGTATGCCCGCTAGTTGAAGGGGTTTCAGTGTTGCCAGATTTGCGGTGGTGTAAAGAGTTGTTGGTGGAGCCCATGTATGGAGGAGGCTGCGGCCTGTTGTAGCTCCCGGCTAGATTGGTTGTAGATTTTGGACTGTATGGACGAACGAGGCTGTTGTTGGGGCTGAAAAAAATTTAAATGGTAATTAAACATTACCATTTTAAACGTTAGAGGAGCTCGGTGGCCCGGTGGGAGTGCGCATTACAAGCGCTTCCGCAAGTAAAGCGACACCGGGCGTGGTCCACACTTGGATGGGTGACCAGACCACAAGTGGTATATAAAATTTTTCGAGCTCCTCCGTGGTTCGGAATGCACGTATAAGCCGTTGGTCCCGGTTGTCATCATTGTATGGCAGTCGTCAAGCTATGTCAGATGCCTTTAGGCAGCCTGAAAAATCTGACACTAGTGTTGGCCACTTACACACACGAAAAACAAACAAATATTTTAAACTGACTTCCAAAAAGGAGGAGGTTATCAATTCGTCGCGATTTTTTATTGTGTAAGTTCACCGACACATACACAATAAAAAGATCTTTGTTGAAAAAGGTATAGGTACTTGTTAGGTAGTCCCGTAGAAAATTTATCAAAATCAGTTATGTAGTTTGCGGGTGAAGACAATTTTTAGTTTAAAAAATATTAGGTTTGGAAAGTTTTTTTTAAGCAACACACACACTTTTCACGTCTTATCCCTATCGGGATAGCCAGAGCCTAAAACCGTAAGACCCAAAGGTCACTTGTACTTTAATTTGTTTTGCAATAACATTGTTTATTTACCTTACGCCAACACTTTTGTTGCTGGTGTTGTCAGCGACTTGTGTTTGTTCAGTGTTTCCGGTTCCATAGCGACATAATTCCACTTTGCTGGATTTGTGACCTCTGAAAAATACGGTTAGATTAGTAGTCATTCAGTACTGGGTATTTACAAATGATTTAATAAGTAAATAACGAGTTTCTTTCATCTTTAACTAAGTAGTTCTTGTAATCTGTTAAACTTGCCTTTTTAAGTAGATTTTTACTAGGTACGTATTTGTTATAAAGACATAGACTTATCGATGAAAACCTCTTATGAGTACATTTTACTTACATCAACGTATTTATGTATTCATTTTTATATAACAATATATTTTCTTTATTGTTTGCTGTACATACCCCCAAAAGATTGCTTTCTCAGCATCACCTGTTGGTTGACTGGTAGAAAAGGCCTCAGGCCTTAAGTCCGCCATTTACATGTATTGTAATAAAGTTAAACAAATAAAATAAAAAACGACTTAATAGTAGTTAAAGAAGGTAAAATGTACCTATAGACGTCTGGCTACTACGGTTAGGTGATTCTCAAACACAGCTAATGTTTTTGGAGTAGGGCCCTGTTCGATGGATGTTATTTTGTTAGTACGAGAAATAGAAAAAAATAGTAAAACTTCAAATCAAATGTAGATAACCTTTTCCGTCGGTGATATGCTATACAAATATGAAAAATATTCTCCAAAAAGTAATCTGACTCTGGATCACGCCTGAAAGTAATAAATCAATACAAAAACAATTAAAAAAGTAAATAAAGAAAAACCAAATTCTTATAAAATAAAAACAAAAATTAAACTAACGACACCACTAAGAGATTTGAATCATCATTTCGTTGCAGAAAATCCACTATTCTTCACTATTATAGACAGCTATTTGTTGTGCCTTTCGAAATTCTCAGACGCTCAATATATTTTATGGTATCTACTTGTAGTAACCAATCTAAATTGAACTAGGGGGGGTGCAAGGCTACCGAGGTCTGCCTTATTAATTAATTTGTACTGGTTTTTACATAAAGGCGTACCGAGGAATCTAGGAGTTCAAAAAAACGTGGATTTCTAAAAGTACCTATAACCAGTTATGACTTCGTTGTCATTATGTCTCAAAGTTCTTAGATTCTGAAAAAAACTATTTTAACACATTTCAGGACACGGCTGTGGACGTAATTCAATTGTTATTTCTTGTATCTGGCCGAGTGTCCTGCACTACAATGTGTTAAGCTAATAACAAAATATAAATACTAAGTAAAATTCTAGTGTTTGAAACTGGTCTGGGTACGCCTATGCTTTCACAAATTAATTTACCTAAATCGACTCGCTAATAACATAATATACTCACATTGATGCATAATGGAAGCACAACACCGCAGTCAAAGCAGCAACAGACAGAAGCATCAGTAACAGCGGCACAGCCACCGCGGCTGTCAGCTGCTTGGTGTAGCTCCGTGATGGTAAGGCATGTCTGCTCGGAGCCGACCACACGTCCCGAGTGTCCAATGCTGAGAAGGACTTGGCTGACTTGCTGGTGTTCGGGATCTCTGTTAGGTATTCCAGGTGCTCTGTTGTTCTTTCTTTGTAGATTGTGTTGTACTGGAATAAGCGGAATGAAAAAAAAAATTGTACTGTGAAATCTACTATTTGATAGAAAAATTAAAACCATACTTAAAGAACGAACAAATATAATTATTGGTATATGATAGGTATTGATAGGTATTGACGTGCAAAAAATATGCCGTGTGGTTTCCGGTAGAGTAGAATAGGTCCACTCCAAGTCCTCCCGTGGATATCGTAGAAGGCGACTTAGGAAATACAAGCTAAACAAAGCTCATAAACATCAATGAGACCTCTCCAACCCGTCTGGACAGCGTGGAGAGTGTAGACCAAGTCCTCTGGCTGCTCTGGCCAAGTATGCCTCTGCTAATGCAGAGAGGGTCGTGCTCCTGCAGTGGAGACAAAAAGACCTCATGATGATGATGATGCAAAAAATATACGTAAATGAAATCTCACCGCCTATAACAAAAATATTGTTGTACGAGTTGTACGTTACCTTAGGTCTATGACACTTTGAGGTAACGCAGGACGGCGCGTGTAACCTACATACTGCATTTTATAATTTGACTCTTTTTTGTCGTATTAGTGCAATAAACGCATTCCGTGGTATCGGTTGGGTTTTGATTATTGCCGTCCTTGACACCTGCATCCAACATCCCGAACACACCGTGTCCACCTAACATATGCATCATCTACATGTACTGAGACCATAGGTACTGTCCAGTACATTATTATATTTCAATAGTATTCCTCATCGGAGTAGCAACATTTACAAAAATTACATTTTTACTCCTTTCGTAACCAGTTACGAACGGAGTCATTTCATTTGCCTGTACGTTCTTTATGGTATAAACCAGTGGTTCAAAAACTTATTTTGTCTACTTTCTTCTTTCTTCTTCTTCTTTCTGGGTCTCTTACCGCCCCCCTTGAGACCTGCAGCGCCCACAAGGGGGCGTTATCGCCCACTTTGGGAAAGACTGGTTTAAACTCATTTAGCCGTTAACAAACATACTTAACACATTGTTGAACACACTACCTCTATACACGTACATCAACTGTTATTTCTATTATGTCTGGCTGAGGAACCCAGCAATCTGTTAAGCGCAGAAGTATACCTACAAGACAAATATACATAGGTAATATATGTACGTTTACACATAATTATGCTAGTAATCTCACCAATTCAAATCGACACCAATCCAGCGTCAACTCGGCGTCTCGGAACAGTCTCTCGACCGTAGTCCGCTTATACTCCCTTGGGCAGCTGGGCAGGCGGGACAGCGGGCGGACCTCTTCTCGCAACCGCTTTATCTCCGCTGAAAAGGGCATGGAACTGCCCAGACGGACCACCAAGCTAAAAACAATCAATAAGAGAGAGTCAATAAGATTTTAGACTAAATTCTGGCCTAGTAGAAAGTAAGACCACATATATTAACATGACTACCGAACGATGAATCGTAACGTAAATAGATGCTGCAATGTGGACATACATACATACTATCACGTCTTTATCCCTAATGGGGCAGACAGAGCATTTTGGGTCTTGCGGCTTTATGTAAATACCAGCCGCAAGACCCAAAAGCCACTTTTAGCGTCATGGTGGGCTAGAAGATGAAAAAGCAATCAATACAGTGACGGGTTGCTAGCCGCATCGCCTGTTAACATGATTCGCATTTTTGTTCATTCCCTCGATCGGCTTTTACGATCTGCGCGGGAAGAGAAGCAGCTGGTAGGTACATTCTAAGTTTTTTCTTTTCTCCCAGACCAGCATGGGAGAGTTAAAGTAGTATCCACGACCTACTTACCCGACGACGTAAGTAGGTAAGTACCTACTACTTAACACAAGCGTGAACTCACGTGAACTAATTCACATGCAAATGCGAATACGTACTTACATCGTGTGGGAGTATTTAGTATAGTAGCCATTGAGATACGATACCGTGAATGTACTTAGCTATGAAACTGGGAAGTTTATTACGTAAACTCAAATAATGTTTAGAATATAATAGGACATATTTAAGTGGCGTCTAGGAATTTTCTGAGTATTGTTTTGATGTTTTCTATTTGTTTCCCTGTTAGTACATAGATACATACTATCACTTCTTTATCCCTAATGGGGCAGACAGAGCAATTTCCCTGTTAGTAAACACCGTTAAGTGACATGCCTGTAAAAAAATTACCACGGCTATACACACAATAACTGAGAAAATAACAGAAAAAAGAAATTTGGCATTTTCATACTAAAGTGTGCAGCCGCCCGGGCAATTTGTATGGGAATGTCGATTTTTTTTTTTGGTTTCTTCACTGTTGTTTTAATTTCAGCATACCTACTACTTACATAATAACTTACGTCATAAAAAAATAAGAATAGTGATCTAAATAGATCGTGGTTCGATCTATGTCCCTCATGCGTTCTATATCAATAAGCCACTCACACACACACACACACACACATGATAGAGGGTCTTTTTGTGGAACAATAAAATTAGGGATACGTACGTACCTAACCTGCTTATTAAAAACAAACAAAGAAACGTACTTGTGAATAGTTTGGTGCTTAAATAATAGTTAAATGGCCCTATATTATAACAATAAATATAAAGAAACTTAAATAATTACTAACATAATAATTGGGCAAGTGCGTGTCGGGCCACGCGCAGTGTATATATATGTGTATATATATATCCATGCCAAATTACAGCTTTCTAGTACTTATAGTTTCTCTGTAGGACCATGGACAGACAGAAAGACAGACAGACAGACAGACAGACAGACATGGCGAAACTATAAGGGTTCCTTGTTTACTACGGAGCCCTAATAAAAATGGTCTTTTTAGTCTCCATCTCCACTGTAGGAGCACAACTCTCTTTGTAATATTATACTTGAGCCATATTTGGTTAGAGCAGCCAGAGGACTTGGCCTACACTCTCCACGCTCGCTGGCCAGACGGGTTGGAAATGTTTCATTGATGTTTATAAGCTTTGTTTAGCTTGTATTTCCTAAGTCGCCTTCTGCGACATCCACGGAAAGTCATGGAGTGGTCCTTTTCTACTCTGCCGGAAACTTCACGGTACACAATAAAAATGTATAAGTATTACTAAAAAAAATGTATGAAAAGTGTCAATTTATGGTTGAAAATCTAAAGTCTAATAAAAAACTACGTACCCTTCACCATCCTCAGGCTTCAGCGGCAGCCTGGCTCCGAGGTCGATGGCTGAGGCCAGAAAAGTGGTGTACAGGTCCTGGCTGCTCTCTGGCCATAGCTTGGTTCGTAGGATGTCTTTTAGACGGGACATTCTGAAACAGAAATCATCATTATCATAATTTCAGCCGCATAACGGCTACTGCTGGACATAGGCCTCTCTATAGGGAATATTTATTGCTTGTGTTTTTTATGAGTAGACTAGGTACTTTCCGGGGTCAAAAATAAATTATTTGGTACGGTCAAAGATAATATAATTACTAACGGTACGGTTAAAAAAACAAAACGTAAAAGATAATGTCACTTCTCTTGATAATATCCATGTTCAACGTGATTTTAGACTTATTATTGCAAAAAAACTGATAATTTGAATCCACGAAACTATGACGTTATCATAGTCTGGCTGGCACTCGCTGGCCAGACGGGTTGGAGAGGGTCCTATTCTACTCTGTCGGAAACCACGCAGAATGCGCATTACTACGCTTTCGCAAGTAAAGCGACACCAAGCGTAGTCTGCACATGAATTGGTGACCACAAGTGGCATAAACATTTCTTGAGCTCCTCCGTGCTTCGGGAGGCACGTATAAGCCGTACGTCAGATGCCTGCAGGCAGCCTGAGAATACAGACATCAGTGTTGGCTACTTACACACACGAAAAAGAAAAAAAAACACACGGTGAGCTACTCTTATGTCTCTAGCTTACCTGTGCTCGTCCAGAAGATCTTCCACGTTCAGGTTGTCGATCTTGAGCTCCACTTCGTGCCGCGCCATCTTCTCCTTCGGCTGTACCTTCAACATGAGCAGCACGCGGCGCGTCTCGTAGTCTTGGCGGTTTAGGCCGATCACTTCCAACTAGAAAATAAAAAAAACTTGAGAGGTGTCAAGGCACGCCCGGATGGAACCAAGTTCGAGAGAGAGAGAGAGAGATAGAAACCGCGCACGCCGCACGGCCGAACTATAGCAAAAAGTGTCGTTACAACTTTGGTCTTAATTTTTTCCGTCTAGCCCCCTTACGCAACGCGCGATCAGGAACTTTGTTCTAATAAATAAATCAATTATACGGACAAATTACATACACTGATTGAGCTACACCAGTAGATGTAAAGTAAGTTCGAGACTTGTGTTATAGAAACTAACTCAACGATACTATATTTGATAACAAATGCATATATAGATTAACATTCAAGACCCAGGACAATTTGAAAAAGGCCATTTTACAACTTGCCCTGAATGGGGATCGAACCAAGAACCTCTATGTGGCGGACCAGCATGATGACTACTACGCCACTGAGGTCGTCAAGAAAAGTAATAAAACCTCTTTGATCAGATGCTAATTTTATAAAGGGGACTTTTTACATACCAGCCAAATTATTAAAGCAAGATTATTTCATAATAGTAAACTAGCTACTTTCTATAAAAAAAACGTTATAAAAAAATCTAAAAAAATATTTCGCCCTCCGTACAAAATCCGTTTGACCGAGCGCTGATTTGTATTGGTACATAATGTTATAAAGCTGTTAGCCTTAACATATAGGGTTCATGATTTTGGAAAATGGAACACCTGATGCAGAACTATAATGGTCCAGCTAAACTATAAGAAATATAAAAAAGATACCTTCTTAAAAGTTGTTCAGCCTGATGAGCATTTTCCAGAGACAAAGGCCACGCGAACGAAGTCGCAGGCTTTGGCTAGTGTACAATAAAGATACACAACAACTACAACAACTACAACAATGAAAACAGAAACTTCCGAAGACCGGGCAAAGAGAAGAGGAAGTCAGAACCATTGTCTCACTGACGTCATTTCCCCTGAGAATGTAATTGTTGCACGATATGTTTTTAGTTTTTTGGTCTCCTTACGTCATCTATGGGAAGTGATGGAGACATTATCCTGGGCCTGTGTAGGGTAAATAAATAAATATATAGGGACAAATTACACTGATTGAGCTGGCCCTAAGGTAAGTTCGAGACTTGTGTTATAGGATACTAACTCAACGAATAGGTACTATATTTTATAACAAATACATATATAGATAAACATCCAAGACCCAGGAAAAATTGAATAAGGCCATTTTCCAACTTGCCCTAGCTGGGGATCGAACCCAGGACCTCCTGGTTGGCGGTATAGCGTGATGACCATTACGCCATGGAGGTCATCATTACGCCAAGGAAGGTGTAGGTACTTACTGTTATTGACTCTTTGGTCCCCCTGGGCGGGGTTCCGAATATGAACCCCGAATGGTGTCTGCCGCTGTAGATGTACCGCAGCCATGATGGCAGCTCAGGTTTTCCTTTCAGAGACGCGTGAAAACGGTACTGTTGGTCGAATTCTAAAAAAAAACATAAATTGCGGTCAGTATGTTAGATGTTGAAAAAAAAACCAAAGGGCAAAAGTTTGAAACTGAACCTTATTGTCATATATTTAAGGTTTATTTTCAAAACTTTTAACATTAGTATGTTGATGGGGCCTCTCATAGAATAAAAATGATAACAAACCTTGATACGTCCAGTTAAATAAATTAGGGCTGATTGGAATAGCAAACATTTCTGTTTCCACTGCATTGTGGACGTGAGACGCCGAAGCGGCTATAAAGAAGGCCGCACACAAAAATATCTTTGCCTCCATTACCTGAAAAAACAACAATTCTAAACTCAAAAACTATTTTTTATCATTTCCCCATAAACATGCCAGGGCCGTATGCAAACACGCGGAAAATTTGACCCAAATTAAAAACATGGCGATCAATTCAAAACATACCTTGGAATCACCATCGGTGCCCGTGCTATCCTGAAAAATCCAACCCAATTCACCAGAATAGAAACAAACCGATCGATTTCTATTTCAGCCGTTTACAAAAGGTTCACCGTGAATAGGTATACGTAGCGCACATGTGCAGTAGGAGGAACGCCCCTCAACACAGATACGGATTTTGTACGCTCTCTATTTTTTTTTATTTGTAAAAACTGGATTCTTGTTAGAATATTATGAACCGAATCATCATTTAATAACAAAAACACCGTTTATCTATTAGATACCCAAGTACAACTCTGAAATTTAATCTTAGTTGTAGTTATAATATAAATCTCTAATCGCTAATCTAGTAGCACACAGAGGATCGTGCTATTGCAGTGGAGACAATAAAGACCTGATAATGATGATGATTGATGACGAAATAAAGAAAAAATTAAGAAGCTGAACGGAACAAAAGTAAAAAGTATGATAAGAATCTTTGTGATATATATCGTAGCCGTAGCCAACTGTAAAATAGATGTGGGAGTTAGTCAACAAATAAAAATAAAATTGTGACAATATTTATTATCGTGTTATTTTAACTTCTTCCGTGAAATTTATTTATACAACAACGTTAAAAATAATCAAATCCGTCCCTGAAAAATGGGCGTGACGTCAACTTCAAAGACGTCATTCGATGTAAAGCCCGCATAAATTACGAAGGCCTGAAACTGTGACGTATACGTTTCATTTTACGTAGCCTTTTATTATAAATATTGTAAAATCATATTATTATGTTGATTTTTATCAGAAATAATAATGTTAACTACCTATATGAATGTAAAGATTTTACCAATTCTGAAAGGCAATTTTAGGTTTTTTTAATGTTTTCAGTTCGTTAAGTAATCATTCAGTGTACTGATTTAATTTTGCCGGTTTATGTTTTGTACGTTCGGATCGGGGTGTGGAAAATGTCATTCATTGACAAATGTCAAAAAGGGCTCTCGGGCGAACCAGGCGATTTGGCGAGTTCGTACTTCGTACGAATATATTTTGCTATTTACGAAGGGAAATAACAAACGTGACTACAATAATGTAATCAAAACTGTGTATTGATAGGGCGTTTGCGCGCCAAACTGGCCAGCCAGCGGTCTCCGCTGTGCGAACGTGTAAAACTTTAACCTTGCCAGTTTGGCTCAATTGTTTTCGCATAAAATCGTTTTAGGGATCATGTTGAAGTTCAAAAAGATGGGATCCGATAAAGTGCCGCTTTTGCTTGTGACCGCCAACGTGGGATCTATATTCGAAGACGTAAGTACCTTATTTTCTGGCCTGTTACTCCGTGCTAAGCAGTAAGTGATGGGTGTCTCATTTAATTAAAATGTCCGTGGGAGCATGTCGCGATAAGTGTATTAATTGATTAATTAGTGTGGGATTACACAGATTAACATGGGCTGGTACTGGTGTCCATCAAACTGTATTTTAAAATTTTGACATTCTAAAATTAAATTTAAATTGTGACAACTCTTAAATCTTCAAATTATAAAAAAACTAATATAAATACTGCAGAATCTACAAATTTTGAATACTGTCAAGAACACCAGCTGCATTTAATAAAATTGTTATTCTCTGCAAAATACCAGCGGCTCTTTGTCATTTGTTTTTTTAAACTTAATATTTTACTGAGGATTCAGTTCACTTAGTGTGATTATGCCAGCCTCAATGCCTTCGCTTAAGTCAAAAATATCACAGTACGCAAGATAAAGTAGTTCAAGATTTTACCAGGACCAGTGGCGTAACTACCATCTGGGGCCCGTGGCAAATTCTTTTGATGGGGCCCTATCACTAAAAATCGTCACGTTGTACTCAGTTTAATTTTAATAAACTTCGAAATTTTTATTGTACTAATGGCCATAGGCCTTCTCTCTTAGGCATAAAAAAATATTTGAGCTTGCGGCCTCTTGGGTCGGGGGCCTGTGGCATTTTGCCAGCCCTGCCACCCTATTGTTACGCCACTGACTAGGACTACCAATGTACAATCAAATGGCGCGCATAACATAATGTTAAGCAAATCAAAATGCTATGTGGTTTTCGGCTAAGTAGATTGCTATTGGTACAATTTGCTAATATTTTTTTTCTTTTATACTTACAACTATGCCATGTGGTATCCGGCAGAGTAGAATGGGACCACTCCAAGTCTTCCCGTGGATGTTGTAGAAGGTGACTGAGGAAATCTTATACCTTTAAACGAGCAATTCTTGTATATTTATTTATATATTTCTGTGATCTCGAAAACGGCTCTAACGATTTCGCTGAAAATTGGTATATGGGGATTTTCGGGTGTAAACAATCGATCTAGATTAGTCTTATGTTTGGGAAAACGTGTATTTTCGATGTTTGAGATGTAACCGAGCAAAGCTCGGTCGCCCAGGTACTACAAGCTAAACCAAGTATAGAAAATCAATAAGACCTCTTTAACCCATCTGACCAGCAAGGAGAGTGTAGGCCAAACCCTCTGTACCTAAATTGTGTCAAGTATGGCTCTAGTACTACAGAGAGAGTCGTGCTCCTAAAGTGGAGACTTAAAAGACCTGATAATGATGATAAAGCAATTCAATTGTACATTGTTAGTCCCGCAAAAAATTAAATTGGCTTGAGGGTTCCATGCCAAGGCTTGCCTCAGGATATATTGTGGGCCTTCTCCTGGCATTTATCCATGTCCATTTGCAGTGCATGATCTGCTTTTAAGTGACATTTCCAGACAAAAGGTATGTTACCTAAAGCAATCTGATTGAGACTAGTTTTGTGTTTTTATTATTTCTTTCAACTTTATTTATCCCTGCCAATGACACGTGACTAACTTCAATTGTTGTACAATTGTATTTTCTTTTGTGTTGGTTAAAGGTGTAATTGCGCAGTACTGTAGCATTGCATCTTAAATTCCAAAATACTTTTACTTAACTATAATATACAACGTAAAAGAGTGAAAGTTCCACAAAAATCTACCTTTATACAATGTGGAAGGGACATACCTGTAATAAATCAAAGGACGGGCTATACTAGATCACTGTAGTATAATGATATTAAAATAACAGTCAAATAGTAAAAAAAAAAAACGACATATCCATATGAAACTGTGCAGCCGCAATTTGTATGGGAATATCATTTCTTTTTTGTTTTTGGACTGTTATTTTGTTATAATTCTACTATAATGGTTTAGTATAGCTTGTGGTATAATTTATTATCGGGTTAATTAATTTTTGTAAAAGTTTACCTCTTTTACATGTGTAATATGTTATAATTAACTATTTAACTATTAAAGATATAATGGTTGCTAGCTGGTTGCATGCTAGTCTGGGAGAAATTAAAAAACTAAAAGAGTACCAATTGCTTCTCGTTCTACGCAGATCGTAGAAGCCGATCGAGGGCATGGGCGAATTTGCTAATAATTTTAATAGGCAATGCGGCTAGCAACACACCACTCTTTTTCCACCTCCTTGCCCTCCATCACGCTCAATGTGGCCTTTGAGTTTTGTGGCCCTGTCCTCTGTCTGCTAAGGCTCAATTTACACTGCGGCAGAATGGAAGCGAAGCGACGAAATCGTTCTTGGCGTAATGAACTTTATGTCAATCGAATAATGTTCAAACTGAATTTGAGAGCGTCAAGTGCCGAAGTCAAGCGACACGGCGCGAGTCGCCGCCGGCAACTCCTAAGTTTGAACATTATACGATTGATATAAAGTTCATTATGCTATGCACGATTTCGTCGCTTCGCTTCGATTCCGCCGCAGTGTAAATTAAGCCTAAGGCTTAATTTACACCGCCGCGGAATGAAAGCGTATAGCATAATAAACTGTATGTAAATCGCATAATGTTCAAACTAAGGTGTTGCCGGCGGCGACTCGCGCCGAGTCGCTTGACTTCCGCACTTGACGCGCTCAAATTTAGTTTGAACATTATGCGATTAACATAAAGTTCATTATGCTATGAACGATTTCGTCGCTTCGCTTCCATTCCGCGGCGGTGTAAATTGAGCCTAAGAGCCGCAAAACCAAAAATGCCCTGTCTGCCCGTTAGGGATAAAGACGTGATCTATAAATATAATAAAACAGTAAATAATTGGCCAAGTGCGTGTCGGGCCACGCGTAGTGTAGGGTTCCGTAGTTGTAAATGCCAACTTTGAGTTCATGCCACTAAAAACGTCTAATCTCTAATCTAAATCTAGTATCTATTGAATTTGTATGAAATTTTCCTTTTCAGTATATTTTATAAGCTGATCGCCTATAACTTTTTAATTTGTTAACCCTACTTAGCTCTGATAGTTTTCCTTTAAACTACATTATATACACTATAGCTGTGAATTTTTTCAAGTGTCTATCTATAACCGTTTAGCAGATAGATGGGGGACACGCGACTTTAACAAAAAATTTCACTTCAAACCTAAATATTTCAGACACGGATCCCTATATCGAAAAATAGTGTTTCCAAGCTCACAATATTTTTGAAAGACCTATTCAACAATACCCCACACCATGCGTTTGTAGAGAAAAAAAATATTGACTTCCTCTTTACTTGTATGGCAGCTTCCCTAAAAAAAAAATATTTCCAAATTTTATCTTACGACTTTTTCGCCATGATTGATATACATATCCATGCCAAATTACAGCTTTCTAGTACTTATAGTTTCTGAGTAGGACCGCGGACGGACAGACAGACAGGCAGAGATGGTGAAACTATAAGGGTTCCTTGTTTACTACGGAACCCTAAATAAATGTGTCCGTACATTGAATACATTTCCAAAAAAATATTTGGGGCGATATAGACATAGTAATAGAACAAGAATTTAAAAAAAAATGTCTGTATGTTTGTCTGTTTGTACAAGCTAATCTCCGGAAATACTGGACGAATTCAAATGAAACTTTTTTGTTA
This sequence comes from Acrobasis consociella, assembly GCA_963555685.1. Lineage (NCBI taxonomy): Eukaryota > Metazoa > Arthropoda > Insecta > Lepidoptera > Pyralidae > Acrobasis > Acrobasis consociella. The sequence continues at coordinate 4,563,856 of OY743127.1, forward strand.
TATAGCTGTTAAAAATATAGGGTATAATTGATTTTGGAAAATGGAACAATTGATGCAGAACCATAAAAATGACGCCTTAGCAAAAGTTGTTCAGCCAGATGAGCATTTTCCAGAGTCATAAAGTCCACGCGAACGAACGCGAACGGGCTTCGGCTAGTAGTATAAAAGAAACTATTAAATTGTAAGTAGAAGGTACTTTTATGTGGTCACATTAACAATTATAGTCATAAAGCTCAACCTGGCCTAGCCATAATAGTGCGACAGCAATTTCTATGTAAATGCAAGTGCTGTACACGATTAATTGACTCTGTTTGGTGCTCAAATTGTCTCAATCACGTTGGTCGTGTCAAGGTGCTGCGCCAATTACTTGTATGTTTGTCTATAACGCATAAGCTATTGAAGTAGGTACATATACTAGATAGAGGTAGGCATAAGGTAACTCTAATTTAGGTGTAGTTTTAGGTTAAGGTTTTCATTTAAATTATCTAGGGCTTGGTCAAGACACAATTTAAAATGATATCTCCTTCTTTAAAATGATTATTTCAAATGGGGCAGCTCTACCGCCGAAAATTAATTTATCCCCATAAAATATGCTCAAATTTGATTAAAATTTGAGCATATTCACGTAGTCACGTAGTCAATATTAATTGCCATTTCGGTAACCTAACCGCACAAAAAACAGATAGCGTTTGCGTCATAATAGATTGTGTGGCAAACCACAAACCATATTTATGTATTTCGTCTAAATTAACGGTAAACATCGTTTGTTTGAACCGTCAACAGCACATCCAGTTCACTCGTTATTGCACTATCGTCACTTAAATTCTTCTTCATCTTTCGTTAACCCATCAATGAGACCTCTCCAACCCGTCTGGCCAGCGTGGAGAGTGTAGTTCAAATCCTTTGCCGTTTGGCATTCGGCATTGTACAATAGGACCACTCCAAGTCTTCTCGTGGATGTCGTAAAAGGCGACTTAGGAGTTACAAGCTATAAAAAGCTTATTAACATCAATGAGACCTCTCCAAACCGTCTGGCCAGCGTGGAGAGTGTAGGCCAAATCCTCTAGCTGCTCTGGCCGAGTATGGCTCTGGTAGTATAGAGAGGGTCGTGCTCCTGCAGTGGAGACTACAAAGACCTGATAATGATGATTACGTTAAACATCTTTCGTTCGTACAGTCAACAGCACATCAAGTTTACTCGCTATTGCACTTTTGTCACTTAAATTCTTCTTCATCTTACGTTACACGTTGGTTGGTACAGTCAACAGCACATCAAGTTTACTCGCTATTGCACTTTTGTCGCTTAAATTCTTCTTCATCTTACGTTACACATCGTTAGTTCGTACAGTCAACAGCACATCAAGTTTACTCGCTATTGCACTTTTGTCGCTTAAATTCTTCTTCATCTTACGTTACACGTTGGTTGGTACAGTCAACAGCACATCAAGTTTACTCGCTATTGCACTTTTGTCGCTTAAATTCTTCTTCATCTTACGTTACACGTTGGTTGGTACAGTCAACAGCACATCAAGTTTACTCGCTATTGCACTTTTGTCGCTTAAATTCTTCTTCATCTTACGTTACACATCGTTAGTTCGTACAGTTAACAGCACATCAAGTTTACCTACTCGTTATTGCACTATCGTCACTTAAATTCTTCATCTTTCGGTAAACCATCAATGCGACCTCTCCAACCCGTCTGGCCAGCGTGGAGATTGTAGTCCAAATCCTCTGCCGTGTGGTATCCGGCAGAGTAGAATTGGAACACTCTAAGTCTTCTCGTGGATGTCGTAAAAGGCGACTTAGGAATTACAAGCTAAACAAAGTATATAAATTCAATGAGACCTCTCCAACCCGTCTGCCCAGCGTGGAGAGTGTAGGCCAAATCCTCTGGCTGCTCTGGCCGGGTATGGCTCTGGTAGTACAGAGAGGGTCGTGCTCCTGCAGTGGAGACAAAAGACCTGATGATGATTACGTTAAACATCTTTGGTTGGTACAGTCAACAGCACATTAAGTTTACTAGTAATTGCACTTTCGCCACTTAAATTCTTCTTCATCTGTGCGCGTTCCCAGTTGCACCTTCTATCTGTGCTGCTTCGGATCCCGGGAAAGTGTTCTCACGTTTTCTTCTTTCAATGGTCATCCAAGGATGACGAATCATGCAAAATCAAAAAGAAATAGCCGGAACAGTTTGAAGTTGATTGAAGTTTGAACCAAGAATGGGTTTTGGGAGCGCCACATAAAATCAACTTCTCCAAAGGCCTTCTACGTGTTGGATCTGTTTCCCCACGCAAGAAATCCAAAGGACCGAGGTAAAAAGAACCGTGATTCCTAAAGATACAAACATAATAATAAATCATTTATTTGCCATAACAAATCAAACAGTTTACTATCAATTTAAAGTAGATGTTTATTAGAACCAAGAAAATAAGAAGGATTAAAAAAAATACATATTTACAAATATACATACAGAAAAAAGTTAACTACTAATTTAGTCTAAAAAATCTTGCCCATGTGGCATAGTGCCAAGTACGCTGGCCGCATTTCCGCGTTGGATCGCAATACTGATTCGTTGTGCGAAAAATTAAAAGAAAGAAATCAAAGTTTGGTCCACGGTTTCAATTTCATCAATTTCAGAAATTGAATTGACCGAAAAATAAACTCGTGACCTTGTAGTTGTGCACGATACCACTGACGTTTTAATTTTAAAAGCCCACATGGAAATACAACGTGGAAGGGACATACCCATAATAAATCACGCCACGGGCTATACTAGATCACTGTAATATATTAAAATAACTGCAGTACAGTTAGTTACCGCTTGTTCTGTACTTGCGCTTAGGAAGCGGCAGTAAACTTAGCTATAAGTAAATGATCTGACGTCAGCATTTACCTTGTAAGAAATCGAAAGAAAAAGAAAGATTGACAATTATCAAGTGATACAAAATATCCATAGACAAATAAATGATTTTTGACTTTTTTTTAACAGTCAAGAAACAAAAAAAAATTTGCCATTCCCATTCGCTCGAGCAATCTTCCGAGCGGGCGGCTGCACAATTTAGTATGGAAATGCCAATTTTTTTTTCTGTTCATTGTCTGCTATTTTGATTCCATTATACAATAAGTAATATATACAATAAGTAATATTATGTATACTTAGTGATCTTGTTTAGCCCGTGGTTCGATTTATTGCGGGTATGTCCCTTCCACGTTCTATGTAGACAGCTCAAACCCAGTCAAAACAAATAAATATTATCTTTACAGGAAAGGAAGTCAAGTTATGAACATAAAAATATATGTAATGTGCTGCATATAAAACAATCCATTGACGTAACCGAGAACGCGGTAATAAGCAATTTATTAAAATCGCGGCCAGTTGTGACGTCGGATATTCAATACAAGGATATTTAAAAATATTTGCAGTACAATGCTCACGCGCTGTTATAAATATTTACTGTGTTTTTGCGAATCATGTTAACAGGCGATGCGGCTAGCAACCCATCACTGTATTGATTGCTTTTCCATCTTCTCGCCCACTATGACGCTAAAAGTGGCTTTTGGGTCTTGCGGCCCTGGGCTCTGCATAGAGCCGCAAGACCCAAAATGCTCTGTCTGCCCCATTAGGGATAAAGACGTGATAGTATGTATGTATGTATGTATGTGTTTTTATTATGGCCGTTAAATAAAATCGTTTTATGATAGGTGTTATGTTACGTGTATGTATGGAACTCGCTCGTATCTTTTTTATGTAGGTACTTTATGTATGTGGTTTGGGCTGGATGGTCGAGCATGACGTAGAATTTCATTTAGATGTATAATAAATTGGGTACTTTCCTTAGTCAAAAATAAATTATTTGGTACGACCAAGATAATAAAACGACTCAAAATAAGGTCACTTGTCTTTAATCATATCCATTTTTAACGTGATTTTCGATTTATTATGGCAGGAAACAGATTTTAAGAGCTCTATTTGATTCAAAGAAACTGTGATGTCATTAGGCTGTATTTCATATAAATCCTTTTAGAAAAATATATATGATTTGAGTCTTCGAAAGTAGCGAATTCCATTATAACTTTTTGCTCAACTTTCTTTCATATACTTATAAAATTTGTTTGTATGGACTTTAATTGTCTGAAAATAAATGATTTTTATTTTTATTTTATTTATTTATTTAGGTACCCGAGATCCATAGTCTGCAATCTGCCTACCATGCCATGGGAAACAGGCGTAATGTTTGTAAAAAAAATCTATTTCTCTGGTTTCAACGACGTATCCACTCCGAAAAAAATCTTATTTTAAACATACTCGGTAATAAATAAATAAATATATAGGGACAAATTACACTGTTTGAGCTAGCCCCAAAGTAAGTTCGAGACTTGTGTTACGGGTTACTAACTCAACGATACTATATTTTATAATAAATACATATATAGACAACATCCAAGACCCAGGACAATTTGAAAAAGGCCATTTTGACCGGGCATCGAACGCGGAACCTCTGGGTGGCGGACTAGCACGGTGACCACAACGCCACGGAGGTCGTCGGAAATGTAGGTATTATTGCAGTAACAATCAATAAAAAAAAATTGTTCGCCTCTTGCGCCGGCCTAACTCTACTCGTCTGGCAATCCCTAACCTCCCAGGCCTCTGTTTGTGATGTACTATTTGTGCGTCCGAATTCCGGATGTCCAAATTTCTGTCTGTTTTCGCCTACAGGTCGCATTTCTCAACCGATACTCGTTAAATTTTATGAGCTGTTTCTATAGTTAATAGAATGCTCCAAATAAATAAGGTATCCGAAAAAAAAAATCTTATTCCCCGGTTGACTGGAAAAGATTCCATTACCGGATAAGTCCGCCGTTGTCAATTTATTCATTTATTCTATTGTTATTGTGTTTTTTCATCGTACAATAAAGTTATTACAAACAAACAATCAAACAAGCTTTTATTGTGAGGTCTAACTAAGTACTTATCAAAACAAATACATTAAGCCCTAACTCGAAGGGGTTGTGTAGTTATCTTACAGTCTTCCTATCGCCACCTTCGGGCTCCATCGTCTTATCAGCTTCTTGTTCTAATAATTTTGCATTGTCATCCGACTTACACACGTATGCAAAATTCCAGCTTAATCAGTTAAAAATAACTAACTTAAAATGTAGTTGCAAGATTTAAACCAAACAAATATATGCTCTAACAAAACATACTGAAATTATTGGGTGAATTCAGTCCGTGATAGTAAACAACTTTCCTCAAGAAACATATGTCTCAAAATATGAGAAATAATTTTTGACTTCCCATACAAACTAGTAGACACATAGCGCGACGAACCGATGGCCGATGGGGCAAAAAGGTTCTTGAATGGCGACCGCTTACTGGCAAGCGAAGCGTAGGGCACCCACCTACAAGGTGGTCAGATGACCTGACCAGGGTCGCTGGAAAGCGCTGGATGCAGGCCGCTCTTGATCAGTCATTTTGGAAATCTTTGGGAGAGGCCTATGTCCAGCAGTGGACGTTATGCGGCTGAAATGATGATGATGATGATACAAACTAGGATCAGCTGATCGCTCAACTTGAATGGGAGGCCAAAAATTACTTATCATATTTCGAAATGTGTTCCATTGGAAAAGTTGTTCAGTATCATAGACTGAATTCACCCTTAAAACAGTTTCAGTATATTTTGTTAGACCTTGTATACAAGAAACAATGCAAGATAAATAAAAGGTTGTAAAATAAAACACTGTCTTTCGTCCCCAGCCATCAGTAATGCTGCCAATATGGACATCCGAGTTCCTACAAGCTGTCGCCCGCATGGACCCAAAGTTCATCGCACTCCACTTACAAGAAGTCGGCGGCAAAGCATACGCCAAATCCATGCAATATGTGCAGGACTTTGTGACGAGGCTCTGTGAGTGTCCAGAGCTGAGGCTGTATGACAAGATAAGGATCTATCTGGATGAAGACTTCAGTTCCCCGGAGAAATTTACAGTAAGTCTTGAGGATGTTTATGATTTTTAGCCTTTAGTGGGAGTCTGCCATCTTGGATTTAAAACTAAAACAAATGCGAGAGTTAGGAAGCAAATGCTCTGCGAGTGTCCAGAGCTGAGGCTGTAAGACAAAATGAGGATCTATCTGGATGAAGACTTCAGTTCCCCGGAGAAATTTACAGTAAGTCTTGAGGATGTGTATGATTTTCAGTCTTTATTAGGACTTCGCCATCTTGGATTTAAAAGTAGAACACTTGTATGAGTTTGGTAGCAAAGGCTACGCGAGTGTCCAGATATGATCGCAACGTTTCTTAGCTATGTTTGATGAAAATCGATTCAGCCGTTCAAATTATGGGTTGAACGCTTGTTTGTGTTTTTTGACTTGAAATTAGTTTTTCAAGCAAATAAACTTGTTTCGTATACAACTTGAAAGAAACATACTCGTAATAAATCGAACCACGGGATATACAAGATCACTATAGTCTGTAACAGGAGCGAGGTGATATGCTCGACCGCCTCAAAGGGAAGATCTTCACGCCGAGCGTGGCCATGCTGCGCCTGAGGAACCGCGGCTGCAGCGGTGTATCTTCAGAAGTTGTATATATAGTCAGTTGCAACCAGAACTCTGAGATCGAGATGTAGGATACTGCTGGCGCCATCGCGTATGATTCTTGTGAACTATGTGTCTATTGCATAAAAAATCTAGGTCTATGGTTTATTGATAATAAAATAACAGTCAAAAACTAAACAAAAAACTTCGACATTCCCATACAAATTGCCGGGGCGGCTGAACACTTTAGATTTTTTTAAAATTTTATATTGATCTAGAAGTCCCGTGTTTCGATTTATTACGGATTGTATATCGTCTCTTTGTCCACAGGCTCTAGGCAACATGTACTTCGCACACTCTTCCCTCACCGACCTTAAGATATGGGACTGGGAGCTAAAAGCCTATGTAGACGTGCTGGGCAAGGAGGTCCACAGCGGCAGCATCGAGAAAGTCACCACTAAGGAGAAGGCGAAGTTCCCGCAGCATTTCTTTCCTGAAGTAAGTCATTTAACCCTTAATGTTTTTTTTTTAAATTAATTATTTCGGTCGCTAACTCTATAAATTTGTAAACTTTACTAAGCTCTGATAGATTTTTTAAACTTCGTTATGTATTTGTGCTGCCGTGATTATCTTCACGTGTCCATATACACCGTTTAATAGATGGGGGGACACTTGACTCAAACAAAAAATTTCAATATAAAATCAAATATTTCAAAAACGGATCCATAAGCCGAAAAATGGTATTCACAAGCTTACTATATTTAAAAAAGACCTATTTAACGATTTCAACGAAAATTACTCTCACTTTAATGGATGGAAGTAGCTGCCTAGTGCTGCCTGCAAAAAAAAATGGCTTATTACAGCTTTCTAGTACTTATAGTCTCTGAGTAGAACCACGGACAGGCAGACATCCAGATAGATATGGCGAAATTATAAGGGTACCTTGTTACTACGGAACCCTAAAAAGGACCTTGGGGCCGGCCTAGAATAGAATTATCTCTTGTTATGGACGTCGTCGATTTATTATGGGTATGTCCCTTCCTTAAAAAAAATATCCAACTTAATAATAAAACAATAGACCAAGTTCAAAGTTTTTAATATTTAGGAACTATTATCAACGAAGAGGCAAGATGCTCAGAAGATATTAAGAAGAGGATTGCTATTGCAAAAAGTACATTAAACAGTAAAAAATATATATTTTGTTCTGGTATTAAAGAAAGTTTACGTAAAAGATTTATTAAAACATTTATATGGAGCACTGCTTTGTATGGATGTGAAACGTGGACGATGACCAAAAAGGATAGAGATAGATTAGAAGCATTTGAAATGTGGTGCTGGAGGAGAATGAAAAAAAAAATGAGAAGGTACTAGAGGATGTGAGAGAGAAAAGACAAATAATACGAATTATAGAAAATAGAAGAGGGAAAATGTTCGGTCATCTACTACGCCACGATGCGTTCTTTAAAACAATAATGGAAGGAAAAATAGAAGGAAAGAGAGGAGTATAAAAAACCCAGAAGAAATTTTATAGACCAAATAAAAGAAAAATTAAACGTGAAAACATATAAAGAGGTTAAGAACTTAGCGGAAGGAAGAGAGACATGGAAAGCACTCCACCGACAAGAGCCCAGCTCTTAAATATCAGAAGAAGAAGATGTCCCTTCCACATTGTATACATATAAACCCTTTGCGAGCAAGCTCACACATTACGCGTAAATATTCCATAACTTGCAAAAGTAAATACGGTAACGAACTCGTCAACAAACGTTTGAGAGTTGGGACGTACTAAGTACTTAATTATTCCATATTTGAGCAGAGGAAACACAAGCTTGTTTTAATTTAGTTGTTTGCTTAGGTTGTTTGTGTGTTTTGTTTAACGAATAAGGTTTTATTACGTGTAATATATTTTTTTCGACTGCCAAAAAGGCAGGAAGTGAGTTCAAGTCCAATCTATTCAAGATTGATACAGATACACTATATGTCCTTATCCTTATTTCATTTTTTTATCATATTATTTACACAAAACAGATTAAGACTATTACAAAAATGCACAGAAAAACATAAATCATTACAACTGGGCAAATACGGCTCAGTCACAAAACGTCGCAAAATGTCCCCTAGTCGTAAAACGTTTCTTATCATAATATCTCTTTAGCAGAATGTCTTTTTCGCAGAATTACTCTTTTATAGAACGTCTCGCATAATGTCCCTTTCGCAAAATGTCGCGTCGCGATAGTCTTAGACATGTGTGAACAAAGAACAATTAAATATCATTATCATCATTTCAGCCGCATAACGACCACTGCTGGACATAAGCCTCACCCAAGGATTTCCAAAATGACCGATCTAGAGCGGCTTGCATCCAGCGCTATTTATCCCGCCCACTGCCATTTCAACGAGCTAATCCGCTGGGCTGTCAGTGAATTTAGTTCTACGAATTTCCTCAGGCTAGAGTAGGCCAACTTGAAGCTCACGCAGGTCCGCTATCACTACGTCGCTCCAGCGATACCTGGGACGGCCCACCGGCATCCGACCGGTCGGCGGGCCCTGGTAAGCTCTCTTCACCCCCCGATCCTCATCCGTTCTTTTGACGTGTCCGAGCCAGCAAACAAAATATACTGAAACTATTTTAAGGGAGCATGCATGAAAAGAGTTATGAGTGTTGACGACGCAAAAGAGGTTTGCAAGGATCGTAGTAAGTGGAAATCCATAGTCTCTGCCTACCCCCATGGAAAACAGGCGTGAAAATATGTATGTATGTATTTTAAGGGTGAATTCAATCCATGATACTGAACAACTTTCCCCAAGAAACACGTTTCGAAATATGAAAAGTAATTTTTGGCCTCCATACAAGTTGACCAATCAGCTGATCCGTGTTGGTATGGAAAGCCAAAAATTATTTTTAATATTTTGACATACGTTTCTTGGGGAAATTAGTTCAGTATCACAGACTGAATTCACCCTTAAAATAGTTTCAGTATATTTTGTTTGACCTTATATCTGTGTTTGTTCCAGTGTAAATGGTCCCGCAAAGGGTTCCTGCGCACGCGATGGCTGATCCGCGGCACTGCCGTGGAGTTCGTCAACATTCATTTGTTCCACGACGCGTCCAACCTGCTGGCGATGGAGCCCTTTCCATCTGTAGGTACCATTTGCTAATGTTTTCTTTCTTTTATGCCTAAAAAACGAATAACGTAATATATAAAACGTATATGTTAGGGATTTAACGGATAGCAGCGTCCTTTTTTTTTTCCTTAAATTAATTTACGGCTCTGGATACTGGTCCTTTAGAGCCAATCTTTATTTATCTCTTCTTTATTCCTAATCCTAAACCCTTAACTATACAATCAAAGGTTGGTATAGGTCCTTTGATTGCTTCATGGGAGCTTCTGGCGACAAATCTATAGGAGTCCACTGGTTTTCATAGCCGACTGAGTGGCGGACGGCACCCAAAGACGCCCACCGCAGTCCGCAAATAAATATCACTACAACCGCACTATGACTGTCCACTTTAAAAATTTCACATATTGTCCATGAGAATGAGCATTTATAACACCAAACTACACCAATTTCATATTATAAAGTCCACTAGAATCAATTTGCAAAACAATTTAAAGCAAACTTCAACTGGACCCCTTGACTTCCCGCCAAAAACTCCATAGCAGCGTCCTCTTTGCAATAGTGGTGTCGAAAAATTGATAGTTTCACTCACTCGATTTAGCGCAATACTATTGATAACCAACATACTATCGATAGTATCGATAGTATTGATCAATGAAGTCGAAAAAATAATCGATACTATTTATAGTAGCTATCGATGACGACGAGCAAACTATCAATAGTTAATAAACAATCGATGATATCGATAGTTTATCTATCGACATCAAAACGCAATACTATCGAAAAAAAAGTATCAATCTTATACCTTTAAACGAGCAATTCTTGTATATATATATATATATTTATTTATAAATTTCTGTGATCTCGAAAACGGCTCTAACGATTTCGCTGAAAATTTGTATATGGGGGTTTTCGGGGGTAAACAATCGATCTAGATTAGTTTTATGTTTGGGAAAACGCGTGTTTTCGAGTTTTCATGCGTTTTTCTTTTCACGCAGAATATGGTCGCTAATTTCGTCGCGCCGACCGCCTTGTTTTTTAGCTCAGCGGTTAAGGATATCGACCGCTAGAAAGAGTGTTACGGGTTCGAATCCCAATCGGTGACTTACTTTTGTTTTTTTTATGTTTAAGTTTAAATATATTTTTTTATTTTGCATTATTTTTAGACTAGTTTAAAAAAAATTAAATAATGTTTGAGATGTACCTCGGTCACCCAGGTACTTTTATTTAAATACCGATAGGCTATCGATAGTGGACTATCGAGTGGCAACACTACTGTGCAAGGCCTTTAAGCCTTCAACCCGCCTCTTCAGCATATTGATTACGTGCAAATCGAGTCCGACTAGCACTTGGCCAGTTATCTAGTCTACTCCGTATTGTCTAATCGTCTGAAACACTTTTATATGCCTTTTTTTCGTGATCTCAGCATTGGTGCCGTAGATAAAATACCTAGTTAGTCCCTTCGAGTATCTATCGACCCTAATACGAGGATATATGTAAAGGTTGTATTAAACATTCACATATATTCGCGTCTCACATACGCTTTTGATGAGGGTTGACATGTATTGTTTTGTGTAAACAAAGCATTCTCGAACGCATTGTGTGAGAGCGTCACTCTAATATTTGTGCAAGGGTAATGTACAGGGTGGCCAAATAACAGGTATACACTTTAGTTTTGTAATTTTATTCTATGAATTATAAAATATATCAAGTATTCCTTATTAAATGTAATATTTAGGGCCGGCAGTTAAACATGGAAAATAATTTCAGACAAATGTCCAGCTCTAGCAGTATCACAGATGTGAACCCTTTCCATCGCGTTTTTCATCACATTTTCACACATTTCGTGCGTTATCTCAGTGACTGTGTCTCGAAAATTTTGTTTTAATTGCTGAAGGTTCATTGGCCTGTTAGCATAGACACGTCCCTTTAGAAAGCCCCGCAGAAAAAAGTCAGGAGCTGTTAAATCAGGCGATCTTGGGGGCCAATCAATGTCACCGTTTCTCGAAATTAATCGACCGGGAAACATACTTTTTAATGTTTCGTAAAACGTTTTAATAATTAAAACACGTTGTTCCCTCGTAAACGCTCCATAATAAATTTGCCGTATCTACTCAAAGTAATATTCATGCAACAACTGTCATATTTACCGCCAAAACAAAATGGCGGCAAAAAAAAGTTGTATACCTCCAAGTTGGCCACCCTGTATGTAGTTTATATCTGAACATAGCTGGTTTTGTCTTGTCAATTTCGTTGACATAGGTTATATAGACAAACTATCTCTATTTCTATTCTATTTTTAGTATATTAGGTGTTATAAGTTTGACTCTAGTGTCGGTCTATCTGTGGCATCGTAGCGCTCGAACGGATGGATCGATTTCGATGCGGTTTTTTTATGTGAAAGCAAGTTTCCTTGCGGTGGTTATTAGCTGTTAGATGAAAACCCGTTTAGCCGTTTAAAAGTTATTCTGGTTAAACGCTTGAAAGTCAGGGTTTTTCCTAGCAAATAATAAATGGCGCTATTGATATCAATAAGAACATGTAGTTCCGCTACTTATCACTATATAGCGTTGTCGAGGGATTTTTAATTTGCTAGTAAATCAACTTGTGTCATACGTGTTTAATTTTGCAAATAATGAAATCTGGTTACTACACTGCTGCTTTTTTACACTGCTGCGTTCTTTTAACTACGAGTATTCTTTTCAATCCACACCAAAGCATTTTTGATTATGTTTTCGAATAGTTTTTTTTCAAAATCTGTCATAATTTCTAAGTGAGCATAAGAGCCAGCAAGCGACAGTGAAGTTTATGTAGTTAGCTACAATTAATACACATATCTATGTCAAATTACAGCTTTCTAGTACTTATAGTCTCTAAATAAAACTGCGGACGGGCAGATAGATAGACATGACGATACTATAATTCCTTGTTTACTACGGAACCCTAAAAAGAGAAAGCATATTTAACTAAAGTTGGTTTAGCAAGCGTTTGTTGCTGTTTATGAATACGCCGGCATGTGCGCTAGGTCATGCCTACCCATCGTCATATAAACATTATTATTTCTTTTCCTTGTAACTAGATGGCACTTTAAGGTTAAAATTAAAACATAAAAATCTTTTATAACTATTATTTATATAAAGTAGTACTGTAATTAGTTATATATGAAATGAAATATATTTTTGACCGAGCGAGCGAAGCGAGTGAGGTCTCTAAATCGAGTTGGGGGCGAAAACACATTGTATGTATGTATGTATGTATGTATGTATGTTTGTACCGCGATAGCAGCCGAACCGATGGTTTGATTTTGATGAAACTTGGTAGGCATGTAGGAAACATCAATAGAACTTTCAAGTTCGTTGGGCGTTGGTTGGTTTAAAAGTATATTCAACACTTTCTTCGTCTCCTTTTTGGCTAGTCGTGTGTGCTGCCATCTCTGAGAGGCCGCTCCGCAACTCCAGTTTTGCGTGCTTACGGCCTCTCCAATCGTTTCTATGGCGTTGGGTATCTGTTACGTTAGTAATTATCATGGTATAATAAACAAGGTATTCTCTTCCCGAGATACATACATACTATCACGTCTTTATCCCTAATTGAGCAGACAGAGCATTTTAGGTCTTGCGGCTCTATGCAGAGCCCAGGGCCGCAAGACCCAAAAGCCACTTTTAGCATCATGGTGGGCGAGAAGATGGAAAAGTAATCAATACAGTGATGGGTTGCTAGCCGCATCGCCTGTTGACATGATTCGCATTTTCGCCCATTTCCTCGATCGGCTCTTACGATCTGCGCGGGAAGAGAAGCAGCTGGTACATTCTAAGTTTTTTCTCCCAGACCAGCATGGAAGCTAGATCTCTTCCCGAGATGGAACTTGAATAAGTCACGATAAGTGTTGCCACGGATTGTTTTTCACTAAATTTAAGGACTTTCTCAATTAGTTCATGAATATTAAATAAAATATTTAGTAACTTAGCTATTTATTATCTCGCGAAATTTATCAATTCAATATTTTATAAATTGATATAATGGATTATTAATCCGAAATTGGTATATAAAATTCAAAAATGCATTACGCTCGGGTAATTCAATTTCACACAGTGGCAACACATCAACCTGATTACGTAGTCAAGTTCCACCTACGTCATCATCTGTCACGGGAAGAGATACCTTGTTTTATTACACCATGGTAATTATATTATGTGTGGCAGGTGTACTGCCGCAGCCGGCGGCGCGCGCTGCGGCACACGCTGCGGCACCTGCACTCCGACGTCAACGCGGCGCCCTACTTCATCTTCGGGGACTTCAACTTCAGGACCGACACCGGCGGCGTCGTCAAGGTAATATACACGCTGCCTGTTTAGTTTTAATTATTTATTAAAACTTTATTGATCCACAATTAAAATTGTTTACAATTGGCGGACTGTAAACTGTTAATTGGTTTTGGAAAAAAATGTTAGTAAATAAATTGAGTATTTTCCTAAGCCAAAAATAAATTATTTTGTACTTATAAGAGAATAGAACGTCACAAAATAATGTCTCTTGTCATTGATCTAATCAGTTTTCAACGTGATTTTATATTTATTATAGCTGAAAAACTCATAAGGGTCAGTTCAGACTGAGACACCGCGCTGCACTGTGCTACGCAGCGCGTCGCAGTGGACTCTCAATAAGCAAGTTTCCTGGGTCAAAAATAAATTGTTTGGCACTGTTAAAAGAATAAAATGTCACAAAATAATGTCACTTGTCATTGATCTTACCCATTTTCAACGTGATATAAGATTTAATAATGGGGAAAAACTATTTGACTCTAAGAAACTATGACGTCATTCGTTTTTATATCATACCAATCCCATTGAAAATGCTTGTTTTGACGTTTAGAAAAAAGTGTCTCATTTTATTTGTTGGAAACTTCTTTATTGGTATCTTTTTGTGCAATAACAAGTTCTATTTGTCTTCAAAAGAGCGCGCCACATCTCGTCTCGTCGCGTCTTAGTCTGAGCTGACCCTAATAGGAGCGCTATTTGACTCCCAAGAAAGTATGACGTCACGACGTGCTATTTCATACAAATTTCATAGACAATGTTTGTTTTGACCTTTAGAAAAAAGTATCTGAATTGACTTGTTGGAAACTAGCGGATTATAAACGCTGACCTTTCATATATTTTGGAAAAAAAATGTCATTTCCCAACTAATATTATGAATGCGACAGGGAGTTTGTATGCTTGTTTGTTTGTTATCTCTTCACGCTTTAAACTTTTTTTGAAAATCGGCTGTTTCTCGAAACTCATTGCTAGGCAAAGATTGGAGATAACAAAAAAGTGTGAAAGCCAAAGTTGTAGAGAATTTTATCAGCTTTTATTATGACTTACAATAAAATTTCGTACGACAAAATCCTAAAAAAGGAAGCTTCTTTGGCCCTCCTCATGGGTTTGCCACAGAGGGGAAAGGACTTTTAGTATGTTTATGTCCTTCTTCTTATCGAGTCGAAATAGTTTCAGTGTAGTTTATGTCCTAACAAGTCCTAACAAAGTTCCCGAGTCAAACTTTCTGCTTTCGACTTTTCCATCCACAAATTGTAATAAATAAATAAATAAATAAATATATATATATATATATATAGGGACAAATTACACTGATTGAGCTAGCCCTAAGGTAAGTTCGAGACTTGTGTTATAGGATACTAACTCAACGATACTATATTTTATAACAAATACATATATAGATAAACATCCAAGACCCAGGAAAAATTGAAGGCCATTTTCCAACTTGCCCTGGCTGGGGATCGAACCCAGGACCTCCGGGTTGGCGGTCTAGCGTGTTGACCATTACGCCATGGAGGTCGTCAAACAAATTGTTCGTTGACTGTACTATTGGTGGGATTGCAATTTCAGATATCGCTTATTCTTCACAGAAAGTGACAGAAGATATGCAAGCGAGTCGAGTGCAGAACGGCAACAACGCAGATTCCTCTAAAATGCAGTTCAGGACTGGTGACCAACGCGTGGTGCTCACTGTTGGAAAGAAGGAGTTCTCTCACGTGGACCATCAGAAGATATTTCGGGAGCCGTGGGTAAGTTCTAGTAGTAATGTGTTTTTAAGGGTACCGTACCCAAAGGGTAAAAATGGGACCCTTTTACTAAGACTTGTATAATGACATGTAACTGTAGCTTGGAAGCCCTTTTGCGCTATTATTCTGAGTATAATAAAATTGTGTTCGACTGTAAACCTTATTTCTCTCACAATAAAGATTATTTTCAGCTGCAACGCTTCGACCGCGAGTTGGAGGCGTTAAGGCCTCATCTGTACGAGTTCCCTGTCAAGTTTCCACCGTCGTACCCGTTCGAAGAAGACGTTCATCTTCCCACACACTATATGAAGACCAGGTGAGTTACATATACCATCTTATTACAAAATACGGGCACGTTAAGCCATCGGTCCTGGTCAATGTCATTGACATTGGTCGTTACCTAAAAACCATGCCAGAGGCCTTTAAGGCGGTTTAAAAACTCTTGACACTAGTGTTAGTCACTAACACACACGATAAGAAGAAGAAGAAGATTACAAAATGAGGGGTAAACGTAGCTCTTGCGAGCTCCAAACAAAATAATACACTAGAGGTTCGATCCCCAGTCAGATCAAGATGGAAAATGATCTTTTTCAAATTGATCTGGGTCATTGATGTTTATCTATATATGTCATCATCATCATCATATCAGCCACAGGAAGTCCACTACTCGACATAGGCCTCCCCCAAGGATTTTCAAAACGACCGATCGGAAGCGGCCTGCATACAGCGCCTTCCTGCAACCTTGCACTGGTTAACAAAATTGGCCTAGCCGTTTGCGCGTGAAGAAGTAACAACTGCACCCCCCCCCCCCCTCATATCCCTTTAATCATACTTATCTTTTGACAGATGCCCCGCCTGGTGCGATCGGATTCTGCTGTCGCAATCTGCTAGGCTACTGGTGCAACAAGATTCTAGTCGGGCTGAGAATAGACATTCCTCTAGGTAAGTATTCTTTTAGAGCGTGTACTCGGCATATTTTTGACGGACCAAGACGCAAGTTTAAGGTTGAGCTACTCGATATTTTTTCCATACAAATTGCGGAGGGGATTTCCTCCACTGTTTGACATTGTACATCGAAAGTTTAGCATGATATCGTTTTGTCTCATTATAAATGTTGTCGGTATGGATAAAGAATAGTAAAATAAAAAGCCATTAAAAAGTTATAAGCCATCAAAGATTCGTTTTTCTTGCTAATTTTTACACAACTTTCGGCATAAATAAGTAATATAAGAAGTGTAAAATCTCCAAAACAAAGACCGCACCGATACAGCTTAATTATCGAAGATTATAATAAACTTTATTTGTAATTGGTTAATTCAGTAGTTTTTGCTTAAAATCCCTTTTGCCAAATGACTTTACGTATTGTTTTACGCGCTCGATTTACCATAATTTGTCGCTCCGTTTCACCACACTGATTTCGCCCGCCACAATGTTAGATGAAACAACATGCTTTAGGCCACGCCCACCTGTGAGTTACCTAAAACATACAGACGAGACGTGTGGCGGAGAAAGTACCACATTTTACTACATGGGATAAGTCCGCCTTTGTATATTTGCTCTTTCGAATTTTTTGTATTTTATTTTGTTTTTTGGTACAATAAAGTTATTGTTATTATAAAAAAGGGAGAGACCTTTGCCCAGCAGCGGGACAGTAAAGGTTAATTAAAAAATAAAAAGTTATTACAAACAAACAAACAAACATAAGAGGATCATTAACTTTGCCTCCTTTATGTAACCGCCGGTGTCGCCCAATTGTGGACTGTGCTAGAAGAGGGTGCAAATATTCGACGATTCCTTCCAATATTCGTGAATAAAATAAAACACCAAAATAGTGATTATGATTGCATTTCATTCACTGTTTTTAGTGAAGACAAGTAAAATAAAACTTTTTTTTACTAAAAACAGTGAATAAAAAGCACTTTTAATTACTATTTTGGTGTTTTGAATTCAGAACAATAACTTTGAATTTTAGTAAATGTTCCAATTTTAATGTGGATTTTAATTTTAATTAAAAAAAACCCTTCCTTTTTCGTAATATTTTTTTTTATTTTCGCTTAAATTTTTCTTTTTCTCGTAATCATGGTATAAAGTATAGTATGCAACTCTTGAATAAAACGGATTCATATCGAGGGCCATCATTCAATCATCATGAATAACTTCCTACAGTCGTGATTCGAGTTAGAATCCTTCACTTGTTCGTGATTCATCTATGGCCCTCGATTTAAATCCGCCCTTTATTTACTATACTCCATTTGGTTAGGTATTTAAATAAATGTAAACAATCTTGACAAGTCTTTTTATTAAAATATACACTTTATAAATCAATAATTTTGCTAATTACAAAGTAATTATGTAATTAATAATTTTTAACATAATTACTTTGTTATGAGCAAAATTATTGATTTATAAGGTGTATATTTCAATAAAAAGACATGTCAAGATTGTTTACATTTATTTAAATACCGAGCCAAATGGAGTATAATTGCAAAATATAGTATTATGAATTGATACCTGTCCCCAGGAAGTCGGTGGCGGAGTCCCCGGACAGCAGCGGGCGCGTCTCGTCCTCCGACAGCAGCCCTGCGCGCTCCGCCTCGCCGGCGCGGCCGCACCACGTGAGTCTCACACAACTACATTACCATGGTATAATAAAACAAGGTATTCTCTTCCCGAGATGGAACTTGACTACGTCACGAAAGTGTTGCTACTGATTGTTCTTTTCAGTAAATTTAAGGACTTTCTCAATTAGGTTATGAATATTACTTAAAATATTAAGTAACTTAGCTAGTTAGTATCTCGCGATTCTCGCGTGATTCATCAATTCAATATTTCATAAATTGATATAATGGATTATTAACTTGAAATTGGTATATAAAGTTCAAAAATGCATTACGCTCGGGTAATTTAATTTCACACCAAGGCAACATATTAAACTGATGACGTAGTCAAGTTCCACCTACGTCATCAGTATTACCACGTATTATTATACCATGAGTATTACCACGTTTATAAATCGCATCCGCATTATTCGGCTGCGCAGAGTAGCGCATCCTACTACCGAATTTAACCGAATGAAAATTGCAAAGCAATAACGAACTTATTGCTACTGTATAAGGTCGAAAATTACAGGAACTAAACAGGATGTGTGATCTCGCTCTTATGCTTGTACTCGTAATAATGTCTACACAGATAGGTACTCAACGCCGAGACGCCGCGACGACGCGAACTCCAGACATGGCGCGTCCGCATCAGCCAATAGCGGACGAGTATTTTTGCGGGATTATGTGGCGCGTTATGATTGGTAGATATATTTTTGCGCCTTACAAAAATATGATTTCTGCGCATCATCGGTGTAACTAATAAAAGTGGTAGTACTGTAGCGGCACATAAGTTTAGCTCTGAGTGAAGTGTAGAGGGGATACTGCGCACGGATACAGTATTACTTTTTGACTCCTGCGCAATAACGGTCAGCACTAGAGTTTCCTGTAGAGATTACCGGCCAAGCGCGAGTCCGTACCGTTAGCTATACAAAGTCACGTTTGTTGTATGCGAGCCCAACTTTAATATTTGTTTTATTTTTAAGAGACAATAAATAACTAAATATTCTGTGACTATTTCAAATTTACCTGTTGCTGTAAATAATATGGAGCAAAAAACGCCAAAAATATCACGTTTGATGTATGGGAGCCCTATTACATATTTATTTTATTTTAATTTAATTATTTAGTTTTAGAGTAAATATACAACTATATAACGTCTAACATAATTTACTGAAACAATCTTTAAGGGTGAATACAGTCCATGATACTGAATAGCTTTCCCCAAGGAACACGTATCGAAATATGAAAAGTAATTTTTGCCAGCCCTTACAAGTTGACGGATCAGCTGACCCTAATTTGAATGGAAACCCAACGACACATGTTTCTTGGGGAAAGTTTTTTACAACCACGGATGGCATTCACCTTCAATAGTTTCAGTATATTTTGTTAGACCTTATAATATTCTGTGAATAATTCAAGCGTCTACCTTATTTGTTGTTATAGCAACAAAAAAAATACATCATCTTTGAAAATGTCAGCTGTATAGCTATCACGGTTCATGAGATACAGCCTGGTGACAGACAGATGGACATCGGAGTCTTAGTAATAAGGTTCCGTTTTTACCCTTTTGGTAAAACCCTAAAAAGTATCTGATTTGACTTGTTGAAACCTTTCAGATGGTCTAGAAATGAAGCGTTTATAAAAAAATGTTTAGATTTGGGTAAAACACTAAAAAGTATCTGATTTGACTTGTTGGAAGCTAGCAGATGGGCTAGAGATGAGTATTTATAAATAAAAATGTTAAGATTTGGGTAAAACCCTAAAAAGTATCTGATTTGACGATTTGATTTGAGTTTTTATAAACACCCACCTTATTTATAAAATGTTGAGATTTGGGTTAAACCCTAAAAAGTATCTAATTTGACGAAAGCTAGCAGATAGGCAAGAGACAGGGCGCTTATAAAAAAAAATAAGTTTAGATTACTCAATTTTTTAGTTTAACTAACACTCAATTTTTATATCGAGTCAAATATTTTCAACAGTCAAGCCCAGGCAAGACCCTGGAGAAGAAAGGCAGCGTAGCTGAACTGGAGGCTTTGTCGGTACCCGGCTTTAATATCGGCAGGAAGAGCATTGCCGACCCTACCAGTCTGCAACAAGCTATCAACGCAAGGTGAGCTTTATGTCTACTGAAATAAGGAAGTAGAATTTTCTTAAAATTTCCTATTTTTTGATTAAAGGCACCTACAACACTTTATTTGACAGCCCAATTAACTGATATCGCAAAACAAGCGAACCTTTATGAAACCTTAATTTTTAAATAAAGGTTTTTTTAATCCTCATATATTTCGATTCTTCTCATCTGTCTCAGCATATATGAGTTTTTCATTCCTATTAGGTTAGGTATATCATATTTTGGTTTGGTACCTTAAATAAATATATAGGGACAAATAACATTGATTGAGCTACCCCTAAGTAAGTTCGATACTTGTGTTATGGGATGCTACCTGCCCTGACCGGGGATCGAACCCGGAATCTATTACGTTGGTAATTATATTATTTGTCAATGCATATTCAGGGCAGCGGAATCGGACAGTTCTCCCATGCGCCGTAAGCTGGTGCGCAACCAGTCCGAAGGCTCTCCCAAGCCGGCAGACACCTTGTCTTCCGAGCTGAGGAGGCTGGTGGAAGCTCCGACCAGGAAGAGGAACGAGTATGGCGTCATTGGAGACACTACGTGTATGGGAGATCATAAGGTGAAGAGTTACAAGTATTTTGCCTCAAATTATCTTGACACTTTAAGGGGTACCTCAATTTTCCGGCGTCCAGTGGATTTTATTTGAAATTTAAATTAATCATTTGAAAGGAAACGGTGATATCTCTTAAAATTTTGTCTTGACCAAACCTTAGATAAACCCTCAAACTATTTTATGAACGGTTTACAGTTAAAAGTGGTAACATAAAGCTTTTTTACGCACATTAGACAAAAGTGGTAGTTTTTCGCAAATGTGCGTCAAAAAGCTTCACGTTCTCACTTTTTTCTATAAACAGTAGTTCATAAAATAGGTTGAAGGTTTATCTAATGTTTGGACAAGACAAAATTTTAAATGATATCACTATTTCCTTTTAAATGATTTTTTTCAAATGAGGGTGCCACTGGTCCCCGGAAAATACAGGTAGTTTTCAGGTTAAGGCAAAATGGTACCAAAACCTAACAGAAGTAGCGTCCTTATTCGAAACAGACTATTTAAAAGTAAACACGGTAACTATCAACATTTTGACCTCCAACAATCCAGAAAGACCTTCAGTGGCAAAACTCATTTAAAAACTAGACGGACTAACGCAACGATCAGCTACGATTTTTAACCAAAGGTGACGTAAATCACCCAACCCTCCGAAACTTCGAAACGCTGTATCTTTGTAATTTTTTACTACTTTGCTAAACAACAAAATATGGGTCCTTTATTTTTCTATAATCTAGTTGACGGACTAAAGAAAATAAAAATTTTTCCCAGTAAACATTACTATATCTCGCTAACGACTCGTCTCGCCAAGTATTAAAATGGTTTTGTATGTAACCGTATCTTTTTTTCCAGCCGATCTACCTCCGCGTGATGCTGCAGAGCGACCGAGGTACCGTCCCCCGCATCGACTGCAGCCAGCCGGCCTGCGCCGCCTGCACCCCCCGCGCCCCCTCCCTGCGCCCCCGCCTGCCCACCGCCCCCTACATCTACCCGCACGACACCCTCTCCAAACACACCTCGGAAACCATAACACACGACAGACTCAAACGGACCAGAACCGGCTCGCTTAACGAGAAACTGTTCAGAATACCTGACGTCGAAATCACTAGCACCCATTCTAGTTACGACGGAATATTCGTCAACGAAATCGACAGTAATTTCTTAACCGTCCGACAATGCTTAGACCCGTACACCCCGGAAAGTATTGATAGTCATACCCCTAACGCGGACGAAGTCTCGAGCACAGAAGACATCGGTGAACTGGGTGAATTGCAGCCGAAAACTGAGGCTGTATCGACTAAACTTAATCGAGACCGTAGTGTTTCCCCGACTCAGTTAAAACGAAGGTTAGACAAGCTTTTAAATGAGGACAAGTATACAGAAGTTCCTGAGATACAGAGGCTGAATAGTAGGGAGTCGTGCAAGTCGGATAATAGCAAAAAAGGAGGGTTGTGTTGTTTGGCGCTGAAGTGTTATGGTTTCTGTAGGCGGCGCGCGCGGAAAGTCAAGTGTGATTGTTGCACGTCGTGAGCGTTTATCTGGGACTGTTAATCGATATTTTTGTGTAGAAATCGATATAGCTATCGATAATTTCTAATAGTACGTATTTAATATAAATATCGGTAATTTATCGATACAAATATCTGTATTATTACGGTTTAATTATTAACCTTTATAAAATATTGGTATATTTAATGAAAATACCGGTAAATTTTAAGTATCGATATTAGCAGTCCCTAGCTTTAATCGTTGTTCCAATTTTGAATGTAACTGGACAGTAACCTCTACGAAAGAAAATTCCAAACTGACATTTAAATTTCGAATTTTGACCAAAGAACTTTTTCGTTGAGGTTAATGTTTTGTTTTAATGTCCACTCTTGACTGAACCATTTTGATGGTTAAGACGATCATGGTAAAACGTACCATAACTTTATATGGTATTTTTACTATATAAATATCATCAATGCAAAGTAGTGCACGAGTTTTAATTTTAACCTTGTGATGCATGTTTTTGTAGTTTTACAATGTTTTTAGATATTTTGACGTGTTTTTTTAACACAAAATGCAAAGTTAACTTTTTTACTTTAAGTTCAATCGATAAAGTTAAATACATTCCTTATAAAACATATGAAAGACAAGAAAAAATCGACTTCCTATGTTAGATTAGCTGTCATGTCCAATTTTTTAGGGTTGCGTATTAAACAAGAAACCCTTACAGTTTCGACATGTCTGTCTGTCTGTCTGTATGGGGTATTGCTGAATAGGTTTTTCAAAAATATTGTGAGCTTTTGAATACCTTTTTTTGATGTAGGTATCCGTACAAAGTTAAGTGTCAGCATTGTGGCCCGACACGCACTTGGCCGGTTTTTATTACTACGTTAGAAGACTACTTTCTTTGAATATAGCTAGGAGGTTTGAAGTAACCTTGTAGTATACAGCTTCGCAATAAAATCATTATAAAGGTTAACAAATGAGTTAGTGGGCCTCGCCATATTGCGGGGAAAATCGGAACTAAATTTCACATGGCACCGCCCATATAGGCTCCATAACTTAGGGTAAAAAATCAACCGGTGGCCCCATTATTCCCGGCCCACTAACATAGTTGTTGACCTTCACACATGTGTAACGGTAAGTAAAGTATTCTTAATTTACCTTTATTTACAGTTTTACACATACTTGATACGCAAAATTTATACAACGTGGCAGGGACATACCCGTAATAAATCGAATCACGGGCTATAGGGCCTGTGTCACTCCTCGTTTAGGTATCGAAAATATACCTATATTATTACTATGCGCGCGGCGACCTCTCCGAAGTGGTAAATTCGATAACGAATCGTTTGTCTTGAGTAATAAGAATGAAATTGACTTGCAATGCACTTCTAGGTATCTAAACGAAAAGGTGCCGAGTTCTGACGCGAGCTAAATTAAACCATATCGCTAACGACATTGAGTAGATATTTCTTTGAATTCCTTTGCTGAGCAAGACTTCTATACGTGAGAACTAGTATTTAAAGATCACTAATATACACTACACCCGTGGTTCGATTTGTTACGGGTATGTCCCTTCCACATTGTATATTTTTAATGTGTACTACAAAGCATAGCGTGTATATATTTATTTCACTGGTGAGCCAATTTTCAAATGGTTTTGACTAGTCAATATACGTTTTTATACAGTGATTCAATGCAAAACAGCGCAGGGTATATATTTTTAAATACTGTGTATAAAAATATAATCCCTTTCGATGGATTTTATGGATTGTAAGTAGGATACCTACGGGCACTACAAATATTCAAAAATAGGTTTTAAAGAGCTAGGCTTTGATAGCACATTTTACAATGACAACTTGGTAGATTTTCCGCCATTATAAAACATGGACTAAATTTTTATTTGGTTTAAACTATTATCCACCGTAAACAACTATTATAATCATATGTATGAACACGCCTGTATACCTCTCTTACATAAACATCTCTCACAGGCCTACTGGAAGAGATCTCTTTTGAGATAAGTAGTGCCTTTGTACAACTTTTATTTTATGAATTCTCTGTATACATTTTCCGTGTGCATGAATTGTTAAATAAATAAGTAATATAAAATTATAATTATAATTTTTAACGTCCCAATTTCAGTTTTTATGCTCTTCCCACCATATGGTTCTCCGCTCTTTCAAAAATTACTTTATCTCCCTATTATATATTAACGCAAGGCTACGCTCAGCGCGTGAAGGACTTTATATTTATGTAAGTTTATAATTTACATCGTTTATCAAATTTTATATAATATTTTATATTTTATTTTGGTTATCTTAAATCATCATAGAGATAATCAGAGATCAGACATTCCAGTGCATATTTACCTAAACTTTGAGGAAGTACTTAACATAGACTGGTAATACCACCTCTTAACTATAAAAATAGAACTAGCTTTTCGGGCGCTGCGCGGGCTGCAAGCAGCCCGCGGTTTTTCGTGCGGCTGTTGAGGTGGGCTAATGAACATGTCCAGTTGAAAAAATAGGTAAAAACTGCAGTCAGGAAAGGAAACATCGAAATTTGTGTGTGGGCGGCCATTTTGGATCCAAAATATGATTCCAGTTCCGAGTTCCGCGGGGTGCTTTACCCCTATGTACAAAATTTCAGACCCCTACGAAGTCCCAGTAAGACGTTATGAACGAAATAATTTAAATTTTCTAAAATCCAGACGCCATCTTGGATTCCAAAAAAAAAGTTGAATTTGGATTTTTGGGGTCAAAAAACATATAAATATCGATTTTCAGCCAAATCAGAGGCAGTTGACTTTCGGCGGCCATCTTGGATTTCCAAAAAAAAATTCACGACGCAACGCTTGGTGATGGTGGCTCGGGCTTCGCCCTCGCCCGCAGCTCGGCCTTCGGGCTCGCATCACTCGGCCTGCGGCCTCGTGAAAATTACTTTAGGGGGGTGGGGGGTCAATGGAGGGGGGGGGTCAAGGGGGGGGGGGGGGAGTGGCTCGGGCTTCGCCCTCGCCCGCAGCTCGGCCTGCGGCCTCGCGGTGGAGGGCTTTCCTTTTGGTCTTTGGCCTCTGGCTGCGCCAAGTTACTTGGGGTCCGTTTGTATGAATTTTGTATGGGGGGGAATTGTCCATGTATGGCGGCCATCTTGGATTTTGAAAAAAATAAAAAAACAAATGACGCTCGTCAAATTGCTTACAACCCCCTACATTCTGGAAAAAAAATCACGCCCCTTACCCCAACCGTTTTTGCAGGCCGTACCCCTTCCACATCAGGTTTCTGCAAATCCTCAAATGTCAGATTTTTCTGGTACTCACTGGAGCACCCTCTATACGACCACACATCAACCTAAACCCCACCAACCCCGCAACAGGGCAAACAACTCTGTCAGTGAGTGAGTCAGTCAGTGGTAATGTAGGTTTATATATTATAACTAGCTTTTCGGGCGCTGCGCGGGCTGCAAGCAGCCCGCGGTTTTTCGTGCGGCTGTTGAGGTGGGCTAAAGAACATGTCCAGTTGAGAAACTGGGTAAAAACTGCAGTCAGTAAAGGAAACATCAAAATATGTGTGGGGGCGGCCATCTTGGATCGAAAATCTGATTCCAGTTCCGAGTTTCGCGGGGCGCTTTACCCCCACATGCAAAATTACAGACCCCTACGAAGTCCCAGTGAGACGTTATAAACAAAATGAGTTTAATTTTCTAAAATCCAGACGCCATCTTGGATTCCAAAAAATCTGTCAAATTTGGATTTTTCGGCTCAAAATACATATAGATATCGATTTTCAGCCCAATCGCAAGCAGTTGACTTTCGGCGGCCATCTTGGATTTCCAAAATTAAAAAAAAAAGCGGCGCTTGTGGGATTGGCTCGGGCTTCGCCCTCGCCCGCAGCTCGCCCTACGGGCTCGCATCACTCGGCCTACGGCCTCGTGAAAATTACTTGGAGGGGGGGGTCAAGGGTGGGGGGGGGGGGGAGTGGCTCGGGCTTCGCCCTCGCCCGCAGCTCGGCCTGCGGCCTCGCGGTGGAGGGCTTTCCTTTTGGTCTTTGGCCTCTGGCTGCGCCAAGTTACTTGGGGGGCCGTTTGTATGAATTTTGTATGGAGGGGAATTGTCCATGTATGGCGGCCATCTTGGATTTTGAAAAAAAACAAAAAACAAATGACGATCGTCAAATTGCTTATAATCTTCTACATTATGGAAAAAAAATCACACCCCTAACCCCAACCGTTTTCGCAGGCCGTACCCCTTCCACATCAGGTTTCCGCAGATCCTCAAATGTCAGATTTTTCTGGTACTCACTGGAGCACCCTCTATACGACCGCACATCAACCTAAACCCCACCAACCCCGCAACAGGGCAAACAACTATGTCAATCAGTCAGTGAGTCAGTCAGTGGTAATGTAGGTTTATATATTATAACTAGCTTTTCGGGCGCTGCGCGGGCTGCAAGCAGCCCGCGGTCTTTCGTGCGGCTCTTGAGGTAGGCTGAAATATGTTTCCAGTTCAGAAAATGGGTAAGTTTGTATGGAGGAAATTTGTCCTTGTATGGCGGCCATCTTGAATTTTGGAAAAAATAAAAAAACAAATGACGGTCGTCAAATTGCTTATAATCTTCTACATTATGGAAAAAAATCACACCCCTCACCCCAACCGTTTTCGCAGGCCGTACCCCTTCCACATCAGGTTTCTGCAAATCCTCAAATGTCAGATTTTTCTGGTACTCACTGGAGCACCCTCTATACAACCACACATCAACCTAAACCCCACCAACCCCGCAACAGGGCAAACAACTATGTCAGTGAGTGAGTGAGTGGTAATGTAGGTTTATATATATATAACTAGCTTTTCGGGCGCTGCGCGGGCTGCAAGCAGCCCGCGGTTCATCGTGGGGCTGTTGAGGTAGGCTAAGATATGTTTCCAGTTCAGAAAATGGGTTAGTTTGTATGGAGGAAAATTGTCCTTGTATGGCGGCCATCTTGGATTTTGAAAAAAATCAAAAAACAAATGACGGTCGTCAAATTGCTTATAATCTTCTACATTATGGAAAAAAAATAACACCCCTAACCCCAACCGTCTTCGCAGGCCGTACCCCTTCCACATCAGGTTTCCGCAAATCTTCAAATGTCAGATTTTTCTGGTACTCACTGGAGCACCCTCTATACGACCGCACATCAACCTAAACCCCACCAACACCGCAACAGGGCAAACAACTATGTCAATCAGTGAGTCAGTCAGTGGTATTGTAGGTTTATATATTATAACTAGCTTTTCGGGCGCTGCGCGGGCTGCAAGCAGCCCGCGGTTTTTCGTGCGGCTGTTAAGGTGGGCTAAAGAACATGTCCAGTTGAGAAAATGGGTAAAAACTGCAGTCAGTAAAGGAAACATCAAAATATGTGTGGGGGCGGCCATCTTGGATCCAAAATCCGATTGCAGTTTCGAGTTTCGCGGGGTGCTTTACCCCCACATGCAAAATTTCAAACCCCTACGAAGTCCCAGTTAGACGTTATAAACGAAAAAAGTTTAATTTTCTAAAATCCAGACGCCATCTTGGATTCCAAAAAAAATATTCAATTTAGGATTTTGGGGTCAATTTACATATAGATATCGATTTTCAGCCAAATCGCCAGCAGTTAACTTTCGGCGGCCATCTTGGATTTCCAAAATTTAAAAAAAAAGCGGCGCTTGTGGGTGTGGCTCGGGCTTCGCCCTCGCCCGCAGCTCGCCCTTCGGGCTCGCATCACTCGGCCTGCGGCCTCGTGAAAATTACTTAGAGGGGGGGGGGTCAAGGGGGGGGGGGAGTGGCTCGGGCTTCGCCCTCGCCCGCAGCTCGGCCTGCGGCCTCGCGGGGGTGGCCTTTGCTTTTGGCTTTTGGCCTCTGGCTGCGCCTAGTTACTTGCGGTGGCCGTTTGTATGAAATTTGTATGGAGAAAAATTGTCCATGTATGGCGGCCATCTTGAATTTTGAAAAAAAACAAAAAACAAATGACGCTCGTCAAATTGCTTGCAACCCCCTACATTTTGGAAAAAAAATCACGCCCCCAACCCCAACCGTCTTTGCAGGCCGTACCCCTTCCACATCAGGTTTCCGCAGATCCTCAAATGTCAGATTTTTCTGGTACTCACTGGAGCACCCTCTATACGACCGCACATCAACCTAAACCCCACCAACCCCGCAACAGGGCAAACAACTATGTCAATCAGTGAGTGAGTCAGTGGTATTGTAGGTTTATATATTATAATATTACAAAACATGTCAGTATGTATTTGCTGCAGATGCCGCAAAATTACTTCTTTCGTACTTATGTAATAAAATTTACACCCCATCTCCCATTTTTTCTTATACGTCCCAAAGGTTAACAGGTAGACAGTGCTTTGCATTAAGTTGTACCTTTTGTACTATAATCTTAAGATATTATTTATTTAAAAAAAAACAAGTTTACCTCTAGTTAAATGACACTTCCTCATCAATGATGATAATATAGTATGAGGATATTAGTTTAAACCTAAAAATAAACGGTGTTTTATATTTATTATACCTATAAAAAACTCTTTGTTTTTTTACTGTAAAATGTATGTAGATTACATGATTAAGACCTATTTTTGAATGTTAACTTGTGTGCCACTGTCTTTTAAGATAAAAGAATTATCAAATAAGTGCATTATTTAGTTCCTTATTTATTTAAAAAGTATTTATGTAAGTTAAGAACAATTTCGACATATGAAATGATCTGATATAATCGTATTTAATCAGGTATGTAGGTATTAGTTTATTTTAAAAAGTCTGACAATATATACTAAAGCTATTTTAAGGATGAATTTAGTTCATGATACTCAACAACTTCCCTCAAGGAATCAATGTTGAAATACGGAAAAAATCGCTTCTCGAGTAACAAAAATATTTTTTGTATTTTACTATATGTTCTTTTGTAAAGTGGTTGAGTATTATGGACTGAATTTACCCTTAAAATAGTTTTAGTTTGTTTTGTTAGATTTACATATTAATTTCCTAAATTTGATGTGCTATATCAAGACTTACAAGCAAAGAATCTACCAGCATTAATGTATTAAAATTATGATAGATGGTTCATTTTTAAAAAATGGCTTAATTTTCTTAATACCATCACCAATTAATTCTTAGTATATTCTTTATTTTCTTAGTTTTATATTCTTAGTAATAATTAAAGAATAATATAGCGATGATAACCTTCCATTAAACTT
This sequence comes from Acrobasis consociella, assembly GCA_963555685.1. Lineage (NCBI taxonomy): Eukaryota > Metazoa > Arthropoda > Insecta > Lepidoptera > Pyralidae > Acrobasis > Acrobasis consociella. The sequence goes on from OY743127.1 coordinate 4,593,566, forward strand.
CTCTTTAGTTTTTTTATAAAACTATATTGACCTTAAATTGTGTAAAAGCGTGGAGCTCAAACAACCTTCGTATTGTAGATATTTTACTATAATTCGGTTTCTAATAACAAATTAAAAGCTCCATAGAGTTACCAATAGTAATTATATAGAAATGTCATGCTATATTTTTTTGATATTTTACTTAAACGTGTTTGTTTCTTTATATAGCACTCGATTTAATTATATACGTTTTTATGTCTTATTTTTTGCAATATAGTACATGTGTAAGCTGTGCTAGTGTAGAACAAATACCAAATGCTTAAAATAAAGTCTAGTCTAGTGCTGCTCAAGCGGTTAGGTTAATTAAAAAAGCAGTCATGTGCGCAATGTGTTTAACCAATTTTAAATGATTAAATATGATACTGGGTGGCTTTTTCATCAACTGCCAAATTTTTAGAGAAAAATCGAAATATGTATGTATTTACTAAAAATCGGAAAAAACTGATCGCCTGAGAGGCGATTTGTTCTTTTTTCAATTTCTTTTATGATAGTATTTTTTTTTAATATCAGGTAATAAACTTGCTCCAAAAATTCACTTCTTAAGGTCAAAAATTGCCTGATAAACTAAAACTTTATGTCAATGCAATAAACTTGACGTTCGTCTGCTTTGACTGGACCCATGGGGCCGGTTCGAGAATGAAGGGTAGGGGAAAACGAAAATGCTCCAAATATGTTGGTGGGGGTGAAAAGTCATCCAGTGTTTAAGCAATCTGTAGCTATTTGTCTTCCTCAAATACACTTTTGGGCCAATGGTCTAGTCCGAACTCATTACTCACTTATAGTTGTAATAAGCGTTTTAAACATCCCTGTGGAATCAAGGTTTTTCCATAAAATACAAATATTAAGAAAAGTTAATGCAACAGCCATTACCCTATATGTGTGTGTGATTGTTAATGTAAAAAATATTTTCGCACGCTTAAATTCTTCGTTCGTAGTCACTATTTATAATTATGACTGTTTTCCCTAGTTTTATGTAGGTTAACTAAATTTTACCATGCCTATTTTGGATTGATATACCTATATTTTAACAAATTATTTAACTTTGTTGTTTATGTTTAAAACTTTACTCACATGTGTTTCTTTTTTTAGGGAATATCAATTTGAAATGAACATGGTAAAAATATAGTAAAATTGTTTTAAATGTTAAATTGACACATAATAATGCATAATAAAGAGCCCTTCTAACAAGCTGACTTTCCACCAAAGTTGTAGTATCGCACAGCTTCGGTGGTGAGACTGTTTACTGCACAATGTAGCAAACTATATATTTTAATATTAATGAAATAATAATGGTTGGACTCGACTGTACGAACTAAGTTTAAAAATACTTGAATACCGCTCTTAAAGATTTATTGATCTATCCTCCAAATCCAAATAGTAAGTCGAACCTAAACATTTATGTTAAGCTAAAGCTTTAACTCCATGGGTGATAGAATCGTGACGACATTTTATCGTGCCGTATTTTATACTGACTATATGAACCAATCTCCATTTGGTGATATCATCGCGTGGAGTTGGTGTATTGTCTAATGTCTACATGTCATTCTGTGACCAAATTGCAGTCGTTCTAAAAAAGGAGAGGTAAAAAGTACCCGTAACCGAAGGGCATATATAGATTGATGAGTTTAAATGAAGCAAAAAATGTCAGGATCGTAGCAAGTGGAGATCCATACTCCATAGTCTCTGCCTACCCCTGTGGGAAACAGGCGTGATATTATGTATGTATGTCAACTCGTCGCGATTTTCTCGCCCGTGGAGGCAACACCTTAGTTGAAAAGAACACCCAATCATTAACACCATATTAGCTACTAGCTTTTCGTTGAAATAGCAGATCCCTCCTAAAATAACAATAAATTCATGCAAATTATACAATATCTTAAATTCTAATTGAATTTTATTAAAAGAAACCTTATAATTTACTAGCTTTCACCCGAGGATTTGTCCGCGAAAGATATCTTCTATGACTATCCTTCAAATAATAGCAGAAATAAAATTACAGTATTTGGGGTTTTGGGTGTCAATAATTAGGTGTTTTTCTATATCGCTCATGTTATACGTTAGTGCCGTATGGTGTGGTGCTACCTATTATAAATAAATACATATAAGACGAACCACTTTCTATCTACATGTGCGGTCACTCGTTAATAAATATTAATTTCCGCACGGATTTTCGTTCTTTTTTTGCTTTATCCTTTTTTGCTGTGTATATTTTTTCCGCTTTACACGGTCCTTTTTAATTAAGTATCTACAAAAGTATAAAATTTGAAGTATTTTTTTTAAGTAAAAATGTGTAGATACCAAAAATTGCATTCTTTGCATGCAGATAATTGATTTAGTGATTATGAAAGTCTATACAAAATAATTAAAAGAAAAAATAAAGAAAAGAAAAATAAGTTATTTGGTGCATTTACAATGCATATTTATCGGCACATAATAACCGCCCTAAAATATTCGCTCGTAATTAAAAAGAACCTTGTATGTTGAAAGCCTTAGTCACAATCTGTAGGTACTGTGAAGTACTGTATCGATTAATTCACCTAATCTTTTATTTTCGTATTGTAAAATAGCAGTAGCCTCTTATTTTTCATCAGCATCACCTGTTTTGTAAGAAAGTGTGTTTTTTGAAGTTTACTTTTGATGTTGTGCCAGTTATGTGCTGCTTGCTTGTAAGTATTTTTTGTTTTCCATGTTTAGTATCCGTAGTTTAAAACTTACGCACGTTGTTAATGTATTTAGCTTGTTTTATTAGTACATAGACTTAATATTCGACTTTAATGTAATAAAAAATTACATTTTTAGTTTATCATAAATTATATGTATTTTGTTAATGTTTATATGTATACACGCTGACTTTTCATTGGTTTTGAAAAAAGAAATGATGTATAGTAAATAAATTCCTCTATTCATATACGTAATCAAAATTTGTGTATGACTTATAATAAAAAAGTTGCGAAAATGATTTTCGATCGAGACCACGTAGCTATGCCCGTCCAAACTGCCGCGTGTGGTCGATGACCTCCGGCTGTCCGGCCGGCGGTGCCTACCGACGGCACCACTAATTTTTCTCACGATTTTACTTTCGAGTTTTAATTAATATTTTTTGTTACAAATTTTTTATTTTGACTACCAAATTAGGTCTTTCTACTCACGATCGTTATGAAGTGGCCTTTGGCTCCAAAACCAATAAAAAATCACCGTGTATACGGCTGAAATACATAGTTGAAATAGACGCAGAATGTACCAATATTTACATTGGCAACGAACGTTTGCTTTATTTTGTACGATAGTTTTAGTTGCCAAAAATTACACAGTGTATTTTTATCCAGTGAACAATTTTTGGTATGCCCTTCCATAGTGATTTTCTTATATCATTTTTATTTTGTTTAGAAACATGGAGAGACCTTAAAATAAGAATGTTCAGTCATATACTACTTATTAACTAAATCATCATTAGGCACCTATGATTTAAGTAAATGTAATAATTTTCTAACGATTAATCCTGATATTTCCAGGCAACTTCCGCCAAGAGTTCTACTCCGAGTCCTCTCCGAAACACAGCAAGCCCGAGGAGCAAGAGCAGACGGAGCCTGTCGCAGAATCACCCAACTCCAGGTTCATACACTTCAATTTGGACAGCCCGTGCCATATTTTTAAAGAAACTGATATTTAAATTCGCTTAAGTATAGTTAGTTCTGTAATAGTAGCTTATATTTTATTTATTTCTAAAAATAATAAATATTAAATGTTTCACAATAAAAATTGTCTACAATTGGCGAACTTAACGCTAAAAGCGTTCTCTCCCAGTCAACTGTAGGGTAGTATAGAAACAGTAGCTTATCTCTTTAGAGTCACGTCGTTGATCACGTGACAAACGCTAATTCAATCGATCGAAATTTTTCCATTTCGTTTTTTATAGTGTCTGTAAAGGGTGCAAAATACACCAGTACAGTGAAATAAAGAATGACGCAGTCGCAAAAATTTGTCCAAGTCGAAGAGTGACAGAATAACAAATATTTGATCTGTTGCTTTCTTTATTACTGTCCGATAGCTTTAAGTAACTTTACCTGTTCTCATGGCCAAGAAGTGGGTTTATTTTGCGCGTGTAGTGAACGTAAAAAATTATATCTCGTGGCTCGGGAGGAACATAAAAAAATGCAACGCGCCGTGTCTATTTACATTGTTTTTTTCACTCTATGCATTTTTAGTGATACGGGCGCAGTGAACACGCAATACTCTAAGCTCTAGTTGTCGCGTTTTCATTTATTTTAGATAGTGTCTCGCTTCCACTTGTTAGTTATACTTAGTAATAATCATGAAACAGTCATGAATTCTTCTCGAAATCAAAAATGAAATTTGCAATAGAGAAGAAGTTAGCTATAGGATCGCATATTGTGAGAGACGATATGGCGCTAAATTGCGCTCTAGTATATAATACATAATGTCCAATTTCATTCGTATCAGGCTTTAAGATCATGGACTAAGATAGCGCGCAGCTACCTAGGTTAGCAATCATTGAAGCATGAAGCTGATATTTTAGATAGCGAAATCTATATGTTATAGTCTTAACTAGATTTTATTTTTACTAGGTAAAATTTATTCGCTATAAAAGTGAACTAAGTACACTAAATATTTCTAAACTTACGTATTATTTATTTATTTACTAAATCTTTATTGCCCATAATGGTACAAGAGGTGGACTTAATGCTAATGCATTCTCTACCAGAATACGTATCTACATTTACAAAATTGAATGATATTATTTGAAGAAGTTTTAGGACAAATTTAGTGTTTTTAAAATGTCCATTTAAAATGTATGAATATAGTCGTTGAATTTCATTCAGCACAGGCAGAATGGCAATGGCACAACGTCCATATTCATTTTCATATCATAAAGTTTGCATGTAATTGTAGAAATTATTAAACGATAAATAAACATTCCATTCTATAAAAATAAAAAGCATAATATTTAAATACTTAAAAATCTTGTATAAGTCACTTATGCGCTCTCTATATATAATTATGACTGTATTTCGTCCTGTCTATTAAATTATTCAGTGTTATGATATCGTAAGTATAACTACTATTAAACATTTACCGCTGTATTCATAAAAATCTACACTCAATTAAGCAGTTTTATAGTATAATTCTACCGATGTATGGAGCACTATTGTTTCTGTCAATTACATAAAAACGTCTGCACTCCTAAAGTTGGTAGCATACTCAATATATGACCGATTCAGGAGGGCTGATGTTTTTTGTGAAAATTAGGGTTAATCTATTAAGTCTCCGCTCATTGGGTAATAATAGTTATTCACAACATAACTGAAATTATCAAACTTTGTTTTGAATTTCTAAGCGGATTTATTCTTCTCTTATGCAGAAAAACGCTTATTATAAGACTTACTATTTTAGTTTATGTTTTCAGACAGAAACGCACCCCTTTGCTAATTATTAACTACGTAATGTGCGGAGATTGGGGATTAACTCAATATATCTTATGAAACTGTTATTAGTCTATGTAATAATGTGCCGTAATATTTTTTTATAGCTGTTTTCATATATTATTATTTTTTCCAAGGTTTGGTTTGATGGAAAAAGAAAATTTATAATTAAAGATACTTAAATTGAAAAAGTAAATAAACATATAAATTTAAATTATCGATTTTATTTTTAAAAAATGTGTTCTAGTTGTAAGTAGTGGAAAAGTAACATCACAGGGTAATATAATTTGCCATTGAAATTGTTTTCTTATATTTAAATTGTTAGTCAATATATAGGTATAGAAATTATTAGTAATATAATATTTTGTAAAAGAAAATTAACCAATATATTACCAAGTTCCTAAATAAGTTATATTTAGGCATTTAGCAATAGCTTAGCTCGTTTCTTATCGCATATGAAAAGGAAACAAAAACAAATAAATTCATTATTATTACCGAAATAAAATCCAATTTTACCGGTAGCTAGAGAAGCATCAATTAAACAGCTTATAAGTATTTTATTCATACATTTCTTATGTATGAGGAGGTTAAGAACTTAGCGGAAGACAAAGAAAGCACTCACTGACAAGAGCCCAGCTCTTAAGGCCATACTTGAATTTTCGGGTGTCCAGTGGCGCTCCCATTTAAAATAAATAATTTGAAAGGAAACGGTGATATCATTTAAAATTTTGTCTTGACCAAACCTTAGATAAATCTTAAAGCTTCACGTTCTCACTTTAAACTGTAAACAGCAGTTCATAAAATAGTTAAAAAGGTTATCTAGGGTTTGGTCAAGACAAAATTGTGAATGATATGACCCTTTTAAATGATTTGTTTCAAATGGGGGCGCCATTGGACCCCGAAAAAATCTACTTATGCCTTAAATAGATTTTTTTAGGGTGTTAATTTCTTTTAGGAAATATTTATTCAAATGCAAAAGTATTCGGTGTCTAGTAAAATATTTTGATAACTTTATTAGTATTAATAAGTAAAATTATAGTTAATTCATAATAATTACATTTATAACATTTATTCATCATTGCCACTTCTCGAATATTCTCAACTCTATAACTAATATTATTTAGAAGTGTTCTTGCGTAAGTTTATGAATATTAAATATTATAGTTAATGTTATAGTTGCAAGTTTTGTCTTGAATAGACTAGTAATAGTTCCTTACCTTTCACCTGATTAAGCAATATAAGTTAATTGTATATCTTTTTTTATATGCAAGACTATTTTTATATTCAGTGCAAATAATATAAGAGATATTCAGTCGTATCATTTTGAACAACTTTTCCCAATGAATATATAGCGAAATACGAAAAAAAAATTAGGTTCTCATACAAATCGAAGTATTCACTTGATCTGCTATGGGACTATTGTATGTTAGTATATGATGTGATTTCTTTTGTATTTCGCTATACTTAAATTTTTTGGGAAAAGTTGTTCAAAATTATGAGACTGAATAACAACATATTTGTACTGAATTAAAATAATAGTGTATAGACAGGTGAAGGGATTTACATAAAATGTTTATCCCACCTTAACAGTTGTTCAGTGACGTTAAATATGATACAAGATCATGTGACTTTTTTATTATATGTCTTTAATAGTTTCATAAGTATAGCGAAGTGACCTGTCAATATAAACAAGTTTTTTTTTTTATAATTTGTAAATTCATGTGGTATTGTAATATTTGTAATTGTGTTTGTAATTCAAATATTCTTATCTACCTATCTATATTTTAACAGTACGAGAATCTAGATAATATTATAAAAGTGTACACAAACAATTTGTATAGAAATGTCGATTTTCTAAATATCTTAGCATGTGTCTCGAAAGAAAAGAAATATTGAAGCATCAAAGTCAAGCACATAGCATGGCACCGGCGACAGCGTTTATCGAGCTTTATCGTCGATCGCTTTTTCGCTCTGCGTAGTAAGAACGAGCGACATGGCACTAGTTTATTACGCGATATAAAATTTATCTGAGTTTATCGTCGGTGCCATGCTACGAGAACTCAGTCACCTCTTCATGCATATTATTATATTGACCCTACATTTATACCCTGTATAATATCTTATCCTCTGGTCTTCCAGATTGGCGCTTGATAGGAAAATTCACAATTAAAATTAGTGTTCGGCGTGGAAACAATATATCATTAATACATACCCTGAATAATACATAACATACATATAGCAAAACTTTAAATATACGTACAACAATAAATTTGTAAACAAATGCATACGCACGTATATGAACAAAATAAACATTTTAAATATAAAAATCTGCGGCATGCATACTTAATCAAATAGGTACCTAATACTTATCCTATAAAAATAAATATTAAGAAATAATTATTTATTTATGACGTTAATATCAATAGATACTTTTCAAAGTTGGCATTTTGATTTACAATTTAGACTTTTACTTAAGGTGCTTTTTCACTAAATGTGAGACACGAAAAACTAGTGCAGATACTTATTTCCACCCAAATTCTTATCTAGTCTCTTCCTGCTCGTACTTACAATAAACATTATGGCCATGGAAATAGGGTTGAATTTTATACTATATTAATATAATATAATATAATATAACTATATTAATCTCGCTCGTCTCGTGCTTCGCACATCCAGTGGAAAGTCACCTTGAAATTACTCTAGTCTCATATCGTACGTAGTGTTTTCTCTAAGGCTTAACATATTTTGTAAAGGCTATACTGTCGAACCATATTCTTCTTTATTACTTTATTTTTCTTATCGTGTGTGTTAGTGACTAACACTAGTGTCAGAGTTTTTAAACCGCCTTAAAGGCCTCTGACATGGTTTTAGGTAACGACCAATGTCAAAAACAGTGACCGGGACCGACGGCTTAACGTGCCCTCCGAAGCACGGATCATCTTACTTATCAGACAATTAGGTGATCAGCCTACAATGTCCTAACCAAACTAGAACAACACAAAGTCGTTGCCCCCGCCGGAAATCGAACCCGCGACCTCCGGGTATGAGCCGTTCTTTATTACTACATAAACATAATTTTTTAAACAAAAGACTGACTTCACCCCAAACTGCTTAGTAAAATTTAATAAAATTTCTATGGGACCACCTCGCAAGTAAACCTTTTAAACAAAAAATATTGTGTTCGGTGATCGGTGATTAATCGGTAAATACATAAAAAAAACATATAAGATCGCGACGAATTGAAAACCTCGTTTTTTTGGAAGTCGGTTAAAATTGATTGAAAGACTAACTCAAGCCGTGCATTGCCCACGCCGCCGCGCGTTCCTAAGTTGTCAAGCTGTAGTATGCATTTTGTGAATAGAAATAAAGTTGAATATGGTTTCACAGTAAAAATGCTCTGCCAGCCGCTGCCACTTCAAAATTAATTGAGGCTAACCTTCATATTTATAAAAATTAATAACCGTTTGCTAAATCTATTTTAGTTAAAACATGTTTTGTCCCTTTTCCTCTTTTCAATGTTTGACATTGACAAAGAACGAGACAAAACATATTTTAATTGAAATAAGTTTAGCAGACGTTCGTAATTTTTTATGAATAAAGGGGTTAATGTCTAAACATACTGTGCCGAAATTGCGCCGCTAAAGTTCCGCTAGCTAATTTATTTTTTCGCGAAATACGCGACGTAAGTTCGGCATAGTGTGCGTTGAGTTTCCATGCTAACCCGTTACGATTCAAAGTTGATAAAAGTACTTATCTGTCAAGGCGTCAAGTCATTCAACGTCATTCTGTACTTATTTTACCTGCGTACGCTGCGATATAGGGACACTCGACGAGTTCAGTCTATCTCTGTTACAAAATCTACGTGCGAAAGAGATAGCAATACGTCGCGTGGTCACGCTTAACGCAGAGCACGCTACTACTACATTCAATAGGATTTTTGAAGCAGGTATTTGAAATATTGTAGTTTTGATAAAATAGGGTTATTGGAGAATAAAATTTATATGTTTATAGGCATTTGTATAACCCATTTTTTGTATTTTTACTTATTTTTCGTAATTTGTAAGGATTTTCTATTCTATTGATAGTATGTTGATGAGCTTCCGCTCGCAATAGACCAACCAAAATGTAACTGCGTTTAGTGGGAAAGTAATACGAGTAACAACACATTTTCAATTGATCTTAGTTATAGATCTTAGTATTCATAGAGGGAGAGAAAGCGACGGAACGCTATAGCACGGCCGGTGCTAAAGCTTGCCGTCGCACTCTCTCTCTCTCGCTCTTTCTAATGACGGTTCTACTACATAGTGTGACACTGTAATGTTTGTTATTTTAAATTGCACCTTAATTGCCAAGTGAAATTCATTCCAATTTGGGCTTTATTACTTTAGCCAATGAGCATATAATCAAATCAAAGCTTCTAGGGGTGCGAATAATAAAATTCTTTAACGGTCTTTGCCCAAAACCACTTAGGGTTAACTCACGCTGGACTGGCAACGACCGGCAGCCTACTTTACTGTCAAACTATAGTCACCTTTATTTCTATCAACGAAATGCATAGAATAGCTTGAAAAAACTCAACCTTATTTTTTTTGAAAATATGCAAAAACTGGCTTACTCTTAATATACTCGTACATAGCACGTCAAAGTATTGCGAGGCTTTTGTTTTGTTCAAACTATACTGTGCATTGCGTAAATAAAAATAAAGATGAGAATGGTTTGACAATGAGATTCGGTGTGAGTTAAGCCTGTGGTTTATGTGCAAAAATTCTCTTAGGAAATCAAAATATACTGAAACTAATTTAAGAGTGAATTAAGTCCGTGATAATGAACAAGTTTCCTCAAGAAAGGCCAAAAACTTACTTAAAATTACTATTTATATTTCGATACATTTTTCTTAGGGAAAATTGTTCAGTATCATGGACTGAATTCACTCATAAAATACTTAGTTTCAGTTTATTTTGTTAGACCTTATATAATTTCTTAAAAACAGTTTTATTTCCTAGAATATCACATCTACGTCTTGTCATTTGTTTCTGCGTATTTCGTGGCCTGATCGGTGATTAGATTAGGTACCTACATCATGTCATCTAAATGATAACTGGTTTCACCTCCAAATTGTAGTTCGATAAAAGTAAGTAGGTATCGCTTACTGATTGATTTTATTTACGACGATAGGCATGACTAATGAAAAAATATTAGGCCTATCGGTTAGATTATTAAAATATAGTACACGTATTTTTTCTTTTTTCTGAGAAACAAAAAATGACAAAGATAGCGCATTTAAATTTTGCATGACATTTTTACTTAAAGGTTACGTTGCAAGCTATTCGGTGCTCCGTATCATTGTGAATTTTTACTTTTTTGGTAAACTGAAAAATTGGGTCCTTTATTTTTTGATAATCTAGAAGATGGACTGATTTCAATCAAACTTTTCTGACCCTGTCGTCACCCCTATTAATAACGAGAGTACAAGAAAACGGGGATGAAACACAGCGACAATGCGTATAAACTACATAGGTATACAAAAATCTAACTAGCGCCGCAAATATAGTTTGTTATACTGCGGTGAAACAAAAAATGCATGATTTTTTATAGATAATGTTACAGAACCCTTCTTGCGCGGGTCTCACTCGCACCTGCCCGGTTATTATTTCTTTATCACCCTCAGACCACAAAATTCCCAGATGCTAAGAAGTACTTACTTAGTTGTATACGTGTCTATAATACTCTATTAGATGAGCAATTTCAGCTATTACTGTTGTATCTCTTTATTATCTAGTCATTCTATGTGTATTGTGCTCGGTGTGATAAAACATTAGTTAAATATATTCTGAAAATAAATTCTTTGTTTTATTTCTGTACTACCTGCGCCCCGCGGTTTTACCTGCGCCTATGTGTATCTAGGGTGTGAGCTTCTTGCATACTAAATTTTATCAAAATTGGTCCAGCCGTTTGCGCGTGAAGAAGTAAAAAACATACAAAGTTTCGCCTTTAGAACTAGTGTGATAGTGTGATGTACTTACTAAGGAAGGCTTTAAAAGCCCATTTTTAATTGGCTGAATAAAACAAGAGGATGGGTGTCAATTAGGTAGGAACGAAGAAGTTCCTAAATTCGAGATCGAAAAAGTTTTGTAAACAATTTTAAAACCTTATATCCAGACGCCATCTCTTTGTATAAAATTTAGATTCCAATTCCAAATAATTGGCCAAGTGCGTGTCGGGCCACGCGCAGTGTAGGGTTCCGTAGTTGCGAATGCCAACTTTGAGTTCTTGCCACTAAAAACGTCTAAAAACTAATATCTATTGAATTTGTATGAAAATGTCTTTTTTCAAGTAAATTTTATAAGTTGATCGCCTATAACTTTTTAATTTGTATACCCTACTTGGCTCTGATAGTTTTCCTTCAAACTACATTATATATACTATAATTGTGATTTTTTTCACGTGGCCATATATAACCGTTTAGCAGATAGAGGGGGGGACACTTGACTCGAACGAACGAACGAAAAAAAATTTGAACTTTAAACCCAAATATTTCAGAAACGGATCCCTAAATCGAAAAATGATGTTCCCAAGCTAACAATATTTTTGAAAGACCTATTCAACGATACCCCGCTCAATGTGTTTGTCGAGAAAAAAAATATTGACTACGTCTTTACTTGTATGGCAGCTACCCTGAAAAAAATTTTTTTTTCCATATTTTATTTTACGACTTTTTCGCCATAATTAGCTTGTCAACTAAGAAATATGAAAGTGTTAAAAGTGCCTTTAATCGAAAATATAGAGAATTTTAAGAAAGTAATTTGATTATAAAAATTCTACGTTTTATCAGAATTTTTTTATATAATTTTAAACAAAACACCGGAAGTGACGACACACTGCAATCGAAGTTTAAATTTAGCGCTAATAAAACAATGACATCTGTCAACTGTCAATGTCTACTGTTTAAATTACCGTCTGTATGTTGGTTGTTGTCAAATTGTTGTGTTGGTAGATGACAGTGACAGTGACATATAATACAGGGGTGCCGTTTTTGAAACGTGGAGTCACTAAACGAACGGTTTTTGTATGGAAAAACCAGTCATTTAGGTGACATCGCGTTTCAAAAATGGCACTTCAGTACAGTACTGAAAGTGGAAATTGCCAACTTTACTCAAAAAATCTTCATCGTGACATCACTTCCTCAAATAAGGTTGACCTTGCTTGAAAATAAAGGTCAATGGGTTTTTTGCAAATATCTAAATAAGTAAGACCTTATTTTAAAATCGGATTTGAGAAAGCTTCTCCTAGAGGCTATTCCTCGAAACGGACTGCGAATCAGATCTTTTTGAAAATTACTTGACAAGCCAATTAATATACATATCCATGCCAAATTACAGCTTTCTAGTACCTATAGTTTCTCTGTAGGACCGTGGACAGACAGACAGACAGACAGACATGGCGAAACTATAAGGGTTCCTTGTTTACTACGGAACCCTAAAAAGACTGCCTCAGACTCACCATACTACCACTTGGGGACGTCGGATATACCCCTAAAGACTCGGCCTCAGGCATGACTTAGTCATTTGTAGGGGGGTCCTGCGGGGAGGGGGGAATTGAAAGTCATCAGTCATACATTTTGACATTTATTCAAATTTTTGTTTTAAATATTTAAAAATAATCAGTAAATCGGCCTAAATAGTAGATAGGTACATTAAAAAGTCTGCCACTTGTACAATAATAGTTTTCAACATTAGTTCGAAAAGCGCTATTTTTCACATTTATTTTAATTAATGCCATTCATTTCGCACTTATTCGAGATCATAGGGTAATATTAAGTACATACCTAGGTAATCACGGCACAAGTGCTGTACCTAACTGTAGGCACAGAATTAGCTTGTCAACTAAGAAATATGAAAGTGTTAAAAGTGCCTTTAATCGAAAATATAGACAATTTTAAGAAAGTAATTTGATTATAAAAATTCTACGTTTTATCAGGATTTTTTTATATAATTTTAAACAAAACACCGGAAGTGACGACACACTGCAATCGAAGTTTAAATTTAGCGCTTATAAAACAATGACATCTGTCAACTGTCAATGTCTACTGTTTAAATTACCGTCTGTATGTTGGTTGTTGTCAAATTGTTGTGTTGGTAGATGACAGTGACAGTGACATATAATACAGGGGTGCCATTTTTGAAACGTGGAGTCACTAAACGAACGGTTTTTGTATGGAAAAAACCAGTAATTTAGGTGACATCGCGTTTCAAAAATGGCACTTCAGTACAGTACTGAAAGTGGAAATTGCCAACTTTACTCAAAAAATCTTCATCGTGACATCACTTCCTCAAATAAGCTTGACCTTGCTTGAAAATAAAGGTCAATGGGTTTTTTGCAAATATCTAAATAGGTAAGACCTTATTTTAAAATCTGATTTGAGAAATCTTCTCCTAGAGGCTATTCCTCGAAAAGGATTGCGAATCAGATCTTTTTGAAAATTACTTGACAAGCCAATTAATAATAGTCTGTAGGTAAAGTGTTTTTAACCTAAAATGTTTTAGGAAAAGATTGTATAATTCCAAAATATTTAATACTGTAATTTTTTGAAACAGCTATTTAAACTCGATGTTCGGTCCGGGATCGATCCCCGGTCGGGTCATGATTGAAAATGACCTTTTTAGACTGACCTGTTTATTTATATTCTAGTATTTGTTTTAAAATATCATAGTATCATTGAGTTAGTATCCCGTAACACAAGTATTTGACTTCTCCAGTTTGTGTCCGTACCTATAAATTTATCTATTTGGGCCGCGCTACACTGGATTGGCATGGCATGGCATCGGAAGCGACGCGTCATTTCAAAACAAGCTTTATGTCAAGTGATACAAAATGCATAACCGCTTGAACGTGGAGCCGGTCAGCGCACTCCCGCGGAAAAGACGCCCTCGCATCGCATGCATCTTATATCACTTCACATAAAGCTTGGTCGCTTCCGATGCCATGCCATGCCAATCCAGTGTAGCGCGGCCCTTTAACTTTGCAAGCAGCCAGCCTGCCGACTTATCCTATTTCTAATAATTTGTTAGTCAAATCTATAAAAATCCTTTTTAAACACTAATTATTTGTCTGTTATTGACAAAAACCCCGAAATAGGTACTTAAATCCAAGACGAAATAAGATGGTGTGGTGTATTGAAATAAAATTATATAGGTATCTAATGGGCGGATCCAAATGTATGTATGGACTTATATTAATTCTGTGATATGGCCTAAACTGAAGTATACAGTGTCTAACAAAATATACTGAAACTAATTCAGTCCATGATACTGAACAACTGTCCCTTCTTCCTTCTTCTTATCGTGTGTGTTAGTGACTAACACTAGTGTCAGAGATTTTAAACAGCCTCAGGCCACAGGCCTCTGACATGTTTTCAGGTAACGACCAATGTTAAAGACTGTGACCGGGACCGACTGCTTAACGTGCCCTCCGAAGCCCGGATCATCTTACTTATCAGACAATCAGATGATCAGCCTGCAATGCAACAACACAAAGTCGTTGCCCCCGCCGGAAATCGAACCCGCGACCTCTGGGTATGAGCGGAACGCTCTAACCACTAAACCACGGAGGCGTTGACAACGGTCCCTAAGTAACCTATATCGAAATATGGAAATTACCTTTGGTATCCCATGCAAGTCGACCAATCAGCTGATCCTAGCAAAAAAATATTTTTCTTATTTCAATATGTGTTCCTTAGGGAAAATCGTTCAGTATCATGTAAGACCTTGTAAACTTTGCTTGTTGCATAATATAGCTAGAAATAGTTATGTATTTTCCGGATTTATTTTAGACTAGAGGCAGCGCGCGGCTTCGCCCGCGTTAACCACACGTGTGAAGTCGGGGGCGTGATGCAATATAGCCTATAGCCTTCCTCGATAGACGAACTATCTAATATCGAAAGAATTTTTTAAATCGGACCAGTGGCTCCTGAGATTAGTGCGTTCAAACAAACAAACAAACTCTTCAGCTTTATATATAAGTATGGATATTTAGCTACTGGTAGCCGACACAGGAGAACAGACCACCGCACTATGGGATGAAACGGTGCGATCCATCTCAAAAATCGGTAACTTTTGTGTTTCTTGACATTTTTGTCTGTTTTTTTTTATACGTATTCCTGAACACTTACCCTATTAGGTAATTAAAACACCATCAATTTAAAAACTATATTTATTTAGTAAAAAAATTACAAATATAAAATTATGAAATTGTTCACGGAAGACTTATATTAAAATATTTAATATTAAAGTTAGCTTACTTTAAAATTAATAATAATGTAATAGCTACGTACTTATGTTTTAAAAAAGCAATAAAAAATATTCTTCTCATTACTTGTCAATATTAAAAGCTCTTTATAGCTTCGTCAAGTAATTATTTTGATATTACATTACTCGATCTATTTAAGCTAGATATATAGGGATCAGAAGTATGAAACAGTGTGGGTAGAACGTCTTTCATTATGACTGACTTGGAACACTTCCGAGCATGATGCAACCGAAACCAAATTACGAGCTTCTTGAGCATCTTCAGATAATTGGCCTATCGGCAAAACTGCGAAATGCTCGATTATTTTGGTACTATGTATCAGAATTTTATGCACTGAGGATGGCATGTAGTACCTAGACGACGGAGAAACAACTCGTTTGTCGTCATACTCATAGGTACATAAAATTTTACGGCAGTACTTAACTGAAGCTAGTCATTCAAATATTTTTGCTGGAGATTTGTCACTGAACTTGTTCTCACGTCGTTGTTCCGTCGCGTCGTTGTGTATCTTTGGCTTTTGCATGGATATTGTGAACCAAAATAACAATGTACCTGATAATAAACCTAGATCTGTAAATATTTCTAAGATGATCATTGATTATCATACTGAAAATATTCCCGGGTCAAAACAATAAACTACTTATATGAAATTTCTATTATATGTACAGGTAAACCCTCATCTATTCATACTTGTTAAAAAACTTTTCGGTTGATTCCTTGCACTTTCGATGAGGTTCGATGCACTTTAAAATCCTGGGTATTTTAAGGTGAAATTACAAAATATCGGGCAATAAGCACCTCAAACTATACAAAATAGAAATAGAACATCCCGTATGTTCTGGTTTCTGTAGGTTCCACCGAGGAACACGCACCCAATAAAATGAATATTATTGACAACTTAAAAATGATGACAAACATCTAATAAACGTATTAAGTAATCGTAATCAAAAACATATTACCATTTTTCGTAACTTTATATTTTCTTGTTACTTCTTCCTCTAAAATGCTACTGACAAGTAATTAAATTACTTGTCAGGACCATTTTCGTGAAAGTTGCTTGTACAATGTCTCGACACGCACTATAACTGACTATTAGGTATGTAGTATTTAATAAAACTTACTTCACTTTATATGAGTAATGAGTTCTTTGTCAAATATTTTCATCGGCGTAGGACGACGCTTCGCGAGACTTTTATTGTCACTGAAATGTACAATACCAAGAGTACAGAAGTTAGAAAACCATCTAAAATAATTAGCTCTTACTAAGTACTTAATATTCGTTAAAATTCTACGATAAGACGTTTGAATAGTCAGGAACACGTTTGAGACATTTCATTTTCAGAACATTTAATGTTTTTACTTAATGGAATTACTCTCATTTCCTCAGTTAACTAGGTATTTCAATAAGCAGTTTTTTCACTATAGTCTTACTTATTTATCGAAGCGCCGCGTCACAGCCGCTTTGATATAAATATATCGTTTATTGTACGCAAATACGCGCTTGTTAATCCATTAGCGCGTGATACATTGTGCGAAGCGAGTGGTGCCGAAACCAGAGCAAAGGTTTGTTTTGAAATATGTGTCGGCATGCCGTGTTCTCCAGTCTTTGTAAATCATAAAATCTTTAATAATTCGTAACCTATTCGTTCACATAGTTACAAACTAGAAGTCAGAAGAAAAATATAATATTGCAGACTGTTAGTGTGCTTGCACTGCAACATTTCAATGTATTTATTTAGAGAATATTGAAAGTATTCATGTATTAATCAACATAAAAAACATAAATTATGTAGGTATAATACCGACTTACAATTAAAATCTCTGTGTTAATGCCCAAAGATTGTCTGGTAAACAACGCTTTGAGCTTTAATTCTCCTATTGTTTCTGTATATTTGTATTTGTAGAACTGTTTCTTTACTTGTTAAATAAATAAAAATACCAAATGCCCCGGTACGCTCCAGGCGGGCTCATCCATTAGTTTATGTTTATATTTTTTTATTCTTTTTATTTGTATTAAGTTTAGTTTAGTTTTAGATGAAATATTGTTTTTATTGTATATATTTAATACCTCAAAATACAAAAATGAAGTTGTGAGAAATTTACGAATTCCTTATAAAAGAGGTACTTATGGTACCTATTTAATTTAAGTACTTACCAATGTGCGAAAGATTTTGTACGTTTTTGTCAATTTAGTGACAATTAACATTATGCTTTCTTTGACAATAGAGACTTTTTGAGTGATTTTATAGCACTTCTGCAGCTGGAGCGTTATGTATAGGGTGATTTTTTATAAGTTAAGTTTTTCAGGTTGGCAACACTGGTTGGTAATGGCGTCCAAACTTTATCTTTCAAACTGAAAAGTGTTCAGTATACTCTGCCATTTCATCATGGAAAGACTTACAAACGAGCAATGATTCCAAATGGTTGAAATTTATTATCAAAATTTGGGCTCTGTGATAAATGTGCATCGTTTATTGCGACCATTTCATGGTCGTCATAAGCGACCTGGTGAATCAACAATTCGTACTGTTATAACCAAATTTCGCACCAAGTTTATTTTGTTAAATAGAAATAGAATAGAAAAATCTTTATTCAGCGATAAATTATACACTCACAAATTTTTTATAACTAAACACTGAAAAATATACGAGCTTAAACATTAACTAAAACTATTAAAACAATTTTATCACTGAAAGTGATGTCCACTCAGCATAAGCTGCTGGTCACCAATTAAGGCAAACAACAGCACTGGTCTTCCGTGGAACCACAATTTTACAAACAAGGTCGACCTTTTGAGCTATGCTATTGTTATGAGAGTCAGTGTGTCACATCACTAAAACAAGATGTCGTCCAACCTCGATGTACTTAGCTGTGTCGTGTGCCTTGCTTGCCTTGATAATTAATAAAACCAAGTCTACATATTTGTCTAGTATTATTTTAATACAATGCACCGACCATCGGTGCATGGTTTTATTAATTATCAAGGCAAGCAAGGCACACGACACAGCTAAGTACATCGAGGTTGGACGACATCTTGTTTTAGTGATGTGACACACTGACTCTCATAACATCCTCCTTATTAGAAAAAGTTAAATTATTATAATTTTACAGCTTGACACAAGTAACATAACTGACTAAACTCTTAACAATAACTTTTGACGACAAAGACTAAAGTAAATAAAAAAGTGATATAATTAAGTTGTTGAACTAGACTCTATCTATATTTATAGAAGTAACTAAATTAATCAGTCCTTCACAGTCATTGCTAACATATTTACTTAACAAAATATTAAGCCTTATAAGTCTAATCGTCTTGGTGGTCTTATGACTCTTCCACATCTAGTGCGCATTTCAACTGGAGTTGCCTGCTCTTCGATAGACGGTGACGCTGGATGTGAACTAGCAGTCGTCTTGATATTTGGGCTTATTTGTATCATTTCTTGAGATACAGTTTGAGGTGACTGTGGAGGCTTCAAAATATGCTGTCTGTTTCTTCTTCCTATAAAACCATCTGACCCTTCAACAGTATAAGACCTAGGCTGATCACATTTGGACCTTACTGTGCCTGTAATCCATGGAGTATCTGGCATTTTTTTGAAATATACTTTATCTCCTTCTTGTAATTCTGGTAATGATCTAGTCTTTCTGTCATAGTAGTCTTTCATTTTAGTTTTGTTTTCTTCCTTAATTTTTACATATTCTTGAAACTTGACTGTTCTTGGTTTTAGGTTTGTTGTGACTGTAGGTAATTGTGTTCTAAGTGAACGTGACATTAATAATTGAGCTGGAGATGGTAGATTTCCTCTAGGTGTATTTCTGAATTGAAGCAAGGCAAGATATGGATCTGTTCCTGACTCCTCTGACTTGGTAAGAAGACGTTTACATATCTTTACTCCCGACTCTACCAACCCATTTGACCTTGGTACGTAGGGACTTGACGTATTATGATGTATTCCCCACTCAAATATAAAATTCTTAAATTCTGCTGAATTAAATGGCGGTCCATTGTCAGAAAATAACTCAACTGGGATACCATGTCTACTAAAAATACTTTTAAGGCAAACAATTACCGTTTTGGCGTTATTACTTGCCACTGACATTAATTCAATGTAGTTTGAGTAATAATCTTGTACTACTATATATTTCTTGGATTTATAATCCATAAAATCAACACCAACTTTTTCCCATGGAAGTAATGTGACGTCATGTGGAAGAAGTGGTTCTGGAGCATTTGAACTTCTATGTGACAGGCAAGTATGACACGACTGAACAATGTTTTTTATATCAGTTGACATAAATGGCCAAAATACATGTCCTCTAGCAAACGCTTTTGACCTTTCAATTCCCAAATGACCACTGTGAATTATTTTCAAAATATCCGGCCTTAATTTTTTAGGTATGACTATACTGTTACTTCTAAAAATTAAATCATTTTCTGTATGTAAATCAAATCTATACTGCCAATATTCATGTAAATCTTTGTGAATTTGAGTTTTGCTTGACGGCCATCCTTCTTTACAGTATTTTTTCAAAATCTGCAGGCTTTCATCTTCATTAGTGCCTTTGATTAACCACTGTAGACGTTCTGAAGAGACTGGTAATGACTTAATCAGTAAATTTACATGAACAACGACATCATCATCTAACTCATCTGAACTTGTTTCAGAAAGTGCTGCTCTTGACAAGGTATCAGCAATGTACATGTGACTACCTTTCTTGTAAATTACATTTAGACTATAAGGTTGTATTTTCAACATCATTCTTTGGAGACGTGTTGGGACCTCGACTAGAGGTTTTTTAAACAACGTTATTAAAGGAGCATGATCTGTCTCTACAGTTACGGTTTGTCCATATATAAATTGATGGAACTTGATGCATGCAAAAACTATTCAATAGAGTTCTTTCTCTATCTGAGCCATTCGTTGTTGTGTGTCTGTTAAAGTTTTTGAAGCATAATATATAGGATGTTGATTTTGCAACAAGACCGCTCCGACAGCACTGTTACTAGCATCGCTTTGCAGGACAATAGGATCACGGACATTAAAATGTGACAACACTGGAACTTGACATATTAATTCTTTAAGACGACAAAATTTTGTTTCGTGATTGGCAGTCCACTGCCAATCAGTAGATTTTTTTAATAATTGACGTAAAATTTCTGTCTCGCCTGCCATATTTTTAATAAAAGGACTTAAATAATTAAGCATTCCAAGAAATCTTTGTAAATCTTTTAGACAGGTAGGAGAGGGCATCTCTAGAATTGCTCTGACTTTGTCTGGATCAACTGTGATTCCGTCTGCAAAAATATGTCCCAGATATTTAACACTCTCCTTGGCAAATGTACATTTTTCTTTATTAAATTTGACATTATTTTCCTTCGCTCTTTTGAATACTATATTAAGACGCTCATTATGCTCTTGGATTGTTTGACCGCTTACTAAAATGTCATCGCTGTAAACTGCCACCCCTGGTATGTCACCGAACATTTCAGTCATAATTCTGTGAAAATATTCAGGAGCACAGTTGACTCCATATGGAAGACGTTTAAAACGGTACCGTCCAAACGGTGTATTAAAAGTTGTGAGGTAAGAACTCTTCTCACTTAATTTACACATCCAAAATCCACTACTTGCATCCAAAGTGGAGTAGAATCTGGCACCAGCCACCTTGGCGCGGACCATGTCGACTGATGGAATAGGATAACGAGTCCTATTAATCGCCTGATTTAAATTACGGGGGTCAAGACATACCCTTAATTGTCCATTTTTCTTTTCTACTAAAATTAAAGAACTCACCCATTCAGTAGGCTCTGTGACCTTCGTTATGACGTCCATTTTCTCCATCTTCTCAAGTTCTTGCTGAAGTCTATGATGTAATGCAAATGGTACCTTCCTCGGAGCATCAACTTTTGGCCGGACCTCAGGATTTGTACTTATGTGACACTCGCCAGGAAGACAACCAAGACCGGTAAAGACAGAGTTATTACATTCAATAAGTTTATTTAAATTTATATTTTGTGACTGACTTGACTGTAATGAAAATGACTGTGACTGACTTTTTGTGACTTTAGGACTTGTTACTAGACTTGAAGACTCATTTTGATTAATTTCAACAGACAATTGACTAATATCACTTTCTGACACTTGCAAGCTTGTAGAGTCCACACAAAAAACTCTTTGAATTAGTCCAATTTCTGAGCAAGTAAGTTTACCGAGTACAGTTGGAGAATTAACATTTGCAATTATAAAATTTATTTGTTTTGACATATAAGAGTCATTAAATTTGAATTTACACTCTAAATTTTGTTGACCTAGTACTTCTAGACTATTTCCAGTGTATGACTTAATTTTTACATCAGTTTTAGACAATACATTTTTAATATTAAGTGAATCATAAATATTTTTTGACATGATGTTAACATCACTTCCAGTATCAATAATACAGTTTATTTGTGACTTATTTATAAACAAATTGATTGTCCATTCACTTGACGATGACTTGGATGACTGAATATGACCTATGAACATTTCCTCTTGTTCTGACTGTACCTGTTGCATATCCGACTGTACATATTTTACTGACTTTGACTTTATTGACCGACAACAGACCGCAAAATGACCCACTTTTTCACATTTTCTGCACTTTACGCCTAATGCTGGACACTTATAACGATGCACCTGACCACACCTTGTACAAACTTCCTTTTTTGACTGTTGGTTGTTGACTTGTTTGTATTGACTGTCATCCCTTGAGTTAGACTTGGATCTCGAGCGTGACTGACTCTTATTATACAAGACTGAACTTTGTTCCGCTGCCAATTCATCTGTTTGATGTCTGGAAGCTAGCATAGCTTTTGCCATCTCTAAGGCCTTATCAAGATCCAGCTTATCTTCAAGCAACAATTTTTCTCTAATATAGTTGTATTTTTGATGCATGTTACATATAAACATTATTTTTATTAGACGTTCCTGTAGCTGTCCCAGCTCACAGTTTTGTGACCTTAATTTTAATGTGCAAGCAAAGTCGTCTAAGGTTTCATTTTCACCTTGTTTGTATGTGAAAAAATTATGACATTCGTAAGTGAGGTTAGCTTTCGGGGCAAAGTGATTTTCAAATAACTGTAGAAGTTCGTTGTACTTCAGGGTGTCTTCGTTTTTTCTAAATGTATTGAATATATCCACGCCCTTTTCACCAATAACATGTAAAAATAAAGCTACCTTTCTGCCATCACTTTCTTCATCCATGCCGGACGCACGTAGATAAAATTTGAATGACTGCACCCATTTTTTCCATTGCTGAGCCAAGTTACCATTCATCACCATGGGCTGCGGACTGGACATTCCAGAAAGTTTCCTGGGTTTTTGATTTTCTTCAGCCATGACGCCGACTTTTCACACGAGACTTTCACAATGACTTTGCGACTATACGACACATGAATTACGATCCCAATTACTGACACCACAATACAGCTATGCGTAGTGTTAATGCGAGAAATATATATTTAAAATACACAATTAAAATATGGTTTAAAATTAGTATAATATATAAATGAAAAAATACAGTAGATATATAGTATCATTGAAATGTGAAAATTAATAGTAAAGATAGGTAGGTACTAATTAATAAGTCTGACTATGAAAAGTGACATCTGTCCCACAGATATTTAAAGTTGAATGTCCAGAAAATGCTTTATGGAAAGTCGTTTAAAACCTAAAACAGACTTGGCATTTTTAAGAGGTGGAGGTAAATTATTCCAACATTTCGTGGCGGCATATTTAAAACTACCACGGAATGCGGAGAATTTATACTGTGGGCAGATTAGTAATGAGGGAAGTCTACTATTTCTACAGGAAAATTTTAATTTCTGGTACAAATAAATAGGAGTCTTATTATTTATAATGCCAAACAAAAGAGTAGATAAGTGATATGAGCGACGTGAAGTCATGTTCAGTAATTTGTGTTTATTGAGGAACGGGGTAATATGAGACCTTTTTGGCACTGGGAAACAGAATCTAACACAGGCATTTTGGGCTCTTTGAATTAACTTTTTTGTACGCGCGAGAAGACACTGACCAAACACTGTATCACCATAATTTTGAAAGAATAAGACTATCACAAAGCTTTATACGTAGGTCAACGGATAAATAGTCTCGAACCCTATAAAGAATCTATAAAAATAGTTACGAACTGTATCTAGTACATGTTTCTCAAAATGCAACTGGGAGTCCATCACAAGACCTAGGTTACGGGCTTCGTCTACACGTTCAAGTTGATTTCCGTTTATATATATTTTTGGTGCAAAATCTAAAATAGCATTGACCTGATGCTTAGTTCCTAATATCATAAATTTTGATTTACAGGGATTTAGGACAAGAGAGTGACGATCAGCCCAATTACATATTCTGTTAAGATCTTCATTTAAATTGGTTACAGCAGCATTACAATCGGTTGGTATGAACGAAATGTATAGCTGAAGGTCATCGGCATAAATATGATATTTACAGTTTTTGATACTATTAATAATATATGCACTGTACAAGAGAAACAATATCGGACCCAAAATTGATCCCTGAGGGACACCTCTGGTAACTGTAGTTGGTGATGATGACAAGGTAAAGCCATTGGGATCCTGGAGTATAACCTTTTGTGTGCGGCAGCTAAGATAATCTGAGAACCATTTTACTGTAATTGGATCAAAACCATAATAAGAAAGTTTTGACAGTAATAAAGGAACATTGTCGGTATCGAATGCACGAGTGTTATCTAATAGTGCCAAAATGGTTCCTTCTCCATTATCTTGGGCACTAAGTATATCATCTACAACATTAAGTAAAGCAGTGTTTGTACTGTGACTGTTGCGGAATCCTGATTGCTTAGGAGGCAAGATGTTATTGCATTCCAGATATGCAGTTAGTTGCTGACAAGCGGCTTTCTCAACTATTTTGGACATGAATGGGACGATACTTATGGGTCGCAAGTCTTTTAAGTTTGATGGGTTTGGAGTTTTGGGAATGGGTTTAACAATCGCTTCCTTCCAAGCTGTTGGACATTAAACCATCGACTCGCATGCGTACCGAAGTGAATATTGCAGTCGTTATATGGTTTATGGGCTGGTGGCATCATCGGTCCATCTTTCTTCAAAGACGACCGTGGAAGAAACTTTACCGTCAACGGCAAACGATATCGAGCCATGATACGCGACTTTTTTTTGCCCCAATTTGCTGAGTTGAACTTGATTGACATGTGGTTTCATCAAGACGGTGCCACATGCCACACAGCTCGTGAAACAATGGACATGTTGAAGGATGAATTTGGTGAGCAGCTTATCCCTCGAAATGTCCTTGTGAGTTGGCCGCCAAGATCATGCGTTTTAACGCCTCTTGATTATTTCTTGTGGGGTCATGTGAAGTCGTTAGTCTATGTGGACAAGCCGAACACGATTGAAGCCTTACAGGATAACATAACACGCGTTATTCCTGGAATATAGGCCGAATGCTCGACAAAGAGATGCCAAATTGGACCTTCCGAATGGACCATTTTAAACGGAGCCGTGGACAACATTTACATGAAGTTATCTTTAAAAAGTAAATGGCAAACGCCAATTTATCGATTACAATAAAAATTTTGAATATATGATGCAAATTTAAAAAAACTACGCTTAAAAAATCACCCGTATATATCTGTCGCAGATAGATAAGCCGCTCACATGTGAACTCGTACATTTGTGGCTTTGCTATCGCTCAGTTGCCGCTTCCGCGTGCGCTGCCCTCTCCTGCCGATTAGGATGATAACGATAGGAATTTATTGCCAAATTTGACCGCTCAATAGACGTACTTATTACTTACCACTCGAAATCTGTTTGTAAACAGTCGCCTACAAATGGATGCAAACAGACAGAGATTGTTTTTACTGCCACGGATGACTACCAATACGTGAATTGTACATTCTGGCTCGCTTTATTAGTTGCGGTAGCAGCCAAATGACCTTAAGCATTCGGTCAGCGTGTGTAATTTCTGTAAGGCAAAACTTGTCCCTCAGTAAATTGCTGCTAATTTGAACATATAATTGTATAGGGAAAACCTGCACCCTTTACTAGTATTACTTAAAGTGACTGGTGTATGAAATGCAGGAAGAAAACTAATTGCACTATTATTTCTACCAAATATCATGCGTCACAGTTTTTGTTTCATTCCAGAAAATAATTTTATTTAAAAAATAGGATGACAATTATTGTTGGCTGTACTATGTATTATATGTCTTCTTTTTCTTATATTTAAGAGCTGGGCTCTTGTCGGTGAAGTGCTTTCTATGTCTTTCTTTACATGTTTTCTCGTTTAATTTTTGCTTTTATTTGCTTGATAAATTTTCTTCTGGGTTTGCCTACTCCTCTTTTTCCTTCCATTATTGTTTCAAAAACGCATTGTGATGTAGTAGATGACATAAACATTTTCGTCCTTCTATTCAAAGAGTATATAATCTGCTTCTATTTTCTATAATTTGTAGTATTTGACTTTTCTCTTTCACATTCTGTAAAACCTTTTCATTTGTAATTTTTTTTGTCAAACTTATTTTTTTCATTCTCCTCCAGCACCACATTTCAAACGCTTCTAATTTATCTCTATCCTTTTTGGTCATCGTCCACGTTTTACATCCATATAAGCAGTGGTCCATATGAATGTTTGATAAATCTTTTAAAAAGTTTACGTAAACTTTCTTTTCCTTCTGCTGTGTCATTGGTGACATATTGATTTCCACACTTTCCGTAACAGGAACCCCTAAATTGGTAATTCTAAAAGTAAGATTTCTACTAATCTAGCGCACGAGGTAAATTAAGGAATGAAAAAGTTGGAAAGAAGGAAAAAATGCTACTTCGGTATTTACACCAAACCACAGGTCTGGCCATCAATAAATGGACTGGTAAATACGAGCGAGTTCAGTAACCGCATAATTTGTAGTAATTGCTCACTGCTCGTGGATACTGCTCCCCGGCGGCGCGGCGCTACAACGGATCGACCCGATCAGCCGCGCACAAATCAGTGCTGTAATAATTATCGTCGTTTAATGAAGCCTTTATTGACGTGATGGCGACTTTATGTCGCGGCCGCGTTTGCATTGTGTCCGTCTATGGGCGCAATAAAACACCGCGCCGCGATAAACTCGCAGGCCTCGAACGACGTCGTTGGAGCCAAGTTGGACCGAGCGGCGACGACGAGAGGGAAATTAAGAGATCATTAATTAATGCAGCCAAAGGAAGTAACTCGTGCCATTTGGAGCTCGCGACAGTCGACTCCCTCGCATTACTATTACCTTGTCATGATGTGAACTGACCTAGGGTTTACATTCTTTGGAACTGACTGACGCGTGATTTGCCAAGATGTTCATAGATTAATGTGCGATTAAGTAGAGTGCCACTGTGCCACCATGTAGTATTTATTTTTTCTTTCAAACATGCACCGAAGAATCTCATCGTGTCATCCGGCGAGCGCTCCGACCGTCCGGCCACAGCCCGACTTGCTAACGAATGTAAGTGGCCGACTCGTCAAACATTTATCAAGGGTACAAATCACAGTACAGGTTTCCGCTCCGGAATTTATACACGGTACTACTCCTACTCGGCAAAATGCCGCAAGGTTAAAACATTCAAGATACTTTCGTTCCGCAAAAATTGTTACAAACTATTTTGATACAATTGATCTTGCCTCTTATTTGTAACGACCTTGTGCTGTAATGAATGATTAAAATTCTACTGGATCACATTTTATGGCTCAGAAGTGTCTCTTTTATTACTCAGCTTTGTCAGCTTGCGGTTTATATTGCCATATGATGACATCAAAATCCTTGACAGTGTTAAAAACAGATTTACCCGCTTTTCGACTTCTTCTTTTAACTAAAGCACTCACAAAATTTGACCTCTGTTGACTTTCTTTAAATGTTAAGCAGCCAAATAACTTCCTATTTTACTGGCCATTGCAGTCTGATGATCTGTATAGATCAGCATCATCGAACTACTGGCACTAGAGGGCTATTTCGGCTATCAGTGATCATCGTTGTTCGCTGTCACAGCTGGCTCGTCACTGTCCGAGTATTATGAAACTGGTCTACCTCACTTAAACTTTTCTTCGCTACACGAAACGTGCGTTGTGTTATCTGCAATATTTTTAGACCCTCAATATTTTTCCTCACACATATCAAAGTATTTCCAGTATTTTGGTTAGTATACTAACCAAAATACTGGAAATACACATAACCTACATACATGTAACCTAATCGGTTACAAGATTAAGCAACTAGTAGACAAACATTCGTGATATTAATAATTGAATTCCTATTGTTATAATTCAGTTACTAGGCAGATTACATTATCATCTCTCGACAGGCCTACCGACTGTGCGGCGTGGCGCGATCCGCGAGTTATGTATTCCGCAAGAATTTACTGTATTATAAATAGGTACCTAGTTAAATTAGCGAGGAAATGACAGTAGTTGGTTGGGTTGTAGCGCAGCCACGGGCGGCGAGGGCGCTACGTGCTTGGAGTACTTATAATGGGTTAAATATTTGATGTCCGTCGTTAACCCACTTGCTAATGGTCGGCAATCGCTCAGATAACAATCGACGACACTATATGGCCGCGCATTACGCACTCAGCCCACGCTCTTATATGACTAACGCGTATATTTTTTTTAAGTGTAAGATGTGGTCGGTCGTTTCTTGATTTCCGTGAATTTGTGGATTTGCCATCATTATTGAGCACCAACGAGGATTATCAAATGTACAATTCACGTTATAGTGCGGGAAGTAGTGTCATAAGGTGCAAATTTTGGTATCGGAAGAATTCACTTGACACAGATGTAATATACGTAAAGTTAAGCTAATTTAGCCCGGTAGCCATCCCCCACCCCCTGGGGGGTAGAATCCAGGTAGGGGGGGCATTCGAAGTTACCCGCCGCCGCGCTTCAGAACAAAAATCATATCAGCTTCTATTTACCTAATACCTCAAGTGTGGTATCATTTTCTGATAAATCAAACATGAGGAATTCAATTTTGAGTACAATTTTACATTTAATGTAAAGATTAATAGTTAAAAAAGGGAAAATATTGACGAAAATACTAAAATCGGATCGCATTTTTTTTATTTTAACTGATTTTTTTTACCAGAAATCCGGTATTTTGTGCAACAAAAAATACTATCTTAAAGAATATTTATCTAGCTTTTGAAAAATATATACTTTATTATATATAGCTGCCATACATCTTTCTGAAAAAAATCGAACATGGCACGCGGCGGTGCCTAGGAACTATTCCAACCGTCTCGTCTCACATAATTTGATGCAAGTATTAAGTTGTTTTTTAATTCAAAATATATAGAATACATATTTTACTTAATTATTGACTGTCTCTTATGGTCTAATGTATCAAGAGTAGTATTTTATATTTATATTAGTTAATTATTCATAAAATTTTCCACCACATTGTCATAATTCGGTACATTTTAATAGTTTTCTTAGACAGTTGCACCTAACATTGCACCGTGATTTGCACTTGCACCGAATCAGTTGTTCACGACAAGCGGTAGCAGTCACTGGTGCAGTAGTCCACTTCGGTTTCCAATTATTTGGTTCAATTTCCTATCCCTAATCCGCTGGACTAGGACGATTTTGAATCAGCCCCATACTTGCATGCCCCATGGTATATAGCCGTATTTTATTTTGACCAAAATAATACTGCAGTACCTATTTACCTGATTTTCATTTTAGGTCCAGTCAGTGCACATCGCTAAACGAGTGCAGGAGGGAGCTATTCTCTTAAAAAGACCGACAGCCAGAGAATTTTCGGCAGCATCTTCTAAGAGCTTGTATAATAATGGTGCTTGTTTACCATGGGGTGCACGTATGGGGCAGATTGAAAATCGTCCCAGTCCGGCGGATTAGGGATAGGAAACTGAACCAAATAATTGGAAACCGAAGTGGACTACTGCACCAGTGACTGCTACCGCTTGTCGTGAACAACTGATTTGGTGCAAGTGCAAGTCACGGTGCAGTGTTAGGTGCAACTGTCTAAGAAAACTATTAAAATGTACCGAATTATGACAATGTGGTGGAAAATTTTATGAAAAAATGAACTAATATAAATATAAAAATACTACTTTTGATACATTAGACCATAAGAGACAGTCAATAATTAAGTAAAGTATGTTTTCTATATATTTTGAATTAAAAAACAACTTAATACTTGCAACAAATTATGTGAGACGAGACGGTTGGAATAGTTCCTAGGCACCGCCGCGTGCCATGTTCGATTTTTTTCAGTTAAATGTATGACAGCTATATATAATAAAGTATATATTTTTTAAAAGCTAGATAAATATTCTTTAACATAGTATTTTTTGTTGCACAAAATACAGGATTTCTGGTAAAATAAATCAGTTAAAATAAAATAAAAATGCGATCCGATTTTAATATTTTCGTCAATATTTTCTCTTTTTTACTATTAATCTTTACATTTAATGTAAAATTGTACTCAAAATTGAATTCCTCATGCCTGATTTATCAGGAAATGATACCAAACTTGAGGGGTTAGGTAAATAGAAGCTGATATGATTTTTGTTCTGAAGCGCGGCGGCGGGTAACTTCGAATGCCCCCCTACCCCCCAGGGGGTGGGGGATGGCTACCGGGCTAAATTAGCTTAACTTTACGTATATTACATCTGTGCCAAGTGAATTCTTCCGATACCAAAATTTGCACCTTCCATACATTGGGTGACACTACTTCCCGCACTAAATATTCAGCTACTCTGATGGCGTCGTTAATGTTTGTTACTAAGTGCAATATAGTTTTTAAATAAATAAATAAATATGTTTGGATTCAAATTACAAAGGGCCCTGCTGGACGGACAAAAGTTTTTTTCTGAATATCTCCTAAACTGCTAAAGATTCCTAAGGATTGAAACATAAATCGAGAGGTACATTGGATCAAGTTACGATCTGAATTATTTTTAGGTATTTCTAGTGTAATACAACCGAGGGCCCCGCTGGACGGATAAAAATTTTTTTTTTTTCCAAATGGTGGAGGTACATTGGATTTTGTTAATAAATTCGTGGGGTACATTGAACAGATAAAGCATTGCCACTAGTGTTTAAGGTCTGGCTCGCGTGGCCCCGCTCAATCGAATTACATCAAATAACTGTGCAGTTCCTAGCGCATATTCACCAAACTTCAATGCGTTAATAGAAAATCCTGATTGTAAACCGAAAAAACTCCGGAAACGAGTTTGGAACTTTGGTACTTTGACATACTGTTTTTTCCCTTTTTTGAGCTTTTTATTTTCTGCAGTCAATGCAGACCACTTTTCAAAGCCTAGATTATAAGAAACATGCAGTATCATTTCCATACATCTTATCCGTGCATGTAAGGTGGAGAGTACGTATTTGAACGCATCTTCATTCCCAACTCTTGCAGTCATTTTTGTTAGATCGTTCATGAGTTTCGGAGTTGCTCCACAAATAGTGCATGAAGCACATGATGGTGTCTGCGTTAACACTTGAGCAACTTTACCGTAAATCATAGACATTTTCACAAATGATGTATTTCTGTTGCCGCTATAACAACAAATACTAAAAAACAAAATAAAATAAATATTTAATGGGGCTCCCATACAACAAACATGATTTCTTTTGCCGTTTTTATAGATAATGTTACGGAACCCTGCGTGTGCGAGTCCGACTCGCACTTGGCCGGTTATTATTTTGTATCCAAAATCGTCAGGAATTAGGGCGCAGATAACATGACACTTCTTAAGCACCTATCGCAATTAGATAATTTAGGTATTTATGTTTTCCTACAGGTTGACTGGTAGAGAATGCATTAGCATTAAGTTCACCTTTTGTACCGTTGCAGTCAATAAAGATTTTAATAAATAATAACATGACTCACTAGTTACTTTTTTCCTTCAGTTGACATTTTTGCTTTTAGCTGGAAATGGCGCAATAATGACGCAGGTTTTTTTTATTTCCCTGTATTACTGAATAGTTATCTAAAAATGTCAATAACTCGACATCGGCAGTTTTCGGCAACAAGGAAACCTCGAATTGAAAATAAAAAATAAGGATATTTTTATTAAAATTTCAAAAGAAAATAATAAAAATTATTTTAAATAAACTCAAAACGGATTTGTAAACTAGATATCCTGGGCAATCCGAAAATGTATAGTACTGATATATTTCCTACGAGAATTTAGAAGATATCTGAAGTTGAACTTTCATAACGAGTAATAATTTTTCGAAGTTAAAAGTTTGGATGTAATTTTAAATATATCTACAACAATTTTTTTTTACTTGTACATCAAATAGCTCTAACATTTAAGAATATAAAACAATCGAAATGATTTCAGTATCACGCATTTCGTTCAAACCATTTTTGAGATGGAACGCACCGTTTCATCCCATAGTGCACCGGCCCATTGGTCAGGCGATATTGTAAGGTTGACGGGAAAGCAATGGATGAGAGGCATATTCCCAGCAGTGGGTTGATGTGGGCTGAAAATGATGATGATAAGCATTCATCGATAACATGTCGACAAGAATACTGACAGGTAATCTGGGCAACTTGTAAGTACCTACAAGTTTAAACAAACAACTTAAGAACAGTAAAAAAAACTTTGTTTTACACAGGTAACGTATAAATAATAAAAAAATATTTTTTACGTTGACGTATTTAACTTAACAAGTATCAGAAATAATTATTATTTATCTTTTCAATTTGAATAGTATTCTGACAATTACCGTATTATTATTATAAAATATCTTAATTTGTTTCTGGTTTATAATTTCATAAACAAATTATAAGAAAAATTACAGTCATGGCATGTGCTTTATAGTAAATACTATAAAAATCTTAGTAAACAATATAAAAAATATTATCTTAGTAAGTAAAGTAGGTACTTTACCAATGTAAAAATTTATAAATCTAATAAGCATTATTACATTTTGTACCTACTTATTCAATAATCAGGGATCGTCCATTAATCATGTCGTCTTAAGGGTTCGGAAAATAACCAAACGGCAAAAGACACGTTACTTTTAACAATCGGTTTATTTTAAAACCACGCCTGATTAAAATCTTGCTAAAAAATATCACGTTACTGGACGACCCCTTAGCACATAATTAGTAATACATTACATACATAAATACAATCTATATGGGAGCTCTTGTTGAGACTTGGGGTATACATATAGCAACAATAATCACAGATTACATAAGCTTCGATTGCCATGCATTGCTTGATGGCTGAAAAATTGTTTTTAACTTAGGGAAGTATAGCACGCACTTGTCCATACAAAATGTTATCTAATCTCAATAATTTTAGTACTTATGTTATTTTTACAATAAAAGACTAGGTTTATAGTTTTTCCTTTATTCAAAACTAACTGAGCCCGCGGGCTCCACTCCTCGGATAAATCTATACATATAATAAAACAGTAAAAAAGTGTGTCTGTACATTAAATATATTTCCAAAAAACATATTGGGGGCGATGGAGACGTAGTAATAGAGTAAGAATTAAAAAAAAAATGTCTGTCTGTTTGTCTGTTTGTACACGCTAATCTCCGGGAATACTGGACAGATTCGAATGCAACTTTTTTGGTTATATAGCTATTAAGCCTGGGCAACATATAGGGTTTGAATGATTTTGGAAAATGGAACGCCTGATGCAGAACCATAATGGTCCAGCTAAACTATAAGAGATATAAAAATGCCGCCTTAGTAGAAGTTATTCAGCCTGATGAGAATTTTCCAGAGACATAAAGTCCACGCGAACGAAGTCGCGGGATTCGGCTAGTTTCGATATAAAAACTATCCTGTCTTTATCCAGATTTCAAACTATATCCATACCAAATTTCATCTAAATCGGTCTAGTGAGTTATAAATAGTGTAACTAACACGACTATTATAAAAATTTTAAGAAGGAAATCCTTTATATAATTTTTAATTGTGTCAACAACATACTAAAAAAATCATTTTCTCCATCTTCTTTTTATATGTTATTAAAATTATTGTTCATAAATAATTTGTTATTTTCTCTGATTAAAAAAATATTGTCATTTTTTTATCACTGTTTATATTATAACAGACAGAATAAATAGAATAATATTAGGCTCAGTAATCATCACACTACCTTCAACAGGCAATAACTTGAGTAAGAAATTCAAATACTAATATTAAACATTAAAGTTACCAAATATTAAACATTAAAGTTACCAAATATTAAACATTAAAGTTACCAAATATTAAACATTAAAGTTACCAAATATTAAACATTAAAGTTACCAAATATTAAACATTAAAGTTACCAAATATTAAACATTAAAGTTACCAAATATTAAATGTTAAAGTTACCAATATTAACAAGTGCAATACAACCTTGGTTGCTGTCACCTAGCAATACCGCTCGATAGTCAACTGTCGATAGACTTTCGGTATTTTACATAAAACCGACTCCCATGCTGGTCTGGGAGAAATAAAAAAAAAACTTAGAATGTACCAGCTGCTTCTCTTCCCATGCAGATTGTAACAGCCGATCGAGATCGAGATCGAGAATGGGCAAAAATGCAAATCATATTAACAGGCGATGCGGCTAGCAACCCATCACTGTAATGATTGCTTTTCCATCTTCTCGCCCACCATGACGCTAAAAGTGGCTTTTGGGTCTTGCGGCCCTGGGCTCTGCATAGAACCGCAAGACCCAAAATGCTCTGTCTGCCCCATTAGGGATAAAGACGTGATAGTATGAATGTATGTATGTATGTATGTATTAATAGTATTGATCCTGATGACGAACCAACTATCATATTCATATAGTATCATATAATAGTTTATGTATTTCATAATACATAAACTATCGATACTATCTATAGTACATTAACTTTCGATACTATCGATAGTATTGCTCTTAAACATACCTGTAACATAAACTAACTAAAAATATTTTGTATCCATATCATATTATCCCCTTACTAAATATATAATTAACACCAAGTTTGTATGTAGTTACATTGCCGAAAAACATACCAATACTTTATATAATAAGTCAAAGAAAGCCATACCTTCCTATATGATCACTGCCTATATCACAATGCTTTAGAAAAGTTCCAATATACATGTACATATATGTATAGTCTGTATTGCTAATAATGCTATCAAGCATGTATCCTGGTTTTTGTGGCACTTACTCTGCCACCACTAGTCACCAACCCCAAATACTGGAATTGCGATATACCTATTTAGGTTTTTTTGAAATACTTTTCTTTTACTTTATATCATTCTGGGCTGTCTTTATTTGCTGTTAGCAAAGCACCTTACAATTATTTGAGATGCTACTCAAACAATATAGTAACATCAGTAGCATCTCTTATACAAATACAATACTAACTTTATAGCACCACAATTAAAAATTACAAAAACAACAAAAGACAAATTGTGCCTACACAAAGACAGATTTATTGCTATAAATGCAATCTCTTCCATCCAACCTTCGGGTGGAGGATAATTTAATTTGTAACTGGTTGGGTGCAGTAATTTACGTAATAAATAACATGTGATATGTAACATATCTAAGGACCAAGAGATGCTTTATGCGGACCTTACTGAAAATGTGACAATAAGTCAGTGTCTCATCTCACCTCACACTAATCCAAAAATTCCAACTAAGGACATGAGTTAAACCCTCTAGCCCACACAGTACTCTGTGTCTATCTAAATGTAGGAAGGTATAAATATTATTTATGTCAAATAATTGACTACCTAGGTGTTAGTAATTTATACATAATGTAAATGATTTTTAGAAGATCAGATTATGAAAGTATTCAAGATAATAATTCATTTTGAGTGACTTTCGTTTGTGCAAACTTTGTCCTATTTTACTTACTTAAGGTCCTAAGGCCCCTAGGTGGGACATAGGGATTCAACAGTCTTTCTCCATCTTGATTAGTCTTTACTGCACACAGCACTTACTATTTACTACTAAATAGCCACACTTTAGTAAGGGCTGTGTGACTATTTAGTAATAAATAGTCACACCTTAATAAGTGCTGTGTTCAAAAATGTAAATACAACAGGTTACAAACCCAATATGCTGTAAGAGCATGCTCTACCTATATTTAGACTGAGAATTTTTATTTCCTTATTCTTCATTGCACCTTAGCACTGCATCTTATCTTAAAAACCTGTATAAAATTCAATAAATGATATTCACAGTTCTCAATTAAGCCCATCCACATCCGATAATCGGTAACCGTTTTTTTATAGGAGAAAAATAAAAAGTACTTAATACAATAGTTAAAGCACACGTCCTACTGCCTGTCCCCACGGACCCATTATCCCCTGACCCATCACAACAATCATTGCAAGAAGTCGCACAACACTCCAAACACTCGTTATTGCAATCGTTACATCACACTGCTATGCTATGCCCTGACAGATCCAAGAGTAGAAGCATAAACAGCAAGAGGGTTCTGCTGTTTCATCAAGTATTTCATGACTTTCAGCTTGTCTTCTTGCTTCTTCTCTCCTTCTTTGCTTTTCTTCCATTCTTTGTTGCTCCGCAGCTTCGTCGTACGAAGGGGGCAGGTCATTTCCTCCATTAGCAGTCGGCTGGGTAGAAATTACTTCGGCCATGTTCACTATATTCCAGCAGATATTTTTTGACACTTAAGCTTAGTTATTATAATAGTTATTTAAATATTCACTGCTATTTGAGACTGCTAAAGGCACTTATGCGAAATTATGAGCGTGTTCAGGTATAAATTGTTTTGTTGGGTTTACACGACCCGCACCGCACGCAAGCTACACTTCACATTGTGCTAAAGTACAATAATTAATATATCCGTTTGACTACATAATAGATGACTCATATGTTTTGCGTTAGTTCCAGGAGTTATGTCATACAATGCAAAACAGAGGAATTCCGTTATAGAAAGATAAACTGATAAATAAACAAATTTTGTGCCAAAGAAAAATACACGGAATATGTACACCCGAAATCAGGAAAATAATTAACATTATTTTAGCCGCGATTACACTACACGATTCGTCGGGGACGATTTCACGCAGGCTTCCTAAATCGGGAAGTGTAATCGCTGACAGGGAGACAGTGTCCCGATATCGGGTGATCGGGGCTTCCCGACCGCCCTGTTTCCCTATTTAGGGCGTAAATCGGGTGATGTAATCGCTGTCCCGAGACAGGGCGTTCAGAAGTGCCATTTTTGAAACGCGGAGTCTCCTAAACGAATGATCTTTCCATACAAAAAACAGTTCGTGTAGTGACTCCGCGTTTCAAATATATTTCTTAAAACGAGATACTCTTTACTCCAGCATTTTTTTTTCATTTACACCCGCAGGTGCGTTAACAGCGATACCAATTTTTAGGGTTCCGTAGTAAACAAGAAACCCGCATATAGTTTCGCCATAGATATCTGCCTGTCTGTCCGTCCGCGGTTTTACTTAGCGGCCATAAGTGCTAGAGAGCTGATATTCGGTATGGATGAATATGTATATTTATCATGGCAAAAAAGTCGTAAAGTAAAAGCTTGAAAAAAAATGTTTTATAATCCCTTATAACTGCTAAACGGTTATATACGGATACGTCAAAATATTCACAGCAGTGGTATTTATAACGAAGTTAAAAGGAAAACTATTAAACTTAAGAAGGGTTTATAAATTAAAAAGTTACAGGTGACATACTTATAAAATGTACTCGAAAAAGGAAATTTCATACAAATTCAATAGAAAATTAGTTTTTAGACATTTTTATTTACATGCACACATTGCATTGACACGCACTTGGCCACGCATTTTCGGCTCACCTAATTTGAATCCTCATTCGGTACCGACTCATCTTATTGATTCCTACTCCCTTACCGACTCCGGCTCCGTGATCTGATAAGTCTCGCTATCGGACCTTGGACCGAAAAAATACACACGTCCGTTTTGGTAGCGGTTTCAATATATATTGAAACCGATACCGGGCTCTGTTTGTAGCTGTATTGGAGCAAACAATGTAACAAATATCTGTCTTGTTCTTATTTATAGAAAAAACATTCGCATCTTCTGTCATAATAGCATTTGCCGTTGGTTGGCGGCGCACGATGAATAACCGAAGCCTCCGTCCGATTCCTTCCGAGTCCCGAGTATTTCCGATCTCGACACCCGTGACGCGGTTGAGCCGAAACGAATGACTAGCGGAACGCGAGCGACGCGAGCCGAAGAGCGCCGATGAGCTGGAGGGAGGCGGGACTCGACGGGGATCAAATAACTCGCGAGAGTCGGTAAAATTTGCTCGGAGCTGATTAGGTTAGCGGCTCCTGTTCAGTATTCGGCTCATTTGAATCTTCTAGTCCGGAGTTACCCATGTCTAGTCTGGAGGGAGTTGTCAAAAACTTGATTGACATTTTATTTATTTAATCGGGCACAGAAATTAGATGTCGTTTAGAGCCTTAAATTAACACCTAGCCAAAGATAATACCTAGCCCTTAAATTATATCTTAAATTTTTAATACTTTTACTTTTTTTTATATGATAGAATCAGGATAAATATTATAATGAAACAATTGAATGCCGCTACGCTAACAGACTGGTTTTTATTTCAAAAATTGACATAGACAATCATACAAAACTATAGTTGATGGACAATACCATAAATATATTTTGTTCAATATAGTGTTAATATTGCACAAGCGATGGCGTTACTAATAGCAAAATACAAATATAAAATACTTTTATTATTTTGATACATCATTACAACACCCCCACTTATCAAAATAAACAAATAAAATTATTTTGCTACTATTCCCAACTTATTAATGTTTAACAGGACATAAACCTTTAGTGAAAATATCAGCCGTCATTTCTTCTGTACATAAATATAGAATTTTGATATATTTATACTTAACAACATCTCTTACATAATGGTATTTCACATCAATATGTTTCGATCTATTGTGACTTTGATTGCTTACTGACGATTTTAATGCACTTTGATTATCACAATAGACCTCAATCACATAAAAACTACCTATAATTTCATGAAGAAGGTTTCGAATAAGATACACTGCTTCCCGAGCAGCCTCAGACAGAGCAGTATATTCTGCCTCTGTACTGGAAAGGGATACTGTCTTGTGCTTCCTGCTTTGCCATAAAATAGCAGATCCAGACATCGTGAAGCAAAAGCCTGTATACGACTTCCTGTCTAAGGTGTCACTAGCCCAGTCACTATCTACAAAACCTTGTAACTTGCTATCATCCTTACAAAATCTTAAACAATAAGTTTTTGTATATATCAAATATTTTAAAATGCGTTTAGCATAATGCCAATGTGTATGATTGTAACAACTATTAAATTGGCTCAAATAACTAACAGAATAGGAAATGTCTGGCCTAGTTAGTACTGCCAAATACATCAAAGATCCTTTGATATGGAATATCAGATACACATTCATCAGCCTTCTCAATATTTAATTTACATTGAATTGGGGTTTTATACGATTTACAATCTGACATATTGAATCTAGAAGCTAACTGTTCAATATACTGCTGTTGATCTACTGTTATTACATTTTTATATTTATCTACATTTATTCTCATGCCTAAATATTGTCTTACTGGTCCCAAATCTTTCAATTTAAATTCTGCACCTAAAGCACATTTTAAATTATCAGTTTCAACAGAATTATTAGAAAAAATTAAAAAATCATCAACATATAGGGCCACAATAATTTTAATTTCACCCTTTGCTTTTGTGAACAAACAAGGCTCATACTTTGCCTTCGTTTTTGCATCGTCCACAAGCTTAACTTCAAAATCTGGCGTCGGTTTGATGTATTTCTCCATCCCTTCGAGCACCAACAAATTTTCAGCCGCGAAGCTCCACTCATCATAATTCTCTCTTCCTTTTAGTTTAGGAACACTGGCGATATAATTGGTAGTCATGTTTACGCGATACAACTTTTACTAATTATCTATTTTTAACAAAAGTACCTGGGCGACCGAGCTTTGCTCGGTTACATCTCAAACATTAACTACATTTTTTTAAACTTGTCTAAAATCAAATATAAATTAAAAAATGATGTATAAACTTGTTCATTAAAAAAAAACAAAAGTAGTCACCGAGTGGGATTTGAACCCGTAACACTTTCTTGCCGTTTTCGATATTCGTAATCTCAATCTTACAGCATTTGCAGAGATATGGGAGAGCATTTGTCACGGAGTAACGCCATCTATTGTCAATTTCTCTTATTACACAGCTCGTGTGCGCTAGTTTTTATAACATTATCCGAGAGATGGCGCCACAAAAACTATCCAAAAAACTGTGTTTAAAATTTGTATCGGTAAATATTGGTAAATTTTTCGTTTTGCAAACTACATTTTTTTAAACTTGTATAAAAACAATGCAAAATAAAAAATTATATATAAACTTAAACATAAAAAAAAAACAAAAGTAAGTCACCGAGTGGGATTCGAACCCGTAACACTCTTTCTAGCGGTCGGTATCCTTAACCGCTGAGCTAAAAACAGGGCGTTCGGCGCGACGAAATTAGCGACCATATTCTGCGTGGAAAGAAAAACGCATGAAAACTCAAAAACACGCGTTTTCCCAAACATAAAACTAATCTAGATCGATTGTTTACCCCCGAAAACCCCCATATACAAATTTTCAGCGAAATCGTTAGAGCTGTTTTCGAGATCACAGAAATTTATAAATATATATATACAAGAATTGCTCGTTTAAAGGTATAAGATAACTGATAATTTTCGGGATAAGCCCATAACCTATAATGAAACAAGTGAATGCCGCTAACAGACTGGTTTTTATTTTAAAAATTGACATAGACAATCATACAAAACTTTTATAGTTGATGGTACAATACCATAAATATACTTTGTTCAATATAGTGTTAATATTGCACAAGAGATGGCGTTACTAGAAGCAAAATACAAATATAAAATACTTTTATTATTTTGATACATCATTACAACAAATATAAAAAGTTCTCATTTGTTTAGACGCAAGTTCTTATTAATTCAGGTCTATGGTTTTCTGAAAATTTCACTATGAAAAAAAGCAACGGATTCTCCATAAACATAAAAAGGCTTTGTATTTTAGTTAGAAAAGTAAAAACTAAGATTAATGAGGTAAAAAGTTTATTTGACAGGCTAATTAAAAATCCCCGACTTTGAATAGTTATTTATATTATTTTAGTTATTTATATAGTCTTATGTTCACGCAATCTAGTGATGAGAGGAGAAACTAAATAGCAGACCTTAAATCCGTAGCTGTCGCGACTCGCGAGCGCATGTCCATATTGGGATGTATGTAACTACAGTGGTTAGACTGTCAGAGTATGCTGCATAGAAGACATGCGCTGCGATAAAAAATCAGGGAGACAGGCAAAAGAGATGACTGAATCTTACCTTCTGCCTCCCAGTCGCATCCTCCGGGTTCCGGCCTGGAGTCTATGCCTTACGACAAGCAACCTTGCCCGTACTACCAGGCCCACTCAACTGGGGCCGCATTACGCCACCTGCAGTTAAAACGACTTATGACAACACCGTTGTCACTGAGCATCTCGGGAACCCTACTAGTATCAATCGGAGGTACAACTTCGAGACGCTCCATTCAATACATATCACTGGGCACATAGTTTCAGTAAGTCAGTCTCAGTTAGTGGTTTAGGGATCTATCTATTCCCTCAGTTAATCACCAAGGATTTCTCCATTCCATGTACTCCCCCACGCGCCGATTCATTCACTACAGCTGCTCGGTGTTCAGGCGCTAGGGACCAGTTTAATCTACTGTACGTCAATCTCAGTCAGTTAACAAAAGAACCCCTAGATTCTTTACGCTCTCCCCATAGGTCGATACCTTCATTACAGCTGTCGGGCCAACAAGGCCACAGCACTGGCTAGCTCATTCATACAATTTTCAAGAAGGTATCCTTACATTGACATAAGAGGTTCCAGAATGAGATTAAGCAGTAACGCTACAAATCCGAATGGCACTATCCCGGAAGCCACCCGAGACAAGAGAAAACCAAGATAAATCCGTAGACCCGTGGACCCGAGGACTCGTCGACCCGTGGACCCGTGGATTAAACTCGTAGATCAATACCTCAGAATGAGCAGAAGGTCCAAGACACCATCCCGGCAGCCCGGCCAAGATAAACAGAAGGTCCGGCAACACTATCCCGTGAGCCGCCGTGGGACACGTGGAAGTACCAACTCGCATACTGGCCCTCAGAATGAGCAGAAGGTCCAAGACACCATCCCGGCAGCCCGGCCAGGATAAACGGAAGGGCCTGCAACACTATCCCGTGAGCCGCCGTGGGACACGTGGAAGTACCGACTCGCATACTGGCATCACGTCGCGCTTGGCCTCTCTCTAGAGACTCTCACTATCCAGAGAGGCCACTCAGGATAGGCGGAATGATTAGCATTTCACTGCATCAACTTAGGGTGTCAAGATATCGTAATATTCGGACTAATTAGGACTCTAAGTATAGTATAAGGCACCATAGTAACGTTGGAGAATACTCAATTATATCCAGAACAATGTATATCCCAAAAGTATTGAGATCACGAAATCGGAAGGTACTTAGAATATAAAACACAGAGCACCCAAAATATCAAACCCGGTGAATATTTAGAATAGTTAATAGCTCGAGAACACTAAGGACATAAAATACAAAGGGCATGCAGAATATAAGATACGAGGAGCACACGGAATATTAAGCACAGAAATAGGCAGAGCATATCCGGAACACGAAATGTAGACTACCGAGATTACTTAGGTTATGAAATATAGCAATTAGAACTATCGAGACACTTAGAACAGTTGAGACATTTAAGTTATGGAATATGGCAAAGCAATCGAGACACTTAGCTTTCAGGGAAGTCAGCCTACGTGGCTTCCCGCTTTGTAGAACCGTCCTCGACATCTTCCCGAACACGCTCCCTTTAGTCTGCACGCGGCGACGACAAGAAATAGACTGGACGACTAGGTTAGGCACGTGTTCAGGAAGAGAACGAATAAAAAGAGTGAAGGCAGGCACGAATGATCGAACGAAAGACCGTTACACGCTCACTATGGAAAAGATTCATTCGCTCACCATAGAGGTGTCACTTCTAGGCAATGTTGCCAGCGGTGAAAGTTATACGTTATTGAGTTACTTGGCATTTGCAATGCTGGCAATGCTGGCAATGTCGCCAACGGTGAAAATTACGTGTTAAATGTCATCGAGACTGCTCGGCACTCGCGACACTCTCGACGGCCGACAAAGAAAAGAATAGGGATTGCGTTCGCTGCCTGATCTCTCTGGCTTTGACGACTGTATCCCTTTTGTGGCCAAGGAGCTGTGCCAGTGACATCAGCATTTAATCCAGCGTTTGTTTCAATATTATTAAGCAAGGTTACTCTTTTTTGAAACACTACACTGATACCTATAATTGAGGCTACAGGAGGGCATGTCACCTAACTCATTGTCCTTCATGTCGATATGTAAAACTTGTGAATCTTCAAAAACCCAGAAGGAGCCACTTCAGTACTTGAGCTGTCGTCCCAATGAACCGTTACTTTAGTTTTAATACTTATAACTACCGACTTCATCCTGCAATTCTGTCGCAAAGTTCCACTATATTCTAAGTTCGACAGATCCTCCCCAACTAAAAGGAGAAGTGGTATTTTACTGACTGGTCATTCAACGACAGATAAACTTGAATTAGTTGCGAATGTGGGTTAGAAGCGCAAGAGCTACATTAAAGAAAGCTACAAGATAAAAGGTCTTCAAACAACCAACAGGAACTACGCCATCATTGTCAATACACTTGACGAAAGATATAAGTGTGTAGTCGAAGATGTTTATTACTCAGCCCTAAGCAAGACAGACATGAGGGGTTTAAAAAGTGACA
Source organism: Acrobasis consociella (assembly GCA_963555685.1). Classification (NCBI taxonomy): domain Eukaryota; kingdom Metazoa; phylum Arthropoda; class Insecta; order Lepidoptera; family Pyralidae; genus Acrobasis; species Acrobasis consociella. The sequence goes on from OY743127.1 coordinate 4,637,303, forward strand.
TTTAAAAAAAAATATAGTAACTCTTTTTCTCACCAGATGGCTTTGATGCCTTGGTCAAGTGTCAAATAGTGGTGGGTCGTAACGGGTTTTGCAGAAAACGGAATGGACTGGTTTCATCTGGCAAAGGAACTGGATTGAGAACCAGTTTCACGAAAAACTGCTTTCCCTCTCCTTTAAATAAGATATAAAATTATTTTCTATAATTATTAATTAATTAAATAAACATTACGAAAGAAACGTGTTTGTAGGAGAAAAAACGAATAAACGGGCGGAACGGAAGAAATGTTCGTTCATGTTTTGGATATCAGGGATCGTTTCGTTATTCGTTTCTTCGTTTCACCCGTTATGGTCGTCCGTTCTCAGTATAACTAAATGTATATGAATCGAAAACCGTTCGTTCGTTTCTCTCGTAGAAACCAGTTTCAAAAAGACAAAAACGCCCAGTACTTCAAAAATGCTGTATTTGTAAAATGTAAGCAATTTACATTCTACTAAGAATTTTTCCTTAATTCAGTAAATATATGAGAGAATTCTTATGAAAAGTTAGTCCAGACTTGATATTATGTCGTAAAGCTTGTATTCATTGTGATTTCGTCTTAAGGAAAACGACGAGTGCCAATATTTTGACAGTATTATAAATGAAACAGTAAATAGTTATGTTTATATTACCTACATAGATACCTAGAGAGTAGACATGGACGTTGAATGAACGAACGGTTTATTTCAACCGTTAACTGGCATGAAGTGCATGAACTATTCGACTAGTTTACCGTCGAATGATAAACCGAAATGATCGAATGATAATGATCGTGGCTCTTCGTCGCTTCGCTACGCCAACCGAAGCTAGCAATCTGTTCCCTTCATTTATACTTTAATATTTGCCGATATGACTGTCTCTGCCGCGCGCATGCGCGAAATCCATGCTATGAGTGGGCGCAGTTCAATTCTATTGTCATACGCATAGATTGTATTTTTAGTTTATAAACAGGTTATTAGACTTGATTTACGTTATTTTTTAGGTCTCATTTGACTCTAGTCTAGTTCACGTCACGACGTTGACGTTGTCGTTGAATCATGCCATAAAAGTTTAGTTTACGTTGTCATAGTTCCTCAATGTGGTTCCTAACTAGTCGAAAATTAGACTGTTTTATGAACTCGTTTAAAGTTGACGGAAAACGGTCTCGTTTCGTCGACGACAAAACCGTTGACGACCCACCCCTATAGAGAGTGACAGGATATTAAATATTGCCATCTATGACATTGACACATGCCTTTTTATCAACGCCATCTAGACTTATTTTTTTAAATTTCTATTCTGAAAAGACCTCATTCCATAAACAGTTACCGGAATAAACGTGTTTTAAACGAGGTAGAGACTTAAAGTATAGAGTTCCTTTGGTGAGGATGACACTCGTAACTACCTTCGGTTTGTGATACTGTAAAAGTTTCCTGAAGAGATAATTACCAAATAAAGAATTCATGATGATTCGGTATCAGAAATACGTAGAAGCTTAAGAAGCTAATATTTGTCAAGAACTCATTTCCCTCACTAGCAGGTCAGGGCACTCATAATGATTACACTACCGAAACTGCACATTGGTGAAAAGTTTAAGAACTCTAGGCTTAGAAAAGGACATAACAGTTATGGATCTAAAGGCTACCATCATCATAGCTAGCGTAATGATTATACCTCAGATTCAAGAAACCATTGGTCTGTGATTGCGAAAGAAGAAGTTTGAAAATAATCAAAGGGGTAAACTTTCCACACTATTTAGGTATTCATGTCTATTCTATAAAGCAGATCATAGCTTCAAAAAGTGGAATCAAAAGCTAACGCGTACAACAAGGACGCCTTGCGACCTCTAGGGAAATAAACATTATCACGCACTTCTGTGTCTGAAAATAATTACAAGAATCGTACAAACAAAGACGACAAAAGTGCAGAAAAGTAGGTACTGCAGAAACATCTATAAACATCATAGAAAGCAACGAAACCTATAGATCAGCTATTTCCTTAAAACTACACCACGTGAGTGATGCGAGACCCAGCGTCACGCAAAGTCGTTGTCGAGGTAACTGCCGAAGAAAACGACAATACACACAAAGAAAGGCACTGCTCGATGGCAAAAGTATGAGGTCCTACATAACAAAATATTCAACAAGGAAGTACTACACCAATACCAGAAATATATTGCTGTCTCTCTCTTTGTCCGTGCGTACCTTAATGCCTACTAATTTAATTAATTTAAATAAATTAAACAGAGCTATCATTGTAAACTAAGTGCTAAATTAATGTGGTGAACAAATAAAGTGTATTTTGTAAAGTAATGACTTCTACACTTCCAATACATAACCACAACCATAGATGATAGACATTTAAAAATCATCACTTATTATCAGACCAACATAGACACAGGCAAAAATAAACTTGATTTCCTATTAAGACGTAAATTGAAAGAACTATAGCAATCGGAAACAATTGGCATCGTAAACTATCCGAAAGAGAGCAGAAGGAAGAAGTCATCTATCACTTCAATGAGACCAACCTGACACGAAGATAGAAGACATCAGGTCTCGTAGCCATAGGCAAAATATCCGCCAGTCTTGGATCGCAACTTCGGTTTGGCACTAGGACGACACGTCAGTTTAATAAAGCGAGCAGGTGACATTCACTTCGTATGACCAACTAATTAAGGAACTAAAGGAATTAGCAACAATAGAAGCTGTATCGGAGAAAAAGGTTGTCAACCCTAGACATCCTGTTTACTAATCTACCATATCAATGTATCAAATAGAAGAATAAGCCTTTGCGTATAGGAGACGATACGTCTAAAATCAAGAACATAAGAGCTCAAAGTAGGGATGAGGGCCCTACTTTAACGGTCTCACAGTACTTGAAAATATTACCGGAATCCATAAGATAAGCATTTGTGTAGATGCAGAGAAAGAATGCCCAAAAATTAATTTACAAAACAAGATCTTAACGTAACTAAATTTCTTTGAATCAAGGATTTAGACAAATCTGCAGAAAAATGATAATTTAATACATGTTAGGCTTTACAGTGTCCCATTCGGTATGGTTAGCAGCCAGATCTCACTAAACGCTACGATAAATTACCACTCATCAAAATCAAGTCTAGAAAGTATTAATTCGTCACCCAAGATATACGTAGATAATATGGTGACTGGAACAAATAACTGTTAGAAGATGCTACAGACTTGTGTAACAATACAAAACAAGAATTTTAACAGATGTCGATGAACTTACGAGAGTGGAGAACAAATTCACGTGACTCTAGAGAGCAGGTTCTAGATAGCTGTCAAAATAGAATAGTCAAAGCACCCTGACTAGATTGGAACCTGGAATCGTACACGGCCTAAGACTGAAGGAGTATAGGTACTCCAGAACAAAAAGAGAAGCCTCACAGTGCATCGCGTCGGTGCATCATCTCCGAGGATACATAGCACCGTACACATCAACAGAGCTTCCTCTGTAGAACTTGTGTAGAATTAAACTAAAAAAAGGATAACCCTTTGACTGGCAATATGACGAAAGGATGGATTGAAACACAGAAGTACTTGAGAATCTAAAGGACCACTGCGCCTCCAGGCGCTCCGCTAAGAACCCTAAGCAAAAAAGCTATTCCAACTACTGCTTCAAAGATGCGCAGACCGAAGCGTATGTCCACACAGAACAGGGTAACCAGAGAAACCTTGTTAAAGAAAAGTCAAGACCAATTCTAATTAAGACCAGGATAATCTAAAGATCCGAATTTAGTCTCAATCAAGTACGTTATGAAATCAAACAGATTCTCCGGACGAACAGTCCGGCCGCAGCCGTTTAGTACTACTCAGACAAGCTCTCAAGGTTAAATCACAAGTTAGAAATTATTGACTTTAATTTTTATTTAGACCACTCTTCAAACTGAATATTGTGATCTTCACTTCGAGGACGCATTTGTCCGTTGGTAAAACCAGGTAAAATATGGATTATCTCCCTCGCCTCAATTATCAGACGATCAAGTATCAGCGTTAGTTAGACCCAAGTGTAATCTTCAAGCCGTATTAATTAATTAAGCAAATACATACTTGCAATAAACGCATATCAAAATAGTAATTTTAATTGCACCGCTTAATTTACAATGTTTACGGGAAAGTTAATTAATTGATAAGCCGTTTATTTAATGTATAATTATTTATCGCATAACGTAGTACATATACAGCGTTTAGGTAGGTTTCATTAACCTTTCAGACATAGTATCAAATTTTTAGAATTATTCCGCAAGCCTCAGGTAGTTCAGCAAACTTGAACCACCGCTCCATAATTGCTTAAATATATCGGGTTCAACACAAGGTTGGTTGAGATTGCAGACCAACAGCCCCTCGGCAGGTCAATAATGGTTTGAAATAGAATAAATGTCATAATCACTAAGTTAATAAGTAATTAAACAAGTATAATCCGCAATGTTTTCCCAAAGCAATAAAAACGTATGAAAAAATTAAACTTGTTTATCAATCCCTTACGGTAAAACAATTTTTTTCAAAATATGAAGTGTACTTGTGTATAAAAATTATAATTCAAGGAAAGGTTAAAAATATCAATAGTAACTAAATTATTCTAATAGTTCGCCTTTTGTTATGTACGATTTATATTTGATGAGGAATAAATATTAAAAGAATAAATAATTTCTAGTTTCAAATGTAAAGTGTAAATGAAATTAAAATTAAAACCCAATAGTCTAAGAAAAAAGTTAAAACACCAACAGAAACCTCAAATAATTCCCCATCACTAAATTTCTTTTAAAATGTAAATTATTAATAAGATACATGACATATATAAGAGATATGTTCACCTTATGTATTGAAATGAATTATTTTGAGAAACCATAGATTGAAAGTGTATATTTGTTATAAACATAACTAAAGAAACTGTCTTTCCAATAAAATAAATAACTCCATCAGTGTCCGCAGAAGCAAGCTAATTTTTTCAGGAAAGTATCTTATTACAAGCTTACATGATCCTCACTTAATCAACGCTCACTCTGTATTGTAATTCAAATAAGTAGATATGTATGTATTCCTATTCGTTTATGATTATCTTGTATAAAAGCTATAAAAGTGTAATAACTCTCAAAGAAGACTTACAATTACAAAGTTTGTCCAAATCAAAATCAAAAAATAATAATTATCCAAAATAAGATTTTATTATTTGCACATGGAGTCTAATTAGTTCAGTATTAAGCTCGATTTATGTTTGTCAATCTATTTTACTAATTTTACGTTTATTAATTTATATTGTTCATTTATTTCCAAAATCAACGTTATCGAAGTCCTATGCAAGAGTAGATTTCACACATTGCAACAACACCATCATGTGTGACCGCTGAAAGCTCACACATATTAAATATACTGCAACACCCTAACAGAATATTTATGTATACGTAACTAATCATTATTAATGTTGTAATGTGTATGTACGCATAATAGCAACAAATAAGTAAAATATGAAATGAACATTAGGAAAATAAGCATGAATAAACAAGGGTTAAGTAGATTGGTGTGAATGTAAATGATTTAACACACATTGAATTACCTTCCGAATAATTTAAAATATATTTTAGATAGATAGTGTAAGTGAATCTCAACGTGTGACTCAGCAAATATTTTATAAAATCACTAAAATGAAGTTAACATTTTTCGCATCTCATGAAAAGGAAGGCCCAGTTTAGTGACAGAGGCCCAGCGACGGAGTTTGCCGTCCACAGGATCAAGGTAAAGGAGGGCCAGGAGCCGATTGCCAGCCCTCCGTTCAGGTTATCTCCGAGCCGCCGAGATGCGCTTCGGAAGGAGTTAGATCAGCTGTTGGCTGACGATGGTATTGAGGAGTGCGAGTCTCCTTGGGCTTCTAACGTGGTGTTGGTTGCCAAAAAGGATGGCAGTTATTGGGTATGTATAGACTACCGTAAGCTGAACGCGGTGACTGAACCGGACAGATACCCGCTTCCGAGGATTGAGGATGTACTGCACGCGGCGAAGACCAGTGAGTATATGACGATTGACGACCCTCGATCTAAAATCGGGCTACTTCCAGGTGGCAGTTCATCCCGAGGACCGTGACAAGACCGCGTTTACATCAGCGCACGGGACGTTCCGTTTTAAACGAATGCCGATGGGACTGCGCAACGCCGGCGCTACTTTTCAGCGTCTTATTGATCGATTCAAGTCAAATCTTAAAGGGGTATCCCTTATGGCGTACCTGGATGACCTGGTAATACTGTCCCCAGGGCCCTTTGAGAGGCATTTGGCAGACCTAGAAGCAGTGTTCGACAGATTGGCCATGTTTAGGTTAAGGGTTAACCGAGCAAAGAGCCACTTTGCACGTAGTTCAGTTAAGTTTCTTGGTCATGTCATTACCCCAGGTGGTCTCCAGGTGGACCCAGAGAAGACGACAGCCATCACAAAGATGCCTGTCCCACGAGATGTCAAGCAGTTGAAATGTTTTCTGCAAACTGCCAACTGGTTTCGCAGGTTTGTACCTAAATACGCGGAAGTTTCAAGGCCACTCACCTGCCTCTTGAAGAAAGACGTCGCCTGGCGGTGGGAACCGGAACAGCAAGAGGCGTTCGAGAAGATCAAGGGACTGTTGACCTGCGCGCCGATCCTCCGTCAAGCCGATGAGACACTCCCGTTTGTGCTCAGCACTGATGCTAGTGGCTACTGTCTAGGAGCTGTTTTGCTCCAGGGGGAGGGATCGGACGAGCGGCCGGTCGAATATGCCAGTCGCCTTCTCACGAATGCAGAACGAAACTACTCGACGACAGAGCGTGAGGCGCTAACGGTAGTATGGGCCGTCACGAAATTCCGCGGGTACATAGAAGGGGCCGAGATCATTGTAAGGTCCGACCACCAACCACTGCGATGGCTTATGAGCCTGCGATCTCCTAGCGGTAGTCTCGCCAGGTGGGCCTTGACGCTGCAGGAGTACAATCTCAAGATCGAATACGTGCCGGGCCGTGCGAATGCCGTGGCCGACACACTCTCTAGGCTGGTCGACGCCGAGACTACGGATTGTGACATGGGTCTCGCCGTAGTGGATGTGACTGCGCGGAGTTCCGCAGACATCCGTGAGAACCAGATGAAGGATCCAGAGATTGGTAAGATAATAGAAAACATAGAGTCCGACGCTCTATGTTTTCTATCTTACCTTTGGAAGGGAGTTACGAGCGCCTAACGACGCAACCACGGACATGAGAGCTGTTATAGAATCGGACAATTTTGTCCCTAGTGTAACGCCATACCTCAGAGGTTTGGCGAACAAGTTGTACGATGCACGAGACGTGCACGAGAAGGCGCAAGCCGTGCAGAAGAAGTATGCCGACGAGAAGCGTCGGCCTCCACCTCTTTATAACCTCGTGTTGCTGAAAACGCAGGATTCTAATGATGCAGGGCGAGGCCAAACGGCCAAGTTTATACCCCGTCGAGACGGTCCCTATAGGATAAGGTCAGTGGTAAGCGACACCACGTACAAATTGGAGAGTGTACGTGAAATATCACGTAGGCAAATATCACACCACGAACTTATCACCCTTTGTCGGGCAATAACAGGCCCCGGTTAGGGAGAAACGCAAACGGGGTAGGCCGCGTAGGTATGATCGCGCCTAAGCCTCAACAACTCAAAAAAGAGCTCTATAGCAAAGAACACTCTCGATTGAATTAATTTTGTAACAAGAAAAAATCAAATTCAGTTCATCAATTTGGGAGCTACGGAGCTACGACGTGGTATTACTCGTACATGAACTGGACTCTGAGGCAGGAAGATTGGCACCGACTCCAAATAAACAATGAGTATTATAGAGATTTTTTACCCAGAACTTCAGGGTCATCTGATATAAATAATTATTATTTTTTGCTTTTTACTGCATTTCGTTTTGAAGTCGGTTATTATTTTTTTTAAAAAGTTATTATTTCACATCTTTTAGCAGGCAGAGAACTAAGCTCATTGCATTTATTTATTGTATGCTGAATGTTTTTTTCTGGAAATAATAAATAAATAGTTATCAAACTAGCCCGAATGGCCCGATCAGATCGCTCGACAAATTTCAACCTTATTATATTAACATTTAAGCAGAGTTCATTTAAGCGGACTGGGTCATTGACCTTGGTCTGCGAGGTTACCAAAAATCACTTAAGCCGCTTATACACGATACAATTTTTAATACAAGCTGCAGTAACAATCTGGTGCTGTGCTGCAGATTGTGATGTGTGTAGACGTGTTGTGGGCGTATCCCAGCAAGCTTCTAAATAGGCCGCATGATGACAAATCACTGCGGGAAATGTTGAGGTTGCGAAGTCTATCCACGATTAATTGAACCATACTGTTATTTTGACGACCTTCGTGGCGTAGTGGTCACCATGCTGGTCCGCCACCCAGAGGTTCCGGGTTTGATCCCCGGTCAGGGCAATTTGGAAAAAGGCCTTTTCAAATTGTCCTGAGTCTTGGATGTTTATATATAAAGTACCTGGGCAAGCGAGCTTAGCTCGGTTACATCTCAAACAAACTACATTTTTTAAAAACCTCAAACATTAGCTACATTTTTTAAACTTGTCTAAAAACAATACAAAATAAAAAATTATAGATAAACTTGAACATTACGTGTCTGCGTATTGTGATCTGATGATTTCTCTGTTCCATGCGCTTGAACCAACGGATTTATGACATAACATATTGCTCTAGTGGGCCGTATGCTTGTTTCCCTCTTGGCATCGTAGACGGCTGTGTTACCTTGTCACAAGATGCTACAAATATATCTGCAGTAGGTATATATTTAAAAAAAACACAAATCATAAACTTTGCATTTTTTACAAGAGACTTGCTGTCTTTCTTTCCGGAGTTTTATTCTCCAGATCCAAAACCCTTCATCATATCTTCATTTAAATTATAAGAAACTAATCTTATAAGGGATTCTTCCAAACAAACATGAAATCATTAGACGGAAAGTGATATGAGCATACAAAAAAAGAAGGTATTATTAATATTTGAGCTGCAGTTGTCTGTTGAGGAACTTCGGTCTCCAGCTCAAAGATCTTTTCTCCGATCTTAAAAAAAATTACATAGGACCAACCTTGCAATGCATTCTTTAAAAGGACACATATATTTTTAAATCTGTTCATATTTGACGGAGTTATGAGGTAACATACACAAATATTTGAGCAGCAGTTGTCTGTTAATAAGGAATTTCGGTCTCTAGGTCCAAGACCTTTTCTCCGATCTTAAAAAAATTTACATGGGACCAACCTTGCAAAGCATTCTTTAAAAGGACACATATATTTTTTAAATCTGTTCGTATTTGACGAAGTTATGAGGTAACATACACAAATATTTGAGCTACAGTTGTCTTTTTTGAGGTATTACGGTCTCCAGGACCAAGAACTTTTCTCCAATCTTAAAAAAAATTACATGGGACCAACCTTGCAAAACATTCTTTAAAAGGACACATATATTTTTTAAATCTGTTCGTATTTGACGAAGTTATGAGGTAACATACACAAATATTTGAGCTACTTTGTCTTTTTTGAGGTATTTCGGTCTCCAGCTTAAAGACCTTTTCTCCGATCTTAAAAAAAATTACATGGGACCAACCTTGCAAAGCATTCTTTAAAAGGACACATATATTTTTTAAATCTGTTCGTATTTGACGAAGTTATGAGGTAACATACACAAATATTTGAGCTACAGTTGTCTTTTTTGAGGTATTACGGTCTCCAGGACCAAGACCTTTTCTCCAATCTTAAAAAAAATTACATGGGACCAACCTTGCAAAACATTCTTTAAAAGGACACATATATTTTTTAAATCTGTTCGTATTTGACGAAGTTATGAGGTAACATACACAAATATTTGAGCTACTTTGTCTTTTTTGAGGTATTTCGGTCTCCAGCTCCAAGACCTTTTCTCCGATCTTAAAAAAAATTACATGGGACCAACCTTGCAATGCATTCTTTAAAACGAAACATATTTTTTTAAAAGCGGTTCATATTTGACGGAGTTATGAGGTAACATACATAAAACATATATACACGTCGAATTGATGATAACCTCCTCCTTTTTTTGAAGTCGGTTGAAAAACAACACGTAATTTTGTTGTAGTAGAATCCTCTCGTATGACGGCGCTGTGCGGCAGATAACACTTGAGTGTCGCGTTACATTCGCCGGCCGCCGGCACCATATGTCCACGCGACTTATATTCATTTATAAATTCTGAGTACTGTTTTGCAAAGGATGGATTTCTAACAAGTTTCTCTTCTAATTTATAGAACTGAGCAAGTGATCTATTTTTAGACTGACCTAACTTTTCCTGATAATCTGATTTTAAGGGCAGACGGACCTCGTAACGTCCATCTTCCCGTCTGATAGTCGTAGACTGATAAAACTCTACGCACTGCTTATCTTCTGCTGATAAATCTGAGGGATCTGTTACATCCTCAATTTCCCAGAACTGCTTGATTTCGTCCAGGTTATTCAAAACAACATTACATTAAAAAACTTTTGTATTACCGCTCAAAATCCAGCCTAACTGCGTTTGCTGAGCAGTAGGCAAGGAAGTTGAATTTTCTTTACAGATGCCGTTCATTAAAATGAGGGAATAAATATCGGCACCTAACAAAATATCTATAGGACGACTTTTATAAAATTCTGGATCTGCTAGATTAATGTGATCTAAATATGACCAATCAGGTTTTATGAAAGAACGGCTGGGTAAATTTTTAATAAGTTGATTCATAACTAAAGCGTCTGTTTCAAAAACATAATCATTGATAAGCGATGAACATCTGATAGTGACAAAGCCCTTGCTATTTGTCGCCTTGTCGCCGATTCCCTTAATAACTCCCCTGCATTTTTTTCTTGGCAAACGTAAAATCTGAGCTGCGTGCTCACTGATCAGGGAAGCCTGGGAGCCTTGATCTAGGAGGGCGCGCATGGTGTGATAGGAACCATCACCTGCCTGAACATTGATAAGGGCGGTTGGTAACAGAACTTCAAAAACATCGTCTTGAAGAGACACGTGGGAATTAGCTTGAATTATTTTCCCAGCGTTTCCATTTGCGTCAGCAGCGCTCCCCCCGCGCCCTCTCGCATCGCACTCGCTCCGCTACGAGTAACCTGAGTCCCGGAGCTTGAAGACGCTTGCGCAAATGCTTCATGCAACAAGCGATTATGACTCTTACTGCATTCGCGACAAACCCTATCTGATTTGCATGGATTTCCTTGATGATCAAATAGGCAATTAGTGCATAAATTCAATTTTGTGACTGTTTTCAACCTATTATAAGGATTCATTTTTAAAAATTGATTACAGAAATAAATTCCGTGTTCATTACTATTGCACAACGAACAATGGTATTTTGATGACACTGATTTATCGTTATGAGGTGACTTTGGAATCGGTTTACTGCTTATAAATGAATTTTTAGTATAATTAGGTAAATTACTTTTTTGATTTTGATTATTATAAGGCTGATTTTTAGAACCCGATTGAAATTGACGTTTCGGTGCAGGGGTGTCTTGCTTCCTGCGAGAGGCTTCCAAAGTCGTAAATTTCAATTCTAAAAACTGCAAAAATTCTTTTAAATTTGGCAAATCCCTAGGACTGGATACTGATTCCATATATTCAGTAAAAGAAACTATCCTTGATGATCAAATAGGCAATTAGTGCATAAATTCAATTTTGTGACTGTTTTCAACCTATTATAAGGATTCATTTCTAAAAATTGATTACAGAAATAAATTCCGTGTTCATTACTATTGCACAACAAACAATGGTATTTTGATGACACTGATTTATCGTTATGAGGTGACTTTGGAATCGGTTTACTGCTTATAAATGAATTTTTAGTATAATTAGGTAAATTACTTTTTTGATTTTGATTATTATAAGGCTGATTTTTAGAACCCGATTGAAATTGACGTTTCGGTGCAGGGGTGTTTTGCTTCCTGCGAGAGGCTTCCAAAGTCGTAAATTTCAATTCTAAAAACTGCAAAAATTCTTTTAAATTTGGCAAATCCCTAGGACTGGATACTGATTCCATATATTCAGTAAAAGAAACTGCATCTAATTTCTGAGTAAGCAAATAAACTATTATAGGGTCCCATGAGCTGATGTCGACCCCTAAATTTTTTATGGCATTGAGACACTCTTGAGTAGTGTCGTGCATGCGTTTTATGAGACTGACTGTTTGCTGCTGCATTACGGGAAGATTATTCAACGAATGCATGTGGGACGTAAAAATTAATCTGAGGTTATTATATCTTTGATTTAGTAGGTCCCAACACGTCTGATAATTTTCTGAACTAACATCTAAATGAGAAATCAATTTTTCCGCCTCCCCCTTAACTTTTGATTTAAGGTACTGCATTTTTTGAGAACTAGACATGGCAGTATTTTTATGGATGGTTTCATGGAATAAATATTTGCGTTCGTACACAGCAAAGGTTTTTTCATATTCCTCATTGGACCCGTTTAGCTGACTGTCAAGATCCCAATGAAGCGAGTCAATGGCTGTCCAGCGAGCTTGGACAGTCTTGAGAACATCTTCAAACTCCCACTTTTCGCTAATAGACTCCAGATCGATTCTTACTATAGTACGATGGAAAGCTTTAAAATTACTGCCCTGCTTACACAACATCTCCTCCGTCTTACTTGCTGACGCAAATGAGGCTACCTGGGCCTTGCTGCCGCTTGCCTGAGGATTTGAGGGTGAAGCTTGCATGGAATCGTTGGGTTTTGGTACAAATATGGGGGGTTTGATAAGAGGAGACTGAGGCCTTTCCTCAGTAGAAAACCGACTCTCGAAATTTTGAATATGAGCCCTAATATTACCGTATCTTTCTTTAACTGTTTCCCTATCTTTTTCAATAAAATCTCTTATACCGGGCTCTACATCTAAACTTGATAGCTTTCGATAGTTGGTTTCGTAATCCAACCAATACATATCTAATAGATCTAACTTTTTCTTGATATAATCTGCTGTTTTTCTGCTAGCACCATCCTTCTTAAAGTTGGTATAAGTATTTTCGATTGCCGATGAGAGCTGCTTTTGGGTGGCTAAGATGTCCTGGGGAGAAGACATCTTTTAAACAAGTAAAAGGACTGATCTTACTTGAACTGCTGATACTTATGAGGCTGCAACAAACGTGACTCGCTCGTTGCTCTTCTACTGACTGCTGTTACCACTGCAATCCTTGATATGACGCAGTGGGCACTGATCTTGATAGTCACTTACTATGTCTCTTGATAACACAGTAAATGTCACTGATAGTTCTGCTGGAGTGGACTGTATAATGTACATATAACTAGTCGGCACAAGGAACCACCGACACGCGGTTATAAGTCCAAAAACACGTGCACTAATGATCCCGCCTATACCGTAGGCTCGAAGGACCATGTACCGGAAGATACCGATGTAGACTGATAAGATGAATGAAAGTCACTGATAACGGAAACTGAATTATATTTTGGTAAACTTAATTTAACTAGGTATGGATACTGATGGGGTATGAAGTGAGTACGCGCGACGCTCTTGATGGCCGGTTAGTTGCGAACTGCTTTAAATTACGTAAAATTGCGCATCGAACACACTTGTGCTGATGTAGCATTATATTGTACGGCTTGCTCGTACAATAATAATACAGTAAAACAACATACAAAGTAAAGAATATAATCTTTTATAGGCACACATATTTGACTCATCATAGCTCATTGATCTTTGTCCGCCGTGGGGATTTTTTCCATACAAAAGTGCCCAATGTTCTTTGTTAGAAACGAAGTTCCTAAATGTAAAATCGAAAAGGTTTGTAAAGAATTTTAAACCTAATATCCAGACACCATCTCTGTTGGGGACTGTATTAAAACCACTTGAGCTCCGTGGACCACTGTTTATTTCTTACAGTACACTTCTTCTTGAACTGAACGCCGTCATAGAGAACCGTGCTCATATTTATACAAAACTGGCTAACGCGTTGAGCCAATCAGAGCCCTGGAATTTTTGCACACGGCACTAATCATGTTATCTCCTTCTTACTTATAAATGCATCTTTCTCTAGAGCAAATTTTCAGTTTTTCACGGATATTCATATGACGCCGTTTAATTCCTTACAATATTATATTTTTCCTAGATACAGTATATGTTTCTGCACATTTTCATGTTTAAATCATCGAAATATCTTTATTATTTCTAGAGTTATGGTCAAAAAACTCCCTGTTGGTCTCGTGAAGGTATTACCTTTTTGTTTGCAAACTATATCTCCGTCCCTTTCTATCACGATGGTTTCGTGACGGTATTATCTTTTTGTTTTGCAGACAATATTTGCAATATCTCCACGAGTTACCTTATTATTTGTAGGAAAATAAAAGAACCTAACTAGTACAATCATTTACCTAAGCTAAGCTAAACATTTATTTACTTATATCATACTTATTTCTATGTTAACTTAGTAAGGACTTTCTATCTTATAGGTAAAATTAAACACCCTAACTAACACAATTATGATTTTCCTAACTACTTAAATCAACTTTATTTATTTACATTATAAAATACATATTATGTATTGCTGTCCGCATCAATCTCTTTGTAATAAAAGTTTAGATTCCAATTCCAAAAAAGACCTTTACCTTTTCTACCTCAGACTTTGATGGTAGTGGCTCGGCTTGCTGGCCTATTCGACCCGTTTGACCCTAATGGAGACATCGCTTAAACCCTTGAAGCTATTATTATATTCTCTGCCTGAAGACTCGGCATCAGGCGTGTGCGTTACTCTACCAAGAAAGTAGCTCCTAGAGAGATATGAGTGGGAGTTATAATTAGTACCCAATATGCTGTAAATGTGCCCGGCATAAATAATTTGTAGGGGTTATCGTTTTGGAAAAAAAATGGAAAAAACGGTTCCTGCTAGGGTAACGTTGTTCCAGCAGGAAAATTCTAAACTACCTACGTCACGAAAGTGTTGCCACTGATTGTTCTTTTCAGTAAATTTAAGGACTTTTTCAATTAGTTCATAAATATAAAATAAAATATTAAGTAACTTAGCTACTTAGTATCTCGCGATTCTCGCGTGATTCATCAATTCAATATTTTATAAATTGATATAATGGATTATTGATTCGAAATTGGTATATAAAGTTCAAATATGCATTACGCTCGGGTAATTCAATTTCACACAGTGGCAACATATCAAACTGATGACGTAGTCAAGTTTCACCTACGTCATCAGCTGTCACGGGAAGAGAATACCTTGTTTTATTGTACCATGATTTACAGCATATTGGGTACTAATTATAACTCCCACTCATATCTCTCTAGGAGCTACTTTCTTGGTAGAGTAATGCACACGCATCAGGCTTCACTTAGTCGTTTGTAGGGGGTCCTGCGGGGAGGGGGGAATTGAAAGTCATCACAGTCATACATTTTTACTTTTATTCCAATTTTTGTTTTAAATATTTAAAAAAAACAGTAATATTAAGCGGCCTTAATATTAAATAGGAACAATAAAAAGTCTGCCACTTGTACAATAATAGTTTTCAACACATAAGTTCTAAAAGTCCTATTTTTCACTGTACGAGGCTTCGGTTGTCACCTAGGCCCGCGCCATACATGAAGAGATGATGTTGATGTTTATGATGGTATGGAGACACAAGACCACGTCACGTAGAATCTCTTTATTGTTGAATGTATTACATGTTGTAGTTGGGTGTGGGTGTGACGGGTCCTTTCTCGATCGCTGCTCGATAATGTCCCGTTTGATTGTAATAAATTGATTTAAAATGTAAAGTAAAAACAGCTGACACGCGACCTACGTAGTATGTGGCCACGTGCAGCTGAAATGTGCGAGCTTGGCTCGTACATTCTCATTGATTTTAATTAATGCCATTTATTTCGAATTTATTCGAGATCAAATACTCACTCTCAGGACACAAGCGCTGTAACTGTAGTGTTTTTTTTTACCTAAATGGGTTAAGAAAAGATTTTATAATTCCAAAATATTTAATAGGTACTTACTATAATTTTTAAAGCATTTACTTAAACTCGATGTTCAGTCCGAGATCGATCCCCGGTCAGGTCATGATTGAAAATGTCCTTTTTAGACTGACCTGTTTATCTAAATACCTAGTATTTGTTTTAAAATATATCATAGTATCATTGAGTTAGTATCCCGTAACACAAGTCTTTGACTTACTTTATTAAAGCTAGCTCCAGTTTGTGTCCGTAAGCACCGTAAGTAATATATTTATCTATTTAACTCTTTGCAAGCAGCCAGTCAGCCTACTTATCCTATTTATAATAATTTGTTAGTAAAATCCATAAAAATCCTTTTTAAACACTAATTATTGTCTGTTATTGACAAAATCCCTGAAACAGGTTCTTAGATCCAAGAAGAGATAAGATGGAGGGGTGTATTGAAATAAAATTATATAGGTAATGGACGGATCCAAATGTATGTATGGACTTATATTAATTCTGATGAGTGATATGGCCTAAACTGAAGTATACAGGGTCTAACAAAATAAACTGAATTCATTTTTAATCTATTGCATAGCTTCTATCGCGGGCCTTGAGCGCGGGGACCGAATCCAAAAATTCCGTAACGAAAAAACCTCACGCTCTCCACTCCGCCTACCATGTAGGTTGCCGCTTCGTCTCCGTCGTCCGTTTGCGACGTTGCCGTCCTTCCTTGTAAAAATTCACCGACCGAACGGTCCCCGAGTGCCACACGTCTTTTTTTTAAAAATAGTTTTGACCGATCAGCTGATCCGAGTTTATATGGAAATCTGAAAATTATTTTTCATATTTCGACATATGTTCCTTGGGGAAAGTGGTTCAGTACTGGACTGAATTCACCATTAAAATAGTTTCAGTAATTTAGCTAGACCTTGTTTACTTTGCTTTTTGCTTAAAATGGCTAGAAATAGTTATTTTCCGGAAATTATTTAGTGGAAGCCGAGACAGAACAGACCACCGGCCTGTTGGTCAGACGATATTGTAAGGTTGACGGGTAAGCAATGGATGAGAGGCACATGCCCAGCAGTGGGTAAATGTGGGCTGAAAACAATGATGATAATGATTTCTTTTTGTACACACCGCGAGTACCGCATTCATCGATGTCATGTCGACAAGAGTATCGACAGGTTATCTCGGAAACTATTAAGTACCTACAAATTTAAACAAACAACTTATGAACAGTAAAAAAATTCTTTGTTTTACACAGATAACTTATTAAGAATAATAAAAAAAATATTTTACGTGGACATATTTAACTTAACAAGTATCAGAAATTATTATTAATTATCTTTTTAATTTGAATAGTATTCTGACAATTACCGTATTAAGTACTTATCATTAAAAAAAATATCTTCATTTGGTTTCTGTTTTATAATTTCATAAACAAATTCCACAAAAAATTACAGTCATGGCATGTGCTTTATATTAAATACTATAAAAATAATTAATAAAAAAGAATAAAAATAAAAAATAATTAGTAAACAATATAAAAAATATTATCTTAGTAAGTAAAGTAGGTACTTTACCAATGTAAAAATTTATAAATCTAATAAGCATTATTACATTTTGTACCTACTTATTCAATAATCAGGGATCGTCCATTAATCATGTGATGCTTAAGGGTTCGGAAAATAACCAAACGGCAAAAGACACGTTACTTTTAACAATCGGTTTATTTTAAAACCACGCCTGATTAAAATCTTGCTAAAAAATATCACGTTACTGGACGACCCCTTAGCACAAAATAAGTACTGGTACCTTTAGTGATATAATTAGTAATACATTACATAAATAAATACAATCTATATGCAGCGAGGCAAGCATGGTGTTTTATCTGAGAAGTCTTTTCATATCTTCCCTCTGTAAAAATGTACATGATAACATAAAATTCATGAATGGACGTAGTAAAATGAGTCGTCACACGCAGGCAGTTTATAAACAGAGTTTCTAATGTCTGCTAAGAAAATATAATAGTTTTAAATTTAAACATGCGTTTTGTAAAACAATGACGTTAGATAGAAGACTTATATAATTACGTAATAATTTAAAGAAAAAATATTGCAATTCAAAAGTATTAAACATTATAAAAATGAAATGTTATTACAAGAAATGTGCAACGGAACGTTTCAATTCGAAAAAAAACGGCGGATTCACCGCCAAAGTAGTTGTTGTATTCATCAAAAGATGGCGCTACAGTTACGTAATTAAATATTTTGTTATGTTTGTAAAACTTCAATAATACCTTGTTTAAAGATGTCTGCCTACATTTAAATATGTAATTATACATTTAGTGTTAGTTTAATGGAATAACTGTTTAAAATACGATTGAAAATATTTTAATTGAGTCTTAAGTGGGTCTAGCAAATCGGCGACAAATTTACACGACTTCACGTTGCCAACCGTCGAAATGTCTACTTTGACCTGTCAAAACCATGCTCGCACGTGAGTTAGGCATGAGATAAAATACGTTATATGAATGAAAGTTAATTTGTCGCTCAATTTTGTCTATGTTTGTTGCGGTAAATTACGCGTAATGCGACAAATTACAAGGTAAAAAATTTGTCGCCCTGACCATACTAGCCACGCTGGAAGCTCTTGTTGGACTTGGGGTATACATATAGCAACAATAATCACAGATTACATAAGCTTCGATTGCCATGCATTGCTTGATGGCTGAAAAATTGTTTTTAACTTAGGGAAGTATAGCACGCACTTGTCCATACAAAATGAAAAAGTGTTTTTCATTCCTATATTTTATCTAATCTCAATAATTTTAGTATGTTATTTTTACAATAAAAGACTAGGTTTATAGGTTAACCTTTATTCAAAACAAACTGAGCCCGCGGGCTCCACTCCCAGGATAAATTTCGATATAAAAACTATCCTGTCTTTATCCAGATTTCAAACTATATCCATACCAAATTTCATCTAAATCGGTCCAGTGAGTTATAAATAGTGTAACTAACACAACTTTGTTTTATATATTAAGATTTGCTTATAAAAAAATATATTTGCTAATTTTGAAAAAGGATACCTTATTTTTTTTTATTGCATCAACAACATACTAAAAATCATTGAGATCAGAAACATTTAGGAGTGGAAAAACGTTTTCTCCATCTTCCTAGTATAGGTATGTTATTTAAAATATTGTTCATACAATTTGTTATTTTCTCTAAGTAAAAAATATTGTAATTTTTTTATCACTGTTTATAACAGACAGAATAAATAGAATAATATTAGGGTCAGTAATCATCCACATTCCACAGCTTAAATTCTAATGGCAATAACTTGAGTAAGAAATTCAAATACTAATATTAAACATTAAAGTTACCAAATATTAAATGTTGAAGTTAGGTACCAACATTGCTAAAGTAATGAGTGCAATACAACCTTGGTTGCTGTCACCTAGCAATACCGCTCGATAGTCAACTATCCATAGACTTTTGGTATTTTACATAAAACCAATACTATTAGTAGTATCTAGAGATGTGCCGTTGCCGGCAACATTGGCAACATTGGGAATATTGCCGGCAACGCTGCCGGCAAGATTGCCCGAAGTGGCAATTTTGGGGAATATTGCCTAAATATTGAGAATATTAAATACGAGTATATTGATTTAAAAAACTCATTAAATAAATGTATCTAAGCGTATTATATGAGACATCTTAAAAAAATATAGATCCTACATATAAACTGCCAATATTCCCGGCAATTTACTGGCAATATTGCCGGCAAAATTCCCTGTAAATTGCCGGTACATACAGATTTGTCAATATTACTTGTCTTAGGCGAGAAATAATTACTATTTTAAGTAGGTAATCTGAAAAATAAACCGGCCAAGTGTGAGTCGGTCGCCCATTGAGGGTTCTGTTACATAAAAAACTTGCAAACTTATATTTGCAGACAAGTTAGTATGAACTTAAATACATATTCCTTTGCTTTATGTTGTGTTGTGACTGCCGTACAATGTTGGCAGTCGGGACCAACGGCTTATCGTGCCTTCCGAAGCACGGAGGGGCTCAAGAAATTTTATGCTACTTGTGGTGACCCATCCAAGTGCAGACCAGTGTTGTTGTGTCCGCAACAACTCTGCGACATCCGCGGATGCGGACTATTAAAGGTTCACATCCGCGAATGCGGATGAGAATACGAAGTTTTTTTACATATTTCAATTAGTACGAGTACCTACATAAATAACGGTGACTTAAGTTTCTTTGACTGGAAATTTAAAAAAAATATTAGGCGTGTAGACTTGGCTAATAGAAATACGAACATGGGGTTAGAGAGTTCACAGTTCAAGGCGAAATACTAGTTTTAATATGTTTGAAAATGTATATCATTTTAGTAGTTTGCCCCGATGTATATTATTCTAGTAGTTTGACCTAAACTGTGAACTAGCAAATCCCATATCTTGGCAACCCCTTGACTGATTTAGTTCATGTTCGAAACATACATGTATTTTATTCATGTATGTTTGTTCGATAACTCGTACAAACGCCAGATTATTTATACAGACTCGGAGAACAGCTTCGCTCGCTTCACTCACTTCACTCGCTCGTTCTATCTTGGTCTTCACAACAGTATAGTACATAACTTTTAGCCGCTACAGGATCAGCTCTCTTCGCAGCGTTAAACCATTTTTTTCACATTTTTAAATCTCGAGGAACTTGAAAAAACAGCTTTTTTGGTGTTTTAACCGTAGTACTAGTGCAGGTAATCACAACACATGACTTTCTTGTGAGCAGATTAGCCATTTTGTATCTAATGTGTGTAAAATATTCGTCCAAACGCAGAAATACGCACTAACCGGCCAGCCGGTACGAAACGAACTCAAGTTGTTTAATGACGTCATCAAAGCGTCACGTAGTAATAGGCCGTTTTTTGGTCAGTCAGTTTTAAAGATAAAAAAATAAAAAACACAGTATTATTCTAGATGTTTTACACAATTTTTAGAGATTAACCAAAAAGGAAGTTTTTCTTGCGAGCAAAGCTAGCAAAGGGTCTACTTGAACAATCTAACGTTTGTATGTATTTATGTATGTTTATTTGACGATAACTTGAGCATCTTTTATCGGATCTTCAGGAAATTTTGTAGGCGCGTGTCAAAATAAGTTTTTTTTCGTTCGGACATAAGCAGCAAATTAGTCAAGGGGTTGCCAAAATATGGGGTTCGCGAGTTTACAGTTTTAATTAAACAAGCAAGTGAAGCGAGCCAAGTTCTCCGAGTCTACTTGAACAATCTGGCGTTTGTATTTATGTATGTAAGTATGTATGTATGTTTGTTCAACTATAACTCGATTAATTGTTAAGTTATAAAACATGAGCCGAATCTGTCAAGGGATTACTGAGATATGAGGTTCGCGGGTTCACAATTTGGGCAAACTAATAGTTGACTATCCACTTATTAAGTAGATTTTCACTGAAATCCAGCGGCTTTTATTCTCTTAATACGCATCCGCATTCGCATCCGCATCAATCTATGCGAAGCTTTTGCGGATGCAGATGTATAAAGGAATGCAAATGTTCCGCATTTGCGGATGCGGATACGGCGAGTTCTTTAGGGTTCTATATCCAAAGGGTAAAACCGGGATCCTTACTTCCCTAGAGGACAAATTTTCCGCAACTAGGCCCGAATTTGCCGGTCCCGTTTTGCCGGGATCCTAATACTAAGACTGCTGTCCGTCGGTCTGTCTTTCCATGCGCCTGTCTGTCCGTCTGTCTGTAACCAGGCTGTATCTCATTATGCGTGATAGCTAGACAGCTGACATTTTTACAAATGATGTATTTCTTTTGCCGCTATAACAACAAATACTAAAAACAGAATAAAATAAATATTTATGGGGAGCTCCCACACAAAAAACGTGATTTTTTAACGTTTTTAGCTCAATATTAATAACAACAAGAGTTAGAGGCATGAAATATTCACAGAATATTTAGTTGTATATGCACTACAAAAATACATAGTTAATTTAAAATAAAATAAATATTTAAGGGGGGCTCTCATACAACAAATGTGATTTTTTTATAGATAATGGTACGGAACCCTGCGTGCGCGAGTCCGACTTACACCTAGGCGGTTATTTCTTAATAAATTTCAAGTTTATTTACAAAATAATCAGAATTTTGACATAACAAAGCAATCTAAGTGGATCGGCAATATTGCCAATGTTCCCGGCAAAATGGAAATTTACCGGCAATGGCAAGATTGGGAATATTGCCGGCAACGGGGAATTTGCCGCTCGGCACATCTCTAGTAGTATCCCACCCATATCGATCCTGATGACAAACAAACTATCGATAGTAAGGCTTTTCATAATACATAAACTATCGATACTATCTATAGTACATTAACTTTCGATACTATCGATAGTATTGCTCTTAAACATACCTGTAACATAAACTAACTAAAAATATTTTGTATCTGTCGCAGTTGGATTGTATAATCCGCTGTTATTCAAAAACTCTAGCTGTTAGGCATTACAGCTCGGTTTTGTAATACAGCTGATTTTTTTTTAGCTAGATCGTCCAATGCGTTACGTTCAACAAACTAGCTAACGTAAGATTGTAGATCGATTAGTTCGGAATTCTGCCACATGTGGCTTGTAAAGTGTCAATGTCATAACAACAAATATAGCCTCCTATAAAGTAAATTCTTTGCCGCGTTCCGGGACTAAGCTGTTTTTATCGAGAGACATCGGGGGCATCGTCTGTGATTTCGGACTGCAAAAGATTGAAAAGAATAAAGCAGACCTTTAGCTTAGTTCACATATTGTTATTTCGACGCCCACCTTCCGGCGAGATGAAAAATTCACGTGGACTGCTCCGCCATTGAGTTGTCCGGTTTATACAAATTTCAATATCCAATTGCATCGAGCTGATTATAATTTTTCATTGGTGTTTTATGATGTTGGAGACTAAATTATTTAGTAAGGAGTTGAATTGAGATTTTATTTCCATCGCACGAGTAATATAAAAATAATAAAGAACAACTATTGTCCCCTTATATATTATTTTGTTTGGTAACACAGTTTTATTCAATAATGGTAACCCTATATGTCATGTCAACGCTAGCTGTTTTGATAAGCGTGATTACGTAACTCATTGACAATCAAGCTGAACTATTTTCAGCTGTTTTACAATACCGAACTGTAATGCCAAACAGCTAGAGTTTTTGAATAACAACGGATTATACAATTCAACTGCGACATATCCATATCATATTATCCCCTTACTAAATATATAATTAACACCAAGTTTGTAGTTACATTGCCGAAAAACATACCAATACTTTATATAATAAGTCAAAGAAAGCCATACCTTCCTATATGATCACTGCCTATCACAATGCTTTAGAAAAGTTCCAATATACATGTACATATATGTATAGTCTGTATTGCTAATAATGCTATCAAGCATGTATCCAGGTTTTTGTGGCACTTATCAGTTGGGTACCAAAGTGTAATACTCTGCCACCACCAGTCACCAACCCCAAATACTGGAATTGCTATATACCTATTTAAGATTTTTTTATATACTTTTCTTTTATTTTATATCATTCTGGGCTGTCTTTATTTGCTGTTAGCAAAGCACCTTACAATTTAGTTGAGATGCTACTCAAACAATATAGGAACATCAGTAGCATCTCTTATACAATACTAACTTTATAGCACCACAATTAAAAATTACAAAAACAACAAAAGACAAATTGTGCCTACACAAAGACAGATTTATTGCTATAAATGCAATCTCTTCCATCCAACCTTCGGGTGGAGGATAATTTAATTTGTAACTGGTTGGGTGCAGTAATTTACGTAATAAATAACATGTGATACGTAACATATCTAAGGACCAAGAGATGCTTTATGCGGACCTTACTGAAAATGTGACAATAAGTCAGTGTCTCACCTCACACTAATCCAAAAGTTCCAACTAAGTACATGAGTTAAACCCTCTAGCCCACACAGATACTCTGTGTCTATCTAAATGTAGGTAAGTATAAATATTATTTATGTCAAATAATTAACAACCTAGGTGTTAGTAATTAATACATAATGTAAATGATTTTTAGAAGATCAGATTATGAAAGTATTCAAGATAATAATTCATTTTGAGTGACTTTCGTTTGTGCAAACTTTGTCCTATTTTACTTACTTAAGGTCTCAGCACACTTATCAACTCGGAAAGGGATCGACACCGTATCGCCTTTTGCCGCGCGGTCAACAAGGCGTCAACCTGACGTAGGCACGTAACCAAACAGGCTCAGCTTCGGTACGTCGACTCGACTACGGCTGGGCGACGCCGCGCTTACCGCTCGCCGGCCGCTCTGGTCTGGCTGGCACTAGATAATTTTAAACGTAAAGTGTAGCGCACGGTTATGTCTTGGTTCACAATACGCGAGTTGGCAATCATAGCCATTAATTTTTGTGTATCTACAAATAAATAAAACGCGGGTGTGAGGAAACGGAGAGTCGTCAGCTCGCATACGGAGAGGCGTAAGCGCGCGGACGACGAGCCGCAAGCGCGGGGACCGCTAGTTGACCGACCAGCAAAGCGGTTCGTGAGCTGGTCCCGAGGCGAGGCGTTTACGTTACGAATCCGAATAGTGTGCGTTGCAGTAGGAAGTTTCATACAAAGAATACTGAGCTGCTCGAGTTGATACGTTTACGTTCCATTTACGAGTTGATAAGTGTGCTGTGACCTTTAAGGTCCTAAGGCCCCTAGGTGGGACATAGGGATTCAACAGTCTTTCTCCATCTTGATTAGTCTTTACTGCACACAGCACTTACTATTTACTACTAAATAGGCACACTTTAGTAAGGGCTGTGTGACTATTTAGTAATAAATGTTCAAAAATGTAAATACAACAGGTTACAAACCCAATATGCTGGAAGAGCATGCTCTACCTATATTTAGACTGAGAATTTTTATTTTCTCATTCTTCATTGTACCTTAGCACTGCATCTTATCTTAAAAACCTGTATAAAATTCAATAAATGATGTTCAAAGTTCTCAATTAAGGCTGCCTGTCCACATGCGATAATCGGTGACCGACATACAATAGTACAACACACATGTCCCTACAAAAAGTAGGTAAGAAATTCATACAAAAAAATCGGCCCGACTATCGGTCTTACAAAAAAACTGACGTGGGCGGGCACCCTAAAGTACACTTATAACTAATCTGAGCAATCACAATCACAGTCACAATCAAAACATCCACTGGCTGACCCCACGGACCCACTATCCCCTGACCCATCACAACAATCATTGCAAGAAGTCGCACAACACTCCAAACACTCGTTATTGCAATCGTTACAGCACACTGCTATGCCCCGACAGATCTGAGAGAAGAACCACAGGCAGCAACAAGCGTCGTCGTTTTGATCTACGTAGCAGCAACAGTCTTCTGCCGTTTCATCAAGTATTTCATGACTTTCAGCTTGTCTTCTTGCTTCTTCTCTCCTTCTTTGCTCTTCTTCCATTCTTTGTTGCTCCGCAGCTTCGTCGTAAGAAGGGGGCAGGTCATTTCCTCCATTGGAAGTCGGCTGGGTAGAAATTACTTCGGCCATGTTCACAATATTCCAGCAGATATTTTTGACACTTATGCTTAGTTATTATAATACTTATTTAAATATTTACTGCTATTTGAGACTGCTAACGCCAGGATATGCGTGATAATGAGCTTGTTCAGGTATAAATTGCTTTGTTGGGATTATATGTACGACCCGCACCGCACGCAAGCTAAAGCTACACTTCACATTGTGCTAAAGTACAATAATTAATATATCCGTTTGACTAATAGATGACTCATATGTTTTGCTTTAGTTCCAGGAGTTATGTAATGCAATTCAAAACAGAGGAATTCCGATAGAAAGATAAACTGATAAATAAACAAAATATGTGCCAAAGAAAAATACACCCGAAATCGGGAAAATAATGAACATTATTTTCACTCTCTGGCAGTGACATTTGTCTGTAGTTGTCAAAAACATCTGATTGACATTTTATTTATATAATAATCGGGCCCAGAATTTAGATGTCGTTTTAAGCCGTTTTTAATAAATTATTTCTTATTAAAAAATTTATTATTTTTATATGTTTAGTACCTGGGTGACCGAGTTTTGCTCAGTTACATCTCAGACATTAACTACATTTTTTTAAACTTGTCTAAATACAGCACAAAATAAAAAATTATATATAAACTTAAACAAAAAACAAAAACAAAAGTAAGTCACCGAGTGGGATTCGAACCCGTAACACTCTTTCTAGCGGTCCGCAATAGTCCGCATCCTTAACCGCTGAGCTAAACGGATGGCGGCCGGCGCGAAGAAATTAGCGAGGATATTCTGTGTGGAAAGAAAAACGCATGAAAACTCGAAAACACGCGTTTTCCCAAACATAAGACTAATCTAGATCGATTATTTACCCCCGAAAACCCCCATGTACCAATTTTCAGCAACATCGTTAGAGCCGTTTTCGAGATCAGAGAAATTTATAAATATATAAATAAATAAATAGTATTTGGGCGATCGAGCTTTGCTCGGTTACATCACGAACATTATCAAAATTTTTTTAAACTTGTCTAAAAACAATACAAAGTAAAAAATCTTATACCTTTAAACGAGCAATTCTTATATGTATGTATGTATATATATATATTTATTTATAAATTTCTGTGATCTCGAAAACGGCTCTAACGATTTCGCTTGTATATGGGGGTTTTCGGGGGTAAACAATCGATCTAGATTAGTTTTATGTTTGGGAAAATGCGTGTTTTCGAGTTTTCATGCGTTTTTCTTTCCACGCAGAATATGGTCGCTAATTTCGTGGCGCCGCGACCGCCTTGATTTAGCTCAGTGGTTAAGGATAGCGACCGCTAGAAAGAATGTTACGGTTTCGAATCCCACTCGGTGACTTACTTTTGTTTATATTTTTTTTTATTTTGCATTGTTTTTAGACAAGTTTAAAAAAAAATTGTTAATGTTTGAGATGTAACCGAGCAAAGCTCGGTCGCCCAGGTACTTATATATAAACTTGAACATAAAAACAAAAAACAAAAATAAGTCACCGAGTGGGATTCGAACCCGTAACACTCTTTCTAGCAGTCCGCATCCTAAACTGCTGAGCCAAAACTACTAAACTAATCTAGATCACTTGTTTACCCCCGGAAACCCCCACATACCAATTTTCAGCGAAATCGTTAGAACCGTTTTCGAGATCACAGAAATTTATAAATATACAAGAATTGCTCGTTTAAAGATATAAGATACAAGTTAAAGGTATAACATAAGATATAATATAAAAAGTTCTCATTTTTTTAGACGCAAGTTCTTACAGGTTTTCTAAAAATTTCACTATGAATAAAAAGCAACGTGAATTAGAACGGATTCTCCATGAACATAAAAGGCTTTGTATTTTACTTAGAAAAGTAAAAACTAAATTTAAGAGGTAAGAAGTTTATTTGACAGGCTAATTAAAAATCCCCGACTTTGAATAGTTTCTTATGTTCACGCAATCTAGTGATGAGAGGAGAAACTAAATAGCAGACCCTTAATCCGTAGCGCCATAGATTTAGTTCTAATATATTATTTGCCAGACAAACAACAAAAACCCCGACTTTCAAGCGTTTAAACCCCCAATAACTTGACGACCTCCGTGGCATAGGGGTCACGTGTTAGTCCGCCATCCAGAGGTCCCGGGTTCGATCCTCGGTCAGGGCAATTTAGAAAATGGCCTTTTTAAAAATGTCCTGGGTCTTGAATGTTTATCTATACTTATATGTATTTCTTATAAAATATGGTATCGTTGAACTAGTGTCCCATAACACAAGTCTTAAACTTAATACAACTTTTAAATGACCTAATTAATTTCATCAAACATAGCTAAGAAACAATTTTACTCAGTTAAATAAATAAAAAAAAATACTTAATATATTTTAAAATACTTTATTCAGATAAATTAAAAATACTTAAATATTTACCTATATACTTATACATAAGGTCAAACAAAATATAGGTATCTACTGGAACTATCTCGAGTACTTATTCTCCACAATGAAATAATAATCTTTTTACTTTTATACCGCATTTACACTTGCGTGTTCGCTATTCGCCTCGACATTCGACGAAACGTTCGTATACGAATGCCGACGCGAACTACTGTTTTTACCGCTTGTACACATTCTTGTTCGCTATTCGCATCGTCATTCGACGAAACATTCGTGTACTGCACTGTCTACATATGCGAGTTCGTGATATATAGCTAAACGAAACGAAGACTAGATTCTTTAATGCCGAATAACGAACTCGCGTAAGTAAACAGTGAGTTCGCTATTCGCCTCGCGGTTTGCCTCGTGATTCGCGTGTTCGTACCGCGTTTACACATTCGTGCGAGTCGCGAGGCGAATGACGAGGCGAATAATGAACACGAATGTGTAAATGCGGTATTAAAGTCAAAGTCAACTATTTATTAAATATTTCATGGAGAAAATTATTATATTGACAGGTATGTAAGTCTTTTTTGTTTGTAGTTATATATTGACCATGCTTAATACTGTCTTTTTTTATTAAGTCCATATATTTTAAGAGGTGATTCAGTTCATCATTTTGAACTTTTATTAAATGTATACGGAAATACTTTAAAAAAATATGTTCTCACACAAATCGAAGTAGGTAGTCGCGTGATATTGTTACTATTAATAATGTTATTTTTTTTAATTTCGATTAACATTTATTAGGAAAATTTGTTCAAAAAGATGCACTGAATCACACTTTCAAGTATTTGTACTTAATAAAAAAGGACATTGTATACAATTTACTCTCACATAGTCCAGAACATTGCATATAAAATGAACAAAAACCGCCAATTCACATTACCAGCGCAGCTATCAATAGCTGAATTCTGTAAGTGCAAGTAAGAGGTAGATACCAACTCAGCCCCTCAGCTTCGCCGCAGCCATACAAAAGTAGACTCTAATTTGTTGGAATAAGGTTTATTATAATTTATTTATCAAGGCGTTTTGTCTGAGACTGCTGGGTGTTTTAGAGGCAACACTAGCATAGTTATTTCTTTGATCGAAAAGCTCGTTCGCCTGAACAGGAGTTAAGCAACCCCGGCTGTGTCCGCCAATTGGATGGTTGACTAGAAGTGCCTTAAATGTTTCAAGCTCTTTTGTGCTTCAGAAGGCAAAATAAGCTGTTGATCCTGGCTGTCATTAATCGTCAAGCCATGTCAGATGTAAAATTGTAAAACTGGTAAAATCTAACGCTAGTGTTGGCCACTTACACACACAGGAGTAAGAATTTTCAGTCCACAGCGCTGAAGTATGAATTGGGAGCTAAAGAGGATCACGAAAAATAAATATTCTGCATTAAATCTAAACTAGTGACTTATTTAAGACTATTATTATCCATATTCCAAGTACACTTGATTTTATTACTGTTACAATTCTTAGTATAGCAGCCTGAAGTTAAGTATAGTGCAATCCCAGATACGTTGAGAGATCTTACATTCATTCCAGACATTTTAATCTCTAATAGCGAAATATCTACAAGGTGAAATCGACTCTATTGCGTTGAACGTGAAACTCACAATGCGTTATTCGAGGGTTTTCAAAAACATGTGGCGACACGGTGACGTCAGGTCCAATCCACGGTTGTGATTGGACCATCAGTTGACAGGTTCTTTTGCTCCGTCAAATGTATCCAATAACAGCAGCTTATTGGACCTGACTTCACTGTGCTGCCACCTGGTGTCTTATATTTTGAAAATACTCATTACGAGGTGATGAAACGAAACCTAAAAGTGTAACTCGTGTTGTTCTTTATCTGTGATCTACTGGTTACGTTAAAATGCAGTCTAAATTCTAGGGTGAATGTAATATTTATATCAAATGCAAACAAAAATGCGTTGATAAAACGTCTAAGGGCATGCGCAGTGTCAAGCGGGACCATGCGAGGTATTCAGTTATCCCTTTTACAAACTATACGTGCGAAAGAGATAGCAGAATACGTCGCGCGTTGCCATGTCTCTGTCAAAAGGATACACTCCCCCCACCCCTGTCCCACCGCGTTCTTAGGGGTTTATCGTAGCTCGGGCCGCCCAACTCCCCCCTCCACCCCCCCTCTTGAATCGGCTCTTACATTACCACGTGTAAGTAAACTCAAAAGTGACATATGCCCTTTTAACATGTAGTTATATTGCTATGTTGTTTACAGGTTTGATATTATATTTCCGAAAACAATAAATAAAAGTACTTTAAGTATCACTTAACTAGTATGTTGTTGGAAATGCTTACTGAGTATACAATTTTTTATGTCTTTCATAAAGGCCATATTGTATACCTATATATTTTTGAATTTGTGACATTTTGCTTGTTTAAGGCCATACCCGAATTTTCCGGGGTCCAGTGGCGCCCCCATTTGAAATAAATCATGTGAAAGGAAACAGTGATATCATTTAAAATTTTGTCTTGACCAAACCCTAGATAACCCTTTTAACTATTTTATGAACTACCGCTTATAGTTTAAAGTGAGAACGTGAAGCTTTCCTACGCACATTTGCGAAAAACGGCCACTTTTAGCTAATGTGCGTAGAAAAGCTTCACGTTCGCACTTTAAATTATAAACAGTAGTTCATAAAATAGTTAAAAGGGTTATCTAGGGTTTGGTCAAGACAAAATTTTAAATGATATTACCGTTTCCTTTCAAATGATTTATTCCAAATGGGGGCGCCACTGGACCCCGGAAAATTTGGGTATGGCCTTAAGCAGATGTTAAGGAGCTACCATTACTTCCTATATTAAGAGCCCACCACACAGTTGTGTTATTAACGATGTATTATTATCTTAGTCTTTAAACATTTTGTAGAAGGAACCGAACTCCCCTTTACTGCAATAATTTCAACGCCTTTAAAAAACGCTTGAACCACCGTTTTTACTACATTTTGTATTTGGACGCAAGATGACTAGTAAAAACTTTACGACATAGGTACAGGTGTTACAGAAAGGTGAAATAATACTTGAATCTCGAAAGACATGCATGCTCAGTCCGTCATATCGTTTACTTACACATACATATCACTGTTTCCATTACTTACAACGTAGTTCTATAAGCAGTTTGTGCGGTGCGCGGTTTTATTAGCAGTTAAATCGCATCTGTGTGGTGAAGCTTTTACTTTTCAGAATACAGATCAAATGTACAACAGTCTTTAAGCTATTAAGGCGATTTTCGACCAACTGTACATAATTGCCTTGCGTATAGGTTTATTGCTAGTCTATGAAATTTTGTTCTGTTTATAGACACACAAGAATACAACGTAATTAAGGTTTTGTTTTAAATGACTGCAAAAAAGGAAAGTTACGATTTAAGAAATAAATTTCGAATTAGAAGTTATTGGCGCTTGGTGTTAACAGTGTCATGGTTTGTGATTTCCAAATAAATAATCGATAATTATGGCTGACTTTATATGTGTCAGTGTTGTTACAGAAAGACAAACTGAAGAAAATTTCGAAATTTAAAAAAAATCCTTTTTTTAGAAACTCAGACGACCTTCAGATTGCCCAATTTATAATACGCCGCTGGCAGTCGCGAGAAGTTGCTTTGCTTTTGTTTTATTCAAGCGATACTGGATATTGCGCAAATACAAATAAAGTTGTATATGGTTAGACAACGAAACTGCGCTTCCCTCCGCTTCTATTCCAGATCCAAATATATTCAAAATCGAAACGCTCTTAGACACTGATGCACACACTGAGCCAGCGCAGTGAAGTCAGGTCCAAAAAACCTCTGTTATTGGAAACATTTGACGGAGCAAAAGAACCTGTCAACTGATGGTCCAATCACAACAGTCGATGGGACCTGACGTCAATGTGTCCCATATTTTTTAAAACCCTCATCGATGAACCTTTAAGAACGATTTCCCCCTTCCGTAACACCCTGTTCGACTATTCCTGCGTGTCAACAAACCAATCCATACGCAAGGCAGGTCAGTTGGCCCCAACTTAATTCTACCGTCATTCCTTTGGCGTAGACGGGCTGTCCTCAGCTTTCCTCTTGCTCCCCGCTTGCATTTTCTTCTCCGGCTTGTATTTCTCCCACTTTTTATGGTTCAGTTGATCGAAATCTTCGCAATACTGAGCTATGTCTTTCAGATATGTAGATAGATGTAATAACTCCCGGTCTCTGTCCCTGTTTAGGTGGGCTTGCCGGAACGGTCTGATTTTGAGACCGCTTTTTGGGTTCATAATGAAGTTTCTTCTTATATCGTCGAACATTATCGTGTTCTTTGAGCTGTATTGCGGGTACTTACCCCATATTACGCCTAAGGGTTTTACCTGGAAAAAGAAATTATGTAAATGACTTAATCTTGACTATAGCATCCAACTTTTTTTTTAAAACAAAGTTCGTATTCGGACGAAACGGACTTGGCGGATTAGGCGAAAGAATGTGTAAGATGTTTTTATCAGGAACTTTTTTATAGTCTGTTTTATTTTTCAAATAATCGTTTTGCTGTTGGTGGATTGATTTCTGTGTCTCTCGTGTCACTACAAATTAGCGCAAGCGCATAATGCGCCTGAAAAACAAAAACGAAGCGCGCCATATTTCTAATTATCTTTAGCGAGATTGATTGTAAGTTTAAGTAAATTGTACTTAAAAATGTCTTTGAGTATTGAAGATTTTTTTTTTTCGTCACTAATGTGTTGAAAAACGTAGTATGGCACACGTGTATATTGTTCATCACAAGTCTCGGCTCCATAAACAAATGCGCGGGCTTCGCCCGCTTGTTTGTCAACCCTCCTCGAGTGTAATGAACAATTTACCACACTTTATCATAAATTACTATAAATTGAGCATTTAAGACGGGAAGAAAGACTTACATCAATAGTGAAAAAAGTGGAGTTAATGCTTATGTATTCTCTCCCAGTCAACCAGGAACAACAAATTTATTTCATTTAGCATTTGACACATAAAGAACAACTTACATCAATAGTGCCATATTTAGCCGTATGAACTGTGATCATGGCTAAATAGTCCAGGTAGAACATAATTTTATAGTCTTGGTGCGTTGACACTCCTAGCAGTCTCATCTTCTCCTCGATCCACTTCATGCCCGTGGCTGACCAGATCACGATGTCGTAGTCCTCGTACGCTGACGTCAGGAACTCGTGGAGAAACGGTCGCATTAGCTCGTAACCTGAAGTAAATACTGGTTAAAGAAAAATAACCGGCCAAGTGCGAGTCGGACTCGTGCACGAAGAGTTCTGTACCATTATCTATAAAAATCAAGTTTTTTTTTGTATGAGAGCCCCCCTGAAATATTTATTTTGTTTTTATTATTTGTTGTTAAAGCGGCAACAGAAATACATAATTTGTGAAAAGTTCAACTGTCTAGCTATCGCGGTTCTTGAGATACAGACGGACAGACGGACGATCAGACAGCGAAGTCTTAGTAATAAGGTCCTGTTTTAAAAAAAGAAAAAAAACCTCCATCCATACATGCTATCACGTCTTTATCACACTAACATTATAAAGGCGACAGTTTGTGAGCGTGTGTGTGTGTTACTTCACGCGCAAACGGCTGGACCGATTTTGATAAAATTTGGCATGTAGGAAGACACCCTGGATTAACACATAGGCTCCTTTTTACTTTCCCTAAAGGGTAGACAGAGCATGTCTCATATACATACATATATGAGATACTAAGATCACATTTAGTGGGATCGTGGACTAGAAAGTAAACAAGACTTTCTATAATTCCATATGTAAACGCCATCAATGGTGAGCATATTATACATACCAGTTTCAGCAACAGATCTGTGGTCAAATAATGTGTAATCTATGTCCAGGACTAGAAGTTTTTTCCCATCTCGGGGCTCATTTAGCACGTTTATTTTGTAATCTCTCACTCTTTTGTTTATTTTCGCTAAGTATATCTGAAACAACAATGAGAATACAATCAGAGGAAAGGAAAACGGGTCTTAAAAGTTAATAAATTTTGATAGAAAATCTGTGCTCAGTAGCATTCATCATCATCATGTCAGCCGCATAACGTCCACTGCTGGACATAGGCCCCTCCCAAAGATTTCCAAAATTACCAATCAAGAGCAGCCTGCATCCAGCGCTTTCCAGCGACCCTGGTCAGGTCATCTGACCACCTTGTAGGTGGGTGCCCTACGCTTCGCTTGCCAGTACGCGGTCGCCATTCCAGAACCTTTTTGCCTCATCGGTTCGTCGCATTTTAGTAGTAGGATTGTCACAGAATTATTCTTATTTATTTAACTTTATTACAAATGTAATAGGCGGACTTAAAGCCATAGGTTTATCTACCATTCAACCCACAAGTTACCAGTGGTGATACCAAGATAAAGTCTTTAGAAGGTTGTGCCAAATATGTAAACACGGTAGATACCCTCGCACCCTCCCGTCAGGTCACCAAGTCAAAGGCCGGCGAAGCAGGAGCCGCAGCAGAAAACCTCAAACGGCGCAAATA
This sequence comes from Acrobasis consociella, assembly GCA_963555685.1. Classification (NCBI taxonomy): domain Eukaryota; kingdom Metazoa; phylum Arthropoda; class Insecta; order Lepidoptera; family Pyralidae; genus Acrobasis; species Acrobasis consociella. The sequence continues at coordinate 4,671,845 of OY743127.1, forward strand.
TGTAGACATTGGAGAAAAACTACATATAAGCCTTTTGGGGTACAGACTTTTGGTCTGTGGGGTCCTTCAGCCCATAATTTATTTAAAATTAATTTCTAAATGTCTATTCTAGGTATCCCATGACCAAAGGATTGGTAACTATCTGGCTTAAAGAATCAGCATTGCCATACAACGTGGCTGCCAGCCTTTTGGCCATGTTGCTGAGGGGTAATACTTTAGTGGGACTACATAATTTGTAATTTTTTTTAGTTTTAGTTTTTATTTAGTTTTGATTTAAATAAGTTTAGCTTGAATTTTATTTTTAAAGATTTTTAAAGGTATTACTTCTTCTTGTTATCGTGTGTGTTAGTGACTAACACTAGTGTCAGAGTTTTAAACCGCCCTGACATGGTTTTTAGGTAACAACCAATGGTCAACGACAGTGACCGGGATCGACGGCTTAACGTGCCCTCCGAAGCACGGATCATCTTACTTATCAGACAATCAGGTGATCAGCCTACAATGTCCTAACCAAACTAGGACAACCACCCAAAGTCATTGCCCCCGCTGGAAATCGAACCCGCGACTTCCGGGTGTGAGCCGAATGCTCTAACCACTACACCACAGAGGCAGTTGTATTACTAATAATTATAAGTATATATAGGTATTACTAATAATTATAAGTATGCTGCCGTATACACTACCTCTTGGTTCTCTACATCAACCTCCTCCTCTTCAATGTCTAGGTCGTTCACAACCTCGTCTCCCACGTCCGGCTTTGTTCTGGCACCTTCTATGGCCTCCTCGAGGGAGCCCATCATCATGATCTTCAGGTTCGGCTTGAGATTCAGCTCTGACAGTGTACAGTTGTCTGTTGCTACTTTGCCTGTAAAATTGAGAAAAAACTTTTATTAAAAAATACTTGAAGAATAACCACTAATTTATTAAAAAAATACTAACGTTTCCTTAACCAATTTTAGTTTAATTAAAATGTGTTTTGTCTTACTCTTTTAAATATAGGAAAGAGGGAAAGAGACAAAACATTTTTCTTAGTGAAACAGGTTTAGCAAACAGTTGTTAACCGTTCCTTTACTGCCAATACCAGACACAATAGTAAGACAATGAACATTAATTATTGTCGTCCGGGTCTTTACTGGTTAATTTTTATGGATATGAGGGTAAGGAAATAACATATTACTAATAATTTTACCAATTTCTTGACATAACTTTATACTTACATAAACATCTGTCACAGGACTACTGAAAGAGATCTCTTTTGAGATAAGTAGTGCCTTTGTATAACTTTTATTTTATGACTTCTCTATATACACTTTCCGTGTACATAAATTGGTAAATAAATAAACTATTCCAAATGCAATCTGGTGGATAATGCACTAGCGCTAAGACTTGGCGCAAACCGGCCACCCGACAAACAAAATTTAAGCTTAATTGATATAGTAAATTGTATAATATTTAGAATTCACAATGCCTTATAAGGGTAAAATTTGTAAAATAATAAGACCCTTTATGACAATGTAGTGAAATGTTCATGTGTACTTGTTACAAATTTTATGTGAATAATATGAAACAGCCATCAATCACTTTCCTATAGCTTTCATTCATTTTTGACGACCTCCGTCGCATAATGGTCAACACGCTAGACCGCCAATCCGGAGGTCCTGGGTTCGATCCCCAGCTAGGGCAAGTTGGAAAATGGCCTTTTTCGAATAGCCCTGGGTCTTGGATGTTTATCTATATATGTATTTGTTATAAAATATAGTATCGTTGAGTTAATATCCCATAACACAAGTCTCGAACTTACTTTGGGGCTAGCTCAATCAGTGTAATTTGTCCCTATATATTTATTTATTTGTTTTGGACTCATTGCATACAGTGCCGCTGGTAGCCACAAATTAATAGAAAAGTGGTTGGTAGGCACGTTTTATGGTAGTGCCTTTGCATGGAGCCTATGTTTGACTACCTATTGCAAAATCAATTAAATATATAATTGTGTGAAAAATTTTACTGTGCCTATTTCCATCTTCTGTCTATCTCAGACCTAAGCATAGCTTTAAAAAATTAATCTGTGTACTGAAAGGAATGGAGCTATGGTAATTTGGTAATGTATATGTATGTTCAAAATCTTGAATCTCATTAACAATAATAATGCAGATTTTAGTGAATTCGGTGGTGTAAGGTGAAATTTCTCATTACAGGACTTAGCAAATCAAGCGGAAACTGAGTGTGTCAAATATTCATAATTTGAGACTTTCTTTACCTCTGCCAAGGGTAATGTTATGCCTTCCTTTCCCTGTCCAGGAAGTAGCATTTTTTAGTACATACATCAACTAATTAAAATAATTAGAACAAAGATGATAGTCATTTGGTTAATTGTTTAGAAACTTTTTGAATCATGGCCCAAAATTCTTAAATGACAAATAAGTATTTTCATGAAACTGTGCAGAATAGAAAGTGTTACATAAATAACTCATTATGAGCACTAATTTATTACTTCTAACTCTTCAAAGTGGCCAAATTGTTGCCAAATGTACATAGCTTGTCTCTTTTATACCTAAGCAATTTTATGAATATATGACAAGGACAAAAAATTATTAACATCATTTAAATATTTTGTTTATTATTCAAGATGAAACTAGTAAATTTTTAGGTTATCATATTATTTGCTACCGAAACTAAAGGAAAGCTATAGTGACATTACATTCTAAAGATTTGTATAGGGAAATTGTGTAAAATTCACCTTGAAATTTAACGTTGAGAAGTTTTTGCCTTTCCGGTCGAACTCCAGTGGCATTTTCAATAGCAATCTTGAGCATCGCCACCGAGTCGGAGGGTGAGAATTCCGGTATTTCATACTCCTTCCCATTCCATTTAACACTCATTTTGAGAGGATTGTCGTTAAAATCACACATTTTTCATGAAAAATGATGATCAAAGTAACGGCAAATGACACATAAACAAAACAATTTTTGACTGACGTAAGTTAGTGTTGGGCCGTAGTCGATTCCTTGATCTTTCAGACATCACACTAGTGCTGTTATTTACGTTCAAGTCGAGTATTTATTATATATTTTTTTATATAGTGTGGCTACGCGTTTTAAAAGCAGACGGACAAATCTTGTTACTATGGCTATAGTTGTCCGGCCCCTAAAATAATGTATATATATTATATTATATTAACTTGTTTAGAATAAATACTTACGCGCCACACACAACACAACAGTCACGTGTTCTTTTTATTCCCCGAGCCGAGCCCAAATAAAAAGAGGGGTAAGTACCTACTAACGTGTCTGTGTGTCTGTTCTAAATGAATGAACCGAGTATGAAGCCCTTTTTTTTGTTTGATAGGTAGCTGACATGATCGAGATTGTTCAGCTACAAATGCGTCGGGGACTTCATAAAAAAAAATTCTTGTAATTATATCTTGTATGGATACAAGTAGCGGCACGTAAGTATAGCGCTGAGTGAAATGTAGAGATATTGCCCATGGGGTACAGTACCTACTAATTTTCTGACTTCTGCGCAATAAGGGTCAGAGGCAGCGGTAGAATGCCACGTATGTATCATCAAATGCTCAATCTCACAAAAAAAATATCTATATTAGTATTTAAAATCATTTATTTACAAAACACCACAACACAATTCAATTTATATAATAATTCTCTACCGAAATTATACTGATAAGCATTAATTTATTAACTCTCGATATTTCTTTCTTGTACTTTCTATATTTTGTGCCAATAAATTGAATGAGGTTTCTTTATGTCTGAAAAAATATGATTATCTAAGCATTTATTATATTCTGTAAAATATAAGTAGGTACCTATAGTACTATTGTATTTTTGATATTATTTATGTATTGACAAAGATAATATAATTACTAAGTAGGTACCTATTAATAAAATAGCTAATAACGAATAACGAGAGCACTGGACATTTATTAAGAGTATAACTATATCTCTATTCTGTGCTGGTCTGGAAAAAAAGAAAAAGTTTGGAATGTACCAGCCACTTCTCCTACCGCGTAGATTGTAAAAGCCGATCGAGGGAATAGGTGAAAAATATGTTCATAGGCAATGCGGCTAGCAACCCATCACTATTTTGATTACTTTTTTCCATCTTAGCACTTACAGCAGTGTGATTAGGTATCTGACTAACTATATTAACCATTCAACATGAACTTTGTCAATGTACTTACTAAAGCTTTTAACCACGTTCTGAAGTACCTTTTACTTAATAACCTGATGTTGTGTCCCACTGCTGGGCAAAGGCCTCCCCTTATTCTCTTTAAAGAATGTCTCAATATTATTAGGCAATCCAAACTCTTGTTAATACTTAAATACTTATATAATGCGGATCTTGATCTCAGAAATTGCTCCAACGATTTCTATGAAACTTAGCTGAGTTTTATTTCCATCACCGCGTTTTCTGTACGCTTTTATCGAGCAAAGCTCGGTCGCCTAGAAACTAAAATTTGTACCTAGGTAACTATCTGTTTCCGTTTCAGAGCCGTAGATTCTTCATGTTGTTTACTTTGATGATGACCTGTAAGAACAAATAAAAATGTAGGTATTTTTTACGATAAAAATAGGTGTTCTTATATTGTAAAAATGATTATCCCAATACCTTTTCGAGAACAACGACTTCCGCCCTGAGAAGAACTACGCCTGTGACGTCCTTTCTGTAAGGTATAAATATAATCAATATCGGTTCTGTTGCTTGGTTTTGAAATTAAAATAACTCCAAGAAATAGGTCATCTTAGTAAACCTTATTTTAGAGAATACTCTTTTTTTTCCTCTACAACTACGTAGGCTAACATATATACGGCCTTTCTGACGGGAAATGGAATTGGAAGATAAAAACAAATGGTAGTAGTTGTAGTTTAGATGTCAGTACCTGAATTTTCTTCATCAAATAAACATTTGGCATGTACGAATTCATCGCGAAGAGCTCGTTGTAATACTTCTGCGACTGAAAACAAAACTTCTTTTATTTATTTACGACTATATAATAGAGGTACATATACAGCGCAATACCCAGTGGGTAGATAAGAGCTGAGAATGATGATGGTGATGCAAGTAACATAATGTAGCAAAACTTAATTTTCTAAGTTACACGTCTTCAATGCGTCGTCGCAAATGTCGCATCCCACGTTGCTACGTGTTAAAATCCAAACTTAATACCTAGGTATTTCATTCCTGAAACAGCGCAAATTGAAATCTTAATTTAAAATCAACCCTAGACTTACATTAAACCTAAAATAAAAAGCTGACGTGACGTTAAAATCCTGCTATTTGGAATTAGTCCTTTTCGAAGACTGTCATAGCCCCAGAAGTGCAATTTTTGAAACGCGAAGTCACTTAATCAAACATTCTTTCCATACAAAATCCGTTGATTTAGTGACTCTGCGTTTGAAAAATCATCACGTAAAACATAACGGCCCCACAGGAGACGCATTTTAATATCACTTGTCACATTACGAATGATAGCGTGCGCGAGCATTGTTTGGAAATGAAAGGGTGCATTTTTGAAATGATTGTACCTATACGTAGATTTGCAACGAGTGATCAAGACCACACACCACCATTGTCCATTTTTATAGTTCACAGTACTTTGATTTACTTCAAAAAATATTCTTAAGCCTAACTTATGCAATGCAACCATGAAAACCAGCGACGATTTTTTTTATAGGTACCTCTTTGTTTTGTCTGCATGAAATTAATTTAAAATATTGCATTTTCTCTGTTTGGTTTGTCATTTAAATAAGACGAAACCGTTCAAAGGCTACCATCGTAATATTTGATGATATAACAATATTACCCTCCATGTAATGGAGCAAGGGTCAAGGTGGTGAGTAACAGTGATATTATAGGTACTACAGAAATCGTACTGTTAAAGCTAGTTTACTTTTGTTCCCAGATCTCCTCACCTCAATCAGATACCGCGACGGAGAGTATATGTCTAAGGAACTACCTGAAATTAACAAGAATTTATTGACAATAAACTTTTAAAAAATTACAACACATTTGTCAAAAGCAAAAATGACATACCATAACTATATCTAGGAATAAACTGGACTTGACTTTTAAAGGCTACTACTTTTTTCGTGCACACACCTCTATTCACCGTAACTCTCTGTTTCACAACTCTCTTGTCTCCGTTTTTGTTTCCTGGCAGATAGAATCTATTTTTCCTCACCAGGCCTTTCTCATCGGTGATAGTGCCGATATTGTACTTGATAGGTGTTTCTGTACCTATATACTGATTGCATTTGGTGACCACATATCTTGGCCTTTTGATTCTGGGCATGTCAAGGGTAGCAAGCTCTATTATGGTATCAGTTCCAGTGAAATCACTTCGTAAAGTTCGTTCGGTCGTACTATCTTCGCTAAATAAGCTTACGGTATAAGAACGGTTTAATGAATCACCTAAAATGAAAGTTATAAGTAGTTATTTAGTAACAAATAAGAAAACATGTTATTATTGGCCAAGTTAAGTTAGTAATAATAAAATTCCTTTTGAAAGAAAGGATAAGAAGTTCATGGATGAAATGAACGTGTAACTTAAAAAAGGCAGACGTCATTTCTTAAAGAAAAGTCAAGCAAGCAAGAAATAGAAGATACTTCACCGATAATAATATAGTTCTAAATTTTATTGACGTCTAGTTAGTACTTATCAAAAAATAATTGTTGGTAGAGTGTATGTAATACTTGTATTAATAGACAATTAAACAAATTTAAAAAAATATATTTTACTTTAACAACAACATTAACAGACTGGACTAAGGTCTATAATAATAAAGGGAGGATTCGACTATAACCACGCTGAGCAGGCGGGTTAGTAAACGAAGACCGATCTCTTTTAGGCCCCTCGCCCACCGCGACTTTTTGTAGTGATGCAGTCGCGATACTGTCGCACATTTGCATCGATACAGTCCCGATACAGTCATTAGCTATGTGTCCTCGCTCCCCTGAACACGATACAGTCGCGATGCAAACGCGATAATGTCGCGCTTTTGTCGCGATGCAAACGCACTCTCCACCTGTCTAGAACTGATGTTCGTTTCTCCACTCCCGCGCTACCCTCCCTCCACTTTCTCCCCGATGTCGTTTGCATGGATGCAGTCGCGATGCTGCAGCACGTTAGCATCACTACTGTATCGCGTTGCAAATGCGACTAATGCGCGGTGGTCCTAATGGGCGAGGGGCCGTAATAGCTAATTGTCCCGAAGTTTGTCGTAAGAGTCGACTTAGGGTGGAATAAAAAAGAGGTAGAAGAATAAAGTAAAATAAAAATAGGAAATACAAATATAGTACATACAACAGCTGCAGCATCCACTTTCGTAAGATTGCTCCGGTGTTGCATATTGTACAGCGCAAGAGCACAACTCTACTTTAGCTTTATTCGTATCTGCCAGCAAAAAAATCTTGTTTGTAATTTGTATGTAACCATTAAGTAACATATTATTTTACCTCCTTAGTTACTCTAAAAGCAACACGCACGATAATAAGCTACTTTGTCAAGCTACATTAAGAATGCCACAAAATTATGACAGATTAATTTGATTTGACGATGAACACTCCTTAAAATTAATACGTTAGTCATACGATAGTGAGGTCCTATTTCTATGTCAAACCAAATAAGACTTTATGATGATACGTTAATGCTCAATGTTGCTTGACACTGATACGCGGATTCGCAGTAACGTCCGTCTTGCGTACTGCTTTTGGAGTAACCGCCCAGTCCGATACTATCATTATGTCGTGTCATTTTATAGAGTAACGGGCCTGAAGCCCTACTCCGAATAAAAAACGTAGCTGCGTATGCATATACGCAAGTAACAATCAGCTAGTTATCTACTTAATATACATATAATAAATAATGTACATATGAATATTGTATTGCTTTTTTGTGCCGCATATTTTTCTCTGTTTAACCCTATGGTTGACTGGGAGAAAATTCTTTTAGCATTAAGTCCGCTATATGTTAAAAGTATATTTGTACTTTGGAACAATAAAGTTTGATAAAATAAAATAAATAAAAATTAACGGAGTAAGATCTCAAAATTAAAATTTCGTAATAAGTATAATTCCTTACTCCGTACTAATAAGCGACACGCAAGACGGACGTTACCGCGTATCCGCGTTTGAGTGTCAAGCAACATTGAGCACTAACGTATGTGATAAAGTCTAATTTGGATTGACATAGAAATAGGATGTCACTATCATACAACTAAAATATTACTATAGGGACCAACCCCTCAGTGCAACTTTTTAACCACCAGCCATATTTTCGGAGCAACTAATGTCGAAAAAAACAATAAAAAAAAAAAATTGCGCTTCCCATACAAATCTGCGATTAGCCAAACAGATTATAGAAGACGAATCAATTATTAATAAATTTTTTAGCCCTTCTATTTACCACTAGTGAAAATTGGCTTATTGTCTGTCAATTCACTCACGCACATTTTTTTCTTTTGATGGGAATTTCATAATAATATTGTCGTTCTAATAGACAAATATTTATATTTAATTACAGTTAGTTTTTCAATATTTATCTCGTAATCAAATTCAAAATAAATAGTCTGAATATTGTTTTAGAGAATAAATACCTACACGGATAACTTTGTGTATCAGCAGAGGTTTGATGACTCTCTTTACAACAACATTCCTCAGGGCACAGTTCGTCACACTTTCCTTCTCGAACCCACTGACCACCACATTCACATTCCACCGGGCACAACGGATCACATTTTTCCTCTTTATATCCATGACCCTTGCATTCACATTCATCTGGACACAAAGGGTCGCATTTTTCTATTTTTTTTGAGATGTGGTCACATTTTGTATTGCATGCACAGCTGCATTGTTCGTTCTCATTTGACGAGTCATAATCCAGAAAATTGTATTTTGCTATCTTTTTTGGCTGATAACTTAAAAGGTAGGAATTTTCTTTCTTTTTTGACTCATCAGAAACCGAGTGCTGAGTACTGCATTCTATATTTGCCTGATTTGAGCTGTCACAATCACAATGTGAATGAAAAATTCTTTCCTTCTCTTTTGGTTGCGGCAATGATTCACGTTTTCCTACCTTTTTTGACTGTTTAGCACACAATACACAACAATCACAAGATTCGGGTGTTTCTATCTTTTTTGTTTGGCTAGGTGGCGGTTTTTTAAATTTTGCGCAATTTTCTATATTTTGTGGATGATCAACGTGATGGTGATATTTTTCAAACTCGTTTGCCTGGATTGCTCGATTTTGTATAGCACAATCACATTTATCAAATTGAGCTTCTTGGTCTATAAGACGATGTTTATTCTTGGTCATCCTGCAAAATAATACTTGTAAAATGAACACATTTTTTAACTTACGAGTATGTAGCAATTCAACTCGAACTGTGAATCGACCTATTTTTCAATCACATATCTCAACAATCCGACCGAACCGTTTGAACACGAAATTTTTTACACCTTTCATCTAAATAAAGGTAAGGTACCACTTTCTCATTACTACACTATACCACAGATTACTAATTAGTTACTACACTATGAATTATCTAATTCTGGCAAATGTTTGCTGCGTGATTTCCGCCCGGCAAAGTAGAATAGGAAGGCGACTTAGGAAACACAAGCCTATATATATATAGTATACCTATTTTATTTTAATTAAACTTAACGACTAACCGAGTAGAATAATTTATAAAATCAAGTTAGTACTTACACTCGCTTATGATCGGCGTGTGTCTTTGAGGATTCCTCTCCGCAAGCACAAATTACATCTGCAAAAATAATGGATAAATTGAATTTTAAGAGCCTTAATAAAATACATAAATATTAAAATGTATATTAATCCCTACAAAACTTACTCGTACTTTAAAGGTACTTAGTATATTTTATAATAAATCAATTATATAAATTCAATAAAAATTAAGATTTTAAGTTAGTTATGCAATTTTGTCTCACCTGTCTTTTTTTTTGGACAAAACATCGATTTAAGGCAGCCCCTTATCTTTTCTCTGTATTGCATAAAAAAATGTGAGTATCTTATAAACAAATAGACATGAGATGCATCCTTAGATGTAGTGTATGCGTTAGAGACTGACATCACACTGGGGGTTTACTCTAAAAGCGATACGCGACGTACGTTTTTGCGTCCGTGTTTCAGTGTCAAACAACATTGAGCACTAACGTACGATAAAGTCTAACATGGTTTAATATAGAAGTAGGACGTCACTATCGTACGACTAACGTATTGTTTTATGGAGTAACCCCCTGTCTCGTGAGCTGTTTTCTTTTTTTTTTCCTTTTCTTGGTTATGGCGGTCAAACTTCGTTGAAGCTTATTTTGCCAGTGTCTAGTAATATCTCTTCTTTATTCCTAATCGTAAAACCCTTAACTATACAATCAAAGGTTGGAATAGGGCCTTTGATTGCTTCACGGGAGCTTCTGGCGACAAATCTATACGAGTCCACTGGTTTTCATAGCCGATTGAGTGGCGGACGGCGCCCAAAGACGCCCACCGCAGTCCGCAAATAAATATCACTACAACCGCACTATGACTGTCCACTTTAAACATTTCACATATTGTCCATGAGAATGCATTTATAACACCAAACTACACCAATTTCATATTATAAAGTCCACTAGAATCAATTTGAAAAACAATTTAAAGCAAACTCCAACTGGACCCCTTGACTTCCCGCCAAAAACCCTCGTGAGCTGTTGGCATTGTTGCTACGTCACATCACGTGAGCCGATGGTGCGAGTGGACGTAGTAGACTTTTATACATTAAAGATTGGAATTAGTCAGAACTTGTAACATAACATAAAACTCGTCCAATAGATCGATTCAAAATCATGATGTCAGTAGAACATTATTTTTTGTTGTATCTTTTTTAATACTAACTCTATTACAAACATACTTTCCCACATGTTGGAGGCAGTTTTAATACATAAATCGACATTTAAACTTTTTCCCTATGTCCATTAGTTAAGCCACTAGAATCAAAATACCTACATTTATAATTATTATTCGTAAGTTGTGTTTTTTGGATTCTGTTTTTACAGTTGTTATAAACAAATTAATAGCAATATGTGTAAAAAAAATCAGGACAGGATTCCAAACCATTTGTGAGATCCAGCAAAAGGCCAAACATTTCCCCAGCGGAATTTTGAATAACTTCGGAGGCCTATGACATACAAAGTCCATTTGTACATAAAAATTTGCCTCTTATGATACATTAATTGCTCTACTAATTGAATTCTGGATTCCAGACAAAATTGCGCCAGAGAAACGTTTCCCTGGCGGAATATGTTTTTGACGAATTTCTCAAAAATTACTGAATACACTAATTTCATTTATCGATAAACATTTGAAGGCAGCTATAAACTAAAGATCTAGTATACTTAACAATTATTATTCGATACTTTTCCGCGGGGGACATACACACACAATATAGACAATTTAAAGAAAGTAATTTGAAAAGAAAAATTCTACATATTATCCGAATTTTTTATATTATTTAAAACACTACACCGGCAGTGACGACACACAGCAATCGAAGTTTACATTTTTCCTGTGTCTGCCCTAAAAAACCAAATTGTATTGATAGATGTGTGGCAGTGACAATAAAGTACAATACCGAAAGTGGAAATTGCCAACTTTACTCAAAGAATCTTTATCGTGACGTCACTTGCTCAAATAAGTTAGACCTTGCTTAAAAATGAAGGTCATTGGGATTTTTCAAATATCAAAATGAGTAAGACTATTTTAAAATCTGCATCAGAGAAACTTTCTCCTAGAGGCTATACAAACTCTAAATGATTTGCGAATAAGACTTTTTTTTAAATTATTATTCACGTTTTAAAGCTAAACGGTCTCACTCACCCAATACTTATGACGGACGTTAATAGTTGTAGCATACTACACGCCAGTTTATTTCTATCATTCATTTTGACACTTGACTCTACAAAATGTCACAACTTTTCTCCTATTTCTATGGCAAACCAAATTAGACCGTGTTCTCCATTCTTACCACTAAATGTCGCTTGACATTAAAACGCGAAAAGCTAGTTCATCTGTCAGTCTGTCATATCAGTAAAGTAAGAGTCCAGCAACGCAGACAAACAGCTATGTACGTATGCATATCATGCCGCTTTCAGAGTAAAGTTCTAAGAATCTTACTCCGATATTAACACGACATTTTGTACGTAGCTACGTGTCCGCATTTTACGAAATGATGGCAAAGTCTTATTTTGTTTAAAATACGAATAGAACAATACTTTCGGACGACTGTCGTCCCATTTGAAAAAGACCCTTACTCAATAATATTAGACGATAGTCATCCGATAGTATCGTATTAGTTTAAAAAGTTGAGACTATGATCTGAGACCATGAGTTCTTAAAAGCACATTAGTATTACTTACCCAATACTAATTTTATTATTTACTGTTTTGCATTTACTGTCCTCAGCCTCCACTTGGGTAATAATAATACTTTCATTATATCTTGTTCTATTAGTGGGCTTGTGATTGGATTTTTTAATTCTAGTATCTGTATTAAAACAAAATGGAGCTAAATGGTGAGACAAGTTCCAGTAGTCAATGCCTGGACTTTGTCTGCTGGAACTTTTTCATCTTTATTCATAACATGTCAGTCGTCTGACAGTGTCGAACTATTTCAATGTCAAGCCAAATTATACTTTATTATCATTTCGTAGCACTTAATTTTGCTTAGTATTGCAACGTACTAATGTCAAATACTACGTACGTACTAATAAATATTCAACTTACTAGTGACTGGTTTATCTTTTGATTGGGTGAAAGGGTTTTCATTTCGACGTGAACAGTTGCAATCTCCACAAACATAGATCTGTGGCTTTTTGTTAGGTTTTAACTGACTTGGTTCATTTCTTGTGTTCTGCTGCAAAACATTACAACAATCTTAAGCGGGAAATCACAGCTTACATAAAGCAAATACCATGCATTTCTTTCTTCTTTACCTCAAATATTATATGTATAAATGAGTTTTAGAATGTAAAATTCTCTACGAATTATGTCTTAAATATTTATTTAAAAATTTTACCGTTTCGGTGATAGAACGAAATACTCAGACATGAAAATTTGTAATGTAAACTTTAATAATTCAAAAACGGCTCGTGCAAGCGAAAAATCGTGTTTGCAATCCCATAATATTGTTAAAATAAAATATAAATATATACGGACAAACACACAGATTGAACTAGCCCCAAATTAAGTTCGAGTCTAGTGTTATGGGATACTAACTCAAAAATACTATATTTTTGTTATCATCATCATCGCAGCCCTTCTTTAGCCCGTTGCTGGACAATAATGCATTAAAATAATAAAAAAATTGTTTAAAATGATGTAAATAAATTATTAAAGCACATACGTTTGGCTTAGTCCATTGGCCTTGTGAGTTGGGCGTAGTACACTCGGCAGTACACTCAAATGATAGTTCTTTCTATAATATGATAAAAAAAATATTAATGGTAAACTACGGCTGTTAAGAGAGGACAACACTTAAATAAGAAACTCACGTAGTTGAAAGCCTGGGAATAAAGATCCTGTTTTAACTTATCAGTAGGCTTAATATCACACCCTTCATTTAAAAGAGAAAATTCTTCTTCTGTGTTTTCATATCGAACTGTTTTTTTTATTACCCACTCCTGTTCTGCAAGAAATGTGAAAATTCTATACTGTCTTGAGTCTTTTGAATTTTTGTTCTCAGTGGCAGTGCTATCTCGTAAATCCAATGAATCTTTTTTACGTGTTTTATAATTATTCTTGTCATCAGGACCAAGGGTATTATTAATCACAGCTCCAGCTAAGAGACTGCATCCATTCAATAAATTATTTTTTATTGTGTGCAAGTATGAACAAAAAGCTATGTTAAATTGATTGAAACAACAGTAAGAAGTCAATTCCTGTTCATTTTTATCCATTTTATCGTGTTCTGTATGATTGTCATTATTATCCTTTTCATTTGACTCTTTTTGTTCTCTATCAATATTGTTCTCGTCACTTTTTTTTTCTTTACCATGTTTCTTTTCGTCACGATCTTTAGGCACAGGCGGGTTTGGAATTTGTGTAGATTGTTTCTGCTCACCTCTTCCATCATTGTTCTTAGTGTGTTTCTCTTCAAAGGAGTTTTTTACAGAACAATAGTTATATTTTGCTTGCGTGTCTTTTGTTATACTAACTGATTTCTTAATGTTATTTCTGGTTTCTCTAGTGTCTTCTGAAACTGTCATGTGAATTATTTTTAGCGATGACTTTACAGATATTTTCCAGCTGAAGTGTGAAAACAAGCAATTTGTGTTTATTAAGCCTAATGTAGATTGTATGTTCTTTTTTAAATGAGGATATAAATGAGTTTTCATTTCTTTAACTTTTAAGGGATCTTCAACTTTAACAAAAGTTTTTCTTCCAAAATTTCTAGATAATGCTACATTACTCGTGTGAATGGTAAAATGTCGTTCACTCTTTTTAGTATCGTTTTGGTCTTGGCTATTATCTCTCAAAGGTTTAGGTAAAAGCATATTATCACTTTCATTTTCAAAAATAACTTGTTCTCTTTCGTCATCCTGGTAAAACAAATAAACAATTTATTTTTTACAAGTTAGCGAAAATACTTATACATTTCCAAATAAACTCGTATATACGCACTTACGTTTTTAGGAACCACCTCTCCTCCTTCATTGCCTTCAGAATCATCATCACTTTCATCGTCAGATGAACCTCTGAGAAAGAAAATACTAATTACTTTTTCAAAAATAATCATAAAATGACCTATTTATTATTTCACTTTATCAAATTAAATCATTTTATTTCAGGCAACGAAAATAATAGTAATTACATTATTTTAATATTACAACGTAAAGAATAAACACTTTACAGACTAGCATAAATATAATTATATAATATATACCTTAACCTAAAATATATATAATTTAATTTTAATCATTTCTTGTTTTCTGCCGCATTGTACTGTGTACAGAAGTGCCATTTTTGAAATGCTGAGTCACCTAAAAGAATGGTTTTTCCATACAAAAAATCGTTCGTTAATGACTCCGCGTTTGAAAAATAGCACCTCTGGTATCATGTATGAACTACTTACTTTTCTAAACTAACATCACTGAGATCGCCGTAGTCCCTTGGTGATAGACAAATAGTGCATAGTTCCCCAATATCTGAGAAACAACTACAACAGTAAACGCCCGGACAGTCCTGAGTATGACACCTGTAAAAATAATATACAACCCAGATATTAACTAAATAAACGATTTTTTCTTGTACGGAAAAAACAATTCGTTCAATGACTGGGCTTTTTAAAATTGGCACCCCTGATCGAGTTAACTCCGAAGTTCGGGGCTATTCTAAAAGCGGTGCGCAAGACGGACGTTACTATAATCCGCGTTGCAGTGTCAAGCAACACTGAGCACTAACGTATGATGATAATGCCTAATTTGGTTTGACAGACAATAGAACGTCGCTATCGTATGACTAACGTATTATTTGATGGAGAAACCCCCTGCATCTACGGCTTACTTACCAGAACATGATAGTCGACCGTCCTTTTCTTTGTCAATTATCACGTTACATTTAATGTTGCTTATCACTGAAAGGCGGTCGCTTAGCTACGTGCACCTATAGTGCTGCTTTAGCGCAAGGGTTCTAGTTCGGAGTTAACTAGGGGGGTTACTCCATAAAATAATACGTTAGTCGGACGATAGTGACGTCCTATTTTTGTGTCAAACCAAATTAGACTTTATCATTATTCATTAATGCTTAATGTTGCTTAACACTGAGACGCGTATACGCAGTAACGTCCGTTTTGCGTACCGCTTTTGGAGTAATCCCCTAGGATTAGGGCTATATTAAAATGTGTTATATAATCGACAAAAGTACAAAAAAAACTAAATTATGATGTAGATCTTGGTTTACTTCAGTAATTACTTTTGAAGTTTGAAAATGGGATCTTTTGGGTCTTCTTTTGTACCACAGAGAAAACAGTGTGCTTCTTCTGATGGTATTCCTAATAAATAACGAATCCAGCAGAATCTGAAAAGGAGTGCTTTATTATTTTGGTAAAACTAAAAAAATATTTTATGATTTGGTTACAACCCGAATCTTACGGAATATGTTCGTTCAACCATCGTTTAAAGGTGTATTTTTCTTCTGTGCAGTATTTGTATGATCTGTGGAGTTTTCTTCTGGCAAACTTCATGAAGCCACCTGAAATGAACAGTTTAAAAAGTTTTGGCCATTAAGTTTATTTGGTTTAAAAGTAATGTATAAATCAAAACACCAGATCTTTACTCTATAACTGCACGATATCAAGACATAGTAACATCTTAAATTCAGGCAGTATTGGACGCTATAAATTATAATATAATGATAAAGCTT
Organism: Acrobasis consociella; assembly: GCA_963555685.1. Lineage (NCBI taxonomy): Eukaryota > Metazoa > Arthropoda > Insecta > Lepidoptera > Pyralidae > Acrobasis > Acrobasis consociella. Next base: position 4,688,273 of record OY743127.1, read on the forward strand.
AATTTGGTTTATCGTTGTATTTCAATGCGACGATACTATCGGACTACAGTCGTGTTATTTTACGGAGTAAAGTCCCTGGTCTCTTACGAGTAAGTACAAATTACCTCTGGTCCTAAGAATATGATTGTAGAGCCATTCTGCCCTGGCTTTAGCTCGCTCCGGACGATATAGCCCCATGATGACGTGACGAAGACGTAATCCGTAGGGTTCAAATAGAGCGAAAAACCATAGAAGAAATATCAAAATACCTAAAATTTACGATAAGCGAAATAAGTAGGTAGGTACAGAAGAAAATTGAATACACACAAGAAATATTTCATTAAGCTTGCAGTATTACAGCTAAAGTGCTTTTTCGTAAGCTTTTGAGAGTATATAATTAGTATCATAAAGAAAGAATTTGGGCCTGGGTCCAAAGAATAATACAAAATCAGATGTTTGTTAATACCAATTTGTGTATATCGTTTTAAATTAGGTGGATGAGGATCTGGAAGACAGGTGTTGGATAATGGCTTTGGCGTCTCAAGTGGAAAAGTTAAAGCCATTAATAAAGATCTGAACATATCTGCTATACGTCCTGTGCCAGTTATATGCATTCCAGCATTTGGTACTCCAACTGCAAAAAATATTAATGTGTACCTGTTAGATCTCAAGCTATGATAAGAATATAGAGAGAACAACGGAAATGTTTATACAATATTTTAGAGAATAGTTTGAACACTTACATGGCAGTGGAGTCTGGTTATTTCCATGATATCGAATAGTCATTAATACCCAATATAAGCTGTAATCTGCGATCATATGAATGAGCAACTTAAATGTAGTTATCGCCATGAAAACAATGGATCTGTTTAAATGGATCTTTTCGGATGCTACGAGTCGAAATGACGTTGTCTGCAAAAATGATATTTTATTTTATTAATTGTTAACACACAAAACAGATTACAATCGAATAGAGGATCAGTGTTTATGCGTTAAAGTATCGTTCTAAATTATAATCCAAAAGATGTGTGCCTAAAAGCATAATTACATAATGACTATATAATACTAAAGAGCGCTGATATGTTGTAAAAATATTTAAGTAAAATCAGTAGCTTTAATTACAATTATATTTATAAAATTAAGTAAAGAGACTAGGTGATGTTTATTTGCCTCCGGAATTGAGATCTTAATTGAGAGATATCATCAATATATACAAGTATACGACACTGATTTGATTACAGAATTATATACACTTAAAATAAGAAATATTTTTTTTTAGTACCAACTATTCGAATATGAACTTTAAATTTCTAGTTATTAGAATTAAAGATAGATATTATGTAGATACTATTTAAATAATATTTTTGTGTAAATTAACTTGATAAAATGCTTTGCCCAAACCCAATCCTATAAAAATATATTGTTTCTTACTGAAACGTATTTGGATCTTTCTCTTCTGTTTAGTGGTAAAATAGTTTCTCTCCCATGGCGTAATCTCTTTAGGTCCAAATCTCTCAACTCCTTAGTTATGTATTTGTTGTCAAAACGTGAACGAGTCTCAAACATGTGCTGGTAATATTTCGCCCTGTAAATGAAGCAATTTTTAAATTCGCAACCCAAAAATATAATAGGTTCATCCAAAAAGGACCACTAATTTTGTATCTACTGGTTAGTTAGAATCGAGCCAAGCCAATCGCTATTTTCCAACAAGTCAAATCAGATACTTTTTTCTAAACGTCAAAAGATTTCTTTGGGACTTTGTATGAAATACAGGCAAATGACGTCATAGTTTTTTGGAGTTAAATAGCGCTCTTATTATCAGTTTTTCTTTAATAATAAATTTAGAATCACGTTAAAATGGATATGTTCAAAGACAAAAGACATTAATTTGCGACGTTTTATTTTGTTATCAGTACAAAATAATTTATTTTTGGCTTAGGAAAAACCGAAGTTAGAGGTGGCTAACTAAATTGCGATGCCCGAGATGTTCTAAATACAATAGAAAATCTATTAGTAGTTCATGTGTCTATAAAAGTATTGGTCCAATCTTAAATTTATTATTAATTCCATAAATATAAGTATACCTAAATATAATAAGCAAAAGAAACAAGCTAGTGACACATGAGCTCCAAGATAACCAGGTAAGTAATGGATCAGCTCGTTTTCTGATCTCAGTGACAATGCCAGCAGCCACTTGACTTGCCGAGTGGCTGGTATTGCTGGAGAAAGAGTATGAATGATGCACGTGGATCTGAAGGTACAGCATATTTTTTATCCGCTCGGAAAAGTCTTTAAGTCCTGAAATTAAGACATTATATTATACTCGAAAGAAGAGAAGGTCCTTCGCTCTGTCTAACCTGTTAGGAATACAGACGTGAAATTGTACCTACAAATCTGTACATGATTATTATTATCATAATCTAACTCAAACAAAAGCCGCTAGGTCTAATAATTTGATGAAATAATAAGACTAACTACAGATAAATAAAAATAAATTCTTGTAAAGTATGATAATATTGTGTGATACATGAGCTTCAGTATATTTTGAACAGGCTATAAACTAAATAAGGGTATGCTTACTTCTTTTAATAGTAGCAACAAAACTGCCGTTAACGAAGTCTGTGAATACGCAAATAGCTCTATAGTCTTTAACGCTAGAACAAATTTCCTCAGCTTTATTTTCCAAGCGACGAATCCGATCAATGATCGACTCAAATCTTTGGTCGTAATCAAATCCTTTTTGTTTGAGAACCTTCAGGCATCGTTCGAATGGAGATCCCATGATTTTATTACACACATTTGATAGCCATTGTAACCAGGAGAATGTAGATTGAATAGTTTCCACTGCAAAAATGGGAAAATATAGACAACTAAGCATTAAAATACAATAAATACAGAGGTAGAATTAAAAGCAACATACTAATAATATGTACACATAAAATACACTACAATTTACAATGTATAGAACAATGTGGTGGTTTTAACTCACATGCCTGCGCGCAAGTTTATAACGTTAACCCATGCCAATGCACGAGTACTTTATGAATAGTATTTTAAAATTATAATATTATAAAAAATTGTTTCTGTACATATATGCACTTGCTTAGCAGATCGATTGACCTTGACTGATAGTAATTGCTACATACACAACAGTATCGATTTTATTCAATGCTGCTATATTTTGAAAATAAAATTATTTATTGCAATATCTCATTAAAATAGTCAGTGTCAGTGAAACATTTAGCTTAACATATATAGTAATCTGTGGTTTAACTTACAAACGCTCAAAGTAAGTCTATTAACTTTCAATAAAGTTTGTTTCAGTTGTTTCGCGAACATCTCGATCTTTTGTACCATTATTTTTAAGGAATCTCTCATAGAGTTCAAAGGTTTCCTCATCGTCTGCCTAATTTCATTTACGAGGGATTTTATTTGCTCCTGAAAAATGAAGTTTATTAACAAAAGTCAATTATATTCTAAGCGTCAATCAAACTGTATTGCATAAGTGTAAAAATTCTGTAATATGTAGCATTATTTTCAAAATTTTATACTCAATAAAATTTATAATCGCAGATTTTATGAATTCTCCTGTTATTATTTAAGAAAACACCAATGAGTTATTGGATAATAAGTAGATACCTGACGACATGCCATGGACTCGGAAAGAACTTCTGAATTCTTGAGGGTGTTCGTTGCAGGACCCGTAAGAATAAGCACAAGAGCATAACATGTTAACGTATACCGTCCAGCCCGAGAGAAAAATTGTGGAAGCAGGAGGAATATAAGACAGCTGGAAAATTAAGGGAAACAATTTTTATTATATTGGATGTAAATGCAAGTAGTATTTAAAGATAAAAGATTTCCAAAACGACGGATCGGAAGTGCCTTCCTGCAAACTTGCACAGGTCGTCTGACCATCTAGCAGGCCTATGTCTAGTAGTAGACTTCCTGTGGCTGATATGATGATGATCCCATCAAATGTTAAACATACTTACCGGATCCTGTAGCTAAATGCCAAACCCATTGTTAGAAGAACTCCAATGATAGAGCTTACAATCGTAGCGTGAAATAGGGAGATAGAAAGTTGAAACATTAGGAAAAGAAAACAAAGATACGTTAGCCCCAACCCTATTAAAAACCCCAACAAACTCTTGAGCACAAAGTTGAGGCAGGTCTGGTCGGTTCTCAGATATAAGAAGAAATTGGACAGTGAAGATCCTTCTGGGTAGATCTTTTGGAAAATTTTGGAAAACCGCTTTTGCGTATCCTGGCGATAACATCGTAGTCTCTGTGACAAAGATTTTTGAGGCATCGGAGTGTTTGTATCTCGTATTGAAAGATACTTCTCATTTTCGTAATTTTGCCGGTATTTCTCAATAGTCCTAGCTTTCCATAATAAAGCGAAGTGCGCCATGCTTATTTTTACGCTTTGGGCTTGAAAATGTCGTTTGTTTTGTCATGTAACCGGCAAAATAGGTCTCCATTGGGAAATCACACTAAACATTGCAATTTAGAGTTTTTTATTTATTTCCCTGACAGAAAAATGATTTGAAAATATGACAGATTATTTATGATAGAAAAAATAACTGATTGAGTACTTATCATGAAGTTAGAGGAACTGCATGGTACTTTTATGTATATGTAGAGCTGACGTGTAAAGATAAGACCATGATACGACTAGATATCTTTAAAAAATCTATAAAGAATTGGAAAACGCTTTTGTATACGCACTAAAAGCAGCCAGCGACTTCGATCGCGTGGAATTTATCTGGTTTAAGAAGTTTATTTTGTCATAAAGAATGAAATTTTACAATTTCAATGTTAGTAAGTACATAAAAGTAAGCGTACAAATTGCATGTGCTAAAACAGGCGGTAGAAAAAAAATATAGTGGCTAACTAATCATATCCTATCCTACTAATATTATTATAAATGCGAAAGTGAGTTTGTATATTTGTTTGTTTGTTTGTTACCACTTTACGCTTCAACCACTGGACCTATTTAGATAAAATTTAATAAAGATATAGTTTGATACCCAGGGAAGGGCATAGGATAGTTTTTATCCCGAAATTCCCACGGGGAGCTAAGCCCACGGGCATAGCTAGTCTACTATAGATGTGGAGCGGGCGTTGTTAGTACTGTATGACTCCATAAAATGCTCAACAGGCCGAAAAACTTTTGCTATAGCTTCATATGTGTGTGCATCATTGAGTCAAATAAAGTGTTTATCTATCTATCTATCACTTTTGATTTATTATAGGTGCCTAAACTAATCAGAAGTGGGGTGCACGAATTATCTCGAAATCGTACTTGAAGGAGTACATAATTAGATTAGAACACACAATTTATCTTCAAAAGCATTAGCGACTAACTTAATGATAAACTTAACCTAAGATAAGTTGTAATGTTAATAACATTTCACAGTAGCTATTAAGACTAATTTAAAAATTAAAGTACGCCCGGCGCCTTGCGTATTTCTATTAGCAATACATTTTCTCGCTACTTCAAGATCATTAATAATGCCAGGCGCACGTAACAAAAATGTCGGATCCTCGACAGTACAATACCCTTCGCTGTATCTCTTAATATATTATAGTAAGCTGTCTGATTCACACAATACGCAGTTAACGACCTTTCAGTCGCAATTTCATAAATTGTTAAGTTTTGAATTGACCGTACTTGAACGCACCTTTAAGAACTAAGGAGGAAGTGAGCTATTTGGAACAATGAATTCGTAATTGCAGTGTATCGGTCAAGAGACAACATCCGAACCCTATTGAACAGTAAACTATCCTCAATTCAAAGTTCATTGACGCTAACGAAAATTGTCAATAATAAAATTAAAATGAACCTGCCCTGCTTAGGCGATTTGCTTGCCGAGCTGCGCAAGTGGTCCATTCAAAAAACATGCGCACAACGCTGCATTGCTACAAAATCAACTTCACTCCGTTCTGGATATCGTGAAAAGATAATCTTTTTATTTTAAGTATTTCTTTTCGGCATAATGCAGTTGTTTTTCTTTGTCGGAAGTGACTTTGGTGTATAGTGTAGAATATGGTGAAGGGAACTATTGTTGTATCGCTGATTGTAAGGATAATTGCAGAAGAATTAGAGAAGATTCGTGAATAATATAGATAAATCTTTTTGGTAAAAGGCGTAAGTAATATAAAATTTCTATCCGGTTTAGGACATTTTCTTGGCTAAATTTCATCAAAAATAATCAAGAATCAAAGAGAATATCGTCATCACTGTGTACAGTAATTGTAAGACGTAAGTTCTATTGTCATCGTGGTCGCTGAATAGTCTTTTGTGTTATATGTAAAACATATCGAACAAATTGTTATACAATAATAATGAACGGACATTTACCTAAGTACAGTACGAATTACGGTACATACAGGCATCCAGGTACCTTGGATTTATATTCCGGGTTTGAAAATTTATTCTCGTTTCAGATTTCCTACTCCACATAATAAAGTTCCTCATCTGAGAGGCTAAGAACCCCGCCAGAATAATGCTGTTCTTTGCCGAGAACAAATAAAAAAAAAATTAATTTTGTATAAATAGTTCAACTCTCTAAAGCCAAATGATAAATTGTTAAAACTATCATCGATTCTCGATTGTAAATTGACCTCCAAAAACAAAATTATGATTAAAAAAGCTGCCAAAAAGTTTTGACAGATACGTCATGATCAATGACAGTCATATGTTTTGACGTTTTAATTCATATTTCGAGTTCAAAAAGTTTGAAAATTACAGTACAGTAGAACAAATTAATAAATAATACAAATAAAACCAATTTATTTTTAGTAAAGAAGACTCATATTTACCAATACACATGTCAGTCGCTCTAACATTTCATAAATAATAGCTGATATATTAGTAATCTTTTAGATTTGATAAAAAAAGTTGAAAATGTTCTTTTTTTGGAAGTTCCTTAGTAAGTGGAAACTTTTTTGAACTTATATCGGCAAGTAGAGTGAATGAAATACCTACCACATTATATTCCAGCAACAAACAAATTCAATTCTCCTTCTGGAACCACTGGCAATGATACTTACATTTTAACTAGTAACTATGATACTTACATTTTAACTAGTAACCAATAATGCAGTTGCTATTGTTTCAGAAAATGGACAACGAACAGCCCCATCAGGAGCTGGTGAAGTGCGTAGTGGTAGGGGACACAGCCGTCGGCAAGACGCGGTTGATATGCGCACGCGCGTGCAACAAGCATGTATCGCTGTCACAGTTAATGACCACGCATGTGCCGACCGTGTGGGCGATTGACCAGTACAGGATTTATAAAGATGTGAGTCTTAAACTTCTATTTGTATTCTGTGACTACCTGTGCCTGTGGGTTTCGCTTCCCATAGAAATTTCGGGTTAAAAATGATGTCCTTCCCCAGGTGCTAAACCATATCCATACAAAATTTCATTTAAATCAGTCCAGCCATTCACGCGTAATGGGGTGACCGAGGGAAATAGGCATTATATATAGAATAGATTAGCTTTTAGGAGTCCAGGGTCTAGTTTTCTAGCTTATCTTGGAGAAGAAAAGTTGTAATATCAGTCACAGGAAGTCCACTGGCAGACATAGGCCTGGGCCGCCAAGGATTTACAAAAAGACTGGTTGGAATGGCGTCCGTTCAGCAATTTTTTTTCAATCTGCTGAGGTCAACTTACTACAAGAAAAGCTATGCTAGCTCTCTTGTTTTAGAGAAACAAAAGCAAGATAGGGCCACACCAATGTCAAAAATATTATTTAGTAATAATAAGTTACTAGTAGTTCGCCACGAACTTAGACCTCGCGAATATTATTCCAAAGGATGTGCCTCCGCTGCCGACGCTGATCGCCGAATTGGCTGCCGGCGCCGGTATAACACGATCTGTGTCTGTAGTAAGATATGCATTTTTAAGAAAGTTGTTCAGTAACCCGGACTGAATTCACCCTTAAATAGTTTCAGTATTTTTTGTAAGAAGATTTGTATTTTATATTCGTCACGGCATAGTCAGCTAGACTTCGCGAGTCATCCTAAACCCGTTCAAGTATAACGTATAAAAAAGTTGTTCAGACAAAAAAGTTGTTCAAATAAAAAAAATGCGTTTTTATAATGGCAACAAAAAAGTCTAATAACATTTTTGAAAATATTTGGAAATGGCGGATATATGACACTTTTAGAATTTTTGGCTAATCTCGAAACTGAGACGCTTCGCTCGCTTCGCTCGCTCGGTCAATTAATTATGTTTAATGTTAGGGAAATAAATAAATTCAATGATGTGACTGAGCATAAAAAATTAGATTAAGGGCACCAAATGTTCAACAGATTTGTGATTTGTGCCACAATTTGCATGTAGCAAGTTATGAATGTTTCACATGCAATGTCATTAGGGGTTAATGCAGCATAATAATAATTTAGTTCTCAGACCTAGGTTTTTGTATGTTTAGTTTCAGGTATCTTGATGAAAACTTTTGTTTTCTAGAGTTCTGTCCCCAAAGGTTAAAAATGGGTCCTTATTTCTAAGATTCTGCTGTCCATCTGTTTGTCCCATGCTGGTCTGGGAGAAACGAAAAAACTTAGAATGTACCAGCTGCTTCTCTGCCCGCGCAGATCGTAAAAGCCGATCGAGGGAATGGGCAAAAATGCGAATCATTTTAACAGGCGATGCGGCTAGCAACCCGTCACTGTATTGATTGCTTTTCCATCTTCTCGCCCACCATGACGCTAAAAGTGGCTTTTGAGTCTTGCGGCCCTAGGCTCTGCATAGAGCCGCAAGACCCAAAATGCTCTGTCTGCCCCATTAGGTATAAAGACGTGTTAGTATGTATGTATCTGTTTGTCTCCAGGCTGTATCTCATTTACTGTGATATCTGGACAGTAGAAATTTTCAGAGATAATTGTATTTCTGTTGCCGCTATAACCACCAATACCCTACCTTTTTCTTGAATTTACTTGCTGTCATTTTTTTCGTGTCGATAGTACTAATAGATCTTATTACTCCAGTACGGGGCTTTTTCAATAGCTTTATGGTTTGGGGTCTTCCCAAGTGCAGGTTTTATGGTTGTATTAAAAGTATTTCCCAACAAATGCTTGGTATTTAAGAGTTCCCTTCCCCAGACAGAATCAGTCTTTTTCAAACAAAATTAAATGTAGTCTTTTATTTGAAAACAATGTGTAAAATTTCAGCAAAATTTTGTAACTTCTAACATATGAAGGCAAGGCAAGGCTGGTTTTTACAGTCAAAATATGGACCTAAAGGAGTATATAGTTTATATATGTACCATTTTTTACCATCAGTATAACACCCTTATATATTTTCTTAGCCGTTCCTTTACCGCCAATACCAGACACAATAGTAAGACAATGGTCGTGGACATTTATTGATGTCGTCCGGGTCTTGACCGGATAAAACTTTTTCTATTTACTTAAAACTACTTTCTGAAAAGTTATATGCCTAGATGTATGCATTTTTTTTAATTACTAAATTTTGCCGAAATCTTACATGTTATTTTAAAATATAGGCTAGACTATGTTTGTATGAAAATGTCTATGGTAATTTAAAATACTAATTTTGGTGTGCGGGGTCTTCCCAAGTTTGTATGGCTGCTTAAAAGAATATCCTAGTTAATGCTTGGCTTTTAACATGCTAATATTGGTGTGCAGGTGCTGGAAAGGTCGTGGGAAGTGGTGGATGGCGTCAATGTGTCCCTGAGACTGTGGGACACCTTCGGTGACCATGAAAAGGACAGGAGATTTGCCTATGGAAGGTAAGCATTCTTCTTTGTGTAATTATTATGTTTTTGACTATATACATGTGTGTCAGCCCAATAATGACCGGTGCGTATTATTTGCTCTAACGGTTATTTGACATAATAATATTAATAAATTCATTTATTTCAGATGTCAGAGATACATACATGATACACTTATTAGAAAATCACAAAAAAATAATGCTTTTATTTAATTTCACTAGAATTATTTATCAGTTACCAATCTAATGCTAACTACTTATTAATTCCGTCTTATTAAAAAACGGCGTTGTTATAAACTCACCACCTAAAAAGGACCTACAGTTTTTTTTTAATTTACTGCATAAAGTGTTTTGTACAGATAGCAAAAAAAAAAAACACATAAATACTTGGTCTAGGGATTTGCTTGTAATGTATTATTCTAACGTGCATAGTGTACACAGCGTACGCGCTTGATCTTCACCTGGGGGGTTACCCCATAGAATATTACGATAGTCGTCCGATAGTGACATCCTATTTCTATGTCCAACCAAATTAGACTTTATCATGATACGTTAATGCTCAATGTTGCTTGACAGTAACGTACGTCTTCCGTACCGCTTTTGGAGAAACTCCCAGGTCCCCGCAAACCGCACCCCTATATCTACTCCAGGGTGGATTTTATTTGACAATTAAAAGTTAAAATAATAAGACGGTTGTATTTTTTTAACTAGATAAACATATCCTGATTAAAAGACTGCTGTGTTAAGAAATCGTTTGTTTGAATGTTTGTTTTTATTGTTGCAGATCCGACGTGGTTCTTCTTTGTTTTTCGATCACCAATCCCATATCCCTCAGGAACTGTGGCGCGATGTGGTATCCGGAAATAAGGTAAGGGGTATTTATTTATCTTTAAGTACTGGCCGATGGCTTCCCGTCTAGAATATAACTAACTACTTCATCTGTTCTTTCTTGTAAATGTGACTTTAAATATCTGGTTGTAACTGTAATCCAAAAGATAGACGACAAAGCGATGGCTATCTAAAACTTTTACTCTTTATTCATAAAAATTAACTATAGTTTGCTACGTTTATTCCTAGTAGTTCCTTTTGACAGTTCCTTGAAAGGGACTAATGAGACTTACAATTAGTCACTTTAAAGGAACTGTCAACTGTCAAAAGGAACTACTGAGAATAAACGGTTTGCTAAACCTGTTTCAGTTAGAACATGTTTTGTCCCTTTCCCTCTTTTGAATATTTGACATTAAAAGAACGAGGCAAAATATATTTTAACTAAAAGAGGTTATGCAAAAGTTTGTATTTCGTATGAATAAGGGGGTTAGCATGTAAGTTACTGCTATTAGCACAAATGAGTTCTGACAGAAAAAGAGAAATTACGAAATAAAAATAAAAAGCAAAACATATCCATAGAAACTTATTTAGCTAACGGTATATTTTTTTAAAGCTGTCTTGGTGAAAACCTCAACAGTCACGCGAGACTGTCAAAAATAATAGCATGCATTAAATTCTAATTAGTTTATACAAATCCTTTTCAAGCAAGACTTTTCTATTTACTGATGGTTTGTTAATTGTTTTAGGGTTTGTTAACAAGTATCCCTTATAGTTTCGCTATGTCTGTCTGTCTGTTTGTCCTCGGTTTTACTCAGAGACTATTAGTACTAGAAAGCTGTAACTGGGCATGGGTATGTAAATTAATTAAGTCGAAGTAATATAAAATCTTATTTTTACTTACAATTTTTTATGGTAGCTGTTTTTATACAACTGCCACAAAAGATTGTAATATTTTTAGGGTATAATATAGGTATATGTATTTGAGTTTCTACGATAACTTCGAAATGCACCCACATTTAAGTATGATGATTTCGTTAAGAGTATATGTTGAGAATCCTTACACCACTTTGAGTGCCATCCATATATTTACTAAGGCGATTAATACACTGCACCACGCCCCGCTGCATAGTGCGGGGCCGCCATACAAAAATGACGCGCGTAGACGCGGTGTTTGTGTGTTGTACTATGCTTGTTTTCTATACAAATGGAGTTACTTGCATACAGTGCGGCGCCGCACCGCGCAGCGGGGCGCGTTGCAGTGTGTTAATCGCCTAATATTTTATTTATTAAATGAAGGATAGTTTCGATTTTTATATTTTTAAATATAAATGATTTCATAGAATAAGCCTGTAGAAAATTAAAGGTATACGTAAAGGGCCTTAATTGTACCATTGAAGTAAAAATTAAAAAATACATGCTTTATTGTCCATTCACTATTTTAGGCGTTTCTGCCCGAACACCCCTATATTGCTGGTCGGGTGCAAGAACGACCTCCGCTACATGTACAGAGACGAGACCTACTTGAACTACTGCAAAGACCGCAGTCCTTTTATACGGTAAGACATTACTTCTTGACAATAATTAAATAAAATATGTAAGTAGTACATAATAGAATGAATAATAAATGGTAGAGAATGTTATTATCATTAAGCCCGCCTTTTGTACCATTTATTATTGGTAAACAAAGTTTTAAATGAATAAAATAAATACCTACATACATATATTGAAGTTGAATATTACAAACATTTTTAGTTACCCGCTAAGTGATAATATTGTTAGTTACCCGCTGATTACTTGGTAGTCTAGTTACAGTGTTAAGAATGAGTTATATATTCTAAAAATGTAATTTTGTTTTTCAAACTGGTTAATTTGATACTCTTACAATATTCTCTTTTTCGGCTTAAATCATATAAAATAATAATGTAATAGTATGTACAAGCTCTTCAAAGTAATAAATGTTATTTGGTTTTTTTATTTTTATTTATTATTATCACTCAAAACAGTAACATTTGTTCTAAAGGGCGCCACGAAAAAGCGACCTTGTAATGCCAGACCAAGGGCGAGCGCTGGCCCACGAATTCGGCATCTACTACTACGAAACGTCAGTGTTCACATACTACGGTGTGAACGAAGTTTTTGAAAACGCGATCCGCGCCGCCCTCATAGCGCGGCGGCAGCAGCGGTTCTGGATGACGAACCTTAAGAGGGTGCAACGACCGTTGCTACAGGTATGATTTTTGTTTTTTTTTCAAGTTTATTTGCCAGACAAATTAAAAAAACCCCGACTTTCAATAGTAGAAACAGAACTAATATTCGTAGCGCGTTTGACAGACTACTACAAAAACCCTTATTTTAAAGCGTAATACCCCAATAACTTTCCAAAGTCCGAACCGATTTTCATTAAATGTACCTAAGAACCACCGTAAGGGAACTTGCTTTTACGTAAAAAAACCACATCGAAATTGGTCCATCCGTTCGAGCGATGCCACAGACAGACGGACAGACATTAGCATCAAACTTATAATATCCTTTTTTATCGAGGGATAAAATTGTCTAATATTATTGCGCGTTCTGCGTGGCCATTGTGTGCTGGCACATAGTATGGTGTGCTCATATGCTTTATTATTTGTTTGTAACAGGCACCGTTTCGGCCGCCGAGGCCAATGGAGCCTGAAGTAGCTGTTGTGAATAGTGTCTACTTGGACAACATGACGACGTTACTACGGCAACAGGTACATTTTTATTTAGGTCGAAACAAATCAAGCTGAATTTGAGACATAGTAAGGGGAAAAACTTGATTAGTGGGAAGCATACTTTGTGAAAAGTTGTTTCCAGTCTGGTTAGAATATTGAAGGATTGAATAACCTGATTATCCTAAAAGAAAGATGATTCCATGTTTCGGAAAGCAAGTATAAACTGTGGGTCCCAAACGCCATCTAGCGTTTAATCATCGCTCTAGCCAAGGATTGGTTCTGGTTTACTCTTTGGGTTGCGGAGGTCAGACGGGGCGCCGCTCAATCTCCTTTGTTAGGTAGCGAACCCCGGGCTCTAAAGCATTACTGCTAAGGATGCAACCGGGAAAATACGTTCGGAAGATGATGAGTGAGTATAAATGGAAAATATAATTATGTTACTCTTGTTGCAGTATTTCTCTGATATGGTGATAATATGCGGCGCGAAGGGCTTCCCCGTTCACCGGTTTATGCTGGCAGCGGCGTGCGAGGCTTTTCACCGGCTGCTGAGCACCGACTGCGTCAGTCTATCCGCCGAGTTGAGGGCTAGCTCCAGTGAGAGTAGCATGGTGAGTGAGAGTAGCATTTTGATAATGAGGAAGGGATTTTATATACAATAAATGTCAGACTTTTCGGTCCAATTAATCAATTATAAAAATGTTTTTAATCGCAATTTCGTACACCACTCTTTTTAATACACTTATTTTTTTAGAAAAAGTTTTTATTTTTAACGGTTTTGAATTTGTAACGGTTTTGGAACAGGTGAGCAGCATGGGTGAAGCAACAGCCGGAGATTTCAATGAGGACACCGAGTATTTGATCAGACAGGACCAAGCTAAACAAATGAGGTAAGTCAATTATTTAATAATAATTTGACCAGCTCCATACAAAATTAAATAGCTACTGTGCTAAAATGTATGGAGCAGCGGGTATTTTTTCACGATTTCAAGGATGGTTGATTAGTACGTTTACTCCCTTTCGGGTTGATACCCCTTTTCGTTAAATGTTGTATAAATGCTTCAAATAAATTATTATATTGAACTTACCTAGATTTAATTTTTGAAAAATATCTTATGTTGTTCTCAGGGTGTGGGATCAGATCAAACGTCGTTCGTCTTGCCAGATCCTCCCCCTCAGCGACAGCTGCAAGAAGCCCCCAGACTTATACAGGGAGGTCAACCACCCCGCTATCAACTCCATCAGAGTTGTCAAGGTAAGCTTTCCTAGAACCTTTTATAGAATCTTTTATTGCCTAAATGAACATTTGTCTTGCATAGTTTTTTGATTACTTGCAATCGACATTTTTTTTTTACATACTTTTGTAAACATTACTTATTATTTCTTTTAGTGTGACAAAATTCAGCACGCGACGTCCCAAACGCAAACTATAGTGACTATGAGTAAGCTCATATCACAGACTGTAATGCAAGAAATCATCAATTTCATCTACACCGGTACTTTGGATAGTGGAGCGTTTAAACAACAGGTGAGTTTGAAACTTATTGTAATGACATAAATTTCTTTTCAAATTCGGCACGAAAGGAAACGCAAACTGTAGTGACTATGAGCGAGCTTTATCCCAGACTATAATGCGAGAAATCATCAATTTCATCGAGGTACTTAAGACAGCGAACAATTTAAGAAACAGGTGAGTTTAAGCCTTATTGAAGGACATTGAAGTTCATTTGAAATTCAGCACGCGACGTCCCGAATGCAGACTAGTGACTATAAGTGAGCTTATATCCCAGACTATAATGCGAGAAATCATCAATTTCATCTAAGTAATTTGGACAGTAGGCAATTTAAGCGACAGGTGAGTTTAAGCCTTATTGTAAGTTATTAAAGTTCATTTCAAATCAAGCACACTACGTCCCAAACGCAAACTAAAGTGACTATGAGCAAGCTTTTATCTCAAACTGTAATGCAAGAAACCATCAATTTCATCTATACTTTGGACAGCCGGGCTGTAATCGTGCACCTAGGTACTTATGCAACAGGTAAGTTTAAGCCTTATTGAAAGCCAATGAAGTTCATTTTAAATTCAGCACGCATCGTCTCAAACGCAAACTAAACTGACTATGCGCGAGCATATGCCCTAGATGTAATGCAAGCAATCATCAATTTCATCTACACCGGTACTTCGGACGGCAATGCTTTTAAACAACAGGTGTGTTTGAATCTTATTGCAATGACATAAAGTTCATTTTGAATTTAGCATATGACGTTCCAAATGCAAGCTTTACTGACTTACATTTATTTAGTATAGGGTAAGGTAATTTGTGAGAGGTAAATCAAGTGTTACACCATTTCGTCTGTTCGTCGATGAGGAACGATCCTTAGGATTGTTCTCTATAGACTATTCTAAACGAACGGTTTCCATACAAAAAACCGTTTGATAAATTAGTCCGCGTTTCAAAAATGTGTCAACAAGCCTTGAAGTATAGCAAAGGGTAAGAAAAGATTTTGGTATGTCGTTATTTTGTTTTTTGGTACAATAATGTTATTACAAACAAACAAAAAGACAATATGATTGATCTTACACTTGATCTTCCTCTCAAATTATAGTAAATTATATCCTACGTACTTTATATATATTATTTATTTAGTGTGTGTATTTTAAATAATAACAGAATAAATAATAATAATTATTAATAACATGTCTTTCGAAGTCCGCCGCTATTGGATTATTACTGGTAAATCTATTATAATAATAATCGCCATTAAACCATTATTAATATTATGTTATTAATTTATATTGCACTGTGTGAGTGTGTTATTATTTTGAAGTATGTTTGGTTTATTATTGAGTCTATTTAATTTATTCATATCATATTGTAGTTTACATTTTATAAGCACATGGTATTTTGAAACCTGCACTGGATAGCGGTGATGACAGGGTCAGAAAAGTATGATTGCAATTAGTCCGTCTTTTAGATTATCTAAAAATAATGAACCTATATTTTTCAGTGTACCAAAAAAGTTAAAACTTACATAGATACGGAGCATCAATGTTACGGAGTGGGGCATGCGACTTCACCGCTAGGAACAAATCGTATCTAGCCGTGACGTCATGCAAAATTTAAATGCCCTGTATCTTTGTAATTTTTTGTTTCTCAGAGAAAATAAAAAATACGTCAACAATATTTTTTAATAATCTGACCGATGGGTTTAAATTATTTTTCCATTCATCATGCTTGTTAAGACGCTATCTAAGACTATTGGCGCCGTTATTTGAAAACTAGAAACAATAATACTAAAACAATTTTTGTTTTTTGTTTTTCGACTTTTATTTTGTTATCATTTTGACATAATGTTCTAGTATAGCCTATGGTTCGGTTTATTATGGGTATGACCCTTCCACGTTGTATTTTATGTTTATATTTTATAGGTGGTATAACCACTATGTTACATACTTCCTCGAATTTTAGGTAATATGCACTATAATATCCGGTCTCTGCTTATCAGTCATTCATTTATTTGTCAACTTCAATAAAAAGTTACTGAGGGCGAAGAAAGAAGAAAAATATTGACTGACCCACTGTACAATTGACAGGAAATACGTCAGGCAGCTGAACTGCTGGGCTTCACAGAGCTGGTCAAGTTGAGCCAGTTCATTCTGGACCAGCATCTGCTTTTCGACAAAGGATTCATGCTGCAGTTCCATACGGTAAGCAAAATAATGAGGTTTTATTTCGCCAAAAACAGATTTGACGTCATATTGAACTTATAGAATCCATCCCCCTCTCGGTCGGTTACCTCAGTGACTAACCTAAGACTGTTGCCGACTATTACTGCTGTTGCCAATGGTATTTTCCTGGGAATTAATTCCTTTTTCAAAATTAAGATAATACTAAATTAGGATTAATGTTCAAAAAAATTTGTACGAAAAGTTTGTGCGCTAATCTATATTAGAAATCTAAAAAAATAAGGGAACAAATATAGACCCTGAGAATCACACCTATAACGGAGTGTAGCCGTAATCTGGGTGCGTCACGCGGGTATTTCCTTCTCGAATTCCTACGGTCTTTGCCATTCTTAGTGCTCTTACCCAGTTTACCAGATGACTGGGTCAAACATATTTTTTCGGTACAGTTCATAAATTAAAACGTCACAAAATAATGCCACTTGTCATTGATCATATCCATTTTCAAAGTGATTTTAAGCCGTAAGTATATTTATTTCCCGAAATATTCATTAGGTCTAATACTTAATAACTTCTAATATTCTCAATGAGTAATTTATATTTCGCAAAAAACGAAAACTCTAACAGTCTTTATACCATTCCCACTTCAAAAAGTTCATTTTATTCACTGAAAACAGTGAATAAAATGCACTTTTAATGAATTCAGAACAATTAGGGCTCTTGTCCACGTAACCGATTTGCGCCGTGACAGCGCGGCGCCGGCGCCGATGACGTGGAAACACCTCCTAAAGGCTTCATACACGACATGATTCATCGAACTGACGCCGGTCCGGCGCGCCGTCACGGCGCAAACCGGACACAAACCGGATACGTGGACACGAGACCTCATTTTTAATTTTTGCAATTGTTTCAATTTTCATGTGGATTTTCACAAAAAATTCTGTTTTCGCTTATATCTTTCTTTTTCTCGTAGTCATGGTATAAAGTATAGTATGCAACTCATGAATAAAACGGATTTATATCGAGGGCCGTGAATCACTCGCGTCGTTCAGGATTCTAATACTTTAATCGCTACGCTCGTGATTCAATAATCATGAATCTCGACTTTAAATCCGTTTTTTATTCACTAATTACATAATATACTATTCTATGTGTTAAAAAAATAACCTTAATCTACCTATTTTTCTGTCCTAACAGTTTTTCCGGGTGGTCATAAAAAAAACCCTTAACCTACCTATTTGTCTCCCCTAACAGTCTAAGTTATAAATATTTGAGACTATTATGATGATAAGTAATATGTGTTTAAAAAATACAAAGTTATCGTTACTTCTAAAGATATGTATGCCTATCGACTTTAGTCCATATAATATTAGAGATTCTAAAATTAGGACTAACGCTTGATCGGCATATTTTTGCACTATTATTGTGCAAAAATATAAATTAGGCTAAACGATAATTTTACATTACAAATTCTAACCAATAAAGATTCGGTCAAATGAAATTAGAAGTAAAAATTTTACGCGAAACATACGGCACCCGTGATTCTCATTATTTTTCAGCCACTGCCCCAACGCCTTCGCGACATGTACGTCGAGAGGAACCTCTTCGCGGATGTGACCTTTGACCTCGACGACGGCATCCACTTAGCGCACAGAGCCATACTGATGGCCAGGTGTGACCCCATGAAGGCAATGTTCCAGGGTCACTTCAGGGAGAGCACCTCTAGAGTGGTAAGATCCATATATTAAGGTAAACTTCCGTGCATCGCGATCGATCGAAAACGCACGCGGCTGTGATAATTGCAATTTTTTTTACATTTTTTTTAGATTTCCTTTCCCGGCGTGAAAATGTACGCGTTCCACATCCTACTCTGCTACATATACTCGGACAAGATACCCATGGTGGAGCCTGCGCGATGTCTCGAGCTGCTGGAGCTCGCCAACAGGCTGTGCATGAACAGACTGGTCAATCTGGTGGAGGCCAGGGTCATAGACCAGCTGCAGCATCAGGACAGGTAAAAAATATTCCGCTGAGGATGCAACCGGGAATACGTGAGGATGATGATGACTCTTAGTCCCGTAGACAATTTATTTAAATTTTATTGCACAAAAAAGTGTACCAAAGGATTCTTTTATATTTATTTTATTCTATTTTAGGGTATGTGGCGACGACGAGCACGTGGTGGAAATCGCATTGTCACTTCTGGAACCAGTTAAGGTACAATAACTTTGACATCTAAGTACGCTTAGATTACAAATCAGACAGTTTGAAAGCAAAAAAAAAAATTAGGAACGAATTTCCTATAGTCTATCCATAATTATAAAAATTTACAAACCTATTTTGTTAAAGTATGTTTTGTCCCTATCACTCTTAAATTTTTTTGTCATTGCAAGAACAAGACAAAACATATTTAAACTAAAATAGGTTTAGCAAACGTTTGTATTTTTTTTTAAAAACGGGTAATATCCGAAGAGAAGTCGCCCTTCATCCATCGACAAACCGGACGAAATTTAATATTATTAAATAAAATATATTCCTGAACTTACCAAAAGATTTGCCGTAAAAAAATGGTAAAGGCTACATTTTGTGGAAAAAAAATTTTTTTTTCAAGTTTTAATGCTAATGGGTTTTTCAATTTGTTGACGGTTTTTTTTTCAAAAAAGTTTATTCAATAATTTTTTTATTTTAAATTTTTATGCTAAAACGGGATTTTTAATTAGCCAAATAAACTTGCCCCCAGCTGCACAACGCCCACAACCTGGGCGACTGGTGCATGTGGCGGCTGTGCAGCGCGTTCGACCGCGTGTGCCGCGCCAAGCACCTCAGCGCCGCCTCCAGGGACTACCTCTCCGACAACCGCTGGCCGCCCGTTTGGTGAGAACCTCCCCATTTGGCGACCTCCGTGGCGTAGTGGTCACCATGCTAGTCCGCCACCCAGAGGTCCCGGGTTCGATCCCCGGTCAGGGCAAGTTGGAAAATGGCCTTTTTCAGATTGTCCTGGGTCTTGGATCTATCTATGTATTTGTTATAAAAGTATAGTATCGTTGAGTTAGTATCCCATATCATAAGTCTCGAACTTACTTTGGGGCTTGCTCGATCAGTGTAATTTGTTCCTATATATTTATTTATTTATTTATCTTTTTTACAAAAATAATTTCATTTCGAAATCCGTTTCTTCCAGGTACGTGAAGGAATATGATTATTACCAGAAATGCGTGACGGAACAAACCAAGGAGCAGAAGGAGATTCGACCCAGCGGTTCGATGCAAGCAAATCAGCAGACTGGATGCCTTTGTTTTACTAGTGAGATCCAAATACATTTTTTAACCCAAAGTTGAACAGTGCATCGCAAATCGCAATATATTTCTCAAAATGGTAAACGGATTTTCGATGTGAAAGATATAAAGGGAATGAGCTTGATTCCAGCAGAAAGGGAGAAAAGCCATTGATTGAGACACTTGAAATATTAGGCTTTAGCCCTGCAGTGGAACAGTATAGGCTGAAAGAAGAAACTGAAAAAGAACTTCTGGTCTCAAAATGTAAAATTTTAACTAATTTGCAGGTAAAGTCCGTCGAGAAAGCGAGCCCGGCGCAGTAGAAGCGGCCACTGACGTCACAACAGCGTTATGTCGCGCGCCGGACGCGCTTGCGCATCACCCGCCTCTCTGACAATATACCTACTGGAGGTATGTACTTTGTTTTCCAAAAATGTCTAGGCGTGGCAACAAGCTAGAGAGCCCGAGCACTTTTTTATCTTGCACTTCTCAAAGTGAAAAAAAAACTTCTATCTGAGTTAGGCTTTTGATTATGTTGACTAGTAGGACCTACGAGAGAAATTAAATTGCAAACTGCAAACATAAAATATTTTCACGTGTTCAATGTTTAAAAAAATACAATTAAAGTGTAATTTTTCCACATCATAATTTTCAGCAATATATAAAACTATTCACAGACTAAAAACATTTGGTGTTCCGCAAGGCAGCATATTTAGACCAATATTTTTCATACATCGTTTTTCCAGCGTTACCTTGTAATGCGTTGATTTTGACCTTCTGTTCCAGTTCTCTCCGCCTAGCGGTGCTCCTGCCCGTGTCAATGTGCTTCATGAGCACCATACTGACCATTCTCGTACTATTCCACATATACACTTAAACTAGACTAACATAGTCGTTGCACTCGATTTTACACTTGACTGCTATTGTTTATAAGGCTGATATTGCATTGTCATAATTTAAGTAGACTCTGCGCCATTTAAGTAAGTGGGAAGCTCAAATGTTTGGACTTAATTCTTTGATGCTATTATTAAGAGCATGATTGTATGTCAGTTTGTATGCTGTGTTTCAAGTTGTATTATAAACTTTTTTATATTTATGACAATGTAGTAACAGTTAATTTTGATTATAATAAACTAAGGGCGAGTGTTATTATTGGTTAGGTTTATTTTTGCATTTTCCTATGTGATGGCGAAGAAGTCTATGAAATTTAGTTTAACAAGCGGTTTGTGAAAATTCTATAGTTTTAATGAGGTTATTAATATATTAACCGTTTAGTTCTATTTTAAATTAGTGCGAAAAATGTTGCATTTTCCACTAAAAATTATCTCTGTGAATTGCTATTTTTCGAAACAATCTAATACATTTCAATATATTGATAGATTTTAAAAGAAAATTCTAGATTATTCGGTAAGAATTTTTGAAAATCTAGTTTAAGCAATAGAATTTTCAGCTCATTTATCCACAGTTTTCATTCGACTTGTTACACGGAAGATCAATTCGATGGTGGTATGAACATGTGCCTCTAATATTACATTTGTAACAAGTACCGCGTGGATAATATTGAATTGACATTAGCTGGTCACACATTTATACATAAAAAATATTTATGTATTAACTTCGTAAATTGTAGTCATATAAAATAATAAGAAAACGCAGCGATTATTCAAAAATATTTTTATGAGAAAGGGCAAAAATAAGGCGGAATTATGTTGCATTTACTAGCTGAGAGTGGATTCAAACAGGGGATTCAAATTTAAGTCTTTGAACGCCGTGGCCGACAATCAAGTAAAAATATGTTGTCTGCAATGCCAGCATGTTGCAGCAGTAAATGTGTTAGGTGAGGGCCGCATTTTTAACCGACTTAAAAAAATGAGGTCTGTCGTCGCAGTCTTTTTTGTGTATGTTCATCAATTACTCGAAGACGCCTGGACTTGATTTGGAAAATTCTATTTTTGTTTAAAAGGGCATACTTGTTAGGTGGTCCCATAGAAATTTTATCAAAAGGGGTGAAATTGGTTTTTATTTAAAATAAATATTGAACTATAAGTGTGTGACCACTATTTTGTGCGCAGATATGAAGTAGGATTAGCTTGGTGCTTGATCATAGAGTATTATAGCGATAAGGAACAACAGTATTTAAGTCAATCCGTGGTACGGAATTTTGTCTATGCTATCTTTAAAATTTTATTAATAAACATTTTTAATTCATCAGTATTTCATGAACGAAGAGAATTGGACGATGTATCTACTGTATTTTTTTAAGTTATAATAATAATTTTACTAAGTTCTTCTATTTCAAAACATAACTAAATAAACTAAACTTATTTTAGGGCAAAATCAAATAAAAAATTATGTATTTTTATATGGAAAATCTTTAAATCTCTTAAAATAGAAACTGCAGAAGCGACAGTAAATTGCACAGCAGCGTTTCCTACCATGAAATAACATTATTTATATATACTCAAATTGAGATTTTACGTTTAAAATTCTAAACGTTATTTTATTATTTAGGATGAATTAACTAGTTTTGAATGTTTTGATCCACATTATTTGAATTTGTCCCAGAAATATGATCAGTTTATTTAGTTACTTTTGTATAAAATTTTCTTGAATTATTATATCCAATTGGATTCTAAACAATTATAATTTTAAGGGAATATGTGATCTATTTAGCGTTAGATTTTAGCGACGAAGCTCACGGTCACATATATTTTAGCTAAGCCTAGATTATGTTTTGTATTAAAATTTAGCTTTATTGAAAGCTGGGTGTTGTATGATTTTGGAGGGTTACGTCAATTATGACACATCTCCTGTTGGTTCAATGCTATAAGGTCGACACACTATTATTTTGACAGTAGTTTTTTTTCTATTTCTCTTTTTTAGTATCTAAGGGCCTTCTTGCAATTTAAGAGCTTGCTTTTGTCTATTAAGGGGATACTTGAATTTTTCGGGGCCCCGTGCAGTTATCTATTCGATGTAAATTATTTGAAACGAAACGCAAATATTTAAAATTTTGTCTTGACCAAGCCCTAGATAACCCTTCAAACTATTTTATAAACTACTGTTTACAGTTTAAAGTAAGAACGTGAAGCTTTTCTTCGCACATTTTCCAAAAGTAGCTGTTTTTCGAGAGCTCAGTGGTGCCATTTTCCAAACGCAGAATCACTGAACGAACGGTTTTTTGTATGGAAACAGCATTCATTTAGGTGACTCCGCGTGCCAAAAATGGCAATTGAGGTGGTTTACGACTATGGTCTGTATCAAAATTGATGTAATCCTATTAATTGAACTTTGAACTGCACGTAGAGCGTATAGGTAGGGTGTAAATTAGACAAGGGAGTAATGATAGTGACAGGGACGTTGCATTTCTTGACGTGACAGTGGTGGGTGGTCTGGTGGGCTTTGAAATATTTTGAGAAGTATTAAACTTTTATTATAAATACATATGTGAGAGTGGACGTTTCCACAACTTTTTAAAATAATCACTTTTTTGCTGACTGTACAAAATGCTCTAGGTTTTGCCCAGGCAACACTGTACATTAAGACATATTTTTAATATGCAACACCCTACATATGTCACATTTTGCTACTCGATAAGGTAGAGTTGCATATGGTCCCCCCTGGACCGAATTTGAAAAATCTTTTCCCTTAAAAAATTTATCCAAATCGGTTGTGTATTTTGGGGGTGAAGTCAGTTTTTAGTTTTGAAAAAATATTGATACTACTATTCACTGCTTTTTATCATTTGAAGTGTGCGTTTGAGCCAAATATTTCAAAGCCAACCAGCCGAGTCAAATTGTAATTTATATTATAATATTTTTATACTTACACATACTTCTTGCGACATTTCACTATTTAGGTTATATTTAATTAAGATTAGTTGTAAGGCGCTGATTTTAATTAACTTTTCATTAAAAATATTTCTTTTTAATATATTTAGGAGCAAAGAATCCGATAACGCTTTTGTTTTTAGCAGAATCTCAGTTTTATTCGTAGCAAAAGTTGTTAATATCACAGTGATAGATAAGTGTACTTTGGCTCTGTAAGCGTGCGAGAAGTAAAATTCAATATTACCAGGTTATTTCGCTCCTAAATGAATTTATGAATTTTTTATTTTTTTATTTTAAATTCATCGAAGCTTTTTGGAGTCGAATTATTGACAAAAAATTGACATTATATATCCTTTACAATCTGATTTGTTCTTATAATGTTATTAAGACTTCAGAGCACTTTTTGGAACACTTGATCTTTTTTCATAAAATTTTATTTATTTTAGAGACCTTAAAATATTTGTTATGTTGCGTAAAAAAATTGTACGCGTGGGTTGATGGGTGCTTTACTGCTTCAGAAAAAATGCTTATTTTCTCTTCTTCACGTTAAATATAACATAGCTTGGGTCATGATAAAAAATGTCTCAAATCTTAAGAAGAAAAGTTGCCGGGGCCGAAATCGAAGGAGATAGGTGTTCGATTTAAGATTTGTCACAGAATAATTTTAAGTATTACATACAAAACGGGAACTCCGTAGATTCCGTTCTGTATGTAATACTTACATCACAGAGTAATAATATACTACGTTAATTCTGTGCATGTGTGACGTGTGTTTACAAGGTTTATGCAATTTGAGAGCGTGTAGAATAGAAAATAAGTCAAACAATTTATAGTCTGTGATAGGTTTTGTAAGAACTGTGATTTGTATGGTCAAACCATAAATCGGTACCAAAGATGAAGTACAGTCAGCAGAAAAAATAATGAAGGTAAAATATACTTCAGTACAAGGGTATTGTTTGGGCGACACTGACAATGTGCCTTTTTATCATGTGTAACTTACAATAATAATACAGTTAGCGGCACGAAACTCTAGCGCCGACCGTTATTCAATTCAATTCTTTTATTTCACATAGCTAGGATCCAGTTCGTCAGTATACAGTAACTTAAAACTAATAATTATAAGTACCTATAGTTATACAGATAATATTTTAGATATTGTGCAGAAGTCAAAATTAGTACTTTACCCATGCGCAGTATCCCCTCTATATTTCACTCAGCGCTAAACTTACGTGCCGCTGCTTGTATGATCATACCAATATACACTTACATACACATATCACACCGGTAGGCAGACTATGAACTTACTACAAAACCTAAGTCTTGGGTTTTGGGGGTGTACTACGGAACGAAACTACTAAACTGTTTGAAACAAAAAAAATCATAATTCCCAATCTTATAACATCGAAGGGTTAATATTGGAATTGTCGTCTCAGTGCTGTCACCTAGTGTTTTACAACGTCTTATTGTAGGCACGAGTCTCTTAATTTGTTTTTAATAGGTACCTATTTATTTGATAATAAATTTTCTGCTGACCGTACCTAAAAATGAGTTTGTTGATTGTTGAGAATGCTTTGAGTACGAAAACCAGTATTTTAAATATTAATAATTATTAAATTACTTTACTTTTAATTTATAATAAATGTAGACGTATTTCACAAATATTTTAACTCGTATTTGGAGTCCTTTCGTTACAAATATATAAGGTCTAACAAAATATACTCAAAATATTTTAAGGGTGAATTTAGTTCGTGATAGTAAGTAAACTTTTTCTTTTTCTTTTTTTTAGTGAATATGAATATTTTTTAAATTAACTCGGTTCAGCTGATCGGTCAACTTGTACGGGAGGCCAAAATTACTTTTCATACTTCGATACGTGTTCCTTGGGGAAAGTTGTTCAGTCTCATGGACTGAATTCACCTTTAAAATAGTTTCAGTATATTTTGTTAGAACTTATTTATCAAACTCTAATGATTAGGTTGCTCTTTGAAATTGGCATCAGAGGCCTTTTTATCGATTTCTGCATAGGCAAAGGTCGCCATTTTCAAAAGTATTATTTATAAGTAACGCTACGAGAAATATGGGTTCAAATATTTGTATTTAAGATTTAGTCTTTTCATATTTTGTCTATATTTTTAGTTTTAATGACTTGTCAGGTAAGGCTTGTAAGCGTTACTTCTCTTACGCAGTCGGATGAATAGCTCAAACATTTTTAGTGTGAAAAGGAAAGTGGCTTTGAATGTATCATTCCAGGCCCATAGATAAGGCTTACAGTTTTTGCTAGAAGGCATGGGCAAAGTTAATATAATTACTAACGTAACAGATAACCAACGCAATAGAAACTATTGGAGGGCCCGTAAGTAGGCAATACTGGAGTTGCAGGGTAGGCTCACATAGATGGCAGCACACATGACTAGCAAAAAAGTGACAGTGTTGAATATTGTATTGTATTTCATACAAGTCAGTACCTGGGTGACCGAGCTTTGCTCGGTTACATCTCAAACATTAACTACATTTTTTTAAACTTGTCTATAAAAAATTATACATGAACATAAAAAAAAACAAAAGTAAGTCACCGAGTGGGTTTCGAACCCGTAACACTCTTTCTAGCGGTCCGCATCTTTAACCGCTGAGCCAAACGGATGGCGGCCGGCGCGACGAAATTAGCGACCATATTCTGCGTGGAAAGAAATACGCATGAAAACTCGAAAACACGCGTTTTCCCAAACATAAGACTAATCTAGATCGATTGTTTACCCCCGAAAACCCCCATATACCAATTTTCAACGAAATCGTTAGAGCGGTTTTCGAGATCACTGAAATATATAAATATACAAGAATTGCTCGGTTTGCTCGTCGATATTTAATTAATCAGAGTAGGTACTACTTTATTTAAATAGGATGTAGCGAAAGGATGTAACTCCTATACGAAACATTACATGCGAGGGATAAAAGGGGTTGTTTGGACAAATTCCAGTTCTCTTCATATACCTCACGCAGGGTCAAGCTAAGAAGTTTAGCTATAAAACTGAAAGTCACTTATCTATGGGCAGTGCATTGTACTATTAAATAGTAGTGAATAAAACATTTACTGATAAGTCCTTCAAATAACATTTCTGTTTGAGTGTCCTTTTGGTTACAATAATAAAATTGAAGACTAATGCAGTGATGTATATTCTGTCAATTATTTAATAGAGGAAAGGATGTTCAGGTGGATAGGTTAAATGGTTGCCCAGACTAGGGTTGCCGCTCGATGGTCCACTAACGATAGACTATCGGTATTTTAAATAAAATCGTACTATTGATAGTACCGATACTATCTATCCTGACGACGAACAAACAATCGATAGTATTGCGTTTCATAAACTATGGACAGTTTTTGTACTGT
This sequence comes from Acrobasis consociella, assembly GCA_963555685.1. Lineage (NCBI taxonomy): Eukaryota > Metazoa > Arthropoda > Insecta > Lepidoptera > Pyralidae > Acrobasis > Acrobasis consociella. The sequence goes on from OY743127.1 coordinate 4,715,696, forward strand.
CGGTATTTTTAATAAAACCAATACTATTGATAATACCGATACTATAGATAGTGACGACGAAGAAACAATCGATAGTATTGCGTTTCATAAACTATGGACAGTTTTTGTACTGTCGGTATTTTTAATAAAACCAATACTATTGATAATACCGATACTATAGATAGTGACGACGAACAAACAATCGATAGTATTGCGTTTCATAAACTATGGACAGTTTTTGTACTGTCGGTATTTTTAATAAAACCAATACTATTGATAATACCGATACTATCGATCGTGACGACGAAGAAACAATCGATAGTATTGCGTTTCATAAACTATCGACAGTTTATATGTATGTACTATCGATTGTATCGATCGATGGTTTGTCCGTCGTCATCGATCGATAGTATTGTTGGTTATCAATAGTCAGTAACGTGCACAAATATTTTTGACGAGGTAGGCTTACCTAAATTGCGAGAACGCTGCACATCAAGCAAAATACAGTTTTAGTTAGTATTCTATATTATATTGAAGTGGCTCGGGGTAGACAAACTCTGTGTCTGTATGAAAGGCATTTTTCGGTTGAAACGAGTAGTAGCCCGATCTAAGTCCGTTTAAGCATATAATTGGTGTATGAATTTGACAAGCAAAACAATGGGAGTTACTCCATAAAAATAATATGTCAAACCAAATTAAAGTTTATTATCTTACGTTAATGCTCAATGTTGCCAGACACTGAAACGCGGATAGTTAACGTCGGTCTTGCGTATCCCTTTTGGTGTAACCCCCAGAATTCTGTCATTTTATTTATCAATAAAAATTGGCGAGACTAGAGCCATCTAGTAGCGGCATCTGCTAAAGTTAATGTTTTACTTTTATTATTATTACCAAAGGACACACAAACATAAACGTCTCTCCTAAGAATTTAAAAGTACAAATGTCATACTATATTCACTACAGCAATATGTTTTTAGAATAGATTGCCATAAAGCGGTTGCAGCCATCTTTTATTCTGGTCACATCATTCTTTGTTTAAAATCGCGGGAATCGCATGAAAACTCATTTGTTTTTGTAAAAAAGTGGACAGTTACATTAAGGGTTGGGCTACACCTGTCAGCACGGAACAGCACATTCGTATGCTGCTATCCTTTTCTGTCGCTCAGAACCGTTATTAGCTAGAGCGAGAGAGAACGACGGCACGCTATAGCGTTCCGTCGCCCTTTCTCGCTCTAGTAATAACGGTTCTGAGCGACAGAAAAGGATAGCAGCATACGAAAGTGCTGGAGGGTTACTCCATATTAAGTTCGTCGTCCGATAGTGACGTCCTATTCAGTCAGCACGGAACAGCACTTTTGTATGCTGCTATCCTTTTCTGTCGCTCAGAACTGTAATTTGCCAGAGCGAGCGAGAGCGACGGCACGCTATAGCGTTCCGTCGCTCTCTCTCGCTCTAGCTAATAACGGTTATGAGCGACAGAAAAGGATAGCAGCATACTAAAGTGCTGGAGGGTTACTCCATATTAAGTTCGTCGTCCGATAGTGACGTCCTATTCTGTCAGCACGGAACAGCACTTTTGTATGCTGCTATCCTTTTCTGTCGCTCAGAACTGTAATTTGCCAGAGCGAGCGAGAGCGACGGCACGCTATAGCGTTCCGTCGCTCTCTCTCGCTCTAGCTGATGACAGTTCTGATCGACAGAAAAGGATAGCAGCATGCGAAAGTGCTGGAGGGTCACTCTATAAAATAATACGTTCGTCATCCGATAGTGACGTCCTATTTCTAAATTAAATCAAATTCGACTTTATCGTTATACGTTAGTGCTCAATGTTGCTTGACATCAAAACGCGGATACGCAGTAACGTTTTGCGTACCGCTTTTAGAGTAACCCCCTGTTCCGTGCTAAAAGCCAACCTAACTTTAGATGTTTTTTTATTTATTACATTTTAAGAAGACTTACAGCTATAATACAGATTATATTGAAACAATAAAAAAATAAAGCCATTTTAGACGTTGTTTCTCAATAGGCGACGATATCACCTACCACCAGGTATACCATAGACTAAAAGATGGTTGTGGACCTTCCAGCGCCACATAAAGTCCGTATTTTGTTATATTTTTTAAATGAATATTTAAGATTTCATCTCCGAGCACTCATTCTAAAGCAGGGTTACTCTCTTAAGTATAAAGTTGCTTCAATTATTAGTATTATCATGGCGTAGATTTCAGTAAATCCAGAGCGTAAATTTATTATTCTTTAATCTAAAATGCTTCATAAGTAAACGCTGCGTCAAACGGAGATCGCGGGTCTGTTTCTTGAAAAATTATCTTTGACCAAATTGAATGCAAATGATGCAATAAATTTCAGTGTGTAATAAAATATTAATATTTCCAGAATTCATATAATATATATTTGTATGTAGCCTTATTTTTGATGTGAAGAGTAAATGATGAAAATTTTCCATAAAAAAAAATTATTTGTATATATAGATATACCCATTTCAAAAATATGGATCTGTGTTATGTGTCCTTTTGTTTTTACACTATGTTATTTATCATATTGGTCCTTTATGCAATGCACTGAATTGACTGAAATCTACGCCTTTCGCAAATCTAGACTAGCTTAGGCATTTTAGTGATCCTAGAGCATAATTAAAGAACCTAATTGTATTTTGCCAATCTTCACTGTCAGTCTATGACGATCTGCCATTTTTTACGTACCCATAGATTTTAATAAATGTATTAAATGTATGTGTAATGAATTCTTTGTTTTATTTATAAATATCATCATTATCAGCAGGAAGCACAACCCGCTCTGACTACCAGAGCAGCCAGAGACTTGGCCTACACACTGCTCGTTGGCCAGATGGATTGGAGAGGTCTCATTGTATTTCCTAAGTCGCCTTCTACAACCTCCACGGGAGAAATTGGTGTGGCCCTATTCTACTCTGCCAGAAAGCTTGCTCCATTGCAGTATTTATATATAAATACATATTTTCCCACAAAGAAAGATTCCCCAACTTTTTTAACTAAAATTTTGGAAGTAAAAAGAAACAAGAAGTATCTTATAACTATACTTATTTATTAATTAATAGAATGTTTCACTGGAAAGAACACGAGGCATTTTGATTTCATGTACAACACAAATTGAGTTAATAATTTTTTCCTGTCGGGATCACCAATTCTCCAGCATACTTCACCAAATAAAAATATATATCTGTCATCCTTACGCTACAGAGGGTGACCTAACAACTTTATCTCACTTCTGACTTCATCGTACAAGTCTTTATAATCGTCATGTTCTTTCACAAGCACCATGATGCTTCCTCGCATGGTTCCCATGGCTGCTCCGATGTCTTTTCGGCTAGGCGTGTAGCAGTACGGGACGTCCTTCTCCTCGCACACTGCTGGGAGGTGGCACATGATTTCTATTGGTGAAATGTCGCCGGCAAACACTACAATGCTGAAAAATTAAGGATGTGAATAAGTAACTGGAAGATTTATCAACAAATAAATAAATTAACAAGAAAATTAACTAAAATAAAAAATGCCCTGGCCAATCGCTGCCCCGTGGTAATGTGGGTCAGTGTCTAAAAGTGTGTCCAAAAGGCTGGTAGCATTGCCACATTTGGCAATATTTATCTTTTGGACCGGATAAAGGCCAGAAGAGAGATCTTCGTCTATTAATATCATTAAAAATGTTCCTTATAATAAAAAAAGGAACTTATTTTAGAAGATAGCACTACATTACACTAATGAGCATGGATGTCGTAAACAGCATGACAACAGTGCTTTACATGGGCGCAAGGGCTAATATAAAAATCAACATAAACATATCTTGTAGACAGAAGTATTTCAGTATCGAATGTGTCAGCTGTAAAATGATATTTGTACAGAATAAAATGTTTTAGAAGTAAAGATATGGGCGTTGTTAGCATTGTTTTCTTAACCTCAAAGTAACAATGTTTACATCACGGTGTACATACCCTTTCTCACCGAGCCTCAGTTGCTTCTGCACAATCTTTAGACCATTCCTTATGTAGTTTTTGTGACCACTTGACTTTTTGATGAGTTTGTAGATCTTTTTGCTAAGTTTCTTAGGAGCCATCGGCTGCGCTATCACGCTGCAGTGGGATATTTTGTCATCGTAGCTTTGAGGTTCAGTTTTTATGGAAACATCTTCTGTTGCTTCCTCTTTTACTACAGGTTCTTTCTTGACTTTACCCATTTTAATTCTTTGTCAAAATAAAATTTGGATTAATTTCGTCAACACGTGCGACGCTGGGGAAAATTAAAATCACAGATTAGACAGATTAGATTAAAATGTGATGAAAATGACAGTGACAGTGACAGTTTGTAGTGAGGTGATGGGTGACAGTGACAGTTAAACCTTCGTTCAGAAACCAAAAAAATGTATAATCCGTTCTACAGTATACAGTACATACTAAATTAATTAATTAATGTTTTTAGAGATTATGTACATACTTTTGATATAAAATTGCACTAGCTGTGTGGGTGGGTATTAAATTGTTATTATTGCTCAAGCTGTGACACTTATTCGAAAAATTATCAACAGTCGAATCCAAATGCGTTTTACTAATTTTATAAAAAGTATGGAAAATTAGAAATGAAATGGAACATTTGTATTTGTTGTAATGCTGTTGCTATGGTAACGAAATTATGTCAACAATTTGATTTGATTTGCTTGCTGCATATTTTCTCCTGAAATAATTCAATTATGCCAAAGGATTATAATTAAAAACAAGTAAGGAAAATATAGATATACAACATTTTTTGAAAGGATATCCGATGATGGTAAGTATGAATTCAACTTTTGTTTTGTACCTATATACAGTGTTTACATTTTACCATGGATGGCCCAGAGTAAAGAACATCATGGTTTACAAATTATATAGAATATGATATTAACCCCGTGACGGCCGGGATATATACCTACCTCAGTTTCCTAAGCAGAATTGTTTATTTTAAGGGTTTACTAAGTATTCTAAAGAAACTGCGCTCGAATCCTGATAAGGAACTTCGTTTGCTGCTCCTCGGTCTAGACAATGCTGGCAAAACTACTTTATTAAAGCAACTAGCCTCTGAAGATGTAGACCATGTCACGCCGACTGCAGGCTTCAACATAAAGTCGGTGCTGTCCAGTGGATTCAAGCTGAATGTGTGGGATATAGGAGGGCAGAGGAAGATTAGACCGTATTGGAGGAATTATTTCGAGAATACTGATATATTGGTAAGATGATTTTAATTTTAGCTTTCATCTTTAGGTCTTTTTTAGTCTCCACTGCAGGAGCACAACCCTCTCTGTACTACCAGAGCCATATTTAGTAGAGCAGCCAGAGGATTTGGCCTACACTCTACTCGCTGGTCAGACAAAATGTAGAGGTCGCATTGATGTTGATAAGCTTTGTTTAGCTTGTAATTCCTAAGTCACCATCTACAACATCCATGGGAAGACTTCGAGTGGTCCTATTTTACTGTTCCAGATACCACACGGCATAATTTAAGTTGTAAGACTAGTGTTTCTTTCTTATCAAAAGTTTTTCAGACTGGATGTAGGGGGCAACTCTGGCTACAGCCCTGGGGCTTCTACAAAAGAGGGGCCCCCACTATAGAGACTTTCTTCCAAATTCCGACTAGTAATTAGCTTTTAGTTTGATTTTTTCCACTGTTTTACATTTGGATTCACAATAATATATTTTTTTTAAACTCAACTGAAAAAATTCTTTATTTTATTTAGGAAATAATTTGTTAAGAAGTTTTCTCCACTCCCCTTTTGCCCCACTTGCCCCCCTGCATCCAGACCTCTAAATCCAGTCCTGAGTGTTTTAATAGCTAACACTGATATCTTATTATTTTGAGCTGCCTAAAGGCATCTGACATAGTTCAATAACTCTCATCTAGTGAAATTAGTAATATACACACTAGTTCACTAGTGTGCAGTTTTTCTTAATGTTTTGCTTCACAGAGCAAGAGGTGGTTGCAGAAAATTAACATACATAAGTCTAATTGTATGACAAACTAAGAGATACAAGATGGGCTGAGTGGACATTGAACCTGAGACCTTTCTGTTATAGTTTTTAAACTGCTGGACCACTAGTCAAGTGGAGATGCCTCCATTCCTCCCTTCTTCTGGTTTCACATGTTCTTTATTCTGTCTGTCTGTAATCAAATCTTGCAAGTCAAATTGACCCACTTCCCGGTTTCCAATTGAGCTGAAATTTTGCATGCATACTTGTATCTCGTGTCAATGGAAAATTATGATGACATGCAGTTGGATGGTGGCTATAGGAACTTGGTAATGAAACGGCGGAAGCCCATCGATTTTGGACTTAATACATTTCTCTTGATAAGTTTTTAGTCCTCACTATAAAAACTTGTGCAAAAAAATCTTATTTTTTAAACTTATTTATTTGATAGATAGATTAGTTTGATAGATACATAGATATCATATCGTATTGTATAAGCCCTTTATCCTGAACTCATGGGTTATATTGGTGCTTCCTATAGGATGTCTCTGAGTTCAGTGTGCCTCTAGGCAAAGGCTATGTCTGGCGACCCTTCTCCTTCAGATAGATATATAAATTGTTTAGTTGTGACTACCCACAAATAAACAATTCATGGCCAAATCTATCACCTAACAGTCTGTTAATACATTTCAGATCTATGTGGTGGACTGTTCTGACCATCAGCGGCTGGAGGAAACCAGCCAAGAGTTGGCAGAACTCCTGCAAGATGATAAGCTGAGATCAGTGCCTCTATTAGTGTACGCCAACAAACAGGATTTAGCTACTGGTGAATATAAGTTTGTTATTTTTAATATCTTTGTTGCACATATAATATACACGCTGACTTTTTAATGGTTTTGGAAAAGAAAATGTCGTATAGTAAATAAATTACTCTATCCATATACGTAATCCAAATTTGCGTATGACATAAGATAAAAAAGTTACAAAAATTATTTTCGATCGAAACCACGTAGTACTCGTCCAAAACTATCGCATGAACTCGTGTGACCCCATTAAATCCGGGCGGCCGGCCGGCGACGACGCCTGGCGGTAGAACTACTAATTGATCTCACGATTTTACTTATGAGTTTTAGTAAAAAAAAATTGATTCTGTATTTTTATTTTGACTAGCTAATTAGGTCTTACTAACGATTCTTATAAAGTAGCCTTCAGCTCCAAAACCAATGAAAAATCACCGTGTAGATGGGTGAGAATGGACAGACTACATACTAACAAAGGTTTAGGTTTAAAAAACTTTCTCATAAGAAATTTACCTTTTTTAAGTTAAAACTAATGTGAGACACATTTATTATTAGAATAAGTTAATGGGTTACTCACGTAGAGAGTCAGCTACTGGCTTCATCAGGGCGAATGTGCTTTCATTTAAAATGAGATATAGATACTTAAATAAATTTACAATACGTACCAAAGATAATATAATTACTAACGTAACAGATACGTTACCCAATGCTATATGTATATAGAAACTATTGGAGGGCAAGTAGGCAAAACTAAAGTTGCGGGGTAGCCTCACAGAGATGGCAGCACACACGACACAGTAATTCAACACTGTCTTTGTCACATGTGACAAAGACAGTGTTGAATATACTTTTAAAATATTTATTGTATTCAAAGACATATTTAATAATAAGAGTAGTAAGTACTTCATTTAAATAATAGTAATGAAGGATTGTAATTTTTTAATTATTACCTTATAGCGCCATCTAGCGACATGGAAGAGAAATATTTATGTTTATAAGGCGATGTGTATGCAGTAATATGACAGGTACTAAAGTACAAATGATTACATACTTATACAACAATATTTTAATACATATATTCTTTGTTACCAACATTATTTACCATCACGATACGCATGGCCTTTTGGCCTTTAAGTATTACGGCCCCAGGCTCTATCTAACGTTTTATTTGATCATCATCATCATTGTTTAAATGTGTTTTAGCTCTACCAGCCAGCGAGGTAGCTCAGCATCTGGGCCTACATCTGATTCGAGACCGCACTTGGCAGATCCAGTCTTGCGTGGCCACAGACGGCAGTGGCGTTAAGGTAAACTGTCTCATTGTCATCATCATCGGGTCTTTTGTCTCCACTGCAGGAGCACGACCCTCGTTGTACTACCAGAGCTTGGCAAGAGCAGCTAGAGGACTTAGCCTACACTCTCCGTGCTGGCCAGACGGGTTGGAGAGGTCTCATTGATGTTTATAAGATTTGTTTAGCTTGTATTTCCGAAGTCGCCTTCTACGACATCCACGGGAGGACTTAGAGTGGTGTTATTCTACTCTGCCAGAAAACACACGGCATGGTATCTTATTGTATCAGCGATATAGTTTGTTACCCAGGGAAGGACATGGAGAGTTTTTATCCAGAAATTCCCACTGGTAGCGAAGACACAGGGCACATCTAAATATAATTATAAAATCTAAGGTAATATTATAAAGGCGAAAGTTTGTGAGCGTATTTGTATGCTACTTCACAGGCAAACGGCTGGACCAATTTCAATAAAATTTGGTATGCAGGAAGCTGACACCCTGAATTAAAACATAGGCTACTTTAACCGCGGGTAAAACTGCGGGGCGTAGCTAGTGTATTATATATTTTTACTTCTCTTCTTATATTTAAGAGCTGGGCTCTTGTCGGTGGAGTGCTTTCCATGTCTCTCTTCCTTCCGCTAAGTTCTTAAGGCCATACCCAAATTTCAGGTAGCCCCTTAACCTCTTTATATGTTTTCACGTTTAATTTTTCTTTTATTTGGTCTATAAATTTTCTTCTGGGTTTTTCTACTCCTCTCTTTCCTTCTATTTTTCCTTCTATTATTGTTTTAAAGAACGCATCGTGGCGTAGTAGATGACCGAACATTTTCCCTCTTCTATTTTCTATAATTTGTATTATTTGTCTTTTCTCTCTCACATATTTTTACTACTAAATAAAAATCTTATTGTTTATTTTCAGGAAGGAATGGAGTGGGTGTGCAAGAATATACCAGTAAAGAAATAGGTACAAAAACCTTCGTTCTAGCTTTACAAATACATTTACATTATGACAACTTACAGTAGTGTCAAAACTAAAATATTGTTATACGACACAAGGTTATAAAGTTATTATTGTAGTAAGAATAGGCATATTTGGGAAAAGCGTGTTTGAGTATACGTACAGTATCTTCGTTCAAATGGTTTGCAGTATACTTAAGATATTTTGTATCTTCTTCTTCTTCTTATTTATAGTTTCTAAACCGCCTTAAAAGCCTCTGACATGGTTTAAGGTAACGACCAATGTCAAAGACAGTGCCCGGGAACGACGGCTTAACGTGCCCTCCGAAGCAGGGACCTTCTTACTTATCCGACAATCAGGTGATCAGCCTACAATGTCATAACCAAACTAGGACAACAACATAAAGTCGTTGCCTCCGCCGGGAATCTAACCGGCCCCCGGGTATGTGTCGAACGCTCTAACCACGGAGGCATATTGAATAAAAAATAATAAACATGTTTTAATATCGTTTGTTTATTTCGATAAATGAAACAACGGAAAATCTAAATACATAGTAAATAACCCAATTTATTTTGAGAATTAATTATAAAAGTTTAGTTGTTGACATCAATCTTTGTCAGTCGGTGCAACACACCAATGTACTCTCTCTTTGAACGAGCCAGCGCCGCCGACAAAGCTTGCAAACCATTTGGGCGAACGTACTATATGTGGCCTGGCCCATTATGCCTGTTTTTTTAATGGAATAATGTCCACAATTTCGCGTATTGCTTGTATTTTCGACTTAGAAATTAATTTTCACCTTTCCTGTATGTATAGGTAGTTTATAGCCAGGAATAAAGTTTACCTTGAAAAATAGTCTCAATATCGATAGGCGATAATTATCGATCATATCGATACTAATCGATACCTAGATAATACTTTGCAATACTATTGATGTTAACCATAGATTTAGAAGGTATAAGATGGATATAGAGTATTATAAAATGTGACCAGAAACGAAATATTTCTGTGTAACTTTTTATGGGTTGTATTTGTACCCACTACACAAACTATGGGTAAAGCAGTACGATACCATCTTTCCAGTATAAGATAACTTATAAATTAACACAGTTTACAATTTGGAAAATCAAATTTTCGTGTAACGATGTTCGAGCCAGGGTGACAATGGGTGACATGTTTTGTATGAAAACTTGTCTCATTGTCAAATTGATGCTATCTCTTTTAAAACAAAAGACACATGAACATAGTGCCTTCCCCTTAATAGAGACAGTAAGAAAAGTGCCGATGGACACATTCTTATAAAATAAGTACTTTATAAAACTAGGTCAATGTAAAATTACTCATTAGTCTGAGTTTAGGCTAGATCGTAATATTATTAGCGTATTTCTTTACAATATAGATATACGTTAACATATGGAAAAAAAAAAAAAAATCTCTTTTGCTCTTATGAAGATGACACTTATCATATTATCTGTCGCACTCGGCTAGTGTGGTCTTTTTACGCAGTAAAAAAATTATACTTCTATGATGTCAACGAAAGATGACAGAACTAATGATACTATCGATAGTATTTCATTTCTATACTATCGATAGGCCTATCGATATTGTGACTATGTTTTAAGGATAAAATACTATAGACAGTCAATACTATTGTTGCAAGCCTAATAGTTTACAAAGTACGTAGGTACATATGCGGTAGAATTTTAATGCAAATATTTTCACAATTCTAAGGGTCGAAAAGACCAGAAAAAAATCGGAATTAAATTCTATGACACAGGTGATAAGTTTACATGCTAGGAAAAATAAAAAAACCCCCGACGTGATCTAGTGATAAGTGGCGGAACAACATATTATTCTAACCGATGTTAATCCGTAGCGCCATCTATGATTTGCCAGGTAAATTACAAAATTCAACTTTGAAGCGTTAACACCCAATAACTTTTAAACGACTGCACCGCTTTTTATCAAACATGGCTCAGATCCACCGCAAGTAAATAAAAAGTAATCAATAAAATTTGAATTTAAGTATCCCACGTAAAGTGGGATAAGATAAGGAAGAAAAAGAAGAATGTTTTTTTGCAATTTGCGTGTTATTTTTAATTTGTGTACTTATTTGTGATTCTCTTTAAAAATTATGGAATAGTCAATATTATAATAGATAGGATCCACCGCCAGGGAAGTTGGTTTCACGTAGAAAAAAGCATAGAAATCGGTCCATCAGAGCTACGATGTCAGAGACAGACAGATATTAGCGTCAAAATTATAACACTGTGCTTTTGTCGGGGGTGTAAAAAAGCGTCAGACTTTCAGGTCCACTGAGTAAGGGCCGCGCTACATTGGATTGGCATGGCATGGCATCGCAAGCGACGCGTCATTTCAAAACAAGCTTTATGTCAAGTGATTTAAGATGCATAACCGCCCGAGGGCGTCTTTTCCGCGGGAGTGCGCGGCAGGCCGCCGGCCGGCTCTCCGCGTTCAAGCGGTTATGCATCTTATATTACTTGACATAAAGCTTGTTTTGAAATGACGCGGCGCTTCCGATGCCATGCCATGCCAATCCAGCTAGCATGGCCCTTAGTGTTCTGTTGGTATAGATCTACAACTAAGTTCAGATAGTTAGTCAATTTCTAGTCAAAATAAATGATACAGTGATATCTATTATAAAAATCCGTCCAATTTATGCAAAGGAAATGAAAGTCCTGTTTATTTATCAAAATATTTTTATATTTATAAAATAACATTCTATTTTAATATAAGTATGGTAGAATTTATTTTAGGTATCAAGCAAGTTTAGTCCATAATAATATTTAGAAATCTATTATCTATGAGTACAAACACGTAAGCAGATTAGGGCACAGTTCGGCAAAAAGTATTAATGATACAGTTTTTAGGTTATTTCAGTAAACATAACTTTTTATTTAAGCTATCGAGTATAGAGTCCATATAGACAATCAATATTTTATGAAATAATGACGATACTGAGAGCCCATATTTCTCTGCCATTCTCCTTTTGTACCGAAGATGAAGCTGTGACTGAAAATGCTGTTAATATGTGCGCACTAGGGCTGCGTTTCCACTAAAGCGGAGCAGAGCGGAGAGGAGGGAAATTGACCAATCACAATGCTCGAAATCTCCGCTCCGCTGTTTGAATTGAAGCGGAGCGCAGATTTCGAGCATTGTGATTGGTCAATTTCTAAGAACCATTCTGATTATTGTATAATAGACTTCGGTAAATTGGGCACGCGTTTCTTCAATTTATATGGCATTGCTTTTCTATTATTCTAGTCAAAACTATATTATATTTAATACTTATTGACCGACCGCTTTAGAGTTAGGCTACATCTGCTAGCACAGAACAGCGTTTTCGCATGCCGCTGTCCTTTTCTGTCGCTCAGAACTGTCATTGGTCAGAGCGAGAGAGAGCGACGGAACGTTATACCACGGCCGGTGCAAGCTAATGACGGTTCGGAATTATGACGTCATCGCTCATTTTCATTGGTCGCTCTAAGCACGCATTCGGGCATGTTATAATAAAACAAGGTATTCTCCTCCCGAGATGAAACTTGACTACGTCACGAAGTGTTGCCACTGATTGTTCTTTTTAGTAAATTTAAGGACTTACAATTAGTTTATGAATATTATATAAAATATTAAGTAACTTAGCTATTTAGTATATAGCAAGCAAGTAGTAGCAATATTTTATTAATTGATATAATGGATTATTAATTCGAAATTGGTATATAAAGTTCAAAAATGCATTACGCTCGGGTAATTCAATTTCACACAGTGGCAACACATCAAACTGATGACGTAATCAAGTTCCACCTACGTAATCAGCTGTCACGGGAAGAGAATACCTTGTTTTATTATACCATGCATTCGGGGTTCGGGAACTTTCTAAAACGCATGCCATACGAGTACATGGGCACACATGCTGGTAACTGTTTTCACTATTTGATGTAGCTCGAATTCGGAGTGCGGGAGATTAAAAAAAAACCAAAACGCATGCCATAGGGCACGAAAAATTATAATGTTATATTTATTACCTTATAGCGCCTTATAGTGACAAGAAAGAGAAAGAATTATGTTTATATGGCAAATAATTTAATTAATAAAATTTGTATTTAAGTATCCCACGTAAAGTGGGATAAGATAAGGAAGAAAAAGAAGAATTTTTTTTTGCAATTAGCGTGGTATTTTTAATTTGTGTACTTATTTGTAGTGATTCACTTTAAAAATTATGGAATAGTCAATATTATTATAGATAGGAGTTTCTTCCAATTGACGTAATAAAACAATTTTTATTGCAATAGTCTTTTATTTAATTAACTTAGTGATTAAAACGACAAATCACATGGAATAAATTAAATATAAGCTTATCTTATAGGAATATTTACAATTAAATGCAAAAAGTCATATATAATATTATTATTTTCAAACGAGATTCGCATATTTATTGCAACAGTTCTTAGCACCAATGGTCCAGCAAATTATCTTACAAGATATAGTTTTAAAAACTAAAACTCGACTACGGGAAGATTATTGTTAAAAAGTACGTTTATCTAGTGAATGCAAACACAGTAAGGAGAAACAGCTAATATTGAATATATTTTTTAAATGTGCTAATTGGGCTCTTTTTGATACCAAACAGTATGATTTCATTTATTTTACTTTTCAGTTACTTTTGGCCTATAGAGGGCGCCATATTGAATTGTGACTTCTCATAGCTTACAGCAGCGTATAGTATAACCAAGAAACTTCCAACAATACCTCATTTGTTAGGGTACCTGCCATGGATACCCTAACAAATGAGGATAGGAGCCAACAGATAAACATAAACACACAACCCTCTTTTTGGCTTCACCGCAGTCGAGTAAAAAGTGTCTAAATATACTATGGTCGAAGGTATAGAGTGCCTCTGCTGCCGGCGTTGCCGAATTGGCTGCCGGCGCTGGTATAACACGAGCTGGGTCTGTGTTACTTTCGCCCTTAGCTTGAGTTCTCGCACACAACACTAGCGAGCTCGCTCGCTTGTGTTTTGCTCACAGGAATGAGTGCTAACGCCGGCAGCCGATGTTTTAAATCTCGGCTGCCGGCAGTATAACCGCCGGTTCCCAACGGTGATATTTTTAGGAGCCGGTGCCGGCGCCGGCAGCGGAGGCACTCTCTTTTATTTATCTACTTATAATTATATATGTAGATAATTATAAAGTAGCATAGTCCATTTTGTTACTTAAGTATTCTAAATAAGGTCACAAAATATAATCTTGAAATGTTACGGAAAAAGGAAATTGTTAGTTAGAATGGAAGTTTCTGTAAGTAGGATTTTTTAATTAAAAGAGAAAGTATATTTTGAGACCAAATTAATAATACAATAACTTAAAATGCATCTCGAGTCATAAGAACTTAGTAAACTTGAGCTTTTATTTCATATTTTAATTTAATCACATTCTTTTATATTGTAAATACTAATTCGTAGGTAATAATTAAAATAGTTTATAGAATATATAATAAATAGTGAGAATATTATGTAAATGAGTAAAATGAAGGTGAACTTATGGAAAATCCAACGCCTAATGGCGTTTGCTACTTCGACGGAAAGTGCCATTTTTGAAATGCGGAGTCACGTTTAGTGACTCCACGTTTCAAAAATGGCACCAGTGAATGTATGCGATGATTAGCTGTCTTCTCATGGGCCTTCTAATTTTATGATTACTATTCCTATGTTTAAATTTAAATGAGAAGTTTCTAAAGGAACGCCATGAAAAGAGACAACAATAAAGAATGAAACAAAGAAGTTACTAAAGTAACGTCAAAAGTAAGGCACCAACAGGCACGTGCGTTTCATACAGATATCAAGACATCATCTTGCCTTTTTTTGAGTTGAATCTAGGAAGATTACCATTTGTCTACCTTTATGCCGCATTTACACCATCGCGCGAATCGCGAGGCGAATGACGAGGCGAATAACGAACACGCATATGTAGACAGTGCAGTAAACGAATTTTTCGTCGAATGACGAGGCGAATAGCGAACACGAATGTGTAAATGCGGTAAAAACAGTAGTTCGCGTCGGCATTCGTATACAAATGTTTCGTGTAAATGCGGTATTACATTTTGCTGTGCACGTCTCTGGAGGCGCCATGTAAAGACAGGACAATGAAAATGATAGATTTAATAATACTACTTAAACGTTTATAATTCGCTGTGGTAGACCTCTGTCGTCACCTTCAACTCGTGTTCGTGGAATGCGGAGCAGTCGGCTGGGTACGCGGCCTGAAATGAAAAAAAGTATTAGGTACGGTGAGGCTTCAAAATTGGAGTCATAATTTCTCATACAATCAATAAATATAAATAAATAAATATAAATATATTGGGACAAATTACACTGATTGAGCTAGCCCCAAAGTAAGTTCAAGACTTGTGTTATGGGATACTAACTCAACGATACTATATTTTATAACAAATACATAAATAGATAAACATTCAAGACCCAGGAAAATTTGAAAAAGGCCATTTTCCAACTTGCCCTGACCGTGTGCGTTACTCTACCTAGAAAGTAGCTCCTAGAGAGATATGAGTGGAATATATAATTAGTACCCAATATGCTGTAAATGTGCCCGGCATAAATAATTTGTGGGGGTTGTCGTTTTGGAAAAAAATCGAAAAAACGGTTCCTGCTAGGGTAACGTTGTTCCAGCAGGAAAATTCTAAACTACTGATCGAAAGAAGAAACAATGTGCATGGTCAGATTGCTTATATTTGTGGAAGTATGTGCGGCGAATCTATACATATAATAAAACAGTAAAAAAAGATAATAAAACAGTAAAAAAAGTGTGTCTGTACATTAAATATATTTCCAAAAAAAATATTGGGGGCGATGGAGACGTAGTAATAGAGTAAGAATTTAAAAAAAAATGACTGTCTGTTTGTCTGTTTGTCTGTATGTCTGTTTGTCTGTTTGTCTGTTTGTCTGTTTGTACACGCTAATCTCCGGAAATACTGGACGGATTCGAATGAAACTTTTTTTGTTATATAGCTATTAAGCCTGGGCAACATATAGGGTATAAATGGTTTTGGAAAATGGAACGCCTGATGCAGAACCATAATGGTCCAGCTAAACTATAAGAGATATAAAAATGCCGCCTTAGTAAAAGTTGTTCAGCCTGATGAGCATTTTCCAGAGACATAAAGTCCACGCGAACGAAGTCGCGGGCTTCGGCTAGTATGGAATATGTGACGGTTCAGGTTTTTAAGATATCGAGTTTCCTGCTGGAGTAACGTTTAGCGAAATCGTTGTGCTCTAAAACTGTTATATGTGCGCATGTAGAATAATTTCACATTAGTAGCTCTTGATTTGTGCTAATGGCACACATAATTATATTTAAGAAAATATTTATAATTTTCGAGTAATCGCGCTTTTTTTGAAATACAAAAAAAAATTCGCAGCGCCGTTAAGAGAAAACGTATAAGCTCACTAAAAACTGTATTCGGTTCATCTCGACTCCTATTAAATCCATAAAAAAATTGGGAAGTGTAGGTACATCAGTTATCAAATAATATTACAAAAATCAAAATTATCCTATCATAATTTTGACGGTCAACATACAAGAAAACGGATCAACGCAAGACGTGCGGGTATGAACTAAAAATTAGTACCTATAGTAGAATAACGCATTGCGAATTTTCAGCTAGAAATGTTTCGTATGTAAAAAGATATAAACAAAAATCAGTGCAGTGCGATGCGCGCTCGGTAAAGCACGCGTTGCACAATACTGCACAGTTAAGAATTTTTATTCGTGAATCGCGCGGCGTAATGCCGCTGCACGACGCTACCGCTATGAGTACTAAACCACTCATAGCTAACGAGTTGTTGGCTTTCATCGACTACGTGAAAGACACCATGGACGAGATCAGCATCATGCAGATCTGCAAGTCAAACTTCAACGAAGAGGAGATTTGCAGCGGCAAGGTGCTGCTATACGACCTGCTCGAGAAGTCCGCGCAGATGCCGAAACGGCGGAGGGATGAGAAAGGCGAGAGGAGTCTTCAGGACATTATCTCGCTGTTGAAGACGACCGATCCAGACGATGTGCCCGCTTTCTGTGCAAGACGACTGCGGAGATTACCACCTGTGTCGTTTGATCACGTCGATGTCACCAGGCTGCTAAAGGACATCACGGCCTTGAAGTCCAGTCTGGCTGAGATGCAGTTAAGAGTAGAGGCCTCGGAAAATACGATCTCCGAGCTACGTACCGAATTATTAGTTTTAAAAAGTAATGATTCGGTAACTAGGTCACCCGTAGCCTCTAACATTAACACATGCCGAGGAGGTGCGCAAGATACGTCACTTGGCAGTTTCGAGTCAGCGAAATTCGATGATTCGCCGGCTGCCGCTGTGACACACGTCACACCGCGCCCCGCGCCCCGCTCCACCGCCGCGGTGCACACCACGAGTGCGTCGACCGCGACACGTGCTTACGCTGCGGCGGCAGCTGCCGTCGGCGACACTGCCGTCAACGCTAGTGTCGTCATCGATAAAACTACCCCAGCTGCACCACTGAGTCAACGTCAACCGAAGCGGAGGAAGCAGCAGAAACCCGAGGGAGACAGGAATCGAGTTTCGTCGGTTCCCAGGATCGTTCCTTCCGTGTCTAACAAAAGACAGGCAGA
This sequence comes from Acrobasis consociella, assembly GCA_963555685.1. Classification (NCBI taxonomy): domain Eukaryota; kingdom Metazoa; phylum Arthropoda; class Insecta; order Lepidoptera; family Pyralidae; genus Acrobasis; species Acrobasis consociella. The sequence continues at coordinate 4,733,383 of OY743127.1, forward strand.
TGAAGAGGGCTTTGTTAAAGTGGAGCGAAGAAAAAAGAGGCCTTCTAATCGGAATCAGTGCGGAACTGCACTGACAGGACCAAACCACCTGCTGCGTCCCGCCATCCCAACGACGCAGCTGTACGTATCCCGGCTTTTCCACTCCACAAAGGCAGAGGAAGTGATGGAGTACGTCCGCGTGAAGACCAACATCACGCTGAGGGTCGTGAAGCTGGAGTCGCGCCACAGTGTGAACTTCACGTCCTTCGTGGTGCGAGTCCCGACGGAGAAGCTAGCGACTTTCATGGAAGCTAACTTTTGGCCGAAGGGTGTTGTGTATCGTCGCTTTCGTGGAACGTTACCCGACACTCAGATGACGCGCAACACGTCGTATTTTCAACGAGTGCCATAGTTTAAGTTATATATATATATATATATATATTTTAGGTTAAGGTATATATTGATATGGGCCTAGATGTTTATTTTTGTAAAATCTTTTGTTGCCTGAAATAAAACAATAAATAAAAAAAATAAAAAAAAAAAAAAAAAAAAAAAACAAAACCTGGAAACAAGGGCCGATAACCCGGCCAAATTCGAATGACTACAAAAAAGCGGCGGTTTCATACATATCGATGACCTTCTTTATTGGACGTCTTATACCTAAAACGTTGTCATACAGTCGCGTTCAAAGGTATTTTGGCATTTCTTTTTTTCACCCGAGCGTTTTTTGTTGGCAATTTTATAACCTTATTCCTAAGAATAAAAACTATGTAAAAACCAGTATCCTCGTCAAAATGACATAGATTAGGCAGCGGACCCCGGTCTTGGAAGCGTTACGGGCGTTACGGCTAAGGATGCAACAGGGAATACGCTCGGATGATGATGAATCTTAATATTATTATAATTATAATAATAATGAATGGTAATTTAAATATTTCATCAATCGAAAAATGGTATTCACAAACTTACATTATTTTTAAAAGACCTATTCAACGATATGTCATAAAATGTGTTTGTAGAGAAAAAATGTTACTCCCTCTTTACTTGTATGGTAGCTACACCGCGGACGGACAGACAGACAGCCATGGCGAAACTATAAGGTCCTTCTTTACTACGGACAATTTATATTCAGTTACATAAAAAATACAAAATGTTTTACGTTGTAAATAAATATAGTTACGCAGAAAACTTTGCTGTATGTGTGAGACTCAAATGGCCCTTTGCTTTTTTCTTTTTGTAAAACTAAACAGCTGGTGTAAACAAACAATGATATGACTTGATTTAGTTGTTTATTTTATGAAATCTAAGTGGTTTTGGGGATTTTGTGGATACATGTTGTCGATTCAAAATCGTTATTTTTTAACGCTTAACGATATAGAAATGATTTCAGTTCAGTATAAATTTCGGTAAGTATTCCAAACTTAAACCACATTCTCCCTCTAGAGGATGAATGAAATTCAGTACATTTTACTTTCCCTGTTTTTAACAGATTAAAAATGACTATTGTTATGTTCGCTTTTTGTGCCATAGAATGTGACTTTTTTGAGCAAGTGGTACGAAAATAATATTTATATATAATTACTATGCATATAATTTACACACTTGTAAATAAAAACTACATAAAAACATAAATACTTACCACTTGGCACCTCACCGTAAATCGTCGAGCGTAAACTATGCTTGCAAGTATCTACCTACGGGCGCCCAGCTGGCCGCTCGCTGCTGAATGAACCGCTGGCAAGCTAACTCGCGTGCGCCCGGCCGGCCGCCTACTGCTGAATCATGGTATAATAAAATAAGGTATTCTCTGTCCGAGAACGAACTTGACTACGTCACGAAAGTGTTGCCACTGATTGTTCTTTTCAGTAAATTTAAGGACTTTCTCAATTAGTTCATTAATATTAAATAAAATGTTAAGTAACTTAGCTATTAAGAATCTCGCGATTCTCGCGTGATTCATCAATTCAAAATTTTATAAATTGATAAAATGGATTATTAATTTGAAATTGGTATATAAAGTTCAAAAATGCATTTCGCTCGGGTAATTCAATTTCACACAGAGGCAACATATTACACTGATGACGTAGTCAAGTTCTTCCTACGTCATCAGCTGTCACGGAGAGAGAATACCTTATTTTATTATACCATGTGCTGAATGAAGTGAACCGCTGGCAAGCAAACTCGAGTGCGCCCGGCCGGACGCGCTGAATGAACGTTCATGACATGTCATGTCCGAACATGACATGACATGACAACTCGCCCGATGATGATTCAACGCATCGATACCGCTAACGCCCCCGGCACCGGGCGGCAAAAGGTATTACTTAAATAAATAAACGCTAAGTGCATCTACTTTTGCGTGATTTACATCTCTATTTGTGGATTTTAACTACTTTTAGGATTCCGTACCCAAAGGATAAAAACGGGACCCTATTACTAAGACTCCAGTGTTCGTTTGTCCGTCTGTCTTTCTGTGACTAGGCTGTATCTCATGAACCGTGATAGCTAAACAGTTAAAAAGCCAATGCAACCTCTTGGCGTTGTTTTGTTTTTTTTTTTCGCCAGAAATGAAATCTGGGTCATATATTAGAGAACCAAAAGTAGTCAATGTAAAAAAAATCCAAAAAAAATGGGGCTAGCAATTCATCACTATTTAGATTACATTTTCCACCTATACGCCCACTAGTATGCTAAACGTGGTCCTGTCTACCCCGTAAGGGATAAAGACGTGATAATATGTATATATGTAAGTATGTATGATAGATGAAAGATTCTAATAAAAATAACCCCTGTAAAAAAATAGCAATTATTACCTAACGGATCGTACAGATTTTTTTTTACATATTGTATAGTATACAAACAAGTTTATTTATTGTTGACTTGTCTGTTTTCTACTTAAGTGTACTTCGGCTCAACACGTTTCGACCGGTTCGTGACTAAGTTAAGAAGGTCATCGATATGTATGAAACCGCCGCTTTTTTGTAGTCATTCGAAGTTGGTCGGGTTATCGGCCCTTGTTTCCAGGTTTTGTTTTTTGTTTATATCTTTTTACATACGAAACATTTCTAGCTGAAAATTCGCAATGCGTTATTCTACTATAGGTACTAATTTTTAGTTCACACCCGCACGTCTTGCGTTGATCCGTCTTCTTGTATGTTGACCGTCAAAATTATGATAGGATAATTTTGATTTTTGTAATATTATTTGATAACTGATGTACCTACACTTCCCAATTTTTTTATGGATTTAATAGGAGTCGAGATGGATCGAATACAGTTTTTAATGAGCTTATACGTTTTCTCTTAAAGGCGCTGCGAATTTCTTTTTGTATTTCAAAAAAAGCGCGATTACTCGAAAATTATAAATATTTTCTTAAATATAATTATGTGTGCCATTAGCACATATCAAGAGCTACTAATGTGAAATTATTCTACATGCGCACATATAACAGTTTTAGAGCACAACGATTTCGCTAAACGTTACTCCAGCAGGAAACTCGATATCTTAAAAACCTGAACCATCACATATTCCATATTCGCCGCACATACTTCCACAAATATAAGCAATCTGACCATGCACATTGTTTCTCCTTTCGATCAGTAGTTTAGAAGTTTCCTGCTGGAACAACGTTACCCTAGCAGGAACCGTTTTTTCCATTTTTTTCCAAAACGACAACCCCCACAAATTATTTATGCCGGGCACATTTACAGCATATTGGGTACTAATTATATATTCCACTCATATCTCTCTAGGAGCTACTTTCTAGGTAGAGTAACGCACACGCTCTGACCGGGGATCGAACCCGGGACCTCTGGGTGGCGGACTAGCATAGTGACCACTACGCCACGGAGGTCGTCATTAAAGATATGAGATTTAAGCCGTCGGTCCCGGTCACTGTCTTTGACATTGGTCGTTACCTAAAACCATGTCAGAGGCCTTTAAGGCGGTTTAAAAACTCTGACACTAGTGTTAGTCACTAACACTATAAGAAGAAGAATAAGAGAGATCATGACTCCATTTTTGAAGCGTACTGTACATCTTTATTCCTAATGGGACAGACAGAGCATTGTGGGTCTTGCGGCTCTAAGATGAAAAAGGCATACATTAATTGATTAGGAACACCGCAAGACCATATCAGTTGTCGTGCCCCCAGCGCGAGGCAAATTCAAATTCAAATATATCTTTATTATCATAGGATATATTTATTATATCTCTTTATAATAGTTTGACGTCACATGATTACTTACAGCTAAGTTTACTACCGCTTCCAAAGCGCTAGTGCAGAAGACATCTATACATATAATCTATACATATAATAAAACAGTAAAAAAAGTGTGTCTGTACATTAAATATATTTCCAAAAAAAATATTGGGGGCGATGGAGACGTAGTAATAGAGTAAGAATTTAAAAAAAAATGTCTGTCTGTTTGTCTGTTTGTCTGTTTGTCTGTATGTCTGTTTGTCTGTTTGTCTGTTTGTACACGCTAATCTCCGGAAATACTGGACGGATTCGAATGAAACTTTTTTTGTTATATAGCTATTAAGCCTGGGCAACATATAGGGTATAAATGATTTTGGAAAATGGAACGCCTGATGCAGAACTATAATGGTCCAGCTAAACTATAAGAGATATAAAAATGTCGTCTTAGTAAAAATTGCTCAGCCTGATGAGCATTTTCCAGAGACATAAAGTCCACGCGAACGAAGTCGCGGGCTTCGGCTAGTAGTAAATAAAAGCACAGTACCTACATCCAAAAAGGGGTGTGGGTACTTGAAATAGTTCGCCTCCCTGATTACTGAATATCTTGCTTATCTTGCTATCTATTAGCTTGATCATACCGGCCCTTTTCAGGGTACCCGGGGTACGCGGAAGGAAAGGGATGGGAAATTTTCGATTTTGCCGCCCCCTAAGATATGGCGCCCTAGACTCTAGCCTAGTCAGCCTGCTTTTAAATCCGCCACTGTTTTCAGATGAGACAATAGCATATTGCTAGATTTCACCTTGATTTGGTCGAATAATGGTCTAAACCTAGTAACAAAGTTAGTCTGCGTTTTATAATAAGACGGTTTATGTTTAATAAATAAAGAAAGAAGCAGTTACATATAAGTTTTTTTTTCTTTTTTCCCGAGCAGCACATACCTACTTAATTTAGGTACTTACATCGCAGTTGACGTCATTCTGGATAGCGTTGTACAGGTCCCAGAATCCCTTTCCGTTCTGGAAGGACAGTGCAGCTGATGCGGCCAGGCTGCTAATCTTCGTGAGGCCAGCTTTGAAGCCGGGCAGTCCTGGCAACAAAATGTATGGTTAAAAAGTTTATTTGTCAGGCAAATTAAAAAAAACCCCGACTTTCAAGCGTTCACCATAAACTTTTCAACCGTTGAACCGATTTTCAAATCCTTAATTAAGTTTCAGAGACCTATCTTACGATATCTACCAGTGGCGTTGGGTGAGAATTTGGGCTAGTAAGTGCTTACAGCTATAAAACTATGAAATGAATTAAATACCTACCTTATAAAAAAGTTTATAAGCCGTTCACTGACCGCATATTTTTATTTTTATTGACTCAGTATGAGTAACATGTGTCTAAGCGTGTTTATACAAAATTTGTCATTGTAAGTGTATTCGAAAAACCAGTGAAATTTTATGTATTTTGAATAAGTGGGTGTGTGCAATCCAGTCATGCTGCTAGTTTACGGCTTATGAAAATAGTAAATGGACATTTTAATGCGCGGTGCGCCGAAGTACGTAAATAATAATTGTTTCTAGTAATGAATAGGTATATTCGAAACCCCTAAGGGAACTCGATGGGAATCGGCTTCTAAGGAGGCTTCGCCACTGATATCTACTATGACGCAAAAAATATCATTCCCGTGTTACACATAAGTGAATGTAGAAGACGAGCTACATGCTACATACACGGTGATTTTTCATTTGTTTTGAAGCCGAAGGCCACTTCATAGGCATCGTTAGTAAGACCTAATTAGCTAGTCAAAATAAAAATTCAGAAACAAAAAATGTTATCTAAAACTCGAAAGTAAAATTGTGAGATCAATTAGTAGTACCGCAGCCATACATCGCCCGCCGGCCGGCCGGGGTCATCGACACTACGCAGCTGTTTGACCGGCGTATAACTACGTGGTCTCGATCGGAAATCATTTACGCAACTTTTTTATCTTATGACATACAGAAATTTGGATAACGTATATGGATAGAGGAATTTATTTACTATACGACATTTTTTTTTCCAAAACCAATGAAAAGTCAGCGTGTAGATGACTTGTATGGTCTAAACAAAACGTCAACCATACAAGGTACTTTCCTGAAGCAAAAATAAATTATTGGGTACTGTTATGAAAATAAAACGGCACAAAATATTGTCACTTGCAATAGACATATCCTTTTTCAATGTGATTTTAAATGTAATATTGCAGAAAAACTAATAATAAAAGCGCTATTTACTAACAAAGACGTCATCTGTTTGTTTTCATTTCACAAAAGGAAAGTAGCGAATGGCACTGGGTAAATGGTTTTTTAATCTTTATTAAAGTAAAAGAACAGGGTAAATAACTACATTATCTAGCTTAACATGTCTTTGTTCAGCTCAGTTGCAAGTGTAGCGTCTATTAATGTAATGTGGAACATAAAACCTTCCACCCTTGACGTCTCCGCGACTTCCTGCCGACCTAGAAGCTCAGGAGTTGAGAACAAGAAATTGAAATGAGATACTTTTTTCTAAACGTCAAAACAAACATTTTATATGGGATTTGTATGAAAAACAGGCAGATGACTTCATAGTTTCTTAAAATCAAATATACTTAGTTTCATACGTAAACGTAGTCTTGCTTTTATTTTGAAATTACTTGTCAGATTTCGGTAAAATTTTGTAATTTCTAAGAAATTGCATACATCTAGGCATTTGACTAGTTTTCAAATTTAAAATATGAACTTCAAAGAAAATATACGGGTGTAGAAGTTTCCCATACTGATGGTCAAAAATGATATATAAAATATATTCTGCATCAAGTCCATATTTGGACTATATAAACCAGTTATAGATAAGCCTTGATATGTGCAATCTCTTTGAAATTACAAAATTTTACCGAAATGTGACACGTCGATTTAAAACAAAAGCTAGACTACCTACGTTTGTATGAAAAACTAATTCTGTTCAGGGCAAGGGAACTCTTACTATTAGTTTTTCTGCTATAATAAATCTAAAATCACTTTAAAAATGGATATTATGATCAGACAAGTGACATTATTTTGCCACGTTTTATTTTCTTAACAGGACCAAATTATTCATTTTTGAACCAGGAAAGTACCCAATTGCTATACATACATACATACATAATATCACGCCTGTTTCCCGCAGGGGTAGGCAGAGACTATGGACCTCCACTTGCTACGATCCTGACAAACCTCTTTTGCTTCATCTAAACTCATTAATCTCTTCATACATGCCCTTCGGTTACGGGTACTTTTTACCTCTCCTTTTTTACCCTTCCAATTGCTATAACATTACAATTAGGTGAGGTATGTTGACAAGTACTTACTGAAGGGTGCTATCAATTCTGATTTAACTGAAATTAATGGGTAAAGTTGGAAAGAGTTATGAGTGTTGACGAAGCAAAAGAGGTTTGTACGGATCGTAGTAAGTGGAAATCCATAGTCTCTGCCTACCCCCATGGGAACAGGCGTGAGAATATGTATGTAAAGTTGGAAAGACTCTCCTGCCCCATTAACCATCGATTTTGCATATAACCTTCCTTTTTGGAAGTCGGTTAGTTATATTCGATTAGGTACTTGAATGAATTACGCGGAGCTCAGAGGCCCGGAGGAAAAACGCGTTGCTAGCGCTTTCGCAAGTTAAGCAATAGTGGGCGTCCGCACTTGGATGAGTGACCACAAGTGGCAAAAGTAAATATAGAGCTCCTATGTGCACCAGAAGGCACGTTAAGGGGCAGAATTCAGAAGTTTTAGAATTTTAAGGACCTCCCCATTTGTAAACCGATCACGTAGGGTTATGTATGATTTTTTTTGAATAGTTGCCTAATATTTATTTATGCCTAATAAAATATAAATTATTTATAAAAAATCACATGTTTGTTGTGTCGGAGCCCCTTAAGAATTTATTTTATTCGGTTTTTAGTATTTGTTGTACGGAAATAGGCACATCATCTGTGAAAATTTGCTGTCTAGCTGTCTACTATCACGGTTCATGAGATATACAGCGCGGTGACAGACGGACGGACGCCCGGACAGCGGAGTCTTATTAATAGAGTCCCGTTTCTACCCTTTGGGTAAGGAATCCTCAAAACGATGAGTTAGGTATGTTTATGCGGATGACCTTAGTATTTTTAATATTTAGGTAAATCAAAGCATACCTTTCCGATCTTTATCATGATGCCTGTTGACCAAGCACATAAGATGCTCCTGGCAGTGCGGGGCCTTCACCGAGTGCAGATAGGCTCTGTAAACCCTCAGGACGGGTTCGATGACCTCCAGGTTGAGGGTGTCGGTGATCCGGTCCACCAACGCGTTGTAGTCGCCGCGGCTGGCCAGCGATTGGGAGATGGACTCGCCCATTTTGAGCGTTTGCTGCGGGAGAGACATAATATGTGAAATATCCTATAGTCATAACAAACTCAGTTGAGTCCGAATGATAGTGCCTAACAGCGCGTACTGTCGTGATGAATTAATAAAAAAAAAACACATGTTGGTCCTCCCATATCCCAAAATTTTTCATTTAGTCGTGTTGGTCGGCTCTTTATTTATTCTCACATCGATTCTTTATTTATTCTCATTAAATTATTTGTTCGATTTTAACTTTACAACAAATACATACATTTCATGATATAAAAATAGATACTACTTCATATTTTTAATCATAATTTTATTTACCACATCTAAATTATAAGTTCATTCAAATGTAAAACATATATTTTCTACATCAATAAAAACATAAATACGCACGTGGCACGAGCCTCCCCCGCCGCACTTATGACTTATACTTCTTTCATATTAAATCATGCATTATAAAACTCAAAATTATGTCAAAAAATGGTTTAGGTTAATAAATGTTATGACTACAGAAACATTATGTGAAAGAACATGATGTCAAACTATGGTTATGCCCATGTTATGATTAAAAAGAATATGACAGTTATTATGACAAAACAATATTATAAATTAAAAAAATTAGGAGAATCAAGAGGAACCCTCAAAAATCATACCTTGACGTATTCCACTGCTGGCGCCACGTAGCCTGACACATCCGTGTCCATATCTAGATATTTCTTCAGGATGTAGTTGACGAGCGAGGTGATGGACTTAGTGGGGTTCTTTAGGTTCAGGTGGGTGGTCTTGGGCAGGCCTTGCGAGTCCAGGAAGCCGTTCAGGATGTACTGGATTGAGGTCATGTACCTGAAATAATTAATTATGTGTTTGTAATTTTTATTATGAACAATAATGATATAGAAACTCATAATAAGAATGGGAACAGACAGCTCGAAAGGGTCGGCTTCGGCGGACATTCTGCGATCAAATTGCAGACGTTCTTAAAATAATTGGCCAAGTGCGTGTCGGGCCACGCGCAGTGTAGGGTTCCGTAGTTCCGAATGCCAACTTTGAGTTTATGCCACTAAAAACGTTTAAAAACTAATTATCGATTGAATTTGTATGAAATTTCTTTTTCTGAGTACATTTTATAAGTTGATCGCCTATAACTTTTTAATTTGTATACCCTACTTAGCTCTGATAGTTTTCCTTTAAACTACATTATATGTACTATAGCTGTGAATTTTTTTACGTGGCCATATATAACCGTTTAGCAGATGAAGGGGGGGGGGGGGGGGGGGACACTTGCCTCCAACAAAAATTTTCACTTTAAACCCAAATATTTCAGAAACGGATCCCTAAATCCAAAAATGGTGTTAACAAGCTCATAATGTTTTTGAAAGACCTATTCAACGATACCCCACACAATATTTTTGTCGAGATAAAAAATATTGACTACCTCTTTACTTGTATGGCAGCTAAACTAAAAAAAAAATATTTTTCCAGATTTTATTTTACGACTTTTTCGCCATGATTAATATACATATCTATGCCAAATTACAGCTTTCTAGTACTTGTAGTTTCTGAGTAGGACCGCGGACAGACAGACAGACAGACAGACAGACATGGCGAAACTATAAGGGTTCCTTGTTTACTACGGAACCCTAAAAAGGAGAGGTAAGAAGTACCCGTAACCAAAGGGCATGTATGAAGAGATTGATGAGTGTAGATGAAGCAAAAGTGGTTTGTCAGGATCGTAGCAAGTGGAGGTTCATAGTCTCTGCCCACCACTGTGGCGTGAAACAGGCGTGATATTATGTATGTATGTATGTATGTATGTATGAACAGACTGATCTTGGCTTATGAGGTATTGTTGGAAGCGTTTTGGCTGTTCGTTGGTTACAGGCTATTGACGTCACATAATTATTTGATATAGGCCATAGAGTAATGAACTCGAATAACCGGCCAAGTGCTAGTCGGACTTGCATACAAAGGGTTCCGTACTACGGTATGGTCCACCTATTGTAGCTTTTGGCTCAATAAAGTTTTTAAATAAATATAAAAAATAACAAAGGGTTCCGTACCATTCTCTATAAGAAATCACGTCTGTTGTATGGGAGCCCCACTTATTATTTTATTCGGTTTTGAGCATTCGTTGTTATAGCGGCAACAGAAATACATCATCCGTGAAAATTCCAATTGCCTAGCTATCACGGCTCATGAGATGCTGCCTGGTAACAGACAGACTGACAGACACGCTGACAGCGGAGTTTTAGTAATAGTGGTAATAGGGTCCCGTTTGTACCCTTTGTGTACAGAACTTTAAAGAGATTATCAAATTATAATCAAATGAAAGTACTTAATTTGCACTTTTCGTTACTCCTCGCTGAGCTTACATAAACTGGTTAGAAATAATTGTAATAAGTTCCCGTAGTCAGCTTTTTTAAAAACTATATCACGTTCTCAATAATCTTAACAATAAAATATTTGTCCTATGTTTACTTTTATAAGGTTTTATTTGTTAATGTTTAAAGTGTACGTGAACCAAGAAAATGAAAAATTAAAATAAGATGTATAAAAGACTAACCTTTGATAAACTTCAGGCTTCGCCACAGACACCACGGTGTCCGTCAAGTATTTCGCAGCCGCCTTGATCCAGTGCCTCCTAAACGAGTGGTTCTCGAAGTTCTTCAACATCAGCTCGAAACTGATCCTACCATCAGGTCCAGTAAACGCTTTCATGGCTCGTTTCAAGCCAGACTTCTCCCAAACGGTTTTCCCCAACTCAGAATTGATAAATAAGTCCCAATATAAGTGAACCTTTTCTAGAAAGGGTGGAAGGAAGTCTGCATGGCCTTTGTGGTCTTCAGCACGTTTGTTGCTTTCAGGGTTCGATAGAGAACTTAGCGTGTTCATAATTAAAGGTAAAACGCTTTCGGCGCCATTATTCTTATTTCCTAAAAATCCTGAAGCGAGGCTTAATATTCCTTCTAGGTTAAAATCGTTGTCCTTTTTGGCTTCCCTCTTCTGCCTTGGTTGGTTGTTGTTCCCCATCTGTGACGCGAACATAGACACCATTGTTCCAATCATGGCGGGATCGATTTTGCCATCTTGTCCTCCAAGTAGACTGCCGAGTCCTGAAAAATGTGAGAAAATATAGGTAATATACACTAGGATAAAAAGAAAGAAAACATATATAAATTATATTCGGGTAACAAAGTATAAAATTAACAAAAAATTATCCAAACAAGAACTTACGTACGAGACTTAGGTAAGAACCTATATGTGTTAACGGAAATGTTTGTAATCCGTCATTGTATACAATTCTTAGGAAATGTATATAATTCCTAAAACCGCCCAGAAAGGTGTGAATTAATTTATATTAGACACATTTCCTAGGTAATCTATACATTTCCTAAGTAGCTGTCGGAAATGTAATTAACGCTCTATCAAATTGGTACCAAAAACGGTATAATAAAACAATTGTATTCTAGATCTCAGATTAATGTTCGTCCGAGAGATCTTCTACTTGCTAAGGATGTTCCAAGTACAGAAATTCCCCTTCGTTCTAACCTACATTCCACAGCAAAGATATTTTTGTGTCTGTGTTATTTTTGCACTACGCTTGTGTTTTTGTCACAGGAAACCTAACGAACCTAACCTACACTCCGTGGTTAAGTTGTTATATTCGTAGAAAGCGTTCGTTATAATCATTTACTAATATGATATTGGAAATGTTTACAATTAGGAAATTTATACATTTCCCAGAATATGTGTGTATGAAATAATCTCTGAAACAATATTTAATACATTTCCTTATTAGCTTCGGAATTGTAAACATATCCTAGGTATTGTAAAAAATTCCTTAGTTTTATACATTTCCGTTGACATATCTATAGAATACCGAAAAAGCGGTCAGGTTGACGACCTCCGTGGCGTAGTGGTTACCATGCTAGTCCACCACCCATAGGTCCCGGGTTCGATCCCCGGTCAGGGCAAGTTGGAAAATGGCCTTTTTCAAATTGTCCTGGGTCTTGGATGTTTATCTATATATGTATTTGTTATAAAATATAGTATCGTTGAGTTAGTATCCCATAACACAAGTCTCGAACTTACTTTGGGGCTAGCTCAATCTGTGTAATTTGTTCCTATTATATATTATTATATTTTATAGTTTAGTAGCACTGATTTTTAGCTGGTATCAAGTAACTCATCACATTTTAAATTCTTATCGGGACAGATAGAGCATTTTGGGTCTTGAGCCTCTAAGCACACAAAGCCCAGGGCTACAAGACCCAAGACCATTGAGGTGGGCGAGAAGGTGGAAAAACTAAATAAATTGCTGTAACTTGCAAGCCGAATCATGATTTGCATTTTATACCCTCGATCGGTTTTTACGATCTGCACGAAAAGAGAAGCAGCAGGTGCATTCTTAATTTATTTACTTATTTAAACTTTATTAACAAAATACAATGCATTATCTAACAAAACAACTATAATTTTTATATTTTCTTCATGACTAGCATCATCAGCATGGTAAGCTCTCAACGGCCCACTGTTGGACATAAGCCTCCTATTGTTTGCACCATTGGATCCTATCCCCAGCCTTAACTACCCAGTTTTTCCCAGCAATCCGTATACATTATACTAGTAAATATTTGATATCCAAATCGTCAACATAATAAATTCTACACGTATACCCAGAACAACATAAGTTACATAGCATTTCGTCAATATTGTTGTTTAACTTGCGTAAATACATCACTGTTTATGTCAAACATCTGAAATTAGTCAAACATTTAGTTTACAGAGTCTACAATCATGCAAGTTATTACTTATGACTATACACCATTTGTTTAGGAAATTAAATATAGATAAACATTAAACAGTCTTCACATGTATTTTAATTAAAATATACACTTTATAAATCAATAAAAGCTGGCACTTGGCATCATTTGTCTGATTTTAATTTAGTGGACTAAGTTTAGGTATTAATTCGTCGGAATCTTTTTTCAAATGTTTGTCAAGCTATTAATTTGGGACTGATTTGGAAAATTATTTTTTTGTTTGTAAGGGCATACTCATATTTGTTGTTGTTGTTGTTGTTGTATATCTTAATTGTACATAAACTGTGATATTTAATTTATTATTTATTGAGAAAAAAGTAATAACAACAAAAAAAAAACTTAACTAAACTATATTAAACTAAGCTATAAAATAAACTTATACTAAATTATGCTAAATTTAAAAAATCTCATCTTGTCCATGCGGCATGGTTGCAAGAACGCTGGCTGCGTTTCCTCGCTGGATAGCAATGCTGATCCGTTGGGCGAAAAAACAGCCAGCCCTCTTGTCACCTGCAGCGGCTATCAGTCGCGGGGAGATAAACATAAACTTGTTAGGGGGTCCCATAGATATTTTATCAAAATCAGTTGTGTAGTTTGAGAGCGAAGTAGTTTTCAGTTTTGAAAAAAATATTAATGCAATAAATTTAAAAGATGTTTAGTAGATACCTGATAAAACATCCCCAGCATCATTCCCATTGGCATTTCCAAACATGGCGCCGAGGTTCTTGGCATTATCCCCCTGCATCAGACTGCCAACTATATTCCCCAAAGCCGCCAAACCATTCATGTTGCCATTCCCCCCATCTCCCATGTTCTGGAGAAATGAAGATGCCAGGTCCAGAAAAGGGTTTTCATCGTCACTACGACCTCCCAGAATTGGCAGGGTGAGGATCTGGCAGAGCAGGAGTATTAAGCTGATTTTCGCCATCTTTTACCTGAAACGATAAAAATATTTTTTATAGTTATTGCAACATAGCACCGTGACATTGAAAGTGCAAAGATTATGGTTTGTTTATTTTAAGCTAGAAATAGCTTAGAATGTACTTAATATTTTATTATGTTCTTTTGACTAGCCGAAAGCCGCAACTTCGTTCACGTGGACTTTATGTCTCTGGAAAATGCTCATCAGGCTGAACAACTTTTACTAAGGCGCCATTTTTATATCTCTTATATTTTAACTGGACCATTATATTTCTGCATCAGGTGTTCCATTTTCCGAAATCATTTATACCCTATATGTTGCCCAGGCTTAACAGCTGTTTAACAAAAAAGTTTTATTTGAATAAGTCTAGTATTTCCGGAGATAAGCGTGTACTAACAGACACACAGACAAACAGACAATTTTTTTTATTCTTACTCTTTTACTGTCGCTATCGCACCCAATCTTTTTTTGGAAATATATTCAACTAGCTGTACCGGGCTTCGCTCCCCGTGGGAATTCCGGGATAAAGTACCCTACGCCTTCCCCGAGTCTCAAACTATATCCATACTAAATTTTATCCAAATCGATTCAGTAGTTTAAGCGTAAAGAGGTAACAAACAAAGAAACAAACAAACAAATATACAAACTCACTTTCGCATTTATAATATTAGTAGGAAGTAGGATAGGATAGTAGGAAGTAGGATAGGATGTACAGACACACTTTTTTACTGTTTTATTATATGTACTTATAGATATAGATATTTCAACAAATGTTATCTTTTAATTAAAACTCCATCATTGTTTGATGTTACCCGACGTAACTGGCTGGTTTTCTAAATTTCAATCAAAAGTTGAAGAAAATTATGAATAATTGTTTATTTTCAAACAACTCGGAAACAACCCATATTTTCATGAAACATGTTTTCATTATGTTGGTAATAATAAATAATTAATATGATAATATGCAATGCACGCACTCTTGGCGTCCCGCGGCAAGCAGACTTATATAAACTTAACTTTATTTTATTATTTTTTGTTTGGAAAAATGGTTTAAAACCGTATTTATGAATTGTAACGTGAAAAATTGGAAATAATGTACTAAATTGAACTACCTGCAATATCTACAAAGACCTAAAACAAATGTTTAAAATGTTTACAAAATGCTCCATACAAAAGTGTGCAGCCGGCCAGACGCCCGGGCAATTTGTATGGGAATGTCAAACTTTTTTCTGTTTTTTGATTTTTGTTTTATTATCATTAAGGGTCCTCCCCGTGAAATAAAATACCCTGAATTTTCCTTTGCAAAAAATACTAAAAACGGCCATTTTTGACTCTTTTTGTAAAGGTTTCTAAACCGGATAGTATTTCAATGACTTTCGAGGTTCTAATGAAACTTCAGGATACTAGCTAAAAAGTTGTACGAGGGTTTCTAATAATCTCACTCACAGAAAGAGAAATTAATTTTTTTGTGTTTTCAAGGTCGCTAGCGCAGGGAGGAGCCTTAAACTTTGGTGATCTAGTATAGCCCGTGCTTCGATTAATGACGGTTAAGTCTCTACCACGTTTATATTTATTATATTTAAAATGTGTTAATATTGGATATTGAAATTTGATTGAACGATCAACATAGAACAAAAACACGGCGACAGCAAGTCGATTAATGCATTTGAGAGTATGATTTATACAAAAAATTCATATCGGATTCATCGCAGTTTCTCGTCCGGAATCCAGATGGCGTGGTGAGGAAAGTGAATGCATTAGTGTTGAATTTACTTTTTGCGATGTCGACGACGGATGTCACTTTTTTACCAAATCGTTATTATTACCTAGGTAATAGGGGTGATGACAGAGTCTGAAAAGTATGATTGTAATTAGTCCGTCTTTTAAATTATCCAAAAATAGACCCGTATTTTTCAGTTTCCCAAAAATGTTACAAAGATACGGAGCGTCAAAGTTCCGGAGTGGGGGCTTGCGACGTCACACTTAATAAAAAAATCGTACCCAGCCGTGACGTCACGCGATTGTCATTTTTGGTTAGTCAGAGAAAAGAAAAAATATGTGTACAATATTTTTTGATAATCTAACCGAAGGACCAAAAATATTTTTCTATTCGTCATGCCTGTATTTTTTGCAATATAGGTAGGTAAATATCTACATATTATTAAAACTAATTAATCTACTAACAAAAAACTTTAAGACAAAAATAATTACTGCAACGATATTAAAAATTCGTTCGGTAGAATGCACAAAACGCTAGCCGCATTGCTACGTTGGATGACTTGTTTGTTAAGCGAAAAAGGATTTTTTTATTTATTGTTTAGTTTTTTCCCCTGGTAAGTCATTACAATTACTGACAGTTTACAAAGTTATAATCTGCATTTTGGATACAGATTACAGTACTGAGGTGCTATTTTTCAAACGCGGAGTCACTAAACGAACGATTCTTTGTATGGAAAAACCATTCGTATAGGTGACTCCGCGTTTCAAAAATAGCACTTCAGACCCTTTATTTCTAACGGGGTAAACAGACCTAGGACCGTAAGATCCAAGCCACGCATAGATAGGCGGACGTAAATATGGAAAATGGGAATGAAGGAAGGAAGCGATCGGTTTTTCTCGCCCTCCGTTTTACGACCTGCATATGAAGAGAAGCAGCTCGTACATTCTGCGTTTTTACTTTTATCCCAGACTAGCATGTAAGACATTTTTGATACTCTAACTAAGACGTAAATAATATTTTAACAGACTCCCAAAAATAAGAAATACAACTTAAAAGGGACATACTGGTAATAAACGAGCGGGCTATATAGATCACTGTAGTATAATGAGAATAAAATAACAGACAAAGATTTAAAAAAAATGCGACACTTCTATACAACGTGTGCAGCCGCCCGGGCAATTAGTACGGGTATGTGATTTTTTTTTGTTTTAGATAATTAAAAGAGAAATAATTCTATTATACATATTTTTTGGGTACCTCGAACGGGTTTCGCAGCGCACGCAACGGAAGCACTCAAAGATGAATAATTTTCCCCGTTTTTTCCACATTTTCGACTGTTTTTACGCTCTTTTTAGTCGCAACGTGATGTTTTATAGCCTAAAGCCTTCCTCGATAAATGAGCTAAAGAATTTTTCAATTCGAACTAGTAGTTCCTGAGATTAGCGCGTTCAAACAAACAAACAAACTCTTAAGCTTTATAATATTAGTATAGATGGGCGGTCTAATTGCTTAGAGCGATTTCTTCCGCCCTCAATCCTCCTCAGTGGAAATCCATTAAGAAATCTGTCCATCAAGCAGCAAACATTTTAAAGTTTCATCGGCTAAGTAAAATACTGTGTACGAAAAATTGGCAGATGATGGATTAAGTTAAAAATGTACATTGGATTACTTATGATATGAATAATGAATAAGTTTTTTTGCAAAAAATCATTTTTTCGTACAAGCTTTTATTTTGGGGCCTAAGTATTATTAAGACAAATAAAATAAGCCCAAACTCGATGGGGTTGCGGTGATTCAATACTCAATACTCAATACTCAATATTTTATTGCAAACCATAAAGTACATAAGATGTTAACAATACAGTTTAAAATCATTTATGGACCCTGTTTGCACAGCAATTTGGTTAGATAAGAAGAGGTCGCACTCTGGGAGTGCCGGTAGAAGTGAAAACTTTAATATTAACGTTGTGCATTTTTGATATATGAAACAGCAGGCGCAGGCATACATTTTCGCCGCGCCGTAGAAAGAGAGGGGGATACTCTATCTCCTACGCCGCGCCAGCTGTCTACTCTCCATCCGTCTTACGAATTTTCGATCAGGTCACGTGTCCTGACGCGAGCGTGTCCTGACGCGAGTTTAACATTTTTTACCCATTCCAAAAAAAGTGCACAACGCCGCTAAAGAAGTTTTCACTTCAATAAGGTTAGTATAATATTGTCATATTCATATAGTTTTAAAATTATATTATATTTTAACATTATATTCAATATTTTTGGACATTGGCCACCTTTCAACTCCATCATCAGATCAGTTCAATGCCATCATATTATTGCATTGTCACGCGATATACGTATGCGTGCGGTATACAGTCGGAAACCGGGAAATGGGTGAAATTTAACTTGTAATGTTTTATTACAGACAGATAAACGGACAACAGGACAGGTGAAAGTAAAGAAAACCTTGTAATATCTGTAAAGATAGCAGAATGGAATACATATGGAGATAGATAATTTGGTTAGTTTTCGCGAAATATTCCGGTCTGATCTACCAAACGGATCCACTGTTTTTATTATTATTTTGTTACATTTCTGAAGGACTTACAGCTTTAATACAGATAATATAGAAGCAATAAAAAATAGAAAG
Organism: Acrobasis consociella; assembly: GCA_963555685.1. Taxonomy (NCBI): domain Eukaryota; kingdom Metazoa; phylum Arthropoda; class Insecta; order Lepidoptera; family Pyralidae; genus Acrobasis; species Acrobasis consociella. Next base: position 4,752,055 of record OY743127.1, read on the forward strand.
CCATTCATAAGTCTCCACAAGTAGAAGTAAAATAAATAACCGGCCAAGTGAGAGTCGGACTCGCGCACGAAGGGTTCTGTACCATTATCTATAAAAATCAAGTTTTTTGTATGGTGCCACCCTTAAATATTTATTTTATTTTGTTTTCAGTATTTGTTTTTATTGTTATAGCGGTAACCAGAAATACATAATTTGTAAAATTTCAACTGTCTATATAGCTATCGCGGTTCTTGAGATACAGCCTGACAGACAGACGGTCAGACGGACAGACACTGAAGCATAACTTTAGCTAATATGCTGATAGTGTGCATTGCTGCTTGTTTTTGCATGATTGTGATGTCTATATGACGGTCTAATAGGTCATAATACCGCCGGAGGCTCTTGGCTATTACTCCGATGGCTCCGATAACGATGGGTACTACAGTACTATTGTCCTTGTGTTCCAAAAACGGGCTATTATTGTATTTTATTGTATTGTATTGTATTGCAAGCCTCCCTAGATCGGTCATTTTGGAAATCTTTGGGAGAGGCCTATGTCTAGCAGTGGACGTTGTGCGGCTGAAATGATGATTGTATTGTACAGTAAGTAGAAAATTTCACAGCATATAACAGTAAAACAAACAAAAAAAAATCAACAACAAACATCAGTGGTTTATGTAAATCTTTGATTATATATTTCTACTTCATACTCAAACTACCTACTATATGTATAATCAATGATGTTACTGTCTTATAATGTTCTGTTGAATCTATTTTTGTAATATGTCAGTATAAATAAATAAATATATATAGTTTTTGTACAGAGGACGCTCAGGTCGCGGGCTCATGGTTTTTCATAGGTAATTATTTATTGTGTCAATCACAGGTACATACAATGGGTGTTAGGTACATAAAGTCAAGTATCGTTGAGTTGCGACTTGCGCTGTCAGGCATACAAAGTCATATCACTTAAAGGCGCGTCTCTGAGTTTTTAATTTTCAAATCTATCAAAATTGGCACATAGAGATGGCAGCTCACACGAATAACAAAAAGAGACAGTGTTGAATATGCTTTAAAAATATTTGTTGCATTTCATATAAGGCATAATTTAATTAATTGAAGTACTACTTTATTTCAATAATAGTAATTAAAAGATTTTAATGTTTTAATTATTACCTATAACGCCATCTAGTGACAAGAAGGAGAAATAATTATGTTTGTAAGGCGATGGGTAGACATGTCTTCTTCTTCGTCGTGTCGGTGACTGAATGTTCCAAATCAAATTATTCCCGACCAGTAGGAGGCCACAGCAAGAGCATTGTCTGTGCACTGCATCAAGTCGGCCATTGAACACGAAGCAGGACATGAGGAACAACGGAGAAGGTGCGGCATTATCTGCCTCGGTTGGCCGCACTGACATTGTTTGTGGGTTGTAGTTTGCTCTGTTGGTAAAACCCCATTTTTGTATATTACTCCTGCATCGTCCCACTTGGGTCCTCAGTCTGTTGAGTGACTTCCAGACAGACCATGGCTGGTCGTGGCCTGAGGGCAGTGACTCTGCAGGAACAATGAAATGAAAATGATGACTGGTAGACATGTCGATAGTAACAAATGCTTATCAACTTTACCGTTACCATAGAAAAATACACGACATTCATTAAAGTTTTCTCCTATTGTCCCAGAAAATGGTAAATTATAAAGAAAGTATTGTCATCTGTCATTTCTATTTCACGTATCGCTTGTCAAGTGGTGCTCGCGCCTTGCGTCTGCGCATGTTAACCTGTCACGTCGTCGCGTGCGCGAATTTGTAATGCGATCGTTTAAATTGTATTCGAATAGCCAGAATTTTGTGTGATGTTATATGTGGACAGCACCTAAGCTCTTTTATGTAAATGAGGACAGTCACAAAAAATGCCTTGGTACATATAAATGTACCATTTCTTATTGAGCAGTCTAAAAACCTTTTTTTATTTAGAATTTTCTTATTTTCTGACAAGAATATTTTATATGAAAAATTTTACATTCAAAATATTGTCCCCTGTTGTCAAGGTGAAAACTTATTATAAATTGCATTTCTGACATACAACGTAGAAGGGACATACCCGTTATAAATCGAACCACGGGTATGTAATACTATTATTAATTGTGTGCCACGGGCTATACTAGATCACAATAGTATAATGGAATTAAAATAAAAGAAATAGTACAAAAAAACTGGCATTTCCATACTAATGTGTGCAGTCACCCGGGTAATATGTATATAATGTCGGGGAATATGTGTATAACCCGTGTATAATGTCGAATTTGTTTTTGTTTTTTGACTGTTATTTTATTATCATTTATAATATAATAGGAGTTATCTAGTGTAGCCTGTGGTGTGTCCCGGGTATGTCCCTTCCACGTTGTATAATCTGACCCCAGGGACATCACTAAATAAAAATAAATACCTGCTCAAGTACTTATTCACAAACTAAACAAACAAAATACTAAAAGGTACTATTCATCCTATTCCTACTATTCCTATTCCTTCTTTCCTTCTATCCTTTCCTTCTAATCTTCTTCTTCTAATATTATTAATGCGAAAGGGAGTTTGTATATTTGTTTGTGTGTTTATTTGTTTGTTTGTTATCTCTTCACGCTTAAACCGATTTGGATGAAATTTGGTAAGGATATAGTAGGAGACTCGAGAAAGGACATAGGGTACTCTTTATCAAGAAATTCCCACGGGGAGCGAAGCCCGCGGATACAGCTAGTCTACATAAAGAGCTCGTTGACCCGGTGGAATTAAGTATTGCCAGCGCTTACGCAAGTTGAGCAACCCCGGGCGGGGACTGCACTTGGATGGGCGACAGTACCATAAAAATTAAATTTTTAGATAGCCCCGGTTGTCTTATTTGCATCAGATGCTTTTCTGCAGCTTGAAAAATCTGACACCAGTGTTGGCCGATATACGCGAAAAAACAAAACTACTCTCAATTTTTGCTTGAGAAGAAAAAAAAAACACTTTGCTAGCTAATGTCAAATGGGTATGATAAAATCCCTGTCGGCTGACTAAAATTGGCTTACTTTTGTTTAGAGTGAATCACCATCGAAGAATGCGACAGGTACAACGTTTTGTTTCGACTTGTGAAATGTTTGGTTCGATTTATTATCAAGTCTTATCATTTGCTTACTAAGAAATAATTAGTGTTATCTTTTAACTCTTACTTAAGTATTTATTGCACAAGTAAATATAAAAAAAAACTACAAAAAATTAATAAAAAAAACAAAAAATACCCAGTGTCACTACCAGAATTAAGACGATTCTAACGACACCTCTCATCCACCCGTTTAGGCTGCAGAGCGTAAAACATACATAAACTAGTAGTTCGCTACGAACTTAGACCTCGCGATTATATCTTCTACTACCAAGCAAAGCAAGCAAGCAATCCAATACACGACAATTTAACACAATTAACCGACTAAACAAATTAAACAAAACTTTAAACAAGCAAGACAACAAAAAGTCATACGATTCTAGAAAAAATCAAGTCAATCTTGTAAACTTATGAAAAAATAACCATAGCGAGTTCTAAGAGTTTTAAAATTTTTGTTGGACATCTATTGTTTTTTTTGTGAACTATATGGTATTGAATGTACGCAACAAAAATTTGACAATTTTCTTAAAAATAGTGGTCAAGACATTGGCCTTGTAACTCCGAATTCGCGGGTTTAATTCCAACGGGAGACATGTATTTTTAAAAAATTTGTTCAGTAACCCGGACTGAATTCAATATTTTGTAAGAAGATTTTGTATTGTATATCCGTCACTGCTCAGTCAGCTAGACTTCGCGAGTCACCCTAAACCCGTTCAAGTATAACTTATAAAAAAGTTGTCCAGACAAAAAAGTGGTTCAAATAAAAAAGTTGCGTTTTTATAATGGCATCAAAAAAGTCTAATGACATTTTTGAGAATATTTTGAAATGGCGGATATATGACAGTTTAAAAATTTTAAACACCCATATTTCCGCCATTTTGAAAAAATTCAAAAAAATGGCTCGACAAAAAAATTGTATTTAGTTGCTGAGCCTGCTTACAAAATTTCATGATAATCGGTTAAGAAATGCGACCTGTAGGCGAGAACAGACGGACAGACAGACAGACAGACAGACAGACGGACAAAAGAATTTTTGGCTAATCTCGAAACTAAGACTCTTCGCTCGCTCGGTCAATAATGCATATATACTCGGAAAACATAACCCTTCTTGTGGCGCAGCCGGGTAGTAAAAACCTTATGCAATTTTTTTAATCATACTGTGTCTACAATTTTTTTATGAATCTGTACCCTCTAACTTTTTGGTTAATAGGTAAACATTTCCAAGTTTTTGAATAAAAAAAATCACTTTTCTTTTTAAATTAAAGACAACTTAAGATTTTTTTACTTACTTATTCCATTAAAAAGAACTGCAACGAACGTACGGTCGTATTCGGAGAGTATTTTATAGCTCGAGGGGTGAGTAAAAACTCAAATTAAAAATTACGCGTCCCCAAAACCCTTGTGTCCAAGTAATGGACTATAAAAAACCTAATAAAACTTCCTAGTTTTTATATTACCTTGATGGCGGGGCCACTATCTATGTATTTATATTGAATTCGCGTGGACTTTAGGAATCCAGTAAATGCTCCTCAGGCTGAACAACTTTTGCTAAGGCGTCATTTTTATATTTCTTATAGTTTAGCTGGACCATTATGGTTATGCATCATGTGTTCCATTTTCCAAAAATAAATTATACTCTATTATTATGTTGCCCAGGCTTAACAGCTACATAACTAAAAAAGTTTCATTTGAATCTGTCCAGTATTTCTGGAGATTAGCATGTATAAACAGACAAATAGACAGTATTTTTTTTAAATTCATACTCTATTACTAATTACCGTTTTATTACTATGTCTCCATTGCCCCCAAATATTTTCAATGTACTACCTACTACAGCTAATGTTTTTTGGAAATATATTAAATGTGCAGACACATTTTTTTTCTGTTTTATTAAACGTAAGTATAGATTATTATAGTATAGTAAGTATAGTCGTCCCAAAAGGTTTATGGTATTTTTTAATGCGACATGTTATTTATAAGATCGGTTGTAACTTCGTAAGGTAAGTCTTGCGAGCAAGGCAGTGCGGCCGGCCGGCTAGCGGTACTTGTGACGTCACAAGGTCGTTCACCCCGTAGGGTATAATTTCGTCGTCATGAAATTATAGCGGTTTAGATGTAGGTTTATTAGTGTCAGAATTATCTTTTTAGCAGAGTATGCGTAGGTACTTAAGCTGAGCGTAAAGACATTTAAAGCAAGCATTTAAAACAGATTTATGATATGAAAAAAAAAAATTCATAACATAATACCGGCTGGGTGGTTGTTATAAAACCACCTGAAAAATATAAAAAAAAATTGGTTCGGGCGTCTTCAGATAATACATAAAAAAAGATCGCTACGAATAATAAATGATCCTTCTCCTTTTTGTAAGTCGGATAAAAATAAATGTTATGGACACTAATAAATTAATAATATTTCAACACTTAAAACCGACTTCACTCCCAAAGTACACAACCGATTTTGATGAAATTTTCCAAATCGTTACAGTCGTTTTCGAATAATCGGTGAACATAGGTACCTACATAAAATAAAATAAAAGATTCTGACCAATTGATAAACTACTCATTTTTTTGAAGTCGGTTAAACGGAATGTTTTTTGATAGTCAAGGTTCATAAAGGGATGATGGGCGTTTCGTACTGTTACTGTATGGGATACTAAATGCCTCCGTGGTGTAGTGGTTAGAGCGTTCGGCTCATACCCGGAGGTCGCGGGTTCGATTCCCGGCAGGGGCAAACGACTTTGTGTTGCTGTCCTAGTTTGGTAAGGACATTGTAGGCTGATCACCTGATTGTCTGATAAGTAAGATGATCCGTGCTTCGGAGGGCACGTTAAGCCGTTGGTCCCGGTCACTGTCTTTGACATTGGTCGTTACCTATAACCATGTCAGAGGCCTTTAAGGCGGTTTAAAAACTCTGACTCTAGTGTTAGCCACTAACACACACGATAAAAAGACTGTATGGGATCATTTGCACCGCAGGGGGGAATGATGCAAATGGCCCAAGGTATCTTTTGGGTCGATTTGGCCCACGGGGAGAAACTATCCAATGCTCTTTTTGTACGTCCGATTTGAATTCATATCAAAAATTTAAGAATCTAATTATTTCTTTGTAAAGATAAGTAAAAAAGTAGTTTAGGAAAAAGCAAAGAAAATATGATGTCATACTTAGGTAATACCAATATCATATTTCAAGATACTGAAACGGTTTACCAACATTCGATTGGTCTATGAATGGTTGGTCAACATTATTTTTAACCCTAAACTTTTCCTCCACAGCACTTTTCACTCACTAATCAAAATTTAAATAGTTATATTTAAATTTTGATTAGTGACAGTAGTACAATTTAAACTTGGCATAATGACAGTTATCCCCTTAGCCGGCACTGGGAGGAATTCCTCCCGACTTCTATTGTTTAACTATTGTGTCTGGTATTGGCGCATCTCTAGATATGTGACAGCAAGATAGATGTAATCTTTGCTCGTCTATTAATCCACAAAATAGAACTGCTTTGTTCCCCACTGTGGTTCGAATTAAAGCTAGTTCCATTTTTTTTCGCAATATGGTGAGGTCTACTTATATATGTATTTACTTATTTTTCAGCCTTTATTCGGTTTAACTCCTTATCTGTCCAAAACAAGAACAGCTACCATCTTTAAAATATGTATACTCCGTTTGATAAGGTATTTAAATAAATATAAACAATCTTGATATGTCTTTTTATTAAAATATACACTTTATAAATCAATAACATCGCAAATTACAAAGTAATTATGTAATTTATAATTTATAACATAGTTAATTTGTAATTTGCAAACGTATTGATTTATAAAGTGTAAATTTCAATAAAAAGACATGTCAAGATTGTTTACATTTATTTAAATACCTAATCAAACGGAGTATAGGTAATTCTCTTTTATCACTGTTAAATTCATTCGCATGAACAATAAATTACTCTGGTCAATTTACTTTAACGATTTGTGCATAATCCAATTTGATTTTAATTTAAAAATTTGCATGGAATAAAAGCGCAAAAAATGTAATAACTTCTACAATAAAACGTATTTCGTCAATTTCACACTGAATTTGTAATATTAAGTTACGTATGTAGCTATACACCTGATAACACAAGAGCGATAGGTGTATACATAATGTATTGTTAAAGTTGTATTGTAAGTTAATAAATTACCTACCAGTTTTGGAATTCGCAAACATTTCATCATTGTCTTAATAGAGATATGGACTGGGTAGAATATATATTATATTATTTAGTACTTCAACTAAATTATCTAAAAATAAAAGACCTATATATTTTCGTTTAGCACTGTAGTCAATATTCACGAAGATACAGCGCTTCGAAGTTTTGTTGTGGGGATGATTTACGTCACCGTGGGGTAAAAATCGTAACCAAACGTGACGTCACGTGAAATTTAAATGCGCTGTATCTTCGTCATTGTTTCCTTTTGAGAGAAACGAAAAACAACGTATACTATAATTTGTTATAATCTATCCAACGAGCAAAAAAATTTTTTTTTAGTGCATATCCCTATTGCTCGTATCCGATTGGGTTAAAATTTTGCATACACGTGTAAACCTATCTTCTTATCGTGTGTGTTAGTGACTAACACTAGTGTCAGAGTTTTAAACCGCCTTAAAGGCCTTAACGACCAATGTCAAAGACAGTGACCGGGACCGACGGCTTAACGTGCCCTCCGAAGCACGGATCATCTTACTTATCGGACAATCAGGTGATCAGCCTACAATGTCCGAGCCAAACTAGGACAACAACACAAAGTCGTTGCCCCCACCGGGAATCGAACCCGCGACCTCCGGGTATGAGCCGAACGCTCTAACCACTACACCACGGAGGCAGTTGATAATAATACAATGGTGTCATAGTTTGATACTTTAATAATTGAACGACCGAGCTAAGTTCTCCAAGTCTCCTTGAACAATCCGGTGTTTGTATGTATGTTCGACAATAACTTGAGTATCTTTGATCGGAGCTAAATTAATTTTGGTAGGCGTGTAGATATGGCCAATAATTTTTTAAAGTTCAAACGTAAGCCAAATCGTTCAAAGGGTTGCAGAGATATGGAGTTCGAGAGTTTTGGGACGAATTACTATAGGTCTATATTATGATGATTTTTAAATTTCATTAATATGACATCATACCTAGACAAAAGTAATGAAAATATCCAAAGAAAAATAAATAATTTTGACTTTTGGCTTAAACTTTTAATATGAAATCATACCTACATAAAAGTAATTAAAATATTTAAAAAAATATTTTGACTTCAACTTTATGTTACTGAAAAAGAACCTAGTTATATATAAAGTAAATAAAACATGTTTGTTCGATATGATAATTTTGTAAGCATATGACATTATCAGAGTATTAATCTAAGAGGTATCTTTATATCAATTGATAATAGCCACGTTGATTAAGGATGAAAAAATAAACTATTTAATCATTATTACAAGTGATTAAAAGACAAGTCTACATGGAAATTTTGGATTTTATATTTACTAAATGTGATGGGGGAGACCTTTGCCCAGCAGTGGGACAGTAAAGGTTAATTTAAAATAACCGGCAAAGTGCAAGTCGGACTCGCGCACGAAGGGTTCCGCACCATTATCAATAAAAATCAAGTTTTTTGTATGGGAGCGCCCCCTAAAAATTTTTTTTATTTAGTATTAAAATAAAATTACTATTTTGTAAATATTTCAAGTGCCTACCTGTTGCCACTATTGATATCGAGCAAAAAAGGGCAAAAAAAACGGGTTTTGGTATGGGAGCCCCCTTAAATATTTATTTTATTTTGTTTTTAATATTTGTTGTTATAGCGGCAACAGAAATACATAATTTGGGAAAATTTCAACTGTCTAGTTATCGCGGTTCTTGAGATACAGCCTGGTGACAGACAGGCGCACAGACGGACAGACGGAAAGACGGACAGACGGACAGACGAACAGACTGACAGACAGAGACAGATAGGGTCCCGTTTTCACCCTTTGGGTACGGAACCCTAAAAAAATATACAAGGTTACTTTTAATACACCAGCATCATTTTTAGAACAGGTTCAGTCCATGATCTAAACTAGCTTCTAAAATAAAATATAATGAAATTCGATAAAAAATATTCGTCCTCCCTTACAAATTCCCTTTTGGCCGAGCACTGATTTGTATAGAAGGCAGATTTTTTTTCGTTTCTCGATAATTGTGTTTATGGAAACTAGTATCATGGAGTTAGTCGCGAATGGTCTTAAACGCAAGTAGCCTAAGTAGCAACTCGTCTAAAACGCGGATTGCCTAAACCGCATGTCGTCATAATGGGAAGTGGTCTTATGATTAATCTCGTCCAAAAATGAAGACTGAACGTGTTCCAGACAGAAGTGTTGCTGGTGTGTTAAAAGTAAACCCGAATACCATAGGTACATATGTATACACTGCCATGTCTTTATCCCTAATGATAGGTCTTGCGGCTTGCGGCTCTAATTAGAGAGCCCAGGGCCGCAATCCCCAAAGGCCACTTTTAGCGTGTTGGTGGACGAGAAAGTAAAAAAGGGAATCAGAATAGTGAGGGTTGCTAGATTTTTTTTCACTATACTTTTTTCTCACAAACCAGCAGAAAAGTCGGTAAAATCTGTGTAAAACGTTTAGGAAAATATATAGGGTCGGCACAGTCTAAGGAAAATTAAAACGTGGGCTGGAAATACGCATACTAAATACCTACTTAATTCAAATCTTAATTTAATAGTAAAAGTAAAACCAAATTACAATAAAAAAAAGTATAACATGATGTTTTGATTTTTTTGACCCCCCATTCAAGTTGAGCAATAGGCCGAGATTTTATGAATAAGTAAATTTTTTTTATCGCAAAATATTTCGGTATTTTTTCCTGTGTCACGTGTTTAATATCACAGATTAAGCAAGCATGCCCTTAAATATTATTTACCTTTCTGAAACACCCTGTATTTTCCTAGATACAAAATGTATCGCAAAGTACATTGTATTTCTATTATATTTTATCGTTTATATATTTGTTATAAAGAATTTATAATTTTATATCCATAAATCTAGATTAAAAATAATAAAAATTAGACTTACCCGCACTTTACACTAACTATATTTACAAACAAATGACACTAAATGATCACCACAAAAATGTGTCTAAAGATAATTATTCAAGCAAAAAATCAATCTAATTCACTTATTATCTACTAATATGTCGCTATATAGTCGCAACAACATACTATGAGTCGATTCACGCACCGGTAAATTGAAAGAACACGTAACGTACAGTGTTACCACAGCAAAAAAATAATATAACCGTACAACACTAGCACAAGAAAATAAAATTTTCGCGTTTTAAAATTTGAATTTGGAATGCGTGCGCGCAACGTCAACTCTTGGTGATTTCTTTTTTAATCTAAAGACAGGTAGTATCGTCGTCTTTCTCTATTGTAGTTTCTATCCTGCTTTCTCGTATGGAAATCTAAGTGCAGTCGTCCTTGACTCCAAGAAAACCAAGATTTACCGTTTTCATTCGCCGTCTCATTATTATAACGGTTTTACGAGTACGTGTGAGGGAGATGGATATAAAATTACCAGTTAGGTGTGAAATCCGACTGTCAATGACCGAAGGCTAAGGACCAAAATGACTGAACTTATGACCGCTTTTTACAGTTATGTCAAGTCCTTTGACCTCTTAATGACGTTTTGTTTTTGTGTGCCCATTGCTTATGAAAATGTGGGTCAAGCTGGTCCTTTTTTGTAGCAGGTTTATTGCTCTTTTATGACTTTTAAGGATTTAAACACTGTGTTCTTTTGTCAAAACTAATAATTACTTTATTTTGACAAAAGTTTGTTTTTGTCAAAAGATAAAAACAATTGCCGTTTTTATGTATTTTTTTATGTATTTTCCCGGTTGCATCCTCAGCAGTAATGCTTCAGAGCCCGGGGTCCGCTACCTAACCAAGGAGATTTGACGAAGTTACTGGTTTTACACAGAGCAACTGCCGTCGCCGTCTGACCTCCGCAACCCAATTTTAAGACGTATTTATTAGGTATAAAAACACACAGGTAATTTAAATATATTATAAGTCAAAGGTGAACCAGATTTTACTGTAAGTACATGTCAGTAAATGTAAGTGTCGACGCGATAACTTAATTGCTTAGTTGTTAATAAAAAATGACGTCACAATTTAGGTCAGTCAGCAGATTGCTTAATGACTAATGTATATCTACACATACAAAAAAATCTTGATCACGTCTGCTTTTAAACACAAGTAATTATTAAAAAATATTATTTAAAACAAGCTTTTATCTAAAGATTCTCCTCTAAGCGAATCAAATAAGACCAAACTCGATGGAATGGCGTCGTTTCATTACAGAGTTCCTATGACCATCCACCGGCCCATCATCAGATCAGCTCCATGTCATTATAATATTGTATTGTCACGCGATATAACTGCCTCCGTGGTGTAGTGGTTAGAGCGTTCGGCTTATACCCGGAGGTCGCGGGTTCCATTCCCAGCGGGGGCAACGACTTTGTGTTGTTGTCCTAGTTTGGTGAGGACATTGTAGGCTGATCACCTGATTGTCCGATAAGTAAAATGATCCGTGCGTCGAAGGGCACGTTAAGCCGTCAGTCCCGCCCGGTCACTGTCTTTGACATTGGTATTTACCTAAAACCATGTCAGAGGCCTATGTACATATAAGGCGGTTTAAAAACTCTGACACTAGTGTTAGTCACTAACACACACGAGAAGAAGAAGAAGAAGAAGTCACGCGATATACGTATGCGTGCACAATTTCAGCTCAAACGGAAACCAGGGAGTGCTTGCAAGATTTGATTACAGACAGACCGACAGACTACGAGACAGGTGAAACTGAATAAAAGTTTGTAAAAAAAACGCATTATACTCGTAAGGTTTGGATCTCATTTATCAGCACGGAACGGGACTCAGACAGACACACAGACATGTCTAACTTATAACACCCTCTTATTGCGTGGGGGTTAAAAATAAATAATAAGCAGAAGATTTATGTATAGTTATCTGTTCTATGTTGCGGTCTGGGAGCAAGGAAAAAATACTTATTTATCCATCATACCGTCTCTTCCCGCGCAGATCGTAAAAGCGGATCTAGGGAATGGGTGAGATTTGAATATTTTTGTACGATGCGGCTTCTGTTTTAATTAAAGTTGTTATAGCGGCAACAGAAATACATCATCTGTCTAGCAATCACGGTTCATGAGACACAGCCTGATGACAGACAGACAGATAGACGGGCGGACGGACAGCGGAATCTTAGTAATAGGATCCCGTTTTTTGACAGACGGCCAGACAGGCAGACGGGCGGATGGACGGACAGCGGAGTCTTAAGGCTGGTCTCCTGCACCTAAATTTTCGAAACATTACACAAAAACCTGCAAACAAAGGTGTGTGGCTATACACAATTGTCTATGGCATACACATGTTTCTGCTTTCCAAAGAAGGTGGAAAACGCGCGAATGGAATGCGCTGCGCGGGGCGAGAGGGGAAGGGTTTCTTTTTTAATTATTTTACGGTTTTGGGTACGAGTCCTTGGAGCCTATCTCTATTACCTGCAATTGGTAAAACGCAGAACACATCTTCTAGTTCTTCGTCAGGCAGAAATGATGATAACAGTAATCAGAAATAATTATTATTAGGTATCTTAAGTGTCATTTTTGAAACGTGGAGTCACCTAAACGAATGGTTTTTCCATACAAAAAACCGTTCGTTTAGTTACTCCGAGTTTGAAAAGTAGCACCTCATGATGAAGTTAACCATAAAGAATATAAAACTAACATTTAACGTTAAAATTTTTTTCATTCAAAACAGAAATTATTCGCAGGAGACGGTTTGTGTATGAAAAATAATATTTTTGTTTTGTTTTTGTTTCATGTTATTTGTGTAATGACACAGAATACATACTAGTAGTAATGTTTCGAAAATTCTGGCGCAGGAGACCCGCCTTAAGTAATAGGGTCCCGTTTCTACCCTTTGGGTACGGAGCCCTAAAAAGTTTTAATCTTATTTGCTTAAATGAAACTTATAACTTTTTAATATTTCTTTTTCAACTTTTAAGTTATTCTTTAAGCTTACAAGCTCTTATTTGATTGACAAAGTTAAGAATAAGTAAGTAAATAAGTTTCAAAAGACTGCGTGCCTTTTGTAAAGCCTTTTGTACTTTTTGGAGGTACGCATTGTTAGCGCTATCGCAAGTTAAGCAACCCCAGGCGTGGCCCGCGCTTGGATAGGTAACCTTAAGTGTCATCAAAAATTTTGGGCTCTTCCGTGCTTCGAAAGGCTCGTAAAGTCGTTGGTCCCGGCTGTCATGATTGTATGGCAGTCGTCAAATTATATAGTAGATTTTTTGTCAGCTTGAAATATCTAAGACATCAAGTCATGAAATTTGCTCGTCCCTTACATTCACGAAAAAGAAAAATAAAAACAAGCAGTGGTGCCATTTTTGAAACGCGGCGTCACTAATCGAACAGTTTTTTTGAATACATCGTTTAGTGTCTCCGCGTTTCAAAAATGGCACTTGCCTACTTTTGCTACATACTTGGCAATTTTCTCCTCGTGCTATTTTACTGCCTATTCGTATTATAGAATGCTGATAACCTACTTTTATAGTATGCGGGTTATAGCGAAGTAGTTTTGCTGTAGAAATGGAAAAAAAAACACACACACACAATATCAACGGTGCCATTTTTGAAACGCAAAGTCACTAATGGATGGGTTTCTTACATACAAAAGCAAGTCGTTTAGTGACCCCGCTTTTCAAAAATGACACCAAAAGTAATTAGTGTTAAAATGGTGCCAGCAATAAGGTTTAATAGAATCACAAATATTACAAGTACTTATGAAAAAAGGAAACAATATTAATTCACGCTTAATTTTGTTGTTCTTTGTTCATTAAAAAATGGTTGGCCAAGTGCGTGTCGGACCATGCGCATGGAAGTCCACCACGCACTTCCGTAGTTGCGAATGCCAACTTTGAGTTCATGCCTTTAAAAACGTCTAAAAACAAATTTTCTATTAAAATTGTAGGAATTATTTTTAGGAATGCATACCCTAAAAAGAATACAAAAGGAAATAATATTAACTTACACTCAGGAGTTTTTGGCGGCAAGTCAAGGGGTTCAGTTGGAGTTTGCTTTAAATTGTTTTGCAAATTGATTCTAGTGGACTTTATAATATGAAATTGGTGTGGTTTGGTGTTATAAATGCTCATTCTGATGAACAATATGTGAAATGTTTAAAGTGGACAATCATAGTGCGGCTGTAGTGATATTTTTTTGCAGACTGCGGTGGGGGTCTTTAGGCGCCGTCCGCCACCCAATCGGCTATGAAATCCAGTGGACTCGTAAAGATTTGTCGCCAGAAGCTCCCTTAAAGCAATCAAAGGACCTAGACAAACCTTTAATTGCATATATATATATTTACTTCACATTAATTGTTGTTTCTCACTTTCTATTAACTTGAGCATGGCTAAATACGCAACGGCGTCGAGTCAAAATAAGAAATAAAAAAACTTACACTTAATTTTGCTCATATTTCTTTCATTATAAAATATAAATTTAATATGTAACAATAACATCTTTACAATAACATCATAATTTTTTGTACTTTATTTTGTTTTTTGGTACAATAAAGTTATTACAAACAAACAAACAAACATCTTCTATTTTTTAAATTATGAACTTTAGAAGATTCTTTTCATATTAGTTTACTTATAAAATATACCTCCGGTACTAAATAGTAAGGTAAATATTAAAGGCTAATAATTTAAAAAAATTATCGGCCAAGTGCGAATCGGATTCGCGCACTATGGGTTCCGTACCATTATCTATAAAAAATCGCGTTTGTTGTATGGGTGCCTCAAACATTTATTTTATTTTGTTTTTAGTATTTGTTGTTATAGCGGCAACAGAAATACATACTTTGTAAAAATTTCAACTGCCTAGTTATCGCGGTTCTTGAGATACAGCCTGGTGACAGACAGATGGACAGACGGACAGACAGCGAAGTCTTAGTAATAGGGTCCCGTTTTTACCCTTTGGGTACGGAACCCTAAAAACGACTTCTACACCAAACTACACAACCAAGATTTGATATTTGTATGGTCCCACACAACCTGACAAGTGTGCTTATTTAAACAAAAAAGATTTTTCCAAATCGGTCCAGGCATCTTCGAGCAATCGGTGAACATACATGAAAAAACACAAAAGATTGCGACGAATTAATAACCTCCTCATTTTTTTAAGTCGGTTAAAAAGTATAGTTAACAATTTTCAAAAATAGACATCGGCTTCAAGACTATAATTATTTTCTAGTTTCATTTATAAGGGTATGTTTTTTATCTATATATCTAAAAGAAGAGACTCAATGACTGACTGACAGACTGACTGACATATCAACGCACAGCCCAAGCCGCTGGACCTAGAGACTCCAAATTTGGCATATAGGTTCTTTATGGGGTCTAGTGTCTAGGGGTGCACTACGCGGCCGAAGTCGCGGGTTACAGCCAGTAACTTATAAGCTAAAAAGTTATTGTCTAAATTAAACGTTAACTACGTTAATATGAATCAGGTTGAAATTGGGTGACTGTAATTTTGAATCGACATTGTAAAGGTACTTCCATACAAACAATACCTATTAGGACGGGTGTGTGTGACAGGATGACAAGCTGTCATGTCCAGTGTACTCCTATTTCGCACTGCGGTTGGTCTATGACTAAGAGTTAACAATAAATGGAGCCGTCACCACATATTTATTTATTACTAGCTAAGCCCCGCAGTGTTACCCGCGCCTAAAATAGCCTATGTGTTAATCCTCGGCGTCAGCTTCCTGCATACCAAATTTTATCAGAATTGGTCCAGCCGTTTGCGTCTGAAAGAGTAACAAACATTCATCCATAATTACAATCTGTCGCGTTTATAATATTAGTAGGATTATTTGATTATGTATATGTTAAATATGGTGGTTAAGACCCTAGACTTCTCCATACAAACGTAGTCTACGTTTAATTTTGAAACCACATGTCAGATTCCGGTAAAAATTGGTAATTGTAAAGAAATTGCAATTATCTAGGGTTGTAACTGGTATCCTATACTAAAATTATGAACTGGAAAGAAAATATAACGATTTAGAAGTTTCCCATACTAATGGTTAAAAGTGATATAAAACACTATATTCTAGTTCAAGTTCATATTTTTAGTGTCGGAAACTAGTTATAAACCTAGATAATTGCAATATCTTTGAAATTACAAAATTTTGCCCAAATCGGACATGTCGTTTTGAAATAAAACGTAGACTACGTTTGTATGGAAAGTTGTATTTTGGTCTAGGGTCGGGGGACGTTACCCTTAAGTTAGGCCGAAAGGTCGCTTTTTATTTGTGTAAAGTAATTTTTATTTTAAACTCATATTACATTTTTATAAATCAAAACGGTGAAATATAAAAAAAGTTTCGTATGGAAAGTATATAATATTTTGACTGAAAAGACATCAACGTGCTTTAAATACAATGCTTTTTTATAGTACAGGTAATATCTTCCACTTTTCTATAATATTTTTAATACTAACATACAACACAGTTACAGTTAATTTTGCTCTTCAGACAGTAATATAAAAAAGTATGACAAAAACCCTCTACACTTTCATAAGTCTTTAATTGGCCATAATAATGTCCTATAAACATTGTTTAAACGTTGTAAGTATAAGCTTGATCAACGGAGGTGAATGAATGCGATTGCTTATTCATTCATATACAACGTGGAAGGGATATACCCATAATAAATCGAACCACGGGATATATACTAGATTACTATAGTATGATGGAATTAAATAACAGTCAAAGAGGCAAAAAAAATTTTTTTTTGGCCTTTCTCTGCCGCCCAGGCAATTTGTATGGGAATGTCGAGCTTTTTTGTTTATTTGACTGTTTTATCCTATAGTGATCTTGT
Organism: Acrobasis consociella; assembly: GCA_963555685.1. NCBI lineage: Eukaryota > Metazoa > Arthropoda > Insecta > Lepidoptera > Pyralidae > Acrobasis > Acrobasis consociella. The sequence continues at coordinate 4,769,168 of OY743127.1, forward strand.
ATAGCACGTGGTTCGATTTCTCGTTCTATAATTTAACAACGTTACATACATATTTGTTCCTTCCCATAACAATTAAACTAGGCAATAAGAATTTGTATTAAACATACTTGCAGCGGTTTCGAATAGAATTCAGTACACAAAACATAAATAGAGTTAAAAATTTTGTAGAAAGTCTCATTTTTTCAAATAATATGAGTCAAAAATTGAAATCCAATTAAATTATAATTGTTACTATTAAAATTTGAATTAAAACTAAATAAGAAATAAAGCTTTCAAAAAATTAAAAAATATGTATTCCCACTAAAATATTACCCCTCGGCAACGTGGTCAAAAGGCTGGCAGCATTGCCACATTTATTTGTTTATTATTTTCACACGCATTTCGCCAATTTCGAAAGTATACCTTAAATTTAATTGTATTTTTCTAACTATTACAATACCTTTTCGTCATTGCTAAATTATTCAAAAAAATTGACTTATTACAGACTATGTATAGTATAGGTACCTAGGTCGGTATAACGCCATACAATGTGCGTAGTACACAATGTACGGGAAATATTATGGTAACTCGAATTTTTGTGTAACTCCATAGATAAAATGATACTAGAATGATAAATGAAATGTTTTGATTTCTAAAAGTGATATATGTGTGTAATTTTGTATAGTCATTATCATCATCATATCAGCCTCAGGAAGTATACTGCTAGACATAGGCTTCCCTTGAAACTGGCTTTCCTTAGAATTAGGCTTGGGAGAAATGAAAAAACTTAGAATGTACCAGCTGCTTCTCTTCCCACGCAGATTGTAAAAGCCGATCGAGGGAACGGGCAAAAATGCGAATCATGTTAACAGGCGATGCGGCTAGCAACCCATCACTGTATTGATTGCTTTTCCATCTTCTCGCCCACCATGACGCTAAAAGTGGCTTTTGGGTCTTGCGGCCCTGGGTTCTGCATAGAGCCGCAAGACCCAAAATGCTCTGTCTGCCCCATTAGGGATAAAGACGTGATAGTATGTATGTATGTACCTATAGGCTTCCCCCAAGGATTTCCAAAAACAACCGATCGTAAGCGGACTGCTGGATGCAGTCCGCTTCCTGCAACTTTTCACATTTTACATAGTAAAATTAAGTGACCTACACAATACTATTCCTCTTCTTCTTTCCTCGCGTATTTCCTATTTGGTGTCGGCTCTGTATGTCAACTCCCTCCATATGTTCTGTCTTTCGCTATTTCTGTACTAACCCCCCATTCAAAAAATGCTTGTCGTGCATGCTCAACGCGCCTAAAGAAGTTTTCACTTTCAGATACATTCTAATACAACACAGGTGACTTTTTACCCATCAGCCAAATTTTTGAAGCATATTCAGTACATGATGCATAACTACTTTCTATAAAACAAGTAATTAAAAATCGATTGAAAAATCTTCATCCTCCCATACAAAATCCGTTTGGCCGCTGATTTACAAATCAGTAGTATGGGTACAGTATGGGAAGCTGTTTTTTTTCGTTTTGCGTCAGTTGTTTTTATGGATAGATCAGTACCATTGACTAAACTCGCTCCAAAAATTTGGCTGGTACTCAAAAAAGTCTTTCTATATAAGGTCTAACAAAATATACTGAAACTATTTTAAGGGTGAATTCAGTCCGTGATAGTGAACAAGTTTCCCCAAGGAACATATTATGTCGAAATATGAAAAATAATTTTTGGCTTTCCAAATAACTCGGATCAGCTGATCGGTCAACTTGTATTGGAAACCAAAAATTACTTTTCATATTTCGATACGTATTCCTTTGGGAAAGTTGTTCAATATCATGAACCGAATTTACCCTCAAAATAGTTTCAGTATATTTTGTTAGACCTTATACACACATCCAATAAATGATGAGGGGAAAAGGAGGTCAGGACCTATTTGAAAAAATTCAATAAAAATAATCAACTCCGACCAGTGTAAAGTAGCCTTTATTTCAATATTGCCATTCCAGTTCCGTTGTTTTCTAAACCAAGCTCGTTTGGAGTAGCTACTGATAAGCTTTATTGAAGCCTTAGAGCATGAGCTACCATGTTGGAGGGCGCACTGTGGCGGGCTGTCCTGTTGTTTGTAATTAACCTTAGTTTTAGTGAGGAGGAGAGCTTTGAGGTAAACAATTAAACATACATACTAACGATCATTACCATTATCATCATCAACAATGCATGAATATGCATCTAGTGCTTTCGCAAGTAAGGTGACATCTGGCGGAGTTCATCATCATCATCTTTACAGGTCTTTATAGTCTCCACAGCAGGAGCACGACCCTCTCTGTACTACCAGAGCCATACTTGGCCAGAGCAGCCCGAGGACTTGGCCTACATCCTCGCTGGCCAGACGAGTTGGAGAGGTCTTATGATGTTTATAAGCTTTCTTAGCGTATTTCCTAAGTCACCTACGACATTCACGAGAAGACTTGGAGTGGTCTTATTCTACTCTGCCGGAAACCACACGGCGAATTATTTCTCTATTCCGTGGTTATTATTGTATCGCGGTCGTCAAGCTAAGTCAGATGCCTTAAGGCAGCTTGAAAAATCTAACACCTGTGTTGGCCACATACATGGAAACAAAACTGTCTACTGCGATCAAATCATCTCTTTAGTCCAAGAGTCTGTTCAAGCTTGTGTCACTCCCCGTTGAGGTATCAAAAATACATATACCTACATTATTACAATGCGCGCGGCGACCACTCCACAGTGGGAAATTCGGTGACGTGAATCGTGTGTCTACTAGAGTAATAAGAATGAAATTGGCTTACAATGGATTTCTAGGTATCTAAACGAGAAGATGCAGAGTTCTGACGCGAGCTAAATTATACCATATCGCTAACCACATTGAGGAGATATTTCTTTAAATTTCTTTGCTTTAAAGTTATTCTGTGGCCGGGTAGCTACAGGAGATAATTGGAATATGCTAAAAGATATTGTTATTTCGATTACAGGTAAGGGCATTCCCAGTCCGCGAAAGCCCCGGCAGAAAAACATGGGACAGCCTGGAAACATTTGGAGACGACCAGATAGATTCGCAGGTACAGGTGATAATAAGTTTTTTTTTCCGTTATCCACCTCCAAATAATTAACTTTCTTGCGCACCTCTTACCAACAACTCATTAACATCATCATCATCCTTATTGCAGCCGCACAACGTCCACAGCTGGACATAGGCCTCACCCAAAGATTTCCAAAATGACCGATCAAGAGCGGCCTGCATCCAGCGATGTCCAGCGACCCTGGTCAGGTCATCTGACCACCTTGTAGGTGGGTGCCCTACGCTTCGCTTGCCAGTACGCGGTCGCCATTCAAGAACCTTTTTGCCACATCTGCCATCGGCTAGTCGCGCTCCAACCAAGAACTCAATATCTCGGTAATCCTATTTAGCTGATTTGGTGTCTGTACAATTCTACATACGTACCAACATAATACATGGTTACTTTTAAACATCGGCAACATTTTTGAAGCAAGTTTAGTCCATAACTATTTTCAGTAATAATATATTTAATTCGAAAAATTACGTCTTCCCGTACAATTTCCGTTTGGCTGACGCTGATATGGTAAGCCCATTTTTTTTCGTTTTTCGATTATTTTTCTTTTTGTAAAGTACCAGTATCACAGACTGAACTTACTCCAAAAATGTTTAAAAAGTTATTATCATCCGAGCGTATTTTCCCGGTTGCATCCTCAGCAACGCTTCAAAGCCCGGGGTCCGCTACCTAACCAAAGAGATTTGACAGGGTTGCTGGTTTTTAGGGTTCCGTAGCCAAATGGCAAAAACGGAACCCTTATAGATTTGTCATGTCTGTCTGTCTGTCCGTCCGTATGTCACAGCCACTTTTTTCCGAAACTATAAGACCTATTCTGTTGAAACTTGGTAAGTAGATGTATTATGTGAACCGCATTAAGGTTTTGACACAAAAATAGAAAAAAAACAGTAAATTTTGGGGGTTCCCCATACTTAGAACTGAAACTCAAAAATTTATTTTTCATCAAACCCATACGTGTGGGGTATCTATGGATAGGTCTTCAAAAATGATATTGAGGTTTCTAATAGCATTTTTTTCTAAACCGAATACTTTGCGCGAGAGACACTTCCAAAGTGGAAAAAAGTGTGTCCCCCCCCCGTAACTTCTAAAATAAGAGAATGATAAAACTAAATAAAATATATGTTGTTCATTACCATGAAAACTACCAGCGAAAATTGGTTTGAACGAGATCTAGTAAGTAGTTTTTTTTTAATACGTCATAAATCGTAAACGGCAATTTACCTTTCATTCAATCAACTCAAATATAAAAATTAAAAAAACATACTACAAGACTTTTATATTGTTATTTGCTACTACGGAACCCTTCATGGGCGAGTCGGACTCGCACTTGGCCGCTTATTACACCTAGCGACTACCGTCTGACCTCCGCGACCCAAAGGGTAAACCAGAACCAATCCTTGCGTCCATAAGCGTTTGAAAAGAATCCCTGTATAATGCCTTTACCCCTAAAGAGGCAGACAGAGCATTCAGTCTTACGGCTCTAAGCAGGCAGAACCCAGGGCCGCTAGACTTAAATACCACTCTTAGCCTCATAGTAAAACAATCTAGGTCTATGTTTACCATGATGTTGGGCTAGTCAATTTTGTCAAGTCTTATTTCATACAGTTTTGATCTAATATACTAGAATTGTCAAGGCGGGTGGTGGCGGCAGGGTAGAATTCAATTTAAGTCCACTAAGAACACCTGCCAATATAAGGTGTTTTTCGTGGAATAGGCCAGGTGTTATTCAAACGGGTGCTCTAAGTCGAATACCTCAATATGATTTGTCATCGTAAGATGACTAAAGGATTTAAAGGTGTAAGTTTATTTGCCAGCTAATTAAAAAAAACCTCCGACGACACCATCTAGTGATGAGTAGCGGAACTACATTTTCCAATCGATATCCGTAGCGCCGTCAATTAAAAACCCCGACTTTCAAGCGTTAACCTCTAATAAGTTTAAACGGCTGAACTAATTTTTATCAGACATAGAAACCACCTCAAGGAAACTTGCTTAACTTAAAAACAACCGCAAAATCGGCCCATCTGTTCGATTATTATGTCCCCCCGTTTCCACGTTGTTTACACAAGTTTCGAACTTTTATGGGGCTAGCTACCGCTAGTTATATGTGTATTTCGTACGCATATATTTTTTTATTATTATAATTTTTGAATTTGAAAACATGATTAATTTTCCAGGGCTTGCCGAAACATAGGCCACACGTCGAGTATTTTCCAGTGTATATTACTACAAAACCACGGCGGAAGAAACAGAAAAAAATGAAGAAAATAAAACGCTTCGAAGAACCTACTACGAGACGCGCGAAGAAGAAGAAAAAAACTTTAAAGCGTAAAAACAATAAAGCGAATAAAGTAAAGAAAAAAGGTAAAACAGTATCAGTAGCTGATAAAAAGAGACAGCCTTTTGATATAACAGTTCATATAAAGATGGACGAGAATTGATATTATAATTAAATCGACTGTAAATATAAAATTAATTTTTGTTTGTAACGTATAAAGGATTAAGTACATAAAATACGAAATAAATAGATTTTTTATTTTATTTAAGACTTTTTATTTAATTACTCCCATGCTGGTCTGGGCTCCCATGCTGGTCTGGGGGAAAAGAAAAAACTTAGAATGTACCAGCTGCTTCTCTTCCCGCGCAGATCGTAAAAGCCAATCGAGGGAATGGGCAAAAATGCGAATCATTTTAACAGGCGATGGGGCTAGCAACCCGTCACTGTATTGATTGCTTTTCCATCTTCTCGCCCACCATGACGCTAAAAGTGGCTTTTGAGTCTTGCGGCCCTGGGCTCTGCATAGAACCGCAAGACCCAAAATGCTCTGTCTGCCCCATTAGGGATAAGGACGTGATAGTATGTATGTATGTATGTATTCAATTAATCTCCAAATACTTTGATAACCTCTGTCACTCTCCTAGTGGTCATCATGCCACGCTGTCACACCGGAGGTCCCGGGTTCAATCCCCGGTAAGGTCAAGATGGGAAAGGATCTTTTTCAGATTGACCTGGGTCTTGGATGTTTATCTATATATGTATTTGTTACAAAATTTTGTATTATTGAGTTAGTATCCCATAACACAAGTCGGTCGGCTCTCCTACTCTTTCTTCTCCAAAGAGATCTCTCTTGGGTCGTCAGTGTCAAGCGTTTAGTGTCAAGCAACATCGAGCACTAACGTATCATGATAAAGTCTAATTTGGTTTGATGTAGAAATAGGACGTCACGATCGTACGACTAATGTCACGATCGTACGACTAATGTATTATTTTATAGAGTTACCCTTGGTTCTGTGTTGGCGTTATTTAGGTCTCTGTTTACGACAGACACTAACTCAACACGATACTATATTTTGTGATGAATACGTATTTAGATAAGCATGTATTAACGATATAAATATTTATGTTTTGTATAAAAAGATGGTTTCCTAAGTAATAATGTAAAGTTGCACCTATTTTGACCGGCACATCTTCAGTGCTTGGTGATCTATCGTAAAAGGCCTCAAAAAGAAACATATCCTGTACTATTATGTCATCAGGTCTTCTTAGTCTCCATCGAGGAGCACGACCCTCTCTGCACTACTAGAGCCATACTTGGCAAGAGCAGCCAGAGTATTTGCCCTACACTCTCCACGCTGGCGAGACGGGTTGAAGAGGTCTCATTGATGTTTGTAACTTTTGTTTAGTCTATTTCCTAAGTCAGCTTCTACATTGTTCAACATCCTATTTTATTCTATTCTTCTCTGCCAAAAACCACACGGCGTACCATTATATATTCTGTGCTTACTTTTATTAGAAGACAGATCGAGATGAAAAGTCTTTGCGGACGCCCTCTGCCCCAGATATTAGCCAGTTACTATTACAAAATTCTGAATTACAAAATTTCTGATAAAATGTGTATTTTCTCAGCTTCACTCTCTTTTCTTACTAACAAAATTATTGTAAAATAATCAACATTCAGTTGTAGTAGTTAACGATGTATCTAGCGTGTTTACCATATATCTTAGTCGTCATATTGTTGCTAACTTATCGGTTTGATTATTGCTTATTATAATACTTTAAGTGAAGATTTGTAAATGACTTCTTGTTTTATAGATTGTATCTACATAAATTGTTAAACGTCGATAATCTTTCAAAATAAAATAAATAAATAAATGAATAAAAAAAACATAAAGCTTAAGTAATTCTTTATTAAATTTACATTCAGAGGTCGTTTGTTCTATACTAGGTTAATATTTGCAAAACTAGTGGTAGTAGTTAACATTTTTGGAGTTGTCATCTTCTTCCGCTTTAAATTCTTATTTTTCTTCATTTGTTTCCTTAGTTTGCTCTTCAGTTTTCGGATCAGCTTCGGCATGGTTGAGTTTTTGGCTCCGGTCCTCGTGTCTGGGTATTTTCTGTTGATTTCGTTTATCAAGTGCTGTAGAACTGATTCTGTGACCATTTCGACGTGGCGTGCGATCTGAAATAATATATAACGTTGAATAATATATACTTTAAATTTATTTATTACTAGCTGCGCCCCGTGGTGTTAAAAGTACTCTATGTCTTCAACAAACTTTCATACATACATACATAATATCACCCCTGTTTCCCACAGGGGTAGGCAGAGAGTGTGGACTTCCACTTGCTACAGTCCTGACAAAAACTTCAAAAAGTGAAGAAAAAAGGTAAAACAGTATCGGTAGCTGATAAAAAGAGACAGCCTTTTGATATAACAGTTCATATCAAGATGGACGAGAATTAATATTGTAATTAAATTGACTGTAAATATAAAATTAATTTTTGTTTGTAACGTATAAAGGATTAAGTGCATAAAATACGAAATAAATAGATTTTTTATTTTATTTAAGACTTTTTATTTAATTACTCCCATGCTGGTCTGGGCTCCCATGCTGGTCTGGGAGAAAAGAAAAAACTTAGAATGTACCAGCTGCTTCTCTTCCCGCGCAGATCGTAAAAGCCAATCGAGGGGATGGGCAAAAATGCGAATCATTTTAACAGGCGATGGGGCTAGCAACCCGTCACTGTATTGATTGCTTTTCCATCTTCTCGCCCACCATGACGCTAAAAGTGGCTTTTGAGTCTTGCGGCCCTGGGCTCTGCATAGAACCGCAAGACCCAAAATGCTCTGTCTGCCCCATTAGGGATAAAGACGTGATAGTATGTATGTATGTATGTATGTAAGCTTGTCTTTGCAGATACATAAACCAAAGTAAATATTTTCGGGGTTGAAACTTAAGGTTTAGACTATAAAAACTAAAGTTAAAGCAATCAACCCCATGTCGTCAATGTAGAAACTGTGAAACTTACCCTTTTTTGTTCTGGTAAATATAACATATCGTTATTTTTTAAAATATCTTTCAATGTATTTTCTTTTCGCTGGGGTTCCTGAAAGTAAAAAAAAAAGTTTAGTTTCGATTAAATTAGTAAAGTGAAATAGTTAAAGGTACAGACTTACAAAAAAATATTGCTATTACATAATTTTTGGCCACAGTGATTTTCCATGGTTGTTTTATTCATAAGTAATTTTACTTTAATAATTATTCTAGTTTTTAGTTTAATTATTTATAACATTTATATTAATTGTTCTTAATAAATCAATATTGATATGTTTGAATATTTATTTCTGACTTCATATCTTCATAGTTCTTCATCATATTTTCACCAAATTTATATGGGATCATCTAGATAGTAAACTCTTCCTAGTAAAGCTTTTCTACATGGTTTACTATAAAACTATATTTAACTCTTATATTAATGAAAAACAAAGTGAGAAACACGCACTAGAAAAACTCTTCAAACTTTGTAAGAATAATTTTACGCCTCATTTGCCTTTCTAAGGGGACTTTCCTAAGGAGATATAGGCCATAATGTTCACACATAAAATGATAGAAAAGGTGGACAAAGATTTGATTTCAAATAAATCACACCACACACAAAAACCACACCACGCCATGACAATGTTGCACAAAATGTACGAGGAGAAGAAAAATGATGAAATTTCATTCTTATTTTATTGTTAGATGGATTTTTTTTTGTATTGAGTGTGTGGTATTTTTTAGGCAATAAAGTAAATTCTATTCTATTCTATTCTAAATAAATACGGACAAGTCACACAGATTGAGCTAGCCCCAAAGTAGGTTCAAGACTTGTGTTATGGGATACTAACTCAACGATACTATATTTTATAACAAATCGATTGACCCAGGCCAATCCTGAAAAGATCATTTACCATCATGACCTGACCGGGGATCGAACCCGAGACCTCCTGTGTGATTGCCTGGCATGATGATCATTAGGACCACAGAGGTCGTCAAATTTTAATGTCCACTTACAAAATCGATAGAGGTCCCATTAATATAATACAGAAGATATAATCTTCTTCTTCTTATCGTGTGTGTTAGTGACTAATACTAGTGTCAGAGTTTTTAAACCGCCTTATGGGCCTCTGACATGGTTTTAGGTAACGACCAATGTCAAAGACAGTGACCGGGACCGACGGCTTAACGTGCCCTCCGAAGCACGGATCATCTTACTTATCAGACAATCAGGTGATCAGCCTGCAATGTCCTAACCAAACTAGGACAACAACACAAAGTCGTTGCCCCCGCTGGGAATCGAACCCGCGACCTCCGGGTATGAGCCAAACGCTCCAACCATTACACCACGGAGGCAGCTGATAATGATGAGAAGATATAATAATAAGTGTCTTGACGAAGCAAAAGAGAATGTAAGTAGATAAATTGTACACTACAATTTCAAAAATTCTTCCATTTAATATAAAATAGCCACCATTTCGTAACGAATTGCATATCATAATAACTAACGTACGTACCTCTTTTATATGCAAATCTTTTGAATAACATACTACAAGGAGAGTCAAAAAACACAAGTATCTCGCGAAAACGTCCATTTCTGTCTTTTAATTAACTTTTTACGAGTATTTCGAGTCGACAGCTTTCCGACACATGCGGAATAGTAAAAAAAGTTAAGTGCGCTCTGTTAATCGCGTTTCAGAGCTTATGTTGACAAAACTAACGGAGTGTTTTCTAAATTGTTTGCTTTTTCCGTCGATAACGGTCTTTTTCAGCGCCATTTTTAATTTGATCACGTTTTTAACTGGCTTCTAAAAAAACCGGTATGTTCATGTTGTTCGAAGATGCCTGGATCGATTTGAAAAATTCTTTTCTTGTTTGAAAGGGTATACTTGCGACGTGTTTCCATAGAAATTTTATCAAAATCGGTTGTGTAGTTTGGGGTCTGGGGGTGAATTAATATAAATATATAGGGACAAATAACACTGATTGAGCTAGCCCCAAAGTAAGTTCGAGACTTGTGTTATGGGATAATAACTCAACGATACTATATTTTATAACAAATACATATATAGATAAACATCCAAGACCCAGGACAATTTGAAAAAGGCCATTTTCCAACTTGCCCTGACCGGGAACCGAACCCGGGACTTTTGTGTGGCGGACTAGCAAGGTGACCACTACGTCACGGAGGTCGTCATTTCGAATTCGAAATTCGGTTTTTAGTTTTGAGAAGTTGTAGATTTTGATAGAGGTACATTACTATTTACTCCCATGCTGGTCTGGGAGAAATAAAAAAACTTAGAATGTACCAGCTGCTTCTCTTCCCACGCAGATCGTAAAAGCCGATCGAGGGAATGGGCAAAAATGCAAATAATGTTAACAGGCGATGCGGCTAGCAACCCATCACTGTATTGATTGCTTTTCCATCTTCTCGCCCACCATGACGCTAAAAGTGGCTTTTGGGTCTTGCGGCCCTGGGCTCTGCATAGAGCCGCAAGACCCAAAATGCTCTGTCTGCCCCATTAGGGATAAAGACGTTATAGTATGTATGTATGTACATTACTACATCTTTATCTCTGACGGGTAGACTAAGTCAGGCCGTAATTAAAGGCCACGCTTAGCGTGATGGTGGGCGTCAAGATGGAAATTAGGAATTAAAATCATTATCATCAGGTCTTTTTGTCTCCACTGCAGGAGCATGACCCTCTCTGTACTACTAGGGCCATACTTGGCCAGGGCAGCCAGAGGACTAGCTCTACACTCTCCATGCTAGCCAGACGGGTTGGAGAGGTCTCATTGATGTTTATAAGCTTTGTTTAGCTTGTATTTCCTAAGTCGCCTTCTACGACATCCACGAGAGGACTTGGAGTGGCCGTATTCTACTCTGCCGGAAATCACACGGCAATTAAACAAAATCGTGAGGATTGTATGCTAGCCGCATCGCCTAAAATTAACATAATTCAAATCTCGCCCATTCCCTCGACAGGCTTTTACAATCTGCACGGGATGAGAAGTAGCTGGTCCGTACTAAGTTTTTACATCGTTTTCATGGCATAGTTAGGGGGACCAAAATGGTCACTCAATTCGCTTTAGTCATTTGGTCAATAAGCCTTCTATACACCTATTATTATATCAGATTGCGCAAAAACGAAATGAATTTAATCATTATGATTAATTTCATGTCTATGCAATGTAATACATATGGAAATTCTAATTCTAATTTATAACTTAGCACAAATTATACATCATTTGTCATAATGATGAGTCAGGTACTATAAAGATAAGCACTATGATGTTTATCTTTACAGTACCTGGGCGACCGAGCTTTGCTCGGTTACATCTCAAAAATTAACTACATTTTTTTAAACTTGCCTAAAACCAATACAAAATAAAAAAATATGTATAAACTTAAACATAAAAAAAATGTAAGTCACCGAGTGGGATTCGAACCCGTAGCACTCTTTCTAGCGGTCCGCATCTTAAATCGCTGAGCCAAACGGAGCGCGGGCGGCGTAACGAAATTAGCGACCATATTCTGCGTGGAAAGAAAAACGCATGAAATCTCGAAAACACGCGTTTTCCCAAACATAAGACTAATCTAGATCGATTGTTTACCCCCGAAAACCCCCATATACCAATTTTCTGCGAAATCGTTAGAGCCGTTTTCGAGATCACAGAAATATATAAATAAATATACAAGAATTGCTCGTTTAAAGTTATAAGATATAGGATCACTATTTAAATGCATACAAATTTAAGCTATAATATCACATAGCATACTGGTTTAATGCACAATCGTTTTTAAGCATAACGTCCTTTCGCATAATGGAGTATGCATAATAATTTTAAGCATAATGTACCGAAGCATAATCATTATTTAGCCCTGACATTTTAAAGCATAAAATGATGTAAGTAGGATGTAAGTTGTTTTTGTGTATGTATTAGTTTCGTCCTAAGCTAGAGTCGCTCGCTCGCTCGTGTTTTGGTCACAGGAAACCTAACTAACCTAACCTATACTCTGTGGCAAAGATTTTTTTGTGTCTGTGTTATTTTCGCCCTAGGCTTAAGTCGCTCGCTCCCGTTTTACTCATTTTATTCGTAGAAATATATTTCCCTATTATTAAACTTATAGTTACTATGCCTATGGAGATTATGCCAATTAACATTTTGCCGTAACAAATTAGCCTGACATATAATTATGCCCAACACCAGTATGCCAAAAAACAACGTATGCCTAAAAACTATTATGACAAAATAATTTATGCCAAACCCAGAATGCCAAAGCATATTAGGAAAAAAAATTATGCAAAAAAAAGAGGGTCCCTAAGATATACAAGAAAGATGTATTTGTCTTAAAATATAGTACTGTTGAGTGAGTATCCCATAACACAAGTTTCGAACTTACTTTGGGGCTAGCGTGGATATACAACGTGGAAGGGACATACGCGTAATAAATCGAACCACGGGCTATAATCGATCAGTATAGTATAATGAAATTAAAATAGCAGTCAAAAAATAAAAATAAGTCGACATTCCGGTACAAATTGCCCGGGCAGCCTTACACTTTTGTGTGAAAATCCCGAATTTGTTTGTTATTTTAATTTAATTTAATTATACTGTAGTGGTCTAGTATAGTCTGTGGTTCGGTTTATTACGGGTATATCCATTCCACGTGGTATACACGGTGATTTTTCATTGGTTTTGAAGCTGAAGGCCACTTTATAGGCATCGTTAGTAAGAGCTAATTAGCTAGTGAAAATAAAAATTCAGAAACAATTTTTTTTTGTCTAAAACTCGAAAGTAAAATTGTGAGATAAATCAGTAGTACCGCCGCCATACACCGCCCGCTGGCCGGCCGGGGTCATCGACATTACGCAGCCGGCGGACGGCGTATAACTACGTGGTCTCGATCGAAAATCATTCACGCAACTTTTTTATCTTATGACATACAGAAATTTCGATTACATTAATGAATAGAGGAATTTATTTACTATATGACATTTTTTTTCCAAAACCAATAATAAGTCAGCGTGTATAGTGCCCCAATTAATACTTGGTCCATAAATAGACACTACACAGTAGACGGTCATGAGCTCCTACGGACTATAAATGGCACGTTCGATAGTTCAGCTAACACCGGACAGTTGTTTTTGTTTTGTTTTTCGTGAAAACCAAAACTGATGTCAAATTTTTGAAGCTTTCTAAAGGCATATGACGTGACGACTTCTACACAATGATGACAGACGGGACCCACGTCTTAATTTGCCACCCGAAAGAAAATTTGAATGCCACTTGTGGTCACCCATCCAAGTACTGCTACGCTGGAAGTTGGTTAACTTGTGAAAGCGCTAGCAATGCCACTGAGATCCTAAACATCTTATACAACTTACTTAGATACATATTATCTCTCGCCTGTTTTCTTCAGGGGTAGGCAGAGACTATGGACCTCCACTTGCTACGATCCTGACAGACCTCTTTTGCTTCATCTACACTCATCACTCTCTTCATGCCTGCCGGTTACGGGTACTTCTGGCATCTCCTTATATAACAATTTTCGATATAACCTAACAACCGTTTTTGATCGTTTCGACGATTTGATTTGCCTAAACAAAGAACGGCTTAAAAATCTTTTTTAAATATATTTTATTCCGCTCATTCCTTGGGGGAGGTGTTGAATAACATAGAATAATAAACTTCATTTGCCTAGAAGAGATTGCAGGTGCTGAAAATGTCATTTGCCACGGATTATATTCGTGAAATGGTTCAACAAAAGCAAGGGCGGATCCAGGAATTTCTGAGAAAAGGGGCGGACGGGCAAAATATCAACAATAACTGTTACAAGTTCAAGTATGTATACGAATGTTTATTATTTTTAAAATGTTGTTGTTGTTTTTTTTTGTTTTAATTTATAAGTATTATTTGTACGTAGTATATTATTACTATGTAGTATTATTTTGCATATGTGCATTTCTTTGAATAAATTCGATTTTCTGATAAAAATGTATACGAAGGTTTATGAAAGTCAAAAAAATAGAAAAATAAAGTTTAATAAAGACAGTTTTCTTTTATCAAATCAAAATCAAATCAATTTATTTGCATTTCATGTAAGTACAGTGGATGGTTATGTTTCCTGTTAAAGATGTTTAGCACTTCATTGGCGTTCATTTTTGCCGCAACGTCTTGCTCTCGCAAACCCTGATTATCATCTTTCTTTTGCAAATGCGTGAAAGGGACGCAACGAACTAAATTCGCAATTTCAGCCAGGAATAGACAAGAGTTTCACAGATTTGTTTATTCGTATATCCCATAATAATTATGACATAATATCACTTTAATTAGACCACCTCATTTTTGGAAGAGATGAATCTTTAGACCACTTTCTATTATGACGACATGCGATTTATACAATGAGCGTTTTAGACGAGTTGCTACATAGACTACTTGCGTTAAAGACCATTCTATTTTAACAGTTCTGAAATTTGATTGGCTTCAAAGTATGTATTGTGATGGAATCTCCACAGCATAGAAAAAAAACCCATACATTCGCCCTTGCAAAAAGTGGGCCGAATGAAAATGTAGAAAAAATTTACTCCAGTCTCCAAAACCTCACAGCTAAGGATGCAGTCGAGAATACCATACTATGTGAGGGGGTCTGACTTGTATTACAAATTCAAAAAAAATGAAAAATAAAACAATACATACATACATACATACTATCACGTCTTTATCCCTAATGGGGCAGACAGAGCATTTTGGGTCTTGCGGCTCTATGCAGAGCCTACGGCCGCAAGACTCAAAAGCCACTTTTAGCGTCATGGTGGGCGAGAAGATGGAAAAGCAATCAATACAGTGACAGGTTGCTAGCCGCATCGCCTGTTAAAATGATTCGCATTTTTGCCCATTCCCTCGATCGGCTTTTACGATCTGCGCAGGAAGAGAAGCAGCTGGTACATTCTAAGTCAAAAATAAAACAAAGAAGTAAATAACATCAATTTATTGCACTAATCTTAAGAACCTAAGTACTAAAACAATATCTTATATTTACGTATCAAAATTGTTATATTATGGACATTACATAATTACATCATCATAACCAACATTTCGTGTAAATTTCTGGTATTCAAGCATGAATGTTTCTACTTTATAAACTAAGAAATTGTAATTATTAACATGCTATATGATTTAGATTACTTTGTGTGCTTCCGTCAGCACGCAAAGTAATCGTAAGCTCACAAAGTAATCTAAATCAAATAGTATGTAACTTTGACTTCAGCAAAGTAATACCTGAATCTATTAACTATGAGAATATAAATTAGTATCTTATTGACTTTGACTAACAGTACGTCTATTATGTCACTCGGCGATCATCGCTTTCTCTACATTTCTAATTGATTCCGATGATATCCGAGTGAAATGAAGTTATTGAATGTTATGTTTCTTTAATTTGAATTTTCTTTTACTATCTCTTTTGATACTCCTATTCTATCCATCACTACTTTTCTAAGCTGGAGCCTTTGCCAATTAAAGCATTTCTTTTGCTGTAGTCCTTCTGTTTGGGTAGCAAATTAAAGCATTTCTGTTTGCAAAGGTCCTCAAGTTTCCGAGAGAATGATAGAATGTAAAGTTCTTCTTCATCTTTGCGCATCTCCTCGGTTGCATCACCAGCTGTTGCTTGCTTCAGAGCCCCGGGTGAGCATTATCGCTTTTTTTCTCCAAATACAACGTGGAAGGGACATACCCGGAATAATCGAACCACGGGCTATACTAGATCACTATAGTATAATGAAATTAAAATAACAGTCAAAATTTGAAAAAATAAATCTGCATTTTCATACAAAAGTATGCAGCCGCCCGGGCAATTTGCATCCCTGTGACAAGTAGTATCCCTTCCACGTTATTTAATAGGCCGGTCATAGGTCATCCGAAGATCACCGAAGACCATCCGAAAATGAAAAGAAATATCCAGAACAGTCTTACGATTTGGCTATGTTCTACGACCGACCACTTGCCTGGCGTCAATCCTCTTTGGGAATGTAGTTGTAGCACGAAATGTTCATGTTTAGTCCTTTAGCCGCCTCTTATGACATCCACAAGAGAACCTTATTTGGGCCAAAAGTCCCGGGGACAGAATGGTACAAAGTTCATCTTGTTAATATCCATGTAAGAATCGGGATCTCTCCCTCATGTCGAAGTGTTCCAAGTGGTTCATGCTGGGCCTTCTTTGGGCTTCGTCATCGCTTGAGAGTCGCGTTGCTCGGCGACGGTGGTCGATGTCCTGGACAAAAATATGCTATAGGAACATTACTTGTTTCGGTAACCCAGTTTTATTTGTCAAATCATTGGACAGAACAGACAGCTAGAAATATTAATTCATAACTTTCATGCTGCTCGGAGAAGGAAAAAGAATGAATCAACTGCTTCTCTTCCTGTGCAGATCGTAATGAGATTAGGCGAGAATGCGAATCAACACACAACCCACTACAAACATCAATATTTGGGTCCCTTTTCTAACTTTTCATCCACCATTACACTAAAAGTGGTTTTTAAATCTTGCAGCCACTGAAATCTGTCTGCTCAGACTCATATGCTCTATCGGCTCCATTATGGATGATGACGTGATTGTGTATGAAGTTATTAAAATATAGTATTAACCAGGGCATACAAAAACTTAAAAGGCGACTGAACTCGTCTCAATTGTTTTTTTTGGAACAATAAGTACAAGAAATGTATATAAACATAAATTTTATTATTACCTATACTTTAGAAATTAATAGGTGCACAGGAGATGCCAGAAATTAATAAGAATCTTATACCTCATTATACCTATATTTGTGGCTCCTGGTGTTATGTATTTTTCTTTCCAAATTCTCTAACCTTTCTTGATAGTACTTTCTTCTTGCTGGACTTAAAACGTCATCCTCAATGTCATCTGGATTTACTTGATGCCTTCTGTAATGATTTTTATTGAAGCCCTCGACACTATTTGTGTTTCTATTCTTGTAGTAATCCCTAGTATGTTTTAATCTTTTGTCTCTTCTAATTCCCTCATCAGCACTAAATCGAGTCTTAATCTTTTCATATGAATGGTCTTGGCTTTTAGGTTTGTAAGATTGCCTATGCTCTAGATATCTGTAAGGTTTATACTCTGTATCAGAATCTCTGTAGACTGTTAGTTTTTCAGTTTGTGGACTTTTAATAGCATTCTCTCTTCGTATTAAATCATAATCAGTTTCACCATCCCTATTTGTATTATATGGCTCATCAGCCCTAGATTTCATTTTTGTACGTCTACTTTTAGGTACATCATTATCTTCATCTAAATTAATTGGATGTGTATTATCATTATGATTGTTCACTAAGTCATCAATGATAGTTTTACCTATATCATCAAACAAGGTATCTTCAGCATGCCCTGCTGTTTCTTTCTTATGGCTGTCATGTTCTCTTAGTTTTTGTATTACTCCATTCACAGCACTTTCTAGTTCTGCATGATGTGTGGCTTTAGGTATAGGCAACCCGGATGATTTACCAAGCACACTGTCATATATTCTACGAATCTTCGCATCAAACATTTCTTTTTTGGGACCACGCAAATTAATATGTTGAGCTTCTTTTTCCAACTGTTCTAGAAGTGTCATTAATTTTGAATCTCGATCTTTTTCGTGGTGTTGAATTTCATCATGCTTTGAATGAAGAGTGTCGTTATCAAGAGTATGAGTGATCACATTTTCTTCTGCATTGTTAAGATTTTCGGTAACTATCAAAATTTTTTTAGATATCGATTCCTCGGACTCTGGCACTTGGGATTTATATAGAACATTGCTTAAATTCTTAGCAGTCTCCATGTAGTCATTCACGAGATGTTTTGCTTTGGAAAAATCTTTTCGCGGTATGACGCTTTTCTTTAAATCCTTCAACGTCAACGCTTTGGGAGCGCCGATTATGGCGGAGCGTGAGAATATGCTGGTTTTCTGAAAATATTCAAAGTTTTAAAGAACTAATGAAAAATGTAGATAAAAGAGCAAGGGCGAAGGGATAATGAAAAATAGCGACGAGCGTCTGGCGCATTTTTATAAAACAGCTGCGTGATCTTTATTATAAAAATACGAAAACTTATTCAGACATTTTTGTAAATATCAGGTGAAAAATAAAAAGTTCTAACTTATAAATGTTAATATAAGTATTTGTTTAAGTATAACAGTGACAGTCACAGATCCGTAGTTTGGTCCCGGCCTGAGGTCATAATTATGCACCTCGTGACTTCTTCTTATCGTGTGTGTAAGTGACTAACACTAGTGTCAGAGTGTTTAAACCGCCTTAAAGGCCTCGTGACAATAAAGAGTCTTTAGGAGATAATTTTTTAGGAGGCACGTAACAGAGATCTCTTCGATGCAGAGGGTGAGGTAGATTTTTGCAAAGTTATATAAAAAGTTTAATAAAGTTCTAAATGGATTGTCGAAGTAATTTAGAGAACTTTGCTCACTTCCCTCGCTTATTTCAAGAAAAGTTAAGTAGTTTTCAACGAAGGCACGCTAACGAATTTTGCTCTAAACTATTTTCTAACTTCAATTTCCGATCGAAGCAAATAGGCTTACTAGGTCACATCCGCTAAGATTAGATATAGATCTTATGCTGGCGAAAATGAATTTAGACATCGATATAAAGCGCATACTGGACTAAGTATTAATCATCACACAAACCATTTCAAATGAACAATGAGAGGCTCGGTGGCCCGGCGGGAGTGCGCATTACTAGCGCTTTCGCAAGTAAAGCGACACGAGGCGTGGTCCGCACTTGGATGGGTGACCACAAGTAGCATAAAAAATAAAAAAATTATCTAGCTCCTCCGTGCTTCGGAAACCACGTTTAAGCAGTTGGTTCTAGCTGTCATCATTTTATGGCAGTTGTCAAGCTATGTCACATGTTTTAAGGTAGCTTGAAAAATCTAACACCAGTGTTGGCCACTTACACACACGAAAAACAAACACCATTCTATGATATCTATAGTGCGGCTCCTAATTCGCTACTCTCCAATCCAAACTCTCCAACAAGTTAAATCAGATACTTTTTTCTAAAAGTCAAAACATACATTTTCTATGGGATATGTATGAAATATAGACTATGCAATGATGTCAGTTTATCTGCAATAACTATTCTGTTTCACCCTGAATTCACTTTCACACTGAAAATGGATGATATAATAATCATGACAAGTGACATTATTCTATGATGTTTTATTTCTTTTAAGTGCCAACAAAAATATTTTATACCAAGGAAAGTACCCATATTGTATAGTACACTAATTGTAGATAGATTTCTTGTAAATTTGCATCTAAAAATAATAGGTATAGATTTCAGCATTCGAGAGTGAAAAATACAGGCCAAGTGCGAGTCGGACAGCTCCTACGAAAATATTTATTTTATTCTGTTTATAATATTTGTTGTTATAGCGGCAATAGAACAACATCATTTGTGAAAATTCCACGGTTCATAAGATACGGCCTGGTGACAGACAGACAGATAGATAGACTAATAAACGGATGGACAGCGAAGTCTTAGTAACAGGATCCCGTTTTTACCCTTGGAGGAACAAACCCTAAAAAAGACAAAACCGGAAAAGACCCAATTGTAGATAAGTATAGCTTTATTGTGAACTAGCTGAAACCCGCGACTTCGTTCGCGTGCACTTTATGTCTCTGGAAAATGCTCATCAGGCTGAACAACTTTTACTTAGGCGACATTTTTATATCTCTTATAGTTAAGCTGGACCATTATGGTTCTGCATCAAGCGTTTCATTTTCCAAAATCATTTATACCCTATATGTTGCCCAGGCTTAATAGCTATATAACAAAAAAAGTTGCATTCGAATCCGTCCAGTATTTCCGGAGATTAGCGTGTACAAACAGACAAACAGACAAACAGACAGACATTTTTTTTAAATTCTTACTCTATTACTATGTTTCCATCGCCCGCAATATTTTTTTTGGAAATATATTTAATGTACAGACACACTTTTTTTACTGTTTTATTAAATGTATAGATATAGATTTGCACCTATAATAATAGATTTATAGATAAGAGAGTGTAAAGAAAGAAAATATAAATAGAACATTGACCGAGAAGCTTCTAAAACCAATAAAAGTCGTTGTGGAACAGATGTAAGAGATAAAATAAAAGTGTTTACTCTCTGCGAGACGTGACCGGCGGCGGTGGGTGGTTGCTTGTGATACTGATTCGACGCTGGTGCCTTTCTGTTCGATGTCCGTGCAGAATACTGACTGAAATATATATAACATACATACATGCTATCACGTCTTTATCCCTAACGGGGCAGACAGAGCATTTTGGGTCTTGCGGTTCTATGCAGAGCCCAGGGCCGCAAGACCCAAAAGCCACTTTTAGCGTCATGGTGGGCGAGAAGATGGAAAAGCAATCAATACAGTGATGGGTTGCTAGCCGCATCGCCTGTTAACATGATTTGCATTTTTGCCCATTCCCTCGATCGGCTTTTACGATCTGCGTGGGAAGAGAAGCAGCTGGTACATTCTAAGTTTTTTTTATTTCTCCCAGACCAGCATGGGAGATGAATATATATAAATCTTTTTATAAACTTATTAATATCAATAAAATTAAAGGGAGTGCCTCCGCTGCCGGCGCTGGTTGGCGAATTGGCTGCCGACGCTGGTATAACACGATCTGTGTCTGTGTTACTTTCGCCCTTAGTTTGAGTCGCTCGCTCGCTCGTGTTTCGGTCACAGTAAATCTAACGTACCTAACCTACACTTCACGGCTTTTGAGTGCTGGCGCTCGCAGCAGGTATTTTAAATCTTGGCTGCCGGCAGTATAACCGCTGGTTCCCAATAGTGATATTTTTAGGAGCCGACAGCGGAGGCACTCTCAAAATTAAAATATCGAAATATGCGCGATAAGCTTTGTCATCTTCATCATCATCATCAGGTTTTCTTAGTCTCCACTGTAGGAGCACAACCCTCTTTGTACTACTAGAGCCATATTTGGTCAGAGCAGCTAAAGGATTTAGCCAACACTCTCCTCGCTGGCCAGACGGGATGCAGAGGTCTCATGATGTTTATTTAAGTTAAAGTTTTGTTTAGCTTGTTTTTCCTAAGTCGCCTTTTACGACATACACGGGAGGACTTGGAGTGGTCCTTTTCAACTCTGCCGGACCCCACACGTCAAAGCTTTGTCAACATTTCCACAATTAGTAATCCACAAAATGCTTCTTCAATAAATAATTAGTACCTGGGCGACCGAGCTTTGCTCGGTTACATCTCAAACATTATCTACATTTTTTAAAACTTGTCTAAAAACAATACAAAATAAAAAAAATATATGAACTTGAACATAAAAAAAACAAAAGTAAGTCACCGGTGGGATTCGAACCCGTAACACTCTTTTTAGCGGTCGGCATCCCTAACCGCTGAGCCAAATAGATGGCGGCCGGTGCGAAGAAACTAGCGACCATATTCTGCGTGGAAAGAAAAACGCATGAAAACTCGAAAACACGCGTTTTCCCAAACATAAGACTAATCTAGATAGATTGTTTACCCCCGAAAACCCCCGCATACCAAATTTCAGCGAAATCGTTAGAGCCGTTTCCGAGATCACAGAAATGTATGTACATATAAATATATAAATAAATATACAAGAGTTGCTCGTTTAAAGGTACAAGATTTCTCGAAACGTGCGCTTTAAAGAAACAATCAAAACCTTCACATAAAGAGATGGAGCAGTTACAGTAAAAATAACGTTACGTTAAGTAAATTGGAAAAAATAAAATTTAAATAAAATTTTAACTATACAAACGTAAATTTATTTTTTCAACACAAAGACTTAATCAATATTTATTTACACATACATGTAGGTACATGTATATTTAGAACAACAAAATCAAAAGGATTTAAAAATTCGACTTTTTGACAGCAGTTTAGTGAATAAATGAAATGTTCTCAATTTTTTACCGACTTCAAAAAAGGAGGAGGTTCTAGGTTCGACTATATTTTTTTCGTATGTACGTTCACCGATTTGTCAGTAAATTGTGGATAGATTTTCAAAATTAATTTTTTTATTCAAAATAGGGCACTTCCGAGGTGGTCCCATAGAAATTTTATCAAAATCATTTATGTAGTTTGGGGATGAAGTCGTTTTTTACTTTAGAAAAATTATTAATTTAAACATTTGCAAGTAAAATAAAAATCAACTTACAGAGAGTCGTCCAAACGATGTCCATTCATTATGCCGTCTAAAACTTTGACAATTGGATGCTGAAACCAAAGTAATCATAATATAAAGTCTGGGCAAAAAGTTAAGAAACATGTTTATTTGAGAGACAAATTAAAAAAATCCTAACTTTCAAGCGTTTATAACTTAACTCCAATAACTTTTGAATCGCTGAAACAATTGCCATAAAATATAGCTAAGAAACATTTCAATCAAGTAAACCTTCAATCGAAAAACCCCGCATCAATATCGGCCCATTCGTTAAGGTGCTAAGATGTCACAGGCACACAGACATGTCAAAATTATAACACATCTCTATTTTTCGTCTGTGGTCAAAAATAGGGGGAGGAAAAATTTTCTGCAATAATAAATTTAAAATCAAGTTGAAAATGAATATGATCAGTGAAAATTGACACTGTTTGTGACGTTTTATTTTATGAACTGTACCCAATAATTTATTTTTGACCCAGTCATCTACCCATATGAATTTTTGACCGAGCGAGCGAAGCGAGAGGGCTATGCTCGGTGTTTTCCTACGTGATCGAATCAGAAATGAGGAAATCCGTGGGAGAACAAAAGTCACTGACATAGCCCAGCGGATTAGCTCGTTGAAGTGGCAGTGGGAGGGACACATAGCGCGACGAACCGATGGCCGATGGGGCAAAAAGGTTCTTGAATGGCGACCGGGTACTGACAAGCGAAGCGTAGGGCACCCACCTACAAGGTGGTCAGATGACCTGACCAGGATCGCTGGAAAGCGCTGGATGCAGGCCGCTCTTGATCGGTCATTTTGGAAATCTTTGGGAGAGGCCTATGTCCAGCAGTGGACGTTATGCGGCTGAAATGATGAGCGAACCGAGAGAGGTCTCCGCTTTAGCTTAGCCAAAAATGCTTTCGTATGTCTGTGTGTTCTCCTCTAGAGGTCGCATTTCTCCATCGATTCTCGTAAAATTTTGGGAGCATGTTTGATAAACATATGAAAATCGTTAGTCGAGCCATTTTAAAAAAAAAATTAAAAATGGTGGAGTTGGCACAAAGGGCCTAAGCGCCTGACAGTAAATAGATGGAATAATAAAAGTGCTTTTCTTAGAATTATTAACCAAACTGATTATTTTAATAATTTTTTTATTGGCTTTTTCAATTTTCTTCAGTGAGTAACTTTTACCTCGCCATTGGAGCCGTTTCCTGGAAAATGTGCGCCCATGATTTCCAACGAGTCCGTTGGTAGCAGTGCATTGGAACTGAAAGTGAAAAATTAATTTTAATAAATTGAGATTATTAATAAATGACTTATATTCATGCTAGCAGTTCACACCTTTGTACAAGCTTTTATTTAACTTGCAATCAATGTATCTTTTATGTATTCAAAAGGATTTAGGTACCTGCGCTATTTCTGTCCCTCTTATAATTTATATCGTGAGATTAGTGAGAGGGTGAAATATAAGACCTGTTAAGAGTAACAACATGTCGTTGTTTGTAGAAATAAAATGTTTTTCAAGCTTTTATTTAACTTGCAATGTATGTATGTTTGTAATGTATGAATGGTTGTTTAGGTCAAATCTTGCAACTTAATTTTCAACAGTTATCCTCAACCGATTTAGCTAAAATTTTGCGTACTTACTTGTGTAAATCGGATGTCAATACAATATTATGAAGTCAATGAGCTGTTCTGATGATGGAGCCACAGTTAAAAAACAACATAACCTCACTAGACTAGGACTCGCTTGATTTGTCTTGTATACGATGCATCGTGCACAATTCGTATTGTATACGAATTGTAGACGATGCATCAGGTCTGATCATGGGGACGGAAGGTGGTAGATAGAATTCAGTTATAAAACGACGTAACTTCATCGAGTTTGAACTCATTTAATTTGTCTTGAAGTACTTTGGCCTCACTATATAAGATTGTACAAAAAACTTAATAAAAAAATAATATTTAAATAATACAAATAGGTGGTTTCTTTAATGGTAAAGGTTGGCAGTAGATTCACCAGTTGTTCAAAAAAGTAAAGTCCAGGGTTCGATCCCCTTTCAGGGCAAATTGGATAAAAGCCTTTTTCAAATTCTTCTGGATCTTGGATGTTTATCTATATATGAATTTGTTATAAAATATAGTATCGTTGAATAAGTATCCCATAACACAAGTCTCGAACTTACTTTGGGGCTAGCTCAATCAGTGTAATTTGTCCCTATATATTTATTATTTATTTATACCCTTGTCTTCCGAGGAGCTTGTTGTGCGGGGCATCTTCGATGGTGAAGATTGGCAACAGAATCACCGTTTGCTCGCAGTTGGCTCCAGCGCACTGCAAGCCATGTTTGTTCCTTGCTGCGAAGTTGAGAAAAAAAAATTATTTGCCAGGCAATTAAAAAAAAATCCCTACTTTTCAGTGAACTAAACTAGTTTTATAATAAAGAAAAAATTGTTACGCGCAAAAGCTTGTATTATTTTTAACCGAACTTCCGAGAAAAAAAATCCACTAGTTCAGTCAACTGAACTAGTTTTATAATAAAAAAAAAAGAATTATTTTCAACTGAACAAACGGGAAAAAATCTCACTAGTTTAGCCAACTGAATGGACGACTGGACTAGTGGGAACAAAGGTTCCTTCCCAATAACTTTTGAACGGCTGAACTGATCACCTCTAGACAATCTAGACATAGCTATATATAAAAAAAAATAAGCGAAAATAGACATTTAAAAAAGAAAAAGAAAGGTAAAATTAATAGTAATTGTTCTAAATTCTAAAACCATAATTGTAATAACAAAATTTAAAAAATGCGTTTTATTCACTGTTTTCAGTGAATACAAAAACTTTTTAAAAGGAGAAATGGTAAAAACATTTTTTTTTTATTTGTTAGGAAGATTATCGACCACAACAACAGTTTATGATTACATGTTAAAAAAACACGAAGTCTTTACAAACATACTTTTAATCTATTCTAGAATGAAAGGAAGGGAACTTTCCTTCTTCTTTATCACACCAGGTACTTACGATTAATATTGTCATCCACATAAGAGCACAGGCAGTTCTCGTCTTCATTCGTGAGGGGAGGGCATCCACACTTGGATATCTCCACACTCGGCTCAATGTCATACACGGGCTTGCCGACTTTGGGGCGTTCTGCGTAGTTACAAACTATTTGGATGGCCTAATGAAAAAAAAAAAACTAACTTGATGTAATAAATACAATTAATATTAATGAGTAGAATAGGATCACTCCAAGTCTTTCGCGGATGTCGTAGAAGGCGACTTAGGAAATATAAGCTAAACAAAGCTTATAAACATCATTGAGACCTCTCCAACCCGCCTGGCCAGCGTGGAGAGTGTAGCCCTAGTCCTCTGGCTGCGCTGACCAAGTATGGCTCTAGTAGTACAGAGAGGGTCGAGCTCTGCAGTGGAGACTAAAAGTTCTGAGGATGATGATGATGGGCGTAAGGAAGGAAGGTGGTGTGTAAGATTGCAGGAAGGCGCTGGATGTAGGTCGCTTCCGATCGGCCATTTTGGAAATCCTTGGGGTAGGCTTATGTCCAGCAGTGGATGATGATAAAGTTCTGGGGCCATGGGGGTCATCAGCTCACAAATTATACGGCGCTATCTCAAGGAAACTTAATGAATTTCCCCGTGACAAGGCTGGCCTACATGTAGGTCAGAATATAAGCATTGCGATACAACGTGACAATGCTGCCAGCCTTTTGGGCAAGTTAAAGAATTAGCAGGGTAAATAATTACCAGGTCTTTTTTATTTGTAAATATTAGTGTGTATTGCATGCAGTGAGTTAGTGATGTGCCGACGAGAAATACAAAATTTCTTTCTTTGAAAATTTACGGAAATTTTCAGCACATCTCGAGAATTTTATTTTAATTTATTTCGTTGAAAAATATCCTGAAGATATTTCTAGCGAGAAATCACTCGGATATTTTCGTCACGTCACTAGCTAGTGAGTAGTATTTTAATTTTAATTTGAGTTTTTAATAAAATTTTATATGTATATAGGGATAATATAGTTTTTCGTTTTGATTAAATTTATCCAATACTATTTTTCTTTCTTTTACTTTGTGTACATATTATATAGGCTGTGTGGTTTCCGGCCTAGAATAGAACCACTCCATTTCCCCCTGTGGATGTCGTAAAAGGCGACTAAAGGATTTTCTTCCCGTCACTAAACATGAACAGACTTCCGATGGGCAGCAGCGTCGGAAGTACGATAGTGACCCCCACTGCGCTCGCCAACCCGCCTGCCAAGCGTGGCGAGTGTGGCAATATCCCCTCATGGATATACAAAAAATGACCAGGCCCCCAGTACCCGGCAGCCCCGCTATTCCTGACTCCGGTAGCGGTCATGGTAACGGCGGGGCAGGGGGTGCTAAGAATCCCCGGATGGGATCCGGCTATCAACCCCGGCGAAAAATGGCCCTGGTAACACACAATGTCTGCACATTGAGGACTGACGAGAAACTGGCTGAGGTGGAGGAAGAATTGAGTAAGTTACGGTGGGACATTGTGGGGTTGTCTGAAGACCGAAGAGAGGCCGAGGGCACGACAACCCTAGAGTCTGGTAACCTACTCTATCACCGGGAAGGAGACGAAAAGAAGTCCCAGCATGGTGTCGGGTTTCTTGTCCACAAGTCCCTCATTAACAACGTCACAACCATCGAGAGTGTTTCCAGCAGGGTAATATACCTGATACTCAGAGTATCTAAAAGATATTCGCTGAAGGTTATACAGGTATATATGCCAACTGGGGATCACTCCGATGAAGAGGTGGATGAAGTGTATGAGGACATCAGTAGGGCCATACATACTTCTGAAACCTATTTTACGGTTGTTATGGGGGATTTTAACGCAAAACTGGGTAAGCGAGGCATTGGAGAGTTTAGGCTGGGAAACTTTGGATACGGAGTGCGAAATAACAGGGGACGTAGGCTGGCTGATTTTTTGGAGCAAGAGGGACTCTTTGCGATGAACTCTTTCTTTAAAAAGCCGCCGCAAAGAAAGTGGACCTGGATGGGTCCAGCAAAAAAGAACCAGCCCCCTGTTAAGAACGAAATCGACTTCATCCTAACGACAAAGAGACGAATATTCAACGATGTCTCAGTGATCACTCGAGTCAAAACCGGGAGTGATCACCGAATATTAAGAGGTATCGTGAATATTGGTCTCAAAGTCGAAAGGTCACGACTGATGAAGTCGACGCTCCGACCGTCGCAAGTCCAAATTGAGAACTCCGAGGGCTTCCAGCTTAAACTGTCGAATCGCTTCGAAAGCCTTTAGGATTGCGTTACAGTGGACGAGATAAACCAAGGGTTTATACAAGCTGTCCAAGCGGTGGGATCAAAAGTATTCAGGTCCAGCCCCAAACGAAAGCCTCAAAAAATCTCTGCTCGGACCCTAGACTTAATGGCAGAGCGACGATCAAGGCCGCTGCATACCTCCAAAGATGCTGAATCATATCGGCAGCTCAACAGACGTATACAAAAGTCCTTGCGACACGACATCCGCTCCTTTAATATTGAGCGTATTAAGGAGACGATAGAGCAGAATAAAGGCTCCAAAGTGTTCGCAAGAGCTATGTCGGTTGGGCAAAGCCGATTGATGAAGCTGAAGACGGAGGACGGCGGCGTGGTGTCGACAAAGGAAGGGGTTCTGGCGGAGATCGAGAGGTTTTATGGACAGCTGTATACCTCAGTATCACAACCCAGTAAACAAATGGTTAAAGACCCAAGAGCCAAGCTAACCCGACACTATACCGAAGATATCCCGGACATCAGCCTGTACGAGATTAGGATGGCCCTCAAACAGCTTAAAAACAACAAGGCGCCGGGCGAGGATGGAATCACAGCAGAGCTTCTGAAAGCGGGCGGAACGCCGGTACTGAAAGTCCTTCAGAGGCTCTTTAATTCCGTTCTGCTCGAGGGCGTAACGCCAGAAGCGTGGAACAGGGGCGTGGTGGTCTTGTTCTTCAAAAAGGGAGATAACACCCTATTGAAGAACTATAGGCCTATCACGCTTCTGAGTCATGTATATAAGTTGTTTTCGAGGGTCATCACGAATCGTCTCGCGAACAGGTTTGATGCCTTCCAACCTCCCGAACAAGCTGGTTTCCGTAAAGGCTTTAGCACCATGGACCACATTCATACGCTGCGGCAGGTTATAGAGAAGACGAGGGAGTATAACCGGCCGTTATGCTTGGGATTCGTGGACTATGAAAAAGCCTTCGATTCGATCGAAACATGGGCCGTGCTTCAGTCTCTCCAGCGATGCCGTATTGATTATCGGTATATCGAAGTGTTGAAGTGCTTATACAGTAACGCCACTATGTCAGTCCGAGTACAGGAGCAGTGCACGAGGGCAATTCCACTGCATAGAGGTGTAAGACAGGGAGATGTTATATCTCCGAAACTGTTCACCGTTGCACTGGAAGATGCCTTCAAGCTTCTGGAATGGGAAGGATTTGGCATCAACATCAATGGCGAGTATATCACTCACCTTCGATTTGCCGACGATATTGTTGTCATGGCAGAATCGATGGAAGACTTAAGTACTATGCTCGGAGACCTAAATCGAGTTTCCCAACAAGTGGGCCTTAAAATGAACATGGACAAAACCAAAGTAATGTCGAATGTCCATGTTGCGCCCCTACCTGTTTGTGTTGGGAGCTCCACCCTCGAAGTTGTAGACCAGTATATCTACCTGGGTCAATTGATCCAGGCAGGAAGTTCCAGCTTCGAGGAAGAGGTCTTTCGACGAATCCGACTCGGCTGGGCAGCGTTCGGGAGGCTACGCAATGTCTTCTCGTCCAAAATACCTCTGTGCCTCAAGACTAAGGTTTACAACCAATGTGTGTTACCAGTGATGACTTATGGCTCCGAAACGTGGTCACTTACTATGGGTCTCATAAGAAAGCTCAAGGTCGCTCAACGCGCTATGGAGAGGGCTATGCTCGGTGTTTCCCTACGTGATCGAATCAGAAATGAGGAAATCCGTAGGAGAACAAAAGTCACTGACATAGCCAAGCGGATTAGCTCGTTGAAGTGGCAGTGGGTGGGACACATAGCGCGACGAACCGATGGCCGGTCTGGCTTGAGCTTGGCGCGGGTCCCTCTTAAAGTTTGTAATATAGGTACTCGCAAATGACATGTACATTTTGTACAAACTAAATCTACAACTTGACATTATTTAAAAATTTTGACATTTAAAAATTCAATTAAAATCATGATATTACATAACAAAACAATGTATTCTCAGTCCACATTAACTTTAAGTATTAATTTAATTGTGAGTTGACGTCCTTGGAGAAAAGGTGCAGTGCAGTTTGTTACCGCTTCTTCTGCACTAGCGCTTTGGAAGCGGTAGTAAACTTAGCTGTAAGTAACTATTTGACGTCAACAATTGTAAACAAAACAATGACGATTATTAAGAGATATTATAAATATCCTATGATAATAAAGATATATTTGAATTTGAATTTGAATTTGGCCGATGGGGCAAAAAGGTTCTTGAATGGCGACCGCGTACTGGCAAGCGAAGCGTAGGGCACCCACCTACAAGGTGGTCAGATGACCTGACCAGGGTCGCTGGAAAGCGCTGGATGCAGGCCGCTCTTGATCGGTCATTTTGGAAATCTTTGGGGGAGGCCTATGTCCAGCAGTGGACGTTATGCGGCTGAAATGATGAATGATGACATATTATATAAATCATTAAACTTTTAATAGTGAATTAAAAATGTTCACAGTGATTTTTTTAAATTTTATTACCCACGTGAAAAGGTTGCGTAATATGGTGATAATGATGATGAAGTTACTCCACACGCTGACTTTTTATTGGTTTTGAAAAAAAAAATCGTATAGTAAATAAATTTCTTTATCCATATATGTAATCCAAATTTCTGTATGTCATAAGATAAAAAAGTTGCGTAAATGATTTTCGATCGATACTACGTAGTTATACGCCGGCCGCCGGCTGTGTAATGTCGATGACCCCGGCCGGCCGGCGGGCGATGTATGGCGGCGGTACTACTAATTGATCTCACAATTTTACTTTCGAGGTTTGGGCAACATTTTTAGTTTTTGAATTTTTATTTTACTAGCTAATTAGGTCTTACTGACGATGCCTATGAAGTGGCCTTCGGCTTCAAAACCAATGAAAAATCACCGTGTATAATAATATAATAGTTTGCTGCGTATTCTAGTACTACTTACATTGAAGTTGAGAGGAGACCTGTTGTTATTGTACGCGTAGTCTACGAACGCTGATATCCCACAGCCCATATGGGTCGCAGGACCATGGACCATCTCCATGTAGAGGCGACCACTGTCTTTGGTTGGATTGCTGGAAATATTTCGTTCATTGTAAGCATGATTAGGCCCAACGCAGACTACAAACTATCCGTGACGCACTTTTAAGTCTGTGAAAATAGAACCCATGCAATCATATGCAGTAACGCACACGACCTTAAGGGTCCTCCCCGTGCTAGCGACCTTGAAAACACAAAAAAATTAATTTCTCTTTCTGTAAGTGAGATTATCAGAAACCCTCGTACAACTTTTTAGCTAGTATCCTTAAGTTTCATAAGAACCTCGAAAATCATTGAAATAAAATACCCTGAATTTTCCTTTGCAAAAAATACTAAAAACGGCCATTTTTGACTCTTTTTGTAAAGGTTTCTAAACCGGATAGTATTTCAATGACTTTCGAGGTTCTAATGAAACTTCAGGATACTAGCTAAAAAGTTGTACAAGGGTTTCTAATAATCTCACTTACAGAAAGAGAAATTATTTTTTTTGTGTTTTCAAGGTCGCTAGCGCAAGGAGGAGCCTTAAGCATTGGCGTGTGGTTTCCGGCAGAGAAGAATGGGCCACTCAAAGTCCTCCCGTGGATGTCGTAGAAGGCGACTTAGGAATTACAAGCTAAACAAAACTTAAAAACATCAATGAGACTCCTCCACCCCTTATGGCCAGCGAGGAGAGTGTAGGCCAAGCCCCCTAGCTGGTTTGGTCAAGTTTGGCTCTGGTAGTACAGATAGGGTGGTGCTCCTGCAGTAGAGACAAAAATGCCTGATGATGATAATAAAATAAGGCATGATTACTCGCGTAGAGAGTCTACTGGCCGACATGTTTCGACCTCATCCGGAGGTCTTTATGAGGCTGAATGGGACTAGAGGACGCGCGTACACGATGTCGTCTCGAGACACACTGATGTTAGCGGTGCGATCGATCGCCAGAGTATACCAGAGAATACAGTAGGGGCCTGTAGTAACATTCGCCCTGATGAAGGCCTCCGGATGAGGTCGAAACATGTCTGCAGTAGCTGTATACGTGAGTAACCCGTTAACAATTTTTGACAATTAATTTCGTTACTTTATTACGAGCAATATATTTATTTATTTAACTTTATTACAAAAATTGTAACAGGCGGACTTAAGGCTCAGGGACTTTTCTACCAGTCAACCTACAGGTGATGCCGATATATATTATAATGCTACTTATATTAGTATAAAATAAAAATTAATGCTTTTCGGCTAAACTTACATGCTCCAATCAGGATACTGAGCCACCATATCAGGGGTCACTGAACTCTTGTGGCTGTACCAGGTCTTCAGCGACTGTGTGATGGAGTATATAAGCTTAGACTCGGTCAGGCCGGGGGAGTAATGGCGGGCTTTACTTCCCGCAGGGTACCACTCGGGGATCGTGAAGCGAATCTTGCTTACTGTTTGCCCTGGGTCTGGAAATCTTTCTGGAAGAAATAAGCATGGCTACTTAAACTTGATTTCATTCATAAACATATAAGTTACTTAAATAAAATTAACTAAATATAACGATTATTGCCTGTTGCTCTCCTCTACTGCTAGCAAGCTTTTAAGTAAGAATATTTCTGATAAAATTAGTGAGATGTGACGGGCCGCCTTGTATTTCAATATACTGCCTTGCAGTACTGGCCATTGAGAAAAGAAAATAGCCGGCCAACTGCGAATCGGATTCGCGCACTAAGGGTTCCGTACCATTATCTATACATAATCGCGTTTGTTGTATGGGATTAAATATTTATTTGATTTTGTTTTTAGTATTTGTTGTTATAGCGGCAACAGAAATACGTAATTTGTGAAAATTTCAACTGTCTAGTTATCGCAGTTTTTGAGATACAGCCTGGTGACAGACAGATGAACAGACGGACAGAGAGCGAAGTCTTAGTAATAGGGTCCCGTTTTTACCCTTTGGGTACGGAACCCTAAAAAAGAATATCGGGGCACTTTCATGTCGTTCTTGTTATGTCTTTTTCTGTAGCAAATAAATATAGAGAATTTGAAGAAGATTTATTTTAATGTGAAACAGTTTCATCGCGTTAACATAATTCGCATTTTGGCGTATTCCCTCTAAATTTATCATATTCATGAAATTTCCAATAATATTCTTTTTCTTACTTTCTATAAAATTAAATTTGAAAATTACCATAATTTCAATTGAACTAACCACTTCAAGAGCAATTTAGTATAATTAAATAAAGTACGAAAAAGTTTTAACTTTATTCGTGTTTTAAAACTGAATTGTTAAAATAGATTTTTTGTAATCAAATCACTATGATAGGCGATTCATTGATATTGATGGATTTTAAGTGAAGATATTCGAGTTCTTCTTTTTGAAAAGGTATTATTTGTTTCTCTCTCAAAAAATAAGTTATATTAAGTACATATTTAATGGAAAATAATATATTTTCCGTGATGGTCTCGGAACAAGTAATTGTAATAAAAAAAACAATAATTCCGAAAATCCGTTATTCTGCTTTTGTTTATCTTTGTGACCTTTGCCGCCTAGCGTTCATCGCCAGGCTGTCACACCGGAGGTCCCAATTTCGATCCCCGTTCAGGTCCAGATGGAAATTGAACTTTTTCAGATTGATCTGTATGTATATGTCTCTTTCTCTCATCTCAGCGTAATCCCTGTTGCATCCTCAGCTGTAATGCTGCGAAGCCCTGGGTCCACTTTCCGGCTTTTTCTTCTCTATTTCGCACGTTCTTGAGCATCCTTGGTTTTATTAGTTTATTAGTATCCCATAAAACTAGTCTCGAACAAAAGTTCGAGACTAGGGCTAGCTCACTAATGTGCAATTGGTCCGAATGTATTTATTTCCTTAAAAAAAAAACTTACTTGTAGCTCTACACAAATCATGCCTCATCAGACATTGGTTGGCCAATACTTGTGCAAATGTTGCCAGTTCGTTGTCCCATTGCTGAAAATAAAAATAAAAAAATATTCCTCAAAGCGCACCCACGTTTAAAAGGGTGTGGTACGAGGAATAAGTTAAGGTGCGCCTGATAAGGTGCGCCTCAAAATGGTTGAGACTCGAGGAATAACCTCGTCTATAAGACCCTTTAAGAGTCCCCTTACCCTAGACCAAACTACAGTTTCCAATTCAAACGTAGTCTACGTCTTATTTTGAAACGACATGCCCGATTTCGGCAAAATATTGTAATTTCAAAGATATTGCATTTAACCAGGCATATAACTGGTTTTCACAGTTAAAATATGAATTTAAAATAGAATATAGTGTGTTATATCATTTTTGACTATCAGTAACTTCTAAATCCTTATATTTTCTTTTCAGTTTATAATTTTTGTGTAGGAAACTAATTATAACGTAAGATTATTGTAATTTTTTTAAAATTACAAATTTTTACCGAAATCTTAAATGTGGTTTCAAAATAAAACGTAGACTACGTTTGTATGGAAAAGTCTAGGGTAAGAGGATTCTTAGGAAGAAATTCGGCATATACAACAATAATTAATTAGGTCCCATACCAATTTAAACATGCCGTAGGCGCGGGGCAGTTTTTCGTTGCCTTTCCCTCTCTCATTGCCCATTGCTAGCTTGCCTCGGATTCTGAAATAAGAGCAAAAGTAATTTAAATAAAGTATACCTATTTTATTTCTTGCCAGTTTTTTGATCAAAAGACCTTATTAAAAGTATAGATATATATTATGAGACCTTATAGTCTTAAGTTTAAAAATAACTGACAAGAAATCTAGGTTCTTAAGAACATAGTTTGAAGGGTATCTAGGGCTTGGTCAAAACAAAATTTTAATAGATATCTTTCTGTTATCATTTTATTGTATGAATAATTATATTTAGATTTTCAAAAAATAAATTTATAAATTAAACAAAAAAAATGTAACTAAAACTACTTATAATATCTTATAAAAACATATGTTTATAACTTATAAATATGATATGTTTTTGTTAATTTAAAATTGTTTGTATGCTAATAATTATTTTTGAAAGATTTCAAATTGTGGCAATGAGCTATTGTATGAGATTGAATGGACTTCGTTAGCTCCGAATTAAGGTGTCTGCAACATTCTACTTACAATTGGAAAGCTATGAGACGGCATACTAATTCTTAAAACTTCTCTCTAAAAGTACTTTTTTATTTTTATGAAAAAACTACATACGGGATTCTAATTTTCAGGAATAAGTTATGTAGGTACATGTAAACCTTCCCTGAAAAATGCTCTACATGAGTCATGCATCTAAATCCGCCTAGTAGGAAAATAACTGTATAGGAAAAGATTATTTGTGTAGCCTTCTCAATTTTTTTGCGATCTTCCCTCCTCCTTAGCGTGGTGATTACAGACAAGAAGCATATAGCAAGAAGAGATAAATAGATACTTACGCATTGGTTACCTCTAGCAGTTTGACCGCTAGCTCTGATGTCATCGTGACATTCTTTGGTTCACTGCAGCGGGGGCCATACACTCTATTCTGAAAAAGTGAATTATTATTTAGAATTTGGTTGAATACTTCTTTATATTGTATAAAATGGATTTTAATAATTTAATCTATTATATGGCATCTAGTCCCTTACAGAGCGTCACTTGTACTATTTTTATATAATGTAACGTCTTGTAAAACAGTGATTAGCAATAAATTCTGATTCTGATCGTAAAGAAACGACAGTTTGGTCAAGTGGCCAGAAATCACGGAACGTTATACAGAACGCAGTTAGACCGAATGGGTTGTTCTTAAGTCAATCAAATTAAATGCTGAAAATAAGCTAAATGTAAAGGGGTCCTGTTGTTTGACCAAAAGTCATTTGGTAAAATTACACTTGACAAACAACGTGTGGCAAAGAAATGGTTTCGCCAATTGATAATTTTTCTACTAATCATTTTACAAACGAGTGACTCGTTTGTAAAATGATTAGTAGAAAAATTATTTACCAACTGATCAACACTTAAATTTACATTTTACAAATAATTATTTTACAAATAAACATTTAGTAACTGAGTAATCAGACAAAACTACTATTGGTCTAAAAACATTTGATAAAATGTATTATTTTACAAGCGTTTCGTTTATTAATAAATCTTTTAATAAATATGGTTTGGGTCAAGACACGAGCGAGCGACTTAAGCTTAGGGCGAAAGTAACACAGACACAAAAACCACTTTGCCGTGGAGTGGAATGTAGGTTAGGTTCGTTAGGTTTCCAGTGACCAAGACACGAGCGAGCGAGCGACTCAAGTTTAGGGCGAAATTAACATAGACACAAAAACCACTTTTCCGTGGAGATTATTATGGAAAAAAATATTATGAGATCTGAAATTATGGATATTAAATTTATGAGACAAAATAGAGAACCATTAAATCGTGATGTTTGAAAAATGAAGTACTTTTTATGAAATAACATTTTGTTAAATGACATTTACTTAATTTGCGAAACATATTAGGTATTTAGTGAAATGATAAAAAGTCAATTGACATTTTATTATTTAACACATTTAACAAGTGTAGTGTTTGCTAATGGATCATTTGCTAAGTGAGTTTTTGTAAGATGACACTTTTGACAAATGTATCGTTTGCCAAATGAACATTTGGTGAAACGTTGTTTGTCAAATGATCATTTGTCAATCAATTTTTGGTCAAACATTAGTAATCCAAATGAAAAAGCTAATAATTTATTTAGTATAGTAAACTAGTCCCGCATTGCCCCGCACTTCATCGCCCTAGAGCATCGAATGACCTCCCAAAGTGACAATTATTAAAAAGATGTAATAAATGTTCTACGATAATAAAGATACACTGGTACTTCATCATCATCATTATCAGGTATTTTTGTCTCCACTGCAGGAGCGCAACCTCTCTATACTACCAGAGATACTCGACAAGAGCAGCCACAAGACTTTGGCCTGCACTCTTCCTCGCCAGACGGGTTGAAGAGGTATCATTGATGTATATAAGATTTGTTTAGCTTGTTCCTAAGTCACCTTCTAAGACGTCCACGGGAGGACTTGGAGTGGCCCTATTCTACTCTAAAACCACACCACACATACTGGTACTTCATCATCATCATCAGGCCTTACTGTCTCCACTGCAGGAGCACGACCCTCTCTGTATTACCAGAGCCATACTTGGCCAGAGCAGCCAGAGGACTTTAGCTTACATTCTCCTCGCTGGCCAGATGGGTTAGAGAGTTCTCATTGATGTTTATACGCTTTGATTAGCTTGTCCTAATTAGTGTCCTAAGTCGCCTATTACGACATCTACGGGAGCACTTGGAGTGGCCCTATTCTACTCTGGTGGATACTACGACGTACTGTTACTTACTGGATCATAATACATGCACATCACATGGGCCCCTTCTGCACAGTGTTCCATGGCAGGACAGTAGTCGGAGATGTGAATGCCTTTCTGACTGGAGCTGTCGAAGACCAGCGACGGTTGGACTTGTAGGATCAGCCGCTGGGTCCATGTCAGTAATAGAATCTGGGAAAACGTTGACATTTTTAGGATTATTTTGATTTGTTTGTTTTTCGTGTGTATAAGTGGCTAACACTGGTGTCAGATTTTTCAGGCTGCCTTAAGGCTTAAGGCATCTGACATAGCTTGATGACTGCCATACAATGATGACAGCCGGGACCAACGGCTTATACGTGCCTTCCGAAGCACGGAGGAGTTTGAGAATTTTTTATGCCACTTGTGGTCACCCAAGTGCGGACCACGCCTGGTGTCGCTTAACTTGCGAAAGTTCTCATTTATTTTCATTAACATAAATAAATAAATATATACGGATAAATCACACAGATTGTGCTAGCCCCAAAGTAAGTTCGAAACTTGTGTAATGGGATACTAACTCGATGATACTACTATCATCATCATTGATCATTTCAGCCGCACAACGTCCACTGCTGGACATAAGCCTCTCCAGATGATGATACAAACATAATATCACGCCTGTTTCCCGCAGGGGTAGGCAGAGACTATGGACCTCCACTTGCTACGATCCTGACAAACCTCTTTTGCTTCATCTAAACTCATCAATCTCTTCATACATGCCCTTCGGTTACGGGTACTTTTTACCTCTCCTTTTTTTAGAACGTCTGCAATTTGGTCGCAGAAAGTTCGCCGAGGCCGACCTTTTCCTACTGTTCCCTTCACATTTGTCAGATGATGATACTATATTGTGTAACAAATACATATATAGATAAACATCCAAGACCCAGGTCAATCTGAAAAATATCATTTTCCACCTTGACCTGATCGGGGATCGAACCCGGGACCGCCGGTGTGACACAAAAATAATATCGATAAGCAATGTACATATATGATCAAGGACCTTTCGAAAAATCGAGGCAAAATTTTAAAGAGTGTCGCCACCCGGGCAATTAAATCAAAATTATTTTTTGTAATAGAAACGACATGACAATGCAATATTATTGTGGCAAGAAGCTCTGGTGATGAAGCCAGAAGGTGGTTATGGGAACCTTGTAATAAAACGATGAAACCTCATCGAGTTTGGGCTTATTTCATTTGTCTTTATAAGTACTTAGGCCCCTTGCCCTTTTTGTCTCGCGATGCAGTCGCGCGATTACGAAACGCGCGACTGCATCACTACTAACGCGCGTTAGTCACATTTGCAGCGCGATACAGTAGTGATGCTAACGCGCTACAGTATCGCGACTGCATCGATACAAACGCGCGACTGTCGCGCGACCATTTCGGATGACATCGGGGAGAGAGTGGAGGGAGGGTAGCACGTGTGGAGAACCGAACATCAGTGCAACACAGACAGGTCGAGAGTGTCATCATCCGTCACGTGCGCAAAATGGAGGCGTTCGACACAGAAGCATTTATTACGACGACGACGCAATTTTCTGTCGCGCGTTTGCATCGCGACAGAAGCGCGACAGTATCTTAAGAAAAAAAAAATTTTTTCTTCAAAATACGGATTGTGTGTCTCTCGTACTTGAATGCTAGCTAAGTAAATATGTTTTTCCTATCTCCCAGTTTATTACAGGCGGCATCCGGGCATAAAAACTAGACACTTCATGACTTCAGTAGACCATAAAATCCTGATAACAGCAACAAATTCAGGTAATGTCAGATATTTGTACCTTTTTAGGGTTCCGTAGTAAACAAGGAACCCTCATAGTTTCGCCATATCTGTCTGTCTGTCTGTCCGCGGTCCTACTCAGAAACTACGAGTACTAGAAAGCTGTAATTTGGCATGGACATGTATATTAATCATGGCGAAAAAGTCGTAAAATAAAATCTGGAAAAATATTTTTTTTTAGGTTAGCTGCCATACAAGTAAAGAGGTAGTCAATATTTTTTTCTCGACAAACACATTGTGTGGGGTGTCATTGAATAGGTCTTTCAAAAACATTGTGAGCTTGCTAACACCATTTTTGGATTTAGGGATCCGTTTCTGAAATATTTGGGTTTAAATTGAAAATTTTTGTTGGAGGCAAGTGTCCCCCCCTCTATCTGCTAAACGGTTATATATGGCCACGTGAAAAAATTCACAGTTATAGTATATATAATGTAGTTTAAAGGAAAACTATCAGAGCTAAGTAGTTTAGTTTCCCTTTAGTTAGTTTCCCTCTCATACAAGTTGACCGATCAGCTAATCCGAGTTTGTATGAAAACCCAAAAATTATTTTTCATATTTCGACACATGTTCCTTGAAAGTTGTTCATTATCACAGACTGAATTCACCCTTAAAATAGTTTTAGTAGATTTTGTTAGACCTTAAATAACGTGGAAGGGACATACCGGTAAATAAATCGAACACCACTAGATCACTATATTGAAATGATCAGTATATTCAATGAAACAGTAAAAAAACCCGGCTAAGTGCGAGTCGGACTCGCGCTCGAAGGGTTCCGTACCATTATTTATAAAAATCTAGTTTTTTGTATGGGAGCCCCCCTTACATATTTATTTTATTTTGTTTTAAGTATTTGTTGTTATAGCGGCAACAGAAATACATAATTTGTAAAATTTTCAACTGTCTAGCTATTTCGGTTCGGTATTGCGGTTCTTGAGATACAGCCTCGTACATACAGCCAGACAGACGGACAGACGGACAGACGGACAGACGGACAGACGGATAGACGGACAGACGGACAGACAACGAAGTCTTAGTAATAGGGTCCCGTTTTTACCCTTTGGGTACCGAACCCTAAAAACGACGTTCCCATATAAATTGCCCGGGCGGCTACACACTTTTGTATGGAACAGACGATTTTTTAAAGTTTTTGACTGTTATTTTAATTTCATTATACTTAGTGATCTGGGTAATATAGCCCGTGGTTCGATTTATTACGGGTATTTCCCTTCCACGTTGTATAAAAAGGTACAGTAAGCAAAATAAATTTACAAGTTTTTATGTTCATACTTAATCTTGTTCATACTTAATCAAGTTTGTTAATAATACAGTAAGTATAGCGCATCTGTGGTACAGCAGTACTATTTTTTAAACGCGCAGTCAATAAACGAATGGTTTTTTTGTATATAAAAAAAAATATTCGTTTAGCGCCTCCGCAGTTTCAAAAATGGCACTTCAGGTCGGACAATCCTGAGCGAGAGGAAAACGATGATTGCAGGCTTCCACCCGGTCATTTGGAAATTATTAAGGGTTGGAATATGTACATTGCAGTTGTGGACTTCTTTGGCTGATATGATGAAGATAAGCCAAATAAAGCAGAAAAAGAAAATAAAATCTTTAAATGCACCTAGTATTTTTTTATCTTTATCAAAATAATTGTGCTTTGGAAGCGGCAGTAAACTTAGCCTTACTTAGCTTAAATAAAACCGAAAGAAAAATTAAAATTTACAATTATCAAGTTTTACAAACATCCAAAGATTTTTGGCTATTTACTTTAGACTATAACATTTTCGTTAACTTTATGACTACTATTAAAATAAAAATAAGTACTAATAAAATAAAACTAAGTAAGTTCACGAACCTTAAATAATTTTAACTTATATTTCTTGTTTAAAAACGTAAGATTATTGTTATTATTGTATGATATTTATAATAAATAAACTTATTTTTAATCATAAAAATAAGTACATACGGGTAACCCAATTTTCAATTCCAAAATAAATATGCGTTTTTGCCGACTGTACCAAATTTAATGCTACATAAAATATTTGGTCCCTGTATGCCAAATAAGCTCACGCCTAGCTACCTTCCTCCCTTAGGACAAGTTATCGTAGAAACAGGACCTAATTTGGAAAAACGGGCTAAGCCCATGGGATGTAAAGTAAAGGGTATACGTATGTTATTGTTTTGGGACCTAGAAGATTTACCAAATATCTGGAAAATTGCTCTCTGGTGGTTAATTTTTATTTTATTCTTTTTATTTATTTGATTACATATGTTGGTATTTTTTAATAATATATCTATAAAAAGTAAAATACATAAAAAATATATTACAAAATATATGTGAACATATTATAAAAAACCTAAAATAGCTGCCCACTGGCAGCGGGGTTAGGGCCCCAGCGAGAGAAACCTCCTGACAATGCGTGTCGTGTCCAGGAGTACTGCCTTCTGAATCTGACCCTTGACCCAGCCATCTAGCCAGAGAGTCTGAAGATGTTGGTCAAGACTTATTTTATTTATTTTTATCATGGCAACAAAAAGTAATGTACAGATTATAATAATATTAATAAAAGATGTTCTAAACCATGGTCTCTACTTTCGTGACCTAAACAGTGCCAGTAAGTTAGTATTTTAACAATAACAAATTAATGTGCCTTACAAAAAAGGAGGAAACAAAAAAAATAGGGGTGGCAGTTATGAGGATAGTTTGTTATAATAGGTAAGTAATAGACTTTTCGTACCACTTGCTCAAAAAAGTTACATTCTATGGGACAAAAAGCGATCATAACAATAGTCATTTTCAATCTGTTAAAAACAGGGAAAGAAAAATGTACTGAATTTCATTCAGCCTCTAGACCAAGAATGAAAACAGGGAAAGAAAATTGTACTGAATTTCATTCATCCTCTAGGGGGAGAATGTGGTTTAAGTTTGGAATACTTACCGAAATTTATACTGAACTGAAATCATTTCTATATTGTTAAGCGTAAAAAAATAACGATTTTGAATCGACAACATGTATCCGCAAAATCCAGAAAACAACTTAAATTTCATAAAAGAAACAACTAAATCAAGTCATGTTATTGTTTGTTTTTTTTTATAATTAATGTACGGCTCTGGATACTGCGGTCCTTTAGAGCCGTCTTCATTTATCTCTTCTTTATTCCTAATCCTAACCCTAACTATACAATCGAAGGTTGGTACAGGTCCTTTGATTGCTTCAAGGGAGCTTCTGGCTACAAATCTATACGAGTCCACTGGTTTTCATAACCAATTGAGTGACAGACGGCGCCTAAAGACGCCCACCGATGTCCGCAAATAAATATCACTACAGCCGCACTATGACTGTCCACTTTAAACATTTCACATATTGTCCATAACAATGAGCAATTGCAACACCAAACTACACCAATTTCAAATTATAAAGTCCACTAGAATCAATTTGCAAAACAATTTAAAGCTAACTTCAACTGAACCCATTGAGTTCCCGCCAAAAACTCCCGTTATTGTTTGTGTACACCAGTTGTTTAATTTTCCAAAAAGAAAAAGCAAAGGGCCAAGTTGTCTGCGTACCTATATTTACTTATTTACAATTTATTAATTTATAAATGCTTATCTCTTGTTATTATTATCTTTATTTTTTTCGCAAATGGTACGAAAAGTAGAGTATTTTTCTCGGTGATAAAGCTGTCTTAGTCTTGGGTGAACTTAAATCCGTCGCTACACTCAGGACTCGTCCTAAATCCCTCGCTTCGCTTGTGATTTAAGTAAACCTCGAGTCCTTCGTTGCGCTGGCGATTTACGAGTAAGTCGTCACCCGCGACAGAAGACACTGCTTTATCCCCTTGGTTAATAATCTACTATTAATACAAGTTTTAGTTAAGTTAATTTTCAGAGGATGGGGAAAAAATCTGTTCATACCGTTTTTGTTGCCAGAAAATTAAAAAAAAAAAAAACTACGAAATGTGCACAGTTTTGAAATGAAAAATAAACAAATTATCATTTTAAAATCTTGGATTATTTCTATAGATACTAATATAATTACCTAAAAACATACAATCGCATGAGAGATTTGTTTTGTTTTATTGAACTTTTTAAAACCAAAAACGTGTTTATATCTTACCTTCAAAAACATGTTGGAACCATATCTTCCTCATTATATCCATGTTATCGATACCATAATGTCAATACATCCTCCGGTTGCTAATTGCTTCTCATATTATCACGATTTCGAACATTCTGTAAAAGAAGATAGGCAAAGTTGATCATTAGTATAAGTGTTTATCTACAAGATAGAAAATATCTGTCTGGCCGGGCTTTTTTACAATGGGTAGATAATTTTATTCATATTATTTGTATATCGTTGAGATAAGACAAATCATTCAGATTCAGCTAACACTAAAGAAAGTTTTTAACTTGTGTTATGGAATACTAAAAACGATAGTTTTAATTTTCATTTAATAATACTAAAACCTGAGTATTGATCTAATTTTTTCAAATAAATAGCGTAGGAGTGTAAAATTATCATAATACTTAAGCGGTCTAGTAAAGCTCGTGGTTCAATTAATTACGGGTATCTCTTCCACGTTTATATCCCATACATATCTGCATCCATTCTTTCATCTATCACCTTCAAGATTATGTTGGTGCTCCCACGCCTTCTTCGTACAAACGAAGCAGATATTGTGAAAGTACGTTGGTACCTAATTTAAGTAGGTTTTGATATTGTATACCGTAGTTACAAGGCGTCATCAATCATTTTAGATGAAATGTTTTATGAAATTCGGAATTGAGATACATTAATCGGGGTATTATTTTTAGGCAAAATAACACACTTTGTTTTCATTTCGAAAGATTTGTTAAAAATTTCGTTAAAAGAATTATTAATAAAGAAAACAGGCTATTTTTCGCAAAAGAATTATGTAAGATAAATAAATTCTATATATTAGATGTGCCTACTAAATGTATAAAGATTCTCTCAATAAAATTGACGTATCAATATTAATATGACGTATGTAGACAGACAATCTTGACATGTCCTTTTATTGAAATACATATACATTTTATAAATCAATACCTTTGCAAATTACAAAGTAATTATGTAATTTATAAGTAACATAATTAGCAAAATTATTGATTTATAAAGTGTATACTTCAATAAAAAGACATGTCAAGATTGTTTACATTTATTTAAATACCTAACCAAATGGAGTATAGGGGTATGTAGTAATAATATCATTATTAATGATTAAAATTAAAAAAAATACAGTATATGTTACAAAATAAATATATACTAAATTAAACTATAAATATACATAAGACTTAACTATTATAATGATAAATTAAAACGAAATTATGTGTAAACTGCAACTGAGTATAGTTTTACTCAAAAGTAGCTTAAGTTATGACTTAAATATGGGATAATTTTTATATCAATTTTTTTTTTCTTTATTGAATAAAAATGCATGTAGCTGTGACGTACTTACAAAAAGTTTCTTGTTCTATTTTAAACTCGTGTTTGATTTATTTAGCTTTAGCACTTTTTATTTAGACAATAGTCCAAGAGTCGACCAGACTATACACGTCGTAGGTATATCACTTTTAAAGAATTTCAAGTTCAAGAAATTCTAATACGAATCTAAGACAAAAAAAGAAAAATAAATGAAATAAAAAAAAACGGAAAATGAAGAGAAAAATAAAAAAAAACAGAAAACTCAAAATATTGACGTCATGTTTACTATTATTTTGTTTTTTACACGATATAATAAGTATCACCATTTCTTATGTACACATTCAATGTTTATGCGCAGTCTCATTTTGGATTTGATGAAAGGTATAAAAAGCCATTTTTCCTT
Organism: Acrobasis consociella; assembly: GCA_963555685.1. Lineage (NCBI taxonomy): Eukaryota > Metazoa > Arthropoda > Insecta > Lepidoptera > Pyralidae > Acrobasis > Acrobasis consociella. Next base: position 4,814,043 of record OY743127.1, read on the forward strand.
CGTTTCGCAAACATTCGTCAATTAGAACAATAGTGTTTTGTGTTTTTGAAACAGTAAAATCTTTGCTTTGGTTATAAAAGAAGCAGAGAAAAGCGCGCGCTCGTTTTGCCATTCCCTCGAAATCTTTCAACGATGCTTCTACCGCTCTTGGCCGCCATTTTGAATTGGCATACCGTTGTATCAGATGCTATTCAGGTAACCCCTGTTTTTAAGCAAAGTATTTTTTTTTTGTTTAAAATTGTTAATATGTTACTGATTTGAAAAAAAAAAGAAAGTACAATTAATAAAGTATTTAGGGTTTCGTACCCAAATTGTAAAAACGGGACTCTATAACTAAGACTCCGCTTTCCGTCCATTCGTCCGTGTTTTTGTCTATCTTTCACCAGGAATTGTATCTCAAGAACCGTGATAGCTAGTCAGTTGAAAGTTTTATAGATTATGTATTTCTGTTGCGGTTATAACAACAAATACTAATAACAGTATAAAATAAATATTTAAGGGGGCTCCCATAGAAAAAATGTGTTTTTGTCTTTTTTTATTAGATAATAGTACGGAAGCCTACGTGCGCGAGTCCGACTCGCACTTGGCCGGTTATTTTAATCATGCTAGTTACCAATTGTTTTTTTCAGGACCCTACATTTCACCGAAATCCAACCAATCTTATACAGAGCTCACTCGCACATTTTTTACCAAGCATAAAACCGGTAAGTGTATCTTAGAATTTTAAATTGCTTACCCAAAAGCTTTAGTCTTCTTCTTCTTATCGTGAGTGTTAGTGACTAACACTAGTGTCAGAGTTTTTAAACCGCCTCTGACATGGTTTTAGGTAACGACCAATGTCAAAGACAATGACCAGGACCGACGGCTTAACGTGCCCTCCAAAGCACGGATCATCTTACTTATTAGACAATCAGGTGATCAGCCTACAATGTCCTAACCAAACTAGGACAACAACACAAAGTCGTTGCCCCCGCCGGGAATCGAACCCGCGACCTCCGGGTATGAGCCGAACGCTCTAACCACTACACCATGGAGGCAGTTAAAAAAGCTTTAATTTCTAATAACCCAAAATCGACGACGTCTGTGGTGTAGTGGTCACCAGCATGGTGACCACTACACCACAGAGTCTACCACCCAGATGATCATACTTTAGCATTTTTAAGCATATAGTCGATCCACAGACTGCAAGTATATTTTAGTATAATATTCAAACTAAAATCTAAATTGAAATCAAAATTAAATTAAAATAAAAAAATTAAATTAAATAAATAATCTAAGTGTCGTTCATGTAGCATGGAGCCAAGAACACTGGTATAGTATTTGTACATATAACATATTAGTGTAATGAAATACGTCATCACGTCAACACGTTTTTCTTTGATTTATATTATAACTACTTAACTGAAAGTGCTCTCAAAAACTTAATTAACAGTACGGTTGCAAACTGTCCAGAGAATCCTTTTCTATAAAGAACTAAAGTTTTGTTAGCAAGCTATTGCAGCTATGTTACTTTAGGTAAAATCATAAAAGTTTTATTTTTTTCCTTTATCATTTCAGCCGCATAACATCCAGTGCTAGACAGGTCTCTCCCAATGATTTTGGCATTAAAGTTATCACCTTCTAAATTACCTTTTCCTCAAAAATCCTCCAGAAATCATGTCAGAGTGCTCTTTGACTACCTCTGTAGCCTAGTGGCTATCATGCCACGCTGTCACACTGAAGGTCCCGGGTTCGATCCCCGGCCAGGCCAAGATGGAAAATGACCTCTTTCAAATAGACCTGGGTCTTGGATGATTATCTGTGTAGGTTATGTATTGGTTATGAAATAAAGGATTAGACGCTCTAGATTCAGTCAGTCATTTTGGAAATTCTTGGGAGATACCTATGTCCAGCAGTGGACGTTTTTATTTATTTATTTATCGTTGAGTTAATACTTAACACAAGTCTCGAACGTACTTTGGGGCTAGCTCAATCTGTGTGATTTGTCCGTATATATTTATTTTATTATTATTAATATACCATGTGCATCTCGCTAGGAAATAGACGTGGCTCGTTATAGTATAAGCACCATAAGTCTCACTTCAGAGTCTGAAATCTGAAGTTCAGAATGTAATGGCAGCGTCAGGCAGCTCACTTTCTTTTTCAAACCATATTCACCTTTATTTCTATCTAGGAAATGTTTAGTATAGCTTGAGACAAAATCGCACGTCCACTAGCGGACAAGTTGTTCTCAAAGATCTAGGTGTCGTGGCCATAAAACACAAAAGAAAAATACAGGACACAATTTATAAATGGATGGGGACTAAAGCTTTTTCTTGGCTCGTTAGGCATATCATTAAAGGGCTTCCGCTAAGTTACGCGGGCGCACGCGGCGGTTCAGTCTATCTCTGTCACAAACGCTACGTGCGACAGAGACAGGTGACCCGCGACCACTGACCTCCATATATACAAGTACGCTGGACCTATGATTAGCCGGGCCATAGTGAGGCAATTTGATTTTCGCCATTTTGGCGCTGATCGTAGGCATTCGTAGCAGTGGGTGGGAACGGAACTAATATGACAGATAGGACAATGACATCGATAAAAGTCATTTCCGAATTAGTTATGTCAGATTTAGTTCTCTTCCCACGCATTGGGGGCGCTTCAAATAGGCACAATAAAGAGCTGTCATTTCTAAGGGTATCATAGGTTCAGCGTACTTGTATATATGGAGGTCAGTGCCCGCGACGGATTCTGCTGTCTCTTTAGCATTTAGAGTTTGTGACAGAGCTACACCGAACCCGCCGCGTGCGCCCGCGTAACTTTAGCGAAGGGCCTAAAAAGTATGATATAGGTATTTTATCTTTTCCCTGATTAGCAAATAATGACGTAGATACAGCACATTTGAATTTCGCAAGAGGTTACGATCAAGTAGTAAGATTTTCACTACATGGTGACGTATATGGTCACATTTGATGTCAACAAGTGTGCAAGTGTTATAAATATCCTATGATAAAAAAGACATATTTAAATAGAAAAAAAGACATAAATCACCCTCTCTTTGAAACTTTGATGCGCTGATCTTTGTGAATTTTTACTTCTTCACTAAACGAAAAAAATTGGGTCCATTGTTTATAGATCATCTAATTGACGGACTAAATAAAATAGTATTTTTTGGACCCAGTCCACCATTCCATATCCCTATCATCCTAAAAACTAGAATCAGCGCAAAAGGCCGCCATCTTCCTTTTAATGATGTGGCTGACCATTTCATGAAATTGTTGTATAGTTGCGTTTGTAGTCTTCTTATCGTGTGTGTTAGTGACTAACACTAGTGTCAGAGTTTTTAAACCGCCTTAAAGGCCTCTGACATGGTTTTAGGTAACGACCAATGTCAAGGACAGTGACCGGGACCGACGGCTTAACGTGCCCTCCGAAGCACGGATCATCTTACTTATCAGACAATCAGGTGATCAGCCTGCAATGTCCTAACCAAACTAGGACAACAACACAAAGTCGTTGCCCCCGCTGGGAATCGAACCCGCGACCTCCGGGTAAGAGCCGAACGCTCTAACCACTACACCACGGAGGCAGTTAATTATTTATTAATTAATTAGTTTGTAGTAGTAGTAATCATTAATGATACTTCGTTTCTATGAAGTTGCATACTTATGCCACAGTTCAAGTGTGAATTGGTGCTTATGCTTTCAAATTGATGTAACCAAATCATTCTTAATAGGCATGTTAATCAAAGGTTTTAGTTAATTGAAACTTAACAAGAGGGTTTAGTTCAAACTTGTAATTGATTTCAATTTATGTTTAAATTAATTTACTAATATAACTTTATTGAATTTTGGATGTTGTGTAGATGTTCGAATTATTAGTTTGGTAACAGAAATATTGGCTTGATTTTCATTTTAAGAAAATAACGTATGACATTCCTTGGTCAGAGTTTGGCGAAGATTTAAAAAAGTTTGTTGATTTATCTTTCCTTCGTATATAATCGATCGAGGCGATAATTTTGCCTTGCCCGATTGTCCGACTTAAGAGTATTTTTTACATGACTATGGCAAAGCCAAGAAAGGGTAATGATTTTAATATTGTATGTTTGTCTGTATGTAGATATCTACTTATGTGTGTTCGACTGTAGTGGGAACCGCTTATAAACTTTTGGCAAATGAGATGTCATCTTTGACCGGGTGACAGGCTACAATTGTATGCAATAAATGTATTTAAAAACGAATGTTACATACAAAAACAGTACGTCAAAAAAAAATTATTCGATATCGAGTTGGGTATCCAATGAAAGGCCATAATTAGTACCTAAATTTAATAATATATACATCGTAAGCCGTACATGGCTCCCATACTGGGGTGTTCAATTTTTAACGTGTTTCTTGTTATTATATATGTTACTGTTAGAATCCAGAATACGTTAATATGCATATTAACTATTGGAATTTGCCGTATCCCTGGTCGTTAGTCTACAGATTACCTAAGGAGTCTGCAAATTATCTAGTTTTTGTAAGAACTCAATCAATTTTTTCCATATTAACTGACTCAACCAGATAATTCACGCACTCCATCCATGCACTCTGACTGATTTACGCAAATTAACGGTAACATACATACAAATCTTTCTAAGCTGAGACAAATTTCGATACACGGCAAAATCTGAGCTTAACACTTATTTTTACAAAAACACACACATGTGCGTGGGTCTTTGTATTATTTATTAAAAAAAAAAACAGTTATTTGCAAAACAATCTGTAACCTAACATAATGTTTATTAAAAGCTGTTGGTGTTTTAAATAAATAAATAAGAAAAATCCTTAAATTTACAACATATTTATTTATCTCAATAATTTTTTTTTTGTCTTAGACGCCGTTGGCCAACTTTTCATCTTATATCGACAGAGGAGAGAACATACTCCGAGTACCGAATATAACAAAACACGACGAGAAAAAGAAATTAAAGAAGACACCCAGAAGAACAATCCAGAAGATCATCAAGAAAAGCAAACTAAAAAGAAAGAACCTTAACAATAACAGCCAATATGCCACACAGCCGCCACGGCCTAAAGAAGATTTCGATATTTATGCTAAAGAAGAACTGCAACAAAAGCCTAACGTTACTACAACTCAATCGAACCAGAAGAAGCAAAGAAGATGGAACAAACTAACAAGATACCCAATGCCCTTCCAGAAATTAAGCTCAAATAGAGATTCACAGAAGAACACGTTTAGGAGAAACAAGAGGAATGAAAATCAGAAAGATCTGTTTATACTCAAGGATTTAGACGAAATAGAAGTTTCGAGTAAGAATAAAAACTATGATGTTGTTAAAGCGCATTTACAAAAGCATTGGTGATATAATTTAAAATTTTAGGTTAACTACTGTATAATGTGATTTTAGAATAAGTTTACTGTAAAAATAAAATATTATGATAGTATTGTCTATTAATGGAAATCGTCATACCATCAGAACGTCTTTTAGTCTCCACTGCTGGAGCACGACCCTCTTTGTACTACAAGAGCCATACTTAGCCAGAGCAGCCAGAGGATTTGGCCTAAACTCTCCTCGCCGGGCAGACGGTTTGGAGAGGTCTCATTGATGTTTATAAGCTTTCTTAAGCTTGTATTTCCTAAGTCGCCTTTCACGTAATCCCTGGGAGGGCTTGGAGTGCCGGAAACCAAAAGGCAAACAATTATTGGAAATAAAAGCTAGAAATGTAAAAAATCACTATCTAGATATTTTCTATAGTTTTAGAGTCAAAACATGCTATGCCAAATTTGCGCGACTGAACATCCAAAATCCAAAAAAAAAAATACTATCAAGTAAATGAAATTATTTCGCAGAAACGTGAACAACGTTAATCAATTTTTGAAAGGAGTTTTTATTAACATGCCTCTAGAACAAACTCTTTACAAAGTAAACGTTTTTCTTAGAAAGTTATCATTTCATCAAAAATATCTCCTTTGTTAGCTTTAACTTTCTTGTCCAAAGTGATTTGCCTTTCTCAAGAAACATTTTTTACTAATTAGCAACTCTTTAAATGAAAAACGTTTTATGAATCACGACAAATCTATTTATAGTTTGTAAAAAGGTTTTCACAAGAAAAAATTATGACCACCGTAGGTAGTTTCTTACCGATAATTTAAATAAGTGGTCTTAAGTCGAATACACTAAATTAAATTTATTTGTCATTTGCCATTTTTTTTAACTTCCAACTTTTGGGATTTTAAGAGCCGTCATTAGGAATCCCATTACCCTAAACTTTTCCATACATACAAAATCTACGTTAAATTTTGAAACCTGTCAGATTTCTGTTAAAATTTGTAATATTAATTATATTTATTTTATTTAAACTTTATTTACCAAAACAATATGGTACAAAAGGCGGACTTAATGCTAATAGCATTCTCCACCAGTCAACCTTCGGGATAAAAAGAAAAAACTGGTGGTAGGCGTATAAATAAATAATTATAGCTCTAATAATAAAAGAAACACTTCTAGTTACAACACAATAAATACAAATACTTAAATGTTAATACATATATATAATAGAATATACAATACATATATACAGTAATAATATATATACTAATAATATGATCCCATCAAAAACAATACTTGTCAAAAAAACCAAGTCTCGCAACTCAGTTGTTCTGCGGTAAAAAGTTGTGAGATCCATGTAATACCAAGTCGGTTATTAATTTATTCAGTCTCTACTTAAGCGACTTTCTGTCTTAATACGTCCAGTCTCTAAGACCACGATCGTGGTCCATAACAATTGAAAATCAATTGTGTCTGGAATCTCCGTACTCGAAGCATTAAGTTGTTACGTAATAATTAACAGCATCTTATAGTGACGCATATCAATATTAAAATTCTTTAATGTTTTATATAAATATATCGAAACTTGGCCATCGCACTAAATAATTGAATTTACATGTGTTTTCAGGCGATTGAATTTACACGTGTTTTCAGGCGATGGCCAAGTCTCAATTTTAATTATATAAAACATTAAAGAATTTTAATATTGATATGCGTCACTATAAGATGCTGTTAATTATTACGTAACAACTTAATGCTTCGAGTACGGAGATTCCAGACACAATTGATTTTCAATTGTTATGGACCACGATCGTGGTCTTAGAGACTGGACGTATTAAGACAGAAAGTCGCTTAAGTAGAGACTGAATAAATAAATAACCGACTTGGTATTACATGGATCTCACAACTTTTTACCGCAGAACAACTGAGTTGCGAGACTTGGTTTTTTTGACAAGTATTGTTTTTGATGGGATCTCATTTCTTTTTGTATTTTGTAGACAGTTCTACTTTATAAATACTTAGGTACTTAAAGTATCAATATTTAATTTAAATTATTTATCCGAACAACGTCCAAATTGTAAGCAAATAATATCAGTAAACCAATGAGAGTAGCCTTTAGTCGTCAAACTAATATAGCAATCGAAATTATCAATGAAAATCGCAAACTTATAGGTAAGAATTCTGGGCACATCCGAACAGCATTGGGTCGCTCGCGCGTATGAGCGCGGCTGCTGCTCGCTCGGTGACATTCACCTTTCTGCGCGCCCCGCCACTGTCCCCGCCCCGCGCCCTCGCGCTAGCACCGCGCAGCGCGTAGTAACGGCCCGCGCTCACTCGCTAGCATCGCAGCGCGTGGTATAATAATTAATTTACAACCTTACGCACTCGTAATAAGTACGAATACGCACGTAGGTACGTTTTTTGCATTAAATAATTTAATTTACACGTGTTTTCATGACGGGAATACCCATTTTTTGCTCGATTTGGCAGGGGCACTACCATGCGCCTATATTTATATGGGACTAGCTTAAACCCGTGGCTTCGCACGCAATAATAATAACTGCCGTAAAACATCGTTACGAATAAAGCCAATATTGAAAAATTTTACTGAAGACTTGGCTGTATGGGCTTAATTTTCTTTGCGGTCTTTTCTAGATTTTTTAGTTTTTCCTTGATTCATACACCAAACACTACTTATATTCCAAATTTGAAGCTTCTAGGTATGCTAGAAGTGCCTTAGAGTTTTGATGATCGGTGAGTCAGTGAGTGACAAAATTAAGAAATTTGACCCGTTATAATTCTTAAAATACTGGTTCAAATTGAATGAAATTTGAAATATACCGTGTCTTTACAATGCCTGCATGGTTACTGAAAATTTCAGTCTTCTAGTTTTATCCACAACGAAGTTACAGGAGGTCGAAAATGGTCTGAATTGCTTCGAGAAAAGGATGGTACGGCCGTGACGCTTTTTTGCTCGACTTGGTGGGGGCACTGCCGTGCCCCCAGATTAATACATACCTATATAATATAATTTCTTAAGTCTAAATACCATATAGGATCTTTGACAACACCTGATACCAGTGTAGATATTTAAATTAATTAGAGAGAAAACGCATATGAACTTTTTTCTTGAACAGATATCTGTTCGAAATTGTTTTAAGGTCCTCAGGCAGGGCATTCCAGAGTCGTATCACTTGAAGAGATATATTAGGTTTGGAAATACATCATCTGTGAAAATTTCAACTGTCTAGGTAGCTACGCATGGTTCATGAGATACAGCCTGGCGACAGACGAACAAACAAACAGACAGACAGTCAGACAGATAGACAGACAGTCAGACAGATGGACAGACAGACAGACAGACGGACAGACAGCGGAGTCTTAGTAATAGGTTCCCGTTTTTACCCTTTAAGCAAGGAAACCCTAAAAACCAAGTCAGTTAAAAAATTACTTAGCAATGCCGCATCTACATGCTTCTTATCAACCTTTGGTTTTCTCTTATACAAAATCCGAGTGTAATTTCCCAGTTGCATCCTCAGCAGTAATACTTCAGAGCCCGGGGTCCGCTACCTAACCAAGGAGTTTTGACGAGGTTACTAGTTTTTACACAGAGCGACTGCCGTCTGACCTCCGCAACACAAAGGTAAACCAGAATTAATCCTTGGGTAGTTTGATGATCAAACTCTGTGTCTGTGCCTTTTCAACTTTCTTTTCGGATAATCAGGTGATTCAAGCCTGCAGTATCCTTACTAGACTGGAAACAACTTTTCACAAAGTATGCTTCCCAGTGGGATGCGAATTCGAACCTATGACGTGCGGATCACTAAGCGAACACCTTGACCACTGGACTATGGAGGCAGTCGAAATCATAACTAAGTATAGTATAAGTATTTCAACGTTTTTGGGTCTGTTAAAGGAACCTGCAAAGAATGTGTAATGTCGGCATATAACAGTGGGAACTCCACTTATTCCAGCTCAGTAGATGTGCTCCCACATGAAAAAAGTAGAAGTAGACGACGTAGAAAAGATCGAGAGAAGAGAGAAATGACAAAGTCAATTATTTGTTAATAGCCGAAGTCCGTGATTTCGTTCGCGTGGGCTTTGTGACACCGGAGAATGCTTATCAGGCTGAACAACTTTTGCTTATTATTAAAACGAGTTACGGGTTACTCACGTCAGAGTCAGCTCTGCCGACATGTTTCGACCTCATCCGGAGGTCTTCATTAGGGCGAATGTGACTACAGACCCGTACACGTGGAGCCTGTATACCCGTACGTGTGTAATCAGAAAAAACTTTTCATCATCATCATCATTTCAGCCGCACAACGTTCACTGCTGGACATAGGCCTCTACCAAAGATTTCCTGAATGACCGAAAAAAGAAAAACTTTTTCAACGTTGTTATTTTTATATTTCTTATAGTTAAGCTGGGCCATTAAAGTTTTGCATTAAATCAGGTGTTCCATTTTACAAAATCAATTAAAAAAAGAATGAAAGAAAATACTTTACTCAAATGCCCTAATGTTGCTCGCAGAGTGAGTATATAACAAAAAAAGTTTCATTCGAATCCGTCTAGTTTCGGAGTTAAGGGTGTGTAAACAGACAAACGCGCAAAAAAATAGACGGATTTTTTTTTAATTCTTACTGTATTACTGTGTCTTCATCTCTTCAAAAGTTTTTGGGAATGTGTAAAATGTAACACATTTTATTACTGTCTTATTACATGTATAGTGTATAGATTTTATTAAAACAGACTGAACTGATAAAATTATACTATTAAACAATTACATATAAGTAGTTTTTATCAGTTTAAGAGGTGGTAGAGAAATGAGTCAGAACGATGAGGAAGGAATGTGTAAAGAATTAAAAAATTGAATAAAGAAATAAAATTTGTAATTCGAACATTATGAAATGATGGAGAAATGAGGTGAGTAAGAACATGCAGGATGAAATTAATTGCAATATCGTTACAAAGCTAGGTATAGCCTTTTCTGTTGGCTATAAAAAAAAACTGTTATGTTAGCTTTTCCCATAATCCAGTTTCAGTGTCAAAAGTGGCTAGAATAGCTTCGAGATAATTTTTCAAAACTCAAACTCGACTTCATCCCCAAACTACACGACCGATTTCAAGAAAAAGTATATGATATACAAAAAATAATTTTTCTAATCGGTCTAGGCGTCTTCGAATGATCGATGAATATATATAATTATTGAACATACGAATTGACAACCTCAAACCCTTTTTTGGAAGTCGGTAAAAAAGTATGCTACGGCTGAGTCCGTTTTTTTGCTTGACTTGGCAGGGCACCTCCGTGCACCGGAAACCATTTTTTTGGTATCCTACAAACCTACGTGACTCAAAGGTAAGATAAATTGAAGAACGATAAAACTGGCCAAGTGCGTATCAGGCCACTCGCAGTGTAGGGTTCCGTAGTTGCAGACTTTCCGCCTTTTTATGTCATTGTCTTATCTGAAAATGTCAACTTGATTTGGTCGGATAATGGTTTAAACCTAGTAACAAAGTTTGTCTGCGTTTTATCATAAGATGGTTTTAGTTTACGCATCACGGTTTAATAACGAAAAACATCTAAAAACTGATTTTCTATTGAATTTTTATGATTTTTTCTTTTCCGAGTACACTTCATAAATTGGGCGACTATAACTCTTTTATTTGTAAACATTACTCAAAGGGGTCCTCCCTTTTTGACTTGTTTCTTTTTTTATTTACAAACGGATCCTTTAATCGAAAAATGGTGTTCACAAACTCACAATATTTTAAAAGACGACCAAAATAAGTCGAGAAAAAATTTGAAAAAAAAAAAAAAATATTTTTTGTTACAACATTTTATTACACTACTTTGTCGGCATTATTAATATACATACCAATACTACATTACAGCTTTCTAGTACAACGGAGTAAAATCGAAAACAGACAGACAGATATAGATTTCTTACCACGGAACACTAAAGCAAAACTTAACCAAATAAAATACAAAAAAGTTTCACTGCAAAAAGCCTACCCAAACAATAAGACGATTTGTAAAACATTGAGTTCAGTTTGTCAACAACAGGTCGGAAACTGAATCAGTGTTCATTCGACTTTTTTATTTCGTATGCCGGAAACCTATCGCAGGGAAAAAAGTTAATCTGAACGAGGAAAATGGACGTTTTAGTGAAACACCCGCGTTTACCTGTCACCGTTGTTTGTTATGCAAATTTGCTTTTGAAAGTGCTTCGTAACAAAAATAGTTTCACTTAAATAGAGGTAATTTTGTTTTGTTTACATTAATTTACTGTTTTATTATAAATAATAACAAATATATAAATTAAAAATTTTAACTTTGAGTCGGATATATTCAGTGAGACTTATTCCTCCAAAAATAAATAAATAATTTGTACTGCAAAGAAAATAAAACGTCAAAAAATAATGTTACTTGATTATATCCATTTTCAACGTAATTTTAGATTTATTAAATAAATTAATATAAAACTTATATCAAGACTCAAGAGTCCTATTTGTGCCAAGCAACTATGACGTCATTAACCTGTTTTTTTACAAAACCCGTAGAAAATATTTGTTGTGACATTTAGAAAAAAAGTTGAGCATTAATTGTATTCTACTCTGCCACCTGGCAAACTATTGTTCTCAGAATCGACATCGTGCACGTTACTGAACGTTGAAAGCTTTTGAAATCCAGAAAGCCCACTGCTGGACATAGACCTCCCCCAAGGATATCCAATTTCCCAAAGAAATTGGTAATAAAATATTTTATTTTTTATCTTACCTTCAGAAACATTTTGAAACCAAATCTTCCTCATATTCATCTTGCTGTGTAAGGTAACATGTTTACCCGACTGCAATAGAAGGATTATGTTTTGATGCATTGAGGAAAACGATTTGGATTCAAGATGTTCCTGAAGGCAAGGTAAAAATAGAATATTTTATTAAGTAGAAAACGTTTCGACTCTGTAAGAAGAAGACAATTTAGACAGTAACATAGAATGTGGATACATTATGGATGATCTGGTTTTAAAATGTTTCTGAAGGTAAGAAATCTAAGTTATAAAATATCTAAATTATTAAATTATACAGTAAAATAACAAATACTGTTTATTGGACCATTAATAGAAGGAAATACATACACACCATCACGTCTTTGTCCCTAAGGCCCAACGCAGTCGACAGACTATCCTTGACGCACTTTTTAGTCTGTGATAGTCTGTGAAAATAGAATCTATGGAATCATACGCAGTAAATCACACGTCGCGCGCCGGACTTTAGAAAAGTGCCGCACGGATTGGTCTGTCATCTGCGTTGGGCCTAATAGTGCAGATAGATTAATTTGTGTCTTGTGGCTCTGAGTAAACAGAGCCCAGGGCCACAAGACTCGTAGGCCACTTTTAGCGTGTTGGTGGGTGAGAAGGGGAGAAGGTAAAAAGGATTAAAGTAGTCACAGGTTGCTAGCCGCATCGCCTATTTAAATGATTAGCACCTTCACCCAGTGCTTCGATCGGCTTCCACGATCTGCGCGGGAAGAGAAGCAGCTGGTACATTTTAAGTTTATTCTTTTCTCCCAGACCAGCATGGGAGAAATGCAATAATAAAAAAATATACTGAAATTTATAGATACAAAGGCGCACTTATCGCATAGCCGTCTCTTCCAGTAAACCTTTGGGTAAATATTTAAGAGGTATTGCAGTGTAGTTTCCGGCAGAGTAGAATAAGACCACTCAAAGTCTTCCCGTGGATGTTGTAGAAGGTGAATTAAGAAATACTAGCCGAACAACGCTGTAAAACATCAATGGGACCTCTCCAACCCGTCTGGCCAGTGTGGAGAGTGTAGGCCAAATTCTCTGTAAGAACGTTTGGCTTTCTCTGGCCAAGTATGGCTTTGGTAGTACAGAGAGGGTCATACTCCTGCAGTGGAGACTAAAAAGACCTGATGATAATGATGAGGTGGTGCAGTTTTATGTCAAAACTAGCCGAAGCCCGCGACTTCGTTCGCGTGGACATTATATCTCTGGAAAATGCTCATCAGGCTAAACAACTTTTACTAAGGCGGCATTTTTATATCTCTTATAGTTTAGCTGGACCATTATGGTTCTGCATCAGGCGTTCCATTTTCCAAAATCATTAATACCCTATATGTTGCCCAGGCTTAATAGCTATATAACAAAAAAAGTTTCATTCGAATCCGTCCAGTGTTTCCGGAGATTAGCGTGTACAAACAGACAAACAGACAAACAGACAGACATTTTTTACTGTTTTATTATATGTATAGATATAGATATAGATAATTTGAAGCCTCACACAGTGCAAGATTTTGGTCTATTCCATACAACCATTTAGATGAAATTTTCCATTTGTACGTTTCTTTTTAAAGTTTAGTTATTCTTTTGATTTATTTTTATTCTTTTAAAACAAATGGTATTTAATTCCAGATTTTATTACTAAAATGGACCGTGCATCTTGTCACCTTGGAAGTGGAGTCATCACTAGTCGTCGACAGTATAAGTCAGAAAGGCGTACACGTATCTGAATATTGTCCTATTGGGCCATACTGCGCAGAGGGGACCCATGTCATGTGCATGTACTATAACCCAGTAAGTGCAATATAAGTTTAAGGCTCCTCCCTGCCCTAGCGACCTTGAAAACACAAAAAAATTAATTTCTCTTTCTGTAAGTGAGATTATTAGAAACCCTCGTACAATTTTTTAGCTAGTATCCTGAAGTTTCATTAGAACCTCGAAAGTCATTGAAATACTATCCGGTTTAGAAACCTTTACAAAAAGAGTCAATAATGGCCGTTTTTAGTATTTTTTGCAAAGGAAAATTCAGGGTATTTTATTTCAATGATTTTCGAGGTTCTAATGAAACTTAAGGATACTAGCTAAAAAGTTGTACGAGGGTTTCTAATAATCTCACTTACAGAAAGAGAAATTAATTTTTTTGTGTTTTCAAGGTCGTTAGCGCGGGGAGGACCCTTAAGTAAGTGTAATACAAGTTAACGTCCACTGCTGGACATAGGCCTCTCCCAAAGAGTTCCAAAATGAGCGATCAAGAGCGGCCTGCATCCAGCGCTTTCCACTACAATTAGGTATTTTCCTAAGCCAAAAATAAATTATTTAGTAGTGATAACAAAATAAAATGTCGCAAAACAAAGTCACTTGTCTTTGAACATATCCATATTAACGTGATTTTAAGTTTATGATTGCAGAAAACCTGATTATAGTGAGCTATTTGACTCCAAAAATATATGACGTCATCTGCCTGTATTTCATACAAAATCCCATAGAATTTTTTTGTTTTGACGTTTAACAAAAAAATATTTGATTTGAGTTTTCGGAAAATAGCGAATACGCTATTTTATAAAATACAGGCAGATCACGTCATAGTTCTTGGAGTTAAATAGCGCACTTTTACAGCCTTCAAAACATAATTTCGAAAATGGATATGATCAACAATAAGTGACTTTTTATTTTCTTTTCTAAACATCATCATCATCTTCCTCGCCTTATCCCTATTTGGGGTCGGCTCTGTATGTCAACTCCTATATCGTTGACATACATAAAAGATTTGGCATCGGATTTTACAATCAGCCGCCAACCAGACATCAACCTTCCCATTTTTTTTACAAAGGGAAATACCTAATTGTCACTAGATAGCAGTTATTGTTCAATGTCAGACGCCAAGGCAGCTCGAAAGATCTGAGATGTGAACATGTGAACTTTTGTGTTTTTTTATTTATTTTCAGAAAAGAGTGTACGGCCCCAACTGCCAGGATCCAAGGAATGTTTCGATTACGACTGACCTAGCGCACAAACTGCTAGAAGTAACTAATGCGTTAGTAACATTTTCATATCTATTCACAAACAATCAAACAAACCTATATGTAAGTAAGGCGCCAGAAGGAGAAGTTGTTAGGGTGCGGAGAAGGCCGTCAGCCATATTCTAAATAACAGTTATCAACAGTGGCTGTAGCATGGCACCTGAGAAATTTCATGTAAAAAAAAAATATTTAAGGTATTTGATTAAGCCTCTACTGGCTACTTACTTTTTAATGTACTGTATTTTATGGGCATAAATACTTATACAGTATTCCTCAAAGCGCTACCATTTTGAGGCGCTCCTTTTTTATTCCGCGAAGCGCACCTTTTAGGAGCGCTTCCGATAGCAATCAAAAATTTAATATTTAAATATTATTCCTCGAAGCGCACCCGCGTTTAAAAATAGGGAAGTGCATCAAGCAAATGTTATAAATTATATCGATTAATACACATACCCTTTAATACACGTTAATCTTCGAATACACAATAACATTGTTCTTTGAATACACATTATAGTGCAGAAAGCGAAAACATATTTTTCTGTCAATTTCGTACTTTTGGTTGAGCAACTCCAATGACCAAATGAGTTTTTAAAAATCATCGATATAATTAATTACGTTTACTTCATGCTCTTCCCTATTTTTGAACGTGGGTGCGCTTCGAGGAATAAAATTTTAATATTTTTTATTTCAGGATACGAGCTAAACTTTCGACAGGCGTTGAGACGGGCAAAGGAAACGAAAACTTACCTCGAGCCTTTGGCATGTTCAAATTGGTATGTCGTTTGGTCTTCTATTTATTTTCTATTTTTAGGGTTCCGTAGCCAAATGGAAAAAACGAAACCCTTATGGATTCGTCATATTTGTCTGTCTCTCTGTCCGTCCGTCCATATCTCCCAGCCACTTTTTTCCGAAACTATAATAACTATACTGTTGAAACTGATAAGCAGATGTATTCTGTAAACTGTTAAGATTTTCACACAAAAGTAGAAAAAAAACATTAAATTTTGGGGTTCCCCATTATTAGAACTGAAACTCAAATTTCTTTAACTCACTCCTTAGGGTATCTATGGATAGGTCTTTAAAAATGTTATTGAGTTTTCTAATATCTTTTTTTTTCTAAACTGAATAGTTTGCGCGAGAGATACTTCGAAAAGTGGTAAAATGTGTGTGTGTCTGTGTCCCTGTAACTTCTAAAATAAGAGAATGATAAATCTAAAAAAATACTATATAACTTTCACCGAAAATTAGTTTGGACGAGATCTAGTAAGTAGTTTTTTTTTAATACGTCGTAAATTAAAATATACTATTATTAAAACATTGATCAAAGTTACAACGAACTACAAGAACTTTTATATTGTGTTACTCGCTGCTACGGAACCCTTCATGGACGAGTCTGACTCGCACTTGGCCGCAATTTTTACGTTCCGTACTCAAAAGGGTGCCAATGGGATCCGTCTGGCTCCGCTGTCTGACCGTTGTACATCTGTCAGCTGTCTGTATCTCATAAACTTGAACAGGTGAAATCTTATTGTGTTTTCATATTCTTAACTGAATATAAAATATTGATAGACAACAAAGAAAGGAAAGATAAGGAATCCTGTATACCCGGTCGTGGGGCGTAATAACTACAGGATAGAAACACAGCCCCTATAATCGATGATAATGAAATAAAATTAAAAACCCTTTTTCTGAAAACAATAAGTCTTAGTAATTTATAGGTTTATGAAAAAATCTATGCTATGTTTTAATAACTGTTAACATTTCATAATTGGCGTATCAAAAGAAATAGAGATATGTCAGCACTCAGCATGGCACCGAAGATATTCCAAAACAAAGTTTTAATTGCGCTGTGGACTAGTGCTACTAAGCCGCTCGTTATTATTTTACAAAGCAAAGCAATAAACGCAAGCAGGTGTAATGCGACGGGGGCAAAAGTTTTAATACCTTGGTAAAAAAGATCCCTCTTTTTGACCAAGGTGTTTAAACTTTTGCTATAAGTTTAACGCTAATTTCTGTCGGTCTGCCTATCTGTCTGTTTGTGGCATCGTAGCTCTCGAAAGGATGGACCGACTTTAATTGCGATTTTTTCACGTGAAAGCAAGTTACCTTGCGGTTGTTGTATGTTTCACAAAAATCGGTTAAGCTGTTTAAAAGTTATAGGGCTTTGAGTCACCGCTTAAAAGTCGAGTTTTTTATTTTGCCTATCAAATAAGAGATAGCAAAAACAGATCTATTTGAATATGTAGTTCAGATACTCATCACTAGATGGCATTCTTAAAAGTCGAGGGTTTTATATTTTGCCTGGCAATAAACTTGTTTATTTTTAGCAATGGGACAACGAACTGGCAACTTTCGCTCAAGTGCTGGCCAACCAGTGTGTGATACGGCACGACATGTGTAGATCTACAAGTAAGTTTATTCGAAAATATTTTCATTTCATTCATACTAAATTATCATAAGAAACGACTTACAACAGTCATTAAACGAGAGAGTAAAGCAAGCCAAACTGAGCATCAGTTCGTTACATCAGTGATAGTCGGTGATAGTCGACTACCGTCGCAACTTCACGAGACTAAAATGGTAAACCATGAATCAGTTAAGCCCCTGATACACATGCCTGTAAATGGCATGCCAGGTGCTGGTAAACCAGCATGCCGATTACTTGCATTCCTTGAAGTAGCGATACACATGCCTGCGGGCCTACTAGTTTCTAGAATCAAGCTTTTTCGTGCCAGTGACGTGTCATAAAATGAATAATGAACTAATCACAGTGGAAAAGAAACATTCTCTAAAAACAGTTTTGTTAACGATATAGTGTGATAAATAATAAAAGGTTTTTAGTCGCCCTAACAAGTCCTTTTGTTCAATATTCAGAAAATCCATCTAAAACTACTAAAGTCGAAACAAATAGTCTGCGAGCTACTGGCAAACACGTTACGACGTGCGTGTGCCTGGCATACAAACCCCTCCCCCTTCTTCCCCGCGAGAGGAAAAAATCAAACTAGCTGCGATCTCTTGGCATGCTCGGTACTTGCGTGCAAGTTACGGGCAGAAGCTAGATACACATGCCAGTAGCCCGTTCTTACTCGTAACTGGCATACTTTTGTACAAGTAAAGTGTATTCCCTGATTTAAGTATATGTCGCAGTTGGATTGTCTAATCCGTTTGTCAATGAGTTCAATCACAAACGATGTCCCCGATGTCTCTCGATGAAAACAGCTTACTCTCGGGACGCGGTGAAGAATTTACCTTGTCGGAGGCCTATTTGTTGTAATGACAATGACAACCACAAAGTGGTAGAAATGGGAACTAAAATCTACAATCTTACGTTAGTTATTTTGTTAAACGAAACACATTTCACAATTTAGCTGTTTTACAAAACCGAGCTGCAATGCCAAACAGCTAGAGGTTTTGTTATGAGGTAGAGGGGATTATAAAATCCAACTGCGACATATTTTGGTTAAATACTCTAATCTTTCAGAAAGGTTCCGAAGCCCTGGCCAGACTGTTGGTCTAATCCGCTTCACGGTTCCCGACTGGATGCCAGTGCGGACGAAAAAGAAGTACTTCGACCAACCGGGTCTGACGACTGCCAAGGTAGCGTTCGCAGTCCAGAAGGCTCTGGAAGCCTGGTACAATACCAAATTGTTTGTGACCCCTTCCATGCTCATCGAGTATCCTGATTGGTCTTTGTAAGTGTTCAAATGACTTAAGCTAGTTATGCGATATTACGGACTTTGTACGTAGAAAGTGTGGTTTCGGGCAAAGTAATATAGGGCCACTCCAATTTCCCCCGTGGATGAGAAGAAATACAAGCTAAACAAAGCTCATCAACATCAATGAGACCTCTCCAACCCGTCTGGACAGCGAGAAGCGTGTAAGACAAGTCTTCTGGCTACTCTGGCCAACAGTACAATGCTGGTAGTACAGAGAGGGTCATGCTCCTGCAGTGAAGACTGAAAGACCTGATGATGATGACGTTAAAAGTCAGCTACTGGCTTACGTGAAGAGAAATCAAGGCAATAGATGCTTATTAGTGCTTCAAAAGGCACTCTCAACATTAGATGGTAGTCAAAAACCTATATCTGATGCATTCAGGGTTAAAAAAAACTGTTGGTCTCTTCCACGAAAAAAATGCTGAGCCATTGCAACGAACTTAAAAACAAAGTACGCGATTATGATTCATAAAAACTCTTTGTGTGTAGGAATCCCAAGAAGGACAATGGGAAATTGTACATGGATATGATACATGCCACGGCTACCCACATGGGTTGTGGCGTATCAGCGTATAAGGACTACGCGTATCAAGACAATAGATCTCCTCTCAATTATAACGTAAGTACATGATGACCTGATGGGTCCTTTTTTTTAGTTTTTGAGTGTTATTTTAATTTCATCATTTAGTGATCTATGCCGTGTGGTTCCGGCAGAGTAGAATAGGGCCACTCCAAGTCCTCCCGTGGATGTCGTAGAAGGCGACTTAGGAAACACAAGTTAAACAAAGTTTATAAACATCAATAGGACCTCTTCAACACGTCTGGCCAGCGTGGAGAGTGTAGGCCAACTCCTCTGGTTGCTCTGGTCAAGTATTGCTCTGGTAGTACAGACTAAAAAGACCTGATGATGATGATTTAGTGATCTAGTATAGCCCGTAGTTCGATTTATTACGGGTATACAACTATACACTGTGAAAAAATAATGGTTGCTAGAAGCAAAAGTAGCAAAAATCGAGTGATTGCCGAACTCAGGGCTACTAGTAACTGAAATGTGTTTTAATTAATACTTGTAGTTTGGGACATGCAACTAGGTACATGGTTCTGCTAAAAATAACAAAGTTTGGTATCTACTAAATCGCAAGTAGCAAAACTGGTTCAGCCATTTCTTTTTCTCAGTGTATCCCACGTTGTTTACGTTAAACTCATAGAACCGCTGAGTTTATTTCAATGTAATTTCTTTTTCTTTTTTAGAACATGCTAGTAATCTGTAACTTCTCAGAAGAACCCAAGAAGGGGAAGTCGGTGTATGATCTGGAGCCAGATATGGAAACTTCTCCTTGCGGATGTCCGCCTAACGCCGTGGAAGACGAAGACTGTTTGTGCTCTTATGTGGAGCACCAAAGTAAGTGTTTTTAGAGAAAACATCAGCTGAGCCCTTTTTCCGGGAACGTACTCTTAAGGGCCGGGAGCTCCTCACGCATGTAGCCATGTAGGTAAAGGGCCGAGACTTGTAAATAAATAATAAATACGGACAAGTCACACTGATTGAGCTAGCACGAAAGTAAGTTCGAGATTTGTGTTACGGAATACTAACTCTACGATACTATATTTTATAATAATTCTAATTATATATAAAAGTTACTTGTCACGTTATTTGTCCGCAATGGACTCCTAAACTACTAAACCGATTTTAATTTGATTTCATACTTCATACCCTATGCAATTTGATCCAATTTGAAAGATAGGATAGCTTACATCTCAAAAGTCCACGCGAACGAAGTCGCGGGCATCAGCTAGTACATATATAGATAAACATATAAGATCAAGGGCAATCTGAAAAAGATCATTTTCCATCATGACCTGACCGGGGATCGAACCTGGGACCTCCAGTGTCCTGGCATGATGACCTCTATGCCACAGGCTGTAAAGAACTGCATATACCCCACTTAATTGTTTTGTTGGTCTGATATTGTATAAAACATGGCGTAGGTTTCCTGCAAAATTAAAATCGTACAACTTTCGGATTTTGGGATGACCCTATTGAAATTCCTACCCCCAATTCTTGTTCTGAACAACTTTCCTTTAATAACTTTTACCGGTACGGTAATATTGTATTTGGGGTAGGTATTTACCTTTTTTAGGGATTTAAATTTCTTGATAAGGACCTGTTCTATTGATATTATATGTATACCTACATGTAAAAGGTTATGGGTAGGTTTGTGAGTTTGGACATTAAAATTTGTTTCTTAATTACTTTAAGACGGCTTAATTATTATTATGTACTTTGAAATGAAGATGATGATCACGACATTTCTATACAATTAACTACACATAGGATACTTTTTAATTAAAAAAATAGGTTGAAAGTAAGGGACCTCTTTACTTCATTTGGTTAGGTATTTAAATAAATGTAAACAATCTTGACATGTCTCTTTATTGAAATATACACTTTATAAATCAATAATTTTGCTAATTACAAAGTAATTATGTTATAAATTATAAATTACATGATTACTTTGTAATTTGCAAATTAATTTATAAAGTGTATATTTTAATTAAAAGATATGTCAAGATTGTTTACATTTGTTTAAATACCTAACCAAATGGAGTATAAGTAGCACGCCGCGTGTTACAGACTTGTAAATAATATTCCGCTTTGTAAGAAAGTGATGTTTAAACTAGATCAATTTGTTTTGTATTTCGAAAAATTGGTATACTTACTAAAACTAGTTGGTTGCACTGAACTGGGAACTCGCGAACTCTATAGCTCAACCACTCGACAAATTTGGCTCATGTTAAACTTAATTCGAACAAACATACATACATACAAACGCCAGATTGTTCAAGTAGGCTGGAGGAATTTCGCTCGCTCGTTCGAAAATAAACTGGAATGGACGTATTTTTAT
Source organism: Acrobasis consociella (assembly GCA_963555685.1). Taxonomy (NCBI): domain Eukaryota; kingdom Metazoa; phylum Arthropoda; class Insecta; order Lepidoptera; family Pyralidae; genus Acrobasis; species Acrobasis consociella. The sequence goes on from OY743127.1 coordinate 4,835,811, forward strand.
GTAGGTCTATCCACAATATATATTATACGCCTATATATACTTACTTAATAATTATAAGTTTACGTCTTTTTTAGCTAATTGCTGCTGTAGGTACCTACCCCAAAAGATTACTTTCTCAGCATCACCTGTTGGTTGACTGGTAGAAAAGGCCCCTGGCCTTAAGTCCACCATTTACATGTATATTGTAATGAAGTTAAATAAATAAATAAAATAAAAAAGTGTAAAAATAAAATATTCTACTAAGAGGTACTTACCTAATAAGGTTATTCACGAAAAGTTCGTTAAACACAATTTCAGAGCACGGCCTCAATTTATTTGGCCCCTTCTTCAAGAGATTAAGTGATTTAGTGTCCGAGAATAAACGGATTACAGGATACGAAGGAAATACGGCAAATTAGACGGTGATCCAGTTAGCTTGTCTCCTGTTCTCTTCAATATTAGATCGGGGCTAGTGAATGAGTATGTGTAGGCTGCTTTTCTTTAAAGATAAAGAGATAATAGTATAGTATCTTGACACAAAAATAAATTATATTGTTTCAATAACAGAAAAACCTCAGAAAATAATGTAATTTGTCATTGATCATATGCATTTGGAACATGATGTTACATTTATTAACGCAGAAAAACTTATAGAGCGCTATTTGACACCAAGAAACTATGATGTCTCGGTTTGGTATTTCATACGAATTGGGATTCGTATGAAATACTTAATATTAGGTATTCATTAAACGGTTAGTCTCGAAAGGTCTAAAATGCAAAGAGTCTATGTAGAAACTCGTCTAAAACGCAACTCAGAACTTGTTTAACGACTTGGTAACAAACAAAAACACAAAGTCACTTTCGCATTTATAATATTAGTAGGAAGAATCCCTATTTCCCTTGGTCACACCATCACGCGTAAACGACTGGACCGATTGACATGAAATTTAGTATGGAAATCATTTAAGACCCGGGGAAGGACATAGGATAGTTTTTATCCCGAAATTCCCACGGGGAGCGAAGCCCGCGGGTACAGCTAGTTAGATCCGACTATCTGTTGTAACGCAGTCTGTTCTTTTTACAGTTTCAAAAGAGAATTGCGATGGAGTCGACTGTGACCAACCAGTGATTCTGCTGCCAATCTTCACTGTAGAGGATGCACCGCCCAGCAAGCTCGTGGGTAGACAAGGGTATGTTTATCATTAAGATCATTATAAGAACTATTATTATCAACATCATCTTCATCATTATCATGACCATCTTTAACACCATTATCATTATCATCACATTAGGTACTATTCATTTTAACCACTTTATTTTTAGGGCTATTATAATTCTTATGCTTTTTCTTAATTTAATTAAGCTATTATAGTCACAGAGTTGGGTAAAACTTCTTATTTTTTTGCCATTTCTAGCACTACATGTATTTAGCAATCTGTGTAATTCATTATCAGATTTTCATTTTTCTTCGTTTCGGCTATGGTTTTTAATTTTGTTGAATGAAAATAGGGACTATAACTTTAGTGCATATCTTGCAATTCAACTAAGTTTGAATAGTTAAAAATTCAAACCATAGACGTAAACATAGACGGTTCATAATAGTCGTAGCTAAGAATAGTCCTGATCAAATTTGTAAATATTAATGTGATTTCTGTTAACCAAGTACAACTTATAGAAATATTGTGATGAAAAATACGAAACGAAATACAAAAGAATTGAATAGGTAAGCATTAACCCACGCGGGGGCTTTCAGCTTACGGCAATGGAGATTTTAAGTTATTCATTCGAAATCAACTCTTATTCAGCGAAAATGATTATATAATTTTGCATCTAAATTATTTCGCATTTGTCTTGCTTGCTACGGGGTTGCCAGCTGTCTGACTTTAGCCGGATATATTTGGCTTTTGCGGGCCGTGTATGGCCAAATATTTGTGCATCTGGCCTGTCCGGCTTTTTGGCAAAGTGGATGGCCTTTAGGCACAGTTATGACACTTCATAGAAACGGAGCAGCATACATACCTAGTACTACTACAAACGAAACAATCCGTCCGTGCACACGTCAAATGTGTGAGTTAAACAATCAGGGTCGCTACCACAGAATTTGTTGCTTTGCCTACCTGTTTTCATCACTCGGAAATCTATAAAATTTTCGTTCTTTATTGTTTTCCGTAGACAAACAATGATAATGTGTGCATATTCTCACTATTGATTCAATAATCCTAAGTGACTCGCATAAAGTCATAATGCGACTAGCAATAACCCTGTTTTACGCTTACACGGCCCAATAACGGGGGAGGGGGTGCGGGGACGCCAGATTGCGGAGGACGGTGCAAGTTTCCTTTCGGATGTAATACTATTACTCATTCTGTAAAGCACAGAATTAATAATAGTATTACATCCGAACTAGATGAGGCCTTGCGAGAACTATCAGCTGGTCCGGCTTTTATTATGCCTTTTTGGTAAAACGCATGAACTTCTTTTTAAGGCCTTATCAGGAGCTAAATGTGGGCCTTATTTAGCGCAGAGTCCGGCTTTTTTATTTTAGTAGATGGCAACCCTACATTACGATTCCTATTCCCGAAATAAATAACTTTCAATTATTCCTTTAAATACTGTGGGAAGCAAAAAAGGCACCGTATTTCATTTGAGTGATATCTATTTCGGATTTATTTTTGTTTTTATATTTTTACAAAAAATACCTAGAAGCTAGCTGCCGAGCCTTAGCTAATATTATTTGACCAAACAGAGTAAACAGTATCGTAGTGCTTGAACGGATGGACCATTGTCGATACGGTTTTTTTTAACGTGAAAGCAAATTCCCTTAAAAATCGGTTATGCCGTTTAAAAGTTATTAAGTTATCGCTTGAAAGTCGGGGATTTTGTTGTTTCGTCAAATAATAGATGGCGCTACGGATACGTTACGATGGCGATACGGATTAATTCTACTATTTAGTTAGTCCGTCTATCACTAGATGGCGTTTACATATGAAACTATTTAAAACTTTTTTTTAATTTGCCCGACAAATAAACTTGTCATGATTTAGTTTTTGGCTGGAACCAACTCCTTACCGTCTTGTTGCGTATTAAAAACCTCAGAAGGAGCTCACTTTCTCCACACACTACTTGATTCCCTATCACTTTTTCTTAAATAAGCGAGCTTGTTTAGACAGGCCTGTGTCACTCCCCGTTTAGGTATCGAAAATATACCTACATTATTACTATGCGTGCGGCGACCACTCCGGGTGGAAAATTCAGTGTCATGAATCGTATGCCTAGGTTAATAAAAACGAAATTGGCTTGCAATGCACTTCTAGGTATCTAAATAAAAAGGTGCCGAGTTCTGACGCGAGCTAATTTAAACCATATCGCTAACGACATTGAGTAGATATTTCTTTGAATTCCTTTTCTCAGTAAGACTTCTGTACGTGATTACTAGTACTTATTCTGTGGTAGAATAAGACGAAATTAGATACCCACGAGTTTTGAACTACCAGGAAAACTGGACATTGACATTACTATGACAGCATTTTGACCTACCATGCATAAAAGAGTTACTTCACATACATGCACTATCACATCTTTCCTTTTGTTTTTAATCGACTTAAAAAAAGAAAGTTATTAATTCGAATGTATATGTTTTATTTTTTATATATTTTTCCCGATTACTCAAAGACGCCTGAACCAATTTGTAAAATTTGTTTGTAATTTTTTTAGTTTGAAAGGGTGTACTTGTCAGTCGTGCTATAGAAATTTTATCAAAATCGGTTGTGTAGTTTAGTGTTGAAATCGGTTTGTAGTTTTTAAAAATTATGTTTCTTTGGAGACGCAAAGCAATTTTTAGCGTGGGTGAGAAGATGGAAAAAGGAATTAAAATTGTGATTAGTAGCCGCGTCGCCAATACGATATTTAACTTAATTATTTTTATTATTAATATCAATAAGTAACATAATCCGAAACCGGAAACAAAAAGGTTTTTTTTTCTGTCCAAAAATAAGTAATAATCCTTTAAAATCTGATAGAAGGGGAAACTATCAAGTAACAGAAAAGGGATGCACATATAGCACTCTTGACGTCACGCTATGAGGTCTCGCGTGTACGAAAGAGATAGTGAGTTGTTCCCGGTATGTTCCCACTCTTATATTTCGAAATTCTTATTACTACTTGATTAATTAACCAATTTTGTAGCTGTTTTCAAAAATATTTCTTTTTAGTGGTATTTTTTGTTTAATATAAAATATTAATCAAAAACATACACAGTAAAATAGCCTATTTGCGTTATAATGTGCGCGGGAAGAGAAGCAGCTGGTACATTTTAAGTGTTTACTTTCTCATAGACCAGCGTATAAGAGCTATTTCCATTGCAGGGCCAATACAGTGACGACACGGGCACCTGATACAAAACAGACTTTGAGTCCAGTTAAGCCAGCAAATGGGTCGAAGACTGAGGTAAATTGCATTTCAAAATAATTGATCCAAATCTTACTTAAATACTAACTTTTAGAAATTGGTTTATCTGAGCATTTGCCCGTTTACCCACATATTCTGTCCAAAAAGAGAATACTCGAATATGGTCCAAGAATCAAATCTCAAGAATCATTTGCATGATAATATATTTACGGCAGAGTAGAATAGGACCACTCCAAGTCTTCCCGTGGATGTTGTAGAAGGCGACTTAGGAAACAAAAGCTTAAAACATCACCGAGACCTCTTCAATTCGCCTGGCCAGCTTGGAGATTAATTCCTCTGGCTGCTCTGGTAGTACAGAGAAGATGAAAGTGCAGTGGAAACAAAAAATAAACGTAAAATTTTCGTACCAATATCTAAAAAAAAACGGTTGTTGTATGGGAGCCCCACAGTTTAATTAAATAATTAAACTTCTTATTCTTAAAAAAACATAAACCTTTTAAAGTACCACAATAATATAAGTATGAACAATGTCTACTCAGTTTACATATCTAATTTTAATATCAACATAATTGTAAGTTGACATTTTTGGAGTTGCGCTTAGGTAGGAAGCGGCAGTAAACTAAGCTGTAAGTAAATGATCTGACGTTAACATTTACGCATTATACCTACAAACATTATGTAATCGAAAGAAAAAAAATAGACAATTATCAAGTGATAGGTACAAATATCCAAAGATAAATAAATGATTTTTGACTTTAATGCTGAATGATACATGAAAATCAATGAAACACATTCTCCACGCTGGCCAGACGGGTTGGAGAGGTCTCATGATGTTTATAAGCTGTGTTAAGCAGAAGAGTATAGGCCAAATCCTTTGGCTGCTCTAAAAATATGGCTCTAGCAGTACATAGAGGGTCGTGCTCCTGCAGCTGAGACTAAACAGACCTGATGATGATGATAAATGAAACAGAAAGCGTTGGAAAGGTACTTTTCTACGCCAGATGCCACATGAAGTGTTAATAAGATGTACCTTTGCTTATGAAATTGCATTTTTCAGCATTCCATAGCAAGCGTACTGGACGGAATAATGAAAGGTCACAAATTTGATAGCCCAGCGTAAGTGTAACATAATTTACTACCATACTAAGAGTTAATATAAACATACTATACGTTTTTATGTCTAATGGGGCAGACAAAGCATTTTGGGGTTTGCGGCTTTAAGCAGACAGATTCCAGGGCAGCAAAACTCAAAGACCATAGCGTGAATATAGGCGAGAAGGTTATTTGCTAGGCAAATTAAAAAACCCCGACTACTTGATACCCGTAGCGCAATTTATATGCCCAGGGCAGCAAAACTCAAAAAATCATAGGCGAGAAGGTTATTTGCTAGGCAAATTAAAAAACCCCCACTACTTGATACCCGTAGCGCCATCTATTAGCCCAGGGCAGCAAAACTCAAAAAATCATAGGCGAGAAGGTTATTTGCGAGGCAAATTAAAAAACCCCGACTACTTGATACCCGTAGCGCAATTTATATGCCCAGGGCAGCAAAACTCAAAAAATCATAGGCGAGAAGGTTATTTGCTAGGCAAATTAAAAAACCCCGACTACTTGATACCCGTAGTGCCATCTATTAGCTCAGGGCAGCAAAATTCAAAAGACCATAGCGTGATGATAGGCGAGGAGGTTATTTGCTAGGCAAATTAAAAAACCCCGACTTCTTGATACCCGTAGCGCAATTTATATGCCCAGGGCAGCAAAACTCAAAATATCAAAGCCAAATCATCCGCTATTCTTTTTCTTGGTCGATAATTCTGTCTTCAAGCACCTGGAATCAAATAATTGAAAAAATGATTCCCCGGTAGTTGCTAGGTTCGATCCCCAGACAGGGCAAGTTAAAAATTGCTTTTTTAAATTGTCTTGGATATTTATTCATATATGTCACCAATCATCATTATTATCATCCTCACGTATTCTCGGTTGCTTCCTTAAACTAACCTTGGTAAGTTGACGAGATTACTAGTTTTTACACAGTTTACACATTTTACTAACAAAATGTATGAGTTTTAATTACTGGAATAAATATTTTTTTATCATTAAAGGGTATTTTATTGTATTGTTTCTCATAACAAAAGTTTTAAACTTATTTTGGGGCTAGTTCAATTAGTGTAATTTATCCTTACCTAATTTATTTATTTATTTGTTTCAGTGCACAACCTTTTCGATCCAACAAGAAGGCGGACAAAGCAGTGGTTAATCTAGGTCATAAGCAATCTCCCGCCGCCCACGCTTCACCAAAAGTAAACAATTTTATTTTCGTCCTTAATACATCCGTGTGGTGTCCGGCAGAGTAGAATAGGCCCACTCCAAGTCCTCCCGTGGATGTCGTAGAAAACGACTTAGGAAATACAAGCTAAACAAAGCTTATAAACATCGATGAGACCTCTCCAACCCGTCTGGCCAGCGAGGAGAGTGTAGGCCAAGTCCTCTGGCTGCTATGGCCAAGAATGGCTCTGGTAGTACAGAGAGAGTTGTGCTCTTGCAGTGGAGACAAAAAGACATCACATATACATCCTCACGTATTCCCGGTTAAATCCTCAGCGGTAACGCTTCAGAGCCCGGGTAACCAAGGTGACTTGACGAGGTTGCTGGTTTTTGCACTGAGCGACTGGCGTCTGATCTCCACAACTCAAAGGTCTAGAACCATTCTTTGGGTAGGGTTGGGCAAACGTTGGCCTTAGGGACACACAGCTTTAAGTGCCGATTTTAATAAATTTATATGGAACCACCTGACAAGATAATTAATAAAATCGATTGTGTAGTTTGTAAAATTGTATTGTGTTGTTAAATTGTATGGTGAGCAAAGCAGTATTAAAGCTTTCATGCAAATCGCATACCAAGTTAATATGGCTTATATAGAAAAACAGATGCATAATTATAAAGTAAATATATGGATAGCTAAGGACTATTATTGTCTACGTGTATTATCTGTCTACATCACGCTACATAAATATACGGCATCCACCTACAAGGTGGTCAGATGATCTGACAAGGGACGCTGGAAAGCGTTGGATGCAGGCCGCTCAAGATCGGTCATTTCGGATATCTTTGGGTGAGGTCTGTGTCCAGCAGTGGACGTTATGCGGCTAAAATGATGATAATGATGATGATGATCACGCTGCATGAAATATACACATACACACACACGCAGTACTTGGTGTACCATTGACTTAACACTATAATTCGTTTTCTAATACCCTGATTTTTTTCAGAAAGGCAACGGTTTTCCACGTCCTTCCGCCATAGTCACTCCCAAAGCAAATATTCCATTAAAACTAACATTAAAGGATTTCAAGAAAGACGTCGTGCCCCGAAAAGATTTTTCCCAAGCAAAACATCTTTTGAATAATTATATGGAATCTGCGAAGAATTTTAGCAATATTCAATATAAACCCCATGAATTTGAATCCCACGAAAGAATATCTCATAAACTTTCAAAAGCCATTGCAACTCTACATAATGTCGAAGATAACGTAATCGTTCATAGTTTGGATAATGATACATTACATTCCAAACATGATGATATTATCTACGGTCATGAACATGAACATGATCACGAACACGAACACGATCATGATCTATATCATGAAGATATAGACAGAGATGAAAAGTTAATGATTTTACTAGACAAATTGGAGGAAGAAGTACAACACATTGAGTTAACTGGCAATAAAAAGGAATTGTTTGATGCTAAAATACGTAAGATATATGATAGCGTAGTTGGAAAGCCATCTGGGTTACCTTTACCGAAAACCATACACCAACCCGAATTAGGAATTGGAATAATAGAAAAATTTATAGATCATAACCATAAAAAAGAAACTATTCATGATAAAATCGATGAGAAGTTGTACGACGAAATAGGAAAAACAGTTGATTATATGGTACATAATCAAAATGATGAATTACATCGAACAATTTTAGATGAGGATAGTGATGGACCTAAAAGTAGACCTTTGAGAGTGAAAGCTAGGATATACCAACCTTATTATTCAGATAGAGATATTGAAAGTGATGGTTTACGAACAAGTGATAACATTTTGAAAAACTCTTATACTGATAATTTAATAAGTAGCTATAGAGATTCTGCAAACAATTATAAACTATATAGAATTCCAGAACATAGGCAATCGTACAAAAACCATGAAAGTTCCTATGAAAACTTTAGGATAAATAGATTTAGCGGTGATGAAGGAATTAGAAGAGATAAAAAGAAAAAACAAACAAGAGATTATTATAGGAGTAGAAACACTAATAGTGTAGAGAATTACAAACACAGTTATAATTGGCGACATCCAGTTACAGATGATATGGAATACGATTTAAGCCCAGAAAGAAAAAAGTACTATCAAGAGAGACTAGAGAATTTGGAAAGAAGACTTCATAATACTAGAAATTTTAAGTACACAAATGAAGTAAGTATATGGATTTTTATTAATTTGTTAAAATTGTCCATTTTGTTTCAGTATATTTTAGAATCATTTCTTTATGTATATTTTTCCACTTTATCTAAGCATTCCTCGTTGAAACACTTTACATACTATGTGATTTGAATCACTTTGTGTGATTCTGCCACCAGTTAGTTCATGCAAACTTTTGCCTGCCGGCGCCCACCCACTACTGTTAGTCCCAGCATACCTGCCACCAGCAGCCCGTGTGCACCCGCCACCAGCAGTCGAAGCATGATCCCTCCCATGCTGCTGCATCCGCTGTGTCTGCAGCAACATGTCGTATACGCGATACGTGTTTTGCCTCTTCACAAGGCATCCCCAGGCATACCCAAGCATGATTCACCGCATCTTGTATATTTTTATAAATTTTCCTTACATCTCAGCATTAACTCGATTGCACCTATTGTGCTTTGAAGCCCGGATTCTTTTGTGATTTTCCTTTTAATAATAGCGAAGTCTTGAATCAGTTTGTCCAAGGGACTTTTCTTGGTTTCATCAATATCATCGTCATATCAGCCACAGGAAGTCCACTGCTGAACATAGGCCTCCCCCAAGGATTTCTAAAACGACTGATCGGAAGCGGCCTGCATTCAGCGCCTTCCTGCAACATTGCGCAGGTCGTCTGACCATCTAACAGGTGGGTGTCCTACGCTGCGCTTGCCGGTACGTGGCCGCCATTCGAGAACCTTTTTGCCCCATCGGTCATCGGTTCTTCGCGCTATGTGCCCCGCCCACTGCCACTTTAATGAGCTAATCCGCTTGGCTATGTCAGTGACCTTCGTTCTTCTACGAATCTCCTCATTTCTGATTCGATCACGTAGAGAAACACCGATTCTTTGTATATCAACAAACATCAAAAAATCTTGGTATCAATATAGGATGAAAGAATTGTTTTAGTCTTTTAGGATTAGGTTCAAATCTACATCCTTATGACGTCTTCTTTTTGTTAGGAAACCGAACATTCTCGCCCATCATTGAGACTCCGCAGCAGCGACGACGAAGCCCTACGGAGGCCTAGCATTAAACGCTTAGAACACTTCGACATGAGGGGGCGATCCAGATCTATCCATGGATATTGAAAAAAATCTTGAAATTATTAATTTTTACAAAAAAGAAAACAACCGGCTTTGTATCTCCAAATGTATTCATCATACCTTCACTGAATGAATATGGAACCAAGTAGATAGTAAAAGGTTTTCAAATAAATAAAATATCGCTTAACAAGTCAACTGTCCTATTTTCCTAGGTACCTCAGTGTGTATAGTAGTAGGACATTGTTTTTTGTTTTTCCAAGAGTTTTTGTTTGCAGAACTCAGGTTTTTGTGGGTTGGATCACAGTGTTTTATCAACAACAATAATATCGACATGTTATCGGCTAGCGTAGTGACTACAATGCATTTTGATAGCTGTCACTGTCAATGTCAAACTTTTTTTTTTCTTTTTTTTTTTTTTTACTTTCAAATGCATTTGTTTATGTTTCTTTTGGGTACCTAGTTTTGTTGTGTTGTTGTGTGTGTGACACAACTTGTGTGCGATAAACGTATTTTTTTTTCTTTTTCTTTTATAAATATATTTTTTTTTCTTTTTGTCTTGCGAATGTCCGTGATTGCACCCAAAATGGCTCCAACGGAAGATCAGCGCTGGGATCTCGCTAATGCAAATCCTAGCATATGCTGAGTTGGAGACCATTTTGGAGGACAAGTAACTTTATTTGTACTTTAAGAATTTGTTTATGTAATTTTACTGTGTTGTTTTTGTCCTTCAAATAAATGGTTTATCTATCTATCTATCTATCTATCTTTATGCAAATAGGACAGTTGACTTGACCAACCTTTTTAATGGATTTTTCTTACGTCGTCTAGAAACACAAAACAACATACTGCCAGATATTTTTATTTTTGTATTTTTTTTAATTTTTAAACTAAGTGTGATCGTAAAGGGAATCCAAAGAAAAAGATTGCTGTAACATATCAACCAGGATAGGATGTTAGGGCTAGTAAAGATGTAAGTAATGGTTGAGAATTGAGATAAAGAAGTATAAAGTATAATGAAAGTGACTTGCAATTTAGGGTCCCACTAGATTCGAGTGGAATAAAGAAAGGAAAATAAAGAAGAAATGATCGTAAATGAAATTTTGTAAATACGAAACTTTATTAAAAATGAATGTATTTATTTCGTTTTCTTATTTACCTAAAACTTCTACTTCTCATTATCTTATTGTTGTATGCGATAATATAGAAACTATCTTATTTTATGTAAAAAAGTGTTATTATAATTACGAGTAAAAATAATACAATTGCAATTAGTAACATCTAAATATCTTTTCGTTTCAAATTATTCCCTGAGGCAATCGAAATAACTTTTTTAATTATCTTCAACTCTCTTATTTCGGCTTCCTCAGCGTTGCCACAATTTGGCTCTAATCCGCAATTAGTCGTTAAATGATTTTTTGGGGGTCCTTACCTCAAAAGGAAAAACGAATTCCTTAAGTTTGGGCTATATCTGGCGACACGGAACAGAACTTCCACATTCTATCCTTTTCTGTCGCTCAGAATCGTCAGTTGCTAGAGCGAGATAAAAGTATAGCAGCATCATTTGTATGCGATTGTCGCAACTATTTTGCTCCGAAATTACTAAACTGATAGTTGAAATTTAGTACATTTATGTAATTTGGTGCCCCAAAGTCGGATGTGTAACGTAAATTAAGGAATTTAAATAAGGATGCTCCTTTTAAGGTTAAAATTGAAAACTAAAAAGGTTTGTTGACTTAATGTTACATATTATGAAATGAAAAGATTTGCTGTAAGAATCTCAAATACAAATAATTTTATAGTAATCTTATACCTTTAAACGAGCAATTCTTGTATGTATGTATGTATATATATATATTTATTTATAAATTTCTGTGATCTCGAAAACGGCTCTAACGATTTCGCTGAAAATTTGTATATGGGGGTTTTCGGGGGTAAACAATCGATCTAGATTAGGTTTATGTTTGGGAAAACGCGTATTTTCGAGTTTTCATGCGTTTTTCTTTCCACGCAGAATATGGTCGCTAATTTCGTCGCGCCGCGACCGCCTTGATTTAGCTCAGTGGTTAAGGATACCGGCCGCTAGAAAGAGTGTTACGGGTTCGAATCCCACTCGGTGACTTACTTTCGTTTTTTTTATGTTTAAGTTTATATATATTTTTTTATTTTGCATTGTTTTTAGACAAGTTTAAAAAAAATTGTTAATGTTTGAGATGTAACCGAGCAAAGCTCGGTCGCCCAGGTACTATACTATTAAAGTAAATCTTTTGGAAGTTATTCAAGAAAATGGGCGAAAATTTATTTTACCCGTAACTATTTTCGTTATTTCCGCAATTATTAGGTGTAAAATTTTGAAAACATCACAAAATAGTTACATAAAGATTACAGGAAATTATATATTGAAGAAGATTATCTATCTATTAAATTTTTTGTCTGTTTGTACGAGCTAATCTCCGGAAATACTAGACAGATTCAAATGAAACTTTTTTTATTTTATACACGGTGATTTTTCATTGGTTTTGAAGCCGAAGGCCACTTCATAGGCATCGTTAGTAAGACCTAATTAGCTAGTCAAAATAAAAAATCAGAAACAAAAAATGTTGCCTAAAACTCGAAAGTAAAATTGTGAGATCAATTAGTAGTACCGCCGCTATACAACGCCCGCCGGCCGGCCGGGGTCATCGACATTACGCAGCCGGCGGCTGGCGTATAACTACGTGGTCTCGATCGAAAATCATTTACGCAACTTTCTTATCCTATGACATACAGAAATTTGGATTACATATATGGACAGAGGAATTTATTTACTATACGACATTTTTTTTCCATAACCAATAAAAAGTCAGCGTGTATAGCTGTGAAGCCTGGGCAACATATACGGCAACATATATTGATTTTGGAAAATAGAACACCTGATGCAGAACCATAATGGTCCAGCTGAACTATAAGAAATATAAAAATGACGCCTTTGCAAAAGTTGTTTAGCTTGATGAGTATTTTCCGGAGACAAAGTCCACGAGAACGAAGTAGTGGGCTTCGGTCAGTATGCCTACAAAAGTGTCAAATCACTAAACGACTAGCTTATACATACATAGGTAGTCAAAATCCATACTATGTATATTAGCTTGTCTGCAAATATAAGTTTGTAAATTGTCAATTAAATGGAAGGAACCCTCAATGAGCGAGTCCGCTCGCACTTGGCCGATTTTTACGCTACAACTGTGTCTTCGTGCAAATCTTGCTGATTTGTGTGGAAATGTTCGGATTTGTTTTGACGACCTCCGTGGCGTAATGGTTAATATGCTATTCGCTACTCAGGCAGGAGGTCACGGGTTCCATCCCCGGTAGGGCAAGATGGAATATTATATTTTTTTGATTGGCCTGGGTCTTCGATGTTATCTATGTGTTTTTTTTATAAAATATAGTATCGTTGAGTTAGTATTTCATAAAACAAGTCTCTGAATCTGTGCGATTAATATTTAAAAAAAAAACTTTTGCAGTTTGCTTTGCAGAACAGGTAAAAGTATAGAAAATATAATTTATTTTCTGTACTATTTTTGTTTTGTTTATGTGCGTAAGAGGCCAATGGTGCCAGGCCCCTTACACACGACAAACACGAAAAACAAAAACCACCGGTGTCAGATATTTTTTAATTGCATTAAGGGCATCTCACATAGCTTGACGACTGCCATCTAATGATGACCACTTGTGTCACCCATCCAAGTGCGGACCACGCACGGTGTTGCTTAAAAAGTAGTAATCCGTTCATCCATCGAGCAATGGTGATCCTCGAACAAGATAAGATATTATAAAAAAAAGCACAAAAAACAGTGATTACTTATTTATTTTTAAAACTTAACACGAACAATTTAATGATTTATTTACAGGATAAATTAAATATTACACTAAACTGTACAATGTACATACACATTTTATAGCGAGTATTAATTATAAATACAATAATTACATTTATAATGAAGTATACTTTCTGCTTGATACTTACTAAGTTCACTATTTCCCAAAAATCAATTGAGATGTTTACATAAATGATGAATTTTTAAAAGTAATATTGAGATAGTTTTATAAAACAACTAAAAGACCACATCAATGTTTCAACCTACAAGGATGTAAGGGAGTTGACTTTGGAGAGAGAGAGATGGAAGGCATTGGTTGCTCCACAGACCAGAGCTTAGCTCTTTAATAGTAAGCAAGAAGAAGATGTTTTACTTGTTTGGCAAGCGAAAGACTTACTGGTTCCGACGGGGGAAGAGTCGCAGCGAGGACATCTTTCCGTTCCATTGAAACATACATTGTCCTTTTTTATTAAGTACAAATATTTTAAGGGCTGATTCAGTCCATCATATAGAACAACTTTTCCCAATAAATGTATATCGAAATACGAAAAGAAAATTTTCATTTTCCATAGTAATGATATCACGTGACCACTTCGATTTGTATGAAAACCGAAAAAATATTTTTCGTATTTCGATATACATTTATTGGAAAAAGTTGTTCAAAATGATGGACTGAATCACCCCTTAAAATATTTGTACTTAATAAAAAAGGATATTGTATAATAGCCATAGAAATAAAAGCGAAATTTAAACACACCGTGCGTATGCTGTATGGCACGATGTTATATCTTTTGTGTGTATTGAAATTTCAGCTTTTTTAAAAGCATTTTGTTCGAAATTTGAATGGAGTCAAACCACAAATTAAAATCTGCGCAACGCTACGGCTCTGTGTCCGCCATAACCAGTAAAGCTTACGCCTAACATAATTATTATCCTCTCGTTTTCTCGGTTGCATTCTCAGTGGTAACGCTTTGGAGCCTGGGGTCCCCTACCTAACCAAGTGATTTGACGAGGTCTGGTCTTTACATAGAAAGACTGCCGTCTGACCTCCGCAACCTAAAGGGTAGACCAGAACCAATCCTGGGATATGTTTGAGCAGACGCTAGACTTATAGCTTTCGCCTAACATTCCTGTAGATATTGGTTTCAAACTTTATTGGTTTGTAATTTAATTCATACATTATAATTGGGCTTATTGAAAGGTGCGAGTAGAAAAAAAATAGTCATTACATGAGATTCTTACGAGTAATATAGCAGATTTGTGACCCAGGTCTTTTGAAAACGAATAACTTATATCATAAAATAATAAATAACAAAGTTTAGCACGTAATGAAATATTGGCACTTGACCTAGCCTAAGGCCTAGCCTCCAATCATATGAGCGAGGCTATGATTACTCATGTTTAAGATCAATGGGATTCCGTCTATCTTTTACCATGTGTCTTTAACGACATCTCATTGGTTGTTAAAGCAAAGTCTCGCTCATCTTGTGTGGAGGCTTGGCCTAAAAATAAATAACGTCAGTCTTAGGCGTCTCCTGCCTTGATATCTTCGGCTCCCTTCTTGTTCCTGTATTCCCAGCCTTGGTACGCTAGGTCCTGAGGGTTGTGTTCATGTTCTCTGAAGGAAATGCCACCTGAGCCGTATTTGTTGCCACCCTGGAAAGAAGATTCTATTATTAATACATACTATCTCGCTTTAATTTCTAATGGGCATACAGCAAGAGCAGACATAACCTAGGGTCGCCAGACAGAAAGGCCACTTTTCGGAGAAGTTGGAAAAGAAATCAAAATTGTGATGGGTTGGTAGCCGTACCGCTTATTAGCATGTTCGCATTTTTGCACATTACCTGTCCCTCTTTTTCTTTTCTCATCGAGGATTTTTTTTCCATACTCTAAGAATTATAATCTGTAGTACTGCATTGTAGCCAGGTGTGCTCTCCATATTCTTCTTCAAAGAGAAGAAAAGCGGTGGTGGCCGAGCGGTTTAGGGTTGGGACTCATTTGGCAGCACGGAATAGCACTTTTCTATGCACCGTACTGAAGAGTTCCGTCGCTGTCTCTCGCTCTAGCAAATTACGGTTCTGAGCGACAGAAAAGCATAGCAGCATGCGAAAGTTCAGGTTCCGTGCTGACAGATGAGATTCAACCTGGCTGAGGCACGATTCGATCGTTACTAAATATGATATAATGCACGTTTTCTTCCGTCTAACAGCGATTAAGGGAGAATATAGGTACTAGTAAAACCCATCCTCTTACAAATTAGATGGCTATTGATAATTGAGGAGAAAAACTAGAAACAGAATACTATGGAGATAGCTGGGGGAGACTTTTACTCAGGGCCAAGTTGACGACCAACAACAGCAGCCACAATAGGAAAGCAGAAGACGTCAGTAAGTAAGTGTGGTCACACACTGGTCCACAAAAAAGGCCATTCCAACTTAAAGAGAAGAAGACAATATAAAGAAAGACTTACAGCATACGTCTCGTAATGTCCTTGTCCATAGTGCTGAGGACCTTCTCTGTAAGGCCCTACTCCGAGGCCTATGCCTGCAGGCGAGTACTGAGGCGCCGAGTAGTGGCTAGACGAGAACGGAGAGGTCAGGTTGGGTTTGCAGAATTTGAAGTAGCCGATCACTCCTGAAAAATAATTTTGTTAATGTTTACGTAGGCATAGGATGAAAATTTTATTTTTATTGCAAAGAATAAATAAATAAATATCTACAGGACGCAATAAATCCTTTTTCATGCCTTTTGCCCACTTTCAAAAAGTGGCCTTTGGTTTTTGCGGCCCAAGCCCTAAACCTCGGCCTGCCCCATTAGGGATAAAGTCCTGATAGTGTATAATTCAGTATTGCCGACTTATTTACTCACTACTCATTACCAAGAAGAAGCTGGAAAACCTGATATCAGTGTTAGCTATATAAAAAAATCGAAATTAATATCGTTAAATGCTTAGGCAGCTTGCAAAAAGCCAGAAGCTAGTAAGTGATAGTTAAAATGATAAAGACGTTAACAAGTCTTACCAGGAATGATGAGAGCCATGAACCCTAAGAACTTCTTGAAGCTGGCGAGGCCCAGGATCAGGGGCAGGAAGAGAAGCAGCTTCAGCTTGAACAGCTTGAGGATCAGCAGCATAGGGATAATCAGCTTCTTCAATTTATGGCGGCCTGGAAATGATGCAATCTTTTAACACACTGTAAACGGTAGTTTATAAAATAGTTTGATGGGTTATCTAGAGCTTGGTCAAGAGAAGATTTGGAATGATATCTCCGTTTCCTTTAGAATAAATTATTTGAAATGGGCAGCACTGGACCCCCGCAAATTTATTAGATGGCGCAAGCTTCTTGCCTGTTTGATTTCTTGAATGATCTAAACGAAACATCAGCCAAACAAATTATTTGCTTCAATAAAATGGTACGCAAAATGCAAGAGACCTTTGATTTGACGACCTCCGTGGCGTAGTGGTCACCATGCTAGTCCGCTACAGAGGTCCCGGGTTCGATCTCCAATCAGGGTAATTTGGAAAATGACCTTTTTCAAATTGTACTGAGTCTTGGATTTTTATCTACCTCTATATATGTCTTTGTTATAAAATATAGTATCGTTGAGTTAGTATCCCATAACACACGTCTTGAACTTACTTTGGGGCTAGCTCAATCAGTGTAATTTGTCCCTATATATTTGACCGAGCGAGCGAAGCGAGCAAGGTCTACAATTCAAGTTGGGGCGAAAAACACATTGTTTGTATGTATGTTTGTATGTATGTATGTATATATGTTCCACGATAACTCTCGAACCGTTGAACTAATTTTGATGATATTAAGAATGAGTGTAGCAACTATTCATAGAATTTTTAAGTTCGTTTGGCATCAAAATCGGTTCAGCCGTTTCTGAGATAAACGCATTTTTGTGAAAATAATTATTGGTCTATAACTTCCGAACCGTTAATCAGATTGGGGTGAAACTTGTCATGTCACGAGATAGTATTACTATATTAAACCAAATAAAATATTTTGGTCACTAAGCAATTCTTTGAGGAAAAGTAAACTCAAAGAAATTATTTCTATACGACATTATTAGCTTATGCGCGTTGTAGAAATGGATTAAATGAAACAGCACCATCTAGCGGATTCTTGAAGAATTAATAGGTATGTTATTTGGGGCATACCAAGATGTTATCAAACTGATTTTCGCTTATATTTATATGTTTATAGGTATAATGCTATCATATAATGATGATGAATTGAGTTTGGATTTTAAATTTCCTATGTAACTTACTTAAGATTGCTATATATTTGCAGGCAAACACGTGCCTTGAGTTCATTCAAATGACGATAACTTTTTTTTAGGGAGTAAACTGCCGGCGCCGGCTCCTAAAAATATCACTAATGGGAACCGGCGGTTATACTGCATTATTTTCAGTTTTGGCTTAGTTTGATTGATTACTAAATTTAACAATTTTGTTGAGCAAACTTTGGTTCAATCGTTATCGCTGCTTGTCTGTGATTCTGAAGTAGTATTCGTGATTATGCCTCGAACTAAAAAGAGATCAGCGTCAACCAAAGCCCGCGAAGTAGCTTTACGTAGAGAGTGAGAAACTAATGAGAAGCGGCATGAGCATCTTTCGCAACTAAAGGAAGATGCCAGTACTTCTCGTGCCAATGAGAGCTCATCAATCGCTTACATCAAGAAATCTTTCCCAACGTAAAAGGGAGCTTCGTCAGCAAGAAAATTCGGCCGAACGCCTCTAAAGCTTGTGTTCACAGCGTGAGCACGCAAGGGAAGTAATAGAGCATGAACTATTCCCTGAACTTTAAGCGCTTGCACTCAATTCGTGAGCACGCTGTGGAGGTTCGAGAGGAAGAATCTTCACCAGAACACGGATTCCATTCCACCCATGATCCGATCGCGGAAGACTGGCCAAGTTTCATGCTCACGTACGCAATTTTCATTGACATTTGCCTAGGCAGTAACTGTGCACAAATCGCAAGGACTTTGAATAAAGTAGTCGTAGATATTGGCGTAAAAGAGTTGGCGACCGTGTGTATAATCATACATACGTTGCTCTTTTAAGTTCGAAACGTCTTACGGATATTGTATTTGATCCAGGTTCTAAATTAATTCGTTTTGAAAAAAAAATGAACTTATCAGCTCAGAATAGAAGAAAAAAGAAGGTTCAAAAATCTGAAAAAAAAAACACAGTTTTACTGGATATTAAAATTCATTTTAATTTGGGGGCACGGGAATGCCCCCGCCAAGACGAGCCAAGCGGAGCGCAAGGGCACTACCTACCTTTTCTTGAAATGTTCCGTCGTTTTTTTGAACTCTCATAACTTTGGTTTGGATGATGTTAAAAATTTAAAAATTTCAAGATATATTGACACCAATACAGTCATTAAAAATAAAAAGTGTGAATGTCGTAGCTATTATACTTTAGATTTTATTAATGTCTGAAAGCCTCCGATTTCGTCACTGATTCACTCACTGATCATCAAAATTCTTAAGGTACTTTCTGAAGTCCTAGAACGCTGAAATTTGGTATGTAAGCTAATATTACTACAAAAACAACAAAAAAAAAACAAACCTAACCTTTCCCCTCGGAATAGGAGGTGGAAATTTGTAGACGTGTGGCTTGGTCGTTTTATTTCACACACGGTAAGGGCGCATAGATCAAGAATCTTGGCTCTACACGAGATCTGACCACTTTTTCATAGATTTTGATTAAGGTGTAGTGTAGAGCTTGTAGGTTTAGAGCGTGTAGTCTTCAGAACTTGGCTTTATACGAGATCTGATAACTTTTTAACAGGGTAAGCTATGTAGACTCGTCTTGGCAACATTTTTACATGAAAATGTTTTTGGTGGGATTCTATTTTGGAATAATAATCGCGAGGTCTAAGTTCGCGGCGAACCACTAGTTATTTATTAAATTGTGAATGTGAAATTTGTATCAGCTAGTAAGTTGAGAATTGAGTACTTACGGAAAGGAGGGGCCTTCTTATCTTCAATGATGTCGACTTCATCAGCTATCTCATCAATGAACCTCGGGGCGATGACTCCGTTGGATGTGACTTCATTATCCAGTTGCATCTCCAGAGCGGTTTGTCTCAAGAAACTGTAGAATAAATAAAATTTTGATGTTTAGCCACAGAATTTAGGTTTCTTTTCTTTTTGTTGTGGATGTGCCCAACATTATTGCCGTTGCCACAACCTGCCTTAAGGCAGTACATTAATTTATTTATTTATAAAAACTTTGTGAATCCACAACCTTACGGTTGACTGGGAGAGAACCCTTTTAGCGTTAAGTTCGCCCATTGTGCAATAAAGTAAAAGAAATAAACTAATTAATGATTATTTTAGAACGGAAACGTAATGCATGCAAGAAAAAACTTCTACGAAGTCAGTGTTACTTTTTTTATTTAATAAAATAAAACTAGAACAAATAAATAAAACAGAAAACAGCAAACACAAACGGAAGTTATATAACAGTAACGCTCGCGTCAATTTGCTCTCAATTTGTCGCTTCAGGGATTTATTGAAACGTTATTAGTGCAGGCAGCTGCAGTGTGGATTTTTAAACTAGTTGCATAACGTTTTCATTACGTAATCACCGTATTTTCACCGAAAATATCATTAATCAGGCATTATACTCGTACTTTGTTATTGATGTAGTTTAATTGCACTTTGTTATTAATTGGAGATATTTTGTTCTCTAGACCATTAACTGTTTAGGAATTATTGCCTTTTTATGCATTTTGCTTGATAGACGTTTTTTTCTTTAAACTGTTTATTTCATTTTAGTTATTGCATTTTAAGCATTATGATTCATAGACGTTTTGTTCTCTAGGCGATTTACAGCTTAGGCAATTTGCCTTGTTGATATAAATTCTGGGCGCTTTGCTCCGGCGACGAATTAAAAGTTAGACACTCTGATCAGAAAGCAAGGGTATTCATGGATGAAGTAAAGGAAAAGGTAAAACTCGTGTCGTATAGGGAAGTCAAGCATTTGACTGAAGATCGGGAAACATTAAAATTCCACCCAAAAATATTTTAGAAATAAATTGAATATTAAGTATAAACATTTCATGCATTCCCAAGGACGGTTGATGTCAGGCGGCAACCGGTGTAAACCTGTTCGCACTAATGCATTACTAAAGGGGATTACTAAAGACCATGGGAATTCATTATTTTAATATATAAAACAAAGTCGTGTTAGTTACACCATTTATAACTTTAGATTGGCCGGACCGATTTAGATGAAGTTTTGTATGGATATAGTATGAGTCCCGGCTAAGGATAAAGGATAGTTTCTAACCCGAAATTTCCGCTGGGAGCGGAGCCTGCGGGCACAGCTAGTTATATTATATTTTAAGAAATAAAAAGCGCTCATAATAACATTCACCTAATTTAAACCAACAGACAAACATTCTGTTTTTGAAATATATACGGAAAAGTCAAACAGTAATGCGAATTGGATTTTAGTTATTCCGCCCGAAGCCCGGAGCCAGTTTGAAAACTACTCTTTGACTTTTCACTCGCGGTTTGGCTAGGCTGTATATTATTACTAGTAGCTCTGTGAGCTGTAGACCCCCTCCCCCCCTTGAAGTGAACTTTATCGGATAAAAAATTCGTTTAGACAAAAAAGTAGCGCCTTAATAAGGGAAATTTATTTTCTAGAGTTCTTCCATATCTCTTAAGTTCTTCGTCAAATACGGGTCGAATTGTTAAACTACTCCTTTTTTTAAATTTGTTAAAAACAAACATACAATCACGTCTTTATTGTACGGCAAACATATCCTGCCCAATTTTACTTTAGGATTGCAGCTTTTTTTCCAACGTCTGCGTTTTGACCCGTACTACCTGTGTTGCTAATGCGGTTGCAGTTTTAGGAGTCCGATTTACATATTTTATTAATTTAGTTTTTTTTGAGTGTAGGCTATTTAACTGTGTATGTTTGTGGTTAATATTTCATGTAAAACAAAAAATACCACTGAAAATATTTTTTTTTTTCAGTGGCAAGAAGGTTAACTAATGAAGCAGCAATTAGCATTTTAAATATTAAGAGTGGGAGTGTGGTGGGGACATCTCACTATCTCTTTCGTACGCGCGAAACCTAATAACAGTGACGTCAAGAGCTCTGTACGTGCATCCTTTTTCCGTTACTTGACAGTTTCCCTCCATCAGATTTTCAAAGCTTTTACTTTTTTAAGCCAGATTAAAAAAGTTCATTTTATTTTTGGTTTCGGTTTACGTTCCACATTGATATGAATAATAATAATAATTGATTAAAATCCCGTACTGTAATGCTATTTAAATCAGTTGTGTTCAATACAACTGTTCTTTGGATAACATACGAAGCTCAAACTGGGCCCTGATGCGTGAAAACTAGTTGATATGTTAATTAAAATTATGATTACTCAGAGATCACCTTAATTAAGGGGAAGCCCCCCCTTCCCCTTAATTAGGCCCCTTCTCCGGTTGATTAAAGAACTGTACACACGATCCTATTGTCACGGGAAATTATGTCCTTTTGATGTCTGGGATAGATTTACATGTGTATTTTCGGTTTTATCATAAAAGACTGGAACTTTTGGAACTCCTTGGGGGAGGCCTATGTCCAGCAAAACTTCCCGTGGCTGATATGATAAAAGGGGGTAACAAACTATACTTAAACTATTTTTACGTTTCCTTTCACCGCGAGACTTTATATCAGTTGTCGTGCCTCTAGCGCGAGGCATGGTTAATCTAAAATTAATACTAAGGCAATAGGAGAAAAATAGTGTAGATAATATTGATTTATATTTTCTCCAAAGACGTCAACTCACAATTGAATTAATATTTAAAGTTAATGTGGACTGAGAATACATTGTTTGTTATGTCATATCATAATTTTAATTAATTACTAAAAATAAATTACTTATAAACTATATATTATAACTATACTTTATATTTTCATTTATTTCCTCAATTAGTTGCGCGGAAAGATAAAGGAGAGCAGGTTCATTTTAAGGTTTTTATTTTCTCTCAGACTAGCATAGGAGATAGAATGGTTTTTGAATGGCGGTACGTACTGGCAAGCAAGTAGAACATCCATCTACAAGGTGGTCAGACGACGTGATTGTGTGACGTGACGTGATCAAAGTCGCCGGAAAAAGTTTTAAATTGTTCTTTAAATAAATCTTTTCACGAACTCTTTAAACATACATACATACTATCACGTCTTTATCCCTAATGGGGCAGACAGAGCATTAATAGGTACTCATTAATGAACTCTTTAAAGTAATTTCTGATGGAAAACTTACCGTTCAATCTTCCTCATTCCAAATTTGACCAGGGCTTCCCAATCGGAGTCCGAGCTCCTTGGCTGCGACTCCAGCTGGGGCGGCTCATGAGCCAATGCTCGAGCTTGGGCCTCCCGTTTCACCAGCAGCGCATTTTCGGATAATCTGCAAAGAGAAAGAAAATCAAGAAATAAATACATATTATCACGCCTTGCATTTTTGAATAATCTGCAAAAAGAAATACAAATATTATGTCTTGCTGTTCTAAGCAGACAAACTCCAGGGCCGCAAGAGTTAAAGGCTAGTTTTAGCAGGATGGTAGACATAGGAAAGTTTTTATCCAAAAAAAAGGGGAGTAAAATTTTGTATGGAGAATCCTAAATTTTTCAATACAAAAGACTTTATTGTAAGGTACTTTTATGAAATGAAATGAAATGAAATGAAACTTTATTGCTTAAAATGTGGTACAATTGGATAGTAGCTCCAAAAGTAATATGTCGAGTCTCACACATTTTGTCATCACTGACATGCAACAGACATTATTATGTCAACTATAACAATTTTTTTAATTTAATTAATATTCATTGATCAAAATAATTTACATGCAATCAAAATTTCTTATTGTCAATTTCAATTTTTTATTATTTGTCATTATAAATGTGAACATGCAGGTAAAAACTCTTTGACACTATAAAAACACATCTTTACAAGCCAGTTATACAGTTTTTGTTTGAATAGTTTAATACTCTGTATTAATCTTATATCTTTAGGCAATTCATTGTAGATTTGTACAGCCATAGGGAAACTATTAGATTTATACAGCCATGTTTTCACTGTAGGATATAATAATCTTTTTGGATTTATTTTACTGTACCTACTTGGTAAATCATTACTGGTTTTAAATAATTCTGGGTGTGATTTTACAAGTGAGCATATTTCGTATATGTACATACTCGGGAGACTGAATAGTTCCAGTATTTTGAACAAAGGTCTACAGCTTGTGAAAGATGATACCCCAAAAACGCAAACGCAACCTAAGTCGCGGGTAACAACTGGTATTAAATGAATCCAAAATGTTTTGAATATTTAATCTAGTACTCTCTAGACTTTTTTACGACGGTCCAAAGGGTCCTGAGTATCCTAAGAAGTTTTTGAGTCTAACCCTCTTAGGATACCTTGAATATTTTAACATTATGGAGAATAGGCGTTACTGGATAGTGATGTCGCTTTTAGGAACATAGTTTTTAATAGAGCGGTTAAAAATTTACCTAACCAGTATGACTACTTTTCTCTCTTCAGGAAGTATCTTTAGATATTCGAAGGTTGACTGGTAAAGAATGTTAGTACTTCTTTAAGTCTACCCCGTTTTGTTTTGGTTAATAAGTTTTACATAATTTTATATGTTCTCATGGGGTCGCCCAGTAATCGGCAGGAAACATTTTTTTAAATTATTAATTTAATAATTAAACATAAAAAATAAACGTTTTTATTTATTTAATTTTCATTATAGGTATTCTACGGATAGCGATAGGCTCGTAAATCGACTGTAGCCTTTAACTTTACAACCTAAGCCTTTATTTTTCTTACTTAGTTACTCTTTTCAAAGTCCTAAGTTCACAGATTCAGTTTCGTAAGTTAATGTAGACGGGTTGGGTAAGAAACTTCCATTGAAACTCTTTTTAGTGATCTTAGGACGAGTTTCTGATTGACCTCGAATGTAGTTTGTTAAATAGTTCTTCTTATTGATATGGAATCGGATGAGACAAATCTTAAGAAATAAAAATTTGAAGATATGGCAAACATCGATTTGCTTGTATATCATGCTTAAAGTAAATGCTTAAAACAACGAACTATCTTTGTCTCGGATCTTACGAAAGAGTTACTGGTAAGCCGGTTTATCGAAGAAATCGTCAAAGGATTTAAAAATCTTCAAGCAATCAGCGAGGTCACCGTCTGCTGCGTCGTTTGCTGGCTGTACGGATCCCGGTCGACTCCAAATCATATCCAGTTAAGAAGACATGTTTTATGTTTCAACCAAGTTTCTATGTTGACAGTCAGACATCCAGATTTGGGCTCGTAAGTAAGTGTCTTCATCATCATAAAGTCTTTTTAATTTCCACTGCAGAAGCAGTAAGTGTATTACTAGATACTATTGTCCATTGTCCTGTTCTTCGTCAAGGTAAATCTAATAGAAACCAATTTGAGTACCGCTCGAAAGACGGCTATCTACAGAAGAAAAAGGAGTACTTACTGGTAAGCCGGTTTGTCGAAGAAGTCATCAAACGATCTCAAAGCCTGGGCCTTGAAGCAGTCAGCGAGGTCTCCGTTGACGCACTGCTGCGTCGCTTGCTGGATGTACGGATCCTGGTCTTCTCCGAAGCCTAGCCAGTCTAGAAGACCTCGACCATGGGCTTCGGGCTGAAATGAAAAAATAACCTGGATGAGTATGAGTCACGAGAAAGTCTCCTTTTCATAGCGAGTTCTTTTGTCCACTGTTAGCTCTTCTAGAATATTCGGGGGTTTCATGAGGTGTTTCTCCTTATTCGCCTTTTATGATATTCGTTAGGAATGATAGAGTGAATAAATTAACCATTGCCCAACTGTGGATGACGTATAGGTCATGGTCCATCCCCCTAGGATATGAAAGTTTTAATATGAAAGTGGAGGGCAGAAACTTGTAGATAAAACAAAAGAGGTCTGTCAGGGTCTTAGCAGGTGGGGGCCTATAGTCTATATTCCTGTGGGAAACAGCCGTGATAATATGTATGTGGAGTAGTTATGTCCTGGAAGGCTTAGGAAATAAAAGCTAAACAAAGCTTATAAACATCAATGAGGAATCCCAAGGATATTCTAATTTATTTGATGTTACATACAAACAGATATCACGCCTGTTTCCCACATAATCAGAGATTTATTTGATATTGTGCTTACATGTATTTGAGAACTTTTCATCTGAATGTCACACCTTCTTTTTGTATTGTCCTAACTCTGTAAGGTACTTACCGATCTTCCATGATCTCCGTCGAAGTTAAGCGCCCGTCCCTCGGTCTCCGTCTTGGCTGGTTGGTCCGGAAGCCTGAAGCCCCCCTCCCCGCGCGACTGCAGCGCCAGGGTGGCTGCCAACACCACCATCAACCATCGGGCTTGACTTAACATGTTAACAAGTTATGTTAACCTGAAAATGGACAATATTTTTTATCAGAATAAGTATTCTTTACTTTTTTTCGGGGTATTCGGTATATTCAACGGAGTCATATTCAACGTTTCGGGGTATTTCTCGAACGTAACAAACGCAACTAGTTTGAGGTGCACGTTAAGTATTCTATTCCTCAGAGTACCTTTACGTTCATACCTTTTTTGGTTTTTAACGTAGGTGCAATTCGAGGAATACAACTGTAATATTTTTAATTGCTATCGTGAGCGCACCTTAAAGGTGCGCTTCGAGGCATACCTCAAACATATTAAAATTTTATTCCTCGAGGAATACTCCAAAACGTTACGGCCGTGAGGGAATAAAATAACATTAACTTTTGAAAATTTACTGAAACCACGGGTGACCAGAGGGCTGGCCTTTGTCTTATCTCAATCGATTTGCATTGCCATACAACGTGGAAATGCCAGCCTTCGGAGCGCTTTGCCACGGGGCAGCAGTTTTATAGGTTTTTATTTTTATTTTAGTCTGGTTTTAGTTAGATTTCTTGTCTAATTTTTAAATTAATTTGTCTAATAATCTTCTATACATTTTCTTAAGAAATCAGTAAAATTCTACCTCTACAACCTAATAAGGTAGGCTTTTCTCACAATTTGAGAATTTGTTACATTTCTTTCACGATGATTTAGGTTTTCACAAAGGAGATTGAATAAATTTATTTCATACGACGACCACTAATATCAAAATTTCACAATTGTTTAAATTTGATTCTAGTTAATCAGAGGTTTGCACTGAAAATGTTTCAGATTCAGAATATTATGTAGCAAGCACATGCGACTAGCAATCCGGCAACTTTTAATTAAAAAAGTGTAATGTGCCGAACGAACCGCTCCGTCCATTGCCAACCACACAATATAGACATAACAAGTGTAACACTATAGGTAATGTGAGAAAATACCAATTAACTTTGACAACCTATGTAAAGAGAAAAGCTCTTCAATCAACTCAAAGGTTTGACTGTGAGTGAATGTCATGAGCATTGAGTCCACCCGTTATTTTTGTTAAATTAAAAATAAATACGCTGTAAGTTACTTTATTATCTTATACCTTTAAACGAGCAATTCTTTTATATTTATTTATTTATATGTAGGTATATAAATTTATTTCTGTGATCTCGGAAACGGGTCTAATGATTTCGCTGAAATTTGGTATATGGCAGTTTTCGGGGGTAAAATGTAAACAATTGATCTAGATTAGTCTAATGTTTGGGAAAACGCGTGTTTTCGAGTTTTCATTCGTTTTTCTTCCACGCAGAATATGGTCGCTAATTTCGTCCTGCCGGCCACTGTCTGTCTGGTCCAGCGGTTTAAGACGCGGACAGCAAGAAAGAGCCCTCTACCGAATTATCCCCTTAAAAGGCGATGCGGCTAGCAACCCATCCCTGTTTACTTTCCATTTTCACCTTCTCGCCCATCACGCTAAAAGCCTTTGAGTCTTACGGCTCTGGGCTCCGTCTGCTCTTTTATGGATAAAAACGTGATTTTCGACGTGATATTCCAAAACAAATATCATCATTATCAGCATCAGGTCCTTCTATCTCCCCTGCAGGAGCACGACCCTTTCTGTACTACCAGGGCCATACTTGGCCAGAGCAGCCAGAGGATTCGGCCTACACTCCCCTCGCCGGCCAGGCGGGTTAGAAGGGTCTTTTAATGTTTATAAGCTTTGTTCAGATTGTATTCCCTAAGTCGCCTTCTACAACATCCACGGGAGGACTTGGAGTGGCCATTCTACTCTGCCGGAAACAAAAATACTTTGTAATTATTGGAAACGTGGGCACAATCATTTATAGAGCACAAGCAACAACTAATGTTGTTTTAACAACACCGTTTTGGAAGAAAGTGTTCAAAAGAAATCGTGTTATTTGAGTAATTTTAGAATTTGTAGGCGTATTCGGGGTACGTGGAACAATGTTTGTTTGTAACTTTAAATGTGAAAAGTTTTGTTCGTTTTTGTGACAAGGTTTCGTGAGTTAAGTAAGTATATTTCTGAGAAATGCTGGAAATGAATTTCACCAGAATTATATTTAGTACAGGTCTAATATAGGTTAACTGGTTTGGTAAATTGAAAATTATTTTTTTCTTATTCTCTCTTCTTTTCCATTTTAATCAGATGTTTACTTTCCTTAATAATTATTTTTTAAAATTATTTTCAAAAAGTATTTATGAAAATATTTTTTTAAGTATGTATCTATATTATAATTTTTTACATAATGATTGCCACACCTAAATTATAATTTAATTCTAATATAAACGAAATTTAAGATGAATAAAAAATCAACATCTCCGCCGCTTTACCTCTAAATAATTCAAGTATGAAGAAACTTCAGGTTATTAAAGATTATGGCCACATGAACATTATGAGAAAGAACATTATGTCAACATCTGTTTATGGCTGAAAATAAATATGGCTCAGTATGTCAAACAATAAGATGAATTATTAAAAATTTAGGAAAATCAAAATCCATTATGTTATAAATAAAAACTTGAGAGGTGTTAAGGGACACCCGGATGGAACGAAGTTCGAGAGAGAGAGAGAGAGAGAGAGAGAGAGAGAGAGAGAGAGACAGATAGAGAAACACGCGCACGCCGCACGGCTTACAACTAT
Source organism: Acrobasis consociella (assembly GCA_963555685.1). Lineage (NCBI taxonomy): Eukaryota > Metazoa > Arthropoda > Insecta > Lepidoptera > Pyralidae > Acrobasis > Acrobasis consociella. Next base: position 4,864,689 of record OY743127.1, read on the forward strand.
AGCAAAAAGTGTCGTTATAACTTTTGATCTTAATTTTTTCCGTCTAGCCTCCTTTCGCAATGCGCGATAAGGAACTTCGTTCCAATACTAGATTACATACATTCTACTTGAGATATCTAATTAAATCCTGAGTAACAGACACAGTAATGATGATGATAAAACAAGTCAGTGTCGCGCAGTCCAGTGAAGAAAGAAAACATATCAATGGTCAGAATGAATGAAATCCTTAATGTTGAGCTAATGATAGCTAGACAAGATTTAGAGGACATGGAAATTCATCCATCACGTCAGAATAGAATCTTTAGACATTAATCATGCGATGTTGTTTATGGGCTAGAATTAAGACGGACCTAGAACTTTGGCCTAAAAGTTATCTAATTTTACTTGTACAGTTTGGTATTTTATAACAAGTTTATTTGCCAAATAAATTATAAAATACCCCGACTTTCAAGCGACCACCACCATAACTTGTGAATCGCTGAACCGATTTCAAATTCGATATAGGTGACCGAAGGTCATTTATTATGAAAAAAACTTCATAGCGCGTTTTAGTTTCATATGTAAACATTAAGACGCCTTCTAGTGATGAATAGTGGAACTACATAATATTACGTGTAATTGATATCCGTAGCGCTATTTACTATTTGCCAGGAAAATTAAAAAACCCGACTTTCAAGCTGAACCGATTTTCATTTAACAACAGCTCATCATCATCATCAACTTTCCCTGGCCGTTTTCGGCTATGGTGGTAACAACAGCTAAGAAACATCGAAAGGAAACTTGCTATCACATAGAAAAAACGGCATCGAAATCGGTCTATCCGTTCGAGCACTACGTTGCCACAGACATACAAATGTTAGCGTCACACTTATAAAACTCCCTTTTTCAACCGACTTCATTGTCTAAATATTTTACACGGCTTTTTCCGACAGCCCTACGTGAGAAACCGTGTTTAAAAATTTTACCTTTATAAAATGTTTGTTTTGACGTTTAAAAAAAGTATCTGATTGAGTTGTTGGAAAAAGCGAATTATGTTGAATCTTAACCTTATATTCACTTTCTATGATCTTACGTGATATCCACTGGAGCATGGAGGGCAATAAACCTTGCTTGTTATGATTAATTCTTAGCTGAATTTGTGGTTTTGTTGCTTTGTTTTCTTGTTTGAACGATCGAGCAAAGTTCTCAGAGTCTACTTGAACAATCCGGCGTTTGTATGTTTGTTTGTTCGATGATAACTTGAGTATCTTAATTGGAGCTTCATGGAATACGGTAGGCGTACACGCCTACCGTATTCCATGCCAAAACAAAAGCCTAAAGAAACTCAATTTCACAGTATTGGTCGCCTACTCGTCAGAAGGGCTTTTTCATATTATTATTGTTTTGTAAATTAATAAACACATAATATATTACAATGTTGATACATTATAACATGTTTTGCTTGTGGACAAGTTAACAAACATAAATTGCGTCATAGAAATACTAGGTAGTCAAAAAAGCAAAGCCGAGCTATGGTGCTATTTTTGAAACGCGGAGTCACTAAACGAACGATTTTTTGTATGGAAAAACCGTTCGTTTATTTGACTCCGCGTTTCAAAAATAGCACTTATGAGCAGTCCCTTCCGGCAGCACCCGTTCACGATCGTTAAATTCAACCATATTAGAGCGAAAACTTTTGAAAATTACACGTTAGAGGTATAGAAATTCATTTGATCAAGTCTAAAATATTATAGTTCTTTTGTTATTTGGCTCAATGGATATAATCTTTGTGATTCATTTTCGAAATAGGCATTTTGTGTCTTAAAGCTCTAAGAAAACCAAACTTAGAGGCAGCAAGCCTCAAAGGCTAAGGAAAATCAGCGGTTGTTCAACACAAACAACATTTTGCTGAGGTTGTAGTCTTTTTGATAGGTTAAGTTAGTGTTAAGTTAAATTCAAACTATATTTATTAAAATTTAAATTAAAACTTAATAAGAACTAAAACTAAAACTAAGTGCTAATCAAATAATCATATCAATCTATTAAGTAATTTTCACTTGTTTAAGTGCTACAGAAAAAACTTTTAGGTTAGCGTCAAGATGGAGAACGAAATCAAAATAGTGATGGCTTGTTAGCCGCATCGCCTTCTTTTGCCTATTCCACTAATCGGCTTTTACGATCAGCGCGGGAAGACAAGCAGCAGATACATTCAAAGCTTTTTTCTTTTCCCCCAGACCAGCATGATTTTTTATCAAGCATTTTAAAATATACGGGCCATCAAAGCGGCATAGGCTATCAATTTTTAGAGTATTTTGTTTAAATGTAAAAAAAACTTACAGCTTCATAAATAAACAGCAATATAAATACTAATAAATTGTCGTGCAGTAAAAACATAACTTTACGGTGGAAATATTTTTATAGCAGTTTCACTTCGACATTCCAAAGCAAATATAAACGTGAAAATAAATAAGCCAGTAGTAGCCAAGGTGATGCGAAATAGGTAACAGGAAATGGGAACCGACGACTAGAAAGTTACATGAAATATTCATCTTGCACTTACTTTGTCACCCTGCTTTCTTTGCACATAGGTACACACTTAATTTTGACATCACAAACACTTAAAACACTCCAGTTAATAATAAATGTTCCAAAAATTCCGTTAAAACCCGTAGTTTTCTAATTTCGAAAACGTTCGCTGTTTAAATTCAAGAAGTTTGATTGGCTATCCACTTGACAGATACGCGTATTTCATCAGAAATATGTTTGGATTAGTTGATTTGAATTTGGAATTAGATTAAATTGAAATAGAACGATGGCGTGCGAGTGAGAGGCATGGACACCGGTGCGAGACTGCGTGTGCGCCGGTCAGTAACGGTGCTTGATGGCGATTTCTTGCCAAAAAGAATTAGATCGTTCACTTTATTGAATTTTAAGTATACTACGTGACGACTTGTATGTAAGTCGTAACGTAGTATACTTAACTAAACTTAGGTGTAAACTTATTTTTAATTGTTTTTTTTTCCTCTATCGTTTAGCATCTGGTTAGATTTTTTGCTTATGTAACTGTCATACTCTTAAAATCTTTTCATAAAGATTTAATATGATGACGAATATCATACTTCTCTTTATTTTAAATAGTTGTGCTGCTTGGGAGGTCTGGGTGCGCGCACCAGATTTTTATTACAAACAATTTACCAAATGCGTGTCGTGTTCCACGCTGTATATATATTTATTTTTCTAAAATATCTTAAAGATAGAAGAAGAAATAAAGAAAAAAACAAAATAATTAAATACAACAGAATTTATAAATTACCCAAAGTTTGCATTTCCTTTACATTTTCTAGACACGTGCGCTTTGTAGCCCATAAACAAAGTTTTAATAAAGTTGGAAAAATTAATGATTTAAGTCGGTGGTGTCAAAGAGATTTATTACGCTGCCCTACGAGCTGCGCGTGATTTGGGTTCGTAATTGTTTATGCACGATGACGTTAGGAATATATGGACAAGCCCAAGAAAAAAAAATTGAGATGTCACGTCTGCCGTCCTCCTTTGCCAAGGAGTGGCACACTGACTGAAACAGGCTAGTAAAAAAATATAAATCAGGAAGAGGTATCTCTCAAACAACAAATAAACAACTTTTTCTAAGGCACATATAATAATGAAACAAAGTTTATTTTTCCATACAAGTTGTTACAAAAAGGCTTATTATTAGAGCTGCGCGTGATTTGGGTTCATAATTGTTTATGCACGATGATGTTAGGAATATATGGACATGCCAAAAAAGAAAAAAATGTAAAGAAGTCACGTTTGCCGTCTCCCTCTACCCAGCAGTGGAGCACTGAAACTGGGTTATAAAAAAATACAAATCAGAAAGAGGTTTCTCTCAAACAACAAATAAACCACTTTTTCTAAGGGACATATGATAACGTAACAAAGTTTCTTTTTCCATACAAGTTGTTACAAAAAGACTTATTACGTTGCCCTACTGAGCTGCGCGTGATTTGGGTTCGTAATTGTTTTTGTACGATGTTAGAAATATGTGGACAAGCCAAAGAAAAAAAATGTAGAGAAGTCACGTCTGCCGTCCTCCTTTGCTAAGGAGTGGCACACTGAAACGAGCTAGTAAAGAAATACAAATCAGGAGAGGTACGCTCAAATAACAAATAACCAACTTTTTCTAAGGGACATATGATAATGCAACAAAGTTTATTTTTTTCATACAAGTTGTTACAAAAAGACTTATTACGCTGCCCTACTGAGCTGCGCGTGATTTGGGTTCGTAATTGATTTTGTGCGATGTTAGAAATATGTGGACAAGCCAAGGGAAAAAAATGTAGAGACAAATCTCTAATAAGATGGCTGTCACAAATCTCTAATAATCTGGAATAAACATATATCGTCCAACTGATAAGCAAAGGGATTTTCATTATTTCTTTAAAAAAATAATTGACACATCGATCATTTAGGCATTCATTATTTGCAATTTGATCATAAAAAAACATCGATGAACTTGTTTTTGATCTTTTGGCATAACGAGCTATTGATCTATCGATTATTTGTCATTCGATCAAATGGCATGTCGGTATATAAGGTTTTCGGTTAATTGTCACCGACCAATTGACATTCGATATGGCGTAGTAGAGCCTTTGGACGCGTACCTGGGAGAGTGGCAAACTTTTGCCATCGACAGGAGTTGACAGGACTGATTTAAAGCAAAAAGTTTCAGTGTCAACTACTGGGCACCTTTGTACAGCAGAAGGACACTGAAATAAGCTAATAAATATAAAAAAGTAGAAATCAGCAAGAGTTACTCTTCAATAAAAATAAAAAAAAACCAAGGGACTTCCGAGAATTTCTGTTTTTGTTCTGTACAAGTAGTGTTATAGATATGATATGCTTATTACGCTATCCTACTGAGCTACGCGTGATTTGAGTTCGTAATTATTTCTGCGCGATGTTATATATGGACAAGCCAAAGTAAAAAAAATATGTAAAGACAGTATAATTTGCAGGGCACAAGGATATCCACCTATATAATAATGATATTATTTCTGCAAAAAAGTACCTAAGTTTTGTCGCGTCTAATATTTAAAATGGAAAATCTGATGAAATGGTGAAGTCATCAATACTGTTTTTCACACAAAACTCATATTTATTCATGAGTGAACAATACCGCAAGCCGCACATAATCCCTTGCACAGTTATGCCACATCCGTTACATAAGTCTAAGTGTGATTCATACATCGACGTTGACCCAAAAAGACACAATGCATCCAGTAAGGATTCAGAACTTTCTCTTTTTAAAAAATTAGTTAAAGTAAGTATATCCCTATTGTTGTCACCAGTCATGGTTAACCTATGATTATGTTATGCTTTTCGACAGTTTAAAAAAACGTGCGATAGTTTCTTCTATATTATAAGTTAAACCCTTAAATTAAACTTCTTAATGTAACTAAGTGTCGCGGAATACTCGGTTGAAACGAAGTTATAAAAATTGAAGCCCCTAGAAACGCCCCCAAAATAATTCCAGCCCCTAAAAAAGTTCGTGACGGAAAAAGTGACGGGAAACTCTTAGACACACTTCTTTTTCCTAGTCCGTCCGTCTTTTTCCGCACCATGCGCCAGTCCGTACTATCTGTAAAGGAACTTAGTTCCAAAAACGTAGGCATTAAAGTTGTTGGGAGTTAAAAAAGATAGATTTAGTCAGTGATTCTTCCGGAATACACTAAACAAAAAAAACATCGTCACCAATACGTCCGCCACATAATGTAAAATTCATCAAAACCATTCCACAGGCAAAAAAAAATTAGATGAATAAAAAATATTACACAATGGATGACATGCATTGAAAGAGCCCTTTTTAGCAGTTAGATGTGGATTGATGAGGGCTGTTGCTGACGATGAGCTTGCGTTTTTTTGATGTGTATTTAACACATACGTCATCATCATCATCATCATTATCACAGTTATATATCAAATTGTCCTGGGTCTTGGATGTTTATCTATAATGTATTTGTTATAAAATATAGTATCGTTGAGTTAGTATCCCATTACACAAGTTTCGAACTTACTTTGGGAATAGCTCAATCAGTGTACATAATTTGTCCCTATATTTATTTATTTATAGAAGAATCCACTAAACCACTAATACCGCTTAATAAATAAATATATGGTTTTTGTAAAAAAATAAAAGATTATACTTTTAATTGGTGATAATGTAGAGTCTTTTATTTTGATTCTTAACTTTCCGCGTTCATTATTATGATGTAAAAAATTATTCTAACTAATTACTTATATAATATAAGTTATTTTTTTATTAAGCCTCTTTACGAATAATAAAATTACCAATGACAATTAATCTATATCTATACATATAATAAAACAGTAAAAAAAGTGTGCCTGTACATTAAATATATTTCCAAAAAAAATATTGGGGGCGATGGAGACGTACTAATAGAGTAAGAATTTAAAAAAAAATGTCTGTCTACTTGTCTGTTTGTCTGTATGTCTGTTTGTACACGCTAATCTCCGGAAACACTGGACGGATTCGAATGAAACTTTTTTTGTTATATAGCTATTAAGCCTGGGCAACATTTAGGGTATAAATGATTTTGGAAAATGGAACGCCTGATGCAGAACCATAATGGTCCAGCTAAACTATAAGAGATATAAAAATGCCGCCTTAGTAAAAGTTGTTCAGCCTGATGAGCATTTTCCAAAGACATAAAGTCCACGCGGACGAAGTCGCGGGCTTCGGCTAGTTATGTAATAAAAATCACCTTGTGTATGTTTACTGCAAATTATTATCATCTTGTTCATATATCTTGCTAGAATCATTATTTGTATATGTTATATTACTATTTATTTAAATAATATTGAATTTGTATTTCATGTGTATTGGTCTTTTATACCTATTAATAAATGAAATATTTTTTTTATATTTAATATTTTAATTAAGTTTCTATTTGCATCACTTTTAAAAATTATTACTCTTCCGAAATTACTGAAAATTTTTATTTAAGTACTTAATTATCAAAAATTAATTAAACTTACCTAGGATTAACTAAACCAGGTTTTAAACTAGATCACGTACTATGCACTGACTGCTGCAAGCAAGAATGGCTCGAGACACTCCAAACAACCTTATATAATAACAACTTAACAATTGCATAAACTCCTTGGATCCGTTTTGTACCAACCTATCCCCCAAAAACGCATCAAGCCAATATCAACCTTATTTGAAAGAGTTTAAATTTAATTTCGCTTGAAGTAAAAGTAGGCTGTGTTCGGAACTGTCTTCGCAGTTTAGACGATAAACTGCTAAAGGAAAGTGAGTTTTGAAGTTTTGACATTAAAGCTGGTATTTGAATGACGAAATGGTCGTAAACGTTAAGTTTGAATGAAGTTAACGCAACTTGGGATATCCCAGCGAATGTTGGCTATGGTAACTTGTATGGAGAAGGATTCTCTATGAATGATTCAGTTATACAAAGACATTTCCTTTTGTGTTTTAAGTAAAGTTACTAGTCAAGACTTTCTTGTATTTTTTACGTGTTTAATTGTTTTGAATTATTGAGGAACACGCATTTAGTAAATTCAACAATTTTTTGGTAAATGACTGGGTCAAAAATAATTATTCAGCTCAGTTCATAAAATAAAACCTCACACTTTTGAAGTGAAAACTTCTTTAGCGGCGTTGTGCACTTTTTTTGGAATGGGTAAAAAATGTTAAACTCGCGTCAGGACACGCTCGCGTCAGGACACGTGACCTGATCGAAAATTCGTAAGACGGATGGGGAGTAGACAGCTGGCGCGGCGTAGGAGAGGGAGTATCCCCCTCTCTTTCTAAGGCGCGGCGAAAATGTATGCCTGCGCCTGCTGTTTCCTATATAGAAATGCACAACGTTAATATTCAAGTTTTCACTTCTGCCGGCACTCCCAGAGTGCAACCCGTCGTTTTTTTATTGATCACTCACTAGGAGCGTATTTATTTTTGTAGTCTTGTTTTGTTTTGGACCTATAGCACAGAATTAAGGCCATACCCAAATTTTCCGGGGTCCAGTGGCGCCGCCATTTAAAATAAATCATTTAAAAGGAAACGGAGATATCATTTAAAATTGTGTCTTGGTCAAGTTCTAGATACCCATTCAAAGTATTTTTTAAACTACTTTTTGTAGTTTAAAGTGAGAACGTGAAGCTTTTCTACGCACATTTGCGAAAAACGGCCACTTTTGGCTAATGTGCGTAGAAAAGCTTCACGTTCTCACTTTAAACTATAAACAGTAGTACATAAAATAGTTTTAAGGGTTATCTAGGGCTTGATCAAGACACAATTTTAAATGATATCTCCGTTTCCTTTCAAATGATTTATTTCAAATGGCGGCGCCACTGGACCCCGGAAAATTTGGGTATGGCCTTAATAATAGTAATACATACCTATAGGATCCGCTACATGATTTTTACTTCTACAATTGACAAGGTCCTTCGGAATCCTTGATTGTGCAATCAGGGACACATAAAACAGCCGCAGTGAAGACAAGTGATGTCAGAATGACGTATCATTACCATAAAAAGCCGCCGCCATACTTACTTAGCCGGCGTACTGCATCCATCAGATCCTGGTATATCTTTCACAATTGGTTCATGGATAGTGCTTTTTGGTATTCCCTTAGAGCGGACCTTGATATGTTTTGCAATCGATCAAATTTCCTTATGTAAATTAGTTTCATGTGTTACTACTATGTTATATTAGAAGTATTCATTATGACAAACATATAATAATAATGTGACAAAGCCCTTCTGGCTAGTAGCTGACCAATACGGTAAAAAATAAGTTTCTTTCGGCGTTTTTTCTTTAAATAATAAATTAAATTTTAATCTATATCTATACATATAATAAAACAGTAAAAAAAGTGTGTCTGTACATTAAATATTAACCAAAAAAAATATTGGGGGCGATGGAGACGTAGTAATAGAGTAAGAATTTAAAAAAAAAATGTCTGTTTGTCTGTTTGTCTGTTTGTCTGGTTGTCTGGTTGTCTGGTTGTCTGTTTGTCTGTTTGTCTGTATGTCTGTTTGTCTGTTTGTCTGTTTGTACACGCTAATCTCCGGAAATACTGGACGGATTCGAATGAAACTTTTTTGTTATATAGCTATTAAGCCTGGGCAACATATAGGGTATAAATGATTTTGGAAAATGGAACGCCTGATGCAGAACCATAATGGTCCAGCTAAACTATAAGAGATATAAAAATGCCGCCTTAGTAAAAGTTGTTCAGCCTGATGAGCATTTTCCAGAGACATAAAGTCCACGCGAACGAAGTCGCGGGCTTCGGCTAGTATACGATATTTTCATTTTATTTATCTAAGGGTATAATTACTGAATAAATGTTTGAATCTTTGTTAGATTTATTACTTCATTGGTGTTATACTTATAATTTAATTTTTCTTAAATTATTATATTAAATTTTTGTTCCTGGTCCTTCTTGTCTTGTCGGCAATAGATATTCCTTTTTATCCGACTGCGCCAGAAGAATTTCCACATAATACTGTGCACTGTGCAGCCGCTCAGGCAATTCGTATCAAATTTTTATTTTTATTTTTGACTGTTATTTTATTTTCATTATAACATAGTGTATGTAGTATACTGAAAACTGCCTCCGTGGTGTAGTGGTTAAGGCGGTTTAAAAACTCTGATACTAGTTTTAGTAACTAACACACACGATAAGAAGAAGTATACTGAACTGGATTTCTTTCGGCGTAATCTTCCCAGCAGTGGTCGTTCCGAAACGCTAGAAGCTTTTAGCTTTTGCACTAAAATAATATTTTAACAAATGACCTTCAATAAGAAATAAATTTATCCTACATTGAATAATTTTTTTGATCTAGAAAAGCCTGTGGGTCGATTTATCACGAGTATTTCCCTTTCACGTTGTATAGATTTCTAATCGAAAATTCAAACTATCGTTGAGAAAAGGCGATAAGGAAACCGACTATATATAGGTTACACTTTTTAATAATATCACATATATCATTTTATTCTCTTGAATTCTGTAATATTCAACGTTTTTTATGAGCCTTCAAGACCCCTAGATATTCGCAATAATCTGACAAAATCCGAATAATAATGAAACATATTTTTATTACATTTTTAGCGTTCCGTACTAAAAGGGCGAAAACGGTACCCTATTACTAAGACTCCACTGTCCTTCTGTTTGTCTGTTTGTCACAAGGCCGTATCTCATGAACTGTGATAGCTAGACAGTTGAAATTTTCACAAATGATTTCTGTTAGCGCCATGTATATAAACAAATACTAAAAACGAATACATAAAATAAATTTCCAGCCCCAGCAATTTTTTTTCATAGATAACGACACGGAACCCTTCCTGCGCGAGTCCGACTCCAACTTGGCAGTTTTTATTACATTTTCTGTATTCATATCAAGTTGTACAGAAGACTGGCAAAGCAATTATTTCAACTTTTTGAACGAACAACGCAAAAAGTTCTAGGTCTTTGGCTAGGAGTATCTTTTTGACGAAATTACGACACACGTGCTGTTATGGGGAATAGACTTTAGACTTTCCTGAAATCATAAATTATCGATGTTTTTATATTATTGTTATATTTTAAAAAAGAGATAACAGTACAGGAGTAGAAAAACAATGTTTTTCGGTTACAAAAAATATTTTTCTTTTCCTAGGCTTATTTGTAGCCAGACTGTAAGGCGTAAGTCTATGTACTTTATAGTACATTCATAAGCCTTCTAAACTAGTTTTTTATATATACAGCGTTCATTGACCCCACATGACCCATATGACTCGTCACCAATAACAATCTGAATTCGCAACACTGACCGACAGACACAAAACTCTTTACATAATCCGGCTTGAAGTGAATCATTCTTAATTACATTCTAAAATCAACTTTATTTTCATTGCAGTATGTTTCATTTTACCACAGAACCAGTCGTCAATCCGCGTCGAAGGAATAAGTTTTTCAAAAAGGAACCATAGACTTTAACGCTAGAATTTATTTTTCAGTGAAAGAGCAACGGCCAGTATTAAACTCTGTGCATTAGTAAATTGATAAATTGAAAAATACACTTTCTTCACTTAGAAATAAGGTTTGCTTTTAAATGTTGGTTATAACTTTCTCTATGAAGAAAGTAGTAGGGATAATCTCAAACCGGATGCTGCTTTGCTGAGTGTTGTTTTACTCATCGATTCCAATGCTTGTGGGTCACGGATATCAGAATCTTGGTTATTTAAGAAGATAGAGTATTTGCATTGCAAATTTTTCTATAAGAAGGTCATAAAATATCTGTTTTTGATATAGACCTACAATTTTCCTTAATATTCTGAAAGCGAAAGTAGGATATATTTCTTGTTAAATATACGAACTTACGTAGCATGCGATCCGGTTTCCGGCCTTGAAGAGATCTAACTCTTGTAGGTGATGTAGGGGCGACTAGCGGATTAAGCACAAACATCTCTTACTCCAACTGCATTCCCGAGGATTCCCGGTTGTAAAACTTTTCGCACAAACGTATTCACAAAGAGGGTTGACCTTGGGGGGAGGGTTGGTCGTTAAACTATCGCCAAATAGTTTAAACTGTTTTTTTCCATTCCCCAAAGTCTTTGGCATTTTTGGGTGACCATTGACATGCTTATTATTATATTAGGAGAAAAGCGGGAAAAAATTGTATTAATAAATAATAATATAATAAAATGTTTAGTTCAATTTGGAAAATTCATAATAAAATTATATTTAAAGAAAATGTATAGCTGTTGACCAACTTTATATAATGTTTAACAAAATATACTGAAACTATTTTAAGGGTAGATTCAGTCCATGATACTGAACAACTTTCTCCAAGAAACGTATATCGAAATATGAAAAATATTTTTGTCGGTCAACTTGTATGGGAGGCCACCAATTACTTTTCATATTTCGATACGTGTCATTGAGAAAAGTTGTTCAGTGTCATGAACTGAATCCACCCTTAAATAGTTTCAGTATATTTTATTAGACCTTATACAATGCCCTTTTTTATTAAGTACAAATATTTTAAGGGGTGATTCAGACCATCATTTCGAACAACTATTCCCAATAAATGTATATCGAAATACGAAAAAATAATTTTCATTTTCTATAGTAATGATATCACGTGACTACTTCGATTTCTATGAAAATCTAAAATTTGTTTTTCGTATTTCGATATACATTTATTGGGAATAGTTGTTCGAAATGATGGACTGAATCACCCCTTAAAATATTTGTACTTAATAAAAAAGGACATTGTATAGAAACTACAAAAGTACATTTCCAAAAATAAATGCCTGAACCATCATCATCTATCGAGCGTATTCCCGGCTGGATTTTCAGAGGTAACGCTTCTTTATTATGTATCTCCTATGAAACGGGTCTTTTTACCCCGGTCCTTTGAGAGGCTTGCGTGGTGATACAGATTTAACATAGGCCCTTTGGAGAAGTTGATGTCATGTGGCGCTCCTGCCAAGACCCATTCCTGGATATACCTATGTAAGGTGTACCCTTGAATAGGTTTCGGCAGGAGAAAGATCTATTGCAAGAATTAGGGAAAGGACTATTAGGGAATGAGATAAGGATGGACTGATGCTAGGATATTGCAATAGAAGCAACGTCACCTGCCGTTATTATTAATGTGCTGGTACGCTTTTCAGTCACGAGTCGGTCCTTTGAAGCGTTCATGGGGCCAACACCAATAGGTATGAAGTGGCCTTTTAGTACATTTTTTATTTTTTTAAACTGCCTCCGTGGTGTAGTGGTTAGAGCGTTCGGCTCATGCCCGAAGGTCGCGGGTTTGATTCCCGGCGGGGGCAACGACTTTGTGTTGTTGTCCTAGTTTGGTTAGGACATTGCAGGATGATCACCTGATTGTCTGATACGTGTCTGGCACGTTAAGCCGTCGGTGCCGGTCACTGTCTTTGCCATTGGTCGTTACCTAAAACCATGTCAGAGGCCTTTAAGGCGGTTTAAAAACTTTGACACTAGTGTTAGTCACTAACACACACGATACGAAGTATATTTTTATCTAAAAAGTAAGACGGCTGCTTCTTTGGAGGTCTTTCCCATAATAATGACTATTGAGATGCACTAACTGACAGTCCTTCATAGCAGCCGAAATATTATCACATCTTTTTGGATTAAGTCAGAAGCATGGGTAAAAACTAACACTAGTAGCTGACTCTATAAGTAAGCAACCCGGTAACTAATTTTACTAAAAAATAACACGTTATAAATTCAACACATTTTATTGTTTTCTAAGAATTGTCTACACTATGACTACAAAAAATAAATAACTAAATAAGAATGTAGGGATTAAACTTGCAGTTATTTTATAACAATATCCCAGGTTTAAATAAATAAATAATTGTTCCCTTATACCTTAAAACTGCAAGAATAATCTCTGTTTATCAAATAAGAAATAAATAGTTTTTTTTTTCAATAAATACCTTAAGTGAAATATTTTAATAAATTAAGACTCAATTAAATAAGAATTTAAATTACATTAAGAATTAATTTAAGAATAATTTACTCGAAACATACACACAATAAGTTACATTCACTCAGATAAAAAATAATAAATGCTCATTAAAAAGAAAAAAGTTAATGTTTTTTTTTAAGATTACATATTGTCTTTATTATCTACATGGGTAACTATCGAAATATTTTTTTTCTTGGAATCTGGGTGCAAAGTTACTTTTATTATATTAAGTAAATACTGTACATTATAAATATTGTTGATATCTACAATAACAAGATTGACTACTTTTTAAACTGTCGTTAAAATCTACATTTTATCATCTAATACAAATAACAGGTATTTCTTTTATTTATTTTCACACTTTTAACACATTATATGTATGAATATAAAGGGACTTAGCATGAACCCTATTTGTTATTATACCATACCCAAATTTTCCGGGGTCCAGTGGCGCCCCCATTTGAAAGAAAACGGTGATATCATTCAAAATTTCGTCTTGATCAAACCCTAGATAACCCTTATAACTATTTTATGAACTACAGTTTATAATTTAAAGTGCGAAAAACGGCCTCTTTTAGCTAATGTGCGTAGAAAAGCTTCACGTCCGCACTTTAAATTATAAACAGTAGTTCATAAAATAGTTAAAAGGGTATCTAGGGTTTGGTCAAAATGAAATTTTGAATGATATCACCGTTTCCTTTTAAATGATTTATTTCAAATGGGGGCCACTGGACCCCGGAAAATTCAAGTAGCCCCTTAATTAGACATGAAATAAATAGTCCATAAACAAACTTTTACTTTTTCATATAAGCACTAACACTGAAGTATTTTTAATGTCCGTAAATACTTATAGCACTTCATAGTCTTTCTTATCACTATTCTTTAGCCTATATCTTCATCGTGAAACGTTGGAGATACTCCAATCCTGTGAACACAAAAAGTAAATTTGATTATCATATAGTTCAGTACTGATATATTAATAAATCTGCACTCGTCAGACATAGTTAGCATTATAGCCTACTAGATATTAACAAGCTTTTTAACCCTTAAATTCGCAGATTTTCTGATTTTCATACAACTCACATCATTGATCAATAATAGACCAAATAACATGGGAAAAATAATAAAAAAATATTTGCCTTGTTTTATGGCTAAAATTCAAAAAAATCCAAAAATTTCGAAAAAAAAGCCCCGTTTTATAAAAAAAATTCAATTTCGTTATTTTTATTTATGAATTACAAAAATATGTTTAATTTCCTATTTTATGCAATTTATTTTGTGTCAATCTGACCATTTTAAGTATATAAAATATTTTTTTTAATAAATATGGATCTTGGGTCTATTTTTCGTTGTCTCAAAGAAGTTGACTCGGCATAGATAAAGAAATAAAAATTAAAAAGATTTATTAAAACCCTTAATTTTTTTATTAAATACCAAAAGCAGTTTACAATTGAACATAAAACATTTAAAAATATTAAAAGTAATAAAAAATATTATTAGAAAAATACAAATTCAGTATGTTGTTTATAAACAACACTGCGCCTTTAAGGGTTAAACGTGGGTGCTCTTCGAGGAATAATACCGCCAAAAATTAAAAATTTATTCCTCGAAAAGCGCCCGCGTTAAAAAGGGTGCGTTCCGAGAAATAGGTAAGATGCTCCTCATTGGGGTTGGGGTGCTATAAATGGTGTCACTTCGAGGAATACTAACCCTCAACAGTAGCTTTGCCTCTAAGCGCAGAAGGCTGGCAGCATTACTACGTTGCGTGGCGATGCTAATCTTTTGAGCCAGATAAAGGCCAGCCCTTTAATCTTATATTTGGGTCAAAAATATGCATGAGTCTAATACATTTTGAAGCTTCGAGCGGTCGCATGCGCCCTCACTACGTCACTCAGACAATTGTATAATAAACCTTATTTCCAGATAATAAGGGTAAATATTTGCATGAGTGCAGACGCCGTTTGGTCATATGAGCCAGAATCGCCGCAGCAAGATCTAAGTGGAAATCGAAGGGCATATGTCTTGCAACTGCAGTAGACGTAAAACATGCTGAGAAGATGAAGACATAAATACTTACAGTTCTTTAGTTTCCTCGCGCTGACCAGTTTATTGATGTCGTGGTAAGCAGCTATCATGGTGTGCTCCGGTGCAGTGGTCGCTGAGCAGCCAGGGTGGGCCCTCATGCAGTCCACGCCCTCCTGCCCACGTCTGGCCGAGCGCATGTAGCGGAAGAAACGCAGGATTTCGGGGTTGTCTGACACTGGTCTACGGAGCTCGTTGAGTTCTCTAAAAAAGACAGGTGTTTTTAGTCTCGTTCTTGGGCAAGGGATCATCATCATCAGGTATTTTGGTCTCCACTGCAAGAGCACGACCCTCTCGGTACTACCAGAGCCATACTTGGCCAGGGCAGCCAGACGACTTGGCCTACACTCTCCACGCTAGCTAGACGGGTTGGAGAGGTCTCATTGATGTTTATAAGCTTTGTTTAGCTTGTATTTCCTAAGTCGCCTTCTACGATATCCACGGGAGGGCTTGGAGTGGCCATTCTACTCTGCCGAAAACCACACGGTACCGGGCAAGGGATAAGGGATAACCCTAAAATATGATTTAGAGGGTATAAAGAGAAAGAAAAGTAGATATTTAAACGAGCAAGCGCGTGTTCTTCGAATCTACTTGAGCAATCCGGCGTATGTATGTATGTTAGTTCGAAAATTATTTAAGTTATTTTGAGGAATCTATAAAACATTAGCTGTGCCCGTGGGCTTTGCTACCCGTGGGAATTTCAGGATAAAAACTATCCTACTCGTATATCCTTCCCTAGGTATCAAACTATATCCATATCAAATTTTATTTAAATAGGGTCAGTGGTTGAAACGTGAAGTGGTAGCAAACAAACAAACAAATAAACAAACTCACTCTCGCATTTATAAGTAGGATGTAGTGCACGTGTATATATGGCCATTTTATTTTTAAGTTAGAACATGAGCCAAATTGGTCAAGGGGATGCCGAGATGTGGGGTTCGCGTTAACGTCGGGGTTAACTATAGTTAACTAGCGTGTAAATGGTTATAGCTTGTTTAGTACATAAGAAATCCATGCTCTGGTACCAAGTCTGAAATTCTCTGTAATTCAATCTCTTTTCGTTGAGAAAAACTATTAAGAAAGACGGTCAATTATACCTTCATATTATGATGAACGAGATTGACTCAAAATATTCGCGAAATACATTCGTCAAGTAAGGAGAATATTCGAGAATAATGTAGACATCTATATCGGTGCATATAAAAAGGCGATAAGGCCAGTTCAGTATGAGCTATTACAGCGATCACTTCTAACAGAATCCAAGCGAAGGAAACCTACCTAAGTGCGACAAGTGGAAGTATACGCGACAACCTTAGTGAGATACCTAGGCTGAATCTTGGACATCAGGAAGGCCATGTTCTCGTGTAAACCTAGGATTCCGTAGTAAATAAAGACCCTGATACGAAGTTTCGCGTTTTTCTCCAAATCTCAAACAAACAGTTTCGTAAAATGGTAACAATATTTACTAAAACTATAAAAGCCATTTTTCAATGTCAATATAACAAATTTCCTTCATTGTTTCAGGTACAAATGCTACAAAACATAATCTTATACCTTTAAACGAGCAATTCTTGTATGTATGTATGTATATATATATATTTATTTATAAATTTCTGTTATCTCGAAAACGGCTCTAACGATTTCGCTGAAAATTTGTATATCCCCGTTTTCGGGGGTAAACAATCGATCTAGATTAGTTTTATGTTTGGGAAAACGCGTGTTTTCGAGTTTTCATGCGTTTTTCTTTCCACGCAGAATATGGTCGCTAATTTCGTCGCGCCGCGACCGCCTTGATTTAGCTCAGTGGTTAAGGATAGCGACCGCTAGAAAGAGTGTTACGGGTTCGAATCCCACTCGGTGACTTACTTTTGTTTTTTTTTTATGTTTAAGTTTATATATTTTTTTTTATTTTGCATTGTTTTTAGACAAGTTTTAAAAAAAATTGATTAATGTTTGAGATGTAACCGAGCAAAGCTCGGTCGCCCAGGTACTAGTTAGGTGAAATATACAAATTTAATACATTTTGTGAACAAATTAAGGTATCTAATCTTATCCTTTATGTTCCAAAGCTATTGGTATCCTTAGACGATAAATTACACTAAGCTTTGATGGAGAAGCCAAATAGGTCTAGCTTCAATTTGGCTGAATGCCTGCCTAGATTAGGTCTGACAGGTATTAACTATGTTCGGTTTGTTGTATTGAGTTTCCATTTAAATAGAATTTAGGACCCAATGTACATAATTGAAATAGAAATAACACATATTAAATTAAAAAGGTGCTATAATTAATGTAGGTACTTTTTAATTAAGTTTAATTTAGATTTTAAATTTAGTTTTTTAATTTAGATTTTAAAATTTAATTTTTATATCTAGTTTCTTTTTTGTTTTTAGTTCAATTAAATGGTTTATTTATATTTAGTAGGCTCTGTAAAATATTTGAACATACATTGTCACATCTTTGTCCTTAGGTCCACTCAGCCGTAAGACCCAGCGTGATAGTGGGCGAGTAGGGAAGAAATAGGAAATCAAAATAGTGATAGGGTGCTAGCCTAAAATGATTAAGCTTTACGCCCGTTCCCTCCATTGACTTTTACGATCTGCACGGGAAGAGAAATATCTGTAACATTTTATGTTTTCTCTTCTTCTTTCGGTCCAACATGGAAGAAATATTTGAAGCGGCAGCTTTTAACAGTAAAGTCATCACACTTTATCTAATTATATTGTTTGCTTCGTGGGGATCAAACTTAGGTCCTTTAGCTGACGGACAATCTTGTTATATAATACGTAACTCGTTTATAATTGTGGGCCCCAAGTTTCAAATTTTCTTTGTTTATCATCATCAATAAATTTAAGATTAAGGTTCTTGTCGGTGGAGTATTTTCCATGTCTCCCTATTTTTAATGCTTGATGGGGAGGCCTATACGTCACTTACTTTTGCCTTTTCTTTTACTTCATTCCATGAACGACCTTCTTGGTCTTCCTTTTCCTTTCTTGGCTTCCACTTTTCCTTCCATGATGTTTTTTATGAAGTTGTCGTACCGCATAAGGTGGCAAAACATCCTTTCTCGTCTAATCTCTATTGTATGCATTATCTTTCTGTTCTCATTGACAAGTTCCAGCAGTTCTTTGTTGGTTTTTCTTCACTGCTGATGCTTAATGTACCTAGCTCAGTTACTGTTGTGACAAAACGACGTTGCTGTACCGTTCTTTGCTGGACTCGCGTACATCAGGAGCGATATCACAGACGGTCACCTAGATCTTAGATCTACACGCTTATCGAATTCTTCCCTATACGTTCATCTACACTAATATTATAAAGAGGAAAGATTTGTTTGTTTGTTTGTTTGATTGTATTGAATAGGCTCCGAAACTACTGGATCGATTTTAAAAATTCTTTCACTGTTGGATAGGTATGTTATCCCTGAGTGACATAGGCTATGTATGTACCACGGGCGAAGCCGGGATGGACTGCTAGTCAATGATAAAGAATATCTTTAAATCGTTTAATTTAGTTTTTAATCAAGTGTTTCGATTAACTTTTGTATCTATTCCTGTATTTATTTCTTTTTTCTATGATAGTTACCTGCTTAGTTGTGCTGAGACGAGGTTGCTGTAGGGCGCGTACTTTGCTGGGCTGGAGTACATAAGACAGATCAGCTGTTCCCGACACGCCTCTAGCTTTACGTCGCTCACGGTCTGCCCGCCGATCATGGTGCCATCTACCGCATTCTCTGACGGTGCCAGACCTGAAAATAGAAACAAGTTATTATTAAAAAATATTTTTCATAATAAAATCGTAAAAAAAGTAGGTGACTTAGGAAATACTAGCTGAACAAAGCTTATAAACATCAATGTGACCTCTCCAACCTGTCTGGCCAGCGTGGAGAGTGTAGGCCAAGTCCGGTGGCTCAAGTAGTGCAGAGAGGGTCATGCTCCTGCAGTGGAGACAAAAGGACCTGATGATGATGATGATCAAGAGTGTCCTAACATATTGTCTCACCTTATATAACGAGTGAGACATAATAACGTCAAAAATAATTATTTCTGCAAATTAAGTTAAATATCATTATCTTTATGACATAAACTTTCAATTTAATATGAACATGCAATTTTCTAGCGATAATTTTAGCAAAACGTATTTAAATTGCAAACACGACGTTGATAAATAGATTTCGGTCAAACTGTCGGCAGAAAATTGATGTTTGGAACTCAGTTGGGGCCAAAATATCGAATAACGTTAGTACTAATGGTGCGATTACGTGACGTTGCATTAGGTTTTAAGTCCAGAAAAATGATCCTTGTCACATTTTCACCTAAGTACTTATTTTTTAGTTCAATAATAAGCGATTAACAATGATTTCCCATGCTGGTCTGGGAGAAAAGACCGGCCAAGTGCATTTCGGATTCACGCACAAAGGTTTTTTTCTTATCATTATTTATTATAAAAAATCACGTTTGTTGTATAGGAGCCCCACTTCATTATTTATTTTATTCTGTTTTTATTTGTTCTTGTAGCAGCAACAGAAATACATCATCTGTGAAAATTTCAACTGTATAGCTCAGGTTCATGAGATACAGCCTGGTGACAGACAGATGGACAAAGGAGTCTTAGTAATAGGGTCCCGCTTTTACCCTCTGGGTATGGAACCCAAAGAACAAAAACATTACCAGCTTCTTACTGCGCAGATCGAAAAAGTCGATCTACGGAATGGGTTCCAATCTAAAACATGTTAAATAGGAGTTGTGGCTATCAAATGTATAGTTTGATTCCTTTTTCCATCTCTCTAAGTGCCATCACGCCAAGTGTTGTTTTAGGATCTTATGGCCCTGGGCTCTGTGTGCTGTGTGCTCCGTGTGCTGTCTACGACGTTTATCGGAACCACGTGGCTTGCAAAAAATAATTACTTGGATTGCTTATATTACATAACGTCAAACATAAGCATTGCAAGATGAAGTTACCTTCGCGAATCCATGTTCAATTGTTAAACATACCCGCTTTGTTAAGGAACGGTGTGATATGACTACGAGAAGGAATTTTAAAACGAAATCTGCAGCATGCATTTTGAATACGTTGAATAATTTTTTGTGTTCTACTTCGTAGGCTCGGGGCGTAGACCAGGTCACCGTAATTAAATTATGATATAATACGAGATTCGCACAAAGTAAAAACATATCGAACGATGTTATAATTTTAAGGTTTTCTTTTCTTCCAGACCAGCATGGATGATCCATGGAGAAAATCGAGGGAATGGGCGAGGTTTAAATCATGTTAATAGGCGATGCGGCTAGCAACCATCACTATTTTGATTCCTTTTCCATCTAACGTTCACCGTCAGTGGCCTTTCGGTTTTATGTCCCTAGACTCTGTCTGCCCGTCAGTGATAAAGACGTGAAAATATATCTGTATGTTACAATTATAACTAATGGTGCGATTATGTGACGTTGCGTTCGGCTTATTCAATGACTATGCAGCGTATGTTTCGGCACTTACCGAGCCTTGCAAATATTCCGTCGAGACGCGACAGCAGCGGCGAGTAGAAGGGGTCGTAGTTGCTGAGGATCATTGATGAAGCAGGGATCTTGTGGAACACCTGAAATCAATTGAAGTGATTTAATTAAACAAAAAAAAATTAACACTGTCGCCCGAAAATTGACTGAAATCACGCGAGACCAGAGGGCTGGCCTTTATCTAGGCACTACGTGGCAATGCTGCCAGCCTTCTGGGCACATTACCATGAGGCAGTGGTTTGCCAGGGCTTTTAGTTTAGTTATGTTAGTTTTATTGTTTATTGAATTTATTTGTAAGGTTATTATGTAAAAACATAGGCACAGGCCTTTGAAGCTAAACTAAATGAAACGTAAGCACAGGACAATGATAAAATTAACTTTTCCAGGCTTGTCTGGGAGAAAAGCGTAGCGTCTTGCACAGGTATATAGTGCTAAGCGTGAGGTAAATAGGTATTCTAAGGTGGTCATGGAATTTCCTTACGAATTTGCAATAGGTCTTGGTAATTTTGGGGATTTCCATGGCCACGCCCCTTGTGAGGTAACCGACATTGTAAAGTGGAGGGGATATATCTAGGCACACCTACCCTCTTTTAGTTTGAGATTTTTTGTGGCTCGAATGTATAAATATAAGGCAGGATCATTGAGATTTGTACTTCAGTGTCATTGTGAGCCTAGTGGAATAAACAAGTGAAGAGAGAAAAGTGTTTTCATTGTGCACGACCTGCAGTCCACCGTGCTACCAGCTGAGCAAAGGAACTCGGAGAAATACCGCACTGGTTTCCGTCGGTAACATATATACTCGTTGTGCACTAATCCTACTAATATTATAAATGCGAAAGTGAGTTTGTATGCTTGTTTGTTTGTTACTACTTCACGCTTCAGCCACTGAATCTATTTAGATAAAATTTGATATGGGTATAGTTTGATATCCAGGGAAGGACATAGGATAGTTTATATCCCGAAATACCTACGGGGGGCAAGGCCCACGGGCACAGCTAGTAAGACATATAGGTACGTTGATGTCATAAAGTATGTTTATCTAGATCTAGGATGAGTAATCTAGGTGTTCTACATTGAAAGGTTACAAGGTGTATGTAGGACGACAATGAGTTTCAAGTATACACTATTTCGGTTCCTTCCACCTTCTGTTTCCACCTTCTGTTTCCACCTTCTGTTTCCAACTTCTGTTTCCACCTTCTGTTGCCACCTTCTGTTTCCGCCTTCTGTTTCCGCCTTCTGTTTCCACCTTCTGTTTCCACCTTCTGTTTCCACCTTCTGTTTCCACCTTCTGTTTCCACCTTCTGTTTCCACCTTCTATTTCCACCTTCTCGCCCACCATCACGATAAAATTCAACACGTCTATTTCCTTCGCGACAATATATGATCTATTAACCTACTTTTAAAGGCCGATACACCCACGCATTTCACTACCAAGAAATTTTATATACGTCTAATCGTTCCATATAAAAATACGTAGGTGTCTGTTTACTAACTTTTGAAGGGATTAATAGAACGGAAGGTTTTATTTATGTCATAGGATTCGGCGCGGATATTGCGTCGAAAAAAGGTTGTGTTCAAGCACAGGTATGGCACTTCATAGAAACGGAGTATACAAATATACCTAGTATTAGTACTACTACAAACGAAACAATATGTCCGTGCACACGTCAAATGTGTGAGTTAAAAATTCAGGGTCGCCACCACAGAATTTGTTGCTTTGCTTACCTGTTTTCATCACTCGGAAATCTGTAAAATTTCGTCCTTTATTGTTTTTTCGTGGATAAACAATGATAATGTGCGCAGTTTCTCACCATTATGATTCAGTGACTCGCGCTGCCTTACGTAGGTACTCCTATTTGTACACGGCAAACTATAATACTATATATTATTATATTTTATTAGAAGTTTATTTGTAAACCAAATTTAAAAAAAAACCCCCATTGGCAAGAACGCCATCTAGTATATTTCGTAGAACTACCGATACTACTTGATATCCGTAGCGCGATCAATTTTTTGCTAGGTAAAACCCTAACTTGATTTAACCCCAATAACTTTTAAACGGCTAAAATCAAACATAGCTAAGAACCACCGCAAAAGAACTTGCTTTTATGTAAAAAACGCATCGTAATCGGTCAATCCGTTCGAGCGCTACAATGCCTCAGACAGAAACACACACACAGACAGACGTTAGCGTCAAAATGACACCATCCTTTTACTGTCGGGGGTTAGAAATATTGATAATTTACCTTATAGTTATTACTGGACGCGCCCACTTGATTCTGATAGTACCCGTTTTTCGTGGGTAGGTAAGACACTTTTTGGTCGCCATATCTGTAAACAACAAAAGTAAATATAGAAACACTATCATGTAGTCACAATTTTTTCACCTTCCCGTCTACCATCGCACTAAAAGACGTTTTTAAGTCTTGCGGACTTGGTCCCTGTCTGCTTAGAGCCACAAGACCCAAAATGCTCTGTCTGTCCCATTAGGGATAAAGACGTGATATTATGTATGTACATATAACACACAGATTGACCTATCCCTTGGTATCGATGAAACGGCGTTTTTTCTAAACGTCGAAATATTTTTTTCATTAGGAATTGAATAAAATAATCAACCATGACGTATTACTTTTTTGAAGTCAAATAACGCTTTCAGTATCAGTTTTTCTGCATTAATAAATGTAAATTCTTGATGAAAATAGATATGATCAATTGAAAGTGACATTATTTTGTGACTTTTTATTGTATTAACCGTACCGAATATTTTTTTCTTAACCCAGTCCGCATAACTTTTGGTATTATAGCTAAACAGCCAAGACCCAGGACAATTTGAAAAAGGACATATTCCAACTTGCCTTGGCCGGGGACCGAACTCAGAGCCTCTTATGGACTAGCGTGGTTACCAATACGACACGGATGTCCGTATTTTACCTATATTTTAAAACTAAATTAAAAAATAATAATACATGCATCTTGAATGTACTATTTACTTATGTCTTTCCTTAATGAATTTTATTCGAAAATTAAATGACGAATAATGAATTTGCACAATAAGCAAGTTTCCTGGGTCAAAAATAAATTATTTGGCACTGTTAAAAGAATAAAATGTCACAAAATAATGTCACTTGTCATTGATCATATCCATTTTCAACGTGATATAAGATTTAATAATACGGAAAAACTGATATTAAGAGCGCTATTTGACTCTAAGAAACTATGACGTCATTCGTTTTTATTTCATACCAATCCCATAGAAAATGCTTGTTTTGACGTTTAGAAAAAAGTGTCTGATTTGATTTGTTGGAAACTTCTTTATTCACCACATTGAATATTTTCCTTCCTTTCAAAAGCGCACCATCAAGTGAGGGGATAAATAACAAAAGGTCTATCTATTTATCCAGCATAAAACAGGCTAGCTTATTAATCTTATTATACGAGCTTATCAAACTAGCTTAAAGCTTAGTATACACTTTCTAACCGCTGAGCTTTAGCTTTCGCAGGTCACTCTCTAGTCTACGAACAAAAGCGAGATTTGGGTCAAAAGTCAGATGAATATTCCTTTAATATAGAGGTGCTTAATTCAAATTATAATTCCGCTACAGGTAAATCTTATTCTTAGGGCAACGTAAAATATCATACTAGCTGGCTTCGCTCCTCGTGGAAATTTCGGGATAAAAACTATCCTATTTTCTACCCTGGGTATCAAATTTTATCTGAATATATTTAGTGGTTGAAACGCAAAGTGAAAACAAACAAACATACAAACTTCACTTTCGCATTTATAATATTAGTAAGGATTCAGACATTTTGAATGATAAAGGCGTAGATTTCGATCGATTTGGAAAATATTATTAATATATTTATGTGAGTAAATCGTATAATGAATTTTATTTAACGATCGTTTTAGCGTTAGTTTAATGACACAATTTCGAAAAATGTTCAAGTGACACAAAACAAATCGCCGCACGTAAATATTTACTCCAACAAATTAAAATAATTGTAATTAGTGTAAAGGAGTTCATTTCTAGGCTAGGCGATATAGACCCTAGTACTTAGTACTGAAAATTTAATTGCCAGTCAAAATATAAAAAAACTGCGGCTTTCAAGCGTTCACCCCCAATAACTTTTGAAAGTCATAACCGATTTTCATCAAACATAGCTAAGAACTACTGCAATACCGCAGGGAAACTTGCTTTAACGTAAAAAATCTTGCATTGAAATTGATCCATCCACTCGAGAACTACGATGCCAACAGACACACAGATATCGGCGTCTTTTAACATCCCTCTTTTTTGTCGGTAGTTATAAAGCTTTTTGATTTCTCAAGAAAACAGAATTTCCGGCGGACGTGCCGTCAATATCGGCTAATGCAGAAAATCACATTTCGAATCACTCAATTTTAAAGGAAACGAAGAAATTAGGTACGGCCAATCTGATCATTCGATAATAAAGGTCTAGAGTAGATTAGGACCACTCCAAGTCTTTCCGTGGATATTGTAGAAGGCGACTTATGAAATACAAGCTAAACAAAGCTTATAGACATCAATGAGACCTCTCCAACCCGTCTGGCCAGCGTGGAGAGTGTAGGCCAAATTCTCTGGTTGCTCTGGCCAAGTTATTGCTCTAGAGGGTCATGCTCCTGCAGTGGAGACTAAAAAGATCTAAAAATGCATGATGTCAGAGGTATCTAAATTGAAGACCCATATCCCATAACACAAGTCTCGAAGACTCGAACTTACTTTAGGGTTAGCTCAATCAGAGATATTAATCTTAAAAAAAATCATGGTTTTAAATATTTTGCGTTGTTACATTTTTATACATAATGGTACGGAACTCTTCGTGTGCGAGTCCGAATTGCACTTATGGCTTTTTGTTTCAATTTAATTTTGTCACTCTCTTCCAGATTGGTCTCACAGAATATTATTAAAATCAATAAAGAATTTTAGTTTTTAAACCAATTATATGAAAAAAATTGTCATCGAAGAATCAATAATTACATATTTAGCTGGTTTGTAAGTGTCACAGGTATTAAAGTCGTTTAGTGTTTTTTGATTATTAAAGCTTTACAAAGCATATAAAAGAAACCTTTGATAATTCTGCTTTCTTCAAAACTCTTTATCTGTGAAAACCAAACAAAATTCGTGTTGAAAACTAATATATATTGTTCTTATACAAAGTTTTAAAACTTTTCATTATAGGGTTTCCTTCTAATGTAACGAGTTTTGAAAGACTGACCTCAGGTCAAAGAGATCTAGAGAATGTACTTTAACCCTTCGTATATCATTGACTCCTTTTGGACCAAATGTGGTTTAGTACCGGGGGTCAGAATAATTTTGAATTTGCCTAGCGATCACGCAAACTGGTTTAAGAGGAGTTAGGCACCATAGGGTTTTAGTGGGTTCAAATCCCACACTACACCTTCCCATCCCCGTGGGTGAGTGGTGTAGGTAGGTCATTTCTCCACGTAAAAGTGTGGTTTAGTATTAATTTGTTAAATTTAATCATGACTAGGTATATGTTTTTATTGCCCAATTTTGAACACCTGAAGCGAAAAAGATGGACTAGAGGTTTTTTTGCCACGGTTTAATAATATTATGAGTGAAGTTTATTACATAGTTTTCTGGAAAATTACTAGGTGCGCCTATTAAATTATTCGTAGCCTTCATATAACGAATTTTGGGCACAGAATACATAACTTAGCGGCTACCTTGACCTTTAACTATCCTTTATAGTATACTCCTATTTGTCTATTTAGTGGTCTAAAATACCAAAAGTCACTTTTACAGCGTTATTCGTTTTCTAAACCACAAACATTTATTTTACTACGGAGTCTACTAAACCTCATTTAGTGCATACAGGGTTAAAAAGTTTACTGAACTTTCTTACAAAGGATCTTAACTACGATTCATTTTATAAAGGATTCTCGTGAGATAAGATCTATTAGTTGATGAGTCTGATAGGTTAAGGACCTAGCCTAACTTTAGAGATAGACAGATGGAATAATTGTTGTTATTAGTCTGACTGGAATCCAAGATTGAGGGATATGTTACGATTTCTATCCATTAGCGCAATACCCATCATCATCATCAGGTCTTTTTGTCTCCACTGCAGGAGCACGACCCTCTCTGTACTACCAGAGCCATACTTGGCCGGAGCAGCCAGAGGACGTGGCCTACACTCTCCTCGTTTGCCAGACGGGTCGTGTCGGGTGTTATGTAGTTTGACGCCAATGTTTGTCTGTCTGTGACGTCATATCTCTTGAACACATAGAACGATTTCAATACAGTTTTTTACGTGAAAGCAAGTTGCTTTGCGGTGGTTTTTAGCTATATTTGATACATACATACATACAATAATATCACACCTGTTTCCCGGAGGGGTAGATAGAGACTATGGACCTCCACTTGCTATATTTGATGTGAATAATAATATGTAGGTCTGTTATTGTAAGTATATATGTATCGATAATGTTACATATACATTATCGATACATATATACTTACAATAACAGACCTTAATCAGTTCTGTAATTATAAGTAGAATTACGTGTTTTAGCTTGTAAGTATTGTACAACGTTTCACCCCACCTTTGTTCATATTATTATCTCCTCTGCTTGTAGGGTTGACTGGAAGAGATCCCTGACAGGGATAAGTCCGCCTTTGTACTATTTGTGTTTCATCTGTATTTAAATTGTGGCTTATTATATACAATAAACAATTTCCAATACAATACAATAAATTAGTTTAGTGCTACAAATGCATAACATTTGTAGCACGTGGGGGTAAACGTTTAAAGGTCGGGGTTTTTGGAGTTTTTTGAACACCCCCTGGTTTAATTTTTCTTTTCTTATGTATTGTAATCCTACCTCCTACTAATAGTATAAATGCGAAAAAAATAATATTTGTTGGTTTATTTGTTGTCCTTTCACGATTAAACTTCTGAACCGATTTGGATGAAATTTGGTATGGATATAGTTTGAGACTAGGGAAAGGACATAGGATAGTTTTTATTCCGAAATTCCTACGGGGAGCGAAGCCCGCGGGTACAGCTAGTATACTATACAAGTAATAAATATCTATCTACAGAAGTAGCTGATGGTCAGAAATATTGGCAGCTAAGAACTCGAGCGTATCTTCAACCTGAAATTGATTACATTTGTCAGCATGATCGATCTTTCGGGATTACTTGGAAGATTTATTCGGTAATCCCAAAAGACGTTCCAGTGTTGATTAGTCCAAGTTTTCATTCAAGTCTTGTGCTTAATTGTTTATAATTTATTGAAATGTTAGCCGAAGCCCGCCAATTTGTTCGCGTGGACTTTATGAATCAGACTGAACAACTTTTGCTCAGGCGTCATTTTTATATTTCTTATAGTTTAGCTGGACCATTATGGTCTGCATCAGGTGTTCCATTTTCCAAAATTATTTATACCCTCTATGTTGCCCAGGCTTAACAGCTATATAACGAAAAAAAGTATTTTATAATTCGTCCAGTATTTTAGGAGGTAAGCGTGTACAAACAGACAGACATCTTTTTTTTTAAATTCTTACTCTATTACTATCTATGTCTCCATCGCCCCCAATATTATTTTTGGAAATATATTTAATGTACAGACACACTTTGTTACTGCTATATTATATGTATAGATGATTATTGTCATACTTAGTTGGTGCAATAAAATAATGTTATCTTATCTTATAATGATATTTCAAGTTGGCATTTGTCATTAATAATATATATATTATTGCTTTATTACAGAACAATGACCCGTACAATTTATCAGTAACTTGACAGCTAAGCTGACGCCATTTTGGTTCACGTTTCCGCCATCTGTCGCCGTCCACCCGCGGCGCTTCACCGCGTACAAAACAAATTCATTCCAAATGCGGAAGTAAATATTTTGAATTTCATATTTTATCGTACAATGATTTGGGTAGTATCCAGAGTCAAAAATACATTAAATATCTTTATATATAAAAATTACGTGTCATACGTTGTTTGTCTCCGATGGACTCCTAAACTAGTAAACCGATTTTAAATTTGATTTGCACACCGTGTGCAATTTGATCCAACTTGAAAGATAGGATAGCATAGATCTCAATTTATAGTCGCAATATTATTTTATTGCACTGGCTGGACTGACGCAGATACGCCGGAGTCATGAAGTCCACGCGAACGAAGTCGCGGGCTTCGCCTAGTCTTATAATAATATTTCAAGTTGGCATTTGTCAGGAATAGTTAAAATAAATTATTCGCTTTATTACAGACCAATGATCCGTACAATTTGTCAGTAATTTGACAGCTAAGCTGAGCGCCATTTTGGTTCACGTTTTCGCCATCTGTTGCCATCCACCCACGCCGCTTCACCGCGTACAGAACAAATTCATTCCAAATGCGGAAGCAGGCCTGTGTCACTCCCCGTTTAGGTAACCAAAATATATCTAAATTATTACTATGCGTGCGGCGACCTCTTCAGATAGGAAAATTCAGTGACATGAATCGTGTGTCTAGAATAGTAAGAATGAAAATGGCTTGCAATGCACTTCTAGGTATCTAAACGAAAAGGTGCCGAGTTCTGACGCGAGCTACATTAAACCATATCGCTAACGACATTGAGTAGATATTTCCTTGAATTCCTTTGCTGAGTAAAACTTCTATACGTGAGTACTAGAACCTATTCTGTGACAGAAGTAATTGACTTCAAAAAATGAGGAGGTTATCAATTCGACTGTATGTATATTTTTTTTTGTATGTGTGACGCGATATCTTCGTCAACAGTGGACAGATTTTGATGATACTTTTTTTAATTTGAAAGCCTTTACTACTGAGTTTGTCAAATATTAATTTGATGAAGACATGATGAAGAACTTAGGAGTTTGTTTTTTTTTTAGTTATACTTTATCATAATTATATCATACAATAAATTGGGTAATCCAGGGTCAAAAATAAATTATATGTACTATCACCCTAATTGACCGAGCGAGCGAAGCGAGCAAGGTCTCTAAATCGAGTTGGGGCGAAAACACATTGTATGTATGTATGTATGTATGTATGTATGTATGTATGTATGTATGTATGTATGTATGTATGTATGTATGTATGTTTGTACCGCGATAAATGCCGAACCGATGATCCAATTTCAATGAAATTGGGAAGGCATGTAGGAAATATCAATAGAATTTTCAAGTTCGTTGGGCATCAAAATCGGTTCAGTAGTTTTTGAAATATTAATAAAAATGTCCGCGATTATGTAGCAAACGAAACCAAATCGAGTTCTAACTTTGGATAGCGCCATCTAGAGGTTATTAAGGAAACTGAATTGCGAATAATAATCGCGAGGTCTAAGTTCGCGGCGAACTACTAGTATTATAAAGGCGACATTTTGTGAGTGTGTGTGTGTGTTTGTTGCTTCTTTACGACAAACGGCTGGACCAATTTTTGTAAAAAAATTATGCATTAAGCTGACACCCTGGATTAAAACAAAGGTTTTTTCCACGGGGCGCAGCTAGTACGGGAATAAGACATACATACATACATACTATCACGTCTTTATCCCTAATGGGGCAGACAGAGCATTTTGGGTCTTGCGGTTCTATGCAGAGCCCGGGGCCGGAAGACCCAAAAGCCACTTTTAGCGTCATGGTGGGTGAGAAGATGGAAAAGCAATCAATACACTGATGGGTTGCTAGCCGCATCGCCTGTTAACATGATTTGCATTTTTGCCCATTCCCTCGAACGGCTTTTACGATCTGCGTGGGAAGAGAAGCAGCTGGTACATTCTAAGTTTTTTCATTTCTCCCAGACCAGCATGGGAGTGAGAATAAGACGTCACAAAATAATGTCACTTGTCACTGATCATATCTATTTGTAACGTGATTTTATGTTTGTTATTTTATGTTTGTTATTGCAGAAAAACTGATCATAGGAGCGCAATATGACTTTAAGAAACTATGACGTCACAACGTTCGTTTTCATACAAATCCCATAATATTCGTTTTGACGTTAAGAAAAAAGTAGGTATCTGATTTAACTTGATGGAAACTAGCGGTTATAATAAATAATAATAATGAAATAATTTATTTCAGATTCCCATCTATAATACATTTAACACATGTATAGTAATGTATGTATAAAAATAAGAAAACTTACCTTGACATATCAACATGAGAAAGATCGTTCATATCCGTCCCATCTCCCATATTGCCGTACATATCATCCTGCGGGTACGCATAAGTCCCTGCGGGGTTCGTCTCGTACCCCATGAAGTCCTTGTTGTCAGAATTGTACCCCGCTTGGTCTTCGCCGTTGACGGGAGGGTAGCTGGCTTGACTGGAAGTGGCTGACAGTTGGGATATACCTGGAATTTTATATAAAGGATCATTATCGTCATCAGGTATTTTTGTCTTTACTGCAGGAGCACGACCCTCTTTGTACTACCATACTTGGCCGGAGCAGCCAGAGGACTTGGCCTACACTCTCCTCGCTGACCAGACGGGTTGGAGAGGTATCACTTTATAAGCTTTGTTTAGCTTGTGTTTCCTAAGTCGCCTTCTGCGGCATCTACGGGAGGACTTGGAGTGGCCCTATTCTACTCTGCCAGAAACCACACGGCTTATCAAGGATAATATTAACAATTTGCCATGTGGCAATCTAGAATACGACCACTGCAT
This sequence comes from Acrobasis consociella, assembly GCA_963555685.1. Classification (NCBI taxonomy): domain Eukaryota; kingdom Metazoa; phylum Arthropoda; class Insecta; order Lepidoptera; family Pyralidae; genus Acrobasis; species Acrobasis consociella. The sequence continues at coordinate 4,896,457 of OY743127.1, forward strand.
CTTTTCCTGTGGTTTTTGTTAGAGGCGACTAAAGGACTAAGCACTAACATCTCGTACTACAACTGAATTCTCAGGGCGGGGTGGTTGTAAAAGTTTTCGCACCAATGGATTCCCAAAGAGTAATTTTTTACTCGATTTCGTACGTTTTAGCATCCTTGGGTGACAATTGACATATGTACAACGTGGAAGGGACATATCCGTAATAAAATAACAGTCAAGAAACCAAAAAAAAAACGAAATTTCCTTACAAATTGCCCGGGCGGCTGCACACTTTAGTCTGGAAATGTTATTTACATTTTATTATGCTATAGTGATCTGGTATAGCCCGTAGTTTTATTTATTACTGGTAGGTCCCTTCCTCGTTATTTTGTATACTGAATAGGCATAGATAAAATATTCGATAAAAGATGCGTTCTGTTCATATTTCTCTTATTAATTTATGATGAATACAAAAACAAAACTCTTGGGAAGTCATCTCGCGCTAGTGTGACATGACCTTTAGAAACCTTCTAAAGCAAAATTCCAAGATTGAAATTATTTAAAGAGGCATCCTTGTCAACACCTGACAGCGAAAAGACATTAATTGAAAACCAACTTAGTCTAAGAGCCAAGTCGCCAACTTTAATTAAACCCAAAAAGGTTGACAATTTGACATCGAAACTTACCTTTTCCGAGCATCTTTCCGAAACTTCCCAGGATGCTTGGCAGGAACATTGCCAGGAGTATGGATTTGAAGAGCACTTGGCCCCCAATTAGCAAAGGTACGAAGAATTTCGAAAGCCCGAATGCTGGAATAAAAGGCGAACTTTAAACAAGGTTAAAAAGTTTTTAAGACGCTAACTGCAGTAAAAGGTCTTGCCAATTATAATCTTGTTGTACTCGTCATCAAAAATGCTAATATCCAGAAAAGGAATGGACGTTTATTGTACCTTTCAACTTTCAATATTATTCATGCTTTCAGATTATACTTTGGGTAAAGTTAGAAAACAGAAAAGAAACGTCAATATATGTATACAGGTTTTTGAGGTTCCGTACCCTAATGGTTATTAAAAATTCAAATCATGTTAACAGGCGATGCGGCTAGCAACCCATCACTGTATTGATTGCTTTTCCATCTTTTCGCCCACCATTACGCTAAAAGTGGCTTTTGGGTCTTGCGGCCCTGGGCTCTGCATAGAACCGCAAGACCCAAAATGCTCTGTCTGCCCCATTAGGGGTAAAGACGTGATAGTATGTATGTATGTATGTACCCTAATGGTAAAAACGGACGCTATTACTAAGAATCCGCTCTGTCCGTCCGTCCTTCTGTCTGTCTGTCTCTCTATCTGTCTGTCTGTCTCTCTATCTGTCACCGGGCTCTATCTCGTAAAACGTAATAGCTAGCTAGACAGATGATGCATTTCTGTTGCTTTTAACAAAAAATAATAAAAACAGAATAAAATAAATATTTAAGTGGTATATAAAAAATCACGTTTGCTCTATGGGAGTAAACGACCAAATAGGCACAGCTGTAACATACTTTTCTCAAAGCAGTTATAGGCACTTTTGACACATCTGTAACTTTATCGTGGAAGAAGCTAAAAGGCAATGTTTTTAAGACCAAAACCACATAATCACATTATCTGAGAAAAGTTAAGAATGTTAAGCAACGTATTGCCATGGCATTGCCAATGAGGTAATTTTATTTTTTACTGACTTGGATTTTTATGTGATCTTAATTTTTGAAGGTGGAAAAAACTGCTTTGATTCTTTGCTTGTCTAGCGCATTGTTTTAAATGTCATTATAATATTTCCAAAGAATCAAATTGCAAAATAGCACAAAACATATTTCATAAGTCAAAATTATGTAGGTATCTTAAATTCCAAAAGTTGTCCAATGTCACGAACTGGACTTCAAAGCTTTTTACTTTTAAGTAATCAGAAGCTATTCAGAATGAAAAACGGTGTGATGAATTATTAAGTTATACTTTGCACAATGTCAAAAGAACTGGAAATTACATCTGTGCCCAATTCAGCTTAATTTGACCTATTCATTAATTCTCTTTAAAAAGGTTTTCTCTAAATTTTGTAAAAAAGGGATTATGAATTTATATTGTATTAGCTGAATGTCAGTAGCTTGCCTGCATGGACTAAGAGCAGATCTTTGTACAATAATCCTGCTTAAAACCGCACTTTTTTCTAGGATAAAAGGGATCATATGTTAATCCAGGTAATAAACTATCAATTTACATACAAAACATCCATACATACCCAAACTTTCGCATTTCGAACATGCATCATCATCACCATCAGGTGTTTTTGGTCTGTAATGTCTTTAACATTACACCTGATGGTGTTTCACCGCAAACGTCGGATTAATGCGCAAACATTGTCGTGCCGCGTGCCCATTTCGCAAGCATCGAATATTTTCGACGTATGTATTTATTTTAGATTAACTATACCTCGCACTGGGGTCACGTCAACTGACATATAGTCTCACATTGAAAGGGTGAATCAAAAAACAAAAATACTTACACCTAAATCCCATGAACTTCGCTGCCTTCGGTAAGTTAATCGAGAGTACATGTGTATCAACAAAGTTTTTGATCTTCTTAAACATCCTGTACTCGTACGTATATTTGCTAAAAAGTGCTCTGCCTTCCCACTCCGCATCGCTTCTCGATTGAATCTTAGTTTTACTTTCGTCATCAACAGGTTTAATTTCTATGCCTTCGATTATTTCGTATCGATCTTTACTTAGAACATTATTCAATACATTTTCTACTTTGTCTTCTAATTGAGTGTCTGTTGTATTTACTAGTAAATATCTTTTCGTCAACGTGCTCAAAGTAATAATAATATCTTCTACATAATTTAAGGACTCTGTTTCATTTGATTTTTTACTATCATCTACTTTATTTTCATTGTTATTACTACTAGTTTGACAGCTATGGCAGTGATTATTATCTATTTTAACATCTAAATTATCTGTTTTGGTTATTGTATCAAGATTTTTATGTACATCTTGAGAGTTACATTGTAGTATATACAGAGTTAAGTATAATATGACTAGGAGGCTCGTCTGACCAAACCTCCACTCTAATCTTCTGCCTGGTGTCTTGAAAGTGTTCTGACATATAGAGTCCATCTTGTTCTGGTGTTATTTCAAACATCACCTCGTTTGTGTGCAGTTGCGTAAGATGTTTTGGCAGTCATTGACTGGGATATCTGAAACAATGAAAGTAGTGCATTAGCATAATTGAGACATTATCTAGGCTTTCTAACCGTTTATGGCTAAATTTAGAGTTTAATTACGTAGGCTTATTATAAAGGTAAAAAGATAATTATAATTTATAATGTGTAACATAAAAGTTCAGTCAATTATTTTTTTTAGGTGAAAAGTATTTTTAGGTTTTATAAAATAGTTATTGACCGAGCGAGCGAAGCGAGCGAAGCGTCTCAGTTTCGAGATTAGCCAAAAATTCTTTTGTCCGTCTGTCTGTCTGTCTGTCTGTCTGTCTGTCTGTCTGTCTGTCTGTCTGTCTGTTCTCGCCTACAGGTCGCATTTCTTAACCGATTCTCATGAAATTTTGTAAGCAGGTTCAGCAACTACATAGAATTTTTTTGTCGAGCCAGTTTTTCGAAATTTTTCAAAATGGCGGAGATATGGGGGTTAAAAATTTTAAAACTGTCATATATCCGCCATTTCAAAATATTTTCAAAAATGTCATTAGACTTTTTTGTTGCCATTATAAAAACGATTTTTTTTTTATTTGAACAACTTTTTTGTCTGAACAACTTTTTTATACGTTATACTTAAACGGGTTTAGGGTGACTCGCGAAGTCTAGCTGACTAAGCCGTGACGGATATACGATACAAATCTCCTTACAAATTATACTAAAACTATTTCAGGGTGAATTCATTCCGGGTTACTGAACAACTTTCTTACAAATACATACCCCCTGGGGTCCACGAAGTAATTTCTCTGAATAACTATTATGGTTATTATTTTGAGTTTCATAGGTAGTTCTATAAATTTTGATCATATTTAACCAACTTCAAAAAAGGGTTTTGCTTGTTTTACAATAAGTTTTTTTTTTCAGTTTTTGCTTATTTTGATTGTTGATTGTTGGCTTGTTAATTAAATTTACCAATTTTGTTGAGCGAACTTTCGTTCAATCGCTATCGCTGCTTGTCTGTGCTTTTGTAGTAGTATTAGTAATTATGCAACGAACTAACAAGAGATCAACAGCAACCAAAGCCCGCGAAGTAGCTTTACGAAGAGAGTAAGAAACCAATGAGCAGCGGCATAGAGCCATGGCAATACAAATAAACATTTAAACGAAAACCCATTAATATTTATCTGGTTTTTCCAACAACGAGCTGACTTTGTCATTTGAAAAATGATGGGTCATTTTTCGGTGAAAGACTACTGGTACAGAACTGAATTTCAGCATCACGGTAGACCTCATATCCATGGGATTGTATGGTTGGAAGGTGCTCCTGACATTTCAGAGCTAGAACGAAAGTCATTTAAAGAAAGGGCTGTGATTGGCAACTATTTTGTAAATTTGGTCACAACCATGAATCCGCATATCGGTAAACCTGCACCATAATTCATCCAAATCAGGTACATTACTCTGAAATAATAATCGCGAGGTCTAAGTTCGTGGCGCACTACTAGTAAGTATAACGGTTAGATTGTAGTGCAATAATCGCCAGATTAAAAGGATTTTTGAGAATTAGTACATCTAAGAAAACGATAGACGAAAACGGAATGGAAACAAAATTCAATTAGCGACAAGTTTCTAGCCAATAGTTACTTTTCTAGGATTTACTCGTACTAAGACGAATGCAAATAACAAAATTAGTCACCTAGTTATAAGTTGTAATTAATGTGTTACTGAAAAAACTGACATCATTTTCTTTCAGTAGTTTCTGCCATATCTCAAAAATTCTTCATTATATCTTCACCAAATGAATATGGTATCAATTACTAAATGCAACAAAAAAAGAATCACAAAATCGGTTTATAGCTGGTACTTCACCAGCTATAAACCGATTTTGTGGTTCTTTTTTTTTGTAGATAACGCGCAACATTTTAGAAAAACTCATAAAGGTCGAATTGACAAACTCCTCCTGTTTGATGTTGATTAAAAACCTAGTCTCATCCATCCTTTTGACAACAATATCCAAAATAGCGATGTTCAAAGAAATAAAAGAAACGTATGTATTCACTTTAACGCGAAGTCATGCATGAATAAGTTAAGCAATAATACGAATGAAATGATAACCTGGTCGACCATAAAATATCAAATACATAATATGAAACAATTGATCTCAATGTACCACAGATAAGTTTAGAAATAGACAACTGGAATATTGCGGTATGATTAAAAATCAAGACAAAAACGTTGGACATGTAAGATTAGTTTATGCGCTCATTCATTTAATTACTTAAATCGAATAGAAACTGACTAAGGCGATTAACACGCGATTTTAAAGCAAGTAACTCCATTTGTATAGAAAACACGCATAGTACAACACACTGGCACCGCGGTTGCGCGCGTTTTTTTTGTATGGCGACCCCGCACTACGCAGCGGGGCGCGGTGCAGTGTGTTATTCGCCCAATGTTAATAAGCATGGTATAAGAAACATATTATTATGCCATATAATACATAGAGAGAAGTATATACCAATTAATAATAATTAAAAGTTTTACGCCTATTTATTTTGCAAAATTTGATGTACAGTCACATCAAATTACTTTATATAGGCGCACGATTTGTAGAAGCAATAGCAGAGCTGTAATTACTATCTATAATACATTTTTGAGCTGCAATAGTGTGAAAATTCCAAGAATTCGAGTAACGTGATGTGATAATAATTGTACAATGGATAACATGTCAATCGTTGCAGAGGCATATTACTTAACTTCATCGTTAGCATTTTTAGGGTTCCGAACTCAAAGGGTTAAAACGGGACCCTATTACTAAGACTTCGCTGTCTGTCAGTCTGTCTGTCACCAGGCTGTATCTCAAGAACCGCGATAGCTAGACAGTTAAAATTTTCACAAATTATGTATTTCTGTTGCCGATATAACAATAAATACTAAAAACAAAATAAAATAAATATTTGAGGGGGGCTCCCATACAACAAACGCGATTTTTTATAGATAATGGTACGGACCCTTAGTGCGCGAATCCGATTCTCACTTGGCCGGTTTTTTTAATTTGTTTGACAGTGGCTTTTGAACTTTGTGCCAAAGTTTCAGTCTACTTTGTTCGGGAGAAAGACTGTAATGGAAACGTTTTATCGATAAAACAATTGGTATCTATTTTTGAGTTGGTCCATGGCCCACGCAATATTGTTTTAATATTCTTTATATATTTTCTGTCGCTTCTGTTGCGATATGAAACGATTTCTGAATAACGTTTCATTCGTTTAACTTCTTTGTCCCTTTGGAATGCTTTTCCATTCGTCTTGATTTGATTAAAATGGCTCGTTTATTCCCCTATTTTTCTGGTTAGATTCTTCGCTTTTTACGATAAAGAAAGAAATGTCAATGTCACTTTGAGATGCCGAATTGAAGACGATGGGCTTTGTTAGATCTTGTTAGATGAATTGATTTATCGATTTACAATAACTACTCGTTTTATATAAAAAACAAAATAACAAAAACAAAATTTGATTAAAAAATTGTTTTTTTACTGTCGAATTGGAAATATATAGTTAATTATAAAAGTTATTGTAGATAAATGTTAATCGTTTTTCAATTTAAAAAAATAATAGCCGAGCCCGCTGGCTCCGCTCTTCGTGGGAATTTCGGAATAAAATATATATAATACAACTATAATTTTATAAAACACTAAGTTATTTTTAGTATTTATTACTTTACCAGACGGCAGAAAGAAGAGAGGCAAACCAAGAACAAGGTGGTCGGATGAGTTGAGGGCATGTTGAGCTGTTTGAAATGGATTGGAAAGGAAAGGATAACAAAAGAAGTATTTGGAAGTATAGAGAAAAGGCTTTTGACCATCTTTTGACCAGCAGTGAAACATAGAAAACTAATAAAAACGCTTTCTGTCACAAAAAGTAAGACAGAAAAATCGTATAATGTCGCAATTTATCTCACTTATATTAGAAAATTATTGATTTTTTACAACATAGCAATGCTCGGATTACTATCCAAACTAAAACATGATGAAATATTTCGCCACGAATGGAATTTGAACCCACGACCCTTACATTAACGCCCGCCATAAGTGTACTACTAATGGTGCTACCGTAACTTTGAAACATCCTGACGAATTTTCTCATCACATAGTACACATGTGATGAGAAAATTCGTCAGGATGTTGTAAAGATAAGCATGCATTTTTCTTCATTAATTTCGATTAAAAAGAGTTCAGGATTTATTTATTCACCGAAAAGCAAAGGAAGTCAACTATTGTTAGATAGTCTTTATCAACTTTGTTCCTCATTCCAGAATTTTATGGTAGCTTGCACATCAACAAAACATGTCCGACCTTAATAGACTTTTTCTTACTCGACACAAAATAGAAGAGTGCAGAAATACAACCTGGTAGGAAAATACCCGTAATAAGTCAACCCCGGGTTATATCACTATAGTGTAATGAAATTCAAATGACAGTCAAAAAACGAAAAAAAAAGGGATTTTCATACAGTAGGGTTCAGACGTCCTGGAAATTTGTATAGGAATTTCTTTTTTTTTTGGTATTTTGTCTGTTATTTTAATTTTATTATACTATAGTATGTATAATTACTATACACACTTTTTTATGGAAACTCCGTTTTTTTTGTGTTTTGGCTGTTATTTTAATTTCTTTATACTTAAATGATCTAGTATAGCGTCGTGGTTCGATTTATAACGGGTATGTCTCTTACACGTCATATACACTGCTATTTTGTTTTTATCAAACTAAACTAGATGGTTTAGGATTTTATCAGTCTATGTTTGTATGTACCTATGTGAGTATTTAAGTATGTTGACCATTAATATGTATCTGAACATCTGATTTTGACTAACGTATCAATTAATTCGTCAGTATCTTAAAACAAGTGAAACATCTGTTATCATTTTGGCCTTAAGTTAAAAAGTACATAATTATAATGGTACAAAATGTAGCTTTATAATCATGCCCTATCTAGCCTTATAATAACTAGTGGTTCGCCGCGAACTTAGACCTCGCGATATTATTTCAAAACTGAACCAATTTTAATGTCTAGTGAAACTGTGATAAATTATTCACTGCCGATTCGATACCGTTGCAGGAAACAGATTATCTAACCTTCTTTATTCTTTTATTCTGAGCTGCAAAAGTATCATTTTATAATTTTTTTCAAACAGTTTAAATCAAAACCTGGATCAAATTCAATATCCCTAAGACATTTGGATCTTAAAAAAGCAACGTATGTACATCCAGCCGCCAACTATTTGACGCCTACGTCTCATCATCATCATCATTTCAACCACTCCACTGCTGGACATAGGCCTCTCCCAAGGATTTCCAAAATTACCGATCTAGAGCGGCTTCCAGCGACCTTGGTCAGTTCGACAAACCACCTTGCGGGTGGATGTCCTATATACGCTTCGCTTGCCAGTACGTAGTTGCCATTCGAGAACCTTTTTACCCCATCGGCCATCGGTTCGTCGCGCTATGTGTCCGCCCACTGCAATTTCAACGAGCTAATCCGTTGGGCTATGTCAGTGACTTTAGTTCTCTACGAGCAGCACAACGAGCTAATCCGCTGGGCTGTGTCAGTGACGAATTTCCTCATTTCTGATTCGATCGCGTAGAGAAACACCGAGCTTAGCCCTTGCCATAGCGCGTTGCACCTTTAGCCCTCATATGAGACCCATAGTAAGGAACCACGTTTAAGATCCATAAGTCATCACTGGTAACACACATTGTTTGTCAAACTTTAGTCTTAAAAAACTGAGGTATTTTTGACGAGAAGACATTGCGTAGCTTCCCTAACGCTGCCCAGCCGGATTCGTCGAAAGACGTCTTCCTCGAAGCCGAAACTTCCTGCCTGGATCAATTGACCCAGGTCTACAATTTCGAGGGTGTAGCTTCCAACCAAACATGTAGTGGCGCAACATGGATATTCGACATGACTTTCGTTTTGTCCATGTTCATTTAAAGGCTCATCATCATCATCATCATTTCAGCCGCATAACGTCCACTGCCGGACATAGGCCTCTCCCAAAGATTTCCAAAATGACCGATCTAGAATAGCTGGAAGGCGCTGGATGCAAGCCGCTCTAGCTGGAAGGATCTAGATCGGTCATTTTAAAGCTCACCTGTTTGGAAACTCGGTTTAGGTCTGCAAGCATAGTACATACATACTTATGTCTTCCATCGATTTCGCCATGACAACGATATCATCGGAAAATCGAAGGTAAGTGATAAACTCGCCATTGATGACAATGCCAAATCCTTCCCATTCCAGAAGCTTGATCTTTCAGTGCAACGGTGAACAGTTTCGAAGATGTAACGTCTGGTTTACACCTCTATGCAGTGGAATTGCCGTCGTCCACTGCTCCTGTACTCGGACTGACATAGTGGCGTTACTGTATAAGCACTTCAACACCTCGATAATACCGATAGTCAATACGGCATCGCTGGAGACTGAAGCACGGCCCATGTTTCGATCGAATCGAAGGCTTTTTCATAGTCCACTATCCCAAAGCTTAACGGCCGGTTATACTCCCTCGTCTTCTCTATAAGATGCCGCAGCGTATGAATTTGGTCCATGGTGCTAAAGCCCTTACGGAAACCGGCTTGTTCGGGAGGCTGGAAGGCATCAAACCTATTTGCGGGACGATTCGTGATGACCCTCGAAAACAACTTATATATACATGACTAAGACACGTGATAGGCCTATAGTTCTTCAATAGAGTGTTATCTCCCTTTTTGAAGAACAGAATCACAATGCACCTGTCCCATGCTTCTGGCGTTACGCCCTCGAGCAGAATGGAATTAAAGAGCCTCTGAAGGACTTTCAGTAGCGCATTCCGCCCGCTTTCAGAAGCTCTGCTGAGATTCCATCCTCGTCCGGCGCCTTGTTGTTTTTAAGCTGATGTCCGGGACATCTTCGGTATAGTGTCGGGTTAGCTTGGCTCTTGGGCAAACGCCAACGTCTACGACTACTTTATTGAAAGTGAGTTCTTGCGATTTGTGCACATTTATTGCCCAGGCAAGCGACAGTGGAAATTGCGTTCGTGAGCATGACACTTGGCCAGTCTTCCCTTCCACGACCGGGACATGCGTGGAATGGGAACCGTGTTCTGGTAAGGATTCTTGCCCTCGAATCTTCACGCTAGCGCTTTAAGCGTTCAGGGTATAGTTTCTGATTTCGTACTTCCCTTGCGTACTCACGCTGTTGGAGCGTTTGGAGCGTTCGGGCGAAGTTTCTTGCTGACAAAGCTCTTATTGGCACGAGAAGTACCTACTGGCATATTCCCTTAGTTGCGACTCTCTACGTAAAACTACTTCGCGGGCTTTAGTTGCCGCTGATCTCTTGTTAGTTTGTGGCATTATTACTAATACTACAACAGAAGCACAAACAAACAGCGATTTGCTCAACAAATTGGTAAATTTAGTAAAATACCTAATAGTTCGCCGCGAACTTATACCTCGCGATTATTTTTCGCAATTCAGTTTCCTAAATAACCCCTAGATGGCGGTATCCAAAGTTTGAATGCGCTATGGTTTCGTTTGCTACATAATCGCGGACATTTTTATTAATATTTCAAAAACTACTGAACCGATTTTGATGCCCAACGAACTTGAAAATTCTATTGATGTTTCCTACATGCCTACCAAGTTTCATCAAAATCAAACCATCGGTTCGGCTGCTATCGTGGTACAAACATACATACATACATACATACATACATACATACATACATACATACATACATACATACATACATACATACATACATACATACATACATACATACATACATACATACATACATACATACAATGTGTTTTCGCCCCCAACTCGATTTAGAGACCTCACTCGCTTCGCTCGCTCGGTCAAAAAAAGACGGATGTTACATTGCTACAAAAAGTTTGCATGTTTTTAATTTACTAAAAGTATGTATATACGTTGTACCGAAAAAAGAGGACATAGCCAAAAAAAAATACTTTTCGTAGTTGAATTGTAGTTTTTAAATTTTAATTTTCTTGTATGTACTGAAAATTATTACGCAGTAGGAATTATTTCTAGACTTTTTTATTTTGTGTTAAGCTTATTAATTAGATAACGTAGGCCCTTTTTCTTATTGCAAGGCAATTCTTCTTTCTTTTCCACGATATATCATATGATATATTAATACAACGTGGAAAAGAAATACCCATAATTAATCAAACTACGGCTTGTACTAGATCACTATAGTATATTGAAATTAAAATATCAGTAAAAATACAAAAAACAATCCGGCTCTTCTATACAAAATTGTGCAGCCGCCCGCGCAATTTGTATGGAAATGTCAACATTGTTTTGTTATTTCAATTTCATTATACTAAAGTGATGTAATATAGCCCGTGGTTTGATTTTTTTATGGGTATGTTCCTGCCACGTTGTATACAAAAGTTTTTTTTATATGTTTCCATATTATAAATTCAGATAAAACAACTGAACCGAAAAATGATTTTTAAAACCACAGAATAACTTTAGAAGACCATCTAAAGACACTTTACACTGTAGGATGCACGATTTTTTTACTTGTTTTTCCTATTTCAAGCACAAAATATTATCCTACATAAAAATAAAACAAACTAGAAAAACAGAGTAGAAAATAAAAAATAGACTAAACAGCAGATTTAAAGGGAAGAATTTTTTTTGAAATTTAAGAATCACTAAGCTAAGTTAGGTTTATGCTGATTCCACAAAAAAAAACAATAACGGTTTCATGCCGTCCCCTTAAGTACATATTTTATGGTTATTTTAAAGGCTGCCATTATGCCATTAAGCCATTAGCAGACCGAATAACCATTAAATTTGTTATTGCATTCATATACACAGTCGCAAGCATACATTTATTAGCCTAAGAGCTATGGAATTTTTGTATTCCTGGACATTTTAAAATAATTTGCCGGACTTAAATATGTCATATATAATATTAACTATCATTAGTTTTTATAGTTTTCTTTATCAATCATCTCCAAAATTATTATTTTCAATTAAACTATTCTTTGAAATTATAAAATTATTTAAATTTGGATCCCTGTTATCTGAAAAATAAACAATTTTATTTTAAATATTACGCAATTCAAGCGTAAACTTACTAAAATTTAATAACATTTTTGTGAGAGAATTTTTAGACAAAGAAAAAAAAAAAGTAAGAGTTTGCTTATAGCTTTTTTGAAGATAAAGCCTTCTTCTTATCGAGTTAAAATGGCTCAAATCAAATACAATTAGTCCTCTGGCTGCTCTGGCCAAGTATGGCTCTGGTAGTACAGAGAGAGTGGTGCTCTTGCAGTGGAGACAAAAAGACCTGGTGATGATGATGATCATGAAATACTACTAGATCAGAACCTAGTCACGGCGACCGCCCTGTCTTCGGCTACATTCAGATCTGCCTTACAAGGAGTCGGGCAGTTGGAAAATGACAAAAGATAGTATAGACCATCTTTTGTGATTGAGATAAAGCTTAGGAATTCTGAAGTGTCATCTAAATACATAGTTACATAACAAAGAAAACAAATAAAACCAAAGTTGATTGGGTTGCATCGTTTTGTCACTGAGTTCCTACTGGAGACTTTAATTTTTGAATTATTTACATACATACATACATACTATCACGTCTCTATCCCTAATGGGGCAGGCAGAGCATTTTGGGTCTTGCGGTTCTATGCAGAGCCCAGGGCCGCAAGACCCAAAAGCCACTGTTAGCGTTATGGTGGGCGAGAAGATGGAAAAGCAATCAATACAGTGATGGGTTGCTAGCCGCATCGCCTGTTAACATGATTTGCATTTTTGCCCATTCTCTCGATCGGCTTTTACGATCTGCGTGGGAAGAGAAGCAGCTGGTACATTCTAAGTTTTTTTATTTCTCCCAGACCAGCATGGGAGTATTTGAATTTTTTATATAAAAGAATTTGCAACGAATGCGATTTGACCACCCTTTTTAACGACTTCAAAATATCAGTTCGAATGTATACTTATACTAGCTGTGCAAGCATGTATAGTTATACTAGCCTCTCCACTGCAGGAGCATGACCCTCTCTGAACTGCCAGAGCAGCCAGAGGATTTGGCCTACACTTTCCACGCTAGTCAGACGTGTTGGAGCGGTTATATATTTATTTTATTTTAAGTACTTAAACAAATGCCCACATATTCATAAAAATAAGCAACCGTTGCCATACATATTTTAGTTAAAACAGTTTTGTCACTTTTACTCTTTCCTATAATTGACATTCAAAGAACGAGACAAGACATATTTTAATTGAAAAAGGTTTAACAAACGTTTATAATTTTTTATTAATAAAGGGAATGAAATATGAATAAACTCACGCCAAATACAGCATATGCAACAAACCATTTCATATTAAAGTGCCTCCATTCCACGATAATGGTTCGTGCTTTTCATTCTAAGCCTTCCGGACAGCTTTCTTACTTGATTTTATAGCAGAGAGCTTACAAAAGCTTTTGTTCAGCTTCGGAAAGCAAATGGGGTATTTTATTTTGAAATATGAGCAAGGTTTGACGCATATATCGATGAGAACGTTTTGGTAAAATGGTGCATATATTTTTTTTTCAAATCTAAAAATCGACTTCAGCACCGAACCAAAGGTACATAACCGGTATTGGAATCTCTTTCCGTGACTCCCACTCCAAAATTTCAAAAAGCTGTCAAATTTTTGTCAGGACAAAAAAGAGGAGTTTGACGCTTAGGTCTGCCTGTCTATGGCATCTTATCTCTTGAACGGACGATTTACATGTACATTACCTATTTTAAACTAGTTCAACTTTATCACTAATTGTTTTCTAAGGATTATGTATTTTGTACGAAAATTTTCAAGTACCTGAGTAGATAAGTTAAGTAACTGTTACTCTTAAAGTACAGATACCATACGCGTAATAGTTTTCCTGGCGTACAAGTAATTTATTATATTTTATATCAAAACGATGTTTTTCAGATCTTTTCTATCAAAAGACATAATTTTAAGCCATCAGAGTTTTTAATTAAGTACTTAGGAGTAAGCTAATTGGTCTAACTATTTTTTGGATATAATTCCTTCTCGAATCTACTTCCAGAAAATACCAATTTCAACTCACACTCTAAAATGTAATTAGATGCATGAAATTAGGAAACCGGCCCATGTGTGGTTTAATTACAACTAAGTACGCGGGATAGTACCGGGTTAATTACAAAATTCAGAGCATAACTGGCCTTACTTTGGCGGGTAAAAGCAATTTGGGTGGAAATATTAAGGCGTGACAGGGGTAAAAGAGGATTCTGACCTAGATATGGTTAATTTAATTATAATATTGCAATAGTAGTTAAACAATACGAATGTAGATTGGGTAAAAAATATATTATTTTACCCGTATTTTTTCATTTAGCAGAGTAGTAAAAATTCACAAAGATACAGCGTTTTGAAATTTTGGAGTGGGGGTCACGGAAAGAAATTTCTGTATCATGATGTAACTTGATGTTTATTATGTAACATGAAAACAATAAATAAATAAAATGATGTAGAAGTCGGTTTTTACTTTTGAAAAATTAATCATTTTCAACCGACTTCAAAAAAAGGAGGAGGTTATCAATTCGACGTGTATATATGTTTTATGTATGTTACCTCATAACTCCGTCAAATATGAACCGATTTTAAAAAAATATGTTTCGTTTTAAAGAATGCATTGCAAGGTTGGTCCCATATAATTTTTTTTAAGATCGGAGAAAAGGTCTTGGAGCTGGAGACCGAAATACCTCAAAAAAGACAAAGTAGCTCAAATATTTGTGTATGTTACCTCATAACTTCGTCAAATACGAACAGATTTAAAAAATATATGTGTCCTTTTAAAGAATGCTTTGCAAGGTTGGTCCCATGTAATTTTTTTTAAGATTGGAGAAAAGGTCTTGGACCTGGAGACCGAAATACCTCAAAAAAGACAACTGTAGCTCAAATATTTGTGTATGTTACCTCATAACTTCGTCAAATACGAACAGATTTAAAAAATATATGTTTCCCTTTAAAGAATGTTTTGCAAGGTTGGTCCCATGTAAATTTTTTTTAAGATCGGAGGAAAGGTCTTGGACCTGGAGACCGAAATTCCTTATTTTTTAATTGGTTTTCGGGGGTAAACAATCGATCTAGATAAATCTTATGTTTGGGAAAACGCGTGTTTTCGAGTTTTCGTGCGTTTTTCTTTCCATGCAGAATATGGTCACTAATTTCGTCGCGCCAGCCGCTATCCGTTTGGCTCAGCGGTTAAGGATGCAGACCGCTAGAAAGAGTGTTACGGGTACGAATCCCACTCGGTGACTAACATTTGTTTTTTTTTTATGTTCAAGTTTATCTATAATTTTTTATTTTGTATTGTTTTTAGACAAGTTTAAAAATTTTAAAGGTTAAAGTTTAGTTCTCTGCCTGCTAAAAGATGTGAAATAATAACTTTAAAAAAAAATAAATAACCGACTTCAAATCGAAATGCACTAAAAAGCAAAAAATAATAATTATTTATATCAGATGACCCTGAAGTTCTGGGTAAAAAATCTCTATAATACTCATTATTTATTTGGAGTCGGTGCCAATCTAAGTACCTATTTAACATTGAAATCATTCTTGAAGTACTTTAGAATACGCCACGGGAATCGAAATAATGTGAAAAACGCATTTTATCTGCAAATAATATTACATTAGTAATTATTAATTTAAAATTGCCTTAGCCTCAACAACTCAAAAAAGAGCTCTATAGCAAAGAACACTCTCGATTGAATTACTTTTGTAACAAGAAAAAATCAAATTCGGTTCATCGATTTGGGAGCTTCGGAGCTACGACGTGGTATTACTCGTACATGAACTGGACTCTGAGGCAGGAAGATTGGCACCGACTCCAAATAAATAATGAGTATTATAGAGATTTTTTACCCAGAACTTCAGGGTCATCTGATATAAATAATTATTATTTTTTGCTTTTTAGTGCATTTCGATTTGAAGTCGGTTATTATTTTTTTTAAAAAGTTATTATAACCCTTTAACCGCGTGCGTCGCATATATGCGACAAACATTGTCGGGCCCATTCCGCGAAGGTCGCATATTTGCGACAAAAAAAATGCTCGTATGGCACATAACTTACGTATCCATATCCGTTTTTGGTTGTAGATAGGTATGTTAGATTTACCATGTCTCGCGCTGGGGGCACGACAACTGATATAAAGTCTCGCGGTGAAAAGGTAATTGATCATTATTCTGATAGATTTTTTTTTGTCGTTTTTTGGTCATTGAATCTAAAATCTATCAAACTGATAATTCGGGCCTTACAACCGGTCAGCCAGGGCAGGCGCCTGCAGCCGCATCTACAAGGCGAAAAACGAGGGAGAGGTGCGGAGACAAGCAACGGGGACGCATATATATTGCGCGGACCTTAGGAGATTCCGATCCGTATAGCACTTATATTAATTTTGTGATATAAGAAGAAGAATAAATGGAAGCAAAGAATCAAGCCCCATGCTCCCATGCTGGTCTGGGAGAAATAAAAAAACTTAGAATGTACCAGCTGCTTCTCTTCCCACGCAGATCGTAAAAGCTGATCGAGGAAATGGGCAAAAATGCAAATCATGTTAACAGGCGATGCGGCTAGCAACCCATCACTGTATTGATTGTTTTTCCATCTTCTCGCCCACCATGACGCTAAAAGTGGCTTTTGGGTCTTGAGGCCCTGGGCTCTGCATAGAACCGCAAGACCCAAAATGCTCTGTCTGCCCCATTAGGGATAAAGACGTGATAGTATGTATGTATGTAAAGAATCAAGGTAAATTGTACCACTGCCAATAAGAAATGAGTACAAAATATGTAGGGTGGATTGCAGTCCATTATGATGTTAATTCCTTTTTCACCTACACACCTAAAGTCACGCTCAGAGAGGCCTTTGACCCTTGTAGCCTTATCTGTCTACCTTTGCAAGGGAGAAAGATGTGAAAACGAATTCGAGATTAGTGCTTAAAGAATATTATCTTTATAAATAATTTCAATATAACTACTCACAAATAAAACGAAAAATAATAATTCAAAAACAGCCTTTGTGGGCATATCATTAATAGTAAAAGATAGAATTTATGCAAAACTTGTCATTGTCACACTAACTGTAAAAGGGAAATTTCAAAGTAATTTATTCAGCATTGTATACTTTTCATTTCATTTGTAACACAATACAGCAAGTGAAAACAATGACAAATATTTTTGAAACTAACGTACAATAGTGAAAATAATAATGTAACTTTTGTACCTATCGTTTCTCTACATACTTTCATTAATTTTGCATTTTAGTAAAAGTCAATGCATGTCAAGCGTGGAATATGCTTGACGTGCGTTTACGGCTCTCGAGACATACGCTTAGCTTTGAGACATGGAATTGTATGTACTTGCGTTGAGCAAAGGCATGCCTACCCATAGCCATATAAACATAATTCTTTTTCTTCTTTGTCACTATATGGCGCTTTATATTATAGTATATAATTCCATTATTTAACTATTTTGTCTGGTATTGTCGCATCTTAAAGAGATAATTAAAATATTTAAATCTTTTATTCCTTACATACACATACATAATATCACGCCTGTTTCCCGCAGGGGTAGGCAGAGACTATGGACCTTTTATTCCTTTTATTAAAATAAAGTAGTAAGTACTCTAATTAATTAATTGTGACTTATATGAAATGCAATAAATATTTTTAGAGCATATTCAAAACTTCCTTTGTAAATTTTTTGCTAGTCGTGTGTTGCCATCCTGTGAGGCTACCCCGCAACTCTAGTTTTGCCTACTTACAAGCTCTCCAATAGTTTATATAGCGTTGAGTCTTTGATTATATAGCGTTGAGTATCTGTTACGTTAGTAATTATATTATCTTTGGTGCAGGTATGGCACTTAAGAGTCCCCTTACCCTAGACCAATATACAACTTTCCATACAAACGTAGTCTACGTTTTATTTCAAAACGACATGTCCGATTTCGGCAAAATTTTGTAATTTCAAATGATATTGCAATTATCTAGGGTAATAAAAATATGAACTTGAAATAGAATATAGTGTTTTATAACATTTTTGACCATCAGTTTGGGAAACTTCTAAATCATTATATTTTCAGTTATTACCCTAGATAATTGCAATTTCTTTACAAATACCAATTTTTACCGGAATCAGACATGTAGTTTAAAAATTAAACGTAGACTACGTTTGTATGGAGAAGTCTAGGGTAAGGGGACTCTTAATTGAAATGGAGTATCATTTATGCCTACTACTACAAACGAAACTATACATCTGTGCACACGGCATATGTGTGTTCGCCCTCCAACACCCTCCACAAGGCGAGATCGGGAGAAAGGTGCGGGGTCGGGGGACGGGGTGGCATATTGCGCGGGACCTCAGGAGTTTCCGTTCTGTAAGTATCAATTCTGTGCTTTTAGCTGGAGGACTGTAGTATTTTTACTAAATAATAATAATATATCATTCACACAATCCAAAAGGCTGTCATATTAAACACATGTCGTATTACGCGAAAATTCCTACAATAGCATACAATAATTATAAGATCATCTAGCACTTGGCTCTGGCCCGTGCAACAATATTCTTTACCCCTTCTGCGAAAAAAGGGAGAGCAAATATATAAAAGCACGAAATAATAATAATAATATTTCTTTGTTGCAGACACAAGATCCATAATTGTAAATTACATATGTATGTATATGTATAAGTGCAGTCATAGTTTAAAACTTGGCTGTTTATTTACATACCTATATGTATGTATTACAAAACCTAGTATCGTTTCGGTATTGTCCCAAAATAGATACGTTAAAACTTAGGGGCTAGCTGCAATCAGTATGATCTACAATGTCTGGGTGATTCAGTCCATCATTTCGAACAACTTTTCCCAATAAATGTATATCAAAATACAAAAAAAATATTTTTCATTTTCCATAGTAATGACATCACGTGACTACTTCGATTTCCATGAAAACCTTAAATAATTTTTTCGTATTTCGATATAAATTTATAGGGAAAAGTTGTTTAAAATGATGATCTGAATCGCCCCTTAAAAAAATTGTACTTAATAAAAAAGGACTTTGTATAACATGAGAATTATGAAAACTATTTATTAAGGAAAAAAAACTGTTGAAATTAAAATCTTATACCTTTAAACGAGCAATTCTTGTATGTATGTATGTATATATATATATTTATTTATAAATTTCTGTGATCTCGAAAATGGCTCTAACGATTTCGCTGAAAATTTGTATATGGGGGTTTTCGGGGGTAAACAATCGATCTAGATTAGTTTTATGTTTGGGAAAACGCGTGTTTTCGAGTTTTCATGCGTTTTTCTTTCCACGCAGAATATGGTCGCTAATTTCGTCGCGCCGCGACCGCCTTGATTTAGCTCAGCGGTTAAGGATAGCGACCGCTAGAAAGAGTGTTACGGGTTCGAATCCCACTCGGTGACTTACTTTTGTTTTTTTTTATGTTTAAGTATATATTTTTTTATTATTTTGCATTGTTTTTAGGCAAGTTTAAAAAAAATTGTTAATGTTTGAGATGTAACCGAGCAAAGCTCGGTCGCCCAGGTACTTAATCTAATAAAAGTAAACCTTAATATAAATGATTGAATTACATGTCTTTGTAGCATATAGGCAAAGCTTAATTTCGAACTAACGCGTTGCATTATTTCAAATTACGTGCGCCACGCCAAGTTAATTGAGAAGAAAATTCTCGTTAGACCTACTAGTAGGAGTAACGTAGTAGATTGTACAGTTGGAACATTACATATGTGTCCAAGCTTCTATTTATATCTTGTATTTTCTCTTAAACTAAAAATAAAATTAGTCCTCTGACGGCTCTGGCTGCTTTGGAGGACAGAGAGGGTCGTGCTTCTGCAGTGGAGGCAAAAAGACCTGATGATGATGATGATAAGTTTACTTCGATTCATTGAAGAAAAAGTGTCATTTGATAGTCTGAAAATGAGAACTATCACAATATCACTCTAACATTATAGAGGCGAAAGTAACTGCCTCCGTGGTGTAGTGGTTAGAGCGTTCGTCTCATACCCGGAGGTCGCGGGTTCGATTCCCAGCGGGGGCAACGACTTTGTGTTGTTGTCCTAGTTTGGTTAGGACATTATAGGCTGATCACCTGATTGTCTGATAAATAAGATGATCCGTGCTTCGGAGGGCACTTTAAGCTGTCGGTCCCGCCCGGTCACTGTCTTTGACACTGGTCGTTACCTTAAAACCATGTAAGAGGCCTTAAGGCCATACCCAAATTTTCCGGGGTCCAGTGGCGCCGCCATTTGAAATAAATCATTTAAAAGGAAACGGAGATATCATTTAAAATTGTGTCTTGGTCAAGTTCTAGATACCCATTCAAAGTATTTTTTAAACTACTTTTTGTAGTTTTAAGTGAGAACGTGAAGCTTTTCTACGCACATTTGCGAAAAACGGCCACTTTTAGCTAATGTGCGTAGAAAAGCTTCACGTTCGCACTTTAAATTATAAACAGTAGTTCATAAAATAGTTTTAAGGGTTATCTAGGGCTTGACCAAGACACAATTTTGAATGATATCTCCGTCTCCTTTTAAATGATTTATTTCAAATGGCGGCGCCACTGGACCCCGGAAAATTTGGGTATGGCCTTAAAGGCGGTTTAAAAATTCTGACACTAGTGTTAGTCACTAACACACACGATAAGAAGAGAAGAAGAAGAAGGCGAAAGTTTGCGAGTGTGTTTGTATGTAAGTTAGTTACTACTTCACTCGCAAACGGCTGGACCAATTTTTATAAAACTTGGTTTGCAGGAAGCTGACACCCTAGATTAACACATAGGCTACTTTTTTTCAATTCAAATTAGTTATTGCATTTTATAATGTACATCAGTTCTAGCTACTAAAAGTCATTGTCTAACTAAATGGTAGGTACACTATGAAACCAGTCGGGTATCGCAACCAAAAAGTGAAACGGAAAGCTAGTTTTATGACATTTATTATTAGTAAATTATTGTCAAGTTGTAGGTGTTGGCGCCAACGCCTAGTGGTTTCAAGAAGCAAGATTATAGTTCGTCTTGTCGTCTCACCCGCAACTAAAATGTCATTTTTATTATGCTTCACTTCAAATTCAAAAACTCACTTGTTCGATCGATACGCCCTGTATTGTACGTATTACAAGTTATTAAATTCTTTTATCTCAAAATCCGAGTTTATTTCCAAAAAAATAATTTCCAAGTGTCCACTACGAGACAGTAGGTATAAAAGGAGTGTTAATGTTTATTTGGAATATAGTGTCCATTTCAATATTTTTTTTGTCTCATTTTAATTTTTCAATTAAATCTTACCTTAAGCGCGGGCCACATCGCGGGTAGCAACTAGTGTAAACATAAATTATCTGATATCGATCAGTTACAAAGAAAACATCAGCATCTCTTCGATGCAAGTATTCATTAGTTCCGAAGTGATCGCACGTTCAGTATCTAAAGAAAGTGTGAGACTAAGAAAGTTGATATCGGATGGGTAGTTAGTTTTCACTGATAAAAACGGAATTGATATATCGGGCAATTCAAAGATTGATGGATATAGAAGCCGAGGACGGCCTAAGAAACTGTGGATATGGTTAAAAAGGATGTAACAAGTGCCTTGACAAAGGATAGAGGAACACAGTCAACACACAAAAGACTCACATGCTGTCCCGACTCCACGTAAAGTGGGATATGGTGATCTGTATATCAGTCGTATCGGTAGTTCCGCTACCTATTACTAGATGGCGTTCTTGATATTCGGGGTCTCTTATGACATCTATCTATATACAACACTAGCCGGTGCCCGCGACTTCGTCTGCGCAGGATTATCACACAATATCATTATAAATTGTAGCCTATGTGTTATTCTGATGTATAAGCTGTATTATAGTAAAGTTTCATAAAAATCCATTCAGTATATACTTTTAAACTTTCGCGTTTATAATATTAGTAGGAAGTAGGATGGAAGGGACATACTCGTAATAAATCTAACCACGAGTTATAATAGTATATCACTATAGTATAAATAAAATAACAGACAGTAAAACGGCTGCACACTTTCGTATGAAAATGTCATTATTTTTTATATTTTTTACTGTTATTATCATTATACAATAGAGATGTAGTATAGCCCTTGGCTCGATTTATTAGTCCCTTCCACGTTGTATACTAACAGATAGGGTGGTCCTATTATATGCCGGAAACCACCTGGCACAAAGGAGTCTTACATGACTATTACTCGTAATTAGCACTTCCGGAGTGAGGATCAGTACATTTTAGATTTCAAGTTATTTACTTCGGAAGTCATAGATCAATGAAGGGTCACACAAAGGACTTAAAGCCTTAAATCAGACGGAGTTATTCCTTGAGACGAGAATGTATTGACAAAAGATTTACAACATCTGAATGTATGTAGGACAGAATGAGCGAGTGACCAAACTTACACTCATGACAAAGAAAGCCTTAGACAAAGATGATATAGGTAACTAGCTGATGCCCGCGTTAAGTCGGCGCAGGATTATCACACAATATCTTTATAAATTGTAGCCTATGTATAAAATATCTTTATAAATTGTAGCCTATGTGTTATTCTGATGTATAAGCTTTATTATTGTAAAGTTTCATTAAAATACATTCAGTAGTTTTCTTATGAAAGAGTAACAAACATCCATCCATCCATACTTCCTACTTTGGTAACTAGCTGATGCCCGCGATTAAGTCTGCGCAGGATTATCACACAATATCTTTATAAATTGTAGCCTATGTATAAAATATCTTTATAAATTGTAGCCTATGTGTTATTCTGATGTATAAGCTTTATTATTGTAAAGTTTCATTAAAATACATTCAGTAGTTTACATAAGAAAGAGTAACAAACATCCATCCATCCATCCATACTTACAAACTTTCGCGTTTATAATATTAGTAGGAAGTAGGATAGTAGGATTACTAACGTAACAGATAACGTTACGCCATAGAAACTATTGGAAGGCCTGTATATAGGCAATATAGGTAGGTGCGGGGTAGGCTCACAGAGATGGCAGCACACAAGCCTATCAAAGCGTGACAAAGAAAGTGTTGAATATGCTTTTAAAATATTTATTGCATTTCGTACAAGTTATATTTAATTAACTGGAGTACTACATTATTTACATAAGAGTATTTAAAGATTTTAATGTTTCAATTATTACCTATAGCGCCATCTAGTGAGAAGAAAGATAAATAATTTGTTGATAAGGCGATGGGTAGGCATGTCTTAGAGTAACCTGAGTAAGAAAACACGCCTTTTCACATTGAACCTACCTTGTCTTTGTAATCACGGTTTAACTTACATCTCTGGGATAATTTTATGAGGGATTTTTGTATGCTTTGTGGCTTATTCGTCGGGTTTTCCTCGTTAACATATTACATGTCTGGGAACTCATTTAATCCTATTACATTAATTCTCTTTTTGCGGTTAGTTGGTCAAATGAGAACTGTTATTTATCTGGGAGCCTTTGCATATAAAAAAATGATTTGGTAGCTACCCAGTCCCTTTTTTAGATTGCTGTATCAGTCTATTGCTGGGTCAGAAGCCTTTCCCAATACAATACAAATTAACTTAATGGCGCCGTAATAAACACAAAAATTACAAAATAACGAGAGACTATAATACGCCTACGCCGTGTAGTTTCTGGCATAGTAGAATAGGATCACTCCAAGTCCTCCCGTGGATGTCGTAGAAGGCAACTTAGGGAATACATGCTAAACAATGCTTATAAACCTTATCTCTTCTCTTATCGTGTGTGTTAGTGCCTGACACTAGTGTCAAAATTTTTTAAACCGCCTTAAAGGCCTCTGACATGGTTTTAGGTAACGACCCATGTCAAAGACAGTGACCGGGACCGACGGCTTAACGTGCCATCCGAAGCACGGATCATCTTTACTTATCAGACAATCAGGTGATCAGCCTGCAATGTCCTAACCAAACTAGGACGACTCCGGGTATAAGCCAAACGCTCTAACCACTACACCACGGAGGCAGTTGCTATGTATAAAAACCTTATAATAAAATAAGACCTCTCCAACACGGCTCGCCAGCGTGGAGAGTGTAGGCCAAGTCCTCTGGCTGCTCTGGCCAAGTTTGGCTTTAGTAGTACAGAGAGGGTCGTGCTCCAGCAGTGGAGATTAAAAAGATCTGATGATAAAGAGACACGATAATAAGATAATAAGGCACGAAGGCTGACTTATCGCTATTAATGTAATCTCTTCTAAACTTTGGCCAATAACAGTAGGATTAGTCCATAACTACCACGCAAAACACATATGACCCTCTTTTTAACTTCGCCGTAGTCGTAGAAGGTCAGAAAATCATAGTAAACATAGTATGCTCTCAAATCAAATATTTGTCAGGGAAACATCGACCCATGTCAACCTGTCAATATGATTTCAACGTGTTGAGAGGGTTTTTGCATTTGCAAAATATAGATTGAGGTTGATGGCTCAGCTGTGTGTTTGTTAACATTTGTTGCAAAGGGTATGAGTAAGTCAAAAACTTGTCGATTAAGTTTGGGTAAAGTTAGGTTTACAACTATAGGGCCATCCTTTGACTAACAGGAGTTGTGGTGAAAAATTATCAAAAACATGAAAAAAAAACTAAAATAATTATTAGTTTTAAAAGAAAAAATCCATGGGACTTATGTCTTAAGACCGATGGATTTTTTTTGTAAACAAAAAAAAAAATTGGCTCTCTGCATACAACTAACTTAAAAACAACATACTTAAAAACATCCACCGAGTTTATAACCACATCCGTCTCTAGAGCACTACAAAAGAACAAAACAATTTATAAATGAAATGACTTCTTATTATGACTTCTGCGGTATGTAAAACACTTACTCGCAAAAAAAATACAACTGCATTGATAACCTCCTCCTTTTCTGAAGTCGGTTGCAACGAAAATACATTTTTATCAAGTGGGTCGCATTATGCCAGAAAGAAGAATGTGTAACACACACTCCCATTCAAGGTTAATGCATCTAAGAACAAGTCGACACGAACTAAAAATAAAACCGGTAGAAAGCAGCTGATCATTTGCATTCGTTTGCGTTCAAACTCGTACGCACGCCATTTCTCTAAACAAAGCCCAAGTTACAAGCTGAAGCGAGTTTTCTTTTTGCCGACTGCGTCAGAAGAAAGGTTATGCTTTTCGAGTGTATGTATGTATATTTCTATAGGACGCTCTGCAGCCTAAACGACTTGATGGATTTGAGCTTGAAAGGTGTAGAATTCTGCGAATGACATGGGGTACCTATGCCATGTTGGGTATTATGTTTTTTGGAACGAAGTTCTTTATCGCGCGTTGCGAAAGGAGGCTAGACGGAAAAAATTGAGGCTCCTACCCGCGCTAGCGACCTTGAAAACACAAAAAAATGAATTTCTCTTTCTGTAAGTGAGATTATCAGAAACCCTCGTACAACTTTTTAGCTAGTATCCTTAAGTTTCATTAGAACCTCGAAAGTCACTAAAATACTATCCGCTTTAGAAACCTTTACAAAAAGAGTCAAAAGTGGCCGTTTTTAGTATTTTTTGCAAAGGAAACTACAGCGTATTGTATTTCAATGACTTTTACTTACAGAAAGAGATTTTTTTTGTATTTTCAAGTTCGCTAGCGCTGGTAGGACCCTTAAGACTAAAAGTTGTAACGACACTTTTTGCGTAAGCCGTGCGGCGTACGCGTGTTTCTCTGTCTGTCTCTCTCTCTCGAACTTCATTCTATCCGGGTGTCCCTTGACACCTCTCAAGTTTTTTTTTAAATTAATTAAGTTCTTATTAACTAACCTATTGTGACCCAATGTTGAGCAAAGCCTTCCCTCCCACAAAGGTGTAAACTTATCGAGGGAATGGGCGATAATATGGAAATTGATAATACATATGCGTCCAGCAACCCACTATTACTTTGATTCCATTTTTCCATCTTCACGCTCATCATCACCATAAATGAGACATTTCGGTTTAAGACGAGGTTTTCCTAAACCCGAGGGGGATCATTGCGGGGTGGTCCGCGACATGCCCCGTACGGTATTACTTATTGAATTTGACTGTGGAGCGGGAAGCGCGGAATAAACGCAAAATGACGTGGAACGTGTATTTTATAGTTTTTTTATAATTTAGCACATTCTCTCTAGTTCTTCACGAATAGTATCTACATATATCTTTTTTTTAATGTTAGTCAATCGTAAATGTATAAAAAAGTGGGTCTAGCAAAACGATTTTTCTTCTTATCAACCGAAACCTTGTCTTAACGGCTCCAGGCTCTGCATACCCCATAACATTCATTAGAGATAAAGACGTGAGAGTGAAGGTATGTGTAAAATTAATAGATGTGTCTTTATTAACTTTTGACCGATTTAGCTCATGTATAAATTTAAAAGACTTATTCTATTCATCTACTCATAAAACCAAACCCGTATTAATTTTGTAAAGTTCCAATCAATTAATGCTAACTTTAAAACATACATACAAATTAATAAGTGATGTTCATAAAAAAATTAACCCTTTATTTCTGATGATCTCTCATCAAATCGAAAGTAATAAAAACAGACCTATAATTTCATTTTTAAGATAAGCCTTCTAACAAAATACTCAAGTTTTCTTACAATCTCTTAATTTATAATAAAAACAAATTTAAAGTAATATTCTGTTAAAGAACAATAAGTGTTTTATAAATGAAAACTGTTTATTTTGTTCAAATCTCAGTGGTTAACTTCAAACGGTCTCAACAAACTTGAAACTTTAATAATTAAGAAGACCACAATTGTTTGGAACAAATTACTAGATGTTATTTCTAAATAACTTCGCAGACCTTGAGGTGGTGGAGGATTGGCTCACCTTATTTTTACGTCAGGTATTTTTTTAAATCATTTAATATTATTTGTTTCATTATTATAGAGGTATTAAAACTTAGGAACATATCAAATAGATTGAGCTGGCCTCAAAGTAAGTTTTTAAATTTGATTCATTGTAACTAGACATATTACGTTAGAAATCTAAATTAAACGAAACAAAAAATAATAATAAAAAAAAAAAGAAAAACCTCACAAATAGAAAACGTCTTGCAGATCATTGCCCTGCAATTATATAGGTGTTATCTTTGACAAAGGTATATAACGTGTAAGGGACATACCGATAATAAATCAAACCACGGGCACTAGATGTAATGATAATAAAAAAACGGTAAAAAACCAAAACAAAGAAGTACGACATTCCTATATGTTACGAACTTAACATTGAAACGCAGAATTTGTTTTTTTTTTTTATTTTTTACTTTTATTTTAATCATAATTTTATTAGTGATCTAGTATAGCCCGTGGTTCGATGTATTACGGGCATGTCCGTTAAACGTTATATATACAATAATTTTTTTATTTTTTATTTTTAATACTTTCGCTCATATTAAAAAGACCGTGGGTCTGAACATTTTCTGTGATCAATGTCATGATAGTCCATATACTTCACGTCTTCATCTCTTACGGGGTAGATAGTTATTTGGGCCATAAGACTCATTAGCTCATAAATCGCTACCGGCTATATTTAGCACCAAACTTCAACGTCATTGGGCGAAAGTAGTGGACAGTGGGTCGCGTCTTCGCTTCGTTCAATATTAATTTATCGACGATAAATATTCATGTTTGATTTAAGTAAGGGTGGAGCTGGAATTTGGGTAAGTTACTTTGAACCTGGCCGTGTTAGAATAGGATCAATCCATCTCTTTCTGTTACGACTAAAGGTCTAGGTACAAATACTTATTATCAATCTATACATATAATAAAACAGTAAAAAAATGGTCTGAACATTAGATATATTGCCAAAAAATGACGGAAATGCTGGACGGATGTGAATGAACTTGCTTTGGTATATAGCTGTTAAGCCTGGGCAACAAATAGGGTATAATTGATTTTGGAAACTAAAAACCTGATGCAGAACCATAGTGGTACAGCTAAACTGTAAGAAATATAAAAATGACGGCTTAGCAAAGTTGTTCAGTTCGTGAAAAAGTTCGTGACGGAAAAACCTTACCCTTCTATCCGCTAAGTCTGTATCGATCGAAAAGGAACTTTATTCCTATAAAGATTATTGCTGTTGGTACAATATGGAGATATAACTAAAAAGATGAGGTCACTGGTAATCCGAAGAGGACGAGAAAGGTTTCTCATATCCTTTTAGAAATGAGTAAGTTTACTGTAGACGTATTAGTCACGCGACTTTCTTCACTTTACTCATATAACCAATTCGGTAAACTCGTAAATTTCTACTTGTCGGGTCAAAATGGTACCAATATCTATTTTTTTTTTTAAATATATAGGGACAAATTACACTGATTGAGCTAGCCCCAAAGTAAGTTCGAGACTTGTGTTATGGGATACTAACTCAACGATACTATATTTTTATAATAAATACATATATAGATAAACATCCAAGACCCAGGACAATTTGAAAAAGGCCATTTTCCAACTTGCCCTGACCGGGGATCGAACCCGGGACCTCTGGGTGACGGACTAGCATGGTGACCACTGCGCCACGGAGGTCGTCATTACCATCATTACCAATATCTATTACCATACCAGTTTCTATTTAAAATTATTTTGCCGTGTGGTTTCCGGCAGAGTAGAAACAAAAAGACCTGATGATGATGATGATTTCAATTTATATTTGACCAGCATACGTATGGCCATGGCGATTACTCTGTTGTTAGCCTCATTTAAATCCTCGATGATACACGACGTAGGGCAGTTCGGACACGATAGAAGGTGGCCCATCGACTGAATGGCACCGCAGTCGCAAAGGTCGTTATCAGCGTGACGTCATCTAACTCGGTTTCTCGACACCTCCCAACACTAGTCCAGAGTCTATTGACAGACTTCCAGACTGAACAGGGTTTCTACCTGGCGGGATTTCTCTGCAGGTGGTAGGTTTAGGTCGTAAGGTGGATATTTGTTTATCCATCAGTAGTTTCTTCGGCTGGTATGTTTGGCTGCCTAAGGAAGCTGTTGCGACTCTTTTTGAGAGAGGAGGTGGGTTCTGTCCGTAGAGGAGGTGCCTCTTATCGTTTGACTGCTATGCAAAGGTCTCTCCCATCCTCTTCCACTTATCTCTTTCCTGTGCCAGGCTCGTCCATCCCTTCTGAAATGCGTCGACATCGTCTCGCCAGCGCTTTCTTGGCCTACCCGGGCGACGGTAACCATCTTTAGGCAACCACTCTGTTGTAATTCTGGCCCATCTCTTGCTGTGCATCCTACTGACATGCCCTGCCCAATTCCACTTTAGCATGGCGGTTTTATATCCCACATCAACAACTCCTGTTTTTAACTCAAATCAACAAAGCTATTCAAATAAATATCTACTCAATGTCGTTAGCGATATGGTTTAATTTAGCTTGCGTCAGAACTCGACACCTTTTCGTTTAGATACCTAGAAGTGCATTGCAAGCCAATTTCATTCTTATTAATACATACGATTCACGTCACTGAATTTACCACTCCGGAGTGGTCGTCGCGCACATAGTAATTAATGTAGGTAGATTTTTGATATCTAAGCGGGGAGTGACACAGGCCTGACGTAGCTTTTATCCCGGAATTCCTACTGGGAGCAAAGCCCGCGGGCATAGCTAGTACCTCATAATTTCTCTGAACTTTCGAGTACACATGTTAATCTTAAAAGCCTTAGTATATTACTGTGTTCATGTTAATTGTCAAGAACAATAGAAAATGTATGAAATGTTTGTGTAGAGAGTTCTTGTCAGCCTTAAATGTTCGGTTGTGGTTTTGTTGTCATAAATAATAAATCAGTATTTGCTGTTGAAGTAGGCTTAACTCACACCAAGAAGGAGCGATTGGGCGAGGGCAAGAAGGAGCGAGCTTTCTTTACTGCCAAACCATAGTCACCTTTATTTCTATGTATGAAATGCATGGAAAAGCTTGAAAAAAAAGAACTTGGCCGCTTATGGACGCTCGTAGTTGCAGGCTTTTGTTTTGTTCAAGCTATTTTTTGCTTTTTGCAAATAGAAACACAGGTGAACATGGTTCGAGAATGTAAATACGCTGCCAGCTGCTGCCGTTTCCGTGTGAGTTTGTTGTAATTATTATGTCTTTATCCCTAACGGGGCAGATAGAGCATATTGGACCCTGTGATTCTAAGGCATTCTAAGCAGCAACTTTACTCATGTGGGAAAAGAATAGGTGCATATTTTACAGAAAAGTAATGACAGTGAAATCGCGATTTCGTGTGGAATACCACAGGAAGGATATTGTGATTACATTTCTAAATAGAACATGAAACCGTAACAACAGAATTAATTTAAGTAGTACCTGGGCGACCGAGCTTTGCTCGGTTACAACATTAACTACATTTTTAAACTTGTATAAAAACAATACAAAATAATAAATTATTTATAAACTTGAACATAAAAAGAACAAAAGTAAGTCACCGAGTGGGATTCTAACCCGTAACACTCTTTCTAGCGGTTCGCATCCTAAACTGCTGAGCCAAAACGGATAGCGGCCGGCGCGACGAAATTAGCGACCATATTCTGTGTGAAAGAAAAACGCATGAAAACTCGAAAACACTCGTTTTCCCAAACATAAGACTAATCTAGATTGATTGTTTACCCCCAAAAACTTCCATATACCAATTTTCTGCGAAATCGTTAGAGTCGTTTTCGAGATCACAGAAATTTATAAATATAGTATAATATTACATACAGAACGGTATCTCCCCGCTAATATGCATCCCCGTCCCCCGTCCCTGCACCTCTCCCCCGTTCTCGTCTTGTCGAGATGACCAGGCGCAGCCGACCACTCAACACCCTCCACAGGCAAGAAAGGGGGAGAGGTGCGAGGGGTCCGTAACTTCGAGGACGGGGACGCATATTGCACGGGACCTAAGGGGATCCCGTTCCATACGTAAAACTTATATCAATTCCGTGCCAAAACCACATTTATTTCAGTATTCAACCTTTTCAAACTCCATACAGAATTATAAACTTTTTACAGCGAAATCCCTTCGAACAATCCTGCTACCCTGCTACGCAGGATGGGACGGTTTTCGGGACGACTGCGCCCTGATAATAGGACCCTCGAAATTCGGATTTGGACAGGATACGAGTGGCAAAATTTTTAAAGGCTCGAAATATTTTTGGGTTTTTTACTGATGTTCATTTTCGTGACGTAATTCCTCAAGCGTTAATAATGCGTGTCCGGTTTGTTTGCTAAAGACATCATTTCTTTTATAAGACGAAATTTATTTTTTGAAGATTTTGTTAGAGGAAGTAGATTTTTTTGAAGAAGGGATTATTTTTTGAGGACACTGAGCAGCTTAGTGGACCGGCGGGAGGTTTTGGAACAAAGTTCCTTTTCGAACGGTATAAACCACAGCTAGATCTTGTGGTAAAAACCGATCAAGGGAATGGGCGAGATTTGAGTCATAATGACGATGCGGTAAGCAACCCTTTACCATTTTGATTCCCGTTTCTCCAACGCCCACCGTCACGCTATGCGTGGCCTTTGGGTCTTACGGCCTACCCCGTCAGGGATAAAGACGTAAAATGTATCTATGAAGATCCTCTTCGGACGGTACGGATGGGAATGGCTCGACAAAAAAAGTTTGAGAATTGGTCGGCACTTTTTTCCTTCACAAAATTTTTTAGGTGTTCCAATTTTTCGGGAGTGTTTTTAGGGGATTTACCTTTTGTAACTTCGTTTTAACTGAGAGATACAGGAAACTCAATTTTTTCCCGAAGTCTTTTTTGAAGGAAGAAGGTTTTTGTTTTTTTTTTTACGTAGGAACGTAGGCTAGGCATATACAATGTCCTTTTTAATTAAGTACAAATATTTTAAGTCCATCATTTCGAACAACTATTCCCAATAAATGTATATCGAAATACGAAAAAAAATATTTCATTTTCGATAGTAATGCTATCACGTGACTACTTCGATTTGTATGAAAACCTAAAAATTTTTTTACGTATTTCGATGTACATCCATTGGGAAAAATTGTTCAAAATGATGGACTGAACCACCCCTTAAAATATTTGTACTTAATTAAAAAGGACATTGTATATATATTTATTTATTAACAATAAAGGTATAATAAATTAACATTTCCTGACCCAGTCATCATATATTCCAACTACAACACGCTCTACTGGACATTTTCAGAAGACAGTAGTTAGCAGCAATCAAAGCAGGCAGTGCGGCCTGACGGTAGACCCGTGCTGCTTCGGTGCTATGTCAATATGCACTTTCACTATATGTGGAACTTCACGATCACATACTGTTTCGCGCTAGAACGAAATCAAAACAACCTAAATTAGAGAAAGAAAAAAAATAGTCGCCACTTCTTCGCGTGTTCACACTCGCACACGTTTTGAGAGCTATCAATCATCTTACCGTATATGTATTGCTGTGTTGTTACCGGCAGATTAGAATATGACCACTCCAAGTCTTCCCGTGGATGTCGTAAAAGGCGACATAGGAAATACGCTAAACAAAGCTTATATCTCTATTATTATCATCATCATCAGGTCTTATTATTCTCCACTGCATGAGCACAACCCTCTCTGTACTACTACAGCCATATTTGGTCAGAGGAGCTAGAAGATTTGGCCTACTCTCTTCACGCTGGCTGGGTTGGAGAGGTCCTAAGTCGCCTTTTACGACATCCACGGGAAGACGAAATAAGATTAGTCGCCCCGAATTGTAATCTCGTGAACCCATGCATTGCATATTTGCAAAAATCCCAATGACCTTCATTTTCAAGCAAGGTCAAGTTTATTTGAGGAATTGACGTCACGATGAAGATTCTTTGAGTAAAATTGGCAATTACCATTTACGGCAGTACCGTACAATTTTCACTGTTACTGTCATCTACCAACACAACAACTTGACAACAACCAACATAACGAGGATAATTTAAACAGGAAACATTGACAGTTGACAGGTGTTATTGTTTTTTCTTCAAAGCTGTGTCTCGTCACTTCCGGTGTAATATTTAAAATGACAATATCCTGATAACACGTAGATTTATTTATTCCAATGTCTGTACTGTCCGCTGGTTATAGGCTATGTGACGTCACAGTAAATTCTAAATGGCGCTATCGATTGGTAGCGCCATATTGAATTGATTATGGCGTTACATTATGGCTTATGGGCCATAAACAAATTGAGTAAGTTCCCGTAAGACTGATTGCAAACTTCGATTGCAAAGCTCTATTCCTAGAAAAAAATATCATTTCAAATAGCACAGCGTATGTGTACAGATTTTTCTTTTAACATTATAATAACAAAGGATATGACTATGAGGAATGTTATTTGTTTGGTATTCGCGGATTTTTTCAGATTTTCCGGTTCTTTGACCGGACAGATCTGCGAAAGATGGATAGGGCTGAGAACGAAGACGGATTGTTCCTAAAATAGAATGTTTCTTGATGGTTAATTTGGGATAATATATAACAAAAGCGATCAATAGTTATGATAATATCAAGACTCAGGTTTGTTTGCAAACTCTTTATCGTACATAGATACTATCATAGAAGCAAGCAATGAATACAACGTGGAAGGGAAATAGGGAATACTCATAAAAAACAAACCACGGGCTATACTAGATCACTATCCTACTAATATTATAAATGTGAAAGTGAGTTTGTATATTTGTTTGTTTGTTTGTTTGTATGTTACCTCTTCACGCTTAAACTACTGAACCGATTTGGATGAAATTTGGTATGGATATAGTTTGAGACTCGGGGAAGGACATAGGGTACTCTTTATCCCGAAATTCCCACGGGGAGCAAAGCCCGCGGGTACAGCTAGTAGTATAATAAAATTAGAATAACAGTCAAAAAAATAAATAAATATATAACGTGTAAGCGGCATATGTGTAATAAATCAAGCCACGAGCATACTAGATCACTATAGTATTAAGATAGTAAAATAACAGTCTATAACTAAAAAAAACGACATTTTGATACTAATTGCCTGGGTGGCTGCACACTTTTGTATGTACGAAATTGCCAATTTTTTTGTGTTTTATTTTACTGTTATTATAATTTCATCAAATCAAGGCTCTATCTACCCAATTGGGATGGAGACATCATAAGTACAATACGTATTTATCTACAAATTTATTTTATACTAGCCGAAGCCCGCGACTTCGTTCGCGTGGACTTTATGTCTCTGGAAAATGCTCATCAGGCTGAACAACTTTTACTAAGGCGGCATTTTTATATCTCTTAAAGTTTAGCTGGACCATTATGGTTCTGCATCAGGCGTTCCATTTTCCAAAATCATTTATACCCTATATGTTGCCCAGGCTTAATAGCTATATAACAAAAAAGTTTCATTCGAATCCGTCCAGTATTTCCGGAGATTAGCGTGTACAAACAGACAAACAGACAAACAGACAAACAGACAAACAGACAAACAGACAAACAGACAAACAGACAAACAGACAGACATTTTTTTTTAAATTCTTACTCTATTACTACGTCTCCATCGCCCCCAATATTTTTTTTGGAAATATATTTAATGTACAGACACACTTTTTTTACTGTTTTATTATATGTATGTATAGATAAACGAAAAAAATACATAATTTTATTTTATGATATTAATAATAGGTACGTATTTATTTGTTAAATATTTTTTCACAACATGGGCACTATTATCTTGTGGGTACCTATTTTCTATAGAGTTGATTAATGTAGCGAAAATTGCTCGCGAATTCCCGGGTAAATCCAATTACAAAAGTAGCTCTGAAGTAGTTAGTGGTTCTACAAAGTAGGAAACACGACTTTGTTTAACTATTTAATTGGAGAAGGTGTGAGTTAGCCCAGTTTGCTAGATTTTCTCGACGAAACGGGTCTCTCACCTCATTACGTTCTTCGTCAAAATACGAGTATCTATTAGAAAAACTTTACAGACAGAAGTCAGGGCCGCTTGACTTACAGGCATCTTCTAGCATGACGAGAAGGTGGAAAAAGAAAGCAAAAGCAGATCGTTTTCGCACATTGATGAAAAACCTCAAGGAGGAAGCAGATTTTAAAACAAAACTGTGACTGATGTGTCTATGCCTGTTTTTTATAAAGAACAATAAAAAGATTAGATATTAGAAGTTGTAGTTTGTGTAGTTGTAGAGTACTTCATCATCATCAATACATAGAGTTTATGATTTTAGAGTTTCGCAGTCACTGTGACTGTTATTGGTATTACGGGACTTATGGTATACTTATATATATATGTCTGGCAAAAAAAGATATTAATCGCGGTAAGTACCATAATATTATTAAAATCAAAGTTGAAACACAAGTACAAAACTTCCCGCCGTCTAAGTATATACCTGCATACGACATGCGCACGCCTATCTTACGCATAGCGCGCTCAAAATTTTTGAAATTTGTTGCATATAACTTGTGTCCCGTCACACATCAATACAATTCAAATTGCATTTACCGAAGTCCCATACTCGCACGTTTAGCTACGCCGCGCGCTCGCCTTGCTTCCGCCTTGCACCCGCCTTACGCCCGCCCGGCGCTCGCCCCAATTGGACATCGGTAAATGCAATTTAAGTTGTATTGATGTGCGATAGGAAGCATGCAAGGCGCCAGCAGGCGTTCTAAGCTTCCTGCGTGAGCTGGCCTAGTTCGAGAACTGAGGCCGGCGTCAGCTTCCCACGCAAAACGGGACCAGCAAATTCGGGCTTGATAATTGTCCTCGATAGATGTAACAAGAAGTAAGTTAGATGTGTGATAGGACACATATATACAACACATTTCAAAGCGCGTTAGGCGTGGGTTAGGCGTGCGCTTGGCGTACGCGTGTCCTACATAATGGATTTCAATGAGATTACCATTATTAGATAGAAGAATTCAAGAAAATATACACAGTATATATAATATTATAGTAGTAAATAGTAGAACGGACAAATCACACAGATCGAGCTAGCCCCAAAGTAAGTTCGAGACTTGTGTTTTGGGATACTAACTCAACGATACTATATTTTATAACAAATGCATATATATATATATATTTAGATAAACATCCAAGACACAAGATATTACATAGCCGTGCCAAGTCAGTATGAACCGCTAGTAAATAATATAATAGGCCAATCTAAATAGGGCTAACGACAGGGTCCGAAAAGTATGATTGTTATAAGTCCGTCTTTTAGATTATCCAAAAAGAATGGATCCGTATTTTTCAGTTTATCAAAAAAGTAAAAATTCACAAAGGTACGGAGCGTCAAAGTTCTGGAGTGGGAGCTTGCTACGTCACCGCCAAGTAAAAATCGTTCCCAGCCGTGACGTCATGCGAAATTTATACGCGCTGTATCTTTGTCATTTTTGGTTTCTCAGTAAAAAGAAAAATACATGTACAATATTTTTTAATAATGTAACCGATGGTCCAAAAATATATTTCCATTCGTCATGCCCATAACCCCAAACTTCTTGTAAAGGTATTGTCTTCTAGCTATTAAGATTCGATTCAAATTCAAATTGATGACCAGCCATTAATAGTTACACTGAATTAAAGGGTAGGTCTGCAATTTCTGAACTAAATTGGATGTCAATTGAGTGGAAATGGGTGTATGAATTGTTTAGGAGAGTGAATCTTGCCGCTCTTGTCTTCCATCTAGGAGTGTTATCGTGAATAGGCAGTTGGATTGAAACACAGATAGGCAGTTGGATTGGAATATAAAATAAATAAATAAAATAAATATATAAATTACACCGATTGAGCTAGCCTCAAAATAAGTTCGAGACTGGTGTTATGGGATACTAACTCAACGATACTATATTTTATAATAAAGACATTTATAGATAAACATCCAAGACCTAAGACAATTTGAAAAAGGCCACATATTTTTCGTTTAGCAAAGTAGTTAAAATTCACAAAGATAGCGCTTTGAAGTTTCGGAGTGGGGGTAGCGTTGCCAGGCGTCCGGATAAAGCCGGACACAGTCAGGGTTTTTGGTTGCGTGTCCGGCCAAATTAGAACGTGTCCGGCCTGTCCGGCTTTTGTTAGGCTTTTTACATTTCATGAACGACCAAGCGCCGAGCGCGGCCAAGCGCAGGCGTTCATTCCTCGATTGATAGCGCATGTGCCGTACGTTGCGTTGCGTGGCAGCAAGATTTATGATAATAATCAAAAAAACATGGTTTTACATACATTTTTTATGTTGTACCTAATGCTGAGACAAATTCCTCAATAATGTCCGGCTTTTCTACCCAAATGTCCGGCCAAACTGGCTGGTCTGTCCGGCTTTTAGGTTTGGGGACCCTAAGTGGGGGTGATTTAGGTCACCTTTGATTAAAAATCGTAGGTAAAAATATCTGTCTAAAGAGCCGAATAACAATTTAGCAACATCCGAATAAGATCTAACAAAATATACTGAAACTATTTTAGGGGTGAATTTAGTCCATGATACTAAAAAAAAATCCCCAAAAAACACGTATCAAAACATGAAAAGTAATTTGTGACCTCCCATACAAGTTAATCGATCAGCTGATTCGAGTTAGTATTTAAATATAATTTTTCAATATTTAATTATATTGAAAAATATTTTTCTTGGGGAAAGTTATTCGCTATCACGGACTGAATTCGCCCTTTAAATAGTTTTAGTGTATTATGTTAGACTTTATATTCTCTTCTTCATTTTAGAGAATTTTTGGTTGTATCCTCTGAGCTATTTTTATTTCCAACCATTTTACATACTTTTTGTATCAACGAATTTGCGGGCAAAAACCAGTAAATTATATCAAGTTATCTCACTTTGTTTGTTACAAGATTCTGCTAACAGGTTTTCGTGTTGAAATACGCAATTCAAAACATTTTCCTCAGTAGCTTATCTTTGTTATTCCATTTTCTATGATATACACGTATTTTAGGGTTTATCCACCACTATTTAATGATCCATTAGAGGTAGAAATCAAATTATTAAATTACTTTCGTTGATATCTTGTTATGCATTCTTCTTTGCTTATGCTTTTATATAAGTGGCTCAAACCTAAAACAGTTTTTTTAAACTCGCTTAAAGGCATATGAAATAAAGTTTCCCGGTTAGGTCAAGATGGAAAATTATCTTTTTTAGATTGATTTGGGTCTTGGATGTTTATCTATTATATTATAAGTATTTTTTATAAAAAAAGTATTATAACACAAGTCTCGAACTTAATTTGGAGTTAGCTAAGGCCACGCGTAAAAACAAGACCGACTGCTTTAGGTGTCCGGAGCAATTCTAGAGTAGCTCAAAATAATGTTTTAAATCGCACTTAGCAATTCATCAGAAGCGTGTGTGAAAAATTTCTCGCAATTATAAGGCACGTGATTGATTAGAAAACCTATAATATATTAAAATACTTAACAAAAAGACTATTCAAGGTATCCCGTGACCAAAGTTTTGGTAAAGGTTTGCCATACAACTTTGCCTTTAAGCCACATGGCTCAATGGTGATAATGTGGTGGGGCTACAAATTTGTAATTTTTTTTTTGTTTTAGTTCTTACTTCGTTTTAATTTAAATTTTACACCGAGCACAACACAGATACACTAGACAGTTTGAGCGAGCCACAAAGTAAGCTTTAAACTTGTACTCGTATAATAAGTTAACTCCAAGATATAACGAAGATCAGTTTTAATCTAGATCTGGATCAAATCGGGGATCGAATTCAGTACCACGGTACGAAGGCCATCTAATATATCCATTTGTTCTACGAATCATATGATCCTAGTGGAAAAACACGTATTTCCATGTCTAGAAATACAAAGACTTAACACAAACTCGCTTACTCCAGCCATTTCTCTCAGCGCTGAGCGCGGCTCTAACGACAATACCAGGGGGATTAAACTACCCCATTAAACTTCCCTAACTTACAAGCTTAAAGCGTTTTAAAAGGTCCATTCATCCAGGGCAGGATTTTTGGTTAATATGTTTCTTTTTTCTCTCGTTTTTCATTATTTATAACGAATTACTTGTTTTCTGTGATCTATGTATTATTCTGTTTCGTAAGTATAGTTAGTGATTCAGTTTGTATATATAGAGTCACTGGTAAGTTATACGTACATGGACATAAAAATGGACCGTATTACTAAAACTTCGCTGTGTGTCCGTCTGTCCGTCTGTCTGTCACCATACTGTATGTCAAGAACCGCGATATCTACACAGTTGAAAATTTTACAAATCATGTATTTTTGCCGCTATAACAACAAAAACTAAAAACAAAATAAAATAAATATTTAAGGGGGGCTCCTATACTACAAACGCGATTTTTTTGCCCTTTTTTACTCGATATCAATAATGGCAACCGGTAGGCACTTGAAATATTCACAAAATACTCAGTTGTATTTTTACTTTAAAATTAAAAAAATAAATAAAATAAAATAAATATTTAAGTGAGGGCTTCCATACAAAAATCTAGATTTTTATAGAATGGCACGGAACCCTTCGTGCGCGAGTCCGACTCGCACTTGGCAGGTTTTTTTAAACCTTTTGCGGTCACTTTTATGGATTTTTTATAGTTTGACAACTACATTACCACGAGTGATAAATTTTTTTGTACCTATTCTTTTAACTTAGACCAGAATACTAACTTGGAGTTATAGCTATTGTAAAAACTGATTGGTAACTATGTTTCACGTGGAAACTGACATACTTTATGAGGTATGAATTCTAACAATAAAAAAAAAACCGGCCAAGTGCGAGTCGGACTCGCGCACCGAGGGTTCCGTACAAATTTAATACCTCTACGCGTTTATGAGGAAATGGGTAGTAAGTTTAAAATTATTAAAAAAATATATATTATGTGATGTAACTAAAAATTTATGGTTTTCGTAATTTTTCCTTTATCTATGCTATAAGACGTTGCTTCGTACCAAATTTCAAGATTCTGAGTTCACGGGAAGCACCCTGTAGGTTTTGATTCCCTTGCAAGTGTCGAAAATTTGCGGCATAAACGGCTGTATCTTTTGATTGCGTTGGCTTAGAAGTTTGATTTTTTCACAGCTTCAAGGGACAGTAGACCTGAGTAATAGATATAAATTTCAGCTTCATACCTCCACGCGTTCCTGAGAAAAAGGGTCTTGACAGACGGACGGACGGACGGACAGACGGACAGACGGACAACAAAGTGATCCTATAAGGGTTCCGTTTTTTCCTTTTGAGGTACGGAACCCTAAAAATGAGCTCCGTATAAAAAACAATAAAAAATACGTTACCATTTTGTTACCTTGTCGTAACTTCTGGACCTCGTTATAAGAAATACTTACCTGAAAAAAAACATTTTCAATTTATTACACATTTAGTCTAGTTGTAAAATTCCTAAATAAATTACTAATAAAAATATAATTATACGAAAGTGATAGATGGACGGCTAAACAAATTTGAAAATTAAATCAATAAATTACACTAAGTTGTGTTAATAATTGCTAATTCAACGATACTATATTTTATAACAAATACATATATAGTTAAACATCCAAGACCCAGGACAATTTGAAAAAGACCATTTTCCATCTGGCCCTGACCGGGGATCGAACCCGGAACCTCTGGGTGGCGGACTAGCATGGTGACCACTACGTCATAGAGGTCGTCTAAATAATGTACTTCTATTAACAATTCCTAACAGAATGTAACATTCCTGACATTTGTTATAAATGTAGGTATTAATGTTAGAAAATGTTTGCAAACATTTGAACAGCAGTGTGAGAGTACCATTAGACAAAGACACTTGATGATACCACTATAATGT
Source organism: Acrobasis consociella (assembly GCA_963555685.1). Lineage (NCBI taxonomy): Eukaryota > Metazoa > Arthropoda > Insecta > Lepidoptera > Pyralidae > Acrobasis > Acrobasis consociella. The sequence continues at coordinate 4,937,478 of OY743127.1, forward strand.
TATTCAGACACAAAAAGAAAATCACATGGAAATCCAAAAAGACGAAATAAACCGACGACTCCAAAGAAACAACACTTGCATACAAAAATAGTGTTACATATATTAAATAATGTATACTATATCCACCCAGCAACGTAATTGCGTTGTACAAGCATGAACTTTCTTCTACGTGATCAGTGTTGGTGCTAGCAAAGCTACTGCCCCTGGGCAAGAATATTCATGCGCCCCTTCCTGTCATCTATTGCTATAAAATCAAAGTTAGGTGAATAAGTAAAATGTTTAAAATGAATTGACAAAAAAACTTTTGTGTCAATCCTGATCCGACCTATAGGCGAGAACAGCTGGACAAAAGTCATGATCATCATATCAGCCACAGGAAGTCCACTGCTGGACAAAATTTTTTTTGGCCAATGTTGAAACCGAGACGATTAAAATTGGTCATTAAGCGATTAATGACAAACTTTATTTGTCGTTTCGGCTAGAAAGTTATTTTTTTATTTATTTTTTTGGCGGCTATAACTTAGTTATTCGTTATCTTATCGATTTTACACATTTGTTAACTAAATAGTCACTATTGTGATATTTTCTTTTATTAGAAGCCTGGGATAGTAATTGAAAATGAACATACATGAATACAAACTCAAGAGCTACAAGTGTCACTAGTGAGGATCGAATTCATGTCTCACAGACGCACAGCCAGAGCCTAAAACAGTGGGCCACCGTGGGCTTAATTCTTTCCACACGTGGCATTTTTTTAATTTTCACTATAAGTTAATGAACTGCGTATAGCGGTCACCGAGATTTCGTCTGTCGGCATTGAGTGGTAGACTCAAGCTGATCTTGTGATCGCTGACCGGCTCTGCATTATCTCTTGCATGACCTTTTGCGTATGGAATGCACGGAAATTTAAGGTTAGTACTCGTTAAAGATTAATCATTCACTACATTTTTACATACATACATATTTCCACGCCTGTTTCCCATGGGGCCGATACTATGGATTTCCACTTACTACGATCCTTGCAAACCTCTTTTAGACATTTTTAGACTAGAATTAAAAGGACAGGACTAGAATTTCATCATCAACAACAACATTACCGACATAATACAACATTATACGCCTCTTCACTCTCAACCTGCCCAATATAAGGTGTTTATCCTACTTACACCACCACAGTACGTGTTCAATAAAAGAAAGTATTTATATAAGAAGTTCACTTAATCTTCTTAAAAGGCACTGATAATCTTGATAAATGTATTCTATTCTTACGGTTGCCTATGTTTGGCGTGTTTGTCATATTGTTTTTCACAGATCACGTTTGGTAGAACATGTCTAGCTTATTTATTTATTTACTAAAAAAAAGGTAAAAAAGGTGAACTAAATGCTAATGCATTTTCTACCAGTCAATCTGTTGGAAAACAGATTGACTTAAAGTCTGTGAGTAAAACCGCGGACAGACAGACAGAGAGATGGCGAAACTATAAGGATTCCTTGTTTACTAACAAAACCCTAAAAAGTAGCTGTAGATGATGAGTTATGTAATGACGCAACCGGGAATGTGCTAGGTAATTTAAAGTTTAACAAGTTTCAAGGTTGAATGAACATATAAGTCACGTGTAACCGTTATAAAAGTTAACATAGAAGCTCGGAGCCCGGTGGGAGTACTCACTACTACCGCTTTCACAAGTTAAGCAACTTCGGGCGTGGTCCGGATGTGTGACCACAAGGCATAAACAACTGCTGCCCTAATGGGTTGGAGAAGACTCATTGATGTTTATAAGCTTTGTTTAGCTTGTAGTTCATCTGCTCTTTACAGACAATAGTATGCCCGCGGCACAGCGTGACTAGTGATGGGTCGAGGGCAAAAACAAATTGGGCATAAATGGGCATAAACGGGTGTATTGGGCAAAAAAGAGTTTACGCCTAAATCAATGCCTGATCGTTGGGCGGAAACAAATATATAATTTTAATAAGCAGGAGCAGGAGCTTTGTAAATCATAACTAATAAAATAATTTGGTCATAAAATAATCAAAGTCACGTTAACTCACAATTAATTGTAGCTTACTCCAAATAAATTCTAGTCACGCGCTCGCACTGCGTCGACGCAACTGGAAAGCCGAAAGAGTGATATTTTGCCTGTTTGGACTAAGTCATTAACGAAATTATCAATTTCAGTTTTTTATTGTCAATTTATTAGTCGTAATTTCAGGTCGTAATCTAATTATGTTTTGTGCATACTCAAACAGCGTGCTGCCCTAATGGGAGAAGTCTCATTGATGTTTATAAGCTTTGTTTATCTTGTATTCTTGCGGTCCTTACAGTTATGCTAAAGTATACCCACGACACACTGCCGCCGACCGTCACGCGACGGTAGCGTGACACATGTCTATCATCAGATCATCACAAACATCGCGGCACGCTCGTCTGTAAGAGGCCTTATTCTACGTCATCCACGGGAATACTTGGAGTGGTCCTATTTTACTCTACTGGGAATTACCTATCGTACAGTCGGCCAACGAGATACCTGGGCCGGCCCCCTATCTATATTTTGCATTTTCTCTTAAACTCAAAATAAGATTAACATGAAAATTTAATAAAACTAACATGAAACACATACATTGTTGAAATGAGTTGCCGGGTTACTTACGTAAATATTCAGCTATGGCCGGCAGGAAACAAGTTTCTGCCAAAAGTGGCCACTTTTGAGCAGCCAGACGGGTTGGAGAGGTTTCACTGATGTTTATAAGCTTTGTTTAGCTTGTATTTCCTAAGTCGCCTCCTACGACATCCACTTAGAGGATCTGGAGTGTCTTTTCTACTCTACCGGAAACCACACGGCATACTTTTCTTTTTTATATTGCACGGTATTCGCCTTAACGCTTAAAGGGGTAGAATGAAACATGCCTGGCAGCGTAGACTTCACAGCGAGAAACAAATGTCATTTATTTTCAAACGCGACACAATCTTCAAACAGAACGCCCCAAGCCTGGCTTCCACATTATACTGTACGTCATTTGAACAACAAAATTGAATGAACACCCTCTTTGCACGATAATTTTCAAGCTACGATGAAAGGTTTCAGCTTGAGTTGGTGTCAACATCAAATAGAGAGAGTATAGAAATAAGACAGAGTCAACTAACCACAACTAACATCAGCGTGTCTCGAGTCGGTGCGATACGGCCTGTAGTCCTGATGAAGACCTCAGGATGAGGTCAAAACGTGTCGGCAGTAGCTGACTCTATACGTAAGTAACCCGTTCACTAAGTATAATAATGATGTATCTCACGTTAGTTTTAATCAAAACAAAAATATAGAAAAAATGTTAAAAAAAAAAACAGTGGCAATGGCACTCGTCATTACGAGACCCAACTTTGCACTTTCTGTCATGTGGGTCTGGAAGAAATGGAAAAACTAAGAATGTACCTGCTGCTTCTCTTCCCGCGCAGATCGTGAAAACCGATCCAGAGAATACTCGAAAATGCGATCGCTATGAAAGCAATGCGGCTCTCCCAGCACTAGTTTGATTCATTTTTAGGGTTCCGTACCCAAAGGGTAAAAACAGGACCCTATTACTAAGACTTCGCTGTCTGTCCGTCAGTCCGTCTGTCCGTCTGTCCGTCTGTCCGTCTGTCCGTCTGTCCGTCTGTCCGTCTGTCCGTCTGTCCGTCTGTCCGTCTGTCCGTCTGTCCGTCTGTCCGTCTGTCCGTCTGTCCGTCTGTCCGTCTGTCCGTCTGTCCGTCTGTCCGTCTGTCCGTCTGTCCGTCTGTCCGTCTGTCCGTCTGTCCGTCTGTCCGTCTGTCCGCCTGCGGCGTCAGCGGCTTGCATCCAGCGGCTTCCTTGGTTAGGTCGTCAGACCACTTTGTGGGTCCTACGCTTCGCTTGCCTGTACGTGGTCGCCATTCGAGAACCTTTTTGCCCCATCGGCCATCGGTTCGTCGCGCTATGTGTCCCGCCCACTGCCATTTCAACGAGCTAATCCCCTGGGCTTTGTCAGTGACTTTAGTTCTCCTACGAATTTCCTTATTTCTGATTCGATCACATAGAGAAACACCGAGCATAGCCCTTTCCATAGCGCGTTGCACGATTTTGATCCTTATGTAGTAGTAGTAACCATAAATGATACACCGCTTTTATAAAGCGCTTCTTCTTTATCGTGTGTGTTAATGACTAACACTAGTGTCAGAGTTTTAAAACCGCCTTAAAGGCCTCTGACGTGGTTTTAGGTAACGACCAATGTCAAAGACAGTGACCGGGACCGACGGCTTAACGTGCTCTCCGAAGCACGGATCATCTTACTTATTGGACGTAGCGCTATACCTGTGACATTAATTCATTAAAAAAATACTGCTGTATTCACAAATTCTTTTTCTGCACTCTCCATATTTTTATGTAGTATCAAGAAGATTGCGTAGGTAAACGCTGTTAAAAGAGGTATTACGTGTACATTCGTGTTGATCTCAACACTCACCCACCTTTTTCCCTCATTTCCAAGTGTTGGTAAAAGGACTTGGATGAAGTTCTTTCAGAATCCATCCAGATTACGTTCTTTTGGCTTATTTTAGCTTATTGGTTTGTCATCATTCGAGTATATTCCCAGTTGCATCGTCAGCGGTAACGCTTCAGAGCGTTGTTGGGTTTGCTACATGACCTAGGCGATTTGATGAGGTTAGTGGTTTTTACACAGAGCGATTGCCCTCTGACCTCCACAACTCATAGTGTAGACTAACTCCTTAGATAGGTTTGATGAGCAAACGCTAGATGGAGTTCGGGATCCACAGTTTAAACGTGCCTTCCGAAACACGGGAACATCTTTCTTTTTGGATAATCAGGTAATTTAATTCTGCAATATTCTAACCAGATTGAAAGCAACTTTTCATAAAGTATGCTTCCCTTTGAGATTCGAACCCAAAACCTCTGGATCACAAGGCCTTGACCACTGGACCACAGAGGCTGTCAATTGGTTTGTACATAATATATAAGTTCCTGGGCGACCGAGCTTTGCTGGCTTAGGTATATCTCAAACATTAATTACATTTTTACAACTTGTCTAAAAACAATAAAAATTAAAAAATTATATATGAACTTGAACATAAAAAAAAACAAAAGTAAGTCACCGAGTGGGATTCGAACTCGTAAGACTCTTTCTTGCCGTCCACTAGACGGTTAGTGGCCGGCAATTAGCGACCATATTCTGCGTGGAAAGAAAAACGCATGAAAACTCGAAAACACGCGTTTTTCCAAACATAAGACTAATCTAGATCGCCTGTTAACCCCCGAAAACCATATACCAAATGTCAGCGAAATACAAGAGAGGTCTCATTGATGTTTATAAACTTTGTTTTTTTTTTAAATCATTCATTTAAAGTTCAAAAGATAATATAGGTACATCGAAATATACCGAACCACGAAAACCTCGCAGGGTTTAGCTTTTGTTTCCTTAGTCGACTTCTACGGACTTCGAGTGGCCCTATTCTACTCTGCCGGAAACCAAGCGGTAAAAAACCAGGTAAAAACACACTAAAATCAATATTTTAGTAACACCTAGAACTGAATGTATTTACTCCATACTACATTTCGATGATTTTATGATACAAATAATATGATACAATTTTTAATGGGCCCATTAGTAAACCGCGATGTCATAAACGTAATAATAATGTGTTTTATAGACATTCATTAATGTAATTACTTACATGGCGCGTTATGTCATATACAAGTTGAATTACTCGATATGTCTTTATAACATAGTTATATAGGCACCTATTTGTAGTTTAAGTTTATTTTTAGGAAAGGTCCTGTTTTTGCCAGTGGATTCTTAGAAATAAGGATTTCTAAGACTCCACTGACCGTCTGTCGGTCTGTCACCAGGATTCTATGTATTCTATGATTCTATTTCTACGGATTCTAGGTATCTCATGAACCGCGATAGCTGGCCAGTTGCAATTTTTACAGATAATGTATTTCTATTGCCGCTATAATAACAAATACTAAAAACATAATAAAATAAATATTTTAGTGGGGCTACCACAAAAATGAAAATTTGGGAAAAAGTACTGGAGAAAAGACTGAGGATTGAGACCGATGTAACACCAAATTAGTTCAGTTTTATGCCCGGCAGAGGTACAAACGACGCCATCTTCGCAATCCGACAGTTAATGGAAAAGTACAGGGGTACCCACAAAAACCTGCATATGGCATTCATTGACCTGGAAAAGGCTTACGATAGAATTCCACGAAAAGTCATCTGGTGGGCCATGAGAATGAAAAATGTGCCTATTAAGTATTTTTTCATTCATTTGATTCGTGCCATGAACAGTCAACCTGTAACGAAGGTAAAATCCGCTGCTGGAGTAACAGAGGGATTCGGTATAACTGTTGGCTTGCACGAGGGTTCGGCTTTAAGCCCTTACCTCTTCCTGATAGTAATGGATGCTTTGACATCAGCCCTACAGGAAGAAGCCCCCTGGTGTATGCTATTTGCCGACGACATCGTACTGGTAGAAGAGGAGGGTAGAATGGTGCAAAATAAACTAAATATGTGGAGACACACCCTTGAAACTGTGGGCTTGAAAATCAGCAGAACCAAAACAGAATATCTGTACCCTTACCATCGATAGTAATAAAGTACCAGTTTATTCTGATTTTAAGTATCTGGGTTCGTTACTCCAGCAGGACGGAGATGTTGACAGGGAAGTAAAGCGCCGAATCAATGCAAGTTGGCAGAAATGGAGAGAATTAACCGGTACAACATGTGACCCAAAAATGCCATTGAAGCTGAAGGGCAAAATCTATAAATCAGTTATAAGACCCGTGATGTTATATGGCTCTGAATGTTGGGCAATAAAAGTACAGGACGAGAAGAGGTTACATTCAGCCGAAATGAGAATGTTGCGATGGATGTGTGGGGTGACACGAAGGGATAGGATTAGAAATGTATATACATTTATAATCCTAAGTAGCGTAGGGGGAAGTATAAAGGTAGCACCAATAAACGAGAAAGTAAAAAGCAATCGGTTGTCTTGGTTTGGACATGTAATGAGAAGAGAAGATCAACACGTAACAAAAAGAACTTTAAACATGAAGGTAAGTGGAAATAGGGGAAGGGGAAGACCAAAAAAGAGGTGGATGGAATGCGTAAAGCAAGATATGGGGGTAATAGGAGTAGATGTTAGTATGACGGAAAACAGAGGACTGTGGAAAGAGAAGACATACTGCGCCGACCCCAGATAATGGGATAAGGTAAGGCAGATGATGAGTGGGGCCACAACAAACGTAATTTTTTATAGATTAGTACGGAACTCTTAGTGAGCGAGTCTGACTCACACTTATCTAGTTATATTTTATATTCAAACAAAAGACGAGAGTTTGGAAGGTGAGTATTATGGCAGAATAAATTTAACATTCTTTAAGACACACTATGACGAATTGACCACTAGAAAGTTTCATGTAAATCCATTCTCATTTATAATAATTAGTAGGATAATTTAATGGTAAACCTTCTATGTCTTCATCATCAGGTCTTTTTGTCTCCACTGCAGGAACACGACCTTCTCTGTACTACCAGAGCCATACTGAGCCAGAGCAGCCAGAGGATTTGGCCCACACTTTCCTCGCTGGCCAAACATGTTAGAGAGGTCTCACTGATGTTTGTAAGGTTTGTTTAGCTTGTATTTCCCAAGTCGCCTTTTAAGACATCTCTGGGAGGGCTTGGAGTGGCCCTATTCTACTCGGAAACCAAACAGCGACTTAATATGTCTTGTAGGTGTATACACACAGCCCCATAGTCATTTGAAACATTGTCTCTATATTTATGTATAAATCATTAGTAATAACGATTTCATGGTATTGTGTTTCGTAGCGAGAAAGCGGTTTATGATAGATAATGCGACTTTAATGGTACCTACAAAGAGATAAAAAGATAATCGAAGAAAATAATTACTTTTCAAACCTATGAAGATTGTTCAATGAGTATTGTTGTGATAAACTTTCCCCATTGATGAGCTAGATAAATGATGGTTTAAAAAAAAACATATGGCAGCACTGTGATGTCAATGTAATGTATAAAATATGTACAAATGTCAAATAATAATATAATAAATTACGTTACATTGATGAATATGCATATACATAAATATTGAAAACAAAATTTAAATACATATATCTTAAAGTACAAATACCTATAATACAATACAATCCAAATACATTATTAAATGACGAACAAAAAATACGTACATAAATAATTAAATGATACTTATACAGATATAAAAAAAAAAAACAAAAACAGAAATAAATAAATTGAATTTTAATTAATTTTCTTCAAGGTACTATACTAACTAACAGTGACACGATTCCTTCTCTCTCCTATTGCAGCGCCCATCAGGGTCCTTAAGTGATTATGGAATCATCTATGTATTAACTTGCTATCTAATCTGCATGTACTTATTTGTCATTTAAGGAAGCAATACATTATTGAATATTGAGTATTGAGTATTGAGTCAAATGCAATCGAGTTAGTTTTGAATGGTCTTAAACGCTAACCGTCTTATTATAAAACGCAGACTAACTTTGTTACTAGGTTTAAACCATTATCCGACCAAATCAAGTTGACCTTTTCAGATGAGAGTGTCACATCTGAAAGGACATATTACTAGATATCAACCTGTTCAGGTTGACGGATAATGGTTTAAACCTAGTAACAAAGTTAGTCTGCGTTTTATAATAAGACGGAAATAGTCTATGTAGTAACTCGTCTAAAACGCTCATTGTCTAAATCGCATGACGTCATATTAGGAAGTGGTCTAAAAATTTATCTTGCCCAAAAATGCGGTGGACTCTAGTTATTGGACCATGTTGATATGTTTTGCTCCGTCAAATGTATCTTAAAGCATCAGCTTTGTAAACCTGATTTCACTGTCATCAGGTGACCCATATTTTACAAAACCTTCATTCAACGACCTCCGTGGCGTAGTGGTCACCATGCTAGTCCGCCACCCACAGGTTCCGGATTCGATCCCCGGTCAGGCCAAATTGGAAAAAGGCCCTTTTAAAATTGTCCTGGGTCATGGATGTTTATCTATATATGTATTTGTTATAATATATAGTATCGTTGAGTTAGTATCATGGGATACTAACTCAACGATACTATATATTATAACACAAGTCGCGAACTTACTTTGGGCTAGCTCAATCAGTGTAATTTGTCCCTATATATTTTATTTTTATTTTATTTCATTTATTTACTAAGATAAAGAGCTTGATGGGTCATCAGAGCCATAGTTTGTATGTCCTGGAAACTATGTTACTGGATTTGATAGAGATTTTTTTAATGCAATATTTTTATTTATTTAATTGTATTATAAAAATTTAAATAGGCAGACTTACGGCCCAGAGCCTTTTCTACCAGTGAACCTACAGGTGATGCAGAATAAAGCTAATGCATGGTAAATACAAATGGCAAATACATGGTAATTTTTTAACCTCCATCCAATCTTTGGGAGCAAGTTCAAGACATGATACTACTGCGTGTTTGGAATAAAAAAATACTAACGTGACTAGATTTATTCTTAAAAAGATATTTGAGAAAGCTTTTAAAATATATAGGTACCAAATAGTATCAAAAAAGTATTTTTAATTTGTCATTTCCCAAACTTCAACTTCGCATTAGGTCCAGACGTTCTGACGCTTGTATACTTAGTTAATTTGTTGAATTGATGTGCCTGCTGTCGAGCGCTACTAAGGGCACACCTTTGAAAAAGCCGAAGAATATACTAGCTGGTGCCAGCGACTTCGTCTGCGCAGGATCACACAATATTTTTATAAATTGTAGCCTATGTGTTATTCTGATGTAAAACCTATATTATTGTAAAGTTTCAATCTTAAATCCATTCAGTAGTTTTTACGTGAAAAAGTAACAAACATCCACCCATACTTAAAAACTTTCGCGTTTATAACATTAGTAGGATAAGTAGTGTAAAAAGCCGATGTCGGGTTAACGGTACGCCTAAAATGAAAAAAAAATAGCTTAACCAGTTTTGCTACTTGCAATTTGGTTAGTATCTGAATACTAAACTTTTGTTCTAGTCAGAAGAACCATGGAGCTTTGATAAAAACACATTTTATTTTGGTGTTTTAAGGGTTCCGTAGCCAAATGGCAAAAACGAAGCCCTTATGATTCGTCATGTCTGTCTGTCTGTCTGTCGGTCTGTCTGTCCGTCCGTATGTCACAGCCACTTTTTTCCGAAACTATGACCTATACTGTTGAAACTTGGTAAGTAAATGTATTCTGTGAACCGCATTAAGGTTTTGACACAAAAATAGAAAAAAAAAACAATAAATTTTGGGGGTTCCCCACACTTAGAACTGAAACTCAAAAAAATATTTTTCATCAAACCCATACGTTTGGGGTATCTATGGATTCAGTCTTCAAAAATTATATTGAGGTTTCTAATGTAATTTTTTTTCTTAACCGAATACTTTGCGCGGTAGACACTTTTAAAGTGGAAAAAAGTGTGTGTGTGTGTGTCCCGTAACTTCTAAAATAAGAGAATGATAAAACTAAAAAAAATTATGATGTTCATTATCATGAAAACTACCAGCGAAAATTGGTTTAAACGAGATCTAGTAAGTAGTTTTTTTTAATACGTCATAATTCATAAACGGCAATTTACCTTTCATTCAATCAACTTAAATATAAAAATTAAGAAAAACATACTACAAGACTTTTATATTATGTTATTTGCTACTACGGAACCCTTCATGGGCGAGTCCGACTCGCACTTGGCCGCTTATTTATTTTGGTAACGTGTAGCAAAATTTTTTCGCTTCTAGCAACCATTTTTTTTCTCAGCGGACGAGTCAAGTCATTGGCCGAATGGACTATAAAAAATCAACCACTTTTTGTTCGTCTAAAAATATTTTTTGTTCGCGTCTCATGAATATGCATAAATGAAAAAACAAGGGCGGTATGGACGATGGAAATTCGATACCTTTTATACTTATTCAAAGCCCTAAAACAACCAAGACTGTATTTGATAGATAAAGGGTCTTAGTCCTCGTACACAATACGGTATTTTAATCAATTTATTTGTATTATTCATACTTATCAAAAAGTACGATCCGAAACCGAAAACAAAATTATTTTTCATTTATCTGCCCAAAAATAAGTAAGTTATAAGACTTATAAGCTTTTAAAATCTGATGGGAAGAAAAACTGTCAAGTGGAAGGGACATACCTGTTTTTTTAGTTTTTGACTGTATTTAATTTCATACTATAGTGCTAGTATAACCCGTGATTCGATTTGTTACGGGTATGTTATGTCCCTTTCGAGTTGTATATGATGATATGTACTACTTCATTTAAATAATAGTAGTATACGATTTCACTGTTTTAATAATTACCTTATAGCACTATCTCGTGACAAGGTAGAGATATAATTTTGTTTATAAGGCGGGATTAGTCGCTGTTCGTGCGTCCATAGTTTTATGTAAACAACAGCGTTGGTTGCGGTTCGGGCGTTCTACAAAATGACAAAAAAAATGTGATCCTAAGATGGTAGCGGTTCGTGCGCTCAACAAAATTACATTATTGCAGTGGTTGCGTTTCGGGATCTCTTCGATAGACTATCCTCGCTAAGTTTATTGAAGAGATCCCGAAACGCAACCACTGCAATAATGTAATTTTGTTGAGCGCACGAACCGCAACCAACGCTGTTGTTTACATAAAACTATGGACGCACGAACAGCGACTAATCCATAAGGCGATGGTTGCACGTAACGTAGAATGGGAGCCCGTATTAACCTCCCGCCTATCTGTGAAATCAGCCCAAAAGTTATTTCTACTGACTTGAAAATCGATGTCAATAAATCTACATCTGAATCTCAAATTCGCAAAACACTCAGTTTGCTTATTTAGGCGCTTTTCAAAGGCCTTCGGTTTGATTCTAGTGTTTATTCATGTACTCTGTAATGAGTCTTCAGAACTAGAGCTAAGTGAACTACGGACTCCTTGAGAGTTTGCCAACTTGGACTTTGAAGTTTCAAGTTCGAGATTGCGATGCGAAGTTAGAATCGTCTTATTGTTGTTTTGTTATTGAATATTTCTTTGTTACTATTTGTCCGGGCGAGCGAAGCGTCATTTTTGAGATTGGCAGGAATGCTTTTGTCCGGCTGTCCGTCAGTTTGTTTGTTCGACTGTTTTAGCCTACAGGTCGCTCATCTCATCCGATTCTCGAGAAATTTTATAAGACTGTACGAAAATTATATAGAATTTTTTCGTCGATTCAGATTTTCGAAATTTGTTAAATGGTAAAATAGAGTGGTTAAAACCTTAAAATCCTATAGAGGGAATAGGCGAGAATTTGAATGTTGTCATTACAGCTAGCAACCCATCTCTACGATACTCACGTTTAGCATATTAGTAAATTAAAATACTAATATGCTAAACGTTGCCTTTAGGTTTAACGGCCCTAGGCTCTGACTACCCCGTAAAGGATTAAGTCGTGATAGTGTATCTAACCACACTGTACTGTTTTTGAGCCAAGAATCAGCTTTCTGGCTTTCTGAATATCATCACTTCGCCCGTCCATAAAAAAAATAGAATGAACGAAAATGTACAGAGGGTCGTGCTCCTGCAGTGGAGACAAAAAGACCTGATGATGAAGATTTGACATCAACAATTGTGCAACAAAACAATGAATGATTAATATCCTATAATAATAAAGATATATTTGAATTTGAATTTGATGATGAACGAAGATGTGAAATCATATTATTATCCAATTTTCACAAAACTAGTCCAAATTATTCAATTGTGATCCAAGAAACCGCATTCTTCAGATAAGAGTTAAAAGGCTATGATGGCATCTTAGTTCCAGTTTGGAGTCGTTCCAAAACACATTACCTCACTTTATTACAGTAGTCTACGTAATTGGCTTGTCAAGTAATTTTCAAAAAGATCTGATTCGCAATCCTTTTCGAGGAATAGCCTCTAGGAGAAGATTTCTCAAATCAGATTTTAAAATAAGGTCTTACCTATTTAGATATTTGCAAAAAACCCATTGACCTTTATTTTCAAGCAAGGTCAAGCTTATTTGAGGAAGTGATGTCACGATGAAGATTTTTTGAGTAAAGTTGGCAATTTCCACTTTCAGTACTGTACTGAAGTGCCATTTTTGAAACGCGATGTCACCTAAATTACTGGTTTTTTCCATACAAAAACCGTTCGTTTATTGACTCCACGTTTCAAAAATGGCACCCCTGTATTATATGTCACTGTCACTGTCATCTACCAACACAACAATTTGACAACAACCAACATGCAGACGGTAATTTAAACAGTAGACATTGACAGTTGACAGATGTCATTGTTTTATTAGCGCTAAATTTAAACTTCGATTGCAGTGTGTCGTCACTTCCGGTGTTTTGTTTAAAATTATATAAAAAAATCCTGATAAAACGTAGAATTTTTATAATCAAATTACTTTCTTAAAATTGTCTATATTTTCGATTAAAGGCACTTTTAACACTTTCATATTTCTTAGTTGACAAGCTAATTGGGTATTTTCATTTTGATGTTTGCACTTCTTATCTCAATAGTAAAAACGGCGAGAATTTGAGTGAGATGTGATCAGAACAGTTATAAATGCCAATAAACATTTAAACGTGGAATATTCTTACTGTATTTCTTCCCGCTCAGATCGTAAAAGCCGATGGAGGGTATAGGAACTGTCATATGACATTACGGTCCAGGTATAAAAAATGGTGACGACAAGCTTAGTGTAGAGTTAATTTTACGTGATTTAAAAGTAACATTTTTTTTTACATTGAATTGACTGAACGGAAAAATCCGGAATTTTTTAATGGTAAAGAAGAATGTTCCTAACTGCAGAAAATATAAGAGGTTTTCAAAATAATTCCCTTCTCTATGACATCAATCGGCTTTTACCATCTGGGCGGGTAGATATACAGTTAGTATATTCCAAGTTTTTACTTTTCCCCCAGACCAGCATATAAAAAATGTAGTTATGAATATTGTTTACCCATTTTTCCAGTTTGCAATTTTGATAAAGGCGAACCCTTGCTGCATAAAAATTGAGTTAACCCAATTGGAAGACAGCCAATGCGTTCTGGCAACTGTTTTGCGAGTAAACAATAATTTAGATTGCTATACTAGTGAGTATTTATTCAACCCTATTGAATTGGCTTGTTAACTAAAAAATATAAAAGTGTTATAGGTGCCTTAATAGAAAATATAGTCAATTTTAAAAAAGTAATTTGAATAAAAAATCTACGTGTTATAAGGATTTTTTATGTAATTTTAAATATTACACCGGAAATGGCGACATATAGCTATCGAAGTTTAAATTTTTCCTATGCCTGCACTAAAAAAACGATGACATCCGTCAACTGTTAATGTCTCCTGTTTAAATTACCGTCGTCGTGACAGTGGCAATATAATATAGTGGTGCCATTTTTGAAACGCAAAGTCACTAAACGAACGGTTTTTTGTATGGAAACCCATTCGTTTAGGTAACATCGCGTTTCTAAAATGGCACTCGATTTACTGAAAGTGGAAATTGCCAACTTTACACAAAAAAATCTTCATCGTGATGTCACTTCCTCAAAAAGCTTGACATAAAAAGCTTGCTTGTGAGACCTTATTTTAAAAACTGATTAGAGAAAGCTTTTCCTAGAGGTTATTCCTCGCAAGAAATTGCTAATTGACAAGCCAATTTGGATAAGTTTTCGGGGGTGATTGAACAATGAGAGTTTTCAAAAATATGGGACACCAGGTGACAAATCAACTGTTGTGATTGGACCATCTGTTGACGGTTTCTTTTGCTTGACAAATGTATTCAATAACAGCATTTCCCTACATAAACCCGAGGAAAACTGATAGAAGCACTTATAACAAACTTTTGTACAACAAACTTGGACCTATACAACAGCGGACGGTTCTAAACAGACTCCCAAAGGAAGAGGCATATGCCAAACCCATTTCACAGGCTTTTACACAAAAGTTACGAAACATCTTGATGACCTCCGTAGCGTAGTGGTCACCATGCTAGTCCGCCACCCAGAGGTTCCGGGTTCGATCCCCGATCAGGGCAAGTTGGAAAATGGCCTTTTCAAACTATCTTGGATGTTTATCATATATGTATTTGTTATAAAATATAGTATCGTAAAGTTAGTATCCCATCACACAAGTCTCGAACTTACTTTGGGGCTTGCTCAATCAGTGTAATTCGTCCGTAATATTTATTTAATTTACGAATAAAATAAACCGATCCCTGTTATTGAGACCTTATAAACTAAATAAGCCCTATTGACCTTAGCCGTGGCACTGGGCCAACGCTCATATGGTGCGCATGGGAACCGGATAAAACTGGTTTATTCCAGTTTAATTCAGAATCAACGGTAAAAACAGGATGGCGACTTGTCCTCGGCCATATAAGTGATAGAAGAGTAATTTTCGCATGTCTCTGTAATTGGAAATAAAACGCTTGATGTGTGACATGGTTATAGTCAAATGTAACCTCAGCTCTAATGCTGTGAAGCCCGGGGTCCGATTTCCCGCTTTTTCCGGTTTTTCCATTCAACTACAACAACATTCTTGTAGCTTGATGTATGTGCTCCTATTAAAGACAAAGACGACCCGTCAATGACATATCTCCTCTCGTGCATATCTTGCCCCATCTTTTTTTTTTTTTGACGCGGAGAAAATCCCTTCGGATACCTTACCGGTTACGGGACACCGGTAAGGTTATGTGGTGTTACCACTAAAAACTCCGCGGTGTCACCTCTCAGCTGCTATCGGCCGGGACCGTGTGCTTCTTCATGCTCCACAGCCCCGGCGCGGCCGGCCGCTACTTAAGCGGCCCCGGCTCGCCAACGGCCTCACGGCACCCTCTGCTGAATCAGAGGGGCCGGAGCAACCGCCGCCTTGGCCTCTTGGCCCAAGGACAGGCGCGCTGACACGCACACGCGCCTGCCTTCCACTCCGGAGGGCTGTCAGTTGGACGATGGAATCCCGTTTCCACCGTCCAACCAGCCCTCATAATTTGGGGCCACCTGACGGCGACCGGGGCCCACACAGCCGGCCGCAGGGGATAGGGAGAGCGGCAACGTAACACCGACACTCCTCTTCCCCTGATATCTTGCCCCATCTGCCTTAAGCTTGACCAACCTTCTGCTGGGAACTTGATTTTATTTTGAGCTTTCGAAAGGTTGACTGGAAGAGATTGCTATGCGATAAGTCCGCCTTTGTATGATAATTCTGTCTTATAAATTTTGGAACGAAGTTCCTTATCGCGCGTTGCAAAAGAAGGCTAGACGGAAAAAATTAAGACCAAAAGCTGTAACGACACTTTTTGCTATAGTTGTAAGCCGTGCGGCGTGCGCGTGTTTCTCTGTCTGTCTCTCTCTCTCCTAATTAATCTAAAGGAACTTCGTTCCATCCAGGTATCCCTTGACACCTCTCAAGTTCTTTTTTCTGTTTTTTGTACCTTTTGTTTATGATTCAATAAAGAGTATTTGTATTATACTGTATATTGTATGCGAGTACACAAAACAGAATATTCCACGGAAGAGTTTTAGTAATTCGTCCCATGAAACATTTTATGTTTTCCCGGATATACGGTAATCCAAGGACACTATTTGCATAATTGTCTATGGACACACGTGGACGTTAGGTCTTTAATGATTTAGTAAATTACCCTATTTACACTTTAGGCACCTTTTGTTATTCGCTCTCTCACGGTTCCTGTTTATATCTGCCTACTACACTATCACGTCTTAATCGTTAATGAGGTCGACAGAGCTCAAAGGTCTTGCGGTCCTGAATAGAATCCAGTGCTGCAAGACCAAAAGCTCAGAATTAATATAACTTGTACCAACTGCTTTTCTTCCCGTGCATGTTAAAACATACTTATCTCAATAATATGTAACATCTTTATAAACACTGTTGTGCAATAAATGATTTCTGATTCTGATTCTGATTCTGCAAATCAAAGAAGCCGATCGACGAAATGGGCGAACATGCGAATCATGTAAAGGCGATGCGGCTAGCAACCTATCACTAATTTGTTTCCTTATTCCAACTTGGCCACTTCCACATACGAAAAATAAAATAAAACAATGCTAAAGTGGCCTTTGAGTCTTGTGGCCCTGGGCTCTATCTGCTTGAAGCCGCAAGACCCAAAATGCTCTGTATGTCCCATTAAATAAAGACGTTGTATTTACCTAGTACCTATATTAGCCATGTGGTTTCTGACAGAGTAGAATAGGACCAATCCAAGTCCTCCCGTGGATGTCGTAGAAGGCGACTTAGGAAAAACAAGCTAAACAAAGCTTATAAACATCAGTGAGACCTCTCCAACCCGTCTGGCCAGCGAGGAGAGTGTAGGCCAAATCCTCTGGCTATTCTTACCAAGTATGGCTCTGGTAGTACGGAGAGGGTCGTGCTCCTGCAGTTGAGACTAAAAAGACCTGATTATGATGATTATGTACCTATGTATATGTCTGCCTTCTAAATCTTCTAATAATATGCGACCGGGTGGTACAAATAATAATATGCAATTTCTTCGTCTCAAATCCCTTATATCTTATTGACAGTAGAGTTAATTGTTCTGACTCCAATAGGCAATTCATCGAAGCGAAATTTGTCTAGTGAAATGTACTTATGGCTCAGACATCGTGGCACCACGTGTAATATGGTAGGTAAATCTTTTGTTAGATAGACGTGCAAAAAAATGGTCGATGGGTGAAAATATAAGGAAGTCGTGCGAGGCTAAAAATCCGTTACCATTTGTAATTACTGTTCCAGTATTATTTATACACAACAAGTTCTGTGTTATATTATAAACAAAACGTGGAAGGGACATGCTAGAGGTCTCCAAAAAGACATTTTCAATAACGGACGGGTTATATATATACTTGTTATACAAAATACTATTAATAGGTACTTCAACTTTGCCTGATTAGTAATAAACGTGTCAAAAAGATAAAACTTTCTTGTCTATTAACATTTTATCTATATCTACTTGTATACACAAAATAAAACAGTTAAAAAAACTGTGTCCGTACAATGAATACATTTTCGAAAAAGAATATTTGTAATACTATGGAGACAATAATAGACTGAGAATTTAAAAAAAAAAGTCTGTTTGTACACGCTACTCTCCAGAAATACTAAACGGATTCAAATATAATTTTTTTATATACATATACAGCTGTTAAGCCTGGGTAACATATAGGGTGTAATTGATCTTGGAAAATGGTACACCTGATGCTTTTATACAAAACTAGCTGTGCCCGTGGGCTTTGCTCCCCGTGGGAATTTTGGGACAAAAACTATCCTTAACCTTCCCTGGGTATCAAACTATATCCATATTAAATTTCATTTAAATAGGTTCAGTGGTTGAAGCGTGAAGTGACAAACAAATATACAAACTCCCTTTCGCATTTATAATATTAGTAGGATTCAAAGGCTCTACAGGTTAAAAGAAAAAGCTCATATCTTTCCGCGTAGATCGCAAAAGCTGAGCGAGGGATAAGGCGCAAATGCGAATCATGTTAATAGGCGATGCGGCTAGCAACCCATCACTATTTTGATTCCTGTTTTTCACCTTATACTTAGACTATTATCACGCTATTAGTAGCCTTAGTAGGTAAGAGTAAGGTTGTCTACCCCAGTACGGATAAAGACGTGATAATATGTATGTATGTATACAGATACATTTTCACGTCTATATCCCTGACGGGGTAGACAGAGCCCAGGACCGTTAGGCCCAAAGGCCACGCTTAGCGTGGTGGTGGGCGTTAAGATGGAAAAGGAATCAAAATAGTGATGGGTTGCTGCCGCCCATTCCCTCGATCGGCTCTTACGATCTGCGCGGGAAGAGAAGCAGCTGGTACATTCTACGTTTTTTCTTTTCTCCCAGACCAGCATGGAAGATTATATGTATGTAATGTATGTATAAATAATATCCAGTACTTCCAGTGCATACGATGGAAACGTGACTTGGCGACACATTAGTTCATAACAGGTCTTGAGATCGTTTCAAAAGTTCCTTCGTTACTGTTGCTGCATAAAATAATCGAGAGAGAGAGAGAGAGAGAGAGAGAGGGAAAGAAAGGGGTCGTTCCAGAGATGTATGGGAGCGGGGCCAGGTCATTGTACACCTACCTAAAATTAGTAGTTATACAGGATGACTTTTTAACCACCTGCTAAATTGACATATAATGAAGTACATCGAAAATTATGAATTACGTATTTTTTCTTTTAATACCGCTCAGTACTAAAATCTCGACTTATAACGTCTTAAGTTTATCCCGAAAAAACTCATGAAACTTGACCTCGCGCGCCGTAGTGCCTAACCGCGGTAATAATAAGCGGCGTCTAGGACGCTACTCTGGCCGTTGACCTCTCGTAGATTCGTTGATAAATTGCAAATGCCTAGGTAGGTACTTTTAAGTTGCAAGAAAATTTTTCCTTTATACTTTTTCAGGCCTTGTACCGTCAAGGTGCATAAGGTTCAGGTTACTACTACGAGTAAATACGTCTCAAAACTTAGTTAGTAGGTAACAACACAAACAACTAAACATTCAACAGTAAAAAAATAATAAATACGAGAACGTAACTAGGTTTACCTGTGTACCTTTTGCAACTAGGCGTATTTAAAAAAATTAAATAAACTTATGGACCATGAGTCAATGATTAATAGTCACAATAATTAAATGTCCTCTAAAATCAACTTACCTAAAATGTACGTAAACTTACAGTCATACTTAATGAAATGCTCAAAATGGAATTCATCTTGGTCCACCAGACAAATCCTGGCCCTTTTACGAAGGTTTGGCACAGGTGTTCTTGTCAAACCTTGCACTCGTAAACATGGTACCTACACTCTCACTTTGATAGTCTCTGCGCACCGTTTAAGCGTTCCCCGCTCACAATGTAGCATCTTATCATTTCGTAAGAGCAAGGTTACACGCTCAGTATGGCATCAGTTCAGTCCATCAGTCTGCTCAGAATGACCGGAGAATGATCGTGTAACCCACGAACTGACAGACTGATGGTCCAGACTGATGAAAATTAAAATTTTGTCAGTCCATTTTGAATGATGAAAGACTGATGGGAGACTGATCGTGTAACCCGCTCGTATCATTCTCGCGTCAGTCCCCGTCCTCGACGCAATGGAGCATGACATAGCTACGAGCGCGCCGCAAGCGCCACCGCCGCCCCCAACGCCTCCACCCCTGCCCCCGCCGCCCCCAATTGAAATAGAAAAAGATTTTATAATAACGTTAGAGTCCTTGCCTAATTTATGGGATGATAAATTCAACAACTCAACATTTCAACAACTAACCGTCGGCTCCGCTGACTAAACGGCGACTGACGTACTTTTTATCATTCTGCTGTCAGTCTTGATTGACCGTGTAACCGTGAAAATCACCCATCATTCTGCCATCAGTCAAGTCAATCCAGACTGATAGACTGGAATGATGCCAAACTGAACGTGTAACCTTGCTCTAAACTCTGTGGGAATACATGGCGCGAGAGTCTCGAAGACGCGTGAGTCGTAAGAACATGCGTACGCGGCGGGTGGCTGTGGGCGACTGAGGGATGGGGCTGGGGATGAGCGCACGTGCGGGCGGCCGGCGGCGGTGTAGCCACGCCTCCACGCAAGCCGGCGACGAGCCGGGAACTACCTAGGTATTATTATTGCGCGATTGTTTTGCGAGTAACCACACGTGAGCGATATTTAGTACGAGAAAAAAAAATTCTGTGTGAATTATACATACTATTTTTTTTTCAAAAACGTGATCAGTAAGTGATACTTAATGCATGGGAAAAAATTAGCAGGTGGATAAAAAGTCATCCTGTATATGGTAAGCAATATGTTATCAATAATTTCCAAAAATTCATTCTATTTTTAATGTAGTTTTAGTTTGAAATGCCGTAATTAAGGTTATCTTTTTATTACTATCAACTTCGCGCTTGTCAAAGTGACTTTGACGTTTGAGTGACATTTAACGTTTATAGTCACAAATGTCACAATCGTTCAAGATGGTGTTTGTCAGTCAATCGTTGTTTGACTTTGACAGTTACTAAATATGACGTTATGTTACACATTGACGTTCAGAGGTGCCATTTTTGAAACGCGGTGTCACTAATGGAACGGTTCTTTGTATAGAAAAACCATTCGTAAAGGTGACTCCGCGTTTCAAAAATGGTACTTCATAGAGTGTGCTAAAAATGGTGCCACAAGGTTTTGAATGCACCTTATGGGTAGCCGCCATGACAGTGTCGCCATTAAGTAATATTACACTCGATTTTTAAGTTAAAGTCACACTCAGATTACGACGAATACAAAAACAATGTTAGCCTCATTACGTTTCTACTATTTTAACATATTTTTTGCGCTGGTGTACAATGACCTGGCCGATTATGGAACAACCCCTTTAATGTAGATTAAATTATCACGTTTTTAAATCTAACAGCGTAGATAGTGTTTTGTTTTGCTTTTCGATTGAGCTGAAATTTTGCACGTATACGTATATCGCGTGGCAATGCAATATTGTGATGACATGGAGCTGATCTGATGATGAAGCTGGAAGGTGGTCGTCTCTGTGATATGATAAAACAACATAGCTCTACCGAGTTTGGGCTCGATTGATTCGTCTTAAGGAGTACTTTAACCTGTTTATATCATTGTTATAGATAAAAGCTTGTTTTTAAAAAAATATTAAATATATACGCGACGAACCGATGGCCGATGGGGCAAAAAGGTTCTGGAATGGCGACCACGTACAGGCAAGCGAAGCGTAGGACACCCACCCAAAAGGTGGTCTGACGACCTAACCAAGGTCGCTGGAAGGCGCTGGATGCAAGCCGCTCTAGATCGGTCATTTTGGAAATCTTTGGGAGAGGCCTATGTCCGGTAGTGGACGTTGTGCGGCTGAAATGATGATTTAAAAATATTAACGCGTACATAGACTGCATTAGCAAAGTGTGACAGAAATACGATAACTGTCACCCTCCCAAGAGAAAAGAGAAAGCGATCAATTTGACAATGAAACGAGTTTTCATACTAAACGTATAACGCATTAGCGGTCTGGCTCAAACATTGTCACATTGTGGAATTTTCGAATAGTTCATTTGTAAGTTACTTTACCTTGGAAAGATGTTATCTTACTGCTTTGTTAATCATTCGTCGTAGTAGGAACAAATAGAAATAGAAATAGAAAATTCTTTATTTAGCGATAAATTATTTAGTTTCTGGTCTCATAATACCCTATGGATAACGCTTTGATAGAGCGAGATAGTCCTATTGCGACTTCTATAAAAAGAAAAAGAAAAAAATGCCGTGTTTTGTTCTTATCACCGACCGAACATTGTTCATGGTCGGTTTATATTATGTACACTTCAAATTGCATATACATAAAGTACGTATAGCCCGACCATGAAAAAAAAATACGTGGTACCTATCATTAATATGTCTTTTTCTTACCCCCGGTCGCTCGGTAGCAAATCTACACTTCAAGTATATTCTAAATCTTTGTTGTAACCTTTAGATCTATGGTTTGTTATTACAAAACATCAAAGAAAACATTGCTCACATGTTTGTTGTGAAACAATACTGTGTTTTCCTCAGCGCTCGCGGCTAGACATAAGATTTGACGAAAGTTACTACACGTACAATGTTTGATGATGGATTTCTACGTATACTTAAGGCCTATTCAGACGATGCGAGTTTATTGCCAATAGATAACTTACATGGTCTAAACGATATGTCAGTCATACAGATCTTTTATTCATCATCATCATATCAGCCACAGGAAGTCCACTGCTGGACATAGGCCTCCCCCAAGGATTTCCAAAACGACCGATCGGAAGCGGCCTGCATCCAGCGCCTTTCTGCAACATCGCGCAGGTCGTCTGACCATCTAGCAGGTGGGTGTCCGCTGCGCTTGCCGGTACGTGGCCGCCATTCAAGAACCTTTTTGCCCCATCGGCCATCGATTCTTCGCGCTATGTGCCCCGCCCACTGCCACTTTAATGAGCTAATCCGCTTGGTTATGTCAGTGACCTTCGTTTTTCTAGTAGATCTTTTATTGCTTCTATAAAATGGTATGCAACAGGCAAGAAACCTACATCGTCTCGAGGATTTGAAGCTGTTGTATACTTAACGCAACAACAACAACGCAACGTTGAAGCATGGACCGGTCGAAACGCTATTTTCCAACACTATTTCAAATCAAATACTTTTTTGTGAACTTCAAAACAAACAGTTTCTTTGGGATTTTGTATGAAATACAGGCAGATGACGTCATAGATTTTTGGAGTCAAATAGCGCTCCTATTATCAGGTTTTCTGCAATAATAAATTTAAAATCACGTTAAAATGGATATGTTTAAAGACAAGTGTGTTTATTTTGCGACGTTTTATTTTGTTATCAGCACAAAATATTTTTTTGTTTGGTTGAGGAAAATACCCAATTATATGATGGGGCTTCCATTGTTTTACTATTGTGTCTGGTATTGGCGGATCTCAAAAGTTTAATAGTATATTGTATGTGAGCCCGTTCGTTATCGAAAATGTCTTTTATAGAGGCCTCTGGTCAAAGGTTATTATTAAAAATATAATTGGACGACCTACAAATAACAGATCTCTATAGATCCATTACTTAATTTTTAGCCAGAGGAGCCACCCGTCAAAAATTTAAATTTCTGGTTGGGCAGTGAACGTGTCAAAGGAGCGAGAAAATGTTATTCTATTTGGGCAGTTGTATTTTGTCGCCAAGGGGGCCAGGAAGAGGCTGGTGCCCCCCGCCTCTCCCCAGAGGATCAAAAATAAAATTATTTTATTTATTTATAAATTTATAAGGAGTATAAATTTAACAAGCGGACTAAAAGCCAGATAGTCTTAATATGAAACAAGGTTTAGAGATAGATCGAGTTATAAAGTCGATTTTAAGTAAGTATCGAGGTAAATCTTACTATAAAACAAAGTCAGTCTTCTCTCTTATCTTAGTCAGAGGACGATCCTTGGTTTATATATGAACCGCCTATCACCCAGGTCTAAATAGGGACTAAATTACGAAATAACCTCAAAATCATGACTTGTCACGACAAAACAGAGAAAATGTAATGTGACTAAAATAAAATAAAACTTAACATTGACTAAAATAGTCTTAAGGATAGTTAATTAACAAACGGTCGTCCTCCCGTACAAAATCAAATCATATAATTGAGCGCTCATTTATGTATATGATTTGATTTTATGAAAAGTAGTTCAGTATATTGGACCAAACTTGTTCCCAAAATTTTGCTGGTGATTAAAAAGGCACGCTCTTTTCTGTAATTATCAATTTATGTTCAATATCCTCTGTTGTAAATACAAATGGTAATGGATTGTTAGCCGCACTTACTACCACTATCCATCGACCATTTTTTGCACGTCTTTCTAATACAAATATTTGCGTACCATATTACAGCGTGGTGCCTCGCTGTCTGGGCCATAAGTACCTTTCACTAGATAAATTATGCTCCGATGTATCGCCTAATGGAGTCTGAACCATTAACTCTCCTGTCACTAAGATATAAGAGGTTTGAGACGAAGAAATTGCACGTTTGGCCAGCCCTGCCTTCAGAATGCAAATATATAAACAATCACGGCTTTATCACTAATAAACAGTAACATATATAAAAGAGAATATCTTATACCTTTAAACGAGCAATTCTTGTATATTTATTTATATATATATTTATTTATAAATTTCTGTGATCTCGAAAACGGCTCTAACGATTTTGCTGAAAATTGGTATATGGGGGTTTTTGGGGGTAAACAATCGATCTAGATTAGTCTTATGTTTGGGAAAACGTTTTTCTTTCCACGCAGAATATGGTCGCTAATTTCCTCGCGCCGGCCGCCATCCGCTTAGCTCAGTGGTTTAGGATGCTGACCGCTAGAAAGAGTGTTACGGGTTCGAATCCCACTTGGTGACTTACTTTTGTTTTTTTTAATGTTCAAGTTTATATATAATTTTTTATTTTGTACTGTTTTTAGACAAGTTTAAAAAAATTTAGTTAATGTTTGAGATGTAACCGACCGAGCAAAGCTCGGTCACCCAGGTACTTAGAAAATTACAAAGTACATTGTTCATAAGGCACTTAAGTTACATGCAGTAGAAATGAAAATGCTTAGAAAATAAAAAAATATGTGTACAATATTTTTTACCTACTTCACAAAAAGGAGGAGGTTATCAATTCATCGTGATCTTTTTTTAGTATATTCACCAATTACTCGAAAAAACCTGGACCGAATTAGAAAATTCTTTTTTGAAATTTTATTAAAATCATTTGAGTAGTTTGGGGGCGAGTAGGTTTTTAGTTTTAAAATATTATTAAGGCCATACCCAAATTTTCCGGGGTCCAGTGGCGCCGCCATTTGAAATAAATCATTTGAAAGGAAACGGAGATATCATTCAAAATTGTGTCTTGGTCAAGCCCTAGATAACCCTTAAAACTATTTTATGAATTACTGTTTATAATTTAAAGTGCGAACGTGAAGCTTTTCTACGCACATTAGCTAAAAGTGGCCGTTATTCGCAAATGTGCGTAGAAAAGCTTCACGTTCTCACTTTAAACTACAAAAAGTAGTTTAAAAAATACTTTAAATGGATATCTAGAACTTGACCAAGACACAATTTTAAATGATATCTCCGTTTCCTTTTAAATGATTTATTTTAAATGGCGGAGCCACTGGACCCCGGAAAATTTGGGTATGGCCTTAATACTCTAACTGATAAGTTTATAAACCAATGTATATAGTATAGTATAGTATCGTTTTCACTAGTTGTGTGTGTAGCGTAGAGAGAGAATGTAATTTTGGTACTTCGTGATGCGAATGTCCGTGAAAGTTCCAATTAGGGCTCCAACGGAAGATCAAGACAAAGGAGTTTATTTAATTTGTACTTTTAGAATTTGGATAAGTAATTATTGTGTTGCTTTTGTCCTACATTATGTAATTAGTCACCATGGAAAAGGAGACATTTGAGGTAGTAGTCTTTTTGGTAAAGTACTTAGACATACAGGTACATAGTACCTGATCGAATGTTTTATCTATCTATCTAGGCTAAAAATACTTTTCCTGTCATAATGCCTATTTCATGTTTACTATTTAGACATGTCTGTCTACAAAAAAATACATTCCTAATTCGAGTTTCTCAGCTAAATCTTCACTCATTCAGGCATTTCTTCCAGCCATTTGTAATTGTAATAAGTTAATAGAAGCACGAATCAACGTCCACTTCCGAGTTGTGAAAGTGAATACCGGAGCGGCACGAGAACGAAAGTGTGGCTAACATAGGTTCTTGTTACAATAACCTCAGTTATTTCACTATTTAGTAATCGAAAAGATGTTGTGAGGTCGGTCGTAATTGATCATTGTCAAAAAAACTGTAGGGACAGATGCTTACAAAAATCGAAATCAAAAATGATTACAATACAATACAATACAATACAAGTTAACATTACTGCACAATGGTAAAAAAAATTACAACAACAAGAAACAATACAGGCACAAAGGCGGACTTATCGCTATAAATGCAATCTCTTCCAGCCAACTTTTGGGTAAAGGAAAAAATAATTTGAAACTAGGTGGGCGCAGTAACACAGAATTATTAATAGTAAGTAATTACTTAAAGTACTATAATACTCCTTATCCTTAAAGCAATAATGACTATAGGTACTTATATTAAGTTGCTAAAAGTAAGGGCTGAAACCCCGAAACACAAAAGAATGAAGTATCGACTTCATTCTATATAAGGTCTAACAAAATATACTAAAACTATTTTAAGGGTGAATTCAGTCCGTGATACTAAACAACTTTCCCCAAGACACATATAACGAAGTATAAAAAATAATTTTTGGGCTTCGATACAAGTTGACCAATCAGCTGATCCTTTGTATGGAAAGCCAAAATTATTTTTTCTTATTCTGATATATGCTCCTTGGGGAAAGTTGTTAAGTATCATGGTTAAATTCACTCCTGAGATATATATTTTGTTACACATTATATTTATGGTACACCGCCATGCGCGTTATGTTTTGCTTAAACTTTGTAAACACAAAGAACCGTAACAGATTTCAATTAAGCTTAATAAGATGTACGTTTATGGACAAAACTAACGGTGTGACCTAAGTCTGTGGTATGAGCCGTTAAAAAGCAACAAAGATGCTAAGATTTCCCATAAGTTTATTGTCAGCCGGCATCATTATGAGTCGTGTCATGTGTGTTTAACATCATTGTCACAGAATTGATATTAGTATTTACAAAAGGAAAACTCCTAAGGTCCCAAATAATATGTGTCCCCGTTCCCCGTCTCCGCACCTCTCCCCCTTTCTCGCTTTTTCGCGTGTTTGGGCGGCAAACTCACACACATTGACGAGTGTGCGGATGTATGGCTTCATTTGTAGTAGTAGTAGGCACAAATGATATTCCGCTTGAAACTTACACATTGATATGTGTACGGATGCATAGTTTCGTTTGTAGTAGTGTAGGCACAAATGATATTCCACTTGAAACTCACACATTGACATGTGTACGGATGCATAGTTTCGTTTGTAGTAGTAGTAGGCCAAAATGATACTCAGCTTCTATGAAATACCTGTGCCATTGGCTGTACAGACTTTTATAGGAGACCACACACTACAATGATGTAACACAGCCTTGAATTATAAAACCCTCGTGTAAGACCCAAAACTCCAAAAAGCCACATTTTTTAAATAAATATATACGAACAAATCACACAGATTGAGCTAGCCCCAAAGTATGTTCGAGACTTGTGTTATGGGATATTAACTCAACGTTACTATATTTCATAACAAACACATACCTATATTGATAAACATCCAAGACCCAGGACAATATGAAAAAGGCCATTTTCCAACGTGCTCCGACCGAACGAAGGTCGTCAAAAGTCGCATTGGTAGGCGTGAAGATGGAAATAGCACTAGTGATAGGTTGCTAACCACATCGCCTATTGTGTTGCTAGCCGCATCGTACATCATCATCTCCTGACCATTTCCCTATTTGGGGTCGGCACTGAATGTCAACTGTTCCCACTTCTTTCTTTCATTCACCATATTTGCACTAGCCCCCTCGTTCCTTCATATCTGTTTACACATTTTTCCACGTCTCTCTGTCTTCTTATCCCTCTGCAGCCCTCCACCTCCAAATGGACCATCCTCTTAGCCAGATGTTCGGCATCCCTCCTCATAACGTAGCCATACCTCGGGAGTCGATGGCTTTCATCTTGTCCACTATTGGAGCAACTTTAAAGCTTCCTTTTATATATTCGTTTCGGTCTTATCTATTTCCTTACACCGCACATACACCTTAGCATTTTCATCTCCGCATCAAAAAATAAGATTTTAGAAAGCGCTCAAACAGACCTTATTTTTTGGAATTTTATAAATATGGAGTCGACCTTTCCGTCCGGTTTTATTTAGCTGGGCGAAAGTGAAATGGCGCGGATACTCCCTTCAGGTCAATAGGCCGTGTAAGTAGTACACTTGTTGGCCACTGTCAAGGAAATTCCGTTAAATGTTATGTTTATTGAATGATCTAGGGTTGGAAAATGTTAAAACATTTGTTTTGTTTCTAGGGTACCACAAGAGTAAAACGGGTCCCGTTTTTGCCTTTGGGTACAGAACGTTTTTGCCTTTGGGTACAGAACCCTAGACTTTACTATGACTCCGCTGTCCGTCTGTACGTCTGTCTGTCTGTCCGCCTGTTTGTCACCAGGCTGTATCTCATGAACTAAATTTTCACAGATGATGTATTTCTGTTGCTCTATCACAACAAATACAAAAAAAAATATTTAAGTGCGGCTCCCTTAAAACAAACGTGATAAGGGAAGAAATATAATTATGTTTATAAGGTCTCGGGTTATTTCAAAAAAGTAATACTAGCTGAAGCCCGCGACTTCGTTCGCGTGGACTTTGTGACTCCGGAAAATGCTTATCAGGCTGAACAACTTTTGCTAAGGCGTCATTTCATATTTTTTATGGTTTAGCCGGACCATTATGGTTCTGCATGAGGTGTTCCATTTTCCAAAATCAATTATATATGTTGCCCAGGCTTAACAGCTATATGACAAAAAAGTTTCCTTTGAATTCGTCCAATATTTCCAGAGATTAGCGTCTATGCAGACAAACAGATAAACAGAGAGACATTTTTTTCTATTCTTACTCTATTACTATGTCTCCATCGCCACTAATATTATTTTTGGAAATATATTCAATGTACAGACACATTTTTTTACTGTTTCATTATATGTATAGATATATATTGTAGACCACTGTCCTTGACAGATATTTCGTGTATCTGTAACACTCAAAGGCATCTCATAAATTAATCACGAACGTCGCGAATTTAACAAACAAATCATCTAAGCAACAAACACAAATACAAACCGTTCAAAAGACAATCAAAGCTGTTTGCTTTGACTGGGGAGATTTTCTTAATTCTCTGAGAATATAAACCCAAAAGTTGTACAGTTGTCGATGTAGGTAATGAACCAAGTCGTTGGGCTGGCATGCTTGTGGACGAAGGGTGTGGTCTGACTGACAGCGGTTGCGATTGTATCAATACATACATACATACATACTATCACGTCTTTATCCCTAATGGGGCAGACAGAGCATTTTGGGTCTTGCGGTTCTATGCAGAGCCCGGGGCTGCAAGACCCAAAAGCCACTTTTAGCGTCATGGTGGGCGAGAAGATGGAAAAGCAATCAATACAGTGATGGGTTGCTAGCCGCATCGCCTGTTAACATGATTTTTGCCCATTCCCTCGATCGGCTTTTACGATCTGCGTGGGAAGAGAAGCAGCTGGTACATTCTAAGTTTTTTATATTTCTCCCAGACCAGCATGGGAGCATTGTATTAATAAACAGTTTATAACTGAGCCCTAACCCTACTAGGTAATTCTGTGGTACTTGGGGCTGTAATATTACAAGATGGGCTGTAATTTTAATAATTTTGGAAATTCTTTGGGAGCCGTCAACTCGATTATCTAATACTACAGGCAGCGCGCGGCTTTGCCCGCGTTAACCACGCGAGTGAAGTCGCGGGCGTGATGCAATATAGCCTTCCTCGATAAACGACCTATCTAATACCGAAAGAATTTTTATAAATCGGACCAGTGGTTTCTGAGATTAGCGCGTTCAAACAAACAAACAAACAAACAAACAAACAAACAAACAAACTCTTCAGCTTTATATATAAGTATGGATTTTTTTAAAACTAAAAACGGATTCATTCCCGAACTACCCAACCCGATCTTGATAAAATTCCTAAAACGGTCCAGGCGCCTTCGAATAATCGGTAAACATACTAAAAAACATTATCGACGATCAATATAGAAAGAGGTTATGTTGAACATTATTTAGCAATTCTTTTGGTTTCGATTACAAATCACATGGCAGAAAAAGCAGAAACCTATTATTTATTTCACATCAAAACTTTCTACACAAGCTACGAACATTTTGTATGGAACCGTTGCCAAGTTGACCGAAGAGCGCATACATTATTAAATGGCACACTTAGACCGGTCGCGCACCCACTCGTCACCCGACTCTCTTTTTGGAAATAAGAAAATATGGTAACTACATGAATAGCCATATATATACCTAGCTCTTTAAAGGCGCGAGCTATAAGGCGGAAGGTAACGATTTTAATTTATTTATTTAAAAAACTTTATTATTCCAAAGTAAATTACTTATTCTTATTATTTACTTATTATTTATATATATTTTATTTAAACAGAATTCAAATGCGGAATTGCATCAGTTTTTTACATTTGTTTTTCTTAGTTAGTTATGAATTACCTTTATGATCACTCATTATTAAAATCGAATTTATTTAAAATATTATTGATTATTATCAGCAGCATTCAGTTTCAACCACTTCTGGGAATAACATACAAAACAATATCATTAAGCATATACTTAAGGATGCATAATAAAGGTAAGCTAGTAATAGCTTATTTTATTATAATATTTCTATAAAAACATTATGAATACATAAAAAAACAGATTAGCGAATTACAGACTTAAATAGAGCTTCAGTTTTTTAAAAAGGAGATATCCACTAAGTGCCAGATTGCTATACATTTTTTCCCACAGTATTTTATTGAAAAAATAAATGCAATTTTTTGTTCAAAAAATTAGTGGCGTTCACAAATCGGTATTCGTTTATTTTTATCTATATGAATAAGGTCTACATCATTTTGACTCAAGAACGGCTAGACCGATTTAGTTGACATTTGGAACGGATATAGTTTGAGATCCGGAAAAGGACATGGGTTAGTTTTTATTCCGAAACTCCCACGGGAACGGGAACGCGAACAGAAGAAACAAAGTTTGCTGGGTCAGACATAGAGTACTATAATAATATGGGTCAGTAAAGAATCCAAAGGGAGCATGGGTGCAAAATTCTTCGTTCTTGGCGTCGCGAAAGAGGTAATAAATTTTAGTGAAAAATTTAAAAAGTAGCTGCAGTATCTACTTTTTGGCTGCGGCTTGAAATGTTTCAAATTAGTTACTGATATTCAGTTATTTATGAAAATACAAAAAAAAAAATCTATAATATCTGCAATGGTTTTTGAGTTGTTAAATTAGACCCATATCCCAACACATAGATTGAGCTGAAACTTCACATAGAAAGTGACAATGCAATGACTGATGATGAAGATGGTACTTATGATCCCACAATGAATCCGAAAGGTGGCCATGGCATCTTTGAGATAAAACAACACAAGTTTATTTGGTAAGCAAATTAACCAAGTATAATTACTTTAAAACAAGCTTTTATCTAAAGAATCTCTTCAAGCCGAATCAAACAAGCCGAAACCTGTTGGAATTGCGTCGTTTCATTACAGATTCCCTATGGCCGTCATCTAGCTCCATCATCAGATCAGTTCCATTTTATTATAATACTGCATTGGCACGCGATATACAGTAGCGAGCAAAGTTTCAGCTCAGTTCAATTCAATTCAAATATATCTTTATTATCATATGATATTTATAATATCTCTTAATAATCGTCATTATTTTGTTGCACAATTGTTGACGTCAAATGGTTACTTACAGCTAAGTTTACTACCGCTTCCAAAGCGCTAGTGCAGAAGAAGCGGTAACAAACTGCACTGCAGCATTTTCTCCAAGAACGTCAACTCACAATTAAATTATTACTTAAAGTTAAATTGGGAACCTAAAATAAATTGGAATTGGAAACCGGCAAGTATAAGTAAAGTTTAATTCGCAAGTATGATTAAAAACAAAGCGGCAGACAACGGGACAGGTCATCGTCATTGTTTCAGCCGGATAACGTCCACTGCTGGACATAGGCCTCACCCAAAGATTATCAAAATTACCGATCAAGAGCGGCTTTCAGCGCTTTCCAGCGACCCTGATCAGGTGAAAACTAATAAAATAAAAGCTTATAAAAAGCTTGTAATAATCCCACCGAGTTTGGGCTATATAGATTTGTCTTGAGAAGCACTTTAACGTTTTGGTTCATTGTTTTAGGTTCTTTTATCCTGTGTGCAAGTGGCCTACATTGTTCATTAATTTACATAATTGTATATTTAACATAATTGATTTAGGTAAAAACTTTTTTTTTTAAATATTTTTAACAATAATGTTAAAGCTTTTTCAGTGCCTTTAAATAACTATATGTTATGTTTACAGGAAGATATTATAACACTTTGCATTGACTGCAAGTTTACTTCTGGGAAGATTTAGAAAGTTGTGATACTACAATTAAGCATAGTCGTTTTTACCATAGTATCGTCGATTAGTAATCTATAAAACAAGTTTAACGTTTACTTTGAGGCTAGCTGTAAATAATTAAATAGTTATACATTTAACTTTCGCTCTGGATATAAGTGTTATGACGATTATATTTATATACACGAAACTAAACCGAGCGCAATCAAGCACCCACATAAAGAAAGTCTTTCAAAAGTCATTGACCTCGTAGAATTTAAGGAATTCATTTTAGAGTTCCGTACCCAAAAGGTGCCAACGGAGGAAACTTACTGAGACTTATCTGTCTGTCTGTATATCTGTCCGTATGTCACAGGGTTCTTTCTCATGAACCTAGTTATAATAACATATACTAATAACGGCCAAATGCGAGTCGGACTCGCGTACGAAGGTTACCATTATCTATAAAATCACATTTGTTGTTAGAGAACTCCACTAAAATATTAATTTTATTCTGTTTTTAGTATTTTTTGTTATAGCGGCAACAGAAATACATCGTCTGTAAAAATTTCAAGTGTCTAGCTATCACGGTTCATGAGGCTTGGTGACAGACAGACGGACAGCGGAATCTTAGGTACGGATCCCTAAAAGTATTTTTTTAAAACATTGGATTTAAAATGTAATCATAGTTATAATATACCATGAACAATTTGTTCATAAATTAAGTTTAATTGTTTCGTAACGGCAAGTATCTTTTATTTTTTACTGTATGTTTTTTTTTCATATTTTATTTTAAATGTATCTTTTGTATTTTATTTTAACTCTGCGGATTTATGCAAATAAGGAATTGCGGTTTTAAATTTTTTTTTAATGTGTTTTAATTTGTTACCCGAAGATGTCTAGGCTAATTAGTTTTTTATTTAAAAGGGCATATTTGTCACGTGGTCTCATAGAAATTTTATTAAAATAAATTGTGTAGTGTGGGGATGAAGTCGGTTTCTTGTTTTAAAAAATTATAAATTTACAAGCATTGATAGTTTAGTGGTGTAAGGGCTTGGGAATCTGTTGAAACATTCTGTTCATGTAGTAAAGTTTTTTATATCCAATTAGTGATCGATTGACGTCTTGCCAAAAATATGAGAAACTTAAGAAGTTAGTCGAATCTCAAATGGTCTTAAGCGCAAACTGTCTATGAAACGGCGACTAAATTTTTTGCTGGTTTTAAACCAAATCAAGTTAACATCTAATAATATGACATTGCATCATCTGATAATGTCAACTTGATTTGATCGGATAATGGTTTAAACCTAGTAACAAAGTTAGTCGGCGTTTTATAATAAGATGGATATAGTCTATGCAGCATTTTGTCTAAACGCTCACCGTCTTATTACAAAAACCGGATTAACTTTTTTACTAAGTTTAAACCATTATCCACCCAAATCAAGATGACAGTGACAGATGAGTTTGTTTCACTTTACTAAATGTCAACTTGATTGGGGCGGATAATGGTTTAAACCTAGTAACAAAGTTGGTCTTGCTTTTATATTAAGACGGTCAATGTCTAAATCGCATGTCGTCATAATAGGAAGTAGTCTAAAGATTAATCTTGTTCAAAAATGAGGTGGTCTAAAATATGAGAAACTGCCTCCGTGGTGTAATGGTTAGAGCGTTCGGCTCATACTCGGAGGTCCCGGGTTTGATTCCCGGCGGGGGCAACGACTTTGTGTTCTTGTCCTAGTTTGGTTAGGACATTGCAGGCTGATCACCTGATTGTCTAATAAGTAAGATGATCCATGCTTCGGAGGGTACGTTAAGCCGTCGGTCCCGGTCAATGTCTTTGACATTGGTCGTTACCTAAAACCACGTCAGAGGCCTTTAAGGCGGTTTAAAAACTCTGACACTAGTGTTAGTCACTAACACACACGATAAGAAGACGAAGAATATGAGGTGGTCCAAACCAAAATTTGTCTGAGTTGATCCAAATTTTGATATATGAGGAGAAAATAAAAAAAATACTACTGCGATAAATTTTTACTAAGTGGTGTACAAAAATGGAATCATGATCTCTCACACTAATTGTAATGAGTTAATTATAATAGAAATAATATTCAATTTTTTTTAACAAAATTATTTTTAATAAAATAGAAAATAAATAATTGATTGAGGCCATGAAATTATGACTCCATTTTTGAACCCCGTCCATTTTGAAGCGTACCTAATATGAGAAACTATTTTCGTTCTACGTCCATACCTACGCAGTTCACCAAACTCACTCGTAAGTTCATCAAGTTACCGTGAAACCTCCCCTGATAGCAATAAAACCTCAACTATCCACACTGAGGTGTAAGTAGGATTGTAACTTTGCCCTTTCGTTTTCAAATATCAATGCGGGGTAAGAAAGTACCCTTTCGAGTGACACCTAGTACTAGGTGGTTTAAGCTTTTGCCAAGCTTATACCTTAAACTTTCGAGATGGTTAGAGCTTCCTCAATAACGAAGACTAACGCAAAAATCTACTTTATGAGTATTTTTACAAGCTTTTATTTAACTTGCAATGTATTTTGTATGTATGTATGAATGTTTGTTTAGGTCAAATATTGCAATTCAATTTTTAAACAGTTAACCTCAATTAATTTATAGCTGAAATACTTGTGTAAGTCGGATGATAATATATTATTATGTAGTCAATGAGCTGTTCTGATGATGGAGTCGGGAGATATTCGACAGAACTCAGTTATAAAACAACATAACCTCATTGAGTTGGATTTCTTTGATTTGTCTTGACGAGCACTTTATGGTAGACATGCCTAGGCTCTGACCACGGAGACAGAAGGTGTTCGATGGATGGTGTGGGCTTCTTTCATTTGTCTGAATTATCTGAAGAAGTACTTTGGCCTCACAATAAAAGCTAGTACAATTTTTTTTTTCAAAAATAACAATCGGTGGAACTCATAACCTTCCTTTTGGGTTAGCCGGAGTTAGGTAAAAATAAAACGCCTAAAGCAAGCCTAAGAGAAAGAAGTCTACTCGTTTTAATTAAAAAATAAAAACATTTAAGTACCTAACTATTTCGTCGTTTACATTTTTGTAAGTATCCAAAATCCTCTTTGCAAGCAACTTTCTTCTGAATATGTTACCATCAAGTTCAGAAGTTAATTCTCTTCTAACAGCCGTGACCGTGTTCCAAAGTTCAGACGACTTGAAAATGTTTATTAACATGAATATTCAAAGGTCCCAAATTTTTATACGAAAGTAATTTGAATAGTGGCAATTATGGAGATTTAAACATGGTTTGCCGTGTTTCCGACAGAGTAGAATAGGACAACCCTAAGTTATAAACATCAGAAACTTCTTTAACCCGTCTGCGGTCAGCGAGGAGAGTGTTGGTCAAATCCTCTGGCTCCTCTGGTCAAGTATGGCTCTAGTAGTACAGAGAGGGTCGTGCTCCTGCAGTGGAGCAGGATCCGACGAATCTAAAACATTTTTTGGATTCGTCGGAGAGAATGCCTTACATTACCTTACATGCTGAATGAGCTGAATCATTTTCTATTGATGACAAATTTGGAACGAAGTGTTTCTTACAAGCTTTTATTTAGTTTCACCTGTCCCGTTGTCTGTCGGTCTGTCTGTAATCAAATCTTGCAAGTAAAATTTAACTCACTTTCCGGTTTTCGATTGAGCTGAAATTTTACACGCATAAGTATATCGCATAGCAATGCAAAGCTATGATGACATGCAGCTGATCTGATGATAGAGCCGGAAGGTGGCCATAGGAACTCTGTAATAAAACGTCACAACTCCAACCTTTTTTTTCAACGGCTTGTTACAAAAAAAATGTTTTTAAAGTAATTACTTGTTTATTTCATAGATCATATATATGTTTAAGAACCTTCTCATCTTAGCGCATTTTCGATTGTATCCTCAGCTATTCCGCTTCGGAGTTCACCACGCTACAGACAGATAGACGTTTGCCTCAAATTAATCATATTTTTGTCAAGGGTTAAAAATAGTTATTTTGTGCGTTTCTTTTCATTCATGACACCAACAAGACCTGGCTCTTAAGAGTCCCCTTACCCTAGACCACACTATTCTTTTCTTTACAAACGTAGCCTACGTTTTTATTACAATAAGCGGCCAAGTGCGAGTCGGACTCGCCCATGAAGGGTTCCTTAGTAGCAAATAACATAATATAAAAGTCTTGTAGTATGTTTTTTTTTAATTTTTATATTTGAGTTGATTGAATGAAAGGTAAATTGCCGTTTACGATTTATGACGTATTAAAAAAAAACTACTTACTAGATCTCGTTCAAACCAATTTTCGCTGGTAGTTTTCATGGTAATGAACAACATATATTTTATTAAGTTTTATCATTCTCTTATTTTAGAAGTTACGGGGGGGGGACACACTTTTTTCCTCTTTGGAAGTGTCTCTCGCGCAAAGTATTCGGTTTAGAAAAAAATGCTAATAGAAACCTCAATATCATTTTTGAAGACCTATCTATAGATACTCCACACGTATGGGTTTGATGAAAAATAAATTTTTGAGTTTCAGTTCTAAGTATGGGGAACCCCCAAAATTTACTGTTTTTTTTCTATTTTTGTGTCAAAACCTTAATGCGGTTCACATAATACATCTACTTACCAAGTTTCAACAGTATAGGTCTTATAGTTTCGGAAAAAAGTGGCTGTGACATACGGACGGACAGACAGACAGACAGACAGACATGACAAATCTATAAGGGTTCCGTTTTTGCCATTTGGCTACGGAACCCTAAAAACTACACTGTCTGTCTGTCTATCTATCTGTTTGTCTGCCACCAGGCTGCATCTTATGAATCGTGAAAGCTAGACAGTTAAAAATTTCATAAATAATGCATTTCTGTTGCCGCTATAACAACAATACAAAGAGGGAACGCAGCTAGTGTGATGGGCACCTTTGAACCAGGTACTATCAGAGGCGGAATTTTTGATTCTATTTAGTTTTTACATAATTTAGTTTTAATTTATATATAATCATTACAGTAGTTTAACGTTTACAAATACTTAAACAGAATAAAATAAATATTCAAGTAGGGCCCCCTTATCACAACGTGTTTTTTTTTTTAGATAATGGTACGGAATCCTTCGCGTGCGAGTCCGACTCGCACTTGGCCTGTTTTAGCAAGTTTTTAACCCATAAATTCTCGCCATTTTGAAAAATTTCCATTTTAAAAGATTTCAAATAACTGGATGGACAAAAAAAGATATATAAGTATATTATCCATAGACCTAGAAACTTCTAAATTTATGATATTAATATCAAACATGTTTATGAAATTTCACGAGAATCGGCTGGGAAATGCAAAATGAAAGCTAGATCTGTAAAAAAAACTATGTCTATGACTAGAACAGACAGATTTCCGGAATTCGGACTCACGAATTTTTTGCCGAAGCTGAAACGTAAACGCTACGCCCGCTTGGTCAATAAAATCGTTGCATAAATTGAGTTTGAATTCTTACATTGTTTGTTGTAAGTGGCCAACACTGGTGTCAGATTTTTCAGGCTGCCTTAAGGCATCTGATATAGCTTGACGACTGCCATAATATGATAACAGCCGGGACCAACAGCTTATACGGCCTTCCGAAGCACGGAGGAGCTCAAAAGTTTTATGCCACTTGTGGTCACCCATCTTGTGACGATCACGCCTAGCGTCGCTTTACTTGCAAAAGAGCTTGTAATGCGCACTCCCACCAGGCCATCGAGCTCCTCAAATTTTTACATTAATTTGAATATTTGATGAATAATTCAAATCACGAATCAAGAAATCCAATAAAACTACTTCTTTCTTCATAAATATTCAAGCAACCAGTTCGTTAAATGCAAGTAGGTCATATATCTCTAAAAGTGGATTATACGTAAGCTCTAGATAACGTAGCAATGTGAACCAGATCAAAAGAAATTGCTGGTTCATTGTTGATAGTGTTAATAAAAAGCGGATTGTTACTTTGTTTCTATGGTTTAAAGAGATATTGCATGAATGGACAAAGTCACTGGTATACAGTTTAAGTTGTCACACAACGAAGACTCAGTATTGGGTGGTATAAAAAAAAGTAGAGAAATTGTTTCGCTTGGCAATGGATAAAGAGGAGTTTGGGAAACTGACGACCAACTTCCGGTAACGGAAATGCAACAAAAGTACATGACATACATATTGATTGAATGCACAACAAGAAAAGAAGATGTAAACAGACAGACAGGCAGACAGTCAGACAGACATGCAGACAGTCAGACAGACTTGGCGAAACTATTGGGGTTTCTAATTTACTACGGAACCCTAAAAAACCGGTGTTAAAACCACTATCGGATATTTATTCTCACAGACTATGACTCATTTACATTGGTCGGTAACTCAGTCGATTTAGAGCAGTGGTTCCCAAACTTATTTTGTCTACTGCCTACTTTGAGAATAAATATTTTTTTAGCGCCCCCATTTTTTCACCTATTTAAAAACCACTATAACTTCAAATTAAATTAATTAATTATTGTGACCTATATATGTATATTATGTAAATATTTATTCTCAAAGTGGAGGATGATATTTATGTGGTTGTTGTTGAGAGTCGAGAGCTCTTGCAGTCGTTGTTTAAGATGCCTCCTAGCTAAATAAAGCTCCTAGCAAAAAAAAATACATTTTCTTTCTGGGTCTCTTACCGCCCCCCTTGAGACCTGCAGCGCCCACAAGGGGGCGTTATCGCCCACTATGGGAAAGACTGAATTTAGAGCAAGCGGGGACTTCCCGTACGCGGGCTAACGACCAATAAAAGCCATAAGTCGATACAGTGGTCATTTCACCGACTGCGGTTATACCCCACATGCCATATATCGACTGTACATTACTCTAGCGACTAGTGACAACGGCTTTCCGAATGCGTTACGGAAATCTCTCGTACCCCTTAATTTGAGCAACATCAACTAGTGAAAACGCTTGTGTTTCAGAGATCTCCCGCACCCCGAATGCGTGCCAGAACGACCAATGAAAATGAACCTAAGGGGTTCAGAAGAAGCACAGCTAAGGATTTAATAGGAAATGCGACTGATGATGGTGGAGGAATATTATAATAATGTATAATCCCATTTACCCGAACATGTTCAATATCTGAGTTATACCAGATCTGTGACTGAAACTTCCAGCTCTAAATATTCACATCATTATTGGCTCCTTTGTATTATCATCCACTGCAGGAGAACGACCCTCTCTGTAGGCACCTACTACCAGAGCCAACTTGGCAAAAGCAGTCAGAGGACTTGGCTTACGCTCTCCAGAGGAGAGCGCTGGACGCTGGACAGGTTGGATAGGTCTCACTGATGTTTATAAGCTTTGTTTAGCTTGTATTTCCGAAGTCGGCTTTTACACTTTCCTTGCCGGCCAGATGGGTTGGAGTTTCATCGATATTTATAAGCTTTGTTTAGCTTGTATTGTGTTTTAATCACTTTGCATTCAATCTTTTTTAGAGAAATAGATGTTCATAAACATCAGAGACGAGCACAACTACTCTTTACAGGGTAGATATTTTCTTACCTATATTACGAGATCGGCGAACAAAATACAGTTTTCTCCAGTATCCGATGTTATAGGTGGTACAGGGAAGACAAATTCTGTGTCTGTATGGAATGCGCGCTACATAATTACTATCTTCTTCAGTACTTCCTCAGGTGCTTTGGAGCCTGGTATACGATTACCAGTTTTTTTTCTCTCCAAATATAGTATGCATGTCAATAGTCACCTACCATAGATGCCAATGACCACGCGAAGTGGAGAAGAAACAGAAGAAAAGTTGAAATGATTTGGCTATAAACATCTCAATTACTATTCTGTATCTCCGTGGCTTAGTGGTCACCATGCTAGTCAGCTACCCAGAGCTTCCGGATTCGACCCCCAGGCAAGCATGTTGGAAAATGATCTTTTTAAAATTATCCTGGGTCTTGTCTTATGTTCATCTATAGAAGTATTTCTTATAAAAATTGCATCGTTGAGTTAGTATCCCATAATACAAGTCTCAAACTTACTTTGGGGCAAGCTCAGTCTGTGTAATTTGTCTCTATATATTTATTTTATTGTATAGAATCCTTCATATTATTCTGGGACTTCTAGGAAATCAGAATGTCTAGCTGCTTTCCAGATTGCAAACATTTACAGAGGGATTGACCAGGGAATTCTTTTAATTAGGCGGTTAGAGTATACTTAGTAAAATGTCTCTATTTTTGGTTCTCGTTTTCCATCGTAGAACCAACATAATAAGCGTAGCCTTTTGGTTTAACCCTTTGGTGCTTTCGTCTGACTACTCTCTAAGCCCTAGAAATTGGTATTGACTATAGACGTTTTGATTTCTACGGTAGACGGACCAAAGGATTACAAACCTTATAGTCTAAGAGATAAAGAAGTATGTAGCATAAACCAAAGCAAGTATGTAAGAAATAATGCTCATGTCTAATTGTCAAATATTAGTTAGCAACAAAGATAACATAATTACTAACGTAGCGTGCTACGCAATCACACAACATCGCTTTATTATTAAGTATCTGTATCGTGTCAAGACTCAATTGATTGCATTTCCATCGTATAGTTTCTAATACAGTGGTTTATACTTAACGTAAAAATAATGAAAGTACTTACATCAGTGCATCGAACTCCATTACTCTCACCAAAACATCCAATTGGATCAAAAGAGAAATTTGCAAATCCAGTTTTAACCGTACAACATACGTCACTTTTCACTAAAAAACCGTTCCTCTCGCACTTTACAACACCAGAAAAACAAAAACACATCAACTGTATTACTTATTTGTAAAAAAGAATTATGAAAAGAGTTCTTAATATCACGGAACACTCACTTTCTCGGAAGTAAAACGTCGTAACTATAAACGTCAGTTCATATGTTGTTTTACGTATATGTTTAGCACGACTCGCCGAGGAGAGATCGCACTTGTGAATGCTTGAGTCTTCACCTTCTTTCTCCCTCTTGCGCGTACGCAGCTACTCGCTGAACTCGAACGGATCTCGAAAGTGGAAAATTGATTCGAGATCTCGAAAAGTTCTCAATGGCGGAAATGATTGCTGCTGATTGGCGTGATGAGTTGTGATGTTGTTTTGATTGATATGTTGAGTTGTATGGGAGAAAGTTGCAAGATTAGGTAACTACTGTGCCAAAAAACTTTCTGAATTTTAAGTAAGAAAAAAGACAGTTTTTAAGCTATTGCATAGCTTCTATCGCGGGCCTTGAGCGCGGGGACCGAATCCAGAAATTCCGTAACGAAAAAACCTCACGCTCTCCCCACTCCGCCTACCATGTAGGTTGCCGCTTCGTCTCCGTCGTCCGTTTGCGACGTTGCCGTCCTTCCTTGTTTGCAATAGCTTTACCGCGGCAGTCCCCGAGTGCCACACGTCTTTTTTTTTTAAATTTCTGTAGTTTTGTTTTTGATTATTATGAAAATATACCTTTTTATATTTCCAAATTTTTCTCATATTGGTGAAGTTTACAGACAAACTATTTGCTATATTATTAAAAAATATAAGGAAGGAAATTCCAAATCTAGACGAAGGTACTTAGATAGCTTCGTAAACAAACAGAATATATAATTCATAGATAAGAATTATATTATATGTTCAAAGTTAATTGAATAATTATCAGAGGAAGTA
Source organism: Acrobasis consociella (assembly GCA_963555685.1). Classification (NCBI taxonomy): domain Eukaryota; kingdom Metazoa; phylum Arthropoda; class Insecta; order Lepidoptera; family Pyralidae; genus Acrobasis; species Acrobasis consociella. Next base: position 4,979,934 of record OY743127.1, read on the forward strand.
AGGAGAGCCATTATTTCAAATATTTTTTGCATTTAACGTGTAATAAATTTTACTTTTGATAGAGTAAGATCACAATATAAATCATGCATAATCTTGGTAGATTTTTGTATCCACCAATAATTGTGTAGTAAGTAGTTAGTTTTTTGTGTAGTCACTTAAATCTTTATTGTGCCCCAATATTTGACAAACATAATACAACTGACGCTATCAATAGATAAATACAACAGGTGATGAAAGCAAAAGAGAGATCTCTTCCAGATAACCTTAACAGATAAATTTAGGCAAAATATAAATGTATCATGAAAATTAAGTACTTCTTGTCTAGCAAGATCTAGGTTCAAAAAACTCTGTAAAAGAGTAAAGTAATAAGTGCGTAAAAGTTTCTACAATTACAAAGAACCTTGTATGACTGTGATAGCTAAAGATTGATCTGACACGTGTTTTAATCAGAGAGTAGAGACGATAGTGAATCGAGTTCCATTAGTACAGAACCGTAAGCAGGTGAATGCACTTGACCGATACCGAGGCACTGTTGTGGCTGGTAAACTGCAAAGACATTGACACTAGAACGAATTGGACAATGTTGTGCTGAGGTACTAGAAAGTACTCAAATATTTAAATATACAATGTCCTTTTTAATTAAATACAAATATTTTAAGGGGTGATTAAGTACATCATTTCGAACAACTATTCCCAATAAATGTATATCTAAATACGAAAAAAAAAATTCATTTTCTATAGTAATAATATCACGTGACTACTTCGATATGTATGAAAACCTAAAAAAAAATTACGTATTACGATATACATTCATTGGGAATAGTTGTCCAAAATGATGGACGGAACCACGGAAACACACGTTTTATTTACAGTAGTTTATTTTTCCCCGTAAAATTTATGCCGTTACAGTGTTTTTTTTTTCATATTGATCAGGGACAAAAGAAAAAGGTTACTCGTAGAATGTAAGATTAGATGAGACGAACCGAGACGAGACGAGACGAGACGAGACAAGACGGGACGAGACGGACGAGACGAGACGAGACGAGACGAAAAGATCTACAACACACAGCTTCACAGGTTATGTCTGTATATTCAGCATAAAATGTACCAGCTGCTTCTCCCAATACATTCTCCGCCAGCCACCCAGCTCTCGAAGAAATCATTTGGGCTCAAAGACAAAGTTACTTTCCCTTTGAACGGTGGTGACCTTCGTCAAGTTATTTAAAGCTTCTGAACGAAAGCATTGAACGAAAGTGAACGCTCAATATTTTGTGTAAACTTGTAGACGTAGAAAGTTATTAGCATGTTAGCATGCGTATACGAATTTGTGGTTCTAGGACATCATTTATGACCTCGAAGATAAGATAAGATAAAATTTCTTTATTGCAATAACTAAGTATGACAATAATCAAAAGTACATTTCAAATATAGTAGGTACAAAGGCGGACTTATCACTAAAGTGATTTCTTCCAGCAAACCTTTGGGTAAAGAAGACTATAAAAGATGTGGGGGAGTTGGCGCAGTTAGAGTATTACAGTGTAGAAAAATACAAGTACCTATACAATTAAATAATAGGAGTACATGCTATAACGTATAAACGAACAATAAAGTAATATAAAATGCATAAACGATAAAATTGGTACATACGAACATTAAGGAAACATTAAGAAAAGCTTTATTCGGAAATCAAAACCTTTACAGCTTACATATGGGTAAATACAGCTCAGCTATATGCTGATGGCGGTTTGCACAGCGCTGATTTTTAGCTGGTGCTAAAATGACTGGGTAAAGATGGCTTACATAATAGCGGTGTGGTTTCCGGCAGAGTAGAATAGGACCACTCCAAGTCTTCCCGTGGATGTCATAGAAGGCGACTTAGGAAATACAAACTAAACAAAGCTTATAAACATTAATGAGACCTCTCCAACCCGTCTGGCCAGCGTGGAGAGTGTAGGCCAAATCCTCTGTTTGCTCTGCCCGAGTCGCCTACGCAATTACAGTCACGTCTTGCAAAAACCGGCAAGTTACGTGGGAAACAAATGTATAGCCACCACGCCGCCTCCGCCGGGGACCGGCATGCGGGGATAGACCTAAGGAGTGCTGGCTTGACGTCGTCAAGTATGATACACGTGCTAATCGTCTTACAACCAAGGATGCTCAAACCGTGTGAAGTGGAGAAGAAAAAGTTGGAAAGCGGCCTTCGGGCACAGAACTAGTACTAGTGCTCATGTACCGAAGTCTTACTCAGCGAAGAAATTCAAAGAAACATCTACTCAATGTCATTAGCAATGTGGTTTAATTTAGCTCGCGTCAGAACTCGGCACCTTTTTGTTTAAATACCTAGAAGTGCATTGCAAGCCAATTTCGTTCTTATTACTCTAAACAGATTCAAGTCACTGAATTTATCACTCTGAAGTGGTCGCCGCGCGCATAGCAATAATGTAGGTATTATTTAGGGAGTGACACAGGCCTGTCCCATGCTTCTCAGGATTAAAGCTGAAGACCGTCTATTGTGCTATACAAATTGTATTTTGTAAAATAAATCATAGTTTTAATCCAATTAACTAGATGTCATAGTTTTAGTTCTAGAGAACTGGTGTTTGGAATCAGGCGAGCTTATTCTGGGACTCGATTTATATGTAAATTGGACGTACGGGTCCGGATTTCAATCTGTCTCAGGGACTTTTCCATTTTTATAATTTTTTATTACCTTCGGAAATTGAGGATACAACAAAGATATTTTTTCCATAAATACTTATCTAATACTCAATAGGTCGTCAAGAAAGCCGCGCGTATCTCATTTTACATCTAACCACATTGAAATAATATAAAGCTGAAGCATTCTAATATATGTAGTAGTTAAACAGTTAACAAGTTTATCATAATTAGCACGAATTAAACGGGTTACTCAAGTAGAGATTCAGCTACTGGCCGACATGTTTCGACCTTGTCTGATGAAGTTTTTTATCAGAAGTGCTATTTTTGAAACGCGGAATCACCTAAACGAATGGTCTTTCCATACAAAAAATCGTTCGTTTAGTGACTCCGCGTTTGAAAAATAGCACCACAGGGCGAGTGTAACTAGTGGACGCGCGTACACGAATTCGTCTCGACACACACTGATGATAGCGGTGCGTGTGAGTAACCCGTTAAATTCATGCTATTAATGTATCTAATTTCCCATCACTTTATTTCTATATAGTAAGTTTGCATGGAACTCCTGGAAGAAATTGGAAGACTTATGTTTGTGTACGAATGCTACGCGGCGAAAATAGAAAGATATTACATAGATTGTTGTATTATATATGTTTGTCTCCTGGACAAAGGCGTATGTGATAACTGTTTTCCATCCAAAAAAATTATTTAATTAGCCAAGTTTGATACTTATCGCTTCATGATAAACTAGGGCTAACTAAACGTTTAGATATTTTATTAAGTCTTTTTTTATAACTATATAAAAAAAATATTATTTATTTTATAAAAAAATAATGTCGAAAATAGTGTCAGATCACAAAGTTTTGTATGTTTCTTTTAAGTACTAAAAAAAAGTTCGTACTTTTGTAAATAAAAAAAGATGACTAAGTATTTGCGAAAAAAAAATCTTGATTATAAATAAAATCTCATGTAAACATCAACAAAATCGGAGTAGGTTTAAGGGGGCAAAACCTTTAATGCGCATAAAAACATTTTGCTTCACAATCATCTTACAAATGTATTTAGTTGCGAGTTTCACTCCAGAATAAGCCTCTTCCTGTACTAAGACTCAGGACTCAGTATGTCACTAACAAGACGTGCTCCAACGCTAGTACTTGTACGAGAGATTAAATTTCTAGCACCTCTTACAGTGACGCTGAATTTCATACCTGCTTTGCAAACATTACTAGTGAGGGGAAATTACCCGGTATTACAAAATCAAATAGGAATATTTAATTAGTAAGAAATTAAATTTACTGCTTTAGGAAAAATAAACACAGTATTTTTTATTTCAAATGGAGTGAACAGGTCCGTACGACCTAGAGAATACGTTTCGCGTGACAATGGGCGTGAAGGTAGCAAAATGGGATCAAAGATGTACGTAGAGATTTTAAAGTAATTATACTTCCCTTTTACGTTTGACCTTCTTGTGTTGGTATGCAAATTTTGTTTTTTAATTAACACTGATCATTAATCCCAGAGTAACGCGTCTGTTGACTTGATTCAGTTTCTCGCTGTTTCCCTCAATTGGCTTTAATGACAAGCGCTGGAAGCGGAAAGTTTAAAAAAAAATCTCAGACTAGAATGAAAGATCGGTATTTGACAACACTGAAAGATTCAAGAGCAAGATCTGCTTTAATGATAGTATTAGCACGAGAGATTAAATTCCTAGCACCTATTCCAACGATGCTGAATTTCATACGTGCTTTGCAAACATTTCCTTTACACGTTCTAGTGAGGGGAATTTACGGGGTGAATTATGAAATAGATTTATTGGGAGGTAAAGTTCCAATCGAATTACAAAACCAAATTTGTCACTGTTCTGTGGCAAGGGGGAGGAAAATGTAGAAAAACTTTTAAATGAGACAACAATCGAAGACACGTGAGAGGAGTATAATATACTTAAGGAGTTTTACTGTCACTATTTGTGTATGCTTGTAGAGACTGTAAAGTGGGGTGAATAAAAAATATATATTTTATGTTGTTAGTACAAAAACTAATTAATCTAATGATTAAATAGTTTAGAAATGCGTAGCTGAGTCGTAAAATGAGTACTTACGAGTACTTAACTTATGATGTTAAAAAAAACCATTTGTTTCTTTTCTTCACATTGTTTCTTTCGAACTTTCGATATATAATACATACAACTTTTATGAGTAGCAAATTTCTGTCTTTGAAGATTTTGTGATTATAAAAAATAATTCATTTTTTTTTTAAATTCTTAAACCCGTGTGTTTTCCGGCGGTGTATAAGTATGTCGTAGAACGCGACTTCGGAAATACAAGCTAAACAAAGTTCATAAACATCATGAGGTTTTTCCAACCCGTCTGGCCAGCGTGGAGAGTGTAAGCTAAGTCCTCTGGCTGCTGTATGGCTTTGGTAGTACAGAAAGAGTCGTGCCGAGTGCAGTTAACACAACAAGACCTGATGATGATGAAAATTCTTAAAACAAAACTGCACCATATTTTGTGTTTGCGGGGTTAAAATTACCTATTAATAATCGTGACTACTAAAGAACTCCTTTTCAAAAAGGTCATGTTATTAACGACTGAAATCTCATAATCTTTCTTACAAGCTCGAAAACAATGACGAGGCAGCCATTAGCAATGTATTATGAACGCTGAATCAGTACGCCATTGAAAAATGTTTAGAAGAAAAGTTCGTTTTCGTACGTAGGTAATTGATGTTCGACGTTTTTTTTTTAATAAATCTGTATTATCGATTTAAGTTATATAAACTTTAATAAGGTACTCGTGGGTAATAAAATAAACTTAAAAAAGGACTACAATATAAAAATGGAATATGTACTTATAAATAAATAAAATATATAGAGACAAATAGGTACTCTGTTTGAGCTAGCCCCAAAGTAAGTTCAAGACTTGTGTTATGGGATACTTACTCAACGGTACTATATTTTATAACAAATACATATATAAATAAACATCCAAGTCCCAATTTCAATTTTAATTTCAATTTCAATTTATTTATTGCTTTTCACATTATACATATATAATATATTAGATTACACTACACAGTCACTTCTTAGGTTAGTAGGTACAACATGAACCCTGTTAGGGCATTGCAACAGAAAATAACGGAACGGCATGCGGATTATTTCTGAGTATGTATCAAATTCAATGATAAAATGTTTATGAATAAAAATGTAATTTCTTTTTATTGATGTCTCCTTTTCAAAAAAGTCATATTTTTTATTTTATTTAATGAGTCGATACTATACTATAATATTTAATAACGTTCAAATGTTGTTTTAATTTAAATGTCAATTATATTAAATGTCAATGCAGATTATGTTACTCGTCATTTTGTCAAATCTTTTACATCACCTCGTATATTTTGTCAAATCTTTATCATTAAAAAACTCGTCCAATGTATAATAATTTTTATCTAGAAGCAGGGCTTTTAATAAAGATCGAATTCTTCTCTGCTCTAAGCAGGTCTGGGAGGGCATTATAGACTTTAATTGTCATTGCAAGCGGTCCAGAATTAAATATTTCTAAATTACGAGTGTTATTCGGCCTCGCTAACATATTCTTCTTCCTTGTGGGATAGCGTCGCGGTAAATCGTCTTTTTTCTTGTAATATTGGGGATATTTTCTCATAAATTTACTAGTTTCTAAAATGTATATACATGGCAATGTCAGTATTTTTAAATTTTTAAAATATGGCCTACATCTTTCTCTGTCTTTAATATTTTCTATGATACGTATGCATTTCTTTTGAAGAATTAGCAGTCTATTCGCGTCGGTACTATTTCCCCAGAATATAACCCCATATGTAAGCCACGAATATGCATATGCATAGTAAGCTGTTATCGCCGTTTTGTTATTCGTGGATTTTTTGAGTTCCCGAAAGGCGTATGTTTGTAATTTGTTTACTATTATGTCAACGTGATCTTTCCAATTCATATTTGTGTCTAGCACCATCCAACCCAGGGCACTGAGCATTATTAATTCATCAGCCTTATGCATCAAAAGGAAGAAAGACTTGACAGAATTTATGTGTAAGTTATTTTTATTTAGGAACTTATTTATATTTAAAATAAGATTTCTCATTTACTTTTTAGTTTAATTGTCATATTTATTATTAGAAAATGGTTTAGAGCTGTCATTGCGCAGGTATTTGTTTGTGGTTACAGACCATTAATTTCTGCGGTTATATCCTTCGCTCTAGCAACAAACCGATTCTCTTTGTGGTTTTACAATGTATCTTAGAGTATTTCTTGTCCCAATTCAAGGCTCCTTATTTATTACAGAATTTTCTTTTTTCCTTTAATTAAAAAAGAAGTTTAACCAACACTTTGATAACACTATTTGTAAAAATCACGTAGATATGTGCTAGAAGTATAAATAAATACATCTGTGTCTAATTATAATAGAAAGTTCCTGTGTTTTCGCTACGTGGTTGTTCAAGAAATTTCTGCCCTAGCATCGGTTGGTTAGCCTGAGCTATGACGGGCCCTTCCTTCTACAAATTTCCTATTATCTGATTTATTTTGATTTCAGATGGCACTATAAGAAAGGGACCATTTTTTATGCCGCATCTAAATTAAATTACGCAAAATGTCACTTTCGTTGCATTCATGATATTATTTAAATGTAATAAAGTAAATAAGGTCGTGGGAATAGTAAAACACTTTCTTTTTTGCCGTGTTATAACCACTTCTCACGCACGTCGTGATTCCTTTTGAGCTGACACGAGAAACATTATTACAGTGCTAAATTAGAGAGTCGTCTTGACATTGCAATAAGGTTCACACATTTACAATGTCATGGTCATGCTTAAAAAAATACGCGATTATAGAACTTAGTATTAAAAAGTTAAAGGTCATGTTCCCGTACATGAACACTATAAGACGGAAGTTCAAATTTGGTAAAAGGGTCAGTCAGTCAAAGTCAAAAGCTCTGAGTCAGGTTGCAAGGTCATTGAACTTCGTTTGGTTGGAATGAAAGATGACTAGATGGAACGCTTGTGTTAAAAATGTAAGAAAGTGGAGTAATGACTAAAAAAATAATGCGTGTAAAATATCTTACATACTTACGGATATTAGCCCATTTTAAAGGGCAAGTTTTTTTACCTGTTTCTGACTGACTACAAAAAGAAGAAGATTATCCATTCGAATTTACATATTATAGTTTTTAATACATGTGTCTCGATTACTCCAAGTTACCTATTTGGAAAACCCTATTTTTTCGTTTAAACTTGTCAAGAGAAGATCATAGGAATTTTATCAAAATTGGTTGTATCTTTTGGGAAAGCAGTCGGTTTTGAGTTTTGAAAAAAATCCTCCTCCACGGCCTCTTGAATTTTTTTCGCAACCTATTTAGAATGAAGTTCCTCGAGAAATAATGCTACAGAAAATTAAACCCTTTTCCCACGAAAAAGAATTACATAAATCCAGCAACTATTGTGCCAATTTTTTGTCAAAATCGGTCGTAAATAGCGAGAAAAGAAGCATTACCAGTCTCGAAACTAAGACGCATCGCACACGAAAAATCTAAAAACAAATGTATGAATGAGTTAAGTAAGTTTTATCACACACTAAATAATGGTCTATTAACATAATCAAGATTACGTTTAACCAAGGTTAATGGAGGTGTCCTTGACTTTGGACATAATTAACCATAGCCACGGTAACCACGCCATAACCTATAAAGAGATATTTATGGCCTTTGGGTTCATGAATTTGGTCATGGCACCCACTGCGGCACGCTACAAATGAGTATACTCATTGTAAACACCGCTTGTTTGCCGTGTGGTTTCCAGCAGAGTAAAATAGGTCCTCCCGAGGATGTCGTAGAAGGCGACTTAGGAAATACAAGGTAAAAAAAGCTTATAAACATCAGCAAGACCTCTCCAACTCATCTGGCCTGCCAGGAGAGGTAGGCCAAAGTCCTCTGGCTGCTCTGGCCGAGTATGACTCTGGTAGTACAGAGAGGGTGGTACTCGTGCAGTGGAGACAAAAGACCTGATGATGATGAAACACCGTTGAGTGATTTTCACGAGATTTACCCGACTACAGCTAAGCCAAAAGGAGGTTTAGACTAAAGTCAGATTCCCTGGAGATAAAAATCAACTGAACTTGCTCCAAAAATTTGACTGGTGGTTAAAAAGTCACCTTGTTTAAGTTTAATTCTCGATTGATTCAGTATACGCGGTATTCAAAGTCTGCGACTCAACTAAAAATGAAAATACAAAACGTGGAAAGGACATACCCGTAATAAATCAAACCACGGGGTATACTAGATCACTATAGCATAATTAAATTAAAATAATAGTAAAAGAAAAACAAAAATGTATCGACTTTTTCATACAAATTGCCCGGGCGGCTGTACACTTAAGTATGGAAATGCCGATGTTTTTACTGTTATTTTAATTCCATGATACTATAGTAATCTAGTATAGCCGTAGTTTAATTTATTATACGTATGTCCCTTTCACGTTGTATAATAAAAAGTTCTTACATAAAAGCTTTAGTTATGTTCCTTTGGGAACGTTGTTTAGCATCATGGACATAATTCAGATTAAAAACAGTTTCAATATATTTTGTTAGACCCTGTTCAAATGCATTATAAACTTATATTCGATGTCAGCTGCATCTATTTCTCTTGAATCTCCAATTGTTTTACATGATACCAAATGGGAAGTTACTTGTTTGAGTACTAGTGCAGAACTTAGACGTATAGTTTGAGTACTATTCAAAGACTTAGGCCGCATTCAGACAACATGCGCAAGCTAAGAGCACGCCACCACGCGCGTCTATATACCCGGGTATAGCTCGCTTTGAAATTTGTTGCACATAATTTGAGTCCTGCCACACATCAATCATCATAATCATTTTAGCCGCATAACGTCTACTGCTGGACATTGATTTCTCCCAAGGATTTCAAAAATGACCGATCTATATCGGTTTGCATCCTGCGCCTTACAGCGACTTTGGTCGTTCGTTTCACACATCAATATACAATATACAACTCAAATTGCATCTACCGAATCCCATCCCATCCCACGCCCATTTCAATCAAAGAGTTGTTCTTTAATTATATAATTATTTCTTTAAACATATTTTAACTGACTGTACTGCTTTGGCTTGAACAATAGTTTTTTTTTTGCGTTGTCTCGGTCGATGGAAGAAAAATATAAAAACTTTTGATTCCGTCAACTGGGACCATTGTCCGAGTGATTGCGGTCCCAGTTGACGGCATGGCATCCTCGATGCATGCTAATGCGTGCACGGAATTTGTGTGCGGGTTGTCTGAATACGCCCTTATAACTGTTGAGTTGAAGGAAATGGCGCAAGTATAACTTCGTAATTGTTTGTAAAGGATGACAACTAACTTATTGGACTTGAGATGATGACGCGCTTAAATATTTTATATCAGTATTACAGGAGGTGCCATACTAATATTACTAGTAGTATGCCTGCAATATGGCGGGGTCTATTAATTTAATACATTCTGGAACACTTAGCTGGACAAAATAGCATTCACAATTGAATTACGTCCACAGCCGTAGGAGTCCCGGAATGTAGTAACTTAGATGAACAAAGTTTTGCATATTATGTTATCAAAATCGTTAATATTTTTTTCAAAAACTAAATTTTTTTGGGTGACTTGAATCTTTTCTACGCACATTGCGAAAAACGGCCGCTTATAAACGATACACAATGTTCCATAAAACGGCCACTTATAAACGATACACAATGTTCCATAAAACGGCCACTTATAAACGATACACAATGTTCCATAAAACAGCCACTAATAAACGATACACAATGTTCCATAAAACAGCCACTTATAAACGATACACAATGTTCCATAAAACAGCCACTTATAAACGATACACAATGTTCCATAAAACGGTCACTTATAAACGATACACAATGTTCCATAAAACGGCCACTTATAAACGATATACAATGTTCCATAAAACGGCCACTTATAAACGATACACAATGTTCCATAAAACGGCCACTTATGAACGATACACAATGTTCCATAAAACGGCCACTTATAAACGATAAACAATGTTCCATAAAACAACCACTTATAAACGATACACAATGTTCCATAAAACGGCCACTTATAAACGATACACAATGTTCCATAAAACAGCCACTTATAAACGATACACAATGTTCCATAAAACAGCCACTTATAAACGATACACAATGTTCCATAAAACGGCCACTTATAAACGATACACAATGTTCCATAAAACGGCCACTTATAAACGATACACAATGTTCCATAAAACAGCCACTTATAAACGAAACACAATGTTCCATAAAACAGCCACTTATAAACGATACACAATGTTCCATAAAACAGCCACTTATAAACGATACACAATGTTCCATAAAACAGCCACTTATAAACGATACACAATGTTCCATAAAACAGCCACTTATAAACGATACACAATGTTCCATAAAATAGTTTGAAGGGATATCAAGGCCTTGATTGAGACACTGTTTTAAATGACATCTCCGTTTCCTTTTAAATTATTTAATTTCAAAGGCAGTGGGGGCAGCGCTGGACCCCGGAAAATTTATGCGGAGGACTTTTATTGAAAAACTATTTTTTAAGTGACCTAATTATGCAGGTTTATTATCTGCTGCAGTGTTATATTCATGTACTAATAATTAAGAAAATATAGGATTTAACAGGATAATGACTTACTTTCAAGTTCTTGAAAGTAAAAGTAAGGATGTAGGATGCAAACTGCGCCCAAAAGTGGGTTTATCATTAAAATATTTGTGGGTGAAAGTCAACCGGTTGCTATCTGTATCGACTTATGTACAGTGGGCGAAAGATTTAGCAGGACATGTGCACTGGCTGGACTCATTTCAAAAGAAATATAGTTTTGATTGATTGTTCTTACTACATACATTTTACTACTTTGGAAGTGTCTCTCGCGCAAACCATTCAGTTTAGAAAAAAGTTATGTTAAAAACCTTAAAATCATTTTTGAATATCGATTCATAGATAGACAACAGGTACGGGTTTAATTAAAAAAAAAATTAGAGTTTTAGTTCTAAGTATGGGAAACTCCCAAAATTTATTGTTTTTATTCTATTTTTGTGTGAAAATCCTAATGCGGTTCACATATTACATCTACGTACCAAGTTTTAACTGTTCTTATAGTTTCAAAATAAGTGGCTGTGACATACGGACGGACAGACAGGCAGACAGACATTCCGTTTCCGTGGGTACGAGGGTTCCGTTTTTTTGCTATTTGGATACGGAGCCCTAAAAAACCTACTTTCAAAGGTGAACCCGTTTCCATTTCCGAAGCTAAGAACCATTTCGATCAAGCCAGCTATCAAACAAAAAACGGCATTAAATCGGCCCATTTGTTTAAGAGCTACGATGCCAAAGTCAAACACACAGACACATTAAACTTGCAAGATCCTTTATGCGTCGGGGGACTCGGGGTTAAATCGTCGCTTGCCTCTCTAACTGACGTAACTGACATTTAGCAAAATGTTCAGGGCAAGCTTTATTCGGTTTATGGTTACCTAAAATCGGAGGCAGCTCAACGTTTATCAGCGTGAGCAAAATAAAAATCTGCCTGTATATTGATCTTATAGAGTACTTCGTGTGGATATAAATTTTATTCAAATATTATTATTATTATTTAAATAATAAATTTCAAAGCAGATACGTTTCTTTGAGAGAACTTTGTTTTCGATTTGGACGGTATTTGTTGTAACTTACGTCGGGCAATTGTACTATAAATCATGTAATAAAATTCATGGTATAGAAATAATCAGTTGTAATCGAATTACAAGTTACAAATTACAAACACGTAACCATTACGTATACTGATAGTTTTAAAAAATAACAAATTGTAACAAAAATTTCAAACTTTTGTGTAATTTTTAGTTTCATAATACAATATCTTTGAGATCACATCTTAGTTATGCACATAACATTATTTCTAATTAAGCTATTCAGTCTAAAACATAACTTTTGAAAATCACAATTTTTGTACCTATACTTACGTATCCTAGTACGTCGATTACTCATAGTAAATAATGTAAAAAAAAACGAGATGTTTAAAAAAATACAGTCAAAACTGCGAAATAGAACTCAAAACAAATTCTAAAAATACTAATATCACATTATTAAATAGGATCTCTTAAAAATGCAAACGTTCACAAAATCAAAGAAAGTAGACATCCTCTCCAATCATGAAAAAGTAACCTTGCTAGATGATCTTCTGCAACAATAATCAATTTAATGTGGAAGCGATTTGTAGAATTCTGCATGTTCTGGCAGCCTTATCACTGGCGCATCACCAGCTGTTAACGAAATCAAGTCGTCATATTTTTTTTTGCAATTTTCCGGGGAGCGTCATTAAGAAGACTTAATTCATCATTTAAGATAGAAGACCGCTGCCGTTTTAAACTTAAGGAACGGTTTGACGTTTGGCGATAGTCAGTTTTAAAGTACAGCGTTGTTGGGTCAATTTTAGGCACATGAAATGCGGTCATTTTCGTCCAATTAATTGGCAGCCCCTCATCATCACTTCGAACTGAGAGAAGACGTAAATCTATGGATAACTTTTTGAAGATAAGGACATCTGTATAACTCAGGACCACGACATCGTAAGGCTGACTCCTTCTTGCCAGTTTGTAAATAGGCACCAGCTGTGACGGCACAAATACTACTCCAGCTTTTTTTAAGGCATAGCCAATTGCGCTATGTGCAGAGTCTCCCTCGTTTTGACCATGATTGGGCGCGGAAATATGCAATGTGATCTCTTCGAGATTTGTTGCATTGTTGATGGTGTACAATAACGCAGAAGCTACAATAGAGTTCCGATTTTGTCCGCTGGCTCCATCAGCAAACAAATAGATGTGTTTTAGACCACGAACATCACTGTCTTTCAGATAAATATTTGAAGCCGTTGATATTTCTAAGGATCCTCTTTTGCTTTGTGCTTCATGCCACGTGAAACAAGTGCAAGCTCGTGATGTCATGTCGTAGATGGTAAAATTATAGGCGGATAGACGTCTTTTATAGAAAAGCGAACTTTCGTTTGTTATTGGCAAGGATATAACTTGCTGAAGATCAAAAGTTGCGCATTGTATAGAGTCAGGAGACTGCTTAGCTAATTCTTTGCATTCGGTTCTCTTTTGACGGAACAACTTTTTTTGTTCAATATGGTTATCATATTTTTCCTGCAATTTTAATTTATCTTCGGAATTGCCGGTACGATACGCCATGCATAAACTGCATTGATCCTTTTTGGGATGATCCGGTAGGTTGCAAAACAGGGTTTTATTGCATCGTTCTCTAAAGTCACCAAAAACATATCATACATCTTACGCAAGGATAAATCTGCATGCAAATATTCCCGGGAGGAGTTTTCACGGCAATAATGAGATTTGACCCTTGGAAATCGATCTATATAACTTTCGACGAGTTCTCTCAATTTCGAATCAGTTTCCTGACGGTCTTTGGTACGACCACCACGATGATCTGTTTCCATTGTTCCGAAAGGTGTCACTTTGGCTAAAGCAGTTCGAAGAGCTCGCTGACTGATACTCAAAGTATTCAGGAAAAAATACCCACATTCTTTGAATCTTTCCCCACGAACCGTCAAGTAATATTTTAAAGTGACCTGTCTTCTAGACGTTGGACCTGTAGTTTGTTGAATTGGAATTTGTTCCACATGCCTTACTATAAACTCACGTTGACGGTCAACGTTTCCTAGCTTCCAATATCCTTCAAATATTTTTTCACGATCTTCGGGCGCTAGGCGATGACAGCTGCGACTTTTTCTTTCACAGGAATCTAAATTGCAAGTAGGACCAAGGCGTTGTTCTGGCACAACTTTCTTTTTGACTTGTGTCAAATATTCTTTGCCTTGATTTTTTAACTGTTCACTGTCTTTTTTCTTGTTCGTCCGCTTTTTCGAAGTAGGTTCTTCAGCTTCCTTAGGAGCGCCTTCAACTTCAAAAGATTCTGGAAGTGGCATTGCAGGTTCAGGAATATTAATGCTACTTAAAACACTGGGCGATTCAGATTAAGATGAGTACTATGATCGTTACAAGGAGCATCGGTTATAAAATGTTCCCAACACTGTAAAATCAGACATCTAACACAAGCGCTATACACTTCCTCGTTACAGCCAAGAACTTCACATGTTTGCAAGCGATGTGTCTCAATCATATTAGGTTTTTCGTACTGTGGAATAATAGGCTGAATAGACTGAAGTGAAGAAGCATTTATGTTTATTTCGTCACATAAAGTTGGTTCATCTTCAATGCACACTGTGGCGTTGCTAGATAAAGATGCTTTTCTTGGTCGAGACGACGGAATGACGAAATCAGGGTCATCAGGATCTTCCACATCATAATCACGAAATGGATCTTCGTCTTCGACGTCCGATAGTTCTACATTTTGTCGCTTAGCCGCCCGCTCCCCTGAATCTTATTTGACGTAACTGAAACTTTGTCCTACCGCATAGCGATCCGAAGGATCACACTAAACGACGTATGTCACTTACGTCGCCAATAGATCTTACAAGTACTGCAAACAAAGTCTTACTAAACGTCGTAAGTGACATAAGTCTTTTAGTGAGCTCTAAAATTCAAGAAAGTGTAGATACACCTGCCCCAACTTTTGTGATATCTCAGACTGGTAAAAACATACAGATACGTCGATTAGACAGATCGATTCGTCTTGCAAAATTGATTAAGATGGTGTAGATAACTCAGTTTTAAAAAAAATGTCAGATACGTCGGTTAGAGAGGCAAGCGACGAAATACGTGAGGCACATAAAAATGTGTAACTGTATTAACTACAGGTACGTTATTAAATATAAATACAGATATATTATCACATCGACATATTGGTCGACCTCCGTGGGGTAGTGGTCACCATGCTGGTCCGCCACCCAGAGGTCCCGGGTTCGATCCCCGGTCAGGGCAAGTTGGAAAATGGCCCTTTTCAAATTGTCCTGGGTATTGGATGTTTATCTATATATGTATTTGTTATAAAATATAATATCGTTGAGTAAGTATCCCATAACACAAGTCTCGAACTTACTTTGGGGCTAGCTCAATCACTGTAATTTGTCCCTATATATTTATTTATTTATTTACATCTTAATCCGTGACGGGGTAGACAGGGAGGTGGCTCCAAAAAATAATATGATACGATTCGTCATTCATGATAATCGTACGATCGATAGTGACATCCTCATTCTAAATCAAACCAAATTAGACTTTATCGTGATACGATAGTGCTCAATGTTGCTTGCCACTGAAACGCGGATACGCAGTAACGTCTGTCTTGTGTAACTCTTTTGGAGTATTCCTCCAGAACTGTAAGACCCAAAGGCCACACATAGTGTGATTAATAACGTTATTACATATGAACAATTCATCTAATAAATATTTCCAAGTACACAAACGGAAATCGTTAATTCGCCTGACGGAAAATGTAATAACTTATCGTTTATTAAAATTCCTAATAATGAATACCAATTACTTCAGAATAAAACATTTTCCCATAATGAAATGACGAAACTGACAAAGAGGACTTTTGAATTGACAAAGTAATAAATAATTCTACAAGTTTATTTTCCAGGCAAATAAAATAACCCCTGATTTAAAAGAACGCCATCTAGTGATAATTAGCGGAAGTATATTCCAATTGATATCCGTTAGCGCCATCTATTATTAATTTAATAAATGTATTTTATTTTTATTTGCTAGGCAAACTAAAAAGACTCTAGAGAAAACCCGACCGTAATAGTAGGTAACTTTTAAAACGACTAAAACGATTTTCATCAAACGCAGCTAATAACTACAAAAAGGAAACTTGCTCTCCCGAAAAAAAACCGCATCAAAATCGGTCCATTTGTTCTAGAGCTACGATGTCACAGACAGACATTACCGTCAAACTTATAACACTCCTCTTTTTTCGGGGGATTAAAAATCTCCCAAAATATAATTTTCCTTCACATATTCAGTTGACACAACAATCACGATAGGTTCGTTTCATAACGTTATACCTTATAGTAATAACGTTATTCGAATGTCAATGTGTGGGACAGCATTTCATAGTCGAAAGTTATTGTTTTCTTTTATTTTTAGTATGCGATGAGTACAGTCACGATATAAAAACAAATTTATCCTTACACCTCAAACGAATAATTCGCATTCCAAAATCAACCTTACCAGCTTAAAAATAAAGTGAAAAGTCTAAGTAACTCAGACGCAGAGAAGAGTGGTGAAAATTCATGAACAAATGTAAGTTTGCAGTCAGGAATTGCTTTATTGCTATAGCAATAGAGTTGAATATTGTTTAGTGTTAAGCACTTTTTGGTTAAATGTCAGAAAGAAAGTGAAAACTTGATTTGATGGATGCAAACGAACGGGTCGCGAATACTAGGAAATTGGTTGAACGAAGACAGTACTAATAAATAAGATCAACTAATCGTACAACTAATCGCTCACAAAGCCGCAAAACCACAGGTGCTATTTTTCAACCGCGGAGTCACTATACGAATAATTTTTTGTATGGAAAATCTATTCGTTTAGGTGACTCCGCGTTTAAAAAATAGCACTTCAGAATAAATACAAGTACGCTAAACTAAAGTGGAATTGGGCGGGGCACGTTTGCCGCATCCTGACAGATGGGCCACTTTGGTAACAAAGTGGACTCCCGAAGATGGTCGAAGGAAAAGAGGTAGGCCCCGAAAGCGTTGGTGTGACGATATAAGGCAGTTTGAGAGGGAATGGTTGGAGTGTGGTGCTTCGACGCGGTACCACAGAGCTAAACTGATTTCATAAATATATGATAATAAACGGCCAAGTGCGAGTCGGACTCGCACATGAAGGGTTCCGTACCATTACCTACATAAAAAAATCAAGTATTCTTTAAAAAAAATATTAATATTTTATTTATTTATTATTAAATTAAAAATACAATTGAGCATTTGGTGAATATTTCAAGTGCCTACCTGTTGCCACTATTGATATCGAGCAAAAAAGGGCAAAAAAATCGGGTTGGTTGTATGGGAGCCTCACTTAAATATTTATTTTAATTCGTTTTTAGTATTTGTTGTTATATCGGCAACAGAAATACATAATTTATGAAAATTTCAACTGTCTAGCTTTCGCGGTTCTTGAGATACAGCCTGGTGACAGACAGACGGACAGACGGACAGACGGACAGACGGACAGACAACGATGTCTTAGTAATAGGGTCTCGTTTTTACACTTTGGGTACGGAACCCTAAAAATGTTCATAATATGTACAGTAAGGGGCACACGATCGAGATATTTAGAAGGAGATGACTAAGACTTTTGCCGAACAGTGAGACAGTATAGGTTAATTTAAAAAAATCGTGCAGTGCTGTTCCATACTTGTCTAGGAGAAAAGAAAAAAACTTAAAATGTACCAACTGCTTCTCTTGCCGCCCAGATTGTAAAATCAAGAGAATGCATACTCTGAGTGATGTTAAGGCCTTACCCAAATTTTCCGGGGTCCAGTGGCGCCGCCATTTAAAATAAATCATTTAAAAGGAAACGGAGATATCATTTAAAATTGTGTATTGGTCAAGCTCTAGATAACCCTTAAAACTATTTTATGAACTACTGTTTATAGTTTAAGTCGTGAAGCTTTTCTACGCACATTAGCCAAAAGTGGCCGTTTTTCGCAAATGTGCGTCGAAAAGCTTCACGTTCTCACTTTAAACTACAAAAAGTAGTTTAAAAAATACTTTGAATGGGTATCTAGAACTTGACCAAGACACAATTTTATATCTCCGTTTCCTTTTAAATGATTTATTTTAAATGGCGGCGCCACTGGACCCCGGAAAATTTGGGTATGGCCTTAAAGACGTCGTGCGCGAGTCCATGTCGTACTTCGCCTTTAGCTTTTGTCTGTTATTTTAATTTCATTATACTATAGTGATATAGTATAGCTTGTGGTTCGATTTACATATTAAGAGTTTGTCCCTTCCACATTGTATAACTACTTTAGCGTTAAGCGTTTGTTAAACAAAGACAAACTATTTTAATAGAGTGAAGTATGTTATTTATTTTAACAATTTTCCGGCATTCGAGTGAACTGAAAATATACATAATTTGTTAAGTAATACTTTAATGCACCCAAAATACATATAAATACTTATCAAAGATTTATACAGTACTAGCTGTGCCCGCGACTTCGTCCGCGTGGAATAGTTATTTTGGGAATCATATTTATTTTTTGTTTGCAAACATACATCCTCAGCTTTATTATAAATTACCTATAGCTGTTACCCACGACTTATTTTAGACGATTTAGTTACATACTCTTAATCAATAACACATTTATTTGGATAAAGATTAATATTATTATGTTGATACAACTCTGACAAATAATTTGTAATAATGCATTAATTTCGACCAAATTTGATTATCATAAAAACAGTTATTGTGAGTTAATCTTAAAAGATAGACATATACTGTCGCAGACATTTTTTAGATAATTTAAAGAGGAATAATTCTTTCATACATATTTTTTGGGTATCTCGAACGGTTTTCGCAGCGCACGCAACGGAAGCCCTCAAAGATGAATAATTTCCCCCGTTTTTTTCTACATTTTTGACTGTTTCTTCGCT
This sequence comes from Acrobasis consociella, assembly GCA_963555685.1. Lineage (NCBI taxonomy): Eukaryota > Metazoa > Arthropoda > Insecta > Lepidoptera > Pyralidae > Acrobasis > Acrobasis consociella. The sequence continues at coordinate 4,999,275 of OY743127.1, forward strand.
CCCATTAGTCGATACGTGATGTTATATAGCTTAAAGCCTTCCTCGATAAATGATCTATCCAACACAAAAATAATTTTTCAATTCGAACCAGTAGTTCTTGAGACTAGCGCGTTCAAACAAACAAACAAACAAACAAATAAACAAACAAACTCTTCAGCTTTATAATATTATACATAGTAAGTATAGATAGGCATACGATGGACAGCTTTTCAGTGCCGAAGTTGCGCGACTGAACTTCCGCGGCTCATTTATTTATTTCTCTTTAAAAAACGCGATGTAATTTCGGCATAGTTTGCTGGCTAGTACTACAAAAGTTTTTTAACATAGTTTTGTCATCCAACTGCGGCATAGTATGCGTCCCCGTTTCCCTCTTCCCTTTCTCGCCTTGTCGAGGCGGCCAGGCGCCCGCAGCGGACCGCTCAACACCCTCCATAAGACGAGAACGGGGGAGAGGTTCGAGGACTTGCACGGGACCTTAGCAGATTCCGTTCTGTATGTAATACTCATTGACCGAGCGAGCGAAGCGAGCGAAGCGTCTCAGTTTCGAGACTAGCCAAAAATTCTTTTGTCCGTCTGTCTGTCTGTCTGTCTGTCTGTCTGTTCTCGCCTACAGGTCGCATTTCTTAACCGATTCTCATGAAATTTTGTAAGCAGGTTCAGCAACTAAATAGATTTTTTTTGTCGAGCCAGTTTTTCGAAATTTTTCAAAATGGCGGAAATATGGGGGTTTAAAATTTTAAAACTGTCATATATCCGCCATTTCAAAATATTTTCAAAAATGTCAATAGACTTTTTTGTTGCCATTATGAAAACGATATATTTTTTATTTGAACAACTTTTTTGTCTGAACAACTTTTTTATACGTTATACTTAAACGGGTTTAGGGTGACTCGCGAAGTCTAGCTGACTAAGCCGTGACGAATAAACAATACAAATCCTCTTACAAAATATACTCAAACTATTTAACGGTGAATTCAGTCCGGGCTACTGAACAACTTTCTTAAAAATACATGTCTTCCCTGGGGTCCACGAAATAATTTCTCTGAATAACTATTATGGTTATTATATTGAGTTTCATAAGTAGTTCTATAAATTTTATTATATTTAACCGACTTAAAATAAAAAGGTTTTGCTAATTTTACGATTAGTTTTTGCTTATTTTAATTTAATGTTGACTTGTTTATTAAATTTAGCAATTTTGTTGAGCGAACTTTCGTTCAATCGCTATCGCTGCTTGTCTGTGCTTCTGTAGTAGAATTAGTAATTATGCTACGAACTAACAAGAGATCAACAGCAATCAAAGCCCGCGAAGTAGCTTTACGAAGAAAGTAAGCAACCAATGAGCAGCGGCATAGAGCCATGGCAAGACAAATAAACATTTAAACCTGGTTAATCCAACAACGAGCTGACTTTGTCATATGAAAAATGATGGGTCATTTTTGGTACAGAACTGAATTTCAGCATCACGGTATACCTTATATCCATGAGATTGTATGGTTGGAAGGTGTTCCTGACATTTCAGAGCTAGATCGAAAGTCATTTGAAGAAAGGGCTGTGATTGGCAACTATTTTGGAAATTTGGTCACAACCATGAATTCGCATATCGGTAAACCTGCACCGATAATAAAATTCATCCAAATCAGTTACATTATTCTGAAATAATAATCGCGAGGTCTAAGTTCGTGGCGAACTACTAGTATTAATTCTGTGCTTATGTAGTCTCAATTTCTATGCATATGTGCTTCGCCAAAACTTGATCTATCATCAGGTCTTTTTGTCTCCATTGCAGGAGCACGACCCTCTCTGTACCACCAGGGCCAAACTTAGCCAGAGCAGCTAGAGAACTTGGCCTAAACTCTCCACGCTGGCTGACGGGTTGAAAAGGTTTTACTGATGTTTATGAGCTTTGTTTAGCTTGTATTTCCTAAGTTGCCTTCTATGACATCCACGGGAAGACTTCGAGTAGCCCTATTCTACTCTGCCGGAAACCACACGGCAAAAACTGATCTATTTCATTTAAATGTCGGTGATTACAAAACAAATAGGTTCTCCCATAAAACATGCCTCTTTAATAGGACGCGTGATGTGAATGAAATTGCAATTTATTACATACTACCACTCCAATATTCGGATATTGCCGTCTTGAGTACCGCCACAATACGATGGCGGAATTCTGATGAAAAAGACGAGTCGCGTGCATTCATACAGACACATAGAATTGGTCTAGCCTGCGCCACCCAATATAATGTCAGATATTAGTATTTTGCTTGAATTTTGGTAAGATTAGTGCTTGTGAAGTCCTGAGCATAACCGGTGATTTTTTATTGGTTTTGGAACTGAAGGCCACTTCATAAGGATCGTTACTTAGACCTTAGAACCTAGATCGTTAACTAGTCAAAATAAAAATTCAGTAACAAAAAATTTTGACTAAAACTCGAAAGTAAAATCGTAAGATCAATTAGTAGTTCATCGAACTCACGCGACTGTTTTGGACGGGCATAACTACGTGGTCTCGATCGAAAATCATTTTCGTAACTTTTTTATCTTATGTCATACACAAATTTGGATTACGTATATGGATAGAGGAATTAATTTACAATACGACATTTTTTTCCAGAACCAGTGAAAATTCAGCGTACATAAAATAAACAAATGATCATAAGCAAGACATATCTGGGATTTACTCTGCTATGTATGAATATTATGTCCCATTTGTTTCAAACAAACTCGGATACAACTTGAGAGCGGTTGCGTGGATCGCATGCCTAATCTTAACACTTTAGGTACAAAATCCTTATCATTACTATTCTTACTTCCACAAAAGGATAAGAATACATACATACACATTTTCACGCATGTTTCCAATAGGGGTAGGCAGAGACTATGGATAAGAATGTAAAGAAGAAATTTATATATATTTGTATGAGGATCCAATGCCAAACCGTAATATACTAGTAGTTCGCCACGAACTTAGACCTCGCGATTATTATTTCAGAAGAATGTACCTGATTTGGATAAATAATTGGTGCAGGTTTACCGATATGCGGATTCATGGTTGTGACCAAATTTCCAAAATAGTGGCCAATCACAGCCCTTTCTTCAAATGACTTTCGATCTAGCTCTGAAATGTCAGGAGCACCTTCCTACCATACATCACATGGATATGAGGTCTACCGTGATGCTGAAATTCAGTTCTGTAACAGTAGTCTTTCACTAAAAACTGACCCATCATTTTTCAAATGACAAAGTCAGCTCGTTGTTGAAAAAACCAGAAAACTATTAATGAGTTTTCGTTTAAATATTTATTTGTATTGCCATGGTTCTATGTCGCTGCTCATTGGTTTCTTACTCTCTTCGTAAAGCTACTTCGCGGGCTTTGATTGCTGTTGATCTCTTGTTAGTTCGTGGCATAATTACTAATACTACTACAGAAGCACAGACAAGCAGCGATAGCGATTGAACGAAAGTTCGCTCAACAAAATTGCTGAATTTAATAAACAAGCCAACAATCAATCAAAATAAGCAAAAACTGAAAAAGAAAAAACTAATCGTAAAATAAGCAAAACCCTTTTATTTTAAAGTCGGTTAAATATGATAAAATTTATAGAACTACTTATGAAACTCAAAATAATAACCATAATATTTATTCAGAGAAATTACTTCGTGGTCCCCAGGGGAGATATGTATTTTTAAGAAAGTTTTTCAGTAACCCGGACTGAATTCACCCTTAAATAGTTTCAGTATATTTTGTAAGAAGATTTGTATTGTATATCCGTTATAGACTCCGCGAGTCACCCTAAACCCGTTTAAGTATAACGTATAAAAAAGTTGTTCAGTTTTAAAATTTAAAGCCCCCATATTTCCACCATCTTAAAAAATTTCGAAAAACTGGCTCGACAAAAAAATTCTATTTAAGTTGCTGAACCTGCATACAAAATTTCATGAGAATCGGTTAAGAAATGCGACCTGTAGGCGAGAACAGACAGACAGACAGACGGACAGACAGACAGACGGACAAAATAATTTTTGGCTAATCTCGAAACTGAGACGCTTCGCTCGCTTCGCTCGCTCGGTCAATAAATGCAAAAGAAGCTCTGTCTGTTACTTCACGCTTCAACTGAACCGATTTCAATGAAATTTGGTATGAATATAGTTTGAGATCCGGTGAAGGACATAAGATAGCTTTTATCTCAAAATTGCTACCGGGAACAGATCCCGCGGACTCAGCTAGTATTTTATAATAATACATTTCACTAAGGGGCTCGGTGGTCCGGTGGAAGTATGTATTGCAAGATAAGCAACCTTGAGAGTGGTCTGTACTTGGATAGATGACCACAAGTGACATTAAATATTTATGTCACTTAATGAGAAATACAAAATAGTAGTCGATATTTATAAAGAAGATAGATTCCCGAAAACGTTTGCACGTATAAAACTAAAACAGTGAGGCGGATTCGACCAAACTAGTTTAACATTTATTCCCAGAATACATTGCAAAATACTCTAGAGTAACTCGATTTTGGGTTTTATCAATTACTAATCCAAGAATGAGACGTCTATTTCAGAGTAAGCTTTTTATACCGCCTATGTTCTATGATTAGTAATCTCGGAGTATTTCAACGGCGGACTGTTCATAGCTGTTTTAAACAATTTTTCTTTCTTTCTGATGAGATGACACCTGTGACGATATGACATGTATGATGACATCATCCTTCAAATGCAATATTTAACATTTCTGTCATGCTAAATTAAGTGGTCTTCGCACTCCAAGTAAATTTATGAAAAGGGATTTATACGGATTTTTGACGGGTTTTATATTTATTCCTTAATCATAGATAACAATACCAAGGATTAGTTACTCCAGGAATAGGATGGATAAACTAAAGGTCAACGAAGCACATCATCAGGTCTTTTTGTCTCTACTGCACGAGCACGACCCTCTCTGTACTATCAGAATACTTGGCCAGAGCAGCCAGATGACTTAGCCTAAACTCTCCTCGCTGGCCAGACGGGTTGGAGAGGTCTCATTGATGTTTATAAGCTTTGTTTAGCTTGTATTTCCTAAGTCGACTTCTACGACATCCACGGGAGGACTTGAAGTGGCTCTATTCTATTCTGAAACTACACGGCGTTATTCGAGATTAAATTCAAAGATTACAATTATCCCAAGATTACTGGTGTAACTTAATGTTTGGTCGAATTCGCCCTGAGAATAACAATTTAAAGTAGAACACACTGCAATTGTTTCAGTCTGATAAATGGGCTAATTCTAAGGCAGACGCTGCTCCCATTTTTATTACCTACTTATTTTGGTTTATTTTTCAATTTATGTGGAACAGGGCTCTTACAGACGACCGACAGTCGGCGACGGTCGGCTACCAATATCGCGAACTGGGGGATTACTCCATCTCTTTATTTTATTTTATTTATTTTTATTCATGGCAACAAACAGTCATGTACAGATTATAACAATGTTAGTAAAAGATGCTTACATGATAGACCTAACAGTATTTTAACAATTATTAACTTAATTAAGAATCTACTATAGCAGACGCGAATGAACAGATGTGCCTTACTAGGAAAGAGAAAAAAAAAACAATTTTTTTTTAGAGGGTACCAGTTAATATCGTACGAAAGTGACATCCTATTTATTATATCTCAAACCAAATTAGACTTTATAATCATAAGTTAGTGGTCAATGTTGCTTGACACTAAAACGCGAATACGCAGTAACGTCCGTCTTGCGTACCGATTTTGGAGTAGCCCCCCTGTTGCGTCACTGTCGGCTAACCTCGGCGACTGTCGCGACAGTTTGCGACCGTGGGTGACCGTCGCCGACTGTCGCGAACTACACATTCAGCACATAGTGATATACATTCATGGGGAAAAGTTTTAAAAAATGACGAACTGATTAAGGATGTAAAGCGACATGCGACCCATATTCCTTGGGGAAAGTTGTTCATTATTATGGACTGAATTCACCCTTAAAATAACTTCAGTATTTTTTGTTAGACCTCTTATTGGACTGTCGTGAATTTATTCACGTGTTCACGTGTTATATCCTATAGCAGATAGGGACACACACACACACACACACACATTAGACTCTAACAAAAAATTGCACTAATTTCGCACTCGCACTTAACATGTATGGGGGGAGTAGCACAAAAATAAACTAAATTTTATTTTCCACTTTTTCGGCATGATTATTATACCTCTACAATACATACCCTTGCAATTACAGCTTTATATTTAATTTAATTGTCTCTCGAGGAAAAGCGCGGACAGAGAGACACACAAACAAACATGGCGAGCTTATAAGGGTTTCTTGTTGAATACGTGACTGTAAAAAGTAATCAGAACTACAGTGAAAGGAAATTTTTTCACGCCCTTTATAGAGTCTGGGGACACACGTGTCAGGCAACTTATTCCAAGTCTGAAGTATACGTGGGAGAAAATCCCTTTGGAACTATTCCGCACGTGTTATACCACTTTTGGTTTTGTGAGTGGGTGACCCTGTCGCTGGCTTTTGAGCACTGTATCAACCTTAATACGATGACCGTCGTAGTGGTTACCAGAGGTTCCGGATTCGATCCCCGGGCAGGGCAAGTTGGAAAATGGCTTTTTTCAAATTGTCCTGGGTCTTGGATGATTTTGAATATATGTATATATTTGTTAGGTATAAAATATTGTATCGTTGAGTTACTATTCCATAACACAAGTCTTGAACTTACTTTAGGGCTAGCTCAATTAGTGCAATTTGTCTCTATATATTTATTAACCTTTCCGCTGTCACTGGTAGGAATTCCTCCCGACTTCCATTGTTTTACTATTGTGAAAGAAAGAAAGAAAGATAAATAATTCATTTGATATATCACAAACACGGTTTAACAATTGTGTCTGGGTATTAGCGCAGCTCAAATAGTTAAATACGGAACCCTAAAAATACTTTAAAACAATGATAGATAACCGTCACGGGGCTTCCTTAGAAGCCAATTCTCATCAAGTTCCCTTAGGATTTTCTAATACACAACGTGGAAGGAACATACCCGTAATAAATCGAACCACGGGCTATACTAGACCTCTATTGTATAATAAAGTTAAAATACCAGTCAAAAACTAAAATAAGCGGCCAAGTGCGAGTCGGACTCGCCCATGAAGGGTTCCGTAGTAGTATTTTTTATTTTATTTTTATATTTGAGTTGATTGAATAAAAGGTAAATTGCAGTTTATGACATATTAAAAAAAAACTTCTTACTAGATCTTGTTCAAACCAATTTTCGCTGGTAGTTTTCATAGTAATGAACATCATATATTTTTTTAGTTTTATCATTCTCTTATTTTAGAAGTTACGGGGGGGGGACACACTTTTTTCCACTTTGGAAGTGTCTCTCGCGCAAAGTATTCAGTTTACAATAAAATGATATTAGAAACCTCAATATCATTTCTGAAGACCTATCCATAGATACCCCACACGAATGGGTTTGATGAAAAATATTTTTTTGAGTTTCAGTTCTAAGTATGGGGAACCACCAAAATTTATTGTTTTTTTTCTATTTTTGTATCAAAACCTTAATGCGGTTCACAAAATACATCTACTTACCAAGTTTCAACAGTATAGGTCTTATAGTTTCGGAAAAAAGTGGCTGTGACATACGGACGGACAGACAGACAGACATGACGAATCTATAAGGGTTCCGTTTTTGCCATTTGGCTACGGAACCCTAAAAAAAGACTAGACCTCTAAAGTGTAATGTAATTAAAATAACAGACAAACACTAGAAAAAAGATCGGCATGTCCATACAAAAGTCTGCCGCTGCCCGAAAATTTGTATGCGAATGTCGATTCTTTTTTGTTTGTTATTTTATAATCATTATACTATTATAGTGATCTAGTATAGCCCATGGTTCGATTTATTACGGGTATGTCGGAAAACGAGTGACGGAACCATGTCAGAGGCCTTTAAGGCGGTTTAAAAACTCTGACACTAGTGTTAGTCACTAACACACACGATAAGAAGAAGAAGAAGTGATGGAACTCAAAGGGAATTGGGCAGGACACCTAGCAAGACGAGGTGATGACAGGTGGAGCCAAATACTAACAGAGTGGTGGCCCATAAATGGTAAGCGCAGCGTAGGACATCCGTTAGCAAGATGGGTCGACGACATCAGAAAGTTCGCGGGTCAAACGTGGATGAGTTATTCCGGTCTGATCCACCAAACGAATCCACTCTTCATTATTATTACTACTTTTGTCCGGTCTGATCCACTCTAAAATTAACAAGTCCGGTCTGATCCCCTACCTGTTTAGTACAGTCAAGAAAAAAACAGTTGTTGACGAAAAAAATAATCAGTTTTTATTAATTATAATCAATTACAGATTACAATAAATTTGCACCTTTGATTTAGATAACATAAAATAAAATTGTAAAAAATTAACAAATGAAAAATCAAACGATTTTCTATTGTATATTGCTCCCCGCTGTTTTCCAGGTATAAAAAAATCTAATGAAGATTATAACCTTAAGGTAGCCGACAAATTATTAAACCAGATCAAACAAAAATTTTAGTGCAAATATTTTGTTACTGACTGTACCAAAAATATGCTTGGGGATCCGACCGGAATACAATATTTAAATTTTTATTCTGATGGACGGGGTATCACAACGGAATAGAAAATAATTTAAATAAAACGGATCCACTAGGGTATCAGATTTTGGGTATCAGACCGGAATAACTCACGTGGATGAGAGTAGTTCAGGACCGTGGTAAATGGCATTCATTGAGAGAGGCCTATTCCCAGCAGTGGGAGGATCAAGGCTGTGGATAATGATGATGATGTCCCTTCCACGTTGTATATATTAATAACAACAATTATAACCTACGTATATCGACGCACCGCGCATTATACATCCATTTACTAATTTCATAAGCCGTAAACTATCAGCATGACTGGAATGCACACCCCCACATATTCAAAATACGAAAATGTTCGCTGGTTATTCAAATACACTCACAGTGATAAATTTTGTATAAACACGCTCAGAAACAATTAACTCACACTAAATTAATACAAATAATAATATGCGAATTATAAGTTGGACATGATACGGCTTATTAACCTTTATATTATAACCTAATTCATCTTGTAACTTATTAAAAAAAATACAATAATAACATAATTTAAAAATAAGATTGATAATTTAATACAAAAAAAAAGTTAATATGACAAAGAAAAGTTAAAATGACAAAAAAATAAAGAGACCTTTAAACAATCTATTAATAACTGCTACATCACTTGACATTTGCCGGAGTTTGCAGCTTACGCTTACCTTACTGTGTTGTTATTATTAGGTACGTATGTAGCTAATTCGTTTTATAGTTATATTGCTGTTCTAGCCCAAATTCTCACCCAAAGCCAGTGCTAGATAAAGTTTGATCTAATTAGAAGAAGATTCAAAACTTTTACTTATCCTACAATTTGAAAAGAATCTGAAACTTAATTTACAAATAATAGGACATAAAAATTATGTAATTATGTACTCACCATCGCCCAGTTAACACAACATCTATCGATAAAATCTACAATCGATAAAATCACTTTATCAAAGCACAGCACCGTACCAGATTTGAGGTAGACAGAAACTGATACAATATAAAATAACTGTATGTGTTTCGATTTGGTCCGCTGGGTATTCTTCGGAAACGTACCCATGTCTCGATAATCAGTACCTAGTCGTTACGTGGGGTAGTGATGGGAAATATCGATGGATTTATTTTATCGATATCTGTAATTTAAAAAGATTGATAAACAGATCGTTTATTGTGACGTTGTTATATAATTAATATTAAGAAAAAAAAAACAAAAAAGCAAAAAACTGCTCTTCAAATCTCTGTGCAAAGATTGTCAACTTGTACCAGAGTTTTCATACATAATATTATATTTTAGGGGCATATTAACATTAATAATAATTATATGTATATATGTATGTATATTCTACGGGGTTTTAATATTGTAACTAATATTACGTTACCTGAAAAAAAAAAATATTTTTATTCATTTTCAGAATTTCATCTAGACTACGTCGTTTAATGAAGTTTTACTTTTACGTTTATCATTAGAGAAGAGTTTTTAGAAGGCTAAGAACTAAATAGGCTCTTATGGTGAGGCTTATCTAATTTGTCACTCTTGGTATTGTCACGAGAGTGGGTTGGGATAGGAAAGGAAATACTACCCCCCCGATGTGGTTCCCATCTTGTCGCGATGGGGGGCTCAGTACCTGCGGTTGCCTCGGCCGCAGGGAAGCTAAGAGGAACCCATTGCCCGGGTTGAGGCTTAGGCCTCCCCGGGCCCGGCGGAGGCCATTCCTGGCGGGAATGGCCTGGCTGTGAGGGAAGGGGGGTGTCGACGACCACAGCCACCATCACAGCCGTAATAGGGGTCGCGGGGGAAGAAGAGTGTCGGTGTGTCGTTGCCGCTCGCCCTATCCTCCGCGACCAAGCGCGGCCGTGGCGCTTGGCACGGCATCGGTGGGGCCGCAGGGGAAGAGGAGTGTCGGCGTTACGTTGCCGCTCTCCCTATCCCCTGCGGCCGGCTGTGTGGGCCCCGGTCGCCGTCAGGTGGACTAGGGCAGGGCCTGCTTCCGCAGGCCCCTAATTATGAGGGCTGGTTGGACGGTGGAAACGGGATTCCATCGTCCAACGGACAGCCCTCCGGAGAGGAAGGCAGACGCGTGTGCGTGTCAGCGCGTCTGTCCTTGGGCCAAGAGGCCAAGGCGGCGGTTACTCCGGCCCCTCTGATTCAGCAGAGGGTGCCGTGAGGCCGTTGGCGATCCGGGGCCGCTTAAGTAGCGGCCGGCCGCGCCGGGGCTGTGGAGCATGAAGAAGCACACGGTCCCGGCCGATAGCGGCTGAGAGGTGACACCGCGGAGTTTTTAGTGGTAACACCACATAACCTTACCGGTGTCCCGTAACCGGTAAGGTATCCAAAGGGATTTTATCCGCGTCTAAAAAAAAGGAAAGGAAATACTAATCCTATGGAATAGTGCCTTTATTTACAACTCTACCTAACTCGTACCTGTGACAACTGTGAGTACCCCACAGTTGTCACAGGTACGTACGCGGGAATGTCACTGTACTGTCACACGCACGGAAACGTCACTGCACTGTCTTGCGCGTGGAAACGTCACTGCACTGTCACGCGCGGCAATGTCACTGCACTGTCACACGCGTAAACGTCACTGTACTGTCACGCGCGGAAACGTCACTCGCGTGTATTTACTGCACTGAAAACTTCACTCATTATTACACTTCACTTTTTACTCACTACTTCCACTTCCAGTTTTACTTTTCTTCCTTTTCTTCTTCCTTCTTCGGATTTTACTTCCAAACTGGCGTAGGCCACGCCTTGTTCTGCTTATATACCCCCTGGATGCGAACAAAATCGCATTAAAGTTCTTAACATAAGCCATAATTTTTATTTTTTTTTATTTTATTTCTGGCCCGTATTTTCTTTTAGATTTAATCTAGTTATCTAGAAACTTCTTACAAAACTTCAAAAACACAATACATGACTGTGATTTGAACCTGGGGTCTATGGATTCACAGTTCAACACCAAGACCACTAGGCCAATCGTGTTCTGACACTGACCTCCACATATACAAGTACGCTGGACCTATGATACCGTAAGAAATGACAGCTCTTTATTGTGACTATTTGAAGCGCCCCCAATGCGTGGGAAGAGAACTAAATCTGACGTAACTTGCAAATGGCCGTTGACTCTGGTTGACTCATTTGAATTGTCCCATCTCTATTGTTAGTTCCGTTCCCACCCACTGCTACAAATGCCTACGATCAGCGCCAAAATGGCGAAAATCAAATCGCCTCACTATGGCCCGGCTAATCATAGGTCCAGCGTACTTGTATATATGGAGGTCAGTGTGTTCTGACGTGAGTGATGAAATTTCCCTTTAGATGAATTCTTTTCAGTTTGAACTTGTGACGTTGACATTTTCATTGTCATTTATTATCCTACGCGACAGTATTTATCGATAATTTTTACTTTTTACTCTTAAAACGCAAATAAAATCAATACCTTGACAATTCTTTCTTTATTATCATCATCATTCCAGCCCTTTTTTTGCCCACTGGTGAGCACTGCACACTCGCGCATATGATGTACGGCAAAGTAGAATAGGACCACTCCAAGTCTTTCCGTGGATGTCGTAGTAGGCGACTCAGAGAACACAATCTAAACAAAACTTATAAACATACGTGAGACCTCTCCAACCCGTCAGGCCAGCGTGGAGAGTGTAGGGCAAATCCTCTGGCTACTCTGGCCAAGGAGCACTGCAGGAGCACGACCCTCTGTTTACTACCAGAGCCATAGGTAGTAAACAGAGGGTCGTGCTCCTGCAGTGGAAACAATAATGACCTGATGATGAGCAAATGCTACTCATCTCGGTCCTGTGCTGTGGATGTGGTCCTCTTACTTTGGTGCGACCAGAGGTGCCATTTTTCAAACACGGAGTCACTAAAAAATCATTCGTTTTGGTGACTCGAAATTTCGACTCGACGATTCAAAAATGGCACTACAGTACTATGTACTTCTGTTTGGTATATTTAATTAATTCTAAATGAAATAACAAAACAGGCAACGTTATAGCCGTGCTTCCCCAAACATAATTGAAAAAGTTATGCCTTCCTAAGAGACAGGAAAATACTTCTTAATAGGGTACTAAAATAACATCAAAATGAAATGAGAATGACTTCTAAAGCTATGATTATTTATGAAAAAAGCACCAGTTTGAAGCGCTGATGGCAGTTTAGATACTGGCTGTGCGTCTCTGTGGTGCAAATTCGATCCCAACTAGGGTAATTCAGTCATTGGACAATAATTCAAAATTTAAATGTAATTCTAGATCTTTCCAGGCAGTTTCAATAACGTAACACGTCAGTGAGTACAATTTACATTACGTATAGTATTTTTAAAAAACAATTTATTTTTTAAAGAATAGCTAACTGTTACCTGTGTTTCACAACGACCACTGCTGAGAAGAAACGCCAAAAGAAATTCACATTGTAAGTGTGCCTTTTGTAATAAATACTTATAATTTTTTACAATGCTTTTTATTAAGATTATAATATATTGTGTTCTGTCCAGTGTCTGTGTCTGTACTGATGTGCATTCTTTGGCAGTCTCTTATTTATCTTGCTTTAGGGTCCATATTTGGTACCATCTTCGAACCTGTGGGTAATATTATACTTACCCCCTTGTCTTACTCACCCGCATCGGGATTTCTAAAGGACTGCATATTTGCATAAGCTTCAAAATATCACCTAGTGCGTAGCAGTGGCGTTGGGTGAGAATTTGGGCTAGTACAGCTATAAAACTGTGAAACGAATTAAATACCCACCTAATTAGGTTTATCATCATCAGGTCTTTTGTCTCCACTGCAGGAGCACGACCCTCTCTCTACTACCAGAGCCATACTTGGCCAGAGCAGCCAGAGGACTTGGCCTTTCCCACGCTGGCCAGCCGGGTTGGAGAGGTCTCATTGATGTTTATAAGCTTTGTTTAGCTAATATAGCTAATTATTTAAAGATTAATATACGTAAGCCGATCAATGTACGGCTTATAATTCGCATATTATTATTTTTATTATATCTCTGAGCGTGTTTGTATAAAATTTATCACTGTGTGTGTGTTTGAATAACCTTCGAAAAATTTCCTTTTTGAATATGTGGGTGTGTGCAGTCCAGTCATGCTGCTAGTTCGCGCCGATATACGTAGGTTTTGTTGGTAGTAAGAAATGCATATTTATTAGAAACCCTTAAGGGCACCCGATGGGAATCGGCTTCTAAGGAGGCCCCGCCACTGGTGCGTAGTGCCTGTAGTCCTCTTACTAAGGGCCTTCGCTAAGTTACGCGGGCGCACTCGGCGGGTTTCGGTCTATCTCTGTCACAAACTCTAAATGCGAAAGAGATAGCAGAATCCGTCGCGGGACTCGCGGGTCACCTGTCTCTGTTGCACGTAGCGTTTGTGACAGAGATAGACTGAACCCGCCGCGTGCACCCGCGTAACTTAGCGAAGGCCCTTAGGGAAGCTTATCCAAAAAGTCCATATACTTACTAGGGGACCCTTTATTTGCATATTTTTTTTGTCCTAATATGCTTTGGCATACTGCGTTTGGCATAAAATATTTTGTCATAATAGTTTTTAGGCATAAGTTGTTTTTTGGCATACTGGTAAGTTGGGCATAATTATATTTTAGGCTAATTTGTTACGGCATAATGGTAATTCGCATAATCTCTTTAGGCGTAATAACTATAAGACTAATAGTATTTAGGAATAATATTTTTAAAAATAACAGAATCAAAATTAAGTTATTTAAGTGTTTATTTTTAATTATCATGCAAAAAAAAAATATGACCACCCAGAACAAATGTAAGGGCAAAAGGGAAGTTAGGTATAAGTTATTTTTTTTATGATCACCTGGAACAACTGTGAGACCAGAAAGGAAGTTAGATTCAACTTATTAGCAATTAATAAACAATTTATATACAATGAGTAAAAATGTTATGCTTAATCATTTTTATGCTTAAAGTAATGTTATGTCTTGATAAATTATGGTTTGATGACATTATGCTTACATCCTTTTATGCTTTAAAATGTTAGGGCTAAATAATGATTATGCTTAGGTACATTATGCTTAAAATTATTATGCATACTCCATTATGCGAAAGGACGTTATGCTTAAAAACGATTGTGCATTAAACCAGTATGCTATGTGATATTATAGCTTAAATTTGTATGCATATAGATAGTGATCCACTTACTAGCCCTTGAGTCGCAGATAGACAAATGTCTCTTACTATTCATATAATTCATTTAGACACAATACAAGTACGATTGAATTAAGTGGAAGCCAAAAAGAAGCGATTAAAATTTAAGCTGTAAATTGACTTTAAAGTCGTATGAACGGTAGCAAGTAAATTTACTTGCTACCGTTCATACGTACTTTTCCTTTACAACTTTGGGCATTTGGATCTTGCTAATGTTATGTTTGTTTGTTGCCAACCTTCACTAGTTGGAGAGGCACCTTAAGAAGAAGAAGAATGTTATGTTTCTAAACCCCGTAAAAGAAAAAGACGTAATATTCTGTGTGTGTATTTTAATATTTTTAAACCATGTTATCTAATAAAATACAGTTGCTATTAATTAAACAAACATAGCGCCAAGACGGCTAAATAGATTCGAATTAAATTTGCCATGTAGATAGCTTATTATCTGGAAAAAATATATATACAGTCGATTTTACAAATGAATATATACTAAATTAAACTATAAATAAACGTAAGACTAAACTATAATAATTATATATTAATTAAAACTAAATTATGTATAAACTAAATAGAATCAAAAATTCCGCCTCGGATAGTACCTGGTTCAAAGGTGCCCTGTGCCCATTAAACTAGCCGCGTTCCCTCTTTGTATTGTGATGGCAATTCTTTGAACCAGATACCATCCAGAGCGAGGGTCGAAACCTTTGTCTGCTAAGCGGCGTCTTATCTGGATATTTATACACATGATACTTTTTTATCCCGGGAAATGTTTCCCGTGGGGTTATCAAAAATTTTACCACGTGGGCAACGCCGCAGATAATATCAGATAGTTTAGTCATATTTTATAAAATTTTAATAAACATTTTAGTCAAACTTATAACGAAAAGTCAAAGAATTGTTAGAAATGTCTTTAAACAAATTGAATGTGAAATTGAAATGAATTTCGGGAGATGTTATCTCTTTTAAGGCTGATGACACTTTAATTCTGCTCTTAGCGCCGTCAAGTAGTAATAATTACGAGGCCTAATGGGTGTCTAATAGAAATCTGGGCCGCGTTTAGACTAATCATATTAGTCTGGAGTTTCGTAATGTTCAATTTTTATCGATAATTTTTTTTGTGTATTTCATAAAGTTTTCTCTTTTTCGAATTCTAAAACAATATTCGATTAAGTTACATGTACGTTTTTATCCCTAATGGGTCAAACAGAGCAGTTTGGGTCTGTGGCTAGGCAGATAGAAGCCAGGGCCTATCAAACTAAACTAGTGGGCGAGAAGGTAAAATAACCGGCCAAGCGCGTGTCGGGTTATGCACAGTGTAGGGTTCCATAATTGCAACGTCCCAAAAATATTTTTTTATTGAATTCGTATGTAATTTAAGTAAAATAGAGTATATAATAATATAAATATATTCTGAGTATATAATAGATAGAAGGGGACAATTTCACAATATCATTGATAAAACACCGTACATAAGCTCCTTTTGGAAATCGGTCTTCTTCTTATCGTGTGTGTTAGTTTGGAAATCTGTCTTCTTCTTCTTATCGTGTGAGTTAGTGACTAACACTACTGTCAGAGTTTTTTTAAACCGCCTTAAAGGCCTCTGACATGGTTTTAGGTAACGACCAATGTCTAAGACAGTGACCGGGACCGACGGCTTAACGTGCCCTCTGAAGCACGGATCATCTTACTTTTTAGACAATCAGGTGATCAGCCTATAATGTCCTTACCAACCTAGGACAACAACACAAAGTCATTGCCCCCGCCGGGAATCGAACCCGCGACCGCCGAGTATGAGCCGAACGCTCTAACCACTACACCACGGAGGCAGTTGGAAATCGGTACGATGTAACGATACTACCTATAGTTTTTATTCTTTTTAAAATTTTATCGATAACGTGACATTAACTCCGCACATCACTATTTCGCAATAACACTGATAAAATCGCTGCACATAAGCTACTTTTGGAAAGCGATACTATATTACAATACGACTACATGCTACATACTCGTATGTGACAAATTTCACTCGTTTTGATGTACATCATTACCGTATGTTGCGGTTATTGGAGCACAAATTATGTGATGGAAACCTTTATAATCAAAGGAATATTTCGTGCTATGTAGTTTCGTAGACAAAATATGGTTTAAACACCAAAACGCGACTACGGAAAATTATTACTGAAAGTACATTAGGGAGCAACAGCTAATAATGTTTTGAATTTTTGAAATGCGCCTCGCCTTAATTTGATACACGGCATGATCCGATTAATTTAATTTCTAGTAAGTATAAACAAGTTTATTAAAAATTAAATTTAAACCTTAACATACTTATACAAATTTAAATTAAAACTAAAAAAGAACCGAAAATAAAACTAAACAAAATACAAATTATGTAAACTCACTAAAACATTACACCTCGATAACGTGGCAAAAACACTGGCAGTATTGCCACCTTGTATGGCAATGCTGATACTTATTTTTGGTTAATTTCTTTGTGGCTTATAGAAGCGCTACCGTGAATTTACTGTGACGTCACAAAGTCGTATAACCAGCAGACAGCCAAGACGCTTTCGACGAAACCCCATTGTAAAGATATCATGTATATCTTTGAAGATACGAGGAAACAGATAACTATAAATATACACATACACAGTGGTGAAACACATAAACGTAGTCAGTTAAAAATAATTACTCTATCTTGTACTTGTCGTAAGCGGCGACTAAAGGACTAAGACTACGAAGTGCTTTCCCAAGAAAAGACGACGTTTGGTTACAGATTACATACAAGTTACTTTTTAGGTAAGTTAGGTTTGTAAAACTTTTTCTATGAACGATTTCCAACTGTGGGCATCAGCCACTTCATATTACCTTAAAAAGAAAGGTGGTGGGTAGACCCTACGACCAATAGGGTTGACCACAGGGTCCGAAAAGTATGAATGTAATTTACTTCGGCTTTTAGACTATCCAAAAATAATGGACCCGTATTTTTCAGTTTACCAAAAAAGTAAAAATTCACAGAGATACTGAGCGTAAACGTTACGGAGTGGGGGCTTGCGACGCGCTAAGTTAAAATCGTACCCAGCCGTGACGTCATGCGAAATTTATATGCACTGTAATCTTGGTCAGTTTTGGTATCTCAGACAAAAGAAAAAATACGTGTTCAATATTTTTTATAAATTAACCGATGGCCCAAAAGAATTTATTCATTGTCATGCCTCTTAGGTAATTTCAAAGTTAATTTTTGGTAAGTGTGTTATGGGCTTGACGATATCTTATCAGTGACGTGCACTCATATTTTTGAGAGGGTAGACACTGATCTTACCTAAATTTCGAGAATCCTAATATCAAACAAAATCTAAATATCAAGCAAAATACATTTTTCGTTAGTACACAGTCGCTAGTAGTATTCGGCACAGGGTAGACAAGTTCTATGGGTCTGTATGAAATGCACGCTACTGTATCTTATCTAGTAAAAAAACGCAAGCGGGAATTCATTACGAATAAAACATAAAGCTTCACTTTTAATTTCTAGGTCGATAATAGCTAAAACACAAAATACAGCATTATTACCAAGATAAAACTAAAATTTCTGGTTGATACCAAGTTTCTGTTTATATAGGCATGGGCATATTTAGGCGGACTGTAATGTCACAGAATTAATATAAGTATTACATACAGAACGGAATCTCCTAAGGTCCCGGGCAGTATTCGTCCCCTTTCCCCGTTCTCGCACCACTCCCCTATTCTCGCCTTGTGGAAGGTGTTAACACTTGATACTTATCCGTTCAACACTTATTGCTTACTAGTTGTACCCGCGGGCGGTTGTTTCGCTCCTCGTGAGAATTTCGGGATAAAGAGTACCCTATGTCCTTCCCCGAGTCTCAAACTATATCCATACCAAATTTCATCCAAATCGGTTCAGTAGTTTAAGCGTGAAGAGGTAACAAACAAACAAATAAATAAATATACAAACTCTTTTTCGCATTTATAATATTAGCAGGAAGTAGGATAGGATAGGATAGTAGAAAGAAGGATAGGGTAGTAGGATATTAATGCCTCGGGTAATATCGTTTAAACTATAGTCAATTTGTTCAATTGTTTGGCCGTCTTTTACAAAGGCGCGGCCTTGTGCATAAAGTCCCACAAAATGTATATGAAATGACTATGGCACCTCTTCAGTTTGTACCTGAAGTGTGTTGCATTACGCAGGTTGCAGCTGTTGATTAATGTCTGAAAAAAACAACTTATCAAATGTACTCAGAAGAGGATAACCTCATACAAATTCAAAGGTTTTAGTAGCGTAAACTCAAAGTTGGCATTCGTAACTACGGAACCTTACACAGCGCGTGGCCCGACACGCATTTGGCCATTTTGGAAATTTTAATTACATCGCATCTGTAAAATTCCTTAAATGTCTTCTCATTTTTTACGACCCGATCCGACCCGTTTGGGTCCTTCCAAATATGCCCACTTTTTTACCTGAAAAAGTTTTGATCAGATTAATTGATTAGGTTGCGTGCACAGGTCAAGGGCATAACTAAAATGTAAATCGGGTGAGTTTATTACGGTGATAGCTACTACTCGGCTTATGAATTGGTCCTTCATTTTGATAGTTTTGGGTTTTACTTTCTAATTACACACATAAGCGCAGCGTTTGAGGTTGTGCATTACTCTCAACATGTCAGGGTCAAGCATTTTTTACTGAAGCAAGCGTAAGTTGATGCCTCAGGCTGATGCCCTGTTTCCAACACAGGGCATCAGCCTGAGGCATCAACTTATGTACGTTTCCCAACACTATTTAGTTTTATTTTTCATGTACTGCAGTTACTGTTGTCAGAATTTTCAAGCTTCCTCAGATGTCTTAATCTGACGATTGCCAGCATGTTATATTAACTAAATGTTGGAGAAACTCAACCAAAATAATTTTTTAGGTTTCGCATCCGGCTTTCTGCAAGAAAAGATGTTAAGTGGACTTCGAGCTCCGATGTTGGTACAGCTATGATGACCAGCAATGACCCGTGCAATTACTATTATTCACATTAAGAGACTGAGATTACCAAAAAAATATTTAGAAGGCAAATGTGAAAGGAACAGTAGGAAAGGGTCGCGGCGAATATTCTGCGACCAGATTGCAGACATTCTAAAAAGGAAAGTCAAAAAGTACCCGCAAACTAAGGACACGTTTGAAGAGATTGATGATTGTAGATAAAGCAAAAGAAAGTGGAGGTCCATAGTCTTTGCTCTGCCTACCCCCTTTAATAGGCGTGATATTATGAATGTATATCCGGGACTCACCTGGATTGATTTTAATGTATGTAATGTGTATATGTAAAGTGAATAATTTCTAAGGATATAACCGGGATTGCACTTAAGGAGAATGAGAAAAAGGCGCGGGTTTAGCACTTAAAAAAGGTTGTGTTGTGGTTTTGTTATTTTAATTTAAAAACTTGCTCTTATCGGATGAGTTTACAGACTCACATCCACCCGAAAATTGGCCAGGAGCTAAATTATACTCCGACTCGACTCCTTTGTAGAATTGCTCGATCGATATCGACTTATATTATTGTTTACAATGTCAACAATGATTTTGTACATTGTTTAGTTCTACGTGGGCAAAGCTGTGTGCCGCCGTGTAGTTTCCGGCAGAGTAGAATAGGACCACTCCAAGTATTCCGCTGGATGTCGTAGAAGGCAACTTAGGAAAAACGCTAAACAAAGCATATAAAAATCAATAGGTAGGACCTCTTCAATAAGTCTGGCCAGTGTGGACAGTGTAAGCCAAATCCTCTGGCTGCTCTGGCCAAATATGGGTCTAGTAGTACAGAGCGGGTCGTGCTCCTGCAGTGAAACTAAAAAGACCTGATGATGAAGATGATGAAAGTGGGTCCAACACAAGTAAATGTGATGTCACAAGTCAATTGGATTGTGCGCATGCCTATTATGCCCACAACGTTGAGTCCGCTATTGGAGAAGGATCTGTAGCGGGAGCGAGGTGATATGCTCGACCGCCACAAAGGAAGATCTTCCTGACAGGCGTGGTGTTGCGCCTGGGGAACCGCGACACTGACGGTGTATCGTCGGAAGTTGTATATATAGTCAGTTGCAACCAGAACTCTGAGATCGAGATGTAGATTGCTGCCTGTTCAAAATGCTCCAGGTTATGCCCAGACAACCCTATACATTAAGACATATCTTTTTATATGCAACACCCTACATATGTCACATTTTGCTTCTCGATGAAGTAGGGTTACATACGGCCCCCTCTTAGTCTATTACAGCGAATGATAGACTAAGATGAAGTCCATGTAAAATTAAGGAAAAAAGCCGGTATTCTTAATAAAACGTGACCTATATTTACTAAACATACATGAATAACAATATTCATATGGCATCCGTGCAAGTGACCCAGTACAAGTCAATCACACGCATCGAGACTACAGTAATGAAAGTGCTGCGGTTACCAACCTTGAAAATCGTGTTTACTTTGAACATCAGAGCGTATCCGATCGTATGCATTTGCATTCTGTTACAATCTGGCATTTTATAGTCCGAGTTTCCCACTTTACCCTGAAGGTTGGCAGTCCGCTCTTTAAGTTTTGATCTATCCATTTGACGACCTCCGTTGCGTAGTGGTCACCATGCTAGTCCGCCATCCAGAGGTTCCGGGTTCGATCCTCAGTCAGAGCATGTTGGAGAATGGCCTTTTTCAAATTGTCCTGGGTCTTGGATGTTTATCTATAAATGTATTTGTTATAAAATATAGTATCGTTGAGTTTGTATCTCATAACACAAGTCTCGAACTAACTTTGGGGCTACCTCAATTTGTGCAATTTGTCCCTATATTTGTTTTTTATTTAATTAACTTTATTACAAAAATTTTAACAGTTGTTTATTTTTTTGCGATTTCAGGGTTTGAAGAAACCGATAAATAGAACCTTAAGCTAGAAGCATAAGCTACCCAAAATTACCTTAACGGATCGAACAAGTTTTTTTGACATACTGCATGATTTTTGGATGATCCTTAACCAGTACATTTAAACATAAGGGGTTACTCACATACACCTAGGGTAGACAGAGCCTAGGACCAAGAAGATCCAAAGGCAACATTTAGCGTAATGTTGGGCGTTAATAGGTGTGATGCCATGATGTGGCCTATATAAATTCAAAAGAAACCCAACGTCTTTTTTAGTTTTACCTCATTTGCATATCGAAGTTTTTAAAGATTTGACATAAGCCTTTCATAATGCACGCACCTTGAGACTACTTTTTAGGGTTCCGTACCCAAATGGTAAAAACTGGACCCTTTTACTAAGACTCCACTATCGATATGTCTGATAGTCTGTCTTACACCAGGCTATGTCTTATGAACCGTGAAAGATAGACAGGTAACATGTTCACAAATGATGTATTTCTGTTGCTGCTTTATCAACAAATACTAAAACAGAATAAAACAAATATTTTAGTAGGGCTCCCATACAACAAAACTGATTTTTATAGATAACCCTTCGTGCGCGAGTCCGACTCGCACTTGGCAGCTTTTATTTCTCTTTGGCACGCACCTTCGCGTGCCGGCAATTGTCCAATCGGAAACGATTCATAAAGTTTTCGGTGAAAACTGATTTAGGCTTGTGTCAAATCACACGCAGCGTAAGTTGCGCGACGCATATTGCGTCCTAAATTTCTACCCGCGTAACCAACGCTTGGTGTGAATTGTGGACAGAAATTCTTTAAAATGAATGAACTATAATAGGCGTGTAACCAAGCCAGCATACGCTGGATGTCACATCTTGCGTCCTTCATAGAATTTCTACTCGATTAATTTGCGCGTTGTCAGTTCACAGACTGGAATCCGGTCGAGATGCATTATTTTACTTTTCTGTCTGGTGTTTTGCACTGACAACAAGTTAACTGTGAGTAGAAATTCTACAATACGGACGAACTATATAGGCGCGTAATTCAGCAAGATGCGTCGCGTAACTAACACTGCGTGCAGTTCAACACAGTTTTGTGTACAGAAAAAATTTGGTTGGCAAATTAATTCTACTACATATTGTAGACAAACAAATATTTTCGATGTTTGTTACTTATATCCTCTCAGACCCACGGTAGTAAAAGTGTTTTTAACTTGCCACAAGCCCGTAAATCTGCTAAGATAGCGGATTTCAATCCCCAGATGCAAGGGTTAGTCCGGGGAACAAGTGCAATATATCAAACTGTAAAAGTGCGGCTTTCAAACTTATTCCGTCTGCGGAACGCCTATTTTTCTTCTATTTCCCTATTTTTTATTCGTAAGAGGATTTTGTTTCTTCGTGGATTGTGACATACTGTTTTTGTTACAAAAAATGTGGGATATTTTTTATTTTTGTTTATTTACCTTTATTTTTAAAGTTATTTTGATGTTTTTTGGTGCAATTAAGTGTTTTTACTTACTTACTTTATACTTACCCTAATACCAATGTAATGACGGCCGTAAAGCCGGCCTTACCTACTATTCAGCTAACCGGGTGGAAAGAAAGAGGTACCTAGTGCAAAACTTAAATAGAAATACTAATGTTTTTGTTTTTTACTGTTATGTTTTGCACAAATGTTTACTAACTATAGTTATTAAGTTAACTTTTTGTTGTTGTGGATGGAAATAAACAATATTTTTATTATTTTATTTATTAGATAAATGATGAACAAAAAAAATGTACATCGTGGAAGGCATATCTATGTACAAAATCGAACCACGGGCTATACTAGATCATTATAGTATAATGATAATAAAATAACAGTCAAAAAACAAAACAGAAATTTGATATTCCCATACAAATTGTCCGGGCAGCTGCACACTTTCGTATGGATATACTAACTTTATTTTTAAATTTTTGACTTCTAATTTCATTATGAAATGGGAAACGTAGTGTGGGACGTCCGTCGGCTGGATCGTGATGGCGAGGGATAGAACAAGATGGCGCAGACAGAGAGAGGCTTATGCCCAGCAGTGGGTCCCTGATAGCTGACGATGATGATGATGATGATGATGAATTTCATTATAGTGATGTAGTAGCCCGTGGTTTGATTTATTACGGGTATTTCCCTTCCACGTTGTCTAGGATAGATTTGACCTAAGCCCAAAGGGCTTCAATTACGTTTTAAGACATATCTACTATCAGTATCAGTTACTATACTTATTGAACTAAATTATCAAATTAGCACACAGGTTCTAGTTTATGTTTAACAAAAGATTATTATTTATCTGATTGACAAACTTATGCCAAGTTTTTTATTTTAGTACTTACTACAAACATACATAATATCACGTCTTTATCCCTAATGGGGCAGACAGAGCATTTGAGGTCTTGCGGCTCTGAGCAGACAGAGCCCAGGTCCGCAAGACTCAAAGGCCACTTAGGGTGATGGTGGGCGAGACTGTGCAAAAAGGGATCAAATAGTCATGGGTTGCTAGCCCGATCGCTTCTACGACCTGCGCGGAAAGAGAAGCAGGTGGAAGTTTCAGTTACATGAGGTTTAATTTCGATTGCAGTTGCGTGAACTCGTGAGATAGCAGTCAGGGCTTGGTGGCCCGAGATTTTGAGTTTTTAAAACCATCTGAGATATAGAAAGAAGTGTTTTAAAATCGGAATAAAAAGAAATGTCTTAGTTATGAATCTAGTCCAGACAAATTCGCAGAGATGCTTTTTTAAATCTTACCCTTTAAAAAAAATCGTTAATATCTGCCTTCCGCGTCATTTCGCGTTCATTCTCTGCTGCCCGTTCCCCATTTCATTTTGTATCTTTTTTAATAATAACATGGAATAAGGAATTTTCCTGGGTCCAAAATAATTTATATTTGGTACTGTAGAATAAAACGTCACAAAAAAATGTCACTTGTCATTGATCATATCCATTTTCAATGTTATTTTAGATTTATTACTGCAGGGAGGCTTTTGCCCAGCTATGGGACCAAAATGGCAAAAAAAAATGCGAAAGAACTGATAATGAGAGCGCTATTTGACTCCAAGAAACTATGACGTCGTTAGTCTTTCATATAAATCCCAAAAATATTGGTTTTGGCGTTTAGAAAAAGGTGTCTTAGTTGTTGGGAACTTCCTTATTTACATCCAGAGATATGGGACCCCATAACTCTGTTTACATCTTATAAGTATTTTTATGAAAGGAAAATTAGGCTGCCCGCCCACATCCAGTAATCGGCGACCGAGATTTTGTAGGAGATAAATAGAACGTAATGATTACAATAGTACAACGCACACGTCCCTAAAAAAGGAGGTCAGAAATTCATATAAAAAATAGGCCCGACTACCGGTCTTACAAAAAGTCTCACGTGGGCGGTTATGAATCCCCTTACCCCAGACTTTTCTATACAAACGTAGTCTACGTTTTATTTTGAAACCACATGTCAGATTTCGGCAAAAATTTGTGATTTTAAAGAAATTGCAATTATGTAGGGTTCTAATTTTTTTTAAGCTATTGCATAACTTCTATCGCGGGCTTTGAGCGCGGGGACCGAATCCAGAAATTCCATAACGAAAAAACCTCACGCTCCCCACTCCGCCTACCATGTAGGTTGCCGCTTCGTCTCCGTCGTCCGTTTGCGACGTTGCCGTCCTTCCTTGTAAAAATGACTAAGACGGTGAGGCTCCTAGCGGACCGAATCGAACCACCTTAATGCAATAGCTTTACCGCGGCAGTCCCCGAGTGCCACACGTCTTTTTTTTTTACAAACTCACTATAATTTAATATAATATCAAAAATCGTCATAGATGTCAAAGTAAAATAATTAAAAAAAATTACATATCAAAATAAGCGTAATTTAGTCAAAACGTCTGCCCCGAATCATACCTGACGCAAATGTACCCATAACACAGGGTTCTAATTGGTTCTCGACGGTAATATTACGAACTGGGAAGAAAATGTAAGGATGTATAAGTTTCATCATGATGGTCAAAAATTATATAATATATAAATATTCTATTTAAAGTTCATATTTTGACTATGAAATCAAGTTATATACCTAGATATGTGCTAATATCTTTTACGCTATTTTCCAACAAGTCAAATCAGCAACTTTTTTCTAAACGTCAAAACAAACAGTGTCTATGGGATTTTGTATGAAATACAGGCAGATGACGTAATAGATTTTTGGAGTCAAATAGCGCTCTTATTATCAGTTTTTCTACAATAATAAATTTAAAATAACGTTAAAATGGATATGTTTAAATACAAGTGACATTATTTTGCGACGCTTTATTTTTTTATTAGTACAAAATAATTTATTTTTGACTTAGGAAAGTACCCAATTAAAAAAAATTGCCGAAACCGGGCATGTCGTTTCGAAATAAAACGTAGACTACGTTTACGTACATTAAGTATAGTTTGGTCTAGGATAAGGGGCCTTATAAGAAGAGACAAAGAATTTCAGTAAAGTTAGTTTATTCAATCAAAGACATTAGGTAAGTAATTTCAGTAACAATAAGTTTATTCATTAAAATACATTAATACTGATAAACATTTTCCATCACCGCTTGATGAGGAATAACGGTGAGGATCATCCGGCGATGCTGGCTGCAGACCCCACCACCGCCACAGCTGGGCCAGCTTTGATGATGCCATCCCTCACGTGTTGACCGATCCTCTCCTGTAATGAGGAAGTAATGGCTTGACAATGATTCATCATCCTATATACATGCTCACCTAGTTTCTCGAGCCTGGTACTGGTTCAAAGAGGTCTGACGGGGCTGCGCCAGTTAAACGGAGGCGATAAGTACCCATATTGGCCCGTAGCTGTAAGTGCTGTTAAGTTTATTCTAAAGTGGAGTTAGTTCCAACGCTCTTGCTGCGAAACGCTGGCTGGGTGGGTGAGCACAGAACTGTGTGTGTTATTATCTAAGGTATATATTATATACGTGCTCATCTGGTTTCTTCAGCCCGGTACTGGTTCAAAGAGGTCTGACAATAACAGTATATAAAATTTAAAGAAAAGAGGCGGGGACTATTACATAAGTGCTACTTTTTGTAATGCTTATAATACAAATTAGCGCCTCTGTAAGAAAAATTGTTCTGCGCAGATTACCAGGGTATCTGATTTTACCCTATGTCACAGTATAATATAAGTATACAGTACCTGGGCGACCGAGCTTTGCTCGGTTACATCTCAAACATTAAAAAAAAATTTTTAAACTTGTCTAAAAACAATGCAAAATAAAAAAATATATATAAACTTAAACATAAAAAAAACAAAAGTAAGTCACCGAGTGGGATTCGAACCCGTAACACTCTTTCTAGCGGTCGGTATTTAACTGCTGAGCTAAAAACAAGGCGGTCGGCGCGACGAAATTAGCGACCATATTTTGCGTGGAAAGAATAACGCATGAAAACTCAAAAACACGCATTTTTCCAAAAATAAAACTAATCTAGATCGATTGTTTACCCCCGAAAACCCCCATATACAAATTTTCAGCGAAATCGTTAGAGCCTTTTTCGAGATCACAGAAATTTATAAATATATAAATAAATATATATATATATATATATATATATATATATACAAAAATTGCTCGTTTAAAGGTATAAGATAAAGAACGGAATCTGCTAAGGTCTCGTGCAGTATGAGAAACTGAGAAACCCGTTCTTGCTATTCTGTACGTGATACATAAATTAATTATGTGCCTATGTTACAACGATTTATTAATACGATATGTACAGGTTACAAAGTCAGATACTGGCTGGCATGTTTCGACCCACGGAATAGTTCGACCTCATCCGGAGGTCTTTTAAATTTTCGCGTCTCTCAACACATTCGCCCTTCAAAAGAGGGGTGTTATAAGTGTCTGTGTATCTGTATGTCTGTGAGTATGGAGGAATCGTAGCGTCTAAACGAATAGGCCGATTTTGGCAAATGTTTGAAAGTTTGGGACTTTTTTATTTGCCTGGCAAATACACTTGTTGTTTGAAAGCAAACAAGAATTACGTTTAAAAACTAATACCCGAATACGGGAGCCATTTATAGCTAACAATGTTTATATTTTTAAAATGTGCTAATAAACACAATTAAAAAACCTTTAATTTGAGTGTGCGTTACTCTACCTAGAAAGTAGCTCCTAGAGAGATATGAGTGGAATATATAATTAGTACCCAATATGCTGTAAATGTGCCCGGCATAAATAATTTGTGGGGGTTGTCGTTTTGGAAAAAAATAGAAAAAACGGTTCCTGCTAGGGTAACGTTGTTCCAGCAGGATAATTCTAAACTACTGATCGAAAGGAGAAACAATGTGCATGGTCAGATAGCTTATATTTGTGGAAGTATGTGCGGCGAATATGGAATATGTGACGGTTCAGGTTTTTAAGATATCGAGTTTCCTGCTGGAGTAACGTTTAGCGAAATCGTTGTGCTCTAAAACTGTTATATGTGCGCATGTTGAATAATTTCACATGAGTAGCTCTTGATTTGTGCTAATGGCACACATAATTATATTTAAGAAAATATTTATAATTTTCGAGTAATTGCGCTTTTTTTTAAATACAAAAAAAAATTCGCAGCGCCGTTAAGAGAAAACGTATAAGCTCATTAAAAACTGTATTCGATCCATCTCGACTCCTATTAAATCCATAAAAAAATTGGGAAGTGTAGGTACATCAGTTATCAAATAATATTACAAAAATCAAAATTATCCTATCATAATTTTGACGGTCAACATACAAGAAAACGGATCAACGCAAGACGTGCGGGTATGAACTAAAAATTAGTACCTATAGTCGAATAACGCATTGCGAATTTTCAGCTAGAAATGTTTCGTATGTAAAAAGATATAAACAAAAAACAAAACCTGGAAACAAGGGCCGATAACCTGACCAACTTCGAATGACTACAAAAAAGCGGCGGTTTCATACATATCGATGACCTTCTTAACTTAGTCACGAACCGGTCGAAACGTGTTGAGCCAAAGTACACTCAAGTAGAAAACAGACAAGTCAACAATAAATAAACTTGTATGTATACTATACAATATGTAAAAAAAACCTGTACGATCCGTTAGGTAATAATTGCTATTTTTTTACAGGGGTTATTTTTATTAGAATCTTTCATCTATCATACATACTTACATATATACATGTTATCACGTCTTTATCCCTTACGTGGTAGACAGGACCACGTTTAGCATACTGGTGGGCGTATAGGTGGAAAATGTAATCAAAATAGTGATGAATTGCTAGCCCCATTTTTTGGATTTTTTTTTACATTGACTACTTTTGGTTCTCTAATATATGACCCAGACCCAGATTTCATTTCTGGCGAAAAAAAAAAAACAACGCGAAGAGGTTGCATTGGCTTTTTAACTGTTTAGCTATCACGGTTCATGAGATACAGCCTGGTAACAGAAAGACAGACGGACAAACGGACATTGGAGTCTTAGTAATAGGGTCCCGTTTTAATCCTTTGGGTACGGAATCCTAAAAGTAGTTAAAATCCACAAATAGAGTTGTAAATCACGCAAAAGTAGATGCACTTCGCGTTTATTTATTTAAATAATACCTATTGCCGCCCGGTGCCGGGGGCGTTAGCGGTATCGATGCATTGAATCATCATCGGGCGAGTTGTCATGTCATGTCATGTTCGGACATGACATGTCATGAACGTTCATTCAGCGCGTCCGGCCGGGCGCACTCGAGTTTGCTTGCCAGCGGTTCACTTCATTCAGCAGTAGGCGGCCAGCTGGGCGCCCGTAGGTAGATACTTGCAAGCATAGTTTACGCTCGACGATTTACGGTGAGGTGCCAAGTGGTAAGTATTTATGTTTTAATGTAGTTTGTATTTTCAAGTGTATAAATTATATGCATAGTAATTATATATAAATATTATTTTCGTACCACTTGCTCAAAAAAGTCACATTCTATGGCACAAAAAGCGAACATAACAATAGTCATTTTTAATCTGTTAAAAACAGGGAAAGTAAAATGTACTGAATTTCATTCATCCTCTAGAGGGAGAATGTGGTTTAAGTTTGGAATACTTACCGAAATTTATACTGAACTGAAATCATTTCTATATCGTTAGGCTTTAAAAAATAACGATTTTGAATCGACAACATGTATCCACAAAATCCACAAAACCACTTAAATTTCATAAAATAAACAACTAAATCAAGTTATATCATTGTTTGTTTACACCAGCTGTTTAGTTTTCCAAAAAGAAAAAGCAAAGGGCCATTTGAGTCTCACACATACAGCCAAGTTTTCTGCGTAACTATATTTATTTACAACGTAAAACATTTTGTATTTTTTATATAACTGAATATAAATTGATTTAAGTCCGTAGTAAAGAAGGACCTTATAGTTTCGCCATGTCTGTCTGTCTGTCTGTCCGTCCGCGATGTAGCTGCCATACAAGTAAAGAGGGAGTAACATTTTTTTCTCGACAAACACATTTTGTGACATATCGTTGAATAGGTCTTTTAAAAATAATGTGAGTTAGTGAATACCATTTTTCGATTGATGAAATATTTAAATTACCATTAATGATTATTATAATTATAATAATATTAAGATTCATCATCATCCGAGCGTATTCCCTGTTGCATCCTTAACCGTAACGCTTCCGAGATCGGGGTCCGCTGCCTAATCTATGTCATTTTGACGAGGATACTGGTTTTTACATAGTTTTTATTCTTAGGAATAAGGTTATAAAATTGCCAACAAAAAACGCTCGGGTGAAAAAAAAGAAATGCCAAAATACCTTTGAACGCGACTGTATGACAACGTTTTAGGTATAAGACGTCCAATAAAGAAGGTCATCGATATGTATGAAACCGCCGCTTTTTTGTAGTCATTCGAAGTTGGTCGGGTTATCGGCCCTTGTTTCCAGGTTTTGTTTTTTGTTTATATCTTTTTATATACGAAACATTTCTAGCTGAAAATTCGCAATGCGTTATTCGACTATAGGTACTAATTTTTAGTTCATACCCGCACGTCTTGCGTTGATCCGTTTTCTTGTATGTTGACCGTCAAAATTATGATAGGATAATTTTGATTTTTGTAATATTATTTGATAACTGATGTACCTACACTTCCCAATTTTTTTATGGATTTAATAGGAGTCGAGATGGATCGAATACAGTTTTTAATGAGCTTATACGTTTTCTCTTAACGGCGCTGCGAATTTTTTTTTGTATTTTAAAAAAAGCGCGGTTACTCGAAAATTATAAATATTTTCTTAAATATAATTATGTGTGCCATTAGCACAAATCAAGAGCTACTCATGTGAAATTATTCTACATGCGCACATATAACAGTTTTAGAGCACAACGATTTCGCTAAACGTTACTCCAGCAGGAAACTCGATATCTTAAAAACCTGAACCGTCACATATTCCATATTCGCCGCACATACTTCCACAAATATAAGCTATCTGACCATGCACATTGTTTCTCCTTTCGATCAGTAGTTTAGAATTTTCCTGCTGGAACAACTTTACCCTAGCAGGAACCGTTTTTTCTATTTTTTTCCAAAACGACAACCCCCACAAATTATTTATGCCGGGCACATTTACAGCATATTGGGTACTAATTATATATTCCACTCATATCTCTCTAGGAGCTACTTTCTAGGTAGAGTAACGCACACTTAATTTGATACCCCATTCCATATCGAAATAAAAAATAATAATTTTGACTCGCACTTTCTTGTACATAACATTCGTTTTATTATACACTAGCTGGTGCCCGCGACTTCGTCTGCACAGTATCTTTATAAATTGTAGCCTATGTGTTATTCTGATGTATAAGCTATATTATTGTAAAGTTTCATTAAAATCCATTCAGTAGTTTTTACATGAAAGAACTAACTTTCGCGTTTATAATATTAGTAGGTAGGATTGATTGCATACAAATTGTAGCCTATTCACTAAGACAATAATGATGAATCGATTGACATCTCACTTGTCAAAATTGGATAAGCAGTTCGGGTCCTACGGTGGAACTCACATACATACATACTTACATAGATTGCTAAAATCATTACCACTCCTCTTGGCTTTGCCCTAGTCGAGCAAAAATTCATTAATTCACTCCGCGATGTACCGAGCAAACATACTTAAATAGTAAAAAATTGGTTTATTCACTCTGGAGATGCATTGCACCGAACAGATATACTTAAATACGTGAAACTTATAACACCCTCTTTTCATGACACCTGCGTGAAAAAATATCAAAGTAAATAATTACAATCTTCTTGAATGGCTTCCATCTTGGACTAGGAGCGCCTGCCACCGTCGAAACAGCAAGAACACACGCCAACAGAACGAAGAACAATTTTCCGAAATTCATTATTGCTTTTCACAAACGACTTCTTTCAAAACCAACTACTACTTTCTTTCAAATGAAGTGAACTGTGTAAATGATCCTGTTCATTGTTTTTTATACTGTAACATTGCACCTCTTGAAATGTTATAGCATATCTCATTTTAAACTTTACTGCTTTGTTGATAAAGTTTATTTTGCGTTGATCGTTATCTGGGTTAAATCACAAGTGTTTGTAGAGCTAGGTGCTTCCCTGAGCATTCTTCTTGATAAGAGAAATAATAAACTATGTCAATCAGCGGTTATTGAGATTACTTTAATTGCGACATTCGCATAGCTCGATACCCCGTCTATCCTTGCTAAATAAATAATACTTCATTGTTTTTGTTTTTTGTTGTTTTTCGTGTGTGTAAGTGGCCAACACTGTTGTCAGATTTTTTAGGCTGCCATAGCTTGACGAGTGCCATACAATGATAACAGCTTTAGGGTACTCTTTATCCCGGGGAGCGAATCCCGCGGGTACAACTAGTCATATATGTTATTAAAAAGTTCAAAGCGGATTCCTGCTGTAAAGTATAGCACAGCTAAAATGCAACCTGGAAAAGCGATTAGATGAGATAGAATACATTTGTAGATGTAAATGTTTGTTTGTACATGAATAAACTTATGAATATTTACCCTAAGTCTGCGTCACTGATAATAATTATTCTAATAGTTTCCTGAATATAATAGTTATGATTATGATTCATTGACAAGGTAAAGTACCTTTTTGGATGGTTCGAAGAACTAACAAGTTTTTACTTACAGTCACGTTTTTGAATTGCAAAGGAACTAAGGAGGTAAAATTACTTTTCTTCATCTTCATTTTAATTCCCTTAGTCCTTTTAAATCTACTAGTATTTTTTTTTTGTCACACAAACACATATTTTTTACAAAATGTGTCAATAAATATTCCACTAGTCAAAAATGCCACTCCGAATTGTATCTGGCTCAAAGGTGCCCATTATACTGGCGGCATTTCCTCTTTGGATAGCGATGGATATCCTTTGAACCAAATACCATACGGAGTGGTGGTCATATCCTCGGTCTAGTTAATTGCTGCTAGGGTACAGGAGTCTCGGAGTCTTAGGTTTCAACTCAACTCTCGTGTCTCAAAGTCCCAGGACTTTTTGTAAATTTAGTTGTCTCGGGACTTAGAAACTGTCAAGACTTTCCAAAACTTAATAGGGTTTTATAAGGGTTTGGGTTACGGGACGTTTTGACTCACAAACATTCGGACTTTTTGTAACTTAATCTGTCTAGGGTCCCGAGACTTTGAAACTGTCTAGACCTCCCAAACTTTACTTACCGCTTCTGCAGGGCCCTGGCAGACGTGGTAGACCCAAGAAATGCTAGCTTGATGACGTCAAGGACGATATTTGTGGGAATGGTCTTACAACCAAGATACTGCAGACCGGTCAAAGTGGAAAAGAAAAAGCTGAAAAGCGCAGACTTTCACAGACAGACAACTTTATTACAGACAGACAGTAATACAGTTGAGGATGCAACTGGGAATACTATGATATGAGAGAGTTTTGCAAGCTACATTGACCTATAGGAATCTAATCATCATCAAGGCTTTTGTCTTCACTGCAGGAGCACTATCCTCTCTGTAATTCCAGAGCCATACTTAGCCAGAGCAGCCAAAGCACTAGGTCTACACTCTCCACCCTGGGCAGACGGGTTGGAGAGAACTTATTGATGTTTATAAGCTTTGTTTAGCGTATATCCTAAGTCGCCTTCTACGACATCCACGGGACGACTTGGAGTGGTCCTATTATACTCTACTAGAAACTAAAGGTATTTAATAAATAAATAAAAATAAAAATAATAAAAAAGCCTTTTATTCCAGACTAGCCGAAGCCCGCGACTTCGTTCGCGTGGACTTTATGTCTCTGGAAAATGCTCATCAGGCTGAACAACTTTTACTAAGGCGGCATTTTTATATCTCTATAGTTTAGCTGGACCATTATGGTTCTGCATCAGGCGTTCCATTTCCCAAAATCATTTATACCCTATATGTTGCCCAGGCTTAATACCTATATAACAAAAAAAGTTTCGTTCGAATCCGTCCAGTATTTCTGGAGATTAGCGTGTACAAACAGACAAACAGACAAACAGACAAACAGACATACAGACATACAGACAAACAGACAGACATTTTTTTTTAAATTCTTACTCTATTACAACGTCTCCATCGCCCCCAATATGTTTTTTGGAAATATATTTAATGTACAGACACACTTTTTTTTACTGTTTTATTATATGTATATAGATAAACATGCAAAGAAATTTTTTAATACAATTTTCATACATTCATAATGTTTTTTATGACGAAGTTTAGATTAAAAATACTACTTTTTTTTTGCAAATTTGGATCAAATTGTATCACATTTTATTATAATTAAATTTAGATTAACAATAAATAAAAACTAATATTTTTAAATAAGTGTAAACAATAATGGAAACAAATAAATGAATATCAAATTAAAATTAAAATCAAATATTACAATAAATGTTAGAATCTATACATATAATAAAAGAGTAAAAAAAAGTGTGTCTGTACATTCAATATATTTCCAAAAAAAAAAATATTGGCGTGATGGAGACGTAGTAATAGAGTAAGAATTTAAAAAAAATATCTGTCTGTTTTTCTGTATGTCTGTTTGTCTGTTTGTACACGCTAATCTCCGGAAATATTGGACAGATTCGAATGAAACTTTTTTTGTTATAAAGCTATTAAGCCTGGGCAACATATAGGGTATAAATGATTTTGGAAAATGGAACGCCTGATGCAGAACCATAATGGTCCAGCTAAACTATAAGAGATATAAAAATGCCGCCTTAGTAAAAGTTGTTCAGCCTGATGAGCATTTTCCAGAGACATAAAGTCCACGCGAACGAAGTCGCGGGCTTCGGCTAGTGTTTATATAAAATATAATAATGTATGTAAGTTAACTGATTTTTCTTTCTATAAAAAATAATTATTATTGTTGAATGTATAAATAAACTTAACTACTGGACCCCTCTTCGGGTATAGGCCTCCTCCAGAGCATTCCATGCATCTCTATTTTTCGCTTTGGTCGGCCAGTTCTTTCCTGCAACTTCTTCTATATCATCTTTCCACCTTCCATTTGGTCTCCCAGCACGTCTGGAACCATGAGGACCTTCCACAACGTCACTGTTCTGGTCCACCTATCATCGGAGTAACGGACCAAATGACCTGCCCACTTCCATTTTAAACGCCGCGAGAAAGATAAAGCATCTATTATTTTTGTATTTTTCCTAATTGTTTCGTGTGTAACTCTATCTTTAAGTTTGATGTTTAGCGAACTTCTTTCTATAGCTCTTTGACAAGACGTCAGTATTCTTCTAGCTACTGAGTCAAATAGCCATGTTTGACTTGCGTAAGTGGCAGCAGGGACGTGCACAAATATTTTTTAAAGGATAGACACTATCTTGGCCGTGTGGTTTCCGGCAGAGTAGAATATGACCACTCCAAGTCGTACCGTGGATGTCGTAGAAGGCGACTTAAGAAATACAAGCTAAACGAAGCTTATAACCATCAATGAGACATCTCCAACCCGTCTGGCCAGCGAGGAGAGTGTAGGCCAAGTCCTCTGGCTGCTCTGGCCAAGTATGACTTTAGTAGTACGGAGAGGGTCGTGCTTCTGCAGTGGCGACAAAAAGAAGATGATGATAATAAGACACTATCTGAACTAAATTATCACAACGGCTGCATATAATATCGAGCATAGTACATTTCTCGCTAGTATACGACCTCTGTCAGACATTATAATATAGGGTGGCACAGGGTAGACAAATTCTATCTGTCTGTATGAAATGCACGCTACTGGATGGCAGGATACATGAATCCATTACTTTCTTTTTTAAATGGTATTTCATGTTGGACTTCATCACTTCTTTATATGCCCAGTACTTTTTCCAGGTGATAGAAATGCGTCTTTCTATTTAATAATAGACTGTAATACTGATATAATAACACCAGATTAAAGTCATTGAGCTACCATATTCCTTTGGGCAGCTATAATCTTACACTATAATGTTAGCTATTAACACATTCGATATGAGATTATCTCTATCATTTTGGTTTCTAAGCGTCCCTTAAATCGGTATCGGTAAATATAAATATGTATATAAATATAGGGACAAAGATGCAGTCTGCAATTTAGGATAGCTGTTAAAGACGCTACTGGACTGACAAATGGCCTTAAAACACTGTGCGAACTTGTTATCTGAAACCATCTGTGTAACTAAGATCATGCTATTAACACAGTGTAACTGCGGTCGTTTATACGTAGGTTCAGATAGGACGAATAAAATAGGCGAGTGCAGTGTCGAGTGGTTAAAATTGACAACATTTTCCAGTTAAATTTTTCATAATATAGATATTCTATGAATGTCTAAATACTTTTTCTTCTGCCTCTATTTCCCATTTATTAATATAAAATCAGCTCAAAATGTATCTATATAATCTCTTTTATTAGTCCTAACGTCATCTTCTTTCTTATTTATTATTTCAAATACAGTTGTATTATTTCAATTAATTCTTATATTGATTTTTTCAATTAAACAAGAAATAGTTGTAAATCTAGGATACTCATAAGATCTTCGTGTCTGTCATTTATCATAAATTCAACGAATATAAGGTTAAAAAATATACTGACTAAGCACATGATACTGAGCAACTTTCCCCAAGGAACAATATCGAAATATGTTATTTATTTTTATTTATTTTGGAGCTTAAAGACGTCTACTAATACCCGACCAATATACACCACCTAATGATGCAGTAGACCAACAAACTTGGTATAATTATAGCAAATTTACCTCCTGGGATGGATATGTTCAAGTTATAGGACCTAAGGGAATTTGGAAGAGCTATTCTGAGACCAAGAAATGGATGGCAATTATTGATATATCGTTGTGTAGAGAGTGCTTCTGTACCTAAGTACCAAAAAAATCTGACATCTTCAAGATTACCGGGTTCTGATGTGTAAGGGGCTAAGGAGTACGGCTTACGAAAACGTATGAAGTCAGGGTCGTGATATTTTTCTGTAGGGAGTTGTAAGCAATTTGCAAACTGTCTTATGTTTTTTTCAAATCATAAATGGTCGCGTTAGTAAATACCAAAAATCTGACATCTTTAAGATCACCAGATTCTGATGTGTAAGGGGTACGGCCTTCGGAAACGTATGAAGTCAGAGGCGTGATTTTTTTTCTCTGGGCGTGATGTAGGGAGTTGTTAGCAATATGTAGGGAGATGAATATGTAGCGTGATGTAGGGAGTTGCAGACTGTCAACTATTTTTTTATTTAAGATGGCTGCGTTAATGGATACCAAAATAATGTATTCAAGATCAACAGGTTCTGATATTATGTAAGGTGGACAGCTGATACGGCATGCGAAAAAGTATGAAGTCAGGGGCGTGATATTTTTCTGTTGGCGTAATGAAGAGAGTTGTAAACAATTTGCAGACTATCAACTGTTTTTTTTGGTTTCAAAATTCAAGATGGCCGCCATACAAGGATAATTTCCGAGTGTGTACTGCGAGACCACAGGTCGAGCGCACACGAGCGGAACATGAGCTGAACACACGGAAAAGGCGACACTACATTACGCGTCTCGAGCTCAATGTCAAGGGATGAAGGGAATTAATTGCTTGTCCGGCTGACCGCTGTCTTCTACAGGGCATTTCTTAACCGATTTTCACAAAACACGAAAGCATTTTTGCCTAAATTGAAACGAAGACGCTTTTCTTAACCTCTTGTATGCTGTTGTAGATCTACGCGAGAATGCATTGTTTAACTATTGTGTCTGATATTCCGGCATACAAGGGATTGTCTGTCATTAGCTATTTGACGACCTCCGTGGCGTAGTGGTCACCATGCTAGTCCACCACCCAGAGGTTCCGGGTTCAATCCACGGTCAGGGAATGTTGAAATTTTTCAAATTTTCCTGGGTCTTGGATGTTTATCTATATATGTATTTGTTATAAAATATAGTATCGTTGAGTTAGTATCCCATAACACAAGTCTCGAACTTACTTTAAGGCAAGCTCAATCAGTGTAATTTGTCCCATCTCTATGATTCATCAGGTCGGTATTAATTATACATCGGGCAGGGTTCATTCCCGAGACTATAAATAGCCTGATGAGTAATAATTTCGCACGCCATTGGATTGACGCGCGTAAAATAATGCGATTATAAGACAAAAGGTTGTGTTATAGCTGCTCATCGAAATTATCATGGCAAAGGCTATCCATCCTATCCTACTAATATTATGAACGCGAAAGTTTGGATGTATGGATGGATGTTTGTCACTCTTTCAGATAAAAACTCGTGAATGTTTTTTAAGGAAACTTTACATTAATAAAGCTTATACATCAGAATAACACATGAATACAATATATAAAGATATTGTATGATAATCGTGTGCGCAGACGAAGTAGCGGGCACCAGCTATTCTTATTATAAATCCCAGACCACTTTTGTTACTAGAGTTTAAAAAAAAAAGTTGACATCTAGTAATATGCCACTGTCTCATCTGAAAATATTTACAAAGGCTGGCTTAAACTTTTAAAATAGTTATTTCAGTTTTTTTTTTTACTTTTAAACTACCGATTTGTATACATGCATATTCTAATACTGTATACATATATCTATGAAAAGTAAAAGTAAAAAAAAAACTTTAGATAAATGTTCCTTATAAATAGATAGATAGATAGATAGATAGATAGATAGATAAACACTTTATTTGTCTCACTGAGGCACACACATATAAATGCACATACAAACAAATCAACACAAAAACAATAACAATCAGTCGTAGAAATAAGGTGAACCGCAGTGACACAAAAAGGCAATAACTCAGCGTTGAACTGCTCAGGGAGCAAACACTGATTTTCAGTCATTACCGTCAAGTGAGAAAACGTGAGCCTGTCGGAAGAGCGATAAATAAAGATTAGTTATAGGATTAATCTGTTTTGGATATATTATTATTTACCGGATTATCAGATTGACTTCATAAAACACTTTAAAAAAAAATTATAATAAAGAAAAGAATTGAAATTTAAAAACAAGGTGCCGACGTGTTGTGATGAAAAAGTATGAAAAAGAAGCATGAATTTGAGCACATAAATAATAGAAATAAGAAAGTGAGAGAGAAAGAAAGAAAGAAAGAAAGTGATGATTACAATTACCCTCGATTCATGTAGTCCGCCATCTAAGCAACCAAACTCTGTTTTTCCAGTAATAGAAGTTTAATTTTTCTTTTAAAATTTAACTTTGAAGTGAGCATTCTAATTGGGGGCGGAATGTCATTCCAGCATTTGGTCGCCTGATGACGGAAACTACCCGCAAATGCTGCCGTTCTATGTTTGTGCATCGCTAACGGGGGTCTACAAGCGCGAGGGACATTCCTAGCATTTAGAAATTTAATTTTCTTATACAAGTAGTCTGGATTGTTTTTGTTTATGACTTCAAACATAAGAGATGCCAGATGTAACTGCCTGCGCGATTCCATATTTAGCATGGAGGCCCGATTCAAGTAAGGTGTAATGTGTGACCGTGGGAGTATATCATAAATGAACCTACAACAAGCGTTCTGCACGCGTTGTATCAGACGCCGAGTTCTATATAATAATCGTGGACCAAAAACGACATCTCCATAATTTAATTTTGATAAGATGAGTGATTCGCACAAAACTATACGTGCTTTTTCACTAATGTACTTCCTAATCTTATACAAAATCTTTAGTCTGTAAAAACAGTTTCTTACCAGGTCCAAAATATGCCTTTCAAAACGCAGCTCATTGTCAAAAACGACACCAAGATTTCTTGCTTCATTCACGCGTTCAACATTAGTTCCAGCTATTTGTACTATAGGATTATCGGCTAAAATAGTTTCGATCTGATTTTTAGATCCTAGTACCATATATTTTGATTTAGATGGATTCAACACCAAAGCATTGCTTTCAGACCAAGAAGCGATGTTATCAAGATCCTCATTAAGCTTCCGCAAGGATTCGCCTGTATTTCCTGGCTCACATGCTATGTAAAGCTGAACGTCATCAGCGTAACAGTGATATCGGCAATGTTTAATCATGCTGGGAAGGTCTGAACTATAAATTATAAACAGTAAAGGACCTAGTATAGAACCTTGGGGCACGCCTCTATTTACAGGTTTTGGAGTAGAAGTTACAACGGATCCGTCACCCTTTACGAGCTTTACCGATTGATACCGATGTTGTAGATAGCTATGGAACCATTGAACCGTCATTGGGTCGAAGCCAAAGTACGCAAGCTTGGAGAGAAGTAAAGGTACGTTAAGACTTTCAAAGGCCCGCGAATAATCAAGCAGTGTCAGTATAGTTCCTTGACCATTATCTTGGTTAGACAGGATATTATCCGTGACGTCAAGCAAAGCTGTGACAGTGCCTCGTTCTTTTCGAAAACCTGACTGGAAAGACGGCAAAATATTATTACATTCAATATATTTTATCATTTGAACATTGACAGCTTTTTCCAATATTTTCGACAAAAAAGGCACTATACTGATAGGGCGGAGGTCCTTAAGCTCAGAAGGTTGACTTGTTTTTGGTATTGGTGTGATCGACGCCATTTTCCAAATCTGTGGGACTACACCCGTCGCTATAGACGTGTTAATGATATGTGTAATCACACTCAGAGTACGAGGCAATGTTAAAAGCACCATATCTCGACTAATTCCATCACTGCCGCATGCGTTTGACTTAACAGAGAGGATATACCTAGCAACGTCATTCTCAGATACAGGTTGCAACTTGAAAGACGCACATGAATGTCTATGATGTTCAAAATAAGTAATTTTCGAGAGTGGAACTACATCAGGACCAGGAATATCTAAAAAGTGATCGTTTATGTCGTTTGGATCACTAAATTCTTCCGGAAGACCCTCATTTTTACCAGTATCCATTAAAATCTTTTCTTTGACATTTTTCCAGAACACTTTACTGTTACTAGTATTAGAGTTAACACATACACATACATACTATCACGTCTCTATCCCTAATGGGGCAGATAGAGCATTTTGGGTCTTGCGGTTCTATGCAGAGGCCAGGGCCGCAAGACCCAAAAGCCACTTTTAGCGTCATGGATGGGCGAGAAGATGGAAAAGCAATGAATACAGTGATGGGTTGCTAGCCGCATCGCCTGTTAACATGATTTGCATTTTTGCCCATTCCCTCGATCGGCTTTTACGATCTGCGTGGAAAGAGAAGCAGCTGGTACATTCTAAGTTTTTTTTTATTTCCCCCAGACCAGCATGGAATGCTCCTACAGAACAGAATGTTCCTTATGAAAAGTTATAATACTTATATACTTTTTCAAAAGTAATTTCCTTGATGACACCGATGTATAAAAGTGGTTTTTTTTCTAACCGCAAGACCCAAAATGCTCCGTCTGGCCCATTAGGGGTAAATACATGATAGTATACTATTACATTTTTTAGATAGATGTATATTTCATTAAAATTCCCTAGACTAAATTGTTATAGAACTTTGTTTGTTTGTTTGTATGTTTGATTGTTAAATCTTTATTGTACATAAACAAGACACAAAAATACAAGTTAGAAGTAAAAAACAGTACAAATAAAGACTTCATATATTTTATACTTCATAGAAAAACTTTCATTAATTTTTAATTAAATTAAAGTTTTTATTTATTTATATACTTTATAGAAAAACTTTTTGCAATACTTATTAAAATCTACAACATTTTTTAGATATATTATGTAACATTTTCCTTCACTTTAGATTATCAAAAGAATGACGTATAAATCCAAGAAAACAAAACAAACCATACAACGGGGAATAACTACCGAGCACACGTTAGGGAGTACCCGAGCAGTTCAGATAAAACCTTGCTAAACCAACCTCAACCTTATCTCGCACTAGTACGGTTCAAAACAGTGAGCTCTTTACAACAGAGATCAAATGTGTTTTGTTCGCAATTATTCGTATAAAATAAGAGACTTGTCTTCTACTGCATCATTCGATTCCAAACCGGGAGAGTTGAAGCTTAAGAATAATAAAATAAAAAAACTTTAAAAATGAATTTCGCAAAGATTTTCTTGTTTGTGTTTGCTTGTGTTTTGGCTCTGACGACCGTGACAGGCGCGCCCAGTCCCAAATGGAAGGTGTTCAAAAAACTTGTAAGTAATTTTTGAAAAAAAAAACTGTTTTAACCAGTTTAAAAAAAAGTGGAGGTTATCAATTCTTCGCGATTTTTGAAGTGAAAACTTCTTTAGCGGCGTTGTGCACTTTTTTTGGAATGGGTAAAAAATTTTAAACTCGCGTCAGGACACGTGGCCTGATCGAAAATTCGTAAGACGGCGCAGGGCGCTTGCGCGAATGTTCGTGTGTGTTTATGTTACAGCGTGCTACGCGCATCCATGGATGGTGACAGCTGATGGCTCGACCGTCTGTGCAGTGGCCATACTGCTGTGTATTTGAAAATTGTTGAATATGAATTTGGTCATGCTTGTGACATTTGTGACAGACTGTGTTTCAGAAAAGATTTGAAATATTTTATACTGATAATTAAAGCAATTCGTGCAAAATTATTCCCTAACCATTCCAAAATATCAAAAATGCACAACGTTAATATTCAAGTTTTCACTTCTGCCGGCACTCCCAGAGTGCAACCCGTCGTTTTTTTTTATGTATGTTCTGCAAAGACACCTAGACCGATTTGGAAAATTCCTTTTTTTGTTCAAAAAGGTGCTCCTTTAAATTTTTTATCAAAATCAGTTCTGAAGTTTGGGGGTGAAGTCGGTATTTAGTTTTAAAAAATTAGTACCTGGGCGACCTGGGTTACATCTCAAACATTAACAATTTTTTTTTAAACTTGTCTAAAAACAATGCATAATAAAAAAATATATATAAACTTAAACATAAAAAAAAACAAAAATAAGTCACCGAGTGGGATTCGAACCCGTAACACTCTTTCTAGCGGTCGCTATCCTTAACCACTGAGCTAAATCAAGGCGGTCGCGGCGCGACGAAATTAGCGACCATATTCTGCGTGGAAAGAAAAACGCATGAAAATTCGAAAACACGCGTTTTCCCAAACATAAAACTAATCTAGATCGATTGTTTACCCCCGAAAACCCCCATATACAAATTTTCAGCGAAATCGTTAGAGCCGTTTTCGAGATCACAGAAATTTATAAATAAATATATATATATATACATACATACATACAAGAATTGCTCGTTTAAAGGTATAAGATAAGATAAATAGTATATTTGACGCTTATGACATGTATCAATATGTACTAAATAGATCTAGAAGTTTATTTTCTACAATTAATTAATATTAAAATAGTCTTCTTTTGTGAATAATATGTACAAACTTTTCTTTTTATTCAAATAGAAACAGGCATTTACTTAGAAACATTTTTTCCTACATTTCAAAAGATTTATTTGAATATAATACGTTGTTTTGTATAATTACTTAGGTTAATCATTTTCCTTTTGATTTAACAATCCCAAAAACATTTTAATTACGAAATGTATTTTAATATATTTCCCATTCCTTTCTCATTACTTTACTCAAACCAAGCTTACAATATGCCTTGAAGGCAGAATAAATAATTATAAAAGTTCCTTTTTTCTAATAAATTTAATTCTGCTTACAAGAACAAAAAGGAAGGAAAATCATTTTATACAGTATAATGCCGAGTCGTCCGTTGTATTATATCTATGGGATCTTTGATAGTATTAAAAATTCTAAAAGTAACTTTTGTTTGCACAGCTCTTTAAAACTATAAAATTGTCAAAAAAATTAACAAATACCTAGAAAATTTTCCTTATTAAAAGGCTCCTAAAAAAAATTTATTTATTTATTATAACTTTTTCACTAATGTAATATAGGCGGACTAGAAGCCATAGGTTTTATCTAACAGTCAACCCACTGGTGTCGCCTAGAATAACAAGTCTTTAGAAGGATTTAGCATATGTCTGCTATTTAATAGAAAAAAAAAACAAATGATTTTTTTATTAATTCTTATTTCATTTTTTTACAGGAAAAGGTTGGCAGGAATGTACGAGACGGTGTCATAAAAGCTGGACCTGCAGTATCTGTAGTCGGTCAGGCAGCAACCATTTACAAAGGAGGAAAATGAAGAAAAAAAAAAGCAATTTAGCCGCTTCTATAATTTTTCTAATTCTCACCAGTAAAAATTGCAAACTGTTTTTTGACCGACTTAAAAAACCACAGGTCAGGAGGAGGTCACATAAATATTCGACTGTATATTTTTTTGATGTATGTTCACCGAAGTATCCGTCAATTGTAAACCGATTTTAAAAATAATTGTTTTGTTCGAAAAAGTGTTCTTTAATCTAGCTGCTTCTGCTGAAATTTTATTAAAATCATTTGTGTAGTTTGGGGGTGAAGTCGGTTTTTAGTTTAGAAAAATTATGGCGTTTTTATGTACAAAGATTAGAAATAGTTGCAATTATAAAAACAAGGATCGCCTCTTCATTTATGTTATGAGGCAGTTTGTACATTTATTATATGTAGTAGCTACTTAATTATATTAATACCTCATTGTAAATAT
Source organism: Acrobasis consociella (assembly GCA_963555685.1). Classification (NCBI taxonomy): domain Eukaryota; kingdom Metazoa; phylum Arthropoda; class Insecta; order Lepidoptera; family Pyralidae; genus Acrobasis; species Acrobasis consociella. The sequence goes on from OY743127.1 coordinate 5,044,077, forward strand.
GTCACATTAATGTATTGGTTAATTTAAATAAATTATGAATCTCGTAATAAATTTGTTTGTAAGCCTAATTTTTTTATCATTAACCCATTGCAAAAATTATATTAAATTGTTAGTTATTGTTATTACAACGTGAAAGGGACATTTCCGTAATTTATCGAACCACGGACTATACTAGATCACTAGGTATAGTATAATAAAATTTAAAAAAAAAACAATCAAAATCTAAAAAAAATCCGTGTGGGCAATTTGAATGTCCAATCGGTATTTCCATACAAATGTGTGCAGCCCGGTGCAGCAATTTGTATAGGAATGTCGATTTATTTTTTTCTTTTTTGACTGTTATTTTATTATCATTATACTATAGTGATTTATTAGCCCGTGGTTAGATGTATTATATATTATATACTCGTATGTACCTTTCAAGTTGTATATGACTTTTTAATAAACGAGGCTTTTTATGAACATGAGAGTTAGAGATTTGTTTTTAATTTGTGTTGTGAAGGGTCTTAAATTTGTGACAAGGAAGGATAATTAGGGGTGACGACAGGGTCCGAAAAGTATGAATGTAATTAGTTCGTCTTTTAGATTATCCAAAAATAATGAACCCGTATTTTTCAGTTTACCAAAAAAGTAAAAATTCACTAAAATACGGAGCGTCAAAGTTCTGGAGGCTTGCTACGTCACCGCTAAGTAAAACTCGTACCCAGCTGTGACGTCATGCGAAATTTATATGCGCTGTATCTTTGTCATTTTTGGTTTCTCGGAAAAAAAATACGTGAACAATATTTTTTAAATTAATAATCTAACCGATGGATCAAAAATATTGTTCTATTCTTTCTGCCTCAACACTTTCATTGGGACTTACCAAAAATCGCAATAAATTTCGTTGCGACATGCAGGCATATAGTATAATAGTACCTGGGCGACCGAGCTTTGCTCGGTTACATCTCAAACATTAACAATTTTTTTTAAACTTGTCTAAAAACAATGCAAAATAAAAAAATATATAAACTTAAACATAAAAAAAACAAAAGTAAGTCACCGAGTGGGATTCGAACCCGTAACACTCTTTCTAGCTGTCGCTATCCTTAACCACTGAGCTAAATCAAGACGGTCGCGGAGGGACGAAATTAGCGACCATAATATTCTGCGTGGAAAGAAAAACGCATGAAAACTCGAAAACACGCGTTTTCCCAAACATAAAACTAATCTAGATCGATTGTTTACACCCGAAAACCCCCATATACAAATTTTCAGCAAAATCGTTAGAGCCGTTTTCGAGATCACAGAAATTTATAAATAAATATATATACATACATATATACATACAAGAATTGCTCGTTTAAAGGTATAAGATTATAATAGAGTGTAAGTGACCAACACTGGTGACAGATTTTTTCAGGCTGTCAAAGCTTGATACGAAATCGAGAATATTTTATGCCACTTGTGGTCATCCATCCAAGTGCAGACCACGCCTGGTGCCGCTTTACTTGAGAAAGCGCACTCGCGGTGAGAGGCAGACATAAGTAAAGTAAAGTATCCAATAGACAAAAAACGAAAAAGAGAAAGACCGTCAATACAATGTCCTTTTTTATTAAGTACAAATATTTTAAGGGATGATTCAGTCCATCATATTGAACAACTTTTCCCAGTAAATGTATATCGAAATACGAAAAGAAAATTTTCATTTTCCATAGTAATGATATCACGTGACTACTTCGATTTGTATGAAAACCGAAAAAATATTTTTCGTATTTCAATATACATTTATCGGGAAAAGTTGTTCAAAATGATGGACTGAATCACCCCTTAAAATATTTGTACTTAATAAAAAAGGACATTGTATAATAGATGTAGCAGGAGGCATTTGGGCCACGACGCGCTATATAGAGAGTAGTAGATAATTAGGGGAGGCCTTTGCCATTAGCCATTTGACGACCTCCATGGCGTAGTGGTCACCATGCTAGTTCGCCCCCCAGCGGTTCGATCCCCGGTCAGGGCAAGTTGGAAAATGGCCTTTTTCAAAAATGTCCTTAGTCTTTAGATGTCTTTGTTAATTATTAAAAACTAAGTTAGTATCTCATAATATATGACATCTGAAACTTACTTTAAATTATTATATTATCTTTGCTTTGGGGCTAGCTCAATTAGTGTAATTTGTCCGTATAAATTTATTTATTAGGGGCACACAGATGAGAGATGAGTTACAATGTGTATCTCTTTGTGAATAAAGGCTATTATTTAAAGTATATCTCGAGGAGGAATATTCGGATTTTACAAGCTTTTATTTAACTTGCAATGTGTCATGTATGTATTTATATAATAATTTTTTTTTAGAAGTCTATTTTCAACCAGTAATCCTCAACCGATTGAGCTGAAATTTTGTATGCTTGTGTCAGTCGGATGACAATACAATATTATGAAGTCAGTGAGCTGTTCTGATGATGGAGCCGGTATATTTGGCGGAACTCAGTTATAAAACGATGCCTAGGGTCTGATCACGAAGACGAAAGGTGGTCGATGGAACTCAGTAATAGAATGACGCAACTTCATCGAGTTTGGGCTTATTTCATTTGTCTTCTTCTTCTTATCTTGTGTGTTAGTGACTAACACTAGTGTCAGAGTTTTTAAACCGCCTTAAAGGCCTCTGAGTCTCTGACATGGTTTAAGTAAGTACTTTGGCGTCACAATAAAAGCTTGTACAAAAATGTAATTCTTCAAAAACTTATTTATACTTATATTATTTATACAGAGCTCACAACCCTCCTCCTCAGTATAGCATAAATAAATGGAGTCAATTTGTTTGCATATTCAATAAACTGGCTTTATTTGCATGGCTAAATAAATGTGGACCATTGTAAGATATAGAATAAGTTTTTTGAAAAAAAAAATCATTTTTGCTCAAGCGTTTATTGAAATGTAATAAAATATATGAATGTTGAAATTTATTTATTTGTAAATGTAAATGTTGGCCCTACACTAGGCAACATGCCTGTCTTGTGGTGTCCAGTTTATAATCCCAATTAACGTTAAAAAAGTGCCGACAATTAGGTTTAGTAGAATTGCAAATAATAATGATTTACATTTAACTCAACTGTTTTCCAATTCCTTTTTATAATTAACTAGCAGCTGGTACCCGCGACTTCGCCTGCGCAGGATAATCACACAATATCTTTATAAATTGTAGCCTATGTGTTATTCTGATGTATGAGCTTTATTGCTGTAAAGTTTCAATAAAATCCATTCATTCGTTTTTACGTGAAAGAGTAACAAACATCCATCCATTCATTCATACTTGCAAACTTTCACGTTTATAATATTAGTATATATTAGTAGGATTAAGAACACGTGAGATGCTTCACATATCTGTAACACTCAATAAATATACTTACTTTTTTATAACTTACTTAAATATAAATGTTTTAAATTAATTGTGAAGCGCACTATATGCTAGGTTTTTGTAAATAAAGTTCGAAATAAATGGGTGAAACCGATGGATATTGTGCGACCAAAGTATTAATAAAACAAATGAAATAAGCCATGTCAAAAGGCGAGATGCCGAACATCTGGCAAATAGAATGGTTAGTGGCCACAGAGACAGAGGACGACCTAGAAAAACGTGGTGGGAATGTGTAAAGCGGAACATGGAAGAGAGGGATGTTAGTACAAATATGGTAAATGATAAAAAACTACGGAGGGAGTTGACATACAGAGCCGACCCCAAATAGGGATAAGGCGAGGAAGACGATGATGAAATAAGCCCAAACTTGATGGAGTTGCGTCGTTTTATTACTGAGTTCCATTGACCACCTTCCGTCTCCGTGATCAAACCTTAGGCATCGTCTACTACAAAGTGCTCGTCAAGACAAATGAAACGAGACCTACTCAATAAGATTATGTTGTTTTATAAATAATTGAGTTCCGTCGAATATCTCCCGGTTTGTCATCCGACTAACAAGAGTATGCAAAATTTCAGTTCAATCGGTTGAGGATAGCTGGTTGAAAATTGAGTTGCAATAGACCTAAACAAATATACGTACATAATTAAAAATTGCAAGTTAAAAGCTTGAGGTTTGACTTAAACAAACATACCACGTAAAGCAAGTTAATTAAAAACTTGTAATATAAATAATGCATACATGCACGATCACGTCTTTATATCTAATAGGGCAAACCGAGCAGTTAAACAAGAGCTCAGGGCCGCAAGACTCAAAGGCCACTTTATCGTGATGGTGGGCGCCGGGCGAGAAGGTGGAAAAGGAATCAAGACAGTGATGGGTTGTTAGCCGCATTGCTTATATATGTTGCAGCCATAGATTTTTTCCAGCATCAGCCAGATAACTGGACGCCTACTTAGTCAGTTGGCAAATTTAACCAGATAGCTGCGACATGTACAACGTGGAAGGGACATACCCGTAATAAATAGAACCACGAGCCATACTAGATCACTATTAGTTTAATGATAATAAAATAAAAGTCAAAAGCAAAAAAATATCGACGTTCCCATACAAAATGCCCGGCCGGCTGCACACTTTTGTACGGAAATGCCATTTTTAGGGTTCCGTAGTAAACAAGGAAGCCTTATAGTTTCGCCATGTCTGTCTGTCTGTCTGTCTGTCTGCCTGTCCGTCCGCGGTCCTACTTAAATACTTTAAGTACTAGAAAGCTATAATTTGGCATGGATATGTATATTTATCATGGCAAAAATGTCGTAAAATAAAATCAGGAAAAAATTATTTTTTTTGGGCTAGCTGCCATACAAGTATAGAGGGAGTCAATTTTTTTTGTGGGGTATCGTTAAACAGGTCTTTCAAAAATATTGTGAGTTTTAAAATACCATTTTTCGATTTAGGGATCCGTTTCTGAAACATTTGAGTTTAAAGTGCCAATTTTTGTCAGAGTCGAGTGTCCCTCCGCTCTATCTGCTAAACGGTAATATATGGCCACGTGAAAAAAATCACAGCTATAGTATATATAATGTAGTTTAAAGGAAAACTATCAGAGCTAAGTTGGGTTTACAAATTAAAAAGTTATAGGTAATTAACTTTAAAACGTACTCGGAAAAGGAAAATTTCATACAAAGTCAAAAGATAATTCGTTTTTAGACGTTTTAGTGGCATGAACTCAAAGTTGGTATTCGCAACTACGGAACCCTACACTGCGCGTGGCACGACACGCACTTGGCCATTTATTATTTTTAGTTTTTGATTGTTATTTTATTATCATTATGCTATAGTGTTCTAGTATAGCCTGTGATTCGATTTATTACGGGTATGTCCCTTCCACGTTGTATAAATGATTTGAATTTTCGCCTATTTCCTCGATCGGTTTTTACGATCTGCGGGAGCTGGTGCTGTGTAAGATTTTCTTTTCTCCCATTTGCGTGTCAATCAGTTAAATGTATTGTGTTAATCAGTCAGTGCTGGGGGATATCCCAGAGAGTTATCAAGAGCGTGACTTTATGACCTTTAACTCATATCACCAACATATCACTATTCACTTTATGTAAGTACTTAGAAAGGGTAATGTAATTTATTAATATATCTAATAAATGCAATCGCAGTATAGCCCGTCGGAAATAGACAATAAATTCGCAAAGTGCGATTTAGTTTTGCAATTTTTGGTATGTTGTACGGGTGTGTTAGGGTAGTTTAAATTAAAAAATGCAACTTCGGAAACCTTGTGGAAATTGAGAAAATCGAGAAATTTCGAAATTTTCGGTCTTTTTATAGTATTCGCCCTGCATGGCCAAAACTATGCATTTTTTGCAAACGATGTCATCTACAAGTATAAACTGTATTCAATTACCTGCAATTTGGATTCTATTTTAGCTGTATTGACCTTATAGGCGATTTTGACGACCTCCGTGGCGTAGTGGTCACCATGCTAGTCCGCCACCCAGAGGTCCCGGGTTCGATTCCCGGTCAGGGCAAGTTGGAAAATGGCCTTTTTCAAATTGTCCTGGGTCTTGGATGTTTATCTATATATGTATTTGTTATAAAATATAGTATCGTTGAGTTAGTATCCCATAACACAAGTCTCGAACTTACTTTGGGGCTAGCTCAATCGGTGTAATTTGTCCCTATATATTTATTTATTTATTATTTATTTATTTATTTATTATAGGGGCTGAGCTAGAGCATTTCAAAGATGACCAATTTTTCTCGAAAATACTTAGATTATTTTGACTTTGTAAATTATTTAGCTTTTCGCGTTTTATTAATATTGAGATCTCACAGACCTCGTTTTAGGTAGTAATGGTAGTATATTACTTAAAAATATTTTTGGTTATTGTTTTTTGTAAAACAAGCAGTTTTGCGAATATCTTACGAAATATGTCATAAAAATCGAGAAAAAGCTATTTTCGAGAAAAATTGGTCATCTTTCAAGTGCTCTAGCTCAGCTTCTATAGGGTCAATAGAGCCAAAATTGAATTCAAATTGTAGGTTATTGAATACAGTTTATACTTGTAGACAACTTCGTACGCAAAAAATGCATAGTTTTGGCCATGCAGGGCGAATACCATAATAACACCGCAAATTTCGAAAATTTTCTCTATTTTCTAATTTTCCACAAGGTTTTCGGAGTTGCATTTTTGTATTTAAACTACCCTAACACACCCGTACAACATACCAAAAATGCAAAACTAAATCACGCTTGGCGAATTTAGAATGATTTTCTGTCTATTTCCGACGGGCTAGTAGTCAAAAGTAGAAATTATAAAGTGTCTCGCATGGTAATGCAAACCGTCTTATTATATAACGAGGGCTTTTTTACTTGGTTTAAACCATTCATCATCATCATCAGGTCTTTTTGTCCCCACTGCAGGAGCACGACCAGAGGGTCGTGCTGGCCAAGTATGGCTCTGGTAGTACAGAGAGCTGTACTACCAGAGCCATACTTGGCCAGAGCAGCCAGAGGTCTTGGCCTACACTCAGGAGTGTTCAGCGAGGACGCTGGCCAGAAAGGTTGGTTTAAACCATTATATCCACCCAAATCAAGTTTACATTAACAAATGAGATACTAACTTGAATTCACTAGATACCAACTTGCTTTGGGCTGATAACATATTTTTAATGAGGCGTGCACTTTTGGATTTTTCGAAATTACTTTTAATTTTTATTATACTATAGTGATCTAGTACAATTTATTGGGCATCATATCCCTTAGATGTTGAATACTCGTATAACTGATGACTCTAATAGCTTGTAACAGAAAATTAGCAGTACCTTGATACATATTTAGGAATGTCGATTATTGATCACTAAAAACATACCAAGGTTTAATACAATGACGTGATAATTTGGAACCATACACACCCACAGATGGAAATAAGAAAACATTATATATAACGTATATTATATTAGTATATACAACGTGAAAGAAACATACCCGTAATCAATCAAACCACGGGCTATACTAGATCACTATAGCATAATTAAATTAATATAACAGTAAATAAACCAAAAAAAAAAAAAATCGACATCCCCATACAAATTACCCGGGCGGCTGCACATTTTATTATGGAAATGCCATTTTTTTTTAATTCTTTTGCTGGTATTTTAATTCTATTATACTATTAGTGATCTAGAATAGCTCGTGGTTCGATTTATTACGGGTATATATCTTCCACGGCGTATATGTTTTGGAACGAAGTTTCTTTTCGAGCGGTACGTTTACTTGACGGATGGCCTAAGCGAAAAAGATTTCCTTCAATTTTTTCCATCACGATTTTTTTAGGGGTTGGAATTTTTGGGGCTTCAGTAACTTAATTCCATCCGAATGTACCACGAACCCATTTTTTTACTTAAACTCAAAGGCCCTAAAGGCCCTTGGCTTGATCAGGAGAGGTGTGGAAGGGATCCGAGGCTTTTATCGTCCAATATGACACTTTTTTACTACCCATCGGATGTATCCGTGTCTAATGTGTGATAAACTATAATAATCTGTGAAACAATTCGTAAGAGTGACGTAGACACTTACTTCTATGGAATTATGAACAGAAAGTAATTCATGTACTAGGTGATACTGTAAATACAACGCAATATACATAACAAAGGAACGTAAGAAACAATATAAGGAGAAAACACGAAATGACCTTCAATAAGAGATAAATTTATCCTACATTGAATATACCTATTTTTTTAACTCTACTTTGACTTTGACCACAAATAGAGTAAAACAAAAGAGATGACTCATCAACATCGGTTGCTTAACTTGCTTTTAAAATTTGCTCCTAATACAGATTTTAAAGCAGTAAAACTTTTTAGCTTATTTTCCCATAGAGCAAAGTAAGCTACCATTGTGTAAATACAAGGAAAATGCTATAATAATTTTTATATTTTTTTAAACTTGAAAACCTATAATAATTATACTCTAGGGACCACCTGATAAGAATCCTTTCATAGAAAGAAAGAATGTTCCAAATTGGTCCAGCCGTCTTCATTCATTCCAGGAACAAAGTACTTTCTCATTAAAGTGAAGAACATACGCTTGGGACACCGGGAGTTCCCTGAGTCGAACATAGGAACAGTTAGACCAACATACAAATTACACTATCATATAAACACTTCGACATCGTAAACCTTAACTTAACAGCAGTAAGGTTAAAATTATCTTAGCAAATGAATAACAACAGCAAAACAGTTTGTAAGACGAATTGTATAAAACCAATGCTTTTCTCAAGAAGAGTATCATTCAGCCACATTTATTGACACAGTCATTTGTGATTCGAATTTCAAATTCAATATTTCGATTTTCTAAATCAGATTTCGAATTCAATTTCTAAAATGAATTTCGCTAAGCTTTTCTTGTTTGTGTTTGCTTGTGTTTTGGCTCTGACAACCGTCTCAGGCGCGCCCAGTCCCAAATGGAAGGTGTTCAAAAAACTTGTAAGTATTTTAATGAATTTTTTAAATTTAAAATACAATACCATGATTTCTAGCGTTTCAAGCAATAAGAGTACCTTATTTATATTACATAAGGTATTTGAAACGCTAGAAAACATGATGCTGTATTGGGTACCTGGGGTACCTACCTAGATTGTTAACAATTCAAAATATAAAATCATGATTTCTAGCGTTTCAAGCAATAAGAGTACCTTATTTATATTGAATAAGGTTCTTAAAAGGTTAGAAATCATGATTTTGTATTGGGTACCTAACAGTAGCATTTTTTTATTCAACTATATGAATAAATGGTTTGCAAGGATCGTAGAAAGTGAAGATCCATAGTCTCTGCCTGCCTCCATGGGAAACAGGTGTGAAAATATGAACGTATGTGTGTATGAATAAATAACAACCAACAAATCCAATTGGTGCATTGTTGTCTTCAAATGCCTTTTTTGTCCCTTTGCTTTAGGTGTTCTTGTCTGGAGGGATATAATGTGTCTTTTTTCATTTCTTGATGTCATTAATTCATATTAACTAGTTCGGTACGTACATTAGTAAATGCTTAGTTTATAATTATAATAAGTATATTGTATAAATAATAATCATATATAATTAATTTTGCCGTACGTGTTCGATGCTCTTTTCCTTCAATTTTATTTACTAGAAATCTTTAAACCGATATTTACACGTTAACAATCTACCTATTCCTTAAGCCTTTTATGTATAAAATATTTATAAACCGCATCTGTACAACTCTACAGTAGGAGTGGTTGATTAAAAATTCATGTAAGCACTTTATGAAACTTTGATATAATTACTACCTCGGGAGTAACTACCTCGTGAAAACGTCGAACTTTGTATTATAATATGTTTTTCCCTACTAAAACACTATTTTCATTTCATTACTCCACGATAACGGATAAAGGCTTGTGCCGTATGGTTTCCAGCAGAGTAGAATAGGGCCACTCCAAGTCCTCCCGTGGATGTCGTAGAAGGCGACTTCGGAAACATAAGCTAAACAAAGCTTATAAACATCAATGAGACCTCGCCAACCCGTCTGGCCAGCAAGGAGAGTGTAGGCCAAGTCCTCTGTCCAAATATGGCTCTGGTAGTGCAGAGAGGGTCGTGCTTCTGCAGTGGAGACAAAAAGACTTGTTGATGATGATAATGATGATATATAAAAGCTTGTAAATGTTAAAAGTTTTAAAGTTTTAAATGTCCTGTATTTATTTGTCTGTGTAATCAAGTATTTTATTGTATATTTCCTCTTCTTTTCAGGAAAGAGTGGGACAGAACATCCGAAACGGCATTATCAAGGCTGGCCCTGCCGTTCAGGTGGTGGGGCAGGCGGCCACAGTCTACAAAATGGGATGAACCTTCTTCATCACCTCAAGATCCTCGAACGGTCATGTTGTGGAGCTGTCTACTTTCTCTTCTTCTCTTCTCTTTTGTATACTTTCTTCTTAGGCTTCCGTACCCAAAGGGTAAAAACGGGACCCTATTAGTAAGACTCTGTTCGGTCTGTCTGTTACCAGGCTGTATTTCATGAACTATGCTATGATAGAATTTCATATATCTAGATATATGAAATTTTCACAGATGATGTATTTTTTTGCTGATATAACAACAAATCGTAAAAACAGAGTAAATAAATGTTTCAGTAGGTTTATTCCATTAGTATAAGCAAAAAACAAATGCAAACCTATGAAACCTTGTGCTGTTACCGTGGTGCTCGAAGATTATGGCTCTTGTTTCATACATACACACATACTATCACGTCTTTATCCCTAATGGAGCAGACAGAGCATTTTGGGTCTTGCGGTTCTACGCAGAGCCCAGGGCCGCAAGACCCAAACTCTTGTTTCAGTTTTTTGGAAATGGAATTAAAAAACCATTTTTACGAATATTTACTACAATTTAAGCCAAACATGAGCTCTCTAGGTCTATTAGTTGCGTAGATGCAGAAAGTCAAAGGTGGGCAATTACTAACAAAAAGTGGAAAAAGCCATATAAGATATGAATCTCTGTGCTTAGAAAATAAGATAATTTATTGTGTTCAACATGTTTATAGAAGTAAGATAGTCTTGTCATCATCAATAAATTTAAGAACTAGGTTCTTGTCGGTGGAGTATTTTCCATAGTCTTGTAATTAGTACTTAATTAGCTTGAATTCTATCATAAATATATTTTTGTATAAATTTACTCTTTTATTTTTGCAGTTTTTCAGAACATATTACAACATATCTACATTTTGATGTAAATATGTTTTTTTCCTACCTATATACCAAAATTTTTAGGCTATTTTGTGTAAAGGTTTACAAATTTTATCATACTTTTTTACCTTAGGAACAAATTTATTTTAAAAAATCGATAAAAAAATTGAGCTGATTTGTATCTAACGATTAATTTAATTCATTGTTTTTATGAATGTTGTTGTATTATGAACTGAACTTGCTCCAACTCATTGAAGAATGAATACCGCGGTTACATTTTATAATATGACGATCTTGTATATGTAGTAGGTCGTTCGATCTAACAATTGTACTCAAAGACAAAAGAAAAAAATATTCTGATAATAACTGATAAATATTATCTTGTTGTGAAACCAGTAAATTAAAATAAATACAGTAACACAAGTGCTTTTAGTGCTAATCCCTTTGGAAAGCCTCTTTATGCGGTGAGTCAACACAGATAAACGCACAAACCCGTATCCTAGGTATGAGTCTTTGAAAGATATGTATTCAATATTCATTAAAATGGAAAATATACTATGAGATATATTTATAGGATGCCTTTGATCCTACTTTCCAAATTGGTTTAGGCGTTTTCGTGTAATAGGAGACCAAACATAAAAAATATATAACGTCTTACAAAATATACTGAAACTATGTAAGGGTGAATTCAGTTCGTGATACTGAACAGTTTTCCTAAAGGAACAAAATTAGTCGAAATATGAAAAAAAAATTTTGGCTTTCCATACAAAATCGGATCAGCTGAGCGGTCAAATTGTATAGTAGGCCAAAACTTACTTTTCATATTTTGGTATATGTTTCTTAAGAAAAGTTGTTCATTTTCATGGACTGAATCTACCCTTAAAATAATTTCAGTATATTTTGTTAGAAGTTCTATTTTATAGAAGATCTATTTTCTATTTTTCGCTGACCCAAGTTTTTATAATAACATAGAAGTTCGGATCAGCTGATCTGTCATCATGTATGGGAGGCCAGAAAATGGTTTTTCATATTTCGCTATATGTTCTTTGGGGAAAGTTGTTCAGTAACAATAAAAAATAAAAAACATATTTCAGGTAACTTTGACCCATATACAATTTAAAATAATAATGATAATGTCAGTCGCTCGATAATTAATTATAAGAAAAAAAAATACAATTTAAAATGTCATTTACTGCATTCAGTCTTAAAATAGTTTTAGTAAATTTTATTTGATCCTTATATACATTCATTATTATTTATTAAAAACAGGAGGATATTATGCTTAAAATAGGAGAGATATTAGTAACCACCCGTGATATAATATATCCAACACAAGTCCCCTAACTACTAAAAATATCCATTGCCATACTAATAACTCATAATATAAAAGTCATCGACATACCTAATAAATTTTTATTTAGCAGAAACACTTCAACAATTATTTTTTCTCTACTATATTGACTATTCTAGAAAATGCTATATTGCATTTACGTTTATGTAACATGATAAAAAATTTACGATTATATAAATTGAGTTAGTTTTACAAGAACGAGTAAAAGTCATTTCGCATTTTGTAGCCTTATCAAACTCAAGAATAATGTCAGGACGTACTTGTATATCAATATTGATTTTTGTATGTGAGTCTACTTTTAGTACATAATTTTGTGTTGTGCTTACTTTTTATAAATTATTAAAAATCAGCCAAAGCCCGCGACTTCGTTCGCGTGGACTGTCTTCGGAAAATGCTCATCAGGTTGAACAACATTTCTAGGGCGTCATTTTTGTATTTCTTATAGTTTAGCTAGACCATTATGGTTCTTCATCAGGTGTTCCATTTTCCAAAATCAATTCCCTAATGTTATAAATACGCTATATGTTGCCCAGCGCTATGAGCTATGTAACAAAAAAGTTTTATCTGAATCCGTCTAGTATATCCGGACATTAGGATATTCCTCCTTAAACCACTCAAGCAACAGCCACTTATTTTAATCTACACTATCTACACTAATATTATAAAGAGGAAAGATTTGTTTGTTTGTTTGTTTGTTTGTTTGATTGTATTGAATAGGCTCCGAAACTACTGGATCGATTTTAAAAATTCTTTCACTGTTGGATGGGTATGTTATCCCTGAGTGACATAGGCTATGTATGTACCACGGGCGAAGCCGGGATGGACTGCTAGTTGATTATAAATATAATTCATTACTTTTTATTTCAGTTTTATTTTCATTGACAATTGCTAAATACGTTAACAAGCATCATCCAAAACCATGGCAAGTGCGCTTCTATCCGAAGAAAACCTTATTTAGAAAAGATGATCTCATAGACAGGGGATGCACTGTGTTTCTCAAAGAATGCCCGGCCATTTACAAGTAGGTAACCAAAGTAAATATTATTACTAACGTAAAAGATACCCAACGCCACAGAAACTATTGGGGAGCCCAGAGTAAGTAGGCAAAACTGGAGTTGCGGGGTAGCCTCACAGAGATGGCAGCACACGCGACTAGCAAAAAGTAATAAAGAAATTGTTGAATATGCTTTAAAAATATTTATTGCATAACAGTGGTCATTTCATTGGATCTTGCGGCCCTGTCTGACGGGCGTAAAAAGAATTGAGTACTTTCCTAAGTCAAAAATAAATTATTTTACACTAATAACAAAATAAAACGCTCATAATTTTAAAACCAAATGTGCGACGGAAGTGGTAGAATTTGGAGTGTCGGATCATTCTTTGATATTGATTAAATTACCTGTTAAAAAAACCGTAAAATTAAAATTTTGGCGTAAAACAGTGCGAGATTACAGCGCAGAAAATGTAACAAAGTTTAAAAATTGTATAAAAAACCTCAGTTTCACAGAAATTTATGATACTGAAGACCCTAACATCGCGTATCGAAGTTTTATGGACACTTTTAAATTGTTTTATGATCAGTGTTTTCCTTTTAAACAAATAACTATACATACTTGTCGTAAAGTAAAATGGATATCCAAAGGGTTAAAAAAATGCAGCCAAAAGAAAAGAAACCTTCTATGGACGTTCAGATTAAGATCTACAAAAGTTAATAAAATGAATTATAAACGCTATGCAAACTTATTCAAAAGAATTATTAAGTTGACAAAACTGAGTCAAAATAATTATAAAATAAGCACATCAAAAAATAAGTCAAAAACGACATGGCAAATTATCAATGACTCCAAATTTAATTTACCAAATGAACCAGTAACGCGACTGAAGATTGATGATAAAATTGTTTCAGACCCCGATGAAATAGCAAATTCTTTTAATAACTACTTTATTGATAAGGTTAAACCTGTAAAGAGATGTGGATCTAATGTTACGTCAAATATTAGACACCAATCAAATTCTATGTTTATGGCGCCAAGCACACCACAAGATATATATAAAATTATTAAAAATCTTAAAAATACAAACAGTGTTGGTTATGATGGAATTGCAACAAAAATAGTTAAAGCCGTAAATGAACACATTTGTCATCATCTCAGTCATATTATAAATCTCAGTATTCAAACAGGAATTTTTCCAGAAGATTTAAAATTGTCTATAGTTAAACCTTTATTTAAAAAAACGGACAGGGAACGTATGGAATATTTTAGACCCATTGCCCTTAACTCAATATTTTCAAAGATATTTGAGAAATACTATTCAAACGAGTTCAACTCCTACTTTGAAGAGAAACAAATATTTTGCAAAAAACAAAAAGGGTTTCGTCGTAAAAAAACAATTAATATGGCAATTTATGATTTTTTACTGAATGTTATTACTGAAGTTAACAAAAGAAATCCAGTTTGTTCTATCAACTGTGATATGACGCAAGCTTTTGACTATGTGCATCATAAAATATTATTAGACAAACTTGAAGCATACGGAATTAGAGGTAATGTCTTACAATTAATTAAATCATACTTATCAGATCGTCGTCAAGTAACAGAAATATCTAAATTTGATTTTAAATCTAAAACAGAAAAATATTACACATCAAATGAACGATGTGTATCATATGGAGTTCCGCAGGGTAGTGTTTTAGGGCCTCTCCTTTTTATTATCTATATTAACGATCTTCCTATGAATATTAAACATAGTATAACATTATTCGCTGATGATAGTACAGTAACAGTTAAATGCACGGACAAAAAATCATATAAACTCGACGTAAACTCGACATTAGCCTCACTAATAACATGGCTTGATAATAATAATTTAAAAATAAACCTTGATAAAACTAACATTATGCATTTCACTCAAAGACCTAAAAAGGCGAACAATTTTAACTTAGAATACCAGGGCAATATTGTATCTAATGTTCCATCTACTCGATTTCTTGGAATAATAATCGACTGTAGGTTAAAATGGAAAGAACAAATTGAAAGTCTTTGTAAACGGATTAGTAGTTCATCTTATGCCCTATATAGGTTATCTAATGAAGTAAATACTGATACACTAATAACTGCATACTATGGCCTTGTTGAATCAGTCCTTAGATACGGTATAATTTTTTGGGGAAATTCCACCGATAAAGATATAGTATTTAAAATGCAAAAGCGCTGTATTCGAGCAATGTTCGGACTACAAAGTACAGATAGTTGTGAACCGCTATTTAAAAAACATAAGATTCTAACATTTCCGACATTATATATAATAGAAACAGCTATATTTGTAAAAAGTAATCCTCACCTGTTTCCTAAGTTATCTGATAGAGTAGAAAGAAACCGACGTGAAGACAAATTGTGCATACATCCATCCAAAACTGCTTTATTACATGATAGTGTATAAGGCATGGCACCGATTATATATAATAAAATACCAAAACAATATAAAGAATTAAATGTTACTTTGTTTAAGAAAAAATTTAAGTCATTTTTGATAGACAAATGTTATTATAGTATTAAGGATTTCTTATCTGAAAAATTGTAAATTGATTTTGGTTTATATATAAGGTCCATAGATTAAGTATATTATTATATTATAGTTATATAGGTAGCATAGGTATAGATAGCCTTTCTGACCACATTTGCACACCGGTGATGGTAAACATGATTGGACGAAATTGAATGTACTAATATCTTGTAACACATGTTTGACAAATAAATTATCTTTATCTTTATCTTTATCTTTATCTTTATCTTTATCTTTATCTTTATCTTTATCTTTATCTTTATCTTTATCTTTATCTTTATCTTTATCTTTATCTTTATCTTTATCTTTATCTTTATCTTTATCTTTATCTTTATCTTTATCTTTATCTTTATCTTTATCTTTATCTTTATCTTTATCTTTATCTTTATCTTTATCTTTATCTTTATCTTTATCTTTATCTTTATCTTTATCTTTATCTTTATCTTTATCTTTATCTTTATCTTTATCTTTATCTTTATCTTTATCTTTATCTTTATCTTTATCTTTATCTTTATCTTTATCTTTATCTTTATCTTTATCTTTATCTTTATCTTTATCTTTATCTTTATCTTTATCTTTATCTTTATCTTTATCTTTATCTTTATCTTTATCTTTATCTTTATCTTTATCTTTATCTTTATCTTTATCTTTATCTTTATCTTTATCTTTATCTTTATCTTTATCTTTATCTTTATCTTTATCTTTATCTTTATCTTTATCTTTATCTTTATCTTTATCTTTATCTTTATCTTTATCTTTATCTTTATCTTTATCTTTATCTTTATCTTTATCTTTATCTTTATCTTTATCTTTATCTTTATCTTTATCTTTATCTTTATCTTTATCTTTATCTTTATCTTTATCTTTATCTTTATCTTTATCTTTATCTTTATCTTTATCTTTATCTTTATCTTTATCTTTATCTTTATCTTTATCTTTATCTTTATCTTTATCTTTATCTTTATCTTTATCTTTATCTTTATCTTTATCTTTATCTTTACCTTTACCTTTACCTTTACCTTTACCTTTACCTTTACCTTTACCTTTATCTTTATCTTTATCTTTATCTTTATCTTTATCTTTATCTTTATCTTTATCTTTATCTTTATCTTTATCTTTATCTTTATCTTTATCTTTATCTTTATCTTTATCTTTATCTTTATCTTTATCTTTATCTTTATCTTTATCTTTATCTTTATCTTTATCTTTATCTTTATCTTTAAAACGTCGCAAAATAATGTCACTTGTCTTTGAACATATCGATTTTAATGTGATTTTAAATTTATTATTGCAGAAATGTTGATAAAAAGAGCGTTTTTTGACTTCAAAAAACTATGACGTCATCTGCCTGTATTTCATACAAAATCCCATAGAAACTGCTTGTTTTGACGTTTAGAAAAAAGTATCTGATTTGACTTGTTGGAAAATAGCGTATTGGTCTGGGTTGGAAATGCTTGTGTTATGCAACTGCTGGTGATGCAGGCATCTTAGCCCATGGTAGAGATATGACTCTTCATAGAAGCGGAGTGTCACTGATGTCTCAACGTGCGATCCCCGGTCAGGGCAAGTTGGAAAATTGCCTTTTTCAAATTGTCCTGGGTCTTGGATGTTTATCTAGGTATATATATATGTATTTGGTATAAAATATGGTATCGTTGAGTTAGTATCCCATAACACAAGTCTCGAACTTACTTAGAGGCTAACTCAATCTGTGTAATTTGACCCTATATATTTATTTATTTTATTTATTTAATAGGACCTAATAATAATGATGATGTGCCTACGGTGTAATCTTCTTTGCGTGATGTTCTGAGCCCTGTATTAAGCGAATTGTGCTTCGTTAGGGCTGGCTATGTAAAGGACCTGAAGCACGTAGGTGCCTGAATTTAAATTATTTATAGATTACCTAAATGGTTTTAGTGATAGACCAGTGTATATCGTTAACACTAAACATCTAGTAGATATATAATACTACGCGTCTAGGTATGTAATACTAAGCGTTTAGTAGATTGTTATTTATAACAAACATACATAGAAAATTCATAAGCATTAAGTCCACCATTTTGGTCAATAAAAATTTTATGAATTAATACAATACTGTCACATCTTTATCCCGAATGGGGTAGACAGAGCTTTTTGTATCTTGTGCCTTTGAGCAAACAGAGCCCAGGGCCGCAAGACTCAAAAGCCACTTTTATCATGATGGTGGGCGAGAAGATGAAAAAAAAATCAATATAGTGATGAATTGCTAGCCGCATCGCCTATTAATATGAATCGCATTTTTGCTCATTTCCTCGATCGGCTTTTACGATCTGCGCTGGAAGAGAATCGGCTGGTGCATTGTAAGATTTTTCTTTTCTCCCAGATCAGCATAGGAGAGATATTTATAAACAGTACCTGGGCGACCGAGCTTTGCTCGGTTACATCTCAAACATTAACAATTTTTTTTAAAACTTGTCTATAAACAATGCAAAATAAAAAAATATATAAACTTAAACATAAAAAAAAAACAAAAGTAAGTCACCGAGTGGGATTCGAACCCGTAACACTCTTTCTAGCGGTATATCACGGCGGTTGCGGCGCGACGAAATTAGCGACCATATTCTGCGTGGAAAGAAAAACGCATGAAAACTCGAAAACACGCGTTTTCCCAAACGTAAAACTAATCTAGATCGATTTTTTACACCCGAAAACCCCCATATACAAATTTTCAGCGAAATCGTTAGAGCCGTTTTCGAGATCACAGAAATTTATAAATATACATACAAGAATTGCTCGTTTAAAGGTATAAGATAAAGATAAATAACACAAATAAACTATACTATGATGCCTGTCTATAATTTTATTTCAGACAACATTTTGTTTGCGCCAGACACTTCGATGGAAGATATAAAACGTTTAGCAATTTCTGTGAATTGGAATTTGAAAACTGCAACGGTTGGAGACGTAAGTATACTGGGTCTAGAAAAAAAAACTAAAACTATTTTTTAAGTTATTCATTCCATGATATTAAACAACCTTCTGATATATACTGAACTGGATTTCTTTCGGCGTAATCTTCCCAGCAGTGGTCGATCCGAAACGCTAGTAAGTAGTTGCTTTTGCACCGAAATAATATTTAAAAAAAAAATACCTTCAATAAGAGATAAATTTATCTCACATTGATAAAAAAAATGACTTTGACTTTGACCTCATAAATAAGTTTTTTATAATTACATTTTTAACAAGCTTTTATTGTAAAGCCAAATTACTTATTAAATCAAAAGAAATAAGCCCAAAGTCGATGGAGTTGCGTCTTTTTATTACTGAGTTCCACTCAATCGGCTATGAAAACCAGTGGACTCGTATAGATTTGTCACCAGAACTAAGCACCTATACCAACCTTTGATTGCATATATTTACTTCACATCAATTATTGGCGTCATTGGTTTACTAGACACTGGCAAAATAAGCTTCAACGAAGTTTGACCGCCAAAATCAAGAAAAAAAAAAGACCACCCTCTGTCAACGTTATCAGAGATCAGACTCCAGGCATTGTCTGCCATAAAGTGCTCGTCAAGCAAATTAAATGAGTCCTATTTAATAATTGTGTTGTTTTATATCTGAGTTCCGACGAATTTTGCTCGGCTCCATCATCAGAACAGCTCATTGACTTCTGTTAAATTGTAATGTCATCCGACTTACATAAATGTACAAAATTTCTGCTAAATCGGTTGAGGGTAACTGGTTGAAAATTGAATTGCAAGACTAACATAACATATATATCATAACCTAAACCAACATTCTTACATACATACATATAATATACATTGCTATATATACATATAAGTTAAATAAAAGCTTGTAAAAAAAGCTTCCCGACAAATGATCAGCTGGATTTATATGAATTTCTTTGTTTCGTTTTGTTTTCGCAAATTTCGCAATATGGTTCAGTGAATTTTTTTAGTATCATGGACTGAAATTTCTACCATAACATAAAGGCCCGTATAGACAGAAAAAAGTTTCTTACCCGTTGCATATGTTGCATTTATTAAAGCAATAAAATTATTTTTATTGCTGACGTCTCGTTTAGACCATGCGAGTTGTCTATTGCTTCAAATAAGTCCTTTAGTTTATATTCCAATCTTATAAAATTATATAGTACTTATCTTAATTTATTTCTGTGTGAATAATAGTAAGTATTATAACTGCCTCCGTGGTGTAATGGTTAGAGCGTTTGGCTCATACCCGGAGGTCGCAGGTTCGATTCCCAGCGGGGGCAACGACTTTATGTAGTTGTCCTAGTTTGGTTAGGACGTTGCAGGCTGATCACCTGATTGTCTGATAAGTAAGATGATCCGTGCTTCGGAGGGCACGTTAAGCCGTCGGTTCCGGTCATTGTCTTTGACATTGATCGTTACCTAAAACCATGTCAGAGGCCTTTAAGGCGGTTTAAAATCTCTGACACTAGTGTTAGTCACTAACACACACGATAAGAAGAAGTATTATATTTTTATGTTGACTGCCTCCGTGGTCTAGTGGTCAAGGCGTGCCTCTTGTGATCCGAAGCTCGTGGGTTCGAGGCACACTACAGGAAGCATCTTTGTGATAAGGTCTCTAGTCTGGTTAGAATATTAGAGGCTTGAATCACCTAATTATCCGAAAGATGCTTCCGTATTTTTGAAGGCACATATAAACTGTATAGGTCTGGAACCCCATTTAGCGTATTTACCTATCCATGGATTTTTTGCGTTCTACCCTTTAGGTTGCGGAGGTTTGATGGCCAGTCGCTCTGTGTAACCTCGTCAAACACCTAGGTTAGGTAGCCGAACCCGGGCTCTGAGGCGTTACCGTTAAGGATGCAACCGGGGATACGTTCGGATGATTATGATGATGTTGATGATTGTATATTTTTGTTAATTTCAGAATGGAGCATGATCAAGCAAAACCGGTGTTAATTTTGATGTTTTAACGTAAAGATAATTTACAAATGTTCTCTTACTTATCTTGGGATTAGTCTATATCCATTTATTAATTAATGTTTTTGTTATAATAATAATTTATCATGTTAATAAAGTTTCTTTTTTGTTTCGTTATTTTCTCCGTATGATTGAGGAGTGTTTTGGGTGGCACTATACTCGATAAGGTGCCAAACTGATTTTGGATACAAAGCCGCTAAACTAAAGTGGGATTGGGCAGGGCACGTTTGTCACATGAATCCTGATAGATGGGCCAATTTAGTAATGAAGTGGACTCCCAAAGATGGTCGAAGGAAGAGAGACAGGTAGGAGAGTTGGTGTGATGATTTGCGACAGTTTGAGAGGGAATGGTTGGAAGTGGCACATGATCGAGATATTTGGAAGGAGATGAGGGAGACCTTTGCCCAGCAGTGGGACAGTATAGGTTAATTAAAAAAAATCATTGAATCGATCACCTATGTAAGTTAGAGTTAATCTCTAAGGAAACACGCGGTGAAGACTTTGCCAAGTGGCACAAACGGATAAATCAATATAACAAAAACAGTACAATATAACCCAAAGGTTCGATGTGCTTCCAATTTATGGAGCCCAAAGCAAGATAAGATAAGAGTTGGTCTCGAATAGTCTTAAATGCAAATAGTCTATATAGCAACTGATCTAAAACGCTAATTGTCTAAATCGTATATCGTGATTCGGTCTAACGACTAATCTCGCCCAAAAATGAGTTGGTCTAACCCATTGGGTATGAAACTCTAAAATTGATTATGAATACAAGTGTAGGAAAGGCATCTTAACTTGTGCGAAGATATAATTTACACCGAAATTTTATATTTCCCTCTTGACTGAGAGCTGGTGTGGGGAAAGCTATTGTCCCGTAAGGACTATTAAATCTGTCTGTGTACAGTCAACGTCAGAAATAAGTTATGACGGTATTTTGGTGTGATTTTTTTCAAGGAACTCGTGTGAACTTGAACTGTGAAATCGAACTCAAATATTTATATAGAAACTACGTTTGTTTATTTAATAGAGAACGAAAAATTCGAAAGAGCAAATATACAAAGGCGGACTTATCCTATGTAGGGATCTCTTCCAGTCAACCTGCGATAGATTGAGACGACATTTACTCAATTAAACAATTAAAAGTCATGTCATGAGGAGGGATGCCGAACATCTGGCTAAGAGGATGGTCCATTTGGAGGTGGAGAGGCTGCAGAGGGATAGGAAGACCGAGAAAAACATGAGAAGAATGTGTAAGGACAGATATGAAGGAACGAGGGGCTGGCTCCGCCCTGGCTTGAGGATAATATTTTATTTCTTAATTCTAACAAAGTAAATATATCTGTTTTTGTAAAACTACTGCTAACCTTCGTCATACCAAAGATAATATAATTACTAACGTAACAGATACCCAACGCCATAGAAACTTTTGGACCGGCCTTAAGTAGGCAAATTGAGTAGGCGTTTCTAGTTCCAGCAACTCGCAGAGATGGCAGCACACAGGACTAGCCAAAGCCGCGAAAGCATATCGTAAGTGTTTAAGAGTTCGTCACTAGATGGCGTTAGCGAGAAAAATGTTTAGGCATAAGATCCTGAGTATCTATGATAATATTGATAATACACATTTTGGCCATTGTTAATGCTGTCTTACGTACGTAACCCGTAATCGCGCCATACCTACAAGGGGTAGCTAGCCGCGCGCGCCGCACGAGGGGTGTTAAAATTAACAGATTCGGATGCAGGACAGGGACGCGTCAATCATTTATGTTATAAAATATCAAATTTAAAAACGTGTTTAAAGTAAGTGCCATTTATGAAACGCAGAGTCACAATAACGAATGATTTTTCCATACAAAAAACCGTGCGTTTAGTGACTTCGCATTTCAAAAAATGACACCACTACCCATTCATATATGTATATCTTCAGAAATATCTAGGTAGGTTTGGTAAGTAAGCATTTCTCATTTCTTTCATGCAAATTATGATAATTAATTAATCGTACTACGTAAAAAATTGCAAAATAATATTAAGTACCTACCTACCTTCTTACAAAAAAAAGAACCTCTTGCAATGTGATAGGTAACTACATACCTATCACATTGCAAGAGGTTCTTTTTTTTGTCATAAACTCATAAGAAATCTGAATACGTATAACAAATTTATTTACCAGGCGGTTTATCTTTTTTTTGTGGGGGAAGTGAAAAAGAGTATGGAAATCTAATAGGTAGGTACTGAGTACTACCACAGATTACTAATAAGTTACTACGTAACTTATTAGTATATATTACTACGTACTTATTATTAGTAATCTGTGGTACTATTTATATATCGAGATCAGCTTCACTTGATTTGAATTATTTTTAGTTCGATGCATGTAATCTTCAAAGAACTGTGTGCTGTGTGCAGCCAATGGAAATGTCGTTTTTACTTTTATATAATATCATCGTAATATAAATAAAAATGGAGACCTTTGCTCATCGGTGGGACAGTAGGTACCTAAGGTTAATTTAAAATATAAAAAACTAGTGATCTAGTATAGCCTGTGGTTCGATTTATTACGGGTAGGTATGTCCCTTTCACGTTGTAGAACACAATACAACTAAAAGATACCTATCTACTTTTTTTTAAAATTTATTCACCATATTTCCGTATCATATTCAAAGTTCTTTGGAATTTGATAAAGTTCGATAGGTACGTAGTCGTACGATGCCACTGACTTACTCAGGTGTGTGAATGTGTTCGCCGGCGGTCGTTCCGGGCGCGACCTCGCGGCACTGCTTATGTCCAATCTTCTGCTTTAGGTAGGTACACGGGGTAGGTAAGTACGTGTTGACCCGTAACATGTTGATTCATTGAACGAGCATCTAGGTATAGCTAGATACCTGTGCTCGTATATCAGGTGTTAGGGTGTTACGGTTGCGGACGTTAAGATTTACCTAACATCTCCAGCTATGATAATCGTCACTTAGTATTTCGGATAAGTAGTTAGGTATTACAATATAAACCATATTTCGATGTTTTTATGACATGCCTGATAAGATACTAAGTACCTTTAGTTCGTACGGCGTGTGCCTTTTTCAATGATATCTTATCTTATCTTATACCTTTAAACGAGCGAGGATATTGTATATATATATAGATATACCCGTGGGCACTTTGCAGATCCATCGTGCCGTACGACTAGTATTTGTTGGTTCCGTTTACATAGTTGGCTCCGGGTGCCTTTTCTAGATCCAATGCTAGTCAGCCATGCGCATGTTGTTCCGACTGGAGCCAAAAGTGTCAACGAGAGTAATAATAATAATTACGTCAATTTTATACAAATCCACCTTTTTGGCATTCAACACTGTTACTTCCGATTCAAATCAACCAATCAGAGAGCACCGTTGACCTCATTGGCTACAATCTGCTAGTAATAATATTATTACAAGCTTCTGTTCAACTTGCAATGTTTATACAATCAATGTAGTGTTGCCAAACAATAGATATCATTTTTCAATTGAAAAATGTCAAACTATCGACAGTGGTTTATCAGTATGGATATCTGTTTTAGAGCAATACTATTGATAACCAACAATACCATAATTGGTATTTATAGTATCGATCCGACGAAAATCAAACTATCATGAGTATCGATAGTATGCGTTTCATAAAATATCGACACTATCGATATTTTTTGTAATATCGATAGTATCGATAGTTTATGTATTATTAAAAGCAATACTATCGATAGTTTGTTCGTCATCAGAATCGATAGTATCGATACTATCAGCAGTATCGATAAACAATCAAAAGTATCTCAAGACTCACTGTCGGTTTTATTAAAAATACCGATAGTGAGTCAATTGACTGTCAATAGTGGACTATCGAGCGGCAACACTTATCCAATGCTTATGGAGTAAATGAGCCGTTCTGATGATGGAACCGGAACGAATTCAACAACCCTCAGTAAATAAAATAACATAGCCCTTAGATCATTTATTACAGATTAGCCTTACCTGCGTGTTTCCCTCTGCCAAGGTATAAAATCAACTAATCTAATACATTTATAATGTAAGTTGCGTAATCGATTATGATCATTACGTAAATCTGTAAAGTATCGAAAGGACGGTGCAAGTGCTCCGTTAGAATTGCTATGTTAAACAGTTTCCTTGTGTGATAAGTTTTTTATTCTGAGGCCAAACTACTTATTGAAACGAATGAAATAAGCCGAAACTCGATGGAGTTGCGTCGTTTAATTACTGAATTGCATCGACCACCTTCCGTCCTCCGAGATCAGACCCTTGGCATCATCTGCACTAATGTGCTCATTAAGACAATTCAAACGAGTCCTGCTCCATGAGGTTATATTGTTTTATAACTCAGTCCTAGTGAATACCTCCCGGTTCCATCATCAGAACAGCTCATTAACTTCATAATATTGTATTGACAAGTATGCAAAATTTGAGCGAAATCGATTGAGAATAGCTGGTTGGAAATTGAGCTACAAGATTTGACCCAAACCAATATTCGTACGTAGATATCTGATACATTGCAAGTTAGTAACTAAAAACAAAAAAATACATATAACCTTCTTAAAGATTGCATAACCTTTCACGGGCAATGTTTTTTATTTTATTAACGTTGTTTTGTATTAAGAAGTAATTCTGAAAAATGGTATCAATGAGTTTATCTTCTAGTATCGATTACGTAAAAAGAATACAGTCTAGTTTGCGACTAATTTCCATGCCAAACGATTTTCTCGCTTGTTTACTGCCAAACTACAGTAAAAATATTAATAATGGCATGACACAAACTTGCCAAACTAATTTCATTTTTCGATATTATTTTTTCTCTATCCTTTGAGCCGAGACTAAATGTATCAATTACATTAGCAAGGTTCGATAATTAAGTTCAAATTTGAAATACAATTAGTCGATGACGAAGGCGCACACGCTACGAAACTGCGCACTTCCCGCGAGACTACCATTTTATGATTTACAACCTTCCTATTTAATTCCTGTGCTTTAGATTTGAATATAGATTAGCCACTCAACTGTCCTAAGAAGTGTTTACATTTTTTGAAAGACGTGTTAATTTGTGACTATCTGATGCCTTTGACCTCGTTTTCGTGGACAAAAAAGCTCGTTACCATTAAAAATAAAAAAAATATTACATTTGAATTTGGAATCCGTTACTTTTATATGATTTTTCATTGTCTTTTCTTCTTTTGGTGCTAATATATTGAACAATGTTTTGCGTGATATAGAGAACCGACTCGCTGTGATTGCATTACACAAAGTAGGTTTGAGCCAAATGCAGTTTTTAAAATTCTCCATACGCTTGGTATTAGTCAAATGTTTGTGTACCGACACAGGTATGACACTTCATAGAAACGGAGCAGCATAAATACCTAGTACTACTACAAACGAAACAATCCGTCCGTGCACACGTCAAATGTGTGAGTTGAACAATCAGGGTCGCTACCACAGAATTTGTTGCTTTGCTTACCTGTTTTCACCACTCGGAAATCTATACGATTAACTGTTGCTATACAAGGAACAACTATTGAACAGGTGGATGACATTACCTTGGGAATACAACTGGATAGTGCCCTTACCTGGGAAACACAGGTTGATAAAGTGTGCGGTAAAGTGACGACTATCGGATGTGGTACCTAGAGAGCTGGTGAGGTCTACCTACTTTGCGATAGTGCAGTCTGTCCTGCAGTATGGCCTAGAGGTCTGGGGGTGCGCCGCGGAATGGCAACGAGCGTTTCGTATGCAAAAGCGAGCAGTCCACGCGATAGTCTACGTATCAGGGCGAACAACCGTCAGACCATACTTAAAAACCCTTGGAATCCTCACGCTGCCATCCCTTTTCATCTTACAGGTAGCCACATATGTCTTTAGTAACCAACACGTGTACCAAAGACCGAGAGATGTGCACGACATTGCGCTCCGCGATGTTGACCGACTGCACCTGATACCACACAGACTAGCTAAGACTGACAGACTGACTCATGTAATGGGGCCGTCTGTCTTTAATAAGTTGCCACCTGATATAAAACAGGCGACTACATTGACAAGCTTTAAAGTCAAGCTAAAAAAGTGGCTTCTTGAGCGTACATTCTACAGTATAGAAGAATTTTATGAATGTCGCTTATAATTCTAATTTGATATGTTAATTTTCATTCGATTATTCTGTAATTATATGATTATTATTAGTTATGTATGTGTATGCGTAATATATTTATTTGTATGTTTAATTTATTTTATTATTCAATTTTATTTTTGTATGACGTGTAAATACTTTTTATGAATAAATATGATTATGATTTTAAAATTTACGTTTTTTATTGTTATCCGTGGATAAACAACGATAATGTGCGCAGTTTCTCACCATTATAATTCAATAATCCTAAGTGACTCGCGTAATGTCAACTTGCGACTACCAATAACCCTGTTTTTCTGGCTCTTACACGTCCCAATAACAGGGGAAAGGTTGCGGGGACACCAGATTGCGGGGGACGGTGCGAGTTTCCGTTCTGTATGTAACACTATTATTAATTCTGTGGTACCGGACTATAATAGGTACAATGAGACCTCCTCTTTGTGACAGTAAAAGATCTGGCCGTCCACGTAGTGTTCATATGAAAAAGGTGGTCAAAGCAGTAAGGGAAAGAATTCGAAGAAATCCTGTCCGAAAGCAAAAGATTTTAACACAGGAGATGAAGATAGCACCTAGAACCATGTCGCTTATTTTAAAACATGACTTAGGACTTGCTGCCTATAAAAGACGAACTGGTAATTTTACAACTGATAATTTAAAAAAGAATAGAGTAGTAAAATCGAAAAATCTACTGAAGCGGTAAGCAATGGGTGGTCACAGAAAAAAAATGTTTACGGATGACCATTTTTTTACCATTGAGCAACATTTTAACAAATAAAATGACTGTAGGTATTTATGCCCCAAGCTCTAAGAAAGCTTCCCAATAAGTCGACAGAGTGCAGCGTGGCATTAGCCGACTTTAGTGATGGTTTGGTGGGGTGTTAGCTATGAAGGAGTGACTGAGCCATGCTTTTGTGAAAAAAGTATCGAAACATCGGCATAAGTGTATCAAGATACCATTCTTGAGAAGGTATTTAAGCCCCTTAACAACACTATGTTCAATAACCAAGAATGGTTCTTCCAGCAAGACTCGGCACCGGGTCACAAAGCTCGGTCAACGCAGTCTTAGTTGGAATCAAACGTTTCCGACTTCATCAGAGCTGAAAACTGGCCGTCGTCTAATCCCAATCTTAATCCGCTGGATTATGTTTTATGGTCAGTTTTAGAGAGTACGGCTTGCTCTAAACGCCATGATAATTTGGAGTCCCCAAAACAATCCATAATATTGGCAGTGAAGAATTTTCCCATGGAAAGAGTGCATGCTTCTATTGGTAACTGACCTCAACGTGTAAAGGGCTGTATTGCAGCCAATGGAAAACATTTCGAATAAGCTTTTTATATTTTAAATTGTTTTATATTTATGTATTAAAAGCGAACAATTTAAGCTTAAGCCGAAAGTAACACAGACACAAAAACAACTTTGTTGCGGATTGTAGGTTAGGTTCATTAGGTTTCCTGTGACCAACACACGAGCGAGCGACTGAAGCTTAGGGCGAAAGTAACACAAACACAAACAACTTTGTCGTGGGTTGTGGGTTAAGTTTGTTAGGTTTCCTGTGACCAACACACGAGCGAGCGAACGACTCAAGCTTAGGACGAAATTAACACAGACACAAAATCAACTTTGTCGTGGAGTGTAGGTTAAGTTATATAACATCCACCCATCTATCCATCCATTTCAGCCGCACAACGTCTACTACTGGACATAGGCCTCTCCCAAAGATTTTCAAAATGACCGATCTAGAGCGAAGTTATATAACAATATAAGTATAAAAGAAGACTAAATATATTGAGAATTGAAAAAATTTGATTTGATATTATGATATTATTAACATCGAAAAAATTAATGTTATTTGTAAAAAAAATTGTTTTGTTACTATAAAATTCTTCATAATAAATATTGTGAGTATGGAATAAATATTCCGTATAACGAAAATCTATAAAACTTTTGTCTGTAAAAGAATGCACACCCAAACTATGCACACTTCCCACAAGACTACCATTTTATGATTTACAACCTTCGTCCTAATTCCCTGTGCATTAGATTTGAACATAGATTAGTCACTCAACTGTCCTAAGAATTTTTAATTCTATTAATGATGTATTTATTTGTATTTATACTAATTAATGCCTGTGACTTCGTTCGCGTGCACAAAAATGCTTATCAGACTAAACAACTTTTGCTGTGGCGTCATTTTATTATTTCTCATAGTTTAGCTGAAAATTTATAGTTCTGCATCAGGTGTTGCATTTACCGAAATCAATTATACCCTGTATGTTGCCCAGATTTATACCAATAAAGTTTCATTCAAATCTATCCAGAATTTCCGGAGATTAGTGTGTACAAAAAGGACAAACAAACAGAGAGACATTCTCTTTAAAATTTTACTCTTTCATTGTGTATCTATCTGCTTGTTGTTTCTTTTTGGAAATTTAGTCAATATACAGACAATTTTTTTACTATTATATGTATTGCATAATTTAAATATCGTTGTGTGCGTTTATTTTTCATATTCATAATAGAATTAGGGCTCCATATCTAAACGATGTCAATCTCATCAGAGCCGGTATTTTCTTTTCAAGTTTCAAAAAAATATTCATCCTCCATACAAATGCCACCACCAAGCTACTCAACGTAGCCATGTCGTACTGAAGCCCAAGCCATTCCCCTTCTTCTACTGTTTGTTACCGCTCCCCCTAAGCAATTTTCACGAGGCCACATCACAGGTCAAGTGATGTAAGCCCACAGGGCGAACTGCGTGGCGAGGGCAAACCCCAAGTCATCCACACCAAGTGTTTCTTTTTAATTTTTAGAAATCAAAGATTGCTGCCGAAAGTTACTAACTGCTTGCGATTTGGCTGTAAATCTATATCCAGGGGTTTTTGGGCGTAATCCGAATTTGATTTTTTTAATGTCAAAAATCTGGATCTGGCATCTGGATGAAAAAAAAATCATAGTCAATCATTACGTCTCGCTGGCACTTCGTAGAGATCTAAAATTTTGTATGAGGAGGTGAAGCACTCCGCTAAACTCGAAATGCAATTATATTTCGTAAACGAAGCGTCTGGACTTCTGAATTTTGAATTTACTGACTCTAAAGAAATTGGTAGGCTTGTATGTTGTGTTCAAAATTATTTGGATAATTGCTTTTGTTGAAAAGTACATTAGTACATACATTAGTACCATTACGCAAGAACGTAAGGCAAGATAGCAAGTTTCTTTGTGTGCATTAAGTCATAAACATGTTTAGATGTATAAATAATGCGAAACAATAAGGTTATCATATTCAGCATAAAAATATGAGTTTTTATTATTGTTATGACTTTTTAGACTTATTACTTGCATTAAAAAGCAAGTTAATTCTAAAATATTTCATAAAAATTTTTTAGAAAAAAATTACTGTAGTTTTTAACAATCACCCAATAGGTTTCAAAGTTGGCAACACTTTTGGAACTTACAAGGCATAAGATTTAAAAATATATATTGCCATGCCTAAGCTAACCGTTATATTAAATATATACGAAATGGAACCACACAAGCATTGGTTTTAAATAAAATTCGGAGCTATAAAGTATCGATGAGTTCATAAAAGTATATAGGAGCTTAAAACGCACAAGTTTAGTGAATATAAAATCTGCTGGATCAAACCAAGCATTCAAATTTCAGCTATGGCTTAACTCACCGTCAATCACTATATATATATAAAATGGAACAACATACGTATTGGTTTTGAGTAAAATCGGAGGCAGAAAGTACCAAAGAGTTCATACAAAAACATATGATATATATATAAAACGGAACAACACAAGCATGGGTTTTGAATAAAATGTGGACGCAGCAAGTGCGAATTAGTTCGCAAAAAAATAACCGTTACGGATCCAAGTTTTCTCGGAGGTTGAATACAAAAAATGACGAGTAGAACTTTATTTCTACGAATATGTTGGACAGAATCCATTACTAGAATGCGACGTTGCCACACCGCTCGAAGAATATGCGAAGGGAGCCAAGTTATTCGCCGCTAAAGGTGGAATCAACTAAGTTCAGGCCCACTGCTGGATCTACGTAGTGCCCAAACGTCTGTTTATATATATATATATATATATATATATATATTTATAAATTTCTGTGGTCTCGAAAACGGCTCTAACGATTTCGCTGAAAATTTGTATATGGGGGTTTTCGGGGGTAAACAATCTATCTAGATTAGTTTTATGTTTGGGAAAACGCGTGTTTTCGAGTTTTCATGCGTTTTTCTTTCCACGCAGAATATGGTCGCTAATTTCGTCGCGCCGACCGCCTTGGTTTTAGCTCAGTGGTTAAGGATACCGACCGCTAGAAAAAGTGTTACGGGTTCGAATCCCACTCAGTGACTAACTTTTAATTTATTTTATGTTTAAGTTTATATATAATTTTTTATTTTGCATTGTTTTTAGACAAGTTTAAAAAAAGTAGTTAATGTTTGAGATGTAACCGAGCAAAGCTCGGTCGCCCAGGTACTAATTAAATAATATATATATATATAATAGGAAATTTATAAATATATATATATATATATATAATATGTATATATATATATTTATTTATAAATTTCTGTGATCTCGAAAACGGCTCTAACGATTTCGCTGAAAATTTGTATATGGGGGTTTTCGGGGGTAAAACAATCGATCTAGATTAGTTTTATGTTTGGGAAAACGCGTACATACTATCACGTCTGTATCCCTAATGGGGCAGACAGAGCATTTTGGGTCTTGCAGCTCTACCCAGAGCCCAGGGCCGCAAGACCCAAAAGCCACTTTTAGCGTCATGGTGGGCGAGAAGATGGAAAAGCAACCAATACAGAGATGGGTTGCTAGCCGCATCGCCTGTTAACATGATTCGCATTTTTGCCCATTCCCTCGATCGGCTTTACGATCAGCACGGGAAGAGATGCAGCTGGTACATTCTAAGTTTTTTCATTTCTCCCAGACCAGCATGGGAAAACGCGTGTTTTCGAGTTTTCATGCGTTTTTCTTTCCACGCAGAATATGGTCGCTAATTTCGTCGCGCCGCGACCGCCTTGATTTAGCTCAGTGGTTAAGGATAGCGACCGCTAGAAAGAGTGTTACGGGTTCGAATCCCACTCGGTGACTTAATTTTGTTTTTTTTTATGTTTAAGTTTATATATTTTTTTTTTATTTTGCATTGTTTTTAGACAAGTTTAAAAAAAAATTGTTAATGTTTGAGATGTAACCGAGCAAGGCTCGGTCGCCCAGGTACTTTGTTCTAGAAACAAAATTCAGTGTACGTAGTATATTTTACTCTGAGGTACATTATTACAAGATATTATAATAGGCAGGTATCATTTGTATAATCTATTCTTACGGACGAGTTAGTACCTACGCTTTATTATGTAATACTATTATTAATTCTGTGGCTTTATAGTAAAGACGGTGCTGCCATCAATATAATCCCACAAAAAACCTTAAAGCACACAAAGTGCCATCTAGTGACATAATCAAAAACCAAAAATTGTGCTTTTAGACAAATATTTCTGAATTTCATGAAATAGACAAAGAAAGTGCTTTAAAAATATTTATTGCAGCTCATAAAAATCATATTTAATAAGTTAGAGTTTTACTTTGTTCAAATAATGGTAATAAAAGATTTTAATGTTTTCCGTGGTTTTAATCGATACCTACTGCGCCATCTAGTGAGGACGGAAGGGTAATAATTACGTTTATATGGCGATGGGTAGGCGTGGTCATACTGAGTTTTAAATAGCGATTCATACATACCGTTTCAATCGTATGGACATTTAAAAAAAAAAACAATAGTTCATAGGATAACCAACCATTCACACACAGGATAAACAAAGACACGCATTTGTTGCAATTTTTTTTCTTATAATCAGATAAAAACATACCAAGGGAGAAGACGCTGCTTTCCGAAAGATTTTTTAGAAAGAGTCTTTATGTAAAATGTACATTTTAAAAATGAAAATAAATAAATTATTAAAGCTAGGTTAATCTGTGTGATTTTCCCTATATATTTATTACTAGCTGTGCCCGCGGACTTCGCTCCCCGTAAGAATTTCGGGATAAATAGTACCCTATGTCCTTCCCCGTTTTCCCAGTTTCCCCTTTGGTTGCTCGTTGAAGCGTGAAGAGGTAACAAACTAACAAACAAATATAAGTATAAACCCACTTTCGCATTTATAATATTAGTAGGATTCCTATAATTTATATTCATTCTAAAAATGTTTTAATTTTATACGTTGTCTGTACTGAACCTCTAACACGTGACATGGTCGTAGTTATCTCCAAACAGTGAGTTATATATACGAAAGTTTTGGTTCTAAAGTTTTTTTTTGTTTGGTTTTAGATGTCTCTTTGTGACGATCTCCGTGGCGTAGTGGTTACCATGCTAGTCCGCCACCCAGAGGTTCCGGGTTCGATCCCCGGTCAGGGCAAGTTGGAAAATGGCCTTTTTCAAATTGTGCTGGGTCTTGAATGTTTATCTATATATGTTTTTGGTATAAAATATAGTATCGTTGAGTTAGTATCCCATAACACAAGTCTCGAACTTACTTTGGGACTAGCTCAATCAGTGTTATTTGTCCGTATATACTTATTATTATTTATTTATTTATTGTACTGAATAAAAAATGAGCCAGAACACAGAAAATAATTTCACATCTACACTCACTAGTTATTTCCAACCAATTCAAGGTTTTGGATCTAAGGGTGGATGTGAAGCCGCCTTCCACTCTTTAAGATCTTTTTGGATCATCAAGAGGGCGAAGTTCAAGGTGAATATTAAAAACGCCTTCAATTCGATGGGTAGGGCTGCTTTGCTGTCACAGGTGAAAACCAAAATTCCTTCTATCTACTATTACATTTGGCAATGCTAAAATTCTAAATTAATGTTTAAAGACAACACTTCATTATCCTGTGTAGGCTGCCAGCAAGGTGAACCTTTAAGTCCAGCTATTTTTAGCCTCGCCATTCATCTAATTTTAGAAAAAATAAATTCCAAATTAAATGTTTGGTATTTGGACGATGGTTCATTATCTTTGGACTATAACACTGTTTTGGGAGACTTTCAGGCCCTTATAGACAAACTTAAACAAATTAGACTTGACTTTAACTTAAATAATTGGCCAAGTGCGTGTCGGGCCACGCGCAGTGTAGGGTTCCGTAGTTGCAAATGCCAACTTTGAGTTCATGCCACTAAAACGTCTAAGTATCTATTGAATTTGTACGAAATTTTCCTTTTCGAGTACATTTTATAAATTGATCGCCTATAACTTTTTATTTGCTCTGATAAGTTTTTCTATAAACTACATTATATATACTATAGCTGTGATTTTTTACGTGTCAATATATAACCGTTTAGCTGATAGATGGGGGAAACACGTGACATTAACAAAAAAATTCACTTTAAACCTAAATATTTTGGACACGGATCCCTAAATCGAAAAATGGTGTTCCCAAGCTCACAATATTTTTGAAAGACCTATTTAACGATATCCCACACAATGTGTTTGTAGAGAAAAAAAAATTGACTTCCTCTTTACTAGTATGGCAGCTACCCTAAAAAAAAATTTTGTTTCCATATTTTATTTTACGACTTTTTTGCCATGATTAATATACATATCCATGCCAAATTACAGCTTTCTAGTACTTATAGTTTCTGAGTAGGACCGTGGACGAACAGACAGACAGACAGACATGGCGAAACTATAAGGGTTCCTTGTTTACTACGGAACCATAAAATTTATTCTCAAAAGCGAAAAAGATTATGCAAGGATCAAAAAACATGTACGTAAATATCTATAAAAAGAAAAATATATTTGTTCATTGTGCAAAATTTATTAAAAAACAAAATCAACCGAACATGTGTAAATTTCAACAAACTGGATTATTTATGAAATGCCATACAGCTGAAACAGAAATAATTTCTAGTATTATAAATATTTAGTAATTATTAAACTAGCTGTTCAGTTAAAACAATAAAAATATTTTTTTGTATTTATCCTATGTATATGTATATAAAATGGACTTTGGCTGATACGATTATGAATAATGTTACTGCGCATACTTAACAAGTAGTACATAGATACTATCACGTCTTTATAACTGCCTCCGTGGTGTAGTGGTTAGAGCGTTCGGGTCATACCCGGAGATCGCGGGTTCGATTCCCGGCGGGGGCAACGACTTCGTGTTGTTGTCCTAGTTTGGTTAGGACATTGTTGGCTGATCATCTGATTTTCTGATAAGTAAGATGATCCGTGCTACGGAGGGCACGTTAAGCCGTCGGTCCCGGTCACTGTCTTTGACATTGGTCGTTACCTAAAACCAGAGGCCTTTAAGGCGGTTTGAAAAACTCTGACACTAGTGTTAGTCACTAACACACACGATAAGAAGAAGAAGATCACGTCTTTATCTCTAACGGGGTAGAGCATTTAGGGTATTGCGGTTCTAAGCAGACAGAGCGTAAGACCGAAAGATTCTAAGGCCACTTTTAGCGTGCTGGTAGACGAGAAGGTGGAAGAAGGAATCAAAATAGTGATGGGTTGCTAGCTGCATCTCCTAATAACATGATTCGCATTTTCATCGGCTTCTTCGATCTGAGTGGGAAGAGAAGCAGCTGGTACATTCCAAGTTTTATTTTTCTGCCAGACCAGCATGGAATGAACAAGAGAAAAGTTTCCCAAACCTCCAAAGTCAATATTGTCATTTTATAAAGATACTTACAATTAAATTCTTTACAGTTCTCATATATCATCTCACAGAATGTTTGGAAGGTTTTCTTTTTTCCTTGCCTATTTACAGCACACACTGGATAACTGAAAAAAAATTAAGAGTTTTCTTTTGTAATTTTTAAGAGAGCCCAATTTTTTACTTAATTTAAAATTCGTTTGTCCAAATTGTATGCAGACTGGCACGCCGGGAAACACTTACATAGTCAATAAGGTTAACCAGATTGGCATTTGTGAACCTTCCTAAATCTATTCTGCGAAACATCCAACCAGACATTTATGACGCAAATGCGTATCAATAATACCGACTTTAGTAAATTTTATCAAAAACGGACATTACCGCTATCAGAAAAAATTGTGGCCTCATTTGAATTTGTTGTACCAGTTTTATGAACAGACATAAAACTCCTAGTTTTACATGCATTCGTATGGTCATCATCACCATCTCAGCGCTTATTCCGCCCACTGTTGAGCATAGGCCTCTCCTCGTCGACGTCACCTATATCGGTGCTATGCACTCTCATCCAGGTGTGACCCGCGACATCGACATTATGTCATCAACCCATCGAGCCTCTCTCACCGTTTCTGGGCCACCATTCGGTCAGTGCCTTGCTCCACCTGCCTTTACCCCATCGGGCCAGGTGCCCTACACAGTTTCACTTTAAGTTTATGACATTCAAAATTTCAAAAAAGGCTGGAATACCGTCAAGACCTGGAGAAGAATGAGCTTTTAAGTTGTTTACAGCCACAGATATATCTTTGTAACCACAGATGTACTCTTGACATGTCTTTTTTATATTTCTGATAATATCAGCTGTATACCACGTAGTGTGTATACATTTATGACGAAAGCAAATTTGAGAAACGAAAGAAATAAAGGAAATAATAACATTTGTTTATACCTATATAGTCTAATATTTGTACAAGTAACGAATTCGTCCATACAAGCTTCCAAGTCTAATTCGTGGGAGGTTTTATTCTGAAGAAACTGGTTCAGTTCTGGAGGTATAAGCCGCTCAGTAATTGACGGGTTTTCAGCGTCAAGGTCATTGACAGGAGATTCAGTTGTGTGATCTTGATATGCCAAAGGTAAATTGACAACTAGTACTGTAATGAAATAAAAAACTTGAGAGGTTTCAAGGAACACTCGGATGGAACAAAGTTCGAGAGAGAGAGAGAAACAGACAGAGAAACACGCGCACGCCGCACGGCTTACAACTATAGCAAAAAGTGTCGTTACAACTTTTGGTCTTAATTTTTCCGTCTAGCCTCCTTTCGCAACGCGCGATAAGGAACTTAGTTCCAAAATTAAAATATGTTTGTTATTTGACGACATCTGTGGCGTGGTAACTACGCAATCCGCTTCGGGAGGTTCGATTCCTGGCTAGGGCAAATTGGAAAATGGCTTTTTTCAAATTGTCCTTGGTCTTGGGTACTCAACGATACTTTATTTTATGATAAATACACATACAGATCTTTATCTGTATGTGTATTTATCATAAAATAAAGTATCGTTGAGTAAGCATTCCATACCACACGGAGCTTACTTTAGAGTTAGATCAATCAGTATGACTATTGATCTTATTAATATATTTATTTATTTGTTCTCGTGTCTTGTAGTTTCCGTCAGAGTAGAATAGGACCACTCCAAGTCTTGCCGTGTATGTCGTAGAAGGCGATTTAGGAAATAAACTAAATAAAGCTTTTAAGGAGTAACATCAATGAGACCTCTCACCAGCGTGGAGAGTGTGTGTAGGCCAAATGCTCTGGCTAACTTTGGCTCTGGTAGTACAAAGAAAATTATGCTGCTTCTCATCGCACACAGAAAAAAAACGAAAGATAGTTAAGCATCTGAATCAATAGGCTTTGAGACTGACAAATTATTGATCAAAACGAATATTGATTGACAATAAGACGAGGTTTGAAAAGCATTGTCAGTGACAATAAGAGAAGCATTATCAGTGACAATAAGAAAAGCATTATCAGTGACAATAAGAGAAGCATTGTAAGTGACAATAAAAGAATCATTATCAGTGACAATAAGGAAGCATTGTCAGTGACAATAAGAGAAGAATTGCCAGTGACAATAAGACAAAGATTAGAAACGCGATGACAGTGACAATAAGAGAAGCAGTGGCAGTGACAACAAGACAAATATAAGAAAATCATTGTCAGTGACAATAAGAGAAGCATTGTCGTCTATTAGACGTAGATTAGAAATATAAGCTAAATAGTTAAAACGATTTGGCTATAGTTTTACTACCAGTGACGGGTTAGTTTGGTCGTTTTCGAAAGCCCTATTATCGAGACTAACTCTACCAGTTCACCTTCGTAAACCTTGGCTATGCCCAGCAGTGGACTTCCCGTGGCTGATAAGATGATGATGATAATTAACATTTACACCGTCCTTGGAAATTATACTTACTGAGAAAAGTAACTATTTTGTTGCGATATTTCGTGGCATTATAAGCCATTATGTATTAAATATTTGTCAGAATTAAAACTCATATTTGTTCAAAATGACACCTTATATCGTGAACACTGGAATCGATAGCGAACAGAATTATTATCTGTTTTGCTCAATTTACCATAACCATAGCTTATTTCACGGAAAGACTTCTTTTAATTTTGCAATTAATTTTTAATCTGTGAAATTGACAATTATTTTGGTACTTTTTACTTTTTTTCAACTTTAATGTCATTTTTCTATAGTTTATAAAGTAACAGTAATGTTTTGAAAAAATAGTACTTACTTCATATATTTTTTTGGTAGTTTAGTGATACATCAGAGTACCCATTTAAAAAAAATCCATACAGTTTGAGAATCGTGCCTTTACTACTTTTTTACTTTTTTAAATTATGTAATTATAAATAAAATTTGCGTACGTGAATGATATGTGCGCAAAGTTACAGAAGGTTGGAATAAAAAAAAGAGTATCGTTACACAATTTATTTCTTAAAAAACTTACAAATAATTAATTTTTCTGTATAAAATATTAGTACCATACGTTTTGGGCTCAAAAAACGTATAGTACAATATTATAATATAATTAAACTACAGTTTTATATTACAACAAGTATTATGTAATTAACTTATTATACTAACTAAAGTATGGTGGGCCGTCAATCATGAATAACATTTATGTTCACAAAGACTTTATATCTTTAAAATACAGTCTTTTAGAACTGCAGTGTTATCCTTGATGTTTAGCTGCTTGTACAAAGTAACGGATGTAATGAAGGAACTATTTACACCGTTTTTTTTAGTTTTAAAAAGGATTATAATAGAACTATACCCGTTTTGGTTTTTTTAAATGTCATTTTTTTTTCAAATTATATTTTCACCAAGCGCTATGTTTTTCGGCTTTGTTGTGACTTAGTTTTTAAATAATATTAGTCTCAGATTATTTTATTATTTCATTTCATTGAATGAAATATAGTATGACATATTAACTTATATAATAGAGTTAGTTAAATCTACGTAGAGTGCTATGAATTTGCAGATGAAAGAACCTTTTATTTGAAAGGTCCATGAGTAAAAAATATAAATGAAAAAATATTATCTTACAAAATAAAAATGTTACAACCTAAAAGTATTTATATTCCATATCTGTTATACAATAAAATCTATTTTAATTTAATAATTCCTTTTAAAACAATTGAACAATGACTACGAGATACAATGACACATCCGCATAAAATATAAACAGTTTTTTTTTAAATAAGATAAATATTTAATGGCGGCATGCATTAAATTTACATTGTCGGAAGATTTTTGAAATTCGTATTTAAAACATCATTAAAGTACAAGAAAATAATATAGGTCCTTAGTTACAAATTTAATATAATGTTTTAGACTTTGCCGTGAACTTTTGCTGTAAAGGGGGAACGCAAAAATCATTTAAAAAATAAACATTTTTTAAAACTATTTTAGTCAAAATATGTTTTGTTTTAATTCAAAATATATTTGGTCTCGTATGAAAAATATTAAAAAGAATAATAGAAACACATGTTTGAACTAAAATAGGTTGTGCAAAAGTTAGTTCTTTTTTAAATAGAATACACTAAAGTTATAATAAGCATTTGAGCCCTACAGCTCATGGGGTTCAACTAAGGGTCCAACTCGCTGGCTCGGTAGAAGACACCCCCAGAACAGGGTGCAATGTCAGTCGCTTCCATTGCAGGGTACTAACGGTGTACCGTTGTCATGAAGAACTATGGTATTTTTGGTTTTATCTGTAAACAATAAAAAAATTATTTAGTCATCTTCATCTTTCAAAGTATTCTAATTTGTGGTTTTTTGTTTAAAAAATAAAAATTTAATTAATAAAATATACATGCATCTACAGAAAACGCCCTAATGTTTTTTTTTAATTTTTAAGGTTTTCAGATATTTGCGAATGTACATACCTATAGTTTCTAAAAAACTGAGTTTTCTTTTTGTGATTTGCATGCTTGGACTCAGCAACTAATTTTTATATTGACTAACATAAAAATCTAATATCTACTACATTAAAATAAAATGATGTTTAATTCATACTAGCAAAAAACTTTTTTTGTTTGTAGGTACACGTACAAAAGTTTAAAAAAATATATCTTGTAAATATTTTTTTCTATTATAAAAAGTGCAATAATATGAACAATATAGCAAATTTATTCTACTAATAATAAATGTGAAAGTGAGTTTGTATATTTTTTTGTTTGTTACTCTTCACGCTTAAACTACTGAACCGATTTGAATAAAATTTGGTGAGGATATAGTTTGAAACTCGAGAAAGGATATAGATAGGGTACTCTTTGTCCCGAAATTTCCACGGTGAACGATGCCCATTGGCACAGCTAGTTCATCATAAATTAAACATCATTTTGCAGTGAAGTATCGCATAAAAATAAACTGGTCTTATCAATAAAAAATCTAGTGTTTACTAGTAGATTTTTTCAGTGTGCAAATTAAAAAGAAAATTATTTCATTTTTATACAAATACTTATATTATATCCTTTTTGTAGTTTTTTTTTTTTTTTTGATAAACTGACACAGCTAAAAGACGCAGCCCCTGTGGCAAGTATGCGACCAAAACTGACCGCGTCTTTTCCCAAGATTAAACCTGATTGTTAGCTTTTGTGTCTAATCTTTTTTTAAATCAATTTTACTATTAAGTATTGTGTTTTTTCCATGTCATCACATTTTTTAAATTCCATAAGTATAGAATAATTTTATCAATCATTTCTCTTAATTTTTTAAGTTACATACTATAAGCGTTTCGAAACGAATTTTGTAAGGGAAGGAAGTTTTATTTAGATGAACTAATGCTATTTCTTTGCGCACTGAAAATAATCTTACGAGTAACGAATATAGTATACAGATTTTTTATAAAAAAGACTAAATTACTATAAAGAAGCACACACCTGGAGATTTGGTTGATGATGGCAGAGTGACCGTGCTGTGAACTATTTGTTGATTAGTCAGTTTAACTTAGACGAAAACAAAGGAAGGACAATAAATTAACTAAAAAAAACTAATTAAATGTTTTACATACACGCTCACTAATTAGGTATTTTTTGAATTGTTGAACTTTACTACAGATTTCTATTAAGTATGATTTCTAAGTAATTGTACTACGTGTAAAGTTACCGATGTAGGCAATATATGTAGCTACTAGCTCCACATATCTTCTGTTTAAAAAAAATGTCTATCTTAATTATTTTTAGTTACGACACTAACTCTCATATTCATTTATAACTGCACTCTTTCAAGCAGTTATATAGTATAAGTATTCTTTTAAATGCAGAAAAAGTCTACAGTTTTTAAATTAGTAGTATACTTACTATAAGACTGATATAGCAGATTAGTTTTTTTTATGAACATAAGAGTAAGTCATTAGATAAAATTTTAATATAGCAAAGTAACCAGAAATTAAAATATGAAGTTTATGTAACTTGATATTAATACTGGCCGTTTAGTACAATTAACCTTTTCTACGAAAAAGAATAAAATAATTTTTGATCTGCTGAGCTTTGTTTTCATCTAAGATATGACATAATTATTAGTTAGTCTAGACGATGTAACATAATATTAAAACATTTTGTAATGGCAATGCTTATTATAACATAGTGTGTAGATAAATTAACAATCTCTCCCCTCCACCAGTGCAGTTAATTAACACAAAAGTGCTATTTTTAAAAAAAAGGGACAAGTGCATTTTAAAATGTAAATTTAACTAGTTTTTGTTTAAAATCCATAACACATTGTTTTCATCACGACTCAAGGATCTGTCCAAAGGATATAATTCTACAGCGAAACATTTTTTTAAACAAAATTATATGTCTCAGACCATATAATGTATAATATGCTGATTATAAACTTGTAGTTTTTGTGTTCCGAATTACAGTGGGCGTCGAACAATGTGAAAATTTATATTTCATGCAGTGTTTTTGAGACATAAACGTTACATAGTCCAGACACACCTTTTTCCAACAAAATTTTACTACAATGAACCGAATTACCACGAAAACACATTTTAAACACATATGAAGGCATTATTAATAAGCAAAAGAAAACTAAACATCTGTTTAAACAAAAAAGTCCTATTTTAACCCTTCATCAAAATCTAAAACGGAACACTTAAATCCATAAATTGACACTGTTCGTTACTTCACATGACTTGCATTTCAACACTACTCTCATGCTATTTAAAGCAGGACTTTAGTCAAAAAATCTGAGAGCATTGAGATGTCTTCGTGTTTGTCGTGACAGCATCCATCTGAAGAGCTGTCAACTCTGTGTCCAATTTCCTACTTTTGGTCCTTGTACTCTTTTTCAACTGACCCGGTCTTCTACAGCTGAGTATCTCCTTAAACTCCTTCCTAAAATTGTCGTTCAACCAGCCGTAGAGTAGTGGGTTTGAAACGGCACTGGACATGCCGAACATGTGGCAGACAGCGTACGTTATCGTCAATGGTTGCTCTTTTAAAAATGCTTCTTGACTGAAATCTGCTTTTAAGTTAAAAACATTCAAAGGTAACCAGCTTATGACGTAAGTGACAGCTATTGCTATCAGGATAGCTGGTGCCTTTCTTCTGCTTCTTCTTCTGCCTTGTAATCTTCTGTGAATTTGAATATGCGCTAATACTACAACTAATACAGGTAGTAGGTACTGGAAGATCAGACTCAAGACGGAGTATATAGCTCTTCCTTTTTGTATTGGCCAGTCTTCTATGCAGAAACTAATGGAGTCTAGATCCATGCCGGAGATCATGAAGCCTAGTTTGTGAATCTTGAGGTTTCTGAAGATGTAGAGAGGTGAAGCCAAAGCGAAGGCTACTACCCATATGATGAACATTATGAGGACTGCACCCATGCTCTGGAGGCCTGACTGCGTAGCGTAGACGATCAACTGTGGACAAAAGAAAAAAAGATACTTACGGAGCTCTTGAAACTTATTACTATATTAATTGAGAAGCTAAAAATCCATTGAAGGTTACGTAATCGTGGGGATATGGTAGTACTTTATGAATTGGACTACCTATCAACTTGTTTAGAGAGTCTGGTTTAGTAGATCTGTCTTCATCGTAAGTGCAAATGTCTGTTTGTCTGTACGCTACACATTTTAAAAGTGTTAACAATGCAAAAGTGATATTAAAAGTCTGATAGACATTATGACAAAGCATTTCTACCTTGTTAATTAGTTTCTTTTCAGCAGTGGTCGTTCCGAAACGTATGAATAATTTT
The DNA here is from genome assembly GCA_963555685.1 of Acrobasis consociella. Lineage (NCBI taxonomy): Eukaryota > Metazoa > Arthropoda > Insecta > Lepidoptera > Pyralidae > Acrobasis > Acrobasis consociella. The sequence goes on from OY743127.1 coordinate 5,087,671, forward strand.
GGTATACACGTGTAATGTTTACCAATCTTATTAAGTGTAAAATCACCAGCAAAGGCCTTATTACTAAATTAACATTTCATTTGATTTAATTCCTTGATTTTGATATGTACTTGATGGAAACAATTTAACTGCTTTGATCTTATTCATACCCGTGCAAAGCCGAGGCTTGTATCTGTATTATATTGCATACCAATTCATCACAAAACCACAGAATTAATATAAGACAGTATTACATACTTAACCTGTCGTCTGTGCAAAACACCAGACACAATAGTAAAATAATGCACGTCGACCGGATTCCGGTCTGCTCACAGATGACAGGATAATGGAAGCTCCTTAAGGCGCGTCCAGATTGCTGGAGTGTAATTTTATGTAATGTATCATGCAATTGAAGAATTTGATCTCCACATTGCTACAATGTATCATCATTATAATCATCAGGTCTTTTTAATCTCCACTGCAACAGCACGACTCTCTGTATTACCAGGGCTATTCTTGGCCAGAGTAGCCAGAGTATTTCGCCCACACTCTCAACGCTGGCCAGACGGGCTGGAGAGGTCTTATTGATGTTTATAAGCTTTGTTTAGCTTGTTATTCCTAAGTAGCTTTCTACCCCGTCTCCGCTTTTTTCTCCCGATCTCGCCTTATCGAATGTGTTAGGGGGCGAACACACACACAACATATTGACGTGTGCACGGATGTAAAGTTTCGTTTGTAGTAGTAGTAGGCATAAATTATACTTCGCTTCTATAAAGAACCAGTACACCATTTACATAGTATCGATTTTCCTACTCCATTATTTATCAACACAGTCTAATGAACTGAATGCCCGCCACTGCGGTTGATAACGCCACTCAATAGATATCAGATACTGTAAAACAAATAAAATACAAACGATTGATCCCTTTGTGATAAAATTCTAAAGGGTATTGATATTTCTGTTAGAATTTAAAAATTCTAAGTGTCTTATAGACGAGCTACCGTATGCACGCGACAGTTTTTAAAAGTCGGTGACCGGAGTAATAGACTGCTATGTGTCAGCCACCGTCGGCGACCGTCGATGAAGTTTGCTTGTCTGTTAGAGCCCTAACGAATCTAAGTGTCAAGTAATTAACTTTGAGCACTAACGTATGACGATAAAATCTAATTTGGTTTGATATATAAATAATCACTATCGCACGATTCACTTATTATTTTATGAAGTAGTCCCCCAGTTAACGCTGGTGTCAGATTTTTTGAACAGGCATTTGTCGTATCTCAATGACTGTTATCTACTGACGTCATCAAAAACACTCACGCTAGCCTGGAAGAAAGAAAAAATACTTAGAATGCATCAGCTGCTTCTCTTCCCGCGTAGGTCGTAAGACCAGTCAAAGGAATGTAGGCAACCCATCTCTATTTTGATTCAATAAACCAATAGTTTATTGCTTAGTCTTCTTCTTATCGTGTGTGTTAGTGACTATATAACATTAGTGTCAGAGTTTATAACCGCCTTAAAGGCCTCTGACATGGTTTTAGGTAACGACCAATGTCAAAGACAGTGTCACAACACAAAGTCGTTGCCCCCGCCGGTAACAAACCCGCGGCCACCGGGTAATAGCCGAACGCTCTATCCACGGAGGCAGTTAAATTGCTCAGCCGCAAGGAATGCCAGTGACGAGGGTAATTTGTGGATTCTACGGTTGTTCATCCCAAATATTTGGAATAGTTCTGCGATTTACGGGTATAGATAAACTTTGTATTGTTTTTTAACCTACCACAAAAAGATGGTGTTATAAGTGTAACGCTGATGTCTTTTGGTCTGTCTGTCTGTCTCTGTGTCTGTCTGTCTGTGGCATCGTAGCGCTCGAACCGATGGACCGATTTCGATGTAGTTTTCTTTGCGTGAAAGCATATTCTCTTTCGGCGGTTCTTAGCTATGTTTAATGAAAATCAGTTGAGCCGTTTAAAAGTTATTGGGGATTAAAGCTTGAAAGTCAGGGCATTCTCTAGCAACAAATAGATGGCGCTACGGATATCCATCTAGTGATGAGTAGCAGAACTACCGATACGACTTTGGTAGTTCCGCTACTGATCACTAGATGGTGTTCTTGACAACAGGGGTGTTTAATTTGTTAGTAAATTGTTATGAATATTGTTGAATATTGCATTGTGATTGATGACCTGGGAGTTACTCCATAAAAATATAATACATACATACATACATACATACTATCACGTCTTTATCCCTAATGGGGCAGACAGAGCATTTTGTGTCTTGCGGTTCTATGCAGAGTCAAGACCCAAAAGTCACTTTTAGCGTCATGGTGGGCGAGAAGATGAAAAAGCAATCAATACAGTGATGGGTTGCTAGCCGCATCGCCTGTTAACATGTTTTGTATTTTTGCCCATACCCTCGATCGGCTTTTACGATCTGCGTGGGAAGAGAAGCAGCTGGTACATTCTAAGTTTTTTTTATTTCTCCCAGACCAGCATGGGAGAAATATAATACCTTAGTCGTAAGGTAGTGACGTCCTATTTCTCTGTCAAACCAAATTAAACTTTATCATCATACGTTAGTGCTCAATGTTGCTTGACGCTAAACGGCTACGCAGTGACGTCCGTCTTGCATATCGCATTTAGAGTAACCGTGACCAAGGTTAGAAATTGATGGTGCAGGCAGCTAAATAAGTCCAGAAGACTTTATAGGGCTGAAATGATGATGGATATTGCATTCTTCAACGTAAAAGAGACATACCCGCAATAAATCAAACCATGATACTAGATCACAATTTCAATTTCAATTTATTTATTGCTTTTCACATTATACATAGTACCTGGGCGACCGAGCTTTGCTCGGTTCCATCTCAAACAATAACTACATTTTTTTTTTAACTTGTCTAAAAACAATACAAACTAAAAAAAAATATATATACATATAAATTTTAACATAAAAAAAACAAAGTCACCGAGTGGGATTCGAACCCGTAACACTTTTTCTAGCAGCCCACATCATAAACCTCTGAGAAAAAAATGAATGGCGGCCGGTGCGACGAAATTAGCGATCATATTCTGCGTGGAAAGAAAAACGCATGAAAACTCGAAAACACGTTTTCCCAAACGTAAGACTAATCTAGATCGATTGTTTACCCCCAAAAACCCCCATATATCAATTTTCAGCGCAATCGCTAGAGCCGTTTTCGAGATTACAGAAATTTATAAACATATAAATAAATAGTACCTGGGCGACCGAGCTTTGCTCGGTTACATCTCAACCATTAACATTTTTTTTTAAACTTGTCTCAAAACAATGCAAAATAAAAAATTATATATAAACTTAAACATAAAATAAAAAAAAAGTAAGTCACCGAGTGGGATCGAGCGAGGAGTCACTTCTTAGGTTAGTAGGTACAACATGAACCCTGTTAGGGCATTGCAACAGAAAATAACGGAACGGCATGCGGATTATTTCTTAGTATGTATCAAATTCAATGTTAAAATTATAATGAATAAAAATGTAATTTCTTTTTATTGATGTCTTAAAATTTAATTTAATTTTGGTCATATTTTTTATTTTATTTAATGAGTCGACACTATACTATAATATTTAATAACGTCCAAATGTTGTTTTAATTTAAATGTCAATTATATTAAATGTCAATGCAGATTATGTTATTCGTCATTATCATTAATTATATATTTTGTCAAATCTTTATCATTAAAAAACTCGTCCAATGTATAATAATTTTTATCTATAAGCAGGCAGTCACTATAGTATAATGAAATTAAAATAACAGTCAATTGAAGCTAGGCGCGTACGAAAGGCGGCCATTTTGAAAAAGTTCCGAAGCCACTTAAACAAGGTATTTATTCTGTCTTCAGCTCTGTTGTTCTTGATTTGTGTTATTATATATTATGATAGATGAATTGGCTATGGGGCTGAAATGATGATGGCCATCATCATCAAAGTCCATAGGTACATTGCATTCTACAACGCAAAAGAGACATACCAGCAATAAATCAAACCACGAGCGATACTAGATAACTATAGTATAATAAAATTGAAATAACAGTCAATTGAAGCGAGTACGAACGGCAGCCATTTTGAAAAAGTTCCGAAGCCACTTAAACAAAGTATTTATTCTGTCTTCAGCTCTATTGTTCTTGATTTGTGTTATATATTATGTTAAAGTACTGAATCGATTTCTAAATAATTAATAAGGTTTTTTCTTTCTTATCAGCAAAACTTAATGGGGCTGTAGTTATTTACATGAAATGTATGGAGTATGTAATTCGAGCATGTATCACCTGAGGTTGATATTAGATTTGTAGTACCTTATTACAGCCTTAACAATAAGGACGTAACATAAATTATTTTCAGTCACTTGTTCTCTCATGTTAACCCTTTCCTAAAAGGGTATCTACCTAGGACCTTAATTCACTTGAAACCTAAAATGTATGACAACCCTACACTCTAGACTAGGTTGATGAAAGGGTGCTATTAGTACATGAAAGGGTGCTATTAGATACCGAGAGGCTGTAATTAGAGCCGAATAGGACTTTTTTAAATTTTATTTAAAATGATAGAAATACCTATCAATCTAAAAAGGAAACAGTTGATTTCAAACTATAGTTACAGCAACAAAATTTTAAAAGGTAAAATTTGTACCAAAAGTCTAACATTAGGGGCGTCCACCCAATAAATATACATACATATGATCTAGCAGCAACATAATAATATATAAACTTAAAGTCTAATCTTTTATTCCGTAGAATTCTGACATTTCATAAGTGTTGCTACTAACTAAAAAGGGAATGCGTATAAGGGCGATAAAAAATTTAATTCTTGATTAATTTTAATGTTTTACCAAGATAATGATAAACTTTAAACTTTCGGGTATATTTAAAACGTTATAACATTTTTTAATACCGAATTATCAAAGTTATATTTTTAAGTAATTTTTACTCAGCAGGTTATTTTTCTTTCCCTGGCATCACTCCCTACTAATTCATGATCACCAACCTTTTTAGCCAAAAGCTTATTAAATATTTTTTTCGAAATCCATCAAGCAACAAAATTTTAAAAATTAAGTATGCGGCAATCAGCTGTCACGTCGCGAATTTCACATTGATTGTTGTATTTGTTATGTTTCTGATAAGTTTTTTCTTGTTGAAAAAAACTTTTTTCTGAACTGATTTAGATTAAATTTGATATGGAGATAGTTTAAGAACCTAGAAAGGACGTATAAGACGTTTACACACAAATTGTTAAAAGGAGTCTCGATTAAAAATAGAATCAAAACTATTTTTTTTTCCTTTGTTTGTGTGTCTATCTGTATGTTTGTTAAATCAAATAGTTTTCACAGTTGTTCGTATTTTATGTAGGTTATTCCACTGTTCGTGATGAAAATATCACTCGCTGTAAATCCCCTTTTTATTTGGAGCACCGCACTTAATTAAATGGTTACATTCACTAACAAATAAAATGTGTAGACTCAGATGTTCACACTCTTATTGAAATGTGGAATTTAATAAAAAATGTGCCCGGCCATATAGATTTATTATCTCTGATATGTTAAAAAAATGACAGCTATCAGAATTCTACGGAATTAAAAATCAGACTTTAAACAGATCGCGCTATCGGTACATATCCTTTTAGACAAATGTTTTGGATTACGTCATCACAGCGGTCTATTCCCAGATATTGAGCAATCGAATAAACAGGATTGTGGTGGTTTATCTAGTTAACCAGATCCCGGAAACTATTTAAGCTTTGTAATTTATGTTGCACGAATCGGTTGCGGTTGCTTTGATTCTATCATTATGGGCATAGTTAAGAATTGAACATTGATTTGGTTATCGGATTGCTTTTTCACCGCTTCTGCAGGGCCCTGGCAGACGTGGTAGACCTAAGAAATGCTAACTTGATGACGTCAAGGACGATATTTGTGGGAATGGTCTTACAACCAAGAATATTGCAGACCGGTCAAAGTGGAAAAGAAAAAACTGGAAAAAGCAGGCTTCACAGTAATACAGTTGAGGATGCAACTGGGAATACTATGATATGAGAGAGATTTGCAAGCTACATTGACCTATAGGAATCTAATCATCATCAAGGCTTTTGTCTTCACTGCATTGTCAAAAGGGTTATGATTTTGAGTGTATGTGGGTTTTAGAGCATTTAAATGTAGGTTTGTATGTATGTACTTATGTGTATGTGTACAACGTGGAAGGGACATACCCGTAATAATCGAACCACGAGCACTTGATCACTATTATATAGTCACCTCTAGTCACAGAATTAATAATAGTATTACATACAGAACGGAAACTCGCACCGTCCCCCGCAATCTGGTGTCCCCGCAACCCTTCCCCCGTTATTGTGAGGTGTAAGTGGCAGTAAAACAGGGTTATTGGTAGTTGCACGTTGACATTATGCGAGTCACTTAGGATTATTGAATTGCAATGGTGAGAAACTGCGCACATTATCATTGTTTATCGACGGAAAACAATAAATAACGAAAATTTTATAGATTTCCGAGTGATGAAAACAGGTAAGCAAAGCAACAAATTCTGTGGTGGCAACCTTGATTGTTTAACTCACACATTTGACGTGTGCACGGACGGATTGTTTCGTTTGTAGTAGTACTAGGTATATATGCTGCTCCGTTTGTATGAAGAGCCATACCTGTGCTCTAGTAGTGGAATTAAAATAGCAGCCAAAAATTAATAATAAAGTGTGCAGCCGGGCAATTTGTATGGGAACGTTGAATTTTTTTTTGGTTTTGATTGTTATTTCATTACCATTATTCTATAGTATCTCGAGGTTCGATTTTTTACAGGTATGTTTATTCCACGTTGAATTTAATTGTTAAATTGTTTAGTTGTTATATTTGTTTTCTCTTGGATTGTAAGATTCTCAGATTTTAATGTTTTATTTTCTGTGTATATTTGTAATAGTTGTAATCTGTTTTGCGTGTCAATGAAATAAAATAGCACAGCGAGGATCTTGCTTTGTTTAAATTCAATAAAAGCAGGTCAGCCCCAAGCTTATGCTAAACGGCTTTATTTATTACCCTTTATCCAGTGGTATAGCCAATAATGTCCCGAACAAAACAAATTGCTTTGGTAGTAATTCCAAATTTAATAAAACAAGAAGATTGTTGTATTGTCGTACATATGCCGTTATATAATGGCCTTGAACGGTCTTAAGGCTCCTCCCTGCGCTAGCGACCTTGAAAACACAAAAAAATTAATTTCTCTTTCTGTAAGTGAGATTATTAGAAACCCTCGTACAACTTTTTAGCTAGTATCCTGAAGTTTCATTAGAACCTCGAAAGTCATTGAAATACTATCCGGTTTAGAAACCTTTACAAAAAGAGTCAAAAATGGCCGTTTTTAGTATTTTTTGCAAAGGAAAATTCAGGGTATTTTATTTCAATGATTTTCGAGGTTCTAATGAAACTTAAGGATACTAGCTAAAAAGTTGTACGAGGGTTTCTGATAATCTCACTTACAGAAAGAGAAATTAATTTTTTTGTGTTTTCAAGGTCGTTAGCGCGGGGAGGACCCTTAAACGCAAATAGTATAAGTAGCAACTCGTCTAGAATGGTATTGCCTTATGTTAAAAATTGTGCAAAATAAGTTTGACCCATACCATACGATGATACCTTGATAATATGACAAAATTGTAATATACAACGTGGAAGGAACATACCCATAATAAATCGAACCACGGGCTATACTAGATCACTACAGTAAAAGAACAATTTTTTTTTTGGCGTTTTCATACTAAAATCTGTAGCCGCCCGGGGCAATTTTTATGGGAATGTCCAAATTTATTTTGGTTTTTTTACTGTTATTTTAATTTTATTATGCTATAGTGATCTAATCTAGGTCGTGGTTTAATTTATTACAGGGCCCTTTTACGTTGTAAATTGATGTGATTGCTGTTCTCGGCCGTTTATTTAATTTTACAATTTTTTTAGTAGGAGAAGCAGCCCCCGTAGCCTGACACAGTGGATAAACCCAGATAAGGATTATATCGCGCAACGACTGTGCCATCCCGTTCGTTACTACTACGTAAAGCGAGACAGCGATAAATGATAGCACGTCGCTGGTGCCATGCTATGGGGGCTGGGCAGATCAGCATGAGAGAATTTTCATCATCATCATCATCGTTTGCCTTGAACCTCCCACTGCTGGGTAAGGTCTCTCTCAAATTAATGCTTTTTACCACGGTACCTGAGCTTAGTATTAGAACAGAACAGATCAGATCAGATCAGATCAGATCAGATCAGGTCAGGTCAGATCAGAACAGAACAGAACAGAACAGAAGAGGATCATTTATTTGCATGATTTATTTACCAACCAAATGGCAAATTAACAATATGTATTTCAACTACTTTTATCTAAACGATCTTTGTTCAAATTCAATATCTAAATACAATGAATTGCTAAATGGCTTTGTTTATTTCCCTTTATCCAGTGGTATAGCCAATAATGTTCCGAACTGAGAATATTGGAATTGTTGTATCTTCAAACATAACAGGAACATTTTGTATTGACTCGGTGTGATCAGAATAATACTACAAATTTTATTAATACTATTTTACAAATCTATACGTTTAATAAAATAGTGTAAAAGTGTGCCTGTACATTAAATATATACGTTTAAATATATTGGGCGCGATGAAGAGTAAGAATTAAAAAATAAGTATGTCTGTTTGTCTGTTGCACACACTAATCTTCGGAAATACTGGACGAATTTAAATGAAACTTTTTTTTTATAGCTGTTATGCCTAGGCAACATATGGGGTATAACTGATTTTGAAAAATCTTCAGGAGCTTTCCGGATCAGTCTGATGAGCATTTTCCGGCGACATAGAGTCCACACGAATGAAGTCGCGGGTTTCGGCTAGTTTATAATAGTCCGTTTTATTATTATTATTATTTTTGGCGCAATAAAGAGATAAATAACCAACTACATTTTATAAGATACAGATACATTATTACATCTTTATCCCTAATGGGGCAGACAGAGCCCGAGGCCCTAAAACTCAAAGGCCACGTTTAGCGCATGATTTGCTGGTAGGAAAAACTATGTATGATATTTTTTTTTAAATATATAAACCTACAATACTACTCACTCACTGATTGACATAGTTATTTGCCCTGTTGTAGGGTGCAGGGGTTTCCCCCCCGATGTGGTTCCCGTCTTGTCGCGATGGGGGGGCTCAGTACCTGCGGCTGCCTCGGCCGCAGGGAAGCTAAGAGGAACCCATTGCCCGGGTTGAGGCTTAGGCCTCCCCGGGCCCGGCGGAGGCCATTCCTGGCGGGAATGGCCTGGCTGTGAGGGAAGGGGGTGACGACGACCTCCCTACCATCACAGCCGTGGTAGGGGTCGCGGGGGAAGAGGAGTGTCGGTGTTTTGTTGCCGCTCGCCCTATCCTCCGCGACCAAGCGCGGCCGTGGCGCTTGGCACGGCATCGGTGGGGCCGCAGGGGAAGAGGAGTGTCGGTGTTACGTTGCCGCTCTCCCTATCCCCTGCGGCCGGCTGTGTGGGCCCCGATCGCCGTCAGGTGGACTGGGGCAGGGCCTGCTTCCGCAGGCCCCAAATTATGAGGGCTGGTTGGACGGTGGAAACGGGATTCCATCGTCCAACGGACAGCCCTCCGGAGTGGAAGGCAGGCGCGTGTGCGTGTCAGCGCGTCTGTCCTTGGGCCAAGAGGCCGAGCGGCGGTTACTCCGGCCCCTCTGATTCAGCAGAGGGTGCCGTGAGGCCGTTGGCGATCCGGGGCCGCTTAAGTAGCGGCCGGCCGCGCCGGGGCTGTAGAGCATGAAGAAGCACACGGTCCCGGCCGATAGCGGCTGAGAGGTGACACCGCGGAGTTTTTAGTGGTAACACCACATAACCTTACCGGTGTCCCGTAACCGGTAAGGTATCCGAAGGGATTTTCTCGGCGTCAAAAAAAAAAAAAAGGGTGCAGGGGTTTAGGTTGATGTATGGTCGTATAGAGGGTGCTCCAGTGAGTACCAGAAAAATCTGACATTTGAGGATCGGCGGAAACCTGATGTGAAAGGGGTACGACCTGTGAAAATGGTTTTTCAAAATGTAGGTGGTTGTGAGCAATCTGACGAGCGTCATTCGTTTTTTAATATTTTTCAAAATCCAAGATGGCCTCCCAATTCCCCTCCATACAAATTTCATACAAACGACCCCCCAAGTAACTACATATTCTGATGTTTCCTTGACTGACTGCAGTTTTTACCCATTTTCTTAACTGGACATGTTATTAGGCCTACTTCCATAGCTGCACGAAAAACCGCGGGCTGCTTGCAGCCCACGCAGCGCCCGTAAAGCTAGTATTTTTTTAAAACACAACAGTCACTGGAATCCTACTTAAGTTATAAACGCGAAAGTTTGTAAGTATGGGTAGATGGAAGTTTGTTACTCTTTCACATAAAAACTACTGAATAGATTTTATTGAAATTTTATAATAATATAGCTTATACATCAGAATAACACATAGGGTATATTTTATAAAGATACTGCGCAGACGAAGTCGCGGGCACCAGCTAGTCTCTCATAATATTGTAAAAGTTAGAGTAATTGTCGTCGACCATTTACGAGGCGGTCGTTAGTGCTCTTCACTTACTTTAGCCAGGTTTTTAAGCCGTTCCAGTTTTACAGGGAACACAGGTGCTTTAAAGATAAAGAGATAAAGATAAAGATAATTTATTTGTCAAACATGTGTTACAAGATATTAGTACATTCAATTTCGTCCAATCATGTTTACCATCACCGGTGTGCAAATGTGGTCAGAAAGGCTATCTATGCCTATGCTACCTATATAACTATACTATAATAATATACTTAATCTATGGACCTTATATATAAACCAAAATCAATTTACAATTTTTCAGATAAGAAATCCTTAATACTATAATAACATTTGTCTATCAAAAATGACTTAAATTTTTTTTTAAACAAAGTAACATTTAATTCTTTATATTGTTTTGGTATTTTATTATATATAATCGGTGCCATACCTAATACACTATCATGTAATAAAGCAGTTTTGGATGGATGTATGCACAATTTGTCTTCACGTCGGTTTCTTTCTACTCTATCAGATAACTTAGGAAACAGGTGAGGATTACTTTTTACAAATATAGCTGTTTCTATTATATATAATGACGGAAATGTTAGAATCTTATGTTTTTTAAATAGCGGTTCACAACTATCTGTACTTTGTAGTCCGAACATTGCTCGAATACAGCGCTTTTGCATTTTAAATACTATATCTTTATCGGTGGAATTTCCCCAAAAAATTATACCGTATCTAAGGACTGATTCAACAAGGCCATAGTATGCAGTTATTAGTGTATCAGTATTTACTTCATTAGATAACCTATATAGGGCATAAGATGAACTACTAATCCGTTTACAAAGACTTTCAATTTGTTCTTTCCATTTTAACCTACAGTCGATTATTATTCCAAGAAATCGAGTAGATGGAACATTAGATACAATATTGCCCTGGTATTCTAAGTTAAAATTGTTCGCCTTTTTAGGTCTTTGAGTGAAATGCATAATGTTAGTTTTATCAAGGTTTATTTTTAAATTATTATTATCAAGCCATGTTATTAGTGAGGCTAATGTCGAGTTTACGTCGAGTTTATATGATTTTTTGTCCGTGCATTTAACTGTTACTGTACTATCATCAGCGAATAATGTTATACTATGTTTAATATTCATAGGAAGATCGTTAATATAGATAATAAAAAGGAGAGGCCCTAAAACACTACCCTGCGGAACTCCATATGATACACATCGTTCATTTGATGTGTAATATTTTTCTGTTTCAGATTTAAAATCAAATTTAGATATTTCTGTTACTTGACGACGATCTGATAAGTATGATTTAATTAATTGTAAGACATTACCTCTAATTCCGTATGCTTCAAGTTTGTCTAATAATATTTTATGATGCACATAGTCAAAAGCTTGCGTCATATCACAGTTGATAGAACAAACTGGATTTCTTTTGTTAACTTCAGTAATAACATTCAGTAAAAAATCATAAATTGCCATATTAATTGTTTTTTTACGACGAAACCCTTTTTGTTCTTTGCAAAATATTTGTTTCTCTTCAAAGTAGGAGTTGAACTCATTTGAATAGTATTTCTCAAATATCTTTGAAAATATTGAGTTAAGGGCAATGGGTCTAAAATATTCCATACGTTCCCTGTCCGTTTTTTTAAATAAAGGTTTAACTATAGACAATTTTAAATCTTCTGGAAAAATACCTGTTTGAATACTGAGATTTATAATATGACTGAGATGATGACAAATGTGTTCATTTACGGCTTTAACTATTTTTGTTGCAATTCCATCATAACCAACACTGTTTGTATTTTTAAGATTTTTAATAATTTTATATATATCTTGTGGTGTGCTTGGCGCCATAAACATAGAATTTGATTGGTGTCTAATATTTGACGTAACATTAGATCCACATCTCTTTACAGGTTTAACCTTATCAATAAAGTAGTTATTAAAAGAATTTGCTATTTCATCGGGGTCTGAAACAATTTTATCATCAATCTTCAGTCGCGTTACTGGTTCATTTGGTAAATTAAATTTGGAGTCATTGATAATTTGCCATGTCGTTTTTGACTTATTTTTTGATGTGCTTATTTTATAATTATTTTGACTAAGTTTTGTCAACTTAATAATTCTTTTGAATAAGTTTGCATAGCGTTTATAATTCATTTTATTAACTTTTGTAGGTCTTAATCTGAACGTCCATAGAAGGTTTCTTTTCTTTTGGCTGCATTTTTTTAACCCTTTGGATATCCATTTGCTTTGTACAGTATTTCTATATATTAAGTTAATGTGTATCTGGAATCCGTACCTAAAACCTTACCAACGTAAGATGTAACTATTGGCTCTCAACCCCGACCTGTGGAAGTTTATCCGATATAAAAGTTGTTCAGACGAAAAGTTACGTTTTAATAGGGGTAACAAAAAAGTTAAATAATATTTTCAATTTTTATTCAAAATGACTGAAAATACGGTGTTTAGATTTTATTGTTTAAATTTTCAAGCCTATTTAAAAAAAATTGACTCTGCTCACAGAATTTTACAAGAAGCGGTTAAAAAATTCGACCTATAGACGAAAACCGTGGTAGTCTTGATTTTGGATGTCATTCAAGTTAGAACTTTATCGTATTTTTGAAGGAACAAGTCTATTGTACAATCTGCGTGTATAGAAAAGCAGCTATGCTATAATACATTCCACGTATTTTCTTTTCTTCTAGATCAGTATGAAACAAAAATCGAAAATAAAATGTAGAAAAATATAATGTAATGCCTTATTTACCTTATATCGATCCAGATCGATAGCTGTGATCATGATTGTGGTGTGGATACAAAAATCGATATCGCCGGTATGACCCTCATCGCTTTACACAAACTAGGCCAATCAGGCAATGGCCAATGCTTAGTAAGGAGCTCAAGCACAGGAGGATTCATCAATATGCACACCATGGTGTCTGATATAGCTATAGTTTTTACGTCTTTCTCGCTGACAGTATAAAGAAAACCGAACGAAACTTAGAAAGTGAAGAGATCAGAAATGTAAAACAGGAATTAGAACAGTGACACATTACAAGTTGCGTCACCAAGTAATATGGTTCGTAGAGATTTTGCCCATTTTCTTGATTAGCTTTTACGATCTGCGTTAGCAGAGAAGCAGACAAATACTTTTCACGTTTTCTTTTTCTCCTAGATCAATATAGAATCAAAACATGAACATTAAAATGTAGAAAATCTAATGTAGATTACTCAGTTACCTGATATCGATCCAGAGCGATGGCTGTGATTGTAATTGTGGACACAAAAATCGATATCGCCTGTATGGCCCCCGTCGCTTTACACCGACTGGGCCAATCAGGCAATAGCCAATGCTTAGTTAGGAGCTCCAGAACAGTGAGGGGCGTCCTTACTATGCACACTATGGGTGTCTGATATAGCTATGGGCATTCACGTCTTTCTCGCTGAGGGTGTAGAAAAACCGAACGAACCTTAGTAAGTTAAGGAGCTTTTAAATTGGGAAACAGCGACAGTTTGCTAGCTGCATCACCTAATGATACGATTCGTACTTATAAATTTTTGCCTATTGATTAGCTTTTACGATGTGTTGGCAGAATAACAGTCAAATACATTCTACGTTTTTATTTATTTTCTCCTGGATCAGTATGGAAACAAAAATTGAAATTAAATGTAGTAACATCTAATGAAATGCCTAAATTACCTGATATCGATCCAGAGCGATAGCTGTGATTGTGATAGTGGACACAAAAATCGATATCGCCTGTATGGCTCCCGTCGCTTTACACAGACTGGGCCAATCAGGCAATGGCCAGTACTTAGTTAGGAGCTCCAGAACAGTGAGGGGCGTCCCCACTATGCACACCAGGGTGTCTGATATAGCTAGGTTGACTATGAACATGTTTCGGGCTGTCCGCATACTGCGTTTTCTTACTACCTGTAACAAAACACATAGATGTTAGAATAAATTTCTTTAATTTAATTCATTAATTTTTAAAACTATTTAAATTTAATTCGTTAATTTTTGTAGTAATAAGTTTCTCTATAAGCGATAAGACCGCCACTTGTTTACTACTATTTTTGGTATACAATAAAGGTTATCTATCTATCTAACATTGCCTGGCCTACATGGCCACCTAGGTTAGGTAGCGGACCCCGGGCTCTGAAGCGTTACCTCGGATGACGATGAAAGATTATATCGCTCGACGAACTCGCATATTATTATTACAAAGAGCGAGATAGTGGTAATAATAGCACTTGATACACGCTGTCACCGGTATCACGCTAAGGGGAAGAAGGTGTTTTATGTCTTGCAGCCCTGGGACCTATCTGCTCCATTTGTGATAAAATCTTTTTATGCAACAATAAAACTAACAAAATCGACGCCCAATCGCAGCTTCGCTGGAATCTTTCACATAAATGCCGAACTACATCGATATTCCAACAGTAATTTCTGAGGTTAGTCTGTCCAGACAGACAAATACGTGCCAAGGGACTCAATTTTTAATTAAAATTGATTAACAAACTTTTTAAGGAATTGGACATTTAATGAAAGCAGAAAATGTGTGGATGGAAATTTTTGATGGCGATATAAAATTTTGGACTGTCATGTCAACCGCACCCTATAACGAAATAGACATTAGACAAATGAAAATATGTTTGTCAGTACCATTATCAAGTGACTGGATAAATTGCCACTCTCATAATGTCCCTTTGTCTGAGCTTCTATAGAAAGTGCATAAATAGGCGAGAATAGAGATATGAAAATAAGAGCTACTACTGAACTGGGTTTCTTTCGGTGTAATCTTCCCAGCAGTGGTCGTTCCGAAACGCTAGTAGTTTTCAACCTTTGAAATAGAAGAGTTTAAATATTAAGAATAATGATAAGAGGTAAATTTATCATACATTATTATTTTTTTACTTTGACTTTGGGCTTAGTCAGACGAGACACAGCGTGTGACCATGGTCAGCGATGGTCGGCGACAGTTGGCGAAGGCCACTACTCTCAAGAATTATCGCGAAATGGTCGACGACTATCGCTGAGGCTCTAAAGCACCGCTAAAGATAATAATAAGGATGCAACTGAAAACACGCTTAGACAAAACTCAACTTTACAACAAAATATTAAAATTTACTGCAATGATCTAAATTTAAACTAAATTATTATTAAAAACTAGATAGGTAGTTAAATTCAATTTAAAACTAATAGAAGTAATTTTTTTATTAATGGATTTAGAATCTGGTGTTAAACAAATAATGTTGCAATTAAAACTAAAGAACTTATTTATTTTAAATGAAGACACATCTAGACTCTAGCTTATTTGCTTATCATGTCTGTGCCTCAATAGGAAGGGTGCCTACACAAGTAACAATGGCATTCATTTAGCAATGAGTACGATAAGCTGTACAAGTTTGCCTGATTGCAGACACAGAAACGTCATATTATGTGATAATTAGTTTCTAGATTGCAAAGCTTCAAGCCCAGCGACTATTCGTTTGTTGTTGCTATTGCCATCCGAATGACATTCCATAAAGTCATTACCTTTACTGCCGTGCAGTTTCTGGCACATAGACATTCAAGGTTTATATCATTATTTTGCACCATCCAAACCTCAAGGGTTTTCATGACACAAAACTGTGTTATTTAATTTACATTATCAGATTACAATTGCCGTTTGGTTTCCGGCAGAAAAGAATAGGGCCACTCCAAGTCCTTCCGTGGCTGTCGTAGAAGGTGAATCATAAAATACAAGCTAAACAAAGCTTATAAACATCATGAGACCTCTCCAACCCGTCTGGCCAGCGAGGAGAGTGGCCAATTCCAAAACAAAAGTTCCAACACGATTATTTATTGATAAGGAAGCAGTAGATATGGTGGATAACACAACATTTCTGGGAATAACGCTTGATTCAGGGTTGCAATGGGGTGCCCATATTCAAAAATCAGCTGGAAAACTTAGCTCTGCGGCATAAGCGGTTAGAAGAATTAGGCAAATGACTGACGTTGATACTGCGCGTTTGGTATATTTTGGGTACTTCCACAGAATGTCCTATGGAATATTGCTATGGGGTAATGCTGCAGATATAAATACCATATTTGTTTGACAAAAACGCGCTGTCAGATTTATATATATATTAGGTGCTAGAGAGTCTTTAAAGGAACTATTAAAAAACATAAATATTTTGACCCTCCCTTCGCAATTCATCTATACGAACATTATGTACGTGCGTCAGAATATACACTCATATAAGAGAAATTGTGATATAAATAGTATTAACACGAGAAATAAAAATAAATTAGCAATGCACAGCACAGCTTTGCGGTTAAAGAAAACAAAAAAATCTTTTGTGGGTCTCTGCTTGCGACTCTATAATAAAATTCCAGATGATATAGTAGCATTACCATTATCTAAGTTTAAGACAGCCGTTAAAAATCATTTAGTACAAAGTGCGTATTATCATGTAAATGACTACTTATCATCATCTGAGAAAAATACTTGGAAATAGTTGACTGCAAATTGTAATTGTATAATTTAAATGTATAGATTAAGTGTAAATCTGTATTGTAATTGTAACATAGTCTATCAGGCTGGGTAGGGACCAATACTGAACTGGGTTTCTTTCGGCGTAATCGTCTCAGCAGTGGTCGTTCCGAAACGCTAGTAGATTTTAGCTTTTGCACTAAAATAATATTAAAAAATGACTTTCAATATGAGATAAATTTATCTTACATTGAATATTTTTTTTTGACTTTGACTTTGAATTTGACTTTGAATTCCTCTAGTAGTGCGGGAAGTAGTGTCATAAGGTGCAAATTTTGGTATCGGAAGAATTCACTTGGCACAGATGTAATATACGTAAAGTTAAGCTAATTTAGCCCGGTAGCCATCCCCCACCCCCTGGGGGGTAGGAAGGGGGGGCATTCGAAGTTACTCGCCGCCGCGCTTCAGAAAAAAAATCATATCAGCTTCTATTTACCTAACACCTCAAGCGTGGTATCATTTTCTGATAAATCAGGCATAAGGAATTCAATTTTGAGTACAATTTTATATTTAATGTAAAGATTAATAGTAAAAAAGGGAAAATATTGACGAAAATTATTAAATCGGATCGCATTTTTTTTTATTTTAACTGATTTATTTTACCAGAAATCCTGTATTTTGTGCAACAAAAAATACTATGTTAAAGAATATTTATCTAGCTTTTAAAAAATATATACTTTGTTATATATAGCTGTCATACATCTATCTGAAAAAAATCGAACATGGCACGCGGCGGTGCCTAGGAACTAATCCAATCGTCTCGTCTCACGTAATTTGTTGCAAGTATTAAGTTGTTTTTTAATTCAAAATGTATAGAATACATTCTTTACTTAATTATAGACTGTCGCTTATGGTCTAATGTATCAATAGTCGTATTTTTATATTTATATTAGTTCATTTTTTATAACATTCCACCACATTGTCATAATTCGGTACATTTTAATAGTTTTCTTAGACAGTTGCACCTAACAATGCACCGTGACTTGCACTTGCACCGAATCAGTGGTTCACGACAAGCGGTAGCAGCCACTGGTGCAGTAGTCCACTTCGGTTTTCAATTATTTAGTTCAATTTCCTACCCCTAATCCTGACTGGAACGATTTTGAATCAGCCCCATACGTGCACCCCAGGGTAAACAGCTCTTAGAAGATGCTGCCAAAAATTCTCTGGCTGTCGGTCTTTTCTTAGAGAACAGCTCCCTCCTGCACTCGTTTAGCGATTTGCACTGACTGGACCTAAAATGAAAATCAGGTAAGTAAATAGGTATTGCAGTATTATTTTGGTCAAAATAAAATACAGCTATATAAACATGTCATTTATAATATAACCCACGTAGATACAATTTTATTTTGTGCTCATTTATCATACATCATACATCGTTACGTAATTTGGTTAGAGTAACGTTATGAATTTTTTTAAATAATTTAATTAGAGTTCTCGACGTCTCTGTCAGTGAGCATATTAAATTCACTAGTTGCTAATGAAAAAGTATTCCATGCTTTATAAGCGCTGCTAAGAACAGGTACACGCTGTTCTTAGCTGCAGCGATCGTTGAAAATAAAACATGGATCCCTGTAACGACGAAGAAGTTGAATGCTGATACGAAAATAATGGTGCATGTTGCTGACGAAGCATGGAATACTTTACCATCAGCAACTAGTGAACTAATATGCTCGCTAACAGAGACGTAGAAAACTCTAACCAAATTATTTAAAATATTGTCATAACGATGTATGATAAAATTGATAAATGAACACAAAATAAAATTGTATCTACGTGGTTATAAATGAATATAGCTGTATTTTATTTTAACCAAAATAATACTGCAATGCCTATTTACCTGATTTTTATTTCAGGTCCAGTCAGTGCACATCGCTAAACGAGTGCAGGAGGGAGCTGTTCTCTAAAAAAGACCGATAGCCAGAGATTTTTGGCAGCATCTTCTACGAGACACTGAACTGCGCTCCAGGACCGAAATTGTCGATGTGGGTGTCAAAACTGCAAAACTGAAGTGGGAGTGGCCCGGACATGTTTGTCGTATAAGACCGGAAAGATGGGCAAGAAAGGCGACGTTATAGGTTCCAGAAGGACGCAGGCGTAGGGGAAAGCCGAGGAAAAGATGGAGGGACGATATTGAAAGCTACATGAGTGGATGGTAGCAAGCTGCCTTGGATCGTGAATCGCGGAAGCATGAAGGGGAGGCCTTTGCCCGACAATCGGACACTATATAGGCTGTTAAAAAAAAACAAAATCTTCTTCGAGCTGTTTACCATTTTTAGAATTTTCGGCAGCATCTTCTAAGAGCTGTTTACCCTGGGGTGCACGTATGGGGCTGATTCAAAATCGTTTCAGTCCGGCGGATAAGGGAAAGAAAATTGGACAAAATAATTGGAAACCGAAGTGGACTACTGCACCAATGGCTGCTACCGCTTGTTGTGAACTGATTTGGTGCAAGTGCAAGTCACGGTGCAGTGTTAGGTGCAACTGTATAAGAAAACTATTAAAATATACCGAATTATGACAATGTGGTGGAAAATGTCATGAAAAAATTAACTAATATGGATATAAAAATACGACTATTGATACATTAGACCATAAGCGAAAGTCAATAATTGAGTAAAGTATGTATTCTATATATTTTGAATTAAAAAACAATGTAATACTTGCAACAAATTATGTGAGACGAGACGGTTGGATTAGTTCCTAGGCGCCGCCGCGTGCCATGTTCGATTTTTTTTCAGATAGATGTGTGACAGCTATATATAACAAAGTATATATTTTTTAAAAGCTAGATAAATATTCTTTAACATAGTATTTTTTGTTGCACAAAATACAGGATTTCTGGTAAAATAAATCAGTTAAAATAAAAAAAAAATGCGATCCGATTTAATAATTTTCGTCAATATTTTCCCTTTTTTACTATTAATCTTTACATTAAACATAAAATTGTACTCAAAATTGAATTCCTCATGCCTGATTTATCAGAAAATGATACCACACTTGAGGTGTTAGGTAAATAGAAGCTGATATGTTTTTTTTTCTGAAGCGCGACGGCGAGTTACTTCGAATGCCCCCCCTACCTACCCCCCAGGGGGTGGGGGATGGCTACCGGGCTAAATTAGCTTAACTTTACGTATATTACATCTGTGCCAAGTGAATTCTTCCGATACCAAAATTTGCACCTTCCATACATTGGGTGACACTACTTCCCGCACTATAGCTGCTCTGGCCAAGTATGGCTTTGTAAGTACAGAAAGGATCGTGCTCCTGCAGTGGAGACAGAAAGACCCGACGATGATTAGCTATCACAGAATATAATGAGTTTGGATAATCTAAAAGTGCCGGCCACATAATGCTCATTCAAAAAAATTTGCTATGGGGCTTACAGGCATTCTGATAATACACAGAACAAACGCGTGACATACGCGCACTGACCAAAAAATCTTAAAGGACTTGTATCCAGCCAGAGCCGTAAAAAAGGATTTCAGTGGTCTCGCATGCTTTCGTTGTTTTCAAAAGGTAATTTGAGTTTGAGAGAGCGGCGTTGTGCACTTTTTTTGGAATGGGTAAAAAATGTTAAACTCGCGTCAGGACACGTGACCTGATCGAAAATTCGTAAGACGGCGCAGGGCGCTTGCGCGAATTTTCGTGTGTGTTTATGTTACAGCGTGCTACGCGCATCCATGGATGGTGACAGCTGATGGCTCGACCGTCTGTGTAGTGGCCATACTGCTGTGTATTTGAAAATGATTTTGTTGAAAATGAATTTGGTCATGCTTGTGACATTTGTGACAGACTGTGGTTCAGAAAAGATTTGAAATATTTTATACTGATAATTAAAGCAATTCGTGCAAAATTATTCCCTAACCATTCCAAAATATCAAAAATGCACAACGTTAATATTCAAGTTTTCACTTCTGCCGGCACTCCCAGAGTGCAACCCGTCGTTTTTTTTTTATTAGTAAACGACACTAAAATAAGATAGTAAATTTCAATAGGAAACAATCCCGCGACGTGATAAAGCTTCTAAAAGAAATGGTAATTTCGAGTGTAATCGTGGCACATACGTCTACACAGACATCCGGACGTCCACGAATAATTTTCTTTAGTATTTTTTTATATTTTAGGCTTGATACATTGTTGTGTTTATACATTTATATTTAATACTTGTAGAAAATATTCAAGCCTAACGGGTCAAAGGGTTTTTCTTTATATCTCTATACTTGTATTAGAGCAATATAAATATAACAAGGATAGTTTAAGTCCAAAAAATGTTTGACCCTGACATGTTGAGCGTAGAGCACTATACAATACAATACAATACCCTTTATTGCACAAAATAAAATACAGCACATAATTATCTTAAAAACTAGGAAATGCGCAAAAGGCGGCCTTATCGCTAAGCAATTTCTTCCAGGCAACCTAAGTAGGAAAAAAAATAGTAATGTAGTAACTTATTAGTAATCTGTTGCACTATCTCAAATGCTCCGCTTATGAGATGTGCAAAAATTTTCAAAAGTTTTCGACCACAAAGAACGTGATTTTTTTACACAAATGTTTTTTACAACATATCTAACGCAGTTATTCTTATCTTACACATTTTACGTTGATAGACACGTTGAAATATTTTTTTTCATGTATGCCTATCCCAAGCCAAGTACAATAAACAACGCTGCATAAACGGCGGCCATATTGAAATTACAAGTTTCTTTTCAAAATAAACGTACCCATGTTATCTTTTAGCTAAAACGGCGAACCGACACGTTATGAGTTATGATGATAAGAAGCAGACGTTTGATTAGTCTGTGCCAAATTAAAAAGATAAAACTAATGCGAATTATGAGTTAATTAGTAAGAATGTTTTTATTAGATTGGCGCGTCTTGTAGAAAAAATGGCCGATAATCGTTATAAAATAACCATAACCATACCCAACCGTAACCAATATATAGCAGCGCCCGTCAAGATCCTATTTTTATAATCAAAGTTTGTATGTACATTAAGGAAACAATAAATGATTAATGGTTAAATAATCAGCCAAGTACGTGGTGGGACCACGCGAAGTGAACGGTTCTAAAGTAGCCTGTTATAACATAGTTTTCATAATTTTACATATTTATTATCTGATTTTAGAGTTACGCGGTCACATTTACTGTTATTAGTCGGCCAGCGACCATGATAGCAGAAGGGCGTCGAAATATCTGCCAAAAAACTATATTAGTCGCGGTAAGTCCAATAATACTAACAACAGTATATTTACTATCTTTTCTTGCTGCTGACTATGAAGATTTATGACAGGATCACAAAACTCTTGTTCTAATTTTTCCGTCTTTTACATTATCTAAAAATAATGGACCCATATTTTTCAGTTATTCAGAAAAGGTAAAAATTTACAAAGATACGGAGCATCTAAGTTCCAGAGTGGGGGTTTACGACGTCACCGCTATGTAAATCATCATTAGCTTTGACGTCATGCGAAATTTAGAGGCGCTTTTTCTTCGCATATTTTTGTTTTTCAGAGAAAAGAAAACATATGTGTACAATTTTTTTTTTAATCTAACCGATGGGCTAAAAATAATTTTCAATTTATCTTACCTATTTATGTACCTTTGTTGATAAAGACATATTTAAATATTTTTTCAAAATTAAAAACCGACTTCGCCGTGACCCTACACAACCGATTTTGATAAAATTTCTATAGAACCCCAAGGCAGCATCCATAAAGTCGTACGTGATGTCAACTAGGATATATATTTAATGAATAAGCAAATTATTTATTTTCTAAATTTAGCGCATCACGTACTAACTGGACGTGTAGATTCAATATAACAACACTGTACAATGTTTTAGTATAAATACTCTGCAATAATCAAATAAATTATCCATTATCCCGCCGCCACTCCTGGCCTGTAGACGGTGATGGATCGAACCAGATCCAATGGGTTTCATTAAAACCTTCGTGGTCGCTATATACCCCGACGATTGGTACACACGCCCTAAACCCCCTTGCAAATATACCCTTTCTAACAAAAAAATGAATTTCCAAATCGGTCCAGGCGTCTTTGAATGCGGTTATTCGAAGACGCCTGGATCCTAATTCTGTATATTCAACGGTGTGAATATACAGAAATTGGATCAAGATGACTTGAAAACATCCTATATTTTACAAGTCAGTTACAAAAAATTGTACTTACAGAAAACACAACCAAAACATTTCCACAGAAGCCTATGAGTATGAGTAGAGCGTAGGCAGCTATGAGGACGGCCTGGGTGGTATCATCCACCTTTCTGTTTCGGTAGAACTTCTCCAACAGGTCTTGGGGATCCTCGATGTTCCTCGCGTTCTGGATGATCCATTCTGCTGACGTGTTGAACGTGAAGTTGAAGCTGGAATCCAGCATCTGGAACAACGAAAATTAAAATTTTAAATTAGCTATTCGTTATTCTTTTTATATAAGTAAGTTATAAATGAGTGAACTACGTAAACTCGAAACACACCAGTTTAAATTACATTATCTCGACAGACCTCGACTCATATAAACCCGATGTACGGAATCTCGACACACGTTATCGCGACTCACGTTTTCGCAACTCATGGAATCTCGATTTTCAAAATCGCGATTCACGTCATCGTGATTTACGTTATCCAATCTTTTAATATCCTCTCCCAAGGATTTCAAAATGGCCGATCAAAAGCAGCCTGCATTCAGCGACTTTGGTCAGGTCGTAAGACCACCTTGTAGGTTGTCCTACGCTTCGCTTGCCAGTACATGGTCGCCATTCGTCCCAAAACTTTGGAAATCCCTGGGAGAGGCCTATTTCTAGCAGTAGACGTTATGCGGCTGAAATGATGATCTTATTATGGACCATGAGATCAAGCGATCACAAACTTTACGACGTCTAGGAAACTCATGTCGGCCGATTGTAATAAATGCATTTACAAAGTTCATAAGGCAGGTGGTCGGTCGTAAAAATATACGAGTAGCTACAGTTTAACGACCGTCTGCCTTACGCCTGCCTCTTTGGAAATGCAGTTATAGCAAGAGATGTTTGTGTGAGTTTTTTAAGTAGTCGCTTCTAACTAAATTCATGGTATAAGTTCTTTTTCACGACCCTCTATTTACTACCAGAGACAAACTTGGACAGAGCAGCCAGACCACTTAGCCTACACTCTCCTCGATGGACAGATGATTTGGAGAGGTCTCGCTGATGCTTATAAGCTTTGTTTAGTTTGTATCTCCTAAGTCTCCTTCTTCGACATCCACGGGACGACTTGGATTAGCCCTATTCTACTCTGCTGGAAACCACACGGCTTGAACGAATGCAGTTGTAGCAAAGATGTTTGTGCTGTGTTTTTTAAGCAGTCGCCTCTACCTAAATTTACAGGATAATAAGTCTTTTAAATTACATTTTTTGTACAAGTTTTTATTATGAGTCCAAAGTACTTATTAAGACATAAATGAAAACAGCCCAAACTCAATGGAGTTGCCTCGATTTATTATTAAATTCCATCGACCTTCTGTCTCCGTAATCATACTCTAGGCATCGTCTATCATAAAGTGCTCGTCAAAAGACAAACCAAAGAGTCCTACTTAATGAGGTTATATTGTTTTATAACTTAATTCCGTTGAATATCTCTAGGCTTCATAATCAGAACATCTCATTGACTCCATAATATTGATTTGTCATCCGACTTACACAAGTATGCAAAATTTCAGCTCAAACCGTTAAGGATAACTGGTTCTTCTATAAGCGAGTCGGAATGGCTTGAGTTGCAATATTTGACCTAAACAATAAAATAGACAGAGAAATACTGAAGCAATTGTTGAATAAAGTACCCCTGTGGCAATAAATATTCATCTAAATACAGCTGCGTTTTGTCAGTGTCACGTCTCGGATACCTAATTAATTAAAGGCGATTAGGACCACTTCCGACGCGACAAGAAAAAGGTCCAGTAATTAGATTCAGTTAGTTAGTATTCAGGTGAGATCCTAAGCGAGCCGTTTCAGTTATTTATTTAGCTGCATTGCATTGTTTATGTCTTTTTAGGTTACTATTCTGGGTTCTCAAAACTGCTATTCTTCTTTTTTCTCACCGTATTCTGTTCTACGTATATTTGAGTATATTCCATTTACCTCTATGTTTGTCATTTTATTTGTTACATTTCGCAAGACCAACATCATCATCATGATTATCTGCCTTACCTTTTCCCATTTTATTTGGGGTCGGCGCAGTATGTCTTATCCCTTCATATCCCTCTATTCCCCGTCATTCCTTAATACAATCCAACTATACTTACTTAAATTTTTTAATTAAATTATAAATAACGCCGACCTTTGCTCAACAGAGGAACCTAAGCTAAAATTAAACACATCTAAATTAATTAATTATATTATCATTGTTCATTCTCTGGTAAAAATAGATTTTTACGGTAAAAAACGAACACGGCAGTATGCTGATTTAATATTTCAGGATGAGGAAATTCAACACGAAATGTACCTTGGTGCCAAGAATAAGATTTGAAATCTTTCGAGACGCGAATCATCACATTACATCACAATATGACATACATACACGCTGACTTTTCATTGGTTTTAGAAAAAAAATGTCGTATATAAGTAAATAAATGGATTAGTCGCTGTTCGTGCGTCCATAGTTTTATGTAAACAACAGCGTTGGTTGCGGTTCGGGCGTTCTACAAAATGACAAAAAAAAGTGATCCTAAGATGGTAGCGGTTCGTGCGCTCAACAAAATTACATTATTGCAGTGGTTGCGTTTCGGGATCTCTTCAATAAACTTAGCGAGGATAGTCTATCGAGTCTGTCCTCGCTAAGTTTATTGAAGAGATCCCGAAACGCAACCACTGCAATAATGTAATTTTGTTGAGCGCACGAACCGCTACCATCTTAGGATCACTTTTTTTTGTCATTTTGTAGAACGCCCGAACCGCAACCAACTCTGTTGTTTACATAAAACTATGGACGCACGAACAGCGACTAATCCAAATAAATTCCTCTTTCCATACACGTAATCCAAATTTCTCTACGTCATCAGATAAAAAAGTTGCGTAAATGATTTTCGATCGAGACTACATAGTTACGCCGGCCTAACAGCTGCGTGATGTCGATGACCTGCGGACGGCCGGCGGGCGGTGTACGGCTACTCATTGATCTCACAATTTTACTTTCGAGTTTTAGTCAAAATTTTTTGTTTCTGATTTTTTATTTTGACTACCTAATTAGCTAACAATGCCTATGAAGTGGCCATCGGCTCAAATCACCGTAGATGTTTGTTACTTCACTCGCAAACGGCTGAACCAATTTTGATAAAATTTGGTATGCAGCTGACACCCTGAACGCATAGGCTTCTCTAGGCGCGGGTAACACCGCCGGGCGCAGCTAGTTAGTAATAAAATAGACAAATTACTATAGATATGTCTGAGAGCCTTATTTGTAAAAACACCGGCATTTGTAAATCGGTCATATTATACTGAGAAGTCGACGTCGTTCGCCGACTGACGCCGACCGTCGCCGACAAGTGTCGCGAGATTACTGTTACCGGTCTGTAAGAGCGCTAAGGCTTAATCAACATATCTGATACAATCCTAAAACCCAAAATTTATAGTAAATTGAATTCCAGGGATCAAAACCTTTTTAAATTTTCAAATTAGGTGTTCCCTTTGATCCCTTTATTGAAATTTCTAAGAATTCGTCAAAGTGTGATTTCTTCTTTTCAAATAGTTTTATAATCCCTTCCGGCGGCGTGGGATCTTATTGGCTATATTATCAGCCTAAATAATGGTTATAGACAATGAAGATTTGTATCATTTTTTGCACAATCCAAACCTCAAGGGTTTTCATGACATAAAACTGTGTTATTTTATTTACATTACAGATTAGAATTGCCGTGTGGTTTACGGAAGAGTAGAATAGGGCCACTCCAAGTCCTCCCGTGGATGAAAAAATATTAACCCTTACATCAATATACATCCTGGAAATTTGTAAATTTGTCCGGAAAAATTAACAGTTTTTCACACGTAGTAGTGACCATCATAGTCGATCATATAACTTAAGGGATAGGAATAGACGGGCCTTGCCTACATCTTGATTAAAATTATACTCATCAGGACCATATGTACATGCAATAAAAATATATAATAAATTACCAAGACACAGACAAAACGAAGAAAATATTAAAACATTTTTAAAACTGCTAAAAGATTATCTCATAGAGAACAGCTTCTACAATCTGCAAGAATTTTGGACCAAATAGAATAATTTAATTTAATTTAGATATTATCATATTGTTTATATTATATCAACTATTTCTGCCAATTTTTTGCACGCATGAAAATTTAAGATTATTATTTTGCATTTTTATTTTAGATTATTTAATTTTGCTGTGCCCTAACAGGGTTCATGTCTGAACTTAATGTACTCCTTACACCATATGTACAAACTATGTAAACACATGAGATGCAATAAATGATTGAGTATTGAGTATTGAGATGTCGTAGAAGGAGACTTAGGAAATATAAGCTAAACAAAGCTTATAAACATCAATGAGACCTCTCCAAGTCAGCGAGGAGAGTGTAGTCCAAATCCTCTGACTGCTCTGGCCAAGTATGGCTCGACGGCAGCACAGAGAGGGTCGTGCCCCTGCAGTGGAGACAAAAAGACCCTATGATTATGACGATGACTACAGATTACAACAAATTTTACTGACCTTGTTAATCTCAATTTCAAATTGTCAAGCTTTGTAAATAAATAAAGTCAGGTAGTTTTATGTTCCATGCTGGTCTGGGAGAAATAAAAAAAAAACTTAGAATGTACCAGCTGCTTCTATTCCCACGCAGATTATCGTAAAAGCCGATCGAGGGAATGGGCAAAAATGCAAATCATGTTAAATCAGGCGATGCGGCTAGCAACCCATCACTGTATTGATTGCTTTTCCATCCTCTAACCCACCATGACGCTAAAAGTGGCTTTTGGGTCTTGTGGCCCTGGGCTCTGCATAGAACCGCAAAACCTAAAATGCTCTGTCTGCCCCATTAGGGATAAAGACGTGATAGTATGTATGTATGTATGTAGTTTTATGTAAATAGTTGTTTAAAAAGTTATTTAAATATGCTCCGGAAATTTTTAGCCGAAAACTCGTGTTACACAAATTATTAATAAAAGACCCTGCCCCAAAACCAGCCTACTTGAAGCTGGCCTCGCAAAAAAATATTAAAAAGCAGCTACATTGAAAAATGAGCAGTATTCACTGAAAATTTCTTGCGCTTTTGATGAAAATCGCTTGACGGCTCGGCTCATTGTTAGTTCTTCGAATCATTTTTCGCTCGGCCGCATACAAAACCTTACAGATTGAGAATGTACTGAATGAACCTAGATAATTACTTTTTATAAGAGTTTGGAAGATTCCTGGGTCAAAAATAAATTATTTAGTCCTATTAATAGAATAAACCGTCACAAAATAATGTCACTTGTTATAATGCTAATTTTCATTTTTCATTCAACGTGATTTAAAAACTAAATTAAAATCTAAATTAATCTAAAAAAAATAATAAAATTAAAAAAGAAAAACCTTACAAAAAAAAACGTCTTCACGTGATTTTATATTTATTAGTTCGGAAAAACTTATATCAAGAGCACTATTTCACTCCAAGAAAATATGACGTTATTAGTCTTTATTTCATACAAATCAATAGAAAGTTTGTTTTGACGTTTAGAAAAAGTACCTGATTAGAG
Organism: Acrobasis consociella; assembly: GCA_963555685.1. Classification (NCBI taxonomy): domain Eukaryota; kingdom Metazoa; phylum Arthropoda; class Insecta; order Lepidoptera; family Pyralidae; genus Acrobasis; species Acrobasis consociella. The sequence continues at coordinate 5,116,560 of OY743127.1, forward strand.
GTTTTGGAAACTTCATTATTATAATTTGGATGCGTGGAATAAACTAAATACAGACTGAATAGGTACTTTGCCAATAAGTTTCATATTATTATCTTTATATAATATAATATTATTACCTTATTTCAGGTCTTTCAGGTCTCTACTACATCACCCTCCCTGTACTAGTAAAGCCAAATTTGGTAGGTTGTTACATAAGAAAAAATATATATTTTTATCCGTTAAGGGGTCATAAAGAAGCCAGATAAGGTCTGTTGATTCATCAAAGGCATTTGCAATCTCTATCGGTCTTGGAGTTGCTCTGTAGTTTTAAATTAGAGTTTAACTATGAAACTCAGAACGCTTCCTGGTTGAAATAGACAGTCTAATTACCTTATAGGGATCGGTCTCTGTCCAGCTGAAAGGCTATGAGGTTTGGAGTTTCAATTTAAACTACAAAAGCCTGTGTGGCACAGATTTCAATTAGTGATCTTGTCACCGAGAAATGGGTAATAAATAGAGCCATGAGTTTTTAGTTCAGTGTAGCCATACCTACCTATCGCCTTTTATTATTTATCTTTCTTGTCACTAGATACCGCTTTATAGTAATAATTAAAATATTAAAATCTTTTATTATTATTAATTAAATAAAGTAGTACTTTAATTAATTAAACATGATTCTAAAATTAAAATAAAAGCAAAAAATATTTTTTAAAGCATACTCAACACTTCTTTTGTCACTTTTTTGTTACTCATGTGTGCTGCCATCTCTGTGTGCCTACTCGCAATTTCCAGTTTTGCCTACTTACGGGCCCTTCAATCGTTTTTATGGCGTTGGGTATTTGTTATGTTAGTAATTAAACGGGGTTGCTTTTTAAACACCAGCAACATTATTGAAGCAATCTGTCTATGATACCGAACAACTTTTCATAAAATCTTATCACAATTTTCGAATTATCAAATTATCGAAAAACGAAAATAAAAATCCGTTTAGCCAGGATCAGCGCTTGGCCAAACGGATTTTGCATGGAAGTTCGAAAAACTTTTACCAATCTTTATATATATTTTTTTATAACAAGTACCTTAGTATCATTGGCAGCTCCAGAAATATTGCTGGTATTTAAAAAGCAACCCTGTTTTATCTTTGGTTCAGTGCAGACTACTATAAAAGTTAAAAAAGACCGTTATACATAGGTTCAAGGAAATAATTACGAATTTTATTGAATTGCAAAATCACATGCTAGGCTCTAATTTAAGCTTACGACGTCAGTTTACAAGTTAAAACCTCTAATGGAGGGGGGAGGGGGGACTGTGCCACAGTTTCAGGAACGTCACATGTGGAGTACCGCGGTAATAGCAGCTATTCATGTGGAGAGTACGAGTAGGTAGCGTCAGCAACGTTGACTTGATTAATTAATTTAATAACCAAGCAAAATAGTTGACCTGTCTGGCCTAGTGGTTATCATGCCACGCTATCACACTGGAGGGATTCGACACCCTGTCAGGTCTAGATGCAAAATGTTTTTTTTTTCAGATTGACCTGGGTCTTTGATGTTGTATATGTATTTGCTATAAAATATAGTATCGTTGAGTTAGTATCCCAAAACCAGTATTTGGATAATCGGATGCATATTTGCCTAAACTTAATATTTGGCTAGCAAATTATGGAAACGGCTTCCGGAATCCCGGGATTTTGCAGATACAAAAGTGCACTCCATAACTGCCGACATCTCAACTTTAGGTAAATATGCATCCGATTATCCGACCACTGCCCATAACACAAGTGTCTAACTTACTTTGGGGCTAGCTCAATATGTGTTACTGATCCGTATATATTTAACAAAAAAAAAAAGCATTTAACGTGGCATTAATCCTAGAGCAGCTTTTATGACTGAGTAATACATAACATTTTTGTAAGTGATAAAACCAGCAAATTATAATACGATAAGAAAAATAACAAATTGTCTTCGCACAAAACGACCCCATGACATTTATAAATGACTGTCGCGTGACGCAGCATCAAATATAGTTTACGAGATATTTACGAAAAAGTTTTAAACTAAGCGGACAGTCAGCTGGGTCCTTGCCCTTTTTGGCGAGGGTTAAAAAGAAAAGGCGTGCGTAAACAAAAAATATTGAATGGTTAACTATTATTAAAAAAAAAAAGTTTTATTGTACTTCTCTTGCTAACGGTACAGTCAGGAGCTTATTCGTTTATGGCTTGTCAAGTTGCCAATGAAGTATGTTTCGTTTAATGCGTCTTCCAGCATTTGATCGAATTATTATCTAAGCAGTAAAACGGAGCGACGTTTGATGGAGTGAGATGACTTTAGTTCAGAGTGTCCATTTATTTACATAGCTCACTAAAATAAAATATAAAACTAGTAACACGTGAAAGCGGCATACCCGTAATACCGTTATCATGTTTTTTCACAATAAAATCTACTGGCTGCTCTGAGCAAGTATGGCTCTTGTAGTCCAGACATGATCGTGCTCCTTTAGTGAAGACTAAACAAGTTTATTTGCTTATGAAATTGAAATAATTTGCCAAGTGACCATGCGCAGTGTAGGGTTTCGTAGTTGTAAATGCCAACTTTGAGTTCATACCACTAAAAAGTCTAAGTATCTATTGAATTTGTATGAAATTTTCCTTTTCGAGTACATTTTATAAGTTGATCGCCTATAACTTTTTAATTTGTTAACCCTACTTAGCTCTGATAGTTTTCCTATGAACTACATTATGTATACTATAGCTGTAATTTTTTTCACGTGTCCATATATAACCGTTTAGCAGATAAATGGGGGGGGACACGTGACTTTAACAAAAAAAATCACTTTAAACCTAAATATTTCAGACACGGATCCCTAAATCGTAAAATGATGTTTCCAAGCTCACAATATTTTTGAAAGACCAATTCAACGATACACCACACAATGTGTTTGAAGAGAAAAAAAAAATTGACTTCCTCTTTACATGTATAAAAAAAAAATTGTTTCTAAATTTGTTAATAAGTATATGTTATAACATATAGTATCGTTAAGTTAGTATCCCATAACACAAGACTCGATATTTTAGGGCTAGCTCAATCAGTGTAATTTGTCCCCATATATTTACTAGCTATGCCCGTGGGCTTCGCTCCCCGTGGAGATTTCTGGATAAAACTAATCCTGTGTCCTTCCCTGGGTATCAAACTATATCCATATTAAATTTCATCTAAATAGGTTCACTGGTTGGAGCGTGAAGTAGTAACAAACAAACAAATATACAAACTCACTTTCGCATTTATAATATTAGTAGGATTAGTAGGATGGGATTGAACCGTTCAAGACCCGCATGTCCTCATATGAATACGGCTTCCATTGTTTTACTATCTTGTCTGGTATTGGCGGATCTTAACAGGTTTATAACTCACTAGCAGTCCATCCCGGCTTCGCCCGTGGTACATACATAGCCTATGTCACTCAGGGATAACATACCTATCCAACAGTGAAAGAATTTTTAAAATCGATCCAGTAGTTTCGGAGCCTATTCAATACAATCAAACAAACAAACAAACAAACAAACAAATCTTTCCTCTTTATAATATTAGTGTAGATAGTGTAGATTAGTGTAGATGTAGATTAGGTACCTAACTTAGTTTCCCAAAAAACTATCGAAACACCAACCCTGCCTAGAGTTGCTTAACCTTAACGAAGAAGTTGGCACGAAGCTCTCAGCCCAAATTAACGTTCATTGTCATTCATAAGACGGAAAGGATAAAAGAATATTGTCTTGTTTACGCAAAATGCTTTCTTTTTGCGTGAGATTTCCGTATTCCGAAACTTATTCGAGTGAATTAGGAAAGTACGTTTTGCCACTCAACCGTGTACTAAAATTTATATTTATTTCACGAGCTAGGTAAAATTTACGTATATAATTTTATACGCGAAGACTAAAATGAAGTAACTTATCAAATATTTTTTTAGTAATTTATACCTCTTCAATCATCATCATTATCACTTGCTGTCTCCATTGCAGGAGCACGACCCTCTCTGTACTACCAGAGCCATACTTGGCCAGAGCAGCCAGAGGACTTGGCCTACGCTCTCCTCGCTGGCCAGACGGGTTGGAGAGGTCTCATTGATTTTTATAAGCTTTATTTAGCTTGTATTATTATCTCGCCATCCACGGAAGGACTTGGAGTGGCCCTATCCTACTCTGCTGGAAACCACACATTATAAGTAATGCTTAATTCTGTTAAAACTATATATACCATAACACATGTGCTTTGCTTAGACATTGGCAAGTTTCAAGAACCAGGTAAAGTTGCATTTACTTTCAACTATATAGTAATTTATTTCTTATACACTTTACGATTACCATTATCTTCGACCTTCTTTCCGTCGCGTCGAGTGATGCGTATGACATACATACATACATACATATGTATTATCACGCCTGTTTCCTACAGGGGTAGGCAGATACTATGAACCTTCACTTACTTCTTATTTCTGTGTCGTTGGCTCAAACAATTAAAGTTTTTCCCTCCAGAAAGAAGCCACTCCACTTAATACAATCCTGACAGACCTCTTTCGCTTCATCTACACTCATCACTCTCCTTTTGCATGCCGGCCGGTTACGGGTACTTCTGACCTCTCCTTTTTAAAGAATGTCTGCAATCTGTACCGTCGTTGAGGACGTCCCTGATCCACTCTTCTACTTACATTCACATTGTAGACCCTTTTAGTAAATCTCATCCAACCTTTAACTATCTCAACATTGAATTACGTGTATTTTTATTGTTAGTATTTTTACGTAGATATATACTAGCTGTGGCCGTGGGATTCGCTCCCCGTGGGAATTTCGGGATAAAAACTATCCTATGTCCTTCCCTGGGTATCAAACTATATCCATCTCAAATTTCATCTAAATAGTTTCAGTGGTTGAAACGTGAAGTGATTACAAACAAACAAATATACAAACTCACTTTCGCATTTATAATTTTCGTAGAATAGGAATTATTAATGTATGTATGTGTGTATATACCTATATATTATGCACTTAGAATTAATATTTATTTATAATTGTATGTATTACTTTTGTTTATCTTACTTATCCTTAATTTCATTATATACATCACAGTTTATTTTTTTGCTGTTTGATATCACGTATAAAAGTATTATTCTCACTATCGCATCAGTTATTTATTACTATTTTTATTTGCCAATCCTTTCAGCCAAAGGTAGTAAGAGATTGCCTTGGCGATAAAGCCGCCTATTGTACATCTTGTTTATACAACGTGGAAGGGACGTATCCTTAATAAATCAAACCACGGGTTATACTAGACTAGAAAAGTAAATAAAAGTCAAAGACTAAAAAAAATCGTCATTTCTAAACAATTGTAACCCGGGCAAGTTATATTGTTTTTTTTTTTACTTTTATCCTACTTCCTACTAATATTATAAATGCGAAAGTGAGTTTGTATATTTGTTTGTTTGTTTGTTCCATCTGCACGCTTAAACTACTGAACCGATTTGGATGAAATTTGGTGTGGATATAGTTTGAGACTCGGGGAAAGACATAGGGTACTCTTTATCCCCAATTTCCCACGGGGAGCAAAGCCCGCGAGTACAGCTATTTTTATTATCATTGTAAGAATAATAATAAAATTATATCGTGATATTAACAGCAAAAAATAAAATGTTATTTTCATGTATTTTGGTACAATTAAGTGTCTTTACTTACTTTACAGCTTAGCGTGTCTTTCGAAAAACGGAGGAGTTTGAGAATTTTTATGCCGCTTGTGGTCACCTATCTAAGTGCGGACCAATGCAAACTCCAGCCTTATCTTTCATCATAATCATCATTTCAGCCATTTATCGTCTACTGCTGGAAATAGGCCTCTCCCAAAAATTTCCAAAATCACAAATCAAGAGCGACATGCCTGCATTCTTCCTTTCGCTGTTCATTAAACCAATTGATCCAATTACTTAGCTATAAATCATTTCACAAGTACCCCTAACTAATCTATGTCATTTGAAGCGGCACTCGAATGAAACCTAATATAACCTTGGTCTCAAGAGTTGTTTGAAATGTTGGAATGAAATGAACACTTAGTTAATTACTACATTTATTGGCAAAATACCTACTTATGTCATCTCACGTTAATTTTGATAAATTTGAATTAGTTTATACTCAGTTTTATTTTAACGCAGTTATTTTTAAATAACTGAACTCTGATATATGGCAGAGTAGAGCAGGGCCAATCCAAGTCCTCCCGTGGATGTCGTAAAAGGCGAGTTAGGAAAAAGCTAAACAAAGCTTATACACATCAATGATACCTCTCCAACCAGTCTGGCCAGCGTGGAGAGTGTAGGCCAAGTCCTCTGGCTGCTCAGGCTACGTATGGCTCTGGTAGTACAGAGAGGGTCGTGCTCCTGCAGTGGAGACAATAAGACCTGATGATGATGATGTAGATAATGATTACTGGGGCGTTACTCCAAAAGCAATACGTAAGACGGACCTTACTGCGTAACCGCGTTTCAGTGTCGAGCAACATTGAGCACTGACGTATGATAAAAAGTCTTATTTAGACGATTTGGACAGTTAGAAATAGGACGTAACTATCGTATGACATATGTATTGTTTGAAAAATTTAAAATTTTAACCTATGAAAAATCTTATTTTTTTTACTTGCCTATACTGTCCCCCTGATGGGCACTGTTCTCTATCATTTATTTGCGACTTCCAGGTCTTGTCAAAAAGCACCAGATCATCGCACCACCTTGTCCTTGGGCGACCTCTTTTATGACGCCAGCCTACCGGCTGAAAAAACTTTATCATTTTAATTTCAAAGACAGTAAAAACGGCCAAATTAGAAGTCAAAAGAAGCACAAAACTTTATAAAGAACGAGAACTTTATCAATTAGTCACTTGAAGCACTGCTGCAAAAGTGGCCCGACTTTTTTGTCGCTTTATCAGAAAGTTTGAATATTATTTGCAGGCAGTAGAAATCTTTCTTGAAACGAGCGACGCGAGCAATAGTGGACATTGGTTGATCACCACTTCTTTATAATGGCTATATTATTTATGATATATGCATATCACTATAAAATTAATAATTTATTTTCTTTAAAAGGTACGCTTTCAGTGATTACATGTTATAACACTATTAGTTATATAAATCAATCGAATATACAATTCTATATGTAAACATTAATTAACAGCTTAACCTGTCATCTGTGAGCAGACCGGAATCCGGTCGACATGCATTGTTTTACTATTGTGTCTGGTGTTTTGCACAGACAACAGGCTAAACATCATTTACTTACAAATTCACTGCCGTAAATAGAAAACGAAAATATTATTTATAAAATATTAAAAAAGAAATCAATATCGCATAACTATAATCAATATCAATAATAACTCTCAAACTACTTTGACAATTCTAATGTGATTTTCACAAGCACGTCAAGATTTTTTTTAGTAAGGTCAACTTGTATAAGGGCTCTTACAGACCAGCGACAGTAGGTATGCCCATGACACAGGCAGGCCTGTGTCACTCCTCGTTTAGGTATAAACTCGTTTAGGAAAATATACCTACATTATTATTATGCGCGCAGCGGCCACTCCGAAGTGGTAAATTCAGTGACGTGAATCGAATATCTAGAGTAATAAGAATGAAATTGGCTTGCTAAGGACTTCTAGGTATCTAAACGAAAAGGTGTTGAGTTCTGACGCGAGCTAAATTAAACCATATCGCTAACGACATTGAGTAGATATTTCTTTGAATTACTTTGCTGAGTAAGACTTCTGTACGTGAGTAGTAGTACTTATTTTGTGACTCAGGTCGACACCTGTGTCACGCGATGCCGCGCGACAGTCGCCGGCTGTCACCAACGGTCACGTGACACATGTCAGTCTATCACAAACTGTCAAAAACTGCCGCGCGATTATCGGCGTCGCGTGACATAGGTCGGCGATCTGTAAGAGCTCTAATACCGCATTTACATATGCGTGTTCGTTATTCGCCTCGTCATTCGCCTCGATTCGCAAGAATGTGTAAATGCGGCACGAAGGCGCAAATTGCGAAGTGAGGCGCGTGGCGAATAGTGAACTTACTGTTTACATAGGCGTGTTCGTTATTCGCCTCGCCATTCGCCTCACCATTCGCACGAATGTGTAAATGCGGCATAAAACATACACATTGTCATAAAGAGCCGAAGCGGGCTGCTAAATAACACTTAATATTTACTTCAAAATACAAATTTGAAGCATTTAAATTTTTACTCTTGCTAAGTTTTAAACCCAACGCCATTTATGCAACGTGGAAGGGACATACCTGTGATAAATCGAACCACGGGCTATACTAGATCACTATAGCATAATGAAATAAGAATTAGAGTCAAAAAACAAAACAAAAATAGGAAGTTAGTTAGATTCTTTATCATACTTGATACTATGATAAAGCATAACTTTTAATTAGTACTTCGATTAGCCGCCACCAGATGCTGTAATAAATATTCACTTTGTAAGAGAAATTTTATATATCCCTTCCATTGTCCATTGTCCTTTCCACGTTGTATATGCAAAACTTCCTCTTTCTCTCTTGCTGAACGTCTTATCTACACTTTATCATCAAAGCATATCGTGATGTGTGAAATAATATCACGAGACGCTACATTTTGTCGACGATCAATTCGTCTATTTCCTCGTTCATGTAATTGGTCCCTTTTGGTCCATTTCGTCAACTGTCATTGGACTCTCCTGTTTTTTATTACGGAAACTTGTCCTGCAGTTACAATTCAAGATTTCATAAGAAATTCGGGTCGCCGTTAAGCCCACAGTCCGCGAAGCACACGAATTATTATTTACACATGGGTTTTTGTACAATAATAACCAAAATCCGAAGTAGGTAAATTGATTTGAGGTCAATAATCTTAAACTTATATATTAATAATGGACATTGCTACTAGAAATTAAAGAAGAAAACAGGTCTATTTATCAAATAGGCCTTCGGATGTTCTTTTTAACGATAGCGTCTAATAAAATTATGTTATGTTTAAAAACTACACCACCTATTTTCATAAACACTTTCAAAGAAAAAAAAAATCCTAATCGGTCTAGGCGTCTTCTAATATTCGGTGAATAAACATAAAAAATTAAACATCGCGACGAATTGATAACCTCCTCTTTTTTTCGAAGTCCCTTAAAAAGAAATGATATAATTATGTTCATTCATGAAATAGACCTTCGCAGGCTCTATACGACACGCACGATAGTGTACTATGTACTTATTTACATACAAAAACCAACCTGCACATAATAAACACTGCTGAGAAGAAATTCCATGATATACGCGGTGATTTTTTATTGGTTTTGGAGCCGAAGGCCACTTCATAGGCATCGTTATTAAGATCTAATTAGATAGTCAAAATAAAAATTCAGAAACAAAAAATGTTGACTAAAACTAGAAAGTAAAATTGTGAGATCAATTAGTAGTATTGCCGCCATACACCGTCGCCGGCCGGTCGAACGTCATTGCCATCACGCAGCTGTTCTGGTCGGCGTAACTACGTGGTCTCGATCGAAAATCATTTACGCAACTTTTTTATCTTATGACATACAGAAATTTGGATTACGTATATTGATATAGGAATTTATTTTCTATACGACATTTTTTTTCCCCAACCAATGAAAAGTCAGCGTGTATAAAGGCCACAAAAGTGTATATTTCTCATAAATCACTAGAGAACAACTTCATACTTTTTTTGTGAACTGTACCATACGAATATGTAGGTAACATAGAAATAATTTATTATATTACTTACTTGAGTCTCAAATGAGATACAATTACGGTAATGTTCGCGAAATAATTGCTTTATAGCTCCTAACACAATAAAGGAAATACAGAAATAACACTTTATATAGGCGAGTTGATGGACAGAATTCATAACACCGAATTGTGCTCTGAAACACAGCTGTAGCTCTGAAGGCAGCAAAATTGAAATAGGGCTTGGCTGGCCACATATATCGCATATCAAATGATTTATTTATAAAGACTATTATTCCACAACATGCAGTATGGAGAAAACATATTATTTTATTTAGACCGTCAACTAGATTATCCAAAAATAGAGGACCATATGTTTAAATTTAGCAAAGAAGTCACAAAGATTTACACAGTGCTTTCAAATTTTGGAGTGAGGGTGATTTACGTCACCTTTGTTAAAGATAGTAAATTTAAACGTGCTTATCTTCGTTATTATTTGCTCATCAGAGTAAATATAAAATACGTGTACCATACTTTTAATAATCTGACTGAAGAGCTACAAAAATTTAAGTCCAAATCCCTCTTGTTAACAATTGGCGGGCTTAACGCTAAAAGCATTCTTTCCAGGCGAACCATAGGCAAATACAATAGACAAAAACTACAGGCATGAGCAAGCAATGACACTGGGCAAAGGTCACCGCTTTGATCTTGTTGGATTCCTAAAAATACTAGACCTGGTAAACCAAGAACTAGATGATATAACTAAATAAGAATTAGAAGGGAAAAACGTAAGACCGTAAATAATAGAGAAAGTAATCTTGAACAACATCACTAAAATTATTTTTGAAGCAGCAAGTGAAGCAAACGAAGATTGTTGACATAATGTCGTTCTAAAAAAAGGTATTGCTTCTCTTTCTCAATATTTTGTGCTAGTAATTTCCAACGATCAGTGGAACAGCTGTTAAGTCGTTAATTTAAGATTTAATATGTAGGTGTGATTGCGTTAATAAAATGTATTTTCAGCCAAATGTGTTACCATTGATAAATTTTCAAGTCTTTATCCCTAACAGGGCAGATGGCTCACAAGACCCAAAGGCCACTTTTTGCACGATAGTGAGCATGGTTTGGTTACTAACTGCATCGCCTTTTTACAGTATTCAGATCTAACTGTGATACAGACTGTCTCGCATTCCCTTAACAGGCTTTTACAATCTGCGCGATTAGAAGTAGCTGGTACATTCTGCGTTTTTAATTTCTTGTTTTCTTTTAGATAATTTGACTTTTCACCCTCTTAAAAGTTTATTTGCCAGGAAAATTATAAAAAACCGATTTTTAATAGTTTCATATGTAAACGCCATCTAGCTATGAGCGGAGGAACTAAAAAGTGAAACTAATATCCGTAGCGCCATCTATTGTTTGCCATACAAACTACAAAAACCCTGACTTTTAAGCGTTAACCCCATATAACTTTCAAACAGCCAAAACTACTTTCACCAAGCAGCTAAGAACCACAGCAAAGTTGGGTTTTCGATGTTTATCTATATATGTATTTGTTATAAAATATTAGTATCATTGAGTTAGTATCCCATAACACAAGTCTCAAACTTACTTTGGGGCTAGCTCGATCAGTGTAATTTGTCCCTATTTATTTATTTACACTAAGAGAAAGTTCTCTTTAAGCTTTTAGCAAAAAAACCGCATCGAAATTGGTCCATCTCTTCAAGCGATACAATACCACTGACAGACAGACAGACATAACCGTTAAGCTTCTAACACCCTTTTTGTCGGGGTCACAAACAGCAACGTAGCAACGTCATTCTCCGTAAGCGACTTGACCGCTGCCGATTGATCTCGTCTGAAGCAGCGTTGACCTACTTTCCAAGTACGTATAATGTCACAGGAACGACCTAACGGCTTTCTTCGTATTACAGATATTATGAAGATACCTAAAATTTTATAAAGTTTTTAGCTCTTTTAGGAAATACAAGCTAAGCAAAGCTTATAAACATTAATGAGACCTCTCCAACCCGTCTGGCCAGCGAGGCCATACACTCTGTATGCCAAGTCCTCTGGCTGCTCTGGCCAAGTATGGCTCTGGTGGTACAGAGAGGGTCGTGATCCTGCAGTGGAGACAAAAATACCTGAAGATGATCATGATGATAAGGATTTTTAGACATTCAAGCATGCAGTACTTAAAGTAATCTAGCTCAGATTTTCGCGCGTTCCCTCGATTGGCTTGCAATCTGCGTAGTAAAAGTTACAACTGGTACCGTCTTATTTTAAAAACATTACTAACTTTGTTAAACCATTATCCACCCAAGTCAAGTTGACATTGACAGATGAGTTAGTTTCACTTTACTAGATGTCAACTTGATTTGGGCGGATAATGGTTTAAACCTAGTAACAAAGTATGTCTGGGTTTTATAATAAGACGGGTAATGTTTAAGCCTTTTCATCCCAAACCAGCTTGGAAGAGCTAAATGATTATGTACTTAACTTAAACTAGTAGCTCTGTGAGCTGTAGACCTCGCGAGTCACCCCAGTGGTGCGATTTTTCAAACACGGAGTCACTAAACGAACGGTTTTTTGTATGGAAAAACCGTTCGTTTAAGTGACTCCGCGTTTCAAAAATCGCACTTCTGAACCATAGATTTATTAAAAATATAATTTTTAAATTTAAAAATCAACTCCAAGCTGCAAAGCCTTTGCTTGGCTTCGACGGTTCGCTCAATTCGCTCGCTCGTTCAAAAACTTTTTTACTACCTTATGTGGGTAATAAAAAAGTTATTGAGATTCAGATTTCAATGAAACTAAGCTTAAAACAAATGTTCTAAGTTGATAAACCGTGAAAATATCCGTTGAGTCATTTTAGAGATAAGCGAGAACATACAGATAGACAAAACAAGTAAAATAATATTTTACCTATGTGTTAGTTTACTCTTTTTTACCACCTACACAATTTTTTTGGATAGCACGCAGTTAATATGCTATTAAATGCTTTTTAAAGAATTATTTTTCAGGAGACCTTTAGAAAGCTTTCGTTTCTTTTTTCTCAGCAAGTAACAATTAAAGGTTGGGGTGGGTTCTTTCAAAGGAGTTTCAAATTTGTTTTTGGTCACATTGGTAAGTTATCAAAGATGTACATCACAGATTATCAAGTGAAGCGATACCGGTCGTGGTCCACACTTGGATGGGTAACCACAAGTGGCATTAAAATTTCTCGAGCTCCTCTGTGCTTCGGAAGGCACGTATAAGCCGTTGTTTCCGGCTGTCATCATTGTACGGCAGTCGTCTATCTATGTCAGATGCCTTTAGGTAACTTGAAAAATCTGACACCAGTGTTGGCCATACACACGAGAAACGAACAAAAAAATATCCTACTAATATTATAAATGCGAAAGTAAGTTTGTATATTTGTTTGTTTGTTACTACTTCACGCTTCAACCACTGAACCTATTTAGATGAAATTTAACATGAACCCAGGGAAGGAAATAAACCCAGATATAAGGAAGAAGAGGCAAAGGAAGACCTAGAGATAGTTTTATAAAACAACTAAAGAATCAGATTAACGTTTCAACATACAAGGTTAAGAAGTTGACTTTAGACAGAGAGAGATGGAAGGCATTGGTTGCTCCACAGACAAGAGTTTAGCTCTTTAATAATAAGAAGAGGAAGGAAATAGAATAGTTTTCATCCCGAAATTCCCACAGGGAGCGAAGCCCACGGGCACAGCTAGTGTAGTTATAATTCGATGTTATCGTACAATAATTTCAACATTACTCTCAGAACATTACAACTTCAAAGCCACTTCACATCTTTCTATATCGTTTATCGCATCTACCGTACCGTTCATTATGTCACTTACGACTGATAGTATGTCAATATCTTCTATCTTAAGTATCGATAAAACCTGATATGATTTTTGAGAAATACTGCATTGTTATTTTTGAACGAGAGAGCGAAGCGAGTGATTTTCTCTTTTCTACTTCGAAGTTCTCTTTCCTCTACTTGAACATTCCGGCATTTGTACAAATGTGTGTTTGTTTGACGACAACCTACCCAACGCTTTCTATTTTTCTTCTTTGTCAATAGATGGCGCTATAAGGTAATAATTAAAATATTACAATCTTTTAGTACTATTATTCAAATAAAGTAGTACTCTAGTGAATTAAATGTTAATTTTAAGTAATGCAATAAATATGTTTAGAGTATGTATATTCAAAACTTTCTTTGTCACTTTTTTGCTAGTCGTGTGTGCTGCCACCTCTGTGTGCCTACCCCGCAACTCCAGTTTTGCCTACTTACGGGCCCTCAATTACGTTAGTAATTATACTATCTTCGTCGACGATAGCTTTAGTAGTTTTAATTGGAGCTTTATGAAATAGTAGGCATGTAGATGCAATTAACAGAATTTTTTAAATCGGTCAAAGGCTTGTCCAGATTTGGGGCTTGCGGGTTTTGAATTTTGGGAGAGCAACGAGTATTTTGTTATTGATTATTTAATCATATTTAAGAATCATCAGCAGAAATCATCCATAGTCAAGAATCATCAGCAGAAATCATCCATAGTTAAGAATCATCAGCAGAAATCATCCATAGTTAAGAATCATCAGCAGAAATCCATAGTTAAGAAGCTACCTGAATTTTTCGCGGTCCAATGCTGCCCCCATTTGAAATAAATAATTTAAAAGGAAACAGAGATATATTTTAAAATTTTGTCTTGATCGAACCATAGACAAGGTTGTCAGATAACCTGACCAGGGTCGCTGGAAAGCGCTGGAAGCAGGCCGCTGTCGATCGGTAATTTTGGAAATCGTTGCTATAGGCCTATGTCCAGCAGTGTAAGTTATGCGGCTGAAATGATGATAATGATGAAGCCCTATACTACTGTTTATAGTTAGTTCATCATATATTTTAAAGGGTATCTAGGACTTCATTCTTCATTCATGTACTTAATGTATTTCCTGTGATCTGTGCCTTCTTCTAAATTCAGCCGTCGTCAGCACAAACTGTAGTATATTGGTGTTGGTTCTTATCCGAAAATTCAATAGTACATTTTACCGAACTGCGTAATTCTAAATTGACCTAATTAGGTAGGTCGTAAAGTTACGGTTTATTCCATGCGGGTCTAAATCAATAAATTAAAGCCCTACAGTACCAAGACGTCTGGTCGTAATGTAAGTAGATACACGGGCTGAATTCTAATACTGATAATATGAGTTTTATTTCGTGAAACGATTGCTAATGTTATCGATATACTTTCTTGAACCTATTTAGACGCAGCAGAAATCCTTAGGGATATAAACTAAGTGAAAAGTAATTTAAATCTCTTCCATGCTAGTCTGGGAGAAAACAAAAAACTTCGAATGCTCCATCTGCTTCTCTTCCCGCGCAGTTCGCAGACGTATAATTCGACAAAAGAAAATTATTAAAACAATAAATTAGCACTCTTGTACACGCACGTAAACAGAGATACTCGTAAAGTAGCGAAATTAAAAATATTTAAAATTATATAAGTGTTTGTATTAACTTGCTAAAGAATTTGTATTGTAAACATAATTAGTCATTACAGTCTGTGTTATGTTAAAGCATAGTTGTGTTTATGCCAATTATGAACCCCCGACACAGAATTTACATACCGCTAAATATTAGGCACCAAATTTTATGCCTCTGACGTAAAAAGAGGGGTGTTATAATGTCCTTGTGGCTGTATGTCTGTGTGTCTGTTTATGCGATCGTAACTCTTAAATATAAGAAGCTAATATGACGCATATTCCTTTTTTTTGGAAAACTGACTAAAAACTTCTTTTTGTCTAAAAATCTTTTCCAGAAGGAATTGCAAATTGAAAATGCGTTAGCGGCAGAGTCGAAAACTATTTGACACGCTTTTTTTTCTCCCAAGGGCATCGTATGATACGACTAGGGGAGGTTATAGGATGACTTTGCATCTCCCAGCTATATTTAGAATCTAATGTATCTATCTAATGTAATCTATCTAATGTAATCGAATGTATATGTGAAATAAAAAATACGTCTCTGTTACTAACCTTATAGATATCAGCCGATAAATGTGTATGACAGCTCTCCCATTTTACTTTCAGTTTTGGTAAAAAATAAAGAATCATAGTTTAAAATAGACCAGTGTTTTTTTTTTCGAAAATCAGTTAAGAAATGGACAGTATTTACAAAGGCAAATTATCTTCATCATTATTTCAGCTGCATAACGTCCACTGCTGGACTCTCCCAAAGATTTTCAAAATGACTTATCAAGAGCGGCCTACATCCAGCGCTTTAAAGACAAAATGATTCTATGTCTTCAGTATTTGTATTGTATTGAATTGTAAATTCTTTATTGTACATAAATATTATTTTTGTTTGTACATGAAAAGTATTTTGTTTTCGCTTGTGTATTTTATGTTTGTTTTTGTTTTAAAACTGATAGACTAACCCCATTCTACAGTTACGATTTATAACATACTTTACTTACTTACTTTTTCTACATACTTACTTTGCTGACATCATGATAAAATATCGGGAATATTCCTTAGAAACGCCCCAAGGGATACTACATATGGCGGACGCGGCTTCCGTTCAATTGATATAGATGGGTTTTAATAGGCATGTCATTGGCCTTTTAGATTCCGTTAACTTTAGCATAATGTAGCATAACTATCGATAAATAAATAAATAAATATATAGGGTCAAATTACACTGATTAAGCTAGCCTCAAAGTAAGTTTAAGACTTAATTGTGTTAAGGGATATTAATATATATTTTATAAAAAATACATATATAGATAAACATCCAAGACCCATGATAATTAAATTGAAAAAGGCCATTTTCCAACTTGCCCTGACCGGGGTCGAACCCGGAATCTCAGGGTGGTGGACTAGCATGGGGACCACTACGCCACGGAGATCGTCAATTTATAGTCACGACAGTTTACCTCAAAAAACAGTTACAATATCGATGTATCGATTGTCAGTAGTTTGCAATATTATTGATGAAAGTTAAAACTATCGAAAGTATCGAGACTGTAACTACTATTTGTGTGAAAGCCTATCGATAGAAAAATTTACTATACTATGTTTGTTATTTGATCATCATTATACTATAGTGATCTAGTATAGCCCGTGGTTTGATTTATTACGGGTATGTCCCTTCCACTTTGTATGTCATGATAAGTATCAGACGTTAAAAATCTTCACCAATTTCAAGTTATTTTTAGAGATGGAGGAATATCGATAGTACACCCGAGCAGATGCTGTAAAAACACATCTCTAATCGCGTAAACAATTAGATCTGACGTAAAAGAAACAGGAGGGTTATAAACAATCACATATCTTTTACCGGATGCGATAGGTGAGATCTGTGAATAAGATATACAAAACTATGCAAAGAGATAAAAGGTTACTCATAGCAAACTATAATAACATCAGTAAGTATTTTCACAGAGGAAATCATTTGGCTGTATTTCAATACAAACGTAGTCCCCTGATTCCACGCCGGATAATGTTGGTAGAGCAATGTTTTAAAAAAGTCTTTGGATACATTTTCATGTCTCTATGTATTCGTTTTTTATACATTTATTATTAAAAGAGATACGAATCTCCATAAGTCTGAAAAATTGGTAAAACTGTCCACCGTGTTTCAAGATCTAGCAAACTTTGCCGAGATTATATAACAAAAAACATAAGAAAACAGCTACAGTCTTTCTTATTTTTTTTATGAAAAAAGAAATTAAATCGGTTTAGATTTGGAAGAGAAATCAGGGGACTTCGAAACGGTTTTTTGAGGTATTCCTCGAAGCGCATTTACGTTCAAAAAGGTGCACTCTAAGAAATAATTAAGGTGCGCCTCAAAATGGTTGCGCTTTGAGGAATAAATACGACCATACGTAGCATACGATGCACGATGCATCTTACGTCGTTCATAGAATTGGGTAGTATCCAGGATCAAAAGTAAATTATTTTGTACTAATATGAGAATAAAACATCACAAAATAATGTCACTTGTCATCGATTATATCCATTTTCAACGTAATTGTATATTTAATAATGCAGAAAAACTAATAATAGGAGCGCTGTTTGACTTTAAGAAACTATGTCGTCACGACGTGCTATTTCACGCAAATCCCATAGACAATGTCTGTTTTGACATTTGGAAAAAAGTATCTGATTTGACTTCTTGAAAACTAGCGGATTTCTACCCGCGCATCTTACGGGTGCTGTGAACGTGGGTGAAACTTCTGTGAAATGCGATATAGGCGTAAAGCGACCTACTTAGTGTAAACTGATACAAGCCATCTCAATTACCAGATAATTAGTACAAAACAGTTAATTGAGCATGCAAACGTCACTCTTCATTAAACCCATCATCATTAATATTATTATCTTATGTTATCAACGTTATATGTAGTTTCATCGTCGCTTCAAAGACATAAGGCAAAAGGGGTGACGACATGGTCCAAAAGGTATGATTGTAATTAGTCCGTCTTTTAGATTATATAAAACTAGCTGATGCCCGCGACTTCGTTCGCGTGGACTTTATGACTCCGGCGTATAAATATGCTCATCAGGCTGAACAACTTTGGCTAATGCGTAATTAATGTATATTTCTAACAGTTTAGCTGGACCAATATGTTTCTGAATCAGGTGTGCCAGACCTTCGATTTTTGTACCTCAACAATAAATGTTCATCAGGCTGAACTACTTTTCGCCCATAGAAAAATATCTTTAAACTTTTAATGATGATAACGTTTTTATCTGATATCAGATTTCGATGAAATAAAGCCTATATGTTCCTCAGGGATGAGCTTAATCTTTTAGTGAAAACCGCGTAAAAATCAGTTCAGTAGTTTTAAAGATTAGCAAGTACATACAGACAGACAGACAGACAAAAAAATCAAAAAAATCTTTTTTGTGTTCTGTTACTCTTTTTTTATCGCCCACACCCATTTTTTGTTAATTTTATCAAATATACAGACACGCGGTTCCTACTGTTTTATTATATGTATTGATTGATGATATTGGACCCATATTTTTCAGTTTACCAAAAAAGTAAAAGTTCATAAAGATACGGAGCGTCAAAGTTCCGGTGGGGGCTTGCGACGTCACCGCTAAGTAAAAATCGTATCCAGCCGTGACGTCATGCGAAATTTATATGCGCTGTATCTTTGTCATTTTCGGTTTTTCAAAGAAAAGAAAAAATACGTGTACAATATTTTTTTTAAATCTAACCGATGGATCAAAAATATTTTTACATTCTTCATGCCTATTAGTATTGCGCAATTTTGTGCCCGTGATCTCCAGACCTCTATTCTAGAAACCTTATTTTTATTTGAAAAATAAATAAATTTATTAACTTTGCAGGGATTCATGAACGTCATAAGCTGGAGGGGGTGAGATTCCGTTCTAAACTTATATTAATTCTGTGCCAATATTGGATATGTTAAGCAGACGTTTGACCGAGGTTGTTTGCATCCAGTCTGTTTGTCGAAGTTGAATAAATTACCAACATCGGTCGTAAGTTACAAGTTGGTAGTAAACAGTGGCTTTGGGACATTATTGATGTATTTTGGTACTAAGTGGATTTTAGATCAAATAGTTAAGAATATTGGTTTGCAGCAGAGTAGAATAGGGCCACTCCAAGACTACTACTTCTATACAATGTCCTTTTTTATTAAGTACAAATATTTTAAGGGGTGAATCAGACCATCATTTTGAACAACTTTTTTAAATGTATATCAAATTAGGAAAAAAAAATTTGGTTTTCATAGAAATCGAAGTAGTCACGTGATATCATTACTATGGAAAATGAAAATTATTTTTTCGTATTTCGATAAAAATTTACTGGGAAAAGTTGTTCAAAATTATGGACTGAATCACCCCTTAAAATATTTGTACTTAATAAAAAAGGACATTGTATAGAAGGCGACCTAGGGAGTACAAGCTAAACAAAGCTCATGACCATCAATGAGACCTCTCCAACCCGTCTGGGGGGAGAGTGTAGGCCAAGTTATCTTAGTGCTCTGTCCAAGTGTGGCTCTGGTAGTCATTCAGATGAATTGCAAGTTTTTTTCGTCGAGTAATGTAAAAAGAACTGATGAGATGCAAACAATTTTGCTTAAAAACCAGCTGTTTTGCATACAAAAATATTCGGAATGCTCAGATGTCGTCGGAATAAATCTTTATTGGATATTTTTGGGGTTCGTTCGAGAGTAATGAAGTCATTATTCCATTTTATATTCGCGGTATTACTTAAATTGAGTTTTAAGTAAGTATAATAAAAATGTGTTTCTTTTGAGGGTTCCAACACAAACAGTGTGTCTGTCTGTTCGTGGTTTTACTCTGCGGCTATAACTACTAAAGAACTGTTATTTGGTATGGGTATGTAAATTTATCATGGCAAAAAAGTGGTAAAGCAAAATCGTGAAAAAAAATATTTAGGGATTCGTTTCCTAAATATTAGGCAAATTTTTGTAAGAATAACATACCCCCTCTATCTGCTAAACAAAAAATATTAATATATATAATTGCTTTAATATATAAGTTTATAGGAGTAAAGAAGAAGTTTAAAGAAAAACGATCAGAGCTAAGTAGGGCAAACAAATTAAAAAGTTGTAGGCGACCAACTTTTAAATGTACATGGAATAGAAAAATTTCACAGGTTCAGTTTTTAGACGTTTTTGTGGCATGAACTCAATTTGCAACTACAGAACCCAACATTTCACGTGGCCCGAGACGCTCTTGGTTGATTATTGAAGAACTGTGCTGGTCTTGCGGAAAAGGCAAAACTTAGAATGTACTACATGTTCCTCTTACCGCGCAGATCGTGCAGGCCAATCGAGGGAATAGGTGAAAATGCGAATTATGTTAATAGAGATGACAACCCATCAATATTTCGATTCCTTCCTCCACCTTCTCGCTAGTGTGGCCTTTAGTCTTGCGGCCCTGGGCCCTATTTAATTAGAGCCGTCAGACTCAACATACTCTGCCCTATGAGATAAAGAGACGTGATAGTACCTAATAAATAAATAAATAGAGAAATATGTCTAAAAAACCTCATATTGTTCATCATCATCATCAGATGTTTTTGTCTTAACTGCCGGAGCATAAACCTCTCTGTTCTACCAGAGCCATACTTGGCCAGAACAGCCAGAGGACTTGGCCTACACTCTCCTCGTTGGCCAAACAGGTTGTAGATATAGGTGTCACTGATGTTTATAAGCTTTGTTTAGCTTGTATTTCCTAAGTCGCCTTCTACGACATCCACGGGAGGACTTGAAGTAGCCCTATTCTACTTTGCCGGAAACCACACGGCACATATTGTTGTCACTAATAAGTTAAACAGTAGGTATACGGAATACTTAGTAAAAACTTTAACAAATACACGAATCGTAAATTCTAATTTTAAGAAAAGAGAGTGTTTACAGAAGGAGTCCATAAATTATGAGCAAAACACTCTGCTGTGTTTTGTTAATGGAATTAACATTTGTGGAACTGAACCCAGCTTATTTTTGCCTTAGGGTTGGCGTTCATTACAACAAAATGCATTATTTGCAAAGTATTAGGAAAGTCAGCCATAGTCGTCGATCAGGGTAGCGGGCAATTCGCTGTTAGAGACTTTAAAATTGCTTTAAGGTAATGATATGTTTCGTGTGGTTTCCGGCAGAGTAGAATAGGGCCACTCCAAGTCCTCCCGTGGATGTCGTAGAAGGCGACTTAGGGTATACAAGCTAAACAAAGCTTATAAATATCAATGAGACCTCTCCAACCCGTCTGGCCAGCGTGGAGAGTGTAGGCCAAGACCTCTGGCTGCTCTGGCCAAGTACGGCTCTGGTAGTACAGAGAGGGTCGTGCTCCTGCAATGGAGACAAAAAGACCTGATGATGATGATGATGATAATATGTTATAGGTACTTTTATAAATTATGTGGCAAAGATCTATTACTTGTGTACTAAAGTAGGTATTTATTTATTTAATCTCATAATTTACTGCTCATAGTAACTATTAAGCAACTAGCCGAAGCCCGCGACTTCGTTCGCGTGGACTTTATGAGTTCAGAAAATGCTTATCAGCGTCATTTTTATATTTCTTACAGTTAAGCTGGATCATTATGGTTTTGCATCAGGTGTTCCATTTTCCAAAATCAATTATACCCCATATTTTGCCCAGGCTGATCAGGAGTTCCGGAGATTAGCGTGTAAAAACAGTCAAAAAGACCGACATTATTTTTTTTAATTCTTAGTCTATCTATGTCTCCATCGCCCCAAATATTTTATTTAGAAATATAGGTAGGTATTAAATGTACAAATACATTTTTTTACTGTTTTGATAAATGTATAAATATAGATATAGATGTAACTCCTGTAAATTTGCACCAAATAAAACATTTTTCTTACTTTCTTTCTTTCTTACATATTCAAATTGTACAGAACAATAGGCGAACTTAACTATAAAAGCGCGTATACCACGGGCGTATAACATTATATAAAATTTACGGCCATATTAAATTTATGTTACATTTTTTTGAAAAAAAAAAGCAATGTTGTGAATACTTTGGTTTATTTCCTTCCACGTATCCGATGAAGATACTTTATTACTATAATGGATTTAATGCCATCACATCCCAACCAATATCCATTAGCATTACACAATCTTTTTTTGTAGTGGGTATATTTTGGTATATGTTTGGTTTATAGTCTTAAATCTGTGTATATTTAGAATGTACCTATGTTTATTAATGTGAATG
The DNA here is from genome assembly GCA_963555685.1 of Acrobasis consociella. Classification (NCBI taxonomy): domain Eukaryota; kingdom Metazoa; phylum Arthropoda; class Insecta; order Lepidoptera; family Pyralidae; genus Acrobasis; species Acrobasis consociella. The sequence continues at coordinate 5,139,041 of OY743127.1, forward strand.
TTTAGTCTCATTATTAGCACTTTCTCACATCACCAATAAATAGATACCGTCTTTCAGACACTGGCGTATTACTAGATGTCAACTTAATTTTTTCGGATAATGGTTTAAATCTAGTAACAAAGTTAGTCTGCGTTTTGCAATAAGACGGATAAAGTCTTTGGCATTCAAGTCCGCCTATTAAACTTGTGATAAATTTTAACAAATAATATTTGAAATTCAACATATTGAAAATGAAAGTATGTATGTTATGCTTTGACGTTAAATCAACTGAACGGATTGGAATGATGAATGTGGTAAGAATAAAATTTGGCATATACATAGCTTTATACGTGGGCATATAATATTTTTTAACCCGGGAAAATGCATGGGTCCCGTTAGGTTGTCAAAAATTTGACCACACGGGCAAAGCTACGGGCATCTGCTAATCCTAATTCCTACTTCCTACTAATATTATAAATGCGAAAGTAAGTTTGTATATTTGTTTGTTTGTTTGTTTGTAACCTCTTCACGCTTAAACTACTGACCCGATTTGGATGAAATTTGGTATGGATATAGTTTGAGACTCGGGGAAGAACATAGGGTACTCTTTATTCCGAAATTCCCACGGGGAGCGAAGCCCGCGGGTACAGCTAGTATCTAAATAAACAAGAGGAAGTAAAGATACTTAACTTTTCTATCTAAAAACCGACTTTTAACATAAGATTTTGATAAGATATCTATGGTATAATCATCATCATAGGTTTAGGTTTAAAGACTTTTATTCTCATAAAGACATATTTTAGTTACATCACTTACATGAGAGCATAAATACAAGACATAAATATACTTATTCGTTGTCACACTGATAAACAGAATAAAACATACAAGTTCAGTAAATTGAGATTATGTGCTTGGCTATTTGTTTCTTAAATACATCGAACGAGTTAATATTTTTAATGTCCGAGGGTATCTTGTTAAAAAGAGTCATCATCCTCATGTATTCCTTGTTACATCCTAAGCGGTAATGCTTCAGAGCCCCGGCTCCGCTACCCAACATAGGTTATTTAAAGGTTACTGGTTTTTACATTGATTATAAAAAATATGGTATCATCTGACAAGATACTTTACAAACAAAATAGGATTTTTCAAATTGGTCCCAGCGTATTCGAGTAATTTGAAAACTTACATAAAGAAACATATACAATATTCGGGAAAAGCCAAAATTGTTCAATTGAATAATCATACTCCCATGCTGGTCTGGGAGAAATAAAAAAAAATACTTAGAATGTACCACCTGCTTCTCTTCCCACGCAGATCGTAAAAGCCGATAGAGGGAATGGGCAAAAATGCAAATCGTGTTAACAGGCGATGCGGCTAGCAACCCATCACTGTATTGATTGCTTTTCCATCTTCTCGACCCCCATGACGCTAAACTTGCGGCCCTGGGCTCTGCATGGAACCGCAAGACCCAAAATGCTCTGTCTGCCCCATTAGGGATAAAGACGTGATAGTATGTATGTATGAATAATCATCGTCATCATCATCCGCAGCCTTGATACTCCCACTGCTGGGAATAGGCCTCTCTCAATGAATCTCTCATTTACCACGGTCCTGAACTACTCTCATCCACGTTTGACCCGCGAACTTTCTGATGTCGTCGACCCATCTTGCTAACGGACGACCTACGCTGCGCTTACTATTTATGAGCCACCACTCCGTTAGTACTTTGCTCCACCTGTTATCACCTCGTCTTGCTAGGTGAATTGAATAATGAGTAAATTTATTTAACACCATCTGAGACAGTACAACAAAAGCAACACTACAGCAACTATAGACCTATATTTGTTTACTGCGTATCTATGATAGCTGCAACATTCTATTGACAGGGTTAAAGGCAGTGTGGCCTCCACTTTACCCTCTAACTTCATGAGTGACAGTTACTAATTTTTCATCATAGAGAATACAGTTAATCTAAGTTAATTTTTTTTTTAAATTAAACTTTTCTCAAATAAGGAGGTTTCCTTATTTGAGAAATTGATTAAAAAATCCCATAAGTATGCCAAAAAATTCTTTTTTTTCTGCACAAAAGAAAAGGTTAACTTATGTTGAATTTTTCCTCAATAGAATAGATAGCCCCTTATTTGAAGTAGGTTAAAAGTTTCCATAAGTATGCCAAAAAATTCTTCCTTTTACGGCGTTAACCTCATATCGCCAACTATTTCAATATTCCTGACCTTATAAATTTTATTCATGTAAAAATTAAAAAATATATATACAGTCGATTTTACAAATGAAAATATACTAAATTAAACTATATTAAGCTATAAATAAACGTTATTACTGACCTACTTCTAACCCCTTTATCTAAAGGTCACACAGTACGTGCTTTATCACTCGGAAGGGGTTCAATAATTTTCGAATGACACGATAAAGGGGGGATAATGCAATTAGGGAATAAAACAGTCCTTATTTTGGGTCGATTTGACTGCCAGTAACGGTTTTTGTCCCCAATGTTTGACGAAATATTGGTACAAAATATGTATTTTTTATTTATATTCTTTTTTGCTTTTTTTTTGTAAAATTAGGTATATTAAAAAAAATTGAAAAAAAGGTCATTTGAAACTTGCCTTGGCATTTGCAATGTATTGCGAATACCAGGTAATAATTTGAAAGTCGGCTAACGAATACCTAGGACGGCCCTCTAAATATATCTTAAAATTTCTTTTAAACTTAAAATAATATTGACATGAAAATTTATATTTAGAAAGATTTCAATAAACTTTTTATTTCTACCATGCTGGTCTGGGAGAAATAAAAAAAAACTTAGAATGTATTAGCTGCTTCTCTTCCCATGCAGATCGTAAAAGCCGATCGAGGGAATGGGCAAAAATGCAAATCATGTTAACAAGCGATGCGGCTAGCAACCCATCACTGTATTGATTGCTTTTCCATCTTCTCGCCCACCATGACGCTAAAAGTGGCTTTTGGGTCTTGCGGCCCTGGGCTCTGCATAGAACCGCAAGACCCAAAATGCTCTGTCTGCCCCATTATAGGCATAAAGATGTGATAGTATGTATGTATGTTTAATAAACTGACTTTTAAATATTCATTTTAATCAGAAATTCAAGATATAGGTAGACGGCTCGTCCAGGTATCTCGTTGGACCACTGTATGTTCGTCATACGACATTAATTTAATCTCACTGAAAACCTAAGAAGTCTTTACAAAAGTAAAAAAGTTAGGCACAAACATACTCCACATTGAAGCTATCTCTTTCTGCCTAAACAGGAAAGAAAAGGACATAAACAGCGGTGCTTGGAGGTTCATAACGAGACTCAGATAAGAGAAAGTTACCCGAAAAATGTGTAGGATGTCGTATAAATTACTTTGGTTTATGTAAATGAGGGGTAACTTTTCGTAATCATGGTTTGTTGTTTTATATAATGCTTTTGTAATAATTTTCGTTTGTTTAGAGGACTTCGTATGCTCTTTGTGGCTTTTAAACTTACGTAAGCATCAGCGATGTTGACTCAATGGATCATTCTTGTAACGAATTATATAGGTGTAACTCTGGAAAGAGGGTTTTCAAAAAACTTTTTGAAAAAAATAATAACCGACTTCAAATCGAAATGCACTAAAAAGCAAAAAATATTAAGTTTATATCAGATGTCCCTGAAGTTCTGGGTGAATAATCTCTATAATACCCATTATTTATTTGGAGTCGGTGCCAATTGACTGAGTCAATCAGTTGACAGGATATTTTGTTCCGTCAATTATATCCAATAACAGCTGACAATTGGCTTGACGTTAATCTGCTGCTATCTGGTGTCTTATATTTTTGGAAACCTTAGTTATTCCTGCATAGAGCCGCAAGACCCAAAATGCTCTGTCTGCCCCATTAGGGATAAAGACGTGATAGTATGTATGTTATTTATTCCGTGTATCCGTTACGTGGTACGGGCCGTGGTTTATATGGGGACCTGCAAGACCCTTTAAAATTGAATATTAATTATAAAACATTCATAAATCACGAATGATTTTATATTATAAATAAACTTTTATCTAAACAAGTGTGAAGTACTTGTGCCAGTTACATTTTTATATATATCTAGGCAATCAAATGCTTGTTGCATTTGATTGCCTAGATATATATAAAATTGAATATAAAGCAAAATGAAAAAAAAAAAATTTCTTGGTATTGCTTTACCAACCAACGTAAGATTTTTTTCAAACAAATTCTGAAAACACGCCACTCATACGTAACAAAAGCACTTTACGGTTTCATAAATTTTTATGATTGTTACCACTGCATTGGGCGTAGTTATAGCGCAGCTAGGGTGGGCTGGACACTGGAAAGTGGACAACCCTACACGAAAAACTTTAAAGCATCGAAAACTTTTATTTTTTAAGAAATCACCAAGAATCTATTGGGTGGTAGGTGGTATTCCGAATAAAATTTACGAGCTCTTCAGATTAAGCATCAATATAAAACCCGCGTAAAGTCGCACGAGTGAATATCAAAACCATTTATTGAGGAAGCAATTTCTACTGACTTTCAAAAAATAATGAGGTTATGAATTCGTGTCGCGATCTTTTATTTTTATTTTTTATGAATGCTCACCGATCACTAGAAGACCAGAACCGATTTGGAATATTATTATTTCGTTTGAAAGAGTTTACTTGCAATGGTCTCATAGAAATTTTATTAAAAAGGGTTGTCTAGTTTGGGGGAAAAGGGGGCTTTTTGTTTTGAAAAATTGCCTCTAGGACGTAAACTTTTCTAGGGCAGCTATGCACTTCCATGCTACCCCAGCTATGCTATGGCGCTCGCTGAAACTCGGAAACGAATAAGTAAAAGTACCTTCAGATTATAAAAGAGGAGTCCATTACTGCTCGCATTGGTAGCCAATGATTCTTCAGAAAAGTAACAAAAACTCGCACTTATGTTAGTTGCAGATGTGTCCTTTGCTTTGGAGTCATATGACATTTACTGACACTTAGTCTAACGTTTTTTTGAACACCTTGTTCCCCCTAACTACGCCCTCTGCGGCGCCAGTAATCAAAAACAAATCTATTCAATCTGGATCCGTTTTGCTGAATTTCAACTCACTGATACAATTCTCCTACACTTTTGCTCGATACTGTGTGAATTTATTAAACGGTTTTGTAAGAGTTGTATATGAGAACATGTGTTCGTATTATCTTCACTAGATATCAAGCGCAGAATGTTACATTATTATATGAATATTAATTCTGTGATATCGTGTTTTTAGACTTCAAAAGATTTGGTTTGGATTACCGATAGTTGGCGTAGTTAATATCAAAATAAAAAATGCAGACTTACTGCTTTGAACTTCCCTTATTTGACGTAGGTAAAAACACCAAGAATTTAAGGCGGTATTCTGAATAAATTTACGAGCTCAAAGATTTAGTATCGATAAAACCTTACGTTAAGTCGCACGAGTAAAACCGTACCCTTCTCATGTTGGAGGGAAAGTAATAAGGTAGTGGCCAGTTTCATTTCACTTACAAGCCGCTACCCAATCTACCTACATGCAGACTCTAGTGTAATAGGGTTGACAACAGGGTCAGAATAGTAGATTATTAAAAAAGGGTAATGTAAGTGATCAATTGGCTTGTCAAGTAATTTTCAAAAAGATCTGATTCGCAATCCTTTTCGAGGAATAGCCTCTAGGAGAAGATTTCTCAAATCAGATTTTAAAATAAGGTCTTACCTATTTAGATATTTGCAAAAAACCCATTGACCTTTATTTTCAAGCAAGGTCAAGCTTATTTGAGGAAGTGATGTCACGATGAAGATTTTTTGAGTAAAGTTGGCAATTTCCACTTTCAGTACTGTACTGAAGTGCCATTTTTGAAACGCGATGTCACCTAAATTACTGGTTTTTTCCATACAAAAACCGTTCGTTTAGTGACTCCACGTTTCAAAAATGGCACCCCTGTATTATATGTCACTGTCACTGTCATCTACCAACACAACAATTTGACAACAACCAACATACAGACGGTAATTTAAACAGTAGACATTGACAGTTGACAGATGTCATTGTTTTATTAGCGCTAAATTTAAACTTCGATTGCAGTGTGTCGTCACTTCCGGTGTTTTGTTTAAAATTATTTAAAAAAATCCTGATAAAACGTAGAATTTTTATAATCAAATTACTTTCTTAAAATTGTCTATATTTTCGATTAAAGGCACTTTTAACACTTTCATATTTCTTAGTTGACAAGCTAATTATACCCGAGAAATAGAGGCGCGCGAGCGAATGAAGGAGCCAGTGTGATTATAATTCGAGGATGTAATTGATAATTTACATTCGAGTTTAACACTCAACTTTTCATTATAATAGCGAGGAAATTTATTCACAATTTCTATAAATATATTCTATGGGACCAACTCGGAAGTCTAATCTTTGAAACAGGAAAAGAATTTTCAGATTTCAGATTTGGAAAGTTTTTTTTTTGTTTGAAAGGGTAGACTTCTGAAGTGGTCCGTGGTGGTTCATCAAAATAGGTTGTGTAAACTTGTGTAGTTTGGGGGAGGAGTCGGTTTTTTGTGAAAAAATATTAAGTAGATTAAAAACAATATACAAACTATTGTCCTTGGGGATTCATGCGATAGTATGTACATGATATCATTAGCATGCAGGATATGTTTATCAAAATTGTATCCTGTTTGTAAGTACCTAATTAATATTTGGCCACAACAATAGCCATTGTATACACTACTGTAGTTATAGAAGTCCTAAAATTCAGCCACAACAATAGACATTGTATACCTACTACAGTAGTTATAGAAGTCATAATGTCAGTCATATTTGGGTGAAATATTAAGACATATCATTAGAGCATAACCTAAAAGATTGAAAGTCTATGTACCTCAATATACATACGAGCAAGTTCGGTCCATGATTCTGAACTACTTTTTTCAATAATTTTTTTTATGGAATAAACAATATGGAATAAAATTCCACTCGATGAGATCGTCAAGAATTGACTTCCACTTTACTTGTATTGGAGCAACCCTAAAAAAAAACTTCCTACATTTTATTTTATTTTTTTGCTTTATTTAATAGATATACATATCCATGTTAGATTATGATTATTTATCATATGATTTTATCACCCACCAATGGTAGACGGGTCATATCATATGTATGACTATTCGCCAATTTGCTAGTAAGTTGAGTTTTATTTTGTCATCGCTCATTCAGTGTCGAGTCCATAAGTCGATTCAAATCCATGAGAATTCCACTGATACCTGATTCGGATGGTACAGCGATTAGAATACAAGATAAACGTTGATCTGTATAGAAGGACAGATAAAACTATCTTATCTGCCATGGAATCTGGTTTAGGAGAAATAAAACGCTTAGAACGCACCAGTGGCTTCTCATCGTAGAAGCATATCGACTATACATTACTCTATCGACTAGTGAAACCGGCTCGCATGCGTTACGGAAAATTTTCGCACCCTGAATTGGAGCTACATCAACTAGTAAAAACGGTTACAAATTTCTTGAGCTTTTTCGTGCGTCCGAAGGCACGTATACATCGTGGATGGGACATACCCGTAATAAATCAAACCACGGGCTTTACTAGATAACTATAGTATAATGATGATGTAGGTAATTACAGACAAATACAAAAAAAATACGTTCCCATACAAACTGCCCGGGGTGGTTGCACTGCACACTTTTTATTACGGATATGTCCATTTCACGTTGTATAAGCCATTGGTCCCGCCTGTCACATTTTACGGCAGTCGTAAAACTATGTCAGATGCCTTTAGGCAGCCTGAAAAAAATCGCCAGTATTGACCACTTACATACACAAAAAACAAACGAAACAAACAAACAAACCAAAACTAATAGTAATCTTTTAACATCTAGACAGTCTTGAACTACATCCCTATTTACAAACCCTTTTAACTCTATTACCAAACAGGCAAATATTTGTAGTCAACAACATTATGTGATGTATCAAAATGTAGTGTGCAATAACTTTCAGAACCCTCCTTTTGACTAGTCCGGTCTTTATTTACTTTATTGTTGTGAACCCCCATGGGTCCCGGCAACAAAGTTCAAGAGTATTTGTAAATAACAAATATTAAAACCAAAAAGTTTGAGATTAAAGGACTTTTTCTACTTTTTTATATTGTTTCACTTACTTGAAAGTAACCTGTGCTATTGAAAAATTGGATTTATGAGTTTTTCAGTCAACTTGCTTAAAATTAATTTAGTTTTAGGTATTTTACTAAAAGATCTCTTTTATATTGAGTTTAGCATCTTAGAAAACAGAAAGTCGTGTTTCCTGCTAGCATTACCTTCAATTATATTCTTAGTATTATTATCAAAAGACCACAGTTAAAGCCACAGAATTAAAATAAGTATTACATACAGAATGGAATCTTTTAAGGTCCCGTTCAATAGGCGTCCCCGTCCCGCGTCCCCGCACCTATCTCTCTACTGCTCTCTACTTGTCGAGTGTGTAGAAGCAGGCCTGTATCACTTCCCGTTTAGGTACCGAAAATATACCTACATTATTACTATGCGCGTAGCGACCACTCTGGAGTGGTAAATTCAGTAAAATGAATCGTATGTCTAGATTAATAAGAATGAAATTAGCTTGCAATGCACTTCTAGGTACGAGTATCTAAACGAAAAGGTGCCAAGTTCTGACGCGAGCTAAATTAAACCATATCGCTAACGACATTAAGTAAATATTTATTTGAATTTGTTTGCTGAGTAAGACTTCTACTAATACTTCTTCTGTGCTTGAGAGACGCATAAACACACACACTGACGTGTGCACGGATGTACAGTTTCGTTTGTAGTAGTAGCATAAATGATACTCCACTTCTATGAAGTAACCTGTAGCTATGTTGTAAAGAGTTGGAATTGAGTACTGATTTCTTTTTCCACACCTACCCCACCTAAACGGTAAAAGTGGCCTTTGGGTCACGAAGCCTTGGGCTCTGTCTAATTAGAGCTGCTAGACCTATAATCCTCTGTCACCCCCATGTTGTTTTTCGAGTGTGTTAGTGGCCAACACTGGTGTACGATTTTTCAGGCTGCCTTGAGGCATCTCACATAGCTTTACGACTACCATACAATGATAACAACCGGGACCAACGGCTTATACGTGTCTTCCGAAGCACGGAGAAGCTCAAGAAATTCATTTAGTCAGTCCCATAAGGGATAAAGACGCGATAGTATATACGAGTATATTGTATAGTGTTAGAACCTCTTTATCTTACGGACTATCTACAATACAAACGCCGGACACGTCATGTGGTCGATACGGCTGGATAAAACATTTTCTTTTCAACCAACAAACAATTGAAAATGTCAAGAAAAAGATACTCATTCTAGTTTTGATGTGTGACTAAGCTTTACCTTGAAAATGCTTTTATGTATGTCTATAACATGTCCATACAGGTAGACTTATTATTACTATCCAAACTACCCTAACTTTTGAATCAAGTTCATGATAATGAACTTTTTGAACTTGATAATGAACGTCGAGGAATCGAACCATTATTAGGGTTAGGTTATTACTAAGACTCCGCTGTCCATCTGTCTATTTGTCTGTCTGTCACTAGGCTGTATCTTATGAAACGTGTTAGCTAAACAGTTGAAATATTCCGAATAAATAAAAATTAAAAAATTGCCGAACAAAAAATACTAAAAACAGCACTACGATATCAATAGGGGTGACGAAAGGGTCCGAAAAGTAAGATTGTAATTAGTCCGTCTTTTAGATTATCCAAAAATAATGGACCCGTGTTATTTAGTTTACCAAAAAAGTAAAAATTCACAAAGATACGGAGAGTCAAAGTTCCGTAGTGGGGGCTTGCGACGTCACACTTAAGTAAAAATCGTGCTTAAGTGTCTCGCGAAATTTCAATGCGCTGTATCTTTGTCATTTTTGGTTTCTGAGAGAAAAGAAAAAATACGTGTACAATATTTTTTAATAATCTAACCGATGGCCCAAATATATTTTTCCATTCGTCATGGCTATTGTTAACAGTAATTGTTGGAATATGTAGTTCCACCACTCATTACTCCGTAGATGGTACAGTCGGGGTTTATCTTTTCCTGGCAAATAAACTTGTGAAGAATATTTCCACTGTGATCAAACAGGCTTAACATATTATGCATTATGCATGGTGTTAATATATATAGTACTTAAAACAAAACAAAGTCCCCCTTTTACCGTAAGGTATTTGCTTACATTTGCCAAATGTCTACCTTTCGCATTATTGCTCCCGTGATGCCTCTCGTGGAGTAATAATGCAATAACATTGTTGGAACGTTTCTGTGTTTTGTTTGTGTTATGTTAGCGACTCGACTATGCATGGTTTGTACCCTGTTGTTGTATGACTTGTATGGCGCCAGCTACAACGTTTATACTAAGACTTTTGTATTCAATATTTATTTGTGTAGTTTATGTATGTATATAAGGTCTAACAAAATATATTGAAACTATTTTAAGGGTGAATCCAGTCTATGATACTGGACAACTTTTCCCATGAAACACATATTGAAATATGAAAAGTAAGTTTTGGCCTCCCATTGACCGATCAGCTGATCCGAGTTTGTATAAAAAAAGCCAAAAAATATTTTTCATATTTTGACACATGTTCCTTGGGGAAAGTTGTTTAATATCACGGACTGAATTCACCCTTAAAATAGTTTCAGTATATTTTGTGAAACCTTATACATATCTATAATATGTAGTCAGTATATGTGTACCTATGTATTTCTTTAATTATTTATGTGTGTTTATAATGTATGTATGTGTGTAGTCTGTGTAGCAATGTAAGTATGATCTTTCTTATAGTTAAATTTGTACCTATTTGCTTCTACCTTTTTATTGAGTAAATATCCTCTCTGTCTGTCGCAGGTTGACTGGAAGAGATCCCTACATGGGATAAGTCCGCCTTTGTATATTTGCTCTTTCGTAATTTGTCTTTGTAAATGTATTTGTTTTGGTACAATAAAGTTATTACAAACAAACTAACAAAAAGACTAACAAGAAGACCAGCCAAATTTTTCATGGAAAAGGCAATGCTCGGTGTTGGAGGAAATTCGTAGGAGAAGAAAAGTCGCTGATATAGCCCAGCTGATTAGATCGTGAAAGTGACAGTGGGCAGGACACAGCGCGACGAACGGATGGTCGATGAGGCAAAAAGGTTATCGAATGGCGACTGCGTACTGGCAAGCCATGGTATAATAAAATAAGGTATTCTCTTCCCGTGACAGCTGATGACGTAGGAGGAACTTGACTACGTCATCAGTTTGATATGTTGCCACTGTGTGAAATTGAATTACCCGAGCGTAATGCATTTTTGAACTTTATATACTAATTTCGAAATAATAATCCATTATATCAATTTATAAAATATTGAATCGATGAATCACGCGAGAATCGCGAGATACTAAATAGCTAAGTTACTTAATATTTTATTTAATATTCATGAACTAATTGAGAAAGTCCTTAAATTTACTGAAAAGAACAATCAGTTGGCAACACTTTGTGACGTAGTCAAGTTCCATCTCGGGAAGAGAATACCTGTTTTATTATACCATGTGGCAAGCGAAGCGAAGGACACCTACAAGTATACGAGGTAGACCAGGGTCGTTGGAAAGCGCTAGATGCAGGCCGCTCTTCATCAGTCATTATGGAAATCTTTGGGAGAGGCAGAGGCCTATGTCCAGCTGAGGACGTTATACGTCTGAAATGATGATTACATTTTTAAAGCACGCTGAGCATGATACTGTAGTAGCTTCCATAAAAACAATTAACAATAAACGAATAAAATATCTGGCTTCCCTTACATATCATCGTTCGGACCCACGGATTTGGCTCAAAAGCACAAGTCGAGCCTAGCTCGTGCTTCAAAGAAGCAGTGACTTAACCGCCACCAAGGTCGCTGGAAGGCGCTGGATGCAAGCCGCTCTAGATCGGTCATTTTGGAAATCATTGGGAGAGGCCTATGTCCAGTACTAGACGTTATGCGGCTGAAATGATGATGATGAACCGCCACTACGACTTCTTATCTTCGTAGTAAGACCTCGTCAGTAGTTATGTTAAAATGGAAAAAAAAACTACATACTTAAAAAATACAACAATGGGGATTCACATGCAAAATCGGCTTAACCCAGCTTTAAAATGGTGCTTTCTCTCGCGCGAGACTAGAATTTCATTCAGTTTAATAAACTGGATTCTAGTATAAAAAGAAACCTGAGAGACGTTCAGCATGTCTTGAAACTACTTTGTAAGATTACGTTTTGCCTTGAGTTTAATTTAAATAGTTCCTAGAAGACTGCTATTGCCTTTATTAAGCTTTTAATGACTTTTTATTGTATTAACGTACTAAGTAGTAAACTAGTAAAGTGGCTTTTCAAGCTGTACCAGGCCATGCCTACCCATTATACATTATTATTTATCTTTCTTGTCTCTAGATGTTGCTTTATGGTATTAATTAAAACATAAAATGTTTTATTCCTACAATTTATATAAAGTAGGTAGTTCTCTAAATTAAATGTAACTTAAATAAAATCTAATAAATATTTTTAAAGCATATTTAATACTTCCTTTTCCACTTTTTGCTAGTCGTGTGTGCTGCTAATTGCTCCAAAAAACTCCATTATTGCCTACTCTACTCACGGGCCCTTCAATAGTTTATATGAAGTTGGATATTTATTACGTTAGTAATTATATTATCTTTGACCAGGATGGTGTCGCTCCCCGTTTAGGTATCGAAAATAAACCTACGTTATTACTATGCGCGCGGCGACTACTTCGTAGTGGGAAATTCATAGACATGACTCGTTTATCTAGAGTAGTAAGAATGAAATTGGCTTGCAATAGATTTTTAGGTATCTAAACGAAAAGGTGCTGACGCGAGCTAAATTAAACTAACCACATTGAGTAGCCATATCGCTAACCACATTAAGTAGATATTTCTTTGAATTTCTTTGCTTAGTGAGACTTCTGCAAGTGAGTACTCGTATTTATTCTGTGGCTGTATTATATATAAAGATTTCGAGAATTTGTTTTTAAAAGTAAGTTCCTATGTTTACGACATAATAGGGCTACATCTGTCTATCTAATCTATCCATTGAAATAAATTCTTCCTGGCACCGACATATCCTTACCAGTCGTTTCGGCAATATAATGGTGGCCGGAGAATCATTATCCCTATTCCATTAGGCCTACATAGATGAGTGTTTTCTTAGGGAATTAGGTACTTTGTGCGTGCAAAGAGAGGTCATACGACACGTATAGTACAACGTGGAAGGGAAATAACCATATTAAATTGAACCACAGGCTATACTAGATCACTATTATATAATGATAATAAAATAACAGTCAAAAAACAAACATAAAATCGACGTTCCCATTCGAATTATTTTATTTTGGATATTTATTTATTTTTTTGACTGGTATTTTAATTGCATTGAACTAACTAACTGTCTACTGTACTAACTGTCATTTTTTGACATATCAGAGATCATAAACCTTTTAGGCCGGGCACATTTTTTAATTAAATTTCAGATTTTAATAAGAGTGTGAACATCTGAGTCTACACATTTTATTTGTTAGTGATTGTAACCATTTAATAAGTTAGGTGGTCCAAATCAAAAGGGGATTTACAGCGAGTGATATTTTCATCACGAACAGTTGAATAACCGATATAAAATACGAACAACTGTAAAAACTATTTGATTAAACAAACATACAGATAGACAGACAAACAAAGGAAAACAATAGTTTTGATTCTATTTTTTATAGAGACTACTTTTAAATAACTCCAATTAGCTTTCCACCGAGGTAAATTTATAGGTGAATGGCTTATACGTCCTTTCCAGGTTCTTAAACTATCTCCATATCAAAGAGCTATGGCAGCTTCCCATACATCATTTTAGTTAATAACCAAAGTTAGCGTCTATGAATGAAATATACCTTGTTTAATAGAACACATTTTGCTGATTCTAAAGGTAAAAATTACGTAATTATAGGAGGCCAGGTTTTTGAGTTATTATGTTTAGAAGTTTTATAGGTCATGTAATTATTATTGACCATTTATTTAGTACATTTCTGCATCAAATATTCATTTATTAATAAATAAAACTGAAAGAGCTCGATGGCATAATGCTTTTTATGTCCACTAGTAAACATTTTCAACAATTACGCAAGTTAAGCAACGCCAGGTGTCCCATTTTAAATGTCGAAAGGAGTTTTTAATGCTGTACGTTATTTAAATCCATATAAAAATAAATATTAACACGCAAAAATAGTATTATTTGTATTATTAAACAATTTAAATCTCTTGATCTATAAAAAACATTCATGATTTTATCTTGGAAAAAATAATTATTTAGTCTGGCAACCTTGTGGCTTTCTGTCAAACCAAGGAAATGGCCATTACAGAAAACCGATCAACTTAATAGCTATTTTCAATTTTACACATTTTTACCTGGCTTTATCTAAATTTGACTAAAATATAGAAAATCACATAAAAATATTTTATGAATTTTGGTTGCAATGAGTTTTTAAGACGCTTTTAGTGCACTTAACTAAAAATCTGCCATAGCTCTTTAATCTAAATCAGTGCAGAAAAAAGTTTTTTTTAACAAGAAAAAACTTATCAGAGACATAACAAATATAACAATCAATGTAACAGTCGCGACGTTTGCGACAGCTGATGGCCGTATAATTTATTTTTTAATTTTTGTGCTTGATGGATTACGAAAAAAAAAAATTTAATAAGCCTTTGGCTAAAAAGGTTGATGATACATGAATAAGTAGGGAGTGATGCCAGGGAAAGAAAAATAACCTGCTGACTTAAAATTATTTAAAAATATAACTTTAATAATTCGGTATTAAAAAATGTTATAACATTTTATATATACCAGAAAGTTTAAAGTTTATCATTATCTTGGTAAAACATTAAAATTAATCAAGAATTTAATTTTTTATCGCCCTTATACGCGTTCCCTTTTTAGTTGAAGAACTTTTTTAGTAGCAACACTTATGAAATGTCAGAATTCTACGGAATAAAAAATTAGACGTCTATATAGTCCAGTCTTTTCCACGTGCGTACACTACACGGTGTACTTTTATAAGGCAAGTACTAAAAAGCTCTTAATATTTCGTCGCTTCATTCTTTAAATATACTGTCACTTTACGGTGCGGAAATGCGGTATTTCATTATACTAAAGTGATCTAATATAGCCCGTGGTTCGATTTATTACGGGTATGTCCCTTCCACGTTGTATTCTCATACATAATATAGACGGCAGGAAGCTTGGAAGTTTTGTTTTTATGTTGTAATAGGACTGTCTATCATCTAATATATCCATGGATAGCAAATCCATCCCTTCTGGCACCGCCACATCCTTACCAGTCGTTACGGTAACATAATGGTGGCCGGAGAATCATTATCCCTATTCCATTAGGCCTACATAGATGAGTGTTTTTTAGGGAATTACTTTGCGTGTGCAAAGAAAGGTTATACGAAACGTATATTGTATAGTGTTGTAAATTCTTGATTACACATAAAAAACCACAATTGAAATACGGATGAAACACAATAGCACAAAGGCGGACTTATCCCTGTCAGGGATCTCTTTCAGTTAACTCTACAAGCAGAGGACAACCCAATAGACCCAATAGCAGAGGAGATAATTACCAAAGGAGGAATGAAACGTATAAAATACTCGTCGTACTTCTTTTAGGTCTTCAGTAGTTAGAACTTTACAGGCACTAAGCAGTAAGCACTAATCAATGAGACCTCTCCAAACCGTTAGGCCAGCTTGGAAAGTGTAGACCAAATCCTCTGGCTTTTCTGGCCAAGTATAGCTCTAGTAGCACAAAGAGGGTCGTGCTCCTGCAGTGGAGACAAAAAGACGTGACGATGATGATGAGGCATTAAGTACTGAATACCTAATTAGGTATCATTTTTTTTTTCTTTATTTTCCTTATCCCATCAGGCCTTAAATACTCGTCGTACTCCTATTAGGTAAGTACTAACTTTTATGATAGTCTGGGAAAAAAAAAGTAAAATATACCAGCTTCTCTTTCCGCGCAAATTGTGCGTGAAATTAAATCAGGACTGACATATGAAGGACATACATTTACACATTACTTAAGCATATACAACTTGGAAGGAACATACATGTAATAAATCAAACCACGGGCTATAAGTACTAGATCACTATAGTATAGTGATAATAAAATAACACAAAAAAAAAACAAAAACAAAATTTGGCATTTCCATACTAAAGAGTGTAGCCGCCCGGGCAATTTGTATGGGAACGGCGAAGTATTTTTTTGTTTCTTGACTGTTATTTTTTATTATACTCGTACTATAGTGATCTAGTTTAGCCCTTGGTTTGATTTATTACGGGTATATCCCTTCCACGTTGTTTATATCTATTAGATTTATGACCATGAGTTTGAGAAAACTTTCAACTATACAATATTCTTCTTCTTATCGTGTGTGTTAGTGACTAACACTAGTGTCAGAGTTTTTAAACCGCCTTAAAGGCCTCTCACATAGTTTTAGGTAACGACCAATGTCAAAGACAGTGACCGGGACCGACGGCTTAACGTGCTCTCTGAAGCATGGATCATTTTATTTATAAGACAATCAGGTGATCAGCATACAATGTCCTAACCAAACTAGGACAACAACACAAAATTTGCCCCCGCCGGGAATCGAACCCGCGACCTCCGGGCCTAACGCTCTAACCACTACACCACGGAGCCAGTTAATTATACAATACAAACTAGTTTGTGTTATTATTATTGAATTAGTAATCAGTATTACGATCTTATGTGTTTGACACAGTTCGACCTATTTACAAGATAACCCGGGACCAGAAAATGTTCAGAACGATCGAAAATGTCCTTCGTAGTTTGTAGACCAACATTACATCTGATAGCTTCCGGGTTAGCCTCAATCCCTACATCCTTTCATAATCAAAGATGCTCCGTTTTGACAAGATTTTTCGGTACGATAATCGGAAATATTTTTCTGGTATTATTACTTTCAGACCCTTTTAGAAAAGAATTTATGGTAACAGTCTGAAGATAATAAGAATATTTACAAGCGGAAAGTTCACCTTGTAAATCTTCCGCTTCATGGGTTTTAATGTATCTATTGAAAACGGCAAACTTTTGGATTATAAAATAAAAACAAAATAACACAAATCAAACTGTATTTTTTTTACGAAATGAGAAAAGTTATTTTTGTAAATAGGTAAATTATATGGATTATATAATGAAAAATGACAACACAAGTCATTTTGTGTTTTACAAAATGAGACAAGTTATTTTTGTAAATAGGGAAATTATTTATCCGCTATGTTATAGGGTAAATTATATTTCACGCAACTGTCTGCATCAAAGATAGCAGCTAAAATGCAACGAAAAGTCAAAGTCCATCATCTGTTTTGGAATAAAAATTAGTAAGTATGGTATTTTAAAACATTCTAAAATATCTTAATTGATAAATAGAGAAGAAACATTAAATATTATATAAAATAATTAAATTTTTAACAAAAGAAAAACTACCGACTTCAATTTCTTTCAGGAGTTTCTTTCATATCTCCAAATTTCTTCATCATGTCTTCACCAAATTAATATAGAACCAATTTGGAAGTAAATGCTTTCAAATAAAAAAAATATCATCAAAATTGGTCCACCGCTTGACAAAGATATCGCGTAATATAAATACGGAAAAGAAATACAGTCCAGTTGATAACCTCCTGCTTTTTTGAAGTCGGTTGAAAATCTTCCCTGCTTTGCTCCTCTCTGTCTGATCTAAACCTAAGTCGTCTCTTACGATACTCGCAGGAGAGACATCATCATCATCATCAGGTCTTTTTAGTCTCCATTGCAGGAGCACGACCCTCTCTGTACTACTAAAGCCGTACTTGGGCAGAGCAGTCAGAGGACTTGGCCTACACTCTCCACGCTGGCCAGACGTGTTGGAGAATTCCTTTTGATGTTTATAAGCTTTGTTTAGCTTGTATTTCCTAAGTCGCCTTCTACGACATCCACGATATAGTGGTAAAAAATTGTAATATACTCCGCTGTCACCCCACGCCTTATTTCTTTCATAAATCAGACTTCAAATTCACTTGGCAAAATCCACGTAGAAAACTCAAAAGAAAAAGCTTTTTTTGCTAACCATGTTGAGCGATAATAGTCGAGACACACATAATTGCAAACAATGTATGTGTCAGTTAACTACATAAGTGTGCTCATGTGCTTACCGCGTCGCTCCGAGCTGACAGCGCAATTCCCCTTAAGCCTAGAGCATCGGTTTAATATATAGCGGGTGATGGGAGATTATCGTACAAGAGAGTTTGGAAAAGCATCGGTTTGATGTAGAGCGGATCGGAATTCTAACGGGGAAATTTGCCTTTTTTTGTTCAGACACATTCTCTCGCACTGATGCATACCTATATCAAACAAAGCTCACGTATTTTGCAATACATTTTCGCTTCGGTGAAAACCCTTAGATAAGATAATATTTTAAGCTACTGGTATACACCATATAAGTATAAAAAATTCAAATTACGTTTTGCAAAACTAAGGTTCGAAAAATATAAAGAGGAGGAGGGGATTCTTTTGGAAATAGGATCATCTATATTTTATAGGGTTGTTGAAATATTTAAAAAGCTGTGTTGTTCATAAAAAGTGAGTTGGACAAATGATAGCTAAGATCAAAGAGTGCGGACGTATTTATACCAAGTCGCTGGTAAATCCCGCTCACGTGGTAGTTTTTCACCAATTCTTTTTTCATAAAAGGTTTTTTACACCACTCTCTTTGATATCGGATTAATTTATGTGTGTGGATTACAGTAGGAAAACTCGCTGTAAGTGTAACGTCAGTCTATATCGTTATTTTCACATATTCTACATTTTGCTTTTAGACACTGACAATTGTTATTTGAGAAAGTATTTTCCCGATCAAAATTTTAGAATTTTTATTTATTTTAGATTTCAAATTTAGTTTTTAGTTTGATTGTTATTTATTATTGCTTTGTTTCAAAATAAAAATTCTTTCGCGAACTCCTTTTAAAAAAAAAATGTATAGTCTGATGAAAATACGACGAAAGCCTTGCCCGGGAGGACTCAATGATTACAATGTGTTTAAAGAAGTGAAAATATTGCAGCTTGATTGGTAAAACGGAAATATATTTTTATGGAAATCGCCGAAATTTGTGACGAAGCCGATACTTATAAAAGTCTGTCAACGAATCGTGAATAATAAAGATAATTTCTTCATACTAAATTTTTTTAGACTAACAACCTGATTGAAAATATCTGCTGGTTCATGCAAAAGTACGAACACTATTCGTCGTATTATAAAACGTAGGCTAAAATGTAGTAATAGGAATGTGGCTGGGTAAAAAATGTTTTATTTCATTTAGTAACTAGATTACCCAAAAATAATGGGCCCATATTTATTCGTTTAGCAAAGCAGTAAAAATTTATAAAGAGCGAGCGCGAGCGCTTCGAAATTTCGGATGGGGGGTGATTTACGTCACATTTGGTTAAAAATTGTAGCTGATCGTAACGTCACGCGAAATTTAAATGCGCTGTATCTTTGTCATTATTTACTTTAAAAATATGTATACTATACTTTATAATAATATATCCAATGAGACAAAAAAAATTGTCTACATCCGTATTGTATGAATTTTGCGTATGAAGCTTAGAGAAAGTTATTCACATCATGGATTAAACGTACCCTTAAAATAGTTTTGTTTTATTTTATTTTGTTACATATACTTACAAGGAACTATATATATACTTAAAAGGAAAAGTGGTCTATAAAAAATAGAGTAGTACATGTGAATTTGTCTCTCGGCTCTCCTCTTCTCCCGTTCTTATTTCGTTAGATCGTAGCAAAAAATGACTTTTTCATGCAAATTCTTCCTTTTAAACAGCATATCAACAAATAATCTTATACCATAATGAACACTAGATAATTAATTCATGCTAAATGGCTGCTTCAAATCTGTGCCGATCGTATAATAACCCCCCCTCCTCTCCCCCCCCCATACAAGAAGTCACTTTGATAGGTACTTCGCAATTTTCATCATTATTCTAATAATAAAATCTCCCTTCCATATCCCAAACGGAAATTACAGGGAATATGACAGAATATTAAAATGAGAAATATAAAATGCATTCACATTTCACATTTACATGGTACGGTTTTACGTGGTAAAGTTTCGCTTCCTTCTGGGACATAATCATAGCAAATGTTTTTCAGTATAGAGATGCTAATCAAGAGTAGTACCTACTGTATAAAAACATTTATTTGATTTGATAGATCATTTTCATAAAAAATTTTTTTCATAGTAGCCATTTTCTTTCGACGAACCGAGCGGTCGATAAAACGTGTCACGAATCGTGTGTTTTATGGGTACAATAGGCATGATAATTAACATTTTTAATTAGCCTATCAATTAATTATGTCACTTGTACTTTTTATTTATTTTATTTTTTTATTTTTATTTATTTGGGAAACAAACAATTGCCTTGTACAAACAGATATAACCTAACTACTTAAACATACATCAGTAAAGTTTCCACTAATAACTAACTCATAATGTTTTGAGCAGTGTAAAGGAACTACATAAAAAGGTCACTAAGAGTTAAAGAAGAATTAAACTAAACTAAAAGTACCTATACATTAAACAATTATAGAGCGATAAATCCTACACCTTTGTTAATAGTATTCTTCTCAGCCCATTTCTGAATGAAGCAGGTGAGAGAGTGAAATCTATTCTCTAACAAAAAATGACAAAAATACAGCACATTTCAAGTTCATTTTACATTACCCCTTGCTTCAATATTTACCCAAAAGTGACATTGCAAGCCTCCGCGGAAATGAAACCCTCCGTATCTTTGTTATTTTTCACTAATTGGATGAATCGTAAATTAAGTGTTCATTATTTTTGGAAAATGTAATTGACGGGCTAAATAGGATAATATTTTGCTGACCCTACCTACCTTACCTTATAAGTCCATATGTTTTACAACGTGGAAGGGACATACCTGTGATAAATGAAACCACGGGCTATACTAGATTACTTTAGCATAATAAAATTAAAATAACAGTCAAAAAAACAAAAAAGAAAACAACATTCCCATACAAATTGCCCGGGCGGCTGCACACTTTAGTGTGGAAATGTCAATTTTTTTTTGTTATTTTACCGTTATTGTAATTTATTATACTAGGGCCTAGTATAGTCCGAGGCTCGACTTATTACGAGTGTGTCCCTTCCACGTTATATCGAGTACCGAACTCAATGTTAAACGTAATAAGCGCCAAGTTAATAGTAAACATAAAAAAAAATCCTGAAAAGCTAGTGTCATTATTACACTGATTTGAACTAGTGCGCATTTTCCGCAAGATATTTTACTCATAAAGTAACTAACATAGCCCAGCGGATTAGCTCGTTGAAATGGCGGTGGGCGGGGAACAAAGCGCGACGAACCGATGGCTGATGGGGCAAAAAGGTTGTCGAATGGCGACCACGTACTGGCTAGCGAAGCGTAGGGCGCCCACCCACAAAGTGTTCTGACGATTATTCTATATTTCGGAAGGCACGTATAAACTATGGCTCCCGAACGCCATCTAGCATTTGCTCAAACCTATCTAAGGTTTGATGGTCTACCCTTTGGGCTGCGGAGGTTAGATGGCAGTCGCTCTGTGTAAAAATTAGTAGCCTCGTCAAATTACCTAGGTTAAGTAGCGGAGTGTCTGTCTACCCCTGCGGGAAACAGGCGTGATATTATGTATGGATGTATGTTAAGTAGCGGACCCCGGGCTCTGAAGCGTTACCGCTGAGGATGCAACCGGAAATACGCTCGGATGACGATGACATATATATTGGCATAACATAGATAAAACATGTCCATTTATTCGTGAGTGAAACATTTGACATTTACTACACACTTATCTACATCAAGTGGTTGACACAAGCATACTAATGATTAATATGGTAGATATGAGATAAACCACTTTGCACGTTTTATGATAGGATGACCGCCTATCTACGTTTTGGGGAAATTGGAAATTTGGTGGAGCTAGTTTTTATCTAATATCAGAAATTGTGGCTTCCTTAGCATTAGAAGCTTCTATTTGGATAGAAATAGGCCGAAATATTATATGCCGAATCATCATCATCATCATCATCATCATCATCATCATCATCATCACCAGGTCGTTTTGTCTCCACTGCAAGAGCAACGACCCCATCTGTTCTACCCCAACTTAACCTGGCCAGAGCAGCCAGAGAACTTAACTTACACTCTCTCGCTGGCCAGACGGGTTGGAGAGGTCTCATTTATGTTTATAAGCTTCGTTTAACTTGTATTTCCTAAGTCGCATTCTACGAATCCACGGGAAGACTTGGAGTGGCCCTATTCTACTCTGTCGGAAACCACACGGCTTAATAATTTACATTATTACGTCTCTATCTCTTACGTGGCAAACAGAGCCCAGGGCCGCAAGACTAAAAGAACATGCTTAGCGTGATGTTGACACGAGCATACTCATGATTGTTAAAGTAGATAAAAGATAAATAATTTTGCATGTTTTTATGATAATTGGGGAAATTGGAAATTTGTTGGAGCAATTTTTAATCAAATAGACCGGTTTACCAGTGAAATTGTGGATTCCCTAGTTTTAGAAGCATTCATTTACATGAACGAAGGTTACCACATTTTTATTGTTAGGGTTCCGTACCCGGAGGGTAAAAACGGGACCCTATTACTAAGATTTCGCTGTCCGTCTGTTCCACAGTCTATACGTCTGTCTGTCACCAGGCTGTATCACATGCACTGTGATAGCTAGACAGTTGAAATTTTCACAGATGATGTATTTCTGTTGCCGTTATCACAAAAAATACTAAAAACAGAATAAAATATTGAGATTTTTTATAGGCCATGGTACGGAACCCTTCGTGCGCGAGCCCGACGCGCACTTGGCCGGTTATTTTTTATTGTGTAAGGTAAGTGACCAACACTGGTTTTAAACAGAATATCACATTGCTTCAGGACTGCTATTTAATAACACATGTCGGGCCATCGTTTTTACGCGCCTTAGGCACGTTATAACTCTGTACCTATTATGGTTATCGGGAAATTTTGTGGAGATATTTTTATATAACGATGTAGGTGAAGGTCGAGGAAACGATGGAGGGACGATATTGAAAGCTTCATAAGTGAATAGCAGCAAGCTGCCTTGGATCGTGAATCGTGGAACCAAGAAGGGGAGGCCTTTGCCCAACAATGGGACACTATATAGGCTATTAAAAACTTTTTTTAATAAACTTGTTTCCTTGTAAAAATGTTTCTGGTTAGAATCATCAAGGATAGAAGGGTAATATTTTTTTCATGTCTGCAGGTGGCTAAGACTGTCAGATTTTTCAATCTCCATAAAAGCATTTGACACTGCCTTACGACTGCTATTTAATGATAATAGCTTCTATCAATGGTCAGGGCAGAATGATGAAATCGATTGAGAACAAGGATCACTTCAAGATGCTTGTAATTCGACACAATCGCAAAAAAACAACGCAAGAATAGTTTAAATACGTTTATTGTACGTTTTTATATTTATGTTTGTTTATAATGTGCATTTATTTTTAAAATATATACAACGTGGAAGGGACGTATTCGTAATAAATCAAACCACGGGCTATACTAGATCACTATAGCATAATAAAATAAAAATCCAGTCAAAAATCCAAAAAAAAAGACATTCCCATACAAATTGCACGGGCGGCTGCACACTTTAGTATGGAAACGCCAAAATTTGTTTTTATTCTTTTTCTTTTGTTTTAATGTCATTATACTAAAGTGAATAGCTTGTGGTTTTATTTGGTTTATTTTGTTATTATATGTGCCAGTGGGACAGTTAAGGTTAATAAAAAAATAAAAAAGGTGCCCATGTATACATGTGGGTACTCTAAGTAAGTAAATAATACACCCTAATTTATTTATTTCGATGAACTTATCTAATTAAATTTGCGTCCCCCATCCCTTCTGCGATGTTCAAATATGTTTTGTCCTGATCTCTCTTTTTTAATATTTGACAAAGTAAGATTATGACAAAACTTTGGGTATAACAAACTTTTTTTATATTTATAAGAGGGATAGTAATTTTATTAGTATACATTACGTAGTTTTACAAAATTTTTGTTGCAGAAAAAGTAACTAATTAAGTTAGTTTTATCTTAATTAAAATTTCAAGGTGTTCAAAATATCAAAAGTAAAACAGGGATTCATTTTTGCATGTAGAAGTTGTGCCATCATTTTATCCGATTTTTATATCATTAGTAGTCCGCCTAGCTTAAAAACGCGTTTCTTTTAAATCTGGCCACTTCAATTAAATTAAATTTATTTTTATCAATACCTATATCAAAACCTGAAACATACAAAATACACGCACAAAAACTTTCTTTGCACAGTACTTTCGTTTTGAAATGAATTATTATAAATTATAAAAGTGCATATTAATAAAAAAAACTAAATAAATATATTAAATAATCTAAGAAAAAGTCTCTTAAAATATATGCACTTACCGTTTCATCATAATAAGGCATGAGGATAGTTAATATCCGCCTTATGTATCTGTAGCATAACGTCCAATTTCCGTTGTATCCACTACACGGGGTATAATTAGACCATAAACCATATTCTGCTTCCAAACCTATTTTGAAAAACCACTTTTATTCATTGAAAAAACCAAGCACTATTTCCACTGTTCGTTCAGTCAACAAAAGTTTAAAAACCGAATACTATTAGTTCATACCTGCCAGTAAGTTTTTATTAACGGCCAGAAAATTGTTACAGTCTTTTTGGTAAATTTTAGTTGGGAAAAGAATTAATTTTCTTTTTTTTTTGGAATTGAAAGTTTGCGTAGCGTAAAAGAGACGAAATGGCAAGCGAGCGCGACTGGTTGGGGCGACAACTGAAACTCGACTGAAGGATCGGACTATCGGACGAAAGTTAGAACGCTGAAACGCTGAAAGTCGTGTAGCGCCTGATCAAAGCTGTTTCATGGAAATTGTGTTGTTTGGCATTCCTCTATTCTTGGCGCTTGGAAAGATTGATACAAGTTTTTTAACGATAGTTTTATGACATTTCGTGGAGATTGAAGCGTGTGCATTATTGATAGGATAAGAATTATGAATGCGTGCCTACGTGACGAGAAAAATAAATGTAATAGCTATAGGTTGATGACAAGGGTCATATTATTATGTAAACTATTCAGTACAGTTAATAAAATAAAACTTAAAAAAAATAGTGTCATTATTAATTGATCTTCTCCATTTTCCACATGATTTTTGATTTGTTAATGCAGAAAAATTGTTAAAAAGAGCGCTATTTGACCAAAAAAGCATGAAGTCAGGCTTTCGTCGTTGTCATCATAACCATAGCCGCGTAACGTCCACTGCTGGACATAGGCCATAAACATGCTTTCGTATTTCATACAAATCCCAAAAAAAATGATAGTTTTGACGTTTAGAAAAGTGTCTGATTTGACTTATTGCCATCTAGCGGATACTGATAAAGATCCCAAATTAACAGACTCCCAATTTTGCAGCATTCGCTCAGATTCCCGTTTCTAGAGAATTGGCCACAGCGACTAGACATCAGACTATGTCACACCCCATTTCTTGCCCATCGTACCCCACCAGCTGCACTAAACGTGACCTTTATGAGGCCTCGGACAACGCTATAAAAGTGACATCATTCAGGAGGGAAAAATAATAATTGGGTGAGCCAACGACACGATAAGAAGAAGAAGAAAAAATCTTAACTGTAGTCTTACTGTATAAATCTCAATCGAAATTAAGACACATATTCTTATATAATACATAAGTAACTTTACTTACATCAATGTTTTTAAATGATAAAGTGTGCTCTGAACTTCTAACCTTACGAATAATTATGACTGGGTCAAAAAATATACTGAATCTGCCAGTAAGGTTATCTGTCTTATCTTATACCTTTAAACGAGCAATTCTAGTATATTTATTAATATTAATATTATTAATATATTTATATGTATATAAATTTCTGTGATCTCGAAAACGGCTTAACGATTTCGCTGAAAATTGGTATATGGGGGTTTTCGGGGGTAAACAATCGATATAGATTAGCCTTATGTTTGGGAAAACGCGTGTTTTTGAGTTTTCATGCGTTTTTCTTTCCACGCAGAATATGGTCGCTAATTTCGTGACGTCGGCCGCTATCCGTTTTGGCTCAGCAGTTTAGGATGCGGACCGCTAGAAAGAGTGTTACGGGTTCGAATCCCACTCAGTGACTTACTTTTGTTTTTTTTATGTTTAAGATTATATATAATTTTCTATTTTGTATTGCTTTTAGACAACTTTAAAAAAAAATTAGTTAATGTTTAAGATGTAACCGAGCAAAGGTCGGTCACCCAGGTACAAATTTTAAAAAACAAACCGACTTTAAAACTACACAATCGATCCAAGGAACACATATCGTTATATGAAAAATATATATAGCCATACAAACTCAGCTGGTTATCGCTCGACTAGACGTGGGAAACCAGAAAATAATTTTTCATATTTGACGACATCCGTGGCGTTATGGTTAACATGCCTGTCCCCTAATCAGGAGGTCTCGGGTTCGATCCCCGGTCAGGTCAAGATGGAAAATGTTCTTTTTCTGATTGACCAGAGTCTTGGATGTTTAACTTTATACCTATACTAGCTGTAACCCGCGACTTCATCCGCGTAGAAGTCGAAAATGGTTCTAATAGAATTTTTAATTGTTATCCCCGTGGTTTGAGCTGTTCGTTGATATATCAGTCAGTCACCAATAAGTCGGTTTCCTTTTTTCCTGTTCCCGTGCAACGGAACGCTTCAGCATGGCCTAGGTAGTAGGTCACCCCATTTCATCCCTCTAGAGGTAATATTTTTAAAAATTCTTAATCACGTATTAATTCAATTATCGCCAGGCGTACTCCTGCGAAGTTTTGAATAAAATGGTCTCACTAATCTTTTTTCTCCATACAAACATTGGACCTCCGTTTCGCTTAGTGCACCTCTAGACCTCGTAAGGAACCTATGTGCCAAATTTGGAGTCTCTAGACCCAGCGATTTGGACTGTGACTTTGTATTTTAATCAGTCACCAATAAGTCAGTTTTTATTTTGCCGTTTTCTTTTTTTGCCGTTCCCATTCCCGTTCCTGATCTCATTCTTGTTCCCATTCCCGTTCCCTTAATTTGCTAATCAGCGAGAGAGAGAGAGAGCGACGGAACGTTTATACATGGCCTAGGTAGGTCACCTTATTTCATCCCCCTAGGGGTTCAATTTTGAAAAATCCTGAAACCGGTATTTCTGGTTTACCGCCAGGACTACGTCTGCAAAGTTTTGAATTAAATGGTCTTACTAATCTTATTTCTCCGTACAAACGTTGAACCCCCGTTTCTCCCCCTTACCCCTAGGGGGGTTCACGGAGGTGAATTTTGAAAAATCCTTTCTTAGTGCACCCCCTTAGCCCGCACAAGGAACCTATATGCCAAATTTGGAGTCTCTAGGCCCAGCGGTTTGGGCTGTGTGTTGATATGTCAGTCAGTCAGTCAGCTTCTCCTTTAATATAAATAGATTGTATTCTCTTATAAGATGTTTATTGAAATTAGGTGACGTCAAAGACAATTTTGTTTACAGTTAAATACTCTAAATCAAAAACATATTTATTTGGATAAAGATTATGTTATGTTGATACAACTCTGACAAATAAATTGTAATAATGCATTAATTTCGACCAAATTTGATTATCATAAAAACGGTTATTGTGGGTTAATCTTAAAAGATAGACATATACTTTCGGGGACATTTTTTTTAGATAATTTAAAGAGGAATAATTCATTCATACATATTTTTAGGGTTCCGTACCCAAAGGGTAAAAACGGGACCCTATTACTAAGACTTCGCTGTCTGTCCGTCTGTCTGTCACCAGGCTGTATCTCAAGAGCAGCGATAGCTAGACAGTTGAAATTTTCACAAATTATGTTTTTCTGTTGCCGCTACAACAAAAAATACTAAAAACAAAATAAAATAAACATTAAAGGGGGCTCCCATATAACAAACGCGTTTTTTCATAGATAATGGTAAGGAACCCTTAGAGCGCGAATCCGATTCGCACTTGGCCGGTTTTTTTTGGGTATCTCGAACGGGTTTTCGCAGCGCACGCAACGGAAGCCCTCAAAGATGAATAGTTTTCCCCGTTTTTTCCACATTTTCGACTGTTTCTTCGCTTCTGTTAGTCTCAACGTGATGTTATATAGCCTAAAGCCTTCCTCGATAAATGATCTTTCCAACACAAAAATAATTTTTCAACTCGAACCAGTAGTTCCTAAGACTAGCGCGTTCAAACAAACAAACAAATAAACAAACAAACTCTTCAGCTGTATAATATTAGTATAGATGTATTTATTGTAAAATATAGTATCGTTGAGTTAGTGTCCCATAACACAAGTCTCGAACTTACTTTGGAGCTAATTCAATCTGTGCGATTTGGGGAAAGTTTTTCAATATCGTGGACTGAATCCACCCTTTAAAAAGTTTCAGTATATTTTATTCGACCCTGTATATGAACAAAGAAACGTTTAGCTTTAGCTCTTTAAAAATTCCTAGAAGCTAATGGCGATGGAATTGAAAACATCATTGCAATGAACATCTGTAATAAAATTGTTTGTTCCAGTGCGCAAGTGGTATTTTCCCGGTATAAAAAACACATAATATTAATTGTCTAGATCGATTCAACGAATTTGCTGGCAGCAAACGAATTTGGTGGCCACTGCATGTCAAGGTTATATTTTTAGATGATACCATAGTTTGGAATATTATTGAAAAGATGTTTTTTTTTATTACGTGCAGGCCATCACGTCTTTATCCCTTATAGGGTAAACAGAGTGGAGTTTTACGACTCTAAGACAGAGCCCGGTGCTGCAAGATGCATGCATAGGCACGAAAGTGGGAAAATTAATATATTATTGACTAACAAAAGCCCGTGACTTCGTTCGCGTGGACTTTATGACTCCGGAAAATTCTTATCAGGCTGAACAACTTTTTTAAGGCGTCATTTTTTATATTTCTTATAGTTTAGATGGACCATTATGGCCCTGCATCAGGTGTTCCATTTTCTAAAATAGAATCTACCCTATATGTCGCCCAGCCTTAACAGCTATACAAAAAAAAGTTTCATTCAAATCCGTCCAGTATTTGCGGAGATTAGCGTGTACAAACCGACAATTTTTTTAAAATTTTTAAATAATAATAAATAAATAAATATATAGGGACAAATTACACTGATTGAGCTAGCACCAAAGTAAGTTCGAGACTTGTGTTATGGGATACTAACTCAACGATACTATATTTTATAACAAATACATATAAGAGCCAAGACCCAGGACAATTTGAAAAAGGCCATTTTCCAACTTGCCCTAGCTAGGGATCGAACCCAGGACATCCGGATTGGCGCGCGGTCTAGCGTGTTGACCATTACGCCACGGAGGTTGTCTTACTCTATTACTATTTCTGTATCGCCCATTTTGCTTTTTGGAAATATATTTAATGTACAGGCAATTTTTTTTTATTGTTATATTATATGCTAAACTATAAGAAATATAAAAATGACGCCTTAGCAAAAGTTGTTTCGGCTGATGAGCATTTTCCGTAGTTATAAAGTCCACGGGCTTCGAACAAAGTCGCGGGCTTCGGATAGTATTTAATAAACACAATATTATTTGACCCAGCAATCACAACTATACAATAAAATAATAACTATTCTATACTATAGTAACAATACTATTTCCTCAATTGATTTTTTGACCTTGTAGGAAGAAAAGCAGCTAAAACCTCCAACTTTTCTTCGAGGCCATCAATGTAAGAATGAGTGATTGAGTGTTTGCAAAATTATTCACGAAGTTACAGATTTATACAAAACCCATCTGTATTATAGTTTTGTAATATATAATTGAATATAAATATGGTACCATTGCACGGGAAACGATAAGAATCGGTCTATATGAACGACTTTTTTATGTAGATATGTAAGTTTTGACATTGTAAAATACGACATATTAATAAATACTGCTTTACTAAAAAAAAAATTTACTCCTTTTTAGGGTTTACTATCCAAAAGGCTGCTAAAGGGACCCTCTAAGTAAGACTTCGCTATCTGTCTGTCTGGCTCTATATCTCTTAAATCGTAATAGTTAGATATATAAGGGCAGCCAAACTGTTGGGTCGCCGCTCCTCCTAACACTCGCCCTGAGCATGATGGTTTAACCCATTGACCGCCGTGGATTCCAAACACAATAGTAAAACAATCAAGGTGTATCAAAAATTGCCGTGTGGTTTTCGGCAGAGTAAAATAGTGCCACTCCAAGTCCTCCCGTGGATGTTGTAGAAGGCGACTTAGGAAATACAAGCTAAACAAAGCTTATCAACATCAATGAGACCTCTCCAACCCGTCTGGCCAGCGAGGAGCGTGTAGGCCAATTCATCTGGCTGCTCTGGCCAAGAATGGCTCAGTTATGTAGTACAGAGAGGGTCATGCTCCTGCAGTGGAGATGGGAAGACCTGATGATGTATCAAAAATTATACATATGGCGCTGAGCGTGTTAAACCTTTCGAAACTTATATTTAAACGTTATTTTTTACCGATTTAGTACTATGGCCACTAAAACAATAAATAATAAGAATAAAAAAAGTTAAAAATTAAAGGGGCTCTCATGCAAGAACGTTGTTTTTAAATCAATCTTTATAATGGCATTAACAAAATACATGGAATTTTTATCGCTTTTATACCTATTTTATTTTAACTCGCATTATAAATAAAATATGAGATAATATAAATTTTAATTAACTAATTAATGAGCTTGTTAAAAGCATTTGTTTTGACGCTGTTGTAATAGCAAATTCTAAAAATAAAATAATGTTAAAAATTAAACTGGGTCGTCAAACAAGAACATGTTTTCTTTTACAGAGCTTTTAACTCGATCTTTATAATGACATGTACGGAACCCTTCATGTACAAATCCAACTTGCACTTGACCAGTTTTTTATAAAGCCATGGTTTACGTCACTAATACCACAGAGTACTTAGTTACGTCACTAATAATATACTACGTACAACTAATACTTTGATTCTTTTGTGAAGAATAATAAACTACTTAAGTTTCATTATCAAGTCACAAGTCTAAATTATTTAACCAGTAATGGTTCAAACCGAATCCATTTGTACGTAACCGTGGAATCAAGTGAATATTAAAGACCCCGTGTTTATTTTTCAAAAAGGAGAATGTTATCAATAATTAGTTGCGATCTTTTTTATAAATGATCACCAATTATTCGAAGATGTTTGGACCGATACGGAAATTTGTTTGTTTTGTTTGCAAAGTTTTGTAAAGTCAGGTCCCATAGAGATTTTATTAAAATTGATAGTGTAGTATGGGAGTGAAGTTGGTCTTTAGTTTTGAAAAATTACAAGCTATGGCTTACGTCACGTCGTAATGCTTTGATTCTTTAGTTATTTGAGATAAGCAATAAAAGAATAATAGACCATCTAAATTATAATAACAAGTTAAGAAATTTAAATGTAACGTGCGAAACTTCCGCGGTCCAGTGGGTAAGTCGTTTGCCTTACGACCCCGAAGGTGGTGGGTTCGAATCCTGCTGGGAAGCATATTTTGTGAAAAGTTGTTTCCAATCTGCTTGGGATATTGCAGATTTAAATCACCTAATTATCAAAAAGTAAAATGATTCCATGTTTCGAAGGCACGCATAAAATGTGGGTCTCGAACGCCATCTAGCGTTTGCTCAAAAATCTATCCAAGGATTGGTACTGGTTTAGGATTAGGATTGGTTCTGGTTTACTCTTTGGGTTGCGGAGGTCACACTATAGTAGCTCTGTTTAAAAACCTACGTTAGGTAGCGGACCCCGGGCTCTGAAGCTTTACCGCTGAGGATGCAACCAGGAACACGCTTGGATGATGATCATTAGTTAGGTACGTCTGATTTACTATATACATTTTAATGGCACGTTAAATTCATGTCACGTAGGCTCATGTGAATAGACCACAGTTTCAATTAGCATATTGCATTCAAACCGTGATGTGAAACCCATAATATTAAGCCGATATTGCAACCAATAAATCAATCCAAATATGTAACCTACGGCTAACTAACTTGGGGAATGAAAATTTTGTTTGGTTTTCCTTGTAGTTTATACTGCTTACAAAATATTCGATAGTGCTGTAGCCTTTGCTGAAGAGTGTGCGTTTCCCGAGTGAGTGAACGTCATCGCGACTAGTGATGTGCCGTTCTTGATAATTTCGAAAAATGTCCGAAAAGGTCTGGAAAATTTCCGAGACAGAACATTGGGCACTTTTATATGGAAAAAAATCCCACGGCGGACAAAGATTAAACATGCCTCATTTAAAAGCTTTACACCTCTAGCTATGGTGACTTGGGGCGCATTATTGTAAGGTAGTGGCTTATTGAGCTATGATGAGTCAATTATGTGTGCCTATAAAAGATTATATTTTTTTTCTTTGCATATTTTTTATCAGTCTGAATTTGTGTCACACTGATGAGCAAAGACCTCCCCCTTTTCTTTTTGCTCATCCCTACTCAGGGAAACAGCCCGCCAGTTCGTCATTAAATGAAATATAGTAAATAATAATAATACGCATTGTCTTCATCACGGGGTAGATAAACAAAGCCTCAGGCTGTACAATCCAAAAGCCACCATTAGACTTTTTGCGCGTCGTGTGCGTTACTGCATGTGATTCTATGGATTCTATTTTCACAGACTAAAAAGTGCGGCATGGATTAGTCTGTCGTTTGCGTTTGGCCTTAACGTGTAATATAAGATTGAGAGTTGTAAATTGGATTTAAAACATATTGACAGGTTCCTGCCCATAGATAAGGATTGCCTACCACGCTCATGTCCTTAAACGATTCATACGATTTGCGTGAAAAAAGCAGTGCCCTTCTGTGTCCATCTGAGTACACTATCAAAAAAGGCTTCAAAAGGTTTCTGAACTTATGAAGGCTATATGTCTTTCTTTGGAACAGGAAATTAATACTTTTCTGGACATAAATATATGTGCCGTCGCCGAGCGCGATTAGGCTTAATTATGATAATAATATGACATACATTCTTAAGAAGTGAAAAATTAAAGATATGACATATAAATATTTATTTTCTCAGGATTCCCAGAACAGAAAAAAATATAAATGTACAGCGATAACGTTAATAGTAATATCTACCAACTCTGATAAGTTTCGTTTGTATCCGCTACTTTTCATATAGTGGGGCAAAAGTGCCCAATGTTCTTTCTCATAAGAAATTTCTTTAGGAAATTTTGTCATATTGATACAAATATACATATTCACAGATACACACACATATATAGTACAGTATATAGATAAACATATATATATCCTCAGAAAAGCCCCGATGACCCGCGCGCTGCGTAATCTCAACCAGATTGCTTACAGAATAGACCTGTTTGCCTGTTCTCTGAGCGAATTCATAAGAACGGCTATGTATGTAATGTGTTATAATAATTAATTGCTTTTCTATCGTATTGGTTCACACTGTAAAGATAGATTTCAGCTATGTTGAAATAAAAAATAAAAATAAAAAAAATAAAAATATTTATGTTTACGTTCCTTGCGGAAAGTTGTTCAATATCATGAACTAAATTCACCCATAAAAATAGTTTCAGTATATTTTGTTAGACCTGCATACAAACTTTATGGCCGTGTTGCTTCCGGCCTAGAATAGCTAGACAACTCAGGCAGGTGGTCGGTATAAATACTTTTTTCCACACTAGTTTATTAAACTACTATGTTAATGCATGTATTTTATCTTACCTTTTGTTTCCAGAGCAAAACTTGAATGAACTCGTCCATGATTTGTAAAAACACTAACTTGAAACACACAATTTTCAATTAAAGATATAGTTTTTTTAAGTTTTAATGCAACTGTCTTTACTAAGGTAATTATAGAATACGAAAAGTATGATTTTAAATGCGTAATTGAGATTGCTTAAAACTGGAAAGCCCGACTGCATATAAAAGATTATTTCGGCTCCAAAACATAATACAAAGTTGCTTCCGGCGAGCGACAGAAATATCCTCAACTGAAAATATCTTACAATATTTATTTAAATGTGGCACGACTTGTCAACAACCGTCGACAGTCATCGCGAACCGTTCACAACTAAATGATGCGATTACTTTTTGTCATGAAGTGTCTTTAAGTGATTTGCATGCAAATAAAATTTAAATCAGCTCGCCGAATAAAATGTGTGCGTAAGAAATTCGGGCGTAAACATATAAATCATTCCTTATAAGCTAAACAATAAAGTAATATCATTTTAATGACGTATGAGGGTCAATTCAAACCGAGACGGAAAGCGAAAAGACGTGACTCACACTTAAAAAAATATAGAACTGGTTACCTATCACAAACTAGAATTCTTTAGTTACGAATTTGAAAATACCAAAAACGTTTCGTAATTTTTTTATTTTCAATATTTTCATTTGACCGAAATCTCTTATTCCATCTGGTTGAAATTCCGATTTTCGATTGTTATATTTTTGAAAGGTATATGCTTTGTATTGCAACCTAACGTTAAACCGATGATACTATTTCTATATGTTTCATAAAGAAAATAATTATTTAACCTAAAAATTATTTTCCCTATTATTAAAATACAACATGACAAATACCAAATAATTTAAATAATAATTTTGAAATCCAAAATGTTTATATATACAGAGTATATACTTTGTAGTTATGTTCTATTTGTGTGTTTGTCATGTTGTGCGGCTTGGGGTGGCCCAAGGGCCACCCCGCCGCAACCTGAACCTACCTATAGCGCTCTGTCACAAGGTTTTTGTTTTAATAAGTAGGTTTAAACACATTTGTGTTTGTGTGTATTCATGTTGTGCGGCTTGGGGTGGCCCAAGGGCCACCCCGCCGCAACCTGAACCTACCTATAGCGCTCTGTCACAAGGTTTTTGTTTTAATAAGTAGGTTTAAACACATTTGTGTTTGTGTATATTCATGTTGTGCGGCTTGGGGTGGCCCAAGGGCCACCCCGCCGCAACCTGAACCTACCTATAGCGCTATGTCACAAGGTTTTTGTTTTAATAAGTAGGTTTAAACACATTTGTGTTTGTGTGTATTCATGTTGTGCGACTTGGGGTTGCCCAAGGGCCACCCCGCCGCAACCTGAACCTACCTATAGCGCTCTGTCACAAGGTTTTTGTTTTAATAAGTAGGTTTAAACACATTTGTGTTTGTGTGTATTCATGTTGTGCGGCTTGGGGTGGCCCAAGGGCCACCCCGCCGCAACCTGAACCTACCTATAGCGCTCTGTCACAAGGTTTTTGTTTTAATAAGTAGGTTTAAACACATTTGTGTTTGTGTGTATTCATGTTGTGCGGCTTGGGCCACCCCGCCGCAACCTGAACCTACCTATAGCGCTCTGTCACAAGGTTTTTGTTTTAATAAGTAGGTTTAAACACATTTGTGTTTGTGTGTATTCATGTTGTGCGGCTTGGGCCACCCCGCCGCAACCTGAACCTACCTATAGCGCTCTGTCACAAGGTTTTTGTTTTAATAAGTAGGTTTAAACACATTTGTGTTTGTGTGTATTCATGTTGTGCGGCTTGGGCCACCCCGCCGCAACCTGAACCTACCTATAGCGCTCTGTCACAAGATTCAAATGTGATATAGAATTATCCAAAAACGTAATGTTTAAATACATAGTGTTAATCTTCTAAAGTAAATCATTTAGCCTGTTAATATAATATTAAAATATTAAAATTATACATATTAAAATTATTGTTACTTAAATTATTGTTACTTAAATAAGAGTTATTTATTATAATATATTAATCCTGCATGTACAAAATTACTGTTAATAAAATAAAAGTTATTGAAAATCTGTGTAAATAATCATTTGGAAGAAGTTATTTCTATTATTAATACTTCTAGAAAATAAAATTCTTGTTACCAAATAAATTTTCAAATAAAAATTACATATTTTGATTTTCGGTCGATAGTTTTTATAGAAGACGAAAAATATATTTATTGAATTTACATAAGCAGAAAATATGGTAAAGAACCCATTTGGCATTTAAAACTTCGTTGTACCGTTTTCGAACAAATAAAAATCGAAGAAAAAAAAATCTATTTTGTGATAGGTTACCATAGAACTTGTTTACTACACTACTTAATAATTTTTCAAAGCTTACAAACTAACTTCGTCTGCAAACTACACCACCGATGCTATGGGACCACCTGACAAGTATGCCTTTTCAAACAATAAGAGAATTTTTCGAGTTGGTTCTCACGTCTACAAATATTCGGTTAACATACATTAAAAATCTTACCAATGATAACCTCCTGCTTTTTGAAAATTAATTAAAAAGATATAACGTACAACGGTGCGCTGCGCATCTAAATAATAATAGATAAATTTATAGGGAAGGCGAATTATACTGATTGAGCTAGCCCCAATGTAAGTTCGAGACTTGTTTTATGGGATACCAACTCAAAGATACTATAATTTAAAACAAATATACTTATAGATAAACATCCAAGACCCAGGTCAATTTGAAAAAGGCCATTTTCCAACTTGCCCTGACCGGGGATCGAACCCGGGACCTCTGGGTGGCGGACTAGCATGGTGACCATTACGCCACGGAGGAGGGCTTGGCTCTACGTTTTTATTTTTCAAAATCTGTCAAAATTGATTCAAAAGTTGTCCGTTCTTTTCCGCTAGGTTTGTAGTAATGTCTAAATTCAATGCAGATAGAGTTAAAAATATATAAAGGTTACAGTATGAAAACCATGACGTAATGAAAAGTATTTCTAGTATGTTTACTTTTTTTGTAACATGTTGTTTTTGTAAAGAATTGAAAAAGGTCATGTCACGTAATCTATTAGTTACGTTATGTTTTTGAAACTGAGACTTATCAAGCCTACTAGATCAATGAACCAGAGGTATTGGCTTTCAATAAGAAATCTGAGCAATGACTAACATTCTGGAAGGAAGTCTAGAATGTTCGAAATTCATAATGAAAGATCAATATTTATTAGTTTGAGCCAACGACACATGGAAAAAAAGATCGCAATTGGAAAAATTATTTATTTATTAAATCTTAAATGACCTTAGTGGTACAAAAGGTGGACTTAATGCTAGCGCATTGTCTACCGGTCAGCCTTTAGATAAAAGAGAAATAATTTATTTAAATTTTAAAATATACACGGTAATTTCTTATTGTTTCTTTGGACCAAGGGCCACATTATAAGGATCGTTAGTAAAATTTAATTAGCTAGTCAAAATAAAAATTAAAAAACAAAGTAAAATCGTGAGATCTATTAGTACTACCGCCAGGCACCGCCTCCGTCCGGCCGGCCGGAGTTCATCGAGGTCATGCGGTAGTTTTGGTCGGTCATAACTACGTGGTCTCGATTTGTTTATCTTATGTCATACACCAATTTGGATTACGTATATGGATCGAGGAATTTATTCACAATACGATTTTTTTTCGAAAACCAATGAAAAGTCAGCATGTTGCACAAAATAAGTAAGGGGTAAATACGTAACTATATAAAAAAGAGCTGCATTATTCATTTCTTTATATTAAAATACGTAATATTTTTTAAATTGAAAAATAGTTGTGTATATTAGCATATATGTACGTTATAGTGGTTATAACACAGGAGGCGGAATTTTCGTGCCCGAGCCGAAAGCGAGGGCGTGATAGAGCCGAGAGAGTTTAACAAATATACGCACGTATATCGCACGTTTTTCAACACACGTATATCTAAACTGATTTTTATTTTAACCGGTAAAAAACCCGCACCATATTTATAAATGTCCACGTTCATTGTCTTACTATTGTGTCTGGTATTAGTGGTAAAGGAACGGTTAAATAAACTCAACCATAAAACTGTGAAGCACACGGCTGCTTTCCCACCGTAATACTTATTAAAATCAGCGCGGCTGGCCAACCATTACTAGCTGGTGCCACAAGGCAGTGGGCGTGTTCGGAATTTGAGAAAAAAAAAAAATATTGCTGTTGCATAACATAACTTCACTATTTGCGTTTATAACGCAAGCGTGTTTTATGAGCTACTTTATATATGTCTAAAGCCGATGAAATACAATGAGATCCACTTTACGAGCAAGAATGTTGAAAAAACAATTAATATACAACATGGAAGAGACATACCCGTAATGAATCGAACCACAGGCTATACTAGATCACTATATTTTAATGATATTAAAATAATATTCAAAAAACTTTGTACTGTAAATGCTAGGAGAGCAATATTATATATTCAGATTTGTCGCTGCTACAGTAAACAATGGGCAAAATTTAAAACAAGTGCCAAGAAAGGGTAATTCATTCCTTTATTTTTACCCATTCTTTGAAAGTTAAACTAGATCTTTTATCATTTTAGGGTTCCGTACCCAAATGGTAAAATCGATAAACTATTACTAAGATTTCACTGTCTATCTGCGTCACCAGGCTTTTTCTCGAGAACTGTGATAGACAGACAGTTGAAATCTATACATTTCCTAGGAAGATGTGTCTATTAAAAATATTTCTACAAGTGTTGTATAGTATGACTCTATCTTTAATTTGACTATCGATAATTGATCTCGAAAAACCTTCACAATATCGATACAACTATCCATATCGATAAGAAAGTCTAATAAGCGGCCAAGTGCGAGTCGGACTCGCCCATGAAGGGTTCCGTAGTAGTATTTTTTTAAAATTTTTATATTTGAGTTGATTAAATGAAAGGTAAATTGCAGTTTATGACATATTAAAAAAAAACTTCTTACTAGATCTTGTTCAAACCAATTTTCGCTGGTAGTTTTCATGGTAATGAACATCATATATTTTTTTTAGTTTTATCATTCTCTTATTTTAGAAGTTACAGGGGGGGGACACACACTTTTTTCCACTTTGGAAGTGTCTCTCGCGCAAAGTATTCAGTTTAAAATAAAATGATATTAGAAACCTCAATATCATTTCTGAAGACCTATCCATAGATACCCCACACGTATGGGTTTGATGAAAAATATTTTTTTGAGTTTCAGTTCTAAGTATGGGGAACCCCCAAAATTTATTGTTTTTTTTCTATTTTTGTGTCAAAACCTTAATGCGGTTCACATAATACATCTACTTACCAAGTTTCAACAGTATAGGTCTTATAGTTTCTGAAAAAAGTGGCTGTGACATACGGACGGACAGACAGACAGACAGACATGACGAATCTATAAGGGTTCCGTTTTTGCCATTTGGCTACGGAACCCTAAAATCTAATTTTAATTCGTGTACCCTAATTAGGATTGATAGTTTTTTTTTAACTTTTAATAAATAAATTATTTGTTACAGTTTATAATATAAAATGTCACAAAATAGTGTCATTTTTTAGGGTTCCGTAGTAAACAAGGAACCCTTATAGTTTCGCCATGTCTGTCTGTCTGTCTGTCTGTCCGTCCGCGGTCCTACTCAGAAACTATAAGTACTAGAAAGCTGTAATTTGGCATGGATATGTATATCAGTCATGGCGAAAAAGTCGTTAAATAAAATATGGAAACAAATTTTTTTTAGGGTAGCTTCCATACAAGTGAAGAGGAAGTCAATATTTTTTTTTCTACAAACACATTGTGTGGGGTATCGTTAAATAGGTCTTTCAAAAATATTGTGAGCTTGGGAACACTATTTTTGGATTTAGGGATCCGTGTCTGAAATATTTAGGTTTAAAGTGAATTTTTTTGTTAAAGTCACGTGTCCCCCCCATATAACTGATAAACGGTTATATATGGACACGTGAAAAAATCACAGCTATAGTATATATAATGTAGTTTATAGGAAAACTATCAGAGCTAAGTAGGGTTAACAAATTAAAAAGTTATAGACGATCAACTTATAAAGTGTACTCGAAAAGGAAAATTTCGTACAAATTCAATAGATACTTAGACGTTTTAGTAGCATGAACTCAAAGTTGGCATTTGCAACTACGGAACCCTACACTGCGCGTGGCCCGACACGCACTTGGCCAATTATCATTGATTATATAATTTTCAAAATGATTTTAGATTAATTAATGCTGAAAAACTGTTATTAAAAGAACCATTGGACTCCAAAACTAAATTTTAAATTTGAAAAAATTAAAATAAATCGCCTCTTGCATACTAAAATGTACAGCCACCGTGGCAAATTGTATAGGAATGTCGTTTTTTTTTGTAATTTGACTGTTATTTTATTGACCGAGCGAGCGAAGCGAGCGAAGCGTCTCAGTTTCGAGACTAGCCAAAAATTCTTTTGTCCGTCTGTCTGTCTGTCTGTCTGTCTGTCTGTCTGTCTGTCTGTTCTCGCCTACAGGTCGCATTTCTTAACCGATTCTCATGAAATTTTGTAAGCAGGTTCAGCAACTACATAGAATTTTTTTGTCGAGCCAGTTTTTCGAAATTTTTCAAAATGGCGGTAATATGGGGGTTTAAAATTTTAAAACTGTCATATATTCGCCATTTCAAAATATTTTCAAAAATGCCATAAGACTTTTTTGTTGCCGTTATAAAAACGATGTTTTTTTATTTGAACAACTTTTTTGTTTGAACAATTTTTTTATACGTTATAGGTACTTAAACTGGTTTAGGGTGCCTCGCGAAGTCTAGCTGACTAAGCCGTGACGGATATACAATACAAATCTTCTTACAACATATACTAAAACTATTTAAGGGTAAATTCAGTCCGGGTTACTGAACAACTTTCTTACAAATACATACACCCTGGGGTCCACGAAGTAATTTCTCTGAATAACTATTATGGTTATTATTTTGAGTTTCACAAGTAAATCTATAAATTTTGATCATATTTAACCGACTTAAAAAAAGAGTTTTGCTTATTTTTCAATTAGTTTTTTTTCAGTTTTTGCTTATTTTGAATAATTGTTGGCTTGTTAATTAAATTTAGCAATTTTGTTGAGGGAACTTTCGTTCAATCGCTATCGCTGCTTATCTGTGCTTTTGTAGTAGTATTAGTAATTATGCTACGAACTAACAAGAGATCAACAGCAACCAAAGCCCGCGAAATAGCTTTACGAAAAGAATAAGAAACCAATGAGCAGCGATAAGAGCAATACAAATAAACATTTAAACGAAAACCCATTAATAGTTATCTGGTTTTTCCAACAACGAGCTGACTTTGTCATTTGAAAAATGATGGGTCATTTTTCGGTGAAAGACTTCTGGTACAGAACTGAATTTAAGCATCACGGTAGACCTCATATCCATGGGATTGTATGGTTGGAAGGTGCTCCTGACATTTTAGAGCTAAATCGAAAGTCATTTAAAGAAAGGGCTGTGATTGGCAACTATTTTGGAAATTTGGTCACAACCATGAATCCGCATATCGGTAAACCTGCACCGATAATTCATCCAAATCAGGTACATAATTCTGAAATAATAATCGCGAGGTCTAAGTTCGTGGCGAACTACTAGTTATTATTATGCTGTAGTTATCTACGTGGTTCGATTTACTACAGATATGTCCCTTCTACGATGTATAAACAATTCGGAAAAAAGGTTTTTTTTTTAAATACAGAGTTCCCGTTGAAAAAGTTGTTTAAATTGACGGGTTTATTCATCCCATCCAGAATATGTCAACATATTTACATTATGTATGTACTTATTTTATTATATCTGGACGAGCGGGAAAGGAAAGAAGGTTACCTGGCTATACAAGTGATGAAAGGACTCCTCTGCACTGGTTTTTCCTTGTGCTCGAACAAAGTCAAGTCAAAGTCAAAGTCAACAGTCTTCAAAAGGGGGTTGATTACAAGCACTCACTGACACGAAATACACTTTCTCACTCTAGTAGTCTTTTAAATTTAAATTATAGAACGCATCCGTACGGATATTACATTTTTCGGCCATCTTGATTTCACAGATCAGAGAGAAGAAGGAAGGAGACGGAGAGGGGCGGGGGGAATCAGTTGATTCGTAGGTGGTTAATTTGTAAAAGAGAGTATACCTAAATGCGTGTTTTGAATGAGTATGTATATAAAATGAGCGGGTGTTTTTTTTAAAGTAAACTAATAAAATAAATAAATAAAACATTTGGCAAAGACAATATCTGTCATTCATCCTATTTTAAGGCTTACTAATGACTT
Organism: Acrobasis consociella; assembly: GCA_963555685.1. Classification (NCBI taxonomy): domain Eukaryota; kingdom Metazoa; phylum Arthropoda; class Insecta; order Lepidoptera; family Pyralidae; genus Acrobasis; species Acrobasis consociella. The sequence goes on from OY743127.1 coordinate 5,181,354, forward strand.
CCTATACGTGAGATGTCTATTGTTTCTGATGTGACGGATTATGGGAAAGGTTATTTGTTATAATGACAAAGGAAAAAGATGACAAGCTATATTGATGATATTTTGCGTGAGAGTTCAATGGACGATGATAATGAACATGAAATAGAACCTTGTTTTTGTATAATAATGCTTTTATCATTGAAATATCCATAGTCAATATTGAACTCCTGGTATCTTCCACGCTTATTTAAGTTTTAATCGTAAATGCCGAGGGAGGGAATGAGCAATAATTAGAATCCTTCCGTGCTGGTCTGGGTGAAAATAAAAAACTTAAAAGTACCAGCTGCTTCTCTTCCCGCGCAGATCGTAAAAACCGATCGAGAAAATTAGCAAAAATGCAAATCATGTTAATAAGCTATGTGGCTAGCAACCCATCACTATTTTGAATCTTTTTTCCACATTCTCGCTAAAAGTGGATTTTGAGCTTGCGGTCCTAAGCTCTTTCTGCCTGGAGCTGCAAGCTCAAAAATACTCTGTCTGCCCTATTAGAGATAAAGACGTGATGGTATGTTTATGTTAATAATGTAGACATTTCTGTTAAGTTTACTTATTCACAAATTTTATCACGTCAGCCACACATATTTTCTAATTAGTGCCGTGTGGTTTCCGACAGACTAGAATAGCACCACTCCAAGTCCTTCTGTGAATGTCTCCATGCGACTTAGGAAATACTAAGCTTATAAACATCAGCGAGACCTTTCCGCCACATCTGGCCAGCAAAGAGAGTGTCGGCCAAATCCTCTGGCTGCTCTGGCCAAATATGATTTTGGTAGTACAAAGAGAGTCGTCCTTCTGCAGTGGAGACTGAAAAAGACCTGATCATGATGATGATGAGCCACAGTACATATTTTCTACTTGCTCCAGTGGTTGACCAGGAGAGAATGCCATATGGCATTAGGTCCGCCACTTGTACATTTTTAAACTCTGCAATAGTTTAAATACATGATTTAAAAAAAAACCCCTTCTCAATCAACATCACGCTTGCGGTCAAGACTCGCATGACTCCATATGGTGGGGCCTTCCATTGTTTTACTATGGTGTCTGGTATTGGCGAACCTCAATTACTTCTTCTTTTTATCGTGTGTGTTAGTGACTTACACTAGTGTCAGAGTTTTAAACCGCCTTAAAGGCCTCTGACATGGTTTTAGGTGAAGACCATTGTCAAAGACAGTGACCGGGACCGACGGCTTAACGTGCCCTCCGCAGCATGGATCATCTTATTTATCAGACAATCAGGTGATCAGCCTACAATGTCCTAACCAAACTAGGACAATAACACAAAGTCGTATCCTCAAAGACTTAAAGCATATCAATCATAATTACATTTTTATCATGCATGAAAGAGTTATGAATGTTGAAGAAGCAAAAGAGGTTTGCAAGCATCGTAGTAAGTGAAAATCCATAGTCTCTGCCTACCCCCATGGGAAATATGTAAATATGTATGTATGTATGCATGATTACATTTTTGCCCTTATATCGATCGGCTTTTTCGATTTGCATGAAAAAAGAAGCAGCTGGTACAATCTTACCCTCGTATTTATAAAAAATCACTACCGTTTGCCTATTTTAGTTAAAACATCTTCTGTCCCTTTCACTCTTCAATATTTTACATACCTAGTAAGAACGAGAAAACACATTTTGACTAAAACTATAGCACGTTTGTTAACTTATACGAATATGGAGGTTAGTTTTTCTTTTCTCCCAGACCAGCATGTATGTAATATCTATTGGTGTAGACGCCGTAGGGGAAAATGCTGCAATGCTGCAGTCCAGTTTAATTACGCTTCTTCTGCAGCAGTATAGAGATTTTTAATTATAAATCACTTTTGGTTAGTAAAACTCCAAGTTAAAGTGGGATTGGGCAGGCCACGTATGCCGGATGCACCCAGACAGGTGGACAAAATTGATCACAGAATAGATTTCTGCAAAAATCGGACAAGCCTAGAAAATGTTGGAATGATGACATCAGATAGTTTGAGAAGAAGTGGCCACAGGTCGCACTGGATTAGTGAAAGGATATTGAATTTGGGGAGACCTGGAAAATAAAGGTTAGTAAAAAAGTTAGTAAAACTAGATCACGTGAATGTAACAACTTGTATGGCGTGGAAAGATATATTTTTATTTGGTAGATACTTTTTACTATGTAAACGCTAAATAATGAATTTAAAGATTTCATTCCATTTGTTTTTTTTTCGAATTGGAAATAATTCCAGCTGGACTGTGTCAGTGACATTTGTTCTCCCCCAATTCCCTCATTTCTAATTCGATCACGAGAAATACCTGGCAAAGCCCTCTCCATAGCACGTTGAGTGACCTTGAGCCTTCTTATGAGACCCGTAGTAAGGTACCACGTTTGAGCCATAAGTCATTTTAAAACAGTTTAAATATATAAAAAATAAGACAATTTATTTTATAGTTCTTATAGTTTAGCTGGACCATTATGGTTCTGCATCTGGTTTTCCATTAACCAAAATCAATTACAGCCTAAACATTGCCATGCCCAAAAAAGTTTCATTTGAATCCGTCCTTAGTATTTTCGGAGATATAAAAGCGTGTTTAAACAGACAACAGACAAACTGACAAAAAGACAAACAACTTCGACTTCTTCTTCTTTGAATTTTTCTATGACTATGTCTCCATCGACGAAAATAAATATTCAATGTACAGGCACATTTTTTTTTTTTACCATTTATGTATAGATTTGCCAACAATCCTACCACACGCAGAGAAAGTACTTTAAGTCTCCTAAACCTCAGGGAAATTTTACGGTTGGTTTAAAGTTTTGGAACAATTAACTACATTCTTTATTTAAAACAAACGAGCGAAGTTTACTCAAAGAAGATTGAACCTTTTATGATTATTATATTATTTTTTTAAGGCCATTCCTTAACCGCCTCTCCTAAATTAATACTATTACGTCTTTATTCCTAACGGGGCAGACGGAGTATTTTGTATCTTGCGGCTCTAAGCAGAGTCCAGAGCCACAAGACTCAAAGGCCACTTTTAGCGTAATGATGGGCGAGAAGGTGGAAAAAGGAATCAAAATAGTGAAAATTAATATGATTTGCACTTTCACCCATTCCCTTAATCGACTTCTACGGTCTGCGCGGGAAGAGAAGTAACTGGTATATTTTAGGTTTTTTATTTTCTCTCAGACCAGCATGGAAGAATATAAAAAAAGGTTATATTTACACACGTAGCTAAATAAGTTCTTAATTTTAAAGCAATTTAATATAGTAAAATATGAATCTAATTTCAAAAATAATTAAGCTATAAATTTAAATTAACTCCTATTTCTCAGTTCTGCATATTCTTGAGAGATTTATTATCTAGAAGCTAGACAATTTTCAGTAAAATATTAGGTTTTCTAGAATTTTAATAAAAAGATTTCTACAAGATTTATCATCTTCATAACAGACGTAGGAAGTCCACTGCTGGACATAAGCCTCCTCCAAGGTTTGCTAAAACGACCGATTTATAATAATTTTACATAATCTCACAAAATATACTTAAACTATTTTAAGGGTAAATTCAGTCCATTATGATACTGATTGCCTTTCTCCAAAAAACATGCATCAAAATATGAAAAATACTTTAATCTTCCAATATAAGTTGACCGATCAGCTGATCAGAATTTGTATTAACAGTTGGATAGAGAGTTGTTCAGTACCTATCATAGACTGAATTCACCCTTAGTTCCAGTATATTTCGTAAGATACATTTGGTTGTCCTATATGTCAAAATGGGGCCATGGATTGATATATCATCGCACGCAGATGGAAACATCGTGTTATAAATAAAATCCCCTAACAATCTTCACGCACTTTTCATATTTTTAGGAATGTTTTAGAAATAAAATACCAGAGTGAGGGAAATAAAACATAATTTATTTCAAACAATAATATATTCTTTCAAAATATTTGCTTTTTTTAAAATATATCTTATAAATTTTAAAAATCAGCTAAAACTAATTTATTCCATATTTCACAATTGTCTTAATGTGTTGCTACATTAAATTACTTTGAAAAGTATTCATCAATACATTAATAAAAATAAATAAAGAGTACAACTGTGAGTAATTGTCCTTTCTTCTTATTCGTCGGTTGACTGGAAGAGATTCCATTAAGGGATAAGTCCGCCGTTGTAAATTTATTCTATTGTATTTGTTTGTAACTGTGTTTTTTCATCAATCATCATCATCAATATCAATACATATAATAAAATCGTAACCCATCGCTGTCTGTACATGGAAGATAAATGAGAAAAAATACTTTTGGGGGCTTTAACTAACGCAATAGAACACAAAACAATGATTTTTAGATTTTTTGTCTGTTTGTCGGTTTGTCTGTTTGTCTGTTTGTCTGTGCGTTTGTGCACGCTAATCTGAAAAACGGCTGAACCGATTCAGTTGCGGTTTTCACTAAAATATTGTGATAAGCTTCACTTAAAATTTAGTGTTTGTTTCATTTAAATCCGTTAATAAATAAAAAAGTTATATCAATTTTAAAGAATCACGTCAAACATTTTTGTTCGTAAAACTGCGTTTGTGCATGCTTATCGCATAAACGGCTAAACAGCTTCGGTTGCAATTTTCATTAATGTATTTTGATAAGTTTTCCTTAAAATTCAGTGTTTGTTTCATTGAAATCCATTTATAAATAAAAAAGTTATATCAATTTAAAGAATCACGTCAAACATTTTTGTTCGAAAAATTGTTTGGTTGCATTGGCTAAAACTTTTGTCAATTTTATGTTATGGTTTATCTAAAATAATAAAGTTAATAACCGGTCAAGTGAGAGTCGGCCTCGCGCACAAAGGGTTCCATTCCATCCCATTATCTATAAAAAATCACGTTTGTTGTACGGGAGCCTCAATTAAATATTTATTTTACTCTGTTTTTAGTTGTTATAGCGGCAAGAGAAATACATCATCTGTGAAAATTTCAACTGTCTAGCTATCACAGTTTATGAGATACAGCCTGGTGACAGACAGACAGACGGACTGAAGGGCAGGCAGCGGACTCTTAGTAACAGGGTCCCGTTTTTAGCTTTTGGGTACGGAATACGGAACCTTAAAAATTTGCAATTTTGATGTTTTCGGAGTGTTCTTATTTATTAGTTTTTTTTTTTGGTCACCAATAGATGGCGCTGTTCAAAATACACAGAGCCTAGGGCAAGACCCAACGCTGACAAACGGCCATTCTTAGCACGATTGTGGGCGAGAAGGTGGAAAAAGGAATCAAAATAGGTACTACTTAATAGGATAAGATAGGCGCATGGGTTGACCTCTGACTAAAGCATGGGGTGCCGTGAGCGAGTCACTGACCGCCATAGTGGTCGCCGCGCCAGGGCTGGCCCATAGTGGCTGAGAGGTGACACCGCGGAGTTTTTAGTGTTAAACGCCACATAACCTTCCCAGTATCCCGTTACTGGTAAGGTGCCCGAAGGGATTTTTCCCGCGTAAAAAGGCGCAGGAGGCGTGCCTGTGGCATGCAACTGCTGCCTCCATAACGTGGGCCAGTTGGGCGATGGAAACGGGATTCCGTCGTTCCACAAATACGGTCCCCCAGGTTGAAAGGAGAATTTGTGTCAACACGCGTCTTTACCCTAGCAGATAAAATTGAAAGCCGACGTTCCACCGCACAGGCCACTCAGACTCCTCTCGATAACTGAGAGCCGCTGATAAGCGGCCGCCGTGCCAGGTCTTTGGAGCGAGATTTAGCATACGCACTTAGCAAAAGCGGTAACGCCGTTGTCACCGTGAGTTTTTTAGTGGGTGAGAAGCATAACCGTCCGATTTCCTGTGGCCGAAAGGCACTCACGAAGAAAAAAGTTTAAGTTAAGGTTTTAGGTTAGAGACTGCAATAAAAATGTGTGTAACACCCATACCAAGACTGCTCAGGATTGTGGCCTCTCCTTCCCTGAGGAACGAAAGATCATGGTCATTTTCCAATGCATTTGAACTCAAAGTACGCCGCAAATAGGTAACCTCCAAACAACCGTATAGGACGTCCTGCCCGAGAAGCTCTTCAAACGGAGGTTCTAAGTGAACACTAAGCAGACATTGATCTCAGAGAATACTAACTTCCTGCCATCCTTGCAGCTCTACTGGGAAAATGTGCCGAGGCACTCGCACGTCAAATACCTAGAGGTATCTAAAGTTTGGCAGATGCCTCAGCTTGAGAATGGTGACGATAGTGAAGATGGCCCGGGGGAAGCTCTATCTAGTACTTTTCTCTCGCCTTCAACTACGGACGCGGCTCATTATTAAGGCGATCTTAAGAAGTCATCCGTCGGGACTTAAAGTAGAAATACTTATTTCTTGACTTTCATCTCCCGCCTAGCGAAAGACATGTTTGACAAGGCTTATCATTGCACCGCCACATCGGGAGAACGGGGGAGAGGGGGAGATACGTATAGATTGTGGTGCAGCAGTGCTGGTGGCAGCAGTCCGCTGTAGAGAGCTACAACAGATCAGTGCTGTGGGAGCTCTCGCCAAAAGACGGAAGATGAATGAAGTATTAGCAAAGTCACTATACATTGCATAAGTATTCAGTTTATGAGAGACCCACGGCGTAGCAGTAACATTCGGTAACAGTGTAAGTTTACATGTAGTTTACAATGTCAACTAGAGATAATGTGTTTACTACGAAAAAAGGAACCCTTATAGTTTCGCCATTTCTGTTTGTCTCTTTGTCCTTGGTTTTACTTAGAGACAATTAGTATCAAAAAGCTGTAATTTGGCAACGGTCATGAACTTTAAGCAAAACTGGGCAGGGCAACTGGCCCGCCAGAGCCCATGCGATGAGTTGACGTAATAATCAAAGTCGCGGGTCACACCTGGATGAGAGCAGCACAGGACCGAGATGTGTCGACGAAGATAGGTCCATGCTCAGCAGTGGACGGAAGTAGGGCTGAAATGATGATGAACTCTTTAGTTTTAATTCCAAGTCAGCATTCACAACTACGGAACCCTTCACTGCGCGTGACCTGATATGCACTTGACCGGTTTTATTGAAAATATCAAAATAACGATTCTTATAAACTAAAGTCCACGCTGACGAAGTCGCGGGCAACAGCTAGTAGTACAATAAAGTTATTACAAACAAATAAACTGTACTTTGTTTATCAAGTATTATAGTTTTCTTTGTAAAGGAAAATAAATATACATTTATAATAAATCTCTTTATTTGTTTAACTACATATGTTAATTTTTTTATAATATATCTATAAAAGTAAAAAATATTTAAATAATATTAATTGTTATTCTTATTACTTTACAATATTATCAATTTATCACAAACACATCATTTTTTAAAATTTAACCTAAGATATCTATAATCTCTTTTTATTATTATTTTCTATTTTTATATTATTACAATTTATTTAATTACTCAGCTAATCGTTAAGTCAATAGAAAACACATAATTGATATTTCAAGAAATTATAGTATGGAGTATATGGATGAGACTAACCTTCGACAAACCTTTGTTCGATTTATCACAAAATAGGTAGGATTCGTATTCGATATCATTACTCTTCATTTCTGGGGTTCCGTACCCAAAGGGTAAAAACGGGTCCCTATTAATAAGACTTCGCTGTCTGTCCGTCCGTCTGTCCGTCTGTCGGACACCAAGCTGTATCTCAAGAACCGCGATAGCTTATGTAGGTATATCTGTTGCCGCTATAACAGCAAATACTAAAAACAAAATGAAATTAATATTTAAGCTCCCATACAACAAAAGCCATTTTTTTAAGATAATGGTACGGAACCCTTAGTGCGCGAATCCGATTCGCACTTGGCCGGTTATTAAATAATGTCGAACAATCGCCGTCAATCGTGTGACAAGAAATATTGCCATATCAAATATTATTTATTTAACATTTGAAAATAAAATGACCTAAAAGCAACATTTTTATGATATCATATTTATTTATTTTATAACAATATCATAAGTATATAAGTTTATATATATATAAATTTATACATATATATATAAGTTTCTTTGATAGTTAACATACAAAAGTTTCGAGTAATCGTAAGTTTTCTGTTGCGCGGAAAATTTGGAAAATTTTCGGCCGGCCGTCTGACACTTCCGCGCGAGCCGGATAATTGCTGTGACAGCATAGAGGTATCGAACACACGCAGACGATGTCGCCGATCAAAGCTATACGTCTAATTTATACAAAAATGATCAAAATATAAAATTGAAATCGTAATGTTGGGGAAATAATGTATTTCTTTATAATATGGGGAAAATATTCGGGTAGAAACCTAATATTTTATCAGACAATTTTCCTGTCGTAAAACTTTTTACGGTCACTATATCAGACATGATAGGTAATATCTATGCGTATGATTTACGATATGGAGCTTTCAACATATATCTAAAACTAGGTTTTTTTCTTATTTGAAACATCATCATCATCATCATAAGGTCTTTCTGTCTCCACTGCAGTTGCACGACCCTCTTTGTACTACTAGAGCCATACTGGGATTTGGCCTACACTCTTCACGCTGGCCAGACGGGTTAGTCTGTCCGTCCGTCTGTCTGTCATCAGGCTGTGTCTAATGAACCGTGATAGCAAGACAAATATGTTTTTCTCAGATGATGTATTTCTGTTGTTGCTAGTAATTAAATACAGCAAATACTAAAAACAATAAAATTAATACTCAAGTGGGGCTCCTAAAAAACAAACGAGATTTTATTAATGGTACGGAACCCTTCGTGCGCGAGTCCGACTCGCACTTGACCGGTTATTTATTTTTCTCCTTTTGTGAACGTCTGGTTCTTTTCTGGTGTGTGTATGTTTTGTTAGAATTTTATTTCTATTAGATTATATAAATAAGTTTAGAAAATCTAAAAGAGCACGCCTCGCCTTTTTTTTCATTTTTTCATATATAGACTAGCCGAAGCCCGCGACTTCGTTCGCGTGGACGTTATGTCTCTGAAAAATGCTCATCAGTCTAAGCAACTTTTACTAAGGCGGCATTTTTATATCTCTTATAGTTTAGCTGGACCATTATGATTCTGCATCAGGCGTTCCATTTTCCAAAATCATTTATACCCTATATGTTGCCCAGGCTTAATAGCTATATATCAAAAAAAGTTTCATTCGAATCCGTCCAGTATTTCCGGAGATTAGCGTGTACAAACAGACAAACAGACAAACAGACAGACATTTTTTTTTAAATTCTTACTCTATTACTACGTCTCCATCGCCCCCAATATTTTTTTTGGAAATATATTTAATGTACAGACACACTTTTTTTACTGTTTTATTTTATGTATATAGATATAGATATACTAAAACTATGAAGAACAGTCGACATTTTTTTTTTGTTTATTTATTTAATAACAATTAAACCACATCGAATCAGACCCTGAAAAATGAAAGGGTTCTATTCCTGAGCATACTCAAGCGTAAGAGAAAAAAAAAGACTCGATTAGTAAAGTATTTCGGTCGCTATCGTGTTAACAAGAAAAGCCTCCGCACAAACAGACACACGGACATCCAAGACAGAACTTTTTTAAACTGTTTTTTAACTAGTTTAAATAACAAAAATGACATCAAAAATATCATGAGTGTTAAAAATAGTGTTTTTTTCTTAATATGTGCGTGTATATATTATCTTACAAGTGCAATGTATGATACATAAAGACATTTTAAGTTTAAAACTCAGATGTTTTGCGCGAAGTGACAGTAGTACCCACCTCAACGCTTCGCTTATGAGGCGTGCAATAATAAGTACATTATAAGGCAAAAACAACACCTCAAAACTACATTTGGGAATTCTGTTAACTCAATGCTTGTAAAAATAAATGTGATACTCAGAATTCAGTTCTGAAAACTGCGTGTTCCAATTCCGTCTCATAAAGGAAACTGGAACATATGGAACATAGTGTTTTGATCCAAACGTCACTACTCTCAATTTATTTAAAACTAGCCGACGCCCGCGATTTTGTTTGCATGGACTTTGACTCCGAAAAAGTTAATCTGGATGAAAAACTTTTGCTAAGGCGTAATTTTTATATCCTACTCATCTTAATCCTACTAATATTATAAATGCGAAAGTGAGTTTGTATATTTGTTTGTTTGTCATCCAAATCGGTTCAGTAGTTTAAGTGTGAAGTCACGCTTAAACTATTGAACCGATTTAGATGAAATAGTTTTGACTCGAGGAAGGACATAGGGTACTCTTTATCCCGAAATTCCCACGAAGAGCCAAGCCCGCGGGTACAGCTATTTTTTTATAGTTTAGCTGGCCCATTATGGTTCAGCATCAAGTGTTCTGTGTGTTTTCTTTGCTGCCAGGAAATAACTCAGAATATAACAGCTGCTTTTCTTTCCACGCTTATCTAAAAGACAAGGAGGGAATATTCTAATATCCGGAGATTAGCGTGTACAAACAGAATAACAAACAGCCAGACATTTTCTATAAATCTAACTCTATTTAATATGTTTTTGGAAAATTTCTAATTTATTTTTGGAAATTTATTCAATGTACAGACACCTTTTATTACTGTTTTATTATTGGTCTAGATTCGACATAATGAACGAAATTTATTCGTATCACACCCGTGGCGGCTGAAACAACATAGAATGGACGAGTACAGTTATTAAAATGTTGATAATATTTATTTACTTAACTTTTCATTTTTTATATAAAAACAATATAAAAATTACAAAAATGTATCCGGCGGACTTAAGGCCCGAGGTTATTTCTACCAGTCAACCTACTGGTTACATTTTATGGTTAAAAAATAAATTCTAGGTTCACTTAATTTTGGTTTAGGAAGAAGAAATGCAGCCAGCGTTCTTGGTACTTATCATGGCAAGGCGAATTTTTTTTTAGTTAATTAGGGAATTTCATTTTATAATCAGTTTTCAGTTTAGTTAAGCTTTTATTCGATGTAAAGCTTTTATAACGTCAATTGTATTTATTTATTTATCTCAATTAACTATTCGATAGTTTAGGAACACAATTATTGAAGTTATACTTATTTTGGCGCGATCAGGAAAAATGATGAGAGTGAATTTTTATGATGCGCGCGCACACCGACAGAAAAAAGCAACAGTATGAAGTTAGCCCACGATCTGGCTGTACTGTATCTATGTTCACGCCAAAGAAACACAACTTCTAACGCGTGTACATAAGTACACACACTCTTTTTTTTAACTTTATTATTAAAAATTCTGATTACCATGAGGTTTGCTGTTTGTTTCTCTTGTGTGTAAGTGGCCAACACTGGTATCAGATATAAAATGAGATACTTAAAATAAACATGAACCTCTTCTAAGCTGGTTTCAAAAAAAAGAAAAAAAAATACTATGTAACCAGCTGCTACTCTTTCCAAGCAGTTTGGAAAAACTGATCGAGAGACTGGGCGAAAATGCAGATCATGTTAATAGGCGATGCGGCTAGTAACCCATCACTATTTGATTCCTTTTTTTCACCATCTTGCCCACCGTTATACTAAAACTAGCCTTTGAGTCTTGTAGCCCTGGGCACTATCTGCTCAGAGCCGCTAAACAAATGCTCTATCTCCCTCGATAGGGATAAAGACTTGGTCTGAGGATAAAGACATGATAGATATATGTATGTATCTATAATATGTAAAAAAATGTGAAACATAGCTAATACAAATGATGAAAGAACAAGCTTTTGTTTGCCTTTATCTTTCTAATGCACTACCATTTATCATTGACAAAACATAATGTAGGTACGTACAAATTTCAGACGTTGACAGATAGAAAACGTAACAACACGAAAAAAGGAAGTAATAAAAACACTCTCGCGCCACACGCCCCATTTTTTTTAACCAACCTCTAAAAAAAGGAGGTTGTGATCAATTCGTCGCGATTTTGTATAATTAGGGGGTGCATTTGGTTTTTAGTTTAGAAAAAAAATATTTTTTCGTTTCAGGAAAGGATTTTTTTTCCTAAAAGGTAAATTGTTTTTGTTGCGGACTGTACTGGATTAAAAAACAAATATAAGCGGTGTTAATAATGTTTATTTACTGCGAGAAAAATCATGGCTACGTGTTTATTAGCGACTTTGCTGTTCATTTATTATTTTCAGCGGAACTACGCAATACTAGCTTTTGTGTGTTAAGCAATCGCGGGCGTGGTCCGAACATAGATGGGTGACCACAAAGAAGTTAAGAAGGCATGTTATCTTGTGTAATTATTAGAGGAGCTCGGTGGCTTTCGCAAGTAAAGCGACAGCGGACGTGGTTCTCACGTGGATGGGTGCTCACAAGTGGCATAAAAATTTCTTGAGCTCCTGCGTACTTCGGAAGGCACATATAAGCATGGCAGTCGTCAAGCTATGTCATATGCCTTAAGGTAGCCTTAAAAATCTAACAATAGTGTTGGTCACTTAAACCCATAAAAAAAATTGGATGGCAGTCGTCAAGCTTAGCCAGATGCCTCTACGCAGCGTCGAAAATCTAACACCAGTATTAGCTACTTACAATCTAAGTACCATAGATCTAATTAAAAAAACTAGGTCTAAAGTGCGTATAAGAAAAATAAACAAGAAACAAAAATGCTGACTGTACGAAAAAAAAAGCAAATAATACGAGTATTTATTGACTACGAGAAAATACACACCTGCAGTATTTTATGTGTATTAGTACTTTGTTGTTATTTATTATTTCTAAACGAGTTATTTTGTAGCCTTGTTTGTGTGATTTGTAGGGATAAAGAAAATCCCACGGGAGTTATAATTTTTAAGCGTGGACTGTTCCGGCATTTTTATGTGACATTGCAAAGCAAATAAACAAAGCAAATTTTTATAAAAGATAAATTAATAGGACTGTTTCTTATTCTATTAGGTGGCATCATAGTATCCTTAAATAATTATATGTCTATGAGCCCTAGAGTAAAAAACATTTTGGGTCTATGGTATATTTACAAATATTATTTAAGCATTTAATTATCAAATTTAGCAGACAGTTGATTTTCATTAAACAAAGCTAAGAACTAACGCTAAGGAAGTTCCTTTTAAGTAAAAAACCGTATCGAAATTTGTCCATCCGTAATACAATGACACAGACAGCGAACAGACAGATAGATAGCATTAAACAAATAAATAATATATGTAATAACCAAAAATAATAGTAAAACACTTATAACAACAACCCTCATTTTTTGGGGGGTTAAGCATAAAATAAGATGTTTAGACGACCTGATCAGGGTCGCTGAAAGGCGCTGGATGCAGGCCACTCTAGATCGGTAATTTTGGAAAAATTTTAGGAGGGCCCTAAGCCGAGAAGTGGATAGTATGCGGCTGAAATAATGATATTATGTTACTTTTGTTTTCTATTTCTGACATGGTTTTGGCTTTTGTAAAATATTTTGCAAAAATCTCAGGTTTGGGCATTAGTTAGAGCGTAAGAGGGTTTGGGGGTTTTGTATAACAATCGCGTAGTGTCGCTATACTTTCGTGGTAGTGACAATACCGTCTGATAGCTGTTACTGGCAATGTCAAAGTAAAACTTTTTAAAATGTTTTTTTTAACGCTTTTAGCGATAAGTCCGCCAGTTGTAAACTATTATATTTATTGATTCACAATAATACAATGAAAAATTAATTACTTTCGTTTTCTTTTTGTAAGGTTTTTATTTTTTTATTATTATTATTTGTTTAGTTTAATTTAGATATTAATTTATTCCCATTGTTCAAGGTATAATTGTATATTGAGCATCGTTTTCATTAGTTGTGTGTATAGAGTAGAGAATTTTTGGTACTAGTAGATGTCCGCGAAAAGCAACAATTATTACCCAACGAAAGATCAGCGCAAAACCTAGCACATGCTGAGTTGGAGACCATTTTGGGTGATAAAGAACTTTATTTTATTTGTACTTTTAGAATTTATTAATGCTATTATTGTGTTGCTTTTGTTCTTTGAATAAATGTTTTATCTACCTATCTATAAGTTATTTTTAGAAACATACACACGGTTGTTAAAGGTTGTGGTAGATTTTAACTGAATTCTCTCAAGCGAATACGTCGTAACGTGCACTCTAGAAATTGAATTTATCTGTTTAGTGCACAAACAACTTTGAATAAATATTCCAACTACACATAGTATGCTTTTTAGACTGATATTGCTAAGAGGAATATAGTGGAATGTTCACAGCACCATATGGTTTAAATCTGTATTGTAATTGTAACATAGCCCATCAGGCTGGGTAGGGACCAATACTTAACTGGGTTTCTTTCGGCGTAATCTTCCCAGCAGTGGTCGTTCCGAAACGCTAGTAGTTTTTAGCTTCTGCACTAAAAAAATTTAAAAAAAAAATGACCTTCAATAAGAGAAAAATTTATCCTATATTGAATAAAAAATTTTGACTTTGACTTTGACTTTAAAGTTATAAGGAAAAATGAGCGGCCGTTTTTCCATACAAATGTTTTTGTTTTTGACTGTTTCTTCTCTAGTTTTTGATTTAGATCTATAATTAAAAAAAAAAGATCAACATCATCTCTCTCCGTGTTTATATGCCATGAAGCTAAGGTTTATGCGTTAAGATTTCTGAAGTTAAAATTCATTTCTTTCCTATTTGTTTTTTTTTAATATTTTTGTTTTCATTAGTGCTGGGTATTTATAAAAGGGATTTACTTTTTCGTCTCAAAAATTGAACGAGCCAACAAAAAGGTCGTTAAGGGTACAATTTTGTTGCAGTTTAAATATATATTTTATTAGTTATGTCTCATAATTTGTATAAATTTATTTTTCCTTTAATATTTTCTGTTAAAATTGTACTAGGATATAAAGCAATAAATACAAGTTACAATAAATTTATCGTCTACTACTCTCGTGCGGTCAACAATTCTTTTTACGGCGCACCAGTTGTCCCGTGGAGCTTAACTGCGAGTTTTACGGCCTCTTTATTATCTTGTAGTGATCCTTCTTGGCTTTGCTCGAGTAACTATTAAAAGCTAGATGTCTTAGCGGTGCGAACGCTTTGTTGATTGATTACTTTCAGTGGTAGTTTCAAAATGCTAATAGATTTAGCGCTTGCTCTTGATATATTGCACTTGATAGTCTTTATTACTAACGGGGTCTTATTCTTATCGTCTGTGTTAGTGACTAACACTAGTGTCAAAATTTTTAAACCGCCTTAAAGGCCTCTGACATGGTTTTAGGTAACGACCAATGTCAAAGACAGTGACGGGGACCGACGGCTTAACGTGCCCTCCGAAGCACGGATCATCTTACTTATCAGACAATCAGGTGATCAGTAACCAAACTCGGACAACAACACAAAGTCGTTGCCGGGAATCGAACCCGCGACCTCCGGGCATGAGCCGAACGCTCTAACCACTACACCACGGAGGCAGTCACTAAAGGGGTAGACAGATCCTAAGGCCATAAGACTCAAGTCTTATGACCTTAGGATTACCTCAAAGGCCCCTCTAGATGATTAGTGGTCGTGAATGTGGAATATGCCGCTTCGTCTATTGTTAAGATAAAGATTCTCGCCTATTCCCTGGATCGGCTTTTGTGATCTGCGCGGTTAGAAAATCAGCTGTTAATTTCAGGTTTATTCTTTTCTCCCAGACAAACATAAAATATTGAAAAACTTTGTAAATGCCAACACTTGTTATACTTTCTAGAAAATGTTCTGAACAAACGACAAATTTCATTTTTCGATTAAAAGTTTTGAATTGTGTTTCAGTGTGTCTTTTCTCTAGTTTTGTTTTATTTTATATACTACACGAATACTACATTATACTGTATATTACACGAAGCTTGGCAGGCGGGTTGATTGCCGTAGATGATATAAAGTCAGAAGACACTGCTGCCTGTTTGCTCTTAATAAAATTAATACTTGCATATTTTAGGATCCAGTGCTGCCTCCATTTGAAATAAATTATTTGATAAGAACGGAGATATGATTTAAAATTTTGTCTTGATGAAGCCCTATAACCCTGTAGTTTTTTATTTGACGAAAAAAAATTATATATATACACATAAAATTTTCTTAAAAACTAAAATAAAGATTTAAAAACTACTTACTACCTATAACCCTTCAAACTGTTTCATGAACTACTGTTTACAGTAGAAAGTGAGAACGTGAGGCTTTTCTACGCATATTTGCAAATATGCGGCCAGGTGCGAGTCGGACTCGCCCATGAACGGTTCCGTAGCAACAAGTAACATAATATAAGTCTTGTAGTATGTTTTTTTTATTTTTTCTATTTGAGTTCTTGCGGTTTACGATTTATGACGTATTAAAAAAAAACTTCTTACTAGATCACGTTCTAACCAATTTTCGCTGGTAGTTTGCATGGTGATGAACATCATAATTTTTTTTTAGTTTTATCATTTTCTTATTTAAGAACGTAACAGGGGTTTCTTATTTTAGAAATTACAGGGGAAGTTACACACATTTTTCCACTTTAGAAGTGCCTCTCGCGCAAACTATTCACTTAAAAAAAAATGATATCAGGAACCTCAATATCATTTTTGAAGACCTATCCATAGATACCCCACACGCATGGGTTTAATGAAAAATATTTTTTTGAGTTTTAGTTATAAGTATGGGGAAACCCCCAAACATTATGATTTTTTTTCTATTATTGTGTGAAAATCTTAATGCGGTTCACAGAATACATCTACTTACCAAGTTTCAACAGTATAGTTTAGGAAAAAAATGGCTGTGACATACGGACGCACAGACAGACAGACAGACGGATAGACAGAAAGACAGACAGACATGACGAATCTATAAGGGTTCCGTTTTTTGCCATTTGGCTACGGAACCCTAAAAACGGCTACTTTTGGCTAATGTGCATAGAAAAACTTCATATTCTCACTTTGAACTATAAACAGTAGTTGATAAGTTTAAGACATTTAAACATTAAGAAGTTGAGCTTGATTATGACAAATACTCTAAGTTATATGTCCGTTTCAAATAATTTAAGGTACAACCGGGTGACAAGGCCCACTTTTTTACAGATTGAAATAAAACCTTTATTTTACCACCCTAAAGGAATAAAAGGTTTACAATAAAAGCTAAGATTATTTAAAAATCCAAATAAATGTAGTTTTTAAAGCTATGATGACTATATGTTAGTTTTTTAAACATTTTTAAAAACCTCTATTTTGGGCTTTACTGAACATGGTATGGTTAATAAGGCCCGTGGCGTTTTCAAGCCGTTTGGCGCAAAAGTAAGTATTAAAGACATCAAAAAAGTATAAATTATGAAGAATGTTATATTCATTACTTTATTACAGCAAGCAGTTACTAAAATTATCAACATTTTTTTAGAAAAATACTCTTTTACACTGTGTAAGAAAACAGCCCAGATATTTGATTTTTAGGTGTTAAGTGTCTAAATGGTAGTATTTTACTTAAAAATATTGTTGTTCCTGCTAGAAATAAGTAATTATTGTCAAACATTTTTGATTTATAATTTTCATAAATTGGGCCTTATCACACATGTATGGTTAAGAAGGCCCATATGGTGTGTAACAAGGCCCTGAAAATTAGTTTATTCTTTAATATTAATTAAGTTAGTCAGGATGGTAGCACGAGGAGTTCCATAGTCTCTGCCTACTCCTGTGGGAAACAGGCGTAATATTATGTATATATGTATTCTGTAGGGTAGTCTGTTTTCCTATTACTTTTGAAATAACGCCTGATTTTAAATCATTACTTAAAGTTCGTCTGGGAATGTGGTATTTTTCAGCTGCAGCGCGTTGAGTTAGACAATTTCTTCGGGGAAGACATTTAATGATTTAAGAACAAATAAATAAAAAAACAAGTTTATCTATAAGTTGTGTGTATCTATAAGTAAGCACAGGTACATCAATAAAATCAATTTTTTAAAATCACTCATTTTATAATAAATTGATCATTTTAGAAATAAATACATATAAAATCGCACATGGCTATGTTAACCCTAGAACCACAACATCGGGTCGTGGGTGACCCCACGTCTTGATTTTTTAAATTATTTTTGCGAGAGGTAGACATATAAACTTGTGCATCTCAGTACCTTCCGTTTTTAGCTATCAGTAGCCCGTGCCGCTTAACGAAGTGCACACGTTCATTCGTTTTTGAGTTATCACCTATTGGGGTCACCCGCAACTAGTGATGTGCCGTTCTTGAAAATTTCGGGAAATTTCCGAAACGGTCTGGAAACGTTCTCGGAAACGTTCTCTGGAGCGGAAAAAGTTGAGAAAGTACCCTAGTTTACAAAGAAAACTTTATTTTCTTTTTGCATGTGTTTTCGTAATAACAAGAGCGATGTTCAATCAAATTTTCATGAAAATGTGTGAAAGGATATACAAAGTTTTCTTAAGTTTTCCATTCTGCTAAAAATTTGTCCGGAAAATTTCCGAGAAATTTCTCGCAAGAAATTTCTTCAGGAAATTTCCGTGAAATTTTTCAACGAAATTTCAGAGGAATTTCGTAAAACGTTTTCTTAAATATTCTTTATGTGGCGAGATTTGGTATACATTTAATGAAACAAACCTTTTATGTGATAAAACTATGCATTTAAATAATATTTTAAAGGAATTGCTATACTTTTTGGAACTTATTTAGAATAAAAACAACTAGTGAAATAGTTATACTATTGCAGCTTTATATTATTAGTATATTACTACAGCTTTTAGTATATATGTTACAGCTAAAACCAAGAACGCAGCTATGCCTAGGTTTAGCCGGCTAGAACTAGGTGCAGCTGGTTTTAGATGGCTATACTTAGATGTATCCTACTTATATTCGGCTAGAACTAGGTTTAGCCTTTATCATTTTGTCTAAAACTAGGTGCAGTCGATCGCAGGTGGTTAAACTTAGATTACATACAGAACGGAAACTAGCACCGTCCCCTGCAATCTGGCGTCCCCGCAACCCCTCCCCCGCTTTTTGGCCTTGTAAGCGCCTATAAAACAAGGTTGTTGATAGTCGCACGTTGACGTTACGCAAGTAGAGATGCAAAAACTATTTTAAACGTTTAAAACCATTTGGTTTAAAACTGTTTTTTTTTTGTTTAAAACGTTTCAAACCAATTTTTGAGGTTTAATATGGGTTAAGAACGATTTTCTTTTAGAATTTACTAACCTTTCACAAAATGCAATTCAGAATATACTTGTTGCATTATATGTGATCTATTTGGGTGAAGTGAAATTAAAAAAAGAAAAGCTGTTTTATAAACATATATTGACGACAGAGTTGGGCAAAATCAGATTAATGATTAGGTATTACAATCATCGAAGTTATTGAGGTCATCAAGGTCAATGTCGAGGTCTTCGAGGTGGTCCAGGTCGTCGAGGTTGTCGAAGTCGTCTAGGTCTTTAAGGTTGTCAAGGTCATTGAAGTCGTCAAGGTCAATGTCATCGAGGTGGTCCAGGTCGTCGAGTTTTTCGAGGACGTCTAGGTCGTTGAGGTAGTCTATGTCGTTGAGGTGGTCGAAGTTATTAAGGTATTGAGGTCGTCAAGGTCGATGTCAAGGTCTTCGAGGTGGCCTAGGTCGTCGAGTTCATCGAGATTTTCGAGGTGAACTTGATGAAATTGAGGTCATTGAGGTCATCAAAGTCAATGTCGTCGAGGTGTTCTAGGTCGTCGAGGTCGTCGAGGTCGTCGAGGTTGTTTAGGTCGTCCAGGTCATTGATGTTGTTAAGGTTGATTTCGAGGTCGTCGAGTTCGTCAAGGTTGTCGAGCTCATTGAGGTCATAAAGGTCAATGTCGAGGTCTTCGAGGTTGTTGTTGTCGTCAAGGTGGTTCAGTATCGTCGAGATCATCGGAGGTTGGCGAGGTTGTCTAGGTCGTCGAGGTTATCAAGGTCATTGAGGTCGTCAAGGTTGTTGCCACTCCGTAACTTATAATACTGTTTATGTTGTACAACCAAATTCACTATGAAATAAGAAAAAGCATACCTACTTACAGCTTATTATGGAAAAATAAATAAATAAGTATGCATATTAAATTTTTAAATATATCTAAATTCTAAAAATATTGTTAAATATCATTTAAAATAACAAAAATAAAAAGTTTTCAATTAATATCTTTTATTTATACTTTCAAAATAATAAGTTTATAAACTAGTAATGACGTATTCACGGTTTTAAACCGTTTCAAATTTATTTAAAACGGGTTTTAAACCACGAATTTCGGTTTAAAACGGTTTATTTGCAACTTAACGCGAGGCACTTGGGATTATTGAACAAGATGCAATCGTAAATGTGCATCGTTAGTAGGTATTACATTTATTTTGTGGTGACGACCCTGATTGTTAAACTCACACATTTGACGTGTCCACAGATATATTGTTTCATTAGTAGTAGTACTAGGTATATATGTTATTCCGTTAGTATGAAGTGCCATACCTGTGCTTAGGTGTAAGAGTATTGTCTATATTTTAGGTTATAACGGTGATACAATAAAAGACTAAAATGTTAAAGTGACGTTTATATTGTTTTGTTGATGCAACATATCTTAAGTAATAAGTGTTGAGTGACGGAACTATAATATTCTGATGTTGAAGGAATTGATACACGAAGCGCCATCTATCATTTGTCAGGTAAATAAAAAAAACCTGACTTTTAAGCTCTAACTCCCAATAACTTTTAAACGGCTGAACCGATTCTCATCAAATATAGCTAAGAACCAACGCAAAAGCACTTGCATTCAGGTGAAAAAACCGCATTAGATCGGTCCAACCGTTTGAAAGCTACGATGCCACAGACATACAGACATTATAGCGTCAATCTTATAACACCCTTTTTTTTCTCGGATCGCCATGATTTGTCTTCAAACGATAATCACGTAATTTGAAATGATCGGGAAATACAATACAAGTATTTCTACCTAAAACAAAATGCTTAACTGAACTAAAAACCTAATTCCAACCAAATATAAATAGGAAACACCTAAGTTTAACCACCTGCGATCGGCTGCACCTAGTTATAGCCGGAATAATAAAGACTAAACCTAGTTTTAGCCGAAGATAAGCAGTACACCTAAGTGTAACCATCTGAGACCGGCTGCACCTAGGTTTAGCCGGCTAAATCTAGGCGTAGCCGCATTTCGGGTTTTAGCCGTAACATAAACATTTCAGAAGAAAATAGGAACATAAATCAAAAGAAAAGCTACTAAAGATAGATAATAACTTTCAGATCGAGTAACTATTCGGATTTTAACGTACGTACTATGTATACTTCTCCATACTATGAATATATATTTAATTAAACACGTTTCACATATACTTATATGCCTTATGTAGCACATACAATATTAACGAAAAAATAAACGAGAACGTTCTCGAGAAATGTTGAAAATTTCCGGAAATTTTCAAGGAAAGAAATTTCCGAGAACAGAGAATTTCCCAGCGGCACATCACTACCCGCAACCCGTGTTGTGATTAGTGCCACTATTTTTTTGACCGATCGTCATTTCGTTTTTTGTTTTTTTACCAAGTAGTGTAAACAATATGGCGTCAACATTACTTCAACAAAGAAATGACGAAATAGAGGACATTTTGGAACAATAAGATGGTAGCTTACTCAATTATTCGGACTTCTAATTGACACATTTGGCTAGTTGAGTTATTCTAAGACCACTACTCGGAAAACTCGAAGATGGCCGATGAGATTTTTTAATGGTATGGCGCATGCTGGAGGTATAAACTCATATGTCATATCTAAGGCTCCCCTAAATAATTAAAAACTCAAACAACGACCATTTCTGAAAAATTTGAGCTGTCAACTAGTCCATCCATTTATAAAACCTCGTTGGATACTGTAAAAAAATTACCTCAAATGTTTAAGAGTTATAATGCTTAATATTTTGGGGGAAGGAGAAAGTAATGCCGTCCATGTCCCGCCTAGCCATCGTACTTCAAGAGGTCGCTGTTATTTATGTCCTAGGTCTAAAGACAGGAAGGGCAGAGAGCATTGTGTGAAGTGTTCCAGAAACCTACGTGCACAGCATAGGGTACCGATTTGTTCCCAGTGTGTTTAAAAAATTGTGTTATTGTCATTTTTTTTTATATTAAAAGTTTCTTAAATATCCAAAGATAAGTATTTTGTTTGGTTAAGTCATTCAAAGATTATAGTTTTCTAGAAAAACGGTTTTTTTATTTGGGGTCGCCGGTAACCCATGTTGTATTTTGTGAAGCAAAATAACATGTTGTGGTTCTAGGGTTAATATCAAAAGAATAATGATCAAATAAACGCACTTTACAAAAATTTAATTACAAATCATAGTATAAACAAGTGAAAACTAACGTTTTGTGGGAGCAATAATTAGTTAAATGAGTGGCCGTGACCAAAGTCAGCGAACAACTGAGTGTCACTTGGGAAATGGTGGCCACGCGCTGCCGGCTGCTGCATTCTTGCGTTTCTATTGGTCTGTTTCACACGTACCATGAAGTTGGCGCGAGTCAAATGTATTTTAAATAGTTTTCTGCGCTTGTGCCTTGCAAAACTGTGGGCCTTGTCAGCCGGTAGTACCTTATTTCATATGGGGGCAGCACTGAAACCCTAAAAATTTTGGTAGCCCCTTAATTGAACTTACCTTCGTTAGTCGCATTTTACTAAACTCGTGGGAGAGGAAAAAAGTTGGAAAAATTTGTATTCTACTCTGCGTCTCCACACGTCTAAAAATTTATGATAAGTAAATAAATCATCACCATCATCATCATCAGGTCTTTTTGTCTCCACTGCAGGAGCACGACCTGCTTTGTACTACCAGAGCCAAATTTTTGGCCAGAGTAGCCAAATAAATATACAAACTCACGTTCGCATTTATATTATTAGTAAGGATATTGTAAACAAAATTAAAATACAAATAAAAAACAAACACTGTTACAATTTTTAATAACAATTAATGCTATAAGGAAAAGGATGTTTTGACAATAATTTCACCAAATTAACATCTTACTCTCTTGAAAACGTGCCAATCTGAAAAAAGACATTAATTAAAAATTCTGCACAGTGTACTATTTTACATAAGGTCAATTGTTTATTCTACGTATGTGTAAGTGGCCAACACTAGTGTCAGATTTTTCAAGCTGCCTACAGGCATCTGACATAGCTTGACGACTGCCATACAATGATGTAGTCTAATACGCATGAGTTAAGGGTCCTACGCGCGCTAGCGAACTTGAAAATACAAAAAAAAAAATCTCTTTCTGTAAGTGAGATTATCAGAAACCCTCGTACAACTTTTAAGCTAGTATCCTTAAGTTACATTAGACCCTCGAAAGTCATTGAAATACAATACGGTGTAGTTTCCTTTGCAAAAAATACTAAGAACGGCCACTTTTGACTCTTTTTGTAAAGGTAAAAAATATGTGGAACCCACATGATTCACTTAAAGATATATATATTGTATGAGTGATTTAAATTATGTGGAATGTGAAAGTCATTAAGAAGCGATAAAACCTTTGAACTATGATTGGACTTTTGATTTTAACTGTACCTATATTTTTAGTATGAGGATCAACAAAATTTTAGAAATAATTACTATTCTCCTTGGCGTCTAGAGGCTTGGTGTGTCATCATCTGCCTTAATTTTTACTGTGTATGTTTTTGGTTAATATTAAAAAATATAGTACCTGGGTGACCGAGCTTTGCTCGGTTACATCTCAAACATTAGCTACATTTTTTTAAACTTGTCTAAAAACAATACAAAATAAAAGAAAATATATAAACTTGAACATAAAAAAAACGAAAGTAAGTCACCGAGTGGGATTAGAACCCGTAACACTCTTTCTAGCGGTCCGCATCCTTAACCGCTGAGCCAAATGAATGGCGGCCGGCGCGACGAAATTAGCGACCATATTCAGCGCGGAAATAAAAACGCAAGAAATCTCGAAAACACGCATTTTCCCAAACATAAGACTAGTATAGATCGATTGTTTACCCCCGAAAACCCTCATATACCAATTTTCAGCGAAATCGTTTGAGCCGTTTTCGAGACCACAGAAATTTATAAATATAAAAATAATTAAATATACAAGAATTGCTCGCTTAAAGTTATAATAATATAAGATAAATTAACACTAAAAAGAAATCTTTTTGAAAACAGCAAAACAATTTATGGAATTAGCATTTGAAATATTGCTATAAAGAAGAAAGAGAGCGTGGTGTGGACAATGGGACATCTCGCAATCTCTTTCCTAAGCGCGAGACTCAATAGAAGTGATGTCATGAGCGCTGTAAGTGCATCCTTTTTCTGCTTTCCACCAGAATAAAAAGCTAATACCTTAAAATTTCCTTTTCCCTAGACTAAACTACACTTTTCCATACTTTTTATTTAGAAACGACATGTATTATTTCGGCAAATTTTTTAAAGATATTGCACATCTTTAGGCATATAAGTAATTGGTTTTTACAGTCAACGTAAGAACTTGAAATAGAACATAGTGTGTTATAATTATCATTTTTGACCATCAGTATGGAAAACTTCTACATCCGTATATTTCTTTCCAGTTCATAATTTTTTGTAGGAAACCAATTTTTACCCTAGATCATTGCATTTTTTTTAAAGTACAATTTTTTACTGAAATCTGGCATATGGTTTCAAAATAAAACGTAGACTACCCTTGTAGTGAAAAATCTAGGGTAAGGCGATTCTTAATGCAGGTCGCTCTAGATCGGTAATTATGGAAATCCTTGGGAGATGCCTATGTCCAACAACGGACGTTATGCGGCTGAAATGATGATGATAAAAGAACAAGACTCTCCACTCGCCCAGTTTGAAGTAAAATTTGATTTGATTGCGTTGTGGCTCCACTAATTGAGACGTAAGAGGATAATCCCATATTTATTTCGGCGTGTTTAATCCTTTATTAATTGTGTTTGTGTTTAAGCGGACGCGTTGATGCATAAAGACCAATTATGATTTTGTTTATAATTAAGAAGACATATCAGCCTCAAATTGTTTGCGTTCGGTTTACTTACTTTATGATAGTCACGTTAATTTTGAAAAACTTTTAGCTACTGGTAAGCTGTGTGGATATGTGTGTGCGAGCGACTGTTTGTGCCTGTGTCCTGTAACTCTTTATGTGTGTGGATAATAATAATAAAGCCTTTTATTTCCGAGCTTTTTCAATCGTTTCGGCCGTGGTTTCGGTATTGTTATGTGTGTTATTTCATATAATGTCCCGCAGCTCGGTGAGCCTTTTAGCAGAGGTCTCCTCCAGCTCTCTCCACTGTGGTCTATCCTCTGCCACTCTAGTCCAGTATGACCCTAATGTTATGCAGATGTCGTCCTTCCAACGCGTGATAGGGTGGCCCTGTTTTCTGGTCCCATTCCTGG
This sequence comes from Acrobasis consociella, assembly GCA_963555685.1. NCBI lineage: Eukaryota > Metazoa > Arthropoda > Insecta > Lepidoptera > Pyralidae > Acrobasis > Acrobasis consociella. Next base: position 5,206,678 of record OY743127.1, read on the forward strand.
GATACCAGAGTGTCACTTGTGTGTGGATAAGCTTGAAACAATTTTGTGCCACTTCTTACACCTATCCAAGCGCAGGCCACACTCAGGGTCGCTTAACTTGCAAAAGCGCTAGCGTATAGGACATCAAGCTACGGCTTGCAAAGCTACTAAAACTTTACAATCTAGTCTAGACGTCTCCGATTATCCGATACCAGACGGACTAATTTATATTCAGTTCAACTGGCTATTGTCTCATCTCTTAGCTTTATACTTGACCGCGAAAATTCACTCCACACGCGTTTTTGTATGAATAAAACGTGGGATTAGTAGATCGAAATATTTTACTCAATTTCTCAAAATCTCTTCTTAGGTGTCTATCATTATTAATGGCAGTTGTCCGCCGATATTCAAGCGATAAAGACCACTTCGTTACGAATATAAGACATTATAAGATCATACATAAAATACTCCATTGTTCAAAAGACATTGTTAGATCATACTTGAGAAAACTGAAAAAAAAATTGGAAACAGTTTTGCTACTAGCGATTTGGTTAGCAGATACCAAACTTTCGTTCTACTTTACAGAACTATGTAGTTACATGTCCCAAATTACAACTAGTAAATCAAACACATTTAACCTTGTACTAGCCCTAAATTCAGCAGTCACTCGATTTTGGTGACGTTTTAAAAAAATACTATTAGCAACCATTCTTTTTTCTCACCGTATTCAAAAGACACTGTAAGATCATACTCGAGTGTCCGAAAAACATACTGAGATCATACTCGATTGTTTAGAAGATATTGTAAGATCATTATCATACTCAATTGTTCAAAAGACATTAAGTATAAGATCATACTTGATTGTTCAAGAGACATTGTAAGATCACACTCGATTGTTGTTGAATCCCATGCTGGTCTGGGAGAAATAAAAATAAAAAAAAACTTAGAATGTACCAGCTGCTTCTCTTCCCACGCAGATCGTAAAAGCCGATCGAGGGAATGGGCAAAAATGCAAATCATGTTAACAGGCGATGCGGCTAGCAACCCATCACTGTATTGATTGCTTTTCCATCTTCTCGCCCACCATGACGCTAAAAGTGGCTTTTGGGTCTTGCGGCCCTGGGCTCTGCATAGAACCGCAAGACCCAAAATGCTCTGTCTACCCCATTAGGGATAAACACGTGATAGTATGTATGTATGTATGTATGTATACTCGATTGTTAATTAGACATTGTAAGATCATTATCATAGTTGATTGTTCAAAAGACATTGTAGGCTCTAATAACATCGCTTTTTAGGGTTCCGTAGCCAAATGGCAAAAACGGAACCCTTATAGATTCGTCATGTCTGTCTGTCTGTCCGTCCGTATGTCACAGCCACTTTTTTCAGAAACTATAAAACCTATACTGTTGAAACTTGGTAAGTAGATGTATTGTGTGAACCGCATTAAGGTTTTGACACAAAAATAGAAAAAAACAATAAATTTTGGGGGTTCCCCATACTTAGAACTGAAACTCAAAAATTTATTTTTCATCAAACCCATACGTGTGGGGTATCTATGGATAGGTCTTCAAAAATGATATTGAGGTTTCTAATATAATTTTTTTCTAAACCGAATACTTTGCGCGGGAGACACTTCCAAAGTGGAAAAAAGTGTGTCCCCCCCCCCGTAACTTCTAAAATAAGGAAATTAAAAAACTAAAAAAAATACATGATGTTCATTACCATAAAAACTACCAGCGAAAATTGGTTTGAACGATATCTAGTAAGTAGTTTTTTTTTAATACGTCATAAATCATAAACGGCAATTTACCTTTCATTAAATCAACTCAAATATAAAATTTAAAAAAAACATACTACAAGACTTTTATATTATGTTATTTGCTACTACGGAACCCTTCATGAGCGAGTCCGACTCGCACTTGGCCGCTTTTTCTTCTTTGGAGAAGTCGGGTAAAATTGAATACTTACTGTTCCATGTGTTACAATTTTCGTACTGCATTTCACAAAAAGTGTTAAAGTTTTTATATTCCTGGTTGTAATTAATGGCGCAGATTTGTTGCTTCCTGAAACAAATGTTAGTTAAAACAATACACTATAACCACAGATTACTAATAAGTTACTATGACCCCTTTGCTTCTAATGGTATAGACAGCCTGGGGCCGTTAGACCCATGGAATTGTATGTACTCCTGAAATATCATGACTGAGATTTTGACGACCTCCGTGGCGTAGTGGTCACCATGCTAGTCCGCCACCCAGAGGTCCCGGGTTCGATTCCCGGTCAGAGCAAGTTGGAAAATGGCTTTTTTCAAATTGTCCTGGGTCTTGGATGTTTATCTATATGTGTATTTGTTATAAAATATAGTATCGTTGAGGTAATATCCCATAAAACAAGTCTCCAAATTACTTTGGGGCTAGCTCAATCAGTGTAATTTGTCCCTATATATTATACATTATCAATACATATCTTACTTGTAAGTAGACGGGCATTCTTCTAAAAAGACCCTGCAGCCTTTCACGAAGAAGTCTGTCACCCAGAAAGGCGTGTTTTTTGGGTAGTGTATTAGTTCCGGTCTGAAGCGATTCTTTCCCTGTGACGTCACTCCTGTTATGAGCCCCAGAAGAAACACTGAAATAAATCAATATTACTTACTTGCTGTGCCCGCGGGCTTCGCTCCCCGTGGGAATTTCAGGATAAATTGTACCCTATGTCCTTCCCTGAGTCTTAAACTATATCCATACCAAATTTCATCCACATTGGTTCAGTAGTTTAAGCGTAAAGAGGTAACAAAAAAACAAACAAATATACAAACTCACTTTCGCATTTAGAGGTATAATATTAGTAGAATCATTTCATATACAACGTAGAAGGGACATAACCGTTATAAATCGAACCACAGGCGTTACTAGATCACTATATTACATTGATAATAAAACAATAGACCAAAACTAAACAAAAAATTGATCGTTCCCATACAAATTGCCTGGGCGGCTACACACTTTTGTATGAAAATGCCTTCTTTTTTCAGTTATTGACTGTTATTTCATTAATTTCTACTACAGTGGTCTATTATAGCCTGTGGTTCGATTTATTACGGGTATGTCCATTTCTCGTTATTTTTTAGGGGTGTTTGTACGTACAACATTTTTATTTCTCAGTTTTTTTAGGGTTCCGTACCCAAAGGGTAAAACGGGACCCTATTACTAAGACTTCGCTGTCTGTCCGTCTGTCTGTCACCAGGCTATATCTCAAGCACCGCGATAGCTAGACAGTTGAAAATTTCACAAATTATGTATTTTTATTGCCGCTATAACAACAAATACTAAAAACAAAATAAAATAAATATTTAAGGGGGGTTCCCATACAAAAATCTCGATTTTTATAGATAATGGTACGGAACCCTTCGTGCGCGAGTCCGACTCGCACTTGTTTTAGCTTTTTTTTATTTATTTAGTTTAGTTTAAATTTAGTTCTAGTCAAGTTAAGTTTTATTTATCTCCGATACTTATTTACTTGACCTTAATTTTTTTGCTACGAGTGAGACTCGAACTTACGCTCCTCATGTTTGTACCATTGTAATACTATTAAAATCAATATTTAACTTGGACAGTATAAAATGTAAATATCTGTAACACAAGCTTAGAAAAATTTTTTTTTTTCAATTCAAGTTATATATCTCTCATCATCATCATCATCAGGTCATTTTGTCTCCACTGCTGAGTACGACCCTCTTTACTACCCGAGCCAAACATGGCCAGAGCTGCCTGAGGTCTTGGCCTACACTCTCCACGCTGGCCAGACGGGTTGGAGAGGTCTCGTTGATGTTTATAAGCGTTGTTTAGCTTGTATTCCCTAAGTCGCCTTCTACGACATCCACGGGAGGTCTTGGAGTGGCCCTATTCTACTCTGCCGGAAACCACACGGTAATATCTCTATTACAATAGGATTTTAGAATATCTCTAAATAATCGTCATTGTTTTGTTGCACACTTGTTGACGTCAAATGTTTACTTACAGCTAAGTTTACACCGACCCTACCTTTATTTTTACTGTTAATTAAATACAAATTTTACAGAAACAAAATAATTTATTGTAAGTTATTTAAGAAGTATAATATACTGCAGCGGTGGTGGTTGAGCGGCTAAGTCACTGGCTGTGCGTCTGGGAGGCAAGTGTTCAATTCGCATTAAGCGCGATCGTACAACAAATAACTTTTCAAAACTAAAAACTAATTTCAATACCAACCTTCACAACTGATTTTGATAAGATGTCTATTTGACCACCTCAAAATACCAAAAATAATATTTTAAATTGGTCCAGGTGCCTTAGAGTAATCAGGAAATATATATAAAAAATATATACCTACATAGGTGTTCGATATATAAGGTCTAACAAAAAAACTGAAACAATTTTAAGAGTGAATTCAGTCCATGACACTTTACAAATTTCCCCAAGGAACACGTATCGAAATATCAAAAGTAATTTTTGGCCTTTCATACAATCACTTAGATCTCCCCGGTCAGCTGATTTGATTTTGTATGGAAAGTCAAAAATTATTTTTCATATTTCGACATATGTTTTTCTCGCGTTCTTTCTCTGTTCGAGCCGCACGTCTATGGAACTCACTACCACCTACTATCCGACGCGCCCAAACGCTAGCCAGCTTCAAATCCCAAGTAAAATCTTATTTTCTATCCATATGAAAGGTAAATAAATATTCTTTCCTGTTTCCACTTAGTTTATTCATCTTGTACTGTTATATCATTTTTTGTTCTGTGTAAGTTGTATGTATTTAAGTAATATGTATATGTATGTTTATTATAATTATTGTATATAAGTAAGTTTATTATATTGACCCCCGCACTACCTAATTTCCCATCACTGTTTTTTTTTCTATATAGGTTGCCTGGAAGAAATTGCTTAGCGATAAGGCCGCTTTTTGCGCATTTCCTAGTTTTTAAGATAATTAGATACTGAATTTTATTATGTGCAATAAAGGGTATTGTATTGTATTGTATTGTATATGTTACTAGGGAAAAGTTGTTCAGTATCACAGGCTGAATTCATTCTTAAAATAGATACAGTATATTTTGTTAGACTTTATATATGATTACTGTCATTAATTGTTTTTGGAATACCTAATGACTATATCGTCCAAAAGTTACAATTTGTAACACACGAAATTTTAACATATTTTTGTATCATTATTATTTGTCATATCCGTGCATGACAATATCCCATTATGTTTGGGAAAACAAAATATGTAAGAAATCTAGATAAACAATCCCAATCACGTTTTAGAAAAAAGCATTTGTTTTCGTTGTTTTTATTTATTTAATTATACTATCGAAAAATCTGTGATCTGAATTCTATTTGATGGGAAAGTGGAAGCTAAGAGACGAAAAGGAAGACCAAGACGGTCGTTCATGGATGAAGTAAAAGAAAAGACATCTATTAATATGTCAGAGTCTCATCTGAAAATGTCAACTTGATTTGGTCGGATAATGGTTTAAACCTAGTAACAAAGTAAATCTGCGTTTTATAATAAGACGGTACTTATATGTTTAAGTATGTTTATTGTAGTTTGTGTAGTTTTATGTAATTTTAATTTTCTTCTTTCTCAATCCTATGTATGAACACGCCTGTAAGTATGCCTCTCTTACATAAACATCTCCTCTCACAGGCCTACTGGAAGAGATCTCTTTTGAGATAAGTAGTGCCTTTGTACAATTTTTATTTTATGAATTCTCTGTATACATTTTCCGTGTGCATAAATTGTTAAATAAATAAATAAATAAAATAAAAGACAAAAGTCGTGTCCTATGAGAGGTCAGGCATTTAGCGGAAAATAGGGAAACATGGAAAATACTCCACCGACAAGAACATAGTTCTTAAATTAATTGATGACTAGCCAAAGCCCGTGACTTCGTTCGCGTGGACTTTATGACTCCAGATAATGCTCGACAGGCTGAACAACTATTTACAAGGCGTCATTTTTATATTTCTTCTAATTTAGTTGGATCAGTATGGTTTTGCATCGGGTGTTCCATTTTACAAATCAATTATACCCTATATGATGCCCAGGCTAAACAGCTGTATAACAAAAAAAGTTTCATATGAGTCCGTCCAGTATTTCCGGAGATTAGTGTATACAAACAGACAAACAAACAGCCATTTTTTTTAGTTCTTATTCTGTTACTATGTCTCCGCCCTACATATTTTTTTGGAAATATATATTCAATGTACGGGTACATTTTTTTTACTATTTTATTATATTTATAGACTAGCTGATGCCCGCGACTTCGTCTGCGTGGACTTTAGGACTCCGGCATATAAGTATGGTCATCAGGCTGAAAAACTTTTGCTACTGCGTCATTAATGTATATTTCTAACAGTTTGAAACAAAGCCTATATGTTGCTCAGGGATGAGCTTAATCTTTTAGTGAAAACCGCGTAAACATTTGTTCAGTAGTTTTAAAGATTAGCGAGTACATACAGACAGACAGACAAAAAAAAAACCCAAAAAATCTTTTTTGTTACTCTTTTCTTATCGCCCACACCCATTTTTTGTAATTTTTATCAAATGTACAGACACGCGGTTCCTACTGTTTTATTATATGTATTGATGACCTAATAATTTAGTTGTGGTCATATTTATCGACCATTTTTTTGATAACTAGTTCATAATATCATCAGTTAAGTCTGATCGAAGACCTTTAAACTCTACTCGGCTGAAAAGCCATTACGAAATAGTTAACCCTTTACTTGTAACCCTCCATTTAAGCAGTAATTACTCCTTTAGGACCTTCTTGTTGGAAAATTGACAAAGTGTAGTCTTATTGGATTATAAAGTCTTAAATTGGCACTCTTATCGTTAAACTTTGACGGTTTGTTACAAAATTTAATGTTTCCAATTATTTTGAGAATCTTTACCGAAATTTTATTTTTTCGACTTTTTTGTTAATTTTATTAGTAATCGCACTATCAAATCACATCACGTTATCATCATTTCAGCCGCATAACGTCCACTGCTGGACAAAGGCCTCCCCCAAAGATTTCCAAAATGACCGATAAAGAGCGGCCTGCATCCAGCGCTTTCCAGCGACCCTGGTCAGGTCATCTGACCACCTTGTAGGTGGGTGCCCTACGCTTCGCTTGCCAGTACGCGGTCGCCATTCAAGAACCTTTTTGCCCCATCGGCCGTCGGTTCGTCGCGCTATGTGTCCCGCCCACTGCCACTTCAACGAGCTAATCCGCTTGGCTATGTCAGTGACTTTTGTTCTCCTACGGATTTCCTCATTTCTGATTCGATCACGTAGGGAAACACCGAGCATAGCCCTCTCCATAGCGCGTTGAGCGACCTTGAGCTTTCTTATGAGACCCATAGTATGGGACCACGTTTCGGAGCCATAAGTCATCACTGGTAACACACATTGGTTGTAAACCTTAGTCTTGAGGCACAGAGGTATTTTGGACGAGAAGACATTGCGTATCACATTAATATTATTAAGGCAAAAGTGTATCCAAAAAAGCCGTGTGGTTTCCGGCAGAGCAGAATAGGGCCACTCCAAGTCCTCCCGTGGATGTCGTAGAAGGCGACTTAGGAAATACAAGCTAAACAAAGCTTATAAACATCAATGAGACCTCTCCAACCCGTCTGGCCAGCGAGGAGAGTGTAGGCCAAGTCCTCTGGCTGCTCTGTCCAATTAGGGCTCTGGTAGTATAGAGAGGGCCATGCTACTGCAGTGGAGACAAAAGACCTGATGATGATGATGATGATGTATCCGAAAATAAAGATGATTCGTGTTTCGGAAGGCACGTATAAGTTGTGGGCGAACGTCATCTGGCGTTTTCTCAAACCTATCCAAGGATTAGTTCTGGTCTACCCTTTGGGTTGCGGAGGTCAGGCGGCAGTCGCTCTGTATTAAAAACTGGTAACCTTATCAAATCAAGTAGGTTAGGTAGCGGACCCCGGGCTCTGAAGCGTTTATCGCTGAAGATGCAACCTAATACGCTCGGATGACGATGATTATAAAGGTAAAAGTGTAATTTTGTGTGTGTATGTTTGTTATTTCTTCACGCGCAAACGGCTTGATCAATTTTGATAAAATTTGGTATGCAGGAAGCTCACACCCTTTTTTTTTTTTTTTTTTTTTTTTTTTTTTTTGACGCGGAGAAAATCCCTTCGGATACCTTACCGGTTACGGGACACCGGTAAGGTTATGTGGTGTTACCACTAAAAACTCCGCGGTGTCACCTCTCAGCCGCTATCGGCCGGGACCGTGTGCTTCTTTATGCTCCACAGCCCCGGCGCGGCCGGCCGCTCCTTAAGCGGCCCCGGCTCGCCAACGGCCTCACGGCACCCTCTGCTGAATCAGAGGGGCCGGAGTAACCGCCGCCTTGGCCTCTTGGCCCAAGGACAGGCGCGCTGACACGCACACGCGCCTGCCTTCCACTCCGGAGGGCTGTCCGTTGGTCGATGGAATCCCGTTTCCACCGTCCAACCAGCCCTCATAATTTGGGGCCTGCGAAAGCAGGCCCTGCCCCAGTCCACCTGACGGCGACCGGGGCCCACACAGCCGGCCGCAGGGGATAGGGAGAGCGGCAACGTAACACCGACACTCCTCTTCCCCTGCGGCCCCACCGATGCCGTGCCAAGCGCCACGGCCGCGCTTGGTCGCGGAGGATAGGGCGAGCGGCAACGACACACCGACACTCCTCTTCCCCCGCAACCCCTACCACGGCTGTGATGGTAGGGGGGTCATCGTCACCCCCCTTCCCCCACAGCCAGGCCATTCCCTCCAGGAATGGCCTCCGCCGGGCCCGGGGTGGCCTAAGCCTCAACCCGGGCAATGGGTTCCTCTTAGCTTCCCTGCGGCCGAGGCAACCGCAGGTACTGAGCCCCCCCATCGCGACAAGATGGGAACCACATCGGGGGGGAGGAAGCTCACACCCTAATTTAACACTGCTTTAGGCAGACATTGCGGGGCGCAGTAAGTATAATAGTTTTACGTAATAGTATAGTTTATTTAGAGAAATTAAACAAGAACTTTAAGAATAAATAAATAAAAATATGGACAAATTAAACTGAGTGAGCTAGCCCCAAAGTAAGTTCGAAACTCTCGTTATGGGATACTAACTCAACGATACTATATTTTATAACAAATACATAAATAGGTAAACATCCAAGACCCAGGACCAGGACAAATTTGAAAAAGGCCATTTTCCAACTTCCCCTTACAGGAGATCGAACCCTGGACCTCTGGGAAAATTTCGTCACAAGGTCAATTAATTGTATTTTAACTTTATTTCATACTAGCTGTGCCCGTGGGCTTCGCTCCCCATGGGAAGCTCCCCGTGGGAATTTCGGGATAAAGAATACCCTATGTCCTTCCCCGGGTCTCAAAGTATATCCATACCAAATTTCATCCACATTGGTTCAGTAGTTTAAGCGTGAAAAGGTAACAAACAAACAAATTAAATTAAAATTTTGTATTTATAATATAAGTAGGAATAGGATTTTATGTTTTTAGGTTAAGGTATATATTGATATGTGCCTAGGTGTTTTTATTTTATTTAAACTCTTTGGTTGATTAAAATAAATGAAGACTCATTGTTAACAATAAGGACGTTTCCTTGGACAAAAGTAAATTATTTAATACAGTAATTGGAATAGAATGTCACTAAATAATGTGATTAATTATATTCATTCTAAACGTAATTTGTTATTGATATGATGATAATGAAATAATATGAAAATAAGAGCGCTATTTGTCTCCAAGTAATTTTGACGTCATTAAACTTTATTTCATACTAATCCAATAGAAAATGTTTTTTTTTTTGACGTTAAGAAAAAAGTATCTGATTTAAGTTCTTGGAAACTTTCTTATTTAAAGAATATTTCACAGTTCATACTTCATAGAAGTGTGAAATTTACATTAAAATCCGCCGTAAGCTATAGTTAGATAGGAACGAAATATTCACGAGATATGGCCTACCAGATTTACAATTACTTCTTCATCATAAGGTCTTTTTTGTCTCCACTGCAGGAGCACGACCCTCTCTGTACTACTAGAGCCATACTTGGCCAGAGCAACCAGAGGACTTGGACTCTCTACGCTGGCCAGACGTGTTGAAGAGGTCTCATTGATGTTTATGACCTTTGTTTAGCTTGTGTTTCCTAAGTCACCTTCTACGACATCCACGGGAAGACTTAGAGTGGTCCTATTCTACTCTGCCTGCATAATTTAATTTAACCCTTAACCGAAGGGATGTATGAAAAGATTGAGTGTAGATAAAGCGAAAGAGGTTTGTCAGGATCTTAGCAAAGAGGTCTATTAGTCTCTGCCTACCCCTGTGGGAAACAGGCGTAATAATATGTGTGTATGTAACTTAATATAACTGTGCAATGTGCATTTCTTTTCTAATCATCATTATCATCAGGTCTTTTTTGTTTCCACTGCAAGAGCACGACCCTCTCTTTACTAATAGAATCATACTTGGCTACTTTTCTCCACGCTGGCCAGACAGGTTGGAAAGGTCTCATTGATGTTTTAACCTTTGTTTAGCTTGTATTTCCTAAGTAGCCTTCTACGACATCCACGGAAGGACATGTATTTATTTTCTAATGATTAAAACTAAATAAATATATTAAATTAAACTGAGATGCTGGATGTAAGAGTTTGATAAAATATTTAAAAAAAATACTTACCAAGACATCGTAAACACCCTAGCTCCATTTTCAAATTCGAATTTTAAATTGCTTTTGCCAAAGAAAAGCCAGATGTCAACAACCTTTTTATTATAACATTGCAAACAAAATCCAATTTGTCAGACAATAAATAAAAAGCCAGCTGCTTTTTCTTCCCACGCAGATCGTTATTGATCAAAGGAATGAAGAAACCATTTAAGTTTTTTTTTTTACTTCCGTAAAAAAAAGAGTGTTTTATGTGTGACAGCGCAGTAGCTAGCAAAAATAGATGGCGCTACAGATATCGAGTTGTACCGATCATTTTGCAACTTATCGCTAGATGGCGTTTGTAATAGCCGAAGGCTTTTTTAATTTGCTTAGCAAATAAACCTTTATATTCCTTTAAAATATAAGGTTTAACTATTTTGAAAACGATATAATTAATGTACTTTTTACAACTGATGTAAGTACATTAGTCTTAAAAAATAAACCATGTGGTTTCAACAAGATTGTTTGATCAACTTATTAATTATTTAATCATTTTTTATAAGTAAATCTTATCACTATGAACTATTAATAACAATTTCAGCATAGCGCAATTGATAACGACACAATAAGCTCTTGTAACCCTCTTGAAAATAACATTTAGAAATATTTTAATGCCTAAATGCTTTTAGACTGACATTAAATCTGCCACAAACTGTCACTCGTAATAGTTTTAAAATGACATTAGACTTCAGACTATTAAGTGTAAATATTTGCATATTTTACGAAGTCAATTTAAATACAAGCATAAACTTTTCTCACTTCAAGTAACTTTTAATCATCTATCTTCAAATTAATTATATTTTAGAGATACATGCAAGTTATCTATAAATTTCTACTATTGCGGCTAGATAAAATATGAAATTTATGAATCTTTTGTTTTTCAAAACACCCGTAAATGCATTTTTATTTGATTGCACTGAAAATCAAAATCATAAAATAAATAAAAGCCTCCTTTTAAAGAATGTCTAAACAGACTATGCAAATAATAGTTACATCCCTATTTGCAAAAAAACGGCGAAAAAAGCAACAAGTTAAAATAACTATAGGGTATTTCAAGTATCTCAAAGATTGGAATACAAATAAGAAATGGCTTTTTACTATTCAAAGTATTCATTCCATTAGGCGAATGGTAAAAGATACTTGTGTTTTTAAAAGTAAAAAACTGTTTGCAAGCCCTGGCCGACAGCCGGTAAATTTATTATTCATTGATATTTTACGTTCAATACCTTAGTTTTATTGTTTCGTAATTTTATTTTTCAGCAATCTACACTTTATAGTTTTATATATTATGTGTAAATTTGGGACTTTGTACGCCTTATTGACCGAGCGAGCGAAGCGTCTCAGTTTCGAGATTAGCCAAAAATTCTTTTGTCCGTCTGTCTGTCTGTCTGTTCTCGCCTACAGATCGCATTTCTTAACCGATTCTCATGAAATTTTGTAAGCAGATTCAGCAACTAAATAGCTTTTTTTTGTCGAGCCAGTTTTTCGAAATTTTTCAAAATTGCGGAAATATAGGGGTTAAAATTTTTAAAGTGTCTTATATCCGCCATTTCCAAATATTTTCAAAAATGTCATAAGAATTTTTTTGCCATTATAAAAACGCAATTTTTTTATTTGAACAACTTTTTTGTCTTAACAACTTTTTTATACGTTATACTTGAACGGGTTTAGGATGACTCGCGAAGTCTAGCTGACTGAGCCGTACAATACAAATCTTCTTACATAATATACTGAAACTATTTAAGGGTGAATTCAGTCCGGGTTACTGAACAACTTTCTTAAAAACACATATCTTACTACAGACAAAGATCGTGTTATACCGGCGCCGGCAGCCAATTCGGCAACCAGCGCCGGCAGCGGAGGCACTCCCTTTGGAATAATATTCGCGAGGTCTAAGTTCGTGGCGAACTACTAGTTTTAGTATTTGTTGATAAATGTTCGAGCAAAGATAACATAATTACTAACGTAACAGATATCCGACGCCATAGAAACTATATATATAAGACGGCCCGTAAATAGGCAAAACTGGAGTTGCGGGTAGGCACACAGAGATGGCAGCACACACGACTAGCAAACAAATGACAAAGAAAGTGTTGAATACATACATACTATCACGTCTTTATCCCTAATGGGGCAGACAGAGCATTTTGGGTCTTGCGGTTCTATGCAGAGCCCAGGGCCGCAAGACCCAAAAGCCACTTTTAGCGTCATGGTGGGCAAGAAGATGGAAAAGCAATCAATACAGTGATGGGTTGCTAGCCGCATCGCCTGTTAACATGATTTGCATTTTTGCCCATTCCCTCGATCGGCTTTTACGATCTGCGTGGGAAGAGAAGCAGCTGGTACATTTTAAGTTTTTTTTTATTTCTCCCAGACCAGCATGGGAGATACTATAAATAAGTCATGTGTTGAATATACTATAAATAAGTCATATTTAATTAATTAGAGTACTACTTTATTTAAATAATAGTAATAAAAGATATTAATGTTTTAGTTATTAGCTTATAGTGCCATCTAGTGACATCATCATCATCAGGTCGTGCAGTGAAGAGTAAAAGTACCAGTACAGGAGCACGACCCTCTCTGTACTATCAATGTCATACTTGGCCAGAGAAGCCAGAGGATTTATACGCTCTCCACGCTTTCCAGACGGGTTGGAGAGGTCCTTTTGATGTTTTTATGCTTTGTTTAGCTCGTATTTCCTAAATCGTTGTCTAGTGGTCCTATTCTACTCTGCGGGAAATTGCACGGTGATATCTAGTGACAAGGAAGAGAAAGAATAATGTTAAACAGGCATCGGGTTAAAAACTTTCATAAGCGGGCAACAACAGCGAGATGCCATTAATCTGCCAGAAATGTAAAGCCGAAAGGTAAAATCGAGTATATGCAGATGAATCAACTGTAAACAACATCACCTTGTGCCCCTTGAGCGACGGCGTGAAGTCGCTGACATTACTTACCTTCTAAAGTTAACTTCAGGCAAAGTTGACTCTCCAGAACTCTTGTCTAAACTATTTTTACAGCCCCTAGTAGACTCCTTCGTCATCGGCCCCCTCCTATCAGTTTGTCAAAAGTCTCAACCAATTATAGAAAAAACTCATTCTTGTGGCGAGCAGGTTAATTTCTAAACAATTTTTCTAGAAATGTAGACATAGATATATTCAACACTTCTCCGGTCAAGGCCAAACGTCTACTTTATGACTCTTTCTTTAAAGGTAGTTAAATTACTTTCGCTCAGTCAGTATTTTGTGTTTACTTTTTATTTATTTATACATTCACCGTTGGAAAATAGAAATAAAAGAGTCATCTGATTGTATGTATAAATTTGTATTATCTAAGTACTTAACTTGACGTTTTTGGCGTTCCCGTAAACTCATATTGTACTATGTTTCTATTTGTGAAGACCTGTTACTGGCTTTTTGTTTACTACTGTGTATCTTATATTGTAAGTATAGCTGTTGGTCATCCGAATGTATATAATACTAATAAATAAAAATTGTGTTTAAGATTGTACTGGATTTTATAATAAATAAAATAAATAAAAATACTGCCGAATTGAATGAGGCGTCGACGCCAATAAGTTACCTACCCGCCCGATAGGTACAAGCTGAATGTACCCTAACAAGTACTGTAATTGCTTCGCATCGGCTTTGTCGTTCGACAAATACTGCCGAACCGACCGACCCATTTATATGTGTAGCGACCTTGCTTTTAGACGAATTTCAAGTTAGACACTGATCATAAATCACCCTAGGACAATGTGGAAGGGACATACCCGTAATAAATCGAACCACGAGCTATACTAGATCACTGTAGTGTAATGATATCAAAATAACAGCCAAAAAACACCAACAAAAAAAACGACATTCCCATACAAGTATCCAAGCGCCCGTGCAATTTGTATGGGAATGTGGATATTTTTGTAATTTTTTGTCTGGTTTAATTTCGTTCTACTATAGTTATCTTCTATAGCCCTTGGTTTGATTTATTACTGGCATAGAGTTAGGATAGTTGTACCTAAATTAGATCATAAGCATATATGTAATACTATTATTAATTCTGTGTCATAAGTCTATGATTACTGGTATGGTATGTCCTTTCCATGATGTATATGCAGATGATTACTGCCAAATTGAATGAGGCGTGGACCCCAATAAATTACCTATCCAATAAGAACAAGCCAAATGTAGCCGAACAAGTACTGTAATTGCTTTGGAACGGCTTTGTCGTTCGACAAATACTGCCGAACCGACCGACCCATTTATATGTGTAGCGACCTTGCTTTTTAGACGAATTTCAAGTTAGACACTGATCATAAATCACCCTAGGACAATGTGGAAGGGACATACCCGTAATAAATCGAACCACGGGCTATACTAGATCACTACAGTATAATGACAACAAAATAACAGTCAAAAAACAAAAACAAAATCGACATTCGCATACAAAAGTGTCCAACCGCCCGTGCAATTTGTATGGTAATGTCGATTTCTTTGTTGTTTTTTGGCTGTTATTTTAATTTCGTTCAACTATAGTTATTTTCTGTAGCCCGTGGATTGATTTATTACGGGGATGTCCCTTTCACCTTGTATATGCAGATGAATACTGCCGAATTAAATGACGTGTGGACCCGAATTAATTACCTATCCAATAGGAACAAGCCAAATGTAGCCGAACAAGTACTGTAATTGCTTCGGATCGGCTTTGTCGTTCGACAAATACAACCGAAACGACCGACCCATTTATATGTGTAGCAAACTTGTTTTTTAGACGAATCACAAGTTAGACATGCTGATCGGCACCCTAAAACTATGTGAAAGGGACATACCCGTAACAAATCGAACGACGAGCTTTACTTCATCAATTTAGTGTAATAATAGTAAAATGACAACCAAAAACCAAAAAAAAGACATTCTCATACAAATCGTCAGGGTGGCTGCACAAATTCTTATGGAAATGACGACTTTTTTTTTAATTTACGACTGGTATGGTATTTAAAGCCGCTCTAGATCGGTAATTTTGGAAATCTTTGGGAGAGGCCTATGTCCAGCAGTGGACGTTATGCGGCTGAAATGATGATGATTTTAATTTAATTCTACTATGTGGATCTAGCGCCCGTGGTTCAATTTTTATGGGTTTGTCACTTCTTCACTGTATATCTACCACTAGAGGCAGCGCGCGGCTTCGCCCGCGTTAACCACGCGAGTGAAGTCGCGGGCGTGATGCAATATAGCCTATAGCCTTCCTCGATAAACGACCTATCTAATACCGAAAGAATTTTTCAAATCGGACCAGTGGTTTTTGAGATTAGCGCGTTCAAACAAACAAACAAACAAACTCTTTAGCCTTATATATTAGTATGGATTACCGTCATCAATATATTCAAGAACTAGGTTCTTGTCGGTATTTTCCATCCAGCATTATGTTTTCTACAAATCACGACTAATTTTAATCTCCACAGTACGTGTGTTGCCATAGAAACCGGAGCAATCTCGTATCATTATCGAAAGTTTCAGTGAAACCGTTGGAAAGAGAAAACTAATCAAATAAGAGATTTTATAAGTAACTTTTTCTATTACGAGGTTGATTTGATGCTAAAATTCGGTAAAATAAAGGAGATTCAAAAGCAAGACTTTATTATTAATACTTTTCAAACATTGATGACCTCCGTGGCGTAGTGGTCACCATGTTAATCCGCCAACCAAGGTTCTGGGTTTAACCTCCGGTCAGGTCACGGTCTTGGATATTTATTATTTGTTATAAATTATAGTATTGTTGAGTTAGTCTTTTGCGTGAGTTAGTACTTCGCGGCTAGCTCAATCTATGTAATTTGTTTCTTACGTAAAAAAAAACACCAGTGTCATTATTGGAGCAAGTTCTCTCTTTATTTCACTCTATGATACTGAACTACTTTCTATAAAAACAATTATCGAAAGAAGAAAAACAAAATCTGCTTCTCATACAATTCAGCGCTCAGCCAAATGGATTTGATGATTTTCTTTTTTTTTTACAAATAATAGTTTAGTATCATGGACTGAAATTTCTGGTTTTTAAAAAGTAACCCTGTAAAATTAAATTAGTGCAAAATGTCTGTCGCATATTCCATACCCACAGTGGCAAATGAATAAACTTAGATAGTTAAAATAAGATCACTGTAAAGTAAACCATAACCATTCCATAACCTACTTTAAATTAGTTGTCGGTTAATTTGTTTGTTGTTACTTTTAACTCTAGACAATTTAAGTACAGAAAGTCAACTTCCTATAATAAATGGTTTTGATTAGATACTACTAAGTTACGAATTTATTTGTTTTTGTGAATACTATTATAATTGAGTACCTCCAGAGGGATCACTCCATAAGATAATACGTTAGTCTTACGATAGTGATGTCCTATTTCTATGTCAAACCAAATTAGACTTTATCATTGTCTTACATTAGTGCTCTATATTGCTTGAAACCGAAACGCGGGTACGTAGTAAAGTCCGTCTTGCGTACAGTGTTTGATGTAACCCCCCTGATACCCCCAATACAGACAATTTTTTCCAACTAACATCCGAAACAAATTTTTATGGGACTACCTGTGAAGTATGCCTTTACAAACAAATAAGGCGTCTATGAAGAATCGGTGAACATAAGAAAAAGATCACAACGAATTGATAACCTCCTAAACAACCTGAGATATCAAGGTTCCTTAAAAAACCAAAATCTACCTAAATTGATTATTTGGCTCCAAAAGACTCTACTACATACAAAATTTCAACGAAATCGTTGGATCTGTTTCCGAGATCCTCATTATATCTTATACCTTTAAACGAGCAATTCTTGTATATTTATAAATTTATATGTTTATAAATTTCTGTGATCTTGAAAACGGCTCTAACGATTTCGCTGAAAATTGGTATATGGCGGTTTTCGGGGGTAAACAATCGATCTAGATTAGTCTTATTTTTGGGAAAACGCGTGTTTTCGAGTTTTCATGCGTTTTTCTTTCCACGCAGAATATGATAGCTAATTTCGTCACACCGGCCGCCATCCGTTTTGGCTAAGCGGTTTATGATGCATCCTCTAGAAAGAGTGTTACGGGTTCGAATACCACTCGGTGACATACTTTTGTTTTTTTTTATGTTCAAATTTATATATTTTTTTTATTTTGTATTTTTTTAGACAAGTTTAAAAAAATGTAGTTATTGTTTGAGATGTAACCGAGCAAAGCTCGGTCGCCCAGGTACTACATAATGTATAATATGTAATAATAGCTTTTTTAGTTCACATAATAAGGGCGAGAGAGAGCGACGGAACGCTTCAGCATGACCGGTGCTGAAGCATTCCGTCGCTCTCTCTCGCTCTAGCATATGACTGTTTTGAGCGACAGAAAAGAACAGCAGCATAGAAAAGTGCTGTTCCGTGCTGATAGATGTAGTCCAACCCATAATAGGTATTCATTGACATCCATTAACCTGTCGTCTGTGCAAAATACCACACACAACAGTAAAACAATGAGGAGTTTTCTTTAAAAAAAAAAATAGTTCCTTCACGTGACATAGATGCCGCCAGCAATCACATAAATAGATCTGTCAATGTCTAATTCATATAAAATTTTCATAGTGAGAGTTTGTCTTTGGAATCAAAGAGAATATAATCACTATGTTTTGGAATATTTAATATTTTTATTTTACTAAATTTAGTTAAATAATATTATTGTTTGTAAATATGTATTTTTTTACTTAAATAATAGCAAAATACAAGATTGGCTTATTAATTACAAATTTACTACAAGTATTGAACCAAACGACCTCGTTCATTTTTGACAGAACGATTTCAAACTCTTATGCGCCATCTTTTGACAATGTTTTTAACCTCATTTTTTTTTCACTGGAAAACGCCTCATTCATGTCGACCGGATTCCGGTCTGCTCAAAGATGACAGGTTATGACGAAGAATGAAATGGACCTTCTGTACTACTTTACTATGTAATCGTAAATTTGACGCACGATTGACGATGAAAATAGATCAAATAGCGTGTGAAAACTGAGGTAATGACCAGTAACGATGAGTTTTGAGAAATTCATTTTGGATTAATAGTATTTTAAAGGAAAGTTTTTTTGATTATTCTCACTAGTTTCATCGGCAAATACTCGTAGTTCCATGGAACTGGTGAGATTTTTTTTTCTCATTAGTACCATTGAACTATTTGCCGGTGGAACTAGTGAGAATGATTCTTTTTTTTTTTTAATAACATTCTTACAAAATAATAAAAACTCCGCCAATACAAATCACATTTAATACCTACGACTATTTGAACGAAAAAAAATAGCATCAAATAAAATTAGGGTTCCGTACCTAAAGGGTAAAAACGGGACCCTAATTACTATATAACACTCCGCTTTCAATTAGTCCGTCTGTCCGTTCGTCTGTCTGTCTATCTGTCCGTCTGTCACCAGGCTGTATCTCATAAGCCGTGATAGTTAGATAGTTAAAATTTTCACAGATGATGTATTTACATTGCCACTAAAACAAGAAATACTAAAAAAAAAATATGTCTAAGAGACTCTCATAAAACAAACGTGATTTTACAAGCTTCTATCTTGTATATATGTATGAATGTTTGTTTAGGTCACATCTTGCAACTCAATTTTCAACCAGTTATCCTCATTTTATTTAGCTAAAATTTAGTATACTACTGAAAGGCGGATGACAATACAGTATTATGAAGTCACAGAGCTGTTCTGATGATGGAGCCGGGAGATATTCAACGGAACTCAGTTATAAAACAACACAACCTCATTGAGTAGGACTCGTTAGATTTATCTTGACGATCACTTTATGATAGACGATGCCTAGGGTCTGATCACGGAGACGGAAGGTGGTCGATGGAACTCAGTAATAAAACAACGCAACTCCATCGAGTTTGGGCTTATTTAATTTCATTTGTCTTAGTCAGCGTTAGCCTCGCAATAAAAGCTTGTACAAAAAAAATTTTTTTTTTCATAAAACTTATTTTGTTTTGTCTTGCACGATATCAATATCGGCCATAGTTAGACGCTTGAAATATTCACAAAATATTGACATAGCCAAGCGGATTAGCTCATTAAAGTGACAGTGGGCGGGGCACGTAGCGCGAAGAACCGATGGCCGATGGGGCAGAAAGGTTCTCGAATGGCGGCCACGTACCGGCAAGCGCAGCGTAGGACACCCACCTGCTAGATGGTCAGACGACCTGCGCAATGTTGCAGGAAGGCGCTGGATGCAGGCCGCTTCCGATCGGTCGTTTTGGAAATCCTTGGGGGAGGCCTATGTCCAGCAGTGGACTTCCTGTGGCTGATATGATGATGATGATGATGATTTACTTGTATATACGCTTTGATATTGAAAATAAATATTCATAGATAATGACAATTATCTTTGTATTAGGAGAGACTTTTAGTACAACAGTATATCGATATATTCTATAAGAAAAAAATAGTGAAGCGTCCACATAGTATAACATATTAGGTAAAGAAGTAAATTCCCAATTTCAGAGTAAAAACTAAAAATATCGCGTCTTGGAAATCCCTTTGAACTTGATTGAACGACGTCGTAAAATTCAGCCAAAGATTTTTGGTTGGTTGTTTACGCGTAGTACTAAACTAATAAACAATGATGTTATTGTTTATCAAGATATCTACTTTTTTGTGCCTAGGTGGAATATTTTCATAGAGGGTTTTAATTTTTTTTGTGAGAAAAATTATTTTCTTAGTAAAAATGTTGTATTAATGTTTTGGTATTACACTTCTAATGCTGGGTTGTATCCAATCTCACTTTCATGTCTTATATTTTAAAACTGATACCTATGTACAGAAAAAGGAATAATATTCCACACAAGATGGCAGTCGGTTTATGCCGTTGTAATTGAAGTCGTACATCTACATACATATGTAGATGTACGACGGTGTAGTGATATACACCCATTATAAATTAAGCTTTCTATTACTTTTCTCAGAGTATAGAACTTCGGACGGACAGACAGACAGACTGTCTGTCAGACATGGCGAAACTTTAAGAGATCTTTGTTTGCTACGAAACATTAATAATAATTTTTTTACAAAAAAAAAGCAACCAACTTAAATTTCTTTTATGAGTTTTTTTTCCATTCTGACTTCATCAAATTAATATAAAACCAATTTAGTAGTACAGACTTTCAAATAATAAAAGAATTATGAAAATCAGCCCACGGTTGACGAAGATATCGCGTAACATAAATACAACAAAAAATAAGCGGCCAAGTGCGAGTCGGACTCGCCCATGAAGGGTTCCTTAGTAGTATAAAAGTATAAATCTTGTAGTATGTTTTTTTTTAATTTTTATATTTGAGTTGAATGAATGAAAGGTAAATTGCCGTTTACGATTTATGACGTATTAAAAAAAAACTACTTACTAGATCTCGTTCAAACCAATTTTCGCTGGTAGTTTTCATGGTAATGAACGACATATATTTTATTTAGTTTTATCATTCTCTTATTTTAGAAGTTACGGGGGGGGACACACTTTTTTCCACTTTGGAAGTGTCTCTCGCGCAAAGTATTCGGTTTAGAAAAAAATGCTAATAGAGACCTCAATATCATTTTTGAAGACCTATCTATAGATACCCCACACGTATGGGTTTGATGAAAAATAAATTTTTGAGTTTCAGTTCTAAGTATGGGGAACCCCCAAAATTTACTGTTTTTTTTCTATTTTTGTGTCAAAACCTTAATGCGGTTTACATTATACATCTACTTACCAAGTTTCAACAGTATAGGTCTTATAGTTTCGGAAAAAAGTGGCTGTGACATACGGACGGACAGACAGACAGACAGACAGACATGACGAATCTATAAGGGTTCCGTTTTTGCCATTTGGCTACGGAACCCTAAAAACGACGGGTTGCACTCTGGGAGTGCCGGCAGAAGTGAAAACTTGAATATTAACGTTGTGCATTTTTGATATTTTGGAATGGTTAGGGAATAATTTTGCACGAATTGCTTTAATTATCAGTATAAAAGTACTCTCATTTATGTGGTAGAATACAATATTTATTTATTGGGCTATCGTACACAAACATGACATTTTATTAGCACGCTGTAACATAAACACACACGAACATTCGCGCAAGCGCCCTGCGCCGTCTTACGAATTTTCGATCAGGTCACGTGTCCTGACGCGAGTTTAAATTTTTTTACCCATTCCAAAAAAAGTGCATAACGCCGCTGAAGAAGTTTTCACTTCAAAACATACGCTCAGATTGATAACCTCCTCCTTTTTGGAGTTGGTTAAAAAAGGGCATTTCCCAACTAGTTCTGGGTGTTGGCTCGTTGTCAATGCCGCTGTTTCACGCTTTTTTCGATCTGTTTAACTTGTATCCCGCCGTTGTTGGCGGGATACAAGTAGCAAATAAATTTAGTATTTGTTATTCAAATGAAACTTTGCAAACTCAGGCAAACTGTTACAGTTTCAGTATATTGAAAACTGCCTCTGCAGTTTCAGATGAAACATTATCAACTTTCCGATGGCTAACTTCCTGCCATCATGCCTGCCTGGGTCTTGGATGCTTATCTATATATGTATTTGTTATAAAATATAGTATCCTTGAGTTAGTATCCCATAACACAAATCTCGAACTTACTTTGGGGCTAGCTCAATCAGTGTAATTTGTCTCTATATATTTATTTATTTATTTATCAACACGGACTTGGCTCAAAAGTTGACTTACCCTTTACACCGCTGTTAAGCTCTAGTTTGATATAACTACTACACCACAGGCGTATAATTATTTGTTACAGGGTCTAACGTGGTCTAATAAAACATACTAAAACTTTTATAAGAGGATATTTGAAATCGCGCGGGTATCTTCTTACTTTTATAAGAAAATGCCGTTTTTAGGGTTCCGTAGTAAACAAACGTGTCTGTCTGTCTGTCTGTCTGTCCGTCCGCGGTCCTACTCAGAAACTATAAGTACTAAAAAGCTGTAATTTGGCATGGATATGTATATCAGTCATGGCGAAAAAGTCGTAAAATAAAATATGGAAACAAAATTTTTTTTAAGGGTAGCTGCCATACAAGTAAAGAGGAAGTCAATATTTTTTTTCTCTACAAACACATTGTGTGGGGTATCGTTAAATAGGTCTTTCAAAAATATTGTGAGCTTGTGAACACCATTTTTTGATTTAGGGATCCGTGTCTGAAATATTTAGGTTCAAAGTGAATTTTTTTGTTAAAGTCACGTGTCCCCCCCCATCTATCTACTAAACGGTTATATATGGACACGTGAAAAAAATCACAGCTATAGTATATATAATGTAGTTTATAGGAAAACTTTTAGAGCTAAGTAGGGTTAACAAATTAAAAAGTTATAGGCGATCAACTTATAAAATGTACTCGAAAAGGAAAATTTCGTACAAATTCAATAGATACTTAGACGTTTTAGTGGCATGAACTCAAAGTTGGCATTTGCAACTACGGAACCCTACACTGCGCGAGGCCCGACACGCACTTGGCCAATTATTTTTGTTTGTTATTTTGTTATCATTATAACATAGTGATATAGTATAGCCTGTGGTGGTGGTACGGGTATGTCCCTTCCACGTTATACGTTATAATGATAACAAAATATCAGTCAAAACGCAAAAAAATCGACATTCCCATACAAACAAAGTGCCGAAGTTTTGTTTGTCTGTCATTCTGATTGCATTATCCCTATAATAAAGTGATTTAGTATAGCTTGTGGTTTGATTTCTTACAGGTCCCTTCCACGTTGTTTAACTAAATGCTGCCCACAACGTAGTCAAAGGGTATTTGATGACTGGATCAAAAAATATTAACAAAAATTCATATACCTATATTTTTGTTTAGTGAAATCAAATCGGTATTTTTAGTAGACTTTTGTATGCTGTTGTATCAAGCTAGTTTTATTTTCTTCTAGTCAGCTCAAATTTGTAAAAAGAAATGATTTCAAAAACTTAAAATTTATTGCTTCTCGGTGTCTGGGTTCTTAGAAGTGCGTGCGAATAAAGCCGGAGGCAAAACTTTATGCGCTACTTGAAAAAACGATCAACTATCACTATGCTAGTTTTCCGAAGTCAAAGGTTGAAATTTCGCAGTACTAATTTAAATCAATTTGTAAGCTGACACAAAAATCTGATTTATTTTAAACTGACTT
Source organism: Acrobasis consociella (assembly GCA_963555685.1). Classification (NCBI taxonomy): domain Eukaryota; kingdom Metazoa; phylum Arthropoda; class Insecta; order Lepidoptera; family Pyralidae; genus Acrobasis; species Acrobasis consociella. Next base: position 5,230,573 of record OY743127.1, read on the forward strand.
CCAAAAAAGAAGAAGGTTATCAATTCGTCATCATCATCATTTCAGGCGCATAACGTCCACTACTGGTCATAGGCCTTACCCAAAGATTTCCAAAATGATTGATCTAGAACGGCTTGCATCCAGCGCCTTCCAGCGTTATATCAATCTTATTTTTTATGTATGTTCACCGATTTTCGAAGACGCCTGGACGGATTTGGACAGTTCTTTTGTTTGAAAGGTACTTGCGAGGTGATTCGATAGATATTTATCAAAATGTGCTGAGTACTTAGGGGGTGAAGTCGGTTTTTAGGTTTGAAAAATTATTTAAAATTAGTATGTAACTGCTTTGCATTTTTTTAAATCTAAAATTGTGGCGTAATAGCATTGAATAAGAGTACGGGACGGACGTTACTGCGTATCCGCGTTTCAGTGTTAAGCAATATTGAGCACTAACGTATGATGTTAAAGCCTAATTTGGTTTGATTTAGAAAAAGGACGACACTATTGTACGACTAACGTACTCGTATTACTTATTTTATGGATAACTCCCCTGACAAGTGAGACGGATCTCACTTCGAGTGTATTGCTACAAAATTAATGTAACTATTACATACAGAACGGAATCTCGAAGGTCCCGCGCGACTTGCATCCCCGTTCCCCCTCGCCGCACCTCTCCCCCGTTCTCGCATAGTGGAGGGTGGTATTGTACCCCATAATCACGAATATCGTTGGGTTATTCGTGATAGGAATAAAACGGATATACTCCGTACATTTTGAGGCACAATAATCTATAAGTATAATAAGGTATGCAAGCAAAATTTACGATTGAAAAAGTACTAACCATTTTTCTTCACCAACTTTTAGCATTACTGGTTTATTCCTAATTCTGGCAGACCACTTAGCATAAATAATTAAAGTCACTTTAACAGACCCTTCAAATAAACAATGGTCGTTATGTCAGCGGAAAATATGCTAACGATGTATCTTTGGAGTGCCGAATGGAGAGCCGTAGAAGTGAGTGAAAATGTACGTTTTTGTAGGTTTTTTTTAAGTGGCACCATTTACTCTCGTATGTATGAAAGTGCGTCAGTCTTTAATTCATTATATAACTAATACATCCATTACATTTTTGAGATTTTTAGTTTTGAGAAATATTCAGAACTTGCTGTGCCCGTTGGCTTCGCTCCCCGTGAGCATTTCGGGATAAAAACTTCCCTATGTCGATGGTAGGCATGGAGCGTGGACATAAAAATTCTAGGTCTGTGGGAGTGGTTATGTATGTTATGGCTGGAGGCGCCTGCAGCCGCCTCTGCAAGAGCTCTAACGGACCTTAGGAGATTCCGTCCTGTATATAATATTTCTATTAATTCTGTTACTATTCCTACAACAAATAACGTTGGGTACATTAATGACTAAAACGGATGTACTCCATACATTGTGAGCCTCAATCCTATCCTACTTCCTACTATCCTACTCCTACTAATATTATAAATGCGAAAGTGAGTTTGTACATTTGTTTGTTTGTTACCCTGAATCGTTATGGATTAAATTTGGTATGGATGTAGTTTGAGACTCAGGGAAGGACATAGGGTACTTTTTATCCCGAAATTCCCACGAGGAGGGAAGCCCGCGGGTACAGCTAGTAATCTATACAATAAGGTGAAAACGCGCAGGCATAAATTACGATAAAAAAATGACTAACCATTTGTCTTCACCAACTTTTAGCATAACGTGTTTATTTCTAATTCTGGCAGACCACTTAGCATAAATAATTAAAGTCACTTCAACAGACCCTTCAAATAAACAATGGTCGTTATGTCAGCGGAAAATATGCTAACGATGTATCTTTGGAGTGCCGAATGGAGAGCCGTAAAAATGAGTGAAAATGTACTGTTTTTGTAGGTTTTTTTAACTGGCAACCTTCTCTCGTGTGTATGAATGATGTAGCCGAAGCCCGCCACTTCGTTCGCGTGGACTTTACGTCTCCGGAAAATGCACATCAGGCTGAAAAACTTTTTCTAAGGTGACATTTTTATATTTCTCATTGTTTAGCTGGACCATTATGGTACTGCGTCAGGTGTTCCATTTTCTAAAATCAATTATACCCTATATATTGCCCATGCTTAACAGCTATATAACATAAAAAGTTTTATTGGAATCCGTCTAGTATTTCCGGATATTAGCGTGTACAAACCGACTAATAGACCGACATTTTTTTTTAAATTCTTTCTCTATTACTATCTTCATCGCCCAAATATATTTCTTTTGGAATATATTCAATGTAAAAAACATTTTTTTTACTGTTTATTATACGCATATGTAGATTGTGTCACTTGCTCTTACTCGTATTATGTACACCTAAACACAAGTGACTATTAGGGTAACTTGTGTGTGACCACTTAGCATAAATAATTAAAGTCACTTCAACAGACCGTTAAAATAAACAATGGTCTTTTTGTCAGCGAAAAATATGCTAACGATGTATCTTTGGAGTGCCGAATGGAGAGCCGTAAAAGTGAGTGAAATGTACCTTTTAGTAGGTTTTTTAGGGTTCCTTACCCAACGGGTAAAAACGGGACCCTATTACTAAGACTTCGCTGTCTGTCCGTCTGTTCGTCTGTCTGTCACCAGGCTGTACCTCAAGAACCGCGATAGCTAGACAGTTGAAAACTTCACAAATTATGTATTTCTGTTGCCGCTATAACAACAAATACTAAAAACAAAATAAACTAAATATTTAAGGAGGGTTCCCATACAACAAACGCGATTTTTTTGCCCTTTTTTGTTCGATATTAATAATGGCAACATAAGATAGGCACTTGAAATATTCATAAATACTCAGTGGTATTTTTATTTTAATAATAAATAAAAATAAAATATTTAAGGGGGTCCCATACAAAAAACTTCATTTTTATAGATTATGGTACGGAACTCTTCGTGCGCGAGTCCGACTCGCACTTGGCCGGTTATTAGTACGTTTCTATTAACTGGCAACATTTACACCCCTATGTATAAAAGTGCTGAAAGTTAAATTATGCAGTCAGGACCGATGTCTTGAATTCATAATTTAATAAATTCATCCATTGCATTTTCATGCATAAGTAGCATCTCATAGATCAGCAGAGTAAGGACCTCACACTGATCCATGAGATCCTACTTTTAGAATCTTATCCTTAAAAATGATCCTTAGGCCCAAAGCAGACGACAGACTAATCCGTGACGCACTTTTTAGTGTGTGAAAATAGACCCTGGTAGATAGATACCTGGACCCAGGTATGATTGCATGGCTTCTATTTTCACAGACTATCACAGACTAAAATGTGCGTCACGGATAGTCTGTCGTCTGCGTTGGGCCTTACGCTTATCGTCATATTGAACTGTTCCAGAACCGCATGGCATCGTTGGGCCTTCGCTTACCGTCATATTGAACTGTTCCACTGTTCCAGAACCGCAAGGCATCATATGATGCGGCTTGAGTTCTGTCTACATTTCATAGCCAAGCTCGTGTCTCTGTACGAAAAGAGATGCTCAGATTTTTTAGGCATAGATAATTAGCCATTGCCTTCTTCATTTCACACAAAAGTAAACCTTACAGATTCTTATGTTAAAATGTATATATACAACGTGGAAGGGACATACCTGTAATAAATCTAATGAGGGGCTATACTAAAAAAAAATTAAAAGAAAACCATACGAAAGTGTGCAGCCGCCCGGGCAATTTGTATGGGAATGTCGATTTTTTTGTTGTTTTTTGACTGTTGTTTCCTTTGATAATCACGGGTCCTTTCACCCGGGTCATATACCGGGGATACATATACATAAACTTTACTTTATTTTATTATTATTATACTATAGTGATCTAGTATAGCACGTGGTTTGATTTATTACGGGTATGCCCTTTCTACGTTGTTTATACGAGCAAGTTTTAATAATATTCGGGAATTAATTATAATAATTTTGCTTACACGTGTCAATATTACTAGTTTCCACTTTATTAATACTAAAACAATTTTAGTAATTATCTAGTAGTAATTAGCCTAAGAATGTTTAAAACTATGTTTATACTCGTTCTATCAAAATAGCAAAGTTATGTAATATTCATATACTCGAATCTCCAAGGAACCGGGTCTAAAGTGGTTCATAACATGAAGTTATGAAGCTTTAACCATTTGAGCTAGTATCGACTTGGGCTGGGAATCTACTATGCCGGTTTTAAATACATTGCCTATTTTGTATAGATCGCTCAAAATTTAATCTTTACAAAATCAGTAATGTATATAAAATCGTAAATAAGTTTCATCAAATGGGACTAGCGCTCTTAGTAAGACCATAATTATATAGTTGTCTAGACGATATGAGTATTTGTACAGTTAGGTAATTAAAAAATACATGACGGAGCAGGAGATTACCTACGCCGAACTCACTAAAAGTGTGACGATAAATACAGCGCTCCGCCTCGCGCTGTATCATGGATTCCAACCATATGTGTCTGAATACCCCTGGCCCACACAGTTATTGAATCTGTGTCCACCTGGGCTTATCGTCTAGCTGAAATAACTTATCGTTATAATAAATCGGTTTACCAAATCCTCATCTATTACAACAATCACACTTAAAGAAGTTATGGCCAAGCCCACAGCACACTACACAAAGGAGATGTTCACAGTACGGCGGTCCGCACAAGACTGAGCCGCTCGTCGCTAGGGCGACCGCTTTTATACTTGTTAAAACATTTCAAAATGTAGCAGTTATGTTTTGTAGTAAACAACTTTCTGTTTGCACATCGAAAACTATAATAAATGGGATTATCTTGAACTCGCCGACACGGCCAACCTGACATGCGTACGCCCTCGTACGCGTTCTCAATAGTAATTTAAACTAGTAAGTAGCATCAGGCCTGTCTCACTCCGCGGTAGGTATTAAAATCGCAAGTACGTACGGCGGCCATGCCAGCGTGGCTAATCAATGCGCTAGAAAAGGTAAGCGTCACGCGATAGAAAGAGGTGAAACTGTAAGTTATTAGCGTTGTGCGATCTAAATTGAACTTAATTGTATCGTAGCCAGAGTCTCTATTCCTTTAATTGTTTTTTCAGAGTGAATCTTCTGGACTTGTACTATTATGTATTCTATGGTAGCATGGTTAGAAATAACCATAAAATGATTCTGATCTAGCTCGGCAATAAGCGTCTCACAAAACTATAATAAAATTTAAACTCGCAAAAATTCTACTCCAGAAGAGTGCCTTGCAAAACTACTTTTCTGAACCGGTCTTTTATTTGTCCTTCAGCCAAGATCTATACAGGAATAATTATAAAGAAATCATGACCAAGGGTCATATTCAATCCAATTTTTCGCACAATGCTTACGTATTCAATCATTCGAATCAACAAAATTCATGGATCAATTCAAAGGAATCAATTTTTAACTCGCCGACACTGCCATCTTGACAGTACCACCCGTCCTCGGGTTTCATATTTAAGATCAACACAAAGCACAAACGGTACACCGTTCGGCCAAACCTGATCAAAACAAAGCTTTAGTAATTTTTTTTTGAAGTCTTGCTGTACGACGAGGCAATGCCACCAGTCTCTTAGGTATATGTTTTATTTTTATATTTTTTTTAGTTAGGTAGTTATATTTTAGTTCATACTTTGATTATTTTAATTTAGGTAGGTTATTGTGTTTTTAGTTAAATTTATTATTATGTACTGTTTAAATATTTTTTTCGCTATAAATAACCATCTTTATTAGATGACTTACTTAATTGGATTAAACGATCTAAAATATACTAAACTCAAAACAAAAAAATGAACATCGATAAATCTTTAAAATCGAATTGGATAGTAATAACTCCATGTCTATGTGCAGCGATCACATGTTAAGGAACGCAGCCAGCCTTCCTGCTAGTTTAAAGTTGTTATTAATCATATGTTCTCTTTACCAGTAATGAAAGTTAAATTGAATCAAAACGAATAGAACTTCTAAATTTTAACGATGTTTAAAAAAAACGGTACAGTAATTATTAATTGAGTTAGGAGAGATCACCAAGACATATCAATAACAAAATTTCCATCGTTAGCCTCACACTAATACGCGTATTACCACCTGTGATCACCAGGTCCACTTGACCTTATGATTTCCGCCAGAAACTCGACCTTCACAAGAGCTGACCGCATACTGCCCACTCACGGACTACGGGTCAACTCTAGTACGGTCACAACAAAACAAACAATGCAATTCATCACTCTACCTATGGCAATAAAGCCTTCGGCTGTGCTATCGGTCTTCCTAATGAGCTTCTCTGGCTCCCGCATCCTTCTCAACCTATCATGGAAACACTTGTGTATTTGCTTTGAGTTTCATGCCCGGAAAGCATCTCGATTTTTCAAATAATTGAACAGGTGAAAAATCGTCATAATGATTCAAATAGTTATACGTAAGAACAACCGGAATCATCTAGGTTTAGAATGTGGTGCGAACAGTATGATCCACCTCCCGATTACATCCAACTATCAGAGGCGCTACCGCCCCGCCAGGTCATAAACTGCCATGGGCTACTTGGAGGTGCTTGAATTGCCTCCGAACTGAAGTAGGCCGATGTAAACATAATCTGGCGCGCTGGTGCCATATAGAATAAGCAGAAGCACAGGGAGATTGTGGTCATGACGATTAGATCATTAGATCACCTCTATGCCCTACCAGCTATACCGTGCTTGACCTATACTCTGCCTCGGAGGGAAGCGTAAAAGTGGCAACGTTCTCGAAGAACAAAATTTAAAATTCAAGCCAACGACACGATAAGAAGAAGAAGTGAAGATAAACGTCAACTGGGTAGATAATATACGCTATTTTACAACAAGTCAAATCAGACACCTTCCTCCAAACGTCTAATCAAACAGTTTCCACTGTTTGTACTTCGACTGCACTGGGACTTCGTATGAAATACAGGCAGATGACGACACAGATCCCTGGAGCCAAACAACGCTTTCACCATCAGCCCTTCCGCAATAATAAATCCAAAACTACGTTAAAATGGATACGTTCAAAGACAAGCGACACTACTTTGTGACGCTTTACCCCGCCAACAGCACAAAATAATTCATTTCTGTCTCAGGAAAATACCCAACTGTCAACAAAAACAAACGTCTACAGTACTTTTGTTACACTAAAGCGTGGCTGACTTCCTAACAATAAAAATAACATTGCTTATCACTACGATATTCTTGAATTTGACTATAATATCACAATATTTACTCGACTTTAACTATCCAGATTAAAATTTACTCAAGTAACGGGACTTTACTTCAGTTAACCTAAAACACAGTAAATAATAAATAATAAATTAATGGTAAAATATTATTACTCACATAGAAAACGGTGAAGGGTCTTTTTAAATGAAGTCATCACCATGATCATCATCATGGTAGGCTTGCCGTCCTATTAATCACCTCTTCATAATCACTACCTCTTCATCAATAATATCTTCATCGTCATCACTGTCTCTTCATTACCAATATCATCATCATCACCCTGGTCATTATTTCATTATAATCTTTATAAAAGTTATTATCATATTGAGCTATCTTAAGTCCAATATTAGGCAAAGGCTAGGAGAACTTATCTTTCCAACTTTACGAATAATGAAGTACGTTACGTACCTCATAACTATCATTTTACACCAGTATTCACACGTAAGCTTATAAGACGCTAAAAATTATAATTTAAAATACTCACACTAGACTATTTGCTAGGATACTAACTGGCGCCACTGCCAGCTCCGACTAATAGTGACTTATGCCAGCTCCAGTGATGTTAAGCTCATTTATCAACTCATGACGATAAGATTAACTCACTAAGCTTAGCAGATAATACACGTTCTTATATAAAATAGCGAAATCATAATTATTTTCTGCTTGCATAGTGGTCAAAAGACTAGACATTATTCTACTTTATGTTTTAAAACTAAATATTTCGAAATAAATTGCTCTCTGCTCTATTCTTAAATCAAAAAAAATATAAAAACTCACCAGGTTATCTTTGCGATTCAGCAGATAAGGTTACGACACAGAAATACACACGATATCAACTCGCTTTTTCACTTCACCTCACTTAACCAGGAATTTCCAGCGCCTGCGGCACTGCCGCTGACTCCAACTCGGCCGCAATACGTGGCCAGCACTTTAGCACCTTTGCAGAAGTAGCTGAAACTAAACACACGTTAAGTATCTTTGCACTGATCGCTTCACTCTCGTTAGCACCATTACTGGCGCTAAAGATTGTCACACAGGCCGGCTGCCATTCAGATAGACTTGTCACATAGACGGTTGACAGACAGACGGTTGGCAGACAGACGGTTGACAGACAGACGCTTGTCACACAGACGCTTGTCACATAGACGCTTGTCACACAGACGCTTGTCACACAGACGCTTTGTCACACAGACGTTTGTCACACAGACGTTTGTCACACAGACGTTTGTCACACAGACGTTTGTCACACAGACGTTTGTCACACAGACGTTTGTCACACAGACGCTTGTCACACAGACGCTTTGTCACACAGACGCTTGTCACACAGACGTTTGTCACACAGACGCTTGTCACACAGACGCTTGTCACACAGACGCTTGTCACACAGACGCTTGTCACACAGACGCTTGTCACACAGACGCTTGTCACACAGACGCTTGTCACACAGACGCTTGTCACATAGACGCTTGTCACACAGACGCTTATCACACAGATGCTTGTCGAACAGACGGTTGTCACACAGACGGTAATCACACAGACCATTTGTCACACAGACCATATGCAACGCAGGATGGGTTGCGATACTAAAACCAGAGCCTGTCAATGACCCCAAAAGTTATCGACTCATTGCACTGCTAAACTCCATCCACAAACTATTAAAAAGGCTAAGAGTGAAGTCACGACACCAGCTCTATAGAATTGACTGTCGAAAAACTACTTTACCATCAAAACGAATAGAATTTGAATCCACCTATGTGGATACAACCATCAACCCCACTGAAAAACTGTCAGGGTTCTCTCTCCCACGCAGAGAAGTCTGTGCCAGCTCCACAGACTGAGAACTGGATGGGGACGAACTAGATCGTTTGAATTCTGGTGCGACTGGATTGACTCCCCAGCTTGCGAATGTGGCGCGCCTGAATAGGACATGGACCACATTATTCGAGATTGCTGGAAGACTGGTTCACCCTGCAAAAAGACGCAATACAATAGATACAGAATAACGACTGTAATAATAGCCATACGATTATTAAATAAATAGACAGGTTCCTGTTTTTCAGAATAGGCATGACGAATGGGAAAACACTTTTGGTCCATCGGTTAGACCATCAAACAACATTGTAGTTTGTATACACACTCTTTGGACCCTGTCGGACTCTTCACCCCTATTCTCCCATGGATTCACTTAAGTGGGCAAAAGATTCAGATCCAACTTCTGATGACGGAGCAGGAGATTACCTACGCCGAACTCACTAAAAGTGTGACGATAAATATTGAATCTGTGTCCACCTGGGCTTATCGTCTAGCTGAAACAACTTATCGTTATAATAAATCGGTTTACCAAATCCTCATCTATTACAACAATCACACTTAAAGAAGTTATGGCCAAGCCCACAGCACACTACACAAAGGAGATGTTCACAGTACGGCGGTCCGCACAAGACTGAGCCGCTCGTCGCTAGGGCGACCGCTTTTATACTTGTTAAAACATTTCAAAATGTAGCAGTTATGTTTTGTAGTAAACAACTTTCTGTTTGCACATCGAAAACTATAATAAATGGGATTATCTTGAACTCGCCGACATACATATAATCACGCCTGTTAATTCGTGTTGCTTCCGGAGGTTTCTGCCGTGTGGTTTCCGGCAGAGTAGAATAGGACCACTCCAAGTCTTTCCGTGGATGTCGTAAAAGGTGACTTAGGAAATACCTACAAGCTAAACAAAGCTTATAAAACATCAATGAGACCTCTCCAAGCCATCTGGCCAGCGAGGAGAGTGTAGACCAAATCCCCTGACCGCTCTGGCCAAGTGTGGCTTTAGTAGTACAGAGAGGGGCCTGGTAATGATGAAATAACGAGAACTGCTTCATATCGAACAAAATACATTTCACGCTAGTACATACATACATAATATCACGTCTTTATCCCTAATGGGGCAGACAGAGCAATTTGGGTCTTGCGGCTTTATGCAGAGCCCAGGGCCGCAAGACCCAAAAGCCACTTTTAGCATCATGGTGGGCGAGAAGATGGAAAAGCAATCAATACAGTGATGGGTTGCTAGCCGCATCTCCTGTTAACATGATTTGCATTTTCGCCCATTCCCTCGTTCGGCTTTTACGATCTGCGTGGGAAGAGAAGCAGCTGGTACATTCTAAGTTTTTTTTTTCCCAGACCAGCATGGAAGGGTAGTATTCAACATAATGGAAAAGATATAAAAATTTAACGCGTCTGTAACTGTATGAAATGCTAGCTACTGGCCAGTGTCAGTAACTAACGAAAATGCGTACTCTGACCGGGCCACCAATCTCTTCCGAACTAAGCTCCCAAAGATCATCATCATCATCATCATCACCAGGTCTTTTTGTCTCCACTGCAGGAGCATGACCCTCTCTGTACTACCCAAGCCATATTTGGACAGAGCAGCCAGAGGACTTGGCCTATACTCTCCACGCTGGCCAGACGGGTTCAAAGTCTCATTGATGTTTTTATATTATAAGCTTTGTTTAGCTTGTAATTCCTAAATCGCCTTCTACGACATCCACGGGAGGACTTGGAGTGGCCCTATTCTACTTTTACGGAAACCACACGGCAAGCTCCCAAAGATAGTAATAACAATTTTATCAGGCACGTTGCCGGAGTAACTCGATCTACTCCATTTTCCCTTGAACTTACGTTTTCCTCGGTTTCGGTTGGACGCGGCCGGTCACTGACTGTAACCGATACGAACTTGCGGTGTTATAATGAAAGTGTTATTAATTGTTTTACGTTTCTACACCACATGCAACCACAATGTAAATACTCGTATATATTTCAATATTTCTCCCATGCTGGTCTAGGAGAAATAAAAAAGAACTTAGAATGTACCAGCTGCTTTTCTTCCCACGCAGATCGTAAAAGCCGATCGAGGGAATGGGCAATAATGCAAATCATGTTAACAGGCGATGCGGCTAGCAACCCATTACTGTATTGATTGCTTTTCATCTTCTCGCCCACCATGACTCTAAAAGTGGCTTTTGGGTCTTGCGGCCCTGGGCTCTGCATAGAACCGCAAGACCCAAAATGCTCTGTCTGCCCCATTAGGGATAAAGACGTGATAGTATGTATGTATGTATGTATATTTCAATATTCGTTAGCGGAATGTATAGGTATGCGAAACGAACAATATAAGGCTGTAGAGGAATAATTTATGTAGCTGAAATACTTTGACATACTTAAATAACTAATTTTGGCCAAGATGTGGGTTAGATCGTTTTCATTTAACGACGTTCAATACAGGAGGGTTACTCCAAAAGCGGTACGCAAGATGGACGTTACTACGTATCTGCCTTTCAATATCAAGCAACATTGAGCACTAACGCGTGACCATAAAGACTAATTCAGTTTGACACAGAAATAGGTCGTCACTATCATACGACTAACGTATTATTTTATAGAGTAACCCCTCTGGAGGTACTTAATTATAATAGTATTCACAAAAACAAATAAATTCGTAACTTAGTAGTGTGTAATCAAAACCATTTATTATAGGAAGTTGACTTTTTGTACTTAAATTGTCTAGAGTTAAAACTAACAACAAACATTTTATTTACAACAACAATTATAACAACAACAATTAAGTGATGATAGGGTCAGAAAAGTATGTATGTATCTAAAAGTAATGGACCCATATTTTTCAGTTTCCCAACAAAGAAACACTTTACAAAGATACGAAGCATCAAAGTTTGAGAGTATGCTTTGATGTCATCGCTAAGTAAAAATCGTACCTAGCCGTGACGTCATAGAAATTTAAATGCGCTGTATCTTTGTCATTTTTAAGCTATTGCATAGCTTCTATCGCGGGCCTTGAGCGCGGGGACCGAATCCAGAAATTCCGTAACAAAAAAATCTCACGCTCTCCCCACTCCGCCTACCATGTAGGTTGCCGCTTCGTCTCCGTCGTCCGTTTGCGACGTTGCCGTCCTTCCTTGTTTGCAATAGCTTTACCGCGGCAGTCCCCGAGTGCCACACGTCTTTTTTGTTTTTAAAAGAAAATAAAAAATACGTGTACAATATTTTTTAATAGTCTAACCAATGGGCCAAGTTTATTTTTTTTCCATTCGTCATGCTTACTATAATAGGTAGGGTATAAACTGTAACTTTTTTATCCCTAATGGGGCAGACAGACTATTTTGGGTTTTGCGGTTCAAGCAGGAGATTAAAAAGTTTTGATCCTACTAATATTATAAATGCGAAAGTGAGTTTTTTTTTTTGTTTGTTAACTCTTTACGCTTAAACTACTAAACCGATTTTGATGAAATTTGGTATGGATATAGTTTGAGGCTCGGGAAAGGACATAGGGTACTCTTTATCCCGATATTCTACGCGGAGACCAATTCTACGCGTCTGTAAGTAATACACGCTACTGGCCCATTGTCACTAACTAACAAAAATGCACCAATTCCAAACTAAGATTTGGATGAAATTTGGTATGGATATAGTTTGAGACTCGGGGAAGGACATAGGGTACTTTATCCCGAAATTCCCACGGGGAGCGAAGCCCTCGGGTACAGCTAGTAAATCATAATTTGGCCGGCTGCCTAATGGACCCGGAATATAAGACTCGACCGACATAATGGCACTCATTAGACCTCTTTCCAATACTTTTCCCGTTTAGGCAAAACAACCTCATCACCCTGTGACAACTGACGGCAAAAAAATCCAAGCATTTTATAGCACTACAGCTATACCCGCGGGCTTCGCTCCCCGTGGGAATTTCGGGATAAGGAGTACCCTATGTCCTTCTCCCAGTCTTAAACTATATCCATACCATATTTCATCCAAATCGGTTCAGTAGCTTAAGCGTGAAGAGGTACGAACAAACAAACAAACAAATATACAAACTCACTTTCGCATTTATTATATTAGTAGGAAGGATTTATAAATATTGCTTCATTTGAAAGTTTCATAGCCTTACTTTCAAGAAACTTCCTCAAATATTTAAACTCCCGAGATTTAGAAACTGCGGCGGTAAAGTGAGCTAAAATGGATTTTCAGGCAACTTTGAAACTAAATATAAAATTTAAGTGCGATGTCATAGACTTTTAAACGCTTGGCAGAATGGTGGATCATTGAATTTACTCCCAGAGGCATCTGAGCCGTCGATTGGCAATTTATTTGAACAAAAAGTTTTTAGATCAAATTTAGTTCAATTTTGATTTGCCATACAAATCAGCGCATAGCCAAATGGACTTTGTGTGGAAGGATTTTTATGGATTTTTTAATAATAATCTTTATAGGAAGTAGAACAGTATCAATTTTTTTTTTAAATATCTTACAGGCTTCAATTATTGCAGCTTATATAGGTACTAATGCGACCATGAACTTACTTCTAATATTTGCGCCATAAGAAGCTACCCTGTATTTTATCTATTATTATGAAGAACTTTTTTATTATAAAAATCACCGGCTGATTACAAAAAAATGTTTTTTTTGTAAGATCCTGTTTTTGGTCCCATTAGATTTAGATTGACGGATTTCTTTAGGTACGTATCGATCGCGTTTATCAATTCGGATGTGGACAATTTTCGTTTTTAGTTTATTATATAGTTTATAAAAAAGTCTATGTTAAATGTATTTTTTCTTTTCTCTGATTAGCAAATAATAACGACGACAGCGCATTTAAATTTTGCGTGACGTCACAATCAGCAATACTTGACGGTCTAAATAAAATAATGTATTTTTTACCCAGTCGTCTCCCCTATTGGCTAGCATTATATGCTTTAAAAGTTAAAGTCAGTGCTAAGACATAGCAAATTTTACTGAAGTATAGCTTGTCTAGGTATACTATTTTCATCTGTCGATTTCCTGAGTAATATTTTCATTTAAAATATTGGAAAAGCGAAAATGAAGTCTTTAATATTTGATGCTAAGTTTTAATCTCAAGAACCGTAGGATTAAAATTTACTTTGTACAACTTATTTTCAGGTATTCGGTCATATTTCTTTGCTTCTTTATTTTATATTTACTCATAGATAAAAACATGTATTACGTAGATATTGGTTTAGTTAAAATTAGGATGGTTTTTATTTTTTTAAGTTCCTTAGTTTGCCAGCGACCATGAAAACAGAAGCATGGTCAATTTGGAAATTGTTAGGACAGACTTTGTCCAGATTGTCCAGCAGTGGACGTTATGCGGCTGAAATAATGATGATGATGAAAGCAGAAGCCGGGTAGCTAAAATATGTCTTAAAATGATATTTGTCGCGGTAAGTCCAGTAATATTAAAACACCTGAATACCTAATTTTTTAGGTGTTATTAAACAATTAGGTGGTTTTTATTATGTAGTTAATATTGTTAAGTTTTAGTTTAAGGATAGGATTGGAGTCAGAAAGAAGAGACAATACATAGAAAGAAGTGACAATACATAGAAAGAAGTGACAATACATAGAAAGAAGAGACAATACATAGAAAACTATATTATTAAAATCTATCCATTAAGTATATACTTTGTGACGTAAACGTGTACATAAATAAAATGTTATTACCGACAGTGGGAAAGAAGAAAAATCTCGTGCTCGTTTAAAAAAACATTTACCTGTAAGTAAGTAGTTAGTTAAAATCTTTATTGTACCAAGGACATAATGTTACATAGTAAAGATACATAAAACCGATGTCAAAAGGAGGCCTTAACGAGACTGCAATCTGTTCCAGGCAAACAAGATACTTGGAGATGTTTGACGAAAGTTTCGTCACGAAACTATATATTACTTTAAATCACTACTATAGTATCACGTCTTTGTCCATAATGGTAAGACAGAGCATTTCTTGTCTTGTTTATTTATTTATTTATTACATTTAGGAAGACTTACAGCTATAATACAGATTATATAGAAACAATAAAAAATAGAAAGCCATTTAGAAGTCTCCACAAGTAGAAATTAATTAATTGTTCCTCTAAATAGAAAGATAGCCCAGAGAAGAAAGACCTAAAGTCACTTTTAGGTGGGCGAAAGTATGTTCGAAGGGTTAACAAACAACATTTCGTCATGATATATTTATTCTAGGTTTATCCCAAAGAAACTTGCAATTATTTCTGATCTTGTCGGACATCTACTGGTTTCTTATTTATTTAACTTTATTACTATACATGTAAAGGCTAGACTCCTTTTCTACCAGTCAATCAACAGGTTCATTGAAATTATTATAATTTTTCAAAACCTAAAACCGACTTCAAAACTAAAAGACACAACTGATTTTAATAAATAATAATTGAGACCACCTGAACATATATACCTTTTTTTAACAAAAAAGCCTTTTCCAAATTGGTCCAGGCGTCTTTGAGTAATCAGAGAACATACATACATTAGAATCGATAACTTGGGCCTTTTTTAAAGTCGGTTAAAAAGCCGGTACCTTTATACAAATCAAAGCCACACAAATCTATCAGAAGCGAAACAGATCAAATTATACCACCGCCATCGTTTCTAGATCATTTAAATAGCGAATCAGAGACAAATCCGCGCAGTCGCGTGTTGTCTGTGGTCTGATAGCGAAAGTTTAAATAAAAGAAAAAAAGTGGTTCAGTGGTTCCTGTGGAAAATAGGTCAGAAAGAAGGTAACTATATTTTTATTAAATGCAACGCATGGCCCTTCTCGTAGCATGAAATCATTCGGTAAAATAGGCAACTAGTTTTTTCAGATTAAAACTTTTAGTGCATTTTTTCAGTTAGTTTTTTTTTTTGTTCGACTGCTTATCTTGCAGTTTGATATCGTAAGCAATAGCGTACATTTATGAAAGAGCTATGGCAGCTTTCCATACATCATTTTAGTTAGTAACCAAAGTTAGCGTCTATGAATGAAATACACCTTGTTTAATAGAACACATTTTGCTGATTCTAAAGGTAAAAATATCGTTATTATAGGAGGCCAGGTTCTTGAGTTATTGTGCTTTGAAGTTTTATAGGTTATGTCATTATAAACCATTTATTTAGTATACATCTGCATCAATTATTAATTTATTGGTAAATAAAACTGAAGGAACTAGATGGCATAATAATCTTTACGTCCACTAGTAAACATTATCAACGATTACGCAAGTTAAGCAACGCCAGGTGTGGGTCCAACTCAGATTTTTGACCACAAAATATCATAAGCTCCTCCCTCTGTGCATTGCATAGAGAGACACGGCTTTTTTCATGAGAAAAATATCAGACGTTAAAATCAGATGCGCATATGCAGCTTTAAACATCTGCTATCAATACATATTGACTATTTATTTAGAAATCAAAGAAAAATACAACACGACTGCCTTCACAAAAATATATAGCCTATGTCACTCGGGGGGACGTAAGGATTCTAACTATACCACCCATCGAAATCGGTTCAGCCATTTAGAAGTTATGGTAGAATAAATAAACACACATACATACGTGAACTCTGAACCCACTTGACCAAGCATTTTGCTGATAGTTCTTTGTGACATTTTGGCGAAGCAATTGCGGATAAACGGGTAACCGCATATATATTTTATTTTATGGTGCATGAAAAAATAAAAATGATTTATATAAAAAAAACTCTAAAATAATACACTCCTTTTTTGGGCTGTCGTGTAAAAAGTTACTCATGAGCTGATGATTCATGAATATAAAAAAAACTCTAAAAACAATACACTCCTTTTTTGGGCAGTCGTGTAAAAATGAACTGACGACGGACGTGGACGACGGTTTCTTAATATCGAAATGTCAAATGTCATGTTGTATTTGAACGTCTCTGAATGGCAGTCTTTTAGCCAGCGCCCAGTCCTACTTTAATGTCAAAAGGAGTTTTTAATGCTGTACTTTATTTAAATCCATTTAAAAATAAATATTAACCAGCAAAAATAGTATTAAATTATAAATTAATAAACCATATTAATCTCTTCATCTATGTAAAACATTCACGTTTTTATCTTGGAAAAAATATTTATTAAATCTGGCAACCTTGTGGCTTTCTGACAAACCAAGGAAATGGTCATTACAGAAAATCGATTAACATAATAGCTATTTTTAATTTTATACATCTTTACCTGGCTTTATCTAAATACGACTTGTCGACGCCGCTGGTGACAAGAGGGCTGGCTCATATCTCGCGCAGAGGATTGCAGTAGCTATTCAGCGCGGGAATGCAGCCAGTGTTCTTGGCACCATGCCACATGATCAAGATTTAGATTTTTAATTTAGTTTTTTAATTTAGATTGTAATTTAGATATTAATTTTAATTGTATATAACGATACTATATATTTCAATAAAAAGACATGTCAAATAAAAAAAAAAAAAAAAAAAAAAAAAAAAATACGACTAATATATAGAAAATCATATAAAAATATTTTATGAATTTTGGTTGTAATGAGTTTTTAAGACGCTTTTACCGCACTTACCTAAAAATCTGCCATAGCTCTTTCGTCATCCGTACATCCATACAACTTGCACACACATACACAGACACAGCAATGTTTTTAACTGTGTAGCTTTGTTTCGGCCTAGAAAATCCTTGACGTCAAGGATAACATGTGCCAAAAGATGCTCTGATCGCGCAAAGTGGAGAAAAAATGCCAGAAAGCGGACCTCGCATTTCACAGCATTACAAATGAGGATGCAACTGTGAATACGGTTACATTGAGAGATATTATGTACATAGTTATCTCAGCATGTAATTATTAGTGCGAAAGTTTTTAAGGTTGTCTGGATATATTGATTGTATATCCAATTATACAGTTAGCCAAAGAGATACCTGACCAGACCTTTACCTATATCTTGTTTTTCTCTTAAACTAAAAAGAATATTAACATGAAAATGCATATATTATTATTTTCAGTTTGAGAGAAAAATCAAGATAAAGGCAGAGAGCCTGGTTATCTATCTCTTTGGTTGACTATGCAATGGTATATATACAACGTGAAAGGGTCATAACCATTATAAATCGAACCACGGGCTATATTTATTATTTTCAGTTTGAGAGAAAAATCAAGATATAGGTAAAGGACATGGTCAGGTATCTCTTTTTTGGCTGACTGTACAATTGTTGACCGACCGAGCGAAGCGAGTGAGGTCTCTAAATCGAGTTGGGGGCGAAAACACATTGTATGTATGTATGTATGTATGTATGTATGTATGTATGTATGTATGTTTGTACCGCGATAGCAGCCGAACCGATGGATTGATTTTGATGAAACTTGGTAGGCATGTAGGAAACATCAATAGAATTTTCAAGTTCGTTGGGCATCAAAATCGGTTCAGTAGTTTTTGAAATATTAATAAAAATGTCCGCGATTATGTAGCAAACGAAACCATAGCGCGTTCTAACTTTGGATACCACCATCTAGGGGTTATTTAGGAAACTGAATTGCGAAAAATAATCGCGAGGGTTAAGTTCGCGGCGAACTACTAGTATATATACAACGTGCAAAGGACATACCTACCCAAATAGTAGGCTTATACTAGATCACTTTGGTTTATGGAAATTAAAATAACAGTCAAAATATAAAAAAATCTTCATTTCCATACAAAAGTGTGCAGCCGCCCGGGCAATTGTACTTTTTTTCTATGTAACATCTTCGAACTTGTGACTTGCAATAAAAATCTGAATCTGAATCTGAATAAATTTGTCGAATATTTTGAATATTCTTTATATATTTGGGAATCGAAACCAGAGTTTGTTTCATTCGCCACCACTGGGGGCAAATGAGACTGTGAATGATTGGCGATTGCCGTTCGCCACCAGTGGGGGCGTCGCAAGTGGTCATCTGGCACACGTGTACATAAAAATTGTCCCGTCTGCCAACAGTGGTGGCAAATGGGATATACCCAATATTTTTTTCGTTTTATGACTATTATTTTATGATCATATACTACGGTGATCTAATATAGCCTGTGGTTCGATTTATTACGGGGATATCCCTTCCAGGTTGTATATGTATACAATGTCCTTTTTTATTAAGTACAAATATTGTAAGGGGTGAATCAGACCATCATTTTGAACAACTTTTCCCAATAAATGTATATCGAAATAGGAAAAAAAAATTTTAGGTTTTCATAGAAATCGAAGTAGTCACGTGATATCATTACTATTGAAAATGAAAATTATTTTTTGTATTTCGATAAAAATTTACTGGGAAAAGTTGTTCAAAATTATGGACTGAATCACCCCTTAAAATATTTGTACTTAATAAAAAAGGACATTGTATACATCCTTACATCCTTAAAAACTTTCGCACTTATAAATACTTATACTGAAATAACGCATAATTCCATGCCCAGAACTCAATTTAATGCAAACACGTATAGTCGTGTTATTTCCATGAAAATCTGAGGTTTTAATTAAAATACGTCCTGTCGCTTCACTGGTTCAAATCTTTGTTCCTAAAGGCTTCTATCTAGGTAGTATTTCATCCTTTGTTTCTTTGTAGGGTTGGTGGTGAACCACATTTTTGTTTTAACATATTTTATTTTGTTTGTTAAATCTTTATCGTACATAAACACAAGACACAAAAATACAAGTTAGAAGTAGAAAACTCGGTAGGGTTTCTTCCAGTCAACCTTGAAATAAGAGGACAATTTAGAACACAGGGTAGAGAGTAAGTACAATATATAGGGTATATTTTTAAGTGAAGATAAATTAAAAAAGAAAACAAATATTACAGATTTACGCTAAAAAGTCGTGTGATGTAATGCCAAGGTCACTGGCTGTCTTACTGCGTTGGATCGCTACATTGATACTTAAGTTGAGCAAAAAAGCAGCCAGCCCGCTTGTCACCTAAAAAAATCTTTTACTTTGAAAAGAAAAAAATATGGAAAATTCGGTAGGGTACTTAACTTACCCTGTGTTACAAATTTTCATATTTTTCCACGTTTCAATTAAAAAAACACAGATTGAGTTTGAGACTTGTGTTTTGGAAAACCCAGAGAGTTTGAGACTTGTGTTGTGAGATACTAGTTCAATGATTCATTTTTTTTGACAATAGATAAACATTGAACACCCAAGCCACTTAGAAAAAGATTATTTTCCATATTGATCTGACCGGGGATCGAGCCCGGGGCCTCCTGGGTAGCGGCCAGGCATGCAGGCCATTATGCCACGGAGTTTCTTAAAATTGTAAAGCATACTTAGTAGTTACAAAGTTATGTTTTTCCGGATATATTATCTCCATATTTTTACTTATCTACTTTTTCATTAAAATGTAAATATGCAACATGATAGGAACATACCCGTAATAAATCTAACAATGGGTTATACTAGATCACTAATTAAAATAAGAGTAAAAGAACAAGAATTTATTTTAACATTTTCATACTACTTTCCATGCCGCCCAGGTATTTTTTATTTTTGGTTTTTTGACTGTGTGTGTTAATTTAATATTATAATGCTATTGTAATATAGTATAGCCCGTAGTTTGATTTATGACGGGTATATCCCTTCCACGTTGTATATAATTATTTATGCATGCAAATGATTCAATTTTTTTAGGAGTATACAAACAAATAGGCATGGCCATAGGAAAAATATTTGTGGTCCAACGGTAAAATTAATCAAAATATATTTTTCAAGTATTTTTTATTTTCTTGTTCTTTTTCTTTCTCCCATGCTGGTCTGGGAGAAACGAAAAAACTTAGAATGTACCAGCTGCTTCTTTTCCCGCGCAGATCGTAAAAGCCGATCGAGGGAATGGGCAAAAATGCGAATCATTTTAACAGGCGATGCGGCTAGCAACCCGTCACTGTATTGATTGCTTTTCCATCTTCTCGCCCACCATGACGCTAAAAGTGGCTTTTGAGTCTTGCGGCCCTAGGTTCTGCATAGAGCCGCAAGACCCAAAACGCTCTGTCTGCCCCATTAGGGATAAAGACGTGATAGTATGTATGTTTTATTTTCTTTGAGAAACAAAAAAAAATGACAGACACTGCGCATTTAAATTTCATCTTATCAAGAATATTTTTTCTAAAATTTATACCGACTTTACCCCCAAATTACACAATCGATTATGATAAAATTCCTATGGAATACTACCCTTTTTTTAAAAAAATCGGTAACGGCGTCTTCAAGTAATCGATGAACAAACATAAAAAAATATTGCAACGAATTGATAACCTCCTCCTTTTTAGAAAGTGGTTAAAAATTATTTTATGAAGCGAAACTGATAAAAAAGACCAGACATCAAAGTTGCAATTTTCGTTTAAAATTATTATTTATTTCCGTAACAACGCGCCAACCCTATATCTCCCTGTGACATTCCTAAATTCGTCGCATACGTCTCGTCTCACAATCCTATTTGATTCAGTGAAATATATTTATTACGTACAACAAGGTTGGATTTATATTCTGCTAACGTATTGCACATTTATTACGAACTCGTGTAACAAAAGCACGGCTTTTAAATGATAAAGCTTTATACAACGTGGACGTATTTGCGTAATAAATTAAAACAAGGTCTGTACTATCTATTGTATAATGAAATTAAAAAATATTCAGCATTCCCAAACAGTACTAACAATATATACCTTTTTTTTATAAGCAGTTTAAGTAAGTAAATATTAACTTGCTTTTATGTAATGCACAGATGAAAAAAAATACATATATTTTTTAAAATAAAATAAAGATAAAAAACTACATCTTAGGTAATTTAAAAAAGTTACTAGTTTAGTTTTAGTTGATTTCTTTGTTGGGTTCGATCCCTGGTTAGAACAAGTTGTTATTTAATGAAGCGAAACTGATGAAAAAGACCAAAAATTTAAGCTGCTTTTTCGTTTAAAATTATTATTTATTTCCGTAACAACGTGCCAACCCTATATCTCCCTGTGACATTCCTAAATTCGTCGCATACGTCTCGTCACAGTACAGACAGTATTCTATCTTCATACAAACGGTCGGAACGCAAGTTATACCTACGCGCCTCGAAGGTCGGTATACACTTCTTCCGTGACTCGGTATACAAACAGTCGGGATTGCGCCGCAGTGGCGAACGGTGTTTTGTTGTAAGCAGCGTGCTATTTGTGAACACTTATTAAGAAGGTATATTATTCTTTTTCTTGTGAGATAATAATATGGCAAAACACAGACAATATTGTGCTGTTTTTGGTTGTTTGAACTCGTCAGTAAAGTAGTTTTAATATGAGTACCTACTAGGTAGTAAGTCGTTTATTAATTTTTTAATAGGTTAGCATTTCAGTTTCTCTACTGAGTAAATTACCTGGATTAAAAATAAATAAGTAATAGGGTTGAATTGAAGACAGACTTAACCCACGACCACGAGTGAGCTATTTTACCTACGCTCGCGATAAAAAAAACTAGTAGGTAAGTAGGTAGTGGTTTCCTAGGCTACATGTCTTCTTACTAATGTGGGAACTTAGCTACTTACATATACCTATTATTGAAATATGCAATTTATGTTTATTAAATATGCTAATAATCAAAAAAATAACACGCTTCCTTTTTCATTCACCTTACAATCACAAAACTAGTCACTTAAGTAGGTAGATGAAATTAAAATACGGGGCAGCCCTAGCGCACGCGTGGCGTAGGTATGTTTTTCAAGGACAGCGCCGAGTTGTTCTACTGTATGATATCTTTACCGTGGTCTCGTCTCACAATCCTATTTGATTCAGTGAAATATATTTATTACGTACAACAAGGTTGGATTTATATTCTGCTAACGTATTGCACATTTATTACGAACTCGTGTAACAAAAGCACGGCTTTTAAATGATAAAGCTTTATACAACGTGGACGTATTTGCGTAATAAATTTAAACAAGGACTGTACTATGTATTGTATAATGAAATTACAAAAAATAATATTCGGCATTCCTATAAAGTATTTATTTATTTTTTATTTATTTAACTTTATTACAAAATTTGTAACAGGCGGACTTAAGGCCCAGGGCCTTTTCTACCAGTCAACCTACAGGTGATGCCGAAAAAAGCTAATTTTGGACGACAAGACACATTCTAATTTTACTTCAATCTTTAAAATTGTACCGAAAACAATCCTTACTATAATTTTATTTACAATAACTATAATTTTATTTATACAGTACACTATCAATATTTATCTTTTTTATTTATAAGTAATTTAAGCAAGTTAATATTTACTTGCTTTTATTAAAAGCACTGAAGATTTTTTTTTTTAACTCAGACATAAAAATACGGTTCAATACGTAATTTAAGTTATTATTTTAGTTTTAGTTGATTTTCTTGTTTATTTGTAATTAATTTGTATAAAAAATAAAATTAAAATTCTAAAGATATACAATAAAAATATAAAAGGACTTGTTTTAGCATGTCAAACATGCTTAGTATTCAAGTACTTTCGCAGGGACAAGAAAAAAGTTAAGAGACTACGTACAAAAATGCATTTAAAAGACGTCTGTCTGTCCGATGCTGCGGAATGAGAATAATTCATAAAAATGTGAACCATCCGAGACGTTTTCAATGAAATTGCACCGCGTCCATTCTCGTTGCAAACTGTAATTGCGCTATCGGTCTCGATCCGCCGGCCATATAGATTATTTCGCAGAACCGCCATTTAGTTTATAGTTTATAAATTAATAAATATTTTTCATAATTAAAAAGGTAAGGTAACATTTTATTGCATAAAAAATACATAGGTATATTTTCATATTTTAAATATTTTTGAAGTGAAAACTTCTTTAGCGGCGTTGTGCACTTTTTTTGGAATGGGTAAAAAAATTTAAACTCGCGTCAGGACACGTGGCCTGATCGAAAATTCGTAAGGCGGCGCAGGGCGCTTGCGCGAATGTTCGTGTGTGTTTATGTTACAGCGTGCTACGCACATCCATGGATGGTGACAGCTGATGGCTCGACCGTCTGTGTAGTGGCCATACTGCTGTGTATTTGAAAATGATTTTGTTGAAAATGAATTTGGTCATGCTTGTGACATTTGTGACAGACTGTGGTTCAGAAAAGATTTGAAATATTTTATACTGATAATTAAAGCAATTCGTGCAAAATGATTCCCTAACCATTCCAAAATATCAAAAATGCACAACGTTAATATTCAAGTTTTCACTTCTGCCGGCACTCCCAGAGTGCAACCCGTCGTTTTTTTTGAACAAAAGACAATTATGGTAATTCTTTATTGTACCAAAACACATAAATATTCATATTTTTATTAATATTAACCTACATTAAAAATACAATTACAATATTCAGTCCAAAAATTTTGCTTTTGCACTGTACCTGCATATTGTAATTGTAAATTTTAAAATACAATTTTCCATACAAACGTAGTCTACGTTTTATTTCGAAACGAAATGCCCGATTTCGGCAAAATTTTGTAATTTCAAAGATATTGCAATTATCTACGGTAATAACTGGTTTCTGACATAAAAATATAAACCTGAAATAGAATATAGTGTGTTATATCATTTTTTACCATCAGTATGGGAAACCTCTAAATCGTTATATTTTCTTTCCAGTTCATAATTTTACTGCAGGAAACCAATTATTACCCTAGATCACTGCAATTTCTTAACAATTACCGATTTTTACCGAAATCTGACATGTGGTTTCAAAATGAAACGTAGACTACGTTTGTATGGAGAAGTCTAGGGTAAAGGGATTCTTAAGTATAAATCTGTATTTTAATTATAACATATCCCATCAGGCTGGGTAGAGACCAATACTGAACTGACTTTGACTGCTTATTTTAGGAGAGCTGCTTTTCCATCAAATTAATTAAACATCTTGTGTGGTTTGTATTGTGATTCACCATCTAAATTTCATCTATGCAGAGATTATTACAGATGCGTAATTCGATACATTCGCGATTCCCCGAGAAAGCTTGTAAATTGCGGTAGTCGCTATCAATGTATATCTTTTCGCTACCCAAGTGTTTCTAGCCTGAGGAAAATAATGGCTCATTTGACCGGCCAACTGTATAAATGTATACATATAGTAAAACAGGAAAAATGCATGTACATTGAATATAGGTATATTCAAATAAAAATATTTGGGCCCGTAGAATCATAGTAGTAGAGTAAGAATTTAATAAAAATGTCTGTCTATTCGTCTGTTTGTACACGCTAAGATCCAGAAATTCTGGACGGATTCGAATGAAACTTTTTTTTTTATAAATTTTGTCATATGGCTGCTAAGCATGAGCAAAATTAAGGGTATAATTGAAAATAAAAACCTAATGCAGAACCATAATGGTTCTGCTAAACGATAAATTTTCCGGAGACATACGGTCTACGAGACATAGCCAAAGCCTATGTCCAGACGTGGACGTTATGCGGCTGAAATGATGATGATGATGACAAAGTCCACGCGAACGACGTCGCGGACTTTGGCTACTCTTAAATAAAACTAGTGTCAACCCTGATAAAAAAGACGGGTGTCATAAATTAGTGTTTACTATTCATAAAAAACGTGAAACCATAAAAAGAGGTCAAGAACTTAGCGGAAGGAAGAGAGACATAGAAAGCACCGACAAGAGCCCAGCTCTTAAATATAAGAAGAAGAAGATTCATAAAATAATTTAAAGGGGTTTCTACAGATTGTTGGGGGATTTTTTTTATTATCTCTGCATTTACTATTAAATAATTTATTTCAAATGAGGGCGCCTTTTTTGCTACCATTTCGCCTTAAAGTTCAAATATGAGCAAAAACTATCAAAAGTTTAACGACATATTGGGGTGGTCAGATTACTCGGATATTATACAGCATAAAACGTACTTGTAAATTACAAGCTTATTGTTATTTTTGTCTATCTATTATTGATTCTACGTTCCTCCTCCAATTCGTCATTGGACTGTTCGTCGACAGAATGATTTATTCATTTCAGTTTCCTTAGCAGAGTCTTTCAACTAAAAACAATCCGCCGACAGAACCTTCCGTTTGCGTCACTTTCGTGGATACTGATCTATTATTATCAGAGATCGGAACCACGGGTGCTATTGCTATCAAAAGTATGGATATGACTAAAAGTCCCGGGATTTCTCGATAATCGGTACCTTAGTAACGGATGTAAATACATTACTAAGATTTTTGATGAAGATTATCCTACTACTTGTGTATACTACACACAATCTTTTGACGACCTCCGTGGCGTAGTGGTCACCATGCTAGTCCGCCACCCAGAGGTCCCGGGTTCGATTCCCGGTCAGGGCAAGTTGGAAAATGGCCTTTTTCAAATTGTCCTGGGTCTTGGATGTTTATCTATATATGTATTTGTTATAAAATATAGTATCGTTGAGTTAGTATCCCATAACACAAGTCTCGAACTTACTTTGGGGCTAGCTCAATCAGTGTAATTTGTCCCTATATATTTATTTATTTAATCTTTCCCTTTAAATGAATAATGTTATGGACTTTTAGTCATATCCATACTTTTGATAGCAATATCACCCGTGATTCCGATCTCTGATTATTACAGATACAGACATTTTCACGTCTATATCCCTGACGGGGTAGACAGAGCCCAGGGCCGCTAGGCCCAAAGGCCACGCTTAGCGTGGTGGTGGGCGTTAAGATGGAAAAGGAATTAAAGTAATGATGGGTTGCTAGCCGCATCGCCTATTACCATGATTCAAATCTTGTCCATTCCCTCGATCGGCTCTTAAGATTTGCGCGGGAAGAGAAGCAGCTGGTACATTCTACGTTTTTTCTTTTCTCCCAGACCAGCATGGAAAAATAGCAAAACAATATTGCAGCAGTATTTCCAAGTCGGGATCTTGATGGATTTTAAAAAACTCAATGAATTTATATTGCTCTACTTAAAACACTAGAATAAAAAACGTTTCTCTTCATTCTCTGTTACTCTCTTATATTTAGGATCGCTTTTTTTTGCCTTTGTTGGTTCCGTCTGGAATACAACCTACTAAGTAAAAAAAACTCTTCAAATGTAATAATTTCTACTAATTATCTACCAATAATATGTAGTTTTTGTGGATTCTTTTTAATTTGTATTTATATGTGGAAATTGCAAGTTAAATTAATGACCTGTCTATTCCAATGCCTAGTATTTGATCCAGGATATGAGCAAAGACAGTTATGAGCACAAAAGTTTATATTGATGGAGTATCCCGTATTAATGATATAAGTTTTCAACTAAAGATAAACTGCTCAACTGCCATTTGTAGTTTAAATTACTTCACTATAGTCTATTAATAAAGTAACTTAGCCGTATTCATAAAAGATTGTCCTCTTTTGTGACTAATATACCAATTTAGTGTTAACCATTTTTAAGGTTAGTCATCAAGGTAAAGGGCGACTTTAAATACTGAACTACTATATTTGAAACGTTTTCATTTTTCGTGTATGTAAGTGGCCAACACTGATGTCAGATTTTTCAGGCTGCCTAAAGGCATCTGACATAGCTTGACGACTGTCATACAATGATTACAGCTGGGACCAACGACTTACACGTGCCTTCCGAAGCACGGACAAGCTCGAGAAATGTTTGTGCCACTTGTGGTCACACATCCAAGTGCGGACCACGCCTGACGTCGCTTTACTTGCGATAGCGCTAGTAATGCACACTCCCGCCAGTCCACCGAGCTCCTCTATCGAGCTATATTTGATGAGTTCGCCCCGAACAACATGTATGGAACTTCATATAAGCGGAGTTTAGGCATGACGAATGTAAAAATATTTTTGGTCCATCGGTTAGATTATTAAAAAATATTGTACATGTATTTTTCCTTTTCTCTGAGAAACCAAATATGAGAAAGATATAGCGCATTGAAATTTCAAGTGACGTCACACTTAAGCACGATTTTTACTTAAGTGTGACGTCGCAAGCCCCCACTCCGGAACTTTGACGTTCCGTATCTTTGTGAATTTTTACTTTTTAGGTAAACTGAAAACACGGGTCCCTTATTTTTGGATAATCTAAAAGGCGGACTAATTACATTCATACTTTTCGGACCCTGTCGTCACCCCTATTATTTATGCTTACTACTACAAATGAAACTATAAATCCGTGTACACGGCAATGTGTGTGTGTTCGCCGCTCAACACGTTGGAAACGTTAACGCATATTGCGTGGGACCGGAGATTCCGCTCTGTATGTGTAATACTTATATTAATTCTTTGCCCGAACTATACACGGCAAGGCTTAGACTAATTTGGCTCATGTTTGAATAAAAAAAAACGACGGGTTGCACTCTGGGAGTGCCGGCAGAAGTGAAAACTTGAATATTATTGTTGTGCATTTTTGATATTTTGGAATGGTTAGGGAATAATTTTGCACGAATTGCTTTAATTATCAGTATAAAATATTTCAAATCTTTTCTGAACCACAGTCTGTCACAAATGTCACAAGCATGACACATTAAACACACGAACGTAACGTAACATAAACACACACGAACATTCGCGCAAGCGCCCTGCGCCGTCTTACGAATTTTCGATCAGGACACGTGGTCCTGACGCGAGTTTAAGATTTTTTACCCATTCCAAAAAAAGTGCACAACGCCGCTAAAGAAGTTTGCACTTCAATAATTATTTTGTCTGCCGTGCCTACTAAATTTAAAGATAGTTTAAATTGCTGAATGTTCTCATGCTCGAGGGAGAATGATTTAATAGATAAAGAATCGTTGGAAAACGGCTCCACAATCTCAATTTTAAAAATAAAACGTAATACTTCTACGAAGTTAATCCCTCTAGAGAATTCACTCGAAAAATATGTGGGTAGAAAGTAGGTGGCATTTACTCGGGAGCAGCAAAATTAAATCTTATTCTTGGCCGCTGTTTTTGTTTTGAAAACAAGATGTTTATTCCTTATTTTCACTAGACATAATAGCACTGAATTTAAATATAGTACAGAATATAATACATCTTTAAACCTATAATTTATTTACAATTAAAAAGACGGATCTCTTTTTCTAACCAAATGTATTGATTTGTTGCAGTTACAAAATGGCAGCAGAAATGACAGTAGTACGAATTCTAATAATTTTACTAACAGCACACAACATCCAACCCCGTGAAGATGGCTACCTACGGTACGTCAAAGATGGCTGCTTTCAAAAAGGCGAAGCCCTATCCTGCGTCAAATACAAAGCCTTAAAAATCGCCACCAAAACGCTTTTCGGTGAAAACATGCAGAATGAAACCATCAAAGCGAATCACATGATCAGTTTTGTGCCCTTAGATGAGAGTGATATAAAGAAATTTAAAAGTGAGCGTAATGAATCGTCCGTAGTTGAACCGAGAGGGTTTATGTCTGAGTGGGCTGAGTTGGCGAAGTATTTTATGAAGATGATCCAAGATTTCTTTAGAGTTAAGGGATTAAGGGTGGATCTGCCTGATGGAGCCAGGACAGTGGAAGAGGAGGAAGTCAACATGGAAGATGGTAAGTAGACTAATTAGCTTTTGATCTATTAGTATAACGAGCTTTTGATCTATCAATTAGCTGTCATTCGATAAAATGGCATGTCGATATATTGGGTTTTCGGTTAATTGTCACCGATCAACTAGCATTTGATATACTGGCATTCGATATGGTGTAGAAAACCTGATTTGTTTATGTAGAAAAAACGAATTTTGAAAAGTTAGGTCTACAATTTTACAAGACAATGTTATTTCTTTGTA
This sequence comes from Acrobasis consociella, assembly GCA_963555685.1. Taxonomy (NCBI): domain Eukaryota; kingdom Metazoa; phylum Arthropoda; class Insecta; order Lepidoptera; family Pyralidae; genus Acrobasis; species Acrobasis consociella. Next base: position 5,260,369 of record OY743127.1, read on the forward strand.
TTATTTTGTCAATCAATTGACTAGTCTGTTTATACCTATATCTATCTGTCTGCATTTAAATTTTCTAGTAATTTTGAAATTCCTTAATATAACTAGTTGATAGAGTATAGCAAGAAAAGTTCGAACTTGGCTAATTATAGGGTATTCTTTAAAAATGCTTCTTCCTTTATGACTTTATCTTATGAATTACTAACTAGCTTTAATATTTTGGTGTCAGGGTTCATACCAGCTAATGAAATAGCCAAGGCGGGCCTAACAACTATGTTCAAAATAGGTTAGTCCATTATTATTAATGGTGAAGGGTGTAGTATTATCCTATTTTCTTAGATATTTCGTATTGATTAAAACTAACGTGAGCATTATTAATATGAGTTAACGGGTTACTCACGTATAGAGTCAGCTACTGCCGACATGTTTCGACCTCATCCGGAGATCTTCATCAGGGCGAATGTGGCTAAAGGCCCGTACACCGCACCGGCTCGCGACACAGTATACGTGAGTAACCCGTTAAAATATTTTAATAATATTTGTATTGTATTTTTGTTTTACAAAATTTCACAAAAAAAACTTACAGATTTTCGACACCTTTGACCTTAAATACCTAAGGACGCAATTCTCAAAAATGTTGTCTATAAAAGTCACATGACCCTATGTAACTTACGACATAATTGTACAAAATAAATTGAATGCAAAAATCCAGCTAATTCCGTAGAAATTTCGATGCTAATCTATAAGCTTTTGTTTAAATTGCTATACTATAAGTACTATCAATAATTACCCAATTTAAAAAGTTAAGTGCTGTGGGCGACCACGGAATGGCAACACAAATAGACCAAACAACCGCAACCCTTAGGTACTTGTGCGATTGATAGAAATTTTAAATTGTTTGATTTCTACTATTAATAGAGATTGCTTGTTTAGAAATGATGGGTTTAGGTAATATAAATGTGGTTTCCGGCAAAGTAGAACAGGACCACTCCAAGTCTTCCTATGGATGTCGAAGGCGACATGCAAGCTAAATTATTAGCACAATAAGACCTCTTTATTACATTAGAAATAAAATTGTATGTATGTGGGTATGTACTTTATGTCATTTATTTATTGCATATTATCACTGGATGCCTAACAAGTTAATATGAAATTACATAATACTTAAAAAACTTGAGAGGTGTCAAGGGACACCCGGGTGGAACGAAGTTCCTTTCGATTAATTAGGAGAGAGAGAGACAGAGAAAGAAACACGCGCACGCCGCACTTAGCAAAAAGTGTCGTTACAACTTTTGGTCTTAATTTTTTCCGGGTAGCCTCCTTTCGCAACGCGAGATAAGGAACTACGTTCCAACATATTATGTCTGACAACTTATTAAATCTACGGGTTTAATTTAACGACGAACAAATCGCGACTAATGTACTTGTTTAAAAAAAATGGCCGACGCATGAAACGATTCCAGACCCAACATGCAGTTGTTTCGTCAAATCTGATGCCGAGCAATAGTAGTACCGACCAAATGTTATGTCGGTCATAGATCTGGCGGGCAACGGTTTGTCGCACAACTGTAATACTTTCAGTTGCATGAAATGATTTTGAGTGAAAACACTCGACAACATTTGATGTGTACTCTACTCGTACGCGAATGATTCTCGCTTGCAATAAGTTTAGTATGAACTGAAATTAATTTAGCTCGTACTTTAAACGAAATATGTTTAATTCTGCAGCTGAAATTCGGAGTTGGATCCCGCAGTGAGCTGAAGTGCTTTAGATTATTGCGGGTTTATTGTTAGCTCCGCTGTACCATTGTCGCACGTTATAGATTGTCACAGAAGTGACTTTCTGATATATCGTGTTGCATATTTTTTGTTTATAGTATAGGCCAAATCCTGTTGCTGCTCTGGCCAAGTATGGCTCTGGTAGTACAGAGAGGGTCGTGCTTCTGCAGTGGAGACAAAATGACTTTATGATGATAATGATGATGGTGATGATATTTAAACAATAAAGACCTCTGCTGAAAAGCGCTTTTACTTGAGGCGTTGCCTTATATTATTCAAAGATAGAAGTATCATTGTTGTTAATCTAGATTATTTAAGCGGCCTGCTTTCCAAAGTTGATTCCAATCCGTCTTAAACAAATTTCCATATACCTTTCAGTCCATCTTTAGAAACATTCACTTTCGTTATATTAGCAGGATTAAAAAGAAAAAAAGATAATAACTTTATACGAAACTGCAAGTAATAGAGCAACTGTGACTTACTAAAAAACTGTGACTTAGCTACTGAGCTAATGTAGTTAAATGAAAAATTGTACTTTTAATGTTATTGCTGTAAAGAAATATCTTATTGCTAAGTTTTTCTACGCATTTAAACCAATGAAGTCATTAAATCTGATGCTATCCTGGTAAATATAAATTCTACCTAAACTTAAAAATATTAATCAAAACGGGTTGAGTATTTGGTAGTTAGATTGGTGTACGAGTAGACGTCACACTTAGAGACTTCACAATTTCTCACACAACTAGCGTTGAAACTTCCGAAAGAAACAAATCGTTTTTTTCAGTGAAAGAAACCATACTTATCTCGTTTTTTACCGTATTATTCGTTTGTTGCATTGAAATATTCCCGAAAAAAACCTACGGAATTTTTCGAAAGATATCGGAATTTTTGAAAAAAAACGATTAAAATAAAATATTCTAAATAATATTTTTATTTAATATTATTAAAAAAAATATTCTGTGAAAAAACATCAATACTCTTCCGTTTTTTTTCCGTTTTATTGATAAATATCATGAAAAAAACGGGGAATTTTCCCGCTTTTTTCAACGCTACACACAACTAACATAAAACTAAGAAAATAATAGTGTATCCATCTGTTACCTTACTATACTTTGTACTATTGTTTCGAGGGCATTGTCTTCAACTTTAGATATGAAATCCCCGAATTTACGATGTCGTTACTAAGTACTTGAACAATCCAAAAAACAACTTGACGAAGACCACTGCCGAAAAGTTTTTAGCATAATCTTTCGCGTCAACATGGTAAAATTTATCTAATAATTCTTGAAAAGTTCTGAGTGTACATAAAGATATTTATTTTCTTACTACAAAGGCGTGAAAAACAAGGGAACCACCGGGTGGAAATGAAGTTCCTGCAAAAAAAAACTAAGCCTGTGATAATATTTCCAGAGGCGGCAACGGATTGAATAAACTATCTTTAGGATTTAGTATAAAATATACATTCATACTATCACGTCTTTATCTTTATTGGGGCAGACAGAGCATTTTGGGTCTTGCGGATCTATGCAGACAGAGCCCAGGGCCGCAAGACCCAAAAGCCACTTTTAACGTGATGGTGGGCGAGAAGATGGAAAAGCAATCAAAACAGTGATGGGTTGCTAGCTGCATCGCCTGTTAACATGATTCGCATTTTTGCCCATTCCCTCGATCGGCTTTTACGATCTGCGCGGGATGAGAAGCAGCTGGTACATTCTAAGTTTTTTCATTTCTCCCAGACCAGCTTGGGAGCACTAGTATAAATAGCGTGTAGATTACTGTGTACTGATTATGTGAATGGGATAGAGCCGGTCTGCCTGTATGGCGTTGGTGCGTTTGGTAGGTACAGCCGTGGAAACACGTGTCGTGGTTTAGTAAATGATCATTAGTATGGCTGATTCAAGGATATGATACTTTACACAGAAGCTTTATGCAAAGTATAAAAAGGATTGGTGCGTTTAGTAGATACAGCCATTCAACAGCGAGTAGCCAGCACGGAGCAAACATTGTTTATTATTGTTTACCTACCGACCTTTTGTGACTTGATGACGACCTCCGTGGCGCAGTGGTCACCATGCTAGTCCGCCACCCAAAGGTCCCGGGTTCGATCCCCGGTCAGGGCAAGTTGAAAAATGGCCTTTTTAAATTGTCCTGGGACTTGGATGTTTATATATATATGTATTTGTTATAAAATATAGTATCGTTGAGTAAGTATCCCATAACAGCAGTCTCGAACTTACTTTGGGGCTAGCTCAATCAGTGTAATTTGTCCCTGTATATTTATTTATTTATTTATATATTTATTTTGTACGCGTCCACTGAATGTAATATTTTTAAGTTCTCATTGTAAGTGAATTTGTAGATTCTTTTATGAGAATAAATTTCTTTAACCATGAACATTAAAGCAAACAAGCGAGCTGTCAATGACAATATACGTGTAACTGAGTTAATTTGCTTACAAAAAAATTAAAACATTTATTATACTAACAAAACCCAAATAACTAGCGCAGCCCTCGGCCTGCGGCCTCGCTGGGCAGCTCAGCCTGAGGCCGAAGGCTTTACTTAGTAACTTGGGTCTTTTGGGGATGAAACTTCGCCCTCGCCACCTACCTCGGCTTTCGGCCTTGCTTTCCGCTTGACACACGATCTCACGGTACACGGTATTATGAATTTTAATTTTGAACAAGAGAAAGAAAAAATAAGTCATTTTAAAAATAACAATACAAAAATTCGCCGAGGCGAAATTACGTTTCACTTGTAATATTTGTTATTCATCATTTCAAGAAATTAACAGATTTCGAGCCTCACACGTTGGAAATGAATCTACGAAATTCGAAAAAATTTTGTTGCAAAGCTTACAAAATAAAACTACAACGTTGAATTATAAGTAATTATGTTATTCTTAGCTTAACTTAAGTATCCTACATAACGCCTGTGATGAAACAAATTGCAAAATTCCCACACGCGAATTGAAGTTTGAGTAATTGTCGCCGAGGCGCATTGAAATATTAAATTAATAAGCACTTAACCCCTGCGGTGGCGCGGCCTTTTTTGCGCTAACGCCACAGGTGGCAGCAGTATCGCAAAAAAATCGCGAAATTTTCCGCGCGGCCATAAAAACATTAAAATAACTATATTCTTGTATAAAACCTAGCAAGTATTGTACCATTTTGTAATTGTAATGAAACAAGCTAAATACTTATCTAGTGATCGTTGGAATTGAGACAGATTTTATCCTTTAAATGTCAAGTTGAAAGTAGCTTTCTTTTTTTTTTTCGGTTTTGTGAATTTACTACCAAATATCTGAGAAATTATACATGATATAACATTATTGTTTTATTTTGTTCACTCTGAAATAAACAAACTTTTAGTTGAACACTTAAACTTTATACCATTTCATACAATTTTTTTTTGCTATCACGACGAAACACTCATGCTTCGCATGAGGTACTTAAGTACATGACAAAAAATATACCCACTGTCGCAGATTCATTTCTGAGAACTTGGGACTGTGAATGGGCTCTTGTTACCGAGTATAAATAATGGCTTGCTTTATGACGTTAAGTTAAACACAGATGTTGATAGGCTAGAGTTAGTATACCAAGGAATACGAACGTATTTTTCGAACTACGACAAAAGTAGGGTAAAAATTAGTGTGTCGGAATATGATTTTTTTTCAGTAATGAAACAACGTAATATTCTTAAATAACTGTAATTTCTATTAGAAGGATAATTTTACAATGCATCCGTTAAATAAAATACACATGTTTCGAAATAAAAACATTTCCAAAAAAATATTAAAGTATTAAAAAATATCCAAATTTCTAAACAAAATGGCCGTCAAGGACGCCATAGAGTTGAGCTTAGTATGGAGGCGGCAGTTCCACTTATATAATAAATTCTATAATTCTAAATAACAAAAGAGATGGCCCGAGGATGGCTTATTTTTGAATACAGTCAAACAACAAAGCATACGGCCCACCCTATAATTTAAGGTTATGACACTTTAATGTATGAACTAACTTAGATGCAGTAATTAATGTTTCTATGATTCCAAATATCGAAACCGGTAGCCCAAGGATGGCTTTTTTTTGAATACAGTCAAACAACAAAGCATACGGCCCACCCTAAAATTTAGGGTTATGACACTTTAATGTATGAACTAACTTAAATACAGTAATTAATGTTTCTATAATTTAAAATAACGAAACAGGTGGCCCAATGATGGCTTCTTTTTAAATACAGTCAAACAACAAAGCATACGGCCCACCCTAAAATTTAGGGTTATGACACTTTAATGTATGAACTAACTTAAATACAGTAATTAATGTTTCTATAATTTCAAATAACGAAACAGGTGGCCCAATGATGGCTTCTTTTTAAATACAGTCAAACAACAAAGCATACGGCCCACCCTAAAATTTAGGGTTATGACACTTTAATGAATGAACTAACTTAAATAGAGTAATTAATGTTTCTATAATTTCAAATAACGAAACAGGTGGCCCAGTGATGGCTTATTTTTAAATACAGTCAAACAACAAAGCATACGGCCCACCCTAAAATTTAGGGTTATGACACTTTAATGTATGAACTAACTTAAATACTAATGTAATGAGTTTGTAATGTGCTTAAGAAAATAAAATAAAAAACCAAATCTTAAAAAAAACTTAAATACAGTAATTAATGTTTCTATAATTCCAAATAACGAAAGGCCCAATGATGGCTTATTTTTGAATACAGTCAAACAACAAAGCATACGGCCCATCCTATTGGTACTTTAGGCTTCAGAACCGATTACTGCAGAAGAAAAAATACAGAAGGAGACTTTAAAACTATGTACAACATGGGGCAAAATATCCAATATGCGAAATTTGTTATCAACATCCACTCACACGGTCACAGACAGACAACCAGCAGGAGTTCTAAATATGGAATCAGAATTACGTTAAATGTTGCGCATAGGGAACCAGCAGCAGTTCTAAGTATGGAATCGGAATTACGTTACATGTTGCGCGTAGGGAACCAGCAACAGTTCTCAAAGTCAAATCAAAGCATTTATTCAGAAAATAGGCCTTTGCAAGCACTTTTTTACGTCAAATCACATTTAAATATAGTTTTGATTTTGTGATACGTACTATTTATATAATTATTAAATGATTGTTCAAAGATACAGACTACTAGCGTTTCAGAACCGACCACTGTAGAGAAGAAAACGTCTAAACAAACGTTCGAAGTATGGAATCGGAATAACGTTACATGTTGCGGTTAAGGTCAATTCGTACCAGCTGAAATATGCTGCATCCGCGTAGATACAGAGTATGGTACAAAAGGGTGAATGTTACAACAGACAGATTCTAAGTATGGAATCGGAATAACGTTACATATTGCGTATAGATACAAATTTATGAGATCATTCTCCGGCAAGAAGTCCACTGCTTGACATAGGCCTCTCCCAAGGATTTCCAATACCCTTCAAAGTCAAAATCAAAGCATTTATTTAGAAAAAAGGACTTTACAGGCACTTTTTTACGTCCACTGCTGAACATAGGCCTCTCTTATAAGCGTGACTTTACTTTTAATTATGTTGGTCATAATTAAAAGTGAAGTTGGCGAAAACAAGTAAGGCACGCCGATTTGCTGCAGCCGACACAGAATGTCACAGTTGTTTTGTGACATACTGCGCATGCCCGCCTCAGACGTCCCTTACTTTTTGTAGCCGAGAAGGGCAAGTTATCCAAATAATGGTACCTCAAATCAAATTTTTGTGGTACCATATTTGGCACATCCGCGGTTTTAGTCGACAGTAGGCTAGTAATTAAATTTTTCCTAAACTGCCGATGGTCTAAGGTCCCATTATTTTGATTTTTATGAATGATGTAACTATTTAATACACTAACATTTAGAATTCTTCTAAATAATTTTTTGTACCATACTCTGCATCTCTTGCGTTCTATGGGGTACGATGAGAGGAGTTGATCTTTTTTATCAACTCCTCCCATCATAATATTATAATCCCTTATGAGGACCGGTTTGGTAGTACCTTCGTTATCAGTTGAGACCATGTTCCCATGGTATGTAGAGATCGTCGCCACTCGATTTTGATCCCGCCATACCATGAGATCGACATCTCCACTGGTAACTCCGGTAACCTCCCCGGGCCTCATATGGGATTTTTGCAATTGGCTAATTTCAATTGGTACAAATTGCCTGTTAGTGCGTAAGGTTCCCACGCAGTCAAAGCCTAGCTGCTTGAGTTTCCTGGCCAGGATGGGGGAGTTATAAAAATTGTCCATCCACACCGTGTATCCCTTGTGTTCAAGACCCTGTAGGATCTTTAACACGAGGGACGGTGTGAATGCACAAAGAGGATCCTGTTGTGGCGCTTGGGATCGGGAACCTGGGCCGTGCGAGTGTATGATGAATCGCCATAAGTACCCTGTTTGGGATTCGCAGACCTCGTAAGTCTTAATTCCTACAGTGGCGGTTTTGTTTGGGATCAGTTGATTGATCTGCAACCAACCCCGCCACTGTAGGAGAGACTCGTCCAAAGCAATATTCTGACCCATGTTATACATGGATTGAAATTTTTTGTTAACATGATTTACAATTGGAATTATTTTTATAATTCGAGCGTCTGCTGCATCGATATTTTGTGGCAACTGGGAGTTGTCAGTAAAATGCAGGCATGTGCAGAGCAGCTGGAACCTACGCAATGACATATTTGCACTAAACCCAGGTGTAACAAATATGTCATTGCTCTTATTCCAGTACTCTACTACTCTGCTTTTTATGACAACTCCCATTGCCAGAATCATGCCAAAAAAAACATAAAGTTCAGCAACTGTTGTGTCCTTCCAGTCGCATATCCGGCTGGAAGGACCCAGACTGTTTGACTCCATCATGGTAGAGGCTACCTGTTCGGCATATTTGTTTGTTTCGGTGACCACCGCACCCATAATATCGGCGTCCCAAATATGCTGAAATAACTCCAGCGGAGTCATATTTGGGACGGTCGGACCGACATTAGTCGCCGTAAAAGGTTCCCGCCGACTTTCGGGCGGTATTGGAGGGCTCGGGTACGGTTGCCACCGAAAATCGTACAGTGGGTCCGACATCCATCCAGCAGGCCTTACATCAGCGGTCGATGGGGGCTGCGTCAGATCCTGTGACGGCACTGGAGGCTCTGGATCCGTCGGGGTGTCCATATAAATGGCCGCCGTCCGAGGAATCCCCAACGGGACGCTCACCACCTCGTCCTCATCATCGTCAGAATCCAGGTCGCTTCCTGTTTATAAGTTAAACATACTTTCGTAAGGAAAAAAAAAACTTTACCAATGGCTACAACTGAACCAATTTTGATTTTTTTTTGTCTGAAAATATATCCTATCAAATAATAATAAAAAACTACTACACGGAGTTCTGATGTAACTACCGTTTGTATCCACATACCACAGTTGACAATTGTCTCGATTTCATCATCGTCTAGAGGGCGACCTGGATTCTGGAACCTGCTTCGCGGTGTGGAGCACGCAGGCACCTCCACATACCTAGAAAATACAGAAAATGAAAATTTCTGGATATTTATTTAAAACCGAAGTAGTTAAAAATGAAGTTGTAAAAAATATTTACATCGCCGGCGAAGGTAGGGTTTCATTAAGATAACGAGGAGTCCTCGGTGTTACTGGCCCACATCTGAAAATAATAAAACACTTTTGTACACCTGTCTGCTAGTCAAAAGTCACGATTACAATACACATTGCATTCTATACTTACGGAATACCTCCAACTTCGCTCGTGCCGTCACTACTAATACCGCTGACGTTTCTGTTGAAAAATTAACGACGCTCTCATACATATTCTAATGTGCAATTCTAAAATACATGGTCAGGTACAATCAAAAAATAAATTACAAAAGGATGATAAATTATAAAATATAAAAACACAAACACCTCTCTTATGGGAGAGGGCTATGATCAGCAGTGGTCTTAAATTGGCTGGAAGGAAGGAAGATATAAAAACGTAGTTCAGAAAAATTTAGAAATAAAAAAATACTTACACAGCCGGTAAGCTGCATTCTGCAGGAACAGGGTCGTTGGCAGCAGCTGATTCAAGATAGCTGAAAAAATAATAATTAAGTACCAAATTGTCATTCTCCTCTTTAATAGTTGACATAAATATTAATTTCATACTCACGGGCTACGCAAACGCCTCCTTTTAATGGGGTGGAGGGGCACCTCTAGAGGTGACCCAGTTGGGTAGTCTTCTATATTGACCATTTCCAAGCTGAAAGTACATTACAATTGCTATCCTTTAGCATAAAAAATAATATATAAATAATAAAATTACAAGCGTAAAAAAAACAAATAGAAAAACTAATAATTGAAAACTAATAGGGGAAATAATTAAAAATAATTAAAAAAACAAACATACGGTTCCTCTATATGCCTCCTTGATGGGCCAAGCCCGACCCCCCCCCCGTACACTGGCGGATGCACCGCGCCTGCGTCCACGCTGGTTACGGCCACGAGTGCGCATTCCGCGACCTCGAGCACGCACGCCAGCCCCATCACCAGTGCCTGCACCACCACCACTCCCACCTACACCACTATCAAGTAACGACGCTCCACCACCTCCACCACCTCCACCACCTCTCGTTGTCACCCCACTTCCCCTCCCACCTCGGGTGCGCACTCCACCTCTCCGCCTCATCACTTCTCCTCGTGCAAGTGCTCCACTGAATTAAAAGCAAAAAAAAAATTACGTAACAAATAAATAAAAATTAAAGAAAAACTAACGGAATAAAAAAAATAAACTCATTAATAAATTACACTCCACAAACAAAATCATCCTTCAGCAGTCAAATATTTAAAAAAATGTATTTACTGATGTTTAGTAATGATACAAAACCTAAATTACTAACAAGACATTATTAAAAAATCAAACTCATTAACAAATTACACTCCAAAAAAAATCTTCCTTCAGCAGTCGAACGAAAGTAAAAAAAAAAACATCAAAATGCCATGTCCATTTTGCATTCTAACTCTACGTGAATCACCCGACCACGGTCACCGACCCCACATCACGACGGTGGCAAAATAGTGGATTCCTTGAACCGCGATTACGCGGTAATTTTAAATGTATTTTGAAACAAATCATGCCAAAATATGAATGTTTTACACTTTTAACCTAAAGTTGAATATACTATTTAGCGATAACATTTATACATCACGGAAATAACGGAGATATTGATATAAAATTTTACGAAATACTACACGGATGATGCCCGTGACTAGTGGGATACCGGTAGTAATTTGGATTAACTTGATGGTAAACATTCTTTTTTCAGCATAAAAATATGTTACACACGTAAAGTACTTACCCAGGCATTATGGTTTCTCAATTTATCCAACAAAACACACAAAAATTAAACACTTTAAGTTTATCCTCGCACCGTTCACTGCGCGCGGGAACACACGACAAAACCCGCGAATCAAATTTCAAATACGTCAACTTTTTGTTGGAAATGGCGCCAGTGTTGCGATTATATCTTCATCCTTGTCTATTCCTCTATTTAATGTATACGTAAGAAAGGAATAAGAACTTACTGTTTAATAGATATAGGGTCGAAAATAAAATGCTGTCGCCATTAGTGGGATCCACTAGGTTGCCACCAATAACAATATGGCCGTCAGTGGTTTCCACTAAAGCGCCACCATATGTACATACATAGGTATTTAATTTTTCAATTAATACTGCCATGCCAAGGTGTCATGTGCAAATTGTTGTTCTGACTTTATGGCTTTTTTTCAAAAAGGTTAGACTACAGGGCGAACACTTAAGCCGATCTTCTTTGTTTTAAAGGCTCAAATTATAATAATACAATTACATCTTCACAATTTTTCGAGATATAAGTTACGCTAGTTTATAAGTACTCTGTGATATAAGGGAATCGCACTTAATTCCTTAAATCGGAGCCTACACTGGGACAAATGGGAAGACACTTTCCAATGTCAAAATGTCATTTCGAATTGTAGATTCATATTCCTCCACAGTACCGTCCAAGAAGGAACTTTGTTCCAAAAATGCCCCCAAATAACGCAAGACTTGTATTTTGTTATGTAGTTTGATAACTTCCTTCTTATTGAAAGTCGGTTAAAACATTTTTCATTTTAAAAATTTTCAAATCTCATGTTTTTATTAATCCTCAAACACTCGAAAGAATTTGGATACCTTTATATTTTGTTAAATCTATTTTAAATCGATACGAAAAATACAAACATGCCAGCGTTCAATGGAAAGGAGCATCTTGAAACATTAAACTCAAAGATCGGAAAAAATGTACAGAAATAAGAAAGAAAACAAAAGTCATAGATGCTCTCCATCACTCTCAACACCTGAAGTGGAAGTGGGCAGGCCACGTGACACGCGCACCAGATGACAGATGGACGAAGAGGGTCACTACATGGGCAGGCCCGATAAACCGCAGAAGTAGAGGGCGGCTTAGAGAGAGATGGGCGGACGATATACGAAAGATCGCTGGAAAAAGCTGGAAAAGAAAGGCCGAGGATAGACCGGATTGGAGACGTCTGGAGGAGGCCTATACCAAGAAAGGGGCCTTAAAAAAGAAAAATTTTTTTTATGTAAAATATGTAAATTGATTAAGGAAATAAAAAGGCTTATTTATTTAAAATCTGCGTACTTCTCTCCTCGGCATACAATATACGATGCTTTTAAGGGTTCTCTACAATATGTGTAGGTTGTATTTGTAAAGATTTTTCAGCGGTTTCGCTGGCACGCGTAATGGGTTTGTCACGTAACCCTAATATGACGTCATCAAAAACTAAAAACACTGGTTCAAGTTATAAGAAATATGCTTCAATTATGTTATTTTTTCCCAAACTTCCTAAGTACGATATGAAATGAACTTGAAATCCTTTCATTTCAAGCAACAGGCCCATAGAATAAATACCTAACGGACTAGCATAAATATGATAGTACCTGGGCGACCGAGCTTTGCTCGGTTACATCTCAAACATTAACTAATTTTTTTTAAACTTGTCTAAAAACAATGCAAAATAAAATAAAAATATATAAACTTAAACATAAAAAAAACAACAGTAAGTCACCGAGTGGGATTCGAACCCGTAACACTCTTTATAGCGGTCGCTATCCTTAACCACTGAGCTAAATCAAGGCGGTCGCGGAGCGACAAAATTAGCGACCATATTTTGCGTGGAAAGAAAAACGCATGAAAACTCGAAAACACGCGTTTTCCCAAACATAAAACTAATCTAGATCGATTGTTTACCCCCGAAAACCCCCATATACAAATTTTCAGCGAAATCGTTAGAGCCGTTTTCGAGATCACAGAAATTTATAAATAAATATATATATATATACATACATACATACAAGAATTGCTCGTTTAAAGCTATAAGATAACAATATGATAACACTAATTTGTATGTGATGTCTGTGACGCATTGCACCACAATGGTATATACAAAGTGGAAAAGACATACCCGTAATAAATCGAACCACGGGCTTTACTAATCACTATAGTTTAATGAAATTAAAATAACAGTCAAAAAACCGAAAAAAATATTGGCATTTCCATAGAAAAGTGTTAAGCCGCCCGGGAAATTTGTATGGGATAGTAATTTATTTTAGTCTTTTGACTGTTATTTTTATCTTATTATACTATAGTGATCTAGTACAGCTCGTGGTTTGATTTACACAGACAGGTTGCGACGGTTGCCGTCGTCAAAGTGCCTTTTGACGTATGAACACTGTTAGAAAGTAAGAACGCACCCATATTATTTTTCTAATGTTGTAAATATGCTGCATGTTGGCAGCTCAGCTTGCCTCCATCCGTCTGTCTTTCTTTACTATGTTAGTTGTGCGAATAGCTTGCGGAATACATTTTTCAGTTCTCAAATCGTTTATTGTTTTCTTTGTAGCTGCCCTAGTTTTTCAACAAATATATCATCATCATGTTTTTTTAAATCTCCACTGCAGGAGCACGACCCTCTCTGTACTACTAGAGCCATACTTGGTCAAAGCAGAGGACTTGGCCAACACTCTACTCGCAGGCCAGACGAGTTAGAGAGATCTTATATGATGTTTATTAGCTTTGCTTAGTTTCTATTTCCTAAGTCGCCTTCTACGACATCCACGGGAAGTCATGGAATGGTCCTATTCTACTCTGCCGGAAACCACACGGAACACCCGTATGTTGACTGTGTCTCACTTTACTTTCTTCTTCTTATCGTGTGTGTTAGTGACTAACACTAGTGTCAGAGTTTTTAAACCGCCTAAAAGGCCTCTGACATGGTTTTAGGTAACGACCAATGTCAAAGACAGTGACCGGGACCGACGGCTTAACGTGCCCTCCGAAGCACGGATCATCTTACTTATCAGACAATCAGGTGATCAGCCTGCAATGTCCTAACCAAACTAGGACAACAACACAAAGTCGTTGCCCCCGCTGGGAATCGAACCCGCTTTTAATCAAACAAACGAACGTAAATGCTTATAACTTGGGCCAAGGTTCGCGGATAGAATTTTACGCATACTCGGATAATATTTCGTGGAATCTTAAATAAAGTACCCACAACGACCTGAGCTTGGCAAGGAGAAATTTTGAATACGTGTCTGTGTGACAGGAATTCCGGGAAAATAATGCTTTATACCGAATAAAAGTTTTCTTAGTTTATCAATTTTTTGGTTACGTACATATTCATATCTTAACTTTCGGGGTTGTCAGAGCTTAGAAACATAAGTAGCAAATACCACTGAAAAATACAAACAAGTACATTTTTACGTCTTTATCACTGACGGTAGCCACAGCCCAGGGCGTGAGACCCAAATAATTAAATAAATGTATAAATGTTTTGGGACAAATTACACTGATTGAGCTAGCCCCAAAGTAAGTTCGAGACTTGTGTTATGGGATACTAACTCAACGATACTATATCTTATAGCAAATACATACATATATAGATAAACATCCATCCAAGACCCAGGACAATTTGAAAAAGGCAATTTTCCAACTTGCCCTGACCGGGGATTGAACCCGGGACCTCTGGGTGGCGGACTAGCATGGTGACCACTATGCCACTGAGGTCGTCAAAGACCACGTTTGGCGTGATGGTAGGCGTTAAGATGGAAAATGGAATCAAAATAGTGATAGGTTATCCGCATCGCCTATCACGCTTTCCCTCGGTCAGTGTTTACATGCGCGGGAAGGGAAGCTGCTGGTACATTATTATTTTTCCTTTCTCCCAAACCAGCATGAAAGATGGGAAAATGAAATCAAACATTGTAATGAGTTGCTTGCCGCATCGTGAAATTAAAAAGTTAACACTATAATATGACTTAATGTTAATATTGACTCTTATTTGAATTAACCTATTCTATCCCAATGCTGGGCAAAGGTCTCCCCCACCTCCTTCCAAATATCTGATCGTGTGCATCTACCCTACTCCCTCTCAAACTGTTGCAAGTCGTCACATTAACGCTTCCGGGGTCTACCTCTCATTTCTCTTATAGGATAGTACCTGGGCGACCGAGCTTTGCTCGGTTACATCTCAAACATCAACAAATTTTTTTAAACTTGTCTAAAACAATGCAAAATAAAAAATTATATATAAACTTAAACACAAAAAAAATAAAAGTAAGTCACCGAGTGGGATTCGAACCCGTAACACTCTTTCTAGCGGTCGGTATCCTTAACCGCTGAGCTAAAAACATGGCGGTCGGCGCGGAGAAATTAGCGACCATATTCTGCGTGGAAAGAAAAACGCATAAAAACTCGAAAACACGCGTTTTCCCAAACATAAATTTATAAATAAATCTTATACCTTTAAACGAGCAATTCTTGTATGTATATATATTTATAAATTTCTGTGATCTCGAAAACGGCTCTAACGATTTCGCAGAAAATTTGTATGTGGGGGTTTTCGGGGGTAAACAATCGATCTAGATTAGTTTTATGTTTGGGAAAACGCGTGTTTTCGAGTTTTCATGCGTTTTTGTTTCCACACAGAATATGGTCGCTAATTTCGGCGCGCCGACCGCCTTGATTTTAGCTCAGTGGTTGAGGATATCGACCGCTAGAAAAAGTGTTACGGGTTCGAATCCCACTCGGTGACTTACTTTTTTTATTTTTTATGTTTAAGTTTATATATAATTTTTTATTTTGCATTGTTTTTAGACAAGTTAAAAAAAATTGTCAATGTTTGAGATGTAACCGAGCAAAGCTCGGTCGCCCAGGTACTATATATATATACAAGAATTGCTCGTTTAAAGGTATAAGATTAAAAAACCATGTCTTCCTTCGACCATCTTCGGGAGTCCACTTAGTTACCAAAGTTACAGAATAAATACTACTGATACTTACGCCAAAGTACCCCACCTGTCAGGATGCAAGCAGCAATCGTGCCCCGCCCAATCCCACTTTAGTTTGTAATATTGACTCTATCACACTAATTACACTTTATCACACTAATATAATATAATATTATCAAGGCGAAAGTTGTGTGTTTGTATGTTTGTTATCCTTCACGCGCAAACGGCTGGGCCAATTTTGATAAAATTTCGTGTACAAAAAGCTGATACCCTGGCATATAAGCTCCTTTTTTCGCGGGTAAATTGATCACAATGGAACCAAACAAGAATAATGCTTTAAAACTTCAATGCCATCTGGTAATAAAACCGCCCATCCAATGCAGTGCACCAAACAAATGCTCGTGGCTAACGTAGCATTTGTTCCAGCCACAGACATATAAAGGGAAGCAGACTAAACATTATTGTTTAATACAAAGAATGCCGCGCGGTATGAATTTACACTGAGAGTCCCCTTACCCTAGAATTCTCCATACAAACGTAGTCTACGTTTAATTTTGAAACCACATGTCAGAGATTCTGGTAAAAATTGGTAATTGTAAAGAAATTGCAATTATCTAGGGTAATAACTGGTTTCCTACCGTAAAATTATGAACTGGAAAGAAAATATAACGATTTAGAAGTTTCCCATACTGATGGTCAAAAATGATATAAAACACTATAATCTATTTCAAGTTTATATTTTTAGTGTCGAAAACCAGTTATTACCATAGATAATTGCAATATCTTTGAAATTAAAAAAGTTTGCCGAAATCGGGCATGTCGTTTCGAAATAAAACGTAGACTACGTTTGTATGGAAAGTTGTATTTTGGTCTAGGGTAAGGGACTTCTTAAGCTACATAAGTTTTGTTGTTTTTCTTTAACATAATTGGTAATATTTGAAACAAAAATATTAAAGTACTATACTTCGGAACGAGAAAGAGTACTTTAGTATAGAAACACTTGAAATAACTGTTTTACTGTTAACTGCTTTTTTGGGTTCCGTACCCGTAGGGTAAAAACGGGACCCTATTACTAAAACTTCGCTGTCTGTCCGTCTGTCTGTCACCAGGCTGCATCTCAAAAACCCCGATAGCTAGACAGTTAAAATTTTCACAAATTATGTATTTCTGTTGCCGCTATAACAAGAAATACTAAAAACAAAATAAAATAAATATTTAAGGGGGCTCCCATACAACAAACGCAATTTTTATATATAGTGGTACGGAACCCTTTCTGCGCGAATCCGATTCGCACTTGGCCGGTTTTTAAAAATAAGCTACGAGTGAAAAGTTGTCACGCGTTCTAAGTATGTAATGTTTGGTCTGCTTACCTTTATATGTCTATGGTTCCAGCTAACATATGAGAGCCATTCCCGGGTTTCCACACAGTTTATCTCTTTATAGGCTTCTATTTTATAAATAACGCTATTCGTTTAGACTTACTGATGTTTGAAATTTTATTTAATATAATAGCTTTTATTTAACAATTAATATTATAATGTATATGATATATTAGATATAATAGAAAAATAAATAGATACGGACAAATTACACTGATTAAACTAAAATAAGATAAGCCCCAAAATAAGAGTTATAATATTTCTTGGTGCTTGCTTTTGATGTGATGCTACCACAATGATGCTATATTATAAATGTATATTTATTATAGGTACTAATATTAACCCGCTTCGAAAATGGTTCTAATAGGCTTTTAATTGGTTATTATTAACATATTAATAATTATGTCAAAATTTTTGAATACCTTTAAAATGCAACAATCTTTATTAAAGTGTAAGGATTTAAAAGCCTTCCCTTTTCCTTTTGTTAGTAGGTCCCCATTTCATCCCTCTAGGGGTTGAATTTTGAAAATCCTGAAACACGTACTTACTCATTTACCGTTAGGAGAGTATTCCTGCGTACGTAAAATGGTCAAACTGATATTGTTTCTCCATTCAAACTTTGGACCCCGTTTCACCCCTTTTAAGGAGCGAGTTTTGAAAAACCCTTTCTAAATTCACCCATAGACCTCATAAAGAACCCTTACGCAAAATTCAAAGTCTCTAGACCCAACAGTTTGGCCTGTGCGTTGGTACATCAGCCAATCACTTTTGGTTTTTATAAAATAGAAGATAAAAAGATGTATAATTCTAATTTTATGGACAATTAGAAATCTAAAATAAAGATATTTTTAATTATTTACCAGCCGCAGCCCACGACTTCGTTTGCGTGGACTATATGACTCCTGAAAATACTCATATGGCTCAACAACTTTTGCTAAGAAGTCATTTTTATATGTCTTATTGTTTAGCTGGACTATTATGGTTCTGCATCATATATTCCACTTTCCACAATTAATAATACCCTATATGTTGCCCAGGCTTAACAGCTATATAACAAAAAAAAGTTTTAATCGAATCCGTCCAGTATTTCTGGGAATAAGCGTGATCATACATACAGACGAACAGAGAGACAAAAATAAAAAATAAAAAAATGCTTTGTGTTATTCTTTTTAAGTGGCCCTCTATTCATTTCAGTCAAAAATACTAAATGTATAGACAAAGTATTTTTACTGTTTTATTATATGTATAGATTATTATATTTATAGATTTAGAGTTCAGGTACTTTGAAGTTTGCCATTTGAAAATTCAATTTGTCGAGTTTCAATTTGACGCAAAGAATGTAACTGCGATATTCAATAGTGTCTGATACAGTTGTCTTATTTGAGAATTTCATGCATAAATTTATAGAATTCAAATGCAATGCAATATATGTTTAAATTTTAGAACTAGAGCTTTTTTTTTATATTAAAATATAGTGGACTTTCTGAAAAAATACATTTTTTTATTTTATTTATTTAACTTTATTACAATACATGTAAATGGCGAACTTAATTAATTATACATTGAGTATCTAATAAATATACCATGTGATATATTTTTTGAATGTGAAATTTAAACTCGAATTGATTTAAAATCATTATCAGAAACTATTTATTTTATTCTGTATTTCATTATGCACTAAGTTGTTTAACATAAATAACACAGAATAAAAAAATATGCAAAAAAAAATGTTGTTACTTCCGAAAGTATACAAATTTTCATATTATACTAAGAAATTCTATTTACCTACTAAAATATGCAATACTTACTTACTAAGACACACACTTGCATCCATAACTGCAAGCATCATAAGCGAAGCGTTGAGGTAGTGTTTTATTTTCAATATGGCAGGGTCAAGCATTTTTCTGTACTTAAACGGTCTCTTTTTTATATTCATATTTAACTAATAAAATTATATAAGTATAGAGATATGAAGAACAACCTTTTTCTACACACAAATATTTTCTACAAGTTTTAAATGTGCTTATAACACATTTAGAAAATATTTGTCAAGTATAGCATATAAAAAAATAATTTAAGAACGATTACGCTCAAAATACATAATGTATTTTGTACCATTTTTTTAATAGCTTAAACATGTCACGGAAATGATTCCCATTTAAAATTTCTATCTAATTCAGAGTCGTTTAATTGACCGAGCGAGCGAAGCGAGCGAAGCGTCTCAGTTTCGAGATTAGCCAAAAATTCTTTTGTCCGTCTGTCTGTCTGTCTGTCTGTCTGTCTGTCTGTCTGGCTGTTCTCGCCTACAGGTCGCATTTCTTAACCGATTCTCATAAAATTTTGTAAGCAGGCTCAGCAACTAAATAGAATTTTTTTGTCGAGCCAGTTTTCCGAAATTTTTCAAAATGGCGAAAATATGGGGGTTTAAAATTTTAAAACTGTCATATATCCGCCATTTCAAAATATTTTCAAAAATTTCATTTGACTTTTTTGTTGCCATTATAAAAAAGCATTTTTTTTAATTGAACAACTTTTTTGTCTGGACAACTTTTTTATACGTTATACTTAAACGGGTTTAGGGTGACTCGCGAAGTCTAGCTGACTGAGCCGTGACGGATATACAATACAAATATCTTCTTACAAAATATTGAATTCAGTCCAGGTTACTGAACAACTTTCTTAAAAATACATGTCTCCCGTGGGAATTAAACCCGCGACTTCCGAGTTACAAGGCCAATGTCTTGACCACTATTTTTAAGAAAAGAAGAAAATTGACAAATATTTGTTGCGTTGCGTACATTCAATACCATATAGTTCACAAAAAGCAATAACTATGTAGGTAGATGTCCAACAAAAACTCAACTCGCTATGGTTATTTTTTCATAAGTTTACAAGAATGACTTGATTTTTTCTAGAATCGTATGACTTTTTGTTGTCTTGCTTGTTTAAAGTTTTGTTTAATTTGTTATGTCGGTTAATTGTGTTCAATTGTCGTGTATTGGATTGCTTGCTTGCTTTGCTTGGTAGTAGAAGATATAATCGCGAGGTCTAAGTTCGTGGCGAACTACTAGTTGTAGTTAAAAATAAACTTAAATAACTTAGCTGGCATCCTGTAAAACAATGGTATTTTGTATATCTATAATATAAGTGGATAATTTTTTTTATATCCAACTATTTGTAGAAAGATCTCTTTATTATTTCATGAACAACCTTTGAAAGTAATTACGTTAGTACATCTAGTTTTAAAAAAAAGTTTTGCCAAAACTAGGCGGATGATCAATAGTAATTTCAAAGGAAAATGATAAAGGTCTTTTTACAAATTGTTGCATGTAAAATTTTTGATTATCACCATATTTACTTTGAATTAATTTATTTCTAATGAGGGCGCCATTTTGCTAGCATTTCGCCAAATTGTATATTTCTATGTGCTGAATTTCGTTCTAAAGCGCCTTCCACTTGACGTTAACAATGATCAAAATCCTATCTGAACACTGTCAACACTGTAAATGTTTACTTTACAAATAAATCGACTGAAAAGTAGGCAACAAGAGCAAACAGCACGGTCTCAATAGACTTATTAGACAATTTGCGTCGCACGGGCAGCTGTCAATTGTCACCAGATAATTGGACCGAAGCGTGGGAAGACCCTGTCTTAAAAGCAGATGTCCGCTGTCACTAATGGTAGATCAAATGGCAAGGGTTTTGGGACAAAAATTGGTTTGTTGTTACAAATCTTTAGATATTCATAGATATTAGATATGTTTGTTTTGATCTAAGTAAGTTTTTGTGTGTGAGAGATTTGACGCTAATATCTGTCTGTCTGTCTTGAATGCCTATCTGTGGATGGACCGATTTCAGTGCACTTTATCTTGAAACACTTACTTTACTCATTTAACACTAGGAGTACTCTTGCGAAGTTTTGAATAAAATGGTCAAAGTAATATTGTTTCTACATACAAACTTTGGACCGCCGTTTCGCCTTATACGGGGCGAGTTTTTAAAAACCCTTTCTTAATGCACCCGTAGACATAAGGAACCCATATGCCAAATTCAGACTCTCTAGACGCAGCGGTTTGGCCTTTGCGTTGATACACCAGTCAATCACTTTTGATTTTTATATAATAGAAGATGGATGTATGATTCTAATTCTATGGATAAAGCAGCTGTATATCGGGACCTGATAATTAGACCGAAGCGTGGGAAGACCCTTTCTTAAAAGCACATGTCCGGTGTCATTAACGGTTCATCAAATGGCTAGGGTTCTGGGACAAAAAATGGTTTGTTGTTGCAAATCGGTAGATTATATACGTCTGTTTTGAACGACGGTCTTTTTTGAGATAAATCAGTGAGCTTCTTTTTAAATCTCCTTGTTCAATAAACGGGTTATCAATTCGACTGTATTTAGAAGTAACTTGGTAATTAACATACATAATTACTTACTAGCCGAAGTCCGCGACTTCGGTCGCGTGGACTTTATAACTCCAGAAATGGTTATCAAGCTGAACAACTTTTGCTAAGGCGTAATTTTTTAGTTTAGCTGAACCATTATGGTTCTGCATCATCATTCCATTTTTAATTATAAATCAATGATGTTGTTCTGTACAGGCTAAGGAGCTATATAACAAAAAAAGTTTCACTTGAATCCGCCCAGAATTTCCGGAGATTAGCGTGTGCAAACAAACAAACAGACAGCCATTTTTTATAAAATTCTTATTCTACTGCTATGTCTCCATCGGCAAAATGTTTTTAATTTATAAAAATATTCAATGTATGGACACTTTTTTTTACTGTTTTACTATACGTACTATAGATTTGATGTAAATGTAATTCTTCTTTAGGTCGCGGCAGAAGAAAGAAGCTGGCCATCGTTGTGCCTCTTCTAACGCTGTTAGCTGCTATCAAGACCAAGTTGCTGCTAATTCCTGTTCTGCTGTCAGTACTGCTGATAAAGAAACTGCTGCTAATTGCTGCCTTGCTGGTGCCCAGCTTGCTGAACACTTTGAAAGCATGCAAGGTAAGAAAGCTATAAGCCTGTAGAGATTTCGGTCGCATGCTTCAATATAGTATCATTATCGTCAGGTCTTTTTAGTTTCCAATGCAGGATCTCGACCTTCTCTGTACTGCTAGAACCATACTTGCCGATAGCAACAAGAAGAATATAGTATCCTATTAGTGTGTTTACATCCCGAGAGCCACTTATACGCGTCATATTGTTTAATACTATTAAATGTTCTTTTTAGCTTACCGCTTGTTTGAATGAAATCCAAAATAGGCTGGCATCGGCCTTTTATGATTATTGCTCTTTTGTCCTCAAAAGTTAGAACAAACACCTGGTGCACAACTTTTACATGAAAAACTTTCCATTGCATTAAAGCGTTGTTATAAAGCGGTTATAAAGTTTTCCTCCTAATTTCATTTGCGATAGCAAACAAAGTTCAGAGCAAATCGTAATCACTTGTAATTTGTAATGCGACAATGCAAATAATTATCATTGGACAAGAAAAAATATCAAATATATACGACTAACACAAAAGTTTACGTAATTTCATTTTATCCTCGAACATATTCCGCGTATTTAAATTGGTAGCGTAACACAAGCGAGAACCAATAACTTTCTACTTTTCATCACGGAATGCTTCAAGGAACAAATAAAAAGGCTCGAAATCGATATCATTCTTATTGGTCAAAAGTGAAAAAAGATAAAAAACGTTGATTATTGAGATAGAACTAGCTTAAAGATAAGGGCCATTTTTGAAACTCAGTATTTCACTAACCTAATGGTTTTTTCCATACAAAAATTAGCTTTGTATAACTGACGCGTTTTAAAAATGGCTGGCATAAGCTCTTGTCTTAGATATTGGTTGTGTGTGCGGAAATTTCGCGTGTGTGTGCGTCGATGAAATACGTAGACGATCACA
Source organism: Acrobasis consociella (assembly GCA_963555685.1). Taxonomy (NCBI): domain Eukaryota; kingdom Metazoa; phylum Arthropoda; class Insecta; order Lepidoptera; family Pyralidae; genus Acrobasis; species Acrobasis consociella. Next base: position 5,283,782 of record OY743127.1, read on the forward strand.
CTACACATGCAAATTCCTATCCGTGCACTGTGAATGTGTGTAAATCGAGACACTATGGAGAATTGTCTTCTAGGTAGTTGCCTAGAGTACTGCGTATATATATACATATACCTACACTAAGTAAGCGAGTACGTAGCCAGCATATGGCGCGATGGACAGGAAAGCGCGCGTTTATTTGAAAATATTAGTCTATTATAATTTATTTTTAAATAAAAAAATGCGCATATATTAGGGAACCTCCGGGTAGTCAATGTCTGTGAGTCTCTATGGAAAGCACGTGCCTGCTAATGAGTTTTTGTATACATTAGTAGATATACGTAACTAAGATATACTAATAAAGCCGTTTTTCTGTCCTACGAGTATATTGAATTTAAAAGCAATTAAATTCAATGCAAACTCGAGCGCCTTTAGTTTGCAAAGGATCAAATTAAATTCGATAATATTGATGCATATTCGTTCGTTGGTCAAAGGGATATTATATGTATACACATATATTAAGTTAAGAAGAAGCTGTTCATAGTCTTGAATGTCTTTTTTACGAGTTGTTCAGATTTTAGAAAAATACTTTTCGTTTTTAAATCCATATTATTAAAAAGTGTTTAGTCGTCGCGAGTTTATGTCATTTTTGTACTAGTTCTCCACAGCACATCGTAGAAGGTGACTAAGGAAATACAAGCTAAAACAAAGCTTATAAACCTATCCAACCCGGCCAGCGAGAAGAATGTAGGCCAAAGTCCTCTGGCTGCTCTGGTCAAGTTTGGCTTTGGTAATACAGAAAAGGTTGTGTTCCTGCAGTAGAGACAAAAAGAAATGATAATGATGAGATTATTTCAAAAATTTGACTTGTTGTTGAAAAAATATCTATAAATAAGACACATTTTACCAACCATAAATTATCTTAAGTACTATAGAAGCAGTTTACAAAGAAAGACAAGCGAAATAAAAAGCTGCCTTTTTGTCAAAATAAATTAAATAAGATTTCATAGCACATTTTGAAAAAAAGCACTTGTTTGGGATTTTTTCAAAATGTGCATTGAAATCTACTATACAAAAAAAATATAAAGTCAGTCTACCCCTTAAGTCAGTAGATTGGTTTTATCGAAATCAATTAGTCCCAATTTGTTTGAATAGAAATTTCTCGAGAGCAAATAAAAGAGGGTAAAAAATATCCTATTTGTTTTAAATTCAAGATTAAATTGAGAAGTGTTTAAAAATACCGATAATAAGATAAAGTACTAAGGTTTTATTTGAAAACTGTTAAAATTTAAAACGCAAACAACGTAAATAAAAACAGATTTTAAGTAACGCTTAATAAATTCGTTACATTTTAAATAATTAAATACTTATAATAAAATTATATTAGGTATGAGAGGAAGTCAGCCTTGTAATAATTTTTCAAAACTAAAATTCAACTTCACCCCGAACTACACGACCGATATTGATAAAATTTCTATGGGACCACCTGACAAATATACAAAACGGTCCACGCATCTTCGAATAAATCGGTGAACATACATAAAATTAGTATCTTCTAACACAAGCTTTAAATGTTACATATGTTTTTGTTAATTTGCTTAAATAACATTTATTTACAAAATATTTCATTTATTATATATGTTATAATATGTTTTTTAGGTTGTCATAATATTTTTATTGAATTAGTACCTAATTTTAAAAACATTTTTAAAATTAAACACTTCATGTGTCAAGCGCTACACTTCAATTTCGCATAAATATCGTCAACTTAGTAATAAAAAATACATCAAATGTTGACAAGAGTGTCGTAAAAATTATGAGATCAAGTTATGACGTTTAAAGTAATGATCTAATGAAAAGCTGACTTCATCAGAACTATAACTTGTTTGATATTTTTAATCTAAAGTCGTGTTAGTTACTCTATTTTTATTTAATAACGACTAGATCGATATAGAAAAAATTTAGTATGGATATAGTTTGAGACCCGAGTATCCGAGTAAGGACATAGGATTATTTTTATCCCGAAATTCTTACAGGGAGCGAAGCCCGCGGGCACAGCTAGTATATTATAAAATTTATTTTATATAATTAATTTGCCAATTAACCCTTAGGCAATACTCTCTACATATTTTGGCTGCGAAACAATGAACTGGTTATGTTTAATAATATTGAAATATTAACATGCAACTTCACAGTAAAATACTGTGATGGATTATTGATAAACAAAAAGAAATTAGGTTTCATTTTTGGGAAACTAATACCTATATTAATTTATATCAAAGAGTTTATTGAGATTAAAGATATAAATAAAACTAAACTATAAAATACCTTTACTAAATTAAGCTAAAAAATCATCTTGCCCTTTATATATTAATTAATATCAAATTTGTGTTGAGGGGGGTTACTTCAAAAATGGTATGCTAGACGGACATTATGCGTATCTGCGTTTCAGTGACAAGCTACATTGAACACTAACGTACGATGATAAAATCTAATTTGGTGTGACATACTCGTAGAAAATATAAGACGCCACAATCGTACGCTTACCGTATTATTCTATGGGATAACTCACCTGAAATTCTTAGATAGTAGCCTTTATGTATTAAGCAAATTTATTTGTCTAAAAATCCTTTTAAATGACAAGCAAACAAAAACTAAAACAGCTGTATTTTTTTTCAGCATCATCCAATGACCCACTACTCCTACTTCGGCAGCAGTGACAATTCAGACTTCAGTTCGGACTACGGGAGCAGCTACGCCTATGGCTCAAACGCTGCGTACGGGGCTTCAAATAGAGCATACACTATGCCCAAGCATAGACCCACACCGTCGCCAGTGTATATTACCGCGCCGGGAGCGTCGGCATAAGAGTTAACCTGAATATGCATGTGTACCTATATTCCTGGGTATGCAGTTGTATAGTATATTATATTAATAATCTTACTTCAGTAGCAGTACTGAACTATGGAATCAGCTACGCCTATGGCTTGAACGCTGCGTACGGAGCTTCAAATAGAGCATATACCATGCCCAAGCATAGACCCACACCGTCGCCAGTGTATATCACCGCGCCGGGAGCATCAGCATAAGAGTTAACACGAATATGCATGTATATTCCTACATATTATGCAATTGTTTATGTATATTTTTTTAATAAATCTTACCACAGTAGCAATTATGGACAACGAAAGCAGCTACGCCTGCGGCTTGAACGCTGCGTACAGGGCTTCAAAAAGAGCATACACCATGCCCAAGCATAGACCCACACCGTCACAAGTATATATTACCGCGTCGGGCGCGTCCGCATAAGAGTTAACATGAATGTTCAAATATATACAATTGTATAAGTATATTATACTAATAATCTTACTTCAGTAGCAATGACAGACTACGAAAGCAGCTACGCCTATGGCTCCAACGCTGCGTACGCGACTTCAAATAAAGCATGCTCCATGCCCAAGCATAGACCCACACCGTCGCCAGTGTATATTACCGCGCCGGGTGCGTCCGCATAAGAGTTAACATATATGTTCAAATATATACAATTGTATAAGTATATTCTTTTAATAATCTTACTTCAGTAGCAGTGATGGATTACGAAAGCAGCTACACTTATGGCTCCAACGCTGCGTACGGGGCTTCAAATAGAGCATATTTCATGCCCAAGCATAGACCCACATAATCGCGATAATTGTCAGTGCAATTATCGCGTTTTTTTTTTATATAAGTATAATACGTATGACCGTGTAATATATACAGTCCAGTCATACCCATTATATAGAAAATAGTTTTGTTCCATTTGGAAAACTGTAGCCCAAAAACAAATGATGTGTTCTATGACATTGTTCAGTGTATGTTTTTATTTATTTTATTTTATTAAATCTTTATTGACCATAATGGTACAAAAGGTGGACTTAATGCTAACGCATTCTCTACCAGTCAGCCTTTGGGAAAAACAGAAATAAATTTATTAGCGATAGGCGCTTAAAGATATATATATAATATATTTGACTGCATATATGTATAGTTAGCATGAAGATAACATTGGCATAGAGTTTTAACTTTTTTTTTTTTTAATTTTGGCTCGACGCTGTCGCGTATTTTGCCAGGCTCAAGTTAATAAAACGTGGGAACAATTGATGTGAAGTAAATATATATATATATATATATATATATACAATCAAAGGTTGGTATAGGTCCTTTGATTGCTTTAAGGGAGCTTTTGGCGACAAATCTATACAAGTCCACTGGTTTTCACAGCCGATTGAGTGGAACCCGTTATGAATTCAGTTTTATATATGTGTGTATGAATATACGGTAACAACTATATAGTATTTATTCTTGATAGAAACAAAAATTATATATTTGTAGCTTTCAGATTTTTGCCATAATACGAGTATAACCACCATGACGCCTTAATTAAAAAAGGAGTCTACTAAATCATATCGCATTAGATAATTTTAGGCAAAATATTTGCATGCATGATCTATATTTAAAATATATGTATGATTGACTTAATTGAAATATAAAAACAATTTTTAAAAAAATCTTAAAAAGTAAACATTAAAGAGGCACAGTAAACATACACCGTATCATTATAAAACTTTAGTACTTGGTTTAAAGTATTATCCTCCTAAAACAAGATGACCTCCCGCAATATGTCACCTTCTCTTACGTCACTGTCAACTTCATATAGATGAATATGGTTTAGAGTAAGTCATAAAGTTAGCCTCGTTTCGTAACAAAACTGACAGAGTCTGGTAATTTCTATTGCTTTCAGGGAAGGTAACAGATGCGTAGAGGTTTCAAAGGAATTTGAAATGAGAACAACCCGTAAGTTGTTCTCATTTCAATTTCTTTTTATACCTAGGCATTTTTTCTGAACTTAATTTCCATCTTAGGGACGGAGTAATTTTATAACTAAGGTATTTAAAATAGGACGGTATTTCCACAAAGCTTTTAATTGAGTACCAGAGATTTTTCGTTTTTAAAGAGAGTAAATAATTAGAGTTAAATGAAATAGTTACATTACAATAGGTATTTCAAAATGAAACATTTACTTACGCCCTTCGGTTTTGTTAATATTATTAACTAGCCGAAGCCCGCGACTTCGTTCGCGTGGACTTTATATCTCTGGAAAATGCTCATCAGGCTGAACAACTTTTACTAAGGCGGCATTTTTATATCTCTTATAGTTTAGCTGGACCATTATGGTTCTGCATCAGGCGTTCCATTTTCCAAAATCATTTATACCCTATATGTTGCCCAGGCTTAATAGCTATACAACAAAAAAAGTTTCATTCGAATCCGTCCAGTATTTCCGGAGATTAGCGTGTACAAACAGACAAACAGACAAACAGACAAACAGACAAACAGACAAACAGACAAACAGACAAACAGACAAACAGACAAACAGACAAACAGACAAACAGACAGACATTTTTAAAAAAATTCTTACTCTATTGCTACATCTCCATCGCCCCCAATATTTTTTTTGGAAATATATTTAATGTACAGACCCACTTTTTTTACTGTTTTATTATATGTATAGATATAGATATTTTTGTACAATATATTATATGTATGTAGATTTTATTTGATTTTTCTTACGGTCATGAATTTTAATCATTCACAAAATATTAATCATTGAATTTTTTACCCGCAACGCGAAAAGATGATTTTTATAAGTTTGACGTGTCTGTATATCTATCTATGGCATCAAAGCAGTTCCAAAACGAAAAGACCGATTTAAATGCGGGTTTTTTAATCGAAAGCCTTGTCTGTCGGGATGGATCGTAGCTATATGTTTAATGAAAATCGTTTTAGCCGTTCAGAAATTATTGCGGGTAAACGCTTGAAAGTAGGGGTTGTTTTATTAATTAACCTGACAATACACTTGTTTAGTCTGTTGCAAACATAAAATAAATAGCTCAAAATTTATAATTTAAATTTTATCAAGTTTAGTTTTTAAATAAAATTAAATTTTATATTTTCCGATAAAGTATTCCCTGAGAGTATTTTACTAAAAGTTAAAAATAATTATACGTAATAAAATAATTTGGACAATAATTTGAGCATTGTACTGGCAAGCGAGGCATAGAACAACCACCCACAAGGTGGTTTGATGTCCTGATCAAGGTCGCTGGAAGGCGCTGGATGCAAGCCGCTCTAGATAGGTCATTTTGGAAATCCTTGGGAGAGGCCTATGTCCAGCAGTGGACGTTATGCGGCTGAAATAATGATCATGCTGTTTAAAATCAATAATCGAAATGCTACTAACAATATTCTTCAGACTAATCCGATTGTATAAACTCTCGATTAACATTTATATGTCTAGATTAGACTTATCTATGAATAATTCATTAATAAATCTAACACTTGATTAAAACATATCGTAATAAATTTGGTAAAATGATTCATAATAAATTTGGTATTAATATATTCTTAAAAGCATACTATAACTGATTAGATATACATGGAATAATTGTAACTACGTGCCAGAAATAAATGATAGTGAATTTCATTTGTTTCGTTTTTTTTATTGAAGAAAGGCAATTTGTTCATTCATTCATAATTGTAAACTTTAAATAAAAACTTAATATTTCTCAATTTAATATGATATATCGGATCGTTATTGTATATCAAAAAATCCCGACACTTTTGGTGGTTAAGTCGATAATAACTACAGCGAAATAAAATTACAATAACTTAATGTTTTAAAAAGACGTACTTTAATAATAACCACAGATTGTCAGTCGCGATTTTTTGAAATAATGTCTATATGTTGAGAAATGTAATAAAACGCGATTGGGGGCGCTGCGGTCACTCGGCGCTCTCTTAATACTTTGTATTTTGTATGGGAAAATAGAATTCCGCATGCTAAGTTCCACTTCCCTTTTCATTCCCTTAAGGCTCCTCCCTGCGCTAACGACCTTGAAAACACAAAAAAATTAATTTCTCTTTCTGTAAGTGAGATTATTAGAAACCCTCCTACAACTTTTTAGCTAGTATCCTGAAGTTTCATTAGAACCTCGAAAGTCATTGAAATACTATCCGGTTTAGAAACCTTTACAAAAAAAGTCAAAAATGGCCGTTTTTAGTATTTTTTGCAAAGGAAAATTCAGGGTATTTTATTTCAATGATTTTCGAGGTTCTAATGAAACTTCAGGATACTAGCTAAAAAGTTGTAGGAGGGTTTCTAATAATCTCACTTACAGAAAGAGAAATTAATTTTTTTGTGTTTTCAAGGTCGTTAGCGCGGGGAGGACCCTTAATGGATAAATTTTAGAATAAAAAAGCTTGAGAGGTGTCAAGGGACACCCGGAAGGAACGAAGTTCGAGAGAGAGAGAGAGACAGACAGAGAAACACGCGCACGCCGCACGGTTTACAACTATAGCAAAAAGTGTCGTTACAACTTTTGGTCTTAATTTTTTCCGTCTAGCCCCCTTTCGCAACGCGCGATATCGAACTTCGTTCCAAAAACTATTTTTTGTTCTTCCACGTGTCTCAAACTAAATCCTTGCTGAATTTTATCTTAATTAGTTTAGTGGTTGAAGCGTGAATAGGTAATAGAGAGACAGACAGAGTTATTTTCACATTTATATATTAGTAAAGAGTAAGGATATAGTCCTTTAAGTACACGTGTTAACATGACTAATTAATGTAAGAAAAAATTGTAATTTTAAGGCAGAAAGCAAAATGTACTTTAGTTATTTATTTCAAAAGGGACTGGAAAGCATTTATTCATATTAATTTATTGATTAAATTATAAGTAATTTATTAACTATTTATTATAGATTGTAAGTTAATAATGTACAAAAAATAGTTGTGTAAAATTAAGTTATCAAAATAAAAGTTATTAAAAATACTATATTTTTGTTTTTTAATACACTTAATAAGTAGATTATTAATACCAGAGCTTTAAAAGTCACTAAATTTATGGATATTTTATTTACAACAAGATGGATATTGTCAAAAAAGTCCAACCTAAAAAAAAAAACTCCCATGCTGGTCTGGAAGAAATAAAAAAAAACGACGGGTTGCACTCTGGGAGTGCCGGCAGAAGTGAAAACTTGAATATTAACGTTGTGCATTTTTGATATACGAAACAGCAGGCGCAGGCATACATTTTCGCCGCGCCGTGGAAAGAGAGGGGGATACTCCCTCTCCTACGCCGCGCCAGCTGTCTACTCTCCATCCGTCTTACGAATTTTCGATCAGGTCACGTGTCCTGACGCGAGCGTGTCCTGACGCGAGTTTAACATTTTTTACCCATTCCAAAAAAAGTGCACAACGCCGCTAAAGAAGTTTTCACTTCAAAAAAACTTAGAATGTACCAGCTGCTTCTCTTCCCACGCAGATCGTAAAAGCCGATCGAGGGAATGGGCAAAAATGCAAATCATGTTAACAGGCGATGCGGCTGGCAACCTATCACTGTATTGATTGCTTTTCCATCTTCTCGCCCACCATGATGCTAAAAGTGGCTTTTGGGTCTTGCGGCCCTGGGCTCTGCATAGAACCGCAAGACCCAAAATGCTCTGTCTGCCCCATTAGGGATAGAGACGTGATAGTATGTATATATGTATGTAAAAAAAAACATAAACACATGGTGAAATAAATATATTAAAAATACTTTAGACATTGTTAGCACATTTTCAGTGTATTTGGGTATTTTGGGATAAATGAAGTTGTACTTAGACAGTCAAGTAAGTATGTAAGTGAACTGACTAAAAAATCTTGCATTAAAAAGGTAACGTACAAATACAAACCTTGTTAGAAATGGTTTAACAAAGATTAGCTGTACCCGCGGGCTTCGCTCCCCGTGGGAATAAAGAATACCCTTTGTCCTTCCCCGAGTCTCAAACTATGTCCATACCAAATTTCATCCAAATCGATTCAGTAGTTTAAGCGTGAATAGGTAACAAACAAATAAATGGCAAATGTATAAACTCACTTTCACATTTATAATATTAGTAGGATTAGTAGGATAGGATAATTTAACGCCTTGATTGATTCTATTATAAAAATTATACGTAATTTTATTTGTCCTCTAAGTATTAAGTATTTAAGTTTTTGACTCACGTTTTGGGAAACTGTAAGTGCACGGGGTTCAGGGGACGGCACATTTTTATATAAAACAAACTTGCCGAACTAAATAAAGCCAATAGCCGAACGCTAAAACAAAAGTATACTTACATTGATGTAATAGACACAATAAATACAACATACTTTCGGAATAGATAACAAGGAAAATCAAGCGATCTAAAAGACGCAGGGTTCCGTCCATGACATAACTACTTTCCATATAAAAGTAAATAACGATTACATTAATATATACAAACTAGCTGCGCCCCGCGGCAATACCTGCATACCAAATTTTATCAAAATCGGTCCAGCTGTTTGCGGGTGAAGAAGTAACAAACATACACACACACATAGGTACTTACAAACGTTCAACATTTAACAGACAAATAATTTTGGTCTGGGCCGAAGACAAAAGCCACTTTTAGCGTAATGGTGGGGAAAAATGAGGAAAAAAGAAGCAAAATAGTGATGGATTGCATATACAATTTTATCAATTTTTTTTTGTAGCAAATTGTTTAACACATTCACGGACACTAAGCCAGACACAATAGAAATAACAATTGAATTACGTCCACAGCCGTAAGTGTCCTGCAATGTGTTAATATCATGGATTGACATTGCTCTAAAAAGGCCGTTAGTACAAAGGTCACCTATTATACAACGCGGAAGGGACATACCCGTAATAAATCGTAGCACGGGCTATACTCGATCACTTTAGTTAGTATAACATAAAAAAGTGACAATTATCCAGTGATACAAATATCCAAAGATAAATGATTTTGACTTTTTGACTTTGGCTTTGAATGAAATTAAAATAACGGTCAAATAACCAAAAAAAATACGACAATCACATACAAATTGCCCGGGCGGTTGCACACGTTTGTATGGAAGTGCCGTTGTTTTTTTGCTTTTGACTGTTACTATAATTTCATTCTTCTTCTTCTTCTTAGCGAGTCGGAATGGCGATTTTATATAGTTGTGGACCAGTGTTTGGCGACACTTACTCCTCTGTCATTTGCAGAGTTTAAATCCTCTATTGTACATGATATTGGGCAGTTTGGGCACGAGAGTAGGTGGGCCTATTTTGAACATCTCCACAGTCACAACGGTCGTTATTTGAGAATCCCCACCTGACCCGGTTTTCATGGCACATTCCAACACCAGCCCGGAGCCTATTTAAGGACCTCCAGACTGTCCAGGGGAGGGCACCACCCGGTGGGAGTTTTTCAGCAACTGGGAGATTTGATAGTAGCGGGGGATATTTGCTATTCCACAATGCCAACCTAGTATCTGGGGCTTCACAAATTGGGATATTTGGTTGCCTGAGAAAACTTTTCCGGCTTTTCAGACGTGGGGGTGGTGGAACCTGACCGTATAGTTGGTGTTTCTTATGGTACAACTGTCTGGATTTCTCCACCGCACAAGCCACGTTACGCCGTACGCTTGGCGGAGCTATCCCAGACAGTGTATAGACATGGTGTAACGGAGTTGGTTTCAGGGTACCGGTAACTATGCGGCAGGAGGCGTTTAGAGCAAAATCTACCTTTTTGGCGTGCGCTGAGCGAGACCATACTGGACACGCGTATTCGCCAGCTGAATAACACAATGCTAGGCTACTCGTTCGCAGTACATGAGGTGATGCCCCCCAGTAAGAATGCATGAGACGGCGCAAGATATTATTACGGGAACTAACCTTAGAATTTAGATTTTTGCAGTTCTCCCTGTAGGTTAGAGAACGATCCAGGGTTACGCCCAGGTATGTTGGTGTTGGATTGTGTATAATATCAACGCCGTCCCAAGAAATCTTTAGCCTCCTATTTGCCTCCTGGTTGTACAGGTGGAAGGCACAGGACTCTGTCTTTGAAGGGTTAGGTCGCAGGGATTTTTTTCTGTAGTAAACTGTAAGCTGGTCCAGGGCAGTTGACAGGTTTGCTTCTATGTCTTCAAAAATTTTGGATTGTGATGTGAGGGCCAGGTCATCTGCGTAGATGAAACGGTTAGTGGCTGGTGGACAGGGCTGATCATTGGTGTAAATATTGAACAAGGTAGGTGCGAGAACACTACCCTGTGGGAGTCCGTTTTTCTGAGTTCGCCATCTGCTTTTATTCCTTTGTCTTTCAAACAATTTTTAGGTATTACATAGGAGAGAAATCGGACGGAAGTTTTTGGGGTCGTCAGGAGTTTTTCCAGGCTTTAGCAAGGCAGTAACTTTTGCCTTTCTCCACTTTTTCGGGATTTTAGAACTACGGATACAGTTGTTAAACATATTTAAGAGCCACGTTACTGCTTCTGGGCCCAGGTGTTTTAATTGTTCCACACATATGTCATCGATTCCTGCTGCCTTTCCGTTTTTAAGGTCCTTTAAACCCGCAATTATGTCATCAAAGGTGAATTCATTACTGATTGCATTGTTATTGTCGTCACGAGATAAGTTTAAGGCTTGGCTCTACGTTTTTATTTTTCAAAATCTGTCAAAATTGATTCAAAAGTTGTCCGTTCTTTTCCGCTAGGTTTGTAGTAATTTCTCAACGCAATGCAAATAGTGTTAAAAATATATAGAGGTCACAGTATGAAAAACATGACGTAATAAAAAGTATCGCTAGTATGTTTACTTTTTTTGTAACATGTTATTTTTTTGTAAAGAATTGAAAAAGGTCATGTCACGTAATCTAATAGTTACGTTATATTTTTGAAACTGAGACTTATCGAGCCTACTAGATCAATGAACCAGAGGTATTGGCTTTCAATAAGAAATCTGAGCAATGACTAACATTCTGGAGGGAAGTCTAGAATGTTCGAAATTCATAATGAAAGATTGAAGAAGAGACACGTTGAGAAAAAGATCGCAATGGGAAAATTTATTTATTTATTAAATCTTTAATGAACATAATGGTACAAAAAGTGGTCTTAATGCTAACGCATTGTCTACCGGTCAGCCTTTAGATAAAACAGAAATAATTTAATTAAATTTTAAAAATATTCACGGTAATTTCTCATTGTTTTTTGGACCAAGGGCCACTTTATAAGGATCGTGAGTAAAATTTAATTAGCTAAACAAAAAAAAATTCAAAAACAAAGTAAAATCGTGCGATCCATTAGTACTACCGCCAGGCACCGCCTCCGTCCGACCGGCCGGAGTTCATCGAGGTCATGCGGTAGTTTTGGTCGGACATAACTACGTGGTCTTAATTTGTTTATCTTATGTCATAAACCAATTTGGATTACGTATATGGATCGAGGAATTTATTCACAATACGATTTTTTTTCGAAAACCCATGAAAAGTCAGCATGTTGTACAAAATAAGTAAGGGGTAAATACGTAACTATATAAAAAAGAGCTGCATTATTCAATTCTTTATATTAAAAAAAGTATTATTTTTTAAATTGAAAAACAGTTGTGTATATTACCATATATGTGCGTTATAGTGGAACACAGGAGGCAGAATTATCGTGCCCGAGCCGAAAGCGAGGGCGTGATAGAGCCGAGAGTGTTTAACCAATATAGGCACGTATATTGGTTAAACACTCTCATATATCTAAACTGATTTTTATTTTAACCGGTTAAGACCCGCACCATATTTATAAATGTCTACGTTAATTGTCTTACTATTGTGTCTGGTATTAGCGGTAAAGGAACGGTTAAATAAACTCAACCATAAAACTGTGAAGCACACGGCTGCTTTCCCACCGTAATACTTATTAAAATCAGCGCGGCTGGCCAACCATTACTAGCTGGTGCCACAAGGAAGTGGGCGTGTTCGGAATTTGAGAAAAAAAAATAAAAATATTGCTGTTGCATAATATAACTTCACTATTTGCGTTTGTAACGCAAGCGTGTTTTATGTGCTACTTTATATATGTCTAAAGCCGATGAAATTCAATGAGATCCACTTTACGAGCAAGAATGTTGAAAAACCATTAATATACAACATGGACGGGACATACCCGTAATAAATCGAACCACAGGCTATACTAGATCACTATATTATAATGATATTAAAATAACATTCAAAAAACAAAAATAAATTCGACATTCCCATACAAATCGGCCGGGCGGCTGCACACTTTTGTATGGAAGTGCCGAATATTTTTTTTAAGTTTTTGACTGTCATTATAAATATATAATCAAGTGGTCTAGTGTAGCCCGTGGTTCGATTTATTACGGGTATGCCCCTTCCACGTTGTATATGATCACTACTGTGGGCACTACATTTATTCTAAACTGACGTCGAATTTGCGGAGCGTCTATGTACTGTAAATGCTAGGAGAGTAATATTATATTATCAGATTTGTCGCTTAATACACGTTTATTTGGCTTTTATGCTACAGTAAACAATGGGCAAAATTTAAAACAAGTGCCAAGAAAGGGTAATTCGGTCCTTTATTTTTACCCACTCTTTGAAAGTTAAACTAGATCTTTTATCATTTTAGGGTTCCGTACCCAAATGGTAAAATCGATACCCTATTACTAAGATTTCACTGTCTATCTGCGTCACCAGGCTTTTTCTCGAGAACTGTGATAGACAGACAGTTGAAATCTATACATTTCCTAGGAAGATGTGTCTATTAAAAATATTTCTACAAGTGTTGTATAGTATAACTCTATCTTTAATTTGACTATCGATAATTGATCTCGAAAAACCTTCACAATATCGATACAACTATCCATATCGATAAGAAAGTCTAAAAACTAATTTTAATTCGTGTGCCCTAATTAGGATTGATAGTTTTCTTTTACCTTTAAATAAAACCAAATATATCAGAAACGGATCCCTAAATCGGAAAATGTTGTTCACAAGCTCAAAATATTTTGAAAGACCTATTTAACGATACCATACACGATGGGTTAGTAGAGAAAAAAAATCTTGTATGGGAGCTACAATATTTTTTCCCTATTTTACTTTACTATTTTTTTTTGGCATGATTAATATGCCCCATGCCAAATTGCACTCGGTGGTAGTGGCTCCGTCAACGGCCTCGTAGGTAACCTCTGCCTTCGGCCTCAGGCTTCACTTGGTTGCTTGTTTGGAGGGTTAAGCAGAAAGCCCCCCCCCCCCCTCTCTCTGCTCCCCCACCAAGCAAGTGAGCTTCAATCCTTACGCCCATGGTATAATAAAACAAGGTATTCTCTTCCCGAGATGGAACTTGACTACTTCACGCAAATGTTGCCACTGATGATGATGATTTCAGTAAATTTAAGGACTTTCTCAATTAGTTAATGAATATTAAGTAACTTAGCTACTTAGCATCTCGCGATTCTTGCGTGATTCTACAATTCAATATTTTATAAATTGATATAATGGACTATTAATTCGAAATTGGTATATAAAGTTCAAAAATGCATTACGCTTGGGTAATTTAATTTCACACAGTGGCAACACATCAAACTGATGACGTAGTCAAGTTCCACTTACGTCATCAGCTGTCACGGGAAGAGAATACCTTGTTTTATTATACCATGCTTACGCCTATCACTACAGTGCAGATCAAACAACCATATCAATCAGTCAGCCAGTCAGTCAGTGGTAAAGTATGTACGTGTATATTTCTCGAAATCTAAAAGTAAATAAATCCGAAGAGTATTATTTATAGATAAGTTTATTTGGCTATTATAAAATCATTTATTGCCACAAAACTGGTAATTAAATAAAAATAAAATATTATTAATCGATATTGTATGTACATTACTTGTATGAAAAAAAATCTATGCCGACCATGTCTGTCAGGTAATCAATCTATGCCACGCTATGCTTTGACACTTCCTTTGACATTATGACAAGTGACACAGTGTAAGAAAGTTACTCGCACGTTTGTTTACAGACTGTTCGACCCATATATATTCGTGATATTATTCTACACTATGACAATAATTTTACGAAATCAAATGTCATTTTTTTTGTGAAGAGCGACGCGTCCTAGCTTCGTGAGGCCCATCGGCCATCTGACAATTTGATGTATAACTGTCAAAAATCTGTGCAACAAGAACAGTTTATTTAAATACACTCACGAAAAAGCGAGACGGCAAGTACAATATTTTTCAGGAAGGCAAAAGGGCTTATATGACTGAAATCTAAAGCCACGCAAAACTGATCAATTATAGAAAAATGGCTCGAAAATTAAAACTAAAGCATCAAAAAAAAATTTGTACCACAATTTTGAAGACTACATAATTACTAATCTGCATAAAAAGTTTCAAAGCTGAAGTCCCTCTCGTTTGTGAGAAATTAGACCGTATATGTTTTGGTAGAGGTGTTTTTTGATGAGCAAGTTTGTGTTACAAAAATTAACTAATCGTGTATCCACAACCACAATTATGTTGGAAAAGCGGTCTAGTATGCTATTAGCAAGTATCAGTTTTAAATTTCTGATATTCGCTGAGAAATAAGAAATAGATATTGCCCATTTTCACGGTGCGTCCCCTTAAACAGCGTTTTTTAAAAGAGTGTTTGTATTGGGACTTACCATTGAGGAGCAGCTGATATGCAACTTGGTTGGCGGTAACTGGGCCAGGATTAACAGCAGGGGGTGGATCACAGGTTAATCTGCGTAAAGTACTCCAGGCCTTCTTACTGTTGTGGGTCATATCCATAGATTCTAAGAGGTTAACCCATTGTTGCTTGCGATTTTCGGCTAGTCGGGTCATAAGTTCTTCCCCGGTTGCGGCAGTGGCCTCAGAGAAGGGGTCTTTAGTGAACAAAGATGCGTATTTGCTCATCAAGTCTGCGTCACTTCCCGATAAGCCCGGAACGTACGCCGTACTACTGCCACGTGGGATATGTTGGCGAGACGCTTTCCAAATAGCATTGACAAAAGTGTCATAATTTTCTGGAATAGGAGATACATTCCGTAGTCTTTCGTCTACTTCATCTGCATACCTATTCCAGTTTGCCTTACGGACTTACGGAAATTGAAACGTCGTTTGAAAGGTACGATTGTTGGTTTTACCACCGCCTGAATTGTACACATAATTGGCCTGTGTTGAGTTTTCGGTATTGGCTGACAAACGGATTTCGTAACATTATTTGATAAGTTAGAACTTACAAATAATAGATCTGGGTTGTACCCGTACTTCCAACGCCTACTATAAAATGAAGCAGGGAGCTTTGGATTATGGATAAGCTCTAGCTCGCTTAGTTCAGCCCACTGTTCCACCGCTTCTCCACTTTCGTCAGTATCCCTATATCCCCAGATACTATTATGACTGTTAAATCGCCTATGAATATTTTGAATTTATGTTTGTCATATTCCGCAGTACTAGTAAAATCGAAGGTTTTTCCTGGAGGGCTATAGATTGATGTGATAGAACAGGTTCCTATATCCACGCTGATGATCTCTGTTTCACTGTGTGATTGGAAAGATTCAGAGACTACAGACAGATCTGATTTGACAAAAACTGCACTACCATGTTTCGGGTGTGGGATATCCCCAATGAGCGTCATCCCGGGTATACAAGGGCGAGGGGCTGTTGGGCCTCTGTGAGTTTCTTGAACACAGAGCACATGGCATTCGGTCTTTTGACAGAGGTCAGCCAGAATGTCGGCCTTGTTTTTCGAGAATCCTTCTATGTTTACGGATATTGTTGTAAGAGTTGGTTTTAAAAGTCTCGTATTGTTTGGCTCTGAAAAGTGCCGTTTTCGTTGATTTGGCCCTGAAGAGGGCCGTTTCTTTTTTATTGCCATTCCGTGGCGAAAGGATCAGCCAATCTGCGTTACCGACTGGCTGTCCACGCAGATTGCCCAGGGTGCGCCGGACGTACAGGGGGGCAGAACGTCACTCGCGGAGGCTCCTTTCATGCACCCCTATTCATATCATAATTTCATTATACTGTAGTGATAAAGTATAGCCTGTGATTCGATTTACTACTGGAACGTCCCTTTCTCTTTGTATAACATCACCAAAAGTCGTCAACATGATGTGAGTTGACAAACTCCCAAGACGTTTAGGATGTACCTACTATTGGTTTTATTATTATAGTTATTTACCTCAACTTTCATCCCAGGTGAGATAAGTCGTATAGGTACTAGTTCAGTTGGGACTAAGTTATGTGAACAAAAGTTAAGAAATGTCACTCAGAAAGTTTTTAGTTTTTTCATACGTACTAACGTATGTTGATAAATTGAGTTGATATTTCCATACAGGACTTTTTAACTTATTACAAATTGCGACCCACTAATATTTGAAAACGTATGCGATTTAATTTTTACAATTTTATAATTCAGAAAACAACACGCATCCACCCATTTGTAACGCATTCCTGAACGGAATGGCAAAATATGGCCGCTTCGTCCGCTCGCCCGTTCGGACCGCAGTGGTCATTAACTGCGTGCCTCGTACCACGATAACGGCGATAACATATAAAAAATAAATAATTAAGGACAAATTACACTGAGCGAGCTAGCCCCAAAGTAAGTTCGAGACTTGTGTTATGGGATATTAACTCAACGATACTGTATTTGATAACTACATATATAAATAAATATCCAAAACGCAGGACACTTTGCAAAAAGCCATTTTCCAACTTGCTCTGACCGGGGATCGAACCCAGAATCTCTGGGTGCATGGTGACCACTACGCCTCGGAGATCTGCGATACAGTTTGCAATAATCAAGCGACAGTCACCAGTCTGAGACGAATTGTAATATTTATCAACTCTCTGCGAACATAGTTTAGAAGAATAACTACTTGTAAAGGGATGTGGACTGGGTCCAAAAAATACATATTATTTTATTAAGTCCGCCAATTAGATTATCCAAAATAATGGACTAATATTTTTTTAATTCGCAAAGTAGTAACAATTCACAAAGATACAGCGCATAGGAATTACGGAGTGGGGCAATTTACGTCAGCGTATATTGAAGATCAAACTAGACGTGACGCCCTGCGAAATGTACCTAAATGATCTGTATCTTCGTTTTTATATATTTTAATAATCAGTGAAAAAATATATGTTCAATATTTAATAATAATCTTTCTAATGAGCTAGAGCAAATAAAGTCAGAATTTTCGGAACCTACACTTTTTCGGAATAATGTACGTACCGGTATGTTTTTACAATCAGTAAGGAAATATTCAAATTCGAAACCTCTTTCCTGCTCATCAATATATTTTCCTCGACAACAGATAATAATAAAAGGATACATTTATGCAGTTTTAACTTCTCTCTTTTAAAAAGTCGTAAAACAGTATTTATGTCATTCGAATTTGCTCAGATCGCGTCATCGGAGCGGCCAGTAAAAAGTTTTATTGTTATGGAAGAGATTAAACGTTTACAATAAAATAGACAAGGTACAATCATTTCTTACCCGACTAACAGTACAGCCAAAAGGACGGTTATGTCTTTCGCTGCTAAATATGTAAGTATGCATCATCATATAGCGACAGGAAGTCTCCTGCTGTAGGCCTCTCCCGAGGGTCTCCACAACTACCGATCGGACGCGGCCTGCATATATGTAGGAATTTCCGAATGGACACCTAATTTCATAATTCTTTTTGTTTTTAAACGTATATTCTCTACATCTGTCTTTCTCTCTCGCTCACACACACTACGACGCCATTTTACCACAGTAGAGATAATCTAGATAAGATATCTATATTGTGATTGTACCATGCGAAAAAAGTGATCCGCATTTTATTTTAAAATAAAAGAAGATGAACGAAGTTTGGTGTTATCATTTAGAGCTAATCCTACAGCCATGTATGTATGAATGTAAATATTTATGTTTTTACATCTGTTCCCTTCCCTCATATCTTCAGTGTTTTATTAGCAATTTTAAATATTAACACTAATTAATTATCGATGTATGCGGCCAGCCACGGGAATGAAATAAATGCTGTGCAAAGAGTGCAACAAAACCGTCAGGTCACCGCTCCTAACACTCGCCCTGATGATGATCGTCTATATTGACCAAAACCTGGTCGGTATTACCATTGGCATCTTATTATTTGGCTAAAAAACAAACAGAACATTACATATACTTTAACTACTACATGAATGAACCGAATACAATATTCATAAACGCTTAGTGCTCTTTAAAAGATCTCAAATGTTTATTTAACAAAGTCTAAGCCGTTTACAATAAAGTTGTTTATTACTTCGATGTGAAATTTATGTCATTCAGTCGTAAATACCCATCACGTACCGTTTCCTGGTTTAGTACGAGCTGACTCGGGGTAAGTTGATGCAATGAATCGGGAATGTGGGTTAACTGTCGATGTTTACCCTGTGTGTGACAATATACTTGATTGTAATGTAAGGATTATAGAGAAAGGATGGGCCCTAAAGATCTAAAGCTGTTTAGGCATTTCAAAGTTAGAGCAAATAATGAAATTCGTAAGGGTTTCTAACATGAAATACAGGTATAGAGCTACTTTTAGACACCAGTCAGCATCCGTCGCCGATTATCGGCGACACAGGTTAGCGACGGTCCCCGACGGGTATCGCAGGCTCTTCTGTAAGAGCCTAAGAGTCCTAAGAAGGAGATTGTATACTTAAATCTTCAGTTTGGCTATACCAACAAACAGTACATTGAATATACTTTAACAACTACGCGAGTGAACCGAATACAATATTCATAAGCGCTTAGTGCTCTTTAAAAGATCTATAAGGTTTATTTAACAAAGTCTAAGCCGTTTCCAATAAAGTTGTTTAGTACTTCGACGAGAAATATATGTCATTTCAGCCGTATATACCCGTCACGTACCGTTTCCTGGTTTAGTACGAGCTGACTCGGGGTAAGTTGATGCAATGAATCGGGAATGTGGGTTAACTGTCGATGTTTACCCTCTATGGGACAGTATACTAGACAATATACTTGATCGTAATGTAAGAATTATAGAGAAAGAATGGGCCCTAAACAGCTTTAGATGCATTTCGAAGTTATAACAAAGTAAAGAAACCTGTATGGATTTCTAGCATGTCATACTGGTATAGAGTTACTTTACATTGCCGTTTATCGGCGACACAGGTTAGCGATGGTCGCCGACGGGTATCGCAGGCTCGTCTGTAATAGCCCTAAGAAGGAGACAGTATACTTAATTCTTCAGTTTGGCTATACCAACAAACAGTACATTGAATATACTTTAACAACTACGCGAGTGAACCGAATACTATATTCATAAGCGCTTAGTGCTCTTTAAGAGATCTAAAATGTTTACTTAACAAAGTCTAAGCCGTTTCCGATAAAGTTGTTTATTTCTACGATGTGAAATTTATGTCATTTCAGCCGTAAATACGCGTCACGTACCGTTTCAGGGTTTAGTACGAGCTGACTCGGAGCGATGCAGCTAGCAACCCATCACTGTATTGATTGCTTTTCCATATTCTCGCCCACCATGACGCTAAAAGTGGCTTTTGGGTCTTGCGGCCCTGGGCTCTGCATAGAACGGGAAGACCCAAAATGCTCTGTCTGCCCCATTAGGGATAAAGACGTGATAGTATGTATGTATGTATGTATGTATGTATGTATGGTTCTAAAATTTTTACTTTCTGTTCTTGATAACTATCAAACTCAGTTTTAGGGCCTCTTAAACCTATTTTATGGGCAAATGACCTTTCACAAAGAATACGACAAAGGGTTAAAATATTCAAAGGTGTGAATTTGAATAGAAATAGTATATTTTAGTTTCGTAGAAATGCTTCTGAAATTTTGTCGATTACAATTTCTGTGATTGTATGGAGATGGAATTGAATCTTCGTAAATTCAATAATATCTTGAAAATAAACATTGAATAGATTTTATTTATTAAATAAAATATTATAATGTTATATATTATTTAATATATAAGTAATTTTTAGTTTCGTTAGCTTTAATTTTACGCTTTATTGACCGAGCGAGCGAAGCGAGCGAAGCGTCTCAGTTTCGAGATTGGCCAAAGATTCTTTTGTCCGTCTGTCTGTCTGTCTGTCTGTTCTCGCCTACAGGTCGCATTTCTTAACCGATTCTCATGAAATTTTGTATGCAGGTTCAGCAACTAAATAATTTTTTTTTGTCGAGCCAGTTTTTGAATTTTTTCAAAATGGCGGCAATATGGGGTTTAAAATTTTAAAACTGTCATATATCCGCCATTTTAAAATATTTTCAAAAATGTCATTTGACTTTTTTGTTGCCATTATAAAAACGCAACTTTTTTATTTGAACAATTTTTTTGTCTGAACAACTTTTTTATACGGTATACTTGAACGAGTTTAAGGGTGACTCGCGAAGTCTAGCTGACTGAGCCGTAACGGAAATACAATACAAATCTTCTCACAAAATATACTGAAACTATTTAAGGGTCAATTCAGTCCGGGTTACTGAACAACTTTCTTAATAATGCATGTCTACCGTGGGAATCAAACCCGCAACTTCCGAGTTACAAGGCCAATGTCTTGACCACTATTTTTAAGAAAAGAAGAAAATTGACAAACATTTGTTGCGTACATTCAATACCATATAGTTCACAAAAAAGAAACAATAGATGGCGCAAGAAAATTTTTTAAACTCGTAGAACTCGCTATGGTTTTTTTTTTATAAGTTTACAAGATCGACTTGATTTTTCAAACAACTTTTAAGAGAAGGTTATCAATTCGACATATATATTTTTTTTTGTGTAAGTTACTTCATAACTCCGTCAAATACGAACCGATTGAAAAAATATATGTTTTGTTTTAAACAATGCATTGCAAGGTTGATCCCATGTAGTTTTTTTTAAGATCGGACAAAACATCTTGAACTGTAGACCGAAATTACTCAAAAGACAACTGCAACACAAATATTAATAATACATTTGCATGCTCATATCACTTTCTAATATAAACCGATTTCAATGATTCAATGTTTGTTTTGAAGAATCGCTTATAAGAGAAGTTTTTTATAATTTGAATAAAGATCTGATTAAGGGTTTTGGACCTGGGGAATAAAACTCCGGAAAGAAAGGCAGCAAGTCACTTGCAAAAAGGTTTTCTAATAACCCTAAAGTGATTTTTTTAACCTCGCAGACCAAAGTCAATGACCGAGCCCGCTTAAATGAACTCTGCTTAAATGTCATTGTAATAAGGTAAAGGAGTGCAGGTTATATATTCTCATAACAAAAGTGTTCAAAATTCAAAACTACAATTGTAATAGGTTAAAAGCCCGGAACCGGCCTTCAGCGAAAGTACCGGCGAACCACAGCAATAAAGAAGCTGCACAGGCCTACGCTGATCAGCAGGACCAGGGTTTGGAAAAAACCATTTACCTATGTGTCGGCAGCAGAGTCATGCTTAAGACCAATTTGTGAGTTAAAAAGGGCTTGGTGAATGGTGCAGGCACTGTTACTCAATTGGTTTACCCCCTGAATTTCTCCCCACCTACAGATTAACCTTTGGTGATAATGAAGCAATTTGACACCTACACGGGGCCACATATTAACAATTCTGTGCCTATAGCGGCCGTTACTCGATCTTGGCGTTCTGGAGAGATCACTGATTCCAGAACCGAATTCCCTCTTATACTAGTAGTTCGCCACGAACTTAGACCTCGCGATTATTATTTCAGAATTATGTAACTGATTTGGATGACTTATCGGTGCAGGTTTACCGATATGCGGATTCATGGTTGTGACCAAATTTCCAAAATAGTTGCCAATCACAGCCCTTTCTTTAAATGACTTTCGATTTAGCTCTAAAATGTCAGAAGCACCTTCCAACCATACAATCCCATGGATATGAGGTCTACTGTGATGCTTAAATTCAGTTCTGTACCAGAAGTCTTTCACCGAAAAATGACCCATCATTTTTCAAATGACAAAGTCAGCTCGTTGTTGGAAAAACTAGATAACTAACCATGGCTCTATATCGCTGCTCATTGGTTTCTTATTCTCTTCGTAAAGCTACTTCGCGGGCTTTGGTTGCTGTTGATCTCTTGTTAGTTCGTAGCATAATTACTAATACTACTACAAAAGCACAGACAAGCAGCGATAGCGATTGAACGAAAGTTCGCTTAACAAAATTGCTAAATTTAACTAACAAGCCAACAATCAATCAAAATAAGCAAAAACTGAAAAAAAACTAATTGTAAAATAAGCAAAACCCTTTTTTTTAAGTCGGTTAAATATGATCAAAATTTATAGAACTACTTATGAAATTCAAAATAATAACCATAATAGTTATTCAGAGAAATAACTTTGTGGACCCTAGGGTGTATGTATTTGTAAGAAAGTTGTTCAGTAACCCGGACTGAATTTACCCTTAAATAGTTTTAGTATATGTTGTAAGAAGATTTGTATTGTATATCCGTCACGGCTTAGTCAGCTAGACTTCGCGAGGCACCCTAAACCCGTTTAAGTACCTATAACGTATAAAAAAGTTGTTCAAATAAAAAAAACATCGTTTTTATAACGGCAACAAAAAAGTCTTATGACTTTTTTGAAAATATTTTGAAATGGCGAATATATGACAGTTTTAAAATTTTAAACCCCCATATTTCCGCCATTTTGAAAAATTTCGAAAAACTGGCTCGACAAAAAAATTCTATGTAGTTGCTGAACCTGCTTACAAAATTTCATGAGAATCGGTTAAGAAATGCGACCTGTAGGCGAGAACAGACAGACAGACAGACAGACGGACAAACGAATTTTTGGCTAGTCTCGAAACTGAGACGCTTCGCTCGCTTCGCTCGCTCGGTCAATTAGCATGGGCAGTGACCATCCACAAATCGGGATGATACTACGTTGCCCTCTCTCGTTCTCGCCGACTAGCGGACATAGTCCTGGAGCCATTTAATTTAGACCGCCTCACCAGAATAGCTAAATGAAACTTCTTCTTCTAAGAATAGAGGAGGAAAAGAGATTGAATAAGCTAGCAAATGTAAGGGGTGTGTAATGGGTTTAGTAAGAAGGGGTATACTTCAATGGGGCTTATGCGTAAAGGATAGGCGGTAGGCCTGTCTACTTTCTTCCCAACAGGTTTCAAAACCCTCAAGTGGCTTTTGCTAAGCCAGGAAAAAGATTAAAATATCGGTTATTCCATGGTTGTAAAGTTATAAAGGCTCGCGAGGTCTATTGTTCTCACAGAACTACTAGTTATATATGTAATAATGTATTTGTTTCTTCAATATATATGCAGGAATAAATAAAATAATTCAAAGCTAACTTGTTTTTTGTACTTATTTCATATAGCTATAGTTATTTAATCCTGGATTCGTCAGGTACATTGGTGACTTTTGCAATAAAATACACTGAATAACTGGGATTTTGTAATATAAATGAGTTACATTATAATTTCGGACAATGAACGTTCCCGTTCTTCAATGGCGACCAGTGATACAAAGATACTTGATACTTATATACGGTGTAACAAAATATA
Source organism: Acrobasis consociella (assembly GCA_963555685.1). NCBI lineage: Eukaryota > Metazoa > Arthropoda > Insecta > Lepidoptera > Pyralidae > Acrobasis > Acrobasis consociella. Next base: position 5,308,165 of record OY743127.1, read on the forward strand.
CTGAAACTATTTTAAGAGTAAATTCAGTCCATGATACTGGACAACTTTTTCCAAGGAATACGTAGGTATCGAAATATGAAAATAAATTTTGGGCCTCCCATACAAGTTGATCAATCAGCTGATTCGAGTTTGCAGGGAAAGCCAAAAATTATTTTTTATAATTCCACATATGTTCCATGGGGAAAGTTGTTCAATATTATCATGGACCGAATTCACCCTTAAAATAGTTTTAGTATATTCTGTTAGACCTTGCGTAAGAAAAATACTGCTAACCTGACAGATAAAACGAAAAAAAACTTATCAACATTTCTACGTGATGTAAATTGAAAAGTCATACATGAAAATCAACATTTGAAAACTTTTTAGTCTCTTAAAGTAAGTTACATGATTAACCTTTAACAGAAATGGAACGAGGTAAAAAAGTGGTAGGTAAAATTCTAAACATGAAGGGAAATGGGAACTGAAACATACAAAGTGGTAGCGGGATATAACTGTTATAAATCGAACCACAGGCTATACTAGATCACTACAGTATCATTTCAGTATCACAACATTTTACGCGACTCACAATTCAAAAAAATACGCTTATTATTGGGGTCTTTAATAAGGAAGACATAAATATTTATATGACATAAATAGAGAAATGTCTCTTTATATTTAATTAATTGTGTCTCTATTTAATTGATTAACTAAAGCTACTTCTGAACAGTGTTTTCTTTATCTCAATTGATTAGATGAAAGAATGCAATTAGTTACACTTGGGTTCCTCAATCAAATAAACGAAGCTTTCTCCAGAAAATGTGTAACAACAAATGGTTCCGCACATTTTTCCTTACCGCTCTATATTAACGGCTACCATTTGTGTTGATAGGAACATAGCCAGGATATATGGTACAAGTTATAAGAATTTAGAAGAAAAATATTGTACAAAAGCACAGTCTTGATATGACTTAAATATATTTATTGTATTGATATAAAAAACTGGTGTTTTGATTTATAAATAAATCATGAAAATTAAATAAATTGGAGTATTTTGTTAGATTTTTAACCGACTCCTAGAAAAAAAGGATTTTTTATGTATGTTCATCGATTATTCGAAGACACCTAGACCAATTTGGATTTTTTTTTATTAGGACGTGTCCTATCAATTAGTCCAATAGAAGAGTATTTTTATCAAAATCGAAGTCAGTTTTTAGTATTGAAAATAATACTTTTTAAGCTTTACCTAATATGAAGTAGACCTCTCCAACCTCATGGAGAGTGTAGCTGCTCGCGCCAAGTATGACTCTAGCAGAGCAGAAAGGAAGAAGTATTTATATTGTAAAGTTTCTTCTAATTAGTACTATCGTCCAAAATTTGCTTTTATCAGCACCACCTGTAGGTTGACTGGTAGAAAAGGCCTTGGGCCTAAGTCCACCTGTAACATTTTTTTAATAAAGTTAAATAAATAAATAAAATAAAGGGTCGCACTCCTGCTCTGGACACTAAAAACCCCTGATGATGCCTATTATGTAGTATTATTACATACAAACGCAGCATTGTACAACTCTGAAAATTGTGCTCGCTTTGCTCGCTGGTTAAAAAGTTACCTATCTGCTTCTGACTTGTACCACAAGCAACTTTCATCAATTTTGGTCAATTCCCCTAACAATGTCCTACAAAGATGTATGGCTTTTGATGAAAGACTACCGCGATTTATTAGTATTCATTTAGATATTCGCTGCCACTGGCCTTGTACTTACCTTCTTTATTTATGTTGTGTTGTTTTTAATGTCAGGGAGGACATTCCAGAGTCGTTCAAGCGTAATGACAAACGACTTTGTAGCAATATTATTTTCATGATAAGTACAATTACGTATCTAGAGTTCTGCTGCCACTAGCCTTGGACTTAGCTTCTTTATTGATCTTGTATTTTATAATTTAATTGAAAGTATTCCAGAGTCGCACAAGCGTAATGACAAATGAATTTGTAGCAAAAACATTCAACCATTTTCATAATTGCTATTAAAGGTTAATTTAATTAGAAATCTAGAGATATCTACTATCTTATACGAGAAAACTCGTACTTAGGTTCAAAGATTTTGTTTTATAATGTCAGGGAAGGCATCCCAAAGTCGTAGAGTGGAAACAAACGAATTAGTTACCTAATAAAACCATTTTGATAGGTAAATACTACCATTGAAATCAATTAATATTTATATATCTGCAGTAAGAAGCCAAGGGTTTAGTTATTTTATTAAAATTGTGTTTATACTTTGAAATATTATACAGATATTTAACAGTCCGTGTGGTTTCCAGCAGAGTAGATAAAATACCACTCAAAGTCCTCCCGTGGATGTCGTAGAAGGTGACTTATGATTTACAAGCTAAAAAAAGCTTATAAACTTCAATGAGACCTTTCTTACCCGTCTGGCCCGCGTGGAGAGTGTAGGCCAAGTCCTCTGGCTACTTTGGCCAAGTATGGGTCTGATAGCAGTAGACACAGAAAGACCTGATGATGATGATGATCTTCTTCTTATCGTGTGTGTTAGTGACTAACACTAGTGTCAGAGTTTTTAAACCGCCTTAAAGGCCTCTGACATGGTTTTTGGTAAAGACCAAAGTCACAGACAATGACCGGGAGCGATGGCTTAACGTGCCCTCCGAAGCACGGATCATAATACTTATCAGACAATCAGGTGATCAGCCTACAATGTCCTAACCAAACTAGGACAACAACACAAAGTCGTTGCCCCCGACGGGAATCGAACCCGCGACCTCCGGTATGAGCCGAAAGCTCTAATCGCTACACCACGGAAGCAGTTCTGAATGATGATGATTCCAAAGTCCTACGGCAACATGAGCAAATAATTAACAAAACCAGCAGAAAATAGCCTGTGAGAAAGAGTAAATAATCGTTACCTCACTGAGCAATTCCTCAGACTGAGCTATGGCCTTTTTAACCCCTGGCAAAAAAGTTGGATGTTATAAGTTTGAAGCCAATGTCTGTTAGTCTGTCTGTCTGTCTGTCTGTATATGACAAATGAAGCGATTTTAATGCGGTTTGTTTAATGTGAAAGTAACTTAACCTGCGGTGGTTCTTTTTCATATTTAATAAAAATCGGTTCAGTAGTTTAATATTTAATGGGTATAAACGCTTTAAAGTCGGGGTTTTGTAATTTACCTGTCAAATAATTCCACTTAACATTGGTAAAAATATTATTTAGTTTCGCAACTTGTCACTAGAGGTGTCAAGGTTTTTTTTAATAGTAATATAAAAAAAAATTGTGATGTGCTGTAGCACACGCCCGTAGGTACTTGTTTCATTTATGTATAAGAAAATAATATCTCCAAGTTATAAATTAATTGATAGAAAAATGGTTTTTTTATAAAATAATTGGGTTGAATTCAGTCATGGATGGATCTTATCGGTTCATTTAATTTTATAAACTAGTATTAATATGTTTTTTAATGTAACAAAGAAACATAACAATCACATCTGTTTTCATTTCATTAAATGCAAACATTAAAATAATTTCACAAATAAAAAATAAATTTAGGTACCTATCAATACCTTTTTTCCCCCTGAATATGATGGAGGTTGGTCGTCAAAAGTTTGAAACCTTTCACAAAATAACATAACCTTGTCAATCAGCCAACCGGTTGTAAATTTTTTCACACAAAATCATTCTTTACTTTTGGTAATTTGACAGAAAATGAATATTGGATGTTTTTTACTCAATTGACAATTATTATGCTTGTTAAAGATTTTTAAATGTTTCGAGTTGGAAACTGAGGCTACTTATTGTTATATATTTTTTTACAAAATTGTTCAAATCATGAATCAAACTCCACCTAAAATAATAAAAAAATAAATGAATGGATAATTTATTCATATTGTTGTACGTATAATAATAGGTAGGTATGTATATGTCGTGTGGTTTCCGGCAGAGTAGAATAGGGCCTCTCCAAGTCCTCCCGTGGATATCGTAAAAGGCGTCTTAGGAAAACCAAGCTAAACAAAGTTAAGCTATAAACATCAATGAGACCTCTCCAACCCGCCTAGCCAGCAAGAAGAGTGTAGGCTAAGCCCTCTGGCTGCTCTGGCCAAGTATGGCTCTAGTAGTACAGAGAGGGTCGTGCTCCTGCAGTGGAGACAAAAAGACCTGATGATGATGATGATGAAATTAGCAGAAGTTAAAAAGCAAAGACCTGTATTTTTTTAAAAGAGAGATATATAAAGCACTGTAAGAATATAATTTGTTTCTAATGAACTGGTTTGTCATTTAAAAAGCCACTTTAACGCAATTTTTTAGTAACTCTCCATAATTAGAAAATTTGTATAAAAAAACTTATAGGTAACAAAGGTGCGATATTTGTTGATATATTCTGATTGAAATATCCTTGAAGTTACATCAATTGCACGAATTCGTTTTATTAAAAAAAAAATACTTAAAATAACTAATCATTCAATAAAATCCAGTACAATCTTAAACACGAGAAAAAAAAAAACAAAAAAAAAGCATCAATTTAAATAACCATTGAAAATGGTTATCAGACGCAATCGCCTGAGACGTGTTTTGGTCCATAGCTCCGAGGATTTTGATAGGACAGAGATAGGAATAGACCAAAAGTTGAGGAATTTATCAAAACACGTGTGTGTGTGTTTGAACTGCAAAATGTGCTATCAACTTTTTTTTGGAATTTTGAAAGATTTTTAAAGGTCTTGTTTTCGAGTCTAGTTTTTGGAGAAATAAACACCCCCAACACTCACTTTTTTTTTAAATATTTTCATTTATACTTAATTCTAAATTGTAAATATTGTGGTAAAAAACCCGAATGTCCGACTTAAGGGTCCCCCGACCCTAGACCAAAATACAACTTTCCATACAAACGTAGTCTACGTTTTATTTCAAAACGACATGTCCGATTTGGGCAAAACTTTGTAATTTCAAAGATATTGCAATTATCTAGGTTTATAACTAGTTTCCGACGGTAAAAATATGAACTTGAAATAGAATATAGTGTTTTATATCATTTTTGACCATTAGTATGGGAAACTTCTAAATCGTTATATTTTCTTTCCAGTTCATAATTTTACCATAGGAAACCAGTTATAACCCTAGATAATTGCAATTTCTTTACAATAACCAATTTTTACCGGAATCTGACATGTGGTTTCAAAATTAAACGTAGACTACGTTTGTATGGAGAAGTCTAGGGTCGGGGGACTCTTAATTAAGAAAAAATAAAGAAAAGGTCCTAGGGTAGCTAAACTAATAGCTTTAGGAATACAGTAAACAATACAGAAATCATTTATACCTTCGGATTCAAATAAATATACCCAAACATTGAATTGAATACAACTGTGACTAGACATATCACAGACTGTTTGGCCTTGTGGAAATAAATAGTCAAAACAAACATGAATGTTTTTGCTCATAAAAATAGGCAAGGCACTATGAGCAATCTGAGAACTACGAGCACGTGTTTGTTTGTGTATTTACGAGCGAGTTAAGGTGCACTTTGAATATGAGCGGCAAGCGATAGCGGCAGCGGCAGCAGCACTGGCCGTGCGGCACATGCAGCTCGCTAAGCTCAGATCAGTTCATTAAGAGCGACTCACTTGCCGTGTGCCGTTCGCGGCATTTGCCGCACCGCAAGTCGCGTGTTTCTAAAGTCATTTTATACTAGCTGGGCCCGGTGCTACCCGCGGTATATCTGTTATTCCAAGGTTTTAGCGTCCTGCATACCTACCAAATTTTATAAAATTGGTCCAGCTTCGTCCGCTTGAAGAAGTAACAAACACACTTTCAAAGCAAACACACACACGCACCCTCACTCACAAGCTCAGATAATGGGTGATTCATTTACTCATAGGTACTTTTTTGTGTATGGATTTTTTGAGAAATGAAGCGTAAGTCGTAAAACCTTTTATGGTATTTTTGTTCAGTATAGTGGGACTTTTCATCATGGAATATTCATAAATATTAAGCACAAGTGCCGCCTGCCGCTGCGTTAAGTGCCGCGCGGCACGTTCACCTGCCGCTTCCACCTGCTGCTCAACTTCAAATCGTACCTTAAGTTTTATTCTTGCCCACTTCCCCAGATTACCTAGTTCTTGTTTGCGTATTTATAAACCACATAAAGTTAAACGGAGTTTGGTCAGCAGGATTTCGTAAAGAAATATGTCTTACCTGCTAGTATGGGAGAAGGGAAAAACAGAATGTCCCAGCTGCTTTATTTCCTGAGCAGGTAGTAAAACTCGATCGAGGGAATACGGCACACCTTTCCTTTCCATTAATGGTTTCTCTGACATAATATTATCTACGCTACAAATATCAAAATAACAAGTGGTTAAAACCACTCGTTGCAAATCCTTCGCATACGACCGATTCAAGAATGCGTCCTTTGGAAATCCTCGCGCACATTCATAATGTTTACAAGTGATTTCAAAAATACGTCTCCTGAGCGTCATGGCTCGTACTACAGTTCACTACATATGGTGATCGAAGGCCGTTTTGCATGCTTGTGTAACTAAATCATGTAGCTAAACAAATTGATGTTATTTACAACGTGGAAGGGACATATCCGTAATAAATCAAACCACGGGCTATACTAGATCACTATAGTATAATGAAATTAAAATAAGAGACAAAAATTAAAACAAAATCAGCTTTTCCATAAAAAAGTTGCAGCCGCCCAGACAATTTGTATAGGAATGTCGAAATTATTTTTAGTTTTTCGACCGTTATTTTATTATAATAATACTAAAGTGACTTAGTTAAGTATAGCCAGTGGTTCTATTTATTACATGTATGTTCCTACCACGTTGTATAAGTCATATAAACAATATTTCTTTATTTTTATCTTTCATATAAAGACTGCAAAGAGCTCATAATGTTTACTAAGATCAAATTATTAGAAACCTTCCATTTCTCAAGAGCTGGGCGTAACGAGTTACACCCCCATCCATTGTGTTATACAAAGAGCTCAGTTTTCTTAGAATTTTTCATTTTGCTGATAATTAGTGCTGATAAAAACGTAATATGATTTAAAAAAACAGGTTCTTGACTGTGTTATTAAGTTTTACAAGCGTTTGTTTAGCTTTTCACATATTATCAGTAAACAAATCTTAAAATTTACACAGTAAAGAGTTCCCTTACCAAGCTTCACTTTCCATACAAACGTAGTCTACGTTTTATTTCGAAACGACATGTCCGGTTTTGGCAAAATTTTGTAATTTTTAAGAGATTGCACATATCTAGGCGTATAACTGGTTTTGTCAGTTAAAATATTTGCTAGAAATAGAACATACCGTGTATCATTGTTGACCATCAGTACTCAGACCAAATCTGAGCATCAGTATGGGAAACTTATACATCCTTATATTTTCTTTCCAGTTCATAATTTTTGTATAGAAAACCAATTATAACCCTAGATAATTTCAATTTAATTAAAATTACAAATTTTTACCCAATTCTCATATGTGGTATCAAAATAAAACGCAGACTACGTTTGTATGGAAAAGTCTAGGGTAAGGGGATTCTTAAGTAGGAAGCTTTTATATTATGTAGTAGCAGAGCAGGATACGATTTGTCACTACCCTTTTATGCTCCCACGGGTGTCGTAAGAGGCGACTAAACCCTTTTGTACTTGACTTGACATTATCTACTGCGATCTTAACCCTCTTGCTGTCATGCGCGTCGCGCGGCAGTTTGTGATAGATTGACACGTGTCACGTCACGACTCGCGAGACCGTTTGCGGCATCATATAAATAAATACACGGTGATTTTTTATGGGTTTTGAAGCCGAAGGCCACTTCATAGGCATCCTTAGTAATACCTAATTAGCTAGTCAAAATAAAAATTCAGAAACAAAAAATGTTGTCTAAAACTCGAAAATAAAATTGTGAAATCAATTAGTAGTACCGCCGCCATAAACCGCCCGCCGGCCGGCAGGGGTTATCGACATTCCGCTGCTGTTTTGGCCGGAGTAACTACGTGGTCTCGATCGAAAATCATTTACGCAACTTTTTTATCTTATGACATACAGAAATTTGGATTACGAATACCGATAGTGGAATTTATTTACTACACGACATATTTTTTTCCAAAACCCATGAAAAATCAGCATGTATATAGGGCAAATAACACACAAATTAAGTTCGAGACTTGTGTTAAGGGATGCTAACTCAACGTTACTATATTTTATAACCATTTATAACAAATACATATATAGATAAACGTCCAAGACCCTGGACAATTTGAGAAAGGCTACTTTCCAACATGCCCTGACCGGGGATCGACGACGATATGATTTTAGAGTTTCGCAGTCACAATTAATATTACATACCACGGTTAGTTAGAGAGCCTGAAATTAAGAAGCATCCCAATTTTAAGAGAAGAGGCCGTGAGCACATACCAAAAAGACCATGGGATGAAATTCCCAAGTAAAGTATAAAGTCGGTCGCCCCAAACAGACCTGGCGACGTACCATGCTCGATGACATTAAGGCCATACCCAAATTTTCCGGGGTCCAGTGGCGCCGCCATTTAAAATAAATCAATTTTGAAAGGAAAAACGGAGATATCATTTAGAATTGTGTCTTAGTCAAGCCCTAGATAACCCTTAAAACTATTTTATGAACTACTGTTTATAATTTAAAGTGCGAACGTGAAGCTTTTCTACGCACATTAGCTAAAAGTGGCCGTTTTTCGCAAATGTGCGTAGAAAAGCTTCACGTTCTCACTTTAAACTACAGAAGGTAGTTTAAAAAATACTTTTAATGGGTATCTAGAACTTGACCAAGACACAATTTTAAATGATATCTCCGTTTCCTTTTAAATGATTTATTTTAAATGGCGGCGCCACTGGACCCCGGAAAATTTGGGTATGGCCTTAAGAAAATCATAACTAGACGTCTCTTGTCTCCCACCGGGCCACCGATCCGTGTGGTGATGATAGTGAAAATGGAAGTGTCTCTATGAATGAGCATGTATTTCAGCTCCATACCGGTCCAGCAACGGTTTGCTCACTCCATTGAGCTCACATGTCCTAGATTCATTTTTATTTAGCATCTATATGTAGATACTGAGGCCGGAAATATCGTTCATGACCATATTAGGGCATTTTAGATCATCATTGTCATCATCAGGTGTTTTTCTGGTCAGCCAGAAGTTTGACCTACACTCTCTACGCTGGCCAGACATATTAGAGAGGTCCTATTGATGTTTATACGCTTTGTTTAGCTTGTTTTTGATAAGTCGCCTTCTAGACCTCCACGGGAAGATCTGGGCGTATTCCCGGTTGCAGTGATAACGCCGTCAGACCCCGTGCTTCGCTATCTAACCTAGGTAATTTGTCGAGGTTACTGGTTTTTACACAGAACGACTGCCGTCTGACCTCCGCAACTAAAGGGTACACCAAAACCAATCCTGAATTTCAAGAATCCACATTTAAACGTGCCTTTGGAAACAAGCAATCATCTTTCTTTTCTGATAATCAGGTGATTCAAGCCTGCAATATCCTAACAAGACTGGAAACAACTTCATTACGAAGTAGTCTTTCCGTGGGATTCGAACCTACGACCTTTGATCACAAGGCGACAACGGAGGCGGTCATTTAGGACATTTTAAGATATTCAAGTGATATATTATTCTTGTATACCTATGTAAGGACTCTGACAGATGAACTACAATATTTTAGCGACAGTTTGCGACAGAAACTCTCTCGAGAGAGAGGGAGAGAGAGAGAGGGTAGCTATCTCGATTGCATTTGCATATTAGCTCTCTTAAAGGCCCTGGAAATTACGTTGGGGCCAGCAATTATCTATACATATAATAAAACAGTAAAAAAAGTGTGTCTGTACATTAAATATATTTCCAAAAAAAATATTGGGGGCGATGGAGACGTAGTAATAGAGTAAGAATTTAAAAAAAAATGTCTGTCTGTTTGTCTGTTTGTCTGTTTGTCTGTTTGTCTGTTTGTCTGTTTGTCTGTTTGTCTGTTTGTCTGTATGTCTGTTTGTCTGTTTGTACACGCTAATCTCCGGAAATACTGGACGGATTCGAATGAAACTTTCTTTGTTATATAGCTATTAAGCCTGGGCAACATATAGGGTATAAATGATTTTGGAAAATGGAACGCCTGATGCAGAACCATAATGGTCCAGCATAAGAGATATAAAATAAGAGATATAAAAATGTCGCCTTAGTAAAAGTTGTTCAGCCTGATGAGCATTTTCCAGAGACATAAAGCCCACGCGAACGAAGTCGCGGGCTTCAGCTAGTTTTAAATAAATATTTAAAAAATTGCCTTCCAGTAAAAAAAACTGTATTATAATAGTAGAACTATATTATTAGCGGCTGTAAAGCACGTTGAACAATGATACCGCAGACAATGTGGTGTTGAAAGCTTTTATATTCTGAGCTTTGTACGATACGAAGTTAAAACGAGCTTTTCTGCACTATTTTAAAGCTCTTTTACCTGATGTTTACTTTATGTTTACTAAAATAGACAGACACAATAAGTGGGAACAGGTATAATAGTATGTATGTATAGTATATAAAACACCATCGTTAAGAGAAAACAAATATACAGGGTGTAAACAAACAGTAGACTTTAAAAGGTGATTCATTCCAACAATATAAATTGTAAGGGAGTAATTCTAGGATCTTGAAAAGAATTCATACAAACAAGTTTGTATAGATGGCCAGACAATTTGTATGGGAAAATAAAAACATTTAATATTGATAAAAAAAGGATTGAAATTTTATTAGAAAATATTAAAAAATTTAACTATACGATAGATATAATACTTGAGTAAGAAACTTTTTTTTTCTCGTCTATTGGGGTATCCCACTGCTGCAAAGGCCTCTTCGTATTTCTTCCACAGATCCCTGTCCATAGCAGCCTGTTGCCACTCCTTTTTGAAGCTGTTTATGTCATCGCGCCATCTTCTCCGTGGTCTTCCTCTACGAAACTAAAATTATGTATTAAAAAACCGTTTAACAAAAACTAAATAATGTATAAAAATAAAAAAATGCTCCTCGAATGCCTAGTTCAAAGGTACCGATCATCTAGCTGCGTTTCCTGTTTGAATAGTGGCAACAAATTACATGTTACATTACATATTATTTAGTAGGAAAAAATATAGCAAAGCCGCATTCGGGTATAAATGAGTCTCCTTTATTTATGCACCATCTTCAACTGTAATATAAAAGAAGAAGATGATACTGTCAAATAGTCGGAGAAGTATTTGTGAACGTATAGCCATTTATCATTTTCAAGCAATGCATAGCTTTTCATCATAGATCTGTCTACCCTGTGAGGAATGAAGTCGTGATAGTGTAAGTTACTACAAGTACAAACAACATAAACATTTTTATCACAAAATTACACAATCATTAAATATACTTCGATCACGCAAACATCATAAATAGATAAGTTTGATAAAGAAACCTATAGATGTAGCACCAATATTCATAAATTTATCTTATTAATAAGTCGTGGTACACAAATTAATGTAATTTTATAGGAAAAAATAAAATTTAAATGAAATTAATACTCTACTTATTAACTAAAACTACAATAAATTACAAAATACTTACGAAGTTTGTTACCCCTCGCCATACATTGCCACGTTGTATAATAATAGCTTGGAGTCATTTGGGTTTTTTCTTAAAGGCTAATCGACTCGTTCTCTGTAGAGTTTATTTGCATTTTAATAAAGATACTAAATTATTTGCAATAGGGTTAAAACCTGTTACTATTTCCTTATTCCGTTATCTATCTCGGGTGCACCAACTTCTTAGTTAAAAGTTTAGTTTTTTTTTCTAAATATGGCCTTTAAGTTTTGAAACCCTTAGCTATGTCAATATCATATAATAAGAAAAATATGTGTTATAATTATGTTAATTTTCTTAAAATTGCAATTCTTGTATTTGCAGTATAATAGGTATCCATGTTTCAAGTTGGAAACTTTTCGCTTGGAAGTTGTAATTGATACGACATCTTTAAAACATAACATCGTTGACAGATGATTTTCAGTCCATGTTCACATTATTGATATTAGGCCGTCGTTACACGTAAGTCCACATAACCTGTGATTTAGTGTAGGGAAACTGAAAAGTGATTTATATTTCCATTGTTTATAATTATTTTCGAATAAAATCTGACACTAGTCTGAACGTAAATTCAGTTCAGACTTTAGTTACATAAACATCATTTGTAAATCTGTAACTCACAACACCACTTTCAACAAATCAATTCCTTGACCATTAATCATAGGTAACTTATGACGAGAGAAAAAAATTATGGGCCTATCGGTTAAATTATTAAAAAATATTTTTTCTTTTCTCTGTGAAACAAATTACAAAGATTTTTCAATGCGCGAAGAACGATTTTCACTTATAGGTGACGTCGCAAGCCCACTCCGGAAAATTCGGTGCTCCGTATTTTTGTCAATTTTTACGTTTTTTGTAAACTGAAAAATATGGGACTATATGTTTAGATAATCTAAAAGACGGACTAATTACTATCATACTTTTCTGGCCCTGTCGTCACCCCTATAAAATTTCGAATAAAGATTGCCCGAGTTCTTCACGTTGAGTTGCGACGCACTTTTATGGAGTCAATTAATTGAGTAATTTAGCTAATTATATTTTAAAAATAATTTTAATCATACCTTGTAGGATATCAATTAAAAGAATTCAAATAGCACACTTTAAAAATGTAAACTAACATTTTTCCTTGCATATATGGAAACCTTTCAGTAACAATTGCCGTAGTTTTAAAACTATATCTTCTTTTATTTGCCGTGTGGTTTCCAGCGAAGTAGAATAGGACCACTACAAGTCTTCCCGAGGATGTCGTAGAAGGCGAATTAGGAAAAACAAGCAAAACAAAGCATTTAAACATCAATAGGACCTCTCTAACACGTCTGGCCAGCGTGGAGAGTGTAGGCCAAGTTTCCTGGCTGCTCTGGCCAAATTACGGCTTTACATATAAATATGTATATACAAGTATACGGCTATTGAGAGGGTCGTGCTCCTGCAGTGGAGATCAAAAATACCAGATGAAGATGATGAAAACCTATATCTTGTACTAAAAGACTAACCGGTCAAATCATTAATCTGACAATAATATTTTATTTAAGGAAATAAGAAGGATAAAAAAAAACATATATACATACAGAAAAAAGTTAACTACTAATTTAGTCTAAAAAATCTTGCCCATGTGTCATAGTGCCAAGAACGCTGGCCGCATTTCCGCGTTGGATTGCAATACTGATTCGTTGTGCGAAAAAACAGCCAGCCCTCTTGTCACCAGCGGCGCAGATCAGTCTTGGAGAGATCTCTTTAAGGAGACCCCTAGCACCGGGGCCCCAAGGTCCGAAAGTTTCCACGCCAAACGGCACAAAAATATAGTCATCATTTAAAGAACTATATTTATTTAATCTGACTGATAAGTCAAGTAAGTGACAAACGTGTGCCGCCATCCTTAGCTGAACAGACGCCAATGCAAAATCTCTTTCGCAGTATACATAATAGATCGATAATTATGACCGTTGGTATTCGATCGCGTGACGCGTTAGGCTTTCCACATCTCTGAAAGTGTTTTTTTTAACTGATTTCCCCCGCTGTTATGTTTTCATTATGCATGAGCAACTCTCGTTCTTTTAAAATAATTGCGACTTTCAATCCTTAATAAAAGTATAAACATTTTTTCCTACCAGTTCTTTTTTCTGTCTAAGCCACCCTGTTTCTATCAATCCTTACTAAAGATAATATAACAAAAAGATATTATAACGAAACTAACGAAACAGATACCCAACGCCATGAAAACTATAGGTAGGAGGAACCGTAAGTAGGCAAAACTAGAAGGCGAAAGTAGTACCAGCTGCTCTCACAGAGATGGCAGCACGAAGACGAAAAGAGTGTTATGTTATAATATATTAGACTAGTTAAAAAATAATAATACATGATTAGCGCCATCTAGTAACAAGAGAAGTTAAATAATTATGTTTATAAGGTCATGCCTATAAATAATAAGTGCCTTATAAAGGTGTCCTATCCATTCTTAATAACTCAATGATTCATTTTTGATTCTGCAGCAAATTTCTACGTTTTATATACGATTAGCAGCGTGATGCCAAATATAGAAACCACGCTTCATCGCTTTTACATATCTTATTGCCTTGTAGAGAATGATATATTTTTCTAAAAATATAGGAACTTACTCAGGTAGGTGTTATTAAACATCGAGGAGCTCGCTGGCTCGGCGGGAGTGCCCATTGCTATCGCTTTACCAAGTAAAGCGACGCCAAGCGTGGTCCGCACTTGGATGGGTGACCACAAGTGGCATAAAAAATTTCTTGAGCTCCTCCGTGTTTCGGAAGGCACGTATAAGCCGTTGGTCCCGGCTGTCACCATTGTATGGCAGTCGTCAAGCTATGTCAGATTCCTTTAGGCAGCCTGACAAATCTGACACCAGTGTTGGCCACTTACACACACGAAAAACTTTAAAAAATTAAACATTTTAACAACGTCTTAAATTTGCACCGATTTTCTACTAAAAGAAAGAAAAATCTATAATTTTATGTAATATAATATTGAATATAATAATTCATAACCTAGAAATCTGGAAATGTGTCATATTTTTATTAAATGCATCCAAAGTTTTTGACTCCCGACATTATAAGCTAAAGGAAAACTCCCAGCGGTCCAAAATTTTGGCACCAACGGATCCAAACTAAAATTATTTCAATTACATACAAGTGTTTCCAGCGGGTCCAAGAAAATTATGATAAAATTAGAGTGGTCGGCAGCTTGACGTCGACATTATTTTGTTACTTTTTGGTATTCCATCTAAGACCTAATTTAGATTTCAATAAACTTATAGTCTAAGTAGCTCATTAGGGAGAATTTTAATACACTTTTAATATCGATAATATTTATTATAATCCTTATATAAATTAATTAAAATACAAACAATAACTGTAGCCGACTGTACCTAAGGTACAGTCGGCTACAGTTATTTGTTTAAACTTGTGGACCCGTTAAAACTAATTTTTAATTGGAACCGCCTGGGAGTAGTTGTGTGGGCGGTATTTTTTTGAAATCAGAGAATTTTTGCACGGAGATCTTTGCCAAACTAAGTTGTTTATAATGCAAATTGTACCAAAATTAGCTGATTTGATAAAGTTTAACGATCAAACTTTAAAAATACGCCTATATGTCTGAAATAAAAATATGAAACAGCAATGTATTTATAATCTACACGAGATATTTTCGGCGCGTAGCTTACGTACACACAAGTCTTACAATTATTAAGAACTTGGAAACTACGTCACGTTTCCTCATCCTACTGACCATTTGACGTCATCCGTGACGGTTCCATTCAATTTGGGTTCAGTCTTTGGAAAATAAACGAAACTTTTGTGCTATATTTGGATCAAAACAACTAATTTTGTTTGTTTTCGACCGTACCTTTAATTTTCTCGGAAAGGTTTTACTCTGCACGTAGTTGTTTAACCTAGCGAAATTCTACGAACTTTTGTACAAACATACATATGTATAAACAAGGTCATATACATCTACCTACATTATTTTAACCGACTTCTAAAAAGGAGGAGGTTATCAAATGTTATTGTATGTTCACCGATTATTCGAAGTCGCCTGGACTGATTTAGGAATTCCCTTTTTTTAAGAATTATGAATCGTGTTAATAGGCGACACAGTTAGCAACCCATCACTATTTTGAATCATTTTAGCACCTCTTTGTTCACCGGGCAAATAAAACAAAAAAAAACGATTTTCTATAGTTTCATAAGTGCCATCTAGTGACGAGCGGAGGAACTAAATAATAGAACTAATATTCGTAGCACCATGGTACAATAAAATAAGGTATTCTCTTCCCGAGATGGAACTTGACTACGTCACAAAGTGTTGCCACTGATTGTTCTTTTCGGTAAATTTAAGGACTTTCTCAATTAGTTCATGAATATTTAAAAAAATATTAAGTAACTTAGCTATTTAGTATCTCGCGATTCTCGCGTGATTTATCAATTCAATATTTTATAAATTGATATAATGGATTATTAATTCGAAATTGGTATATAAAATTCAAAAATGCATTACGCTCAGGTAATTCAATTTCACACAGTGGCAACATATGAAACTGATGACGTAGTCAAGTTCCACCTACGTCATCAGCTGTCACGGGAAGATAATACCTATTTTATTGTACCATGCGTAGCACCATCTTATTTGCCAAACCAACTACCTCCTAACCTCCAATGATTTTAAAACGGCCGAACCGATTTTGATCCGACATAACTAAGAACCACCGCAATGAAATTAGCTTTTACGTAATTATTGAATATGACAGACATAAGCGTCAAACCTATAACACCCCTTTTTTTTCTCGGGGGTAACAAGTGACCTTGCGGTCCTAGGCTTTATGTACTTTAAGACACAATAAAATAAAAAAATAAAATACATTTATTTCAGGTAATTTTGACCCATATACAATTTAAATATGATGATGTCAGTCGCTCGATACGTCAGTATACTAAATGCTCTGTTTGCCCCACTGATATAAAGACGTCATAGTGTGCTATCTGGCAGAGCAGAATAGGGCCAATCCAAGTCCTCTCATGGATGACAAGCTAAAAAAAGGCATAAAAATGAGACCTCTCAAACCCGTCTGGCCAGCGAGGAGAGTGTAGGCCAAGTCCTCTGGCTGCTCTGGCCATGTATGGCTCTGGTAGTACATAGAAGGTCGTGCTCCTGCAGTTGAGACAAAAAGACCGAAGATTATGATCAGTGTAGAAGTTTCTGACTTTATTTACGCTGAATTACGATAAGTAGTTGTTCGGATAAAAGCTATTCGTAGATATTTATTTACTTAACACTTCCCTCTTTATTTATTAAGGCCGTGCTAACAATTTGAGCCTGTTTATCGACACTTGTTTATCCCTACCGATAAAATTTTATGTGACCATCCAAACGATTTGTTTATCCGACTGCTTAAACGAAATAAGATTTCGTATTTTCGTTTATTTATAAAAGGGTTACGTAAACAACGCTTTTCAGGGTTAAGAATAAATAACTAATCTAATGATATTTACCTACACACGTTATTTTTACATCATTATTACTATTTTATTTATTTTATCTATTTTATTTTTCCGAAGTTTATTGTAGTCAATTGAATAGTTATGTATCAATCAAATAAGAACTTACCTTGAATTTTTATTACATTCAATGTATCTTAGGTCATCATCATCATCATCAGGTCTTTTCGTCCCCATGTGCAGGAGTACAACCCTCTGTGTACTGCCAGAGCCATACATGGCCAGAGCAGCCAGGACTTGCCCTACACTCTCCTCGCTGGCCAGACTGGTTGGAGAGATCTCATTGATGTTTATAAGCTTTGTTTTGCTTGTATTCCAAAGTCACCTTCTACGACATCCACTGGAGGACTTGGAGTGGCCCTATTCTACTCTGCTGGAAACCACACGGCAAATATCTATAATAAGCCTATCACCGTACCCAAAGGGTAAAAACGGAACCCTAATACTAAGACTCACCATTTTCCGTCTGTCTGTATGATGGACCTATTTGGCTAAATTGGCTAAATTCTTTTTTTATTTTATCTACCAATTACAACTCATGTTTGTAGTTTATAAATAAGAATCTATTTCGTAATTGACAATCAAATATAGTTGTTATAAAATGAGGATAATTAAACGTAAGTTTTAACATATCTATATTACCTACCTATTTTAATAAATAAATGGTTATAAAAAGACTCTCTCTGTTATGCTCTGTCTGCCCCATTAGGGATAAAGACGTGATAGTATGTATGTATAAAAAGACTTTAACTGAAACATCTACATTTATCTTCTACATAAAAAAAATATTATAATAGCGAAGCAATTACTTTTCAGTTTGCAATAACAGTGAAAATATACACTTTCGTTATATTTTCACTCTTACTTTTAGTAATATATGTTATATTATATTTTAACTAAAATGTGTATAGTTTTCATTTATAGAAAATGTACATATACAATGCTTAAAATATAATAAAGTTTAACTAACATAATAAAAAAAGTAATGATATAGACTCAATATTAAGATTACTTTAAAAGAAAAAAGGGAATTTTTTTAAATATAAGTTTAATTCAAACTGACAACTAATTTTTTTTTGTGTGCCTATTTAAAGACTTTTTTACTGACTTAAAAAGTAAAATATTGTATTTTTAAATGTCAAAAGAGTGTAAATACCCCACTGCGTGTGCATTCAAGCGTCCACGTATAAAGACATATGAGAGCGTAAAATTCTGCATTTGCCGTACCACTTTAAGTAGGCAACAATCTTTGTGCGCCATTTTAATCAAGATTAGATTAATTAATCGAAAAGTGCGCAAGTGCTAGTGAAGTGACAGACTTTTTAATTAAAATGAAGAGCGCAATCCTTTTATCGATTTTGTTGTTCGGGATCGTCAGGTCAAGTGAAATTGACAATGAGGTGAGTGTATAGTCAAATTTGGAATAGAATGAAAATAACTAACGGAATAGTCTTATAGAGACGCCTAATGAAATAAGATTAATGAAACATTTGTATTATTTTGTTTAATACAATATCGGTTGTCTGGAAGAGATCGCTCCAAGCGATAACTACTTCCCACTGTACCTAATTTATTTCTTGTATAACTTTTTTTTACTGTTTTTATTTTCTTTCTTTTGAGGATTGGTGCTATAAAGAGTTTTCAACTATTCATTAATTCAACTGTTAATCTTTGTTTAGACAAAGATTAAAGTTTATATTTTTTTATTACCCTATACTGTCCCTCTGCTGGGCAAAGGTCTCCCTCATCTCCTTCTAAATATCTCGATCATGTGCCACTTCCACCACTCCCTTTCAAATTGTAGCAAGTCGTCATACCAACGCTTCCGGGGCCTACTTCTCTTTGTCTAAGTATCAAAACAATAACCTAAGTTTGTCCTAGAAACGTTTTTTTTTATTTGCTTACTAATCCCCTTATTCATTAAAAAAAACAAAATTTTCTAAACCTAATTTAATTAAAATATGTTTTATCCCTCTCACTCTTATCAATATTTGTCATTGTAGGAACAAAACAAAACATATTTTAACTGAAATAGGTTTAGCAAACATTCGTATTTTTTATGAATAAGGGTGTAAGTGTATAAAGCCTTTTAAAAATAAAGTGACCAAATACTAGTAAGCGCATAAAACGATTGTATAGACAATGTATAGTGAAATATTTATTTCAAAGTGTAAGAATATCGACACTAAAGAAAGTTTTTCGGAATAAGTAAATAATTGTAATTTGGTTTGACATAATTTTTATTGTGTGTAGACAAAGTATCGTTTATAATATATCGGTTTATCATCATCATAAACATTTCAGCCGCATAACGTCCACTGCTGGACATAGGCCTCACCCAGATTTCCAAAATGACCAATCAAGAGCAGCTTATATAGGTTTACATACGTACGTAAAAGAACTTTCCAAATTTTTTTTTACAGAATTTCTGTGAAGCAAAACCAAAGTGATAAATATGCAGTAACTTGAAAAAAACCACTTTGATTACTTATTAATAAGTCAAATGGTTGATTAATCAATGATTGATTACTTTACTTAACTACAGTTTTTCGTGTTTTGGATGTCAGGAAGTTGTTAAGCTTGCAAACACTTGCTTTCATGTCCATTGAGTGACTTATTGGACGTGATTGACGATAGTAAAAGCGATTAAATGATAATCTCATGACTTTTTAGCAATAAGGAAAACTGTTAACTTTTTACTGGATTGATTAATGAATATTTGATTAACAGTTCTGATTAATTTAAGTTGCGGACTTATAATTAGGAATAAAGTTTTATTATTTGCCTTCATTTAACAAATCTATATCAATATATATCTATAAGTACATATAATACCAGGGTAAAAATATGTGTTCGTACATTGATATATTTCCAACAAAAAATATTTGCGGTGATGAAACGTAGTAATAGAGTAAGAATTTTAATACAAAGTTTGTCTGTTTGTACACTTATATCTCAAATACTGGACTGATTCAAATGAAACTTTATTTGTTATATAGCTGTTAAGCCTAGGCAACATATAGGGTATAAATAATTTTGCAAAATGGAACACCTGATGCAGAACTATAATGGATCATACAATATTGTTTCAATTTAATTGTATGCAATAGGTAAGAAACTAGCGCCGTGTAAATGGGCCATAACAACTGGCATTTAAAATCAGCCTTGTCTTAGATAAAACGATTCTTTAATTTTACTTAACGCAACGTTAAGATTAAGTCTTATCGTGCATAGACTTAACGTGCACTCCCAAGCAGTGTGCCTTTAAACAGTAAACAAATTGCTTGAAAATCACTAATTTACCAACTCCAACTTGTGTTTCGCCGAAGGAATTTAGTGTCATGCTTTCACGCATCTTCGTAGAGAAGTAACAAAGCGTCGGGTTGTTGCTGCGATTTCTTGTTGCTAGTCACGCAATGAAAAAATTTAGAGAGAATCTATACCAATAGGGATTAAATTTTTTTTTGGCTCAATAGATAGCTTATTATAAAGTACGGTATACTTATTTTCTTTTCTCTGATTAGCAGATAATGACGAAGATACGGTGCGTTTTAAATTTCGCTGGACGTCGATCACATTTCTATTAGGACTAACCAACTTATGGACTAATAAACACAAAAAACAAAACATATTTATTTGAGAATTATTTGAAAAAATATTTATAAAGAAATATTTATTTAAATGAAACGAGAAATTTTCATGTTTATCTGCCAAACAAATAAAAAAACCCTGACGTTTGAGCGTTCACTTAACTTTTAAACTGCTAAACTAATTTCTATCAACCATAGCTTAGAAACATTTCGATCAAAATAGCTTTCAAACAGAGGAACCGCTTCAAAATCGGCTTATTTGTTTAGGCACTACGATGCGAGTCAAAAACTTAACACAACTTATAGCATCCCTTTCTTTGTGCGGGTTTAAAAATAGAATGTTTAAATAAAAGTTTATATTATTAATTTATTAGTGAATACACGCTAATCAGTGATCATGTAGCACAATGCTGTGCATACTGCATTATGTATTGGGAGCTAACTGCACAAAATAGTGTGTTAATTGATTGGGTGTTTCAGCGTTAAGAGATGATTATAATCTTAATTATAGATTAAATACCTATAAGTGTTTAATTTGAGATCGCATGCATTATGGATGTAGACGTATCATCTATTAACATCTGTGATTTACTTGATTCGCATTTTCTCCCATTCTCTCGATCGGTTTTTACATTTTGCGCAGCTGGTGTATTTTTATCCCCTTAAAAAAGTTTGCTTAACCTATTTTAGTTAAAATATTGTCAGGTTCTTTTAATGTCAAATATTTAAAAGGGAAAGAGGGACGAAACACGTTTTTAACTAAAATAGGCTAAGCAAAAGGTTGTTAATTTTCATGACTGTGAGGGTAAGAATTTCTTTTCTCCCAAATCTGCGTGGAAGAATACATTTGTGTATTTTAATATCTTTGCATTAAAAAAAGTATATCCGAGAAATATGATTACTTAATAAGTTTCCAACAAATCATAACAAATAAAGTCTAACTTAATCAAAGTTTCAGTTCAGCTCATTCTTAGTGATAAACTTAGTTTAAACACAGCGATTGAACTGCTCGGACTTTCCCCAGAAAATCAAAACTACTGTTAAGTAAACATTACTGGAACTAACAGATTCTTAATATAGGCATTTCTCTATAAATGTGACTAAGTTGGAATTTCTGATTAAATAAACTTACCTTAATTGAATTTCTATTATAACTACATAAATGCGAGACGTGGACACTTACAAAAAAGGGAACTAAAAGATAAGACGCATTCGAGATGTGCCATGTGATTTCCGGCAGAGTAGAATAGGACTACTCCAAGTCCCTCCGTGGATGTCGTAGAAGGCAACTTAGGAAATACAAGCTAAACAAAGCTTATGAACATCAATAAGACCTCTCCAACCCGTTTGGCCAATGAGGAGAGTGTATGCCAAATTCCTCTGGCTGCTTCGGCCAAGTATGGCTCAGGTAGTACAGAGAGGGTCGTGCTCCTGCGGTGGAGACAGAAATAAAGACTTGATCATTCGAGATGTGGTGCTAGAGGAGGCTAAAGAAATTTGTTGGAAGGACAAAGTAACAAACATTTAACATGTCTGTTTGGGTCATTCCATCAATTTTGCGGTACAGTGACTTGTGAGCATGCATGGAGAGTGGCGAGAGTAGATGCGAGAGATCTGTCGGGATCGTAACAAGTGGAGGTCCACAGTCTCTGGTCTCTACCTACCCCTATTACACCACTCGCATTGTATGTAATTAAAAAGATGTGAATTTTCACTCGCTGTCACAACTTTCCCGACTCGGACGGTGTCACTTTACACCACGTATCAATTAAAGAGGTGAAACGTGGAAAACTGGGGCACTGTGGCTCGAGTTCTCAACGATAGTGTTAAGGCGACGTCAATGACTTTATTGTTATTGTTAAAGAGTCATTCTCGAATGGTGTTAAATAGTCTATGTAGCAACTCGTCTAAATTGCATGTCGTCATAATAGGAAGGGGCCTTAAGACTAATCTCGTCCAAAGAACGTGATTTAGGATTTATTAATGAGGGAAAACTGATGTTAAGAGTCCCTTTACCATATACATTTTCATACAAACGTAGTTTAGCTTTAATTTTGAAATTACATGAAAGATATCGGTAAAATTTTGTAATTTTGAAGAATCTAGGCATATAACTAGTTTTTAAATTCAAAATACGAACTTGAAAGAAAATATGAGGGTGTAGAAGTTTCCTATACCGATGGTCAAAAATGATATATTATAAACTATATTCCCCTTCAAGTCCATAATTTGACTGTAAAAACCAGTCATATGCTACATATGCGCAATTTTTTTGAAATTACAATATTATACCGAATTCTGCCACGTCGTTTTAAAATCTTCTTATTGTGTGTAATAGTGACTAACACTAGTGTCAGAGTTTTTAAACCGCCTAACAGGCCTCTGACATGGTTTTTAAGTAACGACCAATGTCAAAGACAGTGACCGGGACCGACGGCTTAACGTGCCCTCCGAAGCACTTTTTAAAATAAAAGTTAGATTACGGTAGTATAAAAAGTCTGATTTTGTCTAGCGTGGGGAACTCTTAAGAGCCCCAGTTGACTCCAAGAAATTATGACAAATTTTATACATATCCCGAAATACATTGACGTAAAGATGGAAGTATCTGATTTGATTTAATGGAAACTAACTGACTTTTTGTTATTGTAAATGTTGAATATATCAACAATGTCAATAATACGTACCTTATTTATTACACAAAAAAGGACTGCTTTCAAAGGAAATTCTTTCCGTCTATTGGATATCAGAATACCTAGGTTAAGGTTCTAGACACAAAGCTACTCAGTTATATAGATAGGTACACATTTTTCTATTGAATAAATATTTTATCAGCATCACTGATTTCAGATTTTTCAAGCTCCTACTGGTAAAGAATCAATATGATTTATTTTAGTGATGGAGAATCCACTTTTCACCTCGTGAATGGGTAACGCTAAGAAAAAAAAATGGTGTTTGGCCATATTGGTCTATCACTCCATCTTTAAGTTATGTGTCATTGATAATTAGACTTCTTTCAGAGTAGACATAACACCATACCAAAACAAAATATTGCCTTTTTGTTCCAAAATTTACATATATATTAAGAGCATGCCCAATCTGGAATCACTTAGACCTTTTGGAAAACTTAGATGCTACCCTCAAAAACGCTTTAGAAAAAATTCTAAATTTAAACCTCGATCACCGCGCCTGGATTTAAGCCTCTTTACCTATTCGATCTGGTGGCATCGGTATCAGAAAAAATTCTAGTATAGCTCTTCCGGCTTTCCTTTCGTCCGTTCACAGCGTATCACATTTGTGTGCGAAAATTCTTAAAATGTCTTCAGCTAATATACACTGTGCAACGGATGCAATCGATGCCTGGAAGACTCTCTGTCCCAATGAAAACATCCCAGAGGCACCAAACCGACAAAAACTCTGGGATGTCCCTCTGGAGAGATTATAACTATTTGGTTCAAAATTCTATCAGTGATTTAGACCGCGCAAGGCTTCTTGCCGTCTCTGAACATGAATCAGGACACTGGTTACACGCACTCCCCTCCGCCAACCTCGGAACACTTTTCGACAATGGCAGTTTTCGAATTATCGTTGGACTTAGATTGGGTGCTGCCATTGTCGAACGCCATCTATGTTTATGTGGCAGTGTCGTCGACAGGAACGGACTACACGGGCTACACTGCCAACGCAGTGCCGGCAGATTTTCACGCCACGGCTCCATTAACAATATCGTTAAAAGGGCGCTTGCCACCATCGATATCCCTAATGTGTTAGAACCTGTAGGAATAACTCGCGATGATGGCAAGCGTCCAGATGGTTTAACCCTTGTCCCTTGGGAGCGGGGGAGGGCACTCGTGTGGGACGCGACATGCGTCGATACGGTTGCCCCTTCTCGCCTCGGGGCGACGGTGTCAAGGGCTGGAGCCGCGGCTGAAGCAGCAGAAGACGCCAAGCGGCGAAAATATTCCTCTTTATCTAATGAATATATTTTTGTTCCGCTTGGCGTCGAAACTCTTGGTCCGTGGGGTCCAAGTACTAAAAAATTTATTAAAAAAATAACCCCTCGGCTTGTCGACGCCGCTGGTGACAAGAGGGCTGGCTCATATCTCGCGCAGAGGATTGCAGTAGCTATTCAGCGCGGGAATGCAGCCAGTGTTCTTGGCACCATGCCACATGATCAAGATTTAGATTTTTAATTTAGTTTTTTAATTTAGATTGTAATTTAGATATTAATTAAGACGGTACAATAACGATAACCAACATTGTGGGATCCTCCCTCGGGAACATGATATTTCTTTTCTTTCGAGTACATGTAAACAAAATAATATTTGAGACTACATAAAACTTAGACTGCCTCCGTGGTGTAGTGGTTAGAGCGTTCGGCTCATACCCGGAGGTCGCGAGTTCGATTCTCGGCGGGGGCAACGACTTTATGTTGTTGTCCTAGCTTGGTTAGGACATTGTAGGCTGATCACCTGATTGTCTGATAAATAAGATGATCCGTGCTTCGGAGGGCACGTGAAGCCGTCGGTCCCTGTCACTGTCTTTGACATTGCTCGTTACCTAAAACCATGTCAGAGGCCTTTAAGGCGGTTCAAAAACTCTGACACTAGTGTTAGTCACTAAACACACGATAAGAAGATGAAGAAAACTTAGACGAGTTGCTATTTAAACGAATTATAAGTTGCGTTTTAGACGAGTTTCTACATAGACTATTTGCAATTAAAACAATTCAAGACAAACTCATCGTTATTATTTAGTTAAAGTGTTCAGAATATTTAGTATTAGTTCCACGATTTATTAAGTCAATTGTATGGAAATTGTATTAAAGCTGAAATGTTTTGTTGTTCTGCCTGAATACACGCTTTTTGCGTATTAAATTTAATACAGAGCATAAATATAGTCAAATTGCTTTTAATATAACAAGTATGATGTTTGAGAATAAATTAACTTCTATAGAAATTTATAATGAAAATCACACAATAGGTATTTTGGTCTATTCGTAGTAAATTATTAAGTAGAACGAACAAAATAAGTACAGCACAAGTCGATAATTTTAGAACATTTTGTTTTAAGTATTGAAAGAAGTTTGTTTGACAGGCAAATTTAAAATAATCCCGAAGACACCATCTAGTCTTCTTCTTCTCGTGTGTGTTAGTGACTAACACTAGTGTCAGAATTTTTAAACCGCCATAAAGGCCTCTGACATGGTTTTAGGTAACGACCAATGTCAAAGACAGTGACCGGGACCGACGGCTTAACGTGCCCTCCGAAGCACGGATCATTTTACTTATCGGACAATCAGGTGATCAGCCTACAATGTCCTAACCAAACTAGGACAACAACACAAAGTCGTTGCCCCTGCCGGGAATCGAACCCGCGATCTCCGGGTATGAGCCGAGCGCTCTAACCACTACACCACGGAGGCAGTTGTCCATCTAGTGATTAGTAGCAGAACTACATATATTGCAACTGAAGTTTAGAAGAATTAATATCCGCAGCGCCATCTATCAATTGCCAGGTAAATTAAAAACCCGACTTTCAAGCGTAACCCCCAAAAACTTTTAAACTGCTAAACCAATTTTCATCAACCATAGCTATGAACTACCGCAAGGGAACTTGCTTTTACTAAAAAAAACCAGTACACCCGGAAAATCAGACGGTACATAAAAATAAAAGTTAATTAACTTTCCCTTAACACACTAGATAATAACATGGGTAACTATGGGTTACTGTATTCTTCATTAACCATTAATGTATTACCAAGAAGAATAAGTATTGAACTGCAAACTGTACGTCAATGGCACAATTACTCGTTTTTAGGGTTCCGTAGTAAACAAGGAACCCCCATAGTTTCGCTTTTTTTGCGTTTCGTTTTTTAAGGTTCCCATACAAGTAAGATGGGGGTCAATTTATTTTTCTTTACTTATCCATTGTGTGGGGTATCGTTGTATTCATGAGCTTGTGAACACCATTTTTCGATTTAGGGATCCGTTTTTGAAATACATGTCTTTAAAGTGCAATTTTTGTTACAGTCATGTGCTTTATTTGCTTTACGGTTATATATGGTCACGTGAAAAAATCACAGCTGTAGGATATAATAACTAAGTTTAAAGGAAAACTATCAGAGCTAAGTAGGATTCACAAATTAAGAAGTTATAGGCGATCATCTTATAAAATGTACTCGAAAAAAAGAAAATTTCATACACTTTTAATACCTATAAAATTTGTTTTAGACGTTTTTAGTGGCATTAACTCAAAGTTGGCATTCGCAACTACGGAACCCTACACTACTCGTGGCCCGACATGAACTTGGCCAATTATTCTTCTTTAAAAACTTAAAATGGACTAGCTGCTTTTTGTCCCGCGCAGATCGTAATCGATCGAGGGAATGAGAGAAAATGTGAATCATGTTAATAGGCGCCTCGGCTAGCAACCCATCACTATTTTGATTCCTTTTCCTTCCTTCTCGCCCACCACTGAGTTGAAACTGGTCTTTGAGCCTGGCAGCCTAGTTTCTTTCTGTCTGCTTAAGGCAAAATGGCAACAGAACCCAGCAGAAGTGCCTAAAAATACAACGATTTGGAAACAACATTAAATTCCTAATAATACAATAGTAAAGGAAAAGCTAACCATACATAATATTATATCGTTTGTGCAAATATCTAAAAGACCCAATTATTTGAACATCGAGAGGGAGATCACAAGGCTTTTGTGTCCTTAGAAAAATAAAACATCAGATACGCGTATTTGGACGACCTTCTTACTGTACATACATACATATTTTCACAGCTATTTCCCATGGGGTTAGGCAGAGACTATGGATATCCACTTACTACGATCCTTGCAAACCTCTTTGCTTCGTCAACACTCATAACTCTTTTCATGCATGCTCTCCGGTCACGAAAGTAGAGATTGTCTCCGGTTATGGTTATGGTATTATGCTCTCTTACTGTCACATAATAATAAAGGCAATCAAACCTGTTTTCACTGAATGAACGATTCGAGCGAAGTTCTCTCAGTCTACTTGAAAAATCCGGCACTTGTATGTACGTTACGCATACGTATGTATGTCCTGACCATATTTTTTACCGCAAGCCTGTTGGTATATACCTATAAACTAATAAAAATATATTTACTAACGTATCAGATAGCCAACGCCATAGAAAGAACCCGATCTGAAATTGTATTTGAGAGTAAAGCCAGTTTACTTTAAAGCAAAGATAATATAATTACTAACGTAACAGATACCCAATACCATAGAAACTACTAGAGGGCTCGTAAGTAGGCAGAATTGGAGTTGCGGGGGGCACACAGAGATGGCAGCACATACGACTAGCAAAAAGTGACAAAGGAAGTGTTGAATATGCTAAAATATTTATAGTCTGTGTGCCAACTAAAGTTTTGCCTACTAACAAATAGTTTCTATGGCGTTGAGTATCTGTTACGTTAGTGATTATATTATCTTTGCTGAAAAGTAAACCGACTTTACTCTCGAATACAATTTGAGATTGGGACATACGTGCAAGTTTGAGTTTCCAGTTCCACGTACGAGTTCCTTTGAATTGAAAGGAAATTTGTCTTACCATCATTATGTTACAGTTATAAGTTTCTTTGCTTAGATTGTGTGTTGGATGCGAATTTGCGCAAATTTACTTTGAATAATTTTGTGAAATGCTAAAATTTGTAGATATTAATAATATTTTAGATATCTATCATAAGATGGCAGAGGGTATTTTATTTATCCCTCAAAATTTACTGGTTTATGGGTGACTTTTTAACCAACAACCAAAATTTTTAAGGAAATTCAGTTCATGACACTGAACCGCAAAATATTCGTCTTCTCGTACAATCCAGCGATCAGCAAACAGATTTGTATGGGAGGACGAATTTTATAATCGATTTTCAATATTTTATCTTCCTCTAGAATAGGAGAGAAGAAAAGACATAAATTCAGCAGCTGCTATTATTTTTGTACAGATCATAAAAGCTGATCAAGAGATTCGGCGAAAAATCTAAATTGTATGAATAGGCGACGCGTATAGCAACCCACCACTATTTTGGATTATTTTTACTTTAAACGTGGTCTTTGGGTCTTGCGTAAAGACGTTTTTGTGAGGCATAAAAACGTGATATGAAGTATTATTGCCCTAATCATTTACTTTTTTCCATTCCAGACAAGACCAACAGAAGAATCTCTGAAACGAGGGCTGAGCTACAAATGTGCGGCGAGGGAGACTTCGTCATGCATCGCCTACGAGCTGGTAGGATATGTGGATAGGATGCTGAGGACGGCGTCGGTGCAGCTCAGCGATGACGTCATGATTGTAGATGAGAGGTAGGTTATATTTATATCACGTCGGTGACGCTAGAGATGGCGTAACGGTTTGCATGCTAGTCTCAAACTCTGGAGGTGGTGGTTTCACTATTTTTTTTACTATTATAGCCGTCACTTTTTATGTTTTTCATTTTCTCGAATAATTATATTTGCACCTTACAGCTCTTGTAAATACGCGTCTTATAAACCTATTTTTGAATACCTATCATATCTACAAAAGTCTCCGAGATATAAGGGGATCGCACTTTTTGAACAATCGGAGCCTACACTAGACCGAAAGAAAATACATTTCTAGTGTCAAAAACTGAAAGCTAAGTCCAAAAAGGATTTGAAGTTGTCTGTGAAACCGAATTTCAGTATCGTACAGTGAGCAAATAGAATCAATCGAAGCACACCGCAGTTGATTGCTCGTTTCAGCATTCGTTTGATGTGACCGCAGCCAGTGACAAGTACTAAATGAGTATTCGGGATTTCGATACAACTACGTGAATACGAATTCAATAAAACCAGTGTGCTTTGCTCCAAACTATGAAATCGCGATTCCTCTTTCCAACCCTTTACCCTACTCCTATTAGAATTTTAATTAAAAAAATATTATTATGCAGACTTACTTGTTTTCCAAGGTGTTATAAGTTTGACGCTAGTGTATGTCTGTCTGTCTGTGTAGCGCTCGAACAGATGTGATTTTTTTTAACGTGGAAACAAGTTTCCCTGCATTGGTTCTTAGCTATGTTTGATGACAATAGGTTAGGCCGTTTAAAAGTTATTAGGTTATCGCTTGAAAGTCGGGTTTTTGTAATTTTCCTGGCAAATAAAAGATGGCGCTACGGATTGTTCTGTTACTCATCAGAGATGTCTTTTTAATGTTAAAACTCGTTAGGAATTTGTTTCATAATTTTTAACCTTCTGCTACTAATATCGGTGCAGCAGTTTAAAAGTTTAAAAGAAGTGGAACGCTCAAAAGTCCGGGACTTTTTTATTTGCCTAGCAAATAAACTTGTTGATAAGTCTTTGCGCCTAGCATATGAACTAGACTTTAGCAAACTTTGCACATAAATAACACCACCCTCTCTTATTTCCAGCAACGGCGCAGCAGCAGAGATTCAAGTAAAGCCAGAGACCCTAGCGCGAGCTGGTACGTCTCTTGAAGACCAAGCGCAGTCTGTGATCAGCGACAAGTTATGGCACTTCGCTACCACGAGGTCTCTGAGGTACAAGCTCTTCGACAACGCTGACTTGGTCATCGCTGGCAAAGAGGACAGCGATGGAAGCCTTGGTGTTGGTGAGTTCTGCTGTATTCTTTTAGAGTCACTAGAATTTCGTAGATTTGAAGAAGGGTTTGTGGCGACCTGGACGCCACTACCAGAACCTAAAAACTACAAACAACAATGAACGAAGCGGTTATCATAGTTCACAAGATTTATAAGAGATGGCGCCAGCAGTATCTATCTACATCTCGATGTCAGAGTTCTGTTTGCAACTGACTATATATACAACTTCCAACGATACACCGTTGGAGCCGCAGTTTCCCAGGCGCGTCACTCTGGCGGGAAGATCTTCCCTTTATGGCGGTCGAGCATATCATCTCGCTACCGCTACAGGTTTATCAAGTGGCCCAATTGAAGCAGCTTTTCTTGCAAGCATTTCAGCAAGTTAAAATATAGATAACTAATGAATGTCTGTTCGCCGAAAATTAATAAATATTATAATTCATCTTCGACTAGTGACTATCACTTATGAACTGTATGGCACGCAGTTGATGTCAATCGCGGCCCGAACGGGCAAGCGAATGTTTAGGCCGTATATTGCCATTTCGTAATGCGCTTCGAATGAGTCGGCTGGGTGTTTGCGTGTTTTTTGCTGCTTTATACAGTTAATAATTAATTAGCGGGCTTAATTAGCCCTGAATTTATCAACTTTCCGCAACTAGACATTTCGTTAGTCAAAATGCAAAATTTATAATTTTTTTAGTTAGAGCAAAATGGTTGACGAAGCTAAGAAAGTAAAGATGGAGTCGTCAGTATAAAGTGAATCTGAATAGATAGATGGGTCCTCTTCATTGCCGGAACAACACTATTAATACTAAGCCTGGAAATTAAAATCTTAGAGTGAACAGAAGCCTTCTTCAGGCATCGTATTTCCAATTCTATCATATTCAAAAGCACAGGTATGATACTTCTTACAAGCAGAGTATAATTTATGCCTACAACTACTACAAACGAAGCTATACATCCATGCACACGTCAATGTGTGTGTTTACCTGCACCACCCTTACCTCCACAAGGCGAATAATACTTTCCCTTACTTAACGTAGTACGGAACCCTTCGTTCGCGAGTCCGAGTCGCGCCTGGCCGGTTATTAATATCACACAACATTGTCTTTATCATTCTTTTCACGTCGATTTATTGAAATTTATTGTTGAATTTATTGAAAATCAAATTATTAACATTTTTAAAGGTAATATTTATCAGTTAGTCATTATTTATCAGTTTAACAAAAGAACTTTATTTTAATAAAATATATACGATAACATAAAGACAAATTTTCGTTCATTTTATTCGAGGCATACTCGCCAAATTTAATAACGATCTCTCACTGTGTACACTCTGTTTTATTGTTAATAATTTCGGCAAACAAAGCTATTTACTGAATAACTGTAGTGATATTGTTTGCATAAAACAAAAATTTACAGTCCATACTTTGAAATAGACGTTTATGTTTTTTTCCCGACGTAATATTCGAGGATTTTTTGAAATTATCATACACGATTATGTCGTCCACCCGTCGCAAAGGCAGATTTTCGATGAGAGCAGCACA
The DNA here is from genome assembly GCA_963555685.1 of Acrobasis consociella. Lineage (NCBI taxonomy): Eukaryota > Metazoa > Arthropoda > Insecta > Lepidoptera > Pyralidae > Acrobasis > Acrobasis consociella. The sequence goes on from OY743127.1 coordinate 5,340,024, forward strand.
GACCCATGGCTGAAAAGCGTACCAACATAAAACAAAATCCATTGGCTTTCCTTACATTCGAAAACTCTTTAACAAAAACGTAACGCTTTTATAAATTTTACTTTCCAGGTGTTTCACTGAAAGCACCCAAAGCAATCGAGACTGGTAGAGGACGGAACAAGAACTTCGGGCCGTTCCTTGCTGCAGCGGCGCTGAAGTTTGGTCTTCTTGGAGCTCTCACCTTCAAAGGCCTCACCTTGATGGTCGGGAAGGCCTTGCTCATCTCCAAGATCGCTCTGCTCCTGGCCACAATTATTGGACTGAAGAAACTATTCTCGCATCAGGTGAATTGAACTTTAATAGACTTCAACTATTATAAGGCTCGTTAAAGTATGATATTTTTAGTAGTCAACCTAATGGTCGGAAAGGGCTTGCTCATCTCCAAGGAAATTCTGCTTCTGGCCACAATTATTGAACTGAAGAAATTATTCTCGCATCAGGTGAATTGAATTTTATTAGACTTTAACTATTATAATGCTCGCTGAAGTATGATTTTTTTGGTGGTCACTCTGATGGTCGCGAAGGGTTTACTCATCTCCAAGATAGTTCTGCTCCTGGACATTATGATTGGACTGAAGAAACTATTCTCTCATCAGGTGAATTGAATTTTATTAGACTTTTAACTATTATAACGCTCGCTAAAGTATGATCATTAGGGTGGTCACCCTGATAGTCTCGAATGTCTTACTCATCTACAAGATAGTTCTGCTCCTGGACATAATTATTGGACTGAAGAAACTATTTTCGCAACAGGTGAATTGAGTTTTATAAGACGTCGAATTAATAAAACGCTCGCTAAAATATGATTTTTATGGTGGTCAATTTAATGGTCGGGAAGGCCTTGCTCATCTCCAAGATCGCTCTACTCTTAGCCACAATTATTGGACTGAAGAAACTATTCTCGCATCAGGTGAATTGAACTTTAATAGACTTCAACTATTATAAGGCTCGTTAAAGTATGATCTTTTTGGTGGTCATTCTGATGGTCACGAAGGGTTAACTCAACTCCAAGATAGTTCTGCTCCTGGACATAATGATTGGACTGAAGAAACTATTCTCGCAATAGGTAAATTGAATTTTAATAGACTTCAACTATTATAAGGCTCGTTAAAGTATGATCTTTTTAGTGGTCCACCTAATAGTCGGAAAGGGCTTGCTCATCTCCAAGGAAATTCTGCTTCTGGCCACAATTATTGAACTGAAGAAATTATTCTCGCATCAGGTGAATTTAATTTTATTATTCTTTAAACTATTATAACGCTCGCTAAAGTGTGATCATTTTGGTGGTCACCCTGATAGTTTCGAATGTCTTACTCATCTCCAAGATAGTTCTGCTCCTGGACATAATGATTGGACTGAAGAAACTATTCTCGCAACAGGTGAATTGAATTTCGTTTGACTTCAATTATTATAACGCTCGTTAAAGTATGATCTTTATGGTGGTCAACCTAATGGTCGAAAAGGGTTTGCTCATCTCCAAAGTAACTTTGCATCTGGCCACAATTATTGGACTGAAGAAACTATTCTCGCAACAGGTGAATTGAATTTTATAAGACTTCGAACTAATAAAACGCTTTTTTCGATTTTCTGACCTTTAAAGGTTTCATCCTGTATATTGGGAATTTCTTATTCATTTGCAAGATTGACTACCTCTGACGACGATTTTTAGGTTGAATAAATTGTTTACGCATCAGGGGAATTATTTTTTCTTGCAATTTGACATCATTTTGAACTAAGACCCTTCTGTAAATATTGAAATAAGAAAAAGAAAAAAATATTAAAACGTTTTCGTTATTACAAGTATACCTGAACGGCAAAGTTTGTATGGATGTTTATTCAAAACTGCTTAAGCTTCGAAATAGATTGAGATGAAATTTGGGATGTTAACTACTATTACACTTGTACCTGACATGAACCTGGTTAAAAACATTAAATACTTTTTATTCCGGAAAATGTGAGGTTTCCCTACGGTTGCTTTATTGTATAAAAATTCAAACATAACTGAATAAAATCATTTAAAACTGAAAAAATGTAAGTTGCATTGAATTTTTCCAGCTATTTCTTGAATTTCTATAGAATAAAGTCCATGAAATGAAAACTTGTTTAAACAAAATATCGACGAAATATTTTTACAAGGTTTCCGTTACATCAGATAAATATTTTTTGGTAAAATTTTTCTTTTAAGTCTTTGTTATCACGGCGCGAACAACGAGCTCTTTTAAAGGCATTGTTTTACGAGGACCATTGAAAATACGACTGTGGAAAATAATGTTGTCGAGTGGAATAAGAAGTGTTACCTAAGAACAAAATACGCTTTTAACGAAATACGCATTACAAAGTAAGCATTTTGGGAAATGGATACAATTTTATGAATTAAGTCCATGATAGTTACTTAACCATTTTGTCAAAGAATTTAGCAAAATAGTAAATATTTTAATTTACATGTTTCTGATCCAATTATTAATAGGCTACTTAATAATCAGCTGATCAAATTTTTAAGGACAGTTTTTATTTTATATTTCTTTATTGAAATATCTTTAGTATTGTGGATTCCATCTGAGTTCTTAAAATATGGGACCCAATGAGCTGCTTTTATTGGATACATTTAAATTAGCAAAAGAACTAGTCAACTGATGCTCCAATCACAACAGTCGATTGGACCTGACGTCACTGTGCTGCCATCTAGTGTCATATACTTTGGAAACCCTCATTATAATCGCAGAGAAGTTATTATCGACGCAACTACTAGAAAACCCATAAATATAAACAAAGTCACCACCGGCTTAGAAATTAATGATAGCACCTATTAAAAATTTCAATATTTACATTCAAATCGTCGATAAGCTTTTGTATTTGGAGATTTTGTTCCCATATAAAAAAAATGGATGCAAGCCGCTCTAGATCGGTCATTTTGGAAATCTTTGGGAGAGGCTCTATGTCCAGCAGTGGACGTTATGCGGCTGAAATGATGATGATGATAAAAAAGAAAAGATTTTTACTAAGGTGAAACTATATTACAAAACAACCTTGCATTACACTACACATGCCTTTATTTAAAGCAATCAGTTATACATCGTATCAAATTGAAAATTTTATTATTGCATAATCAAAACCGCAAAATTACTTTGAAAATATTAATGACGTCGGCCGAAACTCGCGCTAAAAATATTAAGTAGGCCCTTGTTATAACTCGTGGGTACTACTATTGAAAGTCACGTCATATTCACTGGAATTATCGCAATTGTATCTTTAACAGTCACGATGACAGCTTAGTCTACTGGGTTAAAATGTATGGTCTAACTAAAATGTCGTCTTGTTTTTATCCTCTGACGCAGGAAGTGTTATAAGTTTGACACCAATGTCTGTCTGTCTGTTTTTAGAGTTCCGTAGTAAACAAGGAACCCTTATAGTTTCGCCATGTCTGTCTGTCTGTTTGTCTGTCCGTCCGCGGTCCTACTCAGAAACTATAAGTACTAGAAAGCTGTAATTTGGCATGGATATGTATATCAATCTTAGCAAAAAAGTCGTAAAATAAAATATGGAAATAATTTTTTTTTAGGGTAGCTGCCATACAAGTAAAGAAGAAGTCAATATTTTTTTTCTCTACAAACCCATTGTGAGGGGTATCGTTGAATAGGTCTTTCAAAAATATTGTGAGCTTGAGAACACTATTTTTCGATTTAGGGATCCGTGTCTGAAATATTTAGGTTTAAAGTGAATTGTTTTGTTACAATCACGTGTAACAAAAAAAATTATTCTATCTACTAAACGGTTGTATATGGACACGTAAAAAAAATCACAGCTATAGTTTATATAATTTAATTTATAGGAAAACTATCAGAGCTAAGTAGGGTTAACAAATTAAAAAGTTATAGGCGATAAACTTATAAAATGTACTCGAAAAAGAAATTTCATACAAATTCAATAGATAATTAGACGTTTTTAGTGGCATGAACTCAAAGTTTACATTTACAACTACGGAATCCTACACTGCGCGTGGCCCGACACGCACTTGGCCAATTATTATATGTGTACGTCTATGGCATTGTAGCTCTTAAACAGATAAACTAATTTTGATGTGTTTTTTTTTACGAGATAGTAAGGTTCCTTGCTTTTTCTTACCTATGTTTAATAAAAATTAGTTTAGCTATTCAAAGGTTATTGGGCGTGAATAAACTTGTATATTTATTTGTTTTTTTCATTCTAGGTTTTTTCTTATCTCTCAATACAGAATGTGATATTTATTTACTAATTAAATTTATCCATTTATGTATCTTTTTTTAACAATTGACAGCTCTTTGACCTAGTGTCTATTTAGGTTCCTAACTACATCTTGACCCTCTTCTTCTTCTTCTTTTCATGCCGATGGTACTATTATATTTTGTCAGTCCAGTATCGGGCCACATCGATAGCTTTGTCATTTGCGGCCATCAAGTCTTCCCAAGTGCAGGTGTTTGGGCACCTGGGACACGTAATAACGTACTCCATAGTTTGTTTGCTTCATGTTTTTTTCCATCCATCTTAACCCTCTAACTTCACGCCTGTATCGAGCGACACTATGACATATGTCAGTATCTCACTAACTGTCAAGAATTGTCGCGTGACTTTCGCTGACTGTCAGTGTCACCGACGGTGCACCTTCAAATTTTTATTTTTACTCATAAAAAACTCGATTATTTTCAAATGAAGACACGTAGTAGTCATTTCGGCGCGAAACGTGACTGAAACCCACAATATTTTGATTCTACAATATTAACGGTTATTTTTTCACATGAGAATTAATTTTGCAATTTTCTGCCTTATTTTTAATTAAAATTACAGATGTATGACCACTGAATGAATATAAGTATTACTACAGAAAGGAATTACGCGGGAGTTAAAGAGATTCCGCTATTAATGTTCTCATATTCATTCTGTGGCATGACTGAGCCTGCATAGGAAATCTTTTAAATTTTATTTATTTGGGTTTTTTTCAAACAAATTCATTTTGGTACGCTGGTAAAGAAAAAGTTTACTTAGTAGTCAAACAGACATACAAACATATTCTCTCGTGCTACCATTGTACAATTTTTTTTTCTATTTACTTTTTATTCATGGGTGTATATTAGAATACAGATTTTTTTGACATCGAATTTCATTTCCCAGAAAACTATTCCACGATTTTTAATACATTTTTTTCTTAACAAAACGAATAGTTTATCATCGCAGTTTTATATTATAACAACAAAATTAAAAAACATATATATTTTAGAATGGTTTTCTTTTATAGAAAAACGGTATATCGAACTAACATTTCATATAAAGTATTAAGTTAACGATAAAACTGTTCATAAAAACATGTTTCAACATGTAACACATAATAACTAACATATGTCCCAATGTGTTGGTCGCAGTTCTAATATAACCTAACCTATTGGTTTGCCCTAACCTAGGAAAATGGATAGAAGTTTTCTAGCACTTGTTTCAAATGTTTCAACAATTTGGAAACTGAAACTTACGTGGTAACAAAATTATGGGTAATAAAAGTTTGATGTTACGTTATTTCGATTAAAACATAAAATATGAAAAGAAATAACGATAGACTGAGTTTGTAAATAACGAATAATGATTAAATGAAATTTCGATGTCAACAAATTTCAGGATTAGTTAAATATTGTATTAATAGATTTGCGAATAGTTTTATGGGGAATGAAAATCGTTGAAGTTAATTGCGATGAAGTGATGGGTTCCCCACCATCACTTTAAGTGTGGCCTTTGGGTCTTACAGCTTTGGGCTCTGTCTACCCAGTTAGAGATAAAGACGTTATAGCATATTTGTTATGCAGTATGACACATGTAAATTTATTGATCTAATACTGACTTTTTTTTTTAAATTATTTATTTCAGTTACAATATTTTTACATGGTTTACATAAAGCAATACCGACAAAAACCTATATGTACGTGTTTTTTATTACTAACATAAACTAACAATACTAATATCTCTTTCAGAATAACGGCAGCGCGTAGACATAGGCAAAATGCTATATGGAGTTCAACATGGCTTAAGCCCTGATATAATTTTACTCTGTAACCCACCAAAACTATAATCAGGCTTTCATGGTGATTCAAAAAAGAGACATGCAGGAAATGTGAAAAAATGACAGCTGAAAGAAAAAGTCACAGCATATTTGAAAGAAATATAAAGATTTTTGTCAATTTTTATCACTTTTTCGTAAGAAAAAAACGTGTTGCAAAAATATTATAAAACATTTTTACATTGCAAAAGGTAAAATGGTTTTAAAAAATATATTTGAGGAAAATGCGCTTTTTTACAAACAGTGATAAAAATGTCAATTTAAAAGTCAAAGAAATACCAAAGCAAAGAAAAAAACGAATAAAAATATGAAAATAATCAGTTGCCTGTCAGCTTATTATACACTTTAATTAAGTACACTTATATATAATTATAATGTAAATAACACTATTTATTTTAATCTAGTATTTTGTACTAACTTGTACAACAAATCTGATTTCGCATTTATACAGATAACTTAGCCTTATTATTATTAATAATGTGTAATTTATTAATTTATTGATGCAATTATGTACTAACGCGTATTTATTACGGATTAAATGATGATTAACATTTTTATTTACTTATTTTCCCTTCCCTAATCACATTAAAATATTAACCCTTTTTATTTACAGTGTAGGTTATACAGCATACTAGTACTTTGACAATAATAGCCATTATGACAGCAATGTTAAGTTAGATAATCAGATGGATAAAAAGAAATTAAAGTATGTTTTCTATTTGCTAACTAACAAAAAAACTATGAAGATACAGCGCAATACAAGTTTGCACTACGTGACGCATTGGGAATTTTTTTCTCTAAAGTTACATCACAAGACTCAAAAGCCTCCACCATATAATTAATATGAGTACTCGTATTACACAAAGAACGAAATCTCCTAAGTTCTCTCGTCGTCTCCTTCCCTCCGTTTTCGCACCTCTCCCCCTTTCTGGCCTTTTCAAGGCGTTCAGGCGTCGCTCAACACCCTTAACATGGCGAGAAAGGAGGAGAGGTGCGAGGACGGGAAACGGGGACGCATATTGCGCAGGTCCATAGGTGATTCCGTTCTGTATGTAATACTTATCTTCTCGATCTTAACACTTTGTATCTTCTAATTTTTTTTTACTAACTGAATGAATAGTAAATTAAGTGACTATTATTTTAAGAGAATCTAACTGAGTTAGTAGAAAAATATGACCCAGTCATCATCCATAACGTTCATTTCACCTACTGTTTCAAAAGACGCCTTCTATCGGATAAAAGCATATAATATAAAATACATTTGTACTCGCAAACCCACTCTCAGTATCCAAGCTTGTACTATGAAAGATTTCATAAAATTTGCAAAAGTATTCTAAAGTCCTTTTGTTCATTACTAGTAGCTTGTATTTTCAATATTGTTTTGAAATATTATATGTTATGCATAAACTCTAGTAGGCAGGGAGACGTCTAACAAATAGTATACTATAGTATACTTTAGTATATTATTTTTTAGACCTTATACCACGGGGATACACTAGATTACTATAGTATAAAGGAACCAAAAAATATTCAGCCTCCCGGGCAATTTGTATGGGTATGTCGATTTTGTTTTTTTGTTTCTTGACTGTAATTTTCATTTTATTATGCTACGAGCTTTAACCCGCGACTTCGTCGTGTTGCGATCTAGTTGTCTCGCCTTGTAGCTTCTGGCAGAGTAGAATAGAAGTGGGCACTCCAAGTCCTCCCGTGGTATTATCAATAGGACCTTTTCAACACGCCTGGCCAGCGAGGCGAGTGTAAGCTAAATCCTCATACAAAGAGAGTCATGCTCCTGCAGTGAAAACAAAAAGACTTGATGACGATGTCCCTTCCACGTTGTATAAAAGTGAATTCAATCCATAACACTAAAAAACTTTTTCCAAGGAACAAAGGTATATAAAAAGATCAGCTGATCGGTCTCCTGTATGGAAGGCTAAATAAATGTTTTTCGTATTCCGCTATACGTTACTTGGGGAAAGTTGTTCGGTAAAAAGTATAGAGTTAAGCCTTAAAATTGTTCTACTATGAAAACAATCCTTGGATCTTATTGACTATTTTTTTATTTTAAGTTGTCGTTTTTTTTAGAAATTATAGTAACAGCAGTTCATAAAAGCCCGAGTGCATGGTCATTTAAACCCTTCTTCTTCTTATTATCGTGTGTGTTAGTGAGTAACACTAGTGTCAGAGTTTTTAAACCGCCTTAAAGTCCTCTGACATGGTTTTAGGGAACGACCAATGTCAAATACAGTGACCGGGACCGACGGCTTAACGTGCCCTCCGAAGCACGGATCATCTTATTTATCAGACAATCAGGTGATCAGCCTGACCAGGTGATGTCCTAACCAAACTAGGACAACAACACAAAGTCGTTGCCCCCGCCGGGAATTGAACCCGCGACCTCCGGGTATGAGCCGAACGCTCTTAACCACTACACCACGGAGGCAGTTCCTGTTTTTTACCCTGGTGTCCTGTTTTATAAATTTGCTATTTGTTCACTGTTTATATCTATAGTCACAGAATGAGTACCAGTACTCACGTATGCTATGGGTCCTCGATTTCATTAGCGCTCATAAACACGAGCTTCAGTATGCCCGCGACACTCCTCGGCGACTATCGCCGACCTGTGTCGCGCCACGTCGCGTAACGATCGCTGACTATCTCAAACGATCGCGTGACACATGTCAATCTGACACAAAAAGCAGCGCGACCGTCGGCGACAGTAGCCGATGTCGCGGATCTTCGCCCTTTCAAATGAGGGTTCAAAATCCACTAATATTATAAACGCGAAAGTTTGTAAGTATGGATGGATGTTTGTTACTCTTTCGCGTAAAAACAACTGAATGGATTTTAATGAAACTTTACCATAATATAGCTTATACTATACATCAGAATGACACATAGGCTACATTTTATATAGATATTGTGTGATAATGCGCAGACGAAGTCGCGGGCACCAGCTAGTTTAATATATTTGTACCTTACTACAACTACCTTACTCTTTAATACAAACCAATTTCAACTAATTTTATTAATTATTTGATTGAAACTAACAAAAGATTGGGGTAAATTCATAACGAATATTATTGAACGGTAAACTCAAGTAATATAGTCGGAAAGACCGACCAAGTTTTAATCAATTTAGACTTTAATCATCAGGGCGAGCTTTAGAAGCGGCAATCTATATTCAATCAAAAGTTGATAGAAATGTAGGTAAATACTTCACTATTCAATTCAAAACCTCCGGAGTCAATAGGACTTTTCTAGCTAACTATTATTGGAATCCTTTGATCCTCGCCAAACAAAAAGTTAAGGGTTTAACCCGTATTATATATTTCCCGGGACTATTCTGATTTATGTCGTTGTAGAAAATACAGACGTTGTTTTAGATGCCCGTACACAAGTAAATAGGACTGTAAGGCACAACTCACACTGGCGCAGAGTCGAAGCGACGCGACTCGTCATGTTTTTCAGCTATAGAAAGTTCATTGCCATTTTACCATTATTGAGGTACAAGCCCGGTGCTACTCCCGATACGCGACGACGCGATTGGCGAACTCGCGCATCTACGCGCGACTTCGCGAGCTTCCATATTTCCATAATACAAAGGAGAAAATTCAAATTGGGCCCAAAGTCAAAGTTCGAGCTGTCAGGCGGCCATGAAGTCAATAGTTAGTACTACTAATGGCGATCATTTGTTAGTATGGCATGAAACCTGTGGGGTTATTCCACAACTTTTTATTTCCATTTAAAGATTGATTTTTTTCATACTTTTTTCCCAAGTGCCGGCCAGATTCCGGCGATGCACTAGGTTGTTAGCACTAGTGACGGTGAGCAATTATTTCTATGGCATTAAAAGTGTAGGGTTATTCCACAACGATTTATGGGCTTTTGAAAAGCGAACTTTTCACACATTTAAAAAAAAAGTGCCGGCCAGAAGGCGGCCACAATTCCAATTGTTAGCATTACTAATGGCGATCATTTGTTAGTATGGCATGAAACCTGTGGGGTTATTCCACAACTTTTTTTTTCCATTTAAAGATTTATTTCTTTCATACTTTTTTCCCAAGTGCCGGACAGTCTCCGGCGATGCACTAGGTTGTTAGCACTAGTGACGGTGAGCAATTATTACTATGGCATTAAAAGTGTAGGGTTATTCCACAACGATTTATGGGCTTTTGAAAAGTGAACTTTTCACACATTTAAAGAAAAAGTGCCGGCCAAAAGGCGGCCATTATTTCAATTGTTAGCATTACTAATGGTGATCACTTGTTAGTATGGCATGAAACCTGTGGGGTTATTCCACAACTTTTTATTTCCATTTAAAGATTTATTTCTTTCATACTTTTTTCCCAAGTGCCGGCCAGATTCCGGGGATGCACTAGGTTGTTAGCACTATTGACGGTGAGCAATTATTACTATGGCATTAAAAGTGTAGGGTTATTCCACAACGATTTATGGGCTTTTGAAAAGCGAACTTTTCACACATTTAAAAAAAAAGTGCCGGCCAGAAGGCGGCCACAATTCCAATTGTTAGCATTACTAATGGCGATCATTTGTTAGTATGGCATGAAACCTGTGGGCTTATTCCACAACTTTTTATTTTTATTTAAAGATTTATTTCTTTCATACTTTTTTCCCAAGTGCCGGCCAGTCTCCGGCGATGCACTAGGTTGTTAGCACTAGTGACGGTGAGCAATTATTACTATGGCAATAAAAGTGTAGAGTTATTCCCCAACGATTTATGGGCTTTTGAAAAGTGAACTTTTCACACATTTAAAAAAAAAGTGCCGGCCAGAAGGCGGCCACAATTCCAATTGTTAGCATTACTAATGGCGATCATTTGTTAATATGGCATGAAACCTGTGGGGTTGTTCCACAACTTTTTATACTACATTCAGTTAAGCGTTTTCCTGGAACCTTGCATAGGTCGTCTTACTACCTTGTAGTTGGGTGCCCTACGATACAATTGGAATTGTGGCTGCCTTCTGACCGGCACTTTTTTTTAATGTATGAAAAGTTCACTTTTCAAAAGCCCATAAATCGTTGTGGAATAACCCTAAACTTTTAATGCCATAGTAATAATTGCTCACCGTCACTAGTGCTAACAACCTAGTGCATCGCCGGAGACTGGCCGGCACTTGGAAAAAAAGTATGAAAGAAATAAATCTTTTATTGGAAATAAAAAGTTGTGGAATAACCCCACAGGTTTCATGCCATACTAACAAATGATCGCCATTAGTAATGCTAACAATTGAAATTGTGGCCGCCTTTTGGCCGGCACTTTTTTTTTTAATGTATGAAAAGTTCACTTTTCAAAAGCCCATAAATCGTTGTGGAATAACCCTACACTTTTAATGTCATAGTAATAATTGCTCACCGTCACTAATGCTAACAACCTAGTGCATCGCCGGAATCTGGCCGGCACTTGGGAAAAAAGTATGAAAGAAATAAATCTTTAAATGGAAATAAAAAGTTGTGGAATAACCCCACAGGTTTCATGCCATACTAACAAATGATCGCCATTAGTAATGCTAACAATTGGAATTGTGGCCGCCTTCTGGCCGGCACTTTTTTTTTAAATGTGTGAAAAGTTCACTTTTCAAAAGCCCATAAATCGTTGTGGAATAACCCTACACTTTTAATGCCATAGTAATAATTGCTCACCGTTACTAGTGCTAACAACCTAGTGCATCGCCGGAGACTGGCCGGCACTTGGAAAAAAAGTATGAAAGAAATAAATCTTTAATTGGAAATAAAAAGTTGTGAAATAACCCCACAGGTTTCATGCCATACTAACAAATGATCGCCATTAGTAATGCTAACAATTGGAATTGTGGCCGCCTTTTGGCCGGCACTTTTTTTTTAAATGTATGAAAAGTTCACTTTTCAAAAGCCCATAAATTGTTGTGGAATAACCCTACACTTTTAATGTCATAGTAATAATTGCTCACCGTCACTAATGCTAACAACCTAGTGCATCGCCGGAATCTGGCCGGCACTTGGGAAAAAAGTATGAAAGAAATAAATCTTTAAATGGAAATAAAAAGTTGTGGAATAACCCCACAGGTTTCATGTCATACTAACAAATGATCGCCATTAGTAATGCTAACAATTGGAATTGTGGCCGCCTTCTGGCCGGCACTTTTTTTTTAAATGTGTGAAAAGTTCACTTTTCAAAAGCCCATAAATCGTTGTGGAATAACCCTAAACTTTTAATGCCATAGTAATAATTGCTCACCGTCACTAGTGCTAACAACCTAGTGCATCGCCGGAGACTGGCCGGCACTTGGAAAAAAAGTATGAAAGAAATAAATCTTTAATTGGAAATAAAAAGTTGTGGAATAAGCCCACAGGTTTCATGCCATACTAACAAATGATCGCCATTAGTAATGCTAACAATTGGAATTGTGGCCGCCTTCTGGCCGGCACTTTTTTTTTAAATGTGTGAAAAGTTCACTTTTCAAAAGCCCATAAATCGTTGTGGAATAACCCTACACTTTTAATGCCATAGTAATAATTGCTCACCGTCACTAGTGCTAACAACCTAGTGCATCGCCGGAGACTGGCCGGCACTTGGAAAAAAAGTATGAAAGAAATAAATCTTTTATTGGAAATAAAAAGTTGTGGAATAACCCCACAGGTTTCATGCCATACTAACAAATGATCGCCATTAGTAGTACTAACAATAGAAATCTTGGCCGCCTCCATAGCCAGAGTTTGACATGTGGACCCAAAAATGTATGGCGCCTGAATGGTCTCCTTTGTACCTTAATAATGGAAAAATAGAGATGAATATGCTGTATGTAAAAAACATGACGCGTTGCGTCGCTTCGACTCTGCGCCAGTGTGAGTTGAGCGTAAGCACAGAATTAGTAAAAGTATTACATACAGAACGGAAACTCACACCGTCTCCCGCAATCTGGCGTCTCCGCAACCCCTCCCCCGTTATTGCGCCGTGTAAGCGCCTGTAAAACAGCGTCTTTGCTAGTCGCACGTTGACGTTACGCGAGTTACTTAAGATTATTGAATCATAATGGTGAGAAACTGCGCATATTATCATTGTTTATCCACGGAAAACAATAAAGAACGAAAATGTTATAGATTTCCGAGTGATTAAAACAGGTAAGCAAAGCAACAAATTCTGTGGCGGCGACCCTGATTGTTTAACTCACACATTTGACGTGTACACGGATGTATTTTTTTGTTTGTACTAGGTATATATGCTGCTCCGTTTGAAGTGCCATACCTGTGGCCTAAGATTAAAATAGCAACCTCCGTAGTGGCTAACAGTCCCCCGCACCTGTCCCCCGTTCTCGCCTTTTGGAGGGTGTTGAGCAGGCGTCTGCAGGCGCCTGCATCCGCCTCTACAAGGCGAGTCTGGGAAGAGGTGCGAGGACGGAGAACGGGACGCATATTGCGCGGCCTTAGGAGATTCTGTTCTGTATGTAATACATATCACAATTATATATATATTATCACACAATATCTTTACAAATCGTAGCCTATAAGTCATTCTGATGTAATACGTCTTCCCGTGGATGTAGAAGAAGGCGACTTAGGAAATACAAGTTAAACAAAGCTTATAAACATCATGAGACCCCTCCAACCCGTCTGGCCAGCGTGGAGAGTGTGGGTCAAGTCCTCTGGCTTCCCTGACCAGATCTAGTACATCTTTTATCTTATATAGTCTTCTTTGCCCAAACGTTGGCTAGAAGAAATCGCTTTAGTGATAGGCTCGCCTTTGTACCTACTATATTTTAAATGTACTTTTGATTATTGTTATACATAGTTGGCGCAATTAAGAAACTTTATCTTACCTTATCAATTAGTGAGAAGAGGGTCGTGCTCCTGCAGTAGAGACTAAAAAAGACCTGATGATGATGACTAGATAAATTTAGTACTCTTGAGGTGTATTTGCTTTAAATTTTTGCGAGGCGCTTTCTCAGGGCGCTTTATATTAAGTACCTACGTAGATTTATCCATTACCGCGTGCAATAAAAAATAAAACGTCAGCAAAACTGAATAAAAAGGATATGCTAAATTAATGCTTTAAATAATGTCTAGATCTGTATATTTATTTATCTATAAATTCACTTCTCAATTTAGGTTTTATTTTACTTACAATTTTTTTTATTTTTCACTTCTCTTTTTATTTTCTTTTTTTTATTCTTTCGCCAATGTTTGTACCATATCCAAAAGCGGTAAAACTGGAAAACTGTGACACAGGCTCTGCCTTCATTGGCCTCTATTCTCCTTCAATCGGTGTTAGCAACATTAAAACTGTACTTGTTTTTGTATTTCTTAAAAATTTGCCTTATAAATCATGGAATTAAGATACTCGTATTATCACTTTTTTTAAATATCTCCTAAAAGGATATAGCGTATTTATCAGAGTTTGAAGTTAAGTGACACAATTATACTTATTGACGTGTAAAAGTGTCTGTAAAGACACTACCTGAATATCCTGAATATCTTAAATGTAAATTCAATTTTCTTTCAGACACTCACGATCGACACCTTTGGTCTAATGAGACTCGTCTGCTCTTTATCCCTCATTTCCGGACAAATTTTATTCTAACTCTTTTTCTCTTCAAGCCTCGCGGCTCTGGAATGCTTTACCCGTTGACATTAGAGAAATTTCTGCAAAATTTTCATTTAAAAGAAAAGTTCACGCCCACCTTTTAAACTCCCTTTCTTCATAAAGTCATCATCATCAACTCTTCTCTTCATAGCTATGTATTTATATGTTAGGTAGTATAAGTAAATGTGTGTGTATGTATATGTATATGTATGTATTGTATAAGTAAATATACTTTCTGATATGTATTTATAATAGGTACTTATATAATGTAATTTTTTATTAATATTTTATAATGTAGGTACATTGTATTGCTTTTTTGTATTGCTGTTTATCCCTATGGTTGACTGGGAGAAAATGCTCTTAGCATTAAGTCCGCCATTTGTTAAAAGTATATTTATTCTATGGAACAATTAAGTTTGATAAAATAAATAAATAAAATAAAGACTCTAGTTACTGAATAAACATTTCAATGTTAATTTTTGAATTTCCTTGAACGATTATTGAAAAACAAATGATATTTTACAAAACAAACAAACATACTCGATGGCTTTACTTACTTAATTTATTGTTTTCTATACAGAAAAAGAACGTGACATATGAAATTTTCACCGACTACCATCCTCCGGCCTGGGACCACTGGCAGAGGAACCTGGAAGACATCACCATGTTGTATGACAGCCAAATAATAAACAGGATATAATGCCTGAGCCATAATAAAAATAATACAATACATCCAGTGTTTTGTGTTCTTATTAGATACCTATCTACACGCTGACTTTTCATTGGGTTTTTAGAACAAAATGTCGTATATTAAATAAATTCCTCGCATCATCCATCTTCCATCCACGTCATTCCCATCATCATCAAAATCGGTCTACGGATGACGAAGATATCGCATATATATAAAATACATTTAGAAAAAATAACAAACAGTCGAATTGATAACCTCATCCTATTCTGAAGTCGGTTAAAAATTATTCTATAATATTTATAATATTTATTGTAGTTTTGATAATATAGGCAACATCTTAAAGAAAGCATTCCATCTTTTCTCTAGTATTTCTTTCGCCTCACGATATTTTAAAGCAATAACTACGTGAATGGTACATTTAAATTTAAACATTCTATTTTAGGAGCTAGTTTCATATGCGACCCAGAACTTGAAGTCTTTCTCGAAGTATGTAAACCACACGCAGTTGAAGATTCGCGACACAACTTGCGTCATTTATATAATTTCCACCCGTGTGAACGGTGGGTAGATAAGAATGAGCAATTGTGTCTTGCGATTCGACATTGTATTTTATTTTATTTATATATTTTTATATACAATCAGGAAATACAGGCTATACCTACTAGATCACTTAATTATATTGATAATAAAAAAAAACTTGGAGGTGTCAAGGGACACCCGGATGGAACGAAGTTCCTTTCGATTAATAAGAGAGAGAAAGACAGACAGAGAAACACGCGCACGCCGCACGGCTTACAACTATAGCAAAAAGTGTCGTTACAACTTTTGGTCTTAATTTTTTCTGTCTAGCCTCCTTTAGCAACGCGCGATAAGGACCTTCGTTTCAAAAACGATATGCCCATATACATTTCCGGGCGCCTGCACACTTTTGTGTGAAAAAGCCTATAAATACATTATACAATAGAGGTCAAGCCAATAGTCAGGTCAGTATAGCCCGTGGTTCGATTTATTACGGGTATATCCCTTCCAAATTGTTTATATTGCTCTCTTTGAACTTAGCTCTGACAAGCTGCCCCGTGTCACAGAATAAATACCCGTGTCTAGAGCATTAGAATAAAGTCAAAATCATGGAAAATCTGTAACAGTTTTCTTATTATACTTACTCCTCGGTCCTCCGTTCTTTATTATTTCTATCGCCTAACAACTTTGCAACTTGTACATTTCAAGCTTTGTTACGAGCTAGTTGTTATTCAAATTATTCATGTCACATTGCGGCCGACTCATAGTAAGTTTTAAAACAATGTTCTCGAGTTTGCAAGTTCAAAAACTAATTATATTTTTGCGAGCCTGTGTGACATGAAATATTAAAACTATGCAGGATTTTAATATTGCTCTTCGGCAGCGAAATAAATAATAAATATATAGGGATAAATTACACTGATTGAGCTAGCCCTAAAGTAAGTTCAAGATTGTATTATGGGATACTAACTCAACGATACCTTTTTATAACAAGTACATGTATGTATAGATAAACATCTTAGACCCAGGACAATTTGAAAAAGGCCAGTTTCCAACTTGCCCTGACCGGGGATCGAACCCGCAACCTCTGGGTGGTGGACAAGCATGGTGACCACTACGCCACGGAGGTAGTAATTATAAATAGGTACTTAAATACATTTGCTGCTACAATGTACTGCTGTAGCTGTAGCTGCTTCTCTTCCCACGCAGACCGTAAAAACCAATCGAGTGAAAGGGCGAAAATGTAAATACAACTAGCCTCTTTTACTATCCTCTTACCCATCATGTTGGCCTTTGGATGGCTCAGTTGCAAAATGTCTCTTTTGCATAATGTCCCCTAGTCGTAAAACGACTCTTTCTCATAATGCCTATCTCGCAGAATGCTACTTTTGCAAAATGTAGCGACAGAGACTTGAGGAGTTTGTGGCCTTAGGCTGAGTCTGCTGACCCAAAATGCTCTGTCCCCATTAGGGATAAAGACGTCATAGCGTGTGTGTCATTATCATTCATTATCATTTCAGCCGCATAACGTCCACTGCTGGACATAGGCCTCTTCCAAAGATTTCCAAAATGACCGATCAAGAGCGGCCTGCATCCAGCACTTTCCAGCGACCTTGGTCAGGTCATCTAGCTAACTTAATTGTATGTAGTTGGGTGCCCTTCGCTTCACTTGCCAGTACGTGGTCGTCATTCGAGAACCTTTTTGCCCCATTGGCCATCGGTTCGTCGCGCTATGTGTCCCGCCCACTGTCACTTCAATGATCTAATTCCCTAGGCTATATCAGTGACTTTTATTCTCCTACGAATTTCCTAATTTCTGATTTGTAAGTAGCGTATGTGTGTATATTCTTTAACCTTAATTACTTTCATATTTTTTAACATTAATTTCAGTATAACTTCTTTGTTTGCCCATCTCAATCATCTTGAACATTAAGTGATCCAGATACGATGCCTATTGATATCGTATCTAGATCACTTACCTTACCTCAACTTGTTATTACAGAGATATTACTGTTAAACAATAATATATTATTATTTCAACGTCTACGTATACAAAGCCCCACTGCATATTTTCCACGTTCATTATTTATTTGATCAGAAAGATTATGCAATCATTGACAAAGATCGCTAGTATAAAGAATATGCTTTTAATATTTATGTGAGACTATCATTATCTGTGCATGTATTTGGATGGTATAGTAATATGGTATCTATGAGTTAGTATCCCAGGACACAAATCTTGAAATAACTTTGGGGCTTTCTTAATCAGTGTAATTTGTCCTTATAAATTTATTTATCATAAGATTTAGCATGTGATTTTAGTTTTGAGGGTTTGCACTTGTTTTAAATTTTGAGTTTTCTCTATAATTAATGTTTAAATATACTCTTTTTTCAGTTGTAAGGCCAGCCGAACAAAAAGTGGTACTAAAGGTTCATTTTTATTGATCGTTCTGGCAAAAATGCAGGTATCCGTTTTACCTAGTTGATGTAGCTCAAATTTGGGGTGCGACAGATGTCCGTAACGCATGCTGGGAACGGGTTTCACTTGTTGATAGAGTATTGTACAGTCAATATGCAGAATTGACTTATTGCTTTCTTTGGTCGCTAGCCCACTTATGGGGAGTCCCCGCATGCTGTATATATATCGACTAAGTTACCAACCAATGAAAATGAGCCATTAGTAGGTCTGATCTGTTCGCGAGGAAATTTGTACACTGGTTTATTAGTGTATAATTATTTTTCAAAACTAAAAGTCAACTTCACCCCCTAATCGCACAACTGATTTTGATAAAATTTCTTGATACCTGATAAGTATACCTTTAAAAAAAGTCACGTTCAAATATAAAGGTTAAATATAATGAGAAAGATGGTATGATAATAACAAATGTCATTCGTCCATTATAGCAAGTCTGAATATTCTAAACTCTAATTTTTTTGAAGTGAAAACTTCTTTAGCTGCATTGTGCACTTTTTTTGGAAAGGGTAAAAAATGTTAAACTCGCGTCAGGACACGTGGCCTGATCGAAAATTCGTAAGACGGCGCAGGGCGCTTGCGCGAATGTTCGTATGTGTTTATGTTACAGCGTGCTACGCGCATCCATGGATGGTGACAGCTGATGGCTCAACCGTCTGTGTAGTGGCCATACTGCTGTGTATTTGAAAATGAATTTGGTCATGCTTGTGACATTTGTGACAGACTGTGGTTCAGAAAAGATTTGAAATATTTTATACTGATAATTAAAGCAATTCGTGCAAAATTATTCCCTAACCATTCCAAAATATCAAAAATGCACAACGTTAATATTCAAGTTTTCACTTCTGCCGGCACTCCCAGAGTGCAACCCGTCGTTTTTTTTAATAGGAAAACTTATGAGGTGAGATCTTGTACTATCTTGATAAAATATGTAATGTTGATATACCAAGTTGTTACTGACATCGAAGATCAAGAGGTGAATTGGAGTACTTTTCAAAGAAATGAAATAAGTAATGAGTAAGTAATGGGTAATAAAATTTATTTAGTAGACTAGAAAGAATAAATTGGCATTGAATAAAATCAAATCAAACATGTTTATTGAAGAATTATTAATTGATTTGAATTTTTGTGCACACTTATATATATTCCTTGGAGTATATATTTGTTTATTTAACTATATCATACACAAGAAAGAACACCAAAGGATAATAAATAACCGGCCAAGTGTGAATTGGATTCGCGCACTAAGGGTTCCGTACCATTATCTATAAAGAATCGCGTTTGTTGTATGGGATTTTTAGTATTTGTTGTTATAGTGGCAACAGAAATACCTGCCTAGTTATAGCGGCAACAGAAATACCTGCAAAATTTCAACTGTCTAGCTATCGTGGTTCTTGAGATCTTGTATTCGGTGACAGACAGACGGACAGACGAACGGACAGACGGACGGACAGTCAAACAGATGGACAGACGGACAGACAGACGGACAAACAGCGAAGTCTTAGTAATAGGGTTCCGATTTTACCCTTTGGGTACGGAACCCTAAAAATGAACAAACTACAGCAGTCTTTTACTGTGTAGAGATCCTTTATATTTAATCAATTTATAGTTTCAGCTAGAAGTACCTAAAATATAAAATTTTGTTTTTAAAGAAAACTATAAACGATGCCATTTTAAAGTATACTTTTTTAAACCCAATGGTTTATAATGACGATAACGATAACTAATTAAGATGATGATGAATATTCGATACAATATATTTAAATTTTAGAGTATCTGAAGGAAGCAAATTATATAGGCGAGTGCCAGAGACAAGGATTTTAAATAAAACTACGAAGAATAAGGAGGTATATTTTGAAGAAATAAATATTTTTCCCGAAAGTAGGTATTTAGAAATTAATTTCCGGAGTTTTTTTACATAATATTCATTGCAGCCACAAGAAGTACTGGCTGTTCTGCTAGGCATAGGCTCATATCCAAGATTTTGATTTTATATGGCTCATGTCGTTTGACCACCGAATCATTATACTTACGTTTCTTAAGAAATAATCTTATATAATAGTAACAGTTGTTCATTCATGTCGATGGACTGATTTGTCCTTAGTATGTGAACTTGTTGAACAACAGGTTCTAATTCTCAGAATAGTTAATGCCAACACAGGTGTTAATGAAACAAAACCCATTCTTAATAATCTTTTATTCTTCTAAGTGCCAAATAAATAAGCCTTACAACATAACAATAAATTATTAAACAACTAAATAAAGTCGACGGGCTCGCTTAAAATAATTCAGTCTTTGAAAACGAAGAGGAATATCGAAAAGCGGCAATGTCTTAACTCCCAAACAAGAGGTAAATGGAAAAATTTGAACATCGAACTCGAAAAAGTCTAGCAATTAAGACATTGCAACTGAATTTTAGGCTAAATGTCAGATCACCACGAACTATCACAATTTGGATCAAAAGTGCGTGGCAATCTGACATTTAGCACATAATAACACTACGCCACTTGATCCAAATTACGTCCATATGTCCAATTATGTCTGAGCCGGTACCATTGCCATGTTAGGCATGGACTGGTACATCTCTGGGCCATACATGGTGTACATTGGTATGGTCATTGATGGTGCACTCAGTGGCGGGATTTCTGGTAAGCCAAATAGGAACCTGAAGTAGCGCGCGAGGTTCCATAGAACATTGGACGTTTCCGGTACCCTGTCAACACAATTACATGTTACAAATATCAATTCAAATGTTCTTTACATTTACAAGTTTGATGGTGAAAAAAAATACATTGAAATTAACGATATCAATGAAGTCATTAACAAAAGTTAGATTGATATACAAAGTGCTGGTAATGAACTTATTACAAATTTTGCCAATATCAAAGTTACTAACATTATTGTAAAAATAATTAATAACAAAAATATTTTTACTCGAAAATCAATAATAATGATATTGAAACTCATAATAACAAAAACGTCAATTAAAATTAATGTTAGGTACCAAAACAACACATTAGTCGGTCAAGTATTATTACTTCTGAATTGCAATGAATATTTATAATGTATTTTTCTTTCCATCAAAGATTCAAGCGAAAGCCTGCTAACAAATATGTCATAATAAAAATGACAAGAACATTGTGGAAATTTACAGAAATAAGGTGACTAGGTATATTGGAAAAGGTTTAACTTTATAAATATATATAATTTTGAGTGCAAAAGACGTTTTAGTAGATATATTATACTGTTCATGCAATAAGTACCATTACATCTAAATATGTAATATCTTAATATTAATAAATGCGTAAATTTTGGTGACTAATAATCATATTACATTTAGTAAATGCAGTTTTTAATCAGTTATATGAAAAATAATGAATGTCACAAAATAATGTTTTTTGTATGTCATTGAAAATTCACAGGGAAAACGATACAGTCCTATGACAAAATGGTTTTATAATTTCCAAAAATATTCTTACGTGTTTAGCAAAATTTTCTGTTTCTTCTAATTGTCATTATAGTAATAGCTCAATAAAAAAACAAGAACACATTTTTATTGATATTTACAATCGTTCCTTAATAATTAAAACCCAAATACCCATTAACAATATATAAATGCAATAATCTGAAAAACAAATTTTATTAGTTACCACCACCAAAAGAAGAAGTCATTTTCATCTTCTTCTTCATAATCTACATCTTTCACATCGTTTCTTTTAATTTTTTCTTTAGTTTTCTTCGTTACTGTTACATTATTATTTTTTGATATAATTTGAGACTGAACCTCTTCTTCTAAAGTGAAAAATTCATGTATTATTTCAAACCCCCAGGTAAGCATTTTATAAAAACTACTGAAGTATTCTATCGCTGGTTCTTCAGATTTCATAGAATCTTTAAGAACTGATTTAGCATAGGCTTTAGCTTTTTTAAGAAAATTTGCAGCAACATCTGTGTCTAAAACAGTTTCAAAGAAGTCTTCCACACCTCTGTAGGCTACCGATTCATAACTCCTGCTTTCTCCATGACTAGGTGTTACATTGCGAGATGTTAGATTTGTATTATAAATGCTTCGTTTTGGTCGTCTTTTTATTTTACTGTAAGGATTCTTGGATTTAAAACTTTTTGATTTTGAAAAATTTGCAGATAAAATTGGATGATTTTCAAAAACAACAATTGGTTTCCATTCACTTGATACTGGGGTCGTTATTTCATTTAAAGCAGTATTATTTTGTTTAAGATTCTCAATTTTGTAAGGAACAAGTCTACTAATATTGCGTCGCATAAATGTGTTAGGATTAACAAAATATTTAACTCTTGGGTAGAAATATGTGTGTGGATAATTAAACTTATATTTCTTGGTTTTGATATATTCGTATAAATCTTTATTATGTTTCAACCTTTCTAAATTAATTTTTAACTCGCTATATTTTTTGGGTCTTGTTCTAACATTCTTCCTCATTGTCATTTTTCTTTGTGCGATATATCTCGGCTGAGGCACTAGTATTTCTCTTGGCGCTTTCGATTTTTCTTCCACGACTTCTGGTTCGTAACTTTTCGTCGTTGATACATCTGTGTTCAAGCCTCTGAACGTAGCTGGCATAGCGTAGAACACGTTTGCTATTGGATCTAAGAAACTTTTCACGTTTCCTATGATAGGTTCGAGGAATTTTAGCAGTTTAGACTTACCATCCCATCTTTCTGCTGCTCGCGTTGAGTTTACTAGAAGAGTAGGCGCTTGTTGCGAAGACTGGGCACTAGCATCGCCCTGGAGCAGCTGTTGAGGGTGCGAACCCAGAGCGGTCGGACTGTACATCTCTGGTGACCCAAATTGGGGGTTCACTCCGCTTACGGAGTAGGCGTTAGAACTGGCACTCGGAAAATCGATCGGATATTGGGAGTATAGATACGGGTGATTAAAACCAACGCTGTAACGCAAATAAACATAGTGTTAAGACGGACACTGTTCTTTTAACTTTTATCAGTCTTGTCAGTAGGTGTCACGTCTTAATTCTTGCGTCAGTGCCGTAAAAGTCAAACATTTTTGAAGTCTTTATCAGTATTTGGTCGTTATAAATTGTTACTAGACTATTTGTCAATAGTCTTTCAGTCTCGTCATGGTCTTGTAAGTAGGGGTCACGTTTTAGTTACTGCATCTTTTTATAAAACTATTAATCAGTATTCGACAAGTTTAAATCAGTGAGTTAATATTAATTTTTGACGTGATAACGTCTTTAAAATCGTTTTAGTCGGGTGACATGTTCAGAAACTTGTGTCACACCAAAACCTCACGAGCGCGATCGCAGGTATAACGAGAGAGAGACGGACCGATCTCCCGTCTCATCTCGAGCGCTGCCAGTCATTCCGTGAAACGACGTTATCACGTAAACATCTCGATCGTAAACCTACTTTACAAACAACCAATTTTTTTTTTATACAGCTGATTGTTTTCATGATTTGAAATAATACTTTGGGCAATTATGTTGTAGCAATTTATTATTCTTGTCTTTTCCCGAAATTGAAAATTCTATCAAATGGATTGGAGCCCGAACAAAATTGTTGACTTTCAAAAAATTAAGTAAGCATTTCGTTGAAACGTCAAAACCAGGAAAACACAAATTAATTACTTGGAGAATTTTTAGTTTTAACTATACACGGTCACTTTTTTATGTAATGGTTTTACTGTTTTATAAAATTCAATAACCGGCCAAGTGCAAGTCGGAGTCGTGCACAAAGGGTTATATTATATACCATTATCTACAAAAAACACGTTTGTTGTATACAGTTTAATATTTATTTTATTGTTTTTAGTATTTGTTGATATAGCGGCAACAGAGGATATATTTATCCTCTGTGAAAATTTGAATGGTTTAGCTATCACAGTTCATGAAATACAGCCACTGAGACAGACAGACGGGCAGAGTCCACCCGTCTAAAAACTTTATAAAATTTAAAATAAATTTAAGAGCAATCATTTTTTATTTACTTTTTATTACAATATTAATATTTATTATTAAAATATTTTTACAAATAATTAATTGACATTTTCAAAGTTTATGTGATTTTTATTGAAACTTTTTATTCTTTTGTGCTCAAAATATTTACACTTGCAATGGCATTTCACCAAAATAATCGAAATTAATTAAATTTCCTGTGAATATAAATTACGATATTAATGATAATGATTTATGATCTTCGTTTAACACTAGTGATTGATCTACATTTTTATTTCCAGCTAATGATTTTATAAGTCAGTACAGTCACGTAAACAAGTCGAGTGAAATCATGTACGGTTGGCAAAAACATCGATTATTGGCAAGCGAAAGTGGCAAGAAAGTTTTTCAGTGGAATTCGCGTGCTTGTCGTTAAAATATGCCATGCTATCTTTTATCTTAAGCCAAGCGGAAATTCATGTATAGTTAGGAAAAAACTAGGCATGTTCGGCATAATAATGTGCGTTTTTCGAACTAATAATTTTAGCGGTGGAATTCATAAACATGTCGAAATAGTGAGTCCAGTTTATAATGGAATGAAGCTATAATTATTATTTATTTATTGCCAGTTGGCGTTAGTTTGTCTACAAATTAAACTTCTAAGTAATTATTTTTGTGCCAGTTTATTGTCAGATGTTGAAAGTAATAAACTTTATGTTTTAATTTTTATAAGTATGATTTATATGGAAATTTACTAGCGTTTAGAAAACGGTAGAAGATTGCCTATTTAACTCAAAGTTATGATTGAGTAAATTTTGTTACGTCAATCAGATCATACATATGATGAAATTATTTATGTTATATTGTACACAAATAGAAATAGCTTTCATTTACAGCTTTTATTAAATTTTATTTTTATTTTTTCATATATTTAATGATTGTGATAAGTAAAAATATTGCACATTTTTGCGTTAAAATTATTTTTAAATCATGTACTTGTCTTTTTAGCAAGAATTGTTACGTTCTTCATATGTCTTGTATCATTCTTTAAATAAAGAAACCGTGACTTCACATCTAACAGTCATCACGAACATTGCAGGCCTACAAATAAGTCATGTATAAATCACTTTTTTGCCGACCGTACATATCCCAAGTCAGTCAATCATATCATGCTAACAGTAATGTACAGTAGCGTAGCTGTTAGTGCAGTATGTTATTAAGATGCTTAAGAAATAGTTTCAGTAAGAACTGGTAGAGTTCAGTCATGCTTAGTCAGTCAAGTATTTAACACAGAGGAAATAATTTTTAATTACACGGGATTAAGAACGTTACTTGGACATTGTTGGATCGTTAGCTTATCGAAAACCAATTCCAAAAAAATTGTAGATTGCTTAGCCTATTAGGGTAAATGTACTCATAAATATAAATAACTTTCACAATGGAATCTACCCTGAATTACCAAAAACAAACGTTAAGGCTCCTCCCTGCGCTAGCGACCTTGAAAACACAAAAAAATTCATTTCTGTTTCTTTAAGTGAGATTATTAGAAACCCTCGTACAACTTTTTAGCTAGTATCCTGAAGTTTCATTAGAACCTCGAAAGTCATTGAAATACTATCCGGTTTAGAAACCTTTACAAAAAGAGTCAAAAATGGCGGTTTTTAGTATTTTTTGCAAAGGAAAATTCAAGGTATTTTATTTCAATGATTTTCGAGGTTCTAATGAAACTTAAGGATACTTGCTAAAAAGTTGTACGAGGGTTTCTGATAATCTCACTTACAGAAAGAGAAATTAATTTTTTTGTGTTTTCAAGGTCGTTAGCGCGGGGAGGACCCTTAATTTATACAATACTTTTTGTTCCGGCATACTTCATTCCATCCATTCCCGTTCCTGTTATTTTGCTATTCATTTTTCCATAAAAACCTTTCACTTACAATTTTTTTTAATCATATTAATCACATTTTCGCAAGACTAACGAACAGCAATTAATTTTTATTATACAAGCTCTAGACGAAGATGGACAAAATGGGGTCAAAATTACTTAAACAGCTGTATAGGGTAATACGTAAAGAATAAATTCATAATTCGAAGCCAAGACAGCGTAGTGGGGTTATTTTATGCTGATAGTAAAAACTAGAGTGGTGTGGGTTCTAATCACACTTGTGATGAAATTTTTTTATCACATATTTTCAATTTAGAAATTTGACAGCTGTTTTTTAATTTTATTTAGTGATTTCAGGGTTGAACCTAAACTAAAAGTTGTTAGCTTAGACCAAATAAAAAAAAACGTTTTTAGTAGTAGTAAATAATATTTTGTGAAAATGTTTTATACAATTTTGGGATAGGTTTACGTATGGAAATAAATAAATGTAAAAAGAATTTATTGTTGTTGTGTTCCAAGTAACGTCTTAAAGTACAATTATTTTTCCAACTCAAATATTTTAAAAGCTGAATGTGATTAATATATTATCTAACAATTTAATACAAAAGCATCATTTAATCAATTTAAAACAAAATTTTGTTTTTGTTAACCTAAGTGTCAGTACGTACTAAGTTCCAAATATAGTTTGTGCTGTTTGCCTAATTGAGCTTTTAATTATTTCGAGTTGCAAAATATTAAGCAATCTGTATTTAGTGGAAAAAAAATCAGGTTAATAAAAAATGTTTTCTGTTTGTAATTAGTGTTTTGCATAAGATTTTGAAACAAAAATGATATAAATTGTTCCACTAAATATTTATATCCCAAAAAAATATTTAAAGGTGCAAATCCCTAGTTTAGTGATTTAAATCCTGAAATTAAACAAAATTTTCCTTACGATAATTTTTTTCTAATTTTCTTAATGTTTAGAAGAAGAAAAGAAGAAATTTTGAATGCTAGGAAAAGCTTGTTTTAATATCGTGGTTTGACCTGCCTCAAGGCTATAAACCAAAAAAAATGTAGATTAATATAAATATATATATAACGAGTTACTTTTACAAGTAGCTGATGAAAAGTAGACACTTAATTATTAATAAAAGATTAATTCATACATAAAAAACTACAGTCAAAAACAGTTGTATGACACAGATCAGGAGTAAAATAAATTAAAAAAGGTTCCAATTTTTTTTTATTTCCCAAATGAACAGTGCATACTGCAGTTTGATCTTAAAAAGCAATTCAACATAAATTAACAACAAATAAGTAAATTTAATGAAGAAAAGTATTTTTACAAGGTTTTATCTTTTTGCTGGATGAGCAGCCGTTCTCGTGATTTAGGCCAGATAAATGCCTACCCTGTCAAAAATATTTGTACACGTCACTAATATAGTTATAGGTTAGTAACTTGCATAGATTATAGCTACTTAAATGACTTTTCATCAATTCTCATACGTGAAACACTTCATCAGCAACTTGCAAAGCAACTCCCACTGCCCCAATACTCACCCACTACTGTAGGATTCATACAGCTTCTTCAGAGCCATGCCCACAGTGACTGCCAAGGCGAGTTTACTCGCCACGAAAGCCTTCAAAGTGAGGACGGTGACGATCGCCATCACGAATAAAACTACTGCTGTGGATTTCATACCGAAGAGCATGGGGAGGACTGCTTGGAGAACCTTCTTTTTAACTCTTCGTCTTCTTCCTGGAATGAGAAAAAAATCATCGTGAGCAATACGATCTATTTTAGCAAATGATGGCTTCGTCTTCTTCCTGGAATGAGAAATCATTATCATCATCAGTGATTCGATCTCTTTCAGGTGTAATGATGAGCAAAGTCGCAGGAAAAAGGAAGGTTGGAGAGGAGAAAGAACTCCTGGCTGCGAAACATCCGCTGGACCGGGACAGCGAGCGCTGCTGAGCTATTTCGTTAAGCTATCGATAGAATGCAATACTATTGATAAAAGGTTAAATTATCGATGGTATCGACACTATTGAAATTAGGTACTATTGATAGTATCGATATTGTAACTACTATTTGTATGAAAAACGTCGATATTACAATAATATAGATATTAATTAATACTATCGATAGTTTTTAATACGCATCATACCTTTACTATCGATACTATCGATAGTTCTATCGATATTGTTACTGTTTTCCGAGGTCACGATAGTATCGATATTTTATTTTACTATTGCTTGCAACATTATTCTGAATTATTTTTCCAGCTCCACGCACACTATGACGACCTCCGTGGCGTAATGGTCACCATGCTAGTCCGCCACCCAGAGATCTCGGGTTCGATCCCCGGTCAGGGCAAGTTGGAAAATGGCCTTTTTCAAATTGTCCTGGGTCTTGGATGTTTGTCTATAATATGTATTTGTTATAAAATATAGTATCGTTGAGTTAGTATCCCATAACACAAGTTTCGAACTTATTTTGGGGCTAGCTCAATCAGTGTAATTTGTCACTATATATTTATTATTTTATTATATAGTACTATTACGCTAAGAATCCATTAGGAATAGAGACGTGTAAATGTGTAGAGTCGGTTGCTTCTGTCCCCTCGGGTCTTAGAGACGTGTAAATGTGTAGAGTCGGTTGCTTCTGTCCCCTCGGGTCTGCTTTTAATAAAAACAGTGCACTCCGGCAGTGCCAACAGAAGTGAAAACTTGAACAATTCAGTGTGTATTTTTTGAATCGTCAGGAATATTTTATTGTGCAGGACATACTTTTAAATGAAGTGTATTTTATTCATTATTCTTGTACATTCAAACTCAATGAGGTTATGCATTAAGTTTTTACTTTTTTATATTGTATACTTCTTTATTTTTTTGTTTTCTTGCTTTTTCTCTTTTAGTTTTCTACGGAATCAGAAGTGCCACTGATTCGAATCAAACTACAGAAAACAGTTTAATTAAGTACTTACTCGTAAAATGTTGTACCATATACTTTTCGTGCCTTATTATTGCTTTTGCAGATCAAAGGAATGGGCAAGAAGCGGAATAATGTTTGTTTACGCACTATTTCATGTTTTACAAAAAAAGTAAACTGTAATTTACAAGGCCAGTGTAAGATTTGTAACGCTTTTTGTTTGAACTATTATTCCTTTTTGCGAAGATGAAGATATGTAAATATTTTTTATTATATACATACCTACTAAAACCTTTTAATAAAAGGGGATAGTTAAATTCACATTCTTAGCATCGAAGCAGTGTTTAATTTAGTCTGTAAACACAAAGGAGACAAGAGACCAAATATTCCCATAGTTGAAGACCACCATTCCTTACTACACCGGGTCCTACTGCAAGCATCCATGAGAGTGAAGAAGTGGCTAGCTCCTCGTGGAGAGGTGGTTGCAATGTTAATAAGCAATGTGGTTGGCACTGTATTGATTGCTTTTCCATCTTCTCGCCCACCATGACGCTAAAAGTGGCTTTTGGGTCTTGCGGCCCTGGGCTCTGCATAGAACCGCAAGACCCAAAATGCTCTGTCTGCCCCATTAGGGATAAAGACGTGATAGTATGTATGTATGTATGTATGTGGTTGGCAACTTACCTTCCATCACACGAAACGTGGCCTTTGGTTCTTACGGTCTTGGGCTCTGTCTACGCCGTTAAGTATAAAAACGTGGTACTCGTAATTTCATTACATTTCATGCAATTGAAAATTGAGAGCCAAATTCCTATTCAATATAATGTTCTAAAAATGTAATTTTTTTTTCGAACTGGTTACTTTGATACTCTTACAATATTTTTATTTTCGGCTTTACCCATATTGAATAATATTGTTGTAATATGTATGTACAAACTCTTCAAAGTAACAAACGCAAATTTATTTATTTTTTTATTTTATACTTACGAATGTTTTTGGTATGTAAATTTTGCAATAAACATGTATAGATTGCGATGCGGCCGGATCCAATATGTAAGCTACTTTATTAACCGACTTCAAAAAAAGAGGAGGTTAACAATTCGTCGCGATCTTTTTTATGTATGTTCGAAGATTATTCGAAGACGCCTAGAACGATTCGAAAAATTGATTTTTTTTCTATGTATTTGTGAGGTGGTCCCATAGAAATTTTAAATTAGTCTCGATTGGTCTTAAATACAAATATGCGACTACTTCACAGCTAACACGCGAGCACACTGCGGATTCTAGTACGGATTTCTACCACTTTTTGTTTGAGACGATGGTAATATCAAAATTTTATTGGTATCCTTATCTATCCTTGTAGTTGGAGTAAGCGTAAGAAAAAGATAAATAGTGTTCCTCGATTCATTTTAAGCGCGAAAAGTGCGCGGTAGGGAATTCTACGGCGCTACGAAATGACCTTGAACGGCGCCCGTAGAATTGCCAAATGAGGGGAGGAAACTCGTCTAAAACGCAAATCGGAACTCGTTTAAACAGCAACTCGTCTTAGGGCCGATTTCATCGTTTTCATTGATAAACGAGTTTAGCGAAACTGAGTTTAACATAACTGAGTTCAAATGTTTGATTTGATCTCGATCAACTTCAAATGAATTTCACCGTCAATTTGGAGCAAATTTTTGATCGCGTTTACGAAAACGAAGTTCAACTGAATTCATAGACAGAAAAGCACAGATTACAGTAAAAATCATTTGATAGTTTTCATTTTACGCAGAAAATATGGATAACGGATAAGCAAAACTCATTGATTTAACACCGGTAAAGAATCGCGAAGGAACGGAACGTAAATTAAAAAGTATGTACCTACCTATGTCAATATTGTCAATCAAAGTTGTCAAATCTCGGCATTGACTTGACATTTGTTTGATTGAACGCGTTTAGAAGCGTTAATCGGCCAATATCGGACGTTCAGATTGTTAAAGGCGTTTAGCCTTAAACGCGATTAGTTTTTGTCGATGAAATCCAAAGGAACCAGTTTACGTGCGTAAACGAGTTTAGCTTCAATTGATCGCGTTTTACTTCAACGATGAAATCCACCCTAAGTTGTATCAAAATCGATTGTCTAGTTTGGAAGTGAAGTCTGATTTCAGTTTTGAAAAATGATTTCCAAGTGAAGATTAAAATAAGTTTTTAAGCTTTACAAGTTCAAAGCAAAGTTTTTCAAGCACAATATGATATTATATGAACTAAAATACATACAAAAGAGATTTGAAAACTTTGTCAGCGAAGTTGTTTACAAATATTCTATAGACTTGATTAAAATAAGTTCTTTACAGTTTGAAGATAAGAAATACAAAGCGACTGAAAATGTGATAGAAACAAGACTTTTGTTTGCAGATGGACTGTAGTAAGACCACTGTCTTACTACAGTCCATATAATACAAGAGAAAATAGTGATTTTCTCTTAATATTTTGTAATGAAAAATGCAGACAAAATTGCATGTTGGTCTGTCACCAGGCTGTATGTCATGAAGCGCGATAGTTAGACAGTTGAAATTTTCGCTGATGATGTATTTCAGTTGCCGCTATAACAACAAATACTAAAAATAGAATAAAATAAATAGTAAAATAATAAAGTGTCCCATACAACAAACGTGATTTTTTATAGATGATGTATGTACGCAAACCTTCGTGCGCGAGTCCGACTCGCACTTGGCCGGTTATTCTTACATACAACGTTCTCAAAAACCATGCCAAGAGGAGAAAATTAACCTTAACTCTTCGTATGCCTATGGTTTGAACGGCCGCCTGCCTGTTATCGAACCTTTTCGTAGGAATGTTCATAAATACGTGCAAGACCTTACGAAGGGAAACGTAGTCTACGTTTTATTTTGAAACCACATGTCAGATTTTGGTTAAAAACTGTAATTAGACAAGAAATTGCAATTATCTAGGGAAATTGCAATTATCTATTATAATAATTGGTTTCCGACGTAAAATTATGAGCTGGAAATAAAACATAAGAATGTACAAGTTTCCCACACTGATGGACAAAAATGATAAACACACTATATTCTATTTTTTACTGTTGGAAACCTACTAAAACACTATATAATTGCAATATTTTAAAAATTCCAAAATTTTGCCGAAATCGGGCAGGTCGATTCGAAATAAAACGTAGACTACGTTTGTATGGAAAAGTGTAGTTTGGTCTACGGTAAGGGGACTCTTAAGTAACAAAATCCAACGAAACAGTATAGCCCTCCTACACATCTTAAGTAAACAATCGATCTTTGTTTGCTCTTGTGTCAACTCTATTGGCTTTTCCTTGGTAGTACCGAAAAACAAAAACACGAATGACGTAACAAACAGACGCCTAAGAATAGGGAAGCTATTGTTGTTGGAAGCCTGTGAGGACAATATGAGGGCAGTAAACTTTTCGTAAATTACACGAGTTCATTCTTCTATCTATCTGCTTCCAGCAAGATATTCATTAACAAAGCGTTAAAATAAATATATTTGGAGTGGGGAGATAGACGTCACCGTATACTGAAAATTGTACTAGACTGTGACGTCATGCGAAATTAAAACGTGTTTTTATCTTCGGCATGATTTGCTAATCAGAGAAAACCCCAAATGTGAAACGTTATCGCCAATAACTTTTAAACGCCTGAACTGATTTTCATCAAACATGGCCAAAAACCACCGCAAAGGAAGTAAATTGCTTTCATGTTAAAAAAAACAGCATTGAAATTGGTCTTTCCATTCGAGCACTACGATGTCACAGAAAGACACATCAACAGAAACTAGCGTCAAACTTCTAACACCCATCTTTTTGTTTGGAGGTTAAACTAAAGAGAAGGCGGTTTCCACAACCAATGTGTAACTTCAAGATCACATTTACCTTATACCGATTAACTCAGTGCTGGTCTGATTACTTAGAAAGTCATTGTATCAGTCCATCGATGAAAGTGCAATTAGCGATGCTTGCCTTAACAGTATCCGTTTGATCAAATAACGTTATAATTTATAAGTAAGTGAAATATGACTTTATAATTGTTGATTTATATTATCTATGGCAATGGGCGGGACGCATAGCGCGACGAACCGATGGCCGATGGGGCAAAAAGGTTCTCGAATGGCGACCACGTACAGGCAAGCGAAGCGACCACCCATAAGGTGGTCTGACGACTTGACCAAGCTCGCTGGAAGGCGCTAAATGCAAGCCGCTCTAGATCGATCATTTTGGAAGTTTTGGGCGAGGCCTATGTCCAGCAGTGGACGATAAGTGGCTGAAATGATGATGATCTGTCTATACTAGGCTGCTTGTCCCGCCCAGGTCTACCGTGTAACGAAACGGTGCTGCATTTCTCATTCAAGGTACTATTACAATTCGCTACTTTCAACCAGTCAAATTAGATACTATTTTCTAAACATCAAAATGAACATCGTGTATGTTATTAGAAATATCACATCGTGACGTCATACTTTCTTGGAGTCAAATCTTTACTTCATTATACTATAAATTAATATATAGGGACACGAAATTACACTGATTGAGCTAGCCCCAAAGTAAGTTCGAGACTTGTGTTATGGGATACTAACTCAACGATACTGTATTTTTATAACAAATACATATATAGATACACATCCAAGACCCAGAACAATTTGAAAAAGGCCATTTTCCAACTTGCTCTGACCGGGGATCGAACCCAGGACCTCTGGGTGGCGGACTAGCATGTTGACCACTACGCCACGGAGGTCGTCAAATAGCGCTCCTATTATTAGTTTTTCAGCAATAATAAAAAAAATCACTTTGAAAATAGATGTGATCAATGACAAGTGACATTATTTTGGAGAACGTTCAATAAATTGTTTTTATTGTTTTTCACTGTCGCAAATCATAAAACGATAAAAATTGGTTGTTTACCACGAACGATATTTATTGCCGTTTATTGGGGGACTATTCTGTTAGCTGATTTATTGTGACCAATATAGGATGAAGTTAATAGTACAATCCAGGAGAAAAGCGAATTTAAATAGGAGTTTTGGCACCTTGGTGAAAAACAACTTAGTTAGAAGTGTAGATGGGAGATATGGAAAATTAAAAGAGTTTTATGTATATGGGAAAAACCAAGACAAAGACAATCAAGAAAAAAAAGAAACAATCAATTAATTTTTCTTTGACTGTACCCAAATGCAGTGTGAGTATGCATTTCCCATATAACACTTTTATTAAAATTTAAATGATTTTATTTAGATTTTGGTTTTAGAAATTTTTGTTTGTTTTGAAAAACTCAAGAATTAATTTTTCGTATGATTGTACCTAAATACAGTTTGATATGGAAATGCCATTTCATACGTTTTATTACCACTATTGGATAACTTTACAGAACTAAATTTGAAAGTGTCATAAAGATGAAAATTAACTTTGCTTATTACAATTTTATTGGTATGATGTATGTGGTATACAATATAAATGGCAAATCAATATTACACTGTACAGTATATATCGTCTTTATGGAATGGAATAAATTATTATGTTTCATTTTATATCGATGTATTTCGTTATATTACCTGTTATTTACGAATAACTAGGTATTTAAAAGCAACGAAGTCTTGCTTTCGTGACGTAATTTGAAGAAATTAGTAAGAAGTTAGTCTCAAATGGTCTTCAATGCAAATACTCTATGTTGTAACTCGTCTAAACGCAATTCGGAACTCGTTATCTCATTTAGATAGCCACTCGTCAAAGTTGAAAGTAGTCTCAAATGTTATTTCGACTAAATTGCGGTTAGTTCCCCATGTTATTAAGTCTACTGCTGCAAATGGCCTAAATATCGACATCATCATCAGGTCTTTTTGTATCCACTGCAGGAGCACGACCCTCTCTGTACTACCAGAGCCATACTTGGCCAGAGGAGTTTGGCTTACACTCTCCTCGCTGGCTAGACGGGTTGGAGAGGTCTCATTGACGTTTATAAGCTTTGTTTAGCTTGTATATCATAAGTCGTCTTCTACGACATCCAAAGGAGGAATTGGAGTTGTCCTATTATACTCCGCCAGAAACCACACGGCAAATAAAAATATCAATTCGTACTAAATGCAAGTAGTCGACAATGTAATAAGCGAGCGAAGTTCTCCGAGACTGAGAGTACTTCAACAGTCCGCCGTTTGTGTGTATGTATGTTTGTTCGCCGATAACTTGAGTTTCTTTGATTGGAGCTTCGTGAAATTACGTAGGCATTTAATAAAGGACAAAATAATGTTTTAGTTGGTCTGAAATCCTTTTGAGATATGGGGTTCGCAAGTTCATAGTTCGGGTTGAACTACTATTAATAAAATTAAGGTAGTAAGAATATCGAAAAAGCAATATTGTATGTTCTCGTACCTATGTCGGGTATTTGAGATGGAGCGATCGCTTAGCAGAATTTTAGAGTTACATAGTAATTAAGTTTTTGCACAATTGCATTCTCGATGAGGGTTGACGTTGGACAAACTCTCACGAGTCTAAAATACTCACAGGTTAACTACTAGTTATTATGTCCATACTCTGAGTGACTATCCACAGATAAATATTGAGTTTTAAACATATTCACCTTTATTTCTGTCTTTGGAATCATATAAAAGATTTTAAAAATACCTATCCTAATAATTCTAATACTCGTACAGCTACTGCGTTATATGGGCTTCGCGAGCACAGTTCAAAGCGAATGTAGTAATATACTTAATGTCTTTTACAAACTAAATTCTAAACTTAGAAAATAAAATTGCTCTCTTTGACGCTAGAAACCGAAAGAAAATCGTCGTAGAAAAATACAAAATAAATGTCCTAGCTTTTATAAAATCTTATCTGAAAACAAAGATGACAAGAACATAAATTTATTTTTCGCTATTCCGCTCTATTGTCGTGTCCAAAACATTTGACAGGGTTCTATCGTAATCATGATTTATGTGTGCCTGTGACTCAATATTTGCCGTATTTCTACGTTCTGTTTATTTTTCCAAAGCTTTATATAAGTTTATTTTTAGTATTAATATAACTCAGCTATATTTCATTGTATCTAGTTTCATTAAAGTGTGAAATTGTAAATAGTTTGAAGTGCACTGTACCTATAAGTACGTATGCTTATACTTGACAATATTTTTTTAAATTAATTTATTGATCTTAAAACCTTAAGATTATAGTACAAAACGTACAGCTGAATGCTAAGCCTTGTCTACCAGTTCACCTTTTTGACGTGGCAGAAAATATGGTAGGTGGGGGTGCAAATTAGCTTAAGAGTCCCCTTACCCTAGACTTCTCCATACAAACGTAGTCTACGTTTAATTTTGAAACCACATGTCAGATTCCGGTAAAAATTGGTTACTGTAAAGAAATTGCAATTATCTAGGGTAATAACTGGTTTCCGACGGTAAAATTATGAACTGGAAAGTAAATATAACGATTTAGAAGTTTCCCATACTGATGGTCAAATATGATATAAAACACTATATCCTATTTTAAGTTTATATTTTTAACGTCGGAAACCAGTTATTACCCTAAATAATTTCAATATCTTTGAAATAACAAAATTTTGCCGAAATCGGACATGTCGTTTTGAAATAAAATGTAGACTACGTTTGTATGGAAAGTTGTATTTTGGTCTAGGGTAAGGGGATTCTTAAGTAATTGAATCAAAGGTTGAGCCTGGCCATTCAACGGGGGAATGCCGCCAGCCTCTTGGGTCCCTACCGTGATTTGGGGTCCATTTTTTATATTATTTAATTCTATTTATTATGCTCTGTCTGCCCCATTAGGGATAGACGTGATAGTATGTATGTATGTATTAATTCTATTTGAATTAAGTATTTATATTTAGTTTAGTTTAGTTTAGAATATTTGATTGTGTTTGTATGTAGTGAAACGTGTCTTAAATAAACAATTAAGTTGATTTAAAATATATACATAGATGTATAAAAAATATAATTTAAAACATCACAAATTTACAGTCCAGGGCGATCTACTATTGATAAGATATCAATTAATTTAAGTTTTAAGAATATCGAAAAAGTTATGTCGTTTGTAGATTTTACAGCGCACCAGAAGTGCTATTTTTGAAACACGGAGTCACCTAAACGAATTGTTTTTCCATACAAAAAATCGTTCGTTTAGTTACTCCGTGTTTGAAAAATAGCACCTCTGGGATGTTTGCGGATGTATATAATGTAAACGATTTTCATGCAATTTGTGCAAAAGTACTGCGTCTCTGATGCGCAGGATTCGATTCAGTTCTTATAGCACTATGAGCATTATTGCTAAGATTGAAAGTCCGGTGTGAGCGCATTGGATTAAAACCCTCACATGAACTAATTAAAAAGTAAGTAATAAATAAATATATATATAGGGACTAATTACACAGACTGAGCTAGCCTCAAAGTAAGTTCGAGACTTGTGTTAGGGGTTACTAACTCAACGATACTATATTTTATATCAAACACATATATAGATAAACATCATCATTAAGTAAGAGTTGTTATGTCTTAAATTAGGTATTTACAGTGTTTGACCATATAACGTTATTAAAAAATATACAACGTGGAAGGGACATAGCCGTAATAAATCGAATCACGAGCTATACTAGATCACAGTCAAAAATTAAAAAAGCGGCCAAGTGCGAGTCGGACTCGCCCATTAAGGGTTCCGTAGTAGCAAATAACATAATATAAAAGTCTTGTAGTATGTTTTTTTTAATTTTTATATTTGAGTTGATTGAATGAAAGGTAAATTGCGGTTTACGATTTATGACGTATTAAAAAAAACTACTTACTAGATCTCGTTCAAACCAATTTTCGCTGGTAGTTTTCATGGTAATGAACAACATATATTTTATTTAGTTTTATCATTCTCTTATTTTAGAAGTTACGGGGGGGGGGACACACTTTTTTCCACTTTGGAAGTGTCTCTCGCGCAAAGTTTTCGGTTTAGAAAAAAATGCTATTAGAAACCTCAATATCATTTTTGAAGACCTATCCATAGATACCCCACACGTATGGGTTTGATGAAAAATAAATTTTTGAGTTTCAGTTCTAAGTATGGGGAACCCCCAAAATTTACTGTTTTTTTTTTCTATTTTTGTGTCAAAACCTTAATGCGGTTCACATAATACATCTATTTACCAAGTTTCAACTGTATAGGTCTTATAGTTTCGGAAAAAAGTGGCTGTGACATACGGACGGACAGACAGACAGACATGACGAATCTATAAGGGTTCCGTTTTTGCCATTTGGCTACGGAACCCTAAAAATGGCATTTCCATACTAAAGTGTGCAGCCTCCCGATAATTTGAATGTTAATTTTTTTTTCATTATACTCGTACTGTAGTGATCTAGTATAGCCCGTGGTTCGATTTATTACAGGTATGTCCCTTTCATATTGTATATAAATTTGATATAAATATGAGTAAAAGTTAAGTAAATATGCATTTTGGAGAATGTAAGATAGGAGAAGACTGATTAGTTATAATTCTTCTATGGACAAAGAAAGTCCTAATAAAGATATTTTATTTATTTTTTACTAGCCAAAGCCCGCGACTTCGTTCGCGTGGACTTTATGTCTCTGGAAAATGCTCATCAGGCTGAACAACTTTTACTCAGGCGACATTTTTAAATCTCTTATAGTTTAGCTGGACCATTATGGTTCTGCATCAGGCGTTCTATTTTCTAAAATCATTTATACCCTATATGTTACCCAGGCTTAATAGCTATGTAACAAAAAAAGTTTCATTCGAATCCGTCCAGTATTTTCGGAGATTAGCGTGTACAAACAGACAAACAGACAGACTTTTTTTTTTTAATTTTCACTTTATTACTATGACTCCATCGCCCCCAATTTTTTTTTGGAAATATATTTAATGTACAGACACTTTTTTTACTGTTTTATTATATGTATAGATATAGATGTATAGATGTGTGTACCTATGTCGGGTATATAAGAGGATAAAGCGAGCGCCTAGCAGAATTTTAGAGTAACGTAGTTATTAATTTTTCGCACTATTGCATTTCCGAAGAGGGTAGATGTCGGACAGCCTGTCACAAGTCTTAAAACACAACCAAATCGTTTCAATTGTTCCAGCCCTTTTTAGGGTTCCGTACCCAAAGGGTAAAAACGGGTCCCTATCACTAAGACTTCGCTGTCTAATTTTCACAAATTATGTATTTCTGTTGCCGCTATAACAACAAATACTAAAAACAAAATAAAATAAATATTTAAGGGGGGCTCTTATACAACAATCGCGATTTTTTATAGATAATAGTATGGAAGCCTTTATGCGCGAATCCGATTCGCACTTGTCCGGTTATTTTCATTGCCAACATTTATTGTCACCCGACCCGCTTGATAAGTTCCATTTACATTTATATTAATCATGAGCTTACCTAAACTGATGCGATCAGGAGCAAGCTACGATGGAAGAGTGTCATTAATTTGTACATTTCAAGGTTACGAACATCTTTTTTTCCATTACAAACAAAAACAAACAGATTAAGGCAGCCTTCGATTAAACTTTTACTCCAAGATTAACACCTACTCTCCGATAGTTATATCAAAACTTCTACTTTTTTGACATTACCATCTGAGAGTAAGCGTTATTCTTTAGAATAAAAATTTGGCTAAATCCAGCCTAGACCAAAAAATGGGATCAGAAGTAATAAGCTACACTGGAAGAGAGTCATTAATTTTTACTTTTGAACATCTATTTTTCATTAAAATCAAATAATTGGTCAAGTGAAGTGCGTGTCGGGCCACACACAGTGTAGGCTTCCGTAGTTAGAAATGCGAACTTTGAGCTCATGTCCATAAAAACTAATAAAAAAAATCTGTACGAAAGTCTCTGAGTAAAACCGCAGACGGATAGACAGACAGACAGACACACATGGCGAAACAATAACCGTCTCATTATAAAACGGAGGCTAACTTTGTTACTCGGTTTAAACCATTATCCGACCAAATCAAATTGACATTTTCAGATAAGACAGTGGCATATTACCAGACGTCAACTTGATTTGGCAGGATGAGAGTTTAAACCTGGTAACAAAGTTAGTCTGCGTTTTGTAATAAGACTAAAAGGTTCCTTGTTTAATACGGAACCCTAAAAACAAATAGATTTACCAGATGCATGGAGAGAAAACCAGACGAGTGTGACACATGCAACCGTTTCACTTACTTTCTTACACTTACGGCATTTTAGCAATTATCATTGGCAATTGTAGCAATTACCATTCAATTACTACTGGCAAATTACAGTTTACCCAATTGTAATTGCAGTTGTAATTGTAGGATTGAATTATAAAATTTTTGCTTTTACTTATAGTCAGTCTATTAAAATTTGTCATAGCTTATTATGAGCAGTTATGACGATGACCTACGATAAATAGCAATATATCTATAAAATGTACAAACCATCATAAACGGCAATTTACCTTTCATTCATTCAACTAAAATATAAAAATTAAAAAAAAAACAAACTACAAGACTATTATATTATGTTATTTGCTACTACGGAACCCTTCATACGGATACTGAACGGATTTAATAAAAATCAAGTAAGAGTTATTTTTAGAATGATTACAAAAATTCCTATTTATTAAGCGAATGGATAAACCAAAAAATGACAATGATTTAATAGGTATATAATATTGTTATTATTACCTTGCTATTTATACTATGTTGCTTTATTTTTATTTTTACTTTGCTGTAAAGATCAACAACCACAGTACTAAGAAATATGAATAAAACAAATGTAAATGCTGAACTTGAAAAAAGAAACCTAATATTAGATTTGTTCGTTTTATTCGAACCGGCCTTGGGTCATTGTCAGTATCTAAGTATATTAAAATGCTTTCAGCAATGCGATCTTCGACGAAATACAAATTCGCCCAATGGATTTTCGGCGAATCGACTTATCTGCAGATAGTGGATCGGTGAAGCATTTTTTCTTTTAAAAATTCATTCGGCGAACCGAGCTGTCGGTAAGAAAAGGTAGCGGCGTAAAATTTTTTCTTTGTACAGATGAACGGTGAACAGTGATTTCTATGTACGATTAGATCGTTCAAGGGTAATTCTATAAATCATACGGAGCTCCAAAACTTTGATCTAACCTCGTCACTGACCATTGTATCACCGTCAGGCCTGTGGTCAGGCTTTTTGACAAAGCGCATGAGCTATTGTTTTTTTTAAACTCACCACAACTATCTTTCACTAAACTTTGATTTTATATACCCGTCGGGCTTTTGGGGCTTTCTGTTCGGCTATATTTAGCACAGAAAACGGCTTTCTGGGGATCCGAAGTAAACAAGGAACCCATAAAGTTTCGTCATGTCT
This sequence comes from Acrobasis consociella, assembly GCA_963555685.1. Classification (NCBI taxonomy): domain Eukaryota; kingdom Metazoa; phylum Arthropoda; class Insecta; order Lepidoptera; family Pyralidae; genus Acrobasis; species Acrobasis consociella. The sequence continues at coordinate 5,381,487 of OY743127.1, forward strand.
GTCTGACCGTCTGCGGCTAAAACCGCAAACTTCTGAGTAAACTCAGAGACTATATAAGTACTACAAAGCTGTAATTTAGTATGGGTAGTATATAAATAATGCCAAAAAAGTAGTTAAAATTTATTTTAACACATGGCAATCCTAGGCACATCCCACCAACAGACACACAAAAATGTAACACCCAATTTCTCCTTGGATTAAAAAAGAGTCAAATCAAGTGTTTGTTCTCACTGCTAGAGTTGTTCATATTAACCTCAGTCACTCCACCAACAACAATATTGTCGACTGTGCATTCACACAACTGTATTTTTTCAAAGATTAATAATTTAATTGTGTATTATGTGTATCAAATGAAAACACAAATCAAAAAAAAAAAAAAAACACAAACGTTTTGCGTACGTTACATTGTTCTTCATAGAATAAAACATAATAAAAAGTACCATTACTTTATGAAGAACAATGTAACATTCGTTAAATATTTTAATGTCAAGATTTGAACATTTGGAGTGCTTATTTAACTCATACTCAGTTATGTAAATATTAATTTGAGCTGAATAATATTCATTTTAATTTAAAATGAAAGCGGCAGCCATGTTTTATCATAAACCTGGGTTTAATCCCTAATAGAATTTTGTTTTGGGGGTGTTTGTATAAGAAACGTATCTCATATAATATCCTTATTTAATATTGAATACATGGTCATATAATCGCAGATGGAATTTTCCAGTAGGTAATAAACTAACTCTTATTTTAAAATCAAAATTAATCAGAAGATTGCAAATTGGTTGTGCAATAAATTTGCATAAGAATATATCCCTTGCGCTGGGTGCAAGCCGCTCTAGATCGGTAATTTTGGAAATCTTTGGGAGAGGCTTGTGTCCAGCAGTGGACGTTATGCGGCTGAAATGATGATATCCCTACGTAACCTACGTTGCATTTCCTGTCCTCTATCCCTAAGTTTAATTTTTTCGTGTTTTCTTGCTTTTAAACAATTATTATTTTTAACAGTTTATATCAGTTAACTGATAGATTATAGAAATTTTTTACCGACTTAAAAAAAAAGAAATAAAATTGTCAATTAATCACGATCTTTTTTTATGTATGTTCACTGATTATTCGAAGACATCTAGTTATTTTTTTTTCAAAATCATTTGTGTTGTTTAGCATTGAAGTTAAAATGAGAAAATATCTTGTGGACTTACTGTTGATTCCTTTGGGTGTTTTGTCTGCTTCCGTATCGTCCACATTTTTGCTTGTTGATTTCTTCGAATTGATATCCGAAACATCTGGAAACAGGGAAAGAAAAACATAAGTTAATATCATGTTTACATTAACAATAGGAGTGAAACTTTATCCACCTGTTTACCTTTGTACTCAGAGGTGTATAAATTTAGTCGATAATAAAAATAGTAGACAGAAATAAGGAAATTCGTAGAAGAACAAAGGTCATTGACATAGCCTAGTGGATAAGCTCGTTAAAGTGGTAGTGGGCGAGACAGTTAGCGCAACAAGGCAAAAAAGTTATTGAATGGTGACGACGTACTGGTAAGCAAAGCGTGGGTCGCTGAAAAGCGCTGGATGCAGGATGCTCTAGATCGCTCGTTTGGGAGAGGCCTATGTCCAGCAGTGGACGTTATACGGGTCAAATGATGATGATGAAAACTAGAGTTATTAAATATATTAACACGGTTTTAATCTCTTCCGAACTTCAGACTTGTTTCGTTCGGTTTGGAGTAACTACTACTAACTCAACGAACATAAGCAAATACTTTTTTTTTACAAGCTTTTTTATATTTTTCCTGTTTGATGTTTATTAATTTTTTTGGTCAAACCTTGCAAGTTTTTCATTCACTTCTCGGTTTCCAATTGAGATTTTTGTATGCTTAATTAATAGAAGGGCGTAACGATGAATTTAATATGATGCATTTAGATTAAAACAAGATGCTTAATAGGCTGTATCTTAACGAAGCACTTTGGCTCTCATCGGACAAATGACGTATCATTTGTCAAGGTATATCTTCGAAAATACCGCCATAATATAATACCTTCCTGTTGGTTCCCCCGTAATCGGGTAAAAACCCAGTTTCAAATTGATAAATCTTCAAACTCCCTATTCTTTGCATAATGAATAATGTAAATCCCCTAAATTACAGATTCAATTGGAATCTAAATTAATTCGTTACTGAGATGGTTGCATTGTAATTAGAGAGGTCCCTTTTGTCCAATAAAGTTGCCCAATTCAAAGGGTTGTGAGTAGTTGAGAGGTATTGAGGCACTTAAGAGCCGTTACATATATTCTAAACTATCTGCTATATTTTACATATATAAAGTCTAGCAAAATATACTGAAACTATTTTAAGGGTGAATTCAGTCCGTGATACTGAACAACTTTCCTCAAGGAACTATGTCAAAATATTAAAAATATTTTTTGACTTTTATGGAAGCCAAAAAATTACTTTCATATTTCGTTATCCGTTCCTTGGGGAAAGTTGTTCAGTATCACGGACTGAGTTCAGCCTTAAAATAATTTCAGTATATTTTGTTACACCTTATATATTTATATATCTAATGGACACTCCATTAGATATATAATAAATAAGTAATTAGATATATAAATATAGTAATATAATTTGTTTATCACATTAAGATAAATAATTTATTTCTCTCAATAGAAATAACATTGTGAACCATATACACTGGCTAGGGGCTCTGGGAGCTGTAGACCTCCACAAGTCTGTTTTTGAAAAATGTGGTTTTTAACCCTCATATTTCCGCCATTTTGAAAATTTTTCACACCAAATTTTACAAGAATCAGTTAGAAAAATGCGACCTGACATCTGGATACACGAAAGAATTTTTAGCTTAATTTAAAGAAAATTTGTTCAAAGAAAATACGGCAAATAACGTTTATAGTTGAAATATCCAAAAGTGGCACAAATTTGTCAATAGTTTTACAACCGACCACTAGCCAGGCCATCAACTCTACTTGGGAATATTTTTACTGGAATGACCGAGATTTGAAACATGTAAATAGGCGATGCGGCTAGCAAGCCATCACTATTTTGATTTACACTAAGCGTGGCTTTTGGTTCATATGACCCAAGGCCCTGTCTACCCCGTATCCCGTCAAGGATTGATGTGATAATGTATCTGTCTGTATATATAGTTGCCTCTTATAAAACCTGAAGGATGAAATGGAGTGAAACCATCTAAATATAAGAAACTTCACAGCTCAATAACCCATCTCCTTCTAATAATACGTAGTTGCTTGAGAAATGGCAACACTACGTCGTTCATAAATATATGGCTGGAAAAAAGAGACCTTTCTTTCGTTCTATTCGAAATTTGAAATAAATGGCGAGCTTGTTTTGTTTTTTATGCGTGTTTTTCTGAAGTGACTTTTCTAGTGACGTCGTGAAAATGACTGAATTGTTGAATTTGAAGAAGCTCCTGCCACCTCTCGTACCGACACAAATGTCAACCGTCTACGTACGCTGAATTAGGTAGACCGACGCCTGGGCTTGGGCGTGCGATGTCTGATAAGTTAAATATTAACAAAAAATGTTAAGCATTTACCGCATGCGCCCGAACTCACATAACACCTGGATCTTGCATCACGACAATGCGCCGGCCCATTCCTGGTTCATTGTGCAAGAGTTTCTGGTGAAAAAAAGGCACCTACCTGATATACCCGATATCACCTCCTGTGACTTTTTCTTATTCCCCAAGATGAAGTTGCACCTCAAGGGAACTCATCATGGCGGCGCATAGGAGGTCAAGGAATCTTTAACCGCGGTGCTTAAAGAGTTGACTTCGGAAGAATACCAAGAGTGTTTCTAATCATGGGAGCATCGTTGGAATCGTTGTCTAGAGTTAGAGGAAGACTATTGTGAAGGTCTATAATAAAATTTTGTTAGTAACTTAATTTTCTTGTGTTTTATTGAAAAATTCCCGGAATTTAATTACCATACCTCGTACATAACTTTGTCGCAAATAAGCTTTATTTACTCCCACTTAGATCTTAATTAATATAAAGGTAGTTAATTAAATTTCTGAGGAATTTCATATTATTAGTTCGAATATTGTATTATTGTACTTATGAGTCTGTAATTTCTGAGTTAATGAACATTAAAGTTTAATACTATATTTTTCGGGACCGAAAGAGTGTTTATTGAAGAAGTTCATAACGGCACTATATGCAATAACGCAATATGCTAGCCAGCTTATCGCTGGGTTGTATTTGGACTCAATAACTACCTAAGTTCACCAAAGACATAATTAAAGATCAGACAGTGCAGAGTTAATTAAATATAACAGGAATTATTTTTGAATTAAAAATCATTTTTTATTTAGAAAAAATAAATAAGAACAAATAAAACTAAACTAAGCCATAAAATAAACTTATACTAAATTATGCTTAATATTTATATTAAAATCATTCTTCATAGTTTGGTCCAGAATTCTTTAGCCAATTCACTCGCGATACATACAAACATATTACCACGTCTTCATCCATAACGGGGTAAACAGAGCGTTTACGGTCTTGGGGCTTTAAGCAGACAGTGCCCAGGTCCGCAAGACTCAAAGGCCACTTTAGAGTGACGTTGGGCGAGAAGGTGGGAAAATATATCTCTCAACTTTTTCTACATACTAAATTTGATATAAAATATTTTACATCCATCAAATAGATCAGTAAAAGTAATTTCTAATTCGCATCTGTTACCATTTGGTTAATTTATTTTATTTTAACATAAGATATCTTTTAGTCCGCCAATCGAAATTTAGGCTAAATGTCTACCTAAAATAATAAATTGATTCAATCAATTCGGTCCCGGTTTCATCCCTAATTAATTATCCCAAGAGTCTATATATATAGAAAACTGCTTGTTATTTGATGAAATATCGGTTTTTACTCCCGCGGGAGCTTGAGTAATATTGAGCCTTCTAAGCCGCGTAATATTTTTGATTGGAAATCAGTCAAGTGTAAGTTCGCCTCGCAAACATATGGAACAAGCCCTAGGGACTATTTCTAGACATTGACAAATACACACTTTGTAAAGTTTTAACTGATTTATTTATGAGGATTTATCAACCCCCGACAAAAAAAAAGGGGTGTAATAATTTTGACGATATGTCTGTCTGTGTGTCTGTCTGTGGCATCGGAGTTCTCGAACAGATCCACCGATTTCGATGCGCTTTTTTAAAAGGCCTGGTAATTGTTTACCCTGCGGTAACGTGCCCAGAAGGCTGGCTGAAAATGGAACACCTGATATATACCAAAAAGTTGTTCAGCCTGATGAGCATTTTCCGGAGTCATAAAGTCCACGCAAACGAAGTCGCGGGCTTCGGCTAGTCTGTAATATTATTGCACCACGTCAGACTTGATAAAGATCCGCCATTATTAATGACCGTCCTGCAAATTATACGGTATAACATCTTCCACTTAATTAAGATGAATAATAATGATGAATTGAGGCGTCATAAGCCGTCCGTGTCATTTGGTCGCAGTCGCTGTATTAGAATAGGCATGACGAACGGAAAAAATATTATAGGTCCATCGGTTAGATTATTAAAAAATATTGAACACGTATTTTTCCTTTTCTCTGAGAAACCAAAAATGACAAAGATACATCGCATTGAAATTTCGCATAACCCATTAGCGGTGACCTCGCGTCGCAAGCCCCCACTCCGGAACTTTGACGCTCCGTATCTTTGTAAATTTTTACGTTTTTGGTAAACTGAAAAATACGGGTCCATTATTTTTGGATAGTCTAAAAGACGGACTAATTATAATCATACTTTTCAGACCCTGTCGTCACCCCTATTATAAGGATATAGATTAGAAAGTCTTGTTTGTTTGTTTGTACTAGCTATATTGTACCAAAAAAAAGTACAACAAATTCAAAAGTATAGTGACGGATTTATCCCTAATAGAGATCTCTTTAGCAATCCGCCATTCTTAATGACCGTCCAGCAAATTAGACGGTATGACACCTTCCACTTCAGCCGTCCGTGTCATTTGGTCGCAGTCGCTGTATTATAATAAGCATGACAAATGGAAAAATATGTTTGGTCCATCGGTTAGATTATTAAAAATATTGTACACGTATTTTTTCTTTTCTCTGAGATACCAAAAATGACAAAGATACAGCGCATATAAATTTCGCATGACGTTACGGCTGGGTATTAGCGGTGACCTCGCGTCGCAAGCCCCCACTCCGGAACTTTGACGCTCCGTATCTTTGTGAATTTTTACTTTTTTGGTAAACTGAAAAATACGGGGTACATCATTTTTGGACGGACTAATTATAATCATACTTTTCGGACCCTGTCGTCACCCCTATTATAAGGATATAGATTAGAAGGACTTGTTTGTTTGTTTGTACTAGCTATATTGTACCAAAAAAAAAAACGACGTGTTGCACTCTGGGAGTGCCGGCAGAAGTGAAAACTTGAATATTAACGTTGTGCATTTTTGATATTTTGGAATGGTTAGGGAATAATTTTGCACGAATTGCTTTAATTATCAGTATAAAATATTTCAAATCTTTTCTGAACCACTGACTGTCACAAATGTCACAAGCATGACCAAATTCATTTTCAAATACACAGCAGTATGGCCACTACACAGACGGTCGAGCCATCAGCTGTCACCATCCATGGATGCGCGTAGCACGCTGTACACACGAACATTCGCGCAAGCGCCCTGCGTCGTCTTACGAATTTTCGATCAGGCCACGTGTCCTGACGCGAGTTTAAAATTTTTTCCCCTTTCAAAAAAAGTGCACAACGCCGCTAAAGAAGTTTTCACTTCAAAAAGTACAACAAATTCGAAAGTATGATGGCGGATTTATACCATATAGGGATCTCTTTATCGAGGTCTTTTTAAGTTTCCGTACCCACAGGGTAAAACGGGACCCTATTACTTAGATTTCTTCATTCCAGTGACGTGCAATGGAACGAAGAAGCTTGATTCTACAAACTGGTATGCTACCCGCAGGCATGTGTATCGTTACTTCATGGAATGCCAGTAACCGGCATGTTGGTTTACCAGCACCTGGCATGCCATTTACAGGCTTGTGTATGAGGGGCTTTACTCATTCTCTGCAATCGCGTAATCTTAATCTTAGGGAAAAAGAGAAATATTCGAAGAATCAGGAGCGTGTGTCATTCATCATCCTTAAGTACGTAATATCAGAGATGAGAACTACTCGGGTGATATTTTTGTGGATGCTATTGTTGTGATTTATCCCAGTAACTTAATAAGGAAGAAAATTGATATTGTACTAAAAGAAAATAGATAGACATTGGACATCATATTTGCCTTAACGATGTCTCGAGCTTTTAAGTATTGCTATCCAACGCGGAAATGCCGCAAGCCTGTTAGGTACTTTGCCTCTGACGACAGCGATGTGGCCTCAATTCATTGTATAATTTATTTTTAGGTTGGTTTAAATTTTAGGTTAATATTATATTCGTGCATTAGTTCCTTCAATAAATAATATTTGCTTTTATTTATATCTTAATCTTGACACGGAACCCTATTACTAAGACTCCGCTATCCACCCGTCCGTCTGTCTGTCACCTGGCTGCACCTCAGGAACCAGTTCTAGATATTTAAAAAAATCTCAGATGATGTATTTCTGTTCCCGCTATAACAATAAATAATAAAAACAGAAATAATTAATTTAAATTAAAAATAATTACACAAATATTCATGTGGGGCTCCCATACAACAAAAGTGTGCCAATGTGAATCCAGAATGTCAGCTTCTTGCATAGTAAATTTTATCAAAGTTGGCCCAGCCGTTTGCACGTGATTAAGTAACAAACATACACAAACACTCTCAAACTTTCGCCTTTATATATTACTGTGATTATAATATGTAATACTATTATTAATTCTGTAATTATAAGGAGCCCTTTGTGCGCGAGTCCTGCTCTCACTTGGCCGAGTTTCTTATTTACATCTACCAATATCACACGTACTTTATAATAAAATTGTTAACTGAATTAAACAATAATTCAAATCTTATGTAAGTCATCCTAAAAACGTAGTCCTCGGTTAAACATTGGAAGGAAAATTTTTCCTCAAACACTGAAGTCAAAATTCCTTATAAAACAAAAGACACAAATCTTAAATTTATAGCTAACTGTATGGTATCCACGTTTTCATAATTCTTCGTATAAATGTTTTAGAGGACCATGATGAGACAAATGGGTGGTACGTGGTTGAATTGACAAAGAGTTCATAAAAATGCTGCTATTGATAAAAAACAAATAGATATTTTCCATCACAAAATAAAATTCAACAATTTTTGACTAAATAATTCATTTATATACCATCCACAGTCATTTTACTGTCAAAATAGTAAATATTAATTTTGATAGAATAAAAACCAAGCATGTAATTTGTTTTCTTCATACTGTGATAATGTTTCATTCGCGTAAAACCGATTGATAAAAACATAGAATTAATATATTTTAATAGACAAAAGAATTAGTCTATCTATTCAGAGAGGAAACGCAGCCAGCGTACTTGGCACCATGCCGCTTGGTCAAAATATTTTGGACAAAGTTTCACTTAGAGGTTTAGTTTTAAGTTTTATTTTAATGTTAATTGTACGAATACCTATTAATTTATTTTTACTAAATATGGTTTAAGTACCCAGCCAATAATAAAAAAATATATGAATTTATAATACATAGAATTTTTATATTTTTTACAATAGAATTACAACAAGGACATTAAACAATAATGATTTTATGACAAATAATTAGAAAAATGTAATTGTATATTATTTAATTGAAATTGTAAAATAGCCTTTAGCAAACTAAATATATTTGTTCATCTAAAAAGATATAATTTTTTGCAAAGTGGATTCTGTAGGCAAAGCGGCTTGCTATATTTAGGTATAAACTCTTTTAGCTAAGATTTTAATAACTATAACGTATCTTAAAAATATGTAACATCAGTGATGGAAATGAAAAATGCTATCTACTTTCCGTCATTTTAAAAGTAGATATTATTTTAAATTGGTTCTGTAAAACTATCGTTTTCTAGAACTCCAGAAGTTCACTGGAAATGGACTGACGGGAATCGAATATCTCCTTACTGCAATGTAATGGTCGATTTCTTCTGAGGATATTGGATTTCTGATACCGTTTTCAGTCTGTTTCTGTAGCTAGGTCAAACAGAGCAATTTTAAAGTGATAGGATTTTATTTTCAATCATAACCCAGTCAGAATTTGGTATTTTTTTACAAGTTTTTGCTTGTAGTGCGAGTAATTTTTGGACCTATATACATTATGACATCTTACTTCATAACAAGGTAGACAGAGCCTAAAATACATATCGGGCCAGGCGCAGTGTAGGGTTCCATAGTTTCGAATGCCGACCTTGAGTTCACGGAACTAAAATGTTTAAAACACTAATTTGCTGTTGAATTCGTATGAAATTTTACTTTTCCGAGTATATTTTATAAGCTTGTTGGCTACAAATCTTTAATTTGTAAACCTTACTTAGGTCTGATCTCCATACAAATTGCTCAGGCTCAGACTTTTGTCTAGAAATGCCGATTTCTTTTTGATTTTTGACTGTTTTTTTTTTATTAATTACTTTAATATAGTAAAGCCCGTGGTTCGATTTATTTATATACCTATATCCTTTACACACTCTACAAAAGCTTACATAAAATGTTTTTTTTTAACAATCCTTCACCTCATACACTTTGCCACAATATATTTAATCTTATAGCTTTTTTACGTTGCTTATAAGCAATGTTTTAAACTAGTAGTTCGCCACGAACTTAGACCTCGCGATTATATCTTCTACTATCAAGCAAAGCAAGCAAGCAATCCAATACACGACAATTGAACACAATTAACTGACTAAACAAATTAAACAAAACTTTAAACAAGCAAGACAACAAAAAGTCATACGATTCTAGAAAAAATCAAGTCAATCTTGTAAACTTATGAAAAAATAACCATAGCGAGTTGAGTTTTTGTTGGACATCTACCTTTGTACATAGTTATTGCTTTTTGTGAACTATATGGTATTGAATGTACTTACGCAACGCAACAAATATTTGTCAATTTTCTTCTTTTCTTAAAAATAGTGGTCAAGACATTGGCCTTGTAACTCGGAAGTCGCGGGTTTAATTCCCACGGGAGACATGTATTTTTAAGAAAGTTGTTCAGTAACCTGGACTGAATTCAATATTTTGTAAGAAGATTTTGTATTGTATATCCGTCACGGCTCAGTCAGTTTGACTTCGCGAGTCACCCTAAACCCGTTTAAGTATAACGTATAAAAAAGTTGTTCAATTAAAAGAAATGCGTTTTTATAATGGCAACAAAAAAGTCTAATGAAATTTTTGAAAATATTTTGAAATGGCGGATATATGACAGTTTTAAAATTTTAAACCCCTATATTTCCGCCATTTTGAAAAATTTCGGAAAACTGGCTCGACAAAAAAATTCTATTTAGTTGCTGAGCCTGCTTACAAAATTTTATTAGAATCGGTTAAGAAATGCGACCTGTAGGCGAGAACAGCCAGACAGACAGACAGACAGACAGACGGACAAAAGAATTTTTGTCTAATCTCGAAACTGAGACGCTTCGCTCGCTTCGCTCGCTCGGTCAATAATGCACCAACCTATTTCAGTAGATTGAAGGCTTGTGTGTTAAAGTAGGTCAAACACGTGTCTCTGTGTTGCTATACAATTAAATTAAGTATGTCTTAATTTAAAAAGAGATAGACGAGCCTACGAGTATCTTCGTTTTCCTCATCATCAATGTATATAAGAACTTTGTTCTTGTCGGTGGAGTATTTTTCATGTCTCCCGATCTTTTGCCAAAAGCTTGACTTCCCGTCAGGGATATAGACGTGAAAATGTATCTGTATCTTGACTTCCCTATACGACACGACTTCTGCCTTTTCCTTTACTTCATCTATGAATATCCTTCTTGGCCTTTCTTTTCGTCTCCTTGCTTCTTTACTCCCGTGATGTTTTTTTACGAAATTATCGTGTCGTACAAGGTGTTGCATTTTCCTCTGTTTTATCGATTGTTTTCTTAAACTTCAATTACCGAGTTAAAAAGTGTAACATATAGTGTCATAAAGCACATTCTTCAATGTATTTAATACAAAATTAGTTTCGCTATAAGATAATGTATCTAATATCTACCTTTGTTGATTTAAAAGAAAGAAATATTTTTATCTCGTTTGGGAATCACGGGTCTTTTCACCCCGGGACTTTGGAATGCTTAGCTAACCACGAGATCCCTTTGAAGACGTTGATTTTATAATTATGACGTGAAAGTAGTATGAAAGGTGTTTTCTTAAGTAGGTTTCAGTAGGAGAAGAAATTATTGCAATAATAAGGAGTTTGTGGGTTATGAAATGAGGTTGGGATGGATGCTAGGCTACTGCAATAGAAACGACACTTGCCTGAAGTCAACCTACCAAAGTAATAATATAAACAAACTAATCAACTTAAGGGTGCAAAATATATTATATCCCTAACAATTTCTCCTAAGGTTGCGTGCCATATTTATAGGCAATACCTCTGACACATTTGCTGCAAGCTATCGGAGTTATTGGCTCGTATAAAATTTATAGCTTCTATACAACTTAATGTGGCGTTAATATTTTACTTTTTCTTGGTACTGGTTATGGTTATGGTTTTGAAAGTATTGACGTGGCATGATGGTTATTACCGTAAAGGAAAATAAATAAGGCAACACCTTAATGTTGAGAAGCTGTTGCTTTTTCTGTATTTATTGTGTTTTATTTGTGACAGATGCAAATATTATATAAATCAGATTACAGTCTGAGACAGTCTGGGGTAAATAAAAATCATAATAAAATACACAAAAAATTGACGTCAAACTAGGAATCCTCCTTAGATTGCTCGGTTACTTATTTAAAAAGCGACGAGCTTTTGACTAGTAGAATTAATATTCGTAGCGCCATCTATTATTGACAGGCAAAGTACAAAAACTCTGACTTTCTATTTCTATATAAAAATTGGAATGAAATTTTTATTCTAACAATACTCATGGCAAAAAATGCTTCATTGAGCTTAAAATTATTTCCTTTTTTTTTCACACATTCCACGACTGACTTGATACACAAATTCTACAAAGATTAAGTACGTACTTATTGTATTTTCTTAAATCTAACCGAATAATGATTTATACCATCTATCATTGTAACCTAAATTATTACTAAATTCTTAATCGTTTCGTTACGAATTTCTTAACTTGAAACACATATTCTATGAAGATTTCGAGTTGTATCTTCTTAATTTTAACCGAATAGTGACACAAAACAATTATGATTTTTTTTTCTTTTTTCTTTTACGAATTCCTCAACATGACACACAAATCCTACGAAGATTTAGTGTCGGATCTTCATAAATCCAGCCAATCGCATGTTTTATTCATCTGTTTTCTATACATTAGCACCGGCGCACGCGACCACGGTAAGTGGCACAGAAAAATTAGATATTGTGACGCTTCGTTACTGACTGACACGTTTTAATTACAACGGAACAGGATCTTAATTGGAAAGAGTTGGGAAATTCAAGTTTTTTGCTGTTTTAGTTTTTATTTTTAATTAATAATGATTTATTTTTAATCCTATCCTACGAATAATAAATTCGAAAGTTTGTAAGTATGGATGGATGTTTGGTAGTCTTTCACATAAAAACTACTGAATGGATTTTAATGAAACTTTACAATAATATAGCTTACACATTAGAATAACACATTGTCTGATAATCCTGCGCAGACGAAGTCACGATATATTTTAGTTTAGAGTTATCTTAAAATGTAGGTAGGTAATTAAGTATTTAGGCTAATTATATGATCTATTTTTTATTGTTATATTTTAATTTGAGTTGAATAAATATTTTTTTTGCATTCTTCAAAAGAGTATAAATGGGTAGTCGATGGTCAACAAACATTGAAGGGGTGATTTGTTTGATGAAAACCACAGACAAAAAAAGGTTTTCTAAAAACGAAGTCTGTATTCTAATGAATGTAGATCAATTTGTTTATAACTAGCTGCCCCCGGCGGTGTTACCCGCGTAAAAAGTAGCCTGTGTTAATCCCGGGTGTCAGCTTCCTGCATACCAAATTTAATCAAAATTGGTTCAGCTTGCGCGTGAAGACGTAAAAACTACACACATACACATACACTTACGAACTTTTGCTTTTATAATATAAGTGTGATTACAAGAAACACTGGGTAGACGTGTTTTCAAACAATAAACTATTGGATCTCCTTGTATCACGTTACCTAATGATCTAAAGTTTTGATTAATGAAGAGGTAACATGACTTTTTAATTGACATGAAATATCATGTCAATTAAAAAGTCATGTTACCTCTTCCCGATTGGTGCCGTAATAACGGCACCAATCGGGATTAATAGTTTCATCTACCGTCCTAACCACTTGTGGCTTCTTCTTCTTATAGTGTGTGTTAGTGACTAACACTAGTGTCAGAGTTTTAAACCGCCTTAAAGGCCTCTGGCATGGTTTTAGGTAACGACTAATGTCAAAGACAGTGACCGGGACAGACGGCTTAACGTGCCCTCTGAAGCACGGATCCTCTTCTTACTTATCAGACAGTCAGGTGATCAGCCTACAATGTTCTAACCAAACTAGGACAACAACATAAAGCCGTTGCCCCCGTCGGGAATCGAACCCGCGACCTACGGGTATGAGCCGAACGCTCTGACCACAACACACGAGGCAGTTACTTGTGGTTCTAAGTGTTGCTTAAATTTCAACAAACTACTCAAAAGATTTTGATAAGATGTATGTAGGATCACCATACTCGTACAAGTATGCTATCAAATAATAAGCGGCCAAGTGCGAGTCGGACTCGCCCATGAAGGGTTCCGTAGTAGCAAATAACATAATATAAACGTCTTTTAGTATGTTTTTTTTAATTTTTATATTTGAGTTGATTGAATGAAAGGTACATTGCCGTTTATGATTATGACGTATTAAAAAAAAACTACTTACTAGATCTCGTTCAAACCAATTTTCGCTGGTAGTTTTCATAGTAACGAACAACATATATTTTATTTAGTTTTATCATTCTCTTATTTTAGAAGTTACGGGGGGGGGACACACTTTTTTCCACTTTGGAAGTGTCTCTCGCGCAAAGTATTCGGTTTAGAAAAAAATGCTATTAAAAACCTCAATATCATTTTTGAAGACCTATCCATAGATACCCTACACGTATGGGTTCGATGAAAAATAAATTTTTGAGTTTCAGTTCTAAGTATGGGGAACCCCCAAAATTTGCTGTTTTTTTTCTATTTTTGTGTCAAAACCTTAATGCGGTTCACATAATACATCTACTTACCAAGTTTCAACAGTATAGGTCTTATAGATTCGGAAAAAAGTGGCTGTGACATACGGACGGACAGACATGACGAATCTATAAGGGTTCCGTTTTTGCCATTTGGCTACGGAACCTTAAAAAATGATTTTCCAGATTAGTGTTTTGGAATATCCGAATTGATGATGCTCATTTTCGGTTAAAAGGGAGTTATAAAAGAAACAAAAAGATAATTGACGGTAGGCTACGGTAACCACTTAATTTAGTCGTATAAAAAAATACACATGCCCGTGGGCTATCGACCCCTTCAATTAACAGTGAATCGTCGATATGAAAATTGCACACACATCACGATCAAATCATGATTTCTAACGATAATTGCTTTGAATGAAATCGGAATGTCATCGGCAAATGTTGATTGCATTGTTCGTTGCATTGTAATGTCATCAATGTAGAGATCCGTTCACTGAAATAGTGTGCAAACTGTCGGCGCTCCACAAAGGCTAAATCCATACTTATATATAAAGCTGAAGAGTTTGTTTGTTTGTTTGTTTGTTTGAACGCGCTAATCTCAGGAACCACTGGTCCGATTTGAAAAATTCTTTCGGTATTAGATAGGTCGTTTATCGTGGAAGGCTATAGGCTATATTGCATCATGCTTGCGACTTCACTCGTGTGGTTAACGCGGGCGAAGCCGCGCGCTGCCTCTAGTCTTTGAAAAAGTCGGTACTTATCGCCTTTGCTGGCGCGCCGATAATGCTTACCGTTTAAATAAATTATACTAATATTTTAAAGGCTTTTGTAAGTGTGTGTGTATGTTTGCTACTTCTTCCAACTGCAACAGCAGGTTCAATTTTGGTGAAATTTGGTATGCAGGAAACTGACACCCTAAATTAACACACCGCGGGACGCAGCTATTATATAAGTATTAAAACAACAAACGAACTAAATTTCTTCCACTCAAATCAGTATGGATATACAATCTTTGGGAGAGGCCTATGTCCAGCAGAGGACATTATGCGGCTGAAACGATGATGATGATGATGAATCAGCATGGATTAAGGTTATCAGAATTAAGAGAAATATAAATAACAGAAATAAATCTTGGAGACCAGACACAATAGTAAAACAATGGAAACCAACCATATGGTGCCATGAGTCTTGACTGCTTAATGAATGATCTCAATAAAATTTTGCTACATTGATTGATGCAAAAAAAGATGGCATTTTGAATGCAAAGATAATTAAATTGTTCTAGCTAAAAGAGCAATGGTTCACTTGTAAAGTGCATTTGCATTTGCGAGCTCAACGAAGCTTGCAGTAAAACTAAGTAGATCACTGTAGATGCTCAGTTTGATTCTAATTTATATAATACAAGCATTCAAGAGGTTGAGGCAAGATACACTATCATGTCTTTATCGCTAACGTATTGGTCAGAGACAAGGGCCGCAAGACCTAAATGCTACTCTCAGTATGATTTTGGATGTGAAGGTTGAAAAAAGCCTATTGAAATGATTCCAATTCTTGTCCACTCCCTCGACCGGCTTTTACGGGAAAATAAGCCGCTTGTAAATGATACTTTTTTTTCTCAAACCAACATGGAGTAGAAAACAATATGTTTTTCAAAAAACAAAATGTTATACATTGAATGTTTAAAGTGAACTACTTAACAAATAGAAAAGGGTCTTCTCAAACGCTTCTATCATACAAAACATAGCGTTAGTTTATTAGAAATAGGAGTGGTATGTGCGTGATCGTATTGTCGATTTAATGAGTTGTATATACGCCATTAAAAAACATTTTACGCCAGTTTATCAGGTGGAATCTTTACTGTGAAAATGGCATCAAACATGCGATGCATTTATACAGCCAGAGAAAACTGTCTACTTAATTTTGGACCTGTTGATAGGTGTCTTATGAACATTTTCAATAATTCTAGATTTTTCCAGACCGAGATTTTTTCTATGAAGAAATTAATTTTAGTCACTAATTACTTTTTGTCAGAATTGTGGCTTTCGTGTTTATATTTAAAAGTGCATTCCTACTTATAATGCAAAACTTGATTTTAATTAATTTTTATTAAGTTACTGTACAGGTACAGGTAAAAGTAGTTATAAAGGTCGCCATTTGAAATATCAGCTTTGCTTAAAAGTTTTTATAATTATTTTTTATGTGTTTTGTAAAAAGCGGAACTATTTGATACTTTGACGGATATTATTTAATTCAATGTCACAAATGATGAACAGCAAACACAAAGCATTCAATAATTAAGGCTTTTCCGAAAAACAATACACCAACTTTTTATAATGCCATTAGATGGCGCTGTTAAAAACTTTTTTTTGACTTTGTGGGACATTGAAATATTAAGTAGGTAGTATAGTATTCTGTGCAGCGCCCTCTTTTAACAACATAAGATTTGTATTTTTAACTGGAAAACCTCTTATTGCTTAAGAGTTTAATCTCTGCGTTTATTCTACTCTGTTCAGTAACATCAATTGTAGTTGCAAGATAGTTGACTGTTTTAATTGGACCCGATTTTACATTAGTATAGTACTTCCATTTTGTATTTCTTTAACTTATTTGTGGACATCAAGTAGTCATAATAAAATTTTAAAACATATAATAAAGGTGTTGACAGCATAATTACTTCAGTATTTTATTATTATTATGATCATAGAAACTACCTACTTACTTATCTCTTCGAATGACATGGGAGCGACGATTTGATCATTTCCAATCTATACATATAATAAAACAGTAAAAAAAGTGTGTCTGTACATAAAATATATTTCCAAAAAAAATATTGGGGGCGATGGAGAAGTAGTAACAGAGTAAGAATTAAAAAAAAAATGTCTGTCTGTTTGTCTGTTTGTCTGTATGTCTGTTTGTCTGTTTGTCTGTTTGTACACGCTAATCTCCGGAAATACTGGACGGATTCGAATGAAACTTTTTTTTTTGTTATATAGCTATTAAGCCTGGGCAACATATAGGGTATAAATGGTTTTGGAAAATGGAACGCCTGATGCAGAACCATAATGGTCCAGCTAAACTATAAGAGATATAAAAATGCCGCCATAGTAAAAGTTGTTCAGCCTGATGAGCATTTTCTAGAGACATAAAGTCCACGCGAACGAAGTCGCGGGCTTCGGCTAGTTATTAATATTTTCTATCTTGTTATGTCTTAAATGATATATTTATATATAAAAGTAAGTATAATTTTTAACTGAATCATCACAATAATATATATAAAAAACTTACCTTTAGCTGATCTTCCCTCAAACAGCTCCAAATCTAGGACATCACTCCTGTCTTCTGGCCTCGATACTCTGAACGTCAAATCACCCCAATCGTAACTGAACGCGTGATTCTTCAGAAATCTCGCCAGAGGTCCCTCGTTCGACCTCGCTTCCCTCCGTCCCAAAGGTTCAATTGTTAGGCTCTTGAAAACCCTCACTGCTTTCTGCGCCTTCAAATTTTTAACTACCTCTCTAGCCAAATTGTCTATACACGTAGCGTTATCACTACAGCTTATATCTATCACAGCAGCAGCTTGTCCCAGTACTAAAGCGAATAGGAGAACTAAAGGAGTCATTTTGGTCACTTCAGTGTCTGCACAATCACTTTCGCACAAGTTATCACCAATCCATTTGTGGGTCACGGCTCTGGGTTTTGCACCACCCTCATACGCAGTTCCCTCGTAAATGAGGACTTGTGTGGCTCGTTGATGATTTTTATTCGTCGTCACGCTGCACTGAGCTTACCGGTGCTGCATTTTTTCCTAGCAGCTCACATGTACACATATTCCATTTTATTTGCACTTCACCACTTTTCTTTCCACCGGATTGGGTACGATCAATTATTCCCCTTGTCACGTTATGTTACAGTGCATTCTCGTGTTTGTATTCTCCTGATTTATGCAACAAAAAATTTACTTGGTCGCTCTAGTGTGCTATCGGTAATAGGTTTGGAGAAATGATATTTTACTTTCATATGTACAGTTGAAATATTAATGTCTTAACAGGTTTTAATTGTCATAATTAAATTATAGAACGTTTAACATTTATCGGAAACATATCCTAAGAGATTGTCGATAAATGTTACATTTTGTTACCCAAAAATTTCTTAGTCATATTTTTTTAATATTTTCGTCATCTTCCTAGTTTTCTTTCAAGGCAAAGGTCAGAAACCAAAACGACGTTAAATAAACATCATTTTGTAACCAGAATTATTCATCAGCAAAATGCTATCCGATACGGCTTCGTGAAGCTCTCTGGATTCCGATAATGCCACAGTCTATTGGTATCCACCTATCTATTAAAGTGAAAATGACTGTTATCGGTAAGAAGCCCGTTATCATGTTTATAGATCAATCAACGCCCCAGCCATTCCCTATGGACACAACCATCCAACATCTTGAAATCCTCTTATATACCGACACTTGACAGGAAAGAACTTGTTCAACAAAGCCACTGAAAAGTTAACAAGAGTGACAGGAACTCTCTTTTGGATTTCATTATCAATATGTATACAGGTATCAATGTCGATAGCCGTATCAGCTAAATGGTGTTCTTGCATGAACCTTGACTTCAATCGTCGACCAAAATTTGCAAAAATTTGGCTAGATCATGTAGCAAATACTGATAAATTCTTAGATACCAAGCGCATCGTCTGGAGATATTCTTCTCTGTGGACAATACTAGTCATCTGAGCCTCGCTCGAGTTTTCTACAACTTTTAAAGTACTTTTATATTGGAAAAATATTAATTTATAAAAAAAGAGGTCCATGAAATGCGTAACGCAAGATACGGAGGTAGTAGGAGTATTGATACTAATGTGAGTATGACGGAAAATAGAGGACTGTGAAAGGAGAAGATATGCTGCGCCAACCCAAGATAAGGAGATATACTGAGATAGATGATGACAATTAATTTATAATTGAAAAAGGATATGAATTGCTATTTTTTTTCTATCGCTACCAAACGCAATCGCAAGGAGAAATGAAACATTTTGTTTGACCAGCACGCAACGTTCACTCCATATCTTCATTCCTTACGTCCGGTAACAAATATCGGACATATTGCTGGTAGACACGAATTTGTATATTAGAAATCAAAAAATGTGTCAGTTGGTTCATGTTTCAGAATGGATAATGTGCATGCTTTTTTTATCCATACATACGAGTATGTATATTCATAATGTTAACATCATTGTTTACATCAATACTATTGATTTTCCAGAATTATTATTTTTTAGGCTGAAATGTCTTTATTTCTTGCTAGCTTCCGTGTAATTTGTCCCTATATATTTATTTATTTATTATTTATTAGCCAAATCTTTATGTGCTGGCAAGACAAGCAGTGAGACGGACGGACAGGCTAGAACAATGATTGGACGGGAAACTTTTAATTGTAGTACACAAAGGTAATAAATACTGTAACTACTATCTTATTGTTAAATCCAAATTGATTTTTTAGCAAAGCATTTTAAATATTATAATTTTGGCGGCAAAACGACGGAACCATAGGGGTAAAACCCTTATAGATTTTAATGGAATGTTAATTTTTTTCAAAGACACATTTACACATATTTACATACACACATGTACACATAGACACATAAACACATAGACACGTAGACACATAGACACGTAGACGCGTAGACACATAGACATATAGAGACATAGACAAAGATATACCAGTCGGTATACCAAAGCACACTCAAATGCACCACGCTTAAGTGCTTGACTGCTTTCTGTCTAAAAGATTATCAATAAATAGTAATATATTTAATTTATAACGCTATAAAATATCATTTAGTATATTTGCATATCTAAACATGCAGCTTGTAGTAGATAGATGGAAGGAATATTTTGAAGGACTGTTTGAAAAAGATGAAATGAGAGTACCGGAGCCTGAAAATGACGCACAAGAGAGTGATATGCAAAATTATGATGAGGAAATAAGTATGGATGAAGTAGTGAAAGCATTAAATAGTATGAAAATGGGAAAAGCTGGAGGGTATGATAGGATTACTGTCGAAATGCTGAAGGCTGGACAGGGCATAGTAGCAAGTCAGTTGTGTCACCTTTTCAATCTTTGTTTTAAAAACTGTGTGGTGCCAAAAGATTGGTGCAATGCGGTAATTGTACCGCTGTATAAAGGAAAAGGTTCACAGCAAGACTGTAAAAACTACAGAGGCATTAGTCTTCTCAGCGTTGTCGGCAAATTGTATGCAAAGGTCTTGATAGAAAGGGTGGTGAAAAATACAGAAGAGAAGTTATGGGATGTACAAGCGGGATTTAGAAAGGGTATGGGATGCACGGATCAGGTCTTTTCTTTAAGATGCATTTTAGAGAAGCTTTTGGCCAAAGGTCGAAAAGTCTATTGCATCTTCGTAGATTTAGAAAAGGCCTATGACAGAGTGGTGAGAAATGAATTGTGGTCAACATTGTCTGCGTATGGGCTGAGCAGCCATCTGATCCGAGCACTGAAATCTCTTTATAGGAATTCCAGTGCTTGTGTCAGAATTGACGGCGAATACACAGACTGGTTTAACATCGAAAAAGGTGTTAGACAGGGATGTGTAGCGTCGCCTTGGCTGTTCAACTTATTCATGGACAGTTGTTTGACAGATTTGAAAGATGATGAATGTGGTGTTAGAATGGATGAGTTATTAATCAAATGCCTTCTCTATGCCGATGACCAAGTAATACTTGCGGACTCAGAGGAGGAATTACAGAAGATGATAGCTGTTACGAATGATGCATTAGAGAAAAAGGGTATGAAAGTTAATGTCAGTAAAACCAAAGTTATGGTGTTTGAAAAGGACGATAGTGCAACAGAATGCAATATTTTAATAAATGGGGTGAAAGTTGAGCAAGTGAAAGAGTTTGTATACTTGGGATGTATGTTTACAAGGGATGGTAAGCACGAGGGTGATGTTGAAAAAAGAGTGAATGCGGGTAACCAAGTGAATGGAGCGTTGCATTCCTTTATGAGCAGTAGGAAGGTATCAGACAAGGCACGTCTCGCTGTTCATAAAGGAGTACTGATACCTACTTTAATGTACGGTAGTGAGAGTTGGGTATGGCAGAGAAAGCATGAAAGTAGAATAAATGCAGTTGAAATGCGAGCGCTGAGGAGTATGTGTGGTGTTACTTTGAAAGATCGAATACGGAATGATGCCATAAGGGAGCGGTGTGGAGTAAAAGAGGATGTTGTGACAAAAATAGAGAAAGGGATGTTAAGATGGTTTGGGCATATAGAAAGGATGGATGAAAAGAGATTGACGAAAAATATTTATATGACGAATGTGAAGGGAACAGTAGGAAAAGGTCGGCCTCGGCGAACTTTCTGCGACCAAATTGCAGACGTTCTAAAAAAAGGAGAGGTAAAAAGTACCCGTAACCGAAGGGCATGTATGAAGAGATTGATGAGTTTAGATGAAGCAAAAGAGGTTTGTCAGGATCGTAGCAAGTGGAGGTCCATAGTCTCTGCCTACCCCTGCGGGAAACAGGCGTGATATTATGTATGTATGTATGTAAACATGCAGCTGCATATAATGCTGTGGCTCATAAAACAAATGTGCAGAGCTATTATTATATTACGTTGCGTGGCTGTCACAGTGACGGCTAGGATTTTAAGTATAACACTGATATAAATAAGTTATTTTTTAATAATTTTTGTACAAGCTTTTATTGTAAGGTTAAAGTACATAATAAGACAAATAAAAAAAGCCCAAACTCGATGGAGATGCTTCGTTTTATTACTGAGTTCCATCGACCACCTTTCGCCTCCGTGCTCGTCAAGACAAATTGAATGAATCCAACTCAATGAGGTTATGTTGATTTAGAATTGAGTTCCGTCGAATATCTCCCGACTTCATCATCAAAACAGCTCATTGTCAGCACAGTGTTTGTCATACGACTTACACCAGTATGCAACATTTCAGCTAAATTGGTTGATAATAACTGTTTGGCAATTGAGTTAGAAGATTTGACCCAAACAAACATTCATACAAACATATAAGATATATTGCAAGTTAAATAAAAGCTTGTAAAATACTGCGTTTTTCCACATGGGTGGAAAAGGAAGTTTACGACAAAGCCACTAACAAACATAAGATATATTGCAAGTTAAATAAAAGCTTGTAAAATACTGCGTTTTTCCACATGGGTGGAAAAGGAAGTTTACGATAAAGCCACTAACAAACACTTATACTAAATACTCATAAGTTATGCACACACGCGAGAATAATTTACTATTGAATGGTCACCATCCGCTTTTGCCTCTTTGTATAAATATATGACCCTTTGACGACACAATCGAGTAATACTTATTTCAACCGATGCTTAGCGGAATGGATATACGTAGCATCTATAATTTTAAAGGTAAATAAAAAAAATCTTTCAATCGTCAACCCCCAATAAATTCGGCCAAACCGATTTTCATCACCGCAAAGGAACTTGCTTTCACGTGAAAAAACCCGCATGGAAATGGGTTCATCCGTTCGAGAGTTATGATGTCACAGACAGACAGACATTCGCGTCAAGTTTACAACTACAAGGGGGTTAAAAAATAAAGAAGGCCTCGATTACAAGTTTACAGATCAGACAATTTGAGTGTCTACGAGTATGATAGGATTTTTTTCTTTTTTTTCATATTTTGTAATATTTTCCAATGGGAAGCTTGTTCAGTATCATGATCTATCCGTAACCTTAAAATATTTTAATTGTATTTTGAGAGACTTCTTCTTCATAAAGTTAGTATTTTTCATCCCTGTGTTTGACTGAAAAAAAAATGCTCAATACAACAGAGTGTGAAAAAATGATATTATAATTCTTATTTATGTCTGAATTGATTAATATTGCAGCTCCCAGTAGAAAGTAACTCGATATATCAATAAATGAATAACAGCTGTAAAATCACCGTAAATAAAATTTTATCGAAGCTACTTTTACTTAATATTTGTTGCTGACCAAATGAAGCAGAAATATTAATACTAACATAAATTTATGCATAAAATAATTAGGTTAATCATTACATTCACACATTTAAAAGTGCTAATTTATAACGACAAATATTTTTTTTTTTTTTTTTTTTTTTTTTATTCTAGCCTGTTATGGTGTCCCACTGCTGGGCAAAGGCCTCCCCTTCTTTCTTCCACAGATCTCTATCCATAGCTGCCTGTTGCCACTCCTTTTTGAACCTGTTGATGTCATCGCGCCATCTTCTCCGTGGTCTTCCTCTACGTCTGCGCCCTTCTGGCACCCACAAGGTTGCTTTCCGGGCCCATCTATCCGGATGCATGCGGCAAACATGCC
Organism: Acrobasis consociella; assembly: GCA_963555685.1. NCBI lineage: Eukaryota > Metazoa > Arthropoda > Insecta > Lepidoptera > Pyralidae > Acrobasis > Acrobasis consociella. The sequence continues at coordinate 5,405,172 of OY743127.1, forward strand.
CCGCCCAGTCCCACTTAAGTTTGGCCGTCTTGACGCCGACATCAACAACTCCAGTTCTAGATCTCAGATCGCTATTACGTACCCTGTCCACTCTTCGTACTCCTATTATGCTGCGTTCCATCGCTCGCTGGCATACCTTGAGTCTGGACTTTTGACTCTCTGTCAGAGACCAGGTCTGTGCACCATAGGTGAGAATGGGCAGGATACACATGTCAAGGAGTTTGCGCTTGAGACACAGGGGAAGGTTGCCCTTCATTAGCGCCTTCATGGACCAGAAGCTCTTCCAGGCGTTTTCGATGCGGCGATCGATTTCCTTATTCTGCCTGTTACCGAAGCTTGCTACCTGGCCCAAATATATATAGTCCTCGACATATTGTATCTCCTGCCCATCCACCTCGATCCTGTGTTTGACGCTATTAGTCATTAATTTGGTCTTTGATTGGTTCATCTTGAGTCCAGCCTCAAGGCTTACCGAGCTTAATTCTTGTAGCATTTTTTGCAATTCAGCTGCTGAATGGGAAAAGAGGACAATGTCATCGGCGTAACGGAGGTTTGACAACTTAGTGCCGCCGATGTCAATGCCTACCGTCTGCCATGAATCTGCCAGTTTCTTAAAGATCTCTTCAAGGCAACTATTAAACAACTGTGGTGACAGTGGATCGCCCTGTTTGACCCCTCTCTCCACATTAAAAGCGGGACCCGGTTTTTGAAGTTTCATTGACGCTGTACTGTTGTGATAGATATTTTGTAATAATTGGATGTAAGTATCGTCAATGTTTTGATTTTTAAGAGCTGTGAATATGGAATAATGTTTTAAGCTGTCAAAGGCTTTGCTGTAATCCACAAATCCTACATACAAAGGTTTGCGGTATTCATTAAACTTTTCTATTACCTGATTTAATGTGTGGAGGTGGTCTGTGGTGGAAAAATAAGGGCGAAATCCAGCTTGTTCGGGTGGTTGACTTTTATCCAGCAGTGAGGCTATACGGTTTTGGACTGTTTTTTTCAACGACAAATATATTAAACAAAAAACAATTGCAATCTGGTTTATCATATCAGCTACTCGATATATCAATAAGTTAATAACGCTGTAAAATCATCGCTTATACTTGTTTATCTAAGGTAATTATTATTTGTTGCTTACTAAATTAACGGAGAAGAAATATTAATATTAACATAAAGTTAAACGTAGAATAATAAGGTTAATCATTACATTCTCACAATAAAATATGCTAATTTATGACGAAAAATATATTGAACAAATGCAATTTGGTTTAAAATATACATACCAACTTTTCTATTAGTCTGATAGAAAAGAAAAAACTTAGAATGTACAAAAACCCATCTGTATTTTAATCTATACAACTTATGTATTTTTGTTTGTAGTAGGTTCTTTCATATTTTATACATATACTCGTACATATAATAAAACAGTAAAAAATGGGTCTGTACATTGAATATATTTCCAAAAAAAATATTTGGGGCGATGGAGACATGGTAATGGAGTAAGCCGCTATAACAACAAATATTAAAAACAGAAAAAAAAATATTTGAGTGAAAGTCCCATACAACCAATGTGATTTTATATAGATACTGGGACAGAACCCTTCGTGCGTGAATCCGACTCGCACTTGGCCCATTATTTATGTCTCATTAGCCAGTTTGTATTTAAGTTGCAGTAAAATAAATCGGCATTGACTATCCATCGGTAAAAATGATTCGAAATCTATAATTACTGTGTACACCTAATTGTAGGCTATAGGCTCGCCGAGCAAAATTTCCTCCAAACACGGAAAAAACTAATCACGCTAAGTGCGAGTTAATATTGCTATTGTGTTACTAGATTGGTGAGCTCGATGGTCCAGCGGCGCGGCACTTACAGCGCGGCATTTACAGCGCGGCAATAGGGGATATGCATAAAAAAATATCTGATAACTAACCAGTTTATCATTAATTATTCAAAAGTAAAGTACTGACAGTGAAAACAGAATAAAAATTGGTTGAAAAACGAACGAGATATAACGATTTTACGAAAATATGTCTATCTCATTCGCCAAAACGTTATTATCTATGGGAAATGTATGAATGATATGAACTTTGGCGTCACCAGTTATATCGGATTTCTCTTTCTAATTAAAATTTATAGCATCATATGTTCGTCGCTTAAAAAGATATTTTATAATTTCTTTCATTTTTGTTTACTGTGATTAATATGAATTTTATGAAGCAAATAAAAAAAAAATACGTGCATATTCTCTATTAGAGCGCGGCACTTGCAGCGCGGCACTAGCAGTACCAGCATGGTCCTTTACTATATGTATGGGTCTTATAAGAAGGCTCAAGGTCGTGCAACGCGCTATGGAAAGGGCTATGCTCGGTGTTTCTCTACGTGATCAAATCTGAAATGAGGAAATTCGTAGGAGAACTACAGTCACTGACTTAGCCCAGCGGATTAGCTCGTTGAAATAGCAGTGGACGGGACACATAGCGCGACGGACCGATGGCCGATGGGGCAAAAAGGTTCTCGAATGGTGACCACGTACAGGCAAGCGAAGCGTAAGACACCCACCCACAAGGTGGTCTGACGACCTAACCAAGGTTACTGGAAGGCGCTGGATGCAGGCCGCTCTAGATCGGTCATTTTGGAAATCTTTAGGAGAGGCCTATGTCCAGCAGTGGACGTTGTGCGGCTGAAATGATGATGATGATGATGATTTACAGCGCGGCACTTGCAGCGCGGAAATAGGGTATTTTCCTAAGCATAAAATAAATTATTTTGTACTGGTAACAAAATAAGACGTCACAAAATAATGTCACTTGTCTTCGATCATATTCATTTTAACATGATTTAAAATTTATTATTGCAGAAAAACTGATAATAAGAGCGCTATTTGACTCCAAAAAAACTATGATGTCATCTGCCTGTATTTCATACAAAATCCAATAGACACTGTTTGTTTCGACGTTTAGAAAAAAGTATCTGATTTGATTTGTTGGAACAAAGCGTATTGAAGAGCGGCATATAAAGCGCGGCACATGCAGCGCGGAAAATAATATTAAAAAAATTCTAGCCGCAAATAATACTGATACTGAAGATGCTTTAACAATCTACGCAAAAAAAACAAGCAATTGGTATATTCTGTCATTTTTTTATCATCATTACTCATTCATCAAAGCACGTTACAAATACTATGCTATATACTTTCACCATTCATTCAATACAATGAAATGATATATGTGTTCATATCAACTGGGCATGAGCTAGCAAGTTGTAAAAAAGGACAACCATTTGCGCACTTGTTTTAGGGTTCCGTAAACCATCGGGCTAAGCAGAATCGAAAAATAAAAACGGCCAAGCACGAGTGAGCCTCGCGCACGAAGAATTCCGTATCATCATCTATTAAAACACATTAATTGTTGTATTGGAGCCCCACTTAATTTATTCTGTTTTTAGTATTTGTTGTTATAGAGGCAGCAGAAATATATTATCTATGAAAATTTCAACTGTCTAGCTATCAGGGTTCAAGAACAATAGCCTGGTGATAGACAGACGGACAGCGGAGTCGTAATTAAGTCCTGTTTTTACCCTGCTGGCACGATACCTTAAAAACCGGCCAAGTGCGAGTCGGACTCGCGCACGAAGGGTTCCGTACCATTATCTATAAAAATCAAGTTTTTTGTATGGGAGCCACCCTTAATTTTTTTTTATTTTTTTTTTATTTATTATTAAAATAAAAATACAACCGAGTATTTTGTGAATATTTCAAGTGCCTACCTGATGCCATTATCGATATTGAGCAAAAAAGGGAAAAAAATCGCGTTTGTTGTATGTGAGCTACCTTTAAATATTTATTTTATTTTGTTTTTAGTATTTTATACGTTTAAACGAGCAATTCTTGTATATATATATATATTTATTTATATATTTATAAATTTCTGTAATCTCGAAAAAGGCTCTAACGATTTCGCTGAAAATTTGTATATGGGGGTTTTCGGGGGTAAACAATCGATCTAGATTAGTTTTATGTTTGGGAAAATGCGTGTTTTCGAGTTTTCATGCGTTTTTCTTTCCACGCAAAGTATGGTCGCTAATTTCGTCGCGCTGACCGCCTTGTTTTTAGCTCAGCAGTTAAGGATACCGACCGCTAGAGAGAGTGTTACGGGTTCGAATCCCACTCGGTGACTTACTTTTGTTTTTTTTTATGTTTAAGTGTATATATAATTTTTTATTTTGCATTGTTTTTAGACAAGTTTAAAAAAAAATAGTTAATGTTCTTCAAATACAGCCTGGTGACAGACAGACGGACAGACAGCGAAGTCTTAGTAATAGGGTCCCGTTTTCAACCTTTGGGTACGGAACCCTAAAAAGGACTTATCTTTATTAAAATAACGTAAAATGAACGACGGACTTTCAAAACGAAAATAAAATTTTACAGAACAAAAAGCAAAATGGACACAAAAAAGCATTGTACTTTGTATATTTATTACTCTCTTTCTAAGTTAGCGTGGTTTAACAGTAGGTATCACTTTTGCACGTTCGGATACTTAAAAGTATTTTGTATATTACATAGTAAACCGCATTTTTTTGTATGTCTTTCGGACCTGTATGAACCTAGAACCCGACTTGAAGGTATTTTTTTTAACGCATACGTTTTTACCCGGTATGTACTGAAAGTCATATTAATTTTTATTAAACTACTTCCACATAACAATATTTACAATAAATATTAAACTATATTTTACTTAAAACTAAAAATAAATTACTTAAAAACATATACAATTATAGATAAAAAATATCCCTTAAATCCTTCCCCTGCGGAAGAGTGCCCAGAAGGCTGGCAGTTATGTGCTTAATACTCATCATCTGAGCAAAATTCTTGGAAATATTTGACTGCAAATTGTAAATGAATTGCATCTGTATTGTTATTGTAACATAGCCCATCAGGCTGGGTAGGGACCAATACTGAACTGGGTTTCTTTCGGCGTAATCTTCCCAGCAGTGGTCGTTTCGAAACGCTAGTAGTTTTTAGCTAATGCACTAGATTTTTTTTAATTTACATTCAATAAGAGATTAATTTAGGATAAATTAATCTCTTATTAAATGTAAATTAAAAAAAAATCTAGTGCATTGAACATTGAATAAAACTATTTAATGTGACTTTGATTTTGCGGGCGGTAAGCGGCAAAGCAAAACCAGATTTACTCGTTATAATTACTCTTTAGATTTTATAATATATTAGGTAAGCGTATATCGTAAGCGTGCAAAATATTCTTTATCCGAAAAAATAACCGTCAAAGTGCGTGTGTGCCAAGAGGAAGGGGGCGGACACTGACAAGGAACCCTAAATCAAAAAATGTGCTAACAAGCTCACAATATTTCCAAAAGACCTATTCAGTGATACTCCACGTGATGAGATTGATTTAGTACGAGATTATAATAATCCACTAACTCATTGTGTATGGGATAAATTAGTAGTCAATTTTCTTTTTAAATGTCATATAAAATTTACATGACAATAAATGGTTTCCGGCAGAGTAGAATAGGGCCACTCCAAGACCTACCGTGGATGTCGTAGAAGGCGACTTAGGGAATACAAGCTAAACAAAGCTTATAAACATCAATAGACCTCTCAAATTCGTCTGGCCAGCGTGGAGTGTGTAGGCCAAGACTTCTGGCAGCTCAGGCCAAGTTTGGCTCGGGTAGTACAGAGAGGGTCGTTCTCCTGCAGTGGAGACAAAAAGACCTGATGATAATGATTTTGTGTATACATCTTCTGTTGTTATAAATCCAAGCTAAACACTGCAGATAACCAAAATAAGATTTAAAAAATAATTTTGCTTTGTGAAATAATTATCATACCAACATTTTATTATTACACGCCGTATAAATATATAAAATTCAATTACATAATTACAAAGTTACCTATATTTCCCCTTTAGCATTAACTTCACGGTTAATTGAGCTCAAAATCGTAAATCATGAACTTGAGAGTACTTTGTGAGTATATGTAACTTTTGAGAAACATTACGTAAAGTTGGGAGCTAAGTTTGATGGAATATTATATGTTTGGTGTCAGAATATGTTCTTGGGGGTAAAATTTTGAAGCCACTCATATCTGTTGCTTTATATTCTTTTCATCTTTAGGTACTTTTGCTTCCACTGCAGAAGGACAAACCTCTCTGTACTACCAGAGCCATACTTGGCCAGAGGAGACAGAGGACTTACACTCTCCTAGCTGGCGGGTGGGAAAGGTCTCATTAATGTTTATAAGTTTGTTAACTTTGTTTAGCTTGTATTTTCTTAGTCCTATTCTACTCTGCCGGATACCACACGGCGAAGCAAAAAAATACACGGATACCACATATTCCTTTTAACCAACTTAAAAAAAATTGAGGTTATCTATTTGCTAGAATCATGTATGTTTTTAATCAATCAATTTGAAAAATTGTTTTTGTTTGAAAGATCATACTTGTCAGGTGTCCTTAAAATTTATCAAAATCGGTTATGTAGGTTGGGATTGAAGTCAGTTTTTAGATTTGAAAAATTATTGTCAATAATTATTAGTAACTTTTTGAGTTTCGAAGTCCCTAGATGGAACCCTTATAGTTTTGGTATGTCCGTCAGTATGTCGGCTTAGCTCAGACAATGTCAAAGAAGGTTGTATTTTTAAATAAAAAAGTAATTGTAATATATTCTACTCATAAAATTCAGGATGTAATTTTTAATTGATTAGTGAGACGTATTTTATTCTAATTCATTAAAAATTTGTGAAGATAACAATTCGATTTCGAAATATTAAACTAATTATCCTAATCGACCTTCCCGTGACTGATAGCTACCGCAGGTAACGAGAGGGCTGGCTGCTATTTCGTTAAACGGATCAGCATTGCTATCTAGCAACGGAATGCAGCCAGCGTTCTTGCTACCATGCCACATGGGCAAGGTGTCATTTTTTATTTAGCATAGTTTACTATAGGTTTATTTCACAGTTTAGTTATATTTATCAATACTTCGTTTTAATTTATTTTTTTCTTAATTATTAGTTGGGCCAATAATTCTTGTATATCGTATTTATAACAAACATTGATTTAAATAGGCACATACCCATAATAAATCGAAACGCGGGCTATATTATATTACTATAGTACAGTTTAATTATTATTATTGCCCGGGTGGCTAGACACTTTTGTACGAAAATCCCATTTTTTTTATCTATCCCATTTTTTTTATCTTTATTTTAATTTCATAATACTATGGTGATTTAGTATAGCCTGTGGTTCAATTTATAACGGGTATGTCCCTTCCACGTTGTATAATTACTTTTTCTTACACCTAAGATGATGACATTTTTCTACATTGTTAAGAGCCCGCTGTAATCTTTTGCACGCTGGCAGCGGGCGCACGCACACAACGACATGCCGCTCACACACACAGAGCTACGTAGGCGACGTAAAGCGCGGTGTAGTGCGCTCAGCGATCGTTGATGTTTTTTGGTTAAATATACTGGTGGTACATTATGTTTTGGTGCAATAAAGATTTTCTAACTTACTTACTGGTATAAACTAACAGATATTATTCAAATTTTGGTAAAAGTTTTATTACAAATGCAATCCTAATTTAAATGCGAGTAATAATATATGAATATTAAATCCTTGAGTGCTTTGGATTACGGGTAATTAAAAAATATTATGATAAATCGTGAAGGTGATAATAATGGAGACTTCTACTATAGATACCTTTAAACGAGCAACTCTTGTAGGTATATTTATTTATTTATATATTTATAAATTTCGATGATCTCGAAAACGGCTCTAACGATTTTGCTGAAAATTGGTATATGGGGGTTTTCGGCGGTAAATAATCGATCTAGATTAGTCTTATATTTGGGAAAACGCGTGTTGTCGAGTTTTCATGCGTTTTTCTTTTCACGCAGAATATAGTCGCTAATTTCTCCGCACCGGCCGCCATCCGTTTGGCTCAGCGGTTAAGGATGCGGACCGCTAGAAAGAGTGTTACGGGTTCGAATCCCACTCGGTGACTGTTAATGAGTACTTTTGTTTTTTTATGTTCAAGTTTATATATAATTTTTTACTTTGTATTGTTTTTAGACAAGTTTCAAATGTAGTTAATGTTTGATATGTAACCGAGTAAAGCTCGGTCACCCAGGTACTTTAGCAAAGTTGAGTATTATTTAATTTGTATAGAAACTTAAATAAGGCAAGTTTTAGCAAATTAGGTAGTGCAAAGTATTACTTATCATTGATTGTAAGCCATATTACTCCGTATTACTCTCTACATGGTGATTTTTCAATGGTTTTAGTGCCGAAAGCCACTTCATAAGGATCGTTATTAATACCTAAATAGCTAGTTAAAATAAAAATTCAGAAACAAAAAATCGTGAGATCAATTAGTAGTACCACCACCTGGCCGGCCCGACAGAGTTCATCGAGCTCACGCGGCAGTTTTGGTCAGGCGTAACTACTATTAAGTATTACTTTTATTTAAAACTCTTAGATCTGTTGTAGCTAATAAGTATCACGATTTGTAAACAGTATTGGCAGTTGTCATAAGTGTTGCTAAATTAATAAAACCTAAGTGGAAGTCGATTGATACAGTTGGTACGTTCGTACGGTCGGGTATCTGTGGCAAGTTGTAACGAACAGACGGATATTTTAAAAATTGGCAGCACTAATTGACCGGTGAGTGAGAATTCATTCTGAATAAATAATGAAGGTAGAAATTAAATGTCTTTGGTGAAATTTTTTTTACAAGATTCTGGGGCATTGACGGTGGAGATAAACACTTGTCATGGAATCTATGCGAATCTTTTATTTAACACTACGTGGTCTCGATCAGAAGTCATTTTCGCAACATTTTTGTCTTGTCATACACAAATATGTATAGAAGAATTTTTTTACACGATGACATTTTTTTCCAAAACCAATGAAAAGTCAGCGTGTATATCGAATGAAAAGGAGTTTAGGGAGGTAGCACACGGTGAATTCTTTGGTAGCTATGCAGTCGCTGGTCATAAACCGATGGAGAATGTTGCGATGCAGTAGCGCGTTCATGAAACACACGACTGCATCGCTAGAGTAGAAGTTGCCTTCCTTATTATCGAATAAAATAAATTAAACTGTAGAATTAAGAAAATTGGTATAATTTGTCTGAGTATACATTTAAAAAGTACACATACAAATCTGCTTGACAGGAAACGCTACATTTGCTTCTGATTTTCGATTAAAATTATTGCAGAAAAGCCTCATGTTAGCACGCAAATCTGACTACCGTTTTAAACCTTGCGTGCTCAAAACAAATAATATCTAACATATAAACGGATTTCGATGAAATTTAGCACAATGATGAGAAATAGTGTCGCAAAGCTACTAGAAGTAGAGAATTCCAGAAGAATTAGCAAGTTCTAAAATAATGTGGAATGTTCTAGAAATTTATAGAATAATCCAGAATGATTAAGAATTAAAAAGAAGGTTGTGGAATGTTTGAGAATAATCCCGAGTTCACATCGGTCAACCAACACTAACATTCTAAGTCGGGGTGATGGAGGGTCAAGCACATGAATTTTCTAGAAATATCTATTCTCGTACCTTGGCAGGCGTATATAAAAGTGGTGAGATAACTTCAAAGAGATTTAACAAATATTATCGGCGCGTAACCTATACAATTTCAGCGACGAATTTTGGACTATGAATGCATGAAGACTTGGACAATGGACGTTTCGAAGACCATATTAGTGTGTCAATCTTTGGTTGCATAGTGAATAAATTCCCTAAGAAGAGTGTTGGCATTTTTTTCCAAATCTCAAACCCCACTTTCGTAACAATAGCTAGGATACTTATTGAAGGTACAAGCACGTTTTAATTATAATATAGGGCTAATAGCTGCAGGAGTTTCATTAAACGACATTTAGGCGGATCGATGATTTCCAGTAGTAATAATTTATGATAAAAATTTATCAACCGGTCTTACATTTTATTTTCCCAAATCTCATCGTCTCGCCTGATAATTTCAGTTTTAATTAACAAATCAGGTCCAGTCTAGACACCAAACTGACCAACGTCTTGTCTAGTGACTTACTTAAGCTTACTTTTTGCCTTTTGCAGAATTAGTGGCACCATAGTATTTATTTTTCCGTTTCACATTATCAACGTTCTATTTTTAGCTCGTTTGCTCATTCTATTTTTTTTTTTCGTCCGCATCCTCCAACATAATCGGAGACTGTATTCTCCAAATTAAAGTTTTTACTAACAAATTTTTGGAATAAAAATAAATTTAACTATTTTTTATTGATTTTTCAAAATTTGTTTCATCTTAAATTTGGGGTGTGGAGGACGGCATCCGGTGCCAGCACTCAGCTGCCGTGCTACACTCCCCAAATGAGTACGGCAAATTAAATATAAAAAATCTTTCAATAATTATGTTTGGTTACTTAGACGATATTAGTGAAATCGCATTTTCATGTAAACTGAATTTCTTAAAATGGCCGCTACATCGCGTCCCTTTCCACCGCGGAGCAGACAGTGCCCGCGCATATGGCCTAGGGCCACACCAGCGCTGAACTCCACCGCCCAGCGATGGAATGGGAGCAACATCTTCATTTTAGAAATACGGGGCAATTAGGGAGAACTTGATAAATTTTCTATTTCTTTTCAAGTTTGAAAAATTTATCCGATAGCCCATTATATTTACGACAGTACGTTCAACGACACAAATAAATTACTATAAGTAATCAAGTTTTCCAATGATCAAATCCTATCAGTCACTCTATGGTTTGCGCACGTCATCGCACAGTGACTACGAGGTCGGCGTTGGCGCAAAGAAATACGTCCTCTCGCTGTAAGCGCTGCGCGCGGACTGCCGTCGGAGGGTAAACCGCATCCTATTTAAATAAATTTTTATGCGATATGATTTTATTTTTTTACATTATTTAAAAAAATATAATTATGATGTGTTTGACATATTTAAAAAGGGCATGAAATGGCGTTTGTAACGTTATTTTTATTTTTCTAAAATAGGAGCTCAAAACACAAATACAAGCGACTTTATTTACATCGATTTCGGCGAAAATTACGCGACTTGTTGATTTTTTTTCCTTGTGAATTTAAATAAAACAATGAAAAAAGCTTCACTCATGTCAGAAAATACTTATTCAGCTATATTTGTGTATTTTTTTTACCGGGTGTTAATGATTAAATCATTTGAAAATCTCGAAAGCCCCGCCACGCGTCTTGCGAAATTTGGCAAAACGCACGTTGGATTCCAGTGAATTATACTAAAACAAGCAAGTTCATAGGCAAAATGGTTCACTCATGCTAAATAATATGATATTATATTTCATAATATAAAAAAAAAATTATGATAATCCTGTAGTTTTCTCAAAAACACGACGCAAAGTTGAGTGAAATTTGTCAAATTTAATAGACGGCCTCTTAAAGTTAGAAAGTATCAATCACCTAAAAAAAATATCTACATACGAATGCCAATTTTGCATTACATAGTTTCATGCAAATATTAAACTCTCATTCGCGATATATAATGAAACTAAGTTACGACTAAGTTATTAAATTACGGTTGGCTACACGCAAAACACATTACCCTCATTTTACCGACGTCGCTTAAGTTTTTATTTACATTATTACAAGTATTTATTAACGCTTTTCTTTTGGTATCATAAGTCTTTACTGCTAGTAGAATTTGTATTCATTTTTATATGTAGACATATCAATATACACCTTTTCTTTCGAAACTAGATATCAGTTTTAAGGTTTCGTACCCATAGGATAAAACGGAACCCTAATACTAAGACTCCGCTGTCCGTCTGTCTGTTTCAGCTGTTTCTCATGAACCGTCTTCTTATCGTGTGTGATAGTGACTACCTAACACTAGTATCAGAGTTTTTAAACCGCCTTTAGGCCTCTGACATGGTTTTAGATAACGACCAATGTCAAAGACAGTGACCGGGACCGGCGACTTAACGTGCCCTCCGAAGCACGGATCATCTTACTTATCAGACAATTAGGTGATCAGCGTGCAATATCTTATCCAAACTAGGACAACAACACGAAGTCGTTGCCCCCGCCGGGAATCGAACCCGCGACCTCCGTGTATGAGCCGAACGCTCTAACCACTACACCACGGAGGCAGTTAGCAGTCATGAACCGTGATACCTAAGCAGTTAAATTTTTTTGGTTGATATTACAACAAACACTTAAAACAGAATAAAATAAATATTTAAGAGAGTCTTACACAAAACCAACGTGATTTTCTCGGGCTTCGAAAGGCAAAGGAAAGTTGTATGTCCCGAACGCCAACTTAGCGTTTATTCAAACCTATCCAAGGATTGGTTCTGGTCTACCCTTTGGGTTGTGGAGGTCAGACGGCAGTCGCCCTGTAAGAACCAGTAACCTCGTCAAATCACCTAGGTTAGGTAGCGGACACTGAGCTGTGAAGCCTTACCATTGAAGATGCAACCGGGAAAATACTCGGACGATGATGGACCAGAATATGTATAAGAAGTCACTTAACTATTATAAGATAATCAGTACCTGGGCGACCGTGCTGTACTACATTTTCTGCGTGGAAAGAAAAACGCAAGAAAACTCGAAAACACGCGTTTTCTCAAACATAAGACTAATCTAGATCGATTGTTTACCTCCGAAAACCCCCATATACCAATTTTCAGCGAAATCGTTAGAGCCGTTTTCGAGATCACAGAAATTTATATATAAATATACAAGAATAGGTATAAGATAACCAGTAAAGAAGAGTTCATTTTGAGCTAACTTTTCAATTTATTTAAAACGTTGCGATCGATTAACAAAGTTAATTTTAAGAATTAGAACACTATTCGCCAGTTTCTGTAATTTCTCGTAACTCCTCATTATACACTCCCTGTTCTTGAACAGTTCTACAATGATTCGATTTATTTTGACAGTGCTTGTCAAATGAGGTTATAATACCGAATCGGTAACTTGTAAAACAGTTTCGTAACACGATTTCTATAAATAAAATAAAATCATCGATACTACTCTATTGTTAAAGAAAAAAGTATAAGCTTTCTATAGTAACTATTTGTCTCACTTTCCCTCTCAAAAGAATGGCTGAGGCGGATATGTCTTTCTCTTTTTAACTTCAATGAATCGTTTGTTATGGCGGGTTGTTTTTTCGTGAAATTAGATTGCCTTTTTTTAATACGATATAGTATTCTAGTATGTAATTTACATATTAGTTTTTTCATAAGAATTTTTCAAATCGGTTTAGGCGTCTTCGAATAGTTGGTGAATATACATAAAAAAAATAGGCCAAGTGCATGTCTGGCCACGATTTTCTATTGAATTTGTAAGAATTCAAAAAAATATGTTTATCTGTTTGTCTTTTTGTCTGTTTGTCTGTTCATACACGCTAATCTCCAGAAATACTAGACGGATTCGAATGAAACTTTTTTTTATAGCTGTTAAGCCTGGGCAACGGATTGGGTGTAATTGACTTTGAGAAATGGAACACCTGATGCAGAACCAAAATGTTCCAGCTAAACTATAAGAAATATAAAAATTACGCAATAGAAAAAGTTGTTCAGACTGATGAGCATTTTCCGAAAACGTAAAGTCCACGTGAACGAAGTCGCGAGCTTCGGCTAGTTGAAAGATAAAACAATCACTAACTTTCTTTACAACCGCAAATAAATAATTTCTTTATTTATTTTTAAAGCCCTTTATAAAAGACTAAACTTTCCTGTCCTAACACTCTCACCTGACGAAAAAAGAAAAAATAAACGCATGAGTTTTTTTCTCGCGGGTAAAAAAAAGTCTTCTGCGTTGTCTGTTCACGAAGATATAAGTCTTTCCTAGATGGTGCATTATAAAAAGGCATAAGCGGAGACATACTAAAGCTTATATTATTGTTATTGTTTAAATAATGCATAATTTATAAAATATTAATATAGGTACATACATATGAAAAAAAAATTGTTTTAGGGTAGCTGCCATACAAGTGAAGAAGGAGACAATTTTTTTTCTCGACTGTCAATTTGTGTGGGATATTGTTGATTAGGTCTTTCAAAAATATTGTGAGTTTGAAAGCACCATTTTTCGATTTAGGGATACGTTTCTGAAATATTTGCAAATTTTTGTTAGAGTCAGGTGTCCCCCCTCTATCTGCTTAGCGGTTATATAATATTATATTACATATGTACGTGTAAAAAAATCTACAGCTATAGTATATATAATGTAGTTAAAAGAAAAACTTTTAGAGTTAAGAAAGGCTTATAAATTAAAAAGTTATAGGCGATCAACTATTATAATGTAATCGTAAAGAAGAATTTCATACAAATTTAATAGTCAATTGGTTGTATGATATTTTTAGTAGTATGAACTCAAAGTTGGCATTCACAACTACAAGACCCTACATTGCGCGTGGCCTGACACGCACTCGGCCAATAATTTTTCAACTTTAATACTTTTCATATGTCACTTTCTAACAAGAATGTTATTTTTATGTCAAAGAGTGTATGTAGTACAAATTAGATGACAAGCTATATTTTGCTTAATTTAACCTATATTCTCACATTATTGGGCAAATAATGACAGTTATAGTAATAAAAAAAATCTTACGTTTGTTCGAAACTGCAGTTATAGGTAGGTATAATTCTCACAATTATGTCAATTGACTTCATAGTGAATTCAGTCCGTGATAGTTTCCCCGTGAAACATATAGCGAATTCTTCTTCTTAAATATAGCGAATTAACAATTATTTTTGGCTTTCCATACAAACTCGGATCAGCTGATCGGTCAAGTAAGGGAGGCCGAAATTACTTTTCATATTTCGATACATGTTTCTTGGGGAAAGTTGTTTAGTATCATGGCCTGAATTTCCTTTTAAAATTGTTTCAGTATATTTTGTTGGACCTTATATAAACATACCAGCCTCACAAATATATTTTAAAATAAGCGATGTCACTTCTAGTAATTGGATTATGACATCAGCAAGAGTAAACTATTGTTTTACTTTTATTTACAAGTGGTTTCAATGTCGTGATTATAGAAAGTGGGCTATTCTGCAACAACATTTTAAGAGCAATTTGGACAATTTCACAATTTCTGTTATAAAATTGGACAAATACTATTTGGTATATCTATTATCTGTCAGATACAGACATTGTCCAGCTCGGGGATGGACTCCCGGATAAGGAATGGACTGGGCGCTTTTAGTTAAGTATCCACCTTTTATATCTACGCTATAATATTACTATATTCTGTTAAAATGTTTTTGGCAAATAAAGAATTATTATTATGTCGTATTTTATACTCTTGCGTATAAGACCCTCCTTTTATTTAACATAACATATTTACCATAAACCATATTTTAATATTTTACAATAAATAATAAACTGAACTAAATTACCAATGTCATGATAACGTATTCAAATCAATTTATTACGGACACTAAATTCCAGGGATCTATAACAATTGTTGTCCTAAGTTATGTGCTAAATGTACATAAAAGGGTGCGGACTCCACCGTATTAACCGTCTAAGTGCGTGTCGGGCCACGCTCAGAGTAGTGTTCCTTAGTTGCGAATGCCAACTTTGAGTTCACGCTAGTAAAGACGTCTAAAAACTAACTTTCTTTTAAATTTGTATGAAATTTTCAATTTTCCGGGTACATTTTATAAGTTTGCCAATATTTTTTTTAATTTGTATATTCTACTTATCTCCAAGTTTTCCTTTAAACTTAGTTTTATCCCTTCAAATGTCGGCATAGCAGACACAATAGTAAAACAATATTTCAGACGCCCGCTCCGGGCGTCCGACATTTAAAGGGATATATAGTACTGTTCCTAGGTTACAAGTAAAGGGATGACTACAATCAAAAACAATGTTTTATGCTTCAAAGCAGCTACATACTTGTTCATACTGGCAGTAAAAAATACACGAAAAAAATAAAGATCTTTCTCATTACAGTCGTCGCAGAATAGCCCACCTTTTTTCACAGCGCTTTGCCGAAGCAATTGACTTTGTTTTTCTCATTTTTTTGAAAGCCAACCATATAAAAGACTTTGTTACAGCCTTTCCAACTTATTGCTCAACGGGGCTTCGATCAAAATGTATCACGTAGTGATTTTATTAGGACTGGTGACGTCATCGTTAGCTGGCTTCTTAGATGGTGACTTACAGTTGACGGAAGGAGTGAAGTTAGTTGGAATACCAGTGTCGAATAGTTTAGAGGATGAAGGAAGGTCGTTTGGCGATAACTCTGTCTTGTTCAGGATGGCGAAGTTTCTACAAGGACACGAGTTGCACGTCAGACTGCCCAATCTGATAGAGAAGGACAAGTTGACGCAGATATTCTCGGAGTCCCTGAAAGCTGTCGACGAAACTTACAAAGATAATTCTGGTAAGTAATATTTTATTAAACTTTCCTCAAATAGTTCTAAGTAAGGACTAACAAGAATCTCTCGATGGAAAACACCGAGAAAATCAAATTCTCTATAAATTATTCTTTTGACACATTCTTTTTATTCGTAACTTTGTTAATCATTCTATCTTACATATTGATAAAAACAGTTATATATTTATCGAGTGTCTCATCAATTTTCCGAATTTCTAAACTCATAATATATTTATATTTTTTCTACCTATACATACACGCTCTACTGTAATATAATTAGCCCACCTTTGCATCGCTTTACTGATCCCACCCTTGGTTCTGGCATGGTTCCATGGTTCTGAATTATCAGCGTCGCAGTTCAACCAGCTCGTCTGTAACATCATGCTGAGTCAGGATCTTTGCGCTATATAATAGATCACATCAAAAAACATACTCAATTTCATCGATATCGTTGAAGCTGTTTCGGAGAACTTAATTAAAAGAACTGCTCTTAAGATGTCTCTGGTCACTAAGTTTAGTATCAGTCTGTTATCCTCACTACTTTGATTCCTTTTTTCATTCAAATAATTTGTCAGTTCGATGTTTTCTCGTTGGAAAATATTGAAAAAACAAGGTTCTCTATAAATAAGTCCTGGTCAGATTTATTTACCGGCTTCGAAACTTCTAACATAAGTACTTAATTTCATCGAAAATGTAGAAGCCGTTTCAGAAAACCTAATTATAAGAATTGCTCGTTTAACCTTTAGCCAGCCATCGTAGGTATACTTTTCGATGTGGTAAATATTTGCCGTGTTGTTTCCGGCAGAGTAGAATAGGGCCTCTCCAAGTCCTCCCGTGGATATCGTAGAAGGCGTCTTAGGAAAAACAAGCTAAAAAAAGCTTATAAACATCAATGAGACCTCTCCAACACGCCTAGCCAGCAAGAAGAGTGTAGGCTAAGCCCTCTTGCTGCTCTGGCCAAGTATAGCTCTGGTAGTACAGAGAGGGTCGTGCTCCTGCAGTGGAGACAAAAAGACCTGATGATGATGATTAAATATACTACCGGTTCCTGGTTAAGGGTAAAGTAATAAGATGTCTTTAGTCAATAAGTTTCATAGATGCTCTCATCACTACTTTGATTCCTTCTTCCATCTACCCATCATTACGCCGATAGACGACTTTCATCTTATGACTTTGCCTACCTCGCAAGAATTGAAGACGTAATTTACGTTGATCCTTTCAGTCTTATGACCCAGGACTCTTGCACGCAAGAGATAAAGACATAAATGAAGCATAAGCTTAGTGTCTTTGTTTCAGTAAGGGCAAAAATGCTTTTGTATAACTGTTCGGCTCTTTTTTACAGGCCGCTTTTTTCAACCAATTCTTACAATTTTTTCTAAATAGACTCGATATCGTATTTTTGGCAGTATATTTTGTCCATTTCTATGGTTCCGTACCTAAAGGGTAAAAACGGGACCCTATTACTAAGACTTCACTGTCCGTCTGTCTGTCTGTCACCAGGCAGTAAGTCTCTCATGAACCGTGACAGCTAGACATTTAAAATTTTAATGTATTTTTGTTGCCGGTATAATACTAAAAACAGAATAAAATAAATATATAAGTGCGGCTCCCTTAGTGCGCGAGTCCGACTCGCACTTGGCCGAGTTATTCAAAATGCTGGAGCT
Source organism: Acrobasis consociella (assembly GCA_963555685.1). Lineage (NCBI taxonomy): Eukaryota > Metazoa > Arthropoda > Insecta > Lepidoptera > Pyralidae > Acrobasis > Acrobasis consociella. Next base: position 5,423,241 of record OY743127.1, read on the forward strand.
ATATGGAGGTTGAAAACATCAATAAATGAGACAGACTGGCGAGTTGTACAGGTCACCAATTATTATGTTTTTGAAATCTTCACTTTATCATCCCAGCCCTTTTTCCCACTGTTGAGCATAGGCTTCAATTTTTTATTACATCCTAGAAATTAATTTGCGGTAGTTACAAAGTCGACAAAATAATTTTAAACAGAAAGTATATACACTTATATCAAATTTTGCCAAACACGTTCAAAGTACTTTGATAAAAAGTTCGCTATGATTCCACAAACAACTTCTTAGGTTTCAGGTCAAACAAGTGTATACGAGTTTGGAAAATATTCCTTAATATAGCTTTTGTAGGAAAAGTCTGTAAATTCAGAGAATATGGAAAATTTTGCACTTGAAAGGTTGTAAGAAAAATCGAATGAACGTTTAGATATAGCGACGTTTCTTCCAATTTCTCATCACAACAACTGATTGGATTGGAATGAAATTTGGCTTATAGATAGCTTTTTGTCTGTTACCATATAATGATACTTTTTATCCTGGGAAAATGTGAGGTTCCTGTGCTATTTTCAACAGTATTACGTGGGCAGCGCCGCTAGCATCAGCTGATAATTAATAAATTTGGCTTAAATATGTCACATACACAGGAAAAATTATATGTTGTTAATTACTAAAATAAAATTTTAAAAAAATTAAAATTTTGCGCACGATGACTGTAATTTCGCAGAATAATCACATTCATGGAAGCAACAAATATATAAATAGGTACATTAAAACTATCACATCTTTATCCCTAATAGGATAGAAAGAGCATTTTGGGTCTTGTGGCTTTAAGCAGATAAAGCCTAGGGCTGCAAGACTCAAAGTTCACGTTTAACTTGATGTGCAGTTTATTTAGCTTGGGCAAGAAAGTGGATGAAGGAATCGAAATAGTGATGGGTTGCTAGCCGCGACTTTCAAGAAAAATCTTGTTTAATGTAGAATAATCTTGATTTACGTCAGTCAATTTAAACTATGAGGAACGGAATGTTTATGGCTCATTTTCATTGGTCGATAACTCAGTCGATATACAGCATGCGGGGACTCCCCGTACGCGGGCTAGCGACCAATGAAAGCCATAAGTCGATACAGTGGTCGTTATGCCGACTGCGGTTATACCCTACATGCGGATAATACAATACTCTATCGAATAGTGAAAACATCTCCACGTATGCGTTCCGGAAATCCCTCGCACGCCGAATTCGAGCTACATCAACCAGTGACTATATACATATCTTGGTCTCGTGTTGAGAAACCCACAATATCATCTACTCCAGAATGATGGGTAAAATTGCCGGAAAGCGCAAGGTGAGACATCGCAAAATGTCATGGCTGATGAACATCCGACAATGGACTGGTATCAAAATGCTAGAACTACTATTCTGGCTTGCCATGGACAAATTAAGATTTAAAGACCTGACTGCCAATCTTCAGGAATGAAGCGGCACCTAAAGAATATAAATATAAATACATAAATATATATAGGGACAAATTACACTGATTGAGCTAGCCCTAAGGTAAGTTCGAGACTTGTGTTATAGGATACTAACTCAACGTTACTATATTTTATAACAAATACATACCTATATAGATAAACATCCAAGACCCAGGAAAAATTGAAAAGGGCCATTTTCCAACTTGCCCTGGCTGGGGATCGAACCCAGGACCTTCGGGTTGACGGTCTAGCGTGTTGACCTTTACGCCATGGAGGTCGTCGAAGAAGAAAAACTAGTGAAAACGGTTACCCGCATGCGTGCCCTATAGCACTATAGCATGCGTTTCAAAAATCTCCCGCATCCCGAATGCGTGACCAATGAAAATAAGATTAGAGTCGTTGACTCTAGTCTACAAACTACAAGTTGTGTAGCATATTCCAATAGGAAAATTGAAAATATAATTATGATTCATACGATAGTAAAATTATACAATTATTCTATTGTTTTGTAAAATTTACAGATTAGATGCATAAGTGGTTGATGTAAAGGAAAAGTGATGCTGAGAAAGCGTGACGGATCTATTTATTCTCTTTGCATGCTGCAAAACTGCAAAATAACTGTATTTGAAATGGATTGTTTGAAAAAAAACAAGCTATTTTCAGAGCAATGTGATATGTTAGAGGGTGGAGGATTGGCAATAATCTCATCTTTAGGTCTTAAGTCTCCACTGCAGGAGCACGACCCTCTTTGTACTACTAGAGCCTTATTTGGCCAGAGTAGTCACGGGATTTGGCCTACACTCTCCACGCTGGCGAGGCGGGTTGGAGAAGACTCCTCGATGTTTATGTGCTTTGTTCAGCTTATATTCCCTACGTCGCCTATAACAACATCCACGGAAAGACTTGGAGTGGTCCCATTCTACTCAGCCTGAAACCACATGGCGTCAAGAATCTAAAGAATCCAAGAAGTGATGCGGCTAGTAATCCGGAAGTATTTTGATTCCCTTCTTAGCTTCTTCTTAATTTTTGAATGGCTGAACTGATTTTAACCAAACATAGCTAAGAACTACCGCAAGTGAGCTTCCTTTCACGTTAAAAAATCGCATCGAAACCGGTCCATCTATTTGAGAGCTACGATGTCACAGACAGACAGACGTTTTTTGTCAGGGCTAAAAACAGATTTACCAACTAACTACACAATAACAGTTCGATTGTTTGTATAAAAAAAACTCAAGTGCTTTATTAGCATATTAGTAGCATTTTCATCGACTTTGTTTGGCTTCCGGAGAAAGAAAATATAGTAAGGAAATCACGTCATTTCACGTTTGTGAAGTGCGTGATTCAAATAGCCTTGGCGGAATGGTTGGTCGGATGGCCAAGCGATTTGAGGAGATACACTCATTTTCTATAAATTTTCATAAATTTTCTTTGCCCTGTGGCATTCGGCAGAGTAGGATAGGACAACTCCAAGTCTTCCCGTGGATATCGTAGAAAGCGACTTAGTAAATACGTTAAACAGAGCTTATAAACATCATGAGACCTCTCCAACCCGTCTGGCCAGCGAGGAGAGTGTAGGTCAATTCCTCTGACTGTTCTGACCAAGTATAGCTCTTGTGGTTTAACCCCTTACAAAAAAGGGGTATTATAAGTTTAACTTTAATGTCTGACTGACTGCTTGTCTACGGCGTCGTTGCGCTCGAACGGATCGAAGATTTTCGACGCTTTTTACTTGAAAGCAAGCTCCTTTGCCGTGGTTCTTAGCTATGTCTAATGGAAATCGGTTCAGCGGTTCAAAAGTTATGGGGTGAACGTTTAAAAGTCGTATCTTTTTATTTGCCTGGCGAATAAATTTTTATAAAAGTATATGTCTTGTTGTACAAAATGTTGAACTAACCATGTTTTCATATTTGAAAACGAAAAAAAAAATACAACTTTCGATCCGGGTGAAGAATAGGTTAAATAACGTTCTAATACTTCCTGTTGGATCCTCCTCCACTTTGACTGACATGTAAGATATTATTAAAGGTATTTCAATATCCGGCATGATGCTTACCTAAATAAAAATATACGTTGAAGATCACTCGGAGTACGCAAACCTGTTGACGATGACAAATTATTAGACGAACGAACTTGAACAATCCGGCGTTGTATGTATGTATGCGAGTATGTAAGTATGTTTTTAAGAAGAAAACTCGGGTAATTTTTAGGGTACCTTTATGGAAGTTAGAAGGCATGTAGGAGTAGCTAACAGAATTTTAATTTCAAATATACGCTGTAGTTCCGAGCAAACGAGCGAGCTTCTCTCATCATCATTCTTGTGCCAATACTGTCACCACTATCATCTAGTGAATCATAGATGGCCGTTCCACTATCCACCATCTGTGGACCCTGCTAGTAGAATTTGTGGTAGAACCACGCTATTGGCAAAACTCTGTTTTTCTAGTAGCATGAACGCTCTTGTTATACCCCTGGTGTTGCAGTTGAACTTGGGCAGCGATGATCGCTTACCATCAGGTGACCCGCTTGTTCGATTGTCGCTGCAGTTGATCATCATCAGGTCTTTTTGTCTCCACTGCAGGAGCACGACCCTCTCTGTACTACCAGGGCCATACTTGGCCAGAGCACCCAGAGGACTTGGCCTACACTCTCCACGCTGGCCAGACTGGTTGGAGACACATATATTTTTTTAAACTGTTGTTCTATTTTTTTCAGTAAGCGGTCGAGGTAAAGGTGACGGTGGAGCATCTGTGGCCCTCCTAGGAATGATGTTCGCGAAAGCCCTTGGTGCAGCCGGTATCGGGGGTTTGGGCCTTCTAACTATGAAGGTAAGGAAATTATACTGATTTCCTACTTTTGATTCACCTTATTTCCAACAAACAGCTCACTGGAACCAACTACACAGCTTATTGGAAGGATGTTAATTAAAACACCATGGTTTAATTACCATCCTTCCAGTGTTTGGACGAAGTTTAACCAATTGTTGTTATAGCGGCATCAGAAATACATGCAGCTATCACGGTTCATAAGATGCAGCCTGGTGATAGATGGTCATGACAGCGGAGTGTTAATTATAGGGTCCAGTTTTAACTTTTTGGGTACAGAACCCAGAAGGGATGGGTTCGAAGTTAAAGAGTGGTGGCCGTAATTATACCTTATTTTGGGTCCGTTTAGACAGAGTGCTCTCTGTCTAAACGGCGCAGTGGAAAGATTTTTTATGACTCTTGAAAACAAACTTTAAACTATTTGATCTATTCGTACATAGTGCAAGACACGAGGAAACGCAGAAGTGGAAGTGGTTAACGATTATCTCTGTCTGGGACATCGTTTATATTTTCTTGCAAACGGGCAAAAGAAAGAGCTTGAGAGACTCGTTCGGCTGGGATGTGCTGCTTTTGAAAAACTTACAGATATTTTTAATTTCCCTCTCCCACAATGCCTGATAATCAAGGTATTCAACAAGGTTATCATCATCATCATCTGAGCATATTTCTGGTCGCATCCTCAGCGTCAACGCTTCAGAGCCCGGGTGCGGTTCCTAAAATAGAAGATTTGACGATGTTACTGGTTTTTGAAGGTATTCAACCAATATGTCCTACCTATACTTACTTACGGTGCTGAAACATGGACGCTTACATAATAAAACATGCATATAATTAAGGTTGCTCAAAGAACGATGTTCGATGAGCCATGCTAGAGATTCACTGCAGAACTAAGGTCGCAAGAAGCAGGCGCATTTTAAAACTTTATTACTTAAATATTTAAACACCTCGGGACATGATTTAAGAGTTATTTTTTTCAATATATAAATTAAAAAAAAAGAACATATTTAGATTGATTATAGAGTACGAGTAAGTAGTGGATGAGAATGGCATAGGACGGTGGAATGGGTTCCCTTTATCTGGCAGAATCTTGATAGTCCGAATTTCATTTGGCATAACATACTTGGCAGAATCAGATCTCTAATCCGCTATTATGCATCATAATAATTAGGGGGACCCTACAAGATGGTAGGAAATGGTAAAAAAAAGGGAAGCCTATGCCCAGCTGTGGGCTAAAAATGATGATGATACTCAAGTCAGTAGAATTTGATTTTTTTACTATTTGCACAATATCATTTCCTATTTATCTTTCAAAGATATTATGAGCATTATCGTAACTAACATTGGCCGGCGGTAATTGGTAAAAGTGAATAATTACCAGACCCGCTTGTGCGATAGCGTGACAGCTAACGCCCGCGTTCCGGATATGGCCATATTGATTTTTTGTCGCATTTTTTTAAATTAATTTGCTTTCACCAGTTATATAAGGTAGATGAAGGAAGGAAGTGCCTACATTGAAATAAGTAACTTTATTTTAGAGCAAGCGTTGTAGTTTTATTAATTAACATAAATTATTAGTAAAGAAGTGATTGTATTAAATTCGCGTAAGATCCAAGTTATGTCAGCACCATAAACTTTATCAGAAAATGAAGCAAAATTAAAATAAAGTAAAAAACAATAACATTTTTATTTATTTTGAAATGGGATTTTAGGCATTTAAGAAGTAATTATAATGCGTGATTTTAGTACATGTTAACAGATACTTATCTACCTTTATTTAAATAGCTAAAGGTGCCTTTGCAAAAAATAGAATAAAAAGTATTCCAATACACTCGGTTTTTTAATAAAATTAAAGTTTTACGTAGACCGTTTCTCGTGCCTCACGTAGTATAAACATTAGGTACAACTTTTAAATGATTGTCATAAAGCCGTCCACAGTAAACACGACTCAAACACAATAAAATGTTAACGACGTGACAGCACACACTATATTTTTGGTCGTTGACGTGTCGTGTGTGCCCGCTTTAATGACGTCACGTAGTTTGCGTAAAGGTTGTCGAAGCGTGATTGGTTAGGTGCGTTTTCGAAAACTACGTTTTATAAAAAAAAAACACTGAAACTACAAGTCACGCGTAAAAGGGCGTCCTCACTTGTTCTATATACAACTTATAAAGGGACATGCCCGTAAAATTCAAACCAGGGGCCTAATTTTTTAAAATGTTTTATAGTCGATAGTTTAATAAAATTTTAAAAAAAATTGCATTGTCATACAAAAGCTCTATGAACGAATTTACTGGTCTCTCTCTTTAGGCTTCTACCTATGATGTTTTGATGTTATTGACATACAATCTTATACTATAACTTTCTTATTTCGGCTGGAGCAGACAGAGCATTTTGGGTCTTGCAACAGCTATAAACAAAAAGAGCTCAGGGGCTCAAAGGTGCTACTTAAATTGAAGATTTTTGCTAGCTGAATCGAATATTAACATTATTCCTATATTATTATCACCTATTCCTTGATGATATACTAGCTGGTGCCCGCGACTTCGTTTGCGCAGGATTATCGTTCAAAATCTTTATAAATTGTAGCCTATGTGTTATTCTGATGTTTAAGCTATATTATTGTAAAGATTTATTAAAATCCATTAAGTAGTTTTTACGTGAAAGAGTAACATACATCCATCCATACTTACAAACTTTCGCGTTTATAATATTAGTAAGATTATAAACTAATGCCACTTTAATTTATAATTTTTGCTAGCTGCTTCCGCTATAAACATAAATCGCATTATCGCCAATTCCTTGACGAGATATGATAAGCTAATCCTTCAAAGCCGTTCCTTAAAACTAAAAGGCCAACGACTGGAAAATATATCTACGTGATGGATATGTTGTTCAAAGTAAGAATAAGTTTATCATTTTGAATAAACTTGTTAAAAAGTTTAGTCTTGAAAGTTGGAACATACTAATTTATTTTATTCTTTTGCTCGGGCTTTCTAAGGCTCAAACTTGCGTTACGTGTGTGTACGAGTATGTTTGTTATACATAATAAGCAAGATGCGTGAAAAAGAATTCGTAACTCTACATTAAAGAATTCTTAGCCAATAGAATGCAAAGTAAAAACGCGTTGTTGCTTTTTAGGGTTCCGTAGTAAACAAGGAACCCTTATAGTTTCGCTATGTCTGTCTGTCTGGCTATCCGTCTGCGGTTTTAATCCGTTACTATTAGTACTAAAAAGCTGTAATTTGGTATAGGTATGTATATTATAATCATAACAAAAAACCCAGAAGAAAATTTATAGACCAAATAAAAGAAAAATTAAACGTGAAAACATATAAAGAGGAAGAACTTAGCGGAAGGAAGAGAGACATGGAAAGCACTCCACCGACAAGAGCCCAGCTCTTAAATATAAGAGAGAGAACAAAAAAGTAGTAAAATCAAATATTGAAAAAAATATGCTAGCTCCCATACAAATTAAGTAGAAGTAAGTTCAGAAGATCGTGACAAATTTATTACCTCTTTCTTTTTGGATGTAGTTTAAAATAGTAATAAAACTCGACAAAAGATTTTTAAAACGGACGGACGATATTTGGATTTTAAATTTAGTTTTTAGTTCAATTGTAATTAATTATTTTTCTATAATGTATTATTTGAAATAATAAAACAAACAAGGAAATTAACAAAAACTAAGCTAATAACTTAAATTATTTAATAATTCATTATTGTTTTTTTTTTTTTAATAAAATAGGTACAGTCAATTTTTTTTTATCTGTGATTATTATTATTGTGCGGATTAACAGCAATATGCATTTTATTATGAAATAATAATAAGGTTATACATATATAGGACTACCTTTTTATTCAATCAACAATCACTAAAACTAAAAAAAAATCATTACTTACATAAAAGGACTATTCTAAGGAAGCTGTGTCAGCATTGCTCGTAAACATGCGTGACACTACGTAAAACGAGCAAATAAGTACCACATTTATTTTATAGCAATGGTTTAGGATGCCAGATAAATAGAGGAAAAAGTAACAGATTGATGGATGGTATGAAGGAAGGGTAGGATCATTAAAAGAGTATCAAAAGAGTTGATATGTGATATAACGAAAGGCAGTAAACTGTTAGCAATAATCCGCTAGATGACCACAAGGCAAATCAGTTTCTCTTTTTTTTTAAACGTCCAAACAACATTTTCTATAATTTTTTTATGAAATACAAAAGCGTGACGTCATGATTTTTTCAAGTCAAATAGCTCTCTTAATATCACTTTTTCATTATTTATAAATCTAAAATCATGTTGAAATTGGATATAAATGATTAATGAAAGTCACACAATTTGGTGACGTTTTATTTTATGAATTGTACCAAATTATTTTTGACCTAGTCATCTACCCAATTTTATTTTTTATTTTTATTTATATTTATTAAGGTACAATCACAGATATCAGAATGTGCCTAATATATAGTGCATTTCTATAGTCAATATAATTCTGAGATCCTACAACAGATTGTACACGACATTATAGAGATTATACATGCAGCAAACAATTCAAACAGAACAATAATAAGGAAAAAATAAGTCTAAGATTAACTACAGTATACTATACCTACTACTTACTAATTGTATTGAAAAACAGAGTTTTTAAATTTTGATAAACCATCAGCAAATAAATTGTAATGTTTGTATGTGCTTTTAAGTGGAAAATAGTATGAAAAATTTAATAAACTTAATTATTGTGCCAATTTCTTGTAATAAAATGAAATAAGCTTTTATATAGGCAGAAAGAAGAAGAGTAATAAAAAAATATTGATCGTGCGTCGTTCTGCGACCAAACAGCAGATGTTCTGAAGAAAGGGGATGTAATGAGTACCCATAACCGGAGAGCATGCATGAAAAGAGTTATGAGTGTTGACGAAGCAAAAGAGGTTTGCAAGGATCGTAGTAAGTGGAAATCTATAGTCTCTCCCTCCATGGGAAACAGGCGTGAAAATATGTATTTACGTATGTCTATATGAAATTAATTGTTATAATTGTAGCATGACATCGGCGACAGCAGGCGCTGACATCTACCAATATCTCGCTCTACGTAATAATGACGAGCAGGATGGCACTATTGTCTATCGCGAGATATGAACCATATCTGTGTTTATGAACGGTGCCATGCTGCGGTGGCAGAAACATGACATTTAACACTTTATAAATAATAAATAAATAAATAAATATATAGGGACAAATTACACTGATTGAGCTAGCCCCAAAGTAAGTTCGAGACTTGTGTTATGGGATACTAACTCAACGATACTATATTTTATAACAAATACATATATAGATAAACATCCAAGACCCAGGACAATTTGAAAAAGGCCATTTTCCAACTTGCCCTGACCGGGAATCGAACCCGGGACCTCTGGGTGGCGGACTAGCATGGTGACCACTACGCCACGGAGGTCGTCAAACTTTACTAAGTATCAGTCAAGATAAAACATTATATGACCATTACACTCTGTCCCTCGGGATTTGTAGCAAAAATAAACACGTGCGTGTCGTAATGTCGTTATGTACAATGGAATTGTACGACAAGCTTGCATTATTTTTATGAATACCTTTGACAAATTACTAATGGGCTAATGGGCTGTTTGAGTTAACTAAACAGATTTCACTCCTAACATTACGTTGAACAAAATCGACTGCCTTCATGGTTCAGTGTTCAAAGCGTTCGTCTTGGATCTGGAGGTCATGGGTTCAAATTCCACTGAAAAACATTATTTGTGAAAAGTCGCGTTCCCAGTCTGGTTAGGATATTGCAGGCTTGAATCACCTGATTATCCTAAAAGAAAGATGATTCCGCGTTTCGGAAGGCACGTATAAACTGTGGGTCTGAACGCCATCTAGCGTTTAATCATCAAACTACCCAAGGATTAGTTTTGGTTTACCCTTAGGTTGCGAAGGTCAGACAGCAGGGTCTCTGTGTAAAATTAGTAAACTACTCAAATATCCTTGGTTAGGTAGCGGACCCGAGTATATTAATCCAGGGTAAAACAAAACAGCCACTGGAGTCGAACCTTGAATCTTCTCACAACGCTCTTTGTCTACTGGACAAGCGCTCACTATCGCTAGGAAGCGAAATTACCGAATCAAATTTTTTCTGTCCGAAAATTTGACAATTTTTTCTGTCTGTTGGCCGCTGTTACCACCTCGGACAAATATTAGAAATTTCGATCCAGCGAAATAAAATTTGCTATGTCAATAATTATTTCACGAAATGTCAATGCGTGTAAGGCTGTAATTCATAATGGGTCCCGCCATGAAATCATGGGTCCCTTGTATGTCTTAAAGAATTTCATTCTAATAAAGTACTTTGTACTGAAAAGAGAATAAAATGTCACAAAAAAATGACACTTGTCTTTGATCATGATCGTTTCAACGTGATTTTATTAATATAGATAGAAATACTAATAATAGGAGCGCTGACTCTAAGAAACTTTGACGTCACTATGTGCTATTTCATACAAATCCTATTATCTGATATGACTTGTTGGAAAATAGCGGATTTTTTTTTAACCATAGAGAAGCTGTATTTTTTTCTTCCTGCGCAGATCGTAAAAGCCAATCGAGGAAAACTAAATGTTTTATTAAAAAGCAAATGTTATGACAATGCACCTAAAGCATATTCATTTCTAACCTTGTACACAAAATTACAACATAATTAGGTAAATAAATAAATATATAAGGAAAAATTACACTGATTGAGCTAGCCCTAAAGTAAGTTCGAGACTTGTGTTATGGGATACGAACTCAGCGAGACTATAAATTATAACAAATAAATATATTATAGATAAACATCCAAGTCCCAGAACAATTTGAAAAAGCCATTGCCCTGACCAGAAATCGAGCCAGGAACCATACATTTTATTTCTCTGTTGAAAGTAAGAGGAAAATATAGTACAAAATATTACGTTCTTTTCCTTGGAAACGGAGTATTACAGGTTGGTTCCTAGAAAAGAGGGAAAAATTTTTATACTCAATCCGGAGCTTCTGTGAATATTGCTAAAATTGTCGTATGTTACTAGTCGCGTCTTTGACAATATTTGAATTTTATATATACCTATGTAATAATTTACCAACTTCCAAAAAAGGAGGAGAATCAGTTCGTCGCCATCTTTTTTATGTATGTTCACCGATTTTTTGAAGACATTAGAATCGATTTGGAAAAAAATTTTTTTTTTGTTTGAAAAGGCATTATTTTCAAGTGGTATAATAATCGTAAGAAATGTTATCAAAATCGGTTGAGTAGTTTAATAAATAATTTTTAAAAACTAAAAACGGTGGCGTTTTAGATTTGATAAATCATCCCCATTTTTCAAACCACCCACCCATCAAATGGGATTAGTGTATGAAAGACCCACCGTTTTTATTTTTGAAAAATTATTTATTTATTAGATTCTGTACGGTGTCTATCGCACATTTTGTAAACGGAGCGAATGAGGTAGTGTATTACTGTTACTTTTATTTAATTTTCGATGTTCCCATCTTAAATAACTTATGAACTTTGTGATTCCGGTGAAGAATTTTTTTCACATGTTTTGGTTTACAATAAAGTAAACAGAGGAAAAATGCCCGAGCGTCTTACTATCTCAATCAATTATCAAAAAACAAAAGACTTAAAGCTAAAGTTGAATCAGAGCAAAATGTTATTTTTGAATCCTTCCAAGGCTCCTTTCTGTCTGAACAGATCCTTACAAAGAAAAATTTAACCAAATTAGTGCACGTCTTGGAATGTTTGGAACTTACGCTCGGTACTTACCTACCTAACTCTGATCGTTGAGTGTCCACACTTCTGGTTTTTATTGGATGATTTGGTCAACTGATCGATCTGGTCAACAACAAAAGACATTTCTAATGTCAAAAATACGTGCTGCAAGTATTTTTGGCATTAGAAATGTCTTTTCGTTGGCTTCGATTTCACGAAAAAGAGTGATCCCCTTATATCTCGGAGAGCTGTAAAGATATGATATTCAAAAAAGGCTCAAAAGACGAGTGTTCATGACAACAATGTTTTTCGAATGAGGCGTTTTCTTTAAAAAAAAAATTAGTTCCTTCGCGTGACCTAGATGCCGCCAGCAATCACATAAATAGATCTGTCAATGTCTAATTCATATAAAATATTCATAGTGAGAGTTTGTCTTTGGAATCAAAGAGAATATAATCACTACGTTTTGGAATATTTAATATTTTTATTTTATTTAATTCAGTTACAAATATATTATTGTTTGTAAATAATGTAAATATGTATTTTTTTACTTAAATAATAGCAAAATACAAGATTGGTTAATTAATTACAAATTTACTACAAGTATTGAACCAAACGGCCTCTTTTATTTTTGACAGAACGATTTCAAACTCTTAAGCGCCATCTTTTATCAATGTTTTTAAACTCATTTTTTTTTTCACTGGAAAACGCCTCATTCCGTAGATTAATTTCCAATGCCCTATAGTCGTGTAAGGCATGAAATCTGAGATATTTTATATATTTGGAACAATAGACTACTGAGTCACAGAATTACTAAGTGCCCCCTTTTCTAAAAGTAACGTGATTACTAGTCAGCCTGTAAATGTTTTTTTTTCTTTTACAGGCCCTTGCAGTATCAGCCCTAGCTCTGATGCTGTCAGCCATCGTAGGAGTAAAGAAACTAACGTCTCATGAAGAACATGACGATCACCAGGTCATCTACGCCGGCCACCACGGACATCACAGGAGAAAACGAAGCCTCGACACGCCCTTGCCTTACCAGGGTTGGACGCAGTACGCGAAAACGTCATAAGATAGTTTAGACCTCTCGTTAAACCATTTTGATAAATTAGGAAATATGTTTAACTTTACTATTCTAGCACTTTGAAACTCTAGCGCTGATCAAAATTGCGCAGAATTCAAAAATTAGTATTCTACTCATGCGCAGCATCCTCTCTACATTTCACTCAGCGCTAAACTTACGTGCCGTTTTAGTAAACATATGAAACATATTTTTTGAAAATATTGCGATAAATTTGAAGCCATTTTGACCTTTGGTACTAACTACCTTTGATTGGTGTTTGGTAACTAATAGTGTCTAATTGTAAACCGACTTGCAAAAAGGAGGAGGTTATCAAATAAAAACCATTAATTGTGCAAACGAAACTTCTTAGTGCCGTTTAAAACATTAAAATTACAAGTGGTTTCCCCCAACTGTCATACCTTTATATTTTCGTGATAATGTGTTAGTAGTCATTTCATAAATGTCATTTTTTTTAAAAATATGAGGCCTCCTTGTGCTCAGCAATGGACTTATTACGGCTTAAATCAAGCTGATAAAATTTCAATATTTATAATTCAATGAAAAGAAAGTGGTTTAAGTGTGATTGAATTGTATGTAGCTTTTTTGGTTTAGTTTTGTGTAAAGAAACCATAACTCATTATCGTCAGATTGTTTTGCGAGCCGTTCCATTTTTATCGTCACAGTTAGGTACCTATGTTATTTCTATTCGGCCAGCATTATTTTTTATTCTTTCGGCTTAAAAAGTTTATGGGTGAACACAGCTGGTGCGGTTGAACATTAAATACTTTTTTTAACAAAACGCAAATTACTTTTTAGCGAAATGGATGTTATCAAAATGTGTTTTAACGATTGTTCTATAGTTAGAGTTATTAATTGTAAATAATATAAAAATAATGAGCGACTGTGCGAACGAACTATTTATTGTTATTTATAAAACAATTAAATTATTTGAACAATGTGTTGAATTTATTTATTTATTTTACCTCGTTGATACTTCTAAGTCTTTTTAATCAAAAATAGTAATACTGTTTTTTTCTTCTTTAATACTTACTATAACTATCATGGACTGCACCAGTTATAACAACTATGCACATGATAAAAAAAACTCGTATTATTTGTATAAATACTGATTGTGTTTATGAACAAACAATAAGAGAGTTTATTCATACAACTTGTAACGAAAAGGAAAAAAACAACGCGAAAGGGATTAAACGTAATAATCAATGTGAACAACTTTTACTACGGGACCATCCCTGAAATTGCAAAAAGAAACTGCAGCTCATACATTTTAGCACGGTAGGTATTTAATTTTGTATGGAGCTGGCCATTTTTTATGTAATTTCGGGGGTGGTCGCATAGTAAAAGTTGTTCTTGTCATAGTAAAATTCGGGTGGAGACCTCCTTTCCGTTACACGTTGTAGAGCGAAATTAAAAATTATCTTTCTCGACTCTATACAAGAAAATAAAACAAATTGGATAATTACGTTAAAGGAGAAAAATAAAAAAGGAAATTGTGATACAAAGACTTCAAGTACTGACTTACCTTAGCAATTCTTTAGTATAAACTTTCTAACAATCAGTCCAATTAAAATCTTTTGTTACGCAAGTTATCACAAAAATAATGGAGCAAAAAGTACCTATCTTTAGACAAAACCAATGAAACTTTCAACGGAATGAAAGGAAAATAAACTATAAAATTAGAGCCACCTTTTTCCAAGTTTATTTTTTCTAAACGACTTTCACTTTTAGACTTTTATGGACGAACGCTTTTATAATAAATACATTTTCGTACACTTTTAACACAATTTTTCTCTTCAATGGCGTTATGAGAGGTTATTAGGGTAATTTTCACCTAAACTTAGTACGTTTGGTACAATAAAGAGCAAGATAGGTAATAAACATTTTCTTCTGAAGTCTATTTCTATGAAAATGGAATTTAAAACATTTATGAAATTTAAAAGGCGTAACATAGGTATGTCAAAGAATAATAATAAAAACGGCAATAGATTTTGCGCCTGCCAAAACCTATTTAAGGGTACACCTTTCATAGGTATATCCAGGAATGGGTTATGGTGGGAGCGCCACATGGTATCAACTTCTCCAAAGGGCCTCTACGTGTTGGATCTGTATCCCCACGCAAGCCTCTCAAAGGACCAGGGTGAAAAGACCCGTGAATCTAAAGGTGATAAAAATGGCGCAAATATGTAGACATTGGAGAAAAGCTAAGCAGTTTGGTATCAGAAGGACATTAAGAACGCAACAGCACTTGACAGATCGAGTTAGCAGTGTGTTGTGTCCAGCCTTTGACCTGACAAGGGGACTTACGAAACAAAGAGACAGAATTGGAGAGCAGATTAAAAAAAAAGATATATCGCGATCCCCTTTTCAAAAAAATTATAGTGATTTATTTTTGGATCTCTTGACTGTGAAAGCTCTGCAACATGTTTAACCTCTCGTATGCCGTTGCGTAGATCTACGCTAGAATGCATTGTTTAAACTATAGTGTCTGATATTCCAGCATACAAGGGAATAAGTGTCTATCTTTTAGGTACTAAACATTTCATCATCATTATCAGCAGCTCTTTTTGTCTGCACTGCAGGAACACGACCCTCTCTGTACTACTAGAGCCATACTTGGCCAGAGCAGCCAGAGGCTATGGCCTACTCTCCTCGCTGGCCAGATGGGTTGGAGCGGTCTCATTGATATTTATAAGCTTTTTTTAATTAATATCATAATTTTTAAATTGTATATGGGTCAAAGTTACCTGAAATAAATGTTTTCTTTTTTAGCTTTTATTTTTTAAGTCGCCTTCTACGACGTCCACGGGAAGACTTGGCCCTATTCTACTCTGCCAGAAACCACACGCCGACATAAATTGTACTGGACTTCTAATACAAGGTCATCTCAGAAACGACAGGTTAAATTTTAATGCCAGTAGGTCTTAATTATTCTTCTGAAAACGTACGTACTTTTTGGTACTTATACGTACCTAGTTCTTAATAAAAACCAAAAAGTACAGACGGGTTGCTACGCCAGCTAGAGATTCATTACTATGTCATCATTAATACGTGTAATTGATGAGTATAAGAAGCCCACTCAGTGGCCCGACGGGGGTGTGCATTACAAACGCTTTTGGTCTCCCATACAAGTTGACCGATCAGCTAATCCGAGATTGTATGTAAAGCCAAAAAATATTTTTCATCTTTCATATGTTACTTGGGGAAAGTTGTTCTCTATATATATAGTTTTGGTATATTTTGTTAGACCTTATTAATGTATTTTTTTATAAAATATAGTACCGTTGAGTTAGTATTCTATAACACGAGTCTCGAACTTAGTTTAAGGCTAACTCAATCAGTATGATTTGTCCGTATACATTTTTTTTTAAATAGCCTGATGTTGTGTCCCACTGCTGGGCAAAGGCCTCCCCTTCTCCTCTCTATCTATCTCTATCCCGAGCAATTTACTGCCATCCATTTATTTATTTTTCAAAAATGTCTCACGCTTATCCGTGCTTCGGAAGGCACGTATAAGCCGTTGGTCCCGGCTGTCATCATTGCATGGCAGTCGTCAAGCTATGTCAGATGCCTTTAGGCAGCTTGAAAATCTGACACTAGTGTTGGCCACGTACACACACGAAAAAAAAAACAAAAAAGTACCGAAAAGTACATAAGTATAGACGAATTGCTATTGCTGTTAACCAGAGATTCAAAACTATGCTATTATAAGAGTAATGGTACCTAAGTAGAACCTCCTCCATACCTGTTCAACAGTATTAAATTTTTCTAGAAATTTTACTAGCGCCATCTTTCATTTCGATTGAAAATTAAAAAACTACACTACCTGGTGAAAGTGAAATTTTTACCAAGTACGAAAAGGTTCATCAAACTGCTAGTAGATGTCGCTACAACTATGTTGGTTATGCTTTTTGAAAGTACGTAAGGAGAGAATGGTTGTGCTTCTCTACCTAGCAGCACAAACATTAGTAAGTAGTATTTTATGTTTTTCCCAGGTGTCGCTATAGAAGCAACCACATGGCAATTTTTGCGGATTTGAAGAATTTGAAACTCGTCTAAAACACAACTCGGAACTCGTTTAAAAAGCAACTCGTCTAAGTTGCAGGTAGTCTCAAATGTTATTTTGGCTAAATTGCAGCTGACCCTATGTTATTATGTCTACTGCTGAAAGTGGTCTAAATATCAATTCGTAAAGCAGCTTAAGCAGCAGGTTAAGCTGTTAAAGCTACAATAGGTAGTTACCCGGTATTACTTACTTGTACCTAAGTGCACATAAATCCTTACTTTTATATATAAATGCGAAAGTAACAGTGTTTGTCTGTCTGTCTGTTACCTTTTCACGTTTCAATCACTGAACTGATTTAGAAAAAAAATGGTATGGATATAGTTTGAGACCTGGGTAAGGACATAGAATAAATAGTTTTTATCCCAAGAAATATCCATAAAAGGGATGAAAAGGGTAATTGAAATGTTTATGGAAAATCCTATTTTGTATACAAAATTGTATACGTCTCGTTCTACAATTGACACAGACAAGAGTTTGGCATTCAATTATAGACCGCATCATTTCAAAAATTTAGTATACTAGCTTTTACTAGCGACTTCGTCTGCGTAAATTCAGTACTTTGTAATAAAGTCTATTTTTGTATGCAAAATTGGATCCCTCGTACAAAGGTTCATTCCTCTAAACTTAGATTTACAAATTTAGTATAATAACGTGTAACTTTTGAGATATACACTAGACATTATTACAAGAACAGCAATAGCAAAAGCATCGTTAATAAAAAAGAAAAAAATACTTTTTTTATTATTTATTCTATGTCCTTTCCCGGTTACAAACTGTAACCACACCAATTTTACCTAAATCGGATCAGTGGTTGAGTGGCGCCCTCATTTGAAAATAATTGGCCAAGTGCGTGTCAGGCCACGCGCAGTGTAGGGTTCCGTAGTTCCGAATGCCAACTTTGAGTTTATGCCACTAAAAACGTTTAAAAACTAATTATCTATTGAATTTGTATGAAATTTCTTTTTCCGAGTACATTTTATAAGTTGATCGCCTATAACTTTTCAATTTGTATACCCTACTTAGCTCTGATAGTTTTCCTTTAAACTACCTTATATATACTATAGCTGTGAATTATTTCACGTGGCCATATATAACCGTTTAGCAGATAGAGGGGGGGGGGACACACTTGCCACCAACAAAAATTTTCACTTTAAACCCAAATATTTCAGAAACGGATCCCTAAATCCGAAAATGGTGTTAACAAGCTCACAATTTTTTTGAAAGACCTATTCAACGACACCACACACAATGTGTTTGTCGAGAAAAAAAATTGACTACCTCTTTACTTGTATGGCAGCTAACCTAAAAAAAAATATTTTTCCAGATTTTATTTTACGACTTTTTCGCCATGATTAATATACATATCCATGCTAAATTACAGCCTTCTAGTACTTGTAGTTTCTGAGTAGGACCGCGGACAGACAGACAGACAGACATGGCGAAACTATAAGGGTTCCTTGTTTACTACGGAACCCTAAAAATGATTAAAAGTAAATATGGTGATAATTAGAGATGCGCCGAATATTTGTATGGTTTTCGGTATTAAGCAAGATTTTTGTTATATTAAAAAAGTATGAAAAAAGATTGTAAACAAAAAAGTCCCAAGGACGTGATCTTTTACGCCCACTTATATTGCAAACACAATTAAGTTAATAAATTCAATATTTTAGTAATGATAAGTTTTATTTCTAACTTAATCATGCGATGTTTCGAAGCAAAGTGACAGCAGCGACATGTTTACGCGGCAAAACAAAGTAATGGTAAACCGAATAATTCGGCCGAATTTTCGGTTCGGTAATAGTCGAAACGAATATTATTCGGTATTCGGTTATTCGGTTTAATAACTATTCGGCGCATCTCTAGTGATAATAAAAAATTTGCCTTCCAACATTTTGTAGAAAGACCTTTATTAATTTACGAATAACCTTTGAAAGTAATTGCGTTAGTCCATTTAGTTTTAAAACGAGTTTTCGCCAAAAGCGGTCACTCGGCGAAATCTCGTTTTAAAACTAGACGAATTATCAATAATACTTTTAAACTATTTATTTCAAATGAGGGTGCCACTTCTGCTACCATTTTGCCTTAAAGAGGCAACAAACAGACAGACAAACAGAGTTAATTTCGCATTTATATTATATTAGTAAGGATATATGTGACAGCGCGACTCAATTCCAGATTTTTGCTCTAAATATTTGTTTGAAAAGTGAAACGCAGATTTGACTAGATTTCTCATCTCAGGGATATCCTCCCTCTGCGACGGAAGCGGTCATTATGGCTCAGAGCTGATTTCTCGGCGATCTAGCCGGACTTCTGTGGAGTACACTCACGTACAACTTCTGCTATGATAGAAATATTTGATTAAATAAAAAAAAAAGCCCACGTATTGAGAACCCTTGTTTTTGAAGTTTGTCATAAAGAGTCATCAAAATACTTTACTTGTTATTAGATTATATAATATATCAGGTCTTTTCTCCCTCAATTAAAATACATCTAAAAACAATAACATAAACAATCCTCTCAATTACTGGCCGGTTAACTGGAAGAGATCCCTATACGGGATAAGTCCACCGTTGTATGTTTACTTTTCAACCGACTTCAAAAAAAGGAGGAGGTTATCAATTCGACGTGTATATATGTTTTATGTATGTTACCTCATAACTCCGTCAAATATGAACCGATTTTAAAAAAATATGTTTCGTTTTAAAGAATGCATTGCAAGGTTGGTCCCATGTAATTTTTTTTAAGATCGGAGAAAAGGTCTTGGAGCTGGAGACCGAAATACCTCAAAAAAGACAAAGTAGCTCAAATATTTGTGTATGTTACCCCATAACTTCGTCAAATACGAACAGATTTAAAAAATATATGTGTCCTTTTAAAGAATGTTTTGCAAGGTTGGTCCCATGTAATTTTTTTTAAGATTGGAGAAAAGGTCTTGGACCTGGAGACCGAAATACCTCAAAAAAGACAACTGTAGCTCAAATATTTGTGTATGTTACCTCATAACTTCGTCAAATACGAACAGATTTAAAAAATATATGTGTCCTTTTAAAGAATGCTTTGCAAGGTTGGTCCCATGTAATTTTTTTTAAGATCGGAGAAAAGGTCTTGGACCTGGAGACCGAAATTCCTTATTAACAGACAACTGCTGCTCAAATATTTGTGTATGTTACCTCATAACTCCGTCAAATATGAACAGATTTAAAAAATATATGTGTCCTTTTAAAGAATGCATTGCAAGGTTGGTCCTATGTAATTTTTTTTAAGATCAGAGAAAAGATCTTTGAGCTGGAGACCGAAGTTCCTCAACAGACAACTGCAGCTCAAATATTAATAATACCTTCTTTTTTGTATGCTCATATCACTTTCCGTCTAATGATTTCATGTTTGTTTGGAAGAATCCCTTATAAGATTAGTTTCTTATAATTTGAATGAAGATCTGATGAAGGGTTTTGGATCTGGAGAATAAAACTCCGGAAAGAAAGACAGCAAGTCTCTTGTAAAAAGTGCAAAGTTAATGTTTTGTATTTTTTTTTAAATATATACCTACTGCAGATATATTTGTAGCATCTTGTGACAAGGTAACACAGCCGTCCACGATGCCAAGAGGGAAACAAGCATACGGCCCACTAGAGCAATATGTTATGTCATAAATCCGTTGGTTCAAGCGCATGGAACAGAGAAATCATCAGATCACAATACGCAGTCACGTAATTTTTTCTGTCTGTGGCTTCATATTTTTATTATTATCGCAGTATCAAATAAATAAATAAATATATAGGTACAAATCACACGGTAGAGCTAGCCACAAAGGAAGTTCGAAACTTGTGTTTTAGGTTACTAACTTAATGATACTATATTTAATTAAAGAAATACATCTTATGCCGTTTACCTTAAACGAGCAATTCTTGTAGGTATATATATTTATATATATTTAAATTTCTGTGATCTTGAAAATGGCTTTAACGATTTCGCTGAAAATTGGTATATGGGGGTTTTCGGGGGTAAACAATCGATCTAGATTAATCTTATGTTTGAGACAAATCACACGGATAGAGCTAGCCACAGAGGAAGTTCGAAACTTGTGTTTTAGATTACTAACTCAATGATAATATATTTAATTATAGAAATACATCTTATGCCGTTTACCTTAAACGAGCAATTCTTGTAGGTATATATATTTATATATATATAAATTTCTGTGATACAGCATACAATAAATAAATGCAATGAGCTTAGTTCTCTGCCTGCTAAAAGATGTGAAATAATAACTTTTTAAAAAAAATAATAACCGACTTCAAATCGAAATGCACTAAAAAGCAAAAAATAATAATTATTTATATCAGATGACTCTGAAGTTCTGGGTAAAAAATCTCTATAATACTCATTATTTATTTGGAGTCGGTGCCAATCTAAGTACCTATTTAACATTGAAATCATTCTTGAAGTACTTTAGAATACGCCACGGGAATCGAAATAATGTGAAAAACGCATTTTATCTGCAAATAATATTACATTAGTAATTATTAATTTAAAATTGCCTAAGCCTCAACAACTCAAAAAAGAGCTCTATAGCAAAGAACACTCTCGATTGAATACTTTTGTAACAAGAAAAATCAAATTCGGTTCATCGATTTGGGAGCTACGGAGCTACGACGTGGTATTACTCGTACATGAACTGGACTCTGAGGCAGGAAGATTGGCACCGACTCCAAATAAATAATGAGTATTATAGAGATTTTTTACCCAGAACTTCAGAGTCATCTGATATAAATAATTATTATTTTTTGCTTTTTAGTGCATTTCGATTTGAAGTCGGTTATTATTTTTTTTTAAAAGTTATTATCTGATTTGTATGTGTTCTTTCTTTTGTACAATAAAGCTTTATAAACAAACAATAGTAGATTGCGCTACAAGAGGTAAAAAAAAAGAAATGATCGATCACGTAAACAAAGATACGAGTAAGTAGAAGTTGGTGCCCTTCAAAAAATTTTTCTTATTAGTTCTTGAATGAAAATGACACCAATGGTTAGTATCTGTCAGTTGAACTCTGATAAGGTATAGATAGGTGTTCTACTTTTCCTTATATTCTGTATTTACTAGTTTAAGCTGATAAGTATTTGCTAGTTTTTCTCATAAATGTAGATGAAAAGTAGAGTGTGCTACTCGGGTACGGTAATATTTTTACTTCGGGCCTAGACATGAATCCCTCGCTTCACTCTGGATTCCACCGGAGAATCACTCGCTACGCTGTGGAATCCTTCATTTTGGCTGGATTCAAAGTAACGCCCTCGCGTTAAAATTATAACAGTAGCACAATCCAATAAGTAAGTTATATTTCAACATGTACCTTGGAATTTTTTTTAAAAAATCGGACATAAACTACCCTGAAAAAAAATTAAGTACCTATATTTTGGGAAAAGTAGGTGTTAATTTATAAACGGTGATTTTTCATTTGTTTTGAAGCCGAAAGCCACTTCATAGACATCGTTAGTAAGACCTAATTAGCTAGTCAAAATAAAAATTCTGAAACAAAAAATGTTGCCTAAAACTGGAAAGTAAAATTGTGAGATCAATTAGTAGTACCGCCGCCATACAACGCCCGCCGGCCGGCCGGGGTCATCGACATTACGCACCCGGCGGCCGGCGTATAACTATGTGGTCTCGATCAAAAATCATTTACGCAACTTTTTTATCTTATGACATACAGAAATTTGGATTACATATATGGATAGAGGAATTTATTTACTATACGACATTTTTTTCCGAAACCAATAAAAAGTCAGCGTGTATATCTAAATTGTGATGCAATCTATTGCGTTTTGTTGTGCAGTGTACTCTGCAAAACGCATTCGCGGCACTGACCTTGTTGCAGTAGAAACCACTTGAACCAGTATTCCATCCATGCACTTTATATAGACAGTTAAGTAGCAAATGATATCTGCAAATAGCACGTGCTTTTGCTGAGAAAAATTTAATTTTGAGTATTTCATTAACTTGTCAAACGGTTGGTATAGTTGGTCAGAGGGTTGGTATAAGAGTGACGCTAGTGTTTGTCTGCCTGTCTATAGTATCGTAGCTCTCGAACGAATGAACCTTTTTTTTTACGTGAAAATAAGTTCCCTTGCGGTGGTTTTAAGCCACAGACATAGATATAGATAGACGACTTAAATGCACCTACTTCGCGTGTAAGTTCTCAGACAAAGCGTCGAGGTTGGCCGCCGCTACTGACAGTCCGCGCGCGTCTGTGATTGCAGCCGGACGGCAGCGAAAAATAAAAAAATGCCTCGTAGCGTGATAATAAACTGCAACAGCCCAAAAATTGCAAGCGCCCAAAGTCAAGGACATATTTCCTATCACAGCTAAGTTATTTAAAAAGAAAAATATGCGTAAATTCATTTTAAAACAATTTTTTAAGCATTCCGAGCGGTGATTCCAAGATTATACCTAAATAAGTATAGATTAAGGTTTAAAAACTACATTCACATTACATTGCCGCGTTTGCTTTGAGCGTTTGATCCGACGTTGTGTGTTAAGAAGCAATGTATATCGAAACAAGCGATACTGTCGCGCATCGCTACGACGTCGTGGTACCGGCAATTTCTCATTCGTCAGTAAAATTTAGCGACTAGTGTAGTTCGTTCTACAACATATACCAATAATCGATTTTAATCGATATCGGACTGACGAATGATATAAACTATTATTAAAGAGCCAATTTAATAGATTATAAACAAGCTCATTTCCTAATTTACACTTTAGAAAACGAGGGTAATATTTTCAGAGTTCATGTATATAATATGGTCGCTCTTTGAACTATTGGTCACACGTTGGTGAACAAAACCGCGCGTGCGTCACTGCTCATTGCTCGTTAGTGAGTCGTCCATACTGCATTTCCCCCATTGAAGCGGTATATTTTCGATACCTCTACGCGGAGTGAGACAAGCCTGACATGGCTAAGAACGACCGCAAGGGAAGTTGCTTCAACATTTAAAAAACGCATTGAAATCGGTAAAAACGTGTTTTTTTATAGATAATGTACGGAACCCTTCGTTCGCGAATTCGACTCGCACTTGGCCGATTATTTAAGAATAATAATAGTTTTATTTTTAAAGTTCAATTCACAGATATAGATGTAATAGATAACGCACGTATCAAGATTTGTATGGAAACCAAGCGTGCCAACTTTTTTAATGCCTACTGTGACGTCAGACGCAATTTTAGTGATGGGAAATTCAAACCGATTCAAAGAAACCGCTCGCTACGATTTAAACGATTTATTGAAGACGCACGCCGCCGCCATGATCGTCTCGCTCATACTCATCGATTTTATATCTGTGGTCTCGCTCGCTCACTCCGCGCTCGCTAACCATATGATCGATTAACATTTAAGTTAATCGATTTGTGATAAAAATCACAATCGATTTTCTGATTGACGAATGATATGAAATTGGATAAACAAATGATTCTAAACGGAAAATTAATTGATAATAAAGAATAAATATTTGTACTCAAATTATTTCAATTTAACTAAAATTTAAACTATACCAACTTATTAAAATTTAAATTAAAACTAAAAATTACAAATAATGTAAATATTTTAATTGAACTTTAAAAATAAAACTATTATTATTCTTAAATAACCGGCCAAGTGCGAGTCGAATTCGCGAACGAAGGGTTCCGTACATTATCTATAAAAAAACACGTTTTTACCGATTTCAATGCGTTTTTTAAATGTTGAAGCAACTTCCCTTGCGGTCGTTCTTAGCCATGTCAGGCTTGTCTCACTCCGCGTAGAGGTATCGAAAATATACCGCTTCAATGGGGGAAATGCAGTATGGTCGACTCACTAACGAGCAATGAGCAGTGACGCACGCGCGGTTTTGTTCACCAACGTGTGACCAGTAGTTCAAAGAGCGACCATATTATATACATGAACTCTGAAGTGTAAATTAGGAAATGAGCTTGTTTATAATCTATTAAATTGGCTCTTTAATAATAGTTTATATCATTCGTCAGTCCGATATCGATTAAAATCGATTATTGGTATATGTTGTAGAACGAACTACACTAGTCGCTAAATTTTACTGACGAATGAGAAATTGCCGGTACCACGACGTCGTTGCGATGCGCGACTGTATCGCTTGTTCGATATACATTGCTTCTTAACACACAACGTCGGATCAAACGCTCAAAGCAAACGCGGCAATGTAATGTGAATGTAGTTTTTAAACCTTAATCTATACTTATTTAGGTATAATCTTGGAATCACCGCTCGGAATGCTTAAAAAATTGTTTTAAAATGAATTTACGCATATTTTTCTTTTTTAATAACTTAGCTGTGATAGGAAATATGTCCTTGACTTTGGGCGCTTGCAATTTTTGGGCTGTTGCAGTTTATTATCACGCTACGAGGCATTTTTTTATTTTTCGCTGCCGTCCGGCTGCAATCACAGACGCGCGCGGACTGTCAGTAGCGGCGGCCAACCTCGACGCTTTGTCTGAGAACTTACACGCGAAGTAGGTGCATTTAAGTCGTCTATCTATATCTATGTCTGTGGTTCAATTAAAATATTTACATTATTTGTAATTTTTAGTTTTAATTTAAATTTTAATAAGTTGGTATAGTTTAAATTTTAGTTAAATTAAAATAATTTGAGTACAAATATTTATTCTTTATTATCAAACAATTTTCCGTTTAGAATCATTTGTTTATCCAATTTCATATCATTCGTCAATCAGAAAATCGATTGTGATTTTTATCACAAATCGATTAACTTAAATGTTAATCGATCGTATGGTTAGCGAGCGCGGAGTGAGCGAGCGAGACCACAGATATAAAATCGATGAGTATGAGCGAGACGATCAAGGCGGCGGCGTGCGTCTTCAATAAATCGTTTAAATCGTAGTGAGCGGTTTCTTTGAATCGGTTTGAATTTCCCATCACTAAAATTGCGTCTGACGTCACAGTAGGCATTAAAAAAGTTGGCACGCTTGGTTTCCATACAAATCTTGATACGTGCGTTATCTATTACATCTATATCTGTGTTTTAAGCTATGCTTAATTAAAATCGGTTCAGCCGTTTAAAAGTTATTCTTCTTCTTATCGTGTGTGTTAGGGACTTACACTAGTGTCAGAGTTTTTAGACCGCCTTAAAGGCATCTGACATGGTTTTTAGGTAACGACCAATGTCAAAGACAGTGACCGGGACCGACGGCTTAACGTGCCCTCTGAAGTACGGATCATCTTACTTATCAGACAATCAGGTGATCAGCCTGCAATGTCCTTACTAAACTAGGACAAGAACACAAAGTCGTTGCCCCCGCCGGGAATCGAACCCGCGACCTCCGGGTATGAGCCGAACGCTCTAACCACTACACCACGGAGGCAGTTTAAAAATTATTGGGGTTTAACGATTGGATGTCTGAGTTTTTTAATTCAACTAGCAAAAACTATATGGAGAGATGAGCTAACATCACTTAACATAGGTTTGAATGGTCATCCCCCCCGATGTGGTTCCCATCTTGTCGCGATGGGGGGGCTCAGTACCTGCGGTTGCCTCGGCCGCAGGGAAGCTAAGAGGAACCCATTGCCCGGGTTGAGGCTTAGGCCACCCCGGGCCCGGCGGAGGCCATTCCTGGAGGGAATGGCCTGGCTGTGGGGGAAGGGGGATGACGATACCATCACAGCCGTGGTAGGGGTCGCGGGGGAAGAGGAGTGTCGGTGTGTCGTTGCCGCTCGCCCTATCCTCCGCGACCAAGCGCGGCCGTGGCGCTTGACACGGCATCGGTGGGGCCGCAGGGGAAGAGGAGTGTCGGTGTTACGTTGCCGCTCTCCCTGTCCCCTGCGGCCAGCTGTGTGGGCCCCGGTCGCCGTCAGGTGGTCTGGGGCAGGGCCTGCTTTCGCAGGCCCCAAATTATGAGGGCTGGTTGGACGGTGGAAACGGGATTCCATCGACCAACGGACAGCCCTCCGGAGTGGAAGGCAGGCGCGTGTGCGTGTCAGCGTGCCTGTCCTTGGGCCAAGAGGCCAAGGCGGCGGTTACTCCGGCCCCTCTGTTCAGCAGAGGCTGCCGTGAGGCCGTTGGCGAGCCGGGGCCGCTTAAGTAGCGGCCGGCCGCGCCGGGGCTGTGGAGCATAAAGAAGCACACGGTCCCGGCCGATAGCGGCTGAGAGGTGACACCGCGGAGTTTTTAGTGGTAACACCACATAACCTTACCGGTGTCCCGTAACCGGTAAGGTATCCGAAGGGATTTTCTCCGCGTCAAAAAAAAAAAAAAAAGGTTTGAATGGTCATGGGATTTTGTAATTTGCCTGGCAAATGTTCGCATTATTATTTTGATTCAAAGAAATAATTTATAGCGATCTCTTCCAGACAACTATTGGATGGAGAGGAATGTGAGAAAGACAAGACAAAGTCTACACGCAATCAATCACATTCCATTTCTTTACATCTTCATCGTCAGGTCTTTTTAGTCTTTACTGCAGGAGCGCGACCCCCTCTGCACTACCAAAGCCATACCTGGCCAGAGCAGCCAGAAGGCTTTGCCTACACTCTCCTCTCTGGCCAGGTTGGAGAGGTCTCACTGATTTTTCGGTGACCTTCGGTTACGGGCACTTTTTATCTCTCCTTTTCGTCTGCAATGTGGTCATATAATATTTGCCGAGGTATAGAAAAAGTAATTTAAAATGCATTTTCAATTTAAAAATGCTTTTTAAAGCTTGCATTGCATACATGCATATATCAAGATTTCGCTCTATCATTACTCGGTGTTGGTCACCTTCTGACACAGTTGCCGTGGTTCACATCTCATTCATAGGCGTTGTGTTACGGAAGGAAGTTCCTCGACATCGACAACTGTTATTATCGATATCGATAAATAAAATATTGATAATAAATAAATACAAACATAATACACAGATGGAATGAAATAAACAAGTAAAAATAAACAAGTTTTCTTGCTAAAGATTGTTTGGCCCTTTATATTTTAATAATTATTTTAAGATCAGGTCTTTGGGAAATAAAACATTATTTTTTTTTAAATTAATACAGTTTTATATTTTTATTAGTTTCTTAGATTTATTAATTTAAACTCTATTGCATATGATATAAAAAGTGTAGAATTGGCGGAGTTAGAACCAAGTTAGAAAATAATTTAGACGGTGCAATAGAGTGCGTTATCAAAATTAAAAATAAATTACATAATAAATTAAAAATAAAATGAATTATTACAATCCCTTTAATTTTTATATAAATAAATCAATTTATTATAAATACATTATGATTCCTCTTCAACGCGTCTGGTCAGCATGGAAAGTGTAGGGCAAATCCTTTGGTTTCTCTGACCAAGAACGGCTCTAGTAGTACAGAGAGGGTCGTACTCCTGCAGTGGAGACAAAAAGACCTTATGATGATGATATTAATATTTGTTTGATGTAAGTTCAATGACTCGAAATCGTGACAACACTGCAACAAGCCTTCTCGTTGACCTTCGTCATTCCAGAGCGTTGAAAAATACTTATACCATAACTGATTTTACGCTTTTTAGATTTTTCATGGACAATTTGTTAGTTCGTCTCAGTTTTATTAATATTTTTGTTGTATAATTTTCTATTTTGAAGGTACTTTTTACTCTCTTTCTCTCTCATCTTAGCGTATTTCCAGTTACATCCTCAGCTGTAAACGGGGTCCGCTTTGAAGGTACTTTATTTATTTCTTTATTATTTGCTTACATGCACTCATACATGACATGGTTAGTGTTAGTAAAAAAGCACATGAACCTGGAAGGGTGTGATCCCACACTCATTCATGGACCCTGTTGGGCGCTGCAAAGCAGAGAGGAGGAATCTTGTCATTGTTATTTATTATTACAATTCTTAATTATTTATAATAACTATTTTATTTATTACATTTTTATACATTGTACTCTTTACTAATGTCCCTTTATTGCCAGTTATTCCTCTATCTACTCCAACTATACCTATGTCCAGTTTAACGCAAATGCATCAAGCTTGACATTTTTAGGGATAAATCACACAGATAAGCTAGCTTTAAAGTAAGTTCGAGACTTGTGTTCATCATTCATACTCTTGTGTTCATCATTCTGCTGGACATAGGCCTCTCCAGAGTACTCCAGACCACCTTGTGGGTGGGTTTCTTACGCTTCGCTTGCCAGTATTTGTGTTATGGGATACGACCTCTACGAATCTTAATAACAAATACGTATATAGTATGGTTAATAAAAAATGTAAAATAAATCTAAAATTATCGACATCGATAACCCAACTGCGTTCTCCACTCCCGCACTATAACCTGCTTTACACGTGTTTATGTGAGACGAATGTGCAAGTAAACTCACATTATGCATACAATGTGAAACTTTTTGTCGCTACATTGTCATTGCCATTGTCTGGGTCGCGTGATATTTGCAATGTGTTTTTTATTAATAATAATATATTTATTGTTTTTGTAGTCTGCATTATTAGGCGTACCTTTTAAATAAAATAAAATAAATTATTGAGGCGGATTCGACCAAACTAATTTAAAATGTATTCCGAGAGTAAAGGCACAAAAACACAGAAAAGAGGTGCAAATCAGTGTCGGAAGTTTGTATGATATTTGAAATTTTGAAGTTAGAAATGTAGAAAATTATAAATGCGCTTAGTATTCAAAACAAACTGTGTCACAATTTAAAAAACAATCTAAAAGTTTATTTGAAACTTTGTAATTTTTGTTAGAATTGTAAAAATCAAAAAAATGTGCTCATGACTTTAGGCAAAAAGATATTGTATGAGACTTTTTGAAAAAAAAAAATAAACATTTTTTATAAACGTAAAATAGGGGATTAATGCGAAGCCTAGTCGGCCAGCTAATTGCCTATAAATCATTTTCTTTTTTATTGACGACTTCTGTGGTGTATTTGTTACCAGGGCAAGTCGGAAAATAGCCTTTTTCAAATGGTTTTGGGTCTTTATCTGTATGTGTATGTATTATAATAATACTCGTATACTATCGTTGAATAAGCATACCTTAATATAAGTTAAAAACTGACTTTGGGGCCAACTTAATCAGCGTAATTTGTATTTATCTCTTACTAGCTAAGCCCCGCAGTGTTACCCGCGCCTAAAGTTCCAAGTGTTAATCCAGGATGACAGCTTTCTGCATACCAAATTTAATCAAAATTGGTTCAGCCGTTTGCGCGTGAAGAAGTAACAAACATACACACGTACTCACAAACTTTCGCCTTTGTAATATTAATGTGAATATTTTATTAACACAGATTATTGTTTATAATAAATAACAAATGACAGCTTCAAGAACGTGGCCACCAATCAAATGATTACAAATAGTAATAGCCTTCTGATGTTTTCTAAGTTTTGAGGTAATCGCCTACGCGTTACTTTCTAGCAATTGCTTGTATGTTGGTCTGTCACGAGTTTATATGTGATATATGTGACAAAAACATATAGTAGTGCCGCCAACAATGTCAGTTCCGCTTGCATTAGATCACGTGTGGTTTTCCCAGAGATACTGATACACTTTCACGTCTTTATTTCTAACTAGGTAGACAAAGCCTAAAGCCTTTTGATACAAATGCAACTGAAAACGTGATGAACGTGATGGTGGATGAAAATATGAAAAAATGTCCCTAATCTTAATAGTAATAGATCGCTAGTCGCATCACTTTCTCTTATCGTGTGTGTTAGTGACTAACACTACTGTCAGAGTTTTTAAACCGCCTTAATGGCCTCTGACATGGTTTTAGGTAACGACCAATGTCAAAGACAGTGACCGGGACCGACGGCTTAACGTGCCCTCCGAAGCACGGATAATCTTACTTATCAGACAATCAGGTGATCAGCCTGCAATGTCCTAACCAAACTAGGACAACAGCACGAAGTCGTTGCCCCCGCCGGGAATCGAATCCGCGACCTCCGGGTATGAGCCGAACGCTTTAACCACTACACCACGGAGCAGTCGCATCACCTATATCACAGAATTAATATAAGTATTACATACAGAACGGAATCTCGTAGGGTTCCATAATTGCGTCCCCGTTTCTCATCCCCGCACTTCTTCCTCGTTCTCGCCTTCTGGAGATTGTTGAGCGGAAGGCTGCAGGTGCTTGCGACCGCCTCCATAAGGTGAAAACGGGAAAGAGGTGCGAGGACGGGGAACCTTAGGAGATTCCATTATGTATGAGGTATATTATAAATTCTATGCCTATATGTTTGAATTTTCTCCCAATCTCTCGATGAGCATAGAATCTGCGCGGAAAGAAAAGCAGCTGGTACATTAAGACCTAAATACAAAATTTCTGCAAAAAGAACCTAAAAAGATTTATTAAGGTTCAGAAACGTCTTAATCTATCATTTGTGTGGAAAACTTTGACTGTGAATTCTATACGTAGATTATGACGACATGGTCAATTTCTACGTTAAAAATTGGGTAATAGTAAGACGTAGGAGGTATGTACATAAATGCTGGATGATATTCTTTCGTTAGGAACACGTTCGCTTTACGAGCTATGGAGAGGGAGGAGAATGCTTAGGTGTTTCCCTACGTGATCAAATTAGAAAAAGACAGAGTAGACATCATAAGGCAAAAAATAATCCTTATTTACAAAATTTTATGCTATTAGTCCGTATTTTCAAAACTCCATGATTACTGATCATCAATGTATTTGTATTTAAAAGTCAGTTATCAGCTCGCATTGTATCATGGGAACCATGTCAATGCGGTCTGAAGGTCAGCCTGGATTCTGTAAAGTGTATCAAGTTCAATAAGCAAAGATTAGACTGTAATCTTATCTTAGAAACATGTGATGCGCATGCAAATGGCAGCAGAGCTTTTCATATCTTCAAACTCTGAGCTCGGTGGCCCAGCGGGAGTGCGCATTACTAGCGCTTATACAAGTAAAGCAATAAGGCGTGGCGTCTGCACTTGGATTGGTGACCACTCACAAGACATAAATATTTCTCAAGCTCCTCCGTACTTCGAAAGGCAAGTATTAGACGTACGTCCCAGCTGACATCATTATATGGCAGTCGTCAATCTGTGCCAGATGCAGTTAAGCAGTCTTAAAATCTGACACCAGTGTTGACCACTTACACTCACGAAAAACAGAATAAACAATGCTGACTTATGGGCAGGCCACATTATGATGTGGCCTTCGGGAATTTTCAAAAAAATAATCATGAAATAGAATAATTTCATGAAATTGTCGGTCATATCATGAAATTTTCAAGTCTATGATTTTAAAATGAGTATAGCAAATTATTATATAATTAATTGTAACATAAAGCACTTTCAAGTCACTAATTTATCGCATGTAATTTCCTTTGTAAGATCTATTACAAGATAATTACACCATAATGAACATTTATGACGTTCATTTATGAGACTACTTTCACTAACGGACTCTCGTACGCCAAAAACTGTAACCTTTTACTGGAAGTTCCGAGGTTTGAGAAGCAAACTTTTTAGTTAGACAATTTTTTTTCCTTCGAGTGAATGATGAATTTCCAAGAATGATTTATGGGGCGATATGTGAAATGCCTCCCTATTGAAAGTGACTGGGTAGCGAAGCGAAAATAGGTAGATTTAGTTTTTTTTTGTATAAATTTGAAATAACTGATTCTCTCACGAGTAATATCCTCGTATAAACATATTGCAAAATTAGTATATTTATTATATACCTACTAAATAAATTCGTTTAAGAATTTAAATGCTGAAAATAATTTAAATGAAGCTTAATTTAAGCATTTTATTTGATAGTATACTAAAGTGTAATTCAATTTGTAATATTAGTACATTATCAAAATATCTTTGGGTATATCGTGTTTTTTGTAATCTGTTTAAAAATTTGATCTAGCAAAACAGTATTATCGTTTATCACCCGATAACTCGCCTTTGATAATTTGGCGAACTAGCGTGGTTACCAGTACACTTAGGAAGTCATCATAAGGATTTATTTTACGCAAATATTATTAAACTTTAGGTAAAACAGTTGTGACTAAAATTTTATAACATTTTTGTTGCATTTTGAATTCTTCTCTTCAAATATAATGAAATTTAACGTTGTTATCCGTTCATCGAGACGTCAGGCAAATTTTGCAGGAATTTAATGTCGGGTGATAATAATAATTGTCGGCGCTATCATAATCATTTCCGCCGCATATCGTCCATTGCTGGACAGAGGCCTTAAGGCCCATTTAGACGGTGCAAGTTTCTTGCCCGTTGCATGCCATTTTATTGCAGCAATAGACAACTTGCATGGTCTAAACGAAATGTCAGCCATACAAATCATTTATTGCTTCAATAAAATTGTATGCAACACGCAAGAAACTTGCACCGTCTAAATGGGCCTTTACTCTAAGATTTCAAGAGATCAAGAGCGGTATATTTACAAAAGTTACCACCGGCGACACAGCCATATTGAGATCATAGTTTGGTCCCACAGAAAATCATACTGATAGGCTGATTACCCCTTTGATTTTGTTTTAGCGCCTGTCACTTTTACTGAATCTTGTTTAATTTTTATATCTTCCTTTAGCCCGCTACTTTCGTGCACTTGAACTAATTAACGCTGGATCATAATCACCAATTCACAAGAGAAACTACACTCACTGTCAGCTAGATTAACGCAATTGTTGAAATAGAAAGTAAATCCAAAGTTCACACGTTTTAACACAACTTGGGAAAATTCTTTGTCTGTAGATGCTGAATGATAAATGTTTGAATAAAAAGATTTCGACAATGATGATCTTGAAACACGTAAGTCGGTGAAATATCTCGATTCTAAAAGATTGTGTAGTCGTACGTCATTACGTAGAAGACGCATTTTTTAAAGCGGGAGTCATACAAGGTGTTTTCAAATCGGTGCATTTGATTATACGATCAACCAAATGCGCCGATTTGAAAACACCTTGTATGACAAAAGGATTTACTACAATTGGTCTTGTCTACTCAGATTTTTTAAATTTGTAGCCAATGACCTTCCATGGTCATTGTTTGTAGCCTATAAATGTCAAAAAATTCTTCGTCTCATGAAGAATCCGTTAAGTTTTAGCGCGTTTTTTAATAATGTTGTATGTTTTTAAAAACTATTGACAATTTTTTAAGTTTTTTTACGGCTTCAATAATACGATGCTTTGGTTTTAGAACTTGGTAAACTAACGTATTATACTTCGCTGAATCCCTCACTAATAATGATTCCTCCTGAGTGTACACTTTTGGCAGGGCCTTTAGTCGTTTTATCTTTTGCAAACATCACTTAAGTCTTGTTCCTATATTACGCATATATAGACAAACAGTAGCTGTTGTTACGAAAATAAAATAGGTACTGAGTTGGATGTGCGGAGTTCTGACGAACGACACTCAGCTGAACTCTCAATCTTTGACCTCTGCAATACGCACGGAAAGAATAATCCAACTATTATTATAAATGTGAAAGAAGAAGAGAGAAGTAAGTTTGTATATTTTTTTGTTTGTTACTACTTCACGCTTCAACCACTAAATCTATTAAGGTGAAATTTGATATGGATACAGTTTAATACCCAGAGAATGAAAAAGGAGTTTTTATCCCGAAATTACCACGGGGAACGACGCCCACGGGCACTGATAGTTATTAATATACTATGACAAAAGTACTCCTAGTATTTTTGACTGTGTTGTTTTAGAGCCTGAGGTCCATTACTCTGCTTTTTCTTCTCATTTCGCACATCGACATCGCTATTTATTGTAAAACTATTGAATTTGGCTCGCATATTATCTTTGTCATCATCCAATAGCTTATCATAAGTATACCCAAATGGCACGATATTTGGAAATTAAGAAGCAGTATCATATTTACCAGTATTTTTAGATGCCTTTATTTATTTGCTTAGATTATTAACATCGTTGGTATCTGCAGATTATAAGAATTTACTTTGCATAAAGATATGTAAATTTCTTTTGATGTCCGTCTCAGCACATTAACTTCGTCTAGTGCAATGTTTTTTGTTTTAATTACATGAAATACCGACGACTTTCTTCCACTTTCCCAGCAGGGCTTTGATTGTTTTAATGCTTTTGCATTTGTGTATATTGTTATTTACTCATCACCGTCAGGTAGGGTAGGATCCTATACCGAACTGGTTTCTTCCAATTTGTTAACAATAGTAATTTCAACAGTATCATCATCAAGTATTTTATTATCTCTACTGCAGGAACATGACCCTCTCTACTAGAGCCATACTTGGCCAGAGCAGCCATTTGGTTACCCTCCACGCTCTCATTTAAGTATTGTTTATAGGGTAGGGTAGGATCCTATACCGAACTGGTTTCTTCCAATTTGTTAACAATAGTAATTTCAACAGTATCATCATCAAGTATTTTATTATCTCTACTGCAGGAACATGACCCTCTCTACTAGAGCCATACTTGGCCAGAGCAGCCATTTGGTTACCCTCCACGCTCTCATTTAAGTATTGTTTATAAGTTCTATTTAGCTTTTATTTCCTAAGTTGCCTTTTACGGCATCTCAAAAAACTTGAAGTGGATTTTTTTTCTACTCTGCCGAAAACTACATAGAAAAATATTCATTTCAAAGCACAAAATCGCTTTGAAACATAACAGAAGTTACAAACTGTTTTTCAAAAGCATCAACTGGTTTAAAATTTTAATCTATAATGGTGCTTTCTGGGGGTAATGTCAAATACTTGTAGGATGGTCACTGACACGAAACACCACGCACAAATTCATTACACTCGCTCCTGTGGCCAGGGGGGTTACTCCAAAAGCGGTTCGCAATACGGACGTTATTGCGTATCAAGCAATATTTAGCACTAACGTATGATGATAATTATTAAATTCAATAAACGGATAACTCACGTATAGAGTCAGCTACTGCCGACATGTTTCGACCTCATCCGGAGGTCTTTATCAGGGCGAATGTGACGTGAGGCCCGTACATAATATGATGATAATATCTAATTTGATTTGACATAGGAATAGGACGTCACTTCCGTACGGCTTACTGATTATTTTATGGAGTAATTCCCCAGAGCCTTGAGTTTGCAACTCTTTAATCTTGCACTGAACCAACGAGTTCCTCAAAATTATAGGTATATAATATTTCTTAATAAATGAAAGTTAATTGCCTAATCATTTCAAATTAGAAGCCTCTCTATCGTATCTCGTAAGATAAATCGTGCGTAAGGGAAACATTCCAACACGATCTGTATGTAATGAATGGGTGTTATAAGTACCTACTAGGGTACTTAGGTACTTTTACAGGTTTTTGTGTGACGTAATTTAGGGATGGTCCCATAGAAGTCAATTTTGTTTGTAATTATTTTAAACTAGCTGCTGCTACAAATTTGGGCAATCCCACGGAAACCATTTATAAAAGTAATTTAATTCAGGGACATAAAAGAAAATTTTATGAAACAAGTAAAATTCAAAACTGACTAATGATGTAACATCGCTTCTCTTACAGCTAATTTATCATGTTACAGTGTGAAAAGTTTCACCCAAAGAAAAATCATTAAAAATTAAATGACGATTAAGAAATAATGAAGATTTGAAGGCAGTGAGAGCTGTAAAGCTTGTTCACACGACAACAATGTGTCATTAGCAAGTTGAACTCTGACGGGGTCACGGGTAGTGCGTGAACGTTACTACGTTGTTCTACATAACGCGTCTTATATCTTATTCATCTGTACAATATGGAAAGAAAGCCCTGATCGATCTGAAAAGGGAATCTTTTTTTTCTTATATTTAAGAGTTGGGCTCTTGTTCTTGTCCGATCCGTCATCATTACTTTAACGGACATTGGACAGGGTTTTTTACATATTATATATGTACTTGTTATAAAATACAGTATCGTTTTGTTAGTATCCCATAACACAAGTCTCGGACTTACTTTAGGGCTAGCTCAATCAGTGTAATTTGTCCCTTTATATTTATTTATTTATTTTACCTCAACGCGTACAAAAATAAAAACAAAAAATAAAGGCCTCTATAACATAGTACGGTAGACATCGTTAATAGAAAACTCTGATTTTAGCTGTGATCACCAGACATACCGCTAGACACCGGACCAGATTGAGCAAACCGGTCTTCGTATCAGTAGTATACTACTTTCCCCAATAAATAGCTTGTTATAACCTCAAAAATACTAGTGTCTTAGACGTATTTCGAACATAACCCTCCCCTGCATCATCAGTGACCGTTGTTTGTTTGTTTTCGTTTGTGTAAGTGGCCACTGGTGTCAGATATTTCAAGCTGCCTAAAGGTATTTGATCTAGCTTAACGACTGCTATACTATGATGACAGCCGAGACCTATAGCTTATACGTGCCTTTCGAAGGACGGAGGAGCTTATCGTGGAAGCAAGAAGGGGAGGCCTTTGCCCAACAATGGGATACCACAAAGGCTATACAAAAAAAAATCGTTTCATTCAATCAAAATTTCAAAGAAAAATACCTGTTTGTCAAGAATTTAAGGCAGACGCCTGCCAGACGAACAACCAGTTTGACTTTAGCCCCGAAACATTAAGTTGTGGTACACCTGATAATAATATTAAAAATAAAAAAATTAACTACTTTCAGATACATTTTAAAAGAACATTTAAATGTTGCTTTTCTGTAAAAATACAGGTGAGTATTTTAATTTGAATTTTATTATTGAGTAGTGAAGTACTGAAGTACCTACTACTGTTACTACTACTTCTACTTCTAACTTTTTATTATTCTCTGCGTAATTGTGTGATATGAATACTAAATAAATATTATCTTACATTAAAAATAGGAAAAAGTTATTCAGGAGCTTATCCTGTACCAAAAAACTAGAGTATTTAATCACAGCCTAAGTTAAATCCTTATGGGTTGGGCTACTGGCAGTACTGTCTGGCAGAGAGCGATAAAACGCTTCAGCATAGCCGGTGCTGAAGCGCGAACCAATTAATTCTCAAGGTCAAAAATTGCCTAATAAACTGAAACTTTATGTCAATGCAATAAGGTTAAGGTTTGTCTGCTTCGACTTGACCCATGGGGCCGGTTGGAGAATGTGCGGTTTTGAGTAACAAAAAAGGATAATAGCATGGAAAAGTGCTATTCCTTGCTTACTGTTGTAGCTCACCCCTTACACGTTGTTAACACAGATCGAAACAGTGGTCTTACAACTACAATCAAAAACGCTAAAAGCCGTGCAAAGTGGAGAAAAAAAAACCAGAAAGAGGACCCCAGACTTCAAAGCAATACAGCTGAAGATTAGGATTGCAAAATAGGAGGCAATTAGGAACAACTTAAATTAGAGAGAAAGATCGAAATATGTGAAAGTTAAAAGATTTAAATAAAATGTATCCCACTGTGCTACCAACCTAAACTAAAAATGTTTGAACAGTTCATTAGCATAATCCACATGACAAACATGGCTGCGTAACGATTTGCATTCCAATATTGTTTAACGTAACACGTGTCACTTTATGACTATTGTTAACATGTTGTTAACTCATTCATTTTCGATATTTTATGGGTCACATGACTCATAAACTGTTAGGGCTCTAACAGACGAGTGACCATGAACGTCGAAAGGTTTTACAATGACAATTCACCATTATTGACATTTTGGTGTTGCTGTAGATTCGGGAAGCCGATTTCCACTAAACATTGGGAAATATGTATGTGAGTCCAGATGAATATTATTTTGAAAATTTTAGATTGCAATTAATTTTTTATAAGACCTATTCAGAATTTTTTGTTCCCACAATAACCCCACCCGTCGTCACCCCTATGGGTGACGAGAAAGTCCAAAAAGTATGATTGTAATTAGTCCGTTTTTTAGATTATCCAAAAATAATGGACCCGTATTTTTCAGTTTACCAAAAAAGTAAAAATTCACAAAGAAACGGAGCGTCAAAGTTCCGGAGTGGGCGAGCTTGCGATGTGACGTCACACTTAAGTAAAAAACGTACTTAAGTGTGACGTCACGGGAAATTTCAATGCAATGTATCTTTGTCATTTTTGGTTTCTCAGAGAAAAAAAAAACTTGTACAATATTTTTTAATAATCTAACCGATGGACCAAAAATGTTTTTCCATTCGTCATGCCGATTATTTAGATTTATAAGATGGCATCTCAGGCGTCCACAGAAGGGTGAATAAAGTTAGCTTCAACATGAAGCACACTGATTGGACTCCACTTTTACCCTCAACTTCATGCGAGTGACAGCATGTATGTGGCAACGTTGCATTCTACGTGTCATTCTGTCACCATTAACAATAGTCAAGAACTGTCGCGCGACGGTTGTCGACAGGTGTCGCGGGCATATAGCATTCTGAAAGAGCCCTTAGCGTGTAAGAAAAACTGTCTCAAAGTAAAACATTTTTGTTTTATTCAATGTAGAATACATATAAACATTATTGAAGGTATTTTTTTTTAAATATTATTTTAGTGCAACAGCTAAAAACTACTTGCGTTTCGAAACGACCACTGCTGGGAATATTACGCCGAAAGAAACCCAATTCAGTTTTTATCAGTTAAATAAACACTTGTATATCTATGTTAAACAAAAACTTTTTGACAGTTTTTCTTTTCACGCAGATCGTTAAATGCGATTGAGGGAAATGGCGAGAATCTGAATCTGGAAACTCATAACTATTTTGATTTCATTTTTCCATCTTCACGCCTACCATCATGATAAACGCAGCCTTTGCTTTTATGGCCCTAGGTTCTGTCTATCTTTTAAGAAATATAGACGTGAAAATGTATCTGTAATGGTGGTTTCCGGCAGAGTAGAATAGGGCCACTCCAAGTCCTCCCGTGGGTGTCGTAGAAGACTTAGGAAACACAAGCTAAACAAAGCTTATAAACATCAATGAGACCTCTCCAACCCGTCTGGCCAGCGTGGAGAGTGTAGGCCAAGTCCTCTGGCTGCTCTGGCCTACTATGGCTCTGGTAAAACAGAGAGGGTCGTGCTCCTGCAGTGGAGACAAAAAGACCTGATGATGAATGATGAATGTATCTGGTATCTCACGAAATAATTGTACTGAATGTAACCTGCCTGTGGCTACAACAAGCAACATGTTTGTCTAACACATTTTTTAGTACCGTATTGTTTTTTTGTCACAGCCGAAGTAGAAAGACACTCTTTAAAAAGTGTAAGATCAACACACTTATATACAAAGTAAACATTTTTAACTAAGAGCCAAAACAATAAACACGTTGCGGCACCGCACCGCAACGCCAGAATCGGCGGCATTGCCTGTCGCAACGCAGAATGCAGTTGTAGCACAGATATTTGCGTTCCGGCTCAGAACCGCAATGTAACGCATTTATGTGTTTATACCTATAATTTTGTCTTGGTCATGCCTACCCATCGCCGTATAAACATAATTATTTCTCTTTCTGTCATTGGAGACACTGGAGTTTGTAAGCAGGCAAAATATTTTTCTGTAGGCACACAGAGATGGCAGCACACGCAACTTGTAAAAAAGTGACAAAGAAACAGTTGAATTCTTTAAAATGTTCATTGCATTTTATTTAATTATTTAAAATACTGCTTTATTAAATGACAGTAATAAAAGATTTTAATGTTTTCATAATTACTTACAGGTCCATCTAATGACAAGGAAGACAAATAATTGTTTATAAGGCAATGGCAATGCAGTTTGCGGTACGCAACGTTAAGCGGCGCGTTGCTTTGCGGTGCGGTGTCGCTTCTATGTGTTTTTCTCTGACCTCAAAAACTCTTGGATTAAATAAACAAGTGACCAAAAAAGTATAGTCAAAGAGGCTGGCACTCCTAAACTATCATAGTATCAATTGTACATTCTATCATGTCATTGTATAAAACTTAAATTTACTTTCTCTCATCGACAAGATGCGCACTGTTAGGGATCCGCCTTTCGTGAAACTTTCATTCTTTCGGATGTGTTTGTGGAAGATACTATGGTCGAGCTGATTGGTAAATCTACAAAAAATAAGCAGAATATATCCCCTAGCTGCTGAAGTTTATCGGATATAAAGGTGTTTAGACAAACAAGTTGCGTCTTAATAAGGGCAAAAAAGTACAATGACATTTTTGAAAAAAAAAATATGGCTGAAATGTTTTTTTTTTCAACATTTTAACTCCGATATTTTCGCCATTTTCAAAAATTTCGATAAACTGAATCGTTAAAAAAATATATACAATTTTCGTACCATCAGAAAATTTTACAGGCGAGAACAGCCGGACAACCGGACAAAAGCATTTTTGGCCAATCTCGAAACTGGGACGCTTCGCTCGCTCGGTCAATTAAAATTTATTTTTATCAGAGAGATGAAGAGTAGATGCAGTAGATGTATCGAGTTATTCCACTTAGGGCACCCGTCTGAGTGGCACCTACACCAAGCCTATTCCACGAAAGGCACCTAATATTCGTAGGTGGCCTTTATGGAATGGCATTTATTTTTACATATTTTGATGCTTCGCTTGGTCACCATTCGAGAACCTTTTTGCCCTATTGGCCATCGGTTCGTTGCGCTATCTGTCCCGCCCACTGCAACTTCAACGATCTAATCCACTGGGCAATCTAATAAGTTTTACAAATAAAAGGAATGGAATGAAATGAAAAGTTATTCGTTGGTACGAAGAAATTAGTTGGGAGGCTGTAATGGAACGAATTCAATTGTTCTGGGAGAGATTTGGGCCCATGTTTTGTCTCAGTCATTGGTGTTTTAGAGCATAAATAATACGCTCAATCAAAGGCTTCTGATCTATAAATAGATACTGAAAAACATTGTTAGACAATTAGTGTTGCGTTTTAAAAGTGGAATATGACAAATAGATAAATCATCATCATTATCATCAGGTCTTTTGTCTTCAATGCAGGAGCACGAAACTCTCTCTATACACTACCAGCCATATGTGACCAGAACAGCTAGAGGACGGGACGGGATGAAGAGGTCTCATTGATGTTCATAAGCTTTGTTTAGCTTGTATTTCCGTCCGTCCGTCGGAAACAACACGGCAGACAATTATTCCTAGCCATATCCTTCTTTACACACCAATTCCATCTTTTCCTTGGCCTTCCTCTGTTCCTATGTCTATTACCTTTTTTTCCTCAGTTACTTTTTCGACCTCCGTGGCGAAATGGTCAACACGCTAGTCCGCCAATCCAGAGGTTTTGGGTTCTATCCCCAGCCAGGGCAAGTTGTAAAACGGCATTTTTCAAATTGTCTTAAGTGTCTTTGTATATAACAATATGTATTTATTTTATAAAATATAGTATCGTTGAGTTCGTATCCTCACAAGTTTAAACTTACTTCGGGGCTAGCCCAATCACTGCAATTAGTCCCTATAAATCCCCTTCAGTAGTTAACCTAAATAACAAGTATACTGAACCACCAAAAAGAAATTCCTAAATAAAGTGTTGATTCTCCCATCTTTATCAAAGCAACCAGCAATGGCAAGTAATCACAAATTATGAGTGTCATTGAACTCCAGCTTAAAAGTGAAAGGTGGCTGGTGGATCTTCAAAAAGCTCGGTGCGTGAGTCTTAGCCACGGTCTGTAAATTATATAACATTTCTTGTTAACAACCTGTAATTTTTCCTGTCTGAGATTTTGTAAGCTCGAATCAAAAAATGGTTTTTGAATGATCGAACGGAGTTCTAAGTGTTTTATTGTTAGTCTAGTATGTTTGTTATTTTCGTTTAACAATAATCAAGTATCTTTGATTGAAGCTTCATAAAATTTTGTAGGCCAAAGTTAAGTTGGAATATAAGTGAAATAAATGCAGGTCACTTCATATGGGTCGTTTTAGAGGAGGTCCTTTCTTCTAAATCCTTAAGGGATGGTGTATATGGCAGGTCACTTTATATGGGTCGTTTTAGAGAAGGTAATTTCTTCTAGGGATGGTGTATATGTCCAGTCGACTTCCTATAGCTGACATAATGATGAGGTCAAGGAACTGCCGAGCTGTGAGATCAGTAAAAATGTCATAGTAAGCAATGTATTAACGCATTGAATAACGGTTTTGTGCTAAACAGTTATTCAGATCCGGTAATTTTGGTCCGTTGTTGTGAGCTTATCCTGATGACATAGTAAAGTATCTTAATAAACTTATAAGTATACTGTGTATTTTAAATACATCTTTAAGCACCTATCGCAATTCGATTAAATATTTCTGTTTTCCTACAGGTTGACTGGTAGAGAATGCATTAGCATTAAGTTCACCTTTTGTACCATTGTGGTCTATAAAGATTTTAACTGTGGTAAATAAATAAGTTTTGTCAGCGCCGTTATCTGATATCTAGGATTGTTATTGAATGTTTGATATTTTGAATCTAGGCAGTTTGGAATGACAATAAATGAGTAAAAACTCATGAAGTACAAGACGCGCTGTTTAGATGCATCTATCAGCACTAAATAGCACTTTTCTATGCTGCTAACACCGGCCTTGCTATAGCGTTCCATCGCTTTCTCTCGCTTTAGCTAATGACGGTTCTGAATGACAGAAAAGGATAGCAAACATAGAAAAATGCTATTCCGTGCTGTCAGATGTAGCATTATCCTAATGAGAAAAAGTGCCTTAATAAACTTGAAGCCACCAATGAGGTCAAAAAATGAGGTTAATGATAAATATAAACAGGAATTAACAAAAGTTTCCTTTTAATTTTTCTGAGAATTCTTAAGATTGAAGAGAGGATAGATTAGAGAAAGTTTATTTTACGAAGTTGATAACATTGCCTAAACTTATAAAACTATTAGAAACCCCGTTATGTATAAGACCACACTGCAAAATGTTTCATCGTTAAAATGGTTGTAAACGCCATAGCAATTCAAATCCCATAAACGATCCATTAAAGACTAACTGTTCATCGTTATATCAAAGATACAAAATATAAAGATCTTTCACTAAGCGATACACATTTAAAGTAGCTCAAAGTGCGTTAAACTCCATAATGGAAACAATTTAAAGGTTTTAATATTTTTGTGACAACATCTCTGTGACGAATCAAGGCATAAAGAATCTAAAATTAATTTCGTGAAGCAAAAGTGATTTTAATGTACACTTTCACGTCTTCCTTTCGTTAGAATATACAGATATATGTTCAGTTATTTATAAAAAAAACACAAACGTTTAATAAACCTATTTCAGTTCAAATATGTTTTGTCTCGTTCTTTCTATGTCAAAATACGAAAAGAGGGAAACGGACCAAACATCATTTTTTAACTAAAATAGGTTTGTTTGGCAAACGATTATTCTTTTTTTAAGTCAAATTCAATTTTTTTATTATTATCTCCACAATCTTGACTTATATCTATTTAAAACTATAGTAAAAAGTAAATTTCACGGTTTAAATAAGACTGTGAGAGACTGGTGTGTCTGAACTAAGCAGAGCCTGTATCTCAGTACACCGGCCT
This sequence comes from Acrobasis consociella, assembly GCA_963555685.1. Taxonomy (NCBI): domain Eukaryota; kingdom Metazoa; phylum Arthropoda; class Insecta; order Lepidoptera; family Pyralidae; genus Acrobasis; species Acrobasis consociella. The sequence goes on from OY743127.1 coordinate 5,467,816, forward strand.
CTCACCACTAGGAGCTAAGCAGACTAACAAATGGTAAAGTATACATTTGAGTAACAATGTGATAAAGACTAACAATACATAAGATAAAGTATATTATTTTAATCTTTGCATCCTTGAAGGACTAAAAGAAAATAAAATATAAGAATAACATATAGAATAGCAATGGCAACTATAGCCGACAACCAACTACAGTGTGCGCGCTCATATAAATCGTTACCCATAGTGTGTTATATGACTTATATGTGTGTAATTTAATAATTAAGTATAAGAGGGATGAGCTTTAAGATACTTAGACTGAGATACTCTTTGGATAAGAGCAGCTCTTATCCAGGTGCGATCCGCAACTTTATCTTTATCGTCAACCCATCTCATATCCGGAATTAATGCATTTAAAAAATAAGCTTTTTATTTTTGCAGGTTTTATCTGCGCGTCTGATGATATGTTTGAGTCTATCGAACTCACGACACAAACGCTTATTTTAAATTTTTTCGTACAAAGTTTTTTATTGACCGAGCGAGCGAAGCGAGTGAGGTCTCTAAATCGAGTTGGGGGCGAAAACACATTGTATGTATGTATGTATGTATGTATGTATGTATGTATGTATGTATGTTTGTACCGCGATAGCAGCCGAACCGATGGTTTGATTTTGATGAAACTTGGTAGGCATGTAGGAAACATCAATAGAATTTTCAAGTTCGTTGGGCATCAAAATCGGTTCAGTAGTTTTTGAAATATTAATAAAAATGTCCGCGATTATGTAGCAAACGAAACCAAAGCGCGTTCTAATTTTGGATACCGCCATCTAGGGGTTATTTAGAAAACTGAATTGCAAAAAATAATCGCGAGGTCTAAGTTCGCGGCGAACTACTAGTTTAAAGTAATTCTGTATAGACTCTTCAATATTAAAGACTTAACGCCCTAACTAAAAACGTAATCTAGATTTTTTGACCATCAAAATTTAAAACTTCCTTTGTTTTATTAAAAGTTCATATTTTGACAGTGGAAATCCTAGATTCTTTAAGAAAATCATATCTAAATCTGACAGGTCTTTTTTAAACAGCGTAAGTATGAATAGAGAATTTTTCAAAATTAAAAACCGACCTCTACACCATACTACACAACCGATTTACATTAGAATTCTATAGAGGCAACCGACAAATATGCCCTTTCAAAGAAAGAAAGAATTTTTGAAACAAGTTAAGTCGTTTTCACGTAATCGGGGAACATACATAAAACATATGTATACTTTTAAATTTACCTATACAGGCTCCTCTTTTTTTTAAATCGTTTATTTATTTAAAAAGTATAGCGGAAGGACGTTCTTAAGAAGAAGCCAGTACCCAGGCATTCCAATGAAATCGAAAACTGACATGAAGAGAAACCTCAAAATATCTGCGTCCGCCGTGTAATGCATTATAATCAGGTGTAAGAGTATCCGCGAATGACTAACCTTATTGGGTCCTACTTTCCAAGTGATGTATCTTATTTGATTCAGTGAACGGAAATATTTAGAATAACTTCTTTAGCGACAGTAGTATATATTGTATTGAAAGAATAAGGAAGTTTTTAACTCAAATCAGATCCTTTTTTCTAAACGTCAAACCAAACATTTTCTATAGGACTTTTAGGAGATATATGTTTTATTCATTTATTCTACTATTAGCATTATAATTCATGTACCTATTACATACATACATAATATCACGCCTGTTTCCCGCAGGGGTAGGCAGAGACTATGGACCTCCACTTGCTACGATCCTGACAAACCGCTTTTGCTTCATCTAAACTCATCAATCTCTTCATACATGCACTTCGGTTACGGGTACTTTGTATGTACCTATTTAAAACAAATAAATCTTAAAAATACACAATTCTTGGATTTAAATTTGTACCTGTACATTTGATAAAATACAATAAAAACATGTCAAACGGCACGCATTACTAGCGCTTTTGCAAGTTAAGCGACACCGAGCGTGGTCAGCACTTTAGTTACAACAAGTAACAAAAAAAATCTCCAGCTCTTCCGTGCTTCAAAAGGCACGTAAAGTCCCGGCTGTCATCATTATATGAAAACGTCATGCTATGTCAGATGCCTTCAGGCAGCTTGAAAAATCTGACACCAATGTTGGTCACTTAGACATACGAAAAACAAACAACATGTCAAATTATGGGAAGTAAAGTTACCAATTTGTAATGTACCTATATGTAATTGGAATTCTACTCTGAGCGTGACCAGGACAAGCACTTGGCCATTTATTTATGAGATACTAGCTGGTGCCCGCGACTTCGTCTGCGCAGGATTATCACACAATATCTTTATATATTGTATTCATGTGTTATTCAGATGTATAAGCTATATTATTGTAAAGTTTTATTAAAATCCATTCAGTATTTTTTACGTGAAAGAGTAACAAACATCCATCCATACTTACTACCATCACTACAATATTAGTAGGATGATGTACAAAATATGTTTAAAACTGCCATGTGAGAGATATAAAGAAGATGCTATGAAGTTGGTACAATCCATAACACTTCAAAATACCATCCACACACATCATCAAATCACTTTTCCTCTAATTCTACGAGTCATGGTCCCACTATAACCAAATCAGTGGATTATAACTGTCAAGTCGTGCGTTTGTTACTCAAATGTGCTTGTTAGCTCGTCTGCCTATGTTTGAATAAAAAAAATATAATTGGGCTTTAGGCTGTGTAACGAGCAGAAGTAAAAGTTATCTCTCGGTGTATGATTGATGTAGGCACTTATGGTTAGTTAAGAAAATAAAAAAGAAAATAAAATAATTAGTTAGCTGAACTTATTAAACTTTAGAATAAAACTAAATAAGAACTAAAACACAGAGCCGAGATGGGGGCGTCGAAGAAGAGAGGCCTATGCTCAGCAGTAGGGCTGGGATGATGAAGATGATGAAGAAGTAATACTCAAGAAGAGTATGAATAAAGAAATATTTTATTTGGACCAAATTTACAGTAGTTACAGAAGAGCCTTTTATTTTGAAATGGGAGGAAAAAAAACTTAAAATGTACAAGTTGCTTATTTTCCCGATAAAATCGTAGAAGTCGATCAGAGAAATAGGCTAATATTTGAATCATGTTATTAGGAAAAGCAGCTAGCACTAACTTTAACGCCCACCATCACGCTAATAGTGGCTTTTGGGTAAGACCCAAAAGCCACTTTTAGCGGCCCTAGGTTCAGTCTAACCCGTTGGGGAAAAGACGTGATAATATGTCCGTATAATCATCACATAACATCAGCCACAGGAATCACAAAGCTAAAATGATAAAAGTACGCGCCCACTAGCCAAGCTGTTATTTTGCTCAACGCCTTGATAGCTCGAATGCCGAATGTTGACATATTTTACGACAATTTTAAAAAAATTGTAATATTTGCAGTTGTTATTTTTCCTGTTCGTATTAAGTATTTAAGTTATTGACTCACGTGAACGCTTTAGGAAACTGTAAGTGCACGGGGTAATTTTTATTAATAATAAAGAATAATAATAATAATAATAACGGACCGGGTCCCTATGGACCCGTGGCTGAAAAGCGTACCAACATAATAATAAAATAACATTATTATTACAAAAACATAATAATAATAAAGAAAACGAGACGTAACAAAATTAAATATATACGGACAAATCACACTGTAAGATCCCTATGTAAAGATACACTTTATACTTACATACACTTGGCCTGTCACATCATTGTTTGAACAATTCATTTACATTATCCGTTCTTCAAATTGACGAGCAAACATTGATTAGAACTGACAAATATTGACCCACGGACTTACGACAAAAACTTCTTGACATCATTAGTGTTCGTATGCATTGAACATTTAATTTTATAGGATTAACCCATCATGACAAATTGATTAACAAAAACACTGACTTTTTGATTGATTGAAAGTTTGATTTTGTATGACGACTTTGGTAGCACTCATGTTATCATTATGTTTCAGATTATACCACTTCCAAGCTGGTCTAGGAGAAAAGAAAAACCAAGAATGTACTAACTGTTTGTATTCCCGCGCAGATCGTAAAAGTCGACCGAGGGAATGGGCAAAAATGCGAAGTATGTTAATAGGCTATGCGGCTGGCAAGCTATCACTGTTTTGATTATTTTTTTCCATAACTATAAAAGTGGCTTTTGGATCTTGTGGCCCTGGGCTCTGTCAGCTTAGAGTCTCAAAACCAAAATGCCCCGTCTGCCCGGGGCAAAGACGTGAGCCTTTACACATCTCCGCTACAACTCTTCTGTGTGTGTGTTTCCCGTAAATAAGGATTGCTTAACAAGGGTAAACGTAAATAAAACGTACGGTCGCCAAACCCTAGAGTTCCTTTTTTTTGTGTGCGCAAGTGGCCCACCCTTTGTTAGATTTCTTAGGCTGCCTAAAGGCATCTGACATAGCTTGACGACTGCCATACAATGATGACAGCCAAGACCAACGGCTTATACGTGCCTTCCTAAGCCCGAATGAGCTCGAGGTTTCTTTATGCAACTTGTGGTCACCCATCAAAGCACGGACTACGCTCGGTGCCACTTTACTTGCGAAAGCGCTAGTAATGCGCACTCAGGCCACCAAGTTCCTTTACTTCATCAGTGCGACCCACGGCTCTGTCTGTAAAAACAAAAAAGTAACACTTACCTCTATTGTTTACTTGATGGCATGAGTGTGAGGCCATTGGGTCACGGGTTCGATTCCCAGTGGGTCACAATGTTTACGATGCTATTGACATTTTGTATAATTGCTTACTATGATAGAGCAAGTTCTTGCCACTTTGTCACCGAGCCGACGGCGTACTATGTTTTACAATAGAATTGCAAACCGAGGCCTGAAAACAGATCCAATGGATACGATCTGCGCGGGAAGAGAAGCAACTAGTAAATACAAGTTCTTTCTAATATCCAAGGATGAAAAACATTTATAATGATGATGACTCAAGTTTATTTGCTAGGCAAATAAAATAAAAAAACCCCGACTGTCAAGAAGGACATCTAGTGATGAGCAGCAGAACTACCGATGCGACTTGATATCCCTAGCGCTCCCAATAAGTTTTAATCGGCTAAACCGATTTTCAACAAATATAGCTAAGAGCCATTGCAAGGGATCTTGCTTTCTCGTAAAAAATCGCATCGAAATCGGTCTCTTCGTTCCAGCGCTACCTACGACAGACATTAGCGTCAAACTTATTTAAACACCTCTTTAACCCCTCTTTTTGTAAGAGGTAAAAAACATAAAATAACAAAACGATATAATGTTATAACGTTACACAACACAACCAACATCTGGGGCAAAAAGGCGAAGAATGCGACCGCTCCGAAAAAGAAACAAGACAAGTAACGTAATAGTGTAAAATAAAAAGTCTTGGAGTGTATCCAATGCGGCCAAGTTCAAGAGCGAAATGTAAAATAAAACGGTTTAAGAATTTACTTTTATCTTTTATCAAAGTATCCTGCACTGGAGACGGAAGGGGACCTGATGATAATGATTTTATCACAGAACCGTACTTATCTGAGATCAAAGAAAGGTCCTTAAGCGATAAAAAATATCAGAAGCTGACTGAGGAAATTAGGTTATTGAGAGTTTGATACAAAAGAATAGCAAGTTGTCACTATTTTGAATACCAGCACGCTAAAGGATTTTTAGAATAGCCCCCGGCTCTGACACTGTCCACCACGACAAGTGTAATTAATCACTAGATTCGATCGTTATGAACCAATTAATAAAATGTCCGCGCAGTTTGAAAAAATCCCAGAATGAGAGGACAGTGTGATAAAAACTATTAAAATAATCAAACAGTCCGGGCATTATTATAATATTTATCACCTATGGAGTAGAACATTAGCCAATAGCAAACTCGTTCTTGCAGAGTCATGTAGACCACCCTGGTCACATAGTAAAGTTATAGTGCCTCCGACAGTATTCTTTCAAAATCATGTAGACCACACCAGACCCAAAAAATTTCCTAAATTACACTTGGTCCCTAACATAAATATTAATTTGCCATGAGACTCCGTTCTCCTATCTCGTTCTTTCTTTTTTTGTTCCCGAGTCTTAGCACGCTCTTGTTTGCATCTTAAGCTACTTTAGAACCTCAGGATGTAGCATTTTTTTCTCCATTTACGTGATCTTCGGAATGATTGGATGTTACTTTGATTTTTGTGAAACTCAAGAATTTTAACAGTAGAATCCTAAGTGCATATAGGAAGCTAATTCACATGTTTTAGATACTTTCCAATGAATCAGGATTAAATATAAATCTGTGTTTACATATGAAAACATTATCAAACATATATAAATATGAATCTGTACTAATTAGAATGTATATCAGTGCAATATTTTCAATGCATTCGAGTTTTATTTTTTTATGTCATTTAACAGTTGCATAAAAATTAGACAACGTAATAATGGCCGTCATAAAACCCCTACTTAGCTTTCTAACTTTCAATTGCAAACAAGTTTCCTATCCCGTAATCAAGGCAACCTGTTTATTCAGGATGCCTGTACTCGTATTTCTATGACTTAGGTTTTACTAGGTTTTTAAAACAAACGCGAAGCGGAGAAATTTCTATTTTCTGTCTATCTCTCCTTTTTGCCTAACCTTATCCCATTTCATCTCATCATTTGGGGTCGGCTCTCTTCTTAATTTTTCACCAAGCTCTTCGATTTTGGGTTGTCATAGTATTTATTTGGGCTTTCTTTGTTCCATTGTTGATGACGGACATCCAAGTTTGTAGGTGTCTTCCTGAGTTTCTTGGACCAGTGTCTATGTTTAGCACTTGTCTGGTCTTGTGATTTTTAGACCTTCTCATGACGTGTCTATACCAACTGAGGCGTGTTTCGGAGAGTTTCTCTTCAATTGGTCTGATTTTGAAGAGAATGTATTCGTTTCTCCATTATTTTAAATTTTCTATTTCTATGAGTATACTTTTGTTCTTGGATCAATAAATGATCTAAATTATTGTCCTAATGGTATAATATTATTAATTAAACATACATACACACATACATACACATATAGCATCACATCTTTATCCCTAATGCTAAGCAAACGGAGCCCAAAGCCGCAAGACTCAAATGCCACTGTTATCATGACGGTGGGCGATAAGATTGAAAAAAAAAAAACAAAATGGTGAGGGGTTGCTAGCCGCATCGCCTATTAATATGATGTTCATTTTCGCCCATTCCCTCGATCGACTTCTACGATCTGTGCAGGAAGAGATATTCTTAAACATTTGAAATAAATATATACGGACGGACAAATCAACACGCGGACAATACAGACAGATTGAAATAGCACCTCACTTATACTATGTTTCACTAGCCCCAAAGTAAGTTCGAGACTTGTGTTCTGGGATACTAACTTATTGAAAAATTAAGGTTTAGTAAATTTTTACACAGAAACAGGGGAAGACAACACATAAGATGGGAGGACGAGCTAAAACTTACTGCAGGTCCTAACTGAAGAAGGATCGCCAGAGACAGGAGGCAATGGAAATGGTTGGAGGAGGCCTTTGCCAAAAGGCACACTAAACTCAGAGACATCCTATAAGAAACACCAATACAACCCAAGAATTCAGGATAAAGGGCTTATACAATGCAATATACAATACAATACAAATTCTTACACGTGCATTGATTTTACAATGCATATTTGTTTCAGGCAAATCATTACATTGATTATGACTTAAAAAGAGATTTTTTTTTATGGGGAATACTTTCAAATATATTTTGATTTGCCAATAAAAATAATACTTAAATAAGTAGGCAAGCACAGATAAATGTGCTTGTCTATTTATTATGTAAGTTTAAACAAATATATTTTCATCTTATGCCACTCAATAAGAATATAAGCTTGTTTAATACTGTTCACAAAATCCATAAAATAAGTACGTGTATGTTTAAAGTAGTGTCTTTGTATTCTTAACTCACACAAAAATGAATAATATTTAATGCAAAAATGATCAAAGTCTTACAAATTAGACAAAATCAATCCAAATCGCAAAAATTCCAAAACGTAAACAATAAGTAACCTTACTCAAGCTGACCTTTGCAATGACCGCATAGGCCAAAGCTTTCGCAAGCACTGCATATTATGAAACCCTTACTTTTACTCACTGAGAAAGTCCGCGCGTATTTTGGTACGTTTTTTCAAGCTTCGAGGGGTGCGGAGGTACTATTTAAGAGTGAGTCAGGCCGAGCGGCTTACAGTCTATGCTCGAACCTGGTAAGATGTGGCGGACACTTGCGCTACTCGCGGTTGCATCCGCATGCTTTGCGCTCCCCGCGCAAGAATCATCTCACACCGACAACGACCTCGAAGGGCTAGGAGACTGCTTACGAAAAGACTCCACGTCATGCCTGAAGTACAAATTCTTCTCCTATGTCGACAAGATGCTCGGACAGAAGGATTCCTTCGCGCTCACTGATGGAGTCACCGTCGTCAGGGCTACCGACGTTCCCGCCGAAACTGGAGCGCCAAGATCCTTAGATCCTCTATCCAGACTGAAGAGATACCTCGAAACGCATTCTTTAAGAGTTGAAGTGAAAGGTTCCGATGTGGTCGATGCTGTGTCAAGTGCCGGTCGTGCTTTGGAAGATACTGTTACTTCTTTCACCGATGACGGAACGGAAGAAGGAAGAGGGAAGAAGAAAAAGGCGGCGAAAATGTTGGGACCTCTTATCGCAGCGTTGGCTATGAAAATGATGGCTCTGACTCCTCTGGCGATCGGTGCTATTGCTTTGATTGCTGGAAAGGCGTTGCTGATCGGTAAATTGGCTCTGGTTCTATCAGCTATCATTGGATTGAAGAAATTGCTGTCGCAACAGAAGCATGTGACGTACGAAGTGGTTGCTCATCCTCATCACACGTCAAGTCACACATCGAGCCATGATTATGGTGGTACCAGTGGATACGGTGGTGACTCAGGAGGCTATGGTGGTAGCAGTGGAGGCAGCAGCAGTGGGCACGGAGGAGGTTGGGGTAGATCGATCGAAGCTCAAAGCTTAGCGTATTCCGCACAGAAACCTCAATGAGCTCTGACCTAGTTGTATGTCCCCTTTACGACGATTTCTCTACGCCCAACGACTGCATTTATATTTATGTGTGTGTGTGATTGAGTGAGTGAGTGGTTGTATTTATTTGACTGAATCTATGTTAAGTACTATGCCATTTCAGCTCAATTTCATAGTCATTGATCGTTCTTTAGTAAACCTTGTTGGAGGTCCCGAGTAACTATTGTTATAGTGTATGTAGTATATTATATGACTGCCCTTTATATACCTAAGATGCTATGTATATAATATTGTTTAAGTAATTTTTACTCTAGACATATAATATTTATGGTGTAAGACCAGTACCTGGCTTTAATATTTTTAAGTGTTCTGTAAGATATATAGATTTATATTGTATATTTTATTGTAATACTATGTATATATTTATATATAACTGTATGTATGTCATCAATGCCCATGGGATTGACATAATTTCTGTTATGTATATTATGAGATATTATTTTCATATTGTGATTGATAATTTAATTAAATACGTTTTAACGAAAAGTATTTATAACTATTAAAAAATAAAAACTTGCAATGCGTTTTATTTCTGAACTAAAACATTAATAAATTGAAGACAGAAATAATTTAGATGATATAGCGAATTTCACATTATTAATTTTTTAAATATTATTAAAATGCCACAAAACATTAACAAATAAATAATTCAAATTATGAAATATTCGTTAACGTTGGTATTTAGACTCATAACCTGAATCTCTATTAACGAGATTTCATACTATAAATAAATGTGAATTTATAGGATTAAAACTGCCAATTAGAAATATAATTAGTAAAATATATGCACACAGCATTCCAATGTATTATTAATAATGACACATCATTATAACACCTCAACACATGTTTTAGATTGGCATGGTAAAAGTAAAGAGAGAAAAGCGGATACTTAGAGTAGGCCACAATTACTATAATGGTAGAAAGACGCTTATGGCATAGTCCAGTTTTCCATAATGTGAAAACATGTTAGCACCATATATTATAGTGATTCCATGACCATATACTGACCGCAGAGAGATCCCGTAAAAAACGGCATACATACCACAACTTGAATGGAAATCCTGAGCTTTATGATGTAGCTGCAAACGACTATGATATATTATGTAGATAGATATACATGATGGCTAAATTTGTCGCATTTTCTAAATTTCTATAAATGCAATACTTTTTATTAAACCCTAATGTGAAAATAAGTTTTAAATTTTCTGCCACTGTACATTTTGCCGAAAACACTGGGACTGTAAGGAACACAAGAACTGGGTTCTTAAATTTATGGATGATGATGATGATTTCCTTTGTAACAGGTGGAAATGTATTGATGTACTGTCATTTGTACGTCTCGTAAACTTTCCATTGTTAAATTTCAAATATTATGATACAGGTTTGAGATAATAACTTAGTACTTAGATATAGAGATATACGAGCACGGATAAAGAATTTGTGTGACAAGAGATAGCGGACTCTCATTTGATAAAAATGTCTAGATTTGTATTCGCTTTTGCTGTATGATAAAATATAAACAGGAGAAGAAGGCTTTTGTCTTTTAGAAGACAAAACAGAACACACAGATAAAAATTAGGGGTAAAAGAAAAAATGACATTTCGTAAATATATAATATACTGTATTTTGTACAAATAACACAGATTGCGCTAGCCCCAGATTAAGTAAATGTAACAGAGACATAAACGAAATTTAAAAAAACTTGAGAGGTGTCAGGGACACCCGGATGGAACGAAGTTCTAGTGAGAGAGAGGGAGAGAGAGACAGACAGAGAAACACGCCGCACGGCTTACAACTAAAGCAAAAAGTGTCGTTACAACTTTTGGTCTTAATTTTTTCCGTCCAGCCCCCTTTCGCAACGCGCGATAAGGAACTTCGTTCCAATTAAAACATATAGTCAGATCAAGCAGTGCTTAAAAACGTACAAATAACACAGACTGCGCTAGGCCCGACCCAGTGTACGTAAATGTAATTAATTTATAAAATAAATTTATAAAACTAGCGATCGCCTGTGACTTGCACGGTCTTGGCTTTCCTTAAATCCAGGTCGGACATTTGCCCTCTAGAGAAAGGTAGTACGGGTGAAATCACCGAATCAGTCACGTTTTCAACATTGCATTAAAAGTAAAAACTGTGGTAATGTTTTCGGCAACATGTGATGCGTATTCGTGCTTCGCTGCCCACATGTTTATTTATTATGCGCGCTTCGTTTAAGACTTTAACCAGATCAAATGCAAATTTGCATTGTGGTCATTTTTTTAAATAAAAATTTTGAGGTGATAGAACGCATTGTTAGCGCTTTTGTAAGTTTTATTTTTTAAGTAAAGCAACATTGGACGTAGTGCGCAATAACTGCATAGGTGACAAGCACTTTAGCAGTTTGTCTCGAATGATATAAGGAAGTTTCCTGGGTCAAAATAAATGATGGTACTGTTAATAAAATAAAACGTTATAAAATCTTGTTACTTGTTTTTGGTCATATTCATTTTCAACGTGATTTAAATTGATTATGGTGAAAAAACTGATATGAGAGCGCTATTTGTTTTTTTCAAGAAACTATGACGTCTTTAGTATTTATTTCATACAAATCCCACAGAAACTGTTCGTTTTGCCGTTCAGAAAAGGTATCTGATTTCAGTTGTTTTTAACTTCCTTATTGTATGGCTGTCATCAACATAAAAAACATAACTTAATACGTCAGATGCTTTCAGTGTCATATTTTTCTAGCTGCTTTAAAATCTGACAAGAGTTTTAGCATTGTCAAACTTGATAAGAGAAATAGTTACTATTAAATCTTTGTTACCACGAAACCAACTAATATTAGTTTAAAATTAATTTTATTTAAATTATTGAAGTTTAGCGTGTAAAGAAGTGTAATTCAATTAAAATTAATTAGTTACGCATCACCTAGTATACTTTATTTACTTTCTAGTATAATTGGTTTTCTTTATTTAGAGCTAGAAGCTTAGAGGTGTGCATTATTTATGTATTCAAAAGAAGCAAGCTCTGCTGCGTTTATACTTGTACTTCAAAAAAGTATTTTAAGATAGTTGACATTAGGATATTATACAGGAAGCAATGTTATAACATCAGCAAATCAAATTCGTGTGTAAGTATTTTATTTGTTCTTCGCCAAATATTTGTATTGTATTGTATTGTAAATTCTTTATTGTACATAAATTGACACAATTGAAACACAGATGAAACACAACAGTACAAAGGCGGACTTTATTTTGTGGAACTTAAGAGATAGACACTATGGAGTTTTACTAGTTACATTTTGTGGTAAAAAATTGCGCACTGGTAAAAAAATATCCTGAACCTTTTTATACTATCATTATCATCATTTCAGCCGCATAACGTCCACTGCTGGACATAGGCCTCTCCCAAGGATTTCCAAAATGATCGATCTAAGGCGGCCTGCATCCAGATTATAATATTTTTGACTTTTTTTCATACTGGGTATACACAACGTTAATAGGCAATCTTTTAGTGTTATAGATAGCAGAAATATTCTACTAGTTATGAAAACAATAATTAGGTAAGAGAGTATCATCAACAGGAATCGAATCCAGGCCTCGATGTTACCACGTTCCACTACCACGGTAACCGGGTTCAATGTAGAAATTAATTCACTTCTAGAACAATAGCTTCTTGGGAACTTTTACACCAAACGACGGGCAAAGCTTTTACTACAAACTAGTCATTTTCAAGACAAAAAAGTGGCAAGATTACACGTCTGAATATAATTTTATTACTTTATTTAGTTTATTTTCGTGTGCTTAAGTGGCCAAACTTAAGTCATGTGATATACGACTTAACATGCTTTCCTGGCACAGCAGATTTCCTAAAATAAGTGGTTGCTTATCCAAGTACAAACCACTCCTGAGGTTGCTTAACTTACTTAAACTATTAAGTAGGCAATATGAAAAAGTAATGGTTTAGTGAATTAGATAGTATATTTACGCAGTTAACACTAGAGGTGCATAAACTACTTTTTTACTAGTACTAGTTTAAAAGTAAACAGCAATAGGTAAGCGAATAATTAATTTGGATTTTCAACCATTCTCTTGATCGGCTTTAAAATCTGTTCAGGAAGCCAGCCTACCAGTATTCTGTAAAGAAAATGCAAAAGTTATGCCTCCAGTGTAATAAAAAGACAACTTGTAAAGTCAAGTTCAAGATAATATTGCACTTATTCAATGTTACTTTAATAAAATGTAAACAAAACGAAACTGGTTCAACAAAACTGATTCAGTTGTTACAAAATAGCGCGTAACCACCAAAAAAGGCAAATTAACTCTCAGTTACGCCATCTTGCCGACGCCATTTGCAATAAAACGAGCGCCACTGACTCACGAGTTGTAAACGTAACCTTGGCAAAGAAAAACCAGCGTTCAGCCATTGATAAAAGCAAAAAGGTTTCAACAGTGCGGTTTGAGGCAAATAAAAGAAAAAGAGAACAATAATACATCTATCTAGGTTTAGATCCTTTTTTTGGTTTGATATTTTGTTCAACGTAATTTGAAATTAGAACGAAAGTCGTGAGCTCAAACTTTTTTGTTTTATGTAGGTAATACTAGCCAGCACCTGAAAAAGAAAACAAAAGACTATTGATGTACATCAAAATACTGGCAATTTATAACATAGGTAAATAGTTAAATGGAGATAGAAACAAGAAAAATGAAAACTAAAGTTGAATGACTGCATAACGTTTTAGCCTTGAACTAAAGCGATGTAAACAAACCTGACCATGAACGTGGTTCTAGAGAATAATAACAGATGGCGTTGCTTTAACAGTAGTAACATAAGTATGAGCACATGAGATGAGAAATATTGTTGAGAAAGAAGAAAGTTGAAAGATAACATTTTAATACGAAGAAGTTCCATGTAGTTTTGTAGATGTCACTGTTAAGTTTAAGTTTCTAAGCGTCAAAATTTGTTAAGTTAATATTTCTCTTCTTAGAAAATAACCAAAATTGAAGTGTTACATATTATTTTTGTATAGTTTCATTTAAAAATAGGAGGTATAAAATAAATTATTTTTTTTTCTAAGAAGCTAAGTACCTACGCATAGTTGCTTCAGGTTTTTGTATCCTAGAAGCAGTATTCTTTTTAACATAAAGAAGACATTTAATATTAAAACAAAAACTTCAACCAAAATCGAAATTCATCATCATCATCATCAGATCTTTTTATCTCCACTACAGAAGCACGACCCTCTCTGTACTACCAGAGCCATAATTGACTAAAGCAGCTAGAGGACTTTGCCCTACACTCTCCTTGCTGGCCAAACGGGTTGGGAAGATTTATGGGGCTAATGAAAATTGTCTGAAATATTCAAACATTTTAACATTTATAATTATGCATATGTTATAACAAAATTATTAACAAAAAAATAATAAATATTCCTATTAGAACTATTTTCGACTTCTACGTTGACGGAGTCGCGGGTTACACTAGTTATCTATAAAAAATCACGTTTTTTGTATGGGAACCCCACTTGAATATTTATTATATTCTATTTTTGGTACTGAAATTGTAGTTTTAGCGGCACATCATCTGTGAAAATATCAACTGTCGTCTAGCTATTACGGTTCACGGGATAGAGTCTGGTAACATACAGACGGACAGCGGAGCCTTAGTAAAAGGGATCCTAAATAACTTTTTTACCCCTTGGGTATGAAACCCCAAAAATATCCAAGAAAGTACCTGTTGGGTAAGAGTACACGCGCAGTGTAGGGTTTCGTAGTTGCAAATGCCAATTTTGAGTTCACATCACGCCTCACGGTTTACCAACTACAATTTTATATTTAAACTATAAACTGATTTCGACCCCAAACTACACAGCCGATTTTGATAAAATTTCCATGGGACTACCTCGGAAGTGCACTTTTTCGAATATGAATTTTGAAAATCGGTCCACAATTGACGGAGAAATCGGTGGACATACATAAAAATAATTTGCCAAGTGCGTGTCGGGCCACGCGCAGTGTAGGGTTCCGTAGTTGCAAATGCCAACTTTGAGTTCATACCACTAAAAAGTCTAAGTATCTATTGAATTTGTATGAAATTTTCCTTTTCGAGTACATTTTATAAGTTGATCGCCTATAACTTTTTAATTTGTTAACCCTACTTAGCTCTGATAGTTTTTCTATGAACTACATTATGTATACTATAGCTGTGATTTTTTTACATGTCCATATTTAACCGTATAGCAGATAGATGGGGGGGGTGGGGACACGTGACTTTAACAAAAAAATTCACTTTAAACCTAAATATTTCAGACACGGATTCCTAAATCGTAAAATAGTGTTCACAAGCTCACAATATTTTTGAAAGACCAATTCAACGATACCCCACACAATGTGTTTGTAGAGAAAAAAAATATTGACTTCCTATTTTACATGTCCATATTTTATTTTACGGCTTTTTCGCCATGATTGATATACATATCCATGCCAAATTACAGCTTTCTAGTACTTATAGTTTCTGAGTAGGACCGCGGACAGACAGACAGACAGACAGACATGGCGAAACTATAAGGGTTCCTTGTTTACTACGGAACCCTAAAAACAGTCGAACATAGAACCTCCTCTTTTTTGAAATTGGTCCAAAACGAATTTTCTATTGAATTTGCTACTTTTGTGGCAAATATGTGTTTAATATTTTTGTAGTAAATTTCAGTATGTCGTTTTCTAAATTCTTACATTTTAGTATGACGTGTATCTTAACTGGTAAGCCCTTGCAGACGGTCAGAAACCCGGTCACCCACAAGACCACCTGACCACACCTTCGTCCCACATTATATGTTCGGAATTCTAACTATGCCGGTTTAGAGCCTTTAAATGTATCACGAATTTGATTTGCAATTTATTTGCGTACGGTTACCATGAAAAAATTTCATCCATCCATAATGAGAAAAGATTTTTCAAAAGGTAAAAATGAAAATGAGGATAAAAAATGTAAGAAAAAAAGTAAAAAGTATTTCGAATAAGTGTTAAAATATTGTTCTACAGTTTAGAGTGCTGTCAAATGTGTTTTGAAATTGATTTGAAATCTTGGTCTGAGTTTGAAATTCATTTGAGGTTGCTATTCCAAAACTTTTGTCATGTCACATATCGTCAATACCTGTGCATAGGATTAAAAGATGTAAGAATGTAAATCGAATATAAATGTGTTACTGGTTTGTTATAAAAAGTAAAAATTGAATGAATTACTTACCTGTGCAGTGTGCGTAGTATCGAAAGAGGTTAGAATGTAAATTAATTAAAATGTGTTACTGGTTTGTAAGAAAAAGTAAAAATTGAATGATTTACTTACCTGTGCAGTGTGCGTAGGATCAAAAGAGGTTAGAATGTAAATTGATTAAAATGTGTTACTGGTTTGTAATAAAAAGTAAAAATTTAATGAATTACTTACCTGTGCAGTGTGCGTAGGATCAAAAGAGGTTAGAATGTAAATTGATTAAAATGTGTTACTGGTTTGTAATAAAAAGTAAAAATTTAATGAATTACTTACCTGTGCAGTGTGCGTAGGATCAAAAGAGGTTAGAATGTAAATTGATTAAAATGTGTTACTGGTTTGTAATAAAAAGTAAAAATTTAATGAATTACTTACCTGTGCAGTGTGCGTAGGATCAAAAAATGTGTTACTGTCGTGTAAGAAAAAGTAGAAAAGGTAAAAATTTTATGAATTGTAATTGGATATTATATTGAATTTCCTAGGTATGCTCCCCAATTGCCGTGAACCAATGCGTCACCAAGATCTCAAAGTTCATTGCTCTATCTTTATTTCCATGTATCATACAAAACTTTACATACTTAAATGAAAACGAAAGCGTTTATTTATGGTGCATTGTTCGCGCTTTACTTTCTTCTCGATAGCATCTGTGTAACTTAGCTTCACTTAGCTTTACTTGAACTAGGTAATAACACTGTTTGTAAAGTAATTCACATGGTATTGTCTGGTATTGTTGAAGCTTGTTAATTATATGTCTAACTTTTGCTTTTCTTTTCTCTGTGGTAATTTCAAAGTATATTTTATTGGGAAAAGTGCAATGCAGCGAAACCAGTCGCTGCTCATAACACTCGCCCTGATGATGATCGTCTAAATTGATCGAAACATGAAGCTTTTCTGACTATATTACTAAGTACTACAAAAAATTGAAAAAAGCTTAAAGTTATACCGTCTTATTACAGAACGTGGTGTAACTTTAGTACTTGGTTTAAACCACTATCCGCCCAAAATACGATGACCTCCCGCAATATGTCACCTTCTCTTGATTATGTCACTGTTAGCATAATTAGGGTAAATAATGGTAACAGTAATTAAACTAAGTAAAGTTATTTCTCGTTTTATAATAAGACGGGTACAGTCCAATTTAAGGGAACAATTTATAAATATTAACTACTGAGGAATAATACAAAAATCATAGCAATGAGAAAGCTTTAGGCAGAATAATCAAAAAAAGCTTCAATATTTGTTTTCATGTTAACATACCTTTTAATAGTTATCTATAGGATGAAAAATAATCCAATCAATGTGATAAAGGTACTGCGATAGACCTAAAAGGTTTAACCGTAACATTATCAACCAGGACGATATTTACATAGTAGGCTGCGTATCTTAACGCGTAGATAAGGCGTTTAATTATTAAATCAGGACATTAGACTGACCGCTAATTCACATCCGCTATATATACCCAGTTTAAAATGTTTAATCGTCAAGTTGTTTAGTTTAAGTATCAAAAAATCTTCATGTCGAGTGTGGTATCTGGCGTCAGATTTTCCAAGGTGGCTTAAATCAATGATACTAAAATTAATGATACAAAAATTAATGATACTAAAATTAATGATACTAAAATCAATGATAATTAAATCCTTGATACCAATTTTCCTTAGGTTTGCAGCATTAAATTTTATAAGCTTTTCTTTAGTTTCACCCATTGTCTGTAATCAAATCTTGCACGTTATATTTGACCCACCCCCGTTTTCGATTAAGCAGATATTTTGCAAGCGTGCGTATATCGCGTGATAATGCAATATTATGATAACATGGAGCTGATATGCTGGTCTGGGAGAAACAAAAAAACTTAGAATGTACCAGCTGCTTCTCTTCCCGCGCAGATCGTAAAAGCCGATCGAGGGGATGGGCAAAAATGCGAATCATTTTAACAGGCGATGCGGCTAGCAACCCGTCACTGTATTGATTGCTTTTCCATCTTCTCGCCCACAATGACGCTAAAAGTGGCTTTTGAGTTTTGCGGCCCTGGGCTCTGCATAGAGCCGCAAGACCCAAAATGCTCTGTCTGCCCCATTAGGGATAATATGTATGTGACGTGATAGTATGTATGTATGTATGGAGCTGATATGATGATAGAGCCTGAAGGTGGCCATAGGAACTCTGTAATGAAACAATGCATCGAATTTCGGCTTGTTTGATTCTCCTTAAGGAGCACTTCAACTTTTAAGTTTATTTTTTATGTAATAGCTTTTTTAAAAAATGTTTCCTTTTATAAATGATTTGTTCTAAGCATAAGACAGGTATATCTAGGATTGGTTACCACGTTTGTCTGCCGTTCGGAGGTTTTTGTTCGACCCCAAGCCTGGACCATTTGGAAAATGGCCTTCTTCAAATTTTCCTAGATCGGTTTTAAAGTATGTACTTACGTGTTCAATAAAAAAACACATTATCTTGGAATTGGTATACCTTGAAACAAGTTTAAAACTTACTAAGGTAATATTCAGTCTGGTCAAAAAGCATTTACTTTTCAACCGACTTTCAAAAAAGGAGGTTACCAATTCGACGCAATCTTCTCTTTTAAGTATGTTCACCGATTACTCTAACTCTCGAGGCTGTCCCATAGAAATTCTATCAAAATAGATGGTGAAGACAGGGAGGGGAGTCAGTTTTTAGTTTTGAAAAAATATTATGTAGTTTCATTTTTCTTATTCATTCACCACAGTATACTTTATATTGAAGATGCATGATAAATAATGTAATAACGATAGGTTATATAATACAATATAAATTGTGTATACTCGTACTATCCAGGTCTTTGACCCGGACATTAGAGAAATTATTACCCCCAGACTCTGATTAATTATATATTTTCACAAAACATTAATTTTAGCCGACGAGATAAGTTATTTAATTTTATTATTCTAAAGCATTGAACCTAAGTTTCTCTATTTAATTATTTATGACTATAGTAAACGGATATCAATTTTGCTAGTGTAAATCGAAATGTGTACGTAGAATACGTTTTACGAGTATATTTTGTGAGAATATATAAAATGTATATTATATTTGACTATCCATCTCTAATAGGTTCTTATTAGTTTCATCTGTTAAACTTTAATAATTTGTCAAGAGTTTGTACCTATTATTTAAGGTCTTACAAAATTTACTTAACTGTCTGAAGGGTGAATTCAGTCCGTGATAGTGAACAACTTTCCCCGAGAAAAATATTTTGTAATATGAAAAAAAAAATTTTACCTTCCATATGAACTCGGATCAGTTGATCGGTCAACTTGTACTAAAAATAACTTTTCAAATTTCGATACATGTTCCTTGGGGAAAGTTGTTCAGTATCATGAAATAATAATTTATTTAATGCCCTTAAAATAGTTTTAGAATATTTTGTTAGAGCTTATATATTTACTTTTATAAATTTCATAGCTTAGTTATGAAATTATGTGGATAATTATATGTTTTTTGTTGTAATTCAGCTATACTCAGAAATCAGTTTTTTTTAAGGACTTTGCAGTTAAGGATCGTCAAATAATACACAGGAATACATGAATGACTATATTTTTTTATTTTATTCATGGGTGGTTTGTAATAAATTATATTTTATTTAATAAATTATTTAATGAAACACAGATAAAGAAGATTTTGTACAAACAGGACGGAAAGACATCACCTGAGAATTATATAGAATATAAAATAAAAATCAAGTAAATATAAAAGTGAAAAGGTAAATGAATAGATATAGAATAGATAATAGGAACAGTTATAGCACAATGATATATGACACAATACAATATAATAATATAATATATACATAATATCACAAACGAAGATTCCAAAAATAATATTTTACGTAAATACTTTCATACGAAGCATATTTACAAAAGCATATAATATATATTTGTATATATATAGAAAAAAATATAATACGACTAGTCAATGAACACAGTCAGAAGAATGACTATCAAGTAAAAAGTTAAAGCTACATATAAAACTTAAAAAACTTACTATTTGTACTGTAAATAAAAACTAAATTACAAACAAAAACAGGTACTTTGAAAGAAAAACGTAAATAAATAAATAAATATACATGAAAACTGAAATATATATATATATATATAAATAAATATATACCAAGTTGGCGATGATTTGAAAGTATAGTTACCCTAGACAAGATTCACTCGTTCAACATTTAAATAACGTTTTAAATAATTTAAATAAATTAATAAATTATACTCAATACTTTGAGGTCCGTTACTAGACTAACCGGAGATAGACTACGTATCCATAAATAAGGACGAGTACAGTCTTAAAATTATCTTAGGTATTTAGTTTGAGTATGCGTTGTAGGCGAGGGTTTGGGCGTCCTGTGACGACCTACCCCAGCCACCGTGACCACCTCCGTGGCTGTAATGCTCCTCATGATGAGGATGGGCTACTACTTCGTAGCTCTCATGAGATTCGTGTTTGGAAAGCAGCTTTTTCAACAAAACCAGGGCAGAGGCCAGGAGCGCCGCCTTGGCCAGCATCAGACCCTTGACGGCGGCGAAGGCGATGATACCGAGGAACAGAGGGATGAGGGACTGAATCTTTAGTTGGAGAAGGGCGAGGATGGGCAACAGTTGCTTCAGCTTCTTCTTCTTGCCACGGCCTGAAAGGTAAAAGAGGATTTAAGCTTTGGTAGCCAAGCAACCAAAAAGACATACCCTTTTATTCATAAAAAATAACAACTAAACCTATTTTAGTCAAAAGATTTTTTTGTTCCTTTCCTCTTTACAATAGTTGTCATTGAAAGAACGAAACAAAACATTTGAACTGTAATAGGTTTAGTAAACAATTGTAATTTTTTTTTTTTATATAAAGTATTATGAGTATAAAATATAGGCAGTATTATAAAACCACTGTAAAATCAAATTCATGTTAAAGCTACAAAGATTTTAATGAGTTGGCTTTGGATAGAGAGATGGAAGACGTTGGTTGCTCCACAAACTTGCTCTTTAAAGAAGAATTTGGTATAAGATAATTAAAAAGTTTAAAAACTGAAAAACATTAATACACAAAGGTTAACAACCTCATATCTCTAGATTAGAAAATTTAAAGTCGAGTTGCTGATTTTCAGTCAGTGACGCATTATAAAGTTATTGTTTTCCAGACTAGAAATTATTCAAGATAGGTATCCAAAAAGTGAAAACATTCAAACATTCCACCAAAGTGGAACGTAGGACCTAAATAAGACCAAGCCCTAACAATCAGTAAACATTCATCGTATGTCAATTGTTTGAAACCTAATTTGAATTCAAAATCACACGACTGTGCTGGTCTGAAATTTAAAACAATGTCGCTTTCATTGAAATTCACGATGTTACGTCCAGTTTGCATAACAACCTCATTCATCTAGAAAGTAAGATTACCGGACGTTACATTTCGAAAGCTCCTAACCTACTTCCATATTTTGGTAACGAGAGACCGCCTGGAGCAAGACTTTTACTCAGTCTTCAATCAAGATTTTGATCACGGTAGCTCGTAACGGAACTGCAAAACTAGTTGCGTAGTCCTACATAGCAAGGTTATGGAAATCTAGCAAAAACTAGACTCGTACGGACCGCTTTTCACCACAATCAACCTTCTATATAGGTTGGAGAAACTCCCAACTAACCCGTTCTGACGCGATTTCTAGTGTCTTCTTCTATGGCTCGCTCTTAAATACGGATGTCCGTTTTCTAAGACTTATTAAGCTAATACAAATAACAGTCTCTCATTTATTTCAGGTAATTAATTTTTGCCAATGACAAAAACTTTCTATTTTACAATTCTCACCATATGCTTGTTTAACTGGTTTTTTAATTTATGATTTGGCGAGAGCGCTATTGCTAAAATTATAAATGGCTTAGTTTTACATAACTACTACTTTTTATTTCTAACTGGTAACTAACACGTAAGCTTTAAAAAATTTTTTTTTTTTTTTACTATCCGAAGCCCTCGACTTCGTTCGTGTCGTCTTTATAAAAATGCTCATCAGGCAGAACAATTTGTGCTAAGGCGTCATTTTTATTAAGGTTGGACCATTATGTTTCTGCATCAGCTGTTCCATTTTCTAAAACCAATTATACCCCATATGTTGCCCAGGCTAGTTGCAGCAGCTATATAATAAAAAAAGTTTCATTCGAATCCGTCCAGTATTTTCGAAGATCAGGGTGTACAAACAAAAAAATATTTTTAATGTACAGACACATTTTTTTACTGTTTTATTAAAAGTATAGAAGATAGACAACATTTTCACTTGAGTTTATAAAACTGACAAAAATGATGAGTTGCAAGTTTTGAAAGTAGGTAATAAAAAACAAAAGTGAAGCAAAGTTTGGTGGTGTCACGAAATTTTCGCTGGTCGTCAATGGAATGAGGTGTACCACCAAACCAGTTCTGTGCACGCGAGACGTTTTTTTAATATTATATAACAAAGAACGTTGGTGTTGTAACACGACGACTGATCGGACTTTGGTCTTTTATTTATAAGATCATTAAAGTTTTTGTTCATCTTATATTATATTTTATTGGATATATCAAATTATGTAAGCTAAGAACACAATGGCAAGTAAAGTAGGTCATGGTTTTTAGAAGAAATTCTATTTAACGAATGTGTTGATACTGGTGTCAGAGATTGCTATCTGTTCTATGACATCTAAATCAATAGGCCGGTTTCCTAACAGTGTTTTCTTTCACCGTGTGTGTAAGTGGCCAACACTAGTGTCAGATTTTTCAAGTTATCTAAAGGCACCTGACATAGCTTAACGACTGCCATACAATGATGACAGCCGGGACCAAGGGCTTATACGTGCCTTCCGAAGCAAGAGGAGCTCAAGAAATTTGTTTGCCACTTGTGGTCACCCATCCAAGTGCGGACCACGCCCAGTGTCGCTTTACTTGCGAAAGCGCTAGTAATTCGCACTCCCGCTAGGCTACCGAGCTCCTCAGTGGTGATACTTAAAACTGACCACAAATTAGTATGAGAGGAACAAGTCGCATATGAGAAAGATCGAACTCACACACAAACGCACATCCAATAAAACTACTTGGCAACCATGACATAGCTCAGAGAAACTGTCATTATGCTCTAAATTAACTTTTAAAGTAGCAAAATTAGTTTAGAAATTGGCTAAATTTTATATCTGCGCATAAATAAGGATCATAAAATTTTAATGAAGGTGTAAATCCTAGCGTTTAGGAACTTTCTCAAATAGATGTCGGTATTACAAATCAAGTCAATAATTATCATAATTATATCCCTGAATTAAGTGAAGCCCATAATTATACTTCCCATGCTTTCACCTCGTCTTATAATTTGATCAAAACGATACAATTATCTGTTATGGAGATGATTACGTGTTTAGAACATGATAGTACGTTTAACTCGTAATTTAAAGAAATAAATTAAGTTAATAATGTCAAGTATCGGTTTCAATCTTACTCGTGATTGAAATGTATTATTTAAAAAGATATGAATCTATTTGTATCATTAAAACGTGTTTTATGGTTACGATATTGGTATGAGATTTAGGTACGAATAGATAAACTTATATTGAAATGTTATTTTTAGTATTAAAATCACTACTTAAACTGTCTAAACTAGGACAAGTCTTACTTTAGAACTTTAAAAGTTTACGCCACAAGCCTTAATTTTTTTCCGTTACTATATTGATACAGCTTGATAAATTTATTAGAATTAATCTTTTTAAAATTCTTTAAATAATTACGAATAGATCTTATCAGAGATAAATTTTCGTAAATACCCCATTTTAAAGAGAATTAAGATAATAATAATAAATAATTTGGACTTTGGGACTGTACTTCATAATTTTACCTAAAACCAATCTTAAAGTAAAAGCTGTGTAAGAGAAGCTTTAAACAATTACTTTTACAAACTATTAGTAAAATGCCGCCAGTCTCTTAGGGATCTTGTCTGCGGACAGCAGCGAGCTGGGCTCAACTTTTTATTTAATTTATGTTTAGGATTTTAAATTTAATTATTTCGTTTAGTTTGATTATAATTTTTATTACCCTTACTTATAATAAAAAAAGATTTACTAGATAACATTTTATCCAAATGAAATAAATAGGATGTCTTAAACTCAAGAATTAATTCCATTGCGGTAAATAACATTATAGAGAAAAATCGACCGCCCGTAGAATATCTGTCAGTGTGGCTTTTCTCCACAAACGATGTTGCTCTAACTTTCATGCCCTATGAACACGAATACCTATACTTTAGACGACCTACTAAAAGCCAGCAAATAAAATCAAGAGGTTCTCCTTTACTGGAGCAACCAAATATAACTTAAAAGTACCATTGACACACTTGTAAAAATATGAGCAATAATGAATAAATTTACCAAAAAAAATATCAACCGACTTCTCACATTATCTTTCAAGAGATTCTAACGTATCTCAAAAATTCTTCATCATATCTTCACCAAAATAATATGGGACCTACTAGGTGTTAAAGGCTTTAACATAAAAGAATAATCATAATCGGTTATCAGATGGCGAAGGTATTGCGTAAGATACATCCCAAAAAACATACAGTTCAAATTGCTACTCTCATTTTTTTAAGTCGGTTAAAAATAGTAAACATTACTGACCTTCCTCAAGCGACCGCTTGACATCCTCGACAGTGCTCTTTGGCATGCGCAGCTGAATGATATGGTTTTCCATAAAGTCTGCGGCAGCATCCACTAGCCTGGATTCCACCTGGTTCTCCCGAGCCACAGGCTCTTCGGGAAGAGGTTCAAAGGACCTCGCAGACCTGGTGGAGCCAGTACCGATAAGGCTGATGCCATCAGCAATGTTCACCTCTCGAGCAGAGTTGATGTTTTCTACATATCGGAGAGCCCTTTCCTGTAAAAAATTGTCAAGGTTAGAAATGTTGTTAATTTTTTTTGTTGTTGTTTGTTTTGGTTAATGTTGCACAAAACCGCACTGTAGATAATAAAAATTAGTTTAATAAGATCGTTTTCTTTTGTTAAGGATGGTTCTGTAAGTTATTAATTTGCTGTTAAAGCTACGATGAAATATGAATGGAAGTGAAAAATGGATTCGTACAAATTACGTTTTCAACTTAAAACGAGATAATAGACTCAAAACATTTTTTTTTTCAATTTAAAAAAAATCAGGTCACTTTGATAGTATTATAATTGTTTTATTAAAGGCACTTGACTCTAATTAGCTATAACTAACACCAGTTCTGTAACACTTGCACCATCACACACACCTTTAGACACAAGGAGACGTCTCCTTCAGCACAATTCTTCACCACACCGAGGACCGACCCCAGCATGTCATTCTCACCAGCAGGCTTGCAATGCACCGCTACGACACCCACTACTAAAAGAAGGAAGGTCCTCATCTTGTCCTTTACTCCTTCGCAGGTGATAAGTGAAATGTAAAGCTGAACTGATGCTTAGCGGTTTTATTCAACGTACCCCCACTTGCGTCGGTTCCCGCCAAAATGCGTACGCGATGTACACGGATGACGCGCTGAGAATTTTTAGAGGCGGCATTTCAGTTCGAAATTCAATTTTATGTGAATTCAAATTAGGAATTTTTATAAGTTTTTAATTTTTTATGTAACGAGTCTTAATGTATGCGTGATTAGGTTTTGCATGTTTTTAATTGTGATTGAGTAAGATGTTCGTGTGGCGGAAATAATGTTTTTACTTTCATTGAACAAAGTAACAAACAGTAGAAAAATAGGAAACGGTGGATTTGGATCGTTGGGTCTTTCATGGTTAGTTATGTTTGCTGGCAATCAGCTATGTTTGTGTAGGTTTTGGATTTCTGTTGTGTAATATTCTATAAATTGATTTGATTGCCGAAAGGTATTGGGAGTATTAAATAGTCGGACAAGTGCGTGTCGGGCCACGCGCAATGTAGGGTTCCGTAGTTGCGAATGGCGACCTTGAGTTCCCCCACTAAAAACGGTTAAATTTCTATTAAATTTGTATGAAATTTTATTTGCAGAGTAGAGCATATAAGTAGCTTAAAAATGTTAATTTCTAAACCCTACTTATCTCTGATATCCTGTAGACTTCGTTATATATACTACTACCGTGTTCATTTGCAATTAAAGCAGATAAAGGGGGCTGACATTTGACTCCAATAAATTGCAATATAAAACCTAATATTTCAGAAACGGATTCCTAAACCAAAAAATAATGATTACAAGCTCACAATATATTGATGGACCTATTCAACGACAGGCACACGATGGGAAGTTGAGAAAAAAAATTACTACCACTGATACCCCAGTCGATGATGCCCTTTAAACATTTTTTCTTCGAGATTTTATTTTACCACTTTTTTGGCATAGTAAATATATACTTATGCCATATTACAGCTTTCTAGTACTTATAGTCTCTGAGTAAAACCCCACAGACAGCCACGGCAATTCCTTGTTCACTACAGACCGTAAAAATGGCAAAAAAGGCTCATTACTAAATTATAGAAACTCTACTTCCAGAAATTACAGTCTGTTTTGGCACAGTAAATATTATTGTACTTTTGTTTATAGTAGCAATATCATGGTACAGACCAAATTGATTGGTATAATGAGTATGACCCAGTTTTTTGTTCGATATACTTACCTTAGTCCGAAAAAGCACAAGTATGTTTGTGTTTTTTCTACTAACGTTGGATCAATGGCTATATTAATAAAAATAAATAAAAAAACAATATACGATTGTATTGCTTGCTGTGTGGTTTCTGGCAGAGTAGAATAGGGCCACTCCAAGACCTCCCGTGGATGTCGTAGAAGGCGACTTAGGGAACACAAGCTAAACAAAGCTTATAAACATCAAT
This sequence comes from Acrobasis consociella, assembly GCA_963555685.1. Taxonomy (NCBI): domain Eukaryota; kingdom Metazoa; phylum Arthropoda; class Insecta; order Lepidoptera; family Pyralidae; genus Acrobasis; species Acrobasis consociella. The sequence continues at coordinate 5,495,025 of OY743127.1, forward strand.
GAGACCTCTCCAACCCGTCTGGCCAGCGTGGAGAGTGTAGGCCAAGACCTCTGGCAGCTCTGGCCAAGTTTGGCTCGAGTAGTACAGAGAGGGTCGTGCTCCTGCAGTGGAGACAAAAAGACCTGATGATGATGTGATGATACAATTGTAACATACACACACACACACACACACTCAAAAATGTTCGCCCTTATAATATAAGTGTGATTATATCATGAAAAAAATTCTATGTCTAATGGATTATATACATTTTAGGTTAAAGTTTATATTATATAACTATATCTATGCTAGTTTGTAAGGTATATTTCTCTGGGCCTTTAATATTGTAATCACAGAATACATTATTATAAATAATATTAAGTTCGTTGCCTAAAATAAAATTATTTGATTTTATTTGAAATGAATACATAAAATAAAACAAAATCAGACCAGACCCAGACCTCTGTATGTACATTTAGATCTTTTATACTACGGATTTGCCGTGTGGTTTCCAACAGAGTAGAATAGAGCCACTCCAAGTCCTCCCGTGGATGTCGTAGAAGGCGACTTAGGAATACAAGCTAAACAAAGCTTATAAACGTCAATGAGATCTCTCCAACCCGTCTGGCCAGCGAGGAGAGTGTAGGCCAAGTCCTTTGGCTGCTCGGGCCAAGTATGGCTCTGGTAGTACAGAGAGAGTCGTGCTCCTGCAGTGGAGACAAAAATACCTAATTGTTATCAATTGGGTCTTTTTGTATCCACTGCAAGAGTATTACTGATGAATGATGATGATTATTGATGACATCATTATTGATGACTACTACGTCGACCTCCGTGGCATAGTGGTCACCATGCTAGTCCGCCACCCAGAGGTCCCGGGTTCGATTCCTGGTCAGGGCAAGTTGGAAAATGGCCTTTTTCAAATTGTCCTGGGTCTTGGATGTTTATCTATATATGTATTTGTTATAAAATATAGTATCGTTGAGTTAGTATACCATAACACAAGTCTCGAACTTACTTTGGGGCTAGCTTAATCAGTGTAATTTGTCCCTATATTTATTTATTAATTTACTACATATTTAAAAAAAAATAGAGATATTCAAGAAGCTGGTTTATACGTCCTTTGTTTTATTATTTCAATTATTTTGCTTCAGTACATAATTCGTTGTACAGTAGTTTGATCATCGAGTCTTTCCTTGGCTTTCCTCTCTTTTTAAGCTCAATTATAATGTAATAAAATAAATAGTTACAATAGGTTAGCAACAAAAACATCAATGCATTCTTGGCCAGTTGTATGAATTAACGTACATTACGTATGATGAATGCGTTGAGTTTGTATGTACATACAGTATTGCCTTGTAGGTCAATAGGCAACGAGGATATATCTGTTACTATGTCATAGCAACTTGTATGCAGGAAATGCGAGTCATAAAGGTATGTTTATTATAATTTGATAGGAGAAAATAAGTTATTAGAGGGAGAGTAAATGATGGAGGAATTTAGCGTTAGTTTGTTATTTTGAATTATAAAGGGTCTAACAAAATATATTGAAAACTAATTTAAGGCTAAATTCAGTCCACGATACTGAACGTCACCTAAAACATTTAAGTCTTGTCCTTTATTCAACTATATAATTAATTCATTGCCCGAGGACATCAGACAAATCTCCAGTAGACATGTATATAAGAAAAAAGTGCATAATTTACTTTTTGAAAGCATTATCAATTAGCAGAATTCATCGTTTATTATATTACTATTTTCAATGTATATATATGAAAATATATATGTATATATACACGAATGATTCTGGCTTATATCTTTTATTTTATTTTTTATCTGTTTTCTTTTCCTAAAGGTTGACAGGGAGAGAATGCTTTAGCATTAAGTCCACCTATTGTAGCTTTTGGCTCAATAAAGATTTTAAATAAAATATTGACGTGATATTTATTTTTGATAATTAAACCTTGATCCATTAACAAACCAAAAAAAATTCTTTTCAAAGTAAGACCAATACTTAATCAAAATCTAAAACATTACACAGTTATTAAAATAATCTAGGTAGCATATAAGATATGATCTAACTCAAACATATCTAGACTAAAACAAGGCTTATTTTTACTTTTTTCGAACTGTACGCATAGTAGAAATTATTCATAGCCAGTCGTAATGGCTTGGTCTATTGTGAAGTAATAGGTATGATTATTATCTTTTCAGACCACCGTTATGTAATGGCATATTTACTGTATTGTTCGTAACCTTGACTTTTAAATTCTATAGGTTGACTGACAATAGTATTCTGTCATAATTTTGTCAATTTTTGCCAACTTCATGTAGGTGTAAAGTAATGTGAGGTGAATATGGAACAACGCCTCGTCATCATTAACATCATCAGGTCTTTTTGTCTCCACTGCAGGAGCACGACCCTCTGTACTTCTAGAGCCATACTTGGCCAGAGCAGCCAGAGGAATTGGTCTACACTCTTCTAGCTGACCAGGCGGGTTGAAGACGTCTCATTGATATTTGTATATATATATATATATATATATATATAGCTTATATCACCTAAGTCGCCTTCTAAGACATCCACGGGAGGACTTGGAGTGGTCCCATTCTACTTCGTCGGAAACCATACGGCAATAGTCGGCTACTGCCGATATGTTACGAATTTATCTGGAGGTCTTCATCGGAACAACTGTGACCAGAGGATGCTTGTATACGAAACCGTCTCGCGACACAATGATGTACTATGTAGAAAATGATTATTCTTTCATTTATCTGTCCCGTCCGCCAGTTGTTTTACTTCTCTGTATGTTACGACGTTCACCTTCTTCTTTATCTGCTTTATGTAGCTGTGCCTCAGCCTTACTGGTCGTTTTCCTTTATATCTTCCCTTTACATATTGTAATTGAAAAATTGATAATCCTATACTTAAATATTATTTATAGTTTTGACCGACTTCCAATAAAGAATTATCAATTCGTAGCGATTTTTTTTTTTATGTATGTTTACCAATTATTCGAAGACACCTGGAACCATTTCAAAAATTCTAATTATGATTGGAGGTTTTTTCGAGGAGGTCATGAGACCACCACATACACACAGACCAAACATATAAATTTTATCAAAATAGGTTGGGTAGTTTGGGGTGAAGTTGACTATAGTTTTGAAAAATTAATGATTGTTTAATTAATCGTCGGGTCGTACCAGATGACTTATTTATTAGTGTTTATAGGTATAATAATGATCATCTTGCTTCAAGAAACATGTTGTAAATACATGTCATCATCATCATCATCATTTCAGCCGCACAACGTCCTCTGATGGACATAGGTAGGCTTCTCCCAAAGATTTCCAAAATGACCGATCTAGAGCGGCTTGCATCCAGCGCCTTCCATAAAACACATGTAATAAAATACAATCATAACTAAGCTACTCCCTCCATATTTCAATCTGGTAGACCTCTTAGTCAATGGTATCATAAATTAAATTTATGCAGTTTTCTAATATTGCGCAACGCACAGGTGTCTCAAACTTCGAATTTATAATTTCGTGATTGCAATTTTGATTTTTCATTGTATAATCGAGTTCGGCTGATGTAATTCCGGCGATTCTGCTTCCGGTTTAGAACTTGGTAATTGTTATGTCAGAATGCTGCTTTGGGTGTTCCTTGTTTAATGATATGCGTGAGATTTGGTAACCGGAATATATTAAATTAAATTGATGTGTCTTTCGCCGTCTGGTTTCAGTGTTAATTTAGGAGCCTGGGAAAGTTAGATCCAAATCAATTTTAGCATGATTTAGGGCATGTAGATGGAAAATGCCGTGTGGTTACTGGCAGAGTAGAATAGGACCACTCCAAGTCTTCCCGTGGATGTCGTAGAAGACAAAGGAAATACAAGCTAAACAAAGCTTATAAACATCAAGAGACCTCTCCAACCCGTCTGGCCAGTGAGGAGAGTGAAGGCCAAATCCTTTGGCTGCTTTGACGAAATATGGCTCTAGTAGTACAAAAGGGTCGTGCAGCGTGCTCCTGTAGTGGAAACCAAAAAGACCTAATGATGTTTTTATAAGTCTTTATAGCTTTAGTTGGTAGCTGTGTAATCTTTTGCCTAATATATCTTTACAACTTACTAGGCCAAAGGCTTATGGTCCAATTTATAGTCAGTAGGTCAGTGGTGAATTAAGGGGATACGTGAATTTACAGGGGTCCAGTGCCGCCCCTATTTGAAATATTTTTTTGAAAAGAAATGGAGATATTTGTCTTATTTTTGTCTTGATCAAGCCCTAGGTTACCTTTCAAACTATTTTATAAACTACTGTTTATTGTTAAAAGTAAAAGCGTGAAGCGTTTCTACGTAAATTAGCTAAAAGTGGCAGTTTTTTGCAAATGTGCGTAGAAAAGCTTAAGCTTAAGGCAAGGTTATTCAAAAAATGCAAATTACAAAGTCATAATAATTCTAAAAAAAAATACATAACTGAGTCATCTAGGTCTTCCACGTAACAACCCAACCCAACGAGAGCAACCCAAATTCCCAGAGTAGTGGACTGGTGTTTTAGGGTTCTTGTTTGTTTTTGTTTATGTTGTGTGTAAGTGACCAACACTGGTGAAAGATTCAAGCTGTCTAAAGGCATCTGACATAGTTTGACTACAACCATGTAGTCATAACAGCAGACACCAATGGTTTATACGTGCTTTTCGAAGCACGGAGGAGCTTGAGATTTTTTATGCCATTTGTGGTCACCCATCCAAGTGCGGACCACGCCCGTTGTCATTTTACTTGCGAAAGCGGTAGCGACGGTTACCGAGTTGTAGTGCGGGTATACTGGTGCTTAACCATTACGGATGTTGTCACACTAATGAGACAAATCATCATGATTAAGCAGAGCAATGCTTGTGTTTTGATACTAACTCATCGATACGATGCTATAAATATAGAACATGTTTATTTGCCCGGCAAATTATTAAAACTCCGTCATTCAAACATTCAACCGTCATAACTTGTCAATCGCTGGATTAATTTCTATTCATCATCATCATCAGATCTTTTTCTCTCCACTGCAGGAGCACGACACTTTTTATTCTACCAGAACCAAACTTGGCCAGAGCAGCTAGAGGACTTTGACCTATACTCTCCTCGCTATCCAGATGGGTTGGAGAGGTTTCATTAATGTTTATAAGCTTTGTTTAACTTGTTTTTCCTAAGTTGCCTTCTACGACATCCACGGGAGGACTTAGAGTGGCCCTATTCTACTAAACATTAATCTATTAAGCATAGCTGAAAACCATCTTAATCAAGTGAGCTTCCAAACATAATTAAAACCGCGTTAAATCGCCACAAATACCACAGGTATAACACTTCATGGAAGCGGAGTATTATTTATGCCTACTACTACTACAAACGAAATTATACATCCGTGCACACGACTATGTGTGTGTTCGTTCGCCTGGTCAACACCCTCGAGAAGGCGAGAAGAAGAACGCCCAGAAAAAGCCCATTTTCCAACATCCTCATGGGATCGAACCTAGAACCTGCAGAGTGGCGGACTAGCGTGGTAACCACACCAAGTAGGTCCTCAAAAATCTGTTAGCGTCTTCAAGTGCCTCAAGTAGAGGTGAAAATAATGACATAATGATTGACCAATTTTAGTGATGTCATGGCAAATAATGTCTGTGAATGAAGTGGAATACTCACTTCATACAAACAGACTTTCGTCACTTACAATTGGCCGAGGTTCAAATAAGTTGCGTCACTCGTAGTAACCTTCAACTTGGGATGCAGGCTTTGTGCTCGTTTGTTTTGATTTTGCTACATCGTTTCCCAAGTAATATTTACATTTTTTTTAAATAAAAAGTAACGAATACTGCATAAGAGGCGTAGAGTAGAGTACAACTTGTTATTATTTCTTAAAATGCGGTTAGGAGAAGTATTATTAATAGAGAATAGGCAGTAACTTCGACTAACGACTTTGTAACTTCTATTGCAATTACTAACCCGCCTGACCAGAGAGGTGGTGTTTATGGAAGATATACTCTAAAGGACGAAAAACTGATAAAATTAGTCCGGCCTTATTTCAGCCTGTAAACTGATAAAAGTAGTCTGGTGATCACGGATTTCAGTGAATGATCATTATCATCAGGTCTTTTTAGTCTTCGTTGCTGGAGCATTATGGCTCCTTCTTTACTACTAGCTTAGGTTGCACCGTTTGCCATGTGGTTTCCGCAAGAGTAGAATATTGCCACTCCAAGGCCTCCCGTGGATGTCGTAGAAGACGACTAAGGAATTACAAGCTAAACAAAGTTCATAAAAATCAATGAAACCTCTCCAACCCGTCTGGCCAGTGAGGAGTATAGGCAAAGTCCTCTGACTGCTCTGGACAAGTGTGGCTATGGTAGTACAGAGATGGTCGTGCTCCTGCAGTGGAGACAAAAAGACCAGATGATGATGATGAGGTCGCACCAAGTTAATTGGGGTTTTATGTCGAAAATTTAAAAAATATCTCCCCCGGTAATTGATCAGTAACCGCTTTCATTTTGTCTATGGGGTCAAATCTCCCTGTCCAACTGTTTAGCCACACTTGATCATAGCAGCCAAAGGATTTGGCCTACACTTTCCAGATGGCTTGAAGTGGTCTCATTGATATAATTTGTTTAGCTTGTATTTTATAATCCGCATTCTGCGACATTCACTTAAATACTTAAAGTGGTCGTATTCTGTTCTGCCTGAAACCACATGGATGAAATTATATTCAAGATAGCAAATCTCAAGAAAATTTCCTGAGAAACATTTTTCAGCCGGACATAGGCCTCTCCCAAAGATTTTCAAAATGACCCAAATAGAGCGGCTTGCATCCAGCGCCTCCCAGCGACCTTGGTTAGGTCATCAGACCACGTTGTGGGTGGGTGTCCTGAAAAACATATTTTTTTTATAAAATATAAGGCGTTATCAATTTCATCTCTACATCCAAGCATCGTGCTGAGGTTCTTTGTACGTTTTTGTAGTAAGACACGTAATAACCCATAAAAATACTTGAGTTCCTTTTATTTTAACAATTAATCAAATACAAAATTTCTGGTGAAGTTAGGCTTTGACGACGCAACAAAAGTTCGTAAGTAACTCGATACGGTTAACCTCGTGACTGAGACACTTGCTTTTCAACTCGTTAGATAATTAACACATACAAAAACCAGTCGCTTGAGTCATCGAAATGTCTGTGAGAACATCTGGCTATCAAAAAGTTAAGACGGAGCGCAGTTTACTATTTCATCATCATCTTTGTGTATCATCATTTATAAGATTTGAGTCGCAAGATTCAAAATGCTCTGTCTCCCCAATTAGGAGTAAAGAAGTAATAGTATGTATGGCATCATTGTTTGCCTTAACTTATCTCATTGTCTGAGATCCACATTATTCTATCCTACTAATATTATAATTGTGAAAGTAAGTTTGTGTTTTTGTTTGTTTGTTTCTTTATGACCTCTTCACGCTTAAACTACTGAACCGATTTGTATGAAATTTAGTATGGATATAGTATGAGACTCGGGGAAGGACATAGGGTACTCTTTATCCCGAAATTCCCACGGGGAGTGAAGCCCGCGGGTAAAGCTAGTTTCCCATATACTAACATCTACTCCTACTATACCCATATCCTGCCTAACGCATTCCATATACGTCTTCTTTGGTCTTTCTCTTCTTAAAGTCAAAATCATTTCTTTATCTTTATATGTTTCTGTCAATTGCTTCTTTTGATTTCATGGTAATTGTTGACGTCAGATTATCTACTTACAGCCAAAGATCTGGTATATCTCTATTAGGTAAGGAGAATACTAACTGAACTTTATATGAAACCTGTGCAATACTGTGCATGTCACTTTTTCATGACTGTTGTCATGTCTGAGAAGATGTTTAGTGATGATAAGCAAAATAATGTGTCTATCTTGATCCTTGATCTGAACTTACAACTAAGTTTAGTGTTAGCAGCCTCCTGTTTACATTAAACGTCATATTTTTTACGCTGCTCCACTTACGTTATAACATGAAAAAAAAAAAATGTTATTTGTTCTACCTTTAAATCCTGACAAACTACTACACTGTCATATCATCTATATTGAAATTTAAAAAAGCTGCCAGCTTTGTAATACGAACAAAGACAAAGAATGACGATTTTGGGAGTGGTTTACTATTGCAAATTCCATTTTCCCTATTATTCATAAAAACATCATAAGTTTGCTAAACTTATTTTAGTTAAAAATGTTTTTAACTAGCCTTTTCCTACAACGCTGGAAGCAGGCCGCTTCCAATATGTCGTTTTGGAAAACCTTGAGGAAGTCCTGTGTTCACCAGTTTCCTGCCGCTAATATGATGACGATGATGATGATTTAACAGACTTTAATATAGGAGTAGGTTTTCAGTTCTAATGTAAGCTTATAATTTTTTTTATGTATGTTCCTGGATCAAATTAGAAACTTCATCAAAATCAAAGTGAAGTCTGGAGCAGAAATCGATTTCTAGTTTAAAAAAATTATGCCCTTATCCATATTCTGACATAACATAAGAACGAGAAAATCCACTCTCCTAATAAACTAAAATATAATAAATAGTGTGCACTGTGCAGGGGCTTACTCCAAAAGCGTTACGCAAGATTATATTTGCGTTCCAGTGACAAGCAACATTGAGCACTAACGTATGCTGATAAAGTCTAATTTGGTTTGACATAGTAATAGGACGTCACTATCGTACGACTAACGTATATTTTATGGAGTAATCCCTCTGGTTCTGTCACGATGTTTTCCTTAGAATAGAATAGAATATGGTTTATTAGCGAAATATGTATCCAGTACAAATTTATAAATTAATGTAATAGCACTCAGTCTTTCATTTTATTAAGACTCGGAACACAGTCATTAATAGGCAGGATACGGATTTCTACCACGTGCAGCAATAATTGATAGAAACGCAAAACTCTTGACATTTTTATGTCGTACTTTAAGAAGCCTCAGGCAAAGAATTTGCTAGTTAAGTAATTTCTTCCCAACTGATCCGTAGTATGTACTTACAAAGTCTATTGAAAAGTAACTTTTGCGCAAAAGACAAAACGGAAAAATAAATGAACAGCTAGTGTAGAAAGACATTCATAGAGACTAACTACTCAGATAACTGTCCAGTTTTGTGGGAAACTAAATGTTTTTGAGTTCCGTACTCAAATGGTAAAAAACGGGACCCTATAACTAAGACTCCGCTGTACGTCGGAAATAAAAACAGAAAATTTCACATATTTAATAGAAAATTAGTATTTATACGTTTTAGTGGCACGAACTCAAAGTTTCAATTCGCTACTACGGAACCCTACACTGCACGTGGCCCGACACGCACTTGACCAATCATTATTGTACTTACACATACAAGGAAGATAAGAAACTTATCTCTGCCATCGTAGGCGTCTATACTAGGCTGTAAGACTTATGACAGACAAAAAACACCAGCCTAATGAATAAATCAGTAGTAACACTATGCTCATTTTCACATCATCTCAGTTCAGAGCACCTAATTAACATCACCATATAATTATAACATTTTTTGTCCGCATTCTTGCAAAAGTAAAAGTGGATAGGCTTTTTATGGTTTTTTATAACGCCAAACTAGTTTACTGATTGTCTGGTCATGGTGACAGCCTTCTTTATTCTTCTATAAATTTGATGACGTCATCGGACAACTAATAAGCATTTATTTAGGAACAAAATAGCATTTGTCAGGATTTGTGAAAAAATATCTTCGTTATTTCACCGTGTGGTTTCCGGCAGACTAGAATAGAGCCACTCAAAGACCTTTCTGCAGGAGCGCAACCTCCTTTTGTACTACTAGAGCCATACTTGGCCAGAGCATCCAGAGGACTTGGCCTACACTCTCCTCGCAAGCCAAACGGTTGGAGAGGTTTCATTGATGTTTTATAAGCTTTGTTTAGCTTGTATTTCCTAAGTTGCCATCTGCTACATCCACGTAATAATATATAAAATATTCATTTTGTACCTACACCAGTGACCTACAAAATCATGAACGCAAATAGGCGTATGAGCCGCAGACATTTGTGGTTTGCTGTGGCTTTGCTTGATCTGTGGTCGAAGGTTATACTACTCGGTTGGATATGTCACAGAATTTTCATTATTTTATACACACTTTCCTAAGCTGTGGTATCCGGCGTAGTAGAAGAGGATCACTTCAAATCTTTCCGTGGATGTCGTAGAAGGCGAGTTAGGAATTACAAGGTAAACAAAGCTTATAAACATCATTAAGGCCTCTCTAACCAGCGTGGAGAGTGTAGGCGAAATCCTCTGGCTGCTTTGGTCAAGAAAGGCTCTGGTACAGAGAGGGTTGTGCTTCTGCTGTGCAGTGGAGACTAAAAAAGACCTGATGATGATGATATATGGGATTTTTGGCGGATGGAAGAATTTTTGCATATTATGCAATATTTGCGTGCGTATATAGGAATAATGCAACAGACAATTTGGAAAACAATTTTCCAAATTGTGTGTTGTATTATTCCTATATTTATTTCATACAGTGTAACCAAAAAGGGCAATAAAACCAAAAGCCCACTTAGTAATTCGGTTTTTCATTACTAAAAATCCGACTTCAACACCAAACTACACAATCAAATTTAATAAAATGACCACATTACAAGGATGCCCTTTCAAATAGAAGTTACTGGACCATTTGCAAAATTTTGTTTGAAAGGTTTTCATTGCTCGAAGACACAATTTGTAGCGATCTTGCTTTTCCAACCTCCTCCTTTTTGAAGTCGGTTGAAATAGCATAAGACTACCTACTCTCGTGCCCGAACTGCCCAACAACTTGTACAATATAGGACTTAAACTCTGCTAATGACAGGAGTAAGTGTGGCCACACACTGGTCCACAACTATACATAGGGTGGATCGCTTAATGTATGGGAAAGAAAAAAATCCAAGTTTTTGAAAACGATGGGTCCAATTTTAATGCCATATATAAAGAGGTTTCCGGGAAAAATAATGAAAAAAATATTTGATGTCAGTAAATGCCTCCACAAAGCAATTGAATTTATAAAAAAAAATTGAATTAAGGTACATCATAGATTATTATTTTTTATTATATATAGTGATAAATAGCAATTATTAGTATAATTTAAATATTATTCTTACTTTTTAGAACTAAAGATGAAAAAAAACTGGTAACGTTGCGATAAAAATTAAAGTGGTAGATCTCTAAAACTTTGCGTTGACGCTACAAAATATTAACTTTAGTCCCAAAAGACTCAGTGGTATAAAATTTTGAATTAATGTTTTCATAATTTGTGACTTGTAAGTTTAACTATTTATAAGTAATAAGTTTTATTAAGAAGAGTTCATATACATGTCCAATATACAATTGTACTTAAATCGGCATTGAACGCTAATTACATACACATAATGTTTTGCCAACGTAAAAGTTGTTATGTTGTATTTGTTGTGGGAATGATAACCGAAACAGACACATCCAACATCATCAACAGGAATAGAGTTGACCGACTTCGAAATGAAGAAATCAAGAATTTACTGAAAATACTTTCATTTTTGTAACAAAAGCAGATTAACTTGAAAAAGTTGGTTGTGATTAGACTGCAATCAATAAAACCAGTATTTATTGCAGTCTTATCTGGTATACTGGCATTATTTGGAGATTAAAGTGCTGAGATTGTACTCTTCAGTGGTTAGTGTGCCAATTACACGACAATGAGCTCTTACTTCGTTACTTGTTCGATCATTTGGACGGGACTACAACAAGACCAAAAAGTTTTACAGGAGTAATCAGAAAAGCACTTCCAGTGTTGCAATTTTCATCAGTGAGATATAATTTACCAGTTAGTACTTATGCAGATGATTTAAGTACAGATCAGAAACTGTTTTTGTGATAAAAATGTATCTAGAAGTAATCGAGGCCAAATTGTACATTCATAATGACTTACTACTGCAAATCGTATCCTTAGATTGTATATTTCCAGAAAATCCTTCTAAAGATTTTAAGTTTATTAGTAAAGTTCGTTTTGTCAGTAAATGTTGTTTACTATTAAGTCTAAATCATCAGGTATTCACGGTGCTAATCATTTATTTTAAACAATCGTCAACTCACGTTGTCTTCTGGATTCACTGAAATTGATAAATTGGTCCTGGAGTACCATACCACATTCAAGCTATCTAAAGATGCGTGAAATTGATAACTAAAGCATCTGCTTTAGTGTGTGGACCACAACGAAGGGATGTATTCATAAAAAATTGCATGAAAAATAGAGAAAATCATGCCTTAACTGGAGAGTAAAAATAATTTAAATTCCAGCAAATTTAGTACATTTTCATTTTTTTAAATAATTTTCCAGAAGTTTTGGTTTACGTTTATTTTGGGTTATTTCATGTTATTAGTATAAAACACACCTTTTTCTTTAATATTCTTATAACTGTAATAAATTTTGAGTGTTTAAATTATTTAAAAAAATTAAAATAAAAAGTAACAAAAAAATATTATTTTTTAGTTTTTAGATGCGTTGTGGAGGCATTTCCTAATATTTGATATTTTTTTAAATATTTTTTACGTTATCACTATCCTATTTGGCATCAAATCCACACCCATCTGTATAAGATAACTAAAATTTTAAAAAATGATCCACCCTCCTATACACGGTGAATTTTTACTGGTTTCAGAGCCGAAGGCCACTTCATAAGGATCGTGAGTTAGACCTAATTAGCTAGTCAAAATAAAAATTCTGTAACAATTTTTTTTGACTAAAACTTGAAAGTAAAATCGTGAGATCTATAAGTAGTACCGCCGCAGGCCGGCCGGCGAAGTTCATCGAACTCACGCGGCTGTTTTGGACGGGCGTAACTACGTGGTCTCGATCGAAACTCATTTTCGCATCTTTTTTATCTTATGTCATACAAATTTGGATTACGTATATGAATAGAGGAATTAATTTACTATATAATTCAGCGTGTATAAAATCGCCATTCCGACTCGCTAAGAAGAAGAAGCATAAGACGATGTCACTGCCTATTAAGTTTGCTTCTGAACACAATTGTTAATTACCTTCCAACACAGAACCGCACTTGACTTATTTTATAATTAATCATATGATACTTAAAATGTTTCACGTTTCGTTATATTCAGAGCGTCACTGCGTTTCCATAGCACTTTTACTCTCAACTTTTTTTATTTAATGACTAATTAAATTTCAACTTTTGTCTTATGAGCAGGAGCGTGAGTTTTGATTGATGTGTGGTGTGCGTATCTAATTTGAATAAGATTGCGGTTTTAAATGGTTTTGTGTTTTCCGCTTTACGCACTGATAAATAATTTTTTAGGTACAGAGGAACAATCTGGATTGTACCTCTTTACCTAAAAATAGTGATTGCTTTATTTATAAAAAAACATGTATCCCCATAGATGATTTTTTGGAGTCCATTGCTGCCTTCATTTGAAAGAAAACGGAGATATCGTTTAAAATTTTGTTTTGACGAAGCCCTAGATGACTCTATAAACTACGAGTATATATGAAATATTGCTTTTTTTTGCACTTTTACCAAAAGCGGCCGTTTTTCGCAAATATGCGAAGAGTCGCAAAAGGGGTAATCTAGACAAAATTTTAAATGATATCTTCGTTTTCTTTTAAATAATTTATTTCAAATTGGGTATCACTGGACAACGGAAAAATCAATAAAACTCAGGCACAACGACACAGTAGTCCTTTTCCAAAACTAAAAACGACTTCACCTCCAAACTACAAAACTAATTTAAATAATCTTTTAGGGTTCCGTACCCAAAGGGTAAAAACGAACCCTATTACTAAGACTTCGCTGTCTGTCCGTCTGTCCATCTGTCTGTCACCAGGCTGTATCTCAAGAACCGCGATAGCTAGACCGCTGAAATTGTCACAAATTTTGTATTTCTTTTGCCGCTATAACAACAAATACTAAATATAAAATAAACTAAATATTTAAGGGGGACTCCCATACAAAAAACTTGATTTTTATAGATGGTCTATTCATATATACATTATATTATAGATCATATGTTTATTATAGATAATCATATTTGATGGGGTTACTATCGAATACAGTAAATCTGTAAAAAATCTCGGCGTGTACTTCGACAATACTCTCTCTTGGCGCACTCAGATCTCCGAAGTCAGCAGGAAGATGTTTGCAGCTGCAAGCTCCTTAAGAAAATTGATTAAATTTCTGCCGATGGATACCAAGATTGCGCTTGCTCACTCCTTATTGCTTCCTATCCTAGACTATGCTGACACTTGTTATCTTGATATTACTGAGGAGCAATTAGACAAGCTTGAACGCCTCCAAAATTTATGTATACGGTTCATATTTGGGCTTCGTAAATATGACCACATTTCGCAATTTCGTATTCAACTCAAGTGGCTCCCTATCCGTCTACGTCGTGATTGGCATATCCTTTCTCTCCTATACTCCATCCTCTATAATCCTACATACCCTAGGTACCTCAAGGAACGTTTTTTCTTCAAAACGTTTTCTAGACCTCTTCGTAGTGCAGATAAACTTCTTCTTGATGCTCCAGTTTACTCGACTACTTTCTATAAATACTCCTTCACTGTCTATGCTGCTCGTCTTTGGAATGCCCTGCCTCTATCTGTTCGAGACGCCAAAACGTTGAACAACTTTAAGACCTTGACTAAAAATCACTTTCTTACCTTTGTTTAGTAACTAATTTCTTTCTCCTACCATATCTTCCCTCTCCCTCCCTACTCGTGTACAGTACCGGTTTAATTTGCATCATTGTGATACTTATTTATTTATATATATTTATATATATATATATATATATATATATATATATATATATATATATATATATATATATATGTATTATATATATATTTATATATGTATGTTTATATTTATATAGTATATATATGTGTGTACCTATTTATATATTGTGCTATATATTATGTATATTTAGAATATCAACTGGTTATTGTATTTATTACTATATTAATTGAGTATATAAAAATCTAAATGCGCCACCTGTTATCTTATTATATATTTTCACATTCCTTCTCTGTTTGGTTGCCTGTAAGAGATTGCTTCGGCGATAAGGCCGCCTCTTGTACCCCACTACATGTTATTATTTAATAAGTGTTCCAAAATTGTAAATTTCTTTTGGTGCAATAAAGTTTTTTGTATTGTATTGTATTGTATTGTATTGTATTGTATTGTACGGAACCCTTCGTGCGCGAGTCCGACTCGCACTTGGCCGGTTTTTATGGGATCCAGTCGCAAGTATACTCTAAAAAAAGAATTTTTCAAATCGGTCCAAGCGTTTTCGAAGAATCTAATATAATTGATCACCTCTTTTTTTTGGAAGTTGGTTAATAAAGAGGAGAAAATCTCGTATAGTTATGAATCAGATTTAAAAAGTTTCTCTTATATCATTCGCTCATACATCTGCAAAATAATCAATACCTACTCTAGAAACCCATTCCATATTCATTCATAAAACAATTTAAAATGATAAATTATTATTTGCATAAGGTCATAACCTCTTGACTTATGAAACAGATTGCACAATATATCTTATTTAATACATTTACTTATCTACTTTCTAATATATAACTGTATTAACATAAATTCTAACTATATTTCATCGTATGATTGATAGAGGATCTGTTATGTCTATATTTTTATTTGGCATGTTAAGGGTCCCCCGACCCTAGACCAAAATACAACTTTCCATACAAACGTAGTCTACGTTTTATTTCAAAACGACATGTCCGATTTGGGCAAAATTTTGTAATTTCAAAGATATTGCAATTATCTAGGTTTATAACTAGTTTCCGAGTAAAAATATGAACTTGAAATAGAATATAGTGTTTTATATCATTTTTGACCATTAGTATGGGAAACTTCTAAATCGTTATATTTTCTTTCCAGTTCATAATTTTAGTATAGGAAACCAGTTATAACCCTAGATAATTGCAATTTCTTTACAATTACCAATTTTTACCGGAATCTGACATGTGGTTTCAAGATTAAACGTAGACTACGTTTGTATGGAGAAGTCTAGGGTCGGTTACGAATGCCGACTTTGAGTTTATGCGATAAACGTCTGAATAACGAATTTTCTGTAGAATTTGTATAAAATTTTTCTTTTCCTAGTATACTTTATAAGCTGGTCGCCTATAACTTTTTAAATTGTAAACCCTACTTTTCTTTTGATAGATTTTTGACATGTCCATAAACAACACCGTGGCGTGGTGACGACCTCCGTGGCGTAGTGGTCACCAAGCTAGTCCACCACCCACAGGTCCCGGGTTCGATTCTCGGTCAGGGCAAGTTGGAAAATGGCCTTTTTCAAATTGTTCTGGGTCTTGGATGTTTATCTATATATGTATTTGTTATAAAATATAGTATCGTTGAGTTAGTATCCCATAACACAAGAACTTACTTTGGGGCTAGTTTAATCAGTGTATTTTTTCCCTGTATATTTATTATTATTTAACATAAATTTGCACTATACTTATTCCCAGCAGTGAGCTTCTGAAAGCTGATGATGATTGATTAATACGTACATACATACTATCACGTCTTTATCCCTAATGGGGCAGACAGAGCATTTTGGATTTTGCGGCTCTGAGCAGGTAGAGTCAAAGGCTACAAGACTCAAAGGCCACTTTTAGCTTGATGTGGGCAAGGCGTAAGAATGAATCAAAACAGTGATGAGTTGCTAGCCGCATCGCTTACTAATACGATTCGAATTTCGCCCATTTCCTCGATCGGCTCTTACGATCTACGCGGGAAGAGAAGCAGCTGATACATTCTAAGTTTTATATTTTCTTCCAGACTAGTATGGAAGCAAACCTTAACTATAGGAAATATTCGACAAAAAAAACGGTCGTGTATTCACATAAGTCTTAAGTATAAGCTTTCTACATGCTCTACTAGACACGTCAAAATGTTTCAAATTTCTCTCATAACACAATAAACAATTTCGAACACTTGTTACGAACCCGAAATTCCGGTAAAGTTCTCGAAATATGCATGACGAGCCATAAATTAAGTTTTTGCGTGGTCACTAGTTGCGCAAGATACAAAATATTTAAAGCGAGAGTACACATCGTAATATAGATTACTCACGGGTTAAAAACATAGATTAGAAAAAATTTGGAGGTGACATGTACATAATCTGTTTATAATAATCACATTTTCATCGTACATACTTATTATATTTACTCAACACATTTGAAGGAAAGGAAGAAAGTTTTTTTTGTGGTTTCATATAGGGACAAATCACACAGATTGTCCCTATATTTACTTAACAGATTTTTAGGAAAGAAAAAAAGAAATGAAAATACATCTTTTCATTTAGTCTAGTCTTCCGTCGGTCTACAGCATGGGTGTTAAAGATTCGATCGATCAATAGTTTATCGATTTAATGCTATATCGGTCTTACTGTCAGGATAGACTTCAGTCGGTATATACTATTTCGATTCATACATACTATCACGTCTTTATCCTTAATGGGGCAGACAGAGCATTTTGGGTCTTGCGGCTCTATGCAGAGCCCAGGGCCGCAAGACCCAAAAGCCACTTTTAGCGTCATGGTGAGCGAGAAGATGGAAAAGCAATCAATACAGTGATGGGTTGCTAGCCGCATCGCCTGTTAACATGATTTGCATTTTTGCCCATTCCTTCGATCGGCTTTTACGATCTGCGTGGGAAGAGAAGCAGCTGGTACATTCTAAGTTTTTTTTTATTTCTTCCAGACCAGCATGGGAGATTTATTCTATTTCGATTCGTCTTCTGTTAAAAAGTAAATGAACTGACGGTATAGAGTTCACTGAGATTTGATCTGTCGGGATTGAGTGGAATTCCAAGAAAAATATGTTGCGGTGGTTGTATTATGGAGTTTTCTTGTATTAAACAAACTGGATGTAGTCTACAATGAATGGCACAAAATATTTCAAGCTCTTTTCAAAAGTGCGGAGCCGGATCCTCTTTAGACTAAATAAATAAATAACAGAGTCATACTAGGCTAGAGCAGGCAGAACAGGAGAGAAGTGGAGAAGATATAATGAAATGTAGGTCAGAAATCTATATACATATAATAAAACCGTAAAAAAGTGTGACAGTAAATTGTGTATATTATCAAAAAAAACAATATTTGGGACGAAGGTGATATAGTAATAGAGTAAGAATTTTAAAAAAATGTCTGTCTGTTTGTTACGCTAATCTCCGGAAATACTGGACGGATACAAATGAAACTTTTTTGTCATATGTTGTTAAGCTTAGGCAACCATAAGGGTATAATTGATTTTAGAAAATGGAACACCTGATGCAGAGCCATAATGGTCCAGATAAACTAAGAAATAAAAAAATGACGCCTTCGCAAAAGTTGTTCAGTCTTCTGATGAGCATTTATCGGAGTCATATAGTCCCCGCGAACGAAGTCACGGACTAGTGTTTTATATTGTCAATGAGTCATTATGATAAAATTAAATGAACACTTTTGACCTTGCATGTTTCCGAAAGACTTGTACTTTCTTTGAATCAAGTTTTGCTTTAAGCTCCACCAACTTTCCTACGACCGAAAGGTCAAAAGTTCGTTTGAGATAAAGCCTGTTCTGTGAAACATCATAGTATAGTTTGCGGTTATACATATATTAAAAGATATTCCATTTTATTATAAAACATGGACTTACTCTGTAAATTGGATTAAACGTTTATTAATCCAAATTTAGTAGACATTAACAAAAGAGAAGGTGACATACTGTGTGTGGTCTTCTGCTGATTAAGTAATATAAATAAATGTTAAATTATGTTATGTAAAACGGAATGATATTCTTAGATATGTCAAAACGCGAACTCGAAAAAATATAAAAATAATTACCTTATCATCTTCATTTCAGCCGCATAACGTCCATTGCTAACATAGACCATTCCCAAGGATTTTCAAAATGACCGATCTGGAGCGGCATCCAGTACTTTCCAGCGACCTTGGTCAAGTCTTCTGACTATTTTGTGGAAGGGTGACCTACACTTTACGTGCCAATGCGTGGTCGCCATCCGAGAACCTTCTTGCCTTAATATAAAGGGACAAATCACACTAATTGGGCTAACCCCCAAGTAACCTTAAACTTAATATTATGGGATAACTCACCCAACGATATTGTATTTTATAATGAATAGGTATATAGATAAACATACAAGATCCAAGAAAATTTAAAAATACAATTTTCTAATTATACTCTGGCTGGGGATTAAACCCATTACCTCCGTAGGATGGGTTAGCGTGGTTACCACTACGTCACGGAGCTATAATGTAAGTTGGTAAGAAGTATAAAAAAGTGTAATGACAATATTTTCAAATTATTTTTAAGGATTGAAAATCGTTATTGCTTGTGTTAAAATTTCGAATTTCACAATTCTCTTAAAGTAAATTATGCCGTATCCAAAAAAGCTTTAATCGAATGCCTCCTCCAAGTAACTCAAGCACGTGTGATAGATAGACGTCACGGCAATCGAGAAGTCGATGATTCGATCTAGACTTTCATCGAATCGATAATAAACGATAACAATGGTGTTCTCCCGTAATTGCTGTTTTGCCGCAACATAATTACAGTTTTTGTTTAGTCACGCTCTGTGAGAATTTTAAGTCTATGGATTTCTAAATACGAGCTGGCTGGTTTCACAGCTTTACGGGAGACCCGGACGGAAAGCGCCCGCAGTGCTGTGAAACGAGGTGGTGTTGTACGGGGTACGGGCGCTACCCGAAGAGTGTTCCGTATGGAACGATCCGCGTTGTTGTGAAACTATGTTCTACTTGTAACTTTGGTAAATAAGGTACGGGCTACTTACGAATAGAGTTAGCTACGGCTGATATGTTTTGTTTCGACCTCATGTCTGTGCCTCACGTTAGTTTTAATAAAAAATGTTTTTTGAGTACTTTTGGTTCACAAGAAATTACTAAAAGCCAGCAATAATCTCGCCTAACGAATAAGCATTGCCATCCAACGAGTCAATGCTGCTTGCTTTTTATGCACTCGTAACTAAGGGTAATGATCTGCAAAACTTTTTTTATTTGTAAGGTTTTTTATTATTATTATTTGTTTATTTTAATTTAGATATTAATTTATCCCCATTATTTAAATTAAGCTTGATTTACAATAATTTAAATTGATTTCCAATACATCAAGGAACTAGAATCACACAGGAATTCACACATTTTCCCTCACGTCTCTCAATACAGCCGGTAGTCGAATATATACTGCCTTATTGGTCGTGATCGAAAGCCTTATTGGCTTTTAATGCTAAGTGATTAGGAAAGTGACATTTTGGTGTGCGTATCAAGTGTTTTGTTTAAGTATTATGATTTCGTTCGTATACCAGTATATCTACTTGTAAAGTGACTTCCACATGAACTATCGAGGAGCCCGCCAGGAGTTTTTGAAAGTTAAGCAACACTATAGAATTAATATAAGTAGTACCTGGGCGACCGAGCTTTGCTCGGTTACATCTCAAACAATAGCTACATTTTTTAAACTTGTCTAAAAACAATACAAAATAAAAAATTATATATAAATTTAAACATAAAAAAAGTAAGTAACCGAGTGGGATTTGAACCCGTACCACTCTTTCTAGCGGTCAGCATCATTAACCGCTGAGCCAAAATGGATGGCAGCCGGCGCGACGAAATTAGCGATCATATTCTGCGTGGAAAGAAAAACGCATGAAAACTCGAAAACACGCGTTTTCCCAAACATAAGACTAATCTAGATCGATTGTTTACCCCCGAAAACCCCCAAACAAAATATACCAATTTTCAGCGAAATCGTTAGAGCCGTTTTCGAGATCACAGAAATTTATAAATATATAAATTAATATACAAGAATTGCTCGTTTAAAGGTATGTATTACTTACAGAACGGAATCTGCTGAGATCCCGCGAAATGTGCGTTCCTGTTCCCCGTCCCCGCACCTTTTCCCCGTTGGAGGTGTTGAATAGTTGCGAGTGCCTGGCCGCCTCGACGAGGAGAGAACGGGGGAGAGGTGCAGGGACGGGGGACGGGCACCTTAGAAGATTCCGATCTGTATGTAATACTTCGATTAATTCCGTAGCCGACGTGGTCCGCGCTTGAATGGGGGGGAGCACAAATTTAAATATTTACCTATCCATTTCTCATGCCTATTCTAAAGCTTTTCCATTATTGTAGCTAACTTATAGTACCTATGTACGCCCTCACCTGTTTCAGGGTGCCGTCTGGATTGCGACAGAGTAAATTAGGGCTACTCCAAGTCCCCCGTGGATGTCGTAGAAGGCGACTTAGGAATACAAGCTAAACAAAGCTTAAAAACATCAATGAGACCTCTCCAAACCGTCTGGCCAGCGAGAAGAGTGGCCAAGACCTCTGGCTGCTCTGTTTAAGTACAGAGAGTGTTCTGGTAGTACAGAGAGAGTCGTGCGTACTCCTGCAGTGGAGACAAAAAGACCTGATGATAATGATGATGACTCCCTAACCTAACATAAAACCACGTAAAATATAACATTGTAGTTCTCGTGGGATTGCCATCTGTGAATCTCTTCTTCTCGTGTGTGTTAGTGACTAACACTAGTGTCAGAGTCACCGCCTTACAAGGCCTCTGACATGGTTTTAGGTAACGACCAATGTCAAAGACAGTGACCGGGACCGACGGCTTAACGTACCCTCCGAAGCACGGATAATTTTACTTATCGGACAATACCCGGTTCGGCTCATACCCGGAGGTCGCGGGTTCTATTCCCAGCGAGGGCAACGACTTTGTGTTGTTGTCCTAGTTTGGTGAGGACATTTTAGGCTGATCACCTGATTGTCCGATAAGTAAAATGATCCGTGCGCTGTCAATAAAAAGATACGATTGGAAAGTATTGTACATTATTTATTAATCGTAAATACGTTCGTATATCAAAACATATATCTGACTTCTCTCACATCGAGACGAGACGGCGCCTTCAAGGGCCATATGCCGGTTCCTGCTGCCAAACTGTCTGTAGGTGCTCTACATTTTGCTTTGGAGTTTTACCTGACTTTCAAACCATAAACAGCTTAACCAATAAGCGAGCGAAGTTCACAGAGTCTTTTTGAATAATCCGTAGTATAACGCAGCGTAGTAGGTATGTATGTCTGTACGTATAAATACGTATTTACTCACACACAAAAAAACGCGGGTTTGTTCAAATCGATTCTGAAAACTTCGCTCGCTCGTTTCTAAATCTAATGAATGGTTTATTTTTTTTATTTTTTTATTTAATTTTATTACAAATGTTATAGGCGTACTTAAAGCCATAGGATTTATCTACCAGTCAACCCACTGGTGATGCCGAGAACAAGAAGTCTTTAGAAGGAGGTGCAAAATATGTAATTTTGAAAGATTTACTAATTATAATATGTAAATATAATAGGTTTATAATTTTTCAAAACTAAAAACCTACTTCACCCTCAAAATAACTTTAAAATGCACTACCGATTTTGATACAATTTCTATGTACCCCCGCACTACCTAATTTCTCATCACTGTTTTTTTTTTTCTATATAGGTTGCCTGGAAGAAATTGCTTAGCGATAAGGCTGCCTTTTGCGCATTTCCTAGTTTTTAAGATAATTATATACTGTATTTATATTATGTGCAATAAAGGGTATTGTATTGTATTGTATTGTACGACGTTACAAGAAAGGAATTTTCCAAATCAGTTTAGGCATCCTCGAATAATTGGTGAACGTACATAAAAAAAAGTTCGCGGCGAACTGATAAACTTCCTCTTTTTTTTCGAAGTCTGTTAAAATGTAAACAAAGAGATAGATAGATGAAAATTCTTAAAATGATAATAACTATGAAAACATTTGTATGTTGTATACCATGAGAACCCAAATATACATATAATATTGATGACTTATACTATTATAAATGCGAAAGTGAGTTTGTATATTTGTTTGTTACCTCTTCACGCTTAAACGACTGAACCTTTTTGGATGAAATTTGGTATGGATATAGTTTGAGACTCGGGGAAGGACATAGGGTACTCTTTATCCCGAAATTCCCATGGGAAGTGAAGCCCGCGGGTACAGACCTAGTTGATGAGAATTTACATGTTGTATCAAGTCAACATTGTGAAATAAAAATAAACAATATTCCAATCGTCGCCTGCGCATCGCGGATGTAAGGAACACTAAAAAAGCACTCACTAATTTAATAAACTTTAAAACGTGTGAGATGCGTTTGCGCAAATTGAAGAAAGCCTTTCTCCGTGGCTGCTTTTGGAACTAATACGTACAACGCTTTGCTGCTTACTTTCTCTGCGAAAGTTGTACTGGTTTTCCACTTTAATCAAGAGATGGCATTGCTTATGAAATAAGTATTGCTCTGATAAATAAATTCTTACTTTGAGTATTCCTGCAATCTTTACTGCACAAAATAAACAAATACAGGACATTATATCTAATAATAATGAAATTATGTTAAACTAAAAGCTATTCTATAAATTAAAACTATTACTAAAAATAAAAACATCAATTTATATAAACAATCGTTCCCAGATCGCCACCGTCAACAGGCAGAGTCCCCAAGAGGCTGGCGGCATTTCCGCGTTGTATTACAAGGCTAAGCCTTTGGCCGAAATGCGCACCAGCTCTTGGGTCCCCAGAGACGTTGATCAAACGTGTGGAGACCGCTCTAAATAGTTGACGGGCTTCCACACCCCAGGGTTCTAAGGTTTCCACGGCGAAGGGCACAAATATACTTATAAAGCTCGCCTATCCTGCAATTATCTGTTTGTTATTTTGAAATATCGGTTTCCGGCAGAGTAGAATAGGTCCACTCCAAGTCCTTCCGTGGATATCATAGAAGGCGACTCAGGAAATACAAGCTAAACAAAGCTTATAAACATCAATGAGACCTCTCCAACCCGTCCGGCCAGCAAGGAAAGTGTAGGCCAAAGTCCTCTGACTGCTCGGTTCAACTATGTATCTGGTAGTACAGAGAGGGTCGTGCTCCTGCAGTGGAGACAAAAAGTCTGGTTATGAAAGAAATAAAACTGTTTAGTTTTATTTATTTGTTGTACCCGGATTTATAGGAATATGTGAAAACGTTGGTCGTATGTCTTACTGCGATATTAATTCCGTGGTCATATGCATGCGGAAAGATGGGTTTACAAATCTACAAACTGAGTTCCATCAGATGGCCATAGGAAACGAGGAAAACTGTGGACGATGAACTGAAAGAGAGAAGGTTTGGACAAAAAAGATAGAGAGTACTGGAAAACAAGGAGGGGAGCACTTGTCCAGCAGTGGGACATACATGGCTAATGAAAAAAAGAATTATAAATTTGGAAACTTAGATTTTAAACTAACTTCAAGAAAAAGAGAAGGTTTAATAATTTGTCACCCTTTTTTGTGTCACTGTCTACTATATTTGGCTAATTAATAGTTAAAAGTTAGTCTATGATTCATAGTCTGTTGTCTGGAGTCTAATCATTTGAACCATTTCATAAAAAATAAGGGGCCAAGTGCGAGTCGGACTCCCCATAAAGGGTTCCGTAGCAGCAAGTAACATAATATAAAAGTCTTATAGTATGTTTTTTATATTTTTATAATTGAGTTGATTAAATGAAAATTAAATTGCGGTTTACGATTTATGACATATTAAAAAAAAACTACTTGCTAGATCTCGTTCAAACCAATATTCACTGGTAGTTTGCATGGTTATGAACATCATATATATTTTTTTAGAAATTACAGGAGGTCTATTTATTTTAGAAGTTGCAGGAGGGGGGGGACACACATTTTTCCACTTTGGAAGTGTCCCTCGCGCAAACTATTCAGTTGAGAAAAAAATGATAAAAGAAACCTCAATATCATTTTTTAAGACCTATCCATAGATACCCCATACGTATGGGTTTGATGAAAAATAAATTTTCGAGTTTCAGTTCTAAGTATGGGGACCCCCAAAATTCATTCATTTTTTTTCCTATTTTTGTGTGAAAATCTTAATGCGGTTCATAGAATACATCTACCTACCAAGTTTCAACAGTATAGTTCTTATAGTTTCGGAAAAAAGTGGTTGTGACATACAGACGGACAGACAGACAGACGGAGAGACAGACAGACAGACATGACGAATCTATAAGGGTCCCGTTTTTGCCATTTGGCTACGGAACCCTAAAAAGGAGATAAATCACACTAATTGAGCCAACCACAAAGTAAATTCAAATATGTACTATGAGATACTAACTCGGCGATACTATAATAATTTTATAATATAAACATACATACATACTATCACGTCTTTATTCCTAACGGGGCAGACAGAGTATTTTGGGTCTTGTTCCAGAGCCTCGCCGCAAGACTCAAAGGCCACTTTTAGCGTAGATAGAGGGCGAGAAGGTGGAAAAAGGCATCAAAATAGTGACGGGTTGCTAAAAACTTATATAATAGTTAAACATCCAAAACCCGGGACAAATTGAAAAAAGCCATTTTTCAAAATGCCTTGACATGGGTATACCTTCAGAAATGACGCAAATCCGCCAAAAAAATGACGTAAAAGTATTAGGCCAATTCCGTATTATAAAGCAAAGACAAAAGAATAACGAAACATTAAAAAAGCATCGTTGGTCATAGTATAAATACAGAAACCCCTGTAGAGTGCCTCTGCGCTTGCTCTCATTAATAAAAGTTCAAGAGAAAGCCTTTCTCCGTGGTGTGCTTGTGCTTGTTGTTACGTGCTATTGCCTACAGATGGGGTTAGCATCATTGTATCTTTTGGTTTTGTTCGGTTTTTTGTATGTGAAGTGTCCGAAATATATTCATAATTGGAATATATTTCGGTGGCAACGCGGGTGTTTTTGTTGATTTCTTCATTTTTTTTCTTCTCTGTTACCTTTTTCCAGCGTGTTTATACTTTTATTGTACGTTCCTTATTTATGTATAGAGTATAGTTTCCAATAATAGATTATTAACCAAGGGAATAAAGCAGTGTCTTCTGTCGCGGTTGGCGACTTGAATCGCGAGCGCAACGAAGGACTCGAGGTTTACTCCTGAGTGTAGCGACGGCTTTTAGTTCACCCAAGACTTCACCGAGGAAAATACTCTGCTTTCCGAAGACAATAATAACAAGAGATAAGCATTTATTAATTAATTTTCATCAAGTTGTATAAAAAATACAAAATGTTTTAAGTTGTAAATAAATATAGGTATGCAGAAAACTTGGCTGTATAAGTGAGACACAAATGGCCCTTTGCTTTTTCTGTTTGGAAAACTAAACGGTTTATGTAAACAAACAATGACATGACTTAATTTAGTTGTTTATTTTATGAAATTTACGTAGTTTTGTGGATATTTTGCGGATACATGTCGTCGATTCAAAATCGTTATTTTTTTACGCATAACAATTATGTTTTTAGTTCAATATGAATTTTGGTAAGTATTCCAAACTTAAACCACATTCTCCCACTAGAGGATGAATGAAATTCAGTACAATTTTCTTTCCCTGTTTTCATTCTTGGTCTAGAGGCTGAATGAATTTCAATACATATTTCTTTCCCTGTTTTTAACAGATTAAAAAAGATTAAAAATGACTATTGTTATGTTCGCCTTTTGTGCATAGAATTTGACTTTCTTGAGCAAGTGGTACGAAAAGTCTTTTCCAAACCTTATCGATGTCTCGGGGAACCCAAGGGCGGGCGCGCATTTTTGCTGTGATGGCAGCGATTTGGCCTTAATTTTTTATAAGTTATTTTAAATTATTTCATTTTGTATTTTATGTAGTTAATATTATATTGTTTTCAAAGTTTAATTTTCCCCGTCACTTATCATATATATTTCGTAACCATATCTGACTGACCACGATAAAGAGCTTGGCCTAGTGCGGCAGACTTTGCTATGTGAGCTGATTCGAGTTTGAATGGAAAGCCAAAAATTACTTTTCATATTTCGACATATATTTCTTGGAAGTTGTTTACTATCACAGACTGGATTCACCCCTAAAATAGTTTCAGTATATTTTGTTAGACTTTACAATATTGATATTCATAATTTATACGTTCATTGTGAAAAATGTGTACGCTGTTGTGTTCAGGGTTGACGTCAGGCAGGCTGAACGGCTGCTCAAACTATAACCAAATCATTATAAACTGTTTCGGCTATTTCACTACGCATGGTCTATGATATCCTTGTGTGGTCTGAAATAAAATATTTGGTTCTTCGTTACGGTCGGGTCGTCGCTCCATATAGTCGTCCTAATGACAGTCGTTTAAATATGTGTAAAAAAAATTCTATGTCTATGAAATATGTCGAAACTAAAGTAAAACACTGGCTATCAAGTCGAAAAATGATTATTTGAAACTTCCCTCAAGTTTCAAAGTCCTCAAGTTTTTACATAATAATAGGTATAATCAAGTAACTCGCATAATCTACAATAGCAGGTTAACATACTAGATCTTTCTCCTTTAAACGAAAGCCCAAATGAAGAGATCAAACTCAAATATAAATCTTTAAGCTTAGCAACTACTGTGACATTGTGGCCTTTATATTGTACTACATATACATCTAGTTAAACATAGGTAGAATATGAGTAAATACATAATAGTATCATGCACCTATTTTATTAAAAGTAGTCAGTACTTCTGACTAAAATATTCTTATAACATTATTTTACGTTAGTTTTATCAAGATAACCTCTTTGTTTTAATATCGAGAAGTCCTGGGTTCAAACTAAACTTCTTTTTCAGGTTTGATCATTTGTCTAAAAAAATATTTTTCTAACAACTGATAATTTTTGAACTAAAACCTAATGCAAAAATCTAAATAAAATTAAATTAAAATAATTATCTAAATAACTCTACCTACATGTGTGTAGGTCAGGGTGCGGCTTTTACAAATGCTAAGTAGGCTCGAGGTGAATTCGGAAAGAGAAAATATAATAAACGACCATTCATGGTCCTTTGGCCCAATAAACTCTGTTGTTAGTTTATGCATTAATTCATGTTTAGACGAAATACGTCTTAGGTTAAATTAGTAAATGTTGCTCGTGAAAAAAGTTGGCATAATGACTGAAAATTTCTAACTGACCTGACCCATCAGATGAAAGACAAATGTAATACGCCCAACCTCAATGGGGTGGGGCCTTTTTCATTTCAGTCATGCAGACATAAGCCTCTCCCAAGGATTTTCAAAATGATTGTTCTGAGCGGCTTGCATCTAGCGCGTTCCAGCGTCCTTGAGAGAGTTTTTGGCGGGAAGTCAAGAGGTTCAGTTGGCGTTTACTTTAAATTGTTTTGCAAATTGATTCTAGTGGACTTTATAATATGAAATTGGTGTAGTTTGATGTTATAAATGCTCATTCTCATGGACAATATGTGAAATGTTTAAAGTGGACAGTCATAGTGCGGTTGTAGTGATATTTATTTGCGGACTGCGGTGCGCGTCTTAGGGCGCCGTCCGCCACTCAATCCGCTATGAAAACCAGTGGACTCGTATAGATTTGTCGCCAGAAGCTCCCTTGAAGCAATCAAAGGAACTATACCAACCTTTGATTGTATAGTTATATTAGGATTAGCTTATAAAGAAAAGATAAATGAAGATTGGCTCTAAAGGACCAGTATCCAGAGCCGTAAATTAACATTAAAAACAAAAAAAAATACAGCGTCCTTGGGGTCTTTTTACAAGCTTTCATTAAGTTAAGTTTCATCTGTCCCGTTGTCCAAGAAACAATTAGATGCTTGACCTGACATTCCACGAAAGGTTTTTACAAGCTTTATTTAGTCTCGGCTGTCGCGTTGTCTGTCTGTAATCAAATCTTGCGAGTAAAATTTAACCGATTTCTCGGTTTGCTGCTGATATTTTGCACGCATACGTATATCGCGTGACAATGCAATATGATGATGACATAGAGTTAATGTGATGATGAAGCTGGAAGGTCATAAGAATCGACAACACGACAGGTGAAACTAAATAAAAGTTTGTAAAATATTGTATACGTATTTTTTTACTCTGTCTTACAAAAAAATTACAAAAATACAGGCCACTTCAAGTTTGCGCTATTTCATTGTAGTATAGTATGACAAGAACCCACGTGGTCTAAAATATGAATACTTCTAGTACAAATAAGAAAACAAAAAGAATACATAGTACTTAGTACACCTTGCTTGATTTCATTGACATTTTGTTCTCTAGCCCATTTACTTTAGCTATAACTAATATCTCTTTTCTTTTCACTAGCTACTTTAAATTTACTTTTTTATGTATTTTATATTACTTTAGAGTTCGTTTATATGTTATGGTATGTTCTCCTTTTATTTAATTATTCTATACCAATAATCTAACTACGCCAACTGCCCCCACATCTTTTATAGTCTTCTTTACCGAAAGGTTAGCTGGAAGAAATTACTTTAGTGATAAGTTCGCTTTTGTACCTACTAAATTTTAAATATTCTATTGATTATTGTCATATTTAGTTAATGAAATAAAGACATTTTATGTATCTCATCTTACCTTACTGTTTACGAATTCTTGCATTGTAAGCATTTTGCTTGACAGTTTACAGTGTGGGCAATTTGCCTTGTAGATATTAATTTTAGCATTATATCCACCTATTGTACCATACAAATTGTACAATAAAGGTTCCACAAATAAATAAATAATTTTAGACATTTTGCATCGTAGAATAATAAGGAGTTAGAAACTCTGATTTTAAACCATATGATTGACTTTTTTCAACTAACTTGTTACAGAAGTAATGATCATTGAAGATGACAGTCTCGTTACGATTGTTGCATCATCATCAGTTAGAAACTGCGTCCCATCTATGATATAAGAAAGCTACACTTCAACCCATTACTCTTTGTTTACGGGTAATAATCACGAAAACTTAAATAATTCATTTGTTACTTTCACCTATGTCGCAAGGTTTTGGTAACGTGTTGTGGGGCCGGTGAGAGTAAAAGTGATGGTTGGATCTGTATTTATGGTCTTGTGACCATAAACGGCATGGCATTCGATAGTTTACACGTGTAGTTATCATGTTTTTGTTTTTCGGTGAAGACTGAATCAAAGCAAGACTCGAACAATGATTAGCAAGATGGTTACCATAAAATTTAAAATGGGAGTTATATTTTTATCCACAAAACATAATTTCTTCTATTTTTCAAAGTTCTACATGGGACTAACTGTATATTCATTATTTCACTGCTGGACATAGGCCTCTCCCAAAGATTTCCAAAATGACCGAAAACCGAAATTTGTTCCCTGTTGCTGAAGATAGTGCGTAACATATAGGTATATTAAAATACATACAGTGGTACTGATAACCTCCTATTTAACTCGTTTAAAAATAAGTTGCGTATTGCGAAGTTTTTTTTAAACTTTAATTTCCTTCATTCATTTCTTATTATCAGATTATCACCCATTCCCTCGATCGGCCTTAAAGATCTGAGTAAAAAGAAAAAGTCCTAGTTTTCTCATTTTCCTATTTCCCAGACAAAAACGAAGAGCTTTTCTAGATCTAAATAAAGGTCATACGATTACCGGTTCAGCTGGAAAGCTCTAGTAATTACTGAGCTTTGAAGCAATACACGTTATAGTGGGTGAAACTCCAGGGGAAAGGTCAAGCGGATGTGAATTCACTGTATAAACATTACCTGCCAATGAAAATGCTAAAAATAAATTAGTACACGTAGAAAAATATATACTTTTTTTTTTGAATGGGGTAGCCAGACCCTATGACCATTCTGTACATAAGTTACCTCAAGCCATTCACTTGTACTATAACGTATATATCCCTAATTGGACATACAGAGCATGCAGACAGAGCCCAGGGCCGCATGACTTATAAGCCACTTTTAGTATGATGGTGTGCGAGACGATGGAAAATCAATCAATATAGTGATAAGTTGGTAGTCACATCGCCTAATAACATGATTCACATTTTCGCCCATTCCCTCAATTGACTTTTACGATCTGCGTGGAAGACATGCATCCGGTACATTCTACGTTTTTTGGATGATGGAGCACGGATATTTTTAGTGCTTTGCAGTCACTTCTAAGCACTAGAATCCATAAGCAAAGATCAACTCAAAAATATAATTTATAGTTACTATTGACAAAAGTGCAATAGCTAAATAAAAACTTAAATACTATTAAATAAAAAAAGTTAAACGTCTTTTCGGCCACATGCTCGCATGTGCGTTTTATGCCTACTACATGCCCAAAAAGCCATGCCATTACAAGGCAGCCTAGAAACTTAAACAATACGTCATTGGCCGTACAAGGTCGGCTTTATAAGCTGATTTTACAATAGTAGGTGAAACTCTATTAGGCAGCACAGGGGTCAACCGGATGTGACTCTCTCTGTGTTCTCTAAAACACGTTAAGTATACGCATTCATTACGCAAGTGTAACTTGTGTCAGAAGTTTTTATTAATCTTGGCAGACGTCGGTGACTTCATAAGAAACCTGTTGGTGGACACACGGCTCGGTAAACTGTCGAGCATGCTTAGCGCGCGCGGTTTACGAGAAACGAGTATGGTTGAAGCACTGACCGTGTGTCTGAGGCACTAGACCAGCTGTCTTTATTAACGGCCATGTCTTGGTTTGGACACTTGATTGCGCTGCAGCGCTAGATCCGCTTTTGAGTCGTCCTTTAAAAGCACAGCGCTAGATTCGCTAAGTGTCATTCTCATTCAGTCAATCGATTAACAGACGTCATAGACTAAAGCATTCATTTTATTTATTACTAGTTGTACCCGCGGGCTTCGCTCCCCGTGGAAATTTCGGGATAAAAAGTACCCTATGTCCTTTCCCAAGTCTCAAACTATACCCATACCAAATTTCATCCAAATCGGTTTAGTAGTTTAAGCGTGAAGAGATAACAAACAAATATACAAACTCACTTTCGCATTTATAATAATAGTAGGATGGTGGCGGGAATTTTGTAATCCATATTCAATTTTCAGACAGTAAAATCTAGTTACAAATTATTTCTTTATAATTTGCTTTGTTCTTTGAATCACTAATCCAGTATCTTATCATACACCAAGACATTTTTGATTATGTTGACAGCTAAGGAAAAGTGAAAAGTAATAGCATATGACGAACGGAAAAAATGTGATTTTGTGGCATCTACTCTAGTAGCTCGGGCATGAGTTTGATAGTCACTAGGCGTGGCTTCGAAGACATCGTGAGTAAACCTGTATACTAGTTATCTTGTGCGTACGTACAAGTAATAAGACTATTGCCACTAGGACATAGTCATAGAACTACGTCATACGCCTTTAAGAAGGTTGAAAAATCTGACATCGGTATTAGCTATAAATCATTACGAAGAAAAAGAAGCAAATACTATGTATGCCAAGTTTCCAGGGTTTTCTGGGCTAGAAATGAAGATTGTGCGATTATAGCACCACGGCTTTATAATTATCATAAACATAACCATCTAAGAAATAGTCCAAGGTTCTTATTTTATTTATTTATTTAAGCTTTATTACAAAAAAGTAATAGGAGGACTTAAGCAAATTTTGGACGAAATTACTAATTAGAAGAAACTTTACTATATAAATAACTATAGTACACTACCTAAAATATACCTTCAGATAATTTGCATAAATAGGTACACTGCATAAAGGTTCTTCTGCCTTGATTGATACTTTGGAAACTTGGATGACACACACGACACGTTCGACAAAGTGCTCAGCATTTTACAAACCCGTGAGTCTCCAACACAGGTGCTTCCGAAGAAGTGATCACTTTCACAGTGCATTCGAAATTAATTCGAGCTTGTTTGCTACGCATAGCGGGTACACGCTACCCACAAGTGGGGCAGTGTGTGTGATTACCTTCATTTCATTAGCTATTGCTTCGGAAAATTCTTGATTGGCACGTTTGAAAAGAAAAGTTATGAGGAGGTCTTAGCACTTGTTAGAGAGAAACGAAAACTATTACAAACTATTTATTCTCGAAGAGGGAAAGTGTAAGGATACTTTATTAGTTTAAATGAATTTTCAAAAGTAATATTGGAGTGAAAAATAGAAGCAAGAAAAGACAAAGGAAGATCGGGAGATACTTGTATTAAACAAATAAAAGATCCAATCAATGTTCTGACCTACAAGGATGTAAAGGAGTTGACTTTGGACAGAGAGAGATAGAAAGCATTGGTTGCTCCACAGATAAGAGCTTAGCTCTTTAAGAGGAAGAAAAGGATTTTTATTCTCACTTATATATTCTTTACAGGCGAAGCAGGTCGCTGTAGAGAGCTTTTGTCCAGGTGGAAGATGATTGATAGGTTTCAAAACGTGTGCGAGTGTGGCTTCTCCCCACAAACTATGACACACCCGCTCTCTTGCCCCGGGTGCCCTGCTACCTGCACCCTGGATGATTTATATGTGGCTATTGACGACGCCGTCAGAGTATCTTAATATTGGGCTAATAGAATATAAAAAATAAATAAACCATCGAAACGCAAAGAAGGAGAAGAAATGCGTTAATGGTTGCATCTTCAGCTGTGCTGCTTATCTTCTAAAAATATAATAAAACTGTCAATGGTCACTCAAGGATGCCGAAGAACATGCAAAACAGAAAAAAAAATCCAGAACAGTTTAAACGATGTGACTATAGTTCTACGATCCGGCCGTTCTCACTTACATTCCTATAAAAATATAACTAGCTTACTTCAAGAGCTCTTCTGCTCTCATTCACGCATAAACAGCCTTATTGGGTAATTTGATTATGGTTTAAATTAACTTATGCTTTCCATAAGATTATCCGACGCACCTTTTATACGATGCATCGGTATAAAGTCTTCAATATAGATTTTTAAAAGGAATAGTAAATAAACTTACAAAGTACCAGATATACTAAAACTCAACAAAACGATCGCTCGGAATTCGGACACCCACTTTTACCGTTTAATTACTGATAGGCTTTTGTCCGCAGATTTTGTTACTCTTTGTACTCTTTTTAACCGATTTTCAAAAAAGAGGAGGTTATCAATTCGTCGCGATTGTTTTTTTTATGTATGTTCACCGATTGTTCGATGATGCCTGGACCGATTTGGAAAATTCTTTTTTGTTTCAAAAGATAAACTTTCTTGCCAGGTGGTCACATAGAAATTTTATCGAATTCCGTAGTGTATTTGGGGATTAAGTCGGTTTTAAATTTTGGAAAATATCTTACTATCCAGTTGTAAAATAGCTATTTGGACTTACTGGGTCCAAAAAATATAATTTTATTTAGTGCGTCAATTAGGTTATTCAAAAGTAATGGAACTATATTTTTTTAAAGAATTTACAATCAAGTCGATTACAGTGATATTCGTACTTGATCGTGACGACATGCGAAATTGAAAGCCGCTGTATTTTTATTATTATTTGCCAATCAGAGAAAAATATGTAAACAATTTTTTTTACTATTTTACCTAATGAGCTGAAAATAATCGTATTCTGCTTTAATATTTAAACTAGTTTTTCTCCTGTCTCGAGATGTTCATGCAAAAATAATTTGATCCAAAATACGTTTTAATATGTAAGTAACACAGACAAACAAACAACGAACCAACATACCAACCACTTTACGTTTAAAATATGATAAGTATGGATTGTTTACTTCAAATTATTTGCATGGCCTAGATTTTAATCTGTTTGTAAAGAAGGCTTATGCTAGAAGCTTGCGCTACCAAAGTGAGGATAAACATTAGCTTTTGAGCTTGTTATTAATCTACCTTTCTGCCTTTGGAAAAATAGTAAATAAATTAATAATTAGGAAGTATCGATAAGAATCTATAAGCGACCACGTACAGGCAAGCGAAGCTTAGGACACCCACCTACAAGGTGGTCTGACGACCTAATCCAGGTCGTTAAAAGGCGCTGAATGCAAGTCGCTCTAGATCGGTCATTTTGGAAAACTTTCGAACAGGCTTATGTCCAACAATGAACGTTATGCGGCTGCATAAAATGATGATAGTGATAAGATTTTTATATCTAGACTAGATCAGTTGCAAAAATAGGCTAAAAGACATCTTAATCTAGCTTCAATTTAGGATAACCTGTTGTCTGTGCAAAACACCAGACACAATAGTAAAACAATGCATGTCGACCGGATTCCGGTCTGCTCACAGATGACAGGTGAAGTAACATTTAGACTATTTGCATTTCGTACGAATTGATATTTAGACCACTTTTAGTAGCAGACATACTCGTAATATCATAGGGGACTACCCAATTTTATCAAAATACCATTTAAGACTACTTGCAACTTAGACCAGTTGCGTTTTAGACGAGTTTCTACATAAAGGTCACCCAGAGGTCCCGGGTTCGATCCCTGGCCAGGGCAAGTTGGAAAATGGCCTTTTTCAAATTGTCCTGGGTCTTGGATGTTTTTCTATATATGTGTTTGTTATAAAATATAGTATCGTTGAGTTGGTATCCCATAACATAAGTCTCGAACTTACTTTGGGGCTAACTCAATCAGTGTAATTTGTCCCTATATATTTATTTATTTATTAGACTGTTTGCGTTTTAGACCATTCGAGACCTAAGCATGCTTATCTTATATAAATATATGTTGTTCTTATGCAGATAAACATTTATAAATTCAAATTCAGATATATTATCATAGGATATTCATAATATATCTTAATAATCTTCACTTTGTTTTGACGTCAAAATTAAATGGATAATTTACAGCAAAGTGTACTGCCGCTTCCTCACCGTAAGTGCAGAAGAAGCAGCAACAAACTGTACTGCAGCATAGGCACATTAACCACATTTGGACTACGAGTCTTATGCCTCAGTACTGAGTTTTTGAAAGATGATGTCACCTGACGGTAAATTATCTGTTGCACAAAGTTTTTTTCTTCGTTTAAGCCTTTCTACTCAATAGTTTTGTTGTATTTTTTAACTATTTTATTTTATTACTAGCCAAAGTCCGCGACTTCGTCCGCGTAGAGTTTATGAATGTGCTCAACAAGCAGAACAACTTTTGCTAAGGCGTCATTTTTATATTTCTTAAAGTTAACCTGGAACATTATGGTTCTACATCAGATGTTCCATTTCCCAAAATCAATTATACCCTATATTTTGCCCAGGCTTAGCAGCTGTAATAACAAAAAAAATCATTCGAATCCGTCCAGTATTTCCGGAGATGTGTAGTTAGATTCATTTTATAAGTGACTTGTGTATTTAAAAAAATGAAACATCACCAAAATAGCTACATTTCAGAATAATTTCAAGCAGTCAAGTTTTTTTTTATTTCATTATTAATTAATTATTTCTTTTTTATTTAGAGACTTCCTACAATCCAAACAGAACTCTCCCATTTTATCACTTTATGTATGCGCCGGTTATGAGGCGCACAAACAATTTCTACATTACGTTTCATAAGTTTAGTGACTTGTGTAGGTATCAAAAAAATGAAAAAAGAGCAAAATAGCGAAATTTCGGAAAAATTTCAAGCCGTCGGTCTTTTTTTAAGTAAGAGACTGTAGATCTAGAGGCCTATATCTCAATTTTCTCCGGTCTAGACAGAACTCTTCCGTTTTTTTTAAGTAAGAGACTATAGATCTCCATTAGCTTTGATCTAGACAGAACTCTCTGGCTTTATGACTTTACGCATGCGCCGGTGAGGGGCCGCACAAACAATTCCTACATATTTCACACCTAATTAACTTTAATGAAAGCATTATGTCCAAAAATTCTTTGGCATTATTTAGTTACAGAATTACGATTTTATACTAAAAGTGAATTCGCCTTTCACATATTAAAATTCTTCCACGAACCAAATATGGGCGTCTAAATATAGCTTCATTGAGAGATCGGAAAAACACAATAACGATTGAATAGAATTGACACATGGGGTGATGTCTGTCTGTGTGTGTGTGTCTGTTTCTGGCATTGCAGCTCTTTAAAGGATGGACCATTTTTTTACGTGAAAGTAAGTTCCTTAGCGGTGGTTCTTTTGCTATATTGAATGAAAATCAGTTCAACCGTTGATTGGCCAGCAAATAATAGATGGCGCTACAGATATTAATACCTCTAAACGATTGATTGTAATATGTAGTTCCGTAACTCAATACATATATTACGAACATTTAGCGCATGTTCCTATTCATAAAATTATTAATAACCTAGTTCTAAGTTCTTCAAGCTTTATAATATCCGTTTGTTAACCATTTATATTATTTACACACATTAGAATTTCCTTAATAAACAAGTATATTTCATTATGTTTAATTAAATAAAATGTATGGTTTGTAAACATCATTTCGAATTTGAATATCTTTTTGGCAATGATTTGCATCTGGAAATAGTCTTCATAAAAATTAACGCAACAAGCTCTTTACAGTTAAAATATCTTTTGTCCCTTTCCCTCCTTCAATACTTGCCATAGTAAGAATGAAACAAAACATAATTTAGCACAAAGAGCTTAACCAAGCGTTTATTAACTTTTTTTAAATACGGGGATTAGTCTATAGCTATCTCATGTATATTTTTGATGTCTTCTTCTTATATATAAGAGCTGAGCTCTTGTCGGTGGAGTGCTTTCCAAGTCTCTCTTTCTTTCGCTAAGTTCTTAACCTCCGTATATGTTTTGATGAGCTATTATTCTGCATTCTCGTTATTTCGTGCCAGAAGTGTGCCAGCTAAAGCCTCTCACTGTAGCCTAAGGGCTGCATTACTATATGCTGGGAGGTAGATATAAAGTGCAGGTTCCGTCGTGAGAAAGTCCGGAACATTCAATTAAGAGGTTCAGTGAAGTCAGGTTTAAAGGCATGTTTGTAAATCATGGTTTATCGTCCATCTTGTTCTGGGAGATAGTACAAAACGTTGAATATACCAGCTGCTTCTTTTGTCTTTGGTAGTAAGAAGTAAGTGGGCGAGAATCTGAATCATGTCAGACGGCGATCCGGCTAAAACCTAATCACTATTCTTCGATTTTCCATCTTCAAGACCTCCACCGCATGGATACCTTAAAATTGGTCTTTGGGTCTTGCAACCCTTGGCTTTCTCTTTGGGATATAGACGATATAGCAGCGACGATATAATGACGATATTTGTCATGTAAATTACAAAAACCCGACTGAAATAATTAACACCGATAACTTTTAAACGACTAAACTGTTTTTTATCAAACAAGGCTAAGAACAACTGCAAGGAAAGTTGCTTTCAACTAAAAAGCTGCATTGAAGTTGGTCCATCCGTTCAGACAAACAAACAGACAAATGTTGGCGGTAAATTTGTAACACGCCTCTTTTTGCGACACAGGTAAAAAAACTTTTAGTAACAAAAGTACTGTTAAGTAATTTTTATTAATGCAACTTTGCTCGAAGTTCAAATCGTAAATTGCCTATCGTCGTAATTTCTCTTGCCTTCGGCTCTGAAGGCTAATTTATGCCAACTGTGATTTTTTTATTTTACTGAATAGATAATCCCATCAAAAACAATACTTGTCAAAAAAACCAAGTCTCGCAACTCAGTTGTTCTGCGGTAAAAAGTTGTGAGATCCATGTGATACCAAGTCGGTTATTAAATTTTTCAGTCTCTACTTAAGCGACTTTCTGTCTTAATACGTCCAGTCTCTAAGACCACGATCGTGACCCATAACATTGAAAATCAATTGTGTCTGGAATCTCCGTACTCGAAGCATTAAGTTGTTACGTAATAATTAACAGCATCTTATAGTCACGCATATCAAAATTAAAATTCTTTAATGTTTTATATAAATATATCGAGACTTGGCCATCGCACTAAATAATTGAATTTACATGTGTTTTCAGGCGATTGAATTTACACGTGTTTTCAGGCGATGGCCAAGTCTCAATATATTTATATAAAACATTAAAGAATTTTAATATTGATATGCGTCACTATAAGATGCTGTTAATTATTACGTAACAACTTAATGCTTCGAGTATGGAGATTCCAGACACAATTGATTTTCAATTGTTATGGACCACGATCGTGGTCTTAGAGACTGGACGTATTAAGACAGAAAGTCGCTTAAGTAGAGACTGAATAAATTAATAACCGACTTGGTATCACATGGATCTCACAACTTTTTACCGCAGAACAACTGAGTTGCGAGACTTGGTTTTTTTGACAAGTATTGTTTTTGATGGGATCTCATTTCTTTTTGTATTTTGTAGACAGTTCTACTTTTTTCCTTTTCGGTACCTTCTACTTATTGTATATATGTATATCGCACCGCGCAGCGCGTAGTAACGGCCCGCGCTCACTCGCTAGCATCGCAGCGCGTGGTATAATAATTAATTTACAACCTTACGCACTCGTAATAAGTACGAATACGCACGTAGGTACGTTTTTTGCATTAAATAATTTAATTTACACTTGTTTTCATGACGGGAATACCCATTTTTGCTCGATTTGGCAGGGGCACTACCATGCGCCTATATTTATATAGGACTAGCTTAAACCCGCGGCTTCGCACGCAATAATAATAACTGCC
The DNA here is from genome assembly GCA_963555685.1 of Acrobasis consociella. Taxonomy (NCBI): domain Eukaryota; kingdom Metazoa; phylum Arthropoda; class Insecta; order Lepidoptera; family Pyralidae; genus Acrobasis; species Acrobasis consociella. The sequence continues at coordinate 5,534,511 of OY743127.1, forward strand.
GTAAAACATAACGTAAAAATGCCGTAATAAGTTACGAATAAAGCCAATATTGAAAAATTTAACTGAAGACTTGGCTGTATGGGCTTAATTTTCTTTGCGATCTTTTCTAGATTTTTTAGTTTTTCCTTGATTCATACACCAAACACTACTTATATTCCAAATTTGAAGCTTCTAGGCCTGCTAGAAGTGCCTTAGAATTTTGATGATCGGTGAGTCAGTGAGTGACAAAATTAAGAAATTTGACCCGTTATAATTCTTAAAATACTGGTTCAAATTGAATGAAATTTGAAATATACCATGTCTTTACAATGCCTGCATGGTTACTGAAAATTTCAGTCTTCTAGTTTTATCCACAACGAAGTTACAGGGGGTCGAAAATGGTCTGAATTGCTTCGAGAAAAGGATGGTACGGCCGTGACGCTTTTTTGCTCGACTTGGTGGGGGCACTGCCGTGCCCCCAGATTAACTATTTAAATGACGATCATCATCCATTATATCGCATGTTACTGAATGAATCTTAAATAGGTAAAGGTACTTTTTAGCCAGTCTACAGCTGTAAGGTATATATACTATGAGAGCTCTTACAAACGAGCTACAGGACAAATCGGCGATGGTCGACGATGGTCATCGGCGATGGTCGACGATCGTCGGCAACCGTCGGCCATCATTGCCAACCTGTGTCAACGCGCGACGTCACAAGAATGACCACTACCATTTCTCAAGAACTGTTCGGCGGTGAAGCTCGACCAATCCTGGATTGATCGATAGTTACATCTCTCTCCAGGTCTTTTTAGTCCCCACTGCAGGAGCACGACCCTCTATAGGTACTCTAGACTTAAAGAAGTCTCTTTGATGATTGTGAGCTTCTTTAGGACCTAAGTCGCCTTTTACGACATCCGCGAAAAGACTAGGAGTGGTCCTATTATACTCTGCTGGAAACCACACGGCGGTAACATATACGTAAATATAATGAAGCAAAACCTCGAAATTTTCACCCTAAACGAAAGTTAATTTTACTCTCAGTATCAACAATAGTGTTGCCATGTGAAAATTCCATTACACTTTTCCTTTTTCCCATTGTTGGGATCAAACATTTACGATTATTTTGTAAAGTAACACATGTTTGGGAATAATTGGCTCTATTCTATTGTATGTTATATTATTGTGAGAAATAATGCGATAGTAATTTTATATCGTATTATTTTAAAGAAGATATTGTTAGAGAAAACAAATAATGGTGATATAAGAGAAAATATCAGTCGATTAATACACCTTCTGGTGTGTGCAACTATGTTTTAAAGCCAGCAATGTTTTATGAATGTTTAATTGGTATAATATCGTCCATGCTGGTCTGGGAGAAGAGAAAAATTTACAATATACCAGCTGCTTCTCTTCCCGCACATGTCACAGAAGCCGATCAAGGGAGTGGACGAAAATGCTTATCATATAAATAGGCGATGCGGCTAGCAACCCATCACTATTTGATTCCCTTTTCCACCTTGTCACCCACTATCACACTTAAAGTGACCTTTGAGCCGTAAGACTCCAAATGCTCTGTTTGCCTACTATGTATGTATGTCTGTATGTATGTAATTGGTATAAAATTTATAACTTTACTGTTATTCTTCTCCTTCTTACACCCATATGGTTATGGACTTGTAATTAGTTGTCTACTTCTTATACCTCTGAAACCAGTCGGCAAATAGAAAAACAAAACCTAGTAAAAAATATTCCACTCCAAAAATTGAATAACACATTTTTTGCAAACTATTAAATCACCAGGTATGTTGGCGGTAATTGGCTAGACATTTTTGTCTATTTTTAGCTTAGTAAAAGTTGTACTGTTTGTTTGTTTTTCTTGTGTGTAAGTGGCCAACAATGGTATCAGATTTGTCATGGTGCCTAGAGATGGCAGTCGGGACCAACTAGCTTAACGTGCCTTCTGAAGCACGAAGGAGCTCCATATATTTTCTTTTTCTGTGTGTTTGTTTGTTTTTGTTTTACGAGTGTATAAGTGGCCAACAATGGTGTCAGGATTTTCAAGCTGCCATAGAGGCGTCTGATGTAGCTTGACTGTCATGAAGGAGCTCAATAAATTTTTGAGATTCGACTCTTTCCAACAACTCAAACTAGATACTTTATAAACGTCAAAACAAACATTTTTTACGGGCGGGGTTTGTATGAAATACAGGCTAATAACGTCATAGTTTCTTGGTGTCAAATAGCACTCTTCAGTTTTTTTGCAATTATAAACCCATATAATAATAGTACTCATTACCTGAGAGATGCACGATAAGAGTTATGAGTGTTGACGAACCAAAAGAAGATTGCAAGGATCGTAGTAAGTGGAGATCCATAGTCTCTGCCTACCACATGGGCGTGAAAATACCTATGTATGTATGTATAAATCAATTCTTAACAGTCCCAAATAATTTATTTTTGATGCAAGAAAGTACCCAATTATCGATGTCGTTTTGCTATCTCCTTCGTAGTGTTTTACAGCGCCTACGTCTTAGAGAATCTATAGGGTTCCGGGTCTTCCCGTCTCTCCAAACACATTCGGCAAACGGCAAGACAAACGCTAAATAAAAATATTCCACTCCAAAATTGAATAACACATATTTTACAAATCTTAAATCACCACGATCGTTAACGTAATAGACTAGACTTCTTTTGTCTTTTTTTTTTTAATCTTTAGCTTAGTAAAAGTTATATTATGTAGTGCAACGACCTCTAAGCGATGTTTACCATTTTGAGTTTGAGATCTATGTTTTGCACGACTATCAAATTCATAATCTTTTTTGTTTTTGTTTTTAAAAACTTTACATGTGATGATTCATAACTTTTTTTGATGTTTTTATTTTAAGTTATAGTTTTATTTATAGTACAGGTTTTAGTATAATCTAATTTTGCCAAATGTTAATAACTTTATTGTACAATAAAAAAAAACACAATTACATTAGTAAAAACATATAGAGTAATTGACAACGGCGGATTTAGATAGACAGATAGATAAATTGTTTATTTGTCACTACCGAGACACACACACAAAAATTAAAGTATACATGCAAGAGATACATTACACAGGCTTGCAAATAAATACACAACAATAAATCAATTGCATGTGTGTGCTGCAGCAAGACAAATAGGTTAAAGCTTAGTGATAATATTGCCTAGAAGGGTAGGATTTATCCCATAATGTAATCGTTTACCATTTCGAGTGCAAGATTTTTGTTTTATAAGACTAGGTATCTAATAAAATAACGTAATTAATTGGTTTTTTAATCCCCAAAGAAAAATAGGCGTGCTATAGGCTTGACGTGTCTGTTGTGAGTCTGTGTACCTCTGTGTGTGTTTACGGGTTTTTAGCGCCTAACCGAATGGGCCCGAGTTTGATGCGGTTTTTATTGTTTGAAAGCTGACTTGATCGAAATTCCTAGCTATATTTGAAGAAATTCGGTTCAGTGATTCAAAGAACTGACTGGCAAAAGCGCAAGATAGATATTAAAACCCGAGAGGGAGGCCTTTGCACGACATTGGAATCTAGTGGGCTCTAAATAATTAAAATCTAAAAGCAAGCAAAGTTCTCAAAGTCAACTTGAACAATCCGGCATTTGTATATGTATTTTTGTTCGACTATAACTCAAGCAGGTGACTCAAGATAGGCATCTGGAAGTAATTTTTACAATAAAGAAGTTTCAAACAAATCAAATCAGACACTTTTTTCTAAACGTCAAAACAAATTTGTATGAAATAAAAATGACGTCATAGTTCCTTAGAGTCAAATAGCGCTCTTAATATCAGTTTTTCCGCATTATTAAATCTTATATCACGTTGATAATGGATATGATCAATGACAAGTGATATTACTTTGTGTCATTTTATTCTTTTAACAGTGCCAAACAATTTATTTTTGACCAAAGAAACTAGCTTATTTTCAAATTTGCACATAAGCCAAATCTGTCCAGCGGCTGCCGAGATATACTATTCACAATTCGGAGCTAACTACTAGAAATAATAATTGAAGTACAAGTAGGTATTTCCAGTTCATATGACGAAAGTGAGGAACTTTCATTAACTCTTGTTGGGCGGTCGATAACGAACTGAGGTGCGATTTTTCAAATGCGGAGTCACTAAACGAACGATTTTTTGTATGGAAAAACCATTCGTTTAGGTGACTCCGCGTTTCAAAATGGCACTTCTGACCCTTCAAATATCTCGACGTATATGAGGCGAAACTAGATTGCTTTTACAAACGACTAATCGTCTGACCGTAATAAGTCAAAAGTATCTTGACAAACATCGAACTGGTATGAGCAGTGATGTATGATAAAATACTCCAATTACTTTCTTCAAGACATCAATCTTGGTTTAGACCCACGGTAAGCATGAAGAAACTTATACCGTCTTATTAACAGAACTTTGTTACTAGGTTTAAACTATTATTCACCTAAATCAAGTTGACATTGACACACAAGTTAGTTTTACTTTACTGTATGTCAACTTGATTAGTGTGGATAATGGTTTAAACCTAGTAACAAAGTTCTGTTAATAAGACGGTCCTGTTTTTATGGATATTATTAAGATTATTTGTTGATGGATAATATATTGTGATGTTAGTCCGTTATATATTAGTTTCACTTTACTAGGTATATGTCAACTTGATTAGAGTGGATAATGGTTTAAACCTAGTAACAAAGTTAGTGCTGTTTTTATATTAAGATGGATAATATTTTGTGATGTTTGTCCGTAATTTAGGTTCTAAATTGTAGTCTGATTGGTTAGGTATTTAAATAAATGTTAACAATCTTGACATTTCTTTTTATTGAAATGTAGACTTTATGAATCAATAGCTTGGCAAATTAAAAAAATATTTATACATATAATAAAGCATGTATGGAGACAAAGTAATAAATTAAGAGTTAAAAAAAAGTCTGTCGGTTTGTCTGTTCTTCGGAAATACTGGACAGATTCAAATAAAACTTTTTTGTTGTACAGCTGTAAGTCTGGGCAACTTATATAATTGATTTTGGAAAATGAAACATGGAACACCTGATGCAGGAGCATAATGGTCCAGCTAAACTATAAGAAATATAAACATACAACAACGAAGTCGCGGGCTCTGGCTAGTATTTCAATAAAAAGACATGTCAAGATTGTTTACGTTTATTTAAATACCAAAGGGACATAGTAGAAGTGAAGAGTTAATTTGCTGTTCATAAATAAAAAACAATTTGTACAATGGTCATGAATCATATGTGATCCATGAGATCTGGTGATCGTCTTATACTTAAATATCTTCAGTGCCTATACTTACCACTAATATAGTTTAAATCATTAACTAAAGTTAACTTATATCACTTTGCGATCTGTCACTGTTAACAAGTCATTTTGGGTGAACACCAAAAAAAGTGGTTAAAATTAATCCACATTTTATAATTATGACGGTAATCGTAAGCATTACACCGGAGTGACGTACACCACAAAGCAATCATAAACCAATTTGTAACTAGAAAACCAAACGAAATGTGGGATTTCATGTGGTAATTTCTTAATTGAGATGGCCAAGCAACACATTTTTGACCGACTTCCCAAAAGAAAGAGGTTATCAATTTGTCGCGATCTTTTTTATGTATGTTTACTGATTATTCGAAGATGCCTGTACCGATTTGTGTGAAACGGCGAGAAGGGGGAGAGGTGCGGTGACAGGGAACGGGGATGCGTATTGCGCGGATCCTAGGAGATTCCGTTCTGTATGTATTAATTCTGTGACGTTGCAAACAATATCTGAAAGCACTACGCTAAGACGAGACACTAAAGGCGCGGCGCACTACCTACCATTTCTTGAAGCGTATTTCTGAATCCAACTTACCAACTTCACTGTCCGATAATAAAAGAACAATAGTTAAACAATTGATTTGTTCATATTATGACTCGTCTTCATAATACTTAACATGCAAAAGTTTTTTTGGGATCTCCACTAGCTACAATCTTGACAAATATTGTTGAGTAAAAGTAAAAATATAGATGCAAAATACTTTATTCCGGAAGTAGTATTTAACTTTGTTATTGGATTCTGCATATCCTTATTCGATTTCAAAATGAATGTGTCTTGCCAAATAAAGAACAGAAAAATGTTGTATTCCATTTGTGTTGTAGTCAATTTGGCCTACACATTTGAGAATTTACATTTAAGCTTGGCCCTCTAATATAGAAAACGTAAAATTTGGAGACGGAGGTAGTGATGTGCCGACAAAAATATTTCCAACTAGAGATATTGATGTTGAACGTGGTTGTATCTTTAGTTAGATTGCATTGTTAGATCGCTAACAATGCAATCTAACTAAAGATACAAACCTACAAAAACATTTTTTTGTCTCGTCTGGGAATTGAGCGTGGTCATTAGAGAGGTGAGAAAAGGGTTCAAATAGTGATGGGTTGCTAGGCGCATAACCTATCAATAAAGTTCGCGTTCGTGCCTATTCTGTCGATCGACTACTACGATCTACGTTAGAAGAGAAATTGGTACATAATTTTGAATTAAGTTTTCAGAGACTATTTTTAATAAAATAAAAGGCAGTTAAGTCTATATTTCCCAAAAAAAGATAATACATCGAATTAAGTCGCTCTAATCAGTTTAATTTTTTTATGTTTGACGTAATAGAAATTCTAGGAATGTCACATCACTAATCGAAAGTAAGAATGAAGGCAAGAAAACGAAAGCGTGGTCTCGGATCTAAGCCAATATGTCGTGTTAACGATGATTCTTAAAATCCATATTGCTCGTTAAAAACGTTTACAATATATCACGATTTTTGTTTTGCTTGCAATATCACCGATTTTCAAAATATTCTACAGTCGAAACTTACATTGTAGTTCAAAAGAGGTTTGGTTGTGGTTTCCGGCAGAGTAGAATAGGACCACTCCAAGTCTTTTCAGCGATGTTGTAGATGGCGACTTAGGAAATGCAAGCTGAACAAAGCTTAAGACTTACAACCAAGGATGCTCAAGACCGTGCGAAGTGGAGAAGAAAAGGTCGGAAAGCGGATCCCGGGTTTCTCAGCGTTACAGCTGAGGATGCAATTGGGACTAAACTGAGATGAGAGAGAGAGAGAGTGAGAGAGATGTCTTTCGGCTCTTTGAAGATGACTTTCAAAAAGTGCTTCTTTAGTTATTTTAAAAACTTACTCTTTATTATTTACCGAGTCTATAACATGAGTACCTATTATCTTAACCGAAACTACTAGAATTATTTAACTGGTAATTATTTTATTACTATCTGTTAACGAAAAAAAAGAACATTTGACTTGTATATGAGATAAATACTCACTTTTAGGCGCTAGTTCTCAATTAAAGTCAAACGGTTGGGTGGATCCATGACTTTAAAAATAGGGCCTATAAAGCTGTAGCTTTACATCTAGCGATCCAAATAAGTCGACCGTGACTGTACAACTGCCATCACAAGATATGAAAACACCCTGGTATTCCTTCAACAAAGCTATAAACCTTTATAGTTTTGTAAAATATATTGTTAATTTAAATTAAAACTTTTTTTCATTGAAAATGTTAAAAGGAAGAAAATGTGATATATTTTATTTTAATTTTACACTTCTTCTTTTATTTCATTATTTTGTTTTATTATTATGTTTTTTATTTAGCCTGTCAATATGTTCTACTTCTGGATAAAAACCTTCATTTTCTTCTTCTACTGATCTTTATGACAACATTATATTCATAACAGTTTTATATGGCTAATTTTTCAAATCCATCATGGATCCACCCAACCATTTGAATTTAAGTGGGAACGAGCGCCTTAAACTGAGCATTTATTTTACATGCATTTATTATTAGGTATTAAAAAAATATATGTCACAGAGTAAGTACTCTTGTATACTGTCAAATTGGGAAATCAAAGTTTCAAACTTATGAGAAAATACACTACACTGACATAAAATATGTGTTTATTATTCTGAAGTGAAGAACTTGTTTATCGCCGTATGTTTGACCGAAGCTTAACCAAAGAAATTTGGCAGAGCGGAACCATCTTGATGCATATTTTTGGATCCAAAGAAAGTGTTGCCGAGATTATAATAGGAAAATTCGAGTATAACAAATAGAAAGTTGTTTACATGTAAAATGCTATGCTTAAAAAAAGTGTATTATTACTTTAAAAAAATATTATCAATAGTTTTAGTCATCGTCATTCCAGCCGACTGCTAGACGGACACCAATTTTCTAACTGACCGATGTAAAACGTGCATCCAGCTCTTTCCAGCAACCTTGGTCAGGTCGTCTGACCACTTAGTAGGTGGCAGTACTGCGCTTCGCTTATCAGTAATAGTTTTAGTAAATAAAGATTGAATACTTGTAGTTCCTACTAATTCTTTTTTATATTGCATGTGAATAATATCCTTCGTTTTGAAGCTCGGAGACCGAAGTGTTTTTCATATGTCATTAGCCAATATTTACGGGATGACAAAAACCATTCTGGCTGAGGAGAAAAAAATAATAACAATTATCACACGAATATTATATAGGTGAAAGTTTGTAAATGTGTTTGTTTTTTCTTCACGCGCAAAGGTCTGGACAAATTTTGATAACATTTGGTTTGCAGGAAGTTGATATCCTGAATTAATATAAAGGTTACTCAAAGCGCGGGTATCACCGCGGGCCGAAGCTAGTATTAATAAAAAATTTAAATCTGTATATGTGCCGACTGGCAGGATCGCCATCTTAAGTGGGAGGTATGAGATATGTAAAACAATCAATGTTTTCTGACGTACTCTAGGATTAATTGATACTCAAAAAAGTTACATGAGCAACTCACATAAGAACGACTACATACATTTTATACATAGGTTAACTACACACTTTTCCAAAAATCATAGTTTGCTGATATACATACAAACACTGGCCTGTCCGACAACAAAATCGTACGCGAGTCGTACCGTCTAAACTCCAATAACGGTTTAGTGCGATCAACTTTCGATGTCGATCGATTATGTTCTCACAACCTTACGCTCTTCCATTCATACTCTGTTGTACAACGTTAATTGTTTATAAATGCTTTCTATATCAAGATGATAACATATGAGAGCCTCGTCATCTCGGCCGTTCTGATTTTCACGTGAAATTAAACGCAAACAACAATCATTAGAGATTTTATACGGTGGTTCTTAACTTAGAATAGGGCTGTCCCTTTTTCTTTTTAATAGACATCTATTAAAATGTTATTTGGAGATTCGAGAAACTCGATGGCTTAGCAGTGGTGTGTATTACTAATTAAAGGGTAAACGATATAGGTGACTACAATTGGCACTAAAATTTCTTGAGCTCCTCCGTGCTTTGGAAGCATCAAGCTTTAGGCAGCCTGAAAAAATTTTACACCAGTTTTGCCATTTTCACACCAAATAAAAGCTTTTGGAGAACAAATAGCTGGAAACCACATCCAAGTCTCATAAGCAAAACAGATAGGGATGAAACTGGGAATCTTCCAGGAAATATGATTTTCCTAGATATTTGTTTGAATGACTTGTGACTATTTCTGCATCAAATGTCCAAAGTACTAGGTACTGTACATTTTGCATAAACGCATTTAAACGAATTCTTCTAAAATCTTATTAAAATGTTAAAAGGGACAGTTGAATGTGTTGATGTAGGGATGTTTGTTGACGCTTTCACGCAAAAACTGCCATAGTAAAGCGAAAAAATTTTTGGCATGTATAATAAAGATAGCTTTTTTCTAGGCCTCTCACAAAGTACTATTTTAATCCCAGAAAAATCTGAAGTTCCCGTGGATTTGCCATAATTTAAATTAAACTATACCACGCCATATAGTTCATTATTTATCATAATAAGGCAACGCCGTCCCCTTGTTTAAAATAAACCTCACAACGTATGAAAAGCGCAGCCTATCTCAAACAATCATTCACAATAAAACAACCAAGCTAAGATTATACAAGCCCACTAATTAATAAAATTAAGTCTCACGCAGTTCCTTAATATTAATAGCAAATAGAAATTAGCCAGCGTAACCCGTTTACTAAAAAGCATTTCTAAGTTGCGTCAGTGTTATGAAATCAAAATCGAGTTGAGACCGATAGTAGCTCCATCTCAGGTTTATATTTATTATAGTGTAACTGGTATCAATAAATCTAGACTTGTGTGTGCTCTAGATAACATAATTTGATGCTTAAGATCTTTTTATACAAATATTTGTTTTAAATTAAGAATTGCTCTTCCATTTTGATACAGGAAATAGAAGGAACTAAGAATTTATAAGCTGCTTTTCTTACCCTGCAAATTGTAAAACTTGATACGGAAGGACGAGAATGCTAATCAATATAGGCAATGCGGCTAGCAAAACATCACTGTTGTTATACTTGGTCAGACAAGGCCGCTGAAAAGCGCTGGAAGCAGGCAGTTCTAGATCGATCATTTTGGAAATCTTTGGGAGAGGCCTATGTCTGACAGTGGATGTTATGCGGCTAAAATGATGATGATAATGATTGTATAAATTTATCTCATCATCGATATGATGATACTACAAGACGTCCACTGCTAGACATAGACGTGCCACAAGGATTTCCAATATGATCGATCGGAAGCGGCTTGCATTCAGCAATTTCCTGAAATCTTGCTCAGAACTATGTTAGATACTATTTTTTGCATTTATTGTTACAATCCTTTTTTGGTAAGTTTGCCGGTCCAAGGTATACGCGCGTCCTTCTTCGTCCAGTAACTTACAGGAACGAGCAGTACTCATTTGTTTATTTTATTCATCATCATCATTCATCAATCATCATTATCTGATGATTATTTATTTAAACTTTATTTACTATACAAAATGGTACTTGGTGGCCCGGTCCTGTGACGTTTTGCTATGTCATCTTTCATGCCCGTGCGCGCATCGGCGATCGGCCTCCGCACAGGCTTGTAAACTTAGTATTGAATTATTTTCGTTGTGTCGAATAAAGCTTGAGAAAACCTTCTGATACTTGATATAGTCAACCACACCCATCACTTGCACCAAGTTAAGTTAGAAAGAAGTTATACAGTACATTAAAGACACAACAGTACAAAAGGCAGACTTAATGCTAATAACATTTTCTACCTGTCAACCTTCCTACCCATTAGTAATTATGTTTCTCGTTATTGATCAATTACATCGTAGCCTCCAAGTTTAGGAAAATAAATATTTTATAAACTTCAGACGTACAGACTACATGCTGGCCAGAGGTAAATGTAGCCAACTAACTCCACACGCGTCAACCCTCTCACGTCATCTGATACAGATAAACATTTTCAAAACCATTTAAAAGAACCTAATAATAACAAGTATCTTTTCTTCTTAAAAATCAATAGCAGCGAGATTGTTCCACGATTTTAGCTTTGACTTAAATACTCCAAAAAAGTAGGTTACTAATTGAGTTTTTATACTTTTTATTTTAAGACATGTTTTTAAATAAAAATAATCCCATTACTGCTGATTTTGTTTCGGCGTGATGGTGGGCGAGAAGGGAAGAAGCAGCTGGTACATTCTAAGCATTCTAAGTTTTTTCTTTTCTTCCAGATCAGCATGGAAGCAAGTAAATTTTGCTGGCTTGATCAAATGTAGCTTTTAAATTCTGTTACCTCTAAGCTCTACTCTACTTAGCCCAATAGATAAGAGCGTGATACTTTGTAGCTTAAACTAAACTTATCTGTATCTCCATTCACAAAATACACATTGAAATTCCATAAATTTGTACACGTCACGAATCATCATCAAACATCCTCAGGAAGTCCACTGCTGGACACAAGCCTCACCCAAGCATTTCCAAAATGACCGATTGGAAGCGATCCAGCCACGTCCTGCAATCTTGCTCAGGTCGTCTGAACACCTAGCAGGTAGACTAGCAGATCTCCTACGCTGCGTTTGCTGGTACGTGGCTGCTACGAATAAATGCTTAATATAACTTTTGATATAAATAACAGAAATGTATTACACTAATTAAACTAAATAATTAAATTCTAATTGAAAAAGCAATTTATTCACCGAACCAGTAATATTTTTATAGGGTTTCTGGCATTAAAGATACAGTACTAAAGGGACTTCAACTTAATAATAAAATAAGATTATTTTACTTTGCAGTAAAAACATCAGATAACAATACTCAACGTAAAACATTAGCAAGAACAACCAAATACAAAACAATTTGAATTATTCATCATAAAAATTCATAAAGTCTCAAATATTAATTTTGCCTAAAAAATTCCACTTTTACTGTCCGTCCTAAAGTCCCTACTGAACCTTACGGCATTCCGCAACACTCGTATTAGCATAAGCATTGGGTCTAAACTGAATCAAATTTCATCTCAACACAGATGGTTTCTTCATTCGCCGTACCACATAGACTCCGGTGGGGGGAGAAACGATAAAACTGTATAGCGGGGCCGCTAATACGCCAAACATACCTTGACATCACTGGATGCGAGGAAATTAAGACGTCCAGTGAAAAAAATAATTAAAAAAAAATGAAGTTGACCCTAGTTCTCGTGGCTGCTTTAGCGGCATTCGCCTCGGCGGAAGAAAGTGATAACACAATGGAAATAGCCCTTAGTTTTGTGAAGGACTGCAATTCGGGCGATTATTTCTTATGTGTGAAGGTTGATAATTTTATTATTTAGTGAAAGTGCCAGTGTTCGTGTTGTGTTGTGTATCAAGTTTCTCGTGGACTGTTTCACATTTCACTGTTACTCGCAACAATTAACGATATTGCCCATACGGCCATTACTGTTCTAAATTTAAACTTTAAATTCTTCTTTTTTCGACTTGACCTAACCTCTTTTTCATTTCAAAATATGAACGAAATAAGGTTTCATTTCGATCAAAACTTTTTGATAAGTGTACTAACTTTTTTATCTAAACTAATATTATTTTTCTTTGACAGGAAAAACTGCTTAAAATCGTGGACAATCTAAGGGCAGCAAGGAGCATTACGATTGTCGATGGTGTTGTTCTGAAAGGCGAACCAGAGACAAGGACCGGGAAGAAGTTGGATGCCTTGCCAGTGGACCCTACTGCTCGTGATGCTGAAGTCAACTACAGACTCATGGATGGAGTGGTCAGCCTGTTCGAGACCCATGCCTTGGAAGTCAAGATGAACGAAGCTGATAAGGAGACCATGCAGAGGTCCCTCGAAGAAGGTAAATATCGTCTTAAAACTTGCTCTAAATTGATTTTCATATTAAAACAACATGTTATATTTAATTGACCCTCAAAACAGATCTTAGTAATATCAAAATCATATATAAATATATCTATAACGATATGTAGAGATATTCGATGTTTTATCATATTATTTTTTAATCTTAGACGAATCTTATATTTGTACCTCATAATAATGTGAAAAAAATATAAAGATGAAAATAATTAAAGATTGGCAAAAAAATCTAATTTGTAAATTCTGGTAAATTAGACATCGCGACAGATTTGGAATAATAACATAAAAAGGGCTAAAAAATTTAACATCACAGAAACTAAATATATAATTCTATAATTAGTAATTTATTGATTGAACTAATAGTCATAACCAAATTTGAAAACTTACAAATTATATAACAATTCCGAAGAAAAAAACATTTCACACGCCGAATAATCACGAAACGAGTAATCACGAAAAGTACTAAAAAACCAATTAATCTACAAGACTGTCACTGCTATATTAAATTTGTCCACGAACTAACCAGTAATTTCTCTTATAAAAGCTTCTAATAACCTATTCACACAAGGAAAGCTAACGATAAAATTAGCACTTTCCTCCCAAGAAGTATTACAAAGATTGACACTTCATTATAGCCTTATTAAAACTCTAAGCTTAAGTACATACTATTTTTCATACAAATGTACCTGTTTTATGATGATTAACTTCACGTTTTACGAGATACGACCCATGGCTTTTAGAAGTAAAGGTCACGTTCAGTATTGTGTGAATTTGTGTACGCGTGAGTGGAAAGAAGCATCAAAATAGGGATTTGCTATCTGCATCGCCTATTGACAGCAGGCTTCACGATTTTTGCATAAAACCAATATCGATATTACATCTCAATTACTGGCCGGTTGACTGGAAGAGTTCCCTATACGGGATAAGTCCGCCGTTGTATGTTTACTTTTCTGATTTGTATCTGTGTTCTTTCTATGTACAATAAACACAAAACAAACAATATTACTACAGTATCAATATCACAATATTGTAATTGTGGTCAAAACCACAAAGATAATGTTAACTAGATCAGAATTATAATGGAACTAGGCGACCATTCTAAGCGCCTTCCGACCACCGTTCTTTTAACTTTATTTTTTCACTTGATGCTCAAAAGTTTACATAATTTAAAATTGCAATCTATGCATTTAAAGTACATTCTATTAAAAATATCTCCAGCTTTTAATTCCATTAGCTAAATAAATAAAGACTAGATTTGTGTAGTAAGTATTAGTTGACGATAAAACAAAAAACATGGCAAAAATGTAAAGAATAAACCATGCGTATTTGTATAATTATTAAGAAAAAGTTACTAAAACTTTTAGGATCTTTCTGTCTGCGTAGCACAAAATAATAAGATTTTTATATTTTCTTTCGTACATTTTTTACGTAGATTTTTTTATTGTCAAAATTATATTATTTTATGTCATTAAACAAACGAAACTAATTTCTGCAATTGTTAAGAATAAAGTATAATATCTGACTCCTCAAAGTTCATAATGATCTAAAAAAATATTCTGAAACTATTTTTAGGGTGAAGTCAGTCCACGGACTGTTTTTACTCTTAAAGTTTCAGTACATTTTGTTAGACCTTATATACAAAACGTAAAAAAAAAACCTGTCCGATTGAGTAGCTTTTTATCGGTTTCTCCCATTCCTGAATTCCATCACAAAAAAAATCTTCATCTCCAGTCTCCTACAAAATTAAATACCTACCGTTCCTTAGTAATTTCTAGAATCAGAGAAACCAATAGAATAGAACATACACAAGCTACCCAATATTAGCTTCACGGATCGGTCAGGGCTTCTTTTACATATTGTTTGTGCCAAACTATTTAAACTAACATACTTTGCTAATTTCCTTCCAGGCCGTGGCAAGAAGAAAGGAGGTGGTGGCATGGGCGCCATCATCGGTCTCCTCGGAGCCAAGGTCCTCCTCGGGAAACTCTTCATCGTAAAACTCATCGCCCTGAAGGCTCTAGCCACCGCCAAGATCGCCTTAGTCCTCGCCGTCATCCTCTTCGTCGCCTGGTGCTTGAAGCACGACCACAGTAAGACGACGTATGAAGTCATCCCTCACGCACATCACCACGAGTCTCATCACCCAGTTCATGTAGAACACGTCTCACATGACGCTCACGGCCACGGCGGTGGCTACTCCAGCTACGGATCTGACTGGAACAAGAACCTCGACGAAGCCCAAAACCTGGCGTACAGTGCCTACTCTCATAACAAGTAGATAGAAAATACCAAAGGCCGTAGCCTGTAACTTAAACCTCTGTTGTACAAAGACTTATTTATTTAATTTATTGCCATTAACTTATTCTATTAATAAATTATTGATTTTGTTTGTTATGTTTTATTTTTATTGAAAACGAAAGTTTTATTTCTAGTTTGTGAACTTGTAAGGCAAATTCACCGGTAATTGTTATGGGTTCGATTCCCAGTGTCGATAGCTACTTGAACTAACCGTAATAGTTTCCTGTGGTTTGGCTTCTTTTTGCTTCTCACTCTTGACTAAATTCGGGGTTAAGTGTTGTGCAATTCCATTGATCTAATCTCCAATATCCGGCTTACATAAGTAGAGATGATCATAAGTACGTATCGATATCGATAAATCATTGACAGAATCACTTTCTATTTCCAATCAGGCGTCTATTATTACATACATAGAATTTTTAAACTTAATATTTAATGACGTCCTCTTCATTATAGATTCATACTTAAACGTTGTTTGTCTTTCGCTCTCTAAAGTATATTATTATGTATATTAATGTATGTTCTACATTTTTATATAAACATAAGATTCGCTAGAGAGCGGCCTCTCGACAGAGCCACTTGTTCAGTGGTTAACTCTAAAACAGGTTTATATTAAAGGCTTACTTTCTATATTTTCACGCGATTCCCCCAATTTCGAACGAGGATACCAGTATATTCGAAATTAAAGTAACTAAAACTCGTTCGGTCTAAACTTTGGGAGAAAATCACGTTTTTTTTCGACCAAACCGCACCCACACTGTTTTTTAATGTCAAATTCAGAACCGGATATCGGAACCATGTTTGACCTCAAATCTGATTAAAATATTTGGAATAGAAAGACACCTGTAATGAACTGGTTATGTATTATTAGAAATTTAGGCGCAAGAGAAAATTTCTTGTCGAGCAAGCATACTATGCCGTATAATTTCTGCATAATATTGTGATTATGGGAAAATCTTGCTACTAAGTAGATAATGAGATATAACAGCCTACTTCTTGGTAAAAGCTACTATAAATGATAAAACTTAAGAAGGAATCATAGCAGAACAATTGCTGCGTATTAATTTTAATACGATTATAAAGACAAACTGAAATGCATATATTTTATTATGAACTAACTAAACCCTACCATGTTTTGTTGTGCTTTTAATACCTACCTACATAAATAAGTTAAATAAATTATGATTACATCCGTAAAAACTGTAACTTATCTGTGTTCTATGGCTATGCAATGGAATGTAAAGATAAATAAAATTGATTGTCATAATGCATAAAAAATATTCTATAAAAAAATTATGTAGTCAAGTAGTCACGCACGATATACGGTCACGAATATGTGAAAGATAAAAGATATTACATTAGTTATGAATTAGCTGTTTATAATAAAGTTTTTATTTCTTGTTTGTTACTTCAGATAAAGTATGGGTATTTATATCGTTGAGTTAGTATCCCATAACACAAGTTTAAAAGTTACTTTTGGGCTAGCTCAATCTGTGTATTTGTCCATATATACTTATTTATTTATAAACTAGCATATTATTTTTGTTAGGTAGTCATTTTAAATGAAACACGAAGTAGATTGACTGTTCAAAGCTTTTTCAAATTTATATTCTTTCAAAGCAAAAGCATCTTCCCATTCGTTACTTCAAGAACAATAGTCCGTGTCTGAGATAATATCTCTTTTCGAAAAAGTTTTTAGAAATTGCCAGGTTAAAGGTCGATAAATTACTGCTTGTTATTTCGATGTGATGCATCATTGCCTTGGGCACATAATAGGTAAGTACTCAATACGAACGTAGACAAAAAAAATTTTTGGGCCCATTCATTAGGTACATCCATACATAAATAAAACAGTAAAAAAAGTCTGTCTGTACAATAAATATACTTATATTTTCAAAACATATTGGGGTCGATGGACACATAGAAATAGAGTAAGAATTAAAAAAAAATGTCTGTCTGTTTATACACGCTAATCTCCGGAAATGCTAGACGGATTTAAATGAATCTTTTTTATATTATATAGCTGTTAAACTTATATAATATAGGTTATAAATGATTCTGGAAAATGGAACACTTGACGCAGAACCATAATGGTCCAGCTAAACTAAAAAATATATAAAAATGGCGCCTTAGTAAAAGTTGTTAAGCCTGAGATTTTGCGGAGACATAAAGTACACGCGAACGAAGTCGCGGGCTTCGGCTAGATATGAATAAATATGGTATAAGTATTTTTTCTTTTTTCTGATTAGTAAACAATGAAGAAGATACAGCGCATTTAAATTTCGGCTGACGTCATGATTTTCACCAGATGATGACGTAAATTGCTTCCACTCCGCTGTATCTTTGTGAATTTTACTACTGTGCTAAACAACGAAAAAAACATCATTTATAATAATCTAGTAGACGGACTAAATGAAATAATGATTATATTTTTTGACCCAGTCCACATCATCACAGGTATGAAAGTGATAGCGAATTGACGTGGGAAGGCTTTGATTTATCGACAAAATCCACGTATTATGAGGTGTAACCAAATAATAATGAAAGGTATTTTAAAGGTCGATTGAAAAATACAATATACGTATGTGTAAATGCCCGAGACAATAGTATCGGGCATTTACACATACGAACAACAGAGCAACAAGATCCTTATAACACTTTCTTCGCTTAGTTCACCGAACTTCTTTCTTCTACAAAGCTTATAGTCGGATTTATGCCAAAATTACTGTTGAAGAATCAATAACATTATCTATAGACCAGGATCAAATATTAAATTATTTTAAGGGGAACCTGGATTGACTACAGAATTTATTTTGTTTTCGATGATGGAACGAAGTTCCTTTTCAGATGGTATGGACTTGGCAAATGGGGGCTAGGCGAAAAAAGGTGTAAGCTTTTCCGTCACGAACTTTTTAGGGGTAGATATTTTTGGGGCTTTTTAGAGACTTTAATTTCTTTAACTTCATTCCGACCGAGTGTCCCACGACTCTCGTTTTTTTTATTTCTAATGAAAGTAACCAAGAAGGCGTGTTGACGTCAAATAGGCGTCCGGTCGTAAAACCACAGTGAAATGATTTATACGCTTCCGGAACTTCCGGATTCTTTTCTAGAATTGTCTTTGAAAATTAAAACTGACATGTATATACGAGTATCTTTCGAGAAGGAAAAAAAACAACCTTTTTTCAGAAGTTTCATTCATATCTTCACAGTTCTTCATCATATCATTACCAAATTAATATGGGACCTATTTGGTATCAAACTCACATAAATCATCAGAATAGCTTTTCTACGCACATTTGCGAAAAACGGCCACTTTTGGCTAATGTGCGAAGAAAAGCTTCAAGTCCTCACTCTAAACTGTAAACAGTCCAGGGTTATCTAGAGCTTAATCAAAACAAATTTTTAAATTATATCTCCGTTTCCTTTCAAATCATCATCATCATTTCAGCCGCATAACGTCCACTGCTGGACATAGGCCTCCCCCAAAGATTGCCTTTATGCCAAATAATTAATTTCAAACGGAAGCCCCCTAAAACTCAAGTATTAAACACACGCTTAGACGAAACTAAGAAAGCTACCGCCTTAAATACCAATTAATCGTAATTAGTCTGCAAAGAAATTTAAATTATGTAGTAAGATACGAGAAAATACGAGTAGCATCTGATAGTAAACCTCACCATTAGACGAGAAAGAACTAAGTAAACGATTTACAGCTGTATGAGTAGATTAATGAGTTGTTTCTCTTCAGTTTATGGTGCCTCCGTGGTGTAGTGGATAGAGCGTTCGGCTCATACCTGGAAGTCGCGGGTTCAATTCCCGGCGGGGGCAACGACTTGGTGTTGTTGTCCTAGTTTGGTTAAGACATTGTAGGCTGATTGTCTGCTAAGTAACATGATCCATGCTTCGGAGGGCACGTTAAGCCGTCGGTCCCGGTCACTGTCTTTGACATTGGTCGTTACCTAAAACCATGACAGAGGCCTTTAAGGCAGTTTAAAAACTCTGACACTAGTGTTAGTCACTAATACACACGATAAGAAGAAGTTTATAGTGCCAGTTGTGTTTAAGCGCTCCAGTAACAGACTTCATTGCTCCAGCATAAAAACTGCAGTCTGGCCACAACCAACACTGGCCTATCAGGATGTCTATAAACTACTGATCTACTGCCACTATTCGGCGAGGAATCTTAACTTATTGACGTGTAAAAATGCCTGTAAAGGTCTAATTACTAAATTATTATTTATTTATTTAGAGCCCGCTAGATCCCATTGTTGGGTTAAGGCCTCCCTCTAGGCTCTCCATTTCTCTCTGTCTTGCGCTTTTGCCTACCAGTCTAAGTCGTCGCGCCATCTACGCCTAGGTTTTCCAGGACGCCGACGTTCGTTCGTTGGGGTCCACAAAGTTGGAGTTTTGGCCCATAGTTCGCTCGGTAATTACTAAATACAAATTTGTTAACTTGTCAACAATACCAAAGGCAGTCCACATTGGACCCCAGGTTCCGAAGCAGTACATCTAAAAGGGAACCGGAATGTGCTAATAAACAATAGAGAAATAGGACAACCAACCTACAACAAAGTCACTATGTTCGCTATATAGTTAAACATTTGATCGAGAAAGTGGAAATAAAGTAGAAATTCACAATAATGTCAGTAATCGCACTGACGGACAGTAAAAGTGGAGTTTAAATAGATACGCCATTGAAGAAAGCATGGTTGTTTATACGTCATTTATTTATGTCAATCATACTGGTATAGGCGTAAGTAAAGCATTCGCTATGCTTATGAATACAATTACGAGTATATATGCTTTGTCTTTTCTGACTTTGATGGCTGGGAAAAATTGGTATAGATGTAGTAAAGATAAATGGAATGCGTAAGAAATGATATGGGAAAAGTTGAAGAGGACGGGAAAATGACGGGGAATATTTATTCCCCGCCAGATTTCGTGTCTTCTTTACTGGTAGACGTTGATATTTTGAAATAAAACAGAGTGTAGTGGCAACAGTATTTTTTTTTCCAAAAACTCAATACAATCTATAGGTATAATAATATAGGTACAAGACGCGGGAATCAATCAACAATAAGTGAACAAATATTTGAATCTAGAACAGCCATTTCTCATTAAAATTTTCTATTTACGTGTTTTTATAAGGCCAGTGTTTTTATGATTGCAAACTCTTTTGTTCATATTCCAAATCTGTACAAATGGAGTGACAAGGCATACTGCGCTGAATCCATGGGAAATGGTAAGGAAGATGGGCTCGGATAAATCTATTTATGTGTATTATATCTAAGATTGGATCTATATTATTTTATCTTACAATGGAATTTGGGAAGCACATGAACATAAGCTTGTTTTTTACGTACCTATTCCCCAATCTTATTCTAATTTATTTTATATAGAAAACATACAGTCAATGTATCTTATAAAACTATTTAGACACTATATATACCATTTTCATAATAATTAATGTTCTATACTCACCTGCTTCGATATTCCCGAATAAGGATGGCTTCAGAAAATCACTTCATGTGTTGTGTCTGAAGAATCATAATGCTAGAAATGCAGATTGTATGAGGTTTATATCATTATCATCATAATATCAGCCACAGGAAGTCCACGGGCATAGGCCAAGATATAAGAAGATTTGGGATGAAGTTACCTTTTGGACGGCACAAAAGCTAGGCGAAAGAAAGAGTGGGATTTTTCAGTCAAGAATTTTTTAGGGGCTAAAATGTTTAGGGGTTTTTTAGCGGCATTTAATATTGTAACTTCGTTCTAACCGAGTGTTTCGTGACACTGAGTTTTTAATATTTATTTAGGTTTATTACAAAAAATGTAACAGGCGGACTTAACATTTATATGTTTGCCAGCTACAGAATTGTCTTCTCACATTTTTTTCCCATGACCCACTTCTTGGGCTCTTAACAAGTCTGATTTTAAAGAGATGGCTTCAATTTTAAAAGCATTCAGGACTCCCATAAAGGTTCTTGTCTGTCTTGAGGATTTGACCTAGATATAGATACATTATAACGTTATACGGAGTAAACAGTTCAATGATCGCAAGACATAGAGACCACGCTCAATGCGGCGTTTGTCAGTTTCTGTATAGGTTTCTAGCATAAAGTTTTTCTTCTAGAACAAGAAACCTCTTACGCACATCAAATAAAAAAAAATGAAAAATAATATAATCTAGTAAAAAAAACAGATCTATCCTTGTAATCCTAATATATAAAACTAAGTCGTGTTATTTACACTATTAAAAACTCAAAAATGGCTATATGGATAGGAAGCTTTTATCTCGAAATTCCCACGGGGAGCGGAACCCACACGGACAGTTGTGTTTAAATAAATTAACTGTTCACTTCCGTTTATGTAATATTACGTAATAAATATTACGTACCTATTTATTCATTGCAACCTTTGCATACGCGATATGCATAAACAATGAATCTATTACCATTACTTACCATTGCCGTAAATGCACATGTTATGTTAAAATGGTGACCATAATTTTTAATTGCAGCCATATATACCTACATGTCATTATAAGAGCTCTGTTTTTATCTCATCATCATCAGGTCTTTTTGTCTCCACTGCAGGAGCACGACCCTCTCTACTACCAGAGCCATACATGTCCAGAGCAGCCAGAGGACTTTGGCCCACACTCTCTTCGCTGGCCAGACGGGTTGGAGAGGCCTCATTGATGTTTATAAGCTTTGTTTAGCTTGTATTTCCTAAGTCGCCTTCTACGGCATCCACGGGAGGACTTTTTTTATCTAATCACAATAAAATATACATATATAGGTAGTATAGATGCTGGTTTGGGAGAAACGAGAAAATAAGTATAGAATGTACAATGTGTCAGCTGACGGCAACGGAACTGATTGCGATAGAGTACTCACCATACAAAAAAGATTATTGCGTATAATAGTAAATATAAAAAAAGAGACAGCTGCAAACCTTATTTTAAAAAACTCAAAATTTTAACTCTGCCATGCATCTACATTCTTCAAGCATGCAAATTTGTCCGAAAATATCCTGAATTTTTCAAAAAACGAAAAGACTTAGTTACAATATATACACTTAGGCACCAAAATAGGCTACAACTACCCACTTCCCATCTTGAGCTCCAGTCATCTAGCCCTCTAGTTATGTCTATTAAGCTACCTATACGAAAAACTCCCAACCGCCATCAAAAATATAGAAAATAATAAAACGTTTCTGCACCAACTCAAAGAGCTATTGACTGATAAATGCTATTACACAATCAAAGAATATTTGGAAGACAAAATTACTCCGTAAAGCCAATATATCAAATTAAAAACAACTTCTGACATTTTATAAATTTTGACATCTTTAACTTATTATTAAAAACAAACTTGTAATGCGTCGTATGAAATATAATTTGCATGAATATTAATACCTAATAATTATACATAAATTTGACAAAAATGTGGCCCTTCTTCCATTGCAGCGCCCGCCAGGGTCCTTAATTGCGACTTACTTTATTAAATGAAGACCTGTATGATACATTAAGTTAGCAATAAATGATTTGATTTGATTTGAGCTTCTTGTCCTTTCGTACAGATCGTAAAAACCTATCGGGGGAATGGTCGTCAATGCTTGTTAATAGGCGATGCGCGTTGTTGTTGTTGTTTCGTATGTGTAAGTGGCCAACACTAGTGTCAGACTTTCAAAGCTGCCTAAAGGAAATGCGGTTAGCGAGCCATCACGTTCTCACTCATAATCACGCTTAAAGTGAACTTTGTGTCTTGTAGCTCTAGATTCTGTCTACTAAGGCTCTCAAAAGCCAAGTCTCTGTCTGCTCCATAAGAGTTAAAGACGCTAAAGTGAAAGTTAAAGAATTTTTTTATTTTTATTATATTACTATCTACGCCCCGCGGATAAAGTAGCCTATGTGTTAATCCAGAGTGACAGCTTTCTGCATACCAAATTTTATCGAAATTGGTCTGGCTGTTTGCGCGTGAAGAAGTAACAAACATATAAACACAGAGACTCACAAAATTTTGCAAATATAATATTAGTGTGATACGTTTTTTTAGTAAAAATTAAACTTTTAGAAAATTTGATTTATATTTTTACTATCTGTTGAACAAAAATAAATTCCTATTATCCATACATAATAATATACGGATTTTTTTCTTGAATTTTTAGACATTTCGTAAAATTTGATACAATAAATGAATACAAACAACTAGATATTTCAAAAGCCTGCCAGTATTGTGCAAGCAAGTTTCATATCGACACAAGTGATAGCATTTCTTTGCTTTCTCTTACGACAAACTCTTGCCAAGAAAGTCGTTGCTGTAAAATTGCTATACTATATTTTTAGGAGCTATATAAGGTGTAACATATTTAAAGAAACAATTTTGAACTTTGAAAAGGGTGAATTCAGTGCATGATACTGAACAACTTTCCCTGAGGAGCACGTATCGAAATATGAAAAGTAATTTGTGGCCTTCCATATAAGTAAATGGATCAGCTAATCCGAGTGTTTATGGCTTATGATACAACATTTATTTCAAACAAGATCCTTTCCAGTATCCCTCATAATAAAATAACATTATTTGGGTGATGAAAAACAAAATGTGAATAACCTATATGAGTATTCGATTTGAATATACTTGCCTTTGTAACTTTTATTTGTTTGATTTATTTTGAATAATAAAAAAACAACTGAATTATATTAGGTCTATATAAGGAGTAAATAAATATATAGTGACAAATTACACTGATTGAGCAGTGCTCAATCAGGGTGCTCAATGAGCACCCTAAGTAAGTTCGAGACTGTGTTATTAGAAACTAACTCAACGATACTATATTTTATAACAGATACATAAACATCCCAGACCCAGGACAATTTGAAAAAGGCCATTTTCTAACTTACCCTGACTGGGGATTGAACTCGGAACCTCTGGGTAGCGGACTAGCATGGTGTGAACACTACGCCAAGTAAGTCGTCAATAAAAAAGCAGTGGCGTGGAACTCTCGGTTGGAACAAGTCACAAATATTTACGCCCGTAAAAAATCCCCCGATATATTCCAGCCCCTAAAAATTTTGTGACACAAAAAAGGAATGGAAAAATCTTATACTCCTTGCGCCTAAGCCCCCACCCATCCGCTAAGATAATATATAAGTAGCGTCAGAAGGGTAGATAAATCTTTAAAAGCTACTTTGCCGCCATCCGCCATTAGAGCTTCCATTTCGAGTCACGTGGAAACGACAACTAAATACTAGGCTGTAATAAATTACAGAAGGTATCTCAGACAGACATTGAGTATCAAATGTATAGAACAGCCTGCCCACGGCATTCTAGCGATAAACACATAGAGTACACATTATCAATGCCTAACTAAGTAATGTTTTATCATTTACAAACATTTTTGCTGCTAGATACAATGTATAACATATACATTGTATGTATCAGCAAAACTGGGAATTTGGGAAATTACCTTGACGTTTTCTCAGTAGCCAGATTTTAGATGGTTCATCTTGCTAGACATATTGGAAGTTGTTTTATATGTCTAGAAAGTCAGTCAGTTGTCAGTTCATAGTCCAATTTTACCATCGATTAGGTACACCGTTAGTATATATCTACCAAGCCCATTAATATTTGGGTATTATTCTTACCTGTATTGAAGCTAATGGCTTATCTACAAAAATATTCTAGGCTTTATAAAATAACGTAAGTTTTATTTATTGTACACTAGCCGAAGCCCGCGACATCGTTCGCGTGGACTTTTATGTCTCCTGAAAATGCTCATCAGGCTGAACAACTTTTTCTAAGGCATCATTTTAAATATTTCTTATAGTTTAGCTAGACCATTATGGCTCTGCATCAGGTGTTATTTTTTTCAAAATACTATGAGGTTGGAGGTATGAGACAAGTCAAACGATCGAGGTTTACTGACGTACTCTAGGCTTTATTGTTATACAGAGACCTTATATACGTAATACACACACATACATTGTATACATAGGTTGACTACACACTACAATACACTGTATGTTGCCCAGGCTTAACAGCTATATAACAAGAAAAGTTTCATTCGAATCCATCCAGTATTTCCGGAGATTAGCGTGTACATACAGACATTAAATAGACACATAGACAAACAGACATACTTTACTGTTTTATTATAAGTATGTGTAGTCTACCTAAAGCCCATTCATATT
Organism: Acrobasis consociella; assembly: GCA_963555685.1. Classification (NCBI taxonomy): domain Eukaryota; kingdom Metazoa; phylum Arthropoda; class Insecta; order Lepidoptera; family Pyralidae; genus Acrobasis; species Acrobasis consociella. Next base: position 5,560,212 of record OY743127.1, read on the forward strand.
TGGGGATTATTCTTGCCTGTATTGAAGCTAATGGCTAATGTATAAAATAACGTAAGGTTTTTTTTGTACATCAGCAAATATTACATGAACATATATATACAAACAGAATATTTTTTTATATTTAGATTACTTGCGACACGTGGAAAATAGCAAATTGTACCAAGCTGCTATAAATCGCAAAGAGGTGTCTCCAAGAGAACAAGTCCGTATCCGTACACACCGATACGGTGCAAATATTTTGATGTACCGACCAAAAATACCAGACAGAGGTGATAGCACTATCCCCTTTCAACTCTAGCGAACTGTCTAGATAGACCAGGAAGGAAATAATATGTACAGTCACCAACATGATAAATTTATATTTTATGCACCTTTATTTAGTGGTAACGGTAGGGACATTTCAAGGAATTGGTGTCACTTAATGTACTGTAGACTGTACTTGCGATGCATCTATGTGAAAATTGAGAAGGATGCAATTAGACTTTCTGCAAGTTCTAACAGCCTGGTAGATTACAGTCAGGCTACGTGTGACGTAACCATCTATCTAAAAACCAGAAAAGTTTGTTTAGCTGTTTGTTGTCAGAAGATTATCGCAGCATGATACTAATATTTAAAAAAAATATTCTATGCATCATACGATAGGGTATTACACCCATTTTAGAAAAGTATCTAAATAAAATTTCATTGTGATGTTAAACGACATAAAAATATTTAAAAAAAAATAATAAATTTTCAAATTTTGCGCGTGCATTGTTGAAAAGGTTGGAGCAGTGGACGCCATATTGCTCTATGGTCATGACGTCAGATATGTATTCATTTTGGCAACTAACACTTTTTAGTTTACAGAGGCGTATGACGTAAATCATGGCGGCTAGTATATTTTTTGTTTAAAAATGTTTTGTATGTAAATTATATATTTTTTAAATATTTTATGAACTAAAATTTACATTTTTCGATATTTTTAGCCTAATTTAAGCTATCACAAAAATGATTTTTTTAATTTTCCTTTTATGGACTAAAACAGCATATCAAAATTCTTAAGTAATTCCGGAAAATTTAGAGTAGTTTAATGGAAAATGGAATTCAAAAATAGTGACAAATTAAAGGATTTTGAAAACGCCTGTTCCCGGTCTGAGGGTTCAACATTCTAATATTGCATTACCATATTGATATGACATGCTTTCAATGTAGATAACCAATGCATTCCTTTGATTTATGATGCCCTAGTAGCGAGTATCCCATTTCCACGTGAGATCGCGAGACATGCGCGTGGGACTTCGCCTCCCACCACGAAAATGATATTTTAAGAGGCATAACAATGCGTAAAAGAGAAGGCTTCAATGTAATTTTGTAGATTTGGAGCAAATGGATTTTGACAGAAGACAGACAGACAAGCAAGAGATTCTAACGATTCCAGGTACGGAGTCCTAAAACCGAGTTAGAAACGCAACTTGCATCTTCTAATACAAGGCTTATTTTATAGACATACTTATGGGTGCGCATTTTCTTACATAACTTTTTAACTCATATCATCGCAAGTCCGAAAATTTTTCTCATACCATTCTAAATCATAATGCTCATTCTTCATAAAAATTTTAGAAACTAATGATTTTAAACTATAATCATCGGAATTCATAATTTCACTAATCATACACTTTGTTTTTAATAATATTTGTTTTCATATATTTTTTTATACTAATGATCTTAACTCCTAATCATTTGAATTCATAAATATTATATTCATACATTTCTTAACCATAAGTGTATTCATCCATATTATTGAAAATCATAATGTTTTTAATCAAACACAATGTTTTATACTAATAAATTCATTTTCATTTAGTTTTAAAAATGCGACTGCACTGAAAATTTGATTGCTACCAGAAACGAGATGCTACCAGAAAAGTAGGTTAGGTTAGGTTAAAACTGTGACCATACCAGAAAAGACTTGCTACCAGAAAAGTAGGTTAGGTTAGGTTAGAACTGTGACCATACCAGAAAAGACTTGCTACCAGAAAAGTAGGTTAGGTTAGGTTAGAACTGTGACCATACCCGAAAAGACTTGCTACCAGAAAAGTAGGTTAGGTTAGGTTAGAACTGAGACCATACCAGAAAAGACTTGCTACCAGAAAAGTAAGTTAGGTTAGGTTAGAACTGTGACCATACCAGAAAAGACTTGCTACCAGAAAAGTAGGTTAGGTTAGGTTAGAACTGTGACCACAATTTTTGTTATAAAATAATGATGTATTTACCATTATGGTAAAGAACATTGTAAGTTAAAATATTTTTTTAGTATTGCCTATAAACTATTCACTAAAACTATTCTGAACAACGACGTCATGAGTTGTAGTATATTATTAGGAACAACATTATTAATAAAAACAATATGACAATTGAATGTTATGAAGAAAAAAGTTCTGAAATTTTTTTTATGAATTTAGACTTTTCTTGATAGTAATAGTATGAATAAAAAAAATTATGATCACTAAATGTTATGAGCTCCGATGATAGTAATAAAAATGTATGAATAAAAAAAGTATGAAGAATAAAATTATGAAGAGTGATGATTATGAACACAAATCGGTAGTAAGATAAAGAATATGAATTAGAATTTTATGAGAGCCAATATGGACCCCATACTTATCCATACAGACTTATACAATAGTATACTATGTATATACGACGTAGAAGGGACATACCCGTAATAAGTCAAATCACGGGCTATATCAGATCACTATAGCATAATAAAATGAAAATAACAATCAAAAAACTAAAAAATATCGACATTCCCATACAAATTGCCATGGCGGCGGCTTCACACTTTAGTATGGAAATGTCATTTTTTGTACTTTTACTGTTATTTGAATTTCAATATACTATAGTGATCTAAAAAAGTCCGTGGTTCGATTTATTATGGGTCCCTTCCACGTTGTATAAGTTTTATGAAAAAAAAATCCTTTTCTTTTTTGAGGTCTAGGTACTTATCAAGACAAACGCAATAAGCCCAAGCTCGATGGAGTTAAGACATTTTATTACAGGATTCCTACCTCGCGGCTCCATAATCAGAATAGCTTATTGACTCCTTAAAATTGCAGACCGGTTGAGGAAAAATAGTTGAAAATTGAGTAGCAAGTTTTGTTTATTGCAAGTCAAAATAAAATATAATAGTAAAAAATTTGAGTTTCGTGGAACACTCATTTGGAAGCCTAGAAGGTACAAAATTGAAGCCCTTAAAAACCTTAAAAAATTCCAACCCCTAAAAAAACTTACACTTTTTTCGCCTATCCGCAAAGTTCGTACCGTCCGAAAAGGAACTTCGGTCTAATATTCTAACTCTAAATCGAGTTGGGGGCGAAAACACATGGAATGTATGTATGTATGTTTGTACCGCGATAACTGCCGAACCGATGGTCTGATTTTGATGAAATTTGGTAGGCTTGTAGGAAATATTAATAGAATTTTCAATTTACAAATCATCCAATCGCGAGGTCTAAGTTCGCGGCGAAGTAATAGTGAAATAAATATAAAGTTTCGAATATATGTCTGTTTATCCTAACAGCCTAGTAAGTTCTCAGTGTGTGATGAGGTACTAGCATAGCAGTGTATTGAATCAACGTGAGAACATCCATGTTTTGGTGCAGTATCCGTATTGTCTTCTTTGAATTCTAATAGCCTGGTAGTTAGTACCTCTTTTCCACGTGATGTTTAGGTGTGGAAACTGTACAAAACAAAACGAGCGATGTTGCTGTCCTACTCCTATCTAATGCTGCATCACTCTGTACAGGTATGTAATTTAATAGTTACTTATATATGCACTGAGATTTGGAAGATACTCTTCTATATTCTTACAGCCTGGTAGATACACATTGCTGACACGTGGCTCGGAAAATTCCGTACATACAATAAATAATAAGGACAAATTGTACTGTTGGGTATAATTTTCCCTTTGTGGCTTATTACGATAAACAAAACACACCATTTTCAAATTCAAACTTTTATGTAAATTTGTTTCTTTTCTTACGTGCCAGTACCACTTCGATACTATTATGAAAAGGTATATATACAAACCTTTTTATAATCCCGTCTCATCCTACATATTTATTACAGTGTAGTACATACTTTTAATTTTAGACCAAGTAGTAGCTTATCTACGCACATTTGCGAAAAACAGACACATCTGGCATAGTTCGAAGAAAAGCTTCAAGTCACCACTTTAAAGTGTAAACAGTAGTTTATTAAATAGTTAACTGCCTCCGTGGTGTAGTGGTTAGAGCGCTCGACTCATGCCCGGAGGTCGCGGGTTCGATTCCCGGCGGGGGCAACGACTTTGTGTTGTTGTCCTAGTTTGGTTAGGACTTTGTAGGCTGATCACCTGATTGTCCGATAAGTAAGATGATCCGCGCTTCGGAGGGCACGTTAAGCCGTCGGTCCTGGTCACTGTCTTTGACATTGGTCGTTACCTAAAACCATGTCAGAGGCCTTTAAGGCGGTTTAAATACTCTGACACTAGTGTTAGTCACTAACACACACGATAAGAAAAAGAAGATTTAATAGTTTGAAGGGTTATCTAGGGCTTGGTCAAGATAAATTTTTAAATAATATCTTCGTTTCCTTAAAATAATTTCTTTTAAATGAGGGCAGCACTGGTCCCTGAAAAAATCATGTATCCCCTATGTCATTTCTAAGTTCATATGTATATGTTTGAATGCATTCTGACAATCTTTTGTTTTCTTTTAAACTGTCTTGAGCACATTCTGCAATGCGCAGCCTACTGAACACAGGTAGAGTAATTTTGGGCAAGTAGAGTTACATTGCTGGTTTCATTGTCACTATTCTTAACGTGCACAGAGCCGCAGAGCAATGTACACTACTTGCCCAAAATTAATCTACCCGTATATAGCAGGCTAATAGGTAGCAGTACCTCAGTATAGGATATCTCCTACAAATCCTTACAGCCTAGTACATGCAGCGGGTGGCTAGACGAGCGTCGGGCCGCGGTCGCGTTTTCTGGTCGCTCTCAGTTAAAGACCGACTGAAATTTGTAGTGAAATCATAGACATAAGTTATTTTTTTATTTTTTTTTAAATAAAAATTTCTGGGATGACCGATATTACATAATTTTAATTTGGTATCTATCTGTGAATAAAAGTGAAGTTTTATTTGAGCCAATCTCGTCATTCAAAGTTAAAATGATATATGGACTTTTAAAGTTTAAGTTTTCATAGACTTAGATATTTTTTAAATGATTAAGGAAATTGCATACCGTTGGCAATGCCGTAAATTTTTAACTAAAAATAATTTTTTGGGATGACCAATAATACAAATTTCTATTTTGGTACCTACCTGTGGTAATAAAAGTTAAGTTTTACGTAAACCAAGACAACTAATTAAAAATGTTCTATGGACTTTAACCGTCTCATTATAAAACGCAGACTATCTTTGTTACTAGGTTTAAACCATTATCCGACCAAAACAAGTTGACATCTAGTAATACGTCATTGCACATATTACTAACAAGTTACTACGTAAGTCATGTCTCATCTGAAAATGTCAACTTGATTTGGTCGGATAATTGTTTAAACCTAGTACCAAAGATAGTCTGCGTTTTATAATAAGACGGTTAAAGTTTACGTTTTTAGAGCCAAGTTTCTTTTTCGGACGGAGAGGAATAGGCGGATGGCTAGGTAAAAAAAAAAAGATTATTCCATCACTTTTTTCTGTCACGAACTTTTTTTTTCAATTTTCGAATTTCGTTAGTTTTGTAACCGAGTGTTCGCTCAGTTTTTTTTAAGTCTTAAGTTTTAGATACCTAATATAGTTTATTTCATTGTTTTCTTGTTTTTATTTATATTTGTTATATAATGAGAAAATAGTTTATTTCCTTTTAATTACACTAATGTAAATATAGTAATCAAAGCTGACTTTTGAAACCACTTTTTTCTTTTGACATTTTAGTTAATATTTATACATTATTTTAACGTTATTTCAGTCGATATGACGATCTATTTAATTCAAAAATACATTTATACACTCATTATCATCATCATTTCAGCTGTGTAACATCCACTCGTAGTCTGATCATTAGCTTTTCATAGCATCGCTTGCTTTCCGTTTATATTACGGAATTTACTTGTTATTTGTATAATAGATCTCGCCAGAATTTTTTGTTTTGTATAAAAATATACCAACATTTTTACGAGTACACGCGATGAAGTTTTATACGATGACGTAGTAGGGGTGACGTCACGTGTAAAACAGTTTGGTCTACTAGGATATCTGAAACTGCAGGACATTGCTGAAAATCTTATTTGAAATAAAAAGTAACTCTAACATAGAGCAGTAGAGTGCAAATTGTAATATTTGGCTTTTGTACACTGCCAGATGATGAATATATAGGTATAATCTATTTTGAACCTTTTAGTGTTGACATTAAGGTTTATTATCCGAAAATATGAATTTTCGAAGCATACTACTCTTTCTTTCATATATGAAAATATGAGTAAAATGTATTTCAGTACATTCTACTTATGAAACGTAGTTTTTGCTGAAACTGTGTTAATGAAGGATAGCACATCTGAAAGAGATATATCCTACCTACATTAAATGTAAAATTATAAGGTATACTAACTACTTACAGAAAATTTTCTTCCGTGCTGGTCTGGAAGAAAATAAAAAAAATTTGAATGTTTCAGCTGCTTCTCGTCCTGTGCAGATCGTAGAAGCCAATCGAGGGACTGGGCGAAAATTAGGCGATGCGGCTAAAAACCCATCACTATTTTGATTTCTTTTTCTAACTTCTCGTAAAAGTGGCCTTTGAGTCTAGCGGCCTTAAGCTCTGTCTGCTTAGAGCCGCAAGACTCAAAGTGCTCCGTCTGCCCTGTTAGGGATAAAGACGTGATCGTATGTATGTATGTATGTACAAAAGGTTTAAAACTTTTGCCTAAATAGTGCTCGTAACTTGGTTGCATAAAATTTATTTATTTTTTTAACGCCCACACTTATATATTGTAAAATTTATTTTAATGTACAGACACGCGGGCTTTCATATATTATTGATAACTAGCCCAAGCTCGCGACTTCATCCGCGTGGACTTAATGACTCCGGAAAATGCTCATCATGCTGAACAACTTTTGCTAAGGCGTAATTTTTATATTTTTTATAGTTTAGCTAAACCATTACGGTTCTGCATCAGGTGTTCCATTTTCCAAAATTAATTCTATATGTTGCCCAGGCTTAACAGCTGTTTAACAAATAAGTTTCATTTGAATCCATCCAGTATTTTTGGAGATTAGCGTGTACAAACAGACAGAAATTTTTATTAATAATGATGTTTTCTTATTATTATTATCGTTGACAGCACTTTTACATTTACTGCTTAACAATATGTTATACTATTTTAGGCACAAAAATGGTGTTAATTTCACGTACCTAACACTTAAAATATTTTAGGATGTTTTTGAGGAATAAATAATAATGCAGTGTTTTTATAAATGCTGTTTGGTTTATTATCTTATTATCATTATAAATTAATCGGTGAATAAATAATTGCACACACGCACACAAACACACAGTTATAATAAACACTATTCTCGTGATACACGATACAAGCATATTGCATAAATAAAAAATAAAAAAATACTGAACGTAATATAAAAAAGAGATCACATATACATAGATATTTAAAAACATAAATAAAAAAAGATATTTTACCGCTAAAATAAATACAATGACTATAATAAACTCGTTCATGATAAAAATATACAAATTTCAAATTAGAATAAATTCACAATTCTTTGTTGACAATTTTTTATTAATCAACAAAAAGTACCTTTTTCTAGATATTGATGGAAAATTAAAACTAAACTAAATGAGCATCTTTGTACTGGCATATAACTCACTATAATTATAAATAATAAAACAATACTTAAATAAAAGTCTTAAAATAACTTATTTTTGGTATAACTCAAAATATAATTATGTATATACATATGATTATGTACATACTATAGTATTATAAATAGAAATAAATAAACTATCACACATAATATACCATTGCGTATTCCTTTTCAGCCAAATTAACATAATATATAACCAACATAATAAAAGTAAAGTGGCCGAAAAGAAAAGAGAAAAATCACGAAACTACATTCACACATCACGCACACAAATAAATAAATAAAATTAGGTACATTACAATAAATGTATCTGACTCGGAACTGATTTTGAACCATTTGTTAACAAATATATTGTTGTAAGCATGGCTTGAAAGACCCAGATTAGGTATTCAAGTCTCGAAAAACATCATCCATAAAGAGTTCCTCTTTCAAAAACCTTTCTGACTTTTTAATCCATTATTCAAGTCTGGAAAAATATCATCCATAAAGAGTTCCTCTTTAAAAAAACCTTTCTGAATTTTTAATTCAGTAAAAGACAGTTGCTCAAGCAAAAAAAGGTAAGGTGACTCTTAGGCTCCCCTTATTACCAATATTTTTAATGTATTCCATTATGCTCTGGCCAAGTATGGCTCTGGTAGTACAGAGAGGGTCATGCTCCTACAGTGGAGACTTCAAACACCTAAAGATGATGAAGATTCCATTATACGCGAAGGATACAACAAAGCAGGCAAATAGTTATAGAGCTCACATCATATTAAATGTTTACGGTAGTTCCAACACTAGGGTTTATTTTTATAAATATATTTTTATAAACCCTGGTCATGCCGTTTTAAATGACAAAGCTTGAGTTACCGAGTCAGATAAACCTTCGTTTTTGGTTTTACTTCTTGTAGTGAGAATAAGCGAGGGAACCACCGTCATTCTTGGACCTGGACCAACCACCTTCCCAACCTGAACTGTGTGGGTGTTCCTCCACGTGAGGAACCCAGCCATGTTCTTCCTCATGCTTCTTGTGGAGAAGATGCTTCAGGATGGCAATGGCCTTGACGATGAAGGCAATCTTGGCAAGCATGGCCAGCTTGTACAGGGAAGCAGCGATGACCAGGAGGGACAGGACTACGAGAGCAACAGCCTTGGCTTTAGCGAGGAGTAGCAGGGGGATGAGAAGTTTCAGCTTCTTCTTGGCTTCCTTCTTCTTGCCACGGGCTTCTTCCACTGCGGATAGAAAGAAAAACTAGGTATGAGAAACCTTGACTGCCATAATTGAAGAAACAATCACACTATCACAGTAAATTATAAAGGCAAAAGTTTGTGAGTGTGAGTGTGTGTGTTTGTTAGTTCTTCACGCGCAAACGGCTGGACCATTTTGATAAAATCTGGTATGCAGGAAGCTGACACCCTGGATTAAAACATAGGGTGTTATAATTGTTTGTCGGTCATCAGTTGACCGTCATGCCTTTTAACGCCTTTATCAACTTGTAGGTTATTGTTAAGAATGATTGATTATATTATATCATTATAAGAAGAAATAATATATCGAACATAGATATATAGTTTAAGCTTTAAAGCAAGTCTTTAAACTTATGTTATGGGATACCAACAAATTTGTTTAGTTCTAGTTATCACAGACTAAACTTTTTAGATCACTTTGAATTCCCGAAAACCGAAACTCATAATAAGTAATGTAGAAAGGTAATAAAGCAATACAACTATAAGTTAAGTTAACTAATGTCACAATTAAATATAAGATACATATAAATTAGTCTCGTCAAAATCCCACGTTCAAATCTATGCCAATAACTTTCATTGGTTCGAATCCCTTCATTATACGGTACATACGCACGAAAACAAATCAATTTCGGACTTAACTGTCGGGTCACGACACACTTGCATTAATAAGGCACTAAACTTAAAGGCGTCGAAGAAAGAACTTGATTAAAAAAAAATTGAATGATATTTATCTTTTTGATTTGATTAATGAATCTTTTGTTATAACTTTTATCATTATCATATCAGCCACAGGATTTCCACTCCTGGACATAGGCCTCCCTTTAAGGATTTCCAAAATAACCGATAATATGTCATAACGGTAGTTTTAAGATAATGAATGGGTTTTTCTTATAACTGTAGGCATAATTTTCATTAGCCTAAAGGTATATGATATAGTTTGAGTCTCATTAAGTTTCAATACATGATAATATGATAGAAACTATAGTATTGGTTAAGGTGCGTCGAGTTTTTTTATTAATCGAGATAAAAATTTAGCTAGTATGTAAAAAAAACAATTTATTAGTAGAAAACAAATGTGTTATTAATCTTATTATGTAAAGTGCACCATGTGAAGCTATATATTATAACAAATAATTTTATATGAGCAGAGAACCACTCTCGTAAATTGTCCATTGAAATGCATATCGATGCAAAAATTATATTATGTTAATAGAATAGGTTAAAATGCATTATGTGAAGCTATATTTATAACAAACTAGCTGTACCCGCGGGCTTCGCTCTCCCTAGGAATCTGAGGATAAAAAGTACCCTATCTCCTTCCCCGAGTCTCAAACTATATCCATACCAAATTTCATACAAATCGGTTCAGTTGTTTAAGCGTGAAGAGTTAACAAACAAGCAAATGTACAAACTCACTTTCGCATTTATAATATTAGTAGGATAGTAGGATAGGATAATTTTATAAGAACTGATAGAGAACCAATATTATAAATTGCCCATTTCAATACATATCGATGGGAACTTTGGAATGTTCCGTAGGTGTGGCCAGACCTCATACATACGACTTCGACCCACATCGGAACCTGATCAACTTATTTTGGTCGGAGAAAACTCACTTTGAACGAAAGTGTGTGACTCCTCCAAACTCATTTTGAACGAAAGTATGTGATGGTTATCTTGTTTCTTGAGATTTTTGGTAAAAGTCACATGATTCTTATTAGTTCGAATGTGGGTCTTGACCTCTTGGGTGGGTGCGTGCCTAATTGTTTTGTTTGTGGTCTCGAAAACAAATACGTATACGCTCATTTCTAAGATTAATTAAGTTGTTTAGAATGTTTCAAAGTTTTTCAGTTTGTTTTTGTGTTATATATGCTAGTTAATTTTTATTGTTTCTTAAAATCTTTTTCGATATTTTGAAATACAATAAAGTTTTTCAATTTATACTTTCGTCCAAAATTTGTTCTTAACAGCAATGTTTGAAAAGAGCCGGCCTTTAGTCCCTCCGTTACATTTTTAATAAAAAATATAAAAAATTGTAAATATATTACGGTCTTAAGTCTGTTCAGTGTTATCATACAGTGATTAACGTCTTTAATCAGGTCATGGGAGTTTGCCTCACAAAAACATGTTGACTGTTGATTTTATCAGAACACCATCTCAATAAAAAAGTAATGCTTTCCCATTCAATGCACCTTTGCCATATTTGTATGTCGTAAATGGAGAAGACAATATTGTTAGCAAAACACCTACTACGAATAGTGAGAGATTGGAGGCTGCAATTAACATTTTATAACCTGCACTTTGTAAAAATCTTTATAGAAGGCATGTGTCCAGCATTGGGCACATGCTTTCCATAAAGAGTTGGGTCATTTATAAATCAGACTTGGATATCCGATCCAACCTCCGGATGACTATTGTAAGAAACAGCAAAATAAGGAGATCCAGGATTAAATCTTTGATTTTTTTGATTAAAATTAACGTAAGACACATACATTATCAGAATGAGTTAACGGATTACTCACGTAGAGAGTCAGCTACTGCCTGACATATTTCGACCTCATTCGGAGGTCTTCACCCGGGCGAATTTGACTAAAAGCCCGTACACTGCACCGCCTCGCGACACTGAGTGTTTCGAGATATCGCGGATGAGGTCGAAACATTTCGGCTAGTGGCTGACTCTATACGTATCCCGCTAACTCATTCTAATAATGTCGTTGAATTCTACTTATAACTAGTAGTAAGTATCATAGGATATGACGTTGTCGGTACATTACCTTCATTGATAGCCCTAGATTCTTCTTCATCCGCGCCAGCATAGCTCAGCTCCAATTCACCTTGCTGCAGAAGGTCTGAAGCGCTCTCCCAAAGTTTCTCAGTGACTTGTTTGTTCCTGGCTTCAGGGTCGGTAGGCAGGCTGTCCAGACTCCTGGCTTCTTTAGGGCTGTGGTTGAGGATGGTTACTCCCTCGATGATCTTGAGCTTGCGGACTGTGCCGAGTCTCTCAGTCGCTTTCAGAGCATTTTCCTGTAAATTTACATTTAATTTAATTTTAATAAGATATCATAATAGGATAGATTCAATGGTGCAGATAAAAGAAGTGTTATGCTCAGCAGTGGGTCATTGAGAGCTGACGATGATGCTGATGATGTCAAAGTACACGTATCTTTAGTTTTAATTTGTTTTCTTTATGACTAATTCATAACAAATTAATTTTGATAATATGTTTAAAACTAAAAAAAATGTTCTTAATGTTTTTTTTTCAAAAATAGAACAATTTTTAAAAATATTCTTTGTGATATTTTTTTATATTTTTTATTTTACTTCGTTAAATATGTAGATCATCAAGCACAACAAATTGTAAATAATAGAGGTTTTTAAAGACTTGTCGTATATCTACCTATTCAAAAAGTTAGATACAACGAATAACGTAACTTTCCAAATTGTGAACTTTACATATTTCGGATGTACAGTATCATTTTCTTGATGAGTCATTTAAATTCGATCCGTATCAGTTAAACGCTTTCAATAACATTGCGCATGCGTGACGAAGACAATTATGTAGCGTAGATGATACTAGTAGTTCTTAAAAGCATGAGTTTACGCCCCATTATTTTGTTAATACTTATCTTTTTCTTTTTAATTTATTTTTCTCAATATTTTAAAACTTGTTTTGCCTATTTTTATATTTTTACTGGGGCTATTATTTTTATAGTTTGACATATTACAGCGCTAATTTTGTTATTTTATTTTTGTTTATACTTTTTACTAAGTATTTACTGATTGAATAAATTTGTAATTTTGCGTTATTCGTATTTTCAATAAAGTTTTTTATTTTAATTCTTTTACACTTCTTAAAAATTCCTTTTTTATCTTTACTTTCAATACGAGTATTACGACTATTAATTCAAACATTTCTGTAACATTATTTAATGCTGAAACTGGATCAAAAACTGGTATCAAGTCATTAACAGTATTACGAGTATTATAAATGACTGCAAACCAGTACTAATCTAGTCTAGCCTGGTTGTTGCACTGCCTTGAACTAAACCTCTTAAAAGTCGGTCAATGGCTCGATCTGACTGATAAAAACGTTTAGATAATTATAATATAACACACGTTATGAAATACTTAATGTAGCCAGCATTTGTAAACAAATCACATGATAATATCCATAATACAATTTAAAAAATATCCATTTTACCCTGGGAACCTTTTTTTTAAATTATAAGAAACACTAATCAAAACACTCTATTAAAAAAATCACTTCATGATTTCTGATTCCCAAAAACGACAACTCGAGTACTATTTTGAAAAGTATAAAGTCATCATTCGTATATTTTTAAAAGAAAAATCATACGATAGACGACTTTTCACTTCTTAAAATAGCACCCCAGTAAACAAAACAAATGTCCGATATTCTCAATAACAATCCAAGGATTCACTTTCAATTGCTGACCACATCCAATATCACTTCACTTCACTATACCTTGAGGCACAAGCTCAAATCACTGTTGACACAATTCACGAAGTTTGAAGCCACCAACTTGAGTACTGAAGGCTCATCTTGGCTCACAGGGCCGGCCCTGACCAAGGCCACAAAGCACAAGACCACAAAGACCTTCATCTTTTTTGTTTGTCGTATGCGACTTGGCTCGAGCAACTGTGATGATCTCTTGATTGGTAACAGTTTTTTATCCAAATTCCCCCCACTAAGCCGCACCGCTGTATTACCATATTAAAACGATATATGTTGTGAGAAACTAAGATGACACTATGCCATACTGACCGCCAGGTTTTATTTTCATTAATATTAATATTGGATAGTTCACGGACATTCTCACTTTTCTTTTGATAGGTTTAAGTAATAAAGAGCAATCGAATCATACTTTTGCTATGGAACTAGTATTAGTAGTCGTTTAGTCTCCACAGCAGGAGCACGATCCTCTCTGTACTACCAGAGCCATACTCGGCCAGAGCAGCCAGAGGATTTGGCCTACATTCTCCACGCTGGCCAGACAGGTTGAAGAGGTCACATTGATGTTTATAAACTTAGTTTAGCTTGTGTTATGGGTATACGTATAAACTATCTTGCATTTTTGTAAAAGTAAACGTTGATGTCTATCACTGATTTAATTTTTTTAAGCTAAATGCTAATGACCTATAGCATTTGTGTCAAAAAGTATTTACCTACTTCTTTCTTCTTAGCTATGAGATCATAAATGTAACATTATTGTGCGATAAATATAACAATTATTGTCAATTCTAGAGTTTGTAAATGCTACTTAGTGAATATATTTTATTTGTCAGAATGAAATCGTAAACTGGAATCCAGATTGGATGGTGTTATGTAAATATACAGAATGGATTTAAAATATTAAAATTCCTTTACAATAAAAATATCTACCTAATTTAAACAATTAATAACTTTACAACTTAGCGCTCTTACAGAAAAGCGACAGTATCTCACTCTCGGCGACGGACGGCGACCCTCAGCGACCGTCGCCAAACCGTATCGCACGACAGTCGCCAATTGTCGCAAACGGTCTCGTGATACATGTCAATCTATTAGAAACTGCCACAGGCCACCAACGGTCGCCGTCAGTCGGCGAACTGTATCGCCGGCATACTATTGCTCATCTGTAAGAGCTCTTACCTCTACGACAATATGTCAAATAAATATGGCGTAAATTACTTCAAGCGATTATGCGAAAATGAACTCTCTTACATAAAAAAGAAATATATTTTTCAAGATTAAATGTTTGTACATATTTGATTAGATATCTATGCTAGTTTATTGATAAATACGGACGGTAAAAAAATAAAGACTAAGTGATTAATCAATCCCGGTTTGTCGATCAAAGATTAATCGATAAATCATAATTTGAGTTTGTAGTATTAAATTATGCTTGTTAATGAAAATTTGGTCTACTGGCCACCGTCTTGAGCAATGAGCTTGGGCTTTGTGATCTTGCTAATTAGTGTTGAGCTTGGTTTTTGTGACAGAATGCCCAGTCTCCCTTCAGATGATCAAAGATGTGTTTTGACAATCAATAGGACATCCATCTCTCTAGACAGTTACAATTCTGTCTCTATCTCTTTCGATCTATCTTCAGTTTATTATTATCATCGAAATTGAACAAAGCATATTTTCATACAAAGCCAGCCTGCGCTTGTTAACTCTAGTAAATAAAAATGTAAGCATCGTTGTATGACATTTTGACTGATAGTAATAGACTAGCCATCCTGGGGGGTTACTCCATAAGATAATACGACAGTCATCCGATAGTGACGTCCTATTTATATATGACATATGGACATAGGCCTCTCCCAAAGATTTCCAAAATGACCGATCAAGAGCGGCCTGCATCCAGCGCTTTCCAGCGACCCTGGTCAGGTCATCCGACCACCTTGTAGGTGGGTGCCCTACGCTTCGCTTGCCAGTACGCGGTCGCCATTCAAGAACCTTTTTGCCCCATCGGCCATCGGTTCGTCCTATCCTATCCTATTTCTATAACCAAATTTAAACTTTATCACCATACATTAGTGCTCAATGTAGCTTGACACTGAAACGCGGATACGCAGTAACGTCCGTCTTGCGTAGCGCTTTTGGAGTAATTTTCCTGTATTTTAATGAGATAAGTTAAACGCTGGATGCAGGTTCTATAACGGTCATTTTGGAAATCCTTGGGAGAGGCCTATGTTCAGTAGTAGACGTTGTGCGGCTGAAATGACAAAGCTTAAGGGAAATCAAACAAATAAAAACAGTATCAAATAAACATTTATTCAATAAATAGACTGAGGTACTCGTACATGGCAACATAAATAACACACACACAATAAATACACGCACACATTCGTTTAGTTCAATTGCCCAGCGTACGCCATTGACGCTCCATCGCTCGCTTGCCGACTCCACCCTTGAGCTGGCTCGTAGTTGTAACCTGGGTGTTCCTCGTGATGATGTGGGGCAGCGCTGATGATAGTTCCACCTGAGCTACCGCCCTTGCTAGCCAACAGCTTCCTTATTAGGTTGAAGGCGTTCATAGCGAATGCGATCTTGCCCAGGAATACAGCCTTGACGGCGACGAAGGCGATGATGCCCAAGAAGAGAGGTACTAGAGCTGCTAGTTTTAGTTTTAACAGGAGTAGGAGAGGAATTAGCTTCTTGATCTTCTTCTTTTTACCTCGACCTGAAAAGATATGATTTTGTTCAATTATTTAGCAAAGCACACAAAATATATGACACTGTAGACCCAAAATTTACTGAAATTACGCGTGACCAGAGAGCAAGCCTTTATTTGGCTCAAAAGATTAGCTTTGCTATACAACATGACAATGCTGCTAATCTTCTGGACACGTTACAATGAGGCAGCGATTTGTCATTTAAGGTATTGGTTTAGTTTTATATAGCTTTCTTGTTTTTATTTGTACAGAAATTGCAAATGTTTTATTTTTGAAGTGAGAAGCACTCCAAATAAAATTTGCAATTTTAAGTAGGTATTGGCAACAATATCATTATGTATGCGAAAAATGATGATCACTAATAGTTTTCAGTTTCACAGTTTTTAATAACAGGTCATAATTTCGATTAATAAATCATTTAAACTAATTGAGACTTAAAACACCAATATCAAGTCAAAATATTCTCAGATATTTAAGGATAATTTTGCACAAATACGTATTGGTTTTATTTTACAAACTATAAATTATGGAAACTCTAAACCACGTACGTGACTTGAAACTTGAAACTTCCCAAACACTCAAGACTTAATATTCTCAAAAAAGTTATATAATGGACGAAGGGCGTGCATATAGCCGCAAGCTATGCGGTACCTTTAGAAATTTTAAACGCATTTACCGTTCAATATTCGGCAGATCGTTAGCGCAAATTCCATCGTTCTTTCCCAAAAAAAGTCGTCGTCTCTATAGTATATTGTGTCTTGAATACAAATAAGTTCGTTTGCCTTTGCTATGGAGTTTTAGACAAGATTTTGTACACATTATTGAATTTGGGTATTTTTGTTTTAGCTAACTTTTGGAAGATTTCTAATTTCATTGACTGTTTTTTGATAGACAATCTTATTATCCGATAATTTTTGTAATCAAAATTATCCTAATTGGCACAGCTAAATAATATATGAGTATAAAAATACTATCTGATTTTCCATTTCACCTTAAAAATAAAAAAATATTTAAATTATAATTACTTAAGAGGAAAGTACGCACTCCGGTCATACTAAAAAGCAGAGGAAAGAATGTTTTTCCACTCCTAAATGCCATCTGATATCTCAATAATTTTCTAGTATATTATTTACATAATGAACGACTAGGTTTTCCTTTTTCAAAATTTGCAATTTTTTTATTATTGCAAATTAAAAAAAGGATCATCTATAAACCTATTCTTTTAGTGTGTAAGTAACGCACTGAAAATCATTGAGACCATATTTAAGAACATTTTCTCTTTTTGTTTGGACAAGTGCGTACTATAAGTACTTCCCTATTAAGGGTTCCTATGCAAAGTTAACAAGAAGATTCCAGCGTGTCTTGTGAAATCGCAAGGTGTTAGTTTAGAAACGCATGAACAAAGAGAAATGTCACTTTAACTTTAGTATGTAAATATTTCGGGAGAAAGCACCTTTGTTTGAAACTGTAAGGTTAAGGTTCAATATATGACGAAACTAGGTATAGTATCTGTTGGTTTGTATTTCCATATTTTATCAAAGTTAAAAAACTAATAAAATAAATATTTTGTTTTTTTTTTAACTTTTTTACTGTTCTTTTTTCGATTTTATAATTGTTTTGTGTATATATCACGATACTATTGTTTTTATTGAATGTATAAAATGTTATAATTTCCAGAAACATTCAACAGTTTAAAAAATGTCACTAACTGATAGATAGGAAATTAATTTGCTGAAATTTACACAATTTATTTTAAGACAGTCTGATCTTCTTCTTTTTAAACAATAAAAAAAATTTAAACCATAAAATATTTCGAAAATGTTGTCTTAATACGCCTTAAGCTTGATTATTTATAATAAAATATTTTGATAATACTACACAGATTAATAAAAACTAAATAAGTAATTTTTAAAATCATATTGTTTTACATCTGCACCTTCATATGTGGTAAAAATAAGACAATACTTAGATAAACCATTAAATTGAATACATAATACAGACTCTCGTTGAGAGGTCTAAGGTTATGATAAGAATTACATAAAACTATCCTCAGCTGTTTAAAATTACTGCTAATTTTATATCAAAAAAGTTCATTAAAAAAAAAAAAAAAAAATTATAGGGACAAATTACACTGATTGAGCTAGCCCTAAAGTTTTAGACTTGTGTTATGGGATACTGATTTAAAGATACTATATTTTATACGAATAAATATATAGATAAACATCCAAGACCCAGGACAATTTGAAAAGGGCTATTTTACAAATTGGTCTGACCGGGGATCAAACCTGGGACCTCTTGAGGTCGTCAATTAAATTTCATTAGATCCTTACCTTCTTCATCTAAATCCCGGGCTTCGCTCTCAGGGTCAGTCAGTCGTAACTGCAGTACGTGACCGTCCAAGAAGTCTCCGATGTTGTTGGCTATCCTCTCATTCAGCTGGAACTCCCTGGTCTTTGGCTCCTCAGCCAAGGGCTCGTTGCTCCTCGCGGACCTAGCTGACCCAGTGTTGATCAGCGTCATACCTTCAAAAAGACTGACATCCTTCGCCAAAGCCAGCCTTTCCGTTAGTTTTAAAGCTTTTTCCTGAAACAGACAGGAAAAATATTTGTTAATTTTAAAACTTCCAATTTTTTTTATTCATCACTTTTTAGTAAAAAATTTAAGATTTTCACAATACTTTTTTTTGCAAAATTGCAGGATTCACTTGTTTTTTTTATTCACAAATCACTTCACTACGCACTTGTAAATCCATTGGTAAATCACCTTCAAACATAACGAAGTATCCTTTTCAATGCACTCCGATACAGCACTAACGAATTTTTCGGCGACGCCATTTTCCTTCACTGGGTTACACTGCACTGAAGCCAAAATGGCAACTAAGGCTATACTTTTCCACATCATTATGCACTTGACGTACTATACCCGACGCTGGGCAAGAAATGTATGATACTTTTCTCAAAAAACTGATGGATTTTATCCTTACAACTCCCACTACTTTTGAGTAGTGACGTAAAACGTCTGGGTTGTTTGGCGTTCTGTGCTAACTGACTCGCCATAAGCTCTGTATACGTAAGGATAAGTAGAAAAATAAATATTTACCCATAGAAAGTGAGGTTTGCTTTACGACATACAAATACGCACTCTTACGCTATTTCCGAAGGTGTAAATGAAATGAAAGAAAAAGTGTGATTGTTTGATTTTTCTTATTCAAACCGCCGGTGAAAATGAATATCGTAACTTATGTTTGCTTACTGATATTTTTACGAGTTTTGCTTTCGTTGATTTGACATCATTCATCCTGTACTACTAATAAGGTATCTAAGCATGAAATATAAAAGTAGGGTAACATTTATCACACTTTAGTTGAATGATACTGGCAATAAATAGAATGTATATCAATGCTTGATTTGCTATTGACTATACCATAACAATTTTGTAACAATTTTTCAATTTGGACTCAATTATCCTATTTAAGAACTAAACATTAGAATTAGATAAATAAATAACGTCATGGTTAGCTCTCGCATGAGCTCCTCCTAATTTTATATGTAGCTATTTTTTTAATTCAACCGAATTCGGGGTCACTCCAAAACCGGAAAAGTTTAGTATACCGGCTCAAAACTTTCTGTCGCACGGTTCGTACGTTTTTCTCTACATTTAACTTTTGAATTAAAATCTTTAATTTATATGTTTTTCATCGTGGTCGTATATAAATTGTACACTGCAAGCTATAAAGCCGCTGGTATTAGTTGTATTCACAAAGTTTTGTCTATGCCTTTAATTAACTTTAAAAAAAATATTTAGCTATTGCCGAAATAAAAGAAAATATTGGAATAAACAAGTTTAGTAGTAAACCTCAAGAGCCACAAGACATAATGAAGTGTATCACAAAATATAAAAAATTCTACGCCTTTAACCGAAATGAGCAACATTTCTTGTTTACTGTAGAATCAATGCTGAAATAAGGTTTTTCGTTATAGTATATTGACTGGATGAAAGAAAGTCTTGAAAAAAAAGTTTTTTTTTTTACAAATTTTACAAGACAAGGATATTATAGTAAGATTGTTTTGTGATGGGAAAAATATATTTTTATTATTTACAAGTATATTATTTGCCAGGTAAATTAAAAACTCCCGACTTTTAAGCTTTCACCCCCAATAAGTTTTAAACGGCGGAACCGCTTTTCATCAAACATAGCTAAGAACTACCGCAAGCAAACTTTCTTTCACGTAAAAAAAACCACATTGACTTCGGTCTATCCGTGAGAGATGAATTTAACCTACATTAATTAAAAAAAAATAACTTTGATCATTTATGTAAGTCAAACGTATATGTAATGTAAAATTGGAATTTGCATAGAAAAAACACGGACAGATGCTAGTTTTTTTGTATTCACGTGCCTACATAAGAATTTCAAACTTGAATTAAAATTATACTCTAAGGATATTCAGGATTTTTTTATTTGCATATTGTATTTCACTCTCTCTATCGGTGCAGTATCAGATTCACTTTTATACTCGTATGTTCTTATATCTGCTGTTCTTATTAATTAGCTACAAATATATTTGCTAAGCAAATTAAAATCCCCAACTGTCAAGAACGCCATCTAGTGATGGGTAGCGAAACTATCAATACGACTGGATCTGTTGAGCCATCTATTTTTTTGTTAGGAAGAGCATAATAATTATTAAACAGCTAAGCTAATAATTATTAAGCAACTGATTTTCACGTCGAAAAACCGCATTGAAATCGGTCCATCAATCATCTGTTCTAGCGCTACCTTCGATGACACAGACAGACACACGCACAGACAGAGAGACAGACAGACGTTAGCGTCAAACTTGTAAAACCCCTTGTTTGTTGGGATTAAAAAGAGGGAACGTTGACCACCAATATCTTTTAAGTGACTGAACAGATTTTTATCAAATATAGTTAAGAACCCCCATGCTGGTCTGGGAGAAATAAAAAAACTTAGAATGTACCAGCTGCTTCTCTTCCCACGCAGATCGTAAAAGCTGATCGAGGGAATGGGCAAAAATGCAAATCATGTTAACAGGCGATGCGGCTAGCAACCCATCACTGTATTGATTGCTTTTCCATCTTCTCGCCCACCATGACGCTAAAAGTGGCTTTTGGGTCTTGCGGCCCTGGGCTCTGCATAGAACCGCAAGACCCAAAATGCTCTGTCTGCCCCATTAGGAATAAAGACGTGATAGTATGTATAGTTAAGAACCACTGGTATCTTGTTTTTTATGTCAAAAACCACATCAAAATTGGTTTATGCAAGCCCTCATTTTTGTCGGGGAATAAAAAGAAAGCTCGGTGGCCCAGGTTAAAAATTCTCAAACTCTTGTGTGCTTTGAAGGAAACGTTAAGCCCAAACCCGAATATCATCACTAAATGGCAGTCGTCGACGACATTCTGATGACTGAAGTCAGACTTCCTTTAGGAGGTTGCACGAGATGCTTATATATACTTTGTCCTTACGCACAAATAAAACAAATATATATTTTTTACAAAATGTTTCAATAAATGAATCCTGAACTGTATCCGGCTCAAAGGTGCCCATTATACTGGCTGCATTTCCTCTTTGGATAGCGATGGATATCCTTTGAACCAAATACCATCCGGAGCGGTGGTCATATCCTCGATCCTTCCTTTGTCCTTTGTCCTTTGGTTCACTTTTTGGTTCTTTGGTTCACAGCAAGAGTTGGAAGAGGTCCTATTCAATGCCAGAAATTAAGTACATGGTCCTTATTAGTATTTCAGTAAATTTAATGTTGGTAAGTTTGTAAAAAGAATATTACAGACATATACCTAACTCCTAAAATTGTAATCCTTATGGCAATAAAGAACTTTATTATTATTATTAATATGTAATATATTGTATAAAATCATCCAAACATTATCATTAATCACAAGTGGGAAAACAACAAAAATACTACACCTAATTCCCATCAAATCTTATCTTAACCTTATAACCATTGTTGAAGATAGATAGATAGATAGATAGACTCACAACTCTAGTATAATTTCTGTAATAATTTAATCACTTTCATTGGTGAGAAACAAAATGGGAACAATGTTGTAGGAACTCACGCGAGCTATTTTCTTCAGTACGTTACATTTATTTATTTTATTTCCGTTATCTGACAGGTGTATAGAATGTGCTAGAGACATCCCCATAATAAATCGAACTACGAGCTATACCATACTATTTTAGTATAATTATAGACGTAGTCAAATATTCTGCATTTTCTTATGAAAGTGTGCAGCCAGTTTGTTTGGGAACATCGATTTTTTTTTGTCAGTTATTTTATTAACCTTCAAGTGATCTATGTAACCCTCTTCACATTGTATATATTATACTAAGTAGGATAGAGTTGCGAGCTATTCTTGTAAGCAAAAAAAATATTATGCTGTATTTTAATCATTTTAATATTAACTTGACTAAGGAACTCTGTATAAAGAGCTACTAACCATTCCAAAAGTCGATGATAGTAGTATTTAAATATGCTTCATATTATGAGAATTGAACAAAATATGACACGAGTAGTTTGGGGAGTTTTTTATATTCTATATAATAACTTAATCATTTGGCACAAACCGCGACTAATCAGTTATTTTAGTCTATGTCCATAAGTGAACTGTCGGATTTTAATTGATAATATTTTGATAATAATTACAATACTTCGTTAAACAACATAATTCGTTCAAATACTTAGTTCAAAACCGTTTCAATCATCTGTTTTTACAGCCTTGATCTTTGGCCATAGTTTGATCAAGAATTCAACAATTCAGACATCTATACGTAGATTTTTTAATATTATAAATATTGGAGAATGTTGGATTTTATTCTGCAGAGATAATAAATAATATACAATATGGAAGGGACATAACCGAAATAAATCAAACCAGGGGCTATACTAGATCACTATAGCATAATAAAATCAAAATAACAGTGTAAAGGAAAAAAAAATCGACTTTCCCATACAAATTGCTCGGGCCGCACACTTTAGTATAGAAATGGTTTTTTTTACTGATATTTTAATTCCATTATAATATTCGTGATCTAGTATAATAGCCCGTTTGATTATATTACAGGTATGTCCCTTTCATGTTGTCTATGGTTTATGTAATAATATATAATGGTTAATGTGAGGCCGTCCTGTCTATGCAACTTTAAGCTGAACTGCTCTTGATAATGACCTAGTAACTGAACTATGTTAGGTAGTAATTAGAGTAAAATTAAAAATAACAGAATATGTACATTTTTGTAGTCAATAAAATTTAATTTTTAAAATATAATTCAATTTAATACTCCCATGCTGGTCTGGGAGAAATAAAAAACTTAGAATGTACCAGCTGCTTCTCTTCCCACGCAGATCGTAAAAGCCGATCGAGGGAACGGGCAAAAATGCAAATCATGTTAACAGGCGTTGCGGCTAGCAACCCATCACTGTATTGATTGCTTTTCCATCTTCTCGCCCACCATGACGCTAAAAGTGGCTTTTGGGTCTTGCGGCCCTGGGCTCTGCATAGAACCGCAAGACCCAAAATGCTCAGTCTGCCCCATTAGGGATAAAGACGTGATAGTATGTATGTATGTGTAGTTAATAATTTAATAAAGTATATACTGACTCGAGTATTAGCACATTATGTGTAAAAAAGAATATTATAAGTATAAAATACTAAATTAGCTAGCTACCTAACAATAAATGCAGTTTTTTTTTTAATTGTGAGTTTTTCCTTCAAAAATATTTTCGTTGATTATTAAAATTCTAACTCTGACGTGTTGTTAAGTTATCATTAAAAAAAGTACCAACTTAACTACTGCCAGTATTTTGGACGCGTTACCTTGATGGGACACTTTTGATAAAATTTATGTATATAACCTACCCACAAACCTAGATTTTATCAACAATTTTTCCTAAATCTCTGCCACACATAGTACTTTTAGATGATCGAGCCAATCTTGAAGATAATGATACATAATAGTACAATATAATTACAAAAAAAAAAGTCATATTAATGTACTTACTTACTGCAAAAAAATAAAAATTGCAAGCGACTTACACATTCCCAAATTCAACTCACAGTCTAAAACCAAAACTAGCACACCTAGATAACATAATGAACACTTGCTATGACGAGTTATTATAAAACCATTAAATAATTCTTCAATTGACTGATGCAATACTTACCTCGTACTTGTGAAAGTGGTACGTACGAGAATTCGCAAGGGGGGGTGTACATTCATAAAAAGTTACTACTTGTATCTCACGTATTATAAGGCTTGGTTCACACTTGTTTGATGTGATGATTGATGTGGCTTCCGGCTTAGAATAGACGTGACGTCTGGAAAAATGTTTTTGATCCATCAGTTATTTATTTAAAAAAATCTTTATTGACCAAATGGTACAAAAGGTGAACTGCTAATGCATTCTCTACTAGTTAGGTTATTAAAAACTTTTCAAAACTAAAAACTATCTTCACTGATTTTAATAAAATTCTATGGAAACACACGATAAGTATGCCTTTTCAAAGTAAAAATGAATTTCCAAATCGGTCCAGGCGTTTTTAGATAATCGGTGACCATACATAAAAAAAAAATCCAGCGAATTGATAACCTCCTCATAACTGAAAGCCGGTTCAAAAAATTGTAGAAATATTTATTCGTTTCTCTTAAAATAAAAATTGAAGAAAATACAAAGGATTGAAATTTTGCATGACGTCACGGCTAAGCACGATTTTCACATTTTTACAGACGTGACATCGCAAGCGCCCGCTCTGAAACTTAGATTGATTTATATTATAAATGCGAAAGTGAGTTTTTTTGTTTCTTACCACTTCACGCTTCAACCACTGAACCGTTTTAGATGAAATTTGATATGGATATAGTTTAATACCCAGGAAATTACATATGATAGTTTTTATCCCGAAATTCCCACGGGGAGCGAAGCCCAAGGGCACAGATAGTATCTTTTTAAAATACAGTATGAAGTGTACTTTAGACCTGAAAACGCATATGACCACAGACTGCATGCATATCACCTGGTTTGACTGCCTTTCCACGAGTTAATGTGTAGCAAGTGTTGAATGTTCGATGACGATGCGTCGACATACTTACTGATCACATCTTTATATTTCTACGGTGAGTTGTTAAAATTTTTCTCGAGCTTCCTAGTGCACATCATCATCAGGTCTTTTTGTCTCCACAGCAGGAGCACGACCCTCTCTGTACTACCAGAGTCTTTACTTGGCCAGAGCAGACAACTTGGCCTTCACTCTCTTTGCTGGCGAGACGGGTTGGTTAGGTCTCACTGATGATTAAAAGCTTTGTTTGGTTTATATTTCTTAAGTCGCCTTCTTCGACATCCCCAGGAAGACTTGGAGTGGTTCTATTCTAATCAAACCACATGGCAATCCTAGTGCACAAGGAAGGTATAATAGGTTGGTAATATTCCTGCCTTGTGTATTGTCAAGCTATGCCAGATGCCATATGGCAGCTTGAAAAATCTGACACCGACAGCCACTTACAAACACGAGAAACAAACAATGGTGTTGACTTTATCTTCCTGGTCTTTCAGTACCGCAAAAAACATAAAAGAGACAGTTTAGATCTAGAAAAATGCTTGATCTTCACATGTTGATAGTAATGCACACCTCAAACGCTGCACTAATGAGGTGTGCAATAGAGGTAGGCATAAATTTAGGTAAATAGTTAACTATAGAGTTTTGACTAAACATAATTAAGAGACCTCTTACTTTTTATTTAGAAAACGTCGCATTAAGAAACGAGGTCGACGGGCTCTGACCCTACCTTAAGTAAAGCTTTCTATTTGGTCTTAAAACGGAGTCTATGTCCATTTTGTAATTAATTGCCTTTTTAGTTTAGACCATAATTATGTTATTTAAAGAAAAAAAACTTTTACTATTTTCATATTTTAAAAGGTCTATAGTCTCTGCCTACCCCTGCGGGAAACAGGCGTTAATTATGTATGTATGTATGTATATTTTAAAAGTTTTTTAGGCATTCTTGCCTTGTGGTTTCCGACAGGGTAGAATAGGGCCACTCCAAGTCCTCCCGTGGATGTCGTAGAAGGCATCTTAGGAAATAAAAGTAAACAAAGCTTATAAACATCAATGAGACCTCTCCAACCCGTCTGGCCAGCGTGGAGAGTACAAACCAAGCCATCTAGCTGCTCTAGCCATGTATGGCTCTGGTAGTAGGTACAGAGAGGGTCGTGCTCCTGCAGTGGAAACATACTGACCTGATGATGATGATAAGGCATTCAAGATGGAGTATAAAATAATATAAAGTAATAATAATATAAAAATAATATACATACATACATACTATCACGTCTTTATCCCTAACGGGGCAGACAAAGCATTTTGGGTCTTGCGGTTCTATGCAGAGCCCAGGGCCGCAAGACCCAAAAGCCACTTTTAGCGTCATGGTGGGCGAGAAGATGAAAAAGCAATCAATACAGTGATGGGTTGCTAGCCGCATCGCCTGTTAACATGATTTGCATTTTTGCTCATTCCCTCGATCGGCTTTTACGATCTGCGTGGGAAGAAATTCAGCTGGTACATTCTAAGTTTTTTTTTTATATTCCTCCCAGACCAGCATGGGTATACTTTATATATAATAATATATAAAGTATAAAATAAAAAATAATAGTATATAGTATAAAATAAGTAATCAAATTAAATATGAAAAGTAAGAAATGGCGATAAAGTACATCCTTCTTACGAGTACGAGTTACAAATATTTGCTTGCAAATTTTATTTACTTATTTCACTTTTTAATTTAATATTATTCTTCTTTTTAAGGAGGTGCTTAAAATTTTTGAAGTCTTCCATTGCCATATATTGCCTGTCTAAGAGGGCTGGGACGACGGGCGGCATATTAGTAAAACCATATACAAATATACGTCTCACAGACGTCATTACTTTCAAAAATAACGCATGGTTCCGGTATTTTCTTTTCTACTTCGCATGGTCTTTTGCATCCTGTGGCAAATTATGGCTGTGTGTAGGCGACGCATAAAAGAGATTTTAGTTTTGTATTTAAAAAAATACATTTATGTCTTATCTTAATGCTGGCCACAAAGAATTTTGTCTTTTTTTCTTTTTATTCTCACCTAAATTTGACTATTTTCGCATGGTTCCGGTATTTTCTTTTCCACTTCGCATGCATGGTCTTTTGCATCTTGGGAAAAATTATGGCTGTGTGTAGGTGATGCACGAAAGAGTTTTTAGTTTTGTATTTAAAAAACTATATTTAAGTTTTATTATAATGCTGGCCACAAAGAATTTTGTCCTTTTTATTTTTATCCTCGCTTAAATTTGAATATTAAGAGTGTTCTATTCTGTTTTTTGCTTCAATATTTAATTTACGGCGCAAACGATATCCTACATGCTACTAATATTAAAAACGCGAAAGTTTGTAAGTATGGATGGATGTTTGTTACTCTTTCACGTTAAAACTACTGAATGGATTTTAATGAAACTTTACAATAATATAGTTTATACATCAGAATAATACGTGTGTGTGTGTGTGTACTCGAAATAATAATCCTGCGCAGGCTCTGGATCATTAAGATGAAGAGTGTAAGGACGTGGGTGACAAAGTATGATGAACAATGGCCATAAGTGGTGGTGTATCCGTGAGGTACCGGTATGGGTGCGCCGCGAAAGTTCCTGCCTCGCCCACGGTGACTTGATACACACTACGTGATTTTTAGGCGGGATAAAAAATATATTGTTTTTGTATATATATGGAAAAATCAGATAAATTGAACTAGCCACAAAGTTTGTTCGAGACTTGTGCTATGGGTACAAATTCAACAATACTTAAATTTTATAACAAATACGTCCAAGACTCAAGTCAGTTCGTGGTTTTCTAAAGTTTTGCATGTTCCGCGATAACTCTAGGACTGTTAAACTCATTTTGGTGATATTAAGAATAAGTATAGCAACTAATAATTAATTACACTAGAATTTTTAAGTTCGGTGGGCATCACAATCGATTTAACCAGTTTTGAGATATACCCATTTTGGTGAAAATAAATATTGCTCTATAACTTTTGAACCGTTAATCAGATTTGTATGAAAATTAACATTTCAAGATATGCTTTATTTCATATGTATTTTGAATATCAAAATTGTTAAACCAATTTCGGAGATATTGAGTAAAATTAGTTCAGTAAATTTGCGTACTCATATTTTGGAATAATTATCTCGAGGTTTTATTTCGCGGCAAACCACTTGTATACATTTTTTCAAAACTTAATACCGACAACGGATTTTGATAAAAAAATTATAGGACCACATGACAGGTATTTCAAACAAAGAAAATCCAAATTCGTTAATTGGTTAAAATAAAAATGAAGTCTGCTTTTAATGAATCTGAACCGCTGCGTGATGAAAGATAAAGTCTAAATAACCTTTAAATTAACTTTTATCTTAATTCACACAAAATTATTTTACATAGTAATTTTCTAGTCGTTACAGCATTAGGTACGACAATCTACGGCGCTACAAAAAAAAGAAACAGAAATTAGATATGTGTATTAGATATGTGTATATACATATATTGTAAAGTTTCGTCTTGATAGTACTTTCGTCCAAAATTTGCTTTTATCAGCACCGCCTGTTGGTTGACTGGCAGAAAAGGCCTTGGGCCTTAAGTCCGCCTATTACATTTTTGTAATAAAGCTTAATAAATAAAATAAAGGGAGTGCCTCCGCTGCCAGCGCTGGTATAACACGATCTATGTCTGTGTTACTTTCGCCCTTAGTTGAGTCGCTCGCTCGCTTCGCTCGCGTCGGTCACAGGAAACCTAACGAACCTAACCTACACTTCACGGCAAATATTAAGTGCTGGCTCCGGCAGCCGGTGTTTTAAATCTCGGCTGCCGGCAAAATAACCGCCAGTTCCCAATAATGATATTTTAGTAGCCGGCGCCGGTAGCGGAGGCACCCTGTAAAAAAAATATAAAAATAATTGTCAGCAACAAAATCGCCTAGTGTGGCTACGTCGCGCACCTGAAGTCCCGTTTGTCAAGGTCACTAGCCGCGTAAACTGACTCATCAGGCACTTTCTTCTCAATGGAATGTGGTCTATCTGTCACCCATAACCCATATTTGCGAAAGCTAAGCAAGCAATGTTTAGCTTTTGCAAATATCACTTGCTATAAGGAGTCTGTGCTCATATTTTTAACCCCCGACGAAAAAAACGCGTGTTAGGTATGTTAGATGTATGTGTCCTCTAAACAAGTTATTTAAAATTTTCACGTATGTTTAGAAAAAAGTACCTGGGCGACCGAGCTTTGCTCGGTTACATCTCAAACATTAACAAAATTTTTTTAAACTTGTCTGAAAACAATGCAAAATAAAAAATTATATATAAACTTAAACATAAAAAAAACAAAAGTAAGTCACCGAGTGGGATTCGAACCCGTAACACTCTTTCTAGCGGTCGGTATCCTTAACCGTTGAGCTAAAAACAAGGCGGTCGGCGCGACGAAATTAGCGACCATATTCTGCGTGGAAAAAAAACGCATGAAAACTCGAAAACACGCGTTTTCCCAAACATAAAACTAATCTAGATCGATTATTTACCCCCGAAAACGCCCATATACAAATTTTGAGCGAATTCGTTAGAGCCGTTTTCGAGATCACAGAAATTTATAAATAAATATACAAGAATTGCTCGTTTAAAGGTATAAGATATTACTAGGATTGAACTAGCTTTTACTCGCAACTTTGTCTGCCTAAATTTAGTATCTTTTAATAAATTCTACTTTTGTATGGCAAAATAGGGTTTTCCATAAAACATTCCAATTCCTTTTTCAGTCCTTTCATAGATAATTTGTAGGTTATAAACTATCCTATGTCCCTCCTCGGATATCATACCTTATTACGTTTCAAAATTTCATCTAAATCGGTTTTGTGATTGAAGCGTGAAAAGGTAGCAGACTGTCGCATTTATTTATTAGTAAGGATATAGAAAGAGGTTTGTCAGGATCGTAGCAAGTGGAGGTCCATAGTCTCTGCCTACCCCTGTGGGAAACAGGCGTGATAATATGTATGTATGTATGTAAGGATATAGAAATAACAAATAGCTAGTAGCTATCGAAGCTGGGGCAGATAGATCGACTTTTTTGATTTTTCTTAGCGCGGCAACCAGCATATTTTTATAAGGTTTTATTTAGTTTCATCTGTCCCTTTGTGTATCTGTCTGTAATCAAACTTTTCAATTTAAAGTTGTCACAATTCCCGGTTCCTTATTGAGCTGTAATTCTGCACACTTAAGTAACTTTATCGCGTGACAATGCAATATTATAATGACATGGAGATGATCTGATGATGGAGCCGGAAGGTGGCCATAGGAACTTTGAAATGAAACCTTATTGAGTTTGGGCTCATTTGATTTTTTTTGAGGAGTACTTTGAATTTTTAAGTTTAAGATAAAAACTTGTTTTCAAAAATACTTTTTTAAAATAATTGCTTGTCTTATTAACAATAATAAACGTTTTTTTAGAAATATCAACGGCATTTTACTTACTTTATGTAAATCATATCATAGCATCCGTGGATCATATTATAGCTTTTACAGAGTGCTTTTCTAAGCTATCCAACTAGTTTCATCGTCCGGTCGCTAGATGGCAGTCGGCAGATATTTACGGTCATGCTTTTTTTATTTTTCATAGCGACATACTGTCTAGTATTGTTGATTTATTCTGAAGATGATGATACTTTCATGTACATCATTAAAACTCTCAACCAAAACAAAATAAGCAATTATAGTACATATTTTTTTATTGAAATCAACCTAGCGCATTCCCTTTAGATGTTCTATTCTTCACATTTGAGAGACTTTTGATAGATAGAGAGCCTGTTCAAGACATATATGATATGGTCTTGTGTTGTGTATAGGCTTTTTATAAGCTTTTATTTAACTTGCGATGTATCTTGTGTTGTATAATGTTTTTTAGGTCAAATCTTGTAAATCAATACCAACCAGTGGTTCTCAACTAATTTAGCTGAAGTTTTATTTATTTGTGTAAGTCGGGTGACAATACAATATTATGAAGTCAATGAGCCGGGAGATATTCGACAGAACTTAGTAATAAAACAATGCAACCTCATTGAGTTTTCATTTGTCTTAGTAGTAGTACTTTAGCCTCACAATAAAAGCTTGTACAGACAAAATATGACATTTTTTCAAGATACTTCTTTGTATGTTATAAATATTGCAATAGATCACTTTTTAGGCTTCTGTAGTATAGGAACTATAAAATTTCACCATGTCTGTTTGTCTGTTTGTCAGTCCGCGGTTCTACTCAGAGACTTTAAGTACTAGAAAGCTGTTATTTGGCATGGGTATGTATATTAATCATGCCAAAAACAAATGGATAAGTAAAATGTTGTAAAAAATTGTTTTAGAAT
Source organism: Acrobasis consociella (assembly GCA_963555685.1). Lineage (NCBI taxonomy): Eukaryota > Metazoa > Arthropoda > Insecta > Lepidoptera > Pyralidae > Acrobasis > Acrobasis consociella. Next base: position 5,591,981 of record OY743127.1, read on the forward strand.
AGCTTCCCATACATGTTAATCCTCATACACTATACTAATAAAAAATTGCATCGTGTGGGGTATCGTTTAATAGGTTATTCAAAAATATTGTGAGCTTCTGAACACCATTTTTCGACTTTATAATTCGTTTCTAAAATATTTGGTTCTATAGTGCAAATTTTTGTTCTCAACTCTATCCCTCTATCACATTCAAAAAATCATTTCAAGCATTTAGCCGAAAATAAGCAGACAGAATATTTTCCATCAAAAAACCTAGTTCTTAAATTTATCGATAATGATAATGCAATAGAGTGTGCTTACATACATACATACATACTATCACGTCTTTATCCCAAATGGGGCAGACAGAGCATTTTGGGTCTTGCGGTTCTATGCAGAGCCCAGGGCCGCAAGACCCAAAAGCCACTTTTAGCGTCATGGTAGGCGAGAAGATGGAAAAGCAATCAATACAGTGATGGGTTGCTAGCCGCATCGCCTGTTAACATGATTTGCATTTTTGCCCATTCCCGATCGGCTTCTACGATCTGCGTGGGAAAAGAAGCAGCTGGTACATTCTAAGTTTTTTTTTATTTCTCCCAGACCAGCATGGGATTGTGTGCTTAATCTTCACTAAGCAATGGAGAACATGTGAAAAGCTGAAGGTTTTCTAGTGCTCCACACGTCCGTAGCTTTCCATGTAAATACTCGTAACTGCTGGAGGCCTATTCTGTAACTCACGCACAACATATTAACATATATTTTTAAGTATACTTACATATAAATTGTTAAATAAATGATTCCTTTTTTCCGTCAATATGATCTTTAAATGTTTGTTTTAACAAGACTTCTATTTTAAAGATTTTAGAACAGAATAGTATTTTTTTATCAACAAAAAATTTAACATTAGTACGTAAATTAAATCTCTACCTGTTGTGTGGTAAATGTATAGTAAATAATATTAATGACGTTTTATTTGTGTGCAATTCTCATAAGTACTCTTATTTTTATAGGAACTTGTAAATTTTTCATATTGGTTGTATGCTAGATAGGTTTTGTTTAATTTATTAGTTAGTTTTCTTATTGTAAAATTTTATCAAACTTTTAATATTTTTTTAAATAAATATAGTAGCTAAATGAAATACCCGGCTAATTAAGAGTAGGATTCGCGCACAAAGGGTTCCGTACATATGTATTCAATATTCCGTATGTATAAAAAATCACGTTCGTTGTATGGAGGCCCCACTTAAATATTTATTTTATTCTGTTTTTAATATTTCTTCTTATAGCAGCAACTGAAATATATTTGTAAAAATTTCAACTGTCTATCTATCATGGTTCATGTTATGCAGCCTGGTGACAGACATACGGACAGACAAACGGACGGATAGACAGTAGGAAAGCGGAACCTTGATTGATATCGACTTTGCAGCGAGTTTGTCTTTTAGTTACAGAATAACATTGGTTAGGATCGTAAATAAAGTTAACACTCGAAACCAATGTCCGGTTTGACAAGTACAGTTAGCATAACATATGATTATAATAAATCAGTATAAGTACCTTTTTTTATTTATTTTTTCGAATTAGAAATTACTTTAGCAATAAATAATATCCTACTACCATTATATATAATTAAAATTAAACTATAAGAACAAACATTTAAAATAAATTAAAATTCTTTAATTGAATCAAATTTAAAAATTAAAAACAAAATAAATAATAGTACCTTTTACTTCGTATTAATAAATGAATTATTTAAAACACATTTTGATATGACACAAAGCGGGTGTTCTATTTAGTCATATCGTTTAGAAAATCTTCGAACATCGGTTCATTACTCTCCCTCGCTGCTTTTCCCTGCTTTGTGGTTAAATTTATAGTGTTATCAATTATTTGGATCTGTGTAGAAGTGACCACTACATGAGCTAGTGAGGCTTTCCAGTTTTCCACAAATTAATATCTTGTGGTGTACGCTAAACAAGATCAGAAACTCATTCCTTGGGTCCTTGCCACTATCTATATCTATACATATAATTAAACAGAAAAAATGTGTCTGTACATTGAACATATTTAAAAAAGATTGGGGCAATGCAAAAATAGTAATAGAGTACACGCAAATCTCCGGAAATACTGGACGAATTCGAATGAAACCTACATTGTTATACAGCTGTTAAGTCTTGGCAACATTTAAGGTATAATTTTGATTTTCGAAAATGGAACACTGATAAAGAACCATAATGACCCAGCTAAACTACCTATAATAAGAAATATAAAATGATGCCTTCAAAACAAATTGTTCAGCCTGATAGGCAATTTCCGGAGACATAAAGTCCACGCGAACCATGTCGCGGACTTCAGCTAGTCTATACATATAATAAAACAGTAAAAAAAGTGTGTCTGTACATTAAATATATTTCCAAAAAAATTATTGGGGGCGATGGAGACGTAGTAATAGAGTAAGAATTTAAAAAAAAATGTCTGTCTGTTTGTCTGTTTGTCTTTTTGTCTGTTTGTCTGTATGTCTGTATGTCTGTTTGTCTGTTTGTACACGCTAATCTCCGGAAATACTGGACGGATTCGAATGAAACTTTTTTTGTTATATAGCTATTAAGCCTGGGCAACATATAGGGTATAAATAATTTTGGAAAATGGAACGCCTGATGCAGAACCATAATGGTCCAGCTAAACTATAAGAGATATAAAAATGCCGCCTTAGTAAAAGTTGTTCAGGCTGATGAGCATTTTCCAGAGACGAAGTCCACGCAAACGAAGTCGCGGGCTTCAGCTAGTATTTAATAAATATATACGGACAAATCACACAAATTGAGCTAGAGCTCCGAAGTATGTCCGAGGCTTGTTTTATGGGATACTAGCTGTACCTGCGGGCTTCGCTTCCCGTGGAAATTTCGGGATAAAGAGTATCTTATTATGTCCTTCCCCGAGTCTTAAACTATATCTCTACCGAATATTATCCAAATCGGTTCAGTAGTTTAGGCGTGAAGAGGTAACAAACAAACAAATATATAAACTCACTTTCGCATTTATTATATTAGTAGGAGTAGGATGGGATAGTAGGACTAACTCATCGATACTATATTTTAACAAATACATATATAGATAAACATCCATGACCACATTTTTTTAAATTGTTGACGTAGGCTATAAAATCTTCATCTATATTTTTGCTTTGTTCATTTTATTTATTTCTTATCTTTATTTCTGCTGACTGTACTCGCACTCTTACCCAAAAGCCATGAACTTGGAGTGTTAAAGAAAATTGGCTGCACTACAAAAAGCATCAGCCTTAACATTAGCGTTAAGCGACCATATTCTTCGGAATAGGATTTTCAAAAATATGTGACACTAGGATAGATAGTTACGTTAGGTCCAATCGACTGTTGTCATTGGACCACCCATCAGACAGGTATTTTTGCTCTGTCAAATGTATCCTATAACAGTAGGTTATAGAGACTGACTTTACTGTGTCACCATCTGTTCCCCTTTTTTTAAAACCCTCATTGAGTCGAGGAAGTCAACAGTAAATTAAAATATCTTATGTTAATCACCACACCTTACGCTTCCTACGGGAGTCATAAAAGACAACTAAGGGAAGTATATATTATAGATTCTAGACTTAAGTCCTCTTCTTCTATAATATTAGTATTATAGCTTCTTTTTATCACTGCTAGCAGTGGACTGATGTAGGCTGTATAAAAGAAGCAATATTACCTATTCCGACATAAAAGTGCGTTTCTGACATTAAAAAAAATAGGCATAGAAACTATAATTTATTTATTTACTATGTTTATTTACATATATAAAATTACCGTGCCTTATTGTGTTTCGAAATAAATGAAATACATAGATTTCAAGAAATATTTGTGACTTGCTTTTTCATAAGTGATATGTGTAATTGGTGAATGTGGGAGGGGAGAGGACTCGTGTAATGGTAATAATTCTTCTATGGACAAAAAAGGTCCGAAATAAAGATATTTTATTTTATTTATTATTTATTTACTTCACAGCTGAGAATTTTCGTCATAAGCAATTAACCTCAAAAACGCTACAAAATAAAGCGCCCGCTCGCGCGTATTATCTAGACCTGCGCCTTACCTGTGTCACACAAACCACTCGAGCCATACACATGCTAATGTACCTCTCAACATTCTACACGACCCACTCTTGACACATTCAGGTACTGGGTCTGCTAACAGTAGTAATTAGGAAGCTGTATGCCTAATGATTTGCCTTATGGGGGGTTTCTTGAATTACTTTAGGCTATTCGTTCAACTGGCTAGCATGCAGACAAAGGCGCATCGGCTTTTTCAAAGGCCTGATTACTGTGGTGTGCTGTCCGCGTGCACACCATTTAACAAAATCACCTTTCAATTTAGCAAAAGTGAAGAGAATAGCGAGCAAATTTGCACCAAGTTGGTCTGAGAGTAAAGGAGACGTGGATGGTTATTTCCATTGTCCCTTGTTTGCTTGTTGAACACTAGTAGAAAGTGACCTGTTTTTTCCGTGCAGATAGTAAAAACTGACTAAAATAGGTTACTTGTAACCATTTCTAATTTCCGTTTTCCCAGGGTAAAATAATTGCAAAACCATATTGATTACACTCTTTATTTTCTCTTTTACGTGGATCCATCGTAAAATAAATAACTTACGTTAGGTACACATTGTCATCATACAATAAATAAATTCGTTTGGTAAAACACTTGACTCAAGCACACAATAAATAAAAATTAAAAAAAAAGAAAAACAACTAAAACAAAATAGTAAAAGACGATAAAAATATCTTTGGAACAAAAACTTAAACGTATTTGGTAAATAAACTACTCTATATCATCTACAACAAATACTTATATACACAAATATATGTAAAAATAAACGTAAATAAATATGCAAATGAACACAAAAAATAAATCAGTCATCGCGTTTAAATCAGCTTAAATCAGAACTATAAATAAAAATACTGACACACACATCAAGCATTACCAAATACGGTGGTTATGAAAGAAGAAGACTGAAACCTGGTTTGAAATTCTTCAAACCGGGTGTAGGAAACCTTAAAAATACGTCTAACAATGGTAAGACTACGCTTGCTTGGCATGCGCGGCGTACGCTAACTTTTGAGCATCTTGGGACCTTCCCCAGCCACCTCCCTGGCTCTCCCATCCATGCTCTTCATGAGGAGGTTCAGACCAGCCACTGCTCTTTTTAGATTCTAGAAGCTTCTTGATGGCTCCGAAGGCAGCGGCGATGAAGGCGATCTTTCCGAGGAGGTAAGCCTTGAAGACAGCGAAGGCAATGATGCCGAGGAAGAGAGGGACTAGGGCTGCGAGTTTCAACTTGATTAGGGCAAGGATGGGGAGGAGCTTCTTCAGCTTCTTCTTCTTCTTGCCACGGCCTGGAAAGAAAGAAAAACACTATTGAAGAATGCCTTTATATTACTTCGTATAAACTTAAAAATAGTTTAAAAATCACCGTAAAAAAATATTTTCAAAGGAACGTCAAAATTGCAAAAAGATTTCGATGCGTTTTCGATAGAAGGGTGAGTGAAGTAAACTATATATCTTTACTATTATATTATTAGTTATTATTGTTAGACTATATGTATATTATCTTATTCTTTTTAAATAATATCAGGACTTTTCATTAACACAAAACAAAACAGTTAAGTCAATGAATGTTCGGAATAAATAACAATAACGTTAAAACAATCATTAACAATAACAACAACCCGTTCAGTACATAAAATATTTATGATAGATATACTTAAAAAGAAATATATAAATATTATCCAATATAATAAAATCCTTGCAATAAAAAACACGCCACAAAAGTAACCGTTGTATGATGAGGCTCTTTTAAAAGTATATCATAAAGGATGTAATGGTTCATAAAATGAAGTGAAAAAGCTTACGAAGCCTAAAATTGCGCGTCATTTACAAGTTAACTCATCATAAAGTTTACAGAAATCGCAACTTTGCAAATTGTAAATGTTCCTTTCAAACTCTAAAAGCAGTTACGTATTTCACACATTTTTGACCACAAAGAGCTATACAAGAATAGCCGAGGACCATTCAAGAAAGTACTGAGTTAAGTGAAATTTAAGAAAGTAACGCATGAAAATTACTTTCAGAAAGTTGTCTCTGGTCTTTTGATTTGTCGATATTTCCATATTTTGACGCAATGGTGGACAATTTTGAGGTAAATGTCAGGCCGTATCTTTTGCTTGGTGTAATTGAGTTTTTTAATTATATGTAAAGTGGACACTTCTGCTTGAAAACGTTGAAATCGTAACTGTTTTTCAAATAAATTGGATGTTTATATATATGTATTTGTTATAAAATCCAGTATCGTTGAGTTAGTATCCCATAACACAAGTCTCAAACTTACTTTGGGGCTAGCTCAATCAGTGTAATTTTTCCCTAATTATTTATTTAAATATCATACCTATTTCAAAAACTAACAATATTGAAATAAAATTATTTATTTCATAATTATCTATCATTGATTTAAATATCATCTAGTTACATTACATGTCCCATTTAAATCTAACTCATGGTAAACATAATCTTCACGTGTTATTAATTTCGATATTTCATCCTTTCTAAACTTGCACTTTTCCATTTGATTCATGTTTCACTAAACCAGTCTTTTACTTACTAATTTAGAGCTCCCATGACGAAACCATAATTCCTAGTTTTGAGGTCTACTCTCATAAAACTGGTATTGCAATTATTGGTTTAAATATAATTATTTATGTAAAAGTAAGACATGGCAGTCATGATACAGGCGCTGTTAATTAAAGATTTGAATTGGATTTTATTTAATCAATTTACTCTTTTTATGGTTTTGGTAAAATGAATCATTATTTGTCTTTACAGAGATACACAGACAAAGAAAAAAGTATAAACATATAGGGTTAGGTACTTTTGTTTTTTCGTGTTTGTAAGTGGCCAAGTCAGATTACACTTACACAGCTGCCTTAAGGTATCTGACAAAGCTTATATAGGTACTCAATAATATTAATACGGATTTGCCACGTTGGCAGCAAACGTGTTGTATGTTTACTACGAGTATACTCGTAGTAAACATAAACATGCATTGTTATACCATAGAAAAACCAGCAACGAATGTGTTAAATAAAAAGGTAAGTAAGTAAATAAATAAATAAATATATACGTACAAATCACACTGATTAAGCTAGCCCCACAGTAAGTTCGAGACTTACGTTATGGGATAATAACTCAACGACACTAAATCAAATACATATGTAAATTACCATCCAAGACCCAGGTAAATCTTAAAAAGATCATCTTCCATCTTGACCTGACCTGAGATCGAAACCGAGACCTCCTATGTGACAGCGTGGCATGATGGCCCATAGACCACAGAGGTCGTCGAATGTAATGTATTACTAATCGTTAACCCTTTTCATTTACATGTATTCGTGACACTAACAAGAGAAATGCTCCTCAATATGGACAAGAAACATAGAAGAAATCTTCAAAGTCTTGCCGCCGAGCCATCGGACACTGGACCATCGAAACAAAACAAAAAATTGTCGTGTGATTTATAAAGTGTGATTTTTCATTGCCCACACATAGCTTATGACTTGTCTTTTCACATGTATCATAAATTAAAGAAGGATTGGAAGTAGAGAGAAGTACAGTGTTATTTTTTTTTCACATTAATATTATTGGATCTCTTCAGGTTCACCACGCATCTCTTCAGGTCACAGCTAAAAATCTGTGCAATAAACAGATTTTTAGCCCGGGCAGTATTACTACTGAGCTGTGGTCTATTTGTATTGTTATTGCTATTAAAAATTGTACGTACAATGTAAAATTTTTTTTTTTTGATAAATGTAATATTTGTTATGTATGTGTGCTGCATACAGCAGGAATTAATGAGTCTATATAGCTAGACTACATAATTTTCTAAGCGTAAAAGTCATCAACACAGTTACAGGCAGTTTTCAATATGGATAAAATTTAATTTTATACAATTTATAAGAGTATACAAAATCAAGTCAACATTTCTGTTTCTCTTTTTTCTTTCTTTCTTCTATTCTATCTTCAAATTGATAATTTTTTGTGGCAAGTGTAACTTTACTGTTTCATAATTTGAGATACATGACTGAGCAGTTTTGTTTTTAATTTACATCTTTACTCTCTGTACTTTATTCATAAACAGTGTATTCAAAACCGGCTTTGCTGAGAGTAAATAGAAAAGCTAGAGTCAATAAAAACCATCAAACAAACATTGTGCTAAGATGATGAAGCATTGTGAAGTAGGACATTTCGATATGAGGATTGGTGTTTTTGATATATTTGTTTGTACTAAATGATGATGACTGTATAGAAAAACATGTTATATACTATAAAAATAATTACATTATTGCGAAAAATCTTTTTTTAACTAGAAAGTTTGGTATTGACATTGACACTAAAACTAAGAAATTTACAAAAACAACAAAAATATAACTAATAAAGGGCCATAAGACCCAAAGGCCACGCTTAGCGTGATGGTGGGCCTGAACGTGGAAATAGAATTAAAAATAGTGATGGGTTGCTAGCTGATGATTTAAATCTCGCCCATTCCTTTGATTGCTTTTTACGATCTGCTCGGAAAGATAAGTAATAATATATAATATATATTTTATCCGGAGTATTTAGGCCTTTTTAACTAAAATATTTTATGCATCATATACTTATTAAAAAATATATAAATAATACTACTTTTCTAATAGAATCACGTACAATCTATTAAAAAAGCGTAAATAAAAGTAATCTGCACTCGAATTAAAACTAAACACTCTCATAGAAATAAAACTAACTACTACTGACAGCTATTTGACAGCTATAATTATACTATATAACTATTACCTACTCCACCTTTAACCGCTGTCAAATTTGTGACAGCACGCGGCAATTATCTTGTTAGAGATTTTTGATAAGTATTTATTTTTATGACTGATAGTATCATTGTATCTCCTTTGAGAATCACGGGTCTTTTCACCCCGGTCTTTTGAGAGGCTTGCGAGGGGATACAGATCCAAGAACGTAGAGGCCCTTTGAGAAGTTGATGTCATGTAGCGCTCATTGTTATTGTTATGCTTAACTCTTAAATGTCTAAAGGAATTAGTTTATTTTGTGGGAATTATAGAATCTCAATTTTTATATCAGAAAAAACTAAAATATTTTAACTATTTTTACGAAACAACTGATGGAAGTATATAGCGGGTATCTGCTAAAATTATAAACATTACAAATTATAGGATGTTATTTTTTTTTCTAATTTCAAAAAAAATTTTTTTATAGCTTATTACGAAATAACTTACGGAAATATTTTACAGGTATCTGCTAAAATTATACACATTTGAGACCTATTTTTAACCGATTTCCAAAAAGGGGGTAACCAATTAGTCGCAATCTTTTTTTATGTATGTTCACTCGAATTCGAAGACGTCGGCGGTTTTTTTATTTAAAAGGGGCATCCTTGTCAGATACACCCATAGAAAAATTATTTTTGTATAATTTAGGGGTGAAATTATAAGGTTTCAAGTTAGTTATTTAAAAAAAATAGATTTTATCAATTTTCATAAAAGTTTTTTTATGCTGCTAAAACTGTAAACCTTTGAGATTATTTTTTAGATCTATTTCTGATTGAAACTCTTAGGTATCTCAATTTTGAGAAAGTATGCAAATGTCAAGATGACAAAGCTAGGCTGAAACGCTGTCATTTAATAGAGCAATAATTCTAGTTTTCTAAACTTGTATACATGTCATAAATATTCATCATAGGCCTTTATGTCTACGCGAGGTCTGTGGTAGTTGATTGCATATTAAAATTTTTGCACGTCGTTTATTAATAATGTATGTATGCCGTTTGAGGAAATACAAATCTATGACATGTAACTTTAGTTTTTTTTTAAAGTCAGCTTTCGAACTCTTTTTGTCTAAAATTTTCTTTTTTTATTCTCTATTTTCTACTGCTTCGGTTTTTCAAAAACTTGACAGACCTTATCGTACTCTAATACTTAGGGAGTTGTTGCGTGCCACTGCTAGTCTAGAATTTTGATGTAAATTTTTTGCCTCAACATTGTATCTTTAAAAGGTATGAAACTAAATGTAAAAAATATGAAGAATTTGCAAATTCTGATACTCGTACTAATTTGAACTCTGAATTGTTTAGTTGTCCATGTTTTTTCACACATTACTATTTTTATTCTTCGCGCCTAGTGAGATGGTGGCCTTTTCACGTGGCCTTTGAGTATTTTAGCCCTAAAAATCTGTATGCTCCGTCAAGAATAGGGACGTAATTATCTATCTATTTTATCAACTAACATCAATCAACGCACTGTAATTTTAATAACAAAAAAGCTTTACGTACCTTCCTCATCAACTGAGTTGTCTTCTTCAAAAGACTTGGGCATTCTCAGCTGCAGCACATGGCTATCCAAGAAGTCCACAACGTTGTCCAGAATCCTTTCTTCAATCTGCATTTCCCTGGCTTTTGGCTCCTCTGGGAGGGGCTCGTAACTCCTGGCTGATCTGGGGCTACCGGTTCTGGATAGAGAGATTCCATCGACGATGTTCAGCTCCTTTGACATGGCCAGGTTTTCAGACAACTTCATGGCTTTTTCCTGTGAATTAAAGAAAATTGTTTTTGATTTGTCATTTTTTTCGCAGTTTTGAAGATTTTTTTAAAATTACTTTTGAGTTTCCGGCCAGGATCAGGATATAAAATTATTAGTTTTTTTAATATTTTAGATATTATTTGTTTAAATAGTTTATTGAACTAATCATATTTTTTAATGGTTTTGACTAACTCACTGAGAATAAAGATGAAGTCTGCTATTTTAATCAAAATTACTAAACTACTCCTTAAATTTTAACGTCTCGATTGAACTGATAAATACTATATACTATATACTATATACTATATACTATATACTAATAAGCAATATCGATCGAAGTTATCGCTGAATTAAATTAACGCGATCTTTACAACCTCTCACAATCAATCAATCAAGCTTACTATCGATAATGACAGCATGACATCTCTATTACTATACAAATTGACTATTACAAATTATCTAGCCAAACGATCGAAAGATTGAATTAAATCTTTCAAAAAAAATCAAAAAGTTAATCTCGAAAATTGGCACAAAATTTCGCAAAATCCAAATCCTGATCGGTCACTTCACTATCACATCACTTCACTGCACTTCACACCTTTAGGCACAGCATGGTGTCAGCTTCCACGCACTCCCTTAGGGCTGTCACAAATTTCTCCATGGGCCCTTCTTCCTTGGCAAGCGGCACCGCCCCCGCAAGTCCGATAATACACAGTACCACGTAGGCCTTCATCTTCCTCCGCAACGTTAGCTCAATTGTTGGAGACGTCTGCAAGTCAAGAGTTTTATTTTGAGTCCCCACTCCTTAAATTTCCATATGTCACGGTGGTGACGAAACGCTGCGTACGGCTAGCATTAAATGTATTAGCTAGCATTAACACGTATTTGCTAGGCTTTTAATGGTCAATGTGTGTTATGAGGGCTGATTATTCGGGCCGTGTTTGGAGTTCTCCAAATTTTTGGCTTTTGAGACTGTTCTGTTTGAAAAATTCGAAAACTTTCTAAGGATTTCGCGTAAATAAACTTTTTCATGAAAGTACATTACTTATTTTTAAATTGAAGGTTATGTCAGTTACTAATAAAAGTAATCCATTTCTTATACTCATAAGTCTGAATTAGATGAAGGAAGGAAATAGAGAAGAATTTTGCCTGGGATTTGAACAAAATAGGTTAATACAATTATTATTTTCTAATTCTATATATACTAGTTAATAATATTATGACTTTGACTTTGAAAACAAAAGTAATTTTAACCCCAAAAACACACAACCAAATTTCATAAAAATTCTATGAGACAACTTTGCAACTATACCCTTTTAAACAGAAAAAGCTTTTTACAAATCGGTTTAGGTGTCTTCAAATAATCGGTGAACATACATAAAAAATAACATACGAATTGATAACCTCCTCCTTTTTGGGTCGGTTAAAAACTAACGTGACACACTAACATAAATAGTATTTGAAAAACGGATCAACTCACGTACCAATTCAGCTACTGGCTGACAAGACAAAGTAATTAAAAATATAAACCTAAATTTAATTTTTGGTTGTTTCACAAACTTTAGAATGTTCAATAGTATTCAGCAATTGAAATATTATAATATGCAATTACATCTATTCAACATTTATTTGAAATTTCATTTCTTTTACACGGAGGCTCTTCTCTTTCAAGTTTTGGTTATGTCACATGTCATAACTTTTTCAGAACATTCCAAACGAATCACTATAAAGCTTTTGAATATTCTAAATGGATCTGAGACCTGCGTTTTCAAAGGAGTCCATATAACGTTTAAAATTACTTTCTATCACCATTAGTCTTCACTTTTATCGACATACTGATTTGTCAAAGCATTTGTATTCTTCCTTATTATCAGTCCATTTAGAGTCAAAACAAACCAAGCGAAAGCAATACATGTACACGCAAAAACAATTGGCATATAAATAGTATATTATCTCACTTCCTTCGATCCTCAAAATCAAGACTTGCATTATATAATGACTTTCTTTAATTTTATGAATTATTTATGGCACTAACTGATTAGTTCCCTTGGTGACATAAGATTTTGGGCTTAAACTACAGGTGTATGCAAATTTGTACTTAACAGTCAAAGGTGACGAGTTTAAATTATAGTTGGGTGGTGAGTTGTGTAAGATTTGACCTAAAAATATTGGTAATAATTTCATTCATGAGTTTCTTATGACGTAACCAAAGTCTGACCCATGCGTACGCAAAATTACAATATTCTGGCAAACTTTTACGATCTTTCTTATGTTAATGGCCAACATTTGTGCCAGAGTTTTCAAGCTTCGTAAATGCATTTGACATAGCTTAACGTGCCTTCCAGAACATGGAACATTAAGACAAATTGGCACTAAAAGACCCAAGACCCATCTGGGTCACGCCCGCACCCATCGATGCTTGTCATACGTTAACATCGTTTTCCATGTGTTAGTACAGTACTTGTATACTACCTCTATCTTGAATTTTCTTTAAAAACTCAATTATGTGATGAAAATTAATGTGTAGATGTACTTGTTGTATATAATACATAATAAAATTAATTTAACTAAAAAACCAAATAACCTAGCTTAATTAGAATAAAACTATAAACTAAAATATATCTAATTAAAATGAAACATTTTATAAAATAAAAAATAGACCTCAGATCGATCGCAGGCATTTTAGATATTTTTTTTGGGTAATTTTCAAAATAAAGGTAAATTGATATTAAGGTAAATTAATTTATATTAATTGCATATTACATGAAATCTGAATAACGTATATTATGCTATTGTAAAAGATTATACCGTAGGGTAATTAATTACCTTACCTGCCGTATTTACCATTTGATTCTTCTTTGAAATCCTTGTAAAACCAACACTTAATTTAAAACAAAACTGACACTTCCTGCGGCTAAAATGTGGTTAATGACGACGATGATTTTTCATGCATAAATCAAAAATCCGTCCGAAATTTTATTATTTTCAATCCAAAAATTTGCAATTTTGAAATTTAATTTTTAAAATAATTTGTATCTACTAGTTTTACACTAAAAAAAACCTTGATTTTACTCAACGATGTTTCACTGTTCGAACCGTAACTTGAACTATCTGACGTTCAGTTTGTTTCTAGAAAATAGGTGAGACACTTTTTCCCACGTCGCCTGCTTTCAAACTAACTCTCCAACACGTAAAAACTGTAATTGTTGTTTAAAATACGATGGAAAAGATATGGATAATCTGAAGACAGATAATCTGGGAAATTTTCTGAAGTTAGAATTGAAAATAGTCTTTCAGAGTACAAGGAAAACACTTTAAACAAACTGAATGGTTTCGCTTATCCCATTTCTTTGTAAGTACTTACTAAAAAAAAAAGGCCAAGGTAAGTGGATAGAGCGCTTAAAGAAAGATATGGTTAGGAAAAAAATACAGATGCAATGAAAAGAAAAAGAAATAGATTATGATAAGACTTACTAAAAAATATGTGTTTGGCAACTTCTTGACAAATAAAACATCTTTTTATTTCAAATCATCTTCGATTCGAATAATTAAACTATAAACAAAATTTAAAATCTAAATTGAAAACTAAATTAAAAACTAGTTTTAAAGTAAAATAAAATGAATTAAACTAAAATTTTTCGACCGATTTACCACATTTACAAAATTTAAAATGTCTATTGACATCCTCATCTATTCTGTTCAGGCGGCTCAGGCCCTTATTTCAAGTTAAAACATTGTTACGATAAAAGATGTCAAATTATCATTAAACAAAACGCCGGATTGACCGGGTTAGTTAAGAAAATCTCTCTCTCAAAAAAATTAAGTCATTTCCTCAAATTTTATTTTATTGCTATTCATTCAAAGAAATGCTGAATCGCAAATGGTTCCGGACATTATCATAGAGACGATCGCATAATGCTGAATCACTGGCGGAATGTTGAAAGTGAAAACTGGGAGGATACCACTGAAGTTATGTCGTTTGACCCCGATTTTAAAGTTACGTTACTTTTGGTTGATGTGGTGAATTTTGAGGACGAAAAGAAAGTAGGAAAAATAAATTTCCAAAAAAATACCTTTAGACTATTTTTGTCGATTGATTTCTCGAAGGTAGGTCAACATTTTAGACTACTTGCATTTTGTACGAATTGAGATTTAGATCAGTTGTAGCAGTAGACTTAATAAAATAGGGGACTACCTGCAATTTAGCCAAAATAACATTTGACTACTTGCAACAAAGACGAGTTGCTTTTTAGACGAGTTTCTACATAGACTATTTGCATCTAAGACCATTTTTTCTAATTAAAATGCACTAGCTTCTTTATAATAATTTTATTTTATTTTTTTCCTTGTATCTTCAATACAAATCGGTATCACATCCAGAAAACCAGTGAATGTATAAATTATTATACTGACTATTATGCCTTTGCCTGTCCTGTATTTACTTATATTTTTCCAATAATGTATGGTGCAATTACTATGAGGTTTTATCATCACAAAGTGCCAGGTGCTACATCATCTACGTCTTGCTTGATCGCTGCCATGCTCTTCTCTTGTTAAGGCCATACCTGAATTTTCCGGGGTCCAGTGGCGCCCTCATTTAAAATAAATCGTTTCAAAGAAAACGGAGATATCATTTTAAATTGTGTCTTGACCAAGTTCTAGATACTTATTCAAAGCATTTTTTAAACTACTTTTTATAGTTAAAAGCGAGAACGTGAAGCTTTACTACGCACATTTGCGAAAAACGGCCACTTTTGGCTAATGTGCGTAGAAAAGCTTCACGTTCTCACTTTAGACTATAAACTGTAGTTCATAAAATAGTTTAAAGGATTATCTAGGGCTTGATCAAGGCACAATTTTAAATGATATCTCCGTTTCCTTTCAAATGATTTATTTTAAATGGGGGCGCCACTGGACCCCGGAAAATTTGGGTATGGCCTTAAGATCATCTTTTTAAAACCATTGTTTTGACTAGCTGCTAGTTGGGACTGAAGTCACACAGACAATCAATCAGACAAACTTAAGCTATAGCAGAGCACAATGGTATAGTCAAAGAACTATTGACGGTCAAACAATGTCATTTAAATCGGAGAGAGTTCATTGTCCATATTGTACAATTCAAAAAAATTACGATCACTTGAAATTAATCCTTATTCCAAAAGCTGTTCAGTTTGTAATCGAATGAAGAGATATTATCCTAGGACTAGGTTTTCTAGATACAAACTTGGCTTAGAAGACGAATCAGTAAATCTCTTACTACACTACTTGAATATGCAAGTGAAGGGAAACTCTCAAAAGGTGCTAATGAGTATGTGTGACGTTGTTCCCTATTTTAGTTGTTTGTTTAGTGGTTACGCTCTAATTGAGTAAACTCCTTTCCAATTTCGATTCAATAAGGACGAAAGTATTTGAAAGTGTTTGTTGTTTTTATTTTTTAATCTTGTTTTTCAGTTTTTCAATAAACGTATCTAAAACAACTATGGTTTAAGCACAAACATCCAGTGCTGCATTGCCAAAGATTAGACGTCGGTAGACGGCCTATTGTAAAATGTTTTGCTCAAATTCATTCCCAAAGATTACTTATTGACATCAGACAGGTGGCTCATAGTAAAAGTATAGCTAAATTATTATTTTATAGGTACTATATAAATTCTTTACTGAATAAAATAACAATAGTACAAAGGCGGAATAATCCCTGTCAGAGATATCTTCCAGTCAACCCTACAAGCAGAGGATATAATGACAAAATTGGAGTGGAATGCTGTACAATACTCATATACATTTTAACTGTTTTAGCTGTTTCTTCGACATCCTTCGGTAACCGAAACCATTAACAACCATTGAAAAAGCGGACAACCGCACCCCAGACTCCACAGCGGCGCAACGGAGGATGCAAAAGAAGATGATTAGAAGAATCATACCATCTACCCACTCCATCTGACTGTCTAACCAGAGATATGGTGAAAAGGCCTCACCTCGCCATCTTTCCCATCACGTACGAGGCGGATGTGGTCATTACTTACACAGATTAGCCACGTCGTGTGCCTCGTGTGCTTTAAGAATCTTAATGTGTTTCCCTGACTTGTGAATTGGCCAGCTTTCATCTGCATTCGTTTATTTTGTTGGGATAAATAGTCTCTTTTCTTTAGACGTTATGTAAGATTTAAATGGAAAATACTTTCAATAATAGAGATTTCTACAATTGTTAAGAGAATTTCTAGTTACAATAAAAACTACTTCAACATTTCACTGACATAGCCAAAGATAATATAATAACTTAACATAGCCCAGCGGATTAGCTCGTTGAAATGGCAGTGGGCGGGACACATAGCGCGACGAACCGCATGTGAAGTGTCGGATACCCACCCACAAGATAGAGCTCACCAAGGTCCCTGGAAGGCGCTTGGAGGTCCTTGGGAGAGGCCTATGTCGTATGTCCATTTATTGTAAAATTATTTATTTTTTTGGTGAACAATAAAGAGGTATCTATATTGTATCGCTTTTTGTACCGCATTATTTTTTCTGTTTATTCCTATGACTTTGAGTGGAAGAAAATGCTCTGAGCATTAAGTCCGCCATTTGTTAAAAGTATAGTTGTACTTTGGAACAATAAACTTTAATATGATTTTTCTAAAATAAAAATCGACTTCACGCCCTAACTACACGACCGATTTTGATAAAATTTCTATGGAACCACCTCGAAAGTGCACTCTTTAGAATAAAGAGAGTTTTTAATAAGCGGTCCACAATTTACGGAGAAATCGATGAACATACAACATAATCATCATCAGGTCTTTTGGTCTCCACTGCAGGAGCACGACCTTGATACTTGGCCAGATCAGCCAGACGACTTGGCCTGTACCTTTTGGTTAGGGCTATATAGACTCTCCTCGCTGGCCAGACGGGTTGGAGAGGTCTCATTGATGTGAATAAGCTTTGTTTAACTTGTATTTTCTAATTCGCCTTCTACGACATCCACGGGAGGAATTGGAGTGGCCCTATTCTACTTTCGGCAGAGTAGAATAGGGCCACTCCAATTCCACGGCAAAACAACCACACGGCATAAAAAACAAACATAAAAAATAAACAGACGAACACAGAACTTCCTCCTTTTTTTAAAAGCGGTTAAAAATATAAAGTTGCCCTTATTGAGAGGAGAATAGAAATGGCTTGTGAACATAACGAATTATTTATCACGCTTGTCATAATAACGTGACAGCAGTTGACAGCACTAATGGCCCTTCTTTGTGTGGATAGGTTAGGCTCTACAAATTGAATAACCAACTAAAGGACCATTTTTAAGGGACCGATGTTTACCCGACAACAAAAAGGAAAAGAAAGGTGTTTCTTCTTATCGAAAAACGGTTCTAATATTACTTACACACATACGAATACATATTATCACGCCTTTATCCCTAACGAGGCAGACAGAGCATTTGGGGTCTTGCGATTATGAGCAGAGAGTGCAATTGAGGGTTAACGTTTAAAAATTGGGGATTTGTACTTGGTCTGGCAAATAGTAGATGGCGCTACGGATATAAGTTTTACTATTTAGTTCCTAAGATCATTACTAGATAGCGTTTACATATGAAATTATTGAAAGTCGGGGTCTTTTTAGTTTGCGTGCCAAATAAATTTTATCAAAATCCGTTGTGTAGTTTGGCGGTGAAGTCGGTATTAAGTTTTGAAAAATTATTTGGGTTTTTTATTAATATTCAGGCAACGCTGATGGCATTAGCACTGTCGAGCTTGGTACACTCCGGGGCGGGCTCTTCGATTAGTTTAAAAATATTTATGTTCTTTTTAGTTTAATTTAATTTAGTTTTAATAAAATTTACTGTTTTATTGTTTTAACTGTATATATTTTTTTATTATGTTTGGTTAAGTTTGTTTAATTTGAGGTTTTATTTTTTTAAATAAATACTATCGATTTTCTTTACATAAATAAATATCTATTAAAAATACAGTGTTTGGTTTAGTTGTCGGTCTTGCGATGTGCAGGAAAGGCCCCCTTTTTGATAGTATAATAAGTGGGTCATTTATTTAACATCACCGAACTCGCATTGCTCATTTTTAAAGAAACGTCACATAAGCCGGTTTTTTTTTCACATGTCCTAACACCAGCTCGGAGTCTTTTTAATGGCATTCAGACTGCCCAGGGTAGATTGGCATCCGGTGTTTTTTCTGAGTGTGTGGAAGATCAGATGGTGAATCCGGAAATTAAAATAAATCAAATTTTACAATCTGAGAGAAGGAAAAAAAGATACACTCTTCTTTTTAAGGTACCGTAGTAAACATGGAACCCTTATAGTTTCGCCATGTCTATCTGTCTGTCCGTCCGCGATTTAACTCAGAGTACAAAAGTACTAAACAGCTGTATTTCGCGTGGGTATGTTATTAATCATGCCAAAGAAAGAAGTAAAATAAAATCTTGAAAAAATTTTTTTAACGATTGCTCCCTTAAATGTTAATTGTGAGTCAATGTTATTTCTTGGCTCACCTATCTTGTAGGGTATCGTTGAATAGGTCTAAAATATTGTGAGCATGTTAACACCATTTTTCGAATTAGGTATCCGTTTTTGAAATATTTTGCAAATTTTTGTTAGAGTCAAGTGTCCCCTCTATCTGCTAAACGGTTATATATGAACACGTGAAAAAATGACAGATATAGTATATATAACGAAGTTTAAAGGAAAACTCACATAGCTAAGTATGGTTTACAAATTAAAACTTATAGGCGACCAACTTCCAAAATGTACTGTATGTAAAAATAGTTTTCAGACGATGTTAGTGGCACGAACTCAAAGTCGCCATTCGCAACTACGGAACCCTACACTGCGCGTGGTCCGACATGCACTTGTCCAATTATTTTGAGAGATCAGCGATCGAAACTAGACTGACCACATTACTTAGCAAACATCGCCATCTCAAGTTTCTATGACACTCATAAACTGAACAAGCGTATTGTGCATTGTCATAAAGTGGGTAACAAAGGTTCCGGCCCCGCCCAAGAAACGAGCCAAAAGAAAGTCGTGTGTCATAACTGAGACACCCACTTTAGTACCCTGTACAATGACAGGTGGAGTTACTGTTACAACATCACATCCGCATCCTTGCGGGACCTTCCACGCTGATTTCTTTTTTATTTTATCATCATCATCATCCGGTCTTTTTGTCTCCACTGGCTGGAGCACGACCTTCTCTGTACTAACGGCCAGTGCATGCCAGAGTATTTCGGCCTACACTCTCCTCGCCGGCCAGACGGGTTGGAGAGGTTTCACCTTCAAATAACGAGTCTATATCTTCGTGAAAGACTGGTAATGCTCTTGGTACACCCCTGGTGTTGCAGTTAGCAATGGGCAGCGATGATCACTTACCATCAGGAGACCAACTTGTTCGTTTGCTGCCCTATAATATAAAAAAATCATCATCATGTCTTTTTTGTCTCCACTGCAGGAGCACGACCCTCTCTGTACTACCAGAGAAATACTTGGCCAGAGCAGTCAGAGGACTTTGCCTACACTATCCTTGCTAGCAAAACGGGTTGGAGGGGTCTCATTGATGTTCATAAACTTTGTTTAGCTTGTATTTCCTAATTCGCCTTCTACGACATCCTCGGTAGGACTTGGAGTGGATTCTACTCTGCTGAAAACCACATATTTTTATTTATTTAACTTCATTACATACATGTAAACTGTAGACTTCAGTCCAGGGGCCTTTTCTAATAGTCGTCCAACAGGTCTGATCTGGGAGAAAAGAAAAAAAATGGAATGTAGGTACCGCTGCTTCTTTCACAGATGATAAACGCCGATCAAGGGAATAGGTGGAAATGCGAATACTTATCACTATATTGATTCCTCTTACTATCTTCTCGACCACTATGACGCTAAAAGAAGCCTTTGAGTCTTGTGGGCTTAGGCTCTGTCTGCTTAGAGCCGCAAGACCCAAAATGCTCTGTCTGCCTCGTTGGGATATTATGTGATAGTGAGTATGTAACTGCCTCTGTGTTGTAGTGGTTAGAGCGTTCGGCTCATACCCGGAGGTCGTGGGTTCGATTCCCGGTGGGGGCAATAACTTTGTGTTGTTGTCCTAGTTTGGTTAGGACATTGTAGACTGATCACCTGATTGTCTGATAAGTAGGATGATCCATGCTTCAGAGGGCGCGTTAAGCCGTCGGTCCCGGTCACTGTCTTTGACATTGGTCGTTACCTAAAACCATGTCAGAGGCCTTGAAGGCGGTTTAAAACTTTGACACTAGTGTAAGTCACTAACACACACGATAAGAAGGAGTGAGTATGTATGTAACCTGGACACCCACATGCATACAATTATGTCTTCGAATCAAAGGCGAGTGGCTAAACTGATCATTTATTAGCTTAAGTATTCAAAGTTCCAACAAACTTACAAACTTATCTACATGCGTAATTTTATTTAGGTCTTTATTTCTAACGGGTTAGTCAGAGCCTATGGCTATCAAACCATGATAGAAGCATTTAAATTATTTATAAACGATAACAAAATAGTACGAGTTTATATTCGCGTCGTGATAAGATACAAGTTATTAGATTTTTACTCATTCCCTCGATCAGCTTAAACGATCTACGCGGGAACATAAATAGATGGTACAACTTACATATAAACATATGTAAGTTATGTTCCCGCGTATGAAATAGTTCATAAACCTGGAAAACAAAAATAAAATAATCTTTTAAAATAAAACGCGTCTTGAGCCTTCAAAAATGTTACTTATATAACTTACGTCAACACTCATTAATCGTTCCTTACATACTTTTACAAAGACTTTTACATAATAGTTGTAACCTGAATCCTTTCTCTTAAAATGAGTCTTGAAGACTCCTGCAAGAAAGCTAAAGGCAGAGACATTGGAAGAAAGCTTCGCATTTCACAATCGCTTGGAGTAAAAGTTGTAGAGCAGAAGTCAACGAGTGCCAAACTTTTATAAAAAATTTAAGGCTGAAAGTTTTTCTATGTATGTTCCCAATACTTGTCAAATGAAAAAATTATATGTATACATCTATATACATATAATAAAAACAGTAAAAAAGTTTGTCTGTATGTCTGTTCGCACATGCTAATCTCCGGAAATACTGGACGGATTCGAATAAAACTTTTTTGTTTTATAGCCTAGGCAGCATATAGAGTATAATTTGATTTTCGAAAATGGAACACCTGATACAGCACCATAATGGTCCAGCTAAACTATAAGAAATGTAAAAATGACGCCTTCGAAGAAGTTGTTCAGCCGATGAGCATTTTCTGGAGACATAAAGTCCACGCGGACGAAGTCGCGGGCTTCGGCTAATTTAGTAATGTCATCTTATGTCATCATAAAGATACTTTATTTAATTACACACAAAATAACTAAAAACTAAATATAACTAACTATTGATAAAAACTAAACTAGATATAAAAACAATAAAAAACAAACATCAATTTATATAAAAAATTGAGCCTAAATCGCTGCGCTCGCAGGGTAGAGTGCCCAAGAGACTGGCGGCATTTCCGCGTTGAATGGCCAAGCTAAGCCTTTGGCCAAAATGCGCACCAGCCCTTGGATTCCCTGAGGCGTCGATTAGGCGTGCGGAGATCTCTTTATACAACTGACGAGCTTCCGCACCCCAAGGCCCCAAGGTCTCCACGGCAAAAGGAGCAAAAATATAGGGCTCTCCCAAAGCCGCATACTTTCGCTTCTTATTGGCTTCTGCCGTCGCCGCAGCTGCGCCAGCCTTACGAGCAGTCGCTCGTATATGAGATGGAGCAACAGTATCTACGCATGTTGCATCCCATACGAGCGACCGCCCGTTTTTCCAAGGTATGAGCGTCATTCCGTCGGGCCTCTTCCCATCGTCTCGATTGATACCTGCAGGTTCGAGTACCGCTGGCACACCCGACGAGGTAAGGGCGCGACGGATGACGTCATTCAAGGCGGCATGACGCGAAATGCGACCTGCGCTGCGACGACACGCCAGGCCATGGTGACCTAGGGGATCGACACTTCCACCACAGCGGCAGCGATGAGGCTCGTTCGTCCTGGCGCCTAAACGCAAGCTCACTGCCAAACTAAACGTCGTCTTCTCCAAAAGCGTACCTACGCTGATCGAAGGAATGGCATTGAGCCAGTAACTTGATTTTGGCTCACAGCTGGCTAGGAGACGAGACCGCTCTGCCTCATCAGCTGCTGACTGTAATAAATTTGTACGCGTCTGCAAGCAAAGAGGCTCGTCCCACTGCCGCTGTGAAACCAGATTCAGTGGAAGTTCTGTATTCGGACCGGATACACTGATCCAGGCATCCCTGGCCTCGGCCAAGCAAGCAACCTCTACGTCGCAGAACGACGGGCCTAGAATTCTACCTACGAGGTTAACCGTGCTATGAACCGAAGACAGGAAGGCTGGCAGTGCTATATTTGAAATTTTTCTTATGCCAAGACCACCGTGGCGTATTGGTAAAGTTGCTTGGGCCCAGCACCTGTCGTTCAGAGGGCAGTTGAATATTTTGTTTAAAGCCTCTCTTACAATGTTGTCCAAACGAGACAGAAGTTCTGTGTGAGCCCAAAGAGGTGTACAACGCAGCGAATAGGTGGTCTTGGGTACGAAAAGACAAAATTTAATAATACAATAAGCCAAATGGGGGTTTATGTCCTCTAGACGGCTGGACGATTCTTCAAATACTGAAATTTGGTCTTCCACGAACTTCGGAAATGCATCCTCCAGCACTGGAGCTCCTAGGAGGCGGAGTGACTGATCTTTTATTATTTTAATGTTAGGGGCCAAAACATTAAATTTAGAATTTAGTTCAGTACGCATTCCATCGGACACCTTATCGCCGAAATATAACTCACACTTGGAAAAGTTTAGTTCTAAACCAATTTCACTAAACAATTTTATAATTTTTTCTAAATCTGATAAAATTGATGCGGCATAAAGTGTATATGTGAGTATATATTTATTGATTTAAGTTTATTTTACGTACATTTATCTAGGTATGCTTTTTGCTTTTATAAGATTTTGTTTGTAAATTTTCAAGTGTACATGAATCAACAAAGTAAAATAAATATTTTTTTATGAGTCAATTAAGGCAGAAATAGCAGATAACGAGCAGCAGCGTCCACTGTAAATGGCTTTGTACCATCTACTGCGTTCACCAACTCTTGTGCCCAAAGATGATTATGGGAAAATCATCCCTTCTTGGAAAATGCCTTTAATCCAGCAGTCCACTGAGATGAGTCCGATGAGATACACGCTATTTATAGCATATTGTAATATCAGTGACCTCATAGACATTAGTCTACCAAGAGACAAAGTATTTGGTTCGTATTAATCAGTCTCAATGACGTAAAGATTGTCGTAAGCTTTCAAAATAATATTACCTATATTATTTCGTTACCTTAAGGGAGATTTTAACAACTTATAACAAAAGAAAAATAAGTCTATAAATTTTTCAAAATAAACCTTTTTTACTTATATATCTCCTCTCACAGGCCTACTGAAAGAGATCTCTTTTGAGATTGTTACTTAAAAGAATTGTACAACTTTTATTTCGTGTATTCTCTGTATACATTTTCCGTGGACACATAATATATTTGTAGATAAATAAATAAATAATACATAACAAATAAAATTACCTTTCAAGTTAAAAGGATGTCCAATTACCACGCACTAGATTTGCTGCCTACTGAAATGTTGATTGATAATGAATTCATACTTCTTTGCGTGTCGATGTCAACTCAAATCTAAATATTCTTCTGGGGTTTTGATTGGTGGTTCGGACTGGCATTGTTCGGGTCCTCCTAATAAATTCGTACAGTATTTTTATTAAACATAGACTAACTTTATTACTTTTGGGTTAATACTCTTAGCTACTAAATCTCTCTTTTGACTTCCTCCGTGGCGTAGTGAACACCGTGCTAGTCCGCCAGCCAGAGGTTCCGGGTTCGATCAACGGTCAGGGCTAGTTGAAAACTAACCTTTTTTCAAATTATTCTGGGTCTTGGATTCGACTCTGAAGCACCAAATGCTCCATAGAGTTTTCTTTGCGGGTGATATGGCCTTTTCAAGGATTCGGAACTGCACTAGTGCACAATCGAACAGAGCTTTTTCTTAATTCGCTATTCTGACTCAAAAATATAATTAATTATTTAAAGCGTAACTAGCGGAACATATTTAACCTTTTTTTCCTAATTTCTACGTTTGATTAAAGCCTTCGCATTAAATCATACCAAGTTTACGTTAGGCGAACATTTACTAGTAATAAACACTTGCAGTTACTGATTTATAGTAATAGAGAATATGCAACGTATTTTTTTATTTGCTTAATATAATCCTTATTAACCACAGCAAACATATATGGAAGAATTTATAAAATAAATAAATCAGCGACGAACTTGTGATACTTTAAAGTTTCAATTAGAAAGAGAAGTCCGATATGGACTGGTGACGTCAAAGTACATGTCGTCTATACATTTGCCATAGAAAAGTTTTTGCGAGTGAGATTGACATAATATCGTAAAAATCTTTACATCTCGTTCGTTTTTCAATCAATTTTTATTCTGTTTTCACTGTAAGTACTTCAATTTTTAATATTTATGCATAAACTGGTTAGATAATGCATATTCTCTATTATTCGTGTAGTATGTTCATGTATAAGTATGCAGATACCTACTAAATAAGCGTGCACAGGGCCTAACAAAATATACTATAACTATTTAAGGGCTAATTCAATCAAAGATACTAATCAATTTTCCCCAAGGAACATGATTATTATATCGATAATTAGGTAGATGACTGAATCAAAAACAAATTATTAGGTACAGTTCATAAAATGAAAAGTGTCACTATCTTGTAACATTTTGTTACAAGATAGTGACACTTTTCATTGATCATATCCATTTTTAACATGGATGGGTCCCTGGGGCCTGAAGCTAAGTTGTTTTTAAGGGACATCACAACGCGTCTCATCGAGGCAACTGGTGACCCGAGGGCTGGTAGCTTTTTTGCTCTACGAAAAAGTCTCGCTGTGCAACGAGGGAATGCTGCCAGCATATTGGGTACGTTGCCTCGATGTGGTGCGTTGGAAGAAATATTTTATTTATAAGGAAATGTATTTTATAATTATTATTTGTTCTTTTTAACATGACTTAAGATTTATTAGTGCTAAAAAACTGATATTAAA
Organism: Acrobasis consociella; assembly: GCA_963555685.1. Lineage (NCBI taxonomy): Eukaryota > Metazoa > Arthropoda > Insecta > Lepidoptera > Pyralidae > Acrobasis > Acrobasis consociella. The sequence continues at coordinate 5,617,800 of OY743127.1, forward strand.
CTTCAAAAACGCATGATGTCACGCCTTCGTATTTCATACATATCCCATTAAAAATATTTGTATTCAATATAAGAAAAAAGGGTCTAATTTGACTCGTTGACTTGTCATCTAGCAGATTGAAAACATACAAGTTGACCGATCAACTCATTTTAACATGTCCTTTGGGGATAGTTTTTCAGTATCATAGACTGAATCTGCCCTTAGTTTCAGTATATTTTAGACTTTATAAAGCTTCTTTTGTATTTCATTGCGTACTCCCTATGTTATTGTGTAGTTAGGACATTAGAAAGAAAACATCATCAATTTTTTGTCCTTTATTTGTACGAATCATTTGGAAACACATATATGTTATATAAAGATTGAGACAATATTATATTATAATACATGTTAATATTTACATTATATATTTCTAGCTAAAGAGGCGGCATGAAAATATTATACATAGGTACATAATAGGTAATTAAATATATAAATATGTACTTATCACAAATAAATGTATAGATAAATCAAATAAAAATGTATAAATAGAAATGATAAAAATATGACATACTATCCTATGTTGTACTTCATAATATTATATATAATACACAACATCATACATACACATATACACTCAAATATTTACAAATTAAAATTATATCACAAGGGAACTAAATAAATTAATGACAACATAACTAATAAAAAGGTTTAAAATAAAACAGACTTAGAGAAATAGGACTAGCATAAAAATAAAGCATAAGATAATCAAAATAAACAATTTGTCAAAACAAAATACACAAATACGGATACCGTATAGGGTTTGAAAAGTATACTAATATAGTATAACAAGAAGACCATACAAATAAGAACAGGTTTTTGGAAAACAAAACAATCTCGCATTCACCCCTTACAAAGGGGCGTCGTTCAATAAATAAATCAATAAATATACTTAGAGCTAGTAATAAATAGACTCGTCAAATACATCGTTAAAAATAGTGGGCCGAGTACTGGCCCTTGAGGCGAACCTTTGGAATCGAGTCAATTTCTTTAGTCCATCTTAGCGTGTGCGGCGTAGGCTAGGTTTTGGGCGTCGTCAATGGATCTACCCCAGCCATGGCCGCTGCTGGCATAATGTTCCTCGTGGTGAGGATGAGCAACAACTTCGTAGCTAGTCTCATGGTGTTTGCTGGCGAGGAGTTTCTTCAGAGCGATGATACCAGCGACCAGGAGAGAGATCTTGGCAAGGAGAAGAGCCTTGGCGGCAGCGAAGGCGATGATACCCAGGAATAGAGGGATAAGGGCGGTGATCTTGAGCTTAGCCAGGGCCAGGAGGGGGATGAGCTGCTTGATCTTCTTCTTCTTGCCACGAGCTGGAAAAGAAAAATAGGTTTGATGAGTATTGGATATATTTGGTTTTAACATGGAGTTTATAGGTCAGTAGAACTAACAACCATCTAAATATGACCCAAGCAAGAATCGACTGGAATATGCGGGTGTATCTGTGCTAAGTCATGACAATATTTTTTTTGTTTTTAAAAAACGATTGCCAAATTCTAAATAAGATGTGTATTGATCAAAGAAGTACCCGAGTAATGACCGAGATAGAGTAACAGACTAGTAGAGAAACTGGAAAAGCAAAAGCAGGCAAATGCTGAGCAGTGGTTTGATAATACGGATTGCTGCGATAGGTATCACAAGTATATTAAAGCAAAATCAATGACCCTCTTCTTACAAAAATGAGCGACCACAAAGCCACTAAAATGGTAATGTCCACTTATGCAACTGCATTAATAAGTTCCTCTTTCCGGTTAGATATTTAGTCACACGGGCGTTATGCAACGTTATGTGTGTTAATATAAGCATCCATATTTTGTTTTTCTATTTAGAATTTGGCAACTCGTGTTTATATAGTTGAAATGTAACCGCATCAGTAGCGGTAAACATTTCAACTATTTGTCTTATTGTTATGATTTATTCATCATTATCATTAAATTTAAGACTTAGGCTCTTTTCGGTCGACTTATTTCTATGCCTACTTGTTTTTGGCTAAATGCTTGACTTTTATATACGACATGACTTTTGCCTTTTTTTATTGATTGATTATAAAAATATATTTATAAATTGTGTTTTTATTAGATTCAAAATAATTAAACAGATATTGATTGCTAAGAAAAATAACACATTAATACTTTATATACCGTTTTTGAATAAATAGTACTTGTATTAATTTGTCTAAAATATCATCATCATTCGTGCGTATTTTCCCGGTTGCATCCTCAGCAGTAATGCTTTAGAGCCCAGGGTTTGCAACCTAACCAAGGAGATTTAACAAGATTGCTGTTCGAGTAAAAAAATTGCTGATTTGTTTAAATATATGTTTTAGTTTAACAACCAAGCATCATTTCAGTTTTTCTTCTCTATGTGATGATATGATTATAACGGAATAAGTATAATTGTTACATCCAGAGAAACAATGGCTTGACCCTGAATCTCACTGTTTCATTTGCGTACAATGTCTAAGTCTAGATTTTAGCTCAGATGTACAGTTATAAGAACATGTTCCTCATATATTATTACTTCGGGAAATGTAAGAGAAACTTTATGATCGGGGTTAAAATCTATTGTCACCTTTTGGTCATAAGAAATGTCTACGAGCGAGGTGTATTTTTCACAGCGTTTCATACTTTATTTTTCTGAAATTTTAACAACTGAAATGTTCCATGAGTCATGTCATATGTGAACAAATCAAATGTTTTACTATTGTTCTTTATTTACAGCAAAATGTTTAAGAAAATATGTGCGTAGGCATATGTGGTGAAGTAAAAGTATGTTTAAATATACAATCTTCTATTCTCTGGATATATTTTATAGTTGTTTGCTATTAACAACTCAGTAGTATTTAATGATCGATAGCTTTCGCTAAGACTAAAGACTTATGATAAAGTCGTAGTGTTAATTTTATCATCATAATAAAATTAACTCTAAATGGGTAGAAAGCGAAAATTAGTCAGCTTTTTCTTGTCATTAGAATCTTCTGTAAGTAATGTCTAAAGGAAAAGAAGTATTATATTAATGATTGCTATATAAAAACTTTAAAAGACATCAAATGGTGTTTGACTATGTACTTCTTTACTTATAGCATTTGAGTCTTATATTTTCTTATCATTTTGAAGGTACTACAGAATTGTCGTATACAAATGTAAAATTATGAATAATTGTTTTCTTACTCATTACAAAGTCATAACAATCAAGACAATCTATATATTACAAAAAAAATACTAATCACATAATCGGTTTTCAAACTAGTCAGGTGGTAACAATAATACAATCAAATTTCTTAACAATTTGTATGAATAGGTACCACAGATCGTCATAAAAAAATGTAAAAAATTAAATTACTTTTTACCTACTTATAACAAAGTCATGGTTAAACATAATACAATCTACAACATGTTACAAAAACCTAAATACCACGCTATTTCCAACCACATTTTTATCTCTTTCTAGAATTTTCTCGCGAGTACCCATTTTAACCCAGATGCTCTTGCCGATTGTTTCGTTTGCTCATGCATGCATAGACGATTATAAAGCTGCCACACGTACTTCCTGATTTTTTTAAAGTAGTAGCCACTGGCCCGGTTTTCAAACTAGTCAGGTGGTAACTATTCACACGTGATAGTGACAGGCAAATTATTAGTTGCGTTTTGCTTATTTATAAATCATACTCAATATTCGCCTTTACTGTATGATGTGTAATTTACTGTTATTTCCAACCGACTGAGTAATTTTTTTATTTGGTTCATTATATCAAAAAGTTAATATGTTATCAAAAATTTACAATTTTATTTTATTTATTAGTTGCATTTTTCTTGTTTGTTTGTTTGCAATAACTTTATTGTACCAAAAAACAAAATAAATTACAAAAATTCGAAACAGCAAATATACAAAGGCAGACTTATCCCATGTAGGGACCTCTTCCAGTCAACCTACGATAGATTGAGAAGAGATTTACTCAGTTAAAAGGTTTTTCTTACATAAAAATCATATTATTTGTCTTTACTGTATGAAGTGTGATTTACTGTTACTTCCGCCCTACCGAGTTATTTTCTTTTATTTGTTTTTATATTATATCAGACATTAAATATGTAATTAAAAATTTACAATTTATTGTAATTTTTTATGAACGGCAAAAACTTCATATTTTCATTTTTATACAGCATAATATGATTTTTAGATAAGATAGCATAAAGATTTAGTTTTTTTATTAGTCTATAGTGTCCCACTGCTGGACAAAGTTTTTTTATGTGGCACCCTGCCGCTACAGATAGAGACAAATGAAAGTCTTGACCTTTGCCCGGCATAAATATTTAAGAAGTAAAATATCTAGATTAATAAATTATAGGTGAAGGAAAATTTTCGCTCTGAGATTTGAACTCACGCCCCTCAAGCCTGTACCATGAGAGTAATACCAATTGTGCTAACGTGACTTTGAATTACGGTAGCAATTGGTGTAATTAATAACTTCATAACTTTAGCAAAACGCACATTGCCAGTTTACTTCCGAATCATGTCTAAGTGCATTTTTTAAACACGCTACTTTCTATGTATTATCCGAACGATCAAAAACATGCGTTTAATCATCATTAATCAACTTATGATTAATATAATGATTAACTACTTCGTAACTGTCAAAACTAGTCGGTCTAACAAATAGGTGCATATTATTATCATTATGCCTATTTTCTGTACAGCATATAACAGCGAAGATCGAACGATCATTAAAGTTGATCCAGGGAATAGGCTAGAATTTAAACTGTAACATTAAAGAAAAAGTTAATAGAGTAATTCTGTAGAGTAGAAGTCTTATCAATTTTATTATTCTTAATATTTTCGGTTTTGTTTTGGAAAATTATGTCTTCTATATAAACCATTGTTGCGTATTTAGCGTTTTTGTGATTGCTCCAGGCATCAAAGTCAGTTTTTGTTTTGGAAAATATTCATTTTTATCATACTAGAAAAAAAAAGATATCTTGATCCGCATATTACACAAACTTAAATAACGCCCAAAGCGATCCAATTACAATACTAGTGTTAACAACCTATCAATCAATGAATCAACAATCATACCAGACTGGTTGGAAAGCCAACTTTCGAGTAGGGAGCTTGATTTCACGATGACTCGAGTAAACTGGTTCTACCATGAAAGTCAAGAAGGACCCGGGCTAAAGTCGTCTGCTTGCCAGGAATGTGACTACTTTCGTGACCCACTGCTTGCGTTCGAGAACGGAGTGAGAATACTAAGCGAGTTTTGGGTGTGTTTTGAATTTTTAAGGATGAATCATGGATGGAAATTTTTGAAGAATTTGACGGGACATTTTGAGTATACTATTTAATTCTGATACGTATATTTATTAATTCAAATAACATTTAATAGAATAAGTTTATAATGATATTACACGGAGGTCCCGGGTTCGATACCCGGTCAGGTCGAAAGGAAAATGATCTTTTTCAGATTGACCTTAGTCTTGGATGTTTATCTATATAAGTATTTGGTCATAAAATATTATATCCTTGAGATAGTATCCCATAAAACATATCTCAAACTTACTTTGAGTCTAGTTCGATTTGTGTGATTTGTGCATAAATATTAATTTATTTATTGAAAAATTGAGGATACATTGTACATCATATCAAATAGTCTTAAGTACAAGTAAGCGTTGCTTATGAATATGTTAACATGATTTGAGAATCGTTAAATAAACACTCTTCGGAATTCAGAAGCCTATCAAATAGGCGAAGCGTTGCCTCTTGTCTTTATATGGTCATCGATCAATCGTAACAATGGTCATGCAATTATCGTTATGTCAAAGATCACCACTTCGTGATGGATTATTGACTTGACGAATCAATTATGATTTTTGTGTATTTTACAAAGTTATTTTTTACATTGATTGAATAATATGTAGCATTTAGAAGTATGTTTTTGAAGAAATAAGAAGTTTTCAAATTTATCTAAGTATCATTGTTATGACTTTTTATTAATAAAATATGATATCGTACCTTAGATATTATGTTGACTCGTAAAATATATCTTAATTAAAACAAAGTCGTGTTAGTTTCACTACTTATTTATAACTCAAGAAAAGCTAGACCGATTTAGATGAAATTTTGTATGGATATAGTTTGAGACCCGAGTAAGGATATAGGATAGTTTTTGTCTTGAAATTCCCACGGGGAGCGAAGCCAACGGGCACAGCCAGTAAGATATAAGGATAGATATGTACTTCCATTAAAATTAATTTTGTCTGATAAAATATCTTTACACAAAAGTTTTTATGTCGTGAGAAACACGTGACATGAGTTAAGTTAGTAGGAACCAAGTCCTTGTGCGTACAAGTACACGGTACTAGCTGTACCGTTGCGTGAAAGTAACCCGACTTGTAAACAACTCATTGATCGATATATTTATCGATATTTCACTTTATTTTATCGATAATTTCACTCTTTTTATTCGTTATGAATGACGGAATTTGGATTATAGAATTTTTTACTTTTTCAAATACTAGCTGTACCCTGCGGTGTTATCCGCGAAAATTTAGTAAATTAGTATGCCTTTGTGTTAATCCAGAGTGTCAGCTTCCTGCATACCAAATTTTATCAAAATTTGTCCAGTCGTTTAGGAGTAAGGAAGTAACAAACATACACAAGCTCACAAAAACGAGTTGACCGATATTGTAATCTATTTTCGTAGTCCATTCCATTTTTATTTATAACGTTATTTTATTTATAGAAATATAACGTTTACCGGTTCTCATTAATCCTTGAAGAAGTTTGTTGACCCCACATAAATTAAGATTCTTTTAATGATGACTTTGATATCTATATTACGAGATTTTTAAGTTCATTTATAATGTAATCACTTTTACTTAATTTTTGGATGAATCACATATTATTATTAATTAAAAAAGCGTTATAATTACTTTAATTAACCCTGAATGCCGATTCCCCTTTCTAAACACGAAATAAATATGATTTTTAAATATAATCTAATTAAAATCAGAATATATAACGCTTATTTGCAAAAAATTTCACCACTTTAAGATCCAATTTAAATAAATTAAAGCGAAAAAAGTAAAAGTAACAATTGTTTTATCGATCTTTGGAGAGATTTTGAAATGAGATCAATATTTTTGTTTTGCTCTATTTGAGATGAAATTATGCGGTTTTTATTGAACAAATGTTAAACCTCTATTAAACCTTTATTCATTCATTTAAGTAACTTATTGATTTATGTAACATAATTCCACAATTTATAAATACATTTACGTATAGTTACTTGGCTTTATTTAAGTATGTGGCTTTTAATGTTGTTAATTTATAACGTGGTTAAAAAGGTTTTATTGTTAAGTGAGAGTTATATAAGATTATAATATTTTGTAGTTGAAATTTATTTAGAACATTTTCGTTTATAAACATGGAACGTTTTATTTTACAAATCATAGATTAAAATTTAATGAAAAAAATAAATTTTACATAAAATTTAATGCTTTTGCAATGATTTTGGATGCTATTGTTTAATGTTATGTAAGTGTGAAAATGAAAGTTCTGTTTTTATGAGCAGGCTGGGTTTTAACCGTAAAATTACCATATTTGGATGACATGATATCTTGGCACGTTCGTGAAAATATGTGTTATGTAACGACGTTTTTGACGTATGCTAAATAGTTATATATTAATATCGTACAAAGAGTTTCGGATTTCAGAAAGAATAAATATAAAATATAAATATATTGAGAAATGGATAATTTTTATCAAGTTTTTATAATCATTCGATTATCATTCGATTACATATTTTGAATCTAAAATTTATCATAAAATTATAGGAAATGAGGAATGAATACTATTTCAATTATTTCCTTACAATGTTAACCTTTTTTAAACTAAATTAGCGCAATTATTATGTTATAGATTATAAAATTTCTAACTTAATTGATAACTTTAAAATTTCGGTCAAGTCATATTTAAATGCATAACATTTTACTAAAATTACAATTAAAAAAATATTTTTATGAAAACTTGTTAGTTCAAATTCGATTACATACCTTCCTCAAGGGACCTCTTCATGCCTTCAACAGCAGACGACGGCAGCCTGAACTGGATCACATGGTTCTCCAAGAAGTCAGCAGCAGAGTCCACCAATCTGGACTCAACCTGGGCCTCTCTGGCCTTAGGCTCTTCAGACAACGGTTCCAAGGCCCTCGCGGACCTGGGAGACCCATTGCCTATCAAGGTCACACCTTCAGCCAAACTCATCTCCCTGGCCGAAGAGAAAGTCTCCACATATTTCAATGCCTTTTCCTGCAACGAAAACAAACCTTTTAATTTTTTTGTCACTTTACTTTTAACACTTTTTTTAAATTTAAGTTAGTTTAACACTTATTCTTAAATAAAACGTTAAAAATTTGAACGTCTACGAGTTGTTCCAAATGACAGAATAACACACTAAACACATCACTTCACAACACGAACCTTCAAGCATAAGGATACGTCTCCATCAACACACTCTTTGACGACACTTATAACGCTGCCGACGAGTCCAGGATCATTTGCTTCTTTATCAATAGTAGGCATGGCCTGCGCGAGCGCAGCCGCAATAAGGACGAGTATACAACACTTCATGATGGTAGCACCCTTACGCTAAGCTAACAAATGTAGCGTCATAGCTTTACACTGCCCGTTTTAAGCGCGCCACCCCACCACGCCAAGAAAAGCAGACCTGATCGACTGGACTCCAAAATTGTTTTATGATAATTCGAGCAGTTTTCGAGGTTCATTCACACTAGTTATGGTTGGGCGGTGCTCGTGAGATTGACATGTGTTATTTAATAGTTATGACACTGTAATTAATACGTGTGACGGAGGGCTCGCGAGGTTCCGTTTGAAAACGATGTTTGTAACGGTTGAGTTAGCAAATGGATTGTCGAGTTTGAATTGATTAAGTTTAAAGCGTAATTCATTTAAATTAAATTTTAAATTGGTTCATAGTTGTAAATTTAATAATTTTTTCTTTCATTTTGATTGTTGATATACACTTAAACATTTACAAATTAAATATTTCTAAAAGTAAACATAATTCGTTAATGTATAGGTTTGTTTTTTTAATAATTTTCTAACATAAGTATAAACTTTAGTTAAAATAAATATAAAAGTATTAGGTATATTTTTTCCATGTTTAAAATTAAATACCAGTTTGTAGAAAACAATAAAACTTTCGAAATATCTGATTACGAGACCTAACCGTACTATTTAGGCATGAATTAAGAAATAAGTAAACAAACAAGGTGCTTTTTAATATATGAATTTAATTCAATTTATTTAATAATCATCAAAAACAATTTAAAACAAAACTGTTTTATGTTTGGAGGTTTGTACGTGGCCTACATTATATTTTTCTAGAAGTAGTAAAGGCTAGCCTATACTACTCATCCACGGTGGTGATGGGCGTGGTAGTGTAGGGGCTCGAACCCACTAAATCTCCAGGGTGTCTCTAATTGTCTTTTATTTAATAATTCTCTACCAAAAAATATTCGAGTACTCTGTCTACCAGCAAAAGACAAAAGACCCAAATAGAAATCCTCTTCAATAAGACGTTTTCCATTGATTTAGAATCATCATCATCATCAAAACTTTTTAGTCTCCACTGCAAGAGCACGACTCTGTTCTATTAGAGCCAGATTTAGTCAGAGCAGCCAGACGATTTTTAGCTTTCTTTAGCTTGTATTTTAGTCGCCTTTTACGACATCCACGGGAAGACTTGGATAGAAAATAATTTCCATTTAGTAAGCTTAGCTTCTATTATTTATATATAATGAGGTATTATCATAAAATTATTCAACTAGTTTCTCGCTAAAAGGATTTCTATTGCTTCTTCTTCTTATCGAGTCGAAATGGTTTCAGTGTAGCTTCAATTTCAAATTGTCTTTGACCAGTATGTGGCCACGGTGATCCCTCTGTCATTAGCCTCGTTAAGGTCCTCCATGGTACATGTATTGCTATACAATGTGGAAATGCTGCAAACATTATGGGAACCTTTGAGCCTGGGACGATTCGGGGCGGTTCATTAGATTGACAATAATTTTGACGAAGCATGTTGCGGATACTGATCTGTAAATTTTTTGAAGCATGTTGCTGATGAATCTTTGTAAATTTGTGCAATTGAATTTGGCAAGAAACTGTTTTGTATTATTTAACTATAAACTGCAAGTTTCCCAAGATCTTTTTGTGCCATTCTGCAAATAAAGGCTATAAACAGCATTGTTTGAACTATTAACCTAGAGGTTCCCATATGTGACAATGATGTTTATTAATAGGTATGTTTCGATTTCATTAACCACAATGAACGATTCAACGTTTGAGAAGTGAACTAGTAGGGCTTTTATAATTTATATAAAAAAAGCTTTTTTTTTAAAAAATTTATTATTTTTTAAAGACAAAAATAAAATAACACATTTATAGTACAAAGGCGGACTTATCTCTATCAGGGATCTCTTCAAGTCTTGTGTTCATTTAACCTAAGATATAATCTTAGGTCATATACTCACTTATAGGTTGTTAACGGAAGTAAAAATATTTACCTAGTTGATATTTATTACATGATCAGCCAACAATATTTGTAAAATTTTTGCAAAGTATAATTTTAAGAAATCTGACATCGAATAAAAATTGTACAGTTAAGGTTAGTGACAAACAATGAGTTAAATTTAATAACGTTTTAATATTTTTTGAAAAATAGACAAAAATATTTTCCGTATTTTTTTATTATATGTTTTCAAATATACACCTATAATCTGGTAACATGTCGTTTGCGGTCTTAGTTGTTACTCTCGCATCCTAAGATTTTAGAGTCCTATCAATATACAAGTTATTTTTACCTAGAACTAGAAAATCAAGGTAGTACTTTCAAAAGAAGTACAAAAGTACAATAAATTCAAAACATTTTATAATTTACAGTTATAGAACATGTGTACTACATACCCACTTAAAGTATGGCAAATTTCAAAGTAGGTAAATTTCAATTTCATTGGGAACATGGGTAAATAGAAACAGTTTCTTTTTTTTTTGGCTAATTTGTGTCAAACGTGTTCACGATCCTTGGTTTTGGGTTATGTCATAAGAATGACTAGCCAAGTGCGACTCGGACCCGCGCACGAAAGTTTCCGTACCATATCTTTAAAAAAACCACGTTGGTTCTATGGTAGCTCCAATTAAATTTTTTGTTGTTAGCTACAATAAAAATACATCATCTGTAAAAGTTTTAACAGTGTGTGTAGCTATAGTTAGGTCAATGAGTGCTCAAAAGGGGCATGTGGATGAAAAAGTCGAAAGCAGAAATTTTGACTCGGCAACATTGTTAGGACTAATTAGGACATAAACATACTAAAAGTCCTTACCCCTCCAAGGTAAGCCCGCCCGTGAGCGAAGCTCGTAGCTAGGCAACGATTGAAGATAGATAAAAAAGTTACACAGTTGTAGAAAATTTTATCAGCTTTAATAATGTAGTACAACAAAATTTCGTACATCGCACCGTTTTCGAGATGTAAGCAGAAATCCAAAAAACGGGACCTTTTTTGTGCCCTCCCCCGTGGGCTCACCTCGGAGGGGTAAGGACTTTTAGTATGTTTATGTCCTAACTAGTCCTAACAAAGTTGCCGAGTCTAAATTTCTGCTTTCTACTTTTCCATCCACAATTATTCGTTGACTGTACTAATATCACGGTTCTTGAGATACAGCCTGGTGACAGACAGACGTACTTATTCTAATAATAAAAAAGTTTCATTGTTATAATAATTTTGACAACATCATATTTATTAAAGTAAAAAGTAAAGTTCGGGTCTAGCGTCTCTAAGCAGACCGTGCCGCAAATATTTTTAGGGTCGAGGTGACAAAAGTATACCTGTGTACATGTAACCCATTGTATGCCTAAATATCAGACACAAGTTAAGATAGATAGATAGATAAAACGTTTATTTGAGAAAACTGCACTGCACACACAAAGAAATACACGAATGATTTTTTAGTATATCAAGTACAAGTTTTTAGCGATGTGATGTGTATGCTGCAGTTGCAAAAAAAGGTCGTAGGCTCAGCGACAATATTGCTCAAAAGGCTATGCGCTGATTTTCAGCTAAACAATGCATTCTCGCGTAGATCTAGGTACGCAACGGAATACGAGATATTAATGGGATACATTAAGGTAATTTTTCTTCGCACATTAGCCAAAAGTGGCCGTTTTTCAGAAATGTGCATAGAAAAGCTTAACGTTCTCACTTTAAACGGTAAAAAATTAATCATAATAGTTTGAAGGGTTATTGATGGTATAATCAAGACCAAATTTGAAATGATAACTCCTTTTAAATAATTTATTTCATTTAATATAATAATAATTTATTTCAAATGGGGAAACACTGGCCCCGGCAAAATCAAGTAGCCCCCTAAAGCATCAATTGTAAATTTATGTCCATTCCCATTGTCATTTTCTACGACTTTCGCGGGAGAGACTTGGAAAAATCGAAATCTTCTTTTTCTTTTGCCACGCCTAATCCCGTTATTTGGGGTCGGCCCTTCTCGTACCGCGAAATGGAAATGACATGGAGTAATCTAAATAATCCTACTATCCTACTAACCTACTAATCCTACTAATCCTACTAATCCTGCTAATCCTACTAATCCTACTAATCTTACTATCCTACTAATCCGACTAATCCGTCAAATATAATATAAATGCAAATGTTAGTTTGTATATTTGTCTGTTTACGCTTCAACTACTGAACCGATTTGGATAAAATTTGGTATGGATATAGTTTGAGACTCGTGAAAGGACATAGGGTACTATTTATCCCGAATTTCCCTCTGGGAACTAAGCCCGCTATCTAACATAATAAAAACTCACTCTGACGCAGGTAATGTCTTTTAACCAGCCCGGAGGTAGTTAGGGTCAATTCTATTCAACTAGCCTAGATAAAGCTGCACTTTGAAAATCGAAAGCTAGATATTTGTTAAGTATGGATTTTATACTGCATATGGTTAAATTAGAAACTATGCAGAAAGTGTTTAGATGTGGAACGCTTTCGAGTAATTCAGATGCAGATAAACTATCCCTTTAAATTCGTATTCATAAAAATCTACTGTCGTGACCTTATCCTACTATTATTGACCGAGCGAGCGAAGCGTCTCAGTTTCGAGATTAGCCTAAAATTCTTTTGTCCGTCTGTCTGTCTGTCTGTTCTTGCCTACAGGTCGCATTTCTTAACCGATTCTCATGAAATTTTGTAAGCAGGTTCAGCAACTAAATAGAATTTTTTTGTAGAGCCAATTTTTCGAAATTTTTCAAAATGGCGGAAATATGGGGGTTTTAAATTTTTTAACTGTCATACATCCGCCATTTCTAAATATTTTCAAAAATTTCATCGGACTTTTTTGTTGCCATTATAAAAACGCATTTTTTTTATTTGAACAACTTTTTTGTCTGGACTACTTTTTATACGTTACCTATACTTAAACGGGTTTAGGGTGACTCGCGAAGTCTAGCTGACTGAGCCGTGACAGATATACAATACAAATCTTCTTACAAAATATACTGTAACGATATGGGTGAATTCAGTCCGGGTTACTGAACAACTTTCTTAAAAATGCATGTCTCCCACAGGAATCAAACCCGCGACTTCCAAATAACAAGGCCAATGTCTTGACCACTATTTTTAAGAAAAGAAAAAAATTGACAAATATTTGTTGCGTACATTCAATACCATACAGTTCACAAAAAAAACAATAAGTAGATGTCCAACAAAAATTTTAAATTCTTAGAACTCGCTATGATTTTTTTTTCATAAGTTTACAAGATTGACTTTATTTTGTCTAGAATCGTATGACTTTTTTTTGTCTTGCGTGTTTACAGTTTTGTTTAATTTGTTTAGTCGGTTAATTGTGTTCAATTGTCGTGTATTGGATTGCTTGCTTGCTTTGCTTGGTAGTAGAAGATATAATCGCAAGGTCTTAGTTCGTGGCGAACTACTAGTATATGGCTCGGCACAGCATGGTAGCTTATTCTCATTCTATTTTTGTCAAATTGTCCATTTCACTCTTACCCTTATATCTCATCATCATCAGGTCTTTTTGTCTCCACTGCAGGAGCACCACCCTTTTTGTACTACCAGAGCTATACTTGGCCAGAGCAGACAGAGGACTGGCCTACACTCCCCACGCTGGCCAGACTTGTTCGAGAGGTTCTATTGATGTTTATATGCTTTGGTTAGCTTGTGTTTCCTAAGGCGTCTTCTACAACATCCATGGGAAGATTTGGAGTGTTCCTATTCTACTCTGCCGGAAACCATACGGTGATCCCTTATATCTATCTTGATGCAATTCAGGGTTTCCATAGTCTCCCTATATTTCAAGTTACTTTCAGCGCAACCTCACAAAAATTTACCATCCCAAATCAGTCCTAGGATGGTAAAAATAAGCTGGACTAAAAAAAATACCAATGAGGAGGTCCTGAAAAGGGTAAGAAAGAGTAGGTGCATTCTTAACGTAATAGAGAATTAAAGAGGAAAGATGTTAGGTTACCTAATATGACACGACGATTTCTTTAAAAAAACATCATTGAAGGGAACATAGAAAGAGAAAGAGGACCAGTTGTGAGAATTAAGCAAATGAAGGAGACGGTGAACGTCGCGTCGTACAGCTAAGTATAACGGCTGGAGGACTAGAGAGACAAATGAAAGAAAATTCATAGGACACCGACGAAAGCATAGCTCTAAAATAATATTAATTAATATGCTGTCAAGTTTAGAAGTGCAGACAATGCTCAAACAGCGCTTTTTTAATTAGTTTTGTTAAAGAAGTTCGAATAATTACTCTAATAAACACGATGAAAAATTTAAAATTCTGGGAACTAGGGAAAAAGACGTGATAGATAACGTACTATAGTCTGTAAATATCGATATACCTGTATGTATGTATGTATGAAAACATATTATGAAGAACGCCTTTTTTAGTTTTTTAGGAAGGCCCTTATTGTAGCAAAACTTTAGCGTTTGTATAATTCTAAACTTAAAAAAAATTAAAAAGGTATTTATTTACCTTGCCCACGTACCCAGAATACTGGCAGCATTTCCACGTTGGATGGCAATGTTTATCTTTTGACATAGATATAGTCCAGCCCTCCAGACACGGAGAAGTCTGATAAGTTTCCTAAAAATAATATTATGACCTCTTTCAACTCAGCATTTTCCCAGTTGCATCCTTAGCTGTAATATTGCCAAGCCCGGGGTCCGTTTAGAAAAAAGTAGGTATATAATACTAAAACACTCCCAAAACACAGGCATTTGCCTAGTCTGAGAACTCTATTATTCTTAGTTGTAAGAACTGTGTTGTGTTTGCAAAAAAAAACATTTTTTATACCGCAGGTTAATTTTTAGGCAGCTGCACTGCAAAAAGTATATCGCAATAAACAATTCTAAAACATGCTAATACTCTCGTTAGTAGCCAGTAAAAGCAAATAGAGAGAAACCGCAAACCACACACTATGATATTATAAAGTGAAATTACTATATCATAATAAGTTGTATATAATTTATAACATACGCGAGCACCGTCATTATATGATCTACCGTGTCACCGTCGGCGAGCGTAACTAGCTTACGCGTTTTACTTTATAGTCCTAGAGACATGAATAAAAGTAAGTTTCGATACGTCTACTTTTTCGGAGTTTTATATTCTTACTACTATATTGACCTCCGTGAAGTCAACATGTTAGTCTACCAATTCGCAAGCACTGCGTTATAAAATATAGAATCGTTGAATTAATATTCCGTAATATAAGTTACTTCTTTGGGGCTACCTTAATAAGTGTGATTTGTTTTATCTATTTATCATTTATTTTTTACGTTGACCTTAAAGTTGCAAAAAAATAAGAAAATCCTTTTTTTTGATAACTCACTCGATACCTTTTGAATTCAAGAGGCAGCGTTAAATCTGCTCCATTTTGGTGTGTACCTGTGGCACTCTGACAATTAAAGGCTCCAAACGTGGCCAAAACAATATACAAAGATACTTTCTAAAAACACACGTTCCTTCTGGCACAGTTGAATAAAAATTTATAACGCAGCACGTTCACTATAATACTGTTTTATTTAGACGAAAAAAATTATTATACATATAAAATTTTCTTAAATATAAAATTAAGATTTAAAAAAACTAAGTCACTACAATACACTACAAACTAATATTTACAAATAATAAAGGCCCGGTAATTGTTTACCCTGCGGTAACGTGCCCAGAAAGCTGGCTTAGAAAATAGAGTAAGAAATAAACCTTGGTTTAGACGTTCATTATTGAATTAATATGAACATGACCCAATGCACTCTTGTATTTTATTCGAGATAGAATGAAAAAAGAATAAAGATGTCAATCAAAGAATCTCCTTGAAAGCTTTTAAATAACTAAGACAAAAAGTTGTTTCACTGTTCCTTGGACTACAATGCGCTTTCTTTTAAAAAGAAATGACCACGGGTACCCTCCGTGATGTAACCTCAATTTTTTATTCAGCTCTACTCAGATGTAATGATTTTCTTTTTTTTTACAAATACCAGAGCGGTTGTTACGTCACTTTTCTAGGTCAATATCAGTGCTGTCTGTTAGGTTTTATTTTTTTATATGATGATGATTTGATGTACATGATATGAAAAGCTCACATTTTTTCTAATTTTTAGGGAGTTTTACTCTATTCAGATTGCCAAAATGTTGATTTATTTTAAGCTTTTGAATTGTGAAGGATTGTGTTTAGATTTATACTACCATCTTCCTATTGATATCATTATTGAACGAGTGAGCGAAGGTCTATGGGTCTATTTGAACAACTCAGCGTTTGTATGTATTAATGAAAGAAAGAACGATTTTTTTTTTATTTGGTACAATAAATAGTACTTGAACGTATGTTTGTTTAACGGTATCTCAAGTATTTTTGAATGGAGCTTCGTGAAATTTGGTGGGCGTGTAGAAATAGCCAATACAAATTTTAAGTTTGAACATGAGCCAAATCGTTTTAGTGGTTGCCAAGATATTTGGTTCAGTTATGGGTTCGCGAGTTTGCAGTTAGGGGCGAACTAATACGACTAATTATTAACCGAGTAAACTGTTGGATTTATTAATTATATGTAAACATTATAGATGATCTGTAGATTATGGCCGGACTTATGCTTGACCCTCTCTGTGCGTGACATGTTGTACTTGTTTGTTTGTTTGTTTATAAAGCTTTATTGTACACAAGAAAGAACACAGATACAAATCAGAAAAGTAAACATACAACGGCGGACTTATCCCGTATAGGGATCTCTTCCAGTCTGTACGTATTCGCTGTGTTGTGTCTCTATAAAGTCCATCCTCTTTAATCTCGCTTGTGTCTTTATTGAAAACCATATAACCCATCACAAACGAAGTTCTATGTATGTATGTTTGTTTAATGATAACTCGAGTATTCATGAAATATGGTAGGTGTTAATAGCCAATAGATTTTTTAAATTCAAACATGAGCCAATCCGGTCAAGAGGATTGCAGAGATATAGGATCGTGTGTTCACAGTTTGGGGCAAACTACTAGTTACATAAAGCAGAAATATATTATCAGACTGACCCTAAGTTAATAAGATAGAACTAAAAAACATCAAAAATTATTTGTCATTACACATGCTATTTTAAGCTTTCTTTTTGCAGACGGATATCATTATCATTTTAGCCGCACAACGTCCACTGCTGGACATAGGCCTCTCCCAAGAATTTAGAAAATTTCCGACACGAAAATCATATTCTGCACAAAATTATGCAAAGAAAATGCATTTCATGGCAGTTTTATCTATGTTCACTTTCAATATGACAGTTGCAGATTGTCCATTGACACCTTTATATTAAGCTTGGTTCATACTTAAGGCAGCAACAACGTCACTACACTAACTAATATTATAAAGGCAAAAGTTTGTGAGTGTGTATGTTTGTTACTTCATCACGCGCAAACGGCTGTACCAATTTAGTATGGAGCGAGCTTACACCCTGGATTAAAACATAGGCTACTTTTCCACAGTTCCTTCTTTTTCTCACCATTATGATCCAATAATTATAAGTGACTCGCGTAACGTTAACGTGCGACTAGTAACAACCCTGTTTTATAGGCATTTGATTCTGTGCTATTACTAAAACTTAAAACTAAAACTCAATCTTTATTTATTGCGAAACTGTGTTTTAAGATGGTACATAATATGGTAATGTATCAACAGTTTGCCCTTTCAGGCATGCAATAGTGACTGTGTACATCTCTCCGTCTGTCTGTGAAATTATATAATTTCAATTTTTGCAGCTGACATATTTGTGATTTTAGTATTTACCTGGATGATATTTTTTTTAATATTTAGCTTCGCAAATTTTTATGTTTTTGTATACAATTCTGCCTTAGAAAGTGTATGCGTTACGTCACGTGTTTCCGAGCTGTATCTACTAGGCTTTCAGAATTCACGAGAAGGTGTCAATAAACTGTGTTCTGAAAATCAATACAGACGAGAACACACAACGATGCACCGATGCACTGCTCTAGTGTAGCTCAATTTGTGATAGCTCTATCCTAGTTTATGTATGGTTCAGAAGAGGACGGGGGATGTAATGCCTCCTGTTTCATTCAGGGAGCCTAGTACAACTAGCTTCATTCCACGTGACATCCAATGGGCTGAATTTGCTTTAAAATCGTTCATAAGTTCAGGTATAAGTAGATGAGGAATGTAGTTAAACCTCCTGTATGATTCAGGGAGCCTAGTACAAAACTAGCTTCATTCCACGTGACGTCTAACGGCCTGAATTTGTAAGGAAAACTAAAATACTGGGAATTTCTTTATTTACTTTACTTGTATAGTTTTTAACTTATAAACATAAAGATAGAAATGAAATAAATAATAGCTGTATACTAATAAATAACTAGTTTATTTCAATTATTAGAATTTTGGTTTACAATTGCTAGATTTTGTTGTTGTATATATATGCTCCAAATAAAGATTTTTCTATTTCTATTTTGAAAACTTCTTTTAACCAAGGAATGCCTGTAGTAGGAGATTTCGCTCTACCATAACCATTCTGTTTGTATATAATACTAAACATAACTATTAATAAAACACTAAACTAGATATAAATACAATAAATGACATGAAATTGTGATACCTTCTGTGTGATTCTGGGAGCCTAGTACAACTAGCTACATTCCACGTGACGTCCGATGAGCTAAATTCGTAAAAAAAGTTTTTTGTTGGGGTTTACGTATACGTAAAAAGTAAGTATAAGTAAACTTACTATTATGTATCTCCTTTGAGAATCACGGGTCTTTTCACCCCGGTCCTTTGAGAGGCTTGCGTGGGGATACAGATCCAACACGTAGAGGCACTTTGGAGAAGTTGTTGTCATGTGGCGCTAAGTAAACTTACTATTATTATTACACTTGATTGGAACGAAGTTACAAAAAATTTAAGCCCCTAAAAAACTCCCAAAAATTCCGGCCCCTTTAAAAGTTCGTGACGGAAAAATCTCACATATTTTTACCTACTCCTCATCCGCCAAGTCCATACCATCCGAAAAGGAACTTCGTGTTTATATCTATGTTGTTTATTTTATACTCTATCTATAACGTCTTCATCTCTAATGGGGCAAACAGAGCATTGGTCTTGAGATTCTAAACGTACAGAGCCCAGGGCCGCCATACTCTCGTACTACTTTCTTTACAGACCAGGGACTTATGGGTAAAGAAGTAATTATTAAAAATATACTTTTTTAAATAAACTTTTATCTGAAAACTCTCCTCAAGATGAATCAAACGAGTCCAAACTCGATGGAATTGCGTCGTTTCATTACAGAGTTCCCATGGCCATCCTCCGGCTCCATCATCAGATCAGCTTCATGCTACTATAATATTGAATTGTCACGCGATACACAACATTTTAGCTCAATCGGAAACCGGAGAGTGGGTCAAATTTAATTTGCAAGATTTGATAACAAACAGAACGACAGACAACGGGACAGGCGAACTAAATAAAAGCTTGTAAAATATGAAGCTTTTTATCATTGTCACAAAATTTATAAATCATTGTATAAAAAAATATAGATAGTTTTCATGTGCTACAGACTTTATAGAGCTAGCGAAAGCGAATAATATGAAATAGGAGCCAGTGTGACTTGACGATTATTACGAACTGCTTTGCAGTAAATACTATGCTTTGTGCGATTGTTGAGTAGTTTTTGACATTGTTCGACAACTTATAGCTTATTAGAAGAGAAAGTAGGAATCTTGAGTTTGACGAGTTTCTTACATCATTTATACTTCCCATTTCCACAATTTACTGCCCATTTTCACTTCTCTTGCCCATTTTGATCTTTGCGGGAAGAGAAGAAGAACTTTTTCTTTAGTTTAATTTATTTATTTCCTACATTCAAAATCTAAAGATTTATAGTACGAAAAGTACAACTTAATGCTAAGCATTGTCTACCCGTTCACCTTTGAGACGTAGCAGAAAGGATGGTAGATGGGTCTTTTCTCTCAGGTGAATATGGAAGAGTCAATAAATTAAAACTTATTAAGTTGGTACGCTTTTCAGCCACGGGTCCATGAGGATCCGGTCCTTTGAGGCGTTCATGAGACCAAAGCCAACATGAAGAGGCCTAGTACCTTTTTGTCTAAAATGTGAGATAGCTGCATCTACGGAGGTCTATAGAGACCATGTGGTTTCCGGCAGAGTAGAATAGGGCCACTCCAAATCCTCCCGTGGATGTCGTAGAAGGCGACTTATGGAATACAAGCTAAACAAAACTTATAAACATCAATGAGATCTCTCCAATCCGTCTGGCCAGCGTGAAGAGTGTAGGACAAGTTCTCTGGCTGCACTGGGCAAGTATGGCTCTGGTAGTACAGAGAGGGCTGTGCTGCTGCAGTGGAGACAAAAAGACCTTATGATGATGATGGTGATGACGAAGGTCTATCCCATAATGTACCATTGAGATGCATAGTAAAGGACAGTCCTCCGTAGCTGCCGAACTATTGCCAGGGACGGATTTACTTGGTTTGGGCTATGTGAAATATGTGGATGGGATGTTAGTGAACCGGATAACTATTACGGCGTGAGATATGGATATCTTCCAAAAATCACTGACAACAATTTTGTCCTGGTAGATCGGGACTTGCTGCTTGTTAGCTTCACTCAAATAAAACTTATTTTTGTGACAGGTTTGTTTTCAAAGAATGTCGGAAGACACCGGGAAACGGCTTCTACTGTAAAGATTTTAAACTATTAACTTCGATCACCAGAGCTAGTCCCGGTAATCCTACCAAGCTTGTTCTACCAGTAATAGTTCTGGGAAATTTCATCCCAACAGATCTACCGCTTGGCTGTGACGTAATAATCATTCTAATGGGAATATTATTAATCTCAATAGACTTACTTACTAGAGATTCCTTTTTACCTTTTGCCGTGCGTTTGTTGATTATGGGCAGATCCTCCCTATATAAGGAGAGGCTTTTGGTCTAGCAACGGAGCCGTAAAAGATGTAACGAACTAATTATTAATGGCCTAAACTACCTGTATTAAAATTTATTGTTGGCATGAACAACATTATCAAAAATAGTTTACAAATTCAGTATTCAGAACTTTCTTACATATTATTTTCATAACTATGAATATTAATTATATTTGTCACTGTATTAATATTCAATTCAAACATAGTATTGCTTTCACCGGAATGCAAATATTCGCGGAACAGTTCAGTTTTGGCTGGGCTATATAGGGCAGATGCTTTCCGAATTACTCATGCATGTGTATAAATTAACCGTGAGTTGACAATTACAGATAAATTATGACGTCATTATACCTGACGTAATAAATTTTTTGAGCACATTTTATAAGTTGGTCGCCTATAACTTTTTAATATGTTAACCCTTCTTAGTTCTGATATTCCTTTAAACTTTTTTGTACTTGTTACAGCTGTAATTTTTTTCTAGTGTCCATAATAATAACCGTTTAACAGATAGAGGATTTTTTTCGAGACTTTGTTTTACCACTTTTACCCATACTAAATTACAGCTTTCTAGTACTTACAGCCGAGGTAAATGGCAGATGGATAAACAGACAGACACACAGACGGACATGGCGTAACCTAAAAAATAAATAAAACGACTAATCAGTAACCAACAGTTTTATTACATTCGGTTATAAATTACAAGATTAATTTATTGACTCGTATATAAAATAAACTAAGAACATATACATACAAATACTAAGACGTATATAATACTATGAATTATTTATTTACATTGTATGAGCACCATATTTTATTATATTTAAAAATTATAATAATAGGATGAAAATAATAAATATTTGAGATCAGTAACCTAAGTCGTTGTAATAAAATAATGAATTAACAATAATATTTGGCCATTTAATACTCATAATAAAATTAAGAATAAATAAATAAATGCCATGTTTATTTACATTATGTACATAGATATTGCAGTAAAATAATATATACAAAATAAAAATAAATATATTATACGTATATTAATAATATATCAAGACAAATATAGATATATTTTTGTAAAGGTATAATGTATATTAAATAAATATAATATATACTGGATACCATTGTAAATAAATTATATTATCATAATATCGAATTTAATTGTTTTTTATTGTGAATAATGTGTTTTTTATAATATTCATCTTAATTGTTTTGTTTACTTGTTTCTATAATTTTTAAAAATAATTTTATCGTATTGAATTTCGGGGAGAAAAATATATTGAATAAGAAAATGTAATAATAAATACATAATATCAGAAATACATGCTTATTTGTACACATAATACATATATACCAGCATATTATATTAAAATAAAACATAGCTATACATACAATTATTATCGTAATTATATTTTAGTATAATACACGTATATATTTAATATATTAAAGCAAACTCCAAAGTCTCTCGTAAATTGTACATAAATATTACATACTTAATTAAATATACTGTTGGTCTCATTAATAAATTAGTAATAAATTAAATAATTTACGAAGTTTCCATTCCATTAGTAAGAGTATTGAGGTACTTCCAAAAATCCTAGAAAATAAATATCTAACTTACAATCTGTCAATCGCGCAATCTTTAGTCCATTTAAATTAAGCCATATTGTCGATATTACAACTGGATATACAAAATCCCGATCATAATCATAATTTCAAAGATCCAATCAAATAATACTGACCACTAAGTATATTCAATTTTTTTTGTAGAGATTTTTAGAATTTCGAATGCTTTCAAATCTCAGATTTAAAAAATATACTTTGATTTCAATTTGATACTCGTATGGATACTGGAATGTCATTCACAGGGTACGTTCTGAACCGTATATTGTCATAAAATTATACGTACAGCACCTATATTATACGACGGCTGTTCTCTATTCGTAATTGTAGCGTTGGTTGGATGATCTGGTTATTGGGTGTACGCCTTGTACGCTAAGTCGTGAGACTTCTCGAGCGACCTGAAATTTAGAAAGAAATCAATTTAACACATTTTTACTAATAAGTACTGCCTCTGTGGTAGAGCGTTCGGCTCATACCTGGAGGTCGCGGGTTCGATTCCCGGCGGGGGCAACGACTTTGTGTTGTTGTCCTAGTTTGGTTAGGACATTGTAGGCTGATCATCTGATTGTCCGTTAACCTGTCGTCTGTGCAAAACACCAGACACAATAGTAAAACAATGCATGTCGACCGGATTTCGGTCTGCTCACAGATGACAGGATAAGTAAGATGATCCGTGTGCTTCGGAGGGCACGTTAAGCCGTCGGTCCCGGTCACTGTCTTTGACGTTGGTCGTTACCTAAAACCATGTCAGAGGCCTTTAAAGCGGTTTAAAAACTCTGACACTAGTGTTAGTCACTAACACCCACAATAAGAAGAAGATTAATAAGTACTTTTGTTACTACTTTCAACAAATAAATTAATAAAATAAACAGGAAAACTAACTAAAACTAAACTAAAAACTTAAATTACTTGTAATTAAAAAAGTCCTGGCAAATCGCTGCCCCATAGTAACGGGCCCAGGAAGCTGGAAGCATTAACATGTTCTATGGCAATGCTTATCTTTTGAGCCAGATAAAGCCAGCCTTCTGGTCACGCCTGATTTCAGTAAATTTTCGGGTGACAGTGATATTTTCAACAATAATTGTTTAATTTTACATTTGCTCAGCTCTGGTACCTAGCAGGAAATATTAATCTTAACATAACAATAACAAGTAATAAATAAAAGCAAAATTTAAGCGTGGTACAAAGTAAGTTTCAAACTTGTACTTTAGTACTATTACTTCAAGTTCTCAAAAAGAAGAACCGGTTTAATGTAAAATATGATATTTTAAAAACAAAAGAAATTCAACAGAAAAAATTGTAGGACTCGAGCACGGACTAATCCTAGTTGTAGAGTCTGTTATCTTTACCATCAGCAAAGAGCCTTAATTTGGCTACAAATGAACAAAATATTCAGCGAACTTGCATGTTTTGCAAAATTGCGTTGTCAAAAATGCTTTTGTCCGGTACTCAGGCTGTTCTCGCCTACAGGTCGCATTTATAAACCGACTCTCGCCAAATTCGTGACACGGTTCGAAAATTATATAGATTTTTGTCAGTTCAGTTTTTCGTAAAAGAAAGAAAAAGCTTTGTTACATTTTTGAATTTTTTTTTGAAAATGGTGGAAATATAAGGGTTGAAATAATATTATATTTCAGCTATTTAGAAAACCTTTCAAAAATACCACAAATCTTTTTTGTTACCCTTACGAAAAACTGAACTGACAAAAATATCATTTTCGAACCGTCTCACTTTGGCTAGATCATCGAGGCGTCTCACAAGAGTGGCGTCACGCAAACTTTTTATTTGAACAACCTTTTTATCAGGTAAACTTCAGCGGATCGGGGTGACTCGCAAGGTCTATAGCTCACAGAGCCACTACTTATATAACACACGATGTACACACGGACAAAAATATATTCATTGGTACGGTGTCAAACAAGTATCACAAAAAAAAATCAATTCCCTCAAAATATTTATAAAAATATTGTGATTTTTGTGGCATCTGTTCTATATAAGAGCATCTCTTCTTTATCCTATTGTGGATGTCACAAGAGACTTCTAAAGGACAGCATTTTGCACAATTTCACTTCCAAGCAGAGTTCACGTCAGGACGACAGGGTGGACATAAAACCACATTTAAATTATTGATTTCAGTTTTTTGCCCTTACATTATACGATCTTCAATATTCTTGGGTGATCAATATGTTTTTTGAAGATAGAAAACTAATTTTCAGCGCAATATTAATGTATTTTACTGGAAATCTGCTTAATTTGCAATAAAATACTGTGCTATTACGTGCAGTATGCTAGGCGCAGTACTTCAAATCATCAGGGGTGGTATAAGTAAAAATTTGACACCCAAAACGTCTTACATCTCCACCGAGAGTACCAACTCATGGGACTCCCTACTTCCACTGTTTGAGAGCAGCTTCTTTAGCCCAATGATACCAGCCCACACCAGCGCCAATTTTGACACTATGAGGGCCTTGCAAGTGAGCAGCGCCAATAGGTTACTCCATCAAATAATATGTTATAAGAACGATAGTGACGTCTTATTGCTATGTCAAACCAAATTAGACTTTATCATCTTAAGTTTGTGCTCAATGTTGTTTGACAATGAAACGCGGATACGCAGTGACATTCGTCTTGCGTAACACTTTGGAGAAACCCCCAGGGCTCCAAAGGCCAGTGGCACTAACATACCACCAATCAAGCTTAGGTTAGGTAAGGATTTAATACTCTAATTATCTCACCTGCTCCACCCTGACCCTCCATGGGCGCCAGTCGAGACCACTACCTCATGGGACTCCCCACTTCCACTGTTTGAGAGAAGCTTCTTTAGCCCAATGATACCAGCCAACACCAGAGCCAGTTTGGACACGATGAGGGCCTTGCCAGCGAGCAACGCTAAGGCTCCAAAGGCCAAAGGCACCAGCATACCACCAATCAGGAGAGGGATGACTAGAAGGGGAGCCAACTTCTTCCTTCTGCCACGTCCCTCTTCCGTCTCGCTTTGAAGCTCTGAGCCGGGGAATTTGACCTGAAATTTGGAGAAAATATATTTTTAGCATGTGTAATTAAAAAAATATGAATCCTCCATTTGACGCAGTCGAGTAAAACAGGACGCAATTCATTCTGGAAGTTGGACGTCTAATAATACAGTCTTTCATCCAAAGTTTTCAATATAACCAAGGGGAAGCAAAGCCAAGGGGAAACCTGGATCCAGCTTTTTCTGTCACCTAGTTTTCGGGCGCTGTATAGAAGGTAAATTTTCAGTTATGTTTGCTATCATCATTATTGTAGCAGTCACAGGAAGGTCAAGGTTTTTCAAAACGATCGATTGCAAGGGGTTTGTTATGTTTGCTAGTTCTTCCTTTATCAAGTGTGTTAAAGTAGGTTATTTACCATGGTGCAATAAATTAATTTGTATTTGTATTTGTAACTTTGGCGTGAAAATTTTCAAGCTACTTTAAATCATCTGACATAGCTCAATGACTGTCATCTAGTGATACAACAATCCTTATTACACACTAGTGAACTGGTGTGCTGGTTTCCTCACTTGTTTTCCTTTAACGAAAGCAAGTAGTGGTATGTATATAAAAATGGTGTTCATGAATACGAAGTCAGAGTAACAAGTCGCGCCTGGTTATTGAATTTATGTCTGACAGACGGTGCCTAAACCGCTCAGCCACCACCACTTTTTCAAAATATAAAAATGGCGTCAAATTAAATGTCATGTCAAAATATAAAAGAAAAATGGCGTAAAATTTAACTGGGCCGATTTCGACAATGTCGATACCTAAGCAAAGGTGATAGTCCAACAATTGATCTAAGGTGCAATAACTTTATAATTTTTCCCTGTAATAATAAAAAAATACCTATTACTGTAATCAGTTATTATTGATTTATTAAGAAGCATTATATTTTCTGACCATTTCATTTAAAAAGACTGCATGCACATTGGCAGCACCCTCACTATATGACTAATTTTGAAGGGCACATTTTTAAAGATTATAAAGTAACTCATCAAACGGATAATTAAACATCCAACAGATCTAATAATAGTTTCTGTCTAATTCCACAAGACGCATGCGTGATAATATCAACGTATGTAAATTATAAAAATTTTAACGTTGAATATTAAAACAAAAAGTTATAAAAACGAAACACGAGTATTGAGTTCATTACAGAATACATTTGAATGCATTAGCGCATCTGCAACTAGAAATGCATTTTGTCACGCATAAACTGCACTAATTAGAAGAAACCGCAGTTAAGTAGGATGGAGTCAGAGCACTGTTTAATAGAGTGTGTCTTGTAAAAAAGTGAAGATCAACTAATTGCATGATTACTAAGATACTAGAAAGCCCCGTCACGGTGCGTCGACGTACGGTATGCGATTTTTTATGCACTTCGTGATCGCATCGGCCATTTATTGGCTTAAAGACTTTTTATTGATTTAAAAAGCAGAGTATAACTGAAGAGGATACGGTAAATTGGAAAACAAGCATTAATCATATGTACCTATCTCCGTTTCAGAATACTGTTATTTCGTTTAATACGTTACTTAAAGCGCGTTATATATAGATGCAGTGGTGCTATTTTTCAAACGCGGAGCGGAAACGAACTTTTTTTGTATGGTAAAACCAATAGTTTAGGTGACTCCTCGTTTCAAAAATGGCACTTCAGTTTCTGCTATCACAGTGTTTTTGCACGAGTCTAATTTGATAGAAATTAGTGAAGTGATAAATTATTATTAGGATATGTCTACACACTCATTTTGGGTGTCCGCAGGTCCCTTTTTGTGGTTTGACGGTTAAGTTTTATTAGTAATATATATTTTAATTTCTAATATGAAATGATGAAGTACAATAACGATGATAAAAATAAAATTAATTCAATTGAAAGTGATACCTGTAACACAGCTTACACACAATAACTGTTAGGTAAAAAATCAACTGCTTGTTCTTCACATTAATGACAATTTACTGCACGAAATTATTTTAAATTGACAATTAAGCAGCAATTAATATTATGTACCTAATGATAATAAATAATACAATACTTCAACAATTACTGTAAGTATTGTTACGATTATAAGTAAGCCATAACATAAATCTGCTATAATAATATTTTAATTATTATAGCATAATATAATAATAATTATTATAAATCATTATTTTCCTTACGAATAAATATAAAAAAAAATTGTTCTAAAAATAAAATTAAGAAAACGTTTCTGTTTGATAAGCCCGAAAAACACACAGTGTCAGATCAGAATTAGCCTCAGTGTGAGTCCAACCTAATACCCAAAGTGAGTCATTAGTCATATAATTTATGTAAGTAACTTATTTTTTATGATCATTGCGTGTCATGTTTAATAATTTTACAGAATTGAAAATTAACTATTATTTTAAAATACAGAATTCTTGTACTGGTAAGATAGTTATTTCCTTTTTTCTCAAATAATTTCTCAATAAAAATGCAGATTAGAAAAATGGCCCAAACCGGTAGATCAATGACTGTTTTAGTTTAAAAAGTAGTTATACGCTTCACGTCTTTATCTGGAAGTACAAGCTAAACCAAGAATAAAAATATCAAAAGGACCTCTGGCCAGCGTGAAGAGTGTAGGCCAAATCCTCTGGCTGCTACGGCCAGGTATTGGCCCTAGTAGTCTGTAGTGGAGACTAAAAAGACCAGATGATGATGACGTCTTTATCTTTAATGGGACAGATAGAGCATTGGCTTTGTGCCTCTAGACAGGCAAAGCCACAGAATAACAGTATTACTAAAGTGCAGAAGAAGCACTCTCGAATTTTGTTTGCACGCCTAGGTAAAAACCTAGCGTGCGTCAAATGGGCTAAAATGTGCTTTATAAGATAAGATAAGATAAGATAAAATTTCCAACCAACTAAGTATGATCAAAAGTACATTTCAAATATAATAAAGTAAAGTGATTTCTTCCAGCCAACCTTTGAGTAAAGAAGACTATAAAAGATGTGGGGGAGTTGGCGCAGTTAGAGTATTACAGTGTAGAAAAATACAAGTACCTTTACAATCAAATAATAGGAGTGCATACTATAACATATAAACGAACAATAAAGTAATATAAAATGCATAAACTATAAAATTGGTACATACGAACATTAAGGAAAGTAAATAAAAATAGCCAGTGGAAAGAAAAGAATATAATATATATCTGCGAAGTGACGATCCATATCCCTTTAACTGTAGCGATAATTTTTTTACCAATTTTAACCTTATGTCTATGAATAAGCCTCGTTTGAGGGGCAACTTGCTTCATATCTAAACTGCAGGGTGCTCTAATCTAATACTCGTAGTAATCTGACAAGAACCCTGGGCCGCAAGAACTAAAGCCCACTTTTAGCGTAATGGTGGCGAAATAAGGTGTAAAAAGACATCAAAATAGTGATAGATATTCAGCTAAATCACTTAATAAATTGATTTGCATTTCTGCACATTCCCTTGATCGTCTTTTAAGATCTGTGCGGGAGTGAAGCAGGTGGAACATTATAAGTTTTTTCTCTTATTCCAGATTAGCACGGACATACAATAAAATACAGAGAGATAAGTATTTAAATTACAACAGCATTTACTTTTACATTATTCAATAATAACGAGTTCAATGACACGAGCAATGATTTTAAAGTATTGCGATTCTTTATTAAGATAGAAAGTTGACTAATGTTATAGTACTTTGCCTTAAACCAATACACATCCAAAATAAAGTGGTCCCAGTATTTATTTATTATCACCTCCTCCTCCTTCTCGTCCGTGGCTTAGTGGTCACCACGCTAGTCCGCCACCCAGAGGTCCCGGGTTCGATTCCCGGTAAGGGCAAGTTAGAAAATGACCTTTTTCAAATCGTACTGGGTCTTGGATGTTTATCTTTATATTTATTTGTTATAAAATATAGTATCGTTGAGTTAGTATCCCATAACACAGGTCTTACACTTACTTTGGGGCTAGCTTAATCTGTGTAATTTGTCCCTATATATTTATTTATTATTTGTTATTTTCAACCTTTATTCTATTATAGTACAACTATTAATTTAACAATGAGCTAAAAGCATTTTCTTCTTGTCAAGTATAAACGGAGAAAATTACACGATGCAAAAAAATACATTAAAAATACTTTCTATATAAATATATACATTAATTAGAATGAATATCTATAAATTCAATACATACACATACTATATATATACTATATAAAGAGAAGAACTAAATGATGACGAATTTATGAAGAAAGGGAGTTCAATATGTCACTGTTCATCAATGATAACTTATTTTGGGTGTATAATGTCTTTAACCATCATCATCATCATCATCATCACTGCTGGACATAGGCCTCTTCCAAGGATTTCCAAAATGGCCGATCTAAAGCGGCCTGCATCCAGCGCCTTTTATATTAAGACTCAATCATACCATAAACGTAAAGTTCCATGAAGGAAGAGCGGGTAAAATGGAACGATGTGCGTTGTTGGATGTCCGGTAGAAAGTCACATGTCTAGGTCGTTTCGACCGAATAAGTAGCGTCGCTTTTCTGTTAAACAACATGCTATCTGGTACTTTATCTCGTAAACATACGAGTAGATATACTAGGTAAGTTGAGATCAGCAGGTGAAGAAAATTGTAAGATTGTCTCATCTTTTTAGGGTTCCGTAGTATTAAGGATCCCTTATTGTTTCGCCATGTCTGTTTGTCCGTTTGTCCATCAGCGATTTACTCAGAGACTATTATTACTAGAAAGCTGGAATTTAGCTTCAGTATGTATGTATGTTAGTCACGACGACGAAGAGATAAAGTAAATCCTTTCAAATATGTTAAGGATAGCTTTTTTTTTCTACTCAATTATAACGATGTCGTTGAATAAGTCTTTAAAAAATTTTGTGAGTTCATGAACATCACTTTTCAATTTAGCGGTGAGTTTGTCAAATATTTGATTATAGTTAGAGTGCATTTTTTTGTTAGAGTCAGGTGTGTGTGTCGCCCCCCCCTCTCCTCAACGGTTGTATATGGACACGTGAAAAAATTAAATTAGCCTCACTACCTCTCAAGTATTATAAAAGCGAAAGTTCTTGAGTGTGTGTGTGTATTTTTGAGAAAAATTGGTATGTAGGAAGCTGGATTAATAAATAGGCTACGATAGGCGCGGGTAACTACTGGTTGTATAAATAACGAAGTTAAAAGGAACACTGTCAGAGCAAGGCGATGCTTATGATTGAAGAGTTACAATCAATCAACTTATAAAATATACTCAGTTAGAAAATTTTATTTCGTTTACTCAATAAAAGGTAATTTTATGGATTTACACACAAATGGCCTGCCTCCGTGATCCATTTGGTCAAGTGATTCGGAGGTCAATGGTTAGAATTCCACTGGGAAGTTTACTTTGTGAAAAAGTTGTTTACAGTCTGGTTATGTCGCAGTCTTGACCTGATCACCTGATTATCCGTGTTTCAAAAGGCTCGTAGAAACTGTGGGTCTCGAACGCTATCTAGCGTTTGCTCAAACCTATCTAAGGATTGGTTCGGGTGTAGGTACCCTTTGGGTTGCGGAGGTTAGACGACAGTTGCTCAGTGTAAAAAATCAGTATCCCCGTCAAATCACCTAGGTTAGGTAGCAGACCCGGGGATCTGAAGAGTTACTGTTCAGAATGCTACCGGGAATACGCTTGAATAATTACGATGAATTTACACACAGATCTGTAGGTATAATCTCGACTTACATAATCTCTATGCTCTTAAAGTGTGTACAAGATAACATAAATTTAAAAATGTTGGCATCTTAATATTGATTTACAATTAATTGCCAACCAAATTATGCGGCTTTACGAGTTTTCTAAAGCACGAATTCTCTCACGTCATTTCCTACAGCACCGGAAACAACCGATAATAGAAACAGTTATGCAACCATGCTTTTATTAGATAGGTTTCCTGGATCAAAAACAAACTATTAGGTACTGTAAATAGGATAAAACTTCACAAAATATTGTCACTTGCTAGTGATCAATTGATAATATTAGTAAAACATATATTAAGAGCGCTACTTTACTCCAAGAAACTATGACGTCATAAGTCTTTATTTCATACAAATCCCATAGAAAATGTAACTTCTCTTATTGCTAACTAAGGTTGAGCCAAAAGTATCTTAACGGGTAGCAATATGGTGAGCATTCACACAGAATATCATCATTATCATCATTAGGTATTTTTAGTCTGCAATACCAGAGCCATGCTTGGCCAGAGCAGCCAGAGGACGTCTCCTACACTCTCTACGCTGGCCAGATGGATTGAAGAGATCTCATTGATGTTTATAAGCTTGGTTTAGCTTGTTTTTTCCAAGTTGCCGACGTGATTCTAAATCCCAAGATTTATTTGTTCTTTTAGACTGGAATGGAAGACTTTTAAAGTAAGTTACATATATTTTTTTTAAGTTTCAATGTTTAACGAAATAATAAATAAACTTTCTTTCTCCTAAAAACTGCCGTGACATAATATTAGATAATACTATTATGACGCCCATTTTAATTGGCTATTAAAATGTCAAGCGCTTTAAACGCCTGTTGTGAATATTAATATACAACTTATTCTATACAAGGCTGTCATTATAGTTACATCAGTGTGTCTTTTCTATACCGGTATGTGATAGACTTTCTTTGTAGATGTATAACCTTGAAATTTAAAAGGTCAAGGACAGTAGACCGCCGTGTTAGAGTACAATTTATTTTTCGCCGAATTTTAAAAAGGAGGGTATCAAATTCGACCCGTATGTTTTTTTGTATGTATATTACGCGATATTTATTTTCGCCACTTATGAACCGCTTTTGATGTTTTTTTTTATTGAAAGCTTTTAGCATAATTTGGTTTTTGGTTCCATTTAATTTGGGAAAGATATGATGAAGTCATTTGAAGTTAAGGGAGAAACTCAATGAAAATGTTCAATTTGTAAAAAAGCTAACTGTCTAGCTATCACGGTTTATGAGATACAGCATTGTGACAGACAGACGGTCAGCGGAGTCTTAGTGCTTTGGTCCTGTTTTAACCCTTTGGGTATGATAACCTAAAAATACTTTAATAGATTTTGAACAACCTATGTGACCGTAACAATGCAAACGATAAATTATCCAAGTTGTGTCAAAGTTTCTAAGGAACTGGAAACTAGCAAAAACATAGTCACTATTATCAGCATACTCAGCTGGATATAGGTTTTTAATTTTTCGTGCCATTTTTCATGTACAAGTAGGTAATATATGTTTTTAAAGTTGACTATGTAAAAAGAAAGCATTATGATAAACAAATGAAAGAAGATTCATAGAGCATTCCTCATAAATATACCTCTAACTTCATGATGTAAATGATAAGTAAAAACGTATTAAATAGTAAAAATGACAAGATACAGACAAAAGCAAATGCATACAGCATTACTTAATAAATAAAGATGATAAGTAAAAACGTGTTAGTCAATAGAGCAAATGGACAGTGAATCTTATATGATAACATGTTTACCAGTTGATGGTAAAATTATTTGAAAAAAAAATCAGTAAAGGCTCAATTAATGCAATTATTATAATACAAGGAATCAATAAAAGTAACTGAAGCATAGAGAGGAACACTTAAGTTAGTTAAATTATCAAGAGATAACGGTTAATGATATAAAATATGTTTAGTATATACAACGAAAAGATGCTTTAAAATTTGATTGGTCTTATCACTAAAAGAAACTTGTTAATATTTTTTTTGAGATAATCATAATTATCATCACAAACCACCACCACGCTAAGCGTGGCCTTTTAGCCTAACGGCTCTGGGCTCTGTCTACCCCGTTAGGGATATAGACGTGAAAATGTATCTGTATCATCATAAAACTAACTATTATCACCATCTCAAAACTTGGTACAATTATTGATGAAATATTAAAAATGTACAAAAGTAAAACAAAACAGATGATCTCATTTTCTTTTTAAAAGTTTAAAGTCACTAGTATTTAATAAAACAATAACGGTTATTTATTTGAAAACATCATCAATTACCTGAACAGTATGCGTCTTCATGTATCCAATGATCTTGTCCATGATAAGGTTATCCAAAGACCCCTCATCCAAACCTCTTGGCACTGCTTCTTCTACCACCTTCTCCTCAACAACATTCTTATCCTTAACTATGGTGACCCCACTTAGTAAAGACAGCTCGTCACTCTTTGATATCCTTGTAAGGACCTTAGCTAGTTTCCTCTTCAAGCAATGAGCCAT
This sequence comes from Acrobasis consociella, assembly GCA_963555685.1. NCBI lineage: Eukaryota > Metazoa > Arthropoda > Insecta > Lepidoptera > Pyralidae > Acrobasis > Acrobasis consociella. The sequence goes on from OY743127.1 coordinate 5,652,249, forward strand.
ATCATTGCCACTACAATCCTTATAGGTTTCATATGCAATTTTGAAGTCTCCAAGGACCGAGTCATCTGAACTTCTACTTTCGTCTACTTTGTTTTGGTTTGTGGTTGCCGTTCTCGCGCTGACAGCTATTGCTAGGGTCAGGATCAGGAGGTAGTGTGGTACCATTTTGACGGCGTTTCCACAACGTTGACTATAGACACTGTGTTTAAATCTAGAGCACATGGAGCGTTTATATGCGCTTGGTTTCACGGTACAGTGGTCGTTGCTAAGAGGGATGCGTCGATGCATTTATGCAGTTGCGATGGACTGGTCGGGAGAAAAGTGTCTGGAATTTTAAAGGTCTGTAGGGACTGATACTTTGTCAGACTACAATTTTAGGGATGCTGCAATTTTTTTTGGGTTACTTTTTAATGCAACTTGTCTTTTCAATACAATTGAACATCATCATGTTTATGCTTTGGAGTACTGTTTATTTTTACATGGCAGGGTTCATCTCCATTAGTTTAACTGATTCACAATCTGTATTCGGCTTAGAATGCGTTGATAATCTTTGTTAACTAAAGTTCTGACAAGGTAGTTTTGATCTTAATTTTTTAAAATATTTTTTGTCAGACGATTGTGATTAAATCGTTTTTAGAAACTGTTTGCAAATTTTGTTAGGTTGTTGGACTTCTTATTTGTTTAATTTAATGTTTTACAGGTTGCATTCGTGGCTTCTGCTTCTCGAGTCGAAAGGCTACCCAAATACTATATTGTTATTAAAAACAACTACAAATAAACCTGATCCTTGTTTAGCTGTGATGCTTTGTAACACCAGGGACTAGACCAGATACCAATAAAGTGATGATTCATTTACTTATACTACTACGTTGTTGGTTGTTGTTCGGAGTATGCCATTGTCTTTTTTGATCGATTCTATTCCTTAATCTTAACCCTTATTACGAAACTAGTAGAAGAGAAAAGAAATGGTATAAAAAATCAGGAATTTCGATAGTTCTATTCTCCTCTACCGTCACCACTAGTAGGATATTTTATTAGATGAATTATTTATTATCTCAAGTGATTCTGCTTAAAAGCTAAGTGGCTCTTGTTGGTGAAGGAGGTATGTGCCAAACTTCTTGGTCTTCAGCGTTACTCTTTAGCAACTTCTTACTATTTTTGATATGACATGACTCCTGCTTTTTCTTTCAGTTGGTCTACATAGGTAGATCTTTTTTGTTGATATTTCTGGATCTCTTCTATCCTTTATCTTTCCGTCTAGTACATACTTAAATTATCTTTAGAGATAAGATAAAGTTTGCAAACTGCCAATGTTTTATGCATTGAAGGTTTAAACCTATGGGACACTAAATGGCAACACAGTGAGTCAGATCAGATTGACTGTTGTTGTTGGACCATCAGTTGACAGGTTAGTTGGCTCCATCGAAGGGCCTGACACGCCCTGATAGAGCGAGATAGTCTGATTGCGACTTCTAAAAGAAGAAAAAGATAAAAGTGCCGTGTTTAGTCTTTATCACTATATGGTTATATGCACACTTCAAATTGCATATACTCGAATTGTACCAATAGCCCGACCATGAAAAAAATATACGTTGTATCATTAATTTGTCTTTCACTTCTCCCTGGTCGCTCGGTAGCAAATCTACACTACTTGCATATTCTAAATCTTTGGCTTCATCAAATGTATCCAATAACAGCAGCTAATTAGACTTGACTCTGCTGCCATCTGTTGTCTTAATAAATATATAGGGACAAATTACACTGATTAAGCTAGCCCCAAAGTAAGTTCAAGACTTGTGTTATGGGATACTAACTTAACGATACTATATTTTATAACAAATACATATATAGATTAACATCAAAGACCCAGGACAATTTAAAAAAAAAAAAACATTTTTCAACTTGCCCTGACCGGGGATCGAACCCGGGACCTCTGGGTGGCGGACCAGCATGGTGACCACTGCGCCACGGAGGTTGTCAAAGTTTCTAAGGAATTGGTAACTAGCCAGACATCGTCACTATTATAAACATACTTAGCAGGGAGGTCTCTCATTTTTTGCCATTTTCTACGATTACATAAGTATATGGACCGTACCAAAATACAATGTTTACAATGTGTAAATATTTTTGAAACCCCTCATTTGTTAGCACTTCCAACAAATAAAATAAAGTTTTCAAAACTTTTTTCTTCATCATTGTACAAAGCTGTCAATATTTCCAGCAAGATTGAAACCATGCATTCAAAGCTGTCAAAATAAGCAATTTACTGAATGGTGAGAAATGTGTATTATATTTCTAGTCAATAGCTTACAATAAATCAATCTAGTTAGACATAGTGATTTTCTGGTACTGATTGTTTGTATCTATACATATAATAAAACAGTAAAAAAAGTGTGTCTGTACATTAAATATATTACCAAAAAAAATATTGGGGGCGATGGAGATGTAGTAATAGAGTAAGAATTTAAAAAAAAATGTCTGTCTGTTTGTCTGTATGTCTGTTTGTCTGTTTGTACACGTTAATCTCCTGAAATACTGGACGGATTCGAATAAAACTTTTTTTGTTATATAGCTATTAAGCCTGGGCAACATATAGGGTATAAGTGGTTTGGGAAAATGGAACATCTGATGCAGAACCATAATAGTCCAGCTAAACTATAAGAGATATAAAAATGCCGCCTTTGTAAAAGTTGTTCAGCCTGATGAGCATTTTCCAGAGACATTAAGTCCACGCGAACGAAGTCGCGGGCTTCGGCTAGTATAATAATAAAGGACCACAATGTATATTTGATTCATCATATCAGCCACAGGAAGTCCACTGCTGGACATAAGCCTCCCTCAAAGGATTTCTAAAACGATCGATCGGAAGTGGCCTGGATTAATGATTATTATTTGATTAATGATTATTATTCGCCATATTTCCTTATTCTCCCAACGCATGTCAACTTACAATCATATATAACGTACATAATAGAGTTACATGCAAAGGAAGTACTCAATGATTTGTACCACGATGGATATCAATTTGTTACATTGACACGTCGTAATTTAGACATGCTTTTTAGTTCATTTGCTGAACTGGTTTGCATAGCGTCGGCCACAAAGGCCGCGCTTCAGAAAAAGATTGAACGAGTAGACCATAGCATTGCGTCTTTATCATCGAAACTAATTTATCAACATTATCATTATCATCAGGTCTATTTGTCTCCACTGCATGAACACGACCCTCTCTGTACTACCAGAGCAGCCAGAGGACTTCGGCCTACACTCTCCTCGCTGGCCAGACGGGTTGGAGAGGTCTCATTGATGTTTATAAGCTTTGCTTAGCTAGTATTTCCTAAGTCACCTTCTACGACATCCACAGGAGCATTTCGAGTGGTCCAATACTAATTTATCATAACTTTGCCTAATACCCAGTTTTAATAGGCATCATAAATAATAATTTAATCTTATTACTATTCCACTGATTATTTTAAATTTGCCAAGAAAACAAACAAACTATTTTTTTAATTCGGATTCCTGCGTTTTTAAATCAGGTGTCTATAGTCTATAGCAATATACTGATATCATCTATATAGAAAACCATATGGACAATAAAATAATTCAAGTTAATATTATGTATGCAATATAAGATATAATTTGATCTGCATATTTGCATGATTGCAACATCAAATACAAAGTATTCGATTTCTCGATGACTTGAAATTACTTTTAATTTCAATATTGTGAATTTTTCTCGATGAAATCAGAAATAATTATATACACGCAACAAAATGCGCGAGCAGACTTGCACTGGACTGCCCACTTGTCACACGCATTTTATTAATGTGCATCAGCGAACTATAACTCTATGTAAGAGTAACATATACATTCATTCATTCCAAAAATAAATACCGGTGTGATATTTATTGTCCAAACGATTTCTTTAATGGGTATTCTGATGAACAGACGAAACCCACGAAATTTGTACAGGGTCATCAGCTCAGCTCGTATCAGCTGATCCGAGTTTGTATGTAAAGCCAAAAAAAAATTTTCTTAATTTGATTTATGTTTCTTGAGGAAAGTAGTTCACTATCATGGACTGGATAGGCATGACAAATGGAAAAATATTTTTGGTCCATCAGTTAGATCATTAAAAAATATTGTACACGTATTTTTTCTTTTCTCTTTAAAACCAAAAATGACAAAGATACAGCGCATATAAATTTCGCTTGACGTCACGGCTGGGTACGAATTTTACATAAGTGTGACGTCAAGCCCCCACTCCGGAACTTTGACGCTCCGTATCTTTGTGAATTTTTACTTTTTTGGTAAACTGAAAAATAAGGGTCCATTATTTTTGGATTAAATAAAAGATGGACTAATTACAATCATACTTTTTGGACAATGTCGTATTTTAGTTTATTTTGTTAGACCTTATTTATAGAAGCTATTTTTGTGTGAAGGACGATCAAGCTACTCAATACAGAGTAATTATTAACCTCAAACTAAAAAATTCTTAAAAAACTAAGCCAATATTGACCAAATAACAGAAAAATGCCGTTGCACATATGTAGGACGATAACGCTACCGATAGAGAGCATTAGGTTCTACAAATCTAAGAACATTCCTCTAACAGTTTTATTCAGAAAACTTGAAGTAAGTACAAGAATTATACAATTATCCAACCATGACAATTTAACGATCACTAAAGTTATGAACACTGGAGTTAATACAAAATATTATGTTTAAAACATAAGAAATGTAGTTTTTTATTATTTTCGGTCAGATTAAACCAACCATGCCTTCATTGTGTCTTTCTGAATTTTTACTTTTTTGGTAAAATCTATACATATAATAAAACAGTAAAAAAAGTGTGTCTGTACATAAAATATATTTTCAAAAAAAATTTTGGGGGCGATGGAGACATAGTAATAGAGTAAGAATTTAAAAAAAAATGTCTGTCTGTTTGTCTGTTTGTCTGTTTGTCTGTTTGTACACGCTAATCTCCGGAAATACTGGACGGATTCGAATGCAACTTTTTTTGTTATATAGCTATTAAGCCTGGGCAACATATAGGGTATAAATGATTTTGGAAAATAAAACGCCTGATGCAGAACCATAATGGTCCAGCTAAACTATAAGAGATATAAAAATGTCGCCTTAGTAAAAGTTGTTCAGCCTGATGAGCATTTTCCAGAGACAAAAAGTGCACGCGGACGAAGTCGCGGGCTTCAGCTAGTAAAAAAATATGAGTCTTATATTTTGGATGATCTGGAAGACGGACTAATTACAGTCATAGTTTAAGACCTTTTGCCACCCCTATTCATAGAAATTTAAATCTACATATTTATTTAATTATAAGATACCTATCTACTAAAATATTGTTTTTGTTGACATCACTGTCAAATAGTCTAGTAATAACGTAAACCAGATTTATGTTTTTTTTTACGCCAGTCGGCCCCTCATGAGCTTGGCATATAAGCCGATTTAAAACATATACTTACCTAGCATTGTTATTGCATTTTAAGTGATGCACAAAACTGAATTTCGTTCCCACTCTGTAAATAACCTTATCTTACTATGTGTATAAATGTATCTTACTTGTGAACATGCCGTGTGGTTTCTGGCAGAGTGGAATAAGACCACTCCAAGTCTTTCCGTGGATGTCGTAGAAGGCGACTTAGAAAATACAAGCTATTCAAAGCTTATAAACATGTCTGGCCAGCGTGGAGAGTGCGGGACAAATCCTCTGGCTGCTCAAATCTGGCTCTCTGCATGAGACCTCTGCAACCCGTCTGACCAGCCAAATTCTCTAGCAGCTCTGACCAAATATGGCCATAGTAGTAGAGAGAGGGTCATGCTCTGGAGACTATAAAGACCTGATGATCAGTCAATATGCCGAATTGCCGACTGGGCTAGCCAAGACGACGCTATAATTTAAACACAGACAGATAAGATGCCGTTGTCTGTATGTATATCGGCCGATCACGTTAAGATCACGCTACCGACCGAGAATACGTATATTAACAAGCTAGATCAGTTGGAAAAAGAGCGGCGATCTCAAGACGATACTCGTATTTATAGTTAGGAATACATTTTTGCCATATTTTTTTATGTTTACTATTTTTGACAACCCGAATCCGGAGGCTCTGTGTTCAAACTGCAGCCAGGGTAATTTAGAAAATGGCCTTTTTCTAATTGTCCTGAATCTTGGGTGTTTCATAAAATACAGTATCATTGTGAAAATATCTCATAACACAAGCTTACGCTAACTTTGGGGGTAGCTCAATCTGTGTGATTGGCCCCTATATATTGATTTACTATAAAGTTACGAATACCATAACCATAAGGTGTAAAAATACCTGAAGGTGTAGGCTGTAAAGAGACAGCTTATAATCAACTCTGTTGGACTATTTGGGTGCTTATAGGCCTCTCCCAAAAAGGTATAAAGACACAAGTAAAGTAACAGTAAGTATAAAGCAAGCAGTTCGTTAAATAAATTAAATCCTAACTAAAAACTTATGATATGCTATTTCACCATACAATATAACATTTTGTAGCTTTCCGAGTCAAAGCGTGCTCAACCATGATAAAAAGAAAAATACCCTTCATGTAATAGTTGAAGCAAATAAAATTTTATTTTTCTTACCTACCACTTATATTTTTTTTTTCTAAAAACCAATTTCCGGTATTAGACGTAGACAAATGCAACACAGTTTTCTACTTAATCTATTGACCATCGTTATATGCTAAATGCACCTCTTTATGTTTCAATAAATTCTTTAAAAATTTCAATCCTAAATAGTAGCCATACTATGAATACGCACATTATTTTCACTAGCGTATAGTATACTGCACTTTACTGTTCTACGCTCTGTAATTGAGTACTAAGCATTGCGTTTTAATTTTTTGCTCAACTTGGGAGGTCTTATTAATGCCGTTACAGTTAAGTATCGTGTTTGTTATGAGTATCCCACTGTGAATTTACGCAGTGGGATACTGAGAGATATTTTTAATACTTGGAGGAATGACTGTTCATGTTCAATATATTGAAAGTTTTCCACGAAATACATCAGCATCACACAAGTCAGCGTCTTTTCATTGGTTTTAAAAAAAATATGTTAAATAAATTCCTCTATCCAAAGACGTAATCCAAATTTATGTATGACATTAGATAAAAAATACGAAAATGATTTCCGATCAAGACCACGTAGTTGCGCCCGTCCAAAACTGCCGCGTGACCTCGATGAACTCCGGCTGGCTGGCCGGCGACGCCTGGAGGCGGTACTACTAAATGATCTCAGAATTTAAAATTATATCTCCGTTTCCTTTCAAATCATCATCATCATCATCATATCAGCCACAGGAAGTCCACTGCTGGACATTCCTTTCAAATGATTTAATTCAAATGGAGACATCTCTGGGAAGAGGTCCTTGAAAATTTAACAATGAAAAGACTCATTGGAACTAACATATAACCTTCTTAATGTTCCGGCTGCAAACGTTACTACACTTGCGTGTGTATCTGTAAATCTAGTTTTCTAATAATGTGAGTAACACAATAGTTTTGTTATAAGATCTTTCGGAATAAGGTCTGGGAAACGGAACTGGTCTCAATTTGAAATAATCAGAAATATAATAAATTACAAATAAAATGTCATTCGTGAGCACAAATTATGTAATTTTTCTTTACTTACATATTACATACTTAGTCAAAATGCGTGGCTTACCCGATACACAAGGACCCATTGGAGGTTAAAAAACCTCTAAATTCAATTTTTGAGCATCAAAAGTACATAATCCTGCATTACACCTATAGTTTCTTAATAAAATACATACATATTTCCATGTCTGGAGTAGGCAGATACTATAGATTTCCACTTACTACAATCCTTGCAAACCTCTTTTGCTTAGTCAACACTCACAACTCTGTTCATACATGCTCTCCAATTATGGGTACTACTTACATCACCTTTCTTCAGAACATCAGCAATTTGGTCGCAGAACGTTCATCGAGGTCCGGTTCTCCGGACTAAAACTATTAATTCCATCGTATTATTTCTAACAAATTTATTATGTAAGTTATCGATGTAACTTAATCGATGCAGTCAAAAGCTTCCGTAAATTGAATTATGTAACATCACATCTGCATCATAAATGAGCACATTTGACCAGAGCGAGCCACATCACAATCTAATAATTTTTATTTCAATTTATTTATTGCTGTTCACATTGAACACCTTTACTTCATAGTCACTTCTTAAAGAAGTGACTATGAAGTAAAGGTGTTCTAATAAATAAATGTTATAAAGAAGTGACTATGAAGTAAAGGTGTTCTAATAAGTAAATAATAAATAAATGTAAATCTACTTATATAACGTACATTCATCCATTATACAAACCAAATAGCCCTACATCAAAAACAGACAAAAATGCGATCTAGTATCGGCAAAGATAAGATAAACCTTTTGTTTCGGTATCTATAATGTTATATGAGAAAAAGAATCGCTTTTCCTTAATTTATCTAACTTCTTGCCGACTAATATTAAATTCTAACTGAAACCGTCGAAAATTTGGAATATTATATTAATCCTTACTTCATTTTATTAAAGCCCAATATGTGCAGGATGTGAAACAAACTTTTCCACGCTCAACTTTTCATCGAAAAAAACGTTTGCAAAGTATCTAACATGGATGAACATTGAAAAAGTTTTCAGCCGAAGTTATTTCCCGTTTCCCGCAATCCCAACATGATATCCTTCAAATTAATTAAAACCGTATGTAGGTGTGTGGGAATTACCAGGAACTCCCGGTAATTGGAGTGTAACCTGCTTACCGGTCCCGTAATTGGTTTGTAATTGGTATCTACTAAATTACGACGGAGTGGGCTTACTCTTAGGCCCAACGCAGACGACAGACTAATCCGTGACGCACTTTTTAGTTTGTGAAGATGCCCATGCAATCATATGCAGTAACGCAAACGAAGCGCGCCGGACTTTTTGCGCGTCGTGTCACATCACAGACTAAAAAGTGCGTCACGGATACCTAGTCTGTCGCCTGCGTTGGGCCTTATAGAGGAGGATGAGGTCAATGCGAAGCAGCAAATTCATTTCAGTGATGATACTCGTATGCTATACTCAGCAGGTACAACATAAACAGCAGGTACAACATAAACCCTGATAGGGCATTGCAACAGAAAACAATGGAACAGTATGCGGATTTTTAGTTAGTATTTATGAATGCTAAAACTATATTACCTATGTTACCAACTAAATAAAGATCAATTTTTCAGGTAGTTTTTTAGATAATTTGATTTTTTTTTTATACAAAGTCAGTGTTATATTTACCTATATTTTATTTCTAATAAAATATCATTAATTTTTTCAAACTTTTTAATATCTTATAAATTGTTTGTCTACATTTTTTATTTACTGACGTGATTATTTTATACCTAATATATATTATTATACTATAAACCTACATTACCACTCACTCACTGACTGACTGATTGACATAGTTGTTTGCCCTGTTGCGGGATTGGTGGGGTTTAGGTTGATGTGTGGTCGTATAGAGGGTGCTCCAGTGAGTACCAGAAAAATCTGACATTTGAGGATCTGCAGAAACCTGATGTGGAAGGGGCACGGCCTGCAAAAACGGCTGGGGTTGGGGGCGTGATTTTTTTTCCAGAATGTGGGGGGTTGTAAGCAATTTGACGACCGTCATTTGTTTTTTAATTTTTTTCAAAATCCAAGATGGCCGCCATACAAGGACAATTTTCCTCCATACAAAATTACCCATTTTCTGAATTGGAAACATATTTTAGACTACCTCAACAGCCCCACGATGAACCGCGGGCTGCTTGCAGCCCGCGCAGCGCCCGAAAAGCTAGTTATAATATATAAACCTACATTACCACTGACTGACTCACTGACTGATTGACATAGTTGTTTGCCCTGTTGCGGGGTTGGTGGGGTTTAGGTTGATGTGTGGTCGTATAGAGGGTGCTCCAGTGAGTACCAGAAAAATCTGACATTTGAAGATCTGCAGAAACCTGATGTGGAAGGGGTACGGCCTGCGAAAACGGTTGGGGTTAGGGGTGTGTTTTTTTTTCCATAATGTAGAAGATTTTAAGCAATTTGACGACCGTCATTTGTTTTTTGTTTTTTTTCAAAATTCAAGATGGCCGCCATACATGGACAATATCCCTCCATACAAACATTTCAAGTAAATTGGCGCAGACTGCGAGGCCGCAGGCCGAGCTGCGGAGCGAGGGCGAAGCCCGAGCTCCCCCCCCCCCCCCCCCTTTGCCACCCCCCCCCCCCTACAAGTAACTTTCACGAGGCCGCAGGCCGAGTGATGCGAGCCCGAAGGGCGAGCTGCGGGCGAGGGCGAAGCCCGAGCCACTATCATAAAGCGCAGCGTCTTTTTTTTTTTTGGAAATCCAAAATGGCCGCCGAAAGTCAACTGCCTCTGATTTGGCTGAAAATCGATATTTATATGTAATTTGACCCCAAAAACCCAAATTCAATATTTTTTTGGAATCCAAGATGGCGTCTGGATTCTAGAAAATTAAACTTATTTCGTTTATAACGTCTCACTGGGACTTCGTAGGGGTCTGAAATTTTGCATATGGGGGCGAAGCACCCCGCGGAACTCGGAACTGGAATCAGATTTTTGATGCAAGATGGCCGCCCCCACACATATTTTGATGTTTCTTTTACTGACTGCAGTTTTTACCCATTTTCTCAACTGGACATGTTCTTTAGCCCACCTCAACAGCCGCACGAAAAACCGCGGGCTGCTTGCAGCCCGCGCAGCGCCCGAAAAGCTAGTTATAATATATAAACCTACAATACCACTGACTCACTGATTGACATAGTTGTTTGCCCTGTTGCGGGGTTGGTGGGGTTAAGGTTGATATGTGGTCGTATAGAGGGTGCTCCAGTGAGTACCAGAAAAATCTGACATTTGAAGATCTGCAGAAACGTGATGTGGAAGGGGTACGGCCTGCGAAAACGGTTAGGGATAGGGGTGTGATTTTTTTTCCAAAATGTAGGGGGTTGTAAGCAATTTGACGAGCGTCCTTTGTTTTTTATTTTTTTTCTAAATTCAAGATGGCCGCCATACAAGGACAATTTTCCTCCATACAAACTTACCCATTTTCTCAACTGGACATGTTATTTAGGCCACCCTAACAGCCGCACGTAAAACCGCGGGCTGCTTGCAGCCCGCGCAGCGCCCGAAAAGCTAGTTATATTATAATATATAAACCTACATTACCACTGACTGACTCACTGACTGATTGACATAGTTGTTTGCCCTGTTGCGGGGTTGGTGGGGTTAAGGTTGATATGTGGTCGTATAGAGGGTGCTCCAGTGAGTACCAGAAAAATCTGACATTTGAAGATCTGCAGAAACCTGATGTGGAAGGGGTATGGCCTGCAAAAACTATAAAGGTTAGGGGCGTGATTTTTTTTCCATAATGTAGAAGATTATAAGCAATTTGACGACCGTCATTTGTTTTTTGATTTTTTTCAAAATCCAAGATGGCCGCCATACAAGGACAATTTTCCTCCATACAAATTTCATACAAACGGCCCCCCAAGTAACTTGGCGCAGCCAGAGGCCAAAGACCAAAAGCAAAGCCCTCCACCGCGAGGCCGCAGGCCGAGCTGCGGGCGAGGGCGAAGCCCGAGCCACTCCCCCCCCCCCCTTGACCTCCCCCCCCCCCCCTCCAAGTAATTTTCACGAGGCCGTAGGCCGAGTGATGCGAGCCCGTAGGGCGAGCTGCGGGCGAGGGCGAAGCCCGAGCCACTCCCACAAGCGCCGCTTTTTTTTTAAATTTTGGAAATTCAAGATGGCCGCCGAAAGTCAACTGCCTCTGATTTGGCTGAAAATCGATATTTATATGTTTTTTGACCCCAAAAATCCAAATTCAACTTTTTTTTTGAAATCCAAGATGGCGTCTGGATTTTAGAAAATTTAAATTATTTCGTTCATACCGTCTCACTGGGACTTCGTAGGGGTTTGAAATTTTGTACATGGGGGTAAAGCACCCCGCAGAACTCGGAACTGGAATTAGATTTTGGATCCAAGATGGCCGCCCACACATTTTTTCATGTTTTCTCAACAGACTGCAATTCATACCCATTTTCTGAACTGGAAACATGTCTTAGCCAACAACCGCCGCAGGAAAAACCGCGTGCTGCTTGCAGCATGCGCAGCACCCGAAACACTAGTTATATTATTATATTATATTATATTATATTATATATAGCTACACTTACCACTGACTCACTCACTGATTGACATAGTTGTTTGACCGGTTGCCAAATAGTAGGGGTGATGGTTTATGGTGGAACGTTCAGGGGTGAGGGGGTCGAGTACCAGAAAAATCTGACATTTGAGGATTTGCAGAAACCTGATGTGGAAGGGGTACGGCCTGGCTAAACGGTTGGACCTGGAGATTTGACCCCATAGACAAAATAAAAGGGGTACCTGATCAATTAATTTTCATAAAAAAAAATCCCCCCATACAAATTTCATACAAACGGCCCCCCCAAGTAACTTGGCGCAGCCCGAGGCCGGAGGCCGAGGGCGAAGCCGGCTCGCGAGCCCGAAGGGCGAGCTCCGTGGCGAGGCCGAAGGCCGAGCCCCCCCATTCAACCCCTTCACCCCCCACCCCCTCACCCCCCATTTCCCCTTCCACAAGTAATTTCCCCCTATCACGAGGCCGCAGGCCGAGTGACGCGAGCCCGAAGGGCGAGCTGCGGGCGAGGGCGAAGCCCGAGCCACTCCCGTAAGCGCCGGGTTTTTTTTAATTTTTGGAAATCCAAGATGGCCGCCGAAAGTCAAATACTTGCGATTTGGCAGAAAAACAATATCTATATGTATTTTGAGCAGAAAAATCCAAATTTGAATTTTTTTTTGGAATCCAAGATGGCGTCTGAATTTTAGAAAATGAAATTTATTTCGTTCATAACGTCTCACTGGGACTTCGTAGGGGTCTGAAATTTTGCATGTGGGGGTAAAGCACCCCAAGGAACTCGAAACTGCATTCAGATTTTGGATCCAAGATGGCCGCCTACACATTTTTTCATGTTTCCTCAACTGACTGCAGTTTTCACCCATTTTTTGAACTGGAAACATTTCTTAGCCAACAACCGCTGCACGAAAAACCGCGTGCTGCTTGCAGCACGCGCAGCACCCGAAACACTAGTTATAATATATAAACCTACATTACCACTCACTCACTGACTGACTCATTGACATAGTTGTTTGCCCTGTTGCGGGGTTGGTGGGGTTTAGGTTGATGTGCGGTTGTATAGAGGGTGCTAAATGGAGTACCAGAAAAATCTGACATTTGAGGATTTGCGGAAACCTGATGTGGAAGGGGTACGGCCTGCAAAAACGGTTGGGGTTAGGGGTGTGATTTTTTTTCCATAATGTAGAAGATTATAAGCAATTTGACGACCGTCATTTGTTTTTTGTTTTTTTTCGAAATTCAAGATGGCCGCCATACAAGGACAATTTTCCTCCATACAAACTTACCCAATTTCTGAACTGGAAACATATCTTAGCCTACCTCAACAGGCCCACGATGAACCGCGGGCTGCTTGCAGCCCGCGCAGCGCCCGAAAAGCTAGTTATAATATATAAACCTACAATACCACTGACTCACTGACTGATTGACATAGTTGTTTGCCCTGTTGCGGTGTTGGTGGGGTTTAGTTTGATGAGCGGTCGTATAAAGGGTGCTCCAGTGAGTACCAGAAAAATCTGACATTTGAGGATTTGCAGAAACCTGATGTGGAAGGGGTACGGCCTGCGAAGACGGTTGGGGTTAGGGGTGAGATTTTTTTTCCATAATGTAGAAGATTATAAGCAATTTGTCGAGCGTCATTTGTTTTTTTATTTTTTTCAAAATCCAAGATGGCCGCCATACAAGGACAATTTTCCTCCATACAAACTTACACATTTTCTGAACTGGACATGTTATTTAGCCCACCTCAACAGCCCCACGATGAACCGCGGGCTGCTTGCAGCCCGCGCAGCGCCCGAAAAGCTAGTTATATTATAATATATAAACCTACATTACCACTCACTCACTCACTGATTGACATAGTTGTTTGCCCTGTTGCGGGGTTGGTGGGGTTAAGGTTGATGTGTGGTCGTATAGAGGGTGCTCCAGTGAGTACCAGAAAAATCTGACATTTGAGGATCTGCGGAAACCTGATGTGGAAGGGGTACGGCCTGCAAAGACGGTTGGGGTTGGGGGCGTGATTTTTTTTCCAGAATGTGGGGGGTTGTAAGCAATTTGACGAGCGTCATTTGTTTTTTTATTTTTTTCAAAATTCAAGATGGCCGCCATACAAGGACAATTTTCCTCCATACAAACTTACCCATTTTCTGAACTGGAAACATATCTTAGCCTACCTCAACAGCCCCACGATCAACCGCGGGCTGCTTGCAGCCCGCGCAGCGCCCGAAAAGCTAGTTATTATAATAATATATATAAACCTACAATACCACTGACTGACTCACTGATTGACATAGTTGTTTGCCCTGTTGCGGGGTTGGTGGGGTTTAGGTTGATGTGTGGTCGTATAGAGGGTGCTCCAGTGAGTACCAGAAAAATCTGACATTTGAGGATCTGCGGAAACCTGATGTGGAAGGGGTACGGCCTGCAAAAACGGTTGGAGTTAGGGGCGTGATTTTTTTTCTAAAATGTAGGGGGTTGTGAGCAATTTGACGAGCGTTATTTGTTTTTTGTTTTTTTTCAAAATCCAAGATGGCCGCCATACATGGATAATTTTCCTCCATACAAACTTACCCATTTTCTGAACTGGAAACATGTCTTAGCCTACTTCAACAGCCGCACGAAAGACCGCGGGCTGCTTGCAGCCCGCGCAGCGCCCGAAAAGCTAGTTATAATATATAAACCTACATTACCACTCACTGACTGACTCACTGATTGACATAGTTGTTTGCCCTGTTGCGGGGTTGGTGGGGTTTGGGTTGATGTGCGGTCGTATAGAGAGTGCTCCAGTGAGTACCAGAAAAATCTGACATTTGAGGATCTGCAGAAACCTGATGTGGAAGGGGTATGGCCTGCAAAAACGGTTGGGGTTAGGGTCGTGATTTTTTTTTCAAAATGTGGGGGGTTGTAAGCAATTTGACGAGCGTCATTTGTTTTTTTATTTTTTTCAAAATTCAAGATGGCCGCCATACAACGACAATTGTCCTCCATACAAACTTACCCATTTTCTGAACTGGAAACATAGCTTAGCCTATCTCAACAGCCCCACGATGAACCGCGGGCTGCTTGCAGCCCGCGCAGCGCCCGAAAAGCTAGTTATAATATATAAACCTACATTACCACTCACTGACTCACTCACTGACAGAGTTGTTTGCCCTGTTGCCGGGTGGGTGGGGTTTAGGTTGATGTGCGGTCGTATAGAGGGTGCTCCAGTGAGTACCAGAAAAATCTGACATTTGAGGATCTGCAGAAACCTGATGTGGAAGGGGTACGGCCTGCAAAAACGGTTGGGGTTAGGGGTGTGATTTTTTTTCCATAATGTGGGGGGTTGTAAGCAATTTGACGAGCGTCATTTGTTTTTTAATTTTTTTCAAAATCCAAGATGGCCGCCATACAAGGACAATTTTCCTCCATACAAACTTACCCATTTTCTGAACTGGAAACATATCTTAACCTACCTCAACAGCGCCACGATGAACTGCGGGCTGCTTGCAGCCCGCGCAGCGCCCGAAAAGCTAGTACCTAATATAAAATTTGTGAACTCCTGGCAACAACTGCATATATTTAAATTTAGTATTTATTTTTGTCTCATCTACATGACTAACCACTTGAGAGTTTCGATGCAAGAATTATCGATAAACGACAAAAATGGAACTAACCCAAAAAAATTCAAAAAGTTCGGTTAGCATTCAATTAAATCATATCATCTGTTCACTTGGGCCGTACAATAAGCGGACACTGTTATTTTATTATTTCTCCATATGAATGGGTTATAAAGGACTAAGTAAATCAGATAAGTTGCAACGTTTTAATGAGATTTTCGTCCTAGGCGCCCAAAACTGCACTTGTCTTTATTAGGAAATTTTTGACTCTCTCTCTCTCTCTTCTCAGCATATTCCCAGTTGCCTCCTCAGCTGTAATGCTGGGAAACCTGGAGTTCGCTTTCCAGTTTTTTCTTCTCTACTTTGCTTAGTCTTAAGCATCCTTGCTTGTAAGACTCGCTCGCATAATTCATCCCTGACGACGTCAAGCCAGCAATTCTTGGATCTACCCCGTCTGCGAGGGCCATCATGTTGTCATGGTTTATCATTTTTTTCTACGTTACTTGCCTGTTTGAAGACATGTCCATTCTAGCGTAGGCGATTCGGCATTTTTAAACTGTTTATTACATTATATCATATTTATATAATATTTAAATAATTTAAAAATGCCTACAAATCAAATAAATCTTCGAGACGAGAGGAGTTATCACGTAATGTCCCACATCCTGCACTTTCTTGTTACTATGCGTGGTGCGTATAGCTTGACGACTTTATATTATTATGACTGGTGCTACAATCGTTAGGTTTTCTAAAATTATTTGTTTTTGCCCGGTTTACTTAAACACCTATTATTTTGTGAAAGAATAATAAAGAAATTTAAAAAATGATAAAGTAATCGTCCCCCTGATGAGGTCGAAACATGTCGGCAGTAGCTGACTCTATATGTGATAAACCCGTTAATTCATTCTAATAATGTCTGTATCTGACGTTAGTTTAAATCAAGATTTTTTTAAAAGCCTAGTTTTTATTTTTTACATATTCTTTTTTATATTTAGATAAATTTTATTAAAAAAAACTAGTAAGGTACTACTGAAATACAGACATATAGCTGTAGATACCTAAAGTAATCCTTGGCACAATTTGCAAAGTTTTTCCGGGCAAAACTCTCATTTTTTTTCTTTTCTATTATTCAAAATTTTTTGATTTTTTTATATACCTGATCCTCTGTGCCCCAAATTAAAAAGATATCGAATTTCAACTTTTTATAAATTTTTCTTTACCTCACTTTGTAGTGATGGAAAGTAACATAACGTGTTATAGTCGTGAATTGACTGCGAAAACTACTTGAATGGATGACGCATTTGTTACATACTACTAGCGTACGGTAAAGTTGAAAACGTTCCTTCTCTCATACTATTTTAAACCTTACTACTTTCATCATAAAAGCCTCTCAAATTCTTGCAAATTTTAGACGTGCCAGTTAATAATCGTTTCTACGCGGATGCTCGTAACTAGCTTTTCCTTCGGTTCCGCTCTCGATTCCGGATAAATTAATTTATTATGTGCGACTAGGCATTTGATTTGTAGATAATTTATACACTTTTCATCTTAGCGCGTAGCCGGTTACAATATTTATTTTAACACTTTTTTGTTTAAAAGTAAAAAATTCCTATAAAAGAACATTTTCTACCATTCAACATAGAGTTAAAAAAGAAAAAATAATTGTATAATAAAAAATAAAAGCTAAGTACATAAAAATACGTATAATTCATTAGATTTATCATATTTAACAGAATGTAACGGAAAGGGAGTATCAACCCGAAATATTTTTTTTGCGATTTTAGGGATCGTCCCATAGTAAAAGTTGTTCTATGTATACAAACCACTAGTTACCTATACTAATATAATATTCTTGGTTGTTTGTTGCCGCTTCTGTACTTGCGCTGTTGAAGCGACATTTAACTGCATCATTCATTAATTTAAGAATTATGTTATTGTTGGTGGAGTATTTCCATGTCTCCCTATTTTCGGCACTTAACTTAGCTGTAGTAAAAATGATCTAACGTAAACAACAAAGATAGTAACATGGAAAATTGACCATTATCAAGTGATTAATAGATTCAGGTGTTACTTACGGAAGTCAACGTTACATACTATGTGATTTGAATTACTTTGTGTGGTCACAAACTCAAAGTAATTCAAATCACATTATCAAGTGGTATTAATATTCAAAGATAAATAAATGATTTTGAATTCATTTGTGTTGCGTCAGAGCTTCATTTTTAAACTTTTTCTTCTTCAAAGATTATATTATGAATGTCAATATTTCCCCCAGGCAAACATAATCTCAGGGTACTGAATACCGTATCGAAAAAAAAAGAAGTGAAATCCTCATAACGATTTTAATACATAGGTAAGAAAGTACCCCGGTGTTCTCTCAAATACAAGAAGTAAAAAAATATAAGATAGTACTAGTTACTACCATATTTGGAGGCAAACAGTGATTAGGCTGAAGATATGAGGGTCACAGATGTTAGAGAAACGAAGATTCATTAGTTGCAGTTGATGCAATGCTAAGATTACTATGTGAATTAACGTGCGTTAAGTATAAATGTATAAAAACCTAAAAACACTGGAAGAAAAGACTATATTATTGAGGGGGCTGGCAAGTAGTGGAGATAGAACGCAAAAGACAAAGAGTTGGAGAGCAATGAGAGAGGTCTTTGTCTAATAATGTCTACAAGTGGCTGATTATGATGATTCATCAGCAAAGCCATTCCTAATAATCTTTTTCATTTACATCTTTATTCTTCTTATCGTGTGTGTTAGTGACTAACACTAATGTCAGAGTTTTTAAACCACCTTAAAGGCCTCTGATATGGTTTTAGGTAACGACCAATGTCAAAGACAGTGACCGGGACCGACGGCTTAACGTGCCCTCCGAAACCCGGATCATCTTACTTATCGGACAATTAGGTGATCAGCCTACAATGTCCTAACCAAACTAAAACAACAACACAAAGTCGTTGCACCCACCGGGAATCGAACCCGCGACCTCCGGGTAAGAGCCGAACGCTCTAACCACTACACCACGGAGGTAAGTTACATCTTTATTAAAGTCATGATATCGAATATTTAGCATGTCATGCATAATATCTTCCGTCACAACCTACTTTCTCCATAAAAACTAACCTACGCATTTTGCCAAAAATATCCATCTTAAAATACACATCACGTAGCCCGTGATTCAACATTATTTAGTCCGTACTCAAGCGTTGCATCATCTTCAATGTGTGTCAAATACACATCCTTTATTTCTTCTGAATAAACTAAAGAAAGCTTTCTTCTCACGCCTTCCTGCGTCCGGTTTGCATCATACGATTTTCCTTTATAGCGTACATATTTATCACTTCTTTCATTAATATCTTCGTCATTCAAATTTCAATCTTCGTCACTATTAATAAGATCCTCGCGTAAATTTTCTCACGCAAAGTTAAATTTGCACTCCCTGACCACCAGAGAAGTTCATGCAAACTTTGAAAATTATTTCACAAATAATTATGCAGTTTAATGCATTGATATAAAGTTCATTGTTAATGAAATTAATAAAATGATTATAAGTAAAAATTATGGCACTGTAAACAAAGTATTTTTAGAATCGAAAAACTTTAAACGACTTCAACATTTATTACTTTTAAATAAAAACGCATGACATAATAAAAGAGGCAAAGATAAGTTGGTACTAGAATATGGGAGAAAAAGAGGGGATTGTTACATAAAACACGTGAGATACAGAAAGCCGATGGGCCTCAGCCTGGGGCAACACTGGCGAAAGAAAGTCGTTTAAGAGTTAAGACCGAGCATGTATTGAACCGGTACATACAATTAAAATAAAGTAGGATGATATTCAGTATCTTAAAATATATTTAATGCTGCTTTTTTATACAAATATGAGTTACATCGTTATGGAATAACATCAGGAGAACGAATACCTATATAAACAATTACTATTTACCTAAATCTCATTTTAAGCATATATAATCAATTGAGGATTTTAAGACATGCAACCGATAAACAATAATATTTCATAAATTTAATATGCCTTTTCAAATTCTTCATATATTTATCTCTAGAAACGTATTATTTTTTATTAGTAGTGGCAAAACTTTTTTAACCCAGCTTTTCTAAATATATTACCGACCATATCTGTATTATGTGAATAATTCCCTTTTATGGCATAATTAAAGTATGCGGCGAAAAAAATTATTCAATGAATTCAACTCATAGAATGACATAAATATTAATGGCCATTTTTTTATGTTCCTTTTAAAGAACGACCGAGGAGATTATTTGATTTGAGTTTAATAAAAACTGCAGATAAAGTAGTAATTAAAAAGTTATATATATTTGCAGTCTAAGATAGATTCATTATTTAATTAAGTGGTACTATTATTATTATTGATAATAAATAAAAATAATCAGATATTTTAAGTTAAGGCTCATTATTGCAATTTTAATAATTATGCACTCTTGCAAGACCTATGATAAAATGATGCTATAATAAATTTTCAAATTACAGTTAAGTATAAGATATTACATACTCATCAGATGATTCATGACATAGAAACTGTCCAAGGCTACTCAACCCGTATTAGAGCCTCTGACCTGTTCATTGTCTCACAACCTGTTAGCGTCTCTTACATTTACATCATCTTAATTTTCAACATCACTCATTTCAATTTAACTCTTACCACCTCCACTTTACGATTTATTTTCATTTACCAATCTTTTGGCTGTTCTGTCATTTTCGTGTCAATGGTCTAGGGAGTGAAAGTATATTTTTTTATACGTCCGGCTCGCCTTAAGTAAAAGTTGTGACTGACGTAATAGCCTTTACAGCTTACAATGACATTGGTTCCAGTGTTTTCTCGATTGTCTTTGGGTGCCATCTTGATTTGTGGCTGATTACTTTTGTCCATTATGTCGTTGGTGTAATGATTAAGCTTTTTACATGCAGCGATGTGTAGACATGTTGGGAGGTCTTATTGAAATTCAGTTTCTTTTTCATGACGACTTCCATGGCGTAATGGTCAACACGCTAGACCGCCAACCCGGAGGTCCTGGGTTCGATCCCCAGCCAGGGCAAGTTGGAAAATGGCCTTTTTCAATTTTTCCTGGGTCTTGGATGTTTATCTATATATGTATTTGTTATAAAATATAGTATCGTTGAGTTAGTATCCTATAACACAAGTCTCGAACTTACCTTAGGGCTAGCTCAATCAGTGTAATTTGTCCCTATATATTTATTTATTTATTTATTTTTGTGTCGAAATACCTACAAATTATATTGTAACAGTATAAAATATAAATAAATTCAAAATATACCTATGTGATAAAATTATTATATAGCTATAAATCTTAAAGTTTTTTTTTTAAATTTTAAATGTATTTATATGCGCATCTAAAAACTTAATAATTATAAAAAACCCCGACCCTTGAAAAAATAGAAAAAATAGAACCTTATTCTTCTTCTTCTTCTTCCTTGCCTTTTCCCTATTTGGGGTCAGCTCTGTATGCTCACATAGAAACTGCACAAAAAAATTTCATTGGCCAAATTACCTTATCACTAAAATGGTAACATTATGACAAAAAAAAGATTATTTTGTAAACGTCTTTTCTAAAGTAAAATCTCATTCCAGAGGTCAACGCTCTAGTGAAACTCACAGAGCTCTTATTGTAGCTTGTGGTCTATTATAATATCCATAACGGAAGTAATATATCGAGAGTTATCTAATTCTTTCAAAAAACTTTTGCTATAAAAATTTAAAATGGACGTAGTTACGCAGAAAGGGCTCAAACCACACTATGGCAAAATTGAGTTAAGTATGCCATCGTACTCCTGAGGATCGAATCTATCTCGTAATAAAAACTCTATTTTTAAAACCCATTTAAACAAATGTTAGACGAAAAATGTAATCAATCATCTTAATATTAGTTAACTTATCAAAATTGACCAGGTATCTAAATAACTATGAAAAATTATGATACGTCGCAGAAAAATGTTGGGTACGAGTTGTGAAATAATCATTAAAGCCCTTGGGTGAAAAAGTCACTGCTGACTGTACTGTATATGAAGCAGTATCGATGAAAGAAAAACTTAGAATTATATTTATTTATTTACCAATTTATGAACACGGAAAATGTAAACCAAGAACATATAAACTAAAAGTTGTACAAAGGCACTACTTATATCAAAAGAGATCTCTTCCAGTAGGCCTGTGAGAGCTGTTTATGTAAGAGTATACATATATTACACCTACTTAAACTTAAATAAATACATATGTTTATTTGGAAAGAAATGTAATATATACTGAATATTAACCATGTGAATTACAAATAAAGATGATACCTATAAATAATGATCTTTTACTCCAACTTTAAAATGTAACAGATGCTTATCTTGTCTCGTAGATTTGAGGCTGATAACCAATTACTATTTTAGATTTCTTTCTTCCACCTTTCTTGCTTACCATTATGCTAGAAGTGTCCATCACCAAAATGGTCTTTCAATCCTTTATTGCACTTGAAAGTTTACGAATTTGTAATGAATTACTTAAGTCGTGTGGTTTCCAGCAGAGTAGAATAGGTCCACTCCAAGACCTCCTATAGATGTCGTAGATAGCTACTTACAAGCTAAACAAAGATTATCAGTGACATATCTAACCCGTCTATCCAGCGAAAAGAGTGTATGCCAAGTCCTCTGGCTGTTCTGGCTAAGTATAGCTCTGGTAGTATAGAGAGTCGTGCTCTTGCAGTGGAGACAAAAAGACCTGACGATGATGATGATGAATGAATTACGTCAGTCGTACACTTTTCTTTGAAATATTTAAGTCTGTAATATGAAGGTATATAAACTGTTGAAGATAATAAAATTATACCTGCAGATTTGAAATCTGCATAACAATAAGAAATAATAGCCTACATGTCTATTTCCAAAATCGGAGCACATCAAAACATTGCCAAAGAAAAACAATACATAACCGGAGTTATGCAATATTCTGTAACAGAAGATACTCTCACACAGATATCTTGCAAATTACACTCGAATTTTCACCCTATTGTCGGCCAAGACGTGGGAACAGCCCGTGACGAGGCTCTGTTCGGTCGTCACCAAAACAATGGCAAAGTTCACCGAGACATAACAAGGAAAGTCTATAAAACAGGCAAAGAACTGCTACAGTTTCGTTATACGTAACATCTGTTCCTTCTAAGGCAGTAGTGTCTTCTATAAAGTTTGTTTTTCTATGAAATGTGATTTTTCCTTCATTGATCATTCTTTGTTTACTTGTTGCTACAGTTTTGTTCAATGTTACTTTTGAAGCTTCCAAGTGTTACCAATAGTTTGTTTTGGGCTTTTTTTGAAATGTAATTTTATCAATTTATTCTTAACTGTATTTTGTATTTGCTTTTATTTCACTACACTAAACGTATTTTCGTCTATGGTCAAGTGCATTTTTTCTTAATGTTATTTTTCTATTTCTCGTCTCAACTATTTAAAAGAACTAAAGCGACCTCTGATGTCAATGTTTAGTTTTAACTGAAATGTAATTAATCATCAGTTATCTACTTCTTCATTGTGTTCTCCTTCTTCAAATATGTCTTCAGCGTCGAAAAGACTAGCATTTCTACTTATGTCATTAAATATAATACAAGTCATACCTATACAATTGCAACAAGGCGAAGATTTTAAAGAGAATGCTGTTGAAAATTCATCTTTGAATGAATGCATCAGTATCCAGAGGAACACAGAATTGGGATATTGCTTTGGCAAAGAGATATTGAATAATCTAAACCAATTTAATGAACAAGATGCCTTCAGTTTGGCTACGGGTGTGTCGTTTGTGAGAGACGAGAAAACGCCGAGAGATTTTGCGAGCTTTCTGGATAAAGACCCTATGGATTTCCGGTAAAAAATTTGTTTAAATTTTTTGTCTTTTTTATTTATTTTTTATGTCTTTTATTACATACAATAAATTTACTTTGTGCTTTAATTAACATTAGATAAAAGGATACACTGTAAAACAGCATTATAACTCAGCATCATTATTTAAATATCATTGGCAGCCTTTGTAACCATTATTTCATCTATTCTTAAGATGCAATTTTAATTTTTTAGATAAAGGAATTCCTAGAATTAATCAGCTATACGGTGTACTTTAAAGTCATTTATGTAATGAATTCAGCTTTGGTCGTTCTTTTCTGTTCTGAAGACAAACTAATGAAAACCTTTATTGGTCCATTTCGGTCATATATATTTTAGGAAATTTTTATAAAAGAAACCTATAAACCTAGTTTTTTATTGCGTTAACATCATACCAAAAATAATTCATTCATTCTCCTCACCATTTTCATATTTGGGGTCGGCTCTGTATGTCAACTGTTTCCACTTCTTTCTGTCATTTATCATATTTGCCCCTCGTTCCTTCATATGTCCTAACTCATTCTATCCACGTCTTCCTCGGTCTTTCTATCCTATACTAAAAAGTGCTATTTTCGAATGAACGTATGTATAGCACATAATAAAGTATAGCACAATATGTAGATTTAATGCTTATAGCGTTATCTAAATCTAACAGCCAACCTTTGTTAATTTACTTTCCACTTCGTCCGCAGCTCAATGATGGAGGATGCAAGCAACCTCATCTCGAAGAGGTCGTTGCACTGGGACCTGAGTACATTGTACCCCGGTCTAGTGATGAGAGTTGGCCCAACCTTGGCCAACGGAGTGCTGGAGTTTGTTATGGATCCGAGAGTGAAGGACCGGGCGTACCAACAAACTCCTCATAGCGAAGTTTCTACTGGTAGGTTAATGCTTTTGGTACTCTTATTTGGGACAAAAGTTTACAACATAATATTTTAAAAAAACAATTCATTGAATGCTTTTCAAAATAAACTTAACACATTGCAGCACACTTGGCCACATACAATATAAATAACATTTAAATTACGTCCTCATCCGTAAGTGTCCTGCAATGTGTTACAAACTATTTTGAAGATTTTATTTTTTAAACAGGTTCAACAGACTAAATAATTAAAGCTTTACATGTAAGTACATAGTATATGGTAAAATGTACATAGATACATGGCATACCTGTGCAGCATCGCCCTAATATTGCACCTTATATTGTTTTTGTAACTCCAAATAAGTACTTACTTACCTAAAATTTTAAAGAAACTCATAAGACTTTGCTTTAAAATATAGCCAATTTCATGTATTATTAGTAATTTTATTAATAATTATAAATTGTGCTAGTGAGTTGATGAATTGTTGTTTGCACAATATTTAATTTTTCTACAAGAATACTCATACTTGGATTTTATTAAATTGGCTCCGATTTTTAGAAAAACATTTTAAACAAAATGAACGCCATCTCTGAATTCACTTTGAGACTAAAATCATTTCAAGGCTGTATAACATCCTACTCAAGGCTACGACAGCATTGAATTTGAAGCGTGTCATCTGGCGGAAAACCGTCGAACTAAATCGCAACTTTTATGTTACCTATCGATTTTCTTTTACTGCTTTTCTATGTATCTCTATTTTTATAAATTTCTGTTGTAGGTTTTAGACATTTTTGTGTCAATTTGGTCAATATGATAAAAATGTAAGGTCGTAAAAAAATTATAGCTTTCCCAAAATAAATAATCCTGAAGTGGCATTGGGCTGGACAAAGCGCGACGTGCCGATGGCTGATAGGGCAAGAAGTTTCTCAAAAATAAAAATTAGTTATTTGGCAAACATGTGTTATAAGATGTGACATTTAGTGTCGTCCTATCAAATTTGCCATCACGAATGGTAATATACAAGATGGTCAGATGGCCTAATCAAGATCGCTGGAAAGCGTTGGATGCAGGCCACTTTAGATCGTTTATTTTGGAAATCCTTGGGAGAGATCTATGTCCAGCAGTGTACGTTACGCGACTGAAATGATGATGATGACGATGAAAAAATATTTTGCTCCAGTAGTATTTAAGTTTAGCCTGAACAAAAAGAGAAACAGACGCGTGATTCAAGTAGTACCTAAAGTATTTTTTGTATTTTCAGGACGCCTTCTGGCACGAAATCTTCTGGTGCCTTTCCTACTCGGCTTCAAATTCCAACTATCGACTCTACTGCCCTTGATATTGGGTGTACTATTGATTGCCAGCAAGAAAGCCTTCCTACTAGCGAAACTGGCGTTACTAGCTGTGACAGTTTTCGGAGGAGGATCCAGTTTTGGGGGAGGATATGGTGGTGGGAGTTATGGTGGGTTTCACGGACCTACTCTCTCTGGGTACACTTCTGCTGAAAGTCCTGCCCATTATCATGATTTTCACTCGGGAGGAGGCGGAGGAGGTCAGTATTGAAAATTAAAAATAAACCTTTGCGTGCCAGTCACAAAAAAGGCTGAAAACTATTTCCTAGACTTTTGATTAATACAGACAAGGGTGCAACTGAGAATTCGTTTGAATATAATTTTTTTAAACTAAAAATTTACTTCGCCTAGTAACTTATTGGGAAAAAAGAAATTAGAACATAAATATAGATATGTTTTTTTTAAATTAACATTTGTATTTATTTAGCCTTTGGGGCAGACAAGCCATTTACGTTCTCGTGACTCTACCTATCAGACAGAGACTAGAGCCTTAAGAATTTAATGCCACTTTTAGCGTTATAGTGGAAAAAGGAATCATAATAATTAGGTTGGATTGCCAGCGCTTCGCCTAATATTCGTATTTTCGCCCATTTCCTTGATCGGATTTAACCGGAAGAGAAGCAGCTGGAACATTCTAGGCTTTTTCTTTTCTCCCAGATTAACATGGGAGTGACATATTCGATTTTCTGTTTTTCACTTATATTTATATAAAATTAAAAAATTAGGAGATAAAAAAAACACTATATCTGGTCTCAGGTTCATTGACCTCCTGCCAGTGTTCGATTACAAAGCCTTCCCATGGATAAATTGTATTCAAAATTATTTAAAAATATATCGATGGTTTTGAAGTAAGTAAAAACTTAAATATATGTATTTTGATGGACAAATATAACAGGTATATCTACTAATTACTAACCTAACATACTAATATGACTAAGAAATTAATGGAGTGTGTATGGTACTTAAAGAAAGCCATGTCATAGTTTGTAAGACAATTTTTGGTTCAAATTTTTCGCCCTATAGGGGACTTTCTTAGGTCTTACTTCTTATAGTCAAGATAGGCGTAGGGTGTAAGAACTATCTATATTTAGTTATATTCTTCCACATAAAAAAGAGAAGATGTATTTACTGAATTGTAGCCATGTTCTTTGCTTTCAAACCTATCCTAGGATTGGTTCTGGTCTACCCTTTGTGTTGCTGTGTTGCGGAGGTCAGACGGCAATCGCTCTGTGTAAAAAACCAGTACCCTCGTTTACGGCTATCTGGACACTTGCATTAAGATCTATTTATTGGTATAAAAGAATTTAATATTAACCTTTTTGACTCAACAAAAATAAGAAGAAGCTTAATCTTAGCACCATCGCATTAGGTATATAACCTGTAATGACAAGTACTTGTTAGATATTAAAAAAAAAAAAAAACAAAAAAAAATATCATTTGATATTTTTAATTCGCATTATTCAACATTAGGTACCAAAAATGACTTTACTTCCATCGCCTCCGTATAGACATCTTTGATTTCAGGTTACTTCAACAGGAGACCTCATCACGCCGAGTACTACTACCGAGAGAAGTCCAACCAAGTAGAACAATCGACTGCCACACCTATAACCCCGGACGAACTGAGGGATCGGCTGGAAAGACTTTTTGTGACGAAGAAAGAGATAGAAGAACCTAGAGAAGATGTCAAAGTGAGAAATGCTAGGAATTTCGCCTGGACGCCTATCAATACTGGATGAAGGGGAAAGGAGAATAGGGTTTTGAAATTTTTATTTTTAGGAATTTTCTAAATAGTATATAACAAGATTACAAATAGATAAAGTACTTATGCAATTGTGATTCCCTTTTTTTCATATGTGTGTTTATTATATTTTCTCTACGCAAGTATCTACATTATATATGTATTGTATATTAGGATATCTTCTAGTCATCTTGTCACTTTATGAAATTTCTTTTTATTATATTTTCATTTTTTACTTCATTCTCTCACAACAATTTTTTACTATATTTTCTTTTATATATGTTTATAGGTACCTATTTTTAGTTTTACAAAATAATATCATAAAAATCTCATTTTGTAAAAATATCTAATATCACTACGATTTATATTACACTATATGTTATTAATTAAAATATCCAATGCCTTGTTTTCTGTTTCTTTTAAAATTAAATGATTTCAACGCGGGAAGAGAAGCAGCTGGTGCATTAAACTTGTTTTCTTTTCTCCGTGACCAGAACCAGAGCCGTAGATATCTTCCAGTGAACCCTAAAACCAGAGGAGATAATTACAAGTTAGGTGGAACACTGTACAACACTTTAAACAAAATTTAACTAGTGTACACGAACAAAAATAACTTTTCAAAACTAAAAACTGACTTCACCTCCTAACTAAACAACCGCTTTTAATAAAATTTCTATGGACCCGCCTGACACGTATATACAAATCGTATTTTGTACAAATAAGAATTTTCCAAATAGATCTAAGAGGTTTAGAAATAATAATACAATACAATACAAATTAACTTTATTGCACCATGATAAACATAAAAAATAACAACAACAACAAGAAACAATATAGGCACAAAGGCAAATGTTAATAATCTGTGAACATGCGTTAAAAAAGCTTCCGACAAATTGTACTGTCTGTGATATATCCTTTTTGAAACTCGGTTAAAAACAAATTATGCTCACAAAAACCATAAAAATGAACATACATAAGTTTTATTTAACAATTCAACTCAGGAACTGTCATCAAATATTTGAATCCTATTTTTGAAGGAAAGCAAAGTAAATCTCTTTGAAATCCTTGACCTAAATTAAAAAATCTTTAATATCTTTAAATAAATACCAATTGGTCAAGTAGATTTCAAGAATTTCGCTCCCTCGTTCAATAAAGGCGTCTACTCTCTCCCGTTTTCGCATCCGTTGCTGCGTCCTGCATTGTCTGATTACACGCTCTGGTTGCTGAGAAAACTGTTGTTAATTCACTTGTATCACACGTGTCGGAAGCGTTTCCTATTTGTCTTTAATAAGGTTTAAACGACAAGCTGGCGTCTGTATCTGACGCCTTTTAGGCTGGTCTCCGTCAATGGGTTGCTCTCGTATTATAAAAAAGTGGTCAGTTGTACAGTTTTGCGCACATATTTAACAAGCCCAAATGTATAGATACCTCTGATATACATGTACACGTTAGTCTCGATATAATCTATTATATTTAATTTATTTTCTATTAAAAAAAGCATAACATAACGTCACCATAATTGAATTAGATTAATTTCAAGTATTTGGGGCGCTTCCAACTGCTCTTAGACAAACATGTCCATACTAAAAAACAGACGCCTACTTTCGTACATCATCATCATCAGGTCTTTCTTTACTGGGCTCCACTGCGGAAGCACGTCCCTCCCTGTACTATTAGAGCCATACTTAGCCAGAGTAGCCAGTGGAGATGGCCTATACTCTCCATCACCAGAAGAGTTGGACATATCAAACTGATATTCAAGTATAAGCTTTGTTTAGAATTCGTATTACGAAGCCTACGCACCTTCTAAGACATCCACGAGAAGACTTGGAGTGATCCTATTCTACTCTGCCAGAGACCACACGGCACCTGACTTCGCTCACCCCTGATCAACACGGGAAGACTTGGAGTGATCTTATTCTATTCTGCCAGAAACCACACAGCACCTGACTTCGCTCAACCAAACTCCTCTCCGACCAGTCTAAATATATAATTTCACCTAGAAATAGGCTATAACTGTCCAGTTTTGCTCCACCTCTTATCTAGATTCACCGGTATTAGCTATTACTCTACTGTTATAATCATTATACTTTTTTATTTCCTTTGCTTGCGTGTTCGTCAGATTGGACGATTTTCTGACAGTTAATAGAAAAGTTAGATAAAAAAGGAAATAGTTTGAAAGTTGCTTAGCATTATGGTAGACATGTAATAAATAATCTACATAATCCCAAATTTTATAGTGTCAGAACTGTAAGCATTTATTTTTAACATGATTATAAAAATTGCCAAATAATACTTTTCACATCCAGCCGGTGATTTTCGGCAAAGAAGAATAGAGCCACTCAAAGTCCTCTAGTGGATGTCTTAGGAGACGAATTAGAAAATAAAAGCTATGTTTAGCTTTGATTTTCTTATAAACATAAATGCGACCTCTCCAACCCATCTGGCTAGAGAGGAGAGTGTAGGTCAAGTCCTCTGGTTGGAATAGTTTCATTGATGTTTATAAGCATTGTTTAGCTTGTATTTCCTAAGTCACCTTCTATGACATCTACGGGAAGACTTGAAAAGGGCATATTCTATTCTAACGGAAACCACACGGGATAATGAAATAAAGTAGATATACTTATTTGTATAGAATGTTAAATTTCAAAAATTAAAACTAAACTGTAATTTATAAAATAATACTAAAATTTGGTCACAAAATAACTCTCTAGAAATAGATAAAAATTATAATGTAATATTACAATATGTAAATGCACCATTGCATGCTAGATCGATCGCAATGGTTAATTATATCATAAATTGTACTCTGTTCAGTTGAACGAACCAATTAAACACATAATTATATGTTTATTATATTACTTGTAATACATACGACACGATAGATTAAAGATAAAGAACTTTTCCTTTTACAAGTCATTCACATAATAAGTTTAAAAAAACTAAATAGTTAAAGCAATATTTTTTACTTTTCTAGACTAACTTTCATTAAATTGGTAGATTTTAAACTATCGCGCTTTGAACACATTATTAATTTCGAATAGGAGATATATACTTCGTGGTCGCAGACAGCGACCAGACCGAGTCTGTAGTGACTATAGTGATCTAGTATAGCCCGTGGTTCGATTTATTACGGGTATGTCCCTTCCACATTGTATAGTAAAATGTATCAGACTTTGTCACTGCAAAAGCCTAAATTCTAAGACTATTTGTACAAAACTACAAATGTGTACCCAAAGAGTGGTGAAGTCATCCAGGCGGTGTGCCTGGCCCCATACCGGTAAATCATTTAAACTATTATTTCGCCACTTCGCTAGGTCTTTGGCCTAGTGGTCATGTTGCCAGGCGATCCGACGGAGATCCCAGGTTCGATACCCGGTCAGGCCAAGATGGAAAATGATATTTTTCAGATTGACCTGTGTCTTAAATGTTTATCTATATATGTATTTGTTATAACATAGAGTATCGTTGAGTTACTCCCATAACACAAGTCTCGAACTTTCGGGCTGGCTCAATATTTGTGTCCTTATAAGGTATAAGGTCTAACAAACATACTGAAACTATTTTGAGGGTGAATTCAGTCCGTGAAAGTGAACAATTTTCCCCTAGAAACATATGTCGAATTATATATAAAATATTTTTTGGCTTTCCATACAATCTCAGATCAATTGATTATATTTTGATACATGTTATTTGGGGTAAGTTTTTCAGTACCATAGACTGATTTCACCTATAAAATAGTGTCAGTATTTTTTGTTAGACCTTATATTTATTTGTTTGGCATGGTTGGGTGACCCTTGCATGTTATATTTGGAGAAAAAAAAGGTGCAACCAGACTTCGAAGTAGCACAGATGAAGATGCAACTGAAAACGCGCAAAGATGAAGAGAAAGACGTATAAAAATGTTAGTTATGTCAGTTGGATACTATAAAACAGTATGAAACCATATCTAGGTTGGATCTCATTATATCTGTAACTCTCTAACTGTAACATACAAGCTACTATGTATGCAATGACGCGTGTTGGTATGTCATACTTTTCTCTTCGTAATTCTATGTGTACCATCACGCTATTTCCGAGAAATGACGAACTTGAAATGTATAGTATGTTGAAAAAGTGTAACGTGTATGTAAAATTGGCAATTAAAATATGTGTATTGATATAAGTTCAGTATTATAATCTGTCTTTTTTTTATTTAATAAAGGATATAAGATTATCTGCGCAATGACCAGCTACCGAACGAGAGAGACAAATGTAAAAAAAATATTACCAAAAGCTCTAATGAGTCATAATAGGTATATATTACAAATGATTACAAATAATGAAAAATTGTTTCTCAAAATTGATTTCCTTTTTTTTATTTTTATTAAAATGTTAGTTTTTTTATTGCTTTTACACCATGGAATTATATGTACTGTTTGTCCATACTTCCGTGTTTTACACATTTCTTCCGTTTCTTATGAGGTCCAATTTGGGAACTGTCTCTTTGATAATTATATAATTAATTCCTTTTTTTTAAATAGGTACCTATTATATATATGGGTAATTTATATGTAAACTTTTTCATATTTCTATACACATGTACCTAAATTAAGGTTTAGATTAAGAAACCTCATTACATTGAATCGGTAAAAACACATCCAGTCATATCAAGATCTCAATACAGTTAACAGACAAACAAAAATAAATTTAATAAAGTTATCCATAATATATAGGTACATAATGATTATTTGGGTATAAAACCCAATATTTTATTCATAAAAAAATCAAACCTTTTTCACAGCACCGCTAGTAAAAATTTTGTTTGAATAAATGTATTATTATTCGGTTTACTAGTGTGTACATAATATAGGTATTAAAACTATTTTTATTATATATATATAATTCCACGCCAATAACTATTAAGTATGATATAAATGAATAGCATTAATAAATAAGAACAAATATTTTAATTGAACAAAACTATCTAATAAATATATTTTAATGATTTTTTTTTGAAGATTTATTTACAAGATCATTTTTTACTAAGATATTTACCAAATAAATAAAGCAATTTAAAATATGATATAAACCAGTAGTAGTTAGTGCTTACGTCTACTACTGTAACACATACGAGAAGGTATGTATATTATTGTATATCACAGAAGCGTGCATTTCATAGAGACACAGAATTTGTCTACCCTGTGTCACCCTAATAACTATCGGATACCAGCAAAAATGTATTTTGCTTGATATGCATTCGTTCTCGTTAATCAGGTAAGATTAGTGCCTACACCGTCAAAAAATATTTGCAGTACAGTGATAAAGATATTTGGGATTACTGAAGGTTAATGAAAAATCAATGACGTAACAATTTTTTATTTGGTTTGAGCCATGGCCACTCACACCGAGGTCCCCGAAATAAAACAAGGCAACACTGTCAATTATTTTCATTCCACCCATTTTCTCATCAAGAATATCTTCCATCATACAATTATACTATTAAGCTATCATTATATACGTTATACAACACTTTTGTAATATATAAGTCATTAAAGGTACTCGCGTGACCACCTTATTAATACGATTATGAGATGAAATGGAATATTTCTACTTAAACTAGAGCAGCACCCTTATAAATAATTTAAATACTTAAATACCTTAAAAATAACTTAATATTATTTTTACAAAATTGGACATACTGAACGTTTGGGACAGAAATGCATAGTACCCGTCGACTACCCTACTTATACATATACCATCCTATTATATTAATATTCATAATAGTTATTATAACTTGCATAATACCCAAAAATATATGCGGTGCGAGCGATTAGATATGATAATTACTTAATAATTACGCACATACGCAAATACAATCTTATTTACAATATTATATACGTTATAGTCAACATAATCATGCCTTTAAATACTTGAATACATTTCGGCGTAGTCTACGATACACGTACTTGCAACATATAATATATCCTTTAAATAAATTTCTCTAGTGTCGTTTAAGCATTACAATAAATAATTTAAATATTTGTCTCCTATTTGCTGTAGCAAAAGGGCCAAAATACGTGAGTATTATAATGCCCGCTGTCGTTGTTTTATTTGTTAAGAGTCGTAAGTCATTCCTTCAAGGTTCCTCATTACTGTTGTTTGGCGTATGCCCTGTACGCCCTGTCTTGGGCCGCAGCTTCTTCCTCTACGCTTCTCCTGTAGTGTCCACCAGGACCGGTCGCGTCGAAGTCACCGCCGTAGTGGGAAGACGAGTAAGTATGACTTTGGGATACCTGCGGATGCTTCACGATTTCATACGTAGTCTTTTCATGGGATTCTCCACCAGACACGAGCTTCTTCAGACCAATGATTGCAGATAAAAGTAACGCGATCTTACCAATGAGAAGGGCTTTACCAGCAATGAGCGCAATAGCCTGGAACGCAATCGCCAAGAATCCTCCCTTGATAGCAACACCGGCTATGATAGGTCCAATCATCTTTTTCAGTTTACTCCTCGCTTCACCCATAGATCTTGCTACATCTTCGCCAATAGTCGTCGGTGATAACACAACACGATGAGTTTGCATCAGTTTCGTAGTTGCCAAATTGAGGTATTTATCCACTTGATCCGACGGTAAAGAGTTCAAGTCTCCTTCAGGAAGAGATGAGGGGAAAGCTCGTCCTATGTCCGGTCTTCTAACTAAGGAAATTCCTTCCAAGATCGGAAGGTTGTCCATCCTCGCGGCCCGATCGACGAATTTGGCGGCATTAACCTTGAAGCACTTAACGATCTCTTGCGACTTTTCGCAGGTGTCGTACACCCTTCCTAGGAGCTTGAGCCCCGCTCCAAGGGTGTCAGCAGAAGAAAGAGATAGAAGAGCACTTAAACACAAGAAGACTGTCTGTCCACGGCACTGCATGATGACTGAAAACCGCGGATGCTTTATCAAGCGCTGGACAGGTGTCCAGTCGAAGCGGTTGCGCCTATTGAAATGTGCAGAAAATACATGAGCACTGGCATTTATCTATTTTCACCGGGAACTGCATTTATCTATAAATCTTTTAGAGCGTGCAATCGTTGCATCGTGTGGCCGTGCACTGAGGCGTGCACATGCGGCGCATGATCTTGGCCATGTTGGGAGCCGGGCTGACGATGCAGATTGCGTGGATAGTGTCAAGTGCAAGGGAACGTCATCGGGCTATGCGGAAAGTTCCTAGGAAATGTCTGATTTTGATACAGTTTGTCGATCATTAGCAATATGGGATTTTCGCAGTTGTAGAATTCGTTACAAAAAACGTCTGTAACTTGTAAAATTCTTCGTGGTCATTGGAGATCAAGACGTTTTTCAACTATGCTGAGGTGAGTATTTCTTCCAATATTTATTTATATTAAAAGCCTGCTTTTTTTACTTCTCCTCAAAATCTACTTGATTTTAGAAATGAAGAAAAAAAAAGCAAAAGTAAACGAAAAAAAAAGACAATAAGTATGTTTTTTCTCATTTATTTTTGCTTCAGTAATAAACTTAAGATTCACATATTATATTTTTGTTCATCATCATCAGGTCTTAATAATCTCCACTGCAGCAGCACGACCCTCTCTGTACTACTAGAGCTATATATTTGGTCAGAGCAGCCAGACGTTTGGCCTACACCCTCCACGCTAGCCAGACGGGTTGGAGAGGTCTCATGATATGTTTATAAGCTTTTTTTGGCTCGTATTTCCTAGACTTGGAGTCTTATTCTACTCTGCCGGAAACCACATGGCGATATTTTTATTTCTTCAACTGAAATGA
Source organism: Acrobasis consociella (assembly GCA_963555685.1). Lineage (NCBI taxonomy): Eukaryota > Metazoa > Arthropoda > Insecta > Lepidoptera > Pyralidae > Acrobasis > Acrobasis consociella. The sequence goes on from OY743127.1 coordinate 5,687,744, forward strand.
TGATAATTTTGTATGTTTTTTGTCAATGCCTATATGTAACTTATATTTTTGTTAGACTTTTTACAACTCAAATGATGATCATATTGAATGTCTTTAAAAAGTTTCAAGTAGGAAATCCGAGTAACAAAAATAATGAGCTATTTCTGAAGTAAGTAGACAGTTCGCTTGCGATAATTGTTACTTGTAATTTTGTAATTAAGCAACGTCACATGAAGTGACTGTAGTCAATCACGAATAACACGGAGTCAATTCGAAGCCGGTAATTTTTATGGTAATCTACATGTAATAGTTTTTTTCTTTAATCATTTTTAGGGTTCCGTACCCAATGGGTAAAAACGGGACCCTATTACTAAGACTTCGCTGTCTGTCCGTCTATCTGTCATCAGGTATCTCAAGAACCGCGATAGCTAGACAGTTGAAATTTTCACAAATGATGTGTTTCTTTTGCCGCTTTAACAACAAATACTAGAAGGGGTCCCCACATTACAAACGCGATTTTTTATGGATATACGGAACCTTTAGTGCGCGAATTCGATTCGCACTTGGCTGGTTATTTAATTTTTCTGTGTACGTACTGACAAGCACAGCATAAAAAGAACACTCACCCACTAAGTGGTTGGTTTACCTGTGCAAAAATGCGAATCATGTTAACAGGCGATGCGGCTAGCAACCCATCACTGTATTGATTGCTTTTCCATCTTTTCGCCCACCATGACGCTAAAAGTGGCTTTTGGATCTTGCGGCCCTGGTCTCTGCATAGAACCGCAAGACCCAAAATGCTCTGTCTGCCCCATTAGGGATAAAGACGTGATAGTATGTATGTATGTATGTTTACCTGTGCACGGTTACAGGAACACACTGGATACAGGCATCATCCTCATCATCATCCCAGCCCCTCTTCCGCCCACTGCACCGCACGCCCATCTTGGTCAGACCAAGAAGGGTGGCGTCTATGACTAACTTTGTCGTAAACCGTTGTCATTGCTAGACGACCGATGCATCTTTCACCTGCCCTGGGTGACCATTCGGTTAATATAGATGCAGCTTACAATTATCGTTTTAGCATTCTTTTAGGGAGAGCTATGCCTATCCTGAGACTTGTATGATGATAATGATGATTTGTGTTTGGTTTCATGCTATGTGGGTTTTTGACCTAGAATAGGATAGCTCAATTTTTTCAGCTAAAGAACTTAGCAAAGCTACCTTTAGTCGTAAAATCTCGGTAATATTAATATTTACTTTTTCTTTTCCACTTTTTATTCTTCGGCAATAACCCTGGTATTTGTACTTAGCTTACTGACAGATATCAACCCTGCTCGAGCCTATAGTTGTTGCACGAGATGTTTGTGCCTAATAATTACATGAACTTTTAGGGAATCCACATAATAGGGACGTGGACTGTATAAAATATATATTATTTGATTCAGAACGTCAACTAGATTATCTAAAAATAAAGGACCCTTATTTTTTTCCTTTAAAAAGGTAGTAATACTTTACAGAGATACAACGTTTTGAAGTTTTGGAGCGGGGATGATTAACGTCACCTTACATGGTTAACAATCGTAGTTGATCGTGTCGTCACGTGAAATTTAAATGCGCTGTGACTTTGTCAATATTTACTTATCAGAAAAAAGAAAAAATACGTAAACTATCCCTTTTAATAATCTAGGTATCTAACCAGAAATTTTTAGTTCACATCTTACTTTGTACGTGATGACACGCTCGTACGTAATTATGTCGTCGTAACAGATCTTTCTTGAAAAACTTTTGAACTGAAACAAATTCAACATAAGCTTTCAAAAATTTTACTTGAACTTCGGACGTTCTTATAGTACTTATAAATCTTGACATATAATAAAATAGTAAAAAATGCATCTTTACATTAAATATATTCCCAAAAAAATTGGTGCGATGCAGACATAGTAATAGAGTAAGAATTAAAAAATAAATGTCTTTCTGTTTATCTGTTTTTATACGCAAATTTGTAACTTGAATCTTTTTTGTTATATAGCTGTTAGGCCTGGGAAACATTTAGAGTATAATTGATTTTTTTAAATAGAACTCCTGATGCAAAACCATAATGGTCCAGCTAAACTATAAGAAATATAAAAATGACGCCTTAGAAAAAGCTTTTTAGCCTGATGAGCATTTTCCGGAGACATAAATTTCACGCGAACGAAGTTGCGGGCTTCGGGTTAATATTTTCATATAAACGTAACGAATGTAACGAAGATTCTAAATTAAAAACATTAAGCATATACAGTTTTTATGCCTCTGAAACCGATTCCATAAGTGATTTGGAATTCGGAATGCAGGGCGTGTACATTCGACTTAATCCGCTTCCTCGAGTAAAAAAGCTAAACGAGTAGTTAGGTGTGGGTAGGTATCTGAAATTCATAATAATTGCATTTTAACTATCTTACTTTTTACCCCTATTCATAAAAAAATCTTGCCACTAAAATGAGTCAAGAAGTGAGAAATGATACCAATTTAAGGAGTACAGACTTTCAATTATTTTGCTCCGAAAATCGGTAGCATGCTACTAACTGATTTACCTTACTACATTTTAACTAGGTAAAAATTATTTTAAGCATTTTTCAAAAGTAAGTATATTTTTACTTTGGAACAAAAAAATTTTAGAAATAAATACTAACTGATTTAAGTAGTGATATTTATTTAGAATACAGCTGTTATTGAAAGAGAGAGATTTGAAGGAACGGAAAGCTAGTGCAACTATAATATTATGGAAAAAAATGCAGAGAATTGACATAAAATAAAAGGGAAAAGATAAGAAAAAAATATTTGAATAAACCAAAAGTAATTTGGCGGTCTAGTAAAAAGTATATTGTTTTATAGCTTCTTTTCACGCTTCTTCGTGTTACGGCCCTGGACTCTGTCTACCCTGTCAGGAATAAAGACGTTATAATGTGTATGTTGTTCACTTGTTTTTTTTTTTTGTGTTTATTAACATAGAGGTGAGGCGTTTGCCCAACTGTGGGATATAGAGAGCAAAATAAATGTATTTGTATAGGGGAAAAATAAAGATACGAAATATTCTGTTCTTGTATACTGCCCGCAGCATACGATGCGTAATCTAAAAATTACGTTTTTTAAGTAACCAGTATCATAAATCGACTAGACGGCTGTGTCCGTTGAAAATAGGCATTTAGGAAAAAAAACATCCCACTGGTTTTCAATGAAAACGCGAAGTAAGTTCGCCGTGTTGAATAGGACCGCCTCTTCTATTTCTTTAAGATTCATTATTGAGGAGCTCAATTTCCTAGCGGAACTGCACATAACTAGCGCTTTCACAAGTAAAGCGACACCAGGCGTTGTCCGCACTAGGATGGGTGACCTCAAGTGGCATAAATAAAATCTCGAGCTCCTCCGTGCTTCGGGTGGCACGTATAAACCGGCGGTGGTCCCGGTGGTCATCTAGCAATAACAGATGCCTTTAGGCAGCTTGAAAAATCTGACACCAGTGTTGGCCATTTACACACATCTTTTCCTGTGAATATAAATGGAAGGTATCAATTAACAGACATCTCGTGTCATTACTTCGCGTGTGACAACAGTCCGTTTGCAATAATCCGGCTTAAAAAGTAAAAATTCACAAAAAAAAACAAATAAAAAATACGGAGCATCAAAAATACATGTACATTTTTTAAATAATCAAACCAATGGGTCAAAAAAGCGTTTTCCATGGTCATGCCTATTGCAAGTACGAGTAGACTGTACCACAATAATTATAGACTGTACGTACTTCTAAGAAATTGCAATTGTAAGCCTCAGCTTTTTTTTTTACATATTTTTGTTTAAAATTCATTTCTTCTGTATTTATATTAATCTGTGGTTTAATACTGCTCGTTTTATACTTGCTATATTCAGAGTTATATTACTTTGCAGCGCCATCTATTCTCACTAAGGAGAACTTTCACTACATTCTCATTTCACCTGTCGCTACTCGTAGTGACTAACGAAAGCAGGCACTGAAGGTGAATCACGCGCAGGTGGTAAAGCTATGTAGGGGGGGGAAGCAAGCAGCCACTAAGCATACATTCCCTGAAAGTAATCTAACATAGCATGCTTTGATAATTTTAAAAGCATAGCCACTTTTGAAACTGCTATTTTGCCGACGAGGAGCCATTTGAAACGCTTAGTCAGAAAAAAGAGCGGTATTTTTGTATGGGCAAAAAAAGTTTTTTCTACTGACTCAGTATTTTAGAAAAAGCACTTCTGTAACGATTTTTCAAATTACGAAAATATATTATAAATTAATTTTACATATTATTTATAGAAGGAAAGAGAGGAGTAGGAAAACCCAGAAGAAAATTTATAGACCAAATAAAAGAAAAATTAAACGTGAAAACATATAAAGAGGTTAAGTACTTAGCGAAAGGAAGAGAGACATGGAAAGCACTCCACCGACAAGAGCCCAGCTCTTAAATATAAGAAGAAAAGAAGATATTATTAATAAATTAAAATATTGAAAAAATACTACATACCTACGCACCAGTGGAATACCTCTACCAGCTATTCCATAATCCACATCTAGAGAATATTTTTTTAAACTACGTACATACATATTTAACGAAGTTTAGTAGATATGTTTCTATTTCTCCGGATTTTATGAAGAATTTATATTTTATAATAAGAAGTAGGTAGCTATTTTAACATTTTTGTTTAATTTATTTAACTTTATTACTCAGCAGGTAGTACGGCGATGAGAAATAGTGAATTTAAACCTGTTGAGTAATAAAATAAAGTAAAACAGTTTAACCAAAAACTTTTATGCAATTTTTTAACTTAAATTGAATAAATTTATATTTTACAAATTATTTTTTTGGTTATTTGGGTCAAAACCAGGAGGGTTAATCCATAAAATAATACGTCAGTCATACGATAGAGACGGCCTATTTCTATGTCAAACGTAATTAGCCTTTATCATCATACGTTAGCGCTTAAGGGTCCCCCCGACCCTAGACCAAAATACAACTTTCCATACAAACGTAGTCTACGTTTTATTTCAAAACGACATGTCCGATTTGGGCAAAATTTTGTAATTTCAAAGATATTGCAAATATCTAGGTTTATAACTAGTTTCCGACGGTAAAATTATGAACTTGAAATAGAATATAGTGTTTTATATAATTTTTGACCATTAGTATGGGAAACTTCTAAAACGTTATATTTTCTTTCCAGTTCATAATTTTACCATAGGAAACCAGTTATAACCCTAGATAATTGCAATTTCTTTACAATTACCAATTTTTACTGGAATCTGACATGTGGTTTCAAAATTAAACATAGACTACGTTTGTATGGAGAAGTCTAGGGTCGGGGGACTCTTAATGTTGCTTGACACTAAAACACGGGCACGCAGTAACGTCCGTCTTGCGCACCTTTTGGAGTAACCCCCAGGGTCAAAGTCTCTCAAACATACGTGACACGGCCGTGCGTAACTATCGACATTACGACGTATTCGAGTATCAAAATAATGTGCCTTCATCAAACGAATTATATACGTAATAGTTCTTCATAAAGGTTGAGAGAAAGTATAGTTATCGTTTGTCTTCCCATGACAAATTTTATGGCACGTCTTTTTGTAATCAAGGGAGAAAATTATGATGTCTCTTTGAGACTTATTGTTATGTTATAATTATATAGTCCTCACATAAACTCGTATAGAAAAACTCATGCACTCGCGTAACATGTTACAAAGTGAAACATTATATTACATCATAATTTTTTATTAGTCAAAAGACATAATAATATACAAAGCCCTTCCGGCGAATAGGCGACCAATACTGTGAAAATGAGTTTCTTTTCAGCTAATTTTAATATAAACTACACGTAATATATATTCTACTTATTGACGAGTAAAAGTCCAGTTAAAGGACTATTTTTTTTTTATTCTACCTGCAAGTGAACAATTTATTTATTTATCAAAAATTTAAATAATAAAAAAAAATATCAATAGAAAATGCTCCCACGGATTGTACCCGGCTCAAAGGTACCCATTATGCTAGCTGCATTTCCCTCTGAATAGCAATGGATATCCTTTGAACCAGGTACCAGCCGGAGCGGTAGTCATAACCTCGATCTCTCAAACGACGTCCTATCTCACCAACAAAGTCCCTAACTTCCGGACACCATCGGCCAGCAGTCTCTACGGCGACGGGCACAAAATCTAAAATAAAAAGGAATAATTACTGAATAAACATATAAATTTGAATTATTATCATCATTTTTTTTAACTCAAACCTATACAACTTGGAAGGGAAGAAAAAGAACCTATACCCATAATAAATCGAATATATATGTATAGAGATACAGAGTGAGTTAGTTATACCTGAAGGCTTGTGTCGAGTGATTGAAAACATGGCCATTTTTCTTGCGTATCATAAAGGACTATTAAAGCACAAGTATTTCGTGCAATAATTGTATTCAAAAGAATTACCAAGTATGGTTAAATTAAAATAAATTATTATTTCAGGTCGCACTATTTAACCCATAAAAATAGAGAATAATAATGTTAAAGGCGGTATGCGGCCAGATCTAAAACCAAGAAATAGATGATTTTCATATTTGACAAGTAGTATTTGGAAAAAATAATTTACGAATAACAAATCTACCTATTGTGTAGATATGCATTGATTTAAGCACAATAAATGTTTTAATGAAATGAAAAAATTAAAAAAATCAGGATCGTATTAAGTTTAGTGGGAAACAGGCATGATATTACGTATGTATGGTATTTAAAAAAATGCGGAGAGCGGAAACCAAATGGAATGAATAGTTCATTGGACGTCACGTGGAATGAAGCAAATTGTACTAGGCTCCTAGAACCAAACAGAAGGTATCGTTTGGCCGTCCTCTTCTAAAAGCTGAGGTGAACTAAGATGCAGCTACTGCGAATCGAGCATGCTCAGTGCATCGTATCGGTTAAAACTCCATTTAAGACGAGTACATAGCTTTTCGATGTCAAAAAGAGGAGTCAAGTAATAATTCAGTAAGATTTTTTTTGCTAATCCTTCCCAATTAAAAAAAAATCATATCGCCTTTAAATCTTGCAGCCCTGGGCTCTGTCCGCTTAGTGCATTTAGCCCCTAAAAGCTTAGTCTGTCCTCATCGGGCCTTTTTGTCTTCACTGTACTACCAGAGCCTTGCTGGGTCTGAGTAGCCAGAAGACTTTGGCCTACACTTTCGACGCTGATCAGGCAGGTTCGAGAGGTCTCACTGATGTTTTTAATCTTTGTTTCGCTTGTATTCCTAAGCCGCCTTCTACGACATCCACGGGAGGACTTGGAGCGACCCTATTTGACTCTGCTGGAAACCACACGGCTGAAATACTTGACAATGTATGTATTTATAAGTTGTTACTTAGGTGTGATTTTTTCCGTATATATTTATAATATATACGGAAAAAATCACACTGTGATTGAGCTATCCTCAAAACAAAGCATAAACTTGTGTTATATATATATTTTATGATGTAAATTTATAATATATGTATATATAGATAAACAGAGAATTGAATGGTTATTCACGAAAGCATATGGATCTTTTGACTATTGTTTTATTTTTATTGACAAGTGAAGGGAGTTATTTTAAAAGAAAAGCTTCAGTGTTTCGGAACCACCACAGCAGAGACGGAAAGCGAAAGGTATCTTTATCTCTTTTATGTGTTAACAAAAAAGCATTGGTTGTTAAACCTCATCATATCCTTGCCCATCTCCAATGGAGTCTCGAGTGCAATGCTCTGTGCATCATTGTGTGTGTGTCGTGTGGTCTCCTATCGATTTTCAGGGTGCAGCTGATTAATCTTCTCGTGAATTCTGGAAGCCTAGTAGATATGGCTTCAATACACGTGACGTAACGCTCGGTAAACTCTACGGGAGATAAAGTAAATAATAAATATATAGGGACAAATTACACTGATTGAGCTAGCCCCAAAGTAAGTTCGAGACTTGTGTTATGGGATACTAACTCAACGATACTATATTTTATAACAAATACATATACAGATAAACATCCAAGACCCAGGACAATTTGAAAAAGGCCATTTTCCAACTTGCCCTGACCGAGGATCGAACCCAATAAATGGTAGCAAAAGCTGTATAAGGTATTTTTTACTAGCCATGTATTTCCCACTGCTGGGCAAAAGCTTAATAAGGTACTTATAGTTTGAAATTGTTTTTACAAAATTATGTCAAATTTTTGTCAGTCACAAGTTTACTTGCAAATTAAAAACCCCTGACACCATCTCGTGACAAGGGGCGAAACTACATATTTCAACCAATGTTAATTGTTATTGATATCCGTAGCGCCATCTTATATTTGCCAGGTAAATCAAAAGTCCTAGACTTTCAACCGTTAACCCCTAAAAATTTTCAAAAGGCTGAACTTAGTTTTTATTAAACATAGCTAAGAACCACCGCAAGGGAACTTACTTTCATGCAAAAAACCGTATCGAAATCGGTCATTCAAGAGCTACGATGCCGCAGACAGACATTATCGTCCATTTAAAACACTCCTCTTTTTCGTCGTTGGTTAAAAATTACGATCAACGTCACTAATATCAAATCTCGCTTTTGTTAAATGATAAATATTTCTCTCTATACGACTATCAAACGTATGACCTTTACCTTTGTCAAAACAGATAAAATCACAAGAAAAATAGCTATTTCTTTTTTTGTATATTTAAAGAATACCTATCAATCATTTGACACTTAACAAGTTTCGAAGTCATCAAGCACAATTGTGAATGAAAGCGGATATAGCGACGTAGGGAAAATCATCGTAGGCAATGATGAATACGGTACAGTACGCTTGCAAGATCAGGCAAAGGTTAATGGGATGAGGTTTAACTAAGAGCGTTTACGAGACGTAATAAATATAATTTTATTTATTTTCAAACTTTGCTTTACAAACCGCATTAATTCGTTCAATTTATTTGTTTACGAAAAAAAACTATCATAATTTTGAATATTGAATAAGTTTTATAAATATTTCGTCCCCGCTCATACGATTTACAAGTAAAGAAATATAACTGTTAAAACTAACTAGTAAGCTGGTATTTTACGTTAATAATACTATTTTATGATCATTAAATAGTATTTCGTTCTTTAAACATCAGTAAATTAACAACTAGGAATTCGTCGGTGGAGTATTTTCTTTTTGTTCCTATTTCCGGCTAAATACTTGACCTTTATTTAAGGATAGCAATTTTTTTCCCTAAAATTAATATGTTCTTTATTACTTTTTTTCGGTTCCGGACTCGGTCAATGAAAAATTGTTTATCCAGATTTATAAACAGAACATAACCAAAACTACAATAAAGTTTTCAAGTTTTATTTACGGGTAAAAATATGTATATTTTTAAAATTTACTAATTAAATCCTTTTATTTGATAACAAACTCGAAATCGAAATAAAATAATAAATTTTAACACGCAAATTTTTGTATGTCTTCCGGATAATAATGACAAATCGATAAGCGGTTCGGATGCTACGGTGAAACACAATTAGATATCCACATACATGCAAACATACTTACATACATAGACTTCTAAAATTATTACCCTTCCTCTAGATTTTGCCGTAGTTGGGTAAAAAAGGGTTGTAAACGGGCTATAACAATCTTATATTTAAAAAAAATAAGAATATACAGTTAGTTTTTCATTACTACATCGCTTATTTAGAAAATATTAGCTACTTAGTAAATATCCAGGACTTATATGTCCCTTTTAAAATTAAGTATTTATGTGATTTTAATGTTTTTATTACAAACAAATGATGGGCTACAATTTTCTGGAATAAAAGAATAGGTAGAATGCCCATCAAATTCGCTGGCAGTTAGGCCATAGCTCTAGCTTGTTAAGATATGTGGCACGGCGTCATATGTCATTGTCTAATTAGTTTTATTATCTTTTAAATTTTGTTAAGACTTAGAACGTAAGGTAAATGAAATAAAGTATCCGAATTAAAATAAATAAAACGTAATACCTCGTTGAATGGCGACCGCGTACTGGCAAGCGAAGCGTAGGGCACCCTACAAGGTGGTCAGATGACCTGACCAGGGTCGCTGGAAAGCGCTCGATGCTGGCCGCTCTTGATCGGTCATTTTGGAAATCTTTAGGAGAGGCCTATGTCCAGCACTGGACGTTATGCGGCTGAAATGATGACGTCTTAATAAATAAGACGTTTTACGTCTTATTTTACGTAGATGAATTATTAGATAGAGAAAATTCGCACAAAATTAGCGTATTTGCAAAACTTACCTGACAATATATCTTATTTCATCAGACAGGTACGGTTTTAAGAGAACCATATAAAGTTAGTATGATATAATTTTTTTTACTAGGGAAATCGTACTTTACAAACCAAAATTAAATTCGCTGGGATAAAAAATATTACATACCTTTACTACTTTTACATTTTATTTTAACTCAAGTATATAACTCCATACTTCATACTCCACCGTCAAGAACATAGCTCTTGAATATAGATAATGAAGTATACAGGATGACTTTCTAAACACCAGCCAATCTTTTGTTGTTAATTTTGGCCATGTTACTGAACTACTTCCTATTAAAACTATTAATGGATAGTGTAAATAAGTTTGGAAAAAAAATCCAAACCACATGACGATCCCTTAAAAACGTCCAAGGGCTTATGGGCAATCTAATAAATAATACACAGACCAAACACGTGACATACGCGCGCTGACCAAAAAATAGACTCAAAGGACTCATATCCAGAGCCATCGGATATCAAGACATTTTTTTTTTAAATTTGTATAGCAAATTAACTTATTAAAGAAAGTAGTTCAGTAAGTATCATGGATAGAACTCGTCCTCAAAAAAATTTCGCTTTGTTTATAAAAAGTCAATGCGCTCCAGAACTTCAAAATACTAATGTTTAAGTTCTGGAGCGCATGGGCAAAAAAATAGAGCTTGTTCAAACCATTAAAATAAGAAAAATTATATATCTTGATCACGTGTTGAGAAACCCACTACATCATCTAGTCCAGACCATAATGATGGGTAAAATTTCCGGAAAGCGCAAGGTGGGGCGTCGCAAAATGTCATTGACTGAAGAACATCCGACAATTGACTGGTATCAAAACGGTAGAACAACTGTTCAGGCAAAGAAGAAGAAGATAAAAAGTCACCCTGTATATCTGTTAATATTGTACAATAAAAATTCACGGGTCATTGTCAGTGTTTCTAAACTTTCATCGCCCGAGAGCAATGTAAATAGCATCAAGTGTCATTATGGAATTTATCGCATTGTGGGCCCATTGTGAGCGTTTTAGGGTCACGTGACCGTCAAGCTGCGTGTCATTAGTATGGTCTCAGAGTATGGTACTTTTATTGAACAAGCGAGCGAAATGAGCGAAGTTCTCTGAGACAAATGATACAATCCGACATTTGTATGTATGTGTGTTCAACGATAACTTGAGCATTTTTGATCGGAGCTTCATGCAAAATGAGCAAAGTTCTCCTAATCAGCTTGGAACGATGCGACATTTATACAACGTAGGGACATACCCGTAATAAATAGAACCACGGGCTATACTAGATCACTAATTCGAGCTTTAGTTATTAACCCTTTAACCGCGAGCGTCGCATATATGTGACAAACATTGTCGGGCCCATTCCGCGAAGGTCACATATTTGTGACAAACAAAAAATGCTCGTATGGCACATAACTTACGTATCCATATCCGTTTTTGGTTGTAGATAGGTATGTTAGATTTACCATGTCTCGCGCTGGGGGCACGACAACTGATATAAAGTCTCGCGGTGAAAAGGTTAAGCTCGAGCATGAGCCAAATTGGTCAAAAATTTGTGAACTACGAATACGCACCTTCATAAAAGAAAAATTGCTTTTGCTACCGTGTTCCAACATCTAGCAACCAAATTTGACTGCAATTTTTTGTATCGCACTTGTGGTTCGAACACAGCTCAGCAGCATTAGATTTTACAAATACCTATTTTTCAATTCTCTCGAACTTAGTGTTTCCTCTTAATACTACAAAAGCACTCATCCTCCTCAAGCACGCAACTGAGTGTTGCTTTTCACTGCTAAGATGACCTTTCTTTACACTGATGCTCGATTAAGGGCTACATTATATTATCATCATCATCAAGTCTTTTTATCTCCACTGCTAGAGCTCGACCCTCTCTGTACTATTCATACTTGGAGAGACCAGAGCAGCCAGAGGACTTTGGCCTACACTCTCCTCGCTGGCCAGACGGGTTGGAGAAGTCTCATGATGTTTATAAGCTTCGTTTAGCTTGTATTTCCTAAGTTAACTTCTACGACATCTACTTAAAAAAATAGGGCCACTCAAAGTCCTCTCGACTTTCAGTGGCCCTATTCTTCTCTAGCGGAAACCACACGGCTACATTTCATAACATAAAACGACGTTTCCATGTCAGTATATATCTATAGCTTTAATTATCTTACAACTGTAATTGTAATTATGAAATAGAAATAAATAGACTTTCTTTTTTTTTGTAATCTTCGCTCACCAAATAACCGTGTCTAAATTTTCATGTTTTATGTGTGCAAAAACCAAAAGGCCATAGGTGGCCATACTGTTGCTACAGGCCGTTCGTTTAGACTATTGTTGAGGTTTTAATTTACCTTAACAAGGGATACGTGAGTGAAAGTCCCTTGGGCTTTGTGATTTGATAAATGATAGGAATGTCTTGAGCCAACGTAAAACTGATAACTAAGAGAACAATAGTTTTTATGGGTTTTGAGTTGTGACGTTTGGATCATACTTCGTAGCACATATTAATAACAAGTTAGTGCCCGAAGGGTCAAGTTTTAGAGGTCAAGTTGACACACAAACGTCAATTTTTTTTTATTAGATCGGTTTACAAATTGGTATACAAATTGCACAAGGTATGTAAAACGCAATAAGGTAGTAATTATTTAAAAAAAAAATATTAAAAACATTTTTTTGTCTACTACAATGACCTAGAAAGGTTAAGATCCTCCTCAAGATGAATCAATCGAGCCCAAACTCGGTGAAGTTATGTAGTTTTATTATAGAGATGTCATGGCTGCCTGCCTTACAGCTTTATCATCAGATCAGCACCATGTAATTATAATTTGCATTGTCACGCGATATACGTATGCGTGCTAAATTTTCAGCTCAATAGAAAACCGGGAAGTGGGTCAAATTTAACTTGCAAGATTTGATTACAGACAGACAGACAGGTGAAACTAAATAAAAGCTTGTAAAAAAACATATAGTCGAATTGATAACCTGCTTCTTATTTAAAGACGGTTCAAATCAGTGATACAATATTAAACACATAAAAAGAAGTCAAATTAAAAACCAAAGTTATTTTCGGGTTTCAAAGCACATTTCTTATAAAATCATTCGCATCCAAAATTTAAAACCTCTAAACTCATCATTATATCAAGTTGATATACATTTTAATATGTTGACATTTTAATTACTATCTTTCACTCTTTGATCAGTTTAAGCAGAAACGCGAAAGCTCAAAGGTCGTAGTTGAAACTTTTTAGTCAATTTGGTATGTAAAAAAGTGCCTTGAAGCAAACCTTTATTTCTGGCTCAGAACCTGTTCCTCGTTACATTCATAGCTGTGCTGATTAGGAGTCTAGGATTTCCTTTCCGACTTTTTCTTCTCAACTTCGTATTACCTATATATTATACACATTTCATTGTCAAACTCATCATTATCATCCTAGCGTATTCCGGGTTGTGTCCTCAGGTAACGCTTCAGAGCCCGGGGCCCGCTACCTAACAGGTGATTTGACGAGGTTACTGGTTTTTACCCAGAGCGTCTGTTGTCTGACTCCGCAAACCAAAAGGCAGACCAAAACCAATCCTGGAATAGGTTTGACAGCAAACGCTGCGCGTCGTTCGGGACCCAGTGTTTATATGTGCCTTCCGAAACACGAAATCATCTTTCTTTTCAGATAATCAGGTGACTCAAGCCAGATATATCCTAACTAAACTATAAACAACTTTTTACAAAGTATGCTTACCAGTAGGATTCGAACCCACCGGATCCCATGATTATCAAATTATTTGTATGCATATCATCTACGGCATTTCTTTCATGCTGGTCTAGGATAGAAGAAAAAACGTAAATCTAACTGCTGCTTCTGTTCCCGCGCAGATCTTGGAAGCCGAGTGAGAAATGCGAAAATGCAAATTATTGTATTAGGCGATGCAATGATTGCTCGCCAGATATCCATCACTATTTGATTTAGTTTTGTGGGGTTCTCTGTCTATTTAGAAACACAGTACCTGGGCGACCGAGCTTTGCTCGGTTACATCTCATACATCGAAAATACGCGTTTTCCCAAACATAAGACTAATCTAGATCGATTGTTTACCCCCGAAAACCCCCATATACCAATTTTCAGCGAAAACGTTAGAGCCGTTTTCGACATCACAGAAATTTATAAATAAATATACAAGAATTGCTCGTTTAAAGGTATAAGATATCACGGTCTGCCTGTCCTTTAAGAATATAAACGTTATGGTGTATCTAGTATACCTTATACCTCTACAAAAAAGTGTTATTAGGCCCGGCTTACATCATAATAATCATAACTTTTCACCCACTACCCAACCGAGTTAGATAAAATTGATATAGGATCACCTGACAAGTTTAGTATACCCTTTTAAACAAAAAAAGAGCTTTCTAAATTGGTCCACGCGTCTTTGAATATTTTGTGAATGAATAATATAATAACCCCTATTTTTAGAAGTCAGTAAAAAAATCTATCCCAAAAAAGTCCCTCTAGATTTTTCCAAGATTTCTTGTGAAAAGAAACTTATAATTTCAGTGATTTACGTAGGTTATAAGTGTCTATTGGTTACTTTGTAACGATCTGTACTTGTTAGAAAATCAAGCAAATGTTAATAACATATTTTAGCTTTGAAATAGCATAGACTGGCAGCTACTATATTGCTTTTACTACTACATCTAAATGCCTGGTTTTAAGTCGCATACTTTCAATCTTCTTACATACGTTTCTCACGTCTTAAGCAATATTATGTAAGAATTTAACGTTAATAAGAAAAAAGAAAAAAAAATGTACAAGCTTTTATAGTAAGGCGCAATTAATTAACAATACATATGCAATAAGAGGAAACTCGCTGGAGTTTAATCATTTTTAGGGTTCCGTAGTAAACAAGGAACCCTTACAGTTTCTGTCCGTCGGTTTTCCGTTCGAGCTCTATGATGCCATAGAAAGACAGACGTTAAACTTATAATACGCCTCTTTTAAGTCAGGGGTTAAAAATTAAAAAAAAATGACAACCACGCAAAAAAAAATACTTAAAATTCATAGAAATCTCATTGATATCTTTAATTATAATCATTATATAGCATTACAAGGTATTCTATCGTAGTATCAGATAGGTAGCGGTCTTAATTATATCGCGAGAAAGTAAGTATGATCTTCATATCTTAATGCGACTTTCATCGTTCAGT
Organism: Acrobasis consociella; assembly: GCA_963555685.1. Classification (NCBI taxonomy): domain Eukaryota; kingdom Metazoa; phylum Arthropoda; class Insecta; order Lepidoptera; family Pyralidae; genus Acrobasis; species Acrobasis consociella. Next base: position 5,703,243 of record OY743127.1, read on the forward strand.
GAAATATAGAAGGCATAAGAATTGCATCATCTAGTGAGTAATAAACACGTAAATTTCTAATTTTGAATAATTTTTGCATTAACTTTTGCAAAATAGGTAGGTATGTAAAATCTTTTTGTTTTAATTTGTAAAAGTACTTTATAACCGCAAGTGCTTAATATTAAATTATAATAATTGTTTTGAGGTCCATGTCGAAATTAAAATATTTAGAAATTAATTTATTTTAATAACTTTTTCAAAGTTTTTAAATTGTTTATTTCAAAATGAATTTCTAGATAAGTGATATTTTTTATATTAACTCCAGTACTACCTTTTCAATTTTCGACGAATAAAGAACCTCCTCCTTTTTAAAGTCGGTTAAAAATATGATAAAATAAACTTAGATCCATAATGTAACTACGATTTTACGAGTGAAGTAATACCTCTACTTTTAACACAAATTATATTAACTATAATACTTTTAACTTAAAGCTTAACATACCTAACGGGGCTAAAACCGAGATGATACACTTGATATGATGTCACATCTTTATTCCTAATGGGCAGACAGAGTATTTGGGTCTTGCAGCTATAAGCTGACAGTAGAGCCTAGGGCATCAAGATTCAAAAGCCACTATTAGCGCAATGGTGGGCCAGAAGATGGAATGAATCAAAACAGTGACGGATTGCTAGCCGCATCTTTCACGACCTCTATGACCTAGTGGTCGTCATGCCAGGCTGTCATACCGGAGGCTCCGCGTTCGATCCCCGGTTAGGTCGAGATGAAATATGATCTTTAACAGATTTACCTGAGTCTTGGATGAGATAAAATATAGTATCGTTGAGTTACTATCCCATAACAAGTCTTGATCTTACTTTGGGGCTAGCTCAAGCTGTGTAATTTGTCTGTATTTAAAAAAAGTTTCCCATTAAAATGGTTCGCATTTTCGCCAAGGCCAAAACTAGACCAAGATGAAATGCAACCTAAGTACTATTGCCAGAGAAAGTTCACGTAAACATGAAACTTTTACAAGTGAATTTAGAGTACTTTGGAATAATCACAGAACAATGAATTTATGTCTAATTGAGATTTAAGGCACATCTACATTCAAACGCATGCTTTTACATAGTCAATGAGCGTTTTAATTCATAGGTCTATAATAAAAATCCGCACTTTGGTATAGTTAGAGGTAAAAATGATGTAAGTTACTAGGTTACCGTTCTGAAGTTAACGGCCTGGAATATGGTTCAAATTAATTTTTATTGCAAATAAAAGGTACAGTGAGTATGTAGAGGGTAATCTTTGGAACTACTGGACCGATTTTAATAACATTTTAATTATTAGAAAGTTGTACTATCTTAGCACATACGAGTAAATAATCCCCAATCCCAAATAAAACGGTAAAGAAGTTGGCGAAGGAGATTGGGTATACCTAACCTCTTGCTACTTACATAAAATCAGGTTGAAAATCCTTATCCTTATTAATAATAAAAATGCGAAAGTGAGTTTGTATATTTGTTTGTCTGTTTGTTACTACTTCACGCTCCAACTACTAAACTTATTTCGATGAAATTTGATATTCATATAGTTTGATACCCAAGGAAGGACATAGAGTAGTGTTTATCCCGAAATTTATAAAAAAATAATGTAATAATAAAAATAATGGAACCATTTTTTTTTCTTTCAGTAAATTAGTAAAAATTCACAAAGATATTAGCGCATCAATCGTAATAGATACTAATCAATTTTGAAATGGGGGCGATTAACGTCACCGTCTAGTAAAAAACCGTACTTGATTATGACGTCATGCAAAATTTAAATACGCTGTATCTTCGTCATAATCTTTAAATCATAATAAAATAAAAAATACGTTTACAATATATTTTTTTAAATCTACCTAAAGAGCAAATATTTTTTTGTCCACATCCGTTCATGGTAAACCGACTACAACTAATGTGGAAGAAGAGAAAGACAAAGAAGATATAATTTTATACACACACACATATGCAATCTTAATATATAAAAGTCGTGTAAGTTACACTATTTATAACTCAACAACCGCTAGACCGATTTAAATGAAATTTGGTATGGATATAGCTTGAGATTTGGGTAAGGAAATAAAGTTTTTATCCCGAAATTCCCACGGGGAGCAGAGCCCGCGGGTACAGCTAATAGATAGTAAAAGTAGCTTTGATTGTGAATTCAACTTGTTTGCTAAAGAACTATCACCTTTACCATTTTATATTGCTTCGTAATCGCCTTCAAGCGATGCTTGTCAATTAACTGCTAAAGTGATTTTACTATTGAATATCAATTATGGAGTATTAGAAATGGTGTTGGCAGAGTTATTGAATATTTTACGACTATTGTAAATTCTTGAACGAAATTATTGTTTTAATTACATAACAAAAATATTCAAATCAATTTCTAAATTTGATTTAGAAGTTGACATCATCATTAGGTCTTTTTGTCTCCACTGCAGGAGCACGACTCTTTCTGTACTACCAGAACAATACTTGGCCAAAGCAGCCAGAGGTCTCGGCCTAAACTCTCCACGCTGGCCAGACGGGTTTGAGAGAACTCATTGATGTTTATAAGCTTAGTTTAGCTTGTATTTCCTAAGTCACCTTCTACGACATCCACGGAAAGACTTGAAGTGGCCCAGTTCTACTCTGCCGGAAACCACACGGCAATTTAGTAGATTTCAGATGTCACTTTAGTTAAACTTCCAAATTTTTTTCGTATGAGGTTGTCCAAAATCTCAGTGAATGATCAATACGAAACTAGCAAAGAAGTTAAATGAATGAAATGTTTCATTACTATATCGTATGCCACGCCCTAAAGAAGAAGTATTCTTTTCTAGACTAATTAATATCATTTAGTTAGTTTTCATGCTGTTGACGTACATACATACATAATATCACGCCTGCTTCAATAATTTTCATTTTAATAATTATTATTTCTTCTTAAAATATTTTGCTCACACTTTTGTAAGGCTGAATTTTAGGAGCATTATTAGTAAGACTAGACTACTGCCATTATTAAGCATCATCCAGGAAGGTTTCTATTAATTATAAATGAATATATAGCACAAAGTAAATTTGAGACTTGTGTTATGGGATACTAACTCAACAATACTGTATTTATAACAAATAAATATTTACCTCTAGATAAACATCCAAGACCCAGGACAATTTGAAAAAGGCCATTTTCCAACTTGCCCTGACCGGGGATCGAACCCGGGGCCCCTGGGTGACGGTCTAGCACGGTGACCTTATGTCACATTATGTCGTTTATAGATAGTGAAATGTCACCGCCACGCTCCCACTCTTATACCTATTTGAAAAGCTAATAACTATTTAGATAATAACCAATTGTCTTGCTGTTTTCAAAGAAATATTTCTATTCGGTGGTATATTTCTATAGGTATAAAGTATTAGACAAAATACAACAAAAGTCACTGACATATCCCAGCGGATTAGCTCATTGAAGTGGCAGTGGGCGGGACACATAGCGCGATGAACCCGATCAAGCAAAAAGTTTCTCGAATGGCAAACGTACTTGCATGCGAAGCGTAGGATATCCACCCACAAGATGGTCTGACGATCTGGAAAGCGCATAAGCAGACCGCTCTTGATCGGTCATTTTAGAAATCCTTGCGAGAAGCCTATGTCCAGCAGTGGACGTTATGCGGCTGAAATGATGATAAAAACATACACAGTAACATAGCCTATTGTTTAAAATACAGAAGGTATTCACAAGATTTCACTCCTATGATCCAACAAACACTCCCGAAAAAATCTAGAAACTGAGAGGGAGATATTTGTTCAACAATTAAAGTCGAGTCTAATAACTATACTTAATTACTATAACCTGAATCCAAATAGGCAAGTTCACACGACATTGCCACTACTGTAACTACTCTTACTTTCATTGTTTTGGGCTTTGTGGGAAGTTTTGAAGATTTAAGAAAGATTTCCCTATGATTGTCTCTTTACGAGCGATATGAAATTGCTGGAAATTAAATAAAGTGGGTTTATTCTTTGTTTAAATAACTTGGGTGATGGCTTTTGAAAATAAAAAATAATAAGCGGCCAAGTACAAATCGGATTCGCACACTAAGGGTTCTGTACCATTATCTATAAAAAATCGCGTTTGTGGTATGGGAGCACCTATAAAATATTTATTTTATTTTTAGTATTTGTTCTTGTAGCGGCAACAGAAATACATAATTTGTGAAAATTGCAGCTGCCTAGCTGTTGCGGTTCTTGAGATAGAGCCTGTTAACAGACAGACGGACAGACAGCGAAGTCTTAGTAATAGGGTCCCATTTTTACCCTTTGGGTACGGAACCCTAAAAACGGACTTTTTTTTGTTAAGGAGTTCGTTCCATATCTCCAAAGTTCTTTATCACATTTTGATGAAATTAATATGGGATCAACTAGATAAGTTTATCACCAGCCCCATTGATGCAATCAAAGAACCTACACCTTTTAATTGTAAATTGTTAGGTATAAAGATTATGAAGAAACTTAAGGTTCTAAAGAACACATCCACAAAAACCTTAAAATTATTCTAATAATTTTTAAAATTAAAAAAAAAATTCACCCCCAAACTATTTAACTGATTTTGTTAAATTTTTTACGGGACTACCTAAAAAGTACGCCGTTTCAAAGAAAAAAGAGCTCTTAAGATTGATCCAGGCGTCTTTGAATAATCCGCGAATATACATCAATATAAAAATCGCAAAGAATTGATAAATTCCTTTTTTTTTTGGAAGTAGGTTAAAAAAACTTATCATGACTTGGGTCTTTGACCGATTTCAGGCATCAAAATCGCGAAGCATACGTGAAACAAACCGACTGTATACTCAACTTCCCCCTTTTATGAAATCAATTTGAGGTTATTAAAATATTTTTTTCACTCATAAAGCAGAATTTGTCATTCACAAAATTTTAAATACTCACATTTAAAAAGTCTATGTTTTATAATTTGGCCATTAAGTACTGCAAACCATAATTTTATTACAGGTATCAAAAAAAGAAACCAATATTTTGTATTTAAATTTTAATAAGATAATTTAAAAACAATAATAATTTCTTATTCAGTCAGTCCATTAAATCCACACTCCCATTCGCGAATTTTTTAAAACACCACTTTCAATTCTTTTTGCTTGCACATTTTATTTTCACACCAACACCGTATCACTGCACTTGATCAAAATCACAACCACCACATCGTCACAATCAAAACTGATCAGCAATTTCACTACCTCCCTTGATCTTAGTTCCCTTCCCGTGACCTACACAGACATGCCAATTTTCCCTATCCATACACACCCACACAGCTGCAATAAGTGTGCTTCCACACCGCTAATCTTGTGCCATTCATGCCTAGAGTAAGTTCCCCCAGCGTACTCGAGGCAGTTTTTAACATCTATAAATACGTGCGGCGCTAGCATAGTCTAACAGTTGCTCTTATCACCCCGTCCCGTAAACACCTGAACAAAATGTTTACAAAAGTGTTGTTGTTATCTGTGGCTTGCACTGTGGTGCAATCAGCTGTGGCGAGGGATGACATGGGAGTCAAATATATCATGAGGATATATGAAGATTGTCAGAGGAGTGATGGCATCATGCCTTGTTTGAAGAAGAAGGCTATCCTCTTCTTCGATAGGGCAGCAAGGATGGATGCTATTCCTGTAGTGGACGGGGTTGATATAGTGAAGACTTCAGAGCCTGAGGTTTCGCCTATAAGTGAAAATGATATAGAATCCACGCTGCCAAGGAATTTGAACGATAAAAATGAAGCCCTCACGGATATGCTGTGGGACAGGATAGCGTCCTTTGCCAACTCCAGGACCATTCAGCTGTCGTTGCCGAGGATTTCAGGACAGGACCTGAACAAGGGTGTGGAAGAAGGTATGACTTTTGACCTTTTGGAGTTAACCTTTGATTATGGTTTATGGTTCACTAACAAAATTGCAAACATACGTATAAAAAGGAATTACCATAAAATACTTAATATAACAACATAATAAATGTTAAGATACTAGTAGACATTTAATCAAACAAACCACTTTAACAAAAGAGTAAAGTGCATATAATTCTAATTAAATATATTTGTGACTGGTTGTTAGTATAACAAAATAATATCAACGTTTGAATTATGTATATCTTTATTTTTTTATATTAATAAAATCTTTATTGCCGGCATGTGGAATAACCTAGCTGTCAATATACACTTATGAAACCCATTAAAAAATGGCATCTATAAACTTCCCTTTATGTGTCTGTGGGTGACAGGAATTCATCCATTGGGTAGATCCGTTTCTAACATGATTTTGGATTTAATAATGCAGACAAACTGATATTAAGAGCGCTATTGGACTTCAAAAAAGCATGACGTCCCGCTTTTGTATTTTATACAAATCCTATAGAGAACGTTGGTTTTGACGTTAAGAAAAAAGTGTCTTATTTGGCTTGTTGTCATATAGCAGATTTTTGCACAATTTTTTTAAATCTGCTGTGATTGAAACAATTTTTTCTTTAAAATTATATACTCACTCCTTAATTTTATTAAATTATTGTAATGAATAACAATTTTTGCTCAGTTAACCAATATTATTTTAAACAATTAGAATACGAGTTCTACATACTTTATGCAAAGACATATTACACCGTTACTAACATACATTTATATACTTAAAATATGTTATTTCAAGCTCTTCAAAATCGTATTTACATAGTATTCAGAGCAAAAAATGAAAGCTTACAACAATGCAAAGGGCCTTTGATACACCAAGTTATTCGTAATGTACGACTGTTCACACCTTCTTGAGCACAAACTATTACTTTGATGATAATATCTAATATCATAAATTTTATACAGTTTGACTTTGTTATTTCATATCTCATCAATAGAATTAAGAACCTGGTTCTTATCGGTGAAGTATTTTCCATATCTCGCTACTTTCGGCTAAATGTTTGACCTCCCTATACGACACGACTTCTGCATTTTCTTTACTTCATCCATTAATGACCTTCTTGGTCGTCCTTTTCCTCTACTGGTTTTGGAATAGTTGATGCTTAGTACCTCAAGAAAAAAAATCATTCTTACTGGCATCAGTGCATGCAATGCCTTTTTTTTATTGATCTAGTATAGCCCGTGGTTCGATTTATTATGGGTATGTCCCTTCCACATTACATTACACATAAATTTAAACAACGAAATGAAATCAGGAAGAAAATTCCCAATGCTTAAACTACATCAATTTATCGTCCATAAAAGAGTATATTGGCTTACACTTACCACGTTTCTACATTGAATTTACTAGGCAATTAGCAAGAAATTGCAATATGATATAAGGCTTTTGTGAGCACACTTACTATTATGACAATACATGACCAGAAGATCGTATCGGTCGTTTTGGAAATCCTTGGGGGAGGCCTGTGTCCAGCAGTGGAATTCCTGTGGCTGAATGATGATGATGATGACCAGAAGATCTATTTATAAATAAATATATACGAACAGATCACACAGTTTGATTCGATTGAGCTAGTCCCAAAGTAGGTTCGAGACTTGTGTTATGGGATTCTTACTGAACGATACTGTATTTTATAACGTATATAGATAAACATTCAAGACCCAAGTGAATTTGAATAAGATCTTTCTCTATCTTAACCTCACCGGGGATCAAACCCGGGATCTCCAGTGTGATATTCTGGCATCATAACCACTAGGCCACAGAGGTCAATCCCAATATACTTGCATTTACAATAGAGAAACAACTAACGAGCAAGAACTAAAGTTCTTTTATTTTGATCCTTTTATCGTAAACTTGTATTACGGGATACTGACTCAACAATACATTTTATTTTATAATAAGTATATAAAATAGACGAACACCTGAGATCCAGGACAATTAAAAAAAAACAATTTTCCAACTTGTCCTGGTTGGTCCAATTTCCATCTTTCGTGGTCCCAAGACTTGTTGTGCCATTCTTTTTCAAATTATGTAAGGAAGTCCACCTATCTCTTTCTTACTTTTCCTCTCTTTTTTCCACCTTCTGGAGTCCAGTTCGTCAGAGATAACAGATCAAAAGTGGAAAAAAAAATTATTTTACTTTATACTTCATTTTAAAATCAAACAAAAAATATTTGTTATATGACTACTTTTAAAATTATACGACCACGAAATATCAAAAAAATTGATTTCCATACTAAAACGTTGTTTTCGTCAGTTGCTATACTTTTACGAGTACTTTTATAATTTTAAGTACTTGTTTAGCAATTGCATATTCATTACAATTTCTCGTAATTTAAATTTCCATATTGTAATTCGAACAATAAACATTTCGAATGGAAATTACTTACATGAAATGTTAATAGTTACGTCTACTTTAATTACGCATTAAACTAAGTAGTAACTTAGATTAATCTAAGTAGCAACTTAGATTAATGCGTAAAATAAGACTTTGTTTATCATCATATACATTTCTTATTTTATGTCATCATCATCATCATCAAGTCTTTTTGTGTCCACTGCAAGAGCACGACCCTCTGTACTACCAGAGCCAAACTTGGCCAGAGCTGCCAGAGGTCCTTATTTTATGTATAAGGCATCTTTTTTTTGTTAGCTTTAACAGGTCCCATCGTTGGGCAAAAGCCTCCCCTCTTTGTTTCCATCTATCGCGGTCCCAAGACGTGATCTGCCATTCTTTTTCAGACTGTGTAATGTAATACATACATACATAATATCACGCCTGTTTCCCACAGGGGTAGACAGAGACTATGGACCTCCACTTGCTACGATCCTGACAAACCTCTCTAAGTAATGTAATAAGGCATCTTATCCAGATATTTTGGTACCAGCTGAAAATTAATGATGTACCATTCCATCATCACAATGTATCTGAGCTGACCACCCTTTCAGCAATTAGCAGTAGTTCTTTTTAATGTAGGTTTTTATGCTAGCTTTATAAGTTTTAATGGTTTTGGTTGTCGAATTAAACGTTTCTTTCTTTCTTGTTAAGAGCTACGCTCTTATCGGAAGAGTAAGTGTTTTGTTAATAATATGTAATTTTTTTCAAACTTAATTGTATTTAAAACAATATTAACATCCATAGTGAACTACTTACCATCTTATGATTTTTCGCCTATGTAACTAAAAAAATATAGTCTATATTATCAGGGATATAAAAAAGTTGCCTGTGTGGGCTTCGCTCCCCGTGGGTATTTCGGGATAAAAACTATCTTATGGCCTTTCCTAGGTATCAAACTATATTCATATCAAATTTTATCTAAATAGGTTCAGTGGTTGAAGCGTAAAGTGGTAATAAACAAACAAATATACAAACTCACTTTGTCGCATTTATAATATTAGTAGTAAAATCTTTCAAAATCCTCTCGTCGTTTGAACTTGCGAAATAAAATAATCTTTTTTCCAGGAAAAACGTGTCATGAATTTTCTATCGTTAAAACAAAACAAAATAACACGTGATCAAAGTGGCGTTAAAACTTGTTGCATCGATAACGCATACCAGCCGCAAAACATTACAATAAACGCGTAGATCCGTTAAAATGGCCATAGACCATACTCTAATTCGATTTCTAATAACATTTTCTTTCATACATCACCATTATGTTGATCTTTCACATTTGTTGGATGACCATGAGTGGCTATAAAAGTCAAGTTAACCCATTTATGTCAATGGCTGAATATGGTTCTGTTTTCTATAATATTATAAATAGAAACACTTTTTACATTATTTTATTAGACTTGCAATGATGCATATGTATGTTAATAGTTTGAAAATTTGCAAACTCTTTTGTGAATTTGGAGACAATTTGATTTTATGATAGTTTCAAGCTGATGGGTAAGTAGATAAAGCCAAGATTTATGGACTGCAACTCCTGAATAACCAATGCTCAACAAGAGATGGCCAATAGAAGTATTTTTATGACACAAGTTTTTCTGGAGAAAAAGCTGAAATCTCAGAACAAAAATGGCCCTGTTTCACAAAATAAATTTTATTATAGAAAAAATCATTATAGCACCGGCTAGCTTGCTCTGTGTGGGTTTTTTGGGCTTTTTAAAGAACAGAACTTGAACAATCTTCTATGATTAATAATTTCACACACATACATAATTTTATACACTGTTCTAAATAACTAGTAAAAGGATTGTATTATTTTTAAGTTAAAAAAATTTAAATTAATTAACTTAACTAAAAAATACAGTTTTTCATGGCAGGCAATAGTTTGTATAATATAAACGCCTTATATCGATCAGTTGGGATCGTATAATCATTAATTTACTTTTTCAATCATATAATGTGTGGGTTTAGAATACCGCCATTATTTATTGCCAGATGCGTTTTTATGCAAAAGTGAAATCTATGTTCTATACTTTAAACAACAGATAATATTTTCAAAAATCTTAGTATGAGAATGTAAAAGTAAAAGTAATGATCTCTTACATAAATAAAAAGAGAGAAAGCCATAATCTTTCGGTCAATCACGGAAAGGTCACGGCAATTATGTTTCTAATGGTGGATCTATCAGACAAAATGATTTGCAAGTGTCGTGAATTCGTGATGACGAGTACTAATGTGAGAAAGATATTGATGAAAATAGCTGGTGCACACGACTTTGTCTGCGCAGGATCACACAATATCTTTATTAAATGTAGCCTATGTGTTCTTCTGATGTATAAGCTATATTATTGTAAAGTTTCATTAAAATCCAATAAGTAGTTTTTACGTTAAAGAGTAACAAACATGCATCCATACTTACAAACTTTCGCGTTTATAATATTAGTAGGAAGTACGATTTTGAGTAATAGAGATCGGGCGGCGGCTTCATCATCCGAGCGTATTTTTAGTTGCATCCTCAGCGGTGACGCTTCAGAGCCCAGGGTCCGCTACCTAACCTAAGTGAATCGCTATGCTCTTAGGTTAGTACTAGCTAGTATTGTATCAGTCCACAGTTAGGCCAAAGGCTCCCAATAAGGGCAGGATTCGTCAACAATCACCACGCTGGAAAAGCAGGTTGGTTTGATCACACAATTTTTGTGCACTACGGACGGTTCGTTATTGCAGAAAAAATGTGTAATTGTGTAAAAAACGCTTACTTAGTGCAGAAAAATTGTGTGATCTAACCAAACTGCTTGCCCAGTGGTGATGATTGATCAATCCTCCCTTTATCGGGAAAATCTTTTGGCCTAACTGTCGACTGATACACAACTACCAAAAACCAAAACAAGTCCTTAACTTTGCAAAGCTGTGGTTTTTAGAAATGAGATTTTTAATCTCATACTGGTGGTATAAAATTAAAAAAATTATGTGGTTTTTAGACAATATTAGTATAAGATTAAACATCTTATACTTATCAATTTCCGATATTTTCATTAGGTATTTTACACAAACAAGTTTCATAATAACTGTTTCGTGCTTTATTTGTTCTAAAAACATTATATTTCCTACTTAACTTTTCATCGATATTTAACAGTAGCAGGCATTTTTGTGCGCACGCTATTCATTTCCTCATTTTACAATACTTAGTAGTCACTCGTTAAAAATGATTATGTACTTCCGATGATATATCAATCTTTCGTGTAACCATTTTTTTTAACCCGTTTATATAATTCAATCAAATAATTATGAAAACAAATATTATCGGGACTTTTATGAAAAACTAGCTGGTGCCCGCGACTTCGTCTGTGCAGTACCTTTATAAATTGTAGCCTATACGTTATTCTGATGTATAAGCTATATTATTGTTAAGTTTCATTAAAATTCATTCAGTAGTTTTTACGTGAAAGAGTAACAAATATCCATCTATCCATACCTACAAACTTTCGCCTTTATAATATTAGTAGAACTAGTAGGATAAATTTTTATGAAAAACTTCATTCAGATTTTTCTATTTCAATGTCAAGTGTTCCTTTTCTGGGTCGGAGCCACATGGGCACAAAAAGGCTAACATTACTTTCGCTGACATTTCCAGGTCGAGGCAAGATGAAGAAGATGATGAGCATGATGATGATGGGAGCCAGCATGAAGATGGCCGCCATGATCCCGCTCGCCATCGCAGGGTTGTTCATGCTCGCGGGGAAGGCTTTAATAGTCGCTAAGGTAAATTGAATTATTTTCAGCTTAGTTGCCGTGTGGTTTCTGGCAGAGTAGAATAGGGGCTCCAAGTCTTCCCGAGGTCGTAGAAGGCGACTTAGGAAATACAAGCTGAACAAAGCTTATTTACATCCATGAGACCTCTCCAACTCGTCTGTTCGGCGAGGAGAGTGTAGGCCAAGTCCTGTAACTACTCTGGCCAAGTATGGTTCTGGTAGTGCAGAGAGGGTCGTGCTCCTGCAGTGGAGATAAAAAGACCTGATGATGATTAACTCAGTCTTTACTTGACCGAGAAAGCGGAGCATTTTCGTTTCAACTTCGGCAGAAATTCTTTCGTGTCCGAATTCTGGAGCTTTCTGACTGTTCTCGCCTACAGATCGCATTTCTCTACCGATTCTCGAGAAAAATGTGAGCATGTTTGATAAATATACAGAATTCTAGTCAATTCAGATTTCAGTCATTTTTCAAAATGGCGGAAATATGGGCTTTGAATATTTTTTTTTTAAAGACAGACTCGCGACGTCTTCAACTCACAGAACTACTAGTAAATATATTATATGACACTATCAGGTACACCTACGCTTTACTTGTAATCATAAAAACGTTATTTCCAATTACCCTCTATTACCGGGCAAACACCTCAACTTTCCTTCAGATCATAGATTTTAATATCTTAGATCGGAGAAAACTGTTAATTAAAAATATTAATTGCACTTATTCCATTGCTGCTCTTTCATGCATCACCTATTGTTGTTTCGTTCACAAAGATGCGTGGGAACACGCTCAAGAGCCTGATGACACATGGAGTTAAATTGTGAGAGCTTTTTGATTTGTGCCATGATAATTGCCGCGATGGGCGTATACAACGTCGGGGTAAAACTGACTAAAGGAGTCACCCCACCGATTCTCTTCAAGATAGACAGTGGAAGAAAAGAGGTAATAGAAAAAAAACTTTTCTTCGTCAAACGCATAAACAAAAGTGTAAAGATACATTTTATATATACATCAGAACATGCTCGTATCGTTTTTCTCTAAGAAAACTTCTTACCGCTATTCTCATAAAAATATACCCTCTTGAATCAGTAATATGATAATTTAAAGAAGGCAGTTTTTTAATTAATTTTTAAGTAGGTATTGGAAGAGTTCGATAGTGTTCAGCTGCAATACGTTTAGTGTCAGATATTTTTTGTACAATACAAATACTTTTTATTGCACCAGAAACAAAAGGAACACAAAAAACAGAAACATTTTACAATCTCTTCTAGTCAACCTTTGGGTAGAGAGAGAAGTAAAATAAAAGATGTTTTTGTTCTACTTTTGTTAAGATATTTCTAAAATGATCTTTTTGATATTAGACAAACCCCTCCCATGGGAAAGTTTTATCTACGCCCGAGATTCACGCCCCACTTTAGTATTATCACGGCCGTGGATCTAGCCCTTAAGTACTTCAGTGTTGAATCTTAGCCTAGATCTTTGCTAGTAAATTTTATGATTCCAATAAATAATTTAAAACTGACAGAATGAAAATTACTAACAATTTTCTTGCTTGACAATGAATGCTTAGACATTTGAATTCTACTATCCTGGCTCAGCGACTCAAAGTGAGTCTTGGCCTCGAGAACAAAAGCATGCCGGCAATCTCTTTTCTCTACTAGGTCTTGCTAAGTTTAATGTCAACGTAATAATATAATCCAATGTCTTTTCTAACTTAAAACGTAACAAAAATGTTTTGAAAATCATTTTCTGCCTTTATACTACAATTGAGAATCAATCACATGATTAAAAATCCACACAGTTCAACCATTTAAAATTATGCCTTTCTTGAGACAGTGTTTCGCTATCTCAGCAAAGGTTAGAATTTAGAATTTACGCTTACGAAAAAAGAAAGGAGGAAGTACAATATCAACTGTAACCTCTTTGATATAACCATAATAACAATAGAAATCTAATACTTGTAATGTAGAAAAAACTACATCACAAGTATTAGAAATCTACAACAAAAAAAAGACATGCCATTCACAAAGAATACTTTAAATCTTCTTTAAACTACTCAATTGATTGCTCAACACTTTCTTCGAGGTACTAAAAAGACATAATTGTATACTTATGACAGTCACCACATGTTTTTATATCAAACGATTCTTGACATCATTGTACATACAAAGATACAACTTTTGACCCGCCTTTTGATGGTACGCAATTAACTTTCTATTGTTAAAAGTGAATTTTTGATCTCTAATAATATATGGGAAAAAGTATTAATGTTATCAAAAGAGATATTTTATGCTATGTTTCTTTTTTGTCCAGGGATTTACGTTTAATTTACGTCAAGAAAAATTTGTGTTTTTTAGTCAGTCGTCGTTATTCCAATATTTATATATTTTCTTTTCTTTTTCTTGCTTAGTTATTTCTTTTGACAGATTTTTTATTAAAATCACTGAACAGGCAAAGCACTGATTAGGATAAGACTATAAGCATTTAAAAGCATTAAGCAGGTCTTTCTTCAATAATTTTCATTTTCTATAATTCTTCAGCCACTATTAAAAACCGACTTTACCCCCACTCTTTGGAAGCGCTTCGCAAGCATCCTTTCAAACAAAAAAAAATTTTTCATCGGACGTCGAAAAAATAATATTGAAAAATAGGTGTGTCTTAAAGTAAATTTTATGTCTATAAGTAGACAAAGTTTCAACGATAAAGATATCGACAAGTATCCCACCCAAGGCCATAGGAATCTAGTGACACCGTTTGAAAATGATAGCTCTAGGCGTAGTTTAGTGCTAGACTTATAAACTGTGGTTAATGTTGTCAGTTATGTAAAGTCTGCAGGTTCATCCAAAACTAAAAATGATTATTTGACTGTAATTTGACTAGATTATTCGCTTTTTGACCCTTTTTGTGAGTCATAAAAGATTATAAAAGCTAGGTTGGGCGGAACGGAAAATCAAGAAAACGGTGTTATTATCATAAGTATTCTTACCATAAAGAAATTAGATAATTTTAATTTAAAAAATGAAAGCTTCATAAAAATTTCGACTATCGTGTGTTCGAACGTATCAGTAGTAAATAGTACTACAGTTAGTACTACCCGAAGTAAGTACAATAATACTTCGGGTTAAAAATGTAAAATTTGTAACACCTAAAGAAGGATGTTATATTATAAAGGTTTATTGGAAGACTTACTGCAATCAGAATGCAGAGATACAAAATGAGAGGTAAAGTGTACGTAAATAAAGAGTTTAACAAATATAGTTAAGGGTGTCATTGGTGAACATGTCCAGCCTTCTTTGATAGATATAAGGAATATAGATTCCGCGATGAAGTCTTAAAAGTATATCCTGATTTAAACGGTAGTAGCGTTTTATTTGTTTTAAATATGAAAAGACGTATATCATACACGTCCTTTCATATTTCAAACAAAAATATAATAAATAGAAAAGTCACCCAAACATAAGTCATTTAAATGTTTACTAAATTCTCATAAGAAGGAAAGGGACACAAGATGGGTTTTTGACAGATTATTTCTATAATAAAGGAAAAAAAAATTTTTGCTCTTTGTCTTCGATAGAATTTGAGAAGCGCTTGTTTTTTGACGTGTACATGTAAATGCGAGTTGTCTGCTGAAAACGTAGTAAGTTATTTAGAGCAGTGCGATGAAGTAAGTGTGTTTTCTTAGAAAAAGAGTTAGTTTTACGTGTATGAGCAAAATACAGCTTAGTCTTGGCAATTACGTTTGTTACTGGGAGATTAATTGTCAATTAAAGCGCTTTCAGAATCAGTCCAATAGTTTCCAAGATTACTCTTTAAATTATAGACAAAACAGAACTAAACTGTTATTACAGTGTGCGGACTGCAAAGGGGAAAACGATCATCGATCGATATTTATATCAATACGTAGTATAAATGCAAACCGATGGCCGATGGGGCAGAAAGGTTCTCGAATGGCGACCACGTACTGGCAAGCAAAGCGACCACCCACAAGGTGGTCTGACGACCTGACCAAGGTGGATGCAGGCCGCTCTAAATCGGTATTTTTAGAAATCCTTGGGAGAGTGGACGTTATGCGGCTAAAATGATGATGATGATGACGTAGTATAAAACAAAGTCGTTTCCCGTCGTCTGTAAGAATGTTCGCTTAGAACTTTTAAGAACCTCATTGGATTTTAATGTGGTTTTCATCAATAGATACAGTGATTTTAGAGGCAGTTTATATTTTTTATAATAATCTACTATTTTAAGCGATTTTTGTAAACAAAAGAAATTAAATTAAAAAAAATATATATATACAAAATTCTGAAAAATGATTTGGGTGTATGTAATAGAAAGAAAATAAAAAACTGCCAAATACGTGTCAAGCGACGAGCAACAAAAGGGGAGCGCAGTCGAATTTAAAAATATCCCAAGACAGTTTGAGGCCTTTTTACCTAAATTTAACATGTTAACTACCCATTCTAAAAAAGTGTCAGCCTCTCCCTAAGGATTTTTTATGAAGATTATGTACAGAAGACAATACAATAGAAGAACTGTCTAATATGCTGACGCTCCTTCTCGGCGGCACCCCATTACCGGCACCGTGTTCCGTTTCTGGAACGACAAAAGCACGATCTGGGGTACACACATTCTCTCAAAGATATTGTCTGTTATAATTACAATGAGAGAGTTTATTATAGTGCTATTGATTGTACATTATCCACTTGTATGCTAGATTGCCAGTCACAATAGTAAAACAATGCATTTTCGTGTATATATAGGTATATCTAGTCTTGATCGACTTGTTTAATACTACTCTGAATAGATTCGTTTTTTTTTTACGGCAGCACTGTTTTAACTTTCATAACGCTAAAAGTGACCTATGGCTCTCTCGGCCTTATATGTGAACTGTCATTATTTTGTTATTTTTCAATACCGTAACACTTAAGGATTTCTAACTAGTATCATTTTGTAGTAACTCGATTGCTCAATATCACCTTTAATTAATCATAAAAATTCAAACATCACTTTTTTGTGATATCAGTATTTGCGGTTTAAATATTTATATAATCTTCAAGCTACACATGAAAATAAATAGCAAAGTAATTAAAACCATAATTACCTCTTTCAATTTATGTCCACGCTTTCTTTTATAAAGTATCACATATTAAACAAATCGTATCAAGCAAGCTTTATTTCTGAGAAAATGCAACAAGAAACTTAACAATTCCATCAACCACTCTATCACTAACCACTAGATCTGTTTTTCTGTCGTTGACATGTTAATATCACGATCAGAAACTATGTCACACTCAGACTAGGTTATTATCACCGATAGGTCATTTCCCATACGTTACACAAACCTCTATAGCCCCGCATAAAAACCTGCTAAATGACATTGGCATCGATATAAGGCCCAGTTTACACGATGGTAAGAAATCTCGGAACAATAATGAGAAATTAATAGTAGTGAGAGAGCATTTTTGAATGATTGAAAGTGAGGTTAGTGAACTAAGTTTATGGTGAATGGAAGTGGAAAAGCCGGAAGCTTTGTGGTGAAGCTTGGGAATGTTTTGATGTGAATCGATGTTTTTTTATAAACATTTATAATGAAACAAAGATAAGAGTTAAGCTTGTATGGTTTTCGGAATATAATAGGACCACTCTATCTCTTAGCTCGGTGGCCCGACGGAAGTGCCCATTTCGCAAGTAAGGCCACGTTTGTTATAAATAATTTCTCAAGCTTCACCGTACTTCAGATGGCACGTATAGTATGGCAGTCTTGATAATTCTTAATTTTTTAGTCTTTAAATTTAACTCTTCCACCATAATTAGGCTTACTAAAGAATAACAATTTCTTATTTTTACTAACTACAAAAAAGGAGGAGGTTGTCAATTCAAGTGTATATACGTATATTCCCCGATTACTCGAAGAAGCCTGAATCAATTCAGCTAATTATTATTTTGTTTAAAAGAAGATACTTGCGAGATAGTCCTATAGAAATTTTATCAAAACCGGTGGTGTAGTTTGGCGTTGAAATCTGTTTTTAGTTAGAAAATATATCTTGTTTTTAGATGCCTTAAATTTTCCCTTGGGGCAAACGCGCTTACCTCTAACTTTCGTAACTAATCAGCTGTAATACAGCCTTAATTCCAAGTTCCTTTCAAAAGAAAGTGCTCATAGACCTTCCTGATGAAAGCTGAGGTCCAGATAGTAATTACTCGACCCCGGTCGAAAGTTGAAACGTGACGTATGGTCGTGAGCTTTAAATTTGATGTTAATTATTCCTTATAAAGCAATTAAAAAGTCATAATGTTATACGTGTTGTATAAAATGTTTTGAGGTAGCGGCAAAGATTATAGCATACAATTATATGATTAGAAGCGCCATTTTGATTATTGGGAAAAATTATACAAGGAACTATATATCTCTTAATTGCCTCCGTGGTGTAGTGGTTAGAGCGTCCGGCTCATACCCGGAGGTCGCGGGTTCGATTCCCGGCGGGGGCAACGACTTTGTGTTGTTGTCCTGGTTTGGTGAAGACATTGCAGCCTGATCACCTGATTGTCTGATAAGTAAGATGATCCGTGCTTCGGATGGCACGTTAAGCCGTCGGTCCCGGTCACTGTCTTTGACATTTGTCATTACCTAAAACCATGTCAGAGGCCTTTAAGGCGGTTTAAAAACTCTGACACTAGTGTTAGTCACTAACACACTCGATCAGAAGAAGAAGATCTCTTAATTTTTTCTGAAATTTCGCCTTTATGACTATTTTGTAAACAAAGGTTTATACAGATAACTTATCGACTTAAAAAGAAGACGTGATGACTTCTCTTCTTAATGACCACCATGTGTCAGTTAAACTTACGACTATTATGTAATCATAAAATCAATTACTATAATGTAAGCTATAGCTCTATTTACTTATCTAGCCATAAATACGATTTCTCGTAGTTTTACTTTAGTGCGGTTTCCGGCAGAGTAGAATAGGGCTACTCTTAGTCCTCCCGTGGGTGTTGTAGAAGGCGACTAGCTAAACAGAGCTTATAAACATCAATGAGACCTCTCCAGCCCGTCTGGCCAGCGAGGAGAGTGTAGGCCAAATCCTCTGGCTGCTCTGGCCAAGTATGGCTCTGGTAGTACAGAGAGAGTCGTGCTCCTGCAGTGGAGACAAAAAGACCTGATGATGATGACTTCTCGGATTGTCTATAAAGTCAATCCCACTAATGTAACAAAATAGGTTTAAAAATATAACAGTAAACTACAATTCAACAAGTATTCAATCATCATTATCAACCGATGACAGCCGTAACAATTGAAGAGAAATTTAACAAATGTCGAAATAAAAAACACTAATCAAAAATTGTACCGGGAGGAAAATGATAAACGACTGCTGTTCTGAGCAGATAATTGTATGGGACTTCGTAGTATATTGTTTTCTGATACTGTCGGTATTGATTTGTAGGTCATTAATCTTTTTTTTTGTCTTCCATTAAAGGTATGTGCATCTTTTGATGAAAGTTCTATTAAATACTCGTAGATATGATGTTGTTTCTCCTTTCGTTGAGATAAATATATTACAAGTATTCATCGAATCGTTTTGTTATATTGAAAATTAAATAAATATGAGCTCTATATTTAAAAGCAAGTATACTATTAAAGTTATTTTTTAAAGTTTATATAAATAGTTTAATCGTAAATGTTAATAGATCTTTAAAGCATATTATGAACAGTCGTTGATTTAATTTTGTCTACTAGTTTTAATACAGTTTTCGCCTAGAGTGGCCACTTTTAGCAAAAACACAATCTAAAGCTAGACCAACTCCCAAAGATACTTTCAAATGTTAATTCATCAAAAAAAAAAATAAGGTCTATCTAGTGACTAACAATATGCTAAATATTAATTATCATCACATTTACCATACATACTATCACGTCTTTATCCCTAATGAGACAGACAGGTCTTGCGGTTCTATGCAGAGCCCATGGCCGCAAGACCCAAAAGCCACTTTTAGCGTCATGGTGGGCGAGAAGATGGAAAAGCAATCAATACAGTGATGGGTTGCTAGCCGCATCGCCTGTTAACATGATTTGCATTTTTACCCATTCCCTCGATCGGCTTCTACGATCTGCGTGGGAAGAGAAGCAGCTGGTACATTCTAAGTTTTTTTTTTATTTCTCCCAGACCACATTTACCATAAAACAATTTATTTCAAGAGGGCGCTACTTCTGCCCAGTCGTAGCCTTAACGATAGTTGAGGCACATCTGAAGTCGGTGTACCTATGTCACTATCATTACCTTTCTGTAATATTGGAGCAAAAACTAGAAAACATTCACGAGTACTAGGAAATGTCATATGATTTCTATTATAATTATCTTGAACTTAATCATCATCATCTTTATATATTCCCGGATGCATCCTCAGCGGTAATGATTCAGAGCCCAGGGTCCACTACCTAACGTAGGTGATTTGACGAGGTAACCGATTTTTACACAGAGCGACTACCGTCTGACTTTCGCAACCCAAATATACCAGAACCAATCTTCGGTTAAGTTTGAGCAAAAGCTAGTTGACTTTCAGGACCCACAGTTTAATTGTCCAGCTGTAGTTCACCACTAATGTACAAAATTATCGTAGGTTTTTTGAGATCCTACATACATACATACATACTATCACGTCTTTATCCCTAATGGGGCAGACAGAGCATTTTGGGTCTTGCGGTTCTATGCAGAGCCCAGGGCCGCAAGACCCAAAAGCCACTTTTAGCGTCATGGTGGGCGAGATGGAAAAGCAATCAATACAGTGATGGGTTGCTAGCCGCATCGCCTGTTAACATGATTTGCATTTTTTCCCATTCCCTCGATCGGCTTCTACGATCTGCGCGGGAAGAGAAGCAGCTGGTACATTCTAAGTTTTTTCATTTCTCCCAGACCAGCATGGGAGTTGAGATCCTAGTATTTATATATTAAAACTTTATTGCTCCACAATAAACAATTGTTCACAATAAACAAATACTCTGGATATACTATTTTTTGATTCAGAACGCGGTATCTCGCTTCTTCAAATACGTGTCGACATATGTCCATTCTGTAAACCTACACATTGTATGAAATGACCTTTAGGTTATGCGCCCAGTAGCTCGAGGATACAAAGTATCGTGACTGTACCCTGATTTGATTTTCTTCAAGCACTTGCTTAAACCCCTACGGGCCAGTGACGACCCGTCACAGCACGCACACTATGCCCAATAGGCCTAATCAATGTAATCATATGTTTAGACCTCTCAGACAATTTGAGTAATCACATCACTTTCTAAGACCTGTGACCTTGCGTCGTTCGTGAGGTAAGGAGACTTTCTAGATCCAAGATTGAAATGTATGGTTTAACAAGCTTTGTTGTTTATAAGGAGGAAAAGTTGAAAAACTGTGTTATTTACCTAGGTCAGGAAATTTATAAATGTTTTAGTGTGCAAGAATTATTACAAAACCTGTGATGTTTATAAGGTGTTACTTACTCCCAAGGCGAAAGAAAAAAGAATGATTTCTTTTTGTCAAATAATAATATTAATATCTGACTTAGGAAGGAAGAGCTTGCTCAGTACAGTTTATAATACAGGTATGAATTCTAAGCCTTAGATGTGTGATCAACTTTGGTGATAAATTTGTGAAATAATGAATTAAACATTTCTACAATATACCTACCGTAAACGCAAACTTCTTTTAGTGTTATCTCCACTGCGAGTATAATTGTTCGTAATAGTAAAGTAAATTATCTCGCTAACCCAATAAAATAGTCTCATTCAAAATGGCGGTGTAAACAAGCATTCGCCTAATGAACCGAGTCCAAATGAGTCGAGTTAACAATTCGTCAGTAACCTTGAGTTACAGATGTGTAACAAAGCATGATGTGTTGCAGGAATTATGAAATATAGGAATTTCGGTAGCTTATTATTTTCACCATATACCTAAGTCTTGTAGACAGTTTTAGAAATAGCATAGTATGGCAAACAAATCTGCATTTTTTATGTACAAAAAATAACTTTAATGCGGTGAAATTAATTTATTGCAAGGAAAATTGATTAAAAACTTTACTAAATTCAAACTAAATTATCCTACATTTAAAAAAAAGGCCATACTCCTTTTGCCCATACTGGATAGCAATGCTTATCCATTATAGCATTTACATTGTTCTGGCTATTTCTTCTCGATTTCTCATGGTCTACGGAATCTTTGGGTGACCATTAATAATAAAATGAATAAATAAGCAGCTTGGCTGAGGATGCAACCGGAAACGCGCTAAGATGAAAAAGATATGTCATAACTTAGAATAAATGTAATTCTAGATTTTTAGAAAGCCTACCATAGTTTAAATGTAAAACAATGATTGTATCACCTAAAAGGTAGTCTAACGACCTGACCAGGGTCACTGGAAGGCGCTGGATGCAGGCCGCTTTAGATCGGTCATTTTTGAAATCTTTGGGAGAGGCCTATACACATAGAAAACAATGATATCTTTCTAATACGGCAAAATGCAGTAGGTACTGGTTTTACTTATCATAAAAAACCAAGACTAAAGTTTAAACATTCCTTTAGTCTTTGGCGTAAATCAAATAGACTACATAAACATATATTTTTTCGAAGAAAATAATTCTATTTTGCTGACGTAGTAATGCTATATAATAAAAATACAAAATAATAGCGTCATAAATGAACTGTTAATTTAATTCTATATATGCTCCCATTAAAATATACGGTATCGATTTATTTATATTAATAATGAGTAATCAAATTTACATGTGTGGAATTAATTATGCCACATAGCTACAATTAAATATAAACCTTACTGTTTAAGATATAGGAATGAAACTGGTAAAGCATAAGAATTCCTTATGAAATTTAATTTGTGATACATGGTTAGCCTTGAATGGACCGTTTTTAGTCCATTCCCTTCGCTTGAGAATTACAATGAGATTGGTGTTGCCTTGTTTTAAAATATTTCCCTAAAATATTGTAAATAATGTTTTTGACACGGATTTTTTGATTCATAAGAGTAGCTTTGTCTTTGCGAAATCAATTTAAACTGATAAATCAATTATTAACAAATCTGTAATGTACCTAATACATTTTTGGTTCAGTATAATTAGTATTACCGATGGGGTCATCGGCATTTAATTTGCTAATTTATTCGACTTATCGCTCAGATCTTTTACTATTAATGTACACACAATTGTACAAATTAAATAAATATTAAACAAACTAAGGAAGATAAGTTCTCAAATAAAATGTTTGAAAAACATGTGGCATAAACATTTCTTGACCTACTTGTAAGGCTTTTAAGTTGTAGGTCATGGCACTCGTCTAAGTATACTAGATGCCTTTAGGCAGCTTAGAAAATCTAACATCAGTGTCAGCCACTTGCATACATGAAAAACAAACATCATGTGACATTTTACATACACTTTTTACAAAGATAAACATTTAAATCGTAAAAAAATACACAAAGCATAAACTTTATTTTGAAAATACAAATACTTTTTAGTGTTGTACTATGACGCTATAATTCTGAAGCCGTGATACCGCCGAATCCAAATCATAATATTTTAATTATCGCATGTTGATTGTTTGGAAAATATCCCAATGTTGTTGGCAACATCGAATAAAACCAGTCATCTCACAATAGTTGAACACAGCACACTGAACAGCCGTCTAGTCGTTACCACAAAAGTTTTCGTGCGTTTATTCTGAAGATTACGTTTATTATTCAACGTTTTTCGTGTACTTTATAAAGATATTTTCTCATTGTCGCTCAAAGTAAATCTCGTGCGGCTTATATTCATTTTAAGCTGTAAGAGATTTATTTCGAGTGATGGTGAAATAGCTACTTGGGTAACATGTGGTGTTCTGAAGTCAAAAATTCGGTAAAATAAATGTTATTTATTCTTAATGTGATACAAGGTTTTGTTTGAGTTTTTATGTGAATTGGTATTTTGATTACTTATAAGTAAATTAAAATTATTAATTGTGTGTACTATTGTTTAAATTTTTATTTATTTTAAAACGTAATAATTTATTATTACTTATTTATAGTAAAATAGATACTTTAATATGGGTACAATATCATTTTATATACCTATACTCAGTTAGGTTAGGTATTAACATTAAGTGTAAACAATCTAGACATGTATTTTTATATACACTTTATAAATCAATACGTGAAAATTACAAATTATAAATCACATGATAACTTTGTAATTTGCAAAGATATTGATATATAAAGTGAATATTTTAATAAAAAAATGACAAGATTGTTATCCTACCTAAATTAATACCTAAACAAACGGAGTATAGTTTTAAAACATGCATAGGTAGATACTATCACGTCTTTAACCCTGTTGGGACAGACAGAGCTTTTGATATCTTGGGGATCTAAGCAGAGCTCGAAACCATAAGACTTATTATAGATTATACAATACAATACAATACAATACAATACAATACAATACAATACAATACAATACAATACAATACAATACAATACAATACAATACAATACAATACAATACAATACAATACAATACAATACAATACAATACAATACAATACAATACAATACAATACAATACAATACAATACAATACAATACAATACAATACAATACAATACAATACAATACAATACAATACAATACAATACAATACAATACAATACAATACAATACAATACAATACAATACAATACAATACAATACAATACAATACAATACAATACAATACAATACAATACCCTTTAATGCACATAATAAAATACAGTATAAAATTATCTTAAAAACTAGGAAATGCGCAAAAGGCGGCCTTATCGCTAAGCAATTTCTTCCAGGCAATCTATATAGAAAAAAAAAACAGTAAAAAGTAGTAAGTAGAATATTATAGACATAAGACCATAAGGCCACTTGTAATGTCATGGTAGGCGAGAACGTGGAAAAAGGGATCATAATAGTGGTGAGTTGCTATCCGTATCGCTGAATTACATGATTCGTATTTTCGCTAAGTCCCTCGATCGGCTTCTACTATCACAAATATTTGGACATGAAATGAAATTTATTTGACTATAAATGTACACAAAGAAAGACTACTTGTGTTAAAATATTTATCTAAATAATATCTAAGACACAAATTATCTAAATATACAGATACAGATATATTTTCACGTCTATATCCCTGGCGGGGTAAACAGAGCCCAGGGCCGTCAGGCCCAAAGGCCACGCTTAGCGTGGTGGTAGGCGTTAAGATGGAAAAGGAATCAAAATAGTGATGGGTTGCTAGCCGCATCGCCTATTACCATGATTCAAATCTCGCCCATTCCCTCGATCGGCTCTTACGATCTGCGCGGGAAGAGAAGCAGCTGGTACATTCTACGTTTTTTCTTTTCTCCCAGACCAGAATGGATCTAAATATAAAGTGGACATTATTTGATTCTACAGCCAATATATATTCAAAAGAATGCAATTTTATGACAGAAATATGCTGTAAAGACAAATTGCTCTAAAAATAGATCAGTTTAAAGTAGTACTTAGTAGGTAGGTACATTAAAATAAATTACAATACAAAACAACGATATATTACCTTGGAAACGCCTGTGTATTCTTATAAAAACGAAAACAAGGCCGCGTTTTATTTTTATTTACTACATCTGTATCAATTTCGACGATAACGACACGACGAAATATATTAATATCCAAAAGTTAATAGACTTTTATTACCTATATCGTTTTTAAAAGAATAGTTAATTGACAAATAATTACTGCTGTTGTTTACATCGTTTTAATTATTATTAGTTTGACAAACTCTAGCAAGAAGTGCTTTAACAATAAGGGAGTTTCCAACAAATCAAATTAGATACTTTTACTAAACGTGTTAACAAAAAAATCTGTGGGATTTGTACGAATGGAAGACTATTATAGTTTCTTGGAGTCAAAAAAATCTATAAATGTATCAGTTCGTCCACAATAATAAATCTATAATCACCTTGAAAATAGATACAATTAATGAAAAGTGACATTATTTTGTGACGTTTTATTCCATTAGCAGTACCAAACATAGACATACAATTTTATGGTACCAAATAATTAATTTTATGGTACCAAATAATTAATTTTTGAGCTAGTGTAAAAAACAAGTTTTTGTATTTATGTGAGAGAAGTATTTATGTGAGGGTTGAGTGAGTGACTTCACCTAACATTATATTATTATACAGCTAAACAGAAAACCTTTCTCCTCTTTTGAAGTCGATAAAAAGCAAATGTATTAGTTTGAAATGCAGAATTTTTAATTCCAATTATGTCGTGAGACGGTTTGGCTATCTTCCATTTGTTCTGTAATTTGGCTTATACGAGCTGCAAGTCTACGAATGGAATTAATAGAAAAAACCGCCTCAAAACAGAATTGCAAATTAACTGATATTATTTTTATCTGATATTTATGCCACTCTGTACTTAACTTGTAACCAAATCCCAAGGGCCCCATGTTCTTGCCTAGATAAAATAATTGTTAACACTTTTTTACGGATTATCATATCAGCAAAAGGGGTCCACTGTTGGTCTTCCGAGGTTTTCTAAGACGACCGCTACCCTATTATACAACGTGGAAGGGACATGCCCGTAATAAATCGAAACACTATCTCTTGTTTAATGATAATAAAATAACCGTCAAAAAACAAAAAATAAATTACATTACCATACAAAGGTGTCGTCTGCACACTTTTTTGTGGAAATGCCCAATTTTCATTTTTATTTTTGACTATATTTCATTATAATATAGCCTGTGGTTAGATATATTAAAAGTATGTTCCACATTGTATAAGCAGGTTTTGTTGGGCCAACATATTTACCTGATCTCCCACTTGTTTATTTTAAATATTAGTTGCGACATTTTTGTAGCCTAGAAATAATATAAAAATAAGACGTATTCTTTCTCCTTTCCAGATCGCCCTCCTTCTGTCAGGAATCATCGCTCTAAAGAAGATTATGTCGCAGAAGGGAGGTGGTGGCCACGAGAGTCACGGCTGGTCATCCGGCGGTGGCAGTGGTGGCTGGGACCGTAGGACGTACAACGACGCTTCAGACCTAGCTTATTCTGGATACAAGACTAACTAGATACGTGTCAGAGGGCCCCACTAGCGTTTTCTAAGCTAAAGGAGATTGTTCATTTTGTATTGAGGTCTGGCTTTAAAGAAAATTTTAGCGGCCAGTAATAAAAATATTACGTTTTGTGAAGAGAAACAATTATTTAGAGTATGACAAAAACGGTGCAAAGCGTTACGATGTCTTATTAACTATATATTTATTTAAAGTACTATTTTGAGTACTGCTTAGGTATATCTGTATAAACAGACTTACGTATCTGCTTTGCTTTGAAACCAAAATAATTATTTTTGATATATTTTAAAATACTATATTTTTATTTCTTAATTTTTAATTTTTATTAAAGCTGGACGCTTTAGTTTTTATTTATGGCCCAAAAATAAACGATTTCCTTTTTTAATGCAATAGTAAAGTGCTGGTTGCCGCTGCAAGACGCGTTGTATCGAAAACAATCGAAATGTATATTTTCCTTTCTTACTTGGCTTGAATTTTCAAGACAGGGTTAAGTAGTTTCTTCCTTGTGATAATATTTTATATTTTACCCACCTCTTTGGTATATGGTATACTCTTTGTGGATGGTCGTAAAATTAGCTCCAAGAGCTGATTTGTTAGTACTTTTTATTAAAAGGCGTATTTATTTTTTAGAATTAAGTTAAGACTGTATAGATTAATTTATTTATTGACGAACTGTGCCTGAATACTCATTAATTTTTAAATAATTTATTTTTACTTTTTTTTGTTTTTTGTTTGTACGAAAATTATGTTTTCTTTTTCTTTTTTGTTTTGTTTTTTGTTTTATGTAAAATTTGCATTTTGTATTAAAATAATGGATGGAATATAAATAATAAATAAAATGTGGTGTGATTAATTCTTTCATCTTTTAAGGTGAAAATATTAATGCCTATTATTCCTTAAGGCCATACCCAAACTTTTCCGGGGTCCAGTGGCGCCCCCATTTGAAATAAATCATTTGAAAGAAAACGGTGATATCATTTAAAATTTCGTCTTGGTCAAACCCTAGATAACCCTTTTAACTATTTTATGAATTACTGTTTATAATTTAAAGTGCGAGCGTGAAGCTTTTCTACGCACATTAGCTAAAAGTGGCCGTTTTTCGCAAATGTGCGTAGAAAAGCTTCACGTTCGCAGTTTAAATTATAAACAGTAGTTCATAAAATAGTTAAAAAGGTTATCTAGGGTTTGACCAAAACGAAATTTTAAATTATATCACCGTTTTCTTTCAAATGATTTATTTTAAATGAGGGCGCCACTGGACCCTGGAAAATTCAGGTAGCCCCTTAATAATATGTAGGATTTATGGTATACTGAATTGTTAGTAATATGGCAGGAGTGCGCTTTCGCAAGTAAAGCGACACCAGACGTAGTCTGCACTTGGATAGGTGACCTCTAGTGGCATAAAAAATTCTCGAGCTTCCCCGTGCTTCGGAAGGCACTTCTAAGCCGTTAGTCAGGATGTCATCCTTGTATAGCAGTCGTCAGCTATGACAGATGCCTTTAGGCAGCCTGAAAAATCAAACATCAGTATTGGCCACTTACACACACGAAAAACAAACAATGAGAAACATTAAAAATTAGAAGCTATTTTCAAAATAAATACAAATATTTTTTCTATAATTTAACAAAAGCACTTAATAACCTATTTTACTTACCTACTAGTTTACTAGTATTACAGTAGCTCGATACTCTAACATTTATTTATTAAGTTTTAAACATATTATACAAATTATGATAAATACAGGGTGTAACAAAATATCTTCTTCCCCCTCACCTTATCCCACTTTAGGTGGGGTCGGGACAGCATGTGAGTCTTTTCCATTTTCCTCTATCCTTTGTCAAAGTATTTGTCATAATAGTTTCAGTATATTTTGTAACACGTTATATACGTAATGATAAAGTATATACGGATGTCACAAGTATGTATAATGTATAATTGTTACCCGGTTTCAACCCCAAAAAGAGCTGATACAATTTGTCCAGAAGATAGTTTATTAGCATTAACAAATAAAACACTTTCCTTCATCTACGCTGCTATCCTTTTAAAATTGCACTATATATCCAGCACAAAGCGGATATTTGCGGTTTAAGAGCAGAAAAAAAAGAAATCCCTTAACATAGAATTAATATAGGTAGGTATTATATATATTTGCCATGTGGTTTACGGCACAATAGAATAACACTTCAAGTTCTGCCGTGGATGTCGTAGAAGGCGACTTAGGAAATACAAGCTAAACAAAGCTTATAAACATCAATGAGATCTCTCCAACCCGTTTGGCCAGCGAGGAGAGTGTAGGCGAAGTCCTCTGTCAGCTCTGGCCAAGTATGGCTCTGGTATTACAAAGGGTTGTGCTCTTACAATGGAGACAAAAACACTTGATGATGATGATTACATAGAGAGTGGAATCTCCTAAGGTCCCGTCGCGTCCCCGTTTCCCGTCCTTACATCTCTCCTTTAACTGCCTCCGTGGTGTAGTGGTTAGAGCGTTCGGCTCATACCCGGAGGTCGCGGGTTCGATTCCCGGCGGGGCAACGACTTTGTGTTGTTGTCCTAGTTTGGTTAGGACATTGTAGGCTGATCACCTGATTGTTCGATTAACAAGATGATCCGTGCTTCGGAGGGCACGTTAAGCTGTCGGTCCCAGTCACTGTCTTTGACATTGGTCGTTACCTAAAACCATGTCAGAGGCCTTTAAGGCGGTTTAAAAACTCTGACACTAGTGTTAGTCACTAACACACACGATAAGAAGACACCTCTCCCCTGTTTTCGCCTTGTCGATGGAGTTGGCCTGGCGGCTGCAGGCATTGGCAGCTAACCGCTAAGGAGCGGTGTTAGCACGGGGAACGGAGACGCATATTGCCTGGAACTTTAGGAGATTTAGTTCTGTATGTAATACTTATATCAAATCGGTGCCTTTACTGCACTGATTTAGTTTCTTTTAATTTGCGTGATCATACATACATACATACTATCACGTCTTTATCCCTAATGGGGCAGACAGAGCATTTTGGGTCTTGCGGTTCTATGCAGAGCCCAGGGCCGCAAGACCCAAAAGCCACTTTTAGCGTCATGGTGGGCAAGAAGATGGAAAAGCAATCAATACAGTGATGGGTTGCTAGCCGCATCGCCTGTTAACATGATTTGCATTTTTGCCCATTCCCTCGATCGGCTTTTACGATCTGCATGGGAAGAGAAGCAGCTGGTACTTTCTAAGTTTTTTTTTATTTCTCCCAGACCAGCATGGGATTTGCGAGATCATACTCACTTAAAAATTCTACTATCTCATCCCGGAAAAATGAAATTTTGAAAATGGTAGCATATCTTTTGAACAAGCAGGCAATGCCTCACCGCGGCTGTATGTCAGTTATTATTAACTATTTTGACAAACTATTACGCGTTCCAAAGTTGGGCATAATCTATCTTAAATAGATAACTTTTTTCTTTTAATATACGAGTTGGTACCTGCTATTTCGATTTTTTTCATTAATTTTAGCCATTAAGTACTAGATAAGTTTATGCCTTAAACAAAGTACCTATGCATTAATGCCAATCAAATTAAGTACTATTCCTTAATCAAATCAATATAAACATGAACGTTTCTATAAAAATAAATGTTATAATAATATAAATTTATGGAATATTGCTAATCAATTAACAGTTTCATAGAAGCTATCTATAAACAAGACAAAGTTCCTAACATTAAAAAAAAAAACACATATTTATTTTCTTTTTTAAATGCATGATCTAAATTAACCTCAATATAATGAAAAATAGTGGCGTCACGATAAACCAATGTAAGTATTTTTAATATATACTGTATCTAAGGGTCGCGCCATCTGTATAACCACGCTGGAACTTACGTTTACTATTAGATATAAAGTACAACCAAAGTAACTAGTAGGTTCTGCTTTCTTTATGTTTGTTGTGGATACTTTTTAATTGCAATCAGGTACTAGATAGGAGCTCAGTGGTTTGGTGGAAATGTACGCATAAGGTGCTAGCATTTTCTTTTTCTTCTCTTCTTTTGTAGTTCTCTTTTTAACTTTAGTTCATTTTAAGTTTTCACATAGACCCAGATTTTTTAATATAGTTTGTTTTTGACGAAAACACTGAAGTATTTTGGACCAGAAGACACTAACTGTACCTAGTGATGTGCCGCTGGAATTATATCAAATTTACGGGAATATAAATATTGTAAATTTACAGGAATAATTCAATATTCCTGAATCCTGATATTTAGGAGACATTCTTTCCATTTCTAGGAATATTTCCGGTAATGTTTACGGGAATATTGCCTAAAGTTTCCCAAATTCCCGGGAACGGCACTACACTGAGTATATCTGAATGAATGGTAGAGAATGCTATTAGCATTAAGTCCGCCTTTTGTACCATATTGTTTTGGTAAATAAAGTTTAAATAAATAAATAAATGTTGTCAAATTAGACATTTTTATTTAAAATTAGTTATCTGTTTTGACTACCATGAAGTTAGTTACTCTCTTACTTCATGATGACTACCAATAAAAATAACCAGACTTTACTGGTCCATAAACAACACAACGAATCAGAAATGAGGAAATCCGTGGGAGAACAAAAGTCACTGACATAGCCCAGCGGATTAGCTCGTTGAAGTGGCAGTGGGCGGGACACATAGCGCGACGAACCGATGGCCGATGGGGCAAAAAGGTTCTGGAATGGCGACCGCGTACTGGCAAGCGAAGCGTAGGGCACCCACCTACAAGGTGGTCAGATGACCTGACCAGGGTCGCTGGAAAGCGCTGGCGCGCTCTTGATCGGTCATTTTGGAAATCTTTGGGAGAGGCCTATGTCCAGCAGTGGACGTTATGCGGCTGAAATGATGATGATGATGATGATGAAACAACACAATATCAATTTTGCACAAAGTAATGCAGTCATCAAATTATTTATCACTCAAACTGGTGCTAAATAACGAAAAACATACAGTAATTACAAGTATTATCAACAAATATGCAGCAATGGCGATCGTGCCACAAATCAGTGAAACGAGAAAACTAACACGCATGCTGCTTCCTAATCTACGTACCGCACGACACAATACACCAGTAATATGCACTTCCCTGGATGCACATGCAATCTTTGCATACCGCTTTTTTACTAAATAAACGAACACAGAAATCAACCATATGAAAGTAAGGTTTTTCCAACTTTTACCCATCTTCTTAGCTTATCCATTGAGTTTTAACTTAGTTATAATCGTCTTTGTATCTTACGAAATAGATCTAAGGGAATTTATCTAAATCCTTTTAAATGCGGAATCATTAATATTTGTTTTGTTTTATAGAATTAATCAATCGTTATTCATAAAATATTTTAAAGATCTTTCTACAGATTTTTGGCAGTCAAATTTTAAATATAATTAAAAATAGTCAAAGCTTATGTAATTATAGTACTTTGTAATAAGGCTTACTATGGAACCGATTATTACCTTAGAGATAAAAATGTCTGGCTTGAGCTTGGCGCGGGTCCCTCTTAAAGGTTTGTATTTGTACATTCCCAAATGTCATAATTTGAGTACATTCTGTACACGTTTTAGTACAAAACTTACAAATTCACATGAATTTTAAACTTGACATCATGCTAAATTAATAGTGATGACATAACAATGTATTCTCAGTCCACATATCTAATTTTAATATTAGCATAATAATTGTAAGTTGACGTTTTTGGAGAAAATGCTGCAGTACAGTTTGTTACCGTTTCTTCTGTACTTGCGCTTAGGAAGCGGCAGTAAACTTAGCTATAAGTAAATGATCTGACGTCAACATTTACCTTATAAGTAATTGAAAGAAAAAAATTACAATTATCAAGTGATACAAATATTCAAAGATTAATAAATGATTTTGACTTTGACTTTGACTTTAAATTATCGCCATATTTACTTTTTAAATGAGGGTGCCACTTCTGCTACCATTCACCACAAATAACTACATACTGATTCATATGGGTTGACCCATTATTATATTATATTTACACATTAAAAAAAACACTAGGCCTATAAGCCCTGTTTTCCAGATTCCGTTTCTTTGATCATGGATTTTATTTGTTTCTTGCATTTATTGTAGACTAGCTGCACCCCGCGGTGTTATCCGCGGTTAAAGTAAGCTATGCGTTAATCCAGGATGTCACCTTCATATATACCAAATTATATATTATTAAATTTGGTCCACACGTTTGTGCGTGGACAAGTAACACACACACAAATTTTCGCCTTGAAGTACAAAGTACTTACCTTCTTTAGTGTTAGTAAAAATCAAGAGCTTTATTTCTATATATTTTACATTTTGTGGTCTACAGACATGCATGCATGCCTATGTACAATCAACGAAATAGCAGTATGCTATTTTGTAGACATATATTAAGTGCCTAGTCAAATTATAATTGACGTTTGCAAATAATATTGGTCTTTTTTAAAAGTAAGTATGTAAATTGAGGTATTTAGCAGACACCTCTATCTATTTTTTTTTATATTGCGGCTAACCGCATCACCTTTAGCATAATTAAAATATTGCCCATTCTCTCGATCAGATATCCCACATTCTCTCGATCGGCTTTTACAATGAGCGAGGTAATATTTTTACTTTCTCTCAGACAAGCATGAATTACTTCAATTAAACGTTGAAATTAATTAATTATTTTTAACTGTAAGTCGGCATTTGCAACTACGGAACCCTTCGCTGCGCGGGGCCCAACATGCACTTGGCTGGTTTTATTCAAAATATTAAAATGACGGTGCTCATAAACTAAAGTCCATGCTGACGAAGTCGCGGGCAACCGCTAGTAATAAATAAATATGCGTAAGTATATATTATTATAAATATATTAATATATTTATATATTATTAAAAATATATTATTAATAGCAGATGCAAAACTGAAGCATGGGCAATAGGGTTGTGGACTAAACAATATATATGTTGCAGTTGAATTGTATAATCCGTTGTTATTCAAAAACTCCTAGCTGTTTGGCAATACAGCTCGGTTTTGTGAAACAGCTGAAAATATTTCAGCTCGATTGTCAATGAGTTACGTAATTACGTTTAACAAAACAGCTAGCGTTGAGACAGCATACAGGGTTACCATTATTAAATAAAACTGTGTTACCAAACGAAATAATATATGAGGAGACAATAGTGGTTCTTTATTATTTTTATATTACTCGCGGGATTGAAATAAAACCTCAATTCAACTCCTTACTAAATAATTCAGTCTCCAAC
Organism: Acrobasis consociella; assembly: GCA_963555685.1. Taxonomy (NCBI): domain Eukaryota; kingdom Metazoa; phylum Arthropoda; class Insecta; order Lepidoptera; family Pyralidae; genus Acrobasis; species Acrobasis consociella. The sequence continues at coordinate 5,737,735 of OY743127.1, forward strand.
ATCATAAAACACCAATGAAGAATGATAATCAGCTCGATGCAATTGGATTAGAAATATAGAAATTTTGTAAACCCGACAACTCAATGACGCAGCGATTTCTTACGGCCAATTGATCCACGTGAATTTTCCATCTTGCCGGAAGGCGGACGTCGAAATAACAATATGGGATCCAAGCTAAAGGTCTGCTTTATTTTTTTCAATCTTTTGCACTCCGAAATCACAAACGATGCCCCCGATGTCTTTCAACAAAAACAGCTTAGAACGCGGCGAAGAATTTACTTTATGGGAGGCCATATTTGTTGTTATGACACTGACACTTCACAAGTCACAAGACCCAAAAGTGGCAGAATTCCGAAACAATCGTTCTACAATCTTACGTTAGCTATTTTGTTAAACGTAACACATTGGACGATCTAGCTGAATGATTTTCAGCTATATTACAAAACCGAGCTGTAATGCCAAACAGCTAGAGTTTTTGAATAACAGCGGATTATACAATCAAACTGCGACATATAGACCATGAAAGTTGTTTATTACTTCAATATATATAAATAAATAAATATATAGGGACAAATTACACTGATTAAGCTAGCCCCAAAGTAAGTTCGAGACTTGTGTTATGGCATACTAACTCAACAATATAAATTTTAACACTAAAAATTGATTTCACCCCCAAACTATATGTATAAACGATTTTGATATAATTTATATGCGACACCTGACAAGTATGTCTTTCAAACAATAATTTTCCAAATCGGTCTAGAAGTCTTTGAATAATCAATGAACATGCATAAAAAACTTTCCGACGAATTGATAACATTCTCCTTTTGGAAGTCAGTTAAAAATGGTATGCAGCAGGCAAAAAACTTGCATTGCCTAAATGGACTTTGCACTAAAGTTCGATAAACCATCTACACGACAATAATTCCAATTAAGCAGGTATAAAAAAAAAAAAAAATTTTACATGAACACAGTGCAGTTAGCAGGGGCCCATCAATTAAGTTTTCATAAACCTGTAGCTAGGGAGGGAGTCCCGCTCTGTTATATCATAGTACCTGGGTGACCGAGCTTTGCTCGGTCGGTTACATCTCAAACATTAACTAAATTTTTTTAAACTTGTCTAAAAACAGTACAAAATAAAAAATTGTTTATAAACTTGAACTTTAAAAAAACCAAAAGTAAGTCACCGAGTGGGATTCGAACCCGTAACACTCTTTCTAGCGGTCAGCATCCTTAACCACTGAGCTAAGCGGATGGCGGCCGGCGCCAGGAAATTAGCGACCATATTCTGCGTGGAAAGAAAAACGAATGAAAACTCGAAAACACGCGTTTTCCCAAACATAAGACTAATCTAGATCGATTGTTTACCCCCAAAAACCCCCATATACCAATTTTCAGCAAAATCGTTAGAGCCGTTTTCGAGATCACAGAAATTTATAAATAAATATATATATAAATAAATATACAAGAATTGCTCGTTTAAAGGTATAAGATAAGGTAGAATAATTTACGTTGTGTGTTTTTATGTTTTTGTACCTATAATGTGTATAAAAAATTGTGATTATTATACATGCAGGTGAGGAATCAATATAAATGTGTTGTGGTCTAGGAGTAAAAACACACGTAGAGTGTACTACCTGCTTCTCTTTCCGCGCCGATCATAAAATCCGATCGAGGAAATGGGCAAGAATCTGAATCGTGTTAATAGGCAACGGAACTAGCAACCTATTACTATTTTAATTACCTTTTTTTATCTTTCACGCCCATTATCGCTCTGAAAGTGGCCTTTGGGTCTTATAGCCTCTAACTCTGTCTACCCTGTTAGGGATAAAGACGTAATAATTATTTTATGTATAATGTTATATATATTTTAAGTATATATTGTTATGTATATATGTATCAGTATGTATTTTTGTAAGGTATGTTTTATTTTATTGTAAGAAATCAATATATGTATTATATAAGGTGTGATAAAAAAATTGGTATTTTATCGAAAATAATACAAGTTGGCTTGCTACACTTGCATCCAATTGCGACTGGTAGATAATGCATTAGCTTTATTTTAAGTTATAATCAATCCATCATGCCGTGCGGTTTCCGGAAGAGTAGAATAGGACCACTCCAAGTCTTACCGTGGATGTCGTAGAAGGCGCCTTAAGGAATACAAGCTAAACAAAGCTTGAAAACATCAATGAGACCTCTCCAACCCGTCTGGCCAGCGAGGAGAGTGTAGGCCAAATCCTTTGGCTGCTCTGGCCAAGTATGGCTCTATTTGTAGTACAGAGAGGGTCATGCTCTTGCAGCGGAGACTAAAAAAGACCTGGTGATGATGATGAAGAATCAATCCATTATTAGATTGTGTGCAACAAACTTAAATAAATAATGTATCTATATTTCTTAGAAGAATACTTCATGACATACGCGGCATGTTAATACGAATAAATGTCTGTTTTTACGTGCGTATACGGTTGTGAAAACAGCGTGCAGTCGATTTAACAAATGAACGATATATTTATCTTGCTCTGGTAGGTATGCTTCTGTTATTTGTTGCTTATGCGCATGCAATGATAGCTTCATGGAATTCCGTACCCCGTACAATCACCCCTCTAGAGTTTGTTAAAAAAACCCTGTCTGATCCGTTAAGGTAATGTTTGGTAGCTTGTGTAAGTTCTATTTATCGGTTTCTCCCATCCCTGGGGGGTTACTCCATAAAATAATACGTTACTCGTACGATAGTGACGTCCTATTTCTACTTCAATCCAAATTAGGCTTTAACATTTTACGTTAGTGCTCAATGTTACTTGACACTGAAACGCGGATACGCAGTACCGTCCGTCTTGCGTACGGCTTTTGGAGTAATCCACCTGAGATCGCAAAACAAATAGCGGCTTCATACAAAATGATGGAAACGTTTCAAAATGTATGAAGCTGCAATTTTTATCTTTATCTCAACACCCAAACTTCACAACCCATTTTGATTAAATTTCTATGGGACTATTTTGCAAGAATGTCCTTTCAAACAAAAAAGAATATTTAAAATCAGTCTAGGCGTCTTCGAAAAATTGGTAAATATAAATAAAAAAAAAATGATCGCGGCGAATTGTTAACCTCCTCCTTTTTTGGAACTCGGTTAAAAACGGTGTACAAATATCAAAAGGTTGCCAGCCGCACCACTTATTAAAATGAATTGCATTCCCTCGATCGGTTTTTACGATCTACTTGGGAAGAGAAGCAGCTGCTACATTTTAAGTTTTTTCTTTGCTCCCAGACACGCATGTAAGCAATCTATTACGAAGTTTTTACTACTTTTACTCGCGAACAAAGTCGCGGGCACAGCATGAATGTAATTTTTTGCTAAAGGTTTCGTATTCTATAAAGGGCATGTAGTCAATAATTCTTTTTTGGCTTTTCAGGTTTTGTAGATTAATAAATATAGTGCTGATACATTTTTCTCTGTATTAGCAAATATAATAACGAAGATATGTACAATTGTACAGCGCATTTAAATTTCGCATGACGTCGCAATTTTATATGATTTTCACTAGACGGTCTCCGAAATTTATATGCGCTGTGTCTATGAGAATAACTCGAAAAAAATATGAGTCTTTTTTTTCGGCTAATCTAACAAACTAAATAAAGTAATATTTTTCCAACCCAATCCATACCTACAAACCTATCATACATTCAAGATCTGCAAACCAGTTCATCAAAGTTCATCTGAGACAGTCAGTACCACGCAATGGTTTATTATCTAAAAGAAACGTAGATTAAAAACCCGATTATCTTCTAGACTGGAACAAAGACAAATAAATCGCTCTCTAATAACTCTTTGCGATAATATTCACATAAATAATTATTGACACACGCATTTCTTATGTGTCATGCAAAGATAGACTTTATTACTTTTAACATAAAGCATAATAAAATGAAAAGCAACAGCGCTTTTATTATAAAAATAGTTGAATGCAAACATTGACAAATTATTTTTGTAGAAATCAACACGATGAAATGATAGTTTATTTCAATTTACACTATATTACACGTAAGCGTGATAACATGAATGATGGAGTGGTCCTATTCTAGACCGAAGGTCCGGATTCCTTAAAAAACCAAAATTAACAAAATCGGGTCTTTGCTTATTAGGGCATCATTATCAGGTCTTTTTGTCTCCACTGCAGGAGCACGACCCTCTCTGTACTACCAGAGCCATACTTGGCCAGAGCAACCAGATTACTTTGGCTTACACTCTCCTCGCTGTTTAGCTTGAATTTCCTAAATCGCCTTCTACGACATCCACAGGAAGACTTGGAGTGGCCCTATTCTACTCAGCCGGAAATCACACAGCATGAAAACATTTAATACCTAGCATGCTACGCTTCATAGCTCGTAGACAAATCTGCAGTTTAAACCTTTGCAGTTATGTTTAGGGACCAAGATAGAGCACCGAACATTAGCGGGGCCAGTGTGGCAGATCGTGTCAGAAATACCACTCTACGCTCCATAATAATTTTTCAAAACTAAAAACCGACTTCAACACCAAACTTCACAATTTTGATAAAGATTCTATGGGACCACGAATTATGCCTTTTGCCAAACTAAACAAAATATTTCCAAATTGGTTCAGGCATCTTTGAGTAATACGGAAACATACATAAAAAAAACATTGATTATACATTTTAATTGAAAATTTGAAGACGGTTAATAAGAAAAGTGGTGTAAATGTTAACAAAAAGACAGCTAAGCTGAAAGGGGATTAGGCTGGCCAAGTTTATCGGATGCCTTTCCGTTGGAATTCGACAGACTAGCCACATTTTGGACGCAGACAGTGATGGCAGAAGGTAAAGAGGCAGACCAGGAACAAGGCGATTGTCAGTTGAAACCGTTTGTAAGGGATTGGGAAATAAAGACAAACAACAGAAGAATTTGAAGCAGAGGAAGATAGGAGACTTTTGCCCAGCAGAAATTTGAGCCACCTCCCAGCTTCCGATGGAGATAAAATCCTAGGTTAGGTAGAAGACCCCGACCCTAAAGCATTACCACTGAGGATGCAACCGAATTGGATGCTCGGATGATGATAAAGAATAACACTTACCACCAGGTTTATCCTCGCCTATATCTCAGTTTACGCAACAAAAGCTTTACCTGTCAAGTACTCTTACTTTTTCCTCTTCCAAATATGACATATCTCAAATTAAGATGATTAGGAAGCGTGCTCTCTTGACACAAAAATGATGCCAAATGACGCCATGTCGACAAAAATGACGACAAATTGCCTATCAAAATTGGAGCCAGAAATCATTATCGGAAGAAGCGGTGCAAATCATATTATGATTTTTAGGGTTCCGTATAAAATTGATGTGCTATTAAGTTGACTTCAGATACACTTGCGTTATCACGTCTTTATCCTTAACCGGACAGACAGAATCCAGGGCCAAGCGAAAAATTTTTTTTTTTTACATATTATATGTAAATTTTAGAACCTTCCAAGTACTTTTTTTTTTCAATCTCTTCATTGTTTGTCGGTCTTAGTTGACTGCATCTATAGTCCTTGTGTGTCAAAAAAATAACCAAAAGAGTAGGGACAGTTAAAAGTCCAGTGGATATTTTGAACTAGAGGCATTTTTCAGGGAACTCTGCAAAATAAAGAGAAATTTTTCGAATAAAAATGTTTACAGTACTCAAATAATTTATTTCAAGGGGTTGCTGTTAAAATTATGCACGGAAAAAAATCCTACATTATTTTGCACTATATGAGTCAAAGAATATCAAATCATTTTGGGAATTTAAAATAATTGATCAATTCAAAAATTCACGTCTTCTTTTAACTTGTTGCATAATTTGACTTGACGCAGAGAGCGACACCGAGCCAAAACTAGAATGGTTATTAATATGGCAAAATTAACTTTACCACCATAAAATATTATTATTTTTTATTTTATCGACCTACCCATACTCATTTCATATTTACTACCAAAATTCATATATTTTTTTAATAATACATTTTACGTTAGTTAAAGTTTTGGGACAGTACTTTTTATTTTTAAAAGGCAATCATATTTTTTCTGTCTCTAAAAGTTACGTTTCCGGTAACGACATCCGAGCGGAACCCCTAAAGCGCGAGTGCCACTCGCTCTTGCCCGTCTTATACCATATTTCCCTTACTTCGGAATCGCAAGTGAGGAAGCCCAGGGGAGCATCCAACCGTGAATTGCCTGGAAAACGCAACTTTAAACTATCACATGTATAAATATAACGTCTTCCAGTGAAACAGATTCAGTTTTGCGCGATCGCTTGCCACAAAACCATGTCGGGGTGAACTATTGAAAGTGACACAGTGTAATTAATAGACAATCAATGAAAATGAAAATGTTGACGTTGTTTGTGTTATCTATGGTTGTTTTGACAACAGCTGACGAGGAATACGAGAGTAATTTGACTAAACTTTGGTCTTTATCGAGTGCTTCGAACAGTGATGGGACGGTCAACGTTACGAGTACATCGATAGTAATCCAGCCCTCAAGTTATAATAGAGATGCTACCACCAAATATGCGTTCAAACCCCGAGCGATACCCTTGATAAGGGATCCATACTATTCACAAGATGTGAAGTACAAACCAAAGATGCTTTTCCCTGGTAATTATATGCCAATTGCCAAAGAGAAAAGTATTAAGAATCTTTCTGAGCCAGAGCCTTTCCAGCCTAGGGCTATACCCTTGATAAGGAGCCAGGAGTTCCAAAGAAGGTCATTGGATGTCAATGAAGAGCCGACTATCGAGAAACCTGAAGGATTTACAGAACAGGCTGCTTCTAGGAGATCGATATCGTGTAAGTATCTGAAATATTTATATATTTTTTTACAGATATATTTGCAACTAAGCATAGGTCCAATAGATGGACTGTGTTATGGTAACCTTTCAAGTTTTATTTATTTAATTAGTCATTTAGTTAATGTAGTGTATATATTACTAGTGGTTCGCCGCGAACTTAGACCTCGCGATATTATTCCAAATGGTTAGGGAGGCGAATAGAATCATTTTCTGCAATACTCGAGCGTGGCAGTTTAAGATATGAGAGATACCTTAGACCTAATAGAACAACCTTGTAAAGTATTCAGCTCTATATGTAGTGACGCGCGCCTAGGATAGACGATCAGATTAGTAAAAAAAAAATCGATAGTCTGAAATACTCGAGCGCGTCAGATTAAGATATTGGGGGTTGATTTAAAAAAGACCTGATGATGATGATACATACATACATAATATCACGCCTGTTTCCCACAGGGGTAGGCAGAGACTATGGACTCCCACTTGCTACGATCCTGACAAACCTCTTTTGCTTCATCTAAACTTCATCTAATGATGATGATGATGATGATGATGATTTATACATACTTACATGAGACTTACACTAAAATAGTAAAACAAAGTTTGTTTATCATTTACTAGATTTAATTCTATTTAGAAGTATTTGGCATCTGTTAGTATCAATATATCTCATCATCATCATTTCCACCTTTCCACCACATGATATCAACTGGGTTCCTAGAAAATTCTTCTCCCCTCCTCCTATTTACGGGTGCATTTTTAACAGTTCTGATGGTTTATATTCCGGGTTACGCTTCCCAATTTTTTATTGAATGTTTTCACTGTATACAGATCAAATGTCACACAAAAATACGCAAAGTCGCTAATAAAAGCTGGATCAATAGAGATGTGGACTGAGTGAAAAATGTATTTATTTAATTCGTCAATTAGATTTAATCCAAAACTAAATGACCTATATTTTTTCGTATAGCAAAGAATTAAAAATTCACAAAGATGGTTAAAAAATGTAGCTGATTGTGACGTCATGCAAAATTTAAATGCGTTGTATCTTTTCAATAAAATACATCGTTTTCGTGTAATTTAAGAGCCTCCTCTTGTCCGTGGAGTTCTGGCATCTTTTTAATATTCTGGTAGGATTCGAATTTTCGCCCATTCCCTCGATCGGCTCTTACGATCTGCGCAGGAAGAGAAGTAGCTGGTATAGACTAAGATTTTTTATTTTCCCCCAGAACAGCATGGTAGATTTTATCTTTCCTTTACTATAGTACATTGTAAATGGTTAACTGATAATTACTAGGTGAAAACTGGACTTTTCACAAACATAAATCGTGACTTCCTTGTTGCGTGTTGGATTGGAACACATTGCGTAGTTTACTGGACTTCCTTAAATTACATTATTGTCTATGTGAAAGTGAATTTTCGTTTGCTATAATTTCTGCACGCGACTTCTTTATAGACAAAGTCTAAGTCCAGATTGTTTATACATCTTTGGGTGTTTTTTCATCATCATCATTTCAGCCGCATTATTACTGGACGTAGGCCTCTCCATAATAGTTCCGCACTGCAGCAATTTCTCCAAATACGTCAACTAACAATAATTTGACTGATTTTAAAATTAGATATTTGTACTGAGTATACATTGTTATGTTATAGCTATGAAGCATCACGCACATTGAGCGAATTCGTATACTATAATTACAGGTACATAGATACACTTTAACGTCTTATCCCTGACGAGGCAGATAGAGGCCAGGGCCGCAACACCCAAAGGTCTCGAAATAATGAACGTGAAGACGCAACAAAGGAGTCAAAATAGTATCAATGAGTTAGTATCACATAACTCTTCAAGCTGCGCCAATACCAGACACAATAGTTAAACAATTGAAGTCGGGCTAGCTCAATCAGTGTGATTTATTTGTTTCTATTTCAAATTTTCGCCTATTTCCACGGTCAACTTCTACGATCTTTGACTGCCTCCGTGTTCCAGTGTTTAAGTCGTTTGCTTTGTGATCTGGAGGTCATGGGTTCGAATCCCACTGGGAAGCATACTTTGTGAAAAGTTGTTGCCAGTCTGGTTAGGATATTGCAGGCTTGAATCACCTGATTATCCGAAAAGAAAGATGATACCGTATTTAGGAAGGCACGTATAAACTTTGTGTCCCGAACGCTATCTAGCGTTTGATCATCAAGCTACCCAAATCTTCTTAGTAAGGTAGCGGACCCCGGGCTCTGAAGCATTACTGCTAAGGATGCAACCGGGAAAATACGCTCGGATGATGATGGTGATGATGATGATAAAATTTTACGATTTTTCTTTTCTCTTAGACCATCATAATAAGAATATAATTTAGAGGTCTTAGTTGCCTTTGAGCCTATCGACCTAGCTGTCTACCCCATAAGAAAATGCAGTAGGTAAATCATCAATCTTATACCATTAAACGAGCAATTCTTGTATATATATTTATAAATTTCTGTGATCTCGAAAACGGCTCTAACGATTTCGCTGAAAATTTGTATATGGGGGTTTTCGGGGGTAAACAATCGATCTAGATTAGTCTTATGTTTGGGAAAACGCGTGTTTTCGAGTTTTCATGCGTTTTTCTTTCCACGCAGAATATGGTCGCTAATTTCGTCGCGCCGCGACCGCCTTGATTTAGCTCAGTGGTTAAGGATAGCGACCGCTAAAAAGAGTGTTACGGGTTCGAATCCTACTCGGTGACTTACTTTTGTTTTTTTTTTATGTTTAAGTTTATTTATTTTTTTATTTGCATTGTTTTTAGACAAGTTTAAAAAAAATTAGTTAATGTTTGAGATGTAACCGAGCAAAGCTCGGTCGCCCAGGTACTGTTAAAATAAAGTAACTAAAATATGTAGAAAGTGATACAAATCAAGAAGATAACTATAGCAATTTATAAGAAAAAGTCGTCAAAATACGACATTAAGCCCTATCGGATAGACCGACCGTGACGGGTTGTTATAACTGATGTTTTAGTCCATAGCCAAGCGGAAATGATTGCTGGCTTGATGAAATTCAGAGAGAGCGATGACAGGGCGGGATGGTACCGGTAATATAGGTAATAGATGGTTAGAGCTATTCCTTAAACTTTTTGGCTGTGTGTGGTCTATAGCCGGTGAGATTGGGCGAAAATGCGAATCAAAATTTTGAGGAAATATTTGAATTGTTTGGGTTTAAGTGCTGTAGGTTTTTCTTCACATATTTGCGGAAATGTACACTTGGCAGATGTGCGATGAACAGCTTCACAATTTCACTTTAAACGGTAAACACTAGTTCATTAAATAGTTTGTAGGGTTATCTAGGGCTTGATCAAGACAACATTTTTCTCCGTTTTTTCTTTCAAACAAATTATTTTGAAATGGGGGCAACACTATCCTATCCTCCTTAAGCGTTGCTAGCCAGTAAACTATTGATAAAGGCCGAATAGTTTATTTGCTTTGAGAACAGCGAATCCGCCCGGTCACTGCTCCTCCTTACACTCGCTCTGAGGATGTTCGTTTAAACCAATCGAAACTAGTCGGACTTTTAAGACTACACTACATGAGTTAAATATGTGTTAGGATATCTTGTTAAGTATGTCATCTCACGTTAGTTTTAATAATAATATTGTGCACTTAGATGTTACTTTGGGGTATTTTTTTCAAAGCTAGTGTGAGAGAATTAGGAGTGTACTAGCTGTGTCGCGCAGATCGTAAAAGCTGATCGAGAGAATGGGCGTAAATGCGCATCATGAAGACGATGCATTTGGTTACTCATCACTATTTTGCCTCCTATTTCTACCTTATCGTCCATTATCATGCTAAAAGTGGAAGTGGTAGTCCTGGACTCTGTATGCCTTAAACTGTAAGACTCAAAATGCTCTGTTTGCCATATTATATAGACGTGATAGTGTATGGTCTAACAAAATATACTGAAACTATTTGGGTGTGAATTCTGTACACATTTTTCCAAAAATATATGTCGAAATATGAAAAAGCAGTTTTGGCTTTCCATACAAACTCGGATCAGCTGTTCGGTCAACTTGTATGGAAGGCCAAAAATTACTTTTCATATTTCGATACGTGTTTCTTGGGGACAATTGTTTAATATCATGGACTGAAATCACCCTTAAAATAGTTTCAGAATATTTTGTTAGACCTTATATTAGGTATATAACATATTATTAAACATACCTTACATACTTTTTTTTTTCGAACCTAGACCTATCGTTTACAGCTCACCAGGTCCCGACCAACAATTTGTCAAATTGGCAAAATGTTGTCCACGCTGGCAACACGACTAACTGAGTAACAGAGCAGAAGCTTCCGAGGATAAGACTGAGCTTTGGGTGTCACCTAACAAAATTACATATAGGTATCTCGACCAAATCCGTTTGGTTTCCGGCAGAGTAGAATAGGGCCACTCCAAGTCCTCCTGTTGATGTTGTAGAAGACGGCTTAGGAAATACAAGCTCAACAAAGCTTATAAACATCAGTGAGACCTCTCCAACCGTCTGGCTAGCGAGCAGAGTGTAGGCCAAGTCCTCTGGCTGATTTAGCCAAGTAAGGCTCTAGTAGTACTCTTGCAGTGGAGACAAAAAGACCTGATGATGATCTCGACCAAAAACTGTATAAAGACTACCTCCGCGGTTCAGTCCGATCCGGAAGTCATGGGTTCGAATCCCACGGGAAAGCATACTTTGTGAAAATAGTTTGCAGTCTGGTTAAGGTGCGTGGCGTATATATCTGTCGTATGAAGCTAGATTTTAAAGTAAAAACAAATTAATAATAAACAACTTACTAATATTCTGACTTAACAACTAAGCCGTCTAATAATTATGTTTAATCTATCAATGTTATATGAAAGTAATAGTAAATTTTCTGACGTATATGAGTTTAATCATGTTTTTGTAATCATTATGTGCGTGTAGAAAATAAGTGTCGTTTTTGTATTGAAGTGAAGGCCTACTTGTACTAATTATCTTATTTAACTTTTCTGTTATGGTTTTTGAAAAGTGACATAAAACGTGGAAGGGAAATACCAGTAATAAATCGAACCACGGGCTAAACTAGGATCACCAAAACAAAAATAAATTAAAATAACAGTCAGATTTTTAAAAAAAGGCCTTTCAATATGAAACTGCGCCCGAGCAATTTGTATGGGAACGTCGAATTTTTTTTGGGTTATTTTAACTGTTATTTTATTATTATCGTGATCTAGTAAAAGCCTGCTTTGCTTTATTACGAGTATGTCCCTTCTACGTGGTATAATAAACGAATATGGCGGGTAGAATCAAAAAAATAATAAAATAATCGTAAATTTCCAAATCCGTAGAATACGTCACCCCGCCTCGTGCGTTAATATTATAACGTTATATTAATGTTGCGTTGCTGGGTATCATTAAAAAAATAACGGTACCAAGTAAAATAACGTTTTCTACAATGAATCACTAATGCTCAGCGGTCCCAACACGTTGCTGCGTTCTGTTGTACCGACGACACTACTGCTACACCTGCCTGCTCCCACAAGATCCTAAGTCCACTTTTATCGTAATGGGCGAGGAGGTGAAAAAAGAAATCAAAATATTAAGGGATAGCCAACTGCATCGCCTTTTACATGATGCGCATTTCCCATTCCTCCAAACGGATTTTACGATCTACGCAAAACATCTGGTAAACTCCTAATTTCCGACACTAGCATAGAATAACCGGCCAAGTGCGAGTCGGACTCACGCACAAAGGTTCCTTTCTATTATCTATATAAATCACGTTTGTTGTATGGGAGCCCCAGTGAATATTTCTTTTAATCTGTTTTTAGTATTTTTGTCCATGGTGGTAACCGAAATACATCATCTGTGAAAATTTCAACTATTTAGCTATGACTGTTCATGAGATACTGCCTGGTTGTTTCTTGTTGTTTTTTGTTATTTTTGTGTTTATTATGGTGCTGTAAAGTTAGTTTGTATTGTATTGTATTGTGATAGACAGACGGACAGCGAAGTCTTAGTAATAGATTCCTATTTCTACCCTTTGGATACGAATCAATTAAACAATAATAAATTAACGGTTTTTTGAATTATTTGAACAGATTTTAAACGTAAAGTGTCAGATTAATAATTATTTGATCAATAATAAAATCAGAATTTATTTCACGGGAACGACGTCGAGGCGACAAGCGATTTACAAGTTATGATAGCTCATATTTATCATCAACCGTATACTCCCATGCTGGTCTGGGAGACATAAAAAAACTTAGAATGTATTAGCTGCTTCTCTTCCCACGCACATCGTAAAAGCCGATCGAGGGAATGGGCAAAAATGCAAATCATGTTAACAGGCGATGCGGCTAGCAACCCATCACTGTATTGATTGCTTTTCTATCTTCTCGCCCACCATGACGTTAAAAGTGGCTTTTGGGTCTTGCGGCCCTGGGCTCTGCATAGAACCGCAAGACCCAAAATGCTCTGTCTGCCCCATTAGGGATAAAGACGTGATAGTATGTATGTATGTAACCGTATTATACTCATATTATATTAAAAATAAAAAACTACATAAAAGTTACATTTAACTATGAGTACAATCTTAAAACAACCACTACTCTCATCCCTATTCATACAACCATTACACAACGTTTCATTTCTTAGTCATAATGAATTGACTTTCAAATGCGTAGCGTGATCACACGATTTACAATTGGAGATAAACTACCAATTATGTTAGTGTATAACGCGTAAACTGCGTGCGTTATTGTCTCTTTTCTCCTAAACTTACACCTAATTAGAACAGATGACGAGATAGATTTGGATCGGTATGCGATTAGATAAGATGAAATAAGAGCTATTGGAAGTTAGTAGCACGAAGCACATACTTTGAGTGTAGTCATGATGACCAGACTATGCAATAGCTTCTCTCATTTCCTTTGTAACCCACCAGCTAAGACCTGTACTTTTACTCCAAAAGCGGTACGCGAGATGGACGTCACTGCGTATCCGCGTGTTGAAGATAGAAATAAATAATAAAACTATAAAGTATTTGTAGTATGGCGACTCGACTGTTGATTGTCATTCACTATTTCATTCACTCTCAAAACTTAGCCTTTCTGTAATCACATCCCACGCCTTCATCATTTTGTGTTGTGGTCAAAATAAAAGAATTTAAAACGACAACCCGCGGTTTCCATCATCGCAAGAATCTTCCACCGCGTGTCAGTGTCAAGCAGCATTGAGCACTAACGTACCATAATAAAGTCGTATTTGGTTTGACATAGAAATTGCACGTCACTATCGTACGACTAACGTATTATTTTATGGAGTAACCCACCTGAACTCTACATCGGAAAAAGGCGTAAAAGTAGCAACGTATTAGAAGAACTAAATAATTTGAACCAACTACACTATCTTCTTTTCCAGTCCATCTTCCTCGAAGGTCGGCAATAATCATTGCGACTTTTGAGACTGCTGCTCGGAATAGAGATCGCATACTCTTGTTGTTCCATTGGCGTAGATTTCTTAGCCTCTATGTCCTCCTCCGTCCAGGCCTTCTTTTGCCTTTGATCTTGCCTTGTATGATGTTTATTGAAGAAGTTCATAACGGCACTATATGCAATAACGCAATATGCTAGCCAGCTTATCGCTGGGTTGTATTTGGACTCAATAACTACCTAAGTTCACCAAAGACATAATTAAAGATCAGACAGTGCAGAGATATTATCCATGCACTAATAATGCTTTCTATCTACTACTCCTAACCTAGTCAAACTAATCTTTGCAACGAACGAACCGAATTCTCTCTTTACCATTCTTTTATTGATGTCGATTCTATGAAAGTTGATTTACAATTGGGTTGTGTATGACAAATTTAATATTTGCTATATAGCAGATGCATTATCAAGCACTAGACTTGGTAAAGCATTTGTAATATATCAATGATTTTAACAGGTTTTCAGGGTTTAAAGTTTATATGACACTAGTAAGTCTGATAGATTGTTTTCTCTGTTTTCCAGATATGCTCGGCCTCGATGAAGAAGCTGAAGAAGAGGAGGAGGAGGAAGAAGAAGAAGGTGAATATGAAGAAGCAAAAGGAGGGAAAAAGAAAATCAAGAAGCCAAAACTCAAGCTGAAGACTCACAAACTAAAGAAATACGTCGTACCACTACTCATGGCCTACAAGATGAAGTATTTTGCTTTAGTCCCTGTATTAATCGGAGGTCTGATCCTGCTGGTTGGTGCTACCGGATTAGCAGGATTCTTCTTTGCATTATTTGCAGCAGTAATGGGCCTTCAGAAAGGAGGCTATTAGACAAATAGTTAGATAAAGTCGACAGACTCGCAGTTGCCATCCAAACTAAGTTAACATTTGTTTTAACTACTAGTCTAACTCTTTGTTGGATATCGACCACCGAATAATTCATTGGCCGTTTAGTATCTTTTTGAATCTTTTGTACTTTAATCTTTTACTTCGATTGTGTGATCAAGTGATACCTTTTTACTTTTGCGATCTTTTCCTTTGACTTTTTTGTAGTTAAGAGCTCGCGATTTGTAAATATTTTTTGTAGTTATAAGTAATTTATTAACTAATTTATTATTAGTTGTAATCGAATTAATTTCACGTTATATGTATGATACGTGTTATAGTTTTTTAGAGTGAGAATTATATTGCGATTAATCGAAAGTGACGTATCTTTATGTAACATTTTTGATAAGCCTATTATTAAACTAATGTAGTTACCAATGATATTGTAGAAAAATCTATACATATGAAATATATAACAAGTACATCAAAATATAAAATATGCAATTATACACATGCTTTGAGTGTTTGTCTTTTATTATCGAGCGATCTATCGATCGTTGATATTGATACCATGGCGTGTTGTTTTCAATTAAGTATAGTTAAGAAATTATCATGCATAGTTGATTTACTAACACGCTGCGTTTTAACTTATCCGAACTAATATTATAAATGCGAAAATGAGTTTGTATATTTAAATAAATTAATAAATAAATATATAGGGACAAATTACACTGATTGACCTAGCCCCAAAGTAAGTTCAAGACTTGTGTTATGGGATTTGTTTATTACCTCTTCACGTTTCAACCAATGAACCCATTTAGATGAAATTTGTTATGGTTTAAGACTCAAGGAAGGACAAAGTTTTTACTTTGAAATTCCTATGCCTATCCATCGCCTATAAACATAATTATTTCTCTTCCTTGTCACTAGATGGCGCTTTTCCTATTATTTTCCTATTATTTAAAGAAGTGCTCTAATAAATAAATAGGACTTATAAAAATGCATAAAATAATTTTAAAGCATATTCAACACTTCCTTTGTCACTTTCTTGCTAGTCGTGTGTGCTGCCATCTCTGTGTGCCTACCATCTCTGTGTACCTACCCGCAACTCCAGTTTTGCCTACTTACGGGCCCTCCAATAGTTTCTACGGCATTGGTTATCTGTTACGTAAGTAACTCTTTGGTATAACTAAGAATCTATTTAATGGAAATGCACCTTTTTAAGCCTTAGCATAAATTATGAAGGTACTACGCTCCAATAATCTACCCAATAAGAAATTGCAATCGCAATGGCAAGTGGTTTTAAAGAAAATTGCTTTTCTTAGTAATAGCATTATACTTGGGCAAAATGAGAAAGATCTGATAATGCTAAAATGGTCGATGTACATATCGAAAACGTATAAATTACTTTTTTTTAAAAGACGTAAGGGACCATCTAACAAGTAGGTATGTCTTTTCAAACAAAAAACGAATTTTTCAAATTTATTCAGGCGTCTTTCATACTACGTACCCAATATATACCCGATATACAAAATATATCGGGTATAATACAAATAAGCTGCTTTGCCTCCCGCAAGTCCTAACCAAAGGGAATGGACATGGGCATAAACCTAATCATAACTTTATTTGATGCCTTTTAAGTATAAACAGTTACAGGTAAGGCATGAAGATATGATAATAATAAGTTTCCAATAAAATATAATTTAAATTTGTTTTCTTTAATATAATAAATACGAAGCCATTTATAGATAGAGCCCATAGGGTCCAAGATTTTAAGACCACTTTGAGTGGAATAATGGGTTAGGAGGTAGAAAAAGAAATCAAATTAGTGATGGGATGCTATTAGGAATTTTGAAAAGTAATGTTATTATATGTAATAGGAATTTAATAAGTAGTTTATATCAGGTCTTTTTAGTCTCCACTTCAGGAGAACGACTCTCTCTTTACCAGCAGCGCCATCCGTGAGGTTTCCAGCAGAATAGAATAGGACCATATCCAAATCTTCCTGTGGATTTTGTAGAAGGCGACCACGAAATACAAGCAAAACAAAGCTTAAAAACATCAACGAGACCTCTTCAACCCGTCTGGCCAGAGTAGCCAAAAGATTTGGCTTACACTCTCCAAGTGTAAGCCAAATCTTTTGCCTACTCTGGCTAAGTACGATTGTGGTAATATAGGCTTGTAATCTATAAACGTATAATAAAACAGTACAAAAATTTGTCTGATTATAAAATATATATTCCCAAAAAAATATATTGGAGGCAGTAATAGAGTAAGAATTAAAAAAAGTCTGTCTAAAACGCTAATCTCCGACAATACTGGACAGATTCAAATCAAACTTTATTGTTAAATAGCTGTAAGCCTAAGCAACGTATAATAAAGTTTAATTGATTATAAAAAATGGAATACCTGACACAGCACCATAATGGTCCAGCTAAACTATAAGAAATATAAAAATGACGCCTTAGCAAAAGTTGTTCAGCCTGATCATTTTTGTCGGTCGCAGGCATCAGCTAGTATAATACCTAATGAATGTCTAAGGTCAATGCCAGCAGTCTAGCTTTCTCACAAATGAAACATAATGGCTAATTAAAAGTGGAAAAGGTAATTAAAACTCTATGCTTCATAGGAGACACTGGACTCATTTTACCATTATAAATGTCAACGTGGTAACACGGAAGGCCATTGCGCATAAACCTATGCGCACGATAAGTATTTTTAAACTGAAAAAAAAATAGAAAAAGTAATCGTCAGTGTGATTTAAAGTTTTGAAATGTGCGAGACAGGACTTTGCAAAGAGTAAAAAATATATTAAAAGTACATAAAATATAAATAAATAAAAGAGATTTGAAGATTTAAACAAAAAAAAAAAACATCAATTTAGAGCTGAAGTGGAAAGAAATATTATATCAACAGCAAATACATATTAAACAAATACTATTTCAACATCGAAATAATTATGAAAATTTGAAAAGTCAGAATTTGACTATTTTAATCAGTGAAGATAATGCTTCCTTATTCCCGAGGGATCATCTTAGATAATACAAATAACTACGGGATCGTCAAGACCGAAACGGTATTCGGGTTTGGTCCTTCGAACCAGGATAGTTATGTCAAGGAGTTTAACAATACTGAACCGTTGGAGTGGATTTTTACTCATGGCAACTTTGAAAGAAGATCTTTATCAGGTAAGCACATATAATCATGCTATCGTCATCATCATCAGGTCTTTTTGTCTCCACGGCCTTCTCTGTACTAACTATCAGAGCCATAGTTAGCCAGAGCAGAGGACTTGGCCTACACTCTCCACGCTGGCCAGATGGATTGGAGAGGTCTCACTGATGTTTATAAGGTTTGTTTAGCTTGTATTTCCCAAGTTGCCCTTTACGACATCCACGTGAGGACTTGGAGGGGCGCTATTCTACTCAGCCGGAAACCACACGGCTTGAACATACTAATCACACAATAATCACACAACAATGGATAAGGCTGTTTCAAATTTACAGAGTCCAGAGAGCTATAAGACTCAAAGGCCACTTTCAACATGATGATTAGCGTATAAATACAGAAGATAATCAAAATAGTGATAAGTAATTACTATCATTATCTCCTCGATTTTACAAACTGCATAGGAAACAGTTCTATGTGTCAGACCCAATTTTAAAAAAACGAATTTCAATAGTTTCATATGTAAACGCCATCTAGTGATTGAGGATGAACTAGATAGTAGAATTAATATTCGTAACGCTATCTATTATACGACAGGCAAGCTACAAAACTTTTAAACGAGATTTTAATAACTTAAATTGCCGCATCTAAATGGTCAATTTTTTTGATTCCTAACAATTTGCTATATGTTAATTATCACCACATTTACAATTGCCATTTATGCCCTGTCTTAGCCCGAAATGAATTAAACATGTGAACATTAAAATCATTTAAGCACTAGTTAACTTTGTATGAATTTTATCAAAAGATAATTTGATAAAAGAAATAAAAGGGTGTAGAAGAAGTACTCGTAACCGTCAGGCATGCATGAAGAGAGTAATGAGTGTAGAAGCGAAAGAGGTCTGTCAGGATCGTACCAAGTATGAAAACCTCCGTGCCGTAATGGTCACCATGCTAGTCCGCCACCCAGAGGTCCCGGGTTCGATTCCCGGTCAGGGCAAGTTGGAAAATGGCCTTTTTCAAATTGTCCTGGGTCTTGGTGTTTATCTATATATGTATTTGTTATAAAATATAGTATCGTTGAGTTAGTATCCCGTAACACAAGTCTCGAACTTATTTTGGGGCTAGCTCAATCAGTGTAATTTGTTCCTATATATTTATTATTTATTTATTTATTTATCAAGTATAGGTCCATAGTCTCTGCCTACCTATGTGGGAAACCGGTGTGATAATTTTGCATGTATGTATGTATAATAACTTGATGCATGTTTTATCTTCAGATGAAAATGAATCAAGATCTGTGAAGAAAACAGCAATAAAAACCACGACGCCTGCACCACAGCCGCGCAACAAAAAGAAACCCAAATCTAAGAAAAAGTCTATCAAAGGGCACAAGAAAAGGAAGGGAAAGGTGAAGAAATGCATCTACAAGATAATAAGGAAAGCTAGTAAGAATAAAAGAGGGGGTAACAAGATGAGCAAACAGAAGAAGTACATTTTGCCCATGATTATAGGGCTTTTTGCCGCGAAGAGTCTGCTTATTCCCATCGCATTGAAAGCGTTAGCTTTTCTGTCTGCTAAGGGTAAGATATACTAATTTTTCTAGATTCTTCATATATTCTATCCAATTATATTTTTAAAGACATTCAACAAATTGGTTGGTATGCTGTTAGCGTGCCGATAAAGCGGCATTGTCTTTTTGAAAAGCGCGGGCTTTGTGGTACGTTGACGGCATTCACAACAATTCGACAAATGCACTACGAAATATAATGAGTATAAATGCGAAATTTTAAAATAATCATCCGTACATTGATATGTGTGATTTTTTTTCCTTTAACGGCTGTACAAATTGAAATACGGCATTAACATATAACAATGCGAGATTAACAGTAATTATAATACACATATAACAATGCGAGCATCAGCAAGTCAGACTTTAAAGAAATATTTTCTTTTCACAGGCCTGATGATGGGTTTCTTCTCAACCGTCATGGCATCAGTTCTGAGTCTCAAGGGCATGTTTGACCACTCCCACGGATACGCCAACCGAAAAGACGACACCAAGACCCAGGTGGAAATTATCCAGGTCCCCACGAAGACTGAAGACCACGTTTACTACGACGAGCATTATAAGAGAGGGGATTTTGTACCTGTTAATAGATATGAGGCGGTTGTAAAATAGATTTTATTAGGGGACCGAACTTTGCTCGATGATAATACAGAAAAAGATGTTTAATATAAATTAAACTTAGCTAGATCGGTACTCTGCATACTAATTTTCTATTAATTTATTTTATTATATAGAATTATTATAATTTATTTATTAAATAAATGGAAGAAAAAGCAAAGGAAGACCTAGAGACAGTTTTATAAAACAACTAAAAGATAAAATCTATGTATTAACCTACGAGCATGTAAAGGAGTTGACTTTGGAACAGAGCTTAGCTCTTTAGAAATAAGCTGAAGATACTAATTTTCATCGAAATTATTGGAGCTGTTTCAGAGAGATCCTAATTACAAAGACAAGAACTGCTCGTTTTTAATATAGTAATAGGTTATTTCACTCGACGCGTGCTAAACAAAAATTTGTTTTTTTTTGTCTGTTTATTGGACCCTCGCCTTACCTTGTTGTAAATACCCTTATTAATTCAAAGTTGGCTAGAAGAAATATCTATCTAGGATAAGTCTGCATTTGTAATGTTTCTTTGTTGCAATTTTTATTTTTTATTTTTATGTACAGATACCTGGATCGACCCTCTACCTATATTTTGAAATTTCTCTTAAACTCAAAATAACATGAAAAATCTTTTTGAATATACATTTTCATGATAATATTATTTTGAGTTTAAGAGAAAATCCAAGATTTCGGTAGGTCGGTCCAGGTTTCTCTTTAGCTCACTGTACTACTAAAAGTTTCAATAAACAAGTTTCATCTTACTCAAAGATACCTCCACTAGAGTAATAAGATCAAAATCTTGGTAGCCAAGCCAAGGTATATAAAGAAAAAAAATCCTAAGTAAGTTGTTCCTGAGTTAATATTTTAGTTACTTACTATGTATTGTATTTATTCATGTAACCAAAGATTGAAATTAAAGGCATATTCAAATGGTGTGAAATTGTTTTTTATTTATAATTTATACATACATACCGCACCGGGCGTGGTCCGTGCTTGGATGGGTCACCACAAGTGGCATACAACTTTTTTGATCTTCTCCCGTGCTTCGGAAGAAACGTATAAGCCGTTGGTCCCGGCTGTCATTGTATGGCAGTCGCTATGTTATGTCAGTGACTTTATTTATAATTTATACATACATACCGCACCGGGTGTGGTCCGTGCTTGGATGGGTGACCACAAGTGGCATACAACTTTTTTGATCTTCTCCCGTGCTTCGGAAGACACGTATAAGCCGTTGGTCCCGGCTGTCATTGTATGGCAGTCGCTATGTTATGTCAGTGACTTTAGGCAGCTTGAAAAATAGCAGACTTCAGTGTTGTGAGTGGCCAACACACGAAAAACAAAGAAACAAACCATACATACATACAAACGTCCTCAACCGTAGTCATACTTCTATTGTCGTAAGGGGCGACCTCTTATGAAATCTGTGGGAGAGAAAACCCAGAACAAAATTGTATTTTACTCACCACAATGTGAACTATGGCATAATCCTTACCTGTTTCCTATCTGGGATTTACATCTCTGTATATAAGTATTTCAAATAAAATATAGTAACGTTGAGTTAGTATCCCAAAACACAAGTCTCGAACTTGCTATGAGGCTAGCTTAATCTGTGTGATGTATCCGTTTGTTTTTTTAATTTATTTCCATTGACATCAAACCAAAAAAAGCTGTACTACAAAAACGAAAACCAAAAGACATGTTATATTTTTATTGAATGCTGACAATTTGAACACCACATTTGTTGAATGCATTTTTCAGTAAAACTATGGATGGCTGGTAGTATCTTCCCATGGACGTACCTCACTGGATCACACACCGGTCTTCGTAAAATTGAGCGCTGAACGGGTTGTCAAGCGCAAGTGTGCTTTCAGCTATCTTGTCCCTGACTTTATCTGACACTGTGTAGATCCCCCCCACAAACTTTCTCATACCTCTCTGTAAAGCAAACTTTGTGCTATTTTTGTGCTTGTGGAAGAATGCCTTCATTCTCTTTTGCCTGATCATCATTTTCCGTTTGATTGGGTGAGGCCTGCTAAAAACTGATCGTTTCTTCCTTGGGAACATGCGTCTCCTTTTCTTCCCCATTTTTGGTTTTTGTAATGACAGTTAAGTACCAGATAAAAAATGCACTCACCCTACTTATCTGGCACTCATTTTTTGGTTTTATTAGGTTTTGGTATGAGAAATAATGTGTTTGTTGTAAAACTTACATTCTGATTTCTTGAGTTCTGTGATGTCAAATTAGTACGTCAGTTTTCATTTTTTGTACGCTTTTGTTTATTTTTGGCAGCAAATAAGGATCACAGATGGAGATCAAGAACTCTTTATAGTTAAATTGTAGTTTTTATGATTTTCTAAGGATTTATGCAAAACTAAAATCAAAGAATTTCGTTTTAAAGGGCTACCTGAATTTTCGGGGGTCCATAAAATTGTCGCTTGATCAAGCTCCAGATAACCCTTCAAACTACTTTATGAACTACTCTTTATAGTTTAAAGTGAGAACGTAAAGCTTTTCTACGCACATTTGCGAAAAACGGTCACTTTTAGCTAATGTGCGAAGAAAAGCTTCACCTTCTCACTTTAAACTATAAATAGTAGTTTATAAAATAGTTAAAAGGATTATCTAGGGTTTGGTCAAGACAAAATTTTAAATGATATCACCGTTTCCTTTCAAATGATTTATTTCAAATGGGGGCGCCACTGGACCCCGGAAAATTCAGGTATGGCCTTAACGTCAACCTTAAAGACTGAGGGCTCAGAGGCTAAGAATGGATTTATCATTTTTTCACCAAAAGAGGGCTCAGAGGTTAAGAAGAGGTTAAGAATGGGTTTATCATTTTTTTACCAAAAAGTATTTTCATCGAACGAAGATTTTGCCCAAGTTCATCGAGCTTTGCTTAATGAGATTATCAAGAAAGAGGTTTCCGAAAGATGATACATAACTAGTCGAATTTTCGAAATCAATGGAGCGATTTCCGAGATCTTCAGAAACTTCTTAATTAATAATGTCAAAAGCATAAAAATTCACAATAAACCATTCCTAAATAAATAAGTATATACGAACAAATCATACAGATTGAGCTAGCCCAAAGGTAAGTTCATATCTGAGGTCGTAAAACGAATAAACTCAACAGTATCCGTAACAAATTAGAGAAATTCCTTACTTCTCGTGCATCTGTTATATGGTATTATAACATAAGTATGCCAACGCACACAGAACCTGTATGTTGCGTAATATCGATAACTTATTCTATGCTTAGATGTGTAGTATAGATCACAGTAGAAGATAAATTAATCCAAACCTGTCAACTATGTATTTTTTATCTCTTACCAAGAAAGAGATGAGCAGACAACCTTACACTGTTTGAAAAAGAAAAGCAGATCACGTCTGCAGACCACGAAAGATGGAAACAGAGGGGGGAGGCTTTTGCCCAGCGATAGGACCTATTGTAGCTAAAAATGATAACACAGTACAGCGCCACTTTACTTTAGGAAGTTTGAACAATTAGTGGAATAGTCTACTCAATTAAAGTGGAACTAGTCGATACTTTTTCTCTGCAAATTTCGGGGATTTCCTCCACTGTTTGACATTGTTCAATCAAAGTTTATCATGATATTGTTTTATCTCATTATAATTTTTTTTCGTAAGTATGAATGCAGAATAGTAAAACAAAAATCCATTAATAAGTTATGAGTCATGAAATATGTGTTTGTCTTGCTAATTTATAAGCAAATTTCGGCTAAGTAAGTAATAAAAGAAGTGTAAAATCTCCAAAACAAAGTCAGCACCGATACAGTTTAATTATCTAAAATTCTAATTAACTTTATTTTTAATTAATGAATGTTGCAGTTTTTGCGTAAAACCCCTTTTCCCACATGAGTTTACGAATTTTTTACGCGCTCGTTTTCCAATGAATTATCGTGTGTCACCTGAATGCTTCGCCATAATGTAAAAAGAATTTGGCCGTGCCCGCCTGTGAGTTCGATCCTGCGGCTAGTTCAACCTTAAGTTAAATAATCTAAACTTTTTCCCTATACTAGATGCAGTTCAAATAGAAAGTAACTAGAAGTTCATTGGCGCGGCCTTGAGCTGCACAGCAGGGACTGCGTCTTGGAGAAAGTAGGGACCTTGGCCTTTATCTCGTTTTAGATGGACTTTGGGATAATAGTTTAAAAACTAATATCCAACTACGGGACTATTCTTGCTGAAAATTGTGTTTTTCTAGTCAATGGAAGAACAGCAGGGAGAAAAAAATATTTTTGTACAGTATGATTCGATTATTTTACAGATGGCCGCCATATTTAATTTATTCTGACGTCATATTATAGCCTCTAACCATTTGATGGTGGTGAGGTTTTTTTGACGTTTCACGTCAAATAAAAAGAAACCGCAAGTTATCTTGCTGGATGTAAAACATATAAAGCCGTTGGTTTTGGCTGTCATAATTGTATGATAGTTGTAAGGCTAAGTCAAAGGTTTTTAGGCAGCTTGAAAAATTGACCGCAGTGTTTACCACTTACGAAAAATAAAAAGTTGCCCCAAAACTCTTGACACATTTATTAATCTGACATTTATTTATAAAACGATCTTGAAGCACTGCAATTTTATGACCTTACAACATAAAACTTCCTTCGAGAAAGTAGGTACGTGTCATCCGCGAAATATTTGATTTGGAATGTATGAATGAAGAGGCTTGTGCCAAAATACGTAAAGTTTCACTGCGTTATTTATAATGCTGCAAACAAAGGACTTTTTTAACTTTTAGCAGTAAAAAAGGAATATTATTGCTTCAGCTAAATATATATAACTTATTATTATTTAGTGTATAGCTAGTCATCGTCATCATCATCAGGTCTTTTTGTCTCCACTGCAGGAGCACGACCCTCTCTGTACTACCAGAGCCATACTCGTACTTGGCCAGAGCAGCCGGAGGACTTTGGCCTACACTCTCCACGCTGGGCAGACGGGTTGGAGAGGTCTCATTGATGTCTATAACCTTTGTTTAGCTTGTATTTCCTAAGTCGCCTTCTACGAAATCCACCGGAAAACTTGGAGTGGCCCTTTTCAGCTAGTACATTATTCAAAACAACTTATTTTAAAATATTTGGAAATAAATCAGCAAGGTTAAATGCGTTAAATTAGATAACATAATATTGAATGCTAGTCTGGTAGTAAAGAAAAAACTTTAAGTGAATGGGCGAAAATGGAAACCATGTTAAAAGGCGATGCTACTAGCAATTCATCACTATTTAGATTTATTTTTCTCTTTCTCGCTCACCATCACTCTAAAAGTGCCCTTTTGGTGTTGCAACCTTGGACGCTGGTTGCTTAGGGTAACAAGACCTAAATGCTCTGTCTGCCCCATTAGGGATAAAGACGTGAGTTTTTTACAGTGCCATTTTCTGATCTTGCCCTTCAAAGAGGTCTATAAAGCAAATACAAATATAACTACAAGAAGAGAGAGTTATCATCTTCGGAAAACCCATTTTCAATATGCAATCTTCAATCGTCAAATCGTCAACACCATTGTGTGACATATTCAATGGAAATAAGATTT
Organism: Acrobasis consociella; assembly: GCA_963555685.1. Classification (NCBI taxonomy): domain Eukaryota; kingdom Metazoa; phylum Arthropoda; class Insecta; order Lepidoptera; family Pyralidae; genus Acrobasis; species Acrobasis consociella. Next base: position 5,763,751 of record OY743127.1, read on the forward strand.
TATTATTCAAGTGCTAGAGTATAATTTTCTTTGTGTTTGTAAATTAACATATGCCATTGTCTTTATGCAAAGAAAAATCGTTTTTATATTTTCAGAACTGAAAGTATAATTTTGTTTGTTTCTGTCTTAGTTCTACAGGTGACAAAGTCTGTCAGTATGTCTTGATAGAATACGGCGCCCGCGCGTATTCTTCTGAGCGTAGTATGAATGAACGTTAAGCCTTATAGCGCGACGAAGGAATGTTGATAGGTACTTTCTGACAACCGCTTGCGATTTAAGGTACCTACATAATAAAAATAAATATATTAAGATATTTTAGGGCTCAAGAAATTTTTGACCAAAAAATGATGAGTTAGGAGAGTTGAGTATAATGTATTAAATAATGCATTAACAATGAATACGAGATTATTACCAAATAAATATATATCATACATTTAGTTCGAAAATTATTTGGAAATTGAGACAGGTTAAAATAAAGTCCTTTTACTGCTAAACGGCTATTTTAAAACGATCGCGTTTTATTATAGAGCTCACCGTCTCGTCGTATATATATTTTTAACTATTATACGCCAAAATTAAGCTGACAATGACAGATGAGATTGAGTCATGTTACAAAATATCGACTTGATTTTGACATATAATGGTTGAATCATAATACTTAAACTAGTCCATGTTTAATAACTGGACGGTTTATATAAAAAGTTAAATAAAAGCAAACCAATCTTATAAAGCTTGACATCGCACTAGGCATTTTGTATTATTATTGCACTATCTAAAACTTTTTAAAACACTAAAGTTTCAATAAATTTGAATTTTCTTGCTTATCTTTAGCTGTATAAAAATTGCTTTGAAATCGCAAACCAGTTTACTGAATCTTAAAAAATTATTTATCGTGCTTAAAGTATCAAGACCACCCAGCCCTACGCTTACGGAACTACCTTTGCCTCAGTTTCAAAACTTCTTACGCGCCCAATATATAAGCAACGAATCCCTGACGTTCCTCATTCGATTCCCGAGCACGGACCAAGAAGGATCTATCCTAATTTAAAATTTTAAATTCTAAATTTGAAAATGAGAGTGTTATGTGTAGTTTTGATCGTTGCGGTGGTGGCGTGCGGAGCGGCGCCGGGGGGAAGCAATGAGGAAGAGGGGAGGATTGAGCTGTTTTCAGGGGTGGCTATTGAACGGTAAGTCTATTTTTTTGTAATAATACAATACAAAAACCTTTATTGCACCAAAAAAGATTACAATTTTGGAACAAATAAATAGGGACATGTAATGGGGTACAAGAGGCGAGTAACGATATGTACTTCAAAAACATATTCATTAACTAATCAGCATAAAAATTCATCATCATCATCATTTCAGCCGCATAACGTCCACGGCTGAACATAAGCTTCACCCATTTTTTTTAATGACTGATTAATATTATGAGAAATGAATTGTGGTAAAATGCGACAAAGTTTTTGAAAATAATTTTATTAGGTAGGTAGCTAAGTAGATAGTATACATATTTCAGGTGCAAATTTAGTAACACACGTTGATCTAATACCATTTTATTTATTAGGATAAGTGTACATTGAACTTGGGGTATTTCGTGATGATTGTGCTGAAGTTTGCCATGCCATGTACGTACAGCCCATTTAAAGTCAATGTCAAATTATTAATTTATCTTTAGATGTTGATAATTGTCAATTTATCTACAAAAAAGTATAAAAATACAGTCAGAATGTTAAATTGTCAGTCAAAAAGTCCGCCCCGAATCTGCTGCAAAGATGCCCATGACACTTGCAGTATTCCCCCGCTCTATTGCAATGGACATGCGTTGCACCAGGTGCGATTCGGAGCGGGGGATTGTCAATTGATTTTTTTTTCGGTGTCATAATAAGTGTTGACGTCAGATCATTTACAGCTAAGTTTATTGCCGCTTCTTAAACGCAAGTGCAGAAGAAGCGGCAACCAACTGCACTGCAGCATTTTCTCCAAATAAGTGAACTTAAAGTAAACTGATTTTAAAATTTATAATGTGAATTATAAATTAGGAAGTCCATAGTCTCTGCCTACCCCTGTAGGCCCTGATATTATTATACGTATGTATTTATATAAATAGTAGTACTTCATTCAATTCTGGGGGGTTGCCTACCCTTGTGGAAAACAGCACTGATATTATCTACGTATGTATGTATGTAAATGGACTTCATTCAATTCTGGGGTTTTTCCATAAAATAAAACGTTAGCCAAATTAGACTTTATCATCATACGTTAGCGCTTAATGTTGCTTGACACTGAAACGCGGATACGCAGTAACGTCCGTCTTGCGTAACATTGCGTACCGCTTTTGGAGTAACCCCTCTGTCCCCTCTAGTTCATTGGATGGTACAACAAATTCTAATTTTAGAAACACCGTAACTAAAATTGGTATGTACAGCGTAAACAAGACGTAATTGACCAAAACATACCTACATACTTTCCAGCAAACAATAATAAAGTACGTGTATGGCTAAATATGTTTTTGAATGGAATAAATGTCCGTCCGTGACACTTAGGGTTGGCACGCTTGGTTATATTCTTGTTATTCAGAAAAATAATAATGCTTGATTTATGTCGATGCTTTTGGAGAAAACGAGATATTAAATAAAACTCTTATATATGTAATCACATAAAAAGCGTAAAGATAAACATATGTTTATCTTCACTTTTTATGTGTATAAAAAAATTGGTTAATGTTGAATGTGTATGTATATAAGGTCCAACAATATATACTGAAACCATTTTACGGGTGAATTCAGTCCGAGCTACTGATAACAACTTTCCCCAAGCAACATATGTCGAAATATAAAAAGTAATTTTTGGCCTCCCATACAAGTTGACCGATCAGCTGATCCGAGTTTGTGTGGAAAGCCAAAAAATATTTTTCATATTTCGACATATGTTCCTTGGGAATAGTTGTTAAGTATCACGGACTGAATTTACCCTTAAAATAGTTTCAGTATATTTTGTTAGACCTTGTATAAACATTCAACATAAACCAATTTTTTTTAGCATCTACTGTATCTTATTAAATATTTTATCATGAGTAAATTAATCGTTATCGTCTAATTATAAACTAAATAAACTTAATTTTAAGCGACAAAAGTATTTGTACACATATTGTAACAATGAGGAAGTTTCCAACAACTGAAATCAGGTACTTTTTTCTTAACGTCAATACAAACATCTTCTATGGAGTTTGTATGAAATAACGATGATGACGTCATAGTTTCTTGGATTCAAATAGCACTCCAAATATCAGATTTTCCGCAATAACAAATCTAAAATCACGTTTAAAATGGATATAATCAATGACAAGTGACACTATTTACTGACTTTATTTTCTATGTTAATAGAAAAAAAGTCCAAATAATTAATGTTTGACCCAGGAAACTTCCTTATTTATTGTGTGGCAGTAACCCTGTGACATGTCACCTGTCGCAAATTAGTGTAACAAGTATTGTTTATGTTTCACTTTCAACTTAGAAAGTTGTTTACCAGTAGTCTTAATAGGGCTTTTGTCCTACGCGCATTCTTAACTGCTAACTCATTAACTTGTAAGCCTTTAAACGACTTTAAAGTTTCATTGTACAATCTTTGCTACTTTGTGTCTTAGTTACTAACGTTCGTACCAGATTTTGAAAGCTATAATAGTACTCAAGGCATGAGATAAAACTTCTTTGTTGTTCAGATGTATGATTTTTTAGCTGCCTGAAGGCATCTGGCATGGCTTTATGTATTCCATAAAACGATAACAGCCGGGAAAAAAGGCTAAACGAGCCTCTGAAACAAGGAAGAAGCTCAAAAAAAACTGTCACCGAAAAAAAAACTTGAGAGGTGTCAAGGGACACCCGGATGGATGAAGTTACTTTCGATTAATTATGAGAGAGAGAGACAGACAGGGAAACACGTGCACGCTTCACTGCTTACAACTATAGCAAAAAGTGTCGTTACAACTTTTGGTCTTAATTTTTTCCGTCTAGCCTCAATTCGAAACGCGCGATAAGGAACTTCGTTCCAAAAATACTTCAGTAAATAATGAACTTAACACTTTTTCCTTAGCCTAGTGTTAAATCCACTGCTTTACTTAGGCTATTACTAAAACAAGACGCTCTTTTGGAAAATATACATATACGCAGGCTTATTATCTATCTATCTATCTATTATATCATAATAACTTAATAGAACTTAATAGTTGACGGGTAGCGATTATTAAGCAGGATTAGACAAGACAAGAGTAATTTAATAGAAGAATTAACACTTTCTTCTCTGTTGTTAATGTTACAAAAGAATTACATCGCTATTATTGTTAATTTGTACAAAAATAATCCTTAGTTGTACTTTGAAAGTTTTGATAAATTTGTTTATAAACAGGCCTGTTTATTTATTCCTAAATTTAAAACTTTATTCTAATTCATACAAATTATATTAAAGATGAATTAAATTCGAAAAACAAATCAAATTTTGGACATCCAAAAGTAAATTTAACTCATCATTTTTAGGGTTCCGTACCCAAAGGGTAAAAACGGGACCCTATAACTAAGATTTCGCTGTCTGTCCGTCTGTCCGCCTGTCCGTCTGTCTGTCACCAGGCTATATCTCGAGAACCGCGATAGCTAGACAGTTGAAATTTTCACAGATTATATATTTCGGTTGCCGTTATAACAACAAATACTGAAAACAAAATAAAATAAATATTTAAGGGGGGCTCCCATACGACAAATGCGATTTTTTGCCCTTTTTTGCTCGATATCAGTAATGGCAACAGATAGGCACTTGAAATATTCACAAAGTACTCAGTTGTATTTTTGTGGTATTTTTATTTTAATATTAAATAAAAAAATTAAAATAAAATAAATATTTAATTTATCCCATACAAAAAACTTGAATTTTATAGATAATAGTACGGAACCCTTTGCGCGCGAGTCCGACTCGCACTTGGCTGGTTATTTTTTGTTAGTTAGGTCCCATCGTTAGGCGAATGTCCCTTGCGAAATGCGAAACCCTCTTTGTTTCCATCTATCACGGTCTCAGACGTAATCTACCATTGTTTTTCAAACTGTGTAAGGTCTCTTCCACCCTTCTCTTTCTTGGTCTTCTTCTATTTCTTCGTGATAAAAAAAACTTCGGCATTTTTCTTCTGTTAGGTCTCGATTAGGTTTTCGGCATATTTGAGTGGCCTTAGCATGTGTGGTATTTTTGAAGAAAATAAAGTCAGAAACTGGTGATCCCTAAAATAGCACAGCTGAGAACCCGTAATAAGGAGAACTAAAGTTTCACTTTTGGAGAATAAAATTAAATTTGGATTGTTTTGTTTCAGAGATGCTACTGGTGAAGATAAGTTGAATGTAAAATTCGAACCAGGTGAATTAAGAGAAGCTGCTAGAACATTTGAAGAAGGTGAGATAATTGTATAATAAACATACATACGTACTATCACATCTTTTTCTCTAATGGGGCAGACAGAGCATTTTGTATCTTGTAGCTCTAAGCAGACAGAGCCCAGGGCCAGGGCAGACCTATTTTAAAGTATGACTATTTTATACATACATACATACATACTATCACGTCTTTATCCCTAATGGGGCAGACAGAGCGTTTTGGATCTTGCGGCTCTATGCACAGCCCAGGGCCGCAAGACCAAAAAGCCACTTTTAGCGTCATGGTGGGCGAGAAGATGGAAAAGCAATCAATACAGCGATGGGTTGCTAGCCGCATCGCCTGTTAATATGATTCGTATTTTTGCACATTCCCTCGATCGGCTTTTACGATCTGCGTGGGAAGAGAAGCAGCTGGTACCTTCTAAATTTTTTCATTTCTCCCAGACCAGCATGGGATGACTATTTTATTTATCATATTAATGTTCCAAATGGTACATGTTCTTTAGAATATAGTAATCCTAGGAGCCTTGACGAATTTTTTTAATAACTCTCACAATGGAAACTAGCAATATACTAAAAAAAGAAAAAAATATGTAAGATAAGAATGTAACTATAACCGATTAGGTATTATTTGATTTTTTATTTTATATAAGAAGTTATCCGGGGAGGACTTTTAATGAATATTTTCTATAAAATGTTTCAATCCCATGCAAATGAAATAATACAAATTAACTTTATTGCACCATAGATAATAAACACCCAAAAATTTTGACCATAAAATATATTACAAAATAGGCACAAAGGCATCCTTATCGCTAAAAGCAAACTCTTCTATTATTTAAAAGAAAAAAAAAACTTTAATAAAACAAAAAAAAATATAAAATCGAAAAAGACACTGAAAAAAACAGGTAAAACCATATAAACTACAACTACATTAAAATGAAAACTCCAACTACATTAAAATTAAAATGAACCATATACGTAAAAGCAGGGAATAATACATTTTCCAAAAAGGTTCTAAGAAAAAGTTCGGATAGGCTAATAAGCGCGTTGACAGAAATGAAAGTCGAGGCGAGCGTTGACCTCTTACGTGAGAGCACGTAACCGTTTCTGGGTCAAGGCCATCTCAGAATCGAAGCGGTGCAAGGGAGATCACTGCTGGTCAGTTAAACATTTAATTTATAATGTATAAGTATCAAATTAATAAAAATAATAGAAACGGACGAATTAAAGAGGTTGAGCTAGCCCCAGACAAAGGTTTTACCTTATGTTATGGGACAACAATACTATATTTTATGGTATATACATGATATAGATAGATACCCAAGACAATATCCTGGGGTAATTTGTAAAAGGTAATTTTTAACTTGCCCTAATATATTTTTTTCCGATCTAATATGCATAATTATGATTTAGCCAACGTCATATTTATCATATAGTTAATTACCTCAATACTTTTAAAAATGTATTTATACGAGAAAATATATACTTACTCTGTGAACTATATATTATACGCAGAATTTCGTTTATAAAGTAAAACCTTTAAATTATACCTTTTACATTAATCAATTTTTAATGGCACTGTGCAACTAATTTCATATCGCAGATTTTTATAAACACGTTTCGAAATAAACAAACATACATGAAAATGAGTGAGGATCTCAAGTAATGCTAATGAAAGTCGACGCGGGGCGTTAACCTCTTACGTGAGAGTGCGTAATCGTTTCTAGGTTAAGGCTATCTTGGTCTTGATGCATTGGAATTAAATTATCACGTATACAATTTTATATTGACTTGATTACATGCTTTTTATTACATACAGCTTGAAAAATTTGACACCAGTGTTGGCCAATTACCCGAAAATCACAGCAGACAAAGCCTAGGCTCTTCGCTTTTATGACCTGTGTTTCAATCTCGTCAATAGTCTGTTTGGTTAGGTATTTAAATAAATGTAAACAATCTAGACATGTCTTTTTATTGAAATATATACTTTATAAATCAACACCTTTGCAAATCACAAATTAATTCTGTTAAATAATATATTATAAATTTGGTACCTTTTTAAAAAACTTACAAACCAAAGGAATATTGATTGAGAAAAAAGAAATAACAACAAATAAAACTAAACTATTACATAATTACTTTTTAATTTGCAAAGGAGTTGGTTTATAACGTGTATATTTCAATGTTTGTGTTTTTCGTGTGTGTAAGTGGCCAATACTGGTGTCAGATTTTTCAGGCTGCCTAAAGGCATCTGACATAGCTTGACGACTGCCATACAATGATGACAGCCGCGACCAACGGTTTATACGTGCTTTCCGAAGCTCGGAGGAGCTCGAGAAAGATTTAATGCCACTTGTAGTTACCCATCAAAGTGCGGACCACGCCCGGTGTCACTTTGATGCGCCCTCCCAAAAGACATGTCGAGATTGTTTACATTTATTTAAATACCTATGAAAACGGAGTAAAGAGTTTTAGCCGAATGAACACGTAAACCAAAAATTCTTTCTTAATGAAAAACTAGCCGAAGCCCGCGACTTCGTTCGCGTGAACTTTATGTCACTAAAAAATGGTCATCAGGCTGAACCACTTTTGCTAAGGCATCGTTGTTGATATTTATTATAATTTAGCTGGACCATTTTGAATCAGATGTTGTATTTCCAAAATCATTTATATCCTATATGTTGCCCAGCTATGTAACAGCTCACAGCTATGTAACAAAAAAAGTTTCATTCAAATCCGTCCAGTATTTCCGGAGATTACAAACAGACATCTTTTTTTTATATTTTTCTCTATTGCTGTGTCTCCATCGCCCCAATTTTCTTTTTTTGGAATCGCATTTTTGGAAATTTATTAACCCTTCAAACGTCGGACGCCCGGAGCGGACGTCTGATGTATTGTTTTACTATTGTGTCTGCACTGACAACGTTTAAAGGGTTACATGTACAAATACACTTTTTTTACTGTTTTTTTGTATGTATAAATATGTTTCAGCTCGTGGCAAGATCAAGAAATACACTCCCCTCCTAGCCGGTATAGGAGTCAAGGTTATCGCAGTCCTGGGCATCCTCTTCGGAGGCCTGACCCTGCTGGTGACCAAGGCCCTGGTGATGGCCAAGCTCGCGTTCTTGGCTGCAGCTGCCTTGGGCATCCAGAAACTGCTCAGTGGTGGTGGACTTAACAGCATTAGTGGCAAGGTAAGTGACAAACCGCGAAAAACCGATGGCCGATGAGGCAGAAAGGTTCTCGAATGGCGGCCACGTACCGGCAAGCACGCAGTGTAGGACACCCACCTGCTAGATGGTCAGACGACCTGTGCAATGTTGCAGGAAGGCGCTGAATGCAGGCCGCTTCCGATCGGTCGTTATGAAAATCCTTGGGGGAGGCCTATGTCCAGCAGTGGACTTCCTTTGACTTACCTTTCCCATGACTTTCCTTTGGCTGATATGATGATGATTATGATGAAATGACAAACCTCACGCAGCCAGGCCTGTGTCGCTCCCTTTTTAAGTATCAAAAATGAACCTACATAGTCCAGAGAGGGAAATTCAGTGACATGAATCGTTTGTCCAGAGTAATAATAATAAAATTGGCTTACGATGGATTTCTAGGTATCTAAACGAGGAGATTCTGAGTTCTGACGCGAGCTAAATTAAACCATATCGCTAGCCACATTGAGTAGATATTTCTTTTCTGAGTAAGTAAGTAGTCGTGTGTGCTGCCATCTCTGTGTGTCTACCCGCAACTCCAGTATGCCTCCAATAGCTTCCATGGCGTTGTTAGTAATTATATTATTTGTGTCAGTACGTATGTTTTATCCCCAGATCGCGGGTTTCCAGTCATCGCCCCAGCAGTGGTCATCTCCCACAGCATCAGCCGGTACTTATCCTTACGCCAGATCATCGAACATTGCCCAGGATGCCAACGATTTAGCTTACAAAGCGCAAATAGCCTCATAAGCAATTCAGTGTGCATTTTTAGGGAAAAAGCAATGTTAAGTCATAGAAACTATACAAATACTAAATATCGTCTTAAATTACCTACTGCTATTGAATGAACGAAATGAAACCAACGTTGATTTTTTTTATGGTCTAACAAAATAGACTGAAGCTATTTTAAGGGTGAATTCAATCCGTGATATAGAGCAACTTTTTTCAAGGAACATATGTCAATATATATGAAAAATAATTTTTGGCTTTCCACACAAATTCGAATCAGCTGATCGGTCAACTTGTATAGGAGGGCAAAGATTTATTTTAATATTTCGATAGATAGTCTTTAGAAAAAGTTGTTCAGAATCATGGACTGAATTTACCCTTTAAATAGTTTCGTATATTTTGTGAAACCTTTTATATTTGGTTGTCATAATATTATTTTATATTGATGATAAGGTATTGAGAAACTCATAGTAGTTAGATTACGGAAGTATTAAACCTATAACAACTACAAACTTTAAGGTGTAATTTTCATTAACTGATATGATGCTGAATCTCTATAACTAAATAGATAAGATGGTTTCCTTAAAGTATGGCATGAAGTATTGTTATTTAACATCTAAAGGCTCCTTCAGACGAGTGACGTATGCCCACAACCCCTGTCACCACTGTCGCGCGACTGTCACCGACAGTTGCCGATAGTCGGAGACAGTTGTCGCAGGCAAATTGTGGCTTGTTTGTAAAAGCGCTAACAAAATTTACTGAATCTATTTATAAGAGTAAATTCAGTCTACTGAGCAATACTTTTGAGCTATTTCGGTATGGGAAAGTAGTTTGGTTTAAATATTGGACTGAATTCATTTTAAAAATATTTTTTAATTTTTCAGTATATTTAGTTGGACCTGTAAAGTTTCCATGGGATCTATTAGTTGATAAAATGGTTTCTAAAAAAAAGTACGGGACTCTAAATAGCTATTTTACTATTCATAGTAGAAATACAAGAATACCAGTATAATGATTAAAAATAAAATATTTCCAATGATCTTTTAGGTTTATACTTTTTTTATATAATAGTGTAAAAGATTGTTAGCATTTTAGCGGTTTTTTTAACTAAAAATGTTTTAAGCTTTAATTTATTTATTGGAAAGCTGAATTAAATGGTGCATGGTTTATTTTGTATAGTACAAATATTTATTATTTTTTAATTATCTTGTTAAAGTCTAATTTATGATTTAAAATGTTTATTTTGGCTAAGAATTGATTGTACAAATATTTAAAAAGAATGGATGCCAACAGGGTGAAATAAATAAATATTTTCATTATAACCGGCAAAGTCTGAGTCGGTCTCGCGGATGAAGTGTTCCGTACCAATATCTGTAAAAAATTACGTTTGTTGTATGGGAGCCCCCCTTAAATATTTATTTTATTTTGTGCTTAGTATTTGTTGTTATGTGGCAACTGAAATATATCATCTGTGAAATTTTTAAGTGCCTGTTGGACGGACAGAGGAGTTTTCTAGTAGGAACAGGGTTCCGTGTTCACCCTTTGGGCTCGGAACCCCTTAAAACCACTAAAAATGGTATTACATAATTTTATTTCGTAGATTTTATTCTGTATACAATTAATAATTTTACGGGTTTATTTTGTGTCATAATAATAAACCAAACTATTAAAAATAATAACTTATTTTAATTAAGCTTACAAATGAGACTGTATCGATAGCTATAAGAAATAAATAATAAAATTGATGTATTTAAACTAGTTTCTATGTTTTATTTGGGATGATAACTTTTTCGCCGTGTGGTTTCCGGCAGAATAGAATAGGACCACTCCCAAGTCCTCCCGTGGATGTCGTAGAAGGCGACTTAGGAAATACAAACTAAACAAAGCTTATAAACATCAATGACACCTCTCCAACCCGTCTGGCCAGCGAGGAGGCGCTGGCTGCTCTGACCGAATGTGGCTCTAGTAGTACAGAGAGGGTCATGCTTCTGATGAAGATGATAATAACTGACTTAGAAAAGTAACCATTTAATTAGTTTCTTAGATAGATTGTTCCAAAATAACGAGTCCATATTTTTCAGTTTCACAAACAGAGTATCTAAGAGAAGTTCACTTTCATGTAAAAATCGTACGAAGCTGTAACGTCAAACTAAACTTAAATGCGCTGTTACTGTATCGTAATTTTTATGATGTCAAAAAAAATGTGTAATAATATATGTATTATATATGTATTATATGTATATTTTTTAATATTCTAACTTATTAGGTAAAAAATATAAGACACATATTTTTATGTTATATGTACATTCTGAGAAAACCTGGACACTGTAAAAATTACTGTTATCTTTAAGTCATTATTTTTTTGTACAATAAAGGCAGAAATAACTTACTATAATATTACTAACTCAAGTTATTTAACTAAGTCAGATGCATCCAATTAGCTCTACTAAACTGTAATCAATATCTTACACTTGATACGAAAGAAGGATAGCTTCTACACTATATCTGAAGACGATATACTTACTTTCAATAAGGTCACTCAAATCGACTCTAAAGAACAAGAAGGCTCAATAAGATCTTTACAGATTTTAAAACCACTAGCGCCATCTATTGAAACACACAGCGTTTGTGAAAGCAGCTGCTAAATTTAATAGAACTACGGTGCATAGTATAGATATATAAACAATATATACCTGTATATAAAAATATTATTTAATTTAGCGTTAACAATAATAAAAAATGGTTTAATGATAAATAATTCTTGGTTACAGATTCATCTTGTCACTCGTGGCATCTTGACATTCAGATAAATAATGATGATCATTTAATTAATGTAATTAATATGATTTTTATCGGTCTGACAATACGTGCTAGATCATACCTAAAATTAATATGCGATATAAATAAATAAAATAAATAAATATATAGGGACAAATTACACAGATTGAGCTAGCTCCATATAGGCCAAGATAACGAAGACAATTCAAATTTTTGGTGCAATCGACTATAGGGGGTAAAATAATATCGGAGTGGGGTGATTTACGTCACCTTTGATTAACAGTCGTATATAGCAACATCCTTATTCTTCAGTTTCAATTTCTCTTTGTTTCCCACGTGACATAATGCATCTCGAATTCGATCTGTCAATTGCCGCGTTCTTGATTTCACTCCAGGATAATCCAAGTTGCATAGCTTCTGAGATGACGGTATGGTGCCAAGTTTGTTAGGGGAGGCTACGCTTACGCCTATACAATACAATCCCCAGGTTCTTATCAAAGGCTCTATAGACAATTTGGATGTTAGGTAGACACAACGTATGACCGATCCAAATCCAGGTGCGTCTACGGATCAGTTTTATATTAGGTTTAACTAATATAAATATGTTTAAGGAACGTGTTGACAAGACTATACTATATTAGGAAAGGATTTTTTTTAAATGCTCTCTGCATTAAAAAAAAATCCTTTCTCCCTACAATATTGCTACGTCAATCCATTTTTAACTGTATTTTGGGTTTGCAAGATTTATTACTGTAGTTCACATGAAAAGAATTGTGTAGAAACTAAAAAGTTGACGAAATTGTAGTACTTGAAATTAATTGAATGAAAAGCAATATTAACTCCTTAGGGTAATTCGGAAAGTAAGAAATTTTCTTTTATTAATATGACAAGCCTTATTCGTAGCAAAAATAGTAATACACATTAATTAATTAAAGCATATAAGTAGTAAAATTTAATTGAAATTTAAGTTTCATAGTTTAACACGGACATTAATTTAAATTTTAATTAATAAAATTTTAAATTATTATGTCAAGGAAGGAATATTATTATGTCTCATATCAAAGTACATTATTTTATAAAGTAATTTTACATCAACAAACATCATAAAACTTTCACCAAAGTTTTATCATAGAGCTAAAAATCATGTCATGCCACGACGACTTCAGCTTAGAAACTAACTGGTACAAACATACAAGCCTACTTTTATACTAGTTTTCAATAAAATAGAATGCATAAAAAAAACGCGTGGCATCTTCACTCACACGTGAACGACGGTACGTGAGTACGCTAGTGTCTGTATACGCCTTTCACTCACACACACCTGGAAAGATTTCTTGGAACAGAAAATGCTGTTGAGTAGCTGTGCGACAATTTTTTTCTTGTCCAGTATATCATCAATACAAATACTTTGGAACTAAAAAAATAATTTACTTATTTAATACAAACTTAGAAGTGGGACATATCTCAATAAATTGTATAAATATACAGTTACAAATTTATTCATTTGTTTAGAATAGATTTGTCATAAGCATTTTCATCTCTTATTTTATATTGTTCCTAGTTGCATCTTGAACTGTGTTTTTAATTGAATGAACGAGCGAAGCAAGCCCCCTCTCTATTTGAACAATGCGGCTTTTAAAATGTATGTTAATGTGGGTATGTTTGTTCGACGAAATCTTAAGTATCTTTGATCGGAACTTCATGAAATTCAAACATGAGCCAAATCATTAGAGATGGGGTATGAAAATTCACAGTTCGAACTACTAGTTAAAACAAACAGGAACAAACAGGTTACAGGAATATCGTAGGTCAAACTATACTTTTGGTTGTCATAAATTATATTTCAAACTATTGACTATCTATACTATCGAATATCGATAATCCTATCAATATTGTAACTACTAACTACGTTACTAGATACATGACAATGGTGAAAAAAAATATTTATAGTATTGCATTTAAAATATTATTATGAGATATTCGATGTAACAGATTTGTACTAAATAGGCACATCAACATGACTATTGTATCTTGCAATACTTTGTTTATACTAAGTACTTATTAATTAATATAATATGAAAGTATTTATCTGTAAAAATCAACAGCAACTCCATGCATTCGTCTGTCTCCGTTTCGAACACGCCTAACTTTCCCTACCACTACATTCACAAGCTACGCTAGTGTGAGTGACACTTTCACTCGACTACATTTTTGTTGTATTTTTATTCAGATTTCTTATATTCAAATTAAATACTTCGTGTTCACATAATTTGAATATTTTATTGGTCGTAACGTAGGATTTTAAGACGGAAGTTTTAAATTATGAGAAGTTGTAAGATGAATGTAATTTTAGCCTAAATGACCACCTTGAAGTAGCCTGCGTCCGGAAATTTCTAGCAACCTTGCTTAGGTCATGTGGCGACCTCACATGTGGGTTACGTTTAGCTTAGGTAAATGGATAACAAGGGCAATAAACTTTACTTTGATTAATGTTTTCGTTTCTTACAGGGCATTAGGTCATTTACACACATGTGTAAAGTGAAATTGAGCCATTATTTGTATAGAAAACCGATCATTTATAAATTACCTTGGATGTATGAAAATTAAAAAAACTAATAAATTAAATAATAAACCTTTTTTAATAATATACTATGAACCAAATAAGCTTTGAGCCTGTCATAGATCTATGATTTGTTAAATTTTATCTTGAATCTGATAAATTGCACTCATTTTTCTTAGGCTTTCTCATTAACCAGCTGAAAATCAGAACTTAGTTGGACTTTTTGGGATATCACTGTAGTATTTTAGAAATAAAAGATGGGGCATTACGTTGGCATTATCATCATCATTTCGGGCGCATAACGTCCACTGCTGGACATAGGCCTCACCCAAAGATTTCCAAAATGACCAACCAAGCGCGTTATATCCATTTATATTTATGTATGTTGGGATAAAGAATAAAATTAAAAATAATTGATATATTTAAAGAGCACAAAATTCGTGTAATTTTTAATTATATTTGTTTATATCAATTTCACTTACTATCTCAAACCACGAAAGTTAAAACAAGTAAAAATTCTAATACACATTTGTTTGTTCTAGACATACAAATACCAGTTTCTGTTCACATAAGGCAACTAACAACTCCCATGAGATGAAACTTATTTAATTTCATCTTTATTTTCTTGATCCTAAAGTTGACTTTTCTTTGAAGTTGTGTATAGATATAGGATGTTATGTTTTCGTTAGTACATTGAGGGCATTATGTTTACTCGCTGTTCAGTAGAAAGTTGGAGAAAGCTAAAAGTGTGGCCCCGAATTCCGTGGCTGGTGAAAGAAGACTTTTTTCTTAATCGCCGCAGGTGCTGGGTTTATATGTAATTTAGTATGGGATTTATATCGGTTGGATTACTGATTAATATGGCGTATTAGCTGTAGTATTCTCTACTATTTAAAATGAGTAGGTATGAGTATAAAATCTTATGTAGTACTATAATAAATTTGATAATAGTAAGTGTATAGTTTATAAAAATCCTCGTTTTGATTACTGATTAGTAAGGCTTATAAGTTGAAGAATTCTGTTCCATTTAAAATAAGAAGTTATGGGAAAAAAATCTTGCGCAGTAGGTACCTTAATAAATTAAATAAAAATTAAATATGTGTAAATGAACAGTTTATAAAAATCCTTGTAAAAACCTACACATGATGTATTTGTTAGCAAAGTTTATAAAATGATGTTAAATCAATAAATATGTAAATAAAATATGTAATTTTGTTTATGAATTTTTTTTATACTAATCAATAAGTTATCATATTAAAATTATAACTGCTTTAAATGAATTATTCTTTAATCTTTGAAAATTTTATATTTCGTGATTTCTTTCAATTGTTAACTTTTGCAATATTTTTAAGATATATGTTTTTTTTATTATAAATTAATAATATTAAAATATGAACAATGTTTGATATGATAATATCTGATGAATAATGTCTCAAATTGAATGGAGGAAACTTCATTTCTGTTTAGTTAATTGAAGGTTTTAAAATAATAAAGATAATATAATATTAATCTCAAGAATTAAAAAAAAATTGTTGGTTTTTCGGTGAATTATATTTTTCTTCTTGTAAAAGGTATATTGAAATACTTGAATAGTAAGTCCAGTAATGAACTACGTACCATTTCCAATGAAAGGCAAAAAATGAAAAAAAATTCTATAATATTTCAGCACCATTCTGTAAACGATAGATATTTACTCGCGTTTGTTTGATTAAGCAAAATAAAATTTAACTATTAAATATATTTTTGTTAATTGAATTCCAGTGAATTTATTAAAACAAGATAAGATAAAAATTCTTTATTGCACCAACTAAGTATGACAATAATTGAAAATACTTATGAGAAAAGTTTTAACACCAGAGTACGTATTAGATAGATTTAATATTGTTATAAATGGTATCTAATTTTGATAACGAGGTAATGGCCATATGATTCTAAACGACGGAGCAAGAGTAGTACCGACATACATAAATCTTTATAATTCTAACCATAGAAATTCCACTGCTTCCCAAGCATTTCCAAAAGGACCTGTAAATTGTAAGCTTCCATCCAACCATCACATTAACGAAGTAGGTACAGCAATTACGTATTACACCAACAAATCAATAAGTACATATGGTGTTACCAAAACATTCACAAGTGAGCCGGATTCGCTTTCACACACTTTCCACTTTCGTGCGTACTTTCACTTCGCGGCAAAAAGAGGCATCCGGCATTGCGACACAAGTACCTGTAATAGGATGTAATATTAAGGCTTTGCCGGCCGCCGGTGGGGCAGAAACTTTTGGAGGCTGGGTACTTACCTACTTAGCTAGTATGACTAAAGAAATTTTGAAAATATGCACCTGATGATCAAATGACTTCTTCGAAAACTTCTGCCTGATTTTATTATTTAAGAATTAAACAAATTACTGATTAATTTATTAAATCGATATATGTCTTTACATGTTTTAATAATATAGCCTAAAATAAAACCAACTTAACCAAACATAATTTAAAAAATATACAATTATAACAAAAATTATAAAACTAAATAAAATTGAAAGAAAAAAAATAAAAAACAAAATAATTTTATTCTATTATATTATTTAGTTCTTAATTAGTTTTAAATAAAATTTTATTTTTTCCAATAAAAATGTTTGCTAACGTAAAAAAATATATTAAGATATCCATAGGGACAAGAAATAGAAGACTCAATTTTAATAATGAAAGAAATAAAAGTACTTAATTAAAAATAAGAAAACATTATTACATTACACCCGAAAGTTAAAAGTTAAATAAAAAAAACTTTTAAGTAAAAAAAAATAGTATCCTTACAAATCATCCCAGATATGATTAGTTACATCATTTTTTTTTTCGCTAAAATACTATTTTTACTAGACAGAAATTAGATGAACCTATACTATTAGAATTCTAAATGTCAATCCTAGGCTTTTCATTCTTATCTGAAAACTTTCAACAATTATTAGTAAATATTCTACTACTTTCTTTTTATTATTATAATAAATAAGAAAGTGCATACTTAGTCCCTGCTAAACAGCAGTAAACGTATTTGAAAAATCTAAAAATTAATACAAAAAAAAAAATTTTTCACATAAATTGATTTAAAAAAAACTGGTTTTATAAAATTGCTAGTTTCCATATAATTTACTGAGCATGACCGTCAACTAAAATATCATATACCTACATACATAACTTAGTTACACCTACAACCTATATTCAAACTTTCGGAACCGAAACTGAACTTTCGTTCGTGACATCAGTGGTGATAACATCCTTTGTAAGTTATATCACCTTCCAAGATGGCGGCGGGAAAGTCGGTCGTTGAACCCCGCTGGCACACTTGCCAGTTCAGTCTGCCGATGACTTTGAAATATCGGTTGTAGTATCGGAAGCTACGCGTTTATTTCAAAGGATTTTTTTATAACAAAAAAAAATATAGAATTTTCCAGCTGCAGTTTAATAGGTTTGACCAACGCTAGATGACGGATCTACAGTTTATAGGTATCTTCTGCAAATCTTAATCATCTTTCCTTTATGATCAGGTGATTCAAGCTTGCAATATCCTAACCAGACTGGAAACAACTTTTCACAAAGTGTGCTTTCCAGTGAGATTCGAACCCAAGACCTTCTGATTACAAGACGAACGCCTGCACTCCACTGCAGGAACACGACTTTCTCTGTACTACTAGAGCCATACTTGGCCAGAGCAGCCAGCTGCACACTTTTTGCTGGTCAAATGGGGTGGAGAGGTCTCATTAATGTTTATAAGCTTTATTTAGCTTGTATTTCCTAATTACTAATTTGCCTTCTACGAAATCCACGGGAGGACTTGGAGTGGTTCTATTCTACTCTGCCGGAAACCACATGACGAGAAGGTCACACAAAAATGTGCAAAGGCACAAAACAAGGGTGGACTGGGTGAAAAATATATTATTTTATTTACCTAATCCGTCATCTAAATCATCCACAAATGAATACATATTTTTTCATTCAGCAGAGAGGTATGATCACTGGACCACAAAAGCCAGGTTAAGAACCAACAGTTAAAATGATAATGATGACTGTAAAACAGTCATACACGTACATCATCATCATCATTTCAGCCGCATAACGTCCACTGCTGGACATAGGCCTCTCCCAAAGATTTCCAAAATGACCGATCTAGAGCTGCTTGCATCCAGCGCCTTCCAGCGACCTTGGTCAGGTCGTCAGACCTTGTGGGTGGGTGTCCTACGCTTCGCCTGTACGTGGTCGCCATTCGATAACCTTTTTGCCTCATCGGCCATCGGTTCGCGCTATGTGTCCCGCCCATTGCCATTCGAGCTAATCCACTGTCAGTGACTTTAGTTCTCCTACGAATTTCCTCATTTCTGATTCGATCACGTAGAGAAACACCTTACATATCATACACGTACAAACCGAGCAAACTAAGTAAAAGCAATATCCATAAACACTTTCTCAAGATCGGGAAACGGCACGCCGCGCCGCTTTCCGTATTATTTATGTATTTGGGCTGGCCGCGGTATGTGTCCGGTTCTGTTTGATGTCAGTGGGGCTTATTAAACGGGTATATTGGTTTTATCTCTAAACACTCCCATGCTGGTCTGGGAGAAACGAAAAAACTAAGAATGTACCAGCTGCCTTTCTGCCCGCGCAGATCGTAAAAGCCGATCGAGGGAATGGGCAAAAATGCGAATCATTTTAACAGGCGATGCGGCTAGCAACCCGTCACTGTATTGATTGCTTTTCCATCTTCTCGCCCACCATGATGCTAAAAGTGGCTTTTGAGTCTTGCGGCCTTAGGATCTGCATAGAGCCGCAAGACCCAAAATGCTCTGTCTGCCCCATTAGGGATAAAGACGTGATAGTATGTATGTATGTATCTCTAAACACATTCTCACGACTTTATTCCAGGATTTTATCTCTTTACTTAAACTTCATTTACCAATAAACATCATCTTTCATTCGATCCCCGGTCAAGGCAAGTTGGAAAATGACCCTTTTCAAATTGTCCTGGGTCTTGGATGTTTATCTATATATGTATTTGTTATAAAATATAGTATCGTTGAGTAAGTATTCCATAACACAAGTCTCGAACTTATTTTGGGGCTAGCTCAATCTGTGTGATTTGTCCCTATATATTTATTAATTTATCGTATTTTACACAGAAGCCCACTACTGGACATGGACCTCTTCAATGATTTCCAAAATGACCATTTTAAACAAAAAAAAAGTAAAAAAAGTAGTAGAAATGGTGGACTTAATGCTAAAAGTATTTTCTCCCGGTCAACGTTTGGGATAAATAGAAATACAGCTTAGCAGGCACAAAAGTAAGGTACTAAAATAGTAGTACTCAAGAGACTTGAGTAATAAGCTCAACAACAACATACAAAACATTTAATACATAAAAAATAAACATATAAAATACAATAAAGGAATATAAATATAAACAATAAATAAACATTACGATGGATTTAGGAAATCTATAGGTAGCAAGCTACCACCTGCATACAATAGTCACTAATCATGATAATGACCAGTGTCGTTTCTATTGCAACATCCCTGCATCAATCCATCCCAACCTCATTCCCCTGCCGAAACCTACTTAAGGGTGTGTGCCCTTTCATATTTATATCTAGGTTTTGGCGGGAACGTTACAATAAATTATTTTATCCAAAGGCCCTCTAGGTGTTGTATCTGTAATTCCACTTTCAAAAGATCGGGTTTAAAAGACCCGTAAATCTAAAGTATATGCAATAATATACGTTTATTTTATTTTTGTTTGTTTTTTATGATAGTCTTTATAAGGTACCATGGATATCATAGAAGTTCCGAGGGAACAGATGAACATACATACATACATAGTGGCGAAGAACATAACCTTCCTTTTGACGTAGCCGTTAGTCGGGAAGCATACATATTTTCAAGAGCGCGTTGATGTCTTTTGTACCAAGCCTTTGCTTATGTTATGTCATATACTAACTATATGTTATATAATTTTTTAATAATTTTGATTTTGTAATATTTTTAAAGTTGTTTTTTACTATTAAGTAATTGAAGTGTTTGTAAACAACCTATACGTGTGCTTTAATGGTACTTATATGCACATTTACAGATGTTACTATAGTAAACAAACAAAGAATATTTTCCTTTTTTTTATAAATTTGAAAACTGTGGCAATTATATATACTTATTGAAGAAGAATTAAAGAGTTATTAAAGCAAATAAAACGGATATTTTTTGTTCGACCGTATTTTGCATATTTTTTCTTTCTTTCAAATTGTACGACGTCTTATTATAAGTTTTTTATTTTTTATTTTAACTACGGTTTTAAGTTTGTAAATATACTTAGTTAATTTTTTTTTCTTGTTATTTAAATTTATAATAATGGAACACGACAATGAGTTTTATATTTTGACAATATATTGCAAAGAATCTGTTTTTTTTTTAATACATGAAAATTAGTATTTCCTACGATACAGTCTTTTAGCTAGTGCAGGAATCTTTGTTAAGCATATAATAAGTATTAATTCTTTTAAGTAAATAATTTTGTACATCATCATCATCATCATATCAGCCACAGGAAGTCCACTGCTGGACATAGGCCTCCCCCAAGGATTTCCAAAACGACCGATCGGAAGCGGCCTGCATCCAGCGCCTTCCTGCAACATTGCGCAGGTCGTCTGACCATCTAGCAGAATTTTGTATTCAATTTTGTACACGTTTCTTGTAATATTAGTACAAAAAATATTTGTTTTCAATTATTGATTTAAACAATGATTTTAATATATGATGATTATGAATATAGGTACAAGTACTTTGCTTTGAATTCTGAACCCATGGATTTAACTTATGTTTGAACTTTAAAATGCTAATCCCACACGCCTACGAAATTTCATTGAGCTTCGATCTAAATTACTTTAGTTATAGATGACTAACATATAAACATACATACAAATGCCGTATTATTCAAGTAGACTCTGCTGTTGTTGTTGTTGTTGTGAATTCTTTATTGTACATTGCCACAATCGAAACACAGATGAAACACAATAGTACAAAAGCGGACTTATCCCTGTCAGGGATCCCTTCCAGTCAACCCTACAAGCAGAGGAAATAATGACCAAAGGTGGGGTGGAACGTTGTACAATACTAAAACTTAAACATACATACATAAGATCACGTCTATCCCTTGCGGGGTGGTCAGAGCCACAGGCCATAAGACACAAAGGCCACGTTTAGCATGTTAGTGGGCATTTAGATGGAAAATGGAATCTAAATAGTGATGGGTTGCTTAATACATATAGCTAAAGCACTAAATTCTACTCTGACTCTAAGAACTTCGCTCGCTTCAACAAGCTGATTCAGGAAATCCTGCTCATTTCATCATTCAAAAAATCGCCGACTCAGAATATTCATTAAACACCACCTTATTGGTTATATAACTTACAACGCAGGTGTCCACACACTTTCTATACTTTCATTTTTTGACCGCTTTGAACTTTCCGAAAACATGCTATATTCGACTCTCTATTAACGTAGTAAAGTTGAAATTGGTTTGCGTTTTCTTTAACGTTCACAAAATGATGAATGTGTTAAGATTTTCGAAGTTACGTAATAAATGATTTTTTTATTGGAAAGGTTTAATGAACTTTGGGAGAAGGAGTTTATAGCAGGTACTTACGTAAGCAGCACAATTAAAAAAGAGCGTTTTGTTGAATTTTTTAATCCAAAATTATCATTTACATCATCATTCAGCTGCACACCGTCCACTGCCGGACATAGGCCTCTCCCAAGGATTTTCAAAATACCGACCGAATTTCCAAAATCCAAAATCAAAAGGATCTATTTTATATCATACAGGCATATCATGTAGGAAAAAAATAGTTCTGGATGTAGTTTTTCCAACAAATTAAATAAAAGTTAAGAGTAAAGTCCTGCCATTACAATAAAAAGATGACAGAGAGGACAGAGGAATCTAGAAAAAAAGAGTCAAGAAGAAAAAGATAAATGTGTTTGTTAATCGCTTATACATTTTTGAAAATACTTAATATTTTAACACCACTTTATATTTTGTAGTCATTAATTAAAGAGTAATTGTTTAGGTAGTCACGGAAAATGATATATAGGAATTGTCAAATTTAAACCTGTGTGTAGTTTTACATTTGAATATTCCTATACATCATTTTACGTGACTACTTAGTCACAAGTGTTTTTTATGCTTAACTTATTAATTTGAACGTAAATATGTTAATATTTAAACGGTAAATATTGAAAATTAAACAATAAATGTTTTTTTTATATTATCTACAGTATTGATATTTATAGTTCATTTATTTAACATAGAAAAATTTGTCATAAACTAATTAAATAACATTCTTAAGGATATAAAAATATATACAATTAAAATAAAATCAACCATCTGCAGTATTTAATCTACTTCTAACTATATTTTACAGAAACTTGTTCTAATTCAACAAAAATTGCAAACTCATAACATTAAACAATAAAACAACTTGAAATATTCCTTGCTTCACGATTTGCATTCTTATTCTTTTTGTTTCAATTCGCAACACCTAGAGACATCTATCGGCGACCGAGGGCGAAATATCTTAACGAGCGACGCCATCTATTGGTATGGCGAAGTAACTGCCTGCCATGCTGAAACAAAAGGAAAAAGAAAGTAGTGGTAACCACACTCACCGCTAGAGAGAGCTAAAACTCTTTTTCTTTTTTTAGATTAGAATAAGAACTATTAAAAGGAAAAAGTGGCCAGTCGTTTTGTTGGTCTGAAAAAAGTAATTTATGTAGACCAGACGTAGAATGGTCATTGACTTTTTTTTAAGATTTTGCGAACAGGTTGCGCAAGAGTTCTAACATGTTTTTTTTATTTCATACTATTATTGCCAGTTAGATGTATGCAACTAGATTATTTAGTACTCTTCTAAGAAAATATCTAAAAGTAACAGAACAGCTACGCGTCTTTTCATAACCTAATTATAAGTAAGCAAAGATAAATACTTTATTTATAACATACATAATTAAATTACAGAAGTTATAATAAATAATAATATAACTAAAACGAAATTACAAAATAAAATTTTCGAGCTTACTAAAAATAAAAAATTCCGCGATTGTCTTGTCTTGCGAAAGAGTTCCTAGAAGCCTGGCAGCATTGCTACGTTGGATAGTAATAAGTTAGTAAAGTAAGTAATAAATATGCATAATAGATACCTACATTTACATAGCCTTTCCCTTCAACCTTCAATATTTAAAAAGACTAGTCCTTTGCATCAACAATTCTATATTTAATTTATTTTAATTTATTTACTAAAAAACATCGAGAACATTCGTTTATTTATATAGTGTTTGTGATATATTTTACTATTTGTAGTAATCTTAATGAATTTTATATAGAATAAGGGCCAATTCACACTGAAACAGCAGCGGCTGGCAACGCACTTTCATTGACAAACCATATTCACCTTTATTTTTATCAATGAAATGCACAGTATAGCTTGAACAAAACAAAAGCTTTGCGACTGACGAAAGAGGGGTGTTATAAGTTTGACGTGGCTATATATGTATATCTGTGGCATAAATAATTGGCCGATTTTGATGCGGTTTCTTGTTTGGAACCTGACTTGATGTTAAAAAATTTGTTTGAAAGTCGGGTATTTTTTTTTCTTATTAGCCTGCCAAATTAACTTGTTACCTATATCATAGATCGAAGTAAAGGTTACTATGATTTGACAGTAATATGTTTTAGTCTGCTAACGTTGTACTTTATTTTCTCCATCCATCGGTTGTCTGCAAGAGATCGCTTTTAGCAATAAGACCGCCCATTTAGATGTCTTTTTTGTGTGTATATTAAAATGATTGGTTATGTTACAAGCTTTTAATTTGGTTTCACCTATCCCGTTGTCTACCGTTATGTGTGTAATGAAATCTTGCAAGTTAAATTTGACCCACTTCCCGGTTTCCGATTGAGCTGAAACTTTGCACCTATACCTAAATCGCAGCATAAGTACAATGACATGAAGCTAATCTGATGATGGAGCCGGAGGATGGCCATACCAACTCTGTAATGAATCGGCGCAATTTCATCAAGTTTGGGCTCGTTTTACTCGTCTTGAGATAAAAGCTCGTTTAATTTTTTTTTTTAAATAATTACTTGTTCTGTCTACAATAAAACATTACTTACTTACTTACATGCATGGTAAGAAGTAATGCGGCTAGCAACCCATCATTATTTTGATTCCTTACGCTAAGCGTGGCCTTTGGGCCTAACGGCCCTGAGCTCTGTCTACCCCGTCAGGGATATAGACGTGAAAATGTATCTGTATCTGTATCTTACTTACTTACGCTGCCAGCAGATGCGATTTAGTGTGAATTAGGTCTAAGAAAAACAAGCAGAGAGCAGCGGGTCTCAGTTGGTAGCGGTTCACGCAGGCTGGGTTTTAATGAGATTGTGTGGGTCCCATCTTTTAGCGACAACTCCTTCTCCATCCTCAATCGTGTACTCTGTAAACTTCTTCTTCTTAACTCTTTCACCGCGAGACTTATATCAGTTGTCGTGCCCCCAGCGCGAGACATGGTAAATCTAACATACCTATCTACAACCAAAAACGGATATGGATACGTAAGTTATGTGCCATACGAGCTTTTTTTTTTTCGTCGCGAATATGCGACCTTCGCGGAATGGGCCCGACAATGTTTGTCACATATATGCGACGCTCGCGGTTAAAGGGTTAAACTAAGTGTCGTTAAACTAATCGTAGATTAATTGTTCCTTTTCCAGTGTCTAGCCCTTACCAATGTATTGTCCATAGCCGGCAGGGACACTAGTATATAAACCCGTAATAAATCGAACCAACGGGCTATAATAGATCAGGGTAAAAGAACAAAAAAATTGATAATTTCCATACTAGAGGAAACATTATTTAGATGATATTTTTATCAAGTTCGAAATCTACTCTCGAAAATAAAGTGAATTTTAAAACTAAATCTTTATAAACTGGATATTGATGCATTAGTTTATAAAAAAAGATTGTCAAAACATTGATTCTTACTTCATCCTCTTTATAACTAGTCGTGAAATAGTGGTAAGTGGTTAGCTATTTATATAAACATTAAAAACTATAAATAAATAAATAGGGACAAATTACACTGATTGAGCTAGCCCAAAGTAATTTCGAGACTTGTGTTATGGGTTACTAACTCAACGATACTATATTTTATAACAAATACATATATAGATAAAAAAATAAAAAATATACATTTATTTTTATATATTTACCTTCGTCACGGTTCTATAAAATTTCTTATTTCTGCTGTCCGTACTCGCTATCAGTGAGACCAAGCCTTCCACTACTCATATCTAACCGCAGTCAATGGAAGTAGAGACCTTTTCAAAGTTCATTGTCAAGGTTGTAGACTGGATGTTTACTAATATATACCTTTTTAACTATTTCTACGTATTAATTATAAGGTTAAACATATGATTTAAAAAATCGTTATTTACAGAGTAAAACCACTTTGTTGTATCAATACGCTTCTTTTAAATAAATGAAAATAAATAAATTAATATGTACGCTTAGAAGTATTTTTTAATATGTAAAGACAGTGAATGATGACATATTGGACTAGCAAAAACTTGTCCAGACAAAAAGTTGCGCCTTAAAACAAAAAAACTTCATAAAATTTTTGAAATGGCCGAAATATATATATTTTTTAACTTTCATCCTGCATATTTTGGTAATTTTGAAAATTTTCGTAAAACTGAATCGACAGTAAAATTCTATATAATTTTCGAAGTTTCTTAGAAAATATCATAAGAATCGGTTAACAAATGCGACCTGTAGGCGAGAACAGACGGACAGCCGGACAAAAACATTTTTGGCCAATCTCGAAACGCTTCGCTCGCTCGTTCAATAAGGATGATTTTAGTCCATGGGACTGAAAAACTTTCTCCCGGGAACATAATACTTAAATGGCGTTAAATCGACCAAGAGAATTATTAAAAGTTTTCCAATGAATAAGCAGTTGTTATCTAGGCTGTGACCGTATACCGTGGCACATCAAAAGGGACAGTGTTATTACCAACTTAACATATATTTACTGTGTCAAATAGGTACTCATTTCCGTGATATGTTTGCTATTTATTTTTGTTTTACATAATAAATGCTAATAACGTCTTTATACCTTTTAAGTTACAGGGACATAGACCGTAAGACCTTTGATTGTTAGTACTTACCAACCGTACCGTTTTTGGACATTCATTTGTCCGCCGAACCAACCACCGACACTATGCTTTGTCTCCGTACGATTGGCCGACACAACATTTAGACCTAGATGAAACACAATCCGTCTTATTATAAAACGCAGACTAAGTTTGTTACTAGGTTTAAACCATAATCCGACCAAATCAAGTTGACATTTACAGAAGAGACAATGACATAATACTAGATGTTAACTTGATTTGGTCGGATAATGGTTCAAACCTAGTAACAAAGTTAGCCTGCGTTTTATAATAAGGCGGAATATTACAAAGACGCACTTATTCCTGTCAGGCATCTCTTCCAGTCAACTCTACAAGCAGAATAGATAGTGACCAAAGGTGGAATGGAACGTTGTTCAATACTTACAAGCTAAAGTTTTCTTTTCGTTTTCTTATGAAATTCGTCTTATCTTTTTTCAGATTTATAAAATTTAGCTTTTAGAGGGGGAGGGTGGGTAGATAGACGTAAAAAAAGTATAAAGTTTCCTTATCTGGACTTTGGAACGAAAATGTATCAATAAATAAATGCTATTTCTCCCATGAAGAAAAAGTCCATCAAGGAGGCAGAGATAAATTATTAGTCATCATTACCATCAGGTCTTTTTTTGTTTCCACTACACGAGCACGACTCTCTCTGTACTAGCAGAGCCGTACTGAGCCTGAGTAGCCAGAGACTTGGCCTACAATCTCCACGCTGGCCAGATGAGTTGGAGAGGTCTGATTGGTGCTTATAAGCTTTGTAAGGCTAATTTTCCTAAGTCGCCTTATGCGACACTCACAGGAAAACTAGGGTTGGTCCTATTTTACTTTCCTGGAAACCACACAGCAGGGTCAACTAGGTAATAGTCAATAAGGTTTACAGGGAGATAAGGCTTTAGCATTAAGTCTACCTATTGTAGATTTTGGCTCAATAAAGATTTTAAATAAATAAAAAAATGAATTAAAAAATAGTCAACCTGTCGTTACTTCTAATTACCGTTATCCATTTAAAGTCCAATTTAGTTGCATGTGTTTGCAAATTCCTATTGGCTATGAGAAAAAAACACGTAAAAGATGGTTTGACAGATAAATGAAAAACTCTATAATGCACTAATATACAAAAAGAAATACAAATTGTAAAAATTAGTCTAAAAAAAAAAACAAAAAATACTACAGGTACAAATGGGCGGGCTTATCGGTTAGCAAAGATTGATAAAGACAACTTTCATACGCACACGCATACGAATGTACAAAATAAAGAGCTGAACTGGTCTGACCTTAACATTAAGTTGATTGTTGGCTTGAACCAGACAGAACGTCGCCATCGGTACGCAGCCGTAGGCTGTGTGAAGATAGATAGATAAACACTTTAGTTATCGATATAGATAATGTCGAGATATAAACACTTTGTTATGAAGGCAGAGTCGGTACTTTGATATGATAACCAACTTACTTTTTTTGAGAATAAATGTCTTTAAACCTAACTTACACTTATGATATATACGATGTGATTATTTTTCTACCGACTTTACAAACGAATATTCAAACGCGTTTTCATAAGAGTCATAATTTGCATACACCTATCTGTGTTTTTCTAAAGCATTCATACATTTTCTAAGGAATAAAAACATCCTTCCTGTAGATATACTATTGTATCTAAATGAACATAAATAAGCGTCTTGGCGAGTGCATTACCATGTCCCAGATGTAAAAAGGTTATAGTTATATGGGATAATATGGGAGTTCAGTGGCCCATTACTTAATAACCCATTATTTAACTTAGCTGTAAGTAAAATGTCAACAACTATTATGAAATCGAAAGAAGCAATTGACAATCATCAAGTGATATAAATAAATGATTTTACTTTTTTTTTAACATTGGGAGTGCTCATTACTAGTGCATTCAAGAGTTATGCAATCTCGGCCGTGATCCGGACTTGAATGGGTGACCACAAATAGAAAAATATATCGAGCTCCTCCATACATTGGAATACACATTAAGCCATTGGTCTTGGCTTATGTCACTGTAAAGTATATATATAAGTTCAAAAAAAATATACTGAAACTATTTTAAGGGCAAAATCTATCCATGATACAGAAAAACTTTCCCTAAGGACCTACGTCGAAAACTAAAAAAATAATTTTTGACTACCCATACAAGTTGACCGATCAGCTGATCCAAGTTTGTATGGAAAGCCAAACATTATTTTACATATTTCAATAATCAGGGGAAAGTTGTTCAACGGGCTGAATACACCCTTAAAATAGTTTCAGTATATTTTGTTAGACCTTATATATATGAGAATATATATCTTGGTATTTTTGTATAAGAATCCCTAATGGAACGATTTAAACGGGCAATCATTCTATTGGCATTCAAAACCAAAATTTTGCAAATTATAGGACTATTCTAAGACAGCCCAGAATCGTGACGTCACTCATTGTAGTCACAATAATAACTTGTAATACTCCACTTTCTAATTGATCGTTTGTTTTCACCAAAATTATTTCGTCGTGACCGAAATTTTTGTACAGATCTTTACGATAAGAATACATGACAAGTTCACATTTTTGATAAGCGATAAAATAATACTTAGTTTAAAAAAATATTAAACTTATAAAAATTACATACATACTTGTCATAAGATTTTAATTAAATTGACTTAACTAAGTTATAATTTAACTAGAGCCGATCGAGGGAATGGGCGAGATTTGAATCATGGTAATAGGCGATGCGGCCAGCAACCCATCACTATTTTGATTCCTTTTTTATCTTAACGCCCACCACCACGCTAAGCGTGGCCTTTGGGTCTTACGGCCCTGGGCTCTGTTTACCCCGTCAGGGATATAGACGTGAAAATGTATCTGTATCTAAGTTATCTATACATATCTATACATATAATAAAACAGTCAAAAAGTGTGTCTGTACATTAAATATATATTTCCAAAAAAAATATTGGGGGCGATAAAGAGACGTAGTAAAAGAGTAAGAATTGAAAAAAAATTGCTGTCTGTTTGTCTGTATGTCTGTTTGTCTGTTTGTCTGTTTGTCTGTTTGTCTGTTTGTCTGTTTGTACACGCTAATCTCCGGAAATACTGGACGGATTCGAATGAAACTTTTTTTGTTATATAGCTATTAAGCCTGGGCAACATATAGGGTATAAATGATTTTGGAAAATGGAACGCCTGTTGCAGAACCATAATGGTCCAGCTAAACTATAATAAGAAATATAAAAATGCCGCCTTAGTAAAAGTTGTTCAACCTGATGAGCATTTTCCAGAGACATAAAGTCCACGCGAACGAAGTCGCGGGCTTCGGCTAGTAAACAATAAGACTATACTTATAAACCATTTTGCCAAATGATTAAGAAGACTGCCTCCGTGGTCCAGTGGTCAAGGCGTTCGCCTTGTGATCCGGAGGACTTAATCTTTTTCTTTTAATTTGTATACAATCTTTTGGTTGAGGAAACTTGATTGGTCTTTGTCTTATGTAAGTTTATTACTATTGTTAAATTATGTTACTGTATTCGCAATAAAATAAAATAAATTAATAAAATATATTGTTTCTATACAAATCAGAAAGGAAAACAAAAACAAAACAGCCAACTGCTTCTCTTGCTACGAAAATAGTATAGAAGTAAAATGAGGCAGGCCTTCTGCGAAAATTGTAGAAGATAATCAGAGAAGTAGATGGTCATACTTTTATAAAGGAAGACAATCAAATTATAAATGACTTTCGTAATATTAAACAAGTAATTATTACATTAAAAACAAACTTTTGTTTAAAACAATAAACTTCATAGTTTTAAGTACTCTTCAAGAAATCAAACGAGCCCAAACTCGATGGGACTGCATCCTTTTACTACAGAGTTATGACCTTCCGGCTCCATCATCAGATCAGCTCCATACATACATACATACATACTATCACGTCTTTATCCCTAATGGGGCAGACAGAGCGTTTTGGGTCTTGCGGCTCTATGCAGAGCCCAGGGCCGCAAGACCCAAAAGCCACTTTTAGCGTCATGGTGGGCGAGAAGATGGAAAAGCAATCAATACAGTGATGGGTTGCTAGCCGCATCGCCTGTTAACATGATTTGCATTTTTGCCCATTCCCTCGATCGGCTTTTACGATCTGCGCGGGAAGAGAAGCAGCTGGTACATTCTAAGTTTTTTTTATTTCTCCCAGACCAGCATGGGAGGTCCATGTCCTCACAATATCGCGACGACCTCCGTGGCGTAGTGGTCACCATGCTAGTCCGCCACCCAGAAGTCCCGGGTTCGATTCCCGGTCAGGGCAAGTTGGAAAATGGCCTTTTTCAAATCGAACTTACTTCGGGGCTAACTCAATCAGTGTAATTTGTCCCTATATATTTATTTATTTATTTAATATTGCATTGTCACGCGACATACGTTTGGGTGCAAAATTTCAGCTCAATCGGGAACCAAAATTGAGCTACCGACTCGTATTTTTAAAAACAACAATTGCTAGAATTGCAAATTAAAAAGCGTCTGGTCTAAGTAGTTTATATGTACAAACTACTTTTCACAGTCTGTGCGCAAAAGAAGCAAGGAGGTAATGCTGAAATTAAACAAACGAATAAAAGTAGGTCTCGGTTTTTTTGCATTGTGATGGTATCACACAAAACTCAGAGGAATTCAAAAATCAATTAAGATGATATTATTGCACGATGTGAAGCATAAGAAAGAGTTTGCTTTGTGATCCGGAGGTCGTAGGTTCGAATCCCACTGGGAAAGACACATTGTAAAAAGTTGTTTCCAGCCTGGTTAGGATATTGCAGGCTTGAATCACCCGATTATCCGAAAATGAAGATGATTCCGTATTTCGGAAGGCATGTAAACTGTAGGTGCCAAACGCCAGACCAAACCTATCCAAGAACTGGTTCTGGTCTACCCTTTGGGTTGCGGGGGTCAGACAGCAATCGCTCTGTATAAAAACCACCTCGTTAAATCTCCTTGGTACCGGACACCGGGCTCTGAAGCATTACCACTGAGGATCGATGCAAACGGGAATACGCGAGTATGATGATGATGATGATGATATATACGATGTAAAGCTTTTCATAAATAATAAAATAATTATACATACGTACGTCATACACGCAAGCTTAATACGTATATTTATACTTCTCTATAGGACCCAAAGATCACTTTTATTAAATAAAAAGGTAATATAATAAGAGATACACCTAATATGCCTACATTTACTTACATCATAATAATTTCAAAAGTGAAAACTACACTTCATATTTTATTTTTTATCTACGCACATATGTATGTACGTGTCTACATTCACTTTCGCATTAATACTCTATCAGAAACAGAACAAAAATATACTTCTGAAATTACACTGCGCAAAAACTATATAAGTACATTTACAATCGAAGAGATTATTCAACAAAAAAAAAAAACAGAGATGCATCATCGGAGACCTAAAAACATAATATTACCCCTTTACTAAGTTGGTACACTCCACTCTTAGAGCAGTAGGTTTATTATATGTATCTAATTCATTACTCTTCTACCTTGCCACCTTAAATGGACGGTAGAAGTAAACCATCAATGGAAGACCGTCTAAGCGAAGTTGTATTTTGTAGTATAGTTTAAAGTGCATAGTAGAGTAAGTTCATTCATAAAGAAAAGGGACAGTTCACACAGTGTATTCAATTTTATGAAGGGATTTAAACCTAATATATGCCTCATATACTTCTTATATTTAAGAGCTAAGCTCTTGTCTGTGAAGTGAGATCTTTCGCTAAGTTCTTAACCTCTTTATATGTGTCACGGTTATTTTTATTTTATTTGACTAAAAATAATCCACTTAAGGTCTTATGAGGTATACAGACAAGGGATCGGGTAGCAAAAAAAAACTCTCAATAAATTGAATTAAGAACGAAAAAAGAACGAAATACGAAAAGGGACAGGTCGCTATTTCGTCGTGTTCATATAAATATTCAAAATTTATTTTCTTAAGTGATATTTTAAAACTCGTCGAAAAGTAAAAAGCTAAATAAAGTAAGACCGATTACTCATTACGTTTTAAAAAAGGTTACGTACATTTAATAAGAAAATTGCACAATCTATCTAACATTGCGTCTAACTAATCTGACAAAAATATGTCGAATTAACTGGAATATAAGGTTCATTTTAAAGCATTTCCGTTTTCGATATTTTTACTTTGAATACAATGTTAAAATAAATAAATAGTTTAAAATATATATATTTTCATGTAATTTAGGTTATTAGTTAATTTTCTTGTTAATTTTATTAATTTACTAAAACGAATGAAACATATATTTGCAGACATATGTGGAGGGGCCCGAACGTGACAGTGAGTGTGTGCAATGAAAAGCGAAAATCATTATTATCCATTTCTTTGTCTCTCACGTTTTTCCGAACGTTTACTCTCTTTGTAATAGTCATAATGTACGTTGTTGGAAATCTATGTGAGAGAGGAAATTGTAGGGGTATTTTCGCTCGAATCACATGATCTATTTCATTAAATCATATGAAGGAAGGATCGTAAGTGATCAATGATCATAATTTACATTTTCGTTACATTTACTGTTTTGAACTTATACTTAATTCAGCATAAATATCTGAAGTATTTAATGGATATTTTTGATTTTAGAAGTATATTTTAATCGATTTCACAAAAGCAGGAGGTTTATTTGAATGTTTTTTGATGTATTCTTCCTGATAAGTCGAAGACGTTGTGTTGATAACTGCGTGTGATCTTCAAACATATGAACCCTGGCATGTATTTTATTCCATAAAATGTGAATCTTATTGTAACTAGGATGAAAAATTTGTTAATCTACTGAATAAATATTTAATATAATAATAATAACTTGTACTCTTATGATGTTTTATAGTAATCATAACTAACTATCTTTTTCATAATAATTTGGAGCCACTTGCAGCCATGGGTCATAGAACTAAAGTGGACATACCCTATCACAGTAGAAAACTAAGATACCAACATTAATCATTAGCTGTAATTAATATTGTTCTCATGTTTTCAAGAAAAATTGTACTTTATTTTGCTTAATGGCAATTTTCCATCGAAGAAATCAGTTTTCTTCATCATTTGCATATCCGAGCACATTGTGGCTTTCTTGAGCATTTATAATTTTTTCCCAGTATAAAAACGTCCTTCCGGTAAAAGATAGATGTATATATGTGAACATAAGTTCTAAATTATGATAAAAATCTATACGAGTAAGGAATCGTGTTACAACCAAGGATGCTCAAGACCGTGTGAAGTGGAGAAGATAAAGTCGGGGAGCGGACCCCGGAGAGTATGGCTCTGATAGTACAGAGAGGTTCGTGCTCCTGCAGTGGAGACAAAAAAACCTAAATATGATTTTTTGAGATGAAAAAAGGTTTTTTTTATTAAATATAGAATTTTTTATTTGTATGTTATATATTTTTTGTAAATGACGATAAGCGATTGGATATCTTAATTATCATGTGTATTAAGAAAACAAAAAAATCATTAGTAATTAAAGGTATAATGCACTAAAATTTTAAGGTCCAAGTCGTGCAGAAGCAATCGCACTCGAGTTTTTGCAGACCAATTCTCAGACGCCTAACAAAGACTGAACAAGTGAA
This sequence comes from Acrobasis consociella, assembly GCA_963555685.1. Classification (NCBI taxonomy): domain Eukaryota; kingdom Metazoa; phylum Arthropoda; class Insecta; order Lepidoptera; family Pyralidae; genus Acrobasis; species Acrobasis consociella. The sequence goes on from OY743127.1 coordinate 5,798,329, forward strand.
AGAGCTTAATATTCACAGACACCATACATTAAAATCACACAGCGTTCAGCTTCTGAACATCTGCTAAAGCAAAACAATTGAAACAAAAGTGTTTATACCAAAAGGTAAATCAAAATCAACCATAGAATCAGAGCTTTAAGGAATCGTTTTCTACACAAATCACTATTGCCGCACTCATTCTACTAACGATCCTATGAAAATGTGAATATAAACAAACTTAATGATGCTTATTGTGAACACAATTGAGACCAATCTGAATCTTACGACGTAGATAATAAAGATGCAGGGAAAGATGTACAAGAATTGAATGATGATAATTATAAAGTTGTTACAAATCGGAAACGCAGACCAAGACACGCGCTAGCCTGGAGTAATCATCCGACCACAGAACACAAAATATAAAAGGGTGACAACACTACGGATCATCATAGTAATATTGCCTACTGCCCACAGTGGACGTGTGAAGTTCAAAATGTTCAAAATTACCGTACTTGCTTTAGCATCATGTGCTTTTGCGTTACCTAATCCGGATACTACTGAAGCTACTAACAAAGTTACAAAGAAGGATTGTTTAAACGGAATACTTAGTCCTACGTGTTTGAAAATTGGAGTTATATCATTATTTGAGAAGTTAAACAGCAAGGATGAAGTGGCGTTGATACCTGGTGTTAGTTTGATTAAAGAAAAAGGTGACTCGAAGGCTGAAACGATCGCCAATGAGTTCGCGAGATCCTTGTCTTCAGATCCTGATGAACGATTGGATAAATTCTTGCTGTACCACGTTGGAACGTTTTTGGATACACATGCAGTGAAGCTGAGGCTGTTGGATGACGGTGCAGTGGAGGAAGCCAGGAGTATGATCGGAGAGGCGAGAGGGAAGAGTCCTTTGTCGATGGGCGGCAAGAAAGGTGGCATGGGAGGACTCGTCGCTATGGCTATGATGATGAAAGGTGAGTACATTAATTGTTAAGAATATGGTGAATGTTCAATAGATAATGTGCGTCGTCTGTGAGCAGATCGGAATCCGGTCGACATGCATTGTTTTACTACTGTGTCTGATGTTTTGCACATACAACAGGTATATAATTAGGTGTCTAAGTGACCGTTGATATTCAAACAAATAAAATAGTTATTCAAATGAAATTTAGGCCAAAGAAGTAGATATTAGAAGTCGTCTACTTAACTGCAAAGTTCTCTTTTGCTTGAACCACAAAAAAATAGGGTTCGATTGTGACTGTAACTATACATACCTGAGAAGAGCTCGGCAACCCACCGGGAGTGAGCATTACGAGCGCTTTCGCAAGACAGGCGATACTGGGAATGGTCTGCACTTGGATGGGTGACCATAAGTGGCATAACAAATTTATTTAGCTCCTCCATGCTTCGGAAGGCACGTATAAGCCATGGATCTTGGCTGTTATCATTGAATGGCAGTCGTTAAGCTATGACCCTATGTCAGATAGATTTGTTTGTTTGTTCTAACTTTATTGTACCAAAAAACATAATAAAGTAAAAAAAATCGAAAGAGCAAATATACAAAGGCGGACTTATCCCATGTAAGGATCTCTTAGAGTCAACCTGCGATAGATTTAGGCAGCTTAAAAAATCTGACATCAGTGTTGGCCACTTACACAAACGAAAAACAAACAAAACCAAATGTTTTTTCTACACTTTTCATATGAAGCTAAGTGATGACAATAGACATCAATTTCTTTTTAGAGTTATTCTTTAATTATTTAAATATTTTAAATCTTACATCATGTTTTATAAATACTCGTAATGAAGTCGATCCAATCATACTGTTTATTGAACATCTGCATAACAAATTAATATCTAATTTTTACGGAAGGAAAGAGTTATGTAAATAAAGAATAATATTTCTTATTCCGCATTTCATCTTTACTTTCAAAAATTATTCTTCTGTGATGTTGCAAGTAATCGAGAGTTATAAAATTTTTCAAAACTGTCTTTTAAAAGCTAAAAAAGTTAAAATACTTTTCTTGTTTTATCTAGTTACCTACAACTGATTGTATAAGTTAAAATTGGTATATGTTGGCCGTGTCGTGATGGCGGAATATAATACAACTAGCTGATGCCCGCGACTTCGTTCGCGTGAACTTTATGGCTCCGGCGTATCTGCATCAGTCCAGTGCTATAAAATAATATTGCGATTATAAATTGAGATGTAAGCCATCCTTTCTTTCATAAAAATCAACTGCTCCTAATTTAAACCAAAAAATTGTGCCTTTGAGGCAAAGTGCCAAGAACCCTGGCCGTTGAATCGCAATACTGATTCGTTGTGAGAAAAAGGATCTAAGGCCTCTCCCAAGGATTTCCAAAATGACTGATCTAGAGCGGCCTGCATCCAGCGCTTCCCAGCAATCTTGGTCAGGTCGTTAGACCACCTTGTGGATGGATGTCATCAGCTTCGCTTGCCAGTACGTGGTTGTTATTCGATATAATAAACTTATAGTACCTGTATTTTTTTTGCCATATTCATTTAGGTTTCATAATATTATAAGAAATTAAAAGTGTTTTGTGTAGTCAGCTAATGCTACAGTCTAAGCTACTATTAGATATTTAAAATGCCATTTCTGAAAGCAAACGTCTAAAGTGATTTTGTCACGGGTTGTTGCCTCGCAATTTCGTGAAACTGAATTCTTCGTTTTTGCAAAATTTTGTGGTTTGACCACGAGATCATATACTTTAATTTTAAGTACAACAAAAAAAATACCGTTAATAAGTAGTTAGTTAAAACATGGTCTCATCTAGTATGGTCATGGTCCCATTCTAAACGATCACGTCTTTCTCCTGAATGGGGCAGTCAGCACTGAGAAAAAGAAATAGCTGAACTATTTTTGCTACTTGCGATTTGGTTAGAAAATACCAAACTTTTATTTTAATTAGCAGACCCATGCATTTGCGTATCCCAAATTACAACTATTATACTATAGCCTGTAGCCCAGAGTTCAGCAGTGACTCGTTTTGGAAACGTGTAGCAAACATTTTTGTTACTAGCTACCATTCTTTTTCTCAATTAGAGCATTTTGAGATTTGCAGCTCTAAGCAAACCATATTATCTGTCCAGGACCGCGAGACCCAAAAACCACTTTTACCGTAATGGTTGACGATAAATCGAAAAAAAAGGATACAAATTAGGTTTTCTAGTCGCATCGCCTAATATGCACTACCTGAATTTTTTCAGGGTCCTGTACCAATAAAGCATTTCTACGCACATTTGCGAAAACAGCCGCTTTTGGCAAAAAAAAGCTGTAGTAGTTCATAAAATAATTTGAAGGGTTATTTAGGGCTAGATCAAGGCAAAATTTTTAAAGATATATCGTCGTTTCCTTTCATATAATTTATTTAAAATGGTTACCACTGGTCAAAATTTAATTTATGTAAGGTATGATATTTTCACATATATGGACAAAAGCTTTTTCTCTAATCCGCACATTTCTAAAAAACAAACATTTTCGACGAAATTTGGAATAGAATGCCAAACTGTTACGACATAGTTTCTTAAAATCAAATATAGTTATATACTCGAAATATAAGACTTGTTGCATTACTTAATAAATCGAAATCATCTGTGAAATAGATATGATCAGTGAGAAGTGTCATTATTTGGGACGTTCAATCACATAAATTTATAGTATAAAATAAATTGTTTTTGACCCAGTATACAACCCTATTAGTATACTTTCAGCGGCATATCTTGGATTTGTACATCCTACAAAAATCCATCAAAATCGGCCTTGAACAGTGCGTCTTTTTAGTATCATTATTGCTCATTACATGTCTATCTTCTTTATGGTAAGACGGTAAGTGTTCTCAAAAACAAACCTGTCAAATTTCATATTTTTTTGTTTCCTTAATACATGTATTCCTCTATGCAAAGAAACCATGAAAGTTAGTTTAAAATCAGAATTGGAGTAGTTAAAAGTTGATATTCTTTAGTAAAACTTTTACAAAATTATTAATTAACAAAATGGTAACATAGTATTTGCGATGTAATTTAGAGATTGAAGATGAATGCACTTTTTAAATTATTCAATTTATTTATTATAAAACATTAACATCAATCTCTAATACCATCACATATTACATTTAAAACTCAAAAAACGAGTGCATAACTAAATCAGAAACACACACTGCTACAATCCAAATACAAAAATCAAAGAAAACCAAACCTTACGATACAGATAACACGAGTTAAATCAGCATGTATCTAGATCAACTTTTTGCAATCAGTCTTCTATGAAAATATAATTGACATAAGACTCTATCGTGAGACATATAAAAGCTGGGAGCCACATCTTGTTATCAAACTGTAACAGTATTCGAATCGGTACACACGTGTACACAGAGTGTAAAAAATTAAAATGTACAAAGCGTTTGTACTAGTGTTTTTCGCTTCGGCATTTGCATTGCCAAATCCTGAAATTCGTGATTCAAATAATGAACATACATTGGAAGCCGCAGCCCGGTCTATGGGGAAGGATTGCAGCAACGGGATTTTCAGCCCTACGTGCCTGAAAATAGAAGCTATCGCTATGCTGGATAAACTCAGTGCTAAGGACGAGTTGAGACTTCTTCCTGGAGTCAGTTTAGTGAAAGAAAACAAGGAGAATGACAGCAAAGCTGAGGAATTTGCTTCAGAACTGGCGAGGTCTCTGAACAAGCCTGAGGAACGTCTGGACAAGTACTTGCTTTACAAGTTAGGGAACTACTTGGAGAGCCACACTGTGAAGTTGAGACTTCTGGATGAGAATGCCAGTGAAGAGGCTCGTGCCTTAGTGAGTGAAGCTAGGGGAAGCAAGGGCGGTATGGGAGGCAAAAAGGGAGGAATGGGCGGACTCTTAGCCCTTGGAATGTTGTTCAAAGGTACGTTCATTAATATCAGACCAAAACACAATTTAGGATATTTTAATATACCGACTTTTTCTTATACTTTATTTAAAATATCGTAATCATTTGGCAAAAATTAGATTAAACTAAAAGCTATTCTATTAAATAGAACTATTGCTAAAAATAAAAAAATCAATTTAAAAAAAAAAGACAGACAGAGGCTGATGTACCGACCTAACTTTTTAAATTAATTTATACTGCCTAGTATTGGGAACTTAAGTGTAAATAATATTATTTGCATACGATAATTAAGTAATTCGTTAATCAAGTAGAGTTTTAGTCTAACTTAAAAAACGATACATAAAATAAAATGAAATGAAATGATGAAAAACTAAGATTATAGATTGCAATTCTATCATTATCTTAATTTGATGCAAATGAAAGTGAACAATATAAATTAACAGCTTTAATTCTTGCCATATCTCTTACGAGGGAAGCACGCACTTATCCATACAAAAAGAGAAAACGTATTTCCACTTCTTATTTTAAACTCAATGATTTTTTACTTTGTTATTGACACAATAAAATAACAGTTTTATAGGTTTTCCTCATGAGAATGGTAAGCTTCATCGTTCCCCTTTTTTAAAAATTTACAAAAATATTATTTGTTTTTAAATATTGCAAATTTTGAAAAAGGAAAAACATATAATTCTATCATTTTATTTTGTCAATAACATACTTAAATATCATTGAGATCAGATAAAGGGGCAAAACGTTTTTACACCTACTTTTTAAATGGACGGAGTATTCTTCTTTTTTTAAAGAGGGTAATAAATCAATACCCACCGAATTTCCTGAAATTTAGATTAAAAATACTCGAGTTATCCTCGATAAACAAACATACATACAGACACCAAAATTGCTTACTTGCTTTCTTTATTGGGTAGTTTAAAAATTCTTGTCCCTTTTAAACCAACTTCAAAAAAGAAGGAATTATCAATTCGAATTTTTATATATATGTATGTTTCTCGATTACACGAAGATGACTGGACCAATTTGGAATACCCTTTTTTTGTTAGTAAGAAGATACTTTCGCTGTAGTCCTAAATCGGATGTTTTTTTTTTTTCAAAAATATTGCAGGCTTTAAAACGGTTTAAAAAAATGTCTGTTCATCATAGTATTACATAGCAGTAACTGTTCTGGTTATAATACTTTGACTAACCATTAAATATTTATTCAGATGAACCATTAAAAATAGGTTTATTATGTGTTGAAAAAAGTACTTTCACACCTATTTTCTATAAAGTTGCCTTATAAAAGTACTTAGTATAATTATATAATACAAAACGTTATTGACGTCAACTTTTAAAAAAATCGTTTTCTAACAGATTGGCTTTGGTTTATACGTACAATTGTTTCCAAGAACTACTCTACGTAATTATAAAAACAGTCGTATAGTGTTATACAGTACAGGCATATACAAACAAAAATGTTAAATTTAATATTGACATACCTACAATTAGACTCTATGTAATGAGTTTCTATAATAATATTATAGTCGTTTCTACGTAATGTGTACCTATGTTAAAAAGCTGTATAGATCTAGGTTTTTAATAAACAAATTACGAAAAAATTTCGTGACTGTCACTAGCCAAAATTTTTGACAAAAAAATAAAAGTTTCCAGTTTCATAAAACTCATGTTCAGTTATCAGTGTCTATTATATATCTTTTTGCATCTTAAAAATATATAATACATATGAATGAGTAGTTAATGGCTACACGAATAAAAGTAAAGCCACATAAAAGTTAGTTTAGGCTTACTAGTCATTCGACTAAAACTCTGTCTCGTGGCAAAATTATTGACCCAACAAATAAAAGTTTTCAGTTTCATAAAACTTATGATCAGCTATCTTTTTGCACTCTAAAAATATGAGATAGCAGATATAAGAAAATTCACGACTGAAGGTCCTTAAAAGTCAGTGTAGACTTACTTGTTGTTCTTCTTATTATTAAAGTGCTAAGATCTTGTCTGTGAAACAAACTATGCCTTTCATCTCGCCCTGTCCAAAGACAACTTCTATACATCCTTGTAGGTTGATATATTGATTTCATCTTTTGGTTTCATAAAACTATCTTCAGGTCTTTCTTTGCCTCTTTTTACATACATACATACATATCACGCCTGTTTCCCACAAGGATAGGCAGAGACTATGGACCTCCACTTGCTATCATCCTGACAAACTTTTTTCGCTTCATCTACACTCATCAATTGCCTCTTCTTCCTTTTATTTTTAATAGTTATTAAAATAAAATGTCTGGTCTGTCTATATATAGGAACAATTGTAAAACTAAACAGTAAAATAATACTATTTGATAAAATCTTACAAAACTTTTACGATAGCAAACAGAGCATATGAACTATCATTTTTGATGACACACATTTATTTAATCGTAAAATAAGACAAATGACTTACTGAGTTCGTAATGACTCTATTTTGTTGTAGATCATATCATAGCGTTAAGTATAGTTTTTATCACATTTTGGTGACAACTTTTTCTAATGTGGTTTTAACCCTTTATTTATTTTAAGGCTGCAGTTTTTTTTATAACTTAACAGCTAGTTCATGATACTGAACTACTTTATACAAAAATAATGTAACGAAAAACGAAAAAAACATTGGGCTTCCCCATACTAATCAGCGTTTAGTCAAACGGGTTATGTGTGGGAGGACAATTTTTTTTATCGATTTTTATTATTTATTTTATATAGAAAGTAGTTCAGTATCATGGACTAACTTGCTCCAAACATTTGGCTGGTAGGTCACCCTTGCTACTTGCCTACATAAGTTACTGTTGCGTAGCCTCTGCTAGTTTATATATTCTTCTTATCGTGTGTGTTAGTGACTAACACTAGTGTCAGAGTTTTTAAACCGCCTTAAAGACCTCTGACATGGTTTTAGGTAACGAACAATGTCAAAGACAGTGACCGGGACCGACGGCTTAACGTGCCCTCCGAAGCACGGATCATCTTACTTATCAGACAATCAGGTGATCAGCCTGCAATATCCTAACCAAACTAGGACAACAACGCAAATTCGTTGCCCCCGCCGGGAATCGAACCCGCGACCTCCGGGTATGAGCCGAACGCTCTAACCACTACACCACGGAGGCAGTTTATATATTGCAATTGCTTAATCCGAAGATGGTTTTGATACTAAAGAAGAAAAAACGCTATATCAAATTTATTCAAATAACAATAGTTTTTTTTCTTTTTATTGTGACATAAACTCTAACTAAAGAATATATCTTACTAACTAAAAATTGATACACTATGCAGATACTGAGTATCAAAACTAAACTATTTACAAAACATTTTTTTATTGATGTAGCTTTAAATACCTTTTGTGGATAATACTCAACGTTAACTGTATTTTCATATTAGCTATTTTTACACATTCTTATAGCAAATTGTACACCTTAAAGGGTACACATACTACCATTTGGGAATTTAAAACTTATTTTATTAAAAATGCAATCTTTGCTACTGGCATATGTCTAATGTAACTTCATAACAGGGGATTCTGCGCTACATACTTCAATTTATCATTAAATCGTTTAGTTATTTATTGTGATAAAAACGACTTATATCCATTACATTTACCACACATGCAAAAAAAAACAAATTTAATAAAGTGCAGAATTAGTAATACAGATATGTCAAGCAATCATTTAAATTATAAATATTTTCATGTCAACACAATACATATTTGTTATTCACTATCGTTGTCAATATTTATTAGTATCATAGTGAATATCAGATCAATTTCATGAAAAATAATATGCAGGTACTTCTTTGGTCTCGTGGTAACAAACTGACAGAAGCAAAAAAAAACTGCGAAGCATTCAGCCTAATGTGTTAAAGCTTTTAGAAGCAATGCAAATACGTACATCATATATAAGTGCTAGTCGACTCTTTTTTGTTAAACGTACATACCTACATATATATGATCACGTCTGTTTCCTGTCTATTTTTTGCTATAAAAGTAGAATGCCGTTGTGTAGATCTAAGCGAGAATGGATTATTTAACTATTGTGTCTGATGTCTGATATTCTAGTCTTAACAATATATAAGATAAGTATATCAATTGAAATATTTTATTTTAAAAAAACTTTATTGATCCTCAATATACAATTGTTTACAATTGGCGGACTTAACGCTAAAAGCGTTCTCTCCCAGTCAACTATATGGATAAACAAAGATTTGTTTGCGGCGTAAACAGCACAAATTCAGCTTTAAACTTAAAAGTAGAAATTGTTCATTGTTTATTTAAACAGACACAACAGGTGACAATCGTATTATGCTAAATCTAAGAATTTATAGACACATTGTGACTGGGACCCAAAAACTTGTACACTCAGCGTAACATTGTTGAGCTCAAGGTATTAACTTTAAAAGTTATAAATACAACACGTTTTTTTCCAACAAGTCAAATCAGATACTTTTTCTAAACAAGTCAAATCAGATTCTTTTTCTAAACGTCAAAACAAGCGTATGAAATACAGGCAGATGACGTCATAGTTTTTTTTGGAGTCGAATAGCGCTCTTATTATCTGTCTTTCTGCAATAATCAATTTAAATCACATTAAACTGGATATGTTCAAAGACAAGTGACATTATTTTGCAGCTTTTTATTTTGTAATCAGTACAAAATTATTTATTTTTGGTTTATGAAAATACCCAGTTCACTGCAAAGAGTTTATATTTAACAATGATTATATATATCTACATTTATACTGTGTTGCATTTCGTGATGATTTGGATCTGATAACTCAATTATGCCGGTACGAGACTTTTTAACTTTTTCCTCTTTTTCTATTGTCGATTGTTTACTGAGATACGTACAATACTATGCCGACAAGACTTTGTCGGCTCTTTATTCGGCCATCTCTATAGCTCCAGGCAAATTACATTATTTAATAAGTACAATGACGATATAAACTTCGTTGTCCTCATTTGAAAAAAATTCGTTGTCCTCATTTTAAAAACTGAACAAAATGTACATATAAGAAATATTAAATGTTTTTGAATAATTGTTTATCCCTTTAACTGTCGGACGCCCGGAGCGGGCGTCTGATGTATTGTTTTACTATTGTGTCTGCTATGCCGACATTCGAAGGGTTATATTAATAGAGTAAGACAACAACTACCTAAATAACAAAAAAAAGTTAAACAACCTAAATAATTATCCGTTGTCGTTCTAGATTATATATTTCTATATAATATAGTTCTAGACTTGTATGCAGTACTTCCGTAACTATAAACACGATAATTATAGGATACCTAAAGAATGTTGCTCAATACTGGTAATATTAAATAAAAACAGGAACAGATAAACAAAACTTACTATAAAAATATATCATCTTGTTCATGCGGCGTTCCCTCGCTGGATAACAATGCTGATAGTCAATACTTGTAACGGTTCCTTACCATTATTTATAAAAAAATTACATTCTTTGTATGGGAAACCCATTTTTTTTTTTTGTTTTTTGTATTTGTTGTTAGCGGCAACAGAAATACATTATTTATGAAAATTTCAACTGTCTAGCTATCGCGGTTCAAGAGATATAGCTTGATGACTCCGCTATTCGTCCATCCGTCCGACTGTCTGTCTGTTATCAGGTTTCCGTACCCAAAGGGTAAAAACTATTTTTAGGGTTCCGTAGCCAAATGGCAAAAACGGAACCCTTATAGATTCGTCATGTCTGTCTGTCTGTCTGTCCGTCCGTATGTCACAGCCATTTTTTTCCGAAACTATAAGACCTATACTGTTGAAACTTGGTAAGTAGATGTATTCTGTGAACCGCATTAAGGTTTTGATACAAAAATAGAAAAAAAACAATAAATTTTGGGGGATCCCCATACTTAGAACTGAAACTCAAAAATTTATTTTTCCTCAACCCCATACGTGTGGGGTATCTATGGATAGGTCTTCAAAAATGATATTGAGGTTTCTAATATCATTTTTTTCTAAACCGAAAACTGTGCGCAGGAAACACTTCCAAAGTGGAAAAAAGTGTGTCCCCCCCGTAACTTCTAAAATAAGGGAATTACAAAACTAAAAAAAATATATGATGTTCATTACCATAAAAACTACCAGCGAAAATTGGTTTGAACGATATCTAGTAAGTAGTTTTTTTTTAATACGTCATAAATCATAAACGGCAATTTATCTTTCATTCAATCAACTAAAAATATAAAAATTAAAAAAAAAAACTTACTACAAGACTTTTATATTATGTTATTTGCTACTACGGAACCCTTCATGGGCGAGTCCGACTCGCACTTGGCCGCTTTTTTACCCTTTGGGTACGGAAACCTGATAACAAACTTTGAAGTGGTCGTGTCTAAACTATTTAGGCAGTGGCTTTACATCTAATAGCCACAAGTTCGATCCTCGCTAGAAGCGATTTGTACCTCCAAGTTTGTACTCATATACGGCGCTGGTTACAATTTTTGTAATAAAGTTAAATAAATAAACATAACCTTTGATTCGATATCCATTTTAACTCGCTTCTCATATTATGGTCACAATGACTTGATCGTTGTAAATGACATTTGCTGAGCTATGTTCGTCAGATGCCTTAAGGCATCTTGTATAATCTGGCACTAATGTTACTAAAAGCTCGATGTGAATTAATGAAAATCTAAGTGTAATTACATTCCAGGTATACTCATGTCAGAAATATTTCACAACGAAATTATACTGCCTAACATAACCGTTGACTTGATATTCAATTTAACTCACTTCTCATATAGTAACGATGACTTGATCGATGTGCACGATAGTCATTGAGCTAAGTACGTCAGGTGCCTTGTGGCATCTTGGAAAATCTGACACCTATGTTATTAAAAAACTCGATATGGTTGAATGTAAAACTAAGTGTCTTAACTAAACCTTAACCTGTAACCTTTCGTTCCAGGTACCCTCAAGTCCGAAATATTTAATAACTAAATTATACCGCCATAACATAACCGTTGCCTCGATATGCATTTTAACTCACTACTCATATAGTAAAGTCTCAATTGATGATCGTTGTAGATATTATGAGTCAGGTGCCGATATGCATTTTAACTCGCTTCTCATATGGTAACAATGACGTGATAGATTTACATGATAGTTATTGAGCTAAATACGTCAGATGCCTTGGGGCATTTTGGAAAATCTGACACCTGGGAGGTTACTCCATAAACTAATACGTTAGTCGTATGAATCAAAGTAGACTTTATCATCATAGGTTAGTGCTCAATGTTTCTTGCGTTCTGCTTTTGGAGTAACCCCCTGTGTGTTATTAATAACACAAAAAAACTCGATATGTATGAATGAAAAACTAAATGTAACCTTTCATTCCAGGTACCCTCATGTCTGTCGCGCTTGGCGCTCTAGCCCTGCTCGCCGGCAAGGCTCTGATGACAGCCATGATGTCCCTACTCCTCTCAGCCATCATCGGCATCAAGTCCCTCTCCGGTGGACAGAAGTCCACCACCTACGAGATCGTATCCAAGCCCATCTACAGCCACAGCCACTCACACTCAACGGCACATGAAGATGTGGGTGGGTACGGGCACTCTGGATATGGAAGGAGCTTGAACACTAGAAGACGTTAAGTTTAGTACAAAAAAACTTATGAATTGAAGATAAACATGGTTTGTTGTAGGGTAAAATTAAAATTATAAAAAAATAGAAACATATATGAACTTACTGGAAAAATAAATTTGAAGAGTTGAAAGATGAGACTGTCAAATGAAAACTTACCTAATTTAGGTGAGATTCATTTTGTAGTTCAATTTACTTACTTTAATTTATAGGTATGTAGTTTTGATTTTATGCTATAATGGTGTGTTTTCTTCATAATAAGACTAATTTATTCAATCGGATTAAGGATTTTGAATGGTATCTTCAAGTAATTTATTTTATTTTTATTTATTTATTTTCGCTTCTGCATTTAACATAACTAGAGTTGCGAGGTATTTTGAAATTACTTTAAGTATATATGCAGCTGTAATTTGTTTAATATTCTTTATATGAAGTTATATCTATTTTCCTTTTATTTATATTATCATTATAATATAAATTCAATCTTAATACGTATGTATTATGTATATTAATATAAAATAACTTTTATATCCAATCTTCTAGTCTTACTTTTATACTTTATAGTGTACGTATATCTTTGTTATTTATAAATGTATATTTTTTTTATTCAAACTTTCATATCTTTTTATTTATTTTTATATATTAACCATAATGGTACAAAAAGTGGACTTTATTCTATATAGTTTATGATTCTCATATTTCTAGTCTATTTTATATATGTTTCAATTACTTGAAGGTACGAAAATGAACGGCAATGTGTTATGAAATGACTTCATTCAATTGTATGAAATTGACCAACGAACTATTTGCTAGTTATTTATTGAAGTTATTTATTTTAGAATAAGGTTTCACTCTATCTTTTTTTATTTGCTTTTTATTTTCTATATTTAGTTGATCTCGTTTACATTATATATTTCAATATATGTTATGTATTTATGTAATTATTTTTTATATATTTGTTTTTTTTGGCTCATAAATATTTTGCTTTATTAATTCACTTGCATGTTTATGTATTTTATATTCTGTTTTATATATTTGTTTTATCAATTTTTTGATTTTATATGCCTTTTACTTTTTATATATAAATTTAATGCAATATATATTTTTCACTTTACTTCTTGTCTTCTTCCAGTGCAATATTTCTGTATGTAATTTAAATAATATTATGTTTTTTACGTATAAAATACGAAAGACTGTTATGTTATATTTGTGTATGAATGTTTATTTTGATATTGTATGTGTTGTCTTTTTTATAATTGTATATATGCGTAATAGTTATTTATTTGTTTCATCTTTGTAAACTGCACTGAAATGTAAAACAATAAAATATAAAAAAATCAAATTGTTTTATTATAATTACAAACCAACACAAGTTTTTATTTATTCGATTTCTAAAACAAATATTAGTTCACAAAATCAAGTAACCACAAAGTAGTATAAAATGTTGATCGCAATATTACCACAACCTCTAACTACCTCTTACCTACTACCTCTACATATTTAGGTCAGAAAACAGCAATGTATGCAAAAATTAAGTACCCAATTATATTCTCTTTTTTTAAGGGCTTTTATCATAACAGACATGCCAATAATTCATTTTTATAATATATGTTTAAATTTAGATTTAACTAATATAATAATGAGAAAAAACATTGATGAGTAGACAGGTCCAGGAGCGAAGTTCATGAGGCTGATATATATGATTATGATACTAATCAATTACAGATTATATCATTTCGATATAAGCTTTACAGACACAAATCAAATAAGTCATAAATTTGGTAAATATTAAGTTAATTCAATTTTATAACAATTGTTAGTCCTCTGTAGTAACCCAATGTTGAGCAAAAGGCCTTTCTGTCTTTCTTCCGTGATTCACGTTACTGTCATTCACTCATATCGCTTTTATTTCCATATCCTCCACCTTTTCCTCATCTCTCCCTCTTTTATCACGTCTTTATCCCTAATGGGGCAGGCAGAGCATTTTGTATCTGTGTCACTAAGCAGACAGAACCCTAGGCTGTAAGTCTCAAAAGTCACTTTTAGAGTAATTGTAGGCAAGAAGATAGGAATAAATATAGTAATAGCCAATTACCATAATTTTCATTTTCGCCCATTCCTTCGATCGGCTTCTACCGGATGCGAAGAAAAAATAATAATAATATAATCCGGTTACAGCGTTGCCTCAAATCTCGTTAAAAAAATAAGGTACCAACTAAAAACGAAAGTACCTGAAGTAGTTTTGTGAAAAAAAAAGTGTTGCACTTTCATTCTTAGATTGGCCACAACCCGCTGCCTCCGGATTGTCACACTCTTTTTGTTTCGGATTGGCGTTCCGTGACCAAATTAGTGGACCATTTGGAATATCAAATTTCACGTAGGGTGACATTGTTTTCCATAATCCACGCTTGAGTGAAAATGTAGACTGGTAATTACTCGTGAAGGTTCGACAAAGGAATGTCTATTTTTGCCTTTTGTGATTTCTCTTTCATATTAGGGATCACTGAGAGCCTAGAGGTGCCATTCCAGGCCTTTTTGTCTTCACTGCAGCAGCACGACCCTCTCTGTACCACCAGAGCCATACTTGGCCAGAGCAGCCAGAAGACTTTGGCCTACACTCTTCACGCTGGCCAGACAGGTTGGAGAGGTCTCATTGATGTTTATAAACTTTGTTTATCTTGTATTTCCTAAGTCGCCTTCTACGACATCCACGGAGAGACTCTGCGGGAGAGGCCCTATTCTACTCTGCCGGAAACCACACGGCAATCTGCCGGAAACCACACGACAAATGGTACTAGACTTAACTTATTTTCTCATTCATGGTTTGTGTGCTATTTAAAATCAGATTTACTAGTAAAAGAGGCGAAAGTTAGGTTCCAACTTTTTCTGATTGATTTTGATATTATACATACATACATACATACTATCACGTCTTTATCCCTAATGGGGCAGACAGAGCGTTTTGAGTCTTGCGGCTCTATGCACAGCCCAGGGCCGCAAGACAAAAAAGCCACTTTTAGCGTCATGGTGGGCGAGAAGATGGAAAAGCAATCAATACAGTGATGGGTTGCTAGCCGCATCGCCTGTTAATATGATTCGCATTTTTGCCCATTCCCTCGATCGGCTTTTACGATCTGCGCGGGAAGAGAAGCAGCTGGTACATTCTAAGTTTTTTCATTTATCCCAGGCCAGCATGGGAATATTGATATTATGATTTACTCAAACAACTATTTAAATATATTATACAAGCAGCCAAACCAATAGGACGGGTTTGATATGACATCCCTCCAGTGAGAGTAAATGTAGACTCAAAGGTCTTATTTTTATATCTGGCAACAGTTTCAATCCCTTCTATAAGTAGCCAGATTAATTTTACTACAAAAGTGACAGTTTAAAACAATTTATGCGCTAACACAACACTTAAACATTTATTATAAAAAACTTTAACAAAATGTATAGACTACCAAAGAGTGAGCAGCTCGATGCAGGAATGCGCATTACTAGTTGCTTTGGAAGGCACGTGAAGCCGTTGATCCCGGTCCTTTGTATGGCAGTCGTCAAGCTATGTCAGATGCTTTAAGATCTGACACCAATGTTGGCCACTCACACTCATGAAAAACAAAACAAACCGAAAAGTTGATAATTTTTCTTAGTAGTAGAAAACACACAAAATGAAGACTTGAAGCAGATTTAAATGCTATTATGCTTCTTTGGAAATACTTAAAAAAAGGCCATCCAGCGGACGATGATGATGATGATAATGATGATGATGATGATACTCCGGAATCCGGCTTGATTAGGGACCTCTTCCACTACGAAATACTACGCACCAGATAATATTATAAAGCTTGCAGACTTTTAAACATACCCATGTAGTCAATAAGGTGGATTCAAAATAATCCAAAGGTTTAGTTCCCAATGTGGACTTCAAATCTTATAAATGTCAAGAAAAATTACCATATATTCGTATGAACAAGATCAGTCTGCAAATTTACAAAACATGCAAAATGCACAACGATACTAGTAGCACCACAAAGAACTTGCGACCACGTACCAACGCACACCACCTTAACAAACTTTCCAGTCCATCGTTTAAGGGATCCTGGGGAGATCTGTATCCAACAGTAGACTTTCTGAGATTGAAACAATGAGTCTGCAAACTTAGAAGTACAGAGTCGATAAAAACAGGGTTATGAAAACAATGATTATTAAATCTTGAACGGAACCCCTGTAGGTTTCCCATCAACTCGTTCTGATTACTCGACAGCAACATTGTAGAGTGAAAGTAATTAATCTAGATAGTTTTAATGTATAGTTACATCCACACTGCGGACTGGAGATGATATCAAAATGCTTACCATAACTGCAAGGAAAATTATAAAATTTTCTTTCTTGCTATCTGTACGTACATAGCACCAAATAATAGTAGGATAGTAGGACTTTATAATACAAACTACGTTGAAGATAAGTAAACGTACCTGGATGACCGAACTTTGATGAAAACACCAAGAAAAAGAGGTTTTTGAAAAATGAAATCTTGATCGATTGTTAATTCCGTACATACAACATTTCAGCGAAATCCTATGAGCTGTTTCTGAGATCTTCAATAAACTACAATAAAGATCTATTTATCTACATTTTAAAAAAATTGCTTATTTAAAGCACAGTATCATAATCAGAATCAGAATTTATTTGCTGGATACAACCCTACATATAGAACTACCAAAACGACCTACCGATAAGGTGACTGGGTGACTATTAACCGAGCAGCCAAATTTTTACAGCAATTTCTGCCCATGATACTGAATTACTTTTAATAACCATACCATTAACTAACGAAAAACCGTAAAATTAATTAACAAAAAAAGAAAACAAAACTTCGGCTTTCAATGCAAATCAGCCAAACGAATTTTGAATGGGAGGAGAATGATTTTTATATAAATTTAGTGAGTTTTTTATGGAAAGTAGTCCAGTATTAATGATATCTTATTATAATCTTGCTCCAAATATTTGGATTGGGGTAAAAAGTCACAATGTTTAATTTAATTAAATGAAAACCTATTTTATTTATAAAGTTTAAATTCTCAGATTTGTCTACTTTTGGTATTTTTTGTAATGAGCTCACCTATATCTTCCAGTAAATACTTGATAAATTTCTGATAAATATTTTTTTCTGTTCTTCGAGAACGTCATAGGCGATTTTCATATGTTAACTTGTGGTTTATTCTATTTATCAAAGTACTACTTACAAGTACTTACTACAGAAGCTTGCAAAACAAAATATACTTTTAGATTGGGTACTCCAAGTGGAAAAACGCTTAAACTTTTCAATCTATCTGTTCGAAAGTCGAGCTCGGCGTAACAATGCGCCAAACCAATCGACCAATTTTGTTCTTTTTACCTTTTCTAAGTTAACTATTACCAAGTTTTTTTTTTACACTATCTTTGGTATAAATAAATTGTGAACGCCGTAGCACAATCAGTACAGTGCAATCGACGAACGAAATGTCTTCTCGATAAATCGAGGAATTTAGTATCACCAGTGCAGTGTAATAGTGACAAAATGTATAAGAAACATGTGTGCGTTGCCCTTTTAGTGATAGTGTGTGTGCAAACGACCAAAGGACTTATTGAAAATGGAAGCCAACCAAACGATATAACCCCAACGGAAGAAACTAAGAATACTTCAAGTGACAGAACTGGAAGATTGTTGCACAAGGAATGTACTAATCTTTTGAGCTCAAAATGCTTGAAGGTGCACGTTCTATCGTTCTTAGAGGATTTGAGCTCTCGCGAAGAGTTAGGCCTTCTTCCTGGATTGAGCATTATCAAGGAGAATCTGACAACTTCTGGCCCAAGTCCTGAAGAAATGGCGGCGGAATTATCTAGACAATTCCCTGGAAAACCTGAGGAGAAACTTAATAGATACCTTCTGTACCGTTTGCAGGATTACTTAGACGGTCATTCATTGAGATACAAACTGTTGGATCCTCAGACTACTAAGGAAGCAATGGATATGGCTAAGGGTGATAGGGAAACTGTTGGAAGGAAATCAGGAGGAGGTGGTTTGGGCGGCGGCGGCAAGGGAGGCGGTGGTGCTCTGTTGGCTGCTGCTATGATGATGAAAGGTAAGTTTCATAAATTCATCATTATCATCATCATCGTCAACAGGTGTTATAGTCTCCACTGCAGGAGCACGATCTTCTCAGAACCATACCCTCTCAGAGCCATACTTGACCAGAGCAGCCAGAGAACTTGGCCTACACTCTTCTCTTTGACCAGACGGGTTGGAGAAGTCTCATGATGTTTATAAGCTTTGTTTAGCTTGTGTTTCCTAAGTCGCTTTCATCATATTCAACTCTGCCGGAAACTACATGGCATTAAATTATTAGCCTCTTAAACTTTTATTTTACGAAAATTTAAATAATCTTATCTATCAAGTACTTCCATTTTATATCACAACAGATTAATTATATACATTTTGAGTTTGTATGCGAGAATTTTTTCAGTTAGTTTTATAAGCAAACTGAAATCATAGCTAATGGAAATCGTTATTCAATATTTTATTTGAAATTTAAATGTTATATTTACATATGTGCTTAATAACTTCTTTGTTTTATGCATTTTGATTAAATAGGTTTAATACGTTATCTACTACTACGTTTACTACTTGATTACGATTAAGAAGTCTACTAAACTAGATGTCTGCTTCTTCAATAATTATAATTTAATTGATAAAAATTTCTGGCAGACAATTTCAGTCAAAAACATTGTTTGATACTACCTAGTTATTATTGCTTAAAACTGTTGATTTAAACTCAAATTTTCTTCCAACAGGCGCTTTAGCAGCTGCAGCCCTCGGAGCTTTAGCCTTACTAGCAGGCAAAGCCCTTATGACTGCCCTGATGTCACTATTACTATCTGCACTGGTCGGTCTAAAGGGCGGCGGCGGCCACAAGTCGACGACTTACGAGATTATCACGAAACCTGAAGTGTCCCACCATCACTCACACAGCCATGAAGAACATCATGAACATGACCATGGCCATCATGGAGGATACAGGAGAGCCTATGATTTGGGCTATAATAGCTATGCGCCTTATGATACAACTAGTAGTTAATATTCTTTTCTACAAATCTAAGTACGTCCCTGAAAATTGTGGTTTAAACTGTTTTTAGTATTGCTTATATTTACGAACCCGGTTCTTTATTTTGAGAGAAAGATTTATAGATACCTTTAAGATTATTTATTTTAGTTGTAAGTTATTTATTTCTTGGTTGTTTTCACTGTTGATTATTTTTTGCAGTTCTGTCGACGTGTTAAAGTTGTGTTCTTTTATTTTCTATTTCGGTGCTATGTTCCTTTATATAATTATTGTTATTATGTATTACTTTGATTTATTTATTTATTTATCTTTATACACAGTATACAAGTGCAGTGGCAGACTTAAAGCCTAAGGCCTTATCTACCAGTCAATCAAACGGATGATGTGGAGAATGACAAGGGTATTTGATACATATTTATTTGATATTACGTATCTTATTATGTTCCCACCGCAACCTATTTGCACATGACCCCTATGTATAATATAATTTATTATTTGTGTATATATATATATATATATATATATATATATGTATATGTCAATGTGTATATTTTAATTGACATGTAAGTATTATGCCATTATTTACGTAGTTTATTATTCAAGCCATATTGAGTATTCATATTGTACACATTTACCTACACTATATATAGAAATATTATATATTGATTTTGTAATTATTTCATTTTATTTATCATATCATCTACCTCATCTATTTATTTTTAATATCTCTTGTATTTTTATAATTTATATTTTGTATATTTTTATTTTGTGTATATTTTTGTTTTGTTTGTTTTTTTCAATTTCGTCTCAATTTTCTGAGATATTTCTTTTATTTGTTACTTTTATAAGCGGTATATAACTGTGATATTCTGTATACTTTTGCTTATAAATACTCTTGAACCAAATACTTTATGTACGTATAACTTATTTCTGTAATTTATTGTAAACAAAGAAAATTATAAAATGATTGTGCAAAGTTTTTCTTTTTCCTACTATTTCCTTTTATTCTTTTTTTTATTCACCATTACGATATCCTGGTTGTTGAAGCGAACCTGATAAATTTACGGTTAAATATCGTATTGGCCTTTTCGACTATTTTACGTGAATTAACCGTTTTAATTATTTATGATATTCTTTAAAACATTAAGTATTATTTTAAACTCACATTTTCTGCTCCCAGAACTTTTTCCGGCAACTGTAGTCGGTATTGAAACCTGACGTATCATATTTAGGTGCTTGTGGTTTCCAGCAGAGTAGAATAGGGCCACTCCAAGTCCTCCCGTAGATGTCGTAGAAGGCGACTTAGGAAATACAAGCTAAACAAAGCTTATAAACACGAGTGTGACCTCTCCAACCCGTCTGGCCAGCAAGGCAGGAGAGTGTAGGATAAGCCCTCTGGCTGCTATGGCCAAGTATGGCTCTGGTAGTACAGATAGGGTCATGCTCCATGGTCATGGAGACAAAAAGACCTGATGATGATAATGATGATGTACCGTGTTTGCCCTTTAGAACAGCCCATGGAATTAATTTTAATAAGTTTCTGACTGTACAGAATCCAGCGTTAGATATATCTACTGAGACTGTACCAACAATTTCCCTAGATCCGCGACTTACCGCATATCAGGTACTTTTAACAAGAAGATTGCTAGTTTTCATCCCAGCACCGTGACTTTTAACCTTGAAACCTATTAACATAAAGAAAATAAATAGCTATAACCCAGTGCTTTGTTTTTCATTTGATTCTTATGTCTCTACAATATCTCTCTTCAAAATGGTTATAGATAAAGTGATTATTGAACTTATATTGATCGTTTTGATAGATGCTGTAGTAATTAAAGATACAATTGAAAGAAATATAGTTAAAAGTGAAGTAGATGATAATATAGTTGAAAATGATAGCAACCTAGCTGATATTTTTAATGGAGTTTACACTGATTGTTTTTTGCATTTGTCATATTCCTGTCTTCAGAAAAAGACACTGATTTATTTGAAAGAGTTAAATAAACTGAGTGAGGTATCTGTTATTGGTGATTATGTGAAATTTGGTAAGTTTAATCTCTTTAACAACGTGAAAGGGATATGCCCTTAATGAATTGAACCACGGGTAATACTAGATCACTATATTTAAACCAAATGAAAATAACATTTAAAAAACAATTCGGCATTTCCTTACAAAAGTGTGTGAATGTGGAATTATTTTTTGGTATCTTGACTGTTATTCTAATTTAATTATACGTTCTTTAATAGTGATTTAGTATAGCCCATGGTTCCATGTTGTATTTGTAAATTATTTTAATAAAAGTCCAAAGCGCATAAAAAACGTACATAGATACGTAAACGTACATAGATAAAAACAGGGGGCTAAGTCATAGGATGTAGCTCCCGTTTTTCTCATATTTTAACCAGGACCAATCATGCAAAATGATAAACAAACATACTTTCTGAAATAACATAAAAATAGAATAAATTAATACAAGAAAAAGTGTTATATTTTGGAAAAGATTCCTTCTATATTTCTTTGAGCCAAAACACCAGAGTAAAACATTGCTAATCTGTAAAATAAATTGGTAAATAGATTGTACATGATACGAAAATTATTTTTGATAATAACTAACGTATACATTTCAGTCAAATTAAACACAACTGATGCAGATGTTCAACCAACTGAAGAAGTTTTAGAAGAAACCAACTCTGAAGACTTATCCTTTATGATAGACCAAGCTGTAGATAAGTTTTTCGATAATCATATAATGAAGTTTAGTGCACTAGGAAGGAACGTAACAGTGCCAAATTCAGGTGAAGTATTGTTACTTGATTATAGAGCAATCTTATTTATTTTTATTTTTTTAAGACATGGCTATAAAATATGATTTGGACAGCTATTTTAAAACAGTATTGTACTTATTTAATGTAGTGGTCACCATGCTAGTCCGCCATCCAGAGGTCCCGGGTTCAATCCCCGGAAAAGCCATTTTAGAAAATGGCCTTTTTCAAATTGTCCTGGGTCTTGGATGTTTATCTATATATTATGTATTTGTAATAAAATATAGTATCCTTGAGTTGTTATCCCATAACTTTTCGACTAAAGACGAGACTAAATATATAGAGACTAATTACACTGATTAAGCTAGCTCAATCAGTGTAATTAGTATCTATATATTTATTTATTATGTATTTAAGACTGTACTTACGTTAATAGTAAATGATCAATGATGAATCTGATGTCAATTACCTTTTAAGAAACCGAAAGAAATAGAAAAAAAAGATGATACAAGTATAAATGATAAATATATGATTTTTTACTTTGACTTTGACTTTGAAGATTAAGCGTGCAAAATAATCTTAAGATGACCTATTTCTTAAAATATAATAAACAACAAGAATACTTATATTTTTATGGACTCTTAACTTAAGCCAAAGATGTAACAATTTAAATATTTGCAGTTGAAAGATTTGTCGGAAGAAAAAAACGCAAAGGCGGCGGCGGCGGCGGCGGTGGAGGGGGTCACATGGGGTTTGGACACGATGATGGGGGAAAGAAGAAGATGATGATGATGGCTATGATGTGTATGAAGATGAAATTGATGATGGTAATTGGCTTTTGACCTAATTAGTAGATACCTATGAGGAAAGTACTAGGTACACTTCACTACGAGCTAAGTTTGAAAGTAGGTTCTAACATTTATGATAATGCAAGTTATACTCAAAGGTTTAACTTATAACAACCTACCTCGTTATAAAATTTAGGATATTTTTTATAGTAAAGTCAGATATAAAGCCATTAATACAAATTAATTATAAATGAAACATGAATTTGTCATTTAGGGCATCTTTATAGTATTCTAAATACAGAGAAACCTGAATACTATTTAAAAGTTAAAACAAAAGCTGTCTGCGTACATACGTAAGAAAAACTTTGGTTTAACAATTGAGTTCATCTGTGAATTTTTTTTTATCATTTCATTATATTTCGCATAATGTATATTACATTATTTACAGATGGTACCAGCAATGATGGGTATGATGGGAATGATGTCATTTAAGGGAATGATGTTCAGCATGATGTCATTTATGATTTCTAAAGTGAGTATATGTTACTTTTGTAGTACCTGTCTCGAAGCAAAACACATTTGCGTACTGTGATTGAAACGGCGCTATGTATTACTAGCTGTGCCCGCGACCTTCGCTCCCCGTAGGAATTTCGGAATAAAAACTAACCTATGTTCTTCCCCGGGTCTTAAGCGATATCTATATCGAATTAGATTTTAAACGGGCTACCCACCCATTCATGCTTTATGGCTTGACCAAGGGAAATATAGATTCGTTTATATATATATATAGATAGATTTCTGTGATAATGAATTATCATCATTTCAGCCGCATAATGTTCACTGCTGGATATAGGCCTCTCCCAAGGATTTCCAAAATGACCGATCTAGAGCAGCTTGTATCCAGAGATCTTGGTCAGGTCGTCAAACCACCTTGTGGGTAAACTTGCCAGTACGTTGTCGCCATTTTTGCCAAATCGAACCTTGAGTAAATAAAAAAAGGTTTTTTGATTTTTTACAGATGATGCTTCTAATGAAAATTTTGGAGAAGAAGGGCTTGGGAGGGGTTGGCGGCGGCGGCGGCGGTGGTGGAGATGGTGTAAGTAGCCTTAAACCATTTAAAATCGGCGTACTTAATGCTTAGACAGACTAATTCGCAATTCGCCTAAATGTCAAATTTATTAGCTCTGTGCCTAGAATGGTGTTAGAAATATCTAAAAAATAAAAGGATGGGGAATACTTTTTTTGACGTGATAACGTCTTTAAAATCGTTTTAGTCGGGTGACATGTTCAGAAACTTGTGTCACACCAAAACCTCACGAGCGCGATCGCAGGTATAACGAGAGAGAGACGGACCGATCTCCCGTCTCATCTCGAGCGCTGCCAGAAGACGTTATCACGTAAACATCTCGATCGTAAACCTACTTTACAAACAACCAATTTTTGTTTTGGTTTATTAGATAGATTATTAATTTTTTTTTTGATTCGCAATTATTGACGGAGATACAGCGGATTTAGATTTCGCGATGTCATTATCGCGATCAGCTACAATTTTCAAACAAAGGTGTCGTAAATCACCTCCACGCCGCAACATTGAAGCGCTGTATCTTTGTGAATTTTCACTACTTTGCTAAACGAAAAAATATGGTCCCTTATTTTTAGATAATCTTGTTGACGGAATAAATGAAATAGTATACTTTTTAACATATGCCTATTTCATGTAACAAAATGATAAAATCATAAAAACTGTCACTATCGAGGTAGTCATAGTACATGGTATATGTATGTATGTATTTATGTAAATTCTTTATTGAAAGAATACCACAAAATACAGTAGATAACAATACAATACAATTCAAAGGCGGACTTAGTGACAGGCAAATACGTCAAGTTGAAATTGCACTACCAAAGTTTAGCAGGCCTTATAAAATAAATTCTAAAACCTCAATTTTTAGCTTGATAGCAATTTCATCAATATATCTAAACAATCACAATAAAAAATAAATACCTTAACGCCCAAGCAAAAAACAAGCAAGCTGGTATTATTAGTTACTTATATATAATGAGATAATATATCTAAGTATGTATTTTAGTTGATGAAATAAATAATATTATTATAAATGACTCCCATAATCTTTAAAAAATTACGTCTTGTTGTGCCACAGGGTACTGGAAAATGAGTAATGAGTTTCTATAGAACACAATTGAAAAAAATTACGTTTGTTCGTCTGGTTTAACTAACTTAATCACATTTTTTTCGTTTTTATGAACCGGTAACCAAATTGTATTAAAAAACCTATTTTACTTTTAAACTGCAATTCACATTTTTCGAATTTTTTGCTAGGGATGGGCTGCAGGCGGCGGTGGCGGTGGAGCCTGGATGCCAGCAGGTATAATACCTATTGTATAGTAAATACTAGAAAGAGATTTAACCCATATTAAAAAAGATAAATTTCATTCAGGTGGACAAGATTACGGGGGAGGAGGCGGTGGTTATGATGCTAACGGACAATGGCAAAGTCGATCTATCTTCTATAAAACAGACATCAAAGAAAAACATGAAAAAGAACCAATAATATCTTACGTTATACCTTCCATAAGATATAATAACAAAAACATTAATGACAAAGACCTTAAAGATGATAAAGTAAAGTCCAGAAAGAAAAGAGGAATCATCGACGCATTACAAAACGTTTATCTTTATTGGATGAATCGAATCTTGGGAAGCAATAGAAGAAAATCTAATAACCAAAGGTATAAGATTGTAAATGGTCTTAAATATGTATATTATCCAAATAAAGTGGCCCATAAAGTTAAAATGCCAGTTCCTATTAAAACTGTTGATGAATTCAAACCAATCATCATTGCTGAGGATTTCAACAAAGGGGAAACAGTGGAAGGTGGTGTTGAAAGTAGAATGAATAAGAAATTTCATAAAATGAAAGACACAGTGAATGATACATTTGACGAGAACCCATGGGAATGACTAGGATACATCATGAAGTTTTACGTCTTGGAAAACATCGTTGTTCCTGATTTTAGATCGTTTTTGTTTATGTAAAGACTTTCATCTAGTTTTTAATGAGTTTATAAGGGTATTTTCATAGGCCAGAAATTTAGTTTGTAAGAATAATGTAAGCTTTTAACAATAGTTATGTATTTAATAATTACAAGTCAGGTACTAAAATGAAAATAAATAAATATACTTTGCTTTTTAAACTTCTTATATTTTTTTGTAATATTTATTTGACCTGTATAATTTGGTACTTCAACACAATAATCACCAGATCTTTTTTTTAATCTCCTCTACAGGAGCACGACCCTCTCTGTACTACTAGAGCCAATTTAGCCAGAGTAGCCAGAGGATATGGCCTACTCTCTCCACGCTGGCCAGATGGGTTGGAGAGGTCTCATGATGTTAATAAGCTTTGTTTAGCTTGTATATTGCCTAAGTTCCTTCTACGACATCCATGGAAAGACTTCGAGTGGTCCTATTCTACTCTGCCCACTGACCTCCATATATACAAGTACGCTGGACCTATGATACCCTAAGAAATGACAGCTCTTTATTGTGCCTATTTGAAGCGCCCCCAATGCGTGGGAAGAGAACTAAATCTGACGTAACTAATTCGGAAATGACTTATATCGATGTCATTGTCACTGTCTAATATTAGTTTCGTTCCCACCCACTGCTACATTGCTTCAACGATCAGCGCCAAAATGGCGAAAATCAAATCGCCTCACTATGGCCCGGCTAATCATAGGTCCAGCGTACTTGTATATATGGAGGTCAGTGACTCTGCCGGAAACCACATGGCATTACATTTACCTACTAAAAAAACTCAATTTTGATTATCTCTATTATCTCTGAAGCCGTGTAGTTTACGGCAAAATAGTATAGAGTTACTTTAATTCCTCTGCTGGTAGTACAGAGAGGGTCGTGCTTTAGCAGTGGAAAAAAAAGACCTGAGGATGATGATGATTATCTATGAAAATCATGTTTCAGCCAAAACCTCGTACCTACTAATAATGAGTAGGGCAAACAATTTGGAATTAGCTACTTATAGGTATATAGAAATTAAACTTTATTGATCCACAATATTACACAAACGCTATGAACGTTCTAAGTATAATCAGAAATTTGGTATCGGCATAAAACAACACTTAGATCCTACTAATATTATAAATGCGAAAGTGAGTTTGAATATTTGTTTGTTTGTTACCTCTTCACGCTTAAAGTACTGAACCGATTTGGATGAAATTTGGTATGGATATAGGTTGAGACTCAAGGAAGGACATAGGGTACTCTTTAGCCCGAAATCCCCACAGGGAGCGCAGCCCGCGGGTACAGCTAGTACTTAATAAAAATACCTACATAAACGTACATCTATAAATGATGATGCTGTAACTGAAAGGGGATACATTATTTTAGAAGTAGAACAAACATTATATGATTCCATTAATAGGATCTACATACCTAATAATGTTAAAAAATGTATAAGTAGAAATTTCTTGAAAATAGTTAGCGCCTGATAGAAAAAAAATCAAAAAGAGTCAGAGTATCTAATGTCCGATTTATTACACATAACATAAAACGTATAGTTGTATATATTTTTGAATAATTATAACAACGATGAATGTTTGGATAGATGATATGCCCAAAATTTAGATAAAAATATTGATTTTTTTCTAAATCAGTTCTATAAAGAACTAAATTCTGATGCTGGAAGCTGAATTCTTTTTTATTTCACTACTTTTTATTTAGTTTTAACTCTCCCGGTGTATGTCTGTCTGTAATCATCTTTGCAAGTTAATTTTCAATTTTCGACCTAGTTGAACATTTGCATTATATAAGTAAATAAGAACCAAAATGCCAAATTCTATAGAGCTTAAGCCTGACATAAAAACTTGCACTAAATAAAGTAGGTACTTATTTCCTTTATATTTATAATAATGTAAATGTACCAACCACTACCACAGAACTGTGCTAAAGCTGCTAATAAACAATATTTCTATATTTAAGAACACACGTCATTGTTATGGACAGCGCCATCTGTTGAGTATCCTAAACATGAGCTACAAAACGGTTGTACTGTTTTTAGTCAGCACAAAGAACGAAAGCAACTGAAGATCATGCTTATAGGCATGCTTTCAAGTTCTGTTTATTTATTTGATAGTTCAGGGAAATTATCGCAAATGTCATTGTGAACATTAAAAATTAGAAATTAAAGAAATGTACTTACTTAGGTAATGGAATCATAACTATTTTTTTTTATTAGTTATTTATTATTACAATCTAATAAAAATGAGTATTTTATATTCGTTCAACATTTTAAACAATATTTTCAAGTCCTTTGACAACATCCGATATGGTCTAGTGGCTAGGATACCTGGCTCTCACCCAGGAGGCTCGGGTTCGATTCCCGGTATCGGAATATTCCTTTTTGTTAATTCTTTTGTGGAATAAAAATATAGGAAGGGATTTGTCGGGTATTTTACAACATTTTAAAATTTACATCGTTATAAACAGATTATATTTTTAGTACATTGCATCAGTTTGAATGTCGCTGACATATTACAAGCTAAACAAAGCTTATAAACTTCAATGACTACTCTCCAACCCGTCTGGCCAGCGTAGAAAGTGTAGGGTAAGTCCTCTGGCTGCTCTGGCCAAGTTTGGCTCTGGTAGTAAGTTAATGTACCTATGTTAAGTAATACTTTATTGCAAACCAAAAAAAAAAAAATTTTGTACAGAAAGGGTCGTGCAGCGTTCTCCTGCAGTGGAGACAAAAGACCTGATGATGATGATGACATATTCCAGGGGACAGTACGAAGGGAAGGTGTTTAAAAAAATTACCTCATATATCATAAATCATATCATTCGTAACTATCAGCTAAGAAAGATTTAATACTTAGTTTTTTTTCTGTTTCTTGTCAAAACCTTTGGACTCTACTAAAAAACATTCATAACTAAAAACCAACTTCACCCCTAGACCCCCTGCGCCCCACCCTGCAAGTATAACCATTCAAAAAAAATAGTTTTCCAAATCAGTCCAGGTGTATTCAAACAATCGATGAACAGAACATACATAAAAAAAGTCTGCAAAGAATTGATAACCTCGTCCCTTTTCAACTATAAGGATAAACAGAGATTTGGTAGCGGCTTATAACAACAATTAATTACTTAATAAAAATATACTACTTACGTACATCTATAAATGATGATGGTGAAACTGAATATTTCGGATACATTATTTTAGAAGAAGAGAATTTTGTAGAAATGTCCTTGATGTCAACGGGTAAAGCATTCCAGAGCAGTGAAGCTTGTAGGGTAAAAAAGTTTGCCATAAAGTTAGCGATGTACATATACATAATAGTAGACAAAAACAACAAATTTTTATCATCATATTGCACCCTGTACTATAGATACTAATAGGTAATGAAAATACTTAACTACTATGTAAACAGATCATTTCCTGCACAAAATTTCGTAGATGCGTTACACCAAGAATTTCCTTGCTTGTTGCGAAAAATCTTCTTATGTAACAACTTTGTCCGAAGTTGCGTGTCTTGTATATTGTAAACCTCGTAGTCACAAAAAATAACAGCCGTTTGCTAAACCTGTTTTAGTTAAAACATCTTTTGTTCCTTTCCCTCTTTTCAATATTTGACATAGAACGAGACAAAACACATTTTAACTAAAAGAGCTTAGTTACTATTGTTAACTTTTATGAATATGGGGATCTTTGCTTGTATTTATCATTATTATAACAGTCAACAGGAAGTCCACCGCTGGTCATAGGCCTCCACCAAGGATTTCCAAAACGACCGATCTTAAGCGGCTTTCATCCAGCGCCTTCCTGCAACCTTGCACAGGTCGTTTGACAATCTAGCAGGTGGGTGTCCTACGCTTGCCGGTATTACATACAAGCAATAAATTCTTCCAAATCTTTGGTCATCATCATCATCAGGTCTTTTTAACTCCACTGCAGGAGCACGACCCTCTCTGTACTGCCAGAGCAATGGCAAGTCGTGTTGTTGAGGTGTTATTGATGATTATTATGCTTTGTTTAGCTTGTATTTCCTAAGTCGCCTTTTACGCCATCCACGGGAAGACTTGGAGTGGTCCCATTTTACTCTGCCAGACACACACAGTGATCAATTCTCTGGTGTCTGAAACAAATTGCAATTACTTTAGACTCACAGAGCTCGGAACCATAACCCCGGAAAATGTAAAAAAAGACGTAGAAAATATGCATAATTAAATAGATTTCACCTTCACCTAATTCTCGAGGAAACCATAACATACGAGTCCATCGTAATCGGTATTCATTCAACGATTATAAGATGACCGCCGCACCCAAAGAAGGTGTCGCTTTCGAAAAGAAAAGGCCAAGTGACATTAACTTGGGTTAAAGATTTAACTTGCAGTTAAAAGTGCTAAAACTTTCGTTATATTTACACGTCATCTTAGCAAGATCTGACGTAACGAAAGTTTTACTTTTTAGGGTTCCGTAGTAAACAAGGAACCCTTGTAGTTTCGCCATGTCAGTCTGTCTGTCTGTCCGTCCGCGGTCCTACTAAGAAACTATAAGTTCTAGAAAGCTATAATTTCGCATGGATATGTATATCAATCATGGGCAAAAAGTCGTAAAATAAAATATGGAAAAAAAATTTTTTTAGGGTACCTGCCGTACAAGTAAAGAGGAAGAGTCAATATTTTTTTTCTCTACAAACATATTGTGTGGGATATCGATGAATAGGTTTTTCAAAAATATTGTGAGCTTGGGAACACCATTTTTCGATTTAGGGATCCGTGTCTGAAATATTAAGGTTTCAAGTAATTTTTTTTGTTAAAGTCACGTGTCCCCCCCCCCCCCTCTATCTGCTAAACGGTTATATATGGCCACGTGAAAAAATTCAAAGCTATAGTATATATAATGTAGTTTAAAGGAAAACTATCAGAGCTAAGTAGGGTATACAAATTAAAAAGTTATAGGCGATCAACTTAAAAAATGTACTCGAAAAGCAAAATTTCATACAAATTCAAAGTGCAAGTTGGCATTTACTACTACGGAACCCTATACTGCGGGTGGCTCGACACGCACTTGGCCAATTATTTATATTATGGTTTGAAACAGTTTTTGTTAAGTTACAACTCCACAATTTATCGATCCTCTTTGAGATATGGACACAGTCAAAAGTTTAAGGTAGTACAGAGTTTACTGAAATCTAATTACAAATATTTATTTTTACTTCTTAAAATGAAACTATTTTTATTAAAGTATGTATAATTGGTCAGCCAATTAATAATTTATCAAAAGAAAATAAATATTTTTGAAATCCAAAAATGTAAGTAAATGCTGTAATAAAATTTTCATTTTTTTTAAATCTTGTAATAACTCAAATAATAGAAACAAAATTATATTAATTATAAAACATTTAACCAAATACTTTACATACCTACTTTATTTTAAAATGCCAAAAAGCTTTTGATGTAAAATATAGACCAGCCTAATTAATTTATTTTAAATTCCGAGAGTTTTTTCTAGCAGTCAGCGGCCTTTTGGTTAATCATTTCAATTTAAAACGATGATGTTAAATTGTTTTATATTTTGCTTAAGATATCTAGAGACATTATAACAAAATTTCTTTACTTATATTATTATAAAAATGACGTTTTATCACATAACGTAACGAGTAAAACCTGCAAAACCATTGCTTAACTATTATTTCTTATTTATAAACAGCGACTAGGTTAAGGTTTACCAACACTTTTAAGTGACTTTTTACTCTAGGACCAAGAGTTAACATCTTACTTAACTAGTGTCGGTGAAGTCGAGCCTTCGTTTGCGGTCAAAGACCCAGATCTTCACCTTGCTCTTGTACGTGGTTGAGTTTGACAGTCCGTAGTGCTGCGCTGAGTGTGTTTATCGATATCGAGTCTCTAACCTTAATTGGTAGCTATAGTCTTTATTTCCTTATAGTGGCCCATGTTAGAGAGATAAGTCGTTTATTTGTGAAAATGCATACAATACAGACATACACACATTTTTTTCAAAGAAAGAAAGAAAAGAAAAATGTATATTTGGTACACTTACTTATAACATACAATTATATATATTATTTTAATATACACAATAAACAAAATAAATTTCACATTTTGCTTTGCGATGTATGTATGTATGCTGCAGCAACAACTTCATTAATTATGTTAGATTTTTTATAGAACTAGGTACCTACTTGTAAAAGTGTAACCGATTCATGACGATTGTCTAGCATTGTAAACCCAAAGTAGGTGTCTTTAAAAATCTGTCTAAAAATCTAAATATTGTTATTTTTGAAATATTATAATACATATTCAGGGGACCATCTTTATAGAAATTCGGTTTTGATCTCACCCACTTCCGCAGTATCAGAAATTATCAGGTACTTTATATTACAAGCTTATCACATCTTTATCCCTTTCTTCAGTTGTGGAAATGAAAAAATATTTGAACAAGAAAAAATATTACATTTTATTTTAGGATTTTTGTAGAGTACTCTAGAAAAATCGGTCATTTTACAGTTGTAAGTTGAATAAATGTAATTCATGAATCATAAAGTTTCTAAAGTATTTTTTATTGATGATGTTATTTCTAATCAGTACACGTAACTTACAATAAAATTTAATCTTTTATATCATCTCACTCAGCTCTCGATAACAGGTGAAAAGTCTTTCCCAAAGATTTTCCATCATCGACATCGACAACACAACACCACTACGATTGTGCGAAAGAGAATTCTCTCGCTATCTCGCTCATTTCGCAAGAGATAACTTAGTACGTTAACCATTTCCTCTTACCGCGGTTGTGTTGGTACTCTCCGTGTGACCTGTATTCGGAACGTAAACAGTGACAGTGATATCAGGAACAGGGATTCGAAATTCGAACGTGCCTTTTCTTACGTAAGTTTTCTTTTTTTTTAATTATTTTTTTAAGGATATATAGAATCTTTTTGGAGAGTGTTTTCTGAGATTTTTTTCTCCGATTTGTGAAAGCAAGAATTTAGATCACGAGCCAGATGGCTAATAGGATTCTGTAGTATTTTTTATAGGAATGTGTATTTATTTTTACTGAAAACGAGTACCTATATAGCAAAGTTTACTGAGCATTTTTTTTTTAGGATAACATCAATATTTTAAGCTTATACCTAGGGGATTACTCCATAGAATAAGATGTTCATTCGTACGATAGTGAGGTCCTGTTTCTATGTCCAACCAAATTAGACTCTATCATCATACGTTAGTGCTCAAAGTTGCTTGACACTGAAACGCGGATACGCAGTAACGTCCGACCGTACAGCTTTTGGAGTAACCCCACTGCATAATTAGATTTCGGCAACTAGGTGCGTAGCAAGATCATACCTTCTTTATTAACCACTGGTTGCGGAACATAGTTGGCAAAGCGGTCGGAGGCATTTGGGGAAGATTTGGCTAAACTGACAAGTCGAGATATGTTTGGATTGCTAACCATTGATATGCATGTTATGTTTGGAGAAGAAGAAGCGTGGAAGTGTACCACGGGCACTTAATCAGCACATGTGATGCAGAAATACAGAGTTTAGTTGATTATATTTTTTCTTAAGTCTTAATTGCTAGGATGAGCAGGCTTTAGCTGATTATATTTTTATTTGTCTCCAATTGGTAGGATGAATGAATATCATTAAAAATATGTACACTTTCCTATAATTGCTGACCACAAAGAAGATGGCGCGATGACATCAACAGCTTCAAAAAGGAGTGGCAACTGGCTGCTATGGACAGGGATCTGTGGAAGAAAGAAGGGGAGGCTTTTTCCCAGCTGTGGTAGACCACAATAGGCTAAAGTAAAAAGTTAATAAAAAAAAAATACTGATATCCAAACCCATCGAAGTGCAGACCACGCCCGGGGTAGCTTAACCAAGTGTGTGCTTTGTATCATTCTTGGTTTTCGTGTTCCTTTCCAGGGGGGTTACTCCAAAAGAAGTACGCAAGACGGACGTTACTGCGTATCCGCGTTCCATTATCAAACAACATTGAGCTTATTACATACATACATACATACATAATATCAACAGAGACTATGGACCTCCATTGCTACGATCCTGACAAACCTCTTTTATTATTTATTACATCTTTTTAATTATTTTCACTATACATTAATATAGTGATAAAACCTAATTTGGTTAACATAGAAATAGGACATCACTACGTGTTATGACGTCACGACTATCGTTTTATCTTATGCAGTAACACCCCAAGTTTCTTCTCCACTTCACACGGTCTCATGACAAAACCGTTGACTCGATATGCATTTTAACTGACTCCTCAGTAATGTCATGCGCATTAGAGCAATCTAAATGCATAATAATGCAGAACAGATGTGTCAGTAGCGCGTTTCCCTTCGTGTCTTGTCGTGTAACCTTTACAGGTGGGGCTTTAACGTACCGAACATTTTTATTCATTTACTAGCTGTACCCGCGGGCTTCGCTCCCTGTAAGAATTTCGGGATACAGTGTACCCTATGTCCTTCCCCGAGTACACACATACATACATATTTTCACGCCTGTTTCCCATAGGGGTAGGCAAAGACTATGGATCTTTACTTACTACGATCCTTGCAAACCTCTTTTGCTTTGTCAACACTCATACCTCTTTTCATGCATGCTCTCCGGTTATGGGTACTCTTTACATCACCTTTCTTCCCCGAGTCTCAAATCCTTACCAAATTTCATCCGAATCGGTTCAGTAGTTTAAGCGTGAAGAGTTAATAAACAAACAAACGAATATACAAACTCACTAACGCATTTATAATATTAGTAGGATAGGACAGGATTTATACAACGGGGAAGAGACATACCAGTAATAAATCGAACCATAGGCTATACTAGATCACTATAATATAATGAAATTAAAATAACAATCAAAAACAAAAAAAAATTAGGCATTTCGGTACAAAAGTGTGCAGCCGCCCTGGCAATTAGTATGGGAATGTTGATTCCTTTTTTTTTACTTTTTTTTTATTATCATTATTTATCATTATATTATAGCGATCTAGTATAGCTTATGGTTTGTTTTATTACAGGTATGTTCCTTCCACGTTGTATATGTATTTATTCCTTAATGTACAAAATACTATAAATGTAAACAAACTTATTGCTGAAAACATTATCTAACTGCGTACCTTTATGTTGTTAAAGAAGTTGACGTGGGTGTAAAATAATGGGATGGGGAAAAAGGGAAAGTGGTAAGGTTAGGTTAGGTTAATGGTATTCAGAAAAATATTAATAATTACTACATATCATTAACTACTGTGCTCTTCTTATTAAATTAATACATTGTTTTACAAATAAAAAAACAAAAAATATAAATATTATATATTTACTACAAGAATAAGACATAGATATTTATTACTAAAACTACAAAAGCAGCAATTTTACACATAATTGGAATCAGCAAGCAAATACTTAATCAGCAATGCTTTAAAACTAGAACGACTACTGTCTGTCTTCACTGTGTCCAGGAAGCGAGTTCCAGAGTCCTTCTTTAATTTTTTACTGGACTTCGCAAGCAAACTCTTAAAAAGCGAAGCTATAAAACTAGAACGACTACTGGTTGTCTTAATGTGTCAGGAAGCGAATTCCAGAGTCTTACTTTGTATATGTACTCTACTTCATCTAAGCGCGTTTCTGGTTGCATTCTCAGTTGTGTTACTTCTGGGTTTAGGGTGTATTTTCCCCCATTTTCTTGTCCAAATATAATATGAATGACAATTATTCACCCAAGGATGCTAAAACCCTTGCAAATGAGAAAAAAAATGGCTGAGACAGAGGGAGACCTTTTGAAATAAATTATTTGATACGAGACGGAGATCATTTAAAATTTTGTCTCTATCAAACTATTTCATGAACTACTGTTTACAGTTTAAACTGAAAACGTGAAAGCTTTTCTTCGCACATAATAATAATAAAAATTTTATTTCAGACTTTTTATCCATATTATGTTAGTACCACTTAAACTTATTCTAGGGTTAGTAATTTAGGAAATTTTTAATTATAAATTAATATTAGCCTCCGATGGAACTCCTGTGCTACAGATATTGGTAGCTAACAACAGGAGCGTGAAGCTGCACCCAGCGACTCAACAGAGGAGAGTCCCACCGGTCGGCCAACATAACATAAGACTGAAGTTAAATTTTTTGGAAAATTTGCGTAGAAAAGGTTCACGTTCTAACTTAAAACTCTTAACAGCAGTTCATAATATAGTTTGAAAGGTTATCTAGGGCTTGATTGAAATCTCCATTACCTTTCAAAAAAATTATTTCAAATGAGGCCAGCACAGGACCCCGAAGTAAGTATTATGACCCTCCACCTACCAGACGTCAACTCTCTTTGGAAATACTATTTGTACGATTTTTTTTACAAATGGTTGCTTGAACAGAGCCCAGGTAATAGGCAAATGCCACGTGAGCGTGAAAATAGTAAAAATAAAGCAGGCTATGCACAATTTAATTGACGCATTTACATTAACAGTTGGTTCGTGTCCAATTTGTGATACATTTCAGCATTTTCATCATGAACATACGTTGTAAGATGACCAATTATTTAGATTCTCGATCTCATTTTCAGACTTACTGTTGTTTGCTTATTCGGCCGTAGGAATCATGTTTTTCCTTACACTAGTTATTACCTACGGCCATAAAAATCATTTTTTCCATTCATTCGCTTCAATCATCGTTTTTCTCTCTCCATTTACCCTCGATCATGCGATCTCTTTGATCATGAAATGTGTAATCAAAATGCGCTGCTTGCAAAGAATAAATTAAGGAAATTGTGTAGCGCCGATACGCGTCGCGAGTAGGTATTTGCAAAAATTATATTTGTTTCACGCCGCTCTTCCTTTCGACCAGTATTGTGCGATAGAGATAGTTGCAAGTCCTAGAGGTGATTGCCTATTTTTTCCTTCTGAAATATTGATACAGGTGATATCGTTTTCGACCCCCTAAACTTTAACGAAATGAGGCAATTTTGGTGTCTTTTGATTCGGTACACCTTGATATGCCAATAACTGTTGTCGTTAGCGATATTTCTGTAAAATAAAGACGGACGGCCCTAGATATCTAATATATCATCAACATTTTAAAAAATATAAAAATTGGCCTATTTTTAAGGGGCGGAAACGTTATCACATTTAGTATGGAAATTTACAGCTACACAATCCTCTTAAATGAGCTTTGTTCTATTACATTTTCACACAAACAGTGCTGACACAAAAGAACAATTTATTCTACTAATATTATAAACGTGAAAGTTTTTAAGTATGGACGTTTGTTACTCTTTCACGCGCAAACGGCTGGACCAATATTTATAAAATTTGGTACGCAAGAAGCTGAGCGCGGGTAAAACCGCGGGGCGCAGCTAGTATATGTATATTTTTGTGCACGGTTATTAATATTATATGTGTTATGTATGTATATATTTTGAAATATCAGTATACTTTTTTTATTTTTTGGTTTTTGGAAGCGTCATCTATTTTTGAAGATCCTGAATTTCAAGTTTTAACCCCTATTAAACGGCTGAAGCTATTTTCATCAAACATAGCAAGAACCATTGTAAGAAAACTTGCTTTCTCATAAAAAACCGCATCGAAATCGGTTCATCCGTTCGCTGCGATACCAAAGACAGAGACACTAGCGTCATACTTATATAACAACCCTCTTTTTTTTCAAAGGTTAGAAAATCAACATTCTAAAAGTACATTTCCTTCATGGCGTTTCTATTCATAGATTTGAAGCCACATTTTCACTCGGGAAAACTTCAAAACACAAGAAATACCAGTTTAATATTAGTCGGTCATATGGTAATTATATTAACCTGTTCAGCCATATTGCTTCGTTTCTTCTTTATTCGGTTCCACTTTTTTACTACTGGTTGCCCGTGACTTCACGTGTATAGAATATGCTATTTTACTGTGTATGTTTTTGGTTAATATTTTATATAAAACAAAAAATACCTGTAAAAAGAAATATTATTTTGAAAACATTAACGAAATTGCTTAATTAATCAAGTAGTACTAAGCATTTTAAATATAGGAATGGGAGCGTGGTGTTTCTTTCATACTCGCGAGAGCTCAAAGCGTGACGTCAAGAGTCCATCCTTTTTCTGTTACTTGACTTTCCCCTTCCATCAGATTTTAAAGGCTTTTTATTTTTAAACAGTTTTAAAAAAACCTTTAATTTTTTCGCTTTCGTATTATTTTACTTATTGATACAAATAATAAAAATAATTGAGTAAAATACTGTATTTAGATTAACTTACGTGATTAAGTGATTACGTCACTGACATCCTTTTGTCTTTAGGTTCTGAAAGTTAATAATGATGATGATAATGTGTGTTGAGTCGGTTTTTAGTTTTTTAAATTATTTTTTAACAAGTTCATTTGCCAGGCAAATTAAAAATCCCCAGACCTTTCAAAAGCTTTCACCCCCATGACTTTTGAACCTCTGTTGAACCTCTAAACCAATTCCATCAAATATAGCTAAAAAGAGAAAACCCACGTAAGGGAATTTGATGTCACGTAAAAACTTGAATCGAAATTGGCGTTTTTCAAATTGTCCTGGGTCTTGGATGTTTATCTATGTATGTATTTGTTATAAAATATAGTATCGTTGAGTTATTATCCCATAACACAAGTCTCGAACTTACTTTGGGGCTAGCTCAATCTGTGTAGTATGTCCAAAAAAAAAATCGGTCCATCCGTTGAAGACATGTCAAGTACAGACAGACAGACATTCGCGTCAAACGCATAATTCTAGGTCTAATCGTATAGTAACACCTCCCTTGGGTTAAGAATACGACTTTTATTATATTTTATTTCGTTTTTTGGTACAATAAAGTTATTACAAACAAACAAACAAACGACGGCATAAACAATTTTTTACCGAGTTCCAAAAAAGGAAGAGGTTATTCATTCGTCGCGATCTTTTTGCTATGTATGCTTACCGATTGGACCAATTTAAAAAATCTTTGTTTTTTTTTTTTGAATACGTATACTTTCAAAATGATCCAATAGAAATGTTATCAAATTCTGTGTAGTCTGGAAGTGAAGTAGGATTTTAGTTTTGAAATTTTATGTTAAAATACATTGGAAGCTGATTACTTACTGCGTTGTCTTCCGAAAGGGCGCAGGCGCAGTATTTGGCGCACTTTCACTCAGGCGGATTCCGGGTGACGTCAGAAAGGACAGTGGTCAGCAACTTTCGGTGTTTCTCGATGCTTAATCACATTAACTACTATAGGGCGACTACAGGGTCCGAAAAGTAAGATTGTAATTAGTCCGTCTTTTAGATTATCCAAAAATAATGTACCCGTATTTTTCAGTTTACCAAAAAAGTAAAAAATTCACAAAGATACGGATCGTCAAAGTTCCGGAGTGGGGCTTGCGACGTCACTCTAAAGTAAAAATCGTACCCAGCCGTGACGTCACACGAAATTTATATGCACTGTATCTTTGTCATTTTTGGTTTCTCAGAGAAAAGAAAAAATACGTGTACAATATTTTTTAATAATCTAACCGATGGACAAAAAATATTTTTCCATTTATCATGCCTGCTCTCCTAAGTCGCTATAGTTTTTTGTCAAGCGTAGGCATCTTGAATGATGATGCGATAAGCGGAAGTAGTGTAATTTGCATGGCAACTATAATCTACAATAAATTACCATATAAAATAATAATATATATAGTTTTGAAGAATAAAATTTAAAAACATTTAAATATAAGGTCTAACGAAATATACCGAAACTATTTTAGGGGTGAGTTTAGTCCATGATAATAAACAACTTTCCCCAAGAAACGCATGTTGGAATATGAAAAATATTTTTTGTCTTTCCATCATCTGAATTTCTATGGGAGGTCAAAAATTATTTACAATTAAATTGGATAAGGATGCGGTATGCTACATCGGAATATACAAATAACTACATACATACGTACATATAGGCCGATAGCTAAAGTAATTAAATTACCCTTCCCTTTGACTTTGCTGTAGTCAGTCAAAAAATTTACGAAAACTATAGATTATTATTTATTTACGCGGTAGCCAGTACTTTCCTTCGATACCACAACTTTTCTGATGTACCTGTCTACAGTAGGTACGTACCTCTAGTAAACAAGGTCAACGGACTTTCAGTTTTACGGAGAAACTCGTTTCTGACCATTTTTGTTTCTGCTTCATCGGTGTGGCGCATCCTAGTGAGATGAAGTCATTTTGTGTTAAATGCATTATGTTCCATATGAATTATCCTGTAAAGTTAGTTGTGTGTAAGAAATAAATAAATTTTTAATCAAAGAAATCGGTCCATCCGTTCGAGAGCTACGAAGGCAGACATACAGACAGACATGCAGACATTTGCGTTAATCTTATAACACCCCTCTTTTTTGGCGGAGGTTAAAAAGTAAACTTTAATAATTAAAACATACTTACGAATATGACTTAACAATCGACATAAATACACACACAAATACAGTGTTGTGTGCGTTGATGTCTTTCGTTTAGCATGTTTTCATCTTTTCTTTTTTAAAAGTTTTTATTTAATTAGCAATGTATCTTGTATATATCTATGTATGAATGTTTATTTAGGTCAAATCTTGCAACTCAATTTTTTACCAGTTACCCTTCACCGATTTAGCTTAATTTTACATACTTTTGTAAGTTGGATGACAATACAATATTATGTAGACAATGAGCTGTTATATGCAATGATAATGGAACCGGGAGGTATTCGACGGAATTTAGTTATTAAACAACATAATCTCATTGAGAAGAACTCGTTTTGATTTATATTGACGAGTACTAGAAGTTAGACGATGACTTGGGTCTGATCACGGAGACGAAAGGTGTTCGGACGTAACTCCATCGAGTTTGGTCTCATTTGATTTGTCTTAATAAGTACGTTAGTAGCACAATAAAAATATTCACGACGCTGCTTTCCAACCTGGCCGAAAACGCCGGAAATCCGTACAATCAGTATATTCTGTCATAAAACACAGGGTTTTTATGAAATTTATAACACACTATCTGCTACATTCAACGGTAAAGTAAATTTTGACATAAATTACAGGTTAACACGCGTTTACAATACTTTCTATAATTTTTCTTTATTTATACTCCAACTACGATCCAAATAAGTTAAGAGAAAAATTGACATTTAGTCATCAAAAGCGAGGGAAAAGTGCCATAGATCTTTATTCTTTTTTTTATTACGTTGCTGAATAAAAAGCTTGTACAAAAACTTTTTTTTTTTGTCAAACCGTATTTATTTTGTAAACTTCAAAATATCACTTGATTTGACTTTTGATTTGTCTTCTTTATTCGGCAGTTGTGCTCCAAAACTCGTATCGTACTTAAAAATTTGGGAGTGCCACCGCTGCCGGCGCTGGTTGCCGAATTGGCTGCCAGCGAAGGTATAACACGATCTGTGTCTGTGTTACTTTCGCCCTCACCTTGAGTCGCTAGCTCGTGTTTTGGTCACAGGAAACCTAACGAACCTAACCTACACTTCACGGCAAATTCTGAGTGCTGGCGCCGGCAGCCGGTGTTTTAAATCTTGGCTGCCGGCAGTATAACCGCAGGTTCCCAATAGTGATATTTTTAGAAGCCGGCACCGGCAGCGGAGGCACTCTCAAAATTAACAGCTTTTTCTAACCATAACTTTCTATTATACACACATTAACTTCTTCATAAAACACGTCAAAATTCAAAATATAACTATTGATTGCCTATTTTGTTCGCCAGTTATGCTCTAAAACTCGAATCTAACCTAAAAATTAACAGCTTTTTCTAACCATAACTTTATATTTAACCATAGATTTCGATTATACACACATTAACTTATTCATATAACCTATCAGTACCTGGGTGACCGAGCTTTGCTCGGTCGGTTACATCTCAAACATTAACTATTTTTTTCAAACTTGTCTAAAAACAGTACAAAATAAAAAATGAAATATAAACTTGAACATAAAAAAAACAAAAGTAAGTCACCGAGTGGGATTCGAACCCGTAACACTCTTTCTAGCGGTCAGCATCCTTAACCACTGAGCTAAGCCGATGGCGGCCCGCGCGCCGAAATTAGCGACCATATTCTGCGTGGAAAGAAAAACGCATGAAAACTCGAAAACACGCGTTTTCCCAAACATAAAACTAATCTAGATCGATAGTTTACCCCCGAAAACCCCCATATACAAATTTTCAGCGAAATCGTTAAAGCCGTTTTCGAGATCACAGAAATTTATAAATAAATATATATATATACATACATACATACAAGAATTGCTCGTTTAAAGGTATAAGATAAACTTCAAAATGTCACTATTCATTCATTGCCTTTTTTATTCGCCAGTTGTGCTCTAAAACTCAAATCTAACTAAAAAATTAACAGCTTTTTCTAACCATAACTTTCGATTATACACACATTAACTTCTTCATAAAACACGTCAAACTTCAAAATGTCACTATTGATTTGCCTTCTTTATACGCCGGCTGTGCTTTTAACTAACAAATAATA
The DNA here is from genome assembly GCA_963555685.1 of Acrobasis consociella. Taxonomy (NCBI): domain Eukaryota; kingdom Metazoa; phylum Arthropoda; class Insecta; order Lepidoptera; family Pyralidae; genus Acrobasis; species Acrobasis consociella. The sequence goes on from OY743127.1 coordinate 5,841,075, forward strand.
ACTTCGCACTTTCATTGTACGCTAGATTAGTGTCTATTTGTCTGTTTGTACGTTTACTGCTGTAAGACGTGGTAATTAGAAAGTTAAGTTTTTGTTTAAATACTGATTGTCGTGGAAAACTCGATTGGTACAAAGTTGATTGAACCCCTAAAGAAACTCCAAAAAAATCAAGCCTTTAAAAAGTTCGTGACGAAATAAAATATGGAAATATCTTACACTTCTTCTCTAGAACGTATTAAGTTAAGTATTTCTACGGAAAAGTAACGTCCGAAAAGGAACTTCGTTTCAAAAATACGCAAGGAACAGTTGTTTTCACTATAAAATTATAAAAGTTAAATAATAACAGGATATCATTCTACCAGCATAGTAGAAACACTATAGAACGTAGAAGGAACATACCAGTAATAAATCAAATCACAGTTTATATATACTAGATCACTAAAATTAGATAATAAAATAACATAATAAATAATAAAATTAGAATAACAGTATGCCAGTATAAAAACAACAAAAAAATTCGGCACTTCCATACAAAAGTGTTCAGCCCTTGCGATTTGTATAAGATTTAGATTTGTTTTTTTGACTGTTATTTTAATTTCATTATATAGAGTGACCTAGTAGAGTTTGTGATTTGATTTATTACGGGTATGTCCCTTCTACGTTATATATATACCTATACCTACTTAAAAATACCTATATTTCAGTAGCTACTTTCCTGGGTCAATAATAAATTATTTGGTACTGTCAAGAAAATAATACGGCAAAAAATAATTTCACTAGTCATGATCATCCATTTTCAATACGATTTTAGATTACCTATTTGACTCCCAAGAAACTATGACGTCATAAGTCAATAACGTTTCATACAAATCTCTGAAAATATGTTTTTTATGTCGTTTAGAAAAAGTATCGGTAATGACTTAATGAGTATTACAAAGTAGCGAATTATGTATTGTAAAATATATTTTTAAAACATAAGCTTTCATAATAATATGTTTGAAATGTTTTCGGGTTTGTGTGTCATAGAAAGTTTGTAAACAACATGAGTTATGCTTCTATTCTGTAGTTTTCCAATTTTCTTGACAGAGAAAATGGTGTTTGAGTAGGACTATCTTCTATTTAAATGATGTTATACCTCATGCGTTTACAGTGACATGAAAACACATTTAGTGTTTATTTGTTTTAGTTAAAGAGCTCTTGAGTAGATGACTAAAAGAGCTTAAGGTGAAGTGGCGCCTCACATGAAATATTTCTTTTAATCGTAAATATTGTTCTCATTCATATTTACCATATTTAATAATGTAAGGTACTAGATAGATCTATAAATTATTTTATGACCAATAAGTTGATTGTTATTAAGTTAGTCCGTCTAGTTTTAAAATCTGATTTTGCCAAAATGCCCACTTTAAGCAGAAACCAGTTTGAAATCTAGGATTTAAAAGGTTTCAGACAAGATTTTGTTCTACCAATTGTTTGGCATGATTAATATACTCGTATATACCCAATTAAATTACACCTTTCTAGTATTTAAAGGTTGTGTCTAGAACCGCAAACATTCATGTTTCAAAAATTTAAAGAGAGATTAAGTTATTTCAGGCACTTTCACGTCACAATTTACATTTCGTGTAGTATACATACACAATATTGAGGTATTTGTTTAAAAGAAAAGAAGGAGATTTGATGAGGTTACTGGTTTTTACACAGAGCGACTGCCGTCTTACCTCCGCAACCCAAAGGGTACGCCGAAACCAATCCTTAGGTAGTTTAATGATTAATCCCTAGATGGCGTTTGGGAACCAAAGTTTATATCTACGTGCCTTCCGAAACACGGAATCATCTTACTTTTTCGAATAATTAGGTGATTCAAGTCTAGAAAACAACTTTTCACCAAGTATGCTTCCCAGTTGGATGCGAACCCATGACCTCAAAATCAGAATAATATAATAAATATAAATATATAGGGACAAATCACACTGATTGACCTAGCCCCAAAGTAGGTTCGAGACTTGTGTTATGGGATACTAACTCAACGATACTATATTTTATACTAGACCAAGACCCAGGACAAATTGAAAGCGAACGCCTTGATCACTGCCCATGGACACATACAACACCGGAGGTGCCGTCTATGCGTTGCCGTTGTCTATGTTGTATGTGTCCATGGGCAGCGATGACCTTTTACCATCAGGAGGCTCGCTTGCTCGTTTGCCGACTTATAACATAAAAAAAAACTGGATCACGGAGGCATAGGTACTGTCACTAGTATGTAAGAGCCCTAAAAGTATATGCGATCAAAGGTACGTGCTCATTACAAATGACTGCGCTTATGAATGGCAGGTTTTTGCTTTCAAGTCTTTCACCTGTCCACTGTCCGTCCGTCTCATCCTCTATCATTTCTAAATCTGATTCTTTTATCTACTTAGTAGAAAATAAGCATGTACGATGTGTTGTGTATGTGATGTCTTTTTATCTTTATTTTTATATAAGATGTTGATGCCCTCCATTCGAGGCATGGAAAAGAAAGTTTTTTAAGTTTACATATAGTTTATAATAAAGATAACTTTTAAATCAATGAACCGATTTCCATCAAACATCAAATAATAAAAAGCTTTCAAATAATAATAAAAAACCCTTTTGTTTAGGTGCTACGACGCTACATACAGACACACAGACACGTCAGACTAATAACCCCGCTCTTTTTCGTCGGGTTTAATAGAGACGGGCTGCCAGCCATATTGATCTTTAATGATTTTTAGAGATTCCCTCAATAGGCTCTAAAGATCCACCCGAAAAGAAAAACATCACAAATCATACTACGCTTTTTCTTAGCTGCCATACCAGTATTTAAGAATATTTACAACATCATACTTTTAGAGCAAAAACATACAATAAATAAAGACATGACACGAAACTAAAGACTTATTTTTAAAATAAACTTTATCAAACTAAATAAAACAAAAGAAAACTTTGCATATGTGGCATAGTAGCAAGAACACTGGATGCATTTCTTTGCTGGATTACAATTCGAATCTATTCAACCCCTAGAGCTAAAAAGCAGTCAGCACTCTTATCACCAGAAAATGCCGTTATTACTCTACAAAGTAGTTTTGTTTATTTACCCAGCGCCCTTCGCCTAAATCGTTTGGATATAAACATACCTCACAATCTGCTCTCACGCTTTATCAATCGTGACATCTACGCGAGCTAATGAAAGTGAAAAGTAAGAGGTTTCTAAGTGGCTAAAAATAGTTTGAGTAATTTGAGAATGTGCATCTATTCGGCCGTGGAATTTTTTGATGTTTGTTTTTCTTTGAGAGAAAATAACAAATACATATGCTTAAGGGCTCTGACAGACAGGGAGTAAAATATATACTTAAGAGCTATTACACACGAGCGACAGTACCTCCTTAAAATGTACCAGCTTCTCTTCTTAGATCATCAGCGCAGATCGTACAAGCTAATCGAGGGAATAGGTAAAAATCATGGCAAAATGGTATTTTAAGACAGAACCCAAGTTCTGTTTCATGTTCTTATTTTCTAAAGGAATTTAAAGTTACACCATTAAAAGTTTCACCCCCTCTTTTCGTTCCTTTAATAAATGATTTTTGGGATAATAACTATACTTTATCCTTCCCCGGATCTCAAACTATATCCATAACAGATGAGTCCCAACTCTAACATTCCTGAGGTAATTTACCTTTATATTTCTGTAATGTAGAAATCCTATAATATTTTTATTGTGATATATATCTTTAATTTATTCTAACTTCATCTTCAAGCGGTAAACATATTGCATTACTTTTATTTTCAATCGTACTTGGACTTTCTCTGTAGATCGCAAGTTCATATATTATGGGGTTTCTCCTGCAATCTATAATGATCTACTAAGAATACTGTAATTTTATTCTAAGAAGATGAGATTAAAGTGGTTCTCTTTTGATAGGGAATTACTGGGTCAAAAATAAGTTATCGGTACCTAGAAGTATTTTTACTGGTTAAAAAAATAAAACGCCACCAAATCATGTCACTTGTCAAGATTATAAAGATATACATACATTTTTTATATCATCATCATCATCATTTCTAGCCGCATAACGTACACTAGCTGGATATAGGCCTCTCCCAAAGATTTCCAAAATGACCGATCTAGAGCGGCTTGCATCCAGCGCCTTCCAATTTTCTATGTGATTTTAGACTATTTAACTCCAAGAAACTATGACGTCATTACTTATACAAATCCCATAGAATATGTTGGTTTTGACGTTTAGAAAAATCTGAAAAATGTATCTGATTTAACGAGTTTTTGACATGCAAACTCCAACTGAACCCTTTGACTTCCCGAATATAATTTGATTTGAATTTTTTTTGCAAATTGATTCTAGTGGACTTTACGACTTTACGTATTGTGTTATAAATGCTCATTCTCATGGACAATATGTGAAATATTTAATGTGGACAGTTATAGTGCGGCTGTAGTGATATTTGTTTGCGGACAGTGGTATTTTAAGACGCCCCGTCCGCCACTCAATCGGCTATAAGAACCAGTGCACTCGTATAGATTTGTCGCCAGAAGCTCCGTTGAAGCAATCAAAGGACCTACACCAACCTTTAATTGTATAGTTAGGATTATTAAGGTCAGGCATACAGAAGTAAAACAAAAAATAATAATTTAGATTTTAATTTAGATATTAATTTAGTTTTTTTATTTAGTTCAATAATGACATTCTACTTGGCGCTGACATTTATGGTCAGATCATTAGAAATGGGTTGATCAAGGGTCCTAATGGTGTACCTGCAGCGCATTAGGATAAATTTTATCAGGTCCCACACATCATCAAGATGGAGATCAACAACTTTCAATGCGTTGTCATCACAACATTGTTTTAAGTATGCATGCCCAAGTAGATGATAATGAAATGCTCAAAAAATTTTGGGAAATTGAGTCAGAGTCTTTTGAGAAAACAATGCTCAATAAAGAAGAGCAACGAAGCGAAGACTTTTATAGCCGTACTTGTTCAATAATTATTTCTTGATTTTTAAACATAAATAAATATTTGAAAAAAAAAGATTGGTTCTAAAGGACTAGTTTCCAGAACCGTAAATCAATTATGAAAAAACTAATTTAACTTGCTTGAAAGCAGTGAATTGCCAACCACGACTACTCTTATAACTTCATATCCATGTCACATTCCTCATAAATAATCATCTTATAAATCATAGTATTAGCACCTTCTTATAAAGTATTCATGTCTTGGCAGCACCATAAAGTTAACTAGAAAAGGTTTTGAAGCTGTGCTGGCCAACCGGTTTAGGTTTTGGGGACGTATTTTTGAAATCACTTGTCACATTACGAATGGTTTGCGTGAGCGTTTTCAAACGGTCGCGTTTTTGAATCGGTCATATGAGAACGATTTGCAACGAGTGGTGTTGACCACTCGTAATTTTGACGTCATTTCGATGTCATCGACACCAATAATGGGCAATTTTCATTTCACGCTGCTTTTTTATCTGTGGTTAAATTTTTAGAAAAGCATAGACAAATCGAAGTTTTCTGCGTAAACAATATTGTTTTTCGCTGACGCGACGGTTGCAAAAATACAACCAAATGGGATTTTATGCTAAATATCAGTTAGAAAACTACAAGTTTTGTGTTTCGGCGAGTTCTTCAATGAAAAATAGCACTCCTGTTCGTACGTCTTTGACGAGACGCGACTTATGCCACCAAGTTTTTACTACTTTGTACTCATTTACAGGAATTGTCTGCAGCCACCACCTGTTTCTATTTTACTTCATTGTCAGGTAAAAGTTTCTTCCAACTTTTTTTTTTTTTTTTTTATTTATTTATTTCACAAACTTATATCTATCTTTACAGGATAACCTAATGCGATAGAAGTTGCTTAGCTTCGATAACATACAACAAAATATGCCACCCTTGTGAATTCATTCAGAGAACAACCGAATAGGTCCAAACGACCGGCAATGACGTTGAGCGTTTGCAGCGCACGCGTCAGTGGCGCCTTCTTGACGAGGTTGGTCCGTCCGTGCGGCACACACAACAACTGCGGCTGTCGCCGCCGCCACACATACCCTTCTGGGACCAAGAAGCTCACGCGTTCTAATATACCCGCACTATGTATCTTACCTCGGAGAATCTTAAATACGTAAGACACCAGCGCTATTTCCCTCCTAACTTCAAGTTCATTGTATCCTACCATTCCCATGACAAATAAAGTCGGATACATAAGTGGGTAATACGGGTACACCTTGTACAGCCTCATGTAAAGATAACGCAGAAACTTATTTTGCACACGTTCCAACATAAGACAATACTTTTTTTCATGCGGAGCCCATATAACTGCACTACCTTCAAGCTGGCTCCTGACCAAAGCGTTATATAATAATTTTATGGCAGACACATTTGTAAAATTTTTTACGTTGCGGAGAACGAAACCTAAACTCCTAAATGCTCTTTTGCAAACCTGAATGATGTGATTACGGAAATTAAGGTCATAACTAAATAAAACGCCTAGATCTTTCACCTCTGTAACTCGTTCCATCGGGAATCCATCTGCGTTATAGTTATAAGAAATAGGGTTGCGCGCGCGCGAGAAAGAGATAGTTGAGCACTTCAACGTGTTGAACTGCAGCTGTTTATTTTTGCTCCAATTTACTACTTTATCTATGTCTCTTTGTAGCTTTATACAATCCTCCTCCCTTTCAACCGGTAAGAAAATCTTTAGGTCATCGGCGAAAAGAAGGCATTTCGCATCTATTAAAACCTTTGGCAAATCGTTTATGAGCAGGAGGAACATCAAGGGTCCTAAATTACTTCCCTGGATCACTCCAGATCTGGTGAAATATGGCTCTGACCTGTAACCCTGGTACTCCACATACTGCTGCCTATCTTTTAAATAGCTAGCAAAGAAAGTAAGCAAATGCGGGGTGAAACCGAAACCAGCCAGACTTGTCAAAAGCACGTCATGGTCAACAAGGTCAAATGCTTTTTTGTAGTCAAAATAACCGGCGTCGACCTGCACCCCCGCATCTACCGCCGGCTGAATCTCAGCGATGTAGCACAAAAGGTTGCTAGTGGTACTTCTGCTTGGTCTGAATCCATACTGCTCGTCGGCAAGTTGTTCCTTTACTTCTTCCACTTATCTCGTTTTCGTGAAAGTCTTTACCTACTATTCTTTTTGGAAGTGTCGAGATCATCTTACTAGCGCTTGGCCCACCCACCCGATCAAAGTTAACCATCTTTATGAAACTTTTTAGGAATTCATCAGTGGGCCAGTGAGATACCTGGGGGGTTACTCCATAAAAAATAATATTAGTCGTACGCTAGTGACGTGATAAAGTCTAATTTTGTTTGACGTAGAAATATCTATGTCAAAAAATGTTATGTTAATATAATTTTGATTTTAAGAGAAAATTCAAAATAGGTATAGTTAAAGAGCCGGCCCAGGTATCTCGTTGGCCGCCTGTACCTTAAAAACACACATTTTGATACAAACAGTAGTTTGCCGTGTGGTTTCCGGCAGAGTAGAATAGGGCCACTCCAAATCCACGCGTGGATGACGTAGAAGGCGACTTAGAAAATACAAGCTAAAGAAAATGAGACCTCTCCAACCCGTGTGGCCAGCGAGGAGAGTGTAGGCAAAATCCTCTGGCTTCTCTGGCCAAGTATGGCTCTGGTAGTACAAAGAAGGTCATGCTCCTGCATTAGAAACAAAAAGACCTGATGATGATTATAATAAAACAATAAAAGTTTTGCACTGGACGGTGGACGTTGCTACCCATTTTCTTTTACTCGCCTTTTACGCACCCGTGGAAGAAAAAATCTTATTCTACTGTGCAGTCACCACACTACCATTCCATTCACACATACATTCATTACCAATCCTAATGCGCACTGTACGTGAGCATATGCATAATGTGTTAATGTAACTGCTTTCTAGGTGAAAGTCAATTTGCACTCAGTGTTTCCTATCAGCAAACATTCTTACCTTCAATATTGAACTTGGCATTCGTCTTGTGGTCGATAACTCTTGAAAATAGCGCACCAAATCCATGACGTTAGATAATATTTTATGTAATCGTGAGTTATATTCTTATCTTCCATATTGAACGTGGCAGACTTTGAGTTGTGGTACGCAATTTTTGAATAGGCTGTCCAAATCCATGAATTTAATGTCAATAGTATAAAACAAAATCACCTCCTGATGACTGTCCTTCTGCATGTGTGTGTATACGGTAAGTTTTTTTAACTAACTAAGGGCGTGTTCAGATGACACACGCACGCCTAGCCCATGTCTAGCGCGCTTTGAAATTTGTTGCCTATAATTTGAGTTCACACATCAATACTAATAATACAACTCAAATTGCATTTACCAAAGTCCACACCACGCGCTTGCCTTGCTCACGCCTTGTTTCCGCCTTGCGCCCGCCTGACGCCCGCCTTGTGCTCGCCCCGACTGGACTTCGATAAATGCAATTTGAGTTGTATTGTTGTGTACTAGGACTCAAATTATATGCAATAAATTTCAAAGAGCACTAGGCATAGGATAAACATGAGCTAGGTGCGAGCGTGAAGGCGACTCAACGCTTAGACGTGATGGTAATGATGGTATACAACGTGGAAGGGATATACTCGTAATAAATTGAACAATGGGCTACACTAGATCACAAATAGTATAATGAAATTAAAATAAAAGTCAAAAACTAAAAACAAATTTCGTCATTTCCATACGAAAGTGTGCAGCCGCCCGGGCAATTTGTATGGGAATGTCGATTTGTTTTTTTTTTGTTTGTTATTTCATTATTATTATTATCATTTATAGATCTAGTATAGGCTGTGGTTCAATTTATTACGGGTATGTTCCTTTCACGTTGTATAAACTAGCTAATTTAATTTTGACCTAGGATAACGTAAAACTCTCAAATATTCTCAAAATGTATAATTTTTAACCTTACACAGTTTTAATTAATCAATATCAATTTTGATTTAATGTACTTACAAACTAATTTCTTTAAAATTTAAACTATCTACCTACTCTTGGCTCTCCAAAAACTTCAAATAAATGCAATTGAAATAAGGAGGCTATTTAGATAGATAGATCTCTTTGTTACGTCGCGAGTATACGCTAAGTATGAATCAATGACCTTCCTTTCGCTTTTTCGCTTCTCCATAAAATCAGAAATGAAATAACTTTGTAAAACTACTGGTCCATATAATTTCACTTGCCATTTCGAAATCAAAAGTCAATCGCATTCGGTTGGAAACACCGATTTATTTTATATGGATGTGGTATGACAACCATGGTCTACGACTTATATACTTAGGTAATTTAATAATATACTTTTTAAGATTTTTTATTATGAGCCTATTTTGTCCCACTGCTGGGCAAAGGCCTCCCCTCTAGTACGTCACTGACCTCTATCCTTCACTTTGCACTTTTAGTTCCATTTAATTTGAATATTTATTCAGACGTGTTAAATATTGGGTGATATCGTTAATGTTGTTATGTAATACGTGAAACAATTGACTTATGAAAAAAAAATGGCTTAAAAACCTGTCTTTGGTAGATTGAATTTTATCTAAGACATAAAATTATTAACTAAAATATAGACTAAATTAAAGCTTTAAATAATTTTAGTACCTATATTTTGTTACCTACTTAATATATTTTTTAATTTTTGTACCTTGTATCTATCACCATCAAAGTTAGTACCTTTTTCAGGAAATTAGCTTCACTTCACCACTTTCCTTCAAACTGGAACGCCTTAACCTTCACAACAAGGAACTCTAATGAAGTAAGAAAGTAAATTATAATAGAACCTACATAAAAAAACACAGTAAAATAATTTTTCAAACAAAAAACCGACTTTTCCCCAAAATAAAAAAGGATCTTCCAAATCGTTCTAATCGTCTTCCAATAAATCGATGAACATACTCGTACGTAAAAGATGCTGATGATTTGACAACCTCCTCCTATTTCGGTTAAAACTACAATAACACAAAGTACAAAGGGGGACTATTCCCATCAGGGATCACTTCATCCTTAAGGGTCCCCCGACCCTAGACCAAAATACAACTTTCCATACAAACGTAGTCTACGTTTTATTTCAAAACGACATGTCCGATTTGGGCAAAATTTTGTAATTTTAAAGATATTGCAATTATCTAGGTTTATAACTAGTTTCCGACGGTAAAAATATGAACTTGAAATAGAATATAGTGTTTTATATCATTTTTGACCATTAGTATGGGAAACTTCTAAATCGTTATATTTTCTTTCCAGTTCATAATTTTAGTATAGGAAACCAGTTATAACCCTAGATAATTGCAATTTCTTTACAATTACCGGAATCTGACATATGGCTTCAAAATTAAACGTAGACTACGTTTGTATGGAGAAGTCTAGGGTCGCCGGACTCTTAACATCGTTTTCTAAGGCAACGATAAAATTAGGTAAATTCGATTCCAATAGTCAAGTGTTATATTTTTTACTTATTTAATTTTTTTCTGTTTCGAATAAAAATTAAAATCTTGCCTTTTTGTTTTTAGTAACCTTCAAATTATTACATTATTATTGTCAATTCACAATTTAATACATTTAAGAAAAATATACGTCTTGGAACCGATTTAAAGACAATAGTACTTTAACTCGTCTTTCTCATCCTAATCATCATATTTAGAAATATAATCGTATGTATTTGTTAAGTGCAGGTAAATATGAATATATATTTATTTAAGTTTATTTTATGTAGGTACACTTATGTAGGTGTGTTAATTTATTTATTTATTCTTTTATATTTATTTTTAGTACAAGCTAATTAGTCCTTTTCATCCAATTCCTCTCGCGGGTCTGTTGAAAATAAATTTCTTTAGAAATAGTTAGCACCTATGTTTACTTTTAAAATGATTTATTGGTAAATTTTCAAGTGTACGTGAACCAATAAAATAAGTAAATAAATATAAGTACAAGAATTAAATCTTTAACTTCCAAACCAATACTTTACTTCAATGTCTGACATGCGCCATCTTGAAAGCAGAACGGATTGTTCCGTCTCGTCTCGACTAACTTTTGATGATAAATCGATTTTTTATAAATAGATGTTCTTTAAAACATCTACAAGTAATCAATACTCACTTCATATAGTGCTAACAACTAATGCTGCACTCTTCTCCATATATAAGTTTCTCATAACTAGGACGCACAAACTCGCCTCTTCTCCATATATAAGTTTCTCATAACTAGGACGCCCAAACTCGCTTTTTCCTTTTAAAGATAGAGGTACAACTACTCGTATATTAATGTAATTAAAACAGTTTGAAAATAAACACACTTTAGACATGTATGTTAATTAAAGCTTTAAATGTTCACTTGCACTAAATATTATGTAATAACTTGACGTTATGTCAGACAGAATCATTAGGTCAATGTTAAGGTCGTGACTTTTCAAGGTTAATTTTGTTTACATTACACTTGCTTAGTCTGAAGATTGCAAAAGTTATTACGAGATTACTTATAAAATCTTATTTTGTCTACTTTTTTAATTTATTTTAGTAATGCATAACATCATCTAAATAAAGCCTGCCTCGATTTTTGCGACTCTAATCTGGTTAACCCTCAGGTAGTCTTTATGGTACTTGGCGTCGTCCATTCTTACTACTTATCTTAAATAATATTTCAAAACTCAAAACCAACTTTACCCCCAACTACACAACCGATTTTAAGAAAATTTCTATAAAACCAAACAAGTAGGTATGTGCTTTAAACAAAAAAAACGACGGGTTGCACTCTGGGAGTGCCGGCAGAAGTGAAAACTTGAATATTAACGTTGTGCATTTTTGATATACGAAACAGCAGGCGCAGGCATACATTTTCGCCGCGCCGTAGAAAGAGAGGGGGATACTCCCTCTCCTACGCCGCGCCAGCTATCTACTCTCCATCCGTCTTACGAATTTTCGATCAGGTCACGTGTCCTGACGCGAGCGTGTCCTGACGCGAGTTTAACATTTTTTACCCATTCCAAAAAAAAGTGCACAACGCCGCTAAAGAAGTTTTCACTTCAAAAAGAAGTTTCGAAATGTTTTAAGGCGTCTTTAAATAATCGGTTAACATACTTACATAAAAAAAAGATCGCGTCGGGTTGATAACCTTCTCCTGTTTTGGTCAGAGAGTGAGAGTACGACTAACAAGCGCTTTCGCAAGTTAAGTGACACAGTCGTGGTCAGCATTTGGATAGAAAACCACAAGTGATAAAATAATTTTGCTTATTCACGCACATCTCCAAAAATACATCATTTACCTATTATCTTTCTTTTCATCATCATCATCAGGTCCTTTTAGATTCCACTGCTGGAGCGCGACCCTCTCTATACTACCAGAGCCATACTTAGTCAGAGCAGCCAGGGGATTTGGCCTACACTCTACACGCTGGCCAGACGTGTTGAAGAGGACCTATTGATGTCTATATGCTTTTTTTAGCTAGTATTTCAAGTCGCCTTCTACGACATTCACAGTTGTCCTAAAGATGAGAAATTTACTGGTGTTAAACCTCTCCAACCCGTCTGGCTAGCGTGAAGAAAAATTTCTCATCATTAACACTAGGTACCCAACACTAAGCTTGTAAGTTAATATTGGCATATCTAATGAAGTGGCAGCCAAAAATGCCGGATTTGGTGGCCGTGACACATCAGTGAAAGTTAAAACTACCGGTCGATTCCAAAACCAGTATCCAGAGCAATAGAGTAAACCCAGATACGTTACAAATATTTTTGTAAGTCAGTCACGTGGTGTAATAAATAAATAATTGTTTATAATAAAAAGTAAAAAAAAATCTAATTGTTTATAAGGTATAAAAAAATATACTCAAACTTTTAAGGGTGATTTCAGACCGTGATAGTAAACAATTTTCCTCAAGAAACGTGCAGCGAAATATGAAGAATTTTTGGCTTTCTATACAAACTCGGATCAGCTAATCGGTCAACTTGTGTGGGAGGCAAAAAATTACTTTTCATATCTCGATACGTGTTCCTTAGGAAAAATTGTTCAGTATCATGAACTGTATTCACTCTTAAAACAGTTTCAGCATATTTTATAAGACCTTACTATCTGACATCCGCGACTTCGTTCGCGTGGACTTTTGAGATGTAAGCTATCCTATCTTTCAATTTGGATCAAATTGCACACGGTGTGCAGATTTAAAATCGGTTTAATAGTTTAGGAGTTCATCGCGAACAAACAACATGACACCTAATTTTTAAATATAAAGATATAAGTAACAAAACAGTGACGCTATTTTATTATATTTCTATTTTAATATATAATACCCCTCATCACACTTGTGTCCTTTCGGTCTTACAGCCCTTGGCTCTGTCTACACCGTTATGGATAAAGACGTGATAATGTATCTTTCAACAACTATAACATTGAGTTTTCTTAGTAACATACGAGACACAATTCTTACAAGTGTGTCCTCAAAGTATGCCGACGCACCGGTTAGATGACTTCCACCAGTCAGCTTCGATGCAATTTCCTCACATGGACCTACGAAGAAATTCATTTCTTTATTACACTCAAAACTTTTAATAATATCGGTAGAGGCAAGGTGTTCTTAGTTCCTCTTCGAATTAACTAAATGCAGAAAATTAAGTTTTAATCCTTGTATTTTTACAATCCAAAGAGGTTATCATTTTGAAAACTCCAAAAAAAATTGTAAGACAAAATACAAGATTTTGTACTTATTTTTAACCCAGTTCCAAAAGAGAGAAGGTATTTAATTCATCGCGATTTGTTTTCTTTAATCTTATTAAAGAAAACGTAAATCTTAATGTTTGTTAAATACAAATTGTCCAGAAAAAGTGGCAAACTTAACGCTTAAAAGGTTGTCTACCAGGTACTACTTATCACGTGGTATCATAGAAATTTTATCAAAATCGGTTGTGTAGTTTGAAGGCGAAGTCGGATTTTAGTATTAAAAAATTGTATTATATTTTTTCATTAAAATATATTAGTATGTCAATCAGTAAGTCAGTCAGTCAGTGGTATTGTAGGTTTATAGAATAATAAAATAATTTATACTGAAAGAAAGTCAAAATATGCAAATAGATTATAGACTATAATTAACTGGAAAATATTTTAGACAAGGCATTATAATGGATAATTTTGACAATATTTCTTCATGTTTTCTATTTAGAAAAGTTACCTCGACTTACTCATACATTTCAAGACTGAAATGTCTAGCAGGTGATTCATACTTTCTTAAACAATACTTCAAATACCTACTTAATGGTCGTTTACTAAAAAGTGATTTCACATTTTTAATGAATTGTCTAAATGGATCTGTCGACCTTAATAATAATCCAAAAGCAAAGTTAGTGTTTAAAAATCACATATAATACTAACAAGTACTTCGAAATTATTTTAAATACATACCATATTATTAAAAAAAACTGAGTGTCATGGAACAATCGGTTGGAACGAAGAAACAAAAGTGGAAGCCCAAAAAAAAACAGTCCCTAAAAAGTTTATGACAGCAAAATCTCGTCTTGCTCCCATCCGCCAAGTCCTTTCGGTCTAAAAAGGAACCTCGTTCCAATAAATATAGTTTGCAATGCATTCATTGACTAGTCTGGCCAGAATCGGCCAGATAATAAAGTATTACAATACAATAAACACGACATCATCTTTACTGAAATCTAGCACAATTGTTTTACCCAGATGCCATATTGATTCGAGAGATAGATTACTTTGTAGCTCAGTAGTGTCATTTACAATAGTAAAGACAATGAAACCATCAACTCATAGCATTCCACTGTTACTTAACGGAATGTATACTCGAGTGTGTGACGTTTAAGTGAACATTCGGTATATTTCTCACAAATGTTACTTGCTCTGGTTTACTGGCCTTCCACCTTGCTATTGTTTTAGTTAAATCATGTTTTATCGTCTAGGTATGGATTATATTGAAAGAAAGAAAGAAAGAAAGAAAAATTGTTTATTTGGTACATGAATTAAAAGGAAAAAAAACATATTTAGGGTTTTATGATGCAGTACTACAGTGGATGTCGTAAAAGGCGACTTAGGAAATACAAGCTAAACAAGGCTTATAAACATCAATGAGACCTCTCCGGGGTGGAGAGGTGGCCAGCGAGGAGAGTGTAAGCCAAGTCCTCTGGCTGCTCTAGCCAAGTATGTCTCTAGTAGTACAGTCTTGCTCCTGCAGTGGAAACAAAAAAACCTGTTTTTGATGATTATGATGACGAATGAAGTACTTGTACTCAAAAGCTTCAGTAACTTTATAGATGGGGCCGCCTTTTGACATTTGTTTTCTGTAATCTGTTATACTGTTTACCCTATATTTTATGTGTTTTGCCGATAAACTTTCTGGCAGTTCGGCAAAATAAATGAATGTGTAAAACAGGTTTAAGTTTTGGGAAATAAATAAATGAATTGATTTGTATCATAAAGCTTTGCGTATTCATTTTTTAACTAACTATTCAATCTAAATAATAAAAATAGAGAACAATGAAATTTTTAATTTTTACATACAAACATACATACTATCACGTCTTTATCCCTAATGGGGCAGACAGAGCATTTTGGATCTACCCAAAAGCCACTTTTAGCGTCATGGTGGGCGAGAAGAAGGAAAAGCAATCAATACATTGATGGGTTGCTAGCCGCATCGCCTGTTAACATGATTCGCATTTTCGCCCATTCCCTCGATCGGCTTTTACGATCTGCGCGGGAAGAGAAGCAGCTGGTACATTCTAAGTGTTTTCTTTACTCCCAGACCAGAGCATGAAAGCCAATTTTGAGTGGGAACAAATGTTTATTAGGCATCCAAACTACTTAGAGAAATATTACTTAGAAGATACATAAAATTAGCTCGAACTTGAAGGGGTTTACAGGGTTTATAAATAAATAAATATATAGGAACAAATTTACACTGATTGAGCTAGCCCCAAAGTAAGTTCGAGACTTGTGTTCTGGGATACTAATTCAACGATACTATATTTTATAACAAATACATATATAAATAAACATCCAAGACCTAGGACAATTTGGAAAAGGCCATTTTCCAACTTGCCCTGACCGGGGATCGAACCCGGGACCTCTGGGTGGCGGACCAGCATGGTGACCACTACGCCACGGAGGTCGTCGTTATATGGAAACATTTCGGTATATCATCAGATGAAATTCTTCTTACATTATTATTGCACTGTCATGGTATTTACATATGCATAACCTAGTTTTGAATAATACACATTATTTTTGCATTATATTTTCATGATTATGTATAAATGTATAGTTTCTGGCAGAGTAGAATAGGAGCACTCCAAGTCTCTCCGTGGATGTTTTAGAAGGTGATTTAAAAAATACGCTAAACAAAGCTTATACACATCAATGAGACCTCTCCAACCCGTCTGGCCAGCGAGGAGAGTGTAGGCCAAATCCTCCGACTTTTCTGACTAAATATGGCTCTAGTAGTACAGAGAGGGTCTTGCTCCTGCAGTGTACGAGTAGACTAAAAAAAAAACCTGATGATGGGGAAAATTTTAAAATATTGTTTTACATTTGTGTTTTATGCATAGGCTGTACTTCAAGAACATTATCAAAATAAAATTATAGTTACGAGTATAATCCTAAAAATCATTTTATACCTCATCTACCAATTTATTTATTGATAGCGCACTAATCTCACTTGATAAAGGAGGCTCCATATTCGTAACATCCGCACTATATACGTATTCTAGTTTAACTGCATGTTTGTCCTGGATAACCTTTTAATGAATGGTACTGGTGATGATAAATTATCGACCTTCCTTTCCCTCCTTCGTCCCCCAAAATTTAACAGATAAAGAGTGTTCATACAATTTTTTTTCGTATAAACACTAAAGTCTACATACCTACATTTGTGTGTTTATAAAAAAAAATACGAAGTGTTTTATATAAAAAAAGACTCTGAAATGTACATAAGTATTTTTATTATAACTGTATAGCATAGCATTCAGTAACTATAGGCAGTCACGATGTCTATCAAACCAAAAACTGGTAATGAACAAGCGAATTCATTTTTAAGATTTTTTACATATTTTCCAATTATATCTCATGATTAACTATAGTTGAGTTGTCTCTCAATAACATTTATTACTTTTTAAACAATTTTAAAGATGAAACTATACTTATTTTTTTTCATAATTACCAAATATATTGAGTCACATTTTATTTGTAAACTAGCCGAAGCCCGCGACTTCGTTCGCGTGGACTTTATGTCCCTGGAAAATGCTCAAGAGGCTGAACAACTTTTACTAAGGCGGCATTTTTATATCTCGTATAGTTTAGCTGGACCATTATGGTTCTGCATCAGGCGTTCCATTTTCCAAAATCATTTAATAGCTATATAACAAAAAAAGTTTCATTCGAATCCGTCCAGTATTTCCTGAGATTAGCGTGTACAAACAGACAAACCGACATACAGACAAACAGACAAACAGACGGACATTTTTTTTTAATTCTTTCTCTCAAAAAAAAATATTTAATGTACAGACACACTTTTTTACTGTTTTAATCTATGTATAGATAGATATAGATTTTAACTCATCCAAATAACATTACACTAACATCCAGTCACATCGCGTAGGAAAAAATTTGCTTATATTCAATAATACGCTAAATTGATTCAAGAGTATACAATAGTTTACATATATACATATTCAATATCTGAAAAGAAAGTCATGTAATAGGTCTTTAATTATAAAATTGCTGATTTACAGCAACATTCCTATAATTTCAAAGAAAAAGACCTATTATTATTAAATAACGTTGAAAATTTACACATAAAATCATACATAGTTATAGCTTAATATATACATACTCGTATGCCAAGTGAAAATAAATACGCTATATTTATAGTCACGCTATATATTTGACATATATATATTGAAGTTGTAACAAAATATACTAAAACTATTTTAAGGGTGAATTCAGTCCGTGACACTAAATAACTTTCCCCAGGAACATATGTATATATATGAAAAATATTTTTTGGCTTTCCATACAAACTCGGATCAGCTGATCGGTCAACTTATATGGAAGGCTACAAATTACTTTTCATATTTCGATAAGTGTTCCTTGGGGAAAGTTGTTCAGTATCATGGATTGAATTCACCCTTGAAATAGTTTCAGCCTATTTTGTTAGACCTTATATAACGTGGAAGAGCCGGGGCTATATACAGATCACTATTGTACCAATATCAATAGTAAAATAACAGTCAAAATAAAATAAAAAAACAATTTGACTATTTCCATACAAATTGCCAGGGCGGCTGGACACTTTTGTATGGAAATGTCGAAATTCTTTACGTTGCACGTTGTGCAATAGAAAGCATGTTTCATAACTATTCATAAGATTGGTGTTAAATATAGCCTAACTTCTTTATCTAAAATGGCTAGCATTGCATGTAGAAGTGAAAATTGATAATTTGCTGTCACGCCAACTGATACGTATCGATCAACTTCCTATTCCATTAAAATAAAAATATTATACTCAAGCACGAAGGATGTATATTTACGATTTTAATACTATAAAATCAGCGCCAAATATTTTTAAATCAGTTATCTGTGAAAAGCACTTGGCAGGTTTACTCGTAGTTTGTGAGCAAATTTACTTTACTTATTATAACGTTTCATCTCTACCAATCAAAATTATTTAAAATCTATCTTTTTATAAACAAAAAAACAACAGGTAATGTTTGATATCATATAACTACCTTAGTGCTAGATGTCAAACCACGAAATTGATATGAGTATTACATACAAAACGAAACCGCGCAATACCTATGCGTCCCCGGTCTCCGTCTATTCAATTAATAAATATTTATTTACTTTATGTATCTTAGCCTAGGGTAAAGATTTTAATTTAAATCATTTGTAAGTGTTCATTATTACTAAATAAAGAGTCTCGGGTAAAATGTATACTTATTTTAACTTAAAAGCGTGCGTAATTTCCCAATACGACCTACTTTTTAAAAGTGTAGTGGATTCTGTTAAGAGTAATATTATCCAATGACACAATATATATACAAAGCGGTTAAAATATTTATTTTTCATAAACTTAAATAACATAAATAAACTATATACACTACAAAAAAAATCATTTATTCTCAGAAAATTAAAGTCCATACAAACTAAATTTATATGTGAAAGAAAGTTGAGCAAAAAGAAATGATTATAATCCCATCAACCACAGATTCACTGAGTGACATGTAAAACATGCAACTCAGTGAACCTCCTGAAGATGGCTGCATCCATCCTGTCCGCTATCATATTCAGGACTTTGTTTCTGCTCCCCCGCACTCTACGCACCAATGATGAAGATTTCTTGCGCATGATAGTAAAAAAGTCGTCTACTGTTGCATCAGCGAACATGCCTGAGGCGCTGCAGAAGCGGGGGAGCCGAAACAATGCCCTGAAGGTATTATTGTATTGCACCCGCAACACGTCATATGAAGCCTGAGTAAATCTCGATCATAAAGCACAAGTATAAAAACTTTGACAGTTTGGTTTAAACAATGTGCGCTTTACTTCTGCAGTACACCGCATGAATCTGTGTGCTAACATATTACCACGAATTACTATGATTAAACTAATATAACTATTAATAAAAAATAAACTCGATACAAATACTATAAATAACATCAATCTTAAATCACTGCACTTACAGGGTAAACCTAACCGGCCGGCGGCATTAGATGGATAGATAGATAGATAACTCTTTATTGTACACCAAAAGAATAACAAAAAAATAATTGGCATTGCCACATTGAAAGAGATAATTACAAATTTACAAAGCGGTTATATAATTGATGTAAAACATAATAATATCAGTAATCTTTACACTTAAATTAGCAGGCATAGTATAAGAGAAAATTGGCTAATACCGTCATACTATCACGCTACACTTGAGGAATGCAACGTCGCTTTCTTCCCCGCTACGGCTCATCGAGGAAAGCAGAATTTTTGCTGCAAAAATTATTATTTCTGCGAATTTTAAACACTTTCCATGGGCTCATTCAATATTATACCAGCGGAATTCTTTGAAATGTAATGCTCCGTGCTAGCTTACTACGTTTATCCGAATTATTCTTGTCCGATAAACTGTTTAACACAAAGCCGTTCGTTCGTTGTTGGTCGATTCAACAACTGGTCTACGAGTGTTAGTAAATTTAGTGGCTTTGAGGCTGCTTCTCTTACGTAAACTGATCCCGGTTATTAGGTTCTTCTAAAAAAATCCTTCTATGCCAAAAGATTTGCCATTTTGTTAAGCGTGATCCACGTCTTACGATTCTAAACTTGCCTCGAAAAACACGTATATCTTTGTTTCTGACTGTAATTTTATTGCCAGAGACTCCATACTTTCTTTTTTCTGGATTTACTTCTACGGTCCCTCTTTTGAGCAAAGGTCCTCCCCATCTCCTTCCAAATATCTCTATTGTATGCCACTTCCAACCATTCGGCCTCTCAAACTGCCGTAAATCGTCACACCAACGCTTTCAGGGCCTACATCTCTTCCTTCGACCCTCTTCGGGAGTCCACTTTGTTACCAAAGCGATATTTTGTTATCTAAGCGGATAGGTGGGCCCTATCAGCAAACGTGCCCAGTTTAAACCCAATTTAGTTTAGAGCACTACTCATACTAATAAAGTACATTTATTATTATCGTGCAATGCATACAGCATTTGCCAATATAAAAGTCATAAGATTTTATCACCCTTTTTTACATCCTTTAAGTTTTAGGATTACGACAATTAATTTCACAGTTCATCGAAAATCAGTTAAAATTTTCAAATAACAGTCAAAACTTGAAGGTGAATGTTAACCGAAAGTCGTATTTTTAGATCTGAATAGCGTTTTGTAGGAAGAAATAAAATTTAGCTCAGCTCTGTCTAATTAAAGTTAATGTTAATTTTATTACAATGCAGAAGATGGTAACGTGAAAATACTCTCATGTGCATAGTAATTTGTAGTAAAAGTCACATGCCACTTTTTATTTTAAGATCATGTACACTCTCTTGAAATTACAATTATTTCCGTCTACCTGTCCAGTTATCTAATAAAATTTCTCTTTCTGTTTCAGATGAGCTACCAATCAGAAGACTCACCCACCTGATTACTATTTTCCGGAAAAAAGACGAAACAAACAATACACATGTGCGACTTTCGAAAATTAATATTTATGACCCGAAAATAATGGATTTAATACAGCCGGTGAACAATAGTGACATACCCAATGCCCTTTGTGTGTGAAAAGTTATTTAAACAAAGTAAATTTGAAGAATTCTAACAGTTATGCTGTGACAATGGCTAAAGAAGATCGTCCTGGTGTGGAAGAGTTAAGAAGAAATTACAGACTGAAGAAATTAGTTAATCTAAGTAAATTAGCAGTAATATTAATTCTAATAGCAAATATTAAATTTATTGAATGTAGTCAAAATGCAACTAGTAATAGTCAAGTTGATAAAATAGCTAAAACCGTAAAACTACTAAATGCAGTGACGGGAAGATATTTTGGAGATATTTATGAAAATGGAACATTCAGGACTGGAAACTCCTTGTGGGACGACATCTTAAATAAGTGTACAGTGAATCCATCAGTGAGTTGTTTGCAGAAAAATGTTTATTCATACTTGAACGATAAATTTAATTACAATGGTGATGTGAAGTTTGGCAGTGTTTGTTTTGAGAAGAATGGTGTGGACATCAACAAATATACTAAAGAAGCTAATATAATCTACCTCACTGGAAGCAAGAGAAGTCAGGCGAATGAAGAACGGGCTTTTGATGAAGATAATGAAATAGAGGACGAAGAGGAATCAGGTATGGCACAATTTCAAAATTTTGATATTCTTTATTACACTATCACGATTTGGTCCCTAATAGAGCAGACAGAACAGAGCATTTTAGACCTTGCGGATCTAATTAGACGTGATCGAAAAGGGCTTTTACGATCTGCGCATGAAGAAGCTTGTACCTATATTCTAACTGTCTTATTATAAAACACAAACTAATATTGTTACTAGGTTTAAACCACTATCCAACCAAATCAAGGAGACATTTTCAGATGAGACGATGGCATATTACTAGATGTTAACTTGATGTAGTCGAAAAATGGTTTAAACCTAGTACCAAAGTTAGTCTGCGTTTTATAATAAGACTGTAATATAATTCTAATCTATAATGCCAGACTTACATCCAGTACTATTTCAAAACACAAAAGCTTATTCTTTTATTCGGCCAATGATTTTAGTATAACTTTACATTGTTTTGTTTTTATCGCTTGTCAGTTTTGTTTTTATGTTTATCTTTGTCTACTAAAAAGGTTTGTATTTAAAAAAATCTTTACATGATTTAGTTGATGCTGTAATATACTTTGTGCTAGACGAATTAGGTAGGTATTGTATTTGTTTATTGTTCTAAAACATGAATAAGATTGAACAAGTACATAGAAAATTAGGGTCTATTACCTTCAATAGCAGGGGATTTATAATTTAACTCCAAACAACTATAGCACTTAAGTGTATTGTTTTTCTTACAAAACAGTACAAAAAGCATACAATATCGGTCGTTGAGTTTCCACAACCTCGTCACGGCGAATTTGCATTTGAGACAATAGTCACTTCTAAACATTCATGTCACATAACTCGTCATAGAAAAGTGGAGACAGGACCTCGGGTCTTGGGTCAAGTTTCACCACTTTCTTCGAAAACAATTGCTAATTAACTAGGAATTTATTCTTTAAGTGGATTTGCACTTAAGTCATAGTCACTGAAGCCGTTAAGTCTTTAAAAAATCTGACATGTGCAACTATTAATACCAACTTTTACACTATCATTTTGCCATATGCATGTCGCGCCATCGAATAGTGTTGCCGCTCGATAGCCTATTGATAGACTATCGGTATTTGGAGCAAAACCCATAGTATCCATTGTCTATCGATAGTACCGATAGTAGCGATTGCCATTGATCCTGACGACGAACTAATTGTATTATGAAAAGCAATACTAGCGATAGTATTGACAGTTTGTTCGCCGTCAAGATCGATACTATCGATAGACCTAACGACAGTCTGGCATTTTTCAATTAAAACTATCGATTGCAAAACTATGGATTGTTTGACGGAGCAATGGAACTCATTTTTAAAAGCCCTCATTGTGAGGGCCTTAGATCAATGTTCGATTGTGGGCTGTATACCTACTTCTCTGTTATCTTAGCGTATACCTAGTTAAATCTTTGGCTGTAAAGCTGTAAAGCCTGGGAGACGTATTATACCTTTTTTTTTTAATAGCGTATACTGTCCCACTGCTGGGCAAAGGCCTACCCTCTAGCATGCCACTGATCTCTACCATGTACGGTGGACTTCCAGTTCTTTTCAAAAAGCGCCACATTATGACACCTCCTTGGGCGATCTCTTTTACGACGCCAGCCTACCGACATCCATTCTGTAGCAATCTTGGCCCACCTATCTGGGTGCATCCTACACACGTGCCCAGCCCAGTCTTATTTGAGTTTGGATGCTTTTCTCCCCACGTCTACTATCTTGAATTATTGTGTTGATATTATACCTTTACTTATATTTTATTTGGTATTATACCTATTTGCTCAAAATTTTAGTTTAAACATATAAGTATAAATAGATTATCTATGCTAAGACACTTATTTAATTTTAAATATGATTAAAATAATCCATTTATAAAGAGAAAGTGGCCTACTTCTCCAAATATAGCTGAATTGTTATAGTCATTGATATGTTTTCCACTAGATTCACAAAAGGAAGTCTAAAAGAGAACCCACCTCTAGTATAGCTTTTGGATACACCTACTTTACAAAATATTATATACAAAATCTAGTTTAGCTATAAATTTGATAAGAATGGCCTTTGTTTTTTGTAGACCCGTGGCTCTATCAACTCCGTAAAAACTTCACAATCACAACCCAAATACACCGCACCTCTTAACCATGCTAGGCCAGTAAAAGATTATTGACAGTAAAACCGTGTCTACACCAAAAATGCCCGTCATGATTATCACAGATATTTTCGTTTACTCATTAATCCAACTCGGGTAGCCGGAATCGAACTGGTGACCCTATAACAGCCATACTATCACTTCACTTTCAACTTTCGTTTTTACATACTTGCTAACTCGTATTAGGCAGTCGAACTTCAAACATTGGAAAGCATTCAGGTCTACTAGAAAGCAAAAAAGACCAAATCTATCTACCTTCTAACCAGTTTTTAAATAAAACGTCTTATTTACCACAATATTGTGCAACCTAGATGATCTTTATTACGTGGTGATAAAGATTGAATTCCATTGCGTCATTTTGTACCGTTTTTGCTAACATCGAGATCATGCTACGTAATTCGCAGAGCGGAATAAATGTTTTTTTCTTGGATTTATATGACAGATGATTATAATGTTCCTCAACAGATAATCTTTTACTTCATTTTAGAGCAAATAATTAGCTGAGTATGTAACATGATTTATGTTTATATTTAGTTGTAGAATGTAAATGCAGCCTGTGTTGACAGCTATAATTTTTTTAATAGTTTACTACGGTGTTCAATAAAAAGTGAGAATGAGTATGAATAATTTTATTAAATGTTCTTTATTTTTCCTTCAATTCAGGTCTACACTTTGTATATCTCTTTCAAAACTAAAACTCTCTTTCTGAGAAAATCGTTTTCCTGATCCCTTAAACATCGTTTACGGCGGCGACTACTACGTCATTGCCGTCATCATCTTGAAATTTCTGGCTCCTGAGATGTTCCTTTAACCTCGGAAATTGGTAGAAATCAGAGGCAGGTCCAGTGAATATGAAAGATGTTCCATCAGCTCGAAGCCACCTTCTTGAATTGAAGCCATCGCAACTCTCGACTTACTCGCGAGCGCGGTATCTTGGTGAAACAAAACAACTTTAGCAATTTTGCCATGCTGTTTCTTGCATATTTCTTCACGCATCTTTGTTATTTGTCCTACGTAAAAAGTAATAGTGGCTCCATAATTAAGGTGTTCGATCAATATCATCCCTTGGCTGTCCCAGAAAAGAGAGCCCATTATCTTACTGTTACCACAATGGTATACCGAAACAAAACCCATCCACAGCCCTTTTTAGGACTCATAAATCCTTTCCTCATTATACTCATTATTACCTATACCTCATTATACCTCATATACCTCATTATACTATCAATCAACATAGTCCGACGGATGGAATCAACTTCAATATCTTCGACGTTGGAGATGACGGTGTCCATGACACGGACTGTTGTTTCGTTTTTTGGTCATAGGTAATGTTAAAATCATGCTTCATCCATAGTTAAAAATAAAGCCAAAAATCCGTCAGGATCTTGTTGTAACAAGTGCATTTTTTTTTAATTATAAAAATCTTTATTTGCTAACACAAGTAGGTACTTATATGTCTACAAACATAATTAAATATGTGAGCACTCACTAGCCAGTCCCATGGGAGACCGCTCCTCGAACTAGATGTTAATCTGTATCTCGATGGATTGCTGACAGTGACTGTAATATCTTTGTGAAATTCTCAGTCTCGTTGGTTTCTGCGCGTCAGAAAGCATTCTGGCAAATAGGAGTGGCATTCGGAAGGAGGTCTGGCAATACTTTGACTAGGTTAACGACCCATGCAAACATTTTACGTAGATTGGAAGCCGCAGTAACCGCGAGGGCTAAACGGCGTAAAACCACAATTCTCAGTCGCACCGTTTTGTATTATATTATAGGTGTGACTTATTACTGCATTATTATACTATGGATTATATTGTAACTCGCTGCGGGCGACACTGTAATGTTATTGTTAGAGTTCGGTTGAAGCGAAGTCAGGTGAAGTGTCATTTTTGAAACGAGGAGTTAGTAAACCTATTTTTCCATACAAAAAACTAAACGGATTTCCAAAATTACTAATCTAGTTTTCTAGTGACTTTCTTCAGAAGACGTATTTTTCAAAGCACTTGTCACATTACGAATGGTTTGAGCGAGCGTTTCCAAACGGGCGCATTTTTGAATCGGTCGTATCGTATGCAAAGGTTTTGCCACGACTGGTCTTGACCACTCGTAATCTTGACATTTGTAGCGTAGATATGTCATCGAAACCAATCAAGGGAAATCCATTCCATTTCACGTTGCTTTTTTATTCATGTTCGAATGTTTAGAAAAGTATAGACAAATTATCGATGTTTTCTGCGGTTTCAAAAATACGATCAATTTAAATTTTACGCGAGCGGTGAGTTGGAAAACTACACGTTTTGTGTTTCGGTGAGTCCCTCAATGAAAAATAGCACTCCAGGTCGCCTGACCACCTTCGCTTGTCAGTGCGTGGCGTCGTAGTCAGTGTGATCAGTTTATTATTGGTTGAGCGCTGAAAGTTGTCAATTAATTTATTTAATGTATAGTTTTAAACTTCTCTTCATAGCGTGCTTACTGACATTTCCGTGTATTAATCAAATTATACACGTAATGCGCGTGCAATGTGCATATTCGTGTTGCGTTTTAAATGCATTCTCTACTCCTTTTCTTTTCTCTATTTAATCGCGAATTAGAAAACATTTTGATATTCTTTTCATATATAATGACTGTAGTCTGTAGTATGTCTAAGCACTTACAATAAAAATCTACTTTATTGCAACCTTTGGTTAGAGGTGGGCGCAGTAATTATGCCTATAGTTAATTTACTTATAGAATATATTCAATTATATAACAATAAAACATAGAGGCTACTTTTCGGGATTTTCACTTATGTAATTTTATCAAATGAAAGGGCTTGTTTTAACTATCTCAAAAATTATTTTAAATACTTAAAACTTATCGTGATTTAAAAAATAATTAAAAAGATATCGTAATTTTTGTACGAAGTATACAATAATTTAATAACTGAATGTAAAATAACAAAAAAACTGTGTATAGTAAGATTACAGGAAAGCCTATAAAAATGTATGTAAACGTAAGGGACCCTCTCTGGATACGAGTATTAGTTCGATTTTTACGAGCTTTTATTTAATTTTCAATGTATCTTCTATGTCAATATGTTTGGGTCAAATCTTGCAATTTAATTTTAAACCAGTTATACTCAACTAATTTAGCTTAAATGTTGCACACTTCTGTAAATTATATGACGCAATATTACTATGAAATAAAGCTGATCTAACGATGAAGCTGATAGATGGCCATAGGAACCCTGTAAGAATGCGATACTACTCCATCAGGTTTGGGCTTAGCACCATAGAATCCATGGAAGGTTCTGGATGCCGGCCGCTCTAGATCGGTCATTTTGGAAATCTTTGGGAGAGGCCTATGTCCAGCAGTGGACTATATGCGGCTGAAATGATGATGATGATGATGATGACGACCATAGAATCCAATTTAGACACTTTTAAAAAATGGTTGTATTATGATTTTCTAATTGTTTACTTATATTCCCGGTGAAAGTTCTACTTTCTGAAACAGGGGAGAGTGAAGAAGAAAATAAATGCAGTATCAATGACAATGAAGGGGTTTACAAATTGGAACGTGGAAGCATTGGCTAGAAACAATAACATAGGAAGTATTGAAAGTAACATAATTATAACAGCTAAAAGTGACATGATAATTTACTAACATGGGATTGTCATAAACATAATTGAATGAGGAAATGGAGAAAGGAGAAATTAAACCATCTAAGTGCGAGTCGGACTCGAGCAAGAAGGGTGGTATGGACCATTGTTTATAAAAAGTCACGTTTGTTGTATGGGACTGTGTCCAACTCAAATATTTATTTTATTCTGTCTTCAGCATTTGTTTTGGCAACAGAAATACATCATCTGTAAAAATTTAAACTTTTATCACGGTTCATGAGATACAGCTTGGTCAGACGGACAGACAGACAGCTATTCCGCAAATTCGTTCGTATGGACTGAGATCTGAAGTACCATTTTTGAAACGCGAAATCACCTAAACAAATAAATTTTCCATACAAAAAACCGTTCGTTTAGTGACTTCGCGTTTGAAAAATGGCACCTCTACGTTTAATTTTTTTGCGCAGAACCCTTACAAAATTTCTCATCTCCTCTTTCAATATTTACAGCTCAGTTTCGGCCTTGTCCTATTTCGCTAAATACAACATAAACATAGAATCAGTCTTATCAAATTAGGTCTTTCTAGACTTTATTCTTTCTGGACCTTATATTAAAAATATCTTTTTTTATATTTCTATATAGGTTCTATTTGCAAAGTGGTTTAATTTTATATAAATATATCTGGGACATACTTCTGTTTTAGTCAGTTTTCGTACACTTATTACTAAACCTAAGGCTAAATGTAGGTAACTATTACAAAATCTAATTTATAGTGATTGAATCAAAAGTGGGTCACTTTACCGCAGGTTAGACAAAAAGTACTTACCTTGGTGGTCAATTATCTTACTTTAATACTTTTCCGAGGAGAAAATGCAGTTCCTGTTAGGAAGAAAAATACCAAAAGAATGTACGCTTGTGTCTTGACGTAGCGTTTAGGCCTTTGTTTGTTTTTCGTGTGTGTAAGTGGCCAAATACGGGTGTCAGATGTTTTTCAAGCTGCCTTAAATCATTTGACATAGCTTCACGACTGCCATACAATGATGACAGCCGAGACCAAAGGCTTAAAAAATATGCCTTCCGTGCCACTTGTGGTCACCCATCCAAGTGCGGACCACACCCAGTTTCACTTTACTTGTGAAAGCGCTAGCAATGCGCACTCCCGCCGGGCCACCGAGCTCCTTGGCCAAGACCTCTAAAAGCCTGACTCATAGTAGTATCTCATCAAAGTATTAATCTCAGAAAAAACGTAATAAATTTAAAAAAAATAGTATGCCTGAATATCTGTGCATGTATGTAGACGTTATCTTTTTAACAATTTCACTTAAATTTTCAGCATATATACTCTATCCATCTTATTTTAAAACGCAGACTAACTTTTTATCCGACCAAATCAAGTTGACATCTAGTAATATTGTCTCATCTGGAAATATATATATAAGTAGCGGCACGTAAGTTTAGCACTGAGTGAAGTGTAGAGGGGATACTGCGCACGGGTACTGTATTAACTTTTGACTTTTGCGCAAGCAAGGTCAGCGCTAGAGTTTCGTGCCGCTACCTTTATTTTCTTAAATATTAAATTAGAACAAAAGGAGATTAAAGACACAAAACCCAAAATCCCAGCGTAATGATAACCATTGGAGACAAAAAATCAAGATCAAGGGTTGCCAGATGGAAATTTACTCAAAATTTTCATCCATTGCCTGGGCTGCGTAAACGTTATGCGTACACGATCTACGCGGGGAAAAGAACGATATTACACGTAACACTCTCCCAAGTTCAGAAAGTTGGCATTGAAAATCAATATAAATCTGGAGCGTGGAACCTAAGAGAGTTCCAAACAATACCTAGGAAGTATTGTTAAAAGTTTCAATTACATAAAACATGTTCTCAGGTGAAATTCTATGTGTCTATTTTCACTGTTTCATCAATAGACTTTCCTAAGTTAATTTTATTTTCATCTAACATCCGAGACATCATCATCATTGGCAGCATTGTATATCTTACAGTTAGGAATAAGTCTCTATAACTACGTAACCAGTTTTGTAATTTTTCTATTAATAAGACTCCACTGTTCGTCTGTCTGTCTGTCACCAGGCTCTATGTCATTAACCTGGTAGCTAAATGTCTAGAATTTTCACAGATGATAACAACAAATACTAAAAATATAATAAAATAAACATGTAAGTGGGGCTATCAGTCAGCTCATTGGACGCTTATGGGCATATAATAGGATGCCTCATCCGAAGTCCAGAAAAATGTCTAACCCTGAAATGTTGAGAGTAGAGTACCAATTCAAAAAGGCATTTTCCAACATGCCCTGTCCGGGGATCGAACCGTATTTTACCATTTTGTATTTTTTTTTCCAGAAACTCCGCTAGAAGAAGTGACAGATGCCCTATATGACAAAGGCGTGAATTTTCTGGCGACTCACGATATGAAGTTGAGACTACCAGAGTTCTTCTTCCACGGAGCTGTTCTGAAGGTGTCCCCGCGAGCTCTAACGAAGACCGGTGCTCTTGTGCATATAGACTTAGAACCTAAGGAGGAAACTGGGGGAAGACTGCTGTTTTTGAACAAAATAAGTGAGCATATTCTTTTTTATATTTCGAAGCAGGTCTTCTTTAAATTCAGATACCAAACTAAGCTCTATTGACCTCATACACAACCCAACTTAAACTTGTGTATTTGATTTTTAAAAGTCTGTTCGCAGTAATTCGGTTTTTAGTTCGGTTGGCCGAACTTTTATGTAGCAAAATAGTTCGGTTGATAAAAATCACTGAAGTATTAAAACTAAAGTTGCAGTAGCCATAACAAACTAATTTTGTGTGGGAAGACCTATGATGTCTATAATTATGAGGCTCTACAAAAAGGCCTAAGTCTCAACAATTTTATTTTTGATCTCGTGATAGTTTGCTAGCCATATCGCCTATCAACATGATTCGCATTTTTGCCCATTCCCTCAATTCGTTTTTACTATCTGCGTGGAAAGCAAAGAAGCTGGTACTTTCTAAGTTCTTCCAGACCAGCATGAAAGTTTAATAACTCTACAAATGATAAAAGAAGACACGCTCCCATTTTGAATTAGCGTATCACTGGTCATTTTCCAACTAGCGAAATTTTCAAAAACACAAAGTGAAATAAGTATTACATACAGAACGGAATCTCCGAAGGTCCCGCACAACATGCGTCCCCGTTCTCTGTCCCCGCACCTCTGTTTGCATGTCATACTTATATTAATTCAGTGCTAATGAGTAAACCTGGTGAATAAGTGAAATTGAAGAATAAGGTAACTGACAAGTGATACGCATCTCCATTTAAATTATTAGATTCTTGCGGTCTTTTCTAGAAAAAATGCTCAAAAACATTAGTGACTACTGAAAAACTATTGTTTTACTTATCCTGTCGTCTATTCACAGACCGGAATCCGGTCGACATGCATTGTTTTACTAATAGTCTGGTGTTTTGCCCTGACAACAGTTTATATAATAACTCCCCATTTAAGTATTTTTTCTTGTCTCTTTTCAGAAAAAATGCTCAAAAAGAAACTAGTGTCCGCTGCAATCGGTATAATCCTGGTCGTGAAGCTGATAGCCTTGAAGCTGGTGTTTGTTCTCCCCATTATCTTCGGGGTGACCACTGCCAAGAAGATGTTCTTGAAATTCCTCCTATTCCTCTTCCCTGCGCTGAGCCATATCTTCAAACTGTGCTCGTGGTACCACAATAACTATCACACGACGAAGTACCATCATCATCATCATTTGATCACGCATCATCATAAGGTTTGTGATTGTTTGAAACTTTTTTGGATTTCATAAAATAAAAAACGGAACCTTCTTGTAAGATTAGTCTGTCTATATTTTATAGCCAATTTGCTCCCCAACTACTGGACCGATTTAACAGGAATTTAGTAGATACACAGGTATGTTAGCCTGTTACCCAAAGACGAAGGTACATACTTAAGCGTAATAATTAAATTAATTTTAAACACATTTACTTCAAATGTAGCTGGAAACCACATTTGAAGGTAAATAAAGTATTAGTAAGTAAGTGTATAGTTTTATAATACTAAAATGTTTAACGTTATTCAGAAAAAATTTTAGTTAATTGAGCATCACCTCTTATATCCAAAGCAGGCCTACAGTTTTGAAAGAAGATAAAAAATACATTTGACAGTCGTGCTGGCACTTACATACCAGAAAAATAAAACAAAACTCATATTCGTTCGACCTGATGCTGTAATAGTTATATTTTCTTTACTGTGGGTTAGGTATTTTTCCGTTCTTAAAACTCGAACGCACGTACTAAAATTCAAACCGAACATCAGGTTTGTTTCCGTTCAGAATAAATAAGGAGGTGCGCGCCTTGCTGAACATTTTAAGTTTGAATTCCTAATCAGGAAACCGTACGTCCGCGCCAGTCCTTATTTTTGTCTCCCTTCCAGCCTGCTCATCACGCGCATGGCGGGTATACATACCCGGCATCATCATCAGTTGTCAAACCTCATCACGGCGGAGCCCCGGCAGTATCGGACTTCCATCCTCAAGAGTGGGAATTATCGGGACCTGGACTTGGCAGTGAGTGAGTATCTCGATCGATCATCTATACACATAATAAAACATATTGCTATTTGTATACTATTAAAAAAAGGGGGATGAAGACATAGTAGTAATAGAGTAAGAATTACAAAAAAACTTTCTGTTTGTGACAACAATCAAACTATGGTCTATACTTGATCACTATAATATAACAGTCAAGGAACCAAATAAGATTTCGACATCCTTATACACATTGTTCATTATATTATAGTGATCTAGTATAGCCCGTGGTTCGATTTATTACGGGCATGTCCCTTCCACGTTGTATTATATAATCACACATTAATTCCACGCTCAACACTTTCCAGGTATATAGCATCGGATATACATCGCAACGCCATATCCAGCTTCAAGCCGCATCCGAATGATATGAACGATATCAACGCTTGGGGTCTTGGAATGCCTCCAGGTAAAAATTTATTCTTTTTTAATCTTTTAACAAAACCAATAGACCGATTTCAGTGCGGTTTTTTCACGTGAAAGCATGTTTTCTTGCGGTGAAAATCTGTGCAGTGTTTCAAAATTTATCGGGGGGAAACGCTTATAAGAAGTCGATTTAAATTTTGAATCAACTTTTTATTGAGTTATTTAAATGTCTCAAATAGCCACAGAAAGTTTACAGTTGGAAATAGCCCTCTCTTAAGGTTTTCCAAAATTTTCTGATTAGAAGCGGTCAGCATACAGCATTTTCCTGCAAACTAGCTCAGGTCGTCACCACGTGGGTGGGTGGGTATGACATACGCTTTTGTATGGGAGTAAGTATCTGTTAAGTAGTAACTGTGTATTAATCTGTGCTTACGCCATTCTAGAACCTTTCTGTTCCATCAGCCATCAGTTCTTCGCGTTATATGCCCCACATATTGCTATTTCAATCAGCTAATCCACTGGCTATGATGAATCTTTCTGTTTTACAGGTCACTCCATGAATGTTGGTGAATATGCTGCTCCCAATAATGTCGTCCCAACCGTAGTATCTCCAACAGGGCAGAGAGTGACGCCACATTTGGTTGGAAGGTACGTTTATTACATCATCATCCTCATAATCATCGTCTCAGCCCTTCCGCCCACAGCTGAGTAAAGGCTCTCTTCATTATCGCTGTCTATCTTTGTCTGGGGCTGCTCTCAACCAGTTGCGACAATGTCACGTCGTCGTTGTATGTCGTCATCCCTTCAACGTCTTTACTGGACGTCAGACGTTTTTTTCCCCGGTTCTATGCCACCATCCAATGCTTTGCTCCACTTGTCATTTCTGCATTGAGCCATGTAACGTCTATTTAGTTAACATTTATTATGGTAGTTATTTACAAGGGGATTACACTAAACGGCGCTGCGGCAGCAATCAGTATTCTAACAAAATCCAAGCGCGCGCCGTAATTCGTCAGGCCGCTTCCAGACGCACGCGCACTTTGAAACTTGTTGCATATAATTTAAGTCTTATCAATCACATATCAACACAACTTAAGAGTCCCCTTATCCTAGACCAAAATACAACTTTTCATACAAACGTAGTCTACGTTTTATTTCAAAACGACATGTCCGATTTGGGCAAAATGTAATTTCAAAGATATTGCAATTATCTAGGTTTATAACTAGTTTCCGACTGTAAAAATATGAACTTGAAATAGAATATAGTGTTTTATATCATTTTTGACCATTAGTATGGGAAACTTCTAAATCGTTATATTTTCTTTCCAGTTCATAATTTTAGTATAGGAAACCAGTTATAACCCTAGATAATTGCAATTTCTTTACAAATACCAATTTTTACCGGAATCTGACATTTGGTTTCAAAATTAAACGTAGATTACGTTTGTATGGAGAAGTCTAGGGTAAGGGGACTCTTAAATTGCATTTACCGAAGTCCACACGCCTCGCTTACGTTACGCGCATCCCTCGCGCCCCTTCCACGCTTACCGCATACGCGTTGCGCCCGCGCTTCGGCCAGTCTTACTAAGCGGGCGCGGGCGATGAGGTGCCATTTTTCAAACGTAAAGTCACTAAACTGAACGAACAATTTTTTCTTTGGAGAAATTATTCATTTAGGTGACTCCGTGTTTCAAAAGTGGCACTTCTGGGCTGGGCATGCGAGATGCGTGCGTGGGCGAATTTTGCGTATGCGTGGTCAGCGCGGGTACTCTGAACACGCCCTTAGTGTTTAAAATTTCGTATCAATTGTTTTTGTTTTTTTTCTTACAGGCCAGTCGGTCCACCAAATCCTTACTACAGAAATAAAAAGCAACCGAAAGATCCAATTGACGCTGAAAAGGAAGCTTTAGTAAGTAGAAAATTTCACAGTTTTTTCTTACAAACGACAAGTGATGTGACACATACAAGTCCGCAACTACGGAAAATAAAACGATTGAAAGTAACTCAGTAATGTGAATCTCTTCCATGCTTATCTGGGAAAAAAAAAAATGTACCAGCTGCTTCTCTTCCCGCGCAGATTCTTTCTCTATCAGCATAAAAGGACTGGTTGAAATGCGAATGCTGACAACAATCCTATTCCATCCCGCTAAATATGAAAATACTTAAAGGAATGATCTACGAGAAAACTGGAAGAGAAGCAGTTGTTGAAGTCTACGTTTTTTTTTTTCTCCCAGGCTAGCATGAAGCTTATGCAATACAATGCTTAAGAGAGTTAAGTTATGCAAACTTTTTAAACACCAATCAGTAAATATTTGAATTTATTTTACCAGATACGAGCAGCCGCCTTGGCCGCCAGGGCTCCGCCGTCGCCGGTCAGAGACGAAATCCTGCGGGTGTCAGCCGCGAAATTGTCCGAAACAAACCGAGTGAAGACCGAAGCTGAGTTGGTGAAGCAACAGCAGGAGATACTGGCGGCTACAGATCCTGTAAGCCGTGAAGTAGCTTGAGGTTATGGGGGCGGTCCGCCCTGGGTGTCACCCGTTTGGAAGTCACACACAAAAAATATGTTATAAAAATCATAATCACACATCCGCTCAGAAACGTCAATAACAAAAGCGAGAGAGAATGACGGAACTCTCTCTCTCGCTCTGGCAAATAACAGTTCTGAGCGACAGAAAGGGACAGCAGCATGCGAAAGTGTTGTTCTGTGCTGACAGATGTATGTAATTCAACCCTTACTTGCATTTTAAATTTTGAACTTTGCCCCCCTTAAAAGTCTATAGATAGGACACCGCCCGCTATGATATTGTATTTGTACTGGGTGCCACCCATGCCCACGTTAGCTACGCCACTAGAAAACTTTAATAATTTTGTAGAAAAGACTTGAGTCTATTAAAAAAGTATAGACAGCAGTGCTCCAAAATTTTACTATAAGTTCCAGAGAATTACTATTAAATTTAGCCCGACTTGATTAAAAATAGAAACATATGTAGTTTTCCAGTAATTTCTGCAATAAAATTTATGAAAATAATAATAATATATTTTTTATGAAAAACAAAATCTGCGTTGTAGACGGATATAAATTATCTTATAGAAACATAAACAAATTTTCTATTATGCTTAGTTTTATGCTCAATACAAGCCTGACTTAAATTAATTCAATTATAATTTTAATATATTTCTTCCCATTTCTTCTCGCAGGTCTGCTGGAAGAAGAAGGTATTTCTTTTGAAATAAATAGCATCTAATCTATGTTCACTTTTATCTATAAATGTTTTATTTAAAACTTTTCAAGTTTACATGAACCAATAAAATTATTACATAAATCTTTCCAGGAAACCCAAGCAGCGGAGAAGTTTTACGGAAACCTCATGGAACGAGTGGACAAGATCCTCAGTACTATCGGTGCTTCAGACTACGGCTGCAAGGACAGGGCAGTGTGTGCCCTATATAGGGATCCCTTCAGCCATGCTCCATACAGCAATCTAGTCTCCAATGAACTTAGCAAGTTAGTACTTAATACTTTTTAGTACCTGGGTGACCGAGCTTTGCTCGGTTACATGTCAAACATTAACTAATTTTTTTTAAACTTGTCTAAAAACAATGCAAAATAAAAAATTATATATAAACTTAAACTTAAAAAAAACAAAAGTAAGTCACCGAGTGGGATTCAAACCCGTAACACTCTTTCTAGCGGTCGGTATTCTTAACCGCTAAGCTAGAAACAAGGCGGACGGCGCGACGAAATTAGCGACCATATTCTGCGTGGAAAGAAAAACGCATGAAACTCGAAAACACGCGTTTCCCAAACATAAAACTAATCTAGATCGATTGTTTACCCCCGAAAACCCCTATATACAAATTTTCTGCGAAATCGTTAGAGCCGTTTTCGAGATCACAGAAATTTATAAATATATATAAATATACAAGAATTGCTCGTTTAAAGGTATAAGATTAGCAGGCTGAATGTCCATTTTTAATGCCATCATATAAGTAATAAGGATATGGACTAATTTATTTTGGCTAATAAGATAGATTATAAATGTATTTTTTTTTCTTTTCTAAAATAAGCAAATAATGACGAAGATATAGCGCATTTAAATTTCACGTGACGCCACGATCAGCTACGGTTTTTAACCAAAGGTGACGTAAAGCACCCCCGCTCCGAAACTTCGAAGCGCTGTGTCTTTGTAACTGTGTACAATCTTTGTACACACAGAAGATAAGTAATCTTCTTCATCTTAGAGCGCTTCAGGTTGATATCTTCAACTATGCTGCTTCGGAGCCCCGGAACTTAACGCAATTTCTTCTTTAAATATAATACGAGGCCTTTGCCAAGCATTACACAACTGTAAGGCACTACTGTAAAAAAAAAACTTATCCTAAAATGAAATGTCCTATTCTTCCAGAGATTCCAGCGAACTCCTGCCACCAGCGGACAGCAAGATGGCGCTGCGGTACTACAGATATGTACAGGCGGCGAGAGACGGGCAGGAGCAGAAAGACTGCGTGCTTTTATACCCCCACTGTAACATAGACTATAACAAAAAGTAGGGCCATGCTCTATGAAAGCTGAGCGGAGATGTGCTGTGTTTTGACAATATGTATGACTATTTGTTTCTTAACAGCATTACAATCACAAAAAATCTAAGTCTACGATTATAATGCTGAGATTATTATCCAAATTAAAACATGTGTCTCGCGGCGAAATTTTTCATCACATGTTTTAATTTGATTATGATTATTTTTCTAATTGCTGTGTTTAATTCCAATGCATGTTAAACCGTTTGAGTAGATTGGGGTTAAGGCCATACCCAAATTTTCCGGGGTCCAGTGGCGCCCCCATTTGAAATAAATCATTTGAAAGGAAACGGTGATATGCTTTCAAATTTCGTTTTGATCAAACCCTATATGGGTTATATAGGGTTTGATCAAAACGAAATTTGAAGCTTTTCTACGCACATTTGCGAAAAACGGCCACTTTTAGCTAATGTGCGTATAAAAGCTTCACGTTCGCACTTTAAATTATGAACAGTAGTTCATAAAATAGATAGTTAAAAGGGTTATTTAGGGTTTGATCAAGTCAAAATTTTAAATGATATCACCTTTTCCTTTCAAATCATTTATTTTAAATGAGGGCGCCACTGGACCCCGGAAAATTCAGGTAGGCCCTTAACATCGGTTTTTAGGTTTGAAAAATTATAATACTAACATGAAACAATTTGAAAATGGCCGTTTTATATGAAGTCACAGACTGGCGTGTTAAGCACTACATCACGGAGTGACATACATTCTAGCGATGGTTCTTGCTACAACTACGAGATGTAGAGCTAGATGATGATACCTAATAATTATGTATGTATTTACTTACATATCGGTTCATTCGTTATTACTAGAAAGATATATCTGGTCTCTGTAAGTTTTTGTGGTGTCAGTATCAAAATAAATCTGGAGCGTTATTTTTGCAACGCTGAGTCACAAAACGAACAGCTTTTTCCATACAAAAAACCGTTCGTTTACTAACTGAGCGTTTGAAAAAGGCGCCCTAGTCGTTAAAATACAGCATAGCCTACGTCAGCTTTAGCCGTAGTTCCTAAGTTCTATGTATTTGGGTCTCTTTACGTCGGACGCGATGCGAAGCGACGCGGCGTGGTTTCCTGGAATTGTATGCAAACCGCTCATCGTCGCTTTCAGTGCGCATCGTTCATTTACTTGTACAATATTTCGTTTTGCGCAGATTTCAGCAAATTGGGTCAATGAACCCTCCACAAAAAATCTGCTCTCCTAAATCAGTCTAAACTGATGTATACTACCAAATTAAGTGCAAGCGTTTATATGCAACTGACAGAATAAACAGTACGCTCCTTAAATCAGTAGCGTTAATACATAACTGATTTAAAATGTGCAGATTTTTTATATCCGTCGGTGAGTATTTTAAGGGTAGATTCAGTCCATGACACTGAACGACTTTCCTTTTTTATTTTTTATCGAGACATGAAAAATATGGTTTGTTGACCAATCAGTTGATTCGAGTTGTACGGAACGCCAAAAAAAATTTCATATTTCAATATATTATGTTTCATGGGAAAAGTTGTTCAGTATTACAGAATGAATTCACCCTTAAATAGTTTAAGTATATTTTGTTATACGTTATATTTCTCAAAAGCGCTCTTCGTATGTTTATATGTAATAGGAAGACGAAAAGTTTTTCCATTTTTCGCCATGTTTTTGGGGAATACACCAAATACGTTTCGTCTGTATTTATTTTTATATTTAAGCTAAAGAAAATATTCGTTCCATGTTTGGAGACCCTCACATTCTTTACTAACAACTGCATAAAATTTAACTTACAAGTAGGTACCTACTTGTAGGTTATAACTAGCTATACTTAAAAAAAGCTAAGGATTAGGACACATCTGTCAGCAC
The DNA here is from genome assembly GCA_963555685.1 of Acrobasis consociella. Classification (NCBI taxonomy): domain Eukaryota; kingdom Metazoa; phylum Arthropoda; class Insecta; order Lepidoptera; family Pyralidae; genus Acrobasis; species Acrobasis consociella. The sequence goes on from OY743127.1 coordinate 5,880,101, forward strand.
GGAACGGAACCTTCATATGCTGCTATCTTTTTCTGTCCCTTAGAACCATCATTAACTAGAGCGAGAGAGAGAGCAACGGAAGACACTTAGCATGGCCAATTCCGTATCATTCCGTCGCCCTTTCTCGCTCTAGCAAATGACAGTTTTGCGCGATAGAAAAAGATAGCAACATAGGATAATGCTGTTCTATGCTGCCAATGGTAGGCCAACCCTATAGGGCAAAGATACTAACCTACTAAAAGTTCATAATTATAATAAAAAACGAAAAAAAGGAATTTCATAACTTATAAAAGGCATTCTTTTTACTTAATTTCGAAAATCTGTAGATTTTCTTTTAAAAAAAATTAAAATTCCTTTGCTGTAAAAATAATGCTTAGTTCAATTTTATTTTTAAGAATTCAAGAGCTCAAGTTTTGAATTTTACAGAGATACCTTCAACTCGCATTCGAGTTGTTCGCTTACGATGAAGTATTTACTATAGTAAAATCTTTGTAAATCTTTGTAAGTATATCATTAATTCATTTTTCATGCGCAGTAATTAATATGAGTAATTAAGAAGTAGATATGCAAAATTATTTTGGTTAAACCATTTTAGGTTTTGCTATGTCCATTCCAAAAATCTTATGTATAATCATGTGCACTGTCTACTATTCATATTGTAATTTTAAGTATTTATTTGTAATTAAAGTAAGTTTATTTATTTTATTTATTGAATAAAAAAATAAATTATAAACCTTTCTAATTTATTTTTCCTCATTTGAGCCAATCTGAAAGATTCTGAAAACATAATCTGGGAGTCTAGTTTTGAACTCGGTTGAAATAAAATCACTGAGAATCACGCAAATATTATAAATTCGAAAGTTTGTGAGTATGTATGTATGTTTCTTCACGCGCAAACGGCTGGACCAATTTAGATAAAATTTGCAATGCGGCAAGTTGACACCCTGGATTAACATAGGCACTACTTAATACGCGGGTAAAACCGCGGGGCGTAGCTATTTACACTTATAACACGAATATCACACTCATATTAATATTAAAAAGCGAAAGTTTGTGTGGGGCTGTGTGTGTGTGTATGTGTGTATGTTTGCTACTTATTTACGCGCAAACGGCTGGATCAATTTAGATAAAATTAAGTATGCAGTAGCGTTGAAAATTCCGAAAGAAACAAATTGTTTTTTTCAGTGAAAGAAACCATATCTCGTTTTTTACCGTTTTATTCGTTTGTTGCATTGAAATATTCCCGAAAAAAACCTTCGGAATTTTTCGAAACATATCGGAATTTTTGAAAACAAAACGATTGAAATAATCAATAAGCGCATGACAAGTATGACAACAAAATCAAATCATTTTACCCTCCGAAACATAATAAAAATATTCTGTAAAAAAAATTTCAATACTCTTCCGTTTTTTCGTTTTTTTCCGTTTTATTGATAAAAAACATAAAAAATTCCTTAAATATTTTTCTTGAAACTTTCGAACAAAAGTTGAAAAAAAAAACGAAGTACTTTGAAAAAAACGGGGAATTTTCCCGCTTTTTTCAACGCTAGTATGCAGGAAGCTGACACACAGGATTCACTCATAGATTAATTTGGGCACGGGCGCGCAGGTAACACCGCGGTGTGCTTCCATATCCTCGGTATAAAACAAAAGGTAAGGCCTCCAAAACTTTGGGGGAAACCTATGTCCAGCAGTGAACTTCCTGTGGCTATATTATGATGATGATGATGATGACAAAAACTTAAAGCCAAAATCCTGCGTATAGTTTACTAATGCTAATAGTAAGTACCTACCTAACTACTTCAGTTCTTATTGTTGTTCGTATGTTTTACAAACATAATTGAATTTTCCGTAAACATCTGATAACTGCAAAGTGGTGGAAGTAATGGACTGCCATTTGCTCTGGAACATCTCTCTCTTATTTTCTGTGGTAAGGAACCTAATTTTATTTAAATACTTACGTAAAAATCTTTCAGAGCATGTCCGTTTCCTTTATAAACATATTTTCTTTTGTAAGTTTTGTTTCTAAAAACCGTGTAAAAATATATATTGGAAAGTATAGGAAATAAAAGTGAAAATTAGTGTGGTCAAACCATAGGTTATATAATTAGGCTCACCTGATTTTGTATAAATAATAATAAATAAATAAATATATAGGGACAAATTACACTGATTGAGCTAGCCAAAAAGTAAGTTCGAGACTTGTGTTATGGGATACTAACTCAACGATATAATTTTTATAACAAATACATATATAGATAAACATCCAAGACCCAGGACAATTTGAAAAAGGCCATTTTCCAACTTGCCCTGGCTGGGGATCGAACCCAGGACCTCCGGATTGGCGGTCTAGCGTGTTGACCATTACGCCACGGAGGTCGTCGTCGTCGTTATTTTATGTGACACGACTACTACTACTACCTACTAGGTAGTTATTGAATAATAAAAATGGCTGCACCACCAAAATATTTACTTCGCAGGGGGCCCATTTTTAACCCACGACGAAAAAGAAGGGGTGTTATAAGTTTGACGCGATTCACGCGATGTCTGTCTGTCTATGTCGCGCTTGAACGGATGGACATCGGTTGAAATTAAATCGGTTTGGCCATTTAAAAGAAAAGTTATTATGGAACCGATGGAAAGTCGTGGTTTTCTCAAATTTGCCTGTCACGAAACTCAAGAACGGATTTGTTTGATGAAAATCGATTCAGTCGTTTAAAAGTTATTGGGGATTAACGCTTGAAAGTCAGAGCAATACAGAACGAAATCTCCCAAGGTCCCGGGCAATATGCGTCTCCGTTCCCAGTCCTCGTTCTCGCCCTGTAGAGGGTGTTGAGTGGTCAGCTGTGGGCACCTGGCTACCTCGATAACGTGAGAACGAGTATGTAATAGGTACTTATATTAATTCTGTGCCATGGTCTAAAACCAAGTATGCTCAAGACGTGCAAAGTGGAGAAGAAAAAGCCAGTAAGCGGACCGCTGGCTTCACAGAAATAAGAGACAAAGACCCGACTAGTGCGGGAAGTAATGTCACCCAATGTATGGAAGGTGCAAATTTTGGTATCGGAAGAATTCACTTGGCACAGATGTAATATACGTAAAGTTAAGCTAATTTAGCCCGGTAGCCATCCCCCACCCCCTGGGGGGTAGGTAGGGGGGGCATTAGAAGTTACTCGACGCCGCGCTTCAGAAAAAAAATCATATCAGCTTCTATTTACCTAACACCTCAAGTGTGGTATCATTTTCTGATAAATCAGGCATGAGGAATTCAATTTTGAGTACAATTTCACATTTAATATAAAGATTAATAGTAAAAAAGGGAAAATATTGACGAAAATATTAAAATCGGATCGCATTTTTTTTTATTTTAACTGATTTATTTTACCAGAACTCCTGTATTTTGTGCAACAAAAAATACTATGTCAAAGAATATTTATCTAGCTTTTAAAAAATGTATACTTTGTTATATATAGCTGTTATACATCGATCTGAACAAAAATCGAACATGGCACGCGGCGGCTCCTAGGAACTAATCCAACCGTCTCGTCTCACATAATTTGTTGCAAGTATTACGTTGTTTTTTAATTCAAAATATATAGAATACATACTTTATTTAATTATTGACTTTCGCTTATGGTCTAATGTATCAATAGTCGTATTTTTATATTTATATTAGTTCACATAACATTTTCCACCACATTGTCATAATTCGGTACATTTTAATAGTTTTCTTAGACAGTTACACCTAACACTGCACCGTGACTTGCACTTGCACCGAATCAGTTCACAACAAGCGGTAGCAGCCATTGGTGCAGTAGTCCACTTCGGTTTCCAATCATTTAGTTCAATTTTCTATCCCTTATCCGCCGGACTGGAACGATTTTGAATCAGCCCCATACGTGCACCCCGCATGGTAAACAGCTCGAAGAAGATTTTGTTTTATTGTTTTTAATGGCCTATATAGTGTCCGATTGTCGGGCAAAGGCCTCCCCTCATGCTTCCGCTATTCACGATTCAAGGCAGCTTGCTACCATCCACTCATGTAGCTTTCAATATCGTCCCTCCATCTTTTCCTCGGCTTTCCCCTACGCCGGCGTCCTTCTGGAACCTATAACGTCGCCTTTCTTGCCCATCTTTCCGGTCTTATACGACAAACCGGGCTACTCCCACTCCAGTTTTGCCGTTTTGACACCCACATCGACGATTTCGGTCCTGGAGCGCAGTTCAGTGTCTCGTAGAAGTTGTTGCCAAAAAATCTCAGGCTCTCGGTCTTTTTTTTAGAGAACAGCTCCCTCCTGCACTCGTTTAACGATGTGCACTGACTGGACTTAAAATGAAAATCAGGTAAATAGATATTGCAGTATTATTTTGGTTAAAATAAAATACAGCTATATATACCTGCCATTTATAACCACGTAGATACAATTTTATTTTGTGTTCATTTATCAATTTTATCATACATCGTTATGACAATATTTTAAATAATTTGGTTAGAGTTTTCTACGTCTCTGTTAGCGAGCATATTGATTCACTAGTTGCTGATGGTAAAGTATTCCATGCTTCGTCAGCAACGTGCAACCATTATTTTCGTATCAGCATTCAGCTTCTTCGTCGTTCCCCTGTAACGACGAATGTCCATGTTATTTTTTCAACGATCGCTGCAGCTAAGAACAACGTGTACCTGTTCTTAGCAGCGCTTATAAAGCATGGAATACTTTTTCATCAGAAACTAGTGAATTTAATATGCTCACTGACAGAGACGTCGAAAACTCTAACCAAATGACTTAAAAAAAATCATAACGATACTCTAACCAAATTATTTAAAAATTTGTAACGATGTATATGTATGATAAATGAGCACAAAATAAAATTGTTTCTACGTGGGTTATATTATAAATGATATATATAGCTGTATTTTATTTTGACCAAAATAATACTGCAGTACCTATTTACTTACCTGATTTTTATTTCAGGTCCAGTCAGTGCACATCGCTAAACGAGTGCAGGAGGGAGCTGTTCTCTAAAAAAAGACCGACAGCCAGAGAATTTTCGGCAGCATCTTCTAAGAGGGGAGGGGTGCACGTATGGGACTGATTCAAAATCGTTCCAGTCCAGCGGATTAGGGGTAGGAAATTGAACTAAATAATTGGAAACCGAAGTGGACTTCTGCACCAGTGGCTGCTACCGCTTGCAGTGAACCACTGATTCGGTGCAAATGCAAGTCACGGTGCAGTGTTAGGTGCAACTGTCTAAGAAAACTATTAAAATGTTCCGAATTATGACAATGTGGTGGAAAATGTTATGAAAAAATGAACTAATATAAATATATAAATACTACTATAATATTGATACATTAGACCATGAGCGACAGTTAATAATTAAGTAAAGAATGTATTCTATACATTTTTAATTAAAAAACAACTTAATACTTGCAACAAATTACGTGAGACGAGACGGTTGGATTAGTTCCTAGGCGCCGCCGCGTCCCATGTTCGATTTTTTTTCAGATAGATGTTTAACAGCTATATATAACAAAGTATATATTTTTCAAAAGCTAGATAAATATTCTTTAACATAGTATTTTTTGTTGCACAAAATATAGGATTTTTGGTAAAATAAATCAGTTAAAATTAAAAAAAATGCGATCCGATTTTAATATTTTTGTCAATATTTTCCCTTTTTTACTATTAATCTTTACATTAAATGTGAAATTGTACTCAAAATTGAATTTCTCATGCCTGATTTATCAGAAAATGATACCACACTTGAGGTGTTAGGTAAATAGAAGCTGATATGATTTTTTTTCTGAAGCGCGGCGGCGAGTAACTTCGAATGCCCCCCCTACCTACCCCCCAGGGGGTGGGGGATGGCTACCGGGCTAAATTAGCTTAACTTTACGTATATTACATCTGTGCCAAGTGAATTCTTCCGATACCAAAATTTGCACCTTATGACACTACTTCCCGCACTAGACTTGACTCTTGACGAGAGGAGCACGAGTCACAAGCCTCTCTGTACTACCAGGGCCTTAATTGATCAATGCAGCCAAAGGATTTGGCTTACACTCTCCACGCTGCACCAGCGCGCTGGCCAGACAGGTTGGAGAGGCCTCATCAATGTTTATAAGCTTTGTTTAGATTATTATTTGTAAATCGCCTTCTACGACATCTACGGGAGGACTTGAAGTGGTCCTATTCTACTCTGCTGGAAACCACACAGCAATTCCGTTGTGTATAATACTCGTTTTAAAACTAAGTATGTTCAAGACCTTCTTACATAGTGGAGAAGAAAAAGCAAGAAAGCGGCCCCAGGCTTTACAGTATTACAGCTGTGGAGGCAACTAGGAAAACGCTAAGATTAAAGACAAAAACCTGACTTGACATACTGGACCGATAAGTTTAGCCTATATTCAAAGGAAGCTAAACTTCCATAAAGGATGTGACAGTCAAGAATGTAAAAAGAAAGTGACTTTTCCTTTGAAAACTAGGTGGATCCTTGTAAGGACGGAGGATCGGTGTTATTGGTATGCGCCAAGCATTGGCAGGCCTGGAACGTGTCTACCGGAATAAAGAAATCCGTAGTGACACTCACACTTAAATGATGTACGTGTACCGCTTTTGAATTTTTTAGATCTCTGATGTTAGAACTGTTGCTGATGTTGATATTAGTCTCATTTCGTAAGAACTAAAACTATTTAAGGAAAAATAATGAAAGTAAGGTTTATAGTGCTCAAGATTATTGAATTTTAGGGTGAACAGTCTCGGCCTATATCCCTGAGAGGAAAAAGGGGTGATTAAATTTGTATAATTAAACCACGGGCTATACTAGATCACTAATAGTATAATGATAATAAAATAACAGACAAAAACAAAATTCCACATTCCCATACAAATTGGCCGGGCGGTCGCACACTTTCTTATGGAAATGTCACATTTTTTTAGTTTTTGACTGTTATTTTATAATCATGATAGTGATCTACTAGTTTCGATTTATTACGGCTATGTCCCTTCCTAATCTCAAATTAGTCATAATTTGTCGTTTTATCATTCTTTTTTGTTTCAGATACATTACGTAGAAATGATGAAATTGAAACATAGAAAAAAGAGATCTCATTCCGACAATTTTAATGTGCTGCTTGGTCTGTATAAAATGAGTCCGTTGAAAAATTCTAATGTATACAAAACTTTTTCTGACCAAATCCTATTACCAAGTCGAGTCACAAGGCACCGCGTTGTCATGCATTTTGATTCAAACGAAAGCGTAAGAGAAAATCGATCGAGAATCGGAGTGAATCTTAAATATATTGAGGAAGTTATTCATGCAACGAGCCCACCTGCTACAGAAACAGGACTACAATATTACTCGGTTGAAAACAAAGGCCCAGAATTTTTCTCTGAAGATCTTAAAAATAATTATCTTTTTCAAGAAGCCCAACCTGAGAATACTGATGATACACAATTCAAAACTTTACTAGAACATATTGGTAGCAATGAAGTAGAAATTCCAAGTACAAAATTACTACCAGTTAATATTTCGTTACCTATAACTAAAGAAACTGACAATAAAACTGATACCAAAGAAATTAAAGATGATATTTTTAAGGATAATGATTCAAATTCTATTGGTGAGGCAGCAGTTGTCACTCTGAGGTAGATCAAGAATGTAGAAAATGAATACTCGCAATACAAATTGAAACTTACTTTATACAGAATTTATTTACAAAGAAGAAATAAATAAATAAATAATTTAATAAATTAGTCATTGGTTCTCCTTAATTTAAAGCTTCATTCGTTTAGATTTGCGCAGAGTAGGCGATTTCGTGGGCATCCTCGTATGATCGTGCTTGGTAAGGTCCATGGGCATCCCAGGCAGGTGCGTGGTGGTCTACATGGTGTTCTACATGATGCTGTGGATAGTGGATGACTTCGTAGTTCACGACCTTAGGTTTCGTGAATTTGAAGATAACCATGGCACCTGAAATGGAAATTAATTGTTTGATAATAGAGCTATTTAAAAAACATTTCAACATCAGCAAAAGTCGTGATTGTTTGAATGAAGTCAAAGTGCTCAAATCATTTTTGTTTTGAGAATGAATTGATTACTTATATATATATAAAACTATAACTTAACTGAATACTTCTGTAACTACAGTATGTAAATATCCCAAAGTTTTTATTCATTATTTAAAATTTTATCAGTTAATTAAATACTAAATACTGTTTTAATTAAGTAATTAATTCTAAGATTAACATTAACCAAACTTATCCCAATCAATTTATAGATAGTAACTCGTGATCTTACCAGATAAAACAATAGAGATAAGACCAAGGGTCAAGGCCTTCCATGTCTTTAGAGCAATGAGTGCAAGCGCCAGGGGAACTAACACTGACGCCTTGAACTTCAAGCCGAGTAAGAAAGGCAGCAAGATCTTCTTGACAAAGCCGTGTTCTGTAAATAAAAGCCAAAGATTATTTATATGCAAATCTGATAACAAAATAATTGCAACTTTATAATAATTCGAGTTCTTGTTTCACTCACTAGACTTGATTCTCAAAGGTTTGGGGAGCTTGATCTTCTTCTTTCTGCCTTCAAACTCTTCGACTTCCTGTTCCCCATCCAAAGGCATGTTCAACTCTGACGGAAGATCAGCCAGAAGAGACCTTGGCACGTATTCCGAGGCAGCGGACTTAGTGATCTCTTCAGGGACTTTCACTTTCAGGGTGTGTGTTTGAATGAAACTATCGACTTGGTCGAACATCTTGTACATTGGATCTTTAGCCATTCTAGGATCAACTTCTCCATCTTCTTCGACAGTTCCAGTCTTGATGATGCTGAGGTCATCCGTAATCTTGATCTCATCGTCGTTGGACACTTGAGATATCCACTGCAGGGTCCTAGGTTTCACACATTCCACCGAATACTGACTAAGGCATTCATTATAAATGTTTTTGACTAAACTTGTGGCCGAGTACGTTTGAGCACTACTGAAGGCGGCTAAAGATAGAAGCACTAGGAATTTGGCCATGTTGCACTTTTTTATTTTCACCATTTGTTTTTGTTTGACGGCAGAGGCGACTAACTGCCGTCCGATGAACGATCACAATGTATGCCAGGGAAGTTCAGGGCTTGGTTTATATACGAGCATTAATACGTGAGGTGGTGCCAAATGCATGGAAGTACCATCTTCGGCGATATATGTGCGATCGTACGCATGTGGTTCATGTTAATTGTGTTTGTTAGTGACATTGTATTGGAAAACTATTACTTTGTACACACCCTATGGTAGAACCTTGACTTTAATCCGTTCTGTAAAAAAAAATATACGATCTTTGACCCTAAACTTAAAACCACTGTACCTACCTACTTAAATAACCTGTTTACCCGGTACCTAAATATGCATTTGAGAAGGGATGGACGAGCCTAACACAGGAAAGAGATAAGTGGAAGAGATTGGGGAGACCTTTGCCCAACAATGGGACAAAACAGGCTACCAAAAAAAGGTACCTAAAATGACCTAGGTACTAAAAATGGTCTTTTTTTGATATTGCTAGGGATTTCGATTCGAAGGAATGTCGCCAACCGTCGGGCGATTGTCTTCAATTTGTCTAGCGCAACGGTCACCGACTATCGCAAATTATTGCGTGACATATGTCAATTTATTGTCAATCTGTCACAAACTGTCGCGTGACCGTCGCCGACGGTCGACATCCTAGACTGGGTTAATAGAACGGTTACCATAATACTTCGTGATTTTGTGTCGTCTTCATATTGGTCACATTTAAGAGAATCGACATTCAGACAACATGTTATGGTATACTTAACATCTCTACTCCAAATTAGGAGGGACCAAGTAAAATTTCGAGGTAGGCACTAGAATGGACTCCTCAGTGAAAGAGGAAGCATGGTGTCGACCACAGCAGACACGGGGCCGATCGGTAGCAACAGAAATACGCATTGCTCCAGACAGAACAGAACGAGATAGAGAAATACTGTAGCGACCCTCTGCCCTACCCAGGAGATATAAGACAAAGAAAAAAAAAATTGAGTACAAGGTATTTCCCACAAGGCATGGCCTATTAACTTCGTTTTCGAACTTTAGAGATTAGTTTGCTTGTTTTCCGCCTATGATGTCAGCTTTTTTAAGATACAGAAAGGCATCTGTACATGCCTTCGAAACACGGAAGAGCTCGTGAATTTTTTTATGCTACTAATGGTCACCTATCCCAGTGGATGGGTCGAATCCATACAGGGTTAGGTGGTGGTTTTTGCAAGTTAAACAACACACTAGTGTTGTTTAACTTCCGAAAGCGCTAGCAATGTGTATTGGGGTCTGAGAGGAAGTATGCATTGCTAGAGCTTCTGCAAGTCAGGTCAACGAGCTCTGATGATATTCCAACCGAGCATACAATAGAAATTGTTTAACCTAGCAAAGTAATGTAACATCAAGGTTGTGTAAAAGAAAAAGTAACAAAATAAGATCAGGTTAGTACATTGCTTACGTAACGAGACGTTTCTTATGATTTACATGCAGCCCATGGGTTTAAGTGAAAGATGTCCGGCAAACGGATGCGCGGACGCGTGATTGGGGTTCTAATTAGAGGAACCATACCGTATGCTAGTAGGGAGTATATGATGAAAGGAATTTTGGGACTTTTGAATGAATTAGTGGAAAAGTGGGTCAGTATCGTCCTCAAATTGCAGACGTTCTAAAAAAAGGAGAGGTAAAAAGTACCCGTAACCGAAGGGCATGTATGAAGAGATTGATGAGTTTAGATGAAGCAAAAGAGGTTTGTCAGGATCGTAGCAAGTGAAGGTCTATAGTCTCTGCCTACCCCTGCGGGAAACAGGCGTGATATTATGTATGTATATGTATCGTCCTTAACGAACGTACCGCAACCAGATCACAGATATTCTTAAAAAGGAGAGGTCAGAAGTATCCGTAACTGGCGGGTATGCTTGAAAAGTGATGAGTATAGGTGAAGCGAAGGAGGTCTGTCAGGATCGTAGCAAGTGGAGGTCCATTGAATTTGCCTACGGCTCTGGGAAACAGACGTGATAATTATCTATGTAGGTCAAATATATATGGCTCGGAAGAAAACAGAAGAACAATGTGATCGCAAACTTCTTATATCTAGTGTTAATTCGAAATTTTTTAATTCGAAAAATCTGTTAACAATATTATTTATATTGTCATCAGATTTTTCGAGCCTTCTAAAGGCATTAGAATTTTTATCTATACCTTCTCGTGTACCTAAGTATCGAATTCGCAGAACAAAGAATTTTATTTTATTATAAAATTTATATAAGCACACAAACACATTACATACAATACAGAACAATAGAATTTTGGAAATATTAGAAAAAAAACTAGTAAGCACGCAGCATGGCCAAATACACGAGAGCAAGTAAGATATAACAATACTTTTTACAATATAGGTAGTGCAAGGTAAGTCATCAAAACAGGTAGGTTTTCTTAACTCATTAGTTAAGAAAACCTACCTGTTTTGATGACTTACTGAAGCAATAAGTAATATTTTTGTATGAAAAATTTGGATTGAAGACATCAAAATTGGCGTTACATTGTCTCAATTCATCCTATACAATGGGATTAAAAAATGATAGGTTATTTTTGTACACGTCAAGGCAAAAGATTTGTGCAAGCAAAGAAAATCACTCTATCACACTAATATTTTAATGGCGAAAGTTTATGAGTCTGCGTGTGTATGTTTATTACTTCTTAACGCGCAAACGGCTGGCCCAATTATGATAAAATTTCGTATGCAGCAAGTTGACACCCTGAATTAACACAGCTACTTTTTCCGCGGCTAACACCGCGTTTAACTTTATAATGAACTTAAATAGTAACTTAATAATTACGATTTATCGACGTCAATTTTTAATTGGTCATATTGACTATCGTTCGTGGTCATACGGTGTGACTTATTCACAGATTAATATTTATTAATATAGATTACGTTAGTAATTATATTATCTTTGATATAGATTTATGGTCACCCTACCAACGAACAGCAAGCAGAATGACATTATGGGAGTGTCTCGTAATTGAATCGTAAATGAATGAACAGCTGATTTATTTATTGCGTGCCCGCCGCGTGTTGACGACAATGTCAAACAAGGTCCTGCAACCTGCTACAAAATAACATTTTTTTTTACAAAAAATACAACCGACTTTATTTTCTTTCAGGAGTTTCTTGCATATCTTTATCGTTTATTCACCAAATAAATGTGAGACCAAATTGAGAATAAAGGCTATCAAATAAAAAAAACAATCATCAAATCAGCCCACGGTTGACGAAGATATCGTGCAATATACATACAATAATAAACTTACATAAAAAAAATATACAGTCGAATTAATAACCTCCTCCTTTTTTGAAGTTGGTTAAAATCTGCACATTTTTTAAGCTTTTATTTTACTTTCAATGTATCTTGTATCTTTATCCTTACTTCCTTACGATCATTACTACCACTTGTTTATTTTTGTTACCACTGCACGCTTCAACCACTAAACCTATTTAGATGAAATTTGATATGATTATAGTTTGACACCCAGGGAAAGACATAGGATACTTAGTTTTTATCCCGAAATTATCCACGGAAAGCGAAGCCCCCGGGGAGCGAAGCCCACGGGCACAGCTATTGTATGTATCTTATACTCGTAAATGTTTGATTTGGTCAAATCTTGCAACTTGCAACTCAATTTCAACCAGTTATCCTCAACCGATTTTGCTGAAATTTTGCATACTTGTGTAAGTTGGATGACAATACAATATTATGAAGTCCATTGACTTCTAATGATGGAGTCGGGAGATATTCGACGGAACTCAGATAAAAAACAACATAACTTGATTGAGTAGGACTAGTTTGATTTGACTGGGCGAGCAATTTATGGTAGACGTTGCCTAGGATCATCTGATAACGGAGACGGAAGGTGGTTGATGGAACACAGTAACAAAACGATGCAACTTCATAGAGTTTGAGCTTATTTGGCCTTACAATAAAAGTTTTTTTTTTCAAACAACTTGTTTGGTACTATGTTTGTCAAAATCTGATGTTGTTCTTCTTACATGCCTAGTTTGGGAGAAGGAGAGTTGAAACAGAAATGTCTCTTTAAATATGATAGATTAAAATTAAAGATCTTCCATGCTAGCCTAGGAGAAAAGATAAATCTTAGAATGTACATACTTTTTTTTAATTTTTTAATTTTTGGCTCGACGCCGATGCGTATTTAGCCATGCTCACGATAATAGAAAGTGGGAAACAACAATTGATGTGAAGTAAAGATATATATGCAATCAAAGGTTGGTATAGATCCTTTGATTGCTTTAAGGGAGCTTCTGGCGACAAATCTATACGAGTCCACTGGTTTTCATAGCCGATTGAGTGGCGGACGGCGCCTAAAGACGCCCACCGCAGTCCGCAAATAAATATCACTACAGCCGCACTATGATTGTCCACTTTAAACATTTCACATATTGTTCATGAGAATGAGCATTTATAAAACCAAACCACACCAATTTCATATTATTAAGTCCACTAGAATCAATTTGCAAAACAATTTAAAGCAAACTCCAACTGAACTCCTTGACTTCCCGCCAAAAACTCTAGAATGTACCTACTTGCTGCTTCTATACCTGCACAGATCAAAAAGCGATAATGGGCGAAAATCGCCTAGCAAACCTATCCCTGGATGCAAGCCACTCTCGATCGGCCATTTTGGAAATCTTTAGGAGAAGACTATGTCCAGCAGTGGACGTTATGCGGCTGAAATGATGATGATCAAATCCATTGCTATTTCGATTCCTTTTTCCACTTTCTCACTATCGAACTGAAAGTGGCCTTTTGGTATTGTGGCCCTGGGCTCTGTTTATCTAGAGCCGCAAAGCCCCAAAATGCTCCATCTGATCCATTAAGCACAAAAAGACGTAGTAGTGCCATTCATGGCATTACTATAACATCATCCTTGTATTTCCTTGTGTGTGAGGGTAAGTGCAGTTTTTATAAATAAACGATTTACTTATCTTTGTATCTATCTATCTACTTTGATCCCAAACCAAGCATGGAACCCTGCAAGTAATATGACCTCGTATCTTCTGTACGAGCGAAGTTCGTGCCATATATACCTACTAATTATATTATCTGATATTATCCCTGGGTTAAGGACATCCGCCTAAATAATATAGTAACATACAAATATGTAGACTTAATTGATTTAACCTCAAATCGTAGAGTTAATATTCTATCAACGGTGGCAGCGAAATCGTCCTAAATTCTTAGGTCCATCAGTATCAATAGTTTTGATTTCTATATCTGTTGCCAGGTGTGATTAGTTAATGAGTTTCGTCCATGCTGGTCTGGAAAAAAACAAAAAACGTAGAATGTATGTACGCCAGCTGTTTCTCGCGCAGATTATAAAAGCCGATCAAGGGTGAAAATGCGAATCATGAAGCTAGGCGATCCGGCTGGCAACCCATTACTATTTCGATTACTTTTTCTACCTTCTCGCCAAAATCTATGCTACCTGCCAGCCTATTCAGATAAATAAAATACTCTGTTTGCCCCATTAAGCATAGATAAAACCACCTTATTTTGAAATGTTATGAACCTATAGCGCTTTCGGTTAGGAATACACTAGGAATGCTGAACTATTTAAGATACTAATTTGCAACTAGCTAAACCTACTTCGGTCAAAGTTAAGAAAAATAAGGTAAGCAAGCCCACCTGCCTACTACCATCATAAAATATCACGCTGAAAATGCGCGAAAGTCCTGTTAGGTATAGGATGATGTACGCAAATAATAATGTACACATGGACGGGTGAGTAATGTTTTTCGAAATAATGTACGTATAATTTCGAAAAACATTACTCCCATCCCAACAATCGGGTAAGAAATGATACGTTTATTGTCTGTGGACCTGTGGAAGCATTCTTGAACGAAAGTCTATATTTTCAAGATGGCGCACAAACGTCAAGGCTCAAGCGTCAACTGTCATTCACGCTCGGTGACGTACAATAATCGCTCATCTTTAGAGATAGAAATCGCAAGATAATTGCTAAATAAAACCTTCCTAGCCTCTAACTGTGAAGTAAAATCACGTAGAAACTATGATATACTATTAACGCAGTGGCAGATAAACTTTTTTTTCGTATTTTGGACTTTGACTTGGTGTAAGTGACAATGGCGAATAATCGTATTCCTTCTGGGCCCAATACGCCTGGAAGTCAGCAAACACCCACGCAGCAAGGGATAAAGATATTTATCCAGAGGGACTATTCAGAGGGCACAGCCGTCAAGTTTCAGACGAGGTTTCCACCGGAGCTCGAAGACAGGGTAAGTGAAAGTGTCATTGTTTATCTTTTGGTCCTTGAGTTGGTCTGGTGATCTAGATTTTTGTAGTCGTGATTTATGAGATGAGATGCTCATGATTTCATCTTTTTGTGATGGGCGAACACCACTGACAGATTTATTTTCCATCTACCTTTTTGCAATGGCTACCAATATTCCTTATTGTAGCCCTTATTCCACTTTTATGCAGTGTTGACAAAGTATGTCAGCTTGTTTGACTTTATGCTGTCCATTATAGTCTCATAATACACATTTCCTCTTGGCAATTACCAACACTCCACAGATTCCTATTGTGTACATCTATCTCTTGATTGATTCAAGTTTATTTAAGTCAACCCCTCTGGGTATTGTATTGTTGATGTAACAGAGATGTATAGTTAGCAGAGAATGGCAGCATAATTCTCTGTACAAGGACATTATTATATTATCTACAATGATCATCCTTCCTTAATTTGAAGAGGACTTTAGTCCAATTGTGGACTGATAGGCTGTGGGTAAAGAAGAAGAATCGCATATCTAAGCCCATTTGAAAATATGACAGGTAGCTCTCGCTCTAATCTCTGTATATTCCCAGTTGCATCCTCAGCTGTAATGCTGTCATGATCGGGGTCTGTTTTCTGGCTTTTTGAAAATATGACAGGCATGACTGCTCATAATTTGATGTTGAATTGGGTTAACCTTTTGATCTATATTTATATTATCTGTTACTGAGAAATACTGAACCTAAGCCAATACTCCTAAGTATCCCGTGTTCAATAATTTCTGCCTCACCATTATAATATTTGGTAGACTAGCTGTACTGGCTTTGAATAAGTGTTTTGGAAAAATTTGTCTAACAAAATATATGTATGTAACCTACATTAAAATTGCCACACAAAATTTTGAGATTAGTCTACCTCACGATACAGGGCAATAGGGAGGGATGTGGACTGGGTAAAAATTATTATTTCGTTTAGTCCATCAACTAGATTATCCAAAACTATTATTTATTTGTTTAAAAAAAATCACAATGATACAGCATTAAAGTTTCAAACTGGGGGTGATTTAAATCATCTTTTGGTGAAAATTGTACCTAATTATGACGTCACTCAAAATTTTAATGCGCTGTATCTTCATCATTATTTGCTAATCAGAGAATAGAAAAATATGTGTACCATATTTTTTTAGGTCTTTAAGATTCGCAATACCTTCTTTCAGTCTTTGAGTTAGACACAATAGTAAAACAATGGAAGCCCCATTATATGGTGCCATGTGGGTCTTGACCGTTTAATAATCTACCTAATGAGCTAGGAAAATATTTTATTGTAATGCTAAGGATCTTAAGTATTTACAACACTAAGTAGATTAACAAAATAGTCTTAGCATAGTTTGTTTAAAGCTACACTTATAATAATAATAGCCTTTTTTCGGACTTTTTACACATAACAATACAAACAATATACTTAATTTAATCTATTATTTTCTTTTTGTCCGTTTGTTATTGACAAAGGCCTCCTCCAATCCTTTCCATGTCTCTCTGTTTCCAGCTTTCTTAATCCAGGTAGCTCCAGCAACTTCCTTAATGTCATCTACCCATCTTTGACGACCTCCATGGCATAGTGGTCGCCATGCTAGTCCGCCACCCAGAGGTCCCGGGTTCGATTCCCGGTTAGGGCAAGTTGGAAAATAGCCTTTTTCAAATTGTCCTGGGTCTTGGATGTTTATCTATATATGTATTTGTTATAAAATATAGTATCGTTGAGTTAGTATCCTAAAACACAAGTCTCGAACTTACTTTGGGGCTAGCTCAGTCAGTGTAATTTTACCCTATATATTTATTTTATATATTTATTTATTTATTTATTCTTTTGCAAGGTCTTCCTCTTTTACTTGTCAAGTGTCTTGGGTACCAGCTCATTATCTTTTTGGACCCCAAAGCTACATTTACTCATTACTTATAATATTAACTCAACTTACAGATAGACCGGCAGTCATTTGAGTACACTATGGAGAAACTAAATGAACACTTCGACATGGCAGAGTCAGCTGACTGCAGTACATACTGCGAAGGATGCCTCGCGTGTCTTACGGCATACTTCATTTATATTTGCACAGAGACTCATTATGAAAAAGTAAGTTGTTTAAAATTTTATAATTTACATCTACATAAAAGTACTCGTTCTTTGATGCTCAAATGTGGCCTCTTAATAGAGCACAAAGGTTGAACTGCAGGTTTGTGATTGAGGTTGGTAGAGCATAGCATACCAGGTTTTCATCATCATCAGGTCTTTTTAGTCTCTACTGCAGGAGCATGACCTTCTCTGTACTACTCGAGCCATACTTGGGCAGAGCAGCCAGAGGATTTGGCCAACACTCTCCACTCTGGCCACGCTGGGTTGAAAAGGTCTCACTGATGTTTAGCTTATATTACCTAAGTCGCCTTCTATGACATCCATGGGAAAATATAGAAGGGACCAACAAAAAAAAATTTAATGATAGAAATACCATAGACCAACCAACACGACCATTATATCCACTTTCTGTGTTCTGATATATAGCAATAGGGGAGAGAGGTAGACCTAGAAAAAAGTCTTAACAAATTAACACATTTTCAAAAGGATTGGAATAGAAATAGCGAATAACAGAATTGGAAGCATAGAGGGCTCAAGGGAGGCTACCTTGTATATTTTAGCTTTTCTGTGAGTGTCACTGGTAGTTATTGAAGTCAACTTTTTTGTTTGAAAATAATATTTTAGAAGCAAATATTATTTTTGCAGCAAAAATACAAAAATATGGTGCTTGTTGTCAGTGTCATATGAATAGATTTTTCAACTTATCACAGCTATGTTTTTGCAAAGTTATCGTAATGAATAAGCCCATGTATTGTATGTAAATGTGGGAATGTCTTTAAATCCTGAATGGTCAAGCCAGACCTACCTACATATCATTCTGAGTCATACAATTAATGCAGTTATTAAGTAAGTCAATTGTCAATTCTGTGAAGACTTAATCTTTCTCAAGTGTTATTATAAACAGGAACTCTATTTTATCATGGTTATATAACTTTAATTAATTGAGTGAAAGAGCTTAATGGAATAATTATAGGTCATCATTGAATTTAAGATTTAAATATATTGTTGCTCTTCAACTTTTTCTTATAAATAGTTTTAAAAAAAAGCTTGAAAATTTGTGCTTGCCCGACATTATGATACATACTTAACCATATGCTTTTAAATAGGAATAAGTACTTTACCTAATTTAACATTTAAACAAGCAAAGAGATGACAAAAAAGCATCTTTAATACTAGCTGGGAATCTATTTGCTGTTATTCAGTTCCTATTTTTTAGGGTTCCGTACCCACCCAAAGGGAAAAACGGGATTATTACCAAGACTCTGCTATTCGTCTTTCTGTCTGTCCGTCTGTCATCGAGCTGTATCTCATGAACCGTCATAGCTAGACAGTAGAAATTTTTAAAGATGATGTATTTCTATTGCTGCTATAACAAGAATTAAATATTTAAATGGGGCTTCCGTACTTTGATTTTTTTATAGATAATGGTAACACTTTATGCGCGAGTCCGACTCGCACTTGGCCGGTTATTTATTGTGATACATTTTGACCTATCTTTTAAAAACAGACAACACAAATAAAATCAACATAATAAATTCAGAATAGTGTGTCCACCCAATTAGTGATAAAAATATTTAATTTACTTCTAACCAGGTACTTTTTCACTTTTACAGCACTTACGAAAAGTATCAAAATTCATAGCAACACAGAACGAGAGGGTGTACAATCCACGTGGGATCCACATCACAGACCCCATCTTACGGGGTCTACGAGTCATAGAGATCACTGTGATAGACATCCCAAACTGTCAGAGCCCAACGGGTAACTCCAACAACACACAGCTCAGGCATACTTGACCACCACACGAAAACAGGGAGTTCTTCATGTAACATACGCGATATTGGTTCTAAAATCATGTTATAATGTAAAAGAGAGTTTAATAATGGAACAAATTGACAGTTTTTGTTAGATACTTTTTTTGTTGACGTTGGTTAATTTTTAAAAAGTTAATAAACTTGTGTAATGCTCTACCAATAAACCTTATGTACTTCTAGGAGCCGTTATTTTAATAACCATTTCTGGTTAAAGCTAAAAGATAGGACAGAAGTGGCGCCCTCATTTAAAATATATTGTTTAACTAGCTGAAGCCCGCGACTTCGTTCGCGTGGACTTTATGTCTCTGGAAAATGATTATCAGGCTGAACAACTTTTACTAAGGCGACATTTTTATATCTCTTATAGTTTAGCTGGACCATTATGGTTCTGCATCAGGCGTTTCATTTTCCAAAATCATTTATACCCTATATGTTGCCCAGGCTTAATAGCTATATAACAAAAAAAGTTGCATTCAAATCCGTCCAGTATTTCCGGAGATTAGCGTGTACAAACAAACAAACAGACATACAGACAAACAGACAGACATTTTTTTTTAAATTCTTACTCTTTTACTATGTCTCCATCGCCCCCAATATTTTTTTTTGGAAATATATTTAATGTACAGACACACTTTTTTTACTGTTTTATTATATGTATAGATATAGATTATAAATGTGGTGACAACGGCACCATTCGCCGACTGGCCTCCTCTAACCCATAGTATAATAAAACAAGGTATTCTCTTCCCTTGACAGGTGATGACGTAGGTGGAACTTGACTACGTCATCAGTTTGATGTGTTGCCACTGTGTGAAATTGAATTACCCGAGCGTAATGCATTTTTGAACTTTATATACCAATTTCAAATTAATAATCCATTATATCAATTTATAAAATATTGAATTGATGTATCACGCGAGATACTAAACAGCTAAGTTACTTAATATTTTATTAATTAACCTGAACTAATTGTAAAAGTCCTTAAATTTACTGAAAAGAACAATAGTGGCAACACTTATCGTGGCGTAGTCAAATTCCATCTCGGGAAGAGAATACCTTGTTTTATTATACCATACTCTATCCGACCATTTTTGTTTTTATTCGCTAAAACATTTAAATTTCCCGTAAAAATTATAAAACGATACGCATTATAATAAATTAGTCATCTTGCGCCACCTGTCGAAATTTGTCTACCAAATATTAACGAAAAATCTGTAATTTAAAAAAAAAAACAGCACATGGGTGCCGTTTGTATGGAATTGACTGCGAAAAAGACATAAATCCATGCAAACAAACTTCTAGGCTTTTTTTTTCGGTAATTTCGACGAAGATCTTGGTTTATTTACTATATGATACATACATACATACATAATAATATCACGCCTGTTTCCCGCAGGGGTAGGCAGAGACTATGGACCTCCACTTGCTACGATCCTGACAAACCTCTTTTGCTTCATCTAAACTCATTAATCTCTTCATACATGCCCTTCGGTTACGGGTACTTTTTACCTATATGATATGTAGTCAAAAGGTCGATAAAGGGTGCTTTCGTTTATTCAATCTTCAAGTTTAGGTACAACCAAATATAAGAATTAAACTGCAATTACAATTTACAGTAATATACTTACATTTCTTGAACTTAAAAATTTAATCTTTCAGAAAAGCAATTTTTATGAGCTTTTGAGTGTTCTGTTATCTCTTGAAGGATTCATTTAGCTCAATTACCAGTGGTCGAAATTAAATGCCGTTTTATATCTAATCTGCCTCTAGAAAATAGTAGATTGGGTTACAAAAATTCAGTTTTATGCAATTAAAATTTTGTTTATTTTTAGGCATTACATAGACCTTTAAATTATTTTATGACTAACCTTTGGGAGTATTATTGGTAGTCTGTCTAGCCTTTAAACGCGTTTCTGGTAGAAATGGTCACTTTTGGCAAAAACAGGTTTTAAAACTAGATAGACCAACTTAATTACAATGAACGATTGTTCAACGCCACTTCTGCCCTGTCGTCGCCTTAAATTCGTAAATCCTTGTTTCACCTTGTTGGTGAATAATCCAAGAAAGAACAAACCAACAGTCAGATTTATTTTTCAAAATCAACTGATCCTATCTATTTTCTTTTGCATGTAGTTTCTAAATATTTGATGAAAAGTGTCAATTTGTTCTGCAGAATTTATATAACACTATGTACCATACCAATTTGTAAAATAGTATAAAATGACAATAGCATTAAAACATGTTTTAATCTAAATATTTATCAATATGTCCTCATAACGAAATATAGAACCATAAGTTGGCTTACAACTTTTTTTAGAAATAACGATTCGTCGAAACATTATATTTCGGCGTAACGTATCGGTCAGTATGATTCTGTATTTCACTATGAAACTTGTGTAATTTTAAAATTGTATTTAAACAAGTGACAAGGTGAAAGATATAAACACAGGGTTTCTTTTCGATTCAAATAATTGAAATCCTCTCGAAATACTATAACATGTTTTGTGAACCAATATTTTGTAATCTACGGATTGCAACAACTGGTACAATGCCAGTTTGAGGTTATACATAGTATGACTTCTGTAATCTTTATATTTAGCGTTGTAGACATGTGGTCGTTTATTTATGCCATTTTTCTATTTGTGTACTTAGTAATTTAACGTTGAAAACACTGTCACGTCGTACTAAAAGCCAAAAAGGTAACATAGCGTAAAAATACCTACTTTATTTGAAACGCTTTAAAAAAATACTGATTTTAACCAAAACTTTTATCTTGCCCTTTCTTAAATTCGTCCTGAATCGAATCAGCTATTTAGTGCACACAATATTTAATTTTTTATCGTAAAAATCCAGTGATTGGTAAAATCATGATCACATACGTATTTTAGAAGAAAAACTCCACTGCTCGTGACAGTGTAATTTTTTCCGCTCAATCTATACTTTAGAGTACATTCTACAAGAAGTCACTTTAGTGTGGGAATACTCTTCGAGCGTAGTGTAACACGTACCTACTAGGTGATCGGTCGACGCTGGATGCAGGCCGCTTTCAATCTGGAGGGAGACCAATGTCCAACAGTGTGACTTCCTGTGACTGATGATGATATGAACTGGTTTCAGTTGATTGTTGCACATGTTGCAAAGTAATTTGTAATATCAGACTTAATTCATATATTTCATGATAACGTATTTTAATCTCTAAACATTAAATCCAAATTATCATGATGCTTTGAAAATCGAATGATAGTTTTAAATCATTAACCAATATTCTCACTCCAGCTTTGACGTGTAATGTTAAAGTGACTTATGTGGAATTGTACGCATCCATAACTTCTTAACTTCGACTGAATTCCCTTTTTTCCCGTAGCATGTCGAACTCCCTATGCCAAATTGTTCTTCCAGCCTTGTAAGGACATAGTAGATAGGAATAGTAATTGGATGTGGAAGAATTACCCATGTGATTCATATAATTTATGTTATGTATGGCCTGTAACTTTAGATATTTAAGTAAGTGTGGTTTAATGGTTGTAATTCCAAAAACAAACAATGTGCGAGTTTTTCGATGTAACGTTTTCAAAAATCCCCTAGGTACTGTCATATTTCTAACTTTTTGGTCTTATAATTTCTATCACAGTAGCTTTAACGATTTCAGCTTTTTAAATAAGATATATAACCTGTATTTTAAATGAATTTATTTGTACATGCAATCACAAAAAATAAAATATATTAAACAGACTTTTAATTGTATAGTGATATAATATATTTATATAATATCTAAAGTTTATAAGGCCCGTATCTTACATTGTTAACACTGTACAGATCACCTTAGATTTTTATACGAATGTCATGCATTTGTTCACTGTTCTGAGAGATTTCGGCACTATATGTACATGTAGGAGTCCGTCTGACGTCTTCACCCTAAATAAAAACAATAAGAAACTATTTTCGTCTAACTGGATAATTTATAGTCTTAACTAATCTTCTACCACGACAATTAAAGAATGAGTTATTTAGGCGATACCGAAGTTTTATTACTAGTTTGAATTTCATTGAAAATAATGGTTTTATAATTTTGTTGCAAATTTGTAAATACATACAAGATATTAAGACTATCTTTATGCAAAGTTTTACCATTGTCAAATGACAATATGGCTTAGTTTAAAAAATTAACAGTTGCAGTTTTTGTATTGAAAAATGAACAAACAAAGAAACATGTATGTATGATATCGTTTGCTAGTTGATAAAGATTAGCTTTTGGCCTTAAGGCCGGCATTTACTTGAAAGGTAATGTAGATGTATGTTTTAATATATTATTTTTATATTGTGTGTATCATTTAGCAGTTATTTGTATGTAGTTTTTATGTATTCGATTTGAATGGTTTGTATGTAACGGCTCAAAAGGCAGATTTTAATTGGTATACGAATTTCTAATAACAAATGTCTACTTTCTCATCCCTTTGAAAGATACTGACAACCACCACGTTACCAATTCACCACAATATTACCATCGAATTATAAAAATTTCAAAAAGGTACCTACCTTTTGACAAAACAATGTATATAGGGAAATTTCTCTTCCCAAAACAAGTGTGGAAGAATGGTAAACTTTTAGAAATTGCGACAGTGAGACATATATTTTACGAATTTTATTAAAGTCATCCTTTAAAACTATTTTTTAATTATTTAATTTGTAACTCGTGACTAGAAAATGTACTTAGGTAATGTTATTAATATACCTGATTGCCATGACTGTGCGTGAAATCTGCCTCTAGAAAATAGTAGATAGGGTTACAAAAATTCTTCAAGTCAAAGACTGTCTTGCTAACTCCATGCAAACTATAAAATATCACATTATTTTCCATTATTTATTTAATTATAGTAGCATTTTTAACGTTTTATACATTTGGTACGATCAATATGGGTAATTAGCCGGGTAAATGTAAACGTACATATTTTACAGACATCTTGGTTAATTTAGCCAGCGGATTGGCAGCCTAGGCCGTTCCTTGAAGGCCAGCGCCCAGTTGGATGCCTAGGCCGATGATTAATTACTACTATAATTGTTCAACGTTTAACAACTTGGCGTATTGAAAGTCAGCCCGTTCAAGATGACTAGGCAATACTTAGCCTGGTGATTCAAATTTAATTTGGATTTTTTCTACTCTAGCGCTAATAGCCGCCAAAATTGTCAACAGCGTAAACAGCTATGACCTTTTAATATTATTTTTTTCCGACTACCAAAAAGAAGGAGGTTATAAATTTGCCGGAATCTTTTTATTCATTTATCTTTACCGATTATCCGAAGACGCCTGGACCTATTTAGAAAATTATTTTTTGTTTGAAGATGGTCCCATAGAAATTTTATCAAATTAGTCATGTAATTTGGGGTAAAGTAGGTTTTGAGTTTTAAAAATTATTCGTTGAAACATCTGATCCTATTACCTATTTTTAAAAGATTTCTTTTACTCCCCAGTTACCTAGTCGTAGGTAAATTAGCCAACAGATTTGTGAATTTAAACCATATACTTATAACAAATCCGATTTAACTCAATCAACCAATCTTGTAAAACGTTGCGTTCAATGACTTGGCTGGTCGTCCTTCAGCCATTTAATTGGGTGCCGGCTTTTACAGAACGGGCTAGGTGTCCAGTTAGCTGGCTTAGTTTAACCCTGTTGGTTAATGCAATAACTTTCTTATGACGAAATGTATATATCAAGAAATCAAGAGCTATATCGTGTATCCATTATAGAGCGTTTACATTTACCCACTTTGATTATATTTGGATCGTTTGGGTAATATATTGATTGTTGTACGTTGACAGCAACATCAGTTGGAACGGTGTGAATTTAGATTGTATTGTTGCTAAGCTTTAAAAGGTGTTACTGAGAGTTGCTGTAAATAGCGACAAGTAAAAAGTATGTATTAATACGATGAGATAGCTTTGAATTTTGTAATTGGGTTGTGTATGTAAGAAATAAATTAAGAACGGATACGAGTTTTTGAATGATATGTATTTAGTTAAAAAGCTATCTCATTGTAATTATTTGTCATTGATTGTTACAACGGAAATGTACTGAGAAAGATTTTGATATATGTATAATAGTGTAGGTAAATATAGTTCTTGCGGAAATATGCGCAGGGTTTTATGGAATATAATTAAATATATTTACACCATTCATGTTTATTTGATACTATTACAGATGATAAGTTCAATTTCAATTAATTAAAATCAGAAAGTTTTTAAATAATTATGAAATCAGTGTCTATGAATATCTTCTCTTTAATTGCATGTTTACTAAGACCAGAAAATCTCTAATCATTTGTAAATTTATTTCGATTAGATCATTAACACTGCGCATTTTTAAATTTCAAGTTCTATAACATTGTTATTAGCTGTATGGTTTCAGTGTAAGAAACTTACATTTAATATGTATAAAATGCACAGATTATTTGAAAATTGATATTAGGTATAAAATCTTAAATTTTTAAATTCTTCTGTACGTACTAATGTTTAGTATTAAGACGAAATAGATTTACTTATTGTAAAATTTAATATGACTCGTATTAAATATTTGAAATTACTCATGTTTTCAATCAATCCTAAACCTAAAGAGATTCTGGTCTGTTCTGTGTATGTACCTAAATTAATTCGATGCCAAAAGTATTGATCGCTTTAGTCAATAGAAATATAAACTTTTTAAATTAAGTATGTGCATATGATGACACAGCATCATCTACTTAATTAAAAAAGATGACATTATCATCAATGATGACATTATTGATGACTGCACGAATAAAAGTAGCCTATATTTTTTTTTAAACCTACAGCAACAATAATTTCTTAGTAAACACATTTTTAAGTTAGGTATTATTAGTAATCATAAATACGTAGGTTTTATTTCTACAAAAATCTTTATAGTGACACAACAAAACCAGACCATAGATCAACTCACACATGCTCTAACTTTGTTCCATCTATAACCGAAGACGAAGTTTTTAACGCCATACGCCAGCTTAAATTTGGTAAGAGTCCTGGGCCCGATGAAATA
Source organism: Acrobasis consociella (assembly GCA_963555685.1). Taxonomy (NCBI): domain Eukaryota; kingdom Metazoa; phylum Arthropoda; class Insecta; order Lepidoptera; family Pyralidae; genus Acrobasis; species Acrobasis consociella. Next base: position 5,906,440 of record OY743127.1, read on the forward strand.
ACATCAGAAGCCTTAAAAATTGGATGGGGGCCTCTACTCCCACATTTGGCAAAACTTTATAATACAATACTAAACTCAGGACAATCTTGATAATCACCAACCTCCCGAACAAGCGGGTTTTCGCTCAGGGTATTCTATGGCTGATCATCTCCAGACCATTAACCAAGTAGTAGAAAAATACTCCGAATATAATAAATCACTGTATCTAGGATTTGTGGACTACACCAAGGCTTTTGATAGCGTATTTCACGAATCAATATTCAATGCATTATACAAACAAGAAGTAGAAGAACATTACATAAATATAATTACTAGTAGTTCGCCACGAACTTAGACCTCGCGATTATATCTTCTACTACCAAGCAAAGCAAGCAAGCCATCCAATACCAAGACAATTGAACACAATTAACCGACTAAACAAATTAAACAAAACTTTAAACAAGCAAGACAACAAAAAGTCATAAGATTCTAGAAAAAATCAAGTCAATCTTGTAAACTTATGAAAAAAAAAACCATAGCGAGTTCTAAGAGTTTTAAAATTTTTGTTGGACATCTTATTGTTTTTTTGTAAACTACTTATATGGTATTGAATGTTCGCAACAATATTTGTCAATTTTCTTCTTTTCTTAAAAATAGTGGTCAAGACATTGGCCTTGTAACTCTGAAGTCGCGGGTTTAATTACCACGGGAGACTGCATTTTTAAGAAAGTTGTTCAGTAACCCGGACTGAATTCACCCATAAATAGTTTCAGAACATTTTGTAAGATTTGTATTGTTTATCCGTCACGGTTCAGTCAGCTGGACTTCGCGAGTCACCCTAAACCCGTTCAAGTATAACGTATAAAAAAGTTGTCCAGACAAAAAAGTTGTTCATATAAAAAAATTGCGTTTTTATAATGGCAACAAAAAAGTCTAATGACATTTTTGGAAATATTTTGAAATGGCGGATATATGACAGTTTTAAAATTTTAAACCCCCATAATTCCGCCATTTTGAAAAATTTCGAAAAACTGGCTCGACAAAAAAATTCTATTTAGTTGCTGAACCTGCTAACAAAATTTCATGAGAATCGGTTTAGAAATGCGACCTGTAGGCGAGAACAGACAGACAGACGGACAAAAGAATTTTTGGCTAATCTCGAAACTGAGACGCTTCGCTCGCTTCGCTCGCTCGGTCAAAAAATATATACAACAACAGTAAGGCCGATATTAAACTTCAATCTTCCGGTCCATCTTTTCATATACAGAGAGGAGTAAAACAAGGAGACCCGCTCTCGCCCAAATTATTTATTGCTACACTTGAGGAAGTATTCCATCAACTAGCAGAAACCTAGAGAGAGAAGGGCATTGTCGTCGGTGGAAATAGACTGACCAATCTACGTTTCGCCGACGATATTGTCTTGTTCGCTTCTTCCGCGTCCGAGCTCGCAGAAATGCTCCAAGATCTGAGCACGGCAAGCCTGCAGGTTGGGCTTCACATGAACCGGGAAAAAACCCAAATCATGACCAACAGCACGAAACGTAGAGTAACAGTAGATGGACAAGATATACAATATGTCGATGAGTACATCTACTTGGGACAAATAATCTCCTTTGAAAATCGTCAAGAACTGGAAGTCGCGCGTAGGATTGAAAACGCGTGGAATAGCTTTTGGTCAATGAAGGACTTATTCAAAGGTAACCTTCCAACTTGTCTTAAGGGACGACTCTTCGACACCGTAGGTTAGGATAGGCAAGACCTACGGTGCGCAAACGTGGTCGCTGACCAAGAAGCAAAAGCTGAAACTGCAGGTTTGCCAAAGAGCGATGGAGCGCAGTATGTTAGGTATAAAAAGCATAGACGTCGTGTCAGGAACACCATGCTGCGCTCCTTTACGCAAGTGGTTGACGTTGGAATGAAGTCTGCTAAATTAAAGTGGGACTGGACGGATCACGTTTGCCGTATGTTGTCCGACAGATGGGCCCACACAATCACAACATGGGTTCCAACCGACGGAGTGAGATCCAGAGGAAGGCCTAGGATGAGATGGAGGGACAAGTTATCCGCTTTTGACAAAGAATGGCATGAAACAGCTGCAGATAGAAGTGATTGTAAGCAAAAAGGGGAGGCTTTTGCCCCACTATGGGACCTAAACGGCTATTAAAAAAAAAAAACCTAGGTACTGGTTCATGGACTTCATGGTTATTTGTTTGGTTTAACATTTCGTTTAACAAATGCAAACTTACAGTTCTAATTGTTAAAATTGCAACATTACTAACTTGAAAGCAAACAAGTTGGTATATGACTGCCACGACCTTTCATACTCAATGCTATCAAGAACAAAAATATATCTAGTCCAGAACTTTAACATGATTTGAAAAAATATTTACTGTCTAACATTTTTGGTTGCTTACATCTGTAGGAATATCACAAAACGAAGTACCTACTTAAAAGACTACAAGGTAGTCAGGGAGGGATCATGCCAATTCGAATAATTGAATTTTCGACCAAACGTTTTAGTGACACCAAAATAATATCATGTGGGTGGTGCAAGCACCTACATATTTATGTATATCACAACAAATAAACATATTACTGAAAAAGTATTTTAAATGTGGCTCTATCTACCCCATAAGCGATAAAAGACAATAACGATTGGCCATTTGATTATTCGTAGATACGTCTAAAACTCAAAACTTGTTTGAGAAAGTCAACGATTTGCCTCAAATTGAGTCTTGGAACCTCATATTTTTTATTCCGCCAAGTTCTTCTGCAATCAATTGCTTGATAAATGTGATTTTTACGAGCGTTTCTCATCCCCCACGACCTTGTGTTTAAGGGTGCTGCCCTGAAACACGATTCCCTTTGAAAATCGCATTTTATGTTCATTACTACACTTTATTTTGATACAGTTAAATGTTTTTCTTTGGCGAGAGTTTGATCTTTACTTACCTGATAATTATTTAGGGATCAATAAATCTTTTAGCTTTACACTAGGTATCTATACATGTAACAAAACAGCAAAAAAATGTGTCTGTACATAGAAAATATTTCCACAAAAAAATTTTGTCAACAATTTAAAAAAATGTCTGCTTGTCTGTTATTCACGCTAATTACTGGAAATACTGGACATATGAATGAAACTTTTTTTGTTATATAGCTGTTAAGCCTGGGCAACATTGGTATAAATTGATTTTGGAAAATGTAACACCTGATACAGAACCGTAATGGTCCAGCTTAACTTTTTAAAAATAAATATAAAAATAACACATTAGAAAAAGTTGGTCAGCCTGATAGACATTTTTCTGAGACGTAAAGTCTACCCGAACGAAGTCGCGGGCTTCGGCTTGTAATAAAAAAAGCCTTCTAGGCTTCAATTTATTCAAAAGGCCAGTCATATGTTTTATTCGAAATTGTAATGATTGCTGTAAACTTGCTATAAGGAGATAGTAGTAGATTTATTAGAGGTTTAAATACGCAAAGAGTAAGGTGCCAAGAGGTAAGACTCCGCTATTCGTCTGTCACCAGGCTCCATCTCATAAACCGTGATAGATAGACAGTTGAAATTTTCACAAATGATGTTATTTCGGTTGCCAAAAAAATATTTAAGTGGAGCTCCCATTACAAAAAACGTGATTTTTACTATGGTACGGAACGCTTCATGCGCGTGTCCGACTCGTACTTGGCCGTTTAATATAGTTTTGTGCAAAAAAAAATGACAGGAAGGCTCTGACGAGAAAAAAATGAAATGAAATGAAAGAGCACTAAATATTAAGCTTTAACAAAATTCCTGACAGTTAGGGCCTTTATAATTCAATTTTCTAAGTCTTGGAATCATGTTACTTAGAAAGGTTAAGAAACGATGCATTGCAACTAAGTAGGATCCTTGAAATTATCTTTTCGATCTAGGTACCTACCTGCACTTCTTAGGTACTACATCGCGCTGAAAGTGGTCTTTGGATGTTATGTCGCTTGGCCCTGTTTGACTCCTTATAGGATAAACCGTATTAAGTAAATATAACTATCAATCAAAGAAGTTACAGTGGGCCAACGACACATCTGGGCAGGCCCCTCTAGGTACCTAGGGCCTTATATCTTGAGTTGTTCTTAAAACTTAACGACTGCGGAAAACGCATTGTTTGAGTTTTCCAATAGAGAAACACATACGGTGCGTTTTCCAACAATTGAATTGTTATTTTTTTTTATAATATAGGTACATTTGCCAGTAATATTTTGAGTTTAAATGAAATTCAAGATAAATAGGCATTTCTTTGACCGAATGTACCTATTAAATATGGGATAAACCTATATCAGACCTAAATTTGTTTACGCAGCCCGTATAAATTGTTTGACCCAAATCCAGAATCTCAAATTAACTAAGTACATATCAAAAGGTTCACACATTTAGATTTAATATGCTAAAATATGTTCCTCACAAACCCCTTTCATGAACTAAGTACTCGTAAATTACTTTACTGCTTTTATTTCCTTTTTGCAATATTCTTCATTTACAATGTGGAAGGGACATACCCGTAATAAATCAAACCACGGGCTATACTAGATCACTATTAAAATTTCATTTCCATACTAAAGTTTCTTTCAGTGCCGTGCGGCCACTCCAAGTCCTCCCGTGGATGTCGTAGAAGACGACTTAGGAAATACAAGCTAAACAAAGCTTATAAACATCAGTGAGACCTCTCCAACCTGTCTGGCCAGCGAGGAGAGTGTAGGAGAAGTCCTCTGGCCAAGTATGGCTCTAGCAGTACAGAGAGGGTCGTGCTCCTGCAGTGGAAACAAAATGACCTGATGATGATGACTAGAGTTTCTAGCTGGGCAATTTGTATGGGAACGTCGAATTTTCTGTTGGTGACTCGACTGTTATTTAAATTTTATTATGATATAGTTATTTAGTATGTAATTTGATTTATTGCAGGTATATCCCTTCCATGTTGTGAAGGTATGAACGACCATATTAGTCTACTGGCAAAAGATTGAGCATCTAGGATTTACTGCAATAGGAGTGACGACGGGGTCCAAAAAGTAGGATTGTAATTAGTCTGTCTTTTAGATTATCCAAAAATAATGGACCCGTATTTTTCAGTTTGCCAAAAAAGTAAAATTTAGAAAGATACGGAACGTCAAAGTTCAGGAGTGGGGGCGCGACGTCACACATATGTAAAAATCGTGCTTAACTCTCAATGCTTAAATTTTTTTCTCTGAGAAACCAAAAATGACAAAGATACAGCATCTTTGTCATTTTTGGTTTCTCAGAGAAAAAATTTTTACAAAGATACAGCATCTTTGTCATTTTTGGTTTTACAGAGAAAAAAATACGTGTACAATATTTTTTAATAATCTATATTCTTCATGTCTATTGGTTACCGAAGAAAGGGACGAAAGACCAAGTTATGACGGTTAAGTGTGTCCCATTAAATGAGATATTGTGTAGTGATCGCGGCTTTAAAGATCCCTTGAACCATGATACTCGTAGCAGTTGTAGCCTCGAGATCGGTAACATAATTTAAAAAAGTAGATCAATAAAAAAAAATATTCAATCACAAACCTACATGTTTACTTTTTATGAGAGCTAAATTTTCAATAGTAACATCAAATAATTGGCCAAGTGCGTGTCGGGCCACGCGCAGTATAGGGTTCCCCTAAATCGAAATATAATGTTCATAAGCTTATTGACAACCGCGGATAGGCAGATAGACATGGCAAAACTACTTATAAGGGTTTCTCATGAAGCTAAATTAAGTGATGTTCATATAACTTCTCAGTTTTTATATCGATTTTTTTAAAGGGTATATGTTCATGCAAGTTATCATCAGTTAAAAATCTAAATATGGAATCCTCCAGGTGAAGATCAGATCTCAATATATTTTTGTGAATAGATCAAGCATTAAAAATAAAATAGTAGTGTGTTTTTACATTCTCAGCTTTTTCCTTTTTCCAAGATCAGCGTGGAAGTGCTTACAATGTCAATATAATAATATACCTATTATCTAGGAACTTCCTCCTATAGTTATTGCTGTTGACCAATATGGTAATGGTAATATTTCAGGACATAAGAGCACTCCAGCCTACACAGTAATAACCTGTAATTAGATGCCATAAAAAGTTATTTTTCGGTTTACGAGTCACCAAGAATAGGTATGTGGACAAAAATATTTTTATTTTACTCATTAGACAGATTATTGTTAAGTATGGTATGCGTATTTTAAATTTTCTCTGATTAATACAGAAATTGGAATAGAGTGCCTGAGGAGGTATTACATGAGTCGAGATTTGTTGGGATAACGTGATTCGAACTGGTGTGTTTCGAGTTTACGTAGTACACTCGGTAGTGTCTGCCACATCAATGAACTGCTTTATAAATAGACTGAAAAAAACACTACTAAAACTTTGAAGCGTTGTAGGTATCATTGTGATATTTGACTTCCTACCCAAACGAAAAAATATGGGTCATTTTATTTTTGGATATTCTAGTTGACGGATTAAATAAAATAATATATTTTTGAGTTAGTCGCGAATGGTCTTAAATGCAAATAGTCTATATGAAAACTCGTCTAAAACGCAACTCGGAACTCGTTTAAATAGCAACTCGTCTAAGTTGCAAGTAGTCTCTAAACCCAGTCCACATCCCTATTATCAGCTCGATTGATGTTTTAGTCCTGAGTAATTGTTTGGCTGAGTGCTATTTAGATTTTAGACTAGTAGTTCGCCACGAACTTAGACCTCGCGAATATTATTCCAAAGGATGTGCCTCCGCTGCCGGCGCTGATCGCCGAATTGGCTGCCGGCGCCGGTATAACACGATCTGTGTCTGTAGTAAGATATGCATTCTTAAGAAAGTTGTTCAGTAACCCGGACATAGTTTCAGTATATTTTGTAAGAAGATTTGTATTTTATATCCGTCACGGCTCAGTCAGCTAGACTTCGCGAGTCATACTACTAAACCCGTTCAAGTATAACGTATAAAAAAGTTGTTCAGACAAAAAAGTTGTTCAAATAAAAAAATTGCGTTTTTATAATGGTAACAAAAAAGTCTAATGACATTTTTGAAAATATTTAGAAATGGCGGATATATGACACTTTTAAAATTTTAAACCCCCATATTTCCGCCATTTTGAAAAATTTTGAAAAACTGGCTCGACAAAAAAATTCTATTTAGTTGCTGAATCTGCTTACAAAATTTCATGAGAATCGGTTAAGAAATGCGGCCTGTAGGCGAGAACAGACAGACAGACAGACGGACAAAAGAATTTTTGGCTTATCTCGAAACTGAGACGCTTCGCTCGCTTCGCTCGCTCGGTCAATAAGTAATTAATGCATTACCTACTTAGAGTCAGAGATAAGAGTCAAATTTACAAAACTAAAGATATCAAATAAATCACTCTCTGTAAAAAGATTTAAAACTTTTCAGTTTTTAAAATTGTGTTTGTTATATACTTTTACAATGTTAATATTAAACTCTTAGATAATTTTAATAAGGATTCAAATTAAATAAAAACTGTATATTTTTTAATTTGACGCGGTTTTTAGGGTCAGCTTTCGTAAGCTTTTATAATCTGATGGAAAGGGAAACTGTAAAGTAACAAAAAAAGGATTCATGCATGTATTGCACTTTTGAAGTCACTATTAGGTCTCGTGCGTACGAAAGACATAGTAAGATGTCCTAACCACGCTCCCACTTTTATATTCGCGATAATAGAAAACATGTTCTTTATTATCGCTCATATTATCGTTCATAACTTACAGTTTACATTTTTTAATGTAAATTTTTTAATGGAAAATTTAAACTGTAAGTTTGAAACCGCAATTTTATGCAATAAATGATTTATTAAATATACTATTTTATTTATTTAATATACTAGTGTTCTATTCTGTTTGAAATTCATTAGAATTAAAGCAAGAATAAAAATATTGCAAGTTCTGTGTTGTTATTTCATTATGTACCCGATTTTCATGTTGATTTCAAAGAATATTTATTTTTAATTGTAGTTTTTGTTTTATACAATTTATAAACTAAAACATACCCAGTAATATAGCCTATATTAGCACGTGCCAGCCATTCTATTCAACTTCATCATTTGTCATAAACAAGTGCTAACTTTCAGCTCGCTCTGTTGTTCTGAGTTATGAATGTTACCGACTGCTAGCAGTTTTAACTTTTAATAGTAGTAAGTTATAAACATTATTTTTAAAAGTTTTATTTATTACTAGGCGTGGACTTGACTCTGGAAAATGCTCATCAGGCTGAACAACTTTTGCTTTAAGGCGTCATTATTAGGGTTCCGTACCCAAAGGGTAAAAACGGGACCTATTACTGTGACTTCGCGGTGTGATTGTCCGTGTCCGTCCATCTGCATGTCTGCCGTCTGTCTGTCAGGCTGTATCATATGAACCGTGATAGCTATACAGTTGAAATTTTCACAAATTATGTATTTCTGTTGCCGCTATAACAACAAATACTAAAAACAAAATAAAATAAATATTTAAGGGGGGCTCCCATACAACAAACACTATTTTTTTGCTCAATATAAATAATGGCAACAGGTAGGCACTTGAAATATTTACAAAATACTCAGTTGTATTTTTATTTTAATAATAATTTTTAAAAATCTAGATTTTTATAGATAATGGTACGGACTCGCACTTGGCGGGTTATTATTTTATTTCTTATAGTTTAGCTGGACCATTATGGTTCTGCATCAGGTGTTCCATTTTCCAAAATCAAAGGACTAAAAACTAACTTCATCACCAAACTAAACAACCGATGTTGATAAAATTTCTATTGAAACAAAAACAATTTTCCAAATAGGTCCAACGGCGTCTTCGAGTTTTCGGAGAACATACATAAAATATATTAACATTTTAATTAATAACCACCTTTTTTGAAGTCGGTTTTAAAAGACTTTGTGATGAAGTTAAAGTATTTACTAGGCTGTGCTCATTTACATAGGAGGACGAAATATACGTATATCTTTTTAATTTTTCCCTGTGTAATATAATAACCGACCAAGTGCGAGTCAGACTCGCACACGAAGGGTCCTGTACCATTAAATAAATAAATAAATATAAAGGGACAAATTGCACTGATTGAGCTAGCCCCAAAGTAAGTTCGAGACTTGTGTTATGGGATACTGACTCAATGATACTATATTTTATAACAAATAAATATATAGATAAACATCCAAGACCCAGGACAATTTGAAAAAGGCCATTTTTCCAACTTGCCCTGACCGGGAATCGAACCCGGGACCTCTGGGTGGCGGAATAGCATGGTGACCACTACGCCACCGAGGTCGTCAAATCTATAAAATCACGTTTGTTGTATGGTTCTTCAATTTATTCATTGTATTGGTTTATATTCACTTGAAAAATTAGCAAATAAAGCTTATGCTTTGCTTATTTCTAAAGAAAATTCTTCCAGTAGATCCGCGAGAGGAAATGTGAAGAAAGATATAATTGACGTGTACAATACAAATATAAATATTTATACAAGATTCAATGTTTTATTTTATTACGTTTTTAGTCTTTGTTGTTATACTTAGTGGCAACAGAAATACATCATGTGTGAAAATTTCAACTGTCTAGCACTATCACGGTTCATGATATACAGCTGACGTACAGACATGCAGACGGACGGATAGACAGACTAACAGTCAAACCGCGAAGTCTTAGTAATAGAGTCACGTTTTTCCCTTTGAGTACGGAACCCTAAAAGCTTTACACACTCGTTACAGTAGGTAATGAGCGACCGGAACCGGAAAGGGCGAGCGGACCGGAAGTTGTTAAAGGTGTGATACGAACCTTTGTAGGACATCCGTCTGGCAACGAGTGTTTCTTTGTTCACGGTTTCCCATTTCCAAAGACTTAGGTAGGTATCAGTTTCAGTTTTTTTAACCGGCTTAGAAAAGGAGGAGGTTTTATGTTCGACTGTATATTTTTTTATGCATGTTCACCGATTTCTTTGTCAATTGTAGACCGATATTCATTATTCTTTTTTGAAAATTTTTCCACAATTTTTTTTGTTCGGTTGATTTTTTATTTGAAAAGGTGTACTTCCGAGGTAGTCCCATAGAAATTTTATCAAAATTGGTTGTGTAGTTTGGAGATGAAGTCGGTTTTTAGTTTAGAAAAATTATTTGTAAGTTGACTATAAGTGTTGGCACTAATTTCTCTAAACTGAAAACTCGGTAAAAGTTTGTAAAAATCATTAAGATCAGACAACACTTACACAGACGATTCGTCACGAACTTTTTTTTTATGTATGTTAACGATTATTCAAAGACGCCTGGCCCGATTTGGAAAATTCTTTATTTGTAAGGGTTTTACGAGGTAGTCCTATAGAAAATTAATTAAAATTGGTTGTATAATTTAGAGTCGACCACTTCGCCTCTAAAATACACAACAGATTTTAATAAAATTTCTAAATTAAAAAAAAAATATTGCGCGCTCGGGATCCCTCTTAATTACAATCAACGATTGTTCATAAAATAATAGATCTACCTACGAGTATCTAATGCCTGACAATTTGCAAAATGATATTTGTCACCACATTCCGAATTCAGTATATAATACTGAAAAACTTTTCCCAAAAACCTTTATGATACTTATATGAAAAATAATTTTTGGCTGCAAATGTTAGTTGTAAGAAGCGCGGGAAGCTCTGGCGGCGGCGCGGGCGGTCGGCCTCTGCACCCGCAGCGACAGTCCGGTGGATGATTGCTGAATTGCTGCGTCAACGGCTCCCGTGGATGTACTGGTAGCCTTAATTTCTTCTTATTCATCGTCTGCGACTGGCGATAGCGCCAGTGCGTGAAAAAACCTTACTGTTTCAGATACTGTCGGCTGTAGCTGACTCTATACGTGAGTAACATGTTAACTCATTTTAATAATATATCAATTTTCATCTAAATATGTTCAGTGGTTGAAGCGTGAAGTGGTAACATACAAAAAAAATCACTTTCGCATTTGTATTATTAGTTAGGATGAAGATATCGATAGGCTATCGATAATGGAATTATCGTCTAGTCTTTTTAGTCTCCACTGCAGGAGCACGAGCCATTCTGTACTACCAGAGCCACACTTGGCCAGAGCAGTTAGAGGACTTGGCCTACGCTCTTCTCGCTGGCCAGACGGGTTGGAGAGGTCTCATTGATGTTTATAAGCTTTGATTAGCTTGTGTCCATGTATAATATAATGGAGTATAGAGTAACTAAATGTTGGGCGCTGGAAAAATCCTAAAGGTCCTATAATCCTTCCTATCTAGGTTTAATCAAATCGAGAAATGGTGAATAATACATGCGAATAAATCGAGTTAGCACACAAAGGGACTGTGAGACGAATTAATTGGCAGACCCCTGTTTTGCATAGTCATAGAAGATTAATATTGTTTATGTTGTGGGACAAAGGGTTATCTTCATTTGCAAGTTCGACTGTTTATTGGGTTACGCGATTTCAAATAAAAAACCAAGCCTTTTTTAGACGGTTAAAACTACCAACAACAGTTCAACTTTGATTACTAAGTTTGGTAAATAGGTAAGTATAAAATAAAACATAAGGAGGACATTAAACTCTTAAAGTCACTAGTAAATAAAATAAACACATGAAACGAAATGCCGTGTGTTTTCCGGCAGAGTAAAATAGGGCCACTCCAAGTTCTCCCGTGGATGTCGTAGAAGCTTTTATATATCAATGAGACCTCTCCAACCCGTCTGGCTAGCGAGGAGAGTGTAGGCCAAAGTCCTCTGACTGCTCTGGCCTAGTATAGTTCTGGTAGTACATAGAGGGTCGTGCTCCTGCAATGGCGACAAAAAGACCTGATGATGAAATGAAACAGAAACTATCTGTGATCTATCATACCATCCAGATTTACGTTCTGTAGTTATTTTTTGTGTCGTAAAAGGGACGTAAGTCAAAAGTCAATATCAGTCATTTTAATTATAATTTTTGACGTCCTCTGAGACGCAGTCATCATACCACGCTGTCACACTGGAGGTCCCGAGTTCGATTAGGAATCAAGTTACTTATCAGGATCAGGAATGATCTTTTTCAGATTGACCTGAAAAAAACTTTTACCTACCATTTTCTTGGCATAATTAGTATACACATCAAAGCCAAATTGCAGCTTTCTAATACTTATAGTCTCTGAGTAAAACTGCAGACAGACCGGCAGACAGACAGACATAGCGGAACTATAAGGGTTCCTTGTTTACTACGAAACCCTGAAAAACTTTCCAACGAATTGATAATTTCCTCTTTTTTGGAACTCGGTTAAAAATTAAAAGTTCAGATCGCTACAACAAAATAAAAAAGTTAAGAGCACATCCAAAGTTTACTGCAGATAAACTGGAGTCCCATTTTTGAAAGCGAGAGCTATACAATGAACAAATTCAGGCGATCGTTTTCAAAATCTGACATTTTTGACACACATATATACGCGACAAAAAATTCTATGTCTATGTACGCAACGGATATGCAACAATTGGTCTTGAACTCTTGAAAGCAACCTTCGTATTGTATGTCGACTTATTGACTTCACGCTGCTTTTTTTTTGATGTTAAAATTTTGAAAATCATTTTTCATAATATATATTGTTGAAGGTTTCAAATAAATACAGTCTTATCTATCTACAGTCTAATGGGATTTCGTGATATGGAACGCAAGCGTAACTTAGAAAACTATACAAGTTTTGTATTTCGCTGACATCAACGCTCAAAAATAAGGCTCCTGAAACGCCCATCGCTCAACTGTGAAACTTTTATACCGAGTTGCAACAGTTACTGTCCCAGGAGCAATCTCTCGCAAATTTAGAGGCAGCTTGTAAACTTCGTGCTTGAACAAATACAATACATTTACACTCACATACAATCACGCATTTGACTAGTCCAAGTTGAGTTCAAGAGCCTTAGATACATATGCGGTACCTCTATACACCAGTACGAAAATAATGAAACCTTATTCGACAACATAGTTCACAAGAAGCATACTAGATGGCGCCAGTAGTATCGTACATCTCGATCTTAGAGTTTTTGTTGTAACTTGACTACTACTAGTCCAAGAGCCTATGTAGTATGTACTCGTATATTTATTTATTTAAACTTTATTGCACTTAATAAAAAAAAAGTACAAATGGCGGACCTAATGCCATATGGCATTCTCTCCCGGTCAACCATTGGACCAAGCGGAAAATATGTGTGGCGTGATAAAATACTTGAAAAAGAAAACTAAATGTATATCGTACATAAATATGTATATAAAAAGATACATATAAAATTAAAAATGTACCTCTACACCAATACCAGGAACTACAACCACTAATAATGAAGCGACAACCGACAACATAGTTCACAAAAAGCAAACAAGATGGCGCCAGCAGTATCTTACATCTCGATCTTAGAGTTTTGGTTGTAACTGACTACCTCCAACGATACGCCGTTGAAGCCGCAGTTTCTCAGGCGCAATATCATGCCTGACAGGAAGATCTTCCCTTTCGAGCATATTACTTTGCTCCCGCTTGACTAAGATACATACACATTATCACGCCTGTTTTCCCCAAAGTATAAAGAAACTAAGGTCCAAGAGCTTTAGAACTGCCAAATCTTCCTTATTTTCCAAATTGGAAAGGTCTGCGACTTTATAACTTGGTCCGTACAATATTGAGTATTAATTGATACAGTTTTCGGCCTAGAATAGAACGATTAAAAATATTGTTAGAGAAGGTAAGCGCTTATAAAACTTTTCGCATCAATATTTTGCCCAATTGATGTAAGGCAAGCTCTTTGTTAATTGAAATTAATTATTTGAAAGGAAACGAAGATATCCTGCAAGTAAATAGCAGGAGATATTACGTCCCCAATGATGAAGCACTGTGCGTTGCACATTAAATTCTGATGTGTAGGGCACAGTACTTCTTATAGTAGGTACTAACATTAGTCAGTAATTTTTTTCTGCATGTTTATCCTGTTCAGATACAAACACGAGGGAAGACGAAATTAACATCCGCATCCAAAATGCCCTACGATGCAGTGCAGCCCTACATAAAGTGTTGACGTCCAAACTTCTCAGCAGAAACACAAAAATACGGATCTATAAGACGATCATCCGTCCTATATTAATGTATGGGTGTGAGGCGTGGACGCTAACCTTAAAAGAGGAAAGAAGGCTTCTTGTGGCGGAAAGAAAGGTGTTTCGCAAGATCCTGGGGCCAGTAAGAGGAAAAGATGGTGTATGGAGGATACGAACCAATGCCGAAATAGAAGACCTAGTGAGAGAGCCTAACATCATGGGCGAAGTTAAAGCGCACCGTCTTCGCTGGCTAGGACACGTCGAAAGAATGGACGAGGATCGAGGGGTGAAGATAGCTTACCTGGGCCGGCCAACCGGTCGGAGGCCGGTGAGCCGTCCCAGGTATCGCTGGAGCGACGTAGTGATGGCGGACCTGCGCGAGCTTCAAGTTGGCGACAACTGGAAAGAGATAGCACAGGACCGAGAACGCTGGCGTGCTCTTGTGCTGGAGGCCAAGACTCACCTTGGGTCGCTGAGCCAGGATAGTAAGTAAGTAAGTATGTTTATCCTGTGTTGTCTGATTTTAATAAATGAAATTGAAATTAAATTTAAAAGTTTATCTTGATAAAGCCCTAGATAAATAATACCCTTCAAACTATTTTATGAACATCTGTTATCACTTCAAAATGATAACCCGAAGCTTTTCTACCCATATTAAGCTAAAAGTTTTCGATGTCTATCCCGGTAAAAACAAAGACGTAATAATATCGAAGTCGATGTCAAAGGAGCCGATGTAACTGCATGTCAACGACTCTAATGAAAATTGATCGGAGTTCCAATTGACTCGGAGCACGGTGAAATTGGAAGTGGATTCGATTTGAGCGGCCTGTATTAGCACTATGGTTGACGAAGGATACCTCGGTGCGAATCAGTGAATCCCATGTAACGATGTTGTAATAAGCACCATCCTTCATGTTCACTACCTCCTTTCTATCATTTCATTATTTTAAAACTACATTCTTAATTTAATTTTTAAATTCCAGACATTCCTTGCTCATCAGTTTTAACTCATTCCACTTTCACTCCTGTTACGAATAACATACCTTAGCACTTGAAATTTTTTAACAGTTATATTGTATAATAAATGTATTTATACTCTGCTTCTATTAATCTCTTGCTCTCCGACCTAACTAGCTGGGACAGGTAGAGTTCTCACACCCGTATAATAAATCTCTACTCTCCAACAAGTCAAACCTGAAGTGCTATTTTTGAAACGCGGAGTCACCTAAACGAATGATTTTTCCATACAAAAAATCGTTCGTTTAGTGACTCCGCGTTTGAAAAATAGCACCTCAGATACTTTTTTCTAAACGTCAAACCAAACATTTTCTATGAGATTTTCTCAGACCAAATATTTTTATTTGGTCTGAGAAGATTTGTATGAAATACAGCCTAATGACGTCCTAGTTTTTTGGAATCAAAAAGCGCTCTGAATATCAGTTTTTCTGCAATAATATATCTAAAATCTCGTTGAAAATAGATATGATCGTGACAAGTGACATTATCTTGTGACATTTTATTTTATTAACAGTGTGAAATAATTTATTTTTGGTCCAGGAAAGTACCCAAATGCAAGATTAATTTTGTTTACGGCTTTCGTACTAAGTAATATACAAGTTTTTATTCCAAAGGGAGTAAGTAGGCAGAGCTTATGGCCGCTACGCAAGCATATTTTGTACTTTTTTAAAATGCGCTAAACTGATAAATTCAAGCTTTTTACTGGTCTATCATTCTTCAGGAACATGATCGCGGACGAATATTGTTCTGCCGAAGCAAAAAGGGTAAGGGTCTTACTATTGTTTTTTCAAAATCGGAATCGATTATATAACTTAATAGTTATAATAATCTGTTTATAGTTATATTATAATCTATGGGGGTTGAGAATATAAAATACATTATATTATACAATGTCCTTTTTAATTAAGTACAAATATTATAAGAGGTGATTCAGACCATCATTCACCAAAAAATTTCATTTTCCATAGTAATAATATCACGTGACTACTTGGACTTGTAAGAGAACCTTAAATATTTTTTTCTTATTTCGATATACATTCATTAGGAAAATTTGTTTAAAATGATGGACCGAACCACCCCTCAAAAAAAATGTAAGTACTTAATTAAAAAGGACATTGTTTAATATGTATCAGCCATTTGGTTGTTTACTTATATCATGTATTTATATGTTTGTTCTATATCCAGTTTTATTTGTGTGACTTTTCACACAAAAATCACAATCCAAAACATGTGTGAAATTCAATATGACATCACTTTACGATTTTCCTGATCTCTGCTATTAAAATATATAGGTTTAACACCGATCTTTAACGTCTTAACGTTGGTTATTATGTAACCTAAAAATGATCTATAGTTTAACTTTATGATTACGATCTAATAAAGGGCCAACAATATCGGAGATGACGTAATTTCACAATATTGTTGTAGGTGGTACGTACCTACATTGTTTATGTCACTTACAACTTTGCTCTGCGAAGATCTAGTTCTTCTTTTTTTCTTGATTATGGCGGTCAAACTTCGTTGAAGCTTATTTTGCCAGTGTCTAGTAATATATCTTCTTTATTCCTAATCCTAAACCCTTGACTATACAATCAAAGGTTGGTATAGGTCCTTTGATTGCTTCCCGGGAGCTTCTGGCGACAAATCTATACGAGTCCACTGGTTTTCATAGCCGATTGAGTGGCGGATGGCGCCCAAAGACGCCCACCGCAGTCCGCAAATAAATATCACTACAACCGCACTATGACTGTCCACTTTAAACATTGCACATATTGTCCATGAGAATGAGCATTTATAACACCAAACTACACCAATTTCATATTATAAAGTCCACTAGAATCAATTTGCAAAACAATTTAAAGCAAACTCCAACTGGACCCCTTGACTTCCCGCCAAAAACTCCTAGTTATTCTTCTTCTATTTTTAATCTTTATTGACCGAGTGAGTGAAGCGAGCGAAGCGTCTCAGTTTCGAGATTGGCCAAAAGTACAAGTCCGTCCGTCAGTCTGTTCTCGCTCACAGGTCTTTGTCATAATTATGGTGTCATTTTGTAGGAAAATAATTATATAGAATTGTTCCGTCGATTAAATTAAATTTTTCAAAATAGCGGAATTATGGTAGTCGAAAACATAAATTACATTATATTTCAACCATATGGATATTTATTGATGTATGTATTTGATATTAAATAATAGTATCGTTGAGTTTTAATCCTATAACACAAGTCACAAAGTTATACTTTAAGAATAGCTCAATTTATTTACTTTTTTTTAATTTTTAATTATTAATTTATTCATTTAAACATATTAAATTATTGAAGTAATAAAATATTCTATTGAAAAATTAAAAATATTGAGGTATTTGTTTATTTAGTTAGTTATTTAATATTTATTTATTTGTTAATTAATTTATGATTTACTTATTAACCTATTTATTTATTTACTTAGTTTGATACCCAGGGAAGGACACAGGTTAGTTTTGATCCCGAAATTCCCACGGGGAGGAAAGCCCGCGGGCACAACTAGTAAGGCATAAAGGCGTTATACAGAGGACGTTGCTGGTCAATCTTTTTAAGCTCTCACTCTCTATCTTTTCAGCATATTTCCGTTTGCATCTTCAGCTGTAATGCTGAAAACCCCGGGGTCCCCTTTTTGGCTTTATATTTTCCACTTCGCAAGGTCTTGAGCATCCTTGGTTTAAAGACTGTTTGATGACGTCAAGACAGCATTTCTTGGATCTATCACGCTTGCCAGAAAAAAAGACCTTTTTAGGGTTCCGTAGCCAAATGGCAAAAACGGAATCCTTATGGATTCGTCATGTCTGTCTATCTGTCTGTCTGCCCGTCCGTATGTCACAGCTACTTTTTTTCGAAACTATAAGACCTATATTGTTGAAACTTGGTAAGTAGATGTATTATGTGAACCGCATTAAGGTTTTGACACAAAAATAGAAAAAAAAGCAATAAATTTTGGGAGTTCCCCATACTTAGACCATGGTACAATAAAATAAGGTATTCTCTTCCCGAGATGGAACTTGACTACGTCACAAAGTGTTGCCACTGATTGTTCTTTTCGGTAAATTTAAGGACTTTCTCAATTAGTTCATGTATATTTAAAAAAATATTAAGTAACTTAGCTATTTAGTATCTTGCGATTCTCGCGTGATTTATCAATTTAATATTTTATAAATTGATATAATGGATTATTAATTCGAAATTGGTATATAAAATTCAAAAATGCATTACGCTCAGGTAATTCAATTTCACACAGTGGCAACATATCAAACTGATGACTTAGTCAAGTTCCACCTACGTCATCAGCTGTCACGGGAAGAGAATACCTTATTTTATTGTACCATGACTTAGACCTGAAACTCAAAAAAATATTTTTCATCAAACCCATACGTGTGGGGTTATCTATGGATAAGTCTTCAAAAATGATATTGAGGTTTTCTAATATCATTTTATTTAAAACCAAATACTTTGCTGCGCGAGAGACACTTCCAAAGTGGAAAAATGTGTCACCCCCCCCCCCCCCCCTCCGTAACTTCTAAAATAAAAGAATGATAAAACTAAAAAAAATATATGATGTTCATTACCATGAAAACTACCAGCGAAGATTGTTTTGAACGAGATCTAGTAAGTATTTTTTTTTTTAATACGTCAGAAATCATAAACTGCAATTTACCTTTCATTCAATCAGATCAAAAAAATTAAAAATTAAAAAAAAAACATACTACAAGACTTTTATAATATGTTATTTGCTACTACGGAATCCTTCATGGGCGAGTCCGACTCGCAGTTGGCCGTTTATTTAGATTGACCCCAGCTTAATCTTAAATTTGTTACAGAAAATATTATCTTGAGTTAGTATCCCATTACACATCAGGTTGGGTAGAGACCAATACTGAACTGGGTTTCTTTCGGCGTAATCTTCCCAGCAGTGGTCGTTCTGAAACGCTAGCAGTTTTTCTCTTCCTTATGATATAAATTTCCTACATTGAATAAAAAAAATTTGACTTTGACACAACACTTGCTTTGGTGCTAGCTCATTCTGTGTGATTTGAACCTAATTTTTTTTTTATATTAATTTTATTTATTTAAAGAAAAAATGGTTATGTTACTTGCTTTAGGTAGGTATGTTATTTATCTCACTACCATTTTCTATTGTTTTCTGTGTCGGACATTTCGGAAAGGACAGATAATTCCCTTCAAGTGAGATTACGGTTCAATTTGCATATTTTGAATTGTACCATTCGTATCGACAGGCAGTTCTTTTCATTAGCTTTTATTGCTATTACGATAGGGGTTAGAATTACTTGTTTGCTATCCAAATTCGAGCTCTATGACACGACTACGGTCCCAGCAATCGTTTACGGAATACTAATGTTTCTGTATTTTTTTCTCGTAGGCTTTTAGTAAAATAAAAGATTTAAGTAAGTGCTTATCATGTTATTTGTGTTTATCATAAATACGTGGTCCTACTAACTCATTTATATTACCTACTATATGTTTATAAAAAAGTGTAAGTTGAACTCGCGTGAACAGAGTTCCGTACAGTGTCAAAGTCAATCACATTTGAAATTCTCACAGTAAGACGCGAGTTAGTGGTGTTTTAGTGAACTATTTTCGGTAATAGAACGTATTACGTACATTGAGTTTACCACTTTATTTATAATTGATAGAATTCTTATAGTTTTTTCCGTAATCTAAAAGAAATATAGTTCATTGCTTGTAGATTATGTATTTTTTCAAAATATTAGGCTTAGTAATTTTGGTGATCAGGGAGGAATTGTCAATTTTCGTATTTTTTATGAATAAAATCAAAACTATTTATTTTAATATAATAACAAATATAACGAGCCCGTTGATTTGATAAACGACTGGTGACGAGAATAAAAGTTACAGAATTGGCGACGTGCCGTCATTTTGACGTACTGCTAAAAAGCCAAGTTACAGGAGACTAGTGCATGGGGGATGAAATAAAGTACTTTACGTACGAGATGACTTTCTTTAAATAATAAAATATTTTTGTTATACTCTAATCAAAATGTTTATTAAAAAAATACCAATAAGAACTTCGTATCATCTTTTTGACTTTTTTCGTAGTATGATATCAGCCAACATAAATTTATAAAAAATATCAACGAAAACAAAATAACTAACTATTTTTCTTATAAATAAGAAAGTAATTATAGAAATAAAATCATTTAAGCATATTGATCCCATAAAAAATAACTGAAAAAGTGCGAGTCAAACTGACTCCTCCAGGCTTTTGCTATAAATGAATATAAATTTGATGTAAAATTAAATTTGCTATTATAATTTAAATACCATACATAGACTTCTTATAAGGTTTTCCGTAATTCATAGGTAAAGATGTATGTTTTGTATTTTTTTTTCGAAATGTAAGGCCCAGATAGTTAAGATATAAGGACCGATATATAGGAGGTCTCGGGCAATTCGAGAGAATGGTAAATTTTCGCCTATTTTCATGAATAAATTTAAAACAATTTATTTTAAAATAATAGAAAACATGTATTTGAGACTCTAACATCTCAACTCTCTTAACTTTAAAAATGTTGCAACGTAACGTGCTAAATAAAATACTGACGCTATTAGTGACCTAACGTCAAATTGACGTCGGGTACCCTCTTTCTCCTCACCTATGCGAGTGCGGCATCCAGTTTGATTACCGGAGGACGCCGAACCACTGACCTCCATATATACAAGTACGCTGGACCTATGATTAGCCGGGCCATAGTGAGGCGATTTGATTTTCGCCATTTTGGCGCTGATCGTAGGCATTCGTAGCAGTGGGTGGGAACGGAACTAATATGACAGATGGGACAATGACATCGATAAGTCATTTCCGAATTAGTTACGTCAGATTTAGTTCTCTTCCCACGCATTGGGGGCGCTTCAAATAGGCACAATAAAGAGCTGTCATTTCTTAGGGTATCATTGGTCCAGCGTACATGTATTTATGGAGGTCAGTGCGCCGAACTGACAAACAAGCAGCTACTAAGGGTGACAGGGTCAGGGAACAAGCCGTTCGAATGATATTTCAGGATTTTTTCAGCGCGACGTCAATTTGACGGCACGTCACCATTTGAAGGTTATATATGTTATTAATACCATTTATTTTTATTAATTTATTCTGCTTATAGTTATTTGTCAGTGATTTCATAATTTACAAATTGTCAATAATCTAAACGCGCGAGTAGCTCCCTCTAGCATTCCATATAAGTCACATCACAATGGAGGTAATAAATGTTTAATTTTCAATCAGTCTTAAACTGGCAACATTGAATTTATTTATTATTTTTATGGATTTAAATTATTGTAGATTGATAATTTAAAGAAATTGAATATATGCCGAGTAGTTTCTGGCAGAGTAGAACCACTCCAAGTACTCCCGTAGATGTCGTAGAAGGCGACTTAGAAAATACAAGCTAAACAAAGCTTTTAAACATCAATGAGACCTCTTCAACCAGTGGAGAGTGTAAGGCAAGTCTTCTGGCTGCTCTCGCCAAATATGGCTCTGGTAGTACAGAGAGGGTCGGTCTTCATTAGGTCTTTCTGTCTCCACTGCAGGAGCAGTGGTGCTTATACTCTTGTTCCATATCCTAGAACATAATTATGGAGTACAGATGTTTTACAAATATGCCAGTTAGGTTCTAGGCTGTGGTTCTAGGTAATTTTTCCGTATCTAATTCTAAATACTTGGCCATGAATCTCTCAATGGTTACAATTACCGTGGAATTAATTATCTCTCGACTGTTAATTGTGTTTATCTATTGTTGGTTCTAGATAACTCACTTCGAGTACTTAGGTAAATGTCTGTAAGCAAATAGCACACTTCGACATCTACGCAATACAGTTCAATATTGTTTACACCAGATTTGCCACTTGAGATAATTTCGTTTCTTTGTTTGTGTTGGAGTTCTTTGCCGATTTTGCTTTTGTAGTCAATTAGTGACCCTTTTGTCGAAAACCGAACGAAAAACGGATAGACTAAAATATTGTCTTAAATAAAAAAAAAATATTATTAAGGCGAAAGGGTAGTAGAAGTCGCGCCTTCATTTGAAATAAATAGTTTAAAAGAAAATATGGTGATAAAAAAAATATTCTGGCAACAATCTATAGAAAGACATTTAAATTAGGTATTTAATGAATAACCTTTGAAAGTATTATTGATAATAATCGTTCTAGTTTTAAAACGATTTTTGGCCATAAGAGGCTGCTTATGGCGAAAACTTGTTTTAAAACTAGATGGACTTACACATAAATTTTAAAGATTATTTATAAAATAATTTGAAGGATTTTCTACAGATTGTTGCCAGTAAAATTTTTATTTATCACCATACTTTCTTTTAAACAATTTATTTCAAATAAAGGCGCCACGTCTGCTACCATTTCGCCTTGATACTTACTAAAATGTTTAATAGAGGATCTTGGTGGCTAGGTGGGAGCATTGCTAGTGCTTTTACAAGTAAAGGAACCCCGGCCCGTGGCCCGCATTTAGATGGGTAATCGTACGTATGCAAAGAGGAAAATAAGATATAGTTGCACAAAAATATTTCTAGCTCCTCACAGGTTCGGAAGGCACGTTAAGTGTTGTTCGGGCCGCCATTATTGAATGGCAGTCGACAAGCTACTTATGATATCAGATGCCTTAAGGCAGTTCGAAAGTCGGATGATAAAAAAAAACTGCGAATATAAGAGGAGTATTTGGCCCAACGCAGACGATAGACTAATCCGTGACGCACTTTTTAGTCTGTGATAGTCTGTGACAATAGAACCCATAGGCCTTTACATTTGAAACTAGTGAAAAAACTAATTTCATAATATTAAGTTCAACAAAAAAAAATGCTATGCCCTGCTGTTAAACAATGTAGGTTAAAAAAAACCAACAATTTTACAATTTCAAGTGTAAACGTCAAGTTTTACAATATAAATTTCAAGACACTGAGGGCTTTAAAATTGCGCATTGTTTCCCGCCATATCATGCATGCACTGATGTCATGCAACACATTTTTCCATGTAAATGTAATGCAATTCTACTCGTACTGACAATAAAAAATTTAAAATTACATTTTATTACATTATATACCAGAGTTGCTGGAAGGCGCTGAATGCAAGCATCTCTAGATCGGTCATTTTGGAAATCTTTGGGAGAGGCCTATGTCCAGCCGTGGACGTTGTGCGGCTGATATGAGAGTTAGTCTCGAATTGTCTTAAATGCAAATAGTCTATTCAATGAATGAACATTTATTACTTATAGGACAAGTGGGAATTAAATTCCCAGTATTAATTTTGATAGGTCTATTGGGACAAAAATTCCCAGTCCCAGTCTTACTAGTAGAACAAACTTAGTAGGACTACTGGGACTAGCTCACATTTTTTGTATAAGCTTTTATTGTGAGGTCAAAGTACTTACTAAGACAAATGAAATAAGCCTACACTCGATGGAGTTGCATCGTTTTATTACTGAGCTCCATCGACCACCTTTCGTCTCCGTGATCAGACTCTAGGCTTCATCTACCATAAAGTGCTCGTCAAGATAAAATTAATCGAGTCCTACTTAATGAGGTTATTTATTTTTATAACTGAGCTCCGTTGAATATCTTCCGGCTCCATCATCAGAACATCTCATAGATATAATATTGTATTGTCATCCGACTTACACAAGTATGCAAAATTTCAGCTAAATCGGTTCAGGATAACTGTTTGAAAATTGAGTTGCAAGATTTAACCTAAACAAACATTTATACATATATGCAAGATACATTGCAAGTTAAATAAAAGCTTGTAAAATATAGCCATAATCTAATCGATACTGTTAATTTCGAGACCTAAGTTATTTTGGTGCTACAGGTTTTACAAGTACCTATTGAAACTAGTTTCAAGGAAATTAATATATCATCGTAACCGCTGTTTGAACTGAAGCGGAGCGGAGATTTCGAGCATTGTGATTGCTCAATTTCTCTCCTCTCCGCTCTGCTCCGCTTGAGTGGAAACGCAGCCTAATTGCGTAATTATAATTTAACAAATTAGTTTACAAAACTAAAAAAAACTTTATTGCTTACTGAAAAGAACCTATGATTATCCAGTTCAGGGGATTTATGAATTATTAGCCCTTAAAGGGCCACTTCAAGTCCTCCCGTGGATATCGTTGAATGCGACTAAGCAAAGCTTATATCTTAACATCAATGAGACCTTTCCAACCCGTTTGGCCGGCTAGGAGAGTGTAGGCTAAGTCCTCTGGCTGCTCTGGCCAAGTATGGCTCTGGTAGTATAGGAAGGTTGTGCTCCTGCATTCGAGACAAAAAGACCTGATGATGATGAGGATCCTGACTATTAGCAAAAGGATTTTTGTTATTTGCAGAATTATTTGCATTAAGATGATTATTATAACATCATTGATTATTTAGTAGGAAAAATGAAAAACAAAATATCTCTTATTTATTGACATTTATCATAAATCAGTCAGATTTCTATTATTATCATAATTTTAAATTTCGGTACTACCTAATCAAGAAAATTATCCTGGTACTAATCTGTTTATCCTATTACAACCTATAATCAAAATATCCTATGTCCAACCAGAATTTTGCAGGAGGGCCTGGGCGGGCGGGGGTTGGGAGCGGGCCGCGGGGGGCATTTGCCCGGTAAACCTCGAACCTCGGCAAGCCTTCAGTACACCTCCGTTGGTCATGGAGAGGTCACGCATGTCGCGCGTCCGCCGATCTCTATAAACGCGTGCCGCATAGAAAAAAATAATTCCTCAATTAAATCGCGGGTGAAAACCTCTTTGGGTTTAGTGTTTTGTTTTTTACTCCTGTGACGTCATCGCCGCACCTGAATTGGACTGTTTTCGTACCAACGCGCGTCGATACGGCCACTGAAACACGATACGTTTGAGGGTTAAAGAGAATTTTTAACAGTAAGTACGTTTGTGTTATTGTTTTCTTTTTTTTCTTTGCTTCGCTTATATATTTTTTTTTTGCTTTTGTAGTTAGTGGAAGTGGTTATATGTAGATACTTAATTTAAAATATTATATAAATGAATTATGAGGATTATGTCAATGAAAGAACAGGTAAATATGAGAATTACTAACTTCAACCTACATTAAGTTGATAGATTTCTAATATTTTACTGTCAGATTTTCATGTCTTAAGAAATGAGTCCCATTGTCTGAAATTGATAAATGGTGCTTCGAAATTTCCGAGCTGGTGTGTGTTTTTATTTTCCTATACCAATGAAAAACCCGTATCATTGCTTGAATTAAAATCCGAGAGAAATTAAGTTTTATTTTACAGCAACTTGGTTGTATAAATTTTAAGAAACAATAAAGAATTACAATGGATATATAAATAAAATTAAAATCTAAATGTCGTTTATGTAGCGTGGTGCCAAGAAGACTTTTTTCAAAATTGTTACTTAAGTTGTTGATCACAAGCCTTCCGACAGTTTCAGTAGTTGCGTAATAGGATAAGTAATTAAGTAAATAAAGTTCTAACTAGATATAAATAACAAATGAAACTGGACAATAACAATTGTTTTATTGTTTATTGTGATAAAACGACTTAAAGATATCTAGGTATCTGCGCTATTTTCCAAATTGATTCAGGTGTCTGCGAATAATCTATGAGCATACCTACATAAAAAAAAATTAAAGGTCGTGACGAATTTATAACCTAAAAACCAAAAAATTGATAACTTAGTAATAAAAAAAGAAAATTGGCAAAGTATAAGAGAACATAGGTACGAAATATGCCTAGATTATATATATTTATTACTAGATGTGCCCGTGGGCTTCGCTCCCCGTGGGAATTTCGGGCTAAAAACTATTCTATGTCCTTCCCTGGGTATAAAACTATATCCGTATTAAATTTCATCTAAATAGGTTTAGTGGTTGAAACGTGAAGTGTCACAAACAAACAAACAAATAAGAAACTCACATTCGCATTTATAATATTAGTATGATATATATTTTTAACAGACAGTATTGTCATTGTCATATTGAACAGCATATTATGCCAGTCTATACATGGTGTATACCTACCTACAGCTCTTTCAAGAAATTGTTTATTTAGATAGTCGGCGTGTATGAATTGATTGACAGTTGCCAAATGTATTAAACGACATCCTGTGTGAAGATGGCCTCTCACATCTACAAGCCATAGAGATTGTGTGCCAATTTCTTAACTGAATATGTTACCTACTGTTAGTTCTTTCATTATCGTCATAATCATCAGGTCTTTTTGTCTCCACTGCAGGAGCACGACACTCTCTGTACCACCAGAGCCATATATGGCCAGAGCAGCCACAGGACTTGACCTACACTCTCCTCGTTGGCCAGACGGGTTGGAGAGGTCTCACTGATGTTTATAAACTTTGTTTAACTTGTATTTCCTAAACCGCCTTCTACGACATCCACGGGAGGACTTGGAGTGGCCCTGTTCTACTGTGCTGGAAACCACACGGCACTTAGTGTTAGTTCTATCAAAATAATATAATAACAAACGTAACAGATAGTCGATTATCCAATCCCTATAAAATGAAATGAACAAGGAACAACGAACATACGCAGGAAAAGGTGAAGTGTTCTTACTTTAGGTCGGAAATTACAAAGGAAATAAGAACCAGCTGTTGCAGACGTAGCTTATACTCGCTTGAAATGGGAAAACAGAGCAATGATACATTTGTCTAAGGAATAAGACAAAAAAATATAAAATCAAGTATTTATTTGTCATTAGCACTTCTTCAAAAATTACACAATAAACCATTCGTTGGATTTTAAAATATTTCCTTATAAATTACTGCTCATTATTGGTATTTAACAACACAAACATTATTTATTACTCACGCACCTACAAAAGATTTAGTCACTGTTCATAAGTAAAAAGGTACAGAAATAGAGGGCAAAGCGATACTAGAAAAATATTAAACAAAAGGTATCATCTTGACACAGAAAAGTGTAAGCGGGATGTGTGGAGGAGGATAGGTTTTAAACAAGTTAATTTGACAGGCAAATTAAAAAAACACCCGACTTTTCAAGCGATTTCAACCCCATTACTTTGAAACCGCTGACCCGGTTTCCATAAAACATAGCTAAGAATTCTCAGTCAAGGCAAATTTCAAACAATAAAAGCACATCAAAATCGGTTTAGGCGCTACTTACGATACCAAAGACAGACACACAGGCACGTCAAACTTATATAACCCTCTTTTACGTCGAAGGCAAAATAATGCAACAACAGATGTGTATGTCAGTTTATTAAATTATTGTTTATAAAGAAGAAATATGATGAATTATCATAAATACAAAAATTTATAGGGACCAATTACACTGATTGAGCTAGCCCCAAAGTAAGTTCGAGACTTGTGTCATGAGATACTAACTCAACGATACTATATTTTATAACAAATACATATATAGATAAACATCCAAGACCCAGGACAATTTGAAAAAGGCCATTTTCCAACTTGCCCTGGCTGGGGATCGAACCCAGGACCTCCGGATTAGCGGTCTAGCGTGTTGACCATTACGCCACGGAGGTCGTCAGAATAAATATATACCTCTAAGTCAAGAATAAAATGGAAAGTATGTTAATAGACTATGTTTTGTTAGTATTTAGAAAAAGGAAATGTAGAAAACCACAGTGAAGAAAGAAGCTATCAAGAAAATAAAAGGAACAAATGAATAAAGGGAATTGAAGAAACTAATACGATGTACCGAACTCACGTAGAGTGAGGTAAAGAACAGACAGAAGAAAAATGACATAAACAAATACATACTATCACTTTTCAATCAATATCAAGACACAGCTAGTGATAGCAAAACCCAAAAGCCTCGCATATCAAAAATATGGGCCAAAGTTGTCTTCTTCTTTCCTCGCCTTTCCCCTATTTGGGGAACTTCAATCATCGACTCTGTATGTCGACTCCCCTCATTATTTTCTGTCATCTATCATTTCATACAGACCATTAAGCTCTTCATCCTTATCCTTACTAATATTATAAATGTGAAAGTGAGTTTGTATGTTTGTTTCCACTTCACGCTTTAACTACTGAACCTATTTAGATGAAATTTGATATGGATATAATTTGATATCCAGGGAAGGACAGGATAGTTTTTATACAGAAATTCCCACGGGCACAGCTAGTATCTATCTATCTAGCAGTATATAGTAACTATCATAATTTGAACAATATCCATAGTTACATCCACACATCCATTTAAACTTATATGCATGTATTTATAATATTAATAGGACAAGGAATGAGTGTAGACGAAGCGAAAGAGGTCTGTTAGGATCGTAGCAAGTGGAGGTTCATTAGTCTGTCTACCCCTGTGAGAAAGAGACGTGATAATATGTATGTTACGTAAGTAATTAACGATTTTAATGAAATTTAGTATGTAAAGGGTTTGCAATCTGAAAAATCTAGCTAGATTTGGTATCAAATTGTCTTTATGTTATTACAAAACATTGTGGAAATACCCAATCTTATAATACCTATGTACTTGAACTGTATCGTGTATTATTCGGTCTGTTATCGTAGCTATCTGCTCTCAAATTCTCAATAGTTTCGTATCTTCTAGTTAAGATAACACAGTGTGTTCACCGTTTCAGATCTATGTTCTTTGTTTGCATTGGATTAGCATTTGTTTTGTTTCTATTTGAAACTATAATATATCATTGAATTTTTAGGTAGAATCAGCAGTATATATGTTACCGAATAAAAGCGTTTACACATAATTAAACGCTTATATTTGGAGACATATTTTCTGCTGACTGTGAGTAGATACTTATTTTTTTACCTTACCTATATCGTCCCACTTTTTGGCAAAGGTTTCTTCCATTTCTTCCATATAATAATATTTTTCCTTTGCTGACATACTTTTTTATTTAACTATTTAATTTGTCTCACTCCTGGGCATGATACTTATTGAATATATAAGGAGTATTAAAGTATCACGCCTTTAATTAAGTCATCTCATCCATAAAGTTGTAGACTTTAAAGACCTGATGATGATGCCAAACGTTATTGTTCTTTCATTCGTTTTGATTCTTAATTCTTTCTTTGACTTCAATTATTTTATTTTAACCCATCACACCTATTCAAAATTCTTAATCAGTCTCGCGTACCATCACATTACGCTTAAATGATGTAAGGTCTTACTTGAGCCGCAAAACAAAATGTTCTGTCTACCCCATTTTGAAAAAGAATAAAACCGACAGTATAAATGTAAAGTACATAAACATAAATATACAAATATAGCTAATTAATATTGAATTAATTAAAATACTGACTTTGTTATACAAACTGACATTACCTATCAAAAAACTACCAAAAAAATCAATCTTTATTTAAATAATTACTAACTAATTGTAACATAGATAAATAATAACTAAAAATAACACCGCATGCCGTTCTATTTTTTTTTTCTATTGCTATTCCCTACCAGGGTTCATGTTGTACCTACTAATTTAAGAAGTGACTCTGTAGTAAAGTGTAATATATGTACAATGTGAAAAGCAAAAATTGAATTTAATTGAATTGAAAAAAATTGCTATACTGTATTACGGCTAAAAGCTGAACGCCTAGTTT
The DNA here is from genome assembly GCA_963555685.1 of Acrobasis consociella. Lineage (NCBI taxonomy): Eukaryota > Metazoa > Arthropoda > Insecta > Lepidoptera > Pyralidae > Acrobasis > Acrobasis consociella. The sequence goes on from OY743127.1 coordinate 5,936,133, forward strand.
TAACAGGCGCTGCTAAAACTAGGTGTACCCGCATTTCGGCTTTTCGTAAATATATTTATTTATACGTAAATATACGTACTGCTTCGCTCGCTCGTTTAATTTCAGTTCCCTCATTTCCGTAGCCTAGCTTTCCCCCTGGATTCGAAAACAGTGATTCATACAAGCATGTACACACGAACCTCTCTAATGAACAGCACTCTCCCTATTTGCTGGACAGTTAACTCGTCGAACCCAAATAATCCTTGTTTATATCCCTATCATGAAGGCCCGTGACGTCAAGAGAATGGCAATATCCCACGATACTCGTAACTTGATACTATCTATTTTAGTCTATTATTAAAGGTGTCTTCTTAAAGCGTCCCTTCTTTATCTTAGCGCCTCTCAGTTGTATCCCCAGCTGACCTGCTTCGGAGTCTGGGATGAGATTTGAGGCTGAAGGCCATGTGAAATCGAGAAGAAATAGCAGAATCAGTTTAAACAATTTAGCTATAGTATTACGACCAGCCGCCTGTCTGCCAACAAAATTAATTAGAGATTTCGCAGTTGCAAATGGACCAGCTATATCAATGCCCCTAGCATCGCAGTTGTATGATGGTTGTGCTATCATATGATCTTAGTAGGAACATATAAAAATGTAGTAAGAACACCTAGCGGTCAAAATGTTAATGTTAGTTTGTTACTGGCTAATTAGATTGGAACTCATTTTGGCATGTAGATAATCCATTACCCAAAATAACTTAAGGGATACTTTTCATCCTGAAAAAATTGATAGTTCTTTGATATCACGTCACACTAATATTATTAAGGAAAGTTTGTGAGTGTATGTGTGTGTATGTTTGTAACTTCTTCACGTGCAAACGGCTGGTCCAATTTTGATAAAATTTATTATGCAGGAAGCTGACACCCTGGATTAACATATAGGCTACGTCAGGCGCGGGCAATACCGGGAGGCGCAGCTAGTTATTATTATTAACACTCTTCTTTGTCCACGTAAGCAAACCCGCGAGCTACAACTACTGGCAAATGAACATTAACAGCTATTTTACCGCCATTGAATGTTTACCATGAATTTACAAGGAAAAGGAAAATAAACAAAATACTTCATCAAGGTGTATTTTCCTTACCGGAAACAATTGTAAACAAATATGTATTGGATTATTGAATTGTTTGATTGTTTTGTTTTTACTCTTTAAACAAATTGCAAAACATGCATCAAAAAATAAAAATATACAAGTTGTACAACGGCGGACTTATCCAGTGAGGAATTTCTTACAGCCATCTAAATATCTATATAAATGACCTACACCGGGACCTTAATGTACAGTTCGTAGACAAAATTATAAAAAAGTACGCCGAAGCACACGAGTTTACGTTGCTTCACCACGTGAACGTTGAGGCGATTCAGCTCCTCGACAACACAGATATAGTGCGAAGACTTAAAAGAACTAAACCGTTCGAACTAGTGTAGCAGTGGCATATGTGTATAATAGTGAAAAATAGTGACAATGAAAACAAAAGACACATGAACATAGTGCCTTCCCCTTAATAGAGACAGTAAGAAAAGTGCCGATGGACACATTCTTATAAAATGAGTACTTTGTAAAACTAGGTCAATGTAAAATTACTCATTAGTCTGAGTTTAGGCTAGATCGTAATATTATTAGCGTATTTCTTTACAATATAGATATATAAATATCTAAAAAAAATAGAAAGAAATAGCGTTGCATAACTACTTATCGATAGTTTGACTATCGATAGTTAACCTCGAAAAACAGTCACAAAATCGATAGGACTATCGACAGTACTAAGTCAAAAATCGATACAGAGAGTGCCTTTTGAGTGAAAACCGACTTCGCCCCCAATGTACACAAAGAACACCTTACAAGTATGCTTGTCAAGTGGTCCCATAGAAATTTTATCAAAATTGAATTTTCATCAAAAAAAATTATCATTTTCATGTTGTGTTACTTTATATCGACATGCTGGAAAGAGGATTAACCATAGATAACAGTAGTGATGCAATCGAGCCCAAGGTTGAGGAAAACCGCACGCTACCCAGTGACATAATAGTACAATGGTGTCAATTGGAGAATTTTATCATTGCTTCGAACTACAGCGCCTTACTGTTAGCACAAGGTTTATCTCTGAGGTTTATATATTGTTTCACTTCCTTTAACTTTGCACATGATATTTTAAAAGTATTTCATCAATGAAATAATTGAATCAATGAAATGTCAACCATAATTATATTTATAAGTTTGTAAATGTCTTTTGGTGCAAAAAAGTTTATTGTCTTGGATTAGTTTTTCCTTCGTTTTCAACGTTTTAGAGGTTGGAGCTTTGTATTGTATTGTCCCACCGATGGGCTATAAGGTCTCTTCGTTACGTTTTCTACACGTCTCTGCAACGTACAATAAAGGTATTTGTTAACTTATTCGCAGTCACATATAAAAAAATATTTTTCATAAAAAAGGTACCGAAAAAAAATACAATTCCGCACTCATTCGAGAATTTTTTATGAAGTTTTTAGGGTTCCGTAGCTAAATGGCAAAAACGGAACCCTTACGGATTCGTCATGTCTGTCTGTCCATATGTCACAGCCACTTTTTTCCGAAACTATAAGACCTATACTGTTGTAACTTGGTAAGTAGATGCATTATGTGAACCGCAATAAGGTTTTGACACAAAAATAGAAAAAAAAAAAAACAATAAATTTTGGGGGTTCCTCATACTTAGAACTGCAACTCAATTTTTTTTTTATCAAACCCATATGTGTGTTGTATCTATAGATAGGTCTTCAAAAATGATATTGAGGTTTCTAAAAGCATTTTTTTCTAAACCGAATACTTTGCGCGAGAGACACTTCCAAAGTGGAAAAAAGTGTCGTCCCCCCCGTCACTTCTAAAATAACAGAATGATATAACTAAAAAAATATATGATGTTTATTACCATGAAAACTACCAGCGAAAATTGGTTTGAACGAGATCTAGTAAGTAGTTTTTTTTTAAACGTCATAAATCACAAACGGCAATTTGTCTTTCATTTAATCAACTCAAATATAAAAATCAAAAAAACATACTACAAGACTTATATTATGTAATTTGCTACTACGGAACCCTTCATGGGCGAGTCCAACTCGCACTTGGCCGCTTATTTTCTTTTAACCAGATCTGTTTCACGACACTGATAACATTCTGGATCGATATATATATATATATATATATATATATATATATATATATATATATATATGCTTAGTAGACATCAAAATAGATTTTTGTATTTTGCAACCTTTTTAGGAAAAATTCTTCCAGTACAGTAATAGTATATTATGCGACAGTTGTACATATAAAAAGAGTCAAAAAATGCGAGCCTTGGCGAGCATCCTTATGAGACGCAATCGAGCATAGTAAGCATAAATATTAAAAAAAAAAAAACAAAGAAAATTATAAAATTATTTTACATACGCTATCTATATCTATTTTAAACTTATTTTTTTATTGATGTTTACTTCCTAGTGATTATATTTATATTAAAAAACTCTTTTCTTATGTTGGCAGTAAATAATTTATTCCGGAAAGTTTTATTTTTAATAAAAACTTTAAACACACATAAACCATAATAACAAAACAAAAACACATTTAACAAAAGTAACTTCTATTTACATGTGTTTTTGTAGTTCCTTGCCTTTTTTACTAATGATTTAAGAAATAACAACGAATTAAGTCTCTATCGCTTATCTCTACAACAAACGCTTGTTGTTAAAGCGTTAAATTAAATACGTTTGTACAAAGGTTTGTTGTTGAAATAAGCGTTAAAGACGGTTCTTAAAATTTTTGTTGTTGAGATAAGCGTTAAAGACGGTTGTAGAAACGATTGTTGTTTCAATAAGCGTTAAAGACGGTTGTAAAAACGTTAGTTGTTGAGTTAAACGTAAAAACGTTCGTACAAACGTCTGTTAAAAAGATAAGCTTTAAAAATAACATAAACATAACAATAGGCAATATAACAACAAAAACACGAGTCTCGCTAAAATGGCGGACCATAAGTTAATTTCATTTATTCTTCTTAATACTAAAACTTATTATCCAGCGTTCAACACCTTGAATATTTAGAAATAAACATAGCACGTCTAAAAACTAAAAGTTCATAACATGACTCTTAAGGTTATATTCTTACGGTGTATTTATTTATAGGCGTTCAAACATCAAAGCATCGAATCGAGCGGAAAACTCTATCAAGATTATATTTATCACGACTCGATAAGATGAGAGGTGACAGTATCATTGATTTTATGCTAAAGAGATAGCTTGCTGTTTCTTGAGGTTGTTATATTGTTTCGTAAAGATAAAAAAATGTTTTGATCTCTGGGTTAAATATTATTGTGTGGGTTTCATGCTTAAACTATTCTAGTAAACAACGTGAAAGGAACATACCTGTAATCGATCGAACCGCAGGCTAAACTAGATTACTATAGTATAATGAAATGAAAATAACAGCCAAAAACCAAAGAAAATTCGCATTACCGTACAAAAGTGTGCAGCCGCTCGGACAATTTTAGGAACGTCGTTTTTTTTTTGGTTTTATGTTTGTTATTTTAATTTCATTATACTACATATAGTGATCTAGTATAGCCCGTGGTTCTATTTATTAAGGTTATGTCCCTTCCACATTGTATTATTACATACTATAGATACTGTAGCTCGCCCCGAAACTGTGAACTTGCGGACCCCATATCTCGGAAACCACTTGACCGATTTGGGTTATTTTCGAACTTAAAAATTCTGCAAGCTATATCTACCTACCATCATCATCATCATCATCATACCAGCCACAGGAAGTCCAGTGCTGGACATAGACCTCCCCAAAGATTTCCAAAATGACTGATCGGAAGCGACCTGCATCCAGCGACTTCCTGCAACCTTGCTCAGGTCGTCTGATCACCTGGCAGGTGGGAAATATCTATATGGTTACCAAATTTCATAAATTTTCGATCAAAATTATTTTTGTTTTTGTTTTGAGTAATTTTGATATAGATACATACAATACTGGAGAACTTCGCTTGCTTATTTACTATACACTGCGTCTACTTTACGTCTAAATCACGTATTTACGTCTTTATGTCTAAAGGGTCAGACAAAGCATTCTAGGTCGTGCTGCTCTAAGTAGAAAAAAAACCAAGGGCCGCAAGACCCCAAAGCAACTTTGTGTGATTGTGAGCGAGAAGATGGAAAAAGGAATAAAATAGTGATGGGTTGCTAGCCGCATTGTCTATATAATTTAATGTAAAAGCCCATTCCCTTGATCCGATCTGTAAAAAAAATCTAAGTCTATGGCTTTTACGATTTACGGGACGAAAAACAGCTGGTACATTCTTAGTTTTTTCTCATCTCCCAGACCAGCATGGAAGAAAGCCTAATCAGCTTTTCTGAGTCTAAAAAAATTCTGGAACAATATTTCCATAAAAGTTTTGCAGAAAAAGAGGATCAAAGTCATAGAACAAATAAAATCCTCCAAATTTAACTTCATTGTAATATGTTGGAAAAATGGCTCACATTTTGCAAAAAGATCGACAGTGGCGTAGACGATTACAGGTCGTTTTGGAAAAAGATACGTCTAGTTTAGTGTATAGCAATGTTTGTTCAACTAAGAAAGAATCCCCACTTATACGACTTTGCCCTAAGCGGGGTCACGTAAGAATATAGTTCGGAGTCTGTTATCCCTAGAACTATTTTTCTTGGCTGTATGTTTTCTCTTATATAATTTTAGAAGAGCGTTTTATTAGCCGACTCTCAAAAAGGAGGAGGTTATCAATTCGTCGTGATCTTTTGGAACGAAGTTCATTATCGCGCGTTGCAAAAGGGGGCTAGACGGAAAAAATTAAGACCAAAAGTTGTAACGACACTTTTTGCTATAGCTCTCTCTCTCATTAATCAAAAGGAACTTCGTTCCATCCGGGTGTCCCTTGACACCACTCAAGTTTATTTTTATTTTTTACTAGCCGAAGCCCGCGACTTCGTTCGCGTGGACTTTATGTCTCTGGAAAATGCTCATCAGGCTGAACAACTTTTACTAAGGCGGCATTTTTATATCTCTCATAGTTTAGCTGGACCATTATGGTTCTGCATCAGGCGTTCCATTTTCCAAAATCATTTATACCCTATATGTTGCCCAGGCTTAATAGCTATATAACAAAAAAAGTTTCATTCGAATCCGTCCAGTATTTCCGGAGATTAGCGTGTACAAACAGACAAACAGACAGACATTTTTTTTTAAATTCTTACTCTATTACTACGTCTCCATCGCCCCCAATATTTTTTTTGGAAATATATTTAATGTACAGACACACTTTTTTTACTGTTTTATTATATGTATAGATGTATAGATATAGATAAATGTATGTTCACCGATCATTCAAAGACGCCTAGACCGATTTGGAAAATTCTTTTTTTGTTTGAAATAATGTGGCTCCATTATTTATCAAAATCGGTTAAATAGTTCGGGGTTTATTTTGAAAAATTATAGATATAAACGAGGAAACCTCTACTAAGGTAGCCTTAAGACCTGAACAAGATTCCCGAAAAATTTACAACTTACACAAAAAACAACTCAAAATAATCCTTCTATTGTACATATTCTTTTCAGGTCTCCATAGTAAACAAGGAATCCTTATAGTTTCACCATGTCTCTCTGATGTCTCTCTGTCTGTCTCTCCGTCCTCGGTTCTACTGAAAAAAAAAAACTTAGAATATACCAGCTGCGTCTCTTCCTGCGCAGGTCGTAAAAGCCGATCTAGGGGATGGGTAAACATGTTAGCAATCCTTCGCTACTTTCATTCCTTTTGCCACTTTCTTGCCCGCATTCATGCTTAAACTACGCCTTGACGGGAATCGAACCGGGGACCTCCGGGTATGAGCCAAACGCTCTAACTACTACACCACGGAGGCACCACGGAGGAAAAATGCACTGTTAACCACATTAGGGATAAAGAGATATTGTATATACAACGTGGAAGGAACATCCGTAATAAATCGAACCACAGGCTAAACTAGATTTCGATTCAATTCAATTTATTAATAAAAAAAGGTTTTACCTATTTATATTGTTTTTTATCATTATACAGGTATTTTGCTATTGTCGTCTTGGCCCAAATCAGTCCCCTGTCAATTTCAAGCCTGTGTCAAGTCGGGATTTAAGTGGGCACCCAACTCCACACAAATGTGATTGATTGTCTTATTCAATATTTATCTATTTTTCGTGAATGGTTTTTGTTTTCGATTTGTTTGGTTTGTTTTTATCTTATCTTTTGACTGCTCCAGAAGGTAATGTTAATCGAACGACAATGCTAGTTGCTTTTCTTTTTAACCCACTTATCCTCTTATCCCATGCTGGTCTGGGAGAAATAAAAAAAACTTAGAATGTACCAGCTGCTTCTCTTCCCATGCAGATCGTAAAAGCTGATCGAGGGAATGGGCAAAAATGCAAATCATGTTAACAGGCGATGCGGCTAGCAACCCATCACTGTATTGATTGCTTTTCCATCTTCTCGCCCACCATGACGCTAAAAGTGGCTTTTGGGTCTGGCGGCCCTGGGCTCTGTATAGAACCGCAAGACCCAAAATGCTCTGTCTGCCCCATTAGGGATAAAGACGTGATAGTATGTATGTATGTATTATCTTATCCATTCGAATGTATTGTTTGTTTGTATGTATGTGTTTATGTAGGCAAAAATTATTAATATTTATAATAAAAGCTTTTTTTAAAATGCAATGTTAGATAGAAAACATTACGTGAATCAGAGACTTACCGAGGGGGATCCTAGTGGTTTAAATTAATTATGAAAAATGTCTTAATATATCACTTGGTAACTGCCTCCGTGGTGTAGTGGTTAGAGCGTTCAGGTCATACCCGGAGGTCGCGGGTTCGATTCCCGGCGGGGGCAACGACTTTGTGTTGTTGTCCTAGTTTGGTTAGGACATTGTTGGCTGATCACCTGATTGTCTGATAGGTAAGATGATCCGTGCTTCGGAGGGCACGTTAAGCCGTCGGTCCCGGTCACTGTCTTTGACATTGGTTGTTACCTAAAACCATGTCAGAGGCCTTTAAGGCGGTTCAAAAACTCTGACACTAGTGTTAGTCACTAACACACACGATAAGAAGAAGAACTTGGTCCATAACATGTTTTTACTATTCTAGATTAAATCACAAGTATTCCATCAAATATACGGACTTCTGTACTAAGTACAACATAATGTAATAGGGAAACTTCGAAATAAAGCCGTCCATTCATGCGAGTAAGTTCGCAGTATTGCTCTTCAATATTGGCACCAAAATAGAACGATGTGGGTGCGACACAGATATCGTAGGCAGTTAATTTCATAGCTCAAGTCGCTATATTTGTTGTAACTTTATTTTTAAGAGATCAAAATGGTCTCGCGGGTGTAGAAATTAATAGCGCTTATTACAACAAACTGAAACAACAACTCGATAAGTAGGCATGTTCATAATTAGATAGTTATAAAAAAATAGAGACAGATATCGCCTAAGTGCAATACAATACAAAATAAATTAACTTTATTGTACCATAATAAAAACACTAAAATTACAAAAACAACAAGAAGCAACACAGGCACAACGGCGGAATTATCGCTATAAACGCAATCTCTTCCAGCCAACCTTTATTTTTTTAATTCACATTTGGAAAGATCCAAAGTTATTATTTCCTCCATGTATCCAGGATTTAACGTGTGGTGCAAAAAAAAAGAACCGGCCAAGTGCGAGTCGGAATCCCGCACGAAGAGTACCGAACCATTTTCTGTAAAAAAAACTCATTTTTTTGTATAGGAGACCCACTTCAATATTAATTTATTCTGTTTCTAGTATTTTTTGTTATAGCGGCAATAGAATATATCATCTGTAAAAATTTCAACTGTTTAGCTATCACGGTTCATGAAACACGTGATGGTGACAGATAGACGGACAGCGGAGTCTATAATAGGGTCCCATTTTTACACTTTGGATACAAATCCTAAAAAGAAAAATACCTTCCTAATCACTGTACTTCAATCTTTCTAGATTCATGAAAATTTTGGCTTGTGGGCTTCTCCCACTCATTTATTTATTTAGCTAATATTCATACTCTTTACTATCTAAACGCATTATTTTATTCTAGTTAAGAGTCCCCTTACCCTAGACTTCTCCATACAAACGTAGTCTACGTTTAATTTTGAAACCACATGTCAGATTCCGGTAAAAATTGGTAATTGTAAAGAAATTGCAATTATCTAGGGTTATAACTGGTTTCCTATACTAAAATTATGAACTGGAAAGAAAATATAACGATTTAGAAGTTTCCCATACTAATGGTCAAAAATGATATAAAACACTATATTCTATTTCAATTTCATATTTTTAGTGTCGGAAACCAGTTATAAACCTAGATAATTGCAATATCTTTGAAATTACAAAATTTTGCCCAAATCGGACATGTCGTTTTGAAATAAAACGTAGACTACGTTTGTATGGAAAGTTGTATTTTGGTCTAGGGTCGGGGGACGCTTAAGTTATGGTCGTTGTCAGTTGCGCGCGCATACGTTTTCTATATTAGCCAACTGACAGTGAAGTGCACAACCACTTTTTACAGGGTAGACCACGAAAGTCAAGATACAATTCCATGGGGTAGACCACGGGTAGACATTATCTTACGAGTTCAGCTCTATATCGAACAAAATACATTTCTCGCTAGTATCTGACATTATATAAGGGTGGCAAAGGGTAGATAAATTCTATTCGTCTTATTATAAAACGCAGACTAACTTTGTTACTAGGCTAAACCATTATCCGACCAAATCAAGTTGACATCTAGTAATATGCCACTGTCTCATCTAAAAATGTCAACTTGATTTGGTCGGATAATGGTTTAAACCTAGTAACAAAGTTAGTCTGCGTTTTATAATAAGAATGCACGCTACTGCCAACTGACAAAGATCATCGTTCAAGCTGTCGTACTTAGTATATTTATTTATTGTGTATCTATACGTCTTGTAGTTTATTCTTGTTTTCTATAGTCTTTAACACGTAATTAATTAATTTAACAATCTTCACAACTGATCGCACTTGCACCTATACCTAAGGTTTTAGCTAAAAATCAGCGCATTGCTCTTTGAGCAATATTGTCGCTGAGCCTACGACCTTTTTGTGCAACTGCAGCATACACATCACATCGCTAAAAACTTTGTACTTAAATAAACTAAAAATCATTCGTGTATTTCTTTGTGTGTGAATGTGTTTGTGCAGTTTTCACAAATAAACGTTTTATCTTATCTATCTATCAAGCTTCTCTGCTGTCATGATTCGATGCGGAATTTTCGCTAGTATAAGCCCACAAGCTAATTCCACGTGTGGTCAGAATGCTTTTTGAAGCTATTACGGTCTTTTCAATAACTTGAAATCCCGACAATGCATGTCACCCATTGTACTCTTGTAATACGTTCCTTTTATCCTACTTGAAAGAGAAAAATTGCTGTAACGATTTTTCATATGAAGGATGTTTTAGAATTGCGAAATAATATTTTAAGTTCATATTCTCATAAGTTTTTAAAACTAAGAACTGAATTCACCCCCAAACTACTCAACCAATTTTGATCTTTTAATAAAACCACTTGACACGTGTACCTTTTGCACGAGTGATCCTTTAAGGGTTCCTTTTTTTTATTTTTTTTCTACGGTACCCTAAAAAGAATTTTCAGGGTCAGCCCAGGCGTCTTCGAACGATCGGTCAACATACATAAAAAATTAAATAACCGGCCAAGTGCGAGTCGGACGAATGGTTCCGTACCATTATCTATAAAAAAAACATTTTTTTTGTATTTTTAATATTTGTTGCTATAGCGGCAACAGAAATACATAATTTGTGAAAATTTCAACTGTCTAGCTATCACGTTTCTTGAGATACAGCCTGGTGACAGACAGACGGACAGACGGACAGACGGCCAGACGGACAGATGGACAGACAGCAAAGTCTTAGCAATAGGGTCCCGTTTTTACCCTTTAAAAAAGATCGCGACGATTTGATATATTCCTCCTTTTTGTAAGTCGGTCAAAAATACATTATTTTATTCCTCGTACAAATGAGCAATCGGCTGATCAAGTTTCTATAAAAAAGTAAATAAAAAAGATATTACTTTTCGCACAATTTTGTGGTTTGCACTTTAAAAAAATATCAGCTGCATATTAAAAATCGAATTAAACAATGTTTGAGAATGTGGCGTCTAACTATATTGATTGGCCTATATCCAGAAAACTGACATAAAAATGTAAATAAATATAAAACCTATTTTTATGAAAATTGGAAAACACGACTTCTCTTATTAAATTCTCTTATATTTCCAAAAAATATTTATCTATTGCCTGTGATGATGTAAGGATTCTAACAAAATCTTATACATCCAAATCTGTTTAGCCATTATTTCAAAGTCTCACAAACACAAGAACTCGTATACAAACAAAAACTCTAAAAACTTTACAATCCTTTCTTTAGAGCAATCGTGAAAAAAAAGCAAACCTCAAAAAGTGTTTATGAGATTTTCCTGGAAATGTAAGAGAAATAATGTGATTACTTTGTGAAACTTGATTCACTGCACTAATTGCATTACAAAGTGCAAGCGGTGCAACGTTAAACGCTTTTATATTTCATGAAATTCACGTTGGAAATTTCTTTCTGCCTGCAAAACTTGGTTTAAATGGTTTTAACCATTACAGTACTAATATTTATTCCGTGCCATTACTCACTCAAATGTATTTGACGGTGAAAAAAAAACTGGCCAAGTGCGTGTCGGGTCACGCGCAGTGTAGGTTTACATGACGAATTTTCTTTTGAATTTGTCTGAAAATTTTCTTTCCCAAGTAGGTACTTTTTGTAAGTTGGTCGCTTATATCTTTTTTTTTTGTACTCTATCATTCTGATGCTTTCATTTATATATGTACTACTGTTATATATATACTACTGCCATTGATTTATTCACGTGTACAGCCCTGCCGTTAAGCAGATAGAGGGGCGATATTTGACTCTTGCAAAAATGTGGAATATAAAACAAAATACTTCAGAAACAGATCGTAAAATGGTGTTCACAAGCTCACAATATTTTTGAAAGACCTAAATGCAGACAGGTAGAAAGATACGGATACTTACACGCGATACACTTATACGCCATAAATAAAAATACAAAGTAACGAAGTCTACATTTTATTTCGAAACGACATGCCCGATTTCGGGAAAATTTTGTATTTTCAAAGATATTGCATATATCTAGCATATGACTGGTTTTCACAGTCAAAATAGGAATTTGAAATAGAATATAGTGTGTTATATCATTTTTTACCATCAGTATGAGAAACTTCCTCATCCTTATGTTTTCTTTCCAGTTCATAATTTTACCGTCGGAAACCAATTATAACCCAATATAATTATAATTTACTTAAATTTTTTTTTACCGAAATCTGTCATGTGGTTTCAAAATAAAACGTAGACTAAGTTTGAATGGAAAAGTCTAGGGTAAGTTCTTAAGAGCAACTCGTCTAAAACGCAACTTCGAACTCGTGTAAATAGCAACTTAGCTACTCGTGTAAGTTATAAGTACCTAAACTATAATGCTATTTTGTGTAAATTCCAGCTAATCCAAAAGGTTATTCTTCTGCAACTGGGCTACTATTTATCATCATTTCTTTCACGTGCAGTTTTTCTTATACAAACAGTAGTATGAATAGGGAGACACCATGGACCTCCACTTACAACGATCCTGACAAACCTCTTTTGCTTCATCTAAACTCATTAATCTCTTCATACATGCCCTTCGATTACGGGTACTTATTACCTCTCCTTTTTAGAACGTCTGCAATTTTTTTAGAGACAATAATAATTGATTTCTCCCACTCGTCGCATTAGCTTGCATATTTTGGCATACGGCCATATTTTTGACATACTACATATTTTGTGCTAGTGTTTACCAAACCGAATGGACAACGCGGTTATTGAATATATTAGCGAAGTTCTCGGCGTCAACTTGATTAATTAGGCGTCTGTATGTATGTTTGTTCAACGATAACTAGAGTATCTTTGATTGGAGCTTCGTGAAATAAGGGAGATTTTTTTTTATGAACCTGTAGTATCCCATTATTGGGCAAAGGCCTCCCCTCTAGTCTTCCACAAACTTCTATCAGTGGCGATGGTTTGCCAGTTCTTTTGATGGGCCCTTAGTTCGTCTGACCACCGTGTTCGAGGGCGGCCTCTTTTTCGTCGCCAGCCTGCAGGGACCCAATCTGTTGTTATTTTAGCCCATCTATCCGGATGCATTCTGCTCACATGACCAGCCCATTCCCACTTGAGCTCGGCTGCTTTCCGCCCCACATCTTTTATTTTGGTCTTGGAGCGAATGGTGGTATTGTGTATACGATCTGTCAATTTGATTTGTCAATTTGATGTCAATTTGAAGGGAGATTACTGGGTCAAAAATAAACTATTCAGTATCTACTGTTAATAGAATAAAAGTCACCAAAAATGTCACTTGTCATTGATGATATAAATTTTCAACGTGATTTTAGATTTGTTATTGCGGAATAACTGAATAACTGACATTAAAAGCGCTATTGACTTCAAGAAACTATGACGTTATTTGTCTGTATTTCATACAAGTCCTATAGAAAATGTTTGTTTTGACGTTTAGGAAAAGTATATGATTTGGGCTGTTGGAAACTTCCTTTTGACTTCGAGAGAAATATATAGGCAAATAGAAAGACCAAAAAGATGAAAGGATTATGCATTAGATACAATTATAAATCTGGCGCTTGACTATTGATATATAAGTAAAGCGACACCGGCTGAAGTCAGCACTTGGATGGATCACCACAAGTGGCATAAAAACTGATCGAGCTCCTTCGTGCTTAAGATATAAGCCGTTGGTCGAGGCTGGCATCGATGAATAGCAGTCGTAAATTTATGTCAGATGCCCTTAAGCAGCCTAACATTTTTTAGCATTCGTTTTGGCCAAATTACATATAAAAAATAAAATACAAGTAGACATGAAAATCTTACGTCAGGAGAAGATGATAGTATTGAAACGAAAAGAAAAATACAATCAGAGCTGACCCCATTCATAAACATAAGAAAGAAATGGTAAATACAATTTAAAAGAAGTCTAAACATCAGCTAAGTTTACAGTTCAAAGTTTTCTATTATTTATCATGCAGTTACCCGCAGTGTTGCCTGCGATTTTCAAGATAAAATATAGCCTAATGCTATTCGCTGATAAATGTACTTTCTAGGTGTAAAAACTCATAAAATCGCATCAGTATTTTTTATATTTTATTTATTATCAACAAACACGCAATCAAATTTTTTCTCTCTTTTATATTAGTTTCGATTAGAGCTAATAATGTTACCCCCGCTGGGTCGCCGAGCTCCTCAGGTCTACGAGAGCGAGGTCAGGTTATCTGTCCTTAATCCAACTGTATGGCTTCCGATCTGCCAGCGTAACTATCGATTTCCGGCAGACCATTGTACCCAGACTATTCTTAACATATCGTATGGTAACTACATAATACTTACTAGTATAAAATACTAGTTAGTTCATCATCATTATTTCAGCCACATAACGTCTACTGCTGGACAGTTTGTTGCCGCTTCTTCTGTACTTGCGCTTAGGAAGCGACAGTAAACTTAGCTGCAATTAAATGATCTGACGTCAACATTTACCTTTTAAGAAATCGAAAGAAATAGAAAAAGAGTGACTAAATTATCAAGTGATATAAATATCCAAAGATAAATAAATTATTTTTGACTTTTTGAGTTTTGACAAAGGTCTCTCTCAAAATTTTCCCTAGGTGGGTGTCCTACGCTTCGTTTGCCAGTACGTGGTCGCCATTCGAGAACCTTTTTACCCCATCGGCCATCGGTTCATCGTGCTATGTGTCCTGCCCACTGCCACTTTTACGAGCTAATCCGCTGGGCTATATCAGTGAATTTTGTTCTCTTACGAATTTCCTCATGTTTTATTATATCACGTAGGGAAACGAATGCAGTATGCACGGTATACTGCAAAGCCATCTCTACGGTGCATAGAGCTACCTTGAGCCTTCTTATGGGACCCATAGTAAGGGACAACGTTTCAGAGCCATAAGTCATTTCAACCATTGGTTGTAAACTTCAGTCTTGAGATACTGAGGTATTTTGGACGAGCAGACACTCCGTCGTTCAGGGGTTTCCAATCGTCCCATTGAGAGTCCTACAGACTTCCATAACAATTCCCATTGGTCCCCAGTGGTAACGAATATTAATTTTTGTTATTTGATTCCCATTAGTCCCCAGTTATGTTAAATAGAATAACTGATAATGATTTTTTAAAAGTTTATTTATGTATCGAAAGCTTTAAAAAAAATTACACTAAACAGAATAAACAGCTACTTATTGTTGGCAATATTTTACATAAAGTATCTCCAAATATTTATTCATGTAAATACCAACAAAGTATAGAGGAAAACATCACAATCAAGAGCAAAATATTGTCCCTATCCCGGAATATATCGGGTAAATATTATTTCCGATTGAAATAAATATTATAAATAGATTGCATTGCATGCAGTGAAATGCAACGACGCGACGGGAACTTCAAAGGTTCCATATATCTGTCATGAATTTCCAGTAAATGTTTTATTGAAAACTAGTGACAGATATATGGAAGCGTTGGCCGACTTATCTCTTTATAAGAGCTCAGAAATCAGTCCTTAACTCTTACGGGGTAGATAGAGCCTCGGGCCATAAGATTTTAAGGCCACATTCAGTGGGTGAAAAAGGGAGTCTAAATAGTGATCCAATGCTAGCTGCATTTCACACGTTCTCAAGATCAGCTCACGATCTTCTTGGGAAGAACTTTTATTTTACGTTATCAACGAAGTAACTACTTTGAACTGTGGTGTTGGAACATGATTGGATTAAAAATGTTTTTAATTAGCAATATATAAGTCACTCTTACCTATTATTATAAAACGTACAAAATATACTTAAACTATTTCAAGGGTTAATTCAGTAAATGATACTGAACAACTTTTCACACAATATCAAAGATTGTTTTTTTTTTGTTTTAATACAAACTAACATTTTGATCAGTCAATTTGTATGGGAGGACAATTTTTTTTCATATTTTGATATATGTTCCTTGGGAAAAGTTGTTCAGTATCATAGTTCGAATTCATCTTTAAAAAGTGTAAGTATATTTTGCTAGACCCGTACCTATACTAACATTCTAGACATACTAAACTACAGTACAGAGACATTGTTACAACTATAAAACAACTTAATTACTGCGTGTTTCTAAATCACAGAAGTCGTAAATATTTAACACCTCAGTAGTACATTATGTAGAATAATTGCTCCACCTACTTAACCGATTTCAAAGAAGGAAGCTTAATAAAGACAAAAAGTACTTACATTTGCCTTAACCTAATTCTGTTGTGAATAAAGATTATTATAATAATTAGCTTTATCCCGTATTTGAGTTTAAGATCACATACACTAGTTACCACGATGCCCTAAAGATAATTACATGTCTTTATACCTGACGGGATAGACAAAACAAAACCGGCTCCCCGACCAATATGGTTGTCATTTTTCATCATCATATTTATAAATTCTTTTTATCGATGGAGAATATGCATTGATGTAAAAATTACTACCTTACTTGGTCTTCAGTTTCATCATCATCTGAGCTTATTCCCGGTTGCATCCTAAGCGGTAACGCTTCAGAGCCCGGGGTCCGCTACCTAACCAAGGAGATTTGACGAGGTTACTGATTTTTACACAGAGCGACTGCCTTCTGACCTCCGCAAACCGAAGAGTAGACAAGAACCAGTTCCGCTTTGTTCTTCTTGTTTTACTTTGGATTAGCCTACTAATGATTCCATCTTTCCTACCAGTTTAATTATATCATAGCTAGGAATATCATTTTCCCTCTTCTTTTTTCAAATTTAATAAAATAGACACTGAATAAGGTTTCCGGCAGATGGTCGTAGAAGGCTACTTAGGAAATACAAGCTAAACATGGCTTAGACCTCTCCAGCCCGTCTGGCCAGCGTGGAGAGTGTAGGCCAAGTCCTCTGGCTGCTTCGGCCAAGTATAGCTCTGGTAGTACAGAGAGGGTCGTGCTCCTGCAGTGGAGACAAAAAGATCTGATGATAATGATGACACTATGAAATAATAAAAATATTAGTACCCATACACCACAAAGTTAAAGAACCAATTAAAATAATTGCGTATTGTATTCAAATAAATTAATACGTGGTAAGAATTATCAAATTAGTAGCAATTGTTTAAGTTAAACGAACTATTTTCCTTGTTGACAGCATTAACCTGATTTTTCTCGTGTGGAATTTTTGCCGCATACAATTCGATGAATTTATTGTTTGCTGGCTTTAGGCTCTACTTAAGATGAGCGACTCTGTGCTACGTTCTAATAGCCAATGATAGTTGAATCACCTAAAGAGGTAAGTTTAGTAATATCTGACGACCTCCGTGGCGTAGTGGTCACCATGCTAGTCCGCCACCCAGAGGTCCCGGGTTCGATCTCCGGTCAGGGCAAGTAGGGAAAACTTACTTTGGGGCTAGCTCAATCAGTGTGATTTGTCCATATATATGTATCTGTTCAGTGATATCGTAATATTATACGTTGTACAGTTTTACTCATTTTCACTGAAGTCTCGGCCTTTTTCCTTTTTCGGAGTTTTTACCTCGTGACGTAATTGTGACTTCGTTTGCGTAAGTCTAAAAGGCGGCAATACTCTAGGCACAGATAATATATTAATTACCCAGGCACTCGGTCCTGTCAGCGACGTCTGATTGCACGTCTACTCGTGAACTCAAAACTTCAAAGTTAGAAGTAGTTATACACAACTCGATGGCTCTCAACGAAGAATTTGTACTTGTTTATTCTAAGCATGTCGTTCCTAAATGCTTAAGAGTTGTATTTTTTTTTTCATTTAAATAAAAATAAAAATTATTTTTTAACATTATTCCGGAATAATTATACTTATTACTTATTTACCCTACTAAATTCTTGGGTGTCTCAAATATTCAAGTGAAAATATTAAGACAAGTCATTACTTTCTTTCACCGACTTCCAAAAAGGAGGAGGTTATCAATTCGTCGCGATCTTTTCTATGTATATTCACCGATTTTGAAAAGACACTGAACCAATTTGAAATGTGTGCCAACGAAATGTTATCAAAATCGGGTGTGTTGTTTGGTGGTGAAGTCGGTTTCGCGAAAATTATTTAACCAATATATTTTCTCTCATATTAATATATTTTCCTTCATTGTTCATCAAATACGAATTGTACAGAAACAGCGTTGTCTACCAGTCAACCTAATTTATTATATTATGATCTCTGCATTATTCTAACACGCACTCAATTAACACGCACGTTCTCCCAAAAAGTAATTGGATCAAAAACAGAAATAGAATTATAGAATTTAATTAAATGAGACATTTAATATAGAAAAGACGTACCAACTCTTCGTGATGATATATTAATGTGACCCGTTTTTTAACAATGCTGTTTATTATTGATGAATAAAAAACTATATTTATTGAGAAAAATAAATAATAACAACAAACTAAAATAGTATAGTTTTATCCATCTGATAAAACTATACTATTTTAGGCTAAATTAAAAAAGTAAGCAGTGTGATTTCCGGTAGAGAAGAATAATAGGGCCACTCCAAGTTCTCCCGTGGATGTCGTAGAAGGTGACTTAGGAAATACAGGCTCAACAAGGCTTATAAACATTAATAAGACCTCTCCAACCTGTCTGGCCAGCGAGGAGAGTGTAAGCCAAAATCCTCTGGCTGCTCTAATAAAGTATGGCTCTGGTATATGTAGCGGCACGTAAGTTTAGCGCTGAGTGAAGTGTAGAGGGGATACTGCGCACGGGTACAGTATTACTTTTTGACTTCTGCGCAGCCAAGGTCAGCGCTAGAGTTTCGTGCCGCTACCTGTAGTACAGAGAGGATCGTGCTTCTGCAGAGGAGACATGACAAACCTGTTGATGATGATGATGAAAAAGTAACTAAATAAAGTAATAAGAAATGGTGAAAAATACCGTGTGAGCAGAAAATTTATTTATTTTTGTATTATGCCAATTACTTCCTTCTTCCCGTTTTCTCTTGCGGGTCTGCTAGAAGAAATTTCTTTAGATATAAGTAGCACCTATGTGCTATCTTTACTTTTGTAATTTTTATTGTACGTAAACCAATAAAATTAAATTAATAATAAATCTTTCCATACATCGATCAAATGAGTTAAAAAAATTTATTTCTTGACCCACTCTTGACATTTTCGCTAAAAAATAAGCACAGAAAAGGAGCAGCAGTAACATTCCAAGTTCAGCGCAGCGTGGTAATCAAAGAATCTTTCTGTATTTCATCAATAAATATCAAGTAATATTAACAATCGATTAATCGGTAAAAGTTAAATACCAGTTTAATTTGTATTCGAAACAAAATTAAACGTAACTCGAATCTATAAATTACTAGCTGTGCCTGCGGGCGTTGCTTCCCGTAGAAATTTCGGGATAAAGAGTACCCTATGTCCTTTCCAGAGTCTCAAACAATATCCATACCAAATTTCATCCAAATCGGTTCAGTAGTTGAAGCGTGAAGAGTTAAGAAACAAAGAAACAAACTCACTTTCGCATTTATAATATTAGTTAGGATTAGGATTGTATACAAACAAGATATTTATACAATCAATAAAAAGTAATTTAAAATTAATGTAAAATCCAATCAGATTAATTGATAATACCATCTGTTATCCATTTCAGCGAGAATTTTCGTTTAATCCACAGCTCGATGAGAGCAATCTAATTATTTGAAATTAATTATCAATTGAATGCTTGCTTTGACTGGATTAATTTATTAGGTTTGGGTTCACTAGGTCTAATTGGTTAAGGCACTGTGAGGGACAAGATGGGCTAATGTACGGTAATTTTCAGTTACAACGTGACATTCTAAATGTATAAAACCTGGATACTAATAACTACTATAAAGATTACTATTTCTTACTTGCCGTGTGGTTTCCGGCAGAGTCCTCCCGTGGATGTCGTAGAAGGCGACTTAGGAAATGCAAGCTAAACAAAGCTTATAAACATTAGTGAATCTTCTCTTAACCTTCTGGCCAGCGAGGAGAGTGTAGACCAAGTCCTCTGGCTGATTTGGCCAAGTATGGCTCTGGTAGTTTCATTTCATTTATTACTTCCATTTAACAAATTTTCATTGTAACATTCTAAAATACTATTAAAACAAACAATTTATATTTGTCAACTTAAATAAAATTGCAATTTTAGAGCTCCACTTGAAATATTCGTCAATTGAGTAGGAGGCTTTTTCCAATAGATTTATGTATTTTTAGTATTTTCTTAAGAGGCCATTAGTACTTTTAATTTCTTTAGGCAATGGTGTAGTCCAGAGATGGTCGTGCTCCTGCAGTGGAGACAAAAAGACCTGATGATGATTATGTGCCCCAGGTATTTAAGTTTCCTTAACTTTATGCGTTTGAGGATCTTAAGATTCTTGCCTATTTTATGAAAGACGTTGGTATTACGTGCTTTAGCTCTAAGTATATAAAATATGCATATTCAGCCGTCATAATATTTAATGGCCTGTGCAGTAGTTCCATGCACCCATTGGGCGCTGGATGGTAATCCGTGGAATTTAATTCCGCCGCTAGATTACTCCGTCAAACGACGAGCCAATTTAAACTAGAGACGTTGCCCGGACATTTTCATTTGAATAATGGGACTTTTCTTTCTATTCATCAAATTGAATTAATTTCATGTAGTTTATTTCAGTTGTTGCGAAAGAAGAATGTTGAGAATGGGAAGAATGTTTTTACAATTGCAATTCAAGACGGTAATGCGGCAAGCATAATGAGTACCTTTGACCGGGTACAATCCGGGATGGTATTTTTGAAATCCCTTTGAAGAATGTTATATCTTTTTTTTTTTTCAAAGATAAGTAAATGATTTAATATTCCATATTTAATATTTTCACCCTTTTAAAAGTTTTATTAAAATAAACAATACTATTATTTAGGAAGGCATAACACAAATCGAATGTATAAAATAACATTTTCCTGCAGAAAATCGTGTGATTCAGATGTGACGTAATTATTTGAATACGTGCGTTTCATTATTATATTATCATCTTCAGGTCTTTTTAGTATCCACTGCAGGAACACCACCCTCTCTGTACTACCAGAGCCATACTCGGCCAAAGCAGCCAGAGGATTTGGCCTACACTCTCCACGCTCGCCAGGCGGGTTGGAGAGGTCTCATTGATGTTTGTATTATAATTTTTGTTTAGCTTGTAATTCCTAAGTCGCCTTCTACGACATTTACGGGAAGACTTGAAGTGGTCTTATTTTATTAGGCCGGATACCACAAGGCGTTTTATTTCATAAACAATATTATTATTTACGAATATAAAATAAAAATATAATATTTATAGTTATTATATTATATATTAGATTTTTATGTTATAAATATTATTATATAAAAATGTTATATTTTCCTGCGGAAAATCGTATGATGCAGATGTGACGTCATTATTCGAATACGTGCGCTTTATGCCATTGCTTGATTTTATTATTTACGATGACCACTATGATCCTTGGGAGAGCCTATGTCCAGCAGTGGACTTCTTGTGGCTGATATGAAAAAAACACAACTTAAAGTAATAATTTGTCAAAACTAAAAACCGACTCCACCCCCAAACTTCTTCTTCTTCTTCTTATATTTAAGAGCTGGGCTCTTGTCGGTACCCCCAAACTACACAACCGATTTTGATAAAATTTCTATGGGACTACCAAATAGTCCATGCGTCTTTGAATAATCGGTTAACATAAATTTAAAAAAATTTAGACGGGTTGTTTACTTCCTCCTTTTTTGAAGTCGGTTGAAAGTCTATTTGAGCTCTTTACAATAACCTTAGAATAAGGAGACTTTCAGTAAGTTGAAAGCTCTCTTTCCAAGCTTACATTGCATAATTGTTAGAGTTTTTCCTAAACAATGCAGAACGGTCTTTTGTTCTTGTTTTTTTTTATGGTCAAAAGAAAGCATGTTTAATTTTTGTCACATTTTTATAATTTATGAAAATAAATATTATATGAATTATCAATAAATCAGTATTCTAAATGAGTTTGTTTCTAACTGAATTTAGAAATTATTAGTTTTTATATTCCAAATAAAATAATAATAATAAGGGGGTGAAAAGACCCGTGATTCTCAAAGGATATGTGTATATAATACATCAATTTTTTTTTGCCAGATCGTAGGTAATAGATATTCAATTTTAATTCCTTCTATACCAATATTCATTCCAAACATATATTTTTTAACTCGATATACCAAAGGAAACTCAAAAACTATCACAAAGAAAAATAAAACTTAAGCAATATGGAAATAATAAAAAGCCCAACTAAGCAGGCTTTCGCTGAGTCTAAAGCTCTCGTCCCAAGCTTTTATAATTGCCAGAGAATGCTTTGTTTCTCATAAGCAGCCGCCACCTGGACGGTCTTTTGTCTTGGATTCTTTGATGGGGTGAAAAGAAACCGGAAAGTTGTTTTCATTTCCGTGCCATTTTACGAGTATTTATCCATCTCTTTCCTTTCCCCGTTTAAATAAAGGTGCGTATATCTGTCTACCTATAGGCACAGAGTAATAATATACTACGTACAACTAAAGGTATCTATAAAAAAATAATCCCTATTTCTCTTGGTCACGCCATAACTTGATAAAGCCTACCAATTTGATCTATCTTGCTTTTTCTAAAGTTTTGTAATTAGTACCTAATACTTCGTGTGCAGAAAATTGTTAATAGGTGATAATGTACAATGCGTTTATTTGTATGTATGTTTGTTCGACGATAACACGAGTATCTTTGATCGGAACTTCATGAATTCAATAGTCTAGTTCTAATATCATTTTCAAGTTTGTAAGGCAAGACGGTCATAAGACATAAGAGTTAACGAGTTTATTTAATTTTCTCTTTCTGCCTCTAAAGGATAAACAGCTGATTGTGTATCATCATCATCATTTTCAGTCAACATTAACCCACTGCACGGCGTAGTAATCAGTAGGTTTCCGGCTGAGTAGAATAGAACCACTAGAAGTCCTCCCGTGGATGTCGTAGAAGACGACTTAGGAAATACAAGCTAAACAAAGCTTATAAACATTTATAGAACCTCTCCAACCCGTCTAGGCTAGGCGGCTAGGGTCGAGAGTGTAGGCCAAGTCCTCTAGCTGCTCTGGCCGAGTATGGCTCTGGTATTCCAGAGAGGGTCGTGCTCCTACGGTAGAGACAGAAAGACCGGATAATGATGATGATGATGACGGCGTAGTAGGCTTAAATTAAAAAAGTTTATTGTTCATAAAGCTTTCGATTTTGCGGTAAGGCACTTCTTTCTCACTGGACGTACTACGATACCCATTCTCATGTTTCGTGCCATTACTTACGCTCCTGTGTCTCTCTGTATCTGTCTTTAAAGTCAGTTTTAGGTTTTACTGATCTTTTTCCCTTAGCCCTGAGCTAGATCCAGCTAATGCTACAATTACTTAGCCGCAAGTGGCTACTAATGCGACAAATCACGCGAGCCGTACCATTTGTCTCTTGGGATTTACTGCAGACCTAACTGTGATATACTGGTGCTTCGACACAGATAAGAGATCTAGCAAAAATATTCAAACATCGAACACGCTTCTTAAATTTGTTTATTTTTCTAATCTATGTGGCCAGTGCTTATTAAATAACGAACAGAAGTTATACGATCTCATTACTATCCGTAACATCCCGCATTGATCAGGATTCTGAAAAACATCGGAAAAGTACTACTTACCTGCCGGCCTACAAAAAGCTTTCTATATATATCTCCATTTTATTTAGGCCAAAAGATATTTGTGTCGTATTCTTGTTCATTAAAGTTATCATGGTTCAGCGGCAAGTTGCGTCATAGAGCTGTTATTCCTTAAAGTACAAAAGAATATTGTAGGAATTTCCACCAAGTCCTTGCTATTTTTATCCGTTCCGCAACAATTATAACTACGTAGAACAAGAGAAAACGAAACTTTTTTTAAATACTTGAATGTTTTTCTTTTGAGAGGAATAACATTCCACTTTTCCTTAGAAAATATTATGTTTTTCTGTATTACTAAACATTGTTCAACAACAGTTGCGTCATAGGGCTAATATTCCGTACAGTTCGCACAAAAAACATTATATTTTTAACAAAAATTTAAAAATACTTGATTATTTTTCTTTTGAGTCGAATAACATTTTTTTATACCAAATAAGTATAAAAACAATATACTTTATGAAAAAAAAAACATTTTTTTTAATTATAATAAAAACTTGTTTTCTATTTATAGTAAGATGAAAGAACTTATAAAATATCTTAATCTGCGACGAACTTGTGATGCTTTAAAGCTTCACTTTGAAAGAAAAGTTCGTTATGGACTGGTGACGTCATCCCATAGAAAATTGCGTTTCTGCGAGTGAGATGGTTCACATATTTTCGTAAAATCGTTATATCTCGTTCGTTTATCAACCAATTTTTGTTCAGTTTTTACTGTTAGTACTTTACTTTTGAATATTTATGGATAAATTGGTTAGATAACACGTTTTTTTAAATACATATTCCCTATTTGATGCGCGTTTACTTTCGCATATTACTCCGGTGTACGGATGTGAAATGGAAAAATTTTGTTCGGAAGAGACTTTATTATTCCAATAGTTTTTAAATTCCGTAGGTATACCAATTTTTGATTTTTAGGAAAAATTACTTGAAAATTTTCTTTTTTTTTGTTTTTCCGAAAAATTACTTGAAAATATTATTTGAGAAGTTTCGGAAAACACCCATCAATACTTTGGTGTGAATGAGGCTTTACCCTCACAAATGTAATACGTAGGTAGATACATTCAAGAAAATTTGAATATACTCTAGCCAACCCTCGTATATCAACGAAATGACGTTACGTCGCGAGAACTGTAATACAGACATTACATAATTACACGATATTGCGTTAACTTCGTTCCCTCTTCTCCGGTTTGTGCCTATTGGAAGGAAACGTTTATTTGATAAACCATTCATATCAAAGATCACTGTTATGACCTCCTCATTTCGGTTTACATTAAAGAGCCATAGGCAGGCCTGTGTCACTCCCCGTTTAGGTATCGAAAATATACCTACATTATTAGGTACTATGCGCGCGGCGACCACTCCGGTTACTGTTGAGAATGCAACCGTAACGCTTTGAACTCCATCTAGAAAGATTCATCCCGTCAACACATGCGGTGACATAAACACGTCACTGAAGTGCCATTTTTAAAACGCGGAGTCACCTAAACATTTTCTTTTAATATCGATATTTTTCCGCTATAATGCAGTGGGTGCACGGGTAAACAGTAATTCCCCGTGGACCCACTGGTGGGTTAAGCTGGTGGGTGGACAAGTATCTCGTTTGCATTTGTTGTATGTTAAGAGTGGAGAGTGAATGTATTTGATACTTATGAAGTCGTGCGAATGTCAGTGAAAGCACCAATTATGGCTTCAGCGGAAGATCAGCGCTGAGGTTTCTATGGGTGATAAAGAACTAAATTTCATATGTACTTTTTATAATTTACTAGCTGTACCCGTAGGCTTAACCCCCGTGGGAATTTCGGGATAAAATTATGCTATGTCCTTCCCTGGGTATCAAACTATATCCACATCAAATTTTATCTAAATAGGATCAGTGCTTGAAGCGTGAAATGATAACAAACAAATATACAAACTCACTTTCGCATTTATAATATTAGTAGGATAGGATTAATGTGATTATTTTGTTTTTGTCCTTCGAATAAATGTTTTATCTATCTCCTATCTAATTGTTTTTCCACACAAAATTCCGTTCCTTTAGTGACTCCGCGTTTCAAAAGTGGCACCACTGGTCGTGGTCAGCGGACCGGATACGAGACCCGCATCCCACTTACAGACGTCTAAATTGGTCCACAACATCTTCACGTCACCTCAAGTATCTTTTTCATATTTTTATTCTACAATGTGTAAAGAAAACCCTGTCCAATCCTTTAAGGTGATGTTGGAAAACTTGTTTAGGTTCCATTTATCGGTTTCTACTATCCCTGAAATCACAATATAACTGCAGCTTCATACATTTTGGAATGGTAGGTATTTAATTTTCTAACCCACGCTTAAAGTGGCCTTCGAGTCTTGCAGCCCTGGGCTCTGGCTACAAATTTGAAAGCAGACTTCCCTTGATTTAAGGAGCTCTGGTGGTCCGGCGGGAGTGCGCATTACTAGCGCTTTTGCAAGTAAAGCGACACCAGCCGTGGCCCGCACTGGGATGGGTGACCAATACCATACAATTTTCTCAAGCTCCTCATCATTGTAGGGCTCGACAAGCGAAGTCAAATATGCCTTTAAGCAGCCTGAAAATTCTGACATCAGTATTGGCCACTGACACAACGAAAAACAAACAATAACACTTTGACCTGCCTCCAAAATCTAATAACGTAAAAAATATCAAAGCATTCAACTTAGTTTCCCTTCCTTCATACCCTATCAATCTTAGTTCACAGTTAACCATCGCGAATTTACATAAAACCTTAACAGTTTTTACATAAACTGAAGCTGTAATAACCGCCCACGCAGTCTCTCGACAATTAACTCGAATTTGACCCCTATTACGCTTAATTACAACCCTCCCGAAGGGCTATAAAATAACGCACTTATTCCTTTTTTACTGTCATCGAAACGTGGTGCTGTATTGCTGGAGGAAGTGGGAAATCGATACGAGAAAAGAGGAATAAATCTCTAGACTCTTTTAGTTTTATTACTAAACGCGGGCAAACTTTAGATCTTGGTTTAAACTTTTATCTTACTCAACGTATGTTTTTATGGATTTGAGTATTTGATATACCTAATCGGAACCTTTAATTATACAACGTAAACGTGCCGTCCCTTCTAACCTATACTTTGGTATAAAGCGAAATAAAAAACTATCAATGTTCGAAGCGTAAATTTGGTATTGCTGTACTTAAGAGTCCCCTCACACTAGACTAAACTAAAGTTTTCCATACAAACGTAGTCTACGTTTTATGTCGAAACGACATGCCCGATCTCGGCAAAATTTTGTAATTTCAAAGATATTGCACAATTGCACATATTTCAGTCAAATTATTAACTTGAAATAGAATATAGTGTGTTATATCATTTTTGATCATCGGTAAGGGAAACTTCTACATCCTTTAATTTTCTTTCCAGTTCATAATTTTACGTCGGAAACGGTAGACAATTGCAATTTCTTTAAAATTACATTTTTTAAACAAAACCTTACATGTGGTTTCAAAATAAAACGTAGACTACGTTTGTATGGAAAAGTCTAGGGTAAGGGGATAATTAACACGTAGAATAATTTTGCGAGCGTTTTCAAGTACACTGCTTGTTTCGTAATAAACCATCCAATTTAAAAGCACGCAAGTGGATAAAGACAGACGTAATAGCGGCTTAAGAGATAAAGATACAACAATCCCAAAAAGCCGACACAACTTGTTAATCTAACACCTCGGCCGAGTACAGTGGGCCGCACTTGTTCACTTTCCCCATTAGCCGATCCTCGCAAGATTGCGTAACGATCACAATTGCTTTATTGCCCCGTATTGCTAACCAAGGGACATACGCACAGGGAAAATAGCAAGCAAGAATTAGGCTAAACTTACAAGTTCTAGCAGAATTGAGGAGTGTCATTCTGAATTTCGTCAATTATATTCCCACAGTCTCAATTTCGAAACACAGTAGTTCGTCAACTCATTGCTTCGACAGAACATATATTCGACTAGCATTAGTCCGACGAAACCTACTTCGACAACACACATTTAAAAAACACTACTTCGCACAGTGGCGTAACAATAGGGTGGCAGGGTTGGCAAAATGCCACTACACAATACTAACACAATGGTTCGGGGGCCCCCCCGAACAAAAAGGCCGCGAGCTCAAAAATATTTTTTTACATTGTACCTGAGTATTTTATTTTATTTGATTAGTATATTTTTATAAGTTCTGCTTAAAATCCAAAGTGAGACAACTAAAGACCATAATACAATTTATGGCAAGAAAATTCTATGGCCCGATCTTTAAACTTTGATGATGTTATAGACACTTTTTCGAAAAGAAAACTCTAAAAAAAAATTCTTAATAAATCTTATTAAAATTAAATTGTTATTTTTACTTCATTGTTAATGTATGCAGGTTTCCTCACGATGTTGTTTCTTCACCGAGAAGCTAGCGAATAGATGATGCATGCATCGAGATATTATGTTCTATATATGAATGTGAAGTCTCCAATACGCATTGGGCTAGCGTATGGACTACAGACCATTCCCTCTCGCCTAAAAGAGGAGGCCTATGGCCATTAGTGGGATGTCCCACTAATGGCCATATATGTATATGTATACAATGTGTAATAGAGTACGCTGAAAATCTCGAAGTTTATTAAAATTTTACTGAGTACAACTTGACGATTTTTACTAATAGGGCCTTATCAAAAGAATTTGCCACGGGCCCCAGATGGTATCATCCGGGCCCCAGCCCGTGGCAAATTCTTCTGATGGGGTTTCTGAAGATTCTGCGAAGGTTTCTGCAAAGACTCAGTGGCATAACTGTATAGTTATGCCACTTAGTCTTCGCAGAAACCTTCTTCGAAATGCATTTGTTCGGCAGATCTCTATTTCGAAGGAATATACCAGAACGAACTACTGTGTTTCGAAATTGAGACTGTCGGACTATGGACGCACGAACAGCGACTAATCCATTCAGAATGACACTCAGAATTGAGATGAAGTTTGCACACTCAGATGGGCAGACTAATTTGACAACATTGATAAATATGGCCGGCTGGCACGGAAAATATATATAGAAAAAGTTGTAAATAATATATAACAAGATATACGTTTAAAAAACGAATTCCCGACTACGGGAGGTGTACCTATGGTACGGTATACAGCTAACAATGTATATATTTTTTAATATGTGATAGTCAATGCCTTTCATTTGATACATCCAGTGGACATTGAACAAAAAAATGGCTCCCACTTTTTTGTTGTAGCTATAACATTCGTTATACACATATTTAGCAAACAAATTGTAGCTTATGTGACCCGGACAATTAGTGACAAATCGATTGACGTATAATTTGTGGAAATCGGACTAACCATTTGGATGCTACAGAGGAACAGACATACATAAATACATAACTGCTAAAATCATTACTCTTCCTTTTGGCTTTGCCGTAGTCGGGTAACAAATTATACAGAATAATTTTGCCAAACAAAAATAATTCATTCAATTAATCGTTGTAAATGATAAGCTTCATAGCAGTCATAGCACTGAAGAAACAATTATTCCCAATATAATAATAATAGTTTTTTTAAAACTAAAAATCGACATTTACACCAAAATACACAATCGATTTTGATAAAAATTCTTTAAAAACCATCTTACAAGGATTTGAAATAAAATATAAATTTTCCAACTAAGTCAAGGAGCCTTCGAGTAATCGGAGAACATACATAAAAACATAAATACATTAAAACCTCCTTTATTGAAGTGGTTTAGAAGTTACGACATGATAGTTCATTAAAATTGGATTTTACTCGCAATGTTGTATAGTTTTAAGTACTTTTAAGTCAAAAATCTTGCTTTTGCTCCAAACTTTAGGCAAAAATTTAGGCTAAACAGTGCATAGATTTAGAATTTTTTATTGAGTTAGACCATACAATAAGAGGCGCCTTGTTGTCTGTTCTTCTAGTTTGTATGTCACATAACTGGACAATGTACGATCGATGCCAGACGTGGAATATTTAAGTAACTGTTTGGGAGACGAGCTCTAAGGATAAAAACGTTTTGTTTTGCTTGTTGTTTTGAACATTGTTGAAAATAACGTGAAATATCAACTTAGTATTAGGTCTAGGACAATTAATTCTAGTAGAAGAAAGATTTAAGGACACATTGTCAAAAATGTTGACTTAAGGAAAATAGCAGGACGAAGAGGCAAAGGAAGACCCAGATATAGTTTTATAAAACAACTAAAAGATCAAGTCAATGTTTCGATCTACATATAAAGATGTTTAAGTTATCTTTGGACCGAGAGAGATTTGGTTGAGCATTGGTTGCTCAATAGACAAAAGCTTAGTTTTTTAAGAAAAAGAAGTTACCGCAACTATACATGTCTTGTAGATTAAAGAATTAAATGAGTTACTGGAAAACCACAATACTGTTTAAGTACCTGACTTTTACGTCTATTACGCTAAATTTATATTTATCCTAAGTATTTGATTGGTAGAGAATGCTGTTAGCATTAAGTCCGCCTTTTGTACCATTTATTATTAGAAAATAAAGTTTTAAATAAATAAAAGACTGTATTTGAGTCTCAGAGAGAGATAAAACTTAGAGATACAAATCACGTCTCACAGACGAACAGCCAGTGCATAAACCACTTGCTCACTACCGCTTTAAATATATCATGTTCCCAACATGGAAGGTTGAAAAGAAACCATAAGTAGAAATATCAGCTTTTCTTACCACGTAGATCGTATGAATTGATGTAAAGAAACTCACTTAACTCGTATGAATTGATGTAAAAAAACACAAAAGAAGAAAGAAAGTCACTATTTCTGTCTCATTTGTAGTTAATTTGTAACTATTTCTTTTAAACAAGCTTTGAAAACAATGAACTTAAAGTTTAAAGTGCTCTTTAAGATAAATCAAACGAGCACCAATTCTATGGGTTTGCATCCTTAACAGAATTCCTATGGCCATCTTCCAGCTCCATCATTAGATCAGCTCCATGTCTTCACAATATTGCATTATCATGCCATATAAGTTTACGAAGAACATTTCAGCTCAATCGGAATTATCGAAAACCGGGAAGTGGATCAAATTTTACATGCAAGATTTGATTACAGTCAGTCGGACTGATCGACAGATAACGAGATAGGTGAAACTAAATAAAAGCTTGTGAAAAAGCCTCTGATTCTGACAAAAAGGCACATATTACTAAAAAAGAAAGTGTACTTGTTCGTTTGTCTTTCATCAAAACAAAGCAACTGATAATTATGATGCAGTAACTTACAATACTGATACTAACAAAAGTAACAGACCTACATTTTTTGCTGAGACTAAGTAACCGCGTAATACACACGAACAAAGTTGCAGGCAAAAGCTAGTATGTTCTAATTAACAGCATCTCATACAACCCAAGATAACCAAAACAAAAGAGAACGCGAAGCAACCCCCAACATAAACTCAAACTAAACTAATTTGGAAGTCGGGATCTGCGTAAAATATGGACGGCGCAAGTGTACAGTTTCAGGGGTAGTTATGCTGATTTTGATTAAAATCTGTTTTTGGAGTAAGGCCTAGATCCATTTCATCTATTTCATTGTCATTTGTCCTTTAGTTATTTATTTCTGAAGTTGATTTAGGAGGAAGATTATCCCCATCCCTTCTAAGATACTGTAAAATAACTTTCAAGCTGTTTTCTCAAAAAAAGAGCTGTTTTTGACAAATCAGCTTAAAAGTTTTTCTTCTATTTTAGTTCCATAAACAATGTCTGGCTCCTTCTTTTCTTTTATTTTGATAAGGCATCAAATATTAATAACAGAATGACTGCCAAATCATATTAAATATTCTAATGGCATATCATTAATACAAACAACTTTCAATATAGAACCAACAACGAAAAAACTCCACAAATATATATTTCGAACATTTTATCATATTTGTTGTACCTTTTAGAGAGGTTATTTGCGAAAAGGATAAGTAACCAATTGACATGACTCACTTACGGAAAGTCTTTGAGAAACCCGAAAATTCTACTAAATGTAAATATGACGAGGTCCAAATGGTCCCGCCATCAACTTAAACGTCATCTTTGATGTCTAACGACATAAAATTTGTACTAATGAATTCCAAATGAGGCAGTAAGTGGGACTCATCATATCATACTTCCAGAAGCGCAAATGACTGTCGTTTTGGAGAAATTATCTTTGATGTCGCAGATGGGTTGGATATCGCAGTAATTTCGTTTATATCTCTATCTAGTAATTTTGTTGATCGCATCATTTTATCCCCGACTACAAATGTCTGGTATTTCTGTATGTGTGGATTGTGTAGGTCCAGTAGATATTAGATCTTACTCCAGAGCAATATATCGTTATTCAAATCATCATCACTACTGAGCATAGGCCTCTCTTTGTTGGCGCCATCAGCGTCATCATCTGTCTTGTGCTACACCCATCCGTGCGACTTTGACTATGTCGTCAATCCATCTCATCGCTGGACGTCCAATGATTCTTGTACCTGTGCTAGTCCACCATCTGTTCGACTCCTTTCTTTTTAATTTGGTATGCAATTTAGTACGTTATCTAACTTCAGAAATATATATTACATGGCATAAGTACTAACCAAACCAAAGATTCAATTACTGCTTTCTTATTTTTTTGCATTTTCAGCTTAACTGATATATTTTGTAGACCTTTATTGTTCTATCTATCACTATATTAACTTTTTCATGTTAGCGTTTTCAGTTGTATCATTCATTCGGGGTCCGCTTTCGAAGTTTTAGGGCATTCTTGATTTTGACAACATTGTCTCATCTTCCTTGACAGTGTTTAACTATTTCTTTGATCCTCTCCTATACTGAGACCAGAAAAAAGCAACTTTGTCTACCAGACATTTGTTTCATTTGTTTTCTATTTACCTCTTTCTGCAAGACTTCATCATATCAATCACAATAAGACCTCCGGAAAATCTAGACGGTTCAAATTTTGGCATAAATGAAAAGGTTACTTTGGAATTCATAGATTCTTTTTGACGTGTCGTGACGAGCAAATATTGCCATAATTGGGGTCGGCGGCAAACAGTTTCGTTTGATGAATAAATAACTGCGTTAATGGTAACACCACAGTTTTTGCTTGTTCCATTTGCCGTAATTGTTGGTAAATATAAACCTTATAGGCCGCTTTTATTTTGTTTTGCAGATGAGTCTTTGTATTTTATTTGGGTGATGTTTTATATAAAAGGATATAAAGCCTTTTGACATGTTAGTGCGATGACTTAAATAAATATAATAAAAAAGGCAATTGAAAGCACAAAATCGAGAATCATGGAGAATGGAGTATTTGCAAGGAAAGATGTATTTGCAAGTCAACTAAAAAAAAAACTCGACTATCTACAACGCCATTTAGTGATGAGTAGCAGAACTACCGTACGACTTGATATCCGTAACGCCATCTATTATTTGCTGGAGAAAGCCCTGACTTTCAAGCGTTAACTCCTAAATGGCTGTACCGATTTTCATCAAACATAGCGGAGAACTACCGCCAGGGAACTTATTTTTACGTAGAAAAACACATAGAAATGAATCCAGCCATGCAAGCACTACGATGTCACAGACAGACAGCTCGACAACCTTCCCCTCTTTTTTGTCGGGGATAAAAATAATTTAAAAAATTAATCTCCCATGCTGGTCTGGGAGAAATAAAAAAACTTAGAATGTACCAACTGCTTCTCTTCCCACGCAGATCGTAAAAGCCGATCGAGGGAATGGGCAAAAATGCAAATCATGTTAACAGGCAATGCGGCTAGCAACCCATCACTGTATTGATTGCTTTTCCATCTTCTCGCCCACCATGACGCTAAAAGTGGCTTTTGGGTCTTGCGGCCCTGGGCTCTGCATAGAACCGCAAGACCCAAAATGCTCTGTCTGCCCCATTAGGGATAAAGACGTGATTGTATGTATGTATGTATGTATGTAAAAAATGAAATTTTTGGATATTAATATCGTTTTAATATATTCACTGTCCTATTTGCAACGTACTATTATATAGTTCAAACAAACTATATAATGTAGTAAGTATTTCTAATACGTGTCACCAATGCGCAGACAGATATGAAACGAGTGATAATGTCGGCAAAGTAAATAATACCCTTCGTGGAACTATGCGGACCTATTTGATGTGTCGGGGAATTGGCCCGTAAATGGTACCGTCAGAAGCTAAACGTCAGGAATTCTTTTGCATTATTTCTTACTAGCAGCTGTGCCCGTGGGCTTCGCTCTCCGTGGGAATTTCGGGATAAAAATATCATATGTCCTTTTCTAGGTATTAAACTATATCCATATTTAATTTCATATTAATAGGTTCAATGGTTGAAACGTGAAGTGGTAACAAACAAACAAAAAAATAACAAGCTCACTTTCTCATTTGTATTATTAGTAGGATTTAGTTTGTTTAGTAATTTAGATATCTACGTAATAACTTTTTCTCATTGTCGGCTCGTTTTGAAATTGATCTCAGAAATATGAAATCGTTTGATTTCTGCACACGATAATTCAATCCATAACCCTTGATACGTTACCAAAGTGAACTCAATGTGTGTTAATTTATATTTTCTTGTTATTTAAAAGCTCATTGTTGATGGTAGATTTAAGGGAGAATCATCTTTTTCTTTTCCTTTGTCATCTATTATTTTTTGAAAAAACCTTACGCAAAACTATATTTTATTTGATTTTAAGATTTTATTAGTTCTCCTTTCCCTCGTCTTCCTTGTTATATTATATAAGGCAGTTTTTCATACCGTATCAAATGTCCAATAAAAAATATTTTTTCTTTTCTTAATAATGTTTAATGTATAGGTTTTTTCCCTCTTCATTCTCTTACGCTTTCTAGCACCTCCTCATTGCTATCTTAAGAAATAAACAGTTGAGTGATTTACAAATAAAATTTTATCAGGTAACTCTTTGGTTATTGATTAAAATCTTATACCTTTAAACGAGCAATTCTTGTATGTATGTATGTATATATATATATTTATTTATAAATTTCTGTGATCTCGAAAACGGCTCTAACGATTTCGCTGAAAATTTGTATATGGGGGTTTTCGGGGGTAAACAATCGATCTAGATTAGTTTTATGTTTGGGAAAACGCGTGTTTTTGAGTTTTCGTGCGTTTTTCTTTCCACGCAGAATATGGTCGCTAATTTCGTCGCGCCGCGACCGCCTTGATTTAGCTCAGTGGTTAAGGATATCGAGAGCGCTAGAAAGAGTGTTACGGGTTCGAATCCCACTCGGTGACTTACTTTTGTTTTTTTTTTATGTTTAAGTCTATATTTTTAGGGTTCCGTACCTCAAAAGGAAAAAATGGAACCCTTATAGGATCACTTTGTTGTCCGTCTGTCCGTCCGTCCGTCCGTCTGTCAAGACCCTTTTTCTCAGGAACGCGTGGAGGTATGAAGCTGAAATTTATATCAATTACTCAGGTCTACTGTCCCTTGAAGCTGTGAAAAAATCAAACTTCTAAGCCAACGCAATCAAAAGATACAGCCGTTTATGCCGCAAATTTTCGACACTTGCAAGGGAATCAAAACCTACAGGGTGCTTCCCGTGAACTCAGAATCTTGAAATTTGGTACGAAGCAACGTCTTATAGCATAGATAAAGGAAAAATTACGAAAACCATAAATTTTTAGTTACATCACATAATATATTTTTTTTTAATAATTTTAAACTTACTACCCATTTCCTCATAAACGCGTAGAGGTATTAAATTGAAATTCATACCAAATTCTCGTTTGTACGGAACCCTCGGTGCGCGACTCGCACTTGGCCGGTTTTTTTTTTTTGCGTTGTTTTTAGACAAGTTTAAAAAAAATAGTTAATGTTTGAGATGTAACCGAGTAAAGCTCGGTCGCCCAGGTACTAATAATTATTCCAACTTGAGCATTAATTTTGTTACCAACTGTACCAAAAACGACAGGGACAGCTGATTCGGCTTATGGGAAATCCACTTACGGACGTCTTTTACGCAATAGGGGATATATATTTAAAGATTTTCGCAACCCTAGCTGGCAGTAGAAGAACATTTTATTTATGTGTGTGGTAATCTATAGGTAAAATAGTCTAACAACGAACAGAAGCTTCTATATGTTCATAAGATCTATAAAAACATCAAGAAATACTCATTCAGTAAAATAAAAATATTCTACTACTATTTTACGTGATAAAATAACCGTTAATCCTTCTGCACTAACAAAACTACGTTAATTGGCATAAATTAGTTTATAATTGAATCTTGTTTTTTGAGTGAACGTAATACTACTAACAAATAACAATATATAGTATTTTCTTTTGTCCACAGAAATTATTACAACCCGAAATTAAGAAATGTGGGGCAACATCATTCCGGAACACAATAAACCTACCGAGACCCACAACTAAACCTGCCATGACCTCCGAGGAAACCATTGATGTCGTCACCAAAAAGAACGACTCTAAAAAAACAGATGACTGCGCGAACTTCGCCGAAGAAATACAGAAAAACGGCAAAAGAGAACCGACAGCCGACGAACAAAAACAGAGAAAGTCACAAGATCTCATGCGGTTAGTCTACGAAATTCCTGACGAAATAACAAACCCTGAAATCAATGAAAACAACAATATGTTGAAAGAAAACCCACCCATTACTATCGTCGAGATCACAGAACAAAATGGTTGTGAAACAGATTTAGAAAGTGCCAGACAATGTGATAATGATGCTTATATTAAAGTAATAGATGGGTCTAGTCCAGAAAATTTAGGTAATAAGGTCGTTCTTGACGTTTTAGCTACTAATGAAATGATAATGCAATGTTCCGATGAATTCAAAGAGGTTATAGACAGGTCGTCACCTGACGATGTCAGTGAGGAGGATTTGGTAGAATTGAAGAGACTGTTGGAGAGTAAGCCTAAGGTTTTGGAGAAATATATAAGAGAATGTGCAAGTACGGATGAATTGCAAAGACTGCATAGCTTGACGTCTTCCGGACCTTTGTCCCCTAGGCCGAGGCATGAAGCGAGGAGTACATCGATGACATCAGACCTCATCCAACTTTGGCTGGCGTCGTCACCTGTTAAGGTAAGTCATAATCATTACTAAGCCATGTTTATTGGGCGTCGGCAATAGCAACGTGTTTGACAAACAAATGCTCTGATAATGACGATATTTGACACAATTTTATGAACTCTTTGTCTATACTTTTTGTAATAAGTGTTATGATATGTATAACAGAAGATTCTACCCCCTATATTTGTCTGTAGTATATAGGTAAGTATTTAAGAATTGTTCAACAAGCAATGGCCTTTGTTTCTTTAGTTTGTAGGACACAAACACGAAAGACAATACCAAAATAAATCCTTTACTTATATTTTATAGGTGTATAGGTACATCGGAATCATGTATTGGATTGGATGATGAATCACAAACATAACATTTACTGAAAGAATGATAATGATATTTATTCTCAAAGCTCTATTAGTCAACCTGAGTAGGTACTCAAAGTCAGTTCCTCTAGCTTATGTACTTCGTCCTAGGAATATTGGATGTGTCTGACGGTCGAGACGTACGTTATTTATGGCTCTCTCGGTACAGTATCCAAGGCTGAAGGAATAATTTGGGATTCTAACTCCCTGATTTGTAGACCTCATACTCCTGGTTAAGCCTTTTTTGAGAAATCTATATATATAACTTGTAGTTCATTCGCCGAGCCCGCAAAAGATTTCTGGCTATGACTCTAAGGCGATTAACACACTACACCTGTTAATATTAGCTAATTATTTTATTTTTCTATATTCGAATTATTTACTTTTCCCTTATATATTAAATTATATAAAATAAAAATGAATAAAAGTTTTTATTAAAAATAATTTAATATACTTTATAATTTTTTTTTCTTTTATTTGCCAGTGTGTTGTGTTGTCTCCCATGCGAGTTTTCTATTCAAATTGAGATACTTGCATACAGA
Source organism: Acrobasis consociella (assembly GCA_963555685.1). Taxonomy (NCBI): domain Eukaryota; kingdom Metazoa; phylum Arthropoda; class Insecta; order Lepidoptera; family Pyralidae; genus Acrobasis; species Acrobasis consociella. Next base: position 5,974,064 of record OY743127.1, read on the forward strand.
GCGGCCCCGCACCACACAGCAGTTTTCTGTGTTATATCCTCTTATCCTAAATTATATACTTATCATAAAATTAAGGCGCGTATATCTGTTTGTCTATCGGTCTGTTTATACTCGATAATCTAACTGTACAGATTTTGATGCAATTTTCGCTTACATGTAAGTTAGTTTTTTAGAAAGATTCTTAAGTACAGTAAAGGAGCTCGATGGCCCGGTGAGAGTACACATTACTAATGCTTTTTGCAAGTGAAACTTTAGAAATTTTTATGATACAAGTGGCATATGTTACAAATTGTAGAGCTCCTCCGTGCTTCGAAAGGCACGTGACGTGAAGCCGTTGGTCCTGGCTATCATCATTATATGGCTACAAGCTATGTCAGACGTCTTCAGGCAACTCGAAAAATCTGGCTCCAGTGTTCGCTACTTACATACCTACACGAAAAATCAAAAAGAATTAACCGGCCAAGTGCGTGTTCAACTTGCTTGGAGAGGATTCCGTACAATGCCGAAGGTAAACCTATTATCTTGAGTTTACCACTTCATTATCAATTGATAGAATTCTTAAAGGTTTAGATTACAGGAAAAATCTACAAATATTTTGTAGATTACAGGAAATTTGTTTATATTTTGTATTTTTTTCTAAATTTAGGCTTGTTGTTTCGGAAATCAGGGGAGATTGGAGGACAATCAAATCAAAACTATTTATTTTATAACAATTACAAACGAGGCCTTTCATTCGATATAAGTATAACACAGTAAGGTTTGCAATTTTTTTTTAATTTTCTAATTCGTACCCCGAAAATGACACTTATTTAAACAATATAATTAATTACTATGCACGCCTGTACGGACAGACATATGCGCGAGTTTCGTTTTTAATTTTTTGTACGGAACCCTAAAAACAAGTATTACGAAATCTTGACAAGCCACTTACGTATAACACAATTTTGATACGTATTAGGATTTACAACTTACTAGCCTACTGACGTTTAAAGGCCGTATACTCAATCGATCTTCATGTTTGACAAGCCACTTTGGCACACATCCATCAACTAATGAAAACGCAGGTTTACATCCCCATAAAATCTGGAATGGTCTCTCCAATTAAGGGAATAGGCACTTGACTTTCAGTTACTATATAGCTACGGCTATACACGCTGATATTTCATTTGTTTTGGAGCCAAAGGCCACTACATGAGGATCGTTAGTAAGACCTAATATATAGTCAAAATAAAATTTTAGAAACAAAAAATGTTGACTAAAACTCGAAAGTAAAGTTGTGAGATCAATTCGCAGTACCACTGCCAGGGGCCGCCGGTCAGCCGGACGGAGTACATCGAGGTCACGTGGCGGTTTTGGTCGGGCGTAACTACGTGTTCTCGATCGAAAATCATTTTCGCGACTTTTTTGTCTTATGTAATATACGAATTTGGATTACGGACGTAATTTGGATTGGTTGTGCTCCTGCAGTGGAGACAAAAAGAGCTGATGACGATGATGATGGTACAGGGCGGCCCATACAAAGAGGCCAGTAAACTGGACATTGCCAATTCAAAGATTTTTTGCAGTTATTGGTAAAGTGTCAATTTGTTAATGGTATCATGTATATCAAATGTCCGTAGACATTAGTGATGACATCGCGACATGTAGGGCAAACAAGAGACAAGCCCCGTGGGCGGACAAGCCGCACTGACACACAAGAGCCTAAACAAAGGGGTTTATTCCGTCAATCTTCCGATACACTCGGATTACTGCCGGGAGATAACAAACAGTATCGTGTTACTCTGCAAATTAAAGAAAAACAGATGCGACAAATGCTTTTATAAATATCTTAACTAGAGTGCTATTTATATATCTATCATCATCATCATTTCAGCCACATAACGTCCACTACTGGACAAAGGCCTCACCTAAAGATTTCCATATTTCCAAATGACCGATCAAGAGCGGCCTGCATCCAGCGCGTTCTAGCGACCCTGGTCAGGTCATCTGACCACCTTGTAGGTAGGTGCCCTAAGCTTCGCTTGCCAGTACGCGGTCATCATTCGAGAACCTTTTTGCCCCATCAGCCATCGGTAGAAATATATATTCGATGCTATTATTATGTTTTATGTAATAAAATGTCAGATTGTGTAGAAAAATAAATAATTTTTGTATTTTGATTTCTTGAATCTAGAGCGCAGGAAGCTAAATCAAATTTAGCTTCTTATTCGTAAAACTGACGTTACCATCGAAATGATTACGTTGTACTGACAGACTCCAAAATCAAAGAACTTAAATCTGACTAGTGAGCATTAGGTTCGAGGTGTACCTAGGTTCACCTGCAAACGATGTAGTTCATGATCAAACCATATAATTATTTTCATTTATACCTAAACAAAATGATATAAAATCTCGATCACCAGCGTATTCCAATTGTACTCATAACTGTGTCACGCCGTGTGTACGACACAGTCACGCCAATATGTTAGACAAGAGTTGTGATGGGTACCTTAATCTTACCTTTATCAGCTATTAAGTTTAAATAGTGTTTCGATTTGAAGGATAAGGTAGTAAAATTACTGTCTGTTATGACATAAAACTATGAATCCATAATCCTACTTCCTACTAATAATAAATATTATAAACACGTATGTAAGTATGGATAGATGGATGTTTGATACTCTTTTACGTAAAACCTACTGAATGTATTTTAATGAAACTTTACAATAATATAGCTTATATATCAGAATAATGAAGATATTGTGTGATAATCTTGCGCAGACGAAGTCGCGGACACCAGCTAGTATTTCATAAGTTTTTGAAGAATATTATTGGCGCTGGAGGGCCGGTGGTAGGATTGCACATATAATTGCAAAAGCGTCTCTCGCGCAAGGCTCTAAGTATAAAATGTGATTACTTATTTATTTTAATTCAACACAATCAACAAGTGATGCTGAAAAAGTAATCGTTTGGGCTAAGTACACACATGATATTGTACAGTACACACATGAGTTATCCTTCTGTAACACCTTTTATTTTGCGGTTACTTCATAAGATAAGGAATGATAAGGTGTATTAACAGAGTAAATAGAATGTGACATAGTTAATTAATATTGACGCAGGAAAAAAGGTTCCCAAAATGTGTTTGATGTTTTGTACTATAAATTGATGGACATTTGCTTTGTGGCTGGTATCTATGCATTCTAAAGAGGATTTATACATCATTTTTGATCCTATTGTCTTAAGTATTATCACAGTAATAATATACGTACAAGTTCTATTAAGCATTCTGTGCTATTGTATTCTATAAAGGTTAACCAGTTGAATAGTATACATCAATACATACGTACACTATTACGTCTTTATGCCTAACAGGGCAGACAGTGTATTTTAGATCTTGCAGCTCTAAGCAGACAGGGTCCAAAGCTTCAAGACCCAAAAGCCACTTTTAGCATGATGGTGGTCGAGAAGATGGAAAAAGGAACCAATAGTGCCGGGTTGCTAGTCGCATTGCCTATTAACACGATAAGCATTTCACCCATTCAGATCGGCTTTTGCGATCTGCGCCGGAATTGCAGCAGCAGTTAAGCTGTTACATTCTAAGTTTTTCTTTTCTCCCAGAAATTCTTATTCTCCTTCTTTGCGTGTCGATGGTTTATTTGTTTTTTAATATTCTATCAGCCCAATATTGAGCTACTCTGACGGCGTCGTCAGTAGCCACATATAAGTCGTCCAGGGTGCAGGAAGTAGGGCACCCGGGGTAAGAAAACAGGTGCGTCATAGTTTGTGGGGAGAAGCCACACAAGAAGAGGTACTGCCACCTGAACATGAATTGCCCTGGCCAGGCTGGATTTTTTTATTAATTTTAGTATTGATAAAAAAATCTTCCTAGCAAGGAAGATATTTTTATTATAATTTTCACCTATGCTAAAATTAATAAGAATAATAACTAAATCCATTTATCAATTCCAGGGCTGGTGCGATATCGCTCAATGTCCCACTCGAAAGCAGATAAGTTAAAAGCTTACTAGCACGTGACCTAACAATGACCTAGGACTAGTGATGTGCCGTTCCCGAGAACGTTCTCCAACCTGAGAATATTGCCGGCAGCGTTCCCGGCAACGTTCTCCTAAGCGAGAACGGTTGAGAATCATTTTTATAAAATGGAAACAATCAGCTTTTCTTAAGTAAAATAGTATCAAATAAAGCAAGTAGTCTCGAGAATATTCTCAGGAACTTCTCGGCAATATTCTCAGCATAATTGACCTTTAGTATTTTCTTTTTTGAGAAATATTGTATCATTGATATGGACGTTGACAGCACTTTCTTTTAACACGTAATTAAATAATGGACAGTTATTGTTCGTTTACTTGATATTAAATATAAATTTTGTAGATGCAAAGATAGAAGGGATAATGAAACATTTACACAATCAACTCCGTTTAATGAGACAAGGAAACATCAACTTAAGAACTACAATATTGAATAAGAACACTGCTCTGAAATCTGATTTAAAATAATTAAAGAGATAGTTCAATCGCATTAGTGATTAATCTTCTTCTTCTTCTTCTTCCTTGCCTTTTTCTATTTGGGGTCGGCTCTGTTTGTCAACTCCCTCCATAACCTTCTATATTTTGCCATCTCTGTACTGACTCCCCGTTCCCCCATATCCGATCTTACGCATTCTTCCCAAGTCTTTCTTGGCCTTCCTCTTCCTCTATACCCTCTACTTTTAAGTCGATAATTTTTTTGATCAACAACTATCTAAAGAAAAAATCGACGGACTTTAATCAGAATATATCAAATCAGAACTTTACATGTTAAGTTCTGATAAAATTTAACAAAGTATACTAAAATTAACAATATTTAACGACCTTGAGATATAATTAAAGCTCTGAAATCTGATAAAAAATAAAGATTGAGATCTGATTTAAAATTATTAAGTATGACCAAACCGTTTTTGTGCGAGAAAATAATTCTAATCTATTAAAAAAGGATCTTCAAGAAGTAATGGTTCTTCTTGAATATCCTGAAACTCATCAAAATCAAAAGTTTCCATGGATTCAAGCATAGATTCTTCATGTTTAGAGTCACTTTCGTGGTTTGCTGAGGTAGCCGACGATTGAGTTGTAGAAGATGATTGATGGCTCTGTGTTTGTGTCTTATTTGACGACTTTGGAGTTTTATTCATGAGCTTCCAATTATGAGCTACATAACATAGTTTTCCAGCTCGATCAGTGTTTAGTTTGTTTTTTTTTTCTGGGTATGTTATGTATATCATGGTACAATAAAATAAGGTATTCTCTTCCCGTGACAGCTGATGACGTAGGTGGAACTTGACTACGTCATCAGTTTGATATGTTGCCACTGTGTGAAATTGAATAACCTGAGCGTAATGCATTTTTGAATTTTATATACCAATTTCGAATGAATAATCCATTATATCAATTTATAAAATATTGAATTGATAAATCACGCTGGTCTGGGAAAAACGAAAAACTTAGAATGTGCCAGCTGCTTCTCTTCCCGCGCAGATCGTAAAAGCCGATCGAGGGAATGGGCAAAAATGCGAATCATTTTAACAGGCGATGCGGCTAGCAACCCGTCACTGTATTGATTGCTTTTCCATCTTCTCGCCCACCATGACGCTAAAAGTGGCTTTTGGGTCATGCGGCCCTGGGCTCTGCATGGAGCCGCAGGACCCAGAATGCTCTGTCTGCCCCATTAGGGATAGAGACGTGATAGTGTGTGTGTGTATGTGTATAAATCACGCGAGAATCGCGAGATACTAAATAGCTAAGTTACTTAATATTTTTTTTAATATTCATGAACTAATTGAGAAAGTCCTTAAATTTACCGAAAAGAACAATCAGTGGCAACACTTTGTGACGTAGTCAAGTTCCATCTCGGGAAGAGAATACCTTATTTTATTGTACCATGATGTATATTAGAAAATGTCGAGAAACTCCTTTCCACAGTTGCCGAAGTAGATGGTATGGATAAAATTTTCAGAGCAGCTATAAGTTCCACCAAGGCAAAGGTTGAATCGTTTACGCAGAATCCCAAAGAAAACTTTTATCATAAATGCCAGTTCGTCTTTTATAATTTGCTAAATCTTCAAGGATTTTTGGTCTGTATGGCCCGCGTTTGCCACGAAAAAAGTGAGCAGGACAGCAATATCGCACTCACAAGCGCCCAAATAATAAAGCAAAGAAACACTGTACATAAATCACCTATAAATAAATAAACACATTGAATTATAAACTTATTTATTTTGTTGAGAACGTTGAGAATATTCCCGGCAGCGTTCTAGTTTCTTGAGAATATTCTCACTGGCAATATTGCCGGCAACGAGAACGTTCTCAGCGGCACATCACTACCTAGGACTAATAATATTAAACACATCCGGTCTTATATACAATTTTTCAAAACTAAAAACCAACTTCAACCAACGACCCAACCAATTTTGATAAAATTTCTATTGTACCACCTCAAAGATCACCTTTCATAACAAAAATATTTATAAACGGCATTTGGCATGGGTAATTGGGTATGTATAGTAATCATGCCGAATAAGTGGTGAAATCAAATCATAAAATTTCTAGGATAGCTCCCATACCTGTAAAGTGAGAGTCATTTTTTTTCTCGACTAACATCGTGTTCGGTGTCGTTGAATAGGTCTTTAAAAAATGTTATGAGCTTATAAACGCCATTTTTCGATTTAGGGACCCGTTTATGAAATATTTAGTTTTATAGCAAACTAACTGTATCCGCGGGCTTCGCTCCCCGTGGGAATTTCGGGATAAAGAGTACTCGAGACTCAAACTATATTCATAACAAATTTTATCCAAATCGGTTCATTAGTTTAAGCGTGAAGAGGTAACAAACAAATATACAAACTCACTTTCGCATTTATAATATTAGTAGGATTGCAAATTTTTGTTAGAGTCAAGTATCCTCCCCACCCTCCCCCACTATCTGCTAAATGGTGGTGAAAAAAATAACAACTGTAGTTTTTTATAATGTAGAAATTTGGTTAGAGATATTTTATGGAGGAAACTTGTCAACGTTCTATAGCACTTCGATGATTGTTACGTTTTTTACCAATTTAAAAAAAGGAGAAGGTTCTTAAGTCCTTGGAATTTTTTCTATACCGTTTAAAATTCGTTGACTTTTTTATCTTTATACCCTATAAAATGTTTTTAAAATTACGCCCATTATTTTTGCCGACTCATTATTTGTAGATTCGAAAAGGCTTACGCTCGTCGTACAAAAACTCAAAATTAATTATTTTTAAGTCTGCTATACAAACCAAGATAAATTAAATCCTGGATTAATTTGAAACGTTATTTGCCCTTCAATAAAAGAGGCGAGGATTATGTACCTAGCGCTAAATTAAAAAAGGGTTTTTGGAGAAGTAATTTTAATTAGTTTCAGGTGCTATAGAAAGGTTATTTTTTTATAAAATAACTTTCTTTTTATTATAAAATTTTTAAGTGATATTTCTATGTTTTAAGTAGGTATGATGTACTTATATGTAGGTTTGTTATAATCATTGTTTTTAAGTATGTTTATTATATTGATTACCTACCTCGTACTAACTACCTAATGTTCAATATTTTTTTCTAAATAAGGCCTTCTAAAAGATACTTACTGAAACTCAAACACAAGTTTACCGATCAGCTGATCTGAGATTGTATCAAAAACTTTTTTTTTAAATATTTTTCTAATTACGACATTGTTCCTTGGGAAATGTTAATCAGTATCATGGACTGAATTCACCCTTAAAATAGTTTCAGTATTTTTGTAAGTTATTGCAATGTGATTTCGGGCAGAGTAGAATAGGACCACTTCAAATCCTCCCGTGGATATCGTAGAAGGCGACTTAAGAAATACAAGCTAAACAAAGGTTATAAACATCAATGAGACCTCTCTAACACGTCTGGCCAGCTCGGAGAGTGTGGGCCAAGTCCTCTGGCTGCTCTGGCCAAGTATGGCTTTGGTAGTACAGAGAAGGTCGTGCTCCTGCTGTGGAGACAAAAAGACCTGATGATGATGATAATGATGATATTTTGTTAGACCTTATATTATTATGGTTGAAGTTGAGACCAGTGTGGAAGATTCCAAGAGATAATATCCATTAAAATATGCCTTTTAAGTTAACATTTTTGACATAAAAGCTGACTCGACATAAAGTATTCAGTATTAACAAAGTATTTGCTAAGCCATTGTTAAGTATTCTAAAAGAATCTTGTCACATCTATTGTTTGAGTTTTCGCTCGAGTCTCAAAAGTTTCGTGTACAAAGCCTGTTTGAAGTTTGAAAATATCATCTGTCACCGGATAAGACTGGGGAAAATGTTATTTTAAGGCTTGGGAGGTTTTGGTTTTGATGAAATCGTGAAAGGAAATGGGAGACCGGGAGTGACAAAATAGGTTCATAAAAATAAAAACGGATGTTTTGGTCATGAAATTTCAAATCAGGGGTTTACTCCATAAAACAATACGTTTGTCGTACGATCGCGTTCTATTTCTATGTCAAACTAAATTAGACTGTATCGTCATACGTTAGTGCTCAATGTTGCTTGAAACTGAAACGCGGATACGCAGTAACGTCCGGCCTGCGTACCTCTTTTAGAGTAGGATACGAGAAAATTTCAATCTACCAACTATTTTGGAAACTATTCAAAAACATTAAGTATATTTCATAACCATTTATTTATTTCAATAAATGAAACGACGTAAAATCGAAATAAGTATCATCTCCTTTAATGACGGAAAACTGAACACAATACCTAGTTAAACAATGCATTTTTACATAAATCTACGCATCGGCATACGAGAAGTTAAGTATAACCTTCAAACCACTTTGAGTATTAATTATAAAAGTTTAGCTATTGAGACTTTACAAAGAATACAAACAGTCCGCGCAACGCACCAATGTATTCTGCGAGTGTACACAGGCGTCTTTGAACGACCCGCCGCTTCATTTTGTCGGGTCACGGACAAAGCGTTCTAATCATTTGGGCAAATGGACTATAATTTGAACTACAAACACATTTATTCATGTAATACGTAAGTACCTGGGCGACCGAGCCTTGCTCGGTTACATCTCAAACATTATTATATTTTTTTAAACTTGTCTAAAAACAATACAAAATAAAAAAATATTTATAAACTTAAACGGGATTCAAACCCGTAACACTTTCTAGCGGTCCGCATCTTAAACCGCTGAGCCAAACGGATAGCGGCCAGTGCGACGAAATTAGCGACCATATTCTGCGTGGAAAAAAAAACGCATGAAAACTCGAAAACACGCGTTTTCCCAAACATAAGACTTATCTAGATCGATTGTTTACCCCTGAAAACTGCCATATACCAATTTTTTGCGAAATCGTTAGAGCCGTTTTCGAGATTACAGAAATTTATAAATATACAAGAATTGCTCGTTTAAAGGTATAAGATTCATATACAACGTAGAAGTGACACACCCGTAAAAAAACGAACCACACGCTATACTAGATCACTATAGTAAATGATAATAAAATAACAGTCAGAAAACAAACAAAAATTCGACTTTCCTATACAAATTGTCCGGGCTGATTACTTTAGTAGAAATAAATAAAAATAAATAAATATATAGGGACAAATTACACTGATTGAGCTAGCCCCAAAGTAAGTTCGAGACTTGTGTTATGGGATACTAACTCAACGATACTATATTTTATAACAAATTCATCATATAGATAAACATCCAAGACCCAGGACAATTTGAAAAAGGCCATTTTCCAACTTACCCTGATCAGGGATTGAACTTGCGACCTCTGGGTGGCGGTCTCTGGGTGACGGCATGGTCACCACTACGCCACGGAGGTCGTCATGGTATGAAAGGCCAAAATTAAAAAAAAACGACGGGTTGCACTCTGGGAGTGCCGGCAGAAGTGAAAACTTGAATATTAACGTTGTGCATTTTTGATATTTTGAAATGGTAAGGGAATAATTTTGCACGAATTGCTTTAATTATCAGTATAAAATATTTCAAATCTTTTCTGAACCACAGTCTGTCACAAATGTCACAAGCATGACCAAATTCATTTTCAACAAAATCATTTTCAAATACACAGCAGTATGGCCACTACACAGACGGTCGAGCCATCAGCTGTCACCATTCATGGATGCGCGTAGCACGCTGTAACATAAACACACACGAACATTCGCGCAAGCGCCCTGCGCCGCCTAAACGAAACAGCAGGCGCAGGCATACATTTTCGCCGCGCCGTAGAAAGAGAGGGGGATACTCCCTCTCCTACGCCGCGCCAGCTGTCTACTCTCCATCCGTCTTACGAATTTTCGATCAGGTCACGTGTCCTGACGCGAGTTTAACATTTTTTACCCATTCCAAAAAAAGTGCACAACGCCGCTAAAGAAGTTTTCACTTCAAAAAAATCGACTGTCATTTTAATTCCATTATACTATAGTGATTTAGCATAGCCCGTTCTACGTTGTACATGTTTATCCCTATAGTTGACTGGGAAAAAACGCATAGCGAATTGTAGATGATTTTTTTGTTTAACAATAAAATTTTAATAAATAAATGATCATCATCATCATCATCATTTCAGCCACACAACATCCACTGCTGGACATAGGCCTCTCCCCAAGATTTTCAAAATGACTTCCAGCGACCTTGGTTAAGTCGTCAGACCACCTTGTGGGTGGGTGTCCTACGCTTCGCTTGCCTGTACGTGGTCGCCAATAAATAAATAAAATGTCATAAATTTGTCGAGTAGAGGAGTGGATTCCCCCCATCACTGGTACCCCAACTTTATTCTTAACAAACTGTTTTCAAAAACTTCCAGCAACTTTCCTACCCATCGCAATAATTGCTTCACTGCACACGAATAGAAGCCTTATTGCGTGCGCAGCAGAGCGGTAAATGATATGCTGCGACCGTCTGAAAGCCTATATTTTATTTACTAAACGAGACAATTATGGTTTCCGTCAAAGCTTTAAGATTTGTATATTTAATGGAAGTCTCGTGTATTAAACATTTATTGCTTTGCATCTTGGTAGAGATTTTCTTTTACTTTTCATTAAGAACGTTTGAAAGCAAGCTCCTTATTATTAATATTACCTAATACTTTGAAATTATTTGCTAATCACAGAAAAGAAAAAATGCGTATCAATAACATAATAAGCCAAAAAAAATTGACCAAAATCTTCATTCGTATTGGCTCATGTTTGATTTTACAAAACTGTATCAGGCTAGCATACATCATTAGATTATCCATGCTAGCCTGATGCTCGTTCTTCTTACCTTAACAATTGGCAGGAATAATTATAAAAATAATGTACTCGTAAACCAATAAAAAAAGAATACATAGAAACAAGGTTCGTGTGACTAAGCAAAATGCTCGCCCATAGCGGCTCTAAATTGAATCGGGTATAAAAGCCATCCCAAAATGCAAATGGCCGTTCCACCCTCGGTAATGGTCACTCGTATTGTGCACCACTCGGCTTTGAAAGCAGTGAATGACTAGAATACTGGTCTCTTTTTTCTGAAATTAATACTGAAATTTCCCAGGAAAAAAATAGTGAAAAGAAAAGTGTACTAGAAACAAAAGCTGGTCTCTTTTTTCCAGTACACTTTTGTTGTCTTACATTCGTACTTTTCTTTTTTTCTGGATAATTTCAGTCAGATGAGAGAAAACTTATAACGTACCAGCTACTTTTCTTCCAGCACAAATCATTATGGCCGATTAAGAGAAAAAAGGGCTTATAAACATAAATTATACCTTTTAAACCCTTCCGGCCATCGAGGAGAGTGTAGGCCAAGTCCTCTGGCTACTCTGGTCAAGTATGTCTCTGGTAGTACAGAGAGGGTCGTGCTCCTGCAGTGGAGACAAAAAGGCCTGATGATGAAGGGAAAAACGAGAATCTAAATTATGTCTGTAGGTGTTGCTCTGCATCCACTGGAAGAGATGAAGTGGTCCTTTTCTAAGCTCTAAAAACCCACATGGTTCATTTTCTTCTGGTCCTATAAAAAGTATTTTTAAAGCAAAAAGCGACTTTACCCCTAAACTACATAACTGATTTTAAAACTCTGAGAAAATTTTGACAGGTATGCCATTTCAAACAAAAAAAGAATTTTCCAAATCGGTCCAGCCGTCTTCGAATAATAGGTGAACATACGCCACTGTCATTTTTTTTTAAAGATTTTTATAGACTAGTGACGTCCTAGTTTTTGGGAGTCGGTAAAAACATTTTTACAAAACTTTTTTAGTTGTTACTTTACGTGGTTTTTTTATTGGCCAGTTGAAATATAAGAAACATTTGAATCGGGTTATGGGTTTATCCATAAAGTTATATCTAAATTAATGGGTTAAACCCATGGAATTGTAGGTACTGCGTACAGACAGACTTTCGTGGTTCCCAATACAATCAACTAGTTTTCAACTAGTCAAATCAGATACTTTTTCTAAATGTCAAAACAAACATGTCTATGGGATTCGTATAAGCATGTCGTGACGTCATAGTTTCTTGTTGTCAAATAGCGCTCCTATTATCAGTTTTTCCGCAATAATAAAATCGCGTTGAAAACGGATATGATCATTTCAGGTCTATGGATATGATCAATGACAAGTAACATGATTTTGTAACGTTTTATACAGGATCTAACAAAATATATTGAAACTATTTTATGAGTGAATTCAGTCCATTAAACTGAACAACTTTCCCCAAGGAACATATATCGAAATATGAAAAATTATTCTTGGACTCCCATAGAAGTTGACCGTTCAGCTAAACCAATTTTGTATAGAAATTTGAAAAATATTTTCATATTTCATTATATTGTCGCGTAGGACGATAAGTGATAATGACAATGTCAACGTCACAAATTCAAACTAGGAGAATTCATCTAAAGGGAAATTTCGTCACTCACGTCAGCACACGATTGGCCTAGCGGTCTTGGTGTTGGACTGTGAATCCATAGACCCCAGGTTCAAATCACAGTCACGTATAGTGTTTTTGAAGTTTTGTAAGAAGTTTCTAGATAACTCTAGATTAAATTAGAATGAAAATACGGGCCAGAAATAAAAGAAGACAAAAGAAAATTTATGACTTAAGTTTAGAACTTTGATGCGATATTGTTCGCATCCGTTCGGTATATAAGCGGAACAAGGCGCGGCCTACGCCAGTTTAGTTTGAAAGTAAAATCCGAAGAAGGAAGAAGGAAAAAGAAAAAGGAAGAAAAGTAAAAGTGGAAGTAGTGAGTAAAAAGTAAAGTGTAATAGTGAGTGAAGTGAAGTGTTCAGTGCAGTAAATACGCGCGAGAGACGTTTCCGCGCGTGACAGTGCAGTGACGTTTACGCGTGTGACAGTGCAGTGACATTACCGCGCGTGACAGTGCAGTGACGTTTCCACGCGCAAGACAGTGCAGTGACGTTTCCGTGTGTGTGACAGTACAGTGACATTCCCGCGTACGTACCTGTGACAACTGTGAGTACCCTAGAGTTGTAAATAAAGGCACTATTCCATAGGATTGGTGTTTCCTTTCCTATCCCCAACCCACTCTCGTGACAATTGGTGTCAGAAGTGGGATAGGAAAGATGCCGATCGTGCCTAGAAATGAGAGAGGGGTAACCACTCGAGCGGGAGCTGCAGCGGCAGAGGAACAATCGCTCGAGGAGTCCAACTCTGGCGGAGCCGCGACAACATCAGCGGCCGTCCCACCAGCCGCTCCATTGGGAATGAACGCGTTCCTGCAGCAGATTACTGTCATGATGCAAGAACAAGCACACCGCCAAGAGGAGCAAGCACGCTGCCAGGAGGAGCAAGCACGCCGCCAGGAGGAGCAAATACGGGCGCTGCAGGAAGAGCAAGCACGCCGTCAGGAGGAGCAACTTCAGTCCTTTTCCAAAGATGTTTTGGCCGCGGTTCGGGCCAACACAGCCCGGATGGATGACTTCGAGAAGGAAGTTGCAGGAGTAAAGGAGGAAGTTACAGAAGTAAAAGAGGAAGTTGCTGAAGTAAAAGGGACGCTTCAACAGCTTGGTAAGGAAGTTAAACTTCTCAAAGAGTCTGGCCCTGTCACTAGCTCTGTGGTCGCTCCTTTTACCAAAAATTTAAAGGTGCCATCCTACGACAGCAAATCCTCTTGGGCTGCTTTTAAATTGCAATTGGAGACAATTAAAAAAGCCAGCCATTGGGATGAGCAGGAGGCGCAGTCTGCATTGACCTTGGCACTTCGAGATGACGCTCTGTCCGTATTGGAAGCACTCGGCGCTGGGAAGAAAGAGGTCACCTACGACGAACTCATAGGCGCTCTGGAAGCCAGATACGGTGACAGCCACCTGGAGCATGTATACAGGGCGCAACTCAAAGATCGTTGTCAGCGGGCTAGCGAGACCTTACAGCAGTGGTCTGTTGAAGTAGAGAGACTGGTGCGCAAAGCATACCAATCATCGCCATCCGTCGTTGAGGAAATGCTCTTGCAGGTTTTCATTGACGGAATAAGAGATCCCGAAGTCAGGGCAGCTGTGCGACTGGATCACCACACCACCTTGAAAGAAGCAGTGGCTCACGCCTTGGAAGTAGAAGCGGTGCGTCATGACTCACGAGCTTTGAGGCTACGAGAGGTTGTAGTCACAGAAAACAGTAGACGACGACCCTACAACCCAATGTGCTATGAATGTGGAGAACGGGGCCATATTCGAAGCACTTGCCCGAAACGTGAACGTTCAACTTTCCGACGTCAGGTGGATGCAGCAGTTTCGACGTCGGAGCTGCCACAGGTAAACTAGAGAAGGCCAGGGCTGCGGGGTGGGCGCTGGCCGGTAGTAGTAAAGCCCCTGAAATACTTGTGAAGCAGACAAGCGACGGAAATACGTTAGTGATAGACGGTTTAATCAATGGGAAACCTTGCCAATTGACGTTAGACACTGGAGCTTCACGGACAGTCATCAGTAATCGCAAACTTAAGGACATTGGAGGTCGGTATATACAAGCAAATAAAAATATCACGTTAACAACTGCTACCGGCCAACGAATCCCATCTGAAGGAGAAAAAATTGTAGCCATTAAGATCGGGGCAACACTTTATTGGCAAAGAGTGATTGTCGCAGGCATCTTCGACGATTGCATTGTAGGTTTGGACTTTCTACAAAATCATCAGTGCAATATTGACTTGAAAAATGGTGTTCTAAAACATGGCAATGATGAAATTCCGATGAAAGGAGGAAATTTTGGTAAGGTGTTATGTTTGAGGGACACTATCCTTAACCCAAGATCCCAGACGACGGTCCCTGTTATACTACCGCCAAATAATGGTAGCGCACCACGAAGATGTGCCATTATAGATGGAGAAATCTCAGACGTACCATGGATTCCGGCCAGAACCTTAGTGGGAAGTGGCCAAGTTGCGTTGGTGCCGGTTCTCAACCCTCATGACGTAGCGCAAACACTGCGAAAGGGAACAGTTATTGGGAACTGTGATGAAGTAGTCTGGTTGAGAAAGTGTGAAGAGGGACAACAGCGAAAAATAACGAATCGGGAAGAAAATGTAGCAAAGCTTTTGGAGGGTTGCAAGGGCAATCTTACCAAATTGCAATTAATAAAAGCAAGAAATTTCTTGTTGAAATATAGCAATTTATTTTCTAAAAATGATGGAGATATTGGCCGAACCGATTTAGTAAAACATAAAATTGATACCGGGGATACAACACCTATTCGGCAGAGACCAAGACCTGTTCCTTTTGCCCGTGAGCAGGAAGTTGACGACATGATCCAAGAGATGAAGAAGAACGGCGTGATAGAACCTTCATCAAGCCCATGGTGTTCTCCGATTGTGTTAGTAAAGAAGAAGGATGGATCGACTAGGTTCTGTGTATCGGCGATTGAACGATGTAACTAAAAAGGACAGTTACCCACTTCCTAGAATCAATGACACTTTGGATTCACTTTGTGGCATGACTTGGTTCTCTACTCTTGATTTAAAAAGTGGGTATTGGCAAGTAGATTTGGATCCTAAGGATAAAGAGAAGACTGCGTTTTCAACCGGCAAGGGTTTATGGCAGTTCAAAACTATGCCATTTGGACTATGTAACGCGCCAGCAACATTTGAAAGGTTGATGGAACATGTGCTGGCAGGTATGCTAGGAGAAACCTGTTTGGTCTATTTAGATGACATCATTATAATGGGGAGAGATTTCGATGATCATCTCAAAAAGCTTGAAAGTGTGTTTTCAAGACTACAGAGTGCAAATTTGAAGCTTAGTCCAAAGAAATGTTCATTTTTCCAACGTCAGGTCAACTACTTGGGACACGTTATTTCGGAACAAGGTATTGCAACTGACCCATCTAAAATAAGTGCAGTAAAAGATTGGCCAACGCCAACAGATAAGACACAGGTGCGAGCATTCTTGGGTCTATGCTCTTACTATCAAAGATTCGTAAGAGGATTTTCCGATATCGCGAAGCCATTACATCGGTTGATAGAAGAGAAACGAGCATTTTCTTGGGATAAAGATTGTGAGCAAGCTTTTCAGGACCTCAAAATGCGTCTATGTGAAACCCCTATCCTCGGACATCCTGACATAGAAGGCAAGTTTTTTGTGGACGCTGATGCAAGTAACACCGGTATTGGAGGTGTTCTATCTCAGCAAAGAGGAGATCAGGAAGTAGTAATCGCCTACTTCAGCAAATCTCTTTCAAGGCCAAAGAGAAATTACTGCGTAACTCGCAGAGAATTGTTGGCTGTGGTAAAGACATTGCAACATTTTAAGAAATATTTGCTTGGCCGCAAATTTCTGGTAAGGACTGATCATGCTGCATTGAAATGGTTATTGGAATTCAGAAATCCTGAAGGGCAGGTGGCCAGGTGGATTGAGCTACTCCAAGAGTATGAGTTTGAAATTGAGTATCGAGGAGGGAAGAGTCATGGCAATGCGGATGCTCTGTCACGAAGACCTTGCCTGGAGGACTGCAAGCATTGCAATCGGCAGGAAGAGAAGGAAAAAGTAAACATCCGGCTAATCCGTACTGATTCCGTAGATGAAAATTGGACTAACGACGCCATGAAAAAGGCTCAGGAAGATGATAAAGACTTTCAACCACTATTGAACTGGCTACGAAGTGGAACTAAACCAAAATGGTCAGAAGTGGCCAAATACAGTACGGCTACAAAGAGTCTTTGGGCGCAATGGGATAGCCTGGTGCTACACGATGGATTACTCTACCGAAAATGGGAAAGTACTCAAGGTAAAGATTGCCATCTACAATTGGTCGTCCCCAGAGAGAAGATAAGGGAGATTTAAAAACTTTCCATGATGGTACTTCCGGCGGACACCTGGGGATAAGAAGAACTCTCACAAAAATTAAAGAACGTTTCTACTGGTTACACTGCCGAGATGATGTAGAAGACTGGTGCCGTAAATGTCAGAGTTGTGCGGCAGTTAAGGGACCACAGACTAGAAGCAAAGGAGCTATGAGGTTGTATAATGTTGGAGCTCCTTGGGAACGAGTAGCTCTTGACATAGCCGGACCGTTTCCGATTACGAATGCTGGCAACCGGTACATTTTGGTAGTTATGGACTACTTTACGAAATGGCCTGAAGCATTTGCACTACCTAATCAGGAGGCTACCACAGTAGCGACAAAGCTTGTGAACGAAGTATTCTGTAGATTTGGTGTGCCATTGGAGATGCACAGTGATCAGGGACGAAACTTTGAGTCACAAGTATTCCGAGAAGTCTGTGAAATCATGGGAATCCATAAGACTCGGACGACGCCGTATCACCCGCAGTCAGATGGAATGGTTGAGAGGTTTAACCAAACATTGGAACGGCATCTGGCAAAAGTAGTAGAAAGCCATCAGAAAAACTGGGACGAGTATATTGCGCTATTCCTCTTATCTTATAGGACTGCGGTGCATGAGACCACTACAGTTACTCCAGCATATGCCAATTTTGGAAGAGAATTGAAATTGCCAGCTGATTTGTTATCAAGTTGTCCACCAGATACCCCAAAAGGAATAACCGACTACGCTAATGACCTTCGGATTAAGATGGTTGACGTTTATGAGCAGATTAGAGAGGCTGGGCTTAAAGCTAGTGAACGGATGAAGACTCATTACGATCGAAGAGCTAATGGCCTCAGCTTCGAGGAAGGAACACTGGTTTGGCTTCATAATCCGGTGAGGATAAAAGGAAAATCTCCAAAGCTACAACCAAGTTGGGATGGACCTTACAAAATTGTCACCAGAATTAACGACGTGACTTACCGGATTCAGCGTAATCCTCGCAGTCCTCTCAAAATAGTTCATGTGGATCGATTGGCACGTTATCATGGAAGCAATAATGATCGGGACGATCATGTCTCGAGAGGGGGCAGTGTCGCGTAGGACGATAAGTGATAATGACAATGTCAACGTCACAAATTCAAACTAGGAGAATTCATCTAAAGGGAAATTTCGTCACTCACGTCAGCACACCATTGGCCTAGCGGTCTTGGTGTTGGACTGTGAATCCATAGACCCCAGGTTCAAATCACAGTCACGTATAGTGTTTTTGAAGTTTTGTAAGAAGTTTCTAGATAACTCTAGATTAAATTAGAATGAAAATACGGGCCAGAAATAAAAGAAGACAAAAGAAAATTTATGACTTAAGTTTAGAACTTTGATGCGATATTGTTCGCATCCGTTCGGTATATAAGCGGAACAAGGCGCGGCCTACGCCAGTTTAGTTTGAAAGTAAAATCCGAAGAAGGAAGAAGGAAGAAGAAAAAGGAAGAAAAGTAAAAGTGGAAGTAGTGAGTAAAAAGTAAAGTGTAATAGTGAGTGAAGTGAAGTGTTCAGTGCAGTAAATACGCGCGAGAGACGTTTCCGCGCGTGACAGTGCAGTGACGTTTACGCGTGTAACAGTGCAGTGACATTACCGCGCGTGACAGTGCAGTGACGTTTCCACGCGCAAGACAGTGCAGTGACGTTTACGCGTGTAACAGTGCAGTGACATTTCCGCGCGTGACAGTAAAGTGACGTTTCCACGCGCAAGACAGTGCAGTGACGTTTCCGTGTGTGTGACAGTACAGTGACATTCCCGCGTACGTACCTGTGACAACTGTGAGTACCCTAGAGTTGTGAATAAAGGCACTATTCCATAGGATTGGTGTTTCCTTTCCTATCCCCAACCCACTCTCGTGACAATATGTTCCTTAGGCAAAGTTATTCAGTATGGACTGAATTCACCCTTAAAATAGTTTCAGTATATTTAGTAAGACATTATATATACTGTTATATACAAAATAATTTATTTTTGACCTAGGAGACTACCCTTCATTAATGTAAACCCTCTGTGTATAATGTAAACTATCACAGAGTACTATAAATATTTGTATAGTCTATGTAGGGCTTATGAATTTATGCAGAACCTAATTTGTGTAAATGTATGTAGGTTTATATTTACATTACACTTCCTATCACACTGATATTATAAACGCGAAAGTTTGTGAGTGTGTGTGTATGTGTGCTATTTCTTCACGCGCAAACGGCTGATCAAATTGATAAAATTTGGTATGCAGGAAGCTGACACCCTGGATTGACACATATTTATATTTTAGATAATGTGTTATAATTTTATATAGTATGGTTTCTTATAATAAGTACTTTCTAAGGGTAAAAATTTGCTTTTATCAGCACCACCTGTAGGATGACTGGTAGAAAAGACCTTTTAAGTCCACCTGTGACATTTTGTAACAAAGTTTCATAAATAAAAAAAGGACTTTTTTGACTAGAAGAGATCTCTACATTGGATAAGTCCGCCTTTGTATATTTGCTCTTTCGTAAGTTGTCTTTGCATATGTATTTGTTTTGGTTCAATGAAGTTATTACAAACAAACAAACAAAAACCTCGAGGTTTGCGTCAAAAACGCCATTTTATGTTTTAGATTAATATCCTGTATTTATAGTTTTATACTGTACAGTGTCTTCTAGTTACTTCTTTCGTAAAAAATTTGCTTTTATCAGTATCACCGACTTCACTAGTAGAAAAGTCTTCTTGTTACATTTTGTAATAAAGTTTAATAAATAAAGTAAAAAACCTCGAGGATTGCGTCAAAAACGCCATTTTATGTTTTATATTAATATCCTAACCGCGGCACGAACCCAAGGGAAATCTCACGGTTGAAACCGCACTCGTACGAACAAGTTGAAGTTAAAGTTAGCTTCACAGTTCTGGGACCTAGGGTACGGTTAGTTAAAACATAGAAAAAATCGCATAAAGCATTCAGTTTTAGGGTTCCGTAGTAAACAAGGAACCCTTATAGTTTCGCCTTGTCTGTCTGGGTATGAATATTTATTCTAGCTCTGGTCTCCAGTTGTCTCGATGAGGCGCGTTGTAATGTTTTACAATTTCTTTTTTTTGCTTCATCACCCATGCTTTCTGAATAGCTACAAATCACACAGATTGTGTTAGCTTCTAACTTTGAGACTCATGTTCCATCTTTAGATCTTTTTAGTTTCCAGGAGCACGACCCTCTCTGTACTACCAGAGCCATACTTGGCCAGAGCAGCCAGAGGATTTGGCCTACAATCTCCACGCTATCCAGACAGCTTGCTGAGGTCTCATTATGTTTTTTCGTAAGTCGCCTTCTATGACATTCACGGAAAGACTTGGACTGGTCATATTCTACTCTGCCGGAACTTACACGGCGATGACTTAGATTTATGTTATGGGATCATAACTGAACTATACCATAATTTATAACAAATACATCCAAGTAATACATTCATCTTTACCTGACCGAGGATCGAACCCGGGACCTCCTGAGTAGCGGATAGGTATGTTTACGGAGCGAAAGTCGCCGTAAGCAATCTAATATTAAACATTTATTTTGTATACATATTATTATTAATTTCGACCAAAAAATATAGTAGGAACAATATTTGTCTCTTTATTTGTCCCTATATTTGTCCCTGATAACCATCATCATCATTGGCAGTTTTTTCCCTATTTTAATTTAAATAAAATAAAATTAACCGTATAAGTTTCCCTAATTTAGTAGCATAAACATATTTTCCCCAATCTACGGGTTCCTTCACCTCCTTTTTCTTCAATATTTAGTGTACAATGAATTGTTCAAGCAATAGATTCGATCCCCACCGGCCGCTTCCACTTTGGGTTAAAGTAATTGGCTCGGAAACCAGTGTTTGTTTATCTTGGGTAGTGTTAGGTGACTTTCAGTATACTAGCAGCAAAAGGCTTACCTCCAATGCGTCGCTTAATCTTTCTATATAAAAATTACGTGTCACGTTGTTTGTCCGCTGACTGAACTGAACCGATTATAAATTTGATTTGCACACCGTATGCAATTTGATCCAACTGGAAAAAAAAATTACATCTCAATTTATACTCGCAATTTTATTTTATTGCACTAGACTGATGCAGATAAGTCGGAGTCATAAAGTCCATGCGAACAAAGTCGTGGGCATCAGCTAGTATCACTTTAGATTGTGCTACATGAAGTAAAGGTAATTTTTTGAGGCGAGGGTTCTACTTTAAATCCAGAGCGAATCCAAGAATTCCACAGATTCTACGATTATAAATAAATAAAAATAAATATTTAGGGACAAATCACACTGATTGAGCTAGCCCCAAAGTATATTCAAACTTGTATTATGGGATATTAAGTCAACAATACCATACGTAAATACTAGTATATATTCTGTGACGATACTATATTGTATAATTAATACATATACATATAAATAAACAAACACCGAAGACCCATGACAATTTGAAAAAGGCTATCTTCCAACTTGCACTGGCTGGGGATCGAACCGTGATACGATTGAATCCTGAATTCCTGAGTGAAGCAAGGATTTCATGTTATGTACATCGCCCAAAGCTTAGTTAGAATCGTTCCGTGACATTTAAATAATGCGTGGCTCTGAATATATTTGTCAATATATTTTTATCCGTAAACTTGATATTCACTAAACTTTTAAGTAATTATTTACATACTTACCAATGCAAAAAGAAAACAAAATCTTTCTTAATAATTAAACTTTTTAAACCTAGGAAAATAGAGTAATCTACTTGAATTTCACATAGCATTACCTCCATACCCCGCGGTATATACGCAGATATCATCTGATATCATGAATACTGCTGCTGCTCTGAATGCAAAAGCTTTCTTGCAACGTCTTTCTCAGAAATGAGGCTTTCATAATCGCAACACAAAACAGACCTTATTTCTGTGAATGAGAACTCTAATTGCATTGAATATAAATACTGAAAGCCTACGGCGGAGTTTTGTAGATTCTGGCTATCCGCCATTTCGCAAGAGTATATGGCGTTTGTCCATTAGGTATACCTGTTTTGGTGGTAGACATGGTTTTACGATGCGCAGATAAGTAAGTCAAATGGAAATATACGGCACTAGCTGTGCCCGTGGGAATTTCGGGATAAAAACTATCCTATGTCCTTCCCTGGGTATCAAACTATATCCATATCAAACTTCATCTAAATAGGTTCAGTAGCTGAAGCGTGAAGTAGTCATAAGTAAACAAACAAACCAATATACAAACTCAGTTTCGCATTATAACATTAGTAGACAGTAGGATGGAAGGGACATTCCCATAATGAATCATCATATCGAACCACGGGCTTTACTAGATCACTATAGTATGACACAATTATCTTACTAATCACATAATAATAATCACACTTATATTATAAAGTGGCAGAACGTCCCCTGAAAAATGGGCTCACAAGATAACTTCGTGGATCCCCGAAAATGGTCGGCGTGGCAGGGGTAGGCCTAGAAAGCGTTGGCGCGACGACTTGGACGCATTCCAGCGTGATTGGTCTGAAGCAGCTCTGGATAGAGACGAATGAAAAAAAATGGGAAAGACCTTTGCCCAGCAGTGGGACAGTAAAGGTTAATTTAAAAAAAATTATAAAGTGTGTGAGAGTGTGTGTGTGTTTGTTACTTCTTCACTCGCAAGCGACAGGACAATTTTTTATAAAATAACCTTTACTTGTAAAATTTCATAAAAATAAAAAATAAAGATCCCCGGCCGCTTGCCTCTTTGGGTTAAGTTATTGGCTCGGAAACCAGTGTTTGCTTTTTTTGAGTAGCATTAGGTATCTTTCAGTGTAGGGAAGTAGCAAAAGAAAGGCTTACTTAATGTTTGTATGTATGTTCGACGGTAACTGGAGTAGTTTTGATTGGAGCGTTATGAAATTATGTGGGCGTGTAGAAGTGGGTAATAGAATTTTTAAGACTGAACATGAGATGAGCTAACTATGTCAAGGGGTTGCCGAGAAATTGGGTTCGCGAGTTCGGGGAAAACTATTTACTTTTTAATTCTATTTTTTTAAATTTAATTTCTTAAATTTATTTTTAGTCATTTTCTTTGTTTTAATTGTATGTAGTTTATGTTTTATTATTTTAATTTAGGTAGGTTATTTAGTTTTTAGTTAAATAATTATTGTGTCCTGTATTTAATTCAATAAAATTATTTACTTTTAGTAGGAAGTTTTATTGGAAAAAAATTAAATTTAACTTAAATTAAAACTATACAAACTTATTGAAATTTAAATTAAAACTAAAATTAAAACTAAAAATTACAAATTATGTAGTCCTTTTAGTAGTATTATTGTGAGAAGATACATTTTTTTAACCCCTGACAAAAGAAAGATTATTATAAGTTTGAAGCTTACGTCTGTCTATGGCACGGTAGCACTCAAATGGATGGACCGATTTCTATGCGGCTTTTTTACGCGAAAGCTAGTTCCCTTCAAAATCAATTCCGTTTGAAAGTTATTGGGGGTTACCGCTTAAAAGTCAGGCCTTTTTCTAGCAAAAAGTAGATGACCCTACGAATATCAAGTCGTATCGGTATATAGTTCCGTTACTTATCACTAAATGGTGCTCTTGACAGATTTTTTTTTAATTTGCTTAGCAAATAAACTTTTTAGACAGAACAATATTATAGTGAAAAGTCCCTTTTACTTAACCATACTATCAATAATCACCAAAAGCGATCCATTGGCTTGGTTTTTTACTTTCATATAGTTCCGTCCAGTTCTCTTGCCGTGCGGGTCGTAAAAGCCGAACGAGGGATTGGGCAAAAATGCTAATCGTGTTAATTAGGCCATGCGGTTAGCAACCTATCACTATTTCGATTCCTTTACTCATCTTCTCGCCCACCATCACGCAAAAAATGTCAATTATTTTATTCTCAAGCAATTTGCTATAAAAAACTACAAACTTCTGTAAGTATATAACATCTATTAGTATTCGTATCTCGTTCGGCGAACTGATGTTACTCGTAATTAGTTGAAACACATTAATATTCTTGCAGTACGCAGAATGTAGATTTCTTTGGAATCTTTAATTTATGTTTTAACTGGATTTTTGAAGTTTGATTTAGGTTTTTCTACAGGTTATATCGGAACCCTATTACTGAGACTCCGCTGTCCGTCCGTCCGTCTTTCTGTCACTATCACTAGGCTGTATCTCATGAACCGTGATAGATATACAGTTTAATCTTTCACAAATGATGTATTTCTTCTGTTGCCGCTATACAACAAATACTAAAAACAGAATAAAGGTTTCACTACACCCTGTCTCACTAGTCTCTTTTCATTTCAGTACAAGAGAGACCCGGGGTGCCATTTTTGAAACGCTAAATCACTAAAGAACTGTTTTTTATATAAAAACATTCGTTTACGTGACTCCGCTTTTTAAAAATGGCAATTCTGGTCGGCCCATCTGACTATATTATGTTAGTAAACCGTTAACAACATTGATAATATATTGAATTAGTCGATTATAATTATACCTTGTAGGTATTTAAGGACTAACAATATATACTGAAACTAGTTTAAGAGCGAATTCAGCCCGTGATATGACCAACTTTCCCCAATAACCATATGTCGAAATATGAAAAATATTTTTTGAATTAATATACATACTCGGATCAGTTGATCGGTCAACTAGTGTAGAAAACCAAAAATCACTTTTCATATTTCTATACGTGTTCCTTAGGGAAAGTTGTTCAGTATCATGGACTGAATTCACCCTTAACATGGTTTCACTATATTTTGATAGACCTTAGACATCATCATCATCATCATCATTTCAGCCGCATAACGTCCACTGCTGGACATAGGCCTCCCCCAAAGATTTCCAAAATGACCGATCAAGAGCGGCCTGCATCCAGCGCTTTCCAGCGACCCTGGTCAGACCTTAGACATAAACACAATCTACTCTCACAAGTATCCGACATAACGTCAAAGTTTGCACACCAAGTTCTTCAACGAAATAGGTGGACATTTTCATCTGGCACAATCAAAACTTGCTTTGAAATGTTTTTGTTGCTCTCAAGTTGCTCTATTTCAGAGACTCGCGTTTAACTTAAATTCTTTTAGTTTTCTCTTTTACTTGTTTGGAAGTTCGAATAAACATTTTTTTTTATTTACGTGTCTTTTCTCCCCTTTTCTTTAAGAGGCTTAAATACATGTACATGTACAGATCCTACATGTAGAGGCCCTTTGGAGAGGTTGATGTTACGTGGCACTCCCACCAAAACTCATTTTCGATTTACCTATGAAAGGTGTACCCTTAAAAAAAATTTGGCGGGACAAAGATCTATTGCAAGAAAAACTAAAGGTTTACGGGTTATGGAATGAGGTTGGGATGACTGATGCTGGGCTATTGCAATAGAAACGCCATAATCATGATTACTGATTATAGTAGGCAGGTGATGACTTGCGACCTATAGATGGGCTTCTTAAACAAGCCCACAACTGTTGCTGGCAGATTAGTAACATCGGTTAGCGACTCAGGGATGTAGAGGGGTATGCTGCTCTTTTCCGAAGTTACTTGCGGCACATGCCCTTGAGCAACAGCTCTAACGACTTCTCTCTGCACAGCCAATTAAGGCAATGCAGAGCTGAGAGTCTTGCGAGCCCTGGGTCTTCAACTCGACCGATGAAGATGCGGGACGAAGGCTCTGACAGACTCTCTGGGGCACTCGGGTCCGTGGTGTCGTTACTCACCAATAACTCCCCACAATCTGGCCAGTTATTATTTGATTACTGTGTATGTTTTTAAATCATTGAACCAAATTATTATCTGTCATTGTACTTTCATTGCTCCAATTATTTTAATCGATCGATGTCATTATTTTATTTATTATTATTATATTTTAGCCGATCGAGGAAATGGGCAAAAATGCGAATCATATTAAGAGGCGTGCGGCTAGTAACCCATCACTGTATTGATTGCTTTTCCATCTTCTCGCCCACCATGACGCTAAAAGTGGCTTTTTGGTCTTGCGGCCCTGGGCTGTGCATAGAGCCGCAAGACCCAAAACGCTCTGTCTGCCCCATTAGGGATAAAGACGTGATAGTATGTATGTATGTATGTATCGATGACATGGTCATATCATTAGGCGAAAGTTTAACAATCTTTCACTATTTCGATTACTTTTTCCATCATCACTACGTCACGCTAAACTTGCCAGATGAATACAGTGCAAAGGTAGCGTCCTCATTGGAAATTTATAATACAGTACGTTTGCTAACGTCAGGAATTAATATGAACGACCGTTAAAACTATTTGCGTTAGTCTGACTAGTTCCAAAACCAAGGTCTAGTAAAAAGTTGCTATATGACGAAAATTCTTTCGTATGTCCAAATTCCGGGTGTCTACAGGTCACATTTTACATCCGATTTTCTTGAAATTTTGTAAGCAGGTTTGATAATTATATGAAGAGAATTATTTTATCGTTTCAGTTGTTCAAAATTTTTCAAAATGCCGGAAATATGGGCTTTGTAAAACTTTAAAAAATCGCAGTTTTCTATTGTTTGCTCACAGAGTCACTAGTTGTATATGTTACTGCAAAACAGCATTATAAATTCTGCATACAAACCCACACAACTCGAGTGCACTCAAGCGGTGTACCGAGTTGTAACCGAGTTAGGGTCAGATCCCTCCCCCTCTAATGCATAACTCTGTTTATTTCTACCCTCTGATGCATAACTCTATTTATAGCAAACATCGACAATGAATATTGTTAAATCGGTATTTTTAATGAAACTGTCACGGTTGATTATTGAATTTTCTGTTCAAGTTGTTTGTTACTATTGAATGAATGTTTTTTTCTTAAGGAACTTTGAATTAAGGAACTGGAAATAACCATATGATAAAACCATCTTCTCAACTAACCAACTAATTATCAATTGACGCATTTCAACTTTTTCTTAAATATTATGATTTTTTTTATTAATGTACATATAACACACGACCTGTGTACCAAATTTCATAACGCTAGGACAGTTGGAAGTGGCCTAAAGGTTTTGATTACCGGTCAGTGAATCAGTCAGTGCCAAAATTAGCTATTTTCACAGGGTCATATTTAAGGATCTACTGAAACTATATCTATGATATTTAGCATACTGCTTTAGTACTAGTATATATAATTACGCAGATACAATTTTATCTCTGTACTTGCAATAGGCACTGAGCTACAGGGGGGTCAAAAGGGGGTCGAACAGTTCGTGTAAATAGTGCACGGCATGCGCGCGGCCTGTTGCTGGAACTTGGCCTGCGCACTACCGTGCGCTTAGATATGCATACGTGCAAAGATGTTTTACAATAGAACGAGAAACGAACCGAGTTAGTATAGCAAGCCCAAAAATCTTTTTGGTTTTCTATATGCTGCTTATAGAAAGCCAAAAATAATGCTGATCGGTCAACTTGTATGGGAGGCCAAAAATTACTTTTCGTATTTCGATATATGTTCCTTACGGAAAGTTGTTCACTACATGGACTGAATTAACATATTAAATAGTTTCAGTATATTATGTTAGACCTTATATTTAAATAAGTAACAAAGCTTAGATTTACTCAAAAACAAAGCTTTTATGTGTGTTAAAAACTCTTGAAAGCAAGATAGTTATATAATTTTACTGAAATATATTATTCCAATAAAATAACGCACAATACAGTTAAAACTAAGCAAGGAAAATACTTGGGTAAAAACATTATGACGAGTATACATTTTCCAGCTTTCTACACAAAAAGGTTCTAGGAAAACATAATTAGAAAAGAAAAACAATGCAAAAGAGACTGAAGTAGATTTAATTTTTTAGATCTGTCCGTACTGTTCTTATAATGAATAAATAACCGACCAAGTGCGTGTCGGAGGTTGTATAGGAGACCCTTAAATATTTCTTCTTTCATTTTAATTCAACTATTTGGTGGTTTCCGGACGTCGTGTGGTTTCCGGCAGAGTAGAAAAATGGCCACTCCAAATTCTCCCGTGCATGTCTTAGAAGGTGACTTAGGTTCTACAAGCTAACTAAACAAAGCTTTTATACATCAATGAGACCTCTCCCACCCGTCTGGCCAGCTAGGAGAATGTAGGCCAAGTCCTCTGGCTGCTCTGGCCAAGTATGGCTCTGGTAGTACAGAGAAGTTTGTGCTGCTGCAGTGGAGACAAAGATAACCTGATGATGATGATGAATTGAATTATTTATTTTTAAAGTAAATATACAACTTAATATTACGTGAATATTTCAACCGTCTTCCTATTGCCGTTATTAATATCAACCATAAAAAGGCAAAAAAATTTTTTTTTATAGAAGCAACAGAAATACATCATCTGTAAAAATTTAATTCATCTAGCTATCACGGTTCGTGAGATACGTCCTGGTTACAGATGGACGGACAGCGGAACCTTAGTAATAGGATCCTTTTTTACCCATTGGGTACAAAACCCTAAAAACACAAATTTAAACAACCCGCGTTGGTCGTAAACCTAAAAAGAAGAATCATCATTCCATTCCATTTCCACCTGAAATTAAAAACCTCATAATGATTCACGCATTAAATCCACTGTATGACTAATCGCACAAAGCAAAACAAGTAATTTATTTAAAAAATATTTTTTAAAACAATCTTTTATTTTTATTAATGAACTAGCCGAAGCCCGCGACTTCGTTCGCGTGAACTTTAATGTCTCTGGAAAATGCTCATCAGGCTGAACAACTTTTACTAAGGCGGCATTTTTATTTCTCTTATAGTTTAGCTGGACCATTATGGTTCTGCATCAAGCGTTCCATTTTCCAAATTATTTATACCCTATATGTTGCCCAGGCTTAATAGCTATATAACAAAAAAAGTTTCATTCGAATCCGTCCAGTATTTTCGGAGATTAGCGTGTACAAACAGACAAACAGACATACAGACAAACAGACAGACATTTTTTTAAAAAATTCTTACTCTATTACTACGTCTCCATCGCCCCCAATTTTTTTTTTGGAAATATATTTAATGTACAGACACACTTTTTTTACTGTTTTATTATATGTATAGATATAGATTAAAACGATTAAAGTGGAGCACTTTAACCTTTTTAGTTCATTCAGGGTGTCAGCTTTCTGCATACATCATTTATGAAAATTATATGTAGCAAACATACACACACAGTCACAAACTTTCGCCTTTATAATATTTTAGTGTGATGACACATTTACCTCTGGGTAAATAGTGCTAAGTTTCGCATTGTTTGTGTGGTTTTCTTTCTTGTTATTTAAGAGCTTGCTCTTGTCCGTAGAGTTACGTAAAGATGCCTCTATTCCTCTCTTTTTTTGTGACATTAGAAGAATCAAAATCAGAGCTTCTTGAGGCCGACGTTATTTTTGATCAATGATAAGGCGAGTAAATTTGCCTGGAATCTTTAGAAGACTTGTAAATGAAATCGATAAAATTTAAACGCTCAAATCTATATACATATAATAAAACAGTAAAAAAAGTGTGTCTGTACATTAAATATATTTCCAAAAAAAATATTGGGTGCGATGGAGACGTAGTAATAGAGTAAGAATTTTAAAAAAAATGTCTGTCTGTTTGTCTGTTTGTCTGTATGTCTGTTTGTCTGTTTGTCTGTTTGTCTGTTTGTACACGCTAATCTCCGGAAATACTGGACGGATTCGAATGAAACTTTTTTTGTTATATATCTATTAAGCCTGGGCAACATATAGGGTATAAATGATTTTGGAAAATGGAACGCCTGATGCAGAACCATAATGGTCCAGCTAAACTATAAGAGATATAAAAATGCCGCCTTAGTAAAAGTTGTTCAGCCTGATGAGCATTTTCCAGAGACATAAAGTCCACGCGAACGAAGTCGCGGGCTTCGGCTAGTCGTTTAATAAATTGCCGAACTTCACACACAGTGCGGCTAACTATCTCTATATATAAGGTTTAGTTGTTGTTGGAAACTGATAAGTGGATACTTAATTAGAGTAAGGGCTCTTACATACGAACCTGTCGTGGGGTAAAAAGGTTCTCGAATGAGACCTCGTGGCAAGCGAAAGCGAAGCGTAGGAAACCTATCACCTATTCCTAAGGTAGTCTGACGACCTAAGGTCGCTGGAATGCGCTGGCTGCAGGCTGCTTTAGATCGGTCATTTTGGAAATCCTTGGGAGAGGCCTATTTCCAGCAGTGGACGTTATGCGTCTGAAATGATGAAGATGAAGATTATCCTAGTAGACCTATCTCGTCTACCTTTATACTTTAATATCCGATAAAACAGCCTCATTTCAATAAGACGCCACAATATTCCACGTAAATAAGTAAATCCATGCCTTTATACTTCTTTAACCTTCACAGACCCTCCAGCCCTTTCCATCTAAAACCAATATTGTTTGTAAAATAGCAATATGTAAGCAATTTGCTAAGATATTGGCTGCGCTGTGGGGCGGCGGTAACGGGGCTCGATTATTGAATAAATTTTAATCGAAATATGATGTTAATTTTGTCACATAATTTATGTTTATTTTGTAGGTAGGTACTTTTCTATGATATAAAGCAAGTCTAAAACCAATAGTTTTTGTAAATAACTACATGTAAACAATTTGGGCTCGATTATTGAATAAATTTTAATATAAATATGACAATCTTGTCACTCAATTTACTATAATTTGTATGTCCAGTACTTACATGATGTTATGAGAAAAATTAAATAAACAGACAAATTATATTCCCGTGATATTATGCTAGAAAAGATATTGTTTGTAAAATAGCAATATGCAGGCAATTTCCTAAGATATTGGCTGCGATGCGGAGCAGCTTTAAGAGAGGTTTAACTATTGAATCAATTTTAATCAAACTTTGATAATTTCGCACTCAGTTTATTATTCCTTGAAGACACATAGTATTTTTATCTATGACACTATACAAGTAATAACATGAACTAAATTTGTAAATGGGTTGCTAGCCGCATCGATTATTAACATGATTCAGGATCTTACTTGTTCTTTAATCAGCTTTTACATTATACTTGTATTTTCTACGTTTTTTCTTTTGTGCCAGACCAGCATGGGGGCTAAGTACTGGATTTTGTAAAATGTAGCAATTTGATAAGGATATCGCTGAGCTGCCAGTAGGGGGTGGCTTTGCAAATAGGGGCTCGATTTTTGAATAATTCATTTTAATCGAAATATTATAATCATTGCTTTAATCGTTAATCTTTTTTTTAGTTAATTTATAATGAAATAGTCGTGCGTGCCATCCTATCTTCACTCAGATTTTTATTTTTTATTTTATATAGTAGCCAACATAAGATATTTTTTATTTATTTATAAAAAAATTATTGATTCACAGTATAGAATACGATTGTTTAAAATTATAAGAATGCTTTCTCTTTGCCGCTTGGTTTCCGGCAGAGTAGAATGGGACCACTCCAAGTCCTTCCGTGGATGTCGTAGAAGGCAACTAATGAAATACAAGCTAAACAAAGCTTATAAACATCAATGAGACCTCTTCTACCCGTCTGGCCAGCGAGGAGAGTGTACGCCAAGTCCTCTGGCTGCTCTGGCCAATTATGGCTCTGTTAGTACAGAGAGGGTCGTGCTCCTGCAGTGGAGACAAAAAGACCTAATGATGATGATGGTGTTAAGCATTCACTTCCAGTCAACCATACGGATAAACAAAGATTTTGTTGCCGCACAACAAATTAAATAAAAACTCAACACAAACTTAATAATCATACCTACAAACTACCTATTTAAAGCAAAGCTGCATGAAGAAAATACGTATAAATAACTGAAGACGATCAAAAACCAAGCATTTACCCGGGCATTCTAAAATAGCTATAAATAAGCAACCTATTACCGATATTCGATGCCCGTTTTCCATCTTATAGGCCTTGCTAACAGCTTTTGCGACTTTTGCTCTATCTACCTCGTGACGGATAAATACGTTATATTTAGGAGTATTTCCAGAAATTTATTATCCTTTGGAACTAAAATAGTGTCATCATCATCATCATCAGCCACAGGAAGTCCACGGCTAGACAGGCTTTCGCCAAGGATTTCCAAAACGACCGATCGGAAGCGGCCAGCATCCAGCGCCTTCCTGCAACCTTGCACAGGTCGTCTGACCATCTAGCTAGCAGGTGGGTGTCCTACGCTGCGCTTGCCGATACGTATAAAATAGTGTACTTAGTCCTTTTTAGGGTTTCGTAGTAAACAAGGAACCCTTATAGTTTCGCCATGTCTGTCTGTCTGTCTGTCTGTCCGTCCGTCCACGGTCCTACAAAGAAACTATAAGTACTAGAAAGCTGTAATTTGGCATGGATATGTATATTAATTATGGCAAAAAAGTCGTAAAATAAAATATGGATAAAAACATTTTTTTCAGGGTATCTGCCGTACAAGTAAAGACGTAGTCAATATTTTTTTAAATCACAATTATAGTATATATATAATGTAGTTTGAAGGAAAACTATCAGAGCCAAGTAGGGTAAACAAATTAAAAAGTTATAGGCGATCAACTTATAAAATGTACTTGAAAAAAAAAAATTCATACAAATTCAATAGATATTCGTTTTTAGACGTTTTTAGTGGCAAGAACTCAAAGTTGGCATTCGCAACTACGGAACCCTACACTGCGCGTGGCCCGACACGCACTTGGCCAATTATTTAACTGTATTTTTTCCCCCCGGCGGTTTTAACTCAAGTCCCAGGGGAGGAAAATCGCTGTTTACACAAACGGAGAATGCTCAGAAAGTCCTCTATCTTGGATGAAGACGTAAAAACTTTTGTCTCAGAGAGCGGTGCGATTGACTTTCGCTGTTCGCCGCTCGAACGCGAATTGAGGATTATTCCCATTGGTCCTCACCGGTCGATTCCCAGCAGTGAGAAGATCAAGGCTGATATGAAGATTATGATGTCCTCACCGGGAACCCATGGCCATAAATAGATGATGACATGACGATATACCTATATGGAATACCGTGTGGTTTTCGGCAGAGTAGAATAGGGCCACTTCGACCCCTCCCATGAATGTCGTATAAGGCGATTTAGGAAATACAAACTAAACAAAGCTTATTAACATTAATGAGACCTCTCCAACCCTTCTGGCCAACTAAGAGAGTGTAGGCCAAAGCCCTCTGGCTGCTTTGGCCAAGTATGGCTCTGGTAGTACAGAGAGGGTCGTGCTCCTGCAGTGGAGACAAAAAGACCTGATGATGATGATGATGATGTCCTCTCCGGGAACCCTTGGTTATAAATAGGTAGACGTTGACAATATATAGAAAAAGTTATGATTCTCCCATGCTGGTCTGGGAGAAATGAAAAAACTTAGAATGTACCAGCTGCTTCTCTTCCCACGCAGATCGTAAAAGCCGATCGAGGGAATGGACAAAAATGCAAATCATGTTAACAGGCGATGCGGCTAGCAACCCATCACTGTATTGATTGCTTTTTCATCTTCTCGCCCACCATGACGCTAAAAGTGGCTTTTGGGTCTTGCGGCTCTGGGCTCTGCATAGAGCCGCAAGACCCCAAATGCTCTGTCTGCCCCATTAGGGATAAAGACGTGATAGTATTAGAACGGGAGGTCACGACAAATTTGGTAACGATAAGGGATATGGCTGACTCTGGTTTTATAGAACAAAGAGCACCTCTCTGATGCTAAATATGTTGGTCTGCCTGCGTGGAGTGGTTGCGTTACTTAGATATGGCGCCTGAAAAGTTGGTTATCGTGACCAAAAAAAAATGATTAGGGATATGGCTGACTCTTGTTTCACAGGATCAAGAGCACCTCTCTGATGCTAAATATGTTGGTCTGCCTGCGTGAAGTGGTTGCGTTACTTAGATATGGCGCCTGAAAAGTTGGTTATCGTGACCAAAAAAAAATGATAAGGGATATGGCTGACTCTTGTTTCAAAGGATGAAGAGCACCTCTCTGATGCTAAATATGTTGGTCTGCCTGCGTGAAGCGGTTGCGTTACTTAGATATGGCGCCTGAAAAGTTGGTTAGCGTGACAAATAAATGATAAGGTAAATGGCTGATTCTGGTTTCACATAATGAAGAGCACCTCTCTGATGCTAAATATGTCGATCGGCCTGCATGAAGTGGTTGCGTTACTTAGATAAAAAGTTAGCCTGAAAAGTTAGTTACCTTGACAAAAAAAGAAAATTATAAGGTAAATGGCTGATTCTGGTTTCACAGGATGAAGAGCACCTCTCTGATGCTAAATATGTTGGTCTGCCTGCGTGAAGTGGTTGCGTTACTTAGATATGTCGCTTGAAAAGTTGGTCATCGTGAACAAAAGAAAAAATAATAACGTAAATAGCTGACTCTGGTGTCACAGAACAAAGAGTACCTCTCTGATACAAATTTTGTCGGTGAAGTCTTGTTTGCTTTGTCGGTCTGCCTACGTGAAGTGCTAGTGTTACTTAGATATGGGTATGGCGCCTGAAAAGTATGTTATCGTGATCAAAAGTAAAATTATAAGGTAAATGACTGACTCTGAACGGCTGCATATCGAGCAAAATACATCTATCGTTAGTATCCGATATTATATATACATGCCGCAGTTCACAATTGTACTAACAACAGTTTTGTCAACTTTTCAGTTGAGCAAATAATTTAGAAAGTTTTTTAAAGTTTAGTCCAGAACGGCACAAAAATAATTACATAATTTCACGTCTATTCAAGAGTCTAGTCCTTTAACTGCATTATATCCAAAAATTGTGGTATTATAGTAGTCTTATTTAAAAAATAGTAAAATAAACTTTAGTCCATTTGTGCACTAAACCTCATTATGTTAACAGGCAAATATTTTTTCAAAACTAAAAAACACTTCACCCCCAAACTACACAACCGATTTCGATAAAAGAATTTTCCAAATCGGTGAAGGCACCTTCAAATAATCGGTAACAAATTATGCACTTGCATAACTTTAACACGTGTGTAAATGTTATAAATGCGTATGATACGCCAGACTTTGAAATTTTGTTGAAATCAGTCAATACTTGAAGATTGAATTTATAAAAATAAAATTCCGGCGTTAACAATAATACTAATTATGGTTAACGCCGGAATCTTAAAAAGTACAACTGTAACACTAAGTTTTTGGTAGAAAGAGTTAATTTATCTGGTACTAAAAAAGTAAAACCCGAAAATTTTGTAGTTAGTACATTTGCGAACTACGACATCAATATTAGGGTGACACAGGGCAGACAAATTCATGTGTTTGTATGAACGCACGCTACTGTATCTAAGTAACGCAACTACTTCACACAATCAGACTGACATATTTAGCATCAGAGAAGTACTCTTCACCGTGTGAAACTAGAGTCATCCATTTACCTTATCATTATTTTTTCATCACGATAACCAACTTTTCAGGCATCATATCTAAGTTTCACAACACAACCATTTCACGCTGGCAGACCGACAAATTTTGTATCAGAGAGGTACTCTATGTTCTGTGACACTAGAGTCAGCTATTTACGTTATTTTTTTTTTCTTATGTTTACGATAACCAACTTTCAAGCGACATATCTTAGTAATGCAACCACTTCACGCAGGCAGACCAACATATTTAGCATCAGAGAGGTGCTCTTCATCCTGTGAAACCAGAATCAGCCATTTACCTTATAATTTTCTTTTTTTTTTTCAAAATTCAAATTCAAATATATCTTTATTATCATAGGATATTTATAATATCTCTTAATAATCGTCATTGTTTTGTTTACAATTGTTGACGTCAAATAGTTACTTACAGCTAAGTTTACTACCGCTTCCAAAGCGCTAGTGCAGAAGAAGCGGTAACAAACTGCACTGCACCTTTTCTCCAAGGACGTCAACTCACAATTAAATTAATACTTAAAGTTAATGTGGACTGAGAATACATTGTTTTGTTATGTAATATCATGATTTTAATTGAATTTTTAAATGTCAAAATTTTTAAATAATGTCAAGTTGTAGATTTAGTTTGTACAAAATGTACATGTCATTTGCGAGTACCTATATTACAAACTTTAAGAGGGACCCGCGCCAAGCTCAAGCCAGACTTTTTTGTCCTTAAGGTAGTCATCGGTACTATAATAAGCCTTCTCACAAAGTACTTTCTTTACATACGTTTTGAATTTATTATCCGGCATATCAAGGACCGATTTTGGCAATTTATTATAAAAAAGTATACAGTTCCCCATAAACGTCTTACTAACTGTTTTGAGCCTAGAAAATGGGGCAACTAAGTCATTCTTATTACGTAGGTTTCTATCGGTCAAATCGCTTACTTTACTGTATGAGGAAATATTTTTCCTTACATGCATTATGTTTTCAAATATATACTGTGATGATAAGGTAAGTATATCTATTTTCTTGAATAATTCTCTGAGTGAGTCTCTAGATCCTAACCCGTAAATAGCACGAATTGCCCGTTTTTGTAAAATGAAAATAGTCTGAATATCGGCTGCACTCCCCCACAGTAGTAGTTTTGTCCAGGTAACTAACTTTTCAGGCGCCCTATCTAAGTAACGCAACCATTTCATGCAGGCATCAGAAAGGTGCTCTTCATTATGTGAAACCAGAATCAGCCATTTACCTTATCATTTATTGGTCACGCTAACCAACTTTTCAGGCGCCATATCTAAGTAACGCAACCACTTCACGCAGGCAGACAAACATATTAAGCATCAGAGAGGTGCTCTTCCTCCTGTGAAACAAGAGTCAGCCATATCCCTTATCATTTTTTTTGGTCACGATAGCCAACTTTTCAGGCGCCATATCTAAGTAACGCAACCACTTCACGCAGGCAGACCAACATATTTAGCATCAGAGAGGTGCTCTTTATCCTGTGAAACCAGAATCAGCCATTTACCTTATAATTTTCTTTTTTTGTCTAGGTAACTAACTTTTCAGGCGCCCTATCTAAGTAACGCAACCACTTCATGCAGGCCGATCGACATATTTAGCATCAGAGAGGTGCTCTTCATTATGTGAAACCAGAATCAGCCATTTACCTTATTATTTATTGGTCACGCTAACCAACTTTTCAGGCGCCATATCTAAGTAACGCAACCACTTCACGCAGGCAGACCAACATATTTAGCATCAGAGAGGTGCTCTTCATTCTGTGAAACAAGAGTCAGCCATATCCCTTATCATTTTTTTTTGGTCACGATAACCAACTTTTCAGGCGCCATATCTAAGTACCGCAACCACTTCACGCAGGCAGACCAACATATTTAGCATCAGAGAGGTGCTCTTGATCCTGTAAAACAAGATTCAGCCATATCCCTTATCATTTTTTTTTGGTCACGATATCCAACTTTTCAGGCGCCATATCTAAGTAACGCAACCACTCCACGCAGGCAGACCAACATATTTAGCATCAGAGAGGTGCTCTTTATTCTATAAAACCAGAGTCAGCCGTATCCCTTATCGTTACCAAATTTGTCGTGACCTCCTAATCTATATGTATGTATGTATGTATGTTATTATTTAAAGTCTATTCGCCAAGAGTTGATAAATATTGTGATTAGTCTCAGACTGTGATAGGCTGTACCGTGGCCGTCGCTGGTTACCTCCTTTCGCTTTTTGTGTGGTACGATGTCAACCGCGGCCCGAAAGGGCGAGCAGATGCGGCGGCAATAAATTGCCATTCCGTTTTGAAAAATGTGCTTCGTGATTTGGGTGTTTGCGCGTTGTTTTCTGTTTTATAGAGTTAGTAATTGTTTGTATAAGTTTTTGAATTATTAGCGGCCCCAATTTGTATTGCATTAAGAAGCCCTGTATTAATAAAGTCTTCGCGAACTCACTTTATTAAATGATGCTTCATTTATTGGAACAAAGGTCCTATTCGGACGGCACTGACATGGCGGATTGGGGGCTAGGCGAAAAAAAGTGTAAGCTTTTCCGTCACGAACTTTTTTAGGGACTGAAGTTTTATGGGAGATCTTTAGGGGCTTCAATTCTTGTAACTTCGTTCCAAACGAGTGTTCCATGAGACTCAAATTCTTATTACTTTATGATTATGACCAATAAGTCATGGGCTCTCGAATAGCGACCACATCCAGTATTTACCAACATTGGGAAAAAATTTGGTATACAACGTGGAAGGAACATACCTATAATAAATTAAACCACCGGCTATACTAGATCACTATAGTATATTATTTTATTATTAAGAGACGAGATAGAAGAAATCGCAGGAAAAGCATGGACAACCACTGCAAAGAAAAGAGACGAATGGAATGCTCTGGAGGAGGCCTTTACCCGTCGAGGGGTTCAGCTGACTTAAGCAAATGTTATTATCATTATAATTATAATCTTATTAATCTCATACAATTTGTTATTGAAGAATAATTATTATTATATTAAAGCTATTTAACGAAATTGAATTATTAACAACAGAATAAAGAAATAATAATAATTAAAGTCATTATCTACTAATTTATTATTTAAAATGTATTCTTATTTTAATTTGTCACTGAATAAACAGGCTTTTTTATTTTATTTTTATTTTATTTTATTTATTTATAGTATATTGATAATAATAAAACAGTCAAAAAACCAAAAAAAAAAACTACAAATTGCCCAGGGCTGCACACTATCGTATGGAAATGCCGAATTTTTTATAAGTTTTTGACTGAGTGCTCTAGTATAGCCTGTAGTTTGATTTATTACGGGCATGTCTCTTTCACGTTGTACAAGGCACACATAATTTTCCAAAATATATAACAAAGTTTAGTAAGTTACTGCAGAATATAACATGGTCAAGTACGAAATAAGTAAAAATAAAACATCATTGTTTACCACAAGCAATCAGGAACTTACAAAGAAAGGCACCCAATCAAAGGTTAATTCTGATTGGGTGCAAAAGGGAATAACCCAAATCGATAGCGGTTCCGCGACTCCCGATTTCCCGCATTCTATTTCTTGCCGACAAGGAAAACGTTTGAAAAAACAAAATATTGGCAATTTTTTCTGATGGGACAAGTAGCGTTGAGTTGAGACGAAAGAGTTCGGGTCATGTTTTGTTTATTCCTTTTTAACTGACTGCAAAAATAAAAGAGGTTATCAATATGAAATTTTGAATGCAGACCTATATGTTTTATGTTTGTTTTTTTTTTAACTTTTAATTCACATTTAAATATAAACAAACAAGTTACAAAACATATGCGTTAAAAATTAAAGTGTACAACAGCGTATGTTCCCCGATTAGGTAACCGAAGTTGCCTGAACCAGTTTCAAAAATTCCCTTTTTAGGGTTCCGTAGCCAAATGGCAAAAACGGAACCCTTATAGATTCGTCATGTCTGTCTGTCTGTCTGTCCGTCCGTATGTCACAGCCACTTTTTTCAGAAACTATAAGACCTATACTGTTGAAACTTGGTAAGTAGATGTATTATGTGAACCGCATTAAGGTTTTGACACAAAAATAGAAAAAAAACAATAAATTTTGGGGGTTCCCCATACTTAGAACTGAAACTCAAAAATTTATTTTTCATCGAACCCATACGTGTGGGGTATCTATGGATAGGTCTTCAAAAATGATATTGAGGTTTCTAATATCATTTTTTTCTAAACCGAATACTTTGCGCGGGAGACACTTCCAAAGTGGAAAAAAGTGTGTCCCCCCCCCCGTAACTTCTAAAATAAGGGAATTATAAAACTAAAAAAAATACATGATGTTCATTACCATAAAAACTACCAGCGAAAATTGGTTTAAACGATATCTAGTAAGTAGTTTTTTTTTTAATACGTCATAAATCATAAACGGCAATTTACCTTTCATTCAATCAACTCAAATATAAAAAATTTAAAAAAACATACTACAAGACTTTTATATTATGTTATTTGCGACTACGGAACCCTTCATGGGCGAGTCCGACTCGCACTTGGCCGCTTATTTTGTTTGAAAGCGCATACTTTCGCAGGTAGTTTCATAAAAAATTTATCAAAATCGGTTGTCAGGGACGGTTTTGAAGTCTGTTATTAGTTTTAAAAATTGTGTTTAAAAAAATATACACACTATTTATCAAATACATATAGAACAACAAATCGAATTCAAAAGAACTTGGAAATCAAGAGAATGTGAAAAAGGCCATTTTCCAACTCGCCCTGACTGGGGATCGAACCCAAAACCTACGGATTGACGGACTAACATATTGACCATTATAAAATTAAATTAAATAAAACAACCATTTTATTCTACTACCAGTTACAATTATAAAGATGTCAATTTTCCATACACAATAAATTAGGTTAGTGTACATAAATTTTCCTTGAATGGAACGTCAAATTCATACAGAAGCATGTCAATTATTTAGTATTTTATAATGTATTCAATTGTCAATTTAATTTATATTAAAATAATAGGTATGTTTCTTAGATATAATTAAGTCATATAAATTGAAATCTTTAAGATTTATCTATGAACTTTTTATTTCATCATCATCATCATCATTTCAGCCGCATAACGTCCCGCTGCTGGACATAGGCCTCTCCCAAAGATTTTCAATATGACCGATCTAGAGCGGCTAACTAAAATATGTTTTATAACTTTTTATTTATGTGATCATTATTCCTTGTAGGT
Organism: Acrobasis consociella; assembly: GCA_963555685.1. Taxonomy (NCBI): domain Eukaryota; kingdom Metazoa; phylum Arthropoda; class Insecta; order Lepidoptera; family Pyralidae; genus Acrobasis; species Acrobasis consociella. Next base: position 6,014,954 of record OY743127.1, read on the forward strand.
AGTAGTAGCCTCTTTGACGTAGGCCTCCCCCAAAAATTTTACCATTACGTCGTCCATCAATCGTAGATTATAGCATAGCATAAGACGATTGAAATCCGCCTAGTTACTCATTAGTATAAGCTAGGTGGATTCAACAAATCTTAAGAAGTGTTTGTGGTATCTATTATGTCTATGAAGTACTTACCTATTGTTATTGAGCAACTGTGATAGTCACAACTATCTGAAGAGCTAACGTTATTATTAAAAGAATAAAATTGGCACTAGACTTATAAATAATTAAGCCTATTTGCATATTATTAGTCAAAGAAAAAGTTGCTAGGTATGTGCCGTGTGGTATCCGGCAGAGTAGAATAGGACCACTCCAAGCCCTCCCGTGGATGTCGTAGAAGGCGACTTAGGTAATACAAGCTAAACAAAGCTTATAAACATCAGTGGGATCTTTCCAATCCGTCTGGCCAGCGAGGAGAGTGTAGCAGGTGTAGGTGGTACATATTCTTTTTATTGTGCGTTATTACTACTGATGGTTAAGGGGACGCACCGTGAAAATGGGCATTTTCTATTTCTTATTTCTCAGCGAATATCAGAAATTTAGAACTGATACTTGCTAATAGCATACTAGAACGCTTTTCTAGCATAATTGTGGTTGTGGATACATGATTAGTTAATTTTTGTAACACAAACTTGCTCGTCAAAAACACCTCTACCAAAACATATATGGTCTAATTTCTCACAAACGAGAGGGACTTTAGCTTTGAAACTTTTTATGCAGATCAGTAATTATGTAATCTTCAAAATTGTGGTTCAAATTTTTTTTTGTTGCTTTAGTTTTAATTTTCGAGCTATTTTTCTATAATTGATCAGTATTGCGTGGCTTTAGATTTCAGTCATATAAGCCCTTTTACCTTCCTGAAAATTATTGTAATTGCCAAAAACACTTTCAGCTCTATTACGCCCTCGCTTTCGGCTCGGGCTGGAAAATCATCACACACAAAACTTATATCATAACGTACAACTATTTTGCAATTTTAAAAATATTACTTACTTTAATATAAATAATTGAATAATGCAGCTCTTTTTATATAGTTACTTATTTACCCCTAAGTAATTTAGTACATACTTGCTGACTTTTCATTGGTTTTGGAAAAAAATCTATCCATATACTTAATTCAAATTTGTGTATGACATAAGATAAAAAAATCGAGACCACGTAGTTACGCCCGATCAAAAACTACCGCATGACCTCGATGAACTCCGGCCGGCCGGACGGAGGCGGTGCCTGGTGGTACTACTAATTGATCTCACGATTGTACTTTGTTTTTGAATTTTTATTTCGACTAGCTAATTAGTTTTACTAACGACCCTTATTAAGTGGCCCTTAGCTTCAAAAACAATGAAAAATCACTGTGTATATTTTTAAATTTAAATAAACTATTTTTGTTTTTTCTAAAGGCTGACCGGTAGACAAAGCATCAGCATTAAGTCCTTGTACGGACATGACCTTATTAAATTCTTTACAAAAACATAAAATGTTACAAAAATGTAAACATATTAGATTTATTTCATTACGTCATGCCTTTCATACTGTAACCTCTATATATTTTTAGCTCTATCTGCATTGCGTTTAGACATTACTACAAACCTAGCGGAAAAGAACGGACAACTTTTGAATCAATTTTGACAGATTTTGAAAAATAAAAACGTAGAGCCAAGCCTTAATGGAAAAATTTCGTTCGGTAAAGAATCTATTTTTCTAATAGTTTCAAATATCATATACCATTTTTTTATTTTTTCGAATAACTACTTAATCAGTATGTATAGTGTCAGATTTATCGAGATGTATAAAGGCAGACGCAGCTCAATTAAACTAATGTGCAGGTTTCCTCACGATGTTTTCCTTCACCGAAAACAAGGGAGGGTTGTTGAAAATTACCTTACATGAGTACAAACTAAGGGGTACAAATCGCGTCTGGTGAGGATCGAACTGGGGTCTTACAGACGCAAAACAAATGCCTAAACAGCTACGCCACCTCTACTTGAACAACTGGTATATGCGTGTTCTGTCTTCCAGATTTCTGCGTCAAAGGTCCGTCCCATTAATGCCCGAAGGGACTTGACAAGGTTCCTACTAAATTCTCGGAATACCTAAGCGCAATATCGGCGAATATTAAAAATATTCATATCGCACGGGGCGAGTCCTTAACGATGAAATTAGTCCAGATTGAATTCCCGTTCCTGGAATTCGGCTCTACATTACGTGATCTACATAGCAAGCGCTCTTTTTGAATAGAAATATGCTCAGATTTCTATGCGACAAGAGAATTTTATGTAATTTAAACTTTAATAACTTTTGTTTTAATTAATTAAAACGAAAAAATAATATAAAATTTTCTTAAAAAGTAAAATCAAGATAAGAATACTACTCACTACAATGCATTACACGTTAATATTATACATATAAAAAAGACCCGCTAACGCTTTTCCCTGCGACAACGTGCCCAAAAAGCTGGCAGCATTAGATCTCCTCTTATACAGCCTCTGACATCATATTTTGTAATTAATTAATCAAACTTCAATGCAGCTATATAGAAAATTCTAAAAATGAAAGACCCATATAAAGCAAAGTCACGTCGCGAAGCTGCCGCTAGAGTGAGTCCACGTGCTTCACAATAATGCCTAAGCCACGCAAACTAGCGGCTAAAAAGACTACTTTTGCCCCAGGTGCCCTAGGGTAAAAAAACAATCTTCAATCCTTGCGAACATGCGGAATATTTGCTCCCCCGCGCTGCTGTTACACGGCAGCCGCGAGACAAAAGCGCTGCATTAGTCGCGGGACTAAAACACCTAAATGAGAAAGCTCTCTTAATTAAAGGAATAAAAGGGATACAGTACAGATTCCTTGAATAATCTCGGTGAGTGTCGGCGAATATTCATATCGCACGGGGCGAGTCCATAACGATGAAATTAGTCCAGATTGAATTCCCGATCCTGAAATTCGGGTCTGCATTACGTGATTTACATAACAAGCGTTATTTTTGTAGGAGAAAACTCTAATTTCTATGACATATAAAAGGGTTAATTAAGAATACGTTAATATATTTTCAACATACTTTAAAAGGGCGTTTTTTACATTGGGCCGTATTTTTGCAATGTTTGAATTAGGTAGTTTCAATTGAGTTTGATTTTTTTAAATGGTATAATCTACTGGAGTAAATGTACTAATCAATGTGAATAACTTTTACTATATACAACTATTAACAACTTTATATTATATCCCAATGACATAACTAAAAAAAGAACAGCTTCATACAAAATTAAATATTTACCGTGCCAAAATGGAGCTGCAGATTTAGTTTTTTGCGATTATAAGGACCATCATCATCATAAGGTTTTTTAGTTTCCACTGCAGGAGCACGACCCTCTCTGTACTACTAGAGCCATACTTGGCCCGAAGCAGCCAGAGCACTTGGCCTACACTCTCCTCGCTGGCCAGACGGGTTGGAGAGGTCTCATTGTTGTTTATAAGCTTTGTTTAGCTTATGTTTCCCAAGCCGCCTTCTACGACATCCACGGAAAGACTTGAAGTAGTCCTATTCTTCTGAGCCGGAAAACACACGGCAATATTATTTATCCCTATACCCGTGTAAGCATCTCTGTAAGTAATAACAAATCCGCCGTTGTATATTTTCTATTTTAATTTGTATTCTTTCTTATGTACAATAAAGCTTTATAAACAAATAAATTCTGGTGGATGTAAAACATCAGTTTACTTTGCTATTCAATAAACATCAATGTGCTAAACCCTTGAGAATAATTCTAACGCACTTAACCAATTCATCCTAGGCAGTAAATTCTCTTTGTTTACCTGTGGCAGTTTTTATTTCCCGCTAGAGACTGTGACAGAATTACGTATGAATATTGTTATTCGAAGCAGCAATTTCCTAAAATGTTTAGAGTCCCAATGGGAGACGACGTCACATTTTTCAGGGCGAGTCAAGGTTATGTAGGTCAATCGAATTCTGCGTATATATTGCATAGGTAGGTACTTACATTACATCTAAGTTGTTTCTATTAGTCTTTTAAAAGTCCTATACAAGTTGTTACAATATGTTTCGTCTTGATCGGCTTCCGAAAGTTATCAATTCGTAGCGATTTTTTACCAATTATTCGAAGACATTTAAAAGGACGTCTTGTTAGATAGTCCATAGAAATTGTATAAAATCGGTTGTGCATTATAAGGACGAAGTAAGTTTTTAATCTTAAAAAATTATTCTAAAATACATTTCTTTTTTCGTTATAAATTAATACGAAAACTAATACTATGATTGAAATTAAATGTTTAGTTACTCACCGACTTTCAATTATTAAAGATCATTTATATACTTTTTGTTTGTGTAGGAGTGGAAGGGATTCCGCCCAACATCTTGCCACCAGGAATCCAAGTCAACCTCACCTGCACGTGGTACACTCTGCTAATCAACAGACGAGGCTCTGGCGTCACACAAACACCCGCCAACCCGCATTGGACCAGCGCGGCGGGTTACGGTCCAAACCCCCCATTTTATGAAAGATATGGGGGAGACCTTTGCCCAGCAGTGGGACAATAAAGGTTAATAAAAAAAAAAAAAAAAAATATACTTTTTATAGAAATCAATGCTTCGATTTTCGTTAAAAATAAATAAAAAAGTCGACCTGCTTTAATTATTGAGTAAGTGAGTGATGATAGTAATAGTAAGTGACAAATAACTGAGACACTATTGTTATGTAAATCGCCATTTTTTGAGTCTAAAACTATTTATTATGATGTAATTTAAGTCATCTTTTCTAACATCAAACCCATTGAAGTCATCTGTCTATTCCGAAGTCAGTAATGCCTGTTCTAAAAGCCAGAGGGCATCGCGTGCCCTAAAACTGAATTTTTCGCGTGGAAAGTATCCTACGGAGGTATTAATCGGATTTCCCTTTGAGAGCGGCTTTAGCAGGCTCAATATTCTAATTTAATTTTTTTGTGATAATGCCTTGTCTTGGAAATTATTTTTTGCGAATTCAACAGGTGCTTTTTCAATTATACATGGAAATAACAGGTGCTTTGGTATGACTTTGGGCGAGGTTTTTCCAAACTCGAGCGGAGTGAGGTGCGGGACGATCCGCGAGACCCCTTACAGGCTATTTATTACCTATTGAAAGTGACTGGGGAACGGAAAGCGCTGAATAAACGCAGAATGACGTAGAACGCAGATTTTTACGTAGACGCAGAATCTTAAATAATTAATTAAAGAAGTTTATAATTTAGCACATTCTACTAGTACGTCACTAGTAATATCTTCTTACTAGTGATTAATTATGTGATAATAATGAATTAAAAATATCTGCAAAATCAAAAAGTTTACAGCCAAATAAATCATTTTAGCTTTTCAGCATTTTTGATCAACTAAAGAACAACCCATTGTATAACACATTAGCACGATTCTTAGACAATATGTATGGGTTTATTGTGTAAATTTTTTAAACTGTTCACTTATCGCAAATATCTAAAGAATTTGATATGGAAAAACAGTTTTTCCGCTTATGAGCCAGTGCCGCGACTTATATACCGATATTTACTTTATTTATATTCCTGTTTTAAAGGAGAAAGAATTTCAAAAAGAGGAGTTACCGAGTCAAGAGTAGATTAATATAAAGTCCGGTTTTATACTTTATCGTATATCTAGACAATGTTATTATATTGCATTTTTTATTTAACCTTTACTACCCCAGTGCTGGGTAAAGGTCTCCCTTGTATCCTTCCACTTATCCCGATATTGTGCCATCTGAGATCAATTCTTCTCAAAATATCTGAAGTCATCACCCCAACGTTTTCTAGGCCTGCCCGGTTTCCCGCTACTGTGATTAATTTGGGTGCATCCGGCATACGTGGCCTGCCCAATCCCACTTTAACTTGGTGGCTTTATGCCCCACATCTACAACTCCCGTTTTTAACGGAGTTCTGTGTTCGACACTCTATTCAGCCTCGTGACGCCTAGGATACTTCGCTCCATAGCTCTTTAGCAATCTTGAGCTTGGACTTCTGCTTCTCGGTTAATGACCAACTTTGTAAATTAACAAATTTTTTTGCATGAATTTTATTTTTATTAATTAAGAAAAAAGAAAATGACACGTTTCACTAAATACAAACAAATATCCTAAACAAAACTAAATATAACTATTAATAAAACTACTTTTTATTTTTATTATTTGGCCATATATTTCTCGGGTAGTTCATTATATTTAGTATTATAGCAAACCAATAGCATTCCGATGTCACTATATATTATCTCTTCCACTTTTGATGTTACTCTCTCTCTCTCTCTCATCTGAGCGTTTTCCCAGTTGCATTCTCAGTTGCAATGCTGAAAAGCCCGGGGTCCGCTTTCCGACTTTTTCTTCTCCACTTCGCACGGTCTTGAGCATCCTTGGTTGTAAGACGATTAGCACGCATATCATCCTTGACGACGTCAAGCCAGCACTTCTTGGGTCTACCACGCTTGCCGGGCCCCGGCGGAGGCAGCATGGCTATACATTTGTTTCCCACGTAACTTGCCGGCTTCCGCAAGACGTGACCGTACCAGCGAAGGCGGCTCTCTTGCAGTTGGTCTACTATGTCACGGACATGAAGGCTGCCACGGATGCGGGTGTTTCTCACACGATCTCTTCGTGATACACCGCATATCCAGCGCAACATTTGCATTTCCGTGACACGCAGCTCCTGTTTGTGCCGTTCAAGCAAAGGCCACGCTTCACTCCCATATTAAAGGACAGGTCTAATGATGGATTTGTAGACCTGTCCCTTTAGCCTAACCGGCATTTTAGGGTCACAAATGACACCAGTCACCTCTCGCCACTTAGCCCATGCAGCAGATATACGGGCCTTGACGTCGGCATCGATGTCTCCGGATGCGTGAAGTACAGATCCCAAGTATTTGAACTGGTCCGTACGCTTGACCAAGTCTTCGCCTATGCGTACGGGTAGGGGATCTGTAGCATTACAAGCCATGTATTCAGTCTTCGCCACATTTAGTTTCAGACCACTGTTTTCAAGCGACTCCCTCCACACATTTGCGCGTCGCACCAGTCTCCCTCTGTCCGCATCCGCCAGTGCGATATCGTCTGCGTACATGAGCAGCCACGGGGGCTGCTCGTGTGTGTCTCTGATGTTTTTAGAAACTTCGTCTAATATCACACTAAATAGGTAGGGACTGAGAACCGAGCCTTGATGAACCCCGACTGTAACGGGGAAGGGTTTGGAGTCACCAACAGCAGTCCTAACTATGGACTCGGAATTGCGGTACATATCGCGGATTATGTCAATATAGATCTCTGGCACCCCTTTGGACCTCAGTGCCCACCAGATCATCTCTCGGGGAATACAGTCAAAGGCCTTCTCCATATCCAAGAACAGGAAATGGAGAGGCGTATTCTTTGCTCTGTATTTCTCCATGATGACTCTTAGGGCAAAGATAGGGTCCGTAGTGCCTATTCCGGGGCGAAATCCATATTGACACTCCGAGACTGCACCCTCCTGTCGGATCCGGGAGTCTATTATCCTCTCGAAGAGCTTCATGGTGTGGGACATGACCTTTATACCGCGGTAGTTGCTGCACTCTTGCACCGATCCCTTTCCTTTAAACACTGGAGTAATAATACTCAGCCTCCATTGGTCAGGGATTTTGCCGGTGAAGAGTATGCGGTTAAAAAGGTTTGTTAAGATGTCCACACCATGGGGACCCATAGCCTTCCAGGCTTCGATGGGCACTCCGTCGGCTCCGACAGCTTTCCGGTCCTTCATGCAGCGAAGAGCTGAATGGACTTCCTCAGGCGTTATTGGTGGCACTAGTCCTTGATTGGGAGGGAGATCCGGTGGCTGCACCTCTTTATGCTGCTGGTTCAGCAGCTCGTGAAAATACGAGCGCCATCTCTCCTTCACCGCGAGGTCTTCGCACAAAAGGTTGCCGTTAGGGTCTTTTCGTCCACTTTTGATGTTACGTCAAAAACTAAATGTAATTGTGAGTGGGGCAGTCCGCATATCTAAATTTAATATCAGTATAATAGTACACCTGTTGGGTGTTCAATTATCAAAAATTGAACACCTGCGTTCTTCCCTAACGCATTCTGAGCTGAAGTAATTGTTTTTGTTATCGAATAAACTTTCCAGGAGTTGCTTCCCTGTTATTATAGCTATATAAATTACAGCTTTTAGGTTATCTACCGAAATTTAACACCTGTGTTGGTTATTAACACATCGAAACAAAAGTACTTATTTTTGTTTTTATGGTTTTAGTATTTAGTAATTAACATTCTAAAAAGAAGCTGTCGATTAATCCTTACTTCCTTACTAATATTATAAATGCGAAAGTGTGTTTGTAAATTTGTTTGTAACCACTTCAGGCTTCAACCACTGGATCTATCTAGATGAAATTTGATAAGCATATAGTTTGATACCCAGGGAAGGACATAGGATAATTATAATTATTATCCCGAAATTCCCACGGAGAGCGAGGCCCAAAATCACAACTAGTACACTATACATTCTATATATACTTACTAAATATGTTAATGATAAATTGACTCAATCGTCGATATAAATTTAAATAGCACGAGCCAACTTGTATAATGAAATCAGAAATTCCGCCAGACTTCAGACTTTAAACTTGTAAATTGCTCGTGTTCCTTCGTCTAGACTTGTATTGGAAGGCGGAGATGGAAACCTTATTGAACAGGAATATATGTATATTGTATATTTACATGTTATATGGTTGTATCCTCTGGGAATATTTCACATTAAAGAAAGTACAAATGATGACACTTTGTACCGATTCAAGAGGGAGCAAAACACATTTTTACTGGGTGGTTTCCGCTTGCCGTGTGGTTTTCGGCAGAGGAGAATAGGGCCACTCCCAGTCCTCCCGTGGATGTCGTAGAAGGCGACGCAGGAAATACAAGCTAAACAGAGCTTACAAACATCAATAAGGCTCCTTCAACCCGTCTAGCCAGCGAGGAGTGTTGGCCAAGTCCTCTGGCTCCTCTGGTCAAGTATGGCTCCAGTAGTACAGGGTCGGGCACCTTCAGTGTAGACAAAAAGATCTGATGATGACATTTTCACTAGAGGTATAAAAATCTAAAATGGATATAGGAGTCTTGACCACAACTTTTTATCAAGACTGGATCCGCACTAATTGATATAAGTGAAACCAACGAGTAATGGAATAATACTACTTAATTTAACAGTTACTATCCTTAAATACTAGCAGTCTTATTTATAAAAAAATTACAAACGCTTGCTATATATACTAGACCTCTTTTAATGTTTTGTTCGTACTTACTACGGCAAATATTGAAAAGAAGGAAAGAGACAAAAGTTGTCTTAACTAAAATAGGTTTAGCAAGCAGTCGTTATTTTTTATATATATGAGGTTTTTACATATGTGTATCAATTATTTATAGAGGTATAAAGAGTAAATGCAAATTACAAAGAGACGTATATAACGAAAAAGGGGTATCGAATTGAACAACTTTTACTATAGGACCATTCCTGAAATCGCAAAATAATCTGCAGCTCCATACAAAACTAAATCCCACTGTGCCAAAATGTACAAACCTGCAGATTTTTGTAATTTCAGGAAAAATCCCGCCTTAAAAGTTTTTCACTTTGATTAGTAAGTTTACTCTCTTTCGGGTTGATACCTCCTTTTCGTTACACGTTGTATAGGCTCCAATTACATAGGGATGCCGCCTATAAAATATATTTAATTCGATACTTCTAAAGAGTTTCATATTACATATTTCATAATAGGAAATGCGATATTTAATTTGATACTTTTTTGTTTACTACCTGTTTATACTATATAAATAATATACTAATAAATGTAAACAATCTTGACATGTCTTTTATTGAAATATACACTTCATAAATCAACACCTTAGCAATTCACAAAGTAATTATGTGATTAATAATTTATAACATAATTAATTTGTAATTTGCAAAAGTATTTATTTATATTGATTTATAAAGAGTATATTTCAATAAAAGAAATGTCAAGATTGTTTACATTTATTTAAATACCTAACCAAACAGAGTACAGGTACTTACTATATCTTCTATGTACGTGTTGTAGAAAGCAAGAGCTTTCTACAACACGTAGATACATAACATTTCCTTTCAAAGAAAAGAGATTATCAAAAATAGTATGGGACTATAACGTGATAAGTACAGCAATATTAAAAGAATTATTAAGTGTATTGTGATTACTAAACTTAGCATTGTTTATGTGTATTTATTATTTTCAGGTCCTACAACTACAATGTCCTTTTATATTAAGTACAAATATTTTAAGGGTTGATTCTGTCCATCATTTTGAACGACTTTTCCCAAAAAATGTATATAGAAATACGAAAAAAAAATTTAAGTTCTCATACAAATCGAAGTAGTCACGTGATGGACTAAATCATACCTTAAAATATTTATTTTAAGGGTGAATTCAGTCCGTGATAGTGAACAATTTTCACCAAGAAACGTATGTCGAAATATCTATAATATAAAAATGAATCGCAAAATGTGTTTGTAAGCGCATAACTCAACAACGCCTGGACCAATTTGGCCAATTCTTTTTTTTAAATGTTCGTTGAAATTCAAAGATGGTTTTTACGGCGAGAAAAATTCGAATAATTGCCGGAAAAACCCTAAAAACAGCCCTTTTCTTTTTCCCATACAAACGTATATTTTGACAGGCTATATTTGGCAGTACGAAGTCTGCCGGGTCAGCTAGTGAAAAATAATTATTGGCTTTCTATACAAACTTGGATCAGCTGATAGGTCAACTAAGGCCAAAAATTACTTTTCATATTTCGATACGTGTTCCTTGGGGAAGACTCTTTAGTATCATTGACTGAATTCACCCATAAAGTAGTTTCAGTATATTTTGTTAGACCTTATACAATATGTAACAAAAACCCTGTCCGATCCGTGAAGGTAATGTTGGGTAGCTTGTGTATGTTCCATTTATCGGTTTCTCCCATTCCTGAAACCACAAAAAAAATCAAATTGTATAATGAGCTGTCCTTCTCTGATGTCTTCAATTTTGTAATATGTTCAATATCCTGGCTTCCACGTCCGGCCTATATTTCTACCTCGTCAATTTTTCAAACCATATCGCGTATATTACGAGTATGAAACACGTAACGAGTACGGTACATGTTTTATGTCATCCCGCAAAATGCGAATTGGCTTTTATGTGGAATACCTTGATTTGCTCTAAACCTTTCCACGCTCGTAATATAGATACGATTACAACTTAAATTTAATAAAAGATACCTTACTCACTAAGGTACTCAATAGGTCACAGGTCCAAGGTCAAAAATAAATTGTTTTGTAGTGATAAGAGAATAAAACCCCACAAAATAATGCTAAGTCAAAGTCAAAGTCAAATTCATTTATTTATCTTTGGATATTTGTATCACTTGATAATTGTCACTTGATAATTGCTACTTAATTATGTCATTGATCATACATATCCTATTTGAACTTGATTTTAGATTTATTAATGCACAAAAAGCTATTGACTTCAAAAACCAATGACGTCACGATGTGCTGTTTTATACAAATTCCATAGAAAACGTTTCTTTTAATGACTAGTAGTTCGCCACGAACTTAGACCTCGCGATTATATCTTCTACTATCAATCAAAGCAAGCAAGCAATCCAATACACGACAATTGAACACAATTAACTGACTAAACAAATTAAACAAAACTTTAAACAAGCAAGACAACAAAAAGTCATACGATTCTAGAAAAAATCTAGTCAATCTTGTAAACTTATGAAAAAATAACCATAGCGAGTTGAGTTTTTGTTGGACATCTACCTACATAGTTATTGCTTTTTGTGAACTATATGGTATTGAATGTACTTACGCAACGCAACAAATATTTGTCAATTTTCTTCTTTTCTTAAAAATAGTGGTCAAGACATTGGCCTTGTAACTCGGAAGTCGCGGGTTTAATTCCCACGGGAGACATGTATTTTTAAGAAAGTTGTTCAGTAACCTGGACTCAACCTGGGCTCAGTCAGCTTGACTTCGCGAGTCACCCTAAACCCGTTTAAGTATAACGTATAAAAAAGTTGTCCAGACAAAAAAGTTGTTCAATTTAAAAAAATGCGTTTTTATAATGGCAACAAAAAAGTCTAATGAAATTTTTGAAAATATTTTGAAATGGCGGATTTATGACAGTTTTAAAATTTTAAACCCCCTAATTCCCGCCATTTTGAAAAATTTCGGAAAACTGGCTCGACAAAAAAATTCTATTTAGTTGCTGAGCCTGCTTACAAAATTTTATGAGAATCGGTTAAGAAATGCGACCTGTAGGCGAGAACAGCCAGACAGACAGACAGACAGACAGACAGACGGACAAAAGAATTTTTGGCTAATCTCGAAACTGAGACGCTTCGCTCGCTTCGCTCGCTTGGTCAATTAGACAAGTGTTTGATTTAACTTGTTGGAAAATAAGTAGGTAAGACCTAACATTTACAACAAAAAAATAATAAATTATTATGGTTTTTGAAAATATTACGCATATAGAGCATGGTCTGTACAAATATGTTTTTACGTGCTTCGAAACGCACTTTCATCATTAGGTAAGAGTTGATAAGCTATGTCATATCAACCTTACATATACGAACGAAGAAAGAATTAAAATTGAATTTTAAAGCTTTTAAAAACATTAAAGCACCTGTTGAACGCTAAAAATAATTTGCGGAGTGGTGTATCACAAAAGAATCCAATTTAAATATAGAGGAGTCGCTAGAGCCTCAAAGAGAAATCCGGATAATAACTTCGTAGCACATTTTCTACGTAAAAAGCTTTAGGGAACGCAGAGCTCCGTAATTAATAACGCTAGGCCGCCAATCCGGAGGTCCTGGGTTCGATCCCCAGCTAGGGCAAGTTGGAAAATGGCCTTTTTCAAATTGTCCTGGGTCTTGGATGTTTATCTGTATATGTATTTGTTATAAAATATAGTATCGTTGAGTTAGTATCCCATAACACAAGTCTCGAACTTACTTTGGGGCAAGCTCAATCAGTGTAATTTGTCCCTATACATTTATTTATTTATTTAATACTTTCGAAATAGCGTTGCAGGACTATCGATACTATCGAAAAGCTATACAGATTGACTTTTAAAACACTAGACTAGCAATATTTTAGGAGCAAGTTCAGTCTTATTAGTAATCTGTGGTTCAGTCCATGATATTAAACTACTTTCTATAAATAAAAACAATTAATGAAAAACAAAAAAACAAATTCGGCTTCCCATGCAAATCAGCACTCAGCCAAATGGATTTTATACGGGAGAACTATTTTTATGTAGATTATTATCTGAAAAAATTATAAATGTAGAAATTAGTTTAAGTATCAAAAATTTGCTGGTGTGTTAAAATTAACCCTGTATACTATCGATAGTATCGATAGTTTTGATTATCATCGTATTGCAAAGTATTGTCTGTCCATACTATTAATAGGCCTATCGATAATGTGACTATTTATCAAGAACACAATACTATTGACAATACTGTCGATAGTCCACAGTATTGCTGCAACGCTACTTCGGAACACACGTAAAGCCATAGGTCTCAGTTATTGTTTAGACACAATTTAAGAAGTTAGTGAAATTTTTAAAATATGGCGTATTTATATAATGTTTCGTATTTAGGCTTAGTTTATTTATAAACATACCTCTCCCTGAGTGTAACTTGAAGCTCTTGCGATCCTTAAATCTGTCCTGAAAAACATGAATTACAGAGTGTTTGTACTATACGAGATCATTTCAAAAATGTAGTCATAATCTATCTTACTAATTGTATGAGAAAATTATTTCAAAACAAGAAACCGATTTCACCCCCACAATACCCAACCGATTTGATAAAATTTCTATTGGACCACCTCTCAAGTATGCCTTTTCAAATAAAAAATAATTTTCTAAATCGTTCAGGCGTCTTCTAATAATCGGTGAACATATATAAAGAAAAGATCGCGTCGAATTGATATCTCCTTCTTCTTTTGAAAGTCGGTTAATTTTATGACTCCATTTTGAAGCCTGACCTTATATATCTATATATTTTCAGCTATAAAAAAGATAAACCAGCAGTTCGAATCAACAAGTCCACATAACCGTTAACTAAAACTGTTACGGCTCACAAAACCCGTATTTCGCACATTACAATACGTTTAAACACACCTTATTGTCTGTCCATTCCCGTAGTTCAAAGGAACTGGAAAAAAGCGGCCTGAAGCGGACTAAACCGGTTTTTCTCGCAAAATGGCGGCTGTATTGTGAAAATGGCGCGCTTTTTACCTTTGACTTTTGTTGGATTTACACGGTTGAATATGTTCGGAAAGACTCATTCCGTCGAGTATTTGAGTTGGGAAACGTTGTAATTTTCGCTGAAGTACGCAATTGAAATGTTACGTTAGTTTTTAATGGTTTTTAAACATTTTACTTTTAATAACGGTTAAGTATCTATTACCGCATGAAAGTAATCGTGTCGTACTTTTTTAGAGGTTTTTCTTTTTGACTAAGTAACTTTTACAGAGGTTTTACTGACTGATACGTTGTATTGTTACAGAGATCACGGTCCCCCAGCGGGTCCGCGACGCAGACACAACTGGATGAAGCAGACCTGTTCATGGACCTCATCAAGGATGTCGCCAACGAACTGGACATTGACGTGCTCTGCCATAAAGTGAGTTTCCTTTATTATTTCAGCTCTGAGTTGACATAAAACTGGGAAAAGGAAAACTAAAAAAGAAGTTTAATAAGATTTCTTAGATTCTTCTTGTAGGCTACGCACAAAGGAGATCTACTTTTCTTTACATTTTTATCCTGGCCACTAAGAAATTTTTCTTTTTCTACAGGCAGCGGCAGATTCAAATGCTTTTCAGTGTTCGTTTGTGTGTACATATTTTTCTGTTTTCACGTTTTGTAAATAGATATTCCGCAGTATACAGTATTTCCCACATATTTTGATTTGCGTCGCCAACACTTTTTCGTTTCTTTGTGACTAGGGTCGTATTTGCTTTTGGAGATATCGTTAGTTCTTTGTCGCAGTGACCGCGACATTCAAATCACCATCAGGTAGTCCCGTAGAAATTTTATCAAAATCGATTCTATAATTTGGGCATTTACCTTATATACTTACCTATATAATTATTGTATTAACATTGTATCTACCTACCTACCAGAAGACATAAACATCCACCAACATCATTTTTTAAATTCTGACATTTCATAAAAGGAAAGGAAATTGACTAGGTACATGTAATCCAAACAGTATATCTTAAAAGGTATATTCTCTCATAATACATGTATGCTCTTACAACCATATCCAATGCGTATATTCTTTATTTCGCAAGCGTTTAACCGTGAAATTGCGTCATCCATCTAATGGGATTGTTATAACTGGCCAAGCGCGTGTCGGGTCACGCTCAGAGAGTTCTGAAGTTACACGTTACAACAGGGGGATTTTATTTTACATAATTTTATATGTTTACTAGTAGCGCCTCGTGGTGTTACCCGCACCTAAGGTAGCCTATGTGTTAATCCAGGGTGTTAGCTTCCTGCACACCAAATCAAAAAATCCTTGACTGTCAAGAACGCCATCTAGTGATTTCCGTAGTGCCATCTGTTATTTGTTTGAGAAAGACCTGATTTGCAAGCGTTAACCCCTATAACCTTTATTTAAATGTTAAACAGCTGATCCGATTTTCATCGAATATTTAGCCTGTCTTTCTGTGTTTCATCTATGGCATCGTAGCTCTCAAATTGATGGACCGATTTCAAGGCAGTTTTTTTACGTGATAGCAAGTTCCTTTGCGATGTTTCTTAGCTTATATGATGCAAATCGATTCGGCTGTTCAAAAGTTGGGGGTGAACTCTTGAAAGTCGGAGTTTTTTAATTTGTCTGCTAAAAAGAATTGTGTTTCGGGTCTTCTCTCCTCGTAAACCTGCAAAACTTGCAAAATTAAACATTACACTCCGTGGGCAGAAATCAGATCCAAATTAATTACATCAGAACAATAGAAAACTTTTCCTCCTGTAGCAAGAAGCAATTAAACGTGTTTCATGTTAATTAATGTTTCGGATATAACTCTGAGTACGGTCCGCAGTAAAAGCTCTGTAATGTTTGGAAACATAAATTTTGTTTTGTAGGCGAAGCGTGCACTGGTGAAAATAAACGTTAAATTAACAAGTACTGCACTCGAATGCTAGAACTTTTTCTTGTTGTTATTTAAGGGCTCGCTCTTTATTTAACTTTATTACAAATGTAATAGGCGGACTTAAGCCATATGCTTTATCTACCAGTTAACCCAATGATGATGCCGAGAATAAGGAGTCTTTAAAAGGAGGTGCAAAATATGTAATTTTGAAAGACATTTAAACGTATATCTGATAAATAATATACTTAATATATATCAATAAACTTACATACATTTAAAATATATAGATATATATATAATAACCAATACTTATACTACATTATATATTATTATTACACGTAAAAAAATATTTGGGGCTATGGAGACATAATAATAGAGTAAGATTTTTTTAAAATGTCTGTCTGTTTATCTTTTTATACACGCCAATTTCTAGAAATAATGGACAAATCCAAATGAAACTTTTTTTGTTATTATTATCGTTGTTAAGCCTAGGCAACATAGGGTAAAATTGGTTTTGGGAAATGGAACTGACGGAAATGGAAAAACAATAAACTATAAGAAATATAATAATTGTTCATGTGTTCCGTAGATGCGAATGCCAAATTTCAGTTCATGCCACTAAAAACGTCTAAAATCTAAATTTCTATTGAATTTGTATGAAATTTACCTGTTCCTTATTCATTTTATAAGTTGTTCGCCTATAACTTTTTAATTTGTAAACCCTACTTAGCTCTGATAGTTTGCCTTTAAACTTCGTTATATTTACTACAGCTGTGATTTTTTTCACGTATTTATATATAACCGTTTAGCAGATAGAGGGGGGACACTTAACTAACAAAAGTTTGCAGTTTAAAACTAAATATTTTAGAAACGGATCCCTAAATCTTAACATGATGTTCACAAGCTCGCAATATTATTTAAAGGCATATTCAACGATACCTTACACGATGGGTTCGACAAGAAAAAAAATTACTTCCACATTCTCCGTATGGGTGCCAACCAAAAAATTTTTAAGATTTTATTTAACCACTTTTTTGCCATAACTAAAATACATATCCATACCTAATTATAGTTTTATAGTACATATAGTCTCTGAGTAAAACCGCGGACGGACAGACAGACGATAAGACATGGCGAAACTATAATCCTTGTTCACTACGGAACCCTAAAAATGACGCCTTAGCAAAAGTTGTTGCTGATGAACATTTTCCGGAGACATAAGTCCACGCGAACGAATTCACGGGCTTCGGCTAGTTTACTTATCTTTTTAGAAGTGCCAGTGTGCGTCGCGCCTACCAACAAAGTCTTACATCAACGTCACTCAAGCCGCGCACGCTCCCATACAAAATGTATGGAAATCTCACAGGCGAGCTTCAAAGATGAGCTGCTTTGATCTTGCCCGCATTTTCGGCTTTACGCAAAACTGTTAATAAGTAAAGTTAAATATTCAACGTTGGAAATTGTTATACGATCTTCATCAGAAAATAGGGCAAGGCTCCACCGAAGCAGGGTTGAGCAGGGTTTAATTTTTATTTATTTATAAACATATATTAGGTTTTTTTATAACGTATCTATAATTTTTATTATTATTACAGTTATACTATCTTTCTTTTTCGAAATTTCAGTAACTAAATCTTACTATTTATCCTATTTACTAATTTTACGCTACTTACTCTATTACTATGTGTCCTTCGCCCAATTTAAAATCGTCCATTTAAAGTCCCCATTTTAAAGGCTCCACCAAGGCAGGGTTGATCTTTCTCTTACGGTTTCAGGGGGGTTACTCCATATAATAATACGTTAGTCGTACGACAGTAACGTCCTATTCCTATATCAAACCAAATACGACTTTATCATCATACGTTTGTGCTCAATTTTGCTTGATACTGAAACGCGGATACGCAGTAACGTCCATCTTTACGTAACGCTTTTGGAGAAACCCCCAGTAACTAAATCTTACTATTTATCCTATTTACTAATTTCAGCCTATACTCATACTGCAGGATAAACGCTTCCCTTCCAGCAATTCAACTCTCTCGGAGTTAGAGTTCCTCTCTAACCCGTCTGGCCAGCGAGGAGAGTGTAGGCCAAGTCCTCTGGCTGCTCTGGCCAAGTATGGCTCTGGTAGTACAGAGAGGGTCGTGCTCCTGCAGTGGAAATAAAAAGACATGATGATGATGGAGTGCTGGAATGGAGGTCTTTGCCCTCAAGCTCCAATACTTCCAAGGGCCTTAGAGAGCCAATCCCTGATTTAAGAGTCAAGCATGTCTCTACATCCCTTTTTAGACTAGGGAAAAACTTTCTTTTTTAACCCCCGACAAAAAAGTGTGGTGATAAAACTTTGACGCTATTGTCTGTCTGTCTGCCTATGAGATAGAGTTCCTACCTAAGTTCAATCTTTTTGTCCGTGTATTCGTGTATCCATAGTACCGTGTTTCGTATGCGCTTTATTAAATTTTTGAAAACGGCGCAGCGTTGTTGCTTCTCTCCTGGTCCTTAAAACATAAAATACCATGGATCAAGTATTACTTGTATTATATTATCTTCGAAAATAGTTAAAAATAATCATTTTTTATTCATTTTCTTTTAGTTTATTTGATTTGCGATGATAAATATTAAATATACCTTTTGAAGAAGAAAAATCTAATGAAAGTCAATTTACTTACATTAAAAATGCTGAACAATGAAACGAGAAAAGTAATTTCATTAATTTATCCAAATGGAATTGTAAAAAATAAAATGAAAACTACACAAAATGAGATAATCACAAGAATGCTTCAATTTTTTATAAAATGCTGTCCGTACAATGGAAAGGCGCGACAGTTAATTTAAACTCACTTTATGAGGTACTTGTTACAAATGAAAACAGTCGACCTTGCGAGCGACATAGCCTTAAACGTACAGCCTTTTTCCTGAGGCAATAAAAGCCGAATTTAAAGAGACTGAGTGTACACAGGGAAGGTTTAATGTAATCTACACGCTTCGTACAACGTTAAGGGATCTTACAGTGATCACCGTCTATCGTCCTGAGTCGCGTCGCGAGACATCGCTTTACAGTCGGCGACTGTCGCGTAAAACAGGTCCGTAACAGTAGGCGATAATCGGCGACGATCGCCGATAATCGGCGATGAAGTTGTCGCGGGCGTATAGATGCTGTAGCGGGTCTGTAAGAGCTTTAAAGCTAATACTGTAACGATAAAATACAATAACCTCATTTCATCATGATTTCAGCTGAAGATAGTTTGCTGCTGTCCCTTTTTAACCGACTTCAAAAAAGGAGAAGGTTATCAATTCGACCCGTATGTTTTTTATTTTTTCTGTATGTTATGCGAAATCGTCGCCACGTGTAAACCGATTTTGATGTTTTTCTTTTATTCGATATCCCTTAGTACCATGTTCGTCCCATATTCATTTGGTGAAGATATAATCAAGAACTTTAGAGAATTAAGTCAGTTTTTTTGTTAAAAATGTAATTATTATTTTCGTACTTTAAGAGTTAAGTTTTTATGATTTATGATATGCGTGGCTAGTGAAGCTGCTGATACATTCGAAGTTTTTCTCCCAGACCAGCATGGAAGCCCTTCCAAACTTTAAATTCGCAAGTGTTTATAAGTGCATTTCAGACTCTTCGTATATCGTATACATACAATCACCCGTGTTGCCTAGTTATAATAATAGAATATGAGGTGTAACAATATGTACTGACACTATTTTAAAGATAAATTTAGTTCATGAGTATCATGAATAAATTGAACAACTTTCCCCAAGGAACATATATCGAAATATGAAAAGTAATGTTTTGCCTCCCATACAAGTTGACCGATCAGCTGATTCTAGTTTGTATGGAAAGCCAAAAATATTTTTTCATTTTTCGACATATGTTTCTTAGATCGAAAGTTGTCTATCACGGGCTGAATTCACCCATAAAATAGTTACAGTATATTATACTAGACCTTATATACATAAAAAAATTAAAATTTTACAAATACCAACGTGTATACTAAACCCTTGGATTAAACCTAAAAGCACTTGTTGGCTAAACCAATAAAGTACTCAAACACTCTCCCATAAAATAAAAAAATAAAAATAAAAAAACAAATAAAGCCACAGTCCTGTGTCACATTTTGCGGTTGTAAATCCCGAACGAGACCTGTGTGTATTCGTCCTTAACTAATAAAAGTAATCCCAATTTCACCCTTGTTTTACTTTATTACCGTTGTTTCGAAGATTTAACTTTTTTTGAGTTTGTGTGTCCAAGCGTAATCATTTGAGAGCATGGAAAACTCTTGGAATTCACGCAAACGTGCGACTTAAGCTTTAGCGATTTGCGACAAATGTTTACGACTATCTGAAGTCGATTTGTGAAATTTCACATTGTTTTTATTGACTGTGTTTAAACAAACATGACGTAATTACTTGTGTCTGTCAACAGTTTACTAGGAGAGAACGCCAATTTTAGACAATAGGGATGTGTTGTGAATTTAAATCAAAATACGTGAAAAATACTTTTATTTCTTGAAATAATTAACAAGATGGTTTCATCTATGTCCGAATGATTTTATCGCTCTAGGGTGAATTTCAACAAGAGATTTTTTATTGTCATTTCGGTGGGATTTTTTTATAACAATGCTATCTATATATATTGAGTAACAAATAAAACTTTAGCCTTATGTGTAACATGTGCGGGAGTGGACATCAAATATCATCAAAACTTACTGAAATATTTAAGGTTGAATTTTTGTGAATCCACTGAAATGAAAAGTGTCCACCGAAATGAAAAAAATGTCCACCGAAATGATAATTACGCCACTGAAACGATAAGATTGTGCACCGGAATGAAATTAGTCCACCGAAATGATACAGCTAAGAACAATCGTCTGCGAAGTTAGGGTTCCTTTCTGTATATTTGTTAGGTTTGATTACCACATTCTTAAGTTTTGAACTTAGGTACTTTGGGGCTAACTCATTCTGTATGATTTGTCCTATATCTAAAATACATTTAACTCGAATTTCACGCGGACGAAGTCTCGGGCAACAGCTAGTGTTACTTCTACACTAGTAGTATTAAGTGAATATGATAACCCCCCTATAATACATCCACAATATAGGACCTACACTCTAGGCAAAAGGACATCACAAAACTGAAATGATTTAATATTTGACACAAGGATCTCTAAAACTTTATGGATTTATCATTTCAGTGGTACATTTCATTCCCGTGGACTGTTATCGGTATTATAGTCCACCGAATCCACTGAAATGATAACACCGAGATGATAAAAAAAGGTTAGTTTTACATTTAACTCCGAATTAAAATCATTAATAAAATTTCAACACTACTCAAACAAAACAGTACTAAGGGCGAATTTAAAACACAATTTTGAAATAAATTAAAATGAACCTAGCACGAGTAATAAGGGCCACCGAAAAGAAACCATTTTTGTCCCCATATCACCGAAATGATAAACTTACTTTTTGGTGGGGACCCACAATGACGTTGCGACCGGTGCATGTACTTCGCGAGCTTGAGACGGACGGATCCGAAGTGAGGAAAGGCAGGGGGGGCGCAAAAACGCAATGTTGTCAGGATTATTCTACTAAAACTTACTGTCCTCTGAAATGATAACTTTTTTCCGGACAAAAGTTGACTGCTTGTCAAATGTATCCGAAAGAAGATAAACAAACAATAATTGTTTGAATTGGTAGGCTATATTATAATTTAACAATATTGAAATCAATTTTAATCCAAATAATGGATGTATTAGAATAGAATAGAATAGAATAGAATATGGTTTATTAGCGAAATATGTATACAGTTGCAATTTTACAAATTGGTACATTAATTAATCTAAATATGACGCTAATCCGACGTCCACTCAGCATGTGTCGAGGCATTTTACAACACCCCAACGCTGGTCTTCCGTGACACCGGCCACACAAGAAGTACCACTGCGCACTGCAACGACACGCCGAACCATGTCATTTGACATGACATAAGATTCTATTTCGAAGCACCACTACATGCAACAATATCATTATACGTACAGTGAGAGAAACCATTTTGGTGGCATATTTTATTTGCAGGGGAAGATATTTTATGAGCGGAGTTAGGTTCAGGACAGGCCACCGTGATGATAAAATGACATTTTGTCATTTTTTATTTAATTTAATAGAGGCCATTTCTCAATGATTTTTTTTGCCAAGGTCGAGAAGTACTTACTTTACTAAGAAAAAATTTACAAAATCATAAACTAGTACATTGCACTACCGTTCTCAGGATTGCCGTGTATTTTTTCTGCTTGGGCAATTCACCCTCTAACTACATGGATTTTACATAGCAAGAATGAATAATGAACGGAGTTAAGGTTTCGAATCGGGTCCTTATCGTTCACTCGTTTCGTGTATTGAGGCGCCGATAAATGGAGCTTCAATTCATGTGGACTGGGTAAAAAATGTATTATTTTATTTAGTCCGTCGACTCAATTATACAAAAATAAAGGACCCATATTTTTTTGTTTTGCAAAGTAGTAAAAATTCACAAAAATACAGCGCTTCGAAGTATCGGAGTGGGGTGATTTACGTCACTTTTGGATTAAATCGCTGATCGTGCCGTCGCGCGAAATTAGAATTCGCTGTAACTTTGTCATTATATGCTAGATACGGAAAAGAAAAAAAACGTATAACATACTTTTTAATTATCTAATGAGTCAAAAAAATTACCACTTTCATCTTATTCTTTGTCAATTTCAGACAATTAAGTAGTATTGTAAAACAATAAAGTTTAAATAAATAAGACTGTAAAACTAGACAGGTGACCACAAGTGGCAAAAATTAACTTGTGTGTGCTTTGAATTACACGTAAAGTCATTGATCCCGGCTATCATCATTAATTTTCTTTTTTAATCAATTGTTAATTCACAATTAATTAAATTTCAAGTCTATTGTCTCCTGACAAGTATTTTAAATAAAAAAGAATTTTCAAATCGGTCCAGGGGTCTTTGTAAGTATAATCAGTGAACATACATAAAAAAAGATTCCGACGAATTAATAACCCACCTCGTTTTTGGAAGTTAGTTAAAACTATAATGAGGAGGATACTCCCATGCTGGTCTGGGAGAAATAAAAAAACTTAGAATGTACCAGCTGCTTCTCTTCCCAGATCGTAAAAGCCGATCGAGGGAATAGGTAAAAATGCAAATCATGTTAACAGACGATGCGGCTAGCAACCCATCACTGTATTGATTGCTTTTCCATCTTCTCGCCCACCATGACGCTAAAAGTGGCTTTTTTGTCTTGCGGCCCTGGGCTCTGCATAGAACCGCAAGACCCAAAATGCTCTGTCTGCCCCATTCGGGATAAAGACGTGATAGTATGTATGTATGTATAATGAGTAGTGTAATATATAGTGTATGGTCTAAAGCTCTGTCTACCCACATAGTAAACATGTGTGATAATATGTTTGATGACCTCTTGGATTTGGCCTAGTGGTCATCATGCCACGCTGTCACACTGAAGGTCCCGGATTCGATCCCCAGTCAGATCAAGACGGAAAATGATCTTTTTTCAGATTGACTTGGATCTTGCATGTTTACCTATAAATATACTGTGTTATAAAATATAGTATCATTGAGTTAGTATCTCGAACTTTATTTTATTTATGTACCTATGTAATATGAGGGGAAAGTGGACGGATAATTTATTATAGTAGCAAGTCTAACAAGTCCCTTCATTAAAATTTGCTTTGACGCTATCTAACTCACATGGATGCCTGCCTTCTTATAGGTCTAGCTCTTTCGTCGAGCAGCAAGCTAATGGTGTTTAGATTTTATCCTGTTATAAGTTTACTGAAAATTATAGGGTATTATAAGCATGAGTAAGTATTAGTAGATAGTAATGGCTCATTTTCGTTGGTCGATAACTCAGTCGATATACAGCATGCGGGAATCCCCGTACGCGGGCTAACGACCAATAAGAGACATAAGTCGATACAGTGGTCGATGACGACCTCCGTGGAGCAGTGGTCACCATGCTAGTCCGCCACCCAGAGGTTCCGGGTTCGATTCCCGGTCAGAACAAATTGAAAACTGAAATTTTTCAATTTCTCTTGGGTCTTGGATGTTTATATATGTATTTGTTATAAAATATAGTATCGTCGAGTTAGTATCCCATAACGCAAGTCTCGAACTTACTATGGGGCAGCTCAATCAGTGTTATCTGTCCCTCCGACTGCGGTTTACCCTGCATATTACTCTATCGACTAAACGGCTCCCCGCATACGTGAAGTACATCTCTTGCACCCGAATTCGAGCTACATCAACTAGTGAAAACAGTTACCCGTATGCGTGCTATGGCACGCGTTTAAAAAATCTCCCGCACCCCGAATGCGTGTCAGAACGACAATGAAAATGAGCCTTGAGGTCGGAGACACAAAGGTCAGCAATCAGCCACTAGGGTCATAAGTAATTATAATTGTATAATTTTGGGCAGTGATGGATTTGTACTGCGTGTTGGAACCTCTCTAACGAGGAATTTACTTTTTTCAGATTCTGGTGAACGTGTGTACGTTAACTTCGGCTGACCGAGGGAGCCTCTTCCTGGCCAAAGGGATGCCCCCACACAGATACCTGCAAGCGAAACTATTCGACGTCACTCGAGATACAGGTAGATTCGTCACTTCTCTCCGTTTTTATTTAATTTATTGCACAAAACTTTAAGTACAAAAGGTAAAACTTAATGCTAAGCATTGTCTACCAGTTCAACTTTGAGACGTAGAAGAAAAGATGGTAGATGGAGTGCTTTAATTAGATAAGTATGACGAAATAAATAAATTAGCTTATTCTGCAGTTAAGACGAAAAAAATTTATGATGGTAATGATAATGATGATGGAATAAAATAATGTCATAATTATTATGGACTAGCTGACCCGACAGACTTTGTACTGCCAAATATAGCCTGTCAAAATGTACGTTTGTATGGGAAAAATAAAAGGGCTGTTTTAAGGGTTTTTCCGGCAATTATTCGAATTTTTCTCACCGTAAAAACCATCTTTGAATTTCAACGAACATTTTAAAAAAAGAATTGGCCAAATTGGTCCAGGCATTGTTGAGTTATGCGCTTACCAACACATTTTGCGATTCATTTTTATATTGTATGCACATAATTAAACCAAACTAATCGCGTGTGGTCTTTCCACCAGCGCCCAGCAATAAACAGCACAAATGATATTTGATGACACATTGTTCGCGATTGAATGGACGATCCAATGTCTCATTATGTACGTAGTTGTCTCTAATAAACAATGAATAAGTCATGAAATCTCGGACAATGACGGATTTATGTAAATGAATGGTGATTGCGTTTTGGGATCGTAATTATGCGTTGATTGAGATGTTTTTGGAGAACAAATGCGGCGGAGTTTTAGCGTAATGATAATTTCTCTATTTTATTTTTATTGCATTAAAATCATCCTAAAACAATTTGGAGGAGTTTGTGTCAAGTCGTCGCAAACGCAAATTGTTATGTACAAACAGAAACTCGTCTAAATCGCTTATTGTCTAAATCGCATGTCGTAATAGAAAATGGTCTAAAAATTAATCTCGTTCAAAAATGTGGTGTTCTTAAGTAATATGAGTTAGTCTCGAAGGATCTTAAACAGTCTATGTAGCAACTCGTCTAAAACGCTCATTGTCTAAATCGTCTTTATAATAGGAAGTGGTCTTAAGATTATTCTCGTCCAAAACGGAGGTGGTCTAAAGTAATATGAGTTAGTCTCGAATGGTCTTTTACGCAAAAACTCTAGTCTAGCAACTGGTCTAAAATGCCTGTTGTCTAAATCACATGTCGCCATAATAGGAAGTGGTCTAAAAATGATTCTTGTCCAAAAATGAGTTGGTCTCTAAATATTTCGTCAAAATTATGAGATCTAAGAATTATTCTAATTATGGATGCAGGCCGCTTGTGCAGTCCAGTCCAGCAGTGGACGTTATGCGGCTTAAAGATGATGATGATGAGATCTAAGCGAAAACTAGTCTAAACATGATTTGGTCTAAACCATGTTGTCGTAAAACTAATGCGGTTTGTCTAAGTTCAGTGACTCCCAAAACTTGTATGAGGGTTTTAATTAGGGCAATAAAACTAGAACTCTACCTAATTTACCTACTACTTAATTATTTACTTATACTACTTAATTAAATACTTAATTACTCTACCTACATTTTGCACCTAGTTCCGAAAACCTGTCATTAGTCACACCCTGACACAACTGACGCGTCAATTCACTACTGTTTAAGGTCAACACCCACCAACATTGTTTGCTTCTCGATTCGGAAGGTGCTTTTGCGTAGGACGCTAACAAATTTAGACCTACCAACTTCGAGTAGGAAGTTAGTTGGGAAGACAAGAACCTAACTACTTTGAAACTATCGCGTTGCATCATTACAATTTTTTTGCGTTGATTCCAGTAACTATGCATTGATAAAATAGGAACCTAGTTCGTAAATTACTACTGGGTTTGAAGTCGGTAGGGTCTTTAGAACTTGCGCCGGGCAGCTCCATAAAATATATAGATTTCTATGGCTTTATAATTTTGCAAAACTAAAAACCAAGTTCACCTATAAAATACACAACTGATTTTGATAAAATTTCTATAAGACCACCTTGCAAGTATACCCTTTCAAACAAAGAAAGATTTTTCTAAATCAGTTCAGGCGTCTTTGAATAATCGGCACATACATAAAAAAGATAGCGACTCATTTATAACCCCTTTTTTCTATTACAAAAAAAACCGAAATTCAGATTAATTGATCATTCAGGTTGTACCTATAGGAGTCCAATCACTATATCTCGTATTCCAATATATACACATATCTACTTTTATTACTTTAGGGGAGTAGGTACGTAATATTGCCGATTTAATATGTCGTTAAAATAATGTCAGTACATTTTCTCTTACAACTAAGCTAATATTTCCTAAAGGATAGAATATTGTACATACATTTGTTTCCGTCCAATTTGGCTCCTGCACTCGGCAAACAGATCCGCGTTTCCTACCGACGTCTATCTTTACAAATACACGCCCTCGGAAGGTAAACAGGGCGAAAATAGGTAACCGACATAAATCTTTGAACAGTAAACTACAATTCTACTTTACAGTGCTAAAAAAATCGCTCGTAAGATCGTTGTTTTGTTGATAAAGACACATTATCAAGTCTATCTCACGATATCCAAGTTGCTGTAATTTTATGTAATGTAATTAATGTAATGTGATGTAATATAATATAACGTAAGTAATGTAATGCTTTAAAGGCTGAGGTCCGCTTTCTCGTTTTTTCTTCTCCACTTTGCATGGTCTTGAGCATCCTTGGTTGTAAGACCATTATTGGCACGTATATTATGCCATACGACGTAACAATAGCATGTCTTGGGTCTATGTATAATTTGTTTTCCACGTAACATTATCATTGGGTGCCGTGCGTTGATTATCTAAGTCCCATAAGTTTTTCACTTATACCATACACTACTTATAGTTATTTTCGATAACTGTTATGTAAAGAACTATGAGTATACTATCTGATATTTTTTCAAATTTTAAGAGATTGTGGTGATTTGTCGCTTTTGCAGACATTCGTTACTTCTCTCGTTTCTCTCATTTTAATTATTTCATTGTATGACGTCTCTTAATCTGTCGTTTTAGAAATCCTTAATTGAGGCCTATGTTCAGCAGTGGACGTTTTGCGGCTTAAATGGTGACGATGATCATGACGCTGCAAGTTGCATCCTTAACTATCTTACCACAGAGACTCTTTCCGATCTTTCCTTCTTCAAAAATGATATACTTACACATGATGTAATTACACATCAATAGTCACTCTAAGATGACCAAGACAGAACACCATGCAAAAAGAAAAAGAAATAGCCGTTAGCTGTTGGTTTACGACCTACCGTCTGCCCATTGATGCTTCTTTAGAATGCAGTTGTCGCATTCACTGTAGGATCTTTGTCTTTTATTTGGCTCTTACGACATCCACAGGAATAGTGTGTACACGCCCTCGGAGGTAAACACAGCGAAAATAGGAAGCCGCCATAAATCTATGCACAGCAAACTACATCGATTTGCCATTCCACTTTACAGAGTAATAACAGAAGTTGGTCGGAAGATCGTAGTTTTTTCTAAAGCAATGAAATATATATTATATTTAGTGTTGATCCTTTGATGCGAATGTGAAGACTGAAATATCTGGACGGCATTTTAAAACGTCTGAATTTGTCGGGATAGTGGCAGTGTTTTATATATTTTCAGTGAAGAAGTAGAAAATGTGTTTCATTATTATAATTTGTTTTCAGAATTGAATGATGCTCTAAAAACGGCTCGGTCTCAGGAGATCAAGATCCCGTTCGGGCGAGGAGTGGCTGGACTGGCCGCGCAAACCAAAAGCCCCATCAACATCAAGAATGCTTACGCCGATGAGAGGTGAGATTGCGCTTTTAAACTTTGTAAAAACTACATATTCGACTTGAGGTTTCCGGCAGAGTAGAACAGCACCACTTTAGTTTTCCCTTCGATGTCTTAGAAGGCAATACAAACTTCTGCATCAAAAAAATGCTTCATCATGTCAGCCCTTCTTCCGCCCATTGCCGAGCATAGGGCTCTCTTCGTCCACGCCACCAATTTCGATCCTGTGCTGCTCTCATCCAGGTTGTACTTCTGCAGTGGAAACTAAAAGACCTCATGATATAAGGACATCATAATCCATCCATGCATCCATGATAAGTTACATCATTTATTTTCAATTAATCTAAATGACCGCCGTAAATCGTCCCTGCTTCAAAGAGTTCCATTATATCTATTTGTTCCTCTTTTAAAGGCTATGGCAAAGGGTCCCATTATATCCATTGGATCATTTTTTTAAAGCTATGGAGTCTCTGGACCAATTACAAAACCGCATATTGTTTATCTGTTTATTATTGACTCAACGAACAAATCTGCTGCACATTAAAAGAGGCCAGTTCGATTCAAACGTTATTTGATAATAAAACTATTGAAAGACCCTTACGTTTACTTTACACACCTTCGCACTAAATAAATTTTTTGTATTAAAGAAAAATGAAATCCTTCTCAACACCGTTCATGTTTTCAATGTAAATTTACTCCTTGCAAACTTTTCAGGTTTAATAAAGAAATCGACGCCCGGACAGGCTACAAAACAGAACTCATTCTGTGCATGCCCATATGCAACTACGAAGGCCATGTCGTTGGCGTAGCGCAGATCATAAATAAGACTGATGGTAAGTAAAACTATTACATAAACAAGCCTGTTACCTACAGGAGTGGGCAGAGACTATGGACCTCCAATTTCTGCGGTCCTGACAAATTTGCTTCTCCTACACTTATCACTCTCTTCAAGCGTGCCTGTCGATTACAGGTACTTCTGAAGTAAAACTGTGTCTTTTTCCACCTTTTCGCCCACCATCACGCTAAAAGTGGCCTTTGAGTCGTACGGCCCTGGGCACTGTCTACTAAGAGCCGCAAGACCCCAAAAACTATGTCTGGCCTATTATAAATAAAGTCGTGATAGTATGTATGTATGTTACAATCGAAAACTTTGTGCTTTGTGTTGGGATTAGTACGTAAATTTTGAAATCTATGTGCACAACCTTCATATCTACAACGAGTTTAAATTGAGTTTCTAGGCATCAAAGACTTGATGCCAAAAAACTCAATTTAAACTCGCAAACATTTTCAGGTTCATTAGAATTCTCTCCTCGGGACGTTGAAGTCTTCCGACGGTACCTGACGTTCTGTGGCATCGGCATCCAAAACGCACAGCTTTTCGAGTCCTCAGTGCTGGAGTATAAGAGGAACCAGATCCTGTTAGCATTAGCAAGAAGCATCTTCGAGGAGCAAAGCAACTTGGAGTGCCTGGTGACGAAGATCATGACAGAGGCCAGAGAACTGCTGAAATGCGATCGGTGTGCCGTTTTCATATTGGATACGGATCACTGTGAATCAGTAAGTTAATTTTATGATGTTAGGCTGAACTCACAGTCATTCAAAAGTAACTCCTCGGCTTATTAACGCCGCTGTTGAAAAGAGGGCGAGCTCATATGTGCAGCCAGTGTACTTTGCCACATGACCCACATTTAGATTTTATATTAATTATTATTAATTTACTTTAGGCACAATTTATTTTAGTCATTTTAAAATTGCAAAAATTATTTTAAGAGTTGTAAAAATATGATATATTGTTTTCATTCGAAGAGAAGAGCGCTATTCAACGAAATGATGATAAAACTTAATAAATAACCGGCCAAGTGTGAGTCAATAGTCAATAGTTCCGTACCATTATCTATAAAAAATCACGTTTTTTTATAGGAGGGTTAATATTTTATATTTATATCCTATTTCCTTAAACCCGTCCGCAACCGCCAATACCAGACACAATAGAAAGACAATGGAACGTGGGCATTTATTAATGCCATCGGGTCTTTATAATTATTTTTTCTGTTTTTAGTATTTTTTGTTATAGTGGCTACAGAAATACATCTCCTGTGAAAAGTTAACTGTCTAGCTATCACGCATGAGATACAGCCTGAGCCTGGTGATAGACGGACAGACGAACAGCGGAATCTTAATTATAGGATCCCGTTTTTACCCTTTGGGTACGAAACCCTAAAAAGAAATTAACTTAAATATGAAATGCTATTATCCCTCGCTGCTTCAATGCCTTGTAGTAACTGCAAAGTCCTGCAAGGATAAACTAACATTGTTATTTATCATTGAACGACGTTCTGTCAAATTACAGAGTCACTTGGAGCGTATCCTCCAGCGACCGGGCAGCAACCCATCCACCATACCAGCGTTGCCACCACCAGCCCCGACCAGGTTCAACACCCTGTTCGAGCTTGGAGCGAAACAGTCGAAGACCACGCTTACGCCTCGACATGACATCAGATCTACTCTAGCATCCATTGCTTTGAAGGTAAGAACTAGCTGAATTAAATTTTAACACAATTATGTTTCCAAATGCGTGACGGAAAAATTTACTGGTGATAGAACAAGATCGAAACAACTGACATGCTGTGTTGATTCCACATAGTTAATGGGATTAGGATGAAACAACAGTAAAAGGAGATGTATCCAAATGCAATTCTATTTTTTTTTTCGTGTTTAATTAACAAACTCTGGTGACAGAGCAAGCTACCTAAAGGCATCTGACATAGATTGACGACTGCCATAGAGAAATGACAGCTGAGACCAACGGCTTATACGTGTCTTCCGAAGCACGGAGGACAATGTAAACTTTTTAGTTGATGGCTTTAAATAAAATTTTGATCAAAATACTTACTTGTTTAACTAACCTCTAACGCTAGTGCGGTGAACAGCACCTTGTCTTCCATTTCTGATTGGTTTTCTGCCAATAACCTCATGTTAAATGCGAAAAAGACTCGCGTTCGATTTTCTCTTCCCAATGTGAGACAGGGCTGCGTTGACATAATGATAGATGGTGAAAAACTCGATCTTGTTGAAAGTACTACCTTCTTAGGAATTACAATAGACTCGAAACTTCAATGGGGTGCTCATATAACTAAACTTTCAAATAGGCTTAGTTCTGCGGCTTATGCTGTTAGGAGAATAAGACAATTGACAGATGTAGCAACTGCTAGACTAGTGTACTTTAGTTACTTTCATAGTGTAATGTCTTACGGCATACTCCTGTGGGGGAATGCAGCCGATATTCAGACTATTTTCATTTTACAAAAACGGGCAATTCGTGCTATTTACAGGTTAGGATCTAGAGACTCACTCAGAGAATTATTCAAGAAAATAGATATAGTTACCTTAGCATCACATTATATATTTGAAAACATAATGTATGTAAGGAAAAATATTCCCTCATACAATAAAGTAAGCGATTTGACCGATAGAAACTTACGTAATAAGAATGACTTAGTTGCCCCGTTTTATAGGCTAAAAACAATTAATAAGACATTTATGGGGTACTGTATACTTTTTTATAATAAATTGCCAAAATCGATCCTTGATATGCCAGACAAAAAATTCAAAACTTATGTAAAGAAAGTACTTTGTGAGAAGGCTTATTATAGGACCGATGACTACCTTAAAGACAAAAAAGTCTAGCTTGAGCTTGACGCGGGTCAAGTTTGTAATATAGGTACTCGAAAATGTCATAATTTGGTACATTTTGTACAAACTGAATCTACAACTTGACATTACTTTAAAATTTTGACATTCTAAAAATTAAATTTAAATTATAATATGACATAACAAACAAAACAATGTATTCTCTGTCCACATTAACTTTAAGTATAAATTTAATTGTGAGTTGACGTCCTTGAAGAAAATGCTGCAGTGCAGTTTGTTACCGCTTCTTCTGCACTAGCGCTTTGGAAGCGGTAGTAAACTTAGCTGTAAGTAACCATTTGACGTCGACAATTAGCTTGTCAACTAAGATATATGAAAGTGTTAAAAGTGCCTTTAATCGAAAATATAGACAATTTTAAGAAAGTAATTTGATTATAAAAATTCTACGTTTTATCAGGACTTTTTTAAATAATTTTAAACAAAACACCGGAAGTGACGACACACTGCAATCGAAGTTTAAATTTAGCGCTAATAAAACAATGACATCTGTCAACTGTCAATGTCTACTGTTTAAATTACCGTCTGTATGTTGGTTGTTGTCAAATTGTTGTGTTGGTAGATGACAGTGACAGTGACATATAATACAGGGGGGCCATTTTTGAAACGTGGAGTCACTAAACGAACGGTTTTTGTATGGAAAAAACCAGTAATTTAGGTGACATCGCGTTTCAAAAATGGCACTTCAGTACAGTACTGAAAGTGGAAATTGCCAACTTTACTCAAAAAATCTTCATCGTGACATCACTTCCTCAAATAAGCTTGACCTTGCTTGAAAATAAAGGTCAATGGGTTTTTTGCAAATATCTAAATAGGTAAGACCTTATTTTAAAATCTGATTTGAGAAATCTTCTCCTAGAGGCTATTCCTCGAAAAGGATTGCGAATCAGATCTTTTTGAAAATTACTTGACAAGCCAATTGTGCAACAAAATAATGACGATTATTAAGAGATATTATAAATATCCTATGATAATAAAGATATATTTGAATTGAATTGAATTAAGAGACCAGCACAAAATGACAAAGCCCTTCTTGCGAGTCTTACGACTAAGCGAACTACTTTTAATACGGTAGCTTTTCTTTAAAAAAATAAATTTAATTTTAATATACACTACACGTAATTTAAATTATACTTATTGACATGTAAATGTGCCTGTTTAGGTCTAATAACTGAATAAACATTAGAAATTTGAATCGAATTTTGAATTTTAAAGTGTTAGTAGGCTTAAGTGTTAGTTGTAGTATACTAGAGGTTATTTTTAATATAACATGCGCTGTCTTCAGGTGGCGCAATCCAACAAGGCTCTCAACATCTCCGATGTCGATGAGTGGAGAATGGAGAATGGTATGGAGAGCGTTGACCCCATCAATGATGACGCCGTCAACGTCAGGACTATGCTGTGTATGCCTATAGTCAATGCCAATAAGGACGTTATTGGCGTGGCTCAGCTTATAAATAAGGTAAGATTTGGCTACATCTATCAGCTATTCTTTTTCTGTCGCTCAGAACCGTCATTCGCTACAGCGAGAAAAAGCGATGGAACGTTTCACCACCGGCCGTGTTTTAGCGTTCCATCACTTTCTAAAAGTGCTATTTTGTGCTGCCGCATCCTTAAGCAAAGTGTCACTTGGATCAATGGAAACTTCTCAACCGGTTTTCAACTGGAATTAGGAAGTAGTGAAAGGACGGTGTCAAGTAAACGTAAAAATATCTTAGCAGAGTTAAAAGCAGAACATTGTTTGTTCTAGCAAAGATAATATAATTACTAACGTAAGTTCTAGTATTATGTGTCAATCGTACATTCACACTTTGTCTATAAAATCCGTAGTATCCATTAAGTAAAATCAAATACTACACACATTTTCTATTGGATTTATATATAATACTAACAAAATAGTGACGCCATAGTTTCTTGGAGTCAAATAGCACTCGTCTAAAATCATAAGTAATTTTTAATTATTTGTGACGTTTTACTCTAATATCATCATCCGAGCGTATTTTCCCGGTTGCATTTTCAGAAGTAATGCTTTAAAGTTGGGGATCTGTGACCTAACCTAGGAGATTTGACGAGGTTACTCGTTTTTACACAAAGCGACTTCCGTGAGACCTCTGCAACCCAAAGGGTAAACCAGAACCTGTCTTTGGGAGTGATATTCAAAGGATTCAGACCCATGATCTCCGGATCCCAAGGCGAACGCCTTAACCACTGAACTACAGAGGCAGTCAAACGTTGTACTCTATTAACAGTACCAAATAATTTTTGAGCCAGTATACTATTGTGTAACAAATAAATTAACATCATGGAAATACGTTCAAATTGCGCCATGACAACTAATCATGTAGATTCCTATTTAACTTTTTGCAGGAAAACGGCTCTCAATTCACGGAAGGTGACGTGTCAATATTCGAGGCATTCGCCATCTTCTGCGGGCTCGGCATCCACAACACGCAGATGTATGAGAACGCGTGCAAATTAATGGCGAAACAAAAGGTTAGTTTAATCTGGTTACCTATTATAAAGGCGAATATGTTTTGAACGAATTTCAATACACCGAAAACGTTTTGTAATTTTTTTACTTTCTATATTTTCATTTGACCGAAAATTCAATTAACATATTGCTAAAATTCCGATTTTCGAATGTTGTTTTTTGAAGCTATATGTTTTGAATTCTAACCTAACGTTTAACCGCAGCTATTACCACTAGATTTTTTTTCTAAAACATCGTTTCCCATATAATGAAAAGAATAATCGAATGAAATATACTCCACGGCAAAGTTATTTTTGTGTCTGTGTTACTTTCACCCTAAGCTTAAGTCGCTCGCTCGCTTCGCTCGCTTACTCGTGTTTTGGTCACAGGAAACCTAACAAACCTGACCTACACTCCACAGCAAAGTTATTTTTGTCATTGTGTAAAACAAATTTAAATTAAGTTTCTAGAAACACAAAATATTTAAAAGAAGCTATCTGGCATTTAAAACTTCGTCATACCGTTTTCGAACAAATGAAATTCGAATGGAAAAAATTCGTGAGTATGATAGGTTACCGTTTAATCTCAATCTTTTTCTTTGTAGTGTCGATCAAGGAGGACATTTTTTTTTTTTAGGAAATTCCCACGGGCTTTGAAGCCCACGGGCACAGCAGTAAATAATATTTTTTACTAATTTTTAGGTTGCATTAGAGTGCCTGTCGTACCACGCTACGGCATCAGCAGAGGACACAGACAAGCTTTCCCGGGATGTCATACCTTCGTCAGAAACCTACAATCTCTACAGCTTTCAGTTTCACGGTAAGTGTCTAATTACTGTGCCGAAATTTCGCGGCTGATGCTCCACGGCTGATTTATTCCTTCGTAAAAAACGCGATAGAAAATTAAGAGTAGTGTGTTGCTAGTAATTCTATGGATTGAAGGCATTATATTCCCAAAATTCTGTGGCGTAACTTCAGCATTCATTCACTGTTTTCAACAAAGTCAGTCAAATATGCTTATCTACCAAGCAAAATTGAGATCATTACGTTTTAACCTCAGACCAGTTAACTTTCAATAAAGAAGGAGGTTATCAAACGTCGCGATCTTTTTTCTATGTATGTCCATCGATTATTCGAAGATGCCTAAACCGATTTGGAAAATTCGTTTTTGTTTAAAAGGGTATACTTGCGAGGGTTTCCAATCGAAATTTTATCAAAATCGATTGTGTAGTTTGGGGGTCAAGTCGGTTTTTAGTTTTGAAAAAATATTATCAAGTTAAGGTTTAAATTTTAAGTGTACCTAACGTGTAAAGAAAATAAATTTATGATTAACTAGCTAAAGCCCGCGACTTCGTTCGCGTGCACTTTATGTCTCTGGAAAATGCTCATCAGGCTGAACAACTTTTACTAAGGCGGTATTTTTATATCTCTTATAGTTTAACTGGACCATTATGGTTCTGCATCAAGCGTTTTATTTTCCAAAATCATTTATACCCTATACGTTGACCAGGCTTAATAGCCATATAACAAAAAAAGTTGCATTCGAATCCGTCCAGTATTTCCGGAGATTAGCGTGTACAAACAGACAAACAGACAAACAGACATACAGACAAACAGACAGACATTTATTTTTAAATTCTTACTCTATTACTATGTCTCCATCGCCCCCAATATTTTTTTTGGAAATACATTTAATGTACAGACATACTTTTTTTACTGTTTTATTATATGTACAGATATAGATATCGGCCTTATTGCTCTGTTTATGATATTTTATATTTGATTTCAGACTTCGAACTGTCTGATGAAGACACTTGTAGGGCAACGCTGAGAATGTTTCTTCAATGCAATCTTGTTGAGAAGTTTCACATACCCTATGATGTAAGTACAATTTTTATCATGATAACCACTTAGGTACTTCGCAAACATTTTTATAGATTAAATACTTAGAAGTATCTAAATGACTCTCACACTATTATAGAATAATTATGAGTATTACATACAGAACAGAATCTCCTAAGGTCCTAAGCAATATGCGTCCCCGTTCCCGCCCCCGCACCTCTCCCCCGTTCTGGCCTTGTCGAGGATATTGAGCGGGCGAACACACACACATAGCCGTGTGTACTGATGTATAGTTTCGTTTGTAGTAGTAGTAGGCATAAATGATACTCTGCTTCTATGAAGTGCCATACCTGTATGTCCCCTCAACTGACGATCGAGTATAATGTACTTCGTCGCCATTACAGTTATCAAACCTGGCAACCAGATATATTCAGTCTTAATATGAAACGCAGACAAATTTTGTTACTAGGTTGAAACCGTTATCCGACCAAATCAAGTTGACATCTCGTAATATGCCATTGCCTCATCTGACAATGTCAATTTGTTTTGGTCGGATAATTGTTTGAACCTAGTAATAAAGTTAGTCTGCGTTGTAAACGGATTAATTATGATTACCGATTTGTTCGTGCCAGTTAGGCAAAAATGGCGCGCAAATCTAGCGGCTACTTTTAAAAAAAATATTGTAAGGCTCTGGATACTAGTCCTAAAACCCATCTTCATTGCATTGACGTTTAATTTCAGGTTTTATGCAGATGGATTCTAAGCGTAAAAAAGAACTATCGTCCAGTGAAATACCACAACTGGCGACACGCTTTAAACGTGGCCCAAACGATGTTCGCCATGCTGAAAACCGGCAAAATGGAGAAACTGATGTCGGACCTAGAAATCCTTGGTCTGTTAGTAGCTTGTCTATGCCACGATTTAGACCATAGAGGCACGAACAACGCGTTTCAGACAAAAACTGAGAGTCCACTAGCGATTTTGTACTCGACTTCGACGATGGAACATCATCACTTCGACCAGTGCGTCATGATATTGAATAGTGAAAGTAATAATATATTCCAGGTAAGTAATTATTTCTTGTTTCTTCATATTTTTTTTCTGTGCACTGTATCTATGGTATTTGCAGTTTATGAGAAGATGCGTCATTGTTTTTTTCTTCATGTGTGTAAGAGGCCAATACTGGTGACAGCATTTTCCAGCTGTTTAAATCATATGAGTACAATGATGACATCCGGGACCAACGGCTTAACGTACCTTCCAAAGCACGGAGGAGCAAAACTTTAAATGTTACTTGTGGTCACCCATCCACCACCCAAGTGGACTATGTCCGGTGTCGCTTTCCTTGCGAAAGCGCTATTAATCGTACCCCCACTGGGCCATCTAGGTCCAACTATCTGTAATATCTACTTGACTTACTTGACTGATCGTCCTATGTCCGTATCTGGGGCACAGGGCGTCTACAAAGACTCTCCATCTCGATCTATCTTGAGCTATTGTATAGCTAAGTCTTGAGTCTTATCAAGACTCAAGACTTAGCTATACAATAGCTCAAGACTTAGCTATACAATATATACAGCCCGACTGGTAAATCACCTTGCATATTGAAAGGGGGCAATTAGTAATCGATTCTCGTTTCAAATATATATTTAAAAAGTTTACCAAATTATCCAATAAAAACAAGAAGTGTGGACACTTGCGCTAAGCACTATGAAAGCGGTTGAAAACGAGCCGAGGTACGTAAGTACCGAGCGCGTAGCAAGCCCACGGTTTCCAAACATTCCCAGACTGCGTACAAATTTGACTAAACTTCTCTTTGTTATTAATAAGTATTTTGTTGGTTTTGTTTTTTTTTTAACGTTACATGTGATCATGATTTATAATGTCCTTAAGTATGACGCGTGATTTACCAGTCAGCCTGTATAATATGTTAGCCACTTACACACACAAAAAACAAACAATAGTCTATGCATAGTTAACTTTTCCAGGCTCTTTCTCCCTGTGACTACAAAACAGTAATGCGAGTGGTAGAAACCGCCATACTATCGACTGATCTGGCCATGTACTTCAAGAAGAAATCGAAGTTCTTAGAGCTCGTCGAAAACGGAGAGTTTGACTGGCAAAGTCCGGAAAAGAAAGAACGTAAGTAAATGAAACTCCTGCAATATTTTTCTGTTTTTAAATAAATAAATATATAGGGACAAATTACACAGATTGAGCTAGCCCCAAAGTAAGTTCGAGATTTGTGTTACGGGATACTATATTTTATAAAAATACATATGTAGAAAAACATCCAAGACCCGGGACAATTTGAAAAAGGCCATTTTCCAACTTGCCCTGGCTGGGGATCGAACCCAGGACCTCCGGATTGGCGGTCTAGCGTGTTGACCATTACGCCACGGAGGTCGTCATTTTATTGTATCTAAAGTCATTTTCCATCTTACTCTGACCGGGGATCGAACCCAGGACCTCCGGTGTGATAGCTTGTCATGATTATCACTAGGCCACAGAGATCGATGTTAGTTAGATGGTATTAAATATTTCATCCATGATGATCCACCCAGCCATCTTGACTGCAAGTAGAATCTTATAATTGGCTGCGCCAAAAAAAAGTTTTTTGAGTTACATAAACTCAAAAAATGCAATCCTTCTTTTGGCGCAGTCAGAGGATCAGATGTATGTATATATTTATTTTTTGCCACGCTTTTCAGCCTTATGAACAGCTTGATGGATATTAACTTAAAAGGTGGTGTTCGATTTGTCTTAATTGTCAGAGTGAGACAGTGCTTTGGTGAAAATCAAAATTTAAAAAATACATGATTCGAATTTCGCCCATACCCTCGCTTCTACGATTTGCGCGGGAAGAGAAACAGCTGATACATTCTAAGTTTTTTCTTTTCTTCCAGACTAGCATGGCCTATCACTATTTTTAATTTCTTCTTCCACTTCTCACTCAAAATCACGCAAAAATGGCCTATGAGTCTTGCGGCCCTGGGCTTTATCTGCTTAGAGCTGTAAGACCCAATATGCTCTGTCAACCCCACATTAGGGATAAAGACGTTATTGTGTGTATGTATGTATGTGCATGTTCAAGATCGCTGATCAAGACCCAAAACGCTCTGTCTGCCACCTTAGTGATAAAGACGTTATTGTGTGTATGTACAAGATGGTGTATGTACAAGATGGCGGATGTAAATGGTCCTTTACTCCAATTTCCAGTGCTATGCGGCATGATGATGACAGCGTGCGACGTATCAGCTATCGCCAAGCCTTGGGAGATACAGCACAAGGTGGCCAAGTTAGTAGCTGACGAGTTCTTCGACCAGGGAGACCTTGAGAAGCTGCAGCTGAACCAACAGCCCATAGCCATGATGGACAGGTAATACAGTTTTGAGCTAATGCCACAGAATTAATATAACTATTACAAACAGAACGGAATCTCCTAAGGTCCCGCATAAAATGTATCCCCGTCCCTACATCTCTCCCACGTTCTAGCCTTTTCGAAGCAGCCAGGAACTTTTTTTTTTTGTTTTTTAGTGGTATATTAGCACTGCAGAATCTACTTAAGACACTTTTCAAAAATGGATGTAATACCCTTTTAAGAGATGTCGTAAGAGATGCGGGCCTTATCAAAAAAGTGACGATAAGTCAGCGCCTCACCTTGAGCTGATCCATGAGTTTTAACCACATGAGTTTTACCCTCTAGCCCACACAGATATTCTGTATCCACCTGGGCTTATCATCCAGCTGAAACAAACTGACATTGTAATAAATCGGTTTACTAATACATATCTATTACAATAATTACGATTGAAAGAGACATAGCCAAGCCCACGGCCCATTACACAAACGAAAACACAGTACGACGGTCCGAAATACGGCTATATCTTTAATTGAAAATAAAATACGGAGATATCTTTATTTGAAAATCTAACCGTTACACGTTGTTGTCAGTAACTTTTTCTTTGCACAAGTAAATCGATAATAAAGGAAATTCATTTTGAACTTTCCAGCATATGTATTGTTCTATTTCAGAGAGAAAAAAGACGAGCTCCCCCAAATGCAAGTGGGTTTCATCGACATGATCTGCCTGCCTCTCTACAAAGTGCTCTCTGAAACGTTCCCCTGGATCCTGCCCTTGTACTCAGGGACCATGGAGAACAGGCAGAAGTGGCAGGACCTGGCGGAGAAGGTGGAGATGGGCTTGACGTGGATAGACCATGATACTATTGATAAACCTATTGAGGAATTTACGGGTAAGAGAATTTTTAACTTCTTCTTAAGGTCATTCCTGAAGATCAAAAATAATCAGTAATTAGGTTTTTTGTAATTTGTTTATATTTTGAAATAATATTTTTTTTTGTGAAAATAGAATTCGATCATTTATGAATTGAAAATTTCTTTATGAGGATAAATATCTTAAACTATTTATAACCTGTTGTCTATGCAAAACACCAGACACAATAGTAAAACAATGCATTTCGATCGGATTCCGGTCTGCTCACAGACGACAGGATAATGTCCCAAAATTGGAATCACAGGTGCTATTGCTATTAAAAGTAAGGATATGACTAAACCCAGGATTTTTTGAGAGTCGGTCGGTACCTTAGTAACTGCATGTGAATACATGACTAAGATTTCGAATGAAGATTATTTTACTGTTTGTAGTATACACAATCTTTCTCTTTAAATGAATAATATTATGGACTTTTAGTCATATCCATGCCTCCGTGGTTAGAGCGTTTAGAGCGGTTAGAGCGTTCGGCTCATACCCGGAGGTCGCGGGTTCGATTCCCGGCGGGGGCAACAATTTTGTGTTGTTGTCCTAGTTTGTCAGGACATTTTAGGCTGATCACCTGATGGTCCGATAAGTAAGATGATTCGTGCTTCGGAGGGCACGTTAAGCCCTCGGTCCCGGTCACTGTCTTTGACATTGGTCGTTACCTAAAACCATGTCAAAGGCCTTTAAAGCGGTTTAAAAACTCTGACACTAGTGTTAGTCACTAACACATACGATAAGAAGAAGTCATATCCATACTTTTGATTTAGCACCCGTGATTCCGATCTCTGATTATGTCTGTACATTGAAGTCTCAAGGAAGGAATGTCCACAGCACTAAACGAGCCCATCAAAGACGTGGAGTTCACGGTGACTACCCTGAACTGCAGCCGGCCGCTGCCGGAAAGTAGCAGCATGGTGCTGCCGAAGCCGATCAAGCCCTCCTTCAGCTCGCTGCGGCGCGGCAAAAGCAGCACCTTCACTTCACGATCCACCAGGAATAAGCTTTCCAGGTATTGATCACATATCATCATCATCATCATCATCATTTCAGCCGCATAACTACT
Source organism: Acrobasis consociella (assembly GCA_963555685.1). Classification (NCBI taxonomy): domain Eukaryota; kingdom Metazoa; phylum Arthropoda; class Insecta; order Lepidoptera; family Pyralidae; genus Acrobasis; species Acrobasis consociella. Next base: position 6,057,010 of record OY743127.1, read on the forward strand.
GGATGAAAGTCGCTCTAGATCGGTCATTTTGAAAATCTTCGGGAGAGGGCTATGTCCAATGGACATAGCCATAGTCATGCGGCTGAAATTGATAACATATAAAAATATATAAATGTCTTCCAAGTTCATTTGGGAGAACAGAAAAAAGTTAGTACCAGTGGCTTCTCTTCCCGCGCAGATCGTAAAAGCTGAGGGAATGGGCGAAAAAGCAAGTCATGTTAACAGGCGATGCGGCTAGCAACCCATCACTGTATTGATTGCTTTTCCATCTTCTCGCCCACCATGACTTTAAAAGTGACGTTGGGCTCTATCTGCTTAGAAACGCAAGACCCAAAATGCTCTGTCTGCCTCATTGGGGATAAAGACGTGATAGTATGTATGTCTGTTTATAAATAAACAGTATAAAACGTGGAAGGGACATACCCGTAATAAATCGAACCACAGGCTATACTAGATCACTTTAGTATAAATAAATTAAAATATGTAAATTAAAGAGTCATTTTTTAAAAGAAAGTCGGCATTTCCTTACTAAAGTGTGCAGCCCGGCCAATTTGTACGGGAACGTAGAATTTTTATTTGGTTTTTGATCGCTTGCTGACCAATCTAGGTTTTTTTGCTGAGCACTACTAGCAACTCAATATACCTAATTTGCCGAGGAAATACATTTTGGGACTGACCAAAACCTCTTTATTTAGCTGACCGTTTGAATTAACCAACACTTATGATAGGTTATGTCACGATAAGGCTGGCACGTTTTAAAAAACTGAAGCCTAAAAAATAAACAATTAAAAAAATATAACCCACCCGTTTGATATCTAACAACAGATGAAATAAAAGTAAAACCAAAGCCTGCTTCAGATCCCTCTACGCGGCTCCAAGCACACGAGAAGAAACGAAAGAAGTGGAGAAGAAGGCGACGGTGGTGACGTCGGAGAGCAACCACACCACGGTGGTAGAGCTGCCAGCCAAGACGAAGCATAAAGGAAGGCTCTGCCACATGTTGTGACGATTGAGTTTCAACTGGTGAGTTCAGGAACTTTGCCAAGTCTTTAATGTTCCAGAGTATTATGTCTTCAAAGTCACGCAAATAATATTTTTAGTACTGAAGTTTTGTGGACTAAAAATATATTTTTGGCCCGACTGATAGATTAAAAATAATTGTCCATTTATTAGAATGAGTTCGGTTTACTCACGTATAGAGTCAGCTAATGCCGACATGTTTCGACCTCATCCGTGTGTCGCGAGCCGGTGCGGTGTACGGGCCTCTCGGCACATTCGCCCTGATGAAGATCTCCGGATGAGGTCGAAACATGTCGGCAGTAGCTGAATCTTTATGTGAGTAACCCGTAAACTCATTCTTATAAAAATTGTTCACTTATTTATTTATTTCCTGTTACTTACAAATATTGACGAAGTTACAGCGCATATAAATTTCGCATGACGTCACGATGACGTACAATTTTTGTCACATGGCCCCACTTTAGAACTTCAATATGTTTTGACTTTGGACTTTGATGACTATGAACCTACGTGGTTTATAGTCACTCCCCAAACGGCCTCTACACACATTTTCGATCGAACTTATCCCCACGTAAGCCTCTCAAAGGACCGGGGTGAAAAGATCTGTTATTTACAAAGTATGTAATGAAATATTTATAAAACTAGCCGAAGCTCGCGACTTCGTTCGCGTGGACTTTACGACTCCGTAAAATGCTCAACAGGCTGAACAACTTTTGCTGCACTAAGGCGTCATTTTTATATTTAATATAGTTTAGCTGGACCAATATGGTTCTACATTAGGTCTTCAATTTTCCAAAATCAATTATACCCCTTTTATGTTGCCCAGGCTTAACAGTAGTACAGTTCAGTATTTCCTAGCGTTTACAAACACACCATCTTACTTGTATTACCCTGTCCTTCTCTTAAAAATCATACGTTTCTTTCCATTCAAAACTCTTACATCCTACATGTATGTAATGTTTTTTTTTTTCTAGGAATAGCCAGAACAGCACCGAACGAGCTGAGAAGCTGGACCGAGTGAAGCCGTCCAAGTCGATCGACTAGGTCCCACGCACCTTCAGGAACTAAGGCCAAGGATGACAATTTTATTCATATTTCCTCTCCATAAAGGTTGAAAACTAAGTTAGAACTCGTCAAATAGTAGAAAAAAGCTGGCAGTCATGTTCATAAAAAATGAAAACCGTTTGCTAAACCTATTTTAGTTTAAACATGTTTTGTCTCTTTCCCTTTTTTCAATATTTGACATTGAAAAACGAGACAAAACATATTTAAAAAAAATGACTTCCTAAATGTTGTTTTTTTTTTCGTATTTCGATACAAAGTCATTGGGGAGAGTTTTTCAATATTATTTAAAGGGCCTTATATGGTATCAAAAAAACGTTTACAGACTCACATAAACTATTTTGAAAAGAATACATTGTACCTATTTCACATTTGAAATGTCAATATGTCGTCTTTGCGCCCATTATAAGTCGTATGGTATTTAGTCGTTACGTGTACATTTCTACTATTAGACACTTTGTATTAGTTAGTTATCTAATGTGAAACTTTTACTCGACGATTGAACAAAATTACATTTGATAGATTTAGAAACGACCTACATAGAGTATCTTACAAAGTTTCAGTGCTAATAGGAAAAACCTATGCATGAAAAATATGTGTTATCTAACCAATTTATCCATAAATATTCAAAAGTAAAGACAAAATAAAAATTGATTGAAAAACGAACGAGATATAACGCTTTTACGAAAATATGTCTAACTTACTCGCAAAAACGTCATTTTCTATGACAAATGCATAAATGACATTGATGTTGACATCACCAATCCATATCGGACTTCGCTTTCTAATTAAATTCACCTGTAAATTATGGCAGTCGTCAAGCTATGTCATACACGAAAAGAAATATCAATAGGACTTTGCTTTTAAAATGTTGTAATATTCAAATTTAAAATTGTATACATTTTCAATTTGAATATTACATCAGATTCGCACATGCATGACACTGAAAAATAGGAAGAAATAAGTTTGCCTTTATTCTATTTTGCTTTTGTTTTTTTTTTTAATTCTAAAAGATTATTTTTATTTTATTTATGTAAGTATTTAAAAATTAAATAAATAAGTGATTTAATTTAAACCTTTCACCGCGAACGTCAGCGTAGCAAGTGACGTATGGTAAAAGTAATTCGCGGTGAAAGGGTTAAGAATTTAACGTAGCTGTTACCGTGTTGTTAACTAAACTCTAAATAGTATGAGACTTTTCTATAAGTAATAGTCAATTATAAAATAGCCTTATTTTTTATTAATTTGTAAACAGTTCATAAATACCTACCAGTTATTTATTTTTATTCGTAATTTAAAAGGCATGTAACTCAGACTTCTTTTGAATACATACAAGAAGATTCTTTTCCAGTACACATTACCAGCAAGTTCAGTTCATGATATTGATTACATTCTACAAAAAAATAAGGCAAAATACGGAAGAATTTCAACTTTTCATACAAATGCATGATTAGCTAATTTTTAGTATGGCAGGTCCAGAAATTTAGTATGCAATAGGCATGACAATGGAAAAATATTTTTGATCCGTCGGTTAGATTATTAAAAAATATTGTACACGTATTTTTTCTTTTCTCTGATAAACCAAAAATGACAAAGATACAGCGCATTGTAATTTCGCTTGACGTCACACTTAAGCACGGTGTGTTGTCGCAAGCCCCCACTCCGGAACTTTGACGCTCCGTATCTTTGTGAATTTTTTTCTTTTTTGGTAAACTGAAAAATACGGTTTCATTATTTTTGGATAATCTTAAAGACGGACTAATTACAATCCTACTTTTCTGACCTGGTCGTCACCCCTATTGTGTAAATAATTTTATCGTATTTAGACAAATATTTATCGTAGAATGTATCATGGATTGAACTTTGTGTTAAAACTTGCGTACTGGAAAGAAGTCCTGAATAATAAGGACATACAATTTTACTGCTTACTCAAATATCTGTGTTTAGACAAAGTAGTATTATATAAGTAGTTTTAAAGTAAGTTAGACTGTTACCAGATCACGTAACTTTTCATTTTGTATGAGACAGATTTTTTTTATGTTACTAATTACTTAAAATTGACAAGACATTGAATGGTCTTTGTTTACTAAAATTTACGTTATATCTTTCGTATTATAAGTATCATACAATGGAATTTTGTTCAATCAAACGACTTGTTAGAGAATATGATGTAACGTAGAATTTTAATCTCTTCGTCGTTTTGACGGTAACGTTTCCTGTAAGCGAACTAGGTAAATGTTTATCTATACGTATTATTTACATAGACTGTGATCTAGTATTACTTCACGAGATTCTATTTTAAAACTACTGCAGTCCCACATTTATTGTTTTAACAGTTTTTGGGCGCCCACTGGTCTCCCACGGAAGAGGGGAACTACAAAAACCGAGGGACTCTCAAGAAAGGCTAATAAATTAAATAAAAAACTAACCCCCAATGCTAATTCTGATTGATTGCTCTTAAACTATATTAAAGCCAATTTCCATTAACTATGTTTCTTGCATAATATAATAAATTTTCAAGTTTATTTGCTATTTGCCGCAGATATCGCCCATAATATTATTATTATTTTTTACAAAATTATTCACAATTAGCTTTGCACTTTACTTTTAAAATAGAATATCGTTCTCTTGGCCTGTGAAATTAAATACGGGAAGACCGTAAATTGTAAGTATGAAAGTATAAGGAATTTTCATAAGTTTATTACGACCTGTGTAATTAATTTAATTATTGCAATTTTATTGTATTTTCCAGCAAATTGAAAGTATTATGATGCTAGTCGTATAGTTTCTTTAATGCAATACAGTAAGGTTAATCATGAACTGGCCACATGGATTCTGGACCATACGTATGGCCCGTAGGGAAAATCATTTTCTTCGCCTTCTCCCTACTTGAGGCCGGTCTATATCACCTCCCTCCATAGTGTTCTATCATTAACAATGTCTGTACTAACCCCTTTTCCTTTATGTCCCGCTTTACACGTTATCCCAACGTCTCTCTAGGTCTTTCGTATGGAGGTTACCCGGCAGCCGGGACCGCAACTAACTCGGACCCACTCGGACCGCGGTCCCAGATACCGGAGACCCCGGTCCCAGTCACCGGATTCAAAAATTTTAATATTTTTCTTCCGGCGACTGACATACACTCACAAATTAAATTCTTTTAATGTCGATAGTTCAATTTCTTTGACTTTTTAAAGCAAGCCATGTCTTTCTTTGTCTATGGCAGTCAATTCAAAGGTTGTGTGTAAGGTAAGAAAATTCGGTTTTTTAACAGTTTTGTTTTTTAATAAGGAAAGTATTATTTGTTGATTCGTTAAGCCTTTCATTGCCACGCGACAAGTCTTGAATTCGCATATTTTTAAATCCTGTGCAGTTAACGTGTTTATTAGCTAATGCCCAAAAATACGTAGGCAAGTGAGCTGGTGACAACAAAGTAATTAAATCTAATTTTCACCCACTGACTACAACTGAGGGAAAATCCATGTGGCCATTTATAGTTTTATTATAAAGACTAACGTTCTTAACTTGGTTCTGGACTTGGTTTAAACCATTACTCATCTAAAAGAAGTTAAAAATTACTAAAAAGAAAGTCACATAATTTGAATTAAGACTAAAACAATTTGTTTTGCTCACTAAGTAGATTATTTAAAAAAAAATTAAACATACGAACATCTTAACGATAAAATATGTATTTTTTCTTTTCTCTCTTTAGCAACTAACGACAAAGATATAGTGAACTTAAATTTTGCGTGACGTCACGCTTAGGTAACTTCGATGTGCTGTATCTTTAACTTTAATTAACTACTTTGCTAAATGAAAAAATACGTCCAATATTTTTGATTAATATAGTTGACGGACTAAATCCCTATTGCAGTATAATGTGGCGGATAATAGTTTAAACCAAAAGACAATTAGCTTTTTATAATAAGATGGATCATGAATAACCTGTTATATTATGACATTATCGTCCATACGCTTTTAAAGCCGTTTTGTGCAATATTTAATTGTAAAGATTTTATAATTATGGTGCATCTACACAGCAGTTGCTTTTCTAGAACGTTAACTAGTCTTATTTATTTACTATAGTCCTACTGAGCACTATCCGATAGTTATTTTTACCTATGTATATATGATAATTTATTGTTAGTATATGGACTTTTAGAGACTAACGACAGAGGAATCACCGTGGCCATATAGGTACTTGTTCTGGTCAAATATCATTTGAAATTTAAACTATTATTGTAAACATTTCGACTCGACAAAAAGAAGTAACATTGCCTTGTTAGTAAGTATATGTTAAGTAATGTTGCCTAACTTTTGAAAACTGTCAACATTCTCTAACAATATGCCGTGCAACTCTCTTTTGCTGAAAGTTACTTTTTGTTAATTTCTTTTTAGCAAATAATAAAAATTAGCCACAAAAGTTACAGATAGTTGCCTAATGTTACCGTATATGATTTTAGAGTTTCACGGTCACAATTACTGTTATTAGTATTATGGGACTTACCGCGATTAATATCGTTTTTTGCCAGATATTTCGACGGCCCTTCTGCCATCATGGTCGCTGGCAAAAAACGATATTAATCGCGGTAAGTCCCGTAATACTAATATGAGTAATGTTACCACAAAAGTTAACTGGGGGTGGGTGCACCATTTATCAATATATTTAAACTTCTATAACGCTTAAATAAAATATTCTAGAGTATCGACTATATTTATTTTTATTAATTTAAGTAAAAATAACTAAGTAGCAATTTAAGTTGGCAAAATAGTTACCAGTATTTTTAGATTATTTATTGTTTTATTATGCTTTAAAATTAATTTAATGAGAGTTTATTCACAGCTCCAAAGACATTTTATTCACCATAGTTTTATTTATATATTAAGAGTTTGTAATAAAAGAGCTTGCTCTTCTTAAATTGGTAGCATAATCACTATACGACTGATTTAGAATGCCCGTTTTTTTTAAAGGGTTTTGTTAATACCGTAGTAGCTCCCTTATTTGACTTTAAGGGCCAGCCTCTTCCCATTCTTGGAAATAGACCTTTGTCAATACGGTCTTATGCCTTACGAAACTAAATTCAACCAGCTATTTTCAAGATTTAAACGGTAAGTAGATAGTAACTTACTTGTTTCCTAATTTCGAAAAGTAGTAAAAATTGCGCTGGATTCGTCTTGGGAGCCACTGGGTAATCATTGTACAGTCGACAGCAGGGTAAGTTACTTAAAGTAAGTAAGTTACCTATACCTTTATTCAGGTGTAATATTTATTCGTGAAATTGCAATGAACGCTGAAGACTGTACATTATATCGAAAGAAATGTTGTCGTTTTTTGTTTTGTCAGAACAATCACTATTGCAATCGGCATGAAATAGATTTCAGATATTGTCAAAATATTATTGAAAAATAACGTACCTATTATCTAAGTTATGTTTATGTATTCATATTTTTTGCAGCAAAAACATCGAAACTCAGTTCTCGTTTGTTGTTTTGGTCTTCGCCTTATGAACTGAATATGTTCGTTCCAAGTGCCTAATTTATTTTATTATTAATATGACGCATATATTTTTTCTACACGAAATAGTTGTTATCTTCCGTTATTCAAATAAGTTTTTATTTATTGATATATGTACATTTGGACGTTTTTGGTGCAGAGGATGGCCCCGTAAGAAGCACCTGTTTTAAACGAATCAATAAAAAAAACAGTTTTTTGTTACAGTATTGTGTAGATACTGTTTCAAAATGGAGAAATTATAACTAAATTGTTTTTTTTTTATTTTTCTTTAAAAGTGGCATCATAAAGCGAAGACATTTTATTCCAAAGATAAGTAAAGAAGGTTGTTTGAAGCGAAATATTGTTAAATTTATTTATTTGCAGAGACTATTTTATTATGAATTTCGAATAAAATTCGCAGATTCTGAAAATTATTAACATTTTCTCTGCCGTTAGGGTACAATTTATTATAAATTTGACTTTTTAAATTAATAAGCTTAAAGTGAAGGATTTTACATTTTGTCTATATTTTCAAACTTTATTATATTCAACGCGGCAGAGAATAATGTGTAGGTATTTTCATTAAATAAATCTGTATAAATAATTACTGAATGTGTTTCGACAAATAAAATATTGTGAATAATATATCTTTCATTCAGTATCATAAGTACCTTTGCCTACCTTTTTGATCACATCAGTCCATGGAACAATTTCCACTGATAAATTCACAAACAAATTTACACGTTTTGAGGGTTAGACTGAAATAAGTATATTTTAATATCGGTCTAGATTTTTGTTCTTCGCCTAATTAAGGGGATACATAAATTTTTCGGGGTCTAGTGCAGCTGTGGAGAGGAGTAGCCGATATTCAGACTATTTTCATTTTACAAATCAAGCCAAGCGCGTGTCGGGCCACGCGCAGTGTAGGGTTCCGTAGTTAAAAATGCTAACTTTAAGTTCATGTCACTAAAAAGTCTAAAAACTAATTTTCTATTGAACTTGTATGAAATTTGCTTTCGTCGAGTACATTTTATAGGTTGATCGCCTATAACTTTTTAATTTGTAAACCCTGCCTAGCTCTAATAGTCTTCCTTTAAATTTCGTTGTATATACTACAGCTGTGAATTCAGTAATAAAACGACACAACTCCATCGAGTTTGGGCTTTTTATTTAATTTTTAATAAGTACTTTGGCCTCACAATAAAATCTTGTACACAAAATGTATTTTTTTCTTAATACCTATGTTTATTTATAGGTCAGAATATAATACTACCTAAAGACAATGCAACATACAATGGTGACGGCTGAAATCATCAATCTATCTATTGAGCACAGAGGCGGTCTGGTCAAGATATTATTTTATGCCATCCATGGCATGGCAAGTGGCCACATAACGATTATATATCCCAAATGACTTATTTTAAGCTAGACATGTATCACTCTCCATGTAACATACATACATATTTTCACGCCTGTTTCCCATGGGGGTAGGCAGAGACTATGAATTTCCACTTACTACGATTCTTGCAAACCTCTTTTGCTTCGTCAACACTCATAACTCTTTTCATGCATGCTCTCCGGTTATGGGTACTCCTTACATCACCTTTCTTCAGAACATCTCCTATTTGGTCGCAGAATGTTCGTCGCGGTCGACCCGATCCGGTTCTCCCATCCACATCAGCACGATAAATCTTTTTTGTTAATCTTCTTTCATCCATCCTCTCAAAATGTCCAAACCACCTTACCATTCCTTTCTCAATTTTTGTAATTACATCTTTGTTTACCCCACATCTCTCACGTATGACATCACTTCTTATCCGGTCTTTCAAAGTTACACCACACATACTTCTTAAAGCTCGCATTTCAACTGCATTTATCCGACTTTTATTCTTTTTCTGCCATACCCAGCTTTCATTACCATACATAAGAGTAGGCATCAACACTCCTTGATGAACAGCAAGACGTGCTTTGGCAGACACCTTCATACTGTTCATAAAATAATGTAATGCTCCATTCACACGGTTACCAGCATTACCAGCAACAAGTTCTTTCTATATCGCTTTCGTATTTTCCATCTCTTTTGAACATACAACCTAAATATACGAATTCCTCAACTTGTTCTACTTTTTCTCCATCTATCACAATATCACATTTTGTTATACTTTCATCCCTTTCAAAAACTATTACTTTCATCTTGCTTACATTCACTTTTATACCCTTACTCACCAACGCATCATTCATAACTGTACCTCTAACTCTAACTAATCCTCTTCCGACGACGCAAGTATCACTTGGTCATCGGCATAGAGTAGGCATTAGATAAGCAACCCATTCATTCTTAGACCACAATCACTTTCTTTATCTTTCAGACAATTGTCCATAAATAAGTTTAACAGCCATGGCGATTTTACACACCCGTCTAACACCTTTTTCGATATTAAACCAGTCCGTATAGCCCGCATTATTTTATTATTATTCTGACACAAGCGCTGGAATCTCTATACAGAGATTTCAGTGCTCGTATCAGATAGCTGTTTACCCCATACATAGACAATGTTGACCACAATTCATTCCTCACCACTCTGTCGTAAGCCTTTTCTAAATACACGAAAACGCAATACACTTTTAGACCTTTCGCCAAAAAATTCTCAAGTAGGTATGCATCGCAAAGAAAAGACTTGATCAGTACATCCCATTCCTTTCCTAAATCCAGCTTGCACATCCCACATCTTATCATCGGTATCTTTCGTAAGTAATTCTTTCCACGTAAGTCAATGGAAAACAGTTCACGGTCACCTTTATACAAAGGTATTCAAAATCAGTGTAAGTATTCGTAAAAAAAAATGTAAGTATAAGTATGAAAAAAATAGACAGATGTTTCATTTCACGAGTGCTCCTGAGCCATGGTTGTGTTTTCAACCAATTTTCGCTGGTAGTTTGCATAGTAATGTACATCACATATTTTTTTAGGTTTATTATTCTTTTATTTGTAAGTTACAGGACACACATTTTACCACTTTGGAAGTTAACGTCTCTCGCGCAAACTATTCAGTTTAGATTATTAGAAACCTTAATATCATTTTATAGTAATTAAGGTTTCTAATAATTTTCCAAAAAAAAAAACTATTTTTGTGTAAAAATCTTAATACTGTTCACATAATACATCTACTTGCCAAGTTTCAAAAGTATCGTTCTTATAGTTTCGGAAAAAAGTGGCTTCTAATATATATTTTTTCTAAACTGAATAGTTTGCGCGAGAGACACTTCCAAAGTGGAAAAATGTGTCCCCTCCTCCCCTATAAGTAACTTCTAAAATAAGAGAATAATAAAACTAAAAAAAATATTAAGTTTTATTCAATCAACTTTTGATATTACGTTACTTGCTACTACGGAACCCTTCATGGGCGAGTCCGACTCGCACTTGGCCGCTTTTTTATGTATTAATAATTAACATACAAATATTCAAAAATTATAAGTAGTGTCAAATTCAAATTATTCCGCATTTTAAGGTCAAATTTTAACTTGTCATTGAAAGTACTGTCACAGAATACATACTAGTACTTATGTAGTACTGTACCGTCCGCATGGCAAGTATGAGAAATAAGCTTTTTTTTTTAAAATGCATTTTTTTACAAGCTTTTATTGTGTGCCAAATCACTTATTAAGATAAATTCAATATGCCCGAAAACAATGGACTTGAGTCGTTTTATTACCGAGTTCCATCGACCACTTTCCGTCTCCGTGATCAGATCACGGATGAAACTCGGTAATAAAACGACTTAAGTCCATCGTTTTGGGCTTATTGCATTTTATTAGGTTTATTCCATTAGGCACTATCTACCTTAAAGTGCTCGTCTAGACAAATCAAACGAGTCCTACTCAATCACATTATGTGGTTTTATAACTAAGTTCCGTTGAATATGTCCTGCCCGGCTCCATCATCAGAACAGCTCATTGACTTCATAATATTGTATGGTCATCCGACCACAAGTATGCAAAATTTCAGCTAAATCGGTTGAGGATAACTGGTTGAGAGCAAGATTTGACCTTAACAAACATTCATACATACATTTTATGTAAAAGATTGTGACTCTGTATTTTGCTATAATATTTCACTTATTTTCAGCGTAGATAAGAAAACTAACTCCTCTGATAAGATTAATAATACATTGTCGCAAGTATTGGAATAGTTTTCGTCAAATAGGCGTAGAAGAATACCAGAATAATTTAGTATTAAATGCAAAACAAAAACTAAATATTTAAAATTCTGCTTACCGTATGTTACAAAAGTTCCAACTCGATTATTTATTAATAAGGAAGTAGATAATATGGAAGATAACACAACGTTTCTGAGAATAATGCTTGATTGCGGTAGTAACTTATTAGTAATCTGTAATTGCGGATTGCAATGGGGTGTCCAAATTCAAAAATTAGCTGGAAAACTTAGCTCTTCGGCCTACGCGGTTAGAAGAATTAGGCAAATAACTGACTTTGACACAACGCGTTTGGTATACAAAAACACGCTAATAGATTTATATATAAATTAGGTCCTAAAGAATAATTGAGGGAACTATTTAAAGTTGTAAATATTTTGACCCTCCCTTCACAATTATCTATGCGAACATTATGTATGCGCGTCAGAATAAGAGAAATTGCGATATTCATAAAAATAACAATCAATCAATCATTTATTTGTCAAACATAGGTACAATGATACATGATACATGCATAATACAGACGAGATGTTACAATATTATAACACGAGATATAAAAATAAATTAGCTATCTCAGCTTTTCGGTTAGACAAAACAAAAAAATCTTTTGTGGGTAAAATTGCAGATATATAGCGTTGCCATTATCTAAGTTTAAGACATCCGTTAAAAAATCTATTTAAAAAATGCGTATTATAACGCGTATAAACGATAACCGGGCTAACGCTAGCCTTAGTCACGCACGCAAAAGTGCATGTGCGTACACTTTACAACCACATGTAAAGGTTATGAGTAGAGATGCGCCGAATATTCGTTTGGTATTCGGTATTCTGCGTATTTGGCATCTTTTCCACTATTTGTATTTGGCCAAATTATTCGGCAATGCTGCCGAATATATTCAGTTATTTTTTTTTTAAATTAATATTCTGAAATTCTGTTTCTTGGCTACATTACATGGAGTACAATTAAGACAGCATCATATTCAAGATTTTTGTTGTATTGAAAAAGGATTCAAAAAATTGTATACAAAAAAGTCCCAAGCACGTGATCTTTTACGCCCACTCATATTGCAAACACAATAAAGTCCATAAATTAAATATTTTTGTAATGATAGGTTTTTTTACGACCTCTGTGGCGTTGTGGTCACAATGCTAGTCCGCCACCCAAAGGTCCCGGGTTCGATCCCCGGTCAGGACAAGTTGGAAAATAGCCTTTTTCAAATTGTCCTGGGTCTTGGATGTTTATCTATATATGTATATGTTATAAAATATAGTATCGTTGAGTTAGTATCCCATAACACAAGTCTCTAACTTACTTTGGGGCTAGCTCAATCAGGCGGGTGGTGAGGTAAGAACAGCTCGCTCGTGAGCTAGCTTGCAGCGACACGTAGCGTACATGATGTTGTTTTTTATGTGTGTAAGGGGCCAACAAGAGTAATATCCGGTATTCGGTTATTCGGCATAATCACAATTCGACGCATCTCTAGTTATGAGCACTTATGAAATAAAAAATCGTACTGGTATAAGTAATTCTTACTTACAGTATATAAGAGTGCGGATTATCAATTCAGACACTAAGTTAGTAAGACATAACTGAGCTAGTTTCCTTTCTAAAGACGCATGTTTTTTTTTTGAAAATGTTAATATTAATATTATTAGTGGTTAGTATTTCATATGCGATTTGGCATTATATGTGGCCAAAAAGCGCTACAGTTCCTTTGCATCCTGGACATCAGCCAATTTTTGGATACGTTTTAAATATTTATCGATCAAAAGGTACTTATTTCCTATTTTATTTATTTATTTTTATTGACTACAAGGGTACAAAAGGTGAACTTAATGCTGATGCATCCTCTGCTAGTCAAACTTTAGAAAATCAGAGAATTTAATTTACTTCATTTTACTATTTATTACATGAGTTTACTTAGATACATTCGTACAGTGTACATAAATAATTATATGGAAATTAATGCTTGCCAGTATGTAACTTCTAAAGCCTCAAGCCGAAGTCCACTGCTGGACATAGGCCTCTCCCAAGGATTTCCAAAATAACCGACCGGAAGCGGCCTGCATCAAGCGCCTTTCTGCAGCCTTGCACAGATCGTCTGACCATCTAGCAGGTGGGTGTCTTACGCTGCGCTTACCGGTACATGGCCACCATTTGAGAACCTTTCTGCCCCATCGGCTATCGGTTCTTCGCGCTAAGTGCCCCGCCCACTGCCTCTTCAATGAGCTGATCCACTTGGCTATGTCAGTGAATTTCGTTCTTTTACGAATGTCCTCATTTCTGATTCGATCGCATAGAGAAACACCGAGCATAATCCTCTCCATAGCGCGTTGAGCGACCTTATGGAGACCCCTATTAAGGGATCACGTTCAGAGCCATAAGTCATCACTGGTAACACACTTCATTCATAGATTCAACACTATCGTCTTGAGGTACTGAGGTATTTTATACAATAAAAAACTGCGTAATTTTCCGAACGCTGCCCAGCCTACTCAAATTCGTCGAAAGACCTCTCCCTCGAAGCTGGAACTTCCAGCCTGGATAAATTGACCCAGGTAGACATACTGGGCTACAACTTCTAGAGTGGAGCTTCCAACAGAAACAGGTTAAGGCGTAACGTGCATATTTGACATGACCTTCTATTTGTCAATATTTTTTTTTAGGTCAACCTGTTGGAAAACTCGATTTAAGTCTTCATGCATCGTAGTTTATCGTATTCCTCCATCGATTCTGCCTTGGCAATGATATTGTCGGCAAATTGAAGTTGAGTGATATACCTACTCGCCATTAATGTTAATGCCCAGTCCTTCCCGTCCAGGAGCTTAAAGGCATCTTACAGAGCGGCGGAGAACAATTTTGGAGATTTGACATCTCCCTGTCTCACGCCTTTTTGCAGTGGAATATCCTTTGTACTGTTCTCCTGGACTCTGACCGATGTAGTGCCTTTGTTTTTAAAGCATTTCAACACCTCGATATACCAACAGTCACGGCACCGCTGGAGAGACTGAAGCACGGCCCACGTTTCGATCGAATCGAAGACTTTTTCGTAGTCCACGAACCCCAAGCATAGCGGCCGGTTATACTCTGTCGTCTTCTCTATAACCTGCCGCAACGTATGGATGTGGTCCATGGTACTGTAGCCTTTGAATCCGGCTTGTTCGGGAGGTTGGAAGGCATCAAATCTGTTAGTGAGACGGTCCATGATGACCCTCGAAAACAAATGTTACCCTCTAATAACATAATAAAGTGAAACGATGGTTGATTCGGCGTCAACTCGTGTACAGATTCTGCTAGAAGATCTGATCAGCTCTGCTTCTCATAAAATAAAGTTGTTTATTTTAACACAGCAAAGTTCTTACAACTGACTAAGAATAATAGAATTCACAGGCTAGGCAAAAGCCTGCGTTTTGGGAACCGAATCAACATGTTGCATTGCACTCCACACTAGGATTCCCTGTGTCGTTAAGTACAGCGTCCTTCTCAAATTCCGTTGCTCCCACATGTATACTAATAGTTCGCCGCGAACTTAGACCTCGCGATTATTATTCGCGGACATTTTATTAATATTTTAAATACTACTGAACCGATTTTGATGCCCAACGAACTTGAAAATTCTAAAATCCTATTGATATTTCCTACATGCCTACTGAATTGCATTAAAATCAGACTATCGGTTCGGCAGTTATCGCGATACAACCATACATACATTGTGTTTTCGCCTCCAACTCGATTTAGCTATATAACTAGACTCTCGCTTCGCTCGCTCGGTCAATTATCCCGCATATCTATCATTGTGACAACTTACTTAGAATTTTTTTAGTTTAAGTTTTTTGCTGGTTTGTAAGAATGGCATGTTAATATGTCAACATTGTATAATTACTTTGAAAAGACTCCATTTATGCTATAAATATTCATAAATTAACAGACGTTAAACAAAGCTCTTCTAATGAGAAGAGCAGCTATTAAATGAGTTTCCTTCAGAGTTTCTGTTTTAGCTTGTCTTTTAAATCTATACATATAATAAAACAGTAAAAAAAGTGTGTCTGTACATTAAATATATTTTCAAAAAAAATATTGGGGGCGATGGAGACGTAGTAAAAGAGTAAGAATTTAAAAAAAATGTCTGTCTGTTTGTCTGTTTGTCTGTTTGTCTGTTTGTCTGTATGTCTGTTTGTCTGTTTGTCTGTTTGTACACGCTAATCTCCGGAAATACTGGACGGATTTGAATGAAACTTTTTTTGTTATATAGCTATTAAGCCTGGGCAACATATAGGGTATAAATGATTTTGGAAAATGGAACGCCTGATGCAGAACCATAATGGTCCAGCTAAACTATAAGAGATATAAAAATGCCGCCTTAGTAAAAGTTGTTCAGCCTGATGAGCATTTTCCAGAGACATAAAGTCCACGCGAACGAAGTCGCGGGCTTCGGCTAGTAATTAATAATTAAGATATAAATAAACATATCACTGATTGCCACCTTGCATGTAGGTATCGAGAGATTAGGGGATAATTATAGAGGACTTACAATTTCAGGCACACATGTATCTTCTTTGAGATGTTTGTCAGTAAAACAAGCATTTTCACTCAAATCAAACCAAATGTATTAATTTGCATTAAACACGGTATAATACAGGTCATAACAATATGAAAATGCGCATGTTTAGCCATAGTACAATGGAATGCAAAAACAATTTTATACAGAACTAGCTGTACTCGTGGGCTACGCTCCCTGTGGGAATTTCGAAATAAAAACTATTCTAAATCCTTTTCTGGGTATTAAACTATATCAATATTAAATTTCATCTAAATATGTTCAGTGGTTGAAGCGTGAAGTGTTAACAAACCAACATACAAACTCACTTTCGCATTTATAATATTAGTAGGATACGTAGCCATTTGATTTGATTTGATTTGAGGTCAGAAAGTGTGATTTGTAGAAGTGGAACTGATAAAAAAGACAAGAAGTTGCTCTTCTCTTATGTTTAATGTTATTTAGTGTTACTTTTGTTACAACGGTCCGAATTATTATTTATATTATTTGTGTTTATATGCAGGCCCAACGCAGACGACAGACTATCCGTGAAGCACTTTTTAAGGTCACAGCACACTTATCAACTCGTAAACGGAACGTAAACGTATCAACTCGAGCAGCTCAGTATTCTTTGTATGAAACTTCCTACTGCAACGCACACTATTCGGATTCGTAACGTAAACGCCTCGCCTCGGGACCAACTCACGAACCGCTTTGCTGGTCGGTCAACTAGCGGTCCCCGCGCTTGCGGCTCGTCATCCGCGCTTACGCCTCTCCGTATGCGAGCTGACGTCTCTCCGTTTCTTCACACCCGCGTTTTATTTATTTGTAGATTGCCAACTCGCGTATTGTGAACCAAGACATAACCGTGCGCTACACTTTACGTTCAAAATTATCTAGTGCCAGCCAGACCAAAGCGGCCGGCGAGCGGTAAGCGCGGCGTCGCCCAGCCATAGTCGAGTCGACGTACCGAAGCCGAGCCTGTTTGGTTACGTGCCTACGTCAGGTTGACGCCTGGTTGACCGCGCGGCGAAAGGTGTCGATCCCTTTCCGAGTTGATAAGTGTGCTGTGACCTTTAGTCTTGTGCTGTAACGCACACGACGCGCAAAAAGTCCGGCGCGCGTCGTGTGCGTTACTGCATAATATGAATGCATGGGTTCTATTTTCACAGACTAAAAAGTGCGTCACGGATTAGTGTGTCATCTGCGTTGGGCCTAAGTTAAGTTTATATATCACAAAAGCCTCATTTCAGATATTTGGAAATTTTTTCAAACTGCAGCTAAATTCTCAACAGAAAATGGGGGCGTCACTAAAATGTTGATGCCTTTTTGTACATTTTATCGTAAGTAATGAAAATATTACCGTATACAAGAATATTAAATGAAATATGTATATGTCGCAGTTGGATTGTATAATCCGCTGGTATTCAAAAACTAGCTATTTGGCATTACAGCTCGGTTTTCAGTCAGCAACCGTCACGTAACAGAAAAGGATGCACGTACCTACAGCGCTCTTATCGTCACTGGTATTAGTTCTCGCGCATACGAAAGAGATAGTGAGATTGCCCACCATGCTCTTCTTATAATTCAACTAACTGGTGCCCGCGACTTCACACACAATATCTTTATAAATTGTAACCTGTGTTATTCTGATGTATAAGCTATATTATTGTATAGTTTCATTAAAATTCATTCAGTAGTTTTTACGTAAAGGCCAACAAACATCCACCCATCCATCTATATTTACAAGCTTTCGCGTTTATTATATAAGTAGGATTGCTAACTGCTTTTTCATTAATTAAACAATTTTCTTGCTGTATTCAAAAACATATTTATTGTCAGTGGTATTTTTGTTTTATATTAAATATTAACTAAAAACATACACCTTAACATAGCCTATTTGATTAAGAGCTTATTGAGATATAGGGTGGTAGAGATATTATTTATTTACAGATATAACCGATGTAAACGCAGCTGCCACGACCCTGAGTCAATGCTTGGACAAAATGTTTGTTTATAAGACAGTGAATCAGATATTTGGTTCAATACTCATATCAGCGCCAGGTATTGCGTGTTATTTATTATCTATTTTATTTTATTACAATTCATATAAATGTCTTACGACTTTATAAAAGGAGGATCTTTACAATTCGAATTTAAACATTTTTTTTATGTACGTTCCCCAATACCTTCTCCGTTTTTAACCGATTTAGACAATTCATTTTTATTTATTTGTTTGCATATAAAAATCTGATGATAGAATCCTCGAGAAATCGAAGGAATCAGATTAGCCCGATTGTTTTCATCTTCGCTGCCACAGTACTACCATAACCATGGTTGCCTAACCTGTGAAAGCGCGTTCACCCATCCTATTAATGACCACGGCCGGAGTTTCTTAAAAGCACGGTCACAATATGAGCCATACGAGTGACCACGCTGGTAAATATTTCCATATCGCGTCGTGGCTCTTTACAGAATGACCACAATGCGTTGTGGTCATTTAGAATTTGCCACAACGCGTTGTGGCAAATTTATTCGCTCAATGAGCGTCTCCGGTCTTTTAGCGGAATATATTCACAAATCGCTCATTTAAATTAATTAATGATAAAATAGTTTTTTTTTCTTACCTCAGTGCCGATCTGGAAAACAACGAGACACATACTCGAACACTCTTTTAAACAGAACGTTTTGATCGGCTACCTTGAGTTGTTCAACCTCCAAGCGGCTAAGTTAGCCGAAATGATGAAGGATGAAGTCGATAAAGGCGAAGTCAACTTGAAAGAAATTATTGGTCTTATTACACTTGAGACTGCATGGCGTAAGTGTCTTGCCTGTACCTTCATTTTCACCAGTAGACCAATCAAATAAGCTAAACCTGAACATAATCCTATAACCGTAGTTTATGTCCAGGTTTTGCTAATTTGGTTGTTCTACAGACTTTAGACTTTTTGCTTTTGACTTTGCTTGAGGGGAATTATTGGTCTTATTACAACAGAGACCGCATGGCGTAAGTGCTCTTGCTACCTTTATCTTCACCAGAATTTGCTACACCCTCAGCGCCATGTGTATAATTTTTGATACACATTGATTGTTTTACTATTCTGTCTGGAATCCATGGCGGTCAATGGGTAAACTTTGCTTGAGGCTTTGAAGACTTTGCTTGAGACTTTAAAGACTTTACTTGAGTAGAATTATTTGTCTTATTACACTTGAGACCGCATGGCGTAAGTGCCCTGGCTACATTTATCTTTACCAGAATTTGCTTTAACTTAGCTTGAGACTTTAAAGACTTTGCTTGAGTAGAATTATTAGTCTTATTACACCTGAGACCGCATGGCGTAAGTGCCCTGGCTACATTTATCTTCACCAGAATTTGCTTTAACTTAGCTTGAGACTTTAAAGACTGCTTGAGTAGAATTATTTGTCTTATTACACCTGAGACCGCATGGCGTAAGTGCCCTGGCTACCTTTATCTTCACAAGAATTTGCTTTAACTTAGCTTGAGACTTTAAAGACTTTGATTGAGTAGAATTATTTGTCTTATTACACTTGAGACCGCATGGCGTAAGTGCCCTGGCTACCTTTATCTTCACAAGAATTTGCTTTAACTTAGCTTGAGATTTGAAGACTTTGCTTGAGTAGAATTATTTGTCTTATTATACTTGAGACCGCATGGCGTAAGTGCCCTGGCTACGTTTATCTTCACAAGAATTTGCTTTAACTTAGCTTGAGATTTGAAGACTTTGCTTGAGTGGAATTATTGATCTTATTACACTTAAAACCACATGTGGTTTAAGATCTTTTTTTATTCTCATAAAGAAATACTACATTTCACTTACTGAGAATAACAATTCTTATACAATAGTGTACTTACAAAATGATCTTCTGTGAGCATACACGACATTAATTAACATTGTTAAAATACACTACACACTCAGCACAAACACTTACAAAATTTTGGTTATAAAATGTTTTGCTTGTTAACATTGTTTAAATAGGATACGTACAAACATAAAAAAGATTATTATTTTACATTCGGGTATTTTAACAATTCTCGTCGTTCGACGGAGCGACTAGCTGCCACATGGCATGAGTGTCTTACTTGTATTTGTATCTTGACTTCATGTATTCTTAACTACATGTTTATGTATAAGCTAATGCTTGAGTAGAAGTATTGGTCTTATTCATAAAAAATTATAAATATCTTTTAATTTTTTTAATTACTTTTTACAGAAACCACCGTTGAAAAAAGTGAAAAAGGAAACGTTGATAAAAACTTGCTTTACTGTTTGCAACAACAAAGCAGAATCTGGGTGGAGCGAGCGAAATCTTTTTATCTTTTACCCAACATCACTTTCAACTTTACCAGTCTCAAGAAAGAGCAAGACAAATATAAGAATGTTATAGAAAGAAATATCCAAAAGGTAATTTGCGATGCATCAGTACGTAAGTAATCTCTCTTTTTATGTTTAATCTAATTTAGTAGAGGATTCTATTCTTATTATATTAATTAATGTCAAAACTGTTAATACGAAACTATAGCACGTAAAAAGGGATCCTCTCATTTCTTATAATTATGGTTTGTCATAAGGACTTTGTTATCCTTATTTTTCGTATAAGGGTTAAATATTAGCATAGGTATGGCACTTCATAGAAACGGAGTAACTTATATACCTAATACTTCTACAAACAAAACAATATATCTGTGCATACGTCAAATTTGTGAGTTAAACAATCAGGATCGTCACCATAGAATTGGTTGCTTTGCTTACGTGTTTTCATCACTCGTAAATCTATAAAATGTTTGTTCTTTATTGTTTTCCGTGGATAAACAATGATAATGTGCGCAATTTCTCACTATTATGATTCAATAATACTAAGTGATTCGCGTAAACGTGCGACTAGCGACAACCCTGTTTTACAGGCGCTTACAAGGCCGAAAAACGGGGGAGGGGTTGCGGGGACGCCAGATTGCGGGAGACGGTACGAGTTTCCGTTCTGCATATAATAGATACTATTATTAATTCTGTGATATTAGAAAATCAAAACATAACAAAATATAACAGAAATATTTTCTAATATGTAATCATCATAAGAAAAACTATCAGAGCTAAGTCGAGTTTACTAATTTAAAAGTATTTTGTATAGGCAAACAACTTATAATAATTATGTACTTATATGTACAATATACTTAGAATTAAGCAAAAAATAAAAAAAAATACTTAGAATAAATAAAAATATACTCAGAATTTAGAAGACTTAAACTTAGTTTAGAGGCATGAACTCAAAGTTGGCATTCGCAACTATGGAACCCTACACTGCGCGTGGCGCGACATATACTTGTCCAATGTTTTTTTTTTTTTTTTCCGTGACGTATATTGTATCGAGACGTTAGACAGCTTTACACTAGAGGCGCTAGTTATAATTAGCATCGCCAAAATATTTTTTAAACAATGTTACTGGATTACAAACTGAACAAAAAAAGACAAGAATTTAGATAAAGCAGAAGGAAAACGAGATTCCATTTAGTGTAGAAGGTTAAGCGATAACACATTGTGGAAATGTTTTGTCTTCAGCTCCGAATCAGGATTAATTAACAAATCTTAATAATCAATCAAGTTTACTCAAATTTTAAAACCCGTAATAGGAGGTTTGAAAAAAATGCAAATGTAATATAATATTAATTTCATTACTTTTTTTTTCATATTTCAGGCAATTGAAAGAAGTAAGGCAACATATTATGAGCGGAAGAATAATAACAAAGCTTATAGTTTTGAAGGTACGTCTTAAAACTTAAGTTTTTTTGGCATCAAATTTTGGCAAAATCATTTTAGCTTAACAGATGTTCATTTTTATTTGTCATAAGATAGTAAATGTATTACACGTGATTTATAAGAAATTTTTAAAAGGCCTCTCTTCGTTGAAACCCATTTTAGTCCTGTGGAGCTCATCATGGCTCGCGAACGGATGGACCTATTTCGATGCTTTTTTTTTTTTGACGAGAAAGAAAATTCTTTTGCGGTGGTTTTTAGCTACGTTTGATGAAAATCGGTTGTGCTGTTTAAAAGTTATTGGGGATTAACGCTTGAAAGTCCTGACTTCTAATATTCTAATAATTATTTTAGTCTTAACTCTAGTAAATTTTAGATGGCCATCTAGTGATGAATAGCGGAACTACCGAAGTCGTAGCGGTAGTTCCGCTGCTCATCACTAGATGTTCTTGACAATCAGTTTTTTTTAATTTGCTAGCAAATAAACTTGTCACTAACTATATCGTCAACGGGATCCTCTCATATCTCATAAGTGTATTATTCATAATATGGTTTGTCATAATGCCTTTGTCATAATATTTTTTTCATAAAAAATGTGTCACATAATGCTGTTTGTAATAATGCTTCTGTAGGCATAATCATATTTTATATTATTTACTTTTTTATAAATTAGTTTATCATAATGGGTTTGTCATAACTTTTATGGTCATAACCATAGTGTACTTTGTTCATAATTTTTCACTCGACTCAAGCTTAGGGCAAAAGTAACACAGACACAAAAACAACTTTGCCGTAGAGTGTAGGTTAGGTTTGTTAGGTTTCCTGTGACCAAAATATGAGCGAGCGAGTGAGCGACTCAAGCTTAGGGCGAAAGTAACACAGACACTGAAACAATTTTGGCGTGGAGTGTAGGTTAGGTTTCATGTGACCAAAACATGAGCGAGCGAGCGACTCAAGCTTAAGGCGAAGGAAGGAAGAAAGGGCCTACGTATTTAGTGTTAAAATTACATGAAATGAGTTATTATGTCTCACATTTTATGACTTCATAAATAATTATGTTGAAATTATTTTTTATGTCACTAAACATTATGAGTAATGACATCATTATAAAATTATATTATGATTATTACTATTTATGACATATATGACAAATCTAATTTAATTAAAAAAATATGTGAAAAAAATTATATTAAATTTCATTATGATAAATTATGATTATGAGTAAAAGCATTATTTCAAACTATATTATTACAAATATTTTTATAAGAATCATTAGAGACCCATCGTCAACCGAACACTGATTTACAGAGACGAAGCACTTCAGCAACCTGGACATCTTCCTACAAAACAGTGTCACAGAGCGAGGTTTCCTGTACTCAGACGCTAAACTAAACATGTTGATAGCAAACTTGTTGCTAGCCACATTGGACACGACCAATAATACCTTGCTGTTTATATTGGCCTGCATTGGTAGTGACAGTCAGGTGCAGGAGCGGGCTTATCACGAGTAAGGATGGTTTTTTTGATAAGAAACTAGGTACCCATTACTTAACTCAATGTTTTTAAAAGATCTATCCCATACCCTTATTTATGTTGATAGCAAACTTGTTGCTAGCCACATTGGATACGACCAATAATACCTTGCTGTTTATATTGGCCTAGTGACAGTCACGTGCAAGAGCGGGCTTATCACGAGTAAGGACGGTTTTATTGACAAAAAACTACGTAATAACTTAACTCAATGTTTTTAAAATATCTATCCCATACCCTTATTTATGTTGATAGCAAACTTGTTGCTAGCCACATTGGATACTACCAATAATACCTTGCTGTTTATATTGGCCTGCATTGGTAGTGACAGTCACGTGCATGAGCGGTCTTATCACGAGTAAGGACGGTTTTATTGACAAGAAACTACGTAATAACTTAACTCAATGTTTTTAAAAGACCTATCCCACACCCTTTTTATGTTGATAACAAACTTGTTACTAACCACATTAGACAATACCAATAATACCTTGCTGTTTATATTGGCCTGCATTGGTAGTGACGGTCAAGTGCAAGAGCGGGCTTATCACGAGTAAGGATGTATTTATTATCAATACTCAATCATTTATTGCTTCCTTAATGTACATACAGGTCTTTGATTACAAAATAGGATACATTAAGCGCCCTAAAGGGCGCTGCAATGAGAGAAGGGCTATTTGAAAAAGGAATGGGTAAATTACTCCCATGCTGGTCTGGGAGAAATAAAAAAACTTAGAATGTACCAGCTGCTTCTCTTCCCACGCAGATCGTAAAAGCCGATCGAGGGAATGGGCAAAAATGCAAATCATGTTAACAGGCGATGCGGCTAGCAACCCATTACTGTATTGATTGCTTTTCCATCTTCTCGCCCACCATGACGCTAAAAGTGGCTTTTGGGTCTTGCGGCCCTGGGCTCTGCATAGAACCGCAAGACCCAAAATGCTCTGTCTGCCCCATTAGGGATAAAGACGTGATAGTATGTATGTATGGGTAAATTAATTTATTCTCATAAATAATAAAATGAATTATAAACGCTATACTAACTACAAACTTATTCAAAAGAATTATTAAGTTGACAAAACTGAGTCAAAATAATTATAAAATAAGCACATCAAAAAATAAGTCAAAAACGACATGGCAAATTATCAATGACTCCAAATTTAATTTACCCAATGAACCAGTAACGCGACTGAAGATTGATGATAAAATTGTTTCAGACCCCGCTGAAATAGCAAATGCTTTAATAACTACTTTATTGATAAGGTTAAACCTGTAAAGGGATGTGGATTTAATGTTATGTCAAATATTGGCACCAATCAAATTCTTTGTTTATGGCGCCAAGCACACCACAAGACATATATAAAATTATTAAAAATCTAAAAAATACAAACAGTGTTGGTTATGATGGAATTGCAACAAAAATAGTTAAAGCCGTAAATGAACACATTTGTCATCATCTCAGTCATATTATAAATCTCAGTATTCCAACAGTTATTTTTCCAGAAGATTTAAAATTGTCTATAGTTAAACCTTCATTTAAAAAAACGGACAGGGAACGTATGGAATATTTTAGACCCATTGCCCTTAACTCAATATTTTCAAAGATATTTGAGAAATACTATTCAAACGAGTTGATCTCCTACTTTGAAGAGAAACAAATATTTTGCAAAGAACAAAAAGGATTTCGTCGTAAAAAAACAATTAATATGGCAGTTTATGATTTTTTACTGAATGTTATTACTGAAGTTAACAAAAGAAATCCAGTTTGTTTTATCAACTGTGATATGACGCAAGCTTTTGACTATGTGCATTATAAAATATTTATTAGACAAACTTGAAGCATACGGAATTAGAGGTAATGTCTTACAATTAATTAAATCCTATTTATCAGATCGTCGTCAAGTAACAAAAATATCTAAATTTGATTTGAAACCTAAAACAGAAAAAAATTACACATCAAATGAACGATGTGTATCATATGGAGTTCCGCAGGGTAATGTTTTAGGGCCTCTCCTTTTTATTATCTATATTAATGATCTTCCTATAAATATTAAACATAGTTTAACATTATTTGCTGATGATAGTACAGTAACAGTTAAATGCACGGACAAAAAATCATTTAAATTTTACGTATACTCGACATTAGCCACAATAATAACATGGCTTGATAAAAATAATTTAAAAATAAACCTTGATAAAACTAACATTATGCATTTTACTCAAAGACCTAAAAAGGCGAACAATTTTAACTTAGAATACCAGGGCAATATTGTATCTAATGTTTTATCTACTCGATTTCTTGGAATAATAATCGACTATAGGGTAAAATGGAAAGAACAAATTGAAAGTCTTTGTAAACGGATTAGTAGTTCATCTTATAACCTATATAGGTTATCATGAAGTAAATACTGATGCATTAATAACTGCATACTATGATCTGGTTGAATCAGTCCTTAGATACGGTATAATTTTTTGGGGAAATTCCACCGATAAAAATCTAGTATTTAAAATGCAAAAGCGCTGTATTCGAGCAATGTTCGGACTACAAAGTACAGATAGTTGTGAACCGATATTTAAAAAACATAAGATTCTAACATTTCCGTCATTATATATAATGGAAACAGCTATATTTGTAAAAAGTAATCCTCACCTGTTTCCTAAGTTATCTGATAGAGTAGAAAGAAACCGACGTGAAGACAAATTGTGCATACATCCATCCAAAACTGCTTTATTGCATGATAGTGTATTAGGTGTGGCACCGATAATATATAAAAAATACCAAAACAATATAAAGAATTAAATGTTACTTTGTTTAAGAAAAAAATTAAGTCATTTTTGATAGATAAATGTATATAGTATCAAGGATTTCTTATCTGATAAATTTTAAATTGATTTTGGTTTATATAAAAGGTCCGTAGATTTAATATATTATTATAGTATAGGTATATAGGTAGCATAGGTATAGATGACAGCCTTTATGACTACATTTGCACACCAGTGATGGTAAACATGATTGGACGAAATTGAATGTACTAATATCTTGTAACACATGTTTGGCAAATAAATTATCTTTAGTAATAGGTATTTATAATTATTTATTTTTAAGTTACTTAAATATTATGTCTATTTGGTAGCTTTTTGTATATTGATAAGAAACTACCTAATTACTTAACTCAATGTTTTTAAAGACAATAATATTTTTTTTTGTGTAGCCCTCATTCAAGCAAAGTCGGAGTCAATTTTTTTTACAATCCTTTTATGTAGGTTGTATTTATATAGGTCTTTTAAAAATGTTGTTAGCTTGTTAACACTATTTTTTATTAAGGAATCCCTTTCTGAAATATATTTGGTATTAAAGTGCAAATTAGTCAAGTGTCGTCCCCCCTTAATCATACATACCTTAAATTCCTGAAGGCCCAACGCAGACGACAGACTAATCCGTGACGCACTTTTTAGTCAGTGAAAATAGAACCCATGCAATCATATGCATTAAGTGCAGTAACGCACTAGACGCGCAAAAAGTCCGGCGCGCGTCGTGTGCGTTACTTTGCGTGGGTTCTATTTTCACAGACTATCACAGACTAAAAAGTGCATCACGGATAGTCTGTCGTCTTTGATGGGCCTAAACTTTGGTCTTTAGATTTAAAAAAAATACTTTTTTTATCAGAATCAAGACCGTTGTTGGGGATAATGACGTGACAAAGGAACATTTGCCAAAACTAGTATACTTGGAGGCTGTCATAAAAGAGGTTATACGGCTGTTCCCGGTTGGTCCCATCATAGGCCGGCAATCGAGTAAGGATGTAAAACTAAGTAAGTACCTACCCAAAGATATACAACCAAAAACAATTTCGTATAATAAATAGATGCCTTAATATATATTATATACTAGCCGAAGCCCGCGACTTCGTTCGCGTGGACTTTATGTCTCTGGAAAATGCTCATCAGGCTTAACAACTTTTACTAAGGCAACATTTTTATATCTCTTATAGTTTAGCTGGACCATTATGGTTCTGCATCAGGCGTTCCATTTTCCAAAATTATTTATACCCTATATGTTGCCCAGGCTTAATAGCTATATAACAAAAAAAGTTTCATTCGAATCCGTCCAGTATTTCCGGAGATTAGCGTGTACAAACAGACAAACAGACAAACAGACATACAGACAAACAGACAAACAGACAGACATTTTTTTTTAAATTCTTACTCTATTACTACGTCTCCATCGCCCCCAATTTTTTTTTGGAAATATATTTATTGTACAGACACACTTTTTTTACTGATTTATTATATGTATAGATTAATAATAGTATAATCCAAAATTGTGTATGATATAAGATAAAAAAGTTGCGAAAATGATTTTCGATCGAGACCACCTAGTTACGCCCAACAAAAATTACCGTTCGACCTCGATGAACTCCGGCCGACCAGTCGGCGGCGCCTGGCGGTGGTACTACTAATTGATCTCATGATATTACTTCAAAGTTTTAGTCAACACTTTTTATTTCCGAATTTTAATTTAACTAGCTAAATAGGTCTTACTAACGGTCCTTAGGAAGTGGCCTTCGGCTCCAAAACCTTATTTTAAAGTATACAATGAAAATTCACTGTATACTTAAAACTAAAACCCGGCTACGGAAAAATAACTGAATCTTATACCTTTAAACGAGCAATTCTTGTATGTATATATATTTATTTATAAATTTCTGTGATCTCGAAAACGGCTCTAACGATTTCGCTGAAAATTTGTATATGGGGGTTTTCGGGGGTAAATAATCGATCTAGATTAGTTTTATGTTTCTGAAAACGCGTGTTTTCGAGTTTTCATGCGTTTTTCTTTCCACGCAGAATATGGTCGCTAATTTCGTCGCGCAGACCGCCTTGATTTTAGCTCAGTGGTTAAGGATACCGACCGCTAGAAAAAGTGTTACGGGTTCAATTCCCACTCGGTGACTTACTTTTTTATATTTTATGTTTAAGTTTATATATAATTTTTTATGTTGCATTGTTTTTAGACAAGTTTAAAAAAAAATTTTAATGTTTGAGATGTAACCGAGCAAAGCTCGGTCGCCCAGGTACTGATTAATTAATTGATGTAAGCCTAGCAGCAGAGAAGTGCACAACTACTTTTTACAGAGTAGGCACTAATCTTACCTAAATTACGAAAACGGCTCCGTATCGAAACAAAATACATTTCTTGCTTATATACGACATCACACCGTGTGGTTACAGGCAGAGTAGAACAGGACCACTCCAAGTCCTCCCGTGGATGTCGTTAGCCCGAGATTCGATTTATTACGAGTGTATATTAGGGAGGCACAGAGTAGACAAATTCTATGTGTCTGTATGAAAAGCACGCAACTGTAGCAGGATGTGACAGCCTTAACAATATGTTATCAAAACAAAATATTTTAGGCTTTTTTTGCTTATTTATACATATAAAAGAACAGTAAAAAAGTGTGACTGTACATTAAGTATATTTCCAAGAAAAAAATTGGGGGCGATGGAGGCATAGTAGTAGAGTAAGAATTATATAATAATATCTGTATGTTTGTCTGTGTGTCTGTTTGTACACGCTAATCTCCGGAAATACTGGACGGATTCAAATAAATTTTTTTTGTTATATAGCTGTTAAGCCTAGGCATTATATAGAGTATAAATGATTTTGGAAAATGAAACATCTGATGCAGAACTACAATGATCCAGCTAAACTCTAAGAAATATTGAAATATGACGCCTTGGCAAAAGTTGTTCAGCCTGATAAGCATTTTCCAGAGGCATAAAATCCACGTGAATGAAGTCGCGGGCTTCTCCTAGTATATAATAAAAAGCACGAATAGTAATGTTTTTTCAACAAAATATTTTAAGATTTTCTCTTGCATATTTCAGAAGGCATCACAATACCCAAAGGTGCATGCTTTGCAATCCACTTGTGGGCAATAAACCGTCGGAAAGAGTACTGGGGTGAAGATGCAGACAAGTTTCGGCCTGAAAGGTGGCTCAGCTCTGAAACGTTGCCGAAACCAGCCCAAGCATTTGCCAGCTTCTCTTTGGGACAGAGAAATTGCATTGGTAAGGGCCTTTTGATTTAAACATCATGCAACAGATAGAATTTTAAATAGGTTAAATAAGTGGATAATATCTAAGGGAGTGCCTCCGCTGCCGGCGCTGGTTGCCGAATTGGCTGCCGGCGCTGGTATAACACGATCTGTGTCTGTGTTACTTTCGCCCTTAGCTTGAATCGCTCGCTCGCTCGTGTTTTACGTGTCGCTAGGAAATCTAACGAGAATAACCGCCGGTTCCCAATAGTGATATTTTTAAGGAGCCGGCGCCGGCAGCGAAGGCACTCTCATACCTGTCGGGAAGATATTCCCATTGTGGGATCTTCCCTTTCTCTCTCCCGCTACAACGTGAATGCAACTTCCCTTGCCGTGGTTCTTAGCCATGTTTGATGAAAATCGGTTCAATCGTCTAAAAGTTGTTAGATAACGTTTCAAATTTTCTAATTTATCTGACAAATATATTAGATGGCGCTATGGTATCTACATATTATGTAGTTCTGCCATCGCCACTTGAATTCTTTTTCCATCGGGTTTTTTTTTAATTTGCCTGTGACTGTTAGTGTTAACTTGTGACTCTTTATTACAGGAAAAACTTACTCCATCTACGTCATAAAGACATACCTGGTACACGTCCTACGGAAATACAGAGTCAGCGGCGACTACACTAGAATTGAGAACGAGTTTGTCCCTCTGCTGGAACCCACTTCTGGATACCATGTGACGCTCAGCAACAGATAAAATATTTAATTTAAAAAAAAATTCTTTATATATTTTGTCGTGAAACGTACCTTTTTTATTTATTAACGCAGCGTACGATGCGCGACGGATCTTGCGTCATTCAAAGAATTTCTACTCGCGGAAATTCTGCGTGTTATGAACGGTGCATCAGTAGACATTCTATGAAACATAATTGAATATTGCTTTACTTACTTATTATATGAAAAAAGGAAAAATTGGGATTTATTTTATTTTTGGAATAAGTAATATTTTCTTATCCAGTCCACATTATTTTTATATTAAAATAGTATTTAATGTTAACAAAGTTGCCTGTACTCTATTAGTTTTTTTTTTATAGAAAAGAGGGAACTCGGGAGCTCCTTTGAGACTTTAAATAAATAAATAAAATAAAATACATTATTTCAGGTAACTTTGACCCTACAATTTTAAAATTAAAATAATAATGTCACAGTTGTTGACGGCAGAGTTGCACAGCAGTTACTTAAATGTCTTAATCATAATCATAAATTTGTACAACTTTTATTTTATGATTTCTCTGTATACATTTTCCATGTACATAAATAAATAATAATCGATTTGTTAGTTTGTAAGATACACAGGACACACGTCAAAATTGGGGCGTGACTATTTAATTACGTCTAGGATTAAAATAAAAGAAATGTTTGGTAAAAGTACTCTTTAATTTACTATAATTAAAAAACATTTTTGTAATTGTCGTATACTATGGCTTGCACGGCTATTTTAATATAAATCGAGCATATAAAGCTTCTAACTTAAATACCATCATTGACTATGGAACCTCCATGGGCAAAAGAAATGCGACGAGCTAATAGAATGCATAATCGCTACGATGATATTTCTGTGTGGAGTTTATAGAGTCAGTATAATTTAGGTTTTTCAACACCTAAATTATATAGAGATGTAGTTTTTACTTCAGTATCACCTATTTAACACCCACTATGGAAATTCTATTGGGGAACTAGCGGACCGCGTTGGCGATAAAAGTGTTAAATGTACTTTCGATGAAATCATATTATATACTTCCCCCAAAAGTACAGTTTTTTGCATAGATATAAAGGTACAAGTGGCACTTTTAAAAAAATGTGACCAGAAATGACAATGAAAATGCCCGGGCAAATAACTGCTTGGCAAGACTTGCCACATGTCACTTTGATACTTTGCTTTTGTGAGGTTGACTGTCCGTTATCGTTTTGTTTGTCGCACTTGCCTATGGTGGCATTTTTTCACAATAAAAAAATTCTAGATCTATAATTTGCTGCGTACGCCAGCGAGTGTTATACAGTTACGCCACTATCCTTTTAACTACACCAATACCATCTTAGCTACGCCATTGTACCCCTAGCTACAAATCAACTTTATTGCGCCATAATAAACACAAAAAAACAACAAGAAACAATACCTATTACAATTTTTTATGTTAATACTAGTAGTTCGCCGCGAACTTAGACCTCGCGATTATTTTTCGCAATTCAGTTTCCTAAATAACCCCTAGATGGCGGTATCCAAAGTTAGAACGCTCTATGGTATCGTTTGCTACATAATCGCGGACATTTTTATTAATATTTCAAAAACTACTGAACCGATTTTGACGCCCAACGAACTTGAAAATTCTATTGATGTTTCCTACATGCCTACCAAGTTTCATCAAAATCAAACCATCGGTTCGGCTGCTATCGCGGTACAAACATACATACATACATACATACATACATACATACATACATACATACATACATACATACATACATACATACAATGTGTTTTCGCCCCCAACTCGATTTAGAGACAATTATTTTCAGTTTATGAGAAAATTCAGGTATATCTGATGCCGACTGTACAATAAAGTTTTACAAACAAAAAACACCATTCCCTGTCCCTTCTAAATTTAGTTTTTTGTCCGAGTTTTACCGTAGTACCTATTCTAATACGTCCTCTTTTCTACACTGATGTTGTATCCTGTGGATGGCTTGAGCATGACGTCTAGTTTAAGCTGCAGCTTGGTGTGGTCAGCTCGTAGCTGGTAATGCCTCATCACGTGCGCCAGAGTCGTCTTCATTGACATGTACGCGTATGACTTTCCTGGAAAATAGATAATGGATTCAGGGAGTTTGCCTGGAAGTCAAGTGGTTGAGGTTTGCTTGAAATTATTTTGAAATTGATTCTAGTGGACTTTTATAAATACTCATTCTCATAAATAATATCAGACGTGAATTGACGTGATTATGGGTTATGCTTGCTCCCGCGCTAGGGCCGCCAAATGACGGCGATTTAAAAGGATAGCAGCACAGAAAAACCAGCCCAACCCTAAAATGGATAGTCATAGTGCGGCTGTGGAGTGATATTTGTTTAAGGAGTGTAGTAAAGACCACCGTCCGACGCTCAATTGGCTATGAAAACTAGTAGATTCGGAAAGATTGACGTTCCTTTTTAGAGTTGGACTACATTTAGCAGAACTAACAGCACTTTTCTATGCTGCTATCCTTTTCTGTCACTCAGAACCGTCATTTACTAGTGCGAGAGGACGACGGTACTGTAAAGTACCAACTTTATTTCCAATAGACGATAAAAACGTCATAATATACTGTATCGTAATGTTAAAATATATCTTTCATACCGATACACATTCTCCTTCCCATACTGAACCCAGCGAAGGCATTGGGATTGTCAGGCAAGGTCGCCGGGTCCAGCCATCGCTCTGGTTTGAACTCGTCTACGTCTGCGCCCCACATCGGATGCCGGTGGATACCAAACAGAAACATGAAGCAGGTCCTGCCAGCTGCTAAGGTGTAATTCTCTGAAATGAACAAACAAACGCACTTGATAGGCCGTAGCTGAAAATCAGTAAGCTACTCTGAGCAGCACCAAGCAGCTATGACTTCTTTGGATTGCTGTAGCACACAGGATACACCTTCTCGGTCATCATCATGACAAGGCCCTGGGCTCTGCCGAACCGTTTGATTTCTGTGACGATCATATTTATCTCCAAGTTTGTCACCTTTAAGTATTCTGATTAGTTCATTCTCCTGGTACTTTCTCCGTTTTATTGAAGAGCCTTTTCAGAAAAGCACCGCTGAGTTAGATTGATATTCTTAGTCTTAACCTAAGGGTTGAGGGCAAATTGTAACTAACTTAGTTTAACATAATAGTCCAGTCGCCTGGTCCCATGGTAACTTACTTAGTTTAACATTATAGTCCAGTCGCCTGGTCCCATGGTAACTTACTTAGTTTAACATTATAGTCCAGTCGCCTGGTCCCATGGTAACTTACTTAGTTTAACATAATAGTCCAGTCGCCTGGTCCCATGGTAACTTACTTAGTTTAACATAATAGTCCAGTCGCCTGGTCCCATGGTAACTTACTTAGTTTAACATTATAGTCCAGTCGCCTGGTCCCATGGTAACTTACTTAGTTTAACATTATAGTCCAGTCGCCTGGTCCCATGGTAACTTACTTAGTTTAACATAATAGTCCAGTCGCCTGGTCCCATGGTAACTTACTTAGTTTAACATTATAGTACAGTCGCCTGGTCCCATGGTAACTTACTTAGTTTAACATTATAGTCCAGTCGCCTGGTCCCATGGTAACTTACTTAGTTTAACATTATAGTCCAGTCGCCTGGTCCCATGGTAACTTACTTAGTTTAACATTATAGTCCAGTCGCCTGGTCCCATGGTAACTTACTTAGTTTAACATAATAGTCCAGTCGCCTGGTCCCATGGTAACTTACTTAGTTTAACATTATAGTCCAGTCGCCTGGTCCCATGGTAACTTACTTAGTTTAATATTATAGTCCAGTCGCCTGGTCCCATGGTAACTTACTTAGTTTAACATTATAGTCCAGTCGCCTGGTCCCATGGTAACTTACTTAGTTTAACATTATAGTCCAGTCGCCTGGTCCCATGGTAACTTACTTAGTTTAATATTATAGTACAGTCGCCTGGTCCCATGGTAACTTACTAAGTTTAACATTATAGTCCAGTCGCCTGGTCCCATGGTAACTTACTTAGTTTAACATAATAGTCCAGTAGTCTGGTCCCATGGTAACTTACTTAGTTTAACATTACATTCCAACCGTAGCCATACGCCGTTTGGTTTCCGGCCGAGTAGAATAGGGCCACTCCAAGTCCTCTCGTGGATGTCATAGAAGGAGACTTATGAAATACAAATTAACCAAAGCTTTTATATATCAATGAGACCTCTCCAACCGGTATCGCAAGCGAGAAGAGTGTAGGCCAAGTCCTCTGTATGCTCTGGTCAAGTATAGCTGTGGTAGTACAGAGAGGGTCGTGCTCCAGTGGAGACAAAAAGACCTGATGATGATGACGTCTGGCCATATCATAACTTACTCAGTGTAACATTACAGTCCAGCTACATCGTAACTTACTCAGTTTAACATTACAGTCCAGCTACATCGTAACTTACTCAGTTTAACATTATAGTCCAGCTACATCGTAACTTACTCAGTTTAACATTACAGTCCAGCTACATCGTAACTTACTCAGTTTAACATTACAGTCCAGCTACATCGTAACTTACTCAGTTTAACATTACAGTCCAGCTACATCGTAACTTACTCAGTTTAACATTACAGTCCAGCCGCCTGGCCACCACCGGCACGATGGTGTACAACCTCATGCTCTCCTTCAGCACCGCTTCTATGTACACCAGCTGTGAAAGGTCATGCTTCTCCACGTCTCTGTCTGAATTGCCGAAGACATCATGTAATCTGGAACCAATAAAATAAAAGTTCAGTCGTGTCGATTCTGAGTAGGATCTAGAGAATTTTTTAGCGTGCATCTACACGGTAATTTTTAGCCGGCCGGTTAGAAGTCATCGGGGACAAACGGAAGTTTTGAACGGGCATCTATGTGGTCTCGATGGAAAATCATTTTCGCAACTTTATAACTTATGTCAACAAATTTGGATTTCGTATATAGATAGAGGAAGTTATTTACTATACTTACGACATTTTTTTGCAAAATTAATAAAAAAATCAGCGTGTATACAGACCTGGATACATTACACCTTCCTGCTCACCCGTATCGGTTCATGTCAATTAAGGATTCGATTCTAAAGGGACGGTAAAACCAATCAAGCAGGCGGCGATTTGTACTCACTCCTCGAAAACCTTCTCTTGCACCTTCGGATGAGATCCCAGAAGGACCAGGGTATACATCAGGACATTGGCAGACGTGTCGTGTCCGCCTACGATCATGGTATCAACGTGCTCTCGGATCTCGCGGTCGTTGAAGACTCCTTTTTCGATGGACAGCTCTAAGAGTAGGTCCATGAATGCCTTAAATTTCAGACCTGGAAACAGGCATGACAGAATTATCAAAATATTATACATACAAAAATATCAACCACTAGCTGCGTCCCGCGGATAAAGTAGCGTATGTGTTAATTTAGGGTATCAGCTTCTTGCATACCAAATTTTATTATAATTATTCCAGCCATCTGCGCGTGAAGAAGTAACAAACATATACACACACACAAAAAGTCTTACAAACTTTTTCAACTTTTTATAATAATAGTGTGATCATAACACCTAATCAGAGGTAGGTAGAGACGATGGATATCACTTGATCGATCATAAAAATTAAAGGTTTGTTAAATGATTTGTTTTTACAACAAAAGATTTACTTGCTTACTAGTTTTAGTTTTAACTTGAAGACTACGTCATCATCACCGTGGCCGAATCTGGTCTTAACAAATTTATAGCCATTTTCGACTCGTTATGGGGAGACCTTGTTATTATTGAGTTTAAGTTTTGTGAGTTTGTTATTTTAAAGGATCAAATCAATAAATGAAAGTTATTAAAGTTGCACTTTACTGAAGCAACTATAGATATAATTACACTGTGAGAAGATAAGGTTTATGGGAGCAATAGTGTCTTCTACACTATTGCTCCCAACTTTACCTATTTGCATACCAACGCAAGAAGATAAATTGATTGATTGAAGAAATTAAGTTTTTTTAGTCACGTGAAAGTGATCTTACCTGTTGATTTTCCAGTATTTCTTTCCGACAGTATGTTTCCGTTTAGCTCTGATTTCCGTCTTTGCAATACCTGTGAAAAAATAATGTATAAGACTGATTATAGGAAATCATAAATACTTAAAACATGAGCGATACATGGGCTTAACTTGCCGCGTTCGCCCGCTAGTGGCAGGTTAATTTGACTGCTATGTTCTTCAGAAGGCACGTTAAGGTAAGATTTAAGTATAAGAAAGAAGTTTTTTCCAAAAAATTGAAGAATTTAGGAGTAAAATCCTTCCAGGACAGTAAAAAGATGGCAGAGAAGAAAGGGTATTGGATGCTTCTCCTCTTATCTCTACTGAAAATAGCAAACTCTTAAATTACAGCTACCTAATAAATTATATACTGTATTGTAGATAGGCATTTTTCTCTTTCTTCTGCTTCTTTTAATTTAAAGAGTTTGTTATATCTACAATAATACTCAGTATATTGTAGTATTGTAACAATGTAAAATCATTTCTTACTACATATTATATTTTTCTTTTGGTGTACAATAAAGAATCTATATCTAAAACCAGCGAAGCCATAATGTAAACCATAGTTCTTGATTGTTACCGGCAAAAACCCACAAAGGGTTGTAGGTTGTAGGGCCGAGGAAAGAAAGTAAAGTGTATTGTCAAACGACAGGGAAAAGGAAAATGACATATCTAATATTAAGATATCAAAAATAGCTTACGGTATTAGACATATTGTGCAAAATCTTCAAGCACCTATCCTGGGTCCTCTTCACCGAGCTGAACTTAAAGATATACGGGCTGTGGAGCCAGAACTGCTGGAAGCGGTCCACCATGGTCTTGAAGATCTGCTCCGCCGCCACCACGTACTGGCTGTTGAGCAGGGTTGAGTCTCCGAAGTCCACACCCAGAGCTGTCACTGGAAAATAAACATACATGTGGTAATGTATAGCGTAATTTGGCTGTTGGTGGATTGTTTTCTGTGTCTCTTGTATCACTTCAAATTCGGGCATGCGCGTAATGCGCCTGGAAAAAAAATTAAGCGCGCCATTTTTCTTATAAAAATGTCTTCAAGTAATGAAGTTTTATTTTCCTTACTAATGTGTTGAAAAGTAATATGGCACACGTGTGTATTGTTCATCACAAGTCTCGGCTCCATAGACAAACGCGCAGGCTTCGCCCGCTTGTTTGTCAACCCACCTCGACTGTAATGAACAATTTACCACACTTGTATCATAAACTACTATTTCCAACTTGCCCTGGCTGGGGATCGAACCCAGGACCTCCAAAGTAGCGTGGCATGTTAACCATTACGCCACAGAGGTCGTCAAGTAAATGCTATGTCTAGCAGTGGACATTATGGGGGGCTGAAATAAAGAAACTTCTGCTTATTTCTAAATTTACTTACAACAAATGGTCTCCAATGCATTGTGCCTCGTATAGGTCCAAATGTCGAAAGGCCCCTTGCCCACTTCATTGCCCAGGTCGTGGACAAGACGGCGAGCTTGCCTGTTGAAGACGTCCAAGAACCCGTCCAGCACTGTCTGGCTGAACGCTGGATTCAGGAGTTTGCGGTGATTCTTCCATATCGGCACTGTATCAAGAATCAAGAATCAAATATACGTAACTAGCCGTGCCCGTGGGCTTCGCTCCCCGTGGGAATTTCGGAATAGAAACAATCCTATTTCCTTTCCTGGGTATTAAACTACTTATATCCATATTAAATTTCATCTAAATAGTAGTTGAATCGTGAAGTGGGAACAAACAAACAAATATACAAACTCCCTTTCGCATTTTTAATATTAGTAGGATTAGGCCTTTGCAGGTACTTTTATACGTCAACTAGCTGCGTCCCGCGGTGTTACACGCGCCTTAACTAGCCTATGTCCAGCTTTCGGCATACCAAATTTTATCAAAATTACTACAGCCGTTTGCGCGTGAAGAAGTAACGAACACATACACTCACAAACTTGGGAAAAGGGAAAATGTTAGGACACTTTAAAAGAATTTTTAAGACAATTTTGAAGAAGATGCAAAGGAAGACCTAGAGATAAAACACCTAAAAGATCAAATTAATGTTTCAATCTACAAGGACACAAGTTGGCTTTGGACAGAGAGAGATGGAAGGCATTGGTTGCTCCACAGACAAGAACTGAGCTCTTTATTAATAAGAAGAAGGCTCTTAGTAGATAGTTTCTAAGTTTTCTTTGTTTTATTCTTAGTTTTTTATTTTTCCAGACCAGCATGGAAGAATTAGTGTATTCTTTGTAAATATTAAAAAAAATTGATTAAAACTAACGTGAGACAGACATTATTAGAATGAGTTAACTAACGGGTTACTCACGTATAGATAGAGTCAGCTACTGCCCGACATGTTTCGACCTCATCCGGAGGTCTTCATCAGGGCGAATGTGACAAAAGGCCCGTACACCGCACCGTATACCTACGTGAGTACCCGTTAACTCATTTTAATAATATTTAAAATATTATAATATCCCTTAGGTTATTATAATAAAGCTAGGCCTTCGAATTCGTAAATATAACTTCGTCACTGCCATAAATGACAAAATTGTTAAAACATACTTACCTCATTATGCATCATTTATAAACACAGTTGTACAATAAATAATTTCTGATTCTGATACAAACTAATGATCGATTACCATCAAATAATTAACCGAAAAAAGTAACAGACATTGCCTTTTAATCTACTTTTATTATTTAATTACATAGATTAGATACATTGTACATGGAAGAATGCATATTTAGGTATTTATAAAATTGCCCACACGTTGCAGCAACGTTGCGGAAACAGGATGCACAATGCACACGCATAGGTAAATACGTATGTAATTGCTTTTTTATACTCATTAATGTTCTAGACTAGAGGAACCGGACCTTTGCCAAATTTCCTTCTGCTACAAAGTTTAACTAACACTAAACAAAATTAATCCTCCGTACTTCAG
This sequence comes from Acrobasis consociella, assembly GCA_963555685.1. NCBI lineage: Eukaryota > Metazoa > Arthropoda > Insecta > Lepidoptera > Pyralidae > Acrobasis > Acrobasis consociella. The sequence goes on from OY743127.1 coordinate 6,096,415, forward strand.
AAGGTACGTTTAGCCGTTGTGTTATTCTGACCTGTTATCATTAAATGATCATTAAGTTATGACTTATGTCAGATTCATTAAGGCAGCAAGGCAGTTTAAATAATCTGTCAATAGTGTTGGCCACTTATACACATAAACACGTAGAAAGTGACCAAACCAGGCCTGTGTCGAAAATACACGTACTTACATTATTACTATGCGCGCGGCGACCACTCCGGAGTGGGAAATTCAGTAACATGAATCGTATGTCAAAAGAAATAAGAATAAAATTTCCTTGCTATGCACTTCTAGGTATCTAAACGAAAAGGTGCCGAATTCTGACGCGAGCTAAATTAAACCATGTCGCTTACGACATTAAGTATATATTTCTTTAAATTCCATTGCTAAGTGAGACTTCTGTACGTGAGTACTAGTGCTTTTTTTGTGACCATACTAAACTTACCTACTCCGGTGACCAATCCTTCCCCGAGCCACGGTTTAGCGAAGTCATAAAATGTGTCCTTTTCAAGGCACGTATTGGCGACGGTCAGGAAATCATCCGGGTCCGTTATAACTGTAAAAAGGATCCATTTTTATTAAATTCAGTAAACGGGTTACTCACGTAGAGAGTCAGCTACTGCCGACATGTTTCGACCTCATCCGGAGGTCTTCATCAGGGCGAATGTGACGAGAGGCCTGTACACCGCACCGGCTCGCGACACACTGATCCATTTTATTTATTTCTTTAAATTTATTGTTCATCATTGTCATCCCTGGTTACATCATCATTAAATACAAACCCGCTATTTTTATCATAATGAAAATTTTCTATTGCGTAAAATAAGAAACTGTGACATTAATTTATTAGCTTAGCGTTAGAAAATCTAAACTTTTTTGCTATTTGATCTAAAATTACACGTTTCTCTCTCAAGTGTTTCGTCTTTCAATGTCAATTTATAGAAAGTTAGAAGTTAGTCCTATTATAATAAGACAGATATTGACGACCTCCGTGGCGTAGTGGTCACCATGCTAGTCCGCCACCCAGAGGTCCCGGGTTCGATTCCCGGTCAGGGCAAGTTGGAAAATGGCCTTTTTCAAATTGTCCTGGGTCTTGGATGTGTATCTATATATGTATTTGTTATAAAATATAGTATCGTTGAGTTAGTATCCCATAACACAAGTCTTGAACTTACTTTGGGGCTAGCTCAATCAGTGTAATTTGTCCCTATATATTTATTTATTTATTTAGATATAGGAATAGAATAGGTACATTTATAAAATGCCTTTTACCTTTACCACAGAGTTAATATAAGTACTACATATATGTAGAACGGAATCTCCTAAGGTCTCGCGCAATATGCGTCCTGTTCCCTGCACCTAGTGATGCAGAAGGCTCGAGGCCTCAGAGTCCTTTTGTCTAGGGCTCAGATTCGTTTACAGGGCTCGCCTTGTTTGTGTGAAGCTCGACGACTTGAGAGCCTTGTTTAGAGCTCGAGCCTTTTCGAGAGCTTAACCGATCTGGAGGCTTTTTCACGGCTTGAGTCTTGCGAGCTGTCTGAGCAACAAGTCGAGCTTCAAGTATTTTTTTTTTTGTAAACTTGAGTTATTCTTAAAAGCTAGATTTCATTTTAAGACTAAAGATTTTTTGAAGGCTCGAGCTCTTTTAAAGCCTCGAGGCGTGGCTCAGAGAGTCGCCTAACGAGCTCACCGAGTCCTGCCAAACTGCCTCGAGCGTTCAAAAAGTAGAACTCGACGCCTCGAGGTTTGTACATCACTACCTGCACCTCTCCCTCGTTCTCGCCTCGTAGAGGCGTCCAGGCGTCTGCAGTCAACCGATCAACATCATCCACAAGGCGATAACGGAGGAGAAGTACCGAGACGGAGAATGGGAATGCAAATTGCCCGGGATTTTGGATATTCCGCTCTGTATGTAATACTCATATTAATTCTCTCTGTGCCTCTATACTTCACAATAATTAAGTATGAGATAGAATTTACCTACCATAAATAGTCCTAGGGCCAATAGTAGCAGCGACGACGCCCCCAATCTTGTAACTCTGGTTAGCCAGGTCCGTCACTGCTTTCCATAGATCTGAAATATTTTTTTTTTGTATTATATTAATATTTTTAATTTTATTATTTTTTAAACTCAGACTTACTTGTTAAGTAGGTATAATATGTACCGAGATGGGAGTTCATAAGAAAAATAGGCAAGAACGCATAAAATATAAGTAGCCCCAAAATACAAAAACTTATAATGGGATCACAGAAGGCCAAAGAAATTATAAATTTACGTGCTACATAATACATAACGTGGAAGGGACATACCCGTAATAAATCGAACCTCGGACTATACTATATCACTAAAGTATATTGAAATAAAAAAAACGGAACGGTAAAAACCAAAAAAAATTGACGTTCCCATATAAATTGCTCGGACGGCTGCAGACTTTTGTATGAAAGAGCCAATTTTTTTTCTGGCTGTTTTGATTATGATATAGTGATCCAGTATAGCCTGTGGTTTAATTTATTACGAGATTTATCCCTTCCATGTTATATATAATTACAAGTCTGTTTTTGCGTAGTCATTCCATATTCCCTTATAATCCCGACCCCTTAAAATTTATCGGAGTATAATATTTATCAAATTGTTTGAAATTCCTGAGATAAGATTTTTGAACCCAATCGCAAAGCCATTTTGAAAATAATACTAATACTGAATTGGCGAAAAAATCCATATAATTATTTAACCTGCTCACAAAATTTCAACGTCTCGACAACCCAGATAGACACACAGACATACGAAATCATTTTTGCCCCACTTAAAATAAAGACGCTTCAGTAACTAACCTATGTATGCATTAAAATTGTTACGTATCGTACTCGTAACGAATCATACGTTGATCAATAAAGTAATGAAGTAACCGGTAAGTAATAAACTATATCTAATAATTGCACTATTTTATAACTACAGTAGGTTTCTAAGTAAATTCTAATAGAATTGGTGTTAATGAATCGACCAATAAAATAAAGTATCTAAGTAAAGACCGTAAAAACATTACATCCCTTTCTGGGGCAGTCATGTGAAAATATTGCTTTAGAATGAGTATCGCGCGTATGTTAATGATATGAATGAGATACGTCCACCCAGAAAATATTACAAAAGCAAAATATTGTAAAGCGCTGGACACATAGAAAAGACGTAAGACTAATGATGTACAATTAAAGACTATCGAGTCCTCGAGTTCTTATTTTGAAGACTCGAGTCGGTATTGCAGGTATTGAAGTTCCAAGGCTAGGCGAGCGTGAGTTCTCTGAGCAACGACTCGAGCCTTTAAAAGAGCTCGAGTTTTAAAATGAACGTGAGCTATACTTAAAAGCTTAAAAGGACTCCAGGCGTGATTTCACATGAATTTTAGTTATCCAAGCTATGGCTATGCGAGCAAACATTATAAGTATTAACTGCTGTTGTAATCAATCATATTTTATTTCTAATTGAAAGATCAGTTTTATAAATCAAAAATCATTGCTTTACCTCACTCAAAAAGCGTAACCCTCCCTCTTCGCAGTCAAGTAAAAAGACGCGGGCTAAAAAAAGGCTCGGGTGCAAGAAAGAGACTCGAGCTCTAATCTCACGCTCCGGTGCAGTTGTTAAGCATTCCGTTTATTACATTTTTAGAGTTTTGTACATCACTACGTAAGACGCGGCGGTGTGTCCAGCGCCTATGGATGAATGGATATTTGTTCAGAATTCGTTGGTCCATTTGTCAAGCTGTTGGATGCTCGGCAGTTTGAAAAATCTGTCATGCCAATTAATCATTTGAACAAGTTAATTTGCTAGGCAAATTAAATATCCCCAGACGGTCAAGAACTCCATCTAGTGATGAGTAGAACTACATATTCGAATTGATATTCGTAGGGCCATCTATAATTTATTAGAAAAAACCCTGACTTTCAAGCGTTTACCCCCAATAACTTTTAAACATAAGCTTTTCATCAAACATAGCTAAGTACCCGCAAGGGAACTTAGCTTTCTCGTACCTAAAGAAAAAATTGGTCTGTGTCTAAGCGCTACGATGCCGCAGATAGACAGACACTAGCTTCAAACAAATATATAATACCCTCTTTTTGTCGGGGGCTAAAGACAAAACACCACTATATTTGTCGTATGCATGTTTATTTACTTTGTCGTATATAAATCTGTAGGTACACAGGATAGTTCACGGAATGCAACGAAATTTCCTCAGTCGATCCGCGCCTGCTGAGCAAAAACCATAATTGTCTGTCGTCCGTGAATTGTCTGTGTATTTGTCTGTAATTGTCCGTGTATCTCTAAGAAATCTGCCCGCGAATTTTTTATATACTTGTGTGACTGTCTGTGTGTGTAGAAATATACTGCGTGTATGTCATTCCGTTTATTTTACTTCTAAATTCAACCCCAGATATAAAAACTTCCCTACAAATCTTTAAAATAATCAACATCTATATTTTCACAATACATGACAAACTTCCATCTCTTCCTGTGAATGTCGTAAGAGGCGACTAAAGGACTAAGCACGAACATCTCGTGCTACAAGTCTACAACTGTATTCCCAAATGGGTTGAAGTTGGGTATCGGCGTACTTTATTATAGCGTAAAGTCGCTATCAATAAAGTAGTCATACATAACCAAGTCAAAAGTCAAAAACTTTTTTTTTATATTTATCTTTAGATATTTGTATCACTTGATAATTAAATTGACACTTTTTTCTATTTCTTTCGATTTCTTAAATGGTAAATGCTGCTGGTAAATAGAAGAAGCGGTACCTAACAAAATGTACTGCAGCATTTTCTCCAAAAACATCAACTTACAATTATACTAATAAATTAGAATGTGAACTGAGAATACATTTATGTTATGTCATAAACAATAATTATTAATTAAGCATAATGACAAGTTTAAATTAACGTCAATTTGTTTTGGTATTTAAACATGTAAAAATTGTACTTAAATTATGACATTTGTGAATGTACGAATACAAACCTTTAAGAGGGACTAAAAAAAGTTTACTTACAGCTGCTATCCCCAATAAGAGATGGTGCGTGGCCAACGATAGGCCACGCTCCGGGCAGCATCGGAGGCTCGTTGTCCGTGTCCTGAGACTTTTGCCTCCACAGGAAATATGAATACACCAAACATAACACCCAAATCAGTATCAAGAAGATCATTGTCTCACTCCCTTTTGTTTAAGTTTTTCACTTACGAATATCTTCTCCTTAGAAGATATATAAATTATCTCGAAAATAAATATCTGGCTATTTTTCTGCCGTTTTAAAAATGAAACCAGATCATATTGTTTGGTCGAATATTATTTGGACGAAAAAACTAAATTGTTTTGTTATTATTATTTTATTTTGATCACTATTGTCTACATCCTTATTTTCCGAATGGTTTTTTTAAACTTTTTTTTTTTAATTTGACACAAAAAATTTGTTACTGTTTCTTGTTAATGTATTTATTTAAAAAAACTCTATATACTTTTATATAATCTTCGTCATCAAACCGAAAATATTTGTTTGAACGTTCAAATATGTATATCACTGGTCAACGTTGTTCTAAAAACTAGCAATAAATGAAAAGTAGCATTAAGGAAGGAGTTGGCAGGATGTTGCCAAACATTGCTTTATATTTGCTAAGGGAAGACTTGTGTACTTGCAGTACAGCATAGTCCAAGTGCTAAGAATCATTTTTAAGTTTTTTTTTTCTGTAAATCAATAAACTTGTATGTTCTTGTCGGTGGAGAGTATCTTCCATTTCTCCCGGTCTTCAGCCAAAATCAGTGTGGTCAAGCGTTAAGTTTCCATTAGCAATAATTGTTAAGAATGCTTAAATAGGTCAAAAAGATGTATACTCATTTCAAAACTATCATAAAACTATGAAAATACACATAATTCATGCTCAATATAATTTTCCAAAACTAAAAACAGACTTCGATCCCAAACTACATTACTGATTTAGAAAAAAATTACCATGGGACCACCTAACAAGTATCCCTTTCAAATCGGCCCTGCAGAGTCTTTGCATAATCAGTGAACATCTTAGATCATGATCTAAGGTGAACATACGTAAAAAAATCGTGATGAATTGATAACCTCCTTTTTTTAGAAGTCGTTTAAAAACAGATCTCAAACGTCGTTAGTAGTTGTTTTCGTTTCTGAAATATTTGGTTTCGTAGTGCAGTTTTTTGTTAGAGTCAAGTGTCTGTTTATTTTATTCTGTTTTTAGTATGTATTTGTTGTTATAGCGGCAACAGAAACATATCATTTGTGAAAATTTCAACTGTCTAGCTATCACGGCTTATGAGATACAGCCTGGTGTCAGACATACGGACAGACGGACGGACAGACGGACGGCGGCGTTAGCAATAGGGTCCCGTTTTTACCCTTTGGGTACGGAACCCTTAAAACAGTTACACGTTACAAACCAAGTCATTAATTATATTCTACTGTGCCTCTCTCCAAACTAGAAAAATTGCAGGCTCTTGAACTACTTGTGATGGATGACTTACAACACGCAGGATAATGAATAAATAGCTGTTCGAAACGCACTCATCCTATCACGTGGCTTCCTACCATTGCTAATAGGGATGTGAACTGGGTAAAAAAGATATTATTACTAGCCCGCGACTTCGTTCGCGTAGACTTTATGAAAATGATCTTCAGGCAGAACAACTTTTGCTAAGGCGTCATTTTTATATTTCGTAACGTTAAGTTAAGCTGGACCATTTTCCAAAATCATTTATACCCTATAAGTTGCCCAGGCTTAACAGCTTTATATCAAAAAGTTTCATTCGAATCCGTCCAGTATTTCCGGAGATTAGCATGTACAAACAGTCAAGCAGACAGCCCTTCTTTTTAATTCTTACTTTATCACTATGTCTCCATCGCCGCATTTTTTTTTTAAGTATATTTAATGTACAGACACATTTTTTTACTGTTTTATTGTATAGATATAGATAGATTTAGTTCGTCAACTACATTATCCAACAATAAAGGGCCCATATTTTTTCTGTTAGCAAAGTGTTAAAAATTCACAAAGATACAACGCTTCGAAGTTTCAGAGTGGGGATTATTTACGTCACCTGTGGTTAAAAATCATAGCTGATTGTGATGACGTGTCGTCTGATTTGCACATCAGAAAGAAAAAATCTTAAGATTATAGCACAAAAGGTACAACTTAATGCTAAGCATTGTCTACCTTTGGGACCTAATAAACCAAAAAATATGTTTTGTACACATCCCTATTGCGTTTGTAACTTGCGCCTACAAGCGAATGCGGGCTCGGATCCGTGTGCCTCGTGTTTTTACCACTCTATTATGTGTGTATGTCCCCCGAGGAAAAGTATCGAAAAATGTTTTTGACGAATTTCTCAAAAATTACTGAATACACAAATTTCATTTATCGATAAACATTTGAAAGCGGCTATAAACTAAAGGTCTAGTATACTCAACAATTATTATTCGATACTTTTTCGCGGGGGACATGCACAACTCTATTATTTGATTGAATTGAAGCGAAGCGCGTTCAAAACAGAACGAGGTGGAGAAGTACTGTAGAGGCCCTCTGCCTCACCCAGGGGACATAGGACCATAAGTCAAGTCATTATTCGATTACGGCAAAGCCAAAATATGTGTTTCGCAGCTAACTGTATATGTTTGTTTATTTGTTTATCTGTTACCTTAATAAACCTTGACAAACGAGATATCGTCGGAAGTGTCTCGGCTATTGGATATAGTACGGTTAACTCAATCTGGCACTGTGTTGCATCTAGATTCTAGGTACTAGGCAGGGTACATAAATAGGCAATTATACTGAAACATTTGGGCTTTGAAAATATTTTTTAATTGAATTTTTACATAAGCATTAATGATTAACTCTAGTGTAGAAATATAAAAATGTTTTAAATTAATAAAAAATGTGCATATGTCATCATTTTCCGGTACTGAAAAAAATATGTTTGTGTTACTAGTGAATTTTCGGGCCTGTAATTGTTCAAAAGCAATATAAAAGGTATAGTGAGGGAAGGATTCATGAGCCCTGAAAAGGGCTGAGGGTGAGTCTTGTTTCGGGGTACCATAGCCATCAGAGTAGCTCAATATTGGGCTGATAGAATATAAAAGAAAACGGGTTGACCATCGACACGCGAAGAAGAAGAAGAATATAAAAGGTGAACGGGCCCGAGACCTACGCGATTAAATAAATATTTATGTAGCGTCTACTCAACACATATTGGTCATTAACGTTGTTCGCCTTAGCATAGTTATTAACAGTCCGAGACAGTGTTAGAAAATCATACGTAACTGCACCTATAGTCTATATGTACTCCGTTAACTCCGGTTATATTAAGTACTTAATATTGAAGTAGTTTATGTATGGTTCATTTTTTAAACAATTATTACAAATTTACTCCTTTCTTTTTGTCTTTTTAGCTAGTTATAGTTGTATGTACTTATCCTAAAAGATTCTCAGCATCAACTGTTGGTTTTCTGATAGAAAAGGCCCCTGGCCCATCCCATCCCTAGACTTCTCCGTACAAACGTCATGTACGTTTCATTTTGAAACCCCATGTTAGATTTCGGTAAAATTTGTAATATTAAAGAATGTTAAAGAATCTTAATAATCTAAGATAATAATTGGTTTCAGACTTAAAACTATGAACTGGAAAGGAAATATAAGGATGTAGAAGTTTTCTATACTGATGGTAAACGATATGACACACTATATTCTATTTAAAGTTCATATTTTTACCGTAGAAAACCAATTATAACCCTAGATAATTGCAATATGTTTGAAATTACAAAATTTTGCCGAAATCGGGTATTTCGTTTCGAAATAAAACGTAGATTACGTTTGTATGGAAAAGTGTATTTTGGTCTAGGGCAACCGCCATTTACATGTGTATTGTAATGAATAAATAAAAAAAATACTGGCCAGAAAATGCTGTAATCGAGTTGCCTAATCGCGCCTAGAAATCGGTAAGCACATCATTTTATTCTTCTTCTTGTATCATGTCCGAGGAGTCCAACCACTTGCACCTTGGATGACCTACCTACAGATATATTCCGCTTCCAACAATGCTATAGGCACAATATAGATATCTTACAGTATTGTATCTTCATACAAACGGTCGGAACGCAAGTTATACTTATACCTACGCGCCTCGAAGGTCGGTATACACTTGTTCCGTGACTCGGCGTACAAACAGTCGGGGATGCGTCGCTGTGGCGAACGGTGTTTTGATGTATGAAACACAGACAATATTGTGCTGTTTTTGGTTGTTTAAACTCTTCGGACACAAACAGAGATAACATTTTTTAGGTTATCTATATCTAAAAACTTCGAAATCTAAGTAAGACTAATAAAAATAGTTTTTATATAGGTACCTACTAATTACGCTAGTTTATAGTACTCTGTGCTACTAGTATGTTGTTTATTTCTTTTTTAATAAGTCAGTATTTTCCACAGAGTAAAATACCTGGATTAAAAAATAAGTGATAATGTGGAAAGACTTAACACATAACACGATTGAGCTGTCTTATCTATGCTCGCGATAAAAAAAACTAGGAGGTAGGTAGTGGTTTCCTAGGCTACATATCTACTTACTGATGTGGGTACTTAGCTACTTACATATTTATTATTATTGAAATAAAATATCATTACAAATTATTACAATGTTATTACTAAAATGATTACCTACCTTTAAGTTACCTACCTAGTAAGATTTACGCTAAGTAGACCTACCTATAATTTTAAAGTGAGATTTTGTAGTAGGGTTTTGATTGCTGTAGGAAGCGGACGCGATGATATGCTTAATGTTAAGTTACCTTCACAGCGTTTCAATATGGGATGGTGAACAAACAAAACTTGTTTCGAGTTGCTCCGTGCTGGATGTAGGGATTGCAATCCGACCGGACTGAACAAACCAGAATAACTTACCGTTATTTTTTAACCGACTTCTAAAGAGGAGGTAATCAATTCGTCGCGATCTTTTTAGGGTTCCGTACCCAAACTTCGCTGTCTGTCCGTCTGTCCATCCGTCTGTCCGTCTGTCTGTCACCAGGCTGTATCCCAAGAACCGCGATAGCTAGACAGTTGAACTTTTCACAAATTATGTATTTCTATTGCCGCTATAACAACAAATACTAAAAACAAAATAAAATAAATATTTAAGGGCATATTAAATATGCTAATAATCAAAAACATAACATGTATTTTTATTTAACGCTTCCTTTTTCATTCACCTTACAATCACAAAACTAGTCACTCAAGTAGCTAGATGAAATTAAAATACTGTAGACGGGCAGCCCTAGCGCACGCGTGGCGTAGATATACTTTTCAAGGACAGCGCCGAGTTACATTACTGTAGATTATTTCTACTGTGCTATAGGCCACGTTTCGGCGGATTGTGTGAAGTGGCGGATTTACACATTTGCCGCCAGAAGGCTATTTATATTTTGCCGCTTCTAAGCTGCGCTCACTGAAATATAATTACAAAGCGCCCTTCTACCTTCTCGATTACAATGCCATACAAAACCTTTTATCTTATACCTTTAAACGAGCAATTCTTGTATATTTATTTATTTATATATTTATAAATTTCTGTGATCTCGAAAACGGCTCTAACGATTTCGCTGAAAATTGGTATATGGGGGTTTTTGGGGATAAACAATCGATCTAGATTAGTCCTTTGTTTGGGAAAACGCGTGTTTTTGAGTTTTCATTCGTTTTTCTTTCCACGCAGAATATGGTCGCTAATTTTGGCGCGCCGGCCGCCATCGGCTTAGCTCAGTGGTTAGAGATGCTGACCGCTAGAGTGTTACGGGTTCGAATCCCACTCGGTGACTTACTTTTGTTTTTTTTATATTCAAGTTTATATATAATTTTTTATTTTGTACTGTTTTTAGACAAGTTTAAAAAAAATTGTTAATGTTTGAGACGTAACCGACCGAGCAAAGCTCGGTCACCCAGGTACTAAAAACTTAAATAAAAAACATTAGTAATCTTACTCTATTTAATTTTATACGTTAACCTTCAAATTTTTCAAATTTTTACCCGAACTTTTACAAACATATTACAATAAATATAAATTATTTACAAAACAGTGTAAGTACATACAAGTTGATTAGAAATCCAATGCGACGTCTGTGTTACGAGTTAATTGCCAAAAAAGCATAACCTGAAACAAAAAATAGGAAGTTTAATGACTTACAATACAATTGAACAAATGTAGTTTTGTTCGCCGTGTGGTTTCCGGCAGCGTAGGATAGGGCCACTCCAAGACCTCCCGTGGATGTCGTAGAAGGCGACTTAGGAAATAAAAGCTAAACTTCACAACCACACAACTTATAAACATCAATGAGACCTCTCCAATACGTCTGGCCAGGGGGATAAACTACTAAACAAATGAACTTGAAGTCTAAACGTACCGCCTCGTACTAGCAGGCAGCATCACCTTTAGATGTACCTTATAAGACAAGGTAAGACTATAAGCTACTAACCAATGACCTTGAGGCACATTATAAGACAAGGTAAGACTACAAGCTACTAACACATGAACTTGAGGCACCTTATAAGACAAGGTAAGACTACAAGCTACTAACAAATGAACTTGAGGGACCTTATAAGACAAGGTAAGACTATAAGCTACTAACAAATAAACTTAAGGCATCTTATGACAAGGTAAGACTATAAGCTACTAACAAATAAACTTGAGGCACCTTATAAGACAAGGTAAGACTAAAAGCTACTAACCAATGACCTTGAGGCACCTTATAAGACAAGGTAATACTACAAGCTAATAACAAATGAACTTGAGGGACCTTATAAGACAAGGTAAGACTACAAGCTACTAACAAATGAACTTGAGGCACCTTATAAGACAAGGTAAGACTACAAGCTACTAACAAATGACCTTGAGACACCTTATAAGACAAGGTAAGACTGTTAAGACTACAAGCTACTAACAAATGAACTTGAGGGACCTTATAAGACAAGGTAAGACTATAAGCTACTAACAAATGAACTTAAGGCACCTTATGACAAGGTAAGACTATAAGCTACTAACAAATGAACTTGAGGCACCTTATAAGACAAGGTAAGACCATAAGCTACTAACCAATGACCTTGAGGCACCTTATAAGACAAGGTAAGACTACAAGCTAATAACAAATGAACTTGAAGCACCTTATAAGACAAGGTAAGACTATAAGCTACTAACAAATAAACTTGCAGTCTAAACGTGTTGCAGGCCCATAGCAGCGGCGTGCGCTATGACTGCCTCGGCCGCCTGCTTCGTCTGGAGGTGCTCCCGCGCCGACTCGTACCACGAGTTCGCGGCCGCTCGCGAGGCGCCTTGCAAGGCGTCGACGTAGCGCAAGGCGAGAGCCAAGTTGCCACGTTGCATCCAAAACCTGAAATGTTTTATGTATGTAGCGCCTTCTTGGTTGATCGAAGAAAAGAAAAAAGCCCTTCCTCTTGGGTTTACCGTAGTCAAACCCAAAGGTTGGCTGGAAGAGATTGCATTTATAGCGATAAGTCCGCCTTTGTGCCTATATTTTTTTACTGGTGTTGTTGTAATTTTTATGTTTATCACGCTGCAATAAAGTTAATTTGTATTGTATTGTATTGTATTGTAGTCGGGTAAAAACGGGAAAGCGCACTTCGGTCTCCAAGGCAACACAGCTGAAGATGCAACCAATATTTTTCGTAACAAAATGGAAGCGCTATTCCATTGCAACGAATAGTAAGGTCACGCTATGCAGAAGGATTTATCTTTGCTTTTATGATTAAAAAATCTTGATCATATTATATTAAGCATGCGTGTGAAGCATGTTTATGGTTTGCAGGGAGGTTACTTTATAAAATAATACGTTAGTCCTACGATAGTGACGTCCTATTTCTATGTCAAACCGTATTAGACTTTATCATCATACGTTAGTGGTCAATGTTGCTTGAAATTAAAACGTGTTTACTCAGTAACGTCCGTTTTGCGTACCGTTTTTAGACTAAACCCAGTTGTTTCTTTTCATGTCCATGTAAGCCAATGCGAAGCAATTTAGTTTCTCAATACTGTACTTAGATTGCTTAAAATAAAAGATCAAGAAATCACAAAGTATAGTTACCTTGACCTTTGTAATAAATCGAAAGTATCTAAATCTTTAGATGGTTTTAGTGGAGGCTTATCAATTTCTTCTTGAGGTATTCCGGGTAACTGAAATCAAAAGGCAATTTAAGTACATTATAAATAAGCTAATAATGTTAAGGCCATATCTACATTTTCCGGGGTTCAGTGGCGCCCCCATTTCAAATAAATCATTTGGAAAGAAACGGTGATTAAAATTTTGTCTTGACCAAACATTAGATAAAAGTTCAAACTATTTTATGAACACACGATTAGTGAATTTAAAAAAGTAGATTGGATAGATCGAGGGAAGATTGTATTGAAGGCGAAGGAGACTAAAAAATCAACTTAACAAATTTTAATTTGGCAAAATTTAGTTTTTAGTTTAATTGTCATTTATTATTCTTTGTGATTTTAAATAAAGAAATCAATTAAGGAATATATAACTCCAAATGTAACAAAAAATGGTAACTCATTTTCTACGACACGCAACTCAAAAACTTAGTTACCTTCATGAAAAGAAAGAAAGATTGCAACAAGGACAGCAAGTAGACCGGCAGCGGGGCTCCTTCCGCTTCTACCAGCGCCACCCTCCTGGCGACTTTCTCCATCTGTCACGAGAAACTATTCATTTTTATATAAATTACTTTTTATGAAAGTGTCGCCTTCCAAACTGATATCGTATTACTAAGATACGCGGACTAACGTAAGTATTTAATACCCTTTCACCGCGAGACTTTATATCAGTTGTCGTGCCCCCAGCGCGAGACATGGTAAATCTAACATACCTATCTACAACCAAAAACGGATATGGATACGTAAGTTATGTGCCATACGAGCATTTCTATTTGTCGCAAATATGCGACCTTCGCGGAATGGGCCCGACAATGTTTGTCACATATATGCGACGACGCTCGCGGTTAAAGGGTTAAACCAATATTTATTTGTTCAGAAGATCAACAGCATCAACAAAAAAATTAGCAATAAATTAAAATATCTCATAGCCGATACAAATCTTCACATATTGCATCTAAGCATAAATTTTTTAACTGAAAACATGCGAGTCGACTTGGTAACCTCCTCTTTATAGGAATTATTTTCTTATTATTATACACCCAAATAGATGTGTGGCCGGGCGAGGTGGTATGCCCAACCGCCACAAAGGAAAGATCTTTCCGCCATAAAGGGAAGATCGCCAGGCGGGGTGTTGCGCCTGGGTACCGCGGTTCCGACTGTGCAATGTATCGACGGAGATTGTATTTAAGCAACCTTTGTATGCCACTTGAGAACTATTTCCTTGGCTCCAAAGACACAAATATTTATTAATTTACGAGTATGTGTGATAGAACAAAATATATAAACTAACAAATACTACAAGTTACTCCGATTAAAACTTGTAAAAAAGACTCACTGTGTGGTATTTATCTCGTAACACACTTTCTGGAACTATTCCGTTCTCCTTGACCGAATCTGGTATGGACTTTAGTACAGTCTCCACCAATTTGTCATCATCACCTGCGCATACAGATTATTATAGAGGGGTCTATAGGAATGCATCCAAATGGCAAATGCCATCGTGGCCATCATCAGATACGCAGTTCAAGAAAAGTCGGCCATTAACACCGTGTAAGCCGGAATATCAGACACAATAGTTAAACAATGCATTCTCGCGTAGATCTACGCAACAGCATACGAGAGGTTAATAGCAAAGAACCGAGAGTCATGGAGAAGTGGGAGAGAGACCTTCACCTCATACTGGGGCATACATGACTGATGAGATCGTACAAAACAGCATGGATTGTCAGAGAACCACACTCGTACAATCATTAACAAAAGTAAAGAAAACGACGTCCTCAGATTTTATCCGGAATACTTGTAAGTACATAATACTTTCAGAGATTTTTTTCACATACTACAAGATCCTAATCCATGGTTATCCCGAGGAAACTACATGACGTTAGAGAACCCATAGGCTGTAGTCATCATCAGGTCTTTTTGTCTCCACTGCAGGAGCACGGCCCTCTCTGTAGCTAAATGACTTGGCCTACACTCTCTACGCTGGCCAGACGAGTTGGAGAGGTCTCATTAATGTTTATAAGTTTTATTTAGCTTGTATTTCCTAAGTCACCTTCTACGACAACCACAGCAGGACTTGGAGTGGCCCCGTGCTACTCTGCCGGAAGCCACACGGCATATGGGCTGTAGTAACCACTTACAATCAGAAGAGCAGTGCATCTGGTTTGTTTACCCACTTATTCATGTTGCATATCCACGTAGTCTCATTTGCATCATTGGCCAGGACCATTGGTGGTGGTGGTACCATTAATATAGTGTAAACAAAACTAGTCAGTTTCGTTTGCACTATTGGACTGGTGAATGCGCGGGATTGCAGTTGAAGTTAATATCTAATAAGGGAATATTACTAAATTTACCAGTAGCGTCCTCGATAGCTTTGATCTCCTTATCGACTTTAATGATAGGATCTCCTTTTTTAGTCGCATCTAATAGTGCAGTGCCTGCGGCCCATAGCTCCTGAGATCTTTTGGTGTCCTTTTCAGCTTTTAGGCGTTCTAATAAGAAAACAAAACAGTTATAAAAGGGTCCACAGAAAAGAATTCTAATTGCCGAACTACGAGCGTATCAGCACATTATGATTGACCTCACACTGACCCGAATTTCCGTTCACCAGAAACATTACCTTTTTGTAACTAGGCGCAGTATCGACATACACACTTACAAAAACACAAATACAAATCTATCCTCTTTATACTATTAGTGTAGATATATCGTCGGCTTATTACCTAACGTTCTTTGTATCTACAAGGTTGGAAACTTAATGGAAAACTACTAACAAGTGAAACTATGTAAAGAAAGAATAAGGCCGGCATGATTCATTTACATTTACTAAACGAAGAATTTTCACGCACGGGTTAGCGCAGTGCATGCCGTGCCTGATTATAATTATTATTGTATCAACTCAAATAGATGGTGCATCAATTTCATTTTGCTTTTGTAAAGTTGGCTAATTTATTTATATCAATTAAGAGTCCCCTTACCCTAGACCAAACTACACTTTTCCATACAAACATCTACGTTTTATTTCGGCAATATTTTGTAATTTCAAAGATATTGCACATAACCTACAAACATACAAACATATTATGTCACGGCTGTTTGGATCTCCACTTACTACGATCCTGACAGACCTTTTTCCCTTCATCTACACTATGGTGTCGCATAGTGTAGATGAAGGGAAAAATGAAGGAAAAAAAGTATGCATGTCGCATAGTGTTCCCGGCGAGGGTAACGACTTTGTGTTGTTGTCCTAGTTTGGTTAGGACATAGTAGGCTGATTACCTGATTGTCCGATAAGTAAGATGATCCGTGCTTCGGAGAGCACGTTAAGCCGTCGGTCCCTGTCAATGTCTTTGACATTGGTCGTTACCCAAAACCTTGTCAGAGGCCTTTAAGGCGGTTTAAAAACTCTGACACTAGTGTTAGTCACTAACACACACGATAAGAAGAAGATGGTGTCGCACACATTTAAAAAAATTAGACACATTTCATGGGGTCTATTTGATGTGGTTAATTTGCAGAAAGAATATCCGCAAGAAAATAAGAATGAATAGTCTATAGATGTGTATGAGTCAATAATGTGGCAGCCACGAAAAGGCGATTAAAACTTTTCCTCTCGACTGTACATTAACTTGAAATACATCATATCAAATTCTAACCGTTCAGTTTATCTTCAACTATTTGCAATTTCCTTGACATTTCTTCCAATTGGTTTTTAAAACTTCTCCTTTCATCTGCGACTTTCTTGTCCACCAACTTTTTTAGCTTTGCTTCCGCCTGTGACACCATTTTTTTTAAATATAAATATACTTACGTTACCAAATGATGATAAAGTCCATAATATGATAAAATTATAAGTTCTCTTCCCGAGATGGCCTAAGACTACGTCATGAATGTCACAAGTGTTACCACTTCTTGTTCTTTATAAGGGACTTTATCAGGTTCATAAATATAAAATATAACACTACACTACTTACTTAACTATTTTGTATTTCGTGTGATTCATCTATTTCGTTTTCAATTTTATATAGTTTAACTTATTGAATGATTACTTAATAATTGGTTTGTTAAGTTAAAAAATGTATTTAGCTCGGGTAATTCAATCACACACTGTGGCAACACTCCCAATTGATGACGTATTCTTAGGCCAATCACGTAACCAGCTGTCACGGGAAGAGAATACCGGCGAAGTATAAATTTTTAATTAAACCATAATATTTGGTTTGACATAAGACTACTATAGGAAGAATATCGTGTTATTTTGTGGAGAAACAGTCCATATCCGTAGGCATCCTTTTCCAAATTGTATAGACTTACTTCTTCTTCCTTCTCCTCCAATTTAGTTTTCATATTTTCGTTATGTCTCTCTAGTTGTTTCTTGAGCGCTTCTTTTAAAGCCTTGTCGTTCCTCGCCTTCTGGTCGTTAATCTGAAAAAATAAACAACAGGTTAAGAGTCCATCAGTAGAATGAAATGGGCCGGTAAAGAATATGCTGTTTTTAAAAGACAATATTGTTTTAAAGACGAACCGATAGCCGATGGGGCAAACAGGTTCTCGAATGGCGAACACGTACAATCGAAGCGTAGGGCACCCACCCACAAAGTAGTCTGAGAACCTGAGTCGCTGGAAGGCGCTGTATGCAAGCCGCTCTAGATCGGTCATTTTGGAAATCTTCGGAAGAGGCCTATGTACAGCAGTGGACGTTATGCGGCCTAAATGATGAAAAGACAATATTTAAATATGTTTTTTTTTCTTTAAGTTGGAACAATGGGATCAAAATAGTGAAGGGTTGCTGCTTTTACGACCTGCACGGAAAGAGAAGCAGCTGGTACGTTTTAAGCTTTTTAGGGTTGCGTACCCAAAGTGTAAAAACGGGACCCTATTTCCAGGGCCGCGCCGCCCCTGTGTGCGAAGTGTGCGGCGCACACAGGCGCCAAGACAATAGGGGCGCCGCGCCGCCACTGCCACCTAAATTATTTTTGTTACCTAAATTAGTGTGTTTTTTGTAGTGGAGTTTCGATAAGTGATAAATAAGTAGGTACAATAAGCGCAACATAGGCCTTGTAAACAACAAAACATATATTACGCTTATTAAACAAGTCTCTCAATATTTATATGTTTATTATTATTCACGTTTATGATTTCATTTAACGCTTAGGATTTTAGTTTACATTACTTACGAGCTCAACGTTAAAACGGCGGCAGTTCTTTTGAACCACAGATAAAGTACTAGTGGTATGAGTGAGTTTGTGAACGCAACCCGATGCGATGCGTGCGACGCAAGCGGGGTGGGGTCAAGGGGATTCCCCGATTTTAACAAACGAGATAGCCAAGCTAAATTCGAGTTTTATTTTTCGCAGTAATTGGCAAGCAGAAGCGAACGGGATTTACCTATTTAGTATCCTAATTGCTAAATGTTCTCCAGTTTTGTATACTTAGATATGAATGATAATATTATCTAAGTACTGTAAAACTGGAGAACATTCATTTCAGTCAAAATTAATAATTAAAAATATTTGTTAAAAATTTAAATTCGTTTTTATAAAGATTTGTTAAAAAAGAGGCGCTTCATATAGGTTCGCACACAGGCGCTGCCGGGGGTCGGCGCGGCCCTGCCTATTTCTAAAACTCCGCTTTCTGTCTGTCAGGCAGTCTGTCCGTCTGTGTGTCTTTCTATCTGTTTGTCTGTCTGTCACCAGGCTGTATCTCATAATCCATAATAGCTGGACAGTTGAAATTTTCACAGTTGATGTATTTCTGTTGCCGCTATAACAACAATAAAATCAGAATACTCCCATACGACAAATGTGATTTTTATAGATAATGGTACGGAAAACCCTTCGTGCGTGAGTCCGACTCGCTCTTGGCCGGTTATTATTTTTCCAGACCAGCTGAAAGAAATGCAAGCAATGGCACAGGGGTATCAAAACCTAAATAGATATTGGCAGTGTAATAAATACCTACTTTTTTAGTATATTCTTTCTCCATTTCATTCCTCTTATCTTCCACATCGTCCAGCATAGCACAATTCTTATCTTTCTCCTCTTTTTCGTTCTTTGCAGGAGGCAACGCTGAAAGAGATTAAACAGTGGTAACTATATGGAACGGTGGATCAGAATAGTATAACATACATACATACAATCACGTCTTTATCCCTAATGGGGCAGACAGAGCATTTTGGGTCTTGCGGCTCTATGCAGAGCCTAGGGCCGCAAGACTCAAAAGCCACTTTTAGCGTCATGGTGGGCGAGAAGATGGAAAAGCAATCAATACAGTGACGGGTTGCTAGCCGCATCGCCTGTTAAAATGATTCGCATTTTTGCCCATTCCCTCGATCGGCTAGTATAATCAATCGAATATATCGATCGATGAGGGATCGAATAGTAAATTAAACCATATCGCTAACGACATTGAGTAGATATTTCTTTGAATTCCTTTTCTGAGTAAGACTGTACGTAAGTACCAGTGCTTTTTCTGTGGTGGGAGTAATTAAATAAAACGGGATTAAATAGGCAAGTCGACCATCATCCATTATAAATAAATAAATACATATATAGGGACAAATTATACTGATTGAGCTAGCCCCAAAGTAAGTTCGAGACTTGTGTTATGGGATACTACGATATTATATTAGGACAATTTGAAAAAGGCCATTTTCCAACTTGCCCTGCCCGGGAGTCGAACCCGGGACCTGTGGGTGGTGAACTAGCATTGTAACCACTACGCCACGGAGGTCGTCTTTGCGAAGTGTTAGCGAATCATTTTTTTTTACCCTATACATATTACATAAAGGCGAATTCAGGGTACCCTAATTTTAAATTAATGATTTAATCGTAAATCTAGTGATAATTAACATGTTGCTAACCCTCAGGCATTCATTAGATATACCTTAAAATTATTTTATGAACAAACACTGAAAGAAATTGCGTTAGTCCGTTTAGTTTTAAAACTACTTTTTGTGAAAATGTAGGTACATACATATATAGAATGAGTTTAACGAAGTTTTTCTAAATATACTCGTACATTTTCATGTTAATATTATTTTAAGTTTAACCCTTTCACCGCGAGACTTTATATCAGTTGTCGTGCCCCCAGCGTGAGACATGGTAAATCTAACATACCTATATGATCCACATATATGATCTCTCTCGCTCGCGGTTAAAGGGTTAAACCCTTTAACCGCGAGCGTCGCATATATGTGACAAACATTATCGGGCCCATTCCGCAAAGGTCGCATGTTTGCGACAAAAAAAATGCTCGTATGGCACATAACTTACGTATCCGTATCCGTTTTTGGTTGTAGATAGGTATGTTACATTTACCATGTCTCGCGCTGGGGGCACGACAACTGATATAAAGTCTCGCGGTGAAAGGGTTAAGAGACAATTTAAAATATAGGTGCAGGGCCGGCCCAGGCATCTCGTTAGCCGACGGTACTAAAGTACAGAAGAATCGCTTCTGGATAAGAATTTTTTCAAATCAAACCCAGTTACACAGTACTAAAGTCTCATTTAGTTTGCATGTATTTTTAATTATTTATTATTAACGTATTTTGTGATTCCGGTAGAGGGTTATATTGAGGAAAGTGACCACCAGTTCACTAGTATGTAACAATGACTGCTGTCGTTAGATGACAGCTATTGAGTTACTTCAGATGCGTAAAGGCAGCTCGAAGACGACACCAGTATAAGCTATTAACCTCTCGTATGCTGTTGCGTAGATCTACGCAAGTATGCATTGTTTAAATATTGTGTCTTCCGGTCTCTTATTCCGGCTTACAAGGGGTTAAGAGAAGAGAGGGGGTACATATAGATAGGTACTTACATTCCATTCCGCGGTTCACCCTATCTCTCGTGGCATACATACAGTCTTTTGCATCTCTGTCTAGTTTCTTTACCTAAAACAAGAACTTATCATTAAAATCCTATCCTATCCTACTTCCTATCCTACTAATATTATATATTAAAATTTATTTGTTTGCTTGTTTGTTTGTTACCTCTTCACGCTCAAACTACTGAACCGATTTGGATGAAATCTGGTAGTTTGAGATTTGGGGAAGAACATACATACTATCACGTCTTTATCCCTAATGGGGCAGACAGAGCCTTTTGGGTCTTGCGGCTCTATGCAGAGCCTAGGGCCGCAAGACTCAAAAGCCACTTTTAGCGTCATGGTGGGCGAGAAGATGGAAAAGCAAGCAATACAGTGACGGGTTGCTAACCGCATCGCCTGTTAAAATGATTCGCATTTTTGCCTATTCCCTCGATCGGCTTTTACGATCTGCGCGGGAAGAGAAGCAGCTGGTACATTCTAAGTTTTTTCGTTTCTCCCAGACCAGCATGGGAGATATATGTGGAAGAACATAGGGTACAATTTATACCGAAATTCCCACGGGTAGCGAAGCCCGCGGGTACGGGAAAAGAAATACTTACTCGTGGAAGTGCTACATGACAAAGTGGGTCGTCGGCGTCGTCGCCAAACTCACACAAATAAACCACTAATCGCATATGACCTATACCTAGATAGGCCTCAATAAGTACGTCAAAAAATGCTCGATGGCCTCTTCTATTTTGCTACGGTTCGAAAAGTACTTACCCTTATAGATACCCTAGGTATCTATAGTAAATGTCAGAATAAAGCACAACTGCACTCAATCCTGACAATATAATGTATCAGAATTTTGTTTGGTGAACTTAACGAAAGAAAGACAGACATGGAAAGCACTCCACCGACAAGAGCTCAGCTCTTAAATATAAGAAGAAGAGATAATAGCTATTATCTACCAAACATATATTATGTCAAAAAATTTCATATTTTTCTTTATTTATTTTTGTATTTCATTTAATAACTATAGTAGTAAAAGAAGTATTGTATGAAACGTTGTATAAGTACGTCAAAAAATGCTCGATGGCCTCTTCTAACGATGCTCGCTTAAGCTCGCATCGTAACCTGCGCCACTCGCATTTTTTGACCCTCCTTATACAATTGTTGCAGAAAATACTATCAATTTTTCGTGACAATCTGGAACTATTATCCGACCAAATCAAGTTGACATCTAGTAATATACTATTGTCTTATATGAAAATGTCAACTTGATTTGGTCGGATAATCTGCGTTTTATAATAAGACGGTATATGTCTGTATAAGATCTGTATACAAAACTCGCTACTACTTGTTCCTAACTACGATACTCACATATCGGTACGTGTGGTACAGCAACAGGTCAGGATCCCCTTGCAACACCGGGACCTTCCTTCCGTCGTAACTCACACCAGGAACGAGAATGTTCATCTCCTCCTCGTACTTCGTCACCAATTCTTCCACCTGTCAAATTTAATAAGGGTTAATAAAGGGTCCGAAAAGTATGATTGTAATTAGTCCGTCTTTTAGATTATCCAAAAATAATGGACCCGTATTTTTCAGGTTTACCAAAAAAGTGAAAATTCACAAAGATACGGAGCGTCAAAGTTCCGGAGTTGCGACGTCACACGTAAGAAGAAATCGTGCTTAAGTGTGACGTCACGTGAAATTTCAATGCGCTGTACCTTTGTCATTTTTGGTTTCTCAGAGAAAAGAAAAAATACGTGTAAAATATTTTTTAATAATCTAACCGATGGACCTAGCGTCTATAAAGGACTTAGCCTCCATTCTTCTCGCTGGCCAGACGGGCTGGAGAGATCTCATTGATGTTATAAGCTTTGTTTAGCTTGTAATTCCTAATTCACCTTCTACGACATCCACGGGAAGACGTGGAGTGGTCCTATTCTACTCTGCCGGAAACCACACGGCAACGGATCTTACCTTGGCGCAATACTCGTCCAAAGCAATGCTCTGGTCATTCTCCCACTGGTACTCAGCATCTAAGATCTTCATCCTATCTTCACAGTCTTTTATGGTGGTACGTGTGGCATCCATCTTCTCTTCTGGAGCTTTGACCCCGCACTTGAAGTAGCGCTTAAGTTCCTCTGAAAATGGACTTTACCATTACAATATACTTATAGAAACTATCACATATAGGGTGTCCGAGATATAAGATCATTTCATTCAATCATTAAAAATAAAAATAAATTATACCATGTTGATCACAACCGCACCTTGGCTATCCGTGGCCATGCCTACCCATTGCCTTAAAAACATAATTATTTCTCTTCCTTGTCACTAGATGGCGCTATAGGTAATAATTAAAACATTATTTTCCTTATTACTATTATTTAAATAAAGTAGTAAGTACTGTAATTAATTAAATAGGACTTATATAAAGTGCAAAAAATATTTTAAAGCATATTCAACACTTTCTTTGTCACATTTTTGCTAGTCGTATGTGCTGCCATCTCTGTGAGCCTACCCCGCAACTACCAATTTGCCTCCAATAGTTTATATGGCGTAGGGTATCTGTTACGTTAATAATTATATTATCTATGCCTTAGCATTTTTTGGCCTAAAAAGTCCTCCAACGAACGCCTGTGAGAGGCGTGCCGGGAAATGTCAATAGACAAGCAAGATCATGCGCCGCAAATGGACATAGATAGGTCATACTCTCAGGAGAGCCCACACATATTCCGAGGCAAGCTTTAAAGTTAACATCTCAGGGCAGGCGAAAAGTTGGCCGTCCCAAGCAGACCTGGCGGTACTCAGTTGCCGAGATAAAGACTATCTAGCTAACCTGGACCGAAGTAAAGCGCGTAGCCAAAGACCGATCGCGATGGAGAAAGACTATTAAAGCCTTAATCATTATCAGCGTCGTCATCATCAGGTCTTTTTGTCTCCACTGCAGGAGCACGACCGGGCGACCGTCTTTGTACTACCAGAGTCCAAGCCGAGGCGAATAGGAAAATGAAAGAACAACTGAAGAAGCAGTATGAGATTCAGCAAGAAGTTCTTCAGGATAAGCTCAATAGGAAAGAGAATGAGGAAATATATCTTCATCATCATTATTAATCTTTACTGTAGGAGCACGACCCTCTCTGTACTACTAGAGCTATACTCACTACTTAGAGCAGCCAAAGGACTTGGCCTACACTCGCTGGCCAGACGGGTTGGAGAGGTCTCATTGATGTTTATAAGCTTCGTTTAGCTTGTATAAGCCTTCAGTCAAGTAAGTAATAGAGTCTCACCTAATTTAGCTTTGGTATCTTTCACATTCTTAATGTGTTCCTCAACCAGCTCAATTCGCTCTGCCTTGGCGGCATGCAGTTTTTTCATTTTTTTGATGGTGAAATTGTCCATAGTCTCTTCTACTTCCTATAATCAATACACATAGAAAACAGTAAAAATCGCGAGTCTATACATTTCGTCGTTCATCATTATTTCTACCGCATAACGTCCACTGCTAGACATAGGTATTATTAATTCTGTGACATAGGCCTCTCTCAAGGATTTCCGAAATGACCGATTTGGAGCGGCTTGCATCCAGCGGTTTTCAGCGACCTTGGTTAGGTCGTCAGACCACCTTGTGGGTGGGTGTCCTACGCTTTGCTTGCCAGTACAAGAACTTTTTTGCCCCAACAACTATCAAAAGCGGCCAAGTGCGAGTCGGACTCGCCCATAAAGCATAGCAAATAACATAATATAAAAGTCTTGCAGTATGTTTTTTTTTTTAATTTTTATATTTGAGTTGATTGAATGAAAGGTAAATTGCCGTTTACGATTTATGACGTATTAAAAAAAAACTACTTACTAGATCTCGTTCAAACCAATTTTCGCTGGTAGTTTTCATGGTAATGAACAACATATATTTTATTTAGTTTTATCATTCTCTTATTTTAGAAGTTACGGGGGGGGGGGACACACTTTTTTCCACTTTGGAAGTGTCTCTCGCGCAAAGTTTTCGGTTTAGAAAAAAATGCTAATAGAGACCTCAATATCATTTTTGAAGACCTATCTATAGATACCCCACACGTATGGGTTTGATGAAAAATAAATTTTTGAGTTTCAGTTCTAAGTATGGGGAACCCCCAAAATTTACTGTTTTTTTTCTATTTTTGTGTCAAAACCTTAATGCGGTTCACATAATACATCTACTTACCAAGTTTCAACAGTATAGGTCTTATAGTTTCGGAAAAAAGTGGCTGTGACATACGGACGGACAGACAGACAGACAGACATGACGAATCTATAAGGGTTCCGTTTTTGCCATTTGGCTACGGAACCCTAATAAAAAAAGAGGGTGGGCGAGAAAAAAAATAGAGATAAAAAAGTATGTCTGTCTATGTATGTTCACACTAATCTTTAAAACTACTGGACGGATGTTTACGTGGTTTTCAACTCAGAGTAACATATAGGCTTTATTTCATGAAAATTTTACATGAACAAAGATGCGGGCATCAGCTAGTGGTAAGTAAGTAGTTACCTAAATATTTTATAAGCCGGTTCATTGCTCGGATTCTTATCCAAATTAAATCATGTCATGAATGTCGTGGCAAATTTTTTCATCACGTGTTTATGAATTATTTAAATTTTACTCGAAAATTTGTACTTAAAAATTTGGTTTTTGGAGTTATTCAAAATGGCTAAGCCTTGCCTAAAGTGGTTGCAAACGTACCTAAATTCAAATAAAAAATTGAATATAGTCTAGTGTTGCCGAACAATCGATAGTTTTAATCGAAAAATGACAAACTATCGATTATTTATGTACTTAGTACCTATCAATAGTATCGACAGTTTATGTAGGATTTATTAAAAGCAATAGAATCAATAGTATCGGAAGTTTACTATCAATACTACCGGTTTAGCTTAAAATGCCGAGTCTAGCGATACAGGAATATCGAGCGAAAACTCTAATCAGATTTTTATCCCTAATGAGTGTGAGCGTTTTAGCTATTGCTGTTCTAAACGGCCAGAGCCCAGGGTCGTAAAACTCACGTAGTCACTTTGAGCGTTCTGGTGGTGGGCAAGACAGCGGAGAAAAGAATTTTGTCGTTTTTCGTGTGTATAAGTGGCCAACACTGGTGTCACAGTTTTCAGGCTGCCTCAAGGCATCTGACATAGCTTGACGACTGCCATACAATGATGACAGCCGGGACCAACGGCTTACCCGTGCCTTCCGTGCCGTGCCCTCAAAAAAAGAATTAAAAATAGTGATGATGTTGCTTGCATCCCCTATTGACATGATTCGCATTTCGCCCATTCCCTCGACCGGCTATTGCTATCTGCGCGGGAACAGAAGCTGAAACATTAAGTATTTTTCTTTCTTCTAGACCAGCATGGAAGATGGAAGAGAAAAAATACCTTATTATAATACTTGCACGCATCCCTCGCCGTCATGTAGTTGATGGTAATGTAATGGCAGAACTCTTGGATACACTTCTCTACCTCACACACGTCGACAGTGACCAGGGGAGGGGGGACGAGCTTGCAAACCTCCCCAGCATCTGGACCTAAATAAATAAAATATATTATTCACCCGTCTGCGAAAAACTACTATATAATAAAGTAGAATTTCCCATACAAAGTTCCACTTCCCTTATATTTCCATTAAATTGATGATTTACATACATACTATCACGTCTTTATCCCTAATGGGGCAGACAGAGCATTTTAGGTCTTGCGGTTCTATGCAGAACCCAGGGCCGCAAGACCCAAAAGCCACTTTTAGCGTCATGGTGGGCGAGAAGATGGAAAAGCAATCAATACAGTGATGGGTTGCTAGCCGCATCGCCTATAACATGATTTGCATTTTTGCCCATTCCCTCGATCGGCTTTTACGATCTGCTTGGGCAGAGAAGCAGCTGGTACATTCTAAGTTTTTTTTATTTCTCCCAGACCTGCATGGGAGGATTGATGATTTATGGCATGAAAATAAGTAAATACATAAACAAAAACAATAGAATATATAAATTTTACCTGTTTCTATAACAATAGTCTTTTCTTCTGGTTCTGCAAAAAAGAGTTGGAATGAGTACGATATGAACAAAAATCTGCTAGTATATGAATGAAACAAGATATTTTTTCAATACTAAAAACAGACTTAACGCTCATCTATTCAATTTATTTTAATAAAATTTATACGGGATAACCTCGCAAGTTTGACCTTTCAAACAAAAATATACTTTTTTAAATAGCTCCAGCCGTATTTGAGTAATCGGGAACATACAAAAAAATCGCATTGATAACCTACTTCTTTTTTGAAGTCGGTTAAAAACGATGGGAGACATCACTTTCAACCAATACAAACATACATTATAGTGTTTTTTATTCCTATAGAGCAGCCAGGCATTTTTGGGTCTTGCGACTTTAGAGAGTTCCCTTACCCTAGACAGAATCAGACTTTTTCATACAAACATAGTCTAGCTTTTATTTTAAAACGACGTGCCAGATTTGGGTAAAATTTTGTAATTTAATATAAATTTCACATGTGTAGGCATATAACTGGTTTTTACTGTCAAAATATGGACTTAAAGGAGAATATAGTTTATATATCATTTTTGACCATCATTATGGGCAACTTCTACACCCTTACAGTTTCTTTCAAGTTCATATTTTGAATTTCAAAACTAGTTATATGCCTAGATGTATGCAATTTCTTTGAAATCACAAAATTTTACCGAAATCTGACAAGTAATTTCAAAATAAAAATTAGACTACGTTTGTTTGAAAATGTCTATGGTAAGGGGATTCTACGTGATGGTGAGTGAGAAGATCAAAAAAGGTTTTAAAAATAGTGATGGGTTGCTAGTTGCCAGCCGCATTCGCATGTTCACCCACCCTCTCGAACGTTATTACAATCTGCACGGGAAAGGAAGCAGCTGGTATACTTTAGTTCTTTCTTCATTCTAATCAGCATGGAAGAGATTGTTTAACCCCCGACAAAAAGAGAGAAGGTATAAGTTTGACTTGACGTCAGTTTGTCTGTGGCATCGTGGCTCTTGAACGGATGGACATGGATTTCGATGCATTTTTTTGCGTGAAAGCAAATTTCCCTGCGGTTGTTCTCAGCTATATTGATGGAAATCGGTTCTGCTATAGCGCTTCAAAAGTTATGGAGGTGAGGTTAACGCTTGAAAGTCGGTTTTTTTTTTAATTTGCATAACAAAAACTTGTTAAGTTTCTGCATGACTAACTAACCGACAGGTTTCCCATCCAAACTGCACTTCTTAGGCGAGCGCTGCGTCGAAACCCTATCATCATCTTTTACAAAGTACTGTTTGATATTTTTAATAAACTTCTGCCCAGATTCCTTGAAGGTCATGTTCTCCTGGTATAATACGGCTATGAAGTCGTCAAACCATGGCGCGTTCATCGACAGCCAGTCGCGGACTTCTGGCGATTCTCTGGAAAGAGATATACCGTCTTATTATAAAACGCAGACTAACTTTGTTACTAGGTTTAAACCATTATCCGACCAAATCAAGTTGACATTTTCAGATGAGACACTGGCATATTACTAGATGTCAACTTAATTTGATCGGATAATGGTTTAAACCTAGTAACAAAGTTAGTTTGCGTTTTGTAATAAGACGGGTAGAGAGTTAAGACTCTGTCACAGAATTAATTTATGTATTATATACAGAACTCCTGAGGTCCCTCGCAGTATGATATGCGTCCCCGTCCCCCGTTTTTGCCTTGTGGAGGGTTTTGAGTGGTCGGTGCGGACGCCTGAAGTGCTATTTCTGAAACGCGGAGTCACCTAAACGAATGGTTTTTCCATATAAAAAATCGTTCGTTTAGTGACTACGCGTTTGAAAAATAGCACCTCTGGTCGCGTCGACGAGGCGAGAACGGGGAAGAATGCGGGTACGGGGGATGGGTATGCATATTGCGCGTTACCTAAGGAGATTCCTTTCTATATGTAATACTTACTTATATTAATTCTGTGCCGTGGGAGTAAGTACATATGCATTATTTCTTAGGCGTCATCCGCGCTTGGATGGGGTGATAAGCATAAAAATTCAAAGTTAATCCTGCCATCGAATGGCACACATCAAGGTAGAAGCCTTTTTGCCATTGCTTGAACATGTTCGCAACTTACATTCACAAACTAAACGAATAAACAATTCAAAACTTATGTTGTATTGGGGCATATAAAATAGGTGCCCAAAGAGGGAAAGTTAATATCTACTTCATCTCGATTTATTTGGTGATTGCTTACAAAATTGGCGTATCGACTTCTCTGCCTACCACGCAAGAGATAGATACAGCGTGGAGATACACATTATACATTGAACGGAATGGCACCAATAATAATATTTGCCGTGTTGTTTCCGGCAGAGTAGAATACGGCCACTCCAAGGCCTCCCGTGGATGTCGTAGAAGGCGACTTATGAAATACAAGCTAAACAAAGCTTATAAACATTAATGGGACCTCTCCAACACGTCTGGTTAGCGAGGAGAGCGTAGGCCAAGTGCTCTGGCTGCACTCGTTAAGTATAGCTCTGGTAGTACAGGGAGGGTCGTGCTACTGCAGTGGAGACAAAAAGACCTGAAGATGATGTCAAAAGACAGCCGCTGTTTATGGATGATCACCATAGTCAGTCAAAAAAGCGGCTGGTTACCGACTGGCTAACTCTGACTAGCTGATATGATACAACCGGAAATCGAATAATGACGACCTCCGTGGCGTAGTGCTCACTATGCTAGTCCGCCACCCAGAGGTCCCAGGTTTGATCCCCGGTCAGGGCAAGTTGGAAAATGGCCTTATTCAAATTGTCCTGGGTCTTGAATGTTTATCTATATATGTATTTGTTATAAAATAAAGTATCGTTAAGCTAGTAAGTATCCTTAAACACAAGACTCGAACTTAGTTTGGGGTTAGCTCAATCAGTGTTATTTGTAGATGCCTATATATTTATTTATTTATTTATACCTAC
Organism: Acrobasis consociella; assembly: GCA_963555685.1. Lineage (NCBI taxonomy): Eukaryota > Metazoa > Arthropoda > Insecta > Lepidoptera > Pyralidae > Acrobasis > Acrobasis consociella. Next base: position 6,126,434 of record OY743127.1, read on the forward strand.
CCTTAGGCCCAACGTAGACGACAGACTAATCCGTAACGCAATTTTTAGTCTGTGAAAATAGAACCCATGCAATCATATGCAGTAACGCACACGGTGCGCGCCGGACTTTTTGCGCGTCTTGCTGTTTGCGCGTTGGGCCTTAGATTTGTGAGACTTAGTTTACTTACTTGGCAAACATAGCGAAGCCCCCCGCGAGGACGCACAAGGCAATGGTCCCCCACAGGAGGCGTTGGTCTGGCGGTTTGGGAGGGGGTGGAGGGGGTGGTGGGGGACAGGTGTCTCGCTCTTTGATCCTGTACTTCTGCTGCAGGGGGGGGAGCCTGGATACGGACACTACTTGGATCTCGAGAGAACGGCACCGGTGCTGTGGAATGTTAGATACGAAGTCTGTATTGCGCACGCATTGTGTGTGAGTGCGCATACTAGCGCTTTCGCAAGTAAAGCGACACCAGGCGTGGTCCGCACTAGGATGGGTGACCTCAAGTGGCATTAAAATTTTCTCGAGCTCCTCCGTGCTTCGGAAGGCACGTATAAGCCGTTGGTCCCCGCTGTCATCATTGTATGGCAGTCGTCAAGCTATGTCAGATGCCTTTAGGCAGCCTGAAAATCTGACACTAGTGTTGGCCATTAGTGCCATTACTCACACGAAAAAAAAGGTACTACATATTCATCATTATCATTATCATTTCAGCCGCATAACGTCCACTGCTGGACATAGGCCTCTTCCAAAGATTTTCAAAATGACCGATCAAGAGCGGCCTGCATCCAGCGCTTTCCAGCGACCCTGGTCAGGTCATCTGACCACCTTGTAGGTGGGTGCCCTACGCTTCGCTTGCCAGTACGCGGTCGCCATTCAAGAACCTTTTTGCCCCATCGGCCAACGGTTCGTCGCGCTATGTACTACATATTACGTGGAAGGAACATACCCGTCATAAATCAAACCACGGGCTGTACTAGATCACTATATAAATGGTAAAAACATAACAAAATGACAGTCAAAAACCCAAATAAAAATTGGACATTCCCGTACGAAATGCCCGGGCGGCTAAACACTTTAATACGAAAATGCCGATTTTGTTACAAAAAATTACTGTTATTTTGATTTATTATACCTACTGTAGTGATATATAGTATAGCCCATGGTTCGTTTTATTACGGGTATGACCCTCCCACATTGTCCAACTAATGTTCTTTCATGCTGGTTTGGGAAAAAAGTAAAAACTATTCCGCTCCCCGTAAAAGTATTACATAGCATTATACTCACTTTCTCGCATCGCTCCGCTACCTAGCTCTACTTCAGTAAACAACAGATATACATGTTTCAATCCTCAGTCCTAACATCTCCTGAATAGCTCTACGGGAAAATCTTGGGATAAAAGCTATCCTATATCCATCCCGAGTCTCAAACTATGTCCATACCTACCTACCGACTAAATCGATCCAGCCATTCTTGAGTTAAAGATGACGTAAGTTGTTTTATTTACATACACACTGCTTTTTTCGACCTCAGTGGCTTAGTGGTCAGCGTTTCAGGCAGTCACACCGGAGGTCCAGGGTTCGATTTAATCTATATCTATACATATAATAAAACAGTAATAAAAAGTGTGTCTGTACATTAAATATATTTCCAAAAAAAATATTGGGGGCGATAGAGACGTAGTAATAAAGTAAGAATTTAAAAAAAAATGTCTGTCTGTTTGTCTGTTTGTACACGCTAATCTCCGGAAATACTGGACGGATTCGAATGAAACTTTTTTTTGTTATATAGCTATTAACCCTTTAACCGCGAGCGTCACATATATGTGACAAACATTGTCGGGCCCATTCCGCCAAGGTCACATATTTGTGACAAACAAAAAAAGCTCGTATGGCACATAACTTACGTATCCATATCCGTTTTTGGTTGTAGATAGGTATGTTAGATTTACCATGTCTCGCGCTGGGGGCACGACAACTGATATTAAAGTCTCGCGGTGAAAAGGTTAAGCCTGGGCAACATATAGGGTATAAATGATTTTGGTAAATGGAACGCCTGATGCAGAACCATAATGGTCCAGCTAAACTATAAGAGATATAAAAATGCCGCCTTAGTAAAAGTTGTTCAGCTTGATGAGCATTTTCCAGAGACAAAGTTTTATTTAAACAGTAAAATATGAAAAAAACGGATACTTACGAGTAGTATTCTCCCGTTTTGTGCTAAATTTGTTACCCTGTACATATTTCTTTATCGTAAACAGTGTTTACAAAGTTGTTCAGCATGCTTGTTGTGTTTTGATCTATTCATTTTTGTTTTGTATTCCTTGTCAAATATGACAACATCATTGAAGTCAGAAGAAAATGTGACATTCCAGGAAACTACCAGCATTACGGTGACTTAGTAGAGATTTGTGCGATGAGGTCACCTTTCTTTATTTAAAATCTCTTTTTCTTTATTGTGTATCGTATTTCCATCGAAAACAGACTTAAATAATGATTTTTTAATTACATTTTTGTTCAAGCTTTTATTGAGGCAAAGTACTCGATAAGACAAATGAAATAAGCCCCAACTCGATGGAGTTGCATAGTTTAATTACCGAGTCCCATCGACCACCTCCCACCTCCGTGATCAGACAGGCATCGTCTACCATAAAGTGCTCGTCGAGTCAAATCAAAAACGTCTAACTGGTTCCGTCGAATATATCCGACCCTATCAGAACAGCTCATTGACATTGCACGGCTCCATAATTGAACAGCATTCACCTGTAATGCAACGTTACAGATTCGAGCATTACATCAGTGAGGGAGGAAACCCGAGCATTACAGTCCGCAAGCTGTAATGATACACAATCTGCAATATTTTGATACACCTTGTAACAGTGGCTCACATTGCATACTTTTTACATAAATAATATGGTTGACTGGGAGAGAACGCTCTTAGCGTTAACTAAGTCCGCCAATTGTAAGCAATTTTATTTGTGGATCAATAAAGTTTGAATAAATAAATAATGTCGAATTAATATTGCCGCGCTCAGCACTACGACCGCTTCGTCTGATATAAGGTTTAGGTTTAAAGAAATTTATCCTCAAAAAATACAAGATATCACTTACTTGAGTTACATGCTGGGACATATTTTAGCCTGTCGTTCGCAATTGACACAGTATACACTTAACACATTCACTCACATTTCGTCTGTTCACAAATTCGCAGTATTTTAGAAATCTTAGGTTCAATTAATGTTCGACAATATGCCGCGCATAACATCAATGGCGAGTATATCACTCGCCTTCGATTTGCCGACGATATTGTGGTCATGGCAGAATCGATGGAAGACCTAAGTACTATGCTCGGAGACCTAAATCGAGTTTCCCAACAAGTGGGCCTTAAAATGAACATGGACAAAACGAAAGTAATGTCGAATGTCCATGTTGCGCCCCTAGCTGTTTGTGTTGGGAGCTCCACCCTCGAAGTTGTAGACCAGTATATCTACCTGGGTCAATTGATCCAGGCAGGAAGTTCCAGCTTCGAGGAAGAGATCTTTCGACGAATCCGACTCGGCTGGGCAGCGTTCGGGAGGCTACGCAATGTCTTCTCGTCCAAAATACCTCTGTGCCTCAAGACTAAGGTCTACAACCAATGTGTGTTACCAGTGATGACTTATGGCTCCGAAACGTGGTCCCTTACTATGGGTCTCATAAGAAAGCTCAAGGTCGCTCAACGCGCTATGGAGAGGGCTATGCTCGGTGTTTCCCTACGTGATCGAATCAGAAATGAGGAAATCCGTAGGAGAACAAAAGTCACTGACATAGCCAAGCGGATTAGCTCGTTGAAGTGGCAGTGGGCGGGACACATAACGCGACGAACCGATGGCCGATGGGGCAAAAAGGTTCTTGAATGGCGACCGCGTACTGGCAAGCGAAGCGTAGGGCACCCACCTACAAGGTGGTCAGATGACCTGACCAGGGTCGCTGGAAAGCGCTGGATGCAGGCCGCTCTTGATCGGTCATTTTGGAAATCTTTGGGGGAGGCCTATATCCAGCAGTGGACGTTATGCGGCTGGAATGATGAATATGCCGCGCAAGTTTTGATTTGAATGCGTTAAATGATATTACGAAATGAACTAAATGCTCAAATTCGAATTTATGTTACATTACAGTTGAATGCTCATTACACAGGGAGGTAGTATTGTAACGTAATGCTCAAAAATCGAATCTGTAAAGTTACATTATATTGCCTATAGGCGAATTCTCCTTGTAAGAGACCACCTTTATGTAAATGAAGGAATAAAACGAACCGATTGAAATAAAAATCATCTTTTAATTTAAATAACATACATTTTATTGTTATATTTACATAAATTACTAAAATTATGAACCTGGTATTGTATCGCTGGCACCATAATTTTACGCCCGGATGGAATAAATGCGAGCATTTAAATATTTAAAAAAAAAACTAAATTGTCTATGCCTAGAACCTAGTCGCAGCGATTTTTTTACACTTCCGTTTATTGTATTATTTTTTTTGTTTTTTCTGTATGTCTCATACCAAAACAGATGAAAGTTGATTTAACAAAAACGTAATATTCTGTATAAACAACAATGTATCAAAAACATAACCTCAAAATTATAATTTTAAGCAATTCACTTTCAACTACCAATACAAATAAGGCTTTATGTGCGGTAACAAACAGTTCATATTTGCACAATACTGTTATAAAGACTTAACTACAATGACGTAGACTGAAAAAAAAAATTTGATCTGTTAGCGCATCGCCACACCAAGTCGAATTTATGTGACCGAAATTTTATCAATGATGCATGAGAATTTACGTTGCGTTTTGACGTTACGGTAAATTCGGTTTGAAATTTTGCAGCTACTGTTTCGGCATTTATATATGAATGCCCCTCCCGAATATCGGACCGCCGAAATTCGGCGACGTAATTTCAGCTCATGTGAAAACCGTGCAAGTTTTTAACTTGATGCATTCAAACCAACGAAAGCTACTATAACTTTATCTTAATCATTTCGATCGTGATTTCACTTGAATATTTTCATCGCATTTTTCATTGAATACTCTTACTAAACTGCGAAAAGACAATGTAAAGTAAAATAATCAAGGTCCTTTACTTGAATAATCACAAAAATTTTGGATGCCATGAAAACACGACGCCTTGTCACTGTGTAGTGACAAAGGTGCATGATCTATCGCTATCTCTTTTTTTCCTTTGTTTGAATAACAAGGCGATAAAGACCGCGATAGAAAATTACCGCCGTTTCAGAATCACAATAACAGTAAAGAAAATCGCAACCACATAGCAAAATAAAAAAAAAACAAGAAATAAAGATAGGCTCTAAAGGACTTGTAGGTATCCCGAGCTGTAAAATAATTTAAAAAAACACATGTAAAAATGTCCATTAACAAAAACAGTTTATGAAAGAAATAAGTAGAACGTACAATATTAAAGATTTCAAAACGAACCGCAATAATTTTCAGATTTCGCACGAATAACAAAAATAAAGTGACATATCTAGTCAAAAGTCTTTTTAATCTATGGCGCAGGTAATCCAAGCGACGAATTTTTCTAGCTTATTATGCACATCAGTCATAAGAAGCCAGCAATTTTTTTTATATATATTTCGCCATTAAGTAGGTATAATGACATCTCTGATTTTCGTCACACAAGATTTTCGTCATTCGTCATTGAAATAATCAGCAGTTCGCATTGAACCTGTTTTCGAAAATTAATTTTTATAAGCCTTTTTTGTAAGAACATTAAACTTTATTTTCAGACCCAGCAAACAGAAACTCAGATTTGCGTGGCCTTAATTAGGGTATTTCAATGACCTTTACCAACTACTTTTACCTTTTTCAATTACCTTTTAGCTTTATCATAAATCTATCTCAATAACAAAATTTATGCTCATCCGAACATCGAGAAGACTAATCAAATTTAGCTCAGAAGTTTTGACCTAATCTACAAAGGCAAAAACATTGTAAAATTAAGTTGACAAGTGTGGTTGCGTAAAATTTCAAAAACATTGAACATTAAATAAATTTATCAGACCGCCAAATTGCAAGTGTAAATTACCTTTACAAGAACTAGTACGCGAGTAAAGAACGTTGACTATACTACGATACGTTAGGCGTTTATAATGCGTCACAGGATTCTTGACGATACTGGTATGACCGTGATTCTTCTTGACTGTAATCTGAAACAAGAGAAATTGATTAGTTAAGACACTTTTATGATAAGATAATCTTAGGATATGATACTCTTAGCATAAGATACCTTTAGGATAAGATACTCTTAGGATAAGATACTTTTATTACAACGAAGAGAAGGAGGCGTGGACGAAGACAGGCCTGTGCTAAGCAGCGGCCAATGGTGGAAGGGTGATGACGTAAGACTCTTTAAAAATCGCGGATTTTCCTTCTCTAAAAAAAGAAGAATAATATACATGTCTGTTCGATTTTTTTACTGCTTATAAGCATCGATTTTTAATGTATCGTACCCAAAGGGTAAAAACGGGACCCTATTACTAAGACTTCGCAGTCCGTCTGTCTGTCCGTCTGTCTGTCACCAGGCTGTATCTCAGGAATCACGATAGCTAGACGGCTATATATAGCTAGCGGAAGGATCAATCCATTCAACGTTAGATGAATAGATTGATCCTTTAGCCGCTTTAATCGCCTGCGGGGCAAAGGGGCGTGGGGAGGGGATTGTACATACGGTGAGGCCGGGTGTGCCGTCCAGCAGTGGATGTAAAGAAGCCAACTCACCGACTACTTGTACAGCTTGCCGGAGACGGAGGCGTGCGCCATGACGGCCTCGGCGGCCTGGCGCACCTCGAGGTGCCGCCTTGCGTCCTGCGCCCACGGCGCGGCGGCGGCCCGCGGCGCGCCCTGCAGCAGGTTCACGTAGCGCAGCGCCGACGACATGTCGCCGCGGTCCATGTAGTACCTGGGGGGGGCAAGCGTGCGCGTCTAAGACCTCTGCACTAAGAAGGTATACGAACTCTTTTCATACATAAAATATACTGAAACTATTTTTAGTGTGTATTCAGTCCGTAAGAGTGAACAACTTTCGCCAAGAAACAAAGATATGTCGAAATATGAAAAATAATTTTTGGCTTACCATATAAACTCGAATCAGTTGACCGAGCAACTTGTATGAGAGGCCAAAATTACTTTTTATATTTCGATACGTGTTCCTTAAGAAAAGTATACTTACAATGCTTGCTTATAAATACTTTAATAGTACAGTCAATGACGGTTTTCACCTTTGATTTGGTTGAATCTTCATCGATATTCATGAAAATTGGTGAGTGGATACCTTAAGAAACAAGTGTGACATAGTGCCAACTTGCGCTTTTGCCCCGGGGGGTGCCACGGAGTAAAAAAAATTCTATGTCTATGGGTGCCACAACCTCAGAAATCGATAGAGAGACAAATTCTAAGCAAAATTTGATATATAAAGTTTTTGAAATAAATCATATTTATTACTTTCTGAGTTATTAAAGGTCAAAGCTTGTGATTTTTCGGTTTTTCATAATTAAATTAAAAATTGAAACTAATAAAAAACAAACAAATCCGTACTTTGAAAAACCTTCTAATATTCATTCAAAGCTATAAGTAATTGGATGTTTTTTTTTTCAGCGAGTACTTAAATCTCAGCATTCAAACTTAAATAACGGGAAACCGATGCATTTTATGACATATACTTCCTGAACACTTTTTAAAGTACTCGAAAAGAACTTCCTTATGAGCACTGTAAAAACTTAAAAGCATCAAAACAGGGACCGGAACCGCTTACCTTTTGAAGGGTTTTCGTTGGGGTTTTTGATCGACTGGTTTTCGTAAACCCTAATGATTTGTTAACCATATCATTTGCTTACCCTGACAAAAGGCTTACTAATACGATACAGTTAATTCAACTAAGCACTAACTAATATCGCAAAACCCTATGATAGGCTTACCCTATCAATATTATTTATACGGCCTCAAGCAATTTAATCTTTATTTGAATGGCATACAACACGAAACTGCCTGTGCAAACAGTTTATAGGGTTAGCGAGACGACGCATCGGGCTAGAAAAAGAAGGCAGGCTTTGTGGATGTCCAAACAGCCATTTAATAATTATACTAATTGCATTCTCATAAGACTTATATTACATTGTTTACTTTGTCAATCAGAAAATCGATTGTGATTTTTATCACAAATCGATTAACTTAAATGTTAATCGATCGTATGGTTAGCGAGCGCGGAGTGAGCGAGCGAGACCACAGATATAAAATCGATGAGTATGAGCGAGACGATCATGGCGGCGGCGTGCGTCTTCAATAAATCGTTTAAATCGTAGTGAGCGGTTTCTTTGAATCGGTTTGAATTTCCCATCACTAAAATTGCGTCTGACGTCACAGTAGGCATTAAAAAAGTTGGCACGCTTGGTTTCCATACAAATCTTGATACGTGCGTTATCTATTACATCTATATCTGTGGAGTTACTCCATCGATAGACTTATCAAATAAAGGGGTTTTCCGGTCCCTGCATAAAAATCGAGCAAGTTATGATAAAAATAAGATGACACTTTTGATTTTTTTTGGAAAAAACGAAAAGTAAAACCTAATTAAAAATTCTAATGTATGGTTATCCCTTAAGAACTTTCTTTTGTTTTAGCATAAGTGATGACCTCAAAAATTTTGCTCAGTTTAGAATGCTTATTTTTGAAAATAGTATGATTTAATAAAATCTTTTTAAAATAACTTCAATAAATATTGGATATTCGTTTAAAATGATGCAGAACGAAATTTGAGTTCTTATTTTAAAAAAGATTATGGTTTTATTTTTATATTTAAAAGATGAAAACAACCGAGATGGAGGCGTTTAAAGCCTAACTTTTACTACGAGAACCATGTAACCGGGACTCTTAACCAAAAATATGTTTTGGTTAATATTTTACTTTAATTACATATACTGTGTATGCACAGTAAATTAGCCTTTTATATTATGGAGAAGCACAGCATAGATGTAAAAACTTACCTTGCCCTTTGCATGATGTCATGGGTGTCTAAATTGGTAAAGTCTGTAGGTTTGTTGTCCAACTCATCTTTAGGTATCTCTCCCAACTGAAACAGATGATTACCGCTATTATTGTAGTTTTTAGGGTTCCGTACCCAAAGGGTAAAAACGGGACCCTATTACTGAGACTTCGCTGTCTGTCCGTCTGTCTGTCACCAGGCTGTATCTCAAGAACCGCGATAGCTAGACAGTTGAAAATTCACAAATTATGTATTTCTGTTGCCGCTATAACAACAAATACTAAAAACAAAATAAAATCATTATTTAAGGGGGGCTCCCATACAACAAACGCGTTTTTTGCCCTTTTTTGCTCGATATCATGATGGCAACAGGTAGGCACTTGAAATATTCACAAAATACTCAGTTGTATTTTTAATTTTAATCATCTTCCTCTCCTTATCCCACATTATGTGGGGTCGGGACAACATGTAAGTTTCTTCCATTTTCCCCTATCCTGAGCCAGCTCCGATGTTATATTCCGTTTTCCCATATCCTCCCTCACACATTCCAACCACCTTTTCTTTGGCCTCCCTCTATTTATTTTCCCATTAACTTTCATATTCAACACTCTTTTAGTGACATGACTTTCTTCTCTCCTCAATACATGCCCATACCATCCTAACCTACTACTTCGCAACTTCTCTGTAATTGGGGCTACTTTCACACTTCCTCTTACGTACTCATTTCTTATCTTATCCATTTTAGTCACACCACTCATCCACCTCAACATTCTCATCTCCGCTACATGCAAACGTCTTTCATCCATCACCTTGGTTGCCCAGCACTCAGCACCATACATAATGACAGGTCTTATTATGCTCTTATAGATCTTGCCTCTGAGCCTAAGGGGCATGCGAGAGTCACAAATTACTCCGGTTACCTGTCGCCACTTCATCCATCCTGCGTTTATGCGCCCATTAATGTCTCGGTCTATATTGCCGTCGCAAGAGACCCGAGGTATCGGAAGTCGGAGCAGACTGGTAGGGATGCACCATCTAAGGCAATTGACTCAAAACCGGAGGGACCTCCAAAATCAGCAAAAAATTGCTGGGTTTTGGTCCTGCTTATTTTAAAACCGAATATTTTTTTTTGTGTGTTAGTGGCTAACACTGTATTCAGGCTGTCTAAAGGCATCTGACATATCTTGGCGTCTGCCATACAATGATGACAGCCGGGACCAACGGCTTATACGTGCCTTCCGAAGCACAGAGCTCGAGAAAATTTTTAAGCCACTTGTGGTCACCCATCCAAGTGCGGACCACGCCCGGTGTCGCTTTACTTGCGAAAGCGATTGTAGTGCGCACTCCCGCCGGGCCACCGAGCTCCTCAATAAAGGCACATCATTGCTATATGCCGTGTGGTGCCTTGGTGTAAAACTAGTTTTAACTATGTAGTTATTAAGCAGTCCTGTAAAATTACCCCAATAAAATACTTTTTTTTTCTTTCTTTCTAATATAAACTTACGCTTTGAAACAATAGTTTGGACTGCAACCACGAGAGGAAGTAGATCGGTAAACTGGCGCCCTCTCGGCCTACGAGAGCTACTTTCAGCGCAGTTTTTTCTAGCTGGAAAAAATATAGATCTTAAAGTTAGCTGTTTTGTTAAACGTAATTACAAAATGCCTTGGTGTATGTTAAGATACTACACTAATAATTCAAAGAACAATGCAAAATTTAACGAAAAATTTTTCATTGATAATTAGACTTCACTGTCTGAAAATTAAATACGGATACACGAAAAATCTTATAATAAGGGCCTTCGCTAAGTTACGCGGGCGCACGCGGCGGGTTCAGTCTATCTCTGTCACAAACGCTACGTGCGACAGAGACAAGTGACCCGCGACGGATTCTGCTATCTCTTTCGCATTTAGAGTTTGTGACAGAGATAGACCGAAACCCGCTGCGTGCGCCCGCGAACCTTAGCGAAGGCCCTAATAGTTTTAGTTTTTGCTTTTAAAGTTCGGAACTGTAAAAAAAATATATTTACTTACCACATAGAATCTGTCCCGTAGAGCTTTCTCAGTGGCGATTCCCTTTTCACGGGTTTCGTCAGGAATGCCTTTCAGCACGGATTGTACTAATTTATCGTCTTTACCTGAATATATAAAGAACAATATATACTTTTTTTATTTATTTATTTAACTTCATTACAATACACATGTAAATGGCGGACTTAAAGCCAGGGGCCTTTTCTACCAGTCAACCAACAGGTGATGCTGAGAAAGTAACCTTTTGGAGTAAGTACAACAGAAACTAACTAACTATCAACATATACGACTCTTGAACTCCTTACTATTTGATATATGGAAGTTTCAAACCTGTGAATCTCTGGATCAGGTGAAAGTACGCTTGCTACAAAACCTGCAGATCCTACTTTTCATACATTCATATTATGCCTGTTTCATACTTTCATCGTCATCATCTGATCTTTTTGTCTCCACTGCAGAAGCACGACCCTTTCTGTACTACCAGACCGATACTTGGCCAGAGCAGCCAGAGGACTTTGGCCTACACTCTCCACGTTGGCCAGATGGTTGGAGAGGTCTCATTGATGTTTATAATCTTTCTTTAGCTTGTATTTCCTAAGTCGCCTTCTACGACATACAAGGGAGGACTTGTGGCTCTATTCTACTCTGCCGGAAACCACACGACAATTTTAGTTTCATACTTTACATGTATGCAATAAATAACACTGATAATATCATGAAAAAGGCTTACCCTCATTTTCAAGTGCCTTGATTTCGTTCTCGATCTTAGTCTCTGCCTGCGGTCGTCGAGTGGTCGCCAAAGCCCTGCTTATCGCCCATAGACAACGATCTACGCGCCTCCGCTTCCGCTTTCTATCTTATAATAAGTATCTAGAGTGCAATTTCACATACCTGCAACTTCAAGTGTCTTGATTTCGTTCTCGATCTTAGTCTCTGCCTGCGGTCGTCGAGTGGTCGCCAAAGCCTCTCTTATCGCCCATAGAGACTGCAATCGACGAGCCTCCGCTTCCGATTTCGATCTTATAATAATGTCACTAGAGTCTAAAGTGCAATATGACATACCTGCTTCTTCAAGTGCCTTGATTTCGTTCTCGACCTTAGTCTCTGCCTGTGGTCGTCGAGTTGTCGCCAGTAAAGCCTCGCTGGCCGCCCATAGAGACTGCGACCTACGCGCCTCCGATTCCGCTTTCGCCCGCTCTGAAATGTGGAAGGGAAAGTCACCGGAAGTCATACCTTGGTCACATAATTAATGTAAGTATTACATACAGAAAGGAATCTCCTAAGGTCCCGCGCAATATGCATCCCCGTTCCCCGCCCCCGCACCTCTCCCCCGTTGTCGCCTTGTCGAGGCGGTCAGGCGTCCGCAGCCGACCACTCAAACAAGGTTCGAAAATTATACAAAAATTTTATTGTCGATTCAGCTTTTTGAAATTTTTCAAAAAGTTAAGGGGTTAAAATTAAAAAAAAAACATTATTCAGCAATTTCGATTTTTTCAAAAATGTCATAAACCTTTCTTGTCTGAACAACTTTTTTATTCGTCAAACTTAAATTACTCGAGGTCAACAGGTCACAGAGCCACTAGTCATTTTCTGACTCCTTCCACTTCCGTCATCGGAAAGCAAACTCACGTTTGAGCGTTTGCTCGATGGCCTTCAGTTTCCCGGCCATCGCCGCCAGCTCCTTCTTGAACGCCACCCGCTCTTTCTCAAGTTGCTCCGATACGCGGCGGTTGAACTTTGCCATCACCTGAAACGTCACATTGTAAGGTTATTATCACCTAAAACATCACCATCATTATTTCAGCCGCATAACGTCCACTGCTGGACATAGGCCCCTCCAAGAGATTTCCGAAATGACCGATCAAGAGCGGCCTGCATCCATATGTTTATTTTTTGGTACGCTTTTCAGCGGATCCTTGGGGACCCGGTCCTTTGAGGCGTTCATGGGACTAAGCAAACATGAAGAGGCCTTTTAGTACCTTTTTATGTATAAGTGAGATAACTGCATCTGTGGTCTATCCCTTCATGCCTACTTATACTTATTTCTCTACTTTGTCACTAGATGGCGCTTTATAGTAATAATTAAAACATTAAAATCTTTTATTTCTATTATTTAAGTAAAGTAATACTCTAATTAATTAAGTATGACTTATATGAAATGCAATAAATATTTTTAAAGCATATTCAACACTTCTTTGTCACGTTTTTGTTAGTCGTGTGTGCTGCCATCTCTGTGTGCCTACCCGCAACTCCAGTATTGCCTACTTACGGGTCCTCCAATAGTTTCTATGACGTGGGTATCTGTCACGTTAACTTTGCCTTAATATACTATTGAAGTGCAGGGACGGACAGTCCTCCACAACTGCCGAACTGTTCCCAGGGAGGAATTTACTTGGTTTATTGCGGAAATACGATATAACATTATTTGTAAAATGAAAAGGTACAGCGGATGTCGTAGAAGGCTATTTAAGAAATAAAAGCTAAACAAAGCTTATTAAAATCAATGAGACCTCCCCAACCCGTCTGGCCAGCGTGGAGAGTGTAAGACAAATTCTCTGACTGCTGTAAGTATAGCTCTAGTAGTTCAGAGAGGGTCGTGCTCCTGCAATTCCTGCAATGGAGATTAAAAAGACCTTATAATAATGATAATGAAGATATATTACCTCCTTCTCTTTCCTGTTGAGCTTATCCTGAAGAACTTCTTGCTGAATCTCATACTGCTTCTTCAGTTGTTCTTTCATTTTCCTATTCGCCTCGGCTTGGGTTTCTAAGCTCTGTAAATATTCATACCTACATTAATAGTAATATATCTATACACCTATCTATATTTAATCGAAGAAACTGGCTAGCTGACGATATATATTAACTGACTGATCAATCAATCAACATAGAAACGTTCATTTTATAGCGAATGATGTGTGCACTAAGGGATTTTTGGAAATTCATCCCCTAAGTGGTTGAAATGAGGGTTGAAAGTTTGTATGAAACTTGGTCAATTTTGAAGTAAGAAATGCAAAAAATTACATGACCTTATGGTTATAAACAAAGTTTAGTGTATCACTATTTTTAAAAAGATAATTCTAGGGGGTAAAGTAAGGGGTGAAATCATATCTACTTTAAAGAGCTAAGCTCTTATGAGTGGCCTTGAGTGGAGAAAAACAAACAGTGACGATAAGTACAAAAGTGCTATTTTTGAAACGCGGAGTCGCCTAAACGAATGGTTTTTTCATACAAAAAGCCGTTTGTTTAGTGACTAAGTGTTCAAAAATGGCACCGCAAGGGTGTATCTCCAAATGTGGAACGCCAGACGGACGCTACTGCGTATCCGCTTTTCAGTGTCAAACAACTTTGAGCATTAACGTATGATGATAAAGTCTAATTTGGTTCGTTACCTTTTTCTGGTATTCCTGCTCTTTCTTAAACCTCTCTTGCTGGATGACGTCATCAACTTTGGCGTTTATGATGTCTTTATCGTTGTGACCTACAACAGAATGGGTACTTTCCTGTATCAAAATTTAATTATAGGAAAAAAAACGTCAATCAATCAGTCTTGTAGATGATATAATAAATAAACAACGTCTATCATGTATACTGACCACCTCCGTGGCGTAGTGGTCACCATGCTAGTCCGCCACCCAGAGGTCCCGGGTTCGATTCCCGGTCAGTGCAAGTTGGAAAATGGCCTTTTTCAAATTGTCCTGGGTCTTGGATGTTTATCTATATATGTATTTGTTATAAAATATAGTATCATTGAGTTAGTATCTCGAACTTACTTTGGGGCTAGCTCGATCAGTGTAATTTGTGCCTATATATTTATTTATTTATTTATTTAATGAAACTATTTTAAGAGTAAATTCAGTCCATGAAACTGAACACCTTCCCTCAAGGAACATGTATTGAAAAATGAAAAATTATTTTAGGATTTCCATACAAACTCGACTGATCGGTCAACTTGTATGGGAGGCCAAAAATATTTTTCATATTTCGATACGTTCCTTGGGAAAAGTTGTTCGGTATCACAGAAATTTACTCTTGAAATAGTTTTAGTATATTTTGTTAGAATATTTACCTAGCATATTATTTAAGGGGAAAGAAAAAGGCCAAAAGCTCTCTCTGGCTCCGAAGCATCACAGCTAATAATGCAACCAGGAACGCAGTAAGATAAATTTGTTTCACAGGCAAATAAAAAAAAACTTTCAAACGTTTTTCATCGAACATTGCTAAAAACCATATCAATCAAGTCAGCTTTCAAACAAAATAAACGCATCAAAATCGGCCAAATCGTTAAGGCGCTACGACGGCACAGATAGACACAAACACAAGGACACCTCAAACTTATAACACCCCTCTTTTTGTCGATATTAAAAAGGAGGTTAAGTAGTGGGTATTTAAATAGTAAGTTCAATTATAATGACGCAAATAAAATTGGCAAACCAACGCAAGAAGGTAAAATGTAAAAGGGAAGATTAATAACTTTAAGATCTCTTTGTACCTGTATTTTAAGCAGATAAATAAATTGATTGATTGATTGAAGTGCTACACTTACATTCCACAGCCCTGTTAATCTTCAACTCGCGTAGAGTTTGCATATCGGCTAGTTCGCTCTCAAGATATTGGATCTGAAAGAAAATATGTCTTAGTGAGCATTTCCCAATAGATTTAAATCTTTTGATTTTTGGAATATATCTCAAAACTTATTCTAATTTATAAAAGACGATATTAAGATTTGCCTTTTTCGGAACTCTACAGGGTGTATTTGAAATCGTTGGCAATATTTTAGGTATCTACTATACCCTAAGACTAATAAAACTTCAATCAAAAGTCGTCATTTTCATATTACAGAAAATCTCTAAGCTTGCGTTAGACTCTTTGATAG
The DNA here is from genome assembly GCA_963555685.1 of Acrobasis consociella. Taxonomy (NCBI): domain Eukaryota; kingdom Metazoa; phylum Arthropoda; class Insecta; order Lepidoptera; family Pyralidae; genus Acrobasis; species Acrobasis consociella. Next base: position 6,142,356 of record OY743127.1, read on the forward strand.
ATACCATTACTGCAATTATAAATAAAAAGCGTCGTAGTACGCTAACATTCGTTCCTACTTCAACGTACCTACTATCCTCAAGCGTTCGTGTGACACGACCCGTCCCCACTCGACTTTCAACCTTATTCAAGTAATTTAAAGTCTACTTTTGTATGCCGGCCGCGCCCGCCGTTTAGCTGTATTGAAGCGGGGTCGCTGACCTTGCGGCTCGTGGGTATCAGTGACCGCGCACGACTCGAAGTGTTTTGATACTTTGGTTATTTTTGTTGCTGTTTGATACTTCTTAATAACTGCATTAATTGTAATGTTGTTACCGTACAAAATATCCTTTATGTGAATATGTTAAGTTAAATTAATGCTAATGATTTCAATTGCACCCTGTATATAAGAATTTTATAATCAAATAATTCTATAGCACAACATTTTAAAATACTTAAAATGCAGAATTATTTTATGTCCACTTATTCACTCCATCTGTATTGCTTACTTACAAGGATGCATGCTATTCCTCTTTTTATATTAGGCCTACCAAAATTAGCGACTAATGTTAAGTTAGGTAAGCTTAGAAACTGTTCATATTTAGTCATCATGAAATGTTCCATTATACACGAGATATAAGATTGCCGTGTGGTTTCCAGCACATTAGAATAGGGCCACTCCAAGTCCTCCCGTGAATGTCGTAGAAGGCAACTTAGGAAATACAAGCTAAACAAAGCTTATAAACATCATTGTCTAAAATCTCTCCAACCCGTCTGCCCAGCGAGGAGAGTGTAAGCCAAGTCCTCTGGCTACTCTGGCCAAGTATGGCTCTGGTAATACAGAGAAGGTCGTGCTCCTTTAGTGGAGACAAAAAGACCTGATGATGATGATGACACAAGATATCAATGTGGGATGTGGGGCTGAGAAAAATTCACAGGTACGAGGTAAATCTCGGCTTTATTCGTGGTGAATAAATCTTATTTTAATTCTACAACTCTTCTTATTTTAGCTTAGCGTCTTAGCAAATCTTAGCAATCGCTATTTTTCATTCCTCTAAATTCAAACTTTTCCCGCGTCTCTTTCTTTCTCTTTCACACTCTCTTACTTGTATCGTCTATCCGTCTCTTACATACTGTTACGAAACTGGGTTCGAGATTTGGAGTAAAACGCCAAAGTTCGTATGAGGGTTTTTTTTTTATTCACTACGGAACCCAAAGGTTGACACGTGAAGATGGTCTTCCTGATGTCCAAGTCCAAGTCGCGTAGCAGCTGAGGTCCAGGTATCTCGCCAAAGTAGTCGCAGGTACTTCCACTTATCGCACTGAGGTAGGTTTCCTTCGCTTCGGTTCGCTTCGAAGTTATCGCTTTCGTAGCTCGTACTGAACTGGCGGGACGCGCACTCGATCGCCTTTTTATATGCGCCGATACAGAGGTCTACACTTTTCTCGAATATTCTCGTTACTTGACGAATGTATTTCGGTTGACTGGAAACATCGAGACGCCGGTATGTATGTGTGAGTGCGACTAAGCCGACGACCATTCAAAGAACTCTAGCCTTTATGCTGTAAGAATATAAGGCCTAGTTTCGCTTGCATGATTCCACTCGCGAACATTCCAAATCTATCTCGCCAGCAAAGTTCTTACTCGCGAATATTCTACATCTATCTCGTTCGCGACACTGCCCCCTTCTTAAAGACGCGCGTCCCGAGCGTCACTATTGCTGCCATGATAACGTGCTAGACGGTCTATGTGCACCACTTTGAGTGCCCCTCTTGGTTGACGTTGGATCCGATAAGTCACGTCGTTTATTCGCGTAATGATTTTGTATGGACCTTCCCATCTCGTTTGTAATTTCGGTGATTTTCCTTTCCGGCGAATCGGGTTATGAAGCCATACTAAGACTCCTTCTTCAAAGCCACGTGAGTTCGCTCTTCGGTCATATCTAGTTTTCGTGTTTTCACTTGCTTGTAAACCGTTTTCGCGAACTAAGTCATGGATGTTCCATATTCGCTCTCGAAGATCGAAGACGTAGTCTGGCACAGTGCATGGGTCCTCTGGTGGCCTCCCCGTTAGTAGATCCACAGGTAACCTAAGTTCTCTGCCGAAATTCACCTGAGCTGGGGTCAGTTTTGTGCTTTCGTGCTCTGATGTCCTATAAGCCAGGAGGAAAAGCGGTATGTACTTGTCCCAGTCTTTCTGATGTTTGTCAACCAGTTTTGCTAAATGTCTTTCCAGAGTCTGGTTAAATCTCTCCACCATGCCATCAGACTGAGGGTGATATGGAGTGGTCCTTGTTTTATGCATCCCCAATAGTTTGCAGATTTCTTGAAATAGTTGCGACTCAAAGTTTCTTCCTTGATCTGAGTGGATTTCTAGTGGTACACCAAACCGGCAGATTACTTCCTCAACCAACTTGGAGGCTACTGTTGAAGCTTCTTGGTTAGGTATAGCAAATACTTCTGGCCACTTGCTAAAATAGTCCATGACAACCATGAAGTACTTATTTCCTGATTCAGTTACGGGGAATGGTCCGGCAATGTCTACTGCAATCCGTTCCCAGGGCGCGCCGACATTGTACAGCTGTAGACTTCCTCGAGTTCTTGTTGACGGGCCTTTCACGGCTGCACAAGTTGTACATTTGCGGCACCAATCCTGAACATCTTCCCGACAATTCAGCCAGTAAAATCGTTCCCGAATCTTTGTTAACGTTCTTTTAACGCCTAGATGTCCACCTGTTACACCATCATGTACTTCACGGAGAACGTCTTTCACTCTGTCTCTTGGAACAACAACCTGTAGGTGAAACTCTTTGCCGTTTGGTTTCTCCCATTTACGGTAAAGTATTCCATTCTGCAGGATAAAACTGTCCCATTGAGCCCAATAAGCTTTGGTGGTGGGGCTCGTATGTGCAACTTCTGCCCATCTAGGTTTGTCAGCACAACGTTCTTTCCATGCGATGATGAGCCTTATATCTTCATCGTCTTCCTGGGCTTCTCTAAAGTTGTCGTCGTCCCATTGCCCTGTGGGGATTGTCCTTGTGATGTTAACCATAAGCTCCTTTGTCTCTTGTTTAACGCAATGCTTGCAGTTTTCCACACATGGTCTTCTTGAGAGTGCATCAGCATTTCCATGGGCCTTTCCACTACGGTGCTCAGTAACAAAGTCAAATTCTTGGAGTTGTTCAATCCAACGTGCAACTTGACCTTCCGGATTTTTAAATTGTAACAGCCATTTCAAAGCAGCATGGTCTGTGCGAAGTTTGAACTGTCTACCAATGAGATATTTGTTGAAGTGTTGCAGCGTCTTTACAACGGCCAAGAGTTCTCTTCTTGTAACACAATAATTCCTTTCAGGCCTTGACAAAGATTTACTGAAATATCCAATTACTATTTCATTTTCACCCTGTTTTTGAGATAGTACCCCTCCGATCGCTGTGTTGCTAGCGTTTGTGTCAACGATGAATTCGCCATTAGCTTGCGGGTATCCCAAGATTGGAGTATTGCAAAGGCAATCTTTTAGTTTGAGAAAGGCATTTTCACAGGTATCATCCCATTTAAAAGGTTGTTTGTCTTCTGTCAGACGATGCAGTGGTTTAGCGATTTCAGAAAATCCCTTTACAAATCGCCTATAATAAGAGCATAATCCCATAAATGCTCGTACTTCTGTCTTGTCTTTGGGGGTAGGCCAGTTTTTCACAGCTACAACTTTATCAGGATCAGTTTGGATGCCCTCGCTGGTGATAACGTGTCCGAGATAATTCACTTTGTTTCTGAATAGACTGCATTTCTTTGGATTTAGTTTTAAGTTGGCACCCCGTATCTTTATCAAGACTTGCTCCAGATTCCGTAGATGATCTTCAAAGTCTCGACCCATGATGATGACGTCATCCAGATAAACTAGGCAGGCGTCTCCTACTAATCCTGCTAGTACACACTCCATAAGTCTTTCAAAAGTGGCGGGGGCGTTGCATAATCCAAAAGGCATAACATTGAACTGCCATAAACCTTTTCCTGTTGAGAATGCCGTCTTTTCTTTATCCTTAGAATGAATTTCCACCTGCCAGTAACCAGATTTCAAGTCTAGGGTTGAAAACCACTGCATACCGCTAAGGGTGTCCAATGTGTCATCAATTCTTGGTAATGGGTAGCTGTCCTTCTTTGTGACGTCGTTCAGTCGTCTATAGTCGACACAAAATCGTGTGCTGCCATCTTTCTTCTTAACTAAAACAACCGGGGAGCACCATGGACTTGCAGACGGTTCAATGATTTTATTTCTTTTCATGTCCTCCAGCAGATCTTGTACTTCCTTTTCCTTAGCATATGGAATTCTTCTAGCTCGCTGACGTATAGGTCTTTCGCTTCCAGTATCAATTCTGTGCTGAACTAGCGAAGTTCTTCCTAGATCACCTTCCTTGGAAGAGAAATGTCAGCAAAATCCAGCAGCAACTTCTTTGCCTTCAAGCTCTGTGAATAAGTTAGGTTGCTTTTGCAATCTTTTAGAAGGTCGTAAACTGTAGAACAACTGGAGTTTTTAGATGCATCTGAGTTTGGTGTTAATTGGCACTTTTTCATCCAGACAACTTCCTTGCATCTTCCGACAACATCGCCTTCATTTAAGATGATCTCATGGTCCTCTAGATTGACTATTCTCACTACTGCAGTATCCTTTCCAGTGACTAATGTTCTTGCTGTCAGGAATCTTTGAGTTGGCTTGTTTGATGTATCCTCAATAAGAACGCATCTAGTTGGCTTGTGTGTTTTAGGTGATGGCAGTTTCACCATTATTTGTGCTTGTGTTCGACCAGGTACGACTATTTTGTTTAAACAAGTCACTTTTCCGGTGGGGCCTCCAAGGATGAAAATTTCCTCATTACCACACTTGAAAACTCCATTTGCGACATCGATTTTACAATTGTATTTCTTCATGAAATCTAGGCCCAATATACACTCGTCCATAATTTCAGCCACAATGACATCATGCGTGTATGGTGAATCTCCCACGTATATTGTCACTGTCGTCTCTCCTAGGACAGGTATTGGCTGGCCAGAGGCAGACAAAAGCCGACAAACGACGTTCTTGTGTTTCATCGCAGCTTTCACCAGATGTGGGTTGATTATTGTTCTGGAGGCTCCGGTGTCTATGGTCAATTTGCAATCTGTCCTATTCACTTGTCCGCATATCGTCAAACTGCTCCTATTGCTTACTTGTGAGATGACAATTGCTGGGGCTTTCTCTGCGCCAGCCAGTACCCGCCCCTTAGTCCTGGCTGTTACTCGTTTCCCTGGTTTCTTGCAGGAAACGAGGACTCCTGCCTTTTCGTAATTTCCTTCAGCTCTTCCCTTAATTTGGTTAATTCCTGCTTTTCTGGACAAGAGAGCCGCAAATGTCCTCTTTCACCACACCTGTAGCAAGTAGGCGCAGAGCTATTGGTCTTCTTTGGCGGGCTCTTGATTGCCTTTATGTCTTCCGTGACTTCTCGCAACTTATGTGTGCGCATGTCCTGCCTTAAAGCTTCGTACTCTAGAGCATGTGCCAAGGCATCTTTTAGGGACGCGTGATGTTGAGTCCCCACCGCAGCCCTTACCTCAACATCTCTTATTCCAGCAATAAAAGCTTGTAGGATGTTTGTGTCGACCATTTTGGAGTCAACAGACGAGTAGGCTTTACGCACTAGTTTTTCTATTTCCAATGCCCACTGTTGAAGTCCTTCTCCTGGGCGCTGAACTCTTTCACGCAGCTGGGCTCGAAAAACGTGTTCGAGATGACGTTCTCCATACCTGGCTTCTAACGCCTCCATCAATTCTTTAAAGGTGCTTCCAGAGCTAGGCAGTGCCTCCAGGACTGATAGGGCTGAGCCTTTCAGAGCAACAGTAAGAGCTGTATGGCTCTGTTCATCGGTCCAACCGTTTAAACCAGCGACGGTCTGGAATTGCTGTTTATATGCAGCCCAAGATGTGGTACCGTCATAAGATGGTACTTTTACCTTTGGCCCATTGGTTTCACAGCCGGATGTAATTGGCGTTCCTACTGTCTCTAGACGCAATACTTTCTTTTCCAAAAAGGTTACTCTATTTTCCACCTTGTTTTCCAAATCAGTTACACGGTTTTCGACAACGTCTACATCATTACGGATCTGCTCCACCAATTGATTGAGTTTGCAGAAATTTCCCAAGACTATTTGCTGTTGCTCACTCAAGCGCGCAAATCGTAAATCTTGTGTCTCTTCTATACGTTGAAGTTGTTGTGTGCTCGCTTTTTGCTCTTGCCGAATTGTTTCTTGTATCTGTCTCTGCATTTGTTGTAATATGGTCATTAAGTTACTTGGATCGATTGGTGTCTCCAATGAACGCGGCACTGTTTGGTGGGCGTGGTCAGTGGGCGTGGTCTGGCCAAGGTGGGCGGGGCCAGTGGGTGGAGCTAGATGTCTGGTGGGCGTGGCTTGAGGTCCAGTGGGCGGGGCTTGACGAATGGTGGGCGTGGCTTGAGGTCCAGTGGGCGGGGCTTGACGAATGGTAGGCGTGGCTTGAGGTCCAGTGGGCGTGGCTTGACGACTGGTAGGCGTGGCTTGAGGTCCAGTGGGCGGGGCTTGAAAACTGGTGGGCGTGGCTTGAGGTCCAGTGGGCGCAGCCTGATGGGCGGTGGGCGTGGCCTGATAGGCGGTAGGCGTGGCCTCAGGGTCAGTGGGCGTGGCTTGAGGTTCAGTGGGCGTGGCCTGAGCCACGCCCCCTTGAGCCTCCATGGCACGCTGGGCCCTGGTCCTGACGCCCTCCCTGGTGGTATCCTCTTCTTCTCTCGGTAGAACTGGCATCTCCAAATCCCACTTCTGACACCAAATGTTACGAAACTGGGTTCGAGATTTGGAGTAAAACGCCAAAGTTCGTATGAGGGTTTTTTTTTTATTCACTACGGAACCCAAAGGTTGACACGTGAAGATGGTCTTCCTGATGTCCAAGTCCAAGTCGCGTAGCAGCTGAGGTCCAGGTATCTCGCCAAAGTAGTCGCAGGTATTTCCACTTATCGCACTGAGGTAGGTTTCCTTCGCTTCGGTTCGCTTCGAAGTTATCGCTTTCGTAGCTCGTACTGAACTGGCGGGACGCGCACTCGATCGCCTTTTTATATGCGCCGATACAGAGGTCTACACTTTTCTCGAATATTCTCGTTACTTGACGAATGTATTTCGGTTGACTGGAAACATCGAGACGCCGGTATGTATGTGTGAGTGCGACTAAGCCGACGACCATTCAAAGAACTCTAGCCTTTATGCTGTAAGAATATAAGGCCTAGTTTCGCTTGCATGATTCCACTCGCGAACATTCCAAATCTATCTCGCCAGCAAAGTTCTTACTCGCGAATATTCTACATCTATCTCGTTCGCGACAATACCTTTCCATTCAAAACTCTTTCATCCTGCATCTATATTTATGATTACATCAGCAAGTTCTTGTAAATGATAATTTATTTATTTATAACGGAACAACAAACAGTTACAAAATACAGTGTAATGTTACCGATCTTAAAGGCTAAACAAGTTTTTAAGTATGTGTAAATAATTTTGTGACCAAGTACGTTATTCACAGATTGTAATGACGATATTTGGTAGACAGTGGTAGAAGAGGTTTGTATCAAGAAAACATACCTTCTTGAGCGTGTACATGAGAAGCAAGTCGATGTCGCCTTTGAGCTCCAGCTTGCGAGCGCCGAGGTCGATACCCGGGAACAACATCTCCATCTCGTCTTTCAACATCGTGCGGGCCGCATTCACCTGAAACAAATAGTTAAAAAGTAATGCATTTCAATTTATTTTCATTTAATTTTAATAAATGTAGGTATATAGCCTAAACTGGTTTTTCCTATCGGGCTTAAGACAAATTAGTTAGGACTATACTCCATTTGGTTAGGTATTTAAATAAATGTAAACAATCTTGACATGTCTTTTTATTGAAATATACACTTTACAAATCAATAATTTTGCTAATTACAAAGTAATTATGTTATAAATTACATAATAACTTAAATATCGTTTAAGTTTCTATCCCTAAATTCCCACGGGGAGCGAAGCCCTCGGGCACATGTAGTAATAAGTAAATATATACGGATAAATAACAAAAATTTAGCTAGCCCCAAAATATATTCAAACTCACTATCGCATTTATAGTCCAAGTCCTCCCGTGGCTGTCGTAGAAGGCGACTTAGGAAATACAAGCTAAACAAAGCTTATAAACATCAGTGAGACCTCTCCACCCCGTCTCGCCAGCGTGGATAGTGTAGGCCAAGTCCTCTGACTGCTCAGACCAAGTATAGCTCTGGTAGTACAGAGAGAGTTATGCTCCTGCAGTGGAGACAAAAAGACAAGAAGATGATGAGTTGAAGCGTGAAGTGATAACAAACAAACAAATATACAAACTCACTTTCGTATTTATAATACTAGTAGGACTAGTAGGACTATAAGGACTAGGAGGACTAGTTGGACAGTAGTCAGTAGGATAGGATTATATTGGACAACAAGGGGGCGCCACTGTACCTTGTTCCAGTATTTATCGCTGAGCACCGCTTTTTCGTACTCTTCCTTGTACGCTTTCTCAGCTTCGGTGAGATCGTTTCGGAACTGTTTGATGTAGCGCTGAGACTGCGTTACGGATTCTGGAGGCGCCTGTACTCCGGCCTTGATCAGGCGGTCGAGGGTATCTGAAAACGATATCATTTTTCAAAACTAAAAACCGACTTCACTCACAAACTACACACTCGATTTTGATAAAATTTTAATGGGACCACCTCAGAAGTCTCTCTCACCTCACCCTTTCAAACAAAAGACTACAAAGACAACAAAGAATTTTTCAAATCGATCCAGGCGTCTTTGAGTAATCGGTGAACATACATTAAAACAAGATAGCGACGAATTGATAACCTCCTCGTTTTTTAGACACAGACATATAAAGGAAAGCAGACTACACATTATTTTCTAATACAAAGAATGCCGTGTGGCATGAATTTTCACTCAAGGTACATAAGATTTGTTGTTTTTCTTTAACAAAATTGGTAATATTTGGAACAAAAATAGTCCTGTACTAGACTTATGAATGTAAAAGAGTACTTAGTATACAAAACACCCACAACAGCTGTTTATAAATATGTTATTTAGGCAATTCAAAAATAAGCTACGAGTGAAAAATTGACACGTATTCTAATTATGTAATGTTTGGTCTGCTTACCTTTATGTCTACTAGCTGTGCCCGCGGGCTTCGCTCCCCGTGGGAATTTCGGGATAAATAGTACCCTATGTCCTTCCCAGAGTCTCAAACTATATCTATACCAAATTTCGTCCAAATCGGTTCAGTAGTTTAAGCGTGAAGAGGTAACAAACAAATATACAAACTCACTTTCGCATTTATAATATATAATAATATATAACATATATAGTAGGATAAGTAGGAAGTAGGATAGGATGGTTTAAGATAATACTGTACCTATTGCACATTTAGCTTTCGTGGATGCCTCCCTAGCCTTGGTGATGGCATTTTTCCGCTCGTTCTGGGCCCCGGCGAGGGCGCCATAGTGTTTCTTTTCCAAGTTTTCTAGTGGTGACTCTACGATCTGAGGAAAAAATCATTTTTAAATTAAATATTTTGTTTATACGGGCACAGAATGCAGAAGAATCACTCTTGGATAGGTTTACTAAATAAAACCCACTAAATAGCGTATAGCGTACTAAAATCCCATTTAGTTTGCACGCCGCGTATGACTTTTGCCTAGCGTGCGCTGAACGAGCCAAAATGAATTTTACGTCTTCGAAGCGACGGTCCATATCCCTGTATCCTAGCTTGCCTCTGACGTTAAATTTTAAACAATCTCATGATCAACCTTATGTCTATGAATAAGCCACGTTAGTGCCTACCTATCGCCTTATAAACATAATTATTTCTCTTCCCTTTTTTTCAAACCAATGAAAAGTCAGCGTGTACAATATGTACCAGTTATAACATAATTTAGTGGCCTGCTTGTAGTTGTCTGACTATTTTAATGTTCTTGTGCATGTCCTGCTCTATTTCTTTAGTGATAAATCCGCCTTTGTACCTACTACATTTTAAATGTACTTTTGATAATTGTCATACTTAGTTGGCGCACTGGCGTTGGTCGATTAATAAGAGAAGTTATATCGGATTACCTTGAATAGTGCCTTGTTATAGTCTTGGCATAATTTAGTGGCCAACTTGTAGTTGTCTATAGCTATTTTAGTGTTCTCGTGCATCTCCTGCTCTATTTCCACCATGTCTTTGGTAATCTTGATCTTCGGGAGTTTTTGGGGTTCACACTTTTCTGTTTGGACGAGCATAGCTGGAAAAAAATGATTTATTACAATACTTTGTAAAATGTAGGAAAAAGTTTGATGAGAGCAGTTTGGAACTGAAAGCCCAGGTATGGCGCTTCGTAAGTAACATTTATTCTTACTACTACTACAAACGAAACTTCACATCCGTACACACGTCAATGTGTGTCAGTGTTCAAGGCCACCTAACGCCCGCGCCGTCAAGAACGGGGGAGAGGTGCGGGGACGCCATATTGCGGGGGACGCTGAGTTTCCATTCTATATGTTATTACTTATATTAATTCTGTGCAAAAAGTTTTGACATACCTAATAGACTTGGCTGCGCTACTTTTACATTTTACTATATTTTATTTTTTTCTCCAATTTATTGTTCCAAACCTTAAAAGAAAAAAGCGAAACTCATTAGGCCGTCCACTTATTCCGTCACCCCCCCCCCCCCCCCCCCCCCCACTTTATTTCCCACATCAGGCATGACTCCCCACCCCCCTTCATCGGTAAGACGTAATATGTGAATGGCCTTTTACTATTAAATTCAGATGTACTATAATTACCCGTACTTAATAGCATATTGTACATTTTGACGATTGAGCGTATTAACCCTTGTACAATTAGACTTCTACACATAGATTTTACTGGGCGTTACTAAGGGGTATCAAATAATCATTCTAGGCAAGTAGTAGTCTAACGAGTGGATTCTGTTCACACAGATTATCACGTTTGCATCCCTAACGGGGCAGACAGAGCCCAGAGCCGTTAAATCCACATGCCACGTTTAGCAGATTCGTGGATGTGTACATTGCTTTTTGTAATGAACAATCTGGAGTCATCTTTCAAAGGACGCAATGTAGTGAAATTTGCTACTTCACTATCCTCTCCTTGCCCCTAACTAAAGTGCCTTGTTATTATAGTTCTCGCAGTATACATTTCGCATATAGTCCTAACAGGGTAGACGGAGCCTAAGGCCGCAAGATTATTTACTAAGTATTAATCATCAGGTCTTTTTGTCTCCACTGCAGGAGCACGACCCTCTCGGTACTACCAGAGCCATACTTGGCCAGAGCAGCCAGAGGACTTGGCCTACACTCTCCGAGCTGGCCAGACGGATTGGAGAGGTCTCATTGATGTTTATAAGCTTTGTTTAGCTTGTATTTCCTAAGTCGCCTTCTACGACATCCACGGGGGAACTTGGAGTGGTTCTATTCTACTGCCTAAACCACACGGCAGTAGTTAGTCTGGTGTATCAATCAAATGATAGCAACTTGATAAGAAAGATACAACACATGTAATTTACAGTAAGTATATCTGTTTGTACATACCTTCGGTTTCTATATCAGGAGTTTCTATGACATGTTCTTCGACATACAGCGGTTTGAACGGCATAGGCGGCACTGTTAGCAAACACCACACGTAATTAAGGTTAATTGTGCGCAATATTATGAAGTGTTATTAACTTATGTGCATTATGAGCTGGCGCATACATTTGTATGTCTACTAGATAAAGATAATCCTTCACTTTGTATGAAACCTGTACGTGTCACTTTTTCATAACAGTAGCCATGTCAAAGAAGATAGTGATGATATTTACGTTTTTATTACATCCTCCAACGTTTTTTTATGAGTTTCTGCCCAAAAAGGCTGATTAAGGTATATTTTTTTGTTCTAGAGAACTCATCAAAAGTTGTAATGAACTGAGATACGAGGACAAAAGTTACGATCTTGAAATAAGTCAATTCCGCCTATTATATACACGCAAAATCGCACAGGTTTTGTGTCTATCTTGATCCTTGGTCTATGAGTTGGTGATTTAAAAAAACTCATGAAATGACGGGTATATTTCATTCATCCCCAGTGGGGATGTCTCCACTACATAATTTAAATTAATTCATATATTCCTACGACCCGCAGTGGACTTCATGTGACTGATATAATATTTCATTAAAACTTTTTTTTCAAGTCTTACAAAATGTAAGATTGTGGAGAAAAATAAAAATAAAGAAATTTGAAAATTTGGTTTGTCGTAGTAATAGACCCAAATTTCTGAAAGCCTTATTACGGACATTTATTATGTGCGCAGTGACCTAAAAAACGATTGCTTCAATGAATTGTCTACAACTGCTTACAAAAGAGGTTGTTTGGTCGGTCTTGTTGTATTGAAAATATGGAAATGAAATCTAAAATTGTAATGCTAACCGCTTTACATACTATGCAGTGAGGAAGTGCAAGTCTGATGGATGAAGCCAGTGATAATGATAATAGAGAATATGCATGAAAAAAATATGTGTTATCTAACCAGTTTATTATATTTAGGGAGACATGGAAAATACTCCACCGACAAGAACCTAGTTCTTAAATTTATTGATGATGATAACCAGTTTATTCGTAAATATTTTAAAGTAAAGTACTAACAGTGAAAACCGAATAAAAATTGGTGGAAAAACGAACGTGGAATATAGCGATTTTACGAAAATATGTCTATCTTACTCGCAAAAACACTATTTTCCATAGCAAATGTATTGATGATATGTAATTATGACGTCACCAGTCCATATCGGACTTCTCTCTCTAATTGAAACTTTAAAGTATCATAGGGTCGTCGCTGATTAAGATATTTTATAAATTCTTTTATATTTGTTTACCGAGGCTAATAAGGATTTCATTAAGCAAATAAAAAAAATGCGTGCATATTCTCTATTGAAGCATAAGCTAATATAATGCATTAAAACTCTGTATTTATTGTTATACTATTAGATAATTAGTTATTAGAGCCCTTAAGAACATATATTGTTTAACCCTTATTTAGTTAGTGACCCTAATTGCACAATAAAAAGTTAACTGACTGTATTCAAAGATTATGTACTTTCAAAGAAACTACTTACACTCATAGCTCTTATTCGCAAACGCCTTCTTTGCATCCTTGTCCAAATCCTGTTCAGCCCTTGTAGGCATTTCTAACGGACTAACACCTTCCTGAAATTTAATTTAAAAATTGCAATAAGTATAATTAAACTTAAATTTACACATTGGTTTGACACCCTTGTTCTATTTAACCTAGAAACGTGTGACGCAAATCGTACCATTCGCAACTCATCCAAAACGCAACTTGTCCTATTCGCAAGTCGTCCCATTCGCAGCTCGTCCTATTCGCAGCTCGTCCCGTTCGCGTCTCGTTCCGTTCCCAACTCGTCCTGTTCTCTATTTTTTTTTTCGCAACTCATCCCATTCGCATTTTTTTTTCCGTTCAAAGCTCGCATTGGGGATATAATAAAAAAATACTGCAAACAATTTATTTTCTCAGAAATTAACTTCAATCTGAATATAAAATATAAAAATATTAGAGATGCACCGAATATTCGGTTCCTATCCGGTATCCGGCTTATCCGGCCCTTTTTTACTATCCGGCCGGATACCGGATGGTAATGTACTATCAGGCCGGATACCGGATAGTAAACTTGGTAGATTTTATAAATAGAATCTAAATAAAGACACAGTTGTAATTGAAGCTTTTTATTATTTTAAACAACTTTAACTTTTTATAATAAACCAATTATTTAAAGTACCTTGGTGATAATACTGATAGTTAAAAAATGTACTTATTTGTAACTATGGAGGTGAATCGCCTCCACTGCTGGATGCATCCTCTTCACCGCAACTCAGTTTTAGACCCTCCAATAAGAGGCTTTGGCGAGCCTTTTCTGCTTGTATTACCCCAAAAAAATTGGGTTTCGAATCATTTATCCCCAAATATTGTTTTCGCTCAACAGTTTCAGCTAAAGTCAATTGCTTTTGCAAGGACGGTTGAGAAGCCGTGGTACAAGTACTTGCAGTTGAGCTCGTAGAAATAGCAGGTACAACACATGAGGACGAACCACCATAAATTTCGCTAAACTCATCAGGATGCTTGGCTTTCAAGTGGTTTTTCACGCACGAGGTTCCAGCTTTTTTTCCCTCTCCGCCACGTGAAACTTTTAGTTTATAGATTAAACAAATAGCGTATTTAGCTTCTTTGTCTATCTCAAAATAATTCCAAAGCAGAGATCTTCTTGTTGCCATTTTTTATAAACACACTAATGACACAGTAGGTAAATGTTAATTAATACAAAACCACTAAGTATCACACGATACCACCATAAACTTATTTAACTTATTTTACTATCTAAAAATACGCGAGCGTACAAACGAAATTGTTTCGTGCTGACCGACACGATAAAAGTGTCTCTATCAAGAACTGTGACCGCGCGAACGTTCACTACGAAACAAGTCAAAACCTGCACGGCGCGGGCGGCGTGCCGGTGCGCGACACGCACCTACGAAACTCAAAATGCCGCCGGCCGAATATTCGGCGGCCGGATACCGAACATTCGGCTGGTGGTCAGGCCGAACATCCGGTATCCGGTATCTGGCCAAACAACTATTCGTTGCATCTCTAAAAAATATAGGCTAGTACCTAAGTAAAATATATTTATATATATACAATATGTAAAGAAAGTCCTGTTGGATCCGTTAAGGTAATGTTGGGTAGCTTGTGCAGGTTCTATTTATTAGATCGGACAGGGTTTTCTTTACATATTGTATATATATACTCTATATAATTTTGTTGCTTAATTGCTTTTTTCACTCGCTAGGGTGTATTTTTACAAACTGTAAAACTGTCTTTATGCAGTGCCTTACTTGCCTTATTTTTATATGCAGATTGAAGTTAATTTTTGAGAAAATAAATTGTTTGTTGCATATTATTTTTATTATATACCCAAAGCGAGCTTTGAACGGTACAAAAAGTTACTTAATAATAATAAAAAAGATGATACCTATTTTCTTAATTGCGTACAAAAACCCCAAATGGTTGTAAAATACAAATGGGACGATCTGCGAATGGGACGAGTTACTAATGTGTGACGTGTTGCAAATGGGACGATTTGCGTCACACCCGCCTAGAGGTCACCATGTCAGGCTGCCACTCCAGACCGTTATCATCATTCGGGAAAGATCCGATAGCGCCTACCCTTTAAAAAATGTTTGTGCACATCACTGTTAGGTAGTGATGTACAAACCTCGTCGAGGTCTACTTTTGAAGGCTCGAGGCAGATTGGCAGGACTCGGTGAGCTCGGTAGGCGACTCTCTGAGCCACGCCTCGAGACTTTAAAAGAGTTCGAGCCTTCAAAAAAGCTCGGGTCTTAAAATGAAATCTAGCTTTTAAGAATAACTAAAGTTTACAAAAAAATACTTGAAGCTCAACGCACGACTTGTTGCTCAGAGAGCTTGCAAGACTCAAGCCGTGAAAAAGCCTCGAGATCGATCAAGCACTCGAAAAGGCTCGAGCTCTCAAAAAGGCTCGAGCTCCGAAAAAGACTCCCAAGTCGTCGAGCCTCACACAAACGAGGCAAGCACTGCAAACGACTCCGAGCTCCAGATAAAAGGAATCAGAGGCCTCGAGCCTTGTACATCACTACTGTTAGGCAGCCTTATGGATCTCCACGTGCTACAATCCTGCCAAACTCTTTCGCTTCAATAAGAGGAGGTAATTTACTGTAGAAATCTATATTCATTATCACATTCACTTTGATCATCATTCATTCAGAGAAGTCTTTCATAGGAAAGAAAAATACTTAGGAATTCCATAACCACTGATTTCTTATCATGTTAAAGATAAAAATTGTGACTCCACCACTTCTATCTTATTTGTTTACGAAGCTTATTCTCTTATCTAAATTTTGCAAGTGCACTGTATTTATTTATTTTACTTTGGTCATAACCCTTTCACTGCGAATGTTGGATTTATTATTTATCTGACGTTCGCGGTTAAAGGGTAAAAATCTAAGAGACAGCTATGGGACTTACAGCGGCAGCCTATTTTATTAAACACTGAAACAAAATTGTATATGCAGGCTGAAGGCATTAGGCAACAAATGAATCAACATTACAGTGCAAAAATATCAGTGTACATATCTTATTTATACATAATATTCTGTTAATTTGGAAATGTTTGAACATAATACGGAGTTTATACCATCACTTATTTGCTCCGCCACTGAGGCACAGAATTAATATAAGTATTACATACAGAACGGAAACTCCTAAGGTCCCGCGCAATATGCGTCCCCGTTCCCGTCCTCGCGCCTACCCGTTCTCGCCTTGTGAAGTGTTGAGCGGGCGGCTGCAAGCGCCTGCAGCGGCCTTTACAAGGCGAGAACAGGGATGAGGTGTGAGGATGGGAAGTGGGGATGCATATTACACGGGACCTAAGGTGTTTCCGTTCTGTATGTAATACTTATATCTATTCTGGGACTGAGGCTAAACACACTAACCACAAAAAAGAAACTCATACAGTCATAGCTAGTAAGCCTATTTCTTAAGCCGTGGATCTAGGAGGGCAGCTACAGGTAAGAGGGTGTAATATTGCTGTAGAGACCGGCAAATTTCAATTCACTTATATATGCTGAAGTTATTTATCAAAACTGTACCTTTCCAAACACAAAATCGGTGAAAGCATTAGAAGCCCTGCAGAATTGGCAAACGACGAACTTCCAGTAGGTTGTATTCTCCTGGTAGACCAATGCCACAAAGTCATTAGCCCAAGGAACGTTTGATTCAAGCCAATTCCTGGCATCTGGGCTACTCCTAGAAAAAGAAAAATACGAATCAGCGTAATTTGTACATATATATTTTAAATTATTAATTTTATATCTTTACCACGCTCATGACTAAAAACCTTTATAGTGACCTTAACAGTGATATAAGATCTTGTTAATATAAAAAATAAATATTGGTAGCCAATCTTAATGTTGGGCAATGCATGGCATGCCCTTCAGTCTTCTTTTATTTATCTCCATTTGCTGTTATTAGCCAGAGTTCATCACTCTATCTAATCTTTGTTTGGGTTGAACCATGAGTTACTTTTTTTTCAGTTTTTATTTGCGATCAGTGCTGTTTTACTTTAAGCAAACTCGTTGATGATTGTTATCACATTTAAAGTGGCCCTCCAGCGAGAGCCTCTACTTATAATTCAGGAATTTTATATCTTTCCTTTTGAGTCGCTTCTGCTAAGAGCGTGTATGAATTACTTATAAAATACAATCTGTAACTTACTTAGCATAGACAACACCAGCTCCAGTCAAAACCGCAGCGCCGATTGCGCCCCATAAGAGCTTTCTAGATTTCGGCGGAATAGGTACTTCGTGCTGGCACTTTTCATTGCTGGCATTACGCCGCGGCGCCCTCATTACAACCAGGGCGGCGCATGATCCATCTCCCAGCTGCCTCCTTAACTAAAAAAATAAATAAGAAATAGAGAGAAAAGAAAACATATTATTATATTTTAATTTCAAAAAGAGTATGTAACTACCTTATTATATTCTTTATGCTACATTACGTCATTAAAATTAATTTAGGTAGCGCCGCGGTTGAGTATTGTGTGAAAATGTGCCAATGTTTGTAGTGAAGGTTGCAAATGTTTGAAACATTTCTAGGTTATTTGAGAAAATGACGTCCTAAGATTGTTATGTAAGGGACAACAATACAAAGTTTTAGTTTATTGTAATATAAAGAAAACTAAATAGAGATGCTTAATCTTCATTCTTGTAAATTATAATCTAATTTATAGACCGGGAATGTCAATAAAATCACTAAAAGATACATTCGGAGCGAGATTTGTGACAAACTATAGTAAACCTTTGTACATAATTATGCTCAGTTTAAAACGCAAATTTTAGGAAAATAGTGACAGAAATGTTAATACATACCAAAACCAAGTTAGAGTAGTTTAAACTATTAGTAAATTTGTACATTTTCGGCACTGAATCCCTTTCCACTTATGCTGTCAAAAATTAGAGCAGAGACTAAAAATTCATGCTGACAGATTTGACAGCTAGGTATAGACTATGAGTAAGTGATTAGTGCGTAGCCAGGAGGATTGAACATCATCCAAAGATGCAAAGTTGCAAATCTGTAAAAAAAATCTAGAATATTGAAAATGTACCTCCTTTTAACAGAGAAAAACTAATAATTTTCGCACAACCATCTTGAACTGACGTGAACTCCTGAAAGGTGCTGTTTAGAAAAATATAACGATCTAAATCTGTTTTAGGAAGCTGTCACTGTCACTGTCTGGTACAAACAAGTACTTACCTACAACACTAATTTGGGTGAAAAATGAAATGAAAACTAACTTGAGATCAAAATGCTACGAACTTCAATTTTTGGTAAATAACACAATAATATTGTGTCTAATCCTAGTTTCTAATTGTATAGTATTGCTGCAAAAAACACCACAATCAATAAACTATATAATTATCTGCCTATTGTGTAATATTGTTTTGTGACGGCTTGTTTTGAGGTTATATTTTATTTTTCAGCCCTTCGAAATATACGGCCTCTTTTGACTCCGTATTATAATGCGGCCAGGATTATTGGCACAGAATTCAAGAGTTTCAGTACATTGAAAAGTATAACTGTCCCTACACCACTTTACAACACCGGCATTATCAAGGGATCTCTTGTCAATAATAAACAAATATTGGCAGTTTCGAGCAGCATATCCAATGTTCCCGTGAGAAGTGTGACAAAATTCAGTCTCAAAAAAGGAAAGAGGAAAACTGTAAAGGCAGTAATTAAACGTTTCTTGAGATTGCACTGGGGTGCATGGATTAGGACCAGGGTTGGTAAGCATAAGAGAATGTGGAAGAAATCACCACCCCAACGTAGGCGTTTACGGGACCATGTATTCTGCAATGCAACACAGACATGGTTGTTGGATAAAATGGTCACTAAGTTCTGGAAAAGGCCGAAGTATTATGTAGACGATCCGTACACTCCTTATCACACTCGTGAAGAATACCACGTGACGAGGAAGCAGCCTATTATTAGGAAATGAAATGTTACTTAGCTAAATAATATAATTATAATTTATGTAGTTCTAAAATTACTTTCATTTCAAAATGTGAGTTGTTTATAGTTAGTTCCACTCCATCAGTATAAAGCTACTGACACTAAGGACTAGTAATCAAAAATTTAGTCAATTTTAAAATTGATGAAGTTTCTACGCCTGTTGTGGAATGAGAAACTTGCTAGTCTGCTACTTCACTCGGAGGCTCTTGATCCCCAGCCAAAAACAAATTAAACAAAGCCTTTAATGTTGCTCTGAGCTAGACTCAGCAGCTGAGCTTAGAGGTGGACTTAATGCTAAGTGCTCATAGCTCAATAGCTGCTATTGAGCTATGAGCACTTAGCATTAAGTCACCATTTATTGAAATCATATAATATGTACTTTGGAATAAAGTTTTATAAAATAGGATATTAATTTTTTGACAAGTACCTTTCTAGTTCCATATCCGCGAGTTTTTTCTTAATCTGGTTTTTAAATAAAATGGCTTTGTTGAAGTTGAAAATGACAAACTCAGTGGAACAAGTCGTAGCTAGTGAAGATTGAACCCGTGCCTCAGACAGTGCACAATGCTTAACTAAACCGCTTGGCCACCAACACCATCGGCTTAACAGCATCTTGTTTGTTTGTAATAACTTTATTGTACCAAAAACTATTCTATTTTATACTTTTGCCTGGCTACAAAAAAAACTTTGATATGTCATTGTAACTTTGACAATCAAAGAATCGTTCGGAAGTTATTATAACTCAAAATAAAAAACGAAACATGTATTATGCCTTTTTAAAGATTGTTTAATTTTAGTGTTTTGATAAGTTAAGCTCTTTAATTTTAGTGTTTTAATAAGTAGATATGTACCACAAACCACAACAAAATAAAAAATAGGTAGGTATAGGTTTTGTTTTACACTACCTATTGATTGCTTGATTTTTGAACGGACCCGGTATTCTATCTACCACAGATCTACCACCAGATCAGCTGTTTTTGACAGCTGCAATGTTATTATTTTCAAAAAATTGCAACTTGCATCGGTAAATAGTTACGTTTTTGTAAAATCTTGAAGAAACCAATTCAATAGACAAATAAATCAAGATAAGATTAAGTGATCTGAGATTAAGTGTTAATCTTCTATCAAAAAACATCTGTTACGTAACCATTAAATAGATTTGTTTACGTAATTCTACCAATATCATAAAGTGACGTTCGTTATCACCTTGAACATGAGTGGAGTGATCTACCGTGGGTTATCGTATTTAAAACCTCGCGTTTTTTCAAATGATTCAGTGAATAACGCTACAAGGACGAGTGCGGTCAGATATTTTTCAATAACTCAGAAAAGGAATATGAAGCTTGTACAGTTTACATATAAAACGCCGGCAGGAGGCGCCGATGGTCTAAGAGTAGGATATCTTGAAGGGAATAATGTTGTGGATGTGAACAAAGCAGACTCGAGTCTGCCTAACACGCTTCTGGCCATACTTAGGAATGGAGACCTGGAGAAGGTCAAAAAGTAAGTATATTAGGTGCAATATTTTATAAGTATTTAGAAGTTTGTAGATATTCAAATTAGGCACTTTATACAATTTTAGTGGCTTTAAAATAATTGATTGAGTGGTTGACAGGGCGTCTTAAGATGCCCAGGCCAGTACTTATCCATATACGAATAAGTATTTGTTTAGTGGTATGGTAGTGTTTGTAACTCACAATCTGCTACACAAAAAGAAACTAACAAAACCCAAGAGCTCTATGACGCACAAATTAATGATATTTTTAACACAAATAATAAAGTAAAAATAAGCAAAACCAAAAATGCACTTACCCCTGAGACACTAGATCTTATTCGGGAAAGAAAACAACTACTTAAGAACAGAAAAGATAAAACAACACTACATAAAATATCAGTTATTAATAAGCCGTGGAATAAAACAAGATAGATCAAGAAAGAGGATCAAAATTATCACAGAGCACATAGAAAAAACAGGTGCAATAAACAAAGCACTAAAGAAACTCAGAGAGGAAAAGTTATGGATCCCTAAAATAAAGAAAACTAATAATAGCCATGAAACAAAACGACAACCACTTTTAAAGATTGCAACAGACTATTATCACAAACTATATTCCTCTGAAAGCAACCGAGAAGGCATAAAAAACCTTGAAGACGATATTGAAGAAATTCCTCCAATCCTTGTAAACGAACTTCAGCATGCAATAATGACACAGAAAAACGAGAAAGCTCCCGTACCAGATCAAATAACCAATGAGAGGATGAAAGCATCACTGCCAGAAGCAACCGAAAGATTAACAACTCTTTTCAATCTCATATTGACTACTGAAACCATACCTAAACAATGGACTAATAGTACAATAATCCTTATCCATAAGAAAGGAGACAGATCAGATATAGGAAACTATTGCCCAATAAGTTTGATGTCTAACATTTATAAGGCCTTCTCAAAAATAATACTTAATCGCATTACAAAAAAACTAGACGAGCAACAGTCAAGAGAGCAGGCTGGATTTAGATCGGGGTTTTCCACAATGGACCACATACATGTGATAAAACAATTAATCGAAAAATGTCAAGAATATAACAGACCACTGTATGTATCCTTTGTGGATTACAACAAAGCATTTGACTCCCTAGAACATGAGAGCATTTGGGTAGCTTAGAAAAACCAAGGTATAGAAACAAAATATATAAGAATAATAAGAAATATATACTCCAATAGCACTGCACAAGTAAAGCTCGAAACAGAAGGAGAAGCTTTCCCAATTCACAGAGGAGTGAGGCAGGGAGACCCCCTCTCGCCAAAATTGTTCTCTGCAGTCTTGGAGGAAATCTTTAAAAAAATGGATTGGGATAATATAGGTATTAATATCAACGGAACATGTCTAAATCACCTTAGATTCGCGGATGATATAATACTTATAACAGATAACCCAAATAGCCTCCAAAAAATGCTACAAGATCTGTCACGAGAAAGCAAGAAAGTGGGTCTCATGATGAACAAGGAAAAGACAAAAATAATGACTAATAGATCCCAGGTGGAAATCAAAATAGAAAATAAAGTAATAGAATATGTTAACTCTTACATATACCTAGGTCAACTAATTGCCTTCGAAGACCAAATGGGGTCAGAAATTGAAAGACGAGTCGCCAACGCTTTCAAAAGATACTGGTCTCTGAAGGAAGTATTTAAGGGGAAAAAATATAGCTTAATATTAAAAAGAAAAATATACCAAACATGCATACTACCAATACTAACTTACGGGTGCCAAACCTGGGCATGTACGAAAAAGGAACAACAACAACTAACCACATGTCAAAGGGCCATGGAAAGGAGTATGCTAGGGTTTACAAAAAGAGACAGGAAAAGAGCTGAGGACATAAGACGCATAACAAAGGTTGAAGATGCACCAACAAAAACCAGAAAACTTAAATGGAGATGGACAGGCCACATGCTCAGAGAGAATAAAAATAAATGGACCAAGGATTTAACAGAATGGACACCGAGATTCCAAACAAAAAGGAAAAAGGGAAGACAAAAGAAGCGGTGGTCTGATGACATAAAAAAGATTGGGGGCCCATTATGGCAGAGAACGGCAAGATCTAGGGAGGCTTGGAAGAAGCTGGAGGAGGCCTTTGTGTCTCAAGACACGCCAACCACAAAAGTTGGCAAATAGAGGCTAATAAATAAATAAATAAATAAAAAATGGTAGTGTTTGTATAACTACAGCCATAGCTACTATGACTCATAATATTCATGAGCATAAGCATTTACAACACCAAACTATACATGGGTACAACGATTTGGACGTAAATGCAGTAGATTTTAGCATTATTTCGAGACTATTGGACATAGATAAACTAGCTACATAAGTCACTTTCAAAAAGTATGGGTTATGATTTGGTAAAAAAAACTCCTAATCAGGTTTTATAGTCTTTATTTATAAAACACACGACACACCTCATTGAGGCAACTGGTGGTCAGAGAGCTGGCAGCTATTTCGCTTAGCATATAAGTATAGAGATTCAGCAAGGAAATGTTGCCAGAATTTTGGGTATGTTGTCTCAATGCGGTGCATAGGAAGAAATATTTTATTTGTATTCTATTCATTTTTAATGTTATAATCTGATCTCATTGATTTTTTATTAAACTTATATCTTGTATCCTATCATTACTGAAAAACTTGAGACCATAATTAAATACTGGCTAAAACGTATTCCAGTTTATATTCATTCATTAATTATGTTATGAATGAACTTACTTTGGTTTTGGTTATTATTATTAAATGAAACACACAAATTGATTCTGATTATTTTATTTTTATTATAAATAAATGTACCGAGATGGGTGGCATCAACGAAGAGAGGCCTATACTCAACAATGGGCGGAAGAAGGGCTGGGATGACGATGACGATGAATGTACCTAAATGCTTAGTAGCTTACCAACCTTATATAATGACAATCTCCAGACCAATTTTTTTTTGGCTACCCATCGCCTTATTAAATTAATATTTCTCTTCTCTCGTCGCTATATGGCGCTATATGTATTAATTAAAACATTAAAATCTTATACCTCTATTACTTAAATAAAGTAGCACTCTAATTAATTTAAATATTTATAACACTTTCTTGTCACTTTTTTGCCAGTTGTCTGTGCTGCCATCTCTGTGAGAGCAGCTGGCACTAATTTCGCTTACTAGATTTGCCTACGTAAATAGTAAACAACGTAAGTAGTAGTTTCTAAGGCGTTGGGTTCTGTCACTTTAGTAATTTAATTATCTAACTTTGTCCACGGCGAAACTGTATTTTTAACTTTTCGACAACTAAATATGTCAACACGGTTTTCCTCACGTAGTACAGTCGGAAAAGGCCGACTAGTTTCGATCGGTCTAGACGATCATCCACAGGGCGAGTGACGAGTAGCTACCTGAGCAAAACGGTCGTAAAATATTTAGTTATGTCATCTCACATTTCTAATAATATTACTTTCTTCCATAGACTAAAATCAACAAAACCCCCATCAGTGCCGCTGTCCTCCGTCACGCTGGCAGCGCCCATAACGGGCATGGACAAGGTTTTATGCATCGGGCTGAACTACAAGGACCACTGCGAAGAGCAGAACCTCACGCCGCCGCCGGTGCCGATGATCTTCAGCAAGTTCGCCAGCGCGGTCATTGGGCCTAACGATCCTTTGAAGATTAGGACTAAAGTGACTAAGGTCAGAAAACCATTTTTCAGAATCAAAATCATAGATTTTTGGATGTAACAATTGCCCTTTTTTGACTGAGCGAGCGAAGCGACACAGCTTCGAGATTGGCCAAAAATGCATTTGTCCGCCTGTCCGGATCTCAGTCTGTCCCACTGTTCTCGCCTACAGGTCGATCGCCTAATGATCCTTTGAGGATTAGGACTAAAGTGACCTAGGTTAGAAAACATCAAAATCATAGATTTTTGTATGTAGCGATTCGCCGTTGCCCTAGAATTTTTACATATAAATTTAATCTAGCTTTATTTTGAAACCGCATGTCCGATTTTGAAAAAATATCTTTTTTACTGTAAATAATCTTATTAAGGTGATTGCGAACCTTGGCCGTCCATACATTTTGTTTTACAGCAATTCTCTTAATGTGGATAGTGTTTCTCATATTACAATCGATTTTCCAATTTTCATGAAGTTGTAGTGCTCGCCTTTAAAATCTGTCATAATAATTTACAGTACTTTACAAGAAAAACGATATTTAAAACAAGACAAAAATTAACATTTCTAACAATGTGTGCGTAATAAATAGAATTCATTTTGCGGTGACATCTAGCAGATTTATTACAAACTACTGCATTTGTCTAATTTGACAGCTCAATGCTTGCAACGACATACTTGGACATCATCTAGATGGCGCTGTAATAAAAATATCTAAATGTACCTAGTAATAAGTCAGAAGACTTAGCTCAAACAGAATGAACGTTGCCGTCCCGCTAGCAGCGGGCAACGCGCAAAATGTAGTAGGTACATAGCGGCACGAGACGGCAACGTTGTTTGCTTTTGAAACCGAATGCATTTCTCTCCAAGTCTCCACAATATTTCTAATTTCTACGATATGAGTTCGTTCTGAAACTGAAACAAATATTTTTTACAAAACATATATTAATTAAAAGAAATAATTATAGGTATATACTTAGTAGGTAAACATGTACCTATTAATAAACAAAAAATAAGTATTTATAATTTATGTTTTGAAAATAATAATAAAATACCGAAAAATTATTCTTTACTTTTTATTTAGAATTTGACAATAAACCTACGAACTTCTGAACGTGACTTATCTAATCTACTTGCTTTAGTCCCATATCTCTGAATCTACTACATGAACAATCAAATTAGCAAAACCTGGACCTGGACATAGTTCATAAATTTGTTGTTTAAATTATTTTATGGGATATTTATATATATATATATTTTTTACTTAACCTGTACTGTCCCACTGCTGGGCAAAGGTCTCCCATATTTATATTAAATATCAAATATTCATTGGATATCTATCCATATCTATACATATAATAAAACAGTAAAAAAAAGTGTGTCTGTACATTAAATATATTTCCAAAAAAAATATTGGGGGCGATGGAGACGTTGTAATAGAGTAAGAATTTAAAAAAAAATGTCTGTCTGTTTGTCTGTTTGTCTGTTTGTCTGTTTGTCTGTTTGTGTGTTTGTCTGTTTGTCTGTTTGTCTGTTTGTCTGTTTGTGTGTTTGTCTGTTTGTCTGTTTGTCTGTTTGTCTGTTTGTCTGTTTGTCTGTTTGTCTGTTTGTCTGTTTGTCTGTTTGTCTGTTTGTCTGTTTGTCTGTTTGTCTGTTTGTACACGCTAATCTCCGGAAATACTGGACGGATTCGAACGAAACTTTTTTTGTTATATAGGTATTAAGCCTGGGCAACATATAGGGTATAAATGATTTTGGGAAATGGAACGCCTGATGCAGAACCATAATGGTCCAGCTAAACTATAGAGATATAAAAATGCCGCCTTAGTAAAAGTTGTTCAGCCTGATGAGCATTTTCCAGAGACATAAAGTCCACGCGAACGAAGTCGCGGGCTTCGGCTAGTATTATATAAAAATCTGCGATCGTACCTATCTTCTCTGTATTTATGTTCACGCCAAAGAAGTATTACTTATATCTAACGCGTGTAGATTGTACATAAGTACACGCCATCGAGTACACACACTCTTTTTTTAGGGTTCCGTACCCAAAGGACAAAAACGGGTCCCTATTACTAAGACTTCGCCGTCTGTCCGTCTGTCTGTCACCAGGCTGTATCGCAAGAACCGCGATAGCTAGATAGTTGAAATTTTATAATAACAACAAATACTAAAAACAAAACAAAATAAAATAAATATGGGACGCTCCCATACAACAAATGCGATTTTTTATTGATAATGGTACGGAACCCTCATTAGTGTTAGTATAGTGCGCGAATCCGATTCGCACTTGACCGGTTTTTTTGATTGCAGGTTTGAAACGATATACCGATTTGACATAAGTTGAAATCATTTGAATATTTAATATAATTTATTATAGGCAAGTTGTATCTAGTTGAGATTCGTTTACGTCGCCTGGGTGTCTGATAGTAGTGACACGCTACATGTAAGTATACACGTTTCAGTGGTCGCCGCAGTATAAAACCGGCTGTTTAGTTAAAATTACATAAAGCGGCGAGCAAAAATGCCTTCATCCACGGCGGTGCAAGAAAAGTACGAATGTCACGGATGACGTTTTTGCCAGGACTTCTTGTCTGCGTGGTCGAACGACTCGTGATATTTTGTAATATTGTTATTTGTACGATAATATACGTGATTCAACATTTCATATTAGAATCTGTTTCAAAATGTTTTCCTAAGTTGCAACTTGCCGCCACGTTTGAAACACAAGTCTCGAACTTGTTTTGGGTTTGATTGATTTAAAAGTCTGTGTGATTTGTCCGTATATATTTTTGTATAGATTTATATTTAAAATTTATTTCAGGTCCATGGGAATATACGTGTCAGGAAAATGCAGAAGTGTTTCTTTTTTTGTTTCACTTCTATTACATAAACTCTAACAGAGGTTTGCCGTCTCCATCATCCATCATTTCAAGTTCAAACATGCAATAAACTATAAAGTTGTTTTTAAGTTACCGTGCACAGAATAATGACTACAACATTTAACAATTTATGTCGGCAGAAATCACTATCATTTTGTATCATTCTATCTGTATGAATTGTTTTTTTTTTCAGTAATAAATATTAAACTTCAATAAAAAGAAAATTCAACAATGTGTACGATTTGGTTTTATTAAAAAATACAATGCATGTACAATGACGACGTTTGTTGCGCGGTGGTTTTTCCTTCCACCAAATGGTCTAAACTCTAAACGAGTGCCCCGACACAAGGCTTGATTAGCTATCAGAGTCAAAGCTGTGGTTGACAAATATGCAATCTGAGATCATTTTTTTGTGTTTAAAATGATTTTCGGCTGTTTGAAATACCTAATAACTGAAAATATGCGCTATCCAGTTTTTTTTTTAATAGTGCCATCTAGTGGCAATACTCAAATCTATAACCATAGTCTATAACAATGCTTTACGCCATCTTCATGCTTTTTGAAGCTCCTGTCGTAGTGTGAGTGAGTGTAGAGATACGAGACAAAATGACAGATTTTATTTTGGAGCATTTTTCTGAATACATTGACTGAAGAAAAATAGTATGCCAAAAAATAAATAAAAGAGTATGTTACAGGCTCGCCGATAAAAAATGTTTGCCTATTAGTAATCCATTACGCAAGAATATAAAAAAAAACTTAAAATTTTAAAATCAACGCCATCTAGCGGAAAAAGTTTAATGAAGAGCCCTTTGCATTCACCTTAACTTGAAAAAATATAAAAGCTCAACGTTGATGGTCAAAAAACAATTTCTTTCAAGTTAAATTAAAACTCAAAAGCTAGAGTACTTTTTTTAAGTCTGCGTCAGGGCCTTCTTAAATTATACTAGCTGCGCCTCGCAATTTTACTCGCGCCTAAAGTAACCTATATGTTAATCCAGGGTGTCAGCTTTCTGCATACCAAATATTATCAAAATTGGTCCAGCCGTTTGCGCGAGAAGAAATACTTACACACACACACACACGACACACACGCACCCACACGCACACACACACACACACACACACACACAAACACACACTTAAAAACTTTCGCCTTTATAATACTAGTTTGATACATTATATAAATCACGTTTTATTATCCTTTAATTAAGATGGACAAAACCCCAAAGGCCATTAAGTGTCATGATAAGCGTTTTGGTAAAAAGAGAAGGGAAGGAATTATAATAGTGACGGGTTGCTATGAGGCGCATCGCTTACATATGTATAAAATATTTATATTCCATCAGTCGGCTTTTAAGATCTTCGTAGGAAGAGAAATAACTGGCCCATTCTTGTTTTTTTCTTTACTCCCAGGCCAGCATGGAAGATAAAAGGAGAAAAGAAAGACCCAAAGAACACATATTTTATTTGGTGCATAAAATAACCATGTCTTGATTAGGACGTTTTCAATGCATTCCTAACAAGTCTGTCCATTGAGATAAAAATTGCATGTCATGTCACTGATATCCAGTATCGTAACAAAAGTACCACTAACCTACCTGCTCAGATAGGTGTGATCTTGTTTACCGTTTATTTCTGCATCTGATTGTATTTCGGGCTATGACGGATGATGATAACATTTTTATCAACTCTCATAAAAACATGACATGCCTTTTGCATACATATGTAAAGGTCAAGTATTTATTCTGTGGCTCGGTGAATTCTAAAAAAGAAACTTAGATTAATTCGATAACTCGGCCCCTAATTACAAAATTACATCAAAATCCTTCGAGCCGTTTCTGAGATCGACATTAGAATATAAATAAAAGTATAAAGGGACAATTCACACTTATTGCTAGCCCCAAAGTAAGCTTAAAGCTTATGGGGTATGGGATACTAACTCAACGATACTATATTTAACGATAAAATACATATAAGTATATATAGATAAACACCCATTATGGACAGTTGGAAAATAGCCTGTTTCAAATATATAAATATGTATTTATTTCCTTGTAAAGAAGAATACAATGTAAAAAAAATACATGCGTCATAATAACTTGAGTACCTACCTAACCTACGCATTATTTTCATGTACATTGTTAGAAAAATGTAAAAGGTTATCATCGTAAAGAATATTTCAACATCAGGTCTTTTTGTCCCCAATGCACGACCCTCTCTGTACTACCAGAGCCATACTTGGCCAGAGCGGCCAGAAGGCTTGAACATGAAATAAATGAATTATGTATTATGACTTTGGCCTACAGTCTCCTCGCTGGCTCGCTGAGGTGGCGAGGTCTCATTGATGTTTATAAGCTTTGTTTAGCCTGTATTTCTTAAGTCGCCTTCTACGACATCTACGAGAGGACTTGGAGTATCCTAATTCTACTCCGCCTGAAACCACACGGCAAATAAAAAATATAGGAAATATATTTTCTCAAAATGTTGATCATCAGTCAATGATACTTCACATCTTTTAAAATACTAAATACATAAAAATAAATAAAAATAGATAGGTACATAAAAGACTTCCTACATTCCTGGAATTATGACGCAAAATGTTATTATATCATTACGTTCCCACCTACGCGGGACATGAATTACGACCCCAATTCGCCTCAATAATTGACCCCAATTTATGTCCAGCTCAGGTCGGCCAGACCTCTGAATCACGACTCACATTTTTGACCCTAACTGCTACTTAGCACTGTGACTGTGATGTGAAACATTGAGTTATCGTAGTTATGTTGTTTGTACTTATTGGTTTAACTCTAGATTTCTCGAAATTTTTTTTTAAAAGTAAATAATTACTGTACGACCGAAACCGAAAGTTTCAGTTTTGGTCGAAACCGAAACTTTTTTCCAAGAATCATGTTTTGAGGGAAAAATAAAGAAAACGTTATTATAATCAGTCAGTCTTTATTTCTTTATCTTTATTTCACATAGTCATGCAGTCTTCGACATATTCACGTAATTTAATAAAAAAATACTCCTTAAAGAAATATAATACTTAAAACAGGTGAGGTGTTTATTTTAGTAGACATAAAATAATTACTTAATGTGTATGTAAGTAATAAAATAAAATAAATCAACTCGCTTTAATACCGAACGTTTCGGTTTCGGTCGTAATTTTGACAGGTTTGCCGCCGAAACCCCTATTTTAGCCGAAACACGACCACGACCCAAGCCGAATTTTCGGTCAGACACTAGAAATAATTATCACGTCTATTTTTTGTCTCTTCTGCAGAAGCACGATCCTCTCTGCATTACTTGAGCCTTTTTGGCCAGAACAGTCAGAAGTCTTGGCCCAAAGTCTTTACGCTGCCTGGGATTGGTTGAACATCATCTGGAAAACATAATTCAATTAATATTATTTCTGAATGGCGTAGGGAACCCGGCGAGTTAGAGAGACTACATCGATGTTTATAAACTTTGTTTTACCTGTATTTCCCAAGTCGCCTTCTACGACATCCACTGGTCCTATTCTACTCTGTCATAAATCCCATGGCAAATTATTCAGAGAAATGATAAGAAATGGGGTTAGCCAACCCATTACTATTTTGATTCCTTTTTCTACCTTCTTGCCCACCATTACACTAAAAGGGGCCATTGCATCTTGTAGCCATAAGACCTAAAATGTTCCGTTTGCCGCATTAAGAATAAAGACGAGGTAATGTAAATTAAAATTATGTTTATGCCTTTCCAGAAAGTAGACTGGGAGGTGGAGTTATGTGCCGTGATCGGCAAGAAGGCGTCCTCGGTGAAAGCAGCCGACGCGTACGACTATGTGCTGGGGTACACCGTCGCTCAGGACATCAGCGCCAGGGACTGGCAGAAGGACAAGAATGCTGGCCAGTTCCTACTTGGCAAGGTAAGACAAAAGAGGATAGTGTGATTCTTGGCTGGAAGTAGATTAGATTAGGGACTCTAGGTGAATGGAGCTGGGAAGAAGTCTTCCTTAGTGAAAGCAGCCAACGCCTACGACTACGTGCTGGGATACACCGTCGCTCAGGACATAAGCGCCAGGGACTGGCAGAAGGACAAGAATGCTGGCCAGTTCCTACTTGGCAAGGTAAAACGAAAACTTGGCAGGAAGTAGATTAGATTAGGAGTTCTATGTAGGACTGTAGAGGCGAATTCCCGAAACTATTTCTATCTATTATTTTAAATTCAATATTCGGTGGAGATTGCTGAGAGAAGAATGCTGGCAAGTTCTAGGTTAGGTAACAGAATATAAAAAAACCCTATCACACCCCAAAACTACATCTCTGTCACATTGGAGGACTAACTTGGTAGATCTTCTGGGATCTAATACTTACACAACCTTAACCGAACAATGCCTAAAACGCGCCCCCTAGAAACAGCCAAAATATATCCACTTCATATTTTGATGATGCCGATATGTACCTAGTCAAAGAATCATAATTTTTTTCCGTAATTTATTTTTTGTTATTTTTTATTTGTTATTATGTATTTGTTAAAACGATAAAATTTGGCAATACATATTATTTTGCTTTAGCAATACGCTATTTTCCAACAAGTCAAATCAGATCCTTTTTTCTAAACGTCAAAACAAACAGTTTCTATGGGATTTTGTATGAAATTACATTATTTTGCGACGTTTTATTATGTTATCAGTACAAAATAATTTATTGTTGGCTTAGGAAAATACCTAATTCAAAGAGAGCTAGATTTCCTGCATTGCAACGAACGAAAGAGAATAAAACCATTACGTTGTATATACCTACATTATTGTTTTTTTTTGTTCTGCATCCATTAAACAGCTAAAATGCCTTTTTTATCTCAAATACTTCTTTTCGCAGTCCATGGACTACTTCTGCCCCATCGGACCCTGCATAGTGACAAGCGACGAGATCGGCGACCCGCAGAACTTGGACATCAAGGCGAGCATCAACGGAGAGCTGAAGCAGGACAGCAACACCGACCAGCTGATCCACAAGATCCCTGACGTGATCGAGAGGCTGTCTTCGTAAGTATCTATATTGTTTCTGGTTGTTGTTTTAATTTTTATGTTTATCATGGTGCAATAAAGTTAATTTGTATTGTATTGTATTGTATTGTATCATGTTGAATTAGTATTCCATAACTACTAGAGGAGCTCGGTGGCCCGGCGGGAGTGCGCATTACTAGCGCTTTCGCAAGTAAAGCGACACGTGGTCCGTACTTGGATGGGTGACCACAAGTGGCATAAAAACTTCTTGAGCTCCTCCGTGCTTCGGAAGGCACGTATAAGCTGTTAGTCCCGGCTGTTATTGTATGGCAGTCGTCAAGCCATGTCAGATGCCTTTAGGCAGCCTGAAAAATCTACACCAGTGTTGGCCACTTACACACACGAAAAACAAACAACAAAACAAACAAGTATCCCATAACATAGCTCTCGTACTTATTTGGGGCTAACTGAATCTGTGTAATTGGTCCGTACACTCACTATTATTGGTTTTGGACAAAAAAATGTCGTTTTGTAAATAAATTCCTTTATCCATATATTTAGGTAATCCAAATATGTGTATAATATAAGATAAGAAAGTCGTGAAAATAATTTTCGTTCGAGACCATGTGGTGACACCTGTCCAAAACTGCCGCGTGACCCCGGACGAACTCCAGCCGGGCGGCCGGCGGCGCCTGGCGGCGGTACTAAGAATTCAACTCACGATTCTACTTTCTAGTTTTGATCAACATTTTTTGTTTCTGAAATTTTATTTTGACTAGCTAATTAGGTCTTACTAACGATCCTCATGAAGTGGCCTTCGTGAAAGGTGAAAAAATATACTGAAACTATTTTAAGTATACTGAAAAAATTTGGCCTACACTCTTCACGTTGTTTAAACGTATTGAAGTGGTCTCATTGATGTTTATTAGCTTTGTTTAGATTGTATTTCTTAAGTCGCCTTCTACGACATCCACGGGAAGGCTTGGAGTGGTCCTGTTACACTGCCGAAAACCACACGGCAAATGTGAAACCTTAAAGAATATAATTTCTCATGATTACGTTGCCGAATTAAGGCAAAATGGTAGCAGAAGTGGCGAAGTCATTTGAAGTAAATTTTTTAAAGTTGATATGGTAATAAATAAAAAAATTACTGCCAACAGTCTGTAGAAAGACCTTTAAATTATTTTACGAATAACCTTGAAATTAATTGCGTTGGTCCATAGTTTAAAAACGAGTTTTCTTTTGGTTTAAAAACTAGATGGATTATAACAATATTTTCAAAGTTTATTCATAAAATAATTTAAAGGTCTTTCTATGATTGTTGGAAGTAAAATTTACAAATATACTTTTTTTTTCACCATATTTACTTTTTTTAAATATTTGAAATGGGGGCGCAACTTCTGCAACCATTTCGCCTTAAAATAATGTTACCTTAATCTTTTTTCAGGGTAATGACGCTCCTCCCAGGCGATATCATCCTGACGGGCACACCCGGAGGGGTGGGCCTGTACCTCAAGCCGCCGCAGTTCCTCAAGCCGGGTGACGTCATCGAGAGCGAGGTTGAGAAGATAGGTGTGCTCACTACTAGGGTCGAGGAGTTTTAAGGTCCATGGTAAGAGTGACTCGTCAACATGGTTTTAAGGTCCCAAGTGGTAAATCTTTATCAACATTTAACACGTGAGATAAATTCTTACTCTCATATTAAGGGGCTACCTGAATTTTCCGAGGTCCTGTGGCCCCCATTTGAAATAAATCATATAAAAGGCAACGGTGATATCATTTAAAACTTTGTCTTGACCAAACCCTAGATAACCTTTTTAACTATTTTATGAACCACTGTTTTTAAGCTTTTTTACGCACATTTGCGACGGTCACTTTTAGCTAATGTGCGTAGAAAAGCTTCACATTCTCATTACAGTTTGACACTACAACTAAAATAAGTTTAGCAGAAGTTTGTATTTTTTTATGAATAAAGGTTAGAATTTGAGGCGGTTAACTTACGTAATATAGTCGGAAAAAGCCGCAGGTTTCGATCCGTTTAGACGATCATCTTTAGGGTGAGTGTCAGGAACAATGACTCGACGATGTCGCTGTCCGCTCAGTCGGTCGCTATTCGTATATAAAGTCTAATTTTTTATTCCGTAGAATTCTGACATTTCATAAGTGTTGCTACTAAAAAAGTTCTCCAACTAAAAAGGGAACGCGTATAAGGGCGATAAAAAATTTAATTCTTGATTAATTTTAATGTTTTACCAAGATAATGATACACTTTAAACTTTCTGGTATATTTAAAATATTATAACATTTTTTAGTACCGAATTATCAAAGTTATATTTTTAAGTAATTTTAAGTCAGCAGGTTATTTTTCTTTCCCTGGCATCACTCCCTACTAACTCATGTATCATCAACCTTTTTAGCCAAAAGCATAATAAATATTTTTTTTCGTAATCCATGAAGCACAAAAATTAAAAAATAAAGTATGCGGCCATCAGCTGTCACGTCACGACTGTCACATTGATTGTTATGTTTGTTATCTTTCTTTTAAGTTTTTTCTTGTTGAAAAAAACTTTTTTCGTGACTGATTTAGATTAAATTTGATATGGAGATAGTTTAAGAACCTGGAAAGGACGTATAAGCCATTCACCCACAAATTGACCGCGGTGGAAAGCTAATTGGATTTATTTGTATATATGTTTGTTAAAATCAAATAGTTTTCACAGTTGTTCGTATTTTATGTCGGTTATTCAACTGTTCCTGATGAGAATATTACTCGCTGTAAATCCCCTTTTGATTTGGAGCACCGCACTAAATTAAATGGTTACATTCACTAACGAATAAAATGTGTAGACTCAGATGTTCACACTCTTATTGAAATCTGAAATATAATAAAAAAATGTGCCCGGCCAAAAAGGTTTATGATCTCTGATATGTCAAAAAATGACAGCTGTCAGAATTCTACGGAATTAAAAATCAGACTTTAGTCATATTCACAGTACAGCCCTTGGAATGAAAGTTTCCAGTAACTCACATCACTTTTTTCTCACTCACTCACAGATACTTTTTTCTAAACGTCAAAACAAACGTTTTCTATGCCATTTGTATGAAATATAAACTTATTATCAGTTTTTCGCAATATTCTAAAGTCTCGTTGAAAATGGATATGATCAATGACAAGTAACATTATGACGTTTTGTTTTCTTAAAAGTACCGAATAATTTATTTTTGGCGGAGAATTCTACCTAATTCTGACTCCTGCTAACGTGCCTGCTAACAATTTTGTTTTATAATTTGACAGGTTTAAGGTTAACATGTTTGTAAGAACGGTTGCCTTGACACTACAAAATCTTTAGGTTATTTGGCAGTGTTTACAAACTCACTATTAACTTGTTTACTTTCTTTAATGTTGGTTTGTCACTCTTGTAAAATCCTGGGTACACTCTTAAAACGTAATCTACATATATTAATAATGATAAGAGTCTTGGAACATCCTAAAAGTGTTGAAAATAACATTCGAATTTAGTAGAATTTGACATGAGAAGACTGCGATCAGTGGTGCCATTTTTCAAACGCCGAGTCACTAAAAAGGTTTTTTGTATGGTAAAACCATTCGTTTTGATGACTCCGTGTTTCAAAAATGGCACTATATATAGGATCGTTACTCCATAAGAACACGACTGACGTCCAATAGTGTCTTATAAAGTAACACGATGATTATCTGCCTATTTCTTTGTCAAACCAAATTAGATTTCATCATCGTTTAGTAACATTCAATGTTGCTTGATACACAATAATGTGGACGAACACGTAGTTACGTGCGTCTGTCGTTACGCTTTTGGAGTAAAGGTCCAGTTACTTCAAGTAAAACTTTATGAAAAAACTGTAAATAAAATTAAAAACTTTTGTATCTTTGTTATCTAAGTAAACCTTAACCACGCGTAGACCCAAAATGATGACGTCACTGTACATTTTTAATCTGTAGACTATGCCATAGTAGATTTAGTACCAGATAGTAATAAAGTTTTTCTAGAATATTCCGTGGTCTATAAATTTTGTGGTTAAGTTTTACTTGTACTTTATAGAGTACCTGTACAATTTTGAGATTTGCTTCCTTTTTTTATTAAATGTTTTTCGTTACAATAAATAATCGTGTAAAAAAGCTATATTACAGAATTCTATCTACGCGTTAGGTTTAGGTGTGATAAAAGAATAAATGACTTTCCCTCTTCTGTAGACGTCATTAAATCTTACTTTGATATAAGTACTGCATATTAAATGGTTAAAAATCCTAATATAAATGTAATTAAATCTTTGAATATCTACTTTTCGAAAGTCGTTTATTATTTTATCACCTGAAGACTTGCATGTAAAAAAAGTACTTTTAAGAGTACTTTACATTATAGCAAAACAACTTTTTGTTAAATCATCATAACTATGGGAATGTATTTGGAGCGTTCAATATTTACCAAACGCTACTTAATCATGATTTTTGTATGAGTTACTTTTAAACCTAGTTTTCAAGAATTTTGTATTTATTCTTATTTTTATGATTGCATTGCGCGTCATATTGCGATTTTTCACAGATTGACGCAATTGACTTAATTATTATTTTATTAAAAATACATAATTCTTGGTAATTAGGAAAATGTATTATTTTTAAGGTGTATTTACATTTATTATGCATTTATCCTTGTTACAATACATTTGTTTACATTAAACAGAATTTTATTGACGATGACCCAAACATTATTATAATAGTCGGCAAACAACTTGAACAAAACGCAATAATGCGCAGGAGTAACTTTCATACTCGGGCACCCTTTGTGAACTTTCCCTTACTTCGTTACTTTGCGTTCAAGTTGTTTACCGGTCACTACCACCGAATAGGAATGTTGATAAAGTAAAAAAAAAACTATTTTATTAAGTCCATCAATTAGTCTAAAAAGAATGGACCCATAATATTTCAGTTTATCAAATTATTAAAAATTCACAAAGATCAACAGAGTAGTGAAGTTCCAGAGTTGGGGTTTGTGACCTTATGTTGACGTCAAGTATAAATCGTACTAGATAGTGACGTCACGAAACTGAAATGCGCTTTATGTTCTGTAAAAGAAATGAAAAATATTTTAATAGTTACTTTCGTTTTATACTTACAAAATCTCAATAATAGTATTCGTAACCATAACGTATACCCCGCGCAAAATAAACTAGACAAGTATCAATTTAAAGTGGTCGACCAATACACATCTCAATTCTCGACGCTGATTGGTGAATAGCCCTGGCAATTGGACCAATCGGCGTCTTCCGTTCTGACAGGAAGAGTCGTTTGCGCGCGCGCCGTTCCTTTTCATAGACTATTAAATTTAATTCTATACAAGGGGAGTTTTATTAGGTTAAGTGGCCTATACGGGTTACTGCCAGTGTAATGTGGCCCCTAGCGGGGTAATGCTTAGTGAATTTATGTGTCTGGATAAAATTGTCATACAGACTGATACCCGCAGATTCTAAGTTTGTCTATGGGACGGATATTCGTCGTTAGATATTATTCGAGCAATTTTGTCGTTGAAGTCTATTTTGTGTTCTATTGGCTATTATGTTGCATTTGTGCATGTGATTGCTGGGTGTTTGGTTTTATTGAAATAGACTGATGACCTCCTGGGTTCACACGCTTGCTGGCCTTTCATCGGTCCTTTATTCTTATAGTCGCATGTGTCACTGGTGCAGAATTACTCCAACAGAGTCCCCTTACCTAGACCAAACTACACTTTTTCATACAAACTACGTTCAAAACGACACTATTTTACGTTTTATTTCAAAACGACTTGCTCGATTTCGGCAAAATTTTGTACTTAATTTGAAAGATAGGCATAACTGGTTTTAACAGTCAAAATATGAACTCGAAATAGAATATAGTGTGTTATAATGTCATTTTTGACCATCAGTATGGGAAACTTATACATCCTTATATTTTCTATCCAGTTCATAATTTACCGTCGTTGTCGTTCTTTAAAATTACAAATGTTGACCGAAATCTGACATGAGGTTTAAAACGTAGACTAGGTATGTTTGCATGGAAAAGTAGGGGATTCTTAACGTATTGAAACTCAGCCCTCTGAAGATGACCTAAACTCCGCGCCGACTCCCGCCAAGTGATACAAAGTTCGTTCATTTTTTTTCCACTGCGGCGCTTGTTGTCACTAAAACAAATATGGCGTCAACAGCGGTTACGCTAAAAAAAAAACAAAAATAACATTCACACTCACAACTGTTTACAAACAGCTGTGACTGGATGTTGTTTTTCGTCCTACATCTTATCAAAACTTATTTTCTATTTTTATACATTACTAGTCGTAGGTATTAGTAAAAAGTACCTGTCCGTGAGTAATTTGTGAACCCTAACCACAGATTACTAATAACTTATTAGTAATCTGTGGTTAGGGTTCACAAATTACTCACGGACTACGTTGTTGTTGTTAGGGTTACGTAGTAACTTATTACTAATAAGTTACTACGTAACCCTAACAACATAGGTATGTATCACAAATTTATCAATATTCAATTTAACTAAATGACTTACTACGTTCATTCCACAAACTAATAGAAGACTAGTCGAAGCCCGCGACTTCGTTCGCGTGGACTTTAACTCTGTAAAATGCTCAACAGGTTGAACAACTTTTGCTTAGGCGTCATTTTTATATTTCTTATAGTTTAGCTGGACCATTATGGTTGTGCATAAGTCTCAGGTGTTCCATTTGCCAAAATCAATTATTCCCTATACGTTACCCAGGCTTAACAGCTGTATAAAAAAAAGTTTCATTCGATTCCGGAGATAATCGTGTACAAACAGATTAACATATTTTTAATTTTTTTTTACTCTATTATTATGTCTCCATGGAACAGGAAGCGGGTATTTTTTCAAAGAACAGGCAACTGTGTCAGCTCGGCACAGTATTAAAGGATTTCAAGCTAAAACATATGCGGTAACAATGTTTGTTTGTTTGTTTGTTTGTTAAATCTTTATTGTACATAAACACAAAACACAAAAATACAAGTTAGAAGTAGAAAACAGTACAAAGGCGGACTTATCCCAGATAGGGATCTCTTCCAGTCAACCTTGAATTAAGAGGACAATTTACAACACAGGGTAGAGAGTACAATATACATAAAACAGAAAACAGAATCCAATTAAACAATGTGTACTAAACTGAATATGATAAGAGGTTAAACACATTGCAGGACACTTTCGACTAGACGTAATTCAATTGTTATTTATATTGTGTCTGGCTGAGTGTCCGCAAAGTGTTAAAAACCGGAAAATCTATACTTTGCCTGCCAGCCGGCAACTCTCACAGCCCTCAGTTTTCAGCAGGATTAATTCCAAACTGGCCCTGGATAGGTGCGTGTCCTAAATGAGCTAGGAAGGCTTAACAAGTTAAGGCTGATCTGGGTGCCGGGTCATGTTGGCATTGAGGGAAACAAGAAGGCTTACGAACTGGCAAGGGAAGGGTCGAGCAATTCACGTTTAGGGCCCGAACACTTCTTAGGCCTATCATATGGTCGTTACAAATGCCATAAATTCCAATATCAAGAGTAGACACAGGGCTGAATAGGACGACATAAGAGGACACATCTCATCTAAGGAGACACTCAGCGAAGACTTTGCCTAGTGCACAGACGGTTATACCAATATAACAGAAAACAGACAAGAACTATATTAGGAATCTTAAATGTCGGGCGCATGTGAAGAACTAGAGGAGACAATGAGACTCATTTTGTGTAGCTGCGACTTGGCTGGAAAGCGTATGGACCTCTTTGGATCAGCATATCCTAAGTCAAAGGACTACAGGCTCTATGCACCAGGTAAAGTTAAGCTTATGTAGTCCTTCAGAAATCCTGATGCGAATGAGTAAGGCGAGGGGTAAGTACACTATATATAACCCAAAGGTTCGAAATGTTTTCAAATGTAGACCCTTAAACAAGAAAAGATAAGTCATTTTTCTGTTTACATATTTAGTTACATACATGTAAGTTGTAAGTGTACATACATTTAAGTAGTGACTTAGAAATAAAACAATTCTGCCTCTGTCTCTCTGTCTGAAACATCTTATTTTAATTTATTATTATTTTATTGGTTTTTAAACTATCACTCTTTGAATACATTATTAATTCATAATATAAACGAGGCTTGGCACTCCGGCCAGTCTGTCTGCGACCACGAAGAATGTAACTCCTATTCAAAACGTTAGACGAAACAAAATAAAGGTTCGTGCTCAGCCCCGTTCATATAATAAATTAATCCTTATTTTAACTACTAAACATAGTACCAGCAGTGAATTTTCTGTAGCAATACAGATATTCATGTAAATTTTTCAAATGCACAATACTTAGAACTTTTTGATCAATATTAGAATGCAGAGACCTTATCGGATTATAAAGGTTTGATTTCACAAAATCTTCCAAAGTATCCATCACGTAAGTACATCAGTAGCACAACGTCCATTGCTGGACATATTGTATATCTTTGGAGAGGCCTCAAGGGTTTCTAAAATGACCAATCTGAAGCAGCTTGCATCCAACGGTTTCCAATAAGCTGTATAGAATCTTCTGGAACTCTGGTCGTAATTGGCGGCCTGCTAGCGAATGGTCCTGTGCTGTTCCAAACAACTTAATCACAGGACCGAGATTTGTGGCATCGGTAAAGGGAAGCTTTTGCTCAGCAGTGGGCGAAAGAAGGGCTGAGATGATGATGTCCTACTAATAATAACTGTCCTTTGTTTCTCTGGTCGACTGGAAGGGATCCCTTCTGGGATAAGTCCACCTTTTGTACCGCTGTTTGTATGTAAATTATGTTTGTTAATAAATACAATAAATTTATTAAATAATAATGATAGTGATGGTGAATGATCGCCATTTTTCCTGCCTCGTAGATTGTTCTCCGCGCTGTGTCCGGTCTACTGTTTCCCTCTGGAGTAGTGACACTAAATACTCATTGATAAGCACTTAAGCAGCAGGAGAAATTACATTACACTCCTGCGGCACTAGTACTTAGGAACAAGATTTAGCTTCTTCTTTCTTCTTTGTCTTCTTTAATGTTTCTAATGGCGTTATTGAATAACACTTTAAAAAATGCTGCATGGCCGGAAGATTCATTAAATATGTAAATAATAAATAAATACATATACAGGGACAAATCACACAGATTGAGCTAGCCCCAAAGTAAGTTCGAGACTGGTACCTACTATGAAATCTCTCTATATACTCAACGATACTATATTTAATGACAAATCAATTCGTCGCAATCTTTATTTAATGCATGTTCACCGATTATTGGAAGACGCCTTGACCGATTTGGATTTGTTTGAAAAATATACTTCCGAAGTGGTCCTATAATTTTTTCACCAAAATCTTTTCTCAAAAAAGCTAACTATTAAAAAAAATATATACATGCAACTGTGTGTGAGATTTGTCCGTATGAGTATATTTATATATTATTTTTTTAGGTTACCTAAGGGCTTGAAATGTAAATTAGATTTTGTTCAAAGAAAAGATATGAAACTCGAATCAGAAGTACACGGCGAAGAAAAAATATTTTCAACAATGAAAACTGTAATATCTGAGTCATTCCCTTAGTGCACAGACCAGTGGACTTCAGTGGAGAGTCTACACTACAGCACTAATTGCTCAATTGGCCACATCCGCGTCTGTAGATATATAAATCTACTCGAA
This sequence comes from Acrobasis consociella, assembly GCA_963555685.1. NCBI lineage: Eukaryota > Metazoa > Arthropoda > Insecta > Lepidoptera > Pyralidae > Acrobasis > Acrobasis consociella. Next base: position 6,184,330 of record OY743127.1, read on the forward strand.
ATGGCAGTCTGACGTTAGACTAAATCGTACAGCTGTTAGATGTGATTTAATCGATCTCACAAGTGGCACAGTCTTGTAGCAATTCGTGTTCTATTTACCTTGCAGTTTCATACGAGTTAGTATGAAACTGCAAGGTAACTTTTTCTATACTGTTGTCTTTAGCGTTTATAATAGACCTTTACTTATGTATGTATGTATAAATGAAGCACTATTCTCATTTAGTCATTCAAAAGTTATATAAACAATCTGTAACAAAATTTTTACAAGAAAAGCTTATCGCAACATTGTTTTGGTCTTTGGAGCGTATTACACCTCTAACTGCATAATTACTAGATGCAAATGTATGAGATGCAAATGTACATGCCGGGTCTATCCTGAAAACATTCTAAAGGCTACGTGCGCGCCCATATGGGTGCGGGATGAATGACCATTCTCGCGTTTTCGGTACCCAGTGCCCGCAACGACAGTTCTTTATTTGAAAATTTGAAACATTACTTTTTTATAGCCCATAAAGTAACTAGCCAGTAAAACACTTGTACAAAAATAGGTCGTTTAATTTTACGAGTGCTGCAGTTTTTATGGCGTTTATTGGTAAGGAAGTAAACACTGCTGAAAAGTTGGTGGAGTCTTCACGTCTTCACCTCTGAAGAAAAATGTGTGAAACACAGGCAAAAGTTCGCTCCTTTTGCATTCACTAATGGGGACATCGAAGTATTCCGAAATATTTTATGCCTAATTTTACTGTACCGAATTTTAAAAATCCGAACGTAATTAGCCAACGAGATTTTCCGATTTTTGTAAGAACGAAGAATAAAATATCCGATGTAGGTAAGTCGGTATATCGCGTAAAACAGTATTCGGTTTTTAATACCTAGTGCAAAAGTCAATTTAGAAAATTAAAATTCCGATTCGGAATTTCCGAATTAACTTTGTGACAGACGGTATGTTGGGTAATTGAATGGCATTGTACAGTGAGAGTGAGTGACCATAGCAATGAGCGAACGATCGATAGAGCTTGTGTTGTGTGAGTTTTGTTTATTTATTTAACTTTATTCCAATTCATCTAAATGGCGGACTTAAGAGTCCCCTTACCCTAGACTTCTCCATACAAACGTAGTCTACGTTTAATTTTGAAACCACATGTCATATTCCGCTAAAAATTGGTAATTGTAAAGAAATTGCAATTATCTAGGTTTATAACTGGTTTCCTACACTAAAATTATGAACTGGAAAGAAAATATAACGATTTAGAAGTTTCCCATATTGATGGTCAAAAATGATAAATAACACTATATTCTATTTCAAGTTCATATTTTTACCGTAGAAAACCAGTTATTAACCTAGATAATTGCAATATCTTTGAAATAACAAAATTTTGTCGAAATCGGACATGTCGTTTTGAAATAAAACGTAAACTACTTTTGTATGGAAAGTTGTGTATAGATGTGTTTGGTCTAGGGTAAGGGGACTCTTAAGGCCTGAGGCCTTTTCTACCAGTCAACCAACAGGTGATGCTGAGAAAGCAATCTTTTGGGGTGAGTACAACAAACAAAAAAAAATAAAGTAAATATATTATATCAAAATTAATACATACATATATATCAAATATCATAAACCTACACAAAAATATTCATATATAAATTATTCCTACTACGAGTAAACGATAGCTGTTTGGTACTTATCAAACAAGGTTTATGATAAATCGGAATTGTTACAAATTGAAATTGATACCGTCTCGAGTTAAAAAAAAATATTACCTGTAAAAATTGTTTTAAAAGAATGTCGCCTTTTTTGTACTGTCCCTCCTTTCACTAACACGTTATTTTCATCTCATTATCTGAACATTCTTTAAAGGATTTTTTATTATAAATAATCTTTGTCTACCATTTCTACGAATATCACGCAAGGGCGCCACTAGATCGGGTTGTGTGCTTTAAAAAGTCCGCCCCATTTAAGTCCACTAACAATAAACTGTTTACTTAAGCCGGTTCATCACACTGTCACATCGCTATCGCGTCTATTATACTCATCTTTGACTCCTGCCCCCCTTATCTAAGTTGCCACCGTGGCTTATCAACTCTGTAAATAGCGAGTTGTTCATTGACAGCTAAGACAACGGTTAGTTCGCTTTGGAGTGTATAACAACCTCTTTGATGACACACAAGTGTGGATTGTTGGAATTTAAGTCTTGGTGGTCTCGAATTTTTTGGCGACCTCTGTTGCGTAGTGGCACAGAATAAGTACTAGTACTCACGTACAGAAGTCTTACTCAGCAAAGGAATTTAAAGAAATATCTTCTCAATGCCGTTAGCGATATGGTTTAATTTAGCTCGCGTCAGAACTCGACACCTCTTCGTTTAGATACCTAGAAGCGCATTGCAAGCCAATTTCATTCTTATAACTCTAGACCATAGATTTAGAAGGTATAAGATGGATATAGAGCATTGTAAAATGTGACCAGAAACGAAATATTTCTGTGTAACTTTTTATGGGTTGTGTTTGTACCTAATACACAAACTATGGGTAAAGCAGTACGATACCATCTTTCCAGTATAAGATAACTTCTAAATTAACACAGTTTACAATTTGGAAAATCAAATTTTCGTGTAACGATGTTCGAGCCAGGGTGACAAAGGCTGACATGTTTTGTATGAAAACTTGTCTCATTGTCAAATTGGTGCTATCTCTTTTGCTCTTATAAAGATGACACTTATCATATTATCTGTCGCACTCGGCTAGTGTGTTCTTTTTACGCAGTAAAAAAAATCTACTTCTATGCTCTAGACATACGATTCACGTCACTGACTTTGCCACTTTGGAGTGGTCGTCGCGCGCGCCTTAATAATGTAGGTATATTTTCGATACCTAAACGGGGAGTGACACAGGCCTGGTAGTAGTTATTATGCTTCCACGGAGATTCTCAGTTCGGTCGCAGCCGAGGAGAATAGACTTAAAATCCGTGCTACAGAAGACACGATAATCAGTTGGTATTTCACTTTTGAGTCTAAAACAATCTGATTATTGCTGATCACAGCTGGTGTAGATTATTGAGTTTTGAGGAAGTTAAGTCTTTGTAGTATTTTTAACATTCTTCGTTGTGTTAATAAATAGCTAACACAATAATCTGCCACTCAAAAGGTTTTAGGATCAATCAGGTCAGCAACTCAATCACTACACAACACTAGCTTTTTCAAAATATTGGGTTGGGTTTATTCAAAAATCGTTTTCTGTCGTGCGTTCTAAAGTACACACAAAATATTATTTATGCTAAACTTAATCCTTAATGAAATAAGAAATGTTAATACTTAATCTTGAGTGCCTAAGCCCCTATAAAAATATTTTTTATGCCACTATCAATTTTTTGGAGTTGCTTAACTATTCGAATACCTGAATTAATAATTGGCCACGCGCAGTGTAGGGTTCCGTAGTTGCCAACTTTTAATCCATGCCACTAAAAACGTCTAAAACGTATATGTATCTATTGGATTTGGATGAAATTTTCCTTTTCGAGTACATTTTATATGTTGATCGCCTATAACTATTTAATTTGTTGACTCTACTTAGCTCTGATAGTTTTCCTTTAAACTACATCATTATATACTATAGCTGTGAATTTTTTCACGTGTCCATATATAACCGTTTAGCAGACAGATGGGGGACACGTGACTTTAACAAAAAATTTCACTTTAAACCTAAATATTTCAGACACGGATCCCTAAATCGAAAAATAATGTTCCCAAGCTCACAATATTTTTGAAATACATATTCAACCATACCCCACACAATGTGTTTGTAGAGAAAAAAAATATTGACTTCCTCTTTACTTGTATGGCAGATACTCTAAAAAAAATTATTTCCATATTTTATTTTACGGCTTTTTCGCCATGATTGATATACATATTCATGCCAAATTACAGCTTTCTAGTACTTATAGTTTCTGAGTAGGACCGTGGACGGACAGACAGACAGACATGGCGAAACTATAAGGGTTCCTTGTTTACTACGGAACCCTAAAAAGGAAAAGGGCTAAAAAGAGGCTCTTACTTAACAGTGGGCTACAAATACATATTATAAATAAGTACGCAAGAAACAGTTAAAACGTAGATCTTTTAACTGCTCTACGAAACTTTATACCAAATACGTAGATCTAGGTATTTTGTGGAAAGGTAGAGTAATATTTAAACGTTAAAGATTGCAAACTTTCTTTAAAAAAAGGAGAGGTCAGAAGAACCCGTTACTGGCGTTATGAATGTAGAAATGTAGATGAATCGAGAATAGTAGCAAGTGGAGGTTCATGATCTTTGCTTTGCCTACCCCTGTGGGAAGCAGGCATGATTATATGTACATATGTATCTATGTAAAACGACTCTACAAGGCTTAAGTTATGTACTCGTATGTAAATACCAAAATTCCACATCCCTATTTTACCCTGTATGTCCAACTTTATACTTTAACTGTGATGTGATGACTCTACCTCTCAGCTCTACCTATTCAGACACAGTTACAGTGTTTTAGTATTTTATAGTAATCTGTTTATTTCAGTAAAAAAGTCTAACAGAACAGAAAGGGGAAAAATGAAAAATAAGGATAATCTCATTGATTGATACATACCCGAATAGGTACTAAAGATCGCACTTACTATTAAAGCGACTACATGTTTGCCCATTAATTCATCTCGGTCTCGCCTAATAAAATTATTTTTAACTTTAAACGCGATTTGTCACAATATGTAGATACTGTTTGTTATTTTGACGACGAAGGACGAGGAAGCGGCCTGCATGCAACGTTTTTCTGCAACTTGTTTAGGTCGATCAACCACCTTATTATAATTAATATCTGAAAGCTTAGGCATAAAAAAAACTACATACTTAACCGAAAAAGTCTGAAATGATTAGAATAATTCTAAAATTTTAATATTATATGTAATACGCCTATTAAAATATGCCTAATTAAAGTTAATTTCCTAATGTTTATTAATCGAACTAATAATTATAATTTAGGTAGGTTGTAGTTTTTAGTTATATAATTATTGTGTCCTATGTAAATATTTATTTCGTGCAATAAAAGATAACTTAATCGAACTAATATGTAGATAAGTACTAATCGTGTTTTGCGACTGAAAAATACTTAATAAGTTGTACGGCATTCTTTGTAATGTAGTAACAGTTTTGTTTATTTACAATGATCTATTATCATAATATTTTTACACATATTCTAAATGCACTAAATATGTAATAAGTAAAAAAGACAATTTATATAATATTTGTAAATATTAGTGTGTAGCGTATTGTAGTGAGTAGTATTTCTGTATTTATTTTAGATTTTTAAGAAAGTTTTATATGTATGAATGTAAGTTTTTTATTGGTTCGAAAATAGAACTAAGGAAGTCAAAAGCCAAAAAAGGACAAAGTTTAACTTTCATTTCAATACGCTATTTTCCAACAAGTCAAATCAGCAACTTTTTTCTAAATGTCAAAACAAACAGTTTCTATGGGATTTTGTATGAAATACAGGCAGGTGACGTCATAGATTTTTGGAGTCAAATAGCGCTCTTATTATCAGTTTTTTTACAATAATAAATTTAAAATAACGTTAAAATGGATATCTTCGAAGACAAGTGACATTATTTTGCGACGCTTTATTTTTTTAATAGTACAAAATAATTTATTTTTGACTTAGGAAAGTACCCAATTGCTCAAGTATTTTAGTTTAAGAAATGACTGAACTATTCTTACCACTTACATTCGCTTTACGCCTGATGTAAAAATAAATATCGTGCAAGCATGTATGGGAATACGAGCGAACCAGATGTCGGCCCAATTGCAAGATCATGACCCTGGGGATGTCATCTCATTTAAGATATGAGTTCGTTAAGACGGCCAGACGAAACTAACGAAAATGGTCAGGCAATGGTTTAGTACATTTTACTGGGTTCTCGAATAAACTACGAGAAGAACTCATGAAACCTTAATACATAAGTGATTTGATTTTTGTTTGAAAAGGGTTTTGTCGCCTTGTTATCATTTTTATACGGAACTATAAATGGCCTAACTATTGAGAGCGGTACGTTTTAATTTAAAAGTAATGTACTGGATATTCATTAGGTTTATTCTTTAATTTTCGCTGCGTGGTTTCCGGCAGAGTAGAATAGGACCACTCCAAGTCTTTCCGCGGATGTCGTAAAAGGTGATTTAGGAAATACCTACAAGGTAAACAAAGCATACAAACATCAATGAGACCTCTCCAACTCGTCTGACCAACGTGGAGAGTGCAGGCCAAATCCTCTGGCTGCTCTGGCCAAGTGTGGCTCTAATAGTACAGAGAAGGTCGTGCTCCTGCGGTGTAGACTAAAGAGACATTTTGTTGATTCTTTAAATTGTAAAGTAACTGGGCGACCGAGCTTTGCTCGGTTACATCTCAAACATTAACTATTTTTTTTTAAACTTGTCTAAAAACAATGCAAAATACAAAAATTATATATAAACTTAAACATAAAAAAAAAACAAAAGTAAGTCACCGAGTGGGATTCGAACCCGTAACACTCTTTCTAGCGGTCGGTATCCTTAACCACTGAGCTAAAAACAAGGCGGTCGGCGCGACGAAATTAGCGACCATATTCTGCGTGGAAAGAAAAACGCATGAAAACTCGAAAACACGCGTTTTCCCAAACATAAGACTAATCTAGATCGATTGTTTACCCCCGAAAACCCCCATATACAAATTTTCAGCGAAATCTTTAGAGCCGTTTTCGAGATCACAGAAATTTATAAATATATATATATATATACAAGAATTGCTCGTTTAAAGGTATAAGATTACTACTTTTGAACTCCTAAACTCACAAATTGATTGAATATTGCAGCTGACGTGCAACTGACGAAGCAAGATCTAATTAAATAAACAAGTACCTAGGCCGCTTGATTACGTAGGTATTTGAATATTGAACTTGAGATAACTCCATAATAATATGTTTGTGTGAATTTTATTTAAGTATAAAGTGTAATATAAATGTGCAGGTAAGAAAGATGGTATGGTATGTATTTAATAATAAAATATACAATATAAATGAGTATATAAGATACATAAAGGTATTTATCTTTTCATTTGCTTTAAGAGATTGTTTCTCCACACTTTATTTAGGTAGGTATATAGGTATTATAGTTTTTATTTAATACGTTTAAGAACTAGGGTTTCAACTACCTACCTACTTATTGTTAATTCGAATTAATGAGCTGCATAATTTAAAAGTAGTTTTTAAAAGATATCGTCATTGATTGAACTAATGACCGTTTCTCCCTCGAGCGGAGTTAATGACAATTAGCGATGAATTCATATGATTCACTTTGACGGTACTATATGCCCTAAATAGAATGGCGTCATACATTTGCTTATATTAAACTAGGTAACTGAATGGACCAATCCTCTTTATTTTCCTTATACAGTATAGGTATTTCAAATTCTTTGATTCGTTAATATTATTGAATTATTATCAAGAACATTTTAAGTGTACGCATCGTTATCGTCTTGTCTTGGTACGAAAAGGCAATTAACAGCAACGCACTGAAATCTAGACTTAAATACCCAAACTTTAAGAGTGAAATTTCAATTCGATAAAATGAAGTATGTAAGTGAAATGCTTTCTTTTCATAAAGTCGAATATTTACTCACCCCATCCCGGACTTAAAGCAATCCCAGATATGGTCACTTTATGTAAATATAACACACGTACGTCCGTCGCGTTCGGATATTTCAAACTGAATGACAGTAACACTCGTCATGTACCACCAGCATGCGGGGTCCCACTGCCCCCTAACAGGACTTGATTAGCTTTAAATAGTGGTGCCCACATAAACCATTTATTTCATTGAATACGCCGGGAGATACATATTTCGGTGACGATGAGTGTAGACTTGTCTAAGTGATAGTTTGAAATGGTCGCAGATAAGTATTTGCGGTGTTGGCAGGCGTGGTTATGAGAGAGACGTGTGAAAACTGTTTTCTCACTTTCGGTGTAATGTTTATCGAACTTCAGTACTGTTATCTATTTCTATAGTATTTTTTTTAGTGCGATCACTTTGAAATAAAATAATCTTATACCTTTAAACGAGCAATTCTTGTATGTATATATATATATATATATTTATTTATAAATTTCTGTGATCTCGAAAACGGCTCTAACGATTTCGCTGAAAATTTGTATATGGGGGTTTTCGGGGGTAAACAATCGATCTAGATTAGTTTTATGTTTGGGAAAACGCGTGTTTTCGAGTTTTCATGCGTTTTTCTTTCCACGCAGAATATGGTCGCTAATTTCGTCGCGCCGCGACCGCCTTGATTTAGCTCAGCTGTTAAGGATAGCGTCCGCTAGCTTTTGTTTTTTTTATGTTTAAGTTTATATTTTGTATTGTTTTTAGACAAGTTTAAAAAAAATTGTTAATGTTTGAGATGTAACCGAGCAAAGCTCGGTCGCCCAGGTACTAGTTATACTATATGTGCAATTTTCCTATTTTAAGAAAAAAATTTACCGAGTAGAGTTATTTCAGCGAAATAAATTATATAAACTAAGTTACTGCAGTGCATTCATTACTATTGCTGTAACTGGATTTCAACTGATGAGTATAGGAAGATTTCAGGGAAAAGAACCCAGATAGAGACAGACAGACAGTTTTCTCCTAACTGGAATTCTGATTAAGTTAGATAAATAAAAAAAAATGAAAAAGCCTGTTTATTCCAGTGACTATAACTATAAAAGATCTAAAAAATATACTGAAACTATTTAAAGGGTGAATTCAATCCGTGATACTAAACAACTTTTCCCAAGGAACATATATCGAAATACGAAAAATATTTTCTGGCTTTCCATAAAAACTCGGATCAGCTGATCGGTCAACTTATATAGGAAGGCAAAAATTACGTTTCAAATTACGATGCGTATTCCTTTGGAAAAGTGGTTCAGTATCATGGGCTGAATTCGCCCTAAAATTAGTTTCAGTATATTTGGTTAGACTTTATACACGCTGACTTTTCATTGGTTTTAGAAAAAGAAATGATGAATAAATTCCTCTATCGATATACTTAATCAAAATTTGTGTATGACTTAATATAAAAAAGTTGCGAAAATGATTTTCGATCGAAACGACGTAGTTATTCCCGTCCAAACTGCTGCGTGCGGTCGATGACCCCGGCCATTCGGCCGTTCAGCCGGCGGCGCCTAGCGTCGGCAGTCGGCACTACTAATTGATCTCATGATTTTACTTTCGAGTTTTAGTTAACCTTTTTTGTTACTGAATTTTTATTTTGAATAGCTAATTAGGTCTTACGATCCTTATAAAGTGGCCTTCGGCTTCAAAACCAATAGAAATCACCGTGTATATGAATAAAGTACGAGCATTTTTCTCATTGCAATGACAAATACAAATACAAAAAGATTTTTAATTGTATATTAAGTTATAGGACAAGAACATTATTTTGAAGTAAGTACGTACCATTTGCGTGATCAAAGCTGCGGGCGGGTGCAACGCTAGTTAACTAAATAATTAATGACACATCTCACCATAACGCCCGAACAAAAGAAATCTTAAACCGGATCTTCCTCGTTGCCAGCTTCCGGTCGCAATGGTGGAATTGGATTTAATTCAATTATCTCAAGTACACGTTCCATTTGTAATAGACTCCGAAAATATTTGTAGAGTTCAATGACATTCTAAGGCAAAATGACGAAGATACAGCACATTTAAATTTCGTGTGACACGATTATTGGATTATTGGCTACGATTGTAATTCACCCCCCCCCCCCCCCCCCCCCTCTGAAACTTTGAAGCACTGTTTCTTTGTAGTAAATTTTGAATACTTTGCTAAATGAAAAAATATGTATCTTTTATTTTTTGGGAAACAAGTTGATGGACTAAATAAAATAATATATTTTTGACCCATTCCACATCTCTATTATAGTTTGCATGAACTACTTACTAAATTAACTGGTGGCGCGGCGGAAGCACATAGTAGTTTGTATCGAAGGAAAGGATTTTCTTTTTAATTGATATTATCATTTATTTATTTATCCCGGTTGGCAACAGATCTGAGCCCTGGGTGGACGATCAGCTGGTCTATTCTTCAGCGATTTGACTACATTAGGGGCAGTAACACTAAGTGACTGCTTCCTTATTGTCTGACGCTCGACGATTCGTGCCTTGTAGGCGGCAGTTTTACCTACTTTTTAAATAAAAGTGTGCATTTTTTAGACCTGTATTAGGTACAATACTACTGTTTTTGGTTTTGCCTTTCTACTTGTAATATTTTTTCAATAATTAAGGTAAAAATATTTTTTTAAGTCAACATTGCGCGTCAGGCATCAGCGCCACTAGCTGATCTTGCAAATATCCATAGAGAAGAGTAAAAAAGTACCAACCAACCAGTCAGCCGTAGTTTATATGTACAAAAAAGGTATACAAAATAGTGTTAGTTTAAAAAAACAAAGAGCGCTTACGTATACAACAACACAACTTAAATAATAAGCATATATAATACAGTCGAGCCATTCCTGTCTCCATCAGCAGGATAAAGAACTTTTGCAAATAAGTATAAATTGAATGCAATAGTGCGACATAAATACGGAATCGTGTAAAACGAAACTTTTGAGAATTAAGTTCATAAAACAATAAACTCCCTCAAAAGATGGTGTAATCTTTTGGGGAAACGAAAAACATATAGTCAAGCCAAGTGGTCTATATATAAAAGCACATGCTATAAATAAAATATAAATCAAATCATTGACAAAAGGGTAACAAAAAATAACGCTTTTAAATCGAGCAGTCTTACGAATCGAAGTTTGTGCTTATTCCTGATTTCAAGAAGAAAATGAACGACATGACAGGTAAACATGTCGGACATAATCTACTTAAAACTAGGAAAAGCGTCTCTGTGGAAAGCCATAGAAGGTCCAAAATTAAGGTTCATTGCTGTTCTTCAAGGTATTATTTTACCTCAATCTCAAATAGGACACACCGGACATATTTTTGACACATGTAGGATATGACTACTTAAAACTGCGATAAAAAAACAAAAATCTTTACATTCATACAGAAAATACAATGTGGAAGGGACATACCCGATCGAACACATTACGCTAGCCCGTAGTTCACTACAAAAAAGCCGACATTACCATACAAACTGTCCGGACGGCTGCACACTTTCAAATGGAAATGCCAAATATATTTTTTTTTAACTGTTATTATAATTCAAAGTCATTATACTATAGTTATTCGCCGTTGGCAGAGTTAAATAGGACCACTCCAAGTCCTCCCGTGGATTTCGTGGATACAAGCCAAACAAAGCTTTATAAACATCAATGAGACCGCTCCAACCCGTCAGCGAGGAGAGTGTAGGCCTAGGCTGGTAGTACAGAGAGCTCCAGCCGTGGAGACAAAAAGACCTGATGATGATACTTTAGTGATTTAGTATAGCTCATGGTTTGATTTATTACGGGTATGTCCCTTCCACGTTGTAATATGTGAATTGATTGGTAATCTTTCGAAATCAATTGTAAGTAGATAATCAAGGGATTTTCTTTCTTCTTGGACGATTTATTTATCACCATATCAAGTAGGAATGTGCGACATTTTAGTTTAAAATATGTCGGACAAACCCTACTTAATATTGTGAATAAACACATCTTGAAATAACGATGATTAAAATTATTATAATTTAAAATAGGTAAAATTCGACATGATGAACACATGTCGGATATAACCTACTTAAAATTATAATAAAAATTCTTTACATGACAACTAATCAAGTCTTCTCTTTTCTTCGAATCAGCACTGCATTGACTTGGAAATGATTTGAAATAACATCGTTTTAAGGAGGATAAATCCGACATAATGGATACATGTCGGAAATAACCTACTTAATACCATGTTATTTAGATTCCTTTTCACAAATGAAGTAACTAAGTAGGTAGGTTCCTATACAAAATCTAACCATGATACTGAAACTATACAAAACTTTCCACGGGAAACATGGTTATTGAATTGAAATAAAATACAAAAAAAAAATCTTCCATTAAAAACTTTGATCAGCTGATCTGTGAACTTCTATGGTAAGCCTGGAGAAGTTGATAAGTACCATGAACTAAATTAACACTTAAAATAGGTTTAGGATATTTTAAGAAACTACGTCCTGCCACATGTAGCATAGCAAAATAGTGGATGATGTATCAATCACTATAACTTCAAGCAGGAAATATGCGACATGAATGAAAACATGTCGGACACGACCTACTTAAAATCATAATGAAAATATCGACTACATAAAATCAGATATAGTATTTAAAATATACATCAAATAATGAACACCATTTTTCGATTTAGGGATCCGTTTCTGAAATGTTTGGGTGCAAATTTTTATTGGAGTCAAGTGTGTCCCCCCCCCCCCTCTATCTGCTAAAGGGTAATATATGGCCACGTGAAAAAAACCACAGCTATAGTATATATAATGTAGTTTAAAGGAAAACTATCAGAGCTAAGTAGAGTATACAAATTAAAAAGTTATAGGCGATCAACTTATAAAATGTACTTGGTAAAAGAAAATTTCATACAAATTCAATCGATAATTAGTTTTCAAACGTTTTCAGTGGCATAAACTCAAAGTAGGCATTCGCAACTACGGAATCCTACACTGCGCGTGGCCCGACACGCACTTGGCCAATTATTAAAAAAAATATCTACGTCGATCTTACGGACGAGTAGGTACCTAGGTACACTTTTTTACATAAAAAGTCTGTCATCCTGAATCAGTCATAGACTTCTTTATTGATTTAACAGAACCATTAGTACGTCTTAAATCAGCACTTTTATACAAGATACAGGTATAACTGATTTAAGATTTTTATAAATATGGTGTTTTAAATTTAAGTAAATATAATTTTTCATTTTTTAATTAAGCATAATCAAGTACCTATATGTTTATTTTATACTACTGTTATGTTGACACAAGTTAAAGATAAAATACCGTTAGTATACAACTTTCTTTGGCAATGCTACAGTCAAAATTCCAAATTAATTTACCAAAACCACTTACTTTCCTCTGAAGTAGGGTGTCAACAAGGCGACCCTCTTGGTCCGGTTATTTTCAGTCTGGCTATTCATACAGTAATACAAAAGCTAAATTCCAAATTTAACGCCTGGTTCCTTGATGATGGATCCTTATCAGGAGACGCTAGTTCAGTTTTGACCGATTTACAGACCATAAAACAAGAAATGGAAAAAATAGGCCTTCAATTAAATTTTTCAAAATGTGAACTTTATATCAACGAAGAAATTTCTCTTTTAGACAAAATTAAAACAATAACCAATTTTAATTCTCTTGCCCCGAACATCAAAATTATTGACAAAATATCACTTCGTCTTTTGGGTTCCCCTGTTTTTGAAGAGTCATTTCCAAATTTCATTGAAGAAAAAATTCATAAGTTTAAATCTGCTTCCGACCGCCTTTCAACCATTCACACTCATTTCGCTTTTACCATTTTAAAACATTGTCTTTTCGTGCCAAATTTTACATACAGTCTTCGGTGTAGCCACTTCTGGAAGTACCCGGACCTACTTTCAAAAATGGATAATATCATTAAAAATTCACTCTCATCCCTTTTGAATATAGATTTGAATCATCAAACTATTTGGGATCAAGCCTCCTTACCAATCAGGTTAGGGGGGCTTGGAATTCGCAAAATTTCTAGTGTAGCCTTACCTGCCTTTCTGTCCTCTGTCCACAGCATTCAAGATCTTTTTATAAAAATTTTAGAGCAGCCTTCCTACGAAATTTTAAATTTATCAGAGGCCAGAAACACATGGTCAGATTTAATTCCAAATTTGAAATTTCCAGATCATCCCGCTTCGCAGAGGCAGTGGGACGAGCCGCTTTGCAGACTTGTTCAGAGTAACCTAATTGAATCATCTGTCAACAATTCTGTTGAGCGCGCTCGTCTTCTTGCTGCTGCCGCATGGGAGTCTGGCTTGTGGTTACGTACACTACCATCTTTAGGAACATTTTTAGATAATAATACCTTCCGCATAGCGTCATGCATTCGCATGCCTTGGAGAGGCATACATATTTGAGCCGTTCGGGGTTGAAACTTTGGGTCCGTGGGGGCCTTCTGCGCATAGTTTATTTAATTTTATAGGTAAAAAGCTGGTCGAGGTTTCAGGTGACCAGGGGGCTGGTAATTACTTCGCTCAAAGAATAAGCATTGCCATACAACGTGGCAATGCTGCCAGCCTTCAGGGCACTCTTCCGCAGGGGAAGGATTTAAGAGATATTTTTTATTTGTAATTGTATAAGTTTATAAGTAATTTATTTTTAGTATTTAAGTTTATTTTAGTTAGTTTAATTTAGTTTAATTTTTAATTGTAACTACTGTTTAGTTTAATTTATCTATATTTCAGTAAATACCTATTTAAATCCACATTACATCAAAATAATAAAAGTTGCTTACCGGTTCTTTTTATTACCAGTGGAATCACATTGACGAGCAATTTTTAAATACACAGTTTTCAAACCATTTTCAAACAAAATCACTTTTTTATATGTATGTCACATGTTTGCAAAATAAGTTTTCACTAAACGTTCACTTTTGGAACTTTTGGACAACAGGACTCACTAATACCAACTGAATTGATTTTTAGGATTCCAAACTTTATATACTTAACCGTCCAAAACCAAACAACCTTAATCCCACATTTAACAAATTACTTTGTTATTTTATTTTTAACTTTACTCCATTGTGAAGAAGTGTTGTTGACTCATTTTAAAATGTATTATTGAGTGATTAGTTAATACTTTTGTTGACTTTCCTACTAATGGATTTGTTTTGATAGTAGTAATTAAAAAAAGAATAGAAATGAGCCTGCTTTGGTCTAATTGAACCTTTATTTATTATATTTTAATATGACTGTGAATATTAGGTTGTGGTAACAGAAATATTACTAACGAACTACTAAACTATATACGTATGCCTCTAGGGTCCAGTGGTCAAGGCGTTTGCTTTGTGATCCGGAGGTCGTGGGTTCGAATCCCACTGCGAAGCATACTTTGTTAAAAGTTTTTTCCAGCCTGGTTAGGATATTGCAGGCTTATATCATCTGATTATCCGAAAAGAAAGATGACTTCGTGTTTCAGAAGGCACGTATAGACTGTGGGTCCCGAACGCCATCCAGCGTTTGCTCAAACCTATCCATGGAATGATTCTGGTGAATTCTTTGGGTTGCGAAGGTCAGACGGCAGTCGCTCTGTTTAAAAACCTGTAACCTCGTCAAATCACCTAGGCTAGGTAGTGGACCCTAGGCTCTGAAGCGTTACCGCTGAGAATGCAACCTGATGACGATTATTAAGAGATATTTTAAATATCCTATGATAATAAAGATATACCTATTTGATTTAATTTGATTTGATTTGGATACGCTCGGATGATGATGATGATGATGAGCTACTTTACTAGGTAGCTATTCAAACTGATCGTAATTTAAAATAAATATGCCTTAGCTGAGTATACGTTGTCTAGCCAGGTAAAGAAGTTGAAAAATAGCATTGTTTAAATTGTCCTGGGTCTTGATATTTATTTATTCTATACTATTTTCTAAATTAAATATAACTCACCAGCACTTGTTTCATTTTTGAAGTGAAAACTTCTTTAGCGGCGTTGTGCACTTTTTTTGGAATGGGTAAAAAATGTTAAACTCGCGTCAGGACACGTGACCTGATCGAAAATTCATAAGACGGCGCAGGGCGCTTGCGCGAATGTTCGTGTGTGTTTATGTTACAGCGTGCTACGCGCATCCATGGATGGTGACAGCTGATGGCTCGACCGTCTGTGTAGTGGCCATACTGCTGTGTATTTGAAAATGATTTTGTTGAAAATGAATTTGGTCATGCTTGTGACATTTGTGACAGACTGTGGTTCAGAAAAGATTTGAAATATTTTATACTGATAATTAAAGCAATTCGTGCAAAATGATTCCCTAACCATTCCAAAATATCAAAAATGCACAACGTTAATATTCAAGTTTTCACTTCTGCCGGCACTCCCAGAGTGCAACCCATCGTTTTTTTTATTTATTTTACTTTATTACACTAACAGTAATGTCCGTCTTGTGTATCGCTTGTGGAGTAAATCATGAAGTTCGTTTGTAAGGACACAGAATAAGAACTAGTACTTACGTAGTAAGGTATAAATTCAATCCTTACCTGGCATGACTTATACCTACCTCTGTGTTTCAAAAAAATCAATACTTCCAATATATTATTCACTAGCCGTACTCGCGGGCTTCGCTCCCCGTTAGAATTCCGGGATAAAAAGTACCCGAGTCTCAAACTATATCCACGTCAAATTTTATCCAAATCGGTTCAGTGGTTTAAGCGTGAAGAGGTAACAAACATACAAATATACAAACTCACTTTCGCATTTATAATATTAGTAGGATTATTCAGTAAGTAGCCTTTACAGATATTGTTTCAGAAATTTAGAAATCTTATTACCGATACCAGCTCTTTGTAACGACCCTCTGCCGAGAAGAAATACCCTAAAAGAAACTCATTCTCACAGTATTTGTACTCATGTACTGAAGCTCATTATCAACTAACTTTGCTTCCGGTGAGGGAAAACATAGTGAGGATACCTACGCAATAGTTTCATCATCATCATCAGGTCCTTTTGTCTCCACCGCAGGAGCACGGCCCTCTCTGAAATACCAGAGGCATACTTGGCCAAAGCAGCCAGAGGCCTTGTCCTATCCTCGTTTAGTACTTAGTACTAAGTAATTATTATTGTTGGTAGGTGTCAGTCATTGAGCTACGTCAGATGCCTTTAGGCAGCTCGAAAAATCTGATACATATGAGGTATCGGTAGAGATATTAAATCATATTACATTAATTGGATTGAGTAAGAAAATAGGTGGAGTAAGGCCGCCACTGAGTGGTATCCCAGAAATGGTAGGCGCAGTGTGGGACGTCCAGTAGCTCGGTGGGTCGAAGATATCAGACAAGTCGCTGGTAAGAACTGGACAGCAGCGGCCGCGGACAGAACGGGATGGAGCAAACAAAAGGAGGCTATGCCCAGCAGTGGGTTTTTGAAAGCTCATGATGATGAAGAAAATTGAAAAACAAATTGTATATTCATTTCATTTATTTAGACACTTATATTACAATACTAGCAGTCCATCCCGGCTTCGCCCGTGGTACATACATAGCCTATGTCACTCAGGGATAACATACCTATCCAACAGTGAAAGAATTTTTAAAATCGATCCAGTAGTTTCGGAGCCTATTCAATACAATCAAACAAACAAACAAACAAATCTTTCCTCTTTATAATATTAGTGTAGACTACTACAATTAAAATTTTGTACCTATAACATGGTGATGACAAGTGGAGCAAAATATTAACAGAGTGTTGGCCCATAACGCGACGACCTGCGTGGCGTAGTGGTCACCATGCTAGTCCGCCACCGGTCCGGAGGTCTCGGGTTTGATCCCCGGTAAGGGCAAGAGTAGAAAATGGTCTTTTTAAAATTGTACTGGGTCTTGGATGTTTATCTTTGTATGTATTTGTTATTAAATACAGTATCGTTGAGTTAGTATCCCATAACAAAAGTCTCAAACTTACTTAGCCCTAAAGGGCTAGCTCAATCTGTGTGATATTACGTGAGTAAACCGTGTTAATTAATAATGAATTTATCTTACGTTTGTGTCTAGCTAGTCTACTAACCCAGGGAGGTTACTCCAAAAGCGGTACGGAAGACGAACGTTACTACGTATCGGGCTTTCAAGTGATAAAGTCTAATTTGGTTTGATGTCAAAATAGGACGTCACTGTCGTACGGCTATCTATTATTTTCTGGAGTAACCACCCAGGTAAGAGTAGATCGCAGGTAAGACAATCTGTTTGGGTGGAAAATATTCGCATAATAAACAGTACAGCGGCTTCTCTTCATAAACGATGTCCCAGGACCACCATTACCTATAATTTATTGATATTTAATATTCTTTATAATTTGATTGCATACATACTTACACTAGTAAACAGTTCTCGTCTGGTTTCTGGTAGAGTAGAATAGGACTACTCCAAGTCCTCACGTGTTATCGTAGAAGGCGACTTAGGAAATACAAGCTAAACAAAGCTTATAAACATCAATGAGACCTCTCCAATTCGTCTGGCCAGCGAGGAGAGTAGGCCAAGTCCTTTGCTGCTTTGACACCAATAAACACTATGGCTTATAATACGGCCTAACTGAAGGTAACTAAGCGTTAGGCCGAAACTACGTAGCCAATTACAAATAGTTATGGCAAATAACACATTTAATTTATGCCTGAAATACTTTTAGGTCAAAGAAACAAAAGAAAAAAGATGCGTTCAGAGTTCAGACCCTCCTCCGATATAAAATTATATTGCTACGCCGTAGCCATCCTCGTAGCAGTTAGTTTTTTATTCTCATATGAAAACACAAAAAACCCGACAGAGTCGTAGTAGCGACGATGTAGACCTCGTAGAACGTCGTAGCGTTTGTCGAGAATGCTACGAAACTTAAATGCCTAGCCTAGGCTAAATTTTGGCAAACTATTTATTTACTAACATAACACAATTTATTTATTTTACAGTATGACTTAAAAGTTACATAATTATATTTTGAAACTAGCCTGCGACTTCGTTCGCATGGATAAAAATGCTCATCAGGATTAGGCCCAACACAGACGACAGACTTTTTGTCCGATCGAGTCTGCGACGCACAAATAGTCTGCGTGGCGCGCAAAAAGTCTTTCGCGGATTGTTCACGGACTCAACACACACGACGCACATTTTGAATCATTCTGTCGGCAGAACTGTAGGGACGGGACACGTACAGTTTTACACGCCATGGAAGTGCAAAGATTGCGATGTATTATTTTATACTTGAAGTACAGAAAAAGAAGAAGAAATAGAAAATTTTGGGTACATCCTATACTTTCGGAGAGATTACTAAAAGGACAATTCCATATAAAACATGCAATTCCAAAACAATATCCGGACAATTTTTTCAAATTTTATAAAATTTATATTAATACTTTTAATGAGTTGCTATTCATTTTAAGACCAACTTTGACACATTCGGAAACAATAATGAGAAAGTGCATTGGTCCAGAAGAAAGGTTATACTAGGCATGATACTAGGATTTTGAAGTATCATAAATTGCAGGTCTGTTTTGTATTTCATGAATTAACATCGGTACATCTATCTCTAGCGCCATGCTGTAATACCGCGCACGTCACGTCCACCACTAGCCGAGTGAAGGTCACAGACTAAAGTGCGCGACGTATTGAAGCATACGTTGTATTTTTTTCGCACACTTTTTGTGCGGTGTGGCGCGGCGCGGCGCGGCGCGGCGCGGCGCGGCGCGGTCTGCCAAAATTACACGGATTTTTTGTGCGCCGCACTTTTTGTGCGTCGTGTGTGTTACTGCATGTAATTCCATAGGTTCTATTTTCACAGACTAAAAGTGCGGCGCGGTCTAGTCTGTCGTCTGCGTTGGGCCTTAACCAACTTTAGCTGGACCATTACGGTTCTGCATCGGGGGTTCCATTTTCCAAATTCAATAATACCATATACCTATGTTGTCCAGGCGCAATGAACAGCTATTTTCGGAGATTAGTGTGTACAAACAGGCAAACAAACAAATAGACATTTCTTTAAACTCTTACTCTATTACTATGTCTTCATTTCCCGTTCTTTTTTTGGAAATATTTTCAATGTACAAACACATTTTTAATGTTTTGTATATTTATGCATATAGTTATTGTTTAAAAAAAAGTAAATGCTAGTTAACACCCCGCATCTACTATACATCTAACAAAGATTAAGAATACTTATATATAAGTATAAAAGTATAGTGACATAAGTATCAAATGTTACAGACTACATGGCATGTGATGTGATGCATTCCTTCTTCCAATTCCTTCCTTCTTCTTTAATTTATTTAAATAAGATTTTATTTATATTGTTCTTTAATAAAACCTCAACTAAATAATCAAACAAACTAGTTAATAAACCTAAAACAAAATAAACTAAAGAAAATTTGGCCAAAATTGTACGACTCATAAAATAACGTTCATTTCAAAATATTAAAACATGTCATGGAGCTTACGGGCAATATGATAGTAAAGATTATAACATTTATAATTAAACGACACTGAATTATTATATGTATAGTAATTTTAAATAGGAAACAACCCTTGTCGTGATGAAGCTAATAAAAAAATCATACAAATTCATTAAGTTTTTCGAGCGTAATCGTCCACAGACACTCATCGACGAACAATTTTCTTAAATATTTTTTTATATGTTAAACTTGACAAATAATTTTCTACAAGTCTAAATGTAAACACATAAAAGGGTTTTTCTTCATATCTATGTACATCAATTATTGTATTGATGAATACAATAGAGACAGTTTAAGTGTAGAAAATTGCTTGACCATGACATGTTGAGAGTAGAGTACTACCTTAAACGCTCAGCTTATGAGGCGAGCTCATAAAATATGAGTAAGTGGTTCGTAAAATATGAACCACTCTTCTCCAATCTTTAAATGCATGTAATCAAAGCAAAGTAGGTACTCAGAATACTAGCAACGTTGCGTCGCTATGAAGCTGTCGAATACTCGAACACGCTTCGACCAATTTGAGAAATTTGAGACTTCAACACCGAAAGTGTTAAAGTCGATTTTGAATTTGGAAAAAAAAATCTTCTCATGTTCTTCATTGGTTCTTCTTCCAACCGTCGAATATAGTCAAGCGAGTTCATTTTGCGATCGTCAAAACGAGCAAAAGTGGGAATACTGCCCGTTAGTGACGGTCACAAACCAACTTCGCTTAACAAAACACTACTTCTTCTCTCTTCTTCTTGATCTTCTATTGTCTTCTTCTTTGATGAAAATAATTTCTTTTAGTACTTCAACTGAACTACACTAACATTACATAACGATGGCTACAAACCTACACATAACATACACTTTCTACTTTTTTCTTCTTTTATGAAAATAATTTCTTTACTTTAACTTATCTACACTTATATTAACTAATGGTGGCCACAAATAAACTAAGTTCTTCTTTCTTCTCTTATGACTTCTTTCTTCTTCGGTTCAAAAAGTTTCTTAATTTTAAAGGGTTCCGTAGTAAACAAGATATCCTTATAGTTCCGCCATGTCTATCTGTCCTGTCCATCCGCGGTTCTAATCAGAGACTATAAGCACCTATAAGTATAGAACGTTGTAATTTAGCAAAGTGGTTATATAAAAACATTTAAAAAAGATTAGGTTAGCTCTAATGCGTGTAAAGTTGGAGTTAACTTTATTTTTCTTGACAAACCCATCGTGTACGGTATCGTTGGAAGGAAATTGTAAGCTTGTGAACACCATTTTTTGATTTAGCCGTTTCTAAAATATTTGGTTTTGTTGCTCAAATTTTTGTTAGAGTCAAGTATCCCCCTTTCTATCTACTACTTAAACGGTTGTATAAGGACACGTGAAAAAAATCACGACATTATTTAACGAAGTTTAAAGTAAAACTATCAGAGCTAAGCTAAGTAGGGTTTAAATTTAAATAGTTAGGTATAGGCGACCAACTGAAGTAAAATTTCATAAAAATTGAATAGGAAATTAGTCTTTAGACCTTTTTAGTCCCGTGAACTCAAAGTCGGCATTCGCAACTACGGAACCCTACACTGTGCATTACCCGACACGCACTTGGCCGTTTAGTTTTACCTATATGGCTACAACCTTCGCCCAGCAAAATCTTCAGTACATTTCTTGTTTCTTCTCTTCTTTTTGTATGCTGATCTGCTGTTGGTCTGGAAGAAAAAAATACCACTAAAAATAAATATTTTCCGAAAACAGCATGAAAATTGGTAATTAATGAAGTAGTAATTAGCCTTTCAAATAATAATATAAGAGTGGGAGCGTGATGGGGACATCTCACTATCTCTTTCGTACGAGTGAGACCTAACGCAATGACGTCAAGAGCGCTGTACGTGCATCCTTTTTCTGTTACTTGGCGGTTTCCCCTTCCGATTCCTTTCAGATTTTAAAAGCTTTTAACTTACTTTTTTTTGGACAGATTAAAACAATTCACTTTATTTTCGGTTTTGAAATATGTTATTGATGAATATAATACTATATCCTCTAGCTGCTCTGGCCAAGTGTGGCTACAGAGAGGGTCATCCTCCTGTAATGGAGACTAAAAGGACCTGATGATGATGATGATAATACTATATGAATAGTAAAAATAATTGATTAAAATGCCGTATTGAATTCCCAATAGACCTGTTGCGACAGACAATGTTATTATACATACTTACAAACATACATACTATCACGTCTTTATCCCTAATGGGGCAGACAGAGCATTTTGGGTTGCGGTTCTATGCAAAGCCCAGGGCCGCAAAACCCAAAAGCCACTTTTAGCGTCATGGTGGGCGAGAAAATGGAAAAGCAATCAATACAGTGATGGGTTGCTAGCCGCATCGCCTGTTAACATGATTTGCATTTTTTTGCCCATTCCCTCGATCGGCTTTTACGATCTGCGTGGGAAGAGAAGCAGCTGGTACATTCTAAGTTTTTTCATTTCTCCCAGACCAGCATGGGAGTTATTAATTATTAGAGTATTTAATTAATAAGTACTACTTTTACAGGTAAATGTGTAACATTCAAAATGTTTCCAAATGTGGAGGGTCTGGTGCTCTGAGATACAAGCTTCGCTTAGTTCAGACACCAGTCTCTTACAATCTTCTGCTAACCATGTACCTATGTCGACGAATTATTATATTTTATGTAATAATATGTGTGCTATAATATTGTGGAGAAAAATAAAGAAATTTTGAATTATGAATTTTGAAAAAAAAGAATGAAACAGTGCTCAATACCAAGCATATAGGGCTTACAACCAATTGCCTAAAGAAATTAAATGTACTAATGGCCTTTTATGAAAAGACTGCAAATATATCAAGACTTCTACTCAATTGACGAATATTTCAAGTGAAGCTCTAAAATTGTAATTTTATTTAAGTTGACAAATATAAATAGTTTGTTTCAATAGTATTATATGATAATAATTTTAAGTAATTCAAACACAATAAATATTTGTAAAATGGAAGTAATAAATGAAACATGCTCCAATTGACCACCTTATTCTGAGACTTGACTGCTGCGTTTGGAATCCATGTTAAAATTTAGGTCAATGAATGTACCTCAATACTTATGAAATTTTATATATTCGCTATGTATAGCCTTGTGGGTTTAGTTAGTCATCAACTCATGCGACATTCGGTAGATGTGGAATACCTATCAGACTAGTAAACGTGATAAAACAATGAAACAACTGAACAAATAGACGAAATACGTGTGGTACCAAATTACATTATGTTGAAACTTCGTGTCTACGCATTTTAATATATGAAAACATGATATGTAACAATAACTAATAGGTTATTTTACTCGTTTTCATAATTCTTTACGGTGGCCCAGGTTGTCTAACAATGTTGTGCCTTACATAAATAAATAAATCAATATATAGGGACAAATCACACTGATTGTTTTATGGGATACATACTTACTCCTTTGATTATATAGCTTACTCTATATATATTATAATAAATATATATACAATATAATGATTTTTAGTTTCGCCCGAAGTTTGACTACTTAGTGGAGAATTCATAAGCTTGACAAGTGACATCTAATAACAATAACCGGACCAACTGCTTCTCGTGCTCTCCGAGGCACGCATGAGCTCAAGATATTTAATACACCATCAGATTCACCTTGCTCAGGTTCTCGGCCATTCGAGATCCTTCCCGTCCCATCCGTTATTGGTTGGCTGGGAAAATACTATGCTGAATTTAGATGCTGTTTTTTTTGCTTTGCATTAATCGATCAAAATTGTATCATTACAAAACCAGCAATGAGAAGAAAATCAGCATCTGGATTTTGAATAAATGGATTTCCAGTTAGAGAATCTGGATACACAAGGAGAATAGATATACAAGATTTTATTTCAAAATATTCAGTTGAGTTTTCTCATTGGATATATACCATGCCAAAAAGCTCTAGGTTTGGAGAAGACCGATTATGAAGTTTTTCCTACATATTAAAAAAAAAGTTAGGAGAAAGGTCCTAACAAGGAACATTACAAGGTAGCAGAGAGAAGAGAGTAATGCATGCATCTCCACTTAACTCCACTGACAAGAGTAAGCTCTCAAATGACAAGAACCGAGGATGAAGTTTTTCAACAAATTAATGAAAAGTTATAGGAGTAAGGTCCTCCAAAACATTAAAAGAATGGCTGAAAGAAGAGATCGCGCTCAACGCGCTATGGAGAGGGCTATGCTCGGTGTTTCCCTACGTGATCGAATCAGAAATGAGGAAATCCGTAGGAGAACAAAAGTCACTGACATAGCCAAGCGGATTAGCTCGTTGAAGTGGCAGTGGGCGGGACACATAGCGCGACGAACCGATGGCCGATGGGGCAAAAAGGTTCTGGAATGGCGACCGCGTACTGGCAAGCGAAGCGTAGGGCACCCACCTACAAGGTGGTCAGATGACCTGACCAGGGTCGCTGGAAAGCGCTGGATGCAGGCCGCTCTTGATCGGTCATTTTGGAAATCTTTGGGGGAGGCCTATGTCCAGCAGTGGACGTTATGCGGCTGAAATGATGATGATGAATGATGAGAGAAGAGAGGAATGGAGGCATCTTCACTTAACTCTACTGACAAGAGACAAAATTACAAGAAGACCGCGGATCATTTTCAACAAATTAAAGAAAAATTAGAGTAAGGTCCTACTCGTACTAGAGCATTTAAAGGATGGCAAACAAAAGAGAGGAATGGAGGCATCTCCACGATGACAAGAGACAAACCTACAAGAAAAAAATATTTTCAACAAATGAAAGAAAAGTTAGGAGTAATGTCCTACCAGAACACCAAAAGGATGGTAGACAGATGGAGGCATCTCCACTTAACAAGAGAGTATGGATGAAGGTGGAAGGTCAATTTCGGTTGTTATCAAGTCTTGTAAAAAAGTTTAACCTCTTCTTCTTATTATTAAAGAGCTAAGCTCTTGTCTGTGGATTTAAGTTTAACCTCGATGATACAATTAAGACTCATATGTATCCAGAGGGGTGACCACATTGTCAGAATAAAGGAGGATGTCTCTCCTGAATAGTAAAGGCATGCATACCCATCGCCTTACAAACGTAATTATTTATCTTCCCTGTCATTAGATGGCGCTAAAAGGTAACAATTTTTTTATTTAAATCTTTTATTACTATTATTTCAATAACGTAATAAAAGAAAATAAAAGAAATCTAATTAATTAAATATACATACATACATACTATCACGTCTTTATCCCTAATGGTGCAGACAGAGCATTTTGAGTCTTGCGGCTCTAAGCAGATACTCATCTATTTAATCATACCTAGGGCTGCAAGACTAGGCCACTTTTGGCTTAATGTGGGCAAGAAGGTAGATGAATTGAAATGAGGTGTAATTGAAAAAAATAAATATGACTTACATGGAATGCAATAAATATTTTCATATTCAGCACTTTCTTTGTCGCTTTTTGCTAGTCGTGTGTGTTGCCATCTCTGTGAACCTACACCACAACTCCAGTAATGCCTACTTACGGGCCCACCAATAGTTTGTATGGCGTTGGGTATCTGTTACGTTAGTAATTATATTATCTTTGGTAAAGAGTACTTATCTGTCGCATGCATCTTGAAAGACTAAGATATATAATCACCTACAGGGCTCCAAACTGTCGAAGAAAGAGAGGAAGACCAAGAAAGAGATGGGTGGACCTGACACAGTTTGAAAAAGAATGGCAGATCACGTAGAGACCGCGATAAATGGAAACAAAGAGGCTTTTGCCCAAAGACAGGACCTATTACAGTAAAAAAAAGAGTACTTACCACGAAGCAGCAGTACGTAGTGTAGGAATAAGAACTATATTCTCTAAACGTAAGCTAGATGTGTTTCAGTAAGTGATCGGTGTGTAACTGAGTCGGGCTGCGCCTGCGGTGCGCCAAAGTAGGGCTTGTTGGCGCAGCGGAGCAGCCTTCGGTAGCCAGGGCTGCACTTGGGGACACCAGGTGTTTAAAAATAAAAGTATTTATTTATTTTTATTAATTTAACTTTATTACAATATACATGTAAATGGCGGACTTAAGGCCAGGGGCCTTTTCTACCAGTCAACCAACAGGTGATGCTGAGAAAGTAATCTTTTGGGGTAAGCCGTAAGTACTTACAACAGCATTAAAGAAAGGAGTAAACTTATAATTATTAAGTAAGTACATATAGTCGTATAATATATATCGTGGATAAACCTACACATAAATATACATAAATAATAATTCAAAAATAAACCATACATAAACTACATAAATACTACTTATATAGCCGGTGACAGTTTTCGGAGATAATGTGCACGCACTGCCCGGATACTGACTGGTAAGGCGTTCCAAAGCCGTACAGCTTGAACGACAAATGAATTATTATAGAACGCAGTCCGGGAAAGTGGCATATCAAGAAGGAGATTGCTTGAACAGCGAAGAGTTCTGACGTGGGAATTACCTAGAAAGGGAAATTTGGTTTTAAGATAAGCCGGAGTTTTAGGATCAAAAAGTATGGAATACAGAGTATTGAGGATATGCAGACTACGCCGCTGTCGAATAGGTAACAATTTTAACTGAGATCGGTAAGCCGACACATGGTACTTCCGCAAGCCAAATATGTATCGGATACAGTTGTTTTGGATACGATCAAGCTTTTTGAGGAGATCACAATTTAGTCCCGTGTAACACACATACGCGGATGTGTGTATCCAGAATTGGCAGAATAAGAGTGTTCATGAGCATTTCTTTAATTTTTATAGGTAAAAAAGTTTTAATTTATAGAGTGCCCGGAGTGAACCCGTGACTTTACCAGCAACCTCAGAAATCTGCCCACTCCAAGAAGGTGTAGAATCAATACACAGCCCCAGATCTTTAACGCTACATGTAAAAAGTATTTCAGTATTGTCGTAGCAAACACGTGAAATGGAATCGTCATCAATCCAGTTCAAAAGTCGAGAGCTACCAACTATAATGGCCTGACATTTAGTAGGGTTTACTGTGACTCCAAAGCGTCTCGATCAATTACTTATGGCCAGCAAGTATATGATGGTAAAGAGTGACTGAATCATTTTTTACAGCCTTTCATTAATTCAATCAGTCTTATTATCTGTATCTATACATATAATAAAACAGTTAAAAAAGTGAGTCTGTACATTAAACATATTTCCTATATCATAGTACCGAATAGAGTAAGAATTTTAAAAAAATGTCTGTGTTTCTGTTTGTACACGTTAATCTACAGATGTATTGGACGGATTTGAATGAAAGTTTTTTGTTATATAGCTGTTAAGCCTGAGCAACATATAGGGTATAATTGATTTTGGTAAATAGGAAACCTGATGCAGAACCATAATGACTACACTATAAGAAATATATAAATGACGCCTTAGAAAAAGTTGTTCAGCCTGATGAGCATTTTCCGGAGATATTAAGTGTACGCAAACGATGTTGCGGGCTTCAGCTAGTTAATTAATAAGTAAAATATTTTTTTAAATTAATAAACAGTCCACATTTGGACAAAAGACCTCTATCTCTATCTAATAAAGGTAACATTTCAGGGTAGGCGGGTTAACGCAGATTTGTAACTAGAATCTAGGTGGTTTTGGCACAGAATTAATAAAAGTATTAGGTACATACAGAATGGAATCTTCTAAGGCCCCGCGTAATATCCGTCCCCGTTCCTCGTCCCCGCTATACCCCGTTCTAGCCTTGTAGAGGTCGCTGCAGGCGCCTGCAACCGCTCATCAGATTGTGTTCCCTCTTCTTTCTGTCATTACGGATCTCACTAGCAGGATTATTTACAGAAGTATGAATTATTGATATGCCTTATTTTCCCTATCATTTTTATTTTCTGCTTCTTTTAGAATTTCCTCTTCTGCTTCTTCTAGAATACATGCTAATTAAATCAAAATCAAATGAGAATCATTCGGAAAACTATCACACTAATAGCAATTTAAAGAATATAATCCTTCTTTTACAGAATCGGTTAAAAGCTTTCCACTGAGTCCAGCCCTGTGCTCGTGTGGTTTTCTGTGTATTCAAGTGTCTGTATAAGTATTTGTTCTAATTCGACGTTCGTATATCGCAACGAAATTAAAAAAGTAATTTTCACTTAATTATAACGGGTCTATCACCTTAATTTGCCGTGTAGTTTCCGGCAGAGTAGAATAAGGCCACTCCAAGTGCTCCCGTGGATGTCGTTGAAGGCGACTTAGGAATTACAAGCTAAACGAAGCTTATAAACGTCAATGAGACCTCTCCAACTCGTTTGGTCAGCGAGGAGAGTGTAGGCCAAGTCCTCTGGCTCTGATAGTACAGAGAGGGTCGTGCAGAGTTGTGCTCCTGCAGTGGAGACATAAAGACCTGATCATGATGATATCACCTAAATCTTGGAAGTTCTTACAGTACTTTAGGAGGTCGACAGCAGCTGACGATGCGCAATCGATGTAATACTTAAAAAATTGTCAAAGTGCGTGTCGGGCCACGCGCTGTGTAGGGTTCCGTAGTTCCGTTATTATAAGATCGCCTATAACTTTTTAATTTGTAAACCCTACTTAGTTAGGTATCGTTTTTCTTTGAATTTCGTTATATACTATACTAAAGGTGTGAATTTTTTATACTTGTCCATATATAACAGTTTAGCAGATAGAGGATTAGAGAGATATACACTTGACTTTAACAAAAATTTGCATTGCGAAAAAGGCAAAATAACTTTTTCTAAAGCGTCATTTTTTGCATTGTTCTGCATCAGGTGTTCCATTTTCCAAAATCATGTATACCCTATTTGTTGCCTAGGCTAAACAGATGTCATTCGAATCCGTCTAGTATTTCTGGAGATTAGCGTGTTCAAATAGACACGCAGACAAAGAGATTGACATTTTTTTTAAATTCTTACTCTATTACTATGTCTCTATCGCCCCCAAAATGGTTTTGGAAATATATTTAATGTACATACTGTTACATTAAATGCTATTCAACAACAAAAGGAGAATGCTTTTCAAATTATTCTTCTAGACTAGGAGGACTTCATCATCATCATCATCATTTCAGCCGCATAACGTCCACTGCTGGACATAGGCCTCTCCCAAAGATTTCCAAAATGACCGATCTAGAGCGGCTTGCATCCAGCGCCTTCCAGCGACCTTGGTTAGGTCGTCAGACCACCTTGTGGGTGGGAGGACTTGGAGTGACCCTATTCTACTCTGCCGGAACCCACACGGCACTATTTAAGGAGGTGCTTTTAAATATTATGAGTGCTGTACTATTGTGTCCCTTTATTAAAAAAAAAAAACGAAAGAAACACTGTTTAGTGTGGTAGAAACAACATAAAAATTATAAACAATTAAACTAGAGACAACTTTGAGTCCCACTCGCACTTGGCCATTTTAAAGAGAGAATGAGTAATGTAAAAATATTTTATAAACGACTTGGTTAAGTACTCATCATTACACAAACGATATTGATTTAGGTCACTCGTTAGCGTATTCAAATAATTGATTATTTGTAGCGGATAACAAAAATGTGAACATTTGTACAAACATACAGCCCCACATTCACAAGGTCTACTTTGTGTTTTTGACGATGCAGACTATACCTATAGCTTCTTAAATATCTTGATAATTTAATGGTATTTCGTAAACTTCATTATAAACTCAACGGTAACACATTTTAAAAGATAGAATAAAGCCTACTTTAGGTACTTGCTGACCATTGGTGAAAATATGTTTGAAACCGGGTCATTAGTTTTTGAGTTTATATATTAGTAACAAACACACAATCAAATCTTTTCTTTTTATATTAATATTATAGATAATATAGGCATAGATAGACGGATAAGGACCCGGGGCCCGGGAACTCCGAGTGGCGAACAAGCGTCGTACTATATATAACGTGGAAGGGACATACCCGTTATAAATCAAACCACGAGCTACTAGATCACAATAGAAGTACTTATAATGAAAAGTAAAATAACAGTCAAAAACTAAAAAAAATCGTCATTTCCATACAAAAGTGTACAGCCGCCCGGGCAATTTGTATGGGAATGTAGGTTTTTTTGTTTTTAACCCGCCGGGAGTGTGGTGACAAAAAGTTACTTTGGGGTGTGACATGCCCCAAAACAAAACGGCATAATTAATAAGTTTTTCACTGAAATAACATCAAATGACTGCTCTATATTGTAAATGGGTTTTAGGCAAGTGCATTTAAAATAAAAAGAAATAAAATTGCGTACATTTTTATTCATAATATTTATGACATCTAAGGCACTCGTTTTTGGCAACAAAAATAACTATCCTCGCTTTCAACGATGACTACAATTATAAAATCTTAAAGAAACAAAAAAATATTCTAGAGTCTTAAAGAACATGAGATTTAAAATCACATTAAAATATAAAAACTTAGAAAATAGTTTAGGAACACATTAGGAACTTGAATCAAAGTCAGTACAATTTTTGCATCATCCCTTTCCACTGACATTTTTATTTATAACCTAAAAACAAAGTCAAGATTAGCTAAAAGCACCAAAAAATACGGTTATCTATTGCTTATTGCTCTGCCTTCTCCCTTTTTAGGGTTCCGTACCCAAAGGGTAAAAACGGGACCCTATTACTAAGACTTCGCTGTCCGTCCGTCCGTCCGTCCGTCCGTCTGTCACCAAGCTGTATGTCAAGAACCGTAATAGCTAGACAGTTGAAATTTTCACAGATTGTGTTTTTCGACTACAACGACAAATACTAAAATTAAAATAATAATAATAATTAAGGGGGGCCTCCATACAAAAAACGTGATATTGTAACCCTTTTTCATGGCTACCACTCGCCGAGCTAGATCTCAAGAACCGTAATAGCTAGACAGTTGAAATTTGCACAGATAATGTATTTTTATTGTGACTACAACAACAAATACTAATACCAAAATAATAATAATAATTAATAGGGGCTCCCATACAACAAAACAGTTGTTGGCGTTTTTTGCTGTATCTCATGAACCGTAATAGAAAGGAGATTGAAATTGTCACAGACGTGTATTTTTATTGCCACAATAATAACAAATATTAAAAATAAAATAAAAATAATATTTAAGGGGCCCCCTTAAATATTATTTTTTCCGTTTCCCGTACAACAAACATGTTTTTTTAAAGAAAACGGTACGGAACCCTTCGTGCGCGAGTCCGACTCGCACTTGGCCGGTTATTTGTATATAAGCGTAGTTTCACGTAATTTAAACAACAAGAAAAAACAAAACAAGCGCTAAAAAAAATTCACAGAATATGCACACGAACTGTGTGGCGGGGTGTGACCTACCCCAGTGTCGTTTGGACGCCTGTATTTCGAACACCGGCCAGCGCTACACTGCGATCACGCCACTTTCCCCTCCCGCATCCCCTTACCTCCAGCTACACGAAACCGCTTAAATCTAGCTTAAAAAAATAAAAAGATATACGCGTGTAAACAGTGTTTGGGGTATGTCATACCCCACCACACTCCCGCCGGGTTAACTGTTATTTTATTATCATTATAATATAGTGATTGAGTATATAGCCTGTGGTTCGATTTATTACGGGTAATGTCCCTTCCACGTTGTATATTGCTTTATTGCGCCTTGTGCAGTTTCTATATGTGGGCCCTTGTCCCTTTTTTTGGTAAATCGTCCATTCTTTGTTAAATGTATGCCCATATTTTCTTATTTATCTGGGAACAATAAAAATAACCGGCCAAGTGCGAGTCTGACTCGCGCAGGAATGGTTCCGTCCGTACCAGTATGATAAAAAACACGTTTGTTCTGTAGAAGCCCCACTTAAATATTTAGTACCTGGGCGAACGACGACATTAACAATTTTTTTTTAAATTGTCTAAAAACAATGCAAAATAAAAAAAAAATATATAAACTTAAACATAAAAAATTGGTTGTTTGTAAAGTAGGTTTACGATCGAGATGTTTACGTGATAACGTCGTTTCACGGAATGACTGGCAGCGCTCGAGATGAGACGGGAGATCGGTCCGTCTCTCTCTCGTTATACCTGCGATCGCGCTCGTGAGGTTTTGGTGTGACACAAGTTTCTGAACATGTCACCCGACTAAAACGATTTTAAAGACGTTATCACGTCAAAAAAAACAAAAGTAAGTCACCGAGTGGGATTCGAACCCGTAACACTCTTTCTAGCGGTCGCTATCCTTAACCAGCGGAGCTAAATCAAGGCGGTCGCGGCGCGACGAAATTGGCGACCATTTTCTGCGTGGAAAGAAAAACGCATGAAAACTCGAAAACACGCGTTTTCCCAAACATAAAACTAATCTAGATCGATTGTTTACCCCCGAAAACCCCCATGTACAAATTTTCAGCGAAATCGTTAGAGCCGTTTTCGAGATCACAGAAATTTATAAATAAATATATATATATACATACATACAAGAATTGCTCGTTTAAAGGTATAAGATTATTTATTCTGTTTCTATAGTATCTAAAGTATTTTTTTATTGTTATAGCTGCAACAGATATAGGTAAGTACATCATCTGTGAACATTTCAACTGTCTAGCTATCTGATCACGGTTCATGAGATACAGCTTGGTGACAGATAGACGGATGTTTAGAGAATAGGGTCCCGTTTTTACCTTTTGGGTACGGAACCCTATATAAACGTGAGTAAAATTTACCAGCTGCTTCTCTTTATGCGCAGACCGTAAAAGCTGAGTCGAGGGAATGAATATTTCTATTTCTATTTCATATGAATCATGCAATAAGGCCATACCCAAATTTTCCGGGGTCCAGTGGCGCCGCCATTTAAAATAAATCATTTAAAAGGAAACTGAGATATCATTAAAAATTGTGTCTTGGTCAAGTTCTAGATACCCATTCAAAGTATTTTTTAAACTACTTTTTGTAGTTTAAAGTGAGAACGTGAAGCTTTTCTACGCATATTTGCGAAAAACGGCCACTTTTAGCTAATGTGCGTAGAAAAGCTTCACGTTCGCACTTTAAATTATAAACAGTAGTTCATAAAATAGTTTTAAAGGTTATCTAGGGCTTGACCAAGACACAATTTTGAATGATATCTCAGTTTCCTTTTAAATGATTTATTTAAAATGGCGGCGCCACTGGACCCCGCAAAATTTGGGTATGGCCGCAGAGTTTATAAACAACATACTTATTTTTTATTTTTTTATAATTATTTTTATTTCTTTAAATATTCTTTAAATCTTTTATGTTCAATTGTAATCTCCTTCTGGTATTTAATAAAAAACTTTTTTTGTTTATGAAATGGTCAGATTAACACAAAATAAATTGCATAAAATAGGAAATTAAACATATTTTTGTAATTCATAAATTCATAAATAAAAATAACGAAATTGAAAAATTATTTTATGGAATAAAAGGGGGCTTTTTTCTAAATTTCTATATTTTTTTCGAATTTTAGCCATAAAACAAAGCAAATATTTTTTCCCCCATGTTATTTGGACTAATATTGACCAATGATGTAAGTTTTATGAAAATCAGAAAATTCGTGAATTTAAGGGTTAAAATCCCAACACTATTTTAATTCCTTTTTACCACCTTCACACTCAGCTCACCTTCACAACAGTAGACCGAAATAACCTTGGCCACATAACTCATCCTCATCAGGCCTTTTTGTCTTCACTGCAGGAGCAGGACCCTCTCTGTGCTACCAGAGCCATACTTGGCCGGAGCAGCTAGAGCCTAGGACTTGGCCTACACTCTCCTCGCTAGCCAGACGGGTTGGAGAGGTCTCATTGATGTTATAAGCTTTATTTAGCTTGTATTTCCTAAGTCGCCTTCTACGACATCCACGGGAGGACTTGGAGTGGCCCTATACTACTCTGCCGGAAACCACACGGCACTCCAAAAACCACACGTTTATCATAAAACAGTTCTTCACTGCTCATCACGCTAAGAATGTCCTTTGGGTTTTGTGGCCCTATGCCGTCTAATCTAACCCGTTAAGGATAAAGATGTGGTATGTGTCGCTATATTTTGTTGTTAAGTGGCACATGCATCTAGCGTTACGCGGTTCGTATTGACCGCAAGGCAATGTGGACATAGGTAAGCTATAGGTAGGTATACCTATTCACAAATAATTCTAGGATGTATATTGTACCTACTTGAAAAAATTGATAAGTCTATGATAGACTTATAATTTTTTTACATAGTATCAACCTACATTTAAGTACTCTTTCCATCTTATTAAAGATATGGACAGGGTAAAAAATTATTATAAGTAGTCCGTCAACTAGGTAGGTACGTAGATTATCAAAAAATAAAGTACTCATATTTTTTCGTTAACAATGTACCTACTACAAATTAACAAAGAAAAGCAGCGCTTCTTAGTAGTTTCGAAGTGGGGGAGTTCATGGTATAATATAATTAAATTTTTAACAAAAAAAAACAACCGACTTCAATTTATTTCAGGAGTTTTCTCCATATCTCCGAAGTTCTTTATCACATCTTCACCAAATTAATATGGGACCAACTTGGGAGTAAGGGCTTTCAAATAAAAAAAGAATCATCTAAATCGGTCCACGGTTGACGAAAATATCGCGTAACATACATACAAAAAAAAAACATACAATCGAATTGATAACCTCCTCCTTTTTTGAAGTCGGTTAAAAACAAGGTATTCTCTTCCCGTGACAGCTGATGACGAAGGTGGAACTTGACTACGTTATCAGTTACATGTGATGCCACTGTGTGAAACTGAATTACCCGAGCGTAATGCATTTTTGAACTTTATATACCAATTACGAATTAATAATCCATAGACATTCTCTTTATTACTTCAATAAAATTAAAATAACAGTTTAATATTCTTAATTAACAACTAAATTAAAAACTAAATTAAAAACTAAATTAAAAACTAAATTAAAATCTAAATTATACTCTAAATTAAACTAAACAAATAATAATAATAAAAAAGAAAAACCTTACAAATAGAAAACGTCTTCCAGATCATTGCCCTGCGGTAGAGTGCCCAAAAGGCTGGCAGCATTGCCACGTTGGATGGCAATGCTTATTCGTTGGGCGAAATAATTGCCAGCCCTTGGGTCACCCGACACCTCGACTAATTTTTTGTTAAAAAATTTAAAAAGTTTGTGAGTTGATGGTCCCCACGGACCTAAAGTCTCAACCCCAAACGGCTCAAATATGAAGCCATTCCCTAAGCATTCATATTTGCGCCGTTTTAGGGTTTCCGCAGCTGCGCCAGCCTTAGAGCTTGTGCCGTGAAGATGGGAGGCCGCCAGAGTGTCGACACACGTAGCGTCCCACACCAACGGCTTTCCCAACCTCCACGGCACAAGCGTCATACCATCCGGTCTCTTGCCATCATCGCGGGCCAAACCATTTGGTTCTAAAATTGCTGGCAACCCGATGGTGACAAGAGCGCGGTGTATAATCCATTATATCAATTTATAAAATATTGAATTGATGAATCACGCGAGAATCGCGAGATACTAAATAGCTAAGTTACTTAATATTTTATTTAATATTTATGAACTAATTGAGAAAGTCCTTAAATTTACTGGAAAGAACAATCAGTGGCAACACTTTCGTGACGTAGCAAGTTCCATCTCGGGAAGAGAATACCTTGTTTTATTATACCATGTGGGAGTTTACCTATGTCACCTTTGAAAATCGTAACTGATCGTGTCGTCACGTGAAATTTAAATGCGCTTTAGGGCCGCGCTACATTGGATTGGCATGGTATGGCATCGGAAGCGACGCGCCATTTCAAAACAAGCTTTATGTCAAGTGATATAAGATGCATAACCGCTTGAATGCGGAGGGCCAAAAATTGTGTGGTATTAGCAATGCAAAGTGGCAATTTCTATGAGTCAACCTATTAGGGTTTAAGGGTGGATATAATGATTTAAACTGAGTAGATATATCTATCTACCTAATAAAGTTAGTCCGTGTTTTGTGACTTATAACGTAAGCATGAATGGTTGAGTGCAAGGTGAAGAAAAAAAACAGTCAGTAGATCCTTTTTGCAATCATTCCATTCCCGAATCAACTTGTCCGGTATTATATTATCCCTTCAAACGTCGTCATAGCAGACACAATAGTAAAACAATACATCAGACGCCCTCTCCGGGCGTCCGACATCTAAAGGGTTATGTACCTACTCTACGCTTGGCCGTATGTAAGCTACATTAATTATGTTTTTTTGAAGTGAAAACTTCTTTAGCGGCGTTGTGCACTTTTTTTGGAATGGGTAAAAAATTTTAAACTCGCGTCAGGACACGTGGCCTGATCGAAAATTCGTAAGACGGCGCAGGGCGCTTGCGCGAATGTTCGTGTGTGTTTATGTTACAGCGTGCTACGCACATCCATGGATGGTGACAGCTGATGTCTCGACCGTCTGTGTAGTGGCCATAGTGCTGTGTATTTGAAAATGATTTTGTTGAAAATGAATTTGGTCATGCTTGTGACATTTGTGACTTTGTGACAGACTGTGGTTCAGAAAAGATTTGAAATATTTTATACTGATAATTAACCCGTGACGCGTCCCATGTCCTAACGTAGGCGCTAACGTAAATCCGAGCTAAACGTCCCATAGCCTGACCTAGGCCATAACGCAGTCCGTTCTCTTTGGTATTTTTTTCCATCACTCTAATTTAATTGGTGCACTCAAAAATAATATTACTTACTACGAATAGGAACTCTCCTTCTATCGATTTGAATTTTTTAAGCCAATGACAACCAAGAAATATTTGTATAACGAGAACATATTCATGAGTGAAGTGCGACACGAAACAAATCCGCGCCATTACTGCTTGTTGTTTGAATTCGGGTGCTTAATGAAATATTTAAATAATTTGATAGGTGATTTTTTGTGCTATAGTAGTGACATTATACTCATTCGTCGTGTAATTTATTGGACTTCATGTTATTGAAAAAGATTTAAATGAAGTGTGTGTGAATTTAGTACAAATAAATGTGTAATTTGTGAATGGCGCCAAAAAAATCCTCATCTTTAAAAGATTCGTGTCTAAAAGGATCAATCAGGTATCTAACAGTATATGAATTTATTTTCATCTTTTTGCGCGTTTCCTAACCTTTTTTTACGTATACAATTCATCAAATATAATTATACAGTTTAAGTACAAATTTGGTTTTTCTACGAAAAATCGGGAGAAATTGCAATGTATGGGACATTTCGCATATGCAACGGTATGAGCCGCGGACGTGTGACGGGTTAAAGCAATTCGTGCAAAATTATTCCCTAACCATTCCAAAATATCAAAAATGCACAACGTTAATATTCAAGTTTTCACTTCTGCCGGCACTCCCAGAGTGCAACCCGTCTTTTTTTTTAATTTAACCGTTCTTTTACCGCCAATACCAGACACAATAGTAAGACAATGGATGTGGACTTTACCGGTTAATAATGTTGCCATATATAAGTTGTAGTGACGAGTTTGGTCATATTACTCATATTATATTCTTTTTGGGAGAATTTGACTAATATTTATAAAAATCTGAATCTGACAGACTCATGACATGATGATATGACTTCATTCATATGACGAACAAATCTAAATTGATTTGTTTTCGATTTTGTTTGCGATTGGCATACTGCTCTGCATAAAACTGTCATACAAAAACGACACGCGGAGACGCGGTGTCAATGTCCTGTGCGTGTTTTCTATACAAATTAAGATAATTGCATTGCATTGCCCTAATGCTACGCAGCAGTGGGGTGCGGAGGAGTGGGTTATTTTTATTAATATATTTTTATTTCCTTTTATATTTTAGCCTAAATAAGTCCACTAATGGTCTAAAGTCATCTCCAGGGAGGATCACTACACCCACTTTTCACTACCCATCATAATTACCTACCTCCACCATCCCACCAAGCTGGGCTGGCGGGTTGGATTAGTAATCGTATCGCATCGCACCGGGGCACCGCATAGGTGCCCACCCACACAGCACACAGGTAGTTGGTATGAATATACAGAGACAATAATTTGCTGTCCTGTTCCCGTCACTTAGTAATTATTATTATCTTTGCCGTAAGTGCCGTAATTAATACCCTTCTAATCGCTTGAGTTGCTTCTGAAACCCGTGTGAGAAGAAAAGAGTGGTGTCAATTTGGCACTATCAAGTCGTATTTTAGTACCCAACTAGCTGGTGCCCACGACTTCGACTGCGCAGGATCACATAATATCTTTATATATTGTAGCTTAGGTGGTATTCTGATATATAAGCTATATTATTGTAAAGTTTCATTAAAATCCATTCAGTTTTTACGTGAAAGAGTAACAAACATCCATCCATCCATACTTACAAAAGTTACAAACTTTCGCGTTTATAATATTAGTAGGGTTTTAAATACATCAACGACACTGTAACAATTTATAAAAAGCTAATTGCAACACCATCTAATCTAAAGTCAGCAGCTGTCAATGTCAATATAATGTCAGTGTCATTACAGCGGTTCGCTAAGCGGCGCTAGTATCTACTGTAGTTTAGAAATTTTAATATAAATTTTGTAGTTCGAATTTTCGCCACCTTAGTAGTATTTAGTGTCAAAGTCAGCTGTCCGTCACTTCATTCATAATTCTGTGTCAGTGTTCTGCTGATAGTATTCGTATATTTTCGTGTTTTTTGTGTGCTCTCAAATTTATACAAGGAAAAGGTTGAACAAAATGTATATTTACGATCTTCCGTTCGAAATAAACAAGGAATTGTGTAGATTACTTGACAATGACGACGATTGGAAAGAATTGGCGGGCGCTATGCAATACTCCGCTTTCGAAGTTAATGTAAGTAATCATCTATATTTATTAATAGCATTTGGGCTTTTCCAATTACAGAATGAAGCAGTAACGCGTTCTGTGAATTCCAAATGGTAAATACTTTTATATAAATGTGATAATATAAGCAAATAATTGCATAGTCAGTCTTCTTTAACTTTATCTGTACCTATTTACAATCAAGTGCAGTGATATACTATAAGACATAAATATAACAGTAAAGAAGTTTAGGGAATAAGGATTTACCGCAAGAACTGGTTTTCCGGCCTCTTGTTTGCGAAACAGTAGAAAGTTTCGCTCATTAAGTACAACTTTGTAGAAGTATGATGTAACTTTATGTATTAGAAAGTGATAATAACATTTTAGGAATAAATCAGTTATTTTGCTAATGTAGATACATTTGTACCAAAAATATTTTTCATTTGTCTATGTGTCCCTTGTGAAAGTTAGTTTTGTCACTTCATAGAAGAGTATCTTTTATGCCTAGCCTACTACTACTACAAATGAATCTACACGTCTATGCACATGTCAAGGCGACAAGGCCAGAACTCTGGAGAGAAGCGAAGAAAGGGATCAGGGACGCACATTACACGGGGCACTAGAAGTTTCCATTTTGTATTGTCGCGAGAGTGGGTTGGGGATAGGAAAGGAAACACCAATCCTATGGAATAGTGCCTTTATTTACAACTCTAGGGTACTCACAGTTGTCACGGGTACGTACGTGAAAATGTCACTGTACTGTCACTCGCACGGAAACGTCACTGCACTGTCTTTCGCGTGGAAACGTCACTGCACTGTCACGCGCGGTAATGTCACTGCACTGTCACACGCGGAAACGTCACTCGCGCGTATTTACTGCACTGAACACTTCACTTCACTCACTATTACACTTCACTTCACTCACTATTACACTTCACTTTTTACTCACTACTTCCACTTTTACTTTTCTTCTTTTTCTTCTTCCTTCTTCCTTCTTCGGATTTTACTTCCAAACTAAACTGGCGTAGGCCGCGCCTTGTTCCGCTTATAAACCCCCCGGGTGCGAACAATATCTCATCAAAATTCTAAACTCAAGTCATAAATTTTCTTTTGTCTTCTTTTATAGTTATCTAGAAACTTCTTACAAAACTTCAAAAACACTATACATGACTGTGATTTGAACCTGGGGTCTATGGATTCACAGTCCAACACCAAGACCGCTAGGCCAATTGTGTGCTGATGTGAGTGATGAAATTTCCCTTTAGATAAATTCTCCTAGTTTGAATTTGTGACGTTGACATTGTCATTATCACTTATCGTTCTAAGCGACAGTATGTAATACTTATATTCACTCTGTAGTTATGTTAGACATTATATAGGTATATACACAATAGAATATGTTTATTTATGCATTGCAAAAAAAGAATACCTACAGAAAGAAACAATTTTTTTTAAATTCTTTGTAGGAAATAGAACAAGTAGCCCGTCGTCAAGCATCCTCTCCAACCGGCCAGCTATTCAAATGCTGGGGCCAACAAAACCACCGGGTGGAAGAGCTGTTCATCCTCTTATACCGCATGCAGTACGTGCCAGCCATGAAGTGCCTGCTACCTGTCGTGGACAGTCGCTTTCACAATCTACTCAGCAAACAGATTAGTAGGAACGGGTTGGGAGGAAAGGATAGCACAGCTATCTTTGGTAAGATTTATATAAGTAGCCGATTTTATTTACACTTGCTTGCATGCTGATTTAAGACATTGATCATCTTACACAAAACGAGACCGGCTGATTCGGGACTAATTGCGGTTATTGCCCTTGAGAGAAGTAAGAAGTAAGCCAGTGACGACCTCCGTGGCGTAGTAGTCCCCATCCTAATCCGCCACCCACAGGTTCCAGGTTCGATCCTCAGTCAGGGCAGATTGGAAAATGACCTTTTTCAAATTGTCCTGAGTCTTACAGTCCTATATCCTGTCAGATAGATAAACATATGAATAGTTATCATAATAGCTACCTATGTGTAATTAGTCCCTATGAATATTTATTTATTTATTGATCAGTTGCCTTAATGCTGCTTCAAATATTTACTATTGTAGTGAATATTTGAAGCAGCATTAAGGCAAGTGAGTTGCCTGCATTTGAAAACACGTTTTTTTTTTATAATAATTGATCATTCCAGAAATTTTAATAGAATGATTATGCTTGCAAAATATAATAATTACAATTACTTGTAACTTATAATAACTAATAAATCAATTATTTTAAATATGGAATATGTAAATGTGTGTGTATAGTGTATGTGAATAAATTTACATTATTCATTTCAGATAACGTCAAGAAGCAAAAACTAAAGACTTCTGAATCATCCATTCCTCTGCCAGTTTTAGAAAAGGTAATAATATATTAGGTATTTTTATATTCGTTTAAGTAATCCCACCAAAACATAAATGTGAAAATGGGAGCCAAGTCCAAAATTCAACAAAAGTATTGAAATCTAAATTACCGCCAAGTTGTGTAGAATTCTAAATTTATTTATAAGAATCTTAAAATTAAATCTGGCTAGTTTTTTTTTATCAGTGATTCTGATTATTAGAAGAATTACAATGTAAAAATAATAACGTGAAACGTAAAGATCGAACCCAGGACCGGATTGGCGGACTAGCGGACCTACTAGTTAGTACTCACGTCTAGAGGTTGATATAACAGCTCCTTAAATAAATCTTCTATGTTTTCCTGTTTGCTAATACTTTGATTACCCCTGATTACCTCACAAAGACAAAAGTAATATAGCAATACTTCATCTCAAAATTTACCTTATTATGTAGGCGTAAGATAAAATTTTCATAAATCTTTGTATTTGATTCTTGCGGTGACGCAAAATTTACATAATTACCTGTGGTCACATTCAAATACCCATTTTGGACGTCAAAAAAGTATGACTCATCTTCCAAACGTCGTTCCATAATGTGGTATTGTATTCCGTTTAACAATATTATCTTGTTATCGATCTCAATTGATTTCATTATATAATTTTCTTGGGAATCGACTCGGACTTTTTTGTTGGTAGCATGGGTCGTCATGTCATGATGTTTATAAAATACTAGCTGTGCCCCGCGATGTTACCCGCGGTATAAACATATAAACAGTGTCAGCTTCCTGCATACGAAATCTAACACATTGCAGGACACTTACGGCTAACTACTACTAACTACAGGGACGTAATTCAATTGTTATTTCTATTGTGTCTGGCCGTGTCCTGCAATGTGTTAATCAAAATAAGTTCAGCAGTTTCATACATGTCACACACACACACACAAACTTTCGCCTTTATAATATTAGTGTGTTTAGCTGCGCCCACAGGCTACTTTTTCAAATAAAGGTTCGTGCTAAGCCCCGTTTATACAATGTACTTTTTAATTAAGTACAAATATTTTTAGGGGGTGGTTCAGTCCATCATTTTGAACAAATTTTCCTAATGAATGTATATCGAAATACGAAAAAAAATTTTTAGGTT
Organism: Acrobasis consociella; assembly: GCA_963555685.1. Classification (NCBI taxonomy): domain Eukaryota; kingdom Metazoa; phylum Arthropoda; class Insecta; order Lepidoptera; family Pyralidae; genus Acrobasis; species Acrobasis consociella. Next base: position 6,226,773 of record OY743127.1, read on the forward strand.
CTCATACAAATCGAAGTAGTCACGTGATATCATTTCTATGGAAAATGAAATTATTTTTTTCGTATTTCTATATACATTTATTGGGAATAAGTAGTTGTTAGGAATGATGGACTGAATCACCTCTTAAAATATTTGTACTTATTTAAAAAGGACATTGTATAATAAATTAATATTAATACTATTTTGATTCCTTTTCCATCTGAACGCCCACCATCACGCTGAGCGTTGCCTTTGGGTCTTACGGCCCTGGGCTCTGTCTGTCCCGTCAGGGATATAGACGTGAAAATGTATAGTATAGATAAATGTATAATACTAGGATGCTTCGTTCACTTAGTCAATAAATACAAAATAAACACTGTTGTAATAATTTTATTTCACGACATGTAAACTTTGTTTTCTTACTCATTATTTTTGACGTCAAACGCAACATTATAATTGATATTCACCCAAAGTTCGGACCATTCTCAGTACCGATTTTCCTGCAGGGCGCACTATCGCACCAACCTCCTTCGAGCTCCAGCAAGAATGGCAACTTGCCCACCGATGAGTCAAGTACCGATTTAAGCAAGGTATGGTTTGCGGTTTATTGTTCTGGTTTTAGTTTGAGTTGCGAGAATAGGTAGGTACCATTGTATAAGGAAATATTGTTCGTAAATGTCTTTAACATTTTTTGTTGTATGTTGCTTTCGTATTTCTGACAAACAAATGTAGTAGTAGTTTAGTATTCCTGCCTGTAAGATTTACATAAGGCTAAGACAGGGCAGAAGTACTATTTTTGAAACACGGAGTCACCTAAACGAATGGTTTTTCCATACAAAGCCGTTCGTTTAGTGCAGTGGTTCCCAAACTTATTTTGTCTACTGCCCACTTTGAGAATAAATATTTTTTTAGCGCCCCCATTTTTTCACCTATTTAAAAACCACTATAACTTCAAATTAAATTAATTAATTATTGTGACCTATATATGTATATTATGTGAATATTTATTCTCAAAGTGGAGGATGATATTTATGTGGTTGTTGTTGAGAGTCGAGAGCTCTTGCAGTCGTTGTTTAAGAGGCCTCCTAGCTAAATAAAGCTCCTAGCAAAAAAAAAAAACATTTTCTTTCTGGGTCTCTTACCGCCCCCCTTGAGACCTGCAGCGCCCACAAGGGGGCGTTATCGCCCACTTTGGGAAAGACTGGTTTAGTGACTCCGCGTTTAAGAAATAGCACCTCTGAAGCTGCGCCCTCATTTGCAAAGTTACTAATTTTTTTTATTTGTTAATGTACAAATACAAACCTTTAAAAATAAGTACTTTCTTTATATGTGCTTTAAATTTTCTATCTAACATATTAAGAACCGATTCTGGCAATTCATTATAAAACTTTATACAAAAAAGCGTGGGTCTAAGGAATGTCTTTACTCCCCAACCTGAGGAGCTCGGTGGGCTTGCGCTTTCGCAAGTTAAGCAACACCGGGTGAGGTCCGCACTTAGATGGGACATAAGTAGCATAACAATGTTTCTTCGGAAGGCACGTAAAGCCGTTGGTCCCGGCTTTTATTCTAGTCGTTAAGCTATGACAGATTCCTTAAGGCAGCTTACAAAATCCAACCTAGTGTCAGATTTTGTAAGCTGTTGTTGTTGGAGGGGTTGGCTATTTAAACACAAAAATAAAAACTCCCTAATCTCTACAATTTTTGGTCAATTTCCAGACCGAATCATCAACACAAGGCAGCAAAACCAATGAGGTGAACGATGAGATAATGAGGAACGTTCTCACCATACCCATGCTGAAGTATGAAGAGCTGAAGATTGCTACGGACAACTGGAGTGCGGCAAATTTGCTGGGCAGAGGCGGGTTTGGGCAAGTTTTCAAAGGTAAGTTTAATTGGAGGCACTCACTTCTCAATTCATTGCAAATTATTTATTACATTTTATAATGTACATCAGTTCTAACTACTAAAAGTCACTATCTTAAATTAAGTATGAACCCTGTCGGGTATCGCAACCAAAAAGTGGAATGGGAAGCAAATCTTATGACATGCAGTTAATTTATAAATTCAAATGATAAACTCATTCCAGCGATATTCCTAACAACTTCCAAAATTGAATGAAAAAAACCCTTGAGTCCTAATTTCGTATCGCGGACTTTTTCATCATTGTTTAGTCTATTTCCAAAGTTTAAATTTCCACATTTTCGATTCGCTCTTGTTGAAAGATTTTTGTTCGTTCCCGATTAGTCTTTTCAACTTTTTTATTGTTTGTCTAGGTGTATGGCTAAACTCTCTGGTGGCCATAAAGCGCCTGCGAGACACCGACGCCCTGAACCGCGAGCTGATCAGAGAGCTGTGCCTCAACCAGTACAGACATGACAACATCTTGCCGCTCTACGGCTACAGTTTTGGAGGTAAATATTAGTTAGCAATGGTTGGCATGTTGCATGCAAAATGGCAGTTGCATCAGGAGGGTCATATTTTTACTCGGCCCATCTGTATGTATGTATGTGTATAAATAAGAGTGTATTTGTTTATGTCAGGTGCGGAGGCTTGCCTCGTGTACCAGTTCATGGCGGGCGGCTCCTTAGAGCAGAAGCTGCGCTCCAAGTCGCACTTCCCGCCGCTCAGCTGGTCGCAGCGGTACAGGATCGCGCACGGGGTTGCCAGGTTAGCGTTATTTCTTCCTTTTCGTACCTTGTTCCATTCTGTGCTTCCCGACGTTTTGTCGTAAAAGCGGAACAAACATCGAGACATCCTTAGACTTTCGCATTAAAATATGATCTTTTATACACAGTTTTTCTTTAAACTGACTGATGCAAAGAGTTTGATTTGCTTCTTTTGACTGCGAAGTGCATATGTTAATAAATAACCGGCCTGCAGCGAGTTTCGGTTCGTCGAACCATTATCTATAAAAAATATCACGTTTATTTTATGGGATCCTCACGTGAATATTCATTTCATTCTGTTTTTGGTATTTGTTGTTATAGCGGCAACAGAAATACATCATCTGCGAAAATTTCAACTGTGTAGCTATCACGGTCCATGAGATACAGACGGTCGGACAGCGGAGTCTTAGTAATAGTCCGTTTTTACCCTTTGGGTACGGAACCCTAAAAAAACCATGGTTCCAGGGGTCTCCAGTACCTCCACACAATGGCCGGCACCCCGCTCATCCACGGCGACATCAAGCCGGCCAACATCTTGCTGGACCAGTGCCTCATGCCCAAGATTGGGGACTTCGGCCTCGCGAGAAAAGGCCCTTACGGAGAGGAGAGAACGCACCTTAAAGTGTCCAAGTGAGTAACATTCATAGAAATACCAAACATTTTCTATATCTATTTAATTAAAGTATGCTTTGTCTAATATTATAATTAAATTTTAAGCAAAAAAACAACTGACTTCAATTTCTTTGAGGAATTTCTTCCATATATCCAAAGTTCTTCATCATGACTTCAAAAAAGGAAAAGGTTATTTGTATGTATGTTTTGCGATATCTGCGTCAAACGTCGAGCGATTTCGATGAATTTATTTTATTTGAATGCCTTTACTCTCAAGTTGGTCCCATATTTATTTGGTGAATTATAAAGAACTTTTGAGATATGAGAAACTGCTGAAGGAAATTGAAGTCTGTTGGTTTTCTTTTAAAAATTTAATTATTTATTACATTATGTGTACCTTGTACCTAAATACCTATGTTTAGATCTATGGTTGTTTCCGTTTCGTCTTTTAGCTGGGCCTTTCGAAATACTCAGTTTGAATAATTTTTGTTTAAATTTTATTACAGAGTGCACGGAACCCGGCCCTACCTACCTGACGAGTATCTCCGTTCAAGATGTCTGTCACCGGCCGTAGATGTATTCAGCTACGGAGTGGTCATGGTTGAGATCGCCAGCTGTCTAGCACCAATGGATCGGGCGAGGAAAATACCTCTTTTGAGCGACTATATCCAGGACCAAGCGAGAAACAATGTTGATTTCAGTGAGTATAAACTTAATATTAACAGTCTCATTATAAAACGCAGACTTAATTTGTTACTAGGTTTAAACCATTATCCGACTAAATCAAGATGACATCTAGTTATATGCCATTGTTTCATCTGAAAATGTCAACATAATTTGGTCGGATAATGGTTCAAACCTAGTAACAAAGTTAGTCCGCGTTTTATAATAAGACGGTAACAGTCTTATTTTAAAACGCAGACTATCTTTTGAACGTGGTTTAGACCATTGTTTACACAAATGAAGATGACACTAATGGATGAGGTAGTTATACTTATATAACAAGCTGTCAACTAATAAGCATTGAGAAACTTCTGAGAAATATATTAGTCATAAGTATATATAAGAGGGTTATGTTCAAATGATGTATTTTGCTAATAATACTTAAAACTACTGCTTGGTCTTCCATGAAGTGCATAAGAAAAATATATCCATTCATATCAGTCGAGAAATCGTGTATTTGACTCGAGAAACTTAGACATAGATTTATTTGATCTTAAAAAACACACATTATTATAAAGGATATAATACACATATAAGAAATAACAAACATAGTTTTTGTAGAAAAACTTTTAAGCGCGTTGGGCACGCACGGAAAGCATTTTTTGAGATGGAAAAAATCATTGTTCTCGCGACACTGTTACCGACACCAAGTTTTCACTTCTGTCGGCACTCCCGGAGTGCCACTGTTTGTTTTCTATGTTTGCTTTAGCAGATCAAATGAGCCCCGGCTCAGTGTATAGTTTACTCATACAAAATATGAGTAAAACACTGATGTTCTGCCACACCTCATAAAACTTGCATTAAATCAGATGAAAATTTAACTCGTTGAAATTGTTTTTATATGTAGCCTTAGAGCGAAGCGACGCTGCAGCGGCAAAAGGCAGTAATCATAATAAAATTTATTAATTTAGACTATCGTCCACTTTGGTTAGTAACATTGCTATCCTTACCCTAATTATTATTACATAAAAACTATACTACAAATCTAATCACTGTTGTACAATTCCTTGTGAAATTATGTCTAAATGATCTTATAGACGTTTTTCATAATAATGTTTTGTCCCCAGCGTCACTAGAAGACCCGACCCTCCGCGGCACGGCGCACTCGCACCCGCTGCTCTGCCGCGAGTTCATGGCGGTCGGCATCCACTGCACCAAGTACGACCGCCACCAGCGGCCTACAATGCTGGAGGTTTACAAACGACTCGACAACCTCGAGTTCCCTGGGAAACATTACATGTAGCGGCGAGAAACCTGAGAAATGTTAGTGTTAAAACATTAAGCGTTACGTGGATATGATATTATACAATCACACTTAGAATTCCCTGAGAAACATTACATGAAGCGATGAGAAACCTTAAGAATTGTTAGTATTAGTCATACAAACTACTCTTTTAAAAAAAGTACGACCGGCGTCAGCGGCCCACCATGCTGGAGGTTTACAAACGACTCGACCAGTTCGAGTTACCTGGGAAACATTACATGTAGCGGCGAGAAACTTTGAGAAATGTTAGTTTTAACACGTTAACCGCCTCGTGTATCTGACATTATACACCCTAGTATTAAATATAAAAAACTCGCACAGGCTAATGTGTCTTGACGCATAAAATAAAAGTACGACCGTCTCGACACCTTAGAATCCCCTAAAACATTACATTTAGATGTAATGTCAATATGTCAATGTCAATGACAATTATTTATATATCTTGACGAAAAACCTTGAGAAATATTGATAATATGTACATACAAATTGTTGTATTTATACAGTTCTACCAGTACAAGCGGCTGATTATGCAAGATGTGAACAAACGACTTGACAACCTCGAGTTCCTTGAGAAACATTATATGAAGCGACGATTGAGAAACATTATATGAAGCGACGAGAAACCTTTAGAAATTATATAAGTAAGACCTATTCGTATAATAAGTACGACTTGCATCAGCGGCCAATCATGTTGAAGGTGTACAAGCGACTGGATAAACTTGAAGCTCCATGGAAAATATTACAGCGACAGGAGTACAAGGCAGTTTAGTTTAACAAAAACCGTGTGGTTTCCGGCAGAGTAGAATAGCGCCATTTCAAGTCTTCCCGTGGATGTCGTAGAAGGCGACTTAGGAAAAACAAGCTAAACAAAGCTTATAAACATCAATGAGACCTCTTCAACCCGTCTGGCCAGCGTGGAGAGTGTAGGCCAAGTCCTCTGGCTGCTCTGGCCCAGTATAGCTCTGGTAGTACAGAGAGTGTGGTGCTCGTGCAGTTGAGACAAAAAGACCTGTGGGTCTACCGGCTATCTTGCGTCGATTTCAAGTCGACGTCGTATTCCGATTTCGACGGCGATATCGTCGGATTCATTTCATTGGTACCGCGCAAAGTTAGCGGCGTCGCCTTGGCGACCGTCGATTACAGAACGAATGAAAAAAATACCGTCGGTTTGCGATCCGTTTCACTCAATTTACGTACAATTTCTTTTTGCACTTTGTTTTTTAATTTAGTAATAATGTTGAAAAACAACTATTATTGGTATAGTTTTGATTATAATAAGTAAAATAAACTTGATTGGAAGGTGGTACGATTGCGTATATACATATATAATTGTGTTTATCAAATTATCAACAAATGCGTTTCGTAAAACCGAACGGGGTAATATTTGACAATTACGAATTCTCTTATAACCTCACTTCGTGAATATTATTGTGACGATGACGACTATCTTTCTAATTTGTGATTGTGATGTGAATGTCGTGAATTAAAAAACAGTAAGTAAATGCCTAACATGCTTTTTTGTTATTCAGAGACACACAGACCCCTGGGACTTTATTCCTTTATAATTTGTAGATGCCGGCATCAAGGAAAGTTAGCCTTCAGCAAGAAAATAAAAATCCTGCTGAATTACTTGGAGGAGCACACAGCTTTGGCGAAGGGGCAGGCCATTGACAACTCACGGGCCAAGGAGGCTGTGGGAGGACTTGGCGGCCTCACTTAACGCCCAAGGCACGGGCGTGCACAAAACATATTCAGAGTGGCGGGACGTAAGTGTATACAAATCTTTCTAAGTGTGTTATTTATGCCTTGTGACAAGGGTATTCATTTCCTACATAGATCCATAATAAGTATGTTTTTGAGTATGTCTTTTAACCAGTGTTTTGTTTTTATTAACATAATGTTTTTCTGTGATGCTTGTTGCAAGGAACTAAATCTTCGGTGCACATAGACCCATAATGTGTATGTTTTAAGTGTTGTCTCTTAACCTATCATTTAAGTATGTTTATCAGTCTGTGATGTCCACAGTATACAGGCTTTGCCTAGTTTGGGTCTACTACCACACACACTACTATCACACAGTCATCCGCTGTGTGATTTTTTTAAATATTATTGTATGTTTATTATCTTATCAATACTTAATATATGTTTTGTTTTAGGTACCATGGAAATACTGCAGCCTCGGTGGGCTTGGGAGGGCGCTTGATGAGTGCTGTCTGCAGGCGGAGGAACGCGTAGCTGACGCTATAGAGACTATGGCTTCACGACTGGTCTCAACAATGGATGCTAATATAAATCTATGATCAAATTATCTGTAATACTCTCATTTCTAATTGCAACTACATGTTTACAAAAAGTAATCTAAAAAAGTGTATGAGTAACTGCAGCACTGCATGTTGGCAACCAATACTGTGTAAATGATTTTTTTTTTTGGCGTTTATCCTCAGCAGTGGTTATTGCGAAACGCTAGTATTGGTAGGTAGCTTTTAAAATAAAGGAAAAATAATTTTGATATTAATAAACATTACACTTATTGTACATTCAAATTATTGACGTGTAAAAGTGCCTGCAAAGGCCTTATTAATAAATCAATATTTGAATTACTACTGAATATTTGATTTTGATTCAAGTATAGCATAATTACCTGACTGCGCCAGAAGGAGGATTATGTGTATGTATGTCAATGTCTTTGGCAGGCTTTACAGCCTAAACAGCTTGATGGATTTTAGCTTGAGGTGTGGTTAGATGTCCTAACACTGAGAGTGACACTAGGTATATCAATAATTTAAATGTTACAAAAATAAAAAGAGTCTTTCTGAAACGATTAGTTTTATTTGTTATGAACCTAGCACATATTTGAATCATTTACAATACATAATAAACAGAAGTTCTTGCATATATAAAAAATAGCCAAATTTTTTTTCATTACATAGTTAAATTCATTTTGGTAAAAGCATGTTTTGCCCATATCTTTCTATACAATAATTGACATATGAGTAGTAAGAATGAGACAAAACAAACTAAAATTAAGTACTTACTTTTGTACAACTGTAATAACCAATTTACAATATAAGCAAGTTGATACATAGTGTATAGTGCAAAGTTCTATGAGCCAAGAGACAGTGTAGTACCCCGAAGGTGCGTCTGCACGTGGACTGCTATAATTGGCATCTGGAGAATTTGGCAGGGTGCTGAGGATGGGAGTCATCATCCATTGACGCTGGGCATAGCCAGAGTCACCTGAAATGTAATTCAATCTTTGTAATTTTTTTTTATACATATCTTTTTTTATTTTGTTTTTCATATATAATTCATCATCATCATATTATGAGCCACAGGAAGTCCACTAATAATAATCATATACAATTAATGAGCACTATTTTTTAACTGCACTACTTGCATGTATTATAAATATGTAGGATATTATGTTTTACAATACCAATCAACTTTTATGGACTAAACTGTATTTGATAGATGGAGTAGAACGTAAAGTAATATGACTGTCAATAATTTCCTTAATAGCCACATGAGTCCCATCAATGCACCCGATGACCCCAGGGAATCTAAATTTGTAATTGAACCTAAACCAGTATGTTAGTTTATTATTTTTAAACAATACATATGAATAAAGTAAACCTAGGTAGAAAATAAATTATATTATTAGTTAAACAGCGATGTTAAACAATTGGCAGATGAGAGAGACAAATGGAAGAGAATTCATACTCCACCGAAAGGAGCACAGCTCTTAAATATAGATAGATAGATTAATATTGTATGTTTATAAGTAGGTACCTACCATTGGTAGCTGTGGCTCTTTGGTTAGCATGCATTTATTATTATTAAGTACCTAAAAGTGTATAATTTGCAATTACATACCTCCTAGCTACCGAGTCTTGTTGTGTTTGAGTATGTGGAACTTTTATATATACTTTCTAAGTATTTCAGGCTTGTTAAGAGCCTCGGTGACCTCTTCTCTTGCAAGCATTATGTTGATTGCTGGCTAAGGTGAAGAACGTCGTTAGTTCCTACACTTCCTTGGTAACTGTCGGTAGCGTAAAAGTTCAATGCCGCTAACACCTGAAACAAGCAAAATATTTTAACACTTCGCATTTGTCCATGGGTTACCTAAGTTTGACAAATGAAGTACAAATAGCGGCACGTAAGTTCCGTACATACCTTAATTTCGGGTTTTATTCCACTGTTTCTTTCATAAGTGGGCAAAAACGGGATTATGTCCTCGCTGACAAATGTAGCTTTGTTCACGCGAAATCTTCCTTGAAATTCACAATCACAATAAGGAAAAGCCTTAGGCTAACGTAATACACCAATATAATTAAAAAAAGCAAGTTAAATCGAAAAATTTTTCATATCGACGGTTGAATGTGGCACCCCAAGAGCCGCCGTATTCAATCTACAGTGTCGACATAGACTTCAAGCCGACGCGTCGATGTCAAAACTTTGCGCGGTAGCTTTTATCTGTCAAAATCACTGAAACCATTCGTTCAATTGGCGTCGACATCGACTTCCAAATCGACGCATCGATATCAGGGAATGCGCGGTACGAAATGAGCGTCGGCTGTCAAATTGAAGTCGATGCCGACGATAATTTGAAATCGACGCAAGATAGGCGGTAGACCCACTGATGATGATGATGGTGGTGATGATGAAGTTTGAGAAAAGGTACATTATCTTACATTTGTATAGATAACACAAAATTTTATTATAGACATCAGAGACCCACTATATTGGAAATTGCAAACGGTAGAGTGATTTAAAATTTATTAGAAGACAATAAAGTTCTAGTCTAGCGCAAAAATTTTGTTAAATGCGAGAAACCTGTAGGACAGGGTGGGAAATAGCTATGTTACGACATTTTGGTAGGCTGTCTAGAGACGTTCGTTTTATCAGAGCGCGAGAAACTTAAGCGAGTTGTAATAACAAACATAATTATAATCTTCAAACGAACTAGGTTTCTAAATAAAATAGTGTTGTATTATAATCATGACAGCTCTAACAACTTACTTACTTACTATCCTGGCTCAGCGACCCAAGGTGAGTCTTGGCCTCCAGCACAAGAGCACGCCAGCGTTTTCGGTCCTGTGCTATCTCTTTCCAGTTGTCGCCAACTTGAAGCTCGCGCAGGTCCGCCATCACTACGTCGCTCCAGCGATACCTGGGACGGCCCACCGGCCTCCGACCGGTTGGCCGGCCCAGGTAAGCTCTCTTCACCCCTCGATCCTCGTCCATTCTTTCGACGTGTCCGAGCCAGCGAAGACGGTGCGCTTTAACTTCGCCCATGATGTTAGGCTCTCTCACTAGGTCTTCTATTTCGGCATTGGTTCGTATCCTCCATACACCATCTTCTCCTCTTACTGGCCCCAGGATCTTGCGAAACACCTTTCTTTCCGCCACAAGAAGCCTTCTTTCCTCTTTTAAGGTTAGCGTCCACGCCTCACACCCATACATTAATATAGGACGGATGATCGTCTTATAGATCCGTATTTTTGTGTTTCTGCTGAGAAGTTTGGACGTCAACACTTTATGTAGGGCTGCACTGCATCGTAGGGCATTTTGGATGCGGATGTTAATTTCGTCTTCCCTCGTGTTTGTATCTGTGATTGTGCATCCGAGGTATTTGAATTTTGCCACTCCCTTAAAAATGGTGCCATCCCCATGGAAATCCTCTTGCTTGACTCGCGTGTTCTTATACCGCTTCATGTGAAGGTATTCCGTTTTTTCTTGATTGATCATGAGACCAACTTTTGCAGTTCTAGTTCCAGGACCCTTACCGACTTTTGGACGTCCTCGCGGTTTTCCCCTAACAGGGCTAGGTCGTCCGCATATCCTATCACCTTATAGCTACCATTTAGTTCCACACCAGGACATACTGCTAGAACTTTTCTGATGACATATTCTAGAACCAAATTAAATAGCATTGGTGACAGGGCATCGCCTTGTTTAAGACCGGTAATCACTGCGAATTCGTCCGTAAGCTCACTACCAACTCTAACCCGCAAAATCTAAAAAATGTACTTAAATGTTGTTTAACCTCTGGGACCGTTTTGTAGCAGTTTTTATTCAATAAAGATTCTAAAGAAATTATATGACGCATATTTGTGCAAAATCTTTAACGTATGTAGATTTTAATGTTTATATTTTTTTGAGCCATATTTGTCTATAGTGCTATATTTTTAGGTTATGAAGAAAAACGTAATTAATAATTTTTAGATATATTTTTTTGTATATCTTTATTTCTAATATTATTAGAGATAAGTAAAGCCTTTTTAACTATTTATAAGTATAAATAAAATACTTTTGCCTCTACTTATGGTAACTTTACATAATATAAGATATGGTGCTCCATTTTTACATGTTTTAGACTGATAAATTAATGTAAGTACTAAACATTTGAAATTTACAAATTTCAGAATAAATATTTTTAATTAATACATTTTTATTTTTATTTCATTTTCTTTTCAATAAGGGATCCAAAATGCACTGTCGTCGTATTAAAAATAATCAAATGTAAAAATGATTGATGTCATCGATCATTATGGGGAGGAGCTAAGGGATATGGGCAGAGCCATGAAGTTGGAGGGTACTGCTGGAGCCCCATAAACATCGATGACAATTTTTTTTTCATTAACACCTATACTTTATTTAAACCTGGGTTTATGCTCAACTATCTATAAATAATAATAATAAATAAATAAATATATAGGGACAAATTACACTGATTGAGCTAGCCCCAAAGTAAGTATGAGACTTGTGTCATGTGGTGACGCGTTAGCGCCATCTGTTTTTTCTTTTTTGCATAAACATTGATACGCTAATTAACAGATAATTTTTATAACTGCTTTTCGATTACTATGTGTGCTGTGTGCTGGCCTCTGGGTTCGTTGTAGTTCTCAATGAAACCGAGAGATGGCACTAGGGGTGACAGTTTTGGTCACTCAAAAAGACTTCTCGAAGAAGTTATGCATTCTTCCTTTGGCTCTTGCGCCGACCGCCGCAGTGTGCAGCCCGTTTTGCACATTTTTCTCCTTCCCGGTTTTGGGATTTCGCCGCCCTTGCGACGCTGTGGAGTTCGTCTCCATTTATTTTGTGAATTGGTGTTAGTGAGGACTCTAGACTTTCGTGTACTGGACTTTTGTGTGAAGCCGACCGCGTGCTCGTCAAAACCGACCCACGCCTCCGAAGTTTCCAGAAGTGCCTGCAGCAGAACCTGGGAGTAGTTGGGAACGAAGACGATATTCCAGGTCAGTGCTAGCCATAGTCACATAAGTAAATCGAAAGCAGTTCTCATTTTCCCTTTTACAACGCTGTGAGATACCTTTAGGTATTTTTACTCTTAGTGAGCGATCACAAACCCAAGTAGGGACTATTTACACGTCTCTACCATAAAATTGGTCCTTCAGAGCCTGGATATCATTCCAGCATATTTATTTTCGCATATTTCACGTTTTTTATAACCATAAAACGCATTTTTTCTATCGACGCCATTTTGCATAGCCGCCGCCCATTTTCACATTTCATGCGTAAATTCATTTTTAAGTTTAGCATAATAGATTTAACCTATTGTTGGTTATAATCCGTTCATTCGCTGCATTTAAACAAACACCTACTTTCCGCTACGCACCGCACCACGCACGCACCGCATATCTACCTACCTACTTTATTCGATTCAATTTTTACATCGCAATCATGACAGAAAAATCAGGAGATAGTGAAGTTATGTTAATGTTATTGCTTAAAAAAAGAGACACGTTATTTCAACGTATTAATCGCTTGTATGATACTTCTAAGAAAATCGTTTCTTACGATTCTTCGTCGAGAACAAATGAAAATTTTATGTCAGAATCAGAAATTATTGATGACTGGCGGGAAAGGTTCGCATCTATTGTAGATGAAATAAATAAACGGAAATTGTTGTTAAAACCTAACGAGGAACCAGATTACGCTTGTTTAGATTCATTTGAAGACTTGTACACGCGAATTAAGCGCACACGTAATAAAATTGATGCGAGTATTAAGCCGAGTTCACATAGTGCGAGTGACTCGAACAAGTTAGTAATGAAATTACAACCGTTGGTTATTCCGAGTTTCGACGGACGCCCAGAAAATTGGAATATTTTTTATCAGTCCTTTAAAGCCAATGTACACTTGAATCAACAATTGTCTGACTCGCAACGCGTGCAATATTTAATTTCTAAATTAACGCATGACGCATTAAAATTTACTGCCGGTATAGTACCTTCAGGAGAGACATACCAAATACTATGGGACACTTTAGTTAAAAAGTACCAAGATAAACGTGCCTTAGGTGCATTTTATTTAAATAATATTTTAGATTTAAAAAATTGTTCTCATAATGCACACGCACTCGATTCCTTTATTTCGAAATTTTCCGCGTCATTTTCCGCACTCAAAGAATTAGATTTACCCGATTTGACAGACTTTGTTATGCTTCAATGCGCTTTAAGAAAGATGGATGCTCAAACTATTCAAGCATTTGAATTATCCGTTCGAGATGACAAGATACCTACAACGCAACAACTGGTCACCTTTGTACAAGATCAAGCTAAAATATTGGAGCGCTCCAATCCCCGTAACTCGCTATATGTGAGCAAGCCGCCTGCTACTAAATCACGCGATCAAACCGTGCATACCTACAAGTCGTTTGTAGCCGATACGAATGTTCGTACAGGTTGTAGCTTATGCGCTAAAAGCGAACATAGACATCTATACGATTGTCCACAGTTTAGGAGCATGCGAGATGCTAAAACTCGATACGAATATATTAAATCGAAACACGGTTGTGTTAACTGTTTGAGTACATTACATACGCTACCGGATTGTAAAAGTACGTCCGTCTGTTTCTGTCAGAAAAAACATCATAAATTATTACACTTCGGAAATCATAGTGATAACAAATCTCGCCCAGTTGTAGGTACCGAAGCCGCTGCTTCTTCTCCCGTCGCCGCCGCTGGTGCCGTCGCGCCTATGTGCGCCGCCGCGTCTGTTTCTCGATCCGTTCCCGTGCATAACGATATTAATGATATTACCCATTCTGTTGCCGCGGTGATGTCGCACGAGAGCGCATCTTCGAATGTCGAAATACCTACGCGTTCCCAGTCGTATGCGTCTAGTTTTACAGGTGATATTATTCTGTCAACTGCTCAAGTATATGCGCGCCCCAAAGATAGTGTAGGTAAAAAATATGTTATTCGTTGTTTGATTGACAGCGCCTCGCAGAATAATTTAATAACAACAGAATGTTGCCGTTCATTGAATTTACCGATAACGCCAATAAGCAATTCATTCGTCAAGGGTGTTGGTTCTAACGCTAGTCCTATTTTAGGCTATGTTTATTTTGACATAGAATCACGAGTCTACCCAGATAAAAAATACACTATTCATGCATTGGTTGTGGAACGTATTACAGATCAATTGCCGTCGCGATTTATTGATTGCAGGGAATTCAACACTCGTAAGTTACAACTTGCCGACTTAAGTTGGAATGTCCCGGGAGACATTAATGTAGTGTTGGGCGCTCAGCTCTTCCCATATGTATACCTAGGAGATAAGGTGGACTGTGGTCCGCGCGCACCGCCCGCTATACTAACAACGTTTGGTTATGTTTTTATGGGAGATTGCCCACGTGCCGAAGTTCTTTCCGTCGCCGCGTCATTTACCGCGTTAGCACTAAATGATTTAGTGCAAAGGTTTTGGGAATTAGAAGAAGTGCCCACAAAACGTTTGCTGTCCCCTGAAGAGACAGAGTGTGAAAATATTTTTACATCGACCGTGAGCCGCGATGATTCCGGTCGTTTTTCCGTCGCTTTACCTTTCAGCAGAGATCCTGCTGAACTTGGCAATTCGTATGCCACCGCTTACCGCCGCTTTATATCTCTTGAACGTAAACTACGCCAAACGCCTCTTGTACGCGAGAATTACAACAAAGTAATTCAAGATTATATTGACAATGGGTATCTCAGCCCAGTCGATGATTCTGAATTAACCTCAGATGGTTATTATATACCGCACCACGCCGTGGTACGTCCTGATAAGCCGTTACCGCGTATTGTATTAGACGCCAGTGCTAAAACACACACTGGACTTTCTCTTAACGATGTGTTACACATCGGCCCAAATCTACAGGCTGACTTATTTTTATTATTATTAAATTTTAGGATGTTTCCTATCGCTATGAACGCAGATATAAAACAGCACTATTTACGTATAGGAGTTCCGATAGAACAACGTAAATACCTACGCATTTTGTTTAGGTTTAATGACTCACAGAAAATACGCACCTTTGTTTTTAACAGGCAACCCTTTGGCCTCAAGTCTAGTCCTTACATAGCTCTACGTACAGTGAAGCAGTTAGCTTCTGATATGAGCTCGCACTATCCTGAAGCAGCCAAAGTGGCTGAAACCTGCTTATCCCTTCGAATGTCGGCATAGCAGACACAATAGTAAAACAATACATCAGACGCCCGCTCCGGGCGTCCGACAGTTAAAGGGTTATATATGGACGACCTCGTTCATTCGTCCACAGATAAATTAACCGCTACAAAGTTAGCTCGCGATTTAATAAGTTTGTTCAAAGCAGGTGACTTTGACCTTGTGAAATGGTCGAGTAGCTGTCCTGAGCTTCTCGATTCACTTCCTGATTCACATCGTATGTCGCTTGAATTTGACTCAAGTAATAGTTCTTCAAAAGTTTTAGGTCTTTCGTGGGATCCTTGCGAAGATAAATTCTTTTTTACTACCGCCGCGATTGCTGAAAAATGCACTAAAAGAAATATTCTTTCTTTTGTGGCCAGATTGTTTGACGTGCTCGGACTGGTTGCACCTGTCATACTCGCAGCTAAGCTACTTATAAAAGAGTTATGGCTTTGCAAGAGTGATTGGGACGACCTGGCACCAGAGCACATACGCACCCGCTTCCAAGCTCTTGCACAAGAGATGCACTTATTGAACACTTTAAAAATCCCTCGGCACGTTGGAGTGGAAATCGAGTGTGAGCTGCGTCTTGTCGCATTCAGTGACGCCAGTATGAATGGACTAGGTGCTGTAATTTATGCTCATTGTACTTATCCCTCTGGTGTTATTCAAACGCGTCTTCTTTGTGCAAAATCGAAAATTAGTCCAACGAAGATTACAACTCTCGCTCGACTTGAATTATGTTCTATTTTACTCATGTCAAAACTAATAAAAGTAGTACGCGACACGTTTGCTGAACGCATGCCCATTGTTGATATATTTGCATTTTCCGACTCCACCATTGCTTTATCATGGGTTCACTCGTCCCCGCATAGATGGTCAGTGTTTGTTAGTAATAGGGTAGCTCAATGCCAAGAAAATTTAGAGGCTAAACACTTTTATCATATCGCGGGAGCCATCAACCCGAGCGATTGTCTTTCTCGTGGTATGCTACCATCGCAACTTTTAAACCACGATCTTTGGTGGAATGGTCCTACTTGGATCCACAATTCTTCTGAGGAATGGCCTATCAAACCATTTTCTCCCGCTAATTGTAATAGTTTACCTGAACATAAGGCAAATGTGATGACTGTTACAACGCATGTTGAGGAACCACTCTTGTGTGCATTAGCACAACGAGTCTCTTCTTGGGAAAAATTACTACGCATCATAGCGTATGTTCTCAAATTCGCGAAACCTAAACTAAAAATAGAACCTCGTTCTGTAGCAGGATTAACAGCCGCTGAAAAGGCGCTAATTCTTGCTGTCCAATCAATACATTTCGCTGAAGATATCAAACTGCTCAAAACTGAGAAGTTACCTTCAAAAAAGCTGCAGAACTTGGCAGTGTTCTTAGATGCTGAAGGGATCCTTCGTATAGGAGGTAGACTTTCTAAATCGATGCTTCCATATGGAGCTAAGCATCCAATTTTACTTCCAAAACGCGATCACATTGTTGATCTACTAATACAACATTCGCATGTTTTTAATTGTCACGCTGGACCTGGACTTCTTATGTCTATCATACGTCAGCGCTACTGGATATTAGATGCCAGAACTGTTATTAGGTCCAAATGTCGGAAATGTAACGTTTGTTTCAAACTAAATCCTTCTCATCCTACGCCTATAATGGCTGACCTTCCGTCGTACAGGGTGACAGAAGTGACCAAGGCCTTTGTCCACACAGGTTGCGATTACGCAGGACCCGTGCGTTTTACTCCTTTTCGACGCAGAGGTCAACATTCGCAAAAAGCGTATATTGTACTATTTATTTGCTTAGTCACAAAGGCTATTCATATTGACTTAGTCACAAGTCTGACTTCAGACAGTTTCTTAAACGCGTTTAAACGCTTCATTTCTCGCCGCGGTCCAGTATCTTGCATATATTCTGATAACGCGACAACCTTTATTGGTGCGAAGGCACAATTAGACGAACTTTATAGTTTTTTAGCAAGTTCAACCTATAAAGACGCACTATCCACTGAGCTATTGTCTCGTAGGGTGGACTGGAAAACAATTCCTTCTAGATCTCCTTCATTCGGTGGGATCTGGGAAGGGAACATAAAAAGCATGAAAACGCACTTATACAGGGTGATTGGAAACCAGTTGCTTACGTATGAAGAGTTACAAACAGTTTTAGCGCAAGTAGAGTGTATCTTGAACTCTCGTCCCTTAAGTTTAATATCTTCGGACCCGCAGCCTGAAGTTCTAACTCCCGCACACTTCTTAATGTCCACTCCGCTGCAGTATTTACCTGCTTCTGATCTTTCGAACCAGCAGTTAAGTTTGTTAGATCGTAAGAAATTACTCGATAGCATGGTGCAATCCTTCTGGAAGAAGTGGCACCTCGAATACCTGCATACGTTGCAAGTCAGACAAAAATGGGCTACTCCAGATAAGCCGGTAGAGATAGGGACAGTTGTTCTGGTTGAACAGGAAAATTCAGCTCCATTGAATTGGCAATTAGGAATAATTACTCACGTCTATAAGGGTTCAGATAACGTCGTTCGAGTAGCAACTGTCAAAACTCAAAGTGGCATTTATAAACGCGCCGTAACTAAATTATATCCGATACCTACACAATAAACTCCCTTAAAATTTTACGCGTTTAGTACATAAATTAGTTTAAGTCGCTGTATTTAATAACATATAATAAATATTTATCTCAGAATAATTTCGCTATATACTCATGTAGTTATCTCCTTATTTAACTTTTCGTTCGTTTTGAAACATCCTGCGATGTTCCAAGGCGGGGTGCATGGTGACGCGTTAGCGCCATCTGTTTTTTCTTTTTTGCATAAACATTGATACGCTAATTAACAGATAATTTTTATAACTGCTTTTCGATTACTATGTGTGCTGTGTGCTGGCCTCTGGGTTCGTTGTAGTTCTCAATGAAACCGAGAGATGGCACTAGGGGTGACAGTTTTGGTCACTCAAAAAGACTTCTCGAAGAAGTTATGCATTCTTCCTTTGGCTCTTGCGCCGACCGCCGCAGTGTGCAGCCCGTTTTGCACATTTTTCTCCTTCCCGGTTTTGGGATTTCGCCGCCCTTGCGACGCTGTGGAGTTCGTCTCCATTTATTTTGTGAATTGGTGTTAGTGAGGACTCTAGACTTTCGTGTACTGGACTTTTGTGTGAAGCCGACCGCGTGCTCGTCAAAACCGACCCACGCCTCCGAAGTTTCCAGAAGTGCCTGCAGCAGAACCTGGGAGTAGTTGGGAACGAAGACGATATTCCAGGTCAGTGCTAGCCAAAGTCACATAAGTAAATCGAAAGCAGTTCTCATTTTCCCTTTTACAACGCTGTGAGATGATACCTTTAGGTATTTTTACTCTTAGTGAGCGATCACAAACCCAAGTAGGGACTATTTACACGTCTCTACCATCATGAGATACTAACTCAACGATACTATATTTTATAACAAATACATATATAGATAAACATCCAAGACCCAGGACAATTTGAAAAAGGCCATTTCCCAACTTGCCCTGGCTGGGGATCGAACCCAGGACCTCCGGATTAGCGGTCTAGCGTGTTGACCATTACGCCACGGAGGACGTCAAATCTGATAACTGGTACCCATATAGACTTATGGCCGTCTTATTTGACTCTGAAAAGTATAATTTGTGTCAATCTGGGTGATAAGCTATATGAGCATGTCTCTCATTATAATCCGCCCAGCCGTTTATGAGTGATTGAGTAACGAAGTTAAAACATCCAAACTTATAAACTTTGCTTTCAACAAGTTATCTTAGTACACCAATCACAGTAGTGGTCCGAAGAGTTCTTAATAAATAATTTGGTTTTGTAATGTAGTTTAAACATCATTCAGAGCTGAAAAACACACCGTCTTATTATGAAACCCAGACTAACTTTGTTACTATGTTTAAACCATTATCCGACCAAATCAAGTTGACATTTTATGATAAGACAATGGCATGTTTACTAGATGTCAACTTGATTTGACAATATTAGTCTGCGTTTTATAATAAGGCTGACAGTATTCACATAAATGTAAGGCGGCTC
Source organism: Acrobasis consociella (assembly GCA_963555685.1). Classification (NCBI taxonomy): domain Eukaryota; kingdom Metazoa; phylum Arthropoda; class Insecta; order Lepidoptera; family Pyralidae; genus Acrobasis; species Acrobasis consociella. The sequence goes on from OY743127.1 coordinate 6,246,531, forward strand.
GACGCGACATACGTATTTCATTTAACAAACTCATGCGCAACTGTCATCAAAATTCAAGCTTTTCAAATTCTGGTTCGTACTCAGGATCTAAAGTTCTAGTGGCAACGAAATTTCGATACCAGAAAGCAGATGTTCTTGGTCTTCTTATCTTCTTGTCACTGTCGTAGTCAGTTTCGAAAATGCCAAATTTTATGCTGCAAAAATATAAACGTGTGTTGATGAATCTACTTTAAACGAAGATTTATACAAGGTCTAACGAAATATTCTGAAACTATTTTAAGAAAGAAAGAAAATCTTTATTCGGCATAAGATTATACATATAGATTAGACAAGGCTTATATCTATTAAGAGTGCCGAAATGGCGGCTAACTCAGCTTTGTGCTGCGGTGTGAACCATAGCGCTGATTTTGCTCGGCTTGCGAGCTCTCTGAGCAACGACGAGGCGAGACTTCAGATGAATTAACTATTCAAGGTATGCAAGCAAATTCATAGTCCATTAAAGACACATTTTAAGACTCGAGCTTTTTGAAGGTTCGAGCTCTTTTGATAGGTTCGAGCTCTTTTGAAGGCTCGAACTCTTTTGAAGCCTCGAGGCGTGGCTCAGAGAGCTCGCGTCTCGCCTAGGCTGGGGTCTGCGAGACTACTGAGTTTACCAAGTTCTGCCAAAACCTATCCTATATCCTTCCCTGTGTATCAAACTATATCCATATCAAATTTCATCTAAACATGGTTCAGTATTTGAAGCGTGCGTGAAGTGCTAGCAAACAAACAAATAAACAAACTCACTTTCGCATTTATAATATTAGTAGGATTTCCTCACCTCAATCCAGCAGCCCATTCAAAGTTGTCCATCAAGCTCCAAAGCGTATACGTAGTGACATTGACGCTGTCTACTTCTATTGCATCTAACACAGAGTCGAGGTACCGGCTGAGGTACTGTACCCTGTCCTTGTCTTGCAGGCCTCCGAAGGTTGAGAATCCATTCTCAGTTATCATTATAGCCGGATCGTTGCACGTCCGTTTTACCCAGTTTAAGGCCATTCTTATTCCTTCGGGGATTTCCTGAAATAAAAAATATAAGGTCTAACAAAATATACTGAAACTTAAGGGTGAATTCAGTCCGTGATAGTGAAACAACTTTCCCCAAGGAACATATTTCGAAATATAAGAAGTAATTTTTTGATTAAAACTAACGTGAGATACCTACAATCATTATTATATTTAGTGAACGGGTTACTCACGTATAGAGTCAGCTACTGCCGACATGTTTCGACCTCATCCGACAGCACAACACACACACAGCAGTAGCTGACTCTGTACGCGAGTAACCCGTTCACTAAATATAATAATAAAAAGTAATTTTTTACTTTCCATACAAACTCTGATCAGCTGATCTGTCAACTTGTATGGGAGACCAAACTCGTAATGTCGCTTTCCACGTTTGTATTTCTGTCTATTCTCTATGTTCTTTAAAACAATGGCCAGATTTTGATGTGGTTTTCACAATCGTGTAGCCCTAAGCTCACAACTAAGGATGCAGGAGAAGCAAAAGCCAGAGAGGAGTCTTAAGAAAACATCATCATCAGATCAGCCACAGAAAGAGCACTGCTGGACATAGGCCATAAGTCATCACTGGTAACACACATTGATTAAACACTTTCGTCTTGAGTCACTGAGGTATTTTTGACGATAAAAAAATCTTAGTACTTGGCGCTTAGAAAGCGGCAGTAAACTTAGCTATAAGTAAATGATCTGACCTCAAAATTTACCTTAGAAATCGAAAGAAAAAAAATGACAATTATCAAGTGATACAAATATCCAAAGATAAATAAATGCTTTTGACTTTGACTTTGACTTACTGTGGAATGTATGATGGCAGCTGGTTTGTAATCCTTGTACGAGTATATCGCTCCCAGATCATCTTCATACGACGGGATTGGGTACATGCCGGGTTCGAACCCGTCGCGGGTGTAGAACCTAGTGGAGTAGTGGTTAAATCCGTAAAAGTCGCTGGTGCCTGGAAACCAAACAAAACGATTAGTATGAGTATGAACAGTTGCGAAAAAGTACATAAGTACATATTTTCAATTCGTCATTAGCCTAACGGATTAGCTCATTGAATTGGCATTGGGCGGGACAAAGCGTGACGAACCGATGATGGCCGATGGGGCAAAAAGGTTTTCGAATCGCGACCACGTACAGGCAAGCGAAGCGTAGGACACCCACCCACAAGGTGGTCTGACGACTTGACCAAGGTCGCTGGAAGGCGAAATCTTTGGAAGAGGCCTATGTCCAGCAGGACATTATGCGGCTGAAATGATGATGATGATGGACATACATATGTATTTTACGCCTGTTTCCCATGGTAGTAGGTTGAGACTATGAATTTCCACTTACTACGATCCTTGCAAAAAATAGTTTTCAATAAACACCGCAGACAAAAAGAGGTTTATACTCGGTGGAATTATGTTATTTTATCACAGAGCCATGACCACCAATCAGCTTCATCATTAGATCAGCTCAATGTTATCGTAATATTTAGCATTGTCACGCAATATACGTATGCGTGCATAATTATAGTAGATACAATAGGAAACCGCGAAGTGGGCCAACTTTAACTTGCAAGATTTTATTTCAGACAGAACGACAGACAATAGGACAGGTGAAACTAAATAATAAAAAAACTACCTTTAACAAATTCAACCTCTTCTTCCGTAAACTCAGGCAGTCTGCTTTCCCAAAACCCCTGTTCCCTGCTCTTCGCTGCCACTCTTCGTTTCACACTCTCAGGGAAACCCCCGTTGGTAGAGAAGATCGGGTGCACGTACAAACCCACTTCGAAGTCCATAGCTTCGGATCCGGCCAGGGTGTCTTCTGGTAAGTCCGTCATACCAGTGCGGAAGTCAGTCGCTATGGTTATGCCGATTTTTCCTGGAAGTTGCAGATCAGTGCTGTAATTACTTTTTTTCGTAAAATCGTTTTAGATTTTACATTTTTTAACGACTTCCAACAAAGGTTATGAAATCGCGATCTTTGTTTATAATGTAAGTATGTTCACAGATTATTCGAAGACGCGTAGACCGATTCAGATGATTGTTTTTTGTTTTAAAAGGTATACTTGTCCCATTATTTATTTTTTCAAAATCGGTAATGAAGTTTGAGGGAAAATTCGGTCTTTAGTTTTGAAAAATTGTTATATTATTAATGCTATATTATTAGCGATGTTAATGTTTGTTTATAGGTACATTTTGTTTGATTGGGTACGAAATCTAAAAAGATACCACAATAGCGTCATTATTACTACTTGCGAATATTTTTCTAAAATATGCAGCAAAGTTAGAGGGTGAAAGGGCTTTAAAAACTTAACTGAAAAATCAACTGACCTTTCTGTTGAGATCTGAACTGCTTATCATACAAATGCCAAGCCTTAGCATTAGCCAAAACAATGTGTTTTGCCGCCAAATACTCCCCAATGCCGTGCGCATTTATAGCTGGCGCAAACCGATCTATCCCATACCCAAACAACCCAATCTGCTTCGGCTCATTTATAGTTATCCACGTCTTCACTCTATCCCCAAAAACGTTAAACAAAACTCTCGCGTAGTCTTCAAACCAGGTGCTTATTAGTGGATTGGCCCACCCTCCCAAATCTTGCAGAGACTGTGGCAAATCCCAATGGTACATAGTAACTATAGGTTCAATACCATTCGCTAACAGCTCATCTATCAGTTTATTATAATATTCGACTCCGTCATCGCTTATTTTGTTAGGGAACCCTGTCGGTAATACTCTAGGCCAAGAAATGGAGAATCTGTAGAAATCGACGCCTAAGAACTTAATCATTTCGATGTCTCTTTTATAGTATTGGTAGGACTTGCAGGCGTCATCCCCTGTTGTTCCATCTTTTATTTTTTTGGGTAGGTGACTGAAAACATCCCATATGCTGGGCGATTTATCTGTAAGAGAAATGATCGTATTAGGAGTATCGAATTTAGGAGTTTATTGAGTACTAGATGTGCCCGCGGGCTCCGCTCCCCTTGGGAATTTCGAGATGAAAACTATCCTTTATCGTTACCCGGGTCTCAAGCTATAGCCATCTTCATCGTTCATTTAAATCGGTCCAGTCGTTCTTGAGTTATAAATAGTGTAACTAACACGACTTTTTTTATATATTACGATTTAATTGATAAGCTCGGTGGCCCGGATGGAGTGCGCATTATTAGCGCTCTTAGATGGGTGACCACTAGTGGCATCGGTACCATAGATCAATCTTTGCTATTTACCAAACAGATATGTCATACATTTTCATATTCTTCTTTGTTTAGTTTTGTATTTTATTTAGCAAACATATATAGTCGTAGAAAAAGTATTATATGCAACGTTGTATAAGTACGTCAAAAATGCTCGATGGCGTCTTCTTACTAAGCTCTAGCTCGCATCGTAACCTGCGCCACTAGAATTTTTTGACCCTTCTTATACAACTTTTGTATAAAATACTATAAAAGGTCTATCAAATGCCTAACGATTAGCAAAATGTTAATTACCTATCACCTATATTTACGATCAAACAATATATTAAACTAAATAAAAAAAATGAAAAAACTTAGAATGTACCAGGTGCTTCTTTTCCCGCGCAGATCGTAAAAGCCAATCGAGGGAATGGGCGAGATTTGAATCATGGTAATAGGCGATGCGGCTAGCAACCCATCACTATTTTGATTCCTTTTCCGTCTTAACACCCACCTTCACGCTAAGCGTGGCCTCTGGGTCTTATGGCCCCGGGCTCTGTCTTCCCCGTCAAGGATATAGACGTGAAATGTATCTGTATAAAAAAATGAAATAAGCAAAAAATTGAGACTAACTATTTGTTTCACTGACCTTTTTCATTCCAAGCCCCCTCGATCTGATACGCCGCAGAAGCAACTCCAAGTCGCATACCCTCTGGCAATTTTCTTATTTTTACAGCTGAATATAGAAAAAATCTTAGAACATAGAAAAAATGTTACAAAAAGAAAAAATTGAAATTCAGTGACATAAATCATACTTATATAAAATATATTTTTCAACTAAATAGTCAGTTAATTTTATTCATTACTTGTCCTAAACTTAAATATCATAAAAAAATACGATACCAATACAATTAAATTTAAATTATAGGAATAAAAAATTAAAATACTTATATTAATTAAATCTAAATTAAATTTATTTATATACTTACTGTCATTGCCTGTTTCACATAAAATTACAACAATTATATTTACAAAAATAATTAAATTATACATATTCACTGTAAGAAAACGGATTTAACAATGACATTTTATCAGTTTAATCTTCTACGATAAAAACATGTGTTACAATCATATCGCAAATAAGACAATATTTTAATCCCAGCTGTTAGTCGGTTTTACACTATTATTGAATTAAGCTAAATCTACATAATTAATCCATTTATTTGCAGCGGTGAATCCTCTATCAGGCAATGTGCATTGTGCAAGATTCGCTTATTATATAGTACGGTCATAGCTTGCGAAAATCGGTTAGTTACTTACTTATAGGTATAGGACACTAATGTCTGATATCCCACCCCTTCCGCCGAGCGCTAATATAGCAGGGGCATAGGTACCCTAGAAAAGCTGGCTTGACGTCGCCGAGTATAAAATGTTAATGATCTTGCATTTGGAAAATAATTTGGTGCCAGATTGGTGCCGCCACTTCTCAGTTGCTCCGAGGCCTCCAGACCTCTAAATCCGGTCCTGCTGGCAACCAAGGGTGTTAAAGATCGTGACACGTGGGGAAGAAAAATCAAAAGGACTCTGGGCTCCGAAGTAGAACGGCTGTAATGCGCGCAGCGCAGAGTAGCGTTAGTGACCTGATAATGTAGATAGTGTAGTGAATATGATATGTACCGAAAAAAGTTCTATCATAATTTTATGTGATATTCTATTAATTCTAAGATTTTACCTTCCACCCGACTAATGGATTGAGAAGTACCCGACATGTTTAACTTTCGTCACAGAATTAATAATAGTATTACATACAGAACGGAAACTCGCACTGTCCCCCGCAATCTGGCGTCCCCGCAACCCCTCCCCCGCTTTTCGGCCTTGTAAGCGCCTGAAAAAACAGGGTTGTTGCTATGCTAGTCGCACGTTGACGTTACGCGATGCGCGAGTCACTTAGGTTTAGGTATAAATCATAATTTTGAGAAACCGCGCACATTATCATTGTTTATCCACGGAAAAAAATAGAGACCGAAAATTTTATAGATTTCCGACTGATGGACACAGATAAGCAAAGTAACAAATTCTGAGGTGGCGACCCTGATTGTTTAACTCACACATTTGACATGTGCAGTGTGCACAGCACTGATATATTGTTTCTTTTGTAGTAGTACTAGGTATATTTATTTTACTCCGTTTCTATGAAGTGTCATACTTGTTCCTTTGTGCTGTGTAAATATTTTTCCTTTAGTTCTAAACAGAATGACAATGTAAAGAAAATCCCCCGCGGTCGTGCCAAGTGCAACACAGTTTACACAGTAATATGCTTTTTTATTTACCAATAATAAATGGTACAAAAGGCAGATTTAATGCTAATAGCATTCTCTACCAGTCCACCTTCGGGATAAATAGGTTATTGAGCGGAGCGTACCTATACTCCATTTGGTAAGGTATTAAAATAAATGTAAACAATCTTGACATGTCTTTTTATTGAAATATACACTTTATAAATCAACACCTTTGCAAATTACTAAGTAATTATGTAATTTATAACATAATTACTTTGTAATTAGCAAAATTGTTGATTTATAAAGTGTATATTTCAATAAAAAGACATGTCAAGATTATTTACATTTATTTAAATATCTAACCAAACGGAGTATAGTAGGCGTAAAAGACGCAATACAAAAAAAACCGACCAAGCGCGAATCGGATTCGCGCTCTAAGGGTTCCGTACCATTTAACAGTAATACGTTTTATCTGAGTTTTGTACACTTCTTTTATACTTCTATTAAAAGAGAGAAACCTTTTATTAGCGTTACCCTAAGCGAAACTTGTAGTAAGATATAGTATTGTAACACACTGTTGGATATCTAACATGCCTTGATGTAGAAACATTTTTTTTCTTCCAGTAGTGAAACAAATTTGGTATTGTAACATCAGCATAGGATGCAAATTATTTTAGGTAGTCATATAATTTAGAATCCCTGACATATTCATTCTGAGTAGGAGTTATTATTATTGTACTCTTTTGAAGTAAACTCATTCTATTTATCGAAATATCATAAGTTGAGTAGCACGGTACTCAAAGATTATGAATAGTTTTATATACATAATTCATAATTTAATCTAATAAGAACCTGAAATTTACTGTGGAGCATGAAGGTGGTAATCCTTTAACAATAATACCTTTTATCTGAGTTTTGTACACTTCTTTTAAACTTGTATTAAAAGAGAGAAACCTGTTATTAGCTTAACTGTAAGTGAAACTTGTAGTTAAGATATAGTATTGTAACACGCTGTTCGTTTATGGAATATTTTTTTTTAAATGCATATAAAAAATCGCGTTTGTTGTATGGAAGCCCCCCTTAAAAATTTATGTTGTTTTGTTTTTAGTATTTGTTGTAATAGAGGCAACAGAAATACATAATTAGTGAAAATTTCAAATTTCTAGCTGTCACGGTTCTTGAGATACAGCCTGGTGACAGACAGACGAACAGACAGCGAAGTCTTAGTAGGTAATAGGGCCCCGTTTTTACCCTTTGGGTACGGAACCCTAACAACTTGGTCCATGCGTAAAGGCAAGGTACTCAAACACTGGGTCATCTTGGCCAAACGCTGGTCAAATCGTACTAATATTATAAATGCGAAAGTGAGTTCGTATATTTGTTTGTTTGTTTGTTACCACTTTATGCTTTAACCACTGAACCTATTTAGATAAAATTTGATACGGATATAGTTTGATACCCAGGGAAGAACATAGAATAGTTTTTATCCCGAAATTCCCACGGGGAGCGAAGCCCACGGGCACAGCTAGTCCTACTAATATTATAAATGCGAAAGTGAGTTTGTATATTTGTTACCTCTTCACGCTTCAACCAATGAACCTATTCAGATGAAATTTGATATGGATATAGTTTAATATCCAGAGAAGAAGATAGGTTAGTTTTTACCCCGAAATTCCCACGGGGAGCGAAGCCCATGGGCACAGCTAGTTAACTATAATTTAAGGTACCTACACTTATAGCCTTTCGACTCCTGAAGAACTCAAACAGTATTAGGTACAGCTAGCGGCACGAAACTCTAGCGCTGACCTTGGCTGCGCAGAAGTCAAAAAGTAATACTGTACCCGTGCGCAGTATCCCCTCTACACTCCACTCAGCGCTAAACTTACGTGCCGCTACTTATATGTGGTTAGTATTTTTATAGCCTTGTAGGATCGTATCTCTAGCAAACGACATTGAAATATGCGACAAAAATAATATTTGTACAACTGGTGATGGTTGAACACAACAGAATCGATTTCATCGTTCTTTTTCTTCTCCACGGTCGTCGGCTTGGGTCATAGAATTAAGGCCGGGTGATAGTTGAAAACTCGTTTTTAGGTCCCTTTTTTTGGGTTCCGTAGTAGACAAGGAACCCTTATAGTTTCGCCATGTCTGTCTGTCTGTCCACGGTCCTACAGAGAAACTATAAGTACTAGAAAGCTGTAATTTGGCATGGATATGTATATTAATTATGGCGAAAAAGTCTTAAAATAAAATATGGAAAAAAAATTTTTTCAGTGTAGCTGCCATACAAGTATAGACGTAGTCAATATTTTTTTTCTCGACAAACACATTGAGTGGGGTATCGTTGAATAGATCTTCCAAAAATATTGTTAGCTTGTGAACACCATTTTTCGATTTAGGGATCCGTTTCTGAAATATTTGGGTTTAAAGTTCAAATTTTTGTTCCGAGTCAAGTTTCCCCCCCCCCCCCCCTCTATATGCTAAACGGTTATATATGGCCACGTGAAAAAAATCACAATCATAGCATATATAATGTAGTTTGAAGGAAAACTATCAGAGCCAAGTAGGGTATACAAATTAAAAAGTTATAGGCGATCAACTTATAAAATGTACTTGAAAAAAGACATTTTCATACAAATTCAATAGATATTAGTTTTTAGACGTTTTTAGTGGCAAGAACTCAAAGTTGGCATTCGCAGCTACGGAACCCTACACTGCGCGTGGCCCGACACGCACTTGCCCAATTATTTAACTCATGTATCTAACGCCTCGCAATATATTACAAATTAAGAAAATTATAATCAACGGAGAAGTTCATCATTTAGCTACTGAACCTAATTTCACTAATAATCAAGGAATAAAGCAAAAAAAATTAAATAAAATACCCTAAATTCTGAACTTTCAACTCTGTTTTTTCAATATTTTGAGCGACACGAACATACTTTTTTGTATTATTTAGGTGGCTTTTGTAATACTTAAGAGACTGAACTAGCTAGTTTTTTAATTCGTTCTATATTTTTCACAAAATAAATAAAAACCCTTAAAAATATGTAAGGAATTCAAACTCCGACCATATTGACGCCCGAATTAAGTTAAGCAAATTTAGCCTTTATTTACGGAGCAACCAGAGCTAGAGTCGTACATCGTGTAAATTGAGTTTGTGTATTCAAGTTGCACCTCGCCTTAATAGGTACAAGTAGCAGTAGGAAACTCTAGCGCTGCCGTTATTGAGCAGTATCCCCAGATTGAGTATCCCCTCTACACTTCTTCTTCTTACCGTGTGTGTTAGTGACTAACACTAGTGTCAGAGTTTTTAAACCGCCTTAAAGGCCTCTGACATGGTTTAGGTAACGACCAATGTCAAAGACAGTGACCGGGACCGACGGCTTAACGTGCCCTCCGAAGCACGGATCATCTTACTTATCAGACAATCAGGTGATCAGCCTGCAATGTCCTTACTAAACTAGGACAACAACACAAAGTACTTATATATTTTAATGCATTTATACAACATGGAAGGGGACATACCCGTTATAAAACGAACGGTCTGTACTAGATCACTATAGTATAATGATAATAAGAGTGAGAAAACAAAAAATATTGACGTTCGACGTAGCCCGGGCGGCTGCACAATTTTGTATACAATTACCGATTTTTTTTATTTATTGACTTTTATTTTATTATCAATATACTATAGTATTCAAGTATAGCCCGTGTTTGATTCATTACGGGTATGTCCCTTTCACGTTGTATACAATGTCCTTTTTTATTAAGTACAAATATTGTAAGGGGTGAATCAGACCATCATTTTGAACAACTTTTCCCAATAAATGTATATCGAAATAGGAAAAAAAATTTTTAGATTTTCATAGAAATCGAAGTAGTCACGTGATATCATTACTATGGAAAATGAAAATTATTTTTTCGTATTTCGATAAAAATTTACTGGGAAAAGTTGTTCAAAATTATGGACTGAATCACCCCTTAAAATATTTGTACTTAATAAAAAAGGACATTGTATAATCGGCGAAGAAAACCCGACATCTCAGGCTTTAAAAAAAAACAGCATGAAATAGTCCACATGATATCATATATTTCTTTCAAAATACATTTATATGTCTATTTTTACACCAACAATTCAGATTTCATTGAAAATATTTATTTATTTATCATTTGATAATAACATTTGAGGGTCTCTACACATCGGAAAGTGCGTTTGCTTTTCTATTTTATGTTAAAATGCACAATAATAGCGGCGCGACCTTGTTTCTTTATTTCTCGTACGACCTTGTTTCTTTATTTCTCGTACGATGTGTGGATACCCTAAGTCCGTCTTTTATAAGCCGTTAAACTTTTTTATTTATTAATGTTATTAATTACAATTCAATACAATATCTATAACAGTTAGGTACATAAGATTACTAAAACGTAGTCTCTTTCATAAAAATAAATCAGACAAAACAAAAAACTTAGTTTAAAAAGCAAATAAGAAGTTCTTTTTAATCAAGTATTTACTATATTTTTATATGGAATCAAATTTAGTATATTTTCTTGTATTTCAAACTTGCTACTAATTTTTAAACATTCAGTGCAAATTAAACAATTTTGTTTACCAAAAGAAAGTTATTATACACTTCAATTAAAGGGCAACTGTAAAGAAATGTGCGACAAATACTAATGTATTCATAATTGATATAAAAAGTTAAACTAATTTAGAACAAACACATTTTTCAGTCATAAAATAACACGATTTTCACACAATAAATGCACCGAAATACACAAAATAGATAAAATATCTCCAATGAACAAATTCAAAAGCTAATAAGGTATTTCATGACATTCAATTGTAGTTACCTTGTAGAAATAAGTGCACCTAAATAATTTAAACAATACATTCCTAAGGGCTCAACGCACTAGTCGTGAGATATAGTTTCGCTGCGTGAGAAATGAGACAGAAGATTCATCCCATCCCTGTCGCTCGCGTGGTGTGAGGTAGTGTGATATTTGGTGTAACAATACCTGAGCTTGAGATCCACATACCTACTTAATACACCTACTTACTTTTTTTTCTTCGAAATCAACATACGAATACAGAGTAACAGAATATACTGAAACTAGTTTAAGGGCAAATTCAGTCCTCATGATAATAATCAATTTCAAAAAAGGTAATTACGGAAAATTGGCATTCAATATAAAGTTCACCGATTAGCTGATCAATTTCTATAAGCATTTTTTTTCATATTTCAATATAGGTACTTTCCTAGGGGAAAGTTCAGTATTATGGACTGCATCTGCCCTTAAAATATCAGCCTGTATTGTTAGTCATAATACATGATTTGCATACCGAAAACCATCAACCCTGACTAAAGCACCCTATTACGTTTCGGTGACACACTAATAACATTTTTAGAAAACTTCCAATATCCACACAAGGCCCTAAAACGCACAAAAACGCCGTAAAAACAATAAATAATTTATTTAAACACAATCACCGGGTTCAACAGAAAATTCAAAATATATTTCGTCGACACAATACAGTCATTTAGGATGGTCCGGAACAACTCTGAGAACTTTGATGACGTCGGTGTCTTAGAGCTGACGGTCCCTCGAGCGTTCTTGCATTCCACGCAATGTATTTCATGGCCTTGTATCTTCAAGTCTCTGGTTCCGATAGTGTAGGTTCCCGGTTCGTTAGTCAGGATGCCTTTGAAGCGGATTTTGTCTCCGGACCGCAGTTGTCTTGTGAAGTTTGAGAAGAAGTGACTGAAGTGGACAGTTATCTCGGAATGGCGGGAGAGCAGGCCGCCGCTTGTTTCCATGAGGAGTCTGATTTCGTAAGTGTATCTGGGAAAAGAAGAAATATAGTTACCCAATGCCAGATAAACAGTAATAAAATAGAGACGTGGTGAAACATGACGTATTCTGCTATCTCTTTCGCACGTAAAGCTCGCGAAGAGTTAATAAATTCAGGGCAGGCATATTATACAATTTACATTTTACAATTTTAAACATTTATTTACTGCATAAAACAAAAAACAACACGCGATCTCCCAAACGAACAATTTGAAGCGCATTCCAGAACGGAATGGCAATTTGTGACCGCAGCGACCGCTCGCCTGTTCGGACCGCAGTTGAAAGTAACTGCGTGCCTCGTACCACGCAAACGGCGAAAGCGGGAGACAAGCGACGGCCGCGTCGCTTGTTGGAGACAAATTATTATAATACTAGCCGAAGCCCGCGACTTCGTTCGCGTGGACTTTATGTCTCTGGAAAATGCTCATCAGGCTGAACAACTTTTACTAAGGCGGCATTTTTATATCTCTTATAGTTTAGCTGGACCATTATGGTTCTGCATCAGGCGTTCCATTTTCCAAAATCATTTACACCCTATATGTTGCTCAGGCTTAATAGCTATATAACAAAAAAAGTTTCATTCGAATCCGTCCAGTATTTCCGGAGATTAGCGTGTACAAACAGACAAACAGACATACAGACAAACAGACATACAGACAAACAGACAAACAGACAAACAGACAAACAGACAGACATTTTTTTTTAAATTCTTACTCTATTACTACATCTCCATAGCCCCCAATATTTTTTTTGGAAATATATTTAATGTACAGACACACTTTTTTTACTGTTTTATTATATGTATAGATTTTATCAACTCTTAAGAGTTTGTGACTGAACACTTCGCTTGGTCAGGCTTGGCGCGCCGCAAATTTTAATGTAAATACCTCCTTAGTAACCCTACTATTTTCGGTTGCATCTTTAGATGTGGCGTTTAGTGACTGGGGGCCCGCTTTTTGGCTTTTTCATATTGAAATATTATATGCCTAACAATCAATGTCTTGGTGTAAAATGGAGAACAATAGAAATAGAAATAGAAAATCTTTATTTGGAGCATATATACAACAACAACAATACAGTATCTGATTCAATTATTTTTATTATTCATATCAATAAGTAACATAATCCGAAATAGCAAACAAATCGAAATTCGAAATTTTATCTGTATGTAATAACCATGCCTACCCATCGCCTTATAAACAATTAGTTCTGTTCTTTATCACTAGATGGCGCTATAAGGTAATAATTAAAACTTTTTTTATTACTATTATTTAAATAAAGTAGTACTTTAATTAATTAAATATAAATAAATAAATATATAGGGACAAATCACACTGATTGAGCTAACCCTAAACTAAGTTCGAGACTTGTGTTATGGGATACTAATTCAACGATACTATATTTTATAACAAATACATATATAGATAAACATCCAAGACCCAGGACAATTTGAAAAAGGCCATTTTCCAACTTGCCCTAACCGGGGATCGAACCCGAAACCTCTGGGTGGCAGACTAGCATGGTGACCACTACGCCTCGGAGGTCGTCATCTTAAATCAATTATGACTTATATGAAATGCAATAAATATTTTTAAAGCATATCCAACGCTTCCTTTAACACTTTTTTTATAGTTGTGTGTGCTGCCATCTCTGTGTGCCTACCCTGCAACTCCAATATTGCCTACTTACGGGCCACTCAATAGTTTTATAATTAGTATATTTTTAAGTACTTACTCATCCATATTGTATAACTGACAGCTCTTCCCGCTATGCCGCGCGACATTCATTATAAACTCGCACTCCTTGATCGAAAGCCGACTGTCCGCGCCGCACCAAGTCGAATACTCCTCTCCATAGTAACATTTGAAATACTCCGCCAAAATACTCGGCAACCACGACGCAAAGGCGCTCCATCTATTTACCACACTCTTTAATTTAACCTCTTTAATGTGACCCTCCCAATTCACATTGGCGCCTTCTAACACAGAACATTTGATTTGCGTCGTTGCCGTATTAAAATCCGACCAAGATGGGGAGTTGCACTGGTTGTAATAATCCTCCCAAGATACGTGGTACGAGTTCTCATCGTAGTCGATGAACTCGTTTTTGAGGAGATTTCGAATGCTCGATTTCTGGTCGCCTATCAGTTCTATCAGGCCGGTGGGTAGACCGTCGTCTTGTATGTTTGTTACAAACTGGTTGCCGAAATATATTAGGGTTATGAGGCCGATAACGAGCTGCAAATAATGATTTATCATTAGGTCAATGCATATAAAAATTCTTTGGCCAAAAGGCTACAAAAGGTAGACTCAATAAAGTTTTAAAGTAAGACAAATTATATTATACAGGTCGACTGGTAAAATACGTGTCATATTTAAGGACATTATAAATCACTAACTGTGCCCGCGGACTTCACTCTCCGTGGAAATTTCGGGTTAAACACTATCCTATATCCTTACCCCTGGGTCCCTAACTGCATCCATGCCAAATTTCATCTAAATCGGTCCAGCTGTTCTTGAGTTATAAATAGTGTAACTAACACAAAGATTACCACGTCACGTCAAAAATTATAAAACCAATATTAATATCAGAAAAATTAATCTTATTAGTGTCCAGTCTCGGAATGTTTGAAAACCGCGCACTCGGTACCTATCTACCTAGGCTCGTGGTCAACCGCTTTTATTGCGCGTAGCGCGAGTGTCCATGCTTCTTGTTTCTATTGGATAACTAGCCGTGCCCGTGGGCTTCGCACCCCGTGGGAATTTCGGGATAAAAACTATCCTATGTCCTTCTCTGGGGATTAAACTATATCCATATCAAATTTCATTTAAATAGGTTCAGTGGTTGAAGCATGAATTGCTAACAAAAATAAATATACAAAGTCACTTTCGCATTTATTATATTAGTAGGATTTGGTCAAATTTTAAGCACCTATTTTTTCATATATTTTGAACGAGAATCGATTACAGTAACTGCCTCCGTGGTGTAGTGGTTAGAGCGTTCGGCTCATACCCGGAGGTCGCGGGTTCGATTCCCAGCGGGGGCAACGACTTTGTGTTGTTGTCCTAGTTTGGTTAGGGCATTGTAGGCTGATCACCTGATTGTCTGATAAGTAAGACGATCCGTGCTTCGGAGAGCACGTTAAGCCGTCGGTCCCGGTCACTGTCTTTGACATTGGTTGTAACCTAAAAACCATGTCAGAGGCCTTTAAGGCGGTTTAAAAACTCAGATACAAGTGTTAGTCACTAAGACACACGATAAGAAGAAGAAGCCCCCTTTCAATACGCAAAATGATACCAGTCAGCCTGTATAGTTGTCGTATCAACCACGTCAAAGCGGTCGCATTGAAAGTTATATACATATAAAAGGATCAATTTATTCATGCAAACATTTTACAAATATGTCTAATTCGATAGTTGGAAAATTTATTGAATTACAAACTACGTTACCACCAAGTATTCATAAAGACAAAAGTGGACTGTTTTGTAATGATTTTCTTTTTACTAGTAGTTTGCGTTACGAAGGATATAGAAATATCTCAACGCTATATTCGACATATAGTCTGTATTAGCATGAGGAGCTCGGTGGCCCGGCGGGAGTGCGCATCAATAGCGCTTTCGCAAGTTAAGTGATACCGGCCGTGGTCCGCACTTCGGAAGGCACGTAGCCGTTTGTCCCAACTGTCATCATTGAATTGCAGTCGTTAAGCTATGTAAGAAAGCCTGAAAATCTGACACCAGTATGTCAGATGCCTTTAGGCAGCCTGAGAATCTGACACAAGTATTGGCCACTTGCACGCAAAAAAAAAACAACAATCATGAACTCTTAAGAATCCCCTTACCCTAGACTTTTCCATAGAAACGTAGTCTACTTTTTTTTTAAATCACACGTCAGATTTCGGTATAAACATGTTATTTTAAAGAAATTGCAATTATCAAGGGTTATAATTGGTTCTCGACCGTAAAATTAACCGGTCAAAAATGATATAACATTAACAAAACAACAAAATATTAACTTGAATAAAATATAGTTTCTTTTCAAGTTAATTTCGACTGAGAAAACCAGTTATATGCCATATCTTTTAAAAATATTTTTTTTTGCCGAAATCGGGCATGTCGTTTCGAAATAAAACGTTGACTACGTTTATATGGAAAAGTGTAGTTTGGTCTAGGGTAAAGGGACTCTTAAGAAAAAAAATACACTTGAATTTTCCTCACCTGGAATGGAGTGACAAACTTCTTTGTAGCTTCCGATTTCGCCAGCAGACACGTCACGCCAAGACTGACCACGAAACCGACCACAATCGTCACAGTGTAGAGCACCCTCGACAAAGAAATGCATTGCAAGAACGCGAAGATAGGCAAAGTCACTGTCGCCACCCCTATCAGAGGCAAGAACAAGAAAGAACACACTAGCCCCAAAGTCCCCCTTATTAGACCATAAGTCGTACATCCGTGGGAACACATTATAAACATCTGCAACCAACTCAGAGTCACGCAATGCGGTACAGTGTATTTAAAGAAACCCTGCCAATTTCTTCGACGAGTCATCCCTATTAAAATCATTGGAATGACGAGAGAGAAGAACACGCGAGCGTTCAAACAAAATTCAATGCTATTGCCAAGGATATAAGAAGGATAATTCGATACATGCAAATCTAAAAACCGCCATCCTTGATGAACTACTGTGTCTTTTTCGTAAGGATATTTTGCCAACACGTTTATACCGAAAGAGAGTAAAGCGAGTAAATCTGGATAAGAATTACCATTTGTCCCAAAAGAGAACAAAGTTAAAAACATGAAAAAGAACGATAGAACGCAAAACTCTGAAAACGGCACCCACTGAGTAGCTATAAACGGATAGAGAAACAAATTAGTAAATAAAGCTAAAAAGAACTGGATAAACGGTCCCAAATTATTCCTAACAAACAAATTCTCAGATTCGTCCGGTTGTAAATTCCCGTCACTATACCTCAAGAACAAGCCTGACCATTTTCTGAAGTCGATGAACTGTCTTTTCGCGTGGAGCATTTTGAAGGTACATATGACCATTGCGACAAAACTGACATAGTACAACACTAGGGGGACTAAATGGTACAAACTGTCAGTTGTGACTGACAGATACGCGATGAGAAGTAGAGATAGCTCGACATTTGACAGTCTGAAAGAGAAAGTTGCGAAGTAATATAGTAGTTTCAAGTATAACACTTGTAGGAAGACTATGGGGTGGAGGAACGCTTGATGTAGCAGGGGTATATGGTCTAAAGCTTTGATGCTTGGGTCTGTAAGAGTGAGTTCGTAGCTGAGTAGGGGCAGCTCGCCCTGGCAGTAGTCGACGGCGGCCGTGACCAGGTTGTCCACGGTTAGGTTCCGGATCTCTTCGTTGGGAGAACATCGTTCTGGGCAATCTGGGGAATGCGATTGACTCATTAGGTTATTGCGACGATGCAGTGCGTGGGACTGCTTTTATGCAACTATGCGCAAGCGGTGCACATCTCTGGCGGGCAGGCTCTGAGCCAGCGCCAACAACATCCTAAAAACGCTAGCAAATCGGGTTGATTTTCAGTATGTGAATACTGAAAATCAACCCGATTTGCTAGCGTTTCTCGATGATTCATATACTGAAAAACAAAGATCTCTAGACTACACTAGTATTTAACACTAGTTGTTAAGTTTTATTTTTTATCTGATACTAACACATAAGTGTGATCCTTGTTTGGTCGAAATGAAAATATTTTATTTATTTAATTTTATGACAACAAACTACAATAATTCGACGGAGTTAAAATTCGAAATAAAAAGACTTAAAATTTAAAAAAAAAAACGTAGTTTACCATGTATAACTTCATATAAAATATTTTTTGATTAAAACTAACGAGAACACAGACATTATTTGAATGAGTTAACGTGGTAACACGTTACGTATAGAGTCAGCTACTGCCGACATGATTCGACCTCATCCGGAGATCGAAACAGGGCATGCGACTTAAGGCCCGTACACCGCACCGGCTTGCGACACACTGATGTTAGTTGTGCCAGTAGCTAACTCTATACGTAATAATAATAATAAATAAATATATAGGGACAAATTACACTGTTTGAGCTAGCCCCAAAGTAAGTTCGAGACTTGTGTAATGGGATACTAACTCAACGATACTATATTTTATAACAAATACATATATAGATAAACATCCAAGACCCAGGACAATTTGAAAAAGGCCATTTTCCAAATTGTCCTTGCTGGGGATCGAACCCAGGACCTCCGGATTGGCGGTCTAGCGTGTTGACCATTACGCCACAGAGGTCGTCGTGAGTAACCCGTTAACTCAATAATATACACTCCTCTCTCTCCGACCCGTCTGGCCAGCGAGGAGAGTCTAGACCAAATCCTCTGGCTACTCTGGCCAAGTATGGCTCTAGTAGTACAGAGAGCGTCGTGCTTATGCAGTGGAGACTAAATTAGACCTGATGATGATGATATATACATAACTTTTTTCTTAAGTCTTAAATGTTCCAGTTTCTTAAATGTTACACACAGCGCCATCTAGTATGGCTTGCATTAACTATTATAACCGCACCAAGCAAATAGTTAAGTATTAGCTAATGCTACTTCAATTATACCGATTTAGTTCTTAAATCACAACATAGATGTCGTGATATATGTAGGTAACCGATGGCGAAGCCTCTGTCTGCACTTGCACATCCGTCAGCCATCTAGAACAGTGTACTTAGTTTTTAATAATTGTAATAAACCAAAAATCCCTAGTTCTCCTCTTTTATTTGGGCACCTATTTTACATGGTGACCCCTAGTTTTGAGTACAGTTCAAGTAATATTCATAGTATTTGCGTAGGCCCCTTTCGCGAAAGCCTTTCAGGCCTACGGAGAGAAGAAATTCTTGTACTTGGAACACGCAAAACACGTTGGTGAAGAATCTCATCAATATACCACGAGCGGTGTCGCCAATTGAGAGGAAGCAAGAAATACAGAGAAATATCGACCGATGAGCCAGATCCGTCGAGATTAAAGCGGATTGCGATCGGCGCCACGAGTGCGTACCTACCACCACGCGGCATTGTCATACCAGTATACCCGGATAACCATCGAACCAAACCAAGGGAAACCAAGAAATATCACCCGGGAGCTGTGAAGAAACCGAAAATACCGAAAACCAGCCGTGGAATCATACCTACTTGGAATTAAGGCTAAGTACCTGAAGATCACGTGAGTTGGCAAACCCTTTTATTATTCCTTCCTTATTCTATCCGTTCTATATCCCTTCTATAAATTATTAAAATGGCTAGTAGTGATGAGAAATTAGAATCAGTCGGGCTAACAAATCTTAAAAAATTAAGAGGTGTCTGTAAAGGTAAATTAACCTTATATAAAAAATACCTAGATAACCTCAGCAAAGTTCAAATCTCAGCAGATCAATTAATTGATTTAGAGATGCGAACTGATAGGATTAAATCTGTTTTCAATGAATTTTGCATTTGTCAAGATGAAATAGAAACACTCAGTTCCGAAACGGACTATGAAGCCCAATTAAAAATGAGAGAAATGTTTGAGACTGAATATTATAAAACGGTCTCGTCCGCTGTTGGCCGTCTCGAGAAGGAAAAACCTTCAAGAGAGCCAAGATTAAATAAGCCTGAGACAACCTCTGAAAGTACTGACTGTATTAAGTATCCAGAAATTATTTTACCAAATTTCTCGGGAGATATAGGGCAATGGATGGAATTTCGTGATACTTTCGATGCATTAATTAATCAAAGTAAGTTAAAACCTATACAAAAATATAAGTACTTGCGATCTTCTTTAAAGGATAGTGCGTTAGAGGTCATTGGGTCATTAGAGTTTAACGAAGAGAGCTATGATATTGCTTGGAAATTACTTTGCGAGCGTTATAATAATCCTAGAATCATTATACATAACCACTTAAAGGCATTATTTAATGTAGAAACAGTGCCGGCTACCTCCGCGGCTCTGAGGGGTCTAGTAGACAGTATTTCTAAACATTTACGTACAATAAAGGCATTAAATGTTGATGTTGAGAACTGGGACCTATTAATCATATTTTTCTTATCCTCAAAACTTGATTCGTCCATTCAGAGAAAATGGGAAGAAAAAATTGGTTCAAAGGAATTACCT
This sequence comes from Acrobasis consociella, assembly GCA_963555685.1. Taxonomy (NCBI): domain Eukaryota; kingdom Metazoa; phylum Arthropoda; class Insecta; order Lepidoptera; family Pyralidae; genus Acrobasis; species Acrobasis consociella. Next base: position 6,267,044 of record OY743127.1, read on the forward strand.
ACATTACAGGAATTCAAGTCATTCCTGAGGGCGCGCGCCGACCTTCTAGAAACAATAAATGCGAGCCAACCCACTGAGGATAAGCCGAGTACCAGTGCAAGAAAAGCATTTGTGACCACGACTCAGCCGAATACGAGAGGTACCCCCGCCGATCGATGCCCAAATTGTAAGGAAACGCATTATATAAATCAATGTCCCAAATTTCTAGCCCTAAATATGGAAGCACGCTCTCGCACTATCAGAAAATTAAGGTTATGTCATAATTGCCTGAGATCGAACCACATAACAGCCAACTGCCGAGCCAGCCGATGCAGGATATGCAAGGGTAAGCATCATTCATTATTACACGATCCCACATTCATGTCACGTTCACATACAGAACCGAAAAATACAACACTATTTGAACCGAAACCACCGCTAGTACCTACGCAACCAAACTCCAGTAGTAGCACGGTAGTTAATACCGCGCGCATTGAACCGAGCCGCGAACAGGTTTTTCAGAAATCCGTGATCCTGTCGACGGCATTAGTTAACGTACGTGGCAATGATAACTTATTACACACTATAAGATTAATGTTAGATTCTGGTTCCCAGTCAAATTTCATAACGCAACGGGCTTATGAAAAATTAAATCTGCCAAAATATGAAATAAATATGGAGGTTCGTGGCTTCAACGGTACTTTAACCTATATTAATCATTTTTGTAATTTAACTTTACAGTCTAGAGACGATACATACTCAATGAACATTTCTTGTCTCATTGTACCGACAATTTGCAACCTGCCACAATTAGGAGATACTTTACCGATTTCAATTAAAATACCGAACAGATACAAATTAGCTGACGAACATTTTTACAAGGCAGACGACATTGACATGATATTAGGCGCAGAACAATTTTACAACGTGTTGTGTATAGGCCAGTATAGGTTGGGCAAACAATTACCTATTTTACAAAAAACGCGGTTTGGTTGGGTCATATCTGGACCCATTTCAATTACGAACCCTTTGTCGTCGGTCAGGTGCAACCTGATATTAAATAAAAATCAACCTGCCGATGACTCATCAGTATGTAGCCTATTGGACAAGCGCGGACGTGTGAAACTGCCAGATGATGATACAACCCAATGCGAGAAAATATTTAAGCAACACTCGCGAACGACTGATGGCAATTTCATAGTGACAATTCCTTTGAAGGAGGACCCGTCCTCATTAGGAAAGTCACGGCACATCGCTTACAAACGTTTTAAAATTTTAGAATCTAAATTTACACGTAATCCCGATTTCAAATTGCGTTACATAACTATTATGCGTGAACTTGAACAATTAGGCCACATGACGAGGCTGGATAGCCCGCTGGAAGGCCAGTGTAATTTTTTGCCCCACCACGGCGTTATGAACGAAGAAAAACTAACCACACCGTTGAGAATTGTCTATGATGCATCTTGTCCAACCGATAGTGGCTTGTCTTTTAACGACATACAGTTTAAGGGTTATATCAACCAAGATGAACTAACTAACCAATTATTACGATTTCGTATAGGATCATTTGTAGTATGTGCGGACATAGAAAAAATGTATCGCATGATATACATTGATCCAAACCAACAAAGGTTGCAGTGCATATTGTGGCGCGAAAACCCAGATCAACCTATAAATATTTATGCCCTAACCACATTGAGTTTTGGTTTAAAATGCGCGCCATACTTAGCCACGCGATGTTTACTACAGCTCGCTTATGAAAACAAAACACGATTTCCAGAAGCTGCATCTGCAATCGCTACAGCGTTCTACATGGACGATTTCATCTACACAGAAGAAGAAGATGAATCAAAAATGGCGGAAACAGTCAGTCAGATTGACCAGATCCTGAAGAGCGCAAACTTTAAGCTCAGGAAATGGAGATCTAATTCGCAGGTGGTAATAAACGCAGTAAGTACATCTAACAGTAACCACACAACACAAACACAACCACAACCAAACCAAAATAACTCACCTGTATCCTTTGGGGACAAATCAAGTAAGGTACTGGGTCTTGCGTGGTGTCAAGAAAACGATAATCTGACATTTCCATTAAAATATCAACCGATAAATAATCAGTTAACCAAACGAAAAGTATTATCTATTTTATCATCTAACGTTCCGGAGGGCTATCTTTGATCCACTCGGTCTGCTAACGCCTGTGCTAATTATAGGTAAAATTTTCACACAACGACTCTTTGCAGATAAAACCGGTTGGGATGACCTACTACCAAATTCATTAGTACAGGAATTCGAATCATTTTACAAGGACATTTTCAATCTTAACACGCTCTCTGTACCACGCCATGTAATCACTAATAATTTAATCGAAGTAGAATTACATGGCTTTGCCGATAGCTCGCTAACTGCTTACGGTGCAGCTATTTACCTACGATCGATAGATAACAAAAATAATATAGTCATTCGATTATTATGCTCAAAGTCGAGAATAGCTGGGTCGGAAACGATACCCAGACTTGAACTTCGATCTGCAGTGTTACTATCTACACTCTTCAAGAGGGTTAAAAATGCAATTAAAATACCTCTGAAGTCTGTGAGTTTATGGTCAGATTCAACCATTGTTTTAGCGTGGATTCATAACGAACACAGTAAATTACCTTGTTTCATTAGTAACCGAGTAAAAGAAATTCATAGCTTAACCAACACTGACGACTGGCATTGGGTTAGTACTCGTGATAACCCTGCAGACCTTATAACGCGTGGACTGCCAGCAGCCGGACTCATCCAGTCTTCGCTGTGGTGGCAGGGACCGCCCTGGCTCCGAAAGCCGCGGTCCGACTGGCCATGCAATGAGGCCCCCGGCGCGAACACTTCAGAATTAGAAACCGAGCCCAGTGTTATTTGTTGTCATACGATAGTAGAACAACCAAACGTATTTTTGCAATCTTTAATTTCTAAATATTCTAGCGATACAAAATTATTCAGAGTTTTGGCCTACATAATTAGATTTATAAATAACCTGAACTCATCTAATAACAAACTTACAGGTCCTATCTCAGTAACCGAATTAAATAATTCAAAAAAACGAGTAATTCAAATTGCACAGGCAGAATCATTCCCTAGAGAGTATAAGGCACTACAAGAAAACAGGCCTATTCTGAAAAAATCCAATATAATGAGCTTGAGACCCTTTTTGGATGAAGGAATAATGCGAGTGGGGGGGCGCTTAAGTTACTCTAATTACACATACGAAAAAAAACACCCAGCCATACTACATCATAACCACACACTCACTAAACTCATACTCAGAAATGAACACAAGCGCCTGCTGCATGCGGGACCACAGCTGCTACTATCTTCAGTGCGCGAGTCACTCTGGCCTACACATGGTAAGAGTTTAGTCAATAAGATAGTGCGAGAGTGTGTTAACTGTTTTAGGGTTAATCCTCAGACAACGACACCAGTCATGTCTGATCTACCGGCGGAGAGAATCATGCCCTCTTCCTTTTCTTTCGAAAGTTGTTCAACCGATTATGCGGGCCCTTTCACACTGAGAGACCGGAGGGGTCGTGGGTACAAATGTTATAAATGTTACATATGCGTTTTTGTATGTTTCAGTACCAAGGCGATTCACATTGAATTAGTAACGAGTCTGGAGTCTCAGGCCTTTATATCAGCATTACGTAGATTTATTGCTCGGAGAGGTAAACCCCGTATAATGGTAAGTGATAACGCCACTACCTTTGTCGGGGCCAATAATGAACTTAAAGAATTATTTCAATTTTTAAACTCTAACTATAATGATCTAATGACCTTTACTGCTAACGAAGGTATCACATGGAAATTCCTAAGTCCATGCACCCCCCATATGGGTGGATTACATGAAGGGGCAGTAAAAAGCTGCAAATATCACCTTAAACGAATAGTAGGACAGGCACTCTTAACATATGAGGAATTTTTAACTTATCTAGTTCAAATCGAAGGGATATTGAATTCCCGCCCTCTTTGTCCCATTCCTACATCTGATTCCGATGAGATATTTGTCCTCACGCCAGCTCACTTCTTGATTGGAAGGTCACTAACAAGCCTACCCGACTACGACTATAAGGACGTCCCGAGTAATACACTAACAGCCTTTCAACAAATTCAGCAGATGCGGCAGGACTTCTGGCGGCGATGGTCGCGCGACTACATAGGACTGCTGCAGCAACGTACAAAGTGGAGGGCAGCCAAGGGACCCAACCTCAAGGTCGGCACAATAGTACTTATCAAGGAGGACAAGCTACCACCGTGCTACTGGCGATTGGGACGCATAACCGAGTGCCACGAGGGACAAGATGGCACCACCAGAATTGCAACCATCAAGACACAACGAGGAACGATCAAGAGGGCCTTCAACAATATTTGTATCCTTCCACTTACCGATATAGAATAGTTCATACTGTAATCAATTTTCTCTCATCCATAATTTTAGACTTGGCTAAGCAACCTATTTGCTTTGCTATTCAATGTACATTAAATTACTTGCCATTCTTAATAAACTTAACCCTTTATTCATAACTTAGATTATAAGACTTAGTTTAAGTTCACTTAATTGTACCTAATAAAAAATTGCAATTTTGTTGTATCATTTCAAGGTAACAAAGGTTGTACAAAGGTAACCGAATGAAGGTGCAAGGTACCTAGGTACTCTCTTCTTACACCTTCATTCTGTCTGTGCATGGTAGTTGCAACTTTCTCATTACTATATACACCTACATATAGATTAAACAAGTAACTATCATGCAGAGCAAAACCAATTTTATTTTTGGAAAATAAAATTGGTTTTGGCCATATTGATGTGCAGATACACATACAATAAATTGATTGCTTGGGCGCAGCATGTTACACACAGCGCCATCTAGTATGGCTTGCATTAACTATTATAACCGCACCAAGCAAATAGTTAAGTATTAGCTAATGCTACTTCAATTATACCGATTTAGTTCTTAAATCACAACATAGATGTCGTGATATATGTAGGTAACCGATGGCGAAGCCTCTGTCTGCACTTGCACATCCGTCAGCCATCTAGAACAGTGTACTTAGTTTTTAATAATTGTAATAAACCAAAAATCCCTAGTTCTCCTCTTTTATTTGGGCACCTATTTTACAAGTGTTATTTTAAGTCTAAATAAGACTTAAAACTGGAAGATTTAACCAACGACCCACCTTCATCTCCAACGGCGGCGGTCCGAATGGTGCCGTTGGTGTGAGGGATGTCCCCGCCCTCGAACACGGACGGCTCCAACGCTTGCTCGTCGTGCAGAGCGCGAGGTTCTTCTGCTATGACCAAAATATGTTTCTTTATCTATACATATAATAAAACAGTAAAAAATAGTGTCTGTACATTAAAAACACATTTCCAAAAAAAAAATATTGGGGGCAAAAGAGACATAGTAATAGAGTAAGAATTTAAAAAATGTGTCTGTTTGTGTGTTTGTACACCGGAAATACTGGACAGAATAGAATAAAACTTTTTTGTTATATAGGTGTTAAGCCTGGGCGACATATAGGATATAAATGATTTTGGAAAATGGAACATCTGATGCAGAACTATAATGGTCCAGCTAAACTGTAAGAAATATAAAAATGACGCCTTAGCAAGGTTGTTCAGCCTGATGAGCATTTTCCAGAGACACAAAGTCCACGCGAACAAAGTCGCGGGCTTCGGCTAGTACTGAATACAATGATGACGTGTCTTCCAGAAAGAAGTGACGCCGCGATCGTAATTCCACCCGCACCCCGCAAGTGGACTACGCGCCCGCTGGGGGGGGGGGGGAATCTCTCATAGAAAACCCGCGTGAACCAAGCATTTTTTGCAATGGACCACATAAAGTGAAAGACGAAAGATTTTGTTCGCTTTAGTAATTAACCTTGCAATCAAAATCTTCAATGCGTCACAGTGAAAGGGGTTAACTCTGGAAATGAGAATCTAACAAGTGCGTCAAACCCACTCTAGGGAATGCAAAGGCATTCAAAGTAAAATTATCTCTAGCGCGTATAGCAATACGGCGCAAGTTCGTCTGCATCACTCACCTGGTTCCTCATCAGGCGAGTCATCGTCCGGCTGTTTCCGCAGGGTGGTGCTACATATCTCCCGAATACGCCGCTCGAGCTGTGCCGTCGTTATGTACTGCTCGCCGTTTGATAAACTATCGAAACACAAGTTTAGTCATTAATGGGGTGGGGTGGTACGACAGGGTCCGAAAAATATGATTGTAATTAGTCCGTCTTTTAGATTATCCAAAAATAATGGACCCGCATTTTTCAGTTCACCAAAAAAGTCAAAATTCACAAAGATACGGAGCGCCAAAGTTCCGGAGTGGCGGCTTGCGACGTCAGTAAGTAAAAATCGTACCCAGCCGTGACATCATGCGAACATATGCGCTGTATCTTTGTCATTTTTGATTTCTTAGAATATAAAAATATGAGTTATCTAACCAGTTTATCCATAAATATTCAAAAATTAAGTACTAACATTGAAAACAGAATAAAAATATGTCTATCTCACTCGCAAAAACGCTATTTTCTATGGCAAATGTATAGACGACATGGACTTTGACGTCACCAGTCCACATCGACTTCTCTTTCTAATTGAAACTTTAAAGTATCACAAGTTCGTCGCTGATTAAGATATTTTATAAATTCTTTCATATTTGTTTATTGTAGTTAATAAGGATTTTATTAAGTAAATAGCAAAAAATACGTGCATATTCTCTATTGTGGAAGTAAAATGCAGGGAAATATCCTTAAAATGGAACGCATGTGAAATTTGTTTACCACCTGCAAACCACCCGGAAAAACTGTGATGGCAGCAGAAGGGAAGTTAGTATACAGTTAGTATATTTAAGTACTTTGGCTAGCTCAATCAGTGTAATTTGTCCAAAAAAGAAAATGAAAAAAAAGAAAAAGTATACGATACCTAGCAAAGAGGTCCCTGGCTGCTTTCCTAGCGACAGTCTCCTGTCGACTGGCGGCGAGACAGGACTTGGCGCGGACGATGGCCGCGCTGTCTTCGTCTATCACGCCGCTCCGGATACACCTGCAAGCGAAAACAACCAATAACGTATCGTCAATAGGGCATATAATGCAATTCCACGGTCTTCACCAAAGACTACAGACCAGGGATTATTTGAAAAGGGCGAGAAGATAAAGAGAAGGCACTGGCGTTTATAGGCAACAGGACTCGGTCGGCAAAAAGCAGCGACTATTTTAGACGGCCTTAATTTTATTATTCCTACATCCCAGTGTTTTAGAAAACCCTAAAATCGAACGACAAGACATAGATCGATAGTACTTTTTATTTTAAATTATAAATAACTTTATAATTAAAAAAAAAACACTAAATTTTAAAGATTTTATTTATTATTCGTTTTTTAAACCAAAATTTTTCAACTATGGATTTTTTTTCTCTGAACCTAAGCAAAATCGCCACATCCGTCTTCTACTTTCGCATTTAAAATAGAAAGTACTATCGATCTATACAACTGCTGGTTTCCCGCAAGGCGGCATACTCTCACCTATTGTTTTTTCAATTTTTATCAACTCCCTTTCTAGTCTTCTCAGTTGCTCTTATAATTTTTATGAAAATAAATGAAATCGTTTTCAGACTGCACAATTCAATACAGGTCCATAATATTGTGTTAGTAGGAAACTTATTTAACTATATTAATAAAATTTAAAATGTGGGTTATTTTTAGAAACATGTAAGGACGACCAATGTTTACATATTGCACTGTCCACTCTTTCTGACACCACCTTCACGAGTGTGTTGGTTATACAAACTGACGTTGATCACATAAACGATACCATTGCTTCACTTAATTCTAATCATGAGCGCATAAAAGACTGGTCCGTAAGCTATGGCGTCAGTTGCTGCCAATCCTAACAAATGTAAGGCAATTATTTTAGGGAGAAAACAACTTCTAAATTTGTATAATAGTTCGTTGGCACATTTTGATTGTGACGGTGATAACGTTCCTATCTCTAATTCAATTAAAGATCTACGAGGGTCGTTCAATAAATACTTAGCCTACAAAAAGTAAACGAAAATTTTGGAAAAGTGGCAATTTATTTTTCAACATAGTCTCCTTTTAGTTCGATACACTTAGCCCAGCGATGCTCCAACTTTTTTAACCCGTCCGAAAAATAGTTTTTGTCAAACTCTGCAAAATAGGCCTCCGTGGCGGCGATGACCTCCTCATTTGATCCATATCTATTCCCGGCGAGTGATTTTTTCAGATTAGGAAACAGAAAGAAGTCACAAGGGGCCAAATCTGGAGAATACGGTGGATGGGGCAGCAATTCGTAGCGTAATTCGACCAATTTGGCCATGGCAACGGCAGACGTGTGAACCGGTGCGTTGTCGTGGTGAAACAGCACTTTTTTCTTCGCCAGATGGGGTCGTTTTTTCTTTAATTCGGCGTCGAATCGGCCCAATAAATCGGCATAGTAAAGCCCTGTAATTGTTTTACCCTTCTCGAGGTAATCGATGTAGATCACACCTTGTGAATCCCAGAAAACGGTGGCCATAACTTTTCCGGCAGATTTTACAGTTTTCGCCTTCTTTGGAGCACGTTCCCCGGTCTGGATCCATTGTTTTGATTGCTCCTTGGTCTCTGGTGTGTACCAGTGGATCCAAGTTTCATCGACGGTCACAAAACGACGCAAAAACTCCGCTGGATTCCGCTTAAACAGAGCCAAACACGTCTCCGATGTGGTCTCACGGTTGCGCTTGTTTTCCGGTGTGAGTAAACGCGGCACCCATCGCGCCGACAGCTTTCTCATGCCGAGTTCCTCGTGAAGAATATGATGCACTGTTCCTTCTGAAATGCCTACAGTCTCAGCTAGCTCCCGAACCTTCAATCGGCGATCTGCCAATACGAGATCATGGATTTTTTTAATGTTTTCCTCCGTAGCAGCTGTTTTCGGTGCACCTGGACGTGGTTCATCAAAAACCGACGTACGGCCACGTGCAAACTCGTTGAACCAATTCTTGATGGTGGCCATCGATGGAGAAGAGTCACCGTACACAGCATCCAAGCGCTCTTTGATTTCGATGCGCGTTTTCCCTTCCAAAAATAGAAATCGAATTACCGAACGATATTGCTCTTTTTCCATTTTTGTAAAACCGATCGACACGTTCGCTTCCTTAAGTTGTCAAATTAAAACAAATGAAGGGATTGGAATGAAAATTTGAAAAAAGAATTAAAAAAGAATGTGCTACACTGTGGTAAAACTCTTTTGAAACTACAGCGCCCTCTGGCGATGAGGCTAGGTACTTATTGAATGCCCCTCGTAGATATTAATATTGAAAATCTGTTGAGCTGGTATACAGCAGGAAGTAACAAAATCAGACCAATTGAAGAAAAACTCTCCTAAACACGTCTTAGGTGGCAGGGACACGTCATGAGAAGGCCTGAAAATTACATGATCAGACAAGTGCTGAACATGGACACTGGTCCAAGAAAGCCGGGAAGACCATACAAACTTGGATATCCGTCATCAACAATGACACAAAAAACCCAAAAAAATAATGACAACAGAAAATCGAACGGCTTGCCAAAGAATGATAAGAGCCGACCTCAAATGAAATGGGATAATTCTAGGCAAAGAGAGGGAACCTTTTGAACTCATTGTTGCTCATAAGTCTCTTCCATCTTCTTCCTCTTGTCTCTTTCCCGTGTAAGATAAAGCTAGGCAAAGATAGAGAAGAGAGGGAACCTGTTTGATCGCATTGTTGCTCAAATCTCTCCCATCTTCTTCCACTTTTCTCTTTTCCGTGTAACCCTCGACCTCATTTGGAATGCGTCAAAATCATCTTGCCAGCGCTTTCAAGGCCTACCCTGTCGACCGTAACATCCTACTAATATTATAAATGCGAAAGTGAGTTCGTATATTTGTTTGTTTGTTATTTCCGCTCCATCCACTGATCCTATTTAGATGAAATTTTATATCGATATAGTTTGATACCCAGGGAAGGGAATAGCAGGATAGTTTTTATCCCGAAATTCCTACGGGGAGCGAAGCCCTCACGGGAACACAGCTGTCCTACTTATATTATAAACGCGAAAGTTTGTAAGTATGGATGAATGTTTGTTACTCTTTCACGTAAAACTTTTGAATGGATTTTAATGAAACTTTACAATAATATAGCTTATACATCAGAATAACACATAGGCTACAATTTATCAAGATACGAAGTCGCGGGCACCAGCTAGTACTTAATAAAAGCCAAAATTCTTACACAACTCTCCGGAGCTCCTCTCTGACCCGATCAAACCTGATTTTCCACAGCGCGAAATCATCAATGTTTGCGCTCATTTCTACCAAACAAACACCCTCCTATAACCACTGACATTCAATACTAGCCCGAGCCAGTCATGTTTGTTTATTGTTTACAGTATATGGCATGTCACAACATTACCTCATATGGCTGTTTTGCGGCGTATTTCTCTTGAAAAGAATGGATGTTTTTAGGAAACAAACGCCCGGCCGCGCATCTTCGTGTTTGAAATAATCAACCTGATATTTCACGTCAAGTGACGTAAAAAAATAATAGTGGCCAGTTGTAACGTTTTTTGTTGTTTTCTTTTTTACGCAAAAGTTTCTATTGTCGCATATTACGAATTATTTGCCAACACGAAACAAAAAACGTAACTGCTTCTCGTCACATGCTTGCTGGCTTAGATTTGATCATGCTTCTAAACAGGCGATTAGCAAGCCATTTATCACTACTTATATTCGTATTTTCGATTTAAAGCCTACATAATTTTAAGCGTGACCATATTATACCTATGTATTAATCTGTGGCGTGTCCTTTGGATTTTGCCGTCACTGTTAATGACTACTCCGTAAAGGATTCAATTCAATTGAATTAATATATTGCATCATTTATATTTATGGCACTGGATGCGGGCCGCTTCCGATCAGGCGTTTTGGATATCCTTGGGGGAGGCCTATGTCCAACAGTGGACTTCTTGTGGCTGATATGATGATGATGATGATGATACATTAGTTCGTAGTCTTACTAATATTACCACTGTTCTCAAAATTAGGTACAACATAAACTCTGTTGGGCATTCCAAAAAAAGAAATAGAACGGCAAACGGGATAAAGACTGATAGTATACTGTGTTCAAAACAACATATTTTAATGGTTCAAAAGTAAAGTCATATTAAAATGGAAGTGTTGCAATATTTAAATTAGTTACCTAATCAGAGGTCAGAACATACCTAATTAATTAATATCAAACTATTTTGTAATGAACAATATAATTTACCTTCTCAACATCCTCCTAGCCTCAGGGTGAGCCTGTTCAGTGGCACATATCAGCCATTCCAATGCCTGCTTAAAATTTGATATTTTGTCTGCTTCCAGTTCTGCAAAAAAAAGAATTATTTTGAGCACCTTATATGACCTTCATCATCATCATTTCAGCCGCATAACGTCCACTGCTGGACATAGGCCTCTCCCAAGAATGTCCTAAACATTCATTTTCCTCTTTGTTTATTTATAAACATAGATTAAGTTTTGTAATACCTATCTATATCTATAAAAAGTAAAATTTAAAATAATACAAAATATAAATAAATACATTACAAAACCTAATTTAGCTGTCTGGCTAATATTACATATGGAACTACATTTACTAGTAATGACAAGAATATTGTAAGTGAAACTATATAACACTAATTTCTAATTTAGGCTGATCGTCATGTCTCTTCTTCTTCTTCTTCTTCAGCCTTTATTCACCCATTGTTGGGTATAGGCCTCTTCATGGTGTTTCCACTTGACCCGGTCTTCTGCAGTTCGCATCCAGGTCTTGCCCAATATTTTATAGATGTCATCGGCCCAGCGCATAGGTGGTCTCCCAACATTTCTCCGGCCAGGCCGAGGTCTCCATTCGGCAATTTTACGCGCCCAACGTCCATCTTCTCTTCTACTCATATGTCCAGCCCATCTCCATTTCGACCTCGTCACTATTACTGCGATATCAGTGACTCCAGTGCGTTTCCATATGATGTTATTTCGGATTCGATCTACGAGCGATATTCCCAACATCGCTCGCTCCATTGCTCTCTGTTCTACCTGGAGTTTGTTCACAAGCTTCTTCGTCAGTGTCCAGGTCTCGGCGCCATATGTCAACACGGGCAGAACACACTGCTCAAACATGCGTCTTTTGAGGTACATTGGTATCCTTTTGCTCTTTAAAACGTAGTCAAGCTTACTGAATGCCGCCCAGCCAAGCTGAATCCTTCTGTCGATCTCTTTTTCGTGTCGATCGTCTTCAAATGATATAATTTGCCCTAAAGGTATTCTGTGACATTTTCTACCTTTTGTTCATGGACTAAAATGTGAGGCAGACTGGTACTTGCGCTGCACATTATTTTGGTCTTGCTTACGTTCATCTTCAAGCCAATACTTGGGGACGCCATATAGAGTTCTTCTAGCATGATAGTAAGTTCTTCCACAGAGTTTGCAAATAGGATGATGTCATCAGCAAAGCGAAGATGCGATAATGTTTCACCATTAATGTTCACTCCCCTTCAAGACCAGTCTATCGTCATGTCTACACTTGATAATATCATGATGAAGTGAGCTGATCTCTTTGGTATACTATTTATTTATTCATTATTTATTAGGTTATAGACGAGCAGCTTAAAGCTGATGTGTCTATTTCAGGCACTGTTAAATTTTTTTATTAGTCACTTTACATATTCACAAAATTGACCACTATAATTGTTTTAAAGTCACTTTACTCAACTTAGGTGGTATTATTTTAAAACCTCTACCAGAGGTTGAGTACTTGAATTAGACTGATTTATCAATATTGAATATGATTACTAGAAACATTTGAATGATGTTCAGACTTTCTGAGTTGGCATCTGCCTGACCTACTTATTATAAATATTGTTCAATAGACTGGACAGGGCCGTTTATAAAGGATAAAGTTTGTAAGTGTATGTGTATGTTTGTTACTTCTCTACGGGCAAACGGCCAGCCCAATTTTGATAAAATTTGGTATGCAGGAAGCTGATACAGCTAGGACCGCGGAGCACAGATAGTAAGAAAATAATTACAAACAACTGCCCCTGTCACAGCATTCTCAAATAATATATTTTTTACTAGCTGGTGCCTGCGACACACAATATCTTAATAAATTATGACCGATGTGTTATTCTAATGTATAAGCTATATTATTGTAAAGTTTCATTAAAATCCATTTAGTATTTTTTACATGAAACAGTAACAAACTTCCATCCATCCAAACTTACAAACTTTCACGTTTATAATATTAGTAGGATTAATAAATTTAGTACCAAGTATGTATGTGTCCAATATACTGTGTAGTCAACATTTGATAACCATATGAGTTGATCTTAAAAAAACCAAATAACCATACCACATTTCTCCTCCAAAAGCTGCTTGGCTAAGACCACCTGAGATTCAGCGCAGCCATCCTCTGCCAGCTGGTTACGGAGCCTCCTCAGGGATCCTTGCGGTCCATCTGAAGGGAAAGTAATTTTAAAAAGCACAGGAACTTTGGTTCGTCTCCTCAAAATATATGGGATGTCAATCAAACAATGAGGCTTGAAGCTGAGTATTTAATAAATAAAAGAAACCTACCCACATGTACATTGTTACAAGTCAACCCTACACTATAGAGCACCAGTGTTGTCCTGGGTTTGTCCACCTGCATTGTGGAAGATTTACTTGCAGCTACTGCTTCTAAGTGACTCTCTTTTTATTAGGGTTTGAATTCATCATTCCATAAAGAATGATGACCTACCTAAAGGGCAAAAACAGGACCCTATTTTACTAAGACTTCACTGTCTGCCTGTCTGTATCCACGCTGTATCTTGTGAACCTTGATAGCTACAGAAACAGTTGAAATTTTAAGAGATGGTGTATTATTGTAATCGCTATAACAAAAAATACTAAAAATAAGAAAAAAATTCTATCTGTTAGTTTGTACACACTAATCTCTGGAAATTCGAATTAACTTTTCTTGTTATATAGCAAAAGTTGTTCAGCCTGATAAGCATTTTCCGGATTCAAATAGTCCACGCGAACGAAGTCACGGACTTCGGCTACTATATTTTGAGATTATAAATGGTTGGGTGCCTAAATATGTTTAGATAGGCAGTTCACAAGGCCGGAACGAATTTCTTGGAAAAACTACGGATAGATAATATTTTTAAGGAAGTCATTCAAATATTACTCATAAGGTAAATTAATAAAGTCTGTGTACCTATGTATTTAGGCCAATTTCTAGCAAAAACTGATATATTATTCTACTTACCATGTAGGTTCCATCTTTTTCTTCCCACGGGCATTATTTGAACACAGAAAATAAAAGTCTTTACACGATAATTATTGCTAAAAATAAGATGCACGTTTTTATAATAAATAAGAAATGAATAATTGATTTATTTGCGAATTTGTTCAATAATGTCAGTCAATCAATCAAACAAATCAACCAAATTGCGAAACTGTCACTTGTCAAGTCAACCTGCGTGGGTTGCCAACTTGCTAATTTCTACATAGGTACAAGTACAATCGAAATATAGGTAATTTACTTTTAGCGCTGGCGATTCACACAACACAACACAACTAGAGATGGGCATCTACCCGGGTATTTACCCACGCTTGGGTATTTACCCGATATGCACCGGGTATATACCCGTATCTACCCGTTTGGGTGGGTAGATTGAAAAATTTATTTAAAATTTAGTGCGGGTCCACTATTTATGAGTAGAAATGTACAAAAAGGTTATTTAATGTATAAAACAATGATTATCTCTAAAAAAAAATAACAAAAATTAAAAATCATTGATGATATCCATATTAAATATACACATACCATCTTGTTTGTTATCTGGTTGCTTATTATAACATATAATTAGGTCTTCAAACATTTGCTAGCAAAATATATAAACTTTGACCTGTCACATTATATGTTCCCATACAACGGGTAGATACGGGTAAATACCCGGCATACTATTTTGTGGGAAATAATACAAAAGGTTTATGGGGGATCAAAGAACTCGTCAATACGAATATCTTTTGTTCCGAGACTAACCCAAAATCAGTAGTTTTGGCTCTTGGATGAGCAGTCAAAGATACTTACTCTCTATACATGTATGAGGGTGCTCATATATTGACATCGCATTTGATGACTGATTGCTTATTATTACATCTAATTAGGTCTACAAATATTTGCCAGCAAAAAATATAAACTTACACCTGTATATTTGTATGTTCCCATACAACGGGTAGATACAGGTAAATACCCGGCATACTATTTTGCGGGAAATTTTATAATAAGTTGATGGGGAATCAAAGAACTCATTGATATGAATATCTTTTGTTCCGAGGCCCACCCCGAAATCAGTAGTTTTGGCTCTTTTATGAGCAGTCAAAGATACCTACTCTCTATGTATGTATAAGAGTGCTCGTATATTGACATCGCATTTGATGTCAGATTGCTTATTTAACTATATCATTAGGTCTACAAACATTTGCCAGCAAAAAATATAAACTTAGACCCGTTAATTTGTACGTTCCCATACAACGGGTAGATACAGGTAAATACCCGGCATACTATTTTGCGGGAAATGTTATAATAAGTTGATGGGGGATCAAAGAACTCATTGATATGAATATCTTTTGTTCCGAGGCCCACTCCGAAATCAGTAGTTTTGGCTCTTTTATGAGCAGTCAAAGATACCTACTCTCTATATATGTATGAGAGTGCTCGTATATTGACATCGCATTTGATGTCAGATTGCTTATTTTTCTATATAATTAGGTCTACAAACATTTGCCAGCAAAAAATATAAACTTAGACCCGTTTATTTGTATGTTCCCATACAACGGGTAGATACAGGTAAATACCCGGCATACTATTTTGCGGGAAATGTTAAAATAAGTTAATGGGGGATCAAAAAACTCATTGATATGAATATCTTTTGTTCCGAGGCCCACCCCGAAACCAGTAGTTTTGGCTCTTTTATGAGCAGTCAAAGATACCTACTCTCTATATATGTATGAGAGTGCTCGTATATTAACATCGCATTTAATGTCAGATTGCTTATTTTACTATATAATTAGGTCAACAAACAATTTCTAGCAAAAAATATAAACTCAGACCTGTTAATTTGTATGTTCCCGTACAACGGGTAGATACAGGTAAATACCCGGCATACTATTTTGCGGGAATTGTTAAAATAAGTTAATGGGGGATCAAAAAACTCATTGATATGAATATCTTTTGTTCCGAGGCCCACCCCGAAACCAGTAGTTTTGGCTCTTTTATGAGCAGTCAAAGATACCTACTCTCTATACATGTATGAGAGTGCTCGTATATTGACATCGCATTTGATGTCAGATTGCTTATTTTAATATATAATTAGGTCTACAAACATTTGCCAGCAAAAAATATAAACTTAGACCCGTTAATTTGTATGTTCCCATACAACGGGTAGATACAGGTAAATACCCGGCATACTATTTTGCGGGAAATGTTATGACAAGTTGATGGGGGATCGAAGAACTCGTCTAAACGAATATCTTTTGTTCCGAGACCAACCCCGAAATCAGTAGTTTTGGCTCTTAAATTAGCAGTCAAAGATACCTAATCTCTATACATGTATGAGGGTGCTCGTATATTGAATGTACTAACTTACATATTCAATACTCTCATTTATTAGAGAATGTACTAACTTACATATTCAATACTCTCATTTATTAGACGAAAATATTAGATTCAAAGAACAGATGGAACAATCTATGCAATGCAGTATTGTACATGAACGGGCTCTAAGTCGCATCTCTGAGTTAGAACATAGCTTATGTGAAGCACGCCGATCTGCTCTTGAAATACAACAGCAAAAAGATGCTGAGTTATGTAATAATACCTTGCAGTTATATAGCGAACTCATTGAGAGTGACTCGAGTCCGGCCGTGGAGATACCTGCATGTACTCCGCAGTCACAGTATTTTATTTTAACAAGTCATATTAAAATTAAAAAATATATAAAAATAAACAAAATGATAAAGCGCACTCAAAAACTACTGTCTAGGAATAAAAATAAGAAAAGTATAAATCAATTAAGAAAAGAAAAATTATCTTTAATCAAGGAACTTAACTGTTGTGAAAAAAACCTTAATATGGCTTGTCGCATATATGACACTGAGATGTTTGAATTAGAGTCACAAATCTCAACATTGCAGGCTACCTTAAAAAATATCACAAAAAAATATGAGTTAATTTTAGAAGAAAATAGGGAAATTAGTTTAGTATCTGACGGTGTTCCCCTGACAGTGGTTACGGAATCACCTGTCACGGACTCAACCCCATCCCCTACTGTTGACTGCGGTATAAGTCTAAGTAGAAATAAATACCCTCATGTAGAAAATGATGTACAATCCAAAATAAAAACAATTGATAATAGCATAAATAGAAAAATGATTTGTAAAAAATTAATAATATATTCTGATAAGTTAGGTCAAGATCTTAGTAGTATGATTTAGTATGGGTAAATACCCGGCATGCTATTTCGTGGGAAATGTTATGACAAGTTGATGGGGGATCGAAGAACTCGTCTAAACGAATATCTTTTGTTCCGAGACAAACCACGAAATCAGTAGTTTTGGCTCTTAAATTAGCATTCAAAGATACCTAATCTCTATACATGTATGAGGGTGCTCGTATATTGACATCGCATTTGATGTCTGATTGCTTATTTTTCTATATAATTAGGTCTACAAATATTTACCAGCAAAAAATATAAAGTTAGACCTGTCAATTTGTATGTTCCCATACAACGGGTAGATACGGGTAAATACCCGGCATGCTATTTCGTGGGAAATGTTATGACAAGTTGATGGGGGATCAAAGAACTCATTGATATGAATATCTTTTGTTCCGAGGCCCACCCCGAAATCAGTAGTTTTGGCTCTTTTATGAGCAGTCAAAGATACCTACTCTATATACATGTATGAGGGTGCTCGTATATTGACATCGCATTTGATGTCTGATTGCACATTTTAACATCTAGTTAGGTCTACCAATATTTGCCAGCAAAAAATATAAAGTTAGACCTGTCAATTTGTATGTTCCCATACAACGGGTAGATACGGGTAAATACCCGGCATACTATTTCGTGGGAAATGTTATGACAAGTTGATGGGGGATCGAAGAACTCGTCTAAATGAATAACTTTTGTTCCGAGACCAACCCCGAAATCAGTAGTTTTGGCTCTTAAATTAGCAGTCAAAGATACCTAATCTCTATACATGTATGAGGGTGCTCGTATATTGACATCGCATTTGATGTCTGATTGCACATTTTAACATCTAGTTAGGTTTACAAATATTTGCCAGCAAAAATATAAAGTTAGACCTGTCAATTTGTATGTTCCCATACAACGGGTAGATACGGGTAAATACCCGGCATGCTATTTCGTGGGAAATGTTATGACAAGTTGATGGGGGATCGAAGAACTCGTCTAAACGAATATCTTTTGTTCCGAGACCAACCCCGAAATCAGTAGTTTTGGCTCTTAAATTAGCAGTCAAAGATACCTAATCTCTATACATGTATGAGGGTGCTCGTATATTGACATCGCATTTGATGTCTGATTGCACATTTTAACATCTAGTTAGGTTTACAAATATTTGCCAGCAAAAAATATAAAGTTAGACCTGTCAATTTGTATGTTCCCATACAACGGGTAGATACGGGTAAATACCCGGCATACTATTTTGCGGGAATTGTTAAAATAAGTTAATGGGGGATCAAAAAACTCATTGATATGAATATCTTTTGTTCCGAGGCCCACCCCGAAACCAGTAGTTTTGGCTCTTTTATGAGCAGTCAAAGATACCTACTCTCTATACATGTATGAGAGTGCTCGTATATTGACATCGCATTTGATGTCAGATTGCTTATTTTAATATATAATTAGGTCTACAAACATTTGCCAGCAAAAAATATAAACTTAGACCCGTTAATTTGTATGTTCCCATACAACGAGTAGATACAGGTAAATACCCGGCATACTATTTTGCGGGAAATGTTATGACAAGTTGGTGGGGGATCGAAGAACTCGTCTAAACGAATATCTTTTGTTCCAAGACCAACCCCGAAATCAGTAGTTTTGGCTCTTTTATGAGCAGTCAAAGATACCTACTCTCTATATATGTATGAGAGTGCTCGTATATTGACATCGCATTTGATGTCAGATTGCTTATTTTTCTATATAATTAGGTCTACAAATATTTGCCAGCAAAAAATATAAAGTTAGACCTGTCAATTTGTATGTTCCCATACAACGGGTAGATACGGGTAAATACCCGGCATGCTATTTCATGGGAAATGTTATGACAAGTTGATGTAGGATCAAAGAACTCATTGATATGAATATCTTTTTTTCCGAGGCCCACCCCGAAATCAGTAGTTTTGGCTCTTTTATGAGCAGTCAAAGATACCTACTCTATATACATGTATGAGGGTGCTCGTATATTGACATCGCATTTGATGTCTGATTGCACATTTTAATATCTAGTTAGGTCTACCAATATTTGCCAGCAAAAAATATAAAGTTAGACCTGTCAATTTGTATGTTCCCATACAACGGGTAGATACGGGTAAATACCCGGCATGCTATTTCGTGGGAAATGTTATGACAAGTTGATGGGGGATCAAAGAACTCATTGATATGAATATCTTTTGTTCCGAGGCCCACCCTGAAATCAGTAGTTTTGGCTCTTTTATGAGCAGTCAAAGATACCTACTCTATATACATGTATGAGGGTGCTCGTATATTGACATCGCATTTGATGTCTGATTGCACATTTTAACATCTAGTTAGGTCTACCAATATTTGCCAGCAAAAAATATAAAGTTAGACCTGTCAATTTGTATGTTCCCATACAACGGGTAGATACGGGTAAATACCCGGCATACTATTTTGCGGGAATTGTTAAAATAAGTTAATGGGGGATCAAAAAACTCATTGATATGAATATCTTTTGTTCCGAGGCCGACCCCGAAACCAGTAGTTTTGGCTCTTTTATGAGCAGTCAAAGATACCTACTCTCTATACATGTATGAGAGTGCTCGTATATTGACATCGCATTTGATGTCAGATTGCTTATTTTAATATATAATTAGGTCTACAAACATTTGCCAGCAAAAAATATAAACTTAGACCCGTTAATTTGTATGTTCCCATACAACGAGTAGATACAGGTAAATACCCGGCATACTATTTTGCGGGAAATGTTATGACAAGTTGGTGGGGGATCGAAGAACTCGTCTAAACGAATATCTTTTGAGTAGATATTAATTGATGATTTTGAAACTGTTTCACACTTCCATTTTCGGTCATTTTATTCCCTCAATGGAAGTGTGAAACTGTTTCAAAGTCATCAATTAATAGCTGGGAATTACTTTACCTTTAGAGCTTATTTTCAATCGCTCAATGACGTGTTTTGAATCGTATAATGAAAGAGCACCTAAAAATCAACGTAACTTTACATATAACACTATATTTCGAAAGTCGCGTAAGAGATATTTGTGTAAAACTTACCAATTTTAATTTTCAACTCGATCCGCAACACATTACACCACTTTTAGAATTTTAACTCTAGCAAATTTACATGTAACACACATGTGACATGTTTCACTAGACACTCAGAAACACTGAGTTTTAGCAATATAAAATTGCTGAAACCTAAAAGATCTGACAATAGTGCATTATGCAATGGATAATCGCTTTACCAAGGCCGTTTGCTCATGCTGGTGATCTAATTCGTGGGCACCTTTTATAAATATAATAGCAAAGTTGTAACTTTTCATTTTGTTAAGATACAGCAAAGGTGACAGTCAAGTTAATTAAATTGTCTAATTATGAAATTTATAAAACAAAAAGAATCCTTAAACTTACAATGTATTTGCCCTACTATGCTGACGAATGGGGTTAAGCGACATGGCAACTTGTTGCCAAATACAATACGTTGCATTGTATGCGGACCATCAAGTTGTGGAAAGACAAATTTAGTGATAAGCTTATTATTGCATGAAAATGGTCTACGATTTCGTAATCTGTACGTATATTCAAAATCTTTATACCAACCAAAATACTTATTTCTAGAAAAAGTATTAAATATGGTGCCAGGTGTATCGTTTAAAAAATATAGTCATAATACTGAAGTGTTGAATCCGCAAGAAGCTGATCCAAACTCTATTATAATATTTGACGATGTTGCCTGTGAAAATCAAAATAATATACGGGATTATTTCGCTATGGGACGTCATAAGAATATTGACTGTTTTTATCTTAATCAAACTTATACCAAAATACCGAAGCAACTCGTGAGAGATAATGCAAACCTTATTGTATTATTCAAACAGGATGATGTCAATTTAAAACACGTTTATGAAGAACACGTGCGTTCTGATATGTCATGGTATCAATTCCGTGAATTGTGTTCAACAGTATGGAAAGAACTGTATGGTTATGTTGTAATAAATAAGGATTGTGAGCGAAATAAAGGATGTTACAGGATGAAATTTGATACATTTATAGTTATAGATTAGCATTAAAAAGAAACTGTCATTATGATAACAACTCACTTTATGTGAGATTCTGAACAAGAACGGATCATAAAATGGAGAAAAAAATAAAAAAACAAATCGTGAAATCCGCAGCTGCTGTAAAAAGAAAGGTGGGTTTGATAAGAGATACAAAAAACGCGAGCAACATGGCTTTAGAAACAATATTCAAACCTATCGTTGATCCACTTAATCAACTGTCAAGTAAAAACATTAGAAAATATGACGAAGAAAAAGAGGAGAATTATATACCCGAAACAAAAATAAGGAAGTTAAGTGAAAATGAAGAATCATTTTTTACTAAAGAAGACTTAGATGAACCATTTGACGAGGAAGAACACGATGAAGAAAACTATGATTCTCATGAACACAATTCTAACAAAACCCTTACTGTATCACCCTCTGAACACAACCTAAGTGATGAGTCCTTCAAATCTGTTCGCTCATCACCGACCTCTAAAGATCAAACACATCATGATGATATGTCTTGGTCATCCGAAGCACTTAATGATATTCCTTTTGGTATCAGACATGATCGCGGAAAAGTCTTGCTAGGCAACATACGTATCTTCGACCAAGATGTAACATGGAAAATAGGAACTCGTATTATTAAAAAGACACCGGGTTTAAAAGAATTACTTTTCAAGAAAATACCAAACATGGATTTAATTACAGATGAAGATTTACAATATTACAAATTGTTGTTATTGGAAACCAATGCTCATCGACGTAACTACGATCCTAAGAAGCCTATTAATAGTAATAAAGGTTTTAAATACACGAACATCATTAAACCTCTATTTAAATTTACTAGAACTGTAACCACTAGTACTGAGAGTCTTTCAAAGGGGTCAGGTATGAAGCTGTTGAAAAATCTTAAAAAAAATACTGATTTGGTTTATTGGAATGATCCTAATGAGTTAGTAGAACGACTAAAATTGTTGTTAGGGTCACGGGCAGCTGGCAACACAGGATTAGATAACGAAATTATTGAAATTATAACAGAATTACAAGAAGCTGGGATAGTGAATGTACAACTTAAAGAGCATTCACTGGGAAAATTAAGTAGTATTATATCTTAGTAGTATCGAGAGAATTTAGGAATATATAAAGAGCATACATTAAGAGATTTGAGCAGTTTACATATAATATTCGCTCTATATACTTATATTATATTGCAATGAATATAGACAAATTCGGTCACCACGTTCATAAGCGTTTAAGAGTTTCTAAATATTTTGACTCTCTAAACGACCTATTAACCAAATCGGAAACAGGAGATTACAATCTAAAACTAACAAGATTAAAGGGATTGTTACATCCAAAGGAAGATAACGACGCGGTTAACAAAGCCTATTTGGATAAAGAAATTCAAGATTTAAGAGCTGAATTAAAACAAATACAAACAAATGTAAAAAATTATCTTAGTGGTTTAGAAAAAGCTGTTTCGTCTAATATAAGTTCCACATACTATACAAAAACTGATATAGATTCAATGATGTCAAGGTTAAATAAAAATGAGTAAACGGAATATAGTTGACGAGCTCCATAGATCAGCGAGAAGGAATTTTCCACGTCGTTGTACAATTATAAAAGGAATGGATGATTTGTGGCAAGCTGATCTTATAGACTTACAAAAATATGCACAGTTTAATAAAGGATACAAATACATATTGGTTGTTATTGACGCTTTATCGAAATATGTTTGGGTGAATCCTCTTAAAGCCAAAACAAAGGACTGTGTTACAGATGCAATGCGACATATATTGACTGAATCAACTCGAAAACCAAGCAATTTGCAAACAGATTTAGGTAAAGAGTTTTACAATGAACATTTTCAAAGATTGATGGGCAAATATAAAATAAACCATTATTCCACTTATTCTGTAAAAAAAGCATCGATAGTTGAGCGAGTAATAAGAACATTAAAAAGTCATCTATACAAATTATTTAGTCTTTATGGACAGTATCAATGGTTAGGCAGTAATTTGAAATCCGTTGTTCAACGTTATAACAGGACACCCCATAGCATAACAAAGTTTAAACCAATAGACGTTAATAAGTATAATGAGACTTTAGTCAAGGCTAATATAAATAAAACTCAAAAACAACATATCACGAAATCCCTGTTTCATGTTGGTGATCATGTTCGAATTAGTAAGTATAAAGGAGATTTTAGTAAAGGTTACACCCCTAACTGGTCAACGGAAATATTTACTGTTAAAAAAGTAACTTGTACCAAACCACCTACTTATCAAATAGAAGACAAACATAAGCAACTAATTTTGGGAACATTTTACGGTTATGAATTACAGAAGACTAAGTTTCCTGATCTTTATCTCATTGAAAAAGTTATAAAAAGAAAAGGAACTAAATTGTTTGTAAAATGGTTAGGACTAAGTGATTCCGAAAACAGTTGGGTCGACAAAAGTGCGCTGTTGCAGTAATATAAGTCAAGTATCGGAAGGTTAAACATCAGTTTCGGCTTATTCATGAAGAAAGGAAGTGGTATTATTAACAGTTTAATTGATAAGTTACCGTTTGAACTACATTTACCCGGATATCAGTTTTGCGGTCCAGGAACCAAATTACAGAAAAGGTTATTAAGAGGTGACCGAGGTATTAACGATTTAGATAGGGCGTGC
Organism: Acrobasis consociella; assembly: GCA_963555685.1. NCBI lineage: Eukaryota > Metazoa > Arthropoda > Insecta > Lepidoptera > Pyralidae > Acrobasis > Acrobasis consociella. The sequence continues at coordinate 6,291,338 of OY743127.1, forward strand.
ATGTATCACGATATTGCGTATAATAACAGTGATATTAAGCAATACTCAACCTTGATAGTTGTAATAACCCTGGAACTCACTGGGTAGCCTACGCGAAGCTTGATAATTATTCTGAATATTTTGATAGTTTTGGCAATCTAAAACCACCATTAGAGTTAATAAAATATTTGAAAAATACACCCATTAAATATAATTACATTCAACATCAGAACTTCGGATCCACGAACTGTGGACATCATTGCTTGAATTTTTTAATAAATTTTTGGAAAAATGTATTTAAGTGAATAAAAAAAATTTTTTTTTTAGTACAAACATGTCTTTCACTGTGTCAATAACTGGGGTGGGAAGCTCCTTGACAACAAACTATTCACCAACTCTAGAATTACTTGGAGATTATGAATGTGGTCTTTTATACTTTTCTACTTTTAATTCGATTCCCAACATAGACGAGAGAAATAATAAATTATATTATGGAAATGAAGTTATCGAGATTCCAGAAGGGTCTTATGAACTTCAAGATATACAAGATTTTTTAAGTAGTAATATTACAAATGCTTCCTTTAAACTTACTTGTAATAACAATACACTGAAAACTAATATTTTCTGTTCCAAAGATATTTATTTTGAAAAACGTGATTCAATTGGTAGAATCTTAGGATTCGGAAAAGAGACTGTTAAAGCTAATAAAAGTACTGAATCTCGTTATCCTGTCAGCATTATATCTACTACTCTCGTGCGCATCGAATGTGATGTAGTGAGCGGATCTTTTGTAAACGGAAAACCTAGTCACATAATTCATGAATTTGTGCCTAACGTACCACCTGGTTATCGCATTATTGAAATTCCCAAGAATATAATATATTTCCCAATCAACCAAAATTCGATTACTGATCTGAATATCAGATTGCTAGACGCTGAAAACAATCAAATCAATTTACGCGGTGAGGAGGTTCAGCTGTATTTACATTTCAGAAGAAAATGATTAATTTTAATAAAAACCCTATTCCATCCTCTCTTCAAGTTAGTTTCAAGAAAACATCTCAGAAAAGAAGACCTCTCCATTCTTCACAGACGAAGCTTTCAAAAACTAACCAAGAATATTTGAAATTGGTAGGATTATTAAAATGAATATTTTAAATATATCTCAACCAACAGCCTACGACAACAGCGTGGAAAGTTTCGAATTTCATTCATACAAGCCGTACGTGACAAGTTTCAACAAGAATGATGAAATCCGAATCCCTATTAACCAACAAGACTTGAACATATTACCCTCTCTCAGCACATTGTACATTGAAGGTAAAGCAAACGTATACAATAGTAAAACAAAAGAAGTACTTTCAAGTGTTAGCTTTGTCAACAATCCTGCATTATTTTTATTTCAAGATATTCGGTATGAATTAAATGGAGTTGAAATAGATAGAATAAAAAATGCTGGTATTACTACAACCATAAAATCATATCTTTCCTTAAATGAAAATGAATCAAAATCTGCAAAAGTATGGGGGTGGTCTCCTACTGGTACAACTAATGTTCATGACGGTTCATTCTCTGCTTCAATACCATTAAACAGAATATTAGGCTTCGCGGAAGATTACGAAAAAATCATAATAAATTGCAAACATGAGTTAGTGTTACTAAGAAGCAACAGTAACCTTAATGCATTAATATTAAATAATGAAGAAATTGTTGATGATATAGTTATTAATAAAATAGTTTGGCGAGTTCCACACGTCAAAGTATCTGATCGTGAAAGAATTAATTTATTGAAACATCTGGAAAAAGATCGTGCTATTACATTAGCTTTCCGGAATTGGGATCTCTATGAATACCCATTACTCCCCAGAACTCGTAAACACACTTGGGCAATTAAAACTACATCGCAAACTGAGAAACCACGGTTTGTTATTATTGGGTTCCAAACCAATCGTAAACATCAACCACAAACGTCAATGGCAGAATTCGATCACTGTAATATTCGTGATATAAAAGTTTTTTTAAATTCATCGTATTACCCCTATGAAGGATTGAACATAAGTTTCTCAGAAAATAAGTTTTCTTTATTATACGAACAATATGCAAGATTTCAGCAGTCTTATTATGGACGTCGAGCAGAACCTTTGTTGAGCTTAAAAGAATTCAAAGACGTTTCTCCATTATTTGTTATCGACTGTTCCCGTCAGCAGGAAACATTGAAGGGCTCTATAGACGTGAGAGTAGAAATTGAAGCTGACCAAGAAATACCTGATCAGACAGCAGCATATTGCTTGATATTGAACGATTGCATATTTGAATACAAGCCTTTGAGCAACATTGTTAAAAAGATATCATGAATAAAAACACAATTGTCGTAGATCTACAAGGTTTCAAAAACCCTAGCAATGAATTCATTGTAAAGGAATTTGCAATAGCTACTGAAGAGCATACTCATATATTTTTAATAAAACCGCCTTATGCTTTCTCCCAACTTACCCCTGAAGAAAGGAAACGTGTTCGGTGGATCGAAAAAAATCTCGGATATCGATGGGGCTCTGGATTTGTCGATTACAAAGAATTTCATAGGATTATAAAACCTTATTTAAATGGACGAAAAATTATTGTGAAAGGTGAAGAAAAAGTGTTGTGGGTTCAGCAGTTATGTGACCACCAAAATATTGAAGATATTACAAATAAAAATATTCCAAATTTAAAAGAGCTTCAAGCTAAGTATTGTAAAGGATCTTTTTCATTAAATTGTTTTTTTCATCTAAGACAATGTGCACTAAAAAATGTTTTATGTATAAAGAAATGGTTGATGGAAAATAAAATAATGTTATAACTATAAGATTTTTTTAGTATAGTTGATAGAAAATAGAATATTTTTTGTAAATATAGTTCATGGTTATGGATAATAATAAAACAAGAAAATATATACCATCTTTTATTTATTACTCAATTAATTCTACAAATACATTATATCATTTATATTAAAATATGTTTATATAACTATTACTAAATCAAAGACATACTTAATCTTAATTATCACAAAAAAATTATATACTATCTTTTATTTATTACTTAATTAAATACAATCATTTTTATTAATATAAATAAGTATATACACACATATATTAAAATTAACTAAGTTTATTTACAGCATAAGTACTTAATCAAAATTATCACTACTAAGTTTTTTACTTATCTTACTAATTACGTTTTCAGTCAATTCCAATATTTCATCAAATGAGTCACTGATCACATATTGCGCACTTAACACCACACTATCATCGTCTTGGCGTTGAGTTGGAGAACTTGGAGGAGACAAAGCACTGTATGTTGGGACGCGCTCACGCTCGTTCTCTAGATCCAAGATCTGAATTTTAATCACCCGGATGCCCTTTCGCGCCTTTTTAATTACATAAGACGATGATGCAAGTTCCTTGCTTCTCTTCAACGCAGCCTCCTTCTTATCTTCGATTTTCTTAAGTTCTGCAGCTCGATCTCTCAGCACATGAATGAACTGTAAGTCTTCTGTAAGACCTTCGTTGGGATCTTGAGCGTATTGAGAGCACAATATGCAAGTTTCTTGTGAGTCCAACATGATCTGTAAAGAACAAAACATACATTTAATAATAAGTAACACATATAATATTTAGACATTAAGTGATATTAAAGAAAAAATATGTCTACTTACATTAAGTTATAAACCGCAGTGGGTTTGAATCGGTTTAGCAGACGATGATATATCGCAGATTGGCTGTTCAATAACAACTGAAAGACGATTATAAACAGCACGAGTCTTTTATATAATAATATACATTATGATTGTATTGCAAAACTCGACGTTCTTCGCAAACCAAACAAGAATAGACATGTTCATCTCCACTAGCCAGGTGTTAAGTTCGAATAGCTATCATATTTCATACATGATTCCTTCCTAAAATATATACTTATAATTATACCTTTAGTATTGTTGAATATATAACATATACCATAAACTAAAAATAAAATAGCTAAATACAATAATCTCTTTACATTATTTTTTCAAACATCGCGCAAAACGTAAATTGAAAAAAAAAAAAGCTACCTCACATATATAAGGTCTAACAAAATATACTGAAACTATTTTAAGAGTGATTTCAGCCCGTAATACTGAACAACTTTTCCCAAGGAACATATGTCGAAAAATGAAAAATAATTTTTGGCTTTTCATACAAACTTGGATCGCTAATCAGTCAACTTGTATGGGTGGGCAAAAATTACTTTTCATATTTCGATACATGTTCCTTCAAGAAAGTTGTTCAGTATCATGGCCTCAATTCACCCGTCAAATAGTTTCAGCATGTTTGGTTAGACCTTATATACGAGTAATTCTTTTTTTACTAGGCACCTATACCTATGTTTTACCCTCATTATAAAGCTTATATACTGCAGAATATAAATACATAAGGTGTTAATACTTTACGACTTCCAAATATTCATTACAGATTTTTCAATTCGCACGAACAAATTTTTTCCACACCGGCTGCTTTAGGCGCCAACAAAAAATAATATAAACATCATAAATCTCTCCATTATGCTTAAGTCGCTAGTTTGGTTCAATAGCTTCTCAGAATTGTCGCGGCAGCAATCCTAAATGTAAACATCTGGTCTCAGTTATAAAAACAATGTGATAAGGCGTGAGCGCGCCGAAACGTTGTTCATATTGTGTGTTTGTTTGTTTGTTACCTCTTTACGCTTAAACTACTGAACCGATTTTGATGAAATTTGGTATGAATATAGTTTGAGACTGGGGAAGGACATAGGGTACTCTTAATCTTGAAATTCCCACGGGGAGCGAAGCCCGCGGGCACAGCTAGTATTATAAATACGAAAGTGAGTTTGTATATTTGTTTTTTACCTCTTCACGCTTCAACCACAGATACGTTTTGGATGAAATGTGGTATGGATATAGTTTAAGACCCAGAGAAGGACATAGGATAGTTTTTATTCCGGAATTCCCACGGGGAGTGAAGCCCATGGGCATAGCTTGTAAAATTGTATTTTGAACGCCTGCTTATTTTAAATACTGTCTATCACGCACGCCGAATACATTTAGTAGTATTTTTTTTATATTTTAAAAGTAGCATATGAAAAGAAAACAACTAAATATGGTATAATAGGTGTTTATTATAAATCATAATTAAAAAAGACAATATACAATATAATATCTTTAGCATATTGCGGATACACAAGTTTATTTTTGATTACAGTAAATCACATTTTAGTCGTCTCCATCGACTATTTGTCATACAAAAGAGTAACAATAACAATATATCTATTTTAAAACCAACTTAATTGATGACCCCAAATAAGGTATCAACTAAATATGGTACTATAGATGTTTATTATAAATCATAATGAATATGTATAGACAATATACAAAATAAAATCTTCAGCATCTTGCTGATACACAAGTTTACCTTAAATTATAGTTAAACATTTTTTCATTCATTTCCATCGACCATTCGTCATACAAAAGCGTTAACATTTTATTTTAAAACCAACTTGATTGATGACCCCAAGATAAGGTATCAATTTTATTTTTTTGTATTATGCGTTTATCATCGCTAGCAGAGAGTGCAACTTTTTCTACTGACTGTGTGAAAAGTTCATGTTTAAGAGATTTAAATAAAATATTTCTTTTCTTCAGAGATGTATTATACATCAAAACATCATTATAATCTTTTATATTTAAGCTTTTTATTTCTGATTTTTTGACACCTTTAGCTTTTTTTATTTCCTTTTCTTTTGTTTTAATACAATATAGCTTTGACCTAAGACCTACAAATTCCAAAAGCAGATCTCCTCCGAATTCATCTTTAAAGAGCCCAGGAATTTTTTTATTTTGACATAAGATTTCATACTGATTGTTATTTTTATAATTACTCGTGTCAAAGTATGATTGAAAAAAACATTTAATATCTTTGTATACGTCCTTTGTCTCAATAGAATATAAAAAACTATCAGTGTCTGTATAACAAAGCTTTAAACTTTTCCCATAGAATGGTTTCATAATAGAATAGTGAAAATCATACATATGGTGTTTAGACATTTCCAATACTGTAAACCCTATGTAAATAGGCTTATCTAAGATAACTGACTCGGGTCTCATTTGTACAGCTACAAAATTTTCAGAAAATATAGTACAGCTATGAAAATTTGGTTTTGATATTAGTTGTTCAGCTGAGTAAGTTTTATTTGTTTTGTTTCTTGTATCAGTCCATCGATTTACTAAATGAATATTAACCCTTTTCTCAGAATCTTCTAGTGTTTTTCCAAAAACACTATTATTTAATAATTTAAAAAAGTCCTGTTCAAATGTTGACTTAGCCTTTTGACGTAATTTTGTGTTCAAATCAATATACTGTTTTAAAAATGGATGTTGTTTAAATTTTATTACTCTGTGAATTTTCTTTAATATCAATCCATATCGTACACATGTTTTTAAATGAACATAATGAATTACATAATAAAATTTATCGTATAAATTAGGAATTAACTTTGGAGATTTAGATGCTAGTGGTGTAAATTTTTGTGGGCAAAATGGTAGGTCATTGTGAGCATCGTGGAGATGTTCAGGATATTCCAAATCAACTTCCAAGATATAACCATACTGTGAGTCATCGGGTACACTAAGAATATTAAGTTCATTAATTTCAGATTGGTTCATTAACGTAAAATCTGAATAGGGTAAATAAGAGCACATAGCATAACCATACAAATTATTACAATCTATATACAGCAAATAGTTATCGGGTAAGGATGAATTATAATTATCCAAATATTGATTATTTGCTTTTGCATATCTGGTAGAGCACAAACAGATTCCTCCACGAATACCCTGTTGTATCATGCGTATAATTTCTAGGTCGTTTATAAGTTGAAGTTTTACTTTAGTTATCAATAACATTGCATCAAAACTTAAAGACGGTGCTGTTAGATAAAATGCTGGGTCTAATTTATAATTTGTTTTACAAGTTATACGGAAATTTTGAAAAACATCTGCCAGTAAAATTACGTCTGTTTTTAGGTATAAGTCCGTGTATTCACCGAGATCTTTTAAACAAAATGTTTTCCAAACTTGATTTGCATGACGATAATCAGACTCTGAAACAGAGTCGTTAGTTAAATGGCTATAGAAACAATCTCGCGATGGTAAACTAAGTTCTTTATACGAATTCCAACTAGTCATATATTCGTATGGGTACACACCTTTTCGTCTTACTAGATCAAAATGCTTTTTCTCTGGAAAAAAAATTGATAGGTGCTTAAAGTCACTTTCGTTTAAGTTTGCAGCAAGTTTTTCTAAACTAGTACCTAAAAATTTAAATGAATCCACAAACCGCACCGGTATATATTCCTGATAACCTGTATTAAAAAATTTTGTAAATGATATGTAGTTTTCCTTGTTTTTCGCAATTACCTTTAAGTTGCCTTGCATTTCACCTAACTCTCGAATAAATAAGTGACTATCGTATCCGGACAAATTATGAAAAAATACTGGAACAAATTTTGGTAACTGATATTTAAGGTTACAGTAAGAATGAGCCGCTCCACGGTATGTTCCTGTTAGGTGACAATGATCTTTTACTTTGTCATCAAGTAACAATTTTTCGCAGAGAAAACAAAATTTTGATGTATTAAAATTTTCTTGCTCATCTGGTGTTAATGAAGACATAGGAATTGGAGTTTTCAAAATCTTGTATATTTGTTTTACGTCTTTACCAAGAAATTTCAGAAATTTTTCGATACAATCTTTCCCACGATAAGACACATATTTATTGAGAGAGCTATTAAAAGAACAGACGATATAATAGCCAAATGCTGCTGGTAAATGTTTCTGCATAATAGATGTACATTTCGAGTCGTGATTTTTTGATTCGGGTTCAACTAATAAAGATTCAAAATCAGCGTATATAACAAATGGCATATCTTGCATTCTTTCGAAATTATTAAATTGAATTACAGTTCCTGGTTCAGGTAAAACTGTTCGAACCCCACCACAAATATGGTCATCAAATTTTTGTTTTATATTAAAAAATATCATGCACTCATCACAAAAATATATTTTTCCGGCATGTTTTGTTAACTGAGGTCTCAGTAATTTACTCAAATTTTTTATGAGGCAATAATGACGAAATTCACCTTTTTCTAATAGTAACAAATTGACATGATGTTTTCTTTTATGGTTAGTTTTGTATAAAGGACCCACAATTGTTGACTTTTTTCCAAGACCGTATACATTGACGCTAATTAGATGATTATTTTTTTCAAAGATTTTGATGTCCGAGAAACCAACGGGAAAAGTCATATTTTTGATATTAAGTTTATTTTCAAATCTGGGATAAGAAGATATTCTATGTGGATTATTGACAGCTGGAAATAATGCAGCCATTATACACCACAAAAAACAAAACTCATCATTATTTTGTACATTGACACAGGCGCGTTTTAATTTTATAGATTTCGGTAATTCAATAAATCTAGCACCTCTCAAAGGATTGTACTTATTGATGTTTACTTCTAAGTACAAATTGCGTAGAAATGTCCAGCCGCTGTCCCTTTCTTGAAATTCATCTATTTTATTAATAATAGTACAAACGACTTTGGAAAAAATTTCGTTAAAATTATAATAGTTATGTAATATAAAGTTTTCAGTAGAAAATGATTTTATATCGTTGTTTAATGTTGAAGGTAGATTAAATTCGGCAAACAACTCAAAGTTAACTTTGATTGAATTATATGTAGCGCGTCTTGCGGCTAATAGATGTTTTACACGAGATCTTAAACCTTGTAAGAATTCCATTGGTAGCGTTACTGCATGGTCATCTCCATCTGCGACCATAGGCAGCACTCTGTATGAAGCAATTCTATTTCTGAACGCCCCACCTATATTTTGAATATCATTACTAATATCGATAGAATAATTGTTTTTATGTATATTACTTCTAAGATGACTTGAGAAAGCGCGACTCTTTACTGATAAATCGCAAACAGTGCAGTAGACTGTTTTATTAGTCATATTAACAGTTAATTTGCAATAAAATTTACTAATATAATAGGTAGGTACGAGTGAAGAGTAAAATAATTATTTAACTCATAAATATAAGTTTATTTTATAGTTTAATTCAAAATACAATTGTAACTTTATGTTACATAAATTTTAAAATCGAATGGTTGATGGAAAGAGAGTTAATATGCGGTAATTGAATAACATAGAACATTTGTTATTAAGAAAAAAACAATTATAGTATTAATGTAAAAAAGACAAAACTTGTCAAATTATAAAAAAATGCTATCATATGTAAAGTCCGTTTTGCACTTTTTAAGAAATCTTTTAGTGAGCGCAAATCTTACTTATGTTATAAAAAGTATTAATAAAAGTTATAAAAAGAACTAAAATTCCTTATTAGAAAAAATGCCTTCAGCTGTAAAGTGCGCTTTGCACTTTTTAAGAAATGTTTTAGGAAGCGCAAAACTTACTTATGGTTTAAAAAACTATTAAACAGGTAATAAAAATATTAAATTTTCTTATTAGGAAAAAATTTGCCTTCTTCTGTAAAGTGCGCTTTGCACTTTTTCAAAAAACCTTTTAGTGAGCGCAACTCAGGAGCGTCATCGTCTGCTCTAAATTTTAACAGTAAGACAGCGTGCTCCCACCTATCTTTTGGATCAACGAGAGCTATATCCGCGGCGTTGTATACCTTCACCTCTACGAATACATCGCCGTCTAAGTTGGCTGTACGCCTCACGACACCGTCCGCCACTCGCCGTGTTAGAACGGACTGCAGGGTCTGCGGGCTCTTGACAGTCTTATCGTAGACTTCGTCTTCGGTATCGCTGTCATGCCAACCAGTCTTACTAGGCGCTGCGGATTTTTTCGGTTGCTGTCTTGGCTTCGCTGGCTTGGATCTGCATAGTAGAGAAAAAAAGTTGATTTATTTAGCTGAAGTAATAATTCTTCTATAAAACTTTAGTGATTAGGTGTAATGAATTAAGTGTGTAACATAATTATCAATACAGGAGTATGAAGTATTACAAAATAATGTGAACAGACAGAAATAAGAAGTAGAAAACTATGTATATTCGTTTTAAATCTAAGGTAATTTAAGTAATATTATAAAACTTACTTTTTAGGTAAGACTTCTTCGTCTGAGTCGATTATGTTGTCCACTAACTGCTGTCGCTTTTTCGACTGCTTACTGGCAGCGGGGCTTGATCTGCAATCAATACATTAAGTATTAGAAAAGCATTGAAAATATAAACACTATGTTGATTAACACTATTCTAAAATCCTTTCAGGCACTTTAAAATTAAATAATGTTTAAAATTGTGTTTTAAGTAGTTTTAGTATATTTTATACAGGTATAATTTAATTTAAGTAGTTATATAATTTAAAATTAGATTTATATAGTGTTATGATTTCGTTTTCATAATAATTAATTGATTCAAATAATGAATGTTTAAAATTGATATTTACCTTACTCTAGAAGTTGATGGCTCTTCGTCAGAGTCGAAAAGTGGGTCCCGCACTTGTTTTTTCGCTCCCTTAGTAGGACGCTTCTTGATGTAATCAGACTCCGACCTGAAATTAATGATATTATTAAAGTCAAAGTCAAAATGCGAGTCTGACTTACACGACAAATAAAGTGTGGATAAATCAATATATTGCAATCTCGTTATCTTATTTTTAAAAATCAATATAACGAATATAAACTTACGAACATTATAGTTCTCGCGTAGATTCTCGTCTTGAAAGACTGGCTAGCAGCTGGATCGGCGTTGCTGGTTGGCAACAGGCAGGGAGACGTCGTAGAGTCACACACACACACACTAGTGCTTCAGTAGACTGTGTCTAAGTTGGCACTCGTCGAAATTAATTGGGTGAAAAACCACCCTACAAGATTATATATACAGCGTTTTAGCCGAATCATGAATATTTTTACAGATATTGTAAACCTTTAGGTGTGCCGAAGAAATTTCCGATTCACATATAAAAATTAGCAATAATAATACATGACTTCAGCCAAACGGTGTACAAAGTCTGAGTTTTGATAGCATAGGTAAGCACTTTATTTTAGTCGAATTTATTAAAGCAGAACTCGAAAACAAAAGTTTCATGTTGCAAACTTCCTTTGAAATACGATCATCAAAAAAGGCCGCCTATGTCAATAGCTAATTAACCAACTGACAAAAGAGGGTTAAACAACAGAAAATAGGAACTGTATCAGACCTTCATCCCTTACGGTAGGCAGAGCCTAATATGGCATTAAGACCAAAGGCTACGTTTAGCATATATTGGTGGTGCATAGGTGGAAAATAGAACCAAATAATGATGGGTTGCTAACCACATCAGCTATTACCATAGTTCGTCAGAATTTTCCTCAAGCGACTTTTACAATCTGCACGGGAGGAGAAGCTGCAAAGGGTAAAAATTGTATGTAAAGGTGCGATCACATTAGGTGTTGTTTAAAATGACTTGTGTTCGTACTACTAAACATCTTTTTGCAATCAACATGTAGTGATATAGGTTAAACTAGAAATCATATCTTAAAAAACATTTTCTACAAATTGCGAATCAAAGATATAAATTTTAGACATGGAGAATTAAATTTGCTAAAGGTATTTTAATTCACAAGATAAAGGAAAGAGATTTTGAAATTTAAATGAAGAGGAAAGAAAAAAAATATTTTGTACTACCTACTTATACTTTATATATTTGCACTTGGTCGCAACTATCCTTTACAACTGTTTTGTAAGCTTAGGCAGTGTCGGTTTTAGCCCTACCAGCGCCCTGGGCGAAATTTCTAAGGTGCCCCCACCTAAATGTAATGCAAACCCATTCGAAACAAGATTTACGTTTTAAAAACTAATACCTGATTACGGAAGCCATTTACAGCTAACAATGTATATATTTTTGAAATGTGCTAATTAAGACCTTCCATTTGATATACATCTCGAAACCAAAACAAAAAAAATTATGCCCCGCAATTATTGTATGAAGAATGCTTTATATACATTTATTGAATACAAATTGTAAACTTTGTCACCCGGACAATAAAGTAGAATCGATTGACATCTCATTTGTCAAAAGTGGATAAGCGGTATGGATGCTAAGGTGAAAAACACATAGATATCCACAATAAAATGAATATACGTAATGAAATAGTTGTTTATAAAAAGTAAGTAGGCCTCGATCAATTAGCGAGGGGATATACATGAGCAGTCATGGCCCCCTTTATACCGGCGCCCTGGTTGGTCGCCTAAAACCGCAACTGAGCTGAGGTAAGCATAACACGCTATGACATGTACGCTCGTGGTATATTTCCGTGGGAACGAATAATGCCGATTATACAATTTTGTCGTAGTGATTTCAAGATATTAGAATCGATAAAATTACATGCAAAATAATTTATATTACAACTAAACTTTTTTTTCAAGTGGAAAGGTTTTGATTATAACCATAAGTATATTTAATATGAAACGGGTGTTACCACAAAATAATTACCCTTAAGATATATTTATTGTATTCTGTATAAACGTTACATATACGAGTATTTATTTAATAATTCATTTTGATAGTGACTACAAGAAATAAATAACTGGTTACAGTTCCCGTAATTATTAGCAAATTTATTAATGAGATTGTTAATGTAATCAATTAATTGCGATTAAAGAATATCTTAACATAATTATTCAAAACTTTTATCGATAGTTGATCGATGTCTCCATCACAACGTGCGTTCGCAACCCTATTAATTTACCTACCAATGCATTTCAACTTGGACCGTTGCATTGTAAAGTTATGAGTAAAATGTAATATAAATTTACTGAATTTCTAAATGGATCCCATATGCTTTGTGATAGGATTTATCGTGGTCCAGGATGCCAACAATCGAACTTGGTGTGGCACGAGCAAACGGCCTAGAAACATCGAAAAGTTCTCAGCATGGTCTCGGTGGGTATTTATTACCAATGTCTTAACGGGTGACAGTGCTCTCGTATTTACTGGGTGCCAATAGCCAATGGGTCACCGGCACGACCAATCGGGCCAGTAATGAGAAAACTCGATCCCAAGGCGTCCCGATGACCTTGCGACAGACTATTCATTCTAGGTGTCCACCAATTAGATCACCGGCATGAGCAAACGGCCTTGGTAAAGCGATTATCCATTGCATTATGCACTATGGTCAGATCTTTTAGGTTTCAGCAATTTTATATTGCTAAAACTCAGTGTTTGGGAGTGTCTAGTGAAATATGTCAAATGTCTGTGTTTAACTGAAACAAGCAGTGTGAATTTGTCAGAGTTAAAATTCTAAAGTTGTGTAATGTGTTGCGGATCGAGTTGAAAATTAATATTGGTAAGTTTTACACAAATATCTCTTACGCGACTTTCGAAATATAGTGTTATATGTGAACTTACGTTGATTTTTAGGTTCTCTTTTATTATACGATTCAAAACACGTCATTGAGCGATTGAAAATAAGCTCTAAAGGTAAAGTAATTCCCAGATATTAAATGGTGACTTTTGAAACCCAGTTTTATACGCCATTGAGGGAATAAAATGACCGAAAATGGCGTGTAAAACTGTGTTTTGAAGTCACCATTTAATAACTACTCTTTTGTTCCGAGACCAACCCCGAAATCAGTAGTTTTGGCTCTTTTATGAGCAGTCAAAGATACCTACTCTCTATATATGTATGAGAGTGCTCGTATATTGACATCGCATTTGATGTCAGATTGCTTATTTTTCTATATAATTAGGTCTACAAACATTTGCCAGCAAAAAATATAAACTTAGACCTGTTAATTTGTATGTTCCCGTACAACGGGTAGATACAGGTAAATACCCGGCATACTATTTTGCGGGAATTGTTAAAATAAGTTAATTGGGGATTAAAAAACTCATTGATATGAATATCTTTTGTTCCGAGGCCCACCCCGAAACCAGTAGTTTTGGCTCTTTTATGAGCAGTCAAAGATACCTACTCTCTATACATGTATGAGAGTGCTCGTATATTGACATCGCATTTGATGTCAGATTGCTTATTTTAATATATAATTAGGTCTACAAACATTTGCCAGCAAAAAATATAAACTTAGACCCGTTAATTTGTATGTTCCCATACAACGGGTAGATACAGGTAAATACCCGGCATACTATTTTGCGGGAAATGTTATGACAAGTTGGTGGGGGATCGAAGAACTCGTCTAAACGAATATCTTTTGTTCCGAGACCAACCCCGAAATCAGTAGTTTTGGCTCTTTTATGAGCAGTCAAAGATACCTACTCCCTATATATGTATGAGAGTGCTCGTATATTGACATCGCATTTGATGTCTGATTGCACATTTTAATGTCTAGTTAGGTCTACCAATATTTGCCAGCAAAAAATATAAAGTTAGACCTGTCAATTTGTATGTTCCCATACAACGGGTAGATACGGGTAAATACCCGGCATACTATTTTGCGGGAATTGTTAAAATAAGTTAATGGAGGATCAAAAAACTCATTGATATGAATATCTTTTGTTCCGAGGCCCACCCCGAAACCAGTAGTTTTGGCTCTTTTATGAGCAGTCAAAGATACCTACTCTCTATACATGTATGAGAGTGCTCGTATATTGACATCGCATTTGATGTCAGATTGCTTATTTTAATATATAATTAGGTCTACAAACATTTGCCAGCAAAAAATATAAACTTAGACCCGTTAATTTGTATGTTCCCATACAACGAGTAGATACAGGTAAATACCCGGCATACTATTTTGCGGGAAATGTTATGACAAGTTGGTGGGGGATCGAAGAACTCGTCTAAACGAATATCTTTTGTTCCGAGACCAACCCCGAAATCACTAGTTTTGGCTCTTTTATGAGCAGTCAAAGATACCTACTCTCTATATATGTATGAGAGTGCTCGTATATTGACATCGCATTTGATGTCAGATTGCTTATTTTTCTATATAATTAGGTCTACAAACATTTGCCAGCAAAAAATATAAACTTAGACCTGTTAATTTGTATGTTCCCGTACAACGGGTAGATACAGGTAAATACCCGGCATACTATTTTGCGGGAATTGTTAAAATAAGTTAATTGGGGATTAAAAAACTCATTGATATGAATATCTTTTGTTCCGAGGCCCACCCCGAAACCAGTAGTTTTGGCTCTTTTATGAGCAGTCAAAGATACCTACTCTCTATACATGTATGAGAGTGCTCGTATATTGACATCGCATTTGATGTCAGATTGCTTATTTTAATATATAATTAGGTCTACAAACATTTGCCAGCAAAAAATATAAAGTTAAACCTGTCAATTTGTATGTTCCCATACAACGGGTAGATACGGGTAAATACCCGGCATGCTATTTCATGGGAAATGTTATGACAAGTTGATGGGGGATCGAAGAACTCGTCTAAACGAATATCTTTTGTTCCGAGACCAACCCCGAAATCAGTAGTTTTGGCTCTTTTATGAGCAGTCAAAGATACCTACTCTATATACATGTATGAGGGTGCTCGTATATTGACATCGCATTTGATGTCTGATTGCACATTTTAATATCTAGTTAGGTCTACCAATATTTGCCAGCAAAAAATATAAAGTTAGACCTGTCAATTTGTATGTTCCCATACAACGGGTAGATACGGGTAAATACCCGGCATACTATTTCGGGGGAAATGTTATGACAAGTTGATGGGGGATCGAAGAACTCGTCTAAACGAATAACTTTTGTTCCGAGACCAACCCCGAAATCAGTAGTTTTGGCTCTTAAATTAGCAGTCAAAAATACCTAATCTCTATACATGTATGAGGGTGCTCGTATATTGACATCGCATTTGATGTCTGATTGCACATTTTAACATCTAGTTAGGTTTACAAATATTTGCCAGCAAAAAATATAAAGTTAGACCTGTCAATTTGTATGTTCCCATACAACGGGTAGATACGGGTAAATACCCGGCATGCTATTTCGTGGGAAATGTTATGACAAGTTGATGGGGGATCAAAGAACTCATTGATATGAATATCTTTTGTTCCGAGGCCCACCCCGAAATCAGTAGTTTTGGCTCTTTTATGAGCAGTCAAAGATACCTACTCTATATACATGTATGAGGGTGCTCGTATATTGACATCGCATTTGATGTCTGATTGCACATTTTAACATCTAGTTAGGTCTACCAATATTTGCCAGCAAAAAATATAAAGTTAGACCTGTCAATTTGTATGTTCCCATACAACGGGTAGATACGGGTAAATACCCTGCATGCTATTTCGTGGGAAATGTTATGACAAGTTGATGGAGATCGAAGAATTCGTCTAAACGAATATCTTTTGTTCCGAGACCAACCCCGAAATCAGTAGTTTTGGCTCTTAAATTAGCAGTCAAAGATACCTAATCTCTATACATGTATGAGGGTGCTCGTATATTGACATCGCATTTGATGTCTGATTGCACATTTTAACATCTAGTTAGGTCTACAAATATTTGCCAGCAAAAAATATAAAGTTAGACCTGTCAATTTGTATGTTCCCATACAACGGGTAGATACGGATAAATACCCGGCATACTATTTCGTGGGAAATGTTATGACAAGTTGATGGGGGATCAAAGAACTCGTCTAAACGAATATCTTTTGTTCCGAGACAAACCCCGAAATCAGTAGTTTTGGCTCTTAAATTAGCAGTCAAAGATACCTAATCTCTATACATGTATGAGGGTGCTCGTATATTGACATCGCATTTGATGTCTGATTGCACATTTTAACATTTAGTTAGGTCTACAAATATTTGCCAGCAAAAAATATAAAGTTAGACCTGTCAATTTGTTTGTTCCCATACAACGGGTAGATACGGGTAAATACCTGGCATACTATTTCGTGGGAAATGTTATGACAAGTTAATGGGGTATCGAAGAACTCGTCTAAACAAATATCTTTTATTCCGAGACCAACCCCGAAATCAGTAGTTTTGGCTCTTAAATTAGCAGTCAAAGATACCTAATCTCTATACATGTATGAGGGTGCTCGTATATTGACATCGCATTTGATGTCTGATTGCACATTTTAACATTTAGTTAGGTCTACAAACATTTGCCAGCAAAAAATATGAACTTAGACCTGTCAATTTGTATGTTCCCATACAACGGGTAGATACGGGTAAATACCCGGCATACTATTTTGCGTGAAATGTTATAAAAAGTTGATGGGGGATCGAAGAACTCATCGATACGAATATCTTTTGTTCCGCGACCAACCCCGACATCCTTAGTTTTGGCTCTTGTATGAGCAAGCAAAGTACGTACTCTCTATATATGTATGAGGGTGTTCATATATTGACATCGCATTTGATGTCAGATTACTCATTGAAACACTTATAAGTATGTCTTTGCGCACCTCCCAGCAAAAAAATGATAATAAATCAAAGAGGCTACTTTTAAAGTATGATTAGTATGGTGGTTTCATATACTTTAATGTCAGATTTGACGTCTACCTGCATTTTAAGCATATTACAGCGCTTGTACACACTTTCGGATACGAATTGCGAATTAATTACTCATAAAACTCAATCTACCCACCAAATGGGTAGATACGGGTATTTACCGGGTATTTACCCAATCTACCGGGTATATTCCCAAATGGGTAGATTGGGTATATACCCACCGCCCATCTCTAAACACAACACATCACTTCAATATAAACTGCACATAGATAATGTACGGAAAGTTAAGTTGCTACTTGCTACACCCACCATGACCACATCAATAGAAATTGAATAGACCACATCAACAGAAACAAAAGTAACCAATGCCTACCTACACAATATACACCCACGCAAAGATGGCCTACCTATAACGACCTATCCCAAAATATATTGTAACTTGTACAAAAGGTACCCGAATATTCTATTTCTATTTTAAGTCTAAAAAAAATCAAAAGGACATTGGGAATATTGGGATCATTTCCTTCCTGCGCTGCGGTTCCTGTTTGACCTGAGACAAACCCGAACTTATTCATTAAACAGAAGTCAGAAGAAACATCTTACACATTTTACCACATGCAGAGTTTAAATTAAAAACAAAATCCCAAAATAAAACAGTAATTAATGGATCTGTAGTTCTGTCTATATTTTGAGAAAAAACACGTTTTCATTTCAAACTCTGCATGTGGTAAAATGTTTCTATACACATTTCGAATACCTATAGAAGAAAGTTTTATGCAAGGCCACGTAGCTAAAATCAAGACGTCAAAGAAATTAAAAATGTATATTTATAAAAGTGATTTAAAAAAGTTTTTAAACACTCTTTAGGGTTAATTAATTTTACGATCTCCGTGGTGTAGTGGTCATCATGCTAGTCCGCCACCCAGAGGTTCCGGGTTCGATCCCCGGTCAGGGCAAGTTGAAAAATGGCCTTTTTCAAATTGTCTTGGGTCTTGTTGACTTGAATGCTTTTCTATTTGTATTTGTAATAAAATATAGTATCGTTGAGTTAGTATCCCATAACACAAGTCACGAACTTACTTTGGGGCTAGCTTAATCAGTGTTATTTGTCCAACAAAAAAAAAATATCCCAAAGAAATTACATATAAATTATAATCTAGACGAGAAAGATACCTGAAGTCATCGCTGTCCTTTTCTACATTATTACACCGGCAGTATGCGGGAAAGGGATGTAGATCATGCAAATAAGTAATTTTTTGGGTACGTTATATACTTATATCATCATTTCAGCTGCATAACGTCCACTGCTAGACATAAGCCTAACCCAAAGATTTCCAAAATGACCGATCCAGAACGGTCTATATACGTATATACAAGCATGGAAATATAAACTTTAAGTTTTTCGAGATTATTACTAGTATTGTATATAGTTGTAGCTTGTAGACATGTAATTGGTTTGTCAAGTAATTTTTAAAAAGATCAGGAGTGCTATTTTTCATTTAAGGACTCATCGAAACACAAAACGTGTAGTTTTCCAACTCACCGCTCGCGTAAAATACAAATTGATCGTATTTTTGAAACCGTCGTCGTGTCAGCCAAAATCAATATTGTTTTACGCAGAAAACATCGATAATTTGTCTATGCTTTTCTAAAAATTCGAACATGAATAAAAAAAGCAACGTGAAATGGAACGGATTTCCCATGATTGGTTTCGATGACATATCTACGCTACAAATGTCAAAATTACGAGTGGTCAAGACCACTCGTGCAAATCCTTCGCAAACTACCGATTTAAAAATGCGCCCGTTTGGAAACGCTCGCGCAAACCCTTCGTAATGTGACAAGTGATTTCTAAAATACGTCTCCTGAAGTGCTATTTTTCAAACGCGGAGTCACCTAAACGAACGATTTTTTGTATGGAAAAACCATTCGTTTAGGTGACTCCGCGTTTCAAAAATAGCCTTTCTGATTCGCAATCCTTTTCAAGAATTAGCCTCTAGGAGAAGCTTTCTCTAATCAGATTTTAAAATAAGGTCTTACTTATTTAGATATTTTCAAAAATCCCATTGACCTTTATTTTCAAGCAAGGTCAAGCTTATTTGAGGAAGTGATGTCACAATGAAGATTTTTTGAGTAATGTTGGCAATTTTCACTTTCGGTACTGTACTGAAGCGCCATTATTGATACGTGGTGTCACCTAAACGACTGGTTTTTTTATACAAAAACCGTTCGTTTAGTGACTCCACGTTTCAAAAATGGCACCACTGTATTATATGTCACTGTCATCTACCAACGCAACAACTGGACAAAAACCAATAACGACGGTACTTTAAACAGAAGACATTGACAGTTGACAGATGTCATTGTTTTTTTACATCAGGCATAGGAAAAATGTAAATTTCGATTGATGTGTGTCGTCCGTCACTCGTCACTTCCGGTGTAATGTAATGTTTAAAATTAGGTAAATAAAAAATTCTGATAACACGTAAATTTTTTTATTCAATTCAGTTTCTTAAAATTGACTATATTTTCGATTAAAGGTACCATTAACACTTTTATATATTTTAGTTGACTACCCAATTTCTTTGCTTTTTCAATTTGCAGGAAAGCCCAGGAACCGGGGGCGGGGGCAGCTGCTAGGCAGCATTTTTGATTTGTGTAAGATAAAAAAAATGAACTGTCAATGTCACTGCGTTTTTATATTAGCTAATGTCAATGTCAGCCATTCACTTATCTCATTGGAAAAGAAAGGAAGAAAATGTTAAACCGCATGCGTTTTTGTGTGTGAATAAACAAGGATATTTTTTGGATAATCCAATCCATACTTCTATAATAAGATTCTATTCTACGATAACCTCAACATGCTGACACCGCGCTTCAAACTAACACAGGACGAAAATCATGTTTTTATCAGTGTTCATGCGCCGTATACAAACATCGGTGATACGGAGATTGATGTCGACGGTGAGAATTTCCTCTTCGTCTCCAGCCCGTACTTCTTGAGGTTACGTCTTCCCGGCAGGATACTCGACAATGATCGTTCGAAAGGGTCGTACGTATGCGACTCGGGTGATTTCAACCTTACTTTCGACAAGGAAACTCCAGGCGAGTATTTTGAGAATTTGGATATGATAACGAGCCTCCTCGCTCCTCGAGACATACCGGACATCAACCCTAGTCTAGTTGAGATGCTCGAAGAAGATGGCATCACTTTTGACGAGAATGAAAACGAGGGCACGGCTGACAATTTTGGCTATGGGTTTGGCAACAAAGTGACCAACGAATTCAACAATATTGGCAATGAATTTCCACAAATATTTGAATTGCGAGTCCCAGAACAAGTTTCAGTAGATGAACGAAATAAACTAAGAATAGAGTATGAAAATAACAAGTTTTCATCAGACCATTACTTGGCTGATTTCTATGATGATGAACTCATAAGCCCTTATGTATCGTCCAAACCATTTTGGGATTCGTCAGGATTCAACATAGATTTTACCGAAGAGGAGATTGGTGTATTGAAGGAGTTACCAAATAAGAATTATTTACTGAACAATAAGGAGTATAAACAGGTTTTGCTAGGGTTAGTCGATATTTTATATGGATATTCTTATGATAAGAGAACAACGTTGAACGAAAGCACTGTGGAGTCTAGTTGGACAATAAACAAATTGTCATCAACACTCAGTTGGTTCTGTGTATTTAATGATACGAAAGAGGTGTTAGTTGCTTGCTATAGACGAGCATTGATATATCCCATATTTAGGAACTTCGAATTGTGTCATGAAGTGAAAAATGACTTGATATCTTTGTTCCGTAAAGGTAAGAAGTTTACAATTAAATGCATGATAGAAATCCACCAAATGTTCAATTCAAGCAATGATGCTAGATATATTCTAAATCAATTATACATTAAAGATTATCTTATATTTATACAGAAATGCCGAAGTGATGAGTTAGAAGAATTAAGTAATAATATAGCCAATATACAGGTAACAAAAAATGAT
Organism: Acrobasis consociella; assembly: GCA_963555685.1. Classification (NCBI taxonomy): domain Eukaryota; kingdom Metazoa; phylum Arthropoda; class Insecta; order Lepidoptera; family Pyralidae; genus Acrobasis; species Acrobasis consociella. The sequence goes on from OY743127.1 coordinate 6,312,812, forward strand.
CTAGATTTAGAACTAGAAGAATTAGAATCTGCCGCTGAAATGGTTCAGCAAGATGAAATAGAGATTATGGAAAATGAAGTAGCATTGAAACTGGCTTCCATGTCACTTTTACCTAAAAGAAACAATGTTATTTTAGAACAAAGTGATGAGACATCTGAAAGTAATTCTTCAGATTCTAGTGGGGATTCTTCCGATTCTAGTAGTGATTCTAGCTGTGATTCATCTGATGATTCCTCAGATGAACTGGATTCTGATGATGATCCGTCATAACATTATGATGGTTCTTCCTGGTATTCAAGCAAAGGCTTGTAATTTGGGAAAATAGGTACAGTCCAGTTTTATTTCACAATTTTTAAAGGAAAGATGAGTAGAGCAATACTCAAAATGCTCTATTTTTCTTTTCTCCAGGAAACTTGTTACCTATTAGACAAGTTAGGGCTATAATTTTTAAATACATTTATGTATAGGTAGTCACTGAGAAGTGACCATATAAAAAAGCATCTATTTGAGAAAATAGATGCTGCATAGCCAAATGTAAACCAATAGGTTAATCTACAATTTTGACTAACAGTCTATTGAATCTTATTTTTTATTATACTTTATATTTGTGATACAGCTATCAATGTAGTAATGCATTTATTTAAGACTGAGTAGCCTAAAATATAGGAGTAGAAGAATGAAGTAGTTAGGTGTTTAGTACGGTTTTAATCTCGTAGTGTAGTCAGAAAAGGCCATCTAGTTTTGATCGGTTTAGACGATCATCATCAGGGCGAGTGTTAGGAGGAGCGGCGACGATGTTTCGACTGCTCCGCGTGAGTTAAACCGTGCTGGATAACTAGTTATTATGTCTCACGTTAGTATTACGTTGGTAATATAGGAATAAGTAGGTTAAGCAAAAAATTTAATTGTATTGCTTTTTTATATCCAAAAATGTATATTATATACTTGCAATAAAATATATAGGTTACTAATATGGCATTAATGTACTCAAATACAGTAATTAATAAAATAACTTGTATTGAAATCATAATAATCACTCATTTATTTTTTATTTAGAAGTCATAAATTTAACACTCCATGTGTTTCAAAAATATACTGCATAAACAATAAAAAAAAAATTTTTTTCATTCTATTTACTAACTACAGTTCTGCGAGAAGCCTACCTACAAAAGCCTGTTCGGCTTTAAACTTTTTACTTAGGATTTATCCGACAAACAGTAAGGGTTAGTGGCGAACATTCTGTTATATTCATTAAGAGACTTAATAACTTTGTAAATAATAAATAAATAAATAAATATATAGGGACAAATTACACTGATTGAGCTAGCCCCAAAGTAAGTTCAAGACTTGTGTTATGGGATACTAACTCAACGATACTATATTTTTTTATAACCAATACATATATAGATAAACATCCAAGACCCAGGACAATTTGAAAAAGGTCATTTTCCAACTTGCCCTGACCGGGGATCGAACCCGGGACCTCAGGGTGGCGGACTAGCATGGTGACCACTACGCCACGGAGGTCGTCGAAACTTTGTAACTTCATAAAATTTGTTGTAGTGCCCCCAGCGCAAGGCATAGTAAAATACCTACTGTGGATAAGTATACAGGGTGCAATTGAAATCATTAGCAATAATTTAACTTATTAACATACTCACAAAAGAATATTTTGTATGGTAATAACACTACAATTAATGCAGTAATGAGAGACGTTCGTAGTGAGAGGGTTAATCTGTACAAAATACTGTCATCTGGAAGTTGAAATAGGAGATTGAAGTAATAAAACAAATATTAAAACAGGGACTAGTTTATTGATAAAAGTGAAACAATGAAAATATCACAACATACCTATTAAACATAATTAAATAAGGCTTTATAAATACAAAAAAGAATATTGGAAGATTCATACTTTGGGTACAAAAATATAAAGAGAGGAGATACATGTTTTAAAACGCATCTTTGCGCGTCTGCAAATTACAAGTAAATGAAAACCTTCAAGTTTAGTGCATAAGGTTCAATTTGCTTTACCCTTTTGAATAGTAGATACAGTAACACCCTAAATTTCGTACTGGATACCATAATCGGGAACATTTCATTGAAATTTAAAAAATCCCAAACTAATATTATCTTTATAAATTAGGTCATTACCACAGAATGAATATAGTATTACATACAGAACGGAAACCCCTGGGGTCCCGCGCAATATGCGTCCCCGTTTCCCGTCCCTGCACCTCTGCACTTCTCCCCCTTTCTCGCCTTGTCGAGGCGGCTGCAGGCGCCGGCACCTCAATACGGGGGGTGTAAAATGTGTAAATGTAATAGAGCGAGAACGGGGGAGAAGTGAGTCTGTATCTTATACCTTTAAACGAGCATTTCTTGTATATTTATATGTGTATATAAATTTATTTCTGTAATCTCGGAAACGGCTCTAACGATTTAGCTGAAAGGTATAGGGTTTTCGGGGATAAACAATCAATCTAGATTAGTCTTGTTTGGGAAAACGCGTGTTTTCGAGTTTTCATGCGTTTTTCTTTCCACGCAGAATACGGTCGCTAATTTCGTCCTGCCGGCCACTGTCCGTCTGGTCCAGCGGGTTAAGACGCGGCAAATATAACCTAGGTAAGCAGGTCTTGCAAACTTGGGTACTAGCTATGCGCATATTTTATATACATGTACTCTCCACCACATATATAATAGTCAATATATACAATCCTGAATATGAGAACATACAATATTTCCTATCACCATAAACCATTATGCATGGGTAGTAAACTTATCATTATAATGTGAAAACATTAACTTAAATGAAAATTGCACAATAAATGCCTGAAGAAAAGTACTTCTATTTGAGAACCAATATGAGATATAATAGCCTGTCGGTAGGTAAGCTAGATGCAGAACATTTTTGAAGTGAGAAGTTTTCACTTCAAAAATGTTCTGCATCTAGCTATAGCATCTATTTAGGCGCGTTGGGCATGCACGAAAAGCATTTTTTGAGATGGGGAAGAAACCAATGTTACCGTAACGACACCAAGTTCTCACCTGTGTCGGCACTCCCGGATTGCAAGTTTTTTTTTTAAAAGGGTTTTATGCATTCAAGATGCAGTACTAACTACCGCTCACTTGGTATTTTTTCACCATTTTTTATTTCATTATTTAAATACTCCAGAGTTTAGTTAGAGATACTTGTTCGGACTTTAATTTTACTTTTCTATTGACAAGAGGAGACACAAAACAGAAACCACAGAGCTCTCTGGTGCCATTTTTAAAACGCTGAGTCACTAACGTGAAACTAGTCGATACTTTTTCCATACAAATTTGAGAGGGATTTCATCCACTGTTTTACATTGTCCTTCCAAAGTTAACATGATTTCGTTTGTCTCAATATTAATTTTGTCGGTGTGAATAAAGAATACTAAAAGTCTAAAAAGCCATTAAAAAGTTATGAGCCATCGAAGATTTTTGTTGCAAATTTTTACGCAACTTTCCGCGTAAATAAGTAATAAAGGAAGTGTGAAATCTCCAAAAAAAAGTCGGCACCGACACTGCTTAATAATCGAAGATATTAATAAACTTTATTCGTTATTGATTAATGCAGTAATTTTTGCATAATACCCCTTTTCCCAAACGATTTAACGTATTTTTACGCGCTCGGTGTGGCAGTATTTTTCATGCAAATGCTATGTTACCATTTACCTACTATTTAGAAAAGTTATACATACTATAAACTTAACACATTAAATAGCTTGTTTTAGTTTGCTTTCTTGAAATACTCCTTGCTTTCTTTGGGGTTCGGCTTGATCGTGTTGGCGTTCGTATCTGGGTTCCAGTTGGCTGGGCATACTGAAATAAAAAATATTTATTTATAATTGTGCCCGTGGGCCTCGCTCTTCGTGGTAATTTCGGGATAAAACTATCCTATGTCCTTCCCTGGATATTAAACTATGTCCATATCAAATTTCATTTAAATCGGTTCCGTGGTTGACGCGTGAAGTGGTAACAAACATACAAACAAACCCACTTTCGCATTTATAATATTAGTAGGATACAGGGTCATGCCTACCCATCGCCTTATTAACACAATTATTTCTCATCCTCGTCACTAGATGGCGCTATAGGTAATAATTAAAACATTACAACTTTCATTACTATTATTTAAATAAAGTAGTACTCTGATTAATTAAATATGACTTATATGAAAGGCAATAATACGTATATTCAACACTTTCTTTATCACGTTTTTGCTAGTCGAGTGTGCTGCCATCTCTGTGAGGCTACCCCGCAACTCCGTTATGCTTACTTACGGGCCCGTCAATAGTTAATATGGCGTTGTGTATCTGGGGGGTTACTCCAAAAGCGGTACGCAAGACGGACGTTATTCTGTACTAGCTGAACCCGCGGGCTTCGCTCCCCATGGGAATTCGGCATAAAGAGTACCCTATGTCCTTCCCCGAGTCTCAAATTATCCATAACATATTTCATCCAAATCGGTTCAGTAGTTTAAGCGTGAAGAGGTAACAAACAAATAAACAAATATGCAAACTCACTTTGGCATTTATAATATTCGTAGGATTTTATTTATTAGTACATATGCAGTGAGTTAGGTGCATGAAATGACTATGCGATATGTTATTTTTGTAGTATCAAACAACATTGACCACTAACATATGACGATAAAGTCTGATTTGGTTTGACATCGAAATAGAACGTCACTAGCGTACGACTAACGTAACGTATTATTTAATGGAGTAACTGCCCTGATATGTAGTAATTATACAATGTGGAAGGGATATACCCGCAATAATAAAATAACAGTAAAAAAAACAAAAATTCGATGTTCCCACACAAATTGCACGGGCGGCTGCACATTTTTGAATGGAATAGCCGATTTTTTTAATAGTTTTTGTCTGTTATTTTAATTTCATTATACTAATAGTCGTCTAGTACAGCCCGTGGTTTGGTTTATTACGGGTATGTTCCTTCCACATTGTATTATCTTTGGCTCTGTCTACCCCGTCTGCAACCCTTTCACCGCGAGACTTTATATCATTTGTCGTGCCCCCAACGCGAGATATTATAAATCTACTAAAATAAATGGATTTTTCGCTTTTCGTCAGAAACGCAACTCGACAGATACTTATTAAATAAGAAATAGTAAATTACTTAATTTTACTAGTTGCATATATGCATAATGACTACAAGCTTTAAATTCTATTTATTCATTTACTGTCGAGTCAAGATGCCTGTCTCTCAAGCTGCGTTTCTGACGACTTTCAAATCTGACGAAATGCGTTTCTGTCAACATGCGTTTTCTGGCGAAATGAGTATCTGACCAGTTGCGTTTCTGACGAAAACTGACGAATCCATCCGACGTTCCTGGTGGGTTAAGCTGGTGGGTGAACGGGTCGCGGCTCCTCGGAATGGGCCCGACAATGTTAGTCGGATAAATCCGACGTTCGCGGTTAAAGGGTTAATTGACCGAGCGAGCAAAGTCTCTAAATCGAGTTGGGGGCGACAACACATTGTATGTATGTTGTGGTCAAGACTTAAATTTTTTAAACCCGGACATTAAATGAAGCCCCGCCCGGACGCTCCCCGGACGCCCTCTAAACTAGGATAAATCCGGGGAAACCCGGATGGATGGCAACCCTATATGTAGGCAATATCAATAAAATTATCAAGTTCGTTGGGCATCAAAATCGGTTCAGTAGTTTTTGAAATATTAACAAAAATGTCCGCTTTATGTAGTAAAAAAAAACCATAGCGCGTTCTAACTTTCTATAGCGCGGGAATGATTTTATGTTACTAGTAGTTCGCCACGAACTTAGACCTCGCGGACATTTTTATTAATATTTCAAAAACAACTGAACCGATTTTGATGCCCAACGAACTTGAAAATTCTATTGATATTTTCTACATGCCTGCCAAATTTTATTAAAATCAGACCTTCGGTTAGCCTGTTGTCTGTACAAAACACCAGACACAATAGTAAAACAATGCACGTCGACCGGATTCCGGTCTGCTCACAGACGACAGTTTAAGCAGTTATCGCGGTACAAACATACATACTTACATACATACAATGTGTTTTCGCCCCCAACACGATTTAGAGACCTCACTCGCTTCAATCGCGAGGTCTAAGTTCGCGGCGAGTTACTAGTTTAGTAAAGTGAGCTTCGAACCTTCGCCGTGCTTGTCAGCAAACTGGAACGCCTTCACCAGCCGCAGCGTCTCGTCCACGGAGCGGCCCACCGGCAGGTCGTTCACCGACATGTGCCTCAGTATTCCGTTTCCGTCGATGATGAATAGACCTGACAAACAAACAGATTGTTCAACATCTTTGTGTACTTTGTTTAATTTAGGGTCAGTTGAGTGGTGATAGAGTGGAAAAATGCCCGAGCGATTTACTAACTCAATTGAAAAAATAAGACCGTATTAATGTTTTAAAATGACAAAGATGCCGCCTTTAATAGTTTATGCTAATAGATTAAAAAAATATTTTTGGGTGTCATAAAAAAATTCAACTGAATGCTACAGCGCAACTTATGATGCAACCGGGGACACAAAATTAAGTGCACATTACATACACAACGGAAACGAGTCCCGCGCAGTATGCGTCCCCATACCTCTCCCCCGAGCTCGGCCTGGTGTTAAATGAGCGGCTGCAGCCGCCTCTACGGGGCTACAACGAGGTACGGAGACGCCTATTATGGTTGAATTCACATTATAATGAGGACTTCAAAATTTACTTTTAGTAGATGCGTACAAAAGTCGGTGGGTAGATTATGTTGCGCCTTAGGAGATTCCGATCTGTATGTAATACTTACTAACCGGTCAAGACCCGCATGGCACCATATGGGCTTCCATTGTTTTACTTTTGTGTCTGGTATTGGCGAATCTCAAATACTAAATTCTGTGCTGGGGACGCTAAGATGAGAGTGTTCCCCCCTTACATACCTCGGAGAGCAAATCCATCGTCAAGCAAGACGTCATAGTCCTGCGATATGTTCTTCTTGTAGTCGGCCAACAGTGGGATATCCAGCTTTCCAAGACCACCATCCTAGAACCAGAGCAAAGCTTATCGTATTAGAAAAAGATCTCGACTCTTCATAAAGATTGAGCCTCAAGATCCCTCGGTCAGGCCTGTACTCCCCGTTTAGGTAATCGAAAATATACCTACAATATGACTATGCGCGCGGCGATCACGCCGAAGTGGTAAATACAGTGACATGAATCGTATGTCTTTAGTTATAAGAATGAAATTGGCTTGCAATTGCACTTCTAGGTATCTAAACTAAAAGGTGTCAAGTTCTGAGGCGAGCTAAATTAAGCTATATCGCTAACGATATTGAGTAGATATGTCTTTGAATTCCTTTGCTGAGTAAGACTTCTGTACGTGAGTACTGGTACTTATTCTGTGCCTCGATCATTAGAGTTGGAAGGTAGGAGGGTAGGCCTTTGCCCTGAATGGGACAGTAAAGGCTGAAAATTGAATTAGAATAGCTTCCCTACCCTATACTATACCACCAACCTTAAGAGTCGCCTTACCCTAGACCAAAATACAACTTTCCATAGTAGTCTACGTTTTATTTCGAAACGTCATGTCCGATTTCGAGAAAATTTTGCAATTTCAAAGATATTGAAACTATCTAGGGTAATAACTGGTTTCCTACAGTAAAAATTGAACTTGAAGTAGAATATAGTGTTTTATATCATTTTTGACCATTAGTATAGGAAACTTCTAAATCGTTATATTTCTTTCCACTTCATAATTTGATTGTACGAAACCAGTTATTTCCCTAGATAATTGCAATTTCTTTACAATTACCATTTTTTACCGGAATCTGACATGTGGTTTCAAAATTAAACGTAGACTACGTTTGTATGGAGAAGTCTAGGGTAACGGGACTCTTAAATCATATAACGCAAATGTTATTGTTTGAGAAATAAGCTTTATTTGTATTTTCAAATAAACAATAAATACAATATTTTCAATTTTCAGAAAAATATTTTAATTATAAAACAAGTTAAGAAAAGAAAGAAGATGTATAGCCAATCTCATCTCCCGTATTGCGAAAATTAGATAGGAACATCTAACCTTTTCTTAGACTCTTTTGTCCATCATATTGTGAATTTGGAGGAATGTTACTTTTTCTGTTACAAACGAAATAGCCCATCTAAATTAATATCTATTAGGATGAAGGTCTCGAAGTATACAGGTGCGCATAGTTGATAGCAATGAGTTTAACGATAAAAAAAGTGATAAGACAGTATAAAACTATTAAGTTACAGCAAATGTCTGTCTATTATTTATCAAATGTAAACTTTAGCGTTATCAAATGACCTCGTCTTTGGGCTAATTTGTATTACCAGTGTCTGATTATATTAATATAGATAGTAGTTACTGTGTAACAGAAACAAAATTAATCCCACAATTATTGATAAAATCTAGACATACGAAAAGCGATGATGGCTCAGTCAACTCATTAATTTTAACATCTTTTCCCATGAGGTCAATACTGGGATCTAATAAATATATTCGACCTCCTTACCCGAAAGTCACAAGTCAGCTAACTATGTATACAATTTGTATGAGAATATTAGAAGACATTTCAAAATTTGTGTTTTGGTTAGGTTAAAAATTTAAAGTTTTTGGAATACTTTGTAAGTTCTTTGGTTCCAGCTGATATTATTTTTTTATTAACAACAACAATAAAAAAATGTTTACAATATTATCATTGGTATCTAGCAATATCACCAGCAGGGGTGACGACAGGGTCAGAAAAGTATGATTGTATTTAGTCCGTCTTTTAAACTTACCAAAAATAATGGACTCATAGTTTACCAATAAAGTAAAAATTCACAATGATACGCAGCATCAAAGTTCCGGAGTGCCGCTTGGGATACGACGTCACCGCCAACTAAAAATCATACCTAGCCGTGACGTTATGCGAAATTTAAATGCGCTATATCTTTGTAATTTTTTGTTCCTCAGAGAAAAGATAAAATACGTGTGTACAATATTTTTTAATCGTCTAACCGATGGCATATTCTGTGCCGATAGGCCAATAATATTATTCCATGCCTATTGTGGACAATTTTTAACTTCGATGACACTATCTCGTAGTCATTTAATTAGGACAGATGCCTTTGATTAGCACATCTGTCTGAAAATCTGACTAGGACAATAGAAGGAAATCAACAAACCATTGACTTTAAATAAACAAGTAATTTGCAAGCAAATTATAAACCCCCCCTTTTGTCAAAACACCACTAATAATCAGTAGCAGAACTTCTAAAGTCATATCGGTGGTTCTGCTACTCATCACTTGATGGATACCCGTAGCGCTATCTATTATTTGCTAGAGAAAGCCCTGACTTTCAAGCGTTAATCCCCAACAACTTTTTTAAACGGCTCAACCGCTTTTTATCAAACAGTTAAGATCCACCGCAAGATTTGCTTTCCCGTAAAAAAACCGCATCGAAATCGGTCCGTCTGTTCGAGTGCTACAATGCCACAGACAGACATTAGCGGAAAACTTATAAAAACCCTCTTTTTTTTGTCGGAAGTTAAATAAGATACCTTTCTAGGAGTGTTGATCCAAGCAAGATGGCTGAACTCTGAGTCAGTGGAGACCCCAAGAACTTGGCAATCAATGTTGGCAAAATCTTTGACTCTGTCACTGAATGCTATCAGCTCAGTTGGGCAGACAAATGTGCTGGAATTGGAAGTAAAATGGGTTTAGTCACAAGTAGCGACACAAAACTCTAGCGCTGACCGTTATTGTGCGAAGTCAGAAATTAATACTGTACCCGTGCGCAGTATCTCTTCTACTCTTCACTCAGCGCTAAAGTTACGTGCCGCTACTTGCAGCTGTTAGAATAGAAACTATGTGGAAGTGTGGAAATGGGTTTTTGATAAGTACCAACTGATTGTAAGAGGGACCACTCATAAATGACTTTTTGACTTATTCTTGTCACAGTTGGTCGCAATTTTGAGACTAACTGTGATGAGGATTATTTAATTTTAAAAAACATGCGTGTGAAGTTACTACACCTTTAACTGATAAAGCTGGAAATATTTTAAAGTTTATTATTAGTTAAAATACAAATTTTGTATTGTGACGAACAAACCTTATTATGACCCCCTCCCGCCCCTTGTCACACAATGTCACATTTTATTGACCCCCTCTCCCCCTAAGGGGATTAAGATATGACATTAAGATGTGTGACGTAATTTATGGATGGTCCCTAAGAAGTGTTCTTCCATGCTGTTCTGGAAGAAAGAACTTAGAATGTACCAGCTGCTTCTCTTCCTATGCACCGTACAATGTTAAAGCAGACTGAAGGAATGGGAAATAACATGAACTATATAGGTGATGTAGCTAGCAACCTATCACTATATGATTTCTTTTCCCACCATCACAGTAAAAGTGGCCTTTGAATCTTGCAGACCTGGGCTGTCTACGTTGTAAATAATGATGTGATAGTATGCATGTAATTGTAAAACAAAAGTTGCAGCCTGTTTTCAATAAGCCGTGTGGTTTCCGGCAGAGTAGAATAGGGCCACTCCACGTCCTACCGTGGATGTTGTAGTAGGCAACTTAGTAAATGCAAGCTAAACCAAGCTTATAAACATGACACCGTCTGGCCAGCGAGGAGAGTGAAGGCCAAGTGTCCTCTGGCTGCTCTGGCCAAGTATTGTTCTGGTAGTACAGAGGGTCATGCTCCTGCAGTGGAGACAAAGACCTGATGATGATGATAATGATGATGTTGTGAAATAAAATATTATTTAGATTGTGGCACACCACACCAAACTTAGATGCAAGTCTTTTTGCTATAAGGTAATCAAACATCAGTGTTGGGAAAACACAACAAAATTTATAGTTGTTTGTTTTGATTTGTGTGTGAATATTATTACATAGTTCCATTCCATCTTATAAATTATCCAACAAAATCAGGTTCACATCTTGCAATATGCTAGTGTCTCAACTAAAAATGTCAACTTGTTTGGTCGGACAATGGTAATGTAAGTTCTTTCTCTCCCATTATTGACACAATATTGAAGGTTGGCCAAAGGCTCTGATATTAAGAAAATTTCAACCTTTTGAGAATTAGTTTTCCACTAGTCTGGCATTTATTTTTGATCTATGTACTATCATTCATTATGTATCATCATTTTTTTAAGTTCAATTTATTATTTTAAAAGTGAAGATTTGAAATTGGCACTTAGTATTTAAGAGTATGTTACATAGTAATAATGCTGTAAATCTTCCTAAGAAAATAAAATAATAAAATAAAATAAATTAACTAGGTGATTATTGAGAATAGTGAATTATTTCTTACAAAATCAACGGGTAGAACTGGAAACTCAGCAAAATTTATAGTTGTTTGTTTTGTTTTTGTGTGTGTAAATGATGTAAGTTTAAGATTGGTATACATGTATAAGTTACTGTTATAAATAATAGTACATTGTATTATTTCATTTTATTATAAAACGCACACTAAATTTGTAACTAGATTTAAACCATTATCCAACGAAATCAAGTTGACATGTAGCAATATGCTATTGCATAGACATAGATTTTTTTTACCTCAAGTCTATGTGCTATTGTCTCAACTAAAAATGGCAACTTGATTTAATTGAATTCCCACATTAAGAAAATAAAGTAAGTGGTTTTAGAGAGTAGTGAATAATTTCTTACAAGTCCAATGGGTAGAAGAATAGCACAACATATTTGCCAATGAAGTCTGAAAGCTTAAGTTTGTTGAACTCTCCATTGACAACAGCTGTTGCAGCAAAGTCAGGTGCTGGTTTCTGGATCTTCGGAGCCAATACTGCACTGGCTAGAAAGAAAACAAAGGTTTGACTAAAAATACCTTAATTGCAAGGAGGACATAAGGAAAACTTTGTAGGTTATATAATTATAACTTACTGTTAATTCTAAAACAAAGTACTTACTTGTTGAGAAATTAAATTTGTTAACAGTAGAAACCACCGGTGAAATGACCTGTTGCATTAAATTTGATTCATTATACACAGAATTTATAAATTTTTAATGACTAATTTGAAATTCAAAGGATTTTCTTACCCTACGAGTTAATTGTTTTAAAATGAAAGACATGGTGCTTAGATTATTTCTATATCTAAGTTTGCAAAATATTTAAACTGTTTAGATATGTACAACTTATTATATAAATTTTAATTTTAGTACGTTCGTTTCCGTTATTTTGTACCTACAATTACTTTATTTTGCAGAAATGACAATGACAACGTCAATTGTCATCTGTTTGACAGTGACAGTTGGCTTACTGAATTGTCAAAAGAAAAATTACAAGGCAAAGGGCGCAATCGCAAAATTAAATATGGAAGGTAGAGCCCGCCAGGGTAATATTGTTCTGTGAGGTAGAAATAGAAATAGAAAAATCTTTATAGATATGTATGTGTATAATGCCTCTTGTGTATGTACACAATAAAGCGGATATTCTTTAACTTGCTATTTAGCAGTATTATTCCCGCTTCACTGCTTGCAGCCCAAGCGGCCTGGAATAACCTATTACTGATTTTGTCTATTTATAAATAGTATAATATTTTTTTTCAAAACCTTGGGCACAGTCACAGTCTCACAGATAATAATTAATAATTACTAACGTAACCTCGGGTGGCCAATGGCCATTGACGGAGTCACTCAAGGATGCAAAAATGTTGGGAATTCGGGATACCTACTAACCAATACTAACTCAACGAAACTCACGAACGAAACTATATTTTATATCAAATTCCTACATACCCATGGTCTATAGTTATACCTTCCAGAGGTCCAGTAGGTGTACCAACATTTAACAAGTCCCGTAGGTACTTACTTATTAGTACTAAATTTTTGAATGGGTTACAAAAAAATTCGATGTAGTTAATTAGCTAAAATTTACTCTTCTCCAGCAAACAGTACTGCTAAACTACACAAACAAGTCTCTCATTGTTTGTTAATTAACATTACATTACACCCTCACAATAAAACTAGTATATGTACCTAGTTCATTAGTGAAATGGCGGGAATCCTACGCCATATTTGTTGTTCTAGCAGGCATGCTGAGATGGGTCGAGGTTTTTGCCCAGTGGGCGAAAACTAGGGCCGAATGGGCGGAAATAATTTTCGCCCGATTTACGCCCGATAAACGCCCATTTGTTGGACCGACAAAAACTTACTCGTAAATCTCCGTTTCAAGAAGGTATATTCTTAATATAATATCTTGAAATATAAATCATTTTAGGATAAAATATGATTGCTGTTGTTGCTAGGGGGTCTACTTTTATTAAGAAACTATTTAAAATTCATCAGCTTAACTATGAAACGATATGTATGCGATCATTATAGAGATAGATACACTTTTTTTTCGTGGCTAGAATAGAATAGAATTTATTTGCATTTGAAAAAGGGTACATACTTATGTCTAAATAGTATTCACAAAGTAACACCTACTTAATCAGCCATTAACAATAGCATGCAAATATTTAATAAACAGTTTTCAAATAAGCTAACAGTCTATGTCACAAATAAAATCATAAATGGATCATGTCATGATAATAAAGATACGTCAACAATTATATTAATATTAAGTATTAAAAATTTGTATTTCTAGTTATGTCTTGAAATTGAGAAACTCTTGCACTGTGTAGAAGCCTCGCTCACTAGCCAGTCAAATAGTTTTATTTAAAAAAACTTAAATGTCGTATTTTTGATGGAATCTGGTATCTTATTGTAAATTAGCCTACACATATTATAACAATTCCTTTGTAACCTTTCACTTCTTGGTATAATGTCCAAAGCTAGCCTGCTGCCATTTCTAGTATTTCTAGGAAACACTTCTCTAGCCTCTTTAAATAATTTATAATTAAGTTTCATAAATTTGGCAATTTCATAAATATAGAGACAGGGGAGAGGTAGTATTTTTAGAGATTTAAAAAGGGGTCTACATGAAGTGTCCGGTGATACTCTACATATAGCTTTTATACATTTTTTTGTATCTCTGTGCTATTTCCCCAAATAATAAGCCCATATCGTAAGACGGATTCTACATAAGCAAAGTATGCTGTAATGGCCGTGTTTCTCGTTGCAGTTCTCGTAAGTTTATTGAGGGCATAAGAAAAACTATTAAGTTTACTACATACACTTTCAATTTGTTTTTTCCAGTTCAGTTTATGATTTATTGTTAAACCTAGAAATTTTTCATTATCTACGCCTTTTAATAAATGTCCATTATGGGATGTATTCAATAATTGGGTTAAGTTATTAAAATTCATATAAAATGTTTTGTCAATATTTATTTTTAAATTATTATTCAGAAGCCAGTCAATTATATTTTTTGACGTGACAACGTCTTATAAATTGGTTTGCCGGGTGACATTTCAAGAAACTGCGTTACGCTCCGCTCACGTTATGCGCTCACAATGAGAGCGAGTGAGAGGCACGCCCCGCCTAAGAGCGAGAGAGACAGACATAAAAAGTCGTTGTCACGTAAAACTTTCGCCCGTATACCGACTTTACAGGCAACCAATTTTTTATTACATAGTTTATGTCATGTTCATGTTCTTGTAGAGTCTTTTTTTTATCTGTTGTTACAATAACCGATATGTCGTCAGTGAATAAGATGCTCTTGTGCTGAACAATATTCGGTAGGTCATTGATATACACTAAGAAAAGAAGAGGGCCAAGTACGCTTCCTTGAGGTACACCAAATTTATTTTCCTTATAAGAAGATCTATGCTTTTTTACTACTTTGTTTTGTTCCAATTGCGATATCTCTACTGCTTGTGACCTGTCAGTGAGATATGATTTAATCCAGTTTAATGCATTACCTCTTATACCATTTTTTTCTAATTTAAAAAGTAGTAAGGGATGATATACATGGTCAAATGCTTTCGTCATATCAAAACAAAGTACTGTTGTATATTTTTTATCATTTAGGCTATTCAATGTTGTGTTAACAAGATCAAAGGCTGCGAGTGTAGTTGATTTCATTTTTTGAAACCCATATTGATTGCAATTTAATACATTAAATTTATTAAAAAATGATGTAAGCTTATTATGCATAACCTTCTCATATATTTTTGATATGATGGGGATTAAGGTTATTGGTCGATAGTTATCAGGGAGGGTTCTTTTACCTTTCTTAAACAAAGGTTTAACTACAGAAAGCTTGAGTTTTTCTGGGAACGTACCAGTTTCCAGTGACATATTTATTAAATATGCGAGAATTGGACTAATTTCCTCTTTACACGCTTTAACTACCCGTGTACAAATATCATCGTAGCCTTCAGAATTAGTGTTGTTAGAGGTACTTAACTTTTGCCTAAGGGGTGGCTCAAAAGCCACGCTGGTAACAGTGTCACGCAGAGCCATACAGACCTCCCAGGCCATGTAGTATATCGGCGGGGGTGGCCCTTGAGCCCCAACAGTATTCATGCAGTCATGTAGACACCCAGTCATGTAGTATAGGATAGGGTACCACCGCCAAGTGTTCATTCAAAGTCATGTGACAAGAGCCTATCATCAAGAATTCAACGTGTAAGTGAGATATTGCTCATTTGAAAGGGCTCAATTAGCCCATTTCAAAAATATAGACATTACTAGCTGTTTCTCTGTGCTGCGATTGCATTCACTGTAGTGATGTTGCCATAGTGATAGCCTATCGATAGTATCGTGATACTATCGTGACCTCGAAAATCAGTCATACTATCGATAGTTCTATCGAAACTATCGATCCTTGACGATACTATCGATACTATATTATATATAACTGTTGAGCCGTCGATCCCGGTCACTGTCTTTGACATTGGTCGTTACTTAAAACCATGTCAGAGGCCTTTATGGCGGTTCAAAAACTCTGACACTCGTGTTGTGAGTTGTGACTGTTAGTCTCTAACACGCACGATATGAAGAACTATTGATACTGTCGATAGTATCGATTGATAAAAATAAGTAATACTATTACTAAAGATCGATAGTAACGATACTATCGATAGATTTGCCCAATCGATAGTCGAAATTTTTACGATACAATTGCTTGCTCATTAAAGTCAATATAGCTTATAGTTATATGGTTCATCTATCAATTCATTCTAAAAATGTTACAGTCGCAGTTTATTTAAAAGTTCCTTTATTATATTGGCAATATTTAGTCACGCACAGGCTAGCGTGTTATAAGCATTTTACGTAATACAAATATTATCGCGACAAAGTGGCATCTTATCTACCTACCTACCTTAAAATGTCCATAGTGTCACTCGTTCGCAAGCTCTTTTATACCGCATTTACACTTGCGTGTTCGCTATTCGCCTCGTCATTCGTATAAAAATGCCGACGCGAACTACTGCTTATACCGCTTTTACACATTCGTGTTTGCCATTCGCCTCGTCATTCGACGAAACATTCCACGAAACATTCGTGTACTGGACTGTCTACATATGCGTGTTCGTTATTTGCCTCGTCATTTGCCGCATTTACACATTTGCGCGATTCGCGCAAATAAGATAATATAATTACTAAGCGCAAATGTGTAAATGCGGCATTATAATATAAACCTAACATTAAACATGGTGTATATTTGTGTCCCTTTTACGACCAAGTGTTGCCTTCCCAGTTGATAGTATCGAAAATACGTCGATAGTTACTTAACCAAAACTATCGATGCTATCGAATCGCTTCAATAGATAGTCGATAGTATTGATAGTATCGACTTTTTAGTGGAGATTATACCGAAAGTATCGATACTATCGTTAGTATCGTGTCTCGATAATATTGAAAGTATCGACAAAGTTCAATAGTATCGCCTAAGTTTTACTCTCAATATGGCATCGATAGTATTGTAGCTTTTCGATAGGATTATTTACACTATCGATAACGAATAGTCGGGTTTAGTTTTTAAAACTGTATCTTGTTTGTTATTTATGCCTTAAATTCATAAGTCCTGTCATAACAATTGACGGTGATTTCGTTGGGATAAATTACCATCAATGTGTTTTTGCTAATGGAATCACCATTTCTATGGCATTAAAAACAAACAACTTTTTTATATACCATTATTGAGTCAAATCGCACAAAGTACTTGGTCAAATAAGTACTTATTTTTGGAATGTAAGTTTAACATTTAAATTATTTGCAAAGTAAAACATTTGTGAAATCAGTATTTTGTCAAATGATTACTTATAAATGAATATGTTTTGCAAAATGAAATATGCCTTATAATTACTTTTTATAATGTTTTTTAAATGATGAGTAAACCGGAAAAAATATATATCCGATGGCATTGACGCGCGATGGCAAATGTTACATAAAAAATACGCGCAAAAAACATAATTCTTTCACAGTCGGGTAAAAACAAATTATTTTTATTGAAAATGTATGTTTTTATATTATTTTATCTATAAGTATATATGAAGTAGTCATTTTTTATAAGATTAGAGTAAACGCCCTGTGAAATGGGCATTTATTGGGCGTAAATGGTCAAATATCGGGCGTATATTATTTCCGATTTTTTGCCTGGGCCGAAACCCATCTCTAGCATGCATGATCAGAACACTGTATTAATTGGTTGGTATCTTAATTACATACCTACGACTACGATATAATTGATGTGTAGGTATATAGAAGTTGAATTATTCGAAATTAACGTAGGTAGGTGTAACAATGCTTTTTTAAATGTTTTGTTTACTTGTTTACTTCCTTACAACCTTCTATAAGTTACAAAATTATCCGTTTTAAAAGTTACATTGTGTATCTCATTACCTACCTAATTTGCCTTCATTTGGTAAGTTGGAAGATAAATTAGGTTAGTTAGTAGGTACTTTTATTGTTCGAGACATTACCTACGCATTACTAGCGCTTTCGCAAGTGAAGCCTCACCGAGCGTGCTCCGCACTTGGTGCCCACAAGTGGCATACAAATTTCTTGAGCTCCTCCGTGCTTCGGAAGGCACGTATAAGTTATTCCCGGCTGTCATTGTATGGCAGATGGCAGTCATCAATCAAGCAATGTCAGATGCCTAGAGGCAGCTTGAAAAATCTGACACTAGTGTTGACCACTTAAAAACGAAAATAAATAACCGGCCAAGTGCGAATCAGATTCGCGTACTAAGGGGAACCCTTAGTGCGTGAATCTGATTCGTACCATTATCTATAAAAATCGCGTTTGGTGCATGGGAGCCCCCCCTTAAATATATATGTCGAAGCGTAATTTACCATGGCTGTATACAAATAGATTCCTTTACTTAGAATGGTTCGATGACGTTTGGCAGCAGTTCCGTTTCAATGTCATTTTGGACAGTTGACAGAAGAGAAAAGCGCGGGACTGATCTCCGAACTTCCAAGTTCGGTCGCACACTGTTCCAAAAACCCTTCGGACCTGACATTTTGAACTAAGCTCAGAATGTGACGCGTTTCGTTATTCTAAACGATAAGCAAAAACTGCCGTGTGGCAATTCCTTTTAGTTTTGGAGAAAACTTAAACTAAAGTTGTTCGATTTTTTTAACTTAGAAAGTAAAATATATTTTTTTCTACCAGAATAATTACTTTATTTGCCCAATTTTTCACATCAATTTATTGAGCGTTTAAACCTGTATTTTACTATTGCTACCCCTAGTCGAAAATGTAAGCCTAAAGCGAAATAATAATATTTTTCAATAAAACGGTTTTATTTAATATCTATTATAATTCGAGCTATTAGCACCCAAATATCTATTTAAAATGTAGAGAATTAGGCTGTTTATCTTTGTATAAAAAAGCAGCTGCTAATTCCGTGGGATCTCGGAGAAATTCGATTCTAAATATTTCCTGACTCCGAACCCCTGAAACTTAGAAATAGCAATATTTCATATACGCATTTGCTATGAACTTTTAGTAAGGACTAAATCTAAAAATACATTGGATTGAACGATTTTGACGTGATAACGTCTTTAAAATCGTTTTAGTCGGGTGACATGTTCAGAAACTTGTGTCACACCAAAACCTCACGAGCGCGATCGCAGGTATAACGAGAGAGAGACGGACCGATCTCCCGTCTCATCTCGAGCGCTGCCAGAAGACGTTATCACGTAAACATCTCGATCGTAAACCTACTTTACAAACAACCAATTTTTTATTGTATTGTATTTTTTAGATCTACTAAAGAACGGAAATTTTCCTTAACATTAGCAAATGTGGCAAAATATTATATTTAGTAGGATTTTTTTTCTTTTATATTTCAATTGAAATTAAAAAGTATTGTTGGTCACTGTTTTAGTATTTATCTTTTTCTTGCAAAATTATCGATTGTGAACTGTGACGTCGTCAGATTAAAATCCTAGATTGCAAGCATAAGTATTTAGTTATTCGTCTTCTAATACCTATATCAGGTTACCTATACCATTTCCATCAAACTCGCGATAAACTGCCAAACGCAAACTACGAAAGAGATAGTACTTCCACTACTCATTTCCGAAGAAGCTTCGATTTTTCCAGAGCTAATTTCTCCTCGTGTACTTGCGGTCATCTCCCACCCTTCCCAAGTCACACCTTCATCAAATGAATTAAATGAAATAACCTAATATAGGTGCTAGAAGACGTATAACAAAAAATTTATGCTTGCAACAATCGATAATTTTGCAAGAAAAAGATAAATACTAAAACGGTGACCAACAATACTTTTTAATTTAAATTGAAATATATAAGAAAAAAAATAGCTATTAAATATAATATTTTGCCACATTTGCTAATGTTAAGGAAAATTTCCGCTCTTTAGTATATCTAAAAAATACAATACAATAAAAATCGTTCAATCCAATGTATTTTTAGATTTAGTCCTTACTAAAAGTTCATAGCAAATGCGTATATGAAATATTGCTATTTCTAAGTTTCAGGGGTTCGGAGTCAGGAAATATTTAGAATCGAATTTCTCCGAGATCCCACGGAATTAGCAGCTGCTTTTTTATACAAAGATAAACAGCCTAATTCTCTACATTTTAAATAGATATTTGGGTGCTAATAGCTCGAATTATAATAGATATTAAATAAAACCGTTTTATTGAAAAATATTATTATTTCGCTTTAGGCTTACATTTTCGACTAGGGGTAGCAATAGTAAAATACAGGTTTAAACGCTCAATAAATTGATGTGAAAATTTGGGCAAATAAAGTAATTATTCTGGTAGAAAAAAATATATTTTACTTTCTAAGTTAAAAAAATCGAACAACTTTAGTTTAAGTTTTCTCCAAAACTAAAAGGAATTGCCACACGGCAGTTTTTGCTTATCGTTTAGAATAACGAAACGCGTCACATTCTGAGCTTAGTTCAAAATGTCAGGTTCGAAGGGTTTTTGGAACAGTGTGCGGTCGGTCGGTCGGTGGAGAAGTCTGAAAAAGTTGTAAAACTGCTTTGGAAGTTTATGGATTGAATCGGTGGTGCCTGCCGTGGTGTTGAACTATGATTGTGATAAGATTAGACGTGACTTCGTTATTCTGTTTATCGAAACATGCAGTGGAAATGCGCGTTCCGTGAATTGACTTATTCATCGAAAGTTTCTAACTAAGTACGTCGGGATTCCTGACTCCTGACTGAAAACCCTGGCTCTATATCCTTCACTTCGTTATCAGAAGTGGGATAGACTTCATGTCCTCTGCGGGAATTTGGTGAGATCGTTTCATATTATTTATACACCTATATTTTGATTTTTGAAGACTGGGTTTGTTACATGTACAAATTGCAACATTGTCTATAAAGTGTAACATTGAGTTCAGAACTAATTGACCGAGCGAGCGAAGCGAGTGAAGCGTCTCAGTTTCGAGATTAGCCAAAAATTCTTTTGTCCGTCTGTCTGTCTGTCTGTCTGTCTGTTCTCGCCTACAGGTCGCATTTCTTATCCGATTCTCATGAAATTTTGTAAGCAGGTTCAACAACTAAATAGAATTTTTTTGTCGAGCCAGTTTTTCGAAATTTTTCAAAATGGCGAAAATATGGGGGTTTAAAATTTTAAAACTGTCATATATCCGCCAATTCAAAATATTTTCAAAAATGTCATTAGACTTTTTTGTTGCCATTATAAAAACGCAATTTTTTTATTTAAACAACTTTTTTGTCTGGTCAACTTTTTTGTACGTTATACTTGAATGGGCTTAGGGTGACTCGCGAAGTCTAGCTGACTAAGCCGTGAGCCCGTGACGGATATAGGTACAATACAAATCTTCTTACAAAATACATATACTGAAACTATTTAAGGGCGAACTTAGTCCGGGTTACTGAACAACTTTCTTAAAAATGCATGTCTCTCGTGGGAATCAAACCCGCGACTTCCGAGTTATAAGGCCAATGTCTTGACCACTATTTTTAAAAAAAGAAGGAAATTGACAAATATTTGTTGCGTACATTCAATACCATATAATTCGCAAAAAAACAATAAGTAGATGTCCAACAAAAATTTCAAAACTCTTAGAACTCGCTATGGTTTTTTAGGGTTCCATAGCCAAATGGCAAAAACGGGACCCTTATAGATTCATCATGTCTGTCTGTCTGTCTGTCCGTCCGTCCGTATGTCACAGCCACTTTTTTCCGAAACTTGCTTGCTTACTTTGCTTGGTAGTAGAAGATATAATCGCGAGGTCTAAGTTCGTGGCGAACTACTAGTTATTATTTGTTTGATTGTTGTGTTGCAGTTAAACATTCGATTGGTTTGTTGTTTACTGTGGAAAACTCAGCACAATTATTTTTTGGAAAGGCCACTGCCAACTCAGCGCTGGTAGAGTTTCGCGCCACGGCTCTCTTAATGACATTATCTGAAGGGCTCTGGTCACCATTCACATACCTTGTACCCTCAAACCTCGGGGTATAGAGACATGTACACACAGGCTCAGATAGCATGACAACAACATTAGCATTGTTATGCTCAAGATATTATTATTGTAATGTTAGTCACAAATACACAAGGTAATTAGGTTGTTTGAATGTGTATTGTTTTTTTACAAGCGGTCACATTCAATGTTATTTATGATTGTGAGAACTCGGTTCATCTTGAGAGAACTTAGTGCTACCTACTTCTGTACTTGAGTTATTTGACCTTATGTCCATATGTCAATGAAGTTGGTATTTTAATATTACATTGACCATAGAGAATTATGATAGGCATTCTAAATGTGTGTTTATCATGAAGTTAACAATCTAACTTCATGGTGTTTATTCTCTCCAAATTTTGCTGCAATTTTGAATAATTTACATGTGCTTGTTTTTCCCCAAGACAGTTAGTTCTTCTGAAGCCTAAAAAAATGATGGTTAACTAGAAATATTTACTATGATTTATGCGAATTACTCACTTATTTCAAGTTTTTTTGTTAAATCATCTGATGGATATAATGTCTCTCTAGTTTTAAAACGAGTTTTCGCCAAAAAAGGCCACTTACTAGACTGAATACCCTGGCTCTATATCCTTCACTTCGTTATATATATTATTTTGTTTTTCGTATTTGTTGTTATAGCGGCAACAGAAATACATAATTTGTGAAAATTTCAACTGTTTAGCTTTCGCGATTCTTGAGATACAGCCTGGTGACGGACAGACAGCTAAGGCTTAGTAATAGGGTCCCGTTTTTACCCTTTGGGTACGGACAGAACCCTAAAAAACACTGACAGCAATGATTGTCTAGAATTTTTATTTGAAGCCTCGTTTTTATAGAGAGCATCTTCTTTTTTATGTAAAAAAAAAACAAACAAAACGCCATTTGACGACTCCCTCTCGACGGAAATTATCCAACGCCGGTAGACGTTTAATTGCTTCCCGATAGGCGTCGTAAGTCGAAACAGTTTCCAATTGCTAGGCAGTCCAATTTACTTGGAATTTTCTTTATACATTGTTTACTATCAGTACCTAATACTTTTCAGTATATGATGATTATAGAGTTTCGCAGTCACTATTAGGGGTCCGAAAAGTATGATTGTATTTAGTCCGTCTTTTAGATATTCTAAAAATAATGGAATCGTATTTTCCAGTTTACCGAAAAAGTATAAATTCACAAAGATACGGAACTTGCGACGTCACACTTAAGTAAATCGTATACCCAGCCGTGACGTCACGCGAAATTTATAAGCGCTGTATCTTTTACATTTTTGGTTTCTCAGAGAAAAGAAAAATACGTGTACAATATTTCTTAATAATCTTACCGATGGACCAAAAATATTTTTCCATTCGTTTTGCCTATTACTGTTATTAGTATGACGGGACTTACCGCGACTAATAGCGTTTCTTGCCAGATATTTCGACGACCCTTCTGCCGGCATGCTCGCTGGTCCCGTACTACTAATAACAGTTTTCAGTATGTAGGTAAGTGTAAATAGCGTAGCTCATACTCCGACGACAAGAGCCAAAGCGCGCCGGCCAAAATTTGCCTTTTGTAGCGGGAGCGAGGTGATATGCTCGACCGCCACAAAGGAAAGATCTTTCCGCCATGCATTATGTTGCGCCTGGGGAACCACGGCTCCGACGGCGGCGTATCGTCTGAAGTTGTATATATAATCAGTTGCAAGTGTTGCAACCAGAACTCTGAGATCGAGATGTAGATTCTGCTGGCGCCATCTCGTATGATTCTCGTATGTTTCATTGTTGTTTGTGGTATTCAGTTCTTAGTAGTGGCGTAGAGGTCGCCACACTTTGATACTTGCAGTTTGTCTATGTCACGGATATGAAGGCTTTCACAAATGCGGGTGTTCTTTATTCGGTCTCCGCTTATAGAATCCGGATATCCAGTGCGACGTATTATGCATCTCTGTGACACGCAGTTCTGCTTGGCTTGTACCGTTCAAGTAAAGTATTATTTGTTATATGTATGTAAATACAAATATGTATTTGTTATAAAATATATGAGTTCGTATACCATAGTCATAACAAGTCTCGAATTTACTTTGAGGCTAGCTCAATCAGTGTAATTTTTCCCTATGTTTATTTATTTACTACGAATACTCTCACATCCTAGAGGCGACAGAGCCTAGGGCTATGAAACCCAAAGGTATTAACAGCGTGAAAAGCTTGTAAACGAAATCAAATAGTTACGGCTATTGACACGCTTTCTTCAAGATCTGCGCCCATTTCTTTGATCGGCTCGTAAGATTTGCGCGGGAATGATAGAACATAATTTTTTAAAACTAAATACCGACGTCATCCCCAATCTACACAACCGTTTTTGATAACATTTCTATAGGACCAACTCGCAAGTATTTCAAACAAAAAGAAAATTTTACAAATTGGTCCAGGCTTCTTCGAATAATCGGTGAACATACATAAAATAATTGGCCAAGTGCGTGTCGGGCCACGCGCAGTGTAGGGTTCCGTAGTTGCGAATGCTAACTTTGAGTTCATGCCACTCAAAACGTCTAAATACTAATTTTCTATATTTGTATGTAATTTTCCTTTTCGGTACATTTAAAAAGTTGATCGCCTATAACTTTTTAATTTTTAAACCCTACTTAGCTCTGCTGGGTTGACACTTGACTATGACAAAATTTTGCACTTTTTAAACCAAATATTTCAGAAACGGATCCTTAAATCGAAAAATGATGTTTACAAGCTCACAATATTTTTGAAAAACCTATTCAACGATAATCCGCACGATGGGGTAGTCAAGATAAAAAAAATGGACTCTCACTTTACTTGTATGGCAGCTACCCTAAAAAAAATTGTTTTCGTAATTTTATTCTACGACTTTTTCGCCATCATCAATATACATATCCATACCAAATTACAGCTTTCTAGTACTTATAGTTTCTGAGCAATACCGCGGACGGACAGACAGACAGACATGGCGAAACTAGTCAAGATAAAAAAAATGGACTCTCACTTTACTTGTATGGCAGCTACCCTAAAAAAAATTGTTTTCGTAATTTTATTCTACGACTTTTTCGCCATCATCAATATACATATCCATACCAAATTACAGCTTTCTAGTACTTATAGTTTCTGAGCAATACCGCGGACGGACAGACAGACAGACATGGCGAAACTATAAGGGTTCCTTGTTTACTAAGGAACCCTAAAAAGATCGCGACGAATTGATATCCTCCTCGTTCTTTGGCAGTGGGTTAAAAATTGACAACCTATTCTATAAAAAATTGCTCACTATAGGAATAGGTCTCCCATCAAATATGATTGAAAACATGATAAATCGATCCGTATTCGGGATTAGATAGTTACGGGGATGGTTATGGCTACGGGATATGGATAAAGTGACCATTTATCATATAATAAAAACCGGGATATTATAAGTGTATAATTGTATATTTAATTAGCAGGCCCATTAGCAGGTTAACAATTTAAAATAACTAAATTGTATAATGTTCCTTGTTCATTTAGAAAAGTGTAATTCAATTAAATTTTTAATAAAATAATTTGTAAGTCTGTTTTATTCAGTATAAAAAATTTATTACCTTTACTATTACAATGAATTACTGTTCACTTCAATATTTATATACACCCTATAAGGCATTATACCATTATAAATCGAACCACAGGCTAGACACTAGATCACTGTATAATGATAATAAAATAACAGTCAAAGAACAAAAACAAATTTCGACATTCTCATACAAATTGCCCGGGCAGCTGCACACTTTTGAATGG
The DNA here is from genome assembly GCA_963555685.1 of Acrobasis consociella. Classification (NCBI taxonomy): domain Eukaryota; kingdom Metazoa; phylum Arthropoda; class Insecta; order Lepidoptera; family Pyralidae; genus Acrobasis; species Acrobasis consociella. The sequence continues at coordinate 6,338,445 of OY743127.1, forward strand.
AAATGCCGATTTCTTTTTAGTTTTCCTCTGTTATTTAATTTCATTATACTCTTGTGGTCTAGCATAGCCCGTGGCACAGAATATTCATTACGGGTATGTCCCTTCCAAGTTGTATATTCAAACTAGGTAATAAAATAAAATATAATATTTCTGTCTTAAATGAAAAATAAAACTAGGTACATAATTAAAATTATTTTTATTATGTATAAAAAGTTAAAATTGTACATTTGCCACAAAGTTAATTCGTCACTAAAAAAAGTATGCGTAAATTTGCCACACGTTACGAATAAACTTAAAAAAAAACTTGTTTGTCACGTTTAACATCGAGAATTGTAAATTCGTCACATCGATTATTTTCTTATAGACAGCAAAAAAATTAAACAATAATTGACTTAAAAACATGTATTTCTTTAATCACCGTTTTAGGTTTTCTACTTTACATCTAACACAAAAATCACAGTTCAATTTGATGGATTTTCTTAAAACGTTTGCTTGTTCCACTAAAGTCACCATCTGTCACAGGAAGAGAACACCGAAGTATATTATTATACCATGATGGTTTGATGCATTGACCGATAGGGTTGGTTGTTACGCCTAGAAAGAGATAGTTGCACCGAGCAAGCGAGCGCATGATTGCATATGCAGAAGCGCTGTCTAGTATCTATGTTTGTATCAATTTTCCCAGATTATCTTGTCCTCATATAGTTGCATACTTTAAACATTTGCAATAAATATCTATATTTCATTTTGATCGCTAAACAATCACTTTGCTTGCGTCGATACTTTACTACTTGTGGCAAATTTACAGTAACCCGAACCTACCTGTGACGAACTAACACAAAAGTACTTTTTAATGCATGTGACGAATGTTCAATGTATGAAGTTAAAAAAACGTGAAGAATTAACTTTTGGGCAAATGTACAACAACCCTTAAGATTTTACCCGGAGCTTTATTTGGAGACAACATTACACGTGACCGGAAAAAGGGACAGTCTCGTTCAAGATAGGACGTGTGGTCACTTTAGTTACGGACTAGTTGGACGGACACGCTCATCCGTCAAACTGATAAAAGTAATAATATTTTGGGACAGCCGCGAAAGGCATCCATCACCAGCATCACACATTGTTATTTATTACTTTTTTGTAGTGTTTTTAGGGTCCTTTTTGAATTGAAGCTGCAAAACTAAGTAGTTATATAATTTGCATGCAGTTATACAGTTATTTTCATTTTTTGAAATAAATTCATAATGGAAGAGTTGATAACTGAAGGTGAAAAGTTTTAGGAAAAGTATAAATATTGTACAAAAATGATAAATAAAAATTAAAATTAAAATAAGTTTATTTCATTAGTTACATTAACAATATTGTTTGGTCCGCATAGAGAAACACCGAGCGCACATAGCCCACTGAGCGACCTTGAGCCTTCTTATCAGACTCGTAGCATACAAAGTCAAAATTATTTATTTAATAAGTACAGTATTTTATCTCAAACATTTAGAATCGCACATAAAAAGCAATAGTTTAAGTAGATATATTTTGTTAGTCTCTGTACTGTATAACATACTTATAAGTTGCATATACAATTTTATATTTATTGAAATTGTAAAAGATTTCCAGTTTTCGGTATGTGTGTACATTTTTTGTTTTATTTACAGCAGCACACTATTGTACTGTACACTCATAGATAATGACGGGAGAACGAAATGTTTTGAAACGAAAAGATCTAATTTACAAACTCTTATCTTTTTATAATTTTAACAAAAAATTCTGTGTCAAAAATGTCAGTTAAAATGTACGTGGTTAAAACCATGTTAAAACATAAACCATAGACAAAAACAAACATAATCAAAGAAAAAGTAAATATCGATCTAGTTATTTTTCAGTGTCGAGTAAAGCAAAGTAAATGAATATTATGTAACCTTGAATAGGGGAGTTTTTGGCGGGAAGTCAAGGGGTCCAGTTGGAGTTTGCTTTAAATTGTTTTGCAAATTGATTCTAGTGGACTTTATAATATGAAATTGGTGTAGTTTGGTGTTATAAATGCTCATTCTCATGGACAATATGTGAAATGTTTAAAGTGGACAGTCATAGTGCGGTTGTAGTGATATTTATTTGCGGACTGCGGTGGGCGTCTTTGGGCGCCGTCCGCCACTCAATCGGCTATGAAAACCAGTGGACTCGTATAGATTTGTCGCCAGAAGCTCCCGTGAAGCAATCAAAGGACCTATACCAACCTTTGATTGTATAGTTAAGGATTTAGGATTAGGAATATAAAAGAGATATTACTAGACACTGGCAAAATAAGCTTCAACGAAGTTTGATCGCCATAATCAAGAAAAGAAAAAAAAAACCTTGAATAGAATTTTTGATATTTCAACAATTCAATTTAATTTTTAAATAACTGAATTGCAATTTCAGGAAAAGAAAAAAATACGTGTCTCCTGCTTTTCAAAACGCTATTTATTAAGAATAAAAAAACATCAAGGAAAAAAATTTAAATGTTGTGATTTTTGGAAATCTAACTGACGGATTAAATATAATAATATTTTTCGGACCCAGTCTTATTTCTAATACCAACACGAGGTACACGAGCATCAAGTGAGTGAGGAAGAGAGAGCATCTGAAAGTTGTTAATATTATTTATTACAACCATTTATTTTTGTGTAGTACAACTAATCCCGTAGCCCAGTCTTTTACCAAAAAAGAAAAAGCGTTTGCGTTGAAAGGACCGCTCGGATGTCTTGATCTCTTAAAAGGCCAGAGAAATGTCTTTAGGCTTATCTACCAATCAGATTACCTAATTGAATGGGCCAGATTGGAGCAATTGCTTTGTTCCCTTTCATACTACTTATTTAGCTACGGGAGTATCCAATGGCGTAGCGTGGATTTCAGCCGCTTAGGGCGGAAGAATATTATGGCATTTCATTTATGGCCGATTTATTATATTTATACTTCTTTGTGGATCGCGGGGGGTGGAGGTGGAAGATACTAGTCGCGCTCTAGTCTGGTATTTATATTGTTTAAGTTAATAACAAATATATTGTTCGAAGTAGTGTATCATCTTTAGGTCTTTTAAGTCTACACTGCAGGAGCACGACCCTCTCTGTACCAGTAGAGGTTTCCGGCAGAGTAGAATAGGACCACTCCAAGTCCTCCCGTGGATGAGGTAGGAGGCGACTAAGGTAATACAAGTTAAACAAAGCGTTTAAACATCAATGAGTCTTCTCCAACCAATCTGGCCAGCGTGGAAAGTGTAGGCCAAATCCCCTGGCTGCTCTGGGCAAGTATGGCTCTGGTAGTACAGAGGGGGTCGTGCTTCTGCAGTGGAGACAAAAAGACCTGATGATGATCATCATTTCTCGCTCACCCAAAGATTTCCAAAATAACTGATGATCAAAAGCAGTCTGCATCCATCCATATACTATGTATATGCGGACGATCAAATATCATGAAAGAAGGTAGCTTGATCGTTCAATAGGTATAATTATCATTCCGCGTTTCTGAGACTCCCTGTATGTTTTTATAAGTAACCTACAAATACCTATAAAAATATCCCAAAAGTGGTGAAAAGTTGGCACCAAGTGGAAAATATCAGATTGGGATAAGCATGTAGGTAAGAAAGCCTAATGCGTACCTATCCATGTTTCCAAATAGCGATGGATTAAGTCTCGTACGAGGAGCAGCTGTAGTAAATCACCTTTGGTCACCTTCAGTCAGTTATTTATAGGTCACAGGTACTTAATTCATTCACTGAATTCTACTACGTGGATACTAGCATAAATTCTGTGATGTGTGATTCATACATACAAAACTATCACGTCTTTATCGATATCGATATCGATCGATAGAGCGTAGGGCTGCAAGACTCAAATATCACTTTTAGCTTGATGTGAGCAAGGTGGATAAGGAATCAAAATAGTGATGAGTTGCTAGCCGCATCGCGTAAAATGATTCGCATTTTCGCCCAGATCGGCTCTAACGATCTGCGTGGGAAGAGAAGCAGCTGGTACATTCAAAGTTTTTTTCTTTTCCCCTAAACCAGCATGGAAGTTCTACTCGTATATTACCAAGAAAGCGCAATTGGCATGTCAAGTAATTAATAAAGTCTAATTCGCGAATCATTTCGAGGAATAGCCTCTAGTAGAAGGTTTCTCTAATCAGATTTTAAAATAATCTTACTCTTATATTTGCAAAAATCCCAATGACCTTCATTTTCGAGCGAGAACAAGCTTATGTGAGAAAATGACATTTGCAAATTCCACATTCAGTAATGTATTGTATCGTCACTGTCATTGTCATCTGCACAACAACCTGACAACAACCAACATAACGATTGACTGTAATGTTTAAAATTGTATAAAAAATTCTGATAACACGTAGATTTTTTTTTATTCAAATTACTTAAAATTTACTACTTTATTACTTTTATTAAACTCACTTACAACACTTTTATATTCTTTAATAGACAAGCCAATTCTACTCGTCGATACGCGCTTCGCAACGACCACTGCTAAGAAGAAACGGCGAAATAAACTCATTTTGACAGTATTGGTCGCCTACTCGCCAGAAGGTTTCGAACATAATAACTTGTCCTGGACCATTATAATTCAATTATCTGACCATAGGTACATAAGCTTAAAGATTTAAGGTAAAGATATAAGTGGCGCCCTCATTTGAAACAAATTCTTTAATTGTAAATAGGGTTAAAATTATCATTTTGCAAAATGTTAATTTCTCACAATGATAATGTGTTACCTATAAAGCGCGAAAGCACAACGAACGTGGAAATCGAATCACGGGCTGTACTAGATCACTATTAGTATAATAAAATCAAAATAAGTCTAAAAAGTAAAAAAAAACAAAAGTAAGACTTTCCCATATAAATCGCCCGAGCACATGTACGGAAATGCCGAAATAGTCTAATCTAACATATATATGTACAAAGAACTTAAAGAATTAAAGTTTATTTTTTATTTTAATATTATGAAACCACTTTAAACTAGCTTTTTAGGCATGCCTGTGGGTAGTAAGTACTTATATTTATTTTGTGCCTGTGGTTTTGGTAAGTACGTACAAACGAAAGCATTTTCGACGATTCAAACTTTGCAATAGAAACTAGTTTCAAGGGAACTATTTTACATTAATAGCTTTTATCCGTATAAAGTTTGCGCAATGAAAAGTTTATTGAATACGCTTCTATAAATTCGGGGTAAGCCAATAAATGCATAAAATTATATTATTTGCTTTTAATTTCGTTTATTCTCTTCCATGCTGGTATGTGAGAAAAAACTTAAAAGAAAGAAAGAAATAAATAAAAGCTTCATTCGGCAATAAAACCATTAGAATGCACCAGCTGCTTCTCTTCCGCGCAGATTGAGGGAATGGACCATTAAGAATGCGAATTATATTAACAGGCGAAGAGGATAGCGACTTATCACTATTTTAATTCCGTTTTCCATATTTATATTTTTTTTATTAGCAGGCATATTCTTGCCCGCCGTCACGTTAAAATTGGCCTCGCGGCACCTGATTGCGGTCTGCATAAAGCCGCAAGACCAAAAATGCTCTGCCTGCCCTAATAGGAATAAAGACGTGATACTGTGACTCAGTTTTAAGGTAATAAAGTCCACTTTTTAAACCCTTTATTATGGCACGTCCGCAGAATATAATAAACTTAAATTGAAAATACCACTTTAATCATAACGACTTTCACTGTTCCTCGTGAAATAATACGGTAAATCCGAGCGGACGTAAAATCAATTTAGTATGACAGGCATTTTTGGGTCCTACCTTCACTGTTTAACCATTTTAGACTCTCCACCAACAAAATAAAATCGAATTTCGTTTGCAAATCACAGCCAATCATAGTCAGCAATATGATAGACACAGGAAAGTGGCATGAAAGGGTCTAAACGAAAAGTTTAATGAAATAACCGTCAAAAGTTAGCCGTGGATGCCAGCCAGACCACATCAAATTGCTAGGTTAGTACGCCTGAGGGTTAAGGTTCATGTCCATACCACCCATAAACATACGGGTTGATAGAAAGATACACATGGTAGAAATGTTAGTACTTGCAACTTTTTAACAGAGTATACTAAAACAATTTTTAAGATTACTTAGATAAACAAGTTTTGTTTGATTTTTGATTTGATTCCGGTGCAGTAAAACATGATAAGGAAACCTGCATATTAGTTAATACGCGCGTAAAAATGACTGTTGTCTTTAGATGACAGTTATAGAATTACGTCAGATGACTATTGATAGCTCGAAAAACTACTATGACGTATGTATATTATAGTATCATTTTTAGGCTACGTTTCATCCTCGGATAATATTCTCGAAAGTCGTGCACAAATGAAGACGGTAGTTGGTATAGAATTTGGATGTATCTCACAGGTAGCGTAGGCTAAAAACAGGATACGGAAAGTGAAAGAATGTTTCTTCTTCGTTCCTTTAAGTCAACGTTAAGAAATGGATCGACGTTGTACTGTACATGACATGCCTAATCAATGACCGGCGCGAGTTAATTCAAAGTAAAGCAATAGATGAAGTGGGCGAGCGCCCTAATAGTTAATAGACAACCTACGAGAAGTTTGCGAGGCTACAATCTACATTTCGTGATTGGCTTTCATTCTGTACATAAGTAGATACAAACATATTATACTCACAGACACAGAACAGGCAGAACTTTGCTAATAAACTACGTGAGCTACACTTCAGTCATTTCGATGTACTGAGTGCTTTTTAAACTACATTTAGGGGTTTCTTCTGATGAGAAACTATCTGTGTACTTGTAGGTAATATAACTTTACCGAAACTTCGGCTTATTTTAGGCTTTGACCAAAATCTTACCTTCAATCGGATAACCTATTACCTTCCCTTTACCCTCATTTGTTCACTTTTCGTGTGTGTACCAAAACTGGTGTCAGATTTTTCAGGACGCCTAAAGGCATACGACATAGCTTGACGACTGCCATACAATGATGACAGCCGGGACCAACAGCTTATACGTGCCTTCCGAAGCATGGAGAAGCTCGTAAAATTTTTACGCCACTTTTGGTCACCCATCATGCGATGCGGGACATGCCTGGTGTCGCTTTACTTGCGAAAGCGCTAGTAATACGCACTCCCACCGGGCCACCGAGCTCTTCTACCTTCATAATATTAAAGTCAAAGTCAAAGTCAAATTCATTTATTTATCTTTGGATATTTGTATCACTTGATAATTAAAAACTTCACAGCTAGACATCTAGACGCCTAGATAGATGTTGCCTGTAAGAATTGCTTCGGCGATAAGGCCGCTCCTCTGTTGATTTCATCATCATCATCATATCAGCCACAGGAAGTCCACTGCTGGACATATCTGTTGATTTAGCAGGTGTAAAAATAATTGTTGTATTGCCGTGTGGTTTCCGGCAGAGTAGAATAGTGCCACTCCGAATTCTCCCATGAATGTCGTAGAAGGCGACTTAGGAAATACATACATACATAATATCACGCCGGTTTCCCACAGGGCAGAGACTATGGACAAATAAATAAACTTAGGAAATACAAGCTACGGAAAGCTTATAAACGTCAATGAGGCCTCTCGAACCGGTAAGGCCAGCATGGAGGATGTAGACCAGGTCCTCTGGCTGCTCTGGCAAAGTATGGCTCTGGTGGTACAGAGAGGGTTGTGCTCCTACAGTGGAGACAAAAATATTTGATAATGATGATGAAATAATTGTCATCTGTATTTGGGACACAAATCAACTCAACAATCAGCAACATAAGGTTGTGTACTGTACTGTACATACATATAATTGGGTTGAGTTCCAGAGTTACAAGCTCAAACAAAGTTTTACATTAAAAGTTAGCGCAATCGTTATTTGCCCTAAAAATTTGGGGATGGATTCAAAGCTCAGAGTTTCAAAGTTGGCAGGATATGTAATTAAACATTTGTTTTCGTACGCAAAGATGAGAGATTACCTGTTTGTAAGTAACGAAGTGATTTTGGATACCTTAGGCCATGATTGAACTAGGAGATATGATCGGATTAGAACAGAAACTAAAGGATTACTAGCTGTGCCCGTGGGCTTCGCTCCCCGTGAGAATTTCGGGATAAAAATATCCTATGTCCTTCCCTGGGTCACAGAATTTATAATAGTATTACACACAAAACGGAAACTCGCACCGTCCCCCCCGCAATTTGGCGTCTCCGCAACACCTCTGCTTTTGAGCCAAACGGTAGACCAAAAATAAATAATCCTTGGATAGGTTTGATGAGCAAACACAAGATGCTGTTCGGGACCTTCAGTTTTTACGTGCCATCCGAAACACGGAATCATCTTTCTTTTCAAACAAGCAGGTGATTCTAGCCTGCAATATCCTAACCAGACTGAAAAGAAGTTTTTACAAAGTATGCTTACCAGTAGGATTCAACCCACAACCTCCGGATCACAAGGCGAACGCCTTGATGGCTGGACCACGGAGGCAGACAAGTTGAAAATGTTAGTAATTACACCTGAAGGAGTAGGCAAAGTCAAAAGAATCATTTCTATGCTTATTCCACGAATTTAGCTTCATGGCTTATTCTGTCAATACCGGCTGTATTCGATTTTATAGCTACGTCAGTCTCAGATGTAGATCGAAATTTAAACATGGACACAGAATAAGTACTATTACTTATGTACACAAGTCTTACTCAGCAAAGAAATGCAAAGAAATATTTACTCAATGTAATTAGCGATATGGTTTAATTTAGCTGGCGTCTAAACTCAGCACTTGTTTGTTTAGTTACCTAGAAGTTTCTGGAATTCTGGAAAAAGATTCATGTCACTGCATTTCCCACTCCGGAGTGGTCGCCGCGCGCATAGTAATAATGAAGGTATATTTCTATACCCAAACGGACATGAAACGACTATATGTATTCAAAATAGGTATGAACGTCAAATTATATAAATTATTAGTTATGTTGGAACCGAGAATATTTGTAGCATCAGAATTGTCAAATGTATTTGATAATGTGTAATTTTGTACTTATTTATTTTATTTGACCATGAATTTGTAATTTGTTTTCATTATAATGTATTGTATTTTTTATACCTTTAACCGAAAGTCAATAAATACTTGTTTAAAACAGATTATAATCAAAAATACGAATAATTATTCGACAATGTCGATGTGCAATGAATGACCAAAATACGGTGGTATACGCAATCGGTTTATCAAACTAGAATATTATTTCGCCGCTTTGAGGTGGTATTAATTTTGCCCGCTCATTCACTGTAATTCAATTCATTTGATGAATTCGAATTGGACCCGTGTTCAGAAAGCACGGAGCGTAAACGAGGATTTTGTCACGTACAGTGATTTTGGGCTTATGTTTGAATTGTTTGTGACCATGCTACCTATAGTAATAGGCTTAAGAACCGCTGGTTTGACGTTCTCAAGGGCAGGGACTAGCTCTGAAGGTCCGGGATGGCAGGGTATGTATAGCAGGGATCTGCAAAATAAGGCCTAGGTGCCAGTGCTCTTAACGTTAGTATTATATTGTTATAGCTCCAAAAAACAAACGAAGTGTACTATAACTTTTTATGGTATACTATAATTATGATACAGTAGCGTGCATTTTATACAGACACATAGAATTAGTATACCCTGTGCCACCCTAATATATTATCGGATACTAGCGAAAAATATGTTTTGTTTGATATGCATCCGTTCTCGTAATTTAGGTAAGATTAGTGCCTATTGTCAAAAATATTTGTGCACGTATATCTATTATCTAAACTATTATACTTACTTAGGAAATGAAAAAATGCTAGAAAATACACACGGTATGTTCGTTTGATGACAGACAGCGAAGTCTTAGTAATAGGGTCCCGTTTTTACCTTTTGGGTACGGAAACCTAAAAATAAGTGTCAGTTTTATTCCAGTCATGTTGCATTATCCGCGCCGACGCTCCGCTTATGAGGCGTGAAATCTAAGAAATGTTTCACAAAAGCGTTCTTTGATATTAATTTATTAGATCAAAGATTACAGCTTTTAATCACCTTTTCAATCGCCTAAATGTTAATTAATCTGTCAACATGCAAACCAAACTCAATCTTATCTAAGTTCCAAACTTCAGATTATTGTGTCAAGGGACTGTGCGGGTGACGTGGAGTGTCCCCTATTTCGTCAGCTATGTTTATATTAGATTGTCGCTTGCAATCGCTGTAAAGTGGAGTCTTAACTTGCCAGGATACTTGAACTTGCCTCTTCACATTTAATCTACAGGGGAACGGCTTACGATGTCGTAAAGATATCGATTTCGATACCAATTTCATATTTTTACTTACGGACGTGTAACGAAAGAGTAGAATACTGTTTTTACCATCTCTATCCCCCCATGAGTGTCGTTAAAAGTGACCAAGGGAATTTATAGGTGGCTAGACCTCAGCAGGGTTTCAGTTGCAGTGGATGCAGGCCGCTTCCGATCGGTCGTTTTCAAAATCCTTGGAGGAGGCCCATGCCACGCCTACCTATCGCCTTATAATTATTTCTCTTCCTTGTCAGTAGATGGCGCTATAATGTAGTTGGGTTGTCAAGTAATTTTTAAAAAGATCTGATTCGCAATCGTTTTCGAGGAATAGCCTCTAGGAGAAGCTTTCTCTAATCAGATTTTAAAATAAGGTCTTACTTGTTTAGTTATTTGCAAAAATCGCATTGACCTTCATTTTCAAGCAACACAACGTAGATTTACATAGATGTGCGTACACTACAGACAAAAATTAAAAATTTTTGCCTTAAAATAAAATTATACAGAATAAAAAAAAATGAAACAATATAAGCAATTACAATACAATTTTTGGTTTTTGTTACTGAGTGTATTTTATACCTTCATTTCACCCCTTCTTTTTTGTATATATCTAAGGTACATATGAAGTACAAGCTGAGCATAAGCAATTAATTATATCTAATTGGATTATATATTCGTTGTTCGGAATAGAATGAACCGCTTCGCCGTTCGCGCCATCTGCAGCTAGAACCAGTTAGTCTTATGCCGGGCGGGCCCGGGGCGCGGACGGCGAGAGGGGTACTGGCAGTGGCGTAGCTATCATAGGGCCAGGTGGTACAGTGCACCAGGGCCCCGGAGCTCAGGGGGCCCTCTAGCCTCAGCTTTGAAAAAAAAAAAGATAAATTTTAACTACCACTGGTCTGTAGCTTATGTCACCACTGTAGCTTATGCGGCTAACATATGGTGCTTATAGGTACGCCAACGGAGATAAATGATAAGGCGTGTTCGATACTCTAAAGTAAAATGTCGAATAAATAATTTATTTACAAAATTCGGGTTTATATACACTCGTTCGTTATAGACAACAGATAGCCAAATACGGTCGTGTTCGCGTTCCTGTGTTGTGATTGGCTGGCGCGTCGCGCGACTGCTCCTGTGTCCCGATATTATTCCCATATTTGGTTATAGCTGACGGCGCGTGCAAATGCTAGTGTTGTATGGCCAAAAATGGAGATGTTTTGTAGCTACTCGATGTATGCATGCTGTAGTGTGGCTACAGGACTCCCTCCTTAGCGAAAGCGTACCGGTGGCTTGATGACCCTTCCGGAGCGAGTTTGAATCGCAGCGGGAAGTGGCGCTGCAGGAGGTGCGGCCGGGATGCGTAAACAGAATCGCGCGGGCGGCGGTGCTGCTGGATTGCAGTACTGTGTGATGATGAATCCGGGAGTGCAGTGTCTTGAAGTGAACTATCTTGAAAGTCTTCTAAAATGTAGGCGGGCTTCAGTCGGTCGATCGAAATAGTTGATTGCCGGTTCGGTAGTTGCAGTTTGAATAGCTTATTGGTTCGTGAAAGTACTTTGTATGGGCCTTCGTATGGAGTTTGGAGTGGTTTTCGTACAGCATCTGTCCTGATGAAGACGTGGCTACATGTTTTTAAGTCGTTGTGAACGAAAATCTGTCTGCTATTTCGATGTGACGTCGTTGCGGTTCGCGGCTTGTTGTCATCTATTATTTTGCGTAGTTTTTCGACGACGTTGTAGTCGATATTGTTTTTTGGTGATGGCGAAGTGGTGAAGAAGTCTCCAGGAAGTCGTAGATTGCAGACATAAGTCAATTGAGCGGGCGTAACTCCATTTTCACGTAGGGCGGTTCGTAGCCCCAGTAGTACTGTTCCGAGTTCGTTGACCCAATTGGTACTTGAGCTGATGAGTTTGGCACGGAGCGCAGCCTTCAGGCAACGATGGAAACGCTCCAGGTTCCCATTTGACTAAGTATGGTAGCTGGAGGTTCGATTGCGTTGGCAGGTTGTTGCAGTTGAGGTTCATAAGTTTGGTGAAAAGTTCACTTTCGAATTGACGGCCTTGATCGGTGGTGACGGTGATAGGACATCCAAATCGTGTGATCCAGTGCTCCCTTTTTCTTCCATTGAACACATGAAGATTTTGATAGAGACGACGTATGGATTTAGCCTACTAGGGATGATTCAACTCACTGTTTCCTATTCTTATTCCCAATCAATAATTTTGAAGGCCAATATAAGTTCAAACTACGCGGAAAGAGGGGAGGAGGGCCTGATTCTCTCCTTATGCACCAGGGCCCTTGTCCCCCTAGCTACGCCACTGGGTACTGGGTCAAATTCGCGGCGCGGACGCCGGCGCAGTCCGGATTCAAGGCATCGTGCGCGAGGCCGCATACGTTTTTTGCTCGGCTCACTCGGGAGCCGCCATTTTTTCTTATTGGTAATGGCAGCGCATTTACGCCATGGTGGCTTGGCGCTAATTAAGTAATTATAGTTTGTTTAATGTAGTATAGGTCCCATTAGTTTGGTTTGTTGTTTGTAAGACATGGTGCCATAGATTAAGTGCGTTATAAACGTAAAAACAGTGTATTTGTCCAACGTTTGGTAGACTACGTAACGTGGCGTTACATAACCACGGACTCATTGTTATAACATAATTGCCCGTTTAAAACGGATGTTTCGTTGGGACTAAATTGATTAAAGCCAGAAATAACCTAGGGTTTGTGACGTTTGTAAATCTATACTTATGAATTGTGATAAACATATAAATCGTTATAAAAGTCGTAGCATGGCGTAACGTATGAACTCGCGTGTTTGGTTATATGTACCTAAGTGAAAAACAGTAACGTTTGTGAAAACTATCATTGTGCAGTGGAGTGCTATATCTCGTCATATTCGTTTGGGGCGACGTAATATGAGCTCAGGGTGGGTGATTAGGGACCCAGTTTGTTTACCTCTGTCTTGTGGCCCGTGAAGAGGGTCCCAGACAGTCGCCAACTCGGAAGGCTTCGAGAACACGCCGGACGAGGCCGTCCGACTAATATATGAACAGTAAGTGATAGAAATTAAGTTTGCCATAGTCCATAGTCTGTAATTAGATGTAATTAGTTTAAGATATTTAAGGTTTAGGTTAGAATTAGGTTAGAAGTTTGTCTAGACCTCATCTAGACTGGTAGCAGAGCTGCGTTTGTTTGTTTGTTGCCGGATGAAAAAGTCTGCCGGGCCGACCTCCGCGCAGCGTACCGTAGTTTTTAGTCAACATTCGTTATCTCTAAACTTTAATAACAATTTTAAAGAAAAAAAATATGTCTAATACAGACTGATATCCTCTCATCTGGCAACAGAGCAGAATCTGTCTGACATGCATTGTTTTACTATTGTTTCGCAGTTTTGCGCAGACGACAGGATATATAATATTCGGAAAGGTCAAACGCTTTTTGCGTTTAAAAAGCCTTTTAAAACGCAAAACGAGTTATGAGCATTATCTCCGAAAACTGTTAGTAGTTATATAAAAAGTATTTACGTAGTTTATGTAAATATGTAGTTTATTAGGGAATAATTTGTATATTTTTGTATGTATACACTTTGATATTACAATATGTTCCTTACTTTTTTTTTAAATTGCCGTACCCAAAAGATTGCTTCCTCAACATCACCTGTTCGTTGACTGGTAGAAAAGGCCTCAGGCCTGAAGTCCGCCATTTACATGTATTGCAATAAAGTTAAATAAATTAAAAAAAAAAACTTTCCTCAAGAAACATATATCAATATATGAAAAAAAATTGGCCAAGTGCATGTGGGGCCACGCGCAGTGTAGGGTTCCGTAGTTGGAAATGCCAACATTGAGTTCATGCCACTAAAAACGTCTAAAACGTCGTAAGTATCTATTGAATTTGATTGAAATTTTCCTTAGGGACGTACACGTGACATTAACAAAAAATTTCCCTTTAAACCTAAATATTTCAGACACGGATCCCTATATCGAATAATTGTGTTTACAAGCTTACAATATTTTTGAAAGGCCTATTCAACGATACCCTACACTATTTATTTGTAGAGAAAAAAAGTATTGACTACCTGTTTACTTGTATCGCAAATACACAAAAAAAATTTTTTTCCATATTTTATTTTACGACTTTTTCGCCATGATTGATATACATATCCATGCCAAATTACAGCTTTCTAGTATTTATAGTATCTGAGTAGGACCGCGGACGGACAGAAAGACAGACAGACATGGCGAAACTATAAGGGTTCCTTGTTTGCTACGGAACCCTAAAAAGGTTCGAAAATTATATAGGTAGTTTGAAGGTTTTTGTTGATTCAGTTTTTCGAAATTTTTCATAATTGTGATATTTATAAAGTTGTCAACCCCAATAGGGTAAAAAAGTTTAAAAAAAATTGTTACCCTTATTAAGACTCTACTTTTTTGTCTGTACAACTTATTACCCGACTAACTTAAACGGGTCAGCATGTGATAGGCTGTAATATTTATTAAATTTTCTGATATGGATATTTTTTTAGTTTACTTTGAATTCTTTCCGGTCGGTTTTTATCTATATCTATACATCTATCTATAATAATAATAATAATAATAATAAAGCTTTATTTAATTCCACACAAAACATTTACAGTTTAAGTTTAAGTATATATAAATGCTCAGCAATATTTAAGAAAAAAGTAATAAAAAGTTATATGAATATTGAATAAATGTAAGTAGGTACTTAATGCTATCTAGATTTTAAGTTTGTATGGACCCCTTTCGGGTAAAAGCCTCCTCCAAGGATTTCCACTTGTCTCTGTCTCTTGCGGACACCAACCATCTTCGTCCCGCCACTTCGACTATTTCATCAGCCCACCTAGCGCGAGGCCGGCCTCTCGACCTGGAGCCACGTGGTCCCGTCCATTTTATTATTCTTTGTGTCCACCTATCGTCTGTGAGTCTGGCCACATGTCCTGCCCATTTCCACTTTCTTTGCAGTGAAAAAGTAAGTGCATCTAAAAATTTTGTCTTCTTGCGGATGGCTGAATTTCTCACTCTGTCTTTTAATCTTATACCAAGGCAACTTCTCTCCATTCTTCTTTGAGTTGTCTGTATTCTTGTTCTGGTTTTGTGATCGAATGTCCAGGTTTGGCAACCGTAGGTGAGACATGGTAGAATTTCGGAGTCCATAACAATTTTTTTAGTAGGTAGTGGTAGTTGAGATTTGAATATTTCCTTATGAGCCCAGTACTTCCTCCAAGTAATCGCTACTCTTCTGTCTACTTCTTCAGCAGCTCTATCTTTACTAAAAGAAATCTGTTTACCTAGGTAGACATATTCGTCTACGTATTCTAGAGGTATGTTATTTACCGAAATAGGTGACGCTTGGTGGTTAGTCATGACTTTCGTTTTATCAAGGTTCATTTCCAATCCAACTCTTGTACTAGCCTGGTGTAAATCGTTTATCATGTTACTTAGTTTGTATGAAGAATCCGAGAACAAAATGATGTCGTCGGCGAATCTAAGATGGCTTAGAAAATTCTCGTTTACACGGATGCCTTGGGTAGACCATGGTAAGGCCTTTATTATATATTGTAGAACGGCTATGAAGATTTTTGGGGAGATCGGGTCACCTTGTCTCACACCTCTGTTTATGTTGAATTTTTCTCCTACTCTATCTAGTTTAACTCTACTGGTACTTTTGATATAAATGTTTTTTAGGATATTTATATATTTTTCTTCAACATTTTGAGATCTCAGTGCTTCCCATATGCTTACATGTGATATAGAGTCAAAAGCTTTTTTATAGTCTATGAAAGCTATGTACAAGGGTCTGCGAAATTCCAAATATTTCTCAATCACCTGGTCGACGACTTGAATATGATCCGCTGTGCTGAAATTGCTTCTAAATCCCGCTTGTTCCATAGGCTGGTGTGCGTCGATAACTGACGATATTCTTTCCAGCAGGCAAGAGGCAAACAATTTATAAAGACAAGGCATGAGACTTATTGGGCGGTAATTCCCTATGTCGGCTGGATCCCCCTTTTTATATAGTAAGATTATTTCAGATTCGGTCCATATGGATGGCACATACTCTTCTTCTAATATTTTGTTAAATAAAAGGGTTATTGGTGTCAGTAGTAGAGTCCTAGCAAACTTAATGTGTTCATTTGTGATACCATCTGGCCCAGGGCTTTTCTCCGATTTCAGCTTCATTATTTGTTTGAGGACTTCATACTCTGTAAACTCTTGAGTTGGAGATGTTTTGGAGTATTGATTTGTATCTCCCGTTTCATTTAATGTATCTGACTGGCTATACAGTTTTGTGTAAAACTCTGTGGCTATTTTTACGATCTCCACACGGGACTGACTTTTGGTAGAGCCCGGTTGTAGAGATGGAATCCATGTCTTTGTTTTATTAAGTTCTTTGTAAGCTCTTTTGGCGGATCTAAATATTTCAAGGTGTCTTTGTATAGTGTTACTTCTGTACACATTATAGCATCTTTTTATTTCTTTGTTTGTAGTTTTGTAAAGTTCTTTAAGTTTTTCTTTATCATTTCTGTTCAAATTAGACTTATTTTGTAGTTTAGACCTTTCTTTCATGAGCTCTAGTGCCTTTTCTGATAAGATATTTTGCTTTTCTGTTCCTTTAATGTTTTTTAAACTTTCTAATATAGAGTTTGTGATTTTTAGGCAATATTCTTCGGCTTTATACTTTTCGTGTGACGTTATAAGTTCAGGTACAAAACGGCTTAGGTTTTCAAGGTAAATCCCTTGCTCTTCCATTGTTTTCAATGTTTTTGATGTGTTTGAAAAATTACGTCTACTTTTTCTCATTGTCTTCAGATGGATAGTAGCTCTCAGTAATCTATGGTCTGATCCGAAGGGGAATGAGGCTAGTACTTTAAAGTTAGTAAATAAGTGTGGTTCAGTAGACATAATGTAATCTATCTCATTTTTAGTCTTTTTGTCCGGAGAGATCCATGTCCATCGGTTTTTAGATTTCATCTTAAACATTGTGTTCACAATTTTCAGGTTGTACTCAAGTGCATATTTTATTAGCCTGTTTCCACGAATGCTTCTCTTCCCATAACCGTATTTACCGGTTACTGTATATTCATGTTCTTTGGGTATTCCCACCTGCGCATTAAAATCGCCCATAGAGATAATGTGTTTAGTAGTGATAGAGTCGTGGGCTTTTGTCATGTCTGCATAGAACTTGTCAATTTCTTCTTGGGATGATCTTTCTGTGGGCGCGTATGCCTGTATTATTGCAAAGAGTGTATTTTCTAGTTCAATTTCTAACACACAGACTCTCTCTGATATTCCGGTAAATTTTTTAATATTTTCTTTATATATCTTTTTCACTAGGAAGCCTACACCGTAAAGACCCTTTGTTTGGCCTAAGTAGTACATAATATAATCGTTGTCTTCTCTGATATTCTCTCCTAGGCGGCGAACTTCACATAATCCTACTATATCGTGATTAATACATTGTAGTGCTGCCTTTAGCTCTATGAGTTTAGGTTCTGAAGATAGTGAACCTACATTAAAGGTACAGACATTTAAAATTCTTTTATTTTCCTTATTTTTCCTTGAAGGGTTTTGGTCTAAATCTCCCGCGGTGACCGGCCGTACTGGGAGATGTGGAGGGAGAAGAGGGTCCAACTGTGGTTGCTATGCCCGGTTTTGTTGTGACTGTGAAGGCTTTGCTTGGCTTTGAGAAGTATCTGTCTGAGTGACGAGTAGCTTTGGTTTCTGTAAGATATAGTCCTTTATGTTGGTAGCTTTATTTTTCTTCGATGGTTGTTTATTCTTTTGTTGTGATTTTTGGCCGCAAGCATCCGATGTCTCCGGGGATTCCGACAGGTTCCTCTTATTTGACTGGTTGCGAGGGGTTCGCTTGTTGTTGTTTATTATTATCAGCCTGTCGTATTTAATAAAAGCGGTATTGCCTGCATCCTTTTCAATCTGTAGCTGCTACATCTATCTATACACATGATAAAACAGTAAAAATAATTTGTCATTTAGTATTTTTGACTGAAATGGATAGAGGGAGGCCTAAAAAGAATAACAGATTGAAGTGAAAACTTCTTTAGCGGCGTTGTGCACTTTTTTTGGAATGGGTAAAAAATCTAAAACTCGTGTCAGGACACGTGACCCTGATCGAAAATTCGTAAGACGGCGCAGGGCGCTTGCGCGAATGATCGTGTGTGTTTATGTTACAGCGTGCTAATAAAATGTCATGTTTGTGTACGATAGCCCAATAAATAAATATTGTATTCTACCACATAAATGAGAGTACTTTTATACAGATAATTAAAGCAATTCGTGCAAAATTATTCCCTAGCCATTCCAAAATATCAAAAATGCACAACGTTAATATTCAAGTTTTCACTTCTGCCGGCACTCCCAGAGTGCAACCCGTCGTTTTTTTTTAAGTGTTTTCTGTCTGTCTGTATGTATGATCATTGATCACGCTTATTTCCGAAAGTACTAAACCGATTTACTTAAAACTTTCACCAATTGCTTTGTTTTAACCCAGAATAACATTGAAAGTTTATTTCGTCAAAATCGGTTCATTAAAAAAAAGTTATCGTCATATGAATGATATAGCATAGCATCAATACAATTATAATAAAATCGTAACCCATCGCTGTCTGTACATGGAAGATAAATGAAAAAAATAATACTGTTGGGGGCTTTAGCCATCGCAATCGCAATAGAACACAAAACAATGATTTTTAGAATTTTTGTCTGTTTGTCTGTGCGTTTCTGAACGCTTATCTTAGAAACGGCTGAACCGATTCAGTTGCGGTTTTCAATAATGTGTTGTGATAAGCTTCACCTAAAATTTAGTGTTAATTTAAATCCGTTCATAAATAAAAAGTTATATCAATTTTAAAGAATCACGTCATACATTTTTGTTCGAAAAATTGTTTTTATGCATGCTAATCTCAAAAAAGACTGAACCTATTCAGTTCCCGGTTTCATAATATATTTTGATATGCTTCTCTTAACTTTCATTGTTTATTTAATTTAAATCCATTCATAAATAAGAAAGTTATATCAATTTAAAAAATCGCGTCAAACATTTTTGTTCGAAAAATTAAGTTCGTGTCGTGCACGGTAATCTCAGAAACAGCTAAACCGATTCGGTTGCAGTTTTCACTAATGTATTTTGATAAGCTTCCCTTAACATTTATTGTTTATTTTATTTAAATCCATTCATAAGAAAGTTATATCAATTTAAAGAATCGCGTCAAACATTTTTGTTCGAAAAATTAAGTTCATGCACGGTAATCTCAGAAACAGCTAAACCGATTCGGTTGCAGTTTTCACTAATATATTTTGATAAGCTTCCCTTAACATTTATTGTTTATTTTATTTAAATCCATTCATAAGAAAGTTATATCAATTTAAAGAATCAGGAGAAAGAATGAAAGAATGTAGGAGCGCAAGACGGGATTCAGTCGCTTTACAAATACTGTACGACTGGTTGAAAGACGCGTTTGTGTCAACATGCGCCTTTACCTTTGCGGGTAGAATTGAAGGCCGATGGGCCACCACTCTGACCCCTCTCGCTGATTGAGAAGATATCGCGAGTGAGCCCAACTGATAAGCGGCCGTTGTGCCAGGTCTTTGGATCGAGAGTAGCACAAGAACAGAATCAGGCAAAAGCGGTAATGGCGTTGAAACCGTGAGTTTTTTTGTGGATGAGAGCTATAACCGGCCGAATACCTGTGGCCGTCGGTAGGCAAAAACCACCTTTTCCTCGCGTAAAAAAAGGTTAGGTTAGGTGTAGGTTGGTTTTGGTAAGGGACTGCAATAACAATGTCTGGAAAACCCATGCATGCTCTCCTTCTACGAGAACCGAAAGATCACGGTGGAGGACGAAGATGCCAAACTGTCAAAACGCCCTATGTGTGAGCTGATGTTCTCCACGGCGATATGCGTAGTACACCGACGATTTACCAGTTAGGCTCAGTTGGTGTTCTTTGCCGACGATACGGCACTTTTTGCAGTTAGTTTGAACTTAAAGTACGCCACAAATAACAGCTCTATACGCCCTGCCTGACAAGCTCTTCAAATAGAGGTTCTTAGTGAACTAGAAGAAGTCATTGGTCTCAGAGAAAATCAACCTCCTGCCACCCTTGAATCTCTTCGGGAAAGAAGTGCGGAGATACTCGCACGTTCAATATCTGGGAGTATCTAAAGTTCGGCAAATGCCTCAGCTTGAAAGCCCACAGCGATAGGTTGGCGACGATAGCGAGCATGCATGGCCCGGGGGAAGCTCTATTCAGTACTTATCTTTCATAATGGAATATAATATAATAAAACAACTATAATGGAATATTGAAATTATTAAACTGTTTTTAATTCTTTATTTTTAACTATAAGTCGGCATTCGCATATAGTGTAGGTTTAATTACGTAACCTTTCAAAGCACGTGGTCCGATATACACTTTACCGGTTTTATTAAAATGACAAAATAATGATGCTCATAAACTATACAACGCGTGCAACAGCTTGTTATAAAATATTATTATAAAATTACTTTATATAAGTAACTATTATAAATACATATCAGAATGTATATTTACTTATGAATGTATATAGAACAGAATATATATAGGCAATAGTAATAGAATAGGAAAAAAAGAAATAATCAGCTGTATGGATTATTTAACTAAACGTAGGCAAAATAATTTTATGTGCATTCCCATATATACGTTGCCAGTCCCCAACAAATAACAGAAACATTCACTATCTTAATACTTTGATACATAATATTGTTACAAAACTGGGTTCGAGATTTGGAAAAAAACGCCAAAGTTCGTATGAGGTTTATTCACTACGGAACCCAAAGGTTGACACGTGAAGATGGTCTTCCTGATGTCCAAGTCCAAGTCGCGTAGCAGCTGAGGTCCAGGTATATCGCCAAAGTTGTCGCAGGTACTTCCACTTGTCGCACTTAGGTAGGTTTCCTTCGCTTCGAAGTTATCGCTTTCGTAGCTCGTACTGAACTGGCAAGACGCGCACTCGATCGCCTTTTTATATGCGCCGATACAGAGGTCCAGACTTTTCTCGAATATTCTCATCACTTGTCGAATGTATTTCGATTGACGGGAAACATCGAGACGCCGGTATGTATGTGTGAGTGCGACTAAGCCGACGACCATTCATAGAACTCTGGCCTTTATGCTGTAACAATATAAGGCCTAGTTTCGCTTGCATTATCCTGACGTCTTTCTATACGATTCCACTCGCGAACATTCCGAGTCTATCTCGCCAGCAGAGTTCTTACTCGCGAATATTCTACATTTATCTCGTTCGCGACAATATGACATGTCGTTATAGTGATAAATTAGTGTTTTTTGACACTAATAATTTCTTAGGTGAATGTGATCTGACAAAAGATAATATTTATGTCGGATTATGAGGGTAACTAAGAGGAAAGTCTGTCAGAATGAATAAATAATTAAAGTCTGAATCATCTGCTAAGCACGTTTTAATTTCAATAAATGAACTTATTTCATGATGAATGGATTATTCACAAACTAAACATAATAACCGAGTTGCAGAGCATTATTAAAAATAACGGTAAGGCTAGTCCTCTGCGCTGACCTATGAGAAGCAACCTTGTGATTCCACATCACTCATTTTTCTCTCTAGCCCATACAGGCATCCTGTGTCCACAGGGCTTACCGTGTCGGTAAAGTAGATTACGATAATTCTATTGCATGATCCACACCTATTACAATAATCTTACGCAGAAATGCGATACACCTCTTTTGCTATTAAAAATGTTTAAATAACTCATTATCATTAATCGAAGTGACACAAAATCAATTAACATCCACATCGATTATAACAAACGTATGTGGGTATGCAAAACATGTTTTACTTATTTGAAATATCGACCAGTCATCGCACACTCCACGTTTTAACTAAAATATCAACATGGCACCTCACTTCTAGAAGTAACTACAACTCATTACTACTAAATTTATTTCTATCTAAACAACAATTCAACTCACAGTTAGGTTTGCCTCGAGATGACGCCGCAGACTGGCATTCGCTTCGATTCCGAGCGTTAAGTCACATCGTCTTGAAACCACATCCAAGCGGCGCTCTCGTCGCCGAAATTCACAAAAACAACGAAAATAGTTTTTAAAGCAACGCAACCACAACTAACCAATCAATTGCTTAACTATTAAAATCCATAAACGAACAGTCAAAGTCAAACTATCGTCAACTATAATAAAAAGGAAATGACTCACCTACAAATGCCACAGTGATAGGCTGGCAGCCATTCAAAACAATAACTACCTTTTCAATTAGATCCTGCAACAAAGAAACCGCATCGCATTAAATCACGAATAGACCATCTAAAATAAATCAAGAATATTTCCCACAAAACTGATCCAAAAGACCAATCCACAAACCCTGTAAAGCTTGACACGGCGACACGGCCATACTGATATGCAATGCGTGCTCTGCATTGCTCCTGCCAGGTCCTGCTTTTACCCAAGTTGTCATTCTGAAATTGAGAAACATTTCTTTTTGAAGCTAGGTACTTCCACAGTGTTCCTAGAACTAATTTGGCTAAAGAGTCTCGATGCTTCTAGAGCATTTAAGAGCCCTATAGAAAGACTACAGTCAGACTATTTAGGGGCTAAGTTATGATTATTACCATATGATTTGAAATTGTACAGTAGGGTTACTTCCACAGTATTGCCCTTTAGAATGAGAGTATACACCTGGTAGTACTTCCACAGTATTACCTTAGGCATAATTCACACACATCTTTCTTTTTAGTAGTTACTGCTCATGCAGAGTCAAAATGGTTTTTATAGAATTGACTGCCCACTCCACGTGACAACAGCTTAGTAAATATTTCTGTTTTTTTTTTGTAAATTTGTGTTATGTTTTTGTGTATGAAAAGGATAGGGCGGTAATAGGTCGATGCTGTTAGAAACAGGGGCTCTAAAGAATAGTGGAAAAGGTCGATGCTGTGCTCTGAGTGGCTCATCACACCGTGGTACACAGGGGACTATTTTTCTTTTAAGGACAGGATATTAATGGTACTACCTTTTTTGTATAATGGTTCAATTTTTTAATTTATTTTTACTCTGTTGATTGTCAAAGTTAAAAGTTCTCGGTTGTTGAGTCAAAGTCAAATCAAGTCGTGGCTTTGCCTCTTTTTCTTATTGACCATTATATTTGACCATTACGGCTCCACCCGTCAACAGCCACATTTTTTTTGTTTATTTTTTTTTGTTTTTTTTTTGTTTTTTTTTTTTCTTGTGTCTTACATATTTTTGTTTCTTTCATTACAAAATGCCATTTATGTATCTGTGTGTGCGTGTGTGTAAATAGTGTTATTTTTAACATTATGAAAGTTGCTCACCGGGAGTACTTCCATCCTTCAATCAGAAAAGGCTTATTCATCTGGGGCGACACAGTCTCCTTGACGTGAGTCTCTGTGAGTTGATCATGTGCTTATCAACGGAGTGGAAGTTAGAGTCTGCGACTCTGTAAATGTAATAAGACTTATAAAAGAAGATACTGGATCATAGGTCCAGGATTTTTTGTTGTTGTTAGAATACCCGCTCGCCTTTCCTGAATCAACTAAATAAAATTGCGTCTCAGTCGACACCAGAATTTTATAGACATTGTTTCTAAAGGTATTGGGTTTTGGTTTCGAAATAGTAGATTAAATACTGTCCTAATACAGACTTCCAATATTTTCTTATCGACTATAGTTTTAAACTCGCAGCTATAAAAATGTTATGTCTAATAACTATAAGAACTATAACGAGAATTATTTGAAGAGTGCTTAATAAACCTTTGTGATGTCTGTTATTGATAGACTATTCGCATAGCTGTGATGATAAGAGGGAGATCACTCTAAATGAGATCACTGGCATGCTGACAACACATTTATATGTAGACTGTAATTTAGATAGTAGATAAGGATGTTTGCATTGTGTTATTATAA
This sequence comes from Acrobasis consociella, assembly GCA_963555685.1. Taxonomy (NCBI): domain Eukaryota; kingdom Metazoa; phylum Arthropoda; class Insecta; order Lepidoptera; family Pyralidae; genus Acrobasis; species Acrobasis consociella. The sequence continues at coordinate 6,362,715 of OY743127.1, forward strand.
GTGTTTTTAGTTTTAAACATTAGAGTTTCAGCTAATGCTTTCAAAGTATTTTCATGTCAGCTTCACCTGTAGGTTGTCTAGTAGAAAAGACTAACGGCCCCAAGTCCACCAATTACAATTTCAGTCAGCGAGTAAAATTATAAAATATTTATTGATGTACCCTATTACGATCATAAAACCCTAACCAAGTGGTATGTATTGTTAAAATTTAAAGAGAGGGTGTAATTTTTACACGACTAGGTATACTGATGAAGTAAAACTGCTGAATTAAAGAGAATTTTTTTAAAAGTTAAAAGCTTATTTGTTCTATACTTACTGAAAGTTCTGTTTCTTTATTAAATCAGTTATCTCTACAATTTCCATAGAGCGTACAAAAATATTTACTAAAAATCTAGAGCAAAAGCTACTAAATAACTTTTGTATTCAACTACAATTTTAATTAAGTATTGCTTTAATAAACCTAGTTATAATTATCACAGTGACTCCAAAAATAAAAATTGACATCCTGGCCATTAACACATTTTAAATTCACTATAAAAATGTTGGATGAAAACCAAATATGATTTGTCATTTTTTTATCTAAAAAAATTATGAAATGCAAGTCCCATACATAAATTTTATTTTGTTGTATGACATGTTTACTTGCTTTTAGTGTTACTTATTATTTGAGATCCAAACCTATATTCTTATTAAATAAGGCTACGCCTATAAGTCGGGTGTTGGTCTTGATAAGGTCTTCTGTGCAAGTGGTTGCTCAAAGGAGACGTTACAGTTGATCGTTTACAGTTTGGCAGGAGTAGCCAGTTATACGCTTCCAAAGTAATTACATTATTTGTGTAGATTATAATTGCATCTATCGGTTTGAGTACGAAGTCGGTTCAGCGACATTCACAAAGACCATGACAGATTGGAGCCAACAGAAGTATGTTCTTGTGGCTCTATTAAGCAGAAGTTTTGCACAAAGGAAAGCAAGCGTAATAAAACTTGTATTTGAAAATTGAAAAATAATAATTGACTATTATACCAGAAAATTTATAAAAATTTAATTTCCCTTATTTTTTTATTTTTCTTTTATAGACAGACTTTTGTCGTGTCCAATAATGTCTAGCAGAAATCGCTTCAAATGCTTGAAGTATAAAAGATTTCAAAGCAAAATGTTACCGTAATCGTCCGATAGTGACGTCCTATAATATGTTAAACCAATGATGACTTTATTATTATTCCACAACGCTTAATTATTGTCTCAATTGAAATCGGAGAGTGGATATGTAAAAAAAAATAATGCACTTGTTTAATAATCGCTCATTACTGTATTTTTTACTCTTTGGCGTGTATGACGTGTATGTGTGTGACCGTAGTTGTTAAGAGTTAACGAATTAATGTGTTTGTTTTAGTCAATGCTGGCTAAAACTGGCAGTGACAGTTTGATCAAAACAATTTCTAAGTCAGTGCATAGCACACTAGACACATAGTAAAACGACGCATGTCGAAAGTGTTTCGGTCTGCTCATGGACGAGAGAAGGAAAAAGTAAATACACATTCTTATAATTACAGGTATAGTTATATTAGCTGCTGATGATAGTAACGAAACTAATTAAAATTAAAAATATAATTCTGTGCTGCTTGACAATAAAAATATGGACACGCAAATACGTACGTTCGTTACACCGCTCTTATAGCAAGGATCCAGCGCAATCTATTATAGTCAAAGAATTTATTTTCTAAATAACTCCGGAATTATAATTACGACTCATTTTGTTTTTACGCGTCATACGTAACAAAAAGAGTTCAACACAATTTGTCTTCAGCAGATAAATTTTTCGATTGTAAATAACCATTTAATTAACACTTCAACTGACACAACATAATTGCTGTCATTCAAAAGGGTAAGCTCTGCACCAGTTATATTTAGAAACTGCGTATACTTTTAAGTTGGGTAACTTACAACAAAATTATTAAAATACTTTCACGCCATATATCACTATATTTTCTAATTAGGAGAGAACTTAGTATTAAGTTCACCAATTGTTGTGGAGCAATATGTAGGTACCTGAGTTGCAACAACAAATAAACTGAAGTGTGATAGATAAGTTAGAGTACTAAATTGACTATGCACAAAAACGAATTCTGGAAATCAAACTTTATAAATATCTCGTAGAAACATCTATACTAGCTCTGTACAAAGCACAGTACTGTTTGACACCAACGTTTTGTTTCTTCCTTGTGATTATTAAATCAAGGTGATTTTATTTCTACGTACGTTGCATATAATGACTGATGGTAAGTTTTCTTTCGACACAAACATTACGTAAAAAAAGGAAACCATTTGTTTCAAAAATAAATTCTAATCTTATGAACAAACTACAATCAAGAAATAATATGCTTTAATTATTTTTTTTCTTGGAATGTTGAAAAAAGAGTCATTCGAGTAAAAATTTCTACAAACAAGAAATTCCAAAAGTGACGAAAAATAAAAACGCAACAACAGGAGTTCTGAAAAATAATAATAATTAAAGTAACACTACATGGATTAAGTCCTAGTCTAGTATCAGTAATTCGATAATGTAGTTCAAAGATTGGACCTATGAAAATTTTTAGTCTCACCAGTCCGGTCCGATCAGATCATAGGACCACTGAGTAAGTATGTGGTGTTAAAAAGACTGGTTAAAAGCCGTAACAACAGTAACAATAAAACTAGAGAAAAATACATTACATACATTACAAAAATACATTACATAGGTACATTACCAATTTCTTGCGATACCACCATAATTGCATGAATAAATGTCCCTGACACGTCGACCACCACCGTAGCCTCGACGCTCGCCTAAGGAGGATAGTGGCACCGCAAGCTGAAGGCGTGCATGTAGTCAGCCGTCACGTTACTTTCACATTAACGTTATCCTGGAATTTAAAAATGACCGCGGCAGAGAAAATTCAAAAACAAGGGGGTCGCGTGTTCGATCCCACTTCTGATGTCGGATTATGAGGGTAACTAAGAGGAAAGTCTGTCAGAATGAATAAATAATTAAAGTCTGAATCATCTGCTAAGCACGTTTTAATTTCAATAAATGAACTTATTTCATGATGAATGGATTATTCACAAACTAAACATAATAACCGAGTTGCAGAGCATTATTAAAAATAACGGTAAGGCTAGTCCTCTGCGCTGACCTATGAGAAGCAACCTTGTGATTCCACATCACTCATTTTTCTCTCTAGCCCATACAGGCATCCTGTGTCCACAGGGCTTACCGTGTCGGTAAAGTAGATTACGATAATTCTATTGCATGATCCACACCTATTACAATAATCTTACGCAGAAATGCGATACACCTCTTTTGCTATTAAAAATGTTTAAATAACTCATTATCATTAATCGAAGTGACACAAAATCAATTAACATCCACATCGATTATAACAAACGTATGTGGGTATGCAAAACATGTTTTACTTATTTGAAATATCGACCAGTCATCGCACACTCCACGTTTTAACTAAAATATCAACATGGCACCTCACTTCTAGAAGTAACTACAACTCATTACTACTAAATTTATTTCTATCTAAACAACAATTCAACTCACAGTTAGGTTTGCCTCGAGATGACGCCGCAGACTGGCATTCGCTTCGATTCCGAGCGTTAAGTCACATCGTCTTGAAACCACATCCAAGCGGCGCTCTCGTCGCCGAAATTCACAAAAACAACGAAAATAGTTTTTAAAGCAACGCAACCACAACTAACCAATCAATTGCTTAACTATTAAAATCCATAAACGAACAGTCAAAGTCAAACTATCGTCAACTATAATAAAAAGGAAATGACTCACCTACAAATGCCACAGTGATAGGCTGGCAGCCATTCAAAACAATAACTACCTTTTCAATTAGATCCTGCAACAAAGAAACCGCATCGCATTAAATCACGAATAGACCATCTAAAATAAATCAAGAATATTTCCCACAAAACTGATCCAAAAGACCAATCCACAAACCCTGTAAAGCTTGACACGGCGACATTTATCTTTCAAAATATTCTAGACGTAAGATTACTACATTAGTAGCAAATAATATTAATTTTTGGACGAGTTTACATTGTAAACAAAAACCTAGTTTTAAGACGCCTACCGATTTACCAGGAATATGTGATGGTAAGTCTGTAGGCTTGACGGCAGATTTAAACTGAACATTAAGACAACGGAAAGGCCTCATGAACTAAGAATAGTACATCAAAATTTAGAAGGTTTTTCCGGCAAAGAATTATTAGTTGAATTATTTCTTGAAGAATTGGATGTTGACATTTTATGTTTGACTGAACATTGGCTGTACGAGAGTCAGATGATGTTCAGCCTAAACAACTATAATATTGTTAGCTGCTTTAACAGGAAGTCTGCTCAGCGAGGGGGTTCTATAATTTTTGTAAAAGATTCTTTCCCTAGCAAAGAGCGGACGGATATTGTCAGACTTTCTGTTGAGCGCGTTTGTGAGGTGACCTGTGCCGAGCTCGATCATCATATAATTATTTGTGTATACAGTCCACCAAATAGTGATTTTAAAAGTTTTCTTAAAACAATGGACCAGGTACTTAAGTCCTGTTCATCTAGTAAAAAGAATTTAATTTTTTGCGGAGATTTTAATGTTGATATCTTAGTAGATAATCCAAAAAGTACATAATTTCTAAATCTTTTTAAATGTTATGAATTAGTAAACGCATTCTTTGAGCCAACACGAATCACTGCTACATCTGCTACTTGTCTAGACAATTTTTTTAGTAATATTCAATAGTCTGATAAATCTGTTATTAATAAACTGCCTTCTGATCATTCAGGTGTATATGTAGCTTATGTCAATGAGTCCAAAGGCAAGTCCAGCATTTCCAACATAAGACTTTTTGTAGACCGATTACTTCTAAAAATATACAAAAACTAAAAAGTAATTTAGATAACAAATTGTTATCGGTCGTTTCCACAGGAAAATATCCTGACGACCGTTACAATAAACTATTCAACTGTATTACCACCTCAGAATATTCAAAAACTTTGAAACAAAAACAAGTTGTAGTGCATAGAAAATTACAGTTTAGTGAGTGGGCTACTATCGGCATCTACATAAGTAGGAACAAGCTTTATGACTTATATTCCCAAAAATATTATAATTTTAATCTTTCCTTTGCAGAATATGTTAAAAATTATTCCAAAATATTTAAAAAAGTTTGTAGACAAGCCAAGGCAAATCGTATAAGTAGAATAAGCGGCCAAGTGCGAGTCGGACTCGCCCATGAAGGGTTCCGTAGTAGCAAATAACATAATATAAAAGTCTTGTAGTATGTTTTTTTTATATTTTAATAAAAAAAAAACTACTTACTAGATCTCGTTCAAACCAATTTTCGCTGGTAGTTTTCGTGGTAATGAACATCATATATATTTTTTAGTTTTATCATTCTTTTATTTTAGAAGTTACAGGGGGGGGGACACACTTTTTTCCTCTTTGGAAGTGTCTCTCGCGCAAAGTATTCGGTTTAGAAAAAAATTATATTAGAAACCTCAATATCATTTTTGAAGACCTATCCATAGATACCCCACACGTATAGGTTTGATGAAAAATATTTTTTTGAGTTTCAGTTCTAAGTATGGGGAACCCCCAAAATTTATTGTTTTATTTCTATGTTTGTGTCAAAACCTTAATGCAGTTCACATAATACATCTACTGACCAAGTTTCAACAGTATAGGTCTTATAGTTTCGGAAAAAAGTGGCTGTGACATACGGACGGACAGACAGACAGACAGACATGACGAATCTATAAGGGTTCCGTTTTTGCCATTTGGCTACGGAACCCTAAAAATAAATAATGCTCCTAACAAAATAAAAGAAACTTGGAATGTTATAAATAAAGAAACGGGTAAAAATAAAGCCAAAGAAAATATCTGTCAAATCAAATCTAGTGGTAACATTATGACTAAAACTGAAGAAATAGTAAATATTTTTGATGATTTCTTTACTAACATTCCTTTGGAACTTACTTCTAATGTGAATTCTAGCCCCCAGCGTGCTGAAGCCTTGCTTAAGAATAATGTTAGGCCTTGTGATTCTAAATTTGAATTGAAGCATATTGGCCCTAAAGATATAATAGATGCATATAAACAGCTAAACTTTAAAAAATCTGAAGATCATTGGGGCATGTCAGTTGCTGTAGTAAGCCATATCATAAATATCGTAGCTGCTGATTTAGCTTTTATATTTAACGAATATATTGATGAAGGCATATTTCCTAACCTAATGAAATGTAGTAAACTAATCCCTTTATTTAAAAAAGGAGAAAAAACAGATCCTGGCAACTACAGACCTATATCTGTCCTGCTAGTTTTGAGTAAGGTGTTCGAAAAGATAATGCTCAATCAAATGCTGCTTTACTTTAAGACCTACAACCTTTTCCATAGCCAACAATTCGGCTTTACTGGCGGGAAATCGATCACCGATGTGGGAGTGGCACTCGTTACTCATATATACGACGCATGGGAGAACAAAAATGATTGAATTGGATCATTTTATGATCTCTCCAAAGCATTTGATTGCGTAGATCATTAGACACTTTTGCTTAAATTTCGTCAATACGGTTTTGATGATAATTCAATAAAACTTATAGAATCTTATTTAACAGATAGGCATCAGACTGTTGATTTAAATGGCATAAAATCGCACGGATCTATTGTTAAGATAGGGGTACCGCAAGGTTCAATTCTTGGACCTTTCCTTTTCTTGGTTTATGTCAATGACTTGCCTTACATGGTTGAGAAGCAGGCTGGCATAGTGCTGTTTGCTGATGACACCTCGCTAATATTCAAACTAGATCGACATAGCACAAACACAAACGCTAAGTGAACAGCACCTTGTCTTCCATTTCTGATTGGTTTTCTGCCAATAACCTCATGTTAAATGCGAAAAAGACTCAATGCATTCGATTTTCTCTTCCCAATGTGAGACAGGGCTGCGTTGACATAATGATAGATGGTGAAAAACTCGATCTTGTTGAAAGAACTACCTTCTTAGGAATTACAATAGACTTGAAACTTCAATGGGGTGCTCATATAACTAAACTTTCAAATAGGCTTAGTTCTACGACTTATGCTGTTAGGAGAATAAGACTATTGACAGTGTGGTGAATTGTAAATTAATTTTTTGAATAAGTCAACCCTCCGAATGTACAATGTAGGTAGGTGGATAATTACGCACAATATACGAGTCTTGAGCTAACCCGCTTGTTTCATTGACGCGCCCTTCCAATAACCTTACATGGCGCAGCCGGAAATATATTTTATAATTAAATAAGTATATAAGAGATACAAAATAAGATTAAAAACTATTGGAAAAAATAATTGTGCGGAATAAATAGCAAATGGAAAGTAGTTGTACGACACTCGACAGAACCGGAACCAAAAAAGCGATTCAAAATGGAAGCCATACTAAAGCCACCTCAAGCATTTGCGTTTGATAATGATTTATCTAATGTAACATCGGGAAACCTAAGTAAGGAAATGGGAAAAATGTAGACTTGAGTAGGAATTGTGAGAAATGAATCTCAGGAAATGTTTCCCAGACAGGACATGTACCATTTCACATTACGCGATAGTTTCTACCATTTCTCATGTCACCAACCATGTCTTATGTCTTGCTTGCCGCATGCACTATTCGGATTCGTTCGTGCATGTTCGGCCGAGTTCGGAGTAGTCGAGCATATGTCGAGACGATATATCATAAAAATCGAGAACATATCAGACATGCAAATTGTGATTTATTAAACGTAATTAATATTACGTACTACGAGATGTAACAAGCGCGCATATCACAGCACGCGAAATATATCTCATAAGTCCATAACACTCGTTCGGAGCATCAATTATGGGATATAAGACATGGTTTAGTGTAAAACGGTTGTTAAAGAAATCCGTGTATGTATCTACGCATATCACAGCACGCGAAATTTAACAATCGTTCGGGACATGATGTGGGATATGGGACATGGTTTAGAGAAATGTATCTTTAGGTGACATGAGACATGATTCACGTTGTTTTGTTTTGTATTGTTTTGCGCAACTCTAGAAAAATGGAAAAGCTCATTCAAGATATATTACGAAGCGTGTGAACTACATAAAAAAGACAACAAAGTGCAAGTCAGTATTTTATTGCATATAATTGGAGAAAAATGTCGGGAAGTCTACGCACAATTTAAGGGCGAGTATAAGACAACGGAAGAATTGCTCAAGGAATTTGATAATTTTTTTCTACCAAGAAAAAATATCACAATAGAAAGGCATTACTTCTTTACGCGATACCAAAAAGAACTGGAGTCTACGGAGCAATATGTGTTCAAATTAAACAAAATAGCGGCCAAATGTGAGGTTAAAGATTTATGCAGTGAATTAGTGAGAGATAAAATTATTTGTGGCATACGAGACGGCACGCTAAGAGAAAGATTGTTGAGGGAGCCCAACTTGACCTTGTCAAAAGCAGTCGACATTTGTAGATTGGCGGAAATGTCGCGAGCGCAAGCCAGCAGCATAAAAACCGAACAACATGAAGAACATGCGGTCGCCGCAACATCAGATAGGAACAATTCGGTGGATTTTTTAAGGGGCTCATTCGGAAACGCATCGCGACGCGGCACAAAATGCCGGAAGACTTTGCGCAATAATGGAGCCACGAACAAGCAAAATTCTTCGCGGTCTAATCAGAACGACAGTAGAGGTTCATCGGAAAACGACATACAGCGATCCCGTAGTACGGTAGCCTTCGCTTCATGTCCGAGGTGCGGAACAAAACATCGGAAGTTCGAGTGTCCGGCGTACGGACAGCGGTGCGTAGCCTGCAAGAAGATGAATCACTACGCGCGTATGTGTCGAGTTTTTGAAATCACGGAGGATTCCAGCGATCAGGTAACTTTTAATAAACATCACTATTCTTGTGACAATGAATGGTTAGTTGATTTAGTAATTGCAAACAAAGTAATAAAATTTAAATTGGACACTGGAGCGGACGTAAATGTGTTGCCTAAATCATACTTAGAAAAAATTAATTTGTCTCATAATAGTATAACCCAAACAACATTAAAGTTACAAGGTTACTCAGGCAGTACCATAAACGTGATTGGTAAATGTTTTCTAAAAGTAACTTACAAGAGTAATACATATATTTTGAAATTTATTATAGTTGATACTGGTTCCCCACCGATTTTAGGTAAACACTCGTGTCAGGAATTAAAATTGATCAAACGAGTCATGAGTATTAAAAAATCTGCTGATAATAGTAGTAAGGCCATTCTTGACGAGTTTCCAGATTTATTTGTAGGTATTGGTTGTTTGCCGGGAACTTACAAAATACAGTTTAAATAACGTCCAACCGGTAATACATGCGCCTAGAAAGTTGCCAGTGGCTTTGAAGGATCAGATCAGAGAAAAGTTAATAGAAATGGAAAAGGATGGTATAATAGCAAAAGTTAATGGGCCAACAGATTGGGTAAACAGTGTCACAGTCGTAAAAAAACCCAATGGCGATTTGCGCAAATTTCTCAGAAAAAACGTTTCCACTACGTGAACTACTAAAAAAAAATATAGCATGGCACTGGGAAAACAGACATGAGCAATGTTTTCAAATGATAAAAAATCAATTAAGTAATCCTTCCATCTTAAAGTATTATACTCTTGATAAACCGGTGGTTATATCAGTCGACGCTAGTAAAAACGGTTTGGGTGCATGTTTATTGCAAGACAATTTACCTGTGTGCTATGCATCAAAAGCCCTGACTAAAACAGAACAAAATTATGGACAAATAGAAAAGGAGCTATACTGGCGCACTATCTAGAAATCGTGGCAGCTTTGACAGTAGGATTAAGAGAGCTAGTAGAGTTAAAATGATTATTGAAGTCATTTGGAGAAAAACTAGTGGTTGAAAGAGAATTCGATTTATTTTTAGCAAAACCCAAAGAACAGAGGAACTTCCAAATATCGGCCGACGACGATTCCGTAAGGTTATCAGTGAAATATTTACGTTTGGCTGCTCCTACAAAGTTATTACAACGATTGCGCGCCCTTTTATACGCAGCCCAATTTTCGTCTGTTCTATCACGTTTAAATATTTGAAACGCCCGATCCCTCTTTGTCATAGCCATGTGAACCTCTCTAGTAATCCAAGGACTTCTCCTTGGATTACTAGAGACACGAGTGCACGCTTAACCTTTATAGCTTTTAAGGGGGCATGCCTATCATACAGTGTTATAATGGTGGGATTAAAAATTGACACCTTTTCATTAATCGACGCAGCTTCATATATCGGTGAAAAATCAAGACCAGCTGCATCACTCAATAACTCGTCACGATTTATACCTGCCATACTACGTGTAAGTAATTTTAGGTTTAACCTTAGGTGATTTCAGTTTATAAGACAAGTAAAGTAAATCGTGTCTAGAAAAAGAGGGCGCTGATGTCTGCCCATGCTTTACAACCAGATCTGGGGAAGAAGTGAGAATCAAGACCAGTCACGTATCATCAGTATCAGGGTTAGTGTAAGTAGGCCCTTTAGGCAAAACGGAGAGATTGACTGAATTAAGTATGTTGAAAAATCTTTGACAATAGTCTGTAACGGTTAAACAATATCTGTAACCTTCGGCGGTTGTAACTAAAGGGGTCAGAGTGGCCTGCGAGGTGGCCCATCGGCCTACAATTCTTTTCGCAAAGGGAAAGGTGCGTGTTGACACAAACGCGCCTTTCAACCCGGAGGACAGTATTTGTCAAACGATGGAATCCCGTTTCCATCGCCCGACTCGCCTACGTTATGGAGGCAGCAGTTGCAGGCCATAGGCCCGCCTCCAGCGCCTTTTTTTTTTATATACGGAGGAAATATCCCTGTTACGGATACCCATCAGCCTGCGGGGGAGGCTGTCGGGTAATGTGGGATTTCACGCCAGAGTGACGTGCCTACCCACTAAAAAACCTCCGGAGTTCCACCTCAACCGCCTTTGCCGTGGACACGGGAAAGGAAATACAACCGCGAACCCCGGCGCGGCTGGCCGCCGAAGCGGCCCCTCCTCGGGGGCGTCTAAGCGCACCCCCACTCACCAAGTCGGCGCGTCCGGAACTCACGGACGCGCCTTACCTTCTCGGGTCAATTGAGAGCCGGCGAACTCCCACGCAGTCCACCGCCTGTGGGCCCATGGGAGCCAGATAAACCGGCTCCCAGCGACGGAGAAGATGTAAGGCTCCGCCGCTTACCTCTTGCCGCAAACGCGGTGCGGCACCGCTCGGCCGCGGAGGACAGAGAGAGCGGCAACATAGCACCGACACTCCCACCACCCGCGACTGAACCAACCACAGCCACGGCGGTGTGGCCCCGCCTGAAGCGCCGGGAGAGCAATGAAACATTCCCCTCCCGGCAGGGGAGGACTTCCCACTCCCCCGCCGCCCCATTGGGCGCATCCCAGCAGGCTCAAGGCTGAAGCCGAGCCCGCGAGAGCGCCCCTCCCCGGATGGGGGGAGATCTTCCCACTCCCCCGCCGCCCCAATGTGGGCGCAAACCGCAGAAGCGCCCCCTCGCGGGTTCCTCTTGGCTTCCCCGTGGCTCCACGCTACCAAGGGTACTGAGCCCTTCCGGTACGACAAACCGGGAACCCATTGGGGGGGTTTATTACAGTGCCTAACCTAACTCAACCCAACCTTCACGTGAGGAAAAGGTGTCTTTCGCCTATCGCCAGCCACGGGTAACCGGCCGGTTATGGCTCTCACCCACTAAAAAACTCACGGTTAAAACGCCATTACTGCTTTTGCCTGGTCCGTGTGCTACTCTTGCTCCACAGACCTGGCACGATGGCCGCTATCAGCGGCATCAGCCTCAACCCGGGCAATGGGTTCCTCTTAGCTTCCCTGCGGCCGAGGCAACCGCAGGTACTAAGCCCCCTGCGCCTGACCTAACCTAACCTTACCTATCACTTCCTATTTTGATTCCTTTTTTTACCTTCTTGCCTACAATCATGATATGAATGGCCGTTGAGCGGCGGTAGGTCTGCAGAGGTTCGAAACCCAGAACCTCACTTAAATTTAAAATTTTGGCACAGCGCCATCTATCGGTGACCAAAAAAAATAATTTTTAATCATACCCCAAAACAAATCAAAATCAAATTGAAATCATTTTATATTAACCATTATATAAAATTAACCAAAGTTTTAGTCAATGCAACCTAACAGTTTTATTATATTGCAATTTGTCGAACAAAAATGTTTGACGTGATTCTTTAAATTATTATAACTTTTTTATTTATTAACGGATTGAAATAAAACAAACACTAAATTTAATTTTAAGCTTATCAAAACATATTAGTGAAAACTGCAATCGAATCGGTTCAGCCCTTTTTGAGATAAGCTTGCTTAAACGCAGTTTTTCGAACAAAAATGTTCGACGCGATTCTTTAAATTGATATAACTTTTTTATTTATGAACCGATTTTGATGAAACAAACTTTAGATGTTCTTCTGGGTTAAATCAAAGCAATTGTTGAAAGTTTTAAGTAAATCGGTTCAGTATTTTCGGAGATTAGAGTGATCATACATACAGACAGACAGACAAAAAATCCAAAAACAATTTTTTTGCTTTCTGTTATTCTTTTTAGGCCTCCCTCTATCAATTTTTGTCAAAAGAACTAAATGTACAGACAAATTATTTTTACTGTTTTATTATATGTATATATATAACGTCCCTTTTAATTAACTACAAATACTTTAACTGCTGCTTTATTCAAGGCGGAGCAACAGATTTGGCGCATAAAATAAAAAATCCGCAGGTTAGTTTTCGAGATAACTCCCCTTACAAATTTTCCTTAAAGAGACGCATACAACATCCTGTAGACGACATTGCGTATTGCGTACTATTTGTTTACTATACTATTACGTTGTACACGCCCCTTTTACGCAAATATTCATTCATTAATTTAAAATATCACCTTCCAAAACCCATTCAATACCTACGGTCATTGAACTTTCAGCTGTCCGAAGTTACTGCCATAGAAAAGTTGAAATACAGATGGTTCGTTCCATAGCTTTGCTATTGTAGTACACACTCACAATATCATTCCGACTAGACACCTTAGTTAGTTTAGGTCAGTGCAATTAGACCTATTGTAAGATATATCACACTCTTAGCGATTAAGCACATAAGCTAGCGAAACCGGCTAAGTAAAATTTTAAATCTTAGCAAAAAATAAACTCTTGATTGAGTCACCTTTCAAACAATAAATAAATTAAAATCGGTGTATCCATTACCATACCAATTACCAATCCGTTTTATAAAAAAAATAAGTCATGAGATATTTACTATTCTTCATTATGGAAATTTAAAACTACCAAATCCCAGGTCAAAATCCTCTTCCCAATAATAGGTCCCAAAATAGGAGGTTGTGGCTTTAATGTACTGTGTAGTTCATCACATACTTAAAGACTAATACCATCGTATAAACTAAAAAACGTACTTCAAAGGTAAGTATGCCTAAGTAGATCTTAAATCGGAAACATGTTTTACAAGTTAAAATAAAAGATAAAAATATGTAAGTATTCATTACAATATTCTCATTGATGATGTTAAAAAACAATTGTCACATCTGTACTGTAAGAACTCTTTGCTACTGCGGCACTTCTTTGTACTTTTCTAATAGCCGTTTGCGGCAATCGTAAACGAAAGCGGTATCTTTTTAATTCTTTTACCATTCGCCGACACAGTGCCGACAAACACGTGCTCGACAGTTTTATCTCGCTCTTCCCTTGTGTCGCATCTCACTCTAGCCTCGTGTCGCCAAGACACTATGTACCTACCTAGCCTTGACTAGCCGGCTTTCCGTTTGTTTCGTCACGGTAAATACAGTATTGTATCTTCATACAAACGGTCGGAACGCAAGTTATACCTACGCGCCTCGAAGGTCGGTATACACTTGTTCCGTGACTCGGTATACAAACAGTCGGGATTGCGCCGCAGTGGCAAACGGTGTTTTGTTGTAAGCAGCGTGCTATTTGTGAACACTTATTAAGAAGGTTTATTATTCTTTTTCTTGTGGGATAATAATATGGCAAAAACAGACAATATTGTGCTGTTTTTGGTTGTTTGAACTCGTCAGTAAAGTAGTTTTTATATGAGTACCTACTAGGTAGTACGTTGTTTATTAATTTTTTAATAGGTTAGCATTTCAGTTTCTTCACTGAGTAAATTACCTGGATTAAAAAATAAATAAGTAATAAGGTTGAATTGAAGACCGACTTAACCCACGACCACGATTGAGCTATTTTACCTATGCTCGCGATAAAAAAAAACTAGTAGGTAAGTAGGTAGTGGTTTCCTAGGCTACATGTCTACTTACTAATGTGGGAACTTAGCTACTTACATATACCTATTATTGAAATATGCAATTTATGTTTATTAAGTATGCTAATAATCAAAAAAATAACACGCTTCCTTTTTCATTTACCTTACAATCATAAAACTAGTCACTTAAGTAGGTAGATGAAATTAAAATACGGGGCAGCCCTAGCGCACGCGTGGCGTAGGTATGTTTTTCAAGGACAGCGCCGAGTTGTTCTACTGTATGATATCTTTACCGTGGTTTCGTTCAGTCTGTTTGAGTCCATAGGCCTATCTAGGTGGCATGTGATGTGATTAATTAATTACTAACAAAAGCGTTTTAACCATTTTTAATTGAAAATTAACCGGCAATTTCCGTCATGACAATAGGTAAAATTTCTATTCGCGGCTTTGCAGAAGTTGATCGTAGTGTCGCCGATAAGTGCTAAGTATTTACCTATTTAGGATAATAGTACCTAACTATCTAAACTGTTTCAAAAGTACTGCATTCACCAGAGTGCAGGGGATTCTAAATATTCGTAGATAATGTACGAATTTTACCTACTACAGTGCAGTGTGTTAGTTAAATTTCGTCGTTTGAAGTATTTTTGAGTGCTTGAATGCCAACTCGTTTGGTCTTAAAGTGTCAGTGTGAATGTTTGTGTAAGCCCGGGTGGAAAGCGCAGTCGCATAAGACCTCATGGTCCATTTGGAGATTGACGGAATACTCTCCATGAGGCCATGACTCATGCACCTGCTTGAGGTTTTCTGAATTTGTAACAGGTATGTACCTTTGCTTATTTCATATTGATTTACTATTACTTACAAAGATGTATGTGTACTGTACGTAGGATTAATGATAATAACTGACATTAATGACTCTGTCTATCACACACAATCTGCTACAGTAAGAGGGAGATAGATGGCGATGGGCGGTGCCTATAAGTGTTGAGAAGTATGAATGAATTTTAGTAGACCACATACAGGAGGATGGCGAAAATAATTTAATATTTTTGTTAGAAGAAGTGAAAAAAAAAACTAACCTGCGGATTTTTTATTTTATGCGACTAAACTGTTTTTCCACCCTAAATGAAGCAGCAGTTAAAGTATTTGTAGTTAATTAAAAGGGACGTTGTATATACAATGTCCTTTTTTATTAAGTACAAATATTTTAAGGGGTGAATCAGACCATCATTTTGAACAACTTTTCCCAATAAATGTATATCGAAATAGGAAAAAAAAATTTTAGGTTTTCATAGAAATCGAAGTAGTCACGTGATATCATTACTATGGAAAATGAAAATTATTTTTTCGTATTTCGATAAAAAATTACCGGGAAAAGTTGTTCAAAATTATGGACTGAATCACCCCTTAAAATATTTGTACTTAATAAAAAAGGACATTGTATATTACCTCTCACTCACTTTGAATTAATATTAGAAGGTTTTTTAAAGTAGGGATTTGTTTGTTTTTTTATTAGCTTCAATTTTAGTAATGACACATTTTTTGTAAAAACTCCTAGTTTTTTAGTTATTTATAGAAAACCGCTTTAAAACTTGTATGTTTATCACGAAAAATCACAATCTTTGATTTTTAATAACTCAGAAAGTATTGATTTATTCCAAAAACGTTATGTAACTAATTATGCTTAGAATTTGTCTCTATCGATTCCTAAGGTTATTTTTATTAAAATAATTTTCACCCCCGAGGAGGGGTAGCATCCATCCCCAGGGCAAAAGCGAAAGTTGGCACTATGTCACTTTTGTTTTTTAAGGTATCCCCCCCTACTTACCAATTTTCATAAAAATCGATGGAGACGCAACGAAATCGGAGGTAGAGGCTTCATTGACTGTACTATTCTTCTAAATTTCTTTCAGCAGTAAATATTTGGCAAGGGAGTGGAATTTATTAAACAGTAATTTATATTTAGTGTTAAATAATAAACAACATTTATTATTATTTTGTAAAAACGTTTACTCATAGGATCTGACATTATAATAATTAATTATGAAATTCAAGAAAACACACTTATAAGTATTATAACATCCACTTATGAAGTTCATTTATGAAGTTTCCCTACTCTCTTCTTTACTTCACTTTTACCGTTTTTTCTAGGTTTTCGTTCATTTTTAGCGGGCCTGTGAACAAATAGGAACCTAAACATTAAAATAATATTTTTTAACCGACTCCAAAAAAGGAGGAGGTTATCAATTCGATGTGATGCGATATCTTCGGCAACCGTGAACCGATTTTGATGATTCTTTTTTTATTTGAAAGCCCTTACTCCCAAGTTGTTCCCATATTAATTTGGTGAAGAACTTTGGTGATATGGAAAAAACTCCTGAAAATAATTGAAGTCGGTTTTTTTTATAAAAATTTAATTATTATTGATTAATACTGAATGGAGTAATTTTTTTACAGAAAAAATTATTAATTTATGTGATATTTATTATTCAAACAACATATCACTTAAAATTCAGTATATACAATGTGGAAGGGACTAAAACTTGTCATACAAATTCCCCGAGCGGCAGAACATTTTGTATAGAAATGCCGATTTTTTAAGTTTTTAAATGTTATTTTAATTTCATTAAACTATAGTATAGCCTGTGGTTCGATTAATTACGGGTATGTCCCTTCCACGTTGTATAGGCCTAACCAAATATACTGAAACTATTTTTAAAGTGAATTTAGTCCGTGATAGTGAACAACTTTCCACAAGAAACATATAGCGAAATATGAAAAGTAATTTTTGGCTTTCCATACAAACACGGCTCAGCTGATCGGTCAACTTGTATGGGAGGCCAAAAATTACTTTTCATATTTCAATAAGTGTTCCTTAGAGAACATTTTTCAGTATCATGGACTGACTTTTACTGTTTAAATAGTTTCAGTATATTTTGTTCCTTCTACTTAAAAGAAAAAATTGAATGAATGCCTGACTGACGGACTGACATATCAACGTACAGCCCAAACCGCTTGGTCTAGAAACTCCAAATTTGGGTTCCTTATGAGGTCTATACACGCTGACTTTTCATTGGTTTTGGAAAAAAAAATGTCGTGTAGTAAATAAATTCCTCTATATACGTAATCCAAATTTATGTATGTCATAAGTTAAAAAAGTTTCGTAAATGATTTTCGATTGAGACCACATAGTTATGCCAGCCAAAACAACTGCGTGGATGTCGATGGCCTCAGCCGCCGGCACTACTAATTGATCTCACAATTTTGCTTTCGAGTTTTAGTCAACATTTTTTGTTTCTGAATTTTTATTTTGACTGGCTAATTAGGTCTTACTAACGATGCCTATGAAGTGGCCTTCGGCTTCAGAACCAATAAAAAGTCACCGTGTGTAGGGGTGCTCCGATAAAGGATTTTTCAAAGCCTACTGCCTAAGGGGGTTCAACGGGGATCGATCAAAGTTTGTATAGAGAAACAAGATTAATTTGACAATTTTATTTGAAACTT
The DNA here is from genome assembly GCA_963555685.1 of Acrobasis consociella. Lineage (NCBI taxonomy): Eukaryota > Metazoa > Arthropoda > Insecta > Lepidoptera > Pyralidae > Acrobasis > Acrobasis consociella. The sequence goes on from OY743127.1 coordinate 6,380,551, forward strand.
AGTAAGAGTACTCCTGGTGGTAAATTAGAAAGTACGCGGTTCAGGATTTTACAAAATTCAATTCCTAGATGAATGAAATGGGCAGACCTACTACCAAGGCTATGCCGAAGCGTTCCGTCGCTCTCTCTCGCTCTATCAAATGATGTGAAAGGAAACGGGAATGGGAACGGTAAATAAACTGACTTATTGGTGACTCAATAAAATAGTAACGCACAGCCCAAACCGCTGGGTCTAGAGACTTCAAATTTATGAGATTTCACATAGGTTCTGAGTTCTACGGGTGCACTAAATAAGGATTTTTCAAAAGTGACCCCCTAAGAGGGTGAAACGGGAGTCAAAAGTTTGTATGGAGACACAAGATTAGTTAGACCATTTTATTCGAAACAAGGCAGGATTACTCCTTGGAAAGGGAAAGGGAAAAAAAGGAACTGACTTATTGGTGACTGACTAATATATGAATGCACAGCCCTAACCGCTGGGTCTAGAGACTCCTTTATGAGATTTCACATAGGTTCCTAATGTCTTCTAGGGGTGCACTGATTGAGGGGAAACGGGAGTCAAAAGTTTGTATGGAGACACAAGATTAGTTAGACCATTTTATTCGAAACTAGGCAGGATTACTTTTAGGAATGGAAAATGGAAAGAGGGAGAGAGAGAGAGAGAGAGAGAGGGAGAGGGTGAGCGAGAGCAAGGGCAAATGCGAGGGCGAGGGCGAGGGCGAGGGCGAGGGCGAGAGCGAGAGCGTGAGCGAGAGGGAGAGGGAACTAAGTGCACCGGGTCTGCTAGCCCTTTAAATCCCTACACTATAATTAAGATTGTTATATTTTATATGTATAAGTATTCAAATATTAAATTATCTATATGTAATTAATAAAGTAAAAAAAGTCCTATTCGAACCATTATCGACTTCTACGCGGATGAAGTCGCGGGTCAAAGTTAGTTTATTTATATTTATATATCAAAAATTATCATACATAAAATCTTTTAAAAATATTCCATTTCATAATTTTTTTTTTATAAAAGCGATGTGACAACATCAAAATTAGTATAAGAGTATGAGCACCCATGAAAAAGGTTTTTTTTTAGTTCGGTCGGAATGGTTTGGGGTTTTTATATGCAAATCAATTTACGATTTTGAGATTAAATTTGTAACAAGTTACTTTTTATTTTTATTTGTAAATAAGTAGGTACATTAACATATGTAAATAATGATTTTTTTTTACAATTTTTTTAAGGGAATGGAATTTATTAGTATGTACATTTTTTAATTTCATCTCAGACAAGACAGACAAAATGTTACACTGAGTTTTTTTATATGTTATGTTAAGTAGAACATTTATTTTTCCGTTTATTAGGTTTGTGACGGGATTATGGAAGAGATACAAACAGAAATAGTTACCCATCGGGATGGTTTTTCCAAGATATAATTCTCTTTTTGATATCAAATCCTCTTTCAATAGGGCTTTTGTTACACAATGATCTTGTATTATTTCTGTAATTATAAATAAGAAAAAAACAAACTTAATTTTCGAAATTATTATTTTTCTCTCTTCTGGCCAACGCCTCTCTCCAGTGTATTATATTATTATACTTAATTACAAAATGTTATAATGCTACGGGTCTTAGTTTACTTTCAATGACCCCTTCATGACAGCTTTTTACAATAACATTGCCTCTCTCTCTCATCTCAGCGCTGTTCCAGTTGCATCCTCAGCCTAGCCCGGGGTCCGCTTTTCAACTTATTCTTCACCACTTCGCTCGGTCTTAAGCATCCTTGGTCGTAAGACAATTGATACGCATATCTTCCTTGACAACGTCGAGCTAGAAATTATTGGATCTACCACATCTGCCGGGCCCCGGCGAAGGTGGTACGGCTACCTACCTACCTATACATTTGATCCCCACTAACATTGACATTGAGATTTATTAACGACGATTAATTGTAAAGTCAGTTATAAAGACCTTATAGAACCGGAGGTCATAACAAATTTGGAAATGAAAACGTAAATGGCTAAATCAGATTTTACATGATGAAGAGCACCTCTCTGATGCTAAATATGTTGGCCTGCCTGCGTGAAGTGGTTGCGTTACTCAGATAAGGTGCCTGAAAAATTGGTTATCATATAACCAAAAATAAATAATAAGGTAAATAGCTGAAAATAGTACAGCCAGTTAGTACTAGATGTATTGTACTCGTATGATTTGTGTAGAAAATTAACAAATATTCAAAATTCCTGTGTGTACCTTGACAGCGACGAAGAGGACGGTTTTTGATGTGCTGGTAACAAAAAAAGTAGCACTCCGAGAGTGCCGACAGAAGTGAAAACACGAACAATAAATAATTTGCGTGTATGTATTTTGAATCGTCAAAATATTTTATTTTACAGGAAATACTTTTAAATGAAGTGTTTTATCCATTAAAATTATATTTCAACTTTTTTCAATGCGCTATTGTAAATGAAATAAAAATTTAAAATTTTTCAACCAATCTTTCATTTGGTAGGTACTTGTTAACAAAAAAAACATTGAAATAATAATATAAGATACATCTCTTGATAATGGACCTGCGATTGTGGAATTATGGAGAACTGGATATGTGCCATATGTATTAACATATGGCACATATCTGGTGGATGGGCCTGCAATTTGTGAAATATGGATAACTGATGGTACATTTGGAATATCTCTTGTTGATGGACTCGCGATTTGAGAACTATGTATCTGTTGTGGTATGTTGCTATGATTAGGAATATTTTCTTTTTGTAAATTTGATGTTTTTTTGTTGTCTCTATATCGCCTACACTTTTCTGCATTTATTTGTTTTTGTCTCGCCTGTTCCATTACAGAAGAATCAGCAGTAGCCATAGCAGCAACCTTCATCTCATTCTTTTTATTTTTATTCTTTTCTCTGTATCGCCTAGTCTTTTCTCTGTTTTTTTGTTTTCTTTCTTCTTCTTCTCTTTTTTTTCTTCGGAATCAGAAAAACCACTGGTGAGCAGAGCAGCGACTTTATTCTTTATCTTTTCTCTGTATCGCTTACATTTTTTTCTGCTTATACGCTTTCTTTCTTCTTCTGCTATTTCGTCATCATCATCCGTACTTTCCATTATTAAGTGAATCCTAAAACCAAAAGTATAGATTATTTGAAAGCAGTATTTTAAAAGTTTATTTCATTTTATTGAAACCTTCCTTTATTTCCTAGGTAACCAGTAATATGAAATAAGTAGATACATACCTTTTATAAATTTAGAAAAACACCTCAGGATCACACACAAATTCAAACTGATTGCTTGGTTGATTCAGTCGTAAACATGGGGGTGAAAGTCCAAAATACATTGCGAATTTTTCGTTTTGAACTCTATTAATCTTATTCCGGACTAAATATCAAAACCACAATTGATAATTATTATTAAATTGTTAAAATTGATAGAAATGTCGCACTAGACACATATTAGTTTTTTTTTTGTAGAGATGTCACATCCGCTTACTGGCAAAATAATATAAAATATGGTGTTTTTCTATACATTTAGTGTTAAGAGTACCTGTATAAATATAGTAAATAATTTTTCGCACTCTGTTCCAAGCCTGGGCTAACGCAACGGTTAACGCAATCGGATCAAATCTCTTTATGCTCACAGTTGGCCTGGCTCTCTATCCCCTAGCGTCGAAACGCCAGAATCCTATGCATGCTTTATGCTATCTTCGATGACCCCAGCTCCCCAGCTTATCTCTTCTTAGCTCTTCACATTCGCGTAATCTTCGCTCTTCCAATCTTTTAACATTATCCATAGCTGCTCATCATTCTGATTTTATGAATAAATCCTTCCAAATTAAAGCCATTCTTCTCTGGAATGCTCTTCCGGAATCCATTGAACGTGTACCTAGTCGTCTAGCCTTCAAATGGGCGGTTCATAAACGATTTCTCCGAGAAATCTCTTCTTCGCATGCTGTCCCTATGCAGTAACTAGTAGTCACCCGTATAGTATATTTGACCGAGCGAGCGAAGCGAGCAAGGTCTACAATTCAAGTTGGGGCGAAAAACACATTGTTTGTATGTATGTTTGTATGTATGTATATATGTTCCACGATAACTCTCGAACCGTTGAACTAATTTTGATGATATTAAGAATGAGTGTAGCAACTATTCATAGAATTTTTAAGTTCGTTTGGCATCAAAATCGGTTCAGCCGTTTCTGAGATAAACGCATTTTTGTGAAAATAATTATTGGTCTATAACTTCCGAACCGTTAATCAGATTGGGGTGAAACTTGTCATGTCACGAGATAGTATTACTATATTTAACCAAATAAAATATTTTTGGTCACTAAGCAATTCTTTGAGGAAAAGTAAACTCAAAGAAATTATTTCTATACGACATTATTAGCTTATGCGCGTTGTAGAAATGGATCAAATGAAACAGCACCATCTAGCGGATTCTTGAAGAATTAATAGGCATGTTATTTGGGGCATACCAAGATGTTATCAAACTGATTTTCGCTTATATTTATATGTTTATAGGTATAATGCTATCATATAATGATGATGAATTGAGTTTGGATTTTAAATTTCCTATGTAACTTATTTAAGATTGCTATATATTTGCAGGCAAACCCGTGCCTTGAGTTCATTCAAATGACGATAACTTTTTTTTAGGGAGTGCCTCCGCTGCCGGCGCCGGCTCCAAAAATATCACTAATGGGAACCGGCGGTTATACTGCATTATTTTCAGTTTTGGCTTAGTTTGATTGATAACTAAATTTAACAATTTTGTTGACCAAACTTTGGTTCAATCGTTATCGCTGCTTGTCTGTGATTCTGAAGTAGTATTCGTGATTATGCCTCGAACTAAAAAGAGATCAGCGTCAACCAAAGCCCGCGAAGTAGCTTTACGTAGAGAGTTAGAAACTAATGAGAAGCGGCATGAGCATCTTTCGCAACTAAAGGAAGTTGCCAGTACTTCTCGTGCCAATGAGAGCTCATCAATCGCTTACATCAAGAAATCTTTCCCAACGTAAAAGGGAGCTTCGTCAGCAAGAAAATTCGGCCGAACGCCTCTAAAGCTAGTGTTCACAGCGTGAGCACGCAAGGGAAGTAATAGAGTATGAACTATTCCCTGAACTTTAAGCGCTTGCACTCAATTCGTGAGCACGCTGTGGAGGTTCGAGAGGAAGAATCTTCACCAGAACACGGATTCCATTCCACCCATGATCCGATCGCGGAAGACTGGCCAAGTTTCATGCTCACATACGCGATTTTCATTGACATTTGCCTAGGCAGTAACTGTGCACAAATCGCAAGGACTTTGAATAAAGTAGTCGTAGATATTGTCGTAAAAGAGTTGGCGACCGTGTGTATAATCATACATACGTTGCTCTTTTAAGTTCGAAACGTCTTACGGATATTATATTTGATCCAGGTTCTAAATTAATTCGTTTTGAAAAAAAAATGAACTTATCAGCTCAGAATAGAAGAAGAAAGAAGGTTGAAAAATCTGAAAAAAAAAACACAGTTTTTCTGGATATTAAAATTAATTTTAATCTGGGGGCACGGGAATGCCAAGACGAGCCAAGCGGAGCGCAAGGGCACTACCTACCTTTTCTTGAAATGTTCCGTCGTTTTTTTGAACTCTCATAACTTTGGTTTGGATGATGCTAAATAGTTAAAAATTTCAAGATATATTGACACCAATACAGTCATTAAAAATACAAATTGTGAATGTCGTAGCTATTATACTTTAGATTTTATTAATGTCTGAAAGCCCCCGATTTCGCCACTGATTCACTCACTGATCATCAAAATTCTTAAGGTACTTTCTGAAGTCCTAGAACGCTGAAATTTGGTATGTAAGCTAATATTACTACAAAAACAACAAAAAAGAAACCAAACCTAACCTTTCCCCTCGGAATAGGAGGTGGAAATTTGTAGACGTGTGGCTTGGTCGTTTTATTTCACACACGGTAAGGGCGCATAGATCAAGAATCTTGGCTCTACACGAGATCTGACCACTTTTTCATAGATTTTGATTAAGGTGTAGTGTAGAGCTTGTAGGTTTAGAGCGTGTAGTCTTCAGAACTTGGCTTTATACGAGATCTGATAACTTTTTCACAGGGTAAGCTATGTAGACTCGTCTTGGCAACATTTTTACATGAAAATGTTTTTGGTGGGATTCTATTTTGGAATAATATCGCGAGGTCTAAGTTCGCGGCGAACCACTAGTTATGTATATGTATTACTTCAAGTAATTATGTATTATTTAATATGTATTAATTTAATATGTATTAAATATTTGTCCGCTAATTTGCAAATAAAAATGATTATTTATTTGTTTTGGAATAACATAAGTAGATGACGCTATATTTTCAGAAGAATTATCCGAGATGAGAGATCTATTTCAAACGTCAGAATATGAGGTTGCCATGGTCGCAAAATAATGACGATCTCTGTGGCGTAGTGGTCACCATGCTAGTCCGCTACCCAGAGGTTCCGGGGTCAATCCCCGGTCGGAGCAAGTTGGAAAATGGCCTTTTTCAAATAGTTCTGGGTCTTGGATGTTTTTTTTATATATGCATTTGTTATAAAATATGGTATTGTTGAGTTAGTATCCCATAACACAAGTCTGGGGGCTACTATGGGGCTAGCTCAATCAGTGTAATTTCTATATATATAATTTTTATATTTATATATATATATATATATATATGTGTGTAATATCCCTATAATTTCTCGTTGCTATGCGTAAAGCGCGTGTTTACTTACCGAGATGGCTGGCTATTTCAGTTTCTTTGTTATCGATTGAACTGTCGCGCCGCGCGGCTCTTATTTTAAGCCCCGCCTGCCGCGGTACATATCGTGTGGAATTATTTTTCGGGATTAGTTACGCTTCTAGAGAATTATTATTCGTAGGTTAGACCCGAATATCTTGAGCTTAACTCTTCGTGTTAACTTCCGCGACATCCATATAGGGCGCAACTGTGCAAATGTTCCTCTGGCTTTGGCGATTCTGGAAGCGATGTCCTCTTCCATTCCTCCAAATTCGGACACAACACACCGAGGTAAGTTAAAGTCGAGACACGTTCAACGGACTCCGGGCCAATCTTAAGCGGTGTTATGTTCTCTACCTCAGCACGCATTTCCTGCTGTGATGTGGGTCTTCTTGGTGCTGATTTTTAATCCTATCTTTGCCGCCTCCATCCGCAGATCGTTAAGCTTGGCCTGCATATCGGCGCGTTTATGGCTCAGTAGGCAGATGTCATCGGCGTAGTCCAAGTCTTTGTCGTAAATGCGAAGCATAATTCCATCAAGAGCGATTAGGAACAAAAGAGGCGACAGGAGACAACCCTGTCGAACTCCGGCATGTACGGGGATGTCTTCGGAAATCAGGCCGTCATGTGTTACTTTACAGAAGTAACTCTTGTAGATAGATGGCTTTTAGAAGATGGATAATTTTTGGCGGGACGCCAATGGAGAGCAGACGAGACCACAAAGTAGACCACTTCAATGTATCAAAAGCTTTTTCGAAGTCTACAAAAGTTAGATATATCTCCCTTTGCCATTCTGATGCCTATTCAAGTATGATACGAAGAGTGTTGATTTGGTCAGTGCAAGATCGATCAGGCCGGAATCCAGGCTGTTTTTTACGCAGATGAGGTTCTACGGCCTTTGTTAACCTGTCCAAAATTATCTTGGTGAACATCTTAGATGGGATCGAAAGCAATGTACATTGAGGAACCGCACACCATCGATACACATTAGGATTCATGACTGTTACACAAAAAAATCTAAATAATGTATGTAAACAAACACTCTTGAGAGTTGTCAAGTATTTACAAAAGCGTGACGTCATATATAGACGCCATTACTATTCTGGCGTTTTCGTGCGAAATTTAAATTGTATTTTTTTCTACTCCTGTACTGTTATCTGTCTTTTAAATGGTTCTGAACACTAATATAAGAACATTGATAATATGATTGCAGAAAAAAGTCTATACTCTATGCCTCATAATAGCACATGTGTCGTTATTTCATTAAAACGATACTGCTAGCCATAGACCGAGAACATTTTTTTCTATAGATTACCATACTGCCAACATAAGAAAAAAATGTTTTTTTAAAATAGTCACTAAAAAGACGTCAATTAAAAAAAATTTACCATAGATACCATATAGATCAGTACTTGTATATTCTAAATCTGATTTACCAAACATGTATGTAAGTCAAACATTTTCATATTTTCTTTGTTTGGTTTTGTATTTTATTTAGTAAATATAGTCGTAGAAAAAGTATTGTATGCAACGTTGTATAAGTACGTCAAAAAATGCTCGATGGCGCCTCCTTACGATGCTCGCTAAAGCTCGCATCGTAACCTGCGCCACTCGCATATTTTGAACCCTCTTATACAACTGTTGCATAAAATACTATTAAAAGGTCATTTATTCTATAATAAACTTATTAATTTCTAAAATAAGACTTATTTTGTATAAAGCAGACTATTATAAACACCATAAAGTCGTTTTTCAAAATCAGTCATCATGCGTAGTAACCTTTATTTTTTTAATTGACGTCTTGTTAGTGACTATGCTTAAAAAGTTTTTTTTTATGTTGGCAGTATGGTAAATCTATAGAAAAAAAGTTCTAGGTCTATGGCTAAGCGTATCTTCTTGGCGAAATAACGACACATGTGGTATTATGAGGAATAGAGTATAGATCTTAAATCTTTTATCTGAAATCATATTATCAATATTCTTACATTAGTGTTGAAAGAGCTATACAAAGCCACAAAATATCTGGCGGGAAATAACAGACGCAAAAAGAAACCTTTGAAATCTAAACATGGACAGCTTGTTACGTCGTCTGAGGGGCAACTTCATCGTTGGCGTGAGCATTTCGAGGAGGTATTTTGCGCCCTTAGGGGGTGAATTCTAATAAACGACGAAATACGTGTTCAATGAAATGTTTTTAAGAGTATGTATCTCAATTTTTATCAAAATCGATGCAGGTTTAAAGAGTTTTCCATACAAACTTGAAACCCCTATTTTACCTCTTTAGGGTTAAATTTTTTAAAAATCCCTTCTTAGTGTGCGTCCGCATTTTGAATTGAAACAACTGTCCAAAGTTCACGTTTCTATCATAAGCGGTTACGGCTGTGCGTGCGTCTTATGTCAGTCAGTCAGTCAGTGGGAACTTCTCCTTTTATTGACCGAGCGAGCGAAGCGTCTCAGTTTCGAGATTAGCCAAAAATTCTTTTGTCCGTCTGTCTGTCTGTTCTCGCCTACAGGTCGCATTTCTTAACCGATTCTCATGAAATTTTGTAAGCAGGTTCAGCAACTAAATAGTTTTTTTTTGTCGAGCCAGTTTTTCGAAATTATTCAAAATGGCGGAAATATGGGGGTTTAAAATTTTAAAACTGTCATATATCCGCCATTTCAAAATATTTTCAAAAATGTCATTAGACTTTTTTGTTACCATATGAAAATGATTTTTTTTTTGTTTTCTTATCTGCGATCAGTCTCTGACTATAAGCAGATGAGTTGTGTGTCAGTGTGGTTTTTATAGAGGTTGCTCCCCAGCGGCAGCAATCCTTTTTTTTTTAATTTTATTTTCTGGAACTCAGTCCCTGAATGTCGTGTCTTTTTAGACAATTCAATTCAATTCAATTTATTTATTGTTTCCACGTGTGGTAAAAGTTTACAAAATCACTATAAATAGTTGGAAGTACAACATGGAACCCTGCAAGGGCATTACAATATATATATATAGTCAATTAAAACCAAATAAAATTAAAACATATCAAAATAAAATAAATATAAGAAAAAAACAATATAAAATTAATAAGAATCAAAATAATAATGGTTAGTCACAATTTATAAAAAATGTCAAGAAAGAAGGTTGTCATCAGAATTTCCATTAATTAATTAAATTTTAATGTTAATTAGTGGTGGTAATCAAAAGTATTATTTGGCAAAAAACTCTTCCAGAGTATAAAAACATTCATCTACCAGATAAGCTTTTAGAAATCTTATGAATTTTTTTTTATTTTTTTCAAGTACTATATGGTCAGGTATTTTATTGTATATTTTTATACACATCACCAAAGTACTTGAGCTAACCATTCCTAGTCTGCTAGACGGTAGGCTTAGCTTTTCTTCAAAGCGAGTGTTCATTTTATGCTCACGTTCCTGTTTTCTTGTTGTGAAAAGTGTGATATTATTTTTTACAAATTTGCAAATCTCAAGTATGTAGATTCCCGTCAAAGTTAATATTTTATATTCAATAAAGTAGGGTCGACAACTGTCAGTGGAAAACCTTAAGTTTGCCAGAATTCTAATGCATTTCTTCTGTAGTATAAAAAGTTGATCAGCGTCAGTACTGTTTCCCCATAGTATGATGCCATACTGCAGCTGTGAGTGAGCATAGGCGTAGTACGCAGAGAGTGACGTTTTTAGGTCAGTGCTGCGCTTCAGCTCTGACAATGCATATACAAAACTAGACAGTTTACTTTTAATTTTTTGAATATGAGGTTTCCAAGTTAAATTCGTATCAATTTCTATACCCAGCAATGTACAGCAGTCAACGCAATTAATAATACTTCCATTTAATACAAAATTTATTTTTAATACGGGTTTTTGGTACGGCCTAAATTGCATAATTTTAGTTTTAGATAAGTTTATTTTTAAGTTGTGATCTTCTAACCAGTTAGTTACGTCTGCAAAAATTTGGGAAAGCTTACTATTTAATGTCAAATTATTTTCTGATGGGATCATGATAGAGATGTCATCAGCAAAAAGAACACAATGTTCATTAATTGCTCTAGGCAAGTCGTTAATATATATTAAAAAAAGAAGACAACCAAGTACGCTGCCTTGAGGGATTGAATTGGGCATACAACATTTGCTAGAGCGATAGAGCGCAATTAAACCAGATTCAGAATTCGTGTGTTCAATCTCCACATACTGTTGGCGATTGTTTAGGTACGAATCAAACCAATCGTAGGCAATTCCTCTTACACCAATGCCATAGAGTTTTGGAAGTAAGATTCTAAAATATACTCTATCATATGCTTTGGTCATATCCAGTAGGATCCCTATTGCATATTTTTTTTTATCAATACAATCCAACGCTTTTTGCATAAAATGATAAACGGCTAGACTTGTAGAACAATTTTTTCTAAAACCAAATTGGTTTTTATCAAATATATTATGTTTTTCACAAAATGAATATAGTCTATTACCCATAGCCGCTTCTACAATTTTAGCAGCTGTTGTTGGAAGTGCTATTGGACGAAAATTGTCTGGATTAGTAGTGTCTCCTTTTTTATGGACAGGTTTGACAATCGTTACTTTTAATTTGTCAGGGAATACACCTTCCTGAAATGATTGATTAATCAATAGCATAAATGGGAGGGCTAATTCATTAACACATCTTTTGACTAGAAGTGGAGGTAGTTCGTCAATTCCAGAGCTCCGTTTATTTTTAAGGTTTTTAATGATAGTCGTGACCTCCTGTAAATCAGCTGGCCAAAGGAAAAAAGAACTAATAGTGGGATTTAAAACTGGTCTTCCCGGTGCTTGGTTTGCTGCTCTGTCATTACTAGTTGACGAAAAGATATTATTAAAGCAATTAGCAATTTCCAATGGGTCAGCTATGATTTTTTTGTCGACCTTTAGTTTCATGTTTTTTCTATTTATATTTTTTCCTTTATTTGTCCTAGTTTTTATTATTTTCCACATTGTTTTTGTGATATTTGCAGATTTTTTCAATTTATTAATATAATGCAATTTTTTTGATGCACTAACAGCTCTTTTCAAAAGCTTTTCGTAACATTTATAATGATTTTTTAATAAAGGATTATTTGTTTGAGTCAGAAAGGATCTAAGAAGTCGTTTATGTTTACAAGATTTTTTGATGCCAGGTGTAAGCCAGCCCTTGTCAATTTTATTTTTTATCTTTATTCTCTTTTTCGGAATAGTTTTTTCTAGAATAGTTGTTAGTAAATGATGCAGAGAGTCGTAGTTCGTATTAATATCCTGATCTTGTTTGATAATATTATTCCAGTTTATGTTTTGTAATTCGAGCCTATATTTGTTCATGTTTGTTTCACTATATATTCTCTTTTCCATCCACCATGTGTCTCTAGGTTTTACAACAGGTGCTGAGGATATGGACCTAGGACCTAGGGAGACTACAACGCTCCTATGATCAGCAAAGCCGTTATCTTGAACAGATATTAATGTTTGCTTTTGTCGAAAGTTTGTAAAAACTAAGTCTATGCAACTAGCAGATTTCTTGGTAACGCGAGTCGGCTCATTAACATATTGATTAAAATTGTACGATAACATTATATCTAGAAAAGTTTTTGCCTTAGTTGATTTTTTGTTTAGTACATGTATATTGAAGTCACCCACAATAACTATATTACTAGAACTGTCTTTTAGCAACAATAAATTCATAAGTTCTGTAAGACAGTTACAAAAATAATTGAATTGCCTTTTGCTATCTGGATAATAAATAATAATAAGTAATAAATTTAGTGGATTGGTGATTTGAACTGCACATACTTCAAAAATATATATACTATACTATATACTGACGTTTTTTGTAACTAATATTGATCAGCTTGGACGCCAGCTCATTAGGGTGGTTTGCGAGTCGCCTCTCATATCGCTCAGACTAGAGTCTTATCTCCTCCTTTATAGTGTTAATTTTTAGTTCCTTATAGACTTCATTGTTAGTTATAAGCCATGGTGTGTTGGCGATGTTTCTAAGTAGGCCATTTTGCAATCTTTGCATGATGGTGATGTTAGAATTACATGCACTTCCCCATAGTTGAAGTCCATAGGTCCATATTGGTTTTAGGATTGTCTTATAAATTAAGAGCTTGTTGTCCAAGGATAACACTGAGTTGCGCGCCATCAACCAGTACACATCTTTGTATCTCAGGTTCAATTCCTCTCTTTTGGTTTTGATGTGTTTATGCCAGGTCAATTTCCGGTCCAGATGCATGCCCAGATACCCCACAGAGTCACTTCGTGGAAGGTAATCTTATCCCAATTTTACCTGAGGGCAATCCCCTTTTCTTAGTGCAAAGGTGATATGAACAGATTTAGAGGAACTTGCTTTGATTCGCCACTTATGGAGCCAGTTGTCTATTTTGTCAAGGCTTTTCTGTAATTCTGCAGAAGCTAGATTGGGGTCTTTGTTACTCGATAGAATGGCCGTGTCATCGGCAAATGTTGCAGTGGTAACATTATCAAACTCAGGAAGATCAGCAGTGTACAATGCATATAGCACCGGACCCAGCACAGATCCCTGGGGGACACCTGCTTTTATTTCGTGGAATTCTGATGATTCTCCATCCACCCTGACTTGGAATATTCGGTCAGATAAATAATGCTTCAATAGCATGAAGTAGCTGTGGGGCAGCGCAGTTTTTATTTTGCATAAGAGACCTTTATAGTGGCATAAAGGTCCTTATCAAATGCCTGCTGAATGTCCAAAAATGCTGATGAGCAGTATTCCTTATTTTCAAGGGATTGTCTTATTTTCTCACAGACTCGATGGACCTGTTCAATCGTTGAGTGGTATTGCCTGAAGCCAAATTGGTGTTTTGGGATGACTTCATTTTCATTTAATATTGGTAAAATTCTGGAGAGAAGAATTTTCTCGAAGACCTTGGACAAGATCGGTAAGAGGCTGATAGGTCTGTATGAGCTAACTTCATGAGGTTGTTTGCCTGGTTTGGGAATCATTTTGATTATAGATACTTTCCATAGTGCCGGGAAGTATTGTGTTCTAAGAATGCCGTTGAAGAGAGTAGTAAGGAAGACTATAGCCTTTTGGAAGCTGTTCCAGTACTTCTTTAGTGATGAGATCAAAACCCGGGGATTTATTACTTTTCATGTTTTTTATTACTCTTTGAACCTCTCGGGCAGTGACAGGTTTTGGTGGCAGGGAAAGTTGGAAGTCTTGATTCAAAACATTATTTATTTCTTTCTCTGCATCTGCACTACAACTTTCGTTAGGCTTAAATACTTCAGCTAGGTGTTTAGTAAAGGCGTCAGCTTTATTCCTACCAGTTTTAATCCATCCATGAGCAGTCCTTAGTGGATATTTTATATTCTGAGGCCCGTTTAGTGCTTTTGTGGCTTTCCAAAGCGAATAGTTCGTAGATGCTGTTGCAGTGAGATTTTCTAGCTTATTTTTGACAGTCTTGTTTTGTGTCTCTCTCATAATATCTTTTAGCTCTTTCATAGCTTTGTTTAAGGCAGTCTTATCACTCGGGTGTCTAGTGGTGCCAAATACGACGAAGTCTTCTCTTTTCAAGAACTTTGTGTTTTATGTGTAATGGTATATTTTTAGGCGTGTGGTAATTGTCCTTTTGCGGAGTGTTTTCCCAACCGGCCTTCTGTATAAGGTTAGTAAAATGCATGGCTGCACTGTCTATCTCTTCCGGTGTTTTTAGTGACCCACTTAGCTTTAGACGCTCATCTATATAGTCTCTGAAGCTCTTCCAGTCAGTGCGTCTGTTGTAAAGAGACTCTGGTTTGTCGTAGCTTATGAGCGTAGTGCTGATAGTCAGCAATACGGTCCGAGCTGCTATCATAACAGGACTCAGCTTTAAGGTAATGTTTTGAGAGTTCTTTAGTTATAAAGAAATCCAGCAAGTCGGGTTTTTTTTTACGATCTGTTGGCCAATAAGTTGGTTCGCCCGTCGAAACCGCTTCGAGGTTATTATTATCCAGACACAATTTTAGCTGTCTTCCCTTGGTTGTCGTTAATCTTGAGCCCCAATAGGTATGTTTAGCATTCCAATCTCCTCCCGCAATAAATCTGCCTCCTAATGTCAAGAAATATTTTGTGAATGTAGGACAATCGATTTTGTGTTTTGGTGGGCAATAGACAGCTGCCAAAGCAAAGTGCGCACATCTGTCCTCAACCATTACAGAAGTCGATTGGATTTTATGCGTTTTATATTCCGGCAATGGTTGGTGTTTTATAGACTTGCGTATTATAATTGCCGTCCCGCCATGTCCAGTTCCATCTGGATGGTGTGTGATGTAGGTGTTGTAGCCTTTGATGGAAATCTTACTTTGTTTAGTACAGTGTGCTTCTGAAATCAGGACTGCGTCGAGTTTATGGTTAGTGATTAGGAGCTCTAGTTCTGACTTATTTGGAGCCAGTCCATTTATATTCCACGTAGCTATTCTAAGCGACATCATTTCAATTTACTGACGAGGGTCGTCAAGAGCCCCATGAGGGTGCTCATTTGTTGTAGGAGTATGTCAAATTGCTGTGATTGTTTAAAGAGAAGTTCTTCTATTTTGCTGATGCTCGTAGTTTTTGTTGGTGTTTGAGGTGATATCTCATTGTTGTCTTTAAGTACGTCAGAGTAAAGAGATTTTTTTCTAGTTCCGTCATTGTTGTGTTGGACATTTTCGAGGATGCGTGTTGTAAGTTTTGAATTTTCTTCGGGGTAAAATTTTACATAGTCTGCGTTATTTGTGCGTGGCGTTGTATTGGATGTTTTCAAAGGTGCTGGCTTGATTGGTTTTGGTTTACGTCTTGCCAAGATTTCCATGTAGACACTACATCCTTTGTAGTTTGCGGGGTGTTCTCCGTTGCAAAGTGCACATAAAGCTGGTGTACTGCGGTCTTTTTTAGGACAGTCTGAGGTTTTATGAGCCTGTGCACATTTAACACATCGATATGGCTACATGCAATAGTTTTTCGAGTGTCCATATTGTTGACATCTCTGGCATTGTGGAATTGTATACCTTTTTTTAGGATCTTCTATTATGACAGATTGGTGGTGGATTTTAGTGATCTGCTTTACTGAGCTGTTGTTCGGGCCTGGATAGATATTCACGAAAAATGTTGATGTTGGTATTTTCTCAGGACCATACTTTACATTTATGATTTCTCCTTTTACTGTGTTACCAGTTTTTTCGATTTCTTCCTTTATAGCTTTATGAGGAGTAGTGTGATGTAGATTTTTGATTACTATTCTATAGCATCTTTGATCTTTTTGGTTAAATGTGTACCCTATAAGTTTTTTGTCCCTTACTGTTGTTATAATTTTTTTGTAGGTGGATATATCTATACTGTTTATTCGAAGTTGGTTTCTATTTATTATTTTCAATGTAAAGTTATCAGCAGATGATCGTAAGAGTTCCGTTAATTTATTGACGTCTTTAATGCCGTATAAAAGGATCGGTGGCGATTTACATGGCCGTTTTTCCTGTGGTTGGTTATAGGGTTCTTCTGTAAGGTCTAGTGGCAGTCCACTGAAACTATTCTTGGTGTTAATTCCCTGTGATGGTGGTGACTCTGATGGCCTCAGTCTTTTACTATTACGAGCTACAGGGATAGTTTGCCAGTCAGGAGGTTGAGGGGATGATGCCTCGTCGCTTGGAGGGTCTTCTTCTGTCGGAGTCTTTAGATCCAGCTGAGTGGCTTTGTTAGGTGTTGGTGTATTTTTTTGTTTCGTAAAAAGGCTAGGATGGAAAGCCTGTTGCACATATTTACGTTTTCCAGTAGCATTAACTGGCGCTGCTGCCTGGTTTTCCGCAACAACACAGTCTTCGGTAACAGATTTCACACCAAGAGGCCCGGGTACCTCCTGGCGCCGAGGGTTAGTCGGATCGCATGACAAAACGCATTCCGTATTTTCCATATTTCATAAAAAAGGGGGTGGGAGAAGTAGTAACAAGCGTTTCCCAAGCGCCTGCCCTCGATCTTTCTGAGGATATTTTAGACCCTCATGGTTCTCGTCAACCAGTTTGATGGGTTAAATGTTCGCCGCCCATGGTTCGGCGATGTAGACTGTGATCTTTCTGAAAGATCTGAGCGCTGCCGTTGACCTTACTGAGGTTCATCCGCCACCATCTCTTCTGCACATTCCAGCCTAAACGTACAGCACTATCGACGACCTTATCTCCAGATATGTGCGAGCAGCTCGCCGTAGGGGTTTATACATATTTAGCTTAAGGGTCCCCCGACCCTAGACCAAAATACAACTTTCCATACAAACGTAGTCTACGTTTTAATTTGAAAACAACATGTCCGATTTGGGCAAAATTTTGTAATTTCAAAGATATTGCAATTATCTAGGTTTATAACTAGTTTCCGACATAAAAATATGAACTTGAAATAGAATATAGTGTTTTATATGATTTTTGACCATTAGTATGGGAAACTTCTAAATCGTTATATTTTCTTTCCAGTTCATAATTTTACCATAGGAAACCTAAAAGTTATAACCCTAGATAATTGCAATTTCTTTACAATTACCAATTTTTACCGGAATCTGGCATGTGGTTTCAAAATTAAACGTAGACTACGTTTGTATGGAGAAGTCTAGGGTCGGGGGACTCTTAAGAGAGATGCTCTTCATTCTGTGAAACCAAAGTCAGCTATTTACTTTATCATTAAAAAATAAATAAAAAATCATTTATTTATTAAATTGTTTGCCACTGAACACTGGTACGGAACAGGGGCCCACCAATTAATTTTTTAGAAACCAACATCTAGGAAGTCCCATTCTTTTACATCATAAATATCATTACAAAGTAAAATAATTTATATTGTGTGTTTTTCTGAATCAGGAGAAAAGTTCTTCATGTGAATAGCATAACCTACAAGGGTGTCGACAAGTTCAAATATCTCGGGTGTACGATTACGGATACAAATCAGAGGGAGAATGAAATCGACATTCGCATAGTTAACACTTTAGATGTACAGCAGCCCTTCACAAGGTGTTAGTGTCCAAGTTGATAAGCAGAACTACAAAAATTCGGATCTATAAAACAGTCGCTAGGCCGATTTTAATGTATGGGTGTGAAAATTGGACGCTAACTTTGAAGAAGGAAAACAAACTCTTAGTGGCGGAACGAAAGATATTGCGAAAGATTCTGGGACCAACAAAAGGAGAAGATGGGGCATGGAGGCGTAGGCACAACCGGGAGATAGAAGAACTAGTGTCCGAGCCGAGCATCATCGGAGAAATAAAATCCTCCCGACTTCGCTGGCTAGGACATGTGGAGAAGATGGGAGAGGATCGAGCCGCAAAGAAAGCATATCATGGTCAACCGTCCGGGCGCCGTCCCGTGGGGCGTCCAAGATATCGCTGGAAGAATGAAGTCGCCAAAGACCTGAAAGAGCTGGAAGTGTCCGACTGGTCAGATTTGGCACAGAATAGGAAAGAATGGCGCACTTTAATGTCGGAGGCCAAGATCCACTTCGGGTCGCTAAGCCAGCGAAGTAAGTTTTTTTGAATGTTGCAGTTGTATAATGTGTAGGTATAAACAATCATAATTATTATACATGCAGGTGAAACAATAGTATTTTATGCAACAGTTGTATAAGGAAGGTCAAAAAATGTGAGTGGCGCAGGTTACGATGCGAGCTTTAGCAAGCATCGTAAGAAGACGCCATCGAGCATTTTTTTACGTACTTATACAACGGTTCATATATTACTTTTTCTACGACTATATTTATTTAACAAAATACAAATATAAACAAAGAAAAATATGAAAATGTTTGACATCATTTATGTTTGGTAGATAATCGGTATATATGGTGAACTATATTTTTTTAATTGACGTCTTTGTAGTGATTATAATGAATCGTTTATTCAGTAAAAACATATTTTACAAAGCAAGTTGTTGAGGCCTTCTAGAAGGTATAGCAATACCCGTAACAGAAAACCTCGCTCTTCCATTACAATAGTTATATTTAATGTATTTTTCAACACACTTGCTCATAAAATGGCTCTATGGTCACCGCAATTAGGCACATAATGATACCCATAATCAAACTGTGACTTTTTCATTGCTATAACTCACTAGTGAGTTATAGGTTTTTTTTTTTAAATTTTATTGGTTGAGTTGCTTTGTTCTTATTGAAAAAGTTTTTATTCAAAAAAAAGATCGTGTTCAATAGCATAAACAAATTAATGTTCCTTTTGCTTGCTCATTTCATGCAACTTCTTATTTAAATAGATAATTTTAACTCGTACGTGTTGTTTAATAAGTAAAACTTTCACTCAAATATAACTTTTGTTTTCTCTGTAATAAAAGAAAACTTTAAATTCCCCATTTTGTACTTGGCAGAATAGGCGAAAATCCTATGCGCGGAAAATAAAAAAAAACCTCATCTCTTTAGTCTGTGGCCGATCGCAATGCGCGCGCATACGAAAACTGATTATTTTTTACCGCCATAGCGAAACATTTTTCACAACTCCTTTTCACTGTTGAAATTATAGTTATTTATTAATTAAAATGTCTACAAGTACTAGTTACGAAGAAAATGATTTATGTTGTACACCGCCCGATATAAGATGTAAAGCCCTTAACGTTATAGAAAGTTTACTACCTGAAAACTCCAAGGAAACATATCTATTAGCGTACCAAAATTTCATAAAATGGCAAAACAGCAAGAATACTTCTTCTTTTTTATAAAAAAGTGTTCATAGCGTACTTTAAATAATTATCTTCTAAGTACAAACCTAGCTCTTTGTGGTGTTTATACTCAATGTTAAAAAGTACAGTCCGAACAAAGAATGGAGTGGACTTAAAAACATACTTTCATTTGTCAGCTTATCTAAAGAGACTATCCGAATTAACCGATGGATTTAAAAGCAAGAAATTAGAGGTTTTATCGTCTGACGATGTTGAAAAATGTATAAAAGATTCCTACTGACGAAACACCAAGTACATCCAATGATTGGATTTCACCTACCTACACGAATGCGTAACCCCAGCAAAATGTTGCGCCGTAGAGAAATAAGAGTATTACAGATAGTTGGTTCATAGTAAGCCTCATTTTGTTCAAATATAGCAAAATGTGTTCATGTTGTATTTTCGAAGTTATTCGAGAAAAACTGATTTTGCTGGAGTAACGTTACCCCAGCAAGATGTTTTTAAAAAAAGGCGTTTAGCCTAGAATCAAGTATATGAAAAGAAAGCTCTTAATGAGTTGTAAATGTATACCGATAGCAAGATGTGTTCATCTTATACTTTTTGAGATATTATTACATATCTCGAAAACTGTTAGTAGCAGAAATTTGAAAAAAATACTGTTTATAGGCCTTACTACGTTCAAATTTGTTTGAATATAAGTATTTCGATTTATCTACAAATATCGAAGTAATTTATTATTTTAAAAAATCGGAAAATTCCGGTTTACTCGTAAACTAGTACATTTATTACCAAATAAAAAGCAGTTACATATACGTGTATATCATACCTTCTAACGTGTACAAATTCGGATACACAAACATTACGCGATATGAAGATATAAAGGAATTTCGTCGAATTTCTAGTGGTGTGTCTTTGGAAATCGAATACGCAGCTCTCTCTGCACACAAATAGATAAACTATAGTGAACATGTGTGTTCATTTTGTTACAAAACATGCCTGAAAGTTTCGGCTTCAAATCTCGCATGGAATAGAAGTTATTGAAGAAACAACAAAATATCATCAATTCTACTATAAACCGACTAAATAACAGAGGCTACGAAAAAGCGGCCGTTTCATACTTGAGCGTAACCATCTCAAATAAATGGTATAATAGTCTTTTTTTGGTAGTACAGTCGCATACAAAAAGGTTCTTGCGGTTCGTGGATAAAGAAAATATACGAGCATGATTATTTTTTTATTCTAATTACTGTTTTACAATAATTGTATGCTGTATAACTTAAACTATGAAAATCACAGATAAATTGAGTATTATTTAACAAGTGTACTTTTATCACTAATTTCACATATCACCTTTTAATCTTTTATATGTGAGATTAATGAATACTTTACGAGTTATCATAAAATAATTATAGGCGGAAGAAAAAATGCAAGAGCGCGGCAGTTCTCACACTCACACTGATGGCGCTTGATTCGATCTCCGATCTACATACTTGTGCGCAGCCTGGGCATATGTTATGCATATTATATCAAAAATGAGTTAAAGCGATTAAACATTTTTTATTAAATATAAAATACTGCGGCGACGAGATTTATTAGCCTTTTATACGAGTGTCGATTTTGCAATGATTACTACAGAAACCTAAAATTTTAAAATACTTAATTTTTTTTAGCGAAACTGAGTACCTACAAGTTTTATACATTTTGATAAAAAGACATTATATATTGACATTTACGTTTTTACGTTTATATTCTTAGCAACAGTATGCTCACATTTGTAATTAACTGTTCTTAGTAAAAAATACTTAGTATACAACATTTCAAATATTACAATTAGTAATTAAGTTAAACTATAAACAAATAAATAAAAAAATAAAATTACATACCATTTTTAAATACACTAGCCCAGCACAAAACAGCAACGTCTCAGGTCTCACAATGGCTTGGCTTGACTAACATGACTCATGGTAAAAAAATGTATGCCTGGGTTTCGCGGCGCGGCGTTGTAAGAAAGAGACGCCTACATAGTGGCAAGCTGGACAGAACTGTAAAACAAACTTCTTGTGTTGGACACCGTGACATGTGATTAAATTATATGCATTTCTATATTGATATACTTTTGTTCTTTTACAAAAGGACTCGTGCATCGCAATCTTCTATTAATTTACAACTTTTATTATTAAAGACTTAGTTTTAACTATATTTCTGGTCATACTATTGACGACAAGGAATTTAAAATCTGTCTCGTAGATAATAATAAAATATAAAACTCGTATTTATTGCTTTGTTTGAGTGGGGGATGCGACATTTATTAATTTATCCGACATATACTTCCATAGAGTTGTCATCCCTATTGCCAAAAACTAATAAGTATGAATTCACACCAAATAATACTATAGTAAATATGCTTAAAACATTTTAAATATCGGCTACATGAATATAATTCTGCTCGACTGTACTTTTTATCGGTTATTAGGTTGCTAATATGCGTAGGAAACCCGCAAGTATGAAACGGCCGCTTTTTCGTAGCCTCCGTTATTTAGTCGGTTTATAGTAGAATTGATGATATTTTCTTGTTTTTTTAATAACTTCTATTCCATGCGAGATTTGAAGCCGAAACTTTCAGGCATGTTTTGTAACAAAATGAACACACATGTTCACTATAGTTTATCTATTTGTGTTCAGAGAGAGCTGCGTATTCGATTGCCAAAGTCACACCACTAGGAATTCGATGAAATTCCTTTATATCTTCATATCGCGTAATGTTTGTGTATCCGAATTTGTACACGTTAGAAGGTATGATATACACGTATATGTAACTGCTTTTTATTTGATAATAAATGTACTAGTTTACGAGTAAAATGGAATTTTCCGATTTTTTAAAATAATAAATTACTTCGATATTTATAGATAAATCAAAATACTTATATTCAAACAAATTTGAACATAGTAAGGCCTATAAACAGTATTTTTTTCAAATTTCTGCTACTAACAGTTTTTGAGATATGGAAAATTGCAAAACGTTACCCCAGCAAAATCTTGAATATCTCAAAAAGTATAAGATGAACACATCTTGCTATCGGTATACATTTACAACTCATTAAGAGCTTTCTTTCCATATACTTGATTCTAGGCTAAACGCCTTCGAAAATACAACATGAACACATTTTGCTATATTTGAACAAAATGAGGCTTACTATGAACCAACTATCTGTAATACTCTTATTTCTCTACGGCGCAACATTTTGCTGGGGTTACGCATTCACCTACACGAATAATGAGCCACCTCAAATTACAATAGAACATGAAAGTATTTCAATAAATAATCTATCGATGAGACCGCATGCCATCAAAAACAGTTAATTATAATTTTACTAATTGCACATTTACTAATTGTTTCTCTAAATAAACTTTTTATTCACTAAATAAAATGAGTTTTTATTGTTATTTTATTCACAAGTGTGTTGAAAAACGTCGTATGATACACGTGTGTATTGATGATTACCGTCCTTGGCTCTCTTAAGACCCTCGCCTACGGCTCGGGTCTCAATGGCGCCACGGCGGTAATCACCAATGTTACACACTAGTACCATAATGTACTATTACCGGTATTGAGAGAAAAACAATAAATTAAAAATTAATACAAAAACAATAATTCAAACAGACTAATAAGGTGAGTGTGTACGTGTGTTTGTGTGAGGGTGTGAGGGTATGTGTGTGAGTGAGTGTGAGGGGGTGTAGTGTGTGTGTGTGTATGTGTGTGTATGTGTATGTGTTTTATTCTGGGTTACTTAGACGACAAAAGAGGTCTTCAACCTCATCGCATGTAAGCTTCTTTAGCCAGTCCGTCACTAACATTTTACACTCATGAGTAGATTTAGAGTAGATTGAAAGTGATTACATTAATTAAACGTTTTTCTTATGTTGGCAGTTGATAGATCTAAAGAAAAAAAGTTTTAGGTCTATGGCTAGAAGTATCTTTTTGGCGAAATAACGATACCTACATGACGATACTGTTAAGGGGAATAGACTATAGACTTTCCTGAAATCGTAAATAATCTATGTTCTTATATTAGTGTTCGTGACTATTTAAAAGACACATAACAGTAGAGGAATAGAAAAAAATATAAATGTATTGTTAAAGTTTTTACATTAAATAAAGACTTATGTATCATATTAAAAATTTAAATATTTTTTTTTTTTTTTTTTTTTTTTTTTATTTCAACTTCAACTTAGCCTATGGTACATTTAACATACATACTTTATTAACATCTTAAGAACTATGTAATTACTAATTAAAAAGTATGTGTTTAATTATGATGCCATTGCACCTAGATATAATGGCATTACAATCAGCTATCGCAAAGCAAAAACACGCTAAGTAACATTCTGTTTGATGACCCAAATGGCTACTATAACTAGGTGGATCCCTGCCTGCCGAACTAATTAAAAATTGTATTTCGGCGGGTAGTTCACAACGTCGTCTTAGCAACAACATGACGTCTCGCTCGGCTCGGCAGCCGGCCGGCCGTCGAGTGCACGACCACGGCAAGTGATCGATGCAGTATATGCAAAATATTACCATGTTACACTTTAATAGTTTTCATTTACACTAGTTGATTTTAAGGTTGCATTATGCGTTATCATATACATTTTAGTTCATATACCTATAAATATTCATATACCTATTCCTATTAATAATAAAATAATATACATGTGTTTGCGTGGGAGTGTTATGTGCGTGAGTGTAGCATATGTGTTTTGATGTAATTATGTATAAGGATGTATGTGTGGAAGTCAGTGTGTATGTGTGTTTTCCATTTTATTTACCAAATTATTCAATGGGCTTTAGTACCATTTCAGTCTCTTTATAATTCAAGGATTTTAGATAACTCGTTACTTGTTTTTTGAAAGTGAATTTATTTTTAATAATCAGATCTGGTTGTATTTTATATACATTGTTATAAACATAGGGTCCAATGAATAAGAAGCATGATTTGGCAAACTTAGTTCTATAAAGGGGTATATCAAACACCAAAGCATTTCTCCTTCCTTGCATACGTTCCATATTAACTTTTTGATGTTGTTTTATACTAATAGATTGCAAAAACAGCTGTCTTACAGATAGCACTGAGCCAATTTTGTATAATTCGATCGTGGAAAACATATACGGTTTAAAAAGCATTACTTTAAGAATTGCTCGTTGAACTCTTTCTACTTTTAGAATCGTTGTTTTTTTACATCCCCCCCATGAACTTATACAGTAAGTGAGCAATGACTGGCATAAGGCAAAATATGTGGTAAGCAATTGCTTTTGATCACATACATATCTTAGGTTTTTGAATATATATATAAGTTTTCTTATACGTGTTGTTAACGCCTTAGTATGTTCTTTCCAATTTAGATTTTTATCAATCATAACCCCCAGATATTTAATTGATGGAACGTTAGCAAGAATAGGACAGTCACAAGAAACGTTGATGTTCGTACAGCTATGTGCTTGTACTTTAACTGTATCAGCTGAGGGTTGAGTTTTGTTTCTTATGCTGAACGTGATGTATTTAGTTTTGGTTGTATTTAATGTTAATAAGTTATTGCAAAGCCAGGCGTTCACTGTTTTGAAACCATCATTTGCTAACGCATTCACTTCTCTCCAGTTTTTACCAGAAAATAGAAGTACTGTATCATCGGCGAAGCTTATAATACGTCCATTAGGTAAGGATAATTCGCATAAATCATTAATGTAGATTAAAAATAAAGTAGGTCCCAAAATGCTTCCCTGGGGAACCCCATATTCAATTAATCGTTCGTCGCTAATATGGTTTTCAATTGAAACTGCCTGTTTTCTATTAGTGAGGTAGTCAGCAAATAGCTTGTGTTGAGTTCCTCGTATGCCGAAACTGTGTAATTTATCGAGAAGTAAGGGTATAAAGACAGTATCGAATGCTTTTGCAAGGTCGAGAAATATCCCCAGGCATCTCTTTCTTAAATCCAAATTGTTAACAATAAAAGAAGTCAATGTGTCCACTGCATCATTTGTTGATTTTTGATTACGAAAGCCATATTGATGATTTGATATTAACTTATTAATTTCAAGGTAGTTTTTAAGACGTTTATTTAAAAGTTTCTCTATTATTTTGGAAAGGATAGGCAATAAGGAAATTGGTCTGTAATTTTCGATACTGTCTTTATTTCCCGATTTATGGATTGGTATAACAATAGATCTCTTTAGGGCGTTTGGGAAGACTCCCTCGGTAAAACATTTATTGCTGAGTATAGTTATTGGTTCTGCTAAGATATTTACCCCTATTTTTATTAACTTTACTGGAATGCCGTCCCAGCCAACGGATCCTGTGTTTTTAAGGGAAAGTATAACACTTTTCACCTCGTGCTCATCAGTGAGTAGTAACACAAATGATTTACAAGATTTAGTTAATGTTGGCTGCGCAAACCGTCGGGGTTTGGTATGTTTTTGTTTTTCTTTATTCCTTGTAGCAATGTTAGCAGCTAGTTCACTACCTATTTTAACGAAATAGGAATTTATAAGATTAAGGGAATCCTTGGGGTTAGCTTGACAGTTTAATAATTCAGAATTTGTGTTTTTGTCTTTATTTAAGTAGCACATTTCTTTTATACATTTCCATTGCCCCTTTATATTATTTTTATTTTTTTGCATTTCTGACTTGAAGTAAGATTTTTTTAGGTTTTTCAATATTCTATTGCATGTATTGCGATATCTTAAATATATGATTTTTAGTATTTGATTATTTGGATCTTTCTTACATTTTTTATGAAGTTTATCCCTATTACGCATGCACCGAATTAGTCCTGATGTAACCCAAGGTTTTATGTTCCTCTGGTTTCGGGGTAAGGTAGTATGGATGGTATATTTTTCAAGACAATTTTTTAGGATAGAGATAAAAGTATCTGTTGCTTCATTCGTATCAAGGCTTACTAAGACATTTTGCCAATTAATTTCGGATAGCTCTTTAATGACTCTATTATAATCAGTTTTGGCAACAGTCTTAACTTGTTGAGCTTTTTTAGTAACACTCAGAAGAGACAAAATTATACAAGCATGATCAGTTATTGATGAATCACATACGATTGTCAATCTTTTCACCTTTGATTTAATAAAGTAATGATTCAAACAATTCCCCTCTCTCGTTGGCAGATCATGAGTTGGCATCAATCCATGGCATGCCAAGAGATTTAGATAGTTCAAGGAGCGATTTTTAGTAACTGAGCTTTTAATATCAATATTTATGTCTCCAACCAATATAACTTCCTTGAACTGCTTATATTCCGTTAATACCGAGTTTATTGACGTCATAAAGCTGTCTGTGTTATGAAAACATGGTGGTCTGTAAATGCAGATAATAGCTGTTTCATGATTAATCGTTACAACCAAGCAGCTTACCTCTTTAGTGTATACTGGTTCAGAAACTTTTACATGGTAATCTTTTCGAACATAAACGACTATGCCATCATTTTGATTAATCAGTCGTTTAGTAGAATATACATCGAAATTTTCTAACATTGGTATACGATCAACTTTAGATAACCAACACTCAGTAAGTACAATCACATCTTCCTTTAAGTCCAACCTTTGCAAAAGTACATTAAAATTGTCAAAATTATTATCGATACTTCGAATATTTTGAGTTATGATGTTAAATTTACCCTTAGAATCCTTGATGAGACCCCTACATTTCTCCGGTATTTCCTCCAATCGCGCTGTGTTGACATTAACACTGTTGTCAATGTCGGAGTGTAAGTCTATTATGTCTGTCATATTTTGTATCTATATACAACGTAAAATAATCGTTGTATTTTATATCGTTTATAACACTAATATACGATAAAACGTGACTTGGTAATATTTTACAGCAGCGATATATTGGACGGCATACCAGAGGTATGCAAGGTTTGTATGTTGATTCAGAGTAATTTGGCAATAAGTCTATGAGTGTGTGTGATTGTGTGTTTGGGTATGTATGTATTATTATGTGTGTGTAATATGGGTATATTATTTTATTTGTAATGTTAGTATAAAATAAGCTATTTTTAAAACTAATTAATTTACCAATAAGTTTTCGCGTAGAAGATGTATGGAATATGTGGAAAAGCTGCTCCTTTACTAGTCATATCATTTCAGGTAAAGTGTTAGATTTTAGTTCTTCTATTTGCTCTTCTGATTTGATTGCGATCGCCGGACTACCATCACCTTTTCTGACAAAAACTCTTCCATTTGATATCCAACAGAATTTGTAATCGAAATTCTTTGTTAAGCTTCTAGCCATATAATGTAGTTTTCTCATCTTAGGAGTCAGAAGTTCACTAATGTAAAATGGTTCTACTATTTCTTTAAGACCAAATATAACAGTATTCATTGATTTGGTTTTCGCAGCTTTTTTTACAGCTTTCAAAACCAGATTCTTATGTGTTGGGTTCTGGTATTCTACAATTATTGGCTTCTTTGCATTTTTAATTATATATAACAACCATAATTACCTACTATTACGTCTTTATCCCTAATGGGGCAGACAGAGCATTTTAGGTCTTGCGGCTATAGTGCAGAGCCCAGGGCCGCAAGACCCAAAAGTCACTTTTAGCATCACGGTGATGGGCGAGAAGATGGAAAAGCAATCAATACAGTGATGGGTTGCTAGCCGCATCGCCTGTTAACATGATTCGCTTTTCGCCCATTCCCTCGATCGGCTGTTATGATCTGCGCGGGAAGAGAAGCTGCTGGTACAGTCTAAGTTTTTTCTTTTCTCTCAGACCAGCATGGAAGAGTTAATTAAAATTTACTAGTAATTTATTTTTTGGTCATGATAACAAACTTTCAAGGCGCCATATCTAAGTAACGCAACCACTCCACGCAGGCAGACGGACATATTTAGCATCAAAGGAAGCTCTTCATTCTGTAAAACCAGAATCAGCCATTTACGTTATCGTTACCAAAGTCGTGACCGCCTAATCTATTATTTAAATACTAGCTGAAGCCCGCGACTTCGTTCGCGTGGACTTTATGTCTCTGGAAAATGCTCACCAGGCTGAACAACTTTTACTAAGGCGGCATTTTTATATCTCTTATAGTTTAGCTGGACCATTATGGTTCTACATCAGGCGTTCCATTTTCCAAAATCATGTATACCCTATATGTTGCCCAGGCTTAAAAGCTATATAACAAAAAAAGTTTCATTCAAATCCGTCCAGTATTTCCGGACATTAGCGTGTACAATACAAACAGACAAACAGACATACAGACAAACAGACAAACAGACTGACATTTTTTTATTAATTCTTTCTCTGTTACTACGTCTCCATCGTCGCCAATATTTTTTTTGGAAATATATTTAATGTACAGACACACTTTTTTTACTGTTTTATTATATGTATATAGATAGATGTATAGATAGATTTGTCATTCCAACTCACCTCCATATTTCCGGGTATACCACACAGTTAAAAAACGCTCCGTTACACTCAGTGCTGGTAAATAAGAATGGTCCTACACAGGTCGACGATTTGCTGACTCTAAACACTGATGCTATTCCAATGAGGGCCTCCTGTCGGCCAATGTACGTGACCAGAGGACCGCCGTGGTCATTCTAAAAAGAAAATATAAAAACATATCTTTAGTAGGTCTTCTTATCGTGTGTGTTAATGACTAACATTAGTGTCAGAGTTTTTAAACCGCCTTAAAGGCCTCTGACATGGTGGATACATACTAACTTAGGAGGTTTACGACCGCGATTAGAATCACACTAATATTATAAAGGCAAAAGTAAGTGAGTGTGCGTGTATGTAAGTGTATATTACTTCTTCATGAGCAAACGGCTAGACCAATTTGGATAAAATTTGATCAGCAGGAAGCTGGCACCCTGGATTACCACATAGGCTAGTATTTCCCCGGGTAACACCGCAGGCCTAACTAGTATTAAATAAACCCGAGGAGTGCTTAGGGAGTGCTATTTTTCATTGAGAAAGTCAATCTGTATTGTCTACTACGGCCCTCCCCGGCTTAGCAAATGTGTAACAAAATTTTAAAAAATTATAAATTTTAGTACATACACAAATACACCCTTCGCTCATTCTTGACATTTCTTTCTCCTTTGCGTACCCCAGTGTGCCAACTCCGCATATGTGCGGGGTGCTGGTTGCGAGCGGGAGACCAGCCCCGCGTATCTGCGGACTACGCCCGTACAATTTCAATCGGCCTGTATCCGGCCGGCACTGAGCGAAACGGGGAACCCATCACTTTATCGCAATTAACTTCAACGATTTTCATTCCCCATAAAACTATTCGCAAATCTTTTAATACAATATTTAACAAATCCTAAAATCTGTTGACATCGAAATTTCATTTACTCGATTATTCGTTACTAGCTGAAGCCCGCGACTTCGTTCGCGTGGACTTTATGTCTCTGGAAAATGCTCATCAGGCTGAACAACTTTTACTAAGGCGGCCTTTTTATATCTCTTATAGTTTAGCTGGACCATTATGGTTCTGCATCAGGCGTTCCATTTTACAAAATCATTTATACCCTATATGTTGCCCAGGCTTAATAGCTATATAACAAAAAAAGTTTCATTCGAATCCATCCAGTATTTCCGGAGATTAGCGTGTACAAACAGACAAACAGACATACAGACAAACAGACAGACATTTTTAAAAAAATTCTTACTCTATTACTACGTCTCCATCGCCTCCAATATTTTTTTGGAAATATATTTAATGTACAGACACACTTTTTTTACTGTTTTATTATATGTATATAGATATTTCCAAAGAACAAGTCCCGATTTACTTTTTTTTATTTAAATGCCAGGAGTATACGTACAAAAGGGAAACTTGACGAAGTCAAATGTATCCTACAAGCAATACCGAACACAATGCACATAATCCTAGTAACTGAGACCTGGTTTCAAAGCGAAGACGAAGCGCTACAATATGAAATACCGAACTATAGTCACTATTACAACTATAAAACAGATAAAACTGGAGGCGGCGTATCGGTTTACGTCCACAATAACCTGAAACACAAGTTATCAGAGTCAGTGTATATAGGAGGCAATAATTATTTATGGATACAAATAGAAAAATATGCGCTTGAAGTGGGAGTCATATATTATCCAGGAAATACCAACTTTCAGCAGTTTCTGGAGGTATATGAATCACAACTAAGAATAAGAAAAAGAGCAATAGCCTTCGGAGACTTCAACGTCGATCTGCTCACAAAAAAAAGAAGCCAAGACTAAACAGTATAACCAACTTTTAAAGCAAACTGGACACAAGATTATTAACAAAATCTCCAAAAAATATTACACTAGAGCAGGTCCACCTAAAGACTCCATATTAGATCACGTTAGCACCAACTTAGATAAAGATAACTTCCATATGATTACAATCGACTCATCTCTCTCTGACCATAGACAGCTATACGTTGAAATAAAGAAAACAAAACCACCTCCAAAGGTACTTAATCAATACGAAGCTATCAACTACCAAAAATTATTTGAGGCAGCTGAAAAATCAAGACTACAAGAACCAAATGATGATTTTACAAAATTGGAAAAATTAATTAAACAATGTATAAAAGAAAGTACGGTTGTAAAGACCAAAGTTAATAATGAGCCACAAAAAGAATGGATAAACAAAAACATAACAGCATCAATCACTGAAAGAAACCAGATTTGGACAGAGTTAAAGAAGAATCCTGACAATGAAGTTTTAAAAAAGAAGTTCAACACCAAAAGAAACCAAGTTCTAACGATAATCCGGAAAGCAAAGAAGTCATATTACAAAAAAGAATTTGAAAAACACTCTAAAAAGCCTAAAAAAGTATGGAATTTACTAAATACACTGACAAACAACAAGTCCAGACAAAGGCGCGCTCCCTCTAAGCTTATTGTCGATTCGTTAGAAGTCTCCGACCCTAATGAGATATGCAAAATATTTAATAACTTTTACGCTAACGTAGGGTCATGTCTAGCTGAAGAAATTCCCATAGATTTTCATGTTAATTATACTCATGCGCTACCCAAACCAACTTCACAAAATCCTCAAATTAATACCTGGGAACCATGTAACGAAAAGGAAATACTTGATATTATCAATAACCTTGATTCCAATAGTAGTGTTGGTCTAGACGGTATTAGTACCAAAGTTATTAAATGTGTAAAGGATTTAATAGTAAAACGACTAACAATATGCATTTACAAACTGTTACAAGACGGAGTATTTCCTGACTCACTCAAAATAGCCAAAGTGACACCTATTTATAAATCAGGACCAAAAACGGAGCCTGGAAATTATCGACCTATCTCTGTGCTGCCAATTCTATCAAAAATTCTCGAGAAAGTCTTGCATACACGGTTACAAAATTAAAATAAAAATAAAAATAAAATAGTCATTTATTTCTGTAATCTTAGTTACAACATGATGCTAGGACTTCCCAGTGAGTAATCTTATGATACTCGTGATGGGAATGACCCGCTGCTTCCTATAAAGGTATACGTTAAGACTACATTAGTAAATGTACCTACTAGTTTGTACTTTTATTTATTTTAGGTTAGGTTACAAAATTACCTAGATTTTATTAATTTCTTTTATGAACGACAATACGGGTTTCGATCTAAAGTAATACACTTACGGCAACTATTGATCTCATTACTACAATAAAACAAAACATCGACAAAAAAACATCGCACTAGGGGTATTTATTGATTTAAAAAAGGCTTTTGACACCGTTAGCCACAAATTGCTTTTAAAAAAGCTGGAGGTCATCGGTATAACTGGAAAAGCGCTAAACATGTTCAAGTCTTACCTAACAAACAGACTGCAGATTGTTAAAACGGACAATAATTCTCAAAGTCCTCCGCTACCGATTGCCTATGGAGTCCCGCAAGGGTCAATACTGGGCCCACTACTGTTCTTAGTTTATATTAATAATATGCATGAACTAGGCCTAAGCGGTAATGTCACCTTATATGCTGACGACACGTGCCTTTTTTACTTCGGTTCATCAATCCAAAGCTTAATTTCTCAAGCCCAAAACGACCTTAATATCCTTCAAGATTGGTTTCAGTATAATTTACTTACTATAAATGTCTCCAAAACTAGTTATATAATTTTTAAAGCTAAAAATAAACCAATACCCTCTTTCACACCTCTCGAAATAAATAACATACCTTTTCAACAAAAAACCACTGAAAAGTATCTTGGCCTCCTCATGGATACCTATTTAACATGGAATAGTTGCATAAAAAAAATAAAAACTAAATTTGTATCACTCCTTGCCTCCTTCCGGTTAAATGTTCGATATATTCCACGTAAACTACTTTTTACTATTTACAATGCTCTAATAAAACCACACCTGTTATATCTTATTGAAGTTTGGGGAAGTGCTGCTAAAACAAGATTAGACAAATTACAAAGACTACAAAATAAAATAATAAAAATGCTATTTAACTATAATTTTCGAACACCAACTACTAAAATTTATCACGAAACTAAACTAATGACAATAAAACAATTATATACGTATAATACTTGCATTCTCATCCGCAAAATCATGAACAACAAAGTCCGTACTAACCTAAAGTTTACTAAGCAAAAACAAGTTGGGCGCACCTGCACTCGACGCGCGAGCTTCATCATTTTGTCTAAGACACGGACAAAACATTACGGTCAATCGACGATAACATACGAAGGTGCGCGCCTTTTTAACAAGATACCCTCGGATATCAAAAATATTAACTCGTTCGATGTATTTAAGAAACAATTAGCCAAGCACATAATCTCAATTTACTGAACTTGTATGTTTTATTCTGTTTATCAGTGTGACAACGAATAAGTATATTTATGTCTTGTATTTATGTTCTCATGTAAGTGATGTAAAATATGTCTTTATGAGAATAAAAGTCTTTAAACCTTAAAACCTTATTGGAAATTTGTTATGAAAAATGCACTTATTCACGACAATTAATGGAGCAGCATATGTGGTTACGATAAGGACGATGCAACAACGTCCGAGGTAAGAGATAGACGTGACGAAAAAGCAAAAGCAAAAATTTGTTTGAGCGTCGAGAAGTCTTGTTTCTCTCATTTGATGTCGGCAAATACGGCAAAAGATGCCTGGAATGCTCTGGAACGTGCTTACGATGACAAAGGTCTCGGTTCAAGAGTGCGAACTTTTTGGTAGCATGGAAGCTTACGTCAATGAAATTTTGTCACTCGCGCAACAATTGGCGAATATGAACAAACCAATTGATGATGAGTTTCTTGGTGCGCTGATGCTCAAAGGCTTACCGACAGAATACGAACCTATGATCATGGCATTAGAACATTCGGGAGCTGCCATAACGGCCGATATTGTCAAATCGAAACTGCTGCAGGATCAACGGTGGACTACTCGTGGAGATTCGAGTGAGTGCTTATCTTCAATGAGGAAAGGTGCTACTGCGAGTGACTCCGGAACGAGAATAGCGCAACAGCACAAGGCTGATTCAAAAACAAAGAATACTTGTGGTTGGAAGAAGGAACCGTGGTGCTGGAAGTGTCGACAAAAGGGCCATCTGAAGAAAGATTGTCGGAATGAGATTGGTTCTTCAGGAAACTGTGTTTTGTCTGCATATAGCACTGAAACGGACACGAACTCTTCATGGTGGATTGACTCAGGTGCAACAAATCACATGAGTAGCAGGCGCGATTTGATGACAGACTTTTAATCGCATGACGGTTGCGTCATTATTGCTAGTGGAGATAAACTGCAGTGTACAGGTATAGGTAACGTTAAGTTGTCGTATAACGCAATTTTGACTGATGTAATGTATATACCTAAACTGTCTGTTAATCTCATATCTGTTTCCCAATTGATTAAGAACGGTAATTCTGTAATGTTTGATACTAATGGTTGTACAATTTCTATGCTGAGCGATGTATTGATTACGGCAAATAACATAGGAGGTGCGTACAAATTTCAGACCTGCAGTCTAAGGGCAAATGTAACTATTAGCACGGCAACTTGGCATCAACGGCTTAGTCATTTAAGTGGCAACAATATGAAGCTTTTGAGACAGGGACTTGCTAATGATATTAGTTTTCAGGATGACCCTTGTAAAGACATCGCATGTGAGATTTGTTTAAAAGGAAAGCAAGCGCGATTTCCTTTTGTCAGCAATCCTGAGATGAGAAGTCAGTGGCTCCAAAGCGGTTGGATTTGATTCACACCGATTTATGTGGACCATTGCCGGTAAACTCGCTCGGAGGCAAGAGGTACATCCTAACGTTCTTAGATGATCATACGAGGAAGGTGTTCGTGTATTTCCTGAAGCATAAAAGCGAGGTGAGTCAATATACGAAAAACTTTATTACTTTAGTAGAAACACAAACTGGTGATAAAGTGAAAGCTCTGAGGTCAGACAATGGAACCGAGTACGTAAACAGGGACCTTGATAACTTTTTGAAGGGTAAGGGTATTCTCCATCAGGTAACTATACCTTTTAGTCCTCAGCAAAATGGCACCGCTGAAAGACTTAATCGTAGTCTTCTGGAAAAAGTAAGGTGTATGTTGTATATGTCAAACCTGGACCACAAATTTTGGGCAGAAGCTGCTGGCACAGCAGCGTATTTAATAAACGTGTCACCTTCAAAGAGGCTCTCGGGTAACACTCCTGAGGAGGCCTGGAGTGGCAAGAAGGTGAGCTTGAAACACTTACGAGTGTTTGGCTGCGAAGCTCACGCTCACATTGATAAGGTGAAGCGTAATAAGCTTGAACCAAAAAGCAAGCGTTATATATTTCTTGGCTATGAAAGCAATGGATATAGACTTTATGACTTGGCGAAAAAGGAAGTTTTTCGTAGTCGTGATGTAATCTTTAATGAAACAATATTTCCAGGTGTCACCAACAAGCGGTCTGTGGAGATATTCTTCCCTACAAATGACGACGGAGATGCCGTTGAAGAGAGTCATACGGAAAGTCAACCCGAGATTGACCTTGTGGATATGCCATCGCTACCGAATGCAGGTTGAGGCGGGGAGGCCGGTACCACCTGAGATTTGGTTTGAAGCGGATGCGCAGATTCCGTCCTCGTCAACTGATGTAGACGGTGCTACACAGGAACCAGATAATGACGGACCAGCCTATAACTTACGGCCAAGATTGCCAAAGACAATGTCCGCACTCGAAGTAGAGGTTTGCGAGCCGACAACTGTCAAGGAAGCTTTACTATCGAGTGATAGTAAATTATGGCGACAAGTTATGCAAGATGAGATCGATTCATTTAACAAGCATGAAGCTTGTTAACTTGTTGACAGACCGGCGGACAAGAATATTGTTAAAAATCGTTGGATATTTAAAATAAAACGTGACGCTAATGGTAAAATAGCATGTTATAGAGCGCGATTGGTTGCGAAGGGGTTTACCCAGAAATTTGGAATTGACTACGTAGATACGTATTCTCCAGTAGTACGACATAGCTCGTTAAGGATGTTGTTGTCTCTTGCTGTCGAGTTAGATCTGAAGATTGATCATCTTGATGTAAAAACTGCCTTTCTGAATGGCAACTTGAATGAAGAGATTTACATGTCACAGCCAGAGGGTTTCATTAAACCAGGCGAAGAACATAAAGTCTACAAACTCAAGAAAGCCGTGTACGGGTTAAAGCAGGCGTCTCGAGCCTGGTACGACAAGGTAAAGCAGGTTTTACTCGCGGAGAACTTCACGCAGAGCAAGTACGAGAGCTGTATCTTTAATCGCTCTTTATGTAGATGATTTTTTTGTTTTCTACGATTGTGACATACTTGCCAAGAAGCTGAAAGCATCTCTGAAGTCTCATTTCACAATTAAAGACTTGGGTGAGGTGAAATATATGTTAGGCATTAAAGTAGCTCGCACTAGAAGCGAGTTAAAGCTTAGTCAGAAAAACTATATTGAAAAGATGCTCGAACGTTTCGGTATAAGTGACTGCAAAGTTGCTAAAACGCCCTTAGACGTAGGTCTGAAGTTTTTTGATAGCATTACCCACGACAGTAGTCTACCTTATCAGGAGTTGATAGGTTGCTTAATGTACTTGTCTGTGACCACTAGACCTGACATTTCATTTGCTGCAAGTTTTCTTAGTCTGTTTAATAGCTGCTATACAGCTGAGCATTTTAAGAAAAGGCTAAGCGTGTATTGCGATATTTAAAGGGCACAATTAATTTAGGTCTTGTGTACAGGAAAAGTGTTATAAATGATAAATTTCGTGTATTTGGTTTTACTGACGCTGATTGGGCTAACGGGGCGGATCGGAAATCATACACAGGATATATATTTAAGCTAGGTGGGAATGTTATTTCCTGGGGTTGTTATAAGCAATCTTGTATCGCACTTTCGTCTACCGAGGCGGAGTATATAGCTTTGTCCGAAGCTGCTAAAGAGGCGGATACGTCCGTGCGATTCTTGCTGAGTTAATAGGTCAATGTAATACTGTAACTCTGTATAGTGATAACCAGTCAGCTGCAAAGCTAGCCACTAATGCAGTTTATCGTAAGCGATCTAAACATGTGGACATTAGGTATCATTATATTCGTTAAATCATTGAAAAAGGGATAATTGACCTGAATTATTTGCCAACTGAGCAAATGACTGCCGATATTCTCACAAAGGCATTACTGCATTGTAAAAATAGTTCATATGTAAAAGATATGCTAGAAGTCGTCCAGGATTAAGGGGGCGTGTTGGAGGTTCAATTAGAACCAGAAACTATTTTTAATCCTGGCCTATTTACATATACTTTTTCTCTTGACTTTTGTTTGATATGTCTTATTCGAAGGTGTTCTTTTGTGCTAAATAAATCTGCTATATATATTTTAAACATCATCATCTTCCTCTCCTTATCCCACATTATGTGGGGTCGGGACAACATGTAAGTTTCATCCATTTTTCCCTATCCTGAGCCAGCTCCGATGTTATATTCCGTTTTCCCATATCCTCCCTCACACATTCCAACCACCTTTTCTTTGGCCTCCCTCTATTTATTTTCCCATTAACTTTCATATTCAACACTCTTTTAGTAACATGACTTTCTTCTCTCCTCAATACATGCCCATACCATCCTAACCTACTACTTCGCAACTTCTCTGTAATTGGGGCCACTTTCACACTTCCTCTTACGTACTCATTTCTTATCTTATCCATTTTAGTCACACCACTCATCCACCTCAACATTCTCATCTCCGCTACATGCAATCGTCTTTCATCCATCACCTTGGTTGCCCAGCACTCAGCACCATACATAATGACAGGTCTTATTATGCTCTTATAGATCTTGCCTTTTAACTTAAGGGGCATGCGAGAGTCACAAATTACTCCGGTTACCTGTCGCCACTTCATCCATCCTGCGTTTATGCGCCCATTGATGTCTCGGTCTATATTGCCGTCGCTTTGAAGAAGAGACCCGAGGTATCGGAAGTCGGAGCAGACTGGTAGGGATGCACCATCTAAGACAATTGACTCGAAACCGGAGGGACCTCCAAAATCAGCAAAAAATTGCTGGGTTTTGGTCCTGCTTATTTTAAAACCGAAGCTCTCCAGTCTCTGCTGCCATTTTACCAGTCTGCTCTGAACCTCAAGTCCATCCTCACCTACGAGGACGATGTCATCGGCGAACAGCATGCACCAGGGTGTCTCTTCTTGGATATCCGACGTCAAGGCGTCCATCACCAGAAGGAACAGATAAGGGCTTAACGCCGATCCCTGATGCAAGCCTACAGCCACATTGAACTCGCTGGTGACCCCAGCTATATATATTTTAAACAAATGTGTTTAAATGAATATTTATATAAATGCAATAATGCAATATAAATGCAATACGCTCGGATAATTTAATTTCACATAGTGGCAGCACATCAAATTGACAAGTGTCATACTGACAACCCACCCTTTTATTGTTATCGTCGACTTGCTCACACATATAGAGCTATTTCGTTCGGTAAAGAAATGACTGTGGTTTCCAAACTTTTACAGTGAGGTGTGAAGGATTCGCAAGAAAATAGTTATTGGTTAAAAAATATTGCAAAAAGTTGACCAAAAAATTTTAATTGTATTTTCAAATATAAAATAGACTGTATCTTATACCTTTAAACGAGCAATTCTTGTATGTATGTATATTTAAATATATATTTATAAATTTCTGTGATCTCGAAAACGGCTCTAACGATTTCGCTGAAAATTTGTATATGGGGGTTTTCGGGGGTAAATAATCGATCTAGATTAGTTTTATGTTTGGGAAAACGCGTGTTTTCGAGTTTTCATGCGTTTTTTTTCCACGCAGAATATGGTCGCTAATTTTGTCGCGCCGACCGTCTTGATTTTAGCTCAGTTGTCAAGGATACCGACCGCTAGAAAAAGTGTTACGGGTTCGAATCCCACTCGGTGACTTACTTTTTTTATACTTTATGTTTAAGTTTATATATAATTTTAAATTTTGCATTGTTTTTAGACAAGTTTAAAAAAAATTAGTTAATGTTTGAGATGTAACCGAGCAAAGCTCGGTCGCCCAGGTACTAGTATAGTTAAAGATGTAAATCTGTAGTGTAATTTGTAAAATAACCCATCAGGCTGGGTAGGGAGCAATACTGAACTGGGCTTTTTTTCATTGTTATCTTCCCAGCCGTGGTCATTCCGAAACGACAAGGCAAATTAAATAAAAGCTTGTGATAATAAATAAATGGTGAGCGAGCTGTTGTTGAGTAACGACACCACGGACCCGAGTGCTCCAGAGAGCCGGTCACATCTCTCGTACCCGACGCGTCTTCGTCGGTCGGGGTGGAGAACCAAGACGGCTCGCAGGGCTCTCAGCTCTGCATTGCCTTAATTGGCCGTACAGAGAGGAGTCACTAGAGCTGTTGCTCCAGGGGTGGAAGTGTTAAAGGTCATAACGCCGCGAGTAACCTCAGAGAAAGCGCAGCACACGTCCTCTCGACACCCCTGAGTTGCCCGCACCGGTGTTGCTTCTTTGCCGGCAACTATTGTGGGCGCCTTTGAGGGGCCCATCTACTGGGCGGCACGCCACCACACCACCTGCCTTCAATAGTCAGTAATTATGATTATGGCAGGTGACGTTTCTATTGCAATATCCCAGCATCAATCCATTCCATATTCATTCCATAACCCTGAAACCTTTCCCTTTTTCAGTATTACAGTTATTAGGTATATATATTTTTTTTAGAATCACGTGTCTTTTCACCCTGGTCCTTTGAGAGGCTTGCGTGAGGATACAAGTCCAACACGTAGAGGCCCTTTGGAGAAGTTGTCGTCATGTGGCGCACCCGCCAAAACCTATTCCTGGACATACCCATGAAAGATGTACCCTTAAATAGGTTTTTGGCAGAAGGAAAATGATGAAATTATTGCATGATGTTTTTATTGCAATACACGTATCCCAGCAACAATCCATCCCAAATTCATTCGGTAACCCTTAAACCTTTCTTTGTTTTATGAAACAGATTTTTCTTCTGCCAAAACCTATTTAAGGGTGAACCTTTCATAGGTATATCCAGGAATAGGTTTTGGCGGGTGCGCCACATGACAACAACTTCTAATAAGCGGCCAAGTGCGAGTGGGACTCGCCCATGAAGGGTTCCGTAGTAGCAAATAACATAATATAAAAGTCTTGTAGTATGTTTTTTTTTATTTTAATTTAAAAAAACTACTTACTAGATCTCGTTAAAACCAATTTTCGCTGGTAGTTTTCGTGGTAATGAACATTATATATATTTTTTAGTTTTATCATTCTCTTATTTTAGAAGCCCCCCAAAGAAGGGAACCCCCAAAATTTATTGTTTTTTTTCTATGTTTGTGTCAAAACCTTAATGCGGTTCACATAATACATCTACTTACCAAGTTTCAACAGTATAGGTCTTATAGTTTCGGAAAAAAGTGGCTGTGACATACGGACGGACAGACAGACAGACAGACATGACGAATCTATAAGGGTTCCGTTTTTGCCATTTGGCTACGGAACCCTAAAAAGGGCCTCTACGTGTTGGACTTGTATCACGCAAGCCTCTCAAAGGACCAGGGTGAAAAGACCCGTGATTCTATAAAAATATATATATACCTAATAACTGTTTTGTTTTTATCTATCATCTTTTTCCTCACTGAAAAAGTTTGAGAACCACTTTGCAAACTGATGACGTATTCTTATTCCACCTACCTTTCACCAGCTGTCAAGGGAAGAGAATACCAGGCGAAGTATATTATACCAGGGTTTAAAGGAAGATGTTTTTTTTTAATACGTCATAAATCGTAAACCGCAATTTACCTTTCATCTATAGCAACAAATAGTACATTTTTAGGGTTCCGTACCTCAAAAGGAAAAAACGGAACCCTTATAGGATCACTTTGTTGTCCGTCTGTCCGTCCGTCCGTCCGTCTGTCAAGACCCTTTTTCTCAGGAACGCGTGGAGGTATGAAGCTGAAATTTATATCAATTACTCAGGTCTACTGTCCCTTGAAGCTGTGAAAAAATCAAACTTCTAAGCCAACGCAATCAAAAGATACAGCCGTTTATGCCGCAAATTTTCGACACTTGCAAGGGAATCAAAACCTACAGGTTGCTTCCCGTGAACTCAGAATCTTGAAATTTGGTACGAAGCAACGTCTTATAGCATAGATAAAGGAAAAATTACGAAAACCATACATTTTTAGTTACATCACATAATATATTTTTTTTAATAATTTTAAACTTACTACCCATTTCCTCATAAACGCGTAGAGGTATTAAATTGAAATTCATACCAAATTCTCGTTTGTACGGAACCCTCGGTGCGCGAGTCCGACTCGCACTTGGCCGGTTTTTAAACTCGTGATATCTTTTGAATTGAATCATACAAAATGCTAAATAAAGGTATTGAATCAGACTTGAATATCGTGCGACATTTTTAAGTAATTTTTTTACACGTTGGGTTACATTATAGTTTTAGTCTTCTTCTTCTTCTTATATTTAAGAGCTGGGCTCTTGTCGGTGGAGTGCTTTCCATGTCTCTCTTCCTTTCGCTAAGTTCTTAACCTCTTTATATGTTTTCACGTTTAATTTTTCTTTTATTTGGTATATAAATTTTCTTCTGGGTTTTCCTACTCCTCTCTTTCCTTCTATTTTTCCTTCCATTATTGTTTTAAAGAACGCATCGTGGCGTAGTAGATGACCGAACATTTTCCCTCTTCTATTTTCTATAATTTGTATTATTTGTCTTTTCTCTCTCACATCCTCTAGTACCTTTTCATTTGTAATTTTTTCTGTCCAACTTATTTTTTTCATTCTCCTCCAGCACCACATTTCAAATGCTTCTAATCTATCTCTATCCTTTTTGGTCATCGTCCACGTTTCACATCCATACAAAGCAGTGCTCCATATAAATGTTTTAATAAATCTTTTACGTAAACTTTCTTTAATACCAGAACAAAATATATATTTTTTAATCTTAAATGTACTTTTTGCAATAGCAATCCTCTTCTAATATCTTCTGAGCATCTTGCCTCTTCGTTGATAATAGTTCCTAAATATTTAAAACTTTGAACTTGGTCTATTGTTTTATTATTAAGTTGGATATTTTTAATTACTGGACCTGACTTTGAGACAATTAAGGACTTGGTTTTATTTATGTTTATACTCAATTTATGTTCTTTAAAAATATTATTCATTGCTTCTATTAACTTTCCTAACTGTTGTGAACTGCTTCCAAGGGCTGCTATGTCATCTGCAAATCTTATAAAATGTATCTTTTCTCCATTAATACTAACTCCTCCTATATCTTGGTCTTTGATTTGAGATATTGCTGCTTCTATAAATAGATTGAATATCAGTGGAGAAAGTGGGCAACCCTGCCTAACTCCCTGTCATATTGTTTCATTATTACTTTCTATTATTGTCTCTTGTTCTTTATACAGTTCTTTGATTATTCTCCTGTCTCTGTAGTCTATGCCAGCATTCTTAAGCGCCTTCATCATTAGTTTCCAATTTACTTTATCGAACGCTTTCTCTAAATCTATAAACGCAATATGTGTTTCTAAACCAAGTTCCAATCTTCTTTCTATTATAATTCTAATTGCTAAAACTGCTTCTCGAGTGCCTTTGTTTTTGCGAAAACCATATTGGTCGTTGCCTACTATATTTTCTACTTTAGGTCGGATTCTATTTTGTATTATTTTTATCAATATTTTTGAAGCTTGTGTAATTAAACTAATCGTTCTATATTCTTCGCATCTTTTCGTATTTGGTTTTTTTGGTATCGTAACGGTTCTACTTATTTTAAAAACATTTGGTATTTTTCCTGTTTTATATATTTCTTGTATTAATTTAAATATCTCGTCTATAAGTGTGTGACATTTAATATATTTAATAAGTTCTATTTGTATTACATCTACTCCAGCGGCCTTGTTATTTTGTAAACTATTGAGTGCAAATTCAAATTCTTCGCGCGTTATTTCAGGCCCAAACTCGTTTTCTTCTACCCTATTTTCATCTTCTATATCCTCATCACACAAACCTATCATAAAGTTTTTCTATATATTCAACCCATCGTTCTACTATTTCTCTTTCATCTATTAATATTCTATTGTCTTCCTTTAAAATAACTGTACTTTTTGTTTTATGGTTTGTTTTTAATTTTTTTATGATGCTTTAAGCTATGTCTGGTTTTCCTTTATTTAAAAATCTTTCTACGTCTTCACAGTCTTTTTCAATGGCTTTCTCTCTTTCTTGTCTGCATTTCAGTGTTATTTTATTAGATAATCGTTTGTATTCTTGTATGCTTTTGATATCGTTCTTGTTTCTGAGTGTTCTACGTTCCAACATTAAATCTTGAATTTCGTTATTTAGCCATTTCTTCCGCGGTACTATTTTTCTATTTTGTAAATGCTCTTCTGCACTTTCTTTTATAATATCTCTTAATGCGCACCAGTTTTTCTCTACATCTTTACTTTCTTCTGTACTTCTATTCTTTTTATATAATTCTAATTTATCTCCTACTTTATTACTATATTGCACGCTTTGACTAGAATTTTCTTTTATTTTAGTGAGATCTATTTTCTTTGGTCTATTTATTCTACTTTTTTTTACCTATATGCATGT
Source organism: Acrobasis consociella (assembly GCA_963555685.1). Classification (NCBI taxonomy): domain Eukaryota; kingdom Metazoa; phylum Arthropoda; class Insecta; order Lepidoptera; family Pyralidae; genus Acrobasis; species Acrobasis consociella. Next base: position 6,424,090 of record OY743127.1, read on the forward strand.
TTATTTTGCTAACTAACAAATTATGATCTGTACTTAAATCTGCTCCTGGATGAGTTTTGCTTATTTTAACGTTTTCCTTAAATTTATTTTGTACTATAATATAATCAATTTGATATCGGCCTATATCACCAGGCATCTTCCAAGTGTACCGTCTTCTCTTTGGCTGTTTAAACATAGTATTAGTGACTATTAAATCGTTCTCTTTGCAAAATTCTATTAATCTCTTTCCTCTTTCATTTTTCTTTCCCAATCCATATTTACCTATTATATTTTCTACATTACCCTCTCCTACTACTGCATTGAAATCCCCTATTATGATCAAGTTATCTTTCTCTTTTACTAAATCTATTATTGTGTTTAATTGTTCATACATTTCTTCTATTTCTTCATCAGGGTGGGTACCAGTGGGCATGTAGACTTGAATTATATATGTATTAGTTTTCATATCATTTATCTTAATTGCTGTTATTCTTTCGTTTACATGTAAGGTGTTTTCTACTTTTGATCCCCATTCCCTGTTCAAAATAATTGCAGTGCTATGTTCTCCCTGTTTCTCCGCTCCTGTATAAATAACTCTGTACTCATCACTCCAATAATCTCCACTACCCCCCCATCTCGTCTCAGCTAATCCTAGTATGTCTATTTTCAGCCTATTCATTTCTAATTTAAGCTCCTCAAATTTGCCGGGATCCAGCAATGTCTTTAGCCTTGTTCCTACCCCTGCCGGACTCGGACCGCCACGGCATGTTACTTCGTGGAAACCCGTTGTCAAGAACTTCTTTACTTTTTATACTTTTCTCCATTTTGACTCCATTTTAGGGATATAGTACGGTGGTTTCCCCATTTGCCTTCCGTACCGCAGTATTTGATTCGACAGAAACCCTTCCAAATTCCGCATCTTCGGCCTTCTGCCAATACTGTCACTACTGCTGCCTAGTGACAGAGGAATGCCTATTTACTGGCGGCATTGAATCGCCATGACACAAGAGTCGTCATTGGACCTAAGTGGCATTTTTTAGGTAAGCCCGCCCTACTGGACTTCCCACCACGTCCTGCTAACCCTGCCGCTGATTGGTCGGGGACTGCTTATTGTTATATTCGCAGCTAACCATCATATCTGATGGCCGTTCCACTATCCGCCACCTGTGGACCCCGTTAGTAGCCTACAGATAGTTTTAGTATAGTACGACTATACTACCAACGACTATCCTATACGACGGATAGGATAGTACGGCTTTTCAACGGTGAAAGAATTTTTAAAATCGGTCCAGTAGTTTCGGAACCTTTTCGATGCAAACAAACAATCAAATCTTTTCTCTTTATTATATAGGGTTTTTCAATAAGGGCGCTCGAACTTTGAAAGTTGATAGCGGCCATCTTGGAAAAGCGATTGCTGTCAAATTTGGCGGGAATACATATTTATTCGTGACACTTCACCATGGAACGCTACACGCTTTAACAACGCTTAGAAATTGTAAAAATGTATTTTCAACATCAGTGCTCTGTTCGCCTTTCGTGCGTCCAATTTATGGTATTCATGGTCTTCTGCAAGGTCCACAATCTGTCGTTTAATTAATACATTTGAACCAACCGGGTCGGTTTTGGATGAAACAGTGCCTGTACGTCAAAGAAACGCAAGATCGTCTGAAAATACATATTGTTGCCGTTCGGGATAGTGTACCATACTACACGGGACACATTCAATTTATTGAATGAGAAGTTCGAGGGCTTCGTTATCTCGCGTGGTGGTGACATCAACCTGGCCACCGATCAGATCGTGTGATCTAACAATCTCGATTACTTCCTATGTGTGGCTACGTGAAATCTCGATGTTGAACAAACTAGCGACAATGGCTGCCCTGCAGGTCAACATAATCGAATTTATGCGAAAATGTCGTCCAAAATTTGTCCACCGGGATACAACACCTTCAGCGGAGTCGCCACGACCATGTGGCGAAAATTATATTACATACATAATGTCATCAAATGTTCTTTAAAATAAAATAAAAATTGTGGCAAACAGGTTGTTTTATACAATTTCAAAGTTCGAGCGCTCTTAATGAAAAACCCTTTATTAGTTTAGATATTATTTAAGAGCTATGCGGTGGAGCATGAATCTTCTTCCATTGAGGGAATCAGCATCTAACATCACTAAACCTATAGTTTTCCAAATCATCGCTCTCATAAAATGCCATTTATTTTATTTATAAGGTATTTGAAAACGTCGTGTCAGCAAAAATTTTTATTGTTTTCGGCCAAGGAAATTGTATGTACGTCTCTACTTTCGTGTTTCCGGCAGATAAAATTGAAATTTGTCTTTGGTTTTCCTACCAAAGACAAATTTCAAATTTTAAACATGAATGAAAAATCAGCATGAAATCCGCTCTATGACAAAAACATAAAGGTGTCTTGTGACATTTGTATGCTACAAAAGTCAAAGCAGTAAATAAAATATGTTTGAGTCAAAATTACAAAAGAATTGCAAACGATCAATTTAATCAAATTAAAAAATGCGCCCTTTTGGAAGCGCTTGCGTTCGTTATGTGACTGTTAACTTCAATAATTGGTCAACTTTGAGTTCATGCCGCTAAAAAATAATTTTTATATTGAATTTGAATAAATTTTTCCTTTTCAGAGTACATTTTATAAGTTGATCGCTTATAACTTTTTAATTTGTAAACCCTGCTTAGCTTGGATAGTTTTCCTTTAAACTTCGTTATATTAAATTGCAGCTGTGAATTTTTTCGCATGTCCAAATGTAACCGTTTAGCAGATAGAGGGGGAGGACACGTGACTATAACAAATTTTGCTTCTCGAAAAATAGTGCTCACAATCTCACAATATTTTTGAATGATCAACGATAACTCACGCGATGGGTTAGTGAAGAAAAAAAAATACTCCCACGTTACTTGTATCGAAGACACCCTTAAAAAATTAAGATTTTATTTGTCCACTTCTTTAGCATAATCAATATACAATACATACCCATATCATGCTTTCAAGTACTTATAGTCTCTGATTAAAACCGCGGCTTGACAGACAGACAAACAGACAGACATAGCGTAATAAGGGTTCCTTGTTAACTACGGAACCCTAACAAGGCTTCTTCTACTCGTTCCGCTAGGAGATCGAAATCATTAAAAACAAAATAGAAATATGTTATTTTTTGGTTTCTTCATCAGTTTTACCCCCTGGCCACAGCCAACTAAGGCGCGGATTGCGGCGCGGCGAGCGGTGAGCGGCAAAAACAAATGGTAGACAACGTATGTAGTATGCCACAGCTGCCGGCGACGCGTATTGCGACGCGGCGGGCGGCGCGGGCGGACGAATCAAATGTATGAGCGAGTATCGAGGTGGCCACATGTTGACAAATACTGATTAGACCAGCATCATGGATGTCAAAAAATACACATAATAAATATTAGTAAGTTATAAAAAAAGTGTGGGTCGAAAAAAAAACAACAATACCCTTTAGTATAGTTAGCTGTTCTCTAAATACGTCCACCGCCGACGCCGCCGTGGTCACAACATGTGAGCTGTGGCATACTACCGCAAACCGCGCCTCCTTCCGCACCGCGACCCGCACTGCCAGTGGCTATGGCCAGGCCGTTAGTGAACTACGCAATTAATGACGAATTTCTGGCAGTAATATAAATCTGGAGTTCCATCGCTTCCGTTTCCCACACTAGCAGACAAACAGTTTGTGTGACTGTGAACTCGCGACCTCCATATCTCGGCAACCCCTTGACCGATTGGGTTCATGCTCAAACTTAACAATTATATTGGCTATATCTACATGAAGCTCCGAGCAAAAAAAAAAAAATAACCAGCCCCCTGTTAAGAACGAAAACGACTTCATCCTAACGACAAAGAGACAAATATTCAACGATGTCTCAGTGATCACTTGAGTCAAAACCGGGAGTGATCACCGAAAATTAAGAGGCATCGAAAATATTGATCTCAAAGTCAAAAGGTCGCGGCTGATGAAGTTGACGCTCCGACCGCCGCAAGTCCAAATTGAAAACTCCGAAGGCTTCCAGTTTGAACTGCCAAATCGCTTCAAAAGCCGTACCCCCTGGCCACAGCCCACGGAGGCGCGGATTGCGGCGCGGCAAGCGGTGAGCGGCAAAAACAAATGGTAGGGAATGTATGGAGTATGCCACAGCTGCCGGCGACGCGGATTGCGGCGCGGGGGGAGTCGCGCGGCGCGCGGCCGCGCGACGGGCGGATAAAACAAATGTATGCGCGAGTATCGAGTGCGAGCGCGAGTGCTACAATTCCCTTCCATTTTAATAGTTAGCTGTTCTCTAAATACGTCCACCGCTGTCGCAACATGTGAGCTGTGGCATAGCTCACATGTTGCGACAGCGGCGGCGGCAGCGGTGGACGTATTTAGAGAACAGCTAACTATTAAAATGGAAGGGAATTGTTTTTTTTTCGATCCATAATTTTTTATTAAACTTGCCTATATTTATGATGTGAATTTTTTGACATCCATGATGCTGGTCTACTCAGTATTTCACTTATAAATTGTTCCGTATTCGGTATTTATATGAGCTCAACGCGCGGTAAAAACAAAATGATTTGTTTCGGTCGCGCGACGCTGATTACGTCCACCGCTGCCGCCGCTGACGCCGCTGACGCCGCGCCGAGCTGTGGCCACCTAGATACTCGCGCATACATTTGTTTCATCCGCGCGTCGCGAGGCCGCGTGCCGCGTGACTCACCCCGCGCCGCACGCCGCGCCGCAATTCGCGTCGCCGGCAGCTGTGGCACACTCCATACATTCCCTACCATTTGTTTTCACCGCTCACCGCCTGCCGCGCCGCAATCCGCGCCTCCGTGGGCGTGGCCAGGGGGTTAGGGATTGCGTTACAGTGGACGAGATAAACCAAGGGTTTATACAAGCTGTCCAAGCGTTGGGATCAAAAGTATTCAGGTCCCGCCCCAAACGAAAGCCTCAAAAAATCTCTGTTCCGTCCCTAGACTTAATGGCAGAGCGACGATAAAGGCCGCTGCAGACCTCCGAAGATGCTGAATCATATCGGCAGCTCAACAGATGTATTCAAAAGTCCTTGCGACACGACATCCGCTCCTTGAATACTAAATGTATTAAGGAGACGATAGAGCAGAATAAAGGCTCCAAAGTGTTCGCAAGAGCTGTCTGTTGGGCAAAGCCGATTGATGAAGCTGAAGACGGAGGACGGCGGCGTGGTGTCGACAAAGGAAGGGGTTCTGGCGGAGATCGAGAGGTTTTATGGACAGCTGTATACCTCACTTTCACAACCCAGTAAACAAATGGCTAAAGACCCAAGAGCCAAGCTAACCTGACATTATACCGAAGATATCCCGGACATCAGCCTATACGTGATTAGGATGGCCTTCAAACAGCTTAAAAAAAACAAGGTGCCGGGCGAGGATGGAATCACAGCAGAGCTCCTGAAAGCGGTCGGAACGCCGGTACTGAAAGTCCTTCAGAGGCTCTTTAATTCCGTTCTGCTCGAGGGCGTAACGCCTGAAGCGTGGAAAAGGGGCGTGGTGGTCTTGTTCTTCAAAAAGGGAGATAACACCCTATTGAAGAACTATAGGCCTATCACGCTTCTGAGTCATGTAAATAAGTTGTTTTCAAGATGGTAATCACGAAACGTCTCGCGAACAGGTTTGATGCCTTCCAGCCTTCCGAACAAGCTGGTTTCCGTAAAGGCTTTAGCACCATAGACCACATTCATACGCAGCGGCAGGTTATAGAGAAGACGAGGGAGTATAACCGGCCGTTATGCTTGGGGTTCGTGGACTATGAAAAAGCCTTCGATTCGATCGAAACATGGGCTGTGCTTCAGTCTCTCCAGCAATGCCGTATTGGCTATCGATATATCGAAGTGTTGAAGTACTTATACAGTAATGCCACTATGTCAGTCCGAGTACAGGAGCAATGCACGAGGGCAATTCCACTGTATAGAGGTGTAAGACAGGGAGACGTTATATCTCCGAAACTGTTTACCGTTGCACTGCAAGATGCCTTCAAGCTTCTGGAATGGGAAGGATTTGGCATCAACATCAATGGCAAGTATATCACTTACCTTCGATTCAACCTACTAATTAGGTACTATGCCCGGAGACCTAAATCGAGTTTACCAACAAGTGGACCTTACCTGTTTGTGTTGGGAGCTCCACCCTCGAAGTTCTAGACCAGTATATCTACCGGGGTCAATTGATCCAGGCAGGAAGTTCCAGTTTTGAGAAAGAGGTCTTTAGACGAATCCGACTCGGCTGGGCAGCGTTCGGGAAGCTACGCAGCGTCTTCTTGTCAAACATACCTCAGTGTCTTAAGACTAAAGTTTACATCCAATGTGTGTTACCAGTGATGACTTATGGCTCTGAAACGTGGTCTCTTACTATGGGTCTCGTAAGAAGGCTCAAGGTCACTCAACGCGCTATGGAGAGGGCTATGCTCGGTGTTTTCCTACGTGATCGAATCAGAAATGAGGAAATCCGAAGGAGAACAAAAGTCACTGAACTAGCCCAGCAGATTAGCTCGTTAAAGTGGCTGTGGGCGGGACACATAGCGCGACGAACCGATGGCCGATGGGGCAAAAAGGTTCTTGAATGGCGACTGCGTACTGGCAGGCGAAGCGTAAGGCAAGGTGGTCATATGACCTGACCAGGGTCGCTGGAAAGCGCTGGATGCAAAGCCGCTCTTGTACGGTCATTTCGGAAATCTTTGGGAGAGGCCTATGTCCAGCAGTGGACGTTGTGCGGCTGAAATGATGATGATGATGATGACATGAAGCTCCGATCAACGATAATCAAGTTATCGTCGAACAAACAAACATACATACAAACGGCGGATTGCTCAAGTGGACTCGGTGAACTTCGCTCTTTCCTCTCGCTCGTTTAATTATTACTGTAAAAGTAAAAATTACTGTATTGTATATCACCTGACAGATTCCATTTCTTCTAACATTGTCCATTTCCTTTTCATTTTTATTGTCTCTTCGGCTGAAACTTGATATAGTGTATTTTTTTTCACCACACTATACAAAACAAAAGGTATTTTATTAATCAATTCAATAAATTAATAATAATTATAGATTAGAAGGTCACGACAAATTTGGTAACGATATGGCTGACTCTGGTTTTATAGAATAAAGAGCACCTCTCTGATCCTAAATATGTTGGTCTGCCTGCGTGAAGTGGTTGCGTTACTTAAATATGGCGCCTGAAAAGTTGGTTATCGTGACCAAAAAAAAAAATGATAAGGGATATGGCTGACTCTGGTTTCACAGGATTAAGAGCATCTCTCTGATGCCAAATATGTCGGTCTGCCTGCGTAAAGTGGTTGCGTTACTTAGACTTGGCGCCTAAAAAGTTGGTTATCGTGACCAAAAAAAAAAGATAAGGTAAATGGCTGACTCTTGTTTCACAGGATGAAGAGCACCTCTCTGATGCTAAATATGTTGGTCTGCCTGCGTGAAGCGGTTGCGTTACTTAGATATGGCGCCTGAAAGTTGGTTAGCGTGACCAATAAATGATAAGGTAAATGGCTGATTCTGGTTTCACGTAATGAAGAGCACCTCTCTGATACAAAATTTGTCGGTCTGCCAGCGTGAAATGGTTGTGTTGTGAAACTTAAGATATGATGCCTGAAAAGTTGGTTATCGTGATGAAAAAATAATGATAAGGTAAATGGCTGACTCTAGTTTCACAGGGTGAAGAGTACTTTTCTGATGCTAAATATGTCAGTCTGACTGTGTGAAGTGGTTGCGTTACTTAGATACAGTAGCGTGCGTTCATACAAACACATGAATTTGTCTACCCTGTGTCACCCTAATATTGATGCCGTAGTTCACAAATGTATTAACTACAAAATTTTCGATTTTTAGTTTTTTAGTACCAGATAAATTAACTCTTTCTACCAAAAACGTAGTGTTACAGTTGTAGTCTTTTTATGATTCCGGCGTTAACAATAATTAGTATTATTGTTAACGCCGGAATTTTATTTTTATAAATTCAATCTTCAAGTATTGACTGATTTCAACAACATTTCAAAGTCTGGCGTATCATACGCATTTAGAACATTTACACACGTGTTAAAGTTATGCAAGTGCATAATTTGTTACCGATTATTTGAATGTGCCACCGATTTGGAAAATTCTTTTATCGAAATCGGTTGTGTAGTTTGGGGGTGAAGTGTTTTTTAGTTTTGAAAAAATATTTGCTTGTTAACATAATGAGGTTTAGTGCACAAATGCACTAAAGTTTATTTTACTATTTTTGAAATTAGACAACTATAATACCACAATTTTTGGATATAATGCAGTCAAAGGACTAAACTGTTGAATAGACGTGAAATTATGTAATTATTTTTGTGCCGTTCTGGACTAAACTTTAGAAAACTTTCTAAATTAAATGCTCTTCTGAAAAGTTGACAAAACTGTTGTTAGTACTATTGTGAACTGCGGAATGTATATATAATATCGGATACTAACGATAGATGTATTTTGCTCGATATGCAGCCGTTCAGAGTCAGTCATTCAACTTATAATTTTACTTTTGATCACGATAACATACTTTTCAGGCGCCATACCCATATCAAAGTAACACTAGCACTTCATGTAGGCAGACCGACAAAACAAACAAGACTTCACCGACAAAATGTGTTCACGATAACCAACTTTTCAAGCGACATATCCAAGTAACGCAACCACTTCACGCAGGCAGACCAACATATTTAGCATCGAGAGAGGTGCTTTTCATCCTATGAAACCAGAATCAGTCATTTACCTTATTATTTTCTTTTTTTGTCCATGTAACTAACTTTTCAGGCGCCCTATCTAAGTAACGCAACCACTTCACGCAGGCAGATCGACATATTTAGCATCAAAGATGTGCTCTTCATTATGTGAAACCAGAATCAGCCATTTACCTTATCATTTATTGGTCACGCTAACCAACTTTTCAGGCGCCATATCTAAGTAACGCAACCACTTCACGCAGGCAGCCCGACATATTTGGCATCAGAGAGATGCTCTTAATCCTGTGAAACCAGAGTCAGCCATATCCCTTATCATTTTTTTTTTTGGTCACGCTAATCAACTTTTCAGGCGCCATATCTAAGTAACGCAACCACTTCACGCAGGCAGACCAACATATTTTGCATCAGAGAGGTGCTCTTTATTCTATAAAACCAGAGTCAGCCATATCCCTTATCGTTACCAAATTTGTCGTGACCTCCCGTTCTATTGAGGGTCCCCCGACCCTAGACTTCTCCATACAAACGTAGTCTACGTTTAATTTTGAAACCACATGTCAGATTCCGGTAAAAATTGGTAATTGTAAAGAAATTGCAATTATCTAGGGTTATAACTGGTTTCATATAGTAAAATTATGAACTGGAAAGAAAATATAACGATTTAGAAGTTTCCCATACTAATGGTCAAAAATGATATAAAACACTATATTCTATTTCAAGTTTATATTTTTACCGTCGGAAACTAGTTATAAACCTAGATAATTGCAATATCTTTGAAATTACAAAATTTTGCCCAAATCAGACATGTCGTTTTGAAATAAAACGTAGACTACGTTTGTATGGAAAGTTGTATTTTGGTCTAGGGTCGGGGGACCCTTAAGTGTTATATTTAAAAATTGCATATGTAAATGCTTTTAGTTGTTTTTTTTTTGTATATTTACAGCGTATTATACTGTAAGTATGCAACAATGTTTTAAACAGACGAAAGTCTCACGAACTAGATACAATCTTATCCAAAACAGTGCGTCCAGTTTGTAATGAACCCCAAGGCACGTCCTAATGACATTAACAACGACCTTTTATGTACCCACGTTCTAGAGTAGACTCCACATATCACAGACTTGTTCCGTTCATCATATTATATGCTACCACTGTCACCTCAACACCTCACATTAGTCGCTTGCTAGCATTTACGCGCTACAAGGCAAAATATAAAGGAATAACTTTCCATCGGTAAATAACTAGATTTCATTGTTTGAAAATTAATATGGATTGTAAAATTCCCGCCGCCATCTCAAACAAATACAAAGTTATAAATCAAGTTGGTAGGTACTATTCGATTTAAAGCGAGCAAAGCCGCGGGTAACAGCTAGTAAATAATAAAATATTAGTATGTCGGCGAGTTCAAGATAATCCCATTTATTATGGTTTTCGATGTGCAAACAGAAAGTTGTATACTACAAAACATAACTGCTACATTTTCAAATGTTGCAACAAGTATAAAACCGGTCGCCCTAGCGACGAGCGGCTCAGTCTTGTGCGGACCGCCGTACTGTGAACATCTCCTTTGTGTAGTGTGCTGTGGGCTTGGCTATAACTTATTTAATTGTGATTGTTGTAATAGATGAGGATTTGGTAAACCGATTTATTACAATGATAGTTGTTTCAGCAAGACGATAAGCCCAGGTGGACACAGATTCAATAACTGTGTGGGCCAGGGGTATTCAGACACATATGGTTGGAATCCATGATACAGCGCGAGGCGGAGCGCTGTATTTATCGTCACACTTTTAGTGAGTTAGGCGTAGGTCATCTCCTGCTCCGTCAAGTATAACTAAAAAAAAATTATTACAATTCCTTCACTAATTAATCGAAAGGAACTTCGTTCCATCCGGGTGTCCCTTGACACCTCTCAAGTTTTTGTGTCACCTATTTCGTTTTAGACTTTTCAAAACCCAAGCTACTTTTCCACCACTTATAGCAAAATATATTAAATATGTGCGAAATTTCAATTTTACAATTTTCCAAACCTCTTAGAGGGAAAACAAATTTCGCCACTGAATGAATGAAAAAATGACGTTGAATGAACCAAAGAGAAACTTTCCTGTGCGAAAGAGAAACTCTACTGTGAGAGTGAGATGACAATATAGCCGCCATTAAATGTTATGCAAATTCCATATAAATTTTCTGTCTATGGCTCTTTCGACAGGCTGACGACAAGAAATCAACTGAACGACTAGGTTAGGCACGTGTTCAGGAAGAGAACGAATGAAAAGAGTGAAGGCAGGCACGAATGATCGAACGAAAGACCGTTACTCGCTCACTAAGGAAAATATTAATTCGTTTACCAAAGAGGTGTCACTTCCCGGCAATATTGCCCGCGGGGAAAACTTATACGTTATTAGGTTGCTTCGCATTTACTGGTGGTCATGTTGCCAGCGGTGAAAATTGTAACCCGAATGGCAATGTTGCCAGCGGTGAAATTACGTGTTAAACGTCATTGCGATTGCTCGGCACTCGCGACAAGACTGTTGAATATTTGACTATGGCAGGTGTCGAGATAATGAGCCATACGCCATACAGTCCTGACCTGGCGCCCTGCTACTTTTATTTATTCCCAAGAACCAAAGATAAAATTCGAGGTATTCGCTTTACGATCCCTGAAGATGCGGTGAAAGCATACGAACATGCCATAGACGGCACCCCTAAAGAAGAATGGGCCCACTGCTTTTCTCAGTGGTTCCATCGAATGCGACGATGTGTAGAGAGGAACGGAGATTACTTCAAAAAACAATAAAAGTATTGGAAACTTTATACATTAAGCCGTTTTTCATTTCCTAAACATTTTCAGTGTTACCTAGGTACTAGAGCTTTTTATGATTTTTACAATAAGTACTCGTAGTAAAATGTTTTGAATTGTTAAGCCTGGTGTTATAAATTGGATGTGTAGAGGTGACTACTTTACTGAAACACACCTTATTGTACACCACGTTTATTTTGCACAAGTTTTTACAACAAAAGCACTTTTATAGGCGTCAAGGAACGCACGGACGAAAGAGAAGCAAGACAGCAATATATTTTTTAAATTTCGTAGAATACTAAACATACTCGCGCCATATCTCAACAAAAGTGAGAGTAACAATATTATTTAATTAAACCGCTGACTACTAAAGTATAGTAAAGCCAATCTGATAAATAGTACCTGGGCGACCGAGCTTTGCTCGGTTACATTTCAAAATGTAACAATTTTTTTTTATACTTGTCTAAAAACAATGCAAAATAAAAAATTATATTTAAACTTGAACATAAAAAAAAAAACAAAAGTTAGTCACCGAGTGGTATTCGAACCCGTAACACTCTTTCTAGCGATCCGCATCCTTAAAAGCCGAGCCAAATGGTTAGCGACCGGCGTGGCGAAATTAGCGACCATATTCTGCGTGGAAAGAAAAACGCATCTAAACCCGAAAACACGCGTTTTCCCAAACATGAAACTAATCTAGATCGATTGTTTACCCCCGAAAACCCCCATATACCAATTTTCAGCGAAATCGTTAGAGCCGTTTTCGAGATCACAGAAATTTATAAATATATAAATAAATATACAAGAATTGCTTGTTCAAAAGTATAAGATATATACAAGAATTGCTCGTTTAAAGGTATAAGATTAGGTCTTAGAATTGCTGTATAAAAGCAGTCAGGTATGTTTACAGAACTACTAGTGCATTGAAGGTAAGTTACAGTAACTATAGGTAAGTAAATATAATAAAGTATTAAGTTCAAGTGTGTTATTGACCGAGCGAGCGAAGCGAGTGAGGTCTACAATTCAAGTTGGGGCCAAAAACACATTGTTTGTATATATGTTTGTATATATGTTTGTATGTATGTTTGTATGTATGTATGTATGTATGTTCCGCGATAACTCTCGAACCGTTAAACTGATTTTGACGCAATTAAGAATGCGTGTAGCAACTATTCACAGAATTTTTAAGTTCGTTGGGTATCAAAATCGGTTCAGCCGTTTTTGAGATATACGCATTTTGATAAAAAATAAATATTGCTTTATAACTATCAAACCGTTGATCAGATTTGGATGAAACTTATCATTTAACGAGATAGTATTACTATATTTCTTATAGCATACTCATTTATAAGATTAAGCTGTTGCCCGCGGCTTCGTCCGCGTAATAAAATAAATCAATATACAAATCATATTAATATATGAAATACTTACTTAAATGATATAAGTGACCTTATCGAATAAAATATTTTTGGTCTATAAAGCAATTCTTTGAGTAATCTAAGAGTAAAAGTAAACTCAAAGAAATTATTTATATACGACATTATTAGCTTATGTGCATTGTAGAAATTGATTAAATGAAACAGCACCATCTAGCGGATTCTTGAAGAATTAATAGGCATATTATTTGCGGCAAAACCAAGCTGTTATCAAAAAAACAATAAAAATGATTTTCGCTTATATTTATATATTTATAAGTATAATGCTGTCGTATAATGATGATAAATTAACTTCGGATTTTAAATTTTCTATGTAACTTATTTAAGATTGCTATATATCTGCAGGCAAACTCATGCCTCAAGTTTTTTTTTTAATAGCCGGATTTTATTGAAACAAACTGTAATGTTTTGATGAGAAAAAAACAAAGCAATTGGTGAAAGTTTTAAGTAAATCAGTTCAGTACTTTCGGCGAAAAGCGAGATCATACAAACAGACAGACAGACAAAAAAAAGTATGGCACACGGGGACACTTATGCAATTAGCAGACCGCGGTTTTTCGTGCGGCTGTTGAGGTAGGCTAAGACATGTTTCCAGTTCAGAAAATGGGTAAAAACTGGAGTCGGTAAAGGAAACATCAAAACATCTGTGGGGGCGGCCATCTTGGATCCAAAATCTGATTGCATTTTTGAGTTCCGCGGGGTGCTTTATCCCCACATGCAAAATTTCAGACACCAACGAAGTCCCAATGAGGCGTTATAAACGAAATAAGTTTAATTTTCTAAATACCAGACCAAAAAAATGGATTTTTAGGGATAAAATTTTTCAGCCAAATCGCAGGCAGCTGACTTTCGGTGGGTATCTTGGATTGGCAAAAAAATCACGCAGCAAATTATTTTTAGTTTTGGCTTAGTTTGATTGATTGATGGCTTGTTTACTAAATTTAGCAATTTTGTTGAGCAAACTTTGCTTCAATCGTTATCGCTGCTTGTCTGTGCTTCTGTAGTAGTATATAAGTAATAATGCCACAAAATAAAAAGAGATCAGCGGCAATCAAAGCCCGCGAAGAAGCTTTACGTAGAGAGTTATAAACCAATCAGAAGCAGCAGGAGCGTCTTTCGCTACTAAAGGAATTTGCCAGTACTTTTCGTGCCACGCCCGAACGCTCCCAACGCTTGTGTTCACAGATGCAAGGGAAGTACTAGAGCATGAACTATTCCCTGAACGCTTTAAGTGCTTACACTCAATGCGTGAGCACGCTGTGGAGGATCGAGAGGGAGAATCTTTACCAGAACATGGATCCCATTCCACTCATGACCCGATCGCGGAAGACAGGCCAAGTTTCATGCTCATGTACGCAATTTCCATTGACACTTGCCTGGGCAGTAACTGTGCACGAATAGCAAGAACTTTGGATAAAGAAGTCTTAGATTTTGGCGTAAAAGAGTTGGCGACCGGGCTTTCAAGTTCCAAATCTTCTTTCGGAGCGTTCAAGGTCTTACGGATATTACTTGTATTTGATCCAGGTATAGATTTAATTCGTTCGGAAAAAAATGAACTTCAGCAGCTCAGAATAGAAGAAGAAAGAAGGTTGGAAAATCTAAAAAAAAAACACAGTTTCACTCTAAATTAAAATTCATTCAGTAAAACGTACTATATTTTGGAATAATAATCGCGAGGTCTAAGTTCGCGGCGAACCACTAGTATATCTTCAAGTACACTTTACATTGATATTTATATAAGTATGTCCTAGTTTATTCCTAGGTATGTAGTTATACTTATTTTATCTATATTCTATAGTTTAAGTAACATTAGGTTTTTTTTTAACTTTAAATACATATGACTCACATAATCACACTAGAACTAGCTAACAATAGCATAAACAATGTTTAGACTGAGTAGAAAGCACATAGCAATTGTTAATAAATTTTAGTAAATTTTAAGAACTTAGTATATTTTTCCGCGGTAGGTGTGACAAACGTGAACATATAGCTCTCAATAAAAATTCCAATTTAAACAGATTTAAAGTACTTACAGTTATTTATTTTATACTAGTGGTTCGCCGCGAACTTAGACCTCGCGATTATTATTCCAAAATATAGTACGTTTTACTGAATGAATTTTAATTTAGACTGAAACTGTGTTTTTTTTTAGAATTTCCAACCTTCTTTCTTCTTCTATTCTGAGCTGCTGAAGTTCATTTTTTTCCGAACGAATTAAATCTATACCTGGATCAAATACAAGTCATATCCATAAGACCTTGAACGCTCCGAAAGAAGATTTGGAACTTAAAAGCCCGGTCGCCAACTCTTTTACGCCAAAATCTAAGACTTCTTTATCCGAAGTTCTTGCTATTCGTGCACAGTTACTGCCCAGGCAAGTGTCAATGGAAATTGCGTACATGAGCATGAAACTTGGCCAGTCTTCCGCGATCGGGTCATGGGTGGAATGGGATCCATGTTCTGGTAAAGATTCTCCCTCTCGATCCTCCACAGCGTGCTCACGCATTGAGTGTAAGCACTTAAAGCGTTCAGGGAATAGTTCATGCTCTAGTACTTCCCTTGCATCTGTGAACACAAGCGTTGGGAGCGTTCGGGCGTGGCACGAAAAGTACTGGCAAATTCCTTTAGTAGCGAAAGACGCTCCTGCTGCTTCTGATTGGTTTATAACTCTCTACGTAAAGCTTCTTCGCGGGCTTTGATTGCCGCTGATCTCTTTTTATTTCGTGGCATTATTACTTATATACTACTACAGAAGCACAGACAAGCAGCGATAACGATTGAAGCAAAGTTTGCTCAACAAAATTGCTAAATTTAGTAAACAAGCCATCAATCAATCAAACTAAGCCAAAACTAAAAATAATTTGCTGCGTGATTTTTTTTGCCAATCCAAGATGTCCACCGAAAGTCAGCTGCCTCCGATTTGGCTGAAAAATTTTATCCCTAAAAATCCATTTTTTTGGTCTGGTATTTAGAAAATTAAACTTATTTCGTTTATAACGCCTCATTGGGACTTCGTTGGTGTCTGAAATTTTGCATGTGGGGATAAAGCACCCCGCGGAACTCAAAAATGCAATCAGATTTTGGACCCAAGATGGCCGCCCCCACAGATGTTTTGATGTTTCTTTTACCGACTCCAGTTTTTACCTATTTTCTGAACTGGAAACATGTCTTAGCCTACCTCAACAGCCGCACGAAAAACCGCGGTCTGCTAATTGCATAAGTGTCCCCGTGTGCCATACTTTTTTTGTCTGTCTGTCTGTTTGTATGATCTCGCTTCTCTCCGAAAGTACTGAACTGATTTACTTAAAACTTTCACCAATTGCTTTGTTTTTTTCTCAACAAAACATTACAGTTTGTTTCAATAAAATCCGGCTATTAAAAAAAGAAACTTGAGGCATGAGTTTGCCTGCAGATATATATCAATCTTAAATAAGTTACAGAAAATTTAAAATCCGAAGTTAATTTATCATCATTATACGACAGCATTATACTCATAAATATATAAATATAAGCGAAAATCATTTTTATTGTTTTTTTGATAACAGCTTGGTTTTGCCGCAAATAATATGCCTATTAATTCTTCAAGAATCCGCTAGATGGTGCTGTTACATTTAATCAATTTCTACAATGCACATAAGCTAATAATGTCGTATATAAATAATTTCTTTGAGTTTACTTTACCTCAAAGAATTGCTTTATAGACCAAAAATATTTTATGCGATAAGGTCACTTATATCATTTAAGTAAGTATTTCATATATTAATATGATTTGTATATTGATTTATTTTATTACGCGGACAAAGCCGCGGGCAACAGCTTAATCTTATAAATGAGTATGCTATAAGAAATATAGTAATACTATCTCGTTAAATGATAAGTTTCATCCAAATCTGATCAACGGTTTGATAGTTATAAAGCAATATTTATTTTTTATCAAAATGCGTATATCTCAAAAACGGCTGAACCGATTTTGATGCCCAACGAACTTAAAAATTCTGTGAATAGTTGCTACACGCATTCTTAATTGCGTCAAAATCAGTTCAACGGTTCGAGAGTTATCGCGGAACATACATACATACATACATACAAACATACATACAAACATATATACAAACAATGTGTTTTTGGCCCCAACTTGAATTGTAGACCTCACTCGCTTCGCTCGCTCGGTCAATAAAGGTTACAGTATGAAAACCATGACGTAATGAAAAGTATCTCTAGTATGTTAACTTTTTGTGTAACATGTTATGTTTTTGTAAAGAATTGAAAAAGGTCATGTCACGTAATCTTTTAGTTACGTTGTGTTTTTGAAACTGTGACTTATCAAGCCTACTAGTTCAATGAACCAGAGGTATTAGCTTTCAATAAGAAATCTGAGCAATGACTAACATTCTGGAGGGAAGTCTAAAATGTTCGAACTTCATAATGAAAGATCAATATTTATTAGTTTGAGCCAACTACACGTGCAGAAAAAGATCGCAATAGGTTTTTTCAAATATATCTTTATTATCATAGGATATTTATAATATCTCTTAATAATCGTCATTGTTTTGTTGTACAATTGTTGACATCAAATGGTTACTTACAGCTAAGTTTACTACCGCTTCCAAAGCGCTAGTGCAGAAAAAGCGGTAACAAACTGCACTGCAGCATTTTCTTCAAGGACGTCAACTCACAAATAAATTAATACTTAAAGTAAATATGGACTGAGAACACATTGTTTGTTATGTCATATCATAATTTAAATTAAATTTTAAAATAATGTCAAGTTGTAGATTTAGTTTGTACAAAATGTACCAAATTATGAATATTTGCGAGTGCCTATATAACAAACCTTTAAAAGGGACCCGCGCCAAGCTCAAGCCAGACTTTTTTGTCTTTAAGGTAGTCATCGGTCCTATAATAAGCCTTCTCACAAAGTACTTTCTTTACATAAGTTTTAAATTTTTTGTCTGGCATATCAAGGACCGATTGTGGCAATTTATTATAAAAAAGTATACAGTTCCCCATGAACGTCTTACTAACTGTTTTGAGCCTATAAAACGGGGCAAATAATTCATTCTTATTACGTAAGTTTTTATCGGTCATATCGCTTACTTTATTTTTCCTTACAAACATTATGTTTTCAAATATATACTGCGATGCCAATGTAAGTATATCAATTTTCTTGAATAATTCTCTAAGTGAGTCTCTTGGTCCTAACCCATAAATAGCACGAATTGCCCGTTTTTGTAAAATAAAAAATAGTCTGAATACCGGCTGCACTCCACCACAATAGTATGCCGTAAGACATAACACTATGAAAATAACTAAAGTACACTAGTCTAGCAATTGCTACATCTGTCAATTGTCTTATTCTCCTAACAGCATAAGCCGCAGAGCTAAGCCTATTAGAAAGTTTAGTTATATGAGCACTCCATTGAAGTTTTGAATCTATTGTAATTCCTAAGAAGATAGTACTTTCAACAAGGTCGAGTTTTTCACCATCTAGCATTATGACAACGCAGGCCTGTCTCACATTGGGAAGAGAAAATCGAATGCTTTGGGTCTTTTTCGCATTTAGCATTGGCAGAAAACCAATCAGAAATGGAAGACAAGGTGCTGTTCACTGCGCAAGCGTTTGTGCTATGTCGATCTATTTTAAATATAAGTGAGGTGTCATCAGCAAATAGCACTATGCCAGCCTGTTTATCAATCATATAAGGCAAGTCATTGACATAAACCAAGAAAGGGAAAGGTCCAAGAATTGAACCTTGCGGTACGCCTATTTCAACACTAGATCCGTGCGATTATATGCCATTTAAATCAACAGTTTGATGCCTATCTGTTAAATAAGATTCTATTAGTTTAATTGAATTATCATCAAAACCGTATTGACGAAATTTAAGCAAAAGTGTTGGATGATCTACGTAATCAAATGCTTTGAAGAGATCACAAAATGATCCAATTCCATCATTTTTGTTCTCCCATTCATCGTATATATGTGTAACGAGTGCCACTTTCGCATTGGTGGTCGATTTCCCGCCAGTAAAACCGAATTGTTGGCTATGGAACAGGTTGTAGGTTTTGAAGTGAAGCAGCATTTGATTGAGCATTATCTTTTCGAACACCTTACTCAAAACTGGCAGGATAGATATCGGTCTGTAGTTGCCAGGGTCTGTTTTTTCTCCTTTTTTAAATAAGGGTATTAGTTTACTACATTTCATTAAGTTAGGAAATATGCCTTTATCAATACATTCGTTAAATATGAAAGCTAAGTCAGCAGCTATGATATTTATAATATGGCTTACTACAGCAACTGACGTGTAAATTTATTTATTTATTAAATCTTAAATGACCATAATGGTACAAAAGGTGGACTTAATGCTAACGCATTGTCTACCGGTCAGCCTTTAGATAAAACAGAAATAATTTATTTAAATTTTAAAATATACACGGTAATTTTTCATTGTTTTTTGGACCAAGGGCCACTTTATAAAGATTGTTAGTAAAATTTAATTAGCTAGTCAAAATAAAAATTCAAAAACAAAGTAAAATCGTGAGATCAATTAGTATTACCGCCAGGCACCACCGCCTCCGTCCGGCCGGCCGGAGTTCATCGAGGTCATGCGGTAGTTTTGGTCGGACATAACTACGTAGTCTCGATTTGTTTATCTTATGTCATACACAAATTTGAATTACGTACATAGATAGAGGAATTTATTCACAATACGATTTTTTTTCCAAAACCAATGAAAAGTCAGCATGTTGTACAAAATAAGTAAGGAGTAAATACGTAACTATATAAAAGGAGCTGCATCATTCAATTCTTTATATTGAAATAAGTAATATTTTTTAAATTGAAAAATAGTTGTGTATATTACCATATTTGTGCGCTATAGTGGTTATAACACACGAGGCGGAATTTTCTTGCGCGAGCCGAAAGCGAGGGCGTGATAGTGCCGAGTGTTTAACCAATATACGCACGTATATCGCACGAAGTTTTTCAACACACGTATATCTAAACTGATTTTTATTTTAACCGGTAAAGACCCGCATGGTATTAATAAATGTCCACGTTCATTGTCTTACTATTGTGTCTGGTATTGGCGGTAAAGGAGCGGTTAAATAAACTCAACCATAAAACTGTGATGCACACGGCTGCTTTCCCACCGTAATACTTATCAAAATCAGCGCGGCTGGCCAACCATTACTAGCTGGTGCCACAAGGCAGTGAGCGAGTTCGGAATTTGAAAAAAAAATTAAAATATTGCTGTTGCATAATATAACTTCACTATTGGCGTTTATAACGCAAGCGTGTTTTATGTTCTACTTTATATATGTCTAAAGCCGATGAAATTCAATGAGATCAACTTTACGAGCAATATGTTGAAAAAATTATTAATATACAGCATGGAAGGGACATACCCGTAATAAATCGAACCACAGGCTGTACTAGATCACTATATTATAATGATATTAAAATAACATTCAAAAAACGGCCTACGGCCACGTAGGTAACCTCTGCCTTCACTTGGTTGCTTGCTTGGAGGGTTAAGCAGAAAGCCCCCCCTGTCTGCTCCCCCACCAAGCAAGTCCTTCCTTACACCTATCACTACAGTGCAGATCAAATAATTAGCAAAGTGTGCGTCGGGCCACGCGCAATGTAGGGTTCCGTAGTTGTAAATGCCAACTTTAAGTTCATGCCACTAAAAACGTCTTAAACGTCTAAGTATCTATTGAATTTGTATGAAATTTTCCTTTTCGACTACATTTTATAAGTTGAATGCCTTTAACTTTTTAATTTGTTTACCCTACTTCGCTCTGATAGTTTTCCTTTAAACTACATTATATAACGTCCCTTTTAATTAACTACAAATACTTTAACTGCTGCTTTATTCAAGGCGGAGCAACAGATTTGGCGCATAAAATAAAAAATCCGCAGGTTAGTTTTCGAGATAACTTCACTTACAAATTTTCCTTAAAGAGACGCATACAACATCCTGTAGACGACATTGCGTATTGCGTACTATTTGTTTACTATACTATTACGTTGTACACGCCCCTTTTACGCAAATATTCATTCATTAATTTAAAATATCACCTTCCAAAACCCATGCAATACCTACGGTCATCGAACTTTCAGCTGTCCGAAGCTACTGCCATAGAAAAGTTGAAATACAGATGGTTCGTTCCATAGCTTTGCTATTGTAGTACACACAATATCATTCCGACTAGACACCTTAGTTAGTTTAGGTTAGTGCAATTAGACCTATTGAAAGATATAGCGCACGCTTAGCGATTCAGCACATAAGCTAGCGAAACCGGCTGAGTAAAATTTAAATCTTAGCAAAAAATAAACTCTTGATTGAGTCACCTTTCAAACAATAAATAAATAAAAATCGATGTATTCATTACCATACCAATTACCAATCCGTTTAATAAAAAAATTAAGTCATGAGATATTTACTATTCTTCATTATGGAAATTTAAAACTACCAAATCCCAGGTCAAAATCCTCTTCCCAATAATAGGTCCCAAAATAGGAGGTTGTAGCTTTAATGTACTGTGTAGTTCCTCACATACTTAAAGACTAATACCATCGTATAAACTAAAAAACGTACTTCAAAGGTAAGTATGCCTAAGTAGATCTTAAATCGGAAACATGTTTTACAAGTTAAAATAAAAGATAAAAATATGTATGTATTCATTACAATATTCTCATTGAGGATGTTATAAAACAATTGTCACATCTGTACTGTAAGAACTCTTTGCTACTGCGGCACTTCTTTGTACTTTTCTAATAGCCGTTTGCGGCAATCGTAAACGAAAGCGGTATCTTTTTAATTCTTTTACCATTCGCCGACACAGTGCCGACATACACGTGCTCGACAGTTTTATCTCGCTCTTCCCTTGTGTCGCATCTCACTCTAGCCTCGTGTCGCCAAGACGCTATGTACCTACCTAGCCTTGACTAGCCGGCTTTCCGTTTGTTTCGTTCAGTCTGTTTGAGTCCATAGGCCTATCTAGGTGGCATGTGATGTGATTAATTAATTACTAACAAAAGCGTTTTAACCATTTTTAATTGGAAATTAACCGGCAATTTCCGTCATGAAAATAGGTAAAATTTCTATTCGCGGCTTTGCAGAAGTTGATCGTAGTGTCGCCGATAAGTGCTAAGTATTTACCTATTTAGGATAATAGTACCTAATTATCTAAACTGTTTCAAAAGTACTGCATTCACCAGAGTGCAGGGGATTCTAAATATTCGTAGATAATGTACGAATTTGTACCTACTACAGTGCAGTGTGTTAGTTAAATTTGAAGTATTTTTGAGTGCTTGAATGCCAACTCGTTTGGTCTTAAAGTGTCAGTGTGAATGTTTGTGTAAGCACGAGTGGAAAGCGCAGTCGAATAAGACCTCATGGTCCATTTGGAGATTGACGGAATACTCTCCATGAGGCTATGACTCATGCACCTGCTTGAGGTTTTCTGAATTTGTAACAGGTATGTACCTTTGCTTATTTCATATTGATTTACTATTACTTACAAAGATGTATGTGTACTGTACGTAGGATTAATGATAATGACTGACATTAATGACTCTGTCTATCACACACAATCTGCTACAGTAAGAGGGAGATAGATGGCGATGGGCGGTGCCTTTAAGTGTTTAGAAGTATGAATGAATTTTAGTAGACCACATACAGGAGGATGGCGAAAATAATTTAATATTTTTGTTAGAAGAAGTGAAAAAAAAAAACTAACCTGCGGATTTTTTATTTTATGCGACTAAACTGTTTTTCCACCCTAAATGAAGCAGCAGTTAAAGTATTTGTAGTTAATTAAAAGGGACGTTGTATATGCTAAAGCTGTGATTTTTTTCACGTGTCCATATATAACCGTTTAGCAGATAGACGGGGGGACACGTGACTTTAACAAAAAAATTCACTTTAAAGCTAAATATTTCAGACACGGATCCCTAAATCGAAAAATGGTGTTTCCAAGCTCATAATATTTTTGAAAGACCTATTCATCAATACCCCACACAATGTTTTTGTAGTGAAATAAAAATATTGACTTCCTCTTTACTAGTATGGCAGCTGCCATAAAAAAAAATTATTCCATATTTTATTTTTCTACTTTTTTGCCATGATTAATATACATATCCATGCCAAATTACAGCTTTCTAGTACTTATAGTTTCTGAGTAGGACCGCGGACGGACAGACAGACAGATAGACAGACAGACAGACATGGCGAAACTATAAGGGTTCCTTGTTTACTACGGAACCTTAAAAACCATATCAATCAGTCAGCCAGTCAGTCAGTGGTAAAATATGTACGTGTATATTTCTCGAAATCTAGAAGTAAATAAATCCGAAGAGTATTATCTATAGATAAGTTTATTTGGCTTTTAAAAAAAATTAATCAACAAAACTGGTAATTAATTAAAAATAAAATATTATTAATCGATACTGTATGTACATTACTTGTAAAAAAAAAAAATCTATTCCGACCATGTCTGTCACGTAATTAATCTATGCCACGCTATGCTTTGACACTTCCCTTGACATTATGATAAGTGACACAGGGTAAGAAAGTTACTCGCAAGTTTGTTTACAGACTGTTCGACCCATATAACTGTGGTGTCAAGGAAAAAGGGGATGAGTCAAAAATTTTGAAAAATGAGATTTTCGCCTTTATTGTTTCAAAATATTAATATCTATCACGGCAAAAAGGAGACGAGTCAATAAATTGAAAATTTGCTATAACATCTACTACGTACATAAAGGGACTAGTCATGACATTAAAATGTATAAGTAAAGGGAGTTCTATCGAGTTGTCTCAGTATCGCGATTTTTTCCGCCAATAATTCAGTTCTGAATAGTGAGATGAGTCGATTTGTACTTAAAGTACGCAGTTCATTTTATTACGTTATAAGTATTGATACACATCAATATGAAGAAAATTAACAAGATAATGTCATTAGCCTTAAAAAAAACAGCCAAGGAACGTAAGACAGTGTACGTGATCAAACATTCAATCCAGGATTAGAAAAAAGTTCACCATCCGAAGACAGCTCAATCTCATCTGAGAATTAGGTGCATCAACAAAATAATAATATAGTTTTAAATACAAATAGGGAACGAAAGGGAAACAGTGAACGCAAGACAATACAATCATATAAAACAAAAAAAAGGAAAAATAATTCTGGCAAAAAAAGTTACCGCCCTAGTATACGTATAATATTTCTCTTCGGATGTCTTTTGGAAAGAAGTTCCTTCTCGCTGGTAGCAGGGTCGGGGCTGACTGACGTAACAGATTTTCGTAAAAAGTGTTCTACTAAAATTAGCTAAGAAATCCAAACGACACTTATTGGTGAGCTATGGGCATTGGGAAATTGCAACAAACGTTCTGCATATCTATCTTTCCTCATTTTGGATGCACCAAAAAAACCCAGCGTATTCGGAATACTGGTGGAGAGCCTAAATCAAGAACTATAAACCACAAATATCATTTAAAGGTGAATGGAAAATTGGTTACAGTTTGCAAAGTTGGTTTCGTAAAAAAAAAATAACAATATCTTATAAATGTATAGAGGTAATTATCAAGAAACAATTAAAAAAAATATCGGACTTACAAGCCCTGACAAACGGGGATCGCTTGTTCCATCTGATAATTTTGGTGATGATGTAGAAGAAACAATAAAAGAACATATTAATCCGTATCTCCTATATGAGTCACACTACAGTCAAAGTCATACAAATAGGCGATACTTACTATTAGGACTTCATTGATTCTAATGTGGTATGCGATTCCATACACGCTCAAATAGAGCGAAAAATGAAACACACTGATATGTCCATACATTTGTGAGATGACAAATCTAAATATTACTGTGATTGTCTTGAAAAATTATATGTTTCTTGGTTTTGGAAGTCTATACAAGGGCCTACTGAAATTGAGGAAAGTCGATTCATCTGTGGAAAAAATTATATGCCATGATGTGAAATGGTTTCGGTACAGCGGCGAAAATGAATCAGGTATCATACAATTTAAAACAAGCTTAGACTCGACTGCATTCGAAAATATCTCGTTTTGCAAAATTAACCGTTAAATCCCCAGAAATGTTACTATAAACCATCGCCTTTATGCCAGGAAAAGAAAATCCTTAGCATTCTTCATTTGATTGACAATGATTGCCACGAATTTTATAAGAAATTGGACACCAATGCAAATAGCCATGATGTAGACCCTGACTTAGAAGAATTTGACGATCTCTAAAATCATTCCATTTGATAGTTTAAATATTTTTAGTTCCTACATTTGTTATGTAATAAGGAGTTAAGTAACTAATTAAATTAATTTTTTTGTTTTTTTTTTCTTGATGAGGTAAAACGGGACATGTCAATTATTTCTAATATAAAATAATTATTTTAAATTACATTTTATTTTTAAAACACATGAGTGGTTTTCTTTATTTGCCTCTAGTGAAAAGTTCAAGTGTATGTACTTATCTCCTTTTTCCTTGACACCACAGTATTCGTGATATTATTCTACACTGTGACAATAATTTTACGAAATCAAATGTCATTTTTTTTTGTGAAGAGCGACGCGTCCTTGCTTCGTGAGGCCCATCGGCCATCTGACAATTTGATGTATAACTGTCAAAAATCTGTGCAACAAGAACAGTTTATTTAAATACACTCGCGAAAAAGCGAGACGGAATGTACAATATTTTTCAGGAAGGCAAAAGGGCTTAAATGACTGAAATCTTAAGCCACGCAAAACTGATCAATTATAGAAAAATGGCTCTAAAATTAAAACTAAAGCATCAAAAAAAAATTTGTACCACGATTTTAAAGATTACATAATTACTAATCTGCATAAAAAGTTTTAAAGCTGAAGTCCCTCTCGTTTGTGAGAAATTAGACCATATATGTTTTGGTAGAGGTGTTTTTGATGAGCAAGTTTGTGTTACAAAAAATAACAAATCGTGTATCCACAACAACAATTATGCTAGAAAAGCGTTTTAGTATGCTATTAGCAAGTATCAGTTCTAAATTTCTGATATTTGCTGAGAAATAAGAAATAGATAATGCCCATTTTCACGGTGCGTCCCCTTAAGAGCGGGTCGAAGCAGCGCATCTACAGTGAAGCTGATCTTGTCAGGCTGCCGGAGTCGGAGGACGAAGTGCAGCAGACTGAGCAGGCATCGCGTGCGGGCCCCAGTTCTCAAGAATTACCTATGTGAACCTGGAACCCGACTTGATTATTATAACTATATTAGCTTATACCGGTTCCCAGTTTTAAAAATTCCGCTTATTCCAAACCCATAAGGTACAAACGAAACTTTTAGTGGTACAAACGGGTACAAACGATGGCGAATCTAACCCCGTTTGCAGACTTTAATTATCTCGAAAAATGGCCAAAATACCTGTTCCCGGTTTTAAAAATTCCGTTCATTGTAAACCCCTTGAGGTACAAACGAAACTTTTGGTGGAACAAACGGGTACAAACGATGGCGAATCTAACCCCACTTGCAGGTTTTGATTTTCTGGAAAAATGGCCAAAATACCGGTTCCCAGTTTTAAAAATTGCGCTAATTCTGAACCCCTTGAGGTACAAACGAAACTCTTGGGGGTACAAACGTCTACAAACGACGGCGAATCTATCCCCGCTTGCAGATTTTAATTATCTCGAAAAATGGCCAAAATACCTGTTCCCAGTTTTAAAAATTCCGTTCATTCTAAACCCCTTGAGGTACAAACGAAACTTTTGGTGGTACAAACGGGTACAAACGATGGCGAATCTAACCCCACTTGCAGGTTTTGATTTTCTGGAAAATTGGCAAAAAACCAGTTCCCAATTTTAAAAATTTCGCTAATTCTGAACCCCTTGAGGTACAAACGAAACTCTTGGTGGTACAAACGTCTACAAACGACGGCGAATCTAACCCCGCTTGCAGATTTTAATTATCTCGAAAAATGGCCAAAATACCTGTTCCCAGTTTAAAAATTCCGTTCATTCTAAACCCCTTGAGGTACAAACGAAACTTTTGGTGGTACAAACGGGTACAAACGATGGCGAATCTAACCCCACTTGCAGATTTTGATTTTCTGGAAAATTGGCAAAAAATCGGTTCTCAGTTTTAAAAAATCCGCTAATTCTGAACCCCTTGAGGTGCAAACGAAACTATTGGTGGTACAAACGGGTACAAACGGTGGCGAATCTAACCTCGCTTGCAGATTTTGATTATTCGGAAAATTGGCAAAAAACCGGTTTCCAGTTTTAAAAATTCCGCTAATTCTGAACCCCTTGAGATATAAACGAAACTTTTACTGGTACAAAAGCCCCCAAACGATGGCGAATCTAACCCCGCTCGCAGATTATGATTACCTCGAAATTTTGTATTTTGCCCCCCCGTACGTTTATACATACCTTTAGGGTTTGAGAGATACCCAAACCTATAAGGTACAAATGAAAAAAATTTGGTACAAACAAATACATACGGAGGAAAAACATATACATATAAAAAAAGATCGATTTCTCAAAGTCGGGTTCTGTGTATATTGAAACCCACTGTATTTATTAACCCCTTAAGATACAAACAACAAATAAAATGGTACAAACGAGTACATACGTAGTGCAAACGTATAAAATTGAAAAAAAATCGATTCCTCATAGTCGGGTTCTGCGCATATTGCACCCAAAATCAAGTCGGGTTCACCTATGTGAACCTGGAACCCGACTTGATTTTTTTTTATTTTTTCTAAACGCATACGTTTGCACCCGGTACGTACTCGTTTGTACCAACTTTTTTTTCGTTTGTACCTAAAGGGGTTGGGAGATATCGATATACAGAGTACAAACGTATACAATTGAAAAAAAACTGTTTCCTCTAAGTCGGGTTCTGCATATTTTGCACCCCCTGTACGTACATACATACCTTTAGGGTTTGTAGGGAGATAATCAAAATCTGCGAGCGGGGTTAGATTCGCCATCGTTTGGAGCCGTTTGTACCACCCAAAAGGTTCGTTTGTACCTCAAGGGGTTCAGAACAAACGGAATTTTTAAAACTGGAAACCGGTTTTTTGCCAATTTTTGAGATAATTAAAATCTGCAAGCGGGGTTAGATTCGACATCGTTTGTACCCGTTTGTACCGCCAGAAGTTTCGTTTGTACCTCAAGGGGTTTAGAATGAACGGAATTTTTAAAACTGGGAACAGGTATTTTGGCCATTTTTCGAGATGATTAAAATCTGCAAGCGGGGTTAGATTCGCCGTCGTTTGTAGACGTTTGTACCACCAAAAGTTTCGTTTGTACCTCAAGGGGTTCAGAATTAGCGGAATTTTTAAACTGAAAACCGGGTTTTTGGGCAATTCTCGAGATAATTTAAATTTGCAAACGGGGTTAGATTCGCCATCGTTTGTAGACGTTTGTACCACCAAAAGTTTCGTTTGTACTTCACGGGGTTCAGAATAAGCGGAAGTCGGGTTCCAGGTTCACATAGGTCAATTGGTCATGGAAATACTTCTTTTTAGCTGCCCTTACCATTCGGTATCCTATCCCCTCTGTTATTTGCTACTTTTATAAATCTTTTATCACACTCTATTAGCTGCTCTTATCCTTTCTATGCAGATGACCTACAAATTTACGTACAAACCACAGCGGAAAATATTGATTCTGGTGTTAGTCTACTGAACGCGTCTTTGTCCGGAATTTCATCTTGGGCTGAAGACTTTGGCATTCAAATCAATGCGTCAAAGTGTCAGGCAATCTTAATTGGTAGCTCTAGACAACTAGCGAAGATAAATATCAGCTCTGTTCCTACAGTTATGTTTAATAATACAAATATCTCGCTTAGTCAGTCTGTCAAAAATCTGGGCCTTATTATGGACTCAACGTTTAACTGGAGGGATCAAGTCACTGAGGTCAGCAGAAACGTTACTTACTCTCTTCAATACTTGAATCGTTTTAGAAACTTTCTGCCTATTAAAACTAAAATTACTTTGAAACAATCCCTTATTCTCCCCGTAATTGATTATGCTGATGTGTGTTATCCTGATCTTAACGCCGATCTTCTCAATAAGCTAGATCGTCTTATTAATATTTGTATCCGCTTTATTTTCTGTCTTCGTAAGTACGATCACATCTCCTTTTTTCGATCTAAGCTTAACTGGCTTCCTGTTCGTCAGCGCCGACAGCAGAGAATGCTTTGTACTCTTTTTTCTATACTAAAGAATCCCCTCTCTCCCCTGTACATGAAAAACAAATTTCGCTTTTAGTCCGAAAGCCATGACCGTGTGCTTCGCTGTAGTTATACTCTTCTTTTTCACCTTCCTTTATTTCGCTCTAATTTTATGTGAAATTCTTTCACTATTCAGGTTACACGACTTTGGAATGCCTTACCCGAAGACATAAAAAGTATCTCAAATAGGTATCTATTTAAGAAGAAAGTCCACACGCACCTTTTTGCTGATTTGTTGCAGCAGAACTAATCAAATCATTATCTTAAACTGTTTTTATATTTTATATTATGTATGTATGTATTAATAATGTTTATCTATGTATTGTATTGTTTATGTAAGTTTATTATATATATCTTATACCTTTAAACGAGCAATTCTTGTATGTATGTATAAATATATATTTATTTATACATTTCTGTGATCTCGAAAACGGCTCTAACGATTTCGCTGAAAATTTGTATATGGGGGTTTTCGGGGGTAAACAATCGATCTAGATTAGTTTTATGTTTGGGAAAACGCGTGTTTTCGAGTTTTCATTCGTTTTTCTTTCCACGCAGAATATGGTCGTTAATTTCGTCGCGCCGCGACCGCCTTGATTTAGCTCAGTGGTTAAGGATAGCGACCGCTAGAAAGAGTGTTACGGGTTCAAATCCCACTCGGTGACTTACTTTTGTTTTTTTTTTATGTTTAAATTTATATTTTTTTTTATTTTGCATTGTTTTTAGACAAGTTTAAAAAAAATTAGTTAATGTTTGAGATGTAACCGAGCAAAGCTCGGTCGCCCAGGTACTATATCTTTAAGCGCCTATCGCTAATACATTTATTTCTGTTTTTCCTAAAGGCTGACTGGTAGAGAATGCGTTAGCATTAAGTCCACCTTTTGTACCATTATGGTCAATAAAGATTTAATAAATAAATAAATAAATATATTTGTAAGCACTTAAACTTATGTATTACATGTAAATAAGTCTAATCGCTTATTTTATTTAAATGAAATACATATATTTATTTTCACAATATTCGTAAGGTGAACGCAAAAATGCTACATAGACTTTTACGCAAACATGAATAAATAACTTTTAACTAGCAAAACTAACTTGTGTATAGGTCTAGTAAAATCACCTTTGGAAGTACGTATTACTACTGATCTCATTAAACCATCAGTCTTAATAATATTTGTAGAAATAATTCTGCCTAGAGGCCAAAAGATGGGAGGACAGTTTTTATCATTGAAATTATTTTGTACTGACAACCATTTGTTTCTTGTATTTTTTTTCTGACAAATAGCTAGACTAAAATTGTTTCCAAAACCTTTGTTTTATTTGCATTATTTTCTTATAGGTATCTAGTTTAGATTCTTTCAAGTCTATTACATTAGGCTCAGGTATATCAGTTAGAGCTGTACCTATAACAAAATGTGCTGGTGTTAAACAAGTTATATCATCTGGTAGATCAGTTAATGGATACAATGGTCTGTAGTTAAGTTTACTCTCTATTTGAACTAACACAGTATATAAAAACTCATATGTTAAATTCGTTGTAAAAAGGTGTCTTTTTAGTAAGGATTTTACAGATTTGATACCTGCTCCGTAAATGCCACCCATATGGCTAGCTAATAGTACAGTGAACTTATGTTCGATGCTGTTTGAAGATCAAAAATCAATTATTTCACTATAGCAGGTTTCATTTTTAAACATCTTATACAAAACATGCAGTTTTGTTTAAGAACCTTTAAAATTAGTAGCATTATCTGTATATAATCAAGTAGGTATGCTTCTTCGGCCAATTAATCTCTTCAAAGCACAAATAAAGGATTGTGAAGACATATCTGTTACTAATTCAAGGTGAATGGCACGAGTGGCTAAACACACAAATAAACATATGTACCCTTTGGTGTATTTACAATTCCTAACCATGGCACTTCGAATGGATATAGCTCCATTGAAATCGCTACCTATTTAAGTAAAGACTCAAGTCAGTGTGACCCTGGGTACTGGAAGATCAGACATTTGTTGTCCAGACTTTACCACGGTATCTTGTGCAACGTATACATGAGTAACATTTCTTTACCTCTTGACTTTATATTTCAATCTCATATTATATAAAGTGTTTTGTAAACCTGAGTGTAGCAACTTAGTGCGGTAGTGTTGTATTATGAGAGAAGTTACATGGTCTTTGGCTGGTAGTATGATAGGATGTGCTTGATCATATCCCTTTAACTGTCGGACGCCCGGAGCGGGCGTCTGATGTATTGTTTTACTATTGTGTCTGCTATGCCGACATTCGAAGGGGTAAGGAATGGAATGTCTGAGTGTTGTATGCGTCCTCCTACTCTTAGTATGTTACGTTTATCCAAGAAAGGATTTAATTTTCTAAGTGGACTAGATTTGAATGTGTATGACTTGTCCTTTTGTTTATGTAAAGTTGAGAGATTATTTGAGTATGCTCAATGGATTTCGATGTGGTCTGTTTGTAATTCAACAATTTCTTTTAATAATGAACGATGTTGACAAACGGCTTTTATTTGAGCTCTGATATTTTTATATAATATAATAAAATTAAATAGTTATAACCCTATTAATATAAATTAAATGGATTAGTTAACTCTATCCTACTCGCCAGCAATCTATTTCACAAACTCCTTTTATCTTTTTGCACATAAAACCAACATCACTTCATCTTCATACACTGCACTATGGATCAACTAGCACTACTAAAAAAACACATGGATGACATGGAGAAGATGTTTGAGGCAAAGATGTCTTCGTTTGAAGAGAATACAATGGGTCGTAGCCACCAAGACACCGCAGCACTCTCCAGTGAGTTTCAAACCTTTAAAGCATTCATATGGAAAGCCGTGTCCGCATTGAAACTTCAAATGGAGCTAGTCTTTCAGTCATTAGATAGTTTTGAAATGAGGTCCAGGTCTTACCTCCTCTGAATTAGTGCCTGTAGTGACGACGATGATGATATTTCTCAAAATGGCTCTTTAAATGATAATTTGAAGATCACCTTCTCTAAATTTCAAAAGAATTTTAACGTAGCGCATATTAATGCCCAAAGCATACCCGCGCATTACAATGATCTCATAACAACTTTTGAATCAACTAATATTCAGGCTATTTTAGTATCTGAAAGCTTTCTCAAACCTTTTCTACCCTCTACATTGTACCCAATACCTGGTTATCGCCTTTTCAGAAACAATCGCTCCTACACCGTAACAAATAATGGGAAAACTAGAGTTGTTGGTGGAAGTGGTGTAGCTATCTATCTTCGCAGTGATATTTCTGCTCAAATTCTTAATCAATCCAATCCTGCTCTTAATGCCCCTGAACATCTTTTTCTTGAAATCAATCTTCATCACGATAAATTCCTCCTAGGTGTGTACTACAGCCCTTCCTCAAACATAAACTACTTTAATTCTTTTGAATCACTCCTCATTGAATATCGGGCCCAATATGACCATGTAATAGTTATGGGAGACTTCAACACGTGCCTTATAAAAGATGACTCACGCTCCAAATCCCTCCTTTCTCTTCTTTACTCCCTTAATCTGCATGTCTTGCCTTTAGGTCCCTCCCATTTCCCCCATAACGGTCCACCTTCGTTACTTGACCTGATTATAGCGTCTTCTCCGGATCTCTGTTTAACACACGGTCAATATTATGCGCCATGTTTTTCAGCACACGATTCAGTGTATGCCTCATTTAGGTTGCGAACACCAAAGCTTCGTCATAAATATGTATTGCGTCGTAATTTTGGTGCCATAGATTGAAACGCGTTTACAACTGAGCTTCGAGGGGTTGATTGGGATTTGCTGCTTTCGGCACCTGACGTGGATTCTAAAGTAGCTGCTTTCAACACTTTACTCCTTTCTTTCTATTTATGACAAGTATGCTCCAATCCAACAGGTTCGTGTAAAGCACTATCCTGCCCCCTAGTTGACTCCTGATATCCGTAAAATTATGGCCAAAGGGACGAAGCCAGAATTAAGTTGCGTCGATACCCTTCTGTGTTAAATCGTGAAAACTTTGTTCGCTTACGCAATATATGTAACAAGCGATGCAGAGAAGCGAGACGTAAACATATTTATGACAATATAGAGAACTGTCCTCCGCACAAGCTTTGGAGGTTTCTGAAAGTTGTTGGAGTGGGTAAGCAGGCGTCCAATGCTGAATTTGACACGGATATTAACCAACTTAATAAGCATTTTTGCGTTCCCCCTAAAAATCTTACAGCTTTAATCAAACAGAGAACGCTAGCTAATCTTGCCAACAAACCTGTTATTAATTGTCCCACTTTTAACATTGAGGTAATTTCTGCAGACGAGGTGGTCGATATTATTGACAAGCTTAAGTCAAATGCGGTTGGTAATGATGATATATCTCTTGAAATGATAAAGCCCATTGTTCATCTCATTTCCTTTCCATTAGCTGACATATTAAATTGTTCCATAACTACAGGAGTCTTTCCCTCTGCCTGGAAACTTGCACATGTTATTCCTCTTCCAAAGAAACCATGGAACCAGCGGTTAATTGAACATCTCACAAAGAACAACCTTTTAAGTCCATATCAGTCTGGCTTTAGAACTGGACATAGCACCACAACTACGCTAGTCAATGCAGTTGATTTTGATATCCTGCTCGGTTTTCTTAGAATACTAAATTTCTCTGAATCCTCTTTAACTTGGTTCAGCTCCTACTTACAGGGTCGCCAGCAGTTGGTAAAGATCGATCGGCGTAAGTCTGACTGGTGTGAACTTGCTGCGGGCGTTCCTCAGGGAGAAGTACTTTCCCCGGTTCTGTTCTATATTTTTATAGACAGTATTACTTCTCTTCTTACTTCTTCCTGTCGAGTGGAGTAGGTGGCGCCACTGTCATGTAAACATTGAGCTCCGTGTATAATATTAAAAATAAATAGCAATATCATTTAAATAAACTAACTAACTTAAGATAAATGAAGTTTTATATTCAAATATTCCGTATGAGTGTTATCTCCCAAGTCAGTGTAGTGTTCATAAAAATAAAAGGAAAATAACATATTAGCTACAATTTGAAAAGTAAACTGTGATAGAACTATTTTAATAAACCAACTTGTTGTTGCAAAACATTGAAAGAACATTGTGAGATAGATACAGTGTAAAAATATGTGAAATAGTTACGTATAATGCCTAAAACCCAAAAACTTCGATTTGTAACAACCGTCATTTATTTCAAACTACATTTTGGACTTTGGACTTCACGCAAGTTTACATAAAATCTTTATGTTTTGGAACCTATACCGCCATCTATTGTCAAGTAGCGTCATTACTGAGTAAACAGCACACAACAAATTCGCAAAAACATATATTTTTTATTGACGCAGCTAAATTGTTCCAAAAAGACAAGATAGAGGGCACTAAATAAAATCATGGACAAATCGTGTGCGAAGTGTAAACAAAGAATAAAAGGCAGGCAGTATCTGACATGTTATAACTGCAAAAAAATGTATGATTTAAGTTGCACGAATACAGAAAAGAGATAAAAAGTAGTTGGAAATGGGGTGAATGCCATAGCATAAAGCGAAACCAACAAAAAATTAAGAACAAAAGTACTCTTGACTTTAGTATTGAGGATAACTCTCCCGTTGCACATAAGAATACAGAAAAAAGAACACCAAAATCTTCACAAGATGGAAATCAGATCGATACAAACTCAGATACACACCAGACAACTTCATCTACGGAGATATTAATAAACAGATCTGAGTCTGCGAATATTACACAACGCACTAAGTACACAGTAAACATATCCACGGAAAATTCGTATGATTCATTGTCGATAGAGGATGACGAAAAGGAGGAAATGGCACTGTCTTCACCGGAGGGACAAAAGTTGATAACTCAAACCAGGAGTATTCCAGATTTAAGAGCCTATGATACTCAGAAAATGCAGGATATGGAATGTACGATTATTGACTTACAAAAGAAATTAGAATCGGCTAACCTTGAAATAGACAGCATGCACTCTGAAAACACAAAATTAAGAAAAATTATATCGAATAAGGATCAAAAAATTACTTATCTTCTAGACATCTGTGGATCTACCAAGAAAACACCTAAACGTAAAGTACGTAAAATTTACGAAGATGCTCAATCGATAGAAGTAGTTCTCGAATAATAACGCCACCAATAGATGTCACTGGTAGTAACACATCAAGGAATTCGGAAGAACTTATGTTTATGACAGATGACAGTGACAGGAGAGAAATGCTAAACATAAATAAACAAAGAAATGTCAGGGAAAAGAAAGGTTTAAAAAAAGCTTGTATTAGTAGTTACGCTGAAAATGGAATACAAAACCAAGGTTCTACCAATCCTACTGTGAGTAAAAAACACCGTGTTATGATTTTCTCCGACGAAAGGGGTAAAGGTATGAGACAGGTGCTACAAAGACTATTAGGATCTAAGTATTTGGTTACTTGTGTTATTAAACCGTATGCCAGTGTCGATCAAATATTAAGCTCATCTATATTATTTTGCAATGATTACACCAGGGATGATTTTGTAATTATATTGGCAGGTTCACATGATAAAAATCCTTTGAATTTCCAATCTTATCTCTACTATTACTTACATAACATTGTAAATACAAATATATTAGTTGGTGAGATTCTGTATAATAAGTATTTAAATGTTGCATCTCTTAACAATATGATAAAAATGACATGTAAAAATTTTAACAATGTACACTTAGTTGATATTATTAATACTGAAAAATCATACTTTGACAAATTATATGCATGTAGACTTATTTTGAGACAGTTATTACAAATAAATTACAAAAATAGTTATGTAAGCTATAAAAATAACATGTACTTAAACTCATTTAAAAAATGTGAGCGCAGTGTATGCACACAAACAGAATGTTCACTCATAGGGCTAGTTCGGACCGAACCAAACACTGATAACATCACTCATGATCGTTTTTTTCGTGAGCAGTCAGTGTAATGCTACTTCTGCCATTGGATTACATATTTTTCATCAAAATTTGTGTGGTATAAGTAATAAAAAGTATGAATTGGAATTGTACTTGGATTCACTTGATAGGGATATGCACTATATATGTGTTACTGAACATTTTCTTAGTAAAAACTCTGCCCAATTATTTAACATGGACCACTATGACTTAGTATCTTTCAATGTAAGATCCAAAAAAAAAATGGGGGGTTCTCTAATACTTGGATCAATTAATAGAACAAAAGAAGATATACTTATTTGTAAAACTATGTATAAGAGTGAAGTTTTTGAAATTAGTGGTGTCAGAGATATTGAAACTAATCTTAATCTATTTTGTGTTTATAGAAATCCTATTAAGGGAAATTTTGATGAATTTATGTGTAGGTTAGAAAAACTTTTGGACTTCAATCTTGACAAAAAATGTATAATTTGCGGAGATTTTAATGTTAATTTACTTGTAGAAAATAATCAAAAAAGGGACTTCTTAAATTTATTAACTAGGTACAGTTTCAGAGCGCTTATACAAGACGAGCACACATTTTCTCGTGGTTTTTCTTGCATTGACAACTTCCTGACTAACTTACCAGAAGAACATGTTATAAGTACAAAAGTGGATCACAACAATTTTGCTGATGGACATGCGGCTATTCTTTGTAATCTTGAGCTTGACACTAATAGTCAGCATAGAGGTAGAGCACAATATTATCACATAAATAAGAGAAGTTTTAATTATAGGAATAATAATCTTTTTCGTGAAAAGATTATACAGTGTGATTGGACTAAACTGGGGATTAATGGTTTCTTAAAAACATTTAGGGAAATTTACAATTCATGTTTCATAAAGAAAAAAATAAGGGTGAACCGCATTAAAAAAAGAGCATCTTGGACCACAGCAGGTATCAAGGTCGCTAGTAAAATGAAAATATTTTTGTGTAATTTAAATAAAACTGAATGTCACTTATCAATACAAAAATACAGAGCAAATTATATTAGGATTTATAGAAAAGTAATAAAACATGCAAAAAAAATGCTGTTAGTGAAGGAATAGACAAAGAAAAAAATTTGACGAAGGGTATCTGGAAAATTGTTAACAAACACAGAGGAAAAAAGAGTAAAAATGTGGATAGAGACATCATTCTCCAAATAGACGGTAAAAAAATATATAAACAACAAGAAGTGGCAGATATATTGTGCAATCTTTTCATTGAACAATCTGCTGTTTCCACTGTCACTAGGAATCCTATACACATATTGAAGGCAAATGTTCCAAAAGTTCATAATGACATGCAGTGGGCAATGATCACGCCACACGAGATCAAAATGATAATCAAATCAGTGGATTGCAAGAAATCATGTCGATATTACGAAATACCAATTAAAATAATAAAAGATAACATTGATATCCTATTACTACCATTGACCCATTTTTTCAACATGTGCGTAGCACAAAATACTTTTCCTGACCAAATCAAAATCGCCAGAGTGATTCCCATACATAAAAAAGGTTCGAGAAATGATCCCAAAAACTTTAGGCCTATTTCAGTACTATCAATATTTTCAAAAATTTTTGGTATGATCATAAAAACGCGACTTGTGAAACATTTAGAAGATAACGGTATTTTAGAAGACGAACAGTATGGATACCGTAAAAATATTGGAACCAGAGAGGCTATAAATGCATTAGTAGATGAAATAGTAAAAAAAATAAATGAAAAAAAGAAAGTATCTTGTCTCTTTCTTGACCTTAGCTCCGCGTTCGATCTAGTTGACCAAAATATTTTATTAAAAAAGCTAGAGCACTATGGGATACGTGGTAATATACTTCTATTATTCAAATCCTACTTAGAAGGCAGAAAACAGTATGTCGAACTAAAAACGGTAGATAAGGTTAATGAACGCGTCATCAAGTCCAAACTACATGCAGTAAAAAGGGGTGTACCGCAGGGATCAATTTTAGGACCTATCCTGTTTCTTATATTTACAAATGAATTAGTTAAATATATCCTAAACGTGCAAAATGACATAAAACTAATATTATACGCGGATGATACTAATGCCGTTGTTTCTGATAAAAACATTGTTAATTTGGAACATAAAATTAATATATTATTAAATGCGTTTAATGACTGGTTTGATGCCAATAAACTTAAACTAAATCACAATAAGACAAAAGTCATACTTTTTAAATCGACTGCTCAAAACTCAGATACACTTGACATCAAGCTTAATGGAGACAAAGTCGATATTGTACAAGACACTCAATTTCTAGGAATACACATTGATGAATATTTAAATTCGAAGAAAGAACTGGGATCACTAGAGAACAATGTGTCGTCAGCTCGCTATGCTATTAGGACTTTAAGGAACGAAGTATCCTTAACACATCTAAAAAAAGTATACCATGCCCTAGTAGCGTCAAAATTACGGTACAGTATTAAATTATGGGGAAACAGCTATCAATACAATCAGGAACGAGCCTTCGTGATACAGAAGAGCGCCATACGAGCAATGGTAGGAATCCCATCCTGGGAGTCTTGTAAAAGATTCTTTATCAGTCTGGGCATACTAACAGTTCCATGCCTATACTTATTTGTTCTTTTGACGGATCTGAAAAAACGATTACCGGCAATAGAGACAAATGAGGAAAGGCAAGCACGCGAAAGGACTCGCAGGCAGGCTCTCAAACACGACATAATGCCACATTTAAAAATAATGGAACATAGTGCACAGTATCAAGCTTTCTATGCTTATAACAAACTGCCGGAAGAGATAAAACATGTAGAAAATCTTAAGCTCTTTAAAGCAAAATTGAAGGCGTACTTGTTGAGCAAAAACTATTACTCTGTTAATGAATATTTTGAATAATCCTCGTCACATTATGCATTTTTTTAAATCAAATTATTATAGTGTGTTATTATAGTTTATCATTATTAATGTGCATTTTAGTATAGTATTATTTGATTCTTGATGATTTAATTTTAATTATAATTATATTTGACTAGGTACTGTAATTGAATTCTGACATGTTATGTTATATGTATTTTATTTTATTATTGACCGAGCGAGCGAAGCGAGCGAAGCGTCTCAGTTTCGAGATTAGCCAAAAATTCTTTTGTCCGTCTGTCTGTCTGTCTGTCTGTCTGTCTGTCTGTCGGTCTGTCTGTTCTCGCCTACAGGTCGCATTTCTTAACCGATTCTCATGAAATTTTGTAAGTAGGTTCAGCAACCTAATACATTTTTTTATCGAGCCAGTTTTTCGATTTTTTTCAAAATGGCGGAAATATGGGGGTTTAAAATTTTAAAACTGTCATTTATCCGCCATTTCAAAATATTTTCAAAAATGTCATTAGACTTTTTTGTTGCCATTATGAAAACGATCTTTTTTTATTTGAACAACTTTTTTATCTGAACAACTTTTTTATCTGAACAACTTTTTTATACGTTATACTTAAACGGGTTTAGGGTGACTCGCGAAGTCTAGCTGACTAAGCCGTGACGGATATACAATACAAATCTTCTTACAATATATACTGAAACTATTTAAGGTTGAATTCAGTCCGGGTTACTTAACAACTTTCTTAAAAATAAATTTTCCCCCTGGGGTCCACGAAGTAATTTTTCTGAGTAACTATTATGGTTATTATTTTGAGTTTCTTAAGTAGTTCTATGAATTTTATCATATTTAACCGACTTAAAATGAAAAGGTTTTGCTTATTTTATGATTAGTTTTTTTTCAGTTTTTGCTTATTTTAATTGATTCTTGGCTTGTCTATTAAATTTAGCAATTTTGTTGAGCGAACTTTCTTTCAATCGCTATCGCTGCTTGTCTGTGCTTCTGTAATAGTATTAGTAATTATGCTACGAACTAACAAGAGATCAACATCAACCAAAGCCCGCGAAGTAGCTTTACGAATAGAGTAAGTAACTAATGAGCAGCGGCATAAAGCCATGGCAATACAAATAAACATTTAAACGAAAACCCATTAATAGTTTTATGGTTTTCCAACAACGAGCTGACTTTGTCATTTGAAAAATGATAGGTCGTTTTTCCATGAAAGACTCAGTAGTCTTTCACCGAAAAGCGACCCATCATTTTTCACAGTACAGAACTGAATTTCAGAATCACGGTAGACCTCATATCCATAGGATTGTATGGTTGGAATGCTCCTGACACTTCAGAGCTAGATCGAAAGTCATTTGAAGAAAGGGCTATGATTGGCAACTATTTTGGAAATTTGGTCACATCCATGAATCCGCCTATCGGTAAACCTACACTTCATCCAAATCAGGTACATTATTCTGAAATAATAATCGCGAGGTCTAAGTTCGTGGCGAACTACTAGTTATATAAATTTTCACAAATATCAAACACAATGTAAAAATTGTTTATGATTAAATAAATAAAAAAATAAATGTCACCTATATATGCAGATGATCTGCAAATCTATGCAGCCGCCCCTTTCGACAATCTTCATCACGCTATCAGCGTCATTAATTCTGACCTTACTGCTATAGCAAATTGGTCCCATAGTTTCGGGCTTACGGTCAACGCAGACAAATCCCAGGCAATTATTATCGGCAGTCCCTATTTCATCAGCAAAGTCCACAACTCCACTTTACCCAACATTCAGTTTGACGGTAACATCATTCCTTTCACATCGACCGTAAAAAACCTGGGAATAACGCTTGAAACCCTGTGTCAAATCAACGAAGTGAGTCAGAAGTTATTTATTGCTCTTCATTCCCTGAGAAGACTACAACATTTTCTACCTACACATACAAAAGCAATGTTAGCCCGCTCACTCCTGATTCCTATTTTAGATTATGCTGATGTCGCGTATTTGGATCCTACTGAGGAAGTATTAGATAAATTGGAA
The DNA here is from genome assembly GCA_963555685.1 of Acrobasis consociella. NCBI lineage: Eukaryota > Metazoa > Arthropoda > Insecta > Lepidoptera > Pyralidae > Acrobasis > Acrobasis consociella. The sequence goes on from OY743127.1 coordinate 6,465,186, forward strand.
CGCCTGCAAAACGTCAGGCATCAGGTATGTTTATGGCTTACGAAAGTTCGACCATATATCTGAATATCGTGATAAACTTAACTGGTTTCCGAATTTGTCGTAACTACCACATTCTCTCTCTCCTTTTCAATGCTCTCTTTAATCCTGCCTGTCCTAATTACCTTCGTGATAAATTTTCCTTTCGGCAAATCGACAGCCGCCTTCGCTCAGCTGATAATATTCTCTTATATATCCTCCTCCTCATTCTTCGCAGTCTTACTCTAAATCTTTCTCTGTGATGGCAGCACACCTTTGGAATTCGCTCCCTTTAGATACTAAAATGGCATCGTCCTTAGGCTCCTTTAAGAACAAAATTTTAAATTTCTTTTCGGAATCCTAAGTTACTACGAGCTACCTAATTACTTTTTATTTTTAAATAGTTTATATTATGTATATTATATATTATGTATTTACACATATATATATATATATATATATATGTATTCTTATATGTAAGTTTATCTTAGTTGTATTTGTGTAGTTTACATATATATATATATTTTGTACAGTACCTTTCTGTAAATTTAAATTGTACTACTTCTACCCCAAACGCATAATAAGTAAACATTCCTCTCAATCACTGGCCGGTTGACTGGAAGAGATCCCTATATGGGATAAGTCCACAGTTGTATGTTTACTTTTCTGATTTGTATCTGTGTTCTTTCTTGTGTACAATAAAGCTTTATAAACAAACAAACAAACAAACAAACAAACTTTAATGATAAAATTGTGTGCTTGTTTGAGCTCTGAAAGTGACAAAAATTAATTATATTTATTTTTTATATTTTAAACAATAAGTATAAATCTAAATAAGTATGCTATAGATCTTGTTAAGTTTAAAAAGTTTAAATGTTTTCAGAAAATATCATAGAAAAAATCATGGTTTGTTGTAGGTGTCCCTGTACAAATTTGGGCTACTTTGTTGTGAGTTTGTAGTGGTTGGGATTACTCACATACACTGAGATCTGGACACTGAGGTATATCCAGAGGCCACTGTGATTTGTCGAGGATTAAAACCATGTCGGACCTTGCCACCACAGCAAGCAAGTCTGTAGAGTGTTGGGCATAACACCTCGTGAGATCAAATCAGCTGGATTTTGTTTAGTGTTAAAATAATACCAATCGTTACCTGAGGTAGTGTCGACAATTTGTGTGAGTCGATGTGTTCATTATGTGTCATGTTTGTGTTTGTATGGTGCCTTAATCCAACCAAACACTATCTGTGAATCTGTAAAAAGGTACATGTGAGCAATATTTGTTATATCTTTAATTGTAGCAATAAATCTGCTGCACAACTGAGCTAAACAAAGTGAAGTCAAAGTCAAAGTCAATTTTTTTTATTCAATGTAGGATAAATTTATCTCTTATTAAAGGTCATTTTTTAAAATATTATTTAGTGCAAAAGCTAAAAACTACTAGCGTTTCGGAACGACCACTGCTGGGAAGATTACGCCGAAAGAAACCCAGTTCAGTATTGGTCCCTACCCAGCCTGATGGGCTATGTTACAATTACAATACAGATTTACACTTAAGCTATACATTTAAATATACAATTACAATTTGCAGACAACTATTTCCAAGAATTTTTCTCAGATGATGATAAGTAGTCATTTACATGATAATACGCATTTTGTAATAAATGATTTTTAACGGCTGTCTTAAACTTAGATAATGGTAATGCTACTATATCATCTGGAATTTTATTATAGAGGCGCAAGCCGAGACCCACAAAAGATTTTTTTGTTTTCTCTAACCGCAAAGCTGTGATGGCTAATTTATTTTTATTTCTCGTGTTAATACTATGAATATCACAATTTCTCTTAAATGAGTGTATATTCTGACGCACGTACATAATGTTCGCATAGATGAATTGCGAAGGGAGGGTCAAAATATTTATGTCTTTAAATAGTTCCCTCAAAGACTCTAGCACCTAATTTATATATAAATCTGATAGCGCTATTTTGTAAAACAAATATGGTATTTATATCTACAGCGTTACCCCATAGCAATATTCCATAGGCCATAACTCTGTGGAAGTACCCAAAATATACCAAACGCGCTGTATCAACGTCAGTCATTTGCCTAATTCTTCTAACCGCGTAGGCCGCAGAGCTAAGTTTTCCAGCTAATTTTTGAATATGGGCACCCCATCGCAACCCTGAATCAAGCGTTATTCCCAAAAATGTTGTGTTATCAACCATATCTACTGCTTCCTTATCAATAAATAATCGTGTCGGAACTTTTGTAACATTCGGTAAGCAGAACTTTACACATTTCGTTTTTTTTGCATTTAATACTAAATTATTTGCTGTAAACCAAACCTACACTTGCGACAATATATTATTCATCTCATCAGAGGTGTCAGTTTTCCTATCTACGCTGAAAACAAGGGAAGTGTCATCAGCAAAAAGTACAGCCTTACAATCTTTTACATAATATGGTAAATCATTAATATAGATCAGGAACGAAATGTGTAAAGTTCTGCTTACCGAATGTTACAAAAGTTCCAACACGATTATTTATTGATAAGGAAGCAGTAGATATGGTTGATAACACAACATTTTTGGGAATAACGCTTGATTCAGGGTTGCAATGGGGTGCCCATATAAAAAAATTAGCTGGAAAACTTAGCTCTGCGGCCTATGCGGTTAGAAGAATTAGGCAAATGACTGACGTTGATACAGCGCGTTTGGTATATTTTGGGTACTTCCACAGTGTTATGTCCTATGGAATATTGCTATGGGGTAACGCTGCAGATATAAATACCATATTTGTTTTACAAAAACGCGCTATCAGATTTATATATAAATTAGGTGCTAGAGAGTCTTTGAGAGAACTATTTAAAGACATAAATATTTTGACCCTCCCTTCGCAATTTATCTATGCGAACATTATGTACGTGCGTCAGAATATACACTCATTTAAGAGAAATTGTGACATTCATAGTATTAACACGAGGAATAAAAATAAATTAGCCATCACAGCTTTGCGGTTAGAGAAAACAAAAAAATCTTTTGTGGGTCTCGGCTTGCGCCTCTATAATAAAATTCCAGATGATATAGTAGCATTACCATTAACTAAGTTTAAGACAGCCGTTAAAAATCATTTATTACAAAATGCGTATTATCATGTAAATGACTACTTATCATCATCTGAGAAAAATTCTTGGAAATAGTTGTCTGCAAATTGTAATTGTATAATTTAAATGTATAGCTTAAGTGTAAATCTGTATTGTAATTGTAACATAGCCCATCAGGCTGGGTAGGGACCAATACTGAACTGGGTTTCTTTCGGCGTAATCTTCCCAGCAGTGGTCGTTCCGAAACGCTAGTAGTTTTTAGCTTATGCACTAAAATAATATTTAAAAAAAATGACCTTCAATAAGAGATAAATTTATCCTACATTGAATAAAAATTTTTGACTTTTGACTTTTTTTTTTTTTGACAACAAAGGACCTAAGATAGAACCCTGGGGCACACCCATCACTACGGTTGATCCTTCAGATTTTACTTGATTTACACTAACTTTTTGAATTCGGCTACTCAAATAAGATTTAATCAATTCAAGAGCCTTCCCTTTTATTCCGTAGTGCTCAAGTTTGGATAGAAAGGTTTTGTGGTCTACACAATCAAAGGCTTTGGAGAGGTCACAAAAGACACCAATTGCATTCTGACAACACTCCCAAGCATCATAGATGTTTTGTAAAAGTGCAACACCTGCATCCGTTGTTGATCGACCCTTAGTAAATCCATACTGATCACCATGGAACAGACTATTTTTGTCGAAAAAATCTAATAATTGGTTAAAAATTATCTTTTCGAATATTTTGCTCAGTGCTGGCAGAATAGAAATGGGACGGTAATTTGTTGGATCATTTCTGTCACCAGTCTTAAATAGAGGGATAACTTTACTTAACTTCATCATGTCAGGGAAAGATCCCGCGTCTACACATTTATTAAATATGGAAGCTAAGTAAGGCGCAATTACATCTATAATATTACTTATAACGGATACAGAAATGTCCCACAAATCACCAGTTTTTTTATTATTCAAGCTTTTAGAAGTATCAATGACATTTTAGGTGTGACGTATTTGAATATTAGCCTATCTTTACATTTAGGTACGCAATTGGTTAAAAGCTTTTTTGATTTCCTAGATGAGGACATTAGTGGGGCAGTTGTATTTAGGGAAATGTTTGTGAAAAAGTTCTCAAAGTATTGTGCGACATATTCACTAGTGTCTAGAACCTTATTGTTAATGTTTAACTCAATTTTATTTACTCGTTGCTTGTTTTTCCCTGTTTCAGTGTTAATAATATTCCAGGTTGTCTTTATTTTATCTTTAGAATCTAGAAAAGCTATTCTAGATTAAAGATAGAACCTGGTGTATAATGATTTCGCGCATAAGCATACTTTTTAAAAAGCTTTGAGTAAGTTCTAACGTAATTAATGAAATTAGGTGTTTGGTTATATAAGCTTTCATAGTGAAGCACATAATTCCATACGAGCAATGGACTGCTGTTTCTTTAAAGAAGCCGCTTTAGATTTAGCTACCAATAACCGACTGCTAGGAGGCCTATTGAGATATGTAGCTTGTAAGTATAAGCAAGCTCCGAAGGCTTTCTTAGAAGAATCACTGAAACCAATTAAATTTATTTGACCAGGTACATTCGAAAAGTAATACCTGGATATTTGAATATCTTTTAAATGAAATAACTGGTTTGTATATTTAAGCCATTTAGCTTCTAATTCCTGAGAAACAGGAGAATCCCAATCACTGTTTTGTTTTCAGACATCTTGCATTATTAGTTTTGCAATGATAGTAGTAGGTGCTATTAAACCTATAGGGTCAAAAATCCCTGCTATTTGAGAAAGTATATTCCTTTTTGTACAAGGGATGTTGCTAGACCCTGCTTTAGCTAATAGCTCTATAAGCTCTGTACACAACTGGTAGCATTTTTCCTTTGACTCATGACCGATTAAAAAATCATCCATCCTCCTATGTTTTATGCAATCTGCGGCTAATTTGTAAGTGTTAGAGTGTTTCTCTGCTAAGTCTTGTACAGTACGACATGCTACATAAGGTGCATACTTGGTGCCATATGTAACTGAACATAATTCAATGCACTGGAGAGGTTGGGACTTGGAATCTCTCCACAATATTCTCTGAAATGGATAATTGATCTAAATTTATAAATATTTGCCGAAATATTTTAACATGTCACAAGAAAATGCATATTTATAAAATCTAAATTTCAGAAGAATTTCAAATATGTTGTTGTTAATATTGTGACCTTCTTGTAGTAGGTAATTTAAAGCTACTCCTGTAGAAGACTTAGCGCTTCAATTGAATACTGTACGGAGTTTCGTTGACTGAGCTTCTGGTCTTATGACCGCAAAGTGTGGCATATAGTAAGCACGTACTCGGCATGACCTAGTTCTAGAAACTCGTGTATAAAATCAGAGTACTGTTTGTGTAAATCGGGATTTTTGGAAAATCTAGATTCTAATTGACCGAGCGAGCGAAGCGAGCGAAGCGTCTCAGTTTCGAGACTAGCCAAAAAATCTTTTGTCCGTCTGTCTGTCTGTCTGTCTGTCTGTCTGTTCTCGCCTACAGGTCGCATTTCTTAACCGATTGTCATGAAATTTTGTAAGCAGGTTCAGCAACTAAATAGTTTTTTTTTGTCGAGCCAGTTTTTCGAAATTTTTTAAAATGGCGGATATATTGGTTTTTAAAATTTTAAAACTGTCATATATCCGCCATTTCAAAATATTTTCAAAAATGTCTAGACTTTTTTGGTGCCATTATGAAAACGATATTTTTTTATTTGAACAACTTTGAGACTCCCATGCTGGTCTGGCAGAAAAAAAAACATAGAATGTACCAGCTGCTTCTCTTCCCACGCAGATCGTAAAAGCCGATCGAGGGAATGGGCAAAAATGCAAATCATGTTAACAGGCGATGCGGCTAGCAACCCATCACTGTATTGATTACTTTTCAATCTTCTCGCCCACTATGACGCTAAAGGTGGCTTTTGGGTCTTGCGACCCTGGGCTTTGCATAGAACCGCAATACCCAAAATGCTCTGTCTGCCCCATTAGGGATAAAGACGTGATAGTATGTATGTATGTATGTATTGAACAACTTTTTTGTCTGATCAACTTTTTTATACGTTATACTTAAACGGGTTTAGGGAGACTCGCGAAGTCTTGCTGACTAAGCCGTGACGAATATACAATACAAATCCTCTTACAAAATATACTCAAACTATTTAACGGTGAATTCAGTCCGGGTTACTGAACAACTTTCTTAAAAATACATATCTTCCCTGGGGTCCACGAAGTAATTTCTCTGAATACCTAACTATTATGGTTATTATTTTGAGTTTCTTAAGTAGTTCTATAAATTTTATCATATTTAACCGACTTAAAATAAAAGGGTTTTGCTTATTTTACGATTAGTTTTTTTTTTCAGTTTTTGCTTATTTTGATTGATTGTTGGCTTGTTTATTAAATTTAGCAATTTTGTTGAGCGAACTTTCGTTCAATCGTTATCGCTGCTTGTCTGTGCTTCTGTAGTAGTATTAGTAATTATGCTACGAACTAACAAGAAGTCAAAAGCAAACAAATCCCGCGAAGTAGCTTTACGAAGAAAGTAAGAAACCAATGAGCAGCGGCATAGAGCCATGGCAATACACATAAACATTTTAACCTGGTTTTTCCAACAACGAGCTGACTTATTCATTTGAAAAATGATAGGTCATTTTTTGGTGAAAGACTACTGGTATAGAACTGAATTTCAGCATCACGGTAGACCTCATATCCATGGAATTGTATGGTTGGAAGGTGCTCCTGACATTTCAGAGCTAGATCGAAAGTCATTTGAAGAAAGGGCTGTGATTGGCAACTATTTTGGAAATTTGGTCACAACCATGAATCCGCTTATCGGTAAACCTGCACCGATAATAAAATTCATCCAAATCAGGTACATTATTCTGAAATAATAATCGCGAGGTCTAAGTTCGTGGCGAACTACTAGTTATAGTAGACATTTGTAAGCAATGTTAAATGAGTTGCCAAGTTCTGGCACTCTGTACATCTGTAAAGGTAAGTTGACTGTATACCGTCCTGATGTATCTTGAACGGTAGTAGTTTGAAATAAATCCTCACAATATTTGTCAGCTGGTGAACGCAGTTAATGTTTTGTAGGTAACACCTCCTGCTCCCATAAGGATTGCAATAACTTGTCTGTTGATGGAGCAGAAACATACATGCTTACATACTGTGCACTATGTGAGGCATGCGGGCTGTCTGAGATTATTGGGCCAGAAACAACCCAACCGAAGGCAGTGTCGATGAGGTATGGTAGTTGAGAACCAAGCTTGATGCGTTCAGCGTATATAATAGAGTAAAACAGTTCAGCACCTATGAGCAAGTCTATTGTACTAGGATTGTAGAATGTAGGATCAGCGAGTTGTAGTGCTTGTTTGGCTGCTATAGGCCGTGTATGTGTAGATATGTATATGTGTGATAAGGGCACTGTTATATTGTCCATTACCATAAATGAAAGGTTGACATTGTATTGTGTTGTATGTATTTTGTATTGTAGGATGATATTGTATTGTATTAACAGGCGATGCGGCTAGCAACCCATCACTGTATTGATTGCTTTTCCATCTTCTCGCCCACCATGACGCTATAAGTGGCTTTTGGGTCTTGCGGCCCTGGGCTCTGCATAGAACCGCAAGACCCAAAATGCTCTGTCTGCCCCATTAGGGATAAAGACGTGATAGTATGTATGTATGTATATTGATATTGTAGGGCTTCTAGCGAGAGGAAATATTAGTATTCACACTTACATGTGCTGTGTTTTGGCTGTGGCCGACACCTTGAATGAGGCATGCATTGTTTGTTAGCTTAAGCTGCAATTGCGTAGCAAGTCTGTGGGTAACTATCTTCACTTCACTTCCAGCATCCAGCAGCGTACGGGCGTTGACCCACTTTCCCAATGCATCTTGTATTTTGATGATGGTTGTGAAAAGTAGTATTTGATTTTTGTAATTATTGGATACTAGCACAGTGGAACGACTGTCAAGAGGACATGACAGGCTGTCATACTGTGATTGTGTACAATCTTGTTGAGTGTAAGTAGTTTGAATGGGTGTGCGACTGTTAAGGTAGGCTTAAGCGCTTGAGGCTTTTCACTCGACACACTGGGGCTATATTACTAACCTGTGATTTGTCCATATGTATACTTGTGTGATGTCTTCCACGACAAGTTTGGCATCTAAATTTAGAGCACTTATGTTTAGCTTGAAAAGGCTGTAAGCAGTTGAAACACAATGCCTTTGATTTGAAAAACTGAATGCGATTAGTGACGGTCATCTCTAAATAATTAAAGGGCATTTGTGTAATGAATAATTACTTTGACATAAGATGCAAGTTACATTTTGCTGAGTTGAGGATAGATGAACAGATTTGACATTTTGTTTTTCACAAACTGGCTTATCATTTAGTAATTAAATGCAGTTCTACGTAGATTTAAGAATTCAAGCAATTCAGACAGCTATAGTGTTCTCTTTTCTGTTAAACTCCCATGCAGCTCTCAATGAGTTGTCTAATTTTTGACAAATCAAAAACACTCACAATGTATCCCAGCTGTCAAAGGGCAAGTTTATAGCTTAACTTTGTTTTAATATCACTAAGAAGTCTTTGAGATTATTTCTGGAGATGACACTGTGATTAATGATAGCTTTCAAATGGAAATTAACAATTAGTGTTTTATTTTTGTACCTTCTAGATAATATGTCCAAAGCCTTTGGATAATTTTCACTTGTTATCAACAGCGAAGCGATGAGACCGGCGGCTTCCCCAGTGAGCGCAGATTTGAGATACTGAAGCTTCTGCACAACGGGTAGATCAGTATTGACGACCGTTGCATTGAAAATATTTTTTAAAGCTGGATATTGTCTTCTGTCCCCATCGGACTCGAGGTTTCCACCATGATGAGCAATCATGAAACGCTGTCGAATCGTTGGACGCGCTATTTACTGCAGATTGGCAACCAAGGATCGTCTCCATCTTTGATTTGCAAAGGAAGTATTTTTCTTTAAACTGCTCCCTTTCGTTGTCGTGTACGACTTGGCGTTGTAGCTCGTTATCGATGAGCTCAATCTTGAATTGGATTTTTTCGAAACGTTGAACATTTTTTTCTAATTCTGTTTGTCTGACGTGTACGTCTTGGAGTGTATTTGTAGCAACATCGAAATTGTTGACGAAATTGAAAATTCTTGTCAATTTGCCCTTAATTGAACCCCGTTGAGTACGGAGCGCGTCCGCGTCCATATTTTCGTAATCCATCTTGAAGGATTTCTTGAATTTTTTAAAATTTCCAAATTGAGAAAATGTAGCGGTTAAGAACACCACTAGTATAGGTAGCTCTGTGTGTTCACAATAGGTAGAGTCGGCAATAGACAATCGACTTGTGAATCGATTGAATCGGTGTGTTGCTATTGGCTGGCGTGTGCGCTGTCGTGACGTAGTAGTCGGCGATTGGTTGATGTATATCCGTTTCAAAGGACCAAAAATTATGTTATAAATTGGACGTGTAGAGGTGACCATTTTACTAAAACACACTATATTCTTCACCACGTTTATTTTGCACAAGTTTTTACAACAAAACACTGTTAATAGATTTTATTTAATTAAATGCTGGTCAGGGAGAAATAAAAAAAAAACTAAGAATGTACCAGCTGCTTCTCTTCCCACGCAGATCGTAAAAGCCGATCGAGGGAATGGGCAAAAATGCAAATCATGTTAACAGGCGATGCGGCTAGCAACCCATCACTGTATTGATTGCTTTTCCATCTTCTCGCCCACCATGACGCTAAAAGTGGCTTTTGGGTCTTGCGGCCCTGGGCTTTGCATAGAACTGCAAGACCCAAAATGCTCTGTCTGCCCCATTAGGGATAAAGACGTGATAGTATGTATGTATGTATGTATTTATTTAATTAAAGTAACACGGACACAATGTAGGTGTCAAGGAACGCACGGACGGAAGAGGAGCGAGAAATAAATATATTTTTTAAATTTAGTAGAATACTAAACATCTGGTATAAATATTTGTTTTGGAACCATTGACCAAGCGAACAATTTACGTTCGTACCTATATAGAAAGAAAGTTAGGAATTGCAGCAAGTAATGCACACAGACCAAAAGGGTCTGCATATTCCAACATTCCAAATGCAACAATATATTATTATGTATTATCTAGATTATTTTTCATCAAATAAAAGTTTCAAGTTGTAGACACTAGTTGGCAGCACCGTCGTCGTGCACGTCCCCTATCGTTATTTAACAAGGCTTAAGAGTCCTGATAATTAACTTGGCATATGGAACATGCTAGAAGATTGGAATTGTTTCGATTGTGCAAAAGTTGGTCGAAGGCATGGCAACTTCGAAAAATTAGTTGAAAGTTTTGCTCAAGTTCACTGAGATTGAAAAGGTCAAAACATGAGATGAATTATAATTTCTAATTATTTAATGATGTTCCTAGGAAATTATATGCATAAATAAGTGCACGAATTCAGGCGAAATAAAATAAGGAAATCATGCAGCGTAGAAGCCCTTTACTGGTGATGTAAAGGTGTATTAATTTAAAAATTACATCAAATTTAAATGTTATAGACATACAATAATGCTGAAATAATTCTGCAGCAAATTTCCATTTGAAAATGTCTTCATCCTGAAGGACATCAAGTTCTGAGTGGCTCGGCCACAAATTTTTGTCAGGAGTTGAAGGTCCTGCTTGTACTGGGAGACATCTTCGTTCCGTCGGGAAGTTTTGGCAGCCGCCTCCACGGTATTTTTATTTAACACCCTATCCAACACAAATTTTTGCTCATCGAGGGCCGGGACGCGGTAGCAATAGTAACGAATATTCCCGTCGGGCCACCGAGCTCCTCATACGGGTATTAGCTATCTACATGCCAAATTCATTTCAATCCATTAAACTGTAAGGGCTTCCTTAAAATATCTATCCATCCATCCATACAAATATTCATACAACCATCCGTACAACTATCCGTTAATCCATCTATACTTACTAACATTTGAATTTATTGCATTATGTAGGATTTGCTTTGAACCACGTACTCGTTGTAGGTAGGTAAAAAAGAGGCGCGTCCTTAGTAAAAGCGCGAATGGGCTCCTACAGTTTTAAAAATATATATAGTATTCGTTTGATTTAAAAACACTACAAAAAAATCTCAATTGCCTAAAAAATCAGTCTACAACTTTACCAGACGATATTTCTAAAAATATTCTTAATTTTTGAGAAAAAAAATCGTCAACTTATTAAAAAACATCGAAATCGACCTTTTCTATTTTAAATATCTGTGCTATTTCGTTGTCATATTTAACAATATTTTAGGTGGAATTGTGAGACGAAAGTATAAACAACACATTCACCGTTAAAGAATTTTACTAATTCAAACAAAAAAATGATAAATCTAAGCCTAAACATCAATAATTTTTTTGGCAGAAATCATCCCCGGGCCCCATACATTTTAGTATGAAGCGGTAATTCGTTATAAATTAGTGTCACTGTCACTGAAAAATTCAGTGCCCGCCTAGTTTTCAAGGAGACCGCACGTCCGTTCATACTCCGCGTCTAACGTCATTGCGTTTGTTTTGTTTAGCATAAGGGTGGGTCGCCAGTGTCGGTGACGACATTTCAGCGAAATCATTGGAGCCATTTCCGAGATTACAGAAACTAGTAGTTCGCCGCGAACTTAGACCTCGCGATTATTAAAAAAAAACAAAAGTCGCGCAATTTTTGTCTTTGTTTCTAACTAATTACAGAAGTTTGAAGTGCTTACTAAGAAGGGATTTTTGGAAATTTATTCCCTTAGGGGTTGAAATGAGGGTTTAAAGTTAGTATGGAACTTGGTCAAATATGAAATAAGAAATAAAAAAATCTCATTTTTACAGGATCACTTCATTTAAAAAATCATTCTCTAAGGGGGTAAAATAGGGAATGAAAGTTACTGTGAAACTAAACTCAAAACGACTGACCAACGGGAAAATGTACAATTCTCATCGGATTGTCAAAAATTTCACCACGTGGACTGTGTGCTTCAGCTAGTCCCATTTAAAATGTTTGGTTTGACCTTAAGAAAAAAGTAATTGATTAGATTCTAGCTAAGTATATATAAGTATTTACTTAAGAAAACACATAACGTTGATGCAGAGAAGAATTTTAACATATGCTTCTACGACCGCCCTTGCCGGCGCCTTGCCTATAAAAGCGATATTTTTTTGGGAAGCTCATTAATTTTAATATAGATTGCAGTTTTGTATCTCATTTAGAATAGAACCTCTCCACCTTCAGTTCGCGACTGAAGGACAAAGCTTAAAATCTCATACACTAGTAGTTCGCCGCGAACTTAGACCTCGCGATTATTATTCGCAACTCAGTTTCCTAAATAACCCCTAGATGGCGGTATCCAAAGTTAGAATGCGCTATGGTTTCATTTGCTACATAATCGCGGACATTTTTATTAATATTTCAAAAACTACTGAACCGATTTTGATGCCCAACGAACTTGAAAATTCTATTGATATTTCCTACATGCCTACCAAGTTTCATCAAAATCAAACCATCGGTTCGGCTGCTATCGCGGTACAAACATACATACATACATACATACATACGTACATACATACATACAATGTGTTTTCGCCCCCAACTCGATTTAGAGACCTCACTCGCTTCGCTCGCTCGGTCAATAAATTTATATATAAATATACAAGAATTGCTCGTTTAAGGTATAAGATAAATATGGAAGAAAAATTAAAAATGTTTTATCTAGTTTGCTTATGCTCCCGGAAATAATCGATTCCAGATTAGATAGAATAATGACAGTGATGGGAGCCGATTTATTTGATAGAGGCGATTAAAAAAAGAGAAACAGAACGCGAAAAGAAGAAACGGAAAAACGAAAATGCTTGCGAGCCCACTAGTGCCAGGATAAAGACCAAGCGCTAGTTGAACTCGAGAAGGTTCCGTAGTATTGATAGAATTCTTATGCATATTTCCTGTATGATTCAAATCAATTAACTATGTTTTATATGGTCAAGAGTAAACCCATAGTAAAATAATTTGCCAAGTGCGTGTCGGGCCACGCGCCGTTAAGGGTTCCGTAGTTACAAATGCCAACTTTGAGTTCATGCCACTAAAAACGTCTAAACTAAAAACTAATTTTCTATTGAATTTGTATGATATTTTCCTTTTCCGTAAGTACATTTTATAAGTTGATCGCCTATAACTTTTTCATTTGTAAACCCTACTTAGCCAGGCCTCCGTCACTCGATCAAAGTCGCGCTATATTTACCTACCGGCTAGAAGTGTGTTCGAACGCAAAAGTGGCAGAGGGACGCCGCACGCGTGAAACCTTACTGCGTATTGTTTCTTTACAATATACATTACTGTGCGGTATTTGAATGTCAAAATCAAAGAATCAATAAAAAAATTACGTTTTTCACATTGCCAAAAAACGACTAAGGATGTTTCTGTTTTGGTACAATTTTCACTAGAATTCACTGTTTTGTTATAAAAAGTAGTCGTATAGAATAGGGTTTGGTACTGTCTCGTCTAATCAGATTATTTTGTAGGTAACAAGTTGGACTGTCCTACTGAACGTCGAAAGTCAAAACATCGATGTACTGTAGAAAGTATATGTTGTTGTTTTTCGTATGTGTAAGTGGCCAAAACTAGTTTCAGATTTTTCAAGCTACTTAAATGCATCTGACATAGCTTAACGACTGCCATACAATATGATAGCAGAGACCAATGGCCTCTACGTGCCTTAGGAAGCACAGAGGAGCTCAATTTTTATGCCATTGTGGTCACCCATCCAAGTGCGGACCACGCCCGGTGCCGCTTTATATGTGAAAGCGCTAGTGCGGACTCCCGCTGGGCCACCGAGCTCCTCAAGTAAAGTATATAAAAACTATTTACCTGAACTAGAAAGTATGCTATAACGAATTTCTCAATATCGTATGTTTCTCATTGCGATGTTCTTTACTTCGTTCGACAGATTATTAAATCGAATTACTCAATAGTTCAATACCGTATGTTCCTCATTGCGATATTTGCGATGTACGGTACATCCACAGTTTATGAAGTTTCTATGATAATCACACGTTCTTATTACATCACAACTTTTCAAGTCAAATCGTCTATAGATCCTTTTTATTAAAATTTCATTTAATAAACATGTGTCACGTTTTTGTCACTTGTTAAACATTTTTGTATTTATAACATTGGGTCAACCCGTGGGTGACGTCGGCCACTGTGCACTTAAAACGCTCCGTTGAGTCAGAGCAATTGAGCTCATATTTCCTCGCGTCGCTTGACAGCTAGAAAATTTAGTTAAATAAAGCGTAGGTATTTGTCGTTTGTGGGGAAGCGATGTATCTATTACGTAGTAACTTATTAGTAATCTGTGACTTAGCTTTGATAGTTTTCCTTTAAATTTCGTTATATACACGGTGATTTTTCATTGGTTTTGAAGCCGAAGGCCACTTCATAGGCATCGTTTGTAAGACCTTATTAGCTAGTCAAAATAAAAATTCAAAAACAAAAAATGTTGTCTAAAACTCGAAAGTAAAATTGTGAGATCAATTAGTAGTACCGCCGCCATACATCGCTCCCCCGGCCGGCCGGGGTCATCGACATTACGCAGCTGTTTGGCCGGCGTATAACTACGTGGTCTCGATCGGAAATCATTTACGCTACTTTTTTATCTTATGACATACAGAAATTTGGATTACGTAGGTATATGGATAGAGGAATTAATTTACTATACGACATTTTTGACGTGATAACGTCTTTAAAATCGTTTTAGTCGGGTGACATGTTCAGAAACTTGTGTCACACCAAAACCTCACGAGCGCGATCGCAGGTATAACGAGAGAGAGACGGACCGATCTCCCGTCTCATCTCGAGCGCTGCCAGAAGACGTTATTACGTAAACATCTCGATCGTAAACCTACTTTACAAACAACCAATTTTTTTTTCCAAAACCAATGAAAATTCAGCGTGTATACTATAGCTTTGATTTTTTACGTGTCCATTTATAATCGTTTAGCAGATAGAGGCGGGGACACTTGATTCTAACAAAAATTTTACTTTAAAACTAAATATTCCAGAAATAGATCCCTAAATCGAAAAACGGTGTTGACAAGCTCATAATATTTTTTAAAGAACTATTTAACGATACCCCACAACATTGGTTATTCGAGGTTAAATTATTTTACCACTTTTTCCGCACAATTAATATACATACTCATGCCAAATCACAGCTTTCTGGTACTTATAGTCACTGAGTAAAACCGCAGACGGACGGACAGACAGACATGGCGAAACTACACATTGAATTTTCATTGGTTTTGGAAAAAGAAAATGTCGTGTAGTAAATGAATTCCTCTATCGATATACGTAATTCAAATTTGTGTATGACATAAGTTAAAAAAGATGCGAAAATGATTTTCGATCGAAACCACGTAGTTAAGTCCGTCCAAAACAGCCACGTGAGTTCGATGAATTTCGCCGGCCGGCCGGCGGCGGTACTAGTAATTGATCTCACTATTTTACTTTCGAGATTTAGTCAATTTTTTTTGTTACTGTTTTTTATTTTGACTAGCTAATTAGGTCTTACTATCCTTATGGTCCCTTCTCTTATCGGCTCCAAAACCAATAAAAAATCACCGTGTATAAGGGTTCCTTGTGTACTACGAGACCCTAAAAAAGAGCGGTTTATGGTATATATATAACCTTTATTTCCCAGAAGACAATAAATTAAATATATATATATATATATATATATGTAGTTAACAACCTAAAAAAGCGTTCACTGTGACCCCACCCTTTGTCGCCGGCTACTCGCTGCGCTGTAAATACATTGCGTATTGTCTATGAAAATTCTAAATATGCTTCGAGGCGAACGCGTGATGAATATGAAACTTGCTTGGTGCTTATACTATACTGCGCAATGTGTCTGTGTGAGTAGAAAATATGAATGTGGGTGTTCGATCACAAGTTCACACGCTCAAGGACCGCAGTCTTAACCTTTCTGTACTACTCTCGTGTAATTAGTCTGTGAGAATAAATTAAAAAGTATGGATGAATGAGAATGACACTTAAGACACTTAGCGCTTTGGTTTTGAGGGATGGCTTAAAAGTGGCTTTAGCGCTACAGTGCGATAAGCGTCAATTACCAGAAAGACATGGCCAATATTGAAGACAGCTGGTCTGCATATATTATGTCGATGGATACTAACAATAAATTTTAAAATTTCTTTATGTAATATACCTTTGTACAGATGAAGACATGTAGATTTTTAAAAACACAATTGTATCTGTTAAATTTAAAAACTGCATCAATTAAGAGTTTTGATGTAACAGTTCGCTTTAGTTTCTTTTTTGTTACTTGTTACTTAAAGAAATAACATAAGTAATAGTGTTTTCAGCACAATAGAGTGATTAATAAAATAAAACATTTTTCATCGTCATACCTTCGTCTTCAATCTTCCGTCAGACCAAACCAAACCTCATTCATTCTACATTCAAATTACTCGTTTTGTATTACGTGCTAGTTTCTCATTCGTACTCTACTTACTTTCTGACCTCTTTCGACAGACATCTAGATTTAAGTTTTGTCGAACTAAAGTATTAATCCAAATATTATTTATTCAAAAATCGACCTTCGCTGGTACTTATTCTCGAGCTTACCAATTCCCCGACAGAGCCGTGGCGTTTTTCATATTCAGTAATACAACCGTCGGCTGTAGGATTCACTTTCGTTACTAGATGTCCGTATTCGTCAATATTCCCTATGGAATCAACACCTATCAAAAAACATAAACATTATTAAGGTTATTTTCCAAAAAGTAAGTAATATATTTTGCCTGTAATAAATAAGCAACTGACCGCCTACCATTTTCTCATTCTCACTATTACCAACAGACAAAAGTTCATCCAAAATACAATATTCACTGTTAAGGTAACCGCGATTCATCAGACTAAAAATCAAAATTCCTTAACTTAAAATTTTCGATCACTAAATAATTGTCATTTTGTTATTGATTTCAAAGTAAATAAGTGACCTCAGACCAAATAAAAATAAGTGACATCAAAAACTTACAGTTAGATTTAGAAGAGCTTTCTAAAGGGAAACACTTTTTTTTAAACCCGAAAAATCATTTCGACTCTCAAAACTTGACAGTTAGATAAAATGTGCGTAAATATGTAATACTTTATTTCTAAAGCCAAGTCTTCAAGATCTTCTTCAGCTCTAATGATTCGTACAGCTAATAAATAAATAGATATACTCAAACACACAGATTAAGCTAGCTCCAAAATAAGTTCGAGACTTGTGTTATCAGCTACCTCCTCGATACTATTTTAAAAATACTTAGGTATATAGAGAAAACATCCAAGCTCCAGATCAGTCAGGTATGTCATAATGACAACTAGGCCACAACAGAGGTCATCAAATTATAAAGTTATGCAAATAAATACTTACACAGCATGTATTTACTGATAATCTTTGTCAGATTGTAGTGCCGATAAGCATTATAACACAATGTCTTCGGTTGTACGACCAATGTAGAATAAAGCAAATATTTTTCGTTCATATCCGTGTCGTCTCCTGGCTGAAGAACGAAAATATAATTTTATTTGAAGTGAAAACTTCTTTAGGCGCATTGGGCTGGCACGGAAATCTATATATAATAAAAAAGAAACTGAATTACTGACTGACTGACTGACATATCAACGCACAGCCCAAACCAATCGGCCTAGAGACTCCAAATTTGGCACGTAGGTTCCTTATAAAGTCTAGGGGTGCACTAAGAAATTATTTTTCAAAACTCACCTCCTAAAGGGGTGAAACGGGGGTCCAAAGTTTGTAAGGAGAAACAAGATTAGTTAGACCATTTTATTCGAAACTCCTGTCGGTAAACGAGAAAATACCTATATTTGAATTTTTAAAAATTCAACCCCTAGGGGGATGAAATAGGGTGACCTACCGAGGCCATGCTTAAACGTTCCGACGAGCGAGAGAGAGTCTCTCGCTCCAGCAAATTACGGGAACGGGAATGGGAACGAGAATGGGAACGTAAACGGGAACGGGAAAAAGAATGGGAACGGGAACGGGAACGGGAAAAAAGAAACTGACTTATTGGTGACTGACTGAAATATGAATTCACATTTAAACCGCTGAATCTAGAGACTCCAAATATAGCACATAGGTTCCTAATGAGGTCTAGAGGTACACTAAGGAAAGATTTTTCAAAAGTCACCCCCTAAAAAAAGGGTGAAACGGGAGTCCACTCCCGTTTCACCCTTTTTTTTAGGGGGTGATGTTTGTATGGAGGACCAAGATTAGTGAGACCATTTTATTCAAAACTTCGCAGGAGTACTCCTGGTGGTAAATCAGTAAATACGTGCTTCAAGATTTTTCAAAATACAACCCCTTGAAGGGATGAAATGGGGTGACCTACTACCTAAGCCATGCTGAAGCGTTCCGTCACTTTCACGCTCTATCGAATGATGGGAACTTAAATAGGAACTGAAACGGGGACGGGAACGGGAGCGGGAGTGTAAACGGGAACGAGGCGGACACTTGAACGAAAACGGAAACGGAAACGAAATCGGGAACGGAATCGGAAAAAAAAAGAAACTGACTGATTGGGGACTGACTGACATATCAACGCACAGCCGAAACCACTGGGTCTAGAGACTCCAAATTTGGCATATAGGTTCCTTATGAGGTCTAAAGGTGCACTAAAAAATCGTTTTTTCAAAACTCATTCCTTAAGGGGGTGAAACGGGGTTCAAAATTTTTATGGAAAAACAATATTAGTTAGACCATTTTATTCGAAACACTTCTCTGGCGGTATATGAGTAAGTACGTGTTTCAGGATTTACAAATTCAACCCCTAGAGAGATAAAAAGGGGTGACCTTCTACCTAGGCCATGCTGAAGCGTTCCGTCGCTCAAGTTAATTTGTCGGGAAAGAGAAATGTTTCACTATCTCCTTATATCCCTACACTATATTCAAACATTTTAACATAATAAATTCATATAACTAAATTAATAACAAAAAAGCAATTAAAAATACTTTCAGAACCATTTTCAACTTCTACGCGGACGAAGTCACGTGTTACAGCTAGTTGTATATATTTAAAATCTTTGCACGAAAAACATTTTTTGGGGTGGGGTAAAACTACTGAACTCGCGTCACCATTACCGACACCTCTGATGACACCTTTGAAATAAAAAATATGCCAATGTAATGAGTTTGAGAGTCGCCTGTGTCAGCAGCCCGATCGGGCTGCTCTGGAATTGATCGGAGACAGTCTTCTATCTCGCTGTTGTGTCGTATCGCTGCAAGCGTTTTGGTAATTTGGCTTATATTGTGGCACAAAGGTGGCACACGAAAATTGGATTTTATTATTGTACTTGTAAACTGTGTTCATTTATTAGTTTTCATACCTTGGAAAGATGGTATCGTACCGCAATACGGATCGTTTGCGACAAAAAACAATACTCCTAAGAAAAACACGTTATGCAAGTAAATAAATATTGTTGTAATAATTGATCATTCATAACTTTTTCTTCTAAACTTCACCAATAAACCTGTTCATATTATGTATTTTATGTTTTCTTTTAGAGCAGTTACAATATAGTGTTCCTAAAGGTAAAAAAACTGGACTATTTTGCATAAAATATAAAAGTTTATGTTTACACTAGGGATTGGAAAATTATTGGCGTCTCTTAATGTCATGAAAATAAATATCGATCAAAAGTCAATAGTTTCTTGTCGAATGATTATAAATTCTTTTTAAGTAAAAATTACGATCTGTAGATTTTCATTTCAAATTGGTCTGAGTTTAGAATAATAAATAATCATGTTTTAATAGTTCATTATCTATTAGGTTGGGGAAAAGTCTTTTCGCATATAGTATGTATGAGCTTGTAATAAAACTGGTTTTGGTATCATTTAAAAGTTTAAATTTTAAAGAAGATAATTCCAAATTCAAATAAGGAAAATGCGTGATTTTTAATTTGTTTTTCTTACCGTCAAGATGAGTGAATCTAATGAATAAATTAGATACATTTTAAAAAAATTATTATAAAAAAGGTAAAAATGCAACGCAAGCTGCGAAAAAGATTTGCGATGTTTATGGACCTAGTGCAGTGTCTGTAAGAGTAGCACAAATTTGGTTTAAGCGTTTTCAATACGGAAATTTTAATGTCAAAGATGCACGTCGCTCTGGTCGCCCTGTTACGGATAAAATGGATGCTATTTTTGAAAAAGTGGAGCAAGATCGGCATATCAGTAGTTACGACGTAGCTGAAGAACTGAGAATTGACCAAAAAACAGTTTTGGCGCATTTGAAAAAAATGGGTACACAAAAAAACGATATTTGTGTACCTCACGAGCTCTCTGAAAGAAACCTAACCGAACAGTGTACTCATTTGTGATTCTTTATTACGACGTAATGAGACCGAACCATTTTTGAAGAAATTGATAACTGGTGATGAAAAATGGATCACGTACGACAAGAACTTGCGAAAAAGGTCATGGTCAAAGGCCGGTCAGGCTTCAAAGACTGTGGCGAAACCCGGGTTAACTCGCTACAAGGTGATGCTGTGTGTGTAGTGGGATTGGAAGGGCACTATTCCGTTGCTCTTCCCAAAAAATAAAAGACGAATTCCCACCTTCGTACCTAGATTCTTCTCTGCTCAGTCACGTCGGCAGACTTGTTACACAGGACCTTACTTGTACAGACATTTTAATGACTTACACAGAATATGCAAAACGAACAGAACAGCACTAAAATCTAAAATGAACAATGCATTAAAAACCTTATCCTACCTCGATACAGAAATCATTCTCAGGGGTGTGTCATAACATAACGCTTTTACGGTTAAAGATTCTTTATTTCTCAAAAGAATAAACATTCACTTACAGAGAAACATAAATAACATATAAACAATATGACGGCGAGCGAAACCAAATCACATGTATCAATATTAATTAAATAGGGTAGATTTTTTAAAAACAAAACTTGTGTGCGCTTGAGGCGTCTCTTCGTAGATAAGGCCTGTGCCATAGTAAGTGGCGCTGAGCGGAAAGCGAGTAACCGTTACGTTGGTATGACTTTGATTTTGATTCTGTTTCGATTTATTATGATATCGATAGTTGATTGAATTTATTTGCTAATATTATTAGATAGTATTAATTAGTCTGTGTGGTTTCCGGCCTAGAATAGAACCACTCCATTTCCTCCTGTGGATGTCGTAAAAGGCGACTAAAGGATCTTCTCCCCGTCACTAAACATGAACAGACTTCCGATGGGCAGCAGCGTCGGAAGTACGATAGTGACCCCCACTGCGCTTGCCAACCCGCCTGCCAAGCGTGGCGAGTATGGCAATATCCCCTCATGGATATACAAAAAATGACCAGGCCCCCAGTACCCGGCAGCCCCGCTATTCCTGACTCCGGTAGCGGTCATGGTAACGGCGGGGCAGGGGGTGGGAGTGGGGGATGGGATCCGGCTACCAACCCCGGCGAAAACTGGCCCTGGTAACACACAATGTCTGCACATTGAGGACTGACGAGAAACTGGCTGAGGTGGAGGAAGAATTGAGTAGGTTACGGTGGGACATTGTGGGGTTGTCTGAAGTCCGAAGAGAGGGCGAGGGCACGACAACCCTAGAGTCTGGTAACCTACTCTATCACCGGGAAGGAGACGAAAAGAAGTCCCAGCATGGTGTCGGGTTTCTCGTCCACAAGTCCCTCATTAACAACGTCACAACCATTGAGAGTGTTTCCAGCAGGGTAATATACCTGATACTCAGAATATCTAAAAGATATTCGCTGAAGGTTATACAGGTATATATGCCAACTGGGGATCACTCCGATGAAGAGGTGGATGAAGTGTATGAGGACATCAGTAGGGCCATACATACTTCTGAAACCTATTTTACGGTTGTTATGGGGGATTTTAACGCAAAACTGGGTAAGCGAGGCATTGGAGAGTTTAGGCTGGGAAACTTTGGATACGGAGTGCGAAATAACAGGGGACGTAGGCTGGCTGATTTTTTGGAGCAAGAGGGACTCTTTGCGATGAACTCTTTCTTTAAAAAGCCGCCGCAAAGAAAGTGGACCTGGTTGGGTCCAGCAAAAAAGAACCAGCCCCCTGTTAAGAACGAAATCGACTTCATCCTAACGACAAAGAGACGAATATTCAACGATGTCTCAGTGATCACTCGAGTCAAAACCGGGAGTGATCACCGAATATTAAGAGGCATCGTGAATATTGGTCTCAAAGTCGAAAGGTCACGACTGATGAAGTCGACGCTCCGACCGTCGCAAGTCCAAATTGAGAACTCCGAGGGCTTCCAGCTTGAACTGTCGAATCGCTTCGAAAGCCTTCAGGATTGCGTTACAGTGGACGAGATAAACCAAGGGTTTATACAAGCTGTCCAAGCGGTGGGATCAAAAGTATTCAGGTCCAGCCCCAAACGAAAGCCTCAAAAAATCTCTGCTCGGACCCTAGACTTAATGGCAGAGCGACGATCAAGGCCGCTGCATACCTCCAAAGATGCTGAATCATATCGGCAGCTCAACAGACGTATACAAAAGTCCTTGCGACACGACATCCGCTCCTTTAATACTGAGCGTATTAAGGAGACGATAGAGCAGAATAAAGGCTCCAAAGTGTTCGCAAGAGCTATGTCGGTTGGGCAAAGCCGATTGATGAAGCTGAAGACGGAGGACGGCGGCGTGGTGTCGACAAAGGAAGGGGTTCTGGCGGAGATCGAGAGGTTTTATGGACAGCTGTATACCTCAGTATCACAACCCAGTAAACAAATGGTTAAAGACCCAAGAGCCAAGCTAACCCGACACTATACCGAAGATATCCCGGACATCAGCCTGTACGAGATTAGGATGGCCCTCAAACAGCTTAAAAACAACAAGGCGCCGGGCGAGGATGGAATCACAGCAGAGCTTCTGAAAGCGGGCGGAACGCCGGTACTGAAAGTCCTTCAGAGGCTCTTTAATTCCGTTCTGCTCGAGGGCGTAACGCCAGAAGCGTGGAACAGGGGCGTGGTGGTCTTGTTCTTCAAAAAGGGAGATAACACCCTATTGAAGAACTATAGGCCTATCACGCTTCTGAGTCATGTATATAAGTTGTTTTCGAGGGTCATCACGAATCGTCTCGCGAACAGGTTTGATGCCTTCCAACCTCCCGAACAAGCTGGTTTCCGTAAAGGCTTTAGCACCATGGACCACATTCATACGCTGCGGCAGGTTATAGAGAAGACGAGGGAGTATAACCGGCCGTTATGCTTGGGATTCGTGGACTATGAAAAAGCCTTCGATTCGATCGAAACATGGGCCGTGCTTCAGTCTCTCCAGCGATGCCGTATTGACTATCGGTATATCGAAGTGTTGAAGTGCTTATACGAGTACAGTAACGCCACTATGTCAGTCCGAGTACAGGAGCAGTGCACGAGGGCAATTCCACTGCATAGAGGTGTAAGACAGGGAGATGTTATATCTCCGAAACTGTTCACCGTTGCACTGGAAGATGCCTTTAAGCTTCTGGAATGGGAAGGATTTGGCATCAACATCAATGGCGAGTATATCACTCACCTTCGATTTGCCGACGATATTGTTGTCATGGCAGAATCGATGGAAGACTTAAGTACTATGCTCGGAGACCTAAATCGAGTTTCCCAACAAGTGGGCCTTAAAATGAACATGGACAAAACCAAAGTAATGTCGAATGTCCATGTTGCGCCCCTACCTGTTTGTGTTGGGAGCTCCACCCTCGAAGTTGTAGACCAGTATATACCTGGGTCAATTGATCCAGGCAGGAAGTTCCAGCTTCGAGGAAGAGGTCTTTCGACGAATCCGACTCGGCTGGGCGGCGTTCGGGAGGCTACGCAATGTCTTCTCGTCCAAAATACCTCTGTGCCTCAAGACTAAGGTTTACAACCAATGTGTGTTACCAGTGATGACTTATGGCTCCGAAACGTGGTCCCTTACTATGGGTCTCATAAGAAAGCTCAAGGTCGCTCAACGCGCTATGGAGAGGGCTATGCTCGGTGTTTCCCTACGTGATCGAATCAGAAATGAGGAAATCCGTAGGAGAACAAAAGTCACTGACATAGCCAAGCGGATTAGCTCGTTGAAGTGGCAGTGGGCGGGACACATAGCGCGACGAACTGATGGCCGATGGGGCAAAAAGGTTCTTGAATGGCGACCGCGTACTGGCAAGCGAAGCGTAGGGCACCCACCTACAAGGTGGTCAGATGACCTGACCAGGGTCGCTGGAAAGCGCTGGATGCAGGCCGCTCTTGATCGGTCATTTTGGAAATCTTTGGGGGAGGCCTATGTCCAGCAGTGAACGTTATGCGGCTGAAATGATGATGATTAATTATTCTGTAAATATTTGTGTAAAAAGTAAAATTTTTGATATAGGAATGCATTTGTTTTCTTTTATTTATTTAATATTGTATTATTTCTAATTGTTGTTAATTTTAAATTAGTTGATTTTCGCATATTATAATTATATTTTGTTAATATTATATTTAAATATAATATAATTTTATAATAATAGGTTAATTCATTCATTTGATTGGCATGCATGTGTACACATATATATAGCTTTGGGTATCTACACCATTGTTAAGTTGAAAATGTTTTTTTTTTTTTTTAATATATTATTATTATATTTATTGCTTACATATGTTTTTTTTTCTAGTTCCCTTAATGCATCGTTTGATTTTTTTTTCTGTGTGTGTGTGTGTGTTTTTTTTTTTTTTTGTTTTTTCATTTTTTCATTTGCTTAGGTGTTATTATGAAAACGATGAAGTGTCTTTCAAAATATGATTGCTTAGTAATTTTTTAAATAATTTAAATGACTTAATTTCTTTTATGTCTTTTGGTAATTTGTTGTACAATTGAACCCCTTCAAACAAAATGTTCTTTTTCCCATAGTTAGTTCTAGGTGTTCGTGCACAGATATTATTTGCTTGTCTTGTTAGTCTTTTTTGAGTTTGTAATTTTTTAGTGAATACAATTTGTGAGTGTACATCTTTGGTAAGAATTTTTCTTACTAAAATACAGGTGCTGTATTTATATAACTGAGTAATATTCATTAATTTCGTTTCTTTATATATTTTTTCTGTTGATGTTAGGTAGTGGTATCCAAAGAGCGTTTTTATTGCTTTATTTTGGGATCTTTGGAGAGCTCTTAGGTTTGTTTTTGCTGCTGCTCCCCAAATTTCAATTAAGTAGTTTAAATGAAATTTAATAAGA
The DNA here is from genome assembly GCA_963555685.1 of Acrobasis consociella. Taxonomy (NCBI): domain Eukaryota; kingdom Metazoa; phylum Arthropoda; class Insecta; order Lepidoptera; family Pyralidae; genus Acrobasis; species Acrobasis consociella. The sequence continues at coordinate 6,490,630 of OY743127.1, forward strand.
GAATTATAAATTGTGTATTTCACTTGCCTTGGCAGACACCGAGCTGTCTGAAGAATGTAAGAGACGTGAGTTTTGTTCTTATGTGTTGAATGTGATTTTTCCAAGAAAGTTGTTTGTCCAGAGTCAATCCCAAATATTTTTCACAATGAACCTTTTTTATGACTTCGCCATTTGTGGTTAAGTTATTGTAATCACCAATTTGTTTGTTTTTGGCAGCAAATATTATATAATTTGTTTTGGATGTATTTATTGTTGATAAGTTTGATTGTAGCCAAGAGTGCAATAGATTCAAATCATGTTGAGCCTGTTCAATGATTGTTTTTATTGAATTGTGACGGTAAAACAGAGCAGTGTCATCTGCGTATAGTAAAATTTCTCCTTTTAGACCAATTTTATATATGTCATTGATGTAAATTAGGAACAATAGTGGCCCGAGGATCGAACCTTGAGACACACCATATGTGATTAACTGTGGACTACTTTGCTGATCTTCGAGTCTGACAATTTGATGTCTGTTATTGAGATATGATTTAAATATTTCATGAGCAGGACCTCTTAGACCTAATTTATGTAATTTTGATAAAAGAATCTCATGACTGACAGTATCGAAGGCCTTTTTTAGATCGATAAATATTCCTAGGGTAAGCTTCTTTTTATCAATATCAACCCTAATTCCAGTTACCAAGTCAGTGACAGCTGTAAGAGTACCTGACTTTGGTCTAAAGCCGTATTGTTTTTTGTATAGGAAATTAATACTGTTCAAAAATTCACTTAACCGATTATGTAGAATTTTTTCAAAAAATTTCGACAATATATGTAATACACATATGGGTCGGTAATTTCCAGGATCCAATTTGCTACCTGTTTTGTATATAGGTGTTACTTTAGCAATTTTTAAGGAATCCGGAAATATCCCTTTACTTAGTCATCTGTTGATACAGAGGGTCAGTTTATCAACAATTTGGCTACTGAGGCATTTTAAAACCTTGGTGCTTATTCCGTCTATACCACTACTTGTATTTGCATCTAAGTTGTTAATAATTTTTAGTACTTCCTCACAGGTAACAGGTTTTAACTGTGTTAATATAGAAGCATTATCGTTATCTTCCCTCGAAGTTCCTGACACATCAGTATTGCGGTTCAATTTGGGTATTTTATTTGCAAGTTCAGCACCTATATTCGAGAAAAATGAATTAAAATGTTCACATATATCTTTAATGTTTGATATTTGTCCAGATAGAGTATTTAATTTTATGGGGATTGTGTTTTGTTTCTTTTTATTGCAAGCTAAGTTATTTATGAGTTGCCACATTTTACGCGGATCGTTTATATAATTTTTAAAGGCCCTATTATAATATTCAGACTTTGTGCTTTGGATTCGCTCTTGTACAATTTTCTTCTGTTTCAGGAACTCCTCTTCTATTGACTTATCCTCCGGTGTTTGTTTCAGTCTGTGCCATAGTTGGTTTCTTTCTTCTATAAGCTTAATTAGGTGTTTATTGATCCAGTCTTGTTTTGGCGGATTTAGAATTTTTGTCTTAGTTATTTTGTTTTTGTCAATAGCTTCAATTAACAGCGTCTCCAATAGATTAAAATCGTCCTCCATATTGTTGATAGTACTCTCTTTAATCATTTTCGATAGGTTAGTGTAGTTGATTGCCTGGTATTGTTGTTTTTTGGGTCGTTCTTTTTTCATTCTTTTTAGCTCAAAGTAAATTTGTTTGTGGTCCGACATACTATTTTCAATTAATGCCATATGGAAGTTGTTATCGCTTTTTATCGTTGAACAAACATGGTCTAAGATTTTTGAAGATTTCTTCGTTATACGTGTGCAATATGCTTTATCTATTTTGTTCAGAATGTTGAATCCGTTTTCTTTTAGGACAGTCTTGTAATCTTTAACAGTTGTTTTCCTGCTAAGAAGATCAAAATTAATATCACCGAAGAAAATTGCCCTTTTTCTTGTTGAGAGTTGACTGGATAGAGTTTCTAGAAAATTGTTTGCTTTAGATTTGGGTGGTTTGTATATGGCTCCTAAATCGATATCAACTTTATTTAGACTTATCCACAAAAAATGATTTCCATTTTCATATTTTTCATATTTTTCATTCAGGAACTCATGTTTCAAGTTTTTATTCACGAAAATAGACACTCCGCCACCTTTACATGTTTTCCTGTAGTTGTGATAGGGATCATAATTTGGAAATTGAATCTTTGCAATTTTAAATATACTTACTCTTTTTTCCTATTATTATTATTATCTCTTTATTTATTTTTAAACATATATTAGGTTTTTTTATAACATATCTATAAAAAGTAAAATATATAAAATACACTACAAAATATAAACACATTATAAAAAACCTAATATAGCTGCCCACTGGCAGCGGGAATAAGGCCCAAGCTACCGGTGGTTAGGGCCCCAGAGAGAGAAACCTCCTGACAATGCGTGTCGTGTCCAGGAGTACTGCCTTCTGAATCTGACCCTTGACCCAGCTATCTAGCGAGAGAGTCTTAAGATGTTGGTCAAGACTCTTCGCTATTAGACCGTTCGCCGATACGACTATCGGGACAATGATCGTCGAATCCACATCCCACATGGCGGTCATCTCGTGGGCCAAATCAAGGTACTTGCTAAGCTTGTCCTTCTCAGCTTTCACGAGGTTCTCGTCATGCGGAACGGTGATGTCAACGAGCACTGCCTGGCGCATCAATCGATCTGTCAGCACGATATCAGGCTTATTGGCGACAATAGCCCTATCCGTGATGACAGATCGATCCCAATAAAGCGTGGCACGACCATTTTCGAGAACTGGCACTGGTGAGTACTTATAGTATGATACCTCAGATTCTACAAGCCCGTATCGAAGAGCAAGCTGCTGGTGAATAATTCTGGCTACGAGGTTATGTCTGTGCAAATACTCGCCGTTAGCCAGATGAGAACAACCGGAGATTATATGTCTGATAGACTCGCCGGGATGTCGGCATGCTCGACAGACATCAACCGTGCCGTCTCTCAGGATATATCTCCGGTAGTTGTTTGTCATCATGACTTCGTCGGCAATTGCACAGGCAAAACCTTCGGTTTCCCCAAAGAGGTCACCGAATCGTAGCCAGTTCACCGATGCGAGCTGATCCACATCAGACCCTGTCAAGGCTCGATAGAACCGCCCGTGGAGCTGCTTGCTCTTCCATACGTTTATGCGATCCTCGGTACTTAGCACTGCTGGTTTGCGCCAGTTCTCATTTGCCAAGGAGAGCGGCGTGAGGCCCTTGTCTACTGTCACAACATCACGATGCAATCCACACTCATTGTTAAGGAAATATTCCCTAAGTCTGCACACCTCGCGGTTGTGGAGATTTTTGGCATTTAAAAAGCCTCGACCTCCACGCTTCCGCGGAATGTACAGTCTCATAACAGATGAGCGTGGATGTAGCATACGATACGTTGTGAGCAGTAGGCGGACCCTCCTGTCCAAGGCGTCCAGTTCAGTCTGAGTCCACCTTAGTATGACAAAGGAGTAGATGAGTAGAGGCATCACCCAGGCGTTGAAGGCACGCGACTTATTTCCTCCTGACAAAAGACTTTTAAGTACTTTTGTCAGCCGGCTAAAGAATCGCTCCCTCACCACCTGTTTGATGTCTCCATCCATAATACCCAATGACTGTGACATACCAAGGTATTTGTATGTTTCCGACTCCGAGAGAGTCTTGATAGTTATTGTCTCAGAAAGTTGCAAATTTGTTGAATTTACAACTTTCCCCCGCTGTACATGCATAACCGCACACTTATCTACACCAAACTCCATTTTGATTGCACTACTAAAAACTTCTGTAATTTTTAGCAGTTTTACCAAGTCAGCTCGATTTTGTGTAAATAGCTTAAGGTCATCCATGTACAGTAAGTGAAAATAACTTCACCCTCTCTTCGTAGTCGGTAGCCCAATCCTGAGTCCTTTAGTAAGGTGCTAAGAGGATTCAGGGCAAGACAAAACCATAACGGACTCAAACTGTCACCCTGGAAGATGCCTCGCTCAATCCTTATATAGTCTGACAGATCTGAGGGACTATCTCCACCACTAGGTTGACAAAGGACTGTGACCCATTGCCTCATACAAGTGCTCAGAAAGGATCTTAAAGTTGTGTCAATTTTATACAACTCTAATATCCTCTCCAGCCATGAATGGGGCACTGAATCATAGGCCTTCTTATAATCAATCCAGGCAGTAGAGAGAGCCGCCTTATTCCGACGGACTTGTTGGCTAATGGCCATGTCAATGAGGAGAAGCTCTTTAGTACCACGGGACCCAACCCTACATCCATTTTGAGTTGGTGCCAAAATATTATTTGCAACAATGTGCGTATTGATTTTTGTTCCCAAAATAGATGTAAGGAGCTTGTATAATGTAGGCAAGCACGTGATGGGTCTGTAGTTCTTCGGATCCGTGGTACTACCTGACTTATAGAGCAGGAAGGTGATACCCGTTGTTAGGAACATTGGGAGTGAACCAAGCTCTAGGGCATGTTGAAATTGTACCGCCAGACGTTCGTGTGAGCTTCGAAACCATTTTATCCAAAAGTTGTGCAATCCATCCGGCCCAGGACTTTTCCAGTTATGCGCCGTCCGAATTGCACAACTTACATCATCAGGGCTGATAGTGACAGCCCTCATAGTTTCGATATCCTCACACTCACGCCAGACAGCATTCATCCAATCACCCTCAGTGTGTTCGACCGGCATCGACCAGATGCTACGCCAAAAATTAATCATAGCAGAGGCATCCGGCGGCTGTATGTCGGTCGCACGTTGGTCAGTTCCCTCCCATTTCCGGTATACCTTTTTCTGATCACTTTGAAACAGGCGATTCTGCTGAAATCGATTCACACGCTCCTTGTAACGACGAATACGACCCGTCCACGCATAGACTTTCTGCTTCATAAAGTCAATGCGCTCCGTGACACAAGCCAAATAATTACGGGGGCTGATTCCAGTACCCGCAAATGCTTGACTCACAAAGCGCATGACTCGGGGACGGTTATTGCCCCCTCTGAAGCAGATTAGCTTTGCAATGAGAGTCCTGAATGTGTTGATACGTCGCTCAATCCGAATTTGCCACGCGGGGGCATCACCGGCAGCTCGGGGTGCACGGTCAACTTCGGGGAACTTGACACGTGCCACCCGACATGCCGCAATGGCCCCGCAGTACAAAATTGAATGAGTATCAACCAGGTCTTCGCTAGTATCTAAATACGAGACTAGCAAGTCATCCAGGGCTCCCATTAACGCCAAATTGCGTCTATTCGTAGGCAAACGAGGTAAACGCGGTCTAGGGTTAGATGTGGACCGATACAGTGAGATCGCCTCCTCCAAAGTCCTCCTCAATTGCTCATGGGCCTGGGTACTTACGCTCATGTTTACAAAGTCATCCACATCGTCACCAAGGTCATTCCGCAACATTGTCGGCTGAGCAGATGGTGGTGCTACAGCCGACGAATTGGCAGGCCTATCCTGGGACGTAGAGGAGACCGAGCAAGCAGGGCGTGACTCCAGGCGTAACCGATCAAGCACGGAGTCGTCCAGACGTTTACACCTCTGAATAACCCGCACTTGATCCGATAGTCGTTGCGCAGAGACGGTGATAGTCGGTTCAAGCGCCTGAAACAGAGAGAGCATCCGAACACGATAAGCAGTCATGTTAGTTTCTCCCTCAGTGGCCCTATAATAGGCGCGCATGCAGTTCTCATTATTTTCTGGAGTCCATCGCATGCGACGCACTACACCACCGGTAGCGGGAGCCGAGCGCGGAGCAGATGGCCCCGCAGGCCCCAAGCGTGCCGGCAGCGGTGGTCGTCCCCGTCGCGCAGGTGGTCGCGGCGGCGGGGCTGACGGCCCGCGCTTTATTATTATTATTATTTTCTTTTCTGAAAGTATGTTTTTACACTTTTAGAATAAAGTATAAAAAACATGTACTTATAACAACTAGAAAATAAGAAACAAAAAAAAAAATGGTTGCCTGTAAAGTCGGTTTTACGGGCGAAGATTTTACGTGACAACGTAGATAACATAGTTGAGTGGGAGAGAGACGCAAGGCATTCGGCGGGCCTCTCTCTCGTTCGGTGACTCATCGTAACGTTACCGAGCGTTACACTTTTTCATAAGTGACTCCCAGCCGCAACCTAATTTAAGACGTTGTCACGTCAAAAAAAAAACGACGGGTTGCACTCTGGGAGTGCCGGCAGTTAACGTTGTGCATTTTTGATATTTTGGAATGGTTAGGGAATAATTTTGCACGAATTGCTTTAATTATCAGTATAAAATATTTCAAATCCTTTCTGAACCACAGTCTGTCACAAATGTCACAAGCATGACATATTACACACACGAACGTAACGTAACATAAACACACACGAACATTCGCGCAAGCGCCCTGCGCCGTCTTACGAATTTTCGATCAGGACACGTGGTCCTGACGCGAGTTTAAGATTTTTTACCCATTCCAAAAAAAGTGCACAACGCCGCTAAAGAAGTTTTCACTTCAAAAATACGAATTATAACATAACTATAGTATATACATATAATTCCCATCTATACAAATAATCGAATTTAAATATTGCAACCTAATTCCATATTTCAATAAAATCTATATCTATATCTATACTTATAATAAAACAGTAAAAAAAGTGTGTCTGTACATTAAATATATTTCCAAAAAAAAATTGGGGGCGAAGGAGACGTAGTAATAGAGTAAGAATTTAAAAAAAAATGTCTGTCTGTTTGTCTGTTTGTCTGTTTGTCTGTATGTCTGTTTGTCTGTTTGTACACGCTAATCTCCGGAAATACTGGACGGATTCAAATGAAACTTTTTTTGTCATATAGCTATTAAGCCTGGGCAACATATAGGGTATAAATGATTTTGGAAAATGGAACGCCTGATGCAGAACCATAATGGTCCAGCTAAACTATAAGAGATATAAAAATGCCGCCTTAGTAAAAGTTGTTCAGCCTGATGAGCATTTTCCAGAGACATAAAGTCCACGCGAACGAAGTCGCGGGCTTTGGCTAGTAAAATAAAAATCTCTTAATAGTTCGCATGCAACAATTCATAACTTCTAAAAACGCTATCCGCTCGTTGCTTACTCACCATAGTACGGCAAACGTGCAATGCACAACGCGAGGCCCGCGGCCGTGCATTAGTTTTGTAAGTACCCTAACTGCATTATTATTTTTTATCTTCTCGCAAATTGTTACATCAAGTAAGTCCCGTGGTAGTTGTAATAAATGCACAGCTAGCTGTTTTTTTTTCTTCTTAGCGTAAATTTAAGTAAATTATCATTATTTAAGTGAATCACCATTATTTGTGTATTTTTTTTTCTTTCTTTATTTTAGAACACACTTTGGGGTGAGGGTTGATAACCTGAGATACAGGATACTTCCTAGTTTAGGTATCAACCCACCATAATCCTCTTTAGTATAGTTTATTAGTTTTAAGACTTTTTTGTGTATGTGATTATGGTGAGAAATAAATAAATTAAAAAAACATTTATTCATTATGAGCTGTTACCACCAGGCAGGACCATCGATTCAGAACTCTACTGCGAACAACTGATAAGATTAAAGCAAGAAGTTGAGGGAAAGCGGCCGGAATTAATCAACAGAAGGGGTGTGGTTTTTAATCATGATAACGCTAGACCTCACACATCTTTAACCACTCCGCAAAAATTAAGAGAGTTTGGCTGGGAGGTGTTAATGCATCCGCCGTAAAGTCTTGACCTGGCACCTGTTTCGGTCTCTTCAGAATTCTTTAGGCAGTGTCAGGTTAACATCACGAGAGGACTGCCAAAACTACTTGACGCAGTTTTTTGATCAGAAGCCCCAAAATTTCTATGGCAATGGAATCATGTCCCTACCTATAATATGGCAAAAAGTTATCGAACAAAATGGTAACTACATACTTTAGTTAAATGTAAATAAACTATATAAAAAAAAAAATTGGGGGCGATGGAGACATAGTAATAGAGTAAGAATTTACAATAAACTGTCTGTCTGGTTGTCTGTTTGTCTGGTTGAACACGCTAATCTCTGGAAATACTGGACGGATTCGAATTAAAGTTTTTTTATTATATAGCTGTTAAGCCTGGGCAACATATAAGGTATAAAAATTGAACACCTGATGTAGAACTATAATAGTTCAGTTATAATGGTTATAATGGTTTTTAGGGTTCCGTACCCAAAGGGTAAAAACGGGACCCTATTACTAAGACTTCGCCATCTGTCCGTCTGTCTGTCTGTCTGTCACCAGGCTGTATCTTAAGAACCGCGATAGCTAGGCAGTTGAAATTTTCACAAATTATGTATTTCTGTTTCCATGTGAGCTCATGTTATTTTTTACATTTCATACATATTTCGAATTTGACCAAGTTTCATACAAAATTTGAACCCTCATTTTAATCCCCATTGACCGCTATGGATTCCAGATACAATAGTTGTTGGCGATCAACCAACCTCTTTTATATTTTTCTTGTAATCTTTTTATAATTTGAATTTGTCATTTTAGAAACTAAAAGCAGTCATAATTTTTTCATACAAGTGGTTCTTAATTTTTAACATTTTGGAGGAGGTAAGAATTCCTTTGCAGATCAATTGTGTTGGCGGGCTTACTAAGTTAACTGAGATCAGTTTAACATCAAGGTAAAAGGACGCTACTGTTCAGACAGCTATCAGATTCAGGCTCGTTCCATTCCTAATCTAGGCCTTAAAGCACAGTCTGCAAAAATTCAGAACATCAAACGTTTCAAACACCTCTCAGACCTAGCAGACGTTTTAGCATATGATGTTGCAATGCCAACTTGCCTTATTGGCACGGATAATTGGCATCTCCTTTTACCTCAAAGTATTCGCCGTAGTACTAAATCTGACCCCGCAGCTGTTCTCACTCCTTTGGGTTGGACGCTTTTTGGGTATTTAAACTCGGGAAGTAACTCGTTAGAATTTGTTAACCATATTGAAGTGGAAGATTATGACCAAAGGTTGGACTCTCTAATTAAAAGCTATTACAAGCTGTATTCCATAGGTATCCAAAAGAATCTTCACCAAAGCCTTAGCGGCAAACGAGCCTTAGAAATATTAGAAGATACCACAGTGCGTTTACCCTCAGGCCGATTCGAGACAGGGTTACTTTGGCGGAAAAATATTCAATTTGTTCCCGATAGTAAAAAACTTGCTTTATCAAGGTTCCTTACCCTAGAAAAGAAATTTGCTAAAGACCAATCTTATGCGGCTGCATATAAACTCAACGTACAAAGTATAATCGACAAAAGTTATGCGGAATTGTGTACCCATCCTCCTATTGGTAATAACGTCACCTGGTATTTGCCGCACTTTGGTGTGGTACATCGTCACAAAAAAAAGCTCCGGGTTGTACATGATGCAGCCGCAAAATGTGAAGGAGTCAGCCTGAATTCGTTGCTTTTGTCAGGACCAGATCTTCTGCAACCTTTACTCGGTATAGTAATGCGATTTAGGGAAGGGCGAATCGCGCTTACCGCAGATATTAGGGAGATGTTCCCTCAGGTAAAAATGAGACCCCAAGATCGAGATGCTCAGAGGTTTTTCTGGAGAGACAATGTGCATGAGCCATTGAAGGAGTATCGAATGTCTTCAATGATTTTCGGAGCGACTTCGAGTCCGTGCACAGCAATTTTCCTAAAAAAACAAGAATTTTCCTAAAAAGCAACTGAGTTCAAACATCTATATCCCGAAGCTGCTCGCAGCATTGTGGAAGATCATTATATGGACGATTTTCTCGGCAGCGTCAATGATGCGAAAGAGGCAGCGAGTCTCGCAATAGAAATCGTAACCGTTCACATAGCCGCTGGTTTTAAAATGAGATCATGGGTGTCTAATAATTCCAAAGCATTGTCTTCAATTCCTTTCGACCTTCGCGCCACTGACGCTGCCGAGGTAGGGTTAGGTCCATCATCTCCATCTAAAACTCAAATACTCGGGTTAACCTGGCTCGTTAGCCATGATTCTTTGAGACTTCTTAAAACGATCCCCAGTTTACCTGTTAATTTTTCCAAATGTTCAGTTTTATCCTTGCTCATGTCTATTTATGATCCACTTGGTTTCATTACCCCTTTAATCATAGAAGGGCGGATTCTTTTTCAAAAGACATGGAAACTGGGGCTCAGTTGGGACGATAGTTTACCGGAGTGCCTTATACAAAGTTAGAAGTTGTGGTTTCAAAAATTACATAATATTTCCGGGTTTTCTATTCCTAGGTGCTACTCTGAGCAAGAAGCAGTACAAGAAGCTCAACTTCATGTGTTTGCTGATGCCAGCGAGCAGGCATATGCGTGCGTAGCTTACTGGCGCTTAAGCCTTTCTGATGGTTCGGTGAGGATAGATCTTATAGGGGGAAAGGCAATACTGGCATGCTTGGAACCGACGACTACGCCAAGATTGGAACTGCAAGCAGCGCTTATAGCAGCTCGTTTTGCTGATTACATTGCCAAAGCTCATAAAAGGAAACCATCCAAGATGTTTTTATGGTCTGACCCTTTAACCGTCTTAAGGTGGTTGCGTGGCGACGCTTGCACTTTCAAACCTTTTGTTTCCTTTCGCGTTGCAGAAATTTTTGATTTAACTGATGTTCAGGCCTGGAGATATGTACCCACGGCTTTGAATGTTGCAGACGACGCTACGCGTAACACCGAGGAATTCTAAACACAATCGCGTTGGTTCACTGGACCATCATTCTTACTTCTAGCCGAAAATTCGTGGCCTAGTGAACCAATTTCCAATGTACCCATTGATACAGCGGAAGACAAGATTATTCCTGATTCAACAAATTTATTCGTTTAAACATACCCTGCCTTTTTGCCGATAGTTGCAGACTATAGGCGATTCAGCAGCTGGCTTCGCCTGGTCAGAGCGACCGCTCGCGCTCACCAGGCGGCCAAAGTTTTTCATTTGTTATTACATAAAAATTCAAGTAGAGATTTTCTTATTTTAACTGCTGATAATCTACAATCAGCCGAATCACACTTATTTATGCAAATACAGCTTGATTCTTTCAAAGACGAGCTAACTTGTGTTTACGCAGGACGCCCCATTCCTAGCCACGGCTCAAAAATGTAACACTACTTGTCGGTGAAGATGGTCTTCTACGTTTGTCCGGTCGTACGTCAGCTTTAAGTGCGGTAGAGTCCCGTCCCATTATTCTCGACGGCAAGCACCAGATAACAAGGCTCTTAATACATTTTTACCACACCAAGTTTGCTCACGGAAATAACGAACTCATCGTCAATGAACTTCATCAGAGATTTTATATCATCGGCCTCAGACCTGCTGTCAAAAATGTAGCTGCAAGATGCCAAGCATGTCGACTTAGAAAGGCAAAACCTATAGCGCCGCCAGTTGGCGATCTACCTAGTGTTAGAATGGCTCATCATGAACGACCATTTTTATACGTTGGTCTGGATTATTTTGGCCCAATAAGTGTGACAACTGGTCGAAAAACAGCCAAGAGATGGGTTGCACTGTTTACTTGTCTCACTATAAGAGCAGTTCATCTAGAGATTGTTGAAAATCTGTCATCAGATTCAGCTATAATGGCCGTACGTCGCTTCACTGCTCGAAGAGGACATCCATCGGTTATATAATCGGACAACGGTACGGCATTTATTGGCGCGGCTAAGTTGTTACGAGACCTCTACGACTTTGCTTCTACTAAAAAAATCACATGGAAGTTCATTCCTCCCTCGGGTCCATTTATGGGTGGATGTTGGGAACGATTAGTGAAGAATTTCAAAACTGCTCTGAACATCACCCTTTTGGAAAAATCCCCCAGGGAGGAAGTTTTGGCAACCTTGTTAGCTGAAGCAGAGGCCATAGTAAACTCCCGACCTTTAACCCATGTGGCCGTCGAAAAGGATGTAGAAGCGGCGTTGTCTCCATTTTCGTTTCTAATCGGAACTACCTCCAATGATGTCCAGACCCGACAATTTGACGATAGTGCACTTATAGGCCGAGCTCAAAGCCTGGCCGGCCATTTCTGGCAACGCTTCGTGGCAGAATATTTGCCGACCTTAACACCTCGTCGAGAACCGCCTACAGCAGCACAGAAATTGAAAGTTGGAGACTTGGTGTGCATAGCAGACGGGACGTTGCCAAGAAGATGCTGGCCGAGGGGCCGAATTGTTGCCACCTTTCCAGGAAAAGACGGAGTGGTTAGGGTAGTGGATGTGGCTACGAAGGGAGGCGTTTTGCGTAGGCCTACAAAAAAGTTGGCGTTACTGATCGCCTCCTAACACGGTTTTCACCGTGGGGGGCCATGTTGGCGATCAGCCAACCTCTTTTATATTTTTCTTCTAATCTTTTTATAATTTGAATTTGTCATTTTAGAGAATAAAAGCAGTCGTCATAATTTTTTATCAGTAAAACAATCAGGGAGTATGAAAATTATCCACACGTACACGAACGTTTGTGCCAAATTTCATGATTCTAGACCCAGCTGTTTCAGCTATGCGGTGATCGATCAGTCAAGTACTTGACGAGTGCTTTGTGTGTAGATAGTATCTATAGTATGATGATGGAGCTGGAAGGTGGTCACAGAAACTCCGTAATAAAACGAATAACTCTGTCAAGTTTGGGTTTGTATGATTTTTCTTGATAGGTACTTTGGTACTAGATCATTTCCATATGCAAACCTATCAGATTTAAGAAAAAAATGCGTTCCTTGTTATAAATAGTTTTTTGAAGTGAAAACTTCTTTAGCGGCGTTGTGCACTTTTTTTGGAATGGGTAAAAAATCTTAAACTCGCGTCAGGACACGTGGCCTGATCGAAAATTCGTAAGACGGCGTAGGGCGCTTGCGCGAATGTTCGTGTGTGTTTATGTTACAGCGTGCTACGCGCATCCATGGATGGTGACAGCCAGGTGACAGCTGATGGCTGTGTAGTGGCCATACTGCTGTGTATTTGAAAATGATTTTGTTGAAAATGAATTTGGTCATGCTTGTGACATTTGTGACAGACTGTGGTTCAGAGAAGATTTAAAATATTTTATACTGATAATTAAAGCAATTCGTGCAAAATTATTCCCTAACCATTCCAAAATATCAAAAATGCACGACGTTAATATTCAAGTTTTCACTTCTGCCGGCACTCCCAGAGTGCAACCCGTCGTTTTTTTTTTATGTGTATTCTGTTTGATTAGATGGATGACGCAATGCCAAGGTGAAAAAGTGAGGGCTGAATGGTATGAGTGGGTATATTGTCACGAGAGTGGGTTGGGGATAGGAAGGAAACACCAATCCTATGGAATAGTGCCTTTATTTACAACTTTAGGGTACTCACAGTCGTCACAGGTACGTATGCGGAAATGTCACTTTACTGTCACGCGCACGGAAACGTCACTGCACTGTCTTGCGCGTGGAAACGTCACTGTACGGTCACTCGTGAGCAAATAACAATTACAAATATTTTGTAACAATTTTTTTTTAAATTGTAAAATATGTCAACATTTGTCATTCGAGCAATCAAGGCGTTGAGCAAAATAACAGCTTGGCTTGTGGGCGCGTCTTAGCGGTGTAAGTACTTACCGCGGGATCCCCCCCCCGATGTGGTTCCCATCTTGTCGCGATGGGGGGGCTTAGTACCTGCGGTTGCCTCGGCCGCAGGGAAGCTAAGAGGAACCCAACTAGCAAAATTTTATCTTAGAAGTGTCTCAAGACCAATATTATTTGTTCTTAGTAGGGACTTATAGATATCTGAAAGTGTCGAATTGGGCGCAGCTACTAAGTTCATTTGCACTTATGGCTGATTTACAATGGTTGTCATTAAGTGTTATAAAATTTACAATAATCTTGCTACTGCTGTTGTAAGAAACAAATAACTTATAAGTGCCTTACACTGGCCTACTGTAAGATCGTCAAGACTTTGAATGTTCTTACTAATTCCATTGTAAGAGTGATTTTACTCTAATAAAACTCTCCGTAAGTTCATTGTGAGATTACGGTTAAAATTTAGTGTTTTGTGCTTGTCGTGCCATAAATAAACAATGTAAACACCTGCCTCTATTTTAACAATAAATGTTACTATAGTGACATCTTTATTTCAATGGTATAATTAAATTATTTCACAACATATGTGTTATTAACTCACTAAACACCTTGCGGAGTGGATTTTTTCGAGGGTTTTTCAAATTAAATGTCGATATTTTGATGGGCCCTTTTTATAATATATCTGGAATATTAATAATTTGTCTAATTTATTTTTGAAAATAAAGTAAATACAATTTTTTAATGACTGAAGACTAATTGCTCTACGTCAAGATACGCGTAAAACTAATACGTCTTATTTAATACTTGTTAAGTCAACTATTATCATATGCTTCTTATATAACAGTTACAGCAGACAAGTTCTATGTCGCCATTTTGGACAAAAAATATTTTTTATGGGAATGCGTAACCCCAGCAAAATGTTGCGCCGTAGAGAAATAAGAGTATTACAGATAGTTGGTTCATAGTAAGCCTCAATTTGTTCAAATATAGCAAAATGTGTTCATGTTGTATTTTCGAAGTTATTCGAGAAAAACTGATTTTGCTGGAGTAACGTTACCCCAGCAAGATGTTTTTTAAAAAATGCGTTTAGCCTAGAATCAAGTATATGAAAAGAAAGCTCTTAATGAGTTGTAAATGTATACCGATAGCAAGATGTGTTCAACTTATACTTTTTGAGATATTCAAGATTTTGCTGGGGTAACGTTTTGCAATTTTCCATATCTCAAAAACTGTTAGTAGCAGAAATTTGAAAAAAATACTGTTTATAGGCCTTACTATGTTCAAATTTGTTTGAATATAAGTATTTCGATTTATTTACAATAATCGAAGTAATTTATTATTTTAAAAAATCGGAAAATTCCGGTTTACTCGTAAACTAGTACATTTATTATCAAATAAAAAGCAGTTACATATACGTGTATATCATACCTTCTAACGTGTATAAATTCGGATACACAAACATTACGCGATATGAAGATATAAAGGAATTTCATCGAATTCCTAAAGTCTGATTTTTTATTCCGTAGAATTCTGACAGCTGTCATTTTTTGACATGTCAGAGATCATAAACCTTTTTGGCCGGGCACATTTTTTATTAAATTAAAGATTTCAATAAGAGTGTGAAAATCTGTGTCTACACATTTTATTTGTTAGTGAATGTAACCATTGTATTAAGTGCGGTGCTCAAAATTAAAAGGGGACGTACAGCAAGCGATATTTACGTCCATTTTCATCACTAACAGTTGAATAACCGACAAACTTAACAAACTTACAGATAGACAGACAAACAAAGGAAAAAAATATTTTTGATTCTATTTTTTATAAAGACCCCTCTTATACGTCCCTTCCAGGTTCTTAAACTATCTCCATATCAAATTTAATCTAAATCAGTTCAGAAAAAAGTGTTTTTCAACAAGAAAACTTAACAGAAACATAATAAATATAATAACAATCAATGTGACAGCCGCGACGTGTCAGCTGATAGCCGCATACTTTATTTTTTAATTTTTCTTCTTGATGAATTACGAAAAAAATAATGTAATAAGATTTTGACTAAAAAGGTTGATGATACATGAATTAGTAGGGAGTGATGCCAGGGAAAGAAAAATAACCTGCTGACTTAAAATTACTTAAAAATATAACTTTAATAATTCGTAATTAAAAAATGTTATAACATTTTAAATATACCAGAAAGATTAAATTTTATCATTATCTTGGTAAAATATAACTATTAATCAAGAATGTAATTTTTTATCGCACTTATAAGGGTTCCCTTTTTAGTTGGAGAGCTTTTTTAGTAGCAACACTTATAAAATGTCAAAATTCTACGGAATTAAAAATTAGACTTTAGTGGTGTGACTTTGGCAATCAAATACGCAGCTCTCTCTGAACACAAATAGATAAACTATAGTGAACATGTGTGTTCATTTTGTTACAAAACATGCCTGAAAGTTTCGCCTTCAAATCTCGCATGGAATAGAAGTTATTAAAAAAACAAGAAAATATCATCAATTCTCCTATAAACCGACTAAATAACGGAGGCTACGAAAAAGCGGCCGTTTCATACTTGAGCATAACCATCTCAAATAAATGGTATAATAGTCTTTTTTTGGTAGTACAGTCGCATACAAAAAGGTTCTTGCGGTTTGTGGACAAAGAAAATACATGAGCATGATTATTTTTTTATTCAAATTACTGTTTTACAATAATTGTATGCTATATAACTTAAACTAGGAAAATCGCAGATAAATTGAGTATTATTTAACAAGTGAACTATTATCACTAATTTCACACATCACCTTTTAATCTTTTACATGTGAGATTAATGAATACTTTACGAGTTATCATAAAATAATTATGGGCGGAAGAAAAAATGCAAGAGCGCGGCAGTTCTCACACTCACACTGATGGCGCTTGATTCAATCTCTGATTTTCATACCTGTGCGCAGCCTGGGCATATGTTATGCATATTAGATCAAAAATGAGTTTAAGCGATTAAACATTCTTTATAAAATAGAAAATACTGCGGCGACGAGATTTTTAGCCTTTTATACGATTTTGCAATGATTACTACAGAAACCTAAAATTTTAAAATACTTAATTTTTTTTAGCGAAACTGAGTACCTACATGTTTTATACATTTTGATAAAAAGAAATAAATATTGACATTTACGCTTTTACGTTTATATTCTTAGCTACAGTATGTTTACATTTACAAAAGGTAATTAACTGTTCTTAGTAAAAAATACTTAGTATACAATATTTCAAATATTATAATTAGTAATTAAGTTAATTTATAAACAAGTAAATGAAAAAATAAAATTACTTACCATTTTGAAATACACTAGCCCAGCACAAAACAGCAACGTCTCAGGTGAACTCAGGTCTCACAATGGCATGGCTTGACTAACATGACTCATGGTAAAAAAATGTATGCCTAGGCTTCGCGGCGTTGTAAGAAAGAGACACCTACATAGTGGCAAGCGGGACAGAACTATAAAACAAACTTCTTGTGTTGGACACCGTGACATGTGATCAAATTATATGCATTTCTATATTGATATATTTTTGTTTTTTTACAAAAGGACTCGTGCATCGCAATCATCTATTAGTTTACAACTTTTATTATTAAAGACTTAGTTTTAACTATGTTTCTGGTTACCTCATATTATTGACGACAAGGAATTTAAAATCTGTCTCGTAGATAATAATAAAATATAAAACTCGTATTTATTGCTTTGTTTGAGTGGGGGATGCGACATTTATTAATTTATCCGACATATACTTCCATAGAGTTGTCAACCCTATTGCCAAAAACTAATAAGTATGAATTCACACCAAATAATACTATAGTAAATATGCTTAAAACATTTTAAATATCGGCTACATGAATATAATTCTGCTCGACTGTACTTTTTATCGGTTATTAGGTCGCTAATATGCGTAGGCACCCGCAAGTATGAAACGGCTGCTTTTTCGTAGCCTCCGTTATTTAGTCGGTTTATAGGAGAATTGATGATATTTTCTTGTTTTTTTAATAATTTCTATTCCATGCAAGATTTGAAGCCGAAACTTTCAGGCATGTTTTGTTACAAAATAAACACACACGTTCACTATAGTTTATCTATTTGTGTTCAGAGAGAGCTGCGTATTCGATTGCCAAAGTCACACCACTAGGAATTCGATGAAATTCCTTTATATCTTCATATCGCGTAATGTTTGTGTATCCGAATTTGTACACGTTAGAAGGTATGATATACACGTCTATGTAACTGCTTTTTATTTGATAATAAATATACTAGTTTAGGAGTAAACCGAAATTTTCCGATTTTTAAAAATAATAAATTACTTCGATATTTGTAGATAAATCGAAATACTTATATTCAAACAAAAGTAAGGCCTATAAACAGTATTTTTTTGAAATTTCTGCTACTAACAGTTTTTGAGATATGGAAAATTGCAAAACATCCAAGACTCAGGACAATTTGAAAAGTAAGTATTTTGTAAGAGCAGAAGTCTAACAAATCATGTATTGCAGACATTAGTTAGAATGAATTATCTTATAAGATGCACTACTAAGTAAAGATAAATTATCAAGAGACCAATAAGTCTGATTAAATGTATTTGTAAGACTTTTGTTCTGATAAATATCTTTTGGTGACTTCTTATATACAGGGTTACTTTTTAACTAGCATCATCGCAGGGGTAGATTGCTGACATCATAAGCAATATCGTTTGTTCTACGACTTTTTAAAATTCGTTAGATTTTACTTTCATACAAAAATAAATATTAATTTAATTTCGCGGTTGACTGATAATAAGTCTGTGCCAATTTACGCGCATCGTAAAAATTAGGTAAACAAACTCGACGAACGGGTCGGGGGAAGGGCGCGGGGCGGCGCGGCGCTAGCGCCTTTGAACTTGACCCATTTCTTTTTGCGCCGCCAGTCGGTACCTTAGATGCGCGCGCGTTACATCGCATCACGCGTCCTTTTGTTTTTGCGTTACCGTGTCGCGTCGATCTATTCTGTCTATCGCCATGCCGTATCGGTATTCCAACGTGGAATACACGGAAATGGTCAGGATGCTTGCCAGGTGTGACGATAATGTGGCGGAAGCCTGCCGCCAGTATGCAATAAGATTTCCAAATCTACCTACACCAAGCCGGGCAACAATGTTATCCGCCACACAGCGGTTACGGGATTACGGACAGTTCCAGCCAAGGTTTAGTGACAGCGGTCGTCCACCGAGGCACTTAGTACGGGAACAAGAACAGATACTGGAGTTCTTTGAGGATAATCCCGCCGCAAGTACCAATGACGCCGCGCTACGGTTTAATGTGTCACAGTACTTCGCGTGGAGCGTCATTCACAACGAAGGCAAATATCCTTTCCACCTTCATCGTGTCCAGGAACTCACCGACCCAGACAAACCTGCACGAGTGGATTTTTGTAACTGGTTACTTACTGAACGTCCTACAGTTCTGTGGAGTGATGAAGCTACATTTGGTAGAGTGGGTTTATTTAATACGCGAAATGAACATTTGTGGTGTTATGAAAATCCCCACGAACCCAGACCACATAGCTTTCAGCACAGATTTAGCGTAAATGTTTGGGCGGGAATAATAAATTCTACGTTACTGGGCCCCGTTTTCTTAGATAGACTGAATGGTGAAACATACCTTCAATTTCTCACCGAAACGCTACCAGAGTTAGAAGAAAACATACCGCTTGCCGACTTACGTGTTATGTATTATCAACATGACGGCGCACCAGCGCACTATGCACGTCAAGTTAGAGACCATTTAAATAGGACTTATCCCGGTCGATGGATAGGACGTGGCGGGCGTCGTGCGTGGCCTCCAAGATCACCAGACCTAACGCCTCTGGACTTTTATTTATGGGGACACGTTAAAACAATGGTGTACAGTGGTGGTGAAATCGAAAGCCGGTACATGCTTATTGAAAAAATAATTTGGGCGTTTAATCAAATTAAAACTAATCAGGTAGTGTTAGCCAGGGTTAATGAACAGTTAATTTTTAGGTATGGTCTTTGTGTTGGTTGTGAAGGTGACTATTTTGAACGCTATGTGCGCGATACTCATCGGCATGCTCGGGACTTGACCCTAAGAGGTAATAATTTGTAAATAATAATTAAATCAATCATTGTAAATACCTAATATGTCAATTGTTGTAAATACGCTGATTCCACTTTTTAAATACGCCTGCATTAAAAAATCTTAACTGAATAATATCTACCTACCAATGTTTATTTAAACAAAAGTGTCATAGAATGATAAGGTTAATCGTTATTTGGATATTTGGATGTTTAGCCTACCTACCTACGTTTATTATCGTTTTATTTTTTAATGTAGCCAGTCCTAAGCCTGGTAAAGTATGAAGGGATTGTGGATTCAGTGTAAATACCTAATCACTATCGAAATAAACCACGCGAGCAATTGATATTTTTCAGATAATTATCTGGCGAAGAATGTAGGTACTAGTAGATTAGGTAGTGGCCGTATAACTGCAAGCGCGCGCGTGCGTCGACCTTTAGTTGATGAATGAAACATAGGTACCTACCTAGGTAAACATAGACTTAATAATGTCGCGATAGAATAATAAAAACTAGAAAAATCACTTTAAAGTTATTTATTGAGTTTTAGCAAAAGTCGTAGAACAAACTATATTCATTATGATGTTAACTATCTACCCCTGCGAGGAGTAGGTTGAGGTAGTTGAGGCTGTGAGGGACGGTGGTGACGACGACCTCCCTACCATCACAGCCGTGGTAGGGGTCGCGGGGGAAGAGGAGTTTCGGTGTGTCGTTGCGGCTCGCCCTATTCTCCGCGACCAAGCGCGGCCGTGGCGCTTGGCACGGCATCGGTGGGGCCGCAGGGGAGGAGGAGTGTCGGTGTTATGTTGCCGCTCTCCCTATCCCCTGCGGCCGGCTGTGTGGGCCCTGGTCGCCGTCAGGTTGACTGGGCAGGGCCTGCTTAGTAGGCCCCAAATTATGAGGGCTGGTTGGACGGTGGAAACGGGATTCCATCGTCCAACGGACAGCCCTCCGGAGTGGAAGGCAGGCGCGTGTGCGTGTCAGCGCGCCTGTCCTTGGGCCAAGAGGCCAAGGCGGCGGTTGCTCCGGCCCCTCTGATTCAGCAGAGGGTGCCGTGAGGCCGTTGGCGAGCCGGGGCCGCTTAAGTAGCGGCCGGCCGCGTCGGGGCTGTGGAGCATGAAGAAGCACACGGTCCCGGCCGATAGCGGCTGAGAGGTGACACCGCGGAGTTTTTAGTGGTAACACCACATAACCTTACCGGTGTCCCGTAACCGGTAAGGTATCCGAAGGGACTTTCTCAGCGTCAAAAAAAAAGGCAAGATCAAGATGAAAGACTGTCTCCGATCAATCTCGGAGCGGTCCGATCGGGCGCTCGACACAGGCGAATCTCAACTTTATTACTTGATACAATGTTATTTGATAGGTTGTCATCATCAGAGGTGTCGGTAACAATGTCGCAAGTTCAATGGTTTTTCCCCATCTCAAAAAATGCTTTTCGTGTATATTCAAAATCTTTGTTTCCGTATATGCCCAATGCGCCTAAAGAAGTTTTCACTTCAAAAATCTCGAGATCCTCCGTGCTTCGTAAGGCACGCCGTAACGTAAGATATACGCCCTTGGCCCTGGCTGTCGTTATTATGTGGAAGTCGTCAAGCTATGTCAGATGTCTAAAGGCAGCCTGCAACTTGACACCATTGTTGGCACACACGAAAAATAAACAAACAGTAGTGCTAATACTAACCGATCTCCATGAAAGTGTGTGGCCCCATCCGTATACTTGTGCGTCAATTTCAGCTGTTTGATATTTTGAATCGAAATTTACTTGAATGCTAGATGGCGTATAGTCACATATTGGTTTTATAAGTAAAAACTCGAAACTTGATTCTACTTTTGCCAAAGCAATGTCAATGTTCGCCCACATCTCAACCTGTTCGTACTGAAGATCGTAAGCTATAAAAGAAATAATAATATATCAACATATTGAGCCTTTTATAAATAATAAAAAGGCCTAAGAATATTTATAAATTAATAAAAAATGTATGCATATTAATATATTGTTTGCTCATATTAGTTAATGTACAAACAATATTCATCGTGCTCATGTTCGTAAAACAACACATGAAGAATTAAAAATGGTTATAATTTTTATGATCAATCCAACAAGTACAACCGTATTGTAATAATTTTGCAATTTGGTGAAAATCATCTTTTTTTAATAAGTAGAAAATAAGTTATACATTTTTATACATACAATTTTTTGTACGGAACCTTAAAAACAAGGTATCGAAACTATTTGTTTATATAAATTAAAGCTGATCAATCTATTGAATAATACCTATAATAAGTAGGTCAGGCAGATTATGCCGACAGTAGTTTAATGTTATTCATACATTTCGAGAAATCATATTCAATATCAATAAACCAGACTATTTCAAGTACTCAACTTAGGTGGTATTATTTCTAAACCCCTCTCCACACCATTAGAGTGATCAGCTCACTTCATCATCATATCATCAAGTGAAGACGTGGCGATCAGCCCCTACATTTTCGTTTGGTTCTTCGTTCGGTCCGAGAAAAGCAGGACCAGTCGCAAGTGCAAGTTTGGTGATCAATAAACTGTTATTCTTTACTCAGTGGTGCCGTATACTTCTGGACTTTATCAGCGACTCTCATCGAAACAGTCAAACGGCGGCGACTCGATAATCAGTCAAGTCGCCACTCATCACTGCTCAAGTAAGTCCATTTCATACTTTCTTTCTTCATCATAGAATCTGTTACTACCCGTCAAGGGGAAATCTTCGCAAAAATCATCAAACTTCAGATTAATTTCAACGAGGTCTCTGCGTCGAGAAAGATGTCAGAGTATGTTTTAGGAAAATTAGAGTTTTTAGATAGCTTTTGGGATGAGTTTGATAAGAACCACGAACTCTTGATGAAATATCCAGAGGAAGCTGCTCAGTACTTAGCAGAAGGTTCCTACCAGGCTTGTAACGATACTTAACAGGCATTTCGTAGTCGTATCTTGGCATTGGGACTCTGGAGCAGGCAGTTCAACCTGGTGCAGCGGATAAGGCGATTCGGCCTAATGGAGAGCTCGACGAACTGCTCACATTGCAACGTACGTATTTCAGAGCATTGAGTAGGTTAATTAAGAGCATAGACGTAAAAAAGATTTCCAGAAAGTGGGAAATAGGCCAGGTGGACGAATATCGATAACAATAATTTATAAATTGTAATACTTGCTGGAGACGATATAGGATATGAGAGTGAATTATCAAACATAAGCTAAATAGAAAATTATCCTCTAGTATCCATTCGGAACAATCAGTTCCGAAACTTGAGATTCCCTTTTTCACTGGCTCTTCAGTATACTCATTGGCCCACTGTTTCAGCCTCTGACCTCTTCATAATAATAACACTATCAGCAAGACTCTGAAAATGCAACATTTGAAGGGCAAGGTCAGAGTAGAAGCTGAGTGTCTCATTCAGCATCTGCATATCTCCGCTGAGAATTACGATACGGCGTGGAAGTTCTATTACATCGAACCAACAATCCTCAGGTTCTCTTCACCTAACAAAAATAAAATAAAATAACAAAAATCTTTTTAAAAACAAGCTTTTATAAAATATCCTTCTTGTTATTAAAAAGAACTAAAAAGTAAAAAATAAATTTATTCTGATAAGAAATATACCATTTTATAGGTACATTAATTTTTTTTTTACAAAAGCTTGTTACACGTTATTACCAAAAAAATATTTATTAAATAATTAAAAACTTTAGTATTTACGATTCGGAACTTCCTACAACGTAGTTCGTAGCGCGTGGTAGCAGTTTTCCGTAGCCCATAGTATTTTAAGAGGCCGATAATCTTTTTGCTATCCGCCAATATAGGTATTTTACGCCGGCAGCGGGCGCACGCACACAACGACATGCCGCTCACACACACAGAGCTACGTAGGCGACGTAAAGCGCGGTATAGTGCGCTCGGCGATATTCTTGATCGTTGATGTTTTTTGGTTAAATATACTGGTAGTACATTATTATTTGGTGCAATAAAGATTTTAACTAACTTACTAACTTATTATATAAGTTAGTAAGTTAGTTAAAATCTTTATTGCAACTAGTAGTTAATTGCTTACTAGTAGTTCGCCACGAACTTAGACTTCGCGAATATTATTCCAAAGGATGTGCCTCCGCTGCCGGCGCTGATCGCCGATTTGGCTGCCGGCTCCGGTATAACACGATCTGTGTCTGTAGTGAGATATGCATTTTTAAGAAAGTTGTTCAGTAACCCGGACTGAATTCACCCTTAAATACTTTCAGTATATTTTGTAAGAAGATTTGTATTTTATATCCGTCACGGCTCAGTCAGCTAGACTTTGCGAGTCATCCTAAACCCGTTCAAGTATAACGTATAAAAAAGTTGTTCAGACAAAAAAGTTGTTCAAATAAAAAAATTGCGTTTTATAATGCAGCAAACAACAAAAAAGTCTAATGACATTTTTGAAAATATTTGGAAATGGCGGATATATGACACTTTTAAAACTTTAAACTCCCATATTTTCGCCATTTTGAATAATTTTAAAAAATCTGGCTCGACAAATAAATTCTATTTAGTTGCTGAATCTGCTTACAAAATTTCATGAGAATCGGTTAAGAAATGCGACCTGTAGGCGAGAACAGACAGACAGACAGACAGACGGACAAAAGAATCTTTGGCTAATCTCGAAACTGATCTTTGGCTAATCTCGAACTAACAGATATTATTTAAATTTTGGTAAAAGTTTTATTACATAGTAAATGCCATCTTAATTTAAATGCGAGTAATAATATATTTATGAATATTAAATCCTTAAGTGCTTTAAATTACGGGGAAGCAAAAAATATTATGATAAAATAATATGATAAATCGTGAAGGTGATAATAATGGAGACTTCTATTCTATATAAGCAGAGTTGAGCACGCACATTATTTAGTTTCTATAGAAATTTAAATAAGGCAAGTTTTAACAAATTAGTTAGTGCAAGGTAATACTTATCATCAATTTTATTGTAAGCCACATTACTCCGTATTACCCTACATGGTGATTTTTCAATGATTTTGGAGCCGAAGGCCACTTCATAAGAATCGTTAGTAAGACCTAAATAGCTAGTTAAAATAAAAATACAGAAACAAAAAATTTTTACTAAAACTCGTGAAACATAAGATCAATTAGTAGTACCACCACCTGGCCGGCCCGGCAGAGTTCATCGAGCTCACGCGGCAGTTTTGGTCGGGCGTAACTACTATTAGGTATTACTTTTATTTCAAACTCTTAGATTTGTAGTAGCAAATAAGTATCACGATTTGTAAACAGTATTGGCAGTTGTCATTAGTTTTGCCAAATTAATAAAACCTAAGTGGTAGTCGATTTATACAGTTGGTACGTGCGTGCGGTCGGGTATCTGTGGCAAGTTGTGATGACCTATTTGATTCCGCTCATGTTAATAAATTGCCAAGCAATACGATTTGCAATTTGATTGTCGCGCGAACATATGACGAAACGTGATATCCATGACCCTGACCCTAGTGCAAGTCACGGTGCAGTGTTAGGTGTAACTGTCTAAGAAAATCATTAAAATGTTATGAAAAAATGAACTAATATAAAAATAAAAATACGACTATTGATACATTAGACCATGAGCGACAGTCAATAATTAAGTAAAGTAACTATATATTTTTAATTTAAAAAACTTAATACTTGCAACAAATTATGTGAGACAAGACGGTTGGATTAGTTCCTAGGCACCGCCGCGTGCCATGTTCGATTTTTTTCAGATAGATGTATGACAACTTTAAAAAATAAAGTAAATATTTTTTCAAAGCTAGATAAATATTCTTTAACATATTTTTTGTTGCACAAAATACAGGATTTCTGGTTAAATAAATCAGTTAAAATAAAATAAAATGCGATCCGATTTCAATATTTTCGTCAATATTTTCCCTTTTTTACTATTAATCTTTACATTAAATATAAAATTGTACTCAGAATTGAATTCCTCATGCCTGATTTATCAGAAAATGATACCAAACTTGAGTCTCATATTAACATTCTTTAACCAATCCACACTATGCAACATCAATCAGATACACAAATAAAAAATGTATTCGACACTACCAACGAAAGTCTAAACGCTATCAAAAATCTCTGTGTTGAAGACTCAACGTGGGATCCCTTAATAATTCATTTATTATCCCAAAAACTGGATTCTCAGACCAATGCTGAATATATGTCGCAGTTGAATTGTATAATCCGTTGTTATTCAAAAACTCTAGCTGTTTGGCAATATATCTCGGTTTTGTAAAACAGCTGAAAATGGTTCAGCTCGATTGTCAATCAGTTACGTAATTACGTTTAACAAAACAGCTAGCGTTGAGAACTTGAGATGGTATATAGGGTTACCATTATTGAATAAAAATGTGTTACCAAACAAAATAATATACAAGGGGACACTAGTTGTTCTTTATTATTTTTATATTACTGGTAGGATGGAAATAAAACCTTAATTCAACTCCTTACTAAATAATTCAGTCTCCAACATCATAAAACACCAATTAAGAATGATAATCAGCTCGTTGCAATTGGATATAGAAATGTTGTAAACCTGACAACTCAATGGCGCAGCGATTTCTCACGGCTAATTGATCCACGTGACATTTCCATCTTGCCGGAAGGCGTACGTCGAAATAACAATTAGGGTTCCAAGCTAAAGGAAGGGAGCGAATGGATCGATCTTTGAACTAAGAGCACTCATTGATCAAGGCTCCCAAGTATCTTTCATCTCAGAAAATGCAGCTCAGATGCTGGGTCTCCCACGACGAGCTTGTAAAGGTTCCATATTTGGCATGGGTACACAACAACACAGCTGCAAGGGGTTGATTACTATCTCAGCCTCTTCCTTATATTCAGACTTTACTTTCGAACGTGAGGTCTTAGGACATTAATCAACCATCTGCCTAACTAATCTTTCCCCAAAGCATCCTGGCCATTCTTACAAAACATCCAGCTTGCGGATTCAAATTTTAATGTCAGTCGCTCGGTTGATTTGATGCTAGACGCAGACGTATACTGCGAGATTATTATGGCTGGTATTATCAAAGACGATGAATCATTATATCCCTTAGTACAACAAACTCGTCTCGGATGAATCTTGTGTGAAAACGTGCGATCATCTTATCAATGCAATGTCGTCATGAACAATATCGAAGAGATACAGAGATTTTGAAAAATGGAAGAGATTTCGGAAAACAATGTCAATTTGTCATCAGACCATCAACATTGTATTCAGCAGTACAAATCAGAAACTGAGAAGAGACGATGGAAGATATGTGGTGAGCCTACCCTTGAAATCTGCAGCGATGAAAAGTTAGAATCAAAACCAAAGGCAGTAGCAAAGTTTTTTTAATTGGAAAAAATATTTTCAAAAAATGAACAAATTGCAACAGATTACAAAGCATTTATCGACGAATACAAGGAATTTTGTCACATGCGCAAATGCACGAAACAAGAATCGCCAGATTGCATATTACCTTACCACTGTGTAATACGAACAGACCCTACAACTACTAAGCTAAGAGTTGTCTTTAATGCGTCATCGATGACGTCAACCAACTACAGTTTAAATCAATTTATGTACACAGGACCAAATTTACACCAAGATTTATTTACTCTAATTTTGAGATGGAGACAGCATAAATTCGTGATCAATATTGATTTACAAAAAATGTTCCGCCAAATGATATGCAATGAAAAACATATAAAATATCAAAAAATTCTATGGCGCGATTCACCTCAAATCCCTTTAGATGAATACGAACTGACGACAGTAACTTATGGTCTGAAGGCGGCACCGTTTCTCACTATGATGACTTTACGTCAGTTAGCAGAAGACGAGCGATCAAAATTTCGAGCTGCTTCCAAGGTCTTGGAAGAAGACTTTTATATGGATGACCTGTTGTCTGGACATAACACCATAGAAAGTGCCATACAGCTTTAAAAGGACCTTACTAACTTACTGAAGTCAGGTGGATTCGATTTACGTCAATGGGCATCTAACAAACCAGAAATCTTAAGTAACACAGTATCAGACAGTCAAGAAGCATTTAAATTTAAACATCAGGAATCAACTAAGACGTTAGGCCTCAAATGGCACCTCTCTGAAGATCAATTCATGTTACAAAATAAAATAGATACTTCTTCAACACGGACCACCAAGAGATCACTTCTATCAGACATTTTAAAAACGATTCTCTTGGGTGGCTATCTCATCTTTCCACAAAACTAAAAATCCTTTTCCAAAACATCTGGACCATGGATCTTCAGTGGGAGGACCAAGTACCAGTAAATATCAACTCTGAGTGGCAATCAATCAAAGAAAGTCTACTGGCATTACAACATATCAAGGTTCAACGGTGGTTACAGACACACAAGGATGAAAATATAGAGCTGCATGGTGTCTGCGATGCTTCGAATAAAGCCTATCCTTGCGTCATATATTGTAGATCAAATATAAATCAAAATCAATTAACTATCACTATTGTGGCGGGAAAATCGAAACTTGTACCTGTACGAGCCGAAGAGAAAAACATTTCACTACCAAAATTGAAACTAAGCGGTACTCATCCATTATCAAAATTGGTAAAAGTAGTTCAGAAATGTTTTCCAAATAATAATGTGCCTGTATACGGTTGGTCAGACTCAACGGCTGTACTTGGCTGGCTTCAATGCGACCCCGGTCGCTGAAAACCATTTGTAGCCAACAGGGTGGGGCAAATTGTCGAAATTATTCAAAAAGAAAAATGGAACTACGTTAAATCTGCTGAAAACCCACCTGATTGTGCTAGCCGAGGAGTGTCAGTCGATCAGTTACGATATCACCCTCTGTGGTGGCAAGGGCCATCGTGGTTAACAACATTCAAGGAAATATCAGAACCTCTGTAGTGGCAAGGGCCATCGTGGTTAACAACATTCAAGGAAATATCAGAATACTCGCTTGGACGTAAATCAAAACCAAAATACTTAACAATAACCGAATTGAAGAAAGCCAAGAACATTTTAAACAAGAGAGTACAAGAAGAAGAATTTTATGAAGATATTATCAGTCTCAAGAAAGAAAATCAAGTCAATTCGAAGAGCAAGTTGGTGAAATTGAATCCCTACTTAGATCAAGAAGGAATGCTATGAGTCAGCAGCGAAGGCACTCTCAAAAAAATATGATCACTAAATGTTATGAGTTCCGACGGTAGTAATAAAAATTTATGAATAAAAAAGTATAAAAATGAACACAAATCGGTAGTAAGATAAAGAATAGGAATTAGAATTTTATGTGAGCCAATATGGACCCCTTCAAATCATCTTCGCATTACCTACTCGTCTTCAATCTTCTCATAAATAAAATCTTCTTAGCGAGTAGGAATATACCTTTACTTCATATTTCAATGGGTGCGTCTTCGAAAGCACAAACTTTTTTAGTATAATGCGTTTTGGCACAACGGTTTTGGCACAAATTTGTAACGCATAAGTTATAAAAGAGCATAGTATTCATCTAGCATAATGTTACTATAGGCATAACATTCATTTACTCTAATGGTTTTTAGTATAATTATAATAATCATAATAGAAAAGGCCATAATTGTTGTATGCCTAAAGGTTTTCTAGTATAAATAACTACATCCATAATAGAATTTTATGCAAAATAATAAAAATCAAGCAAAGCATTAGAACACATAATTATTATTATAAGTTAGCATAACTTTAAGTTCGCAGCAATGGCATCTAATATTACAGTTTTGGATTTATAACTGGATTGATTATTTAAAATATTATTTATACGCTTTGCTTTATCAACAAACTTTCTTTTTTTTGCTGGCGGTGGAGCTCCAATTAAAAGTTTATCGATCTCTGCGGTTTGGTGTTTAATTTCTTGCACTATTTTTTTAGAAATAAAATAAAATCCTGGGTGGCTTTGACCAACTACATGGAAAAATCGATTATGCCATGATTCAGCACTGTTTTGGGAACTACTTTGACACAAAAACTACTTTGCCGTGGAGTGTAGGTTAGGTTCGTTAAGTTTCCTGTGACCAAGGCACGAGCGAGCGAGCGACTCAAGCTTAGGGCAAAAATAACACAGACACAAAAACCACTTTGCCATGGAGTGTAGGTTAGGTTCGTTAGGTTTCCTGTGACCAAGACACGAGCGAGTGACTCCAGCTCAGGGCGAAAGTAACACAGACACAAAAACCACTTTGCCGTGGAGTGGAGTGTAGGTTAGGTTTGTTAGGTTTCCTGTGACCGAGACACGAGCGAGCGAAGCGAGCGAGCGACTCAAGCTTAGGGCGAAAGTAACACAGACACAAAAACCACTTTGCCGTGGAGTAGGGCTAGGCATCATTCGGACATATGATTATTATGGAAAAAATATTATGATAATAGACCATTACTGTAAACCATTTATGCATAAAGTTTATATGTCAATATATTATTATGAAAGAAATCATTGTGGAAAACAACATTCTTGCAAACCAGTTTGTGCTTAATGACTGTAATGCAAAATGATAATTGTGCCAATAATTTTATACGAATGCAATTTTTTCCTTTAAATTTTATGCATCCCAATACGGACCCTATTTCAATATATCTTCATTCTTAAATCTTCTTCCTTCTTAACATATATTTCTTACTTGAAGTATGTTTTAAACTTGAACAAGTACTTTCCTTACTGACCGAGCGAGCGAAGCGAGCGAGGTCTACAATTCAAGTTGGGGCAAAAAAACCATTTCTTGTATGTATCTATGTATGTTTCACGATAACTCTCGAACCATTGAACTAATTTTGATGATATTAAGAATGAGTGTAACAACTTTTCATAGAATTTTTAAGCTCGTTGGGCATCAAAATCGGTTCAGCCGTTTCTGAGATAAACACACATATAAAATAAATATAAAAAAAAATTATTGCTCTATAACTTCCGAACCGTTAATCAGATTGAGGTGAAACTTTACTTTGTACGGGATAAAATTGGTTTATCCCGTTTTGGAGATATTGTGTTGAAACCTGAAATGTGACAAAAAACTATCATAGTGTTAACAACGGTAATATTTCCTTATATGAAGTTGGTACATGTATTGTATATTCGATATACAAAAGTTGCGTTTCAGTTAATTTTTAAAATCACTCATAATATTTTTTACAAATATGTCACTAGAGGTCACTGATACGAAAGTATTTTTTCTGAATAACACTATGGTTATTTTTTTGAGTTATATAAGAAATGTTATCTTATTTAACTGACTTTAAAACAAAAGAGCGTTAATTATTCTGTGATCCAAAAATTATTTTCAGTTTTGGCTTAGTTTGATTGATGCTGGCTTATTTACTAAATTTAGCAATTTGTTGAGCGAACTTTGGTTTAATAATTATCGCTGTTTGTCTGTGCTTCTGTAGTAGTATTAGTAATAATACCACACTTACAAAAGATCAGCGGCAACCAAAGCTCGCGTCCGCAGGCGAAGCCCTCTGGACTTCATGACTCTAGATCCCTGCACGTGACCCCTGGGTAGTGCTAAATGAGCAACACTTGATTCCTTCGGGTTTTGAGGTCTGGCGGTGGCCTCATGTAATTTCCAAACACTGTTTAGTTCGGTGGGAGAGCTTTGGCTCGTATGGCTGGCGACCACCCTCACGTTGGAGTCTGCCGCAAAGCACCGTAAGGTGTGTTCCGTCTGTATACGTGAGAGCCATGTCCCCCCTCCGATTGTCGCAGCCTTAACAGTCATCGGTCCGAGATGACCTGCGGCTCGCTTAAATCCACTGAGCGTGCTTCTCTGTCACTGGGGCCAGGGAGACCCGATGAAACGGTTGTCCGCTGGCCGCCCGCTGGTACGAAGAGGGCCCGAACCCTGGGACATCCCTACTGGGGAGGCTGCCCTGCCACCAGTGTTAAAAGCCTGCATACCGGTCGTAGTGCCGGATTGGGAAGCCGGTGTGGAACACTGCGGTCTGTCTGTGGGTCGGATCGGGGGCCCTTCCGTCCCCCGTGACAGTGAAGCACACAACTCGGTGGCTTTTTTGCGGGCCGCGGTCTCGCATTTGCCTGTGTGGCTGTTGTGACTGTGATAATCCAACCATTATTCCCTTAAAAACACACCCATGGCTATTGGAAAAATAAGGAATAAAGTTTGTACAGCGGCACCCCCTTCCACATTAGTTGTGGACTCGTGCAACATTAGGGGTCTCCACTCTAATCTTAATGCCGTCCATCACCATCTTGAAACGGCAAAGCCGGCCCTATTTTTCCTGACGGAAACACAAATATCAACCCCGGCCGACGTATCCTACCTAATGTATCCCGGATATAGCTTGGAACACAAATTTGTGTTCAAAGCTGGAGTGTGCATGTTCGTCCGGGATGATATTTGTTGTCGCCGTATTGACAGCCTAGAAGACAGGGACCTGTCGTTAATCTGGGCGCGTGTAGACCTTGGAGGCCACACTCATATCTACGCGTGCCTCTACAGGCCCCATAGCGGAGACAATGAAACCGACCGGCTGCTTGGGCACGTTCAAAGAGGTATAGACGACATTCTCCAGCGGCTTCCATCTGCAGGGGTAACGGTCCTCGGTGATTTTAATGGTCATCACATCGAATGGTTAGGATCGACCCATACTGATTACGCGGGGAAGGCTGCCCTCAACCTCGCTGCGGCGTATGACCTCACCCAACTAGTTGATGGACCTACTAGGATTCCAGACGTTGACGGTCATACCCCTGGCCTGCTTGACCTTCTGTTGACCTCGAACCCGGAAGGTACCACAGTATCGCGTCGGGCTCCTTTGGGAAAATCAGACCATTGTCTGGTACATTCCGTGGTTCAAATTTGTCCGACTAAATACACCCGACCCTCTGGGACTCGTCGTGTCTGGCATTATAGGTCGGCAGATTGGGACGGACTGCGAGAATTTTACGCGTCCTACCCATGGAGGCAGTTATGCTTCAGTTCAGACAATGTCGATAGGTGTGCGAATGCTGTAGCCGATACGATTTTGCAGGGCATGGAAAGTTTTATCCCTAGCTCGGTAGTTCGTGTGGGCGGCCAGTCTCAGCCCTGGTTTGATAAATCTTGCCGGGAGTCATCCGACCTCAAACAAGCGGCTTTTAAAGCCTGGGCTGCTACGCGCGACTCAAAGGACCCGGCATCTTCTGAACTAAAGAAGCTATTTAATGCTGCCTCCAGATCATGCAAGAAAGTAATTGCCGCAGCGAGGTTTAGGCATACGCGCAGGATTGGCGAGAAACTAATCAGACATCCCTCTGGGAGCCGTGCTTTTTGGTCTCTTGCCAAAGCTGCGCAAGGGAATTTTTGTCGTACCTCCTTACCATCCTTGCGCAAACCCGATGGCTCACTAGCTCATTCCGCAAAAGAGAAAGCCGACCTCTTGGGCTCTCTTTTTGCGTCGAATTCTACGCTCGACGACGGGGGAAAGACACCACCAACCATTCCTATTTGTGAACACGCCATGCCTGAAATTCGCATTACACAATGTTCAGTGCGGCGTGCTCTTTGTTCCCTCGATGTCAACAAGTCTAGCGGGCCAGATGGTATCCCTGCTTTAGTGCTACGTAATTGTGCCCCGGAGCTGACGCCGGTTTTAACGCGCCTATTCCTGCTCTCTTATAAAACCGGAAAAGTACCATCTTCATGGAAGGTAGCCTTTGTTCATCCTATTCCCAAGAAGGGTGATCGCACAGACCCATCCAACTATCGGCCTATTGCTATTACCTCTTTGCTCTCCAAGGTGATGGAGCGCGTAATTAATACGCAGCTTCTCGGTTATCTAGAAGCAAACCAGCTTATTAGCGATCGTCAGTACGGCTTTCGCCACGGCCGCGGTGCTGGTGACCTTCTGATATATCTCACACACCAATGGGCAGCTGCCATTGAGAGTAAGGGGGAAGCATTAGCAGGCAGTCTAGACATCACCAAGGCCTTCGATCGGGTTTGGCATAAGGCACTTCTATCGAAGTTACCATCCTATGGGCTTCTGTGTTATCCCCTACTTTGTTCCTTCTGCATATCAATGACATGTTACTTTCTGGTAACATTCATTGTTATGCGGATGACAGTACGAGCGATGCACATTACAATGGTCGTGCGAAAATGACCCCAGCAACCGTTGCAGAGAGCAGAACTAAGCTTGTGTCTGAGATTGATTCCACCCTCGAGAAAGTCTCAGAATGGGGTGGTGAGAATTTAGTCTCCTTTAACCCTTCTAAGACACAAGTTTGCGCATTTTCTGCCAAGAAAACCCCTTTTACTGTAGCGCCTCAATTTCAGAACACTCCCCTAACGATCTCTAAAAGTATTGGGATCCTAGGTGTCGAAATATCGAGCGAAGTCCAATACCGGGGTCATTTGGAGAATAAAGCCAAACTGGCGTCTAAAAAACTTGGTGTGCTCAACAGAGCGAAGAAGTTCTTTACACCGGGTCACAGGCTTTTACTTTACAAAGCCCAAGTCCGACCACACATGGAGTACTGCTCGTTTCTCTGGGCTGGAGCACCAGAATACCAACTCCTTCCACTTGACTCGATCCAACGTCGGGCTGTACGTATTGTCGACGATCCCAAACTTACAGACAGATTAGAAACACTAAGACACCGGAGAGACGTGGGCTCTTTATGTATGTTCTATCGTCTCTACAACGGGGAGTGTTCTGAGGAACTTTTCAATTTGGTGCCACCGTCACGATTTTACCACCGCACCTCGCGTCACAGAGAGAGAGCTCACCCCCATATCTTAGACGCCTGGTATCCAAAAACCACTAGGGCATCACGTTCATTTTTCCCCAGGACGTGTCAGATGTGGAATAAGCTTCCAGCTGAGGTGTTTCCTTTGCGCTACAACATGGGGTTCTTCAAAAGGTGTGTTAATAGGACTCTAAAAGGCCGGCAACGCATAGACGGCACCTCCGGTGTTGTATGTGTCCATGGGCAGCGATGACCTTTTACCATCAGGAGGCTCGCTTGCTCGTTTGCCGATTTATAACAATAAAAGTAGCTTTACGTAGATAAATAGAGAGTTAGAAACCAATGAGCAGCAGCAGGAGCGTCTTTCGCAACTAAAGGAATATGCCAGTATTTTTCGTGCCAACGAGAGCTCATCGCAATACTCGCAGCGCTTTCCTAACGTGAAAGAGAGTTTCGTCAGCAAGAAACCTCGCTCGAATTTTCCCAACGCTTGTGTTCACAGAGTGAGCACGCAAGGGAAGCACAGGAGCAGTAACTATACCCTGAACGCTTTAAGCGCTTGCGCTCAATGCGTGAGCACGCTGTGGAGGTTCGATAGCAAGAATTCTTATCAGAACGCTCTGGACGTTTACGTTCTGTGCGTGAACGAGCTAGAGAAGTGCGCGATCAGGAATCCTCTCCTTAACGCTCCGAACGTTTGCGCTAAATACGTGAGCACGTTAAACGGTGCGAGCACAAGAACCGTTTCTAAAACGATCTGTTGTGTTTATGTTCTGTACGTGAGCAAGGGAGGTGCGCGGTCAGGAATCTAATTAATGATTATGACTCAAGAAAAATCGCAACTTGCCAATGAAGAGGTCGCCTCATTTGAGGATGCATTACGGTTGATTCCATTCAACGAAACGGTTTCTTCATATAACAAACTAAAATCACTGAACAGTCCTGTGGCTTCAATTGCATCAAAAAACAACAATGCAACAGCTTCAGCTTTAACATAGCACAGTTGCTAAAGCTAAAGCTGATGTCGCACAAGGACTGGAAAAAACACTTTATCTGGCAATAGGTAGCAGGGTACCTATTGCCAGATAAAGTGTTTTTTCCAGTCCTTAAAAGGGTAAAATCTAATTTATGGGTTAACAAAGGGCTGGAAAATAATGCTTTGGGCTATGTGTGCGATATTATATACGAGCCAGGGTTGCTCCACTACAAGATATGCCAGTATTAATTTGTGTACAATTTGAAAAATATACTGGACCTCAAACAACACGGCTCTTCCACCCATGACCCGGTCGTGGAATACTGGCCAAGTGATGTCATGCTCACGAACGTAATTTCCACTGTTGCTTGCCTAGGCAGTAACTGTGTACAAATTGCAAGGACTTTGGATAAAGTAGTCGTAGACATTGGCGTAAAAGAGTTGGCGGTCGGATTAACTTACGTTGCTCTTTCAAAATACAAACGTCTTACGGATATTGTATTTGATCCAGGTTTTGATTTTAATCGCTTGGAAAAAATTTGATAAATGAAACTTTTGCTGCTTAGAATAGAAGAAGAAAGAAGGTTGGAAAATCTGTGTTCTGCAACGGTATTGAATCGGTAGTGGATAATATACTTATTACAGTTTCTATAAATCACAGTTTCATGGGACATTACTATTGATTCAGTAAATTCACATAGGTATTATATTTTGGAAATATAATCGCGAGGTCTAAGTTCACGGCGAATTACTAGTAATAACTAGTGATGTGCCGTTCCCAAATTCCCGTGTCCGGGGAACGTTCCTCATTCCCGTTTACGGGAATGTTCCCGGGAACATTCCCAATTTCAGGGGAACGTTCCCGTCTCAATTTTATTTTTTCATCATATGAATGTTTTCTGCTATAGGTAGTTAAGTATTCTTAATATGTATATTCATTAGCAGATCAAATATCAAAATAATTCATTTTTAACCCATAATTTTTAACCTATTACCAAGAAAGTCGGCAAGTTTAAAGGGCTAATTTCATACTTTTAAATAATTGTATAACATATTAATGACCATAAAACAATAAAAATGTTTTTTTTTCTCGATTAATAAGATGTATATCCTATGGAAACGGGTCTCGTTCCCGACATCAAGGAAACGTTCCCGGCAACAAGGGAACGTTCCCTAGAAATTTGGGAATCGAAAAAATTGTCTGATAAATAAAATTATAACTTTCCCAGACATTTCCAATTATTGGGAACGTTCCCTCGGGAATGATTTTGGGAATCTGGGGAATGTGGGAACATCACTAGTAATAACATAAGTTTGTGTATTAACTTTGGATAAAGTGGAAGTGCCTTGAAAACAATTCAGTGAAGTGTCGTATTCGTCTGGGGCTACATATGAGCGCTCATAGGGTAGCGTAGGTTTACCAAGTTTCTTCGTCACGGGTCCTGTGGCCTGTGGAAGGCGCGGGACAGTCGCCGAGCGGACGCTGGACAACTTATAGACCGTAAGTTTTAGTAATAAGAATTACGTCTTTTGTAATTAGATGAATTACTTGAATATTTTTTGTCTTTAGCTTATAATTAGGTTGTGGAAGGACCTTATCTTAGGGTGGTAGCAGAGCTGCATTTGGTATGTTTGTATGTTTGTTAGTTCCACGTTGACGGAAGTAGTCGGCCGGGGCGACATCCGCAGCAACTCATTTTGTCATCATCAATTCTGGAGGCAAATATCCTTCTATCTCAAGTAAAGAGGATTCAAGAAGCTCTTATAGACATTGTCACGGACGTCACTCATGGTCATATCGACACAAGACTGCTGTCCCCGGAGCAACTGCAGCATCAGCTGAACATCATCTCAGGACAGCTTCACGGTGATTTTACCTTGCCCGTCGACAATAACAGCATTAGAGATATTTATGAACTTCTTAGGGTTGCTGTTAGAGTTATTTCTAATTATCTCATTATCAAAATTAAGATACCGCTCATTAGTAACGATATTTTCGAACTTGATAAAGTTATTTCTGTACCCAATAATTCATCTATTCGAATCATGCCTCTTCAGCCCTATATCGCGTTTGGTCTAAAGAAAGACGAACGGGAGGTCACGACACGACAAATTTGGTAACGATAAGGGATATGGCTGACTCTGAATTTATAGAATAAAGAGCACCTCTCTGATGCAAAATTGGTCTGCCTGCGTGGAGTGGTTGCGTTACTTAGATATGGCGCCTGAAAAGTTGGTTATCGTGACCAAAAAAAAAATTATAAGGGATATGGCTGACTCTGGTTTCACAGGATTAAGAGTATCTCTCTGATGCCAAATATGTCGGTCTGCCTGCGTGAAATGGTTGCGTTACTTAGATATGGCGCCTGAAAAGTTGGTTATCGTGACCAAAAAAAATTATGATACGGTAAATGGCTGACTCTTGTATCACAGGATGAAGAGCACCTCTCTGATGTTAAATATGTTAGTCTGCCTGCGTGAAGTGGTGGCGTTACTTAGATATGGCGCCCCAAAAGTTGGTTAGCGTTACCAATAAATGAAAAGGTAAATGGCTAATTCTGGTTTCACATAATGAAGAGCACCTCTCTGATGCTAAATATGTCGATCTGCCTGCGTGAAGTGGTTGCGTTTCTTAGATAGGGCGCCTAAAAAGTTAGTTACCTGGACAAAAAAGAAAATTATAAGGTAAATGGCTGATTCTGGTTTCACAGGATGAAGAGCACCTCTCTGATGCTAAATATGTTGGTCTGCCTGCGTGAAGTGGTTGCATTACTAAGATATGTCGCTTGAAAAGTTAGTTATCGTGAACAAAAGAAAAAAATAATAACGTAAATAGCTGACTCTAGTGTCACAGAACAAAGAGTACCTTTCTGATACAAAATTTGTCGGTCTGCTAGCGTGAAATGGTTGTGTTGTGAAACTTAGATATGATGCCTGAAATGTTGGTTATTGTGACCAAAAAAATGGTAATGCAAATGGCTGACTCTGGTTTTACAGAATGCAGAGCACTGCTCTGATGCTAAATATATGTCAATCTGCCTGCATGAAGTGGTTGCGTTACTTAGATAGGGCGCCTGAAAAGTTAGTTACCTTGACAAAAAAAGAAAATTATAAGGTAAATGGCTGATTCTGGTTTCACAGGATGAAGAGCACCTTTCTGATGCTAAATATGTTGGTCTGCCTGCGTGAAGTGGTTGCGTTACTTAGATATATCGCTTGAAAAGTTGGTTATCGTGAACAAAAGAAAAAATAATAACGTAATTAGCTGACTCTGGTGTCACAGAACAAAGAGTAGGTACCCCTCTGATACAAAATTTGTCGGTGAAGTCTTGTTTGTTTTGTCGGTCTGCCTACGTGAAGTGCTAGTGTTACTTAGATATGGGTATGGCGCCTGAAAAGTATGTTATCGTGATCAAAAGTAAAATTATAAGGTAAATGACTGACTCTGAACGGCTGCATAACGAGCAAAATACATCTATCGTTAGTATCTGATATTATATATACATGCAGCAGTTCACAATTGTACTAACAACAGTTTTGTCAACTTTTCAGAAGAGCATTTAATTTAGAAAGTTTTCTAAAGTTTAGTCCAGAACGGCACAAAAATAATTACAATTTTTTAACGTCTATTCAACAGTCTAGTCCTTTGACTGCATTATATCCAAAAATTGTGGTATTACTTACTTACTTACTTACTACGGTGGCATTATAGTTGTCTAATTTCAAAAATAGTAAAATAAACTTTAGTCCATTTGTGCACTAAACCTCATTATGTTAACAAGCAAATATTTTTTCAAAACTAAAAAACACTTCACCCCCAAACTACACAACCGATTTCGATAAAAGAATTTTCTAAATCGGTGAAGGCACCTTCAAATAATCGGTAAAAAATTATGCACTTGCATAACTTTAACACGTGTGTAAATGTTATAAATGCGTATGATACGCAACACTGTGAAATTTTGTTGAAATCAGTCAATACTTGAAGATTGAATTTATAAAAATAAAATTCCGGCGTTAACAATAATACCTTTCATTGTTAACGCCGGAATCTTAAAAAGTACAACTGTAACACTAAGTTTTTGGTAGAAAGAGTTAATTTATCTGGTACTAAAAAAGTTAAAATGGAAAATTTTGTAGTTAGTACATTTGTGAACTACAGCATCAATATTAGGTTGACATATTCATGTGTTTGTATGAACGCACGCTACTGTATCTAAGTAACGCAACCACTTCACACAGTCAGACTGACATATTTAACATCAGAGAAGTACTCTTCACCCTGTGAAACTAGAGTCAGTCATTTGCCTTATCGTTACTTTTTCATCACGATAACCAACTTTTCAGGCATCATATCTAAGTTTCACAACACAACCATTTGACGCTGACAGACCGACAAATTTTGTATCAGAGAGGTACTATCACGGTCTTTTTTGCATGGATACCATAAAGTCGATTTTTCTGTGAGGGTTTGCACCTGGACTCACAGAATTTAAACTAGATGGCGTATTCACAAATTAAAAAAAACAAAAGCTCAGCAACGTGCATCTGCAAAATATGATTTTTAATTGGCTTAAGATAATTTGTGATGACATGAAATAAAATAGTAACTATAGCAAAAAACAATATATTTTCGATAAAACATAGCTTATTGATTTTTTTTAAAGAAATACTAGCGCCATCTTAAGATATAATCCACTCAGTTGGCGTTGAAACCCTGCTCAAACGATTTTGCTGCTATGGAAAATTTTCTTCTGATCAGTTCTGCATGGAAAGCATTAGGTTTACTTTTCTGTGAGGTTTTGCATTAGGAGCCTCAGAATAAAACTAGATGGCACTGTTCACAAAAAAAAATAACAAGTTATCCTTTCATTTACTAGTAGATCTTATTTTCACTAATGTTGAAAACAGATAGATGAGCTAGTGGCGCATTGTTGACGTATGAGCCGATTGGCAGCGGTTCGAATCCCAAGTAAGGCTTAATTTAAAAAATAAGAAATAATATAATAATTAATTGTTTTTTATTTTATATAATTTTTTATAATATAAAGAAATATGATAATATTTTTTTATTTGGTAAAATGGAAACATCAACAAATATTTTCCTTACTGATTAACGTTTACAATTGCAACTTTCGTGTAGGTAGATAAGAAATAAAACAACATTAGTAATATTATAGTCTTATAATGAATACAATTTAACTTATAACCTTTCGCTAAATACACAACATAAGTTTTTTAAATGTTTTGCCTACTTATATATAGAGTTAGTGTAGTATAGTTTATTACAAAAATTCGTTTTGCAGATATATATATTGACTAAATGATTTGATATAATATGATTTTAAGGTTTATAGCTTAAGTATTCGTTCCCAATCGAGGAAGAGATTGAAGCTAAACCTCAAATCAATAACAATTTTAAGACCGGATTGTAGCTACCATAAAAAATAAAAGACAATATAAACATTTGTGAAAATGCAGAAAATAATAAAAATCACTTAATATAATAACATTTTGCTATTACAAAAAAAAATATCCTACTTACGCTCATTTTAAACACAATATATAGCTATCCCGG
This sequence comes from Acrobasis consociella, assembly GCA_963555685.1. Lineage (NCBI taxonomy): Eukaryota > Metazoa > Arthropoda > Insecta > Lepidoptera > Pyralidae > Acrobasis > Acrobasis consociella. The sequence goes on from OY743127.1 coordinate 6,531,593, forward strand.
TCTCAGCTAATAACTTGTATAACCGCCATTTTGATCGATTCTTTCAGCACGTCTAAAATATTTACACTATTTGCTCGACTGGGTACTAAGTTAGTAGTTAAGTTCTCCTGGGCCTGCGGCACTCATCCATACCCCCCATATCCCCCACATGTTTACTGTTATACGACCAGATTCACAGTTAAGCACAACGTGATCACTATTATAACGCGTATTATTCCTATGCTACAGCGTGACTCACCCGTGTTGGCTAGATTTAAGTCTTCTCATCACTGAATATGACGTTACTCCAGTCGAAATTTCTATATTCCAAAGCGAACTCTAATCGCGCTCTTTTATGGGTTTCGGTTAGCAATGGCTTAATAGCATGTCGCCGATAATGCAGACCTTTACTATGGAGAGCACGACGCACCGTTCGTAAAGATGTGTCAAACAATCCTGCGTAATATCTGGTTGGGATAAAGCCATTTTCCTCATAACCTTGCACCATGAGTTCTGAGCTAATATGGGGTCTTCTGCCGGATCTACTGCGGTGTTCCAACGAACCCTCCTCTTGAAACCGTTTTACCCATAAAGTGACAGTCTTTATCTGAAAAAGGAATATATGTTTTATTTTTATGTTTCAATGGCCATGCGTAGTAAAGTAAATAACAGAAAGTGAATTCAATCATTTTTTTATACTTACGTTTAAGCCAGTTTCTCTATAAATTTCAGAATAATTAAGGCCTTGCATAAGCAAAGCTATTATTTGGGCCCTCGTAGCCATATCAATATTCAAACACGAACTCATATTAAAATAAATAATTAAAACTCGTTTAACGCAATCGTAACTGAACTTACTCAAAGAAAGTATAGAACGTTATGATTTAACAAAGATATCATTTTTATAAATCAATGGTAAACTACCTTCAATTCTTTTGAGTTTTTATTTTAGTCGCTTACAATATCAACCTTCATAAATAACTACAACAGGATAAACAGTAGGGTAATTTTAATCCTCTGCATAGATACGCATTGGTCTAATGATTAGTGGTATTGAAACATAAGACAAATTTTATGCTACCGAGTTCGAATCCTAGCTAGCTGTCGTTTTTCTGCAATAAGGTTTTTAATTGTAATAGGAGAATTTGTGATAATATTATAACTAGCAAAGAACGAGACTTGAATGAGCCATGTAAATTATTTATTTTCTTATTTATTTCCAATCCAACTAGCGCCATCTATGGTATCTAAACCAAACCAATACATAAGTTTTTAAAGAGAGCGTGGCGCAAATCTGCGCAATCGATTTTGTTATGGAAATATCCATGCAGAACTGACCGCAGGTGTACTCTTTGTTCTGTGACACTAGAGTCAGCTGTTTACGTTATTATTTTTTTCTTATGTTCACGATTATCAACTTTTCAAGCGACATATCTTAGTAATGCAACCACTTCACGCAGGCAGATCGACATATTTAGCATCAGAGAGGTGCTCTTCATTATGTGAAACCAGAATTAGCCATTTACCTTATCATTTATTGGTAACGCTCACCAACTTTTCAGGCACCATATCTAAGTAACGCAACCACTTCACGCAGGCAGACCAACATATTTAGCATCAGAAAGGTGCTCTTTATTCTATAAAACCAGAGTCAGCCATATCCCTTATCGTCACCAAATTTGTCGTGACCTCCTAATCTATATGACTTTTTCCTATCCAAAGCAGATATTCAGTCATGCGTTGACCTCACAGAAATCAAAATCTTATGCTCGTTACATTTGCCTATCGACGATCTAAAATCAAAACAATCATTTTGCGACATGACGCGACTGAAACTCATATGTGTATAACGGAAACCAATTTGTGTCAAAAAAACTGGAGTAAACTACATCATAATAATGACTGGCTGTTTTCTTGCTGTTCTACCTGCTCTGTGCGTATCTACTGCGCGACTAAGGCTGGAGTTCATCAACAGTTTGTTAACTGTTAACGGGCCGTCAAAGTCATTTAACAGTCCGGTATAGTTTAACAGTGTTCACCAACACCTAAACGGCGATAACGTCCGGTTAATCAGCCGTTAAGTTAATGGAGCTTTAATTCGTCGATTATCTCTTGATTACGCCTGATTTGACAGTGTCATTCTGTCGTTGTCAGTAGTCAAGTCACTAGAATATAGGTTAGATCGGAGCCAGCACATGCAGTATCTTATCAAAAAAATCTTTTATAATGAACACCGCAGTTGACTTTATTTTCGGAAACGATTATCTAAAAACTAGCTGTACCCGCGGATTTCGCTCCCCGTGGGAATTTCGGGATAAAGAGAACTCTATGTCCTTCCCCGAGTCTTAAACTATATCCATACCAAATTTCATTCAAATCGGTTCAGTAGTTTAAGCCTTGAAGAGGTAACAAACAAACGAACAAACAAATATACAAACTTACTTTCGCATTTATAATATTAGTAGGATAGTAGGATAGGATGGGATGCTGAAAGATTTGCATTGGGTGTGGTGGATGGAAATTGGGAAATCCCTTATTTTATTGGAATTCAAAGCAAAAAAAACAAGTCTAGGAAGAAAAATATTAATATTATATTATATAATACAACTACAAGTAATTCAATACTTCATAATACATTATCACCAATAAATCAATTGCTTTTAGTACAGATTTTATGCCTATAGTGATCACCAAATATCTATGGGAGACTTCAGTGGTTTTAAGGTACTACTGCTCATCGTATAATTCATAAAGTTACTGCAGCAGTAGTCTCATACTGTCATCGAGGTACATAAAGTTTCCACAGACATCCACTGAAACGAACGAAACCACGCCATTCAATTTCTGCGTATCAGTCCACGCATTCAATTTCTGGGTATCAGTTGCAGCATCAGTTTTCTCATTTTCCACTGTATTCCTATATTTAAACACCAGTTCCGATAGTATCCTTTTCTCATCATCAAATCTTTTTGTCTCCACTGCAGGAGCACGACCCTCTCTGTACCATGAGCCATATTTGGTCAGAGTAGCCAGAGGACTTGGCCTACTCTCTCCTCGCTGATCAGACGGTTTGGAACGGTTTCATGTTTATAAGCTTTGTTCAGCTTATATTTCCAAGTCGCCTTTTACGACATACACGGGAAGACTTGGAGTGGTCCCATTCTACTCTGCCGGAAACCACACGGCATTATATCCTTTTCTCATCAGTGGTGAAATTGTTGTCTTTATTCTTGGCTTCCATTTTATGTAATTTTCACAATAATTCACAAAATAAACAATAAAGAAAATCAAATACCACGCTAGCTACTTTGACATCTGACTGACACCAATAATGACAACCGAATTATGGTTTTCAGTACAGAGGTGCTATTTTTCAAACGCGGAGTCACTAAACGAAAGATTTTTTGTATGGAAAAACCATTCGTTTAGATAACTCCGCGTTTCAAAAATAGCACTTCAGTTCATTTTTTCGCAAAAAAGGTTCAATTACGTAATCGACGTTTTATTTTGCCTGGTGAACACTCGTTTTCATAACGGCCGTTTAAACAGGCGTTACAATTTGACGGTCCGTTTACGTAATCGACTCTTTAGACAAAGTCGGTGAACTTGAGTCTAAGATGACGGTGCATCGGTTGTCAGGAAACGGTATAATCACTTTGGGAAGAGGTTGCACGATAAAAGGATATTTATTCAGTTTGCATGCTCATAACAACTTTTGTCGGATTATGAACCTTCAACCAAATGTAGTCATGCCCAAACCTTCGATTTTGAACTCTATTTTAAACACTACGGTGCCTGGGATTAGAAACATACGGAAGTAATCATAGATTCGTAGTACTGAAGAGCCAGCTTGACGAGCTGAAGGCGCAAGAGATACAACCTCTGGTCATACATAATATTCATCACTATACGGTGCTTTACTCCATTATTGGAATTTCAATCATCGTCGCTATCGTATTCACAACACTGAGGATACGTCGACGATGCCGGACTCACCGTGTCACCGTGTCACCGCACCGCGAGTGTCAGTGATACGAGGGCTGCACTAAAAGTATCGGGACTGAAATATTTCCATTGTTCCTGGCATAATAATGTCTTTATAATTGAAGACCTCCGGATGAGGTCGAAACATTTCGGCAGTAGCTGACTCTATACGTGAATTACCCGTGTTTTGATATTAATAATGAAAACTTCTGTGTTTTGTTAATCGAATACCATATATTTATTTTTTAAAAAAGAACGCGGCCTTTTCTTTCGGTCTTGTCAAACTTGTAAAGTCGGTGTGAAAATGGAATTGACTCGAGAAAATTCAAGAGCGATGATTTATTATGACTTTCGAAGTGTTTAATGCCTAAACAGTGTGTTAATCAGATGCTTTTTGCTTTTGGTGATGAAGCCCCATCTAAAACCACAATTTATAGCTGGTTTGCGGAATCTCAACGTGGACGTGTCAAGCTCTGTGACAATCCCAGGCGAGGTCGCCCAAAAACTGCAATCACCCAAGAAACGTCGATGCCGTGCGTTAGTTGATCGAGAAAGATCGACATGTCATCATACATATCGATATATGTCGAGACATATCGCGAAATTCAGGCAACTCTAGACATTGACAAGAGTCAAACACAATAATCTTTCATAAACAATTAGGAGTAAAAAAGTTATTTCCCGATAGATCCCGCAATTTACTCTGTGAGGAGCCATAAGCTGCTCGGGTTACTTGGTGCGCCCAAACTCTCGAGATATTCCATGGAGGATCTTCAAATGCTGTATACAGCGTCGTATTTAGTCGAGACGAATCCTGAAATATGCATACGAACTCGAAACAAAAAACCAGTCACGAGTTCGGGTGTTCAAAAATGAGTTAAAGCCAACATAAGTTGTTCGTTCACAGAGCGTTGCAAAAAAGACGGTGGCCACGTTTGTCTCCAAAACCGGCCATGTTGCGACTATTCCTTTTGAGGGATAAATAACAGTCAATGCAAAATGGTATGCTAGCATTTGTTTGCCGCAGGTCGTCTCTGAACTCCGTAAAGTGAACTGCAACCGCCGCATCATCCTCCATCACGACAATGCGAGCTCCCATACCGCCTACAGAACAAAAGAGTTTTTGGAGCAAGAAAACATTAAATTATTAGATCATTCGCCGTACAGCCCTAACCTAAGCCCAAATTTTTATTATTTTCGTCACCTGAAGAAGCTGTAGACACCTACAAAACGGCTATTTTGAATACCCCAACTTCAGAATGCAATGAATGCTTTAATAATTGGTTCCATCGAATGGAAAAATGTGCCAAATTTCAAGGAGAATACTTCGAAAAACAATAAACATCTTTTCAACTAATAATGTTTTATCACTTTTAATGATTCCCAAAATTTTCAGGGCACCCCTCCGTAATATTGAAACGATTCAGTTAAATAAGGTGAAAAGTCAATCCGTGCAAAGTGTGTGTAGTTTCGATATGGGTACGTCGCCTACGTATCCGCGCCAATCTTATTTATAATTATTTAACTAGTTTTAATAATTATTTAACTAGTTCAGTTGACTCATACTAACACCATATTGTATTTCATCTTGTATCACCTAACGATCAGATAAATCATTTAATTTTAAGTTTATTAGTCAATATATTCTGCGTCTTTCTCGCCGAGATGCCAAGATGTTTAATCTATTGAACAATAGTTATAATAAGTAGATCAGACAAATGCGGACTCAGTAGTTTAACGTCATTTATACATTTCGAGAAATCATATTCATCATCAATAAACCAGTCTATTTCAAGTACTCAACTTAGGTGGTATAATTTCTAAACCTCTCTCCACACCACCAGAGTGATCAGCTCACTTCATCCTCATATCATCAAGTGTAGACGTGGCGATCAGCTCTTACAAAAGCAATTTATTCTATTCGCAAAATCCCTATACACTGAGCAGCAATGGATCAACAGTAAACAATAAATTTAATAAGTGGAAATAAGTTATACTACGAAAAGTATAAAAGTTACCTTTGGGCACACATGTCATCACTACTTTCTTCATAACTTTACTGGCACACTTATGCGTCTTTATATGTTCTGCATTAACGTACTCCCTCAGACCGGCAATGGCATACATATGCTCCACGTCTTCTACACAAGCTGATGACGTCGCTATAAAATATTCACTAACAATCGCCCCTCCACACAACCAGGCAGTGTAGTTCTGTTTTGATATCGGCGCTTTGACAAAATACGCCTGAAACATCACGAGGTTCAATGAGTGCAATAGAACTTTGTGGTATCTATACTAATTGTATTACCAATTAAGATTTTTTCAACACACTTGCTCATAAAGTGGCTCTATGGTCACCGCAATTAGGCACATAATGACACCCATAATCAAACTGTGACTTTTTCATTGCTTAACTCACTAGTGTTTTATAGATTTTTTTTAAATTTTATTGATTGAGTTGCTTTGTTCTTATTGAAAAAGTTTTTATTCAAAAAAAGATCGTGCTCAATAGCACAAACAAAACGTGTTTAATAAGTAAAACTTTCACTCAAATATAACTTTTGTTTTCTCTGTAATAAAAGAAAACTTTAAATTCCCCATTTTGTACTTGGCAGAATAGGCGCAAATCCTATGCGTGGAAAATAAAACAAATACCTCATCTCTTTAGTCTGTGGCCGATCGCAATGCGCGCGCATACGAAAACTGATTAATTTTTACCGCCATAGCGAAACATTTTTCACAACTCGTTTTCACTGTTGAAATTATAGTTATTTATTAATTAAAATGTCTACAAGTACTAGTTACGAAGAAAATGATTTATGTTGTACACCGTCCGATATAAGATGTGAAGCCCTTAACGTTATACAAAGTTTACTACCTGAAAACTCCAAGGAAAAATATCTATTAGCGTACCAAAATTTCATAAAATTGCAAAACAGCAAGAATACGCATTCTTTTTCATAAAAAAGTGTTCATGGCGTACTTTAAATAATTATCCTCTAAGTACAAACCTAGCTCTTTGTGGTGTTTATACTCAATGTTAAAAAGTACAGTCCGAACAAAGAATGGAGTGGACTTAAAAACATACTTTCATTTGTCAGCTTATCTAAAGAGACTATCCGAATTAACCGATGGATTTAGAAGCAAGAAATCAAAGGTTTTATCGTCTGACGATATTGAAAAATTTATAAAAGATTCCTACTGACGAAACACCAAGTACATCCAATGATTGGATTTCACCTACCTAGTAACACGAATAATGAACCACCTCAAATTACAATAGAACATGAAAGTATTTCAATAAATAATCTATCGATGAGACCGTTATGCCATCAAAAACAGTTAATTATAATTTTACTAACTGCACATTTACTAATTGTTTCTCTAAATGAACTTTTTATTTACTAAATAAAATGAGTTTTTATTGTTATTTTATTCACAAGTGTGTTGAAAAACGTCGTATGATACACGTGTGTATTGATGATTACCGTCCTTGGCTCTCTTAAGACCCTCGCCAACGGCTCGGGTCTTAATGGCGCCACGGCGGTAATCACCAATGTTACACACTAGTACCATAATGTACTATTACAAGATATCACGCTTTGCCAATTTTATAAAATTAAAAACCGGCCAAGTGCTGGTTAAACTCGCATGGAAAGGGTTCCGTGCAATCCCAAAGTCAATCACATTTAAATCCTTAAGACGCCAGTTAACTGCTATAGTCCTATCTAGTAGTGTTTTATTTATTTATTAAAAACTTTATTGAAAGAAAGAAAGAAAGAAAGAAAAGCTTTATGACTTGACCACAATGGTACAGAAGGTGAACTTAATGCATTCTCTACCGGTCAACCTGTAGAAAAACAGAAAAAGTTAATCTAATTGCGATAGGTGCTTAAAGATGTACTGAAAATACACTATATACTAATACAAATTTACTTAGATACATATGTGATCATGTTTACTTATATACGTGAACTATTTTCCGTAAGTGAACGTATTATAAATTATAAGATAAGATAAAATTTCTTTATTGCACCAACTAAGTATGACAATAATCAAAAGTACATTTGAAATATAGTAGGTACAAAGGCGGACTTATCACTAAAGTGATTATATGAACTTTACCACTTTAATTTTTATTGATTGAATTCTTATAGGTTTTTCTGTAATCTACAAGTAGTTACCTGTATTTTGTACTTCTTTCAAAACTTTAGGTTCAGTAGTTTCTGAGATCATCAGGGTCAAATGGTCAACGTTCGTCTTCTTTCATGAATAAAATGAAAACTATTTATTTGAAAACAATAACATAAATATATTCGAGGTCCTCTTGACTAGCCCTTACATTTGATATAAACACAGAAAGGTTTGCAAAACTTATTTTTTTTAAATTACTAATGTGTCGCCCGAAAATGACTCCTATTTAAAAAAAACATTTATTTACTTTGCAGTATAAACCTATGATTTTTTTTAATTCTTACCATGTATCGTTTGTCTCCACGCACAACGTGTCCGTTAATTATTCTTCGACTGCTATTAGTAAATATAACCACTGGAAATTTAATACAAATATACACTTAATAAATTGAAATTTATTTCACTGATTTTGGATGAAAAGAGCCGTATTTTTTTAGAAGATTTTAATTGAATTGCGATGAGAAGACGTTCACAAGACTACCTCCCTGCTGACTAAGGTGAAATCTAAAATAACAAATTTGGTTATCACAGAACTCACCGCGTAATATGAAAAAAGTAAGCAATAAAGCAGTTTTAATCATTTCTGAAAAATTAATAATATAAATATAAAAAAATATACGAGAGTGTGAGAACTGTTGGCCTCTAGCTAAACTACATTCCTGTATTGTGGTAGCTAATTTACAATAACTATCACCGTCGACTATAATTTATCTATATTATTTAGAAAATGATCAATAAAACATTTAAGTGCAGAAAGAGGGAATAACATTTATTAGTTTATTAAATTTCTATCTTTGTTTCTTTTGGAAATGGAAATGACTTGACAATTATTAATATCACTATAAATTTTGGACATTGAACTAACTAAAACCACTTTTTTTTACAGCGAACCGATAAAGTTTCACGGTCAGTTACTTTTCGAGAAGTCGTAATTTAAACTACCAACGTGGTTCATGGAAATCACGTTGCCTTATTAATTTTTCATCCAATTATATCGAAATAAGATATTATAGTGCAAACAACTGATTGAGTTTGAAATTAGCATGAAGTCGACGCGAGACGAAACTTATTATAAACAGAGAAATTACTACACGTTTATACATGTCAGCCATAAAAAAAACGACGGGTTGCACTCTGGGAGTGCCGACAGAAGTGAAAACTTGAATATTAACGTTGTGCATTTTTGATATTTTGGAATGGTTAGGGAATAATTTTGCACGAATTGCTTTAATTATCAGTATAAAAGTACTCTCATTTATGTGGTAGAATACAATATTTATTTATTGGGCTATCGTACACAAACATGACATTTTATTAGCACGCTGTAACATAAACATACACGAACATTCGCGCAAGCGCCCTGCGCCGTCTTACGAATTTTCGATCAGGGTCACGTGTCCTGACGCGAGTTTTAGATTTTTTACCCATTCCAAAAAAAGTGCACAACGCCCGCTAAAGAAGCTTTCACTTCAAAAAACGACGGGTTGCACTCTGGGAGTGCCGGCAGAAGTAAAAACTTGAATATTAACGTTGTGCATTTTTGATATTTTGGAATGGTTAGGGAATAATTTTGCTCGAATTGCTTTAATTATCAGTATAAAATATTTCAAATCTTTTCTGAACCACAGTCTGTCACAAATGTCACAAGCATGACCAAATTCATTTTCAACAAAATCATTTTCAAATACACAGCAGTATGGCCACTACACAGACGGTCGAGCCATCAGCTGTCACCATCCATGGATGCGCGTAGCACGCTGTTACATAAACACACGCGAACATTCGCGCAAGCGCCCTGCGCCGTCCTTCGAATTTTCGATCAGGCCACGTGTCTTGACGCGAGTTTAACATTTTTTACCCATTCCAAAAAAAGTGCACAAAGCCGCTAAAGAAGTTTTCAATTCAAAAACCTCTTACACTACAGAATATAAAGATTAGAAGGTCACGACAAATTTGGTAACGATATGGTAAATGGCTGATTCTGGTTTTACAGAATGAAGAGCACCTCTCTGATGCTAAATATAATAATAGGACTGCCTGCGTGAAGTGGTCACATTAACCTTTTCAGGCGCCATATCTAAGTAACACAACTACTTCTCGCAGGCAGACCGACATATTTAGCACTAATTGATGCCCGCGACTTCGTTCGCGTGGACTTTAGGACTCCGGCATATCAATATGCTCACCAGGCTGAAAAACTTTTGCTAAAGCGTCATTAATGTATATTTCTAACAGTTTAGCTGGACCATTATATTTTTGTTTGCATCAGGTGTTCTAGATCTTCGAGTTTTATACCTAAACAATCAAATTTCCAGGTAGCATTTATACGTGATTATGTCGTCCGTTTACGGTACTGCTCGACGTAAGAGACGTCATGTCTTGACGTCGGGGGGTCCCAACAGATGACGTCAATTTGTCACAGCCTCAAGACGTCAGTTTACAGACGTTAGAGAGACGTCATATAGGGACGTTACTGGGCCGTACATATTAGGACAGCCACTGACGTTGGAGTGGCGTCATATACTGAATTCATAGGGACGTTATTGTGCCGTACATATTAGGGCAGCCATTGACGTTGAAGTGACGTCATACACAGACGTTACTAAGACGTACACTTCAGGAGTAGGACCTACGGGAGCTGTCGTGCTCATGATATGAACAGTGTGTTTTGTAGAAGCAAGCGATTTTTACTTTTAGTAGGCGGGTATCGGTACCGCCGCACACTGATATGAAAATTTAACTACACACAACTGCTGACTGAACTCGATTTATTGGGAATATGCACCAAGTATTAACATACATACTATCACGTCTTTATCCCTAATGGGGCAGACAGAGCATTTTGGGTCTTGCGGCTCTATGCAGAGCCTAGGGCCGCAAGACTCAAAAGCCACTTTTAGCGTCATGGTGGGCGAGAAGATGAAAAAGAAATCAATACAGTGACGGGTTGCTAGCCGCATCGCCTGTTAAAATGATTCGCATTTTTGCCCATTCCCTCGATCGCCTTTTACGATCTGCGCGGGAAGAGAAGCAGCTGGTACATTCTAAGTTTTTTCGTTTCTCCCAGACCAGCATGGGAGCCCAGACCAGCATGGGAGGAGACAAGAATGTACATAAAAGAAAATATAACCAGTTTTAATTTTGAAAAGCGCCTTCTAGGGATTCTCTAAGAAACTAACATTTGCATACAATATTACTCAAAATAACAGGTTTTATGGTTATGATTAGAACTTTTACTTAATGCTATTTACGTCTTAATATTTTACGGGATGGATGGAGTCTAAAACTGCCTAATTCAGAGAAAATAAAATTAATTAACAAATTTGACTACATGAATTTGGACGGCGGGTATTATATAAATTGTAAGAACACACTTACAGCTGATATCGTTACCACGGCAATATGCTTTCCGTAGGTTGTTTGGGGGGGGGGGGGGGTAGTTTGTTAAAAAAGAGAATCGCCCTGGCTATTGAATGAACTAACGTGCTGGCAAAACTAAAATGGCACTTAAGCCTACGCTGCGCATTTAAGCTCTACGACGGTTCTAAGTTATTGGTCAGGGGCCCTAGATCAAAAGGAATGCGTAACCCCAGCAAAATGTTGCGCCGTAGAGAAATAAGAGTATTACAGATAGTTGGTTCATAGTAAGCCTCAATTTGTTCAAATATAGCAAAATGTGTTCATGTTGTATTTTCAAAGTTATTCGAGAAAAACTGATTTTGCTGGAGTAACGTTACCCCAGCAAGATTTTTTTTTAAAAGGCGTTTAGCCTAAAATCAAGTATATGGAAAGAAAGCTCTTAATGAGTTGTAAATGTATACCGATAGCAAGATGTGTTCATCTTATACTTTTTGAGATATTCAAGATTTTGCTGGGGTAACGTTTTGCAATTTTCAATATCTCGAAAACTGTTAGTAGCAGAAATTTGAAAAAAATACTGTTTATAGGCCTTATTATGTTCAAATTTGTCCGGTTTACTCGTAAACTAGTACATTTACTAACAAATAAAAAGCAGTTACATATACGTGTATATCATACCTTCTAACGTGTACAAATTCGGATACACAAACATTACGCGATATGAAGATATAAAGGAATTTCATCGAATTCCTAGTGGTGTGACTTTGGCAATCAAATACGCTGCTGTCTCTGAACACAAATAAATAAACTATAGTGAACATGTGTGTTCATTTTGTTACAAAACATGCCTGAAAGTTTCGGCTTCAAATCTCGCATGGAATAGAAGTTATTGAAGAAACAACAAAATATCATCAATTCTACTATAAACCGACTAAATAACAGAGGCTACGAAAAAGCGGCCGTTTCATACTTGAGCGTAACCATCTCAAATAAATGGTATAATAGTCTTTTTTTGGTAGTACAGTCGCATACAAAAAGGTTCTTGCGTTTTGTGGATAAAGAATATACATGAGCATGATTTTTTTTTAATTCAAATTATTGTTTTACAATAATTGTATGCTATAAAACTTAAACTAGGAAAATCACATAAATTGCGTATTATTTAACAAGTGTACTTTTATCACTAATTTCACATATCACCTTTTAATCTTTTACATGTGAGATTAATTAATACTTTACCAGTTATCATAAAACAATTATAGGCGGAAGAAAAAATGCAAGAGCACGGCAGTTCTCACACTCACACTGATGGCGCTTGATTCGATTTCCGATCTACATACTTGTGCGCAGCCTGGGCATATGTTATGCACATTAGATCAAGAATGAGTTTAAGCGATAAAACATTCTTTATAAAATATAAAATATTGCGGTGACGAGATTTTTTAGCCTTTTATACGAGTGTCGATTTTGCAATGATTACTACAGAAACTTAAAATTTTAAAATACTTATTTTTTTTAGCTAAACTGAGTACCTACAAGTTTTATACATTTTGATAAAAAGAAATTATATATTGACATTTAAGCTTTTATGTTTATATTCTTAGCAACATTACCTGTTCTTAGTAAAAAATACTTAGTATACAACATTTCAAATATTATAATCTTATACCTTTAAACGAGCAATTCTTGTATGTATGTATGTATATATATATATTTATTTATAAATTTCTGTGATCTCGAAAACGGCTCTAACGATTTCGCTGAAAATTTGTATATGGGGGTTTTCGGGGGTAAACAATCGATCTAGATTAGTTTTATGTTTGGGAAAACGCGTGTTTTCGAGTTTTCATACGTTTTTCTTTCCACGCAGAATATGGTCCCTAATTTCGGCGCGCCGACCGCCTTGATTTTAGCTCAGTTGTTAAGGATACCGACCGCTAGAAAAAGTGTTATGGGTTCGAATCCCACTCGGTGACTTACTTTTTTTATTTTTTATGTTTAAGTTTATATACAATTTTTTATTTTGCATTGTTTTTAGACAAGTTTAAAAAAAATTTGTTAATGTTTTAGATAACAATATATATTTCTCATAAATATGTCTTACATTTAACTATACTGATTACGTGAATAAGATTTATGCTTTCGAGTTTTTATTTTATTGAGAATTTGAGACTTATAAAGCAATAGTGCAAAACGAAAAATTTACCAATATTTACCGATACAAATTTTAAACACAGTTTTTTGGATAGTTTTTGTGGCGCCATCTCTCGGATGATGCTATAAAAACTAACTACTACGCCTAGCGCACACGAGCTGTGTAATAAGAGAAAATGACAATAGATGGCGTTACTCCGTGACAAATGCTCTCCGATATGAATATCGAAAACGGCAAGAAAGAGTGTTACGGGTTCAAATCCCACTCGGTGACTACTTTTGTTTTTTTTTTTTATGAACAAGTTTATATATCATTTTTTAATTTATATTTGATTTTAGACAAGTTTAAAAAAATGTAGTTAAGGGGCCACCTGAATTTTACGGGGTTCAGCGGCGCCCTCATTGAAAATAAATTATTTGAAAGGAAACGGTGATATCATTGAAAATTTCGACTTGATAAAATCCTAGATAACCCTTTTAACTATTTTATGAACTACTGTTTATAATTTAAAGTGCGAACGGGAAGCTTTTCTACGTACATTAGCTAAAAGTGGCTGTTTTTCGCAAATGTGCGTAGAAAAGCTTTACGTTCGCACTTTAAATTATAAACAGTATCTACTATACTATACAGATAATAACTACAGCGAAATAAAATTAATAATCTAATGTTTTAAAAAGACTTACTTTAATTATAACCACAGATTGTCCGTCGGGAATGTTTTGAAATATTGTCTATACGTTGAGAAATGTAATAAAACGCGATTGGGGGCGCTGCGTTCGCTCGGCGCCCTTCACGTTTATATATAATTTTTTATTTTGTATTGTTTTTAGACAAGTTTAAAAAAATGAAGTTAATGTTTGAGAAGTAACCGAGCAAAGCTCGGTCGCCCAGGTACTTAGTAATTAAGTTAACAAACTATAAACAAGTAAATGAAAAAATAAAATTACTTAATTTTTAAATACACTAGCCCAGCACAAAACAGCAACGTCTCAGGTCTCACAATGGCATGGCTTGACTAACATGACTCATGGTAAAAAAAGTATGCCTGGGCTTCGCGGCGTTGTAAGAAAGAGACGTCTACATAGTGGCAAGCGGGACAGAACTGTAAAACAAACTTCTTGTGTTAGACACCGTGACATGTGTTCAAATTATATGCATTTCTATATTGATATATTTTTGTTCTTTTACAAAAGGACTCGTGCATCGCAATCATCTATTAATTTACAACTTTTATTAATAAAGACTTAGTTTTAACTATGTTTCTGGTTACCTCATACTATTGACGACAAGGAATTTAAAATCTGTCTCGTAGATAATAATAAAATATAAAACTCGTATTTATTGCTTTGTTTGATTGGGGGATGCGACATTTATTAATCTATCCGACATACACTTCCATAGAGTTGTCAACCCTTTTGCCAAAAACTAATAAGTATGAATTCACACCAAATAATACTATAGTAAATATGCTTAAACCATTTTAAATATCGGCTACATGAATATAATTCTGCTCGACTGTACTTTTTATCGGTTACGAGGGCCACACCGAAAAGATCGGGAATAGAATACTTAGGAATAAATTAGAGTAAAACCTTTTTGGTGCTTGAAATGTAGTATTATTTCGAACACAACTCCATTTTTTAATTTTAAATAAAGTAAAAAAGAAAAGTGTATTGACCATTTGAATTTGACAAGTCGGTAAGAAAAATGGAGCTTACGCGGGAACATTTTCGTGCAATAATTTTTCATAACTTTCGTCGAGGTTTATCTCAAGAACAATGTCTCGCCGAGCTTGTTTCTATTTATGAACTTGAAGCACCTAGTAAAACGACTATATATCGTTGGTATTCTGAGTTTCGTCGTGGACGTTCCTCTCTTACCACAGTCCCTTCTACTGGTCGGCCAAAAACAGCGGTAACACAAGATAACATCGATGCTGTACGCCAATTAATAAAAGAAGATAGACATGTGACATACGAGCAGATTCGGGTTTCTCTCAGCATTGGTATGACAGCCATTCAGACCATTTTACATGATGAACTGGGTGTCAAGAAGTTAGTTTCACGCTGGGTGCCCCACCGTTTGACCGAGGAACAAATGTCGGCTCGTGTTAATTGGTGTCGGTCTGCTCTGCAACGGTTCAATGGAGGGAGCTGAAATGCAGTTTACAATATCGTCTCTGGTGATGAATCGTAGATTTATTCATATGAGCCCGAAAGAAAACATCAATCGGCAGTTTGGGTCGTCGAGGGTGAGGTCAAGCCAACAAAAGTTATTCGCTCACGCAGCGTGTCGAAAAAAATGGTCGCTTCGTTTGTATCGAAAACTGGTCATGTGGCTACGATTCCTTTACAAGAACGAAGGACGGTTACTGCTGATTGGTACACAACAGTTTGTTTGCCGGAAGTCATGAGAGAACTTCGTTAAATTAATCCGAATCGTCGTATAATCCTTCACCACGATAATGCGAGCTCACATACCGCACGCAAAACAAGCGCGTTTTTAAATTTGGAAAACGTGGAGTTGATGGACCATCCTCCGTATAGCCCTGATCTGAGCCCCAAGGATTATTTTACATTCCCAAGAATTAAAGATATGCTACGTGGTCAACGGTTTCACGGCCCAGAAGAGGCGGTCGAAGCTTACAAATCAGCTGTGTTGACTGTATCCACTTCAGACTGGAATTACTGTTTCAATAATTGGTTTGATCGAATGCAAAAGTGCATTGACTGTCACGGAGAATACTTCGAAAAACAATAAAAGTAAACATTATTATATTATCTTTGTACTTTTTTCTATTCCCGATCTTTTCGGTGTGGCCCTCGTATCATGTTGCTAATATGCGTAGGAAACCCGCAAGTACGAAAAAGCGGCCGTTTCAGGCCGCTTTTTCGTAGCCTCCGTTATTTAGTCGGTTTATAGGAGAATTGATGATATTATCTTGTCTTTTTAATAACTTCTATTCCATGCGAGATTTGAAGCCGAAACTTTCAGGCATGTTTTGTAACAAAATGAACACACATGTTCACTATAGTTTATCTATTTGTGTTCAGAGAGAGCTGCGTATTCGATTGCCAAAGTCACACCACTAGGAATTCGATGAAATTCCTTTTATATCTTCATATCGCGTAATGTTTGTGTATCCAAATTTGTACGCGTTAAAAGGTATGATATACACGTATATGTAACTGCTTTTTATTTGTTAGTAAATGTACTAGTTTACGAGTAAACCGGAATTTTCCGATTTTTTTAAATAATAAATCACTTCGATATTTGTGGATAAATCGAAATACTTATATTCAAACAAATTTGAACATAGTAAGACCTATAAACAGTATTTTTTTCAAATTTCTGCTAATAACAGTTTTCGAGATATGGAAAATTGCAAAACGTTACCCCAGCAAAATCTTGAATATCTCAAAAAGTATAAGATGAACACATCTTGCTATCGGTATACATTTACAACACAATGCATTACACACTCTGCTGATTATTTGAACATTATGGCAACGTATGGTCTACAACAACTCGTAGATTTACCAACCCTAGAAGAAAGTTGCATAGACCACTTCATGGTTAGAACAAATAAATCAGCAAGATCTCTTGTTTTTGAACCTTTCACGGACCACTCTCCTATTCTCTTGTATATTGAAAAAAGTAAAATAAGTAAAACTAAACCGCTACAATATAAGAAACAAACTATCAACTTTGATCATCACGGAGACTCTGATAAACAAAAGTTGGGGGGATTTTTATGGTATTTAAGATACAAATTTAGCAACCAATTATTTTATAACAGATATACAAAATCTAATAGAAAACAACACCACAATACAAATTGTATCTAAAAGCAAAAAGCCACTCAAACCTTGGATCACACCTGGAGTTGTAAAGTCGATCAGAAAAAGAGATAAATTACATAAAAAATCTAAAATAAACTTAAAAGACGAACAACTAAAACTTAAGGACATTAGATATAGAAACATTTGCAATAAATTATTAAAAATTCTAAAAATTCAATACTATAAAAACAAATTAGACCTTTCTTCAAAAAACGCTAAGCAAACGTGGAAATTAATCAAAGAGATTTGTAACACTGATGACTGTAACGTGCCAACAAATGAACTTCTAACTAATAAAATATGCCCTAAAGAATCTCTTAACGATGTCACTGGATACTTTATATCAGCTGGTAGAAATTTAGCAAGTGACACTATAAATAGGCTTGGAAAAAATATTGATGAACTGGTTAAAAAAGCTTAAAGACAAGGGCCACTGCACTCTATGGCATTTCATTTGACAGATTCCCAAGAAATTTATGCAATAATTAAAAACTTAAAATCATCCTGTGCACCAGGTTATGACAACATGTCAACCAGTTTCCTAAAAACGTATGCGGAACAACTAGCAGGCCCAATTGCACATATTTGTAATTTAAGATTTCAATCAGGAACTTTTCCATCGGTTCTTAAAAAAGCCATAATTTGCCCTATCCACAAGGCAGGTGATAAAAACATTCCCTCCAACTACAGACCGATTGCGTTTCTGCCTTCGTAATAGACTCCGTAAATTCTTAGAAAACAATAATATACTTTCTGACAACCAATACGGTTTCAGACCTGCCAAATCAGCTGAAGACGCTGTTTTGAGACTGACCTCATTAATTACATCGTACCTAGAGGATGGTGAGGTGACAGATGTCTGGGACTATTCCTTGATCTCAAAAAAGCGTTTGACACTGTTTCTGTTTCAATATTATTGACACGTCTTGAGAATATCGGAATTAGAGGTACCACACTGCAATGGTTTAGAGATTATTTGACTGATAGGAGACAAGTAGTAAGAGTCGGTGAGCACTTAAGTGATGAAGCAATTTGTGAATACGGAGTACCTCAGGGGAGCATCTTAGGCCCTACGCTCTTTCTCCTATATATAAATGAAATGTGTCACTTAAAAATTCCAGCAGCTGATCTTATAATGTACGCAGATGACACTGTCCTTCTCTTTCATGGTAAATCCTGGAAACACATTAAAGAAAGCACTGAAACAGGTTTAAGAATGGTTGGCAAGTGGCTGGATGAAAACTTACTGACACTTAACACCTCTAAGACGAAGTATGTGTGTTTCTCAAAAACTAAGGCAACCAATCCTGGCCTACATTTTAAGTGTAAATTGCATGCAGAGGAATGCTCTAACAAGAAGGAATGCAACTGTGTAAACCTGGACAAAGTTTCTAATATCAAATATCTAGGAGTCGATATTGACGAAAACCTTAATTGGAAACAACATATAATAAATCTGTCAAATCGTGTCCGGAAGTTAATGTACATTTTCAGGATTCTACGTTGTTACGCTGATGGAAAACTACTTCTACAAACATACACCGCTTTAGGACAATCTATTATAACTGTATTACATCATGGGGCGGTGCTGCTAAGACGATACTACTTGAAATAGAACGAGCCCAAAGAGCTGTCCTTAAAGTTATGTTGTCTCTATCCTACAGATATCCAACTACCATGCTTTATAACAGGACTGGAGTACTTTCTGGACGTAAAGCGTTCATTTTCCATTGCATACGGCACTACCATCGTTATAATCGTCCACCACCACAAATAAGACAAAAGCGTGTAAATTATTGCCAAGTTCCCTTAGTTATTGGTGCATTTGCACGAAGAAATTATACTTATCTAGCGCCAAAACTATATAATAGCCTAGATAATAAAACGAAAATTATGAATCTAAATTATCGTCAACTTAAACAACCGATATTAGACTGGATGAAGGTTTTAGAATATGAGGATATAGAAAAATATTTTAAAAGGGTTACCTAGTTAAATATTAATTTATATATACATTAAACCCCTCTCACTGACCCACAAAATCGCATAAACATCCTCACACACACACTCTCACATACACTCACACTCTCACACTATATACACGCAAACACTCACACACTTTCAAACACAAACCAGTTTAACTTTTTATTCTTTTTATCACTTCAGTTGTTATTAGTACTGGAATTAGAAACTAAATCTAATTTAAAATCCATTTTTTTTTCGTAATTTTAATTATATAGACACGAAGTGTAAAGTTCAAACTCAGATTGGGAAGGAACTTTCTCCTTACATACAGGTTATGCCAAGTTTAGGAAAAAGGACTGTATTTAATTATTGTAAAACTGTTTTTGATCAATATTATTATTATTATGTATCTCCTTTGAGATTCACGGGTCTTTTCACCCCGGTCCTTTGAGAGGCTTGCGTGGGGATACAGATCCAACACGTAGAGGCCCTTTGGAGAAGTTGTTGTCATGTGGCGCTCCCGCCAAAACCTATTCCTGGATATACCTATGAAAGGTGTACCCTTGAATAGGTTTTGGCAGAAGATATACAAATTATTATTATTATATTAAGAGCTTTCTTTTCATATACTTGATTCTAGGCTAAACGCCTTTTTTAAAAACTTCTTGCTGGGGTAACGTTACTCCAGCAAAATCAGTTTTTCTCGAATAACTTCGAAAATACAACATGAACACATTTTGCTATATTTGAACAAATTGAGGCTTACTATGAACCAACTATCTGTAATACTCTTATTTCTCTACGGCGCAACATTTTGCTGGGGTTACGCATTCATCAAAAGACTACGCTACGTGTTATATTCTTTCCCTCTTTCCTCCATCTCGCAAACCCTTACGCGTGATAGTAGGATAGAATTTAGAGTTTACGTTTGCAGGCATCTTACCTACGTACCTTGAAGAGACTCAAGGACTTTTGTGGATGAAACTAAAAAAAAAACACAGTGTAAGTAGAATAATCTGTATTTAAGATGCAATAAAGGACAATGATTAGGGGCCATGTTTTTTTAAGACCATAGACTTAAGGACATGGGAAAATGATTTAACCCTTTAAACGTCGGACGCCCGGAGCGGGCGTCTGATGTATTGTTTCACTATTGTGTCTGCACTGACAACGTTTGAAGGGCTAAACCGTACTTTTACTAAAACTTAACAGGTGGCCAACTTCACAACGTCTTGGCGTCTACCACCGATTGTTTATCACCGATTCGGTTCCGCTGACTTTTTCACTGAATTGTATCACTAAGTACATATTAGTTTTTTCTTAAAAGTCTTGAACAATAAAACGTCCCCGTGGGGACGAGTATGGTAGGTACTTACGTCCATATACTGACCCTAAAGTTTCGTCAGTAAAATGTCCTCTTGGCGACGTATATGGTACGTCCTGATATTAACCCTAAATATACGTCAGTAAAACGTACATTTTGTGGCGAATATGGTACGTCCAGATCCTGACCCTAAATAGACGTCACTTTCCGATACTTGCCTCTGAATTGACGTAAATACGACGTCCTGCTCAACGCTGACCCTAAACTGACGTCACTTTAACGTCTGCTCTCGACGAATAAATGACCGACCTTATTATGACCTATGAGTGACGTCGCTTATACGTCGCTGACGTCAGTTTGCTACCTGGCAAGTTCATCAGGCTGAATAACTTTTGCTAAGACATCATCATCATCAGTCCTAGCCATGGTCCCATTTCATTTGGGGTCGGCTCTCCATATCTTCTCGCGCCAGTTTTCCCTATTATAAATCATGTCAGGGGTTACCCCCATCGTCCTCATATCTTTCTTAATGGTACTGGACCAAGTCGTGAGGGGGCGTCCTCTGCCTCTCCGTCCTTCGGCTATATTAATCACTTTCTTCGTCATGTGGTCATCATCCCTGCGCTTTACATGACCGTACCACCGGAGTCTGCTTTCTCGCATCTTGTCTTGAATGCCGGCCACTTTAAAAGAACCACGGATGTGCCTGTTCCTAACCTTATCCCGCAACGTCACGCCACCCGCCCATCTAAGCATCCGCATTTCCGCACAGTGCATTTTTTGCTCTTCTTGGCATCGCATTGGCCAGTACTCCGCACCATACAAAAGCGCAGGTCGGACGGCGCGCTTATAGATGTTACCCTTAACTTTCACTGGCATTTTTGGATCGCAGAGCACACCTGTCAG
Source organism: Acrobasis consociella (assembly GCA_963555685.1). Classification (NCBI taxonomy): domain Eukaryota; kingdom Metazoa; phylum Arthropoda; class Insecta; order Lepidoptera; family Pyralidae; genus Acrobasis; species Acrobasis consociella. Next base: position 6,553,305 of record OY743127.1, read on the forward strand.
CGACCTCCATTTAAGCCACCCCGCTTGGATCCTACTGTTAATGTCTTCCTTGGTGTTGGAGTTGTTAGTTATCATGGATCCTAGGTACCTATTTAAACTTGTTAACCTTGTTAAGAGGAACACCGTCTATGTGTGGAGGGAGCGCATCTGTATCGGCACCAGTGAAATTGCAACACATATATTCGGTTTTCTTTCTACTCACTCTGAGTCCTCTGCTTTCCAGTCTGTTGCACCACGATGTAAGTTCGGTCTGTAGCTCCTCTTGGGTTTCGCATGCAAGCACGATATTTTCTGCATATAAGAGAGTCCATGGAGCTGGTCGTTGCAGATCTTCAGTGACATAATTCATTACGGTGTTAAACAGCAGAGGGCTAAAAGTAGAACCTTGGTGCACTCCCACTCTGACATGAAACTCTCCGCTCAGACCCGCGGGGCTACGAACTCTAGTGGTGACGTCGCGGTACATGTCTTTTATAATATATATGTACTGTTCCGGAACAAGATGCGCTCTTAGGCCCGTCCTAACTTTTGCTAAGACGTCATTTTTATATCTTTTATAAAAGTTTAGCTAGACCATTATGGTTCTGTATCATGTGTTCCATTTTCCAAATTCAATTATAGCCTATATGTTTGTAGTGATCTCAATCACGTTACTTAGTTTAATTTAGATTTTTCCAAAATTGTTATTTACATAAGTTCCTATTTACAAATGTTCATATTTACAAAAAAGTTCCTATTTACAAAACAAATCTAAACTTTTATTTATATTATTTAATTTACAACTTTTATTTATATTATTTCGACTGATAACTTCTAGTCATTTACATAGTGTTATATAATTTACGTTCTGTATTCAATCAATATACGTTTACATACTCACTGGTAACATTACTATAACTTAGACTAATAAATTATATAATAAACTACTTATATATAATAAACTAAAATAAGAAGGTATTGTCGGGGAGCAACCAGACAAATTGATAAGCTCCGTATTATGATTTTTGGTTTACTGCAGCACAGAGCGCAACCGGTTTGATCGCTGGCCGGCCTGCCTTGTTAGCCGCACCGCTCCTGCGCCCGCGCAGGACCCGCGTTCGCCTTGCACGCTCAAGCGCCCGAGTAGGCACAGCGAACGCCAGTCTAAAAACAGCTTTCGTCGCGGAACGCATGCCATTTGACTTGCTCCTTGATAGTGCGCGCTAATTATCTAAATACGTGTTATCATTTGCCTTGAGCTTTCCCTATCCTCTTTCGCCTGACTGCTCTGCACCTTCTGCATCAATTAAGAATTACCTCATTGCTTCATGTTGATAAAAAAGTTTCATTCAAATCCGTCCAATATTTTCGGAGATTAGCGTGTACAAACAGACAGATTTTTTATTTTATTTTTTACTATATTAAAGTCTCCATCGCCCCTTTTTTTTAATATATTCAATGTACAGACACATTTTTTTACTGTTTTATTATACGTAGAGACCATTATGTTTCTGAATCAAGTGTTCCAGACTTCGATTTTTATACCTCAACAAAAAATGCTCATCAGGCTGAACTACTTTTGCTAAGGCGTCATTTTTATATTTCTTGAACCATTAAGTTTTTGCAACAGGTGTTCCAGATCTTCGATTTTTATATCTCAACAAAAAAATTTCATCAGGCTGAACTACTTTTGCTAAGGCGTCCTTTTTATATTTCTTATAGTTTAACTGGACCATTATGGCTCTGCATCAGGTGTTCCATTGTCCAAAATCAATTATAGCATATATGTTGCTCCGGCTTAACAGCTGCATAACAAAAAAAGTTTCATTCGATTCCGACCAGTTTTCCTGAGATTGGCGTGTACTAACAGACAAACAATCGCCTATAGAAAAATTATCTTTAAACTTTAAATGATGATGACTTTTTTATCTGACAACAGATTTCGATGAAACAAAGCATGTATGTTGCTCAGGGATGAGCTTAATCTTTTAGTGAAAACCGCGTAAAAATCTGTTCAGAAGTTTTAAAGATTAGCGAGTACATACAGACAGACAGACAGACAAAAAAATCCAAAAAATGTTTTTTGTGTTCTGTTAATCGTTTCTTATCGCCCACATCTATTATTTGTAATTTTTATCAAATGTACAGACATGCGGTTCCTACTGTTTTATTATGTGTATTGATAAGAGAGGTGCTCTTTATTCAATTAATAAGCAAACACTTGCATGAAAATCGTTTTAGTCAAGTATTTTATCAATTTAAATTTATAATTCTTGTCATACAGACAATTTAACTGGTACTCAAATTCTTACTAGCCGTCAATGGGGTAATATCAATCGTTACGTTGGCTATCCCGTAGGGAAAAGAGGGGTTACTTGCGGTCATTTTATAATACTTTTGTTGTTATTTAGAAGTATGGCTTCCAGATTGTCTTGACTTTCGTGAGGTTATCGCAAGCTAGACACAAATTTGAAAGAGTCAGCTGTTACACTCGGGCTGCTATATTGAAATCTTATCCATGGTATAAGCTCAATACTCCATGAAAATTGGCGGAGTAGTGATTTACTTGAGAATAGCCGTATAATCCTAGTAGAGGTCTATGGTGAAATGTAAAAATAGCTTAACCTGAGAATAAATGTCGTAATTCTCTGGAATAAAATTTATTCTTGTTTGGTGAAATCGAGTCTTCTGCCAGTGTGAACATAATTATTTGTTCGTGATCACTCAAACATACATTATAACAAACGGTATCGTCTACTACTTTACTGTAACTCGAGTATCTTTAATAGTAGTTTCATGAAATAAAAGCGTAAATGTAACCAATAAAATATTTGATGGGAACATAAGACGGTCAAAAGGTTGCCGAGAAAGGAAAACGGGTGGGGTGAACGACGAGTTTGAAAAAACTTACTCAGGTATGTTCTAAGGATCACTATCTATATGCATACAAATTTATAATATCACATAGCATACTGGTTTAATGCACAATCGTTTTTAAGCATAACGTCATTTCGCATAATGGAGTATGCATAATAATTTTAAGCATAATGTACCTGTTAAAATTCATAGAGACAATCACCAGTTCATACTCAATGTCGACTTCGACACGAACCTTTTTTAGTGTACTCGGCCACCGATAGATGGCGTTGTAAAAAACTTAAAACGCGATATGGTTTGTTTTCTAATATTTCTTATACTGTTTGCTTGACTATTGTAGTTCTGTCGCATTTTTGTACCACGGCAGTGGTAAATGCATCCGTAGAAAGGAGTGTGTGTGTTTTATTGTGGAGCCCTCTAGTGATCAAATAGAAGTTTGAACAAAATTTGGAATATCGCTTTTTTTCAGTATCGAATCGAAACTATATATCGATTTTGGATATCGGTTTTTGAAACACTATATTTTCTGAAACTATATATTGACGAGTACCCATACGCTTTTTATTTACATCGCAACGGAAAAACACTATATTCATGTCGTATGTTTCGTAATATGATTTTTGACTAAGTTACACATACTTGTTGAATGAATGCAAGTAATATGACTATAAATAAAAGTAATTGTGTCAAGTGCGTCAACTAATAATAGTAATAATTTCTTCGCTCTCTAGTTCAAGGCCATAAGGTCGAAGTGCAAGGCGCGCGGACGGCGGGAGAGGCGCGCTGGCGCGGCAGTACGCAAACCGTTTCGGCTACTGTTGGCTAAGTTCGGGGCAATCACTCTGCCACTCAGCACTATTCATTCGTTTCGATTTGATTTGATTCTCACAATTCGAACGATATTCCATCGCGCGCGTATCGCTGATCAAATTTGGTTCGGATAGTTTTAGCAATATAGTGTTTCGTACGATATATAGATTCAAGTTTAAGCCGATATCGGATTTTCGATATTGTTACAATATATAGATTCAATATCTATATACGATTTGTATCGCCCACCCCTAAAATTTGGTGCCGAAACGCGGGACATTCAAAAGGACTTATGGGACAATTCCAATAAGTGGTAGTGGTGAGTGCTAAAAATCAAGTGAATTTGGACCTTAAAACTGTGAGTAAATGAACTTATAAAAATTAGTAGTGTTTGGACTTGTAAAATTTTCAAGAAATAATTTAAAATTTCAAAGTAAATTCATTCACTTAGAATAATTCGCTAAAAAGTGTTCAGACGGGGAACCTATGCCCAAAAATTTTACAAGTGTTAAAAAGACTTAGAAAAATTTCATCGAACAATCCATCGACTTAGAAAAATTTCGTTCAATACTCCATCGACTTGTAAATTTTTCAACGAGCATTTCATGAACATAAAATTTGGACGAACATTTTATCATCGACTTTGAAGAATTTAAACTGTCATCATGAGTGTAACTAGGTCAATAGTTATTCAAAGAGAAAGACTCGCCAAGTTATTGAAAGCAGAGAGTAATTATAGAAAAAGTCCAAAGGAAAGAATCACACGAGGTTACTTAGAAGCAAGATTGGAAACTGTTGAAGCATTATGGAAAGAATTCAAAGAGGAACATTACAACATGTTTGCTTTAGCAACTGTAGAAGATCTCAATAATAAAGAATACTTTGCAAAGGGAATATACGACACATTTGAAGAAACTTATACACAATACAAGGGTTGTTTGAAGGAGGTTCTTTGTGGAATGGCTATTTGGGAGGAAGCTCAAACGAGTTCGCAAGTTCAGTCTGTGGGAGAAAAATCTAAGTCGAGTGAAGTCAAATTACCAAAAATCGAATTGCCAAAACTCAGTGGTAAATACGAAGACTGCCAACAATATTTTGATCTTTTTACTTTGCTCATTCACCAAAACCGTAGTTTGTCTGATGTGGAGAAACTGCACTACCTTAAAAGTACTCTATCAGGCGAAGCCGAAGTTCTCATTAGAAATTTACCCACCACTGACTTTAATTATGACGCTGCCTGGAAAAAATTGATAGCCCGATACAATAACAAAAGATATAATATAAATATAATGCTCAAGATGTTATTCAGTCAAAAACAAATAATGAACGAATCTGCCTATTCAATTAGAAGCTTGCTGGACACAACAACATCGTGCATCACATCCATCAATAACTTGGGAATCGAGACAAACCAGTGGGGCGTAATCCTAGTCTTCCTAGTGGTGTCCAAACTAGATAATGAATCCCTTCGCCAGTGGGAAATCAACATAAGTGGAATTTCATCTGATGCCTTGCCCACGTGGTCTGATCTGGTCGTATTTCTGGAATCACGTTTTAGGACACTGGAGATGATTGACAGCGGTAAACAAATTTCTAAAGCTCCTCAACACAAACGTACAGAGAAGGTCAAATCATTCGCAGCTGTTCATGACAACACTACGAAATATCAGTGCATTATGTGTTCGGGGGATCATGTTCTCTATCAGTGCAAGAGCTTTGGACAACTAACGCCACGAGAGAGACAAGAGTTCGTACAGACCAAATCGTTTTGTTATAACTGTCTAGCACCCACTCACTCAGTGAAGAAATGTCGTTATACAACAAGTTGCCGCAGATGTGGTTGACGACATCACTCCTTGCTTCATCAAGAGAGAGAAATACAGAAGGGGCTTTCAAATGATTCGGAAAACAATCACGCACACACACAATCACAGCGACAAATTCAAGGAGATAATCAACATTCATCACCCGATCATGGAGTGAACGTCGTTGCCAATTTTGCTAAGAAAGAAACGTCATCAAATCAATCAAGTGACATTTAAGACCTCTCTATATTTTTTAATATTTAAAATAATAAATACTTCCTTTTGGAGTATAAATTTAATGGTAAAATACAGTTAAAAAGGATCTTTACCTGCTAGTGTATTGTCTCCTTTCAATATCTCCTTCAATCATGGAATCACTTCAAGAAACAATTGGCACACATGCAGGAACAATTTAACACAAAGATGGCGAATTTCCAATTAGAGCTACAAAATGCTAATCCTACACCAACTGTTTCTTCACTGGTGAACGACTTCACAGCCTACAAGAAATCAGTCACAGAATGGCTGGGCGACTTGCAGCGGCAGGTTGAGTTATTAGCTTCGCATGAAAAAGTCAGGGACAAGCAGCTAGATAACCTTGAGATGCAAGGACGCCGCAAGATTTTATTGCTGCATGGCATAGCTGAGACTCCAAGTGAGAATGTGGCCTCTGTGATCATCGGTGTTGTGGTTGAGAAGCTTAAGATTTCGAACTTCAGTGAAGCTGACATTGACCGCTGTCATCGTCTGGGACAATCCTCCCGTGATAAGCCCCGTCCTATTCTGTTGGAGCTGACTAGATTAGTGCTTAAGGAGAAGCTCTGGGCGGCCAAGACATCACTGAAAGCCACTGGCATTACAATGTCAGAGTTTCTCACAAAAGTGCGGCGTGACATCGAAACATGGTTGCCCGTCAGTCTTTCGGCGTTAACAAGTGTTGGACCCAAGATGGGTGCGTATTTGTAATAGGCCCTGATGGCCAGAGACATCGCGTCTTCTCCTGTGACAAGGTGGATCAGCTCCGCAATGCTAAGACCACGGCCCCAGCAATGTCGCAGCAAGGCGGCGCGGGTGTGTCGCAATTGTCGCAGACGACTAAGTATGCGTCGGGTCGTCCGAAACGCCCCGGTAAAAAGTGAATACTCCAATTTTCACCCACGCTGATAACATAGACTTTCTAAAGTGTTCCTACCGTCCAAGTTGGGTTTTTATCTAGTTTTGCACCAACCCACATTGTTATGATTTTTCCAACTTTCCGACTGTCAAATTTTCAATGACGTTTAAGTTAAGTATGCACCTGTCATTCGAACTGTCATGTGTCAAGCATTTTGTTTTTTGTTTGTTATTAAGCTTGGATGTTATTATATAGTGCCTTTTCTTTTTATACGTAAGTTCGTTTTAAAATGTATTTACTTTTTTTACATTATGGCCTCAGTGGCATTTATTTGTTGCTTGATAGGTATTTGTTTTGATTCCAAAACTGGCGGGTAGAGTGTCTTAAAATAACGTTGTAGATCTTTATACATATTGATATATTTATTATTAGTAGGTACATACCTATTATAAAAATATTTATTTGTATTTATTTAAATATTTATAGAGCATAATGAGTTCTGATAGTGATGAAAGCTTTTTATCTATAAATTCGTCATCTTCATCCACAACAACTGATGATAGTTTCCATTCTATATCTACCCCTCTCAACGAAACTATAGACCAATTGTTTTCCACACATCCCAAATGTTTCAACGCTGTACATATAAACGCACAAAGTATTCCAGGACATTACCCTGAACTCCTAACTACCTTTGATAGTAGGTCTATACACGCAATACTTGTTTCCGAATCTTGGCTGACGCCTGTTCTTCCCTCTACTTCTTACTCATTACCAGGCTTCCAACTCATTCGGAACGATCGTACTGGGAAGGGAGGTGGTGGTGTTGCCATATACCTTCGTTCTCATATTTCATACAATATTGTCTGTTCTTCGCAATCAATAAATCCTTCGAATGAAGCCGAGTATCTTTTCATTGAAGTCACTCTCAACCACTCTCGAGTCCTTTTAGGTGTTTTTTACAGCCCCTCTCAAAATGTAAACTATTTTTCTCATCTGGAAAATCTTCTAGAAAATCTCACTCCTTCTTTTGATCAAACGATCATAATGGGTGACTTCAACACTTGTTTACTCAAGAACGACTACCGTTCTCGCGCTCTTCGTTCACTGGTCGACGCTTGCAACCTATCTATACTCCCATGCCAACAACCTACCCATTACTTTCCCAACTGCCAACCAACTTTAATTGACCTCATCCTAGTGTCCTCTCCTGATTTAGTAGCAGACTTCGGTCAATACAATGCTGATATATTTTCTTATCATAACCTTATTTTCCTCTCCTTTAAACTCCGTCCCCCTAAAGCTAGATCTTAAGTCCTCCTGCAGCTTAACTTTAGCTCAATGAATATTGAACTTTTACGTGAGGACGCAAGCAATTGCGATTGGAACTCCGTCGATAATATGACCTCCATTGATGATCAAGTCAACTTATTTAATAAAATGTTGATTAACCTGTATAATAAACATGCTCCGATTCGACCTGTTAAATATAAGCACCTTCCAGCACTTTGGCTCACAGATGAAATAAAGACTGCCATTCACAAAAAACTTGTTGCCAAATCGAAGTTCAGAAGTAATCCTGACAAATATAGAGAGAAATACATCCAGGCTCGTAATGCCAGCAATAGGAAGTGCAGAGAAGCACAACGGCACCATATCCACCAATCCATTGAAAATGGCGATCCAGCTAAAATCTGGAAATTTCTTAAATCACTAGGAGTAGGAAAAAAGAATCATGATAATCCCACGAATATTGATATAGATGCCCTTAATAAACATTTTACATCTTCATCTTCTTTTGGTGGAAATTTTAAAACCAAAACTTTAAGCCACCTCTCTTCTATTCCTACTCCTAACTCTCTACCGTTTTCATTTAGTCCGATTACTGCTAGTGATGTTCAGAAGTGTCTACTATCGGTGACTTCAAACGCCGTTGGAACGGATGAAATAAGTCGTAATATGATCCTGCCAATCCTTGACATTATCCTTCCCACTATTACCGCTATCATGAACAACTCATTATCAAGCAAAACATTCCCTACGGCCTGGAAGTCCGCAAATGTCACTCCTATTCCAAAAAAAGCAAACCCATCTTCATTCTCCGACTTCCGTCCGATTTCTATACTACCCTTCCTATCAAAAATCCTTGAACGTTTAGTCCAGAACCAAATTAATTCCTTTCTTAATAAAAACAACCTCCTTAATCCCTTTCAATCTGGCTTTCGTGCAGGACATAGTACGACGACCGCGTTGGTGAATGTCACCGATGACATTCGCTTTGCCATGGATGGCACGCTACTAACTGTTATGACTTTGATCGACTTTAGCAATGCCTTTAACATGGTTGACTTCGATATTCTACTAGGCCTGATGCGGACACTGAACATATCTCCTTCAGTAATCGACTGGTTTCATTCATACCTACATGGTCGCCAACAAAGAGTTCGAATTGAAGACCGTTTTTCCTCCTGGTGCGACACTACTTCAGGAGTTCCACAAGGTGGTGTGCTATCCTCATTACTTTTTGCACTATTCATCAATTCTATCACCTTCGAACTCTGTACTTCCTATCATCTATATGCCGATGATCTCCAAATATATTGTAGCTCGACAGTAGATGACCTTACCAATGGGATAGGAAAAATCAATGAAGCTTTAGCATACATCTCTGATTGGGCTAAAGCCCATGGTCTTGCCGTCAATCCATCCAAGACCCAAGCTATTATCATAGGCAGTCATTGGCTTATCTCCAGGATTGATTGGCCTTCTCTTCCTCCTATTATATTTGATGGCGTCAGGGTCGAGTACAGTGAGAGTGTCAAGAATTTGGGTGTTTATTTTGATAGAACACTATCGTGGTCGCCTCAAATCACCGAAGTCAGTAAAAAGGTATTTGGTGCTGCAGGATCCCTTAGAAGACTGAGGAACTTCCTACCCATTGAAACCAAAATTTCGCTCGCCCAGTCCTTACTCCTTCCCATTCTCGATTATGCTGACCCCTGCTACTTAGACCTCACTGAAGAGCAATTTAATAAGCTTGAGCGTCTTCAAAATTTGTGCATCAGGTTCATATTTGGGTTACGCAAATATGATCATGTTTCCAACTTCCGCGCGCAACTCAAGTGGCTCCCTATTAGACTTCGTCGTAATTATCACATCCTTTCCCTTTTATACTCCATACTATTCATATCTTCTTCTACCAGCTATCTAAAAGGGCGATTCATGTTTTTAACTGATGTCTCCAATCGCAACTTACGCAGCTTCTACAATCTCCGCCTTCAAGTCCCCCTCCACTCTTCCACATACTACTCTAAGTCCTTCTCCGTTCAAGCTGTTGTATTGTATTGTATTGTCATCGGGTCAGCTGACGTTCTTTTGGCAACGGCCATAGTTAAAGCATATTCATTCAGCGGGAAATTCTGTCTATTACGTGCCTTAATCGACCAAGGCTCACAAGCCTCTTTCGTTACAGAGGAGACTGTTCAAACGTTAGGCCTTAAGCGAGTGCCGGTAAGCGGTTGCGTGTCAGGTGTTGGAGATGGTCGATTGCATATAAAACATATGGTTTCTTTTCGCATTGAGTCACGTAGGGACCCAAGTAAAAATATTCAAATTTCCGTATACGTATTAAAATCTCTTATATCACGATTGCCCACTAGCAAAACCTCATCACCTGATTGGTCAGACATTGAGAACCTTTCACTGGCTGATCCAGGATTCACATCACCTGGTAGAATCGATGTTTTACTAGGAGCCGAAGTTTACGGCGAAGTCTTATTGAGTGACATCATCAAACACCCACAGGGACATCTATTAGCACAAAATACTATCTTTGGGTGGATTATTTCAGGGAAGGTACCGCAAGGACTTTCAACTGATGTCACAAAATTGGTAACTCTAAACATTCATGTTAAAGAAGATTTTTTACTAAAACAATTCTGGGAGTTGGAAAACGAGCCAAATTCAATTCAAAAGAAGTTTACCAAGATGGAAGAAAATTGTGAAGAATTTTTCGATTCAACAACTTTTAGAAATAAGGAAGGTAGGTTTGTAGTCAGATTGCCTTTGAATAGCGAAGATCCAGAATGTCAATACGGAGGGTTGAAAGAAATAGCACGGAAAAGATTTTTCCATTTGGAAAGAAAGCTCGACAAGAACCCGAAGTTTAAGAAAGAGTATAGCAAGGTAATGCAAGAGTATCTGGATTTAAATCACATGGCTAAAATAAAGGACGAAATGAATAACCCAAAGGCAGTATATTTCCCACATCATGCTGTCGTAAGGGAAGACAAGGAGACTACGAAGCTGCGTGTTGTCTTCGACGCCTCTTGTAAAGGCGTAAACGGCGTGTCGTTAAATGATAACCTCCTTGTCGGTCCCAAACTTCAGCAGGATTTGAGACACATTCTAATGAGATGGCGAAGGTATCCCATATGCATCGTCGCAGATATAGTTAAAATGTATCGACAGGTACGCGTACATGACGAGGACACGCGCTTCCAAAGAATACTATGGAGATTTAACTCAGAGGAACCTCTGGGTCAATACGAATTGCTCACACTCACCTTTGGAACGGCATGTGCTCCTCACCTGGCCGTAAAATCACTGCAACGTTTAGCGGACGACGAGCACCTCAACTATCCAACCGCATCGGAAATCACGAAGCGGGACTTTTACGTAGATGATCTCATGACGTGCTGTCAAACTGAAGAGGAAGCCATCAACATTTACACTGAAATGAACGAGCTCATGAAGGCAGGAGGTTTTCAGCTACAAAAATGGAGTAGCAACAGTAGAGCATTTCAGTTCATCGGTCAAGACAATTAGAATGCAGCTCCATCAATTCCAATTAAAGCAGACAACATGGTAAAAGTTCTAGGCATTTGTTGGAACAGAGATTCTGATCAGTTTCAATATACTGCAGAATTACCTGAAGTTATTAAATCACCAACAAAGCGTCAAGTGTTGTCTGACTTTGCTCGGTTATACGACCCAATGGGTTGGATTGCTCCCGTGGTCGTTACTGCAAAGGTTTTTATTCAAAAATTGTGGATGTCTGGGTTGTCTTGGGACGATGAACTGCCTGAAGATTTGGAACGTGAATGGCTCAATTACAGATCTCAACTTGCTGAGCTGAAAACCATATTCATTCCAAGGTGGCTTGATTTTACTCAGAATTGCGAGATTGAGCTGCACGCATTTGCAGACGCTTCTCAAACAGCTTACGCTGGAGTAGTGTACTTTCGGTCAATAAACGAGAAAGGCGAAGTTTACGTACACCTTCTAGCCTCAAAAACGAAAGTTGCGCCGATAGAGAAACAGTTATCAATTCCACGATTGGAATTATGTGGTGCGGCTTTAGCTACTAAATTGCTGTACGAAGTGGCACAAGTTATGGATGTGCCTAAAGAAAAGCTTTACGCATGGTCAGATTCAACCGTTGTTTTGGCATGGCTACGTGGATTGCCATTGTTTAAGAAACTTAAAGCATAAAAACTATCCAATAAAGTAAATTAAAAATAAACAAGCAGCAAGGTTTGTCTATGAAAACATTACATATTTTTTACTATGGCAACATCGCGCTCTCTTGCTTCTGCTGTTGTGTCTAAACGTGGCTCTGTAAAATTTATTTGCTTAAAAATTCAAATACAGTCCGTAAAATCAACCCAGCATTTTATTTCTCATACATGCTGGCTGTGTGGTCCTTCTCGTATCCTGGATTGGTGTTAGTTGTGCAAGATTAAAAATTTCCGAAATCTCGTGGTCGCGGAGTGCATGTGTCCATATCGCTGTAAGCGCAATTCTCGAGCGGAAATATCGGTGCCTGCGCAACTTCTGCAGCTATCAGCAGAAAAGCATCGCTGCTGGTGCAATTGTCAGCGATTTCTATATAGATCCCACCAAAATCGAGGAAGATTTTCTTATTGTGGAGTGTGCAAGGAAGCCATATTTTTCTCGCACCTTCCAAGTCAAGCAGCGTAAAGGCGGCAAAGTAGCCGGTTTGTTTTGCGTTTGGTATCACTGCCAATCTGTCAAACGTCACTCGTCGTGATAACCTCACTTCGGCTGTGTCATTCATCGTGTTTGTAAACAAATCATCGAGTTTTCGGTTGCGTTGCGTATTTAAGTGAAAAGGTGTTAATACGGCAGTGTTATACGGTTAATACGGTTAAGTGTATAGTGTGGCGTCATGTCCGAGGAAAAGGAACTAAGGACTCTGCGTTTGGCGCGTGGCCAGCTCAAAGGTACTGTAACACGCATCGAGAATTTTGTTAACGACCCGATTAGCCTCACGTCATTTTATTTTATTTTATTTATTTAGGTACGTAAAACAGGTTACAATCATAAACACAAATATTAATACATACAATATTAAAAGACTGGACTGTAGCCCAAAACATACGCACACAGCAAGATTACAAATGACCTAACGTAAACATATATAAAGATTATTAAACATTTAAATCAAATTAAATTAAATTACCATAATATATAAAATTAAATCAAAAATTAATATAATATACCTACTTAAACATATACCTACGTAATATAAAATACAAGAATACATATAAAACTGTTATGATCAATGAGGGTTTTCAAACTAGTGGACCAGACTGACAACCGTCAATCTGAAACTGCCGAAGCTTGAACCAAAGATGTCGAGTTCATCGTTCTCAGCAAGCTCGTTATACAGCCTACACATACGAGTAATAGGATTATAGCATGAAGTATTGTTCCTGTGCACTGCTAGACGGAAGATTTGGGGATTACGCGTGATAAAACGAGTGTTAAAGTTAAGTATCAATAGTAATGAGGATGAGTCCATAATAGAATGAACAATTTTATATAAATGTAACAAGTCCATATGCTTACGAAGAGTTTCTAGAGACTTTAAATTAAATTTTTCTAATCTTTCTGAGTACGTCGACAGGGTGCGACCCAGACCAAACCTGTAACTGAGAATTCTCAAAAACTTTTTCTGTATCCGCTCAATTCGCTGGCAATGCACTTGGTAAAATGGAGACCAAATTATTGCGCCATATTCCAGTACACTACGCACTAAGCTACACCAAAGAGTCACTACACTTTTAGAATTTTTGAAGGATTTTGTAATTCTGGTTACAAATCCAAGAAGTGAATTCGCTCTACTCACTATATGATCATAATGATCCCTGAATTTAAGTTTTTCATCAAACAGAATACCAAGATCCTTAATAACAGATTTTCTTTCTAACGTTTTGCCATCTATTGAGTAATTATAACACAGTATATTACGTTTAGACGTGAAAGTAATAATAAAGCATTTTGAAACATTCAGAGACATACAGTTATATTTACACCAACGCGAGATAATATTGAGGTCTTTCTGAAGCACTTCACAATCACTGTTCGATTTAACCACAGGTATACACCTTGAGGTCATCCGCATACATAAGACAAGGGCATGACAAGGAATCAACGAGGTCATTAATAAACAGAATAAACAGTAAGGGCCCGAGGTTAGAGCCCTGTGGAACCCCTGAGGTAACTGCAGCGGTTGACGAATTGTATCCCTTCAAGGCAACTAGTTGACTTCTATTAGATAGATATGACTCAAGCCAGCGGAGCAGACTGCCGTGAACACCGTATCCCGACATTTTGATCAGTAAGATAGAATGCTGCACTTTGTCGAATGCACTAGTAAAATCGGTATATGCTGAGTCGGTTTGTTCACATTTAGCGAAAGCAGAACACAGATAGTTCTTGTATTCCAGTAGGTTGCTAATTGTAGATCTGTTGCTGACAAAACCGTGCTGCTTAGGCAAGATGAAGGGTTTAACATGGTTAAAGAGCGGTATGTATACCAAACTTTCCAACATTTTTGCAAACCAGGGCAAGATGCTTACTTGTCTGTAGTTACAACACCGTGTCTTGTCACCAGACTTGAAAATTGGCACCACATGTGCCAACTTCCATCGCGAAGGGAATACACCAGTATTAAGAGACTTGCAGAACAATAAATGAACAGGAACACTCAGCTCATCACAACAAGCCTTGATAAAAGAAGGTGGAAGCCCATCAGGACCTGCAGACTTACTTGCATCAAGACGTTTCATACAGTCCAGAACATCATTCAGGGATATGTCGATGTTGCTCAATGTGCCTGAACATTTAGGCGTGAAGAATGTGGGATCAAAGTTATCACCCGAGACAGGCGTTTCAAAAACAGAACTGAAGTACTGAGAGAACATCTCGCATATCGACTCAGGGTCAGAAGAAGATTTATCATTGTGGCTCATTGTATGCGGTACAGTTGTGCCCCCCCTACTATTTTTAACATACGACCAGAAATGCTTCATGTTATCTTTAAGAGAGATTTCGACGGAATCGATAAAATTAGCATAACACTCGCCGATCAAAGTTTTGCATCTAGCACGTAACAAAGCAAAAGTATCATAATCACGAGGATTACCAAACTTCTTAAAACGTTTGTGGTATTTGTTTTTTTCATTAAGGCATTTTATTGAAGATTGGGTAAACCAGACAGGATAATTGCACGAGGAGTTTCTTGTTAGAGGCGTATGTTTTTTTATTATACCAAAAAGTACGTCATAAAAAACTGAGACGTCATCGTCAATATTTGCATTATTTAAGATGCCAGGCCAATCAATGCCTCGTAATTCCGCTTTAACTAATTCGACTTTACACTTCCTAAAATTAAGATGTCTCTTACTGGTATTATTAATATTTCTCTTGCTATGAGTGACAGTTAGTTCTACGGCTAATGCAGGATGATGCTTCTTATCCAGTTTACTAATAGGCTCAACTTCACAGACCCCAATGTCCTTCCACGAGGAGATAACAAGATCAAGGAGACGTCCATTGGAATTAGGAATATTATTAAATTGGAATAGATTGCAAAGTGACAGCGTATCAATAAGAAGATCCGCATCAACACCCTTATGAGCCGTAACATCCAAGAAAGAAAATTCAGACTGAGACCAGACAATTTCTGGAGTATTAAAGTCACCAAGCAGCAAATAAATACCATCAACTGGCCCATTTAAAATAACCTTTTGACAATTATCATAAAATATTGCACGCTTGCGCGAAGGAAGATCCGAAGGTATGTAACAAACACATAGGTGTATAGCTGGACCATTCCCATCACTAGAGAAAATGCTAACCCAGATATCCTCGAGCTCACTGGTCCAAGCTGTTTGGCAGACTACATTTAAACCTTTTTTGGCTGCAACTAATACTCCACCGCCGTCAATCTTTTCCACACAGCTATCAAAACGGTCCCTTCTAAATACACTGTAGCGAGTATCAAACAGTTCACTATCACGTACGCCGCTATTCAGATTGGTCTCAGTTAGACAAATTAAATCATAATTAGAATTTAATGTATTAAGATACAAGTCTTTAGTTTTTGACCTAACTCTATTTACATTTTGATAGTAAAAATACATAAAAACTATTTATTATTACTAAATAAATTAATCAATATATGAAAGAAAAACTAAACCTAAATAGGAACTAGAGCTTTTCTAAAACGTCCTGGTTTTTGACATTAATACAGCTAGAGTTGTCATCCTTACGTAAATAAACTCGCCCGTACTTGAGCCACACATACTTATATCCCTTCTCCCTGGCTGTCTTCCGGGCAGCGGCATGAAGCTGCTTACACTCTGGAGAAACGTGTTCGACTACGTAGATCCTTGTCGAGCCGCCTGGGATGCCCAATTGTCTTGAACTCAGAGGGTCCTTGGGGTGCGCCTTATTAAAACGATGAGCCGCAGATAGAAGTTTATCACGGTTGAGCGGCGATGACAGCGTTACCAGAATATTACGGGGTCGGTAAGACTTATCATCCATTTTGGCTACTCTGCGACAGGCACGGATATCAGCCTCTGAGATGGGCGCATTAACTGTTTCTATGAGTTTCTTTACTATCCCGTTGACATTCTCATTGCGACTTTCGGGAACGGCCTGAATCTCTAAATTAAAGCTTCGTGATAGTCTTTCGATTGATGCTAGGCAGCCTTCCAGATTTCTAAGCTCGGTGCGAAGACGATCGTTTTGTGACTCCAGACTTTTTACATGAGCGGTATTGGCTTGCAACTTTTCCTGTATGACTTTTTGTTCGTCTGAAAAAAAGTCTGTCGTAACCGTTAAATCATTCTTTAACTTGTTGATTTCCGCCTCGATTTCCAATTTTACTACAAGCCGAATCTCTTCCTTCAGAGACACCTTCAGGGTTTCTGCCAGTTGTGACAGACTGAGGTTAAGTTTTTGGTCTAACAGAGCACTTATATTTTCCATTGTGACCTCGGTCTTCATAGATGCAATAGGTGGTGAAGAAGTGGTTGTGTTGGCCACTGACACGTTTAGCATGTCACATGACATGTTCATACTCTCGTCAGAAATCGGCGTCAGCGTCAACTGAAATGATTCAGGCTCGTATAGACAAGCTTAACATAGCCTTTAAAGAATATGAAAAAGTTCAGTTAGACATTTTGTCATTAGATTGTAAAGATACAGAGGATGTGTCTATCCTGGAAAATAAATATTTTGTCATTATAAGTAAACTGTCAGCTGCTTTAAAATTATTAAATATTAATGAGGTTCAACAGTGCTCCAATGTAGCGACATCGAAACTTCCAAACATTGACGTGCCCGTCTATAATGGGAAAGATTATACGAAATATACTCCTTTTATTGAGCTTTTCATGGCTGTAATACATAATAATAAATCTTTGTCTGATGTTCAAAAATTATTTTATTTAAGGAAGTTTCTTATTGATGATGCATTGGCAGTTATTGTAAATTTGCCACTTGTAAAGGAATGCTACAAGGAGGCCCTTGACTTGTTGAAGAAAAGGTTTGACAATAAGGCTAGAATAATTACCAATCATATAAACATAATTTTACAGTTGCCGTCTATGCAGAAGGGTACAGCGGGTGCAATCAGAGCATTTATATCACAAGTGCAACAACAATTATATGCACTTAAAAATTTACAACAACCTGTGGATTCATGGGACATGTTATTAATTTCTATATCAACTAAAAAACTGGATGCTTATACCAATCGTGCATACCAGTTAGAGCGAGACTCAAATAATCTCCCTACTATGAAGGAGTTCATTTCATTTTTGGAAAAGCGTGCCATAGCGCTTGAAGACAGCAGTCCTTCTGACTATGTGAAGAATACTGCCGCAGTTAAGGTGAGCAATGTTGTCACCAAAATAAATAAATGTGGCTTCTGTGAAGGGTCTATACATCCTTTACATTCATGTCCAAAATTTAAAATGGCTGCAGTAGCAGATCGTAAAAAGTATGTCATTTCAAAAAACTTGTGTGAAGTGTGCTTAAAACCCCACACAGGCAAATGTAAGTTTTCTTTTACCTGTAAAACATGCAAGGCTGCACATAATACCCCCTCTGCATAGTGATGACACTGTGCAGTCTGCAGTTAACCTGTATTCAGTAAATTCCTTAAACAATATCCTTTTACCCACAATAAAGGTAAAATAAAATGATGGTAGTGGTTCTCCCTTATTTGTCAGAGCCCTCCTTGACTCTGCAAGTCAGGCTTCATTTTGTACTGCTTCTCTTGTAAAACAACTTAACTTAAATCCTAAACCTAACAGTACGTGTGTTATTGGTATAGGCAATAAATATAACCGCTTTGATAGTTCTGTTAATTTAACTATACATTCCCCTGTCAACACAGGTTTGAAATTAAAAGTAGAATGTCATGTAGTGGACTTAATTACAGCCTGTTTACCACAGAATTTTATAGATGTTTCAAATATTAACATTCCAAAAAATATAAAATTGTCAGATGTTAATTTTAATACCCCGACAGAAATTTCTATTCTTTTATCTGCTGACATTTATTTTAAAATTTTATTAAACGAACAAATAAAGTTGCAAGATGGTTTGTTATTACAAAATACATTATTTGGTTACACTGTTGGTGGTAGTTTACCTGTGCATTTTCAAAATAATAAAAAAGTTGTTGCTAATTTAGCTATTTGTAATAATAATAAACTAGAGGATGTAATGGAACAATTTTGGCTATCTGAGAGTGTTCCTCAGTCTGCAAAATCCAATAAAGAATTTCAAAGGACAGAGAAGTGCTTTCAGGATTCAGTCATATTAGAAAATGGAAAGTTTCAGGTTGATATGCCCTTGGTTGATAAAATGGATAATTTGCAGATTGGTGATTCTTTCTCAGTAGCATATCAAAGATTTTTAGTACTTGAGAAGCGGTTTAAAAATAATCCTACTTATTTAGAAAAATATAAATTTTTTATTGAAGAGTACATATCATTGGGACATGCCGAAAAGGTGGATATTGGTCAGTATGATATAGACAGTGGTACCGTCTATTTTTTGGCTCATCATGCTGTGTTAAATGAGCAAAGTCTTACAACAAAGTTGCGTGTGGTCTTCGATGGTAGTATGCGGTCTAAAGCTGGTGTGTCATTGAATGATCTCATGTTAAATGGTCCGGTAGTCCAGAGTCATCTCTTTGATGTGTTAATTGTATGGAGAACCTATATTTACACCCTAACTTGTGATATTAAAAAAATGTTTAGGGGTATTTTAGTTAACCCACATCAAACTTGTCTCCAAAACATTTTATGGCGTGATGACCCAAGCCTGTCTATCAGTTGCTTACGTTTATTAACAGTCACGTACGGCTTGAAGTAGTCCACTTTTTTGGCTACACGATGCCTCATAGAGTTAGCTCATAGGTATAAATATGAGTATCCACTTGCTGCCCAAGCAATGTTAAACAGTACTTACGTTGATGATGTAATCTGTGGTTCTGATAAAACTAGTGAACTTTTGCAGCTGAAAAGTGAGCTCATATCTTTGTTAGAGAAGGCTAGTTTTATATTACACAAGTGGTGCTCCAATTATTCCCCAGCCCTTGATGACTTGCCCAAAGAAGATAAATACTTTGAAAACTTAGATATCAATAAAGATAACATTATTAAGACACTGGGATTAAAATGTGATGTTTTAAATGATACATTTACATTCACATGCCCTAAAATTGTTTTTAGTGAATTGACAACTAAAAGAAAAATTTTAAGTTTTATTGGAAAAGTGTTTGACCCGCTTGGTCTGATTGGTCCCATAATTGTTATAGCCAAATTATTCATGCAGATCTTATGGTCTATGAAAATAGATTGGGATACTATATTACCTCAGGATAAACTCAATGTCTGGAATAAATTCCTATGTAATTTAAAATCAATGGATTCTATTACCATTCCCAGATGTGTTAATTCTGAAAATTTTATAAGAATAGAACTTGTAGGCTATGCAGATGCATCTTTAAAGGCATTTGGGTGCTGCTTATATGTTAGAATCGTTAATTCCAATGCAACAGTCACCGTTAACCTATTATGCTCAAAGTCTCGCATTAGCCCATTGAATAAATCAGTTACTATACCAAAATTGGAATTAAATAGTTCACTATTGTTAGCACAGCTAGCTCATAATGTATGGATTACTCTTAGCTCACGGTTTCCTCAGTTAAAAGTTCATCTTTATAGTGACTCTCAGATCACACTTGCTTGGATAAAGTCACTTAATTTAAAATCAAATGTTTATGTTAAAAATAGAGTAGAAGACTTCCAAATTTGAATGGCATTATGTTAGCACGGCTGACAACCCTGCTGACATGCTATCTAGAGGTTATGATCCACATAAGTTGCAAGCAAGTGAGCTCTGGTGGCAAGGTCCAAAGGATTTGTCAAATAGTAAATTTCAGCATACAGTTTATAACATTAAGTTGCCTGTATTGCCTGCTCATGATTGTCCAGAAAGCATATTAGTTACCAACTTATGTGAAGCTGGTAATGATGAAGAATCATTCCCAAATACTTTAATTAATAAATTTTCTAATATTACTAAGTTGCAAAGAGTAATTGCATACATTCTAAGATTTCGTAAAAATTGTTCTAAGTCAAATACTAATAAATTAACTGATTCATTAAAACCACAAGAGCTCTATGATGCTTTGTTAGTGATTATTCGCTGTGTTCAAAGAAAACATTTTGCTAAGGAAATTCATTCCCTTAAAAATAATATTCTTATTCGTTCTGGCATTGTAAATTTGCATCCCTTTTTAGATAAAGATGATGTACTAAGAGTAGGAGGTCGTCTTCAAAACTCTACAAGTATTTTATATGATAAAAAGCATCCTCCTATATTGCCTAAGTCATGCCATCTCACAAATATTATTGACCGAGCGAGCGAAGCGAGTGAGGTCTCTAAATCGAGTTGGGGGCGAAAACACATTGTATGTATGTATGTATGTATGTATGTATGTATGTATGTATGTATGTATGTATGTATGTATGTATGTATGTATGTTTGTACCGCGATAGCAGCCGAACCGATGGTTTGATTTTGATGAAACTTGGTAGGCATGTAGGAAACATCAATAGAATTTTCAAGTTCGTTGGGCATCAAAATCGGTTCAGTAGTTTTTGAAATATAATTCAAAATATCCGCGATTATGTAGCAAACGAAACCATAGCGCGTTCTAACTTTGGATACCGCCATCTAGGGGTTATTTAGGAAACTGAATTGCGAAAAATAATCGCGAGGTCTAAGTTCGCGGCGAACTACTAGTAATACAAAATGAACATCTTCGTTTACTTCATGCTGGAGCTAAATTGGTTCTCAGCTCTCTTTCACAAAGGTTTTGGCTCATTAGTGGCATCCGTGAAGTTAAATAAGCGGCCAAGTGCGAGTCGGACTCGCCCATGAAGGGTTCCGTAGTAGCAAATAACATAATATAAAAGTCTTGTAGTATGTTTTTTAAAATTTTTATATTTGAGTTGATTAAATGAAAGGTAAATTGCCGTTTATGATTTATGACGTATTAAAAAAAAACTACTTACTAGATATCGTTCAAACCAATTTTCGCTGGTAGTTTTTATGGTAATGAACATCATGTATTTTTTTTAGTTTTATAATTCCCTTATTTTAGAAGTTACGGGGGGGGGGACACACTTTTTTCCACTTTGGAAGTGTCTCCCGCGCAAAGTATTCGGTTTAGAAAAAAATGATATTAGAAACCTCAATATCATTTTTAAAGACCTATCCATAGATATCCCACACGTATGGGTTTGATAAAAAATAAATTTTTGAGTTTCAGTTCTGAGTATGGGGAACCCCCAAAATTTATTGTTTTTTTTTCTATTTTTGTGTCAAAACCTTAATGCGGTTCACATAATACATCTACTTACCAAGTTTCAACAGTATAGGTCTTATAGTTTCTGAAAAAAGTGGCTGTGACATACGGACGGACAGACAGACAGACAGACATGACGAATCTATAAGGGTTCCGTTTTTGCCATTTGGCTACGGAACCCTAAAAAGTGGTAAACAGATGCGTACGTTGCTTTCGTTTAAAGGCAGCCGCTGCTAAGCAGCTGATGGGCTCGCTTCCTCAAGAAAGGCTTACAGCGGATGTCCGGGTCTTTAATGTAGTCGGTGTCGATTTTTGCGGACCATTTAGTCTGAAAGTGTCTAGATTACGAAAGCCATTAGTAACTAAGGGCTATGTAGCATTGTTTGTTTGCTTCTCATCGAAGGCCATACACATGGAACTTGTGAGTGAGCTGACAACAGAAGCCTTTTTGGCATGTCTCAAGAGATTTGTCTCTCGACGAGGTTTACCTAAGAAAATTTTTTGTGACAATGCAAAAACCTTTAAAGGCGCAGCAAATGTACTGCATAAGCTTTATGAGCTCTTTAATTAAAAAATGCATTTAGATGCTGTAGAAAATTATTGTATTCCAAATTAAGAATTCAAGTCAATTCCTAGTTATTCGCCTGAGTTTGGAGGATTATGGGAGGCAGGGGTGAAGAGCTTTAAGTTCCACTTAAAACGAATTGTTGGTAATATGACTCTTACCTTTGAAGGGCTATATACTGTCATAACCGAAGTGGAAGCCGTTCTGAACTCTAGGCCCTTGCTTCCCATATGCTCTGATATTTCTAATTTTGATTATTTAACGCCAGGCCATTTTTTAATAGGCACTGCAATGACTAGCCCTCCAGAGTTGGATCTTTCAGATACACCCATTAATAGATTAAAATTTTGGAACACCTTGACAAAAATAAAACAAGACTTCTGGAGAGTCTGGTCAAGAGACTATCTCACGCAGTTGCAAAGTAGGCCTAAGTGGCATCATGTACACCCCAACTTGAAGGAAGGGGATCTTGTTATTGTAAGGAGCGACAATAGTCCTCCATTAACGTGGCCCATGGCACGAATTGTTAAGGCCATTTCAGGGCCTGATGGTAATGTCAGAGTTGCTGAACTAAAATTTCCTAATAATAAAACTTTTACTAGGTCGTTTAGAAAGTTGTGTCCGTTACCTTTTACTTAAACTGTATTATTAAAATTAATCTTCTTTATCTTAAGTGCTAGTAATTAAAATATTTCATAAACTATGTACTACTGAAATTAAATGTCAGGCACTTACTGCCATAGTGAATATTTGTTAAGTTAATGTTAATGTGATAACTTAAAATTTTAAAACATAAGTAGCTTTGTTGCCAAATATTGTTAAATAAAAGTTAAAATAATTTAAATTAAACTTAGTTTCCTTGCTGCAAAAGAATTGTTAAAATTTGCTATAACTATTGGTTTCAATTTAGAGTTGTTAATAAATATAACTTAAGCTAAAAACAAATAAATATAAAAATAAAGCTTAATGTAAAGTATTAATTCTCATTGTCTTAGTGTTGTTAAAATGTTAGTTAAAACTTGTTTTGATGTAGTTCTCCTTTGTTTTTTGTATTAGCATGGCCCCGGCCCAACTATGTTTAAGAAACTTAAAGCATAAAAACTATCCAATAAAGTAAATTAAAAATAAACAAGCAGCAAGGTTTGTCTATGAAAACATTACATATTTTTGACGTGATAACGTCTTTAAAATCGTTTTAGTCGGGTGACATGTTCAGAAACTTGTGTCACACCAAAACCTCACGAGCGCGATCGCAGGTATAACGAGAGAGAGACGGACCGATCTCCCGTCTCATCTCGAGCGCTGCCAGTCATTCCGTGAAACGACGTTATCACGTAAACATCTCGATCGTAAACCTATTTTACAAACAACCAATTTTTACTATGGCAACATCGCGCTCTCTTGCTTCTGCTGTTGTGTCTAAACGTGGCTCTGTAAAATTTATTTGGTTAAAAATTCAAATACAGTCCGTAAAATCAACCCAGCATTTTATTTCTCATACAGCCATCAAGATGGACCACTTTCGTCAGCAATAGAGTATCGGAAATTCTCAACATTTTAGAATGTAGTCATGTTGGCACAAAATTCAACCCCGCGGATTGCGCCTCTAGGGGACTACAACCTTCTGATCTTAAGAATGAGATGCTTTGGTGGAATGGGCCAACATTTCTCCATGAACCAACCATTGATTTTCCAAAATCAGATTATACCACACAAGAAGAAATGAGAGCTAGCAAAGCACAAGAAATCAAGACTTTAGTTGCATTAAAGAAAGAGGATGAAACTCAAAGCTTAATAGAAGAAGAAAATAATTTATTTTGGAGTAAATATTCATCGCTAAAGAAAACGTTAAGGATTGTGTCATACGTGAGAAGAATTTTGAACTTAAAATTGAAGGTTCACGAAAGAGAGAAGTATCCGGAATTCATTACAGCGAAAGAAATGAAAGATTCCCTATTGAGTTGTGTCAAGAAGGTACAGGATCTAAATTTCAAGGAAGAAATCACGCAACTAAAGTCTAGAGGTCATGTCCCCAAGAAAAATTCACTACACGCTCTCAACCCTTTTTTAGATAAAATGGAGCTTTTGAGAGTAGGTGGTCGAATCGTCTTATCAAAGTTGAGTTATGACGAGAAACATCCCTTAATAATGCCTGAGATAAGTCGTCTTACCCAGGGGATTGTAGAGGACGCTCATAACTCAACGATGCATGGTGGACCTCAAGCTATGCTCAATTACCTTAGAGGTAAATTTTGGATAATACATGCTAGACAATTAGTTAAAAAATGTTTCCGACGGTGTGTCATATGTATTAGGTATTCGCAACGCAAAGTCACTCCACTGATGGGTCAATTACCAGAAGTTCGTTTGCAACCTAGTAAAGTTTTTAAATCATCAGGCGTTGACTATGCGGGTCCCATAAATCTTCGATTTTCTCCTGGAAGGGGAGCTAAATCTTACAAAGGCTACATTTGCCTATTTGTTTGCATGGTGACTCGCGCCATCCATATAGAAGCAGTATCTGATTTAACCTCAAAGGGCTTCATCGCCGCTTTTCGTAGGTTCGTTAGTCGTCGCGGTCGTTGCACAGATTTGCATTGTGACAACGGCACTAATTTTGTCGGTGCCGACAAAGAGCTCAGAGAAATTTTCGACACAACAAAATCCAAAATACCTCAAGAGATTGCTGAAATTTTGGCTATGGAAGGGACAAAATTTCACTACATTCCGCCCCTGAGTCCAAATTTTGGAGGAATTTGGGAGGCAGGTGTGCGCTCGGCAAAGACACATTTAAAGAAGGTGATTGGTGATCATACTCTGACCTATGAGGAAATGACCACGGTTTTAGTGCAAATCGAGTCTTGTCTCAATTCACGACCACTGAGTCAGTTAAGTGACCATTCGGTCGACCCTCTCCCCTTGACACCCGGCCATTTTCTAGTAGGCGAACCTCTCGTTAATGTATGTGACGAATATTACACGGATCGGACTGAAAATGTAACTTTAAATAGTATAGTCTAGAAGAAAAATCTGAAAAGCCTTCTCCTTTTCATGTTGAACGGCATTTAACGTAACAGTTTGACACCGGGGTTTTTTAGACTAATTCGACCCTACTGAGTTCGATTTTGCCCGGTGTCAGACCAATTTTCCCCCCCTTCCCCCCCTTTTCATTAAAAATATGTCCCTCGCCACGGCTTTTTCCGTTTTATACAAAAACTGTTAGATTTAAAAAAAAATTGTCAATGTCAAAATTAATCTACATTAAATTACCTACTACACGGTATAAATTTTATTTTTATAGGTATTGACCGAGCGAGCGAAGCGAGTGAGGTCTCTAAATCGAGTTGGGGGCGAAAACACATTGTATGTATGTATGTATGTATGTATGTATGTATGTATGTATGTATGTATGTATGTATGTATGTATGTTTGTACCGCGATAGCAGCCGAACCGATGGTTTGATTTTGATGAAACTTGGTAGGCATGTAGGAAACATCAATAGAATTTTCAAGTTCGTTGGGCATCAAAATCGGTTCAGTAGTTTTTGAAATATAATTCAAAATATCCGCGATTATGTAGCAAACGAAACCATAGCGCGTTCTAACTTTGGATACCGCCATCTAGGGGTTATTTAGGAAACTGAATTGCGAAAAATAATCGCGAGGTCTAAGTTCGCCGCGAACTTAGACCTCGCGATTATTTTTCGCAATTCAGTTTCCTAAATAACCCCTAGATGGCGGTATCCAAAGTTAGAACGCGCTATGGTTTCGTTTGCTACATAATCGCGGACATTTTTATTAATATTTCAAAAACTACTGAACCGATTTTGATGCCCAACGAACTTGAAAATTCTATTGATGTTTCCTACATGCCTACCAAGTTTCATCAAAATCAAACCATCGGTTCGGCTGCTATCGCGGTACAAACATACATACATACATACATACATACATACATACATACATACATACATACAATGTGTTTTCGCCCCCAACTCGATTTAGAGACCTCACTCGCTTCGCTCGCTCGGTCAATTATAGTTTTTGAGTTACGTCTACCAAAATTACAAAGTTTTTAAGTTTTTTAAATTTTAACTGTATTTTCGCTATTTTATAGGGAAACCGCTGAATTTGGAACAAAGTGATGTATGCACTAATCAATCTTGATGTATTAACCTACAAAACAAGACCCCATTAACAGTCGTACGAGCTTTTGTGTACTTTGGACAACTTACAGCGCCGAACTTGCGAACATTGAACAACAATTAACCCTCATAAAAACTACCTACTTTATTTATATTTCGCAGCAAATCTTTTACATGGTGCTAATCAACGATGTATATGTACTAAGAAACGCACGTGCTAGTTTACTAAAGTAGTTTGAGAAAGTTGTTCAGTAAATATGGTCTCAAGGAAATAAAAATATTAAGTATTGGTGCAGGTATAGGGATCTGTTAAGAAAAGAGGCCTCAATTTAGACAAAAGTGTATTTTTTAATCGTCATAGATTGTGTTTATCTTTTGATTATAATAAAATTTCTGACTAAATATTATTATTACACATTTGTTGTAACATTATTATGGCATACTCCCCGACAAAAACAGCTAGATGTGTAAGGTTGCTTCACGTCTCGGCGGCAAATGCAAGCTGCCGTTTTACACCCTGCCTTACAGCCGCATGTAAGGAGGTCATTGCAGGCCTTGGGAATAGTCTCTAAGGTTACGAGAATGGGCTTGAGCTTATCCCCTTCTTGCTGTCAGCTGTAATTCGTTGGAGAAAGCAGTTTAACTTCTCCAACATAAGCGATTCTCCAAATAAAAGTTTAGTAATGCGCTCGACGGATATACAAGTGAGCTGCTTCAGGAGATGTGGTTTTAGAAAATAGAATGCGCCTGGCTTGGTCGGTTGTTTTTATGGACTCTATCTTATATAGCTCTACCAAACTTTTAAGACAGTTAAATTGCTGCCTCCAACGGATTACGGCTGACGCCGAGAAGGGGTTAAGCTCAAGCCCTTTCTGGTAACCTTTGAGGCTATTTTCAAGGCCAGTAATAACTTCCTTACATGCGGCTG
This sequence comes from Acrobasis consociella, assembly GCA_963555685.1. NCBI lineage: Eukaryota > Metazoa > Arthropoda > Insecta > Lepidoptera > Pyralidae > Acrobasis > Acrobasis consociella. The sequence continues at coordinate 6,580,736 of OY743127.1, forward strand.
TAAGGCAGGGTGTAAAACGGCAGCTTGCATTTGTCGCAGGGACGTAAAACCACCTTACACATCTAGCTGTTTTTGTCGGGAAGTATGCCGTAATAATATTACTGCAAATGTGTAATAATAATATTAAGTCAGAAATTTTGTTATTTTTTTATTATCATCAAACGATAACCACAATCTAAGTCGATTAAAATATACTATTGTCTCAATTGAGGCCTCTTTTCTTTACAGATCCATATACCTGCATCAATACTTAATATTTATATTTCCTTGAGACCATATTTACTGAACAACTTTCTCAAACTACTTTAGGGAACTAGCACGTGCGTTACTTAGTACACATATATCATTGATTAGCACCATGTAAAAGATTTGCTACGAAATATAAATAAAGTAGGTAGTTTTTATGAGGGTTAATTGTTGTTCAATGTTCGCAAGTTCGGCGCTGTAAGTTGTCCAAAGTACACAAAAGCTCGTACGACTGTTAATGGGGTCTTATTTTGTAGGTTAATACATCAAGATTGATTAGTGCATACATCACTTTGTTCCAAATTCAGCGGTTTCCCTATAAAATAGCGAAAATACAGTTAAAATTAAAAAACTTAAAAACTTTGTAATTTTGGTAGACGTAACTCAAAAACTATAATACCTATAAAAATAAAATTTATACCGTGTAGTAGGTAATTTTATGTAGATTAATTTTGTCATTGACAGTTTTTTTCTAAATCTAACAGTTTTTGTACAAAAAGGAAAAAGCCGTGGCGAGGGACATATTTTTAATGAAAAGGGGGGAAGGGGGGGAAAATTGGTCTGACACCGGGCAAAATCGAACTCAGCAGGGTCGAATTAGTCTAAAAAACTCCGGTGTCAAAATGTTACATTCCATGCCGTTCAAAGTCGTAAAATTCAAAAATTCTTCTAGACTAGTAGATGGAAATTAGTTCAAAAGATGACAAATGATTTTAGGCACAGATGGTCAAAAGACTATTTATTAAATTTAGATAAGAGATATAAATGGACAACTAAAAGATCTGAACCCGATGCCGATGATGTAGTAATTGTTAGAGATGATAATTTGCCTTCAACTAAGTGGATCCTAGGTAGAATCATTCAAAAGCATCCAGGCAAAGATAATGTCACTCGTGTGGTTACCATAAAATGCAAGGACAAATTGTTGAAACGTCCAATAAATAAACTTTGTTTTCTGCCTAAGTAAGTGCGAATAGTTCTGGTTTTGTTAAAGATTTGTATACTAAAAATTCTTTTGTCGATTCTGTTACTGCAAAAAAGGGTTTCTCAATTTAAAAGCATTTCTATAGATTAATTCTTTAGTTGTTCCACCAAATGTTACGGTGGGCGGTTAATTTCTATGTTTTTGTTGTACAATAAGTCTATTGGATTGTTTTGTAGTAGTCTATCACGGTGGGCGGTACTATAGCATAGTTTGTAAGTTTGTTATCACCCGCATCTTTACTTTCATATTGACTGTTAATTAATTATTAAGTTCTTCATGTAAAATTTAATTTGAAGGACAAGTCCTTGGTGGGCGGGATGTTGAAATTCATAGAGACAATCACCAGTTCATACTCAATGTTGACTTCGACACGAACCTTTTTTAGTGTACTCGGCCACCGATAGATGGCGTTGTAAAAAACTTAAAACGCGATATGGTTTGTTTTCTAATATTTCTTATACTGTTTGCTTGACTATTGTAGTTCTGTCGCATTTTTGTACCACGGCGGTGATAAATACATCCGTAGAAAAGGAGTGTGTGTGTTTTATTGTGGAGCCCTCTAGTGATCAATAGAAGTTTGAACAGTACCTAAGCATAATCATTATTTAGCCCTAACATTTTAAAGCATAAAAGGATGTAAGCATAATGTCATCAAACCATAATTTATCAAGACATAACATTACTTTAAGCATAAAAATGATTAAGCATAACATTTTTATTCATTGTATATAAATTGTTTATTAATTGCTAATAAGTTGAATCTAACTTCCTTTCTGGTCTCACAGTTGTTCCAGGTGATCATAAAAAAAAACAACTTAAACCTAACTTCCCTTTTGCCCTCACATTTGTTCTGGGTGGTTATATTTTTTGTTTTGCATAATAATTTAAAAATAAACACTTAAATAACTTAATTTTGCTTCTGTTATTTTTAAAAATATTATGCCTAAATACTATTAGTCTTATAGTTATTACGCCTAAAGAGATTATGGGAGTTAACATTATGACGTAACAAATTAGCCTAAAATATAATTATGCCCAACTTACCAGTATGCCAAAAAACAACTTATGCCTAAAAACTATTATGCCAAAATATTTTATGCCAAAGCATATTAGGACAAAAAAATTATGCAAAAAAAAGGGTCCCATGTTCTAAGTGTTTTTAGTATTTATTTATTCTCCACTTATTCTATTTTTACAGGTTTGTACCTAATACAATAGAAAAGCACATTAATATTTATCAATTATTTACACCATAACTTATTATGTACACGATAACCTTTGTAAATTCACACAGAGTACACTGAAAGATATCTATCCTGTCTGCGATCAAATTCAGAGTGTGTATCGCGCGTGCCAGCGGAGACTTGTTCACCAAGTTAGTCCGCCCGTGCGGTACCACCAAAAGGCACGGCTGCCTTCGGCGCTCCACGTATCTATTCGGAACACTGAACTCCACCATTTTAAGCATTTCCGTATTATTTATTACACCACGAATCAACTTAAAAATATAGATAACCATACTAAGCTCCCTTCTTACCCTTAGCTCATAATATCCCACCATACCCAACACAAACAATGTAGGATACATCAGAGGATACAAAGGTGTACGGCGCAGGCTTCGGTTGTCACCTAGGCCCGCGCCATACATGAAGAGATGTTAATGTTGGGGTTGTAAGATGTTGGTGTGGAGACACAAGACCACGTCACGTAGGAACTGTTTATTTGTTGTTATGTTACATGTTGTAGCTGGGTGTGACGGGTCCTTTCTCGATCGCTGCTCGATAGTGTTTCAATTGATTGTTATAAGTAGATTTAAAATGTAAAGTAAAAACAGCTGACACGCGACCTACATACTATGTGGCCGCGTGCAGCTGAAATGTGCGAGCTTGGCTCGTACAAAAGTATACACTCCCTGTCTCCAATATAAATACCTCAAGAACTTATTCTGTATCTTTTCTAGCATAAGTCTGTATTTCATCTCGTGTGGATTCAAAATCAGAGCATTGCATTCAAGATGACTTCTAACTAAGGAATTATATAACGTATACATTACATGCATATTTGTAAAACCAGCCGCCCTGCGTAGAATAAAAGCCAAATTTCTAAACGCTATCCCATCAAAAACAATACTTGTCAAAAAAACCAAGTCTCGCAACTCAGTTGTTCTGCGGTAAAAAGTTGTGAGATCCATGTAATACCAAGTCGGTTATTAATTTATTCAGTCTCTACTTAAGCGACTTTATGTCTTAATACATCCAGTCTCTAAGACCACGATCGTGGTCCATAACAATTGAAAATCAATTGTGTCTGGAATCTCTGTACTCGAAGCATTAAGTTGTTACGTAATAACTAGTGGTTCGCCGCGAACTTAGACCTCGCGATTATTATTCCAAAATAGAATCCCACCAAAAACATTTTCATGTAAAAATGTTGCCAAGACGAGTCTACATAGCTTACCCTGTAAAAAAGTTATCAGATCTCGTATAAAGCCAAGCTCTGAAGACTACACGCTCTAAACCTACAAGCTCTACACTACACCTTAATCAAAATCTATGAAAAAGTGGTCAGATCTCGTGTAGAGCCAAGATTCTTGATCTATGCGCCCTTACCGTGTGTGAAATAAAACGTCCAAGCCACACGTCTACAAACTTCCACCTCCTATTCCGAGGGGAAAGGTTAGGTTTGTTTTTTTTTTGTTTTTGTAGTAATATTAGCTTACATACCAAATTTCAGCGTTCTAGGACTTCAGGAAGTACCTTAAGAATTTTGATTATCAGTGAGTGAATCAGTGACGAAATCGGGGGCTTTCAGACATTAATAAAATCTAAAGTATAATAGCTACGACATTCACACTTTGTATTTTTAATGACTGTATTGGTGTCAATATATCTTGAAATTTTTAACTATTTAGCATCATCCAAACCAAAGTTATGAGAGTTCAAAAAAACGACGAAACATTTCAAGAAAAGGTAGGTTGTGCCCTTGCGCTCCGCTTGGCTCGTCTTGGCGGGGGCATTCCCGTGCCCCCAGATTAAAATGAATTTTAATATCCAGTAAAACTGTGTTTTTTTTTCAGATTTTACAACCTTCTTTCTTCTTCTATTCTGAGCTGATAAGTTCATTTCTTTTTAAAACGAATTAATTTAGAACCTGGATTAAATACAATATCCGTAAGACGTTTCGAACTTGAAAGAGCAACGTATGAACGATTATACACACGGTCGCCAACTCTTTTACGCCAATATCTACGACTACTTTATTCAAAGTCCTTGCGATTTGTGCACAGTTACTGCCTAGGCAAATGTCAATGAAAATTGCGTACGTGAGCATGAAATTAGGCCAGTCTTCCGCGATCGGATCATGGGTGGAATGGAATCCGTGTTCTGGTGAAGATTCTTCCTCTCGAACCTCCACAGCGTGCTCACGAATTGAGTGCAAGCGCTTAAAGTTCAGGGAATAGTTCATGCTCTATTACTTCCCTTGCGTGCTCACGCTGTGAACACAAGCTTTAGAGGCGTTCGGCCGAATTGTCTTGCTGACGAAGCTCCCTGTTACGTTGGAAAAGATTTCTTGATTTAAGCAATTGATGAGCTCTCATTGGCACAAGAAGTACTGGCATCTTCCTTTAGTTGCGAAAGATGCTCATGCCGCTTCTCATTAGTTTCTAACTCTCTACGTAAAGCTACTTCGCGGGCTTTGGTTGACGCTGATCTCTTTTTTGTTCGAAGCATAATCACTAATACTACTTCAGAATCACAGACAAGCAGCGATAACGATTGAACCAAAGTTTGCTCAACAAAATTGTTGAATTTAGTAATCAATCAAACTAAGCCAAAACTGAAAATAATGCAGTATAACCGCCGGTTCCCATTAGTGATATTTTTAGGAGCCGGAGCCTGCAGCGGAGGCACTCCCTAAAAAAAAGTTATCGTCATTTGAATGAACTCAAGGCACGGGTTTGCCTGCAAATATTTAGCAATCTTAAATAAGTTACATAAGAAATTTAAAATCCAAACTTAATTCATCATCATTATACGATAGCATTATACCTATAAACATATAAATATAAGCGAAAATCAGTTTGATAACATCTTGGTATGCCCCAAATAACATGCCTATTAATTCTTCAAGAATCCGCTAGATGGTGCTGTTTCATTTAATCCATTTCTACAACGCGCATAAGCTAATAATGTCTTATAGAAACAATTTCTTTGAGTTTACTTTTCCTCAAAGAATTGCTTAATGACCAAAAATATTGTATTCGTTTAAATATAGTAATACTATCTCGTGACATGACAAGTTTCACCCCAATCTGATTAACGGTTCGGAAGTTATAGACCAATAATTATTTTCACAAAAATGCGTTTATCTCAGAAACGGCTGAACCGATTTTGATGCCAAACGAACTTAAAAATTCTATGAATAGTTGCTACACTCATTCTTAATATCATCAAAATTAGTTCAACGGTTCGAGAGTTATCGTGGAACATATATACATACATACAAACATACATACAAACATACATACAAACAATGTGTTTTTCGCCCCAACTTGAATTGTAGACCTTGCTCGCTTCGCTCGCTCGGTCAATTAACAGCATCTTATAGTGACGCATATCAATATTAAAATTCTTTAATGTTTTATATAAATATTTCGAGACTTGGCCATCGCACTAAATAATTGAATTTACATGTGTTTTCAGGCCATTGATTACACGTGTTTTCAGGCGATGGCCAAGTCTCAATATATCTATATAAAACATTAAAGAATTTTAATATTGATATGCGTCACGATCGTGGTCTTAGAGACTGGATGTATTAAGACAGAAAGTCGCTTAAGTAGAGACTGAATAAATTAATAACCGACTTGGTATTACATGGATCTCACAACTTTTTACCGCAGAACAACTGAGTTGCGAGACTTGGTTTTTTTGACAAGTATTGTTTTTGATGGGATCTCATTTCTTTTTGTATTTTGTAGACAGTTCTACTTTTTTCCTTTTCGGTACCTTCTACTTATTGTATATATGTATATCTACCAGCAAGGAATTTTCTTAAAGCCCTCTCTCTGACTATGAACTTTTCTTATTTGTGTAGGTAGCCTTCCGTTTTCTCTTTTCCGGTACTACTTCTTGAGCTTCTCTCCGCGCCCTCGCGCTAGCACCACGCAGCGCGTAGTAACGGCCCGCGCTCACTCGCTAGCATCGCAGCGCGTGGTATAATAAATAATTTACAACCTTACGCACTCGTAATAAGTACGAATACGCACGTAGGTACGTTTTTTGCCTTAAATAATTTAATTTACACGTGTTTTCATGACGGGAATACCCATTTTTTGCTCGATTTGGCAGGGGCACTACCATGCGCCTATATTTATATGGGACTAGCTTAAACCCGCGGCTTCGCACGCAATAATAATAACTGCCGTAAAACATCGTTACGAATAAAGCCAATATTGAAAAATTTAACTAAAGACTTGGCTGTATGGGCTTAATTTTCTTTGCGGTCTTTTCTAGATTTTTAGTTTTTCCTTGATTCATACACCAAACACTACTTATATTCCAAATTTGAAGCTTCTAGGTCTGCTAGAAGTGCCTTAGAATTTTGATGATCGGTGAGTCAGTGAGTGACAAAATTAAGAAATTTGACCCGTTATAATTCTTAAAATACTGGTTCAAATTGAATGAAATTTGAAATATACCGTGTCTTTACAATGCCTGCATGGTTACTGAAAATTTCAATCTTCTAGTTTTATCCACAACGAAGTTACAGGGGGTCGAAAATGGTCTGAATTGCTTCGAGAAAAGGATGGTACGGCCGTGACGCTTTTTTGCTCGACTTGGTGGGGGCACTGCCGTGCCCTCAGATTTTACAAATGTGTAGTATATGCTCTTGAAAACCTAGCTGTGACGTCATTAAAACTCCCAAGTCTTTTACTTCTGTGACCCTTTCTAGTGATGTATTACCGATCTTATAGTTGTGTTGCACCGGGTTTTGCACTTTTGTAAAAGAAATGGTCTGGCATTTCGAGACATTGAACTCCAGTTTGTTTTTATTGCTCCATGCTACCACCCTATCAATGTCATCTTGCAGGCGCTTACAGTCTGCGGCTGTTCTGATTGGAAGAAACAGTTTCAGATCATCCGCAAACAGCAAGCATGATGCATCTACCACCACATCAGCTAGGTCATTGATCATTACTAGGAAGTCAAGGGGACCTAAATTACTACCCTGGCTTACCCCAGAATAAACAAAATATGGTTCTGAACGGTGGTCGGCATAATCCACATATTGTTTCCTATCTCTCATGTAGTCCGCAAAGAAGTTAAGCAATTGGGGAGTGCAACCTACGGCTGCAAGCTTACCCAGCAAGATGTCATTATCGACCACGTCAAATGCTCGTCGATAGTCGAAGCAGGCTGTGTCCACTTGTCCTCCGCTGTCTACTACCGGTACCAGTTCCGTCATGTAGTTGCCGAAATCCGTGCTGAGCATCTGATAATTGATACTGTATCTGGCTAAACAAACTTTGTTGTACTGCTGATTCGAAAACTTTCGCTGGAGTCGATAAAACTGCTACTGGACGAAACTCCTCCACATTCCGCCCTTTACTACCTTTGGGAACCGGTACTACCCTAGATGTTTTCCACATTTCCGGAAAAACCGCTGACTTCAAACTCCGGTTGTTCAAAGTTGGATGTGCAAAAGAGGCTCAGCTAGAACCAGGTACATAGGCGGGTATACCATCGGGACCGGCTGAACGCAGCACATCATCTAACTGCAGCTCGTCTAAATGTACTCGCGCTGATGAATTTGCACTTCCGCCCTCGGTTATAGCTGCCGTGTTATTAAGTCTACTTTCAATCTATGAATTAAAGTTTCCCAAGTCCCTGCCCCGCAATCCCAATTCGAACGCTTGGCTATATATCGCTAACGCTAGTTACTTTTTGTGTTCCTAGCGCAAGCTTTTGTGATTTCTCTGGTAGAAAATGCACACGAGTTGTTTCGTATTTCTCTTTTTTCGTGGAAGTTGGGACTAACGTGGACTGCTAACAGCGGTAAGCAAAATATTCTCTTTCTGCCTTTCAGATAAAAGGGTGTGTAAACTTGAAATATTTTAAGGCATATACACAATACTTGGTGAATTCGGCAAATGAAACTCTTTTGTGTGTGCGCGTGAATTTTTATAGATGCCTTTAATAAATAAAAAGCGGCCAAGTGCGAGTCGGACTCGCCCATGAAGGGTTCCGTAGCTGCAAGTAACATAATATAAAAGTCTTATAGTATGTTTTTATTTTATTTTTATATTTGAGTTGATTAAATGTAAATTAAATTGCGGTTTACGATTTATGACCCATTAAAAAATAAATACTCGCTAGATTTCGTTCAAACCAATTTTCGCTGGTAGTTTGCATGGTTATGAACATTATATATTTTTTTTAGTTTATCATTCTCCTATTTTAGAAGTTACAGAGGGGCGGGGGGACACACATTTTTCCACTTTGGAAGTGTCTCTCGCGCAAACTATTCAGTTTAGAAAAAAAAATATTAAAAGAAACCTCAATATAATTTTTAAAGACCTATCCATACATGTATCCTATACACGTATGGGTTTGATGAAAAATAAATTTTTGAGTTTCAGTTCTAAGTATGGGGACCCCCAAAATTAATGTCTTTTTTCCTATTTTTTTGTGAAAACCTTAATGCGGTTCACAGAATACATCTACTTACCAAGTTTTAACAGTTTAGTTCTTAAAGTTTCGGAAAAAAGTGGCTGTGACATACGGACGGACAGATAGGCAGACAGACAGACAGACAGACATGACGAATCTATAAGGGTCCCGTTTTTGCCATAGATGTAACCTAAAAAGATTTTAATAATTTACTTCTAACCATGAAGCGCCCGCCATCGTGACGAGGAAGAGAAATAATTATGTTTATATGGCATTAGGGCTAACACTTAAGTCAGATTTTTTAAGCAACCGATGGCAACAGTCATTATTATCTACACGCTAAGGATTTAGTGGGGTGGATGCCCCTAATGTGAGCCTTTTGGTACAAATTTCACCTTTAAAAAATTGTACCTACAGCTTTTAGTATAGGTTGAAATCAACTGTTTCTTTTTTGAGTTGAAAGGTTAATTATTATTTATTTAAAAATCATAATAAACATCTTAATTGACCATAAATCTAACAATTAACAAATTTTGAAAACAATGAAATATAGAATAGTACTCTTCGGCTCTAATAACAGTCTCTCGGTATCTAATATCAACCTTTCATGTATGAGCCTAGTGAAGAGTGTATGGTTGTCATACATTTTAGGTTACGCCTTAGGATTTAGTGAACTAGCGACCTCGGTCTGGTCATCTGACCACCTAGTGGGTGGATGTTTCAATGGTCGCCATTCGAGAACCTTTCTGTCCCGACGACCATCGGTTCATTGCGCTATAACATAACTTGAATACAGATAATACCAGAAAAAACTGGTTTTTATATAATACTTATCACAAAACAACATTAAAAAGTAAAACTCACACCATAAAAATCATTTATTTCATACAAACTAAAAAAATACATTATCAATACCAATAAAAACTTATTCAGGTGGAATTAATTACCTGTTTCTTCATTTTCAGCGGCCCTGTGGATAAAAACATCCATTTTTAACCGACTTCAAAAAAGGAGGAGGTTATCAATTCGTTGCGATCTTTTTTCAGGGTTCCGTAGTAAACATGAAACCCTTTAAGTTTCGCCATGTCGGTCTGCCTGTTCTTCCATCCGTCCGCGGTTTTACTCAGAGACTATAAGTACTAGAAAGATGGAATTTGGTATGGGTATTTATTAATTATGCAGAAAAAGCGGTAAAAAAAGATTGAAAAAAAATTGTTTGGCGTATTTCCCGTATAAGTAAAGTAGAAGTCATTTTTTTTTCTTGACCTATCCTTTGAGTGGGGTATCTTTGAATATGTCACGATAGCAAAACGTCACGATCTCGCCGCGGACTCGCTGCGAGCGCGTGGCGACTCGCTGTACTCAAAGTCATAGTCAAAGTCTAAGTCAAATTTTTTTATTCAATGTAGGATAAAGAATGATGCGTCAAGTTGGCCGGCATATATACCGATTTTCCCATAAGGAGAGGGGTAAGGTAAAGCTGTTCTTATCGGTGCTAGAAATGGTATTTAGAAATCTTGGTCTAAAGGTATAAAAATAGATGGCGAATATCTCAGCCATTTACGTTTTGCGGATGGTATTGCTATATTTGCAGATTCTTCACAACACTTGGAAAGCATGATAACAGATCTATCAGAAGAAAGCGCAAAAGTTGGTCTTATTCTTAATGCCTCAAAAACAAAAACTAACGATATTGAACAGTCAGTAGTAGTCGAAGGAAAAGAAATCGAATATATTTATTTGGGTCAACTGATAGCATTTGAGGATACTACCGAAAAAGACATAAACAGGAGAATAGCTATTGCCTGAAAAAAAAAATTGGAGCTTAAAAGAAATTATGAAGAATACAGCAGAGGCGACTTCCAAAATACGTAAATTGTAGTGTTGTAGCACAAGTTCCGCTATTCGCACATAGATGGCGTTACGGGTATCAATATTGATATTGTATCGATCAATTAGTAGTTACCCCACTCACACAAACACTAGGTGTCGCCTCATTGTTTACATATAAAATTAAAACTCGCTATGGAGATTTTTGTACAAATAATGACTTGGTTTATGGTTTTATATCGAATCGAGGTACACTGGACGTGGGTGTGAACGTTTTACACGGGCCCCTACTATAGTGTAAAATTTCTACTGGTTGACGAAGTTGGACGGCTGGTAGTTTTTGAACGTATGCACGGTCAGCTGCTTGCCGCCCGTTTCCGAAGCTTTTCCTTGCATTGCTGTAAAATCGAAAGTATTGGAAAATATATCACTGCAGTAAAATTCACCATTTCTCATTAATTCATTTTACATTCTACTCCGCTTCCGCTACTCCTGCTGTTACATCTGGCTAACCAACGTGCGGCGGAAAATTGGAAAATCTGAAGTTGCGGCCGAAACCACACCGAGAAGCGAGGAAAATAGCGAATATGACGTCAGTTAATATGTCGCCGGAGCAACTAAGGGAGATGGTGACGTCTATCACGTCAGCCACAGTTAACGCTTTTCAGTCCCGCCCGTTCCAGTGCTTCAGCTTCATTCGCAAACGCTACTTTTAGTTTTGACGGCACTCGTCAGTCAGAACGCGTGGAAGAACTCCTAACCACCGCTTCTATTTTCAAAAAGGTGCAACGTATGTCTGACAATGATTCGTTGCAATCACTGCCATTAATACTAAAAGGTGAAGCAATGACTTGGTGGCAAGGTGAAAAGAACAACATTAAGTCCTGGGCTGATTTTGAAAATCGCTTACGTCACGCCTTTGCGCCTAAGAAGCCTGGTTACTTAATTTTTCAAGAATTTTTAGCTACAGACAGCCAGTCGATATGCTTACAGAATCCTTCGTGGCTAAAAATCGCGCGCTTTTGTCACAGCTTTCCTCCCCACCTCTCGCCGAAGTACATCAGTTAAACATTGTATATGGATTACTGAACCGGCGCATTCGGGAAAAGCTACCGAGAGAATTGATTTCATCTTTTGATGAACTGTTGGAAGCTGAACGTGGAGCTGAACAACTCTTGACTGAAAAATTCAACGCTACTGGAGCTGCTGAACCTCCGAAGAAAATACGATGCCTTTTCTGCAGAGTTGTTGGACATACTATTGAACAATGTCGCAAGCGTATGAAAGTAGGACAACAACAGGCACCTCAACGCAGCAAGGCGACTGAGACAGCTACAACACAGGCACCTTCACCCTCCAGCCCGATTTTCTCATGCTATGGATGTGGGACTCCTGGTGTCGTCAGAAGCAAATGTCCTAAGTGCAAAGCTGCAAATCAAACTCAACCGAAGAATGAGAAAATGGCCTTCTGTGCACTGAATGTCGAGACTGATGCTCGTCTCAGACCTGTGATAGGGATAGGTATTTATAACAAAGTAGGCACCGCATATGTTGATACCTGCGCTTAATGCAGCGTAGCATCCTATGAATTATACAATTTACTTGAGAGGCAAGGATGCCGCTTTGAAAAAAAGTTAGTAGACGTGACTCTAGCAGACGGAGTACAGAGAAAGAGGGACGTACTCACCACAAAAGTACCAGTGAGCCTGTGCGGTCGTGTAATACCCACTACCTTCGTCATCATGCCAGAAGCCAAAAACAGTAAAACTTTGCTAGGTGTCGGATTCATACAAGATGCGATTCATTCTGGATGTGCCTCAGTTGACATGGCACTTCATTGATCAGCCGAGAATAGTCTATGATCTCATGGAAGAGACGGTCGATGGAATGTCCATGGCAACAGTGGAGTGTGTTGCCTCACCGGAAGTAGCTGTGACAGCACCACTACAGGATCCGAGAGTAGCTGTTCAGAACTCAAATTCTCCGAAAACAGGTAGCCTTCCACCGTATAGATTGATACCCATCGAAGGCATCGAGAGTCCATGCAAGCGGCCGCGAATTCTATTTCACAGATACTGCCCTCAGTTCGCAGACTATATGTACGCAGACGAAAGGGATGCCATTGAGTCTGCCGAGGTAACCCTGTCACCAAAAGAGACCTCACTTTTTCCCGACTTTGGTGGTAACAATGTGAACATAGGTGCTATCTCATTCGACTCTATCGACTACGGAGCTTTGCATACAGACGAAAAGGAACGTCTAGTAACACTACTAAGAGAAAACCAAGAGGTATTCGAGCCGAATAGAGTTCCAACAAATCTAGCAGAACACTGCATTGAAACTGGAAACCACAGCCCAATATCAGTGCCACCATATCGTTTATCGTCTCCACGCCGTGCTACAACGTGCTTACAACAGGAAATCAGTAAAATGTTAGAGCAGGATGTCATTGAACCCTGTTCCTCACCTTGGTCAACACCTGTGGTGATGGTACCCAAGAAAGATGGGTCGATTAGGGTATGCATAGACTATCGCAAGTTGAATGCCATCACTGTGCCAGACATGTATCCTATGCCCAGAATTGATGATCTGCTTCACGAAGCTAAGCCAACGCCACATATGTCAACGCTAGATTTACGCGCCGGATACTGGCAGGTGAAAGTTCGCTAGGCAGACCAGGACAAAACAGCTTTTATCACGCTTACAGGAATTTTCCATTTTAAAAGAATGCTGTTTGGAATTCGGAACGCCCCCGCAACATTCCAAAGGCTGATTGACAGGGTAAAGGTCAGCGCTTCAGACGTAAAAATGTTTGCGTATCTTGATGACCTCATAATTTTATCAGAAACCTACAAAGGCCATATATCAGACCTAGATAAAGTACTGAAGATACTAAACAAAAATAACCTAGCTGTTAATCTAGCCAAGTGTCGTTTCTGTTGTTCAACTATCAAATACCTCGGGCATTACATTACCCCAGAGGGTCTACAAGTGGATCCGGAAAAGATATCGGCTATAGCAGAACAAGCACAGCCGATAAACATTAAACACCTGTTATCATTCCTTCAAACCTGTTCGTGGTACCGAGGGTTCACAGCTAACTTTTCCAAGATTAGTGTACCCTTGACACGCCTTACTAAGAAAGGAGTCATATGGAAATGGGATAGTGAACAGCAACGTGCTTTTGATGATCTAAAAAGATGTCTCACCACTGTACCCATTCTGAGGCAAGCGGATGCGAGCAAGCCCTACATTATTAAAACAGATGCTAGCAGTTACGCACTAGGAGCAGTTTTGGTGCTGGGGGAGGGTGAAGACGAACACCCGGTAGAGTATGCGAGTCGGCTGCTCATCCCTGTAGAACGTAACCACACTACTACCGAACGAGAGGCACTCGCTGTAGTGTGGGCTTTAACAAAGTTCAGAGGATACATTGAAGGAGTTCCTGTCACGGTAGTGACTGATCACCAAGCTTTGAAATGGGTAATGGGTTTGAAAACATAAACAGGGAGACTTGCTCGTTGGGCGCTATTGATTCAGTCATTTGATATAACGGTGAAGTATATTCCTGGTCGTACCAATGTGGTCGCCGATGCGCTTTCACGCCCAAGCTGTAACGTGAATTCGAAGACTGCATGTGAACTTTGTAGCATTACCGTCGATATGCCTGTCAAAAGTCCCGCCAGCGTACGCAGCGAGCAATTAAAGGATGAGCATATTCTAAAGGTTATACAAGCGCTTGAGTCAGAAGGTAGTGAAAATGCTATTATTTATTGGAGTGGCAAAGGCTACATCATGAACAATGGCCTCCTATATAGATATACCTCTGATGATATTGGAGAGGAAGCCCAATTAGTTGTACCACAGCATGAATGGGCTAACATATTGGCCGCCTATCATGATGACCCCCTTGCAGGGCACTACGTAGCTGAGAAAACCTATCAGCGTATCGCACGTAGGTATTACTGGAAGGGTATGAGACGATACATAGAAGCTTATGTCAAAAATTGCCTGAAATGTCAGCGATTTAAGCCCACAAATTTGAAACCAGCGGGACTGTTACAAACAACGACCATTAACCAACGTTTTGAGGTATTGTCATTTGATTTATTTGGACCCTTACCCACTACTGCAATAGGAAAAAACTGGATAATGATAGTCGAAGATATAGCAACCGGATGGGTGGAACTCTTCGCACTCAAAGTAGCTCATGCCGAGACATGTGCCAACCTACTAATTGATGAAGTATTCCAGCGCTATGGTGTACCAAGACGAATTCATAGTGACAATGGCCCTCAGTTTGCAAGCGTTGTAATGCAACAGATGACCCATTGTCTTGGTATTAATCATACTCTCACTCCTGTTTATCATCCCAGTGCCAATCCTGTGGAGAGGAAGAACCGAGATATGAAAACCCAGTTGGCAATGCTTGTCCAAGATAATCATCGGGCATGGGAAGAAAATGTTGAAGCACGCAAAGAACTGATCGTGTGTAGGCCTCTCATCATCGGATCTATTTTATCTATAAACGCTTATTTTTTGATAGGACAACATCGGCGTTGTACTTTTGTATCCGTTTCCGCTAGGACTTCTTCTTCGCCATCTTACGCACGCAACGCGAAAGCTTGACATACAAAAATCTATTGTAATAATTTGAAATACACTCAAGTCTAAGTATCAAGCAAAGTTTTTATTTCAACGACACCACAAAGGCAAGCCTGAACATCGTCGTCGTGGTCCTTCGTCGCCGCATTGAAACCACACAAGACATACGGACCAGCGAGGCAAGGTTAAGGCGTTGAAGGAACAGCAGGACACCGAAATCGCATTCGGTACGGTCAGCCATCCTTCCTAACCTCCTCCCTGTGGGTTCAATCTGTGCTAATACCGTGTTTATTCGCATTTTTCAGTGCTTGCCTTGAGTCAGCTTCGCACCGCCTTTGACAACCGCCAAAATGGGCTTAACAGACGAGCAATCGAGGCCCAAACGGGACAAATCTCCTAGACCTGCCGCTAGACACGAAAACGACAGCCAGCTTTTAGCCGAACTCATCAAGGCTAGAGGAATCATTAAAGGTAGGCTAACTAGATTAACGGCCTTTGTCGGAAATATTTCTAGTGAATCCCTAGGCGCACAAAAATGCATCGATTTAAAGCTAAGAATGCAGGGCGCAGCTAGTCTGTTCACTGAATTTAGCGAAATTCAAACAAATATCGAGAAAACTGTCATTGATTTTGACTTAGACGCACAATTAACTCAAAGAGATTTGTTTGAAGATGGCTATTACAGTGTAATATCACGCGCAGAATATTTGCTTAGCTAGGTCAAGGTCACTGATAGTTCCAACGTTTGTTATAGTAAATCAAAATCTGTAAAATTGCCAATTATTTCTATAAATTCCTATGACGGATCTTCTGAATCTTGGCTCCAGTTTCGCGACGAATTTACATCCCTAATTCACGAGTCTGATGACATCAAAGACATTCAAAAATTCCATTACCTAAAATCATCATTAAAAGGGAGCGCGAAGCTGGTCATTGATTCGGTGAAGTTCTCAGCTAGTAACTACGCTGTGGCTTGGGAGCTACTGCTTAATAGTGCACATGAACTCGTGCGACTGTTAATGAGGTCTTGTTTCGTAGGTTAATGCATCAAGATTGGTTAGTGCATGTATACATTACTTTGTTCCAAATTCAGCGGTTTCCTTATGAAATGGCGAAAATACAGTTAAAATTTAAAAAACTCAAAACCTTTTTTGTTTTTGTCTGATGTTACTCAAAAACTATAAGACCTACAAAAATAAAATTCATACCATGTGGTAGGTAATTTAATGTAGATTAATTTGTCATTGACAGTTTTCTTTTAGGTCTAACAGTTTTTGTAAGAAATTGAGAGACATATTTTCAGTGAAAACGGGGGGAAGCGGGGGTATTGGCCTGGGGAAAATCGAGCTCAGCAGGGTCGAATTACTCTAAAAAACCCTTTGACACCGGCTTTTTGTTACATGAAATGCCGTTCAACATCAAAAGATTATTCTTCTAAGCTATATAAAGCGAAGCTGTCTAAACATTATTGCAATACAAAGAATGACGCATAAGTTTACACTAGGTTTTGTTTGTTCTTTATTATCATAAATAATATTTGGAACAAAAATAGTGTACTATACCTTATTGATATGAAAGAGTACTTATATATATACCCGCTATAACTGTTTATAAGAAAATATATAGGCAATAAAAAAATAAGCTACGAGTGAAAAATTGCCACGCCTTCTATGTATGTAATGTTTGGTCTGTTTCCCTTAGTTTGTCTGTGAAAAACAATGAAGGTATATTTTCGATACCGAAACGGGGAGTGACACAGGCCTAAAACCATTAGTAGGTATATTTACCCATCAGCATGGTCTTTCCAAGATATAATCCTCTTCTTTATATCAAATCCCCTAACTTCAGGACTTTTGTTACACACGGAAGTTGCACTCCTGTAATTAAAAAGGGTTAGGTTATACACAATGTTCTACGATGTACAGCTTTTATAAAATAGTAGGTATGTTACAGATATTATGAAAAAAAAAAAAAACAAACGGCGCGTCATCCAAAGTTTAAAATTTACAACCGGCACCCACCCGATGTCAAACCTCTTTGGGACTGCAATGTAGCACGAGAGGTGTGTGTCGCCTTTTATGACATTCACCAGGGGTGAGCATTGTCTTACATGACTTTTTGACTTATGTCATCGGATGTCCGAATATATTTCTCATACCATTAAAAATTATAATGATCATTCTCCATAAAAAAATTAAAAACTAATGATTAAAAATTATAATCATTGAAATTCATAATATTGTCATGAGAGTAGGTTGGGGATAGGAAAGGAAACACCAATCCTATGGAATAATGCCTTTATTTATAACTCTAGGGTACTCACAGTTGTCACAGTTACGTACGCGGAAATGTCACTGTACTGTCACACGCACGGAAACGTCACTGCACTGTCTTGCGCGTGGAAACGTCACTGCTCTGTCATGCGCGGAAACGTCACTGCACTGTCACGCGCGTAAAAGTCACTGTACTGTCACGCGCGGAAACGTTACTCGCGCGTGTTTACTGCACTGAACACTTCACTCACTATTACAATTCACTTCACTTTTTACTCACTACTTTAACTTTCAATTTCCTTCTCTTCTTCATTCCTCGATTTTACTTCCAAGATAAACTGGCTTAGGCCGCGCCTTGTTCTGCTTATAAACCCCCCGAACGCGAACAATATCGCATCAAAGTTCTAAACTCAAATCATAAATTTTCTCTTGTCTTTTTTTTTCTGGCCCGTATTATCTTTTCAATTTAATCTAGAGTTATCTAGAAACTTTTTTTAAAACTTCAAAAACACCAAGACCACTAGGCCAATCGTGTTCTGACGTAAGCGATGAAATTTCCCTTTAGATGAATTCATTTTGAGTTAGAATTTTTACGTTCACATTGTCATTGTCATTTATCATGCTACGTGACACTGCCCCTTCGCGAGACATGATCGTCCCGATCATTATTGCTTCCGTGATAACGTGCTAACCGATCTACATGAACTATTTTTGGAGGACTGCGACGATTACGCTGAATCCGGAAAGTGACGTCGTTAATTCTGGTGACTATTTTTCAAGGTCCTTCCCAACTTGGTTGTAGCTTTGGAGACTTCCTTTTTCGCGTCACTGGGTTATGAAGCCAGACCAGGGTTCCTTCCTCGAAGCTGAAACCGTTAGCTCTTCGATCGTAACGAGTCTTCATTCGTTCGCTAGCTTTAAGTCCAGCCTCTCTAATTTGGTCATAGACGTCACACATCTTAATCCGAAGATCATTCGCCTAATCGGTTATTCCTTTCGGGGTATCTGGTGGATAACTCGATAATAAATCAGCTGGCAATTTCGATTCTCTTCCAAAATTGGCATATCCTGGAGTGACTGTAGTGGTCTCATGTACTGCAGTCCTATAAGATAATAGGAATAGCGCAATATACTCGTCCTAGTTTTTCTTATGGCTTTCTACTACTTTTGCCAGATGCCGTTCCAATGTTTGGTTAAACCTCTCAACCATTCCATCTAACTGCGGATGATACGGCGTCTTCCGAGTCTTATGGATTTCCATGATTTCACAGACTTCTCGGAATAATTTGCGACTCAAAGTTTCGTCCCTGATCACTGTGCATCTCCAATGGCATACCAAATCTACAGAATACGCCTCACAACTCTGACATTTACGGCACCAGTCTTCTACATCATCTCGGCAGTGTAACCAGTGAAAACGTTCTTTAATTTTTGTGGGAGTTATTCTTGTCCCCAGGTGTCCGCCGGAAGTACCATCATGAAAAGTTTTTAAAATCTGCCTTATCTCCACTCTGGGGACGACCAATTGTAGATGGTAATCTTTACCTTGAGTGCTTTCCCATTTTCGGCAGAGTAAACCATCGTGTAGCACTAGGCTGTCCCATTGCGCCCAAAGACTCTTTGTAGCCGCACTGTATTTGGCCACTTCTGACCATTTTGGTTTAGTTCCACTTCTTAGCCAGTTCAATAGTGGTTGGTGGCCATGACTCCTCCCTCCTCGATGTTCAATTTCAAACTCATACTCTTGGAGTAACTCAATCCACGTGGATACCTGCCCTTCAGTATTTCTAAATTCCAATAACCATTTCAATGCAGCGTGATAAGTCCTTACCAGAAATTTGCGGCCAAGTTAATATTTCTTGAAATGTTGCAATGTCTTGCACATTCGCCATGTCATGCCCATCGCCATCTATCTCTTTCTTACTATAGCAGATTGTGTGCGATAGACAGAGCTATTAACGACTTTCACTTCCTAGGTACATATTAGACATGGGTAACTCCGGATTAGAAGATTTAAATTAGCGAAATCATCAACAGGAGCTGATAACCTTATCACCTTCGAGCATTTGTAACGGACTCCCACGAGATATTAGGGCCGCGTCGTATATACCTAATCTCATCAGCAATCGGCGCTCGTCGATTCCCGACGCGCGCGAACCCATAGTCATTTGTTTCGGCTCAACCGCGTCACGGGTGTCGGGATCAGAAATAGATACCCGGGACTCGGGAGGAATCGGACGGAGGCTTCGGTTATTCATCGTGCGTGGAATCAACCGGATCAAGACGGACGTGTGTATTCTTTCGATCCAAGATCCAATAGCGAAACTTTGTAGATCATGGAGCCGGAGTCGAGAATGGAGTAGGAATCAATAAGGATTAAGATTAAGTAAGCTGAAAAGCACCTCGGAGTCGAGATTACCCATGTCTAGTATTTACATCTTTGTTAGTAACAAACAATATGAAAAAAGTAGGTAGTAAAAAATAAAAATAAAATAACGTTTATTACTTTAAAGATTTTGTACATACATTTTTAATTGGCCGAAAATAAGATTATGTAAGAGTATCAAAGTAACCAGTTCGAAAAACCAAATTACATTTTAGTTGCGCGGATGGTCGGCCCGGCCGACTTTTTATCCGTCAACGTGGAATAAAGAAACATACAAACAAAAACCAAACGCAGCCCTGCTACCAATCTAGATGAGGTCTAGATAACCTTTTAACCTAATTATAAGCTAAACTTAAAAGATATACAACTAATTACACTAATAACAAAATACGTCAAACTTATTACTAACACTTACTGTCCATAGGGAGTCAGACGTCCAGTCCGGCGGTTGTCCGAAACTTTTCGAGACGGCGGCTGTCTCGGGCCCCCCTTCACGGGCCACAAGACAGTGGTGAACAAACTGTATCCCTAAACAAACCTCCCCATGAGCTCATGTATAACCGCCCCAAACGAATCCGACGAGGTAAAACATTGCACAAAATAGTTTTCACCACACGTTATTGTTTTCGACTTAAGTACGTATAACCAAACACAACAAGTAATTACGTAACACCATGCTACGACTTTTATAACAATTTATATGTTTATCACAATTCACAAAGTTGTTTAGGTTTACAAACGTCACAAACACTAGTTTATTTCTGGTTTTAATCAATTTAGTCCAAACAAAACATCCGTTTTAAACGGGGAATTATGTTATATCAACGTGTCCAACTTACGTAACGCCATGCTACGCCAACAAACCCAAGCGTTCGAAATACACTGTTTTTATGTGTATATAATACTTAATTTATGGCACCATGCCTTACAAACAATAGATCAAACCAAAGGGGCATTTAAACAAACTATAATTAATTAATTAGCGCCGAACCACCATGGCATCAATGCGCTGCCAGTACAAACAACAAAATGGCCGCGCCCGCGCGCGTCAAGTAACGCGACCGAGTGCCAAGGAGTTTGAAGGAGAACTGAATGGCTACAGCCTGGGCGAGCGCAAGCGACCCGTGTTCGGCCGCGCTTGGCCAAGCCCGAGGAGCTCCGAGCTCCGATACGAAATCTCATTGGCAAGGACAAACATAAAATTGGCCAATAGATTTCCTCGACACACAAACCGTTTAACCGACAGCGGTGTCGATGGAGTAGCTCGAACAAGTTTAAGCCAGTAGATGGCGTGAACGGCGAAGCCGTTCATTCTATTCCAAACATTTTAGTAAAACACTTTTAATACTAGTGGTTCGCCGTGAACTTAGACCTCGCGATTATTATTCCAAAATAGAATCCCACCAAAACATTTTCATGCAAAAATGTTGCCAATACGAGTCTACGTAGCTTACCCTGTGAAAAAGTTATCAGATCTCGTATAACACACGACGCACACGCTCTAAACCTACAAGCTCTACACTACACCTTAATCAAAATCTATAAAAAAAAGTGGTCAGATCTCATATAGAGCCAAGATTCTTGATCTATGCGCCCTTATTTTATCAGGCCTAACTTCACATACTCTACATTTTAGTCAAAATGTGATGCTTGGCCGTTTTGCTACCATTACGAAGATTTCATAGGTATTCGTTCATCGTGTGTAAAATAAAACGGCCAAGCCACACGGTTTCTAACTCTTTACGTAAAGCTACTTCGCGGGCTTTGGTTGATGCTGATCTCTTTTTAGTTCGTGGCATAATCACTAATACTACTTCAGAATCACAGACAAGCAGCGATAAAGATTGAACCAAAGTTTGCTCAACAAAATTGCTTAACTTAGTAATCAATCAAACTAAGCCAAAACTGAAAATAATGTTCAAATCGCAGATTAAACAATACCCTTTTTTAAAGTCGGTTAAAACTAAAAAAAAAACCAAACCACCAAAATATCCATTCAGAGAAATTACTTTCGTATCAGCGACATCTAGACATATTTGAAAAATATATGTGTGATGGATGATGTTGGAAGTAATTTACAAGCAACTAAAAGGTACCTTTATTTTCAAGTTTTTACCTATTCCCGGTTAATAGCTATAGAACCAGTTTAGGGCTTGACCACGAATTCCCATGCTTTCCAATTTATTTTATAAGATGGGAATTGAGACGGTGTCAAAAGCACGGGCGAGGTCAAGAAAGAACCCTCTGACGTTTATCAAGATAGGCAGCGATTTTATTAACCAAAGTTTTAACTGCATCTTCAGTAGATATGCCTCGTCTGAAACCGAACTGCTTGTTTGAAAGGAGCTTATTTTTTTCTAAGAAATCAATTAAACGATTGTTTACAATATTTTCAAGAATTGTTCTCTTGTTGAAAACAAGAGAAGCAGCTTAATAAAGAAATCGGTCTATAGTTGGAGGGATCATCTTTGGGACCCGCTTTGAGGATAGGTACAACAGCGGCAGTTTTCCAGAGCTTGGGGAATGTACCTGTTCTTATGCTTAGATTAAATATGTGGGTGAGAGGGGTAAGTATATGGTTTTTAATGGATTTAATGAGGGAATTCGAAGTATTATCCAAGCCCGGCGCACTGTCACTTTTGAGTTGACTGATAAGAGTATCGATCTCGTCTGGATTTGTAGGAAGTAAAATGAACGAGGTACATGGACCATTTGTTGTATTGACCTTAGAGGAAAGAGAAGACTCGGTTGTCTGATTATCAGACATAATTTTGTAAGCCAAATTAGGTCCCACATTTAAAAAATATTCTTTACAATTTTGGAGGGAGGCCGGAATATCTGAGGCGTTGATGAATGCACTAGCATCATTTGTGTTTTGTTTGAAGTGACAGATATTCTTTATTGTACTCCGTAATTTCTTTTGATCATTTTTATTTGAAGCAAGTTTTTTATTATATTAAAATTTAAGTTTTTTATGAAGATCATTACAGAAATTTCTATAACGTGTAAAAGTGACTTTGAGAATCAAGTCCTTTGGATGCTTGCGTACTAAAGAGTGTAGGTGGTCTCTGTGCCTAATGCAACGGAGTAAACCTGTGGTAATCCAGGGTTCCAGGTTAAATTTTGACTTGCTTATCTTGACCTCACGGGTGTGAAATTTTATGACTGAGTTAAGAGTATCAGTAAAGTTATTAACAGCCTCATCGACATCTGAGCAATTTAGAACATTGTTCCATTTCAGTGGTTCAAGATCGTTAGCTATTGCAAGAGAATCTACCACTGTTTTAAATCTTGGAGGGCGCTTTATGATTTTCTTTGTTGAGAGAGCCATCATAACTACTCTATGGTCCGTGAGATCAGTTTCACAGACCAGCCCCAATGCAGGTGAGGTTGTTTTCACGAATATATGATCAAGGCAAGCATCCTCTCTGGTTGGTTCGGTGATTGCTGGATGAAGACCATATAAGGAATTGAGACATAGGTAGTTAGCTGGATTGTATCTCTCTGAAGATAAGATATTAATATTAATGTCACCTAATACCACCAGATTGGGGTTGCCCTGATGCAATTGCAGTATGGAATCTAAAGAGTTTAAGTAATTAAATGGATTGAGGAAGAAAGGTGAGCGATAAATACCCAAAACAGTAACAGTGTCAGGGATTTTAATCTATAAGCCACAGGCTTCCGAGAGTTGGGGTTCAGTCACATTGACACTCCACTTGTTTCTTACATAAGCCACCACTCCTCCATTTTGGTTTATGTTTTGGGTTGAGGCAAAGCTATCATAGTCAGGTATTTGTCCGATTACTGTAGCAGAGGCCAGTCTATACTCGTTCAAGATAATAATATCAACAACTATGTCTATGCGACGAAAAAAAAACTAAAACAGCATCAAAGTTTTTTTGAATACCTCGGATATTAAAGGTCAGAAAAAAGAGGTTGTGTTTAGGTTTTAGAGCCTGTTTGCAAAGTTCGGGTGAAGGTATTTCTAGACATTTGATATTGACAGAGTTTAGTTGTTGTGCTAGCTCGACTAAATTACTAATAGATATATCGGCTATCATAAGTTGATATTTTATGTTATCATATAATTATTATATATGAAAAATAGAGTGAGAAGTATATTATTAAAGTTTCTAAGAAATATAGAGTATTGCATGTTAGAGTGTGGTTATGCATGAAGTGTTTGTTGTTAACTACCAACAGGACACTAGCAGTTATTATGGGCGTTGAAATTTGAATTTTAGGTATATAAATAGGTACAGTCAAAAGTGAGATATGTATTATGTATTACTAAAATTTCTAAGAAATACAGAGAGTTGCATGTCAGAGTATGACTATGCATGAAGTGTTTGTTGTTAACCACCAACAGGTCACCAGCAGTTATTATAAGCGTTGAAGTGTGAATTTTTGGTATATAAATACGTACAGTCAAAAGTGAGATATTATAGCCGTATGTAGCATGGGGCCACCAGCTAGCGGAGGGCTATATTACTTGTGGGAATCCCTACGAGGATATCGAGTCTTAACCACTAGTAAGGTCACAAGCTTTATTTTTGTCGTGAGTTACAACACCACAGTTATATATGTAGGGATGAAAGAGAGGTTAAGAGCGAGATGGGTGTATGTGACGTATGTGAGTGACGTAGAAAGATGGTTGGGGGGGAACATTACTGAGATTATGCTAAGACGTGTCGTGTGCTCCGTTTTGTATTTTTTTTAAATTTAAATAAATTAAAGTAAATCGGTTTTCCTGTTTAATTTTAACCCCCACAAAATTGAAGGCTCGTCCGGGATAAACAAAAAGACGAATTTCAAGACGATTACGACGATCCAATACGAAATACCGACGACGGTGCACGTGGCTACGCACGCAAGTGATTGTTCGAGAACCGGTGAAGCCGAAAAGTAGACGAAAATGACTAAAGATAAAAGCGGACGACGTTCTTCGAGTTACGAAGATCCGTACCAGCCTTCCTATCCATCTACATCGCAAGTTGGTGTCCAGTACGTTGAAGAGTTAATCCCAAAATTTAGTGGCCAAGATAAGACTCACTCGGTCACTAGATGGATACAAGACGTGGAAGATAACGGTGAAATTTTAAACTGGACACCACTTCAGCAGCTAATATTCGCGAGGCAAGCATTGGTGGGCACAGCGGCGCTATGGCTGTCTGTTTAAGAACTGGGATGAGCTAAAGCAGGCCCTCGCTAAAGAGTTTTCCGATGCTATTGATCAGAAGTGCTTGCATGAAATGATGAGTAACCGGAAAAAACGCGATGATGAGAGCTGCCAAGATTACCTACTCGTCATGAAGGAAATGGAAAGACGCGGGAAAATGGCGGATTACGTGGCCATAAAATACATAATTGACGGCATACAGGACGTAGAAACTAACAAGATCATGTTATATGGGGTTACGACGTATCCAGACCTAAAAGAAAAGCTTAAAATATATGAAGCAATTAAAGAAAAAATGAGAAAATCTACAGTAAAATCGTCGAGATCTGATGCACCGGAACCTGTGAAGAAAAGATGAGAAAATCTACAGTAAAATCGTCGAGATCTGATGCACCGGAACCTGTGAAGAAAAGCATGATAAGGTGTTATAATTGTGGTGAAAGAAGTCATCATTCGAAGGATTGTCCGAATAAGCATTTGGGATTGAAATGCTTCAAGTATAACAGTTTCGGCCATATTGCCCCGAATTGCAAGTCCGAAGTCGTAGAGGAGGCGCACAAATCGCATCATATGCACCAATCAGAGGCAAGTACGTCACGGAGCGGCGCTAGTGGCATCGTGAGCAACACGCAAAACTCGAAGCATTCATTTCGGCATGTCGGCAACTCGGGCGGCGGTGGACGAGACTCGCGACAACTTCATGGCGGCGGCAGTCACAGCGGATCGAAACGAACGATGTTCATTACGGATCGCACTCAACCTTGTTCGTCGTGTGGCAGCACTGACGAATGCAATATGTCGGCGATTGACATGTTGGATCCAACCGGTGACATTGACAGGAGTGACAGGAGGGTGACAACTGCGGCCGGTAAAGAGGTTATGTGGAATAATCAAAATGTAAACAAAGATGTTACGAGAGATTTTTTGATGAAAAAACCAGAAAAGAAGGTGAAAGTTTTGAATACGGATACGACCGGATTGATAGACACTGGAAGAAGTAAATCTAATGTCGGAAAACCTCTTTGTGGAACTCGGTTCACCCAAATGCGACGACGAATGTTTGGCCTTGTCGGGTCTCGGAAAAATTAAAGTGTATTCCATGGGGAAAATCATTATTCCAGTGACGATATACAGACAAACTTATAGTGATGTGACTTTCCACATAGTTCATAGAGACTCTATGCCGTAAAATTTAATTATAGGTCAAGAATTTTTGCGTAACGTAACATTGGTTATGAACGAGGGAAACATAACGTTTTTGCCATCCCGTGAGGTCTGGTTGCGTAATATTTCTTGTGTTTCAGATGTTTCATATGTTCTAGGTTGTGAAGTAAGTAAGAGATTCCAAGAACAGGTCAAACAATTGTTGGAAGGTTACAAGCCATTAAAGACAAAGGAGGCCCCAATCCAATTGCGAATTATATTGAAAGACGATGTACCAGTGGCTCAGCGACCGCGACGGCTGGCTTTCAAGGAACGGGAAGAGGTTGAAAGGCAAGTTGAACAATGGCTAAAAGACGGAATAGTTCGGGTAAGTTGGTCTGAATATGCTAGCCCTTTAGTATTAGTACGGAAGAAAGATGGCTCTATACAAATTTGTGTAGATTACAGAGAAATTAACAGAAAAATGGTTAAGGATGAGTATCCTATGCCAGTCATTGATGATCATATAGACGCAATCGGAAATGCAAAGGTTTTTACAACAATTGATTTGAAAAATGCTTATTTTCATCTGATTGTCTATGAAGACTCAATTAAATACACTTCATTTGTTACGCATAATGGACAATATGAATTTTTGAAAGCTCCGTTTGGACTGGCCATATGCCCAAAGGTTTTCACACGATATATATCAATTATATTCCACGATCTGATTGTTAGGAAAATTGTTCTTGTATTCATCGACGATGTACTGATTCTAGCCCAGAACGAGACACAGGCACTCGAGAGACTACGGGAAGTGCTTCAAGTGGCATCCCACTATGAATTGGAGATTAATTAGAAAAAATCACAATTAGTGGTCAAGAGAGTGGAGTATTTAGGCCATGTCATTGAAAATGGACAAATAAAACCATCACCCGACAAGACGGATGAAGTGAAACGATTTCCAGAACCAAAAACTATCAAACAGTTACAAAGTTTTGTTGGCCTAACATCATATTTTCGTAAGTTCATTCAGAATTATTCTTTAATTGCAAAGCCATTAACTGATTTATTGAGAAAAGACTGCAACTTTGAATTCAATCAAGAACAAAAGATAGCATTTCAAACGTTGAAAGAAAAACTAGCCAGTACACCTATTTTACAAATTTATGATCCAAACTTGGAGACTGAATTACACACAGACGCATCAAGCATTGCATATGCTGCTATTTTGATGCAGAAAAGTAATGATGATGGATGTTTACATCCCATTTACTACATGAGTTGGAAAACCACAGCAGCAGAAAGTAGGTACTCAAGTATGAATTAGAAGCTCTTGCAATAGTCGAAGGAATGAAGAAATTTCGCAAATATTTATTTGGGAAAAAGTTTAAGTTGGTAACTGATTGTAAAGCTTTTCAGATGACACTGGCAAAGAAAGACATTACTACCTCACCGAGAGTAGCACGATGAGTTATGTTGTTGCAAGAATATATGTTCATAGTCGAACACAGAAGTGGTACTCAAATGAGACATGTGGACGCACTAAGCAGGAATCCATATGTAGCAACAATTACTTCAGTTTTCGATAATAGAAATTATAAAAGAGAAGCCCTATGAAGATTATTGGCTTCAAAATGGTTTATTGTTCAAAGGCTCTGAAAAACATCTGCTAGTACCTAAGAGCATGAAAATGGATTTGATTCGAAAGGCACATGAAAATGGGCACTTTGGCAAAAAGAAAACCATTGAATTGTTGAAGAAAGATTATTACATCAAGAACTTAGACAAAAAAGTTGCAGAGTTTATTCAAACATGCATACCATGATTATTAGCAAGCCGTAAAGCTGGAAAACAAGAAGGTTTTTTAACACCAATTGAAAAAAGGGAGTTACCGTAAGATACATTACATTTGGACCACATTGGACCATTAACGGAGACGAGAAAACAGTATAATTATATCCAAACCGTGGTGGATGCTTTCACAAAGTTTACATGGATTTTTCCTACCAAGAGTACAACAAGTAAAGAAGTCATAGACAAAATGAAGATTCATCAACAGACTTTCGGTAAACCAAGAAGGATAATTACTGATAAAAGTACTTCATTTACAAGTGGCGAGTTTGCTAATTATTGTAAAGAAGAGAACATAGAACATATCACGATTACAACGGGTATTCCAAGAGGAAATGGACAGGTGGAACGGATCCATAGAATTATTATATCCGTTTTAACAAAGATGTGCATTGAACAACCAGCTAATTGGTATCGACATGTAAGCCGTTTACAGCAAGCTCTGAACAGCACATATCAAAGAAGTATTGATGTGACACCATATGAGTTACTAACTGGAACAAAAATGAGATTAAAACAAGACTTAGAGATATTGAATTTAATTCAACAGGAAAATGAGAATATTTTCATGAATAGTAGAGATGAGTTAAGAATGAAAGCTAAAGAACAAATCTTGAAAATTCAGGATGAAAATAAAAGAAATTATAATAGAAAAAGGAAAGAAAGTACGAATAATCAGCTGGGAGAACTAGTGGCTATAAAAAGGACGCAATTTGGTGTAGGTATGAAATTAAAACCTAAATTTTTGGGCCCTTATAAAGTCACAAAGGTGAAGCGTTCAGACAGATATGAAGTGGAAAAAGTAGATCAGTCAGCTGAAGGTCCCAAAAATAAGTCTACTGCAGCCGATCATATGAAGCGATGGCCTACTGGGAATGAGGACACTGGTGCATCGTCTTCATATGACAGTAATAGCGATTTAGACTGAGTTTGGTAAGCCTACTAATTATATATTTTTTTCTGTTACAGATTATCATGAGGCTGACAGACGTTATGTTTTCCTTTAGTTAGTATTTTTTTTATCAAAGTCGCATTGTGTTAATAGGTATTCTTAATTTTAATTAAGTCTGTAGGCTGTACTAGATGTTTATTTTATTTCATAAGCTATTTTAGTAAAAGTTAAACAGTGTAAAGCCTAACAATTTTTTTTTTGGTTTAGTTTTGCATAAGATTTTTTTTCTCTTATAATTATGTACCTATCTGTAATGTTGTATTTCAAAAAGGTTTTATGATTAGGTTTTATATTAGATTATAGGGTCAGACTAATTTTGCAGAATGGCCGAGTTGTAGGGATGAAAGAGAGGTTAAGAGCGAGATGGGTGTATGTGACGTATGCGAGTGACGTAGAAAGATGGTTGGGGGAGAACATTACTGAGATTATGCTAAGACGTGTCGTGTGCTCCGTTTTGTATTTTTTTTTAATTTAAATAAATTAAAGTAAATCGGTTCTCCTGTTTAATTTTAACCCCCACATATACTTTTACACATACGAAGTTATTAATCCACATAGTTAGGCCTATGGATTTACAGTGTGGCTTCCGGACTCGAACGGGCAGAGAGAGAGCCTCTTCAGCGACGGACTGAACTGTAGGCTATGGGGCCTATTTCGCATTTATAGTGACTCGTATAGAAAAGGAAATCCGATGTAGTTATTGTTATCACATAAAATGGCAAATAAAGTGATCACGCACGTTTCAAAAAGCACACTGTTCATAATTAAAATAAAATAAGGAATTCTAATATCTAAAATACGTACAGATTGTAGCGATTACAATATAAAAGTAAGTATAAATTAGGTTTTATGCTTACAATCATAGTAGATTCATGATTCTACAGTGTGTCCTTAAAAATAATCAACGATAAGTAAAGTACAAGACTGTCTGGATGATAAGTATATGAACAAACTATGTTATTAGCATAATAACATAATTTGTTTGTATCAAAATAGTAATTAAAGAACATCGCTTCAGACGGTTATAATAGAGATAAAAATGTTAGTAAAATAGTACGGAACCAAACTAAATATTTACTTACTTTTTAGGGTTCCGTAGTAAACAAGGAACCCTTATAGTTTCGCCATGTCTGTCTGTGTGTCTGTCCGTCCGTCCGCGGTCCTACTCAGAAGCTATAAGTACTAGAAAGCTGTAATTTGGCATGGATATGTATATTAATCATGGCGAAAAAGTCGTAAAATAAAATATGGAAACAATTTTTTTTAGGGTAGCTGCCATACAAATAAAGAGGAAGTCAATTTTTTTATTCTCTACAACCACATTGTGTGGGGTATCGTTGAATAGGTCTTTCAAAAATATTGTGAGCTTGGGAACACTATTTTTCGATTTAGGGATCCGTGTCTGAAATATGTAAGTTTAAAGTGAAGTTTTTTGTTAAAGCCACGTGTCCCCCATCTATGTGCTAAACGGTTATATATGGACACGTAAAAAAATTCACAGATATAGTTTATATAAAGTAGTTTATAGGAAAACTATCAAAGCTAAGTAGGGTTAACAAATTAAAAAGTTATAGGCGATCAACTTATAAAATGTACTCTAAAGGAAAATTTTATACAAATTCAATAAGTTCTTAGATGTTCTAGTGGCATGTACTCATAGTTGGCATTTACAACTACGGAACCCTACACTGCGCGTGGCCCGACACGCACTTGGCCAGTTATTTTTTACACATAACGTACTAAAATTGCCGTTGCTGGCCGGTTTGTTTACAATTCGATGAGATCTGTCAATCGCAAGATGGCAGTGGCAGGTTTATGGTTAGTGCAGTAGTGACAGTCATGGAAGAACATACAATTCCATGGTGCCAGTAGTATAGTTCCTCGTGCAAGCGAAAAGGTTATTAAGAATGACAACTTTGTAACAGGAAAAATCCACATACCTAGTTGGCGGTAAACGATTATCCTCATGAAGCGCAGAAAAATTCATCCACGTTGTAATCCACCAATAATTTATGCACTTTCTCCACGACGATGATATATATATATATATATCATTCTTCCAT
Source organism: Acrobasis consociella (assembly GCA_963555685.1). NCBI lineage: Eukaryota > Metazoa > Arthropoda > Insecta > Lepidoptera > Pyralidae > Acrobasis > Acrobasis consociella. Next base: position 6,611,928 of record OY743127.1, read on the forward strand.
TAACAGCATAAGATGCCGTAATCACCCAAATTATAGATCGGGGAGTTTCCGCCGCCGGGGCAGCGGGACAGTGTCCCACCGCCACCGCAAGTTTCGTACACGGTACAAACACGACTAAGTGTTAGAAAATCACTGATTCTATCTTTCAACTTTCGAAGGACCACAAGCTAGTTGGAATAAAAAAAGCTGATTTTGAAAATAATAATAAATTACTTTATTTATTAAATTTTAACTCAACCGAACACTGTTCAAGATGATGATGACAAGCGGAGAGCCAAAATGGCAGTGATGCCAGTAGTAAAAAATACAATGTGATTCCAACCTAAGGCTAGTAAAAAACGACTAATATTTATTTTATGTTCTTGTATTTAACAATGTAATTAAGAATGTGACGAACTACACAGTACATTATAGCTACCACCACCTATTTTGGGACCACATAAACAACCGTTTTTAATTTCCATAATGAACAATAGTAAAAACATGGAATTGTATGTAATTTGTTCGTAAAAATCTCAGGATTCAAAATGTTCATAAAACGGATTTTCATTTATATTTTTTGTTTGAAAGTGACTCGATCAAGAAAATTTTATTGCTAAGATTTAAAATTTTATTTTTGTGACTCAGCCGGTTTTGATAGCTTATGTGCTGAATCGCTAAGAGTACGAAATATCTTACATCATCATCTTACAAATAGCAACGTTATGGAACGAACCGTCTGATGAAGCTGAAAGTCCGATGATCCTAGGTATAAAATGGTAGTGCAAATGGATGCGTAAAAGGGCACAACGTAATCTTATAGAAAAAAAAAGTAGACAATACGCAATATCTTCTACAGGATGTTGTAATGTGTCTCTTTAAGGAAAATTTGTAAGTGAAGTTATCTCGAAAACTAACCTGCGTATTTTTTATTTTATGCGACAAAACTGTTGTTCCGCCTTAAACGAAGCAGCAGTTAAAGTATGTGTAGTTAATTAAAAGAGACCTTATATTTTAAATACGAAATAGCCAGTATTTGAAATATACCAACTATGTATTACTTGCGTTGGATCATACTCTGATATATCAATAAAGTAACCTATCAATTACATAGGTAGTTTGGTACTAAGAAATCAAAGAAAATGCTGAAAACGTATTTTTATTTTATTTGTGTAAATTATTTAATAACAAGTAAGTACCTATATTATAAAAATAAACTAAGTATATGTCGACAAACATTATTATGTGAAATCAACAACCATAGTGTAGATCTACACTAGGAAAATATTTATTCGCACAAATTATACACATCGTATATTTTCTTTTGGTTTTATCTCCATTTCATTGTAGTGTTCTGTGTCTATAAATAGATACATATGCTGTCTTACTCACAAAAGCAGCGAGGGTAAAACGTCACTTGTACGTTATATAAGTACGTTGTGCGGCAGTCGGATCGCTCAGTCTAACAGTAGTTGTCGTACAGAGCGGACGTGTCTTGGTGAAAAGGTGAGCTACATAATGGCGACGAGTAAATGATGCGAAGCCACGCGGTAAGTTATTTTTCCATTTTATGAGCTGGAGTATTTAATGTAAATGCTCAAAAGCACATAGAATTTTAAATCTAAAATAAATGCTGCATACTGAATGTTAAAAAAATATATTTGTGAAAAAAAAATACAAGGAAAGAGGAAGTGTCAGTTAGCATTTACTATATTAGGTAATGGCTATACTTTATTGCAAAATAAAAGTTTGTTTTTATGTTAATGGACTACTGTTTTTTGCGAAAGAAATAAAGAAATTATCTTTTAATAGGGTAATATAACTAATCACCCTAGAATTTCAGAGGAAATACGTAACGGAAAAATTGGCCAGTCGTATATGACGTTATTTATTACGCGATTACTATTGAAATATATTATTCAAATAGCTATAGTTTTCCGATGTACATGGATTAAGTTAAATAAATGGGTGATTATATTATTTTACCGTATGAAATGAGAGGTGCTGAATTTACGGAAGAAAGGTAGAGTATGAAGTTCCTTCATTATCATTATAGTTATGTGGTGAAACTCTTTTATTAGGTATTTTATTCTACTCCTAGACAGGGATCACTTTTAAACCTAAGTATTATTTGAATTGTACTTAGGTTTAAAAGTGAACACTTATCAAAAGCCCATAAATCGTTGTGGAATAACCCTACACTTTTAATGCCATAGTAATAATTGTTCACTGTCACTAGTGCTAACAATCTAGTGCATCGCCGGAATCTGGCAGGCACTTGGAAAAAAGTATGAAAGAAATAAATCTTTAAATGGAAATAAAAAGTTGTGGAATAACCCCACAGGTTTCATGCCATACTAACAAATTATCGCCATTAATAATACTAACAATTGAAATTGTGGCCGCCTTCTGGCCGGCACTTTTTTTTTAAATGTATGAAAAGTTCACTTTTCAAAAGCCCATAAATCGTTGTGGAATAACCCTACACTTTTAATGCCATAGTAATAATTGTTTATCATATTGTTTTTATTAATAATGTTGTTAATAATAACATACTACAACTCATAACGTCGTTGTTCAGAATAGTTTACTTTATAAAGGACAAGTATCATATTTTTTGTATTAATAAAAGCAATACAAAAAAAATAGTTTAATGTAGATTTGTCTTTGTAACGCATAGAAATGGATGACTTCGACCAAAAATAAGATGGGTTTTATAAGTTTGACGTATTTGTCAGTGTGTCTGTCTATTTTTCAAACAAAAATTAGTTTCTGGGGCGGCACGCTCGCTTCGCTCGCTTGGCTCGCGCGCTGCTGGGGTCACAGTTCTAACCTAACCTAACCTACTTTTTTGGCAGCAATTGGTTTAATTAAACGATTTAACTCTAGTTTTATAAGTTTGTCTTATCTGTCGGTGTGTCTGTTTACTTTTCTATCAAAAAATAGTTTCTAGCGCTTCGCCGGCCGCTACAGCGGCACGCTCGCTTCGCTCGCTCGGCTCGCGCGCTGTTAGGGTCACAGATCTAACCTAACCTAACCTACTTTTTTGGCAGCAATTCGTTTTATTAAACAATAAAAGTAAATCCATTACTTTTAACCCTCGACCAAAAATGATAGGGGTTTTATAAGTTTGACTTATCTGTCAGTCTGTCGTCTATCCACTTTTCTATCAACAAAGTTTTATAACTTTGACTTACCTGTCAGTGCGTCTGTCTACTTTTATTTAATTAATAATTGTTACCTATTCCATTTCATTTACACTTATGATTATTTTAATTTAGATAACTGTATGAAAGTGAATATATTAGTATAAAACAAATGTTTGATTATAGATATTATCATTTTCAATAATATGGATAAAATACTTATGATTAAGAAATTTATTAAAAAGAATATTAGAAGAAACAAATGTATGAAAATAATAGTTATTAATTCGAATGATTAGGAGTTTAGATCATTAGTATAAACAAATATATGAAAACAAATATTATTAAAAACGAAGTGTATGATAAGTGATATTATGAATTCCAATGATTATAGTTTAAAATCATTAGTATTTGAATTTTTTATGAAGAAAGATCATTATGATTTAAAATGGTATGAGAAACATTTTCGGACTTCCGATGATATAAGTTAAAAAGTTATGTAAGACAATGCGCACCCGCGGCTCTGATGTGCCACCAAAATGAATATTGGACCCGAGCTCTTCCATTAGTCCTTCTAGGCATGCATTCGGCCCTTAAAGAAGATTCAATTCAATTCATTTTCAATTCAATTCATTTATTGCTTTTCATATTGTACATATATAACACTTTACTACATAGTCATTTCTTAAGTTAGTAGGTACAAAATGAGCCCTGACAGGGCATTGCAAAAGAAAAAAATGGAACGGCATGCGGTTTTATTTTTCGTTAGTATTTATCTAATATAAAATTAGTTAGTAATTATTAAAATAAAGATTGATTTGTTTAGTAGTTTTTTGATACGAGTAGGTAATGTCAGTTTGTATAACAAAGTCAGTATTTTAATTCATTCAATATTAGCTATATTTGTGTATTTACTCGTATATTTATGTCCTTTACATTTATATTGTTGGTTTTATTCTTTTAAATGTCAATTTTCTTTTTATTATTATCATTTATTTTTTCCATTGTCCAATGTACTTATAATATATACGTTATTCGTCATTTATTTTATATTTTTTCAAATCTTTATCATTAAAAAACTCGTCCAATGTGTAATATTTTTTTTCTACAAGCAGTGCTTTTAATCTTTTATAAAAAATGGTATCTTTCTTCTCTGCTCTTAGCAGATCTGGAAGGGTGTTATAGACTTTTATTGACATTGCAAGCGGTCCGGAGTTAAAAATTTCTAAATTACGAGTAGAATTTGGCCTAGCTAACATATTCTTTTTCCTTGTAGGATAGCGTCGCGGTAAGTCGTCTTTTTTTGTGTAGTACTGGGGGTATTTTTGTACAAATTTGCTGGTTTCTAAGATATATATACATGGCAATGTCAGAATTTTTAAATCTTAAAAATACGGCTAACAGCTATCTCTCTCCTTAATATCAACTATAATGCGTATACATTTCTTTTGGAGGATTAATAGTTTATTCGCATCAGTACTGTTACCCCAGAGTATAACCCCATATGTGAGCCATGAATATGCATATGCATAATATGCTTTTATCGCCGTTTTTTTATTGGTGGATTTTTTCAGTTCCCAGAGTGCGTATGTGAACGTAGATAATTTTTTTGCTATTTTGTCTATATGATCTTTCCAGTTAACGTGTGTGTCTAACACCAATCCCAGCAGTTCAAAAGATTTTACAGATTCAATATCTGTTAAATTATAACTAAATTTTATATTTAGAGATTCTTTTTGGTGTGGCCTGAATTCTATTATTTTCGTTTTGTTAAAATTTATTTCCAAATTATGATCAGTCAACCACGATGTTACTTCGTCCAAATTTTCTGTGAGCATATTATTTAAATAGTCAGGTTTCGTGTAAGGTGTCAGTAATGATACATCGTCCGCGAATAGTACACATGTCTGAGTCATTGTTTTAGGTAAGTCATTGATGTAGATAAGGAACAATAAACATCCGATAACACTTTCTTGGGGAATCGAACATTTCACACATTCTACATCTGATCTTACCGTAGTAATTTTCCCGGTGTCGTGGTCATAGTTTTCTACTTCTACTACTTGTTCCCGATTTTTCAGATATGACGAAAACCAATTGTGAGCTAAGCCCCTAATACCTACTCCGTATAACTTGTTAAGCAATATTTTATGTAAGACTTTGTCATATGCTTTCGTCATGTCCAACATCGTACCTACAGCATATTTTTTATTATTTATTGTATTTAATACTTCTTGCACGTAATTATATGTTGCGAGGGTAGTTGAGCGATTTTTTCGAAACCCGTTCTGACATTCGTCATTTTTCAAAAATTTTCACAAAAATCGTATGTTTGTATTCCTATTGCTTTTTCGAATATTTTTGACGCAGTGCATTGCTACTAGACGGAAGTTTTCTTTTTCGGTAATTTTTCCTTTTTTATGTATTGGCTTTATTAATGATTTTTTAAGCCTATCTGGAAAAGTGCCTTCCACAAAGGATTGGTTCACAAGTAAGGTGAAAGGAAGTGTAAGTTCATCCGCGCACATTTTAAATAAAACTGGTGGAAATTCGTCAATACCGTAACTATGTTTACTTTTTAGTTCTTTTAGAATGGTGTTTATTTCCGCTAAATCTACCTGGCGCAAGTACATGGTGTTGTCAGGCGAGTGCATCACCGGGCGACCTTGAGGCTGCGTTCCGCTCGGTATGCCCACTGATGCAAAATATTTATTAAATGTATTAGCAACTATCTTAGGGTCAGAAATTATTTTATTGTGGACATTCAGTTTCATGTTTTGTTTCCTGTTTTTTGTGTTTTTGTTTGTTCGCTCTTTTATTATATTCCACATTGTTTTATCTATATTTTTAGACCTTTTTACTTGTATAATATAGTCTAGTTTTTTTGATTTTATAACGGTTTTCTTTAATGTTTTTTCATATTTTTATAATAGTTTTTAAGAGTCTTACTTTTCGAAGTGTTTGTCAGTATTTTTAATAGTCTTTTATTTTTACACGAAATTTTTATTCCCTTGGTAAGCCACTGTTTTTTCTTGTTTAGTTTTATTATTATTGTTTTTTTGGGAATGCATTTGTCTAAGATTTTTTTCAAGGCATCGTCAAAAGCGTTGTAGTTTTCATTTATATTTTGGTCAGTTTTTATTATATCGCGCCAACATATATTGTTTAGTTCTGATTTAAAGAGAAACATATTTTTTTGATTGTAAATTCGTGTTTGTTTCCTATATGTCAATGGTTTGTATTTTAAAAATAAGTCAGTCTTTATTGTTACACACATATGGTCACAGAATCCGTAATCAGTAACTCCAGCCCGTATATTTTTGTCCCTAAAATTAGTATAGATGTGGTCAATACATGTCGATGTTGTTTTAGTGACCCGTGTTGGGTCTTTAATATGGGGTATGTAATTGTGCCCTGCCATGAGGTGTAGTAATTTTTTTGTCTCTGTATCGTTTACTAACGTGTCAATGTTGAAGTCACCCCCTATTATAACGCGTTTATTGTTGTATTTTAACTTTAGATAATTTAAAATTGACTCTAATTGTGTGAGAAAATCGTTGATCCGTTTGTCGTTCCAGTACAATGTGATTATTAATAAATTTTGGTCATTTAGTTCTACTGCACATAATTCTATAAGAAATTCAATCGACATATCTTCAATATCTTTTCTCTCAGTGTACTCCACGTCGTCGCGTAGTAGGATGCATACCATACCACCGTCATAGTTCCTCCGGCAGTATGCACTCGCAACTCGATAATGACTGAAGTGAATGAGCTCCAATTTTTCTTTAGTTAAAAACGTTTCCGTTATACAGCAGGCGTGATAGGTGTTATTATTTTGTTCCAAAAAGGCTTCAAATGTCGTGCGTTTACTCCATAGGCTTTGAAGGTTTTGGAACATTATATTTAGTTCTTTTATTTTCCCTTAAGGAGCGAAATGTGTTCGGTGCTTTGTTCTGTCGCGTAAAAGTGTCGTGTGAATTGGCTGGAATGTTAGTAGGTAGCTGTGAGGGACTTTCATTGTGTGACGTAGTTCTGCGTGTATTTTTTTGTGGTGATCTGTGCCTTGTGTTGTTCAAAGGAATATTTGTAGATTTTTCATGCGTGTTTCTTTTTCGATTTCTCTCGTCCAGTGTTTTTTTGTCAAGGAGCTTTGATACGTAAAGTCTTTCTTATTTCTGAAGTATCTAACGTTATTAAAGATATCTTGGGTCATGCGTTTGCTTATTAATTCCACACGTAGTGGTCGTCGCGGTCCTCTTACTCCGAGTCGTTGAATTTCTTCTATGTAGCCTGTGAGGTCTACGTGTAAAATATCCCTAAATGCATTGATAATCCTTTCTTCAATTTCGTATTCCTGTTCTCTTGGGTATTCGTTTAAACCGTATAGGACGAATGTATTTAGGCATTTTAGATTTTGAACTGCTAATCCCTGTGGTTCTATTGTCGCATTATTTTTTAGTTTTAATTCTTCTAACTCTCTTTGCAATTTTCTATTTTCCTTAGCTAAAAAATTAACTTGGTCTGTTATTTCAAAAAAATTTTTGTCCTGTTCTTTCTGCTGTTGTTGCAAATCGTCTGTTCTTTTTGTAAATTCTTTTTTAATTTGTAAGGCGACGGTGTTGATTTCTGTAGTCAATAAGTGTTTAATGTCTAATAGGATAGATTGTTTGTTTTGTTCTAGCTTTTTTTCTAATAAAAGACTTATAGCTTCCAACGTTATTGTATTTTGGTCACTTTCTTGTGTATGCCGTATTTCTGAAGTTGGAGATGTGAATGTGTTTCCTATTACGCTTTGACTATAGGTTGTGTGTTCCTCAATAGACATGTTGGTATCGTCTAGTATCAGATATAGATATAGATTTAAAGGCCACAGCCGCGGAAATGTTATGTGGCAGGAAGCTATTTACAGCGGATTTAAACAATTTGAACCGGCGAATGCATTTAAATTCAGTAGGCAGCTTATTAAAAATTTTTACAGCCTGGTACTTAGCACAATGATGTACTACGTTAAGTCTTGGCCTCATGTCTTGCTTGAGATCTTTTCGCCTCGTAGCCTCACGTGCCTTCCTTTCATCCTCTGTTTCCGGCCTGGCCACAGCCTCTGGCGGTGCGGATCGCGGTGCGGCAGGAGGCGCGGCGTGCGGCGCGGTTCGCGGTGGTATGCCACAGCTCACATGTTGCGACAGCGGCGGCGGCAGCGGTGGACGTATTTAGAGAACAGCTAACTATTAAAATAGAAGGGAATTGATTTTTTTTCGATCCATAAATTTTTTTAAACTTGCTTTAAAATTTATGATGTGAATTTTTTGACATCCATGATGCTGGTCTACTCAGTATTTCACTTATAAATTGTTCCGTCTTCGGTATTTATATGAGCTCAACGCGCGGTAAAAACAAAATGATTTGTTTCGGTCGCGCGACGCTGATTACGTCCACCGCTGCCGCCGCTAACGCCGCGCCGAGCTGTGGCCACCTCGATACTCGTGCATACATTTGTTTCATCCGCCCGCCGCGCGGCCGCGTACCGCGCGACTTACCCCGCGCCGCACGCCGCGCCGCAATACGCGTCGCCGGCAGCTGTGGCATACTCCATACATTCCCTACCATTTGTTTTCGCCGCTCACCGCCTGCCGCGCCGCAATCCGCGCCTCCGTGGGCTGTGGCCAGAGGGTAAGCCATCTAGATTTTTGAAGAAGTCACATAGAAGTACCAAAATATAAAGGCAAGGTACGGTTAGTATTTGTAACTTCTGAAAGTGTTCTGTGCATGACTCCGGAGATATAATGCGAACCATAGCTCTCACTGCACTCTTTTGCGCAACAAATGCTTTATTTATGTTATATAGATAACTACTACCCCAAAAATTTATGCTATACCGTAACTTATTTTCTACCTGAGCAAAGTATACTGTCTTTAGCTGTTTGACGGTGAGTTCATTGCGCAAACTTCTGAGGGCATAGCACGCCGAATCAACAGATTTTTCAATCGAGTTCAATTCTTTTTTCCAATTTAGTAATGAGTCTATGTGTACTCCTAAAAATGTTACTGAATCAAGCATGTCTACTTTTTCACCATCAAAGGTAATTTCAATTGTGTCTTTGTTATTTTCAGTGGTCTTAAAAAGAATAATGCCAGTTTTTTTCATGTTCACCTTGAGATTATTATTTTCGAACCACTCAAGGCACAACAAAATGGTTGAGTTTGTCTTGCTAGTTAGCTCTTCCATGTTTTCACCAGTCACAACTATATTTGTATCATCGGCGTAGCTTACCAACCTGACGTCCGGTAGCACCATGTTAACATAATTTATCAAATCGTTAGTAAACAGAACAAACAATAAAGGTCCCAAAATGGAGCCCTGAGGAACACCCACAGTATTCTTCTTTAGTTTGGACTTGTAAGTGTTTTCATGACCCCCTTCAACTGTTTTTAATTCAACATTTTGTGTTCTGTTTGTTAGATAAGATTTAAACAGCTTTTCTGCTTTTCCTCTGATCCCATAGTGTCTTAATTTTGGCGGCAATATTTCATGATCTACCATGTCAAAGGCGGAGCTTAAATCAAAAGATACACCAGCTACTCTTTTTTTTTCGTTCAATTCTGTGACAACATCATTAACAGAGGTGTGTATAGCGTCTTTCGTTCCTACACCTTTTTGATAACCAAGTTGTCTTTTATATTTAGAATATGCAATGTATTCAAGTGTCTCATTAACTGCGATTTAATAATCTTTTCAAAGATTTTTGACAATATTGGCAGTAAAGAAATTGGTCTGAAGTTTTTGGCTTCAACCTTAGATCCTTTTTTGAAAATGGGCACTATTTTCGCTATTTTAAGTTGATCAGGAAAGATTCCTTCTTCCAAACACATATTAAAGAAATGAGCCAAAGGTTCTGCAAGCAAATCTATGTTTTCCTTGATAACTTTTATGGGTATTTCATCATATCCACACGATTTTTTTGTCTCCATCTCCTTAACAATAAGCATTTATCGATTTTTTTTGTGCTCATATTTAAAAAGTTTAAGGATTTTTCTAATTTCCCTTTTGTTAAGTTATTGCCAGTATTAAAATTTTCTGAAAATATTTCCACGACCTTTATTGGACTGTCAATAATTTTATTATTTACTTTTATTATAATTTTTTGTGCTAATTTTTCTTTACCTTTGCCTCTATGTCTATTAACTACTGTCCAAATGCCTTTAGTAGAGTAGGTAGCCTTGTTTATTTCATCCTGTACACCTCTTTTTTTAGCATGTCTAATAACTTTCCTGTATAACTATATATATTTTTCTTTATACTTAACTATTGTCATGTGTGCAAGATCGATGTGCAGTAGTCAAAACACGTTTCATGTTACTTGAAACTTTAATACCTTTAGTTATCCACTTAATTTTTTTACCCTTAGTTCTAGTAAACTTTCTTATCTGTTTTTTGAAACTTTTTTTAAAAACGTCATAAAATTTACTTAAAAAACTATTAATTCCTTCCTTAGTCCAGTCAATATCTATAATATATTTCCTAAATTCGTTATAATTTTTTTTACTAAAAACTCGACATTCTTTTACAGTTACGTTACTTTGTCTATCTGTTGTATTATTACTAGGTAAAGCTACCGAGCATGTCAGCCCAGCATGTCCGTCCGATAGTCCATTAAAATCTAAATCAGTACCATGAAGGCAGTCATTATGTAGATTTGTCAAAAAATTATCCAGACATGACTCCGCTCCGCCCTTTCGGTAAGTCAAGGATGAGAAGAGAGATCTAAAATTAAAAGACTTAAGAAGGTTTAAAAACTCTTTTCTATGTTTAGTGTTTTTTATGAGGTCAACATTAAAGTCACCACAGAGTATACACTTCTTATTGAAAATATGCTCCTGAACTTTCTCTGAGCAGCTCAAAAAGGATTCAAAATGGACCTTTTTGTCATTACGATAAATGCAACATATATAAGTTTAACATTTTATCTTTTACACCACAGATTTCAAAAAATTCCCTTTTATACCACGTATTACACACATCTAAAACTTCATAATCTCTATCAGCTAAGGACAGGATTAGAGAACCTCCTCTTATCATATTTACTTTTATAGTCTGTTAAGTTAAAGTAATCCAGTTTATTATTATTGAGGAAATGCTCTGTAATACAAACATAATGAGGAAGATTGTCCAAGGTGTGAAGATAAAGTTCAAATCCCTCTTTTTTTTATCTATTCCACACACATTTTGATGAAAGATACAAACAATAGATTTTTCCAATTGTGTTAAACCATATATCACAATATATCTAAAGCTATAAATAACAAATTAACAAAATACATAAATAAAAATTTAAACTTAATGTGTTTCATAAACTCAACCGATCTTTGTAAGTCAAAAACCTTTCATCTAAGTCCGTAAAGAAAAAGTATATAGAAAACTAAACAGGCTTTTTGACAGCCATTTTGTAAGGTCTTGAGCGTCTTGATTTTGAGAGACATAAATTTATCATCTATTTAATTAAAAGAAGAAAACAAAACCTAAATTAAACGATGAAGAAAAAGAAAAAAGGAAGATGTCATAAATAAATTTAATAGACCGATATAAATCGTAAGTAAAAACCATGACACGAGTTGTCACATTGTCAATACAATATAAAATTAAAATCCAAAATAATCAATAAATACATCTTTTGTTTTAGGGTTCCTAACTATAATTTAAATTAATTAACAAAATATAAAAAAGTGAGCGCAGTTAGTTTGTGGCACATGTGAAGGAAGAGACTGCATTTCCTACTTCACTGAAGGCTGACCTGATGGCGTAACATCGGAAGGACCTTGGGAGAAGAGCTGGATTCTAAGTACATCATTCGAAGGTCTACCTGTATAAACTACCTATAATGTTACTAAATTAGCAAGGACAATTTAAGTAAGTGAATCTTTATTTGCCTATGTAAAGAACTGTATTCTATCGGACGTTCCTCAAGAAACCTAATGTCAAGCAAGTGGTGAACCCATACGTCCCATTATGTTATGCATATTAAATTTAATAAAATACATCTGTTGCTCACAAATTGTAGTTTAATTGAGCAACCAATACACACGCTACCTCACTCCCTGAATAAGTCTCATGTCTTTACTAGGTAGAAAGCCGGTGGTGACTTCTTATAAATAATAACAAGTAAGAGGTTACAAACTTCGTCGAAAAATGTCGTCTCTTCAACCAACGCAAGCTTCCCGGCACACAAGTCCCACACAATTCATATTTCGGGACATGCATTCAGCTACTCACGTATTCGTTAGAGATGACTCTGTACGACGAGCCTTGCAACCCCCTTACACAGGACCATACCGTATAGTGGGACGAGCGAGAGACGGTAAGACCATAACAGTTGAAATTAAAGGCCGAACCGCAACGGTAAGCGTTGATCGCGTTAAGCCAGCCTACACAGAATTCGATACAAAAAACACACACGCTGATCCACTTAGTTCTCACGACTCCTTGGCACCATCAACGACTCCAACAGATTCATCCAACAAGCCAAACACCCCAATCTCTCAAACTACACATGACTCACACATATCGTTACCGCAACAATATATTTCACAAAACAATCCACCCTACACTACTAGGTCGGGTCGCAAAGTACGTCTTGCTCGCCCTTTCGATATATGAGTTCCCTTTCTCCGTAGGGGGGTGGTGTGGCAACACTAGCCCGCCCGTTTCCGAACGGACGAGCGGTTTTATTTCCTAACGGGGCTTGACAGATAACACGACACTTTTTGGCGCTCTCGGAAAAACTAACTTGCTCCGAAGTCTAAATTTCTTAACTCACAACGAGTTGACTGAAATAGATTGTGATCATTACGCCCACACCTGTATAATCTAGTTTACTACACTGTTGTCTTTAAAGTGAGATTAAACAATCAAGTTAACCAAACTAACTACCGTGTTTTGGTTGGTTCCACCTAATATTCCCCAAATTTTTTCTTTTCTCTGAAAAACCAAAAATGACAACGACACAGCGCATTGAAATTTCACGTGACCTCACACATAAGCACGATTTTTACTTAAGTGAGACGTCGCAAGCCCCCGCTCTGGAACTTACACGCTCAGTATCTTTGTGAATTTTTACTTTTAACTAAAAAATATGGGTCCATTATTTTTGGATAAAAGACGGACTAATTACAATCATACTTTTCGGACCCTGTCGTCACCCCTATAGTAAGACAATATAATATGGCATCATATGATGCCATTCGAGGCTTGAGAGGTTAACCCCTGAATAAATAAGGTTTTATTATGTTCTGACCAATGACTGTTAGTGTCCAATGATTGAAAATTTACCCTATCTACAAAAGCTACTATTTGTTCAAGCTAGACATTTCTTATTACGAACAACACGAAATTGTAATAGACTCGTATTCAATCTAGTGCCAAAAACTGAAAAATATAAACGTAATTGCTATGCCATGTGCAAAGATATTTATAATAAATTGCCATCTATACTTAAAGAACTCCCTTTAAATAAATTTAATCATGTCTGCGCAAATGGCTGCTTAAAAGAAAGTTTTATTTAGTAAAGGAGTTTTTAGAATGTAAAATTAAAGACTGCGAATTCGATGCATGAATATAAAATTCTGAACACTGATTTTTGCATGCTATTAAATATGGCTAAATAGGTTTAAGCTACTATTTTTGTATATTATACCTAACACCTGTATTGTACACCCTATTTATTGCAAATAAAAAATTATCTTATCTTATCTAAAGACCTAGTTTAAATATTTGTCATTCCAACTCACCGTTCCTCTTCATTAATCACACAATCCAAAAACGCTCCGTTACACTGAGTGCTGGTAAATAAGAATGGTCCTTCACACTTGGCGGAACTATTGAATTTTAACATTGATGCTACGCCAATGAGGTACTGGTCATAGCCAATGAATGTGGCCAGGGGACCGCCACGATTGTCCTGCAAGGAAAATGTGGGAAAAAAGTCTTAAGCATATCTACTATTACAAAATAAACGCTATAATAAAAATTTAGATTATTACAAAATAAACGCAAGATCCAGAAAAATACACACGTGCGTTACGCGTAACGCTCGCAACTTGTGGTATTAGTCCCGCCCCCGCGACTTATTCAAAACATCGTACTTACAGTACCTAAAGGAGATAATAAAGGACTTAATTTGTCGATGAATTTACCCCGCTGAAATTGAATAATTTGAAAGGAATTTTGAAATTGAACATAGACCAATTTCGTAGGTACGACTACAAAAGGCACATTACCGGACAGAATTCACGCATTAATTGTTCATCTTTATAGCCGTCGACAAAAGGATTCTCGTAATAATCTTCGTCCATTTTACACTGTAAACATTCAAGTGTTTTATTTTTTTTTATAATTAAGATAAAAAAAAACAATCTTTAACAAGATATTCTGATTTTTTTTAAGAAATACTAAACAATTGCCTCAAAGAAACGTGGGGAAAAATAAAAATTTTCAATGAGTGAGATTCCATGAGAAAAGTTGTTTAGTATTGTAGACTGAATCTAGCATTAAAGTTTTCAGTAAATTTTGTTACACGTTCGTATACAACTGGACATACTGCTCTGCACACGTCTGTGTCCAGTTACGACAGTAAAACAACATGGCTTTAGACACAATAGGAATGTGGACTACATTTTTTTTGGCTCATTATATAGATTTATAAAATTATTAATTTTGGATATTTTCTTTTCATTTTTGGACAATCTAGTTTGCAGACTAAATAAAATAATATTTATTTTTTATCAAGTCCACTTCCTATTGGGTCCAAATAAAAAAAGGTTTATATATTTCATAACCTCAATCAATGACAGTATCAATGGTACAGCTCTTGAGACTTACGCTCAGCTTTGCATTTGTGTGAGTGTGTGGGAACTCCACCTGTCCCAGCTAGTAAAAGCGTGTTCGTTCCCACATAAAATTTATAGGGGTCAAAAAGCAAGAGATTAAAATAGAAGCATAGAATAAACATATTTATTATCAATAAGAAATTACAAGTTCTGAGATATTTTATTCGTATTAGAAGTGAAAGTAGAATGAGTCAAAAAAGATAAGTAAAGAATATCTGGCATTTAAAAATGAATTTGGAAATGAAATTTGAAAATAATGAAATGATAGAAATAAGGTAAGCAATAACATGAAAGATGGTGCTTATTGCAACATCGTTACAATACCGGGGTAAAAAAGGAGTCTTTTTTTAACAAAAAAAAATTATAATATAGATACGCACTTATAATTAATTATAGTTTTTATCTAAAAAACTAAAATGAATCAAAAAGAATAGTGATTAATTTTTGTCGTGAAAAAAATAATGTACAATGTGTATTTACAATAAAGCTACTCATCGATCATTCATTCATCCTCTGACATAGTCTTAAAGTTTTTTGAACTAAGAAGACCCTAGTAATTAGAGGAATAATATTTCATTTAATTATTTCTCTAGAGAAACCGCTTATTATATTGTATAGGCTTATTTTAATAGTCACAATCCGGGGGCTTTATATCGTGCGCTCGAAGTATGTATGAGCAAGACAGCACCATACAATGCAATGGCATAATATGCCCGTCTCTTATTATCTTGACACATTCAGATAGTGTGTGTCGACTATAAATATTGATCATCAAGAAAACTGGAAAAGAAAATCGGAACCAAATCGATTGTGTGTAAGGACACACAATAATCTTGTGAAGGAACCTGTAGCTAGTTATAATTTTGATGGTGTCTATACTTATTATTTTCTATAAAGGATTGGCCTAGCACATAATATTCTGAATTTATTTTGCTTGCGCCGGCCGCCTTCCGCGGACGTAAAGACCTGCGCCACATATTCTTCACATTCCCGTCCTAGAAAAGATAATTGTTGGGAGGTTCGGCTTCCTTTATGATCGACTTTAAAAAGAAGGCGGTTGTTAATTCGAGTGCATATGTGGAAAATTCTTCTTCCTTTTTTTTAGGTTCAAACTGTAAACAAAGGGCTTACTTGCGGTCTTATAGAAATTTTATCATAATCGGTAGAATAGTTTGGCGTTGTAGTCGGTTTTTAACACTTTAACAAAAAAGGAGGAGGTTATCAATTCGCCGAAACCTTTTTTTATGTATGTTCACCGATATCTGAAGACGCCTGGACCGATTTGGAAAATTCTTTTTTTCTTTGAAAAGCCATAGCTACTTTTGTCAGGTGGTTCCATATAAATTTTATCAAAATAAATAAGGGTGAAGAAGGTTTTTAGTTTTGAAAAATTATAGACAGACATATACAGACTTTTTGACTCTGCCCCCAGAGAAAAAAATCAAACTGACATAGTGTCATAACAAATGACTACTTTTCACGATGCCATGTCTTTTTTCCTTGAAAGGACGCGGTCTTTTAAATCCCATTCCCGTTTCCGTTCCCGTCATTTGCTAGAGCGAGAGTGCGACGGATCGCTTATGTATGGCCTGGGTAGTAGGTCACCCTATTTCATCCCTCTAGGGGTTGAATTTAAAAAATCCTGAAAAACATATTTACTCGTTTACCGCCAGGAGTACTTTTGCAAAGTTTCATATAAAATGGACTAACTAATCATGTCTAAAACGAAAAATCTTTTCTTAATGCATCTGTAGACCGCATATGGAAGCTTTCTCTATGTGCTAAATTGGGATAATCTAGGCCTAGGCAGTTATTCAGACTATGTTCAAATTTAAGGCCTTTCTTCCCCATTTTACCCCAGTAGAGGCGGAATTAAAAAAAAAACCTGAATTACATGTTTAATTATTTTTGTTTAGAAACATTTATGGCAAGTTTCAAGCAAATCAGTATAGATTTTAAATATTTTCAATGGAGGAAATTGGAGAAGATTTTAAACTTTCAATTTCCATTTTGCACCCTTACGAGGTGAATTCTAATATGCCATGAAATACGTATTTAATGAATTTTTTTTAGGAGCATGAATCACTATTTTTATCCAAATCAATGAAGATTTCAAGATTTTTCTACACATACTTTATGTTATGCGCCCTTCGGGGAGGGGGAGGGGGGGGGGGGGGTTCTAATAAACCATGAAACACGTGTTAAATGAAATGTTTTCAAGAGCATGTTTTTTTTTAAATCGATGCGAATTTAATTCTTTCATACAAACTTTAAACCCCCCACTTCACCCCTTTAAGGTTATTTTTTCAAAACAACTTTTCAAATTTCACGTTTCTATAATAAGCGGTTACGGCTGTGCGTGCGTTATATGTCAGTCAGTGGGAACTTCTCCTTTTTACGGTTCCGTACCCATAGGGTAAAAACGGGACCCTATTACGAAGACTTCGCTGTCTGTCCGTCTGTCTGTCACCAGGCTGTATCTCAAGAACCGCGATAGCTAGACAGTTGAAATTTTCACAATTTATGTATATTTTTATATTCTTTATATAATATTTATATATTCTGTTGCCGCTATAACAACAAATACTAAAAAACAAAATAAAATAAATATTTAAGGGAGGCCTATAAAAAAAAACGCGATTTTTTATTGATAATGGTACGGAACCCTACATGCGCGAGTCCGACTCGCACTTGGCCGTTTTTTTTTAATCTTACCGGAAGGCGGGCGTCGTATTAACACTATGGGAACCAACATAAAGGTCTGCTCTATTCTTCTCAACCTTTTGCGGTCCGGAATAACAAACGATGTCCCCGATGTCTCTTGATGAAAACACCTTACTCTTGAAACGCGGTAAATAATTTACCTTATCTGAGGCCATAGTTGTTGTTATGACACTGACAACTACAAACCACTATTGGCAGAATTCTGAACGAAAATCTACAATCCTTCGTTAGCTATTTTGGTAAACGTAACACATTGGACGATCTAGCTGAACGATTTTCAGCTAATTTACAAAACCGAACTGAAGGGCCAAACTGCTAGAGTTTTTGTCAAACAGCGGATCATATAATCCAACTGCGACATATATATATGTTGAAGCGTAATATGCCACGGCGGTATACAAATAGATTCCTTTACTTGGAATGGTTCGATTACGTTTGGCAGCAGTTCCGTGTCAATGTCATTTTGGACAGTTGACAGAAGAGAAAAGCGCGGGACTGGACGAGTTCATGTCTGGTCTGAGATTTCAGTAGAGGAGTCCGAAAAGTTGTAGAACTCAGTGAAAGTTCATGGATTGAAATGGTAGTGCCGTGGTGTTGAACTATGATTGTGATAAGATTAGACTTTATATATCTATATTATATATAGAATATCAGTGACTTCGTTACTGTCAAAGTTCATCGAAACATGAAGTGGGAATGCGCGTTCCGTGAATTGACTGTCCCATCGGCCGTTTCTGAAACGTCGGGATTCCTGACTCCTGACTGAAAACCCTTCATAATCTTCACTTAGTCATATAGATGAAGTGAAATAATTAAAAAAAAATTATAGATAATAAATATTCCTAAATTCTTTTTCAAAAGTATGTATTCCATCACATTTTAGTAAGAAGTAATTATAATTTTCAGAAATAATCTCGTACAAATAGGTTTGTTCTGTTCTTTGTTTGTTTACGGTAGTTTATTCTGACGGAATGACTTAAGATGACATTGACAGATAGTTAATGTCATGGTCATGCCCGCAGCTTAAAAAATAATTCAATATAATGTTGATTATTTAAAATCATTCATTTGATTAATAAAGAATCCATAATAAACTAATAAACTCTTTTAAACATTTTTATTTTTATATTATATCCGATTTTCTCGGACCTTCGATGATAGACAAAAGTTAATTATTGAGTGGGTTTCAAGTATCACAGAGTTGATATTTTTATCGATCTACCTACATCTTTGCGGATGTAGATCGAAAAACCTCAGTGATCGAACATTTACAATTGGGGCTCGCTTCGGCTACAAACCTAAATAATTAGTCTAACTTGTACGGCTGAGTTGTCCGTCAGTTATTTTTAAATATTTTTGTTGTAATTTTTATTGTGTACGAGTTTCCTGTTATTATAGGGTAAGTTGTCTGGCTGTATTTTTGTGTGTGTATTTGTAAGAAAAAGGGGGTTTTGAAAATACCAATTATGTTTAGTAACCAAATTTCAAATTTTACTGGTTTAATGATTGGTCATAATTTTAAAATTTACTTTTGTTGTATGCGATAATTCGTTTATAACCTAAACGAAATCATCATAATGATTGAGCTGAGATACAGATTAATTGTATTTTCCTATCTTAGTACTTGTACCCAATGACATGACAACAAAAATCTTTTGTCCATGATTTATATTTATTTCATACCAAATTAACATTAAACATGTTTTGTATTATGTTTTCGACATGACTGTAATTAGCATGAATCGGGTTTCTGTTGTAATTTTCATATTCTAATAATTTTAGTATAAATGTTTTTTTAAATCTTTATTTTTTATAAGGCTTTGGTTATAAATGTTATCTTCTCCGATTTCTAGCTATTACATGATTGAGTTTTTTGACAAGCTGGCAATTATACCAAAGCGGTTATCTTTTAATGGTATCCGTAATTTTTCAAATGAAATGGTTATCAGTGATGATTTGTCGGTTGGCTGCGTGAATGATATTTTAAATGGTACTAACTAGATTTATTTATTTTTATTAATTTGGTTGTCTATAATTTGCTCCAAGATTTTCTTCTTAAGATCGATATTAAACTATAAAATAAATTATCTTTGTGTCCCGAGGCTCTGTATGTCCCGTCGGGAAAAGACGTGATGATTTAATTTTATGATTTTTTTCTTTCTTTCAATTAACAATAATTTAATTATTATTTTACTTTTGATATTATTGACTCCTGTCAATTTTTATTTTTAAATTAAATTTTAGTTTTTGTTTATAAAAGATCGCCGACCTTAGGGACCTTGTAATTATTTGTCGATCGGTGATCCGCTGGGACGTCCAATAATTACGTTTAACTACAGCGGATGCATATGGGCATTTTCCAGTAACTTCGTTACCCCTGGTGAAGAACTTCGTTACCTCTGGTGAAGAACTTCGTTACCCCTGGTGAAGAACTTCGTTCCCTCTGGTGAAGAACTTCGTTATCCCTGGTGAAGAACTACGTTACACCTGAAGAGTCTACACGACAGTGCAATTGAAGCTGCGGTGAATTTGCAACCGAGCGTGACGTCGAGTCGAACCGGCCGCCATTTTGTATTGCCCCGAGTGCCTGTCATCCCTCACCGAGATAAGTTCCGCCCGAGACCCACAGACCACCGTTCTGTTTATTTATATTTGTAAACGCAACATAATGATTATTAGTTTTGTGTGTTTATTGTAGAAAGAACATAGTTGTTTATTTTAATTCATTTTGTTTTTATTGTCCTTTCCTCGTAGTTTTTTTTATTTCTTATTTTTATTAATTTTGCTCGGGCTTATCCCGTAGCACTACGCTGAAAACAAGGGAAGTATCATCAGCAAAAAGATGATATAGCATCATAGATGTTTTGTAAAAGTGCAACACCTTCATCCGTTGTTGATCGACCCTTAGTAAATCCATACTGATCACCATGGAACAGACTTTTTGGTAAAAAAATCTAATAATTGGCCAAAAATTATTTTGTCGAATATTTTGCTCAGTGCTGGCAGAATAAAAATGGGACGGTAATTTTTTGGATCAGTTTTGTCACCAGTCTTAAATAGAGGGATAACTTAACTTAACTTCATCATGTCAGGGAAAGATCTCGCGTCTACACATTTATTAAATATTGAAGCTAAGTAAGGCGCAATTACATCTATAATATTACTTATAACGGATACAGAAATGTCCCACAAATCACCAGTTTTTTTATTATTCAAACTCTTAAAAGTATCAATGATATTTCTAGGTGTGACGTATTTGAATATTAACCTATCTTTACATTTAGTTAGTTAATTGGCTTTTTGATTTTCTAGATGAGGACATTAGTGGGGCAGTTGTATTTAGGGGAATGTTTGTGAAAAAGTTCTCAAAGTATTGTGCAACATATTCACTAGTGTCTAGAACCTTATATTATTGTTAATGTTTAACTCAATTTTATTATCTCGAAGCTTGTTTTTCCCGGTTTCAGTGTTATTAATAATCCAGGTTGTCTTTATTTTATCTTTAGAATCTAGAATAGCTTTCCTGCGTGGCAAGCATGGTATTTTATCTGAGAGGTCTTTACATATCTTCCCTCTGTAAAAATGTACTGAATGGAATGTGTGAATGGACACGTAGTGAAATGAGTCGTCACACGCAGGCAGTTTATCGTGTCGAAATTTCTACTTTGACCTGTCAAAACCATGCTCTCACGTGAGTTAGGCATAAAATAAAATAAGTTTTATGAATGAAAGTTATGTCGCTCAATTTTGTCTATGTTTGTTGCGGTAAATTACGCGAAATGCGACAAATTACAAGGTTAAAAATTTGTCACCCTGACCATGTGCGCCACGCTGATGTATAATGATTTCGCGCATAACCATACTTTTTTAAAAGCTTTGAGTAAGTTCTAACGTAATTAATGAAATTAGGTGTTTGGTTATAAGCTTTCATAGCTAATAATTCGAGCCCGACCCGTTCACCCACCAGCTTAACCCACCAGTGGGTCCACGAATTTCTGTTTACCCGTGCACCCACTGCATTATAGCGTGAAAATATTCATATAGCCTACTCCTACTAATATGAATCCCTGTGGTAGCCCATTCGCTAAACTTTTTCCGATTACGTTTCTTTCCCTTTTTAAGTGGAAAATTATTATTAAATTCTGATTCAATCACACCGTACATTTTATTATATAGAATATCCGGATCATCAAGAGTATCTGCAATTATTGGTAATTTTTTCGAAACTGTATTCCTAAATGTTTTTTTATTTTATCTTTAGTAATATCTCTGTAGGTTATTTCAGGTAATTCTACTTCTACTGCGTTGTTGGCAAATTTCACGAACTGACCTAGACCTAGAAGTTATATTTTTAATTATAGCTTTATCAACAGCAGTGCAATCACAGAAAACATTATCTATACATGTTTTAGAGTCGTCTTGTATTTTAGTTGGTTCTAAAAATAAATTGAACAATTTGAATAACTTAAATAAATTCAAAAATCTAATACATTTGGTGCTGTCAGACGCTAATTAATCTACGTTAAAGTCGCCACACAATATTATGTTTTTGCAACATGAACTTAATTTTCTCAAAACATCTTCAATTATATTTTCTAAAGTATTAAAGTCAGCTTTTGGGGGTCTGTGCGCGCATACTATGATACAATTCTCTAGTTCAACACAGGATAATTCTACAATACTTTTAACCGACAGGCTCACAATATACTTGTGTTCTTTACATTTTACGTCATTACGTGTTAAAATTAAACTGCCTCCTTTTTCACAAATCTTTCTAATAAATAAACTAGAGACTAAATAATTATCAATATTAAATTTCACTTGATGTGACTGCAAAAAATTTCAGTTAAACATACTACATGTACCTATCGTTTGCATATAATTCTAATTGCAATAATTTGCTAGTCAGGTATTGAAGCAAGTGGACAAGTTTCGTTATCTGGGGAGCACGATAACATCCAAGTGTGATCTTGATGCTGAGATCAATAGCAGGGTCGGTGCGGCAGCTGCAGCATTTGGCAAGCTGTATTCCAGGGTCTTCTGCTCACATGACCTTAAGTTAGCCACTGAAATTTCAGTATATATGGCAATTGTTTTGCCGAACCTCCTATACTCATCTGAGACGTGGTGTGTATACCGGCGTCAAATTCGTGCTCTAGATCGATTCCACCTTAGATGCCTTCGTACGATCATGAAGTTCAAATGGTCTGATAGAGTACGAAATACCGAAGTCCTGGGACGTGCTAATGTTGGTGGCATTGAAGCTTATTTAATGCGTCGTCAGCTTTGGTGGTGCGGTCACGTATCACGTATTCTAAACGCGACCACATAAAGGCCCGTCCACCTGCCGCCATAATGTATCATTATGAGGACGGTGTACTTACGTGTCCACAATGTGCACGGTGTTTTGCCGCAAAGATAGGCTACGTAAGCCATCTTCGAGCGCACGAGCGCCAAATCAATAGATAGGATACGCCATAGCCGAAATCGGTCGGACAGCTCATTATCATCATCAATTGCAAATTCTGTAAATTAATGTCCCTTGTGCGGTGATCATCTTTAACAAAAGCCACTGCTGTAATTAAAGTTATATAAAAGTGTTCAGCAAACAGTATTTATTTGAGGACAGTATCGTGGTGTATCGTGTACTTTAAGTATTTTATAAAATGTAAATAAATCTGTTAGTTCAGTGATTATCTTGAGGACCGTTATCTAAGATTATAGTTTCAGTAAAACTAAAGGTCATGAAAACTCGATTTTGGTTTTTTAAATTGTGCTTTTGACAATGGGGACAATTTGTTAAAATATTATCTTTTTTACCACAGCGGAAGCAAACTTTTTGTTTATTTGTACAATATTTTACTAAACGTGAATTTGTTTGCAACGCGGTTTGACTCACAAGCGGGCGAAGCCCACGCGTGAATCTATGAAGCCGAGCCTTGTATTGAGCAATATGTACACGTGTATCATAAAACGTTTTTCAACACATTTATGAGGAAAAAATATATTATATATGGCGCGAAATCTTTTGTTTCTTCAGACATTCATCATGCGCATGCCCGAAGTGTTTCGTCATCGCTGCAGGCACGCGCATGGCGAATGGCTCACAAATCAATCCCCCAACAGCCAAACTACTATTTTAAAAAAAACCAGATAATTAAATAATAATGATGAAAGTTGTTATAATTATTTTACTTAAATGGATTAATTTGACTAAAACAATGTTTCGGTATGAGTATAAGCTGGAGGCAGGCGAAGAGATTTTGTTTCAAAAAATATTTTTGAATAGTTTGGCATTATGGAATTTTATTCCTAAACATTTAAAAAAACACTTTACCGTACTAGTGCTGTAAGTAATTTACCGCACGATTTCGAATGAGTGCGTAATAAATGATATTACTGTAAAATCAGTGTTGTAAATAGCACTTTCCGAGCGAATGTGTTGAAAAAGTAATTTGTTTATTTGTATTTATTGGTAAATAAGATTTGATTGGCGTCACTAATGATGTAAGATCATTTGGAGAAAATCGCTAACTATATTCTGGCTGTAAAATTCTAACAAAATATTAATTTATTTTTTTCTGACTAAGGTTCATTTAATTTATTAAATAAAGTAATCATTCATGAAAAATAGATAACTGATCGTTCATTTTTTTTTGTTTGTAATTATCAATTATTGTTTTTAATATGTTATTTCAAAATCCGTTAAGAAAGAAATTTAAAAAGAAGTCCACTCTGTTATTAAATTAGCTTTAGTTCTGAACCCATCCAAAGCTGGACCTTTTAGAATGTCATCTAAATAATTAATAATGATTTTTCAGGTATATTTCTTGCTTTGAAAAATTCTTCAATTTTTTAAATAAAGTCTTTGGACATTATTCACCCTTAAAAGTAAATTTTCTTAAGTCATTATTTGTGGTTTTACAAAGATGATTATTAATAGGTTATCTGTGGAGTGGTAAGTTGAGGTGCTATTGAAATTGCTTTTTTTTTAATATTTGAAAATTAGTTATAGTTCTTTAAGTTTATTATAATATGTTTTAATTGTTTCTAAATAGTAATTGGATGATCGGTTGAAATGTCTAACAAATCCAGTCTAGATCGAACATGAATAATGTATATTTAAATTTTAGTTTTTCGATTTGGATAGGATAAGATGATATTGTCAATTAATAGTAAACATCCTATATCATCAAGATCTGTAGTTATATAATTAAAAGATACTTACTTCATTCAGTTGGTTAGTGAGGTTGTTAGTTAGTTATGATTTTAGTTCTTCTGATGTTTTAAAGTAAAATTATTTGAAAGAAAAGAAAAAAGTTATGCGTGTAGCTTTAAAAAAAATTAAACTCACAATGAGCGAGGAGCCGTTTTGAATTATTTTAAAAATGTGTTTAAAAATTAACTAATCGAATACGGACTGAGAACGTCTGTCAATCAAATAAATATGAGAAGATAGAATTAAAGTGTGGATAAATATTTACATCTCTATCTATCTATATATATATATATATAAAAGGAGAAGTTCCCACTGACTGACTGACATAAGACGCACGCACAGCCATAACCGCTTATGATAGAAACGTGAAATTTAGACAGTTGTTTCAATTCTATACGCGGACACACACTAAGAAGGGATTTTTAAATTTTTTAACCCTAAATGGGTGATATAGGGGTTTAAAGTTTGTATGGAAAACTCTTTAAACCTGCATTGATTTTGAAAAAAAATAAGATTAATGCTTTCAAAAACATTTCTTGGTTTATTAGAATTTACCCCCTGAGGGTTCTAAATAGGAATTGAAAGATTAGAATCCTCTCCAATTTCTGGCTAAATACAAATGACAAGAGTATATTTCGGTTTTCTTAAATCCATCTTCAAATGTTGTAAAATAGGGGTTGATAGTTTGTACGAACAATATTTAAAATCTGCTCCAATTTCCATTAAATTTGTTACTCCGAAACATAAACAATAATACACGTATATTTCGGTTTTCTAAAATCCATCTATCTATATATAAAAAAGAAGAAACTGAATAAATGAGTGACTGAGTGACTGACTGACTGACATATCAACGCACAGCCCAAACCGCTGGGCCTAGAGACACCAAATTTAGCACATAGATTCCTTATGAGGTCTAGGGGTGCAATAAGAAATAATCTTTCAAAACTCACCCCCTAAGGGGGTCCAAAGTTTGTATGGAGAAACAAAATTAGTTGGAACATTTGATTCGTAACTTTGCAGGTGTATTGCTGACGGTTAACGCGTAAATACCAGTTTCAGAATTTTTTTAAATACAACCCCTAGGGGGATGAAATGGCGTGACCTACTACCTAGGTCATGCTAAAGCGTCTCGTCGCTTTCTCTCACGCTCTAGCAAATGATGGTAACTTAAATAAGAACGAGAATGGTATCAGGAACGGAAACGATAACGGAAACAAGGACGGGAATACAGGAACGGGAACGGATCGGGGACGGTAACGGGAACGGAAACTGAACGGGAACGGGAATGGGGAAAAATAAACTAACTGATTGGTAACTGACTGACATATCAACGTACAGCTCAAACCACGAGGTCTAGAGACTCCAAATTTAGCACACAGGTTCCATATGAGGTCCAAAGGTGAACTGAGAAAGGATTTTTCAAAACTCATTCTTCAAGGGGGTAAAACGGGGTCCGAAGTTTGTACAATATCAGATAATTTTATTCGAAACTTTGCAGGAGTTCTCTGACGGTGAATGAGTACCTAATAGGATTTACAAAATTCAATCTTATTACAATCACTTTCGAAGTCGCGGGTTACTGCTTGTTTATTATAAAACTAGCCGAAGCCCGCGACTTCGTTCGCGTGGACTTTATGTCTCTGGAATATGCTCATCAGGCTGAACAACTTTTACTAAGGCGGCATTTTTATATCTCTTATAGTTTAGCTGGACCATTATGGTTCTGCATCAGGCGTTCCATTTTCCAAAATCATTTATACCCTATATGTTGCCCAGGCTTAATAGCTATATAACAAAAAAAGTTTCATTCGAATCCGTCCAGTATTTCCGGAGATTAGCGTGTACAAACAGACAAACAGACAAACAGACATACAGACAAACAGACAAACAGACAAACAGACAGACATTTTTTTTAAAATTCTTACTCTATTACTACGTCTCCATCGCCGCCAATATTTTTTTTGGAAATATATTGAATGTACAGACACACTTTTTTTACTGTTTTATTATATGTATAGATATAGATAAGTAGTATTAAAAATGTTAATTTTTAATACTACTTATCTAAAACATTGATTTTATTTTTATGTAATTTTTGGATTGACTACTTTTGGCGCTCACTCATACAAATGCAAAGCTGAGAAATTTCATGGAAATTTCGATTTGCAGAAAATGATTCATGGAATATTTATTTCTTGTATTTTTATTTTTAACTAGCTGTGCCCGTGAACTTCGCTCCCTGTGTGAATTTCGGGATTAAAACTATCCTATGTCCTTCCTTGGGTATCAAACTATATCCATGTCAAATTTCATCTAAATAGGTTCAGTGGTTGAAGCGTGAAGTGGTAACAACAAACAGACAAACAAATATACAAACTCACTTTCGCATTATAATATTATTAGATTAGATATGTTAGATAATTAGATATTAGATTAGATTAGATAAGTGGGATTAATTAGTAGGATATTATTATTTCAAAGACTGTTCACTTGAATCAACAATAATTTATAGACACACAGTTAAATGAATTTTTTAAATCTTATATTTTCATTTATCAAACTAATTAAACATAAGAACAATTTTTGAAAAATATTGTTTGTTCGGTATATTCCTTCTCGGAATTTTATTTTACTCAAAATTTTAACATTATAACAACTTTGCTGTGGGGTGTAGGTTAAGTTCGTTAGGTTTCCTGTGACCAAAAAACGATCGAGCGAGCGAAGCGAGCGAGCGATTCAAGCTTAAGCGCTGGACACACAGAAAAGACGGGCGTCCCGTCCTTTCAGTGTGTTCTGTGACGCCCTGTTTCTATATATTTTGTACGAAACCGTCGCTTGCCGTTGCAGAACAGACATATCCTGCGCCTTAGAGCGAAAACACAGACACAAAAACAACTTTGCCGTGGATTGTAGGTTGGGTTCGTTATAAGTTTTTTACATATTAAAAATTAAAATATTTGATTTGATATTATGATAGTATAAACATCGAAAAAGTAAATATAATAAAATGCTTCATAATAAATACTCAATATGTAATGATTTTCTGTGTAACAAAAATCTATTTTTATAAATTCTTCATACTGATTATTCTAAGTATTGATTATTCAATGAAATGATAATCTTACAAAAAAACTGTATAACGAATATCTATAAAACTTTTTTTTGTTAAAAAACGCACACCCATAAAGATGAGTTTATGCCTCGGGACTGTATCCGTTCGGAATAAAATAAAATAGTGGTATTAGTAGTTGGTATTAGAATGGAATAAATGTGGCAGCATTTTTATAGTTCTGTTTTGCTTTTTTTTTAAGTTGTACCAACCCTTTCTAAGTTTTTACATAGAAGTTTTACCAGATCTGCTAAAAAAAGAAAGACTATATTAGTAATTTGTAACTTCCGACAAACAAGAGGGGTGTTATTAGTTTGACGCTAACGTATGTCGGTCTGTCTGTGTGTGTGTCTGTCAGTTTTATCGTAGTGCTCGCACGCAGGGATCGATTTCGATGCGTTTTTTTTGCTTGAAAGCAATTTTCCTTGCGGTTGGCAAGGTAAGTTGCTTTTAAATTAGCTTAGCTATGTTTGATGGAAATCGGTTCAGCCCTTTAAAATTTATTGGGGATTATCGCTTGAAAGTCAGAGCTTTCCCTAGCAATAAATAGATGGCGCTACGAATATCAAGTCGTAAGCTTGTGAAAATTAAATCGCTGGACAGATGACGTCACATAATGATTGGCATAAGATGTGCGATAAACACGGGCGGTCGGTTTGGGCAGAGATGGGGCAGGGAGCGCAGAGAGCAGTCTAGGGTTGGCCGACAAGGCAGACGCATGTGATTGTAATTAGCGGTCTAGTTTTGGTGTTAAGTTGAAGTACATGTTTTGAAAGACACAGAAATATAATGTTTAAGAAGAACCCCGTACTAACATATGTAAGCTACATTATCTTAGTATATAAAACAACTTCGTGTTAGTTACACTATAGTATTGTTTTTATTCCGAAATTCCCACGGGGAGCAAGCCTGCGGGCACAGCTAGTTTATTAATTATACATATTAATCAATATTTCTAACTTACTAAATCTCCTGCAGCGTCGCGGAGTTGCTCATGTTCGGTAATGCAACCGTTTAAACACCCCCTCTTAATTTTTATAAGATTTCCGTAATGATGCATATTACCTCTCCAGTTCAGACCTACCACATACACAAATATTATTAAGTCGTATTTAATTTTGTCCTATTCACAAATTAAACTTAATACACGTTGATTTTTCATTGGTTTCGGAGCCAAAGGCCACTTCATAAGGATCTTTAGTAATACCAAAAACCTAATTGATAGCCAAAATAAAAATTCAGAAACAAAAATGTTGACTTAAACTCCAAAGTAAAATCGTAAGATCAATGAGTAGTAGCCAGTCGCCGCTGGCTGGCTGGCCGGAGGTCATCAGGGTTACGCGGCAGTTTCAGACGAGCGAGTTACGCTTCTACGTAACTCGCTCGTCTACGGATCCTTTTTCTTCGCATAATTTGTTTTGTCCTAATTGTTCTTTGGCATAAAATATTTTGGAAAATAGTTCTTCGGCATAATTGTTTTTTGGCATTCGGGTAATTTTGGCATAAATAACGTGTAGGATAATTTGTTTCGGCATAAATTTAACTCGCATAATCTTTATAGGCATAATAACTTTAAGACTAATAGTATTTAGAAATCATTTTTTTGGGATAACAGAAACAACATCAAGTTAGTTTTTAATCATGATGGAAAAAAAATATGATCTCCTTAAACAACTGTGTGGGCAGAAGGGATGTTAGGTTGAGGTTATTTTTTTAAATGATTATCCGGAGCAATTTGGCATAAGGGAAGTTAGGCTCATGTAAATATTTCAATTGTTATTACAGCAATATTGTATAAAAATGTGTATGAGTAATTAATATTTTAGGAACTTATTGTTTTGCGTATTTATGATAAAGAATGTCTATGCTTCAAAAAATTTTATGCCCTAATAAATTATGATTTGATACCATGTTGGTTGAATACATTTATGCTTTATAATGCTATGCCTAAACATCGTAATGCTTACATACATTATGCTTAAAATAATTATGCATAAACTGTTATGCGTAAGAACGTTATGCTTAAAAACGATTATGCCAAAAACAGTATGCCATGTTACACTATGGCTTAAATTTTCCCGTTGTACCGTATTTATGCTTATGGATAGGGAACCAGCGTAACTACGTGGTCTCGATCGTAACGTTTACCTACGCAACTTTTTATCTTATGTCATACACAAATTTGATTTCGTATATGGATAGAGTAATTTATTTACTATACGACATTTTTTCTTCTTAAACCAATGAAATATCAGCGTCTATTTTGTCTGAAAAAGTGCCACATCTGTGCCAGTGTGCAAGATACAAGACAGATTAGATATTATCCGTGGATAGTTTAAATTAGGCTTAGTACAATATATGTGGACTTAGCAAAATGTAATTAATAATTGCATAATCAATGCAAGAAATCAAAAATTACATTCAAGTAAGTGGTACTCAGAAACTGATATTTATTTCAAAAAACAATATTTAATTACAATGAAACTAAAAACTAAATTTAAAATCTAAATAATTAAAATCTGCATTAAATACTTGATTGAAATGTAAACTTTAATGGGCCAGCCCTCTTAAATTGTCACCAGCAACGTTGCTGACACTGTCGTCCCGAGGCGATAAGGGGCAACACCTGCTCCCAAGGGACGAGGGTTAATCCATCTGGACGATTGCCATCATCGCGAGTCATCTCTATTTATCGGTATCATTCGGTCGGCGGGGCCACCTTGACGAGGTAGGGGGCTTACGGGGACAAACCCTAATATTACAGAAGTACATTTAAAAATAAACAGACCATCAAGATATCTTCCCTCCCTCAATTAACGGTCTCAAAACTCAAACCCAATCAATCCAAGGTGTGACCAACCGTGCCGAGGGATGTGTGATCATGGGGGAGCTTGGTCGCGAACGGTGGGCTCCTGATAACTGGCGACCTCGGAATGTAAAAATCGCCTTACCTCTGCTCTGTAGAGTGTGGACAGTATTTTTCCCTAGCTCCTGATGGGAACTTTAAAAAAGAAGTAAACAAAAGATATTTTCTAAGGTCACGCCATCAAAGTTTTCGAGACCAGCGCAGCAATAATGCTGGAGTAGTAGCAGTAAAAAGTGAAAATAGTTCACTATCTCCAGCCAGCAGCTTATTCCCGCTGGCTCTTCAAAACATGTTTCTCTTTAGCTAGATGGGGCTAGCCCTATCCTCTTAACCTTAACCCAATTAGCATCCCAAGATTCAGCAGATATACCAACTTTATCTTCACGACTATCATCTACAACTTCTTTTGCCATGTCGATAGATGTTACGCAGGAGGCATACGCCACCAATTTTGCGCCCACTACCGGCACTACAAAAATTTCGAGAAAGAAATGGACGGATGAAATGAATCCGTTTATGTGGCGCACATAAATATGTGCGCCACATAAATGTCTAAATTTGTAGCTATTAAATAATAGCTACAAATTTAGACACAAACACTAGGACATATTTAGACGAACTATTCATCAAGTTTAACCAGGAATTTCCTGAAATGAATGCATCTAAGCAAATAGTATGCGATCAAAGAAGAACTATACTTAGGAATGAATTACTGACAGAGGAAGAACTAAAAAAAAGTAGCTGGGATTGACATAAACACACAAACTCAAATAATACAAAATATAGGATCAGAAAGATTATCTTAAAGGATGAGATGGGCTAACGATATAACTGAAATAGATGTTTTTATCAAATAACATAAATTGAAAATAATAAAATCTCGTATAAAAAGATTCTTAGAAAAGATTTATAGAACACTATCCAGATTTCGAACATCTACCTGAACAGCGCATTTAAGACCAAAGAAGGTCTGGAAGGAAGGAAGGAACTTATACCAGAGCAAAGACTGCTGGAAATTAAACGAGAAGTTTTTATTCAGAACGGTATTTCACAAATACACACAGATACTAGCATATTCAGTCCGACTTCATCGCAGCAGAATATAATAACTCTTTTTACAGAAGTTTTAGGTTATATGGTGTTGAAATTAATAATTACATTAAACAAAAAGCTATCAATATAATTGATAGTTCGCCCAAACCATCAATCCATCTCACCCAAGACATATCATCCTCTTCAGAACATATAAACGCAATGGAGTCTTGTGCTCCAATAGCTCCTACGCAAACTGAACAGATAAAAGTCGATTGTGAACTCTTTAATATACGACAGCCAGTTATAGCAGATAACGTTAGTAGAAACAATGCAATACAATACAATACAAATACTCTTTATTGCACCATCAACAAAAGGAAATACAAAAAACAGAAAAAACATATAAGCATAGCAATCTCTTCCAGTCAACCTTTGAGTAGAGTGAGAAGTAAATATTTAAGAAATAGGCGGTGCAGTATGTCAGATTTACTGTTCAAGGTATTAATACTGAAGAAATCGAGAAATATTTGATCAAGCCTTAGTACGCTTTACTGGTGCAGACCCAACGACTAGACCATACATACCTAAACAAAAAATAACATACAAACCGTAACAATAGTAGAATATATAAATACTATCGGCCCATGTTGCTTTAGTACTATTCCGGGCTTGCTTCTCGTTACCAAAGGTAACATATTTAATACGTACCACCCCAATTTAGCTTTTTCCGAACGCCGTTTATACTTTAGATAGCACCATCAAAAGTACGATAGAAAATATAATTAATGTGGCATTAGATGAACTCTAGTTTCAACAGGCTGTGTTACCAGCTTTCCTCGCCTCTTCTCATGGTGCTGCTGAACTGGTCACTAGGATCTTACATAAAGAAGGAGACATTTGCCGTATACCCCTACAGGACGTTGCCCTAGAGGCTTGGAGAACAATGCGCCCCAACATAGAGCCGCCTGTAAAATCTCCATTCTCAGAGGGCCTGGGATGATTTGTCTTCCAAATTTTTTTTATAAGAGCTACCAGATGGTTTTTGGGGATTAAACCTTGCTCGGATTAAAGCCGCAACTTGCCTAGAGTCAGGCGCCTGGCTCCAAGTGTTGCCCTCGCCTCAACTAGATGATAACTCTTTACGGGTTGCAGTCGCGTTAAGTCTAGGTTGTAACGTTTGTGAGCCACACCGTTGCCCATGTGGTATTCAGGTGGATTCCAAGGGCTACCACGGACTTAGCTGCTCAAGATGCGTCGACAGGTTTCCCAGACACCATAATCTAAACTATGTTATCTGCAGAGCTCTGGTGTCGGCAAACATACCTTGTGTTGTTGAGCCCCCGGACTTAGTCGCACGGACGGTAAACGCCCCGATGGGCTCTGTTTGGAATAAAATAATAGTTTACCTCGCCGGGCGCGCGATCTACTGTCTAGAACTTGTTTGAGCGACATGGCGGCCCCGGAACGCGCGCGGGGAGAAGGGGGCGGGCATGAATGGGTCCATGGTATAATAAAATAAGGTATTCTCTTCCCGAGATGGAACTTGACTACGTCACGAAAGTTTTGCCACTGATTGTTCTTTTCAGTAAATTTAAGGACTTTCTCAATTAGTTCATGAATATTAAATAAAATATTAAGTAACTTAGCTATTTAGTATCTCGTGATTCTCACGTGATTCATCAATTCAATATTTTATAAATTGATATAATGGAATTATTAATTCGAAATTGGTATATAAAGTTCAAAAATGCATTACGCTCGGGCAATTCAATTTCACACAGTGGCAACACATCAAACTGATGACGTAGTCAAATTCTAACTACGTCATCAGCTGTCACGGGAAGAGAATACCTTATTTTATTATACCATGACTGGGTCATGTTCTCGGCGCAGGCGCCATTCTTTTAGTCGTTAAAATCCTTGGTGACGTGAGGTCACGTCTTATGTTCTCGGCGCGCGGGCGCTGCCATATTGTCTGTTGAAAACACCGATTGACTCGCCTGGTGGTCACATAATAATTGTTTTTCTTTTTCTTTTACCCGGGTTTGAATAGTCTGCAATGCAGATTTTATTTTATTTTATTTTATTGGGAAAAGGCACACCAACAGTATATATATGCAATAAATTGCGTTACAACATTTAGTAAAAGTTATTACAAAATACAAAATCTCTTTATTGTAGAACACAGGTAAATACGGTGTTACAGTTATATAAAGTCCACCATGCTCGGCCCATACTGGACATACAATAATAGTTATAAAATAGGCAATTAAAAATTATAGGTTACTTTAGTCATTAATCATACATTATCATTTAAAAAATCGTCAAGAGAGTAATAACATTTTTCCGTCAAAAATAATTTTAATTGATATTTAAATGATTTCGTATTCAACTGCTTAAATGTATCTGGTAATTTATTGTAAATCACTGGTGCCATTTCTAAACAGCTTTTTTTCTTAAGCGCTGTGTTATGGCCACCAGTTACTAATTTAAACTTGTATTGCGATCGAGTCAAATACATAAATTTCTAAAATATAAATACATGGTAATGTTAATAATTTTAGGGACTTAAACAAGGGTACACAACTCTCTTCTGGGTTAAATCTACACATTGATCGCAAGCATCGTTTCTGGTGCTTAAATATATTCGTTTTTTCGGTTGAATTGCCCCAAAATATGACACCGTATTGTAATGTTGGTGTAACTAGACCGTGATATGCTACAAGAACTACTTCTAGTTTGACTTTTTTTGACAATTTAAATAATGCATATGCGGATTTACTCAGCTTTTTGCAAATCTCTTCAACGTGAGCTTTCCATGTTAAATGGCTATCTATCATTAATCCTAAAAATTTTGACATGTCCACTTTTTCCATTTTTTGCCCGTTGCAATTTATATTTACATTTGGAATTGCTAATTTTTGATGAAAATGCATGATCTTAGTTTTATTTAAATTAATTTTCAAGTTATTGATGTCAAGCCATTTTATTATGTCACTTAAAACGTTATTAATGTTATTTTCATATTTATTATTATCGTCACATTGAATTACAGCAGTGCTATCGTCAGCAAAAAGAATCATTTTTTGTTGAACATATTTGGGCAAGTTATTTATGTAAATAAGGAAGAGCAAAGGCCCTAACACACTTCCTTGAGGCACACCAAACCTGTTAACCCTACATTCTGACAAGTGTTGTTTTTCAAATTTGGTTTTAGGACATACACTACTTATTTCTACATATTGTTTCCTATTGTCAAGATATGATTCTATAAGACTTAATACGTTGCCCCTTATACCAATCGCATAAAGCTTGTTACTCAGTCTACCACGGTTAACATAATCAAAAGCCTGCGTCATATCTGTATATAACGCTGACACAGGTTTCCTATCGTCAATATTTTTCATTACAGTATTAAGAAGGTCAAATATTGCTAAATTGATAGACTTATTTCTTCTGAATCCCGTTTGTTCGTCGCAAAGAATATTATATTTGGTCAGATAACTGTAAATAGATTCATGTAAATATTTTTTTAAATTTTTAGTAAATATAGAACCTAGCGCTAGCGGTCTGAAGTTGTCCGTATTTTCTTTATTACCTTTTTTGTATAGTGGCTTGTAGTTTTTAGTTTTTCGGGAAACACTCCGGCCGATATACACAAATTAATTATATAACTGAGATATGGAGCTATATCATCACCAACACATTTGATTACCTGTGTAGCAATATCATCCTAGCCGGTGCTGTTTTTATTTGGTAATTAATCAATTATTTTTGACACTTCTTCTGTTGTTATCGGTTTCAAAAACATTGATTGGGATTGTGTGGACAAATAAACCTTATTTTTAATTTAGTAGATGTTGACTCAACCTTTTCTTTGAAATGGGAATTAAAAGCATCTGCTATTAATTTGGGGTCTGTAATAATATTGCCATTTTTATTTATTTTCTTAATATATGATTTTATTTTCTTTTTGTCATTTATAACTTGCCACGCAGTTTTAGTTTTATTTTGTGCGTTGTTTATAAGGTGAGTATTTTGTGCTTTTTGAGTTAAATTAATAATCTTTTTTAATTTGATCGAAAAGTTTTTTCACTACATGTTCAAATGTTCACTACAGAGATCGCGTTTTTTAACTCTAAAAGCAGGAGCCTTATCAATTTTCTCTGTTGTATGAACAGGCAATTCCAGAACTTGTGCTGAATGGTGAGACATCCCGTAGTCAATGACTTTTCTTTTACATGTAGATTGTACATTAAGCGCAAAATTGTCTAAGCAAGTTTTGGATACTAATCTAGTGGGCTCTTTTATTTGAAGTTTCAAATTGTAACCTAGAAGAAAGTTTTCAAAATCTATAGTCAATTTATTTATTTTCAAAATGTCAATGTTATTACATATAATTAACGTAATACACAATTTTTGTAGTACCTACCAATTCCAACCTGTCATAAAATGTTACAAAGTCAGTAGATGTAGATGGTCTATAAACGCATAGTAATTAACAGATATTGTTGCAGTTCAATAGCACAACATTCTATAGTTCCTGCTACCGAGTACTCAGATATATATTGCAAATCTTTATATTGCATATAATTTTTCACTAAAATGCAGGTACCTCCACGTTTTGTTTTTCTTGAACTACGTGCCGCGAGACAATAATTTCGAACATTTAGACCATTTTCATATCCCGACAGCATACAGTGTTCAGTTATACAAATAATATCTATTTTAATATTTGGCATGATAGTTCATCAATATGTACAATTAGTAAGGCACTTTTATTTATTAGCTCTGCAAAAATTTGGTGCAGAAAATACAATGTATCAGTACTATCATTATTAAAACGAAAAAAACTTAGACTCCGAAATAAAATGTGTATCCTCCGAAGATTTGTCAACTATATCCAACAGTAAGTGTCTCAGATCTTTAAAAATTTGTGTCATATCATAGTTATTTAATTAACCAGTCCGCCTGGAGAACATGTCATCTTCATATGTTAAATTCAAGTTTGAGTCAAGTAAGAAAGCATAATTATTTGTATAAATGTCAAGGTAGAGTAAATTATTAAAGCATTCTATTCTCCAATCATACATTTCGGAATAATTACTACAACTAAACGTTGGTAGACACAATATAATATTAGTATGAGTTATTGGCACTAAAGTTTCACGTAATTTCATTACCAAATCAAAATAGTTGCTTGTTTTTTTTCAATCCTCTTATCCTATAAAATGTATAGTCCTTTAATTTTAAATGAACATTTTTTACTAATTGATTAATACCACATTTCGGATACAAATAATGGCATAAATGACTATTCCCAAAATTATTATTTGCGATTTGTAGTATCCTATTGGCACTGTTGCTGCTGATCATACATATTTTATTCATATTTTGGTTTTGTACTGCATTATTCCGGTTTTCTCTAGGTTTACATTCATTATCTTTAAAATCTTCTTGTTTTTTATTTATATTACTTTCTTTTTCATGTTTTTTCAAATTTTGGTTTTTAGGAGATTGCTTTTCTTTTTAGTAGGTGCTTTCTTTTTGTATGATTTTTATTTTTATCCTGTGTTTTTTCAGATAGTTTTTGTTTTAACAATTCATTCTCTGTTAATAACGACTTGATTGTTTCATTCGCAGAGTTTAATTGAGTTGTCAATTGATTGACTAATTGATTTATTATCACTTTCACAATCAGAAAAGTTTGGTACACTACTGGTGGTGCCATCTAGCGGTGTGTTATTATCATCCAAAGGTGAGGGTGAAGACTCTTTATCCATGTCAGTAGGTATTTTTATGTTCCTAGTTCTTAATGTCACATTTTGATTATCATTGGATGGATTTTTGGAAGTACTTCCTCTGACATCATTAATGCTAACTGTTACTGATAATGACTGACTTCCGCGGACTGGAGTAGTAAGATTTCCCTGTTTCGGTACTTTACTAAGACATTCTGGACATCTCCAAGCCTGTTTCCTTTCTGAATTAGCGCCATAGAAAGAGCGATAACGCTGGCTGGTCATATTTAAACATATCATAAGCAGGGGTGTCTATTAGAATACAGATTTTTTTGACATCGAATTTCATTTCCCAGAAAACTATTCCACGATTTTTAATACATTTTTTTCTTGATAAAATGAATAGTTAATCATCGCAGTTTCATATTATAAAAACAACATTTAAAAAAATATATATTTTAAAATGGTTTTCTTTTATAGAAAAACGGTATATCGAACTAACATTTCATATAAAATATTAAGTTATCGATAAAACTGTTCATAAAAACATTTTTCAATATGTAACGGTACACGTAATAACTCGCTTTGCGTGTTCGGCTCGTGCGTGTGTTGGTCGTAGTTCTAACATAACCTAACCTATAGGATTGCCCTAACCTAGGAAAATGGATAGAAGTGTCTTAGCACTCGCCGGCCGCTGCCGCGGCACGCTCGCTTCGCTCGCTCGACTCGTGCGTGTGTTGGTCGCAGTTCTAACATAACCTAACCTATAGGATTGCCCTAACCTAGGAAAATGGAAAGAAGTGTCTTAGCACTCGCCGGCCGCTGCCGCGGTACGCTCGCTTCGCTCGCTCGGCTCGTGCGTGTGTTGGTCGCAGTTCTAACATAACCTAACCTATAGGTTTGCCCTTACCTAGGAAAATGTATAGTAGATTTCTAGCACTCGCCGGCCGCTGCCGCGGCACGCTCGCTTCGCTCGCTCGTCTCGTGCGTGTGTTGGTCGCAGTTCTAACATAACCTAACCTATAGGTTTGCCCTAACCTAGGAAAATGTATAGTAGTTTTCTAGCACTCGCCGGCCGCTGCCGCGGCACGCTCGCTTCGCTCGCTCGGCTCGTGCGTGTGTTGGTCGCAGTTCTGACATAACCTAACCTATAGGTTTGCCCTAACCTAAGAAAATGGATAGAAATTTCCTAGCACTCGTTTTAAACGTTTCAACTATTTTGCAAACTGAAACTTACGTGGAAACAAAATTATGGGTAACAAAACTTTGATGTTACGTTATTTCGATAAAATACATAAAATAAGAAAATAAATAACAATAGACTGAGTTTGTAGATAACGAATAATCGAGTAAATGAAATTTCGATGTCAAGATATTTTAGGATTTATTAAATATTGTATTAAAAGATTTGCGAATAGTTTTATGGGGAATGAAAATCGTTAAAGTTAATTGCGATAAAGTGATGGGTTCCCCATAAGCAGATTTATATATTACACAGCGCAGGTATTCTTTCTTATTTAGTGAGTTAGAACACGCAGCACAGCTTTCCATGTCTATCTTTGATGATGACGATTATGATTGTATTGTAAATATTTAATCATTAATAATTATTCTATGTCAATATGTATGTACACTATTTTGTTTGCCTTATATGTCACGTTTTCTTAAATATCTATGGTCTAAGATGTCAAAGTCAGAATCTTTACGTCAAACGCTTGCCAAATGTCAGATTTCTATTGACTTCACTGACAGTTGACACTCGGGAATATTTGGTCGATGCCGGTGCGATGTTTGTATTTTTTACTTGTGATTGGTTAAAAATATTCTAAAACAATGAGTATTATTTCAAAAACCTTCGGTTGGTTATAGAACGACAATTTCTTCGTTATTTTAATAGCGCATCTCGATATATTGGTATACAATTGTGATGTCGTACCTTATCAGCAGGATTGGCAGGTTAGTTTTCTCGTCGTACATACACGAAAAACTTAATATTTCCAAATAAATTTCATAAATCAACTGGGAGCTTCAAAATACACGTCTACTTCACACTGACAGTTTTGACATCCTTCTTCTATTCTTCTTCTTCTTATATTTAAGAGCTGGGCTCTTGTCAGTGGAGTGCTTTCCATGTCTCTCTTCCGTCCGCTAAGTTCTTAACCTCTTTATATGTTTTCACGTTTAATTTTTCTTTTATTTGGTCTATAATTTTTTTTCTGGGTTTTCCTACTCCTCTCTTTCCTTCTATTTTTCCTTCCATTATTGTTTTAAAGAACGCATCGTGGCGTAGTAGATGACCGAACATTTTCCCTCTTCTATTTTCTATAATTTGTATTATTTGTCTTTTCTTTCTCACATCCTCTAGTACCTTCTCATTTGTAATTTTTTCTGTCTAACTTATTTTTTTCATTCTCTTCCAGCACCACATTTCAAATGCTTCTAATCTATCTCTATCTTTTTTGGTCATCGTCCACGTTTCACATCCATACAAAGCAGTATATAATTTTTTTAATAAATCTTTTACGTAAACTTTCTTTAATACCAGAACAAAATATATATTTTTTACTCTTAAATGTACTTTTTGCAATAGCAATCCTCTTCTTAATATCTTCTGAGCATCTTGCCTCTTCGTTGATAATAGTTCCTAAATATTTAAAACTTTGAACTTGGTCTATTGTTTTATTATTAAGTTGGATATTTTTAATTACTGGACCTGACTTTGAGACAATTAAGAACTTGGTTTTATTTATGTTTATACTCAATTTATGTTCTTTAGAATATTGTTCATTGCTTCTATTAACTTTTCTAACTATTGTGAACTGCTTCCAAGGGCTGCTATGTCATCTGCAA
The DNA here is from genome assembly GCA_963555685.1 of Acrobasis consociella. Lineage (NCBI taxonomy): Eukaryota > Metazoa > Arthropoda > Insecta > Lepidoptera > Pyralidae > Acrobasis > Acrobasis consociella. The sequence continues at coordinate 6,652,483 of OY743127.1, forward strand.
ATCTTATAAAATGTATCTTTTCTCCATTAATACTAACTCCTCCTATATCTTGGTCTTTGATTTGAGATATTGCTGCTTCTATAAATAGATTGAATATCAGTGGAGAAAGTGGGCAACCCTGCCTCACTCCCTGTCGTATTTTAGCCTGTCTTTTTTCATTATTACTTTCTATTATTGTCTCTTGTTCTTGATACAGTTCTTTGATTATTCTCCTGTCTCTGTAGTCTATGCCAGCATTCTTAAGTGCCTTCATCATTAGTTTCCAATTTACTTTATCGAACGCTTTCTTTAAATCTATAAACGCAATATGTGTTTCTAAACCAAGTTCCAATCTTCTTTCTATTATAATTCTAAGTGCTAAAACTGCTTCTCGAGTGCCTTTGTTTTTGCGAAAACCATATTGGTCGTTGCCTACTATATTTTCTACTTTAGGTCGGATTCTATTTTGTATTATTTTTATCAATATTTTTTATGCTTGTGTAATTAAACTAATCGTTCTATATTCTTCACATCTTTTCGTATTTGGTTTTTTTGGTATCGTAACGGTTATACTTATTTTAAAATCATTTGGTATTTTTCCTGTTTTATATATTTCTATGAGTGTGTGACATTTAATATATTTAATAAGTCCTATTTGTATTCCATCCACTCCAGCGGCCTTGTTATTTTGTAAACTATTGAGTGCAAATTCAAATTCTTCGCGCGTTATTTCAGGCCCAAACTCGTTTTCTTCTACCCTATTTTCATCTTCTATATCCTCATCACACAAACCTTCTCCTTCATAAAGTTTTTCTATATATTTAACCCATCGTTCTACTAGTTCTCTATCATCTATTAATATTTTATTGTCTTTTTTTTATAAATAAACAATTTTATTAACTTTAACATAATATAACAATATAATATTAATTAAATAAATACAACCTAAAATTAAAACTAACTAAAACTAATTAAAAATAATTTATATTAAATTGTATAAAAAATTGAGGCCAAATCGCTGCCGTCACAGGGCAAAGTACCCAAGAGGCTGGCGGCATTTCCGCGTTGGATAGCAATACTTACACGCTGTCCGAAATGCGCGCCCGCCCTTGGGTCCCCAGAGACATCGATCAGGCGTGCGGAAATTTCCTTAAAAATTTGACGAGCTTCCGCACCCCAGGGCCCTAAGGTCTCCACAGCAAAAGGCACAAATATATACGGCTCTCCCAGAGCCGCATATTTGCGCCTCTTGATGGCTTCTGCTGTCGTCGCTGCCGCGCCCGCCTTTCGGGCTGTCGCCCGTACATGGGATGCAGCTACAGTGTCTACGCATGTAGCATCCCACACAAGCGACCGCCCGTTCTTCCAAGGGATGAGCGTCATGCCGTCGGGCCTCTTGCCATCGTCTCGCGCGATACCATTCGGTTCGAGTATTGCTGGCACACCGGCACTGGCAAGAGCACGACGGATGACGTCATTCAAGGCGGCGTGACGTGAAACTCGCCCTGCTCTGCGACGACAAGCCAAGCCGTGGTGGCCCAGGGGATCGACATCCCCACCGCAGCGACAGCGATGTGGCTCATTCGTTTTAGCTCTCAATCGAAGACTGACCGCTAAACTAAAAGTGGTTCTCTCCAAGAGGGTGCCTACACTCGCTGACGGTATGGCATTTAACCAATACCCCGACTCCGGCTCGCAACTTGCTAAGAGACGAGACCTCTCCACCTCACTATTCGTGTTGTCTAATAATTGTTTCCGAATAATCAAGCAGAGAGGCTCATCCCATTGCCGCTGCGAAGCCGGATTCGAGGGTAGAGCATGGTCCGGGCCGGTTGCACCGATCCAAGCATCCCTGGCCACGGCTAAGCCGGCTACCCCTACGTCGGTCAGCGACGGGCCTAGAATTTTACCAACGAGGTTAGCCGTGCTATAGACCGAGGTCAGGAAGGCTGGAAGTGCTACACTTGAAATTTTTCTGATCCCAAGACCACCGTGACGAATTGGTAAAGATGCTTGTATCCAACTTGTGTCGTCAAGATGGCAATTCAAAATATTTGTTAAGGTTTCTCTAACTTTTTCATCGAGTACAAACAACAGATGGTTATGGGTCCAAAGCGGGGTACAACGGAGCGTGTAGGTGGTCTTGGGTATAAAAAGACAGAATTTTATGATCGAATATGCCATGTGGGGATTGATGTCAGCTAGACGGCTGGAGGACTCTTCTAAAGATAATTTTTTTTTTCTACAAATTTTGTAAAAGCATCCTCCAGCACCGGTGACCCCAGGAGGCGAAGTGACTGCTTATTGATAATTTTTATATCTGGGGCCAAGATATTGAATTTAGAATTTAGATCTTGCCGCGATTCAAGAGAGACGTTCTCATTCATGTATAATTCACACTTTGAAAAATTTAGTTCTAATCCGATTTTGCCAAAGGATTTTATAATTTTGTCTAAATCCGATAAAATTGATACAGCATCTCCACCTAGGGTCCCATCATCCAGGTACCAAACGTTGAATTTGGAAGCCAAATCTTTAATATGTGGATGTATGGCCAAACTTAAAATAGCCGGTCCGAGTGGGTCACCCTGCTGACAGCCGACTGCCGATTTAATGAGCTGGCCCTTATATACCAAGCTGGTCGGCTTCCCGTAGCACTGCCACAAATAAGAGTAGGTGCTCGGGATAAATTTTTTGGCCTCAGTCAGCAGAGCGCCCCTATCTAAGGAGTTAAAAGCGTTTTTCACGTCAACCTTTAGGAACACCTCGCTTCTGCCACAGTTAAAAAAGGTGCGGGCCGCATGAACAGCAGCCTCACATCCCCCTTTAGTTCCAAAACCTTACTGAGTTGGTTGAAACTCGTCTTGTAGATTATGTATGATGTGCCTACAGCAGATTTTGGAGGCTACACGGCGGATTGTGTTACCTACAGCAATAGGGCGAATGCCACCGTCCTTTTTTCGTAGCGCACATAAATTGGCCCCATAGAGCACGTCCAGTACATCTTCACAAACCTGGCCCGAAAGCATAAGATTTACGAGCCGCGTCAGGTTCTCCAGGAGGACCGTGCCAGCGTCGCCAGTTGTACCACAGATAAGATCTTTAAGGTGCTGCGGCGTCATGCCATCGAGTCTGCCAGCAGAGCCCTTTCTGAAGGACATGATCGCGGCCCGTATCTCATCTGACGTAGTCTCTAGTGTGCGCTCCGCAGTTCCGGGGGCATCTGGCAAGTGAGATGTTACTAATGGTTGAGGGTGTTTAGATAACAAGGCGGTGTAGGTCTCTGGAGTATTTGGTGCAACCACGTCGGTAGAAAAAAGGAGATTTGCAGCACCCTTATTGTCTTCATTTAAAATAACTGTACTTTTTGTTTTATGGTTTGTTTTTAATTTTTTTATGATGCGATAATATATCTTCTATTCTATAAGTCGCTATTCTTATATATATACCAATTACAGGTGCACACAGTATTTACAACAAATTTGTATTTCTATTACTAATACAATCACTAATACTAATAATTAGTAGAAATATATAAAATTATGAAACTAGTATTACAACTCTGGGGACCCCAGCAGCTGTGTGATATTTGTTTTAAACTTAGTTAATGAGTCATGGAAAACATTTAAACTTGACGAGTTTTTTGTGATCATTGTATTTTGCACAGCATCAGGTGGGAGGAGCGTTTCGACCAACATTGGTTCTAGACCGCGGGAGAGCAAAAGTTTTTTTTATTGGGTGGCGAGGCAAACGAGGTGGAACATAGATTGCGATGCTTTCCATGAGATCTTCACAATGCAAATTACCATTGAGAAGCCTGTGTAAGAACGATAGGTCGCAGATTATCCGTCGTTGACGCGAAGATTGAATTTTAAAGAAATTCAGTCGATCGTTGTAAGGAGTTCTGTGCGATATACCACGTGATATAAATGCAAGATGTCTGGTAAAAGCGCGCTGTATATTTTTTATGCGTTGAGAGTGGACTGCGTATAAGGGGTTCCATGCAACACTTGTGTATTCTGATATGCTTCTTACCAACGTGTTAAACAAAATCATACGTACTGTGACTGAACGAAAGCCCTTTGTCGTTCTCTTTATAAATCCTAACAGGCCTGCAGCTTTCTTCACTATACTGTCGACATGTGGCACAAAACTTAGCTTTCTATCTAATATTAAGCCTAAATCGCGAATCTCATTGACTTTATTTAAGGTAACGCCGTCTATATAGTATTTGGAAGGAAAGATTCTCTTTTTTTTTAGTAAGTTTAATGTGATGGCACTTCTTGACATTTAATCTCATTTGGTTAGATTTGCACCAACTATTGATACTATTTAGATCCTTTTGGAGGAGATCCATGTCTTGATGAGAATCAACAGTACGATAATTTTTTAAATCATCAGCGAATAGGGAGAATTTACTGTGTTCAATGTGTGTTGCAATATCATTAATGAATATAAGGAAAAGCGTAGGACCCAAATGAGAACCTTGAGAAACTCCTGAGGTTGCATAATATTGTTGAGAATTAAAACCGTTGACTACAACATGCTGAGGTCTCTTACTTAAGTAGGTTTCGAACCAATGTAATAGTGCGCCATCTATGCCGTGTGCTTTCAGTTCTAAAACAAGCAAGGTGTGGCTAACTTTGTCAAACGCACTACTGAAGTCTGTATATATTACATCTGTTTGTTTAGTACTACCTACATTCTTTGCAACCTCAGATATAAATGATGCCAGATTAGTTTCAGTAGAGCGGCCCTTCCTGAATCCATGCTGACGATCAGATAGGATGTTATCCACATACGCACTCAGTATTGGGTATAATAAAGACTCAAACAATTTCGAGAATATTAATAGAATAGAAATGGGGCGATAGTTTTCAACATGAGAAGGAGAACCTTTTTTGTGAATAGGAATAATTTTTGCTTTCTTCCACTCGTCGGGAAATACGCCATCTTGTAGGGATCGGTTAAATATCAAAGTAAGAGGTAACGATATTAAAGATCTACACCTTTTAATAAAAATGGGCGGTATTCCGTCAGGGCCTGGGCCTTTGTGAATATCAATATGTTTGATTTTATGTGCTATGTCAGATTCTACAAATTGCACGTTCGATAAAATATTATTGTGATGTGGTGTTTTAGTAGGGACCGAGATCGTTGCTTGATTGTCAGAGGTAAAAATAGAGGCGAAGTGTTGAGCGAAAAGATTTGCAATATCGGGTCCGGAACTTGCAGTGTTGTCGTTTAATTTTAATTCCGATGGAATAGTAGACGAGTTACTTTTCATTGACAAATGGCCAGAAGGACTTAATATTACGAGGTATGTTTTTTTCAATTTTGATTTTGTAGTTACTGTAACAATGATCAATAAATTTATGACAACGATTACGCAGCAGATCATATTCTAATTTATCGCGGGGATTACCATATCTACGGTATAATTTTCTCAATGTATCTTTCTCTGACAGCAATTTAATCAAATCATTTTTAAACCACCTGGGGTATTTAGATAATTTAGGACTACGCTTTGGCACAGACTTCTCAATTTCATTATATAATATTTTGTAGAATACACATACCATTTCGTTAACATTTGTACTGTTTTCTACTTCTAACATGTATTTTATTGTCTTGTGTTTATGTACAATAAAGATTTAACAAACAAACAAACAAACAAACATCTTTGGAATCATGAAATTTTTTACGCCAATCAATAAGTTTTAGATTTTTTATTATTTCGCTGTAATTTGCTTTATAATAGTTAAAATCCGGATGTTTAGATTGAGAGCAGGTTATTACTGGGCATTGAATTGAGATTGCTAAATTAGGGTGTTTTGGATCAAGTTTACTTAGAAGATCTAGAGGTTCAAATACTCGTGTGAGAGGGAAATTTGTTATAACAAGATCTAGGTAGTTTGAATCACAATTAGGCCTGTCATTAATTTGTTTTAGATTATTAATAGACAAAAAATCAACAAGTGCATATCCCAAACCACAGTTATAATTAGAGGGTTCCATTCCATTTCAAAATTATCTTCGCCTTTACTCCATCTTATATTTTTTAAATTGAAATCACTAACTAATACTGTGTTTTCAACATGATTCATTACATCGTTAACATTATCTAAAAAGTACGTTAGAGTATTTAGTTTTAATGGTGGAGGGAGATACACAGCGCAGATTGTAATATCCAAAACTTTATTCTCTATCGGTATCTTTACAAAAACCCACAGGTCTTTTTTCGTTTGTTTTTATCGGTTAATAAAGCATGGCGCTTGATTTCATGTGTATACACACGTACAAACTGTATTTCGAACGTTTGGTTCTCGGCACGGCGCGGCTGTTACGTAATTCGCGTACAACGTGTTAAAAACGTAATTGCCCGATTATATCGGAAGTCTTGGTTTGAACTATAATTAACTAAACTATTGTTTGTGACATTTTTGTAACTATTGATATAATAAATAATAAAATAAATAAAAAGCCTTTTATTTCTTACATGCTTACATAAATATTTCACGCAACAGGTAAACGGTTTTATTTAGCTTGCCCCGTTTGTTTATTTATTTGTTTGGGTCAAATCTTGTAATTTAAATTACACCCTCTTCCTGTTGACAGATTGTTCTGAAATTTGGCACACACATTTCATTCTGATGACAATACAATGTAATATATTTTGTATCATTTGAAATCCAAGATGGCCGCCAGTACAAAATGGCGGATTACATTATCTTTTACAACTACCTCAATATGGGTATCAAATGAAAGGGCTTAGATAGAAGAATAAAGTTCGCTATTTAAAAAAACAAAATATTAAATATGGCCGCCCACAAAATGGTGGAAAGTATCAACATGGGTACCAAATGGAAGAGCTTTGATACAAGCATGAATGTCACACCAAGTCAAGATTTTGTATCGTGTTGAGGACTGTGTGGCGTTAAGGTGGCTAAGATCAAAGAATTAAATAGAATGAGAAGTATAATTTAACATAAGAATAAAACTAAAAACTTAAAAATAAAATAAGTAAAAATTTTTTTTAAGTTAAACGGTTTTATTTCAAAGTAAGACAATAATGATGTACTAAAAGCTAGAAAATAATTCGGTAGGTCCTAGCTACCACTCATCACACCACTCTCCTCATCAATCTAGGGCATTAATCAGACAAAAAAATAAAATCGTTGGGCGCGTGATATTTCTATCAAGTCAATCGTTATACATATCAATGCTATTTACCTATATCTTTTTTTAGGTTACATTACGCCCAACGATTTTTTTTGTCTTGATTGATAAACGAGTTTAATAAAACTGAGTTTTACATAACTGAGTTCAAATGTTTGATTTGATCTCGATCAATTTCAAATGAATTTCACCGTCAATTCGGAGCAAATTTTTGATCGCGTTTACGAAAAAGAAGTTCACATAAACTCATAGACAAAAAAGCACAGATTACAGTAAAAATCATTTGATAGTTTTCATTTCACGCAGAAAATATGAATAACGGATTAGCAAAACTCATTGGTATAAAACCGGTAAAGAATCGCGAAGGAACGGAACGTAATTAAAGTGTATGTACCTACCTATGTCAATATTGTCAATCAAAGTTGTCAAATCTTCCGAGCACCCGGCCCGTCGGCATTGACTTGACATTTGTTTGATTGAACGCGTTTAGAAGCGTTAAACGGCCAATATCGGACGTTCAGATTGTTAAACGCGTTTAGCCTTAAACGCGATTAGTTTTTGTTGATGAAATCCAAAGGCACCAGTTTACATGTGTGTAGTGATCTCAATCACTTAGTTTAATTTAGATTTTTCCAAAATTGTTATTTACATAAGTTCCTATTTACAAATGTTCATATTTACAAAAAAGTTCCTATAATATTTACAAAACAAATCTTAACTTTTATTTACATTATTTAATTTACAACTTTTATTTATATTATTTCGACTGATAACATCTAGTCATTTACATAGTATTATATAATTTACGTTCTGTATTCAATCAATATACGTTTACATACTCACTGGTAACATAAGTATAACTTAGACTAATAAATTATATAATAAACTACTTATATATTATATACTAAAATAAGAAGGTTTAAAAGTTGTTATTTAAATTAAAGAAGCGTATTGTCGGGGAGCAACCAGACAAACTGATAAGCTCCGTATTATGATTTTTGGTTTACTGCAACACAGAGTGCAACCGGTTTGATAGCTGGCCGGCCTGCCTTGTGAGCCGCACCGCTCCTGCGCCCGCGCAGGACCCGCGTTCGCCTTGCACGTCCAAGCGCCCGAGTAGGTACAGCGGACGCCAGTCTAAAAATAGCTTTCGCCGCGGAACGCATGCCGTTTGATTTTTGCTCCTCGATCGTGCGCGCTAGTTAAGTAAATACGTGTATCATTTGCCTTGAGCTTTCCCTATCCTCTTTCGCCTGACTGCTCTGCACCTTCTGCATTTAGTAAGCATTGCCTTATCGCTTCATTGGTGACCCCGTCTTAAACACAATGCCGCAGTCAGATAGTGATAGCGAGAACAAAGGAACCGGAGAGCGATTGCAGCTAAATCGCGTAGGCGTGAGGGTACCGCCTTTCTACCCATCGAAACCCAAGCTGTGGTTTGCGTCGCTGGAGAGTCAATTCGTCCTGGCTGGTGTCACGTCAGACGCCACAAAATACCACTACGCAGTCTCGCACTTAGAACCCCAGTATGTGGAGATAGTGGAGGACGTCGTCGAGGGGCCAGCTGCGTCAAACAAGTACGAGCTACTGAAGTCGGAGCTCGTCAAAAGGCTGTCTGCGTCACGAGAGAAACAAGTCCAGCAGTTACTTCATCACGAAGAATTAGGTGACCGAAAACCATCACAGTTTCTTCGGCGGTTACGAGGCTTAGCTGGTGCCGAAGTGCCAGACGATCTACTCAGAACCCTCTGGGCCAGTCGTCTTCCCAAAAGTGTGCAGCCCATCATCGCGTCACAGGCCAAGATGAAGCTGGATGAAGTCGCTGAGCTTGCTGACCAGGTTCTGGATGCCGTATCACCCAATGTGCAGGTAGCAGCAGTTTCGGCAAGTACCTCCAATGGATCTAGCGAGATCGCTGCGTTAACACGGCAAGTCGAAGCGCTAGCGGAAAAGGTCGATCGTATGTCGCGGTCAAAGTCAAGAACCGGACATTCTTCAAATCGCCGAGGTCGCTCATCGTCGTCGACAAGATCACATTCGAATTACAGAAGGCATCCGATTTGTTGGTTTCATTATAAGTTCGCGGACAAAGCAAATAGGTGTGTGAAACCCTGTGACTATTCGGGAAACGCGACAGGCAGTCGCTAATGGCGGCCGACGACTGCCCAAGTGCCGGTCGCTTATTTGTTACGGATAGACAATCTAAATTACAATTTTTAGTAGATACGGGTAGCGATTTGTGTGTTTTTCCTCGCAAATATTTAAAAGAATGTCGTGCGAAAACAAATTTTGAATTGTGTGCCGCTAACGGTTCGGTCATAAATACATATGGTTTTTATCATTTAGTTTTAAACCTAGGGCTACGCCGTGAGTTTCCTTGGCATTTTATTGTCGCAGACGTTACTAGGGCGATAATAGGCGTAGATTTTTTATCACACTACAATTTAATAGTAGATGTCAGAAATCAACGCCTCATAGACAACAAAACTATGCTTACGACCGCGGCTTCGCTCGCGTTTAGTAATGAAAGCATTTCTTCTGTGAAGGTGGTTTCTGGTACCTCTGTGTATCACGATATACTTGCTCAATATCCCGAAATCACTCGCCCACACGGAATACATCGCACACTACACCACAACACCATACATCATATCCGCACCACACCTGGGCCACCGGTCTCTTGCACACCACGCAGGCTAGCGCCTGATAAACTCAAGATAGCGAAGTCAGAGTTCGAAGCGATGTTACAGAATGGTACCTGCCGGCCTTCGGAATCAGCATGGGCTTCACCCCTTCACCTCGCACCCAAGAAGGACAACGGGTGGCGTCCTTGTGGGGATTACCGCATGCTGAACGCCCGAACAATACCCGACAGATATCCCATCAAGCACATCCACGACTTTTCTCATTGTTTATCAGGCTGCACTGTCTTCTCCACTATCGATTTGGTGAAGGCCTATAACCAGATCCCTACTCATCCTGATGACATCGCGAAAACCGCGATTACAACGCCGTTCGGACTTTACGAATTTCCGTTCATGACGTTTGGACTTCGTAATGCCGGACAGACGTTTCAGCGTTTCGTCGATGAGATGCTACGGGGCCTGGATTTTACCTATGCTTATTTAGACGATTTTTTAGTATTTTCCAAAGACCAGAAGACCCACGAAGAGCACCTGCGTCTACTGTTCGACCGCTTGAAACAGTTTGGTATGGTCGTCAACACGGCTAAATGTGTATTCGGCGCTTCTCAGGTTACTTTCTTGGGCTATCTAATTTCAAGCAAAGGTACCACACCCCTGCCAACGAAGGTCGAGGCTATTAAGAACTTTCCCACCCCAAAGACGGTGAAAGAACTCCGCAGATTCTTGGGTATGGTAAATTTTTATCGTAGGTTCATCTCAGGCGCAGCTGAACAACAGGCTCCGCTGAACGCGCTACTCACAGGATCGGTGAAAGGTTCGCACCCGGTCCATATTACAGGTAAGTCACTCGAGGCCTTTGAAGCCTGCAAAGAAGGTCTGTGTCAGGCCGCCTTGCTGGCTCACCCTAATTGTGCTTCGAGGTTAGCGCTCGTCACTGATGCGTCTGACAGGGCTATTGGCTCGGTGTTACAGCAAAAGAGTGGTAGTGATGAGTCCTGGGAACCTTTAGCATTTTTCTCTCGTGGGTTGAGTCCTTCTCAACAGAAGTACTCACCCTACGATCGAGAGCTGCTCGCTATTTACGAGAGTATAAAATATTTTAGGCACATGCTCGAAGCCCGGGACTTCACAGTCTACACCGACCACAAGCCGCTGACCTTCGCTTTCCACAATCGGAAGGAAAACTGCTCGCCAAGACAGTTCCGGCACCTGGACCTGATCGCGCAGTTCACCACCGACATACGCCACATATCTGGCAAGGACAATGTGGTAGCTGACACCCTCTCGCGAGTTGAGGAGATTACCCAGCCAATTGATCCAGAACAGCTGGCTGCCGCTCAGCAAGCTGATCCAGAGCTGAAACAACTGTCAGAAGGTATGACGTCATTGAGTCTTAAAAAAATCCAAGTTCCAGGCACCAAAACGGAACTGTTTTGTGACGTTAGTATGGGTGTGAGAAGACCATTTATTCCCAGGATGCTACGCAAAAGAGTGTTCGTGAGTCTACACTGTCTCAGCCACCCTGGGGCAAATGCAACTGTCAAGCTGGTCTCCGAGAGATATGTATGGCCTGGAGTTAGAAGGGACTGCAGGAACTGGACGCGGGCATGCATAGCGTGTCAGAAGTCCAAAGTCACGCGACATACAAGTGCTCCACTTGCCAACTTCAAACTTCCTGCATCCCGTTTTAAATTTATCCATATCGACTTGATAGGGCCCCTGCCTTCATCCCAGGGTTATAGGTATTGTCTTACCGCCATCGATCGCTTTACGCGTTGGCCTGAGGCAATACCAGTAGAGGATATTACGGCCGAGGCGGTAGCAAGAGCACTTCTCAGTGGCTGGATTTCTCGGTTCGGTTGTCCTGCCGACATCGTGACAGACCGTGGCAGGCAGTTTGAATCGGCGCTGTTCCGAAATCTTTCACGGATCGCCGGATTCACGCATCGCCGAACCACCGCTTATCATCCAGCCTGCAATGGTCTCGTGGAAAGATTCCATCGGCAACTAAAATCTGCCATAATCTGCCACGGTGATGGAAATTGGGTTGAGTCCCTTCCGCTAGTGTTGTTGGGTGTCCGCAGTGCATTTAAGGAGGACCTGCAGACTACCTCTGCCGAATTGGTGTACGGCGAACCTCTGCGCCTGCCAGGTGAATTTTTTGACTCAGAGCCTGACTGTCCCGTAGACTTGACTGAGTTCACGTCAAGACTTCGGAGCATAGTACAGAGCCTGAAACCTTCACCTGGCTCCCGTCACAGTGGAAAACGTCCAACGTTCGTTTTCAGGGAGTTAACCACTTGTACTCACGTGTTCCTGCGTGATTGCACTGTTGGTGGTACCTTGAAGCCCGCATATACTGGACCGTACGAAGTTCTACAACGTGACGACAAAGTTTTCACTATTATGGTAAATGGTAAAAAAGTCACGGTATCGATAGACAGGGTGAAGCCAGCCTACATACTAAGTGACCCAGACACCACGCCATACACACATACCTCACAAAATCACCAACAACACGATAAACACAATACACGTACACACGTGACACAATCGGGTAATCAGAACTCACCAGATCGCGAGAAAAGTGCTTTCAGAACTAGATCGGGACGCAAAGTTAGATTTCCTGACTATTATCGCCCTTGACGGTCTCAAGGGGGGGCTGATGTAGTGATCTCAATCACTTAGTTTAATTTAGATTTTTCCAAAATTGTTATTTACATAAGTTCCTATTTACAAATGTTCATATTTACAAAAAAGTTCCTATAATATTTACAAAACAAATCTTAACTTTTATTTACATTATTTAATTTACAACTTTTATTTATATTATTTCGACTGATAACATCTAGTCATTTACATAGTATTATATAATTTACGTTCTGTATTCAATCAATATACGTTTACATACTCACTGGTAACATAAGTATAACTTAGACTAATAAATTATATAATAAACTACTTATATATTATATACTAAAATAAGAAGGTTTAAAAGTTGTTATTTAAATTAAAGAAGCGTATTGTCGGGGAGCAACCAGACAAACTGATAAGCTCCGTATTATGATTTTTGGTTTACTGCAACACAGAGTGCAACCGGTTTGATAGCTGGCCGGCCTGCCTTGTGAGCCGCACCGCTCCTGCGCCCGCGCAGGACCCGCGTTCGCCTTGCACGTCCAAGCGCCCGAGTAGGTACAGCGGACGCCAGTCTAAAAATAGCTTTCGCCGCGGAACGCATGCCGTTTGATTTTTGCTCCTCGATCGTGCGCGCTAGTTAAGTAAATACGTGTATCATTTGCCTTGAGCTTTCCCTATCCTCTTTCGCCTGACTGCTCTGCACCTTCTGCATTTAGTAAGCATTGCCTTATCGCTTCATGTGTAAACGAGTTTAGCTTCGATTGATCGCGTTCTACTTCAACGATGACATCCGCTCTTAATTAGAATAATTACTTAAACATTTTTGTCTTTAGCTTATAATTAGATTGTAGAGTACAACCTTAAGACCTTATATAGGGTGTTTGCAGTGCTGCATTTGGTATGTTTGTGTGTTTTTTTGTATGTTTGACGGAAAGTGGTCGGCCGGGCCGACACCCGCAACAGGTTCAAAGAGGTAGGTGCCTACTTTGGGACGCCACATGCGTAAGTACCTCTGCTGTTTCTCACTCACCCCACACAACCCAGAAGGCAGGGTCCGCTGCAGAATCTGCCGCAAAAATTAAACACTCTAAGTACAGTCGTTTTGGGTAACTTTGAATTGCGGTTTAAATTTAAATAAAATTGTGAAAAAGATTTATCAATTTATTACATACATGGAAACTTTTTGATGTTTTAATGTCGGAACTGCGTAAAACGGATAACCAAAATTATTTTTTGCAAACGAGATGAAAAAAATAATAAAATGGCAATGTCATAATTTTGGAAATTCCCGCCTTATCGGTGGTGAAGTTGTTGGTAGTGTTTCTTACTCTGATTTGAAATCGTAATTAAATATACAAAAGTATTTTAAACAGGTATGTTTTGATGTTTATCTTTAAAATGTAGTTTATATAATACTAATTTCATACCATAATCCTTATTTGATGGTAAATATTGCATAAAACTGATAAAGTTTTGACGACGATCAAAATCGAAGTAATTTGGGTAACATTGAATGGTTCAAAGTTACTTGTTTCATCTAAAATATTGTTTTGGATAACTTTGAATACGTACATATATAATGTTGCTCAGTTCTGATTTAAAATTTCCCTTTTACAGCTGTAATACAAATTATATGCCCCGAAAAACTCAAAAAGTAAACCCCGGCATTAGGAGATATGGGTTAAAAAGTAATTATACTCCTGAAACCATCGAAGAAGAATTCGTTCTGGTGCAATGTCTAGACTCGCTGCTTCAGTTTTACAAAATACCCGCCGAGACTTTTTTACAAATTGAAAAGTAAACATACTAAACCAGTCGGTAAACCTGTTACTTTTAGTAAAGACGAAGAAACTAGCTTCAAGACCCATTTGTTGCTGTAAAGCGATCTAGGCATACTTAAAAGCATGATGGACTTCAGATATGTAGTAATAATTACCTAGACAGCAATAATATAACAAAGCCCCAATTTAAAAATAACCTGCCTGGTTATGAATGGGGTGTGTTGTTCTTAGAAAGAAACCCAGAATTAAAAGCAAAAATAGCTCATAACATATCCCGAAAGAGGGCTCAAGTCACCCGAGAAATGGTCGAGAATTTCTTTGAAAATATCAAAACGGAACCAGAAGGTGTCTCTCCAGAAAATGTATATATAGGCTGGCTGCCGGCTATATAACGCAGAGCAAGCCCATAAGATAGATAAATAGATAGAAAAATTCATTTATTTGCAGCTATAACACACATAAATATAAAAACTATACAAAAGACAAAAATTAAACGCAGACACAAAAAAAATATATATAGACCTACTTGCATAATTTTATGTGTGGCTATAGCAATACAAAAAGGCCACAGCTCAGTGGTAATATTGCCCGGGAGCAATACACTGATTTTCAGCTGTGACCTGAGGAGATGTGTGGTGCGGATCCAATACTAAATGTTATAGTAAAAATAAATAAATAAACAAACAGGGCAAGCTAAATAAAACCGTTTAATAAGGCTATGTGTATTTTTATATAAATAAATAGTGTGATAGAATAAATTGATAACTTTAAATAAATATAATAAATTATAAATTGCATTGACGTTATGGTAATGGTTGATGACAATGGCACAATGCCCATCATACGACTAGGTCTGACAGAGTGTGGGGATATAAAATAGGTGCACAGATACAACCGAGGTAGTCCTTCAGTGACAGCTGTCGCCGGTAGCTGTACCTGCGACAGCTGCTGTTGGGTTATTAATCTTTTGTATTTTTTTTTTGTGTAGATATACTTTATTGTACCAAAATCACACTTATACATACAACATATTATAAAAGAAAATAAAAATGAAATATAAATATTAATTAAAAAATAAATAAATATTAATCAAAAATCCCGCCCCGGATTGTCCCCGGTTCAAAGGTACCCATTACGCTAGCTGCGTTGCCTCTCTGGATAGCAATGGATATCCTTTGAACCAGGTACCATCCTGAACGTTGGTCATAACCGCGGTCCCGTAAACGGCGCCCTATCTCACTAATGAAGCTTTTAACTTCAGGGCACCAAGGGCCAGCCGTTTCCACAGCGACTGGAACAAATTCATATAAAGACGTTAAATTAGAATATTTAGTGCATTTTTGTCCAGCCGCCGCACGCGCTGCTGCCCCGGGTGTGCGTACACAACTATTCAGATAGGATGCCGCGTAGGTACTCAAGCACATCCCACAACAAACAGCGTTCCCTCTGCCACGGGATAAGAGTCAGGCCATCTGGACATTTTCCATCTGTTCTGGAGAGTCCTGGAGGTTCTAGTTGACACGGGACATTTGCCGAAATAAGTGCTCTTCTAATTATATCATTAATTGCATTGTGTCGAGACAAACGTCCAGCACAACGCAAGCAACTCAATCCATGAAGACCGTCTGCCTCTACCGTACTCCCACATACACAACGATGAGGCTCACACACCGAACAACCTAACCTCAAGGCTACCGATACCCTAAGTGAATCGTTGTCCAGGAATGTGCCTAAATGAGGAGAAGGTAAAGCGTGCAGCCAAGCACCTAATTCAGGTTCAGCACAAGCCTTTATGCGTGCTAAACTAGAATCATTAGCCCCGTTTTCTAACTCCTTCCGCAATACTAAAGAACCTTCCTCATCCCAAAGCACATAAGGCTTCGCTGGAACAGTTGCATTTGGATACCTGCTCAACAAGACATTCAAAGCATCACTCTCATAGGGCAAAATCAATCCGTCACCATCAATGGAGAGTAATTTAGCAACGAGATTGACCACCGCATGAGAGGACGCTAAGAAAGCCGGAAGGGATATATCAGATAGACGGCGGACACCAAGGCCACCATGAAGTACTGGTAAGGAAGCCTGAACCCATTGATTTTCATCAAGTTTAACATTAAATATATTCTCGAGCTCTGAACGCACTGCGTTGTCAAACTGATGTACTTCTTGAGGGAACAACCATGTTGGGCTAGTCCTCACCATATACATCAATCGATGTACAGTCAGGCAATCATGAAGGAGCACCAAAGCCACGTGTGAAGAAAGAGACCTGAGTCGTCCCTGCACAGACAAAAAGGATGTCAACCTGGCCCGAATCGTTGAAGGGACCGCTTCCTCCAAAATGGGAGCTCCCAAAAGATTAAATTTAGCGTCGTCCACTACTTTCAACCCAGGCATCAGAGCCTCGAAGCATGAAAGTGAAGCACATGCTTCTTCCCTACTTAAATATATTTCGCACTTGTTAGTGTTAATAGTTAGACCAAGAGACTTAAATTTGTTGAAAAGATGTTCCAAGTCTAATGCCACAACATCTGCAGGACCCCCTAAAGTCCCATCGTCCAAATACCAGACGTTCAAAGGAGCTTTCACTGTTGTGATAGCATTTTGAATTGCCAAGCTAAAAATTAAGAGACCCAGAGGATCACCCTGTTGGGCTCCAACCTGAGAAGTGATGGGGGCTCTGTCAAAGAAAAGATGACTATCTTTTGTATATCTAATAAGTGAGTACGAAACCTTGTTTTAAAAGATAGAATAGATTTATATAGTCTTATTGGAGGTGGTATATTAATCCAACATTTCGTCGCCTGATATCGAAGCTGCCCCTGAAAGCACCTGTTTTGTGACGATATACGAGAAGTGGTGGACGACAAGATCTGGCATTAGGGTTAGGATTAAACTTTATCTTCGTATATAAATATTCTGGAGTCCTATGCTTTATCACTCCAAACAACAGTGTTGCTAGATGTAGTTGCCTACGCGAGGCCATATTTAGCATTGAAGCATCGTTCAAATACGGCGTGATATGACTACGAGGCGAAACATTGTAACAAAATCTACAACACGCGTTTTGAACTCGCTGGATAAGACGCTGAGACCGCTCTAGAATTCGAGGTCCGTAAACTGTATCGCCGTAATTGAGTCGCGATAAGATCAAGGATTCACAAAGCCTAACACGCACCTGCTCCGTTAGCAAGTTTCGTATATTGCTAAAATGATTCTCGAACCTAAGCTCACCGTCCATTAAAATGCCCAGATTTTTGGCCTTACCTACTCTATCTATCGCTGTACCTAACATCGTAATAATTGGGTTTTGGTCGGCTATTTTAGCAATTTGCGTATTTGAATCAAAAATTATGACTTTTGATTTGGCGGGGTTGAGGACAAGATAATTTTTAGTGGACCAGGCCGCAATACTCTTCAGATTTTCGTTGATTTTTCGGGCCGCTTCACAGATATGTTCAGGTGTATCAGATATGTATATCTGAACATCGTCTGCATAACTGTGGTATTTACAATGTTTTATCACTTTGAAGAGATCAGCAGTGTAAATAAAAAAAAGTAGCGGTCCGAGTATAGATCCCTGCGGAACTCCGCGATTTAGAGGTCAAGGTTGAGAAATAAGGCAAGAACCATCATCTCGCGCAAGTTTCACTCTCTGAGACCGTCCACTTAGGTAACTATTAAACCACAATACTGATTGGCGGTCAAGGCCATAGTAAGAAAGTTTAGAGATGAGAAGAGGCGTCTCAAGACTATCAAAGGCACGAGAATAGTCCAGTAAAGTCAGGCAAGTGCCACGTCCATTATCCTGTTCAGCAAGAATATTGTCTATGACATCCATTAGCGCAGTTTGGGTTCCACGGCCTTTACGGAATCCAGATTGGAACATCGGTAAAATATTATTCGCCTCAATATAACTGGACAGCTGGTAGTGTGCGGCCTTTTCCAAGTCCTTCGAGAGGAAAAGTAATAAGCTAATTGGTCTAAGAACGGCTAGATCCGACGGATTATTCGTCTTTGGTATCGGTATTACTATAAAACAACCCGTGAGAAGAGAGGTGTTAATAATCTTCGTAATGACACTGAGAGTAGTTGGAAGTGTAACGAGAATCATGTCCCTGCTGATGCTATCATGACCAGCCGCATTTGAATCAATTGATATTATAAATTTAGCAATGTCATTTTCAGATACAGAATTAAATTGAAATATTTAATTATTAAAACGATTAAACTCATAAAATGTTAAATTGAATAAATTATTGTTATTAATTTTGTTGGGAATATTTAAAAAATGATTATTAATGTCATCAGGATTATCAAAATGTTTGGGTAAAGAATCACTTTTACTCGGGTCAATTAGAATTTTCTCTTTCAAATTCCTCCAGAAGGCTTTACTGTTATTAATTTTAGAATTAACGTGGTGATTAAAATACGCAATTTTTTCTTTTGCAATACTGTTTCGAACCAGTTTTTTCAGATCAGAATAAGAGGCCGATACTCGTTCGGGTATCCGCCTGGGTCGCTTGGATCAAAAGTCTAAGTATGATCAGGTTTTCCCTCTCCTCTCCCCTTCCGTCCCCCGCGGCCGCTTGGATCGAAAGTCTGAGTACGGTCAGGGTTCTCGAATACCCCTTCCAACCCCCCGCGGCCGCTGGGATCAGATATCTGAGTACGATCCGGGACCCGTCTCAACTCTCCTCCTGTTCCGTCCGTTTTGTGGTCGTCCGTGACACCCCCTCTCGCCCCCCGTGTGAGGGAGCGCCGCAACGCCGACGTGCTCCTGCGCGTCTCGCGTACCCTTTCAGGGCAGATTGCCTGAGCAACCCTTCGTTGCCTTGCTTCCTGTCGGGTGGCCACTACCCCGTGCGCCACACCAACCCCTATTCGTCCTCCACGTTAGGGGAAGGTGTCCCCTAAATGTCACGCTAAGCGATACCGTTGGCGAGTGTGCCTCCTGCACCCCGCACCCCGCGTCCTCGAGCGCCTTGCCACGACCCCACCGTAAAACCACGGTAGGGGTGGCACCCCCACGACGCCCGCGTGCGTCCGTCGATACCGTTCCGTCCGGCAGGCCCGTCCGTGCCCTGCCCCCCGTCTACCGCCCGCGCACCCCTTATCCGGCACCCCAATGTGCATCCCGTTCCTTTAGGGTGCGCCGACGCACCGTCTACCCTATCTTCAATTGGGTACCGTACCGTATTTGCTCTCCGGAATTGCATAGGCGACTGGAGATAGGCAACCTGTAAATCTAGATTTATGACAGTGTAGGCTAGGTCTAGGTTAAGCTCTGATATGCAAAACATGTAAATAAGGAATTGTAACCGTTGGTATAGTTAGTTTCAAACACACCCATCCCGGTAGGTTACCTCATTAGAACCTCCAGACCCTTGTCCATACCAGGGTGGTAACAGGGGTCTGCTCAATTTATGTTGATGACAGCGTCCAGAGGTTCGATTCCCCGAAAACGCTTCATCACAGATAAATACATATGCTATACGATAGTAAAAGTTTCATAACTGTATGTTATGTAATATTTGAGATATAACGAAATTAAAGATTGCAAGCTCGCAGGTGGGCGAGAGGCAGAGTATACGCCCGCGCGACTATAAATATAGCGAGGTTAACCCGCAGAAGTCAGTCTAAATTCCGACACGCGTGCTCGGAACTCTAAAAGAAGAAAGAAGAAACCCTGGAAGAAAAAGCTCTGGCCCATTTCCCCAAGGCGTGCTGCGTTTGAACTGCCATACGGTGTTTTACTGCCTTCAGCTTCCTATGGGCTCCAGAGCAGCGGGATGCGAGTGTCGCGCGCCCGTCAGTATTGGACGCGTCTTTGTCAATGCTGTCCAACGCCGCAGCCTCTGCCGCCGCCTCGGGCGCCGCCGCTGTCGCTAGCGGTGAGCTGCCCCGCGAGTCTCGCGATCCCTCGGTCACAACCGCGTCGCGCGTAAGGGGTTCCGCGTCGTCGAACACGTTGAGGCCTGGCGGCACTCGGTCCGTCCATTCCAGCGCGTCGTCGCGCAGAAGATTATTAGAAGAACTGGACGTATAAGAAAAAATGGCGGAGTCAAAGAAAAAGTAAGCGCAGGCAGAAGAGGAGCTACATAAGATACGTCTTCAGCGTTTCAGCTGAAGAGGTCGAAAAATACTATGAAGAAAGAGGCAAGACATGTAAAGGGCAAAAGGAACATGAAAGCGGCGGGCAAACAAAAAACGAGGAAGACCCCAAGGTTCTAAGAATAAAAAAAGAAGAAGATTCCTAATGACCAGATCAATAGGAGAGAAGTAGAAGATACAAATACTGAAAAAAATTGGAACAATGAGTCTCAAAAAACTGAAAGAGAAGAAATATTAGTAGCTTTAGTTCACCAACTTCCTCTTCTGAAACTCACCAAAACATCTACTGGTGAAGTAAACAATACTTTTGAAAATGAAGTTGAGGCAGAAGATGTGGGCAAGGAAATAGAAGCTGTAAATTAAGAAAGTCCTGACTTAGCCATAGGTAACGAAGTAATTTTAATAGATGAAGAAGAAGAAATTATAGAAGAATATATAGTAGATAAAACAGGTGGGGATTTACAGATTGTGACGCCTGAGAAGTATGCAGGCAAGGAAGGCATAAAGAAAATAAAAGAGGGTACATATTGTATCTTTAGAGAAGAGGGTAGTTTGTTCCCAGGAAGGATATAAAAATTAGGCAGTTACAAGTCTCTGCGCTCCAAAAAAACTTTTTAGGTGGTTGGTCTTGGCCCTCCAAAGTTGATATTTGTCAAATCGATGAGACCAAAGTAATAAGTATTATAAAACAGGAACAGTTATCCAATAAGGGTGGCCAAATTCACATTGACGATGATAATCTCTTCATGGAATGGGGTGAATGATATTGTTTAAGTGAAAATTTGTTAAAGAGAATGTTACTAGTAATTAAGATTTTGATCTCATTTGATAGCCATATAAACGTATAATTTATTTTGTTACACACTTGTTCTCTATTTTATCTCGATTTAATAAATAATTATAAAAAAATACGATATTTTTTTCAACCATATTGGTCCACTTTGATTCATACTTATGGCAAGCCCAAGCTATCTATCACATTTATATGTCAGTGCCAGATGTCATTTTATAAATTATGTTTTTTTAAATAAAAATAAATAATTTAATCTATTTTCCAATATCAAAGGTTTTTATATCCTAAAAAAATTATATTCAAAGTTACCCAAAACTCATTTTAACTTAGAATTTTTGGGGTAAATTGGGGTAATAGGCATGACGAATGGAAAAAAATTTTTGGTCCATTGGTTAGATTATTAAAAAATATTGTACACGTATTTTTTCATTTCTCTGAGAAACCAAAAATGACAAAGATACAGCACATTGAAATTTCGCGTAACGTCACACTTAAGCACGATTTTTACTCATCGTTTTCGATCATCTGAAATTCGAACAGTAAAGTTTCGTAACAATGATAGGTTACCCTCACACATACACAGTTGCACACCCCCGCCACTGTATTGCCGTAACCGGCCGGCCAGATAGTCACTTGACTTTCAAATGTCATTATCTTTTACCTTTAAACGAGCAATTCTTGTATATTTATTTATTTATATATTTATAAATTTCTGTAATCTCGAAAACGGCTCTAACCGACCGAGCCTTGCTCGGTCGTTTCCATCTCAAACATTAACTAAATTTCTTTAAACATGTCTAAAAACAGTACAAAATAAAAAATTATATATAAACTTGAACATAAAAAAAACAAAAGTAAGGCACCGAGTGGGATTCGAACATTCTTTTTAGCGGTCAGCATCCTTAACCACTGAGTAAAGCGGATGGCTCCCGTTGCGATGAATTTTGCGACCATATTTTGCGTTGAAAGAAAAACGAATAAAAACTCGAAAACACGCGTTTTCCCAAACATAAAACTAATCTAGATCGATTGTTTACCCCCAAAAACCCCCACATACCAATTTTCTGCGAAATCGTTAGAGCCGTTTTCGAGATTACAGAAATTTATAAATATATAAATAAATAAATATACAAGAATTGCTCGTTTAAAGGTAAAAGATAATGACATTTGAAAGTCAAGTGACTATCAGGCCAGCCGGTTACGGCAATACAGTGGCGGGGGTGTGCAACTGTGTATGTGTGAGGGTAACCCATCATTGTTACGAAACTTTACTGTTCGAATTTCAGATGATCGAAAACGGTATATCGAAGTTTTAAATACCAAAACTGATTATTTTACATAATTTGCTCTTCAATAAACTCATTTTACCTATGTTTCATTTTCCAGAATAACACATAGCCGAATATTAAAAGTATTTTTTTTCGTTCGACATATGTCTTGTGCACTAGCACTAAAGGTCGAAGTAACTTATTAATTACTAGCCGAAGCCCGCGACTTCGTTCGCGTGGACTTTATGTCTCAGGAAAATGCTCATCAGGCTGAACAACTTATACTAAGGCGGCATTTTTATATCTCTTATAGTTTAGCTGGACCATTATGGTTCTGCATCAGGCGTTCCATTTTTCAAAATCATTTATACCCTATATGTTGCCCAGGCTTAATAGCTATATAACAAAAAAAGTTTTATTCGAATCCGTCCAGTATTTCCGGAGATTAGCGTGTACAAACAGACAAACAGACAAACAGACAAACAGACAGACATTTTTTTTTAAATTCTTACTCTATTACTACGTCTCCATCACCCCCAATATTTTTTTTGGAAATATATTTAATGTACAGACACACTTTTTTTACTGTTTTATTATATGTATAGATATAGATGTATAGATTATTACTTAGCTACTGTTTCGTATTCTAAACAAACCTGTTTCATAAATTTCATAATTAAAAAAAACACGCTTTACAAGAACAAAGCTAAGTATATATTTTTATAATAAAAAAAACAACCAACGTATTTTTATACTTAAAGTTAGGGCGAAAATAAAAAAAGACACCAAAACATGGTTATGGCAAAACTATAGGTTAGGTTATGTTAGAACTGCGACCACCCCACGGAAAAGCCTTTAGTAAATATAGTAACTTAACAAATAATATAAAAAAAATATTTATAATTTTATGTTAGCCGTTTTGCGTGTTGAAAAGAAATGATAGATTTTAATAAGATGTCAATTAAAAAAAATCTTTTCATAATTTGGAGAATATGTTTCTGACATCTAAATCATCTTCCAT
The DNA here is from genome assembly GCA_963555685.1 of Acrobasis consociella. Lineage (NCBI taxonomy): Eukaryota > Metazoa > Arthropoda > Insecta > Lepidoptera > Pyralidae > Acrobasis > Acrobasis consociella. The sequence continues at coordinate 6,675,903 of OY743127.1, forward strand.
TAGTAACTTCGGGTAAAAGTCAAGTAGGATTTCAAAACAAATAGATATTGAAAAAATAAAATTAAAAATCGGTTTCTCAATAAATTTTTGAATGAAATTTCGGTCAAATGAAAATATAGAAATAAAAGTACGTTTTCGAACAAATAAGATTCGTATAGCAAAATTTCGTCTTTAAGATAGGTTTTTTTTCGCCCTCAGTTTGAGTATAAAAATACGTTGGTTTTTTTTTTTTTTATTGTGTTTAAAGAAATTTAGTTAATGTTTGAGATGGAACCGACCGAGCAAGGCTCGGTCACCCAGGTACTGATCATAATACGCGTAAAGCATTTAAAATAGGTTACAAAACCATTTAAAAACAGTTTTACCTTAAAAATTATTTATAATAGTTTTTTAAGATCCATTCTAAACTTTGGTAGTTGTGTTTGAAACCCAAATTATCAAGTTGATATTAATAAAACTATTTAAATGTTCAAAAGAAATTTGTAAAAATAGGTACTAAATTATAGAAACTGCACTCCAGAATCATCATATAGTGATTCCCTCAAAAATCACAAACATTATCCCTTCAGGACATCATTTTATTTTTATTCCCGTAGGATAAAACCATATGTAGGTATCCATATTGATTGTTCGCTTGTACACCTATGCAAAATTCAATTGGTCAGTATTTGTTTTTAGGCTGGAATTTGAGTGCGTTGTTTTGCATATTGTGGTGACAGTTTGTTAACCTACATCTTAAATCCTAATCCATCTAACCTACCTGGGAGAAAATGCTTTTAGCATTAAGACCGCCGTTTGTTAAAAGTATATTTATACTTTAAAGTATATTTATACGTTAAAAGTATATTTATACTTTGGAATAATAAAATTTAATAGAATAAAATAAATAAATCTTAAAGTTGCGTAATTAATATAAGTTAAATTAAAACAAAAATTGTTTTTTAGCATGTTGCAGAAATTGTATATTACAAGTAACCTGAAATAAACATATTTTTTAATTATTTTTTATTACTTATACTTAGTTTCGGCACTGTGTTTGTCTATTACAAAAACATACATCAATTGTAATTGTCACATAAACCGTTCGTGCCAAAATAAAATAAAATAAAATAAAATAAAAAAAGAACATATGCTCCAGGGTGGAAGTGTATTGCATATAATGGCGTACCTAATAACGGGGAAATACACTCAGGGGTGAGCCCCGTGATGGTGAAACGGAGCCGCACCTCTCGACACCCTTTAGCTGCTCGCATTGTGTTGCGCCCTGGCCGCATTTTCGTATCTAGTTAAAGTGCCCACCGGCAGTGTAGCCAACGAGCAGCAAATCACCATCTACCAGGCTAAAATTATTGTGAGAGATTTTTAGGTAGATGTCCGTATCCCACCCCATAACCCAGTTATCCGGCCCACTAACATCCCATCCACATAGCCCAAACCAAGTCAATCCCTCCCTGGCAATAGTTCGGCAGCTATGGAGGACTGCCCGCTAGTGCATCTCAATGGTATATTAAGGAATAGACCTCCGTAGACGCAGCTATCTCACTTTTTAGATAAAAAGGTAATCAAAGGCCTCTTCGTTGGCTTTGGCCCCATGAACGCCTCAAAGGACCGGGTCGATAAACGATAATGTTGTCGCTAATAAGCCTGGTATCGTGCTGACAGATCGATTAAGGGTCCCCCGACCCTAGACCAAAATACAACTTTCCATACAAACGTAGTCTACGTTTTATTTCAAAACGACATGTCCGATTTGGGCAAAAATTTGTAATTTCAAAGATATTGCAATTATCTAGGTTTATAACTAGTTTCCGAAAGTAAAAATATGAACTTGAAAGAGAATATAGTGTTTTATATCATTTTTGACCATTAGTATGGGAAACTTCTAAATCGTTATATTTTCTTTCCAGTTCATAATTTTAGTATAGGAAACCAGTTATAACCCTAGATAATTGCAATTTCTTTACAATTACCAATTTTTACCGGAATCTGACAAGTGTTTCAAAATTAAACGTAGACTACGTTTGTATGGAGAAGTCTAGGGTCGGGGTACTCTTAATGCGCCAGGTACTAGCTTGTCGACATGATCACCTCCCTTGTCGAGAAACTCGTAAAGGCCGAGGACAAGCTTAGCAAGTACCTTGACTTAGCCCACGAGGTGACTGATATGTGGGATGTGGATTCAACGATCATTGTCCTGATAGTCGTATCGGCGAACGGTCTTATAGCGAAGAGTTTTGACCAACACTTTAAGACTCTCTCGCTAGATAACTGGCTCAAGAGTCAGAAAAAGAAGGCAGTACTGCAGTTCTCCTGGACACGGCACGCATTGTCAGGAGGTTTCTCTCTCTGTGGCCCTAACCGCCGGTAGCCTGGGCCTTGCCCCGCACCAGTGGGTAGCTAGATTAGGTTTTATCATCATCATCATCATCATTTCAGCCGCATAACGTCCACTGCTGGACATAGGCCTCTCCCAAAGATTTCCAAAATGACCGATCAAGAGCGGCCTGCATCCAGCGCTTTCCAGCGACCCTGGTCAGGTCATCTGACCACCTTGTAGGTGGGTGTCCTACGCTTCGCTTGCCAGTACGCGGTCGCCATTCAAGAACCTTTTTGCCCCATCAGCCATCGGTTCGTCGCGCTATGTGTCCCGCCCACTGCCACTTCAACGAGCTAATCCGCTTGGCTATGTCAGTGACTTTTGTTCTCCTACGGATTTCCTCATTTCTGATTCGATCACGTAGGGAAACACCGAGCATAGCCCTCTCCATAGCGCGTTGAGCGACCTTGAGCTTTCTTATGAGACCCATAGTAAGGGACCACGTTTCAGAGCCATAAGTCATCACTGGTAACACACATTGGTTGTAGACCTTAGTCTTGAGGCACAGAGGTTTTATACTGTATTTATATTTTGTATTTTTTTATATCTTTATAGATATATTATAAAACCTCATCTATGTTTAAAAATAAATAAAGAGATAATAAACGAATTATTCCTCTAAACATGAATACAAAAGAATCACTGAAAGCTTTAAATTTTTTTAAAGCTTTACTATTTTGTATCCTGCATTATGTACCGATCAACATTACAAAATTATAACTATTTTGTTTTAAAATATCTTAAGCATATAAAGATATTTTTATTATTATAAAAAAGCAGACAGGTAAACACTTACATAGCATATTTTTAGTGATTACATTTGTGAGATTGTAGTCCTTATAGGCTTCATAACATACTGATTTTGGTTTTATAAGTAGTGGTGCATAATACAAAGATCCGTCCTTGCTTGGCTGAAATATATAAAAGTATATTAAAACACAATACTAGGTCGTTTAGCCAACTTTGGCAGACTTTTACGATTACTTTTGTTTAGGCATAGAGATTATGCCCAGAAGAGGAAAACAAACAGGCATACTGACTGACATTACATTAAGACTAAGTAAGGTTCCGTATAGTTACGAACGACGACTCCTAGTTCACGCGACTAAAAACGTCTAAAAAAACTATTTTTTTATTGAATACGTATATATTTTTTTCCAATTACATTTTATAAGTTGTTTCTTCTCTGCTTAGGTCTTATATTTTTTCTTTATATTTTTGTTAGAGTCAGGTGTCCCCCCCCCCCCCCCAACTAAAACTCTAACAAAAAATTGTACTATAAAACCCAATATTAATAATAAAATGGTACACATATTTACAAGCATACAATATATTTGAGACCTATTCAACGATAACTCACAAGTTAAGGAAAAAAAATACTTCCATTTTACATGTATTGGAGCTACAGTAAAAAATCTTTTTTTTTCTAAATTTTATTTTCATAATTTTTTGGCTTGACTAATGTTCATACCCATGCCATTATCTTGTGCTTATAGTTTCTGACTATGAATGCGAAAAGACAGACAGACATGGCGAAACCATAAGGGTCCTTGTTGCCAAGGATTTCCAAAATGACCGATCTAGAGCGGTTTGCATCCAGCGTCTTCCAGCTACCTTGGTCAGGTCGTCAGTCCACTTTGTGGGTAGGGTGTCCCAACGCTTCACTTGCCAGTACGTGTTCATCATTCGAAAACCTTTGCCCCCTCGGCCATATAGGTTCGTCGCGCTATGTGTATTGTATTGTGTTATATATTCTTTATGGTATATGTTACAGTTAAACACGTTTTAAGATAGAACGCGTTTTCCCTAGTTAAAACTAGTTTCTAATAAATGCCTTTTTTTAAACTAGAAATACCTAGTCAAAACTAGAATTCACCACTGATATATTTGATTTTCAGATAAAACTAGTTGTCACTCCGAGATTTAGTTAAAACTAGCACCAGAGAAACTAATTTGGGATTATAAACAAAATATATTTTTAAAAGATCTAGAACTAGGATCTACACAGAGTCATATCCCTAGTAAAATAATTATCTTATAGCTGGGGACCCCAAGAGGGGATTTTGGGATTTACTTGAGCGCGGTAGTTTAACATGCAGCGGGTACCCTGCACCCTTTTGAGTACCTCCACCAGGCATAAGCTATTGATCTAGGGACGTGCGTCTAAGCCAGTCAATCAAGATAAGGTACTGCCGGGTGACAAGGCCCACAGTTTTGCAAGGCCCAAGCGCAGAAAACCATTTAAAATACATTTGACTCGCGCCAACTTCATGGTACGTGTGAAACAGACCAATAGGAACGCAAGAATGCAGCAGCCGGCAGCGCGTGGCCACCATTTCGCCAGTGACGGCCAGTTGTTCGCTGACTTTGGTCACGGCCCCTCATTTAGCTAATTATTGCTCTCACAAAACGTTAGTTTTCACTTGTTTATACTATGATTTGTAAGTAAATTTTTGTAAAGTGCGTTTATTTGATCATTATTCTTTTGATATTACCATAGCCATGTGCTATTATATATGTATTTATTTCTAAAATGATCAATGTGTGTTTCGAGGCCCACGCGTTTAGGAAGGCCCAACAAAATTGTTGCTTGGGGCCTTACAAAACTCGACTGGGCCTTCCAACCCTACTGCAGTCTAACAAGACCCCTTAATGTTGTTATAATATGAGTGATAAATTTAAAAAAAATGTTTTTATTGATGTACAGTGCTTACTTATAGATACACACAACTTATAGATACATTTATGTTTTTTATTTATTTGTTCTTAGATCATTAAATGTTTTCCCCGAAGAAGAAGCAGGGGAGTTGGTGTGAAGGAAATTTAAAATCTGCTATTGAAGCAGTTCAAACAAATTGTCTAACTCAACGCGCTGCAGCTAAAAAATACTACATTCCCAGACGAACTTTAAGAAATGATTTAAAATCATGCGTTATTTCAAAAGTAATAGGAAAACAGACTACCCTTAATAATACATACACACATAATATCACGCCTGTTTCCCACAGGGGTAGGCAGAGACTATGGAACTCCTCGTGCTACGATCCTGACTAACTTAATTAATATTAAAGAATAAACTAATTTGCAGGGCCTTGTTACACACAATAGGGGCCTTGTTACACACAATAGGGGCCTTCTTAACCATATATGTGTGATAAGGCCCAATTTATAAAAATTATAAATCAAAAATCTTTGACTATAATTACTTAATTCTAGCAGGAATAACATTATTTTTAAGTAAAATACTAACATTTATACACTTAACACCTAAAAATCAAATATCTGGGCTGTTTTCTTACACAGTGTAAAAGAGTATTTTTCTAAAAAAATGTTGATAATTTTAGTAACTGATTGCTGTTATCAAGTTCATGAATATAACATTCTTCATTATTTATACTTTTTTGATGTCTTTAATACTTACTTTTGCGCCAAACAGCTTGAAAACGCCAAGGGCCTTATTAACCAGACCATGTTCAGTAAAGCCCAAAATAGAGGTTTTTAAAATTGTTTAAAAAACGAACATATAGTCATCATAGCTTTAAACACTACATTTATTTGGATTTTGAAATAATCTTAGCTTTTATTGTAAACCTTTTATTCCTTTAGGGTGGTAAAATAAAGGTTTTATTTCAATTTGTAAAAAAGTGGGCCTTGTCACCCGGCAGTACCTTAGTAAACAAAATCGATGGTCAGAAATACTCAAACGCGTCAGATTTAGAAGCGTGCATTTTAGTAATCTACCGATTTGAGCGTAACATAGGGGAGGGGGAGGATCACACAGAAAAAAAAGCGGCCAAGTGCGAGTCGGACTCACCCATGAAGGGTTTCGTAGCAGCAAGTAATATAATAATAAAGTTCTTGTAGTTCGTTGTAACGTTTACCAACCGATTTTTTCTTGATTTAGATTTTGCCAAAAATTGGTATGAACGAGATCTAATAATAGTACAGTCAATGAAAGCAAAAATCAGCTACAACCTCCAATTTCGTTGAACCTCCATAGATTTGGATGAAAATTTGGGATTGAGTATGTTTTACCTTCTACTTCAAAAGTGATATACCTACGCTCGTCTTGCGCTTTTTGCATTTTAGGGGTGAAATCCACCCCTTTTGTTAAAAATGGAAAAAAATGCAGGTATAAACATACTGGCTTAAGTAATTGTGTTTAATTAGATAAAATAAATGTTTTTTAATATTTCTATGCATGATTTATGGTTTTAATTATTTTTTCAACCCTTTTAGAAATCACCCCTTAAATCAAAAATCATGAAATAGTCATTTTTTTGTATTTTTGAGTTTTAAAATCGCATATTAACATTACATAAACAGTTTGTTTGATACTTATGATATAATTTTTTTGTTGACAGTGAAATTTCAGTAGTTTTTAGAACTACCCCGTTATTGCAAAATCACTGTAAAAATTGGTTTCGAAACCTTTAACTTATTAAATAGTACAATACTAAAGTGTAATCTTATTTACTGAGTATTTAAATATTTATTTATTTATTGCGAAATTTTTACCTTTAAAAACGACTCCTTGTCATAATAATAATGGAATAAATTTTATCAGCTTTAATTAGAATCTTTAAATTTTATTAATATATTTCAAACTTTATTCATATTATTCAATTCACATTTTTCAAACTACGACGTCAAACTACCCTTTGTGCAAAAAGTGATGAAAAAGCATACTTTAAAGTTAGAAATATTTTTTTAACATATTTTGACGCGTGACATATTTTTCGACATGAAAATTTAATTTATTTATTAAGAAAAAATGTATTAAAATATATGAAACGTTTATTCATCTTTTATTTAATTAATAAATAAAACATTTTTATTATTGCTCATCACAGCTCTCTTCACCAACTTCTTCATTTGTTGGAGGGCTATTTTGGCAATAATCACCGCTGCATGATCCGCAGGTAGAAATACAAAATAGCCCTACCCTACGACACCCACAAGTAGCACCGCAACCTTTTTTTTCTCTATTTTCAAAACACGTACACACCCATACATTTTTATTTAGTAAGCATTTACCTATTGAGACGTTTTCCTTAGTATATGCACACCAAATTATGCTCTAAATTTTTTTTCCAAAACTTTACAATTTGTTTTATTAAAATAACTCTGTTTTGAATATAAGAACTAGCGCCATCTGCATTTCATCTTCCTAAACTGTTCGTAAACGGGCAAATGTTTTCTATAGAAGCGTCGTCCCCGCTGAGTGGGTCATGTTCTCGACGCGCTGGCGCCGTCAGTCTGTTGCAAGAACCCATTGACTCGGCGATGGTAGCCCCGTGATAAATTATTTTCGTTTGCTTTCACCTATGTTTGTTTGATCTGCCAGGTAGATTTCGTTTGGTTTTGTGGGTTAAAAGAGCATGGCGCTTAATTTCATGTATATACACGCGTAAAACCAGTATATTTCTGACGTTTGGTTCATGGCGTAGCGTGGTGTTACGTAATCGCGTACAACGTGTTAACTATAATTGCCTGTTTAGAACGGATGTGTTGTTTGGGTTAAATTAATTAAAATCATACGTGAATTACTGTTTGTTACGTTTGTATAAAACTATAAAGAATTGTTATAAGTATTGGCTAACCTCTTCGGTCAAAAGAGGTTAGTCTTAGTGTTATTTGGTTTTAATTATTCGCTAGTTCTTGTAAACCATAACACACATAATCGTCGCGTGTGCTCATAACATTTAACCCTCTTTTTACCATCTTTCACCAACATTCCCATTTATCATCTATTTACCATTTTTCTTATAATTGTTGTTTTTATGTGTTTTACGCAATAAACTTCCTTTCTGTTATTCATATGAAATCTTTTATATTTACCTATTTCCCCGACATATCTACCATTAACTTCTTCTTATGTGTACATAACGCGTACAGACATAAATTTGTGTATTAACTTTGGATAAAGTGAAAGTGCTTTGAAAACAATACAGTGAAGTGACGACCACACCTACTAACCTACTTAACCTGGGGCTTCGTATGAGCGCTCATGGGGTGGTACACAATCAAACTATTTAGACGTTCCGTCATTTAAACAGCTATGTCCTGGAAGGGTTTGTTTCCTTAGGCTTATTATTCTTCTTCGTCACGTGTCCTGTGGCCTGAGGAAGGCCCGGGACAGTCGCCGAGCGGACTCTGGACAGCTTACCCCCTGGCCACAGCCAACGGGGACGCGGATTGCGGCGCGGCGTGCGGCGCGGGGTGAGTCGCGCGGCACGCGGCCGCGCGACAGGCGGACGAAACAAATGTACGCGCGAGTATCGAGGTGGCCACAGCTCGAGGCGGCGGCAGCGGCGGCAGCGGTGGACGTAATCAAGCATCGCGCGACCGAAACAAATCATTTTGTTTTTACCGCGCGTTGAGCTCATATAAATACCGAATACGGAACAATTTATAAGTGAAATACTGAGTAGACCAGTATCGTGGGTGTCAACAAACACTCCCCCCTCCCCCTTGGATCCCCCCCCTTAAGTAATATTCAATTTTATTGCAACCAGAGCTGGCAGCGGAGGCACTCCCTTTTTTAATAGACGGATTTTGGTGAAACAAACCGTATATGTTTTTTTGAATTAAAAACAAATCAATTGGTGAAAGCTTTAAGTACTTAAATCAGTTCAGTACTTTCGGAGTTAAGCGTGATCATACATACATACAGACAGACAAAAAAAAAAATTAAATTTGGCTTTCTATTATTCTTTTTAAGTGTCCCTCTATCCATTTCAGTCAAAAATATATTATGTTGAGACGAAATATTTTTACTGTTTTATTATATGACTGTACAGAATAGATAAAAATTGGATTAACCAGTTTTGGAGATATTTTGTTGAAACCTGAAATGTGTCAAAAAAGTATTTTAATATTATAAATAGTTATATCCCCTTAGATGAAGTTGGTAGATGTATTGTATATTCGATATTAAATTAATACTACTAAGCAACAAAAACTTTAAAATGAAGGTACCTTTCAGTTGCGTGTAAATTACTTCCAACATCATCACACACATATTTTTCAAATGTGACTAGATGTCGCTGATACGAAAGTAATTTCTTAGATATTTTGGTTTGGTTTTTTTTTGTTTTAACCGACTTTAAAAAAGGGTATTGTTTATTCTGCGATTTGAACATTATTTTCAGTTTTGGCTTAGTTTGATTGATTACTAAGTTAAGCAATTTTGTTGAGCAAACTTTGGTTCAATCGTTATCGCTGCTTGTCTGTGATTCTGAAGTAGTATTAGTGATTATGCCACGAACTAAAAAGAGATCAGCATTAACCAAAGCTCGCGAAGTAGCTTTACGTAAAGAGTTAGAAACCAATGAGAAGCGGCATGAGCGTCTTTCGCAAGTAAAGGAAGATGCCAGAACTTCTTGTGCTAATGAGAGCTTATCAATCGCTTAAATCAAGAAATCTTTCCCAACGTAAAAGGGAGCTTCGTCAGCAAGACACTTCGCCCGAACGCCTCTAACGCTTGTGTTCACAGCGTGAGCACGCAAGGGAAGTAATAGAGCATGAACTATTTATTCCCTGAACGCTTTAAGCGCTTGCACTCAATTCGTGAGCACGCTGTGGAGGTTCAAGAGGAATCGAGAGGAAGAATCTTTGCCAGAACACGGATCCCATTTCACCCATGAATCCCATGATCCGATCGCGGAAGATGCAAGGACTTTGAATAAAGTAGTCATAGATGTTGGCGTTAAAGAGTTGGCGACCCTCTGATTTCGTCACTGATTCACTCACTGATCATCAAAATTTTTAAGGTACTTCCTGAAGTCCTAGAACGCTGAAAGTTGGTGTGTAAGCTAATATTACTACAAAGACAACAAAAAAAACCAAACCTAACCTAACCTATCCCCTCGGAATAAGAGGTGGAAGTTTGAAGACGTGTGGCTTGGCCGTTTCATTTTACACACGATGAACGAATACCTATGAAATCTTCGTAACGGTAGCAAAACGGCCAAGCATCACATTTTGACTAAAATGTAGAGAATGTGAAGTTAGGCCTGATAAAATAAGGGCGCATAGATCAAGAATCTTGGCTCTATATGAGATCTGACCACTTTTTCATAGATTTTGATTAAGGTGTAGTGTAGAGCTTGTAGTCTTTATATGAGATCTGATAACTTTTTCACAGGGTAAGCTACATAGACTCGTATTGGCAACATTTTTGCATGAAAATGTTTTGGTGGGATTCTATTTTGGAAAAATAATCGCGAGGTCTAAGTTCGCGGCGAACCACTAGTTAAAATAAGACAAAGATATGTAGCTACTTGTTTACTTTATTTTTCACCTACCGCCAAAAAAAAAAACTTGTTTGGCTGTGGTTATAATCGAACGCTGTCCACTGCAACTACCTACAGGCCCAACAATTTTGACTAAGAACTAGTTTTACCTGATATTCAATTTTAAGCATTGGTTAATTCTAGTTTTAACAAAGGCATTAAGTAAAAACTACCTAGTTCTAACTAGAGAAAACACATTTTATCTAAAAACGGGTTTGAACTGTAACACAAATAAATAGACACAATTGAAACACAGATGAAACACAACAGTACAAAGGTGGACTTATCCCTGTCAGGGATCTCTTCCAGTCAACCCTACAAGCAGAGGAGATAATGCCCGAAGGTGGGGTGGAACGCTGTACAATATTTACAAACTAAGACACTGAATATGTGTCCCGCCCACTGCCATTTCAACGAGCTAATCCGCTGGGCTATGTCAGTGGCTTTAGTTTTCCTACGAATTTCTTCATTTCTGATTCGATCACGTAGAGAAACACCGAGCATAGCACTTTCAATAGCGCGTGGCCTGACCTTGAGCTTTCTTATGAGACCCATAGTAAGGGACTACGTTTCAGAGCCATAAGTCATCACTGGTAATACACATTGGTTGTAGACTTTAGTCTTGAGACACTGAGGTATTTTTGACGAGAAGTCACTGTGTAGCTTCCCTAACGCTGCCCAGCTTCTCGTCAATCCTCAGTGTGCGGACGTTGTATGTTACCAGGGCCAGTCGTTGAGGGTAGCCGGGTCTCTGCCAGGGATTCTAAGAACCCCCTGCCCAGGGGACTGGGGGCCTTGGTTTTTAGGAATGTACTATTTGAGGTAATTAGCCTTAAAAGTTTGCCATTGCGAGTTGGCAGGGGATTTAGACCCTTAGTGGTAGCCGCTTTGGACCCTCCTGCTTTCGGAGAGTTTTGTTCAATATTCTACAAAAAATAATAATAAAAATGAATAATGAATGGATTTTAGCGGGAGCGTAACATAACATCAACTTCTCCGAAGGGCCTCTGCGGGTTGGATCTGTATCTCCACGTAAGCCTCCGTGATTCTCAAAGGAGATATATAGTTAGGGAGGCGAATAGGGGAATTTTCGGCAATACTCGAGCGTGGCAGTTTAAGATATGAGAGATACCTAAGACCTAATAGAACAACCTTGTAAAGTATTTAGCTCTATATCTAGTGACGCGCGCCTAGGATAGACGATCAGATTAGTAAAAAAAAATCGATAGTCTGAAATACTCGAGCGCGTCAGATTAAGATATTGGGGGTTGATTTTATAGGGTCGCGAACTTGTAAAAAAAAACGTTAATCCGGCGTTCTCGAGCGCGATTTTTTCATTTTTTATTTTGAAGAATATAATCTAAAACTTACTAAAAATACAAAATCTGCCGGTTTCCGCATGACCGGAAGTGTGGAGGAGCCATTTCGTCTTTCTAAGAACGCGTTGCGGCATATAAGTCGCGAACGATACATTTAACAAAAAAAAAGTTTAAATAAACATTTACGTTGGTTGTATCTATCGCTTTATTGTTATTCTTAAATTCCCCGTTTTATCAAGGAGAAATAAAGGAAAAAAAAGAAATATAAAAATCTTTTTCGGTCAGATTAAGAGAACCCACCAACTTTTTTGTCAGATTAAAAAAATATGCTTTCAGGATACCGAGATAAACCTCCCCTATAAAAATCTGACGCGATCGAGTATTTCAAAAAAACTTTTTTTTTTTGCATTTTCAAAAATTCATCGTATCTTATCGTCACGCCGAAATCGTCAGTTTTTTTTAAAGGGAGCTTCCTTGGGGCCTACTTAACACCCCCTCCGAAAATCTGACGCGCTCGAGTAAATTTTTTTTTTGCATTTTTGACTACTTTATATGCCTACCCCCACCACGCAAACCGGCAGATTAGTATACCGTTGTTATCAGAGGCACTTGGGGCATACGTAGTATGAATATCTGACGCGCTCGAAAATGCCCAAGTAACTGTTTTTTTTTAACATTTTTGAAAAACCGTACACGCCAAACCCACCGCTAAAATGATTTTTACCATACGAGCTTTTCTTTTCGAAATTATTTTATCTTTCGATTTTGATAGGTCTCGACGACGCCGTTGAATTACGCCATTTAGCTACCTCGCCTCCCTAACTAATAGAATAATGATACAGTATCAAAAAAAAAAAAGCCAGTACATCGCTCCATCTGGGCCACCCATATACTTGTGCGTCAATTTCATCTCTTTGATATTTTGGATCGTAGTTTATGTTTATGAACCCCATATTTTGCGTATGTTTACATCCTGAAAAAATATATGGAGATTCTACTTTAACTACAGCAATGTCAATTTTTGACCATTTCTGAACGTCATCATACTCAAGTTCGTAAGCTGAAACAAGAAATAGGTACGTTGAATGTGTTTTGAATGTATACTTATAAGTTAGGCATGCACGAAAATTGTATGTATACCTATTCTAAATTATAGTACAGAAAGCATTTTTTGAGATGGAGTAAAACCATTAAACTCGCGACACTGTTACCGACACCTCTGATGACAACTTTCAGAAATCATTATGTCAATGTAATAAGGTTGAGATTCGCCTGTTTCGAGCAGTCCGATCGGAGACAGTCTCGCTATTGTCTCATGTCGCCAAAAGCGTTTTGTAAACCTGGCTTATATATTGTGTCACACGGAAATTGGATTTTTATTACTGTCAACTGTGTACATTCATTAGTTTTCATACCTTGGATAGATGGTATGGTGCTGCAGTAATGATTGTTTTCGACTTCGTTATATAAGTAAAGTAAATAAGACGAGAGAAGTTCATATTTTTTCTTATGAACTTCAGCAAAAAAATCTTTTCAGATTATGTATTTTATGTTTTCTTTTAGAGCAATCACAATATAGTGTACCTAATGGAAAAATTCAGGACATATATTGCTAAAAATATGAAATAAAAATATTGACAAATATTGACGTCTCTTTATGTCATAAAAATAGATTCTAGATTTTGGTCGAAAGATTACAAGAAGTCTGTGCGGAAAGAGAACCGTCGTGGCGTAAAATCAAACTAACAAAATCTTTTTTATATGACAACCCAACACCCATCTGTCAAATGACAAACTTTACGTCATCTTTGTTTACCGTGTTGTTTTAACGTAATTTTTATTTTAAATCATTTCAAAAATGGGAAATCCTTTACCCAGTCCTACAAGGGAAATAATATTTAATATTATTATAGGTTTTTCCAAAAAGAAAAAGCGGCCAAACACAATTATCGACTTAAACAAAGTCATGGAACGTGTGGCGGCGATGTGCGGTATGTAGAAAGTTATTTTAAATGTTTTAGATTTCCTAGGTAATCCCCAGACACCGACATTTTATATTATGAATAAATTAAAAAGAATTCGCATAAATATATAAAAATATTTGTTTATTTTGTTTGAATCAAAGTTTTTGATAGCAGGTATAAAGAGTGTTGATACTTTTAATTTATTATGCGTTTAGATAAATTTGCCCTATTTTTTTCAGGTTTGAGTAAAGATACAGTATCTAAAATAAAAAAGAAGGTTCCTTAAATAACGGCGTGTGGTGCAAGAATTTATTATAAATAACTGTAACAGATTCGAGCAAATCAAGTTCAGAAGAAGAAAATTCTTTGGATCTCTATAGTCTATCCGATGATAGTTCAAACATGTCCGGCATTGAATATTTAGAATAAGACTTTGATTATGGTTCTGATCAATAAATTAATAAATATATTATTGTTTTAAATTTATTTTTTATGTCTACCTAACCTAAAGGCTAACGATGAAGATAGCATCTGAAAACATATAAAAATATATTTTCATTTACAGCCATTACATGTTATGTAAATAAAATATAAAAATATAATTTATCCATTAGCATCCAATAGCCGTCATAGTTTCAAAATATCAAGAACTTTATAGTCGCACTATAAGACAACAACAGTGTTGTCAACATAACAAATACGGATATTAAACACAACTGCGCCCTCAAATCCTACGACGGTACTCTTTCCGTACAGACTCAAACTCGTTTTGAGTAAAAATTACCATAGATTTCCAGAATAATAAAAAAGAAAAATAATCAGGTTTTGATTTCATATATTACACTGGTCCACACTAATTTTGTTTCCTGTTTTTTTATCACTGTTATTGGGTATTTATATGGCCCTGACTACGAAAAATATAGTGGGATATTGCTAACAGCTTTATTTTTTGAAATATAGACTTTTACTATTTTGACTAAAAAAATACGAAAATTAATCTACATTTTTACAAAATTTATATTAAACACTATCAAACGATCTTTTATATGATTTTCTAGAATGAACAACATTAGGTAGATCTCGTTGCAAACTCCAGCAGTAGTCCCATCTTCCCTGATAACGCTCTTCCATGGTCCGAATATCCTGATGAAATCTTTCACCCTGCTCCTCACTAAAACCGCCTAGATTTTGTGGAAATCGGTCTAAATGCGTGTTCAGGAAGTGAAGTTTTATGCTCATGTTACACCCTAGCTCTTGTAAATTCGATAGCATGCACTCAACAAGCTGGACATAGTCGTCAGATGTCTTGTTACCAAGGAAATTACTCATAACTAAAACAAATGAGTTCCAAGCTTTGGATTCAACTTCAGTCATTGATTTGACAAAATTAAGATCTTTCACGAGTTGCCTAATCTGTGGTCCATCGAAAATACCGGCTTTTAATTTTTCTTTACTTAATCCTGGGAATTGCGTGTAAGAAAATTAAAACATTCGCCACTTTTGTCAAGCGCCTTCACTTCATTATGCCGAGTTTAATATGAAGTGGTGGAAGTATGATGCGGCTGAGGTCTTTGAGCAGAAAATAAGTTCGGATATGACCATTTACTTCGATTTACAGGGTTGATTCCGTTTATTTACAACGCAGAAGTAGCAGTCATCATGGTGGTTTCGAGGTTCCCGCTAGATCATAGGTGTTACTAACTTTATTGCATCCCTTTTTCCACTGGACCATAGTCGTAGACATACAACACATTTCTGACATACAGTATGAGGAACCCATGACTTGTCCTGATTACACAATTTAATCTTAATATATTGATGATACGCAGTTTTTCAAAGTCCGATATAGGTTTCCGATATTTTTCGAATATATATTCACCACACACATAGCAAAATCAATCTGGATTAATAACACAACATCTTGAAGAAGCCATGTCGAAAACAACAACAAAATATTATTTTGTGTCCAACAAAAAAATAATATCTTAATATCTAAAATAGTAATAATAATAATAATAACCCCCCCGAGGGGCCACCTTGACGTGGTGGGGGGGCTTACGGGGAGAGGGGGATAAGCACTACACTATATAAGATTCTTATAATACTTGACTATCAAGGTACCTTCTCTCCCTAAACCAACGGCCCAAACCCAATCTAAGGTGTGACCAACCGTGCCGAGAGATGCGTGGCCAAGGGGGAGCTTGGTCGCGAACGGTGGACTCCCGATACCAGGCAACCTCGGGATGTAATAATTGCCTTACCTCCACATGCGGGGCTCTGTGGAGAGTCGACCTATGTTCCTTAGCTACTCGTGGGATGTTCATGGAAAGAAATAGTCAAAGATATAATTTAAGATCTCGCCCTCAAAGGTATCGAGATATGTCTAGCAATGATGCTGACAATAGTATAGTAGTAGAAAGAAGTGAAGGTGGCTCGCTATCTTCAGTTAGTAGCTTATTCCCGTCACTTGGTTCCTCACCACACAGTTTTTCACCTGCATCCAGCCCTAGGTCCTCTCTAATATCTGCCGTAGAGCCAATAGGTTTACTTACCTCTCCTTCTAGACCATCATCTTCAATTTCAACAAGGTCGATAGATGTTGCGCAGGAGGCACATGCCAATAATCCTGCGTCCACTACCGATACAAATAAAAGTGCGAGAAAGAAATGGACCGACGAAATGAATCGCTTCATCTGGCGCACGTACTTAATTGCAACAAATTTAGAAAGAAATCCTAAAGTATACCTGGAAGAATTACATTCAAAATTTACTCACGAATTCCCGGAAATGGATGCATCTAGGCAGAGAGTAGGCGATCAGAGAAGGGCCATTATCAGAAACAAATTATTATCGAACGAAGAATTAGAAAAAATCAGAGAAGTTGCAAATAACCAAACATACGCTCAATCACCAGAAATATCACACAGTACTGGAACAGAAATGCTAACGCAAAGAATGAGATGGACAAACAAAATGAATGAGACTTTGATTAGGTGTTATTACCAAATTACAGAAGTAGAAAATAATAGAAGTACCTATAGGAAAATACTAAGGAACCGATTTGTAGAACAATTCCCTGACCTTGAACACCTGTCAGAGCAACGTGTTTCAGATCAAAGACGATCAATTGTAAACAATAAATTAATCCCAGAGCAAAGACTACTGGAGATCAAAGAAGAGACCATGGATCAAAATAGATCACCTCAAATACAGACAAGCATTAGCAGAATAAGCCCAATCTTGACGCCACAAAATATGATTGATAATACTTTTATTCGTCGAACCCATCTTTCCCCAGAACCATCTCATTCACAACCCACACCCACACCCAACTCTATCACCACAACACACACAGCACATTTTGAAACAGAAGACACAACTTTTTCTCTTGAAACACAAGAGACGAATGTTGTAGAAAATAATGAAATTAGAAACCTAACTCTTAGTAGTATCGTTCCAGAAGAAATTGATAGAATATTTAATCAGGCATTTGAACGATTCACTGACACGGACCCTACAACAAGACCTCACATACCAAAGCAAAAGTCGTCTAAAAAGTTTATTAATACTGTTGATTATATAAATAATGTAATTATACCTAGGCATATCACTAGAAATCAAGATTTCATGAAAACGCAAACCCTTATATACTGTACAGCATACACTGCAGCTACATATAATGGAAGTAAAATAAGAGAGATGGGAGAGAGAAATCAACAGAGAGAAGTCAGAACACCAGTATGGCAGAGAAGATTACAAAGTAAGATAGATAAGCTACGTAGAGATATAGGCAGATTACTACAATACATACAAGGAAATAGAAGTAGAAGACTAATTTCACACATACAAGACATTAAAAGTAGACACTTTAATCACTCGCAATATGAGGAAGAAAATCAATCAGACGAACAATTTCTAGACACCCTCAAACAAAAATTAGGCACGGCAGTAAGTAGACTGAGGCGATACACTAATTGTACGTTGAGGAAGAAACAAAACTCCCAGTTTGTAAATAGCGAAAAGCAGTTTTATAGACAACTTTCATCTCGTTCAGAATCCACCACTACACATACAAATCCACCCGACCCCGAACTTTTACATCATTTCTGGACCAATATTTAGTCAAACTCAAAAGAACATAATAACTCAGCAGAATGGATAAAAAAAGAAACTGAAAAAATGCAAAGCCTACCTCCAATGAATTTTGAACATATTTCTATAGAAATATTTATTCAGGTCATAAAAAAAACTCATAACTGAAAGGCACCCGGTAGCGATAACATACACAACTTTTGGTATAAAAAACTTACGTCTCTTCACCCCACTTTACATAACCACAATAATGATTTTATACAAGATCCAAAATTATTACCACCACACATTACAAACGGTCTTACATATATGCTACCAAAAGATACTGATACACAAAATCCTGCGAAATATCGTCCTATTACATGCTTACATACTGACATTTTATAAAATCCTAACATCTTGCATCGCTGAATATATCTACCAACACGTAACCAACAACCATATCCTCGCAGAAGAACAAAAAGGATGCCGGAAACGAAGCCAGGGTTGCAACGAACAACTGATAATAGACGCAATAACTATGAAACAAGCAATCTCCAAAAAGCGAAACATAAACACGATGTACATTGATTACCGCAAAGCATACGATTCTGTCCCACATAGTTGGCTTACTTTCGTATTAGAACTTTATAAAATGCACCCAACCATTGTAGCGTTCTTGAGACATACCATGCAGCACTGGCAAACTAAACTTCAAGTCTTAAACAATCCAGGTACATACTCTGAATTTATCCCAATAAGGCGAGGTATCTTCCAAGGAGACGCTCTTAGCCCCCTCTGGTTCTGCCTCGCACTCAATCCCCTTTCAAACTTATTGAACGATTCTAGTGAAGGACACAATATCACAACGGACCACAATCATACATCACTCACTCACCTCATGTACATGGACGACATTAAACTTTACAGTCATACAAAAGAATCTCTTCACTCTTTAGCAGACATCACGCAAACATCCCGAATGATATATGCATGGAGTTTGGCATAGACAAATGTAAAATATTCTGTGTCCAAAATGGAAGGGTAGTGCCAAATGATTATGTGTTGGAAACAGGTGCCTCGATAGATTAATTAGACGAATTTACTACTTACAAATACTTAGGATTCCAACAATCCCGCGAAATAAAGCAAAAAGAAACCAAGAATGACCTAATAAAGAAATTTAAACATAGATTAAATTCTCTTCTCAGATCACAATTGAACTCACATAATTTAATTAAAGCTATTAACTCATACGCAGTTCCTGTCCTTACATATTCTTTTGGCATTATAAAATGGTCCAAAACAGATCTTATCAAGCTCCAGCGGCTTATTAATACCTCCATGACGCACCATCGTAAGCACCATCCATGGTCCTGCATCCAGCGACTTACTCTGCCACGCTCTGAAGGTGGAAGAGCACTCATAGACCTTACCAACTTACACAACAAACAGATCAGTTCACTTAGGAAATACTTTCACAATCAAGCACAACACTCACACATACACTCAATAGTCATACAAGCAGACAAAAACTACACACCCCTTAATTTACATAACCGCAACACTCAAAATAATGAAAATATTGTAGATGACAAAGAAAAAATCACAATTTGGCAACAAAAATCATTACATGGTAGGCATAGAAAGGATCTGCATCAAGCACATATTGATAAAACTGCTTCGAACGCTTGGCTACGACACGGTGAGTTATTCCCGGAAACAGAAGCATTCATGATTGCCATCCAGGACCAAATCATAGACACTAGAAACTACCAAAAATACATTATTCGTACACCCAATCTTACAACCGATTCCTGCAGAAGATGCCATAGCGCCTCGGAGACAATACAACACATAACTGGAGCATGCAAAGCCATTGTACAGACAGATTACAAACATCGACACGACCAAATAGCTGCAATAGTCCATCAAAGTTTGGCCTACAAGTATAATTTACTAACAGAAAAGGTACCTTATTATAAATACCAACCAAGCTGCATTTTAGAAAATAACGAATACAAAATATATTGGGACAGAACCATACTGACCGATAAAACAGTACATTTTAACCGGCCAGACATAACCGTATTAAATAAACTTACTAAATCTGTATATTTAATTGACATCGCAGTTCCCAACACGCATAATCTAGAAACCACAAATTCCGAAAAGATCGCTAAATACACAGACCTTTCAATAGAGATCAAAACGCAATGGCGAGTAAACTCGGTAAAAACAATCCCCATCGTTATTTCTACAACAGGCGTCGTACCTTATACACTGCATACATATATCCGCACACTTGACTTACAACCATATACTTACATCCTCATGCAAAAAGCGGTTATTCTTAATAAATGTAGAATTGTAAGGAAGTTCTTGTCAAACTCATAATCTAAAAAGAAGCCTATTTGTGTTGGCTCTGGCCCCACAAATGCTCAATCACCAAGTCTTTAGAAGGCTTGAGAAAAATAAACCCCAGTATAATAATAATAATAATAAGCCCCCTATAAATCCTACCATACGTCCGTGCCGAACATCTGGCCACGTGGGGGGCGGACACGCGTACAATCGAAACTTACGCGGCCAACAAGGTAAAGGTCTATCCAAGCCAAGGTGGAACAGCATATGCCGAGGGCTGCGTGGCTATGGGAGAGCATAGTCGTTAATATGCGGACTCTGGATACCGGGGGACCTCCAGTTTCAATTACCCTTGCCACGGCATGCGGGGCTCTGCCGTGGTCGACCTTCCATCCCTTGCTTCTCGTGGGAACCAAATAAGAGCTATGAATAAAAATAAAAAATCTAAATCTACCCAGTCTCAAACTGCTGTAGAAGATAATACAACTCCTATTCTCCCAATTAGTCATCCACAGAGTCCATCCGATACTTTACAAATAACTTCAGTCAGAAGAAGCACTAGGAAAACTTGCAACAGGTATAGAAGTATATCACCTACACTGTTCACATCAGATGTTACTGAACCCTTTAGCCCAAGTACTATATCTTATACACCCTCATTAGCCTCTGTGGATGAAAATCCTTGTGATTTGATAGGTCTCAACCCTACTTTAGATGTTACGTGGGGGGTCAATCCCTTATTACCTACGTCCACTAAGGCTGGGAAAACAAGAGTACGCATGAGTTGGACTCCTGATGTTAATAAATTCATCATGCATACTTATTATCTTTTGACTAAAGTAGATACAGATAAAACTTGTTGGAGAAAATGTTTGCACGAAAAATTCTTACGGCAATACCCAGGTATAAACGTATCTGAACAGAGAGTTGCTGATCAAAAGCGAGCAATAATAACAAACAAATATTTAACAGAAAAAGAACTTAATGATATAAAAGAAGAAGTACGTAGACTGTTAGAAATAGATCAAGAAGAAAATAGCAATAGGGAAAATACTTTACAGAACCAACCAACGATATCAAATTTTGTAGACTTTGATTTGACACTATCCCGTCAAGAGCAAACCGGTAGTTCATTACCTAGATTAACACTAACACAAGAAACTTTTACTCAAACACCTCAAATATACAAAGACACACAGACACAATATACTAATTCCCTAGTTGAGACAGAAATAGAAATACTTGAACAACCAGTAAATGATTCAATAGTCAATAGTATATGTAACAAATTGCAAACTACCATTTTAAATTACTCTGGAATGGACCCTACCTTGCGTCCAAAGTTGCCAAAATTGAGGTACAGTAATGATCTTACTAAATTAGTAAACCTATTTAATGAAAATATACTGAATCGATTTACCTCTTCAGACTCACTCCTTACAGATATTCACACTTTAGAATATTGCTCAGCCTCAGTCATTTCTGAACAACTTGGATATAAAATATCTCAGAACACATAAACTACACTTCCCAAAAAATGCAATAAGCCGCGCTGGCAAAACAGACTTGAAAAAAGTATAGAAAAACTACGAACTGACATAGGAAGAGTCACACAGTACTGTAAAGGTAATAGAAGCAACAAAGTAATTAAAGCAGCAGAAACTATATTTAACACTTACAACTTACACACTAGACATGAAAGACAAAATAGAAAACCTGAAGAATTTCTCGATACATTAAAGCAAAAATTAGCCCTTAAGGCGCACCGTCTTTCTAGATATAAAAAAGCACTCAAAAGAAAACAGGACAACAAACTTTTCGCAACTAATGAGAAAACATTCTACAGGAACCTCAATTCAAATAAACCCAATTTAGATAGCAATCAAAATTCCTCAAACCTACCGACAGCAGATGAATTAAAAAAATTCTGGACCGATATATGGTAAACCGAAACAAAACACAAAAATGGTGCTGAATGGATTACCTACTAAAGAAAAAGAAAAATGGGCACATATAGAAGAAATGGGATTTAAAAAAATCACCGAAGAAGAAATTAAAAACATCACAGCAAAATTACACAATTGGAAGTCCCCAGGAGTAGACAAAATACACAACTTTTGGTACAAAAAATTCAGTTCACTACATAAACACATCGCGGATAATTTTACAGACATTATATTAGGCAAACAAACAGTACCAGATTTTATTGCAAATGGTATAACTTACATGCTTCCAAAAGGTAATTATACACAAAATCCAGCACTATACCGTCCCATAACGTGTCTGTCTACAATATACAAAATACTATCAGCAACTATAACAGTTAAAATTACTGCACATATTGAAAAATACAAAATACTGTCAGAGGAACAAAAAGGATGCAGACGTGGCCACATGGGATGCAAAGAACAACTTATCATCGACTCCACAATACACAAACATGCAAACAAGAAGAAAAGAAATTTACACTGCACATACATAGACTATAAAAAAGCTTATGATAGTATACCTCACTCATGGTTAATACATATTCTTCAAATATACAAAATAAACCCACACATAATAGATTTTTTGAAAACTATCATGCCTCTATGGAAAACCACACTGCATCTAAATCATAACCAGAACTCAATAACTACTGAGCCGATAGCAATTAAAAAAGGCATTTACCAAGGCGACTCTTTGAGTCCTTTATGGTTCTGCCTTGCCCTTAATCCCCTATCCCACATACTTAATGAACAAAACGCTGGATATTGTCTTAAATATGAAAATACTGAAATCACAATCTCGCATCTCATATATATGGATGATCTAAAACTATACGCCAGAACAGAGAAAGAAATGCAAAAGTTAGTAAAAAAAACAGTAGAATTTACTGATGATATCAAAATGCAATTTGGCCTTGATAAGTGCAAAGCAGTACATATCATCAAAGGAAAAGTTAAAAGTGGCAACTATACTGTTAATGAAACAGAAGTCATATCAGCCTTGGAACCTAATGAATTATATAAATATCTTGGGTACAATCAACTGAAAGGGATAGATCACACAAATATTAAACAAGTATTATCCAAAGAAGTAAAGCGCAGAATAACAAGTATTTGTAAATCGCAACTTACAAGCAAGAATTTATTTAAAGCCATTAACACTTATGCTATCCCGGTTTTGACTTACTCCTTTGGGGTTATCAAGTGGACCAAGACTGATATGACTAATATTGAACGGAGCATTAGAACCACGCTTACAAGGCATAATTATCTTCACCCTAAATCTGCAATAGAAAGAATATCAATTAAAAGACAAAATGGGGGTAGAGGGTTAATTAGTTTACATGACTTATGGCAAAAACAAACTTAAAGTATTTTTTAACCGAAAAGCCAACAATAGCAACCTACACAAGGCAGTTGTTTGCAATGATTTTAATTGTATACCACTGAATTTATCAGATCGCATAACTTTACCCGATAATGCCTATGTAGATTCAGAAAAAAATAGAATAGAAGAATGGAAGAAAAAAGTTTTAGACGGCCGTCACCCACATGACTTAGAACAGCTCCATGTCGATATAGATGCTTCCAACAAATTCTTAAAGATAGGATCACTTTTTCCCGAAACTGAAGGATTCATTATAGCTATTCAAGATCAGACAATAAACACTAAAAACTATAGGAAATACATAATTAAGGACCCATCTGCCACAAACGATAAATGCCGAAAATGTCACATACAATCAGAAACAATACAACACATAACTGGAGCGAGCATGTTCTACACTTACACAAACAGATTACACACATAGACACAATCAAATAGCTAACATAATACACCAAGCTCTCGCACTCAAGCATGGACTCATAACAGACCCTTATACTCCTTATTACAGATACTCACCCTCGCCCATTTTAGAAAACCATACCCATAAGATGTACTATGACCGCGCAATACTAACTGACAAAACGATACATTTTAACCGCCCCGATATAACTTTACAAGATAAGAACAATAAAACAACTTATTTAATAGACATTGCAGTTCCTAATACCCATAACGTTACAAAAACAATTACGGAAAAAATCACTAAATACATGGAATTAAAAGATGAAGTGCAAAGAATATGGAAGCAGGACAAGGTTTATATTGTCCCCATTGTACTTTCTACCACAGGTGTAATACCAAAACATCTGCACCACAGTTTAAAGCTATTAGATCTTAGTAAAAACCTTCGAAAAGCCTCAATTTTGAATACCTGTCGTATTGTGAGAAAATTTCTGCAAATTGATGAACACGATGAACAACAGTTAAACCATTCTCCTGATCAAGGAAACTAAATATAAAACTTTAACATTTTACTTGGTTGCGACCTGTAAATGTTAAAAAAAGCCAGCCTTGAGCTGAGAAATATAAATATGAAAAAATAATAATAAACCCGCAGGGCAGCTTGTGGCGAGCTGTTGGTGAGTAACGACACCACGGACCCGAGTGCTCCAGAGAGCCGGTCAGACCCTCGTCCCCGACGCTTCTTCATCGGTCGGGGTTGAGACCCAAGAGGGCTCGCAGGGCTCTCAGCTCTGCATTGCCTTAATTGGCTGTGCAGAGAGGAGTCGTTAGAGCTGTTGCTCCAGGGGTGGAAGTGTTAAAGGGCATAACGACGCGAGTAACTTCGGAGAAAGCGCAGCACACCTCTCGACACCCCTGAGTCGCCCGCACCGGTGTTGCTCCTTTGCCGGCAACTATTGTCGGCGCGTTTGAGGGGCCCATCTAGTGGGCGGCAAGCCACCACCTGCCTACAATAGTCAGTAATCATGATTATGGCAGGTGACGTTTCTATTGCAATATCCCAGCATCAATCCATCCCAAATTCATTCCATAATCCTTAAACCTTTCCCTTTTTCATGCAATAGTTTTTTCTTCTGCCAAAACCTATTCAAGGGTACACCTTTCATAGGTATATCTAGGAATAGGTTTTGGCGGGAGCGCCACATGACAACAACTTCTCCAAAGGGCCTCTACGTGTTGGATCTGTATCCCCACGCAAGCCTCTCAAAGGACCGGGGTGAAAAGACCCGTGATTCTCAAAGGAGATACATAATAATAATAATAATAAAAGGCCTCTTCATGTTGGCTTTGGCCCCATGAACGCCTCAAAGGACCGGGTCCCCATGGACCCGTGGCTGAAAAGCATACCAACATAATAATAATAATATGCTTTATTGCAGACACAAAAGATCCATAGTTAATATAAAATAAAATAAAATAATTTTAAATTTTAAAATTTTTAATCAAAGAATTACTTTAACGTGGCGGCAATAGCCAACCAGTGTCTGTAGGTATCGGTAGATACAAGTCTCTCTGCCAGACTCTGTACAATGCTGTTTTTACAGATGGCAACCCTGGACATAAAATTTGCTACGCGGTGACGGTGTATGGCGCTAAAAGTATTGACACGTCCCTCTGTGAACATCCCAGAGGCACTACACCAAGATTTCAGCCCCATAAGGTGCCTAAAGATGTTGTTATACGCTACCCTTATATTATCATAAGATTTTTGCGTATAGTCTATCCAGAGTTGACATGTATAAAAAGACTGGCAGTAAGACCTAAAAAGTGTAACCTTCACGTCATTAGAGGCTTTAAAAATTTTTCTGGCTACCATATTGCCAACAACACATAACGATCGGCGCTGTCGCTCGATGTCTTCATCGTCTTTTAAAGACGAGGTCACTATATGGCCAAGGTACTTGAAAGAGGTCGTAATTCTTACAGGCTCCCCATCTAGAGTCAGACTGGGTATAAACTTAGGCCCCATTCCCGACCTAAACACCACCATCTCTGTCTTTTTACATTATAAACTAAGTCATGCTTTTTTGCGTATTCTTCACAGATAGATATTAGTTTCTGTAATCCTTTGGTTGAGGGGCTGAGCAGCACCATGTCATCTGCATAACTTAGGTTATTTATATACCTATTATCAAGCATTAGTCCGACTGGAGTCCTGCTCAGCTCCACAATCAGATCATTAACATAGATGTTGAATAAGTCGGGAGAGGTGAGCCCACCCTGCCTCACTCCACATGACAACCTGTAAGTATCAGACATTTCACTATCCCACTTTACATTATTCGTTTGATTTCGGTACCAAAACGCTAGGAGATCAACGATTTTAGGGTTAATATCTGTGTTACGCATCTTCTCCCAAAGTAAGTCGTGGTTTATTGTATCAAAAGCACAACTTAGATCGAGAAAACATGCGTAAACAGTTGTGCCACGAACTTTATAGTACTTAACTACTTGTTTAAGAGAAAAAATCGCTAAATCTGTTGAGAGATTAGGGCGAAATCCAAACTGACCATCGTCAATAACAACAGAGGGGTTCATTTTTTGATGAATAACTCGATCAAACACCTTGGCCATTATAGTTGCCAGTGAAATCGGTCGGTAATTGGCCATGCTCGAGATATTACCAGTCTTATTTTTAATTATAGGAACGACTAGAGTACGTGTGAGTTCGCTCGGTAAGTAGCAATGCTTCACACATACACTATAAAAACGCGCCAGCACTTCACAGACATGTTGGCCCGCATACAGCAAATGTTCTATACTGAGGCCGTCATGGCCGGGAGACTTGCCCCTCTTCATATATCTTAATATATGAGCGACTTGGTCAGCAGTCACGTGGCAAGTATCCCCGCCATAACTACCACCAAATGTTTTAACATTATTGTCTTTGTTGTTTTTTTCTATTTTTGATTTAGTATTTACATTAAAATGGTTACTAAAAAGGTTAGCGATACGTTTCTTATTTTCTTCAGCTTCTATTATTTTTGGCAAAGTACTTCTATAGTTTAACTTTTTAACTTCTTTCCAAAACCTAATAAAGTTGTGATCTGTTGCATGATGTCGAGCCAACATGTCCATTTTAATTTTTTCCTGATTATTTTGTACATATTTAAGAGCATTTTTAAATTCCTTACGAGCGACCGTCATTTTATTATAGTAATATCCCGAACATGGTCTACCGTGGAACACCCATTCGCCAAACGTCCGACGCGCCGCTGCATGTAAATGTTTGACGTGAAAATTCCACCCTACCACTTTCTTATTATCCATACTGGGCTTGTTATAAGCTCGTTCTGACGAAGACTGAAGTATTTTAATAATATCACAGTATAATTGGTCAATCTTATTAAAATCGTTATCACAGTAAAATGTATACTTATCAAAGTTATTTAAAATATATAGGAAATCATCATTACATAAATTTGAATAGGCATTTATTTGGTTTGCGTCCCTCTTACCCCAAATACATTTAAAAATACTTCATTTAAATTGTTTTCTGAATTATAAATAGCTTTCGGTATTATTGAATTAAAATTACATTTAATGACTAGCGGCATATGATCTGACCAAGAGGCTTCGTACATAATAAAAACATCTGTTATCAATCTGTCCGCGGCGACAGTCGCGGCGACGTGGTCGAGCCAGAAGCACGTGCCGTGCGCCTCTTTCCTAATTGAGGGTAGTTAGCTATAACTCAAAAACAAAAGCTGTTAGAGAAAAATTGTTGCCATATTTAAAAAGTACGTGTCAAACTTAGATAAAAACAAAAATAAAATCTCAGGAAACACAAGTAATTTTTTTTTCTGTAGGGTTGTGTTATCAATAGCTTGTAATCTTTTCGAGCAGATTGTAATAGCCGATTGAAGGAATGAGCACGAATCATGGTATAAGGTGATGTGGCTAGAATTTTGACACTATTTTGATTACTTTTTCTACCGCAACGCCTACTGTCAAGCTAAGAGTGCTTTTGGAAATGTATTCGTGCGAAAAATTTTACAAGCGCTCTACATCCGAGGTCAATTCTCTGAATATGACATTTTTTGACCTAGCGAGCGAAGCGAGCAAGGTCTCTAAATCGAGTTGGAGCGAAAACACATTGTATGTATGTATATATGTTTGTAACACGATAAATGCCGAACCGATGATCCAATTTGAATGAAATTGGGAAGGCATGTAGAAAATATCAATAGAATTTTCAAGTTTGTTGGGCATCAAAATCGGTTCAGTAGTTTTTGAAATATTAATAAAAATGTCTGCGATTATGAAGCAAACGAAACCAAATAGCGTTCTAACTTTGGATAGCGCCATCTAGGGGTTATTTAGGAAACTCAGTTGCGAATAATAATCGCGAGGTCTAAGTTCGCGGCGAACTACTAGTGTATGAGATTTTTTAAGCTTTGTCCTTCAGTCGCGAACTGAAGGTGGAGAGGTTCTATTCTAAATGAGATACAAAACTGCAATCTATATTAAAATTAATGAGCTTCCCAAAAAAATATCGCTTTTATAGGCAAGGCGCCGGCAAGGGCGGTCGTAGAAGCATATGTTAAAATTCTTCTCTGCATCAACGTTATGTGTTTTCTTAAGTAAATACTTATATATACTTAGCTAGAATCTAATCAATTACTTTTTTCTTAAGGTCAAACCAAACATTTTAAATGGGACTAGCTGAAGCACACAGTCCACGTGGTGAAATTTTTGACAATCCGATGAGAATTGTACATTTTTTAAATGAAGTGATCCTGTAAAAATGAGATTTTTTTATTTCTTATTTCATATTTGACCAAGTTCCATACTAACTTTAAACCCTCATTTCAACCCCTAAGGGAATAAATTTCCAAAAATCCCTTCTTAGTAAGCACTTCAAACTTCTGTAATTAGTTAGAAACAAAGACAAAAATTGCGCGACTTTTGTTTTTTCTCGAAGCGAAGAACATAAAAATATTTAACTACATACATCTATGTTGACGACGAGAAATAAAAGATTTAATCTTGATCACTTCTTGTAATTTACAGAAAATAGTTAAAACTGGTTACACAATTATTACAATATAAGTTGAGAACAAAATAAAAGTTAACTTGATTTGCTGAAGGCCCGGAGTAGAATGAATCTGGAGACGCAGCTCCTCTCTTTTATATTAAGTTCTCTTAAAATGTATTTCTTGAAATTATTAACAATGAAACATAAGATAACTGTCATATAAAGTTGCAAATGATACAGTGGTATGCAATGTTGAAATATTCATAAGAAATATTAGAAACGCTCGTAAAATACTAATGAGGTGTGACCGTCGCGATAAGCGCGAGTGACATCACTTAACTCCTCCCACCTCCAGAGTAAAATTATAGTGGAACGAAAATTTTACATACAATATAGAGATCAAAAACGTTAGTAATGATTACAATTCTATTTACTATGTTAGTAATGCAATTGTTACTTAATTTCTATGAAATTTCACTGTTCACTTCCTAAAGTCTTAAATCGTCCTTTAACTCAAGTTTCACAATGTTCACTGATTTCACTATAACATGGAGATACACTTATTCACTTGATAGATTTCTTTGTACCTTATAACTTGCTGACGTGAGGAAGCAAGGCATTAGACATATGACCAAGGGCCTTACTATGAACTTTATCAAAAACATGATGGATTAGTTCCGTTTTGATTCAAGCTTATAATAATATTGTTTCAAATCGCACCATGAGCTCTTAAAACAAGATTGTTACATTCCTGCTTAGAGATGTGACAGAACGAATGAATGAGAGTGAGATAACGCTATGTGTTTTGTATAAATCCATCCCGTTCTTGAGCCCGATGGACGTCACAAAACAATATTAAAACAATATTACTTTAATGTTGTATTTTCTAGCAGTTTTGTTGACGTCACACTAAATCATTTACTCTAATGCGTACCATGAGCTCCTATTCGAGTCTTAGCAGTATTGTTTTACTGTCAAATTAGCAGTCTTGAAAAAGTTGGTCGGTGGCCGCGGAAAGAAAACTTTTATCAACAATCCGGAGTCTTATAATGCAAATGTATATAGAAATAAAAGAATGTACCCAAAGACTTAAATTTTTTTAAGTATCAGCTATACTTATCTTTTTGCGCTAAATATAAAAATCGATTGAGGGAATGGGCGAGAATCTGAATCATGTCAAAAGACTTATTCCCTTTTTCAAGACTGATCTTTGGGTATTGCGGCACTATCCTACTAATATGTGAAAGTGAGTTTGTATATTTGTTTGTTTGTTAACTCTTCACGCTTAAACTACTAAACGGATTTAGATGAAATTTGGTATGGATATAGTTTGAGACTCGGGGAAGGACATAGGGTACTCTTTATCCCGAAATTCCCACGGGGAGTGAAACCCGCGGGTACAGCTAGTAGGTACCTAGTATTATATATATATATATACATTTACTAGCTGTATCCGCGGGCTTCGCTCCCCGTCCTTTATATCCTTCCCCGAGTCTCAAACTATATCCATACCAAATTTCATCCAAATCCGTTCAGTAGTTTAAGTGTGAAGAAGTAACAAACAAATATACAAACTCACTTTTGCATTTATAATATTAGTAGGAAGTAGGATAGGATAGTAGGATTCTTATGTTATAATGCCGCAATACCCTACTGTACCTATAATACTAGACCCGGTCAACCCCGTTAGCCACTACTTTTCCTACGGGGACCTTTTGTTTCATGTAACAATACCCTATGCGTAACAACTCAGATAACGTTTGTATTCCATTAGCTTTTTTTACTATACGCCATAAATACACCTAGAATATTTTACGTGCCTACTTGTATATTTATGTAAGTACGTTTACTAATAAGACCCTGTCTCAATAATGTAGAAGAAAAGAACGTTCCTTTTAAATAATTTTATTGAAAGCAATCACGAACGGGTCTAAATTCTTTATTATCCAAAAGGACCCAAAAAATACAAAAAAAGAATTATTTTCAAGTTAACAAGGCAAAACTTTTGAACACAAACATTGATATTGATGCATAGGTCAACAAATTCAATACTTTGAATTATTGCTCGGCGGGTCTGGAAAGCCATTGACGAAGTCCTGAAAAAAATAAACATATATTAAATACTTACAGCACTTTGTAGTTAAAATGTGTTAATTTTTTTACGTAAGTGTTTCATTCTTATAACAAATCAATTGTGATTCCTAATAAATATGAAAATAATGTTATTATGAAATGTTTTGATTACATACCTTTTATTTGATATGCTGTAAACTCTCACTATTGGTTATATTATGACTCCACTTTATCCCGACAAGAACGGTTATAGGCTATACCAGCTATAGGTACACATCTTTATTAGTAGGTATGTAGGAATTTCCGCAAAAACTCCCGCTGCCTCATAGTAATGCGACGCGTTCCGCTGCAAAAAATAAACCAATCACATGAAATTCATGTCGGGGGGTCAAAATGTATCACTACAAATCACAAGTGAAATTTCACATCAATAATGTTAACATAAAAAAATAATTACTTGGTATAAGTTTTATTAGCCATATTCATGGTAAAATCTGATTTACTTTTATTCAAAGAAAATATATAAATGTCGAAATGACATTTTGAATGGCTGCGGATTGCGGTTACCAAAGAGAATATAATATCCATCACTACCTACATGGTTTGGTATAAAACCATTCCTTATTACGCTCACGAATGCAATAATTTTTAATTTTTTTTTAAATAAAATAAATATTTTGAAAGACTTCCATCAGAATTAAATGGAACGCCGCGCAAAACAGTGATGGAGCTATACGAAATAATATAGCGCTATCTCACTTTCACAATTGTTTGGGAATAGACATATCATTCGTTCTTTCACATCACTTAGCAGGAAATAAATAATCTTACTTTTAAAGTTCATGGTACGATTCGAAACAATGTTATTACAAGCTTGAAACAAAACGGACCTAAACCATCATGATTTTCCTGTCAAGCCCATGATAACGCCCCAGACAAGGATATTCCCTCGATTGTCTCTAACGATTTCACATTTTTCTACTTTTGCTTATCCAATCCCTGTTTATATTATGAATATCGCCACTCAATCGACTATAAAAACTAGTGAACTCGCACAGATTTATCAGTAGAAGCTCCTTTGGAGCAATCACAGAACCTACAACAACCTTTGATTGTAACTAGTTAGGATTACGAATAGAAATGAAGAAAAAATATGGATCTAAAGGAATTGTATCCAGAGCCTTAAAATTATTAAAGTGAAAACTTCTTTAGCGGCGTTGTGCACTTTTTTTGGAATGGGTAAAAAATGTTAAACTCGCGTCAGGACACGTGACCTGATCGAAAATTCGTAAGACGGCGCAGGGCGCTTGCGCGAATGTTCGTGTGTGTTTATGTTACAGCGTGCTACGCGCATCCATGGATGGTGACAGCTGATGGCTCGACCGTCTGTGTAGTGGCCATACTGCTGTGTATTTGAAAATGATTTTGTTGAAAATGAACTTGGTCATGCTTGTGACATTTGTGACAGACTGTGGTTCAGAAAAGATTTGAAATATATACTGATAATTGAAGCAAGTCGTGCAAAATTATTCCCTAACCATTCCAAAATATCAAAAATGCACAACGTTAATATTCAAGTTTTCACTTCTGCCGGCACTCCCAGAGTGCAACCCGTCGTTTTTTTTTTTTTAAAAACAGACCATCATTTTGATTGCTACTTTGACGTTAAAACAATACTGCTAAGATTGCGGTCATACCTTCGTAGCATGACCCTGTTAAGAAACCCAGATAAATTTATGTCGCTCGTCGGAAAAATACCATCTCGCTCGTTATTCTTGCGTAGAGCAAGATAGTGAAACGAAGTTAACGAATCATAGTGCTCGATAAACACTGTCACTAAAGATGGTACTCCTGCTGGTACGCTATTGAGTGAATGATTTGATGTGACGTCACAAAATGCTAGCAAATACAATATTAAAGTAATATTACTTTAATGTTGTTTTCTATTGGTCATGGTACGAATTGACAAAGTAATATTAAAACAAGACTGCTATAAGAGGTCGTGGTAAGGCCCCAGATCTCTTGTATGTCCAAGTAAGATAAAGTGATAATGCCAATATCAAGCAGTCCGTGTTCTTCTCGGCGATCTTCTAGATTTTTAGGATAGGGTTAGACAGTGAAGCGTGCTTTACAATCCTTATAAGAGTTTATATAATTTTCCTTAACATAAAATTTCTACCAAGTAAAAAGAATTTTTATTTCCCATTATTCTTAATCCTAGTTAGATACGGGTTGCATACATAGGGCGCACTGTAAGTTTCCGGAACTGGCCACTCACATAAACAATATTTAAAAATTTATTGCAACATTTGAAAATAGAACTCTTTGGCTGTAGAATGCAGTTTGTTGTCTGTCTGCATCAACATGGATTTAACTCGGGAAAATTTTCGTAGTATGATTTTTTACGATTTTAAGTGTAATTTGACAGCTCAACAGAGCATCGCACGGCTTGAAACAGCTTTTGGCAATGAAGCACCACGCAAGACAACTGTTTTTAGCTGGTTTGCAGAATTCAAGCGTGGTCGTATCAATCTCAGTGACGAATCTCGCGATGGTCGGCCGTCCACCGCTGTGACCAACAAAAACATCGATGCTGTGCGCCGTATGATTGAAACAGACAGGCATGTGACCTACCATGAAATTCGCGCATCCTTAGAAATAGGCATGAGTCAAATACAATTAATCCTACACAAACATTTGGGTGTGAGAAAGCTGTGCTCGCGGTGGATCCCACACAACTTGACCGAGGCTCAAAAAACGGACCGCGTCACTTGGTGCAGTGCCATGCTTACCAGATTCAACGAAGGTGCGTCAAATTTGGTGTGGGACATAGTAACAGGTGACGAAACATGGATTTATTGCTACGATCCCAAAACAAAGCAGCAATCGAGCGTATGGGTCTTTCAAGATGAGCCGAAACCAACCAAAGTGGCGCGCGTGAAAAGTGCATCTAAGCGGATGATTGCTTCTTTTTTTAATAAAACTGGACACGTGGCTACTGTTGCTTTAGAGAATCGTCGTACAGTGAATAGTGACTGGTACACGACCATTTGTTTGCCGGAAGTTATTGACGAACTCCGTAAAAATAACCGTAAACGCCGTATCATCCTGCACCACGACAATGCTAGTTCTCACACGGCCAGACAGACAAACGACTTTTTGAAGGCGAAAAATGTAGAACTCATGAGTCATCCTGCATACAGTCCCGACCTGGCACCTTGTGACTTTTTTCTGTTCCCAAAAATTAAGAACCAATTACGCGGTCAACGATTTTCATCACCAGAAGAGGCTGTCGAGGAGTATGAAAAACACGTTTCAGAGGTCACCACAGAGGAGTGGCACAAAAGTTTTCAAAACTGGTTTCATCGAATGAAAAAGTGCATAGACGCCAAGGGAGATTATTTTGAAAAACAATAAATTAATTTTGTACCTTTAATAGTATTTTTTCATATTCATCCCGGAAACTTATAGTGCGCCCCACGTATTCTATCTTTTACTAAACATAGTGATTATGTCATATTAGTAGAAAATAACTAAAGATTATATATTAATCGTAATTAAATTCCATAATATAGCAATTTAGTTCTTAGTTTTTGTTCCTTACGTGGTTTATTCTATTTTTAACTTTGACATTTATTTACAATTCCGTATGATTCTTAAAAATAAAATTCTTCATATTTATTTACAATACTTTACTTCTAAGAAGTCGTAATTATTTTTTAGTTCGGTAGGCCATCCCCTTATTCATTAATGTAGTAATTTTATTAGGTCTCTTAACATTTTTAAGAGGTACCGTAGTGTCTCGATCTTTAGTTACTATGGGAACTACATTCCTTTCAATATCTTCGGTGATTACCCGTTGATTCATATCTAGGCTTATCTTTTGCTGCTCTTTTGTTCACAATTTTTGTATAATGGGTCTCCTTTTTGCAATTCTTTACTTGTGGATGCAGTTGGCTCTAATCTTTTCCTAGTTTGTCTTTTAAATTCGATAGTTTTATCTGCTATATATTTATATAGAACATTAGTTCATTCTTTATGATCCCGCACTAATTGTTGCATATACTGATGGTTATAGTTATAATCAAATACGCTTCTGGAATCTGTATGTCCGAAAATTACTTCAAATGGTGTAAATCCAGTAACTGAGTGAATAGTATTGTTATATGCTGATATAGCATATGACACCGGAACAAAATGTTTCTGAAACGTCTGAGAACTCAATAAACACTTATATTGTTAATGTAACTTGTGATAAAATTTATGCAGAATTAGGTATACTAAAATTTGATGGGAAATCATGCGTACGCTTTTTTATTCAAAAAGTTAATGAATTTGCTGCAGCGAGGAACATACCTTTGTCTAAAATTGTTGCTTTTGGTACAGAAATCTTTACCGAGGATGCTCTTTATTGGTTCAGAGCTATAAAAGGAGAAGTTTCTACTTGGGAGGAAGTCTGTGTCCGACTTAAAAAATACTTTAGCCCTCCCAATTATGATTATAGACTTCTTGCCGAAATTAGATCTCGAACTCGGTGAACGTGAAAATATTAACATATATTTATCAATTATGCATGGCATGTTTCAGCAACTGTCTAGAAAACCTAGCGAGGAGGTTATAATGGAAATTATTCTCCATAGTATAAGGCCTTGTTATGCCACTGTGCTTTTATCAGTGCCCAAAATTGACAATTTGAAAACTCTTTTAGATCTTTGCACTAACTATGAACATATCCACTAACGCTTATTACAGTTTCGTGAACCTCCTCGAGTATCACCTGATACCTAAGCTCCGCAGTTTGCATATAAGTCGGCCATATTCACATATAAGCAGACTTATTCACAAAATTCACCTTCGGATTCTGCTAAACTACACGCCAAACCAAAACGCGACAGTGGTTTACTAAAATAATTTTGAATTTTAATTATTCTGTAAATTTCTATTAATGTGCTATGAAACTATATACCCATAGAGTTACGATTATTCGGGGTACCAATGTGTAGATCTATTTTATAGAGAAGTAATAGTTCTCTTATTAAATGATTGTTGAATTCAGAACCTGGATCACAACTTATTTTCAAAGGCGTTCCAAAATAGGAAAGATATTTTAATAAGGCTTTACTTACTTCTAGAGTGGATCGATTAGCTATTTCAAAGGCTTGTCCGAATTTGCTAAAGGCGTCTACAATTGTAAGATAAGTTATATTGTCGATTTTATATAAATCCATGAATATTTCCTCGAAAGGTTTATTCTGAGTTTGAGTTAATTCAATAAGAGGTTTTAAAGGTTTTCTTTCATATTTGGCTTTCTTACAAATATCGCATGAATTTATCATTGCACTTACTGTTTCTTTCATACCAGTCCAATAATAATTTCTTTTTAATCTATTCAGATTCTCTCTTATTCTTCTATGACATGTCTTTCCTTCATGAGTTTTAAGAACTAATTCCTTTTGTTCATCTTCATTTTCGATAACATTTATTCTTTTAGTACACTCTATTATTTGAATATTATTAGTGTCAGAGTTCTGCTATTACGTCATAAAAATATTGTTTTAAATTAGTTGATTCGAAATAAATGAAATATTTTGTATGTATTTTACCTTGTCTCTATACCAATGATATACTAATATCTGATTAGGTTTAGTGTCTACTGCTTCGTATAATATAGGAATACTACTAGTACGAACTTCATCATCATCAAAGTCGTAAATATTATCTAGTGATTCAACATCGTATGCAGTCATCGTAACTTGTGAAATATCGTCAGGCACGTCAAGTATATTTTCGTAAGTATTATCTGAAGTTGAAGGTGAAATATCTAAAGTGTTTAATTGGATTCTAGATAATGCGTCTGCATTAGTATTTTGATTACCCTTTTTATATATTACGTCAAAATCATATTCTTGAAGACGAAGTCTCCATCTCGTTAGTTTGCTATTGGGCTCTTTAATTGAATATAGCCAAGCTAATGGTCTATGATCAGTAAGGACTGAAAATTTCATACCGTATAAGTAGGGTCTAAAATGTTTAACTGCCCATAATATTGCTAGTAATTCCTTTTCTGTCGTGCTATATTTTTGTTCCGTACTTGACAAGGTTCTACTTGCATAAGCTACGGGTATATCTTGTCCTATAGTTCCTTGTAATAGTACAGCTCCAAGGGCAACATTGGATGCGTCGGTAGTTAATATGAAAGGCTTTTTTAAATCAGGATATTGTAATAAGGGAGAATTGGTTAGTAAATTTTTACATGTTTCAAAGGCCTTGATATACATATTCTTCTGTTATAATAAATTTGGTATTCTTTTTCAGAAGCGAAGTCATTGGTTTAGTTATTTTCGAGAAGTCTTTAATGAATCTTCTATAATATCCTACTAAACCTAGAAATTATCTAATTTCTTTTTGCGTTTTCGGAAGGGAATAATTTAGTACTGCAGTGATTTTACCATTGTTAGTTTAAGTCCATCTTTAGTTTTAGTATGGCATAAATATAACACTTCTTTTCTTAAAAATTCCGACTTATCTAACTGAATTTTAAGATTAGCTTCTCTTAATGTGTCGAAAACCAATTTTAATTTTTGGATGTGTTCTTTTCATGAGGTTGAGAAAATTAATATATCATCTAAATAAATCAAGCCGTGAATTCCTTGTAATCCTCTTAGGACATTGTCCATTGCTCTTTGAAAAGTAGCAGGCGCAGTTTTAAGTCCAAAAGACATTCTGAGAAATTTATAATGTCCTAATTGAGTGCTAAAGGCAGTTTTTGGCAGGTCTTTCTTTTCAATTTCCAGTTGAAGATATCCTGAAGCTAAATATAATGTAGTAAAGTAAGTACTCTTTCCTAATTTATCAAATAAGTCATTTTTAGTAGTATTACATTACACATATTTGGTAGTGGGTATTTGTCATCTATCGTTATCTCATTGAGTTTCCGATAGTCGACTACCATTCTATATTTCTTTTCACCACTCGCATCTTTTTTTTTTGTATTAGATATATAGGGGCATATCAGGGCGAGAAACTAGGTTTAGTAATATTATTTTTTAGCAGTTGTTCTATTTGGGTTTTAATTTCTTCATTTTGTGAAGGAGGTAACCTATAAGGCTTTACACAAATGGGAGTTTCAGAATTAGTTCTTATTTTATGTTTTTTATATTGTTACTTAATGACAGAGGAATGTCTTCATGATAGAAAAGATCCCTATATTCATAACAAAAGCTATAAATATAGTTCTTTTCCTTTTCATTCATATGATCCAATCTAAGTTTTTTCAAATTGTCTATTGAAAGTTGTTCATTATTGGGCAAATAATTTGTATGAATTTTTAAAGAAGGTGTTGACGGTTCTACGTTAAATGGTTTAGTTATTTTAATTGTAATAAATTTATCAGTTGTGTTTTGCAAAATAGTATACGCAAATCCATTGACACACTTAACTAGGGCACAAGGCATGCGTGCGTACGCCATCGTAAAATTCTACAAAGTCTAATATACCTTCTCCATTTTACACGGTCGTAGGCACACTAATCCTTTGTTCCATTCTCGGTTCTAAAGTTATTGCAACAATGTTAGTTAACGAGGCATTCTTCTGCTCGTCGAAGTGAATTGGTATTTTTGCTTTCGGCGTTATCAGACATCTATTTTTAGTATCAATTTTTGCTTGGATTTTCCTTAACAAGTCTATACCGAACAATCCGCCATAGCAGTTATCAATGTCGTCAACATAAAAATTGTGCGATAGGTCAGTGTTGAATAATTTAAAAAGTGGAATATTTAATGCTTCGTTATGGTTACTAATCGCATGCGTACTGATGACCTCGAATGGCTCATAACTTTTATGACTGTTTAAATATTTGGTAGCGATTTTATTACATAAGAATGACCTAGTGCTACCGGTGTCTAACAGTAATTTTGATTCTATTTCGGGAATGTTTACATATGGTAGTAAATCGTATTGATCTTTCTTTTCTAAATTGTCGGGTTGGTTTCCGAGGCTTGGACTTGAAAATTTGGTTGGGATTCTTGGTTTTCCGTGACATTAGTTTCGACCGATCCGGGTTGGTTTAAATAATTAACATTACTCGTTCTAGGAGCATTATTTTGCCAAGAAGTACTTGGGTTTTGGAAATTATTATTATTTCCGACTCTTTGATTTGCCGTAGATGGCGAAGCTCTATTGAATTGATATCTATTAAATTGAGGGTTGTTCCTAATAAATTGAGGATTGTTCCTATTTAATTGAGGAATGTTCCTATTGAAAGAAGCGAAATTATTTTCACCTTGGGGTCGTGAATCGTTATTGAAACGATAATTGAATGGGTTCCGTCAATCAAATTCATTTGATCGGAAGTTATTAAATTCTGGGTTTCGATGGGGTTGATTTCTATTCTACTGTTGACCTCTAGGTCTGAAATTATGGTGATTTTGAGATGAATAACCAGAATTTCTTGGTGAAGCTCGAGAATTTTGCTCATTTCGGAGCAAATATTTTTGTTGGAAATTCATTTCCTCTAGAACAATTTGAAGGGCTTCTTTAAGTGTTTTTGGTTCTTTCATCCGCACGAGACGAAGAAGATACTGAGATAAATTATATAGGAATACTTGTAATGCAGGCCTTTAAGGCGGTTTAAAAACTCTAACACTAGGGTTAGTCACTAACACATACGACAAGAAGAAGACGTGTAATGCAGAATGATTATAGATATTTAATTTGACTTCTCGAGTTGCCGTTTCATTGGTTGCAATGATTTTTGAAAATAAGTTCCTTTTTACAGATTGAATCCTATTATAGAAATCTTGATAAGATTCATTATTTTTTATAGTTAATTGTTGGAGCTCGAGAACCAGGCATCCTTCTGATTTTTGATCTCCGAAGTGTTGTATCAAGAAATCTTTTAATGTAACCCAATCTACAGATGCGTAATCATGTTCACTTATTAAGTTGCTGCTTTTCCCATTAATTTACTTGTTATCTTTTGCATACTAAAATTATATTCAGCTGGTTCTAAATCTCCAACAATAGACAAAATATATTCGCATTTCTTTATGAATAAATTAATCATTCGCGAGTTGCCGTCGAAATTGGGAATAACATCGATCAGGGTCCTTACTATGAACTTTATCAAAAACATGATGGATTAGTTCCGTTTTGATTTAAGCTTATAATAATATTGTTTCAAATCGCACCATGAGCTCTTAAAACAAGATTGTTATATTCCTGCTTAGAGATGTGACTGAACGAATGAATGAGAGTGAGATAACGCTATGTGTTTTGTATAAATCCATCCCGTTCTTGAGCCCGATGGACGTCACAAAACAATATTAAAACAATATTACTTTAATGTTGTATTTTCTAGCAGTTTTGTTGACGTCACACTAAATCATTCACTCTAATGCGTACCATGAGCTCCTATTCGAGTCCTAGCAGTATTGTTTTACTGTCAAATTAGCAGTCTTGAAAAAGTTGGTCGATGGCCGCGGAAACAAAACTTTTATCAACAATCCGGAGTCTTATAATGCAAATGTATATAGAAAAAAAAGAAGAATGTGGTACCCAAAGACTTAAAATTTTTAATGTATCAGCTACTTCTCTTTTTGCGCTGAATATGAAAATCGATTGAGCGAATGGGCGAGAATCTGAATCATTTCAAAAGACTTATTCCCTTTTTCAAGACTGATCTTTGGGTATTGCGGCACTATCCTACTAATATGTGAAAGTGAGTTTGTATATTTGTTTGTTTGTTAACTCTTCACGCTTAAACTACTAAACGGATTTAGATGAAATTTGGTATGGATATAGTTTGAGACTCGTTTCATCCAAATCCGTTCAGTAGTTTAAGTGTGAAGAAGTAACAAACAAACAAACAAATATACAAACTCACTTTCGCATTTATAATATTAGTAGGAAGTAGGAAAGGATAGTAGGATTCTTGTGTTATAGTGCCGCAATACCCTACTGTACCTATAATACTAGACCCGGTCAACCCCGTTGGCCACTTCTTTTCCTACGGGGACCTTTTGTTTCGTGTAACAATACCCTATGCATTACAACTCAGATAACGTTTGTATTCCATGAGCTTTTCTTACCATACGCTATAAACACACCTAGAATATTTTAACGTACCTACTTGTATATTTATGTAAGTACGTTAGCTAATAAGACCCTGTCTCAATAATAATAATAATGTAGAAGAAAAGAACGTTCCTTTTAAATAATTTTATTGAAAGCAATCACGAACGGGTATAAATTCTTTATTATACAAAAGGACCTAAAAAATACAAAAAAAGAATTATTTTCAAGCTAAACAAGTCAAAACTTTTGAACACAAACATTGATATTAATGCATAGGTATACAAATTCAATACTTTGAATTATTGCTCGGCGGGTCTGGAAAGCCATTGACGAAGTCCTGAAAAAAAATACTTACAGCACTTTGTAGTTAAAATGTGTTAATTTTTTTACGTAAGGATTTCATTATTATAACAAATCAATTGTGATTCCTAATAAATAAGAAAATAATGTAATTCTTAAATGCTTTGATTACATACCTTTTATTTGATATGCTGTAAACTCTCACTATTGGTTATATTATGACTCCACTTTATCCCGACAAGAACGGTTATAGGCTATACCAGCTATAGGTACACATCTTTATTAGTAGGTATGTAGGAATTTTCGCAAAAAATTCAGCTGCCTCAAAGTAATGCGACGCGTTCCGTTGCAAACAATAAACCAATCACATGAAATTCATGTCGGGGGGTCAAAATGTATCACTACAAATCACAAGTGAAATTTTACAGCAACAATGTTAACATAAAAAAATAATTACTTGGTATATTAGCCATATTCATGGTACATAAAATCTTACTTTTATTCAAAGAAAATATATAAATGTCGAAATGACATTTTGAATGGCTGCGGATTGCGGCTACCAAATAAAATACAATATCCATCACTACCTACATGGTTTGGTATGGGTTTGGTATAAATAATTGATTGCCTTTTAAAAAATATAATAACGGATATTTTATAAAAACAAAATAAGTTTTAATTTCGTACACATTTTGTTACATAATACAGTGCTCTATCACATTTTTTTAAATAAAATAAATATTTTGAAAGACTTTCATCAGAATCAAATTGAACGCCGCGCAAAACAGTGATGGAGCTATACGAAATAATATAGCTCTATCTCACTTTCACAATTGTTTAGGAATAGACATATCATTTGTTCTTTCACATCACTTCGCAGGAAAGAAATAATCTTACTTTTAAAGTTCATGGTACGATTCGAAACAATGTTATTACAAGCTTGAAACAAAACGGACCTAAACCATCATGATTTTCCTGTCAAGCCCATGATAACGCCCCAAACAAGAATATTCCCTCGATTGTCTTTAACGATTTCACATTTTCTACTCTTCCTTACCCAATCACTGTTTATATTATTAATATCGCCACTCAACCGACTTTAAAAACTAGTGAACTCGTACAGATTTATCAGTAGAAGCTCCATTGAAGCAATCACAGGACCTACACCAACCTTTGATTGTAACTAGTTAGGATTAGGAATAGAAATAAATATACTCGCATTCGCTTGCGCACTGTTAAGTTGAGCTCCTGTGTTTTGTTATTTGTTTAAATAGTTAATCACCTTGTATTTGACTAATTTTGTACCAGTATGTTCCCGAAGTGCTAAACCATTGAAATACGAAAGCTTTTAGTATTAAACAGTGTTGTAACGAAAGAATTATTAAGTAAAACAACTTGCGTAGCCACAAATTACGCCCAAGCAAATAGTGCCGTGTGCAGTGTAATGACTCATAGTGATATCGGTGACTAGTTCGCTACCATATATGGTCATCAAGGAGTCTCGCTCAAGTCCGAGTGTGAAGCAACTGGCTACTATTTTCACCGTTGACGTCGAGGTTGCGGTCGGTCCAGCGGTTAAGGCGCGAGTTCTGAACAGTCCGCGTCTGGAGACCCCTGGTTCAAATCTCATCTCACCCATTTTTAAGAACCTTTTTTTTTCGGGTAAAATTTTATTTTTGATATAATTAATGATAAACATGGCACTTTATAATTGTGCTGGATGTAATCACGACATCGATACCAAAGACAGGTTTATAATATGCTCAGATTGCAACAATAATTACGATTTAATCTGTGCGGGGTTTTCAGTGGACGCATATCTATCTCTCTCTATAGACGCTAGGAGTTTGTGGAAGTGTGTCATATGTATGAGTAAAATACCAAAGAAAGATAATTCATCGACACCTGTCCGCCTGACCCCTAGTGTTTTAATCAACCCCGCTGAGAATGTCATCGAAACACCTACTGGTGAGCAGGACAATGTGACGCTGAGACGTAACCAGAAAAATCAACCTAGGTGCAATTGTCCAAGTTTAAATAGTATACGCATCGCTGTACGTGAAGAATTGCAAATGGCCTTAAATCAAGTCACTAGCAATATCAAACAAGAAGTTTCGAATCAAATAAGAATTCTAGAAGATAAATTGGTTAATGCATTCAAAAAGAATATATGTAATGATAATTTCAAGTTACATGAAGATAACCTTAAGATCCAAAGTCAGAAAAAAACGACTATAATGACTGAGAAAGCGCTTCCAGCAACAACGCTACCGAATACCATGTCATCGTATAAGACACAAGCAAAAGTTCAAATCACAAAGTTAAAGAGCAATAACACCAAAGCTAATGCCTCAAAAGGATTGCGCAGCCCACCTACCACACCAAATCCTAGCTCGAACCTTGTTGCAATAAGCAGTGCTCCACCTGTAGCCTCCAGCTCTTCAATGAAAAATATGACTCAGATGGAAAACGTTGCACATGGAAACTCTGTTGTTCCTGATGACTCCATCGTGCTCCTGGACACCGCCTCTCCTGATAAACTTGCCGCCGGCAATCTGGCTTCAATGACTAACAGGAGTCAAGGCGCTTGGTTTGACGTTAAGAGGCGTTCCATGACTTCGAAACCCACCGTGCTGCGGGGATCGGCACCTCCAGGTACAACATCTCTACAGGCGTCCGAAAGACGAAAATACCTACATCTCTATTATGTTAAGCAGGGGACAACGGAAGCAGAGGTACGTGCGCATCTTGAATCTGTTAGTGGTAGTGATGACTGTATGGTGGATTCTCTTAAAGCAAGAGGCAACTATGCTTCCTTTAAGCTCTGTGTGCCGGCAAAGCTAGCTGATAAAATTATGCTTGCTGAAAACTGGCCGACGGACATATGTATAAAACCTTGGAAGCA
Organism: Acrobasis consociella; assembly: GCA_963555685.1. Lineage (NCBI taxonomy): Eukaryota > Metazoa > Arthropoda > Insecta > Lepidoptera > Pyralidae > Acrobasis > Acrobasis consociella. The sequence continues at coordinate 6,720,462 of OY743127.1, forward strand.
GAACTTTCGTGTCAAAAACCAAAATTAGACGTAAATGCATAAAAATATATTATCAAAATGTCCGTGGTTTAAGAACTAAGACAACAACTTTTCATAATAATATGTATTTATGTACCAGTGATTTTATAGCGTTAACTGAAACATTTTTAACAGAGTCTGTATTTAATGCAGAGCTTTTCCCACCTGGCTATAATGTCGTCCGTAAAGATCGTTATAATGAAGCTGGATTTGGAGGTGTCCTCCTAGCTGCAAGAAACTGTTATAGCTTGCAAAAAATTACTGATATAGATGGTGTATCAGAAGATAAAGAATTGTTAGTAGTATTAACAACTTCCAAGCATGTTAAATTTATATGCTGTGTTGTATATCTTCCGCCCGGATACCCCGAAGTTAAATACTTGAGTGTACTTAACTGTTTAGAAAATGTTGTTTGCACGTACACTGATTTAGACATTGTAATTATTGGTGACTTTAATTTGAACTCATGTACTGATCGTTTAAGAAATCAATTTTTAAATTTTAAGGAATTATGTAATATTAATCAACATAACGTAATATTTAATAAGTTTGGAGTCATGTTGGATCTAGTGCTAAGCGAGCATGCTCCCGAACTAGTGACAGTCTCAGAATCTTTCCATCATCTTGTACCTATGGACGTACTTCATCCTCCATTAGAGGTTGAAGTTAAAATATGTTGCCTAAATAGTAGCAAGCAAAAATCTATTGCAGCCTCTATGCCAAATTCTTTACCACATTCCACACAGCGGAACTTCTATAAAGCTGACTTTCATGGATTATATTCATCTTTGTATGAATTAGACTGGGCCGAGGTAATGAATGAATCTGACGTGGAAACTGCTGTTGACATTTTTTACAATAAATTAAACTCATGTTTTGAAGCATACGTACCTTTAAAAACCACAACCCGTACCAGGGACCGCCACGTATACCCAACATGGTATACAGCTGATATTATCAGCAACATAAAATCAAAATACTTCTACCTGAAACTTATAAAAGTCGATGCAAGTGAATTCCAGATATCGCACAAAACAACTCATAAAAGAAGCCTATTATAGACATATTAAAAAAACCCAAGAAGAACTAGTAGACAACCCGTCAAAATTTTGGCAATATGTTAAAAATAAAAGAAAAGGTCGACAAAACTCTGACACTTATACATATAAAGGATGTGAAATATCAGGACAAGAGGCTGTAGATGGTTTTGCAGATTATTTTAGTTCAGTTTTCAGACCCGAATCGCCTAAGCTTGACGTAGCAGATGCTGAACACTATGCCTCCAGCTCAAGTTGCTCAAAACGTGTAGACATTTCTAGGATAGATGACAAAGATTTATCTGTGGCTGTAAAGAACCTAAAAGCTCATTCTTCTCCAGGTCCTGACGGTATTCCAGCCTATGTAGTTAAGGACTGTTTCGAAGCTTTAAAATCCCCACTTCTATATATCTTGAATTTAGCCTTAGAAAAATCTACCTATCCAAATGCATGGAAAACTAGTAGTGTCACACCCGTTCCTAAAGCTGGTGCTACAAATGACGTCACAAATTTTCGGCCAATAGCGGTGATGTCCGTTTTTGATAAAATTTTCCAAAGTATCATTGATACGCATTTGCATCAGCAGATAGATGTCTGGTTGGATGATTCGCAGCATGGGTTTAGGAAGGCTAGGTCCACAGTCACCAATCTAGTCAACCTTATTGACTACGTAAGTGCTGAATTAAATAATGGTAGACAAGTTGATACGTCATATTTTGACTATCAAAAGGCGTTCGATTTGGTTGATAATGACGTACTGTTACGCCAATGTTCGGCCATTGGTTTTACACCTGGACTTCTTGAGTTCATGGCGAGTTATCTTAGTAATAGGTCTCAATATGTTAAACTTGGTAAATACACTTCGGAGGGTTATTACACAAGATCTGGAGTTAGTCAAGGTAGTACGTTAGGCCCCACTCTATTCCTGATAATGATCAATGACCTTCCGAACGTCATCAGTTTCGCTAGATGCCTACTATTTGCCGATGATTTAAAGTTGTTTCTAGGGGTGAGCAGTGAGGACGATACCGAAAAGTTACAAAAAGATATTGATGCTGTGGCAGAGTGGAGTCGAGTAAATAATCTCTGCTTTAATGAAACCAAATGCAAAACGATGACATTCAGTCGCTCAGCCTCTCCTATAAGAGCCAACTACCAATTAAACAACACGGTTATTGAGCGAGTCTCGGAGATTCGTGACTTAGGAGTCACGCTAAACAGTAAGCTGGACTTTCACACTCACATAACAACCATCTGCAAAGAGGCTTCCCGGGCTCTTGGTTTCATTATGAGGGTAGCCAATGAATTCGATGATAATAGAGTCGCCATTACGCTTTATAACGCATATGTCCGGAGTAAATTGGAGTATGGAGCAATTATTTGGGACCCTTATGAAAGTACCTATGCTTTGATGGTTGAGAGAGTGCAAAGGAAATTTGCAAGATGGTTGTTCAAACGTAGCCATGGGTACTATCCGTACCTCTATCCATCTTTGTTCGTCACAGGAATGGTAGAGCTCAACACTCTTATTTTTCGGAGAAAAATGTTTTTATTGGTCCATTACTTCTTGCTCTTGAGAAACAAAGTAAATAACGAGTCAGCACTTGAGCAGCTTGGGCTTTGTGTACCCCTGCGGTGGAATCGCAGGGAGGGCGCCGTGGTCGCACCTCGACGACGACCGAGACTGTTCTCTCTATCAGCGGTTCGCACTAAAAACTATACTAAAAATGCTCCTACGACGAGAGCCTTGCGACTGCTTGGGGACATGCTCGTTAGACACTTTGAATTGGATGTATTTAGTGACTCAGTAAATGTATTTATGCAAAATTTATTGACATATCTCAATTCAATTAATTATATAATTTGACTTATTGTTAGTATACTTAGTACTCAATGACATTGTTTATTTGATCTTTTTAATGAATATTGATTGATGTGCATGTTCTTTATTTTCTGTTATTTTATCATATTGACTATTAATATTGTACCTATTTATTGACTACAGTGCAGATGCTTTGGTGTATAACTGTCAATCTGTATGTGATTTATAAATAAATAATAATAATAATAATAATAATAAAGAAATAAAGATGGATCTAAAGGAATTGTATCCAGAGCTGTAAAATTCTTTAAAAAAAACAGACCACCATTTTGATTGCTACTTTGACGTTAAACAATACTGCTAAGATCGCGCTCACGCCTTCGTAGCATGACCCTGTTAAAAAACCCAGATAAAGTTATGTCGCCCGTCGGAAAAATAGCATCTCGCTCGTTATTATTGCGTAGAGCAAGATAGTGAAACAAAGTGAACGAATGATAGTGCTCGATAAACGCTGTCACCGGACATGGTACTCCTGCTGGTACGCTATTGAGTGAATGATTTGATGTGACGTCACAAAATTGCTAGCAAATACAATATTAAAGTAATATTACTTTAATGTTGTTTTCTATTGGTCATGGTACGAATTGACAAAGTAATATTAAAACAAGACTGCTATAAGAGGTCGTGGTAAGGCCCCAGTTCAGTGATTATTAATCGTGCATTTCGGCGATGTAAAAATGGTATAGGCAAAGTAGTAGGAGGACAAGTTGCATCAAACGTTGGTGGAGGTGTCCGTCCGTACCCAAAACTATCCGCGTTTTCTCTGGCCATATTACCAGTTACGCTACGAGTTACGTAACTAGGGAAAGTAGGAAAATTCGGTCCGGGGTGTTCAAGAGGTTCCGCTCCTCTTTCTTCTCTTTCTGAACGTTCTACTAATGGAGGCATCTCTGGTTGGTTAGACTCAGATGGATGGTCCATTCCACTAGCCAATGGGGGAGAGTTGTGGTACTTTTCTGGCAATTCGTTCATCGGAACGCGTTCTCTTATAATTTGATCGGTTACGCGTTCGATTTCACGCCTAGCTGCTTCTCTAGCTTGACCTACAGCCTGTTGAGCTACCTGATTTAATTCTCGTTGGGCCAAATCTGCAAAGTAGTTTATGGTTGAATTGTTCATGTAAAGATTTACAAAGTACTTCAGGAGAAAAGAAAAAATAAAACAAATTGATTTTGATAAAATAAGTCACAGTAGCAGTTCTAACCCGTGGTTCTCCTTGAACGTAAACTAAAATGATTACTACGACAATTATTTTATAATATACTGTTTAAGGGGTGGAAAAATTACAACTTTTAGAGTTGTAAATTGTTTTAAACAAAATAATATATTAATATCACGTCCGTCTGGTCCGCATATAATGGTTTATGTATTCATATAATTCTTAACAATTAATTTGCAATTTATTCTGGTCTGCGTAACCACATTTTTTTTAAATATTATTTTATACTGGCAAATTATTTATTATACTGGCAATTTTGGTTAGGTTTGCCGATTAACCAATTTAGAAGCAATTTCGTTCAGATTTGCTAAACCAATCTAAAATTTGTATTCGCAATATAAATCTTCGGGTATGTCCCGGTATTTAATTCATTCGGCTGCGCAGCAATTATTTAATTCGCGTTTCGCGTTAAAATCAATTAATTTCAATACTTTTATCTATCTCGCGAGAATAGCATAAAAAAATACAATATAATAAGGCAATAAAATAGACAATAATATAGTCAAAGAAATATTTAACAAAATTTCCTAATAGCACGCTTGTGTCAATGTAGGGGAACAATTGGTAAGAAAGGGAAACGATGAGTCGTATAACCGCCCGATTCTACTCCGACGAAAAATTCCTTCCTACAAATTTTTCTTGTTTGCAAAGTTCTCAACAAAATAACGGGGTTCCTCCTCTTAATTCTTGAAACTAAAGGCAACCGTCCAGATCTTCCACTTACTTGAGGGTTGATGTTACTTATCTGGAAACGACTGCTGAGGATGCTTCTTCGTGCTGTATCCCACTGCTGCCACCAATTAAGTTTTCGTGGTTGAGAGGGTTGATAATTTGTTCTACAGGTTCGTAGTAGATGCTGCCACCACTCACTTGATAGTGAGAAATAAAAGATTTAATCTTGATCACTTCTTGTAATTTACAGAAAATAGTTAAAACTGGTTACACAATTATTACAATATAAGTTGAGAACAAAATAAAAGTTAACTTGATTTGCTGAAGGCCCGGAGTAGAATGAATCTGGAGACGCAGCTCCTCTCTTTTATATTAAGTTCTCTTAAAATGTATTTCTTGAAATTATTAACAATGAAACATAAGATAACTGTCATACAAAGTTGTAAATGATACAGTGGTATGCAATGTTGAAATATTCATAAGAAATATTAGAAACGCTCGTAAAATACTAATGAGGTGTGACCGTCGCAATAAGCGAGAGTGACATCACTGAACTATGTACTCCAAATTAAAAAAAAAACGACGGGTTGCACTCTGGGAGTGCCGGCAGAAGTGAAAACTTGAATATTAACGTTGTGCATTTTTGATATTTTGGAATGGTTAGGGAATAATTTTGCACGAATTGCTTTAATTATCAGTATAAAATATTTCAAATCTTTTCTGAACCACAGTCTGTCACAAATGTCACAAGCATGACCAAATTCATTTTCAACAAAATCATTTTCAAATACACAGCAGTATGGCCATTACACAGACGGTCGAGCCATCAGCTGTCACTGTCACCATCCATGGATGTGCGTAGCACGCTGTAACATAAACACACACGAACATTCGCGCAAGCGCCCTGCGCCGTCTTACGAATTTTCGATCAGGATAAAATTTTTTACCCATCAAAAAAAAAGTGCACAACGCCGCTAAAGAAGTTTTCACTTCAAAAAAACATTAGCACTTCGGGAGTGCCTACAGAAGTGAAAACCCGAACAATAATGGGGAATATGCACGTGACTTTAAGCTGGACAAAATATTTTTTTTGTAATATTTATTGCTACTGAAAACACACTATACAATTATTTTATTTTTATAGTGAAATTTAATCATCAAAAAGTGGCTGTTTTAAAATTTCCGCGCAAATTTCCGAAACGCAACACTATTGGTGGAAGAAAAGGTGACGTCAGTTTCTTTTCTAAGGAATAATCGTCTCCGATCAATCACGGAGTGGCCCGATTGAGCCGCTTGACACGGAAGAAACTCAACCTTTATTACATTGACATAATGATTATTGAAAGTTGTCATCAGAGGTGTCGGTAACAGTATCGCGAGTTCAATGATTTTACCCCATCTCAAAAATGCTATCCGTGCAAAGATAATACATACGATTTCCATGCATGCCCAACGCGCCTAAAGAAGTTTTCACTTCAAAAATATATATTGCTTAATGCATTCATTTATATATAGTATGCTCAAGTTTGAAAAAACACATTTTTCTAATGTTACTATCGAATAAATGATTTACTTTTTTACTGGTGATGGTAAACATGATTACTTAGATGAAAATGAATGTAATATCTTGTAACACATATTTGGAAAATAAATAATCTTATCTTACACTGAGTAATAAAAATATCTACAACGTGGTAGGGACATATCCGTAATAAATCAAATCACTGGCTTTATACTATGTCACAATCAAATGGTACAATGATAATAAAATTACAGTCAAAAACAAACAAAAAAAAATACATTCACATTCAAATAGCTCGGGCGGCGCCTGCGCACTTTCGTATGAAAAAGTCAATCCTTTTTAATTTTGACTGTTATTTTAATTTATTTATACTGTCGCGTAGGATGATAAATGACAATGACAATGTCAACGTCACAAATTCAAACTGAAAATAATTCATCTAAAGGGAAATTTCATCACTCACGTCAGAACACGATTGGCCTAGTGGTCTTGGCGTTGGGCTGTGAATCGATAGACCCCAGGTTCAAATCACAGTCATGTATAGTGTTTTTGAAGTTTTGTAAGAAGTTTCTAAATAACTCTAGATTAAATTAAAAAGAAAATACGGGCCAGAAAAAAAAGATAATAGAAAATTTATGAATTGAGTTTAGAACTTTGATGCGATTTTGTTCGCAACTGGAGGGTATATAAGCACAACAAGGCGCGGCCTACGCCAGTTTAGTTTGGAAGTAAAATCCGAAGAAGGAAGAAGAAAAGGAAGAAAAGTAAGTGGAAGTAGGGAGTAAAAAGTGAAGTCAAAGTCAAAGTCAAATTCATTTATTTATCTTTGGATATTTGTATCACTTGATAATTGTCACTTTTTTTCCTTTCGATTTCTTATATGGTAAATGTTGACGTCAGATCAATTACTTATAGCTAAGTTTACTGCCGCTTCCAAAGCGCAAGTACAGAAGAAACGGTAACAAACTGTACTGCAGCATTTTCTCCAATAACGTCAACTTACAATTATACTGGTATTAAAATTAGATATGTGGACTGAGAATACATTGTTATGTCATAATTATAAATTAAGCATGATGTCAAGTTTAAAATTAATGTCAATTTGTGAATTTTGTACTAAAACATGTACAGAATGTTCTTAAATTATGACATTTGTGAATGTTCAAATACAAACCTTTAAGAGGGACCCGCGCCAAGCTCAAGCCAGACATTTTTGTCTCTAAGGTAATCATCGGTTCCGTAATAAGCTTTATCACAGAGTACTTTCTTAACATAAACTTTAAATTTTCTATCTGGCATACTAAGAACCGATTCTGGCAATTTATTATAAAACTTTATACAGTTTCCCATAAACGACTTACTAACTGTTTTCAGCCTATAGGACGGAGTAAATAAATCATTTATATTACGTAAGTTTCTATCCGTAAAATCACCCACTTTATTAAACAAGGCAATATTTTTCCTTACATACATTATATTTTCAAATATGTACTGGGATGGTACAGTAAGTATATCAATTTTCTTAAAAACATCTCTTAGGGAGTCTCTTGATCCTAAACCGTAAATAAAACGAATTGCCCTTTTTTGCAAAATAAAAATAGTCTGTATATCAGCTGCACTCCCCCATAGAAGAATCCCATAAGACATCAGACTATGAAAGTAACTAAAGTAAACTAGTCTAGCAGTTGCCACATCTGTCAATTGTCTGATTCTCCTAATAGCGTAAGCCGCTGAGCTAAGCCTATTAGCGAGTTTAGAGATATGTGCACCCCATTGAAGTTTTGAATCTATTGTGATTCCCAAGAAAGTAGTATTTTCAACGAGATCTAATTTTTGACCGTTCAGTAGCACATCAACATTGGCTTGCCTCACGTTAGGAAGACTAAATCTAATGCATTGGGTCTTGTTTGCATTCAACATAAGGTTATTGGCTGAAAACCAGTTAGAAATGGCCGTCAAGGTGTTATTCACCGAAGTAGCATCTTCGCTATGACGGTCTATTTCAAAAATAAGAGACGTGTCATCGGCGAACAACACAATGCCAGCTTGTTTCTCAACCGCGTAAGGCAAATCATTGACGTACACTAAGAAGAGGAACGGTCCCAGGATAGAACCTTGAGGTACTCCCATTTTAACGAGAGATCCGTTTGACTTTATGCCATTTATGTCAACAGTCTGAAGCCTATCCGTTAAATATGATTGAATGAGGTTTATTGATTTTTCGTCAAAACCGTACTGACGGAATTTGAGCAAAAGTGTTGGATGATCTACGCAGTCAAACGCTTTTGAGAGATCGCAAAAAGAACCGATTGCATCGTTCTTGTTTTCCCATGCGTTGTAAATTTGAGTAACGAGCGCTACCCCCGCATCAGTGGTCGATTTCCCTCCAGTAAAACCAAACTGCTGGCTATGAAAAAGGTTATGGGTGATAAAGTGATGTTGCATTTGATTAAGCATTATCTTTTCAAACACTTTGCTCAAAACTGGCAGAATCGATATTGGTCTATAATTGCCAGGATCTGTTCTTACCCCCTTTTTAAATAAAGGAATCAATTTACTGCATTTCATTAAATTTGGAAAAATACCTTCATCAATGCATTCATTAAAAATAAAAGCTAGGTCTGCAGCAATGATATTTATAATGTGGCTTACTACACTAACGGACATACCCCAGTGGTCTTCCGATTTTTTTAAATTTAACTGTTTAAATGCATCAACTATATCTTTGGGGGTAATATGTTTAAATTGAAACTTATGATTACATTGAGCTACATTATCTTTAAGTAAGGCTTCAGCATGTTGAGGACTTGATTTGGTATTTTCAGTAAGTTCCAAGGGAATATTAGTGAAAAAATTATCGAATACATTTACTATATCATTAGGGTTGGTAATATTTTTACCGGCACATTTGATTTCACGAATATTTTCTCTCAGTCTAGTTTTACCGGTTTCTTTATTAATAACATTCCATGTCTCTTTAATTTTATTTGGTGCATTATTGATTTTTCTACTAATGTAGATAGCTTTAGCATTTTTGCAAACTTTTTTAAATAATTTAGAATATTTTTTAACATACTCAACAAAGTTAGGATTGAAATTAAATTGTGTGAAGTGTAATAGAGAGTGAAGTGAAGTGTTCAGTGCAGTAAATTCGCGCGAGTGACGTCTGTGCGCGTGACAGTGCAGTGACGTTTCCACGCGCAAGACAGTGCAGTGACGTTTCCGAGCGCGTGACAGTCAAGTGAAATTTCCGCGTACGTACCTGTGCAGTGACACGTGTGGCTGTCGACTGTGAGTACCCTAGAGTTGTAAATAAAGGCATTATTAAATAGGATTGGTGTTTCATTTCCTATCCCCAACCCACTCTCGTGACAATACTATAGTGGTCTTATATAGCCCGTGTATCGATTTATTACGGATATATCCCTTTCCCTTTCACTTGTTTTTCTACTTTCTACTAACTTACATGTTGGTACAAAAGTCATAACAACTTTCTTCATCATTTTGCTGGCGCATTCGCGCCTCGTATCTTTATCAGTATAGTACAATCCAGCAATCGCATACATATACTCAACATCCTCTACACAAACTGAAGACGTCACTATATAATAAGGACTTACAATCGCCCCTCCACACAGCCAGGCGTCATACTTTTGTCTTGAGACCGGTGCTTTAACTAATTGCGCCTGTAACATCACGAAGTATAAAAAATAAACGATAAAGAATTTTATGGCACCCAATACTATAATAATATTATAGTAGTAAGGACTGATCTTATATTTAGGTTTAGGATACACGTAATAGAAGGGGTGGAGTTAAATAAAACGTCAGGGCTTTGGAGCGGTCAAAACAATACTGTTTAATCTTATTTTCTCTACACTATTTGTTTACATAATGATATACATAGGGCTGTGACTCAGTAGCCGCCGCTATCACGGCCTTCCTGCGAAATGCTTCGCTCTCGAAGCGTTACATAATTATAACATAATTATAACTCAGACACTACTACAACTCTAATATCTAAATCTAATCCAATGTCTATATTACTCAGGCACAAGGCTATCTACTAAACACAATAAAAAAGTCACAAAAATAATATCGATAATAGTGAAACATAATTAACAATTGAGAGTAATCAAATTGATCTCTTCTTTTAAAATCTTAAAACTATCACTATATTATAGTATTTACAATTTTTAAAAAATAAACACACACATTATAATAAAACATTTTTTTTATAGCGCTTTTTTTTATTAGGAAGTACTTCCACTTTTGTTATCTTATTCTATAAAGTTCAAATATCTATTTTATACTAAGATCAGATCACATCAAACAAGCATTTCATATCTACCTTAACACTAATAAAAACTAATTTAAAAACTACGTAGGTATAACATAAGTAGATAGACATTGATTTTGTCACGTTCTATCTTATTGTACCTGTTAACAGAAAGATTTTGTAAAAAACAAAAAATAGTTATCAGTATTTCGATTGGGGAATCGAACCCCTTTTTTGATGATATCGATTTATTTCAGTACAGGTATCGCCCTCTGTCCCAGAGCGGCAAAAACAGTATTTTAATACCAGTAATTGAATGCAGATGGCGGTAAATCCGACAACTGCTACAAGTTACATGTGACAAGCAGCGCCCTCTTTTGACGAGTAGGAAGACTTTATTTTAGTTCTTCAGATCAGAAACAGATGGCAGTAGTACATGTGACAAGCAGCGCCTTCTTTTGACGAGCGGAAAACTTTATATTAGTTCTTCAGACCAGTAACAGATGGCAGTAAATCCAACGTCTTCGCGGTTACCGTCAACGCCCTCTATTGTGGAGTAGCAGAACGTTGAATTCTTGGCTTATCAATAGTACGTTAAAATCTAAAATTTAAAACTAGTGAATGTTCCACTGCTTTAAACACCAATATTACTGTGTATTTAGTTCGGGTATTAATCAGTGATAGATTGTACATAAAGATCTTATTGTAAACTGTTCAGTCACTCACGGTTTCTTCATTTATTTGTCAGTCTATTTTTCTTTGTCATATGAATAGATATATTATCACAAACACGCACGCTTCACTATTCTACTCTTAAAATCACATTTATTGTATAATTTGGCTATTTAAACCACTTTGACTAATTAAAAATTTTAAAGTGCACGGAGCTCAATGTTTACGTTGCGCCACCTAGCGGCAAGTCCAAGCACCAGCTGTGTTTGGTATTGTTTTCTTTTTTTTAACTGTGAAGCGGTACTTATGTTTTTGTGAAAAGAATATTTTGTTTGTGTATTTTATCTTTATTCGGCGATCCCAGCTCATTTACAGTAGCGCAAAGTAGGAACTACTAACTTTACACTATAGTAAATAGCTTACGCCAGTTAACATTATTTTGGCGGTCCCAGCACACTTACAGATAAGTTGCTACGCCGAAGACATTTTGTATTTTGTAAGTTTGGCAATCCTGGCACACTTATTATTAATTAAGTTGCATATGCCCACAACATTTTATTTATTTGGCAATCCCGGCACACTTATTTTACATAAGTTGCTTATGCCCAAAACATTTTATTATTTTTGATAGCCTATCACGGCCTCTTTTTTTGTTTGTTTTTACTCTTTGTCCAATCCTCGCTTACTTATCGAGTAAGTAGCTCGGCTGACTTATTATTTATAGCGATCCATGCGCACTTTTTTTTTAAAAGCCGCTTACGCCATTTTTCACTTTTGTTGTATTTATAATCATTTAGAATCAACAATCGCAGTTGCATTTTCTGCAATTTCTCGATTCCAAAGTCTGATTCTGTCTTTAGGCACAATTTGAAAAGTTTTTTTTGTCGTATTTTTAACTTTATACCTATCGTTAGGTAAACATTTTTCAATTGTATATGGTCCATTATATCTCGGGTCTAATTTTCCCAGACGTGTTCGCTGACGTTGTACATAAACAACATCACCTTCTCTCAATTGTAAATTATTACGTCTCGTTCTGTCAAATCTTTGTTTAGTTTTTAAAGCATAATTCCTCAACCGTTCTTCTGCAGTTTTTCTCAGTTCTTGAATATCTATATTTGATTCGATTTCTGGAAGTCCACTATTTAATTGTCGTATAGCCGGTACTTCCGTACGTACTCCAGTGAGTAGTTCTATAGGAGTACAACCAATACTCTTCTGAACTGTAGTATTCAAAGTGAGTTGTATTTTGCTAACAGTGCTCGTCCATCCTGCTCCGCGACTCACTTCGCAAGCAAGTAAATTTAATACGGTAGCCACATATCGCTCTGCTTGCCCATTAGCTCTACTTGCTCCGGTGGCAATGAAATGGATTTCAATGTCCATTCGTTTTAAGAGTTCTTTTGTTTGTCGGCTAGAAAAGTTTGTTCCTTTATCTGTTATAATTCGTTTAGTAGTACCAAACAAACTTAGTTGTGGTTCTAGGGCTCTCACTAGCTCTGTTCCGGTAAGATTTTCCAAAGGTACTAATATTATAAATTTAGTGTAGGCATCCACCAACAATAACAGGTACCTATAGCGATCTCCGACTGTTCCAAATGGCCCCGTACAATCTGCATGTACAGTATGAAAAGGTATTGGTAGTTTTTCAATAGGATGCAAAAATCCTTGTTTAGGCCCACTGGGTCGCTTAGCTGATAAACAAATGATACAGTGACCGACGTATTTTTTTACGAATTGTGTCATTCCAGGAAACCAGTATTTTGTTCGCATTGATTCAAGAGTCTTATCTACTCCTATATGGCATTGTTCATCATGAAACGTTTTTGTCAAATTAAATCGTGCTGCTGAAGGCACATAATATTTCAGTGTTCTTTCTTGGTTTTCCTGAAATATTCTCATTAGTATACCATTTTGCATTATGTACTCCTTTAAACTATCGGGATTTTCTTCAATTCTTCTTTTTATCTCAATTACTTCTCGGTCTTGCTTTTGAGTTGCTTCCAACCATGTAACTTGATCATTCACTAATACTTCTTCGGTATGGTTTTGTGATGGATTTCTGCTAAAAAAATCTACGTGTTTTATACAACTTCCTTTTCTATATTCAATTTTAAAATTGAAATCTTGAATATATAACCACCATCTGGCAACACGTGGTAACAAATGGCGTTTAGTTGAAGTTAACTTCACAGCGTTACAGTCTGTAATCAATTTGAACTCTATTCCCAATAAATACACACGAAAGTGTTTTAGAGCATTCACTATTGCCAACGTCTCTAACTCATAGCTATGATACTTAGACTCTTCCAATGAAGCTCGTTTGCTATAATAAGACACAACACGAAGATCTTTGTTATGCCTTTGAAGTAATATTGCACCATATCCCAAGCTACTAGCGTCAGTATGTAATTCAGTTTCTCGCTCTGGATCATAAACAACTAACAGAGGACGTGAAGACAGCTTTTCAATTAAATATTGTCGGGCTCCCTCACATTCCTGTGTCCAATTAAAGGTTGTGTCCTTTCGCAATAAGTTTGTTATACATGCTGTTTTTGCAGCAAATTCTATAGAAAATAACCTGCCAGCCCCATTAACTGTCTGACTTGTTTAAGATTTTGAGGAATTGGAGCACTTTTCAGAGCCTGAATTTTAGTTTCTCCCGGTCGGATACCTGCTTCAGAAACTATTCTTCCTAAATATTCAATTTCAGTTTGTAAAAATTTACACTTCTTCAGGTTTAGTGTAAATCCTGCATCATCTCATGCTTTTAACACTACACGAAGTCTTTCCAAACCTTCTTCTGGATTTATCGATGGGATGATGACGTCATCAATATAAACAAGGGCTATAGAGTTTTTCAAAGGTCCTAAAGCATTATTTACAGCTCTTTGAAAAGTACTCGGTCCATTGCACAATCCAAAGGGTACTCTCAGCCATTAATAGTGACCTTCAGACGTGACGAAAGCAGTTTTTTTCACGGATTTTGTCTCTTTTTCAATTGGAATTCCGTGGAAACCAGATGCCATATCAAGTGTGCTAAAATAACGAGCTTTTCCCAATCTATCCAACTGATCATCAATTAATAGCAACGGATATCTGTCATTTATAGTTATCTTATTCAAAGCGCGATAATCTACACACAATCTGTTACTTGCATCTTTTTTGCTCACAAGTATAACTGGTGACGCATACGGTGAAGTGGATTCTTGAATGATGTTATTATTCAAAAGTTCGGTCACAATCGCTCTTACTTTTTCTTGCTCAGAGAAAGACATTCGATATGGGTGGTAAACAATGGGTTCGTTTGTTGTCGTCCGTATAGTCATGACGGCAGTCTTTATTTCTCGTATGTTATTGTTTAAAGCGATAAGACTCGAATGTTTATTTAACAATTTCCGAAGCTCGACTTGTATGTAACTTGGGACTTTATTTAACGAATTGGATATGAAGTCCTCAATGTTATAAACACTTTCAGTACTTTGAACTATATCCCGCCTTTTAACTATTGTGCCGCTCAATGTTGTTATGAACATGATATCATTTGTGGTTATAGCGTCTCTACCAAGAATAGCCTCATAGCATATTTCTTTGTCTTGAACTATATGAAAAGTTGCCTCTAAACTAATATTTTCCAACTGCAAGATGACATCTATTTTCGCATTTGAAATCAGAATTGTATCAGAAAGTCCAGAAATGTGAATCATAAATGGTTGACAATGGGCCTTTACAGATCGTGCCACAGTATCCCTTATTAATGAACACGACGCTCCGCTGTCAATTAATACATGAACAAGTATACCATTAATTATAACAGGTGTTGTACATACCTTGCCATTGCTGTTTACATCTTTGCCAGCAGACCGTTTTTGTCCTTTGTCAACTCTCTGCTTTGTCCAACAATCCTCGGCCAGATGTCCAGTCTTGAAACAAAATGTACATTTGTTTTGCTTCTTCCTGTTTACATGTGTATCAATTTCTGTAACAGCTGGTATATTTTGGGGTAATTTGTGTACACTAGTACGACAATCACGTTGCAAATGACCCATTCGATTACAGCGGTGACAACGCTTATATTCGGTATTCGGTCTGTATTTCTTGGATGTAGTTGGTAACAATTCTCTGTCAGTATCTATATTATCAGCAAATGCAGAACGTTTAATATTATTTGGTGAGATTGGTATATATCGGGATAATTTTTCAAATAGCCCACTTACAGTTTCTGCGCTACTAGCAATTGATTTTGCATGCGGATCTGTAATACCTCCAGTTATTAATTCCAATATTTCAGTTTCACGAAATTGTAATCGTAATTGCTTTAATATCCTATGTTTCTTTGCCGCATAAATAGAAACAGTAGAGTACTGTTCACTTGTCATATTTGCCGCCTTTTTGAAATCACGACAAAGATCTCGACACTTTGGAAATGTTATTTGAAGATCTTCTTTCAGAGCAGGCCAGGTTCTCTTTACTGGTGTCCATTCTTTGTACAAGTCACGTGCTGGTCCGGCTAAAAATGGTACACATCGAGCAATTGTTTCCACGTCGTCCCATTTGTGCTTCAAGACCAGGGCATCTACTTCTGCACTCCATTCCTTAGCTTCAATCGATCCAACACTCGGGTTAAAAGTTGGCACCGCTATCGCCTTACTGGTGCTCGTGTAAGTTATTATTTCACTATTCAACTCACTCTCGTTTTCACTTAATATCAATTCATTGTTTTTTTTTGTTTAATTGTCCACTTTTATTTTTATTTTTAACTATTTTATTACTCATTTTCATGTAGATGTAGGTTCTTAAATTTACGCGAATAATTTACGCGAACTACGATCCCACTTCTGATAATAGAAGGGGTGGAGTTAAATAAAACGTCAGGGCTTTGGAGCGGTCAAAACAATACTGTTTAATCTTATTTTCTCTACACTATTTGTTTACATAATGATATACATAGGGCTGTGACTCAGTAGCCGCCGCTATCACACGCGTCACTCGGCCTGCGGCCTCGTGAAAATTACTTGGGGGCGAAGGGGGTCAAAGGGGGTGGGGGATCTCGGCTTGCGACCTGGCGGGGGGACTTCACCAAGTTACTTGGGGGGTCGGTCGTTTGTATAAAATTTGTATGAGGAGAAATTGTCCTTGTATGGCGGCCACCTTGGATTTTGAAAAAAACTAATGACCCTCCTCAAATTGCTTACAATCCCCTACATTTAAAAAAAAAATTACGCCTCTGACCTCAACTGTTTTTGCAGGCCGTACTTCTTCCACATCACGTTTCTGTAGAACTTCAAATGTCAGATTTTCTTGCGGTCGAGGGCGAAGCCCGAGTGTAAACTACTACCAAGCGTCGCATTGTTTTCTTTTTTTTGGCAATCCAAGATGGCCGCTGAAAGTCAACTGCTTGCGATTTAGCTAAAAATCAGTATCTATACGTGTTTTGAGCTGAAAAATTGAAATTTTACATTTTTCTAGAGTTCAAGATGGCGTCTTGATTTTAGTAACAAGATGGCCGCCCACACATTTTTTCATGTTTCCTCAACAGACTGCAATTCTTACCCATTTTCTCAACTGGACATATTATTTAGCCTACCGCGGTTACAAGTGAGGGTAAAGCATCCCGCGGAACTCGAAACTGCAATCAGATTTGGCTGAAAATCGATAATATCTATGCGTATTTTGAGACGAAAAATCTAAATTTAAATTTTTTTAGAAATCTAAAATGGCGTCTGGGTTTTAGAAAATTAAATTTATCTCATTCATAAGTTTCACAACGTCTTACCAACGGGTTTTAAAAGGAATCAGAATTTTTGCAAGTGGGGTAAAGCACCCCGCGGAACTCGAAACTGCAATCAGATTTGGCTGAAAATCGATATCTATGCGTATTTTGACGTATAAGTAAGCCCCCCCCAAGTAAAGTAAGTTAAGTTAAGTAATACTTTTACCCAAACAACTTTCATGAGGCCGGAGGCCGAGTGATGCAAGCCCGAAGGACGAGCTGCAAGTATTTTATAATCCGCCTGCTTAGAGTAGACGGATTGTAAAAAACCTGCCTTTTGTAATTAAAAAAAATTGAACGTAGAAATTTAAAAAAACCGGCTAAGTGCGAGTCGGACTCGCGCACGAAGGATTCCGTACCATTGACTAGGTAAACAACAGTAGATAGGTACACAAAATGAAAATGGTGTATTTTGTATAGGAGCCTTTAATATTTATTTTATTTTAATTTTATTATTTATTATTAAAGTAAAAATACAACTGAATATTTTATGAATATTTCAAGTGTCTACCTGTTGCCATTATTGATATCGAACAAAAAAGGGCATAAAAATAGCGTTTGTTGTATGGGAGCCGACCTTAAATATTTATTTTATTTTGTTTTTAGTATTTTTTGTTATAGCGGCAACAGAAAAACATAATTTGTGAAAATTTAAACTGTCTAGCTATCGCGGTTTTTGAGATATAGCCTGGTGACAGACAGACGGACAGACGGACAGACATCGAAGTCTTAGTAATAGGGTCCCGTTTTTACTCTTTGGTTATGGAACCCTAAAAACTTAATATATTGTGTATGCTGCTATTGCAAGATTTCAATTGATTTCTGTAATTAGAATTTTAAAGTTTATAAGTAGTTATTTAATTACTAAAAGTAGAATAAGCCCGCGTGGGCGGGGATCGTGGTGAGGGCAGCTAGAGCAACTAAATCTGCCGCGTGCTCTCGTGGGATAATTCTTAACAGCTGCACGAAAAACTGCAGGCTACTTGCAGCCCGCGCAACGCCCGGAAAGCTAGTCCAATTATTAAACAATAAAAGTAAAACGATGGTAGTATCAATTATTAAAATAACAAGAAACGTAAGGTATCTTACCGTAAAACTGTTTGAACTATAAGGGAACAAAGAACTCCAGAATCCTCGACTGCCATTAGTAACAATAACTACTGCAAATATAATATAAAATACTATATTAAGTATATTGGGTACCCAACACTATGATCTGATTCTGATATGATCTATAAGCTAGATTTATATTTTAAATATTTTTACATAAAATCAACGAAGATTAAAAACCAGTGACTCTGTGAGCTGTAGTATACATAAAATTAAAAACATTGCGTGAAGAAAAATCAAGGGAATCTGTTGAGAAAAGCGACCGGAGGAATGCGTTATGGGGTTCTAAGACCGCATAAGTGTACTCCCGCTCCGCGTGGCATACAAAAGTCACTTTCTCTGCCTAGTGCGTAGCTCGTATCTCAAAAAATACTATGTGTACTGTACGTAAGAGACAAAAATATACATGTGTAAATGTAAATGAGGCAGTTAGCCCCCCAATGTCGCACAGACATAGCAAAATAATTTTCTGTGCGAAAGTAAGGTCTTTCTGCCTCATGCGCGTGCGAGGTGTAAATGCCCGCTCGCCGCACTAGAATAATAAAGAAGTCAAATCGAACCAAATTAGTGATGCGTGACACCCACCGCTAGTCTGGGGTGCAGCCGAATGGCTATCGATTTTCCCTAGGGTCTTGAAATCACTAATTTTTTTCGAAATATACCCTCTTTTGGTTTCATTATGGGGCCTTTCGATCCCACAATCATTTTTTTCATTCTCTTAGTTTTCTCTGACCAGAATCCGGCGCGAAGCTAAAGTTACATAATATCATTCTTTTGATTGGAATGCCATATATTTTTAAAAGAAATATATCAATTTGGCTTCAGAATAAGCATTTTGAAGTGAATAATATGTTATAGGGCCGAAAAATCTCACAAAGCACCTTCAGAAAAATACAGTGTGGGGTTTTTCTACCCCCTAATGCACATTCCGTCATATAGTCGAAATAAAGCTTTGTAGTAAACGTATTAAGACATACGAAAGTACGATCGGTCGCTCACTCGGTCAATAAAGTAATGAGTTTTTAAGTACTTAAGGGCCTTTTGAAAAAAAATACAGAATAAACAAGTAGGTACTTACAGTTTAAGATGAAAAAAGTCAAAATCAAATCAATTTTAATCATTCTTGATGTCATCACAACGAAAAACATAAATAATGACTCACGTTTCTACAGCAAAACATGCAATTTCATGGTCGGTTGCTTTTCGAATTATTCATTTCATTAACTAGGTACCAACGTGGTGGTTCATGAGAATCACGTTGTCGTTGGTAATCTTAACTCTCATAAACTTACTCATACAGGTGGCAGTACAGTGTTAGCATTTGTTTCGTTAATATTTACAACAACAAAAAACAAACATTTGCTGTAAAGAGTCAAATCGTTTATTTTGTACTTTGAGAATTTATTTGGATCACTTCTTAAAGACAATATCGCGTATAAGATCGTCTTTACAACGAATCTAGTAATGAGCTCGTTTTTTAGCATTGTTCATGACTTTATGAAGTGTTGCGGGCTGGGATCCCTTTTTTTGCATACCTAATTTGTTTTGCCCTAATGTTCTTAGGCATACCGGTTTTGGCAAAATTAACTTTCAGGCTAATTAGGTTTGGCACAATGTTAATTCGCATAATCTCCGTAGGCATAATAACTATAAGACTTATAGTATTAATGCATATTTTTAAGAATTTAACAAAATTAATTTATTATTAATTGTTTATTTCAATTGAATTCCATTAATTTATTGCTTTTTCATCATCCACAGCCTTGATCCTCCCACTGCTGGGAATAGGCCTCTCTCAATGAATGCCATTTACCACGGTTCTGAGCTACTCTCATCCACGTTTGACCCGCTAACTTTCTGATGTCGTTGACCCATCTTGCTAACGGACGACCGACGCCACTATGGAAAATTTAGGCCGTATGCGGATCAAAAATCTGTAACTTTATGATTTTTTTTTGTATTGTGATGAAATTTGTTATACATATGCAGAAAGGTTTGGAGATTCGAATGAAGTATAATTTATAGTATTTTTTTATATATTTATATGTTTTTAATTATCATATAACGAGCATAAAAATTAATATACAATGTCGTTTTTAATTAGGTACAAATATTTTAAGGGGTGATTCAGTCCATCATTCCTAACAACTATTCTCAATAAATATATATCGAAATATGAAAAAAATATTTTCATTTTCCATAGTACTGATATCACTAGTGACTAGTTCTGTTTGTATGAGAAGCTAAAA
The DNA here is from genome assembly GCA_963555685.1 of Acrobasis consociella. NCBI lineage: Eukaryota > Metazoa > Arthropoda > Insecta > Lepidoptera > Pyralidae > Acrobasis > Acrobasis consociella. The sequence goes on from OY743127.1 coordinate 6,740,895, forward strand.
ATTTTTTTTCGTATTTCGATATACATTTATTGGGAAAAGTTGTTCAAAATGATGGACTGAATCACCCCTTGTTTGTATTTAATTAAAAAGGACATTGTATATACATAAAAATTAAAAATCTCAAAAAAAATATTTAAAAAAATATTTTAATTGACTTTTAAGTTAATAATGACTAAAAAGGTTTAAATTACTGTACATTGTTAACAAACACGCGAAATAAAAAAAAAATTAACATTAAAAAAATCTATATAAATAATATACATATATAGTCCCTAATACCTAACCTGCATTCAAAGTATGCATATTCTGTTGTCGGACATTAGGGACTAAAAAACGATAGCTAAATACGTAACTAATAACGAATATCCATATTATTATTAACTTATTTATCTTAACAATCGGGATCAGTACATGTGGGTTCATTTATAGGTGGCACTTTTAAAAAACTTAGTGCCTCTTCTTCAAGATCCTTTACATTTCTTACGTATGTTTTTCTTAAACTTGTTATATATGGGTCTGACGTGAAGTTTGGTACAGCTGAAGGAAGACATTTTACACTTCACTCTGCGGAAATTACAAGTATAGATGAGTTTTACTTCACTTGAAGTTACACCGATATTGATGGTTGCATAAATGTTTGCCCCCCCCCCCCCCCCTTTATATACCCATTTTACAATATCGAATGGGTACCTATATTACAATAGTATCGTATATTTTCATGCAAAACGTGTGCAAATTTGATAAGATCCCATTCTTATCAAGAAATACCCTATAAGTCTCATAATGTTCACCGGAAAGCGATTTTCCTGCTCCGACCTTTATCACATTTTTTCTCATATCTTCTAAAACCGCAAAAACCCGCAGCTGATATTTTTGGTATTCTGTTTATGAATAGTTAGACTATTAGTTTACACAAAAAGTAGCGCGTGGGGAGACGTGGGTAACATAGAAAACCTTCGACAAAAAAAAAACTACGTGAAAAATAAGGAATGTCACTTTTTAAGTAATTACTGAAAAATATGTTACTATTTTGAAAATCAAAAAGCTGTATGGTAATAAGCATAAAATATACTTTCTAAAAATATATCATATTGCATATATATGCTAAATAGTTTATTCACAATATCGTTTTAAAACAGGTATGCGCAAAGATTGGATTTGGCACCTCCGTTTTCTATGTACTTTTGCCTAAGAATAAAAAATAATATCACGCATTAAGAGAAAAATATCCTAATGGATGTTATAGTTTGACTATTAGATAACCTAATAAAATTACCATAATAGCTTAATTATGATATTCGCAAAAATCATTTTTGATATGCGCTTGTTCGACCATTTTCCATAGTGCGACGCTGCGCTTACCATTTATGGGCCACCACTCTGTTAATATTTTACTCCACCTGTCATCACCTCATCTGGCTAGTTGTCCTGCCCAATTCCATTTGAGTTCCATCACTCGTTTTCCGACATCTTGAACTTTCGTTCTCTGCCGAATAACTGTGTTAGGAACTCGATCTTGGAGTTTGATGCCGAGTATGGCTCGCTCCATGGCTTTCTGTTCAACTCTTATTCGGTACACAGCCTCATCGGTAAGCGGTCAAGTTTCGGCACCATATGTCATCGTTGGAAGGACACATTGATTAAAAAGGCGGGTTTTTAAACATTGTGGGATTTGGCGTGATTTGAGGACGTCTTGCAGTTTTCCAAAGGGGAGAGAAGGGCGATTCAACAGGCTGCTGTGTAAAATATTAATAATATTTATTGGTACTTTGCATAGTAGAACGTTGCTTATCCAATTCCGAGTCCACACTTCCAAGCGGTATCCCCCGGTAAACTATGATGGATAACATAATTGCCAATACAGTACTTGTGTTATTTATCAAAGGCCAACGTGGCAGGAAGACTCGCCAAGACGCACTGGCCAGCGTGGCGTTTTACGGCTATTACACTCCAATGAAAATACCAAGAAAACCAAGGCCCTCAGTCCCCAGCGGCCACGCTATTCCGGATTACGGCAGCAGTCTCGGTAACGGCGGGGCAGAGGGTGCGAAGAATCCCTGGGTTCGACCCGGCTGCCAAAACACCCAGATCCTGACCTTGGCGTGTAACAACGTCAAGACCTTGCGGACGGACGAACGAATGCTTGAATTCCTTTGCGAAGCAGAAAGTACTCAATGGGACCTAATAGGGTTATCAGAGGTCAGGCGAACGGGTGAATAACTCATTAAACTGACTTTTGGTGATCTCTTTTATCACAGAGGTCACGAAGATTCTACATATGGAGGTGTAGGATTTATAATTCGCAAAAAACTTGAAAGTCGTATCCAAAACATAAAGATTATCTCAACACGCGTTTGTTTCATCACTTTAAAATTGAACAATCGTTACACTCTTAAAATAATTCAAGTGTATGCTCCAACCTCCCTCCGACCTGATAAAGAAATAGAACTATTCTATGAACAAATAGAACAAGCCATTGAAGATACACCATGTCACTACACCACCATAATGGGCGATTTCAATGCCAAAATCGGGGCATCCCTCGGTAATGAAAGATCCATAGGCAAATTCGGGCTGGGAGATCGAAACCCCCGAGGAATAACTCTTGTCAACTTTTTGCAAGAAAAACAACTCTACGCAATGAAGACGTTCTTTAAAAAGCGACCAGAAAGGAAGTGGACATGGTTAAGCCCTGGAGGACTGGTCAAAAATGAGATAGATTACATAATAAGTTCGCATAAATACATAGTAACAGATGTCTCAGTTCTATCGATTTTCAAAACTTGTAGTGATCATAGATTAGTTAAAGGAAAGTTTAAGTTAATTTTTAGTGATAGAAGATATGAAACACATGATATTAATCAATTGCAAGACAACGAAAAATTTAAAATAGAGCTCAAAAATCTGTTCCAGTGCCTAGAAGAAACAAATTTAGACGTAGATTATATAAACGAGGTTTTGTGTAAGACCGTGCAAGAAACAACAAAAAAGCATCTCAGCAGGAAGAACAAACGTAGTACTAAATTATCAGATTCAACCCAAAACCTAATTAATGAACGGCGGCTCATGAAACAGAGCACAAATCTGGATCATGCAGCTATCAGAGTTATGAATAAGAAAATTCATAAAGCCATAAGGCAAGACTTAAGGAACCACAACACAAAGATAATTGTAGAGACTATCGAGAAGTACAAGGGACCCAAAGTATTTAACAGAAAGCTTAGTTCAGGAAACAATCAGATTCATAAGATAGCAAATAAAAATGGAGTCTGTGTGACTGACCGACAACAATAGTTGAGGAGTTTTATGGTAATACCAGTAGAAACCACTCAAGATGACATCCCCCCATTCTGCCTTGTGAGATTGGAAAGGCATTAAGACAAATGAAAAATGATAAGGCTCCTGGTGAAGATGGTGTCACAGTTGAAATGCTTCGTGCGGGGGTTCAACCTGTGCTTAAGGTACTCGTGAAGCTCTCCAATGGCGTTCTTCTTGGACATTGTTCACCAAAATGCTGGAAAAATGCTATGGTAATCATGCTACACAAAAAAGGAGACATTTCAAAACTAGAAAATTACCGTCCTATTAGCCTCTTAACGCACATTTATAAATTATTTTCAGAAGTTATATGCAATAGACTGACAACTCAGCTCGATGAATGTCAGCCCGTCGAACAAGCTGGTTTCCGAAGTGGTTTTTCTACCAACGATCATATACAAGCAGTAGAGCAGCTGATGGAGAAGAGTCACGAGTACAACCTTCCGTTGTGCATGGTCTTTGTCGATTATGAAAAGGCATTCGACAATGTCGAGCACTGGGCTGTGTTTGACGCTCTCCATCGCTGCGGTATTGACGCCCGCTACATCAACGTACTTCGGGAACTCTATAGCTCAGCTACAATGCAGGTTAAATTGCATGATGCCACACAACCCATCAAGATAGAACGAGGAGTGAGACAGGGGGACACAATTTCACCCAAGCTTTTTACGGCGGTCTTGGAAGACATTATAAAAATGCTTGCATGGAACAAACGAGGTATAAACATCAATGGCGATTTCCTGTCTCATTTAAGATTCGCAGATGACATAGTCTTGTTTGCCGAAAACGTCGAAGACCTCCAAGAAATGCTGAAGAATCTTAATGATGCTTCTCTTAAAGTCGGGCTTAAAATGAATATGACCAAAACTAAGGTGATGATTAACACAGCCGATATGAGGGAACCTGCAGTCCTTGTGGGGAATAAAAGACTAGAGGTAGTAGATAGGTACATATATCTTGGTCATATACTATCCTTCAATAAAGATCTGAGGAAAAATGAGGTCTTTAGGCGAATACTTCTCGGTTGGGCTGCCTTTGGAAAACTACAAGATTGCTTTTTACATTAATAATATAATAACAATAAAAATCCTCCCATGCTGGTCTGGGAGAAACGAAAAAACTTAGAATGCTGCTTCTCTTCCCGCGCAGATCGTAAAAGCCGATCGAGGGAATGGGCAAAAATGCGAATCATTTTAACAGGCGATGCGGCTAGCAATCCGTCACTGTATTGATTTCTTTTCCATCTTCTCGCCCACCATGACGCTAAAAGTGGCTTTTGAGTCTTGCGGCCCTAGGCTCTGCATAGAGCCGCAAGACCCAAAATGCTCTGTCTGCCCCATTAGGGATAAAGACGTGATAGTATGTATTATTACATACACGTATGTATGTAAGTTATAATAAAAATGGAAAAGTAGAAGAAAAACAAGCAATACATAGATTTGGAACGATGATGACAATGCTGTCAAAAATAAACTGAAAGATTACAACCAAATTACAACCCATGATTACACGTCTGCAAAAAAGCGGAACAGAACGCACGTGAAAGACTGCTTCGTCGTCCAGCTGCGCGACGGGGACGACTACCGCTGCCGGCACGATTGGGGCCTGCGGGGCCATCTACTCCGCGCTCGGCTCCCGCTACCGGTGGTGTAGTGCGTCGCATGCGATGGACTCCAGAAAATAATGAGAACTGCATGCGCGTCTATTATAGGGCCACAGAGGGAGCAGAGGGAGAAACTAACATGACTGCCTATCGTGTTCGGATGCTCTCTCTGTTTCAGGCATTTAACCGGCTATCACCGTCTCAGCGCAAGGACTATCGAATCAAGCGGGCTATTCAGAGGTGTAAACGACTAGACGACTCCGTGCTTGATCGGTTACGCCTGTAGTCACGCCCTTCTTGCTCGGTCTCCTCTACGTCCCGGGATAGGCCTGCCAATTCGTCAGCATCACCATCTGCTCAGCCAACAATGTACGGAATGGCCTTGGTAACGATAGGGATGACTATGTGAACATAAGCGTAAGTACCCAGGCCCATGAGCAATTGAGGAGGACTTTGGAAGAGGCGATCACACTGTATCGATCCACATCTAACCCCAGACCGCGTTTACCTCGCTTGCCTACGAATAGACGCAATTTGGCGTTAATGGGAGCCCTGGATGACTTGCTAGTCTCGTATTTAGAGACTAGCGAATACCTTGTTGATACTCACTCAATTTTGTACTGTGGAGCCATTGCGGCATGTCGGGTGGCACTTGTCAAGTTTCCTGAAGCTGATCGTGCACCCCGAGCTGCCAGTGGTGCCCCCGCATGGCAAATACGGATTGAGCGACGTATCAACACATTCAGGACTCTTATTGCAAAGCTAATCTGCTTCAGAGGGGGCAACAACCGGCCCCGGGTCATGCGTTTCGTGAATCAAGCATTTGCGGGGACTGCAATCAGTCCTCGTGATTATTTGGCTTGTGTCACGGAGCGCATTGACTTTATGAAGCAGAAAGTCTATGCGTGGGCGGGTCGTATTCGTCGTTACAGGGAGCGTGTGGATCGATTTCAGCAGAATCGCCTCTTTCAAAGTGACCAAAGGAAGGTATACCGGAAATGGGAGGGCACCGACCAACGCGTGGTCGACGGGCAGCCACCGGATGCCACTGCTATTATTAATTTCTGGCGTGGCATCTGGTCGGTGCCGGTCGAACATATGGAGGGCGATTGGATGAGTGTCGTCGGGCGTGAGTGTGAGGATATCAAGGCCATGGGGGCTATCACTATCAGCCCTGATGACGTAAGTTGTGCAATTCGTACGGCACATAACTGAAAACGTCCTGGGCCAGATGGATTGCACAACTTTTGGATAAAGTGGTTTCGAAACTCATACGACACGCTCTAGAGCTTGGATCACTCCCAACGTTGCTAACAACAGGTATTACCTTTTTGCTCTACAAGTCAGGTAGTACCTCGGATCCGAAGAACTACAGACCCATCACGTGCTTGCCTACATTATACAAGCTCCTTACATCTATTTTGGGGACAGAAATCAATACGCACATTGTTGCGAATAAAATTTTGGCTCCAACTCAAAATGGATGTAGGGTTTGGTCCCGTGGTACTAAAGAACTACTCCTCATTGACATGGCCATTAGCCAACAAGTCCGTCGGAATAAGGCGGCTCTCTGGTACTCAAGTAACACATATAATATTTAGACATTAAGTGATATTAATAAGAATAAGTCTACTTACATTAAGTTATAAACCGCAGTGGGTTTGAATCGGTTTAGCAGACGATGCGTTTAGGCGCATAATGTCAAAAGCGCAAAATGGTAACCACTAGCAAAATGGTAAAAGAGCAAAATGATAAAGGAGTAAAATGGTAATAGCGCAAAATGACAAAAAAGCAAAATGGTTAAAGCGCACAATGGTAAAAGAGCAAAATGGTAAAGATTTCAGTGCTATAGTATATGAGCTGCCAGGACTCCCTATCAAGTAATAAAACCTATAGAAACTATCATTGTATAAATAATAAAATGAACAATTGATTAGACCTTTTTAAAGTATTTTTTATATCATTATACAAATTTAACATAGATTTATAGTGAACCATAGACAAGGACATAGGCTATCATTTTCATTTACCATAATTTAACGCAAGCGAAGTCGCGGGCAAAAGCTAGTTATTAATAAAGCTCTTAAATTATTTTTGTATTAGAAGCAATACAAGAAAAAATAAAAAACGCAAACATGATTGTCAAAAATCAACACTCATAATAATCATCAAAAAAAAGCTAGCAAAGCCTACTTACTTTAAAATCTTTATATTTACAAGTGGTAATTAAATTGTATGATGTTTAAAAAATACTTTAAAAGGACTTATAAATTGTTCATTTTATTATGTATACAATAACAGGTTTTATATGTTTTATTACTTAATATAAGCACTGAAATCTTTACCACTCTGCGCTCTTACCATTTCGCTCTTTTACCATTGTGCGCTTTTGCCATTTTGCTCCTTTGTCATTTTGCGCTATTGCCATTTTGCTCCTTTACTATTTTGCTCATTTACCATTTTGCTAGCGGTTACCATTTTGCGCATTTGACATTATGCGCCTAAATGCAGACGATGATGTATCGCAGATTGGCTGTTCAATAACAACTGAAAAACGATTATAAACAGCACGAGTCTTTTATATAATAATATACATTATGATTGTATTGCAAAACTCGACGTTGTTGTTCGACATGTTCATCTCCACTAGCCAGGTGTTGAGTTCAAATAGCTATCATATTTCATACATGATTCAATAATATCTTGTACCTTTATACGAGCAAATCACCTAAACACCACTGTTCAACATAGGTCAACAACATGAAAAAATCGTTTATTGACGTTACCATAATATGCAATAGGTTACAAAACAAGCCATAGCCAGTTTTAATTCGCTTTTACCGCCATCTAGCGGAGGCGATGTTAATGATATTAATATAGGGGGCGCTGGTTTATATGACAACCACCATATCGTTGTTCATATTGTGTGTTTGTTTGTTTGTTACCTCTTTATGCTTAAACTACTGAACCGATTTGGATGAAATTTGGTATGAATATAGTTTGAGACAGGGGGAAGGACATAGGGTACTCTTAATCTTGAAATTCCTACGGGGAGCGAAGCTCGCGGGCACAGCTATTATTATAAATACGAAAGTGAGTTTGTATATTTGTTTTTTACCTCTTCACGCTTCAACCACAGAACCGTTTTAGATGAAATGTGGTATGGATACAGTTTAAGACCAAGAGAAGGACAAAGGATAGTTTTTATTCCGAATTCCCACGAGGAGTGAAGCCCATGGGCATAGCTAGTAAAATTGTATTTTGAACGCCTGCTTATTTTAAATACTGTCTATCACGCACGACGAATACATTTAGTAGTATTTTATTTTATATTTTAAAAGTAGCATATGAAAAGAAAACAACTAAATATGGTATAATAGGTGTTTATTATTATAAATCATAATTAAAAAAGACAATATACAATATAATATCTTTAGCATATTGCAGATACACAAGTTTATTTTTGATTACAGTAAATCATATTTTAGTCGTCTCCATCGACTATTCGTCATACAAAAGAGTAACAATAACAATATATCTATTTTAAAACCAACTTATGATGACCCCAAATAAGGTATCAAATAAATATGGTACTATAGATGTTTACTAGTGGTTCGCCGCGAACTTAGACCTCGCGCTTATTATTCCAAAATATAGTATGTTTTACTGAATGAATCTTAATTTAGAGTGAAACTGTGTTTTTCTTTCAGATTTTCCAACCTTCTTTTTTCTTCTATTCTGAGCTGCTGAAGTTCATTTTTTTAATTTTTTTCTGAACGAATTAAATCAATACCTGGATCAAATACAAGTAATATCCGTAGGACGTTTGGAACTTGAAAGCCCGGTCGCCAACTCTTTTACGCCAAAATCTAAGACTACTTTATCCAAAGTTCTTGCGATTTGTGCACAGTTACTGCCCAGGCAAGTGTTAATGGAAATTGCGTACATGAACATGAAACTTGGCCAGTCTTCCGCGATCGGGTCATGGGTGGAATGGGATCCATGTTCTGGTAAAGATGCTCTCTCGATCCTCCACAGCGTGCTCACGCATTGAGTGTAAGCACTTAAAGCATTCAGGGAATAGTTCATGCTCTAGTACTTCCCTTGCATCTGTGAACAAAAGCGTTGGGAGCATTCGGGCGTGGCACGAAAAGTGCTGGAAAATTCCTTTAGTAGCGAAAGACGCTCCTGCTGCTTCTGATTGGTTTATACTCTCTACGTAAAGCTTCTTCGCGGGCTTTGATTGCCGCTGATCTCTTTTTATTTCGTGGCATTATTACTAATACTACTACAGAAGCACAGACAAGTAGCGATAACGATTGAAGCAAAGTTTGCTCAACAAAATTGCTAAATTTAGTAAACAAGCCATCAATCAAACTAAGCCATAACTAAAAATAATTTGCCGCGTGATTTTTTTTTGCCAATCCAAGATGCCCGCCGAAAGTCAGCTGCCTCCGATTTGGCTGAAAAATTTTATCCCCAAAAATACAAATTATTTTTTTTGCGATTTTTTTGGATCTGGATTTTAGAAAATTAAACTTATTTCGTTTATAACGCCTCATTGGGACTTCGTTGGGGTCTGAAATTTTGCATGTGGGAATAAAGTACCCCGCGGAACTCAAAAATGCAATCAGATTTTGGATCCAAGATGGCCGCCCCCACAGATCTTTTGATGTTTTCTTTACTGACTCCAGTTTTTACCCATTTTCTGAACTGGAAACATGTCTTAGCCTACCTCAACAGCCGCACGAAAAACCGCGGGCTGCTAATTGCATAAGTGTACCCGTGTGCCATACTTTTTTTTGTCTGTCTGTCTGTATGTATGATCTCGCTTTTCTCCGAAAGTACTGAACTGATTAACTTAAAACTTTCACCAATTGCTTTGTTTTTACTCAACAAAAAATTACAGTTTGTATCAATAAAATCCATCTATTAAAAAAAACTCAAGGCATGAGTTTGCCTGCAGATATATAGCAATCTTAAATAAGTTACATAGAAAATTTAAAACCCGAAGTTAATTTATCATCATTATACTTATCAATATATAAATATAGCGAAAATCGTTTTTATTTTTGTTTTTTTGATAACATCTTGGTTTTGCCGCAAATAATATGCCTATTAATTCTTCAAGCATCCGCTAGATGGTGCTGTTTCACTTAATCAATTTCTACAACGCGCATAAGCTAATAATGTCGTATAGAAATAATTTCTTTGAGTTTACTTTTCCTCAAAGAATTGCTTTATAGACCAAAAATATTTTTTTCGATAAGGTAACTTATATCATTTAAGTAAGTATTTCAAATATTAATATGATTTGTTTATTGATTTATTTTATTATGCGGACGAAGCCGCGGGCAACAGCTTAACCTAATAAATGAGTATGCTATATGAAATATAGTAATACTATCTCGTGAAATGATAAGTTTCATCCAAATCTGATCAACGGTTTGAAAGTTATAGAGCAATATTTATTTTTACCAAAATGCGTATATCTCAAAAACGGCTGAACCGATTTTGATGCCCAACGAATTTAAAAATTCAGTGAATAGTTGCTACACGCATTCTTAATTTCGTCAAAATCAGTTCAACGGTTTAAGAGTTATCGCGGAACATACATACATACAAACATACATACAAATTTTTGACATTTATTTTTGATAAACATGCGCCTGTTAAATCAGTCAGAGTCAAACATTTTCCAGCTCCGTGGCTCTCCCCAGAAATTAAAGGTTTCATGGCCAGAAGAGATAGAGCTAAAATTAAGCTACGTCAGTGTCCATCTGATGATAAAAACTTTTTGAAAAAAATAATAACCGACTTCAAATCGAAATGCACTAAAAAGCAAAAAATAATTATTTTTTATATCAGATGTCCCTGAAGATCTGGGTAAAAAATCTCTATAATACTCATTATCTATTTGGAGTCGGTGCCAACCTTCCTGCCTCCGAGTCCAGTTGCAAAGAAGTTTAACATGTACGAGTACGTCGTCGTAGCGCCCAAAATACGGATACCTACCACGTCGTAGCTCCCAAATCAATGAACCGATTTTGATTTATTCTTGTTACAAAAGTAATTCAACCGAGAGTGTTCTTTGCTATGATCTATTCAGCCGAGTTGTAGCTCTTTTTCGAGTTATTAATAATTACTTATGTAATATTATTTGCAGATAAAATGTGTTTTTTTCACATTATTTCGATTCCCGTAGCGTATTCCAAAGTACTTCATGGATGTTTTCAAGGTAAAATAGGAACTGAGATTGGCACCGACTCCAAATAAATAATGAGTATTATAGAGATTTTTTACCCAGATCTTCAGGGACATCTGATATAAAAAATAATTATTTTTTGCTTTTTAGTGCATTTCGATTTGAAGTCGGTTATTATTTTTTTTCAAAAAGTTTTTATTTCCTAGCTTTTAGCAGGAAAGAACTAAGCTCTAGCTAAAATTAATTATTATAAAAATATTTTTTCATACTAGCTTTTAATGTGAGGCCTCAGTGCTTATTAACCGGTAAAGAACACGACATTAATAAATGTCCACGTTCATTGTCTTACTATTGTGTCTGGTATTGGCGGTAACGGAACAGTTGAGTATTAATATTAATTAACATTAATAATAAAAGACATATCCAAAACCCTGCATCAGGTCTTCATTCAAATTATAAAAAACTAATCTTATAAGCGATTTTTCCAAACAAACATTGAATCATTAGAATCGGTTTATTGACCGAGCGAGCGAAGCGAGCAAGGTCTCTAAATCGAGTTAGGGGCGAAAACACATTGTATGTATGTATGTTTGTACCGCGATAACTGCCGAACCGATAGTCTGATTTTGATGAAATTTGGTAGGCATATAGGAAATATCAATAGAATTTTCAAGTTCGTAGGGCATCAAAATCGGTTTCGGTAGTTTTTGAAATATTAATAAAAATGTCCGCGATTATGTAGCAAACAAAACCATCATAACGCGTTCTAACTTTGGATAGCGCCATCTAGGTGTTACTTAGGGAATGAATTTATGTTATAATTATAGAATAATAATCGCGAGGTCTAAGTTCACGGCGAACTAATAGTATTAGAAAGTGTTATGAGTAGGTATGCAAATGTATTAATGTTTGAGCAGGAGTTGTCTGTTAATAAGGAATTTCGGTCTCCAGCTCCAAGACCTTTACTCCTATCTTAAAAAAAAAATACATGGGACCAACCTTGCAATGCATTCTTTAAAACGAAACATATATTTTTTAAATATATGTAAAACCATAATGCGTTCTAACTTTGGATAGCGCCATCTAGGTGTTACTTAGGGAATGAATTTATGTTATAATTATAGAATAATAATCACGAGGTCTAAGTTCGCGGCGAACTAATTGTATTAGAAAGTGTTATGAGTAGGTATGCAAATGTATTAATATTTTAGCAGCAGTTGTCTGTTAATAAAGAATTTCGGTCAACAGCTCCAAGACCTTTACTCCGATCTTAAAAAACAATTACATGAGACCAACCTTGCAATGCATTCTTTAAAACGAAACATATATTTTTTAAATCGGTGGATATTTGACGGAGTTATGAGGTAACATACACAAAATATTTGAGCTGCAGTTGTCTATTATTGAGGTATTTCGGTCTCCAGCTCCAAGACCTTTTCTCCGATCTTAAAAAAAATTACATGGGACCAACCTTGCAATGCATTCTTTAAAACGAAACATATATTTTTTAAATCGGTTCGTATTTGACGAAGTTATGAGGTAACATACACAAAATATTTGAGCTGCAGTTGTCTATTATTGAGGTATTTCGGTCTCCAGCTCCAAGACCTTTTCTTCAATCTTAAAAATAATTACATGGGACCCACCTTATAATGCATTCTTTAAAACGAAATATATGTTTTTTAAATCGGTTCATATTTGACGGAGTTATGAGGTAACATACAAAAATATTTGAGCTACAGTTGTCTTTTTTGAGGTATTTCGGTATCCAGCTCCAAGACCTTTTCTCCGATCTTAAAAAAAATTACATGGAACCAACCTTGCAATGCATTCTTTAAAACGAAACTTATATTTTTTTAAATCGGTTCGTATTTGACGAAGTTATGAGGTAACATACACAAATATTTGAGCTACAGTTGTCTTTTTTGAGGTATTTCGGTCTCCAGCTCCAAGACCTTTTCTTCGATCTTAAAAAAAATTACATGGGACCAACCTTGCATTGCATTCTTTAAAACGAAACATATATTTTTTAAATCGGTTCATATTTGACGGAGTTATGAGGTAACATACACAAAACATATATACACGTCGAATTGATAACCTCCTCCTTTTTTGAAGTCGGTTGAAAATCGCCAAACATATATTTCTCTTCGTAACATATGTAATAAAAAGTGTCGTGAAGCTAGGAGAAAATACATTCATACTAATGTTGAAAACTGTCCGCCTGGTAAAATGTGGATTTTTTTTAGAGGCATGGGTTTGGGTAAACAAAAGGCGGCAAGTGATTTTTCCTTTGACGTAAATTCGCTAAATAAACACTTCTGCACTTCCCAACCCAATCTCACTCCTGGTATGAAACAAGGAACTTTAGCTGACCTCTTTTTTAAACCTATTTCTGAGAACCCTTTGTTTAGTATCCCTAATATTTCTAGTGAGGAAGTAGTTGATATCATTAGGTCTATTACTTCTAAAGCTGTAGGCAATGATTATATCTCCTTGGATATGATCAAACCTTTAGCTGGTCTGTTATCTTCTATCATTGCAAATATATTAAACTGCTCACTTTCTTCTGGTATCTTCCCTTCTGCCTGGAAATATGGTCATATTATTCCTCTGCCCAAAAAACCTAATCCATCTGACCCCTCACATTTTCGCCCAATATCTATCCTACCTATTCTTTCCAAGATACTCGAGCATTATGTCCAGAGACATCTTTCAGCGCATTTAAACCGCTATAAATTACTTAGTCGCTTTCAGTCTAGTTTTCGAACTGGCCACAGTACTACCACAGCGCTTCTGAAAATCACTGAAGACATTCGCGCCAACATAGAGAATAAAGCTCTAACGGTTCTTGTTTTGTTGGACTTCTCTAATGCGTTTAATACGGTAGATTTTGATATTTTGATTGGAATAATGCGTTCCCTTAATTTCTCGCCCATCACTCTGTCGTGGTTTTATTCCTATCTTACGGAACGTTTTCAACTGGTCAAAATCGACGAACGCCGTTCTGACTGGTGCGAAGTTAAGTCTGGTGTTCCGCAGGGTGGAATATTATCCCCTATTCTCTTCTCTTTGTTCATTGATGGTATTACTGCTTCTCTTTCTTCATCCTTTCATTTATATGCTGATGATTTGCAGATATATGCGGCTGCTCCTCTCCAAAATTTCATTCATGCGATTAGTGCAATCAATTCTGACCTTGCTTGTATTGCAAACTGGTCTCGTCATTTCGGGCTTCCCATTTTATTTCAAAATTAAATGAAGTTGATATTCCAAATCTGGTGCTTGACACTAGTGTAATTCCTTTCTCCTCTAAAGTCACTTATTTGGGTATCATCTTCGATCAAACCTTATCTTGGACTCCTCAAGTGAATGAAATCAGTCGTAAAATGTTTGTTTTCTTACATTCCTTAATTAAGACGTATGCAATACTTTCTTCCGTATCGAACTAAAGTACTCTTGGCACAATCTCTTCTTATCCCTATCCTCGATTATGCAGATGTTGCTTATTTAGATCTTACTCAGTGTTTATTAGATAAACCTGAACGGTTGCAAAATCAGGGCGTTAGATTTATTTTTGGGTTGCGTAAGTTTGATCATGTGTCTGAATTTCGCACTCAGCTTAAATGGCTTCCAATAAGACTTCGTAGAAGCTCTCATATCCTTTCTCTGCTTTATAAAGTCCTTTTTAATCCTAAATCTCCAAGTTACCTTACTGAGAGGTTCTCATTTAGGGAAATCGCCTGTCGCCTGCGTGGTAGTGGTATCCTTCTTCTGCTAATTCCTGCTCATGTCTCGCAGTCCTACGGGGATTCATTTTCGGTCCTCGCTGCACAGTGGTGGAATGCGCTTCCGGCAGACGTGAAAAGTGCGCCATCTCTCGATTCCTTTAAGGTCAGACTTAGAAGATATTATGACGACTCCTCAGACACGTAGTTATTATTGTAGTTTATGTATTTTATTTATTATATTATTTATAGATGTAGTTTGTTTTGTATATATATTGGTTTATGTATTATATGTATGTTTATATATTTATTTTTGTAGTAGTAGCGTTTATGTTTGTAGTAAATATAAGAGTTTTGCCGATATGTACACTTTGACTTCTACCCGTTATGCCCATTTATTGTTTCCTTTCGTTGATATTTGGTTGACTGGAAGAGATCCCATTTCTGGGATAAGTCCGCCTTAGTACCTACAAATTTTATGGTTTGTTATTGTTCCTTTGTTTGTAAATTGTTTATGTACAATAAAGATATATACAACAACAACAACAACAACAAACATACAAACAAACAATGTGTTTTTGGCCCCAACTTGAATTGTAGACCTCGCTCGCTTCGCTCGCTCGGTCGATTATAAATCATAATGAATATAGACAATATACAAAATAAAGTCTTCAACATCTTGCTGATACACAAGTTTACCTTAAATTATAGTTAAACATTTTTTTATTAACTTCCATCGACCATTTGTCATACAAAAAAGCGTTAACGTTTTATTTTAAAACCAACTTGTTTGATGACCCTAAGATAAGGTATCAATTTTATTTTTTTATAATATGCGTTTATCATCGCTAGCAGAGAGTGCAACTTTTTTACTGACTGTGTGAAAAGTTCATGTTTATGAGATTTAAATAAAATATTTCTTTTCTTCAGAGATGTATTATACATCAAAACATCATTATAATCTTTTATATTTAAGCTTTTTATTTCAGACTAGCTGATGCCCGCGACTTCGTCTGCATGGACTTTAGGACTCCGGCATATAAGGATGGTCATCAGGCTGAAAAACTTTTGCTAATGCGTCATTAATGTATATTTCTAACAGTTTAGCTGGACCATTATGTTTTTGCATCAGGTGTTCCAGATCTTCGAGTTTTATACCTCAACAATAAAAGCTATTAGGCTGAATAACTTTTGCTAAGACGTCATTTTCATATTTCTTATAATTTAGCTGGACCATTTGTATGATATTAGTTGTTCAGCTGAGTAAGTTTTATTTGTTTTGTTTCTTGTATCAGTCCATCGATTTACTAAATGAATATTAACCCTTTTCTCAGAATCTTCTAGTGTTTTTCAAAAAACATTATTATTTAATAATTTAAAAAAGTCCTGTTCAAATGTTGACTTAGCCTTTTGACGTAATTTTGTGTTCAAATCAATATTACTGTTTTAAAAATGGATGTTGTTTAAATTTTATTACTCTGTGAATTTTCTTTAATATCAATCCATATCGTACACATGTTTTTTAATGAACATAATGAATTACATAACAAAATTTATCGTATAAATGTAATCATAGATTACTTTATTTAATTACACACAAAATAACTAAAAACTAAATATAACTAACTAACTAAATATAAAAAACTAAACTAGATATAAAAACAATAAGAAACAAACATCAATTTATATAAAAAATTGAGCCTAAATCGCTGCGCTCGCAGGGTAGAGTGCCCAAGAGACTGGCGGCATTTCCGCGTTGAATGGCCAAGCTAAGCCTTTGGCCAAAATGCGCACCAGCCCTTGGATCCCCTGAGGCGTCGATTAGGCGTGCGGAGATCTCTTTATACAACTGACGAGCTTCCGCACCCCAAGGCCCCAAGGTCTCCACGGCAAAAGGAGCAAAAATATAGGGCTCTCCCAAAGCCGCATACTTTCGCTTCTTATTGGCTTCGGCCGTCGCCGCAGCTGCGCCAGCCTTACGAGCAGTCGCTCGTATATGAGATGGAGCAACAGTATCTACGCATGTTGCATCCCATACGAGCGACCGCCCGTTAAAATTAGGAATTAACTTTGGAGATTTAGATGCTAGTGGTGTAAATTTTTGTGGGCAAAATGGTAGGTCATTGTGAGCATCGTGGAGATGTTCAGGATATTCCAAATAAATTTCCAAGATATAACCATATTGTGAGTCATCGGGTACACTAAGAATATTAAGTTCATTAATTTCAGATTGGTTCATTAACGTTAAATCTGAATAGGGTAAATAAGAGCGCATAGCATAACCACACAAATTATTACAATCTATATACAGCAAATAGTTATCGGGTAAGGATGAATTATTATTATCCAAATATTTATTACTAGCTGAAGCCCGCGACTTCGTTCGCGTGCACTTTTTGTCTCTGGAAAATGCTCATCAGCCTGAACAACTTTTACTAAGGCGACATTTTTATATCTCTAATAGTTTAGCTGGACAATTATGGTTCTGCATCAGGCGTTTCATTTTCCAAAATCATTTATACCCTATATGTTGCCCAGGCTTAATAGCTATATAACAAAAAAAGTTGTATTCAAATCCGTCCAGTATTTCCGGAGATTAGCGTGTACAAACAGACAAACAGACAAACAGACAAACAGACAAACAGACATACAGACAAACAGACAAACAGACAGTCATTTTTTTTTAATTCTTACTCTCTTACTCTGTCTTCATTTAATGTACAGACACACTTTTTTTACTGTTTTATTATATGTATAGATATAGATGTATAGATTTGCCTTTGCATATCTGGTAGACCACAAATAGATTCCTCCACGAATACCCTGTTGTATCATGCGTATAATTTCTAGGTCGTTTATAAGTTGAAGTTTTTTTTAGTTATCAATAACATTGCATCAAAACTTAAAGTCGGTGCTGTTAGATAAAATGCTGGGTCTAATTTATAATTTGTTTTACAAGTTATACGGAAATTTTGAAAAACATCTGCCAGTAAAATTACATCTGTTTTTAGGTATAATTCCGTGTATTCACCGAGATCTTTTAAACAAAATGTTCACTGGTGGCAGTGTCTACAATTTTCGGTTTCGCCCTGATGGGCCCTGTCTTTGAACATGACTCCATGGAGGAGCCAACAGTTCTCGCGAATGCGTCTTTGGCCAAGACCATGCAAAGGTTTTGGGAGGTGGAGGAGCCACCTATGGTCTCCAGGACGGATCCGGCCCACGCAGAATGTGAGGCCTTTTATCAGGCAAATACGGAAAGATTGTCTTCCGGTCGGTTGGTAACTAGGTTACCTGTTGGCGCAGAGAGCTGAGATTACGTAATGTTGTACAAGTCCGGCAATCCCACCGGCAACAAATAAACACACAAACAAACCTACACAGTCTGCTACCACCCTAGATACAGTCCAGGGAACCTCCTAACCTAATTATAACCTAAACTTACATACAAAGAGAACTAATTAAAAACTAATTAAAAATGAGGAACAACTTATGATAACACAGTATCTATATTGTCTTTAGGCCGCCCTGAGAAGATCTCACCCGGCTTCTTCGTCGATCCCGAAGTCCTCTTCGGGGTTGGCAACGGTTTTGGGTCCCTCCACGGGTCCCAAGTCAGTGGTGAAGGAAATTGGGTCCCTATGCCCACCCTGAGCTCAAATGTCGCCCCAAACGAATATGTCGAACGGATATATCACTAATTCACCACCGCACAATAAGATTTCATCTTCTTCATTGCAATTTTTATATTAAGTACATAACCTAATAGCGGAACATGACATGCGGTGTCCCTCGCTCCGATTCAAACATTTATCACTATTTATACGTCCAGTTTTATCAATATCACCAGAATTAGTCCATTTTAGTCAATTTACAAATACTTCCGTTCCACACGGGCGATAGGTTAGAACAACACGTTTTTAACATTGACACATATACTGTTTTTATACGTACGGCGAACTATTTCCGGCTCCACGCCGTTCAAACAAATTGGGCACTCAAAAACAAACAATAATTAGTTATTTAGCGATAATTCTTCCACGAAATACACGCTATATACCAAGGACAAAAATGCGGGCATCGGCTATCTCTCGCGACGGGACAGCGAACCAGTAATAATGGCGTCCACTTAGGGATGTGACGCAGTTCGAGTGATGCGACACCGATTGATTTATCGCTAAATCGATATATCTTGCCCGTTTGTGGAGATCCCACGCAGATGGCGCTAGTCTCCTAACAATAAGTACTTTTATTAAAAACATCCCCCCGTCCCGGTCTGAGAAGCAGACCACTAGCTTATTCTACGGGGAGGCGAGAGAGAGAGGACACGGCTCTCCGCAGAACCGAACCCTCAACCAACACCTCAGCCACTCGCGGAGTTCCGTCTCCGCCAAAAATCAAACGCAAAATGCGCCCTCGGCGCCAAAGTAATGATGGCAGATTTGCCTCTTTTAACAATACCAAATCTCCCTCCCTGGGTGGCTCAGTCCTGTCTGTCCATTTCACTCTTTGTTGCAACAAATGCAAATATTCAAGAGACCAGCGAGCCCAAAAGTTTTGGCTCATTTGCTGTAACATTTGAAAACGTGACAACCGCGATGTACGTTCATCCCTCCACGGGTATTCGGGTAGGGCATTCAAAGGCCCTCTCACCAAAAAATGACCAGGAGTGAGGACTTCCAAGTCATTTGGGTCCTGAGATAATGGACAGAGAGGACGAGAGTTGAGGACCGCCTCAACTTTACAAAATACTGTGGCCAGCTCTTCAAACGTTAGAACTGTTTCCCCTAAAATGCGGCGGAGGTGGGTCTTTGCCGATTTCACAGCGGCTTCAAAAATCCCTCCCCAATGAGGGCAATTTGGGGGGCTGAACCTCCATGTTATCCCCCTTTGGGCAGCAATTTGACTTAAACTATTACAATTCTTATCAATAAATTCACAAACATTCTTAATATAATTTACAGTACCCTTATAATTTGTGCCGTTGTCGGAGCGAATGAGTGAAGGTAGACCTCTACGCGACACGAAACGATCTAACGCAGCGACGAAGGCTTCCGTAGTCAAAGCTGACACCACCTCCAAGTGGACAGCCTTGGTAACCAAACAAACAAATACACATAAATACCCCTTCACGATCCGGGCATTACAAAGGGTGGTCATTTTGACCGAATAGGGTCCTGCAAAATCGGTAACAACACCGTCAAACGGCCTCCTAGGCCGGATACGATCAGCAGGCAGATCACCCGTCTGCGGCTGCATCGTAGATGCTCTTACTCTATAACAAGAGATACATCGAAACACTTTTAACTGCTCTTCGGGCTGACAAAATCCAATATTCTCGCTGCAAAATAGCCAACAACGCACTGCACCCTGCATGAGCGTTCCGAATGTGTCGATCAGACACCAAAAGTTGCACCAAGGATCCGCCCTTGGGCAATAACAAAGGATGGCGGCTCCCAAACGGAAGGTCCGCCTTCCGGCCCGTCCACCAACCCGAAGAAGCCCATCTGAGTCGATGAAAGGGTTCAAACGAGCGACCGCGCCCTTCAACTTAGCGCGTCCCTTGCGCAAAATACAAAATTCCGTCTCAAAACGTTCGGTCTGCACGAACAACAACGCGCTCCGGCGCTCTTCAGCACTTGCTATCGATTCCAATCGTTTTGCCTGGGGATTCCGACAATTATGAATGAAGCGCTTAATCCAACTGGTAACACCCAGAAGCTTCTCCAAACTACTATACCGCGCAAGCAACCAATCCGGTTCTGAAGTCGTTCCAGCGACTGCAGTATGTACACGTAGCCCAGGCAAAATTTGTGCTGTTCCATCAGTCTTACAGACAGGCCAAGAAGTTTCTGGTCCCAATAACCACTCTGGGCCCCACCAGAGCGGGTGTGAAGTCAACTCGGGAGCCGTGCACCCACGGGAAGCACAGTCCGCTGGGTTAAGCTCTCCCGGCACGTGTCTCCAAATTATATCAATTCCGATATTCTGTATTTGGGAAACCCGGTTTCCCACAAAAACCTCTAAGGTATGTGGGGCCGCGCACAGCCATGCGAGGGCGATCTGACTATCCGATCAGGCGAAGATATTCCGTATTTCGACCGTGGCCGCAAACTCACGTGCAACGTGACTCAACAATTTAGAAAGAAGATCAGCCCCGCTCAATTCTAATTTTGGGATAGTCAGCCTAGTCCTGATGGGAGCAACCTTGCTCTTAGCCAACAAAAGCGAGACATTGACCCGGCCATCGGCGTCAACTGTCCGCAATCCGCATATATACTGACGCGGCGTAGCCCCGCTCCGACGCGTCGTAAAAGCCATGAAGGCTGGCTTGAAACTTCCCAGGTGGCAATATTCGTTGAGGCAAGGCAATCCGATTGACTTCCTCAATCGACGAAAACCATTCGAGCCAATCATCCAGTGTTGACCCGGTCAGCGGCTCGTCCCACGAGAGGCCCAAGGTCCAAAGTCGCTGCAGAAGACACTTCGCAGAAAATATCACTGGGCTTATCCAACCGTTTGGATCAAACATACTAGCTATCATAGAGAGCACCGTTCTCTTAGTCCAGGCCTTTGGTACCTCCAAATCCACTTGGAAGGTAAAAATGTCCGTTAGCGGTTGGTACTTCATGCCCAGCACCGCTATCATTTTGGGATCATCCACATCCGCAAACAAGTGAGGGTTCTGTTGGTGATCCTCCGGGATCCCTTCTAGAACTCTAGGCTCATTGTACAACCATTTACGCAACTCATAGCCACCTGACTTGAGAATTGCAATCTATTCGTCCCGCAGTAAGAGGGCCTCCTCAACACTTTGGGCTCCAGTGCAGACGTCGTCAACGTACAAGTCACGTGACAGCACGGAAGCTCCACGGGGAAAGCGGGTCCGTTCCCGCTCGGCCAATTCAAGCAATGACCTGATGGCGATGTAGGGGCTACATTTCAAACCGTACGTATTTGTATTCAGTTCATACGCCGCTTCGCCACGCGACGCCTTTGTTCTACTGGCAGCCGCTGCCAGTCCCTACATTGTGGTAGGCTGTGACCTTTCCGGCCACACTGCAGACAGTTCGCGTCCCTCGCGAATGCTGCCGTATTAACCACCCGAGCACCAGCTCCACGTGGTGACGGTGGCTGTGCTTGTCTGGGATTTCCTCGCCATGAGGGTCCCAAGGCTCCGCGCTCTGGCGCCCTAGATGGCGCTGGTTCCGGCATGGAACTCTCCGCGGCCCTGGCCTCAAACTCCAAAAACTTATACAAGTCGGAAAAGGTAGGTAGGGTATTGCTGTCCCGCTCAGCATTCTCGCGTACGAAACGCGAGCGAATATCGTTGGGCAGTTTGCCCAACATGATGTGCACCAACAAAAATGACCACTGGTCCACCGGTAGTCCCAAAGTACGCAGCGCGTTACAGGCCACTGTAACGGGCGTTAGTAATTAATTGGAGGCGCAGTTGTGCCCGATTGGCCACCCGAGGCAGGGCCAATAGCTGCGCCGCATGTGCATCGACCAACAGCCGAACGTTCTGGTAACGAGAGTTCAGCAGCTCCCAGGCCGTGTCATACTGATCATCATCCACACGGAGCTGCTGGATGAGCGACCGCGCTTCATCCTCCAATGTGAAGAGAAGGTACGCCATTTTCTGCGGCTTCGTTAAGTCGTGTCTCGAGTCGACCAACGACTCGAACATGTTCTTGAAGGCCACCTACTCTTCCATCCTACCCCCAAAGTGGGATAGCTGAAGGGTGGGAAGCCGACCAGTTACCGCTGGCCCTTCCGGTCCACCGGATGTGCGAGGGGCGGGGCCGCCCGCCTGTCTCGCTCTAATTTGTGTGGCCCTCTCCACGATGTCATCGTGAAAGGCCAGAATCTGGTCAAAGTCCTTGAGATGACCTGCCCAGACCTCTGGGTCCAACTGAGCTGCTTCGGTAAGCACCGTCATGGCTGTTTCCATATTGGCCAATCGCGTACGGAGCTGTTCCACTCGCTCCAGGGGCCTTACTCCATAATGTTATCGACGACAGTCGTCCGTCATACGAGCAGTTCAAGGCAATCCATAACACATACGCGATGACGTCGTCGATCGCTTTAGAATGGACTAAAGACGGGACTAAACTACTTTGACAGATAAATAGCTTAAACGGTACTCGATAAGAGTCAAAATGTCAACTTGACAGCACGTGAGTCGACCGAAAATGCCCCCCGTCCCACCCCGCATCATACCCCGCCAATGTCAACTCTTAGTGACGAACGTCGTCGCGGCGATACGGCTTTGGGCTCTTATTGGCTAGTTAGAACGCGATGACGGCGTCGATCGCTTTAGAACGGACTAAAGACGGGACTAAACTACTTTCACAGATGAATAGCGTAAACGGTACTCGATAAGAGTCAAAATGTCAACTTGACAGCACGTAAGTCGACCGAAAATGCCCCCCGTCCCACCCCGCATCATACCCCGCCAACATCAACTCTTTTAGTTACGGACCTCGTCGCGCCGATATGGCTTTGGGCTCTTATTGGCTAGTTCGGAAGTCTAATTATATGTAGTCGGCATATCCATCGAACAGCTGTAAACGTAGTGACTATATTCTCTTTGAGCTGTGGCTATATTATTTAGTATCCCTTAGCCCCCTTAGCACAAGTTTAATGGTCCTACCTAGCTCAATCAGTGTGATTTATTACTATATAACTATTTACCTAAGTAGCAGTTACTTTAATTATTGTATCTTTATCGAACAATAAAAATTGTTCGAGGACATAAACATAACCTAACCTAAAGGATGCTCCGGAACTTCACGAGGTCTCAAAGGTAAGCAATTTGTGAATTTTGTTTATTAAAAAAAGTATAATATATATGCCTACTTAGCCTCATACCTAAATTGCCTCATACAATTTTCTATATTTTTACAGATATTAATTATTGCTCTTGCATTTTATGCAAGGGCCGTTGCCAGAAGGATGTGGATGTGGCCAAGGTTGCCATCATGGCGAAGCAGTCAGCAAGTACGCTATGGCGAAAATAGCCATGCTTTTATTTGGCATTAATATGGAGGATATAAATCATCTGGGCCGAGAATATTACTAGGTATGTAAGCACTACGCTTTTTATCACTATATACTGACTTTGTTTACATCACACTTCGAATGGGCGTGAGCCATCATGGCTGTAGCTGAAATTACGGATGTGAAGTTGGATCCAATGTCAACTAATTAAAATTGTCGCGTAGAACGATAAGTGATAATAACAATGTCAACGTCACAAATTCAAACTAGGAGAATTCATCTAAAGGGAAATTTCATCACTCACGTCAGCACACGATTGGCCTAGCGGTCTTGGTGTTGGACTGTGAATCCATAGACCCCAGGTTCAAATCACAGTCATGTATAGTGTTTTTGAAGTTTTGTAAGAAGTTTCTAGATAACTCTAGATTAAGTTGGAATGAAAATACGGGCCAGATATAAAAGAAGACAAAAGAAAATGTATGACTTGAGTTTAGAACTTTGATGCGATATTGTTCGCACCCGGGGGGTATATAAGCGGAACAAGGCGCGGCCTACGCCAGTTTAGTTTGGAAGTAAAATCCGAAGAAGGAAGAAGGAAGAAGAAAAGGAAGAAAAGTAAAAGTGGAAGTAGTGAGTAAAAAGTGAAGTGTAATAGTGAGTGAAGAAAAGTGTTCAGTGCAGTAAATACGCGCGAGTGACGTTTCCGCGCGTGAAAGTACAGTGACGTTTACGCGTGTGACAGTGCAGTGACATTACCGCGCGTGACAGTGCAGTGACGTTTCCACGCTCAAGACAGTGCAGTGACGTTTCCGTGTGTGTGACAGTACAGTGACATTCCCGCGTGTGTGCCTGTGACAACCGTAAGTACCCTAGATTAATAAATAAAGGCACTATCCCATAGGATTGGTGTTTCCTTTCCTATCCCCAACCCACTCTCGTGACAATTGGTGTCAGAAGTGGGATAGGAAAGATGCCGATCGTGCCTAGAAATGAGAGAGGGGTAACCACTCGAGCGGTAGCTGCAGAGGCAGAGGAACAGTTGCTCGACGAGTCCAATTCTGGGGGCGCTGCAACCACATCAGTGGCCGTCCCACCAGCCACTTCAGTGGAAATGAACGCCTTCCTGCAGCAGATTACTGTTATGATGCAGGAACAAGCACGCCATCAGGAGGAGCAAGCACGCCGCCAGGAGGAGCACATGCGTGCACTTCAGGAGGAACAAGCACGCCGTCAAGAGGAGCAAGCACGCCGCCAAGAGGAGCACATGCGTGCACTTCAGGAGGAACAAACACGCCGTCAAGAGGAGCAAGCACGCCGCCAGGAGGAGCACATGCGTGCACTTCAGGAGGAACAAGCACGCCGTCAAGAGGAGCAAGCACGCCGCCAAGAGGAGCAAGCACGCCGCCAGGAGGAGCAGCTTCAGTCCTTTTCCAAAGATGTTTAGGCTGCGTTTCGGGCTGCCACAGCCCGGATGGATGATTTCGAGAAGGAAGTTGCAAAAGTAAAAGAAGAAGTTGCAGAAGTAAAAGGGACGCTTCAACAGCTTGGTAAGGAAGTGAAACTTCTCAAAATATCTGGACCTGTCACTAGCTCTATGGTTGCCCCTTTAACCAAAAATTTTAAGGTGCCACCCTACGACGGTAAATCCTCCTGGACTGCCTTTAAACTACAGTTGGAGACAATCAAAAAGGCTAGCCACTGGGATGAACAAGAGGCACAGTCTGCATTGGCTCTAGCCCTTCGAGATGATGCTCTCTCCGGTTTGGAAGCAGTAGGCACTGGAAAGAAAGAGGTCACCTTCGATGAACTCATAGATGCTCTGGAAGCCAGATACGGAGATGGTCACCTGGAGCATGTATACAGGGCGCAACTCAAAGATCATTGTCAGCGGGTTAGCGAGACCTTACAACAATGGTCTTTTGAAGTGGAAAGACTGGTGCGCAAGGCATATCAATCATCGCCATCCGTCGTGGAGGAGATGCTCTTGCAGGTTTTCATTGATGGAATACGGGATCCCAAAGTCAGGGCGACTGTGCGACTGGGTCATCACAAAACCTTGAAAAAAGCAGTGGCTAACGCTTTAGAAGTAGAAGCGGTGCGATATGACTCACGAGCTCAGAGGCTACAGGAAGTTGTAGGCACAGAAAACAGTAATCGACGACCCTACAATCCGATGTGCTATGAGTGTGGAGAACGGACCCATATTCGTAGCACTTGCCCGAACGTACGTACGTGAACGTACAGCTTTTCGATGTCAGGTGGATGCGGCAGTTTCGACATCGGAGCAGCCCCAGGAAAAACTTGACAAGGCTACGGCTGCGGGGTGGACGCTGGCCGGAAGTATTAAATCCCCAGAAATTGTTGAGAAGCAGACAAGCGATGGAAATACTTTAGTGATAGACGGTTTAGTCAATGGGAAACCTTGCCAGTTGACGATAGACACCGGAGCGTCACGGACAGTCATCAGCAACCACAGACTTAAGGATATTGGAGGTCGGTATATTCAAGCGAATAAAAATCTCACGTTAACAACTGCTACCGGTCAACGAATATCATCCCAAGGAGAAAAGATTGTAGCCATCAAGATCGGGGCAACACTTTATTGGCAGAGAGTGATTATCGCAGGCATCTCCGACGATTGCATTATTGGTTTAGACTTTCTACAAAATCATCAGTGCAATATTGACTTGAAAAATGGTGTTCTAAAACATGGCAATGAGGAAATTCCGATGAAAGGAGGAAATTTTGGTAAGGTGTTATGTTTGAGGGAAACTATCCTTAACCCAAGATTCCAGACGACGGTCCCTGTTATACTACCGCCAAATAATAGTAGCGCACCACGAAGATGTGCCATTATAGATGGAGAAATCTCAGACGTACCATGGATTCCGGCCAGAACCTTAGTGGGAAGTGGCCAAGTTGCGTTGGTACCTGTTCTCAACCCTCATGACGTAGCGCAAACACTACGTAAGGGAACAGTTATCGGAAACTGTGATGAAGTAGTCTGGTTGAGAAAGTGTGAAGAGGGACAACAGCGAAAAATAACAAATCGGGAAGAAAATGTAGCAAAGCTTCTGGAGGGTTGCAAGGGCAATCTTACTAAATTGCAATTAATAAAAGCAAGAAATTTCTTGTTGAAATATAGCAATTTATTCTCTAAAAATGATGGAGATATTGGCAGAACCGATTTGGTAAAACATAAAATTGATACCGGGGATACAACACCTATTCGGCAGAGACCAAGACCTGTTCCTTTTGCCCGTGAGCAGGAAGTTGAGGACATGATCCAAGAGATGAAGAAGAACGGCGTGATAGAACCTTCATCAAGCCCATGGTGCTCTCCGATTGTGTTAGTAAAGAAGAAGGATGGATCGACTAGGTTCTGTGTAGACTATCGGCGATTGAACGATGTAACTAAAAAGGACAGTTACCCACTTCCAAGAATCAATGACACTTTGGATTCACTTTGTGGCATGACTTGGTTCTCTACTCTTGATTTAAAAAGTGGGTATTGGCAAGTAGATTTGGATCCTAAGGATAAAGAGAAGACTGCGTTTTCAACCGGCAAGGGTTTATGGCAGTTCAAAACTATGCCATTTGGACTATGTAACGCGCCAGCAACATTTGAAAGGTTGATGGAACATATGCTGGCAGGTATGCTAGGAGAAACCTGTTTGGTCTATTTGGATGACATCATTATAATGGGGAGAGATTTTGATGATTATCTCAAGAAGCTTGAAAGTGTGTTTTCAAGACTACAGGGTGCAAATTTTAAGCTAAGTCCAAAGAAATGTTCATTTTTCCAACGTCAGGTCAACTACTTGGGACACGTTATTTCGGAACAAGGTATTGCAACTGACCCATCTAAAATAAGTGCAGTAAAAGATTGGCCAACGCCAACAGATAAGACACAGGTGCGAGCATTCTTGGGTCTATGCTCTTACTATAGAAGATTCGTAAAAGGGTTTTCCGATATCGCTAAGCCTTTACATCGGTTGACTGAAAAGAAACGAGCATTTTCTTGGGATGAAGATTGTGAGCAAGCTTTTCAGTACCTCAAAATGCGTCTATGTGAAACCCCTATCCTCGGATATCCTGACATGGAAGGCAAGTTTATTGTGGACGCTGACGCAAGTAACACCGGAATTGGAGGTGTTCTATCTCAACAGAGAGGAGATCAGGAAGTAATAATCGCCTACTTCAGCAAATCTCTTTCAAGGCCAGAGAGAAATTACTGCGTAACTCGCAGAGAATTGTTGGCTGTGGTCAAGACATTGCAACATTTTAAGAAATATTTGCTTGGTCGCAAATTTCTGATAAGGACTGATCACGCTGCATTAAAATGGTTATTGGAATTCAAAAATCCTGAAGGGCAGGTAGCCAGGTGGATTGAGCTACTCCAAGAGTTTATGTTTGAAATTGAACATCGAGGAGGAAAGAGTCATGGCAATGCGGATGCTCTGTCTCGAAGACCTTGCCTGGAGGGCTGCAAGCATTGCAATCGGCAGGAAGAGAAGGAAAAAGTAAACATCCGGCTAATCCGTACTGATTCCATAGATGAAAATTGGACTGACGACGCCATGAAAAAGGCTCAGGAAGATGATAAAGACTTTCAGCCACTATTGAACTGGCTAAGAAGTGGAACTAAACCAAAATGGTCAGAAGTGGACAAATACAGTACGGCTACAAAGAGTCTTTGGGCGCAATGGGACAGCCTGGTGCTACATAATGGATTACTCTACCGAAAATGGGATAGTACCCAAGGTAAAGATTGCCATCTACAATTGGTCGTCCCCAGAGAGAAGATAAGGGAGATTTTAAAAACATTTCACGACGGTACTTCCGGTGGACACCTGGGGATAAGAAGAACTCTCACAAAAATTAAAGAACGTTTTTACTGGTTACACTGCTGAGATGATGTAGAAGACTGGTGCCGTAAATGTCAGAGTTGTGCGGCAGTTAAGGGACCACAGACTAGAAGCAGCAGCAGAATGCTGGCAACCGGTACATTTTGGTAGATATGGACTACTTCACGAAATGGCCTGAAGCATTTGCACTACCTAATCAGGAGGCTACCACTGTAGCGACAAAGCTTGTTAATGAAGTATTCTGTAGATTTGGTGTGCCATTGGAGATGCACAGTGATCAGGGACGAAACTTTGAGTCACAAGTATTCCGAGAAGTCTGTGTAATCATGGGAATCCATAAGACTCGGACGACGCCGTATCGCCCGCAGTCAAATGGAATGGTTGAGAGGTTTAACCAAACATTGGAACGGCATGTGGCAAAAGTAGTAGAAAGCCATCAGAAAAACTGGGACGAGTATATTGTGCTATTCCTCCTATCTTATAGGACTGCTGTGCATGAGACCACTACAGTCACTCCAGCATATGCCAATTTTGGAAGAGAATTGAAATTGCCAGCTGAATAGCTGCCAGCCCAAAAGGAATAACCGAGTACGCTAATGACCTTCGGATTAAGATGATTGACGTCTATGAGCAGATTAGAGAGGCTGGGCTCAAAGCTAGCGAACGGATGAAGACTTAGCTTCGAGGAAGGAACACTGGTCTGGCTTCATAATCCGGTGAGGCGAAAAGGGAAATCTCCAAAGCTACAACCAAGTTGGGAAGGACCTTACAAAATTGTCACCAGAATTAACGATGTGACCTACCGAATTCAGCGTAATCCTCGCAGTCCTCTCAAAATAGTTCATGTGGATCGATTGGCACGTTATCATGGAAGCAATAATGATCGGGACGATCATGTCTCGAGAGGGGGCAGTGTCGCGTAGAACGATAAGTGATAATGACAATGTCAACGTCACAAATTCAAACTAGGAGAATTCATCTCAAGGGAAATTTCATCACTCACGTCAGCACACGATTGGCCTAGCGGTCTTGGTGTTGGACTGTGAATCCATAGACCCCAGGTTCAAATCACAGTCATGTATAGTGTTTTTGAAGTTTTGTAAGAAGTTTCTAGATAACTCTAGATTAAATTGGAATGAAAATACGGGCCAGATATAAAAGAAGACAAAAGAAAATTTATGACTTGAGTTTAGAACTTTGATGCGATATTGTTCGCACCCGGGGGGTATATAAGCGGAACAAGGCGCGGCCTACGCCAGTTTAGTTTGGAAGTAAAATTCGAAGAAGGAAGAAGGAAGAAGAAAAGGAAGAAAAGTAAAAGTGGAAGTAGTGAGTAAAAAGTGAAGTGTAATAGTGAGTGAAGAGAAGTGTTCAGTGCAGTAAATACGCGCGAGTGACGTTTCCGCGCGTGACAGTACAGTGACGTTTACGCGTGTGACAGTCCAGTGACATTACCGCGCGTGACAGTGCAGTGACGTTTCCACGCTCAAGACAGTGCAGTGACGTTTCCGTGTGTGTGACAGTACAGTGACATTCCCGCGTGTGTACCTGTGACAACCGTGAGTACCCTAGAGTTATAAATAAAGGCACTATCCCATAAGATTGGTGTTTCCTTTCCTATCCCCAACCCACTCTCGTGACAATATTTAAATTGATGAATACATGTACTTTTTGCTATCTAGCTAGTGATACAAATAAACATTATTATAATCATTTTTAATGGCTTTTTTCACCTCCACTCCACCAAAAGGCAAAAAGTGGCTTTTGGCTCTTATGATAGCCCTATGGCTCTGTCACCCCTGTTATTTCAGTTGTACAGAACTTGTGGCTGGTCCAGCAGGTTCCGTGGCATATTTCTGCACTGATGCTGCACTTTACTTGTTATTATGGTTAAATTGAGCATTTTGAACTAAATGAGATGTGCCGAGCTGTGAATATGACAGAGTACATCACATTTAAATCTTAAAGAATGTACTCTCTTAAACAGGATAATCTGATATATTGGTATACAATTATTTCAGGTTTTCAAGAAGAGACGTGATGATGACATAGTGTACAACAATTTGTCTAAAATGATGAATAGTATCATGCCCGGTGTGAAGATATTTATACCACCTCATTCCTCTACAGGAAGAATATAGGTAACAGAATGAACAAGAAGAAGAGCAATAACCAGCCAGAATCTGACTGTTTTCATCCATAGTCCATTCTTTTTGATTACATTGTGCCTTATTTATTATCTACTTACTGGTTTTTACCATTTCATATTATGGACTTTAAATAAAACAATATATTACAAAATAGTTTTGTTTTTCATTCACCAAAGAAGCCACTTTTTACATCAAAGTACATTTTGTTCATGATAAGTTATTTCTCTGCAATGTCTGAAACTATTTATAAATGTATATACATAAAATAAAAAATAATCATTATTCAACGGGCTACATTGTTCTGCAGATCTGACAGAAAGAATTATACAATAAACCTAGGTTAGTAGGTAATGTTAAGTAAACATTATGTACAGACAAAGCATTATGTGTTTTGTGGCTTGAAAGTAGACAGAGCCCAATGCCAAAAAACTTAAAGACCACTTTTAGCATTGTGATGGGCGAGAAGATGGCAAAAGGAATCAAAATAGTAATATACCTAAATCACTTTACAGGCAATGTGCCTATACATAGACACATTGCCTGTAAAGTGATTTAGTTTCTACCATTCTTTTGATTGGCTCTTATGGTCTGAGCTAGAAAAGAAGCAGCTGGTACATTCCTAGTTTTTCCTATCTTCGACCAGCGTGGACCGTGGAGGAGAGAGTCTTCACAACAAACTAAAACACAAGACTTAGTAGGCAGACATATCTTTAAATTATTTTCATGTAAGCAATGCATCTAATTGCACATGATTGTGTTTTTATTAGGTACTGTCTATTCCACCTAGTTATTGTTACAATTTAGAGTACGTAACTTACAAGAAATTTAGGCGTTGAAACATAATTTGTTTTAAAAAATACACAACACTTCCACAATAAATGTAGGGGGTGGGTCCAAATGAAATAGCCGATTTTTGGAAAAAACTCACAATTACTTTTATTTAAATAAAAGATTAAATCTTGGCGCAACAACAACATTCAAGTAATCTTTATTCGTTTGTTCTTCTCTTCGTACACCAGATGGCATGTTTTTGTGACGTTCCAAACCTACGTTTATCAGTTTTAGTTAGAAGTGCGTTCCGAACACAAAAATCCTATATCTTCGGCCATCCTGGAATTCAGTCTGGCCTCAGACTGAACAAGTTTACAAATACAAAACTAACTGCTATGTCGACATTTGAAGGGCTAAAGAACTAAGTATCATGTAATTGAATTTACAGTAAGTACCCATTTAGGTATTTGAAAATGCTAAAGTTAACACAAACCTATTTCTTACTTGAATTTAACTAATATTTAAATATACTACTTTACCTATCTTACAGTCTTTTCTTTTGAATAATACACGTTACTGACATTACATAATATGGATTACCTAATCTTCAACATCATAGTACTGAACAAAGATAACATTAAATAAAAGCTGAATTTTATTTTTTTTGTCACAGACAGTAGGTATACAAATTATTAAGTACACAGAGCAGAAGCTTAAACGAAATAAACGGGGTTATTTACCAATAGAAAATTAGAAGAGAAACAACAACGATCATCATATTAAATGTTACCATTCTAAATGAAACTACAATCATATAAACTAGAATTGTGACACTAATGGGCAAAAATAGTTGCCAAACATCATACAGTAAATTAGTAAAACAGAGGTTAAGTTGAATCAAGGCCAACATTTCATAAAATCTACTTCAGTCGTAGTTCTTATAGGTCCGTCCTTACCTCTATTTACTTTCTCCACCTCATATCTGTCCTTCCCCAATTCCTTGGTAACGCGATAAGGACCATAAAATTTTGGCTTGATTTTTAAAGCATTCCCGTACTGAGTCCTTTGAATTGCTACGAGGTCTCCTTTCTTATACTTCCGCCCTTCTTTTCGGTTCTTGTTGTACGTTCTTTTGTTCTCTTCCTGGATTCTTAATATTTGTGCCTTAGCCTCACTTCGTGCTTCATCTCTCCTCTGCATGAATTCTTGTCTACTTTCTTCTTCTAAGTATTCCAGTATTTTAAAATCCTCTTTCTGCTTCATCTTGACCCCTGTTAAAAGCTCAAATGGTGTGGTATTGATCGCTCTCTGGTACGTGCTGTTTATGAATCTCTGCACTTGACTGACATGTTTATACCAATGCCCCGGCTCTTCTACACACATTTTTGTCAGTATGGAAATGATAATCCGATTCATTCGTTCCACTTAGCCATTCCCACGAGGCATTCCAGTCGCTATAGTAATATGGGTTATAGATTCCTCTTCACAATATTTTTGAAACTCGTTCCCTGTGAAAGCTGTTCCACGATCCGTAATTATCCTTCGTGGGTTGCCATAATCTTTCTGGTGTAATCTCAACTTATCAATGGTCTCCTTTGCCGAGACCGTCTTAACAGGATAAATCCATACAAACTTAGTATATCCATCAATGATGGTCAAAATGTAGTTGTACATCTTCTTGGTCATTTCCATGGGTCCCAGATGATCGCAATGTAGTGTATCCAATGGTAGGTCACCCTCATCTATTGGATTTATGAGGCCTTCTTTTTTGCCGGACTTTCTGGTAGCCAATAAACATGGGACATATGTAGAAATCACTTTATCAATTTTATTCTCCAACTCTGTAATATAATACTCGTCTTCGATCATATGCTTTATCTTCTTTTTTCCAAAATGTCCCATTCCGTGTGCTCTCTTGATAATTTCCATATCCAAAACATCAGGTACAACCAACTTTTTCTGTTCACCTTTGTAAAGAACTCCGTTCTCCAAGAAATAATCTTTATATTCTTTTTCTGATACTATATCTCTCAAAATCTTCAGTTTATCATCTTCTTCTTGGGCTTTCTTTACTCTAGCATGTAACTCTACATTGATGAGACAAATATGTCGGCTTAAAGCATCTACATGTTGCATCTTATCACCTGTCCGGTGTTCTATTGTATAGTTGAAATCCTGCAGGTAGAGAATCCATCGAGCAACTTTTGCTGGAACATCTTTTTTATTCATTGTTTTCTGAAAGGCTTCACAATCTGTAATGATTTTGAAATTAATTCCAATTAGATATCGTCTGAATTTCTTTACACCTATTACTGCTAGTGCTTCAAGTTCGTAGCTACTAACTACACTTTTGTAGCAGTTCTGTGGTCTTCCTGCTCATATAATGCACTGGATGCAAACTTCCATCATGTGAATCTCGCTGCAACAAGATTGCCGCATAGCCATATTTAGATGCATCAGTATGCAATTCTGTGTCTAATTGTATATTGAATATCTATAAAACGGGTTCTCTACATAATATAGACTTTAATTCTTCAAAAGCTTGACGTTGCTCTTCTTCAAAACGAAATTCACCTTCAAGCATGTCACTTAGTGGTTTTGCAATTATTGCATAGTTTTGGATAAATTTTTTAAAATATGATGTAAGTCCAATAAAGCTATGAACCTCTTTCAGAGTTTTAGGTATTGGATATGTTTTCACCGCCTTGATTTTTTCCGTTGAAGGCTTTACAGTCCCATTGGAAATAATGTGGCCTAAATATTCAACAAGATCAAGACCTTTGAAGAACAAGAACAAGAACAAATCCTTCAAGACCTTTGAAGGATTTGACATTTCTTCCAATTAATTTCTAACCCATATTCATATATTTATGAATATTAAAATAATACCTCTTCTAATTAAATCGGCAAATATTATGTTAATATATCGTGTGAAGTACTTGAGACAAATAGAAATACCAAATGGTGATCGCAGGAATTCAAAATGACCCTCCGGATTACTTGTTACGAAGGCGGTATATTTAATAGACTCTTCTTCTACTGGTAAATGAAAAAAACCATTTTTCAAATCTAAAGTACTAAAAACTTTTACCTTGCTCAACTTGTCTATGTGATCATCTATGACAGGTAATAGGTATTCGTCTTTCACCATCTTCTGATTTATTTTTCTATAATCTACGCAGACACGAATTCCTCCATCCTTCTTCCGCACCAACACTAATGGACTTGCATATTCCGAGTAACTTGGACGGATTATTCCCTTATCCAACCATTCATCGATTTGTTGTTTAACTGCTTCTTCCTCTGCCAAAGCCATCTCCGAGGTCGTTGCCTTGCCAGAATGTCATCCTTCAATATTATTTTAAGTTTTTATTGGAGCTTCTTTTGTTTTTAAAGGCTTATAATCATTCATTATATGTTGTACCGCTGGACAAAGATCATCATAGCTGGAAAATAAACATATTTTATTTAAGTAAGAACTATCATAGTACTGCGGCCTTACTTCAACCAAACCTCCGTCGAAAACCGTAATGGTATTGACCAAAAATGCCTGACCCAGAATTAAATCATACGGAATTACATTGTTAGGTACTATATGGAAACAGACATTGTAACTGTGATGATCAATAACCACGTTTACGTTGAATTTACCTATCGAAAATACTTTACAAAAACCTAACCCGGTAAGTAACATTTTTTCAGGTTTCTATGTCAAATTTAACTTCGTAAACATTTCAAAACTGATTAAATTTAAATCACTGTCCGTATCTATCAAACTATTAACTAAAATATTACCAACTTTTACATTTTTTACTTTTATTTACGTTTGGAAAACCTTTATTTACATTTAAGAATTTTGGCGTTGACAGTGACAGTTATCGATTTGACATTCAGAGTGAATGAATGGATGATTGACTTGACTTACTGAACCGAAGTTGGCCGCTCGTTCATCGAATGAATGAGAAGACGTAGAAGCTTCAATCTCGCTCACTCGTTCATCGTCACGTGTTACCAGAAGGGATTTTCGAATTGATGCGTTTGCGCTGGCACCGCCATTATGGTTAGGGAGGCGAGGTAGCTAAATGGCGTAATTCAACGGCGCCGTCGAGACCTATCAAAATCGAAAGATAAGATAATTTCGAAAAGAAAAGCTCGTATGGTAAAAACCATTTTAGCGGTGGGTTTGGCGTGTACGGTTTTTCAAAAATGTAAAAAAAAACAGTTACTTGGGCATTCTCGAGCGCGTCAGATATTCATACTACGTATGCCCCAAGTGCCTCTGATAACAACGGTATACTAATCTGCCGGTTTGCGTGGTGGGGGTAGGCATATAAAGTAGTCAAAAATGCAAAAAAAAAAAAAATACTCGAGCGCGTCAGATTTTCGGAAGGGGTGTTAAGTAGGCCCCAAAGAAGCTCCCTTTATAAAAACTGACGATTTCGGCGTGACGATAAGTTACGACGAATTTTTGAAAATGCAAAAAAAAATAGTTTTTTTGAAATACTCGAGCGCGTCAGATTTTCATAGGGGAGGTTTATCTCGGTATCCTGAAAGCATATTTTTTTAATCTGACAAAAAAGTTGGTGGGTTCTCTTAATCTGACCGAAAAAGATGATCTTTACATTTTTGCTCAATACAATTCATCTTCTTCTTCTTCTTCACTGGAACTTTCATATTGTGGCTCCTCATCCACAATTCTTTCCTGCTGAGTGCCTGCAACATCCGTAACAATTATTTCTATTCAGTAATTTTGTTGAAAGAATATTATATAAGTACAAAAATTTACCTGAATCAAGCGTCTCGTCATTGCTGTCCTCAGTGTCATTCTCGTTGCCCATAATATCCGGCGATACAACAAGATTTTCATACGCATCGGGCAATTGATTCCCGATAAACCACGTGAACTCGAATTTATTATTATTTTCATTCCACCCATGATCGGTTGGTGCAAGGTCAGTGATGTGGGATTTGTAAGCATTCCTCCACAAATTGGCGATGTACCGAGTTCTGAGGCAATGTTGGTATAGCTCTGACTGGCATGGGGGTAAATTGCAAGCGTCGTAGTTGCGTACGTCCAACGAGAACGGCTTCGATGTGTCGTGCACCTTGTATGTTTTATTAAAAATGTTGAATCGAGCTTCGAATTTAGCAGTCAATAGTTCCGAACAAAACACACAC
This sequence comes from Acrobasis consociella, assembly GCA_963555685.1. Lineage (NCBI taxonomy): Eukaryota > Metazoa > Arthropoda > Insecta > Lepidoptera > Pyralidae > Acrobasis > Acrobasis consociella. Next base: position 6,777,719 of record OY743127.1, read on the forward strand.
TTCCTTTGATTATCACTCATCACGAAAATCTTACCACAATCGACTTAAACTACAAAAACATATAAACGCAAAATGGCGTCAGTTTTAGCGTTGAATTTTATATGATGATTCAAGTCATAAAGTTTTAACTTTGGACAAAAATGTAAAGAAACCTTTTTTGTGTAAAATAAAATTACCTTTTTTGTTTATTTAATCTTTTTTTTGTAAAATGTATCGTTCGCGACTTATATGCCGCAACGCGTTCTTAGGAAGACAAAATGGCTCCTCCACACTTCCGGTCATGCGGAAACCGGCAGATTTTGTATTTTTAGTAAGTTTTAGATTATATTCTTCATAATCAAAAAAAAAAAATCGCGCTCGAGAATGCCGGATTAACGTTTTTTTTTTACAAGTTTGCGACCCTATAACTCGGCGGCGTCAAGGACTTATCGTCAGATTAGTTAAATTTAGTCTTTAAACACTACAATCAACCCCCAATATCTTAATCTGACGCGCTCGAGTATTTCAGACTATCGATTTTTTTTTACTAATCTGATCGTCTATCCTAGGCGCGCGTCACTACATATAGAGCTAAATACTTTACAAGGTTGTTCTATTAGGTCTAAGGTATCTCTCATATCTTAAACTGCCACGCTCGAGTATTGCAGAAAATTCCCCTCTTCGCCTCCCTAACTATTATGCTTGCTTGAGGATGATGATTTTTCAGGAGCCTTTGTGCAGTGCGCGCTAATATGTCCAAATTCGTTACATCGAAAGCACTTCAGTCCTTTGGAGCACTGTACTGACGTGTGACCTTTATCTCCGCACTTGTAGCATCGCACCGCATTGGATTTTCCATCGTCTTGAGTCCTGGGCTGTGGCTGAGAAACGGGAGGCCTATCGCGCTGCTTTGCCGCTTTAGTCTTTTCCTTGAAACTCTCGTTAAGAACCAATTTCTCCTTTAGGGCCGGATACGTCGTGACACCGTAGAATAAAAGTTTGTTTGATTCATAATCGGATATGCCATCTATAATGTATTGGATCGCCACGTAGTCAGGAAATTTTGCACGTTTGCCCAATTCTTTCATGACCAACATATATCCTCTTCCCCCCGGACCGCCGTAAGGTGTACTCGTGTCTGAACTTATTACTCTTACAATCAAATTATAAATTAATTTCCTAGCAAAATTAAATCAGTGCGAAAAATAGGAACACATAAGCTGCAGGAAGTCTCAGTGCTGCAGCCGACACACGCGCTCGCGCAAGATCCATACCTGTGCTACAAGTTTCACTACATTCGCCTGGTACGTGCACTATCCATCTCTATCTCACAACAGTATAACGGGGCACGTTCATGCACCTGCTGGCTCCCTTGCACGCATCGACCACCAAATGCGCGAGGTAAACTAAGGCAGTTATCTCCATCCTGCTTACTACCCCAGGCAGTCAAGCCGCTTGCGCATTTACTCTCTTGCTCACACACACTTGATACAAAACAGCCTACTGAGATATAACTATCCCGCTCGCCCGCTTGATGCTTCTATTGCAAACTTACTCGAGCTTTGTACGCCGCGTGGCTTATGCTGCCCTGGTACTTACTATACTGAGTTGTACTAGACAAAAAGATTTTTTGTTGACTATGGAAACCACATCATCTAATGCTATGGACAATACGATCCCAAATTTGGATAAATCTGTCTCGGACCCGGAATTACACCGTGCGGGTTTGCAACCACGTGATACACCGCCGAATTTTGTATCATATAGAAACAAACGACCTAGAGAAGAAGACTATAGTGGCGAGTTTTCCCGGTTGCGACATGAGATGCACAACATGTTCACAGACATGATGGCAGCACAGGCGCAAGAATTTGCAAAAAACGCCACTGCATTGCAGGACATTCAAAGGTCAAATAATAATATAGAAAGTTCCGTGACATTTTTAATGGAGCAAAATATGGAACTTCAGAACAGAATCAAATTGTTAGAAGAAAATGCTAACGAAGATAAAAGATATATAGCAATTCTAGAGGAAAAATTGGAAATAAGTCAACAGGATAGCAGGAAGGCAAATATTGAAATAAAAAATGTGCCAAGAAAACCGAATGAAACCAAATAAGATTTAATAAATATGTTGATGCACCTGTCAAACACTGTAGGTTGCAAGACAGAAAAATCGATTATTTGTGACATTTACAGAGTACGAGGAAAGAGAGATTCTAATGTAAATACACCGATTATAGTGGAGACGAATTCGACTCTGGTTAAAAATGATCTTCTTAGATCTTGCAAAGCGTATAATATAAAACAGAAGACAAAACTTTGCGCTAAACATTTGGGCATGCGCTCCAATGAAGAAACGCCTATATTTATCTCGGAGCAACTTACCGCTAAAGCAGCTCGACTATATTTTCTTGCCCGCGAGTTCGTAAAGTCTAAAACTTACAAATACTGCTGGACAGCGTACGGAAGAGTATACCTCAGGAAAGAAGATAATTCTCCGGTAATACTTATAAAAATTGAGGCGCAAATTCAGCAACTTAATATAAACAAATGACTAATTCTTGCAATATATCTGAGATGCTGTTTCATGTTCTCGTTAAGTTTTATATCAATAAGTTTTTATTGTATAAACTCACCTCTGAGACTAACCCTTATAAACACTATTCGTCTATACACATACAAACACACTCATCACTAATATAAATGCCACACAAATTAATAAACATCTATTCTCTTCTCACTCTCAACACACACGTTACATAATAAATACAAAGACAACAATGAAATTATTAAACTGTAAAATTATTAAAAAATCGAACCAGACACAAGCAGATCGCCACACTTATAGATATCTGGATCTCTGCAAATGTTTAACAGAAATATTACAGACTCCAAAATATAATAAAATAATTAAAATTGCTCCTAAAATACGTAGTAAAAATAACTTATTTACCATACAACGATCTAACGAAACAACTTAAATTGCTTAAAGCTTTCGAGTTACGTACTTCATATACTTTGACCCCTATAAATGTGTGATACAATGGAAACAATAACTGAAATGGACAAGCTTAATATAGCAGAGTCACTTTTATGTGATGCTACTGAGCTAAATACACAATATCAAGCAAATAAAAGTGACCTCAAAATAATTGCTCAAAACATCGTCAGTATATATAAAAACTTTGATGATTTTAGGGTAAATATATCATCTCTTACCTTTAAACCTGATGTCATTATATTTTCTGAATGCCGTCTTGATGTAAATAAACCTATTCCCATACTAAATAATTATATTTCTAAAGCAACTTCATTTCAACTAAATCAGAATGATGGGGTCGTTATATATGTGAAAGAAAAACTTAAGCCTAAAATCAAAGAAATAAAATTAACCCAGGCATCTTGTCTACAAGTTGATATCCTTAAACACACTATTCTTGGTATTAACCGCTTCCCTTCGAACACCAACGCTGACGGTTTTATCAATTCACTCAATGAACATATCAATAGCCTAAACTCTAAAACAAATTTAGTTATTGCCGGGGATATAAATATTAATATTTTACCTAAACTAAAAGAAAAATCGTATGAATATAATAATAGAATTTCCTATTTTAATACACTTGCAGCCCAAGGGATTTTACCTGGGCATATTTTGCCTACAAGGGAAAATAGCTGCCTCGATCACTTTATGCTAAGAATAAATAAATGTAAACATTCTGCATTTATTGCTATTTTAAATACTACTATTACAGATCACTCAACAACGTTTCTATCTTTAAGGAAAACTAAATTTATGAAAAGTACACGTAAAACTACTTCAAAAATCAACTTTGATAATGCTTTAACTTATTTATAAAAGAAAAATATATCTGACCTTCTACTTTGCGAAGATCCAAATATATTAACTATAACTTTAATACAAACCCTTATTGAATCTATAAAAGAAAGCACAACTACAATAAAAATTCCTAAAAAACAACGCACAGTTAAACCTTGGATGACCAAGGGTATTGTTAAATGTATTCAAAATAGAAATCGATTACAAAAAGAGTCGCGCAAGGATCCAGATAGTCAAATTAAAAAAATTACCTATACTAGGTATAGAAATTTCTGTAACAATCTTATCAAAAAAACCAAAAGAAGTTATGAAAGAAACCTAATTAATAGTACAATAAAAAACAATAAACTTTTGTGGAAAAACATTAAATCGCTAACATATAACATTAAGAGTAAAGGTCCTAATGAGGAATTAATAGGTTTGAAACCAACCCCTCTTGAATCCGCAAACTATATCAATAGCTTTTTTGCAAATATTGGCAATCAACTCGCAAATAATATCCAATCTACTTTAGCTAAAGATGATATACAAACGTACCTCAATAGTCTTCCCAGTCAACCCCAATCTTTCGTTTTGTTAAAAACTGATTGTCAAGAAGTGGACTGCATTATAAAAAGTTTAAAAACAGATAGTGCACCAGGATGGGATAATGTTTCCACTAGGCTTATACTACACGTTAAGGATGAAATTATACCTATTATAACTCACCTAGCAAATCTATGCTTTGATAAAGGTATATTTCCTACAGTACTTAAACAGTATTTAAAGGAGGAAATGGAGATGACATTAATAATTACAGGCCTATCTCAGTTATCACGGTCCTGGCAAAAATTTTAGAAAAACTTTTAAATATAAGATTACTTAATTACCTTGATGCCCATAATATATTATCTGATTCTCAATTCGGTTTACGAAAAGGAATGTCCACTGAAGATGCAGTGACCTCTTTGACTACAATCATAGTTAATAACTTAGATAAAGGCGTAAAATGCTTGTCGTGTTTTATTGATCTAAAAAAGGCATTTGATACTGTCTCCATTCCTACCCTATTGGCTAAACTAGAAAAACTCGGAATAAGGGATCAACAACTTGCATTATTTAGAGACTATTTGTCAAACCGGATTCAAAAAGTAAACTTAATGACTGTGTAAGTGAAGAAGAAAACGTTATTTATGGTGTACCGCAAGGAAGCGTCCTGGGTCCAACCCTTTTCCTTATCTATATCAACGACCTGTGCCATATGACACTAAAAAATGCAAAAATATTCTCTTATGCCGATGATACCGCTATCATATTCACAGGTCAAAACTGGAAAATCGCGCGTAATAACACTGACAGGGGTTTGGCCCAGGTAGCTAATTGGCTTAGTAATAACCTACTTACATTAAACGCAACTAAAACAAATTACATCTGTTTTAGTATATATAAAAATACGCAACCACCTGATGACTTTGATATAAAAATCCACTCCTGTGACAACACATGTGACTGTAACTGCCCCTCTATTGCTAAAGTGAGTCAAACCAAATACCTCGGTGTAATAGTGGATCAAAGTCTGTCTTGGTATCCCCAAATTGAGGAGTTGTCAGGTAGAATACGTAAATTTGTGTGGATGTTTAAGATCCTCAGGCATATAGTTCCACCTATACTTCTAAACAAAATATACGTCTCCCTGGTACAGTCTATATCCACGTATTGCATCTCGGTTTGGGGTGGTGCTTTAAAAACAAAATTCTTGGAGGTTGAAAGATCGCAACGCACACTTTTGAAGGTGATGTTCTTTAAAAAAAGGACTTTTTCTACTGATATCTTGTACAAATCATGTGATCTGCTATCTATTAGAAAATTATATGTGTTACAAATGTTACTAAAAAAACATAAAAACTTACCTTTTACTCCTCAAACATGTAACAGAAGAGTACCCTTGCCTGCTACTAGTGTTCCTTCTGCTAGAACTGAATTTGCTAGAGTACAGTACAATATTCGTTCTGCTTACCTATACAATAAAATAAACAAAGAATTGCAAATATACAACAAACCATCTTATAAGTGTAAATCATTATTAACAGCTTGGCTTAAAGAAATCAGCTACGACGAATTGGAGAAGTTTATTAAAAGAATTATTATTTAAATGACTACCTGTACATTCAAATACACACACACACACACACACACACACATAGACACGCCCCCACACAAACACATACATACACCCTCACACACAAACACGCACAAGCATCCACACCCACCCTCACACACACTCACACTCACACACCCTCACTCACACACACACACACACCCTCACATACACCCTCGCAAACATACACAATTACAAAAATAATTAATTTTAGTTTGTATTGTTACTTACCTACTTGAATTTTTGCACTTAGTTCTATTCGATGATAGTGATATGGAAGAGCGGAGTCTACTGGCACAAGCATCCCTATGCTTAAAAGTAGGCTCCAACAACCAAATATTATTTGTAGAACTCATTTTACACAATAAAGATTTTTATTATTTTTATTTATATTGGTAGTACGATTCATTGGGTTTTTTCTTCCGTCTGCTCATCACCTCATGTATTTGCTTTGAGTTTACGGCTTCTGGGAACTCGTTTTGTAACGCAGTCTTTAATTCGTCGTATGTGCGAAACGTTACCAATAGTGAGGGTTTACAGCATATCAAATAAAAGGTATCATTTTCTTATTTATTAGGAATCACAATTGATTTGTTATAAGAATGAAATCCTTACGTAAAAAAATTAACACATTTTAACTACAAAGTGCTGTAAGTATTTAATATTGGTTTTATTAGGACTTCGTCGATGGCTGTCCAGACCCGCCGAGCAATTGAAAGTATTGAATACCTATGCATTAATATCAATGTTTGTGTTCAAAAGTTTTAACATATTATAGCTTGAAAATATTTCTTTTTTTGTATTTATTGGTGAAGTCCTTTTGTATAATAAAAAATTTATCCCCGTTCATGATTGCTTTCAATAAAATTATTTAAAAGGAACGTTCTTTTCTTCTACATGATTGAGACAGGGTTTTCTTAGTTAATTTCATAAATATACTAGTAGGTACGTTAAAATATTCTAGGTGTGTTTATAGCGTATGGTAAGAAAAGCTAATGGAATACAAATGTTATCTGAGTTGTAACGCATAGGGTGTTGTTACACGAAACAAAAGGTCCCCGTAGAAAAAGTAGTGGCTAACGAGCTTGACCGGGTCTAGTATTTTAGGTACAGTAGTGACTAGTCCAAAGACTTATTCCCTTTTCCAAGTCTGGTTTTTGGGTATTGCGGCACTATAGGTAATATTTCTTATATACATTTTTTCTTATGTTATAGTGCCGCAATACCCAAAAACCAGACTTGGAAAAGGGAATAAGTCTTTTGACATGATTCAGATTCTCGCCCAATCCCTCAATCGACTTTTGCATTCAGCGCAAAAAGATAAGTAGCTGTTACATTAAAAATTTTAAGTCTTTGGGTATATTTTTATTTTATTTTTCTATATTTTGCATTATAAGACCTAAGTGTAAGACTCGGATTGTTGATAAAAGTTTTGTTTCCGCGGCAAACGACCAACTTTTTCAAGTCTGCTAATTTGACAGTAAAACACGATCAATCTCAGTAGATAATAGTGCTAAGACTCGAATAGGAGCTCATGGTACGCATTAGAGTGAATTCAATTCAATTCAAATATATCTTTATTATCATAGGATATTTATAATATCTCTTAATAATCGTCATTATTTTGTTGTACAATTGTTGACGTCAAATGGTTACTTACAGCTAAGTTTACTACCGCTTCCAAAGCGCTAGTGCAGAAGAAGCGGTAACAAACTGCACTGCAGCATTTTCTCCAAGGACGTCAACTCACAATTAAATTAATACTTAAAGTAAATGTGGACAGAGAATACATTGTTTGTTATGTCATATCGTAATTTAAATTTAATTTCTAGAATGTCAAAATTTTAAAATAATGTCAAGTTGTAGATTCAGTTTGTACAAAATGTACCAAATTATGACATTTTCGAGTACCTATATTACAAACTTTTAGATGGACCCGCGTCAAGCTCAAGCCAGACTTTTTTGTCTTCAAGGTAGTCATCGGTCCTATAATAAGCCTTCTCACAAAGTACTTTCTTTACATAAGTTTTAAATTTTTGTCTGGCATATCAAGGATCGATTTTGGCAATTTATTATAAAAAAGTATACAGTTCCCCATAAACGTCTTATTAATTGTTTTAAGCCTATAAAACGGGGCAACTAAGTCATTCTTATTATGTAAGTTTCTATCGGTAAAATCGCTTACTTTATTGTATGAGGAAATATTTTTCCTTACATACATTATGTTTTCAAATATATACTGTGATGCTAAGGTAAGTATAACTATTTTCTTGAATAAGTCTCTAAATGAGTCTTTAGATCCTACCCCGTAAATAGCACGAATTGACCGTTTTTTTAAAATGAAAAATATAGTCTGAATATCGGCTGCATTCCCCCACAGGAGTATGCCGTAAGACATTACACTATGAAAGTAACTAAAGTACACTAGTCTAGCAGTTGCTTCATCTGTCAGTTGTCTCATTTACCTAACATCATAAGCCGCAGAACTAAGCCTATTTGAAAGTTTAGTTATATGAGCACCCCATTGAAGTTTCGAGTCTATTGTAATTCCTAAGAAGGTAGTACTTTCAACAAGATCGAGTTTTTCACCATCTATCATTATGTTAACGCAGCCCTGTCTCACATTGGGAAGAGAAAATCGAACGCATTGAGTCTTTTTCGCATTTAACATGAGGTTATTGGCAGAAAACCGATCAGAAATGGAAGACAAGGTGCTGTTCACCGCGCTAGCGTTTGTGCTATGTCGATCAAGTTTAAATATAAGCGAGGTGTCATCAGTAAACAGCCATGTAAGGCAAGTCATTGACATAAACCAAGAAAAGGAAAGGTCCAAAAATTGAACCTTGCGGTACGCCTATCTTAACATTAGATCAGTGCGATTTTATGCCATTTAAATCAACAGTATGATGCCTATCTGTTAAATAATAAAAAAAAGTTTTATTGAATTATCATCAAAACCGTATTGACCAAATTTAAGCAAAAGTGTCGGATGATCTACGCAATCAAATGCTTTGGAGAGATCACAAAATGATCCAATTCCATCATTTTTGTTCTCCCATGCGTCGTATATATGAGTAACGAGTGCTACTCCCGCATCGGTGGTCGATTTCCCGCCAGTAAAGCCAAATTATTGGCTATGGAAAAGGTCTTAAAGTGAAGAAGCATTTGACTTAGCATTATCTTTTAGAACACCTTACTCAAAACTGGCAGGATAGATATAGGTCTGTAGTTGCCAGGATCTGTTTTTCTCCTTTTTTGAATAAGGGGATTAGTTTACTACATTTCTTTAGGTTAGGAAATATTCCTTCATCAATACATTCGTTAAATATAAAAGCTAAATCAGCAGCTATGATATTTATGATATGGCTTACTACAGCAACTGACATGCCCCAATGATCTTCAGATTTTTTTAAATTTAACTGTTTATATGCATCTATCATATCTTTGGGGCCAATATGCTTTAATTTAAATTTAGAATCACAAGGCCTAATATTATTCTTAAGCAAGGCTTCAGCACGCTGGGGGCTAGAATTCACATTAGAAGTAAGTTCCAAAGGAATGTTAGTAAAGAAATCATCAAAAATATTTACTATTTCTTCAGTTTTAGTAATAGTCTTACCACAAGATTTGATTTGACAGATATTTTTTTTGGCTTTATTTTTACCCGTTTCTTTATTTATAACATTCCAAGTTTCTTTTATTTTGTTAGGCGCATTATTTATTTTTCTACTTATACGATTTGCCTTGGCTTGTCTACAAACTTTTTTAAATATTTTGGAATAATTTTTAACATATTCTAGAAAGGAAGGACTAAAATTATATTGTTTTTGGGAATATAAGTCATAAAGCCTGCTCCTACTTATGTAGATGCCAGTAGTAGCCCACTCACTAAACTGTAATTTTCTATGCACAACAACTTGTTTTTGTTTCAAAGTTTTTGAATATTCTGAGTTAATAACGTTAAATAGTTTATTGTGATGGTCGTCAGGATATTTTCCTGTGTAAACGACCGACAATGAATGATTTAGTGTGACGTCAACAAAACTGCTAAGACTCGAATAGGAGCTCATGATACGCATTAGAGTGAATGATTTAGTGTGACGTCAACAAAACTGCTAGAAAATACAACATTAAAGTAATATTGTTTTAATATTGTTATGTGACGTCCATCGGGCTGAAGAACGTGACGGATCTATACAAAACACATAGCGTTATCCCACTCTCATTCATTCGTTCTGTCACATCTCTAAGCAGGAACGTAACAATCTTGTTTTAAGAGCTCATGGTGCGATTCGAAACAATATTATTATAAGCTTGAACCAAAACGGAACTAATCCATCATGTTTTTGATAAAGTTCATAGTAAGGCCCGTTGTTTCACCACTGTGCCACTGCGCGTGGTTTTAGTCACGGGCGGTAGCGAGTTTGTATTATTTACAGAAATCTGTTCAGTTGTTTTCTGAGTGCAATTACCATCTCCGTCTTCACTTTCGTTTAACAAATAGGCAGGTTTTAATCGATCAATAGAAACATTTGCAGTTCTATCCGGATACTGTATTTTATACACCTTGTCTGACCTACTTAATAGTAGATATGGACCATCGTATGTCGGCTGCACAGGCCTACGATATGAATCGTTACGCACAAATACATACTTACATTTCTTTGAGTCCGGATGAACGAAAAATTTTCTCGGAATCGCTAATGCTTGTGGCCCATACCTTTAAATAATTTGTCGCAACTTCTCTACATAGTTATAGTCATAGCTTGCTTCGATTTGTTTGCTCGCATAAAAATCTGCAGGCAAGCGTAATGTCGTGCCATATCCATATGTTAATAAGGCTGGGCTCACACCGCTGTCATTTCTGATCGCCGATCTATGTCCTAATAACACTGTAGGTAATTCATCTGTACAGGATGAGTCTACGGAGGTCAACCTGGCTATCACAGCTGCTTTTAAACCACGATGCCACCTTTCCAAAATTCCATCAGAAATCTTATGAAAGGAACAACATTTTATTTTTAATATACCTAATAATTTCATAAGATGAGAAAAAAGATTACTTTCAAACTGACGTCCTTGGTCGCTGGTTAATCTTACCGGGCAACCAAAACGTGCGATCCAACATTCATAAAAATTTTTTGCTACAACTTCAGCTGTTATTTTTTTAAGAGGAAATGCCTCTGGCCAACTTGTTCTGTCTATATTTTTATTTTATTTTATAACTTAATTGTTTTTTTCACTTTTCGCAACTAATCAACCGTGTCGAGCCCAATTTCGCGCGGGCATAGTGTAGTTTATAAAACAGCGTGGCGCCGCCATTACGCCAAGTTTGAATCGTATTTCTTAATAACTATCGCTTGTCTGAGACTTATTAGCCGTGCTTTAAGTGTGGACAATCCTAAACTGTGGTGCAGTGTGCTTTCTCCGATCCCCAAACAAGCAGGCAGAAAGAAAATTGAATTTACATTTTAGATATTCAGGGTAGTCAGGATTTGAAAGAATAGAAAAATGAGTACACAGTAACCGAAGTTCCCTGCGTTGGCGGATAGGAAGCCATATTTCCGAAGACAGAAGATAAAACAAATGCAGTTATTAAGGAGTCTATCAAGTTTACTAAGAAGATCCACATTGAGGTCAGGGAAAAACACATCAGCATAGTCGAAGATAGGAAAAATTAAAGCCTGTACGAGTAAGATCTTGGTTTGAACAGGTAGAAAATTCCTAAGACGGTTCAATTGTTGAAGACTAATAGTGATGTTACGACTAATTTCAGAGACGTGAGAGTTCCAGCTAAGAGTGGCGTCAATCTGTAATCCAAGATTTTTTACAGAACTGCAATATGGCATAATATTATAATTGAAATAAACAGGATGTATCGAATTATCAATTTGAGCAACCTGTCTCGAACTTCCCACAATTATAGCCTGACACTTAGAGGGGGTTGACTTTGATACCGAAGTCGTCAGACCAGGACATGATTGCTGATAAAGCAGTATTAATAGTAGCAGCAGCCGTGTTGATATCCTCTACTGGCGACTGAGCATAAATTTGAAGTTCGTCTGCGTAAAAATGGTAGGAGCAACCAATAGTAGAAGAAAGAAGATTTATAAAGAGAGAGAAAAGTAAGGGCGATAAAATACCTCCTTGTGACACACCAAGAGAAAGAGTTTTCCAGTCCGACACGTCACGGTCCAATCGAACCGATTGCTGTTGGTCGCTTAAATATTCTGGGAACCAATCCACTACTGAGGATGAGAACTGCAAATGATTAAGTATTGCAAGGAGAATATAGTGATCAACCATATTGAAAGCGTTAGAGAAATCAATGAGAACAAGAATGGTGACCAAAGTATTATCCATGCCCAATCTTATGTCCTCAGTGACTTTAAGAAGAGCAGTAGCAGTATTGTGGCCAAGTCGAAATCCAGACTGTAAGGGAGTAAGGAGAGAATTAGAAAAGATAAAGGAGGACACTTGAGCGTGAACTACAGCTTCAAGGATTTTGGAGAGGAAGGGGAGTATAGAAATTGGCCTAAAATTATTTAGGGATTGAGGAGATATAACTTTAGAAAGAGGAATGACAAAGGCTTTACGCCAAAGGGAAGAAAAGGTTCCAGTTACAAGGGAGAAATTGATGATATGAGACAGTACAAGAAGAATAATAGGCAAGATGTTAATAAGCATTTGCCTACTTACGTCATCACATCCTACCGCTTTAGACTTAATAGACATTATAATTTTGCATATGTCATCTTCGGTGGAAGGAGAAAAAGAAAAGGGTTCTATTTGAGGCTTGGCAATGGAAGTTATTCTAGAAATCGTGGCAGCTTTGACAGTAGGATTAAGAGAGCTAGTAGAGTTAAAATGATTGTTGAAGTCATTTGGAGAAAAACTAGTGGTTGAAAGAGAATTCGATTTATTTTTAGCAAAACCCAAAGAACGGAGGAACTTCCAAATATCGGCCGACGACGATTCCGTAAGGTTATCAGAGAAATATTTACGTTTGGCTGCTCTTACAAAGAGCGGCAACGATTGTGCGCCCTCTTATACGCAGCCCAATTTTCGTCTGTTCTATCACGTTTAAATATTCGAAACGCCCGATCCCTCTTTGTTATAGCCATGCGAACCCCTCTAGTAATCCAAGTAGAAGGTGGACGCTTAACCTTTACAGCTTTTAAGGGGGCATGCCTATCATACATTGTTATAATGGTCGAACTAAAAATTGACACCTTTTCATTAATCGACGCAGCTTCATATATCGGTGAAAAATCAAGACCAGCTGCATCACTCAATAACTCGTCACGATTTATACCTGCCGTACTACGTGTAAATAATTTTTGGTTTAACCTTAGGTGATTTTAGACAAGTAAAGTATTAGGTATGTCTTCAACATACAAAAATTCGACCACATTACCGAGTTTCGGATAAAGCTTAATTGGTTTCCTATTAGGACACGTTGCAATATTCATATTCTTTCCCTCCTCTTCAACGCCCTTTTCAATCCTTCTTCCCCAAATTACTTGCACTGCAAATTCAATTTTTGAGATTTGGATAGTCGTTTGCGCTCAGCCGGTAGCCTCGTTCTGGACATTCCACGGTGTTTGTCTCAGTCGTATTCTAAATCTTTTACAGTATTGGCGGCAAAGCTCTGGAACTCGCTTTCTGCTGAAGTAAAGATGGCACCTTCACTGGACTCTTTTAAAATTAGGTTATCAAAGTCTTCTTTGGTTGCATCACACTTAGACTGAATTAGGTACTTATCTGTAATATGTATTCGTATTCAATATGTATGTATGTATGTATATTATAAGTATGTATATATATGTAGTCAGTATATGTGTATGTATTGCTATATTAATTTATGTATGTTTATAATGTATATATGTGTGTAGCAATGTAAGCATGATCTTATAGTTAAATTTGTACGTACTTGCTTCTACCTTTTAATTGAGTAAATATCCTCTCAATCTATCGCAGGTTGACTGCAAGAGATCCCTACATGGGATAAGTCCGCCTTTGTATGTTTGCTCTTTCGTAAGCTGTCTTTGTATATTTATTTGTTTTGGTACAATAAAGTTATTACAAACAAACAAAAGTAAATCGTGTCTAGAAAAAGAGGGCGCTGATGTCTGCCCATGCTTTACGACAAGATCTGGGGAAGAAGTGAGAGTCAAAACCAGTCACGTATCATCAGTATTAGGGTTAGTGTGAGTAGGCTCTATAGGCAAAACGGAGAAATTGACTGAATCAAGTATGTTGAAAAGTCTTTGACAATAGTCTGTAACGGTTAAACAATATCTGTAATATTCGGCGGTTGTAACTAAAGGGGTCAGAATGGCCTGCGAGGTGGCCCATCGGCCTTCAATTCTTTTCATAAAGGTAAAGGTGCTTGTTTACACAAACGCGCCTTTAAACCCGGAGGACAGTATTTGTCAAACGATGGAATCCCGTTTCCATCTCGGTTTCGACTCGCCTACGTTAGTAGGCAGCAGTTGCAGGCCATAGGTCCGCCTTCTGCGCCTGACCTTACCTATCACTTCCTATTTTTATTCCTTTTTCTACCTTCTTGTCCACAATCACGCTAAGAATGGCTGTTGAGCGGCGGTAGGTCTTGAGCCCCTAGGCTCTGTCTGCAGAGGGTCGAAGCCCAGAGCTTCACTTAAATTTAAAATTTTTGAACAGCGCCATCTATCGGTGACCTAAAAAACTAATTTTTAAGTATACCCCAAAACCAATCAAAATCAAATTGAAATAATTTTATATAAACCATTATATAAAATTAACAAAAGTCAGTTAGCCAATCCAACCGAACAGTTATTTTATGGATTGAAATAAATCAAACACTAAATTTTATGTGAAGCTCCGGAAAATGCTCATCAGGCTGAACGACTTTTGCCAAGGCGTAATTTTTATATTTCTAATAGTTTAGCTGAACAAATATGGTTCTGCATCAGGTGTTTCATTTTTCAAAATCAATTATACCCTATATACCTATTGCCCAGGCTTAACAGCTATTTACCAAAAAAGTTTTTTTAAATCCATCCAGAAAACAGACGAACAGACAGACTTTTTTCCCGTGCCAGCGCAAATCTACAGATTGTAATTTTTACTATTGTATTTTCATGACATAAAGAGATGTCAATAATTTTTCAAACTCTGATGTAAACATAAACTTTTTTTAATAACACTATATTGTTATTGCTCTAAAAGAAAACATAAAATACATAATCTGAATAGGGGTTTTGGTGAAATTCAGAAGGAAGAATGATTCGGTTTTTCCTTCTTTTCTCCAAACCATTGTTTCCAGACACTGTTTACCAGTTGAGGGAGAGGAACTTTGTGATATTGATGTAACTGAATCTATATCTAGTTGTATGTTGTATAAAGTACCCAGTGCTATGGTAGTAATTATATTATATTTGCCAGTACCTATTTGTAAATGTTTCAAGTGGGGGGGCCTGGTGACCTGTAAGAAAGGTTCTTATGATACCTAGTTCAGGCGCCAGTCCTCCACAACAACCCTGTACATCATCACTGTAATGTATCTACTAATGTTTTTGTTTTTACTGTTATGTTTTGCACAAATGTTTACTAACTATAGTTATTAAGTTAACTTTTTGTTGTTGTGGATGGAAATAAACAATATTTTTATTATTATTTTATTTATTACTAGCCGAAGCCCGCGACTTCGTTCGCGTGGACTTTATGTCTCTGGAAAATGCTCATCAGGCTGAACAACTTTTACTAAGGCTGCATTTTTATATCTCTTATAGTTTAGCTGGACCATTATGGTTCTGCATCAGGCGTTCCATTTTCCAAAATCATTTATACCCTATATGTTGCCCAGGCTTAATAGCTATATAACAAAAAAAGTTTCATTCGAATCCGTCCAGTATTTCCGGAGATTAGCGTGTACAAACAGACAAACAGACAAACAGACATACAGACAAACAGACAAACAGACAAACAGACAGACATTTTTTTTTTAATTCTTACTCTATTACTACGTCTTCATCGCCCCCAATATTTTTTTTTGGAAATATATTTAATGTACAGACACACTTTTTTTACTGTTTTATTATATGTATAGATTAATTCTATGTCTGTCTATGGGTAAAAGGCGGAAGGCCTCCACTTTTAGCCTCTCTTCATGGTATTTACCCAAATGAGGTTGACAGTGACAAAGAGAATGTGACACATTGCGGAATGTATTCTTTTTCTGGCGGATAATGGTTTAGTTAGTCCTCAATTCAATTCAATTCAAATATATCTTTATTATCATAGGATATTTATAATATCTAGTACATCTCAAACATTAACTAATTTTTTTTAACTTGTCTAAAAACAATGCAAAATAAAAAATCATATATAAACTAAAACATAAAAAAAAACAAAAGTAAGTCACCGAGTGGGATTCGAACCCAAAACACTCTTTCTAGCGGTCGGTATCCTTAACCGCTGAGCTAAAAACAAGGCGGTCGGCGCGACGAAATTAGCGACCATATTCTGCGTGGAAAGAAAAACGCATGAAAACTCGAAAACACGCGTTTTCCCAAACATAAAACTAATCTAGATCGATTGCTTACCCCCAAAAACCCCCATATACAAATTTTCTGCGAAATCGTTAAAGCCGTTTTCGAGATCACAAAAATTTATAAATAAATATATATATATATAACCAATATAAATATTTAAACGAGCAATACAAGAATTGCTCGTTTAAAGGTATAAGATATCTATACATATAATAAAACGGAAAAAAAAGTGTGTCTGTACATTAAATATATTTCCAAAAAAAAAATTGGGGGCGAAATAGAGTAAGAATTTTAAAAAAATGCCTGTCTGTCTGTTTGTTTGTACACGCTAATCTCCGGAAATACTGGACGGATCCGAATAAAACTTTTTTTGTTATATAGCTATTAAGCCTGTGCAACATATAGGGTATAAATGATTTTGGAAAATAGAACGCCTGATGCAGAACCGTTATGGTCCAGCTACACTATAAGAGATATAAAAATGTCGCCTTAGTAAAAGTTGTTCAACCTGATGAGCATTTTCCAGAGACATAAAGTTCACGCGAACGAAGTCGCGGGCTTCGGCTAGTTTCTTAATAATCGTCATTATTTTGTTGCATAATTGTTGACGTCAAATGGTTACTTACAGCTAAGTTTATTACCGCTTCCAAAGCGCTAGTGCAGAAGAAGCGGTAACAAACTGCACTGTAGAATTTTTTTCAAGGACGTCAACTCATAAATAAATTAATACTTAAAGTTAATGTGGACAGAGAATACATTGTTTGTTATGTCATATCATAATTTAAATTTAATTTTTAGAATGTCAATATTTTAAAATAATGTCAAGTTGTAGATTCAGTTTGTACAAAATGTACCAAATTATGACATTTTCGAGTACCTATATTACAAACTTTTAGATGGACCCGCGTCAAGCTCAAGCCAGACTTTATTGTCTTTAAGGTAGTCATCGGTCCTATTATAAGCCTTCTCACAAAGTACTTTCTTTACATAAGTTTTGAATTTTTTGTCTGGCATATTAAAGAGCGATTTTGGCAATTTATTACAGAAAAGTATACAGTTCCCCAAAAACGTCTTATTAATTGTTTTAAGCCTATAAAACGGGGCAACTAAGTCATTCTTATTACGTAGGTTTCTATCGGTCAAATCGCTTACTTTATTGTAAGAGGAAATATTTTTCCTTACATACATTATGTTTTCAAATATATACTGTGATGCTAAGGTAAGTATATCTATTTTCTTGAATAATTCTCTGAGTCTCTAGATCCTAACCCGTAAATAGCACGAATTGCCCGTTTTTGTAAAATGAAAACAGTCTGAATATCGGCTGCACTCCCCCACAGGAGTATGTCGTAAGACATTACACTATGAAAGTAACTAAAGTACACTAGTCTAGCAGTTGCTACATCTGTCAATTGTCTTATTCTCCTAACATATAAGCCGCAGAACTAAGTCTTTTTGAAAGTTTAGTTATATGAGCACCCCATTGAAGTTTCGAGTCTATTGTAATTCCTTAGAAGATAGTACTTTCAACAAGATCGAGTTTTTTTACCATCTATCATTATGTCAACGCAGGCTTGTCTCACATTAGGAAGAGAAAATCTAATGCATTGGGTCTTTTTCGCATTTAACATTAGGTTATGACAGAAAACCAATCAGAAATGAAGACAAGGTGCTGTTCACCGCGCTAGCGTTTGTGCTATGTCGATCTAGTTTGAATATTAGCGAGGCAGCCTAATTCTCAACCATGTAAGGCAAGTCAAGGAAAGGTCCGAGAATTGAACCTTGCAGTACGCCTATCTTAACATTAGATCCGTGCGATTTTATGCCATTTAAATCAACAGTCTGATGCCTATCTGTTAAATAAGATTCTATAAGTTTGATTGAATTATCATCAAAACCGTATTGACGAAATCTAAATAAAAGAGTCGAATGATCTACGCAATCAATTGCTTTGGAGAGATCACAAAATGATCCAATTCCTTCATTTTTGCTCTCCCATGCGTCCTATATATGAGTAACGAGTGCCACTCCCGCATCGGTGGTCGATTTCCCGCCAGTAAAGCCGAATTGTTGGCTATGAAAAAGGTTGTAGGTCTTTAAGTGAAGCAGCATTTGATTGAGCATTATTTTTTCGAACACCTTACTCAAAACTGGCAGGATAGATATAGGTCTGTAGTTGCCAGGATCTGTTTTTTCTAATTTTTTACTCAATTTATAATAAGACGTTCTAGTACAGTCAATCTTCTTCTTATCGTGTGTGTTAGTGACTAACACTAGTGTCAGAGTTTTTAAACCGCCTTAAAGGCCTCTGACATGGTTTTAGGTAACGACCATCAAAGACAGTGACCGGGACCGACGGCTTAACGTGAGTAGGGTGTTATAGGGGTTCCTGCATCAGGTCCTATCGGCCCTGATTCTGGAGCCCCTATAATCCCTACAGTTCCTGATAAGTACCTACTCTCAACGAATAATGCGAACAGAAAATCCTGTCTATATTTGTGTAACTTACGTACTCGTAATGGCTTAGACAAATAGGTAGGTATTTAATTTAGTTTGTTTGCTTACTTCTTGTTCGCCGGCTTCACATTAGCTACAAACCTATTCTCAAACATTTCTATACGTATTCGAAATCTTTCAGCGTCCAATTTCCACGTTCCCATGCGATTTTCTTCATGCCCGGGTATAGCATGGTATTTAACAATATCGCTGAATGCAACATTTTTACACAGTTTTGACATATTTGAATCAAAAAATAATCTGAGGAATTCTCTGTTTATAATGTCTGTATCAAATTCTGTTTAAGAATGTGAAATTATTTCAGTACTACATCTATTTATTCACTTAAAATGGAATGGGTAAGAAATAAAGGTAAAGTTTTGAAATAAAAATAAAAATACATAATCATATTTTTATTATCAATACACCAATTTCTTAAACATAACACATTTTTTAAAGCACATATTGATGGATGATTTGAACAACTAAATACATTATTATGTAATAAATATTGTTTATATAAATTATTAAAATTAGGACAGCCCTTATCTTCTAAATTGTAAACATTATTTGTCCTTGTTATGTCTTTTATCCAAGACATTTTTTCAACACCTTTGCAATAAATGATTTTGTCTTTAAGATAGTTTTGAACAATACTTTTGTGTTTCGTATATAGTATAAATCCTTCATCCCATCGTACTTTTCGATTTTGCTCTAACCAGCACACATTTCGCTTTTCAACGGTAGTGAGATAACGAAATGGGAACGGTGTTGATATTAAAAAGAAATCTAACTGATTGGCATATATTACAGCTATTTCTTTTGCAATAAATTCGTTGTTGTCGATTTTAAAACCTTGAACATCCACAATAGCATACATGTTTTTATAATAACAATATTTTGCAAAAAATAATAAAAAAGTCTCAATTATTGTAAACTCAATAAAATAATAATTCAAGACTGTTTACGGACAATATTACTTAAAGGCTTATATTCTAAAAGCCGATCGTTAATAATTAAACAATAAGCGCAGGTGTTGTTCGGTATATCTTGAGATGTTTCAATTTCCAATCGAACATCAACCGGACCTGTTTTTAAATTTTCGTTCTGTCTAGAACAATCGATTACAAATAACGGCGCCTTTTCTTTAAATTGGTGTAGATCAAGCAAGGGGTCTGCAGGACGATTATAAAACAACTGTCGGAATTGAACATACATCTCATATAATATACTGTACTTCTCCTCATCAAACTTTACGTTGAGAGAATCATATGGATAATATTGAGAATTTAGAAATAAGGTAACGTTAGTCAAAGAGCAATGATCAAATAAAGAACTGTCTCTCGTTTTACTATACTTTCTATTTGTTTGCAAGCCAAATATAACATATCGAGGTTTTTCTAATTGAGATGTAGTCTTTACGGCCCATGAATGTTTTTTTGTTTTCGGTAATAATGGATATTCATATAAATCCCAATTTCTGAATGCAATTTGAATGGGATTATCTTTTTCTAATTGATTTAACAATAGTAGCCTCTGCTTATCAGAAACTTTGATGTGAGGTACGCGCCATTGAATCCTATGTATATTAATGTCTACTACATCATCAGCATCCATAACAATACTGTTTAGATTTGCATTAGTCCTATTCAATATAAGTTCATGCTTACAATTCATGACAATTTTGTTATAATCTTCTGCAAAGCCTAATATTTTATTTAATGGTATGAGAGCGCTAAAATTACCATTATTACTATTTTTGTTCAAATCGTCATCAGTTTTCCATCCCCATGCAGCTGCTGCCTTACTTTCACAGTTACTCATTGATATGTATGTTTTTAATGTTGTAGTTATTCCAGAGTTTCTAATACGATCAATTTATACACCATTCATTTCATATCTTATGTCTTGAAATAGAAATAATATAGAGTTGTTCGTAAATTTTACATTTTTTTTCTGAATTTTACCGGTAGTATCCACATGACTCACTATAGCACTTCCTTCGATGTAAATAGAGCTAGCTGATGGTAATACATATATATCTTGGTGATGAATCGGTATTCGTATTTCATCATTCATGTTGAAACTGTTATTATATGGGTTATAAGTATGTATTTCATAACTCTCAATTGAATTATCAAATTGAGTTGAATCATTTATCTGCAGGATAGTCATGTTTTAAAACCGAGTGCCTTTAGAAATTCTTTATTATTTTTATTAATTTTTTTACGAGTAGCAGCACTTGCAACACGTCTAACTTGTTTCACTGTAGACTTAGAAATAAATTTCTTAGCTTTCTTCTTCACTTGTTTATCAACGTTATTACAATTGTTTTTTTGAAACACAATCATTTTGTTTTTCTTAAATGAAGACACAATTGGATATTTTCTCCACGAAAATTAATACATCTCCCATTTAAATCCACCACTTTTATAGTTATGGATGAAATAATATTTTGAGTAATTGGAAAGTATATAACATTGTTTGGTGTTTCTACAAATCTATGACTGGGAGGGATGTTTGGCACGAATTCGTAAATTATATGCGATGGAGTACCATTAGTATATGATCCTTGCAGGAGATCACATTCGATCCTTATAACAGACACAGGTAGAATGTTCACTGGATTCGTCGACTCATGCCATTTATTTGCTTCTAATTTCACTTTTGAAAAACCAAGTAAAGATCCTATACTATTTTCCACACTAAAATCTACAACTTCGCTACAGAATAAGAAACATGTCATAGTATTATTATTCGGCTTTATTACTAGCTTACAACTGTTTTTAATTCTGTCATTTAGATATTCATAAAGATCTTGCAAATCATAAATACCAGTTGGCACCTTAATCTTTTGTTTATTTTCTCCGTATATGAATACATTATTGTAATCATTTATATTAGGTATTGAATTGAAACAAGAAAAATATAATAAACCGCATTCGTATGCACCATCTAAAATAAGTGGTGGGGAAAAATCCGTATCTACAACAGATTCATTTCCAGTAATAGTGAGCGTTACAGACATTGTGATAAACTGACCTTTATTGCGGGTGCACCAGTATTTATTTATCATCATGGTCTTGATTGTACCAAAAATTATTAAGAAATCTTATACAAAGATGTCCGCAATTAAACGAGTTATTTCCTTGGAAATTTGTATAGTTGTAATTAAATGTAGATCCCATGTATTTAACAAATTCTCGAGGTGGTTTTAAGTCACCATAACTATCAAAATATTCTATATAATCATTAAATTTCGCGTAGGCTACCCAATGAGTACCAGGATTTTCAGAACTATCTAAATTGATAATACCACATTCTTTCTTAAATGGGTGATTTGGTAATTCATTTCGCATAAACACACCTCTGAAATAAGGTATATTTTTTGAATATTTTAAAATATCAAAGTTAGACAGTGCTCGATTTGGTAGCCTTATATTTAGTTTTTTTCAATCCTTGAATATATTCCTAAACCTTGTCCATAAAGTTTAATGCGTAATCCATTTCCTATACATAAAGATCTAATTTTTTCTTTAGGTTGTTTTTGAAATAGTTTCTTAGCAGATTGAATAGCATTAATAGCTTTTAATATGCCTGCTGGGCCGCCTGCTAAGCTTCCAGCAGCGGCAAGGCCTGCGAAAATTGGAATCAATGGTAATACACCACCAGTCTTCGGCACTGGAATAATACGAGGCACATCAACAGGTAACTCTGATGTTAGTTCTTTTGCAGCTGCAATAGCTAGCTCAATAGCAGCTTTTTTACATTTTGGTTTTAAATTGCGTAAGTGCTTTTCTGTTTTAGAAATAATATTTTTAAACACTTTACTGAAACCAGCGCCAGATATTTTTGACTTCGTCTTTATTATCTTCAGAGAAGCAGATTTAGTTTTTGGAGGTTTTCTTTTCGTTTTTTTTTACTTTCGGTTCCATTGTGATTTTCAAAGGATGTATTTTTTCTCACTCTCTGCAATTTATAGAATTTAACCTCTATCCTCTTTAACGCCTAAGTGCAGACTGAAGATTTTTTTATTTAAATTGATATATATGTTTATACAAGACTTGATTTCTTTATCCAGCTATTTTCCGCTACAGGCAGACCTAACCATTTAACAAATAGCATATCCTTTTTCTTTTTTAAAACTTTTTCTACCAAATAAATATCAGGATGTTTAGTTTTTTGTAGTTCTTGCGTATAAAATGCGCCTAAAATAGGTCGCTGTCTAATATCATTTAAAAGATATGTAATGAGACTTGTATTCTGTGCTTTAATTATTTTAAATATTTCTGTTGACCAATTTGGAGTGTATCCTTTTTCAAATGTCCCCTTATATTTACTTATACGAACATGGTCACCAACTTTAAATCTGTGATGCTCTTTTTTCAAAGAAGGTAGTTGTAATGTTTTATATCTCTTTAATAATAAATTCTTGTTTTTTTTATTTACTTTATTCGGAGGTTGTTGAATTGTTCTGTGAAATGTTGAGTTATATTCTTTTACAAGATTTTCTATAATAAGACCGCTCCATTTATAATTACCTTGCAAACTAAATTGTTTGTAAATTTTATTTTTTATTGTTCTTATAAATCTTTCAACTATTGACGCTTTCTTGACAGAATAAGTAGAATAATGATTTATTTTATATTTTTCTACCAACTTTTTAAAATCTGAATTATAAAACTCCTTTCCTAAATCTGTTTGAAGATTTTTAGGGACACGACCTTTTTCTAATAATGTTTGGAAAGCTCCAGTTACACTTTTTTTTTCTTTATTTTTAAGAGGATATGTCCATGCATACTTTGAAAATGCATCAATTACTGCCAAAATATATTTATAGTGTGAATTTTCTTTAGAGTAAGATTGCATATCAATTAAGTCAGCTTGCCACAAATCATCCACACCTTTGAGTATTACATATCTCCGAGGAAAATTATATCTTACAGGTTTATGTATTTCATTGACTACATCTGATTTACTCATTTTTTATCCTTTTTTTTGTTTCACAACATTGAGATTATTTTTCAAACTATTTATTTCAATATTCATCAAAGATCATCGAGGGTTTTGAATTTCTTCAAGAATCCATTGGTTATTTTATCCACATATTCTTTGGTAGCACAATCATTTGGATCTATTGGCGATCTAATATGTTTTATGATTTTATATTCTGCATCAAATATATTACCCAGCGAAGAACTGCGCATTTTTTGTCTTTTGTAAATATGATGACCGAATTTATTGACATTCATGTTCAACGTCTATACAACAACTGAGCTTAATTAATATGAATTACTTTTTTATAATACCAGCTTCCTTAAGTTCTTCAATTATTGAAATTATTTCATTGTCGTGACTTGTATTACCAGCATCTTTTGAAGCAATCAAAATTTTTAATCTATCAACTAATTCATTTGGATCATCCCAATAAATGAAATCAGTGTTCTTTTTATACGATTTTAAAGTTAATAAATTACCACCTACTTTTTTTTCATTACAATTATTGTCAAAGAATAATGGTCTAACAATATGACAATATTTCATTCCTTTGTCTCCTCTGATTTGGCCTGATGAATGATAATCTCTTTTATGAACATTTGTGTGACATAAAATATCCTTATACACCAACTTGTCTTTATCAGAAATAATTTCCAAATTGGGTTTACTTTGAAAAAGTAATTCCTTTAATCCTGGAGTTACTAAATAACTTTTATCCCCTATTTTAGCGAACTCTAATTTATTTGAAGAAGTGTCAATCATGTCTGTAAATGTAACCATCGTATTGCCTATCATCAATTTACCATTTTCGCTACGTACACCAAAAGGTATGCATATTTCATTATTTTTAAGTTCTGATGGAGTTTTAACATTTTCAGAAGTTTTCAATGTCCTGATAGGGGTTTTTTCATTATTTTCAAGCTCCAAAGGAGATTTAATATTCTCAGAAGTGTTCAACGTCTTAACAGGGGTTTTTGTTTCTAGTGTTAAATAATCAATTTCATTTTTTTGTTTTATGTTAGATAAATCTTCTTTACCATATTTAATACTAGTATCTTCATATTTCACAGTTTGAGGCTGTGTCAATAATTGTATTGAGTTAGTTACAGGTTTAAATAACTTGCATCGTTGTAATTCTAAATCATCTTCTCTTTCTCGCAACCATTTCACTTTTCGTTTTATGGCTTTAACTGATTTAATTAAGTCATTTTTAATATTCTCATTCATTTTTAACAATCGCTTTATCAATGTGAAAGTCGAAATCAAAGTAACCTGTGAAGCATTTTTTGGGCATTATATAGGTACTTTATAATTAGTCAAAATTTACAAATATGTCAAAAGTTTTGCGATATCGACCTTTGTTTAATTCGCAATCTTTATTAATCAGCAAAAACATGTACGGATCTTTCCATATATTAGAGCACAATGATTTGAATTCAGGCCAGCTCATATCAGAATTAACATGTTCATGGTAAATATGTTTCAAGTTTATTTCATCTTGCTTAAAAACAATTAAAAGATTTACATTGTCTCTGATTAATTGTTTTGGTATTTTTGAATATGTTTGAGACAAATAAAAGCAATCAATGCCTTTATGGCGTCCCATTGAAAAATAATTTTGAATATTTACTTGATTTTCGCATATGACATCGTCGAATATAAAGACCGAATTTTCATGAACTTCGTTTGGAGGAATAAGATCTTCATTTTAAAATAAATATGTTTACGTCTGGAACAGACTGTAAAAGATGATCTAAAAATAAATACTTCGGTTGAAAAGTAGTTTTAGAATATAAATAAACATTTTGAAACCTAAGACCATTTTCGTGTAATAATAATGAAATCATCACATTTGTCTTGCCGCAATTGGAGGGTCCGCATATTATACAGCGAATTGTATTCGGTAGTAATTCCCCATGTCGTTTATAAGGTACTGTCTGTATTTCAGAGTCTATATGTTTTATCTCTAGGGACACAACCTGTTTGACCAACTTCATTATTATCAATGAACCTTCAACGGCTTCCCGACCACGTATATAATTTTGATATACATAGTGTCACTCATCATTAAGAAAAATCCAACGACATATTTTAAGATAAAATCCATCAAGCTGTTTAGGCTAGGTAGAGCGTCAAAGAAATATATAAACATATACGCATACATACATATTTTACTCGCTAGTTCAAAAATATTTTTCTAGGCGGATAACAACACTTTTAACATCCTATCCTTACGCTTATGCTAGTTAGAAAACTATTGAGAGCATATAGGTCGCATTCCAGAGAATAGAATTTCATACCTTAATTGTAGTATTAGAGATCAGCAATTAATAAGTATAAAGTTTTACATGACACATAGGTGAAGTCATTGTCTTCAAAATCCTTCATTCGTGAAATCGTGTCCACTGTGCTGTTGTTATTCTTATCATATTTTTAAAAATGGTAAGTAGTGTAATTATTATTTTAGAATAAATGAGAACCAATTTTTATTTATTTTTACAAAATTTCATGTACATAAAATACAAACACAGAAACAAAGTAAGAAAATTGTTTTAAACATACACATACATATTATACCATACATAAACTAACATATTATACCTAACTATAAATCTATATTATAAATAAAATGAATGCATATATAGGTACTATTCATCACATCAAAGAATGATTTGGAGTGATTTAAAATATATATTTACTTTGTTTCAGAATTCAAACTCGCTACCCACTGGACGCTCTATCAGCCCTCTGCAATATCATTTTTACTCACCACCACCGCTTGATGACCCGCTTCTTTCGTACGGACAAGATTTGGAAGGCTATCTTAAATTTCAAGAACAGTTTTTGAAAACTCACGAAGATGCTTCAACTCAAACCCCAAAGAAGCAGATGAATAAAAAAACGAAGAAAAGGTTGTCCGAAACTAATGCTGGAATATTAAACTCACATATTGTTAAAAAAACAAAAAAAGGAAGACGCTTAATAAGGATAAGCATATCGAATATAGAGACTGATAGCGAAGCGAATGATGTTGAAGTGCAATATGTCGTGGAGCAGAATAATGATGAACTGTTAAATGATGCAGAATCACTTGTTAATAAAATAGTGAATAAGTTAAGTGAAAACATTACCGTATAATATCGTATTTAAGAATTTTATCATTTTACTTGTAAAATATTTGATAATAATTGAATTTTGTATATTTTAATACTTATTAAAGCTCTTTCTATAACAATGTAAGTTTTTGTTTTTGCCTAAGTATTCCAATGATAGTTTTCAGCTAAACTATTAGGGTTATTGCTAACACAAATATTAGCACAACGTCATCTACATATTGCCATATTCGTTACACCGCATTACACATTGCTTACTTTATATTATTCTTTTCCTTGTGTATCTTACTTCTTAGTAACTCTCTAATAAAACCGGTAGATGGTGCAAAATTATAAAAAGTAGTCAACCTTTTATTGAAATAAAATAATCATCTGAGATTCATCAACAAAGACAGCGTTTTTTTTTATCCAAATTCAAGACATAGAAACAGTCAGTTGAGACCGTGTAGAGCGCAGCAGAGAGGATGTTTTTTTTATGATTGCTCGAGCATTTTATCATGTTCAAACCTTCATGCTTGGCTAAAATTTATTTTTTGAGTGTCATAACTAAAAAAAAATCCTTTCCACAGCGCAAATCCTTTCTTTTGATCAGAACTGATCCTCAGAGGATTTTATTATTGAAGTCTATTCTCAGATCTGGATTGAAATTTTAATTCTAATAATAAAAGCGATCATAGATAATTTACAATAATAGGAACGAGATAAATAAAACAAAAAATAATGAGGGACTACATTTATTTATATTTTTACATATAAAAAATTATTATATTTTTCACATACAAAAGTATCTTAAACTAACTAAATAAGCATATATTGCATAATAAAAAAAATATTTGCACATATTTTAAAATATCTACTATATATACATATATATATTTACTTATAAATACATATATATATAACATATACCCCCTAAGGGGGTGAAACAGGGGTCCGAAGTTTGTATGGAGAAAAAAGATTTGTGAGACCATTTTATTCAAAATTTCGCAGAAGTACTCCTGGCGGTGAACGAGTAAATACCTGATTCAGGATTTTTCAAAATTCAACCCCTAGCGGGATGAAATAGGGTGACCTACCTAGGCCAAGCTGAAACGTTCCGTCGCTTTCTCTCTCGCTCCAGCAAATTACGAGAATGGGAACGGGAACTACTAACGAGTACTCCTGGCGGTAAATGAGTAAATACGTGTTTCAGGATTTTTCGAAATACAACCCCTTGAAGGGATGAAATGGAGTGACCTACTACCTAGGCCATGCTGAAGCGTTCCATCGCTCTCGCTGACGCTCTACCAAATGATGGGAATTTAAATAGGAACGGGATCAGGATCGGGACAGGTAACGGGTCGGGACGGGAGCGGGAACGGGAACGGGAACGGGAAACGGAACCGGAACTGGAAAGGGAACCGGAACAGGAACGGCAACGGCATCGGGAACGGGTACGGGAACGGAAACATAAACGAGAACGAGAACGGGAACGGGTACTGGACCGGAACGGGATCAGGATCGGAACGGGAACGGGAACGTGAACGAAGACGCGGAAGGGAACGGGGTCGGAAACGGGAACGAGAACGTGAACGTGAACGGGAACGGGAACGGGAACGGGAGCGGGAACGGGAACGGGAACGGGAACGGGAACGGGAACGGGAACGGGAACGGGAACGGGAACGGGAACGGGAACGGGAACGGGAACGGGAACGGGAACGGGAACGGGGAAAAAGAAACGGACAGATTAGTGACTGACTAACATATCAATGCACAGCCCAAGCCACTAACGATTCCAAATTTGGCACATAGGTTCATTATGAGGTCTAAAGGTGCACTGAGAAACGATTTTTCAAAACTGATTCCTTAAGGGGGTAAACTAAAAATAATAAAATAAAATAAAATCTTAAAAAAATAAATAATAAAATAAAATGCATCGGTTTCCCGTTATTTAATTTTGAATATAGATTAAGGTACTCGCCGAAATTAAATATATACATACAATTACCTCTCACTCACTTTGAATTAATATTAGAAGGTTTTTTAAAGTAGGGATTTGTTTGTTTTTTATTAGCTTCAATTTTGGTAATGACACAGTTTATGTAAAAACTCCTAGTTTTTGAGTTATTCATGGAAAACCGCTTTAAAACATGTATTTTTATCACGAAAAATCACACTCTTTGATTTTTAATAACTCAGAAAATATTGATTTATTCCAAAAACTTTATGTAACTTTAGTGGAATGGACGTACCACTAATTTTGTTGTATTGTGCGTCGTAGGATTTATAAATAATATAATTTGTGCAGAATAAATAAGACAATATGTGCATGTGATAGTAGTATGTGTGTAAGTTACCCACATCACTCCCCTCCAAAGACCGTGTCTACGGGCGATAAAAATCTGGGAACCTAACCCGACGCCCATAACGAGTTGTACGAGTTGCGGTGGGAGTGGTGTTTTCACTATTTTTGTTAGTATGTCCAGTGTGACATGTTTTTGTATTGTTTTTACTGTCAAAATTATTGCTGTCGAGATTTTTGTTTTCTGAAGTAGTATTTTTAGTGACAAGTGTATAGTCAGTCAGTGTATAGGCTGGTTTAAGTCGGTCTATGGACACTGTGACGTTTTTAAGTTTTACTTTCATTTTAAAAACTTTAGGACCTCTTTCCACTACTCCATATGGACCATTGTAAGCTGGCTGGAAGGTACCACGGACGGTACCGTCTCTGACAAAGACGTGAGTACATGAAGCCAGGTCTTCATGGATGAAAATCTTATTTTTATGATGGTAAGAATTGGGTACAAGACGTAACTTGGCAGCAAAGAAACGTAATCTGGCGGATAAGTCGCGTATGTCAGTGGTGTGACACGTGTATTTGTCACCAAAGAATTCACCTGGCATACGCAAGATCTCTCCGTAAAGGAGTAGCCTGTAAGTCTTATTTAATGGCATTGCGTATGCCAAGTAAGACTAAGGGTAGTGTTTCCGTCCAATTTACGTCACTGTGACAAGTGATTGCGGATTTAAGTTGGCGATGAAATCGCTCAACTAGGCCATCACACTGAGGATGGTAAGCAGTAGTCTTCCGGTGCCTGAAACCTATCTGTTTGGCCAGCTGTTGAAATAAAGCCGACTCAAATTGTCTTCCACGGTCGGTGACTATGTCTGTGGGACAGCCGTACTGGGAAATCCATCCAGATATGAAGGCTTTGGCCACTGATTCTGCGGTAATTTCGGTAAGTGGGACAGCTTCAGGCCATCGCGTGTAGCGATCGACTGCTGTCAGGCAGTACCGATAACCAGCAGATGGGGGAAGGGGGCCGATCAGCAGTGCGATTCTGAGCTATTAGTTGTATAAACTTTGACACAAAAGCATCTTGTCAGTTTCGAATTGGTATTCTGAGACGTTTTTTGGTCACACAAAATGACTTGATTCTGGTTGAATTTACTTGAATCGACTTGACTAACTGTCATATATGACAACATGTTAGCAGTTTTCCGCGGGTTTGCTTACGATTTGAACTGTCAACCCCGAATCGGTATTCTACGATTCGACATCTTTCGTGTTTTTGACGCTGTCAGAAGGCAATTGGTATTCCGGCAATTACAATGATCGTACTTTGGATTGTTTGAGCGCTGGTTTTGTATCGAAACCGCTGTCAAAACTACGAAAGAACCTCGAACGCGTGTTTTCTTTCGTGTTATGAGCGGACTGGGACAAATATTTTTATTTTACCTTTTTTCATAAATTTATGTTGTAGGAATGTTTTAAACATTTACCAAATTCCAAATTGAAGAGGTAAAAATATATGTCGAAGTCTAACAAAGTACTTTCTAGGAGTTGGACAACATCAATCCCATATCTATCGACAGGAGTACGGCAAGGGGTCACCATCTTAAAGAAGACATGCTAGAATAGGAATCTAGCAAGTTAAGCAACACCAGGCGTGGTCCGCATTTGGGTGGGTGACCACAAGTGGCATAAAAATTTCTCGAGCTACTCCGGGCTTTGGAAGGCACGTAAAGCCGTTGGCCCCGGCTGTCATCATTGTATGGCAGTCGTTAAGCAACCAGTGTTGGCCACTTACACACACGTTTGTGGCGAGAAGATACAAATAATGTAATACATACATACATAACATCACGCCTGTTTCCCACAGGGGTAGGCAGAGACTATGGACCTCCACATGCTACGATCCTGACAAAAAAATAATCTAATGTAATAAAGTTAAGCAGTGGAGCTAAAAGGCCTAAATGCAATGCTTTTATAGTAAACTATCTGGAGTCCAGGACTTTGTACGCGTAAAATAACTTTAGAATTAACCTAACCTCCGTCTTGCCTTCTTTGGTTGGGCTGGCGGAAAACTGGTAAGGTGACAGGAACCCCTACGTGTGTATTGTCTTCACCTGCAGTACTGATAAGATCTCGGTTTTAACATATGTATTTGTTTTTCGTTTGTGTAATTGGCCAACACTGGTAGTAGTCTATAGGTACCTGACATCGCTTGACGACAGCCATACCGTGGTGATTTCCAAGACTAACGGCTTGCATATCACGTAATAGATACATTATCACATTTTTATTCCTTACGGTATACACAGAGCCCAGGGCTGTAAGACCGAAAGAACAGGCTTAGCGTAATGGTGAGATCTAAATTATGTTCATAGGCGATGCGGCTAGAATCAATGATTACTGAATATTCATAATCCGTAAAAATAATTACAAAGTTCAAGTTATAAATTATTTAAAAGCTCATAAAGGAATTTGTATTTCTGAAAAGGGATGTGGACTGGATAAAATGATATTATATGATTTGGTCCGTCAACTAGATTATCCAAAAATAAAGGACCCATATTTTTTCGGTTAGCAAAGTAATATAAATTTACAAAGATACAGATACGCTTCCAAGTGTCGAAGTGGGGATGATTTAAGACACCTTTAGTTAAAAATCGTAGATGATCGTGAGGTCATGTGAAATTTAAATGCGGCTCACCTTTGTCATTATTTGTTAGTAATAGAAAAAATAATAATCTACCTACTCTGAGCCAAAAAATATTTTTAGTCAATATCCCTATTGTGCACACGATAGCAACTCGAAAGAAAGTACGAACCAAAACCCACACAAAGCCGACCTCGCCCCGCTTCGAAACAAACCCGATAGAAAGTAAGATGTCATTAGATTGGTATTCTGGTAATTTACAAAGTTAGATCGAAGCCGAGTGAGCTAGTTTGGGGCCAGGAACCTTACCGATTCAAATTTAATCTCACCGGGGCAGTCACTAATACAGGCATGTGCACGAGCTAGAGCGCGAGCGTGCGCGTATGCGTGTGCGTGTGCGTTTGCTTATGCCATGCTACGAATATTCGCGCTTTCGTCTTCGGAAAATTGCCGGTTTAGGTCTTGTAATTTATAAAAAAAATACAATTTGTTTTGATAAACAAATATATACGGACAAATCACACAGTTTGAGCTAACCCCAAAGTAAGTTCACGATTTGTATTATGGGATCAACTCAACGATTCTATATTTTTTTTATATATATATAACAAGAGCGGGTACACACATTGCGCGTTTTAAAACGCGCGCTTTGCTAACGCGCTTTTTGAGAACCCCTAATTCTATAGAAATGTACACATGCAAGCGCGCGCTGCTGGTCAAGCGCGTGTCAAGCGCGCGTTTACATTTTTTCGTTCGAACGAGCGTTGCTCGGGCGTCATCTGCGCGCTTGGAGATATATGAGCGGCCATTTTGTTGAACATTTGATCGCGCGCTTTCGTTTCGCGATTCGTTTCGTTTCCATTTTTTTTTTTTGCTTTTTTCGCACCTTACTTGTCGCGCGTAGAACGCCGTCCTAAGAGCGGTGTGTGTACGCGACTAACGCGACCAACGCGATGCCGAGCGCCCAGTATGTATTAGCTCTAACCGGCCAATTACGAATCGGATTCACGCACTAAGGGTTCCGTACCATTATCTATAAAAAATCGCGATTGTTGTATGGGAGCCCCCTTAGATATTTATTTTATTTTGTTTTAAGTATTTATAGTTATAGTGGCAACAGAAATACATAATTTGTGAAAATTAGCTATGGCGGTTCTTGAGATACAGCCTGGTGACAGACAGACACACGGACAGACAGCGAAGTCTTAGTAATATTGCCCCGTTTTTACCCTTTGGGTACGGAACCCTAAAAAAGAATACAGGTACCTAACTTATTATCAAGATTTATGCCTAACTAGCAAAGGTACTTTTTAACCCGGGAAAAGGTGTGGACCCTGGACTCATCCCAATGAGTAAGGCCTGTCGAGCTGTAGCCACGGTAAATAATCTACCGAGCGCCGCCGTCACAGCGCCCGCATCGTTCGTGGCGACCAATATGTGAGCACATCGCTCACATATTGGTCGCAACGAACCAATATGCGCCAACGTCTACCAAGCGACGCTCACTCACCAATCCAGGTTTCGACCTCGGCTGGTTCCTTAACTTGTGAAAGCACGGGCGGTCACCCTCACATTACTAGATTTTTCAAAATAAATAAATGTGTACACACAAATCCCACAGATTGAGCTAGCCCCGAAATAAGTTCACGACTTGTGTAGATACTATATTTTATAACAAATAAATATATAGATAAAAATCCAAGACCCACGTCAATATGAAAAAGGTCATTTTCCATCTTGACCTGACCGGGGATCGAACCCGGGACCTCTGCTGTGACAACCTAGTATGACGAACCCAAGACAGCAGAGGTCGTCGAAACTAGATACAAGATAAAATCCAGTAAGACTGACCTCCAGCTAGACAGCGTTCCAATAAATATACCTACATACCTACGTGGGTAATGAAAGAATCATACATACAAAAAAAACAGGTACAGTCGAATTAATAACATCCTCTTTTTGTTAAGTCGATTAAAAATATTCTATCTAGAGTAAAATGAAAACAAACCTCAGGTACAGTCAAAACCTGACCTGGCAACCTATCCAAAGAGCAAAAAAAAAATGTTTAATGTTGTCTACCAGTGCTTGTCAAGACTAAGACTAATCAAACGAGTCTGACAGTTCAACACAATGGGACTATGTTGTTTTATAACTGAGTTTTCGACTCCATAAAAGTAAATTAAAAGAAGGTAGTGGATGTTACTACAAACAAGACTCTCATTCTAGGCGTTAGCAAGAAAACGAGCGCGCTCGACAGACTTGTTAGCAGATGAATCGAGTAGGTTACTACTCTGCAAAGCGGCTCGTCTCTCTCGACCATACACCCTGGCGTGAGAAGACTTAGACTTAGACTTTTTAACGACATTGCTCCGCGATTGAAATCCGCCCCTGGTGATAAGTGAAATGATTATTTTTGCTATCTTTTGCTATCCAGCGAGGAAACTAGAAGATTTCATTCTATGTATAAGAGAGTATGAATCTGTAGATCCTCTTTTCAAAACCAATATGTTTTTCTAATCATTCTGGAGCATGTCAAGTTTAAAATGTCAGCTCATGTATAGTGCTCTGAAATTACATATTGTAAATTTTTAATAATCATTTTTACAGGACTCATATTATGAATTAAATATACATTATTTTCACAAAACACACTATTTTGGATGTTATGAATGGAACTCTTTGTGCCATAATATACAATACAAGTGTTAAGTGTTAGAGGATTCAAAGGGGTTTCGAAAAAACAGATTGGATTAAAATTATTGACTAAAGCTCAAGGACAACTACTTGAATACTGGAAATTATTGATTATTCCAAGATATTTTCATCTTGAAATGTTTTATTATAAGAAAAATAAATATTGCTTATGTATATAGTATCGTTTATTATTCTCACATTTTTGTCTATTTATTTATTTTTTATAAAATTTCACTGCTGGACGAATTGCCTCTTCCCTGCATAATCAGTAATCAGGATGCGCAGACGGGACGGACAGGACGATCACTGTTGTGGTATAGTAGTAGAGCTATAAAAAATATATAACTCCCTTGGTGGCTTCGATATAAAAAGCCTCTTGCGCTCGCTCACAGTGGTAGGATTGTTAACATAAAATTCCTGTCAGATTTGTGTTCCATTCAGCCGTTTTAGCAGAGATTTTGGACTATACATATTTTAAATCTGGTAAACAGTTTTTGTGTGTCTATGAAGTTTTGCTATTCTTGACAGATTTGTAAGTTATTTTGTTTAAATAAATGTAATACTTACTTGATTATAATAGGGATGTGCAAACTGCTAGAAGAAAAGATTTATCGAATCGATATTTAAGTTAAACGAGCAGAATGTAGGATTGTTCGAAGATAAAATAAAAATGCCGCTGCGGAAATCCTAAAACGGTGCTAATATGAATGCTTAGGGAACGGCTTCATATTTGTGCCGTTTGGGATTCAGACTTTAGGTTCGTGGGGACCATTTAAAAGTTAGTCGAGGTGTCGGGTGACCAAAGGGCTGGCAATTATTTAAGCATTGCCATCCAACGTGGCAATGCTGCTAGCCTTTTGGGCACTCTACCAATGGGAAATGATCTGCAAGACGTTTTTTACTTGTAAGTTTTTTTTATTATTATCATTATTTTTTGTTTAGTTTAATTTAGTTTTTAATTAAGATGTTATTTAATTTAGATTTAATTTATTCCCATTGTTTAACAAAGTCTGTCTAGAGGCTAAATGAAATTCTGTACAATTTTCTTTCCCTGTTTTTAATATATATATTATATTTTATCTAAATATATAAATCCTATAGAGAACCATTTTCGGCTTTTACGCGGATTATAAATAAACTATCTTTAGCCCGCGACTTCGTCTGCGTAGAAGTATACGTGATGCAAATTTACAATAATTTAGTACTTTGTAATAGTCTACTTTTGTATGGCAAAATACGATTTGCAAAATTTCACCAGAATCGGTTCAGAAATACCACCTGTAGGCGAGAACAGCTGAACAAACTAACTGATAGCCAGATAGCCGGAAATAAGCATTTTTGGCCAATCTCGAAACTGAGACGCTTTGCTCGCTCGGTCAACTAAGTATTCAAGGCGAGTGGAATTACTAGCAGGATATTTTAAATTTTATTTTTAAGTGATCGCATGTCCAAGCACACTTACGTTTAATTTTTAACATTCATTGCTTATAGTAAGTCAATAAGTTTAGCCGCATCCATGACAGAGGCATTTGTAAAAAAAGTAAACAAAGAAATTCCTAGTAACTCAAGGGTAAGTAAAAATAAGGAAATAAAACACAATACTAAAAGTGAGTCCAATGAAGTTCCCAACCCTAAGTTAAAAATATAATACCTTACACGCGACTATCTGTTTTATGTAAATTTTGCGGTTAGAGATAATAAGTTCATTGATAAATAAATAAATATATAGGGACAAACTACTCCCATGCTGGTCTGGGAGACTCCCATGCTGGTTTGGGAGAAATAAAAAAACTTAGAATGTACCAGCTGCTTCTCTTCCCACGCAGATCGTAAAAGCCGATCGTAGGAATTGGCAAAAATGCAAATCATGTTAACAGGCGATGCGGCTAGCAACCCATCACTGTATTGATTGCTTTTCCATCTTCTCGCCCACCATGACGCTAAAAGTGGCTTTTGGGTCTTGCGGCCCTGGGCTCTGCATAGAACCGCAAGATCCAAAATGCTCTGTCTGCCTCATTAGGGATAAAGACGTGATAGTATGTATGTATGTATGTATGTAAACTACTCTGATTGAGCTAGCTCCAACATAAGTTCGAGACTTGTGTTATGGGATACTAACTCAACGATACTATATTTTAGTACAAATACATTTATAGATAAACATCCAAGACCCAGGACAATTTGAAAAAGGCCATTTTCCAACTTGCCCTGACCGGGAATCGAACCCGGGACCTCTGGGTGGCGGACTAGCATGGTGACCACTACGCTACGGAGGTCGTCAAATGAAAAATGCATTATTTCTGGAGTATGGCAGTGCCAACAATTTCTGGAGCACGACCTACCTCGCGTTTCATAGTTATTGTGGCTTAGGAGGTTAGGGTTTCTTTTATGAATCTTTATTTTGATTATCATATTGGCGCTCAACATATTAAAAATTGTAAACGTTTCAAAGCTAAACTTTGCGTTGCATATATGACGGAAATAATCACAGGTAAACCCATGGCCTGTTTATAAAGATCTATTACTTTTATCGATATCTTCAATTTGCATGTCTACAACCACAGACAAAGCTAGAATTACTACAAAACCGATAAAAATCGTAGTTTTTCAATCCCTACTCCGCTCACCTTCGATTTGAAATGTCAGAAGAAAGTTTAACTGGTTTTGGTTCGAATCGAGGCGTGTTCGAAGCGTACTTTGTATCGTGGATTTGACAGTTAAAATGTAAAATACCAGAATCGCACTGCAGGTCTATATGGACATGTTTAAAACGTGCTTTAGGTAAATCTAGCGTACCTTAAGGTGATGAAACGTGTCGATTTACCTTGGCACATTGACAACCCAAACATGCCTTAGACCAATCGCGGCAGTCTTTCCTCATCGATGGCCAAACGAACCGTTAAGCAACTAGCTTGACGCTAATGTTGGCACCAGGATGACTAAAACAATAAAGGAGGTTGAAGACCTGTTGGCGGAACTATTTTGTGACGAAGGGTCTGGGAGAGAACGTACTGACGTCGCAATACAAGAGAGCATGACTGCCAGGTATAGTCGTCTTCTCCAGGCGAAGAGAAGTGTCACCTTGGAGCAATTGAGACAGTTCCTCGTCTGAGGTTCGGGAATTAGCCAAGACTTCTAAGTCGATAGGCATCTGCAGTTCTTCCACGCGAGAAAGAGTATCTGTTACGACGTTGTTTTTGCCAGTTACATGGCGGATATCGGTGGTGAACTGCGATATAAAATCTAAATGCCTATACTGACAGGTTGAGCAGTTACTCTTCCTCTCGTGGAAGGCACAGCATAACGGCTTGTGGTCAGTATAAATGGCAAAGTGGCGAGCCTCCAGCATGTACTTGAAATATTGAATACTCTGGTAAATTGCAGGGAGCTCTCTATCATAAGTCGAATATTTTTGTTGTGATGGGCTCAACTTAAGGGAAAAGAATGCGAGAGGCTGCCAAGAATTGTCCTTAAACTGTTGTAAGACCGCGCCTATGGCTACATCAGATGCGTCTGTTGTCAGTGCAAGTTTGGCTTGAGGGTCTGTGTAAGCCAGTAGGGTTGAATTTATGAGGCTTTCCTTGCAAGCTTCGAATGACTTCAGTGAATCCCCTTTTATGTCGACAGGATCTGAGCCTTTCACCGAACCAGTGAGCAAAGCATTCAACGGAGCTTGGATTTGGGCAGGGTGAGGCAAGAATCGCCTATAAAAGTTGATCATGCCCAGGAATCTCCTATGCTGCTTGACGGTCTTAGGTATCGGGAAGTCTATTATAGTCTGGGCCTTATTTTTGAGAGGTTTGGCACCAGATTGAGAGATGGTATAGCCAAGAAAAGATACTTGCGACTGACCAAAAACACATTTTGCAGTATTAACGAGTATGCTGTAATCTCTCATTCTTGTGAAAATTTGGCGGCGAAGGTCTTTGTGTTCCGACTCGCTCCTTGAAAAAATTTAAAAAGTCATAAAGGGAGTCAAAGTCAAAGTCAGAAAGGAAAACAGAAATCTAGGCCACGAGTCATCTCGTCCACAAATCTCTGAAGGGTTTGGCCGGCATTTCTAAGGCCAAAAGTCATAAAGGGGAATTTAAAGAGTCCGAAGGGTGTGCAAATTGCAGTTTTAGGGATATCCTCCTCAGCCACAGGGATTTGATTGAGGGAAAACACTTTACAACCAGACAGATTATTGGCAAAATCGTAAATGTGGCGTTTGGAATATTTATCGGGGATCGTGCTTGCATTCAGTTGTCTATAATCGCCACAAGGCCGCCAGCTATTATCTTTTTTGGGGGCCAGATGAAGGGGCGATGTCCATGGACTGTCTGAGGGACGAGCAGTACCGTTTGCCAACATAGCCTCAAACTCAAGTTTTGCAATTCTAAGTTTGTCTGGGGCTAGACGTCGAGGAGAGCATGAAACTGGGGGGCCTGGTGTCGTGCGGATTTAATGTGTCGTGTTGTGTTCTGGTGTGTGTGGTGTGCCAGCGGCATTCTCGGTGATTTTCCAGAGATAACTCGACGCACCGCACGACACCAGGCCCCCAGTTGCGGTCGCTGATTTATAAATAATATAATTTGTGCAGAATAAATAAGATAATATGTGTATGTGATAGTAGTATGTGTGTAAGTT
Source organism: Acrobasis consociella (assembly GCA_963555685.1). Taxonomy (NCBI): domain Eukaryota; kingdom Metazoa; phylum Arthropoda; class Insecta; order Lepidoptera; family Pyralidae; genus Acrobasis; species Acrobasis consociella. Next base: position 6,817,069 of record OY743127.1, read on the forward strand.
ACCCACACAACGAATTATGCTTAGAATTTGTCTCTATCGATTCCTGAGGTTATTTTTATTAAAATAATTTTTACCCCCAAGAAGGGGTAGCATCCACCCCAAGGCAAAAGCGCAAGTTGGCACTATGTCACTTTTGTTTTTTAATGTATCCCCCACCTACTTACCAATTTTCATGAAAATCGATGGAGATGCAACGAAATCGGAGGTAGAGGCTTCATTGACTGTACTATTCTTCTAAATTTCTTTCAGCAGTAAATATTTGGCAAGTGAGTGGAATTTATTAAACAGTAATTTATATTTAGTGTTAAATAATAAACAACATTTATTATTCTTTTGTAAAAACGTTTACTTATAGAGCCTTACATTAAAATAAATAAGTAACTGAAGAAAACATACTTATAAGTATTATAACATTCACTTATTAAAATTTCAATTCAAATTTTTATTATTATCTCCACAATTTTCACTTATATCTATTTAAAACTATGATAAAAAGTAATTTTCAAGGTTTAAATAAGACTGTGAGAGACTGGTGTGTCTGAACTAAGCAGAGCCTGTATCTCAGTACCCCAGCCTCTCCCACTAGGAGCTAAGCAGACTAACAAATGGTAAAATATCACTTGACTTACAATGTGATAATGACTAACAATAAGATAAAGTACTTATATTATTTTAATCTTTGAATCCTTGAAGGACTAAAAGAAAATAAAATATAAAAATAATATATAAAATAGCATTGGCAACTAAAGTCGACAATCAACTACAGTGTGCGCGCTCACATAAATCGTTACCTATAGTGTCCCAGAATTAATATGTGTGTAATTTATTAACGGACTTAAAAAAATATATAAAATATATATTATAAAATAAACATATGTATATATAAGCAGACATATAATTATAGAAGAAAGAAGAAGCTATCTATCAATTCGAATGTAGATACTCTGTGGAAGCAGGGGTTGAAGTCGGTTCTGAATTTTGAAAATATTGTAGAAAGTATTACATGTGGCTTGATAAAAATTAGCAGGAAAAAGTTGTAAGATGATGTAACTTAAATAGGTAGTTGAGTTTGTTGTAGAGGAACCAACCAAGAAGAGGAGAGTAGAGGAACCTGCTGGAAGTTAGTCTAATATGAGGCTGAAAGGTAAGTCTGTTATCTATTATTACACCAAGGTACTTTTTAGTATCAGTGCAAGTTAAAGTAAGACAGGAGCAGCGAGTAGATTGGTCAGAAGGATGATAATGGGCAGTAATTGAAAATGGAGTGAGGTCTATAGGAGGGGTGTATATCGAGAAGGTAAGATAACACGTTTTATTAACGTTGAGTGTTAGTAAATTACGCAGCCGGTCCGATATGGTGTCCAGTCCAAATTGCGCATAATCAAAAGCATGTTGCCATGTTTTGGCCGAGAACAAGAGGGAAGTGTCATCTGCGTATGACACTATTTTACAGCGCGGAATCGTTGATGTACACTAAGAAGAGGGTAGGACCAAGAATACTACCCTGTGGAACTCCATATTCGATAGGCAGGAAGGAGCTGACCTGTCCATCAATGACCAAGGATTGGCTGCGACCACTAAGGTAATTCTTAAATAAAGATAGTTGAATACCTCGTATACCCATAGATTCTAGTCTTTTGATAAGTATTTTGGCCGAGACTGTGTCGAACGCCTTGGCAAGATCAATGAAAATACCTATACACTTAATACGATTGTCCAATTCACAAACTATATGGTTTGTAAGTTCGTGAACGGCATCTGCCGTAGATTTTTGAGGTCTGAAGCCAAATTGATTAAGAGATGAAAGCCCCTTATCTTCAAGGAAACCAATGAGTCGATTATTTCTAAGTCGTTCCAGAATCTTGGACAGCGCAGGAAGAATTGAAATCGGTCGATATTTATTCGCACAGTCTCGGTCCCCACACTTAAAAATGGGTATAACGATAGCCTTTTTGAACGCAGAAGGGAAAGTACCGGTAGACATGCAAAGGTTATATAAATGGGTGATAGACGGTGCTAATATTTTGTGTTTTGTATTTGTAGGGAAGTCCCCTTTTTTCTATTTGTAATTCCGCTTAAGGACTGCTGAAGTTATGCTGTCCCATCTCACAGCGCAAGTATCTTTCAAAAATAGTATTGTGTTCTCAACCTCTTCAATGGTAGTGTCGAGTAGAACAAAAGAATAAAGAGGAGGAGGCGGTTTAGAAGTGGGACGGCTATAGTGAGAACTTGGGATATGTATATTAGAGTTCAGGATGTTTTCTGCCAGTGCCTTACCAATATTAGAAAAGAAAGCATTAACATGATCTACTGATTCTTTAGGGGTTGCTTTACATTGTAGTAGGTTCGAAGGTCTAGGTGAGTTACTTTTAAAATTAGTTACGCCTTTTATAGCGTTCCATAACTTCTTTGAATTTGATCCAGCGTTAAGTAATAGAGATTTCTCATAGTTTTTCTTAATCTTTTTTAACAAAGAATTACAGAAATTCCGGTATCTATAATACGTCGTGCGCAGAATCTCGTTATCAGGATGTTTATTGAACTTTATGTGCATTTTATCTCTGTTACGAATACACTTGAGAAGGCCTGGAGTCATCCAAGGCTTAGTGATTTTACGTCGACGGGAACATTTAAGGACATGTGTATGCAAGGAGATGGCAGACTGAAGAATATGAATTTCAACTTACGAGTATGAAGTTCATTTATGAAGTTTCCTTACTCTCTTCTTTACTTCACTTTTACCGTTTTTTCTAGGTTTTCGTTCATTTTTAGCGGGCCTGTAAACAAATAGGTACTTTAACATTAAAATAATATTTTTTTATAAATACTGAATAGAGTAATTCTTTAACAAAAAAAATTATAAATTGATGTAGTATTTATTATTCAACCAACATATGTACATATCACTTAAAATTCAATATATACAATGTGGAAGGGACTAAAACTTGTCATACCAATTCCCCGAGCGGCAGAACATTTTGTATAGAAATGCCGATTTTTTAAGTTTTTAAATGTTATTTTAATTTAATTAAACTATAGTATAGCCTGTGGTTCGATTAATAACGGGTATGTCCCTTCCACGTTGTATAGGCCTAACCAAATATACTGAAACTATTTTTAAAGTGAATTCAGTCCGTGATAGTGAACAACTTTCCACAAGAAACATATAGCGAAATATGAAAAGTAATTTTTGGCTTTCCATACAAACATGGCTCAGCTGATCGGTCAACTTGTATGGGAGGCCAAAATTTACTTTTCATATTTCAATAAGTGTTCCTTAGAGAACATTTTTCAGTATCATGGACTGACTTTTACTCTTTAAATAGTTTCAGTATATTTTGTTCGTTCTACTTAAAAGAAAAAATTGAATGAATGCCTGACTGACGGACTGACATATCAACGTACAGCCCAAACCGCTTGGTCTAGAAACTCCAAATTTGGGTTCCTTATGAGGTCTATACACGCTGACTTTTCATTGGTTTTGGAAAAAAAAATGTCGTGTAGTAAATAAATTCCTCTATATACGTAATCCAAATTTATGTATGTCATAAGTTAAAAAAGTTTCGTAAATGATTTTCGATTGAGACCACATAGTTATGCCAGCCAAAACAACTGCGTGGATGTCGATGGCCTCCGCCGCCGGCACTACTAATTGATCTCACAATTTTGCTTTCGAGTTTTAGTCAACATTTTTTGTTTCTGAATTTTTATTTTGACTGGCTAATTAGGTCTTACTAACGATGCCTATGAAGTGGCCTTCGGCTTCAGAACCAATAAAAAGTCACCGTGTATAGGGGTGCTCCGATAAAGGATTTTTCAAAGCCTACTGCCTAAGGGGGTTCAACGGGGATCGATCAAAGTTTGTATAGAGAAACAAGATTAATTTGACAATTTTATTTGAAACTTAGTAAGAGTACTCCTGGTGGTAAATTAGAAAGTACGCGGTTCAGGATTTTACAAAATTCAATTCCTAGATGAATGAAATGGGCAGACCTACTACCAAGGCTATGCCGAAGCGTTCCGTCGCTCTCTCTCGCTCTATCAAATGATGTGAAAGGAAACGGGAATGGGAACGGTAAATAAACTGACTTATTGGTGACTCAATAAAATAGTAACGCACAGCCCAAACCGCTGGGTCTAGAGACTTCAAATTTATGAGATTTCACATAGGTTCTGAGTTCTACGGGTGCACTAAATAAGGATTTTTCAAAAGTGACCCCCTAAGAGGGTGAAACGGGAGTCAAAAGTTTGTATGGAGACACAAGATTAGTTAGACCATTTTATTCGAAACAAGGCAGGATTACTCCTAGGAAAGGGAAAGGGAAAAAAAGGAACTGACTTATTGGTGACTGACTAATATATGAATGCACAGCCCTAACCGCTGGGTCTAGAGACTCCTTTATGAGATTTCACATAGGTTCCTAATGTCTTCTAGGGGTGCACTGATTGAGGGGAAACGGGAGTCAAAAGTTTGTATGGAGACACAAGATTAGTTAGACCATTTTATTCGAAACTAGGCAGGATTACTTTTAGGAATGGAAAATGGAAAGAGGGAGAGAGAGAGAGAGAGAGAGAGGGAGAGGGTGAGCGAGAGCAAGGGCAAATGCGAGGGCGAGGGCGAGGGCGAGGGCGAGAGCGAGAGCGTGAGCGAGAGGGAGAGGGAACTAAGTGCACCGGGTCTGCTAGCCCTTTAAATCCCTACACTATAATTAAGATTGTTATATTTTATATGTATAAGTATTCAAATATTAAATTATCTATATGTAATTAATAAAGTAAAAAAAGTCCTATTCGAACCATTATCGACTTCTACGCGGATGAAGTCGCGGGTCAAAGTTAGTTTATTTATATTTATGTATCAAAAATTATCATACATAAAATCTTTTAAAAATATTCCATTTCATATAATTTTTTTTATAAAAGCGATGTGACACCATCAAAATTAGCATAAGAGTATGAGCACCTATAAAAAAGGTTTTTTTTTAGTTCGGTCGGAATGGTTTGGGGTTTTTATATGCAAATCAATTTACGATTTTGAGATTACATTTGTAACAAGTTACTTTTTATTTTTATTTGTAAATAAGTAGGTACAATAACATATGTAAATAATGATTTTTTTTTACAATTTTTTTAAGGGAATGGAATTTATTAGTATGTACATTTTTTAATTTCATCTCAGACAAGACAGACAAAATGTTACACTGAGTTTTTTTATATGTTATGTTAAGTAGAACATTTATTTTTCCGTTTATTAGGTTTGTGACGGGATTGTGAAAGAGATACAAACAGAAATAGTTACCCATCGGGATGGTTTTTCCAAGATATAATTCTCTTTTTGATATCAAATCCTCTTTCAATAGGGCTTTTGTTACACAATGATCTATTTCTGTAATTATAAATAAGAAAAAAACAAACTTAATTTTCGAAATTATTATTTTTCTCTCTTCTGGCCAACGCCTCTCTCCAGTGTATTATATTATTATACTTAATTACAAAATGTTATAATGCTACGGGTCTTAGTTTACTTTCAATGACCCCTTCATGACAAAGACCAAATTAACATTGCCTCTCTTTCTCATCTCAGCGCTGTTCCAGTTGCATCCTCAGCCTAGCCCGGGGTCCGCTTTTCAACTTATTCTTCACCACTTCGCTCGGTCTTAAGCATCCTTGGTCTTAAGACAATTGATACGCATATCTTCCTTGACAACGTCAAGCTAGAAATTATTGGATCTACCACATCTGCCGGGCCCTGGCGAAGGTGGTACGGCTACCTACCTACCTATACATTTGATCCCCACTAACATTGACATTGAGATTTATTAACGACGATTAATTGTAAAGTCAGTTATAAAGACCTTATAGAACCGGAGGTCATAACAAATTTGGAAATGAAAACGTAAATGGCTAAATCAGATTTTACATGATGAAGAGCACCTCTCTGATGCTAAATATGTTGGCCTGCCTGCGTGAATTGGTTGCGTTACTCAGATAAGGTGCCTGAAAAATTGGTTATCGTATAACCAAAAATAAATAATAAGGTAAATAGCTGAAAATAGTACAGCCAGTTAGTACTAGATGTATTGTACTCGTATGATTTGTGAAGAAAATTAACAAATATTCAAAATTCCTGTGTGTACCTTGACAGCGACGAAGAGGGCGGTTTTTGATGTGCTGGTAACAAAAAAAGTAGCACTCCGGGAGTGCCGACAGAAGTGAAAACACGAACAATAAATCATTTGCGTGTATATATTTTGAATCGTCAAAATATTTTATTTTACAGGAAATACTTTTAAATGAAGTGTTTTATCCATTAAAATTATATTTCAACTTTTTTCAATGCGCTATTGTAAATGAAATAAAAATTTAAAATTTTTCAACCTATCTTTCATTTGGTAAATACTTGTTAACAAAAAAAAAATTGAAATAATAATATAAGATAAATCTCTTGATAATGGACCTGCGATTGTGGAATTATGGAGAACTGGTAATACATATGGCACATATCTGGTGGATGGGCCTGCAATTTGTGAAATATGGATAACTGATGGTACATTTGGAATATCTCTTGTTGATGGACTCGCGATTTGAGAACTATGTATCTGTTGTGGTATGTTGCTATGATTAGGAATATTTTCTTTTTGTAAATTTGATGTTTTTTTGTTGTCTCTATATCGCCTACACTTTTCTGCATTTATTTGTTTTCGACTCGCCTGTTCCATAACAGAAGAATCACTAGAAGAATCAGCAGTAGCCATAGCAGCAACCTTCATCTCATTCTTTTTATTTTTATTCTTTTCTCTGTATCGCCTAGTCTTTTCTCTGTTTTTTTGTTTTCTTTCTTCTTCTCTTTTTTTTCTTCGGAATCAGAAAAACCACTGGTGAGCAGCGCAGCGACTTTATTCTTTATCTTTTCTCTGTATCGCTTACATTTTTTTCTGCTTATACGCTTTCTTTCTTCTTCTGCTATTTCGTCATCATCATCCGTACTTTCCATTATTAAGTGAATCCTAAAACCAAAAGTATAGATTATTTGAAAGCAGTATTTTAGAAGTTTATTTCATTTTATTGAAACCTTCCTTTATTTACTAGGTAACCAGTAATCTATACATATAATAAAACAGTAAAAAAAGTGTGTTTATCATTAAATATATTTCCAAAAAAAATATTGGGGGCGATGGAGACATAGTAATAATAGAGTAAGAATTAAAAAAAAATGTCTGTCTGTTTGTCTGTCTGTTTGTACACGCTAATCTCCGGAAATACTGGACGGATTCGAATGCAACTTTTTTTGTTATATAGCTATTAAGCCTGGGCAACATATAGGGTATAAATGATTTTGGAAAATGAAACGCCTGATGCAGAACCATAATGGTCCCGCTAAACTATAAGAGTTGTAAAAATGTCGCCTTAGTAAAAGTTGTTCAGCCTGATGAGCATTTTCCAGAGACGTAAAGTGCACGCGAACGAAGTCGCGGGCTTCAGTTAGTATGAAATAAGTAGATACATACCTTTTATAAATTTAGAAAAACACCTCAAGATCACACACAAATTAAAACTGATTGCTTGGTTGATTCAGTCGTAAATATGGGGGTGAAAGTCCCATACATTGCGAATTTTTCGTTTTGAACTCTATTAATCTATCAAAACCACAATTGATAATTATTATTAAATTGTTAAAATTGATAGAAATGTCGCACTAGACACATATTAGTTTTTTATTTGTAGAGATGTCACATCCGCTTACTGGCAAAAAAATATAAAATATGGTGTTTTTCTATACATTTAGTGTTAAGAGTACCTGTATAAATATAGTAAATAATTTTTCGCACTCTGTTCCAAGCCTGGGCTAACGGCCTAAGCCAACGGTTAACGCAATCGGATCAAATCTCTTTATGCTCACAGTTGGCCTGGCTCTCTATCCCCCAGCGTCGAAACGCCAGAATCCTATGCATGCTTTATGCTATCTTCGATGACCCCAGCTCCCCAGCTTATCTCTTCTTAGCTCTTCACATTCGCGTAATCTTTGCTGTTCCAATCTTTTAACATTATCCATAGCTGCTCATCATTCTGATTTTATGAATAAATCCTTCCAAATTAAAGCCATTCTTCTCTGGAATGCTCTTCCGGAATCCATTGAACGTGTACCTAGTCGTCTAGCCTTCAAATGGGCGGTTCATAAACGATTTCTCCGAGAAATCTCTTCTTCAAATGCTGTCCCTATGCAGTAACTAGTAGTCACCCGTATAGTATATTTATGTATATGTATTACTTCAATATATATATATTATATATGTATTAATTTAATATGTATTAAATATTTATCCGCTAATTTGCAAATAAAAATGATTATTTATTTGTTTTGGAATAACATTAGTAGATGACGCTATTGCGTATACGCGGTGGTAGTTTGTAAAGAAGCAAGAAGTCCTTCGCGTATATAATATCCCTATAATTTCTCTTTGCTACGCGTAAAGCTCGTGTTTACTTACCGAGATGGCTGTCTATTTCAGTTTCTTTGTTATCGATTGAACTGTCGCGCCGCGCGGCTCTTATTTTAAGCCCCGCCTGCCGCGGTACATATCGTGTGGAATTATTTTTCGGGATTAGTTACGCTTCTAGAGAATTATTATTCGTTGGTTAGACCCGAATATCTTGAGCTTAACTCTTCGTGTTAACTTCCGTGACATCCATATAGGGCAACTGTGCAAATGTTCCTCTGGCTTTGGCGATTCTGGAAGCGATGTCCTCTTCCATTCCTCCAAATTCGGACACAACACTACCGAGGTAAGTAAAAGTCGAGACACGTTCAACGGACTCCGGGCCAATCTTAAGCGGTGTTATGTTCTCTACCTCAGCACGCATTTCCTGCTGTGATGTGGGTCTTCTTGGTGCTGATTTTTAATCCTATCTTTGCCGCCTCCATCCGCAGATCGTTAAGCTTGGCCTGCATATCGGCGCGTTTATGGCTCAGTAGGCAGATGTCATCGGCGTAGTCCAAGTCTTTCAAAACATCGGAGACTCCCCACTCAATGCCGCGCCGGCCATTGTCGTAAATGCGAAGCATAATTCCATCAAGAGCGATTAGGAACAAAAGAGGCGACAGGAGACAACCCTGTCGAACTCCGGCATGTACGGGGATGTCTTCGGAAATCAGGCCGTCATGTGTTACTTTACAGAAGTAACTCTTGTAGATAGATAGCTTTTAGAAGATGGATAATTTTTGGCGGGACGCCAATGGTGAGCACAAAGTAGACCACTTCAATGTATCAAAAGCTTTTTCGAAGTCTACAAAAGTAAGATATATCTCCCTTTGCCATTCTGATGCCTATTCAAGTATGATACGACGAGTATTGATTTGGTCAGTGCAAGATCGATCAGGCCGGAATCCAGCCTGTTTTTTACGCAGATGAGGTTCTACGGCCTTTGTTAACCTGTCCAAAATTATCTTGGTAAACATCTTAGATGGGATCGAAAGCAATGTGATACCTCTACTATTGCTGCATTGAGTCAAGTCACCTTTTTTGGGCACTGGGCACACACAATAAATTACTGAATTTGAAGATATAGATGTTGGATTTCGTCTTGCTAGATTTAGCCACATAATTCGAATTTTTTTCGTCATCGGAACGTTAATAAATAAATTGCTCGGTGTTTTTATCGATGTATTATTACATTGAGGAACCGCACACCATCGATACACATTAGGATTCATGACTGTTACACAAAAAAATCTAAATAATGTATGTAAACAAACACTCTACTTGAGAGTTGTCAATTATTTACAAAAGCGTGACGTCATAGATAGACGCCATTACTATTCTGGCGTTTTCGTGCGAAATTTAAATTGTATTTTTTTCTACTCCTGTACCTCAGACCAAATAAAAAAACAAGACATAGTGCTTGGAACAATAAAGTGAAGCATTCAAAACTACACCGCGCTCTGTGCATACACGGTCACACGCACACATTTACAATTTAACTACACCTTTCAGATCAGTCAAAGCTAGGTTGTCAATCAAGCATAACGTTTAAAACAAATACATATTTAATTGCGAAAATGCCGAATTGTATAGTAAAAGGGTGCAAAAACAATTTTCCTAAGAATAAAAAGCAAGATGGAATCACATTTTACACGTAGTAAACATAAAAACTAGATACAATAATTAAATAAAAAAAGGACTTCGCCGTGTGGTACGAAATGGATATCCAAAGATTTATACCAATCTATCTATTATTTGATTTTGTTTATTCCATATTCACCACCATAAATACCATAAATATCAAACCAACCTCCTAACGTTATGAGTTTGTACATATTTACAATATACAAAAAGGCCATTTAAACCATTAACTTTAAATGTTGTTTTATTTCTAAACCTATGTTGTCGAAATGAACCGAGGAAAATAACTTTTACTCATCTAGTCAGTACCTAAAAAATATAGGGTAGTGAGTTTTCACGGCACGGCAACACTCCCAAACACTCCCTACGGGAGTAGTTATACCTAGCGTTGCTAGCGCAGCGCTACGAGCGCGACAGCTGTCAAATCGATGAATTTGTATGAAAATGTATGGAACTGATTATACCTCGCGCTTTGAGCGCCATAGCGCTCGGAGCGCTCTCCTAGCGCTCTCCTAACGTTCTCCTAACGCTCTCCTAACGCGCGTCGAGCGCGCGCTTTGGGAGCGTTGAAAGCGCTCGGCAAACGCAAATAATGTCATTTGCAAGTAGTAGGGTGACTAAGCAGGTGGTAATCTAAAGAATGTTCCTTGGCCGCGGGACTCGGGTGTAGGTAGACGAGTATTTTTTAACATAGGTACTTACATTAATAAATTACATACCTACATCAGTAGTAGTACGCAATAGACAAGACAGTAGGTATTTAAATTATACCAACTATGTTATTTACGTCTTACGACGGATCATATTGTTAACATTAAACAGATCAATTACATAGGTAGGTACTAGGAAAGCAAAAAAAAGACGCCGGCAACTTGTTTTTATTTTATTTGTGTGTGACTTATTTAATAACAAGTAAGTATAGTATAAAAACAAACTCAAAATACATGACGACAAACATTATGTGAACTCAACAGTCACAGTGTAGATCTACATTCGGAAAATATTTAATTGCACTAATTATACATATCACGTCACGTCATGTCATATAGGTATAAATTAAAAGAGAATTTAGTCTCTCGATTTAATTCTCTTTATTGGCAGTTAGAAATAGAATGCATTTTTACCCGACTTCCTAAGTATGTATTGAATTTACTTTCACCAAGTTATACCAATATATGTAGGTATACATAGTTATATAGCGGATGACTTTGTTTCTCGTATATGTAATGGACCAAAACAGGTGGCAGATTTTCCGGGTTGCATACGAGTAAAGGCATTTCACACAATTGACTATCGGGACCAGAGTTTTACACGTGCTTGCTTTCTAAAGCACGAAGGGGATCGATTTTTTTAATGCTTGTGGTCATCTGTCCTGGTCGAATAGATAGGATAAAAAAGGTAGTACTGAAATGTGGACACCCTTCGAAGAAAAGCGCTCATCAAGCACTCTGCGAATTCTAATCGAACGCGGATTTCTTGATGACATGTGTTTGACACCTGTCGCGCTAGGAGAGCGCTGGAAGCGCTGCGCTTCTAACGCAAATCTAACGCAAAATCAACGCTAGGTATAACTAAAAAATTTTTTTCTTATGTTGGCAGTATGGTAACATACTGCCAACATAAGAAAAAAAATTTTTTTAACATAGTCACTAAAAAGACGTCAATTAAAAAAAAAGTTTACCATAGATACCATATAGATCAGTACTTGAATATTCTAAATCTGATTAACCAAACATGTGTGTAAGCACAGAATTAATAAATAGTGTAAGTCAAACATTTTCATATTTTCTTTGTTTGGTTTTGTATTTTATTTAGTAAATATAGTCGTAGAAAAAGTATTGTATGCAACGTTGTAGAAGTACGTCAAAAAATGCTCGATGGCGCCTCCTTACGATGCTCGCTAAAGCTCGCATCGTAACCTGCGCCACTCGCATATTTTGAACCCTCTTATACAACTGTTGCATAAAATACTATTAAAAGGTCATTTATTCTATAATAAACTTATTAATTGCTAAAATAAGACTTATTTTGTATAAAACAGACTATTATAAACACCATAAAGTCGTTTTTCAAAATCAGTCATCATGCGTATTAACCTTTATTTTTTTAAATTGACGTCTTGTTAGTGACTAAATCTATAGAAAAAAAGTACTATGTCTATGGCTAAGCGTATCTTCTTGGCGAAATAACGACACATGTGGTAGTATGAGTAATAGAGTATAGATCTTAAATCTTTTTTCTGAAATCATATTATCAATATTCTTACATTAGTGTTGAAAGAGCTATACAAAGCCACAAAATATCTGGCGGGAAATAACAGACACAAAAAGAAACCTTTGAAATCTAAAGATGGACAGCTTTTTACGTCGTCTGAGGGGCAACTTCATCGTTGGCGTGAGCATTTCGAGGAGGTGTTTTGCGCCCTTAGGAAGTGAATTCTAATAAACCACGAAATACGTGTTCAATGAAATGTTTTAAGAGTATGTATCTCAATTTTTATCAAAATCGATGCAGGTTTAAAGAGTTTTCCATACAAACTTGAAACCCCTATTTTACCTCTTTAGGGTTAATATAAAATAGTTGTCAAAAAGACTTTTTTGTTACCATATGAAAATGATTTTTTTTATTTGAACAACTTTTTTGTCTGAACAACTTTTTTATACGTTATACCTACTTAAACGGGCTTAGGGTGACTCGCGAAGTCTAGCTGACTAAGCCGTGACGGATATACAATACAAATCTTCTTACAAAATATACTGAAACTATTTAAGGGTGAATTCAGTCCGGGTTACTAAACAACTTTCTTAAAAATACATATCTCAACTGAAGTGATTTCTTGTCGAAGTTTACGAAATAATTTATCTGAATAACTATTATGGTTATTATTTTGAATTTCATAAGTAGTTCAATAAATTTTATCACATTTAACCGGGTTTTGCTTATTTTACGATTTTTTTTCTTCAGTTTTTGCTTATTTTGATTGATTGTTGGCTTGTTTATTAAATTTAGCAATTTTGTTGAGCAAACTTTCGTTTAATCGCTATCGCTGCTTGTCTGTGCTTCTGTAGTAGTATTAGTAATTATGCTACGAACTAACAAGAACTAACAACAGCAACTAAAAGCCCGCGAAGTAGCTTTACAAAGAGAGTAAGAAACCAATGAGCAGAGCATGGCAATACAAATTAACATTTAAACGAAAACCCATTAATAGTTTTCTGGTTTTTCCAACAACGAGCTGACTTTGTCAATTGAAAATGATGGGTTATTTTTCGGTGAAAGACTACTGGTATAGAACTGAATTTCAGCATCACGGTAGCTCTCATATCCATGGGATTGTATGGTTGGAAGGTGCTCCTGACATTTCAGAGCTGGATCGAAAGTCATTTGAAGAAAGGGCTGTGATTGGCAACTATTTTGGAAATTTGGTCACAACCATGTATCCGCATATCGGTAAACCTGCACCGATAATTCATCCAAGTCAGGTACATTATTCTGAAATTATAATCGCGAGGTCTAAGTTCGTGGCGAACTACTAGTACATATATATAGATGTATTTATTATAAAGTATAGTATTGTTGTTAGTATCCCATATAATACAAGTTTAAACTTACTTCGGGGCTAGCTCAATCAGTGTGATATGTCCGTATATATTTATTTATATATTTACTTATTGCTTAGTAATTTTCAGCCATTCACCTTTTATAATTTTTTGGTTACAATAAAGATCTTTGACCGGCCTTTGCTCCATAACGCAACCGAATTTAACAACTTTTCATTCAGGCGCCATACCTTAGTTCACATCACGCAGGCAGACCGACATATTTAGCTTAAAGAGATGCTCTTCATTCTGTGAAACCAAAGTCAGCTATTTACTTTATCATTAAAAAAAATAAAAAATAATTTATTCATTAAATTGTTTGACACTGAACACTGGTACGGAACAGGGGCGCCCACCAATTAATTTTTTAGAAACCAATATCTAGGAAGTCCCATTCTTTTACATCATAAATATCATTACAAAGTAAAATAATTTATATTGTGTGTTTTTCTGAATCAGGAGAAAAGATCTTCATGTGAATAGCATAACCTACAAGGGTGTCGACAAGTTCAAATATCTCGGGTGTACGATTACGGATACAAATCAGAGGGAGAATGAAATCGACATTCGCATAGTTAACACTTAAGATGTACAGCAGCCCTTCACAAGGTGTTAGTGTCCAAGTTGATAAGCAGAACTACAAAAATTCGGATCTATAAAACAGTCGCTAGGCCGATTTTAATGTACGGGTGTGAAACTTGGACGCTGACTTTGAAGGAGGAAAACAAACTCTTAGTGGCGGAACGAAAGATATTGCGAAAGATTCTGGGACCAACAAAAGGAGAAGATGGGGCATGGAGGCGTAGGCACAACCGGGAGATAGAAGAACTAGTGTCCGAGCCGAGCATCATCGGAGAAATAAAATCTTCCCGACTTCGCTGGCTAGGACATGTGGAGAGGATGGGAGAGGATCGAGCCGCAAAGAAAGCATATCATGGTCAACCGTCCGGGCGCCGTCCCGTGGGGCGTCCAAGATATCGCTGGAAGAATGAAGTCGCCAAAGACCTGAAAGAGCTGGAAGCGTACGACTGGTCAGATTTGGCACAGAATAGGAAAGAATGGCGCACTTTAATGTCGGAGGCCAAGATCCACTTCGGGTGGCTGAGCCAGCGAAGTAAGTTTTTTTGAATGTTGCAGTTGTATAATGTGTAGGTATAAACAATCGTAATTATTATACATGCAGGGGAAACAATAGTATTTTATGCAACAGTTGTATAAGGAAGGTCAAAAAATGTGAGTGGCGCAGGTTACGATGCGAGCTTTAGCAAGCATCGTAAGAAGACGCCATCGAGCATTTTTTTACGTACTTATACAACGTTGCATATAATACTTTTTCTACGACTATATTCATTTAACAAAATACAAATATAAACAAAGAAAAATATGAAAATGTTTGACATCATTTATGTTTGGTAGATAATCGGTATATATGGTGAACTATATTTTTTTAATTGACGTCTTTGTAGTGATTATAATGAATCGTTTATTCAGTAAAAACATATTTTACAAAGCAAGTTGTTGAGGCCTTCTGGTAGGTATAGCAATACCCGTGACAGAAAACCTCACTCTTCCATTACAATAGTTATATTTAATGTATTTTACCGGTATTGAGAGAAAAACAAAAAATAAAAATTAATACAAAAACAATAATTCAAACAGACTAATAAGGTGAGTGTGTACGTGTGTTTGTGTGAGGGTGTAAGGGTGTGAGGGTGTGTGTGTGAGTGAGTGTGAGGGGGTGTAGTGTGTGTGTGTGTATGTGTGTGTTTGTGTATGTGTTTTATTCTGGGTTACTTAGACGACAAAAGAGGTCTTCAACCTCATCGTATGTAAGCTTCTTTAGCCATTCCGTCACTAACATTTTACACTCATGAGTAGATTTAGGGAGTAGTTATACCTAGCGTTGATTTTGCGTTAGATTTGCGCTAGAAGCGCAGCGCTTCCAGCGCTCTCCTAGCGTGACAGGTGTCAAACACATGTCATCAAAAAATCCGCGTTCGATTAGCGTTCGCAGAGCGCTTGATGAGCGCTTTTCTTCGGAGGGTGTCCACATTTCTGTACTATTTTTTATCCACTATCCGACGTGGAAAAATGACCACAAGAGCATATAAAAATCGATCTCCTGCGTGCTGTAGAAGGCACGTGTAAAACGCTGGTCCCAATAGTCAATTTTGTCAAAAGCTTTTACTCGTATGCAACCTGAAAAATCTGCCACCAGTATTGGTCCATTACATATACGAAAAACAAAGTCATCCACTATTCTAAGCATGTATACCTACATATATTGATATATACAATTTGGTGAAAATAAACTCAATACATACTTAGGAAGTCGGGTAAAAAACCATTTTATTTCTAATTGCAAATAAAGAGAATTTAATCGAGAGACTAAATTCTCTTTTAATTTATACCAACATGACATGATGCATTTTTTGATGACAATATATGCGTTGTCAAGGTAACGTAATTTGCAAAAACCAGTTAATAATAAATGGAAAGAAAACCAAAACAAAATATACAATGCGTATAATTTGTGCGTGTAGATCTACACTGTGGCTGTTGAATTCACGTAATATTTGTCGACATGTTGTTTTTATACTATACTTACTTGTTACTAAAAATTCACACACAAATAAAATAAAAACACGTTTCCGGCATTTTCTTTGATTTCCTAGTACCTATTTGATCTGTAACTTAAATGATAATATGATCCGACGCAAGTAATACATAGTTGGTATATTTCAAATACTGTCTATTGCGTATTAGGTACCTATTTAAAATATACTCTGATGTAGGTCATGTAGGTATGTAAGTTTAACAATGTTTGTCCGAAAATACTCGTCTACCTACACCCGAGTCGCGCGACCAAGGAAAGGAACATTCTTTAGCTTACCACCTGCCTGCCTAGTCACCCTACTACTCGCAAATGACGTTATTTGCGTTTGCCGAGCGCTTTCAACGCTCCCAAAGCGCGCGCTCGACGCGCGTTAGGAGAGCGTTAGGAGAACGTTAGGAGAGCGCTAGGAGAGCGCTCCGAGCGCAATAGCGCTCGAAGCGCGAGGTATAATCCGTTCCATACATTTTCATACAAATTCATCGATTTGACAGCTGTCGCGCTCGTAGCGCTGCGCTAGCAACGCTAGGTATAACTACTCCCTTCGAATAGATTGAAAGTGATTACATTAATAAAACGTTTTTCTTATGTTGGCAGTATGATAGAACTAAAGAAAAAAAGTTTTAGGTCTATGGCTAGGAGTATCTTTTTGGCGAAATAACGATACCTACATGACGATACTGTTAAGGGGAATAGACTATAGACTTTCCTGAAATCGTAAATAACCTATGTTCTTATATTAGTGTTCGTGACTATTTAAAAGACACATAACAGTAGAGGAGTAGAAAAAAATATAAATGTATTGTTAAAGTTTTTACATTAAATAAAGACTTATGTATCATATTAAAAAATTAAATTATAAATAACAACCATAATTACCTACTATTACGTCTTTATCCCTAATGGGGCAGACAGAGCATTTTAGGTCTTGCGGCTATAGTGCAGAGCCCAGGGCCGCAAGACCCGAAAGTCACTTTTAGCATCACGGTGATGGGCGAGAAGATGGAAAAGCAATCAATACAGTGATGGGTTGCTAGCCGCATCGCCTGTTAACATGATTCGCTTTTCGCCCATTCCCTCGATCGGCTGTTATGATCTGCGCGGGAAGAGAAGCAGCTGGTACAGTCTAAGTTTTTTCTTTTCTCTCAGACCAGCATGGAAGAGTTAATTAAAATTTACTAGTAATTTATTTTTTGGTCACGATAACAAACTTTCAAGGCGCCATATCTAAGTAACGCAACCACTCCACGCAGGCAGACGGACATATTTAGCATCAAAGGAAGCTCTTCATTCTGTAAAACCAGAATCAGCCATTTATTTACGTTATCGTTACCAAAGTCGTGACCGTCTAATCTATTTTTAAATATTTGTCATTCCAACTCACCCCCATTTATATTTATACGGGTTTACCACACACATCAAAAACGCTCCGTTACACTCAGTGCTGGTAAATAAGAATGGTCCTACACAGTTCGACGATTTGCTGACTCTAAACACTGATGCTATTCCAATGAGGGCCTCCTGTCGGCCAATGTACGTGACCAGAGGACCGCCGTGGTCATTCTAAAAAGAAAATATAAAAACATATCTTTAGTAGGTCTTCTTCTTCTTCTTATCGTGTGTGTTAATGACTAACATTAGTGTCAGAGTTTTTAAACCGCTTTAAAGGCCTCTGACATGGTGGATACATACTAACTTAGGAGGTGTACGACCGCGATTAGAATCACACTAATATTATAAAGGCAAAAGTTAGTGAGTGTGCGTGTATGTAAGTGTATATTACTTCTTCATGAGCAAACGGCTAGACCAATTTGGATAAAATTTGATCTGCAGGAAGCTGGCGCCCTGGATTACCACATAGGCTAGTATTTCCCCGGGTAACACCGCAGGCCTAACTAGTATTAAATAAACCCGAGGAGTGCTTAGAGAGTGCTATTTTTCATTGAGAAAGTCAATCTGTATTGTCTACTACGGCCCTCCCCGGCTTCGCAAATGTGTAACAAAATTTTAAAAAATTATAAATTTTAATACGTACACAAATACACCCTTCGCTCATTCTTGACATATCTTTCTCCTTTGCGTACCCCAGTGGCGCCTACAATCGCATCGCATATCAACTTCGCTGCCAACTCCGCATATGTGCGGGGTGCTGGGTGCGAGCGGGAGGCCAGCCCCGCGTATCTGCGGACTACGCCCGTACAATTTCAATCGGCCTGTATCCGGCCGGCACTGAGCGAAACGGGGAACCCATCACTTTATCGCAATTAACTTCAACGATTTTCATTCCCCATAAAACTATTCGCAAATCTTATTATTCTAAAATCTGTTGACATCGAAATTTCATTTACTCGATTATTCGTTATTTACAAACTCAGTCTATCGTTATTTCTTTTCATATTTTATGTATTTTATCGAAATAACGTAACATCAAAGTTTTGTTACCTATAATTTTGCTTCCACTTTTTTGTAAGTTTCAGTTTGCAAAATAGTTGAAACATTTGAAACGAGTGCTAGGAAACTTCTATTCATTTTCCTAGGTCAGGGTAAACCTGTAGGTTAGGTTATGTTAGAACTGTGACTAAAAACTTCTATACATTTTCCTAGGTTAGGGCAAATCTGTAGGTTAGGTTATGTTAGAACTGCGACCAACTTTGCTAAGAAACTTGTATCCATTTTCTTAGGTCAGGCCAAACTTATAGGTTAGGTTACGTTAGAACTGCGACTAAAAACTTCTATACATTTTCCTAGGTTAGGGCAAACGCCATATCTATCAAGTACTCCAGGAGAAATGGTAACTTAAAACACCAACCTGTGAATCTGAAAATGTCACTTTGTGGCGAGGGCAAAGAAATGTCAACAAATGCTGCTGCCCTAGCTTAAGTAGCTTACGACATGTTATTTGTGAAGAACTTCAATGGCTTTGAGGGATGTTGTAGTGGCTATTAAAACCAATACATCAAGCCAATTAAACATCCTAGAAAGCAAACTATTTACCGCTTTATAAAATAAGGTTTGTGATAATTCTGAGGTACATCAAAATACTGATCCAGCCAGCTTTAAGAAACACCAAAAGTTAGCGAACACTACACCAAATAAGACATCTACCACAGACCTAGTATCCGTACCAAAAAAAAAATTCACAAAAAAAGGAAATAAGACAGTAAAGTCAAAGTATTCCAAAGTCACGCTGACCACACAACCTTATGAAACTATTTATAACGTCCAAGCGGCAAGTTCTGCTGATTGCAATATACCGGCTTCAACTGAAACTCCAGTTTATAGTCCATCAAAGGAGGATGAAGCTCATGTCGACTCAGTGTCACTCGATGCGACGCATGATGACGGCTGGGTTGAAGTAAAGAACAAACGTCTCTCCTCATCTCAAATTAGGGTACTGCGTGGATCTGCGGCTCCAGGAACAACTTTGCTGCAGGCCTCAGAGAGGCAGAGATATCTCCGTCTTTACTATGTGAAGCGGGGTTCAACAGTAGCAGAGGTACAGGCACATCTGTGTTCTATTAGTGGAAGTAAAGATTGTACGGTAGAGTCTCTCAAAGCTAGGGGTAACTATGCCTCCTTTGAACTGGGTGTTCCAGCAAAGCTTGCCGAAAACATCATGTCAGAGGGAAAATGGGCTACTGACATCTGTGTTAAGCCGTGGAGACAGAACTTTCCTCCCAAAAACAAAAATTTGTAAAAAGTGCGTCACAATGTTAAGTTAAGAACTAAAACTACAATGTTCCACAACAACATGCACCTTTGTAGCTGTGACATAATCATCTTAACCGAGACATTTTTGACTGATTCAGTATTTAACGCAGAATTGTTTCCGCCTGGTTATACTGTTTTACGTAAAGACCGGTATAATGATGCGGGGTGGGGCGCAGTACTCTTAGCCGCGCGTAATTGTTACAATTTACATATGATTAAAGATGTTGATGGTCTAACAAATGATAAAGAATTATTAGCTGTGTATGTCACATCTAAATCGGTGAAATTTATATGTTGCGTGGTATATCTCCCTCCAAATTGTCCAGAAGAACGCTAGTTAGGAGTATTGAGTTGCTTAGAAAACACAGTTTGTAAATGTACTAACTTAGACTTATTTATAGGTGATTTTAATCTAAATTCACGCTCTGAGCAAGTAAGTCAGCAATTTCATATTTTCAATGAGTTTTGTAATTTAAACCAGCATAATGATTGTACCCTAATGGGTCAGGCAGCTGCGGGTACGAGTTTGCTAAGTACTTTAGCTCAGTCTTCCGAAATGACTGTCCGAATCTCGATGTTGATGATGCCGAACAATATGCCTCGGACTCCAACTGCTCTTCTCTGGTGAATATCAAGAGTCTAAACGAAAGGGATTTAGTTACCGCAGTAAAAAAATTAAAACCCCACTCAGCTCCTGGTCCTGACTCCATCCCTGCTTTCATTGCTAAGGACTGTTTGGAAGTACTGAAGTCCCCTCTATTGTACATCCTCGATCTTTCCCTCAAATCTTCCACATTTCCGAGCATCTGGAAGGTTAGTAATGTAACTCCTGTGCATGAAGCTGGGTCTGCCAGTAAAATTTCAAATTTTAGACCTATCGCTGTGATTTCTGTTTTTGATAGAATATTCGAAAGCATTATTGATGCACATCTGCGACAGCAAATAAGCATTTGGATTGACGACTCGCAACATGGTTTCCGGAGCGGCAAATCCACGACAACCAATCTTGTCAACTTGGTCGGAAAGCAAGTTGATGGTACTTATTTCGATTACCAAAAAGCTTTTGACTTGGTTGACAATGACGTGCTTCTACGTCAGTGTACAGCTGTTGGGTTTGCTCCTGGACTTCTTAAATTTTTTTCGAGTTATCTTTCTGATAGATCACAGCGAATGAATCTTGGTAATCACACGTCAAAAAGCTACTACACCGGCTCTGGCGTGAGCCAGGGTAGTACTTTGGGCCCCACTCTGTTCGTTATCATGGTAAACGACCTTCCAAAAAGCGTCAGTTCTGCAAAGTGCCTTCTTTTTGCAGACGATCTCAAATTATTTCGTGGAGTTAGTAGTTTAGAAGATACGGTGCAATTGCAGAAGGATATAAACGCGGTCGTTGATTGGAGTAGAGCTAATCATCTCAATTTTAACGTAGATAAATGTAAAACAATCACATTTAGCCGCTCCCCTTCACCCTTGCGCGCCACCTACTACCTCCATGACAAGGCAATTGAACGTGTCTCTGAGATACGTGATTCGGGAGTGACATTGAACAGCAACTTTGACTTCCACAATCATATCATCAAAATGTGTAAGGAAGCATCCAAGGCTCTGGGCTTTATAATGAGAGTAGCGTCCGATTTTGATGATATCAAAGTCGCAATTACGCTATATAATGCATATGTTCGCAGCAAGCTAGAGTATTGTGCAATAATATGGGATCCTTACGAAAGTACAAGAGCCCAGCTCTTAAATATAAGAAAAAGACGAAAGTACATATGCCTTAACTGTGGAAAAGATACAAAGGAGATTTGCTAGATGGCTGTATAAGAGGATGTATGGGTATTATCCATATGTGTATCCATCTATGTTTGTTTCGGGTATGGTGGGGCTTAATACGCTAGTGTTTCGTAGGAAAATGCTGCTCTTGATCCACTATTACCTGTTACTAAACAATAAGGTAGACAATAAGTCTGCGCTCGCACTATTGGGTCTCCACGTCCCCGTGCGCTGGCACGCGGCCGTAGCGCCTCGCAGACCCCCGTGCTTGCTCTCTCCTCCGGCCACTCGCTCGGAATACACAAAGAACGCGCCTACAATTAGAGCGATGCAGTTGCTCGGTGACATGCTCGCCCATCAAACTGGTGTTGACATTTTTATTGATTCAATTAACACATTTATTTCTAATTTAATATTGTAGGTATTTGAATTCTATCAATTATATAATTTAATGTATTTATTTTATTTTATTCAGTATATTTATTTGACAATATTTAATTTTCTAATGTTTTTTTACGTATGCAAGAAAATTGTGTCTATTTATATTGATGTAACTGTATCATCTAGCATGCAGATGTCTTGGTGTAAAACTGTTAGTCTGTATGTTATATTTTAATAAACAATAAATAAACAATAAACCTATAGGTTAGGTTATGTTAGAACTGCGACCAACACATGCACGAGCCGAGCGAGAAAAACGAGCGTGCCGCGGCAGCTGCCGGCAAGTGCTAAGAAACTTCTATCCATTTTCCTAGGTCAGGGCAAACCTATAGGTTAGGTTATGTTAGAACTGCGACTAAAAACTTTATACATTTTCCTAGGTTATGGCAAATCTATAGGTTAGGTTATGTTAGAACTGCGACCAACACACAAAGAAACTTCTATCCATTTTCCTAGGTCAGGGCAAACCTATAGGTTAGGTTATGTTAGACCTGCGACCAACACACGCACGAGCCGAGCGAGCGAAGCAAGCGTGCCGCGGCAGCGGCCGGCGTGTGCTAAGAAACTTTTATCCATTTTCCTAGGTCAGGGCAAACCTATAGGTTAGGTTACGTTAGAACTGCGACTAAAAACTTCTATCCATTTTCCTAGGTCAGGGCAAACCTATAGGTTAGGTTATGTTAGAACTGCGACCAACTTTGCTAAGAAACTTGTATCCATTTTCCTAGGTCAGGGCTTCGTGGTCAGGGCAAACCTATAGGTTAGGTTATGTTAGAACAGCAACCAACACACGCACAAGCCGAGCGAGCGAAGCGAGCGTGACGCGGCAGCGACCGGCGAGTGCTTAGAAACTTCTATCCATTTTCCTAGGTCAGGGCAAAACTATAGGTTAGGTTATGTTAGAACTGCGACCAACACATCAGGACATATGTTAGTTATTATGTGTACCGTTACATATTGAAACATGTTTTTATGAACAGTTTTATCGATAACCCCCCATCTCGTCTCAGCTAATCCTAGTATGTCTATTTTCAGCCTATTAATTTCTAATTTAAGCTCCTCAAATTTGCCGGGATCCAGCAATGTCTTTACGTTCCACGTGCCTATAGTACAAGGTTTTCGCAGGATGACGACCTGGATAGCCTTGTTCCTACCCCTGCCGGACTCGGACCGCCACGGCATGTTACTTCGTAGAAGCCCGTTGTTAAGAACTTCTTTACTTTTTATACTTTTCTCCATTTTGACTCCATTTTAGGGATATAGTACGGTGGTTTCCCCATTTGCCTTCCGTACCGCAGTATTTGATTCGACAGAAACCCTTCCAAATTCCGCATCTTCGGCCTTCTGCCAATACTGTCACTACTGCTGCCTAGTGACAGAGGAATGCCTATTTACTGGCGGCATTGAATCGCCATGACACAAGAGTCGTCATTGGACCTAAGTGGCATTTTTTAGGTAAGCCCGCCCTACTGGACTTCCCACCACGTCCTGCTAACCCTGCCGCTGATTGGTCGGGGACTGCTTATTTTTATATTCGCAGCTAACCATCATATCTGATGGCCGTTCCACTATCCGCCACCTGTGGACCCCGTTAGTAGACTACAGATAGTTTTAGTAAGGATCCCTAATTTTTTCGAAAATATAATATAGCCTGTGTCACTCGGGGATAGTACGGCTTTTCAACGGTGAAAGAATTTTTAAAATCGGTCTAGTAGTTTCGGAACCTTTTCGATGCAAACAAACAATCAAATTCTTTTCTCTTTATTATATAGGGTTTTTCAATAGGGGCGCTCGAACTTTGAAAGTTGATAGCGGCCATCTTGGAAAAGCGATTGCTGTCAAATTTGGCGGGAATACATATTTATTCGTGACACTTCACCATGGAACGCTACACGCTTTAACAACGCGTAGAAATTGTAAAAATGTATTATCAACATCAGTGCTCTGTTCGCCTTCCGTGCGTCCAATTTATGGTATTCATGGTCTTACTGCAAGGTCCACAATCTGTCGTTTAATTAATACATTTGAACCAACCGGGTCGGTTTTGGATGAATCAGCCTGTACGTCAAAGAAACGCAAGATCGTCGGAAAATACATATTGTTGCCGTTCGGGATAGTGTACCATACTACACGGGACACATTAAATTTATTGAATGAGAAGTTCGAGGGCTTCGTTATCTCGCGTGGTGGTGACATCAACCTGGCCACCGATCAGATCGTGTGATCTAACAATCTCGATTACTTCCTATGTGTGGCTACGTGAAATCTCGATGTTGAACAAACTACCGACAATTGCTGCCCTGCAGGTCAACATAATCGAATTTATGCGAAAATGTCGTCCGGAGTCGCGACGACCATGTGGCGAAAATTATATTACATACATAATGCCATCAAATGTTCTTTAAAATAAAATAAAAATTGTGGCAAACAGGTTGTTTTATACAATTTCAAAGTTCGAGCGCTCTTAATGAAAAACCCTTTATTAGTTTAGATATTATTTAAGAGCTATGCGGTGGAGCATGAATCTTCTTCCATTGAGGGAATCAGCACCTAACATCACTAAACCTATAGTTTTCCAAATCATCGCTCTTATAAAATGCCATTTATTTTATTTATAAGGTATTTGAAAACGTTGTGTCAGCGAAAAATGTTATTGTTTTCGGCAGATAAAATTGAAAGTCTTTGGTTTTTCTACCAAAGACAAATTTCAAATTTTAAACATGAATGAAAAATCAGCATGAAATCCGCTCTATGACAAAAACATAAAGGTGTCTTGTGACATTTGTATGCTACAAAAGTCAAAACAGTAAAAAAAATATGTTTGAGTCAAAATTACAAAAGAATTGCAAACGATCAATTTAATCAAATTAAAAAATGCGCCCTTTTGGAAGCGCTTGCGCAAAACATTCGTTATGTGACTGTTAACTTCA
The DNA here is from genome assembly GCA_963555685.1 of Acrobasis consociella. Classification (NCBI taxonomy): domain Eukaryota; kingdom Metazoa; phylum Arthropoda; class Insecta; order Lepidoptera; family Pyralidae; genus Acrobasis; species Acrobasis consociella. The sequence continues at coordinate 6,842,258 of OY743127.1, forward strand.
ATAATTGGTCAACTTTGAGTTCATGCCGCTAAAAAATAATTTTTCTATTGAATTTGAATAAATTTTTCCTTTTTAGAGTACATTTTATAAGTTGATCGCTTATAACTTTAATTTGTAAATCCTGCTTAGCTTGGATGGTTTTCCTTTAAACTTCGTTATATTAAATTACAGCTGTGAATTTTTTCGCATGTCCAAATGTAACCGTTTAGCAGATAGAGGGGGAGGACACGTGACTATAACAAATTTTGCTTCTCGAAAAATAGTGCTCACAATCTCACAATATTTTTGAATGATCAACGATGACTCACACGATGGGTTAGTGAAGAAAAAAAAATACTCCCACGTTACTTGTATCGAAGATACCCTTAAAAAAATTAAGATTTTATTTGTTCACTTTTTTAGCATAATCAATATACAATACATACCCATACCATGCTTTCAAGTACTTATAGTCTCTGATTAAAACCGCGGCTTGACAGACAGACAAACAGACAGCCATAGCGTAATAAGGGGTTCCTTGTTAACTACGGAACCCTAACAAGGCTTCTTCTACTCGTTCCGCTAGGAGATCGAAATCATTAAAAACAAAATAGAAATATGTTATTTTTTGGTTTCTTCATCAGTTTTACCCCCTGGCCACAGCCAACGGAGGCGCGGATTGCGGCGCGGCGAGCGGTGAGCGGCAAAAACAAATGGTAGACAACGTATGTAGTATGCCACAGCTGCCGGCGACGCGTATTGCGACGCGGCGGGCGGCGCGGGCGGACGAATCAAATGTATGAGCGAGTATCGAGGTGGCCACATGTTGACAAATACTGATTAGACCAGCATCATGGATGTCAAAAAATCCACATCATAAATATAAGCGAGTTATAAAAAAAGTGTGGGTCGAAAAAAAACAACAATACCCTTTAGTATAGTTAGCTGTTCTCTAAATACGTCCACCGCCGACGCCGCCGTGGTCACAACATGTGAGCTGTGGCATACTACCGCAAACCGCGCCTCCTACCGCACCGCAATCCGCACCGCAATCCGCACCGCCAGTGGCTGTGGCCAGGCCGTTAGGAATTGCGTTACAGTGGACTAAATAAACCAAGGGTTTATACAAGCTGTCCAAGCGTTGGGATCAAAAGTATTCAGGTCCCGCCCCAAACGAAAGCCTCAAAAAATCTCTGTTCCGTCCCTAGACTTAATGGCAGAGCGAAGATAAAGGCCGCTGCAGACCTCCGAAGATGCTGAATCATATCGGCAGCTCAACAGATGTATTCAAAAGTCCTTGCGACACGACATCCGCTCCTTTAATACTAAATGTATTAAAGAGACGATAGAGCAGAATAAAGGCTCCAAAGTGTTCGCAAGAGTTGTCTGTTGGGCAAAGGCGATTAATGAAGCTGAAGACGGAGGACGGCGGCGTGGTGTCGACAAAGGAAGGGGTTCTGGCGGAGATCGAGAGGTTTTATGGACAGCTGTATACCTCACTTTCACAACCCAGTAAACAAATGGCTAAAGACCCAAGAGCCAAGCTAACCTGACATTATACAGAAGATATCCCGGACATCAGCCTATACGTGATTAGGATGGCCCTCAAACAGCTTAGAAAATAACAAGGTGCCGGGCGAGGATGGAATCACAGCAGAGCTTCTGAAAGCGCTCGGAACGCCGGTACTGAAAGTCCTTCAGAGGCTCTTTAAATCCGTTCTGCTCGAGGGCGTAACGCCTGAAGCGTGGAAAAGGGGCGTGGTGGTCTTGTTCTTCAAAAAGGGAGATAACACCCTATTGAAGAACTATAGGCCTATCACGCTTCTGAGTCATGTATATAAGTTGTTTTCAAGAGGGTCATCACGAATCGTCTCGCGAACAGGTTTGATGCCTTCCAGCTTTCCGAACAAGCTGGTTTCCGTAAAGGCTTTAGCACCATAGACCACATTCATACGCAGCGGCAGGTTATGGAGAAGACGAGGGAGTATAACCGGCCGTCATGCTTGGGGTTCGTGGACTATGAAAAAGCCTTCGATTCGATCGAAACATGGGCTGTGCTTCAGTCTCTCCAGCAATGCCGTATTGACTATCGATATATCGAAGTGTTGAAGTACTTATACAGTAATGCCACTATGTCAGTCCGAGTACAGGAGCAATGCACGAGGGCAATTCCACTGTATAGAGGTGTAAGACAGGGAGACGTTATATCTCCGAAACTGTTTACCGTTGCACTGCAAGATGCCTTCAAGCTTCTGGAATGGGAAGGATTTGGCATCAACATCAATGGCAAGTATATCACTTACCTTCGATTCAACCTACTAATTACTATGCTCGGAGACCTAAATCGAGTTTACCAACAAGTGGACCTTACCTATTTGAGTTGGGAGCTCCACCCTCGAAGTTGTAGACCAGTATATTTACCGGGGTCAATAGATCCAGGCAGGAAGTTCCAGTTTTGAGAAAGAGGTCTTTAGACGAATCCGACTCGGCTGGGCAGCGTTCGGGAAGCTACGCAGTGTCTTCTTGTCAAACATACCTCAGTGTCTTAAGACTAAAGTTTACATCCAATGTGTGTTACCAATGATGACTTATGGCTCTGAAACGTATTCTCTTACTATGGGTCTCGTAAGAAGGCTCAAGGTCACTCAACGCGTTATGGAGAGGGCTATGCTCGGTGTTTTCCTACGTGATCGAATCAGAAATAAGGAAATCCGAAGGAGAATAAAAGTTACTGACATAGCCCAGCGGATTAGCTCGTTAAAGTGGCTGTGGGCGGGACACATAGCGCGACGAACCGATGGCCGATGGGGCAAAAAGGTTCTTGTTCTTGAATGGCGACTGCGTACTGGCAGGCGAAGCGTAGGGCAAGGTGGTCATATGACCTGACCAGGGTCGCTGGAAAGCGCTGGATGCAGGCCGCTCTTGTACGGTCATTTTGGAAATCTTTGGGAGAGGCCTATGTCCAGCAGTGGACGTTGTGCGGCTGAAATGATGATGATGATGACATGAAGCTCCGATCAACGATAATCAAGTTATCGTCGAACAAACAAACATACATACAAACGGCGGATTGCTCAAGTGGACTCGGTGAACTTCGCTCTTTTCTCTCGCTCGTTCAATTATTACTGTAAAAGCAAAAATTACTGTATTGTATATCACCTGACAGATTCCATTTCTTCTAACATTGTCCATTTCCTTTTCATTTTTATTGTCTCTTCGTTCGGAAGGTATAGTGTATTTTTTTTCACCACACTATACAAAACAAAAGGTATTTTATTAATCAATTCAATAAATTAATAATAATTATAGATTAGGAGGTCACGACAAATTTGGTAACGATAAGGGATATGGCTGACTCTGGTTTGATAGAATAAAGAGCACCTCTCTGATCCTAAATATGTTGGTCTGCCTGCGTGAAGTGGTTGCGTTACTTAGATATGGCGCCTAAAAAGTTGGTTATCGTGACCAAAAAAAAAAGATAAGGTAAATGGCTGACTCTTGTTTCACAGGATGAAGAGCACCTCTCTAATGCTAAATATGTTGGTCTGCCTGCGTGAAGTGGTTGCGTTACTTAGATATGGCGCCTGAAAGTTGGTTAGCGTGACCAATAAATGATTAGGTAAATGGCTGATTCTGGTTTCACATAATGAAGAGCACCTCTCTGATGCTAAATATGTCAATCTGCCTGCGTGAAGAGGTTGCGTTACTTAGATAGGGCGCCTGAAAAGTTAGTTACCTAGACAAAAAAAGAAAATTATAAGGTAAACGGCTGATTCTGGTTTCACAGGATGAAGAGCACCTCTCTGATGCTAAATATGCTGGTTTGCCTGCGTGAAGTAGTTGCATCACTAAGATGTGTAATTGAAAATTTGGTTTAATTGGAGTACCTCTCTGATACAAAATTTGTCGGTCTGCCAGCGTGAAATGGTTGTGTTGTGAAACTTAGATATGATGCCTGAAAAGTTGGTTATCGTGATGAAAAAATAATGATAAGGTAAATGGCTGACTCTAGTTTCACAGGGTGAAGAGTACTTTTCTGATGCTAAATATATCAGTCTGACTGTGTGAAGTGGTTGCGTTACTTAGATACAGTAGCGTGCGTTCATACAAACACATGAATTTGTCTACCCTGTGTCACCCTAATATTGATGCCGTAGTTCACAAATGTATTAACTACAAAATTTTCGATTTTTAGTTTTTTAGTACCAGATAAATTAACTCTTTCTACCAAAAACGTAGTGTTACAGTTGTAGTCTTTTTATGATTTATTTTTATAAATTCAATTTTCAAGTATTGACTGATTTCAACAACATTTCAAAGTCTGGCGTATTATACGCATTTAGAACATTTACACACGTGTTAAAGTTATGCAAGTGCATAATTTGTTACCGATTATTTGAAGGTGCCTTCACCGATTTGGAAAATTCTTTTATCGAAATCGGTTGTGTAGTTTGGGGGTGAAGTGTTTCTTAGTTTTGAAAAAATATTTGCTTGTTAACATAATGAGGTTTAGTGCACAAATGCACTAAAGTTTATTTTACTATTTTTGAAATTAGACAACTATAATACCACAATTTTTGGATATAATGCAGTCAAAGGACTAGACTGTTGAATAGACGTGAAATTATGTAATTATTTTTGTGCTGTTCTGGACTAAACTTTAGAAAACTTTCTAAATTAAATGCTCTTCTGTTGTTAGTACTATTGTGAACTGCGGAATGTATATATAATATCGGATACTAACGATAGATGTATTTTGCTCGATATGCAGCCGTTCAGAGTCAGTCATTTACCTTATAATTTTACTTTTGATCACGACAACATACTTTTCAGGCGCCATACCCATATCAAAGTAACACTAGCACTTCACGTAGGCAGACCGACAAAACAAACAAGACTTCACCGACAAAATGTGTTCACGATAACTAACTTTTCAAGCGACATATCCAAGTAACGCAACCACTTCACGCAAGCAGACCAACATATTTAGCATCGAGAGAGGTGCTCTTCGTCCTGTGAAACCAGAATCAGTCATTTACCTTATTATTTTCTTTTTTTGTCCAGGTAACTAACTTTTCAGGCGCCCTATCTAAGTAACGCAACCACTTCACGCAGGCAGATCGACATATTTAGCATCAGAGATGTGCTCTTCATTATGTGAAACCAGAATCAGCCATTTACCTTATCCTTATTGGTCACGCTAACCAACTTTTCAGGCGCCATATCTAAGTAACGCAACCACTTCACGCAGGCAGACCGACATTTGGCATCAGAGAGATGCTCTTAATCCTGTGAAACCAGAGTCAGCCATATCCCTTATCATTTTTTTTTTGGTCACGATAATCAACTTTTCAGGCGCCATATCTAAGTAACGCAACCACTTCACGCAGGCAGACCAACATATTTTGCATCAGAGAGGTGCTCTTTATTCTATAAAACCAGAGTCAGCCATATCCCTTATCGTTACTAAATTTGTCGTGACCTCCCGTTCTATTAAGAGTCCCCCGACCCTAGACTTCTCCATACAAACGTAGTCTACGTTTAATTTTGAAACCACATGTCAGATTCCGGTAAAAATTGGTAATTGTAAAGAAATTGCAATTATCTAGGGTTATAACTGGTTTCCAACAGTAAAATTATGAACTGGAAAGAAAATATAACGATTTAGAAGTTTCCCATACTAATGGTCAAAAATGATATAAAAACACTATATTCTATTTCAAGTTCATATTTTTAATGTCGGAAACTAGTTATTAACCTAGATAATTGCAATATCTTTAAGATTACAAAATTTTGCCCAAATCGGACATGTCGTTTTGAAATAAAACGTAGACTACGTTTGTATGGAAAGTTGTATTTTGGTCTAGGGTCGGGGGACCCTTAAGTGTTATATTTAAAAATTGCATATGTAAATTCTTTTAGTTGTTTCTTTTTGTATATTTACAGCGTATCATACTGTAAGTATGCAACAATGTTTTAAACAGACGAAAGTCTCACGAACTAGATACAATCTTATCCAAAACAGTGCGTCCAGTTTGTAATGAACCCCTCAAGGCACGTCCTAATGACATTAACAACGACCTTTTATGTACCTTCGTACTAGAGTAGACTCCACATATCACAGACTTGTTCCGTTCATCATATTATATGCTACCACTGTCACCTCAACACCTCACATTAGTCGCTTGCTAGCATTTACGCGCTACAAGGCAAAATATAAAGGAATAACTTTCCATCGGTAAATAACTAGATTTCATTGTTTGAAAATTAATATGGATTGTAAAATTCCCGCCGCCATCTCAAACAAATAAAAATTTATAAATCAACTTGGTAGGTACTATTCTATTTAAAGCGAGCAAAGCCGCGGGTAACAGCTAGTAAATAATAAAATATTAGTTTATCTAAAAAAAAATTATTACAATTCCTTCACTAAGGAACTTCGTTCCATCCGGGTGTCCCTTGACACCTCTCAAGTTTTTGTGTCACCTATTTCGTTTGGTGTGTTCCGTGTATTCACCACAAATTTCGACAAAGTATCGACATGTTTTCGAGGAGACTTTTCAAAACCCAAGCTACTTTTCCACCACTTATAGCAAAATATATTAAATATGTGCGAAATTTCAATTTTCCAAACCTCCTAAAGGGAAAACAAATTTCGCCACTGAATGAATGAAAGAATGACGTTGAATGAACCAAAGAGAAACTTTCCTGTGCGAAAGAGAAACTCTACTGTGAGAGTGAGATGACAATATAGCCGCCATTAAATGTTGTGCAAATTCCATATAAATTTTCTGTCTATGGCTCTTTCGACAGGCTGACGACAAGAAATCAACTGAACGACTAGGTTAGGCACGTGTTCAGGAAGAGAACGAAAGAAAAGAGTGAAGGCAGGCACGAATGATCGAACGAAAGACCGTTACTCGCTCACTATGGAAAATATAAATTCGTTCACCATAGAGGTGTCACTTCCCGGCAATATTGCCCGCGGGGAAAACTTATACGTTATTAGGTGGGTGCGTATTGCTTGATATAATTACATTTTATATATTTACATTTTAATAACGTTCATTATTATAAAATCCAGTACAATCTTAAACACAAAAAAAAACATACAAAAATTACAAATAAAATAGAGATTCCAACGCGTCGCCGCGAGGCAGGGTGCCCAGTAAGCTAGCAGCATTGCCTCTCTGCACTGCAATTGAAATTCTTTGGGCGAAATAACTGCCAGCCCTTGGATCACCCGTAACCTCCCGAAGGCGCGCTGAAATCTCAGTCACCAGTGTTTTTGCTTCCGGGCCCCACGGACCCATTGTCTCAACAGCGAAGGGCACAAAAATATAATTCGCCTCAAGGTGTTCATATTTCTTTCGCTTGACGGTTTCAGCAGCAACTGCAGCCGCCCCCGCCCGCACGGAGGTAGATAAGACATGGGAAGGAGCCAGTGTATCCACACAAGTGGCGTCCCATACTAAACATTTCCCCAGCTTCCACGGTATCAAAGACATCCCGTCCGGCCTCCTACCGTCCGACCTCAACAAACCGCTCGGTTCCAGAACAGCTGGAACAGCAACAGAGGTTAAAGCTCTTCGGATGATGTCATTGATAGTTCCGTGTCGGGATAAGCGACCGGCACTCTTTTGGCAAGCTAGCCCGTGATGGCCCAACTCATTCAGATCCCGACCACAGACGCACTGATGAGACTCATTCACCTTCAAACCTAATAACGTTCATAAGATATAATATCAATTTGACATAATCATTATGGTATATATTTTTAATAGCTATAATATTCATTAATTTTTTATTATAAAAAGCATAAAATCATTATTATAACGTTTATGTACACTAAATATCACCTGTTATACAACTTGTGCGGTATACAGGCCAAAAAGTATATCATTCAAAAACTGTATTGTTGAAAAGAGATATCATTCAAAACATATACCTATCAAAATCATATTGTTCAGAAGATATATGACTTAAAAACCATATCATCTAAATAGTATAGACAGGCAGACAGAAAAAAAATTTGGTTACACGTACAAAATGCGCGCATTTTGAACGTTTAACCAAACCATTTACTCGATTATTCATTATTGACAAACTCAGTCTATCGTTATTTCTTTTCATATTTTATGTATTTTATCGAAATAACGTAACATCAAAGTTTTGTTACCCATAATTTTGTTTCCACGTAAGTTTCAGTTTGCAAAATAGTTAAAAACATTTAAAACGAGTGCTAAGACACTTCTATCCATTTTCCTAGGTTAGGTTATGTTAGAACTGCGACCAACACACGCACGAGCCGAGCGAGCGAAGCGAGCGTGCCGCGGGAGCGGCCGGCGAGTGCTAAGACACTTCTATCCATTTTTCTAGGTTAGGGCAATCCTATAGGTTAGGTTATGCTAGAACTGCGACCAACACATGCATGAGCCCAGCGAGCGAAGTGAGCGTGCCGCGGCAGCGGCCGGCGAGTGCTAAGACACTTCTATCCATTTTCCTAGATTAGGGCAATCCTATAGGTTAGGTTATGTTAGAACTGCGACCAACACCCGCACGAGCCGAGCGAGCGAAGCGAGCGTGCCGCGGCAGCGGCTGGCGAGTGCTAAGACACCACTATCCATTTTCCTAGGTTAGGGCAATCCTATAGGTTAGGTTATGTTAGAACTGCGACCAACACATGCACAAGACCAGCGAGCGAAGTGAGCGTGCCGCGGCAGCGGCCGACGAGTGCTTAGACACTTCTATCCATTTTCCTAGGTTAGGGAAATCCTATAGGTTAGGTTATGTTAGAACTGCGACTAACACACGCACGAGCCGGGCGAGCGAAGCGAGCGTGCCGCTGCAGCAGCCGGCGAGTGCTAAGACACCACTATCCATTTTCCTAGGTTAGGGCAATCCTATAGGTTAGGTTATGTTAGAACTGCGACCAACCCATTTTTTATATATTAGCCATGTATAAAAAATAAGTGCGTATAACAAACGAAAATTCGAGGAACGAAATCGTCTATCAATGTTAATACGTACATTATGTGATTGCGACGTATTGATGTATTATTTTCAGCCCACCTGCATTGGCTTATTGTAATAAAATTATCCGCAACATACTGCCAGGCGCTATATCAAAAGTTTGTTATATCTAATGATAATGATATATTAAGAATCTTCTATTAATCGATTCATATACGTAATAATTATTATGTTTAATAATATATCTATAGAAAGTTTATTATACGTAACGACCAATAGATTTCGAGAACTTTATACGACTTTAAATGTATACGAAAGGTTTGTTAGATGGAATATTTATTATTTAAACGATTTTATGGGTTTGAAAAGTATGATTTACGATTTTTATCTTAATTGATTTTTATACCAACTAAAATTATATATTTTGTTGGTATTTATTCAAAATAATATATATTTTGTTATTCTATCTCATATTACTTACCCTTATTAGGTTGCTTCGCATTTACTATGGTGGTCATGTTGCCAGCGGTGAAAATTGTAACTTTATCGGGTTGATTGGATTGGCATTCGGAATGATGGCGATGTTGCCAGCGGTGAAATTACGTGTTAAGGTCACAGCACACTTATCAACTCTGAAAGAGATCGACACCGTATCGCCTTTCGCCGCGCGGTCAACCAGGCGTCAACCTGACGTAGGCACGTAATCAAACCGGCTCAGCTTCGGTACGTCAACTCGACTACGGCTGGGCGACGCCGCGCTTACCGCTCGCCGGCCGCTCTGGTCTGGCTGGCACTAGATCATTTAAACGTAAAGTGTGGCGCACGGTTATGTCTCGGTTTACAATACGCGAGTTGGCAATCATAGCCATCAATTTTTGTTTATCTACAAATAAATAAAACGCGGGTGTGAGGAAACGGAGAGGCGTAAGCGCGCGGACGACGAGCTGCAAGCGCGGGGACCGCTAGTTGACCGACCAGCAAAGCGGTTCGTGAGCTGGTCCCGAGGCGAGGCGTTTACGTTACGAATCCGAATAGTGTGCGTTGCAGTAGGAAGTTTCATACAAAGAATACTGAGCTGCTCGAGCTGATACGTTTACGAGTTGATAAGTGTGCTGTGACCTTTAAACGTCATCGCGATTGCTCGGCACTCGCGACAAGACTGTTGAATATTTGACTATGGCAGGTGTCGAGATAATGAGCCATAGGTACGCCATACAGTCTTGACCTGGCGCCCTGCTACTTTTATTTATTCCCAAGAACCAAAGATAAAATTCGAGGTATTCGCTTTACGATCCCTGAAGATGCGGTGAAAGCGTACGAACATGCCATAGACCGGGGCGACCGAGCTTTGCTCGGTTACATCTCAAACATTAACAATTTTTTTTAAACTTGTCTAAAAACAATACAAAATAAAAAATTATACATTACCTTGAACATAAAAAAAAAACAAAAGTTAGTCACGGAGTGGGATTCGAACCCGTAACACTCTTTCTAGCGGTCCGCATCCTTAAAAGCTGAGCCAAATGGTTAGCGAACAGCGTGGCGAAATTAGCGATCATATTCTGCGTGGAAAGAAAAACACATGTAAACCCGAAAACACGCGTTTTCCCAAACATTAAACTAATCTAGATCGATTGTTTACCCCCGAAAACCCCACATACCAATTTTCAGCGAAATCGTTAGAGCCGTTTTCGAGATCACAGAAATTTATAAATATATAAAAAAATATACAAGAATTGCTCGTTTAAAGGTATAATAAGATATATACAAGAATTGCTCGTTTAAAGGTATAAGATAAGGTCTTAGAATTGCTGTATAAAAGCAGTCAGGTATGTTTACAGAACTACTAGTGCATTGAAGGTAAGTTACAGTAACTATAGGTAAGTAAATATAATAAAGTATTAAGTTCAAGTGTGTTATATATCTTCAAGTACACTTTACATTGATATTTGTTTGTTTGTTTGTTTGTTTGTAATAACTTTATTGTACCAAAAAACAAAATAAAGTACAAAAAATTCGAAAGAGCAAAAATACAAAGGCGGACTTATCCCATGTAGGGATCTCTTCTCTCATATTTATATAAGTATGTCCTAGTTTATTCCTAGGTATGTAGTTATACTTATTTTATCTATATTCTATAGTTTAAGTAACATTAGGTTTTTTTTTAACTTTAAATACATATGACTCACATAATCACACTAGAACTAGCTAACAATAGCATAAACAATGTTTAGACTAAGTAGAAAGCACATAGCAATTGTTAATAAATTTTAGTAAATTTTAAGAACTTAGTATATTTTTCGGCGGTAGGTGTGAAAAACGTGAACATATAGCTCTCAATAAAAATTCCAATTTAAACAGATTTAAAGTACTTACAGTTATTTATTTTATACTAGTGGTTCGCCGCGAACTTAGACCTCGCGATTATTATTCCAAAATATAGTACGTTTTACTGAATGAATTTTAATTTAGAGTGAAACTGTTTTTTTTTTCAGATTTTCCAACCTTCTTTTTCTTCTATTCTGAGCTGCTGAAGTTCATTTTTTTTTCCGAACGAATTAAATCTATACCTGGATCAAATACAAGTAATATCCGTAAGACGTTTGGAACTTGAAAGCCCGGTCGCCAACTCTTTTACGCCAAAATCTAAGACTTCTTTATCCAAAGTTCTTGCTATTTGTGCACAGTTACTGCCCAGGTCAATGGAAATTGCGTACATGAGCATGAAACTTGGCCAGTCTTCCGCGATCGGGTCATGGGTGGAATGGGATCCATGTTCTGGTAAAGATTCTCCCTCTCGATCCTCCACAGCGTGCTCACGCATTGAGTATAAGTACTTAAAGCGTTCAGGGAATAGTTCATGCTCTAGTACTTCCCTTGCATCTGTGAACACAAGCGTTGGGAGCGTTCGGGCGTGGCACGAAAAGTACTGGCAAATTCCTTTAGTAGAGAAAGACGCTCCTACTGCTTCTGATTGGTTTATAACTCTCTACGTAAAGCTTCTTCGCGGGCTTTGATTGCCGCTGATCTCTTTTTATTTCGTGGCATTATTACTAATACTACTACAGAAGCACAGACAAGCAGCGATAACGATAGAAGCAAAGTTTGCTCAACAAAATTGCTAAATTTAGTAAACAAGCCATCAATCAATCAAACTAAGCCGAAACTAAAAATAATTATTTGCGTCGTGATTTTTTTTGCCAATCCAAGATGCCCACCGAAAGTCAGCTGCCTCCGATTTGGCTGAAAAATTTTATCCCTAAAAATCCAATTTTTTTTTGGGTCTGGTATTTAGAAAATTAAACTTATTTCGTTTATAACGCCTCATTGGGACTTCGTTGGTGTCTGAAATTTTGCATGTGGGGATAAAGCACCCGGCGGAACTCAAAAATGCAATCAGATTTTGGATCCAAGATGGCCGCTCCCACAGATGTTTTGATGTTTCCTTTACTGACTCCAGTTTTTACCCATTTTCTGAACTGGAAACATGTCTTAGCCTACCTCAACAGCCGCACGAAAAACCGCGGTCTGCTAATTGCATAAGTGTCCCCGTGTGCCATACTTTTTTTTGTTTGTCTGTCTGTTTGTATGATCTCGCTTTTCTCCGAAAGTACTGAACTGATTTACTTAAAACTTTCACCAATTGCTTTGTTTTTTTCTTAACAAAACATTACAGTTTGTTTCAATAAAATCCGGCTATTAAAAAAAAGCTTAAGGCATGAGTTTGCCTGCAGATATATAGCAATCTTAAATAAGTTACATAGAAAATTTAAAATCCGAAGTTAATTTATCATCATTATACGACAGCATTATACTTATAAATATATAAATATAAACGAAAATCATTTTTATTGTTTTTTTGATAACATCTTGGTTTTGCCGCAAATAATATGCCTATTAATTCTTCAAGAATCCGCTAGATGGTGCTGTTTCATTTAATCAATTTCTACAACGCACATAAGCTAATAATGTCGTATAGAAATAATTTCTTTGAGTTTACTTTACCTCAAAGAATTGCTTTATAGACAAAAAATATTTTTTTCGATAAGGTCACTTATACCATTTAAGTAAGTATTTCATATATTAATATGATTTGTATATTGATTTATTTTATTACGCGGACGAAGCCGCGGGCAACTGCTTGATCTTATAAATGAGTATGCTATAAGAAATATAGTAATACTATCTCGTTAAATGATAAGTTTCATCCAAATCTGATCAACGGTTTGAAAGTTATAAAGCAATATTTATTTTTACCAAAATGCGTATATCTCAAAAACGGCTGAATCGATTTTGATGCCCAACGAACTAAATCTGTGAATAGTTGCTACACGCATTCTTAATTGCGTCAAAATCAGTTCAACGGTTCGAGAGTTATCGCGGAACATACATACATACATGTCTCGTAGTGGACACTTGGAATTTTTTTTTTGGAAATAAACTCGGATCTTGAAATAAAAGAATTTAATAACATGCAACCGTACAATACAGGGCGTATCGATCGAACAAAGTGAGTTTTTGAATTGAAGTCAAGCATAATAAAAATGACATTTTAGTTGCGGGTGAGACGACAAGACGAAATATAATCTTGCTTCTTGAAACCACTAGGCGTTGGCGCCAACATACTCCCCCCCGTTGAAGACCGTTCTTCAACCATCAATCTTGATCGGCGAACAAGGGACACAGACGGACTAAGGAGCGTCGATAGCATCCAGTGGTTGTTTTGACATCTGCGACTCGTGCAATTCCGTCCGGTCCAGGGTACAACTTGGCTACTCGTCCAGTTCGCCAACATAATGGTGGAAGAGAATCTTCCCACAAAAGGACCAGGTCTCCAATTTTTAGTTTGCCTTTGTCTAGTTTCCATTTTGTGCGCATCTGGAGTTCACTAATGTATTCTCGTTGCCATCCTTTCCAAAAATGTTGATAAATGTGCTCGAGACGGGCATATCGTTTCAGTTGGTTTTCTGGGAAATCTTCAAGATTTCTTGACGGCAGCGCATTCAGTGGTCTACCAATAAAAAAGTGCCCTGGCGATAGGTAAAGGAAGTCATCAGGAGATGAGGACAAAGGGCATAAAGGACGACTGTTCAATATAGCCTCTACCTGCGCAAATAATGTGGTGATCTCTTCGAAAGTTAAGTGGGAGTTTCCCATAACGCGTTTTATGTGAAATTTAGCCGATTTTATGTTGCTCTCCCATATCCCGCCGAAGTGAGGACTGAGCGCAGGAGTAAATATGAATTTACAGCCTTCTTGAGCTGCAGACTCAGTTATAGTATTATTGTTTACTTCAAAAAAGATTTTTATGTCTCTGGAAGCCCCTACAAAGTTGCGACCATTATCGGAAAATATTTCCGCTGGCCTACCACGTCGCGAAATGAATCTTCGCAACGACATAATGAACGCATCTTTGGTTAAATCACTAACTGCTTCCAAATGTACGCATTTATATCTAAGACAAATAAATAGACATAAATATGTTTTTGTTATTTTAGCACCACGCCCTTTACGATTTATGGTATAAAATGGTCCAGCCATGTCACTTCCTACGGAATTAAATGGAAAATTAGTAGTAATACGTTGTGGGGGTAGGTTACCCATGATGGGTTCTAAAGTTCTACCCTGTACGCGTCGACAGTGCACACAGGTGCGCGCAACATTTCTTGCTAATCGTCTACCATTGATAGCCCAAATAGATTGCCTAACTGTTGCTAAAAGCAATTGAGGGCCAGCATGCATATTTCGTTTGTGTTCATGTTTAAATATTAATTTGCATAAATGATGAGACGAACTTAAAAGAACTGGGTGCTTATGATCGTATGAGCAATCAGAAGCGTCTATGCGTCCGCCTACTCGAATTAATTTGTCTTGATCTATGAATGGGGATAATGATAACAATTTGGACTTTGAACTTAGAGGTTTCTTATCAGATAATAATTTATACTCAGTAGGAAAAGACTCTTGTTGTGAAATGACATATAGAATTTTAAGAGAATCGTTTAATTCATCTACACTAAAACTACTTAATCGTTTATTGCTAGGATTTCTCGTATTGTATATAAAACTTTTGACAAATGCTATAGTTCTTTGTAATCTACAAAATTTAGAAAATCTATTAAAATCAATCAAACATTCTGGAATAATAGAAACTGTTACACTCTTCATCTCAAGTAGTTCAAAAATCTCATTTCGTTTTAGAATTGGCCACTCATTCTCTGGTTTTAGTAAAAAAGATGGTCCATGCCACCAAAGACATGATATTTGCAACATATGCAAAGGGCAACTACGAGAAATCAGGTCAGCTGGATTATCAGACGTAGGAACATAACGCCAAAAACACGGTTGAGTAGTTTCTTTAATTTCACCAACTCTATTAGCTACAAATGTTTTTAATTTAGATGTATCTGAATTTATCCAACTCAGTACAGTACTGGAATCGGTCCAGTAAAATGTACGTTCTGGTGTGTATCGAATGGATTCCAATACTGCCTTGCACAAACGACTCGAAAGCAATGAAGCGCATAACTCCAAACGAGGAATAGAAGTTGGCTTTAATGGAGCCACTTTCGATTTCGAACACAAGAGATTGACTTTAACATCTCCGTTTAATGATATATTATAGACACATGCTCCATAACCAACCAACTTTCGAACTTGCTAATTTTCAAAGACAATTCTGCAATTTCGATAGTGGTCAATATAGGTTGCCTTATAAATTTATCAAGATAATTTTTAAATTTAGTGATTTGACCTTTTATTGAGCTACGTTTTGTAGTCAAATCCTTAAACGTGGCTTTAGTCTCAGACATATTTAAATAAATTTAATTATAAAAGTAACAACTGGTTATTTTTATGAAAAAAAAAAATAGGTACTTTTATGTTCGTCCCTTTTGGGGTAAGAAATCCTAGGGCCGCAAACAAGGCCTGCTTAGGTTAGTATGTGGGCTTATAGACGAAAATCTGACATGGAATGAATTCCTTTCACGCCCAAATCCTTTGGTTGGCTTTTACAAACTGCACGGGAGGAGAAGCAGCTGGTACACTCTATGTTTTTTTGTCGCTCCCAGACCAGCATGGAAGACTTTCAATAACAAAAATATTGTTAGAACTAACAAAAAAGGACAATAATTTATAAGGCAACTTAACAAGAAGGCTATATTATTATTAAATAAATGAATATATTAGCTCACGTCCCTCCTTCGGCGACAGCTGGGAGCAGAGCTGGTGGCCAACCGCAGTTAGTAGGCCGCAAGCCGGTATTGCCACGTCGTTGACAGCGACACTGAAATAGTCGGCAAATTCGATTGAATTTCGTGTAAAAACTGATGCGAATATAATAGAATTAACTGAATTTATCTGTGGTCTTACCACTAGACTTAAATAAGGTATTTTGGTGCTTAAAGATAAATAATTTTGATGACAACTAAATGGAACTTGAGATCACTTTATATTGTCAAAATACAACAAAATTTCAATATTTTACACCTTTTACAGCATTTCACTTGCGTGATTAATTAAACTTTAAATGGATTTTGCTTAAATTTCGCTTATTTTTGCTTATTTCAATAGAAATAGGTAGCCACGTGTATTGCACTAAGTAGATGCTATTTTGCACAGTTTTATGGGATTTTGGTAGGAAATATTGGGAAGGATGATAGCTAGGGAGTTTACAAGGAAACCAAGGCACTTATCTGGTGAACTATGCTGCGAGGTGATGCTTTTGCTGCGTCACTGCCCGGCGGTGTTCTATGACTTGGCGAATCTTCAAACTCCTGGCCTGTCGTCGCTCCACTGGTACTTTGCAGGCTTCCACACGTTGTTAGGCTCCGCTGCAGACGTCTCCACAGGCTCCTTGGTGGTATACTTGGCTGCCTTCCGTACGTGGACTTTGTACCGCGAAGTTAGGCAGACCTTTAATTCGACAGTATAGTACAGAATGTACACTGTCCTGTCACGGTCGCCAAATTATGTCTCGTAGTGGACACTTGGAATTTATTTTTTTTGGAAATAAACTCGGATCTTGAAATAAAAGAATTTAATAACTTGCAACCGTACAATACAGGGCGTATCGATCGAACAAAGTGAGTTTTTGAATTGAAGTCAAGCATAATAAAAATGACATTTTAGTTGCGGGTGAGACGACAAGACGAAATATAATCTTGCTTCTTGAAACCACTAGGCGTTGGCGCCAACAAACAAATATGTAAAATTGTAGGTACAATTTTACAATTTTGTAGATTTTCCACCATTGTAAATTTGTAATTCGTAATCTTTATTAAACAGAAACTTGTAGAATTGTAACTTGTAAAATACAATTACAATTTACAATTTGTAATCTTTATTAAACAGGGCCCTGGTCAGTTTTGAGTTGGAACTGATGCAAATAGCATCGTGCGTACGTTTTCTCTATGCCAGATTATAGGCAGTTATTCAAAAATACCTAGTCATATTGTGTGTAATTAAAACGCCAGCCTAGATACATTTACATCAAAATTAGGTGAATTGTGCCATTTTATTTATTTTCTTATTGTTTTAATAACTTCATGCATCATGTAATAGACGCGGGTCTACCTGAGGTTTAATAGCCTTACGTACAGAATAAATACTATTGCCTAAGGCAAGTGATATCGAAAAATAATAAATCACTCGACTAATTTGATGAATTTGTTTTGTGACTGTGACTGGGCCTCGCGCCATTTAGCTACGTTTGTGGCTGCCTTTAGGTATTGCGGCGATGAGCGGACGGCGCGGCATGTGCGGTCGAAGGTCAGTATATGTAAAAAATAAACTTCATATTTCACTATATGTTTCTTGGGGAAAGTTGTTCAGTATCACGGACTGAGCCTACTGTTTAAATAGTTTCAGTATATTTTGTTAGACCTTATATACTTACTCATATATTTATTTGTTATATATTTATTTGTTAGTATTTCATATTATTTGTAAATTTTATTATTATGTCCGATAATGATTGTTCTTTTCTGTCTGCTTGCGACATTAGTTGCGCTTGTGCGTCTTCAAATAGTAGCAATTATTCTTTTGATGATCCAGAAACTTTCAACTCTCTCATAAATAATACATACATACATAATATCACGTCTTTGTCCCTAATGGGGCAGACAGAGCATTTTGGGTCTTGCAGCTCTATGCAGGGCCGCAAGACTCAAAAGCCACTTTTAGCGTCATGGTGGGCTAGAAGATGGAAAAGCAATCAATACAGTGACGGGTTGCTAGCCGCATCGCCTGTTAAAATGATTCGCATTTTTCCATTCCCTCGATCGGCTTTTACGATCTGCGCGGGAAGAGAAGCAGCTGGTACATTCTAAGTTTTTTCGTTTCTCCCAGACCAGCATGGGAAATCATAAATAATGCTATAAGTAATCAACGTCACTCCTTCAACGTATACCATCTCAACGCTCAAAGTTTACCAGCGCATTACAGTGACTTTGTGGATACCTTTTCTTCTTATCCACTTGATGCTGTATTAGTTTCTGAAACCTGGTTCAAACCTTCTCTTTCTTCCTTAGCTTATGGCCTTCCAGGTTATGTGCTCATTAGAAACGACCGTATTGGGTGTGGCGGGGGAGGAGTGGCGATTTATCTGCGTAGCAATATTTCCTACAAAATTCTATACTCCTCACCTGCTACATACTGCAGTGCAGCTGAGTTTTTATTTCTGGAGATTTCTGTCGAGGGTAAAAAGGCTCTTCTCGGAGTCGTGTATTCTCCTCCCGGTTTTGATTATTTCTCTCATTTTGAGTCCGTTCTTGATTCTTATTGTGCGGATTACACACATCACATAATTATGGCGATTTCAATACTAATCTTCTTAAAAAAGATGCTCGTATATGTAGCCAAATAAACTATTTTTCTTTCGTTCTTTCTTTCTTTCTTTCTTTCTCGTGCTGATAAGCTGAGTCATATTCTGAAGTCAGTAGATCTTAAGGTTCTTCCTTTGGGTCCCACCTATTTTAATCTTGATACCAACGATACTTGGCTTGACTTAATACTGACCTCCTCTTTAGATCTGGTAATCAATCACGGTCAACTATCTGCTCCAGGCTTTTCCAAACACGATCTGATTTATTTTCAATATAAACTTAAGCCACCTAAGCGTAAGCCTGAAATTGTCTGGATGCGCAATTATGCAAATATAGATTTAGACCAGCTTAGGAAAGATGACATAGAAACTGACTTCACTAATATTCTTGAAGCTGAAACGATTGACGTAAAAGTTTCTTTACTGAATGCCTCTATTTTGAAAATATACGATGCTCATTCACCTGTTCATGCTGTAAGAGTTAGGCGGCCGCTAGCCCCGTTGATTGGTAGGGGAGTTCGAATGGCTATGACACGTAGAGATAGGTCTTTTCGTTTGTACAAGCGCGATCGATCTGATGACAACTGGAACGCATATAAAAAGGCACGTAACTTGTCTTTTCGAATGGTAAGGACCACTAAAAAGAAGTATTTCTATGACCAATTGTCTAACTCCTCTTCGGCTAATATATGGAAGTTCTTACATTCTTTAAATTTAGGTAAAACTTCTACTCCAGCATCTTCATTCTCACTAGATGATTTTAATAATCATTTCTCGAATTCTTCTTCTTTAGATCCTTCTGCCAAACTCCGTACTATTTCTAGGATTTCTTTCATGGCCAATCTCCACATCGAATCTTTCACTTTTTCTCCCTTAACTGAGGATGACATTCGAAAAATTAATTTATCTTTACATTCAAATGCGGTTGGTTGTGACGAAATCAGTAGACAAATGATTATGCATATTCTTGACATTTTGCTTCCAATTATTACACATATTGTAAATTTCTCTCTCTCCTCGGGCTCGTTTCCCACCCTTTGGGAAAAAGCATATGTCACTCCTTTGCCAAAAGTCTCAAATCCGCAGGCATTTTTTTCCACCCATTTCAATTTAACCTTATCTTTCTAAAGTGTTAGAAGCGGCTGCCCACGCTCAGGTTTCCGCGTTCAATTATGAAAATTGTCTTCTTACTCTCTTACAATCAGGTTTTTGTCCTGGGCACAGTACCGCTACTGCACTTCTTAACGTCACCGAAGATATTCGCCTTGGTATGGAGAATTCGTTAGTCACCATTCTAGGTCTAATAGATTTCTCTAATGCGTTCAATATGGTTGATCACGACATTCTCCTGGCAATTCTTGAATACATGAAATTTTCATCGTTATCTATGAGCTGGTTTTCTTCGTATCTCCATGTTAGGCAACAAGCAGTTCGTATGGACCGTAAGTTATCGCAATGGAAGGATATTACTTCAGGTGTCCCTCAAGGGGGTATCCTATCCCCTCTGTTATTTGCTACTTTTATAAATCTTTTATCACACTTGCTTGACTTATCATTTCTATGCAGATGACCTACAAATTTACGTACAAACCACAGCGGAAAATATTGATTCTGGTGTAAGTCTACTGAACGCGTCTTTGTCCGGAATTTCATCTTGGGCTGAAGACTTTGGCATTCAAATCAATGCGTCAAAGTGTCAGGCAATCTTAATTGGTAGCTCCAGACAACTTGCGAAGATCGATATCAGCTCTGTTCCTGCAGTTATGTTAAACAATACAAATATCTCGCTTAGTCAGTCTGTCAAAAATCTGGGCCTTATTATGGACTCAACGTTTAGCTGGAGGGATCAAGTCACTGAGGTCAGCAGAAAGGTTACTTACTCTCTTCAATACTTGAATCGTTTTAGAAACTTTCTGCCTATTAAAACTAAAATTACTTTGAAACAATCCCTTATTCTCCCCGTAATTGATTATGCTGATGTGTGTTATCCTGATCTTAACGCAGATCTTCTCAATAAGCTAGATCGTCTTATTAATAATTGTATCCGCTTTATTTTCTGTCTTCGTAAGTACGATCACATCTCCTTTTTTCGATCTAAGCTTAACTGGCTTCCTGTTCGTCAGCGCCGACAGCAGAGAATGCTTTGTACTCTTTTTTCTATACTAAAGAATCCCCTCTCTCCCCTGTACATGAAAAAAATTGGTTGCCTGTAAAGTCGGTATACGGGCGAAAGTTTTACGTGACAACGCGATCATAGTTGAGTGGGAGAGAGACGCAAGGCATTCGGCGGGCCTCTCTCTCATTCGGTGACTCATCGTAACGTTACCGAGCGTTACACTTTTTCATAAGTGACTCCCAGCCGCAACCTAATTTAAGACGTTGTCACGTCAAAAACAAATTTCGCTTTCAGTCCGAAAGCCATGACCGTGAGCTTCGCTCTAGTCATACTCTTCTTCTTCACCTTCCTTTATTTCGCTCTAATTTTATGTCAAATTCTTTCACTATTCAGGTTACACGACTTTGGAATGCCTTACCCGAAGACATAAAAAGTATCTCAAATAGGTATCTATTTAAGAAGAAAGTCCACACGTTCCTTTTTGCTAATTTGTTGCAGCAGAACTAATCAAATCATTATCTTAAACCAGGGACTGTATATCGGTATTTTAATTTTACCGATATTTTCTTGAAAATATCGGTAAAATAAAATCCTAACGAAATCATAAAAATATACTGGTATTTGTATCAATATCTTAGATATTGGTATAAAAAATATCGGTATTTTTCTTGATCCTTCATACTGATTCAAAAGGACTGCATATCGGTATTTTAGTTTTACTGATATTTTCTTGAAAATATCGGTAAATCGCAAAATGGTATCGATATCATAAAAATATACCGATATTTGTATCAATTTCTGAGATACTGGTATAAAAATCGGTACTTTTATCGATACTTCATACTGATACAAATAATGCGGCGGCGTTGCGAGATCGGTACCCAGGTAGCAGTCGCTCGCGTCGCGTTGTTGCCGCTCTGTACGTAAGAACATGGTACATGGCGATTGGCGCGTCAGTTGTCAACTCAGCGAAGCTGCGTGGCGGCGATTACCTATTGTTTTTACAAGCTTTTTATTATATATTATTTAACTTGTAATGTATCTTGTATGTTTGTATGTATGAATATTTGTTTAGGTCAAATCTTGCAACTCAATTTTCAACCAGTTATCCTCAACCGATTCAGCTGAAATTTTGCACACTTGTGTAAATTGGATGACAATACAATATTATGAAGTCAATAAATTGTTCTGATGATGGAGCCGATAGATATATGACGGAACTCATTATTAAAAAAACAACCTCATTGAGTAGGGCTCTTTGATTTGTCTTGACGAGCACTTTACGGTAGACGATACCTAGGGTCTGATCATGAAGACAGAAGGTGGTCGACGGAAGTCAGTAATAAAACGACGCAAGTCCATAGAGTTTGGGCACAGAATTAATAATAGTATTACATACAGAACGGAAACTCGCACCGTCCCCCGCAATCTGGTGTCCCCGCAACCCTTCCCCCGTTATTGTGAGGTGTAAGTGGCAGTAAAACAGGGTTATTTGGTAGTTGCACGTTGACATTATGCGAGTCACTTAGGATTATTGAATTGTAATGGTGAGAAACTGCGCACATTATCATTGTTAATGGACGGAAAACAATAAAAAACGAAAATTTTATAGATTTCCGAGTGATGAAAACAGGTAAGCAAAGCAACAAATTCTGTGGTGGCAACCTTGATTGTTTAACTCACACATTTGACGTGTGCACGGACGGATTGTTTCGTTTGTAGTAGTACTAGGTATACATGCTGCTCCGTTTGTATGAAGAGCCACACCTGTGGTTTGGGCTTATTTCATTTGTCTTAATAATAAGTTTGACCACAAGATTAGATTTGACTAAAAGCTTGTACAAAAAATACATAACTTTTGAATTTTTTGTCTGGCATATCAAGGACCGATTTTGTGTGACCATAGTCATCAAGTCAGGATCTGATGATGGGACTCTGGAGAATTTGAGGGATATCTTGGAATTTTATAAGCACACACATCGCGATTTAAGTATTTTTTTTCATGACTAGGGTATTTGATTTTAGAAAGCACGAATATCACGAAGACTAGCTTGTGATGAAGACTATAATGGCCTACGTAGTTGCAATAATTATGTACTTTAACGGGAAACATTTTTAAATTTTTCAGATCTAGACCGATTAGGAAAAATTTTATTTTGTTTGAAAGGGTAAACTTCCTAAGTCGTCTCATAGTCATCAAGTCAGGATCTGATAATGGGATCTTGGAGAAATCGAGGAAACTCTTTGGATTTTATAAGCACACATATAGCGATTTAAGTGTTTTTTATTGCGACTAAAGCATTTACTTTTAGAAAGCACAATTTCATGAGGCATCATAATCGGTTGTGTAGTTTGGGGGTGAAGTCGGCTTTTAGTTTAAAAAAAATTAAAATTTGAAACCACTTACGTCCATTTTATTAATAGGACATCTATATATATAAAAGAAGAAACTGAATGATTGGCTGACTGACTGACTGACATATCGACGCACAGCCAAAACCGCTGGGCCTAGAGTAGAGACTCCAAAGGAGAAAATTCAAATTGGGCCCAAAGTCAAAGTTCGAGCTGTCAGGCGGCCATGAAGTCAATAGTTAGTACTACTAATGGCGATCATTTGTTAGTATGGCATGAAACCTGTGGGGTTATTCCACAACTTTTTATTTCCATTTAAAGATTTATTTCTTTCATACTTTTTTCCCAAGTGCCGGCCAGATTCCGGCGATGCACTAGGTTATTAGCACTAGTGACGGTGAGCAATTATTACTATGGCATTAAAAGTGTAGGGTTATTCCACAACGATTTATGGGCTTTTGAAAAGTGAACTTTTCACACATTTAAAAAAAAAGTGCCGGCCAGAAGGCGGCCACAATTCCAATTGTTAGCATTACTAATGGCGATCATTTGTTAGTATGGCATGAAACCTGTGGGGTTGTTCCACAACTTTTTATTTCCATTTAAAGATTTATTTCTTTCATACTTTTTTCCCAAGTGCCGGCCAGATTCCGGCGATGCACTAGGTTGTTAGCACTAGTGACGGTGAGCAATTATTACTATGGCATTAAAAGTGTAGGGTTATTCCACAACGATTTATGGGCTTTTGAAAAGTGAACTTTTCACACATTTAAAAAAAAAGTGCCGGCCAGAAGGCGGCCACAATTCCAATTGTTAGCATTACTAATGGCGATCATTTGTTAGTATGGCATGAAACCTGTGGGGTTATTCCACAACTTTTTATTTCCATTTAAAGATTTATTTCTTTCATACTTTTTTCCCAAGTGCCGGCCAGATTCCGGCGATGCACTAGGTTGTTAGCACTAGTGACGGTGAGCAATTATTACTATGGCATTAAAAGTGTAGGGTTATTCCACAACGATTTATGGGCTTTTTAAAAGTGAACTTTTCACACATTTAAAAAAAAAGTGCCGGCCAGAAGGCGGCCACAATTCCAATTGTTAGCATTACTAATGGCGATCATTTGTTAGTATGGCATGAAACCTGTGGGGTTATTCCACAACTTTTTATTTCCATTTAAAGATTTATTTCTTTCATACTTTTTTCCCAAGTGCCGGCCAGATTCCGGCGATGCACTAGGTTGTTAGCACTAGTGACGGTGAGCAATTATTACTATGGCATTAAAAGTGTAGGGTTATTCCACAACGATTTATGGGCTTTTTAAAAGTGAACTTTTCACACATTTAAAAAAAAAGTGCCGGCCAGAAGGCGGCCACAATTCCAATTGTTAGCATTACTAATGGCGATCATTTGTTAGTATGGCATGAAACCTGTGGGGTTATTCCACAACTTTTTATTTCCATTTAAAGATTTATTTCTTTCATACTTTTTTCCCAAGTGCCGGCCAGATTCCGGCGATGCACTAGGTTGTTAGCACTAGTGACGGTGAGCAATTATTACTATGGCATTAAAAGTGTAGGGTTATTCCACAACGATTTATGGGCTTTTGAAAAGTGAACTTTTCACACATTTAAAAAAAGTGCCGGCCAGAAGGCGGCCCCAATTCCAATTGTTAGCATTACTAATGGCGATCATTTGTTAGTATGGCATGAAACCTGTGGGGTTATTCCACAACTTTTTATTTCCATTTAAAGATTTATTTCTTTCATACTTTTTTCCCAAGTGCCGGCCAGATTCCGGCGATGCACTAGGTTGTTAGCACTAGTGACGGTGAGCAATTATTACTATGGCATTAAAAGTGTAGGGTTATTCCACAACGATTTATGGGCTTTTGAAAAGTGAACTTTTCACACATTTAAAAAAAAAGTGCCGGCCAGAAATCGGCCACAATTCCAATTGTTAGCATTACTTATGGCGATCATTTGTTAGTATGGCATGAAACCTGTGGGGTTATTTCACAACTTTTTATTTCCATTTAAAGATTTATTTCTTTCATACTTTTTTCCCAAGTGCTGGCCAGATTTCAGCGATGCACTAGGTTGTTAGCATTAGTGACGGTGAGCAATTATTACTACGGCATTAAAAGTGTAGGGTCATTCCACAACGATTTATGGGCTTTTGAATAGTGAACTTTTCATACATTAAAAAAAAAAGTGCCGGTCAGAAGGCAGCCACAATTCCAATTGTATCGTAGGGCACCCAACTACAAAGTAGTAAGACGACCTATGCAAGGTTCCAGGAAAACGCTGAACTGAATGTAGTATGTAATGTTTTGGAAATCCTTGGGGGAGACTTATGTCCAGCAGTGGACTTCCTGTGGCTGATATTGTGATGGTGATGAGTGTAGTCCGCTTTTTATCATTATTTTTAAATCTTTGGGGAAGGGCTAAGTAAACGAAGTCTAAACAGCATCTAGTGAAACTATGATGTTCTCTAGGCCTTCGGCTGGTATTTTAATATGAGGCTCATGGCGTGCATACCCCATGTACCACACAACGGTCATTGTATGGGAACAGCAACCTACCGTGCGTTTGCCTATAGGACAGGTGCAGTAATAGTGGGGAATAGCCTGTCTCCCATTTAATATTGGATCGAAGGCAATATAAGTGTAATACGTTTTTGATGAAATATGCCTTGATTGCAGACGGCATCTCAAAATAACTAGGTCCCTTCCGTCCATCTCCTGCACTTCTGATGCCGATAGCCCTCTTGCAAGTTCTATTGTAAATGACCCACTTGGTTGTGGAATAACCCCACAGGTTTCATGCCATACTAACAAATGATCGCCATTAGTAATGCTAACAATTGGAATTGTGGCCGCCTTCTGGCCGGCACTTTTTTTTTTAAATGTATGAAAAGTTCACTTTTCAAAAGCCCATAAATCGTTGTGGAATAACCCTACACTTTTAATGTCATAGTAATAATTGCTCACCGTCACTAGTGCTAACAACCTAGTGCATCGCCGGAATCTGGCCGGCACTTGGGAAAAAAGTATGAAAGAAATAAATCTTTAAATGGAAATAAAAAGTTGTGGAATAACCCCACAGGTTTCATGCCATACTAACAAATGATCGCCATTAGTAATGCTAACAATTGGAATTGTGGCCGCCTTCTGGCCGGCACTTTTTTTTAAATGTGTGAAAAGTTCACTTTTCAAAAGCCCATAAATCGTTGTGGAATAACCCTACACTTTTAATGCCATAGTAATAATTGCTCACCGTCACTAGTGCTAATAACCTAGTGCATCGCCGGAGACTGGCCGGCACTTGGAAAAAAAGTATGAAAGAAATAAATCTTTAATTGGAAATAAAAAGTTGTGGAATAACCCCGCAGGTTTCATGCCATACTAACAAATGATCGCCATTAGTAATGCTAACAATTGAAATTGTGGCCGCCTTTTGGCCGGCACTTTTTTTTAAATGTATGAAAAGTTCACTTTTCAAAAGCCCATAAATCGTTGTGGAATAACCCTACACTTTTAATGCCATAGAAATAATTGCTCACCGTCACTAGTGCTAATAACCTAGTGCATCGCCGGAGACTGGCCGGCACTTGGAAAAAAAGTATGAAAGAAATAAATCTTTAATTGGAAATAAAAAGTTGTGGAATAACCCCGCAGGTTTCATGCCATACTAACAAATGATCGCCATTAGTAATGCTAACAATTGAAATTGTGGCCGCCTTTTGGCCGGCACATTTTTTTTAAATGTATGAAAAGGTCACTTTTCAAAAGCCCATAAATCGTTGTGGAGTAACCCTACACTTTTAATGCCATAGTAATAATTGCTCACCGTCACTAGTGCTAACAACCTAGTGCATCGCCGGAGACTGGCCGGCACTTGGAAAAAAAGTATGAAAGAAATAAATCTTTAATTGGAAATAAAAAGTTGTGGAATAACCCCACAGGTTTCATGCCATACTAACAAATGATCGCCATTAGTAATGCTCACAATTGAAATTGTGGCCGCCTTTCGGCCGGCACTTTTTTTTTAAATGTATGAAAAGTTCACTTTTCAAAAGCCCATAAATCGTTGTGGAATAACCCTACACTTTTAATGCCATAGTAATAATTGCTCACCGTCACTAATGCTAACAACCTAGTGCATCGCCGGAATCTGGCCGGCACTTGGGAAAAAAGTATGAAAGAAATAAATCTTTAAATGGAAATAAAAAGTTGTGGAATAACCCCACAGGTTTCATGCCATACTAACAAATGATCGCCATTAGTAATGCTAACAATTGGAATTGTGGCCGCCTTCTGGCCGGCACTTTTTTTTTAAATGTGTGAAAAGTTCACTTTTCAAAAGCCCATAAATCGTTGTGGAATAACCCTACACTTTTAATGCCATAGTAATAATTGCTCACCGTCACTAGTGCTAACAACCTAGTGCATCGCCGGAGACTGGCCGGCACTTGGAAAAAAAGTATGAAAGAAATAAATCTTTAATTGGAAATAAAAAGTTGTGGAATAACCCCACAGGTTTCATGCCATACTAACAAATGATCGCCATTAGTAATGCTCACAATTGAAATTGTGGCCGCCTTTTGGCCGGCACTTTTTTTTTAAATGTATGAAAAGTTCACTTTTCAAAAGCCCATAAATCGTTGTGGAATAACCCTACACTTTTAATGTCATAGTAATAATTGCTCACCGTCACTAATGCTAACAACCTAGTGCATCGCCGGAATCTGGCCGGCACTTGGGAAAAAAGTATGAAAGAAATAAATCTTTAAATGGAAATAAAAAGTTGTGGAATAACCCCACAGGTTTCATGCCATACTAACAAATGATCGCCATTAGTAATGCTAACAATTGGAATTGTGGCCGCCTTCTGGCCGGCACTTTTTTTTTAAATGTGTGAAAAGTTCACTTTTCAAAAGCCCATAAATCGTTGTGGAATAACCCTACACTTTTAATGCCATAGTAATAATTGCTCACCGTCACTAGTGCTAACAACCTAGTGCATCGCCGGAGACTGGCCGGCACTTGGAAAAAAAGTATGAAAGAAATAAATCTTTAATTGGAAATAAAAAGTTGTGGAATAACCCCACAGGTTTCATGCCATACTAACAAATGATCGCCATTAGTAGTACTAACAATAGAAATCTTGGCCGCCTCCATAGCCAGAGTTTGACATGTGGACCCAAAAATGTATGGCGCCTGAATGGTCTCCTTTGGCACATAGGTTCTTTATGAGGTCTAAAGGTGCACTGAGAAAGGTATTTTTTATAACTCATTCTTTGAAGAAGTGAAACGGGGTCCAATGTTTGTATGGAGAAACAAGATTAGTTAGACCATTTTATTCAAAACTTCGTAGAATTACTTCTGGCGGTAAACAAGTAAATACCTGTTTCAGGATTTTTCAAAATGCAACCCTTAGAGGAATGAAATAGGGTGACCTACTACCTAGGCCTTATGCCTTGTGCCGTGTTGTTTCCGGCAGAGTAGAATAGGACCACTCCAAGTCTTCCCGTGGAAGTCGTAAAAGTCGACTTAGGGAATACAAGCTAAACAAAGCTTATAAACATCAATGAGACCTCTCCAGCACGTCTGGCCGGCTTGGAGAGTGTAGGCCAAAGTCCTCTGACTGCTCTGGCCAAGTATGGCTCTGGTAGTACAGAGAGGGTCGTGCTCCTGCAGTGGAGATAAAAAGACCTGATGATGATGATGACTACCTAGGCCATGCTGAAGCGTTCCGTCGTTTTCTCTCTCGCTCTAACATATTAGGAAAACGGGAATAGGAACAAGAATGGGAACAGAAACAGCAATGAGAACGGGAATGGGAACGGGAAAAGAAGAAAATGACTTATTGGTGACTGACTGAAATATGAACGCATAGCCCAAACCACTGGGTCTAGAGACTTCAAATTTGGCACATAGGTTCCGTAAGAGGTCTAGAGGAGCACTAAGAAAGTATTTTTCAAAACTCACATCCTAATGGGATGAAACGGTGGTCTAATGTTTGTATGAGGAACCAAGATTATTGATTTCGGCCACAAATTTTTGTCAGGAGTTGAAGGTCCTGCTTGTACTGGGAGACATCTTCGTTCCGTCGGGAAGTTTTGGCAGCCGCCTCCACGGTATTTTTATTTAACACCCTATCCAACACAAATTTTTGCTCATCGAGGGCCGGGACGCGGTAGCAATAGTAACGAATATTCCCGTCGGGCCACCGAGCTCCTCATACGGGTATTAGCTATCTACATGCCAAATTCATTTCAATCCATTAAACTGTAAGGGCTTCCTTAAAATATCTATCCCTCCATCCATACAAATATTCATACAACCATCCGTACAACTATCCATAAATCCATCTATACTTACTAACATTTGAATTTATTGCATTATGTAGGATTTACTTTGAACCACGTACTCGTTGTAGGTAGGTAAAAACATGTTAACCTTTCTGTACTACTCTCGTGTAATTAGTCTGTGAGAATAAATTAAAAAGTATGAATGAATGAGAATGACACTTTAGACACTTAGCGCTTTGGTTTTGAGGGATGGCTTAAAAGTGGCCTTAGCGCTACAGTGCGATAAGCGTCAATTACCAGAAAGACATGGCCGATATTGAAGACAGCTAGTCTGCATATATTATGTCGATGGATACTAACAATAAATTTTAAAATTTCTTTATGTAATATACCTTTGTACAGATGAAGACATGTAGATTTTAAAATACACAATTGTATCTGTTAAATTTAAAAACTACTTAAGTTAAGAGTTTCGTGAGGATGACAGTTCGCTTTAGTTTCTCTTTTGTTACTTGTAAAATAATAATTTTCCAGTTTACTTTAATTGAATTTCACATGAACGTGTGATCAAACCAGCTGAAGGAATAACATAAGTAATAGTGTTTCCAGCACAATAGAGTGATTAATAAAATAAAACATTTGTCATCGTCATTCCTTCGTCTTCAATCTTCCGTCAGACCAAACAAAACTTCATTCATTCTACATTCAAATTACTCGTTTTGTATTACGTGCTAGTTTCTCATTCGTACTCTACTTACTTTCTGACCTCTTTCGACAGACATCTAGATTTAAGTTTTGTCGAACTAAAGTATGAATCCAAATATTCATTCAACCTTCGCATGCACTTATTTTCGAGCTTACCAATTCCCCGACAGAGCCGTGGTGTTTCTCATATTCAGTAATACAACCGTCGGCTGTAGGATCCACTCTCCTTACTAGATATCCGAGATCGTCAACATTCCCTATGGAATCAACACCTATCAAAAACATAAACATTATAAAGGTTATTTTCCATAAAGTAAGTAATATGTTTTGCCTGTAATAAAAAAGCAACTGACCGCCTACCATTTTCTCATTCTCACTATTACCAACAGACAAAAGTTCATCCAAAATACAATATTCACTGTTAAGGTAACCGCGATTCATCAGACTAAAAATCGAAATTCCTTAACTTAAAATTTTCGATCACTAAATAATTGTCATTTTGTTATTGATTTCAAAGTAAATAAGTGACCTCAGACCAAATAAAAATAAGTGACATCAAAAACTTACAGTTAGATTTAGAAGAGCTTTCTAAAGGGAAACATTTTTTTTTAAACCCGAAAAATCATTTCGACTCTCAAAACTTGACAGTTAGATAAAATGTGCGTAAATATGTAATACTTTATTTCTAAAGCCAAGTCTTCAAGATCTTCTTCAGCTCTAATGATTCGTACAGCTAATAAATAAATAGATATACTCAAACACACAGATTAAGCTAGCTCCAAAATAAGTTCGAGACTTGTGTTATGAGCTACCTCCTCGATACTATTTTAAAAATACTTAGGTATATAGAGAAAACATCCAAGCTCCAGATCAGTCAGGTATGTCATAATGACAACTAGGCCACAACAGAGGTCATCAAATTATAAAGTTATGCAAATAAATACTTACACAGCATGTATTTACTGATAATCTTTGTCAGATTGTAGTGCCGATAAGCATTATAACACAATGGCTTCGGTTGTACGACCAATGTAGAATAAAGCAAATGTTTTTCGTTCATATCCGTGTCGTCTCCTGGCTGAAGAACGAAAATATAATTTTATTTGAAGTGAAAACTTCTTTAGGCGCATTGGGCTGGCACGGAAATCTATATATAATAAAAAAGAAACTGAATTACTGACTGACTGACTGACATATCAACGCACAGCCCAAACCACTCAGCATAGAGACTCCAAATTTGGCACGTAGGTTCCTTATAAAGTCTAGGGGTGCACTAAGAAATTATTTTTCAAAACTCACCTCCTAAAGGAGTGAAACGGGGGTCCAAAGTTTGTAAGGAGAAACAAGATTAGTTAGACCATTTTATTCGAAACTCCTGGCGGTAAACGAGTAAATACCTATATTTGAATTTTTAAAAATTCAACCCCTAGGGGGATGAAATAGGGTGACCTACCTAGGCCATGCTTAAACGTTCCGACGAACGAGAGAGAGAGTCTCTCGCTCTAGCAAATTACGGGAACGGGAATGGGAACGAGAATGGGAACGTGAACGGGAACGGGAAAAAGAATGGGAACGGGAACTGGAAAAAAGAAACTGACGTATTGGTGACTGACTGAAATATGAATTCACATTTAAACAGCTGAATCTAGAGACTCCAAATATAGCACATAGGTTCCTAATGAGGTCTAGAGGTACACTAAGGAAGGATTTTTCAAAAGTCAACCCCTAAAAAAAGGGTGAAACGGGAGTCCACTCCCGTTTCACCCTTTTTTTTACGGGGGTGATGTTTGTATGGAGAACCAAGATTAGTGAGACCATTTTATTCAAAACTTCGCAGGAGTACTCCTGGTGGTAAATCAGTAAATACGTGCTTCAAGATTTTTCAAAATACAACCCCTTGAAGGGATAAAATGGGGTGACCTACTACCTAAGCCATGCTGAAGCGTTCCGTCACTTTCACGCTCTATTGAATGATGGGAACTTAAATAGGAACTGAAACGGGGACGGGAACGGGAACGGGAGCGGGAGTGTAAACGGGAAGGAGGCGGACACTTGAACGAAAACGGAAACGGAAACGAAATCGGGAACGGAATCGGAAAAAAAAAGAAACTGACTGATTGGGGACTGACTGACATATAAACGCACAGCCGAAACCACTGGGTCTAGAGACTCCAAATTTGGCATATAGGTTCCTTATGAGGTCTAAAGGTGCACTAAGAAATCGTTTTTTCAAAACTCATTCCTTAAGGGGGTGAAACGGGGTTCAAAATTTTTATGGAAAAACAATATTAGTTAGACCATTTTATTCGAAACAGTGGGGTGAAACGGGGTTCAAAATTTTTATGGAAAAACAATATTAGTTAGACCATTTTATTCGAAACAGTTCTCTGGCGGTATATGAGTAAGTACGTGTTTCAGGATTTACAAATTCAACCCCTAGAGAGATAAAATGGGGTGACCTTCTACCTAGGCCATGCTGAAGCGTTCCGTCGCTCAAGTTAATATTGCCGGGAAAGAGATATGTTTCACTATCTCCTTATAGTGTAGGGATACACTATATTCAAACATTTTAACATAATAATTCATATAACTAAATTAATAACAAAAAAGCAATTAAAAATACTTTCAGAACCATTTTCAACTTCTACGCGGACGAAGTCACGTGTTACAGCTAGTTGTATATATTTAAAATCTTTGCACGAAAATCATTTTTTGGGGTGGGGTAAAACTACTGAACTCGCGTCACTATTACCGACACCTCTGATGACACCTTTGAAATAAAAAATATGCCAATGTAATGAGTTTGAGAGTCGCCTGTGTTAGCAGCCCGATCGGGCTGCTCTGGAATTGATCGGAGACAGTCGTCTATCTCGCTGTTGTGTCGTATCGCTGCAAGCGTTTTGTTAATTTGGCTTATATTGTGGCACAAAGGTGGCACACGAAAATTGGATTTTATTATTGTACTTGTAAACTGTGTTCATTTATTAGTTTTCATACCTTGGAAAGATGGTATCGTACCGCAATACGGATCGTTTGCGACAAAAAACAATACTCCTAAGAAAAACACGTTATGCAAGTAAATAAATATTGTTGTAATAATTGATCATTCATACCTTTTTGTTCTAAACTTCACCAATAAACCTGTTCATATTATGTATTTTATGTTTTCTTTTAGAGCAATCACAATATAGTGTTCCTTAAGGTAAAAAAAACTGGACTATTTTGCATAAAATATAAAAGTTTATGTTTACACTAGGGATTGGAAAATTATTGGCGTCTCTTAATGTCATAAAAATAAATATCGATCAAAAGTCAATAGTTTCTTGTCGAATGATTATAAATTCTTTTTAAGTAAAAATTACGATCTGTAGATTTTCATTTCAAATTGGTCTGAGTTTAGAATAATAAATAATCATGTTTTAATAGTTCATTATCTATTAGGTTGGGGAAAAGTCTTTTCGCATATAGTATGTATGAGCTTGTAATAAAACTGGTTTTGGTATCATTTAAAAGTTTAAATTTTAAACAAGATAATTCCAAATTCAAATAAGGAAAATGAGTGATTTTTAATTTGTTTTTCTTACCGTCAAGATGAGTGAATCTAATGAATAAATTAGATACATTTAAAAAATGTTATTATAAAAAAGGTAAAAATGCAACGCAAGCTGCGAAAAAGATTTGCGATGTTTATGGACCTAGTGCAGTGTCTGTGAGAGTAACACAAATTTGGTTTAAGCGTTTTCAATACGGAAATTTTAATGTCAAAGATGCACGTCGCTCTGGTCGCTCTGCTACGGATAAAATGGATGCTATTTTTGAAAAAGTGGAGCAAGATCGGCATATCAGTAGTTACGACGTAGCTGAAGAACTGAGAATTGACCAAAAAACAGTTTTGGCGCATTTGAAAAAAATGGGTACACAAAAAAACGATATTTGTGTACCTCACGAGCTCTCTGAAAGAAACCTAACCGAACAGTGTACTCATTTGTGATTCTTTATTACGACGTAATGAGACCGAACCATTTTTGAAGAAATTGATAACTGGTGATGAAAAATGGATCACGTACGACAAGAACTTGCGAAAAAGGTCATGGTCAAAGGCCGGTCAGGCTTCAAAGACTGTGGCGAAACCCGGGTTAACTCGCTACAAGGTGATGCTGTGTGGGTAGTGGGATTGGAAGGGCATTATTCCGTTGCTCTTCCCAAAAAATAAAAGACGAATTCCCTCCTTCGTACGAATTTCACTGACAGTTGCCGACTATTAACACCTACAGTCGTAGACTGTTGCCGAATGTCGGGACTGCTGCTGAATATCGTTGACTGGCAACGAATGTCGATGACTGTCGTCGCCTGTCGCGTACTATCGATGACAGTTGATAACAGGCGACGACGATCAAAGGCATCCAGCGGCAGTAGATTACGGTCGGCGACTGTCAGCGATAACAGGTGACAGGCAACAAAAGGTGACGAAACTCGGCGACAGACGACAACAGTCGGCGACAGATTACGACTGCTGGCGACAGGTGACGACAAATGTCCTCAGTTGACAAGAGACTACTGTTAGCGATATTCAGCGAAAGTCAGTAGCATTCGACGACGATAGTAGGCGACGACAGTCGGCGACTGTCAGCAATAATAAGTGACAGGCGACGACAGTCTTCGTACCTAGATTCTTCTCTGCTCAGTCACGTCGGCAGACTTGTTACACAGGACCTTACTTGTACAGACATTTTAATGACTTACACAGAATATGCAAAACGAACAGAACAGCACTAAAATCTAAAATGAACAATGCATTAAAAACCTTATCCTACCTCGATACGGAAATCATTCTCAGGGGTGTGTCATAACATAACGCTTTTAAATATACTTACTCTGTTTTCCTATTATTATTATTATTTTCTTTTCTGAAAGTATGTTTTTACACTTTTAGAATAAAGTATAAAAAACATGTACTTACAACAATTAGAAAATAAGAAACAAAAAAAAACGACGGGTTGCACTCTGGGAGTGCCGGCAGAAGTGAAAACTTGAATATTAACGTTGTGCATTTTTGATATTTTTAATGGTTAGGGAATAATTTTGCACGAATTGCTTTAATTATCAGTATAAAATATTTCAAATCTTTTCTGAACCACAGTCTGTCACAAATGTCACAAGCATGACACATTACACACACGAACGTAACGTAACATAAACACACACGAACATTCGCTCAAGCGCCCTGCGCCGTCTTACGAATTTTCGATCAGGACACGTGGTCCTCACGCGAGTTTAAGATTTTTTACCCATTCCAAAAAAAGTGCACAACGCCACTAAAGAAGTTTTCACTTCAAATATACGAATTATAACATAACTATAGTATATACATATAATTCCCATCTATACAAATAATCGAATTTAAATATTGCAACCTAATTCCATATTTCAATAAAATAAAATAAAAATCTCTTAATAGTTCGCATGCAACAATTCATAACTTCTAAAAACGCTATCCGCTCGTTGCTTACTCACCATAGTACGGCAAACGTGCAATGCACAACGCGAGGCCCGCGGCCGTGCATTAGTTTTGTAAGTACCCTAACTGCATTATTATTTTTTATCTTCTCGCAAATTGTTACATCAAGTAAGTCCCGTGGTAGTTGTAATAAATGCACAGCTAGCTGTTTTTTTTTCTTCTTAGCGTAAATTTAAGTAAATTATCATTATTTAAGTGAATCACCATTATTTGTGTATTTTTTTTCTTTCTTTATTTTAGAACACACTTTGGGGTGGAGGGCTGATAACCTGAGATACAGGATACTTCCTAGTTTAGGTATCAACCCACCATAATCCTCTTTAGTATAGTTTATTAGTTTTAAGACTTTTTTGTGTATGTGATTATGGTGAGAAATAAATAAATTAAAAAAATAAATTATTCATTATGAGCTGTTACCACCAGGCAGGACCATCGATTCAGAACTCTACTGCGAACAACTGATAAGATTAAAGCAAGAAGTTGAGAGAAAGCGGCCGGAATTAATCAACAGAAGGGGTGTGGTTTTTAATCATGATAACGCTAGACCTCACACATCTTTACCACTCCGCAAAAATTAAGAGAGTTTGGCTGGGAGGTGTTAATGCATCCGCCGTAAAGTCTTGACCTGGCACCTGTTTCGGTCTCTTCAGAATTCTTTAGGCAGTGTCAGGTTAACATCACGAGAGGACTGCCAAAACTACTTGACGCAGTTTTTTGATCAGAATCCCCAAAATTGGCAATATGGCAATGGGATCATGTCCCTACCTATAAGATGGCAAAAAGTTATCGAACAAAATGGTAACTACATACTTTAGTTAAATGTAAATAAACTATATTAAAAAAAAATTGGGGGCGATGGAGACATAGTAATAGAGTAAGAATTTACAATAAACTGTCTGTCTGTTTGTCTGTCTGGTTGTCTGTTTGTCTGGTTGAACACGCTAATCTCCGGAAATACTGGACGGATTCGAATTAAAGTTTTTTTATTATATAGCTGTTAAGCCTGGGCAACATATAAGGTATAAAAATTGAACACCTGATGTAGAACTATAATAGTTCAGTTATAATGGTTTTTAGGGTTCCGTACCCAAAGGGTAAAAACGGGACCCTATTACTAAGACTTCGCCATCTGTCCGTCTGTCTGTCTGTCTGTCACCTGGCTGGATGATTCCCACTAGTACCATTGTGTATTTGTCCTATGGAACAAGTGCAACTCATTTGTCCCACTAGTTCCATTGAACTTAATAATGGGACAAATGTAACTCAAAAGTCTCACTAGTTCCATTATCAAATAAATTAAATATAACACATTAAAATAAATGTTTATGTGTGCATAAATGATAATTAAATTACTAGGGAACCCATTGATTCCCTAGTAATTTATTCAGATATTTTTTTTATTGATTCAGATTGGGATTTGAGATTATTTTTTTCCAGATAAGTAAGTATATTTACCAGCCACCACGAAATGAATGTAAGTAGGAACTAACGATGTCATCATCTAAAGTTTGACACATTAACGAGTAGGCATATCTTTCCATTAGCCGACTGTCGCCGACTGTCTTGAGACGGTCGCCGACAGTTTGTAACAGAAGTGACAGTCGCTTATTGTCGCGCGACGGTCGCCGAATTTGAGAATATGCCTATACGAAACTCGTCACCTGTCGCCAACTTCCGTCGTGTACTGTCGCTAAATATTATCGACTGCTACCCAATGCCACCGAATTTCACTGACAGTTGCCGACTATTAACGCCTACAGTCGTAGACTGTTGCCGAATGTCGGGACTGCTGCTGAATATCGTTGACTGGCAACGAATGTCGATGACTGTCGTCGCCTGTCGCGTACTATCGATGACAGTTGATAACAGGCGACGACGATCAAAGGCATCCAGCGGCAGTAGATTACGGTCGGCGACTGTCAGCGATAACAGGTGACAGGCAACAAAAGGTGACGAAACTCGGCGACAGACGACAACAGTCGGCGACAGATTACGACTGCTGGCGACAGGTGACGACAAATGTCCTCAGTTGACAAGAGACTACTGTTAGCGATATTCAGCGAAAGTCAGTAGCATTCAACGACGATAGTAGGCGACGACAGTCAGCGACTGTCAGCAATAATAAGTGACAGGCGACGACAGTCTACCACAGTTGGCTCCAAATGATGACAGCTGGCGACAGACAATGACTTTCGTATAGGCATATCTTTTCGTTCAGTGACCGTCGCGCGATTATAAGCGACTGTCACTTCTGTTACAAACTGCCGGTGACCGTCTCGAGACAGTCGGAAACAGTCAGCTAGTGGAAAGATATACCTACTCGTAACTGTGTCAAACTTTAGATGATAACATCGTAAGTTCCTACTTAAATTCATTTTGCGGTGACTGGTAAATATACTTATTGAGTTATCTGAAAAAAAAACTTATAATCAATAGGTTCCCTAGTAAGTTATTCAAACATTTAAGTATGCACACATTAACATTTATTTTAATGTTTTTTTTTTTTTTTTCTAGATATTAAAATATTTAATATTTCGAAAAATAATTATATATACACATTAAATTTTCTTAAATACTAAAATAAAGATGTTTTTAATATTTTTTTTTATAATGGAACTAGTGAGACTTTTAAGTTGCATTTGTCCCATTATAAAGTTCAATGGAACTAGTGGGACAAATGAGTTGCACTTGTTCCATGGGACAAATACACAATGGTACTAGTGGGAATCATCCACCTTAAGAACCGCGATAGCTAGGCAGTTGAAATTTTCACAAATTATGTATTTCTGTTTCCATGTGAGCTCATGTTATTTTTTACATTTCTATTTCGAATTTGACCAAGTTTCATACAAAATTTGAACCCTCATTTTAATCCCCATTGACCGCTATGGATTCCAGATACAATAGTTGTTGGCGATCAACCAACCTCTTTTATATTTTTCTTGTAATCTTTTTATAATTTGAATTTGTCATTTTAGAAAATAAAAGCAGTCGTCATATTTTTTTCTTACAAGTGGTTCTTAATTTTCAACATTTTGGAGGTGGTAAGAATTCCTTTGCAGATCAATTGTGTTGGCGGGCTTACTAAGTTAACTGAGATCAGTTTAACATCAAGGTAAAAGGACGCTACTGTTCAGACAGCTATCAGATTCAGGCTCGTTCCATTCCTAATCTAGGCCTTAAAGCACAGTCTGCAAAAATTCAGAACATCAAACGTTTCAAACACCTCTCAGACCTAGCAGACGTATTGGCATATGATGTTGCAAAGCCAACTTGCCTTATTGGCACGGATAATTGGCATCTCCTTTTACCTCAAACTATTCGCCGTAGTACTAAATCTGACCCCGCAGCTGTTCTCACTCCTTTGGGTTGGACGCTTTTTGGGTATTTAAACTCGGGAAGTAACTAGTTAGAATTTGTTAACCATATTGAAGTGGAAGATTATGATTCCATAGGTCCATAGCATCTAGATTCCATAGGTATCCAAAAGAATCTTCACCAAAGCCTTAGCGGCAAACGAGCCTTAGAAATATTAGAAGATACCACAGTGCGTTTACCCTCAGGCCGATTCGAGACAGGGTTACTTTGGCGGAGTAATATTCAATTTGTTCCCGATAGTAAAAAACTTGCTTTATCAAGTTTCCTTACCCTAGAAAAGAAATTTGCTAAAGACCAATCTTATGCGGCTGCATATAAACTCAACGTACAAAGTATAATCGACAAAAGTTATGCGGAATTGTGTACCCATCCTCCTATTGGTAATAACGTCACCTGGTGTTTGCCGCACTTTGCTGTGGTACATCGTCACAAAAAAAAGCTCCGGGTTGTACATGATGCAGCCGCAAAATGTGAAGGAGTCAGCCTGAATTCGTTGCTTTTGTCAGGACCAGATCTTCTGCAACCTTTACTCGGTATAGTAATGCGATTTAGGGAAGGGCGAATCGCGCTTACCGCAGATATTAGGGAGATGTTCCCTCAGGTAAAAATAAGACCCCAAAATCGAGATGCTCAGAGGTTTTTCTGGAGAGACAATGTGCATGAGCCATTGAAGGAGTATCGAATGTCTTCAATGATTTTTGGAGCGACTTCGAGTCCGTGCACAGCAATTTTCCTAAAAAAAAACAAGAATTTTCCTAAAAAGCAATTGAGTTCAAACATCTATATCCCGAAGCTGCTCGCAGCATTGTAGAAGATCATTATATGGACGATTTTCTCGGCAGCGTCAATGATGCGGAAGAGGCAGCGAGTCTCGCAATAGAAATCGTAACCGTTCACATAGCCGCTGGTTTTGAAATGAGATCATGGGTGTCTAATAATTCCAAAGCATTGTCTTCAATTCCTTTCGACCTTCGCGCCACTGACGCTGCCGAGGTAGGGTTAGGTCCATCATCTCCATCTAAAACTCAAATACTCGGGTAAACCTGGCTCGTTAGCCATGATTCTTTGAGACTTATTAAAACGATCCCCAGTTTACCTGTTCATTTTTCCAAACGTTCAGTTTTATCCTTGCTCATGTCTATTTATGATCCACTTGGTTTCATTACCCCTTTAATCATAGAAGGGCGGATTCTTTTTCAAAAGACATGAAAACTGGGGCTCAGTTGGGACGATAGTTTACCGGAGTGCCTTATACAAAGTTAGAAGCTGTGGTTTCAAAAATTACATAATATTTCCGGGTTTTCTATTCCTAGGTGCTACTCTGAGCAAGAAGCAGTACAAGAAGCTCAACTTCATGTGTTTGCTGATGCCAGCGAGCAGGCATATGCGTGCGTAGCTTACTGGCGCTTAAGCCTTTCTGATGGTTCGGTGAGGATAGATCTTATAGGGGGAAAGGCACGACTGGCATGCTTGGAACCGACGACTACGCCAAGATTGGAACTGCAAGCAGCGCTTATAGCAGCTCGTTTTGCTGATTACATTGCCAAAGCTCATAAAAGGAAACGATCCAAGATGTTTTTATGGTCTGACCCTTTAACCGTTTTATGGTGGTCGCGTGGCGACGCTTGCACTTTCAAACCTTTTGTTTCCTTTCGCGTTGCAGAAATTTCTGATTTAATTGATGTTCAGGCCTGGAGATATGTACCCACGGCTTTGAATGTTGCAGACGACGCTACGCGTAACACCGAGGAACACTACTCGTCGGTGAAGATGGTCTTCTACGTTTGTCCGGTCGTATGTCAGCTTTTAGTGCGGTAGAGTCCCGTCCCATTATTCTAGACGGCAAGCACCAGATAACAAGGCTCTTAATACATTTTTACCACACCAAATTTGCTCACGGAAATAACGAACTCATCGTCAATGAACTTCATCAGAGATTTTATATCATCGGCGTCAGACCTGCTGTCAAAAATGTAGCTGCAAGATGCCAAGCATGTCGACTTAGAAAGGCAAAACCTATAGCGCCGCCAGTTGGGGATCCACCTAGTGTTCGAATGGCTCATCATGAACGACCATTTTCATACGTTGGTCTGGATTATTTTGGCCCAATAAGTGTGACAACTGGTCGAAAAACAGCCAAGAGATGAGTTGCACTGTTTACTTGTCTCACTATAAGAGCAGTTAATCTAGAGATTGTTGAAAATCTGTCATCAGATTCAGCTATAATGGCCGTACGTCGCTTCACTGCTCGAAGAGGACATCCATCGATTATATACTCGGACAACGGTACGGCATTTATTGGCGCGGCTAAGTTGTTACGAGACCTCTACGACTTTGCTACTAAAAAAATCACATGGAAGTTCATTCCTCCCTCGGGTCCATTTATGGGTGGATGTTGGGAACGATTAGTGAAGGATTTCAAAACTGCTCTGAACATCACCCTTTTGGAAAAATCACCCAGGGAGGAAGTTTTGGCAACCTTGTTAGCTGAAGCAGAGGCCATAGTAAACTCCCGACCTTTAACCCATGTGGCCGTCGAAAAGGATGTAGAAGCGGCGTTGTCTCCATTTTCGTTTCTAATCGGAACTACCTCCAATGATGTCCAGACCCGACAATTTGACGATAGTGCACTTATAGGCCGAGCTCAAAGCCTGGCCGACCATTTCTGGCAACGCTTCGTGGCAGAATATTTGCCGACCTTAATACCTCGTCGAGAAACGCCTACAGCAGCACAGAAATTGAAAGTTGGAGACTTGGTGTGCATAGCAGACAGGATTTTGCCAAGAAGATGCTGGCAGAGGGGCCGAATTGTTGCCACCTTTCCAGGAAAAGACGGAGTGGTTAGGGTAGTGGATGTGGCTACGAAGGGAGGCGTTTTGCGTAGGCCTACAAAAAAGTTGGCGTTACTGATCGCCTCCTAACACGGTTTTCACCGTGGGGGGCCATGTTGGCGATCAGCCAACCTCTTTTATATTTTTCTTCTAATCTTTTTATAATTTGAATTTGTCATTTTAGAAAATAAAAGCAGTCGTCATAATTTTTTATCAGTAAAACAATCAGGGAGTATGAAAATTATCCACACGTACACGAACGTTTGTGCCAAATTTCATGATTCTAGACCCAGCTGTTTCAGCTATGCGGTGATCGATCAGTCAAGTACTTGACGAGTACTTTGTGTGTAGATAGTATCTATAGTATGATGATGGAGCTGGAAGGTGGTCACAGAAACTCCGTAATAAAACGAATAACTCTGTCAAGTTTGGGTTTGTATGATTTTTCTTGATAGGTACTTTGGTACTAGATCATTTCCATATGCAAACCTATCAGATTTAAGAAAAAATTGCGTTCCTTGTTATAAATAGATTTTTTTTAAATGTGGATTCTGTTTGATTAGATGGATGACGCAATGCCAAGGTGAAAAAGTGAGGGCTGAATGGTATGAGAGGGTATATTGTCACGAGAGTGGGTTGGGGATAGGAAGGAAACACCAATCCTATGGAATAGTGCCTTTATTTACAACTTTAGGGTACTCACAGTCGTCACAGGTACTGTCACGCGCACGGAAACGTCACTGCACTGTCTTGCGCGTGGAAACGTCACTGTACGGTCACGCGCGAACAAATAACAATTACAAATATTTTGTAACAATTTTTTTAAAATTGTAAAATATGTCAACATTTGTCATTCGAGCAATCAAGGCGTTGAGCAAAATAACAGCTTGGCTTGTGGGCGCGTCTTAGCGGTGTAAGTACTTACCGCGGGATCCCCCCCGATGTGGTTCCCATCTTGTCGCGATGGGGGGGCTTAGTACCTGCGGTTGCCTCGGCCGCAGGGAAGCTAAAAGGGCCCATTGCCCGGGTTGAGGCTTAGGCCTCCCCGGGCCCGGCGGAGGCCATTCCTGGCTGAAATGGCCTGGCTGTGAGGGAAGGGGGTGACGACGACCTCCCTACCATCACAGCCGTGGTAGGGGTCGCGGGGGAAGAGAAGTGTCGGTGTGTCGTTGCCGCTCGCCCTATCCTCCGCGACCAAGCGCGGCCGTGGCGCTTGGCACGGCATCGGTGGGGCCGCAGGGGAGGAGGAGTGTCGGTGTTACGTTGCCGCTCTCCCTATCCCCTGCGGCCGGCTGTGTGGGCCCTGGTCGCCGTCAGGTTGACTGGGGCAGGGCCTGCTTTAGCAGGCCCCAAATTATGAGGGCTGGTTGGACGGTGGAAACGGGATTCCATCGTCCAACAGACAGCCCTCCGGAGTGGAAGGCAGGCGCGTGTGCGTGTCAGCGCGCCTGTCCTTGGGCCAAGAGGCCAAGGCGGCGGTTGCTCCGGCCCCTCTGATTCAGCAGAGGGTGCCGTGAGGCCGTTGGCGAGCCGGGGCCGCTTAAGTAGCGGCCGGCCGCGCCGGGGCTGTGGAGCATGAAGAAGCACACGGTCCCGGCCGATAGCGGCTGAGAGGTGACACCGCGGAGTTTTTAGTGGTAACACCACATAACCTTACCGGTGTCCCGTAACCGGTAAGGTATCTGAAGGGACTTTCTCCGCGTCAAAAAAAAAAAAGGCAAGATCAAGATGAAAGACTGTCTCCGATCAATCTCGGAGCGGTCCGATCGGGCGCTCGACACAGGCGAATCTCAACTTTATTACTTGATACAATGTTATTTGACAGGTTGTCATCATAGGTGTCGGTAACAATGTCGCAAGTTCAATGGTTTTTCCCCATCTCAAAAAATGCTTTTCGTGTATATTCAAAATCTTTGTTTCCGTATATGCCCAATGCGCCTAAAGAAGTTTTCACTTCAAAAATCTCGAGATCCTCCGTGCTTCGTAAGGCACGCCGTAACGTAAGATATACGCCCTTGGCCCTGGCTGTCGTTATTATGTGGAAGTCGTCAAGCTATGTCAGATGTCTTAAGGCAGCCTGCAATTTGACACCATTGTTGGCACACACGAAAAATAAACAAACAGTAGTGCTAATACTAACCGATCTCCATGAAAGTGTGTGGCCCCATCCGTATACTTGTGCGTCAATTTCAGCTGTTTGATATTTTGAATCGAAATTTACTTCAATGAGAAATGGTGTATAGTCACATCCTGGTGGTAAATGGTAAAAGTCGAAACTTGATTCTACTTTTGCCAAAGCAATGTCAATGTTCGCCCACATCTCAACCTGTTCGTACTGAAGATCGTAAGCTATAAAAGAAATAATAATATATCAACATATTGAGCCTTTTATAAATAATAAAAAGGCCTAAGAATATTTATAAATTAATAAAAAATGTATGCATATTAATATATTGTTTGCTCATATTAGTTAATGTACAAACAATATTCATCGTGCTCATGTTCGTAAAACAACACATGAAGAATTAAAAATGGTTATAATTTTTATGATCAATCCAACAAGTACAACCGTATTGTAATAATTTTGCAATTTGGTGAAAATTATCTTTTTTTAATAAGTAAAAAATAAGTTATACATTTTTATACATACAATTTTTTGTACGGAACCTTAAAAGCAAGGTATCGAAACTATTTGTTTATAAAAATTAAAGCTGATCAATCTATTGAACAATACCTACAATAAGTAGGTCAGGCAGATTATGCCGACAGTAGTTTAACGTTATTCATACATTTCGAGAAATCATATTCAATATCAATAAACCAGACTATTTCAAGTACTCAACTTAGGTGGTATTATTTCTAAACCTCTCTCCACACCATCAGAGTGATCAGCTCACTTCATCATCATATCATCAAGTGTAGACGTGGCGATCAGCCCCTACATTTTCGTTTGGTTCTTCGTTCGGTCCGAGAAAAGCAGGACCAGTCTCA
Source organism: Acrobasis consociella (assembly GCA_963555685.1). NCBI lineage: Eukaryota > Metazoa > Arthropoda > Insecta > Lepidoptera > Pyralidae > Acrobasis > Acrobasis consociella. The sequence continues at coordinate 6,887,239 of OY743127.1, forward strand.
AGTGCAATTTTGGTGATCAATAAACTGTTATTCTGGACTCAGTGGTGCCGTATACTTCTGGACTTTATCAGCGACTCTCATCGAAACAGTCAAACGGCGGCGACTCGATAATCAGTCAAGTCGCCACTCATCACTGCTCAAGTAAGTCCATTTCATACTTTCTTTCTTCATCATAGAATCTGTTACTACCCGTCAAGGGGAAATCTTCGCAAAAATCATCAAACTTCAGATTAATTTCAACGAGGTCTCTGCGTCGAGAAAGATGTCAGAGTATTTTTCAGGAAAATTACAGTTTTTAGATAGCTTTTGGGATGAGTTTGATAAGAACCACGAACTCTTGATGAAATATCCAGAGGTAGCTGCTCAGTACTTAGCAGAAGGTTCCTACTAGGCTTGTAACGATACTAAACAGGCATTTCGTAGTCGTATCTTGGCATTGGGAAAGCTGGAGCAGGCAGTTCAACCTGGTGCAGCGGATAAGGCGATTCGGCCTAATGGAGAGCTCGACGAACTGCTCACATTGCAACGTACGTATTTCAGAGCATTGAGTAGGTTAATTAAGAGCATAGACGTAAAAAAGATTTCCAGAAAGTGGGAAATAGGCCAGGTGGACGAATATCGATAACAATAATTTATAAATTGTAATACTTGCTGGAGACGATATAGGTTATGAAAGTGAATTAATTATCAAACATAAGCTAAATAGAAAATTATCCTCTAGTATCCATTCGGAACAATCAGTTCTGAAACTTGAGATTCCCTTTTTCACTGGCAAGTATACTCATTGGCCCACTGTTTCAGCCTCTGACCTCTTACTATTCATAATAATAACACTATCAGCAAGACTCTGAAAATGCAACATTTGAAGGGCAAGGTCAGAGTAGAAGCTGAGTGTCTCATTCAGCATCTGCATATCTCCGCTGAGAATTACGATACGGCGTGGAAGTTCTATTACATCGAACCAACAATCCTCAGGTTCTCTTCACCTAACAAAAATAAAATAAAATAACAAAAATCTTTTTAAAAACAAGCTTTTATAAAATATCCTTCTTGTTATTAAAAAGAACTAAAAAGTAAAAAATAAATTTATTCTGATAAGAAATATACCATTTTATAGGTACATTAATTTTTTTTTTTACAAAAGCGTGTTACACGTTATTACCAAAAAAATATTTATTAAATAATTAAAAACTTTAGTATTTACGATTCGGAACTTCCTACAACGTAGTTCGTAGCGCGTGGTAGCAGTTTTCCGTAGCCCATAGTATTTTAAGAGGCCGATAATCTTTTTGCTATCCGCCAATATAGGTATTTTACGCCGGCAGCGGGCGCACGCACACAACGACATGCCGCTCACACACACAGAGCTACGTAGGCGACGTAAAGCGCGGTATAGTGCGCTCGGCGATATTCTTGATCGTTGATGTTTTTTGGTTAAATATACTGGTGGTACATTATTATTTGGTGCAATAAAGATTTTAACTAACTTACTAACTTATATAAACTAGTAGTTCGCCACGAACTTAGACCTCGCGAATATTAATCCAAAGGATGTGCCTCCGCTGTCGGCGCTGATCGCCGATTTGGCTGCCGGCTCCGGTATAACACGATCTGTGTCTGTAGTGAGATATGCATTTTTAAGAAAGTTGTTCAGTAACCCGGACTGAATTCACCCTTAAATACTTTCAGTATATTTTGTAAGAAGATTTGTATTTTATATCCGTCACGGCTCAGTCAGCTAGACTTTGCGAGTCATCCTGAACCCGTTCAAGTATAACGTATAAAAAAGTTGTTCAGACAAAAAAGTTGTTCAAATAAAAAAATTGCGTTTTATAATGCAGCAAACAACAAAAAAGTCTAATGACATTTTTGAAAATATTTGGAAATGGCGGATATATGACACTTTTAAAACTTTAAACTCCCATATTTTCGCCATTTTGAATAATTTCAAAAATCTGGCTCGACAAATAAATTCTATTTAGTTGCTGAATCTGCTTACAAAATTTCATGAGAATCGGTTAAGAAATGCGACCTGTAGGCGAGAACAGACAGACAGACAGACAGACGGACAAAAGAATCTTTGGCTAATCTCGAAACTGATCTTTGGCTAATCTCGAACTAACAGATATTATTTAAATTTTGGTAAAAGTTTTATTACATAGTAAATGCCATCTTAATTTAAATGCGAGTAATAATATATGAATATTAAATCCTTGAGTGCTTTAAATTACGGGTAAGCAAAAAATATTATGATAAAATAATATGATAAATCGTGAAGGTGATAATAATGGAGACTTCTATTCTATATAAGCAGAGTTGAGCACGCACATTATTTAGTTTCTATAGAAATTTAAATAAGGCAAGTTTTAACAAATTAGTTAGTGCAAAGTAATACTTATCATCAATTTTATTGTAAGCCACATTACTCCGTATTACTCTACATGGTGATTTTTCAATGATTTTGGAGCCGAAGGCCACTTCATAAGAATCGTTAGTAAGACCTAAATAGCTAGTTAAAATAGAATTCAGAAACAAAAAATGTTGACTAAAACTCGTGAAACGTAAGATCAATTAGTAGTACCACCACCTGGCCGGCCCGGCAGAGTTCATCGAGCTCACGCGGCAGTTTTGGTCGGGCGTAACTACTATTAGGTATTACTTTTATTTCAAACTCTTAGATTTGTAGTAGCAAATAAGTATCACGATTTGTAAACAGTATTGGCAGTTGTCATTAGTTTTGCCAAATTAATAAAACCTAAGTGGTAGTCGATTTATACAGTTGGTACGTGCGTGCGGTCGGGTATCTGTGGCAAGTTGTGATGACCTATTTGATTCCGCTCATGTTAATAAATTGCCAAGCAATACGATTTGCAATTTGATTGTCGCGCGAACATATGACGAAACGTGATATCCATGACCCTGACGACACGAGTCAGTGAACTATGTTGCTTGAGCAAATCGCTGACTAGTGAAGATTTGCATTGTAAGACTGCGTTCACATGGTGCCTTTTTATTTCAATGTTTGGAGTTTCATAATTTGTAGGGTTTTGAGAGTCTAGTAAAATCTCTTCAACCAGCGCGGTCACGTTTTTAACATTCAGCTCATGAGTGAGGCTGGAGTGTCACCGCAGTTGATGTTGAGCGTTGAGATGTGGTGAATGTCACTGAATAGTGCGGGAAGTAGTGTCACCCAATGTATGGAAGGTGCAAATTTTGGTGTCAGAAGAATTAACTTGGCACAGATTTAACATACGTAAAGTTAAGCTAATTTAGCCCGGTTGCCATCTCCCACCCCCTGGGCGGTAGGCAGGGGGGGCATTCGAAGTTACTCCCCGCCGCGCTTCAGAAAAAAAATCATATCAGCTTCTATTTACCTAACACCTCAAGTGTGGTATCATTTTTGATAAATCAGGCATGAGGAATTCAATTCTGAGTACAATTTTATATTTAATGTAAAGATTAATAGTAAAAAAGGGGAAAATATTGACGAAAATATTTAATTTTCGGTTATATTTAAAGTTTACCATGGGTGCACGTATGGGGCTGATTAAAAATCGTCCCAGTCCGGCGGATTAGGGATAGGAAATTGAACTAAATAATTGGAAACCGAAGTGGTCTACTGCACCAGTGGCTGCTACCGCTTGTTGTGAACTGATTCGGTGCTAGTGCAAGTCACGGTGCAGTGTTAGGTGTAATGTAACTGTCTAAGAAAATCATTAAAATGTACCGAATTATGACAATGTGGTGGAACATGTTATGAAAAAATGAACTAATATAAATATAAAAATACGACTATTGATACATTAGACCATGAGCGACAGTCAATAATTAAGTAAAGTAACTATATATTTTTAATTTAAAAAACTTAATACTTGCAACAAATTATGTGAGACAAGACGGTTGGATTAGTTCCTAGGCACCGCCGCGTGCCATGTTCGATTTTTTCAGATAGATGTATGACAACTTTAAATAATAAAGTAAATATTTTTTCAAAGCTAGATAAATATTCTTTAACATATTTTTTGTTGCACAAAATACAGGATTTCTGGTTAAATAAATCAGTTAAAATAAAATAAAATGCGATCCGATTTCAATATTTTCGTCAATATTTTCCCTTTTTTACTATTAATCTTTACATTAAATACAAAATTGTACTCAGAATTGAATTCCTCATGCCTGATTTATCAGAAAATGATACCAAACTTGAGTCTCATATTAACATTCTTTAACCAATCCACACTATGCAACATCAATCAGATACACGAATAAAAAATGTATTCGACACTACCAACGAAAGTCTAAACGCTATCAAAAATCTCTGTGTTGAAGACTCAACGTGGGATCCCTTAATAATTAATTTATTATCCCAAAAACTGGATTCTCAGACCAATGCTGAATATATGTCGCAGTTGAATTGTATAATCCGTTGTTATTCAAAAACTCTAGCTGTTTGGCAATATATCTCGGTTTTGTAAAACAGCTGAAAATGGTTCAGCTCGATTGTCAATCAGTTACGTAATTACGTTTAACAAAACAGCTAGCGTTGAGAACTTGAGATGGTATATAGGGTTACCATTATTGAATAAAAATGTGTTACCAAACAAAATAATATACAAGGGGACACTAGTTGTTCTTTATTATTTTTATATTACTGGTAGGATGGAAATAAAACCTTAATTCAACTCCTTACCAAATAATTCTGTCTCCAACATTATAAAACACCAATGAAGAATGATAATCAGCTCGTTGCAATTGGATATAGAAATGTTGTAAACCTGACAACTCAATGGCGCAGCGATTTCTCACGGCTAATTGATCCACGTGACATTTCCATCTTGCCGGAAGGCGTACGTCGAAATAACAATTAGGGATCCAAGCTAAAGGAAGGGAGCGAATGGATCGATCTTTGAACTAAGAGCACTCATTGATCAAGTCTCCCAAGTATCTTTCATCTCAGAAAATGCAGCTCAGATGCTGGGTCTCCCACGACGAGCTTGTAAAGGTTCCATATTTGGCATGGGTACACAACAACACAGCTGCAAGGGGTTGATTACTATCTCAGCCTCTTCCTTATATTCAGACTTTACTTTCGAACGTGAGGTCTTAGGACATTAATCAACCATCTGCCTAACTAATCTTTCCCCAAAGCATCCTGGCCATTCTTACAAAACATCCAGCTTGCGGATCCAAATTTTAATGTCAGTCGCTCGGTTGATTTGATGCTAGACGCAGACGTATACTGCGAGATTATTATGGCTGGTATTATCAAAGACGATGAATCATTATATCCCTTAGTACAACAAACTCGTCTCGGATGAATCTTGTGTGAAAACGTGCGATCATCTTATCAATGCAATGTCGTCATGAACAATATCGAAGAGATACAGAGATTTTGAAAAATGGAAGAGATTTCGGAAAACAATGTCAATTTGTCATCAGACGATCAACATTGTATTCAGCAGTACAAATCAGAAACTGAGAAGAGACGATGGAAGATATGTGGTGAGCCTACCCTTGAAATCTGTAGCGATGAAAAGTTAGAATCAAAACCAAAGGCAGTAGCAAAGTTTTTTCAATTGGAAAAAATATTTTCAAAAAATGAACAAATTGCAACAGATTACAAAGCATTTATCGACGAATACAAGGAATTTTGTCACATGCGCAAATGCACGAAACAAGAATCGCCAGATTGCATATTACCTTACCACTGTGTAATACGAACAGACCCTACAACTACTAAGCTAAGAGTTGTCTTTAATGCGTCATCGATGACGTCAACCAACTACAGTTTAAATCAATTAATGTACACAGGACCAAATTTACACCAAGATTTATTTACTCTAATTTTGAGATGGAGACAGCATAAATTCGTGATCAATATTGATTTACAAAAAATGTTCCGCCAAATGATATGCAATGAAAAACATATAAAATATCAAAAAATTCTATGGCGCGATTCACCTCAAAACCCTTTAGATGAATACGAACTCACGACAGTAACTTATGGTCTGAAGGCGGCACCGTTTCTCACTATGATGACTTTACGTCAGTTAGCAGAAGACGAGCGATCAAAATTTCGAGCTGCTTCCAAGGTCTTGGAAGAAGACTTTTATATGGATGACCTGTTGTCTGGACATAACACCATAGAAAGTGCCATACAGCTTTAAAAGGACCTTACTAACTTACTGAAGTCAGGTGGATTCGATTTACGTCAATGGGCATCTAACAAACCAGAAATCTTAAGTAACACAGTATCAGACAGTCAAGAAGCATTTAAATTTAAACATCAGGAATCAACTAAGACGTTAGGCCTCAAATGGCACCTCTCTGAAGATCAATTCATGTTACAAAATAAAATAGATACTTCTTCAACACGGACCACCAAGAGATCACTTCTATCAGACATTTTAAAAACGATTCTCTTGGGTGGCTATCTCATCTTTCCACAAAACTAAAAATTCTTTTCCAAAACATCTGGACCATGGATCTTCAGTGGGAGGACCAAGTACCAGTAAATATCAACTCTGAGTGGCAATCAATCAAAGAAAGTCTACTGGCATTACAACATATCAAGGTTCAACGGTGGTTACAGACACACAAGGTTGAAAATATAGAGCTGCATGGTGTCTGCGATGCTTCGAATAAAGCCTATCCTTGCGTCATATATTGTAGATCAAATATAAATCAAAATCAATTAACTATCACTATTGTGGCGGGAAAATCGAAACTTGTACCTGTACGAGCCGAAGAGAAAAACATTTCACTACCAAAATTGAAACTAAGCGGTACTCATCCATTATCAAAATTGGTAAAAGTAGTTCAGAAATGTTTTCCAAATAATAATGTGCCTGTATACGGTTGGTCAGACTCAACGGCTGTACTTGGCTGGCTTAAATGCGACCCCGGTCGCTGAAAACCATTTGTAGCCAACAGGGTGGGGCAAATTGTCGAAATTATTCCAAAAGAAAAATGGAACTACGTTAAATCTGCTGAAAACCCACCTGATTGTGCTAGCCGAGGAGTGTCAGTCGATCAGTTACGATATCACCCTCTGTGGTGGCAAGGGCCATCGTGGTTAACAACATTCAAGGAAATATCAGAACCTCTGTAGTGGCAAGGGCCATCGTGGTTAACAACATTCAAGGAAATATCAGAATACTCGCTTGGACGTAAATCAAAACCAAAATACTTAACAATAACCGAATTGAAGAAAGCCAAGAACATTTTAAACAAGAGAGTACAAGAAGAAGAATTTTATGAAGATATTATCAGTCTCAAGAAAGAAAATCAAGTCAATTCGAAGAGCAAGTTGGTGAAATTGAATCCCTACTTAGATCAAGAAGGAATGCTATGAGTCAGCAGCGAAGGCACTCTCAAAAAAATATGATCACTAAATGTTATGAGCTCCGACGGTAGTAATAAAAATTTATGAATAAAAAAAGTATAAAAATGAACACAAATCGGTATTAAGATAAAGAATAGGATTTAGAATTTTATGTGAGCCAATATGGACCCCTTCAAATCATCTTCGCATTACCTACTCGTCTTCAATCTTCTCATAAATAAAATCTTCTTAGCGAGTAGGAATATACCTTTACTTCAAATTTCAATGGGTGCGTCTTCGAAAGCACAAACTTTTTTAGTATAATGCGTTTTGGCACAACGGTTTTGGCACAAATTTGTAACGCATAAGTTATAAAAGAGCATAGTATTCATCTAGCATAATGTTACTATAGGCATAACATTCATTTACTCTAATGGTTTTTAGTATAATTATAATAATCATAATAGAAAAGGCCATAATTGTTGTATGCCTAAAGGTTTTCTAGTATAAATAACTACATCCATAATAGAATTTTATGCAAAATAATAAAAATCAAGCAAAGCATTAGAACACATAATTATTATTATAAGTTAGCATAACTTTAAGTTCGCAGCAATGGCATCTAATATTACAGTTTTGGATTTATAACTGGATTGATTATTTAAAATATTCTTTATACGCTTTGCTTTATCTACATACTTCCTTTTTTTTGCTGGCGGTGGAGCTCCAACTAAAAGTTTATCGATCTCTGCGGTTTGGTGTTTAATTTCTTGCACTATTTTTTTAGAAATAAAATAAAATCCTGGGTGGCTTTGACCAACTACATGGAAAAATCGATTATGCCATGATTCAGCACTGTTTTGGGAACTACTTTGACACAAAAACTACTTTGCCGTGGAGTGTAGGTTAGGTTCGTTAGGTTTCCTGTGACCAAGGCATGAGCGAGCGAGCGACTCAAGCTTAGGGCAAAAATAACACAGACACAAAAACCACTTTGCCATGGAGTGTAGGTTAGGTTCGTTAGGTTTCCTGTGACCAAGACACGAGCGAGCGACTCAAGCTCAGGGCGAAAGTAACACAGACACAAAAACCACTTTGCCGTGGAATGGAGTGTAGGTTAGGTTTGTTAGGTTTCCTGTGACGATGCGACGCGAGCGAAGCGAGCGAGCGACTCAAGCTTAGGGCGAAAGTAACACAGACACAAAAACCACTTTGCCGTGGAGGGTAGGGCTAGGCATCATTCGGACATATGATTATTATGGAAAAAAATATTATGATAATAGACAATTACTGTAAACCATTTATGCATAAAGTTTATATGTCAATATATTATTATGACAGAAATCATTGTGGTAAACAACATTCTTGCAAACCAATTTGTGCTTAATGAATGTAATGCAAAATGATAATTGTGCCAATAATTTTATACGAATGTAATTTTTTCCTTTAAATTTTATGCATCCCAATATGGACCCTATTTCAATATATCTTCATTCTAACAAAATGGAGTATAGGCAGCTCTCAAATCTGACATCTTTGTTGCTTTATCTTTATTCTTAAATCTTCTTCCTTCTTAACATATATTTCTTACTTGAAGTATGTTTTAAACTTGAACAAGTACTTTCCTTACTGACCGAGCGAGCGAAGCGAGCGAGGTCTACAATTCAAGTTGGGGCAAAAAAACCATTTCTTGTATGTATCTATGTATGTTTCACGATAACTCTCGAACCATTGAACTAATTTTGATGATATTAAGAATGAGTGTAACAACTTTTCATAGAATTTTTAAGCTCGTTGGGCATCAAAATCGGTTCAGCCGTTTCTGAGATAAACACACATATAATATAAATATAAAAAAAATTATTGCTCTATAACTTCCGAACCGTTAATCAGATTGAGGTGAAACTTTACTTTGTACGGGATAAAATTGGTTTATCCCGTTTTGGAGATATTGTGTTGAAACCTGAAATGTGACAAAAAACTGTCATAGTGTTAACAACGGTTATATTTCCTTATATGAAGTTGGTACATGTATTGTATATTCGATATACAAAAGTTGCGTTTCAGTTAATTTTTAAAATCACTCATAATATTTTTTACAAATATGTCACTAGAGGTCACTGATACGAAAGTATTTTTTCTGAATAACACTATGGTTATTTTTTTGAGTTTTATAAGAAATGTTATCTTATTTAACTGACTTTAAAACAAAAGAGCGTTAATTATTCTGTGATCCAAAAATTATTTTCAGTTTTGGCTTAGTTTGATTGATGCTGGCTTATTTACTAAATTTAGCAATTTGTTGAGCGAACTTTGGTTTAATAATTATCGCTGTTTGTCTGTGCTTCTGTAGTAGTATTAGTAATAATACCACACTTACAAAAGATCAGCGGCAACCAAAGCTTGCGAAGTAGCTTTACGTAGATAAATAGAGAGTTAGAAACCAATGAGCAGCAGCAGGAGCGTCTTTCGCAACTAAAGGAATATGCCAGTATTTTTCGTGCCAACGAGAGCTCATCGCAATACTCGCAGCGCTTTCCTAACGTGAAAGAGAGTTTCGTCAGCAAGAAACCTCGAATTCTCCCAACGCTTGTGTTCACAGAGTGAGCACGCAAGGGAAGCACAGGAGCAGTAACTATACCCTGAACGCTTTAAGCGCTTGCGCTCAATGCGTGAGCACGCTGTGGAGGTTCGATAGCAAGAATTCTTATCAGAACGCTCTGGACGTTTACGTTCTGTGCGTGAACGAGCTAGAGAAGTGCGCGATCAGGAATCCTCTCCTTAACGCTCCGAACGTTTGCGCTAAATACGTGAGCACGTTAAACGGTGCGAGCACAAAAACCGTTTCTATAACGATCTGTTGTGTTTATGTTCTGTACGTGAGCAAGGGAGGTGCGCGGTCAGGAATCTAATTAATGATTATGACTCAAGAAAAATCGCAACTTGCCAATGAAGAGGTCGTCTCATTTGAGGATGCATTACGGTTGATTCCATTCAACGAAACGGTTTCTTCATATAACAAACTAAAATCACTGAACAGTCCTGTGGCTTCAATTGCATCAAAAAACAACAATGCAACAGCTTCAGCTTTAGCATAGCACAGTTGTTAAAGCTAAAGCTGATGTCGCACAAGGACTGGAAAAAACACTTTATCTGGCAATAGGTAGCAGGGTACCTATTGCCAGATAAAGTGTTTTTTCCAGTCCTTAAAAGGGTAAAATCTAATTTATGGGTTAACAAAGGGCTGGAAAATAATGCTTTGGGCTATGTGTGCGATATTATATACGAGCCAGGGTTGCTCCACTACAAGATATGCCAGTATTAATTTGTGTACAATTTGAAAAATATACTGGACCTCAAACAACACGGCTCTTCCACCCATGACCCGGTCGTGGAATACTGGCCAAGTGATGTCATGCTCACGAACGTAATTTCCACTGTTGCTTGCCTAGGCAGTAACTGTGTACAAATTGCAAGGACTTTGGATAAAGTAGTCGTAGACATTGGCGTAAAAGAGTTGGCGGTCGGATTTACTTACGTTGCTCTTTCAAAATACAAACGTCTTACGGATATTGTATTTGATCCAGGTTTTGATTTTAATCGCTTGGAAAAAATTTGATAAATGAAACTTTTGCTGCTTAGAATAGAAGAAGAAAGAAGGTTGGAAAATCTGTGTTCTGCAACGGTATTGAATCGGTAGTGGATAATATACTTATTACAGTTTCTATAAATCACAGTTTCATGGGACATTACTATTGATTCAGTAAATTCACATAGGTATTATATTTTGGAAATATAATCGCGAGGTCTAAGTTCACGGCGAATTACTAGTAATAACTAGTGATGTGCCGTTCCCAAATTCCCGTGTCCGGGGAACGTTCCTCATTCCCGTTTACGGGAATGTTCCCGGGAACATTCCCAATTTCAGGGGAACGTTCCCGTCTCAATTTTATTTTTTCATCATATGAATGTTTTCTGCTATAGGTAGTTAAGTATTCTTAATATGTATATTCATTAGCAGATCAAATATCAAAATAATTCATTTTTAACCCATAATTTTTAACCTATTACCAAGAAAGTCGGCAAGTTCAAAGGGCCAATTTCATACTTTTAAATAATTGTATAACATATTAATGACCATAAAACAATAAAAATGTTTTTTTTTCTCGATTAATAAGATGTATATCCTATGGAAACGGGTCTCGTTCCCGACATCAAGGAAACGTTCCCGGCAACAAGGGAACGTTCCCTAGAAATTTGGGAATCGAAAAAATAAAATTATAACTTTCCCAGACATTTCCAATTATTGGGAACGTTCCCTCGGGAATGATTTTGGAAATCTGGGGAATGTGGGAACATCACTAGTAATAACATAAGTTTGTGTATTAACTTTGGATAAAGTGGAAGTGCCTTGAAAACAATTCAGTGAAGTGTCGTATTCGTCTGGGGCTACATATGAGCGCTCATAGGGTAGCGTAGGTTTACCAAGTTTCTTCGTCACGGGTCCTGTGGTCTGTGGAAGGCGCGGGACAGTCGCCGAGCGGACGCTGGACAACTTATAGACCGTAAGTTTTAGTAATAAGAATTACGTCTTTTGTAGTTAGATGAATTACTTGAATATTTTTTGTCTTTAGCTTATAATTAGGTTGTGGAAGGTTCCCTAGGACCTTATCTTAGGGTGGTAGCAGAGCTGCATTTGGTATGTTTGTATGTTTGTTAGTTCCACGTTGACGGAAGTAGTCGGCCGGGGCGACATCCGCAGCAATTTATTTTGTCATCATCAATTCTGGAGGCAAATATCCTTCTATCTCAAGTAAAGAGGATTCAAGAAGCTCTTATAGACATTGTCACGGACGTCACTCATGGTCATATCGACACAAGACTGCTGTCCCCGGAGCAACTGCAGCATCAGCTGAACATCATCTCAGGATAGCTTCACGGTGATTTTACCTTGCCCGTCGACAATAACAGCATTAGAGATATTTATGAACTTCTTAGGGTTGCTGTTAGAGTTATTTCTAATTATCTCATTATCAAAATTAAGATACCGCTCATTAGTAACGATTTTTTCGAACTTGATAAAGTTATTTCTGTACCCAATAATTCATCTATTCGAATCATGCCTCTTCAGCCCTATATCGCGTTTGGTCTAAAGAAAGACGAACGGGAGGTCACGACACGACAAATTTGGTAACGATAAGGGATATGGCTGACTCTGAATTTATAGAATAAAGAGCACCTCTCTGATGCAAAATTGGTCTGCCTGCGTGGAGTGGTTGCGTTACTTAGATATGGCGCCTGAAAAGTTGGTTATCGTGACCAAAAAAAAAATTATAAGGGATATGGCTGACTCTGGTTTCACAGGATTAAGAGTATCTCTCTGATGCCAAATATGTCGGTCTGCCTGCGTGAAATGGTTGCGTTACTTAGATATGGCGCCTGAAAAGTTGGTTATCGTGACCAAAAAAAATTATGATACGGTAAATGGCTGACTCTTGTTTCACAGGATGAAGAGCACCTCTCTGATGTTAAATATGTTAGTCTGCCTGCGTGAAGTGGTGGCGTTACTTAGATATGGCGCCTCAAAAGTTGGTTAGCGTTACCAATAAATGATAAGGTAAATGGCTAATTCTGGTTTCACATAATGAAGAGCACCTCTCTGATGCTAAATATGTCGATCTGCCTGCATGAAGTGGTTGCGTTACTTAGATAGGGCGCCTGAAAAGTTAGTTACCTGGACAAAAAAGAAAATTTTAAGGTAAATGGCTGATTCTGGTTTCACAGGATGAAGAGCAACTCTCTGATGCTAAATATGTTGGTCTGCCTGCGTGAAGTGGTTGCATTACTAAGATATGTCGCTTGAAAAGTTGGTTATCGTGAACAAAAGAAAAAAATAATAACGTAAATAGCTGACTCTAGTGTCACAGAACAAAGAGTACCTCTCTGATACAAAATTTGTCGGTCTGCTAGCGTGAAATGGTTGTGTTGTGAAACTTAGATATGATGCCTGAAATGTTGGTTATTGTGACCAAAAAAATGGTAATGCAAATGGCTGACTCTGGTTTTACAGAATGCAGAGCACTGCTCTGATGCTAAATATATGTCAATCTGCCTGCATGAAGTGGTTGCGTTACTTAGATAGGGCGCCTGAAAAGTTAGTTACCTTGACAAAAAAAGAAAATTATAAGGTAAATGGCTGATTCTAGTTTCACGGGATGAAGAGCACCTTTCTGATGCTAAATATGTTGGTCTGCCTGCGTGAAGTGGTTGCGTTACTTAGATATATCGCTTGAAAAGTTGATTATCGTGAACAAAAGAAAAAATAATAACGTAATTAGCTGACTCTGGTGTCACAGAACAAAGAGTAGGTACCCCTCTGATACAAAATTTGTCGGTGAAGTCTTGTTTGTTTTGTCGGTCTGCCTACGTGAAGTGCTAGTGTTACTTAGATATGGGTATGGCGCCTGAAAAGTATGTTATCGTGATCAAAAGTAAAATTATAAGGTAAATGACTGACTCTGAACGGCTGCATAACGAGCAAAATACATCTATCGTTAGTATCTGATATTATATATACATGCAGCAGTTCACAATTGTACTAACAACAGTTTTGTCAACTTTTCAGAAGAGCATTTAATTTAGAAAGTTTTCTAAAGTTTAGTCCAGAACGGCACAAAAATAATTACAATTTTTTAACGTCTATTCAACAGTCTAGTCCTTTAACTGCATTATATCCAAAAATTGTGGTATTATAGTTGTCTAATTTCAAAAATAGTAAAATAAACTTTAGTCCATTTGTGCACTAAACCTCATTATGTTAACAAGCAAACTACACAACCGATTTCGATAAAAGAATTTTCTAAATCGGTGAAGGCACCTTCAAATAATCGGTAAAAAATTATGCACTTGCATAACTTTAACACGTGTGTAAATGTTATAAATGCGTATGATACGCAACACTGTGAAATTTTGTTGAAATCAGTCAATACTTGAAGATTGAATTTATAAAAATAAAATTCCGGCGTTAACAATAATACCTATCATTGTTAACGCCGGAATCTTAAAAAGTACAACTGTAACACTAAGTTTTTGGTAGAAAGAGTTAATTTATCTGGTACTAAAAAAGTTAAAATGGAAAATTTTGTAGTTAGTACATTTGTGAACTACAGCATCAATATTAGGGTGACATATTCATGTGTTTGTATGAACGCACGCTACTGTATCTAAGTAACGCAACCACTTCACACAGTCAGACTGACATATTTAACATCAGAGAAGTACTCTTCACCCTGTGAAACTAGAGTCAGTCATTTGCCTTATCGTTACTTTTTCATCACGATAACCAACTTTTCAGGCATCATATCTAAGTTTCACAACACAACCATTTGACGCTGGCAGACCGACAAATTTTGTATCAGAGAGGTACTATCACGGTCTTTTTTGCATGGATACCATAAAGTCGATTTTTCTGTGAGGGTTTGCACCTGGACTCACAGAATTTAAACTAGATGGCGTATTCACAAATTAAAAAAAAACAAAAGCTCAGCAACGTGCATCTGCAAAATATGATTTTTAATTGGCTTAAGATAATTTGTCATGACATGAAATAAAATAGTAACTATAGCAAAAAACAATATATTTTCGATAAAACATATCTTATTGATTTTTTTTAAAGAAATACTAGCGCCATCTTAAGATATAATCCACTCAGTTGGCGTTGAAACCCTGCTCAAACGATTTTGCTGCTATGGAAAATTTTCTTCTGATCAGTTCTGCATGGAAAGCATAAGGTTTACTTTTCTGTGAGGATTTGCATTAGGAGCCTCAGAATAAAACTAGATGGCACTGTTCACAAAAAAAAATAACAAGTTATCCTTTCATTTACTAGTAGATCTTATTTTCACTAATGTTGAAAACAGATAGATGAGCTAGTGGCGCATTGTTGACATATGAGCCGATTGGCAGCGGTTCGAATCCCAAGTAAGACTTAATTTAAAAAAAAAGAAATAATATAATAATTAATTGTTTTTTATTTTATATAATTTTTTATAATATAAAAAATATGATAATATTTTTTTATTTGGTAAAATGGAAACATCAACAAATATTTTCCTTACTGATTAACGTTTACAATTGCAACTTTCGTGTAGGTAGATAAGAAATAAAACAACATTAGTAATATTATAATCTTATAATGAATACAATTTAACTTATAACCTTTCGCTAAATACACAAAAGTTTTTTAAATGTTTTGCCTACTTATATATAGAGTTAGTGTAGTATAGTTTATTACAAAAATTCGTTTTGCAGATATATATATTGACTAAATGATTTGATATAATATGATTTTAAGGTTTATAGCTTAAGTATTCGTTACCAATCGAGGAAGAGATTGAAGCTAAACCTCAAATCAATAACAATTTTAAGACCGGGTTGTAGCTACCATAAAAAATAAAAGACAATATAAACATTTGTAAAAATGCAGAAAATAATAAAAATCACTTAATATAATAACATTTTGCTATTACAAAAAAAAAAAATCCTACTTACGCTCATTTTAAACACAATATATAGCTATCCCGGTCTCAGCTAATAACCTGTATAACCGCCATTTTGATCGATTCTTTCAGCACGTCTAAAATATTTACACTATTTGCTCGACTGGGTACTAAGTTAGTAGTTAAGTTCTCCTGGGCCTGCGGCACTCATCCATACCCCCCATATCCCCCACATGTTTACTGTTATACGACCAGATTCACAGTTAAGCACAACGTGATCACTATTATAACGCGTATTATTCCTATGCTACAGCGTGACTCGCCCGTGTTGGCTAGATTTAAGTCTTCTCATCACTGAATATGACGTTACTCCAGTCGAAATTTCTATATTCCAAAGCGAACTCTAATCGCGCTCTTTTATGGGTTTCGGTTAGCAATGGCTTAATAGCATGTCGCCGATAATGCAGACCTTCACTATGGAGAGCACGACGCACCGTTCGTAAAGATGTGTCAAACAATCCTGCGTAATATCTGGTTGGGATAAAGCCATTTTCCTCATAACCTTGCACCATAAGTTCTGAGCTAATATGGGGTCTTCTGCCGGATCTACTGCGGTGTTCCAACGAACCCTCCTCTTGAAACCGTTTTACCCATAAAGTGACAGTCTTTATCTGAAAAAGGAATATATGTTTTATTTTTATGTTTCAATGGCCATGCGTAGTAAAGTAAATAACAGAAAGTGAATTCAATCATTTTTTTATACTTACGTTTAAGCCAGTTTATCTAGAAATTTCAGAATAATTAAGGCCTTGCTTATGCAAAGCTATTATTTGGGCCCTCGTAGCCATATCAATATTCAAACACGAACTCATATTAAAATAAATAATTAAAACTCGTTTAACGCAATCGTAACTGAACTTACTCAAAGAAAGTATAGAACGTTATGATTTAACAAAGATATCATTTTTATAAATCAATGGTAAACTACCTTCAATTCTTTTGAGTTTTTATTTTAGTCGCTTACAATATCAACCTTCATAAATAACTACAACAGGATAAACAGTAGGGTAATTTTAATCCTCTGCATAGATACGCATTGGTCTAATGGTTAGTGGTATTGAAACATAAGACAAATTTTATGCTACCGAGTTCGAATCCTAGCTAGCTGTCGTTTCTCTGCAATAAGGTTTTTAATTGTAATAGGAGAATTTGTGATAATATAATAACTAGCAAAGAACGAGACTTGAATGAGCCATGTAAATTATTTATTTTCTTATTTCCAATCCAACTAGCGCCATCTATGGTATCTAAACCAAACCAATACATAAGTTTTTAAAGAGGGCGTGGCGCAAATCGGCGCAATCGATTTTGTTATGGAAATATCCATGCAGAACTGACCGCAGGTGTACTCTTTGTTCTGTGACACTAGAGTCAGCTGTTTACGTTATTATTTTTTTCTTATGTTCACGATTATCAACTTTTCAAGCGACATATCTTAGTAATGCAACCACTTCACGCAGGCAGACCAACATATTTAGCATCAGAGAGGTACTCTTCATCCTGTGAAATCAGAATCAGCCATTTGCCTTATAATTTTCTTTTTTTGTCCAGGTAACTAACTTTTCAGGCGCCCTATCTAAGTAACGCAACCACTTCACGCAGGCAGATCAACATATTTAGCATCAGATAGGTGCTCTTCATTATGTGAAACCAGAATTAGCCATTTACCTTATCATTTATTGGTAACGCTCACCAAATTTTCAGGCACCATATCTAAGTAACGCAACCACTTCACGCAGGCAGACCAACATATTTAGCATCAGAGAGGTGCTCTTTATTCTATAAAACCAGAGTCAGCCATATCCCTTATCGTCACCAAATTTGTCGTGACCTCCTAATCTATATGACTTTTTCCTATCCAAAGCAGATATTCAGTCATGCGTTCACCTCACAGAAATTAAAATCTTATGCTCGTTAGATTTGCCTATCGACGATCTAAAATCAAAACAATCATTTTGCGACATGACGCGACTGAAACTCATATGTGTAAAACGGAAACCAATTCGTGTCAAAAAAACTGGATTAAACTACATCATAATAATGACTGGCTGTTTTCTTGCTGTTCTACCTACTCTGTGCGTATCTACTGCGCGACTAAGATGACGGTGCATCGGTTGTCAGGAAACGGTATAATCACTTTGGGAAGAGGTTGCACGATAAAAGGATATTTATTCAGTTTGCATGCTCATAACAACTTTTGTCGGATTATGAACCTTCAACCAAATGTAGTCATGCCCAAACCTTCGATTTTGAACTCTATTAAAAAAGTTGTTTCCCGATAGATCCCGCATTTACTCTGTGAGGAGCCATAAGCTGCTCGGGTTACTTGGTGCGCCCAAACTCTCGAGATATTCCATGGAGGATCTTCAAATGCTGTATACAGCGTCGTATTTAGTCGAGACGAATCCTGAAATATGCATACGAACTCGAAACAAAAAACCAGTCACGAGTTCGGGTGTTCAAAAATGAGTTAAAGCCAACATAAGTTGTTCGTTCACAGAGCGTTGCAAAAAAGACGGTGGCCACGTTTGTCTCCAAAACCGGCCATGTAGCGACTATTCCTTTTGAGGGATAAATAACAGTCAATGCAAAATGGTATGCTAGCATTTGTTTGCCGCAGGTCGTCTCTGAACTCCGTAAAGTGAACTGCAACCGCCGCATCATCCTCCATCACGACAATGCGAGCTCCCATACCGCCTACAGAACAAAAGAGTTTTTGGAGCAAGAAAACATCAAATTATTAGATCATTCGCCGTACAGCCCTAACCTAAGCCCAAATTTTTATACTTTCCCCAAAATTACGAATAAATAGCTTGGTCAACAATTTTCGTCACCTGAAGAAGCTGTAGACACCTACAAAACGGCTATTTTGAATACCCCAACTTCAGAATGCAATGAATGCTTTAATAATTGGTTCCATCGAATGGAAAAATGTGCCAAATTTCAAGGAGAATACTTCGAAAAACAATAAACATCTTTTCAACTAATAATGTTTTATCACTTCCATGATTCCCGAAATTTTCAGGGCACCCCTCCGTAATATTGAAACGATTCAGTTAAATAAGGGGAAAAGTCAATCCGTGCAAAGTGTGTGTAGTTTCGATATGGGTACGTCGCCTACGTATCCGCGCCAATCTATTAACGTGAACTCAAAATAATTTTTTAACTAGTTCAGTTGACTCATACTAACACCATATTGTATTTCATCTTGTATCACCTAACGATCAGATAAATCATTTAATTTTAAGTTTATTAGTCAATATATTCTGCGTCTTTCTCGCCGAGATGCCAAGATGTTTAATCTATTGAACAATAGTTATAATAAGTAGATCAGACAAATGCGGACTCAGTAGTTTAACGTCATTTATACATTTCGAGAAATCATATTCATCATCAATAAACCAGTCTATTTCAAGTACTCAACTTAGGTGGTATAATTTCTAAACCTCTTTCCACACCACCAGAGTGATCAGCTCACTTCATCCTCATATCATCAAGTGTAGACGTGGCGATCAGCCCTTACAAAAGCAATTTATTCTATTCGCAAAATCCCTATACACTGAGCAGCAATGGATCAACAGTAAACAATAAATTTAATAAGTGGAAATAAGTTATACTACGAAAAGTATAAAAGTTACCTTTGGGCACACATGTCATCACTACTTTCTTCATAACTTTACTGGCACACTTATGCGTCTTTATATGTTCTGCATTAACGTACTCCCTCAGACCGGCAATGGCATACATATGCTCCACGTCTTCTACACAAGCTGATGACGTCACTATAAAATCTTCACTAACAATCGCCCCTCCGCACAACCAGGCAGTGTAGTTCTGTTTTGATATCGGCGCTTTGACAAAATACGCCTGAAACATCACGAGGTTCAATGAGTGCAATAGAACTTTGTGGTATCTATACTAATTGTATTACTAATTAAGATTTTTTCAACACACTTGCTCATAAAGTGGCTCTATGGTCACCGCAATTAGGCACATAATGACACCCATAATCAAACTGTGACTTTTTCATTGCTTAACTCACTAGTGTTTTATAGATTTTTTTTTAAATTTTATTGATTGAGTTGCTTTGTTCTTATTTAAAAAGTTTTTATTCAAAAAAAGATCGTGCTCAATAGCACAAACAAAACGTGTTTAATAAGTAAAACTTTCACTCAAATATAACTTTTGTTTTCTCTGTAATAAAAGAAAACTTTGAAATTCCCCATTTTGTACTTGGCAGAATAGGCGCAAATCCTATGCGTGGAAAATAAAACAAATACCTCATCTCTTTAGTCTGTGGCCGATCGCAATGCGCGCGCATACGAAAACTGATTAATTTTTACCGCCATAGCGAAACATTTTTCACAACTCGTTTTCACTGTTGAAATTATAGTTATTTATTAATTAAAATGTCTACAAGTACTAGGTACGAAGAAAATGATTTATGTTGTACACCGCCCGATATAAGATGTGAAGCCCTTAACGTTATACAAAGTTTACTACCTGAAAACTCCAAGGAAAAATATCTATTAGCGTACCAAAATTTCATAAAATGGCAAAACAGCAAGAATACGCATTCTTTTTTATAAAAAAGTGTTCATGGCGTACTTTAAATAATTATCTTCTAAGTACAAACCTAGCTCTTTGTGGTGTTTATACTCAATGTTAAAAAGTACAGTCCGAACAAAGAATGGAGTGGACTTAAAAACATACTTTCATTTGTCAGCTTATCTAAAGAGACTATCCGCATTAACCGATGGATTTAGAAGCAAGAAATCAAAGGTTTTATCGTCTGACGATATTGAAAAATTTATAAAAGATTCCTACTGACGAAACACCAAGTACATCCAATGATTGGATTTCACCTACCTAGTAACACGAATAATGAACCACCTCAAATTACAATAGAACATGAAAGTATTTCAATAAATAATCTATCGATGAGACCGTTATGCCATCAAAAACAGTTAATTATAATTTTACTAACTGCACATTTACTAATTGTTTCTCTAAATAAACTTTTTATTTACTAAATAAAATGAGTTTTTATTGTTATTTTATTCACAAGTGTGTTGAAAAACGTCGTATGATACACATGTGTATTGATGATTACCGTCCTTGGCTCTCTTAAGACCCTCGCCAACGGCTCGGGTCTTAATGGCGCCACGGCGGTAATCACCAATGTTACACACTAGTACCATAATGTACTATTACAAGATATCACGCTTTGCCAATTTTATAAAATTAAAAACCGGCCAAGTGCTGGTTAAACTCGCATGGAAAGGGTTCCGTACAATCCCAAAGTCAATCACATTTAAATCCTTAAGACGCCAGTTAACTGCTATAGTCCTATCTAGTAGTGTTTTATTTATTTATTAAAAACTTTATTGACCACAATGGTACAGAAGGTGAACTTAATGCTAATGCATTCTCTACCGGTCAACCTGTAGAAAAACAGAAAAAGTTAATCTAATTGCGATAGGTGCTTAAAGATGTACTGAAAATACACTATATACTAATACAAATTTACTTAGATACATATGTGAACATGTTTACTTATATACGTGAACTATTTTCCGTAAGTGAACGTATTATAAATTATAAGATAAGATAAAATTTCTTTATTGCACCAACTAAGTATGACAATAATCAAAAGTACATTTGAAATATAGTAGGTACAAAGGCGGACTTATCACTAAAGTGATTTTTATTGATTGAATTCTTATAGGTTTTTCTGTAATCTACAAGTAGTTACCTGTATTTTGTACTTCTTTCAAAACTTTAGGTTCAGTAGTTTCTGAGATCATCAGGGTCAAATGGCCAACGTTCGTCTTCTTTCATGAATAAAATGAAAACTATTTATTTGACAACAATAACATAAATATATTCGAGGTCCTCTTGACTAGCCCTTACATTTGATATAAACACAGAAAGGTTTGCAAAACTTATTTTTTTTAAATTACTAATGTGTCGCCCGAAAATGACTCCTATTAAAAAAAAACATTTATTTACTTTGCAGTATAAACCTATGTTTTTTTTTAATTCTTACCATGTATCGTTTGTCTCCACGCACAACGTGTCCGTTAATTATTCTTCGACTGCTATTAGTAAATATAACCACTGGAAATTTAATACAAATATACACTTAATAAATTGAAATTTATTTCACTGGTTTTGGATGAAAAGAGCCGTATTTTTTTAGAAGATTTTAATTGAATTGCGATGAGAAGACGTTCACAAGACTACCTCCCTGCTGACTGAAGTGAAATCTAAAATAACAAATTTGGTTATCACAGAACTCACCGCGTAATATGAAAAAAGTAAGCAATAAAGCAGTTTTAATCATTTCTGAAAAATTAATAATATAAATATAAAAAAATATACGAGAGTGTGAGAACTGTTGGCCTCTAGCTAAACTACATTCCTGTATTGTGGTAGCTAATTTACAATAACTATCACCGTCGACTATAATTTATCTATATTATTTAGAAAATGATCAATAAAACATTTAAGTGCAGAAAAAGGGAATAACATTTATTAGTTTAATAAATTTCTATCTTTGTTTCTTTTGGAAATGGAAATGACTTGACAATTATTAATATCACTATAAATTTTGGACATTGAACTAACTAAAACCACTTTTTTTTACAGCGAACCGATAAAGTTTCACGGTCAGTTACTTTTCGAGAAGTCGTAATTTAAACTACCAACGTGGTTCATGGAAATCACATTGCCTTATTAATTTTTCATCCAATTATATCGAAATAAGATATTATAGTGCAAACAACTGATTGAGTTTAAAATTAGCTTGAAGTCGACGCGAGACGAAACTTATTATAAACAGAGAAATTAGGTACTACACGTTTATACATGTCAGCCATAAAAAAAACGACGGGTTGCACTCTGGGAGTGCCGGCAGAAGTGAAAACTTGAATATTAACGTTGTGCATTTTTGATATTTTGGAATGGTTAGGGAATAATTTTGCACGAATTGCTTTAATTATCAGTATAAAAGTACTCTCATTTATGTGGTAGAATACAATATTTATTTATTGGGCTATCGTACACAAACATGACATTTTATTAGCACGCTGTAACATAAACATACACGAACATTCGCGCAAGCGCCCTGCGCCGTCTTACGAATTTTCGATCAGGGTCACGTGTCCTGACGCGAGTTTTAGATTTTTTACCCATTCCAAAAAAAGTGCACAACGCCGCTAAAGAAGCTTTCACTTCAAAAAACGACGGGTTGCACTCTGGGAGTGCCGGCAGAAGTAAAAACTTGAATATTAACGTTGTGCATTTTTGATATTTTGGAATGGTTAGGGAATAATTTTGCTCGAATTGCTTTAATTATCAGTATAAAATATTTCAAATCTTTTCTGAACCACAGTCTGTCACAAATGTCACAAGCATGACCAAATTCATTTTCAACAAAATCATTTTCAAATACACAGCAGTATGGCCACTACACAGACGGTCGAGCCATTAGCTGTCACCATCCATGGATGCGCGTAGCACGCTGTAACATAAACACACACGAACATTCGCGCAAGCGCCCTGCGCCGTCTTACGAATTTTCGATCAGGCCACGTGTCTTGACGCGAGTTTAACATTTTTTACCCATTCCAAAAAAAGTGCACAAAGCCGCTAAAGAAGTTTTCAATTCAAAAACCTCTTACACTACAGAATATAAAGATTAGAAGGTCACGACAAATTTGGTAACGATATGGTAAATGGCTGATTCTGGTTTTACAGAATGAAGAGCACCTCTCTGATGCTAAATATAATAATAGGACTGCCTGCGTGAAGTGGTCACATTAACCTTTTCAGGCGCCATATCTAAGTAACACAACTACTTCTCGCAGGCAGACCGACATATTTAGCACTAGTTGATGCCCGCGACTTCGTTCGCGTGGACTTTAGGACTCCGGCATATCAATATGCTCACCAGGCTGAAAAACTTTTGCTAAAGCGTCATTAATGTATATTTCTAACAGTTTAGCTGGACCATTATATTTTTGTTCTTCGAGTTTTATACCTCAACAATCAAATTCCCAGGTAGCATTTATACGTGATTATGTCGTTCGTTTACGGTACTGCTCGACGTAAGAGACGTCATGTCTTGACGTCGGGGGGTCCCAACAGATGACGTCAATTTGTCACAGCCTCAAGACGTCAGTTTACAGACGTTAGAGAGACGTCATATAGGGACGTTACTGGGCCGTACATATTAGGACAGCCACTGACGTTGGAGTGGCGTCATATACTGAATTCATAGGGACGTTATTGTGCCGTACATATTAGGGCAGCCATTGACGTTGAAGTGACTTATACACAGACGTTACTAAGACGTACACGTCAGGAGTAGGACCTACGGGAGCTGTCGTGCTCATGATATGAACAGTGTGTTTTGTAGAAGCAAGCGATTTTTACTTTTAGAAGGCGGGTATCGCTACCGCCGCACACTGATATAAAAATTTAACCACACACAACTGCTGACTGAACTCGATTTATTGGAAATATGCACCAAGTATTAAGAATGTACATAAAAGAAACCATAACCAGTTTTAATTTTGAAAAGCGGCTTCTAGGGATTCTCTAAGAAACTAACATTTGCATACAATATTACTCAAAATAACAGGTTTTATGCTTATGATTAGAACTTTTACTTAATGCTATTTACGTCTTAATTTTTTACGGGATGGATGGAGTCTAAAACTGCCTAATTCAGAAAAAATAAAATTAATTAACAAATTTGACTACATGAATTTGGACAGCGGGTATAATATAAATTGTAAGAACACACTTACAGCTGATATCGTTACCACGGCAATATGCTTTCCGTAGGTTGTTTGGGGGGGTAGTTTGTTAAAAAAGAGAACCGCCCTGGCTATTGAATGAACTAACGTGCTGGCAAAACTAAAATGGCACTTAAGCCTACGCTGCGCATTTAACCTCTACGACGGTTCTAAGTCAGGGGCCATAGATCAAAAGGAATGCGTAACCCCAGCAAAATGTTGCGCCGTAGAGAAATAAGAGTATTACAGATAGTTGGTTCATAGTAAGCCTCAATTTGTTCAAATATAGCAAAATGTGTTCATGTTGTATTTTCAAAGTTATTCGAGAAAAACTGATCTTGCTGGAGTAACGTTACCCCAGCAAGATGTTTTTTTAAAAAGGCGTTTAGCCTAGAATCAAGTATATGAAAAGAATACTCTTAATGAGTTGTAAATGTATACCGATGGCAAGATGTGTTCATCTTATATTTTCTGTGATTGCACTGCTGTTAATAAAGCTATAATTAAAAATATAACTTCTGATCATTTTGGTCAGTTCGTGAAATTTGCCAACAACGCAGTAGAAGTAGAATTACCTGAAATAACCTACAGAGCTATTACTAAAGATAAAATTAAGAAATTTAGGGATACAGTTTCGAAAAAATTACCGTTAATTGAAGAAACTCGGGATGATCCGGATATTTTGTATAATAAAATGTTCGGTGTGATTGAATCAGAATTTAATAATAATTTTCCACTTAAAAAGGGAAAGAAACGTAATCGGAAAAAGTTTAGCGAATGGGCTACCACAGGGATTCATATTAGTAGGAATAGGCTATATGAATTATTAGCTATGAAAGCTTATAACCAAACCCTTCCCCGTTACAGTCGGGGTTCATCAAGGCTCGGTTCTCAGTCCCTACCTATTTAGTGTGATATTAGACGAAGTTTCTAAAAACATCAGAGACACACACGAGCAACCTCCGTGTCTGCTCATTTACGCAGACGATATCGCACTGGCGGATGCGGACAAAGGGAGACTGGTGCGACGCGCAAATATGTGGAGGGAGTCGCTTGAAAACGGTGGTCTGAAGCTAAATGTGGCGAAGACTGAATACATGGCTTGCAATGCTACAGATTCCCCACCCGTACGCATAGGCGAAGCCTTGGTCAAGCGTACGGACCAGTTCAAATACTTGGGAGCTGTACTTCACGCATCCGGAGACATCGATGCCGACGTCAAGGCCCGTATATCTGCTGCATGGGCTAAGTGGCGAGAGGTGACTGGTGTCATTTGTGACCCTAAAATGCCGGTTAGGCTGAAGGGACAGGTCTACAAATCCATCATTAGACCTGTCCTTTTATATGGGAGTGAAGCGTGGCCTTTGCTTGAGCGGCACAAACAGGAGCTGCGTGTCACGGAAATGCAAATGTTGCGCTGGATATGCGGTGTATCACGAAGAGATCGTGTGAGAAACACCCGCATCCGCGGCAGCCTTCATGTCCGTGACATAGCAGACAAACCGCAAGAGAGCCGCCTTCGCTGGTACGGTCACGTTGCGGAAGCCGGCAAGTTACGTGGGAAACAAATGTATAGCCATGCCGCCTCCGCCGGGGCCCGGCAAGCGTGGTAGACCCAAGAAGTGCTGGCTTGACGTCGTCAAGGATGATATGCGTGCTCATCGTCTTACAACCAAGGATGCTCAAGACCGTGCGAAGTGGAGAAGAAAAAGTCGGAAAGCGGACCCCGGGCTTCTCAGCATTGCAACTGAGAATGCAACTGGGAAAACGCTCAGATGAGAGAGAGAAAGCTTAAAACCAAACACCTAATTTCATTAATTACGTTAGAACTTACTCAAAGCTTTTTAAAAAAGTATGTTTATGCGCGAAATCATTATACACCAGGAAAGCTATTCTAGATTCTAAAGATAAAATAAAGACAACCTGGAATATTATTAACACTGAAACCGGGAAAAACAAGCAACAAGTAAATAAAATTGAGTTAAACATTAACAATAAGGTTCTAGACACTAGTGAATATGTCGCACAATACTTTGAGAACTTTTTCACAAACATTCCCCTAAATACAACTGCCCCACTAATGTCCTCATCTAGGAAATCAAAAAAGCTATTAACCAATTGCGTACCTAAATGTAAAGATAGGCTAATATTCAAATACGTCACACCTAAAAATATCATTAATACTTTTAAAAGCTTGAATAAAAAAACTGGTGATTTGTGGGACATTTCTGTATCCGTTATAAGTAATATTATAGATGTAATTGCGCCTTACTTAGCTTCCATATTTAATAAATGTGTAGACGCGGGATCTTTCCCTGACATGATGAAGTTAAGTAAAGTTATCCCTCTATTTAAGACTGGTGATAGAAATGATCCAACAAATTACCGTCCCATTTCTATTCTGCCAGCACTGAGCAAAATATTCGAAAAGATAATTTTTAACCAATTATTAGATTTTTTCAACAAAAATAGTCTGTTCCATGGTAATCAGTATGGACTTACTAAGGGTCGATCAACAACGGATGCAGGTGTTGCACTTTTACAAAACATCTATGATGCTTGGGAGTGTTGTCAGAATGCAATTGGTGTCTTTTGTAACCTCTCCAAAGCCTTTGATTGTGTAGACCACAAAACCCTTCTATCCAAACTTGAGCACTACGGAATAAAAGGGAAGGCTCTTGAATTGATTAAATCTTATTTGAGTAGACGAATTCAAAAAGTTAGTGTAAATCAAGTAAAATCTGAAGGATCAACCGTAGTGATGGGTGTGCCCCAGGGTTCTATCTTGGGTCCTTTGTTGTTCCTGATCTATATTAATGATTTACCATATTATGTAAAAGATTGTAAGGCTGTACTTTTTGCTGATGACACTTCCCTTGTTTTCAGCGTAGATAGGAAAACTGACACCTCTGATGAGATGAATAATATATTGTCACAAGTGTTGGATTGGTTTACAGCAAATAATTTAGTATTAAATGCAAAAAAAACGAAATGTGTAAAGTTCTGCTTACCAAATGTTACAAAAGTTCCAACACGATTATTTATTGATAAGGAAGCAGTAGATATGGTTGATAACACAACATTTTTGGGAATAACGCTTGATTCAGGGTTGCAATGGGGTGCCCATATTCAAAAATTAGCTGGAAAACTTAGCTCTGCGGCCTATGCAGTTAGAAGAATTAGGCAAATGACTGACGTTGATACAGCGCGTTTGGTATATTTTGGGTACTTCCACAGTGTTATGTCCTATGGAATATTGCTATGGGGTAACGCTGCAGATATAAATACCATATTTGTTTTACAAAAACGCGCTATCAGATTTATATATAAATTAGGTGCTAGAGAGTCTTTGAGGGAACTATTTAAAGACATAAATATTTGGACCCTCCCTTCGCAATTCATCTATGCGAACATTATGTACGTGCGTCAGAATATACACTCATTTAAGAGAAATTGTGATATTTATAGTTTTAACACGAGAAATAAAAATAAATTAGCCATCACAGCTTTGCGGTTAGAGAAAACAAAAAAAATCTTTTGTGGGTCTCGGCTTGCGCCTCTATAATAAAATTCCAGATGATATAGTAGCATTACCATTATCTAAGTTTAAGACAGCCGTTAAAAATCATTTATTACAAAATGCGTATTATCATGTAAATGACTACTTATCATCATCTGAGAAAAATTCTTGGAAATAGTTGTCTGCAAATTGTAATTGTATAATTTAAATGTATAGCTTAAGTGTAAATCTGTATTGTAATTGTAACATAGTCCATCAGGCTGGGTAGGGACCAATACTGAACTGGGTTTCTTTCGGCGTAATCTTCCCAGCAGCACTAAAATAATATTTAAAAAAAATGACCTTCAATAAGAGATAAATTTATCCTACATTGAATAAATTTTTTTGACTTTGACTTGACTTTGACTTATACTTTTTGAGATATTCAAGATTTTGCTGGGGTAACGTTTTGCAATTTTCCATATCTCGAAAACTGTTAGTAGCAGAAATTTGAAAAAAATACTGTTTATAGGTCTTACTATGTTCAAATTAGTATTTTTTTAATCAGTATTTTTTTCAAATTTCTGCTACTAACAGTTTTCGAGATATGGAAAATTGCAAAACGTTACCCCAGCAAAATCTTGAATATCTCAAAAAGTATAAGTCAAAGTCAAGTCAAAGTCAAAAAAATTTATTCAATGTAGGATAAATTTATCTCTTATTGAAGGTCATTTTTTTTAAATATTATTTTAGTGCTGCTGGGAAGATTACGCCGAAAGAAACCCAGTTCAGTATTGGTCCCTACCCAGCCTGATGGACTATGTTACAATTACAATACAGATTTACACTTAAGCTATACATTTAAATTATACAATTACAATTTGCAGACAACTATTTCCAAGAATTTTTCTCAGATGATGATAAGTAGTCATTTACATGATAATACGCATTTTGTAATAAATGATTTTTAACGGCTGTCTTAAACTTAGATAATGGTAATGCTACTATATCATCTGGAATTTTATTATAGAGGCGCAAGCCGAGACCCACAAAAGATTTTTTTTGTTTTCTCTAACCGCAAAGCTGTGATGGCTAATTTATTTTTATTTCTCGTGTTAAAACTATAAATATCACAATTTCTCTTAAATGAGTGTATATTCTGACGCACGTACATAATGTTCGCATAGATGAATTGCGAAGGGAGGGTCCAAATATTTATGTCTTTAAATAGTTCCCTCAAAGACTCTCTAGCACCTAATTTATATATAAATCTGATAGCGCGTTTTTGTAAAACAAATATGGTATTTATATCTGCAGCGTTACCCCATAGCAATATTCCATAGGACATAACACTGTGGAAGTACCCAAAATATACCAAACGCGCTGTATCAACGTCAGTCATTTGCCTAATTCTTCTAACTGCATAGGCCGCAGAGCTAAGTTTTCCAGCTAATTTTTGAATATGGGCACCCCATTGCAACCCTGAATCAAGCGTTATTCCCAAAAATGTTGTGTTATCAACCATATCTACTGCTTCCTTATCAATAAATAATCGTGTTGGAACTTTTGTAACATTTGGTAAGCAGAACTTTACACATTTCGTTTTTTTTGCATTTAATACTAAATTATTTGCTGTAAACCAATCCAACACTTGTGACAATATATTATTCATCTCATCAGAGGTGTCAGTTTTCCTATCTACGCTGAAAACAAGGGAAGTGTCATCAGCAAAAAGTACAGCCTTACAATCTTTTACATAATATGGTAAATCATTAATATAGATCAGGAACAACAAAGGACCCAAGATAGAACCCTGGGGCACACCCATCACTACGGTTGATCCTTCAGATTTTACTTGATTTACACTAACTTTTTGAATTCGTCTACTCAAATAAGATTTAATCAATTCAAGAGCCTTCCCTTTTATTCCGTAGTGCTCAAGTTTGGATAGAAGGGTTTTGTGGTCTACACAATCAAAGGCTTTGGAGAGGTTACAAAAGACACCAATTGCATTCTGACAACACTCCCAAGCATCATAGATGTTTTGTAAAAGTGCAACACCTGCATCCGTTGTTGATCGACCCTTAGTAAGTCCATACTGATTACCATGGAACAGACTATTTTTGTTGAAAAAATCTAATAATTGGTTAAAAATTATCTTTTCGAATATTTTGCTCAGTGCTGGCAGAATAGAAATGGGACGGTAATTTGTTGGATCATTTCTATCACCAGTCTTAAATAGAGGGATAACTTTACTTAACTTCATCATGTCAGGGAAAGATCCCGCGTCTACACATTTATTAAATATGGAAGCTAAGTAAGGCGCAATTACATCTATAATATTACTTATAACGGATACAGAAATGTCCCACAAATCACCAGTTTTTTTATTCAAGCTTTTAAAAGTATTAATGATATTTTTAGGTGTGACGTATTTGAATATTAGCCTATCTTTACATTTAGGTACGCAATTGGTTAATAGCTTTTTTGATTTCCTAGATGAGGACATTAGTGGGGCAGTTGTATTTAGGGGAATGTTTGTGAAAAAGTTCTCAAAGTATTGTGCGACATATTCACTAGTGTCTAGAACCTTATTGTTAATGTTTAACTCAATTTTATTTACTTGTTGCTTGTTTTTCCCGGTTTCAGTGTTAATAATATTCCAGGTTGTCTTTATTTTATCTTTAGAATCTAGAATAGCTTTCCTGGTGTATAATGATTTCGCGCATAAACATACTTTTTTAAAAAGCTTTGAGTAAGTTCTAACGTAATTAATGAAATTAGGTGTTTGGTTTTAAGCTTTCTCTCTCTCATCTGAGCGTTTTCCCAGTTGCATTCTCAGTTGCAATGCTGAGAAGCCCGGGGTCCGCTTTCCGACTTTTTCTTCTCCACTTCGCACGGTCTTGAGCATCCTTGGTTGTAAGACGATGAGCACGCATATCATCCTTGACGACGTCAAGCCAGCACTTCTTGGGTCTACCACGCTTGCCGGGCCCCGGCGGAGGCGGCATGGCTATACATTTGTTTCCCACGTAACTTGCCGGCTTCCGCAACGTGACCGTACCAGCGAAGGCGGCTCAACAGAAATCGAAATACTTATATTCAAACAAATTTGAACATAGTAAGACCTATAAACAGTATTTTTTTCAAATTTCTGCTACTAACAGTTTTCGAGATATGGAAAATTGCAAAACGTTACCCCAGCAAAATCTTGAATATCTCAAAAAGTATAAGATGAAAACATCTTGCTATCGATATACATTTACAACACTTGCTATCGATATACATTACACACTCTGCTGATTA
The DNA here is from genome assembly GCA_963555685.1 of Acrobasis consociella. Classification (NCBI taxonomy): domain Eukaryota; kingdom Metazoa; phylum Arthropoda; class Insecta; order Lepidoptera; family Pyralidae; genus Acrobasis; species Acrobasis consociella. The sequence continues at coordinate 6,918,730 of OY743127.1, forward strand.
TTTGAACATTATGGCAACGCCTGGTCTACAACAACTCGTAGATTTACCAACCCGAGAAGAAAGTTGCATAGACCCCTTCATGGTTAGAACAAATAAATCAGCAAGATCTCTTGTTTTTGAACCTTTCACGGACCACTCTCCCATTCTCTTGTATATTGAAAAAAGTAAAATAAGTAAAACTAAACCACTACAATATAAGAAACAAACTATCAACTTTGATAACATCACGGAGACTCTGATAAACAAAAGTTGGGGGGATTTTTATGGTATTGAAGATACAAATTTAGCAACCAATTATTTTATAACAGATATACAAAATCTAATAGAAAACAACACCACAATACAAATTGTATCTAAAAGCAAAAAGCCACTCAAACCTTGGATCACACCTGGAGTTGTAAAGTCGATCAGAAAAAGAGATAAATTACATAAAAAATCTAAAATAAACTTAAAAGACGAACAACTTAAACTTAAGTACATTAGATATAGAAACATTTGCAATAAATTACTAAAAATTCTAAAAATTCAATACTATAAAAACAAATTAGACCTTTCTTCAAAAAACGCTAAGCAAACGTGGAAATTAATCAAAGAAATTTGTAACACTGATGACTTTAACGTGCCAACAAATGAACTTCTAACTAATAAAATATGCCCTAAAGAATCTCTTAACGATATCAATGGATACTTTACATCAGCTGGTAGAAATTTAGCAAGTGACACTATAAATAGGCTTGGAAAAAATATTGATGAACTGGTTAAAAAAGCTAAAAGACAAGGGCCACTGCACTCTATGGCATTTCATTTGACAGATTCCCAATAAATTTATGCAATAATTAAAAACTTAAAATCATCCTGTGCACCAGGTTATGACAACATGTCAACCAGTTTCCTAAAAACGTATGCGGAACAACTAGCAGGCCCAATTGCTCATATTTGTAATTTAAGATTTCAATCAGGAACTTTCAACATTCCCTCTAACTACAGACCGATTGCGCTTCTGTCTTCCCTGTCTAAAATTATTGAAAAACTTGCAAATAATAGACTCCGTAAATTCTTAGAAAACAATAATATACTTTTTGACAACCAAAACGGTTTCAGACCTGCCAAATCAGCTGAAGACGCTGTTTTGAGACTGACCTCATTAATTACATCATACCTAGAGGGTGGTGACAGATGTCTGGGACTATTCCTTGATCTCAAAAAAGCGTTTGACACTGTTTCTGTTTCAATATTATTGACACGTCTTGAGAATATCGGAATTAGAGGTACCACACTGCAATAGTTTAGAGATTATTTGACTGATAGGAGACAAGTAGTAAGAGTCGGTGAGCACTTAAGTGATGAAGCAATTTGTGAATACGGAGTACCTCAGGGGAGCATCTTAGGCCCTACGCTCTTTCTCCTATATATAAATGAAATATGTTACTTAAAAATCCCAGCAGCTGATCTTATAATGTACGCAGATGACACTGTCCTTCTCTTTCATGGTAAATCCTGGAAACACATTAAAGAAAGCACTGAAACAGGTTTAAGAATGGTTGGCAAGTGGCTGGATGAAAGCTTACTGACACTTAACACCTCTAAGACGAAGTATGTGTGTTTCTCAAAAACTAAGGCAACCAATCCTGGCCTACATTTTAAGTGTAAATTGCATGCAGAGGAATGCTCTAACGAGAAGGAATGCAACTGTGTAATCCTGGACAAAGTTTCTAATATCAAATATCTGGGAGTCGATATTGACAAAAACCTTAATTGGAAACAACATATAATAAATCTGTCAAATCGTGTCCGGAAGTTAATGCACATTTTCAGGATTCTATTCTGTTACGCTGATGGAAAACTACTTCTACAAACATACACCGCTTTAGGACAATCTATTATAACCTACTGTATTACATCATGGGGCGGTGCTGCTAAGACGATACTACTTGAAATAGAACGAGCCCAAAGAGCTGTCCTTAAAGTTATGTTGTCTCTATCCTACAGATATCCAACTACCATGCTTTATAACAGGACTGGAGTACTTTCTGGACGTAAAGCGTTTATTTTCCATTGCATACGGCACTACCATCGTTATAATCGTCCACCACCACAAATAAGACAAAAGCGTGTAAATTATTGCCAAGTTCCCTTAGTTAGGGGTGCATTTGCACGAAGAAATTATACTTATCTAGCGCCAAAACTATATAATAGCCTAGATAATAAAACGAGAATTATGAATCTAAATTATCATCAACTTAAACAACCGATATTAGACTGGATGAAGGTTTTAGAATATGAGGATATAGAAAAATATTTTAAAAGGGTTACCTAGTTAAATATTAATTTATATATACATTAAACCCCTCTCACTGACCCACAAAATCGCATAAACACCTTCACACACACGAGTGTGTGTGTGAGGGTGTTTATGCGATTTTGTGGGTCAGTGAGAGGGGTTTAGAGATTTTGTGAGAGTTCACATACACTCACACTCTCACACTATATACACGCAAACACTCACACACTTTCAAACACAAACCAGTTTAACTTTTTTATTCTTTTTATCACTTCAGTTGTTTTGTTATTAGTACTGGAATTAGAAACTAAATCTAATGTAAAATCCATTTTTTTCGTAATTTTAATTATATAGACACGAAGTGTAAAGTTCAAACTCAGATTGGGAAGGAACTTTCTCCTAACATACAGGTTATGCCTAGTTTAGGAAAAAGGACTGTATTTAATGATTTTAAAACTGTTTTTGATCAATAAAGTTATTATTATTATTATTATATTAAGAGCTTTCTTTTCATATAATTGATTCTAGGCTAAACGCCTTTTTTAAAAAACTTCTTGCTGGGGTAACGTTACTACAGCAAAATCAGTTTTTCTCGAATAACTTCGAAAATACAACATGAACACATTTTGCTATATTTGAATAAATTGAGGCTTACTATGAACCAACTATCTGTAATACTCTTATTTCTCTACGGCGCAACATTTTGCTGGGGTTACGCATTCATCAAAAGACTACGCTACGTGTTATATTCTTTCCCTCTTTCCTCCATTTCGCAAACCCTTACGCGTGATAGTAGGATAGAATTTAGCGTTTACGTTTGCAGGCATCTTACCTACGTACCTTGAAGAGACTCAAGGACTTTTGTGGATAAAACTAAAAAAAAAAAACACAGTGTAAGTAGAATAATCTGTATTTAAGATGCAATAAAGGACAATGATTAGGGGCCATGTTTTTTTAAGACCATAGACTTAAGGACATGGGAAAATGATTTAAACCGTACTTTTACTAAAACTTAACAGGTGGCCAACTTCACAACGCCTTGGCGTCTACCACCGATTGTTTATCACCGATTCGGTTCCGCTGACTTTTTCACTGAATTGTATCACTAAGTACCTATTAGTTTTTTCTTAAAAGTCTTGAACAATAAAACGTCCCCGTGGGGACGAGTATGGTAGGTACTTACGTCCATATACTGACCCTAAAGTTTCGTCAGTAAAATGTCCTCTTGGCGACGTATATGGTACGTCCTGATATTGACCCTAAATATACGTCAGTAAAACGTACACTTTGTGGCGAATATGGTACGTCCAGATACTGACCCTAAATAGACGTCACTTTCCGATACTTGCCTCTGAATTGACGTAAATACGACGTCCTGCTCAACGCTGACCCTAAACTGACGTCTCTTTAACGTGTGCTCTCGACGAATAAATGACCGACCTTATTATGACCTATGAGTGACGTCGCTTATACGTCGCTGACGTCAATTTGCTACCTGGCAAGTTCATCAGGCTGAATAACTTTTGCTAAGACATCATCATCATCAGTCCTAGCCATGGTCCCATTTCATTTGGGGTCGGCTCTCCATATCTTCTCGCGCCAGTTTTCCCTATTATAAATCATGTCAGGGGTTTGTTTGTTTGTTTGTTTGTTAAATCTTTATTGTACATAAACACAAGACAATAAAATACATGTTAGAAGTAGAAATCAGTACAAAGGCGGACTTATCCCAGATAGGGATCTCTTCCAGTCAACCTTGAATTAAGAGGACAATTTACAACACAGGGTAGAGAGTGGGTACAATAACTATAGAACAGAAAACAGAATCCAATTAAACCTAACTACTTTACTACACTAAAAACAATTTAAAATCTTACTAATACTTGTAACTACAAAAAATATAACATAATAAATATAAATACATAAAATATACATATATAATAATTAATATATAATAAATATATAATAAATATATATTAATTACACATACACTTATACACATATATATACAACTCAACTCAAATCTTCCGACTTTTCCAGAAGCTTCCTAATTTTGAATTAAAAAGAATGCAAAGAAGACGACATTTTAATTTCTAACGGCAGTTTATTCCATAGCCTTGCTGCATAAACTGCGAAAGACTTATTATAGCCCTGGGAGGAGTGAGCGGGTATGTGCAGCATCGGGTTGTTACTAGATCGAAGGCGGGAGTCAATGTCACGAAATAAAAATTTTTCGGTAAGGTATTTAGGAGAGGAGGGGTTAAATAGGACTTTAAAAAGGAAGGAGAGGATGTGAAGGACACGACGAGTTTCTATACGTAACCAATTTAGCCGCGAGTGAAACTCAGAGATATGGTCAAATTTTCTGAGATTATACACATACCTTATGCACATATTCTGAATAATCTCTAGTTTGTTTGTCAGTTCGTCAGTCAGGTCTAAGAAGGCAACATCTGCGTAGTCGAGGACGGGGACAAGTAGTGAACGAGCCAACAAGGCTTTTGTATCGGTAGGCAGAAAGTTTTTTAATCGTCTTAAAGAATGTAAGGATACAAATATCTTTCGACTCAGCTCACAGATTTGCGGGGACCAGGAAAGGGTTTCATCCATGATGATGCCCAGGTTGTTGACTTTAGTCGAAAAAGGAATTATATTATTGTCAAGTACAACATTTGGGAAAGTCCATGGACTTAAATTTAGAAATGAAGTAGGGGCTTCCTATTACAATCGCTTGGGACTTAGCTGCATTGACCATTAGCCCGAAGTTTTTTGACCACTCTGCGATAGTCGCAAGGTCGGTGTTGATAACGCTAATGGCGTGATGAAAATCGTCGAGAGGGGCGGTCGTATAGATCTGAAGATCATCAGCGTATAAATGAAAAGAAGAAGACAGTGAGGCCGTAATGCCATCAATGAAAATCGAGAAGAGAATAGGAGACAGTATACCTCCTTGCGGGACTCCAGCAGAGAGGTTACACCAATCAGATCTAAAATTATCAATTTTCACTAGCTGCCGGCGTCCCTCTAAATAGGAGCGAAACCATGTTAGTGTAGCCGGGGAAAAATTAAGTGAATACAGAATGGCTATTAGGATATCAAAGTCAACAGTGTTAAAAGCATTAGAAAAGTCCAGCAGCACGAGAAGTGTGAGTTTTTTATCATCAATGTTTAGACGAATGTCATCTGTAATTTTCACGAGAGCTGAGGTAGTACTATGACCCACACGAAAGCCAGATTGAAAAGGACTTAACATATTATATTTATTCAGGTATTTTGACATACACTGTTGTACGTGGTGTTCTATTATTTTTGATAATAAAGGAAGGATGGAGATGGGACGAAACTGGGAAAGTGAAGAAGGATTGGGTTTTTTGGGGAGGGGGATAATGTGAGCACTTTTCCAAGCAGTGGGAAACACACCAGACTTTAAGGAGCAGTTTACAATATTGGTAATAACAGGAGATATGAAAGTCGCTATTGGTTTTAACATATCTAGTGAAATGTCATCGTTGCCAACAGCTTTAGTCTTAATGGAGTTGATTATATTAACGACGTCGTCCTTTGTGATTGCGGCAAAATTAAAAGGGGGATGATCGGAAGGATCTTTATTGTATAAGCTGCTAAGAGTGGCATTCTTGACGTTAGGAGGGAAGTTAACTGCTGGAGTAGAGAAATTTATTAGCATCTACCTGGAAATTGGTCTCGGAACACTGTTTGCCTATGCCTTGACTCTTTAAAAACCTCCATACTTTATTAGGTGGGCAATCTTCAATATTATTGTGAAAGTGTTTCCGTTTAGCATCACGGCATTTACGACTGCACAAGTTACGCAGGCTGACGTACGACTCCTGATTGGAGCTGGAAGGACAATGACGCAGTCTTAACTTGGCCTTATCTCTCCTAGCCATTAGCATTTTGATCTCCGGTGTCAGCCACGGGGCTGGATAGTGTTTAACGCGCACCGGATGAAGAGGAGCATGCTTGTCGTAAATAGATGTGAGAATAGTATTGAAGGCTGCCACCTTTAAATCCACCTCAGGAGCGTCCAGTACAGTATGCCAGTCTGCTTGAGAAATATCGATCATGAAGCTTTCCTGGTCAATATTCTTGAAGTTGCGAAGCATCATTACCTTATGTCTTCGTTTGGGGTGGCGAAGTTTAAATGATGCGAACACCAGGTCATGAGCCGAAAAACCAGGGGCATTGAACTGACCATGACTAGCCACAAGTTCAGGAGAGGAGGTGATTATCAAGTCCAGTAGGGAAGGAGGACCATTATGGGGAAAATGAGTTGCACTGAGAGGAAGAGAGTGTAAGTCTAAAAAATGAAGAAGAGAAAGGAGAGAATCCGAACGCGAGTCGTTTTTAAGAAGGCAGGTGTTAAAGTCTCCCATTATGATGAGATGGTCGTACTGCGAACGGTATTCTGATAGAAGAGTGTCAAACGAGTCAAAATAATTGACTCGAGAAGAAGGACTGTAATAGACACCTAAGACGATTTTCGTAACATGGAGAGATACCTCAAGGAAAAGGTGCTCAGGACCCTGGAAGTCAGGAGAGGATTGTGACAGGATCTGACAAGGAATATCACTCCGCAAGTAAACTGCCACGCCTCCATAACCCATCATCCTGGCAGTACCATCAACACGGTAAACGTCACAGGTTCTGTCATTTCTGAGTAGCCGGTAGCCAGGGAGAGGATACAAAGTTGACGGTAAAGAGGGTTTCAAAAATGTTTCAGAGATCAGAATTGCGTGTATATTTGAGTTAGAAAAGGTAGTTAATAATAAATTTCAGCGTAGTGACTTGCCACACTCTGAGCAGTGATATGCACAACATTAAAATTTTTTGACAATGAACGAAAAGTTAACGTCAAATGGTCATTAAGAGTGGGCATGTCATCAACATCGTCGTTCTCTGCACTCAAAAAGCTACAAGGAGAAGAGGAAAGAGAGTAATATTCAGGATCAGAAGCAGTGCTTAGTACATCTGACATTGAGTTGAGTATAATAATATATATATACGTTATGAAGTTAAATTACTGATAACAGAAATAATAATATATATAATAAATTTTTAAATAACTGCACTGACGTCGAGTTAATAACCCAACATTAATAGTTTCTCGCCAAAATAAAATTTTTAGACAAAAAACATTAAGACACTCAATGCACAATGTGTACCAGCGCAGTAACATATTTAGGCAAAGTGCGGCACTAAATGGCAATTGTATACCTAAAACAAATAAAAAGATATGCATTATCAATAAAATAATCGGGTCCAATTTTCCCAAAAGGTCAAATCACAGGTAGGCAATAACTGAAAAAAATAAATAATAGAAAGTATAACTTTAGTATGTACCGGTTTCTTTTTTTTTTTTTTTTTTAATTTGACCTTTTCGAAAAATTACCCCCATCGTCCTCATATCTTTCTTAATGGTACTGGACCAAGTCGTGAGGGGGCGTCCTCTGCCTCTCCGTCCTTCGGCTATATTAATCACTTTCTTCGTCATGTGGTCATCATCCCTGCGCATTACATGACTGTACCACCGGAGTCTGCTTTCTCGCATCTTGTCTTGAATGCCGGCCACTTTAAAAGACCCACGGATGTGCCTGTTCCTAACCTTATCCCGCAACGTCACGCCACCCGCCCATCTAAGCATCCGCATTTCCGCACAGTGCATTTTTTGCTCTTCTTGGCATCGCATTGGCCAGCACTCCGCACCATACAAAAGCGCAGGTCGGACGGCGCGCTTATAGATGTTACCCTTAACTTTCACTGGCATTTTTGGATCGCAGAGCACACCTGTCAGCGACCTCCATTTAAGCCACCCCGCTTGGATCCTACTGTCAATGTCTTCCTTGGTGCTGGAGTTGTTAGTTATCATGGATCCTAGGTATTTAAACTTGTTAACCTTGTTAAGAGGAACACCGTCTATGTGTGGAGGGAGCGCATCTGTATTGGCACCAGTGAAATTGCAACACATATATTCGGTTTTCTTTCTACTCACTCTGAGTCCTCTGCTTTCCAGTCTGTTGCACCACGATGTAAGTTCGGTCTGTAGCTCCTCTTGGGTTTCGCATACAAGCACGATAACGTCTGCATATAAGAGAGTCCATGGAGCTGGTCGTTGCAGATCTTCAGTGACATAATTCATTACGGTGTTAAACAGCAGAGGGCTCAAAGTAGAACCTTGGTGCACTCCCACTCTGACATGAAACTCTCCGCTCAGACCCGCGGGGCTACGAACTCTAGTGGTGACGTCGCGGTACATGTCTTTTATAATATATATGTACTGTTCCGGAACAAGATGCGCTCTTAGGGCCGTCCTAACTTTTGCTAAGACGTCATTTTTATATCTTTTATTAAAGTTTAGCTAGACCATTATGGTTCTTTATCATGTGTTCCATTTTCCAAAATCAATTATAGCCTATATGTTTGTAGTGATCTCAATCACGTTACTTAGTTTAATTTAGATTTTTCCAAAATTGTTATTTACATAAGTACCTATTTACAAATGTTCATATTTACAATATATACGTTTACAATATACGTTTACATACTCACTGGTAACATTACTATAACTTAGACTAATAAATTATATAATAAACTACTTATATATAATAAACTAAAATAAGAAGGTTTGAAAGTTGTTATTTAAATTAAAGAAGCGTATTGTCGGGGAGCAACCAGACAAATTGATAAGCTTCGTATTATGATTTTTGGTTTACTGCAGCACAGAGCGCAACCGGTTTGATCGCTGGCCGGCCTGCCTTGTTAGCCGCACCGCTCCTGCGCCCGCGCAGGATCCGCGTTCGCCTTGCACGCCCAAGCGCCCGAGTAGGCACAGCGAACGCCAGTCTAAAAACAGCTTTCGTCGCGGAACGCATGCCGTTTGACTTGCTCCTTGATAGTGCGCGCTAATTATCTAAATACGTGTTATCATTTGCCTTGAGCTTTCCCTATCCTCTTTCGCCTGACTGCTCTGCACCTTCTGCATTAATTAACACATTCACGGACACTTACGGCTGTGGACGTAATTCAATTGTTATTTCTATTGTGTCTGGCTTAGTGTCCGTGAATGTGTTAAGCATTGCCTCATTGCTTCATGTTGATAAAAAAGTTTCATTCAAATCCGTCCAATATTTTCGGAGATTAGCGTGTACAAACAGACAGATTTTTTATTTTATTTTTTACTATATTAAAGTCTCCATCGCCCCTTTTTTTAATATATTTAATGTACAGACACATTTTTTTACTGTTTTATTATACGTAGAGACCATTATGTTTCTGAATCAAGTGTTCCAGACTTCGATTTTTATACCTCAACAAAAAATGCTCATCAGGCTAATTTACTTTTGCTAAGGCGTCATTTTTATATTTCTTGAAGTTAAGCTGAACCATAAAGTTTTTGCAACAAGTGTTCCAGATCTTCTTATAGTTTAACTGGACCATTATGGCTCTGCATCAAGTGTTCCATTGTCCAAAATCAATTATAGCGTATATGTTGCTCCGGCTTAACAGCTGCATAATAAAAAATTGGTTGCCTGTAAAGTCGGTATACGGGCGAAAGTTTTACGTGACAACGCGATCATAGTTGAGTGGGAGAGAGACGCAAGGCATTCGGCGGGCCTCTCTCTCGTTCGGTGACTCATCGTAACGTTACCGAGCGTTACACTTTTTCATAAGTGACTCCCAGCCGCAACCTAATTTAAGACGTTGTCACGTCAAAAAAGTTTCATTCGATTCCGACCAGTATTTCCTGAGATTGGCGTGTACTAACAGACAAACAATCGCCTATAGAAAAATTATCTTTAAACTTTAAATGATGATAACTTTTTTATCTGACAACAGATTTCGATGAAACAAAGTTATATATGTTGCTCAGGGATGATGATGAAAATCGTTTTAGTCAAGTATTTTATCAATTTAAATTTATAATTCTTGTCATACAGACAATTTAACTGGTACTCAAATTCTTACTAGCCGTCAATGGGGTAATATCAATCGTAACGTTGGCTATCCCGTAGGGAAAAGAGGGGTTACTTGCGGTCATTTTATAATACTTTTGTTGTTATTTAGAAGTATGGCTTCCAGATTGTCTTGACTTTCGTGAGGTTACCGCAAGCTAGACACAAATTTGAAAGAGTCAGCTTAAAAAAAAATTCTATGTCTATGGCTGTTACACTCGGGCTGCTATATTGAAATCTTATCCATGGTATAAGCTCAATACTCCATGAAAATTGGCGGAGTAGTGATTTCCTTGAGAATAGCCGTATAATCCTAGTATAAGTCTATGGTGAAATGTAAAAATAGCTTAACCTGAGAATAAATGCCGTAATTCTCTGGAATAAAATTTATTCTTGTTTGGTGAAATCGAGTCTTCTGCCAGTGTGAACATAATTATTTGTTCGTGATCACTCAAACATACATTATTACAAACGGTATCGTCTACTACTTTACTGTAACTCGAGTATAATAGTAGTTTCATGAAATAAAAGCGTAAATGTAACCAATAAAATATTTGATGGGAACATAAGACGGTCAAAAGGTTGCCGAGAAAGGAAAACGGGTGGGGCGGACGACGAGTTTGAAAAAACTTACTCAGGTATGTTCTAAGGATCACTATCTATATGCATACAAATTTATAATATCACATAGCATACTGGTTTAATGCACAATCGTTTTTAAGCATAACGTCATTTCGCATAATGGAGTATGCATAATAATTTTAAGCATAATGTACTAAGCATAATCATTATTTAGCCCTAACATTTTAAAGCATAAAAGGATGTAAGCATAATGTCATCAAACCATAATTTATCAAGACATAACATTACTTTAAGCATAAAAATGATTAAGCATAACATTTTTATTCATTGTATATAAATTGTTTATTAATTGCTAATAAGTTGAATCTAACTTCCTTTCTGGTCTCACAATTGTTCCAGGTGAACATAAAAAAAAACAACTTAAATCTAACTTCCCTTTTGCCCTCACATTTGTTCTGGGTGGTCATATTTTTTGTTTTGCATGATAATTTAAAAATAAACACTTAAATAACTTAATTTTGCTTCTGTTATTTTTAAAAATATTATGCCTAAATACTATTAGTCTTATAGTTATTACGCCTAAAGAGATTATGGGAATTAACATTATGCCGTAACAAATTAGCCTAAAATATAATTATGCCCAACTTACCAGTATGCCAAAAAACAACTTATGCCTAAAAACTATTATGCCAAAATATTTTATGCCAAAGCATATTAGGACAAAAAAATTATGCAAAAAAAAAGGGTCCCATGTTCTAAGTGTTTTTAGTATTTATTTATTCTCCACTTATTCTATTTTTACAGGTTTGTACCTAATACAATAGAAAAGCACATTAATATTTATCAATTATTTACACCATAACTTATTATGTACACGACAACCTTTGTAAATTCACACAGAGTACACTGAAAGATATCTATCCTGTCTGCGATCAAATTCAGAGTGTGTATCGCGCGTGCCAGCGGAGACTTGTTCACCAAGTTAGTCCGCCCGTGCGGTACCACCAAAAGGCACGCCTGCCTTCGGCGCTCCACGTATCTATTCGGAACACTGAACTCCACCATTTTAAGCATTTCTGTATTATTTATTACACCACGAATCAACTTAAAAATATAGATAACCATACTAAGCTCCCTTCTTACCCTTAGCTCATAATATCCCACCATACCCAACACAAACAATGTAGGATACATCAGAGGATACAAAGGTGTACGGCGCAGGCTTCGGTTGTCACCTAGGCCCGCGCCATACATGAAGAGATGTTAATGTTGGGGTTGTAAGATGTTGGTGTGGAGACACAAGACCACGTCACGTAGGTACTGTTTATTTGTTGTTATGTTACATGTTGTAGCTGGGTGTGACGGGTCCTTTCTCGATCCCTGCTCGATAGTGTTTCAATTGATTATTATAAGTAGATTTAAAATGTAAAGTAAAAACAGCTGACACGCGACCTACATACTATGTGGCCGCGTGCAGCTGAAATGTGCGAGCTTGGCTCGTACATGCTCCCAAGCCCGAAAGATGAAAGATAGATCGAGAAAGAAACCGCCACTTGACACGATAGAGAAAGTTGTATGATATAAATTAATATATGTAATGTTCGCTTGAATACTGCTGGCGACGTTTACGATGCCTCGAATCGTCGCGGCGTTGTCTGTCCGCTGCTGCTGCAGTGCACCCTCCCGACCCAATCCACTCGAACAGGAATTCTTAGATGGCGGCATGTTGATGATTGTTATCGTTCGATGTGACGTAATTTATTATTCCATGTATTCGGTGTCCGGTGAAGTCAGTAGTCGCGCAGTTTTGCAAGCTTGCAAATTCTTTCCACTGGCCTTGTTCGATGTGTGTCGTTGAACTTCCGATCTAATGCAAGTAGGCATCGTATTGTATTGTTCGTAATTTATTTGGTTCAATACGTTTCTGACCTGTATGTATGTTTGTTTGAATGATGATATCTTGTAACCCGTTCGAAATATGTTAAATACTCTTTCTGAGTATCCTAGATGTTTGTTTGGTTCCCACAGTTTGCGGCGAAGCTTCAATGTTTGTTAAATGTTAAGTTGTGTCCAGCTGAACGGTGAAGACTTCCCACAGTTTGCGGCGAAGCTCCGATGTTTGTTAAATCTTAAGTTGTGTCCAGCTGAACGGCGTAGGAACTTACTTGATAATGATAGATGTTTGTTATAATTAACACTGTGGATTCACTGACGGTGGTAACATGACACTAGTTCTTGATTTTGATAGATTCAGTTGTTGAGCAGCTTAGTTCTTCCATTCTTGTGCTGATTTGTTTTCGGAGAATTCGCGCCCCTGCGATATATGCACCTTCACAATTTAACTGGTGAGTGAGACCCGCTTGTGGGAGGCCAGCGAACCGATTCGCTACATATCGCAGAATGGCCCGAAATCCATCCGACTCGAAGGACCATTATGTACGGCGCAGGCTTCGGTTGTCACCTAGGACCGCGCCATACATGAAGAGATGTTAATGTTGGGGTTGTAAGATGTTGGTGTGGAGACACAAGACCACGTCACGTAGTAACTGTTTATTTGTTGTTATGTTACATGTTGTAGCTGGGTGTGACGGGTCCTTTCTCGATCCCTGCTCGATAGTGTTTCAATTGATTGTTATAAGTAGATTTAAAATGTAAAGTAAAAACAGCTGACACGCGACCTACATACTATGTGGCCGCGTGCAGCTGAAATGTGCGAGCTTGGCTCGTACAAAAGGATACACTCCGTACTGTCTCCAATATAAATACCTCAAGAACTTATTCTGTATCTTTTCTAGCATAAGTCTGTATTTCATCTCGTGTGGATTCCAAATCAGAGCATTGTATTCAAGATGACTTCTAACTAAGGAATTATATAACGTATACATTACATGCATATTTGAAAAACCAGCCGCCCTGTGTAGAATAAAACCCAAATTTCTAAACGCTATTTTACAAATGTGTAGTATATGCTCTTGAAAACCTAGCTGTGACGTCATTAAAACTCCCAAGTCTTTTACTTCTGTGACCCTTTCTAGTGATGTATTACCGATCTTATAGTTGTACTGCACCGGGTTTTGCACTTTTGTAAAAGAAATGGTCTGGCATTTCGAGACATTGAACTCCAGTTTGTTTTTATTGCTCTATGCTACCACCCTATCAATGTCATCTTGCAGGCGCTTACAGTCTGCGGCTGTTCTGATTGGAAGAAACAGTTTCAGATCATCCGCAAACAGCAAGCATGATGCATCTACCACCACATCAGCTAGGTCATTGATCATTACTAGGAACTCAAGGGGACCTAAATTACTACCCTGGCTTACCCCAGAATAAACAAAATATGGTTCTGAACGGTGGCCGGCATAATCCACATATTGTTTCCTATCTCTCATGTAGTCCGCAAAGAAGTTAAGCAATTGGGGAGTGCAACCTACGGCTGCAAGCTTACCCAGCAAGATGTCATTATCGACCACGTCAAATGCTCTTCGATAGTCGAAGCAGGCTGTGTCCACTTCTCCTCCGCTGTCTACTACCGATACCAGTTCCGTCATGTAGTTGAGCAGGTTGCTCGTGGTGCTTCGTCCAGGCCGAAATCCGTGCTGAGCATCTGATAATTGATACTGTATCTGGCTAAACAAACTTTGTTGTACTGCTGATTCGAAAACTTTCGCTGGAGTCGATAAAACTGCTACTGGACGAAACTCCTCCACATTCCGCCCTTTACAACCTTTGGGAAACGGTACTACCCTAGATGTTTTTCACATTTCCGGAAAAACCGCTGACTTCAAACTCCGGTTGTAGATGTGCAAAAGAGACTCAGCTAGAACCATTCTACAGTCCCTATATACATAGGCGGGTATACCATCGGGACCGGCTGAACGTTTAGGTTTGAGTCTGGTGAGCGCTCGCAGCACATCATCTAACTGCAGCTCGTCTAAATGTACTCGCGCTGATGGATTTGCACTTCCGCCCTCGGTTATAGCTGCCGTGTTATTAAGTCTACTTTCAATCTATGGATTAAAGTTTCCCAAGTCCCTGCCCCGCAATCCCAATTCGAACGCTTGGCTATATATCGCTAACGCTAGTTACTTTTTGTGTTCCTAGCGCAAGCTTTTGTGATTTCTCTGGTAGAAAATGCACACGAGTTGTTTCGTATTTCTCTTTTTTCGTGGAAGTTGGGACTAACGTGGACTGCTAACAGCGGTAAGCAGAATATTCTCTTTCTGCCTTTCAGATAAAAGGGTGTGTAAACTTGAAATATTTTAAGGCATATACACAATACTTGGTGAATTCGGCAAATGAAACAACGTTTGCAGCTCTTTTGTGTGTGCGCGTGAATTTTTAAAGATGCCTTTAATAAATAAAAAGCGGCCCATGAAGGGTTCCGTAGCTGCAAGTAACATAATATAAAAGTCTTATAGTATGTTTTTATTTTATTTTTATATTTGAGTTGATTAAATGTAAATTAAATTGCGGTTTACGATTTATGACCCATTAAATAATAAATACTCGCTAGATTTCGTTCAAACCAATTTTCGCTGGTAGTTTGCATGGTTATGAACATTATATATTTTTTTTAGTTTATCATTCTCCTATTTTAGAAGTTACAGAGGGGCGGGGGAGACACACATTTTTCCACTTTGGAAGTGTCTCTCGCGCAAACTATTCAGTTTAGAAAAAAAAATATTAAAAGAAACCTCAATACAATTTTTAAAGACCTATCCATAGATGTATCCTTTACATGTATGGGTTTGATGAAAAATAAATTTTTGAGTTTCAGTTCTAAGTATGGGGACCCCCAAAATTAATGTCTTTTTTCCTATTTTTGTGTGAAAACCTTAATGCGGTTCACAGAATACATCTACTTACCAAGTTTCGTTCTTAACAGTTTAGTTCTTACAGAAAAAAGTGGCTGTGACATACGGACGGACAGATAGACAGACAGACAGACAGACAGACAGACATGACGAATCTATAAGGGTCCCGTTTTTGCCGTAGATGTAACCTAAAAAGATTTTAATAATTTACTTCTAACCATGAAGCGCCCGCCATCGTGACGAGGAAGAGAAATAATTATGTTTATATGGCATTAGGGCTAACACTTAAGTCAGATTTTTCAAGCAACCGATGGCATCTGATGTTGTCCCAGAAGTCCTACCAAGTACTAGGTTTGTTCTACCAGTAGGACCTGACGTGACTCAATGGCTTTCATCTATTGACAACAGTCATTATTATCTACACGCTAAGGATTTAGTGGGGTGGATGCCCCTAATGTGAGCCTTTTGGTACAAATTTCACCTTTAAAAAATTGTACCTACAGCTTTTAGTATAGGTTGAAATCAACTGTTTCTTTTTTGAGTTGAAAGGTTAATTATTATTTATTTGAAAATCATAATAAACATCTTAATTGACCATAAATCTAACAATTAGCAAATTTTGAAAACAATGAAATATAGAATAGTACTCTTCGGCTCTAACAAAGAATTTGAACCCTAATAACAGTCTCTCGGTATCTAATATCAACCTTTCATGTATGAGCCTTGTGAAGAGTGTAGGGTTGTCATACATTTTAGGTTACGCCTTAGGATTTAGTGAACTAGCGACCTCGGTCTGGTCATCTGACCACCTAGTGGGTGGATGTTTCAATGGTCGCCATTCGAGAACCTTTCTGCCCCGACGACCATCGGTTCATTGCGCTATAACATAACTTGAATACAGAAAATACCAGAAAAAACTGGTTTTTATATAATACTTATCACAAAACAACATTAAAAAGTAAAACTCACACCATAAAAATCATTTATTTCATACAAACTAAAAAAATACATTATCAATACCAATAAAAACTTATTCAGGTGGAATTAATTACCTGTTTCTTCATTTTCAGCGGCCCTGTGGATAAAAATCCATTTTTAACCGACTTCAAAAAAGGAGGAGGTTATCAATTCGTCGCGATCTTTTTTCAGGGTTCCGTAGTAAACATGAAACCCTTTAAGTTTCGCCATGTCGGTCTGCCTGTTCTTCCATCCGTCCGCGGTTTTACTCAGAGACTATAAGTACTAGAATGATGTAATTTGGTATGGGTATTTATTAGTTATGCAGAAAAAGCGGTAAAAAAAGATTGAAAAAAATTGCTTGGCGTATTTCCCGTATAAGTAAAGTCGAAGTCATTTTTTTTTCTTGACCTATCCTTTGAGTGGGGTATCTATGAATATGTCTTTAAAAAATGTTATAAATAGCACCATAGATTTAGGGATCCCTTTCCTAACCTCCAACAAAAATTTGCAATCAAATATTTCAAATAATGGATGATGCTTAGCAGCTATATAACATAAAAAAATTCATTCGAATCCATCCAGTATTTCCCGAGATTCGCGTGTACAAACAGTTAGACAGACAGACAGATAGACAGACGGACGGACGGACGGACGGACAGACAGACAGACAGTTCTTTGTTTAATTCTTTGTCTATTACTATGTCTCCATCGCCCCAAATATTTTTTTGGAAATATATTCAATGTAGATACATTTTTTCACTGTTTTAGCTTATGTATAGATAGATTATTGCGTCGATATTTCCGTTCTGCCCTATTCTATGCTAGCTATGAACCAACCTCCGCACGGCGGTATCATCGCGGTGATACTACGAGCGAGTGTCATTCGACCAGCAAAACGTCACGATCTCGCCGCGGACTCGCTGCGAGCGCGTGGCGACTCGCTGTACTCAAAGTCATAGTCAAAGTCTAAGTCAATTTTTTTTATTTAATGTAGGATAAAGAATGATGCGTCAAGTTGGCCGGCATATATACCGATTTTCCGATAAGGAGAGGGGTAAGGTAAAGCTGTTCTTATCGGTGCTAGAAATGGTATTTAGAAATCTTGGTCTAAAGGTATAAAAATAGATGGCGAATATCTCAGCCATTTACGTTTTGCGGATGGTATTGCTATATTTGCAGATTGTTCACAACATTTGGAAAGCATGATAACAGATCTATCAGAAGAAAGCGCAAAAGTTGGTCTTATTCTTAATGCCTCAAAAACAAAAATTATAACTAACGATATTGAACAGTCAGTAGTAGTCAAAGGAAAAAAATCGAATATATTTATTTGGGTCAACTGATAGCATTTGAGGATACTACCGAAAAAGAGATAAACAGGAGAATAGCTATTGCCTGAAAAAAAAAATATTGGAGCTTAAAAGAAATTATGAAGAATACAGCAGAGGCGACTTCCAAAATACGTAAATTGTAGTGTTGTAACACAAGTTCCGCTATTCGCACATAGATGGCGTTACGGGTATTAATATTGATATTGTATCGATCAATTAGTAGTTACCCCACTCAACACTAGATGTCGCCTCATTGTTTACATATAAAATTAAAACTCGCTATGGAGATTTTTGTACAAATAATGACTTGGTTTATGGTTTTATATCGAATCGAGGTACACTGGACGTGGGTGTGAACGTATTACACGGGCCCCTACTATAGTGTAAAATTCCTACTGGTTGACGAAGTTGGACGGCTAGTAGTTTTTGAACGTATGCACGGTCAGCTGCTTGCCGCCCGTTTCCGAAGCTTTTCCTTGCATTGCTGTAAAATCGAAAGTATTGGAAAATATATCACTGCAGTAAAATTCACCATTTCTCATTAATTCATTTTACATTCTACTCCGCTTCCGCTACTCCTGCTGTTACTTCTGGCTACCCAACGTGCGGCGGAAAATTGGAAAATCTGGAGTTGCGGCCGAAACCACACCGAGAAGCGAGGAAAATAGCGAATATGACGTCAGTAAATATGTCGCAGGAGCAACTAAGGGAGATGGTGACTCTATCACGTCAGCCACAGTTAACGCTCTTCAGTCCCGTTCCAGTGCTTCAGCTTCATTCGCAAACGCTACTTTTAGTTTTGACGGCACTCGTCAGTCAGAACGCGTGGAAGAATTCCTAACCACCGCTTCTATTTTCAAAAAGGTGCAACGTATGTCTGACAATGATTCGTTGCAATAACTGCCATTAATACTAAAAGGTGAAGCAATGACTTGGTGGCAAGGTGAAAAGAACAACATTAAGTCCTGGGCTGATTTTGAAAATCGCTTACGTCACGCCTTTGCGCCTAAGGAGCCTGGTTACTTAATTTTTCAAGAAATTTTTAGCTACAGACAGCCAGTCGATATGCTTACAGAATCCTTCGTGGCTAAAAATCGCGCGCTTTTGTCACAGCTTCCCTCCCCACCTCTCGCCGAAGTACATCAGTTAAACATTGTATATGGATTACTGAACCGGCGCATTCGGGAAAAGGTACCGAGAGAATTGATTTCACCTTTTGATGAACTGTTGGAAGCAGCGCGTGGAGCTGAACAACTCTTGACTGAAAAATTCAACGCTACTGGAGCTGCTGAACCTCCGAAGAAAATACGATGCCTTTTCTGCAGAGTTGTTGGACATACTATTGAACAATGTCGCAAGCGTATGAAAGTAGAACAACAACAGGCACCTCAACGCAGCAAGGCGACTGAGACAGCTACAACACAGGCACCTTCACCCTCCAGCCCGATTTTCTCATGCTATGGATGTGGGACTCCTGGTGTCGTCAGAAGCAAATGTCCTAAGTGCAAAGCTGCAAATCAAACTCAACCGAAGAATGAGAAATTGGCCTTCTGTGCACTGAATGTCGAGACTGATGCTCGTCTCAGACCTGTGATAGGGATAGGTATTTATAACATAGTAGGCACCGCATATGTTGATACCTGCGCTTAATGCAGCGTAGCATCCTATGAATTATACAATTTACTTGAGAGGCAAGGATGCCGCTTTGAAAAAAAGTTAGTAGACGTGACTCTAGCAGACGGAGTACAGAGAAAGAGGGACGTACTCACCACAAAAATACCAGTGAGCCTGTGCGGTCGAGTAATACCCACTACCTTCGTCATCATGCCAGAAGCCAAAAACAGTAAAACTTTGCTAGGTGTCGGATTCATACAAGATGCGATTCATTCTGGATGTGCCTCAGTTGACATGGCACTTCATTGATCAGCCGAGAATAGTCTATGATCTCATGGAAGAGACGGTTGATGGAATGTCCATGGCAACAGTGGAGTGTGTTGCCTCACCGGAAGTAGCTGTGACAGCACCACTACAGGATCCGAGAGTAGCTGTTCAGAACTCAAATTCTCCGAAAACAGGTAGCCTTGCACCGTATAGATTGATACCCATCGAAGGCATCGAGAGTCCATGCAAGCGGCCGCGAATTCTATTTGACGGATACTGCCCTCAGTTCGCAGTCTATATGTACGCAGACGCAAGGGATGCCAACAAGTCTGCCGAGGTAACCCTGTCACCAAAAGAGACCTCACTTTTTCCCGACTTTGGTGGTAACAATGTGAACATAGGTGCTATCTCATTCGACTCTGTCGACTGCGGAGCTTTGCATACAGACGAAAAGGAACGTCTAGTAACACTACCAAGAGAAAACCAAGAGGTATTCGAGCCGAATAGAGTTCCAACAAATCTAGCAGAACACTGCATTGAAACTGGAAACCACAGCCCAATATCAGTGCCACCATATCGTTTATCGTCTCCACGCCGTGCTATCTTACAACAGGAAATCAGTAAAATGTTAGAGCAGGATGTCATTGAACCCTGTTCCTCACCTTGGTCAGCACCTGTGGTGATGGTACCCAAGAAAGATGGGTCGATTAGGGTATGCATAGACTATCGCAAGTTGAATGCCATCACTGTGCCAGACATGTATCCTATGCCCAGAATTGATGATCTGCTTCACGAAGCTAAGCCAACGCCACATATGTCAACGCTAGATTTACGTGCCGGATACTGGCAGGTGAAAGTTCGCGAGGCAGACCAGGACAAAACAGCTTTTACCACGCTTACAGGAATTTTCCGTTTTAAAAGAATGCTGTTTGGACTTCGGAACGCCCCCGCAACATTCCAAAGGCTGATTGACAGGGTAAAGGTCAGCGCTTCAGACGTAAAAATGTTTGCGTATCTTGATGACCTCATAATTTTATCAGAAACCTACAAAGGCCATATATCAGACCTAGATAAAGTACTGAAGATACTAAACAAAAATAACCTAGCTGTTAATCTAGCCAAGTGTCGTTTCTGTTGTTCAACTATCAAATACCTCGGGCATTACATTACCCCAGAGGGTCTACAAGTGGATCCGGAAAAGATATCGGCTATAGCAAAACAAGCACGGCCGATAAACATTAAACACCTGTTATCATTCCTTCAAACCTGTTCGTGGTACCGAGGGTTCATAGCTAACTTTTCCAAGATTAGTGAACCCTTGACACGCCTTACTAAGAAAGGAGTCATATGGAAATGGGATAGTGAACAGCAACGTGCTTTTGATGATCTAAAAAGATGTCTCACCACTGCACCCATTCTGAGGCAAGCGGATGCGAGCAAGCCCTACATTATTAAAACAGATGCGAGCAGTTACGCACTAGGAGCAGTTTTGGTGCAGGGGGAGGGTGAAGGCGAACACCCGGTAGAGTATGCGAGTCGGCTGCTCATCCCTGCAGAACGTAACTACACTACTACCGAACGAGAGGCACTCGCTGTAGTGGGCTTTAACAAAGTTAAGAGGATACATTGAAGGAGTTCCTGTCACGGTAGTGACTGATCACCAAGCTTTGAAATGGCTAATGGGTTTGAAAACATCAACAGTGAGACTTGCTCGTTGGGCGCTATTGATTCAGTCATTTGATATAACGGTGAAGTATATTCCTGGTCGTACCAATGTGGTCGCCGATGCGCTTTCACGCCCAAGCTGTAACGTGAATTCGAAGACTGCATGTGAACTTTGTAGCATTACCGTCGATATGCCTGTCAACAGTCCAGCCAGCGTACGCAGCGAGCAATTAAAGGATGAGCATATTCTAAAGGTTATACAAGCGCTTGAGTCAGAAGGTAGTGAAAATGCTATTTATTGGAGTGGCAAAGGCTACATCATGAACAATGGCCTCCTATATAGATATACTCTGATGATATTGGAGAGGAAGCCCAATTAGTTATACCACAGCATGAATGGGCTAACATATTGGCCGCCTATCATGATGACCCCCTTGCAGGGCACTACGGAGCTGAGAAAACCTATCAGCGTATCGCACGTAGGTATTACTGGAAGGGTATGAGACGATACATAGAAGCTTATGTCAAAAATTGCCTGAAATGTCAGCGATTTGAAACCAGATTTGAAACCAGCGGGACTGTTACAAACAACGACCATTAACCAACGTTTTGAGGTATTGTCATTTGATTTATTTGGCCCTTACCCACTACTGCAATGGGAAAAAACTGGATAATGATAGTCGAAGATATAGCAACCGGATGGGTGGAACTCTTCGCACTCAAAGTAGCTAATGCCGAGACATGTGCCAACCTACTAATTGATGAAGTATTCCTGCGTTATGGTGTACCAAGACGAATTCATAGTGACAATGGCCCTCAGTTTGTAAGCGTTGTAATGCAACAGATGACCCATTGTCTTGGTATTAATCATACTCTCACTCCTGTTTATCATCCCAGTGCCAATCCTGTGGAGAGGAAGAACCGAAATATGAAAACCCAGTTGGCAATGCTTGTCCAAGATAATCATCGGGCATGGGAAGAAAAGTTGCGTTATATAAGATTTTAAATGAATACCGCCTCAAGTCAGGTAACAGGATATACCCCAGCCTATCTTACATTTGCCCGGGAGTTGAGAACCCCAGATGATAATTTACATGACTTCAAACAAATAGTAATGTCCGAAAATTTCATCCCGGAGTTTACGCCAAAACTCCTGTCGCTAGCTACCACTCTTCAAAAGGCTCGTGAAAAGAGAGAAGGAAAAGAAGAACAAAGAAAGAGTTATGCTGATAAAGACCGTCGACCTGACCCTAGGTACTCACCTGGAGACTTAGTCCTTGTAAAAGTCAACGCTGTAAGTAACGCCGCCCAGGGCGTCAGCGCTAAGTTCGCACCTCGGCAAGATGGCCCGTACCTAATAAAGAATGTATTGGGAGCCAATTCATACGCCTTGGCAAAACCTGATGATCCTGATACCCAAGTTGGCGTATATCATACTTCAGCTCTCACTCATTATCATGGTGATAATAGTTGTCTGCCGCCACCTGTGAAACCTATAAAAAAAAGAGGACGACCAAAGAAGGTGGCTCAAGTTGAATAGGTGGAAATACAGGCGCCACGACGTCGTGGACGACCACGTAAAATTGTTTAAAAGACTAAAAACAACACTTTCAACTTTATGTCACTTATGCTGATTCTCTCGCCGGGACGTCTTCGGAATCAGAGGGGGAGTGTAACACAAGTTCCGCTATTCGCACATAGATGGCGTTACGGGTATCAATATTGATATTGTATCGATCAATTAGTAGTTACCCCACTCAACACTAGATGTCGCCTCATTGTTTACATATAAAATTAAAACTCGCTATAGACATTTTTGTACAAATAATGACTTGGTTTATGGTTTTATATCGAATCGAAGTACACTGGACGTGGTGGGTGTGAACGTATTACACGGGCCCCTACTATAGTGTAAAATTTCTACTGGTTGACGAAGTTGGACGGCTGGTAGTTTTTGAACGTATGCACGGTCAGCTGCTTGCCGCCCGTTTCCGAAGCTTTTCCTTGCATTGCTGTAAAATCGAAAGTATTGGAAAATATATCACTGCAGTAAAATTCACCGTTTTTACATTCTACTCCGCTTCCGCTACTCCTGCTGTTACAGTGTTTTTATTTTTTGGTAGAACTACTATATGTTTATATATAAAATGTGTTTTATTTTGTTGATATCACCCTAAGGTTAATTACCCAAGTGATAAGCTAACTAAAATACAGCATAGAATTTACTTTTTCATTATACATTTGAATTTTACAAAAAAAAAGTGGGCGTAGAAAATATGACTTTTTATGTCCCCGACTGTACATTTCCGGTCTATTCATAACATAAACTGTATCAATTTAGTAACTTTAGGTTATAAGCAACAAGCATAACAGACATTAGAACTTTATTGGCTATGCCGGCCAGGGTCCATACAAAAGTGCCAATCATTCTTTATCTCTCACTGAAGGTCATTTTTTTTAAATATTATTTTTGTGCAAAAGCTAAAAGCTACTAGCGTTTCGAAACGACCGCTGGGAAGATTACGCCGAAAGAAACCCAGTTCAGTATTGGTCCCTACCCAGCCTGATGGGCTATGTTAAAAATACATACAATACAGATTAAAACTTAAATTATACAATTACAATTTGCAGTCAACTAGTTCCAAGAATTTTTCTCAGATGATGGTAAATAGTCATTTACGTGATAATACGCATTTATTAATAAATTATTTTTAACGGCTGTCTTAAACTTAGATAATGGTAATACCCTATACCCTACTAGGTCCCCTACTTGTTTTCGAAATTTGTTGATCCGATTTTCATAGTAGGTATCGAACACTGTGTGACGATAACTCAGTGGTGCGATGTTTTACTCAGTCTTTATTGGCGCTATGTAACGTTTATGCGAAAAATTATGTTAACGAAATAAGTTTTATTTTCAAAAATCCAGACGCCGTCTTGGATTCCAAAAAAAAAATGTTAAATTGGGATTTTTGGGATCAAAATACATATAGATATCGATTTTCAGCCAAATCGGAGGCAGTTGACTTTCGGCGGCCATCTTGGATTGGCAAAAAAAAAAAACGCGGCGATTGGTGGGAGTGGCTCGGGCTTCGCCCTCGCCCGCAGCTCGCCCGATTTGGCTGGAAATAGATCCCTATACCTGCACCAATACTTAAACTTTCTATTTCCTTGAGCTATGGTCTCAAGGAAATAGGAAGTTACTGACGTTACTGTTCAACTTTCTCAAACTACTATAGCGAACTAGCACGTGCATTAGTACATATATATCGTTGACTAGCATTCTGTAAAAGATTTGCCTGCTTATCTTTAGAAACCTACCTCTACGAAATATAAAGTAGGTAGTTTATGAGGGATAATTGTTGTTCAATGTTCGCAAGTTCGGCTCTATAAGTAGTGAAAAGTGCACATGAACTCGTGCGACTGTTAATGAGGTCTTGTTTCGTAGGTTAATGCATCAAGATTGGTTAGTGCATGTATACATTACTTTGTTCCAAATTCAGCGGTTTCCTTATGAAATGGCGAAAATACAGATAAAATTAAAAAACTCAAAAACTTTTTTGTTTTTGTCTGATGTTACTCAAAAACTATAAGACCTACAAAAATAAAATTCATACCATGTGGTAGGTAATTTAATGTAGATTAATTTGTCATTGACAGTTT
Source organism: Acrobasis consociella (assembly GCA_963555685.1). NCBI lineage: Eukaryota > Metazoa > Arthropoda > Insecta > Lepidoptera > Pyralidae > Acrobasis > Acrobasis consociella. The sequence goes on from OY743127.1 coordinate 6,943,877, forward strand.
TCTTTTAGGTCTAACAGTTTTTGTAAGAAATTGAGAGACATATTTTCAGTGAAAACGGGGGGAAGCGGGGGGATTGGCCTGGGGAAAATCGAGCTCAGCAGGGTCGAATTACTCTAAAAAACCCTTTGACACCGGCTTTTTGTTACATGAAATGCCGTTCAACATCAAAAGATTATTCTTCTAAGCTATATAAAGCGAAGCTGTCTAAACATTATTGCAATACAAAGAATGACGCATAAGTTTACACTAGGTTTTGTTTGTTCTTTATTATCATAAATAATATTTGGAACAAAAATAGTGTACTGTACCTTATGGATATGAAAGAGTACTTATATATATATACCCGCTATAACTGTTTATAAGAAAATATACAGGCAATAAAAAAATAAGCTACGAGTGAAAAATTGCCACGCCTTCTATGTATGTAATGTTTGGTCTGTTTCCCTTAGTTTGTCTGTGAAAAACAATGAAGGTATATTTTCGATACCAAAACGGGGAGTGACACAGGCCTAAAACCATTAGTAGGTATATTTACCCATCAGCATGGTCTTTCCAAGATATCATCCTCTTCTTTATATCAAATCCCCTAACTTCAGGACTTTTGTTACACACGGAAGTTGCACTCCTGTAATTAAAAAGGGTTAGGTTATACACAACGTTCTACGATGTACAGCTTTTATAAAATAGTAGGTATGTTACAGATATTATGACAAAAAAAAACAAACGGCGCGTCATCCAAAGTTTAAAATTTACAACCGGCACCCACCCGATGTCAAATCTCTTTGGGACTGCAATGTAGCACGAGAGGTTTGTGTCGCCTTTCATGACATTCACCAGGGGTGAGCATTGTCTTACATGACTTTTTGACTTATGTCATCGGATGTCCGAATATATTTCTCATACCATTAAAAATTATAATGATCATTCTCCATAAAAAAATTAAAAACTAATGATTAAAAATTATAATCATTGAAATTCATAATATTGTCATGAGAGTAGGTTGGGGATAGGAAAGAAAACACCAATCCTATGGAATAATGCCTTTATTTATAACTCTAGGGTCCTCACAGTTGTCACAGTTACGTACGCGGAAATGTCACTGTACTGTCACACGCACGGAAACGTCACTGCACTGTCTTGCGCGTGGAAACGTCACTGCTCTGTCATGCGCGGAAACGTCACTGCACTGTCACGCGCGTAAAAGTCACTGTACTGTCACGCGCGGAAACGTTACTCGCGCGTATTTACTGCACTGAACACTTCACTCACTATTACAATTCACTTCACTTTTTACTCACTACTTTAACTTTCAATTTCCTTCTCTTCTTCATTCCTCGATTTTACTTCTAAGATAAACTGGCTTAGGCCGCGCCTTGTTCTGCTAATAAACCCCCCGAACGCGAACAATATCGCATCAAAGTTCTAAACTCAAATCATAAATTTTCTCTCGTCTTTTTTTTTCTGGCCCGTATTATCTTTTCAATTTAATCTAGAATTATCTAGAAACTTTTTTTTAAACTTCAAAAACACCAAGACCACTAGGCCAATCGTGTTCTGACGTAAGTGATGAAATTTCCCTTTAGATGAATTCATTTTGAGTTTGAATTTTTACGTTCACATTGTCATTGTCATTTATCATGCTACGTGACACTGCCCCTTCGCGAGACATGATCGTCCCGATCATTATTGCTTTTGTGATAACGTGCTAACCGATCTACATGAACTATTTTTGAAGGACTGCGACGATTACGCTGAATCCGGAAGGTGACGTCGTTAATTCTGGTGACTATTTTTCAAGGTCCTTCCCAACTTGGTTGTAGCTTTGGAGACTTCCTTTTTCGCGTCACTGGGTTATGAAGCCAGACCAGGGTTCCTTCCTCGAAGCTGAAACCGTTAGCTCTTCGATCGTAACGAGTCTTCATTCGTTCGCTAGCTTTAAGTCCAGCCTCTCTAATTTGGTCATAGACGTCACACATCTTAATCCGAAGATCATCAATTGTTTTTTTTTTCTCTTTCCTAGTAAGGCACGTCTGTTCATTCGCGTCTGCTACAGTGGATTCTTAATTAAGTTAATAATTGTTAAAATGCCTAAATAACTGGCACTGTTAGGTCTATCATATAAGCATATTTTTTAACATTGTTATAATCTGTACATGACTGTTTGTTGCCATGAATAAAAAAAATAAAAAAAAATCAATCAAATCATTCGCCTAATCGGTTATTCCTTTCGGGGTATCTGGTGGATAACCCGATAATAAATCAGCTGGCAATTTCGATTCTCTTCCAAAATTGGCATATCCTGGAGTGACTGTAGTGGTCTCATGTACTGCAGTCCTATAAGATAATAGGAATAGCGCAATATACTCGTCCTAGTTTTTCTTATGGCTTTCTACTACTTTTGCCAGATGCCGTTCCAATGTTTGGTTAAACCTCTCAACCATTCCATCTAACTGCGGATGATACGGCGTCTTCCGAGTCTTATGGATTTCCATGATTTCACAGACTTCTCGGAATAATTTGCGACTCAAAGTTTCGTCCCTGATCACTGTGCATCTCCAATGGCATACCAAATCTACAGAATACGCCTCACAACTCTGACATTTACGGCACCAGTCTTCTACATCATCTCGGCAGTGTAACCAGTGAAAACGTTCTTTAATTTTTGTGGGAGTTATTCTTGTCCCAGGTGTCCGCCGGAAGTACCATCATGAAAAGTTTTTAAAATCTGCCTTATCTCCACTCTGGGGACGACCAATTGTAGATGGTAATCTTTACCTTGAGTACTTTCCCATTTTCGGCAGAGTAAACCATCGTGTAGCACTAGGCTGTCCCATTGCGCCCAAAGACTCTTTGTAGCCGCACTGTATTTGGTCACTTCTGACCATTTTGGTTTAGTTCCACTTCTTAGCCAGTTCAATAGTGGTTGAAAGTAGTTTTCATCTTCCTGAGCCTTTTTCATGGCGTCGTTAGTCCAATTTTCATCTATAGGATCAGTACGGATTAGCCGGATGCAATGATTCCTGCCGATTGTAATGCTTGCAGTCCTCCAAGCAAGGTCTTCGAGACAGAGCATCCACATTGCCATGACTCCTCCCTCCTCGATGTTCAATTTCAAACTCATACTCTTGGAGTAACTCAATCCACCTGGATACCTGCCCTTCAGTATTTCTGAATTCCAATAACCATTTCAATGCAGCGTGATAAGTCCTTAAATTCTTAATCCTTAAATTTGCGGCCAAGTTAATATTTCTTGAAATGTTGCAATGTCTTGCACATTCGCCATGTCATGCCCATCGCCATCTATCTCTTTCTTACTATAGCAGATTGTGTGCGATAGACAGAGTTATCAACGACTTTCATTTCCTAGGTACATATTAGACATGGGTAACTCCGGATTAGAAGATTTAAATTAGCGAAATCATCAATAGGAGCTGATAACCTTATCACCTCCGAGCATTTGTTACCGACTCCCACGAGATATTAGGGCCGCGTCGTATATACCTAATCTCATCAGCAATCGGCGCTCGTCGATTCGCGTCGCGCGCGAACCCATAGTCATTTGTTTCGGCTCAACCGCGTAACGGGTGTCGGGATCAGAAATAGATACCCGGGACTCGGGAGGAATCGGACGGAGGCTTCGGTTATTCATCGTGCGCGGAATCAACCGGATCAAGACGGACGTGTGTATTCTTTCGATCCAAGATCCAATAGCGAAACTTTGTAGATCATGGAGCCGGAGTCGAGAATGGAGTAGGAATCAATAAGGATTAAGATTAAGTAAGCTGAAAAGCACCTCGGAGTCGAGATAACCCATGTCTAGTATTTACATCTTTGTTAGTAACAAACAATATGAAAAAAGTAGGTAGTAAAAAATAAAAATAAAATAACGTTTATTACTTTAAAGATTTTGTACATACAACATTATTATTTTTAATTGGCCGAAAATAAGATTATGTAAGAGTATCAAAGTAACCAGTTCGAAAAACCAAATTACATTTTAGTTGCGCGGATGGTCGGCCCGGCCGACTTTTTATCCGTCAACGTGGAATAAAGAAACATACAAACAAAAACCAAACGCAGCCCTGCTACCAATCTAGATGAGGTCTAGATAACCTTTTAACCTAATTATAAGCTAAACTTAAAAGATATACAACTAATTACACTAATAACAAAATACGTCAAACTTATTACTAACACTTACTGTCCATAGGGAGTCGGACGTCCAGTCCGGCGATTGTCCGAAACTTTCCGAGACGGCGGCTGTCTCGGGCCCCCCTTCACGGGCCACAAGACAGTGGTGAACAAACTGTATCCCTAAACAAACCTCCCCATAAGCTCATGTATAACCGCCCCAAACGAATCCGACGAGGTAAAACATTGCACAAAATAGTTTTCACCACACGTTATTGTTTTCGACTTAAGTACGTATAACCAAACACAACAAGTAATTACGTAACACCATGCTACGACTTTTATAACAATTTATATGTTTATCACAATTCACCAAGTTGTTTAGGTTTACAAACGTCACAAACACTAGTTTATTTCTGGTTTTAATCAATTTAGTCCAAACAAATCATCCGTTTTAAACGGGGAATTATGTTATATCAACGTGTCCAACTTACGTAACGCCATGCTACGCCAACAAATCCAAGCGTTCGAAATACACTGTTTTTATGTGTATATAATACTTAATTTATGGCACCATGCCTTACAAACAATAACGTATAAAACTAGGTCAATGTTAAATTACTTATTAGCCTGAGTTTAGGCTAGATTGTAATATAATTAGCGTACCTAATTATTTTAGTTAATTAGGAACGTTAAGAAAGGAAAAAAAAATGCCTTACAAACAATAGATCAAACCAAAGGGGCATTTAAACAAACTATAATTAATTAATTAGCGCCGAACCACCATGGCATCAATGCGCTGCCCGTACAAACAACAAAATGGCCGCGCCCGCGCGCGCCAAGTAACGCGACCGAGTGCCAAGGAGTTTGAAGGAGAACTGAATGGCTATAGCCTGGGCGAGCGCAAGCGACCCGTGTTCGGCCACGCTTGGCCAAGCCCGAGGAGCTCCGAGCTCCGATACGAAATCTCATTGGCAAGGACAAACATAAAATTGGCCAATAGATTTCCTCGACACACAAACCGTTTAACCGACAGCGGTGTCGATGGAGTAGCTCGAACAAGTTTAAGCCAGTAGATGGCGTGAACGGCGAAGCCGTTCATTCTATTCCAAACATTTTAGAATACTAAAACACTTTTAATACTAGTGGTTCGCCGCGAACTTAGACCTCGCGATTATTATTCCAAAATAGAATCCCACCAAAACATTTTCATGCAAAAATGTTGCCAATACGAGTCTACGTAGCTTACCCTGTGAAAAAGTTATCAGATCTCGTATAACACACGACGCACACGCTCTAAACCTACAAGCTCTACACTACAAAAAGTTGTTAAGATCTCATATAGAGCCAAGATTCTTGATCTATGCGCCCTTATTTTATCAGGCCTAACTTCACATACTCTACATTTTAGTCAAAATGTGATGCTTGGCTGTTTTGCTACCGTTACGAAGATTTCATAGGTATTCGTTCATCGTGTGTAAAATAAAACGGCCAAGCCACACGGTTTCTAACTCTTTACATAAAGCTACTTCGCGGGCTTTGGTTGATGCTGATCTCTTTTTAGTTCGTGGCATAATCACTAATACTACTTCAGAATCACAGACAAGCAGCGATAACGATTGAACCAAAGTTTGCTCAACAAAATTGCTTAACTTAGTAATCAATCAAACTAAGCCAAAACTGAAAATAATGTTCAAATCGCAGAATAAACAATACCCTTTTTTAAAGTCGGTTAAAACTAAAAAAAAAACCAAACCACCAAAATATCCATTCAGAGAAATTACTTTCGTATCAGCGACATCTAGTGACATATTTGAAAAAAAAATGTGTGATGGATGATGTTGGAAGTAATTTACAAGCAACTAAAAGGTACCTTTATTTTCAAGTTTTTACCTATTCCCGGTCCGACATATACTCGTAGTGCGGGAAGTAGTGTCACCCAATGTATGGAAGGTGCAAATTTTGGTATCGGAAGAATTCACTTGGCACAAATGTTATATACGAAAAGTTAAGCTAATTTAGCCCGGTAGCCATCCCCCACCCCCTGGGGGGTAGGTAGGGGGGGCATTCGAAGTTACTCGCCGCCGCGCTTCAGAAAAAAAATCATATCAGCTTCTAATTACCTAACACGTCAAGTGTGGTACCATTTTCTGATAAATCAGACATAAGAAATTCAATTTTGAGTACAATTTTACATTTAATGTAAAGATTAATAGTAAAAAAGGGAAAATATTGACGAAAATATTAAAATCGGATCGCATTTATTTTTATTTTAACTGATTTATTTTACCAGAATACCAGTATTTTGTGCAACAAAAAATACTATGTTAAAGACTATTTATCTAGCTTTTAAAAAATATATACTTTGTTATATATAGCTGTCATACAACTATCTGAAAAAAAATTGAACATGGCACGGGGCGGCGCCTAGGAACTAATCCAACCGTCTCGTCTCACATAATTTGTTGCAAGTATTGAATTGTTTTTTAATTCAAAATATATAGAATACATACTTTACTTAATTATTGACTTTCTCTTATGGTCTGATGTATCAATAGTCGTATTTTTATTAGTTCATTTTTTCATAACATTTTCCACCACATTGTCATAATTCGGTACATTTTAATAGTTTTCTTAGACAGTTACACCTAACACTGCACCGTGACTTGCACTTGCACCGAATCAGTTCACAACAAGCGGTAGCAGCCACTGGTGCAGTAGTCTACTTCGCTTTCCAATTATTTAGTCCAATTTTCTATCCCTTATCCGCCGTACTGGAACGATTTTGAATCTGCCCCATACGTGAACCCCATGGTAAACAGCTCGAAGAAGATTTTGTTTTATTTTTTTTAATAGCCTATATAGTGTCCCATTGTCGGACAAAGGCCTCCCCTTCATGCTTCCGCGATTCACGATCCAAGGCAGCTTGCTACCATCCACTCATGTAGCTTTCAATATCGTCCCTCCATCTTTTCCTCGGCTTCCCTGTACGCCGGCGTGACTAATATAAATATAAAGGTTCGATGTGCACTGACTGGACCTAAAATGAAAATCAGGTAAATAGGTATTGCAGTATTATTTTGGTCAAAATAAAATACAGCTATAAATACCTGTTATTTATAACCACGTAGATACAATTTCATTTTGTGATGATTTATCAATTTTATCATACATCGTTATGACAATATTTTAAATAATTTGGTTTGAGTTTTCTACGTCTTTGTTAGCGAGCATATTAATTCACTAGTTGCTGATGGTAAAGTATTCCATGCTTCGTCAGCAACATGCATCATTATTTTCGTAACAGCATTCAGCTTCTTCGTTTACAGGGGTCTATGTTATTTTTTCAACGATCGCTGCAGCTAAGAACATCGTGTACCTGTTCTTAGCAGCGCTTTTATAGCATGGAATACTTTTTTATGAGCAACTAGTGAATTTAATATGCTCACTGACAGAGACGTCGAAAACTCTAACCAAATTATTTAATAATTTGTAACGATGTATGATGTATGATAAATAGCACAAAATAAAATTGTATCTACGTGGGTTATATTATAAATGACATAATACTGCAATACCTATTTAATTACCTGATTTTCATTTCAGGTCCAGTCAGTGCACATCGCTAAACGAGTGCAGGAGGGAGCTGTTCTCTAAAATAAGACCGACAGCAAGAGAATTTTCGGCAGCATATTCTAAGAGCTGTTTACCATGGGGTGCACGTATGGGGCAGATTCAAAATCGTTCCAGTCCGGCGGATTAGGGATAGGAAATTGAACTAAACAATTGGAAACTGAAGTGGACTACTGCACCAGTGGCTGCTATCGCTTGTCGTGAACCACTGATTCGGTGCAAGTGCAAGTCACGGTGCAGTGTTAGGTGCAACTGTATAAGAAAACTATTAAAATGTACCCTTTAAATGTCGGACGCCCGGAGTGGGCGTCTGATGTATTGTTTTACTATTGTGTCTGCTATGACGACATTTGAAGGGTTATGACAATATGGTGGAAAATGTTATGAAAAAATGAACTAATATAAATATAAAAATACTACTATTGATACATTAGACCATAAGCGACAGTCTATAATTAAGTAAAGAATGTGTTCTATACATTTTGAATTAAAAAACACTTAATACTTGCAACAAATTACGTGAGACGAGACTGTTGGATTAGTTCCTAGGCACCGCCGCATGCCATGTTCGATTTTTTTCAGATAGATGTATGACAGCTATATATAAAGTATATATTTTTTAAAAGCTAGATAAATATATTCTTTAACATAGTATTTTTTGTTGCACAAAATACAGGTATTCTGGTAAAATAAATCAGTAAAATGAAAAAAAAATGCGATCCGATTTTAATATTTTCGTCAATATTTTCCCTTTTTAGGGTTCCGTAGTAAACAAGGAACCCTTATAGTTTCGCCATGTCTGTCTGTCTGTCCACGGTCCTACAGAGAAACTATAAGTATTAGAAAGCTGTAATTTGGCATGGATATGTATATTAATTATGGCGAAAAAGTCGTAAAATAAAAAATGGAAAATAATTTTTTTTCAGCTGCCATACAAGTAAAGACGTAGTCAATATTTTTTTCTCGACAAACACATTGAGTGGGGTATCGTTCAAAAGGTCTGTCAAAAATATTGTTAGCTTGTGAACACCATTTTTCGATTTAGGGATCCATTCCTGAAATATTTGGGTTTAAAGTTCAAATTTTTGTTCGAGTCAAGTGTCCCCCCCCCCTCTATCTGCTAAACGGTTATATATGGCCACGTGAAAAAAATCACAATTATAGTATATATAATGTTGTTTGAAGGAAAACTATCAGAGCCAAATAGAGTATACAAATTAAAAAGTTATAGGCGATCAACTTATAAAATGTACTTGAAAAACGACATTTTCATACAAATTCAATAGATATTAGTTTTTAGACGTTTTTAGTGGCAATAGAACTCAAAGTTGGCATTCGCAACTACGGAACCCTACACTGCGCGTGGCCCGACACGCACTTGGCCAATTATTTACTATTAATCTTTACATTAAATGTGAAATTGTACTCAAAATTGAATTCCTCATGCCTGATTTATCAGAAAATGATACCACACTTGAGGTGTTAGGTATATAGAAGCTGATATGATTTTTTTTCTGAAGCGCGGCGGCGAGTAACTTCGAATGCCCCCCCTACATACCCCCCAGGGGGTGGGGGATGGCTACCGGGCTAAATTAGCTTAACTTTACGTATAAATCATCTGTGCCAAGTGAATTCTTCCGATACCAAAATTTGCACCTTATGACACTACTTCCCGCACTAATATAGCTATAGAACCAGTTTAGGGCTTGACCACGAATTCCCATGCTTTCCAATTTATTTTATAAGATGGGAATTGAGATGGTGTCAAAAGCACGGGCGAGGTCAAGAAAGAACAATCTGACGTTTATCAAGATAGGCAGCGACTTTATTAACCAAAGTTTTAACTGCATCTTCAGTAGATATGCCTCGTCTGAAACCGAACTGCTTGTTTGAAAGGAGCTTATTTTTTTCTAAGAAATCAATTAAACGATTGTTTACAATATTTTCAAGAATTGTTCTCTTGTTGAAAACAAGAGAAGCAGCTTAATAAAGAAATCGGTCTATAGTTGGAGGGATCATCTTTGGGACCCGCTTTGAGGATAGGTACAACAGCGGCAGTTTTCCAGAGCTTGGGGAATGTACCTGTTCTTATGCTTAGATTAAATATGTGAGGGGCAAGTATATGGTTTTTAATGGATTTAATGAGGGAATTCGAAGTATTATCCAAGCCCGGCGCACTGTCACTTTTGAGTTGACTGATAAGAGTATCGATCTCGTCTGGATTTGTAGGAAGTAAAAAGAACGAGGTACATGGACCGTTTGTTGTATTGACCTTAGAGGAAAGAAAAGACTCGGTTGTCTGATTATCAGACATAATTTTGTTAGCCAAATTAGGTCCCACATTTAAAAAATATTCATTACAATTTTGGAGGGAGGCCGGAATATCTGAGGCGTTGATGAATGCACTAGCATCATTTGTGTTTTGTTTGAAGTGACAGATATTCTTTATTGTACTCCGTAATTTCCTTGGATCATTTTTATTTTAAGCAAGTTTTTTATTATATTAAATTTAAGTTTTTTATGAAGATCGTTACAGAAATTTCTATAACGTGTAAAAGTGACTTTGAGAATCAAGTCCTTTGGATGCTTGCGTACTAAAGAGTGTAGGTGGTCTCTGTGCCTAATGCAACGGAGTAAACCTGTGGTAATCCAGGGTTCCAGGTTAAATTTTGACTTGCTTATCTTGACCTCACGGGTGTGAAGTTTTATGACTGAGTTAAGAGTATCAGTAAAGTTATTAACAGCCTCATCGACATCTGAGCAATTTAGAACATTGTTCCATTTCAGTGGTTCAAGATCGTTAGCTATTGCAAGAGAATCTACCACTGTTTTAAATCTTGGAGGGCGCTTTATGATTTTCTTTGTTGAGAGAGCCATCATAACTACTCTATGGTCCGTGAGATCAGTTTCACAGACCAGCCCCAATGCAGGTGAGGTTGTTTTCACGAATATATGATCAAGGCAAGCATCCTCTCTGGTTGGTTCGGTGATTGCTGGATGAAGACCATATAAGGAATTGAGACATAGGTAGTTAGCTGGATTGTATCTCTCTGAAGATAAGATATTAATATTAATGTCACCTAATACCACCAGATTGGGGTTGCCCTGATGCAATTGCAGTATGGAATCTAAAGAGTTTAAGTAATTAAATGGATTGAGGAAGAAAGGTGAGCGATAAATACCCAAAACAGTAACAGTGTCAGGGATTTTAATCTATAAGCCACAGGCTTCCGAGAGTTGGGGTTCAGTCACATTGACACTCCACTTGTTTCTTACATAAGCCACCACTCCTCCATTTTGGTTTATGTTTTGGGTTGAGGCAAAGCTATCATAGTCAGGTATTTGTCCGATTACTGTAGCAGAGGCCAGTCTATACTCGTTCAAGATAATAATATCAACAACTATGTCTATGCGACGAAAAAAAAACTAAAAAAGCATCAAAGTTTTTTTGAATACCTCGGATATTAAAGGTCAGAAAAGAGAGGTTGTGTTTAGGTTTTAGAGCCTGTTTGCAAAGTTCGGGTGAAGGTATTTCTAGACATTTGATATTGACAGAGTTTAGTTGTTGTGCTAGCTCGACTAAATTACTAATAGATATATCGGCTATCATAAGTTGATATTTTATGTTATCGTATAATTATTATATATGAAAAATAGAGTGAGAAGTATATTATTAAAGTTTCTAAGAAATATAGATTATTGCATGTTAGAGTGTGGTTATGCATGAAGTGTTTGTTGTTAATTACCAACAGGACACTAGCAGTTATTATAGGCGTTGAAATTTGAATTTTATGTATATAAATAGGTACAGTCAAAAGTGAGATATGTATTATGTATTACTAAAATTTCTAAGAAATACAGAGAGTTGCATGTCAGAGTATGACTATGCATGAAGTGTTTGTTGTTAACCACCAACAGGTCACCAGCAGTTATCATAAGCGTTGAAGTGTGAATTTTTGGTATATAATACATATCTCACTTTTGACTATACCTATTTAAGTATAGTCAAAAGTGAGATATGTATTACTAAAATTTCTAAGAAATACAGAGAGTTGCATGTCAGAGTATAACTATGCATGAAGTGTTTGTTGTTAACCACCAACAGGTCACCAGCAGTTATCATAAGCGTTGAAGTGTGAATTTTTGGTATATAAATACGTACAGTCAAAAGTGAGATATTATAGCCGCATGTAGCATGGGGCCACCAGCTAGCGGAGGGCTATATTACTTGTGGGAATCCCTACGAGGATATCGAGTCTTAACCACTAGTAAGGTCACAAGCTTTATTTTTGTCGTGAGTTACAACACCACAGTTATATATGTAGGGATGAAAGAGAGGTTAAGAGCGAGATGGGTGTATGTGACGTATGCGAGTGACGTAGAAAGATGGTTGGGGGGGAACATTACTGAGATTATGCTAAGACGTGTCGTGTGCTCCGTTTTGTATTTTTTTTAAATTTAAGTAAATTAAAGTAAATCGGTTCTCCTGTTTAATTTTAACCCCCACAAAATTGGGGGCTCGTCCGGGATAAACAAAAAGACGAATTTCAAGACGATTACGACGATCCAATACGAAATACCGATGCCGGTGCACGTTGCTACACACGCAAGTGATTGTTCGAGAACCGGTGAAGCCGAAAAGAAGACGAAAATGACTAAAGATAAAAGCGGACGACGTTCTTCGAGTTACGAAGATCCGTACCAGCCTTCCTTTCCATCTACATCGCAAGTTGGTGTCCAGTACGTTGAAGATTTAATCCCAAAATTTAGTGGCCAAGATAAGACTCACTCGGTCACTAGATGGATACAAGACGTGGAAGATAACGGTGAAATTTTAAACTGGACACCACTTCAGCAGCTAATTTTCGCGAGGCGAGCATTGGTGGGCACAGCGGCGCTATGGCTCAAGTCGGAACGTCTGTTTAAGAACTGGGATGAGCTAAAGCAGGCCCTCGCTAAAGAGTTTCCCGATGCTATTGATCAGAAGTGCTTGCATGAAATGATGAGTAACCGGAAAAAACGCGATGATGAGAGCTGCCAAGATTACCTACTCGTCATGAAGGAAATGGGAAGACGCGGGAAAATGGCGCATTACGTGGCCATAAAATACATAATTGACGGCATACAGGACGTAGAAACTAACAAGATCATGTTATATGGGGTTACGACGTATCCAGACCTAAAAGAAAAGCTTAAAATATATGAAGCAATTAAAGAAAAAATGAGAAAATCTACAGTAAAATCGTCGAGATCTGATGCATCGGAACCTGTGAAGAAAAGCATGATAAGGTGTTATAATTGTGGTGAAAGAAGTCATCATTCGAAGGATTGTCCGAATAAGCATTTGGGATTGAAATGCTTCAAGTGTAACAGTTTCGGCCATATTGCCCCGAATTGCAAGTCCGAAGTCGTAGAGGAGGCGCACAAATCGCATCATATGCACCAATCAGAGGCAAGTACGTCACGGAGCGGCGCTAGTGGCATCGTGAGCAACACGCAAAATTCGAAGCATTCATTTCGGCATGTCGGCAACTCGGGCGGCGGTGGACGAGACTCGCGACAACTTCATGGCGGCGGCAGTCACAGCGGATCGAAACGAACGATGTTCATTACGGATCGCACTCAACCTTGTTCGTCGTGTGGCAGCACTGACGAATGCAATATGTCGGCGATTGACATGTCGGATCCAACCGGTGACATTGACAGGAGTGACAGGAGGGTGACAACTGCGGCCGGTAAAGAGGTTATGTGGAATAATCAAAATGTAAACAAAGATATTACGAGAGATTTTTTGATGAAAAAACCAGAAAAGAAGGTGAAAGTTTTGAATACGGATACGACCGGATTGATAGACACTGGAAGAAGTAAATCTAATGTGGGAAAACCTCTTTGTGGAACTCGGTTCACCCAAATGCGACGACGAATGTTTGGCCTTGTCGGGTCTCGGAAAAATTAAAGTGTATTCCATGGCGAAAATCATTATTCCAGTGACGATAGACAGACAAACTTATAGTGATGTGACTTTCCACATAGTTCATAGAGACTCTATGCCGTACAATTTAATTATAGGTCAAGAATTTTTGCATAACTTAACATTGGTTATGAACGAGGGAAACATAACGTTTTTGCTATCTCGTGAGGTCTGGTTGCGTAATATTTCTTGTGTTTCAGATGTTTCATATGTTAAATTTTTAGGGTTTGAGAATTGGGGTGCATCATTAGAAAGTCATCGAGGTAGACCACGACACGGATACCTTGTTTCCTGAAATAATTCGCCAATCAGTTAGATATATTCGCAAAAGTACATGGGGCAGTAGCTAAGCCAAAAGGTAAGCAAGTCATCTCATAAACAACTCCTTCGTGAGCAAAGGCCAGAAATCTACGATGTCCTTTCGCAACGGGTATATGAAAATACGCTTGTGGTAAGTCAATTTTTGTCATTAAATCGTTTCGACCTAAACAAGATGGTACTTTAAAGTGATTAAGCAAACGAAATTTGGGTGGTTTTAAAAAAATGATTTAAATTTCTAAGATCAAAAATAGGACGATTGGACCCGTCCGATTTCCGGCGAAGAAATATAGGGGATAGGAAACCTGATTCACTCTGGCACACTTGAGCGGCACCAGATTCTACTAGCTTTGCTATTTCTTGAAACATTTCACTACTTGGTAGTGTTTGATGACGTGAGCAAAAGTTTTTATCCAGCCTATAGCAGGGCGGTCGCTCAACAAAGGGTATACGATACCCTGATAATACGGATAGTATGTTCTTAGGTGCCCCAATTGTTTCCCAAACATGAAGCTTGCGACTCACCTGCCCCGCGCGAAAGTTACTTTCTGGAGCTTTTCGTTGGTTTTGTATTTGTTCGCTTAGTTTGAAATCGATCAAACCGTTTTCCAGTCTTCCGGTTAGCTGATCTAAAACCACTACTAGTTTGTTGTGGTCTGTCTTTAGTTTCTGCTGTTGATGTTGTGGCAGCGGGGTCTCGTCTCGTGCTCGCTCGATGCGTGGAAGCCGTAGTGGGTTTCCGAAATTTGCTGGGGAAAAGTTTTGCCACGCCTCCTTGTTCTTTTACAAGTTCACCTAGTTGAGGTTCCGAGAATAAATAAATGGTTTGCTGACGGAGGGATAGAGTGTATCAATTCATTTAAAGTTTTATTTGTCGGCTTTTAAATGGCTCGTCTTTGTTGAATCACTTCCGCTCGTGTGCCGCAGGTATATTGCAAGAGTGCATCTGACGTTTTTCGAAATGCTGAATCAGGGGCCAAGAAGTTCTTGCTAATTTCTTGCTTTACTTGAGGTGTAGCCTTTTGGCAAATTTCTTGGAATGTATCACGTTGTTGTAGGAGCCCATGTGTTATTGCCCCGAGACAAAGGTCAATTTTTTCAAGTACCGACACAAGCTGCCATGTGGCTAGGTTGCTATTCACTTTCAGAGCAGTGAATACTAGGGTTGCCTGAAACAGTTTTTGGACCTCAGCGTATCTTATGTTTTGCCAACTTTCGGATCCGAACCTTTGACAACCTATGCCCTGATTTACAAATACTTCCTTGGCTTTGGTGATTTTTGCCTCGGTTTCCTTGGTACCCGGGGTGAGATCTTCGAGTTTCAACTCTGGTTCTTCCTCTTCTACATTTTTTTCATTTAATAATGTGTCCTCTACAAGTGGTGGCGCTACCCACTCATCCTACTCGGTCTGATCACCTTTGTCTTCAGGGAGCGATATTACGGACGCAGTGTCACAGTGAGAGGGGCTTGGATCTTTATTAACACATTCACGGACACTAAGCCAGACACAATAGAAATAACAATTGAATTACGTCCACAGCCGTAAGTGTCCGTGAATGTGTTAAGTATCCGTGCGACATTTTCGTTTGTGGTTTGTACCATTAAGCATAGCTTCTCGAACATGGAGTTCTGATGCGCCATAAAATCACTCAACCTGGGTTCTTTATAAGACATGGCTGGATCAGGTGTGTGACTTCTCTTACGAGCAGAAGTGCCGCTACTTGCAGTAGATTCAATTTTTGTGCCGTCTGGCCTTTCAGTGCGTAAAATTTTGAACGCCTCATGTCGGGAAATTAGGTGTGGCTTCAGGATTTCTAAAGCGTCATAAAATTTGGAATAAGATGGCGTTGGGTGTACTTTTGTAGTGATGTGCAACGGCGCGTATATCAGGGCGTGGCCTAGAGGCCACCTTAACATGATTCGTTTTATGTGCTTGTAACGGCGCTCGCTAAGCGTGAGTTCTGAGCTGTAGGCTTTCGCAAGCCTCACTGTAGGAATTGCGAAATGCAATCTGCACTCTGATTCCGGAGATATGGCTTTTCCAAAAAGGTCTTCGTTACCAAGTGGTTCTATTACCCATTGCCTCCAGTCACTTGGGTATAGCTCATCTAGGATGGCGACAATGTTATGAAAGAATTTCTCTTCTTTATTGGGGGGAACCCAGTCGGCTAACTCGCCCATAGTGCATGGCGCCATCAGAAAATAGTGGGTATAGATATACCAATTTGCATGTGGTATTAATTGCTTCGGCCGACCGTCGGCTGACCAGACGTCAGTCGGTTGGTCATAAACACACGACACGCCGTCGGATGCATAGCCGTCGTGTCGTCTGCCCAGCCTACATGTCGGCTGTTCGCTTAGCCGACAGTCGTCTGTTAACCCAGCCAACAGTCGGCTGTTAGCTAGTAAATTATATAAGAACCTCATGGGCTTTCCATGGGGTTTTATACTTATGCGGTGAGTTTGCCGTCCTAGGAGCGGGCAATCACTTATGAAATAAAACAGGGCTTTCCCGTTTTGACATTACTTAGTACTTACCTTAAATGTATTAACACGTAAATCACAATTGAAAAGTTGCTTTCTATTTCTCGAACTGCGATATTACACCACGTGTTGTCACTTCGAAAATCCAAGACGTACTGTGGAGCGAACGAGTCGCCCGGCGCGACATGGCGAGCCGCAGCGCACGCGCCAAGGGTGGGGCGCGATGCGCGCTGGGCGAGAGGGGGTGTTTTGACGTAGTACACAGTGTTGCCACATGTAAAATCCAAAGGGGTAATCTCACTAAGTGGGTCAAGCGTAGCTCGGACACCCAAATAAATCGTATAGTAAATAAATTCCTCTATCCATACGTAATCCTAACGACGGTTAAAAAGTTCCGAAAATATTTTTAGATTGAGACCACGTAGTAGTAGACCAATCCAAAACTGCCGCATGATAGGCATGACTCCGGATGACCTCCAAGTGGCCGGCCGGCGGCGGGCGGTGCCAAGCGGCGCGGCGGTACCTACTACTAGTTGATCTCATGATTTTACTGTAGAGTTTTTATTTTTTGTTTCTGAATTTTTATTTTGACTACCTAAATAGGGCTTACTAATGATCCCTATGAAGTTGCCTTCGGCTACAAAACCAATGGAACATCACCATGTACCTATATTATAAATGGTAAAAAAACAGAAATAAACATTATGTGGCTGAAATTATGATGATGATGTTGACATAAAAACACTAAACACTAAAAATAAAACGTAGATTCAATGTCAAAACTTCGAAATTCCATTCCGTTAGTGAGACTATTCTATCAGAAAATATCACTATACCTACAGCCTAGCATTACCTTCACTGTAAATAAGCAATCAAAAAAAATATTTATTCATTTACGTTTTAATGAGAATAGGGTATGAGGTTTTGTTTACCATGAATGTAAATGAAACGTTTTCCCTAATACGTCACACTCTTTGTCACTAGATGGCGCTTTTTGATAATAATTAAAACATTAAATCTTCTTTTATCAATACGTATAATAAAACAATAGGAACCACGTGTCTGTACATTTGATAAAAATTACAAAAAATGGATGTGAGCGATAAGAAAAGAGTAACACAAAAAAGATTTTTTGGATTTTTTTGTCCGTCTGTCTGTCTGTCTGTCTGTATGTACTCGCTAATCTTTAAAACTACTGAACAGATTTTTACTTTCATTAAAAGATTAAGCTCATCCCTGAGCAACATATAGGCTTTGTTTCATCGAAATCTGTTGTCAGATAAAAAAGTTATCATCATTTAAAAATTTAAAGATAATTTTTCTATGGGCGATTGTTTGTCTGTTAGTACACGCCAATCTCAGGAAATACTGGACGAATTCGAATGAAACTTTTTTTGTTATGTAGCTGTTAAGCCTGA
The DNA here is from genome assembly GCA_963555685.1 of Acrobasis consociella. Classification (NCBI taxonomy): domain Eukaryota; kingdom Metazoa; phylum Arthropoda; class Insecta; order Lepidoptera; family Pyralidae; genus Acrobasis; species Acrobasis consociella. Next base: position 6,961,833 of record OY743127.1, read on the forward strand.
GCAACATATAGGCTACAATTGATTTTGGAAAATGAAACACCTGATGCAGAGCCTTAATGGTCCAGTTAAACGACAAGAAATATAAAAATGACGCCTTAGCAAAAGTTGTTTAGCCCGCTGAGCACTTTTTGTTGAGTTATAAAAATCAATGATCTGAATCACCTGATGCAGAACCATAATGGTCCAGCTAAACTATAAAAAATATGCCTTAGCCAAAAGTAGTTCAGTCTGATTAGCACTTTTTGTTGAGATATAAAAATCGAAGATCTGGAACACATGATGTAGGACCATAATGGTCCAGCTAAATTATAAGAAATATAAAAAAGACGCCTTAGCAAAAGTAGTTCAGCCTGATGAAATTTTTTTGTTGAGATATAAAAATCGAAGATTTGGAACTCCTGATGCAAAAACTTAATGATTCAGCTTAACTTCAAGAAATATAAATGACACCTTAGAAAAAGTAGTTCAGCCTGATGAAAATTTTTTGTTGAGATATAAAAATCGAAGATCTGGAACACCTGATGCAAAAACTTAATGGTTCAGCTTAACAACAAGAAATATAAAAATTACGCCTTAGCAAAAGTTGTTTAGCTTGCTGAGCATTTTTTGTTGAATTATAAAAATCGAAGACCTGGATCACCTGATGCAGAACCGTAATGGTCCAGCTAAACTATAAGAAATATAAAATGACGCCTTAGGCAAAGTAGTTCAGCCTGATGAGCATTTTTTGTTGAGGTATAAAAATCGAAGTCTGGAACGCTTGATTCAGAAACATAATGGTCTCTACGTATAATAAAACAGTAAAAAATGTATCTGTACATTAAATTTATTTTTAAAAAATGGGGCGATGGAGACTGTAATATAGTAAAAAATTTAAAAAAATCTGTCTTTTTGTACATGCTAATCTCCGGAAATATTGAACGGATTTAGATGAAAAATTTTAATCAATATATAGGCTATAATTGATTTTGGAAAATGGAACACATGATACAGAACCATAATGGTCCAGCTAAACTATAATAAGAAATATAAAAATGACGTCTTAGCAAAAGTTATTCAGCCTGATGAACTTTTATTGTTGAGGTATAAACTCGAAGATCTGAAACACCTGATGGAAAAATATAATGGTCCTGCTAAACTGTTAGAAATATACATCAATGACGAATTAGCAAAAGTCCAGTGACTTTGTTTTTGCAAGTGACCAATACTGGTGGCAAATTTTTCAGGTTGTATACGAGTAAAGGCATTTGACAAAATTGACTACCGGGACCACCAGCGTTTTACATGCGCTTGCTTTCTGAAGCACGAAGGGGATCGATTTTTTTATGCTCTTGTGGTCATCTATCCATGTCGGATAGTGGATAAAAAAATTGTACTGAAATGTGATCGCCCTCCGAAGAACTCGTATTACTCGTATGCGACCTGAAATTCTGCCACTAATACCTATTGGTCACTTACACATACAAAAAACAAAGTCATCCACTATTATAAGAATATATTGGTATAAGTTGGTGAAAGTAAATTCAATACATACTTAGGAAGTCGGGTAAAAATCCATTCTATTTCTAACTGCAAATAAAGAAAATTTAATCGAGAGTCTAAATTCTCTTTTAATTTATACCTACATGACATGATGAATTTTTTGATGATAATTTATGCGTCGTCATAACGTAATACAACGTAATTTTTAAAAACCAATTAATAAATGGAAATAAAATCAAAAGAAAATATACGATGTGTATAATTTGTGCAAGGAAATATTTTCCTAGTGTAGATCTACACTGTGGCTGTTGAGTTCACTTTACATAATGTTTGTCGGCATGTGCTTAGTTTTTTTTTTATACTATACTCAGTTGTTATTAAAAAAATCACACACAAATAAAATAAAAACACGTTTCCGGCATTTTCTTTGATTTCCTAGTACCAAATCACTTATGTAATTGATTTGTTACTTTGTTGATATTTCAGAGTAGCGTCTTTTGAAACCATCCATCTATTCAGCGCGCGGCCGTGTTGAACCGCAGGATGATTTGCGGTACGCTTTTCCTGCGCTGTGCTGCGGAAATCATCCTTCGTGTTAGCACCAAAAAGAAGTATGGTTTTAGGTGGCGTTTTGATTTAGTTTTTCCGGAATTGCAACTCGTACTGAACACGAGGATGCATTCAGCCGACGAATAAAATATTACCGCGGGGAAATCATCCTCGATGTCAGCATCGGCCTCAATCTGTGGGCGCGGGAATATTATTACACGTGGCCATAACACTAATAATTACTGCGAAGCTTTGATTAGTTTTGAAAGATATTGTACTTCAATGATGCAAAGTCTTCAATGCCCGTGCACTTACTTTGATTTTTCATTACTTTTATATTCGAAAAAATATCACTTTCGTCATTTGATGGCGTTTGCTCATATGCGAAGAAGTAATCTGTGTATGAGATACGATTTTCAGAAAAAAATGCAACGGATAAATACGACCGAATTTTCTATATACAGTTCCAAAAGTGAAAAAAAACTTTCTGAGTAGGATAATGATTTCAAGGGTCTCATTCGGCATCAAGCTGTCGGAAATCATCCTCGCATTCAGCACGTAATTCAAGTATTATTTCTAGAGCTAACATTCGCAAACGCATATCGTAAAACATCTTGCTGTTCAACACGGCCGCGCGCTGAGTAGATGGATGATTTCATAACACGCATCAGAGTATGATCTGACGTAAGTAATACATAGTTGGTATATTTCAAATACTGGCTATTTCGTATTAGGTATTTGAAATATACTCTGATGTAAGTATGTAAGTTTAATAAAGTATGTTGAAAAATACTCGTCTACCTGCCTAGTCACCATACTACTCCCAAATGATATTATTTGCGTTTGCCGAGCGCTTTCAACGCTCCCAAAGCGCGCGCTCAACGCGCGCTTGTGTTGCGTTAGGAGAGCGTTAGAAGAGCGCTAGGAGAGCGCTCCGAGCGCTATTCCGCCCGACGCGCGAGGTATAATCCGTTTTATACAAATTTATCGATTTGACAGCTCTCGCGCTCGTAGCGCAGCGCTAGCAACGCTAGGAATAGGAATAGGACGAATGGAAAAATATTTTTGGTCCATCGGTTAGATTATTAAAAAATATTGTAAACGCATTTTTTCTTTTCTCTGAGAAACCAAAAATGACAAAGATACAGCGCATTGAAATTTTGCGTGACGTCACACTTAAGCACGATTTTTATTTTAGTGTGACGTCGCAAGCCCCCATTTCGGAACTTTGACGCCCCATATCTTTGTGAATTTTAAATTTTTTGGTCAACTGAAAATACGGGTCCATTATTTTTGGATAACTTAAAAGGCGGACTAATTACAATCATACTTTTTGGACCCTGTCGTCATCCCTATTGTTGTTAGAAAAGTCTGACACAATGACAGATACGTCAAACTTATAAAACCTATATGCTGTTTGAAACATACCTGTAGCGCAGAGAGCTGAGATTACGGTATGTTGTACGAGTCCGGCAATCCCACCGGCAACAAACAAACACACAAAGAAACCTACGCAGTCTGCTACCACCCCAGATAAGGTCCAGGGAACCTTCTAACCTAATTAAAACCTAAACTTAAATATCTAAGAAACTAATAACATTTAATTAATAATAAGGAATGACTTATTCTAACACTTACTGTATCTATATTGTCTTCGGGCAGCCCTGAGAAGATCTCACCCGGCTTCCTTGTCGATCCCGAAGTCCTCTTCGGGGTTGGCGACGGTTTTGGGTCCCTCCACGGGTCCCAAGTCAGTAAGTCATGAGCTCATATGTCGCCCCAAACGAATATGTCGTATATATAGCACCACTTCACTACAGCACAACAGATTTCATCTTCTTCATTACAAGTTTAATAATAAGTTCATAACCTTAAAGCGAATTATGACACAACGCGGGTGACGTATTTCGTTGCGACTCAAACGTTTATCACCATTTATACATTTAGGGGCATCCACACCACCCAAAATTGGTCCACTTTAAAGGCAAAAACCCAATGAATATATAATGACGCAATAACACGTTTTTTACATTTGACAAATACTCTGTTTTATACGTACGGCGACTTATTTTGGCTCCACGACTTTTCAAACAAGTAACAAACAAATTCAACAAACAATAATTGGTTAATTAGCGATAATTCTTCCAAATACACGCTTTCTACCGAAAATGACAAAATGCCGGCCGCCCAGCTATGTTTCGCGACGGAACAGCGAATAATAATGGCGGCGTCCGTGTGCCGGGCCGCGCCCATAGACAGACGTTATTTCCTGGCCGGGCAAAGACAACCCGCGCTCGGCGGGGCGCCCACAGCCGGAATATCGCTAAATCGATAAATCTTGCCCGTGTTTGTGGAGATCACACGCAGATGGCGATAGTCTCCTAACAATAAGTACTTTTATTCAAAACAATACCCACAATTTTAATATCTACTATTTTCCTACCCATACCATCATTACACATAAATTAAAATTATTTTCAATATTTACCATTGTGAGTTAAAATATTTTCTTAGTATTATTCTTATTAATACAAAAATTATGATAATTTTCTTTTATAAAGTTAACTATTCCGAACAACGATGTTATGAGTTGAAGTATGTTCTTAGTAACAACATTATTAATTAAAACAAAATGATCATTGAATTTTATAAAGAAAAAAGTTCTGAAAGAAAGAACTTTTTTTTTTGGTAGTAACAGTATTAATAATAAAAAATAAATTATTACTACCTTTTATGAGCTCCGTTGGTAGTAATAAAAATGTATGTATGTATGTAGAATTAAAAAAAGTCTAAAAAATATAATTATGAAGAGTAATTATTATGAACACTAATCAGTAGTAAGATTACTAAGGTAGTATTAAATACGATTTAGAATTTTATATGAGCCAATATGGACCCCATTCACAGGTAGAGATGGATAGTCCTATGACAGGCCTGCAATGAGCAATAACGATTTGGGGTAAACTTTCAGTAATTGGACGCTAACAATCATTGGACAGAACGCAATCAAACCTTATTTAATAAGGTTGCTTTCAAAATGGGATCTTCAGCTACAGAGTATAAAAAGATAAGAGCTGCAGTGGACCTTTATAAATAAGTGGATCTTTCCTTAACCTATTGAGTCGCGACAATATCAGACAAAAAAGGCATGACGAATTTTTTTTTCCATATGTTCACGTATCTACATATATTGTAAATAAACAAAACTCAGACTAATGAGTAATTTTACATTGACCTAGTTTTATAAAGTACTTATTTTATAAAAATGTGTCCATCGGCAATTTTCTTACTATCTCTATTAATTAAGGGGAAGGCACTATGTTTGTATGTCTTTTGTTTTCATCTTCACTATTTTTCACTATATAGGTTTCGTTCTTTTAAGACTTCGCAAAATGTCTGTGTTGTCGAGGAGCTGGATCGCCTCAACGTTCACATGGTTAACAGCTACTTCGACCTTTTTTGCAGCTTCCGCATGAGTACTTACGACTGCCATTTTAGCTGTGTCATCGGCAAAAGTCGCAATAGTGTTGTTTTCTAGAATTTGAATATCACAGGTGTATAGTAGGTACAGGACCGGACCCAAAATACTTCCCTGAGGTACTCCAGCTTTTATTTTCTTAAGTTCGGAATAAGCATTTTCTTGCTGCACTCTGTAAACTCTATCTGATAAATATGATGTTATCATGTCAACATAGTTTCTGGGGAGCATTTTCTTAAGTTTTATGATAAGGCCTTCATGCCATACTTTGTCGAAGGCTTGTGCTACATCTAAGAGATCTATACAGCAGACATTATTGTCTTCAAGGGTCTTTTTAATTATATTTGTAATCCTATGCACTTGGTCAATTATTAAGTATTTTTCTCTGAAGCCAAATTGATGTTCTGGTACTAGGTTCTTGGCTTTAATTATTGGATTTAACCTCTTTAGTAACAGTTTTTCGAACAATTTCGACATAACAGGCAATAAAAAGATAGGCCTGTAGGACGTAGCTTCATTAGGTAGTTTTCCAGGATTCGCTATTAATTTTTTATTTATTCAACTTTATTACAAAAATTGTAACAGGCGGACTTAAGGCCCAGGGCCGGGTGATGCCGAAAAAAGCTAATTTTGGACGACAAGACACATTCTAATTTTACTTTAATCTTTAAAATTGTACCAAAAACAATCCTTACTATAATTTTATTTATATATACCTATATGTATTCACAAACGTATTAAATACTTTTGAACACTCCACTCATTTTAATGTTTGCCATATCAATGCCCAAAGCCTTCCCGGTCATTACGCTGACTTTGTAGAAACTTTCTCGAACGTGAATGTACATGCTGTTCTCATTTCAGAAACGTGGTTAAAACCAGAACTTACATCCACTTCTTACCCATTGCCTGGTTTTGTACTCATCCGTAATGACCCTGTAGGCAAAGGTGGTGGAGGTGTGGCAATCTATATTCGGTGCGAAATTGCGTACAAAGTGTTATCAATGTCGCCGGCCCTATATTCTGCTTCTGCGGAATTTATATTTATGGAGTTCGTGGTGGGGGGTTCCAAAGCTGTTCTTGGCGTGGTTTACTGTCCTCCTTTAACAAATTACTTCTCCGACCTTGAAATCGCCTTGGATTCATACAGCTCTGACTACATACATCACATTATTTTTGGTGACTTAAATACTAACCTTCTAGACAGTGAGTCAACACGAGCTCTTAGCTTAGGCCGTGTACTTCAGTCAGCCAGTCTTCAAGTTATCACACTAAATGCTACTCACCACAATGTTGATGTCGAAGATACTTGGTTGGATTTAATTATAACTTCGTCAGCCGTTCTTATTTCATCACATGGCCAGCATCCAGCCCCGGCTTTCTCCCGACATGACTTGATCCACTGTTCTTACACCTCAAGCCGTCCAAAATTATCCCAAAATCAGTTTACCGGCTTAGTTTTGCCAGGATAAATCTTAAGAAACTAGCTGCAGATGCCGCTAACATAAACTGGGAGAAGCTGCAGTCAGCAAATAGTGTGGATGAAAAAGTTGAAATCTTTAACGATGCACTCACTAAGTTATATGACATACACGCCCCTATATGAAAGGTCAAAGTTAAACGTCCTCCTGCGCCTTGGATTACTCCTGGGGTGCGAATGGCTATGAGGCGTAGGGACCGAGCATTTCGTCAGTTTAGGAGGGATCGTTCCGGTGAAAATTGGACATCGTTTAAGGTTGCAAGAAATCGATGTAATAGGATGATGCGTGACGCCATACGCCGCTTTATTCTCGACATTGTTTCCTCTTCATCTTCTGCTGATATCTGGAAGTTCCTTAGAACTTTAGGTATCGGTAAATCAGTCAGTTCTAATATCCCTTCTTCAATATCGTTAGATGACATCAATCAACATTTCACCACTTCTTCCCAGTTGGATGATCTAACGAAATTGAACACTATCTCTTGCATCGATGCTCTTCCCTCTCGTGATATCACTGAATTCAGTTTTTCTCCGGTCAGTGAGGAAGAAGTCAAAAAGACTTTTTTGGCTATAAAAACCAGAGCTGTGGGGGTTGATCAATTAAATCGTCGTATGTTTGAATGCATACTTGACATTATCATTCCTGTCATGACCCACATTATTAATTTTTCCCTCATTTCTTGTCAATTCCCTTCACTTTGGCGAAAAGCTTTTATCTGTCCCTTACCCAAAGTTTCCAATCCCTCTCTCCCAAATCACTTCCGACCTATTTCTATCCTCCCGCTTTTGTCAAAGGTTCTTGAGGCTTGCGCACACAAGCAACTCACCTCATATTTTATTCACAATGAGTTATTAAATCCCTTACAGTCCGGTTTTAGACCTGGACATAGCACTGTTACTGCACTCCTTAAAGTGATCGATGATATTAGAGCAGGCATGGATAATACTAAAGTCACCGTGTTGGTTAGTAGATTTTTCTAATGCATTTAATACCGTCGATCATGACATCCTTCTTGCGATCCTCTCCCACCATTCGGTTTCCCCCTCGGCTGTGGCATGGTTCTCCTCATATTTTCGTGGACGTCAACAGTCAGTTCGCACCGATGGTTCCTCATCTAATTGGAGTGAGCTAGATACTGGTGTTCCACAGGGTGGCATTCATTCTCCGTTATTGTTTTCTATCTTCATAGATTTCATCACCAAGGAACTTCGGTGCATTTATCACCTTTATGACGATGACTTGCAACTTTATGTACATACTGATGTTGATAATGTAGAGAAGGCTATCGACCAAATTAATTTAGATTTAACTGCAATTGCTGATTGGTCCCGACGCTTTGGAGTCACTGTCAACCCGAATAAATGTCAGGCTATTATAATTGGAAGTTCACATCTCACAGGTCGGCTTGATAGCAACTCGTTGCGTCCAGTTTGCTTTAATAACACCCCAATCCCATTTTGTCAAAGTGTGAAAGATCTTGGCCTTAATATAGACACAAACCTCCGTTGGGATGTACATGTTGCTGAAGTTTCCGGGAAGGTTACGGGAGCTCTCCGGTCTTTGTACAAGTTAAAGAACTTCCTTCCCACCAACACTAAAACAATGTTGGTATATTCTCTTATTTTTCCAATTTTGGATTATGCTGATGTATGTTGCTCGGACCTGAATTGTAACTTTCTCAACAAACTTGATAGGCTTCAAAACAATTGTTTGTTATTCATATTTGGCCTACGGAAGTATGACCATGTGTCTGCTTATCGGTCTAAACTCAAATGGTTACCTATCCGTCAACGTCGCAATTTGCATATTCTCACTACTCTTTTCTCCATACTCTTTGACCCAAAAATTCCGATGTATCTCAAAACTAAGTTCCATTTTCTGGTTAATACTCATCTTAGAGATCTTCGTTCGTCCAATAATCTCCTTCTAGATATGCCTCGCTGCCGGAGTGGGTTTCTTGAACATTAATTCACCAAACAAGCCGTGATTCTTTGGAACGCCCTTCCTGTTGGTATTCGCAAAGGCCCTAGTCGCCAGGCGTTTAAGAGTGCTGTACGCGCATATTATCTTCACAAACTATCATACAGTTTTATTAATATTGGTGTAGTTTATGTATGGTTTATAAATATAACCTATTTATGTATATTGTATGTAGGTTTATTAATACATTAGTTTACATTATTCATCTTATGTATGTGTATATATTCATATGTATAGATTTATTGTAAAGTTTGTTCTAATTACTACTCTCGCCCAAAATTTGCTTTTATCAGCACCACCTGTAGGTTGACTGGTAGAAAAGGCCTTGGGCCTTAAGTTCGCCTGTTACATTTTTGTAATAAAGTTTAATAAATAAATAAATAAATAAACATACATGTAAATAATACCCAAATCTATACATATAATAAAACAGTAAAAATAATTTGTCTGTACATTTAGTTTTTTTGACAAAAATGAATAATAGTTATATCAATTTAAAGAATCGCGTCGACATTTTTGTTCGAAAAACTGCGTTTAAGCACGCTTATCTCAAAAAGGGCTAAACCGATTCGATTGCAGTTTTCACTAATATGTTTTGATAAGCTTAACATTAAATTTAGTGTTTGTTTTATTTCAATCCGTTAATAAATAAAAAAGTTATAATAATTTAAAGAATCACGTCAAACATTTTTGTTCGACAAATTGCAATATAATAAAACTGTTAGGTTGCATTGACTAAAACTTTGGTTAATTTTATATAATGGTTAATATAAAATGATTTCAATTTGATTTTGATTTGTTTTGGGGTATGATTAAAAATTAGTTTTTTTGGTCACCGATAGATGGCGCTGTGCCAAAATTTTAAATTTAAGTGAGGTTCTGGGTTTCGAACCTCTGCAGACCTACCGCCGCTCAACGGCCATTCTTATCATGATTGTAGGCAAGAAGGTAGAAAAAGGAATCAAAATAGGAAGTGATAGGTAAGGTTAGGTTAGGTCAGGCGCAGGACCCCCCCGAAATGGTTCCCATCTTGTCGCGATGGGGGGGTTCAGTACCTACGGTTGCCTCGGCCGCAGGGAAGCTAAGAGGAACCCATTGCCCGGGTTGAGGCTTAGGCCACCCCGGGCCCGGCGGAGGCCATTCCTGGAGGGAATGGCCTGGCTGTGGGGGAAGGGGGGTGACGATGAACCCCCTACCATCACAGCCGTGGTAGGGGTCGCGGGGGAAGAGGAGTGTCGGTGTGTCGTTGCCGCTCGCCCTATCCTCCGCGACCAAGCGCGGCCGTGGCGCTTGGCACGGCATCGGTGGGGCCGCAGGGGAAGAGGAGTGTCGGTGTTACGTTGCCGCTCTCCCTATCCCCTGCGGCCGGCTGTGTGGGCCCCGGTCGCCGTCAGGTGGACTGGGGCAGGGCCTGCTTTCGCAGGCCCCAAATTATGAGGGCTGGTTGGACGGTGGAAACGGGATTCCATCGACCAACGGACAGCCCTCCGGAGTGGAAGGCAGGCGCGTGTGCGTGTCAGCGCGCCTGTCCTTGGGCCAAGAGGCCAAGGCGGCGGTTACTCCGGCCCCTCTGATTCAGCAGAGGGTGCCGTGAGGCCGTTGGCGAGCCGGGGCCGCTTAAGGAGCGGCCGGCCGCGCCGGGGCTGTGGAGCATGAAGAAGCACACGGTCCCGGCCGATAGCGGCTGAGAGGTGACACCGCGGAGTTTTTAGTGGTAACACCACATAACCTTACCGGTGTCCCGTAACCGGTAAGGTATCCGAAGGGATTTTCTCCGCGTCAAAAAAAAAAAAAAAGGTCAGGCGCAGGAGGCGGGCTTATGGCCTGCAACTGCTACCTCCATAACGTAGGCCAGTCAAGCGTCGCTTGACAAAAACTGTCCTTCGGGTTGAAGGGCGCCGTTGTGTCAACACGCGCCTTTTTTTGCGGGTAGAATTGAAAGCCGATGGGCCACCTCGCAGGCCACACTGACCCCTCTCGCTAATTGACAAGGTATCGCGAATGAGCCCAGCTGATGCCGCTGATAGCGGCCATCGTGCCAGGTCTGTGGAGCAAGAGTAGCACACGGACCAGGCAAAAGCAGTAATGGCGCTTTATCCGTGAGTTTTTTAGTGGGTGAGAGCCATAACCGGCCGGTTACCCGTGGCTGGCGATAGGCGAAAGACACCTATTCCTCACGTGAAGGTTGGGTTGGGTTAGGTTACTGTAATAAAAACGTCTGGAACACCTATGCGTGCTCTCCTTCCACGAGAAACGAAAGATCACGGTGACAGTCGAAGATGTCAAACTGTCAAATCGCCCTGCGTGAGCTGATGTTCACCACGGCGATAGGCGTCGTACAACGACGACATACCTGTTACCTGTCATTGGTCTCTGAGAACGTCAACCTCCTGCCACCCTTGAAGCTCTTTGGGGAAAATGTGCCGAGGCACTCGCACGTCCAATACCTTGAGTACCTAAATTTAAGTTTGGCAGATACCTCAGCTTGAAAGCTCAAAACATCCATAGGATGGTGACTTTTCTTTCGCTTCCCGCAACGGACGCTGTTTGGGATTAAGCCGAATCTAAGAAAACCTATGTTTTAGGGGCCGATGGGGCTATGCGTTACTTGAGAAACGCCGCGCCCTCATCTGTCGGGACCTAAAGTAGGAACGTTATAGGCGTTTTGGCCGCACTCCGCTGAAGAGACCTACAACAGTGCTGCGGGAACTCCCGCCGAAAGACGGAAGGTGAATGAAATATACAGCAAAGTCACTACTTATTGCATAAATATTCAGTTTTTGAGAGACCCACGGTTTAAAGCTACGTTAAAGTTGTTAGGATGTTAAAAGAAACGAGTGACGCGTGTATGTCGTATGACTGATTTATTGCCACTGTTCATGTAAACAATTTCATGTTGTCAGCATTACTATAAATAATGCAAATGTAGGAGCTCGCTCGTACATACTGCCGAACTTAAGAAATCAACAAGGAAACAAAATTATAATAAAAAAATAACAAAGTATAAAATCATATGAAATATTAAGGTGAGGTCTGCTTGTTGACTCCACGTCTAGTCGATTGACACTCGACGGCAGTTTGCGTAGAAGCTTGCTGTTCCTCAGCAGTCGTCCTCTTGACCTCCTGCAGTTCCAAGTCCTTAGGTTGGTTGATTATTCTGGTTGTACGTAACCTGTTCATCTTGCGATACACCCACACACATACGATTGTTATTCCACCAAGTGCAATGAGTACATAAACAATGTAGTGGTGCACGTCGTGGGAACTGCTGAGCGCGCTGAAATCGTCTTGATTAGCCTTCATTGTGTTTATTTGATTTTGTAGTGTCTTATATTGATGTGCATGGATTTCAGGCGCATAGGTAAAGTTAATTTCCTTGAGAATGTCGTTTACTCCTGACTCAGGTAAGGGTGTATCAATTTCATCAATATGAATTTTAAGTTTAGTGTTGTATGTTTTGGGCGAATGTATGACGATGTTATCTCCTTTCAGCATACACCCAGGCCATATGCTTATAATGCCCGTGCCGTGCAAACTCTCCGACGTCACAAATGCATCATTACAGAAAACGCGCACAGTGCGTTCCTGGCAACATGTAAACAGCCACGCGGCGCGGCTGTGTAACCTGATCCAGTCATCGCTGCAGGACTTTGTAGTGTAGCCACAGCCCGATATGTTATTATTGTTGATAATTTGCGCTTCACATAGAGTTGATAATGCCCTTGTTGTTGTATGTATAGGTAGATTGATTCTGCATAGACGTTTGGTTTCTTTGAATGCTATACAACTTGTATGCACATCTTCTTCAGACATGGGAATGATCATGTCTCTTTTTAGATTTAATGCTGAATATTTCGCAGTGGGTTTGATATAGGTTGCCATAGATGTTTGTGAATCAATTCTCGGAATGGGAATCACTCGATTTAGCTCGAAGGGCTCGACACTTAGCAGCGGTAGCTTTACCTCGAAAATCAAGTAAGTCATGACTCTGACATGTACTCGTGACAACTTATACATCTCACGTATGCATTCTTGTTGGCCACTGACACATGGTAATGTTATATCATTAGGAATTTGAGCTGCTATGATGTTTAGTTGATTCTCAAACTCTTCTGGTGATAGTAAATGCGTGTCCATGTGCCCGCTGCGTACGTCAGTAACTAGATCAAGTAGCTCTTCTTGAAGTTTGCGTAGGTTCTGTATAATAATATTAGCTGTTAGTGTTGTCGCAGTGACGTACATTGACTTTTTATGTTCGTCTTGCATCCAGTTGTTTAGCTCTGCGACTTGTTCACTTATACTAGCAAACTGGGTAACCATCATCTCCTCGTGTCTCTTTAAAATATTATATTCCCCTTCAATTACAGATGTTTGCTGTTTGTATAAGCCTTGAAGATGGTTTTCATTCTGCTGTATTTTCTTGATGTCTTCGTCATATTTGGCAGCAAATCTTTCGTCAAGGACACCGAATAGCGAGTTGGCTATGTATCCAACTCCATCGATAAGACCTCGCTTGGACCGCCGTCCATGTTCGTTGCTTAACATTTTATTGTAGTGTTGAATTTCCTTTACTTCATGATGCAGATGAGATGTGATAACCTTGAAAGCTGGTTCTTGCTTACTTATGTCGTCAAGTATGTTGATGTAGTATTCAATATGCGCCAGACTGTGCCAATAGGTAGACAAGTTGTAGAAAACAATTATCTTCCACTCATCCTGTATCGCTTGCATCTCTGCGACTTTGTCAAAGTAAAGCGGCTTGTTTTCATGTAGGGTTGTCACTTCCATCGATCGCGGTGTTTGTTCACAGGTTATTGTTGTGAACAATGTAAACCATATGAGCATGATGTTGAGAAGAGTAGTAAGAATGCTCCCCTTTGATTTGTTTTGTTTAGTTTTAGGCTTTGTTTCAGGTTCCTGTTCTGGCGGTTGCTGTTTAGGATGCGACTCTGATTCCACAGGTAAGTATATCAGTTTGTTAATTGGACGCTTAACTCCTTCACTGTTTTTTGTTTTCAGGGTTACTACGCGTACTCGGCCGTCGTTCCCTGGATGAGTCAGTATGACCCTTCCCAAAATCCAGCAAGCAGGAGGAATTTTGTCCTCCTTTATAATGACCAGGTCACCAACTTGAAGATCCTTGGCACCGTAGTGCCATTTGCTTCGTGTTTGCAAAGTTTGTAGGTACTCCATTGACCATTTTCGCCAAAAGTCCTTGTGCATCTTCTCGATCAACCTCCACCGTGTACTGAGGCTGATATCTTCGACTTCTTGCGTAAGAGGAGGTGCCAGTGTTTGGTCTCCAGTTAGAAAATGGCCGGGAGTGAGGCAGTTGAGGTCTTCCACGCTGTCTGATAACGCCACCAGTGGCCTTGAATTAAGGCAGGCTTCAATCTGCGTGAGAAGAGTGGTAAACTCCTCAAAAGTTAATTTTTGTTCACCAAGTACCCGTCTGAGGTGGTGCTTCATTCGCTTGACAGCAGCTTCCCAGAGGCCACCGGCGGTGGGCCAGGATGGAGCGTTGAAGTGCCATTGGACCCCACAGTTCGTCAGTGCATCTATGACTCCAGGTTCTGCTAAGTAATGTTTTAATGCTTTTTTGTGTTCTTGTTCCAGGCTTCGGGCGGCACCGACGAAGTTAGTACCACAGTCACTATACATGTGCTGTGGCGTTCCTCGACGTGCGCATAATCGTTTGAAAGCAGCCAGAAATGTTATAGATGTTAAGTCCGACACCAGTTCAATGTGGATTGCCTTAGTAGAGAAGCAAATGAAGATGGCAATATACCCTTTTGTTGTTGCTATTCCTCTGCCCCTATTTGATTTGACGTCTACAGGTCCAGCCAGGTCTACTCCAGCATGTGAGAACGGGCGTGACGGTGTCACACGAGGCTTCGGTAAGTCTGCCATTAGTTGGTTTTTGCTAGAGGCTCTAAATCTTACACATTTCGTGCACTTTTGTAGTTCTCGCTTGACTGAGTGCATTCCACTGAGCATCCAGTACTTAGATCGCAGGTAAGTCAATGTTAGCCGTGCCCCGCCGTGTAGTGACATTTTATGAGCCCAGTTTATCAGAAGAATGCTGAGCCGATCATTGTTAGGCACTATCATAGGATGTTTGTGATGACTACTCAGGTTAGAGTTTTCCAGTCTACCACCTACTCTCAAGATGCCATCGTTATCAATCCATGGATGTAAGTTTAAAAGTTTGCTTCTCCGTTGTACTTTGTTTTCGTGTCGAAGATGTTCTATGTCTTCATTAAAATGTTTGTATTGCACAGCCCTGATTATCAAGTTGTGCGCGTTATGTATTTCATTTACTTTCAAGTTCAATGTTCGTTTGTTATCAGTATGTCGTAGGTTGTAAATGAAACGCGACACCCATGCAAGTACGCGCGCTGCATGTTGCATAGAGCTGTGACGATCTAGAAGCGACTCGATAATTGTTTCTTGTGTGTTAGTCTGTGCTACACATACTTTCGCTTTCTTTTCTTCTTCTGGAACCGATATGTTTGATGTGTTCGGTTGTTGTGGGATGTTTTTTGTCTTAAGCCATTCTGGCCCTTCCCACCAAAGAGGGTGAGAAATTAGTTGAGAAGGTGATAAGCCTCGACTCGCGCAGTCTGCAGGATTATCTTCTGACTTCACGTGATTCCAGCAGGATGGTGGCATAGTGTCTTTAATGCTCGCGACCCTGTTGGCCACAAAGGTTTTCCATCGTGAGATGTCTCCTTTCAACCATCCCAACACCACCATTGAATCTGTCCATCCATGTATTATGACTTGTCCCTTCTGAATGTTTAGTGAGTCTATGACTTTGCGCATCAGGTTGGATAGAAGCAATGCACCTGATAGTTCTAAGCGCGGTAGCGACATAGCTTTGTTAAGTGGCGCTAATTTTATTTTTCCAGCCACTAACTGTATCAACGGTTGTTCATCGTTGCCGATAGAGTAGCAGTATATGACGCATCCATAGGCTCTCTCTGAGGCGTCGCAGAACCCGTGAAGTTCAATAGGTCTCTCTGTGTTGCCAATCCATCGATTTATTTTTATTTCAGCTATACGATGTAGATCTTGTTTTAGTGTGTCCCACTCTTGTTGTACTTCCAAGGGCAGCTTATCATCCCAGCTTAGATTCAAAGTCCACACCTTTTGAAATATGAGTTTGCCTTGTATAGTGACCGGCGACAGCCAGCCGAGCGGGTCGAACACCTTTGATATGTGCGATAGTAATTCTCGCTTTGTAGTAGACTGATTGTTATCAACTGATTGCACCGAGCGATGGAACGTAAATTGATCTGTACATGGATTCCATGATAAGCCCAGCGTTTTGTTAGTTTCAGCGTGTTTAAAGTCAAGCATGTTTTGACTTATTAGGTCGGTCGGCAAATGTTCAAGTAATTTTTTGTCGTTACTGGCCCATTTTCGCAGTTTGAAGCCTCCGCCTTTCAAAATATCGATAATTTGTTGTTGCGCTTCTATTGCATTTTCCATTTTGTTGCTGCCTCCAAGCAGATCGTCCACAAACAATTGTTTATTTAGAATGTCTACGGCAAGGGGATACTGGTCGCCGTCGTCTTGTAATAGTTGTTTTATGGTTCGCAGTGCCAAATAGGGAGCGGCCTTGGTTCCGTAGGTGACCGTGCACAGTTGATAATCTTGTATTTTTTCGGATGTTGAATCGCGCCATACTATCTTTTGGAGATGCTGATCTTCTTCCTTGACCCATATTTGACGATAGAATTTCTCTATGTCAGCAGTGTACACGAACTCAAATTTTCTCCATAGTAAAATCATGGCTTGCAGATCTCGTTGCAGATTAGGTCCGCCCTCCATCAGCTCATTCAAACTATATCCATTCAACAACTTGCAGGACGCGTTGAATACCGTTCTCAGCTGGGTAGTAAGCGAGTCCGGCTTGATAACACCATGGTGTGGATGGTAGCAGCTTGGCTCACGTGGCGCGGTACATAATTTCATGTGCCCAAGTTTTATATACTCAGTGATGAAATCCTTGTACTTTTCGTGAAGCTGTGCGTTTTTTGAAAATTTCTTTTCGAGTTGTTTAAATTGTGCGACAGCTCGTGTTTTAGATGGGGCCAGATGTTGTTCAAAGTTAGGCTTCATCGGTAGCTTAACTTCATATCTTCCGTCGGGCCGTCGTGTTGTTGTCGTTTGATACAAATTCTCGCAATACTCTTCGCTAGGTGTCATATTACTGTTCGGTTGGGTTATTTCCTCCATCTCCCAGTATTGCGAAATCTCGTCAAGGTTGTTTAAAACTGCGTGGCAGTTGTTTTTACATTGCCAACCAATATCCAACCAAGTTGAGTTTGTTGGGCAATTGGGGCATTGGCAGGACCTCGCAGGATTCCATCCATCAATATCTCTGCATAGACCTTTGCATCAAGTAGTAGGTCTACCGGTCTGGATACGTTGTACTCAGGATCCGCCAGTTGTATATTGTACAAGTGGGACCAGGGTTGCCTTTCAAATGTAAAGTTGGGCAAGTTTCCGATAACCCTGGGCATAACCAATGCTTCTGTTATAAAGGTATAGTTTTTGTATCTTGACTCGCAGATAAGTTGAACAGCTCCATTGCTGTGTGTTGCTGATGAACCGATACCAAACACGGACGCTGCTTGTTGGCATCTGTCGAGTCCTAGGCGTTGAGCAGCTTGTTCGGTTATCAAGTTAACTTGAGAACCTTGATCCAACAGGCATCTCATTGGTAAAAATGTTCCGTCCTTAGAACGTATGTTTAATTCAATCGTAGCGAGCAATATTTCGTCATAATTTCCGACCACATGGCATGATTTCCGCTGTTGCGAAGTCGTCGGCTTGTCTTCGTTATTTGACTCCGTCTTATCGCATAACGCATCGTGTAAAACGGTATGATGTGCATTACTGCAAACCTTGCATTTCTTTGTAGAAACACAATTGTTTTTGTGGTGAAACAGACAATTCTCGCAAACAGACAATGATTTTATTGTGTTGACCCTTGTCTCTGGTGTCATGTTTAAAAACCTTTTGCATGTTAACAACACATGGTCCTTGGCCTTGCATAGTGGACATGTTCGTTCGACGTGTGTTTTGTATGACTTAGCGAACTTGAGCCTTGCCTCGTTCGTATTTTCTTTGTTCTTAGGTTCATTTTCCTTTGCAGGGCCGTTTTGTTTGATTGGTTTACCTTTCTTAGTCAAAGGCTCCAAAGCAGTAAACTTATTTTCCAGAAATGTAATTAATTCTTTAAATGACGGAAGCTCGCGCTTGTTTTTCCGCGCATCCATATATGCTGCGTATGTTTCTGGGTCCATTTTTTCCGTTATGATGTGCACCAGAATCGGATCCCAGGTAGAAGTTTCCACACCAAGGTTGTGGATGGCATGTACAGTTTCCAAACTTATGTCATGAAGCCGCTTGATTTCATAGGCAGTGTGTTTTTGCATAGTAGGTTGGTTCATGAAAGTTTGCATAAGCTTTGTAAATAGCAGCTGTAGGTTGTTATATCTTCTGTTTAGTATATCCCAGCAAGAATCGTAGTTTTCTGCCGAAATACTGAGATGTTGGACCAGACGCTCAGCCTCGCCCTTAAGCTTTCCTTTGAGGTGTTGCATCTTTTGGCATTTGTTAAGTGTTGGGTTCTTATGGATCGCCTCGCTGTAGAGATCTGAAAATGCTGGCCAGGCGGCATAATTTCCCGAAAATGTTGGTAACTCGAGATGTGGTGTCGAGTCTTGTTGATGTTTAAACGAATTCAACTTGCGGTGTAATTCCGATTTTGTTTTTTCGTAAGCTTCTTCGTGTTGAGAAAAATCCTGTTCATAAACTTGATCATCTCCTTCTAGCAGGTTGTCAATCTGCCAGTGCAGTTCATCAACAGCCTTCCAGCGTGACTGGAGCATTTGCAGTTTATCTTCAATTTCCCAACTTTCAGTTAAAGTTTTTATATTGATGTTTTTAATGACACGAAGTAATGCTCGAAAGTTGGTTTTCTGTTGGCTTATCAATTCGTCAGACCTTGAAGTCGTTCCTCTGTCATCCGATCCGCCACCATTTCGAGAACCTTCCCCGTCATTAGGATTGACGTAGGGCTTAGTGTTCTGAATCATTTGAAAAGCACTGTTAAATATTTGTTTTACAGCTTCAAACTCATTGTTAATGTAATATGCAGCTGACTTGTCTTCTTCTTGTTTTAGAAGAGTGTCATTGGATTCGTACTCACCCCATAAGCTTTGTAGGGCGTCCAATCTTGTTTTAAGATACTTGGAGGTCTTGCGAACAGCAGAATCCTTTTTAAAGTTAGTTACTATCTTCGAAATACTCTCAGCAATCTGTTGTTGTCGTTCTAGGAGCACTTCCATGATGAAGATAGGTATCTTGTTATGTTGTTAGATGTTTTTAGTGTTGGTAGTTAGCTCAGCAGAGCGATGTTGGATGTTGCGTTGCACCGGATCTCCGGAATCCCGTGTATTTTAGGTTAGACTGCACTGTAATTGTAGAGAGCCTATCAGACCGATCGCAAAATCACAGAAACAGCACAAATACACAGCACTTCACTATCCGGCTCGAAGGACCAAAATGTGAGGTCAATAACCCCACATTTGATGTTCGAGTTTAAAGCTACGTTAAAGTTGTTAGGATGTTAAAAGAAACGAGTGACGCGTGTATGTCGTATGACTGATTTATTGCCACTGTTCATGTAAACAATTTCATGTTGTCAGCATTACTATAAATAATGCAAATGTAGGAGCTCGCTCGTACACACGGTGAAGCAGGACATTTGGTTACAGTGTTTACAATGTTAAAATTCCAAACGACTTAGTCCACACAAAAAGGTAATGTGTGATCGTTTTTAGGATTTCGTAGTAAAAACGTATCCTTTTCGCCATACCCATCTGTCTCTCTGTCTGCGATTTTACTTAAGAGACAATTAGAACTAGAAAGCTGAACTTTAGCATGGGTTACATGTAAAGTGCAAATGTAATTTTGTCTCTATGCAGACCAGGACCGTAAGTTTCAAAGGCCACGCTTAGCGTGATAGTGGACGTTAAGATAAAAAGGGAATATAAATAATGATGGGTTGCTAGCCGCATCACTTATTTGATTCAAATCTCGCCCATTTTCTCAAGCGGCTTTTACAATCTGCATGTTAAGTTCCTTTTTCCCAGACCAGCATGGAAGGTAAAAAAAACTAATTTAAATAAATATCGATATGAATTAATTGTTTTTCACTCTTTAGTTTTAACTCAAAGTCGGCATTTGCATATAGCGTAGGTTTAATTACGGAACCCTTGACTGCACGTGGCCCGACATGCACTTTACCGGTTTTATTTAAAACTAGCCTAAGCCCGCGATTTCGTTCGCGTTCGTGGAATTTATATCTATGGAAAATGCTCATCAGACTGAACAACTTTTACTAAGGCGTCATTTTTATATATCTTATATTTTACCTGGACCATTATAGTTCTGCATCAGGTGTTCCATTTTGCAAAATTATTTATACCCTATATGTTGCCCACTACTCCATTACTATGTCTCCATCGCCTCTATATATTTTTTTTACACACTTTTTTACCGTTTTATTATACCTATATACGTATAGATACCAAAATGACGATGGTCATAAACTAAAGTCCACGCTGCCGAAGTCGCGGGCAGCAGCTAGTATGGCATAAAACATAAAGTCTACATAGACTACATAAATATTTATAATACTCTATGACAAGTTGGTGAAGATAATGAGCGCGTACAGCACTCTTAAACACTTGGCGACTAGGGGCTTTCAGAATATTAATGGGAAGGGCGTTCCATAGCATAACGACTTGTTTGGCGAATGAATGATCAAAAAACCCACTCCGGCTGCGAGGCACATAAAGAAGAACGAAGAACTCTGAGATGGGTATCACCCAGGAAAGTGAATGAAATCAATATTATTTCTGCAACTTTCCACACGTTTGGTACGTGCTTAAGTCTAAGTGCAGCATTGATGAGATTTTTTAGCTTTACTAAACGCCTTGCGCGATATATTATGAAGTAGTTCTCCTGATATGAAATCAAAACCAGGTGATTTTCTGTTCTGCGGTTGATATTTTTGAGATGTTGATGTTTGCTTGATGATGTTATTGAGACACAAGACCACGTCACGTAGAAACTGTTTATTGTTGATATTACATGGTGTAGGGTTGGTTGTGACGGGTCCTTTCTCGATCGCTGCTCGATAGTATCTCCAATTGTAGTGTTAAATAGATGTAAAACGTAAAGTTAAAACAGCTGACACGCGACCTACATAGTATGTGGCCGCGTGCAGCTGAAATGTGCGAGCATTGCTCGAACAAGTTAGTTTTTGGATCTGGGTGTTTCTACTCTCATCAAGATGTTTTTGTATTACTCTTCTGAGTTGTTTAGTGGGATTATTAAACTTTTTCATATCTTCTGGGGACCTAGATTGGTGCCATAATTTTCTGTCTCCGTTTTCGATGGTTGAATCTCTAATTGCTCTCGGGCACCTATTTTTGACTGTTTTTTTGATACTTTTAGGAGTGTTGTTCCAAGCGGTTTGTTGAATTATAGCAATGAATTTTTCTAAGTCTATATTCAATTGCTCGGGGGGTCTTTAGAGGTACTCTATCTAATTCTATTCTAAAACTTTCCCAGTCAGTATTTTTATTAGTTAGAGAAGGTCTAGTTTCCTTATTTATTATTTTTTCGCTTAATTCTAAGTATATTGCTGAGTGATCCGAACTCATGTCATAACTATGGTCAGTTCTCATGTAGTTTGAAGATACATTTTTATATATAAAGAAATCAATGAGATCTGGAATTTTAAGTGGATCTGTAGTCCAGTATGTAGGAGATCTTGTTGATGTAACATCACATTTATTTTCTCGGATGGCACAAAAATGTTCTTTTCCTTTTTTGTTGTTAAGACGGGAACCCCAATAAGTATTTTTAGCATTGAAGTCACCTCCTAGTACGAATCTTTCACCGTGTGTATTTTTGGTTTGAGAGATAGCTTTATTCTTGCTATTTTCTATTTTCTTTAGTCGCTCGTCGAATGATGCCATCAGTTTGAGAATTTCATCCAACTTACTCTCATTTGGGTTAGTTTTCTATTGCCTTTGTGAGCTTATATATTAGCGCTTATGTTATAAGTAGGTTTATTTACTAGTTTTGTTGGTTTATTTTCGTGGCTTTCTTATTTCGCATTTTCTGCATTTCCTTTGCAACCATGCACCCTCTATAATTAGCTGGATGTGCTTCTCCGCAATGTACATACTTAGCCTTATCCGTAACTGGTTTTTTTGCAATCCTTGGTCAGGTGTATTCCTGTGCACTTTACACACCTTGGTTCTTTAGAACAATACATGTGGGTATGTCCGTGTGCCTGGCACCTTTTGCATTGGGATATAAGTTTAGAAAATTTTAGGGGTTGTATATGAACGATGCACCCTAGAATCGATTTAGTTTCATAGACTTTAGCTATTCTTCCTTGTTACTAAAAGTCAATTAAAGAATTGTTGAAGAATCTCAATTTGCTTTTTGAGGTCTTCAATAAGGCTTTGCTATTTTAGCCGCTCTTCTTTTTCTTCTTTATACCGGTCACAAAGGTACCGTTCAGTTTTAGTTTTAATCTGAATTGTTTTGGACGGTGTATTCATTTTTAAGGCAGTATAGAGCGTTGCCTTAACAATTATTCGTCGTACGTAAACATACCGTGTGCAATGACTCATTATTAACGTGTCGACGATGTGATTCGTTAGCACTTTGCACTGATGTTACGCGTGTTATCTATGTACCCAGCTGTTCTAGTCGAAGATTGAACGATCACTGCATGGGCATGGCAGGCATGACGAATGGAAAAATATATTTGGTCCATCGGTTAGATTATTAAAAAATATTGTACACGTTGTGGCAACACTAATTTCCCGTCAAAATTTAAAGCCCGTTTCCAAACGGACGAGCGGTTTTATTTCCGAACGGGGCTTGACAGATAACACGACACTGGAGTTTGTGACAGGTCCTCTTTTTGGCGCTCTCGGAAAAACTAACTTGCTCCGAAGTCTACATTTCTTAACTCACCACGAGTTGACTGAAATAGATTGTGATTATCGCGCCCACACCTGTATAATCTAGTTTACTACACTGTTGTCTTCAAAGTGAGATTAAACAATCAAGTTAACCAAACTAACTACCTTTACTTTGGTTGGTTCCACCTAATATTCCCCAAAGTGGTGACCCCGATCTACACGTATACATACAGTAACTCAACCTTCAACAATAGCTTGTCCTCGGAACCTACTCAGCTGCAACTGCAAGACTGCGGCAACCTACAACAGCTACTACCACGGACACCAGCTGGCTAATACGCTTTCAAGTTTAGTGGAACGGATTATCTAGCGTGCTATAATAACACCACCGAGTCCGGCAGTGAAACCATAAGTACTTTCTAACCAAAAAGTGAAGTGGAGAAATTGTGAATAGTTGGTATGACCTGTGGTGTAAACAAAAAAAAAAAAACACAGCGAGCACCGTGCATCGCATAAGGAGCTGCATGCATTTCTTTTAAATTTTTATGGCATGACTTGAATATGGTGATTCGCTTTAAGAGTAATGTGAAATAAAATAACTAACAAGGTTGCTCTCTTGACTGCGGAATTGATAGTATTATCTACTTGGTCTTGTAACTACATATCAACTTTGCTAATTGTTGTTGTTATTAGTTATTAATAATATTTAATATTGTTAAATTAAGCACCTACAAAGATTTAAAAAAAAATGATACTTATGTTAAAAGATGTTGGAAAATAAGACTCAATATTAAGTTAAGATTAATTGAGGATTATTGTGAATGCAACTTGTGGTGATGGGAAATGAAACGGCGGCTGTTTGGGTATTGGGTGTACTGCAAAAACTGCACTAACGCTAGCATGCTAGGTTGAGGTCTGCTAAAAAATTCCATACATACCTACACACAGCATCCCTCAAACATTGTTAGATTTATTGGTAATTTTATTATTTATACCTACACACAGCACCATACCAAACATTGTTACTTTTTATTGGTAATTTTATTATTTTGGATTTCTTGAATTTGAATTTGATTGAAAATCTTGGGGAAAATCTCATCGAATTACAAAGCCAATTACAGGAGTTGCAAGGACGTTTACAGAGCACCTCCGACGAGAATGTTTTGTTATGAGGACTTGGGGAATCTAATAATACAAGTACATATAACTCAAACAAAGATGATATTGCTATGTCAGCTGTACAGCAGACATCTAGTATTTGTAAGGTATCAGCCAAATTACCACCTTTCTGGCCGGACAAACCAGCGGTCTGGTTTGCCCAAGTGGAGGCTCAACTTGTTGTATCGGAGGTGACAGGTCAGACTACAAAATATAGTTATGTCATATCTCAGCTAGATTCCCGGTATGCGGCTGAGGTGGAGGACATAATAATAAAACCTCCTCCAAAAGAGTGCTGATATGATATCCTAAAAGCAGGAATTATAAGGCGCCTCAGTATAACAGAAGAGCAACGGGTCCGGCAACTGATTAATGATGCAGAGATGGGGGATAAAAAACCATCCCAATTTTTAAGACACCTAAAGTCGTTAGCTGGTTCCGTTTTCAGCGATGAAAACCTAATTCGACAGCTGTGGATGCGTCGCCTCCCGCAACACATACAGGCTATCTTAGCAGCGCAGGCTGACATACAGTTGGACAAAGTGGCGGATCTGGTGGATCGTATTATGGATGTCGCGCCTTCCAATGTGGTCCCCTCTTCCATCCTGGCCACTTCTGCGCCTCCGGCTGCTACGGACGTTCTAACTGGACTGTCAGAACGCATCAACCAACTATCCCAGGATGTGGCTTAAGGTCGCCCTTAAGGTCGACAGGCAAAGTTTTAGATCCCGCTCCGCTAGTCTAGGCCGGTCCACCGCGCCCCATGGTCAATGCTGGTATCACCGAACCTTCGGTGAAAAAGCCGCAAAATGTACCCAACCATGCACATGGAAATCCAAGCAGGAAAACCAAAACAGCAGTCAGTAATGGCGGCGACTGACTGCCCTATCCAAACATCACGCCGTCTCTTTATTGTTGACAAAAATAGCAAACATCGTTATTTAATCGACACGGGTTCAGACCTATGCTGCGTCCCGCGGAAATTACTCAACAGCTGTTCCGCACATCATTCATCAGGATATGAGTTGATAGCTGCAAATATCACTGCTATCCGCACTTATGGGACCATCCAGCTTAACTTGGACCTCGGGTTACGTCGGGATTTCAAATGGAATTTTGTCATTGCTGACGTAAGTACGGCTATCATTGGCTCAGATTTCCTTGCGCACTACCACCTACTCCCAGATTGTAAGAACAAGCGACTGATGGATGGCCAGACCGGGTTAGCTGCTCCCGCATAAATTGCTCTTCAACCGAGCAGACTAGTATAAGAGTCATATAACTACTGACACAAAGTTTCACAAAGTGATGTCCTAATTTCCATGCTGGTCTGGGAGAAACGAAAAAACTTAGAATGTACCAGCTGCTTCTCTTCCCGCGCAGATCGTAAAAGCCGATCGAGGGAATAGGCAAAAATGTGAATCATTTTAACAGGCGATGCGGCTAGCAACCCGTCACTGTATTGATTGCTTTCCATCTTCTCGCCCACCATGACGCTAAAAGTGGGTTTTGAGTCTTGCGGCCCTAGGCTCTACATAGAGCCGCAAGACCCAAAATGCTCTGTCTGCCCCATTAGGGATAAAGACGTGATAGTATGTATGTATGTATGTATGTATGTCCCAATTTCCTTCAATTACACGACCACCGGGGTCTCCTAGAGACGTCAAGCATAATACCGTGCATTTCATAAAGACTACCGACGGGCCACCGGTCTCTTGCCGCGCACGACGCTTGGGACCGCAGAAGCTCATTGTTGCAAAAAGGGAATTTGAAGAATTGGTAAGGTGTGGAACCGCGAGGCCTTCTAAAAGTGCATGGTCCTCACCATTACACCTGGCGGAGAAAAAGGATTAAACCTGGCGACCATGCGGTGATTTTCGCGCCCTTAACGCCAGAACTGTCCCTGACCGTTATCCCGTTCGTCACATAGGGGATTTCAGCCAGAATATAGCTGGTTTTACCATTTTTAGTACGTTAGATCTTGTAAAGGCGTACCAACAAATCCCTATAAATGAGAGCATATTTGTAAAACTGCTATTGTAACTCCATTTGGCCTGTTCGAATTCTCCTATATGACGTTCGGATTGCGAAATGCCGGACAGACCTACTAAAGGTTCATGGACGAGGTAACTTTTGGCCTCGATTTCTGTTTCACTTATGTCGATGACATATTAGTGTTTTCGAAGTCGCCAGAACAACATCTAGAGCACCTCCGTATATTATTCGAAAGACTGCAGAAATACGGAGTAGTAGTAAATCCGGCTAAGTGCCTCTTGGCAGCGAGCGAAGTCATCTTTTTAGGAAACAAAGTTTTTCAGTCAGGTACGGCTCCACCAAAAGACAGGATTACCGCTCTCCAAGAGTTTCTTATACCCAAAACTGCACAAGGCGTCCGAAGATTTTTAGGAATGATAAATTATTACAGACGGTTTCTTCCGAAAGCTGCTGAAACACAGGTACCGCTCATTGAAGCATTAACAGATTCACAACTAAAAGGTTCTAAACCAATGCCCTGGACACCAGAATTTGAATTTGCATTCAATACATGCAAAAAGAGCTTTTCTCAAGCAACTCTTCTAGCTCATCCCATCCTGAGTGCTCCATTAGTTTTTTTACTGACGCCTCAAGCAAACAAGTTGGTGCGTGCCTTCAGCAGTTGGTGGAAAAGTCGTGGCAACCTTTGGCGTTCTACAGTAAAAAGCTTACAACCCAGCAATCATCCTGGCCAGCATACTACCGGGAATTGCTGGCAGTATACGAGGCCGTACAGCATTTCCGTTATATATTAGAGGCACAACATGCCACAATATATACGGACCACAAACCCTTGCTTCACGCTTTTAACCAGCACCGCGAAAAATTGCCACCGACTCAGCTGAATCAACTGACCTTCATTTCGCAGTTCACCACTGACGTAGTATATAAAAAAGGCGCTGAGAACGTGGTAGCGGACGCCATGTCTCGAGGTATCGAGGCGATCTCATTTGTTGATAGTTATGAAGATCTAAGTGCATCACAAGAGACGGATGAAGAATTACAGAAGCTCATCAAAGAAAGCACGTCTTTACAACTTCATAAGGTCAACCTGCCCGGTACCTCAAACACTCTCATATGTGACATAACAACAGGAAACCCTCGTCCATTCCTCACGAAACCCTTTAGAAGACGATTTTTTGACAAAATGCATAACCTGAGTCATCCAGGAATACGAGCCACATGTCGTTTGGTAACAGATAGAGTTGTTTGACTTGTTTGGCCTTCCATACAGAAAGACGTAAGCAAGTGGGCTCGGTCCTGTCTAGCGTGTCAACGTAGCAAGGTCACTAAATATAATTCAACACCGCTCGGGAATTTTGAGACTCCATCAGTACGTTTTCTTCATGTTCACATAGATATTATCGGACTACTACCTGTAAATAACGAGTTTCGTTATTATCTCACAGCAATAGATCGAGTGACCCGTTGGCCAGAAGCCTGTCCAATGCGCTCTATATCGGCCGAAGAAGTTGCTGAAACTTTCACAAGAGAGCGGATTTCTCGCTATGGAGTACTCCAAATCGTTACTACCGACCAGGGTACACAATTCGAATCGGACCTGTTCCGCCGGCTCATGGACACATTCGATATAAGACGGGTCAGGACAACTCCTTACCATCCCGCTGCTAACCGGCAGCTAAAAGCGGCTCTGATGTGCCACCAAAATGAATATTGGACCCGAGCTCTTCCATTAGTCCTTCTAGGCATGCATTCGGCCCTTAAAGAAGATTTAAAGGCCACAGCCGCGGAAATGTTATGTGGCGAGCCACTGCGTCTACCATGAGAATTTATAGCGCCGTCCAAAGCAAGATCTGTCGCTGAATATTTAGCTGATTTCGTTATCCAACTTGTAACAAACAAAAATATTTTGATATCAGTAGCGACATCTACACTAACGTCTCCCAAACAAAATACAATATTGGCTCGAAATTGACACGAGATGTCGCTAGTCGTCATTCATTCCTTTTAATAAAATAAGCATAAATAAAATATAAACAAACTTAAATTAATGTAGGATAATATATCTAAAGCTATAAATAACAAATTAACAAAATACATAAAATAAAAATTTAAACTTAATGTGTTTCATAAACTCAACCGATCTTTGTAAGTCAAAAACCTTTCATCTAAGTCCGTAAAGAAAAAGTATATAGAAAACTAAACAGGCTTTTTGACAGCCATTTTGTAAGGTCTTGAGCGTCTTGATTTTGAGAGACATAAATTTATCATCTATTTAATTAAAAGAAGAAAACAAAACCTAGATTAAACGATGAAGAAAAAGAAAAAGGAAGATGTCATAAATAAATTTAATAGACCGATATAAATCGTAAGTAAAAACCATGAAACGAGTTGTCACATTGTCAATACAATATAAAATTAAAATCCAAAATTATCAATAAATATATCTTTTGTTTTAGGGTTCCTAACTATAATTTAAATTAATAAACAAAATATAAAAAAGTGAGCGCAGTTAGTTTGTGGCACATGTGAAGGAATAGACTGCATTTCCTACTTCAATGAAGGCTGACCTGATGGCGTTACATCGGAAGGACCTTGGGAGACGAGCTGGATTCTAAGTACATCATTCGAAGGTCTACCTGTATAAATTACTTATAATGTTACTAAATTAGCAAGGACAATTTAAGTAAGTGATTCTTTATTTGCCTATGTAAAGAACTGTACTCTATCGGACGATCCTCAAGAAACCTAATGTCAAGCAAGTGGTGAACCCATACGTCCCATTATGTTATGCATATTCAATTTAATAAAATACATCTGTTGCTCACAAATTGTAGTTTAATTGAGCAACCAATACACACGCTACCTCACTCCCTGAATAAGTCTCATGTCTTTACTAGGTAGAAAGTCGGTGGTGACTTCTTATAAATAATAACAAGTAAGAGGTCACAAACTTCGTCGAAAAATGTCGTCTCTTCAACCAACGCAAGCTTCCCGGCACACAAGTCCCACACAATTCATATTTCGGGACATGCATTCAGCTACTCACGTATTCGTTAGAGATGACTCTGTACGACGAGCCTTGCAACCCCCTTACACAGGACCATACCGTATAGTGGGACGAGCGAGAGACGGTAAGACCATAACAGTTGAAATTAAAGGCCGAACCGCAACGGTAAGCGTTGATTGCGTTAAGCCAGCCTACACAGAATCCGATACACAAAACACACACGCTGATCTACTTAGTTCTCACGACTTCTTGGCACCATCAACGACTCCAACAGATTCATCCAACAAGCCAAACACCCCAATCTCTCAAACTACACATGACTCACACATATCGTTACCGCAACAATATATTTCACAAAACAATCCACCCTACACTACTAGGTCGGGTCGCAAAGTACGTCTTGCTCGCCCTTTCGATATATGAGTTCCCTTTCTCCGTAGGGGGGTTGAAGTGATGTTGGATATAAAAGAAGTTGAAGTTTATTTACAATTTATTTACACTAGATCACTATATATATACAGAAGGAGAACACACAAGTTTAGAGAGAAATGTTTTAGCAACACGCAGAAATATTTACAATAATTGAACGATTTGAAAAGAAACAAAAAACAACTGACAACAACCGTTACCAAAACCAGCTGCCGCACGTCAGGCGGGGCGGCACTGTCTTTGTACAAGCCGCGCATGCGTGCGGCGCCCTGTCTTGGCTGACAATATTTATATACATATAAAAACAATGTTAGTCTGTCTGTGAGTTAAATGAATATGTACAATACTTACAACTATAAAATAATCACATCAAATATATATATAGAAACTCTGCAAAGGAGTGGCAGTATAGACCACATCACCCCCCTCCAGAGACCGTCAGGGCGATAATAGACGTTGAGGAAAATGCACAACACGGCCTGAACGTGTCCGTTGGATATTATTTCTTCGGGGTTCAGGAAGTGTATTATGTTCTGGTGGCCTTACCTGTGTATTTGTGTTAGAATTAGTGTTAGTGTGTAGTGAAGTGTTGTGTGTGGTGTCTGTGTCGTGCAGTATGTAGGCCGGCTTAATGCGGTCTATCGATACCGTGACTGGCTTACCACGAAAAACGATTTTAAAGGTCTTATCTCCTCTCTCTAACACTTCGTGAGGTCCGGAATATACTGGGGTAAGGGCCCCACGAATAGTATCATCTCGAAGAAAAATGTGAGAAGCAGTAGCAAGGTCTTTAAAGACGAAAATTGACTGCTTGCCGTGTCGAGATGCTGGTGTTGGTTTAATATTACCTATAAATGACTTGAGTCGTGACAAATAGTCAGTCACGTCAATGGTATCATTACTGCTGGGATGAAAAAAATCACCAGGAAGCCTTAGTGGTTCACCATAGGTAAGTTCGGCAGAAGAAGATGATAGATCTTCCTTTAAACAACTTCGTATCCCTAATAAAACAAGAGGGAGTGACTCGACCCAATTGGAGTTGACATGGCAGACAATTGCGGCTTTTAACTGCCGATGAAACCTCTCAACCAGGCCGTTACAAGATGGATGGTAGGCTGTGGTTTTTTTTATGCTGAAAACCTACTAGTTTAGACAAGTGCTTAAATAAAGCTGACTCGAACTGACTTCCTCTGTCAGTAACTATACTACGAGGACAGCCAAACCTAGAGATCCAACCATTGTGTAGTGCCTTGGCAACCGTCTCAGCAGCTATGTCTTGGATTAGTACTACTTCAGGCCATCGTGTAAACCTATCGATTGCTGTGAGGCAGTACCTGAAACCTTGGCACAAAGGAAGTGGGCCTATCAGATCTATGTGAATATGTGCAAACCTGGAAGTCGGAAGATGGAAAGAGCCTAATGGAGAGGAGACGCGTCGAGTGACCTTTGATCGCTGACAAGCAAGGCAGCTTTGACTGTCGAGAGTGGACTTTGGTCCACTCTCGACAGTCAAAGCTGCCTTCTCTCTCTCTCTTAATTCCGGGCCACACAAATCTGTCCGTTACCAATTTAACTGAAGCATTTGCACCTGGATGACAAAGGGAATGAAGGCAGTCAAATACTTGTCGACGATATATCTTCGGAACGTAGGGTCTCACGTCGCCATCCCTTTTTTCACAATATAAATCTATCCGAACACCTGGCAGCTTCATCTTCTTCAGGCGCAACGACGTCGTATTTTCCAGGAGAAGTAGCAGTTCAGAGTCTGAAGTTTGAGCGTCTGCTAATTGGTTCAGATCAACAGGCTGTACGATCTCTTCAATCCTAGAAAGGGTATCGGCTACGACGTTGTCCTTACCTGCTGTGTGCCGGATGTCAGTTGTAAATTGGGATATAAAATCCAAATGTCGAAACTGACGAGGTGAGCAGTTCTCCTTACGAGAATGAAACGCGAAAGATAAGGGCTTGTGATCGGTGTATATTATGAAGTCTCTAGCCTCGACCATATGCCGAAAGTATTTGATTGCTTCATATAAATCGCTAGTAACTCGCGATCATAGGGAGAATACTTCTTCTGCGCTGGACTCAGCTTCCTAGAGAAGAAAGCAAGAGGCTGCCATCCTTTGTCCTCCTTGAATTGCTGCAGTGTTGCTCCAATAGCAACATCGGACGCGTCTGTCACAACTGCAAGTTTGGAGTTGCAATCTGGGTGTGCGAGAAGGGCTGCCTGGCTTAGACCTTTCTTACAGTTTTCAAACGCCTCGCTCTCTATGGATGAAAAATGCACAGGGTGCGAGCCTTTGACAGAACCTTCTAAAAGTGCATTTAGGGGAGCTTGTTGAACAGCTGCACCTGGAATGAATCTGCGGTAGAAATTGATCATTCCTAGGAACCTACGAAGCTCACGTACTGTTTTGACGCAGGAAAGTTTTCAATGGCATCAACTTTTGCAGGGAGTGGCTTTGTACCTTCGGCTGAGATAAGGTGTCCTAAGAAAACCACCTCCGAAGCACCAAAAACGCACTTCGAGGAGTTAATTACGATGCCGTACTCCTGCAGCCTGGAAAACAGAGTGCGAAGGTGTTCCTTGTGCTCTTCTGGAGTCCTGGAGAAGACCAGGAAATCATCCAGATAAGGAAAACAGAAATCCAGGTCCCGCACCATCTCATCCACAAAACGCTGAAAAGTTTGACCAGCGTTACGTAAACCAAACGTCATGTACGGAAATTCGTACAATCCAAACGGCGTTGTAATAGCTATTTTGTGAATGTCAGCTGCATTAACTGGAATCTAATGATACGCCTTCGTCAAATCGATGGCAGAGAAGACCTTGCATCCTGAAAGGCTGTGACAGAAGTCCTGGATGTGGCGAATGGGATACCTGTCCGGAACAGTCCTCGCATTGAGCATTCGGTAGTCCCCACAGGGACGCCAACCATTATCCTTTTTAGGGACAAGGTGTAGGGAAGAGGCCCAGGAAGATTTGGAGGGTCTGGCTATGCCACTCTGCAGCATAGAAGCAAACTCCTCCTTGGCAATTTTTAACTTGTCCAGAGCCAATCTGCGGGGCGTACAATAAATAGGTGGACCGGGTGTAGTTCGTATATAGTGTACCGTGTTGTGTTTAGGTGTGGTGTGGGTACCATGTGGACGTGTGATGTCGGAGTATTCGCGTAGTATGTCGTGATAATCAGACTCACCAGTTACGCATTTTACCGAAGAAATTATATCCGACGGTCGTGCTAGCGAAGCCACGATCGACAAGCTAGTGCTGTTATCAATCAAACGTTGGTTTCTGCAATCAACAATCAAATTAAAAAATGATGAAAAATCCACACCTAATATCGCCTTTGTTACGTCAGCAACCATAAATTGCCAAGCAAAGTCGCGGCGCAAGCCCAAGTTCAACACCAAGTTGACATGCCCGTATGTTGCTATGGGCGTTCCGTTAGCCGCACACAAATCGTAGTCAGTACGAGCCCGGCGTTCTTTAAAATAAATACGTGGAAATACACATAGATCACCCGTCACAAACAAGCGACCACTATTTACGCAATCGTCGGCCGCCATTACCGATTGCCCGTTGCGTTTCCCGAACCATAGTCACACGCCTTGACGCATTTATCCGCCTTATCACCAAACTTGGCATGATACCAACAATTTGGGTACTTCCTGTAGTTGGACTGGGATCTCGCTCGTGACCGGGAACGGCTATGACTGCGGTTGACTGGTCGACGACGGCCGTCTCTTCCTGGCAACTGATTAATCTTCGTTGTGAGGGCTGCTACCTGTCTTGTCAATTCCGCGATTTGCATATTGACAGGATCACCGCACCCACTACTTGACGAAGCCGCGGCTGACGTAGAGGCCACCTGGGATGTTGGAGAAACGATATCGTGTACGCGGTACGCTAGTTCTGACAGTTCTTCCAGCGTAGCTTTTGACTGTGATGCAAGTATGGTTTGAGTACCTGTAGGCAATCTGCTGGTCCATATGGTACAAAGGAAGTCGTCTGGCACACCTGGTCCGGCCAGATTTTGTAGATGACGCAGAAACTGGGACGGCTTGCGGTCACCTAAGTCCGCGTGGACATTCGTCTGGCACACCTGGTCCGGCCAGATTTTGTAGATGACGCAGAAACTGGGACGGCTTGCGGTCACCTAACTCCGCGTGGACAAGTAGCTGTTTTACCTTCCGTTCCTTGGACGCAGACAACCGTTTCATCAATTCCGACTTCAATTTTTCCTACATGACGGCCGCTGGCGGCGAGGTAATAATATCCTCAACCTCCGCGGCATACTGAGAGTCAAGCTGGGCGATAGCGTAAAAAAATTTCGTGGAGTCCACGGAGATATTTGCAAGCTGAAATTGCCCTTCTAGCTGCGCAAACCATAGCGCCGGCTTCTCCGGATAGAAGGGAGGTACCTTGCTGCCGCTACACTATTCTCCATACTCAGTGTTCTATGGGGTCACCAATGAAGTGATGTTGGATATAAAAGAAGTTGAAGTTTATTTACAATTTATTTACACTAGATCACTATATATATATATACAGAAGGAGAACACACAAGTTTAGAGAGAAATGTTTTAGCAACACGCAGAAATATTTACAATAATTTTCACAATCCGTACATATAGATTTGAAAAGAAACAAAAAACAACTGACAACAAACGTTACCAAAACCAGCCGCCGCACGTCAGGCGGGGCGGCATTGTCTTTGTACAAGCCGCGCATGTGTGCGGCGCCCTGTCTTGGCTGACAATATTTATATACATATAAAAACAATGTTAGTCTGTCTGTGTGTTAAATTAGTATGTACAATACTTACAACTATAAAATAATCACATCAAATATATATATAGAAACTCTGCAAAGGAGTGGCAGTATAGACCACAGGGTGGTGTGGCAACACTAGCCCGCCCGTTTCCGAACGGACGAGCGGTTTTATTTCCTAACGGGGCTTGACAGATAACACGACACTTGAGTTTGTGACAGGTCCTCTTTTTGGCGCTCTCGGAAAAACTAACTTGCTCCGAAGTCTAAATTTCTTAAATAGATTGTGATTATTACGCCCACACCTATATAATCTAGTTTACTACACTGTTGTCTTTAAAGTGAGATTAAACAATCAAGTTAACCAAACTAACTACCGTGTTTTGGTTGGTTCCACCTAATATTCCCCAAATTTTTTCTTTTCTCTGAAAAACCAAAAATGACAACGACACAGCGCATTGAAATTTCACGTGACCTCACACATAAGCACGATTTTTACTTAAGTGAGACGTCGCAAGCCCCCGCTCTGGAACTTACACGCTCAGTATCTTTGTGAATTTTTACTTTTAACTAAAAAATATGGGTCCATTATTTTTGGATAAAAGACGGACTAATTACAATCATACTTTTCGGACCCTGTCGTCACCCCTATAGTAAGACAATATAATATGGCATCATATGATGCCATTCGAGGCTTGAGAGGTTAACCCCTGAATAAATAAGGTTTTATTATGTTCTGACCAATGACTGTTAGTGTCCAATGATTGAAAATTTACCCTATCTACAAAAGACCTAGTATAAATATTTGTCATTCCAACTCACCGTTCCTTTTCATTTATCACACAATCCAAAAACGCTCCGTTACACTGAGTGCTGGTAAATAAGAATGGTCCTTCACACGTGGCGGAACTATTGAATTTTAACATTGATGCTACGCCAATGAGGTACTGCTCACGGCCAATGAATGTGACCAGGGGACCGCCACGAGCGTCCTGCAAGGAAAATGTGGGAAAAAAGTCTTAAGCATATCTACTATTACAAAATAAACGCTATAATAAAAATTTAGATTATTACAAAATAAACGCAAGATCCAGAAAAATACACACGTGCGTTACGCGTAACGCTCGCAACTTGTGGTATTAGTCCCGCCCCCGCGACTTATTCAAAACATCGTACTTACAGTACCTAAAGGAGATAATAAAGGACCAAATTTGTCGATGAATTTACCCCGCTGAAATTGAATAATATGAAAGGAATTTTGAAATTGAACATAGACAAATTTGGTAGGTACGACTACAAAAGGCACATTACCGGACATAATTCATGTATTAAGTCTCCATCTGCATAGCGGTTGAAAAGATGCTCATAATCGTCGCCCGCTTCCCATTTTCTCGTTTCATCGCAAAATGTACACTGTAAACATTCAAGTGTTTTATTTTTTTATAATTGAGATAAAAAAAAACAATCTTTAACAAGATATTC
Organism: Acrobasis consociella; assembly: GCA_963555685.1. Lineage (NCBI taxonomy): Eukaryota > Metazoa > Arthropoda > Insecta > Lepidoptera > Pyralidae > Acrobasis > Acrobasis consociella. The sequence goes on from OY743127.1 coordinate 6,997,681, forward strand.
TGAAATTTTTTAAGGAATACTAAACAATTGCCTCAAAGAAACGTGGGGAAAAATAAAAATTTTCAATGAGTGAGATTCCATGAGAAAAGTTGTTTAGTAATGTAGACTGAATCTAGCATTAAAGTTTTCAGTAAATTTTGTTACACGTTCGTATACAACTGGACATACTGCTCTGCACACGTCTGTGTCCAGTTACGACAATAAAACAACATGGCTTTAGACACAATAGGAATGTGGACTACATTTTTTTTGGCTCATTATATAGATTTATAAAATTATTAATTTTGGATATTTTCTTTTCATTTTTGGACAATCTAGTTTGCAGACTAAATAAAATAATATTTATTTTTTATCAAGTCCACTTCCTATTGGGTCCAAATAAAAAAAGGTTTATATATTTCATAATATACAAACCTTTTTTTATTTGGACCCACCAAATAAAAAAAGGTTTATATATTTCATAACCTCAATCAATGACAGTATCAATGGTACAGCTCTTGAGACTTACGCTCAGCTTTGCATTTGTGTGAGTGTGTGGGAACTCCACCTGTCCCAGCTAGAGATGTGCCGTTGCCGGCAACATTGGTAACATTGGGAATATTGCCGGCAACGCTGCCGGCAAGATTGCCCGAAGTGGCAATTTTGGGGAATATTGCCTAAATATTGAGAATATTAGATATATTGATTTAAAAAACTCATTAAATAAGTGTATCTAAGCGTATTATATGAGACATCTTAAAAAAATATAGATCCTACATATAAACTGCCAATGTTCCCGGCAATTTACTGGCAATATTGCCGGCAAAATTCCCTGTAAATTGCCGGTACATACAGATTTGTCAATATTACTTGTCTTAGGCGAGAAATAATTACTATTTTAAGTAGGTAATCTGAAAAATAAACCGGCCAAGTGTGAGTCGGTCGCCCATTGAGGGTTCCGTTACATAAAAAACTTGCAAACTTATATTTGCAGACAAGTTCATATACTTAGTATGAACTTGACTACATGTACCTTTGCTTTATGTTGTGTTGTGACTGCCGTACAATGTTGTCAGTCGGGATTAACGGCTTAACGTGCCTTCCGAAGCACGGAGGGGCTCAAGAAATTGTATGCTACTTGTGGTGACCCATCCAAGTGCAGACCAGTGTTGTTGTATCCGCAACAAGTCTGCGACATCCGCGGATGCGGATTATTAAAGGTTCACATCCGCGAATGCGGATGCGAATACGAAGTTTTTTTTACGTATTTCAATTAGTACCTACATAAATAATGGTGACTTAAGTTTCTTTACTGGAAATTTAAAAAAAAATATTAGGCGTGTAGACTTGGCTAATAGAAATACGAACATGGGGTTAGAGAGTTCACAGTTCAAGGCGAAATACTAGTTTTAATATGTTTGAAAATGTATATCATTCTAGTAGTTTGCCCTTCACAGTTTAGGTCAAACAACTAGAATAATATACATCGGTATATTATTATATATTATAGTTTGACCTAAACTGTGAACTAGCAAATCCCATATCTTGGCAACCCCTTGACTGATTTAGTTCATGTTCGAACTAAAATATTCTATTTAATACTTGTGCCTACTAAATTTTATTTTCGATTCCACCTACTAAATTTAAAATAAACATACATGTATTTTATTCATGTATGTTTGTTCGATAACTCGTGCAAACGCCAGATTATTTATACAGACTCGGAGAACAGCTTCGCTCGCTTCACTCGCTCGTTCTATCTTGGTCTTCACAACAGTATAGTACATAACTACATTGAACTATGATTATGACATAATATGTATAACGGAAACAAATCTTAACTGTAGTTTTTATGATAGTGAATTGTTTGATCAAAGGTATAATGTATTCCGTAGAGATAGAAACAGTACTTGTATAGCTAAGGTTGATGGGGGTGGTGCTGTGTTGGCAATCAAAAAGCACTTTAATGTAGTTCGACAGTACTCATGGGAAAGCTCAGTGGAGGATATATGGGTTACTCTATTGCCTAATAATTATATCACAACTAAAATTAATATATGCATTTGCTATTTACCACCTGATGTTCCTATTAATTTACTTAAACAGTTCTATTCTAATGTTGAAAAAGTAATTACTTCTATTGAGGATGACTCATTAAATTTTATAATTGGAGACTTTAACACCCCTAGCACATCTTGGGAGCCATCACCGGCCAGTGCCATAATGATACCGAGTATTCCTAATGATATAAAATCTTCACTTTTGCTTAATACTCTGTCATTATGCAGTCTATCACAATTTAACAATATCTCTAACGAGAAGGGTAGGTTTTTGGATCTTGTGCTGAGCAATTTTGATAATATAAGGGTATGTGATGCCGATCCTCTCTCTCGCGTTGATAGACATCACCCTCCTTTGTGCATCGAGTTTAGTATCTCATTACCCTCACAGATATTAGAGGTTAACAAAGTCAAACATTATAACTTTCATAGGTGTAACTATTCTGAGGTTAGATGTGCTCTTAAGAAAATAGATTGGCCAACCGTTTTGTCCTGTGAGTGTGTCGACCAAGCTATTGAAATTTTTTACAACGAACTGAACAGTATTATAAGGAACCATACGCCTTTGTCTAAGCGTAGGTGTAGCGAATATCCAATATGGTACTCGTCTAAACTGATAAAGTTGCTCAAAGCTAAGAAAAAGTACCACAAGAGATATAAGAAGTACAGCAACCCTAAAGACTATGACACTTTTGACTCTTTACGATTAATATGCAAAAATCTTATTCATTCCTGCTATACTTCTTATATATCGTCTATTGAGGATTCCATTCAGACGGACGTCAAGACATTCTGGAGGTTTGTGAGCAATAAGAAGGGTACGAACAGCATACCTCAAACGATGAGGTACGGCGATAGGGTGGCTTCCGACGGTAAGGGTGTGTGCGAACTTTTTTCAGATTTCTTCGGCTCAGTCTTTGAACCAGGCAGTAATGCATCATCTTTTGACTCTGATAATGTAGCCTCTGGTAGCTGTCAGATTTCTGATATTGTCCTTACTCGCGACGGGGTTTTAAATAAGTTACGTGAGTTGGATCCAAATAAAGGAGCTGGCCCGGATGGAATCCCGTCAAAATTTCTTAGGGAGTGCGCCGAAGAGTTGGCTACCCCTTTACTATTAATCTTTAATTTGTCACTGAAAACTGGCGTTTTCCCGTCGTGCTGGAAAGTTGCTCACATAATTCCTATTTTTAAATCTGGAGATAAATCCGATTGCACAAACTACAGGGCCATTAGCTTACTTTCAATCGCTGCAAGGCTCTTTGAGAGTGTCACATATGACCATTTGTATTCTCATATTAAACCTCATCTATCTGACAAGCAACATGGTTTCTTAAGGAATAGGTCAACAGTGTCGAACTTACTTGAATTTAAAAATTATCTGTGTCAGTCATTTGCCACTGGTGGTCAGGTCGATTGCGCCTATACAGATTATAAAAAGGCTTTCGACAAACTGTGCCATGTTTTGCTTTGCTCTAAGCTCAACTCTCGATTTGGTTTTTGCGGAAATCTTTTGCGTTGGGTCCGCTCTTATCTGGAGAGGAGGTCTCAATTGGTCACTCTAAAGGGATACACTTCTTCCCCCGTCTATGTAACGTCCGGTGTACCTCAGGGCTCACACATTGGTCCTCTACTTTTCCTGGCATTTATAGACGATCTTGTCTGTCGACTGGATTGTCCATGTTTACTCTACGCCGATGATCTCAAGGTCTTCACTACTGTCAAAACCGTTAATGACTGTCTCGCTCTTCAAAATGATTTGAACACAATAATGGACTGGTGTCAATTCAATAGAATGCAACTTAGCGTTAATAAATGTGCTGTTATTTCTTTTACAAAAAAGAAGAAACATAAATTAGTGTTTAACTACACCATCGGCTCCGAGAATCTGAATAGAGTGACGGCAGTCAGAGACTTAGGGGTACTATTCGACGATCAACTTAATTTTAGAACTCACATTGACAATTTGGTCGACAGGGGTCTGCGGACGCTGGGATTTATAGCCAGGACAACCAAAGATTTTAAAAAACCTAATACCTTTATGTACCTCTATTATACCTTGGTAAGAAGTTGTTTGGAATATTGCTCTGTAATATGGTCGCCAAACTATCGAGTTCATGCAGACAGAATAGAGAGTGTTCAAAGGAAGTTTCTTAAGCTTTTGTGTTTTAGGATAGGCCGTAGCCGGGAACTGCCTTCTTATTCTGATAGATTGCGTCATTTTCGGATCCCTTCTTTGGAAACCCGACGTAAACAACAGGATCTTATTAACTTGCACAAAATAATACATTTCAAGATTGATTCTTCGACACTGTTATCCCTTCTCAATTTCAACACTAGGAAGCCCTCTCGAAGTCGTCTTACGATATTTATGTTGGCTGTCTACAAAAACAACACCTCATATTATAACCCAATCGTTCGAATGTGTCGTTTGTATAACGAGCTTAGCCAGGCTAATGATTCAATTGACATTTTTGCGGTTACCCGCACTAATACTTTTAAAAATCAAATCAAGCGTACCCTCCACTGACCTTTTTCATAGGGAGTAAATTAGTTAATTAGGAACAATTTCTTTTTTTCTGTTATTTCTTTATTATAACTTTTAACGATATAAACCAGTATGAAGGTAAATACATCGAGCTCAACAGTGTTTACATGCCTGATATGCTGTGTGTACACGCCTTTGGGTTTCAGTCTAGGACAAGATGTCAATGAAATCTTAGATATAAGTATAAAAGATTGTTACCTGTTGTGTATGCCTTATTAAACAATAAACAATAAACAACAATAAACAACAATAACTTTTAGCCGCTACAGGATCAGCTCTCTTCGCAGCGTTAAACCATTTTTTTCACATTTTTGAATCTCGAGGAACTTGAAAAAACAGCTTTTTTGGTGTTTTTACCGTAGTACTAGTGCAGGTAATCACAACACATGACTTTCTTGTGAGCAGATTAGCCATTTTATATGTGTGTGAAATATTCGTCCAAACGCAGAAATACGCACTAACCGGCCAGCCGGTAAGAAACGAACGCAAGTTGTTTAATGACGTCATCAAAGCGTCACGTAGTAATAGGCCGTTTTTTGGTCAGTCAGTTTTAAAGATAAAATAATAAAAAACACAGTATTATTCTAGATGTTTTACACAATTTTTAGAGATCAACCAAATAGGAAGTGTTTTTCTTGCGAGCAAAGCTAGCAAAGGGTCTACTTGAACAATCTAACGTTTGTATGTATTTATGTATGTTTATTTGACGATAACTTGAGCATCTTTTATCGGATCTTCAGGAAATTTGGTAGGCGCGTGTCAAAATAAGTTTTTTTTCGTTCGGACATAAGCAGCAAATCAGTCAAGGGGTTGCCGAAATATGGGGTTCGCGAGTTTACAGTTTTAATTAAAGAAGCAAGTGAAGCGAGCCAAGTTCTCCGAGTCTACTTGAACAAAATATGTATGTATGTTTGTTCAACTATAACTCGATTAATTGTTAAGTTATAAAACATGAGCCGAATCTGTCAAGGGATTACTGAGATATGAGGTTCGCGGGTTCACAATTCGGGCAAACTAATAGTTGACTATCCACTTATTAAGTAGATTTTTATTGAAATCCAGCGGCTTTTATTCTCTTAATACGCATCCGCATTCGCATCCGCATCAATCTATGCGAAGCTTTTGCGGATGTAGATGTATAAAGGAATGCAAATGTTCCGCATTTGCGGATGCGGATACGGCGAGTTCTTTAGGGTTCTATATCTAAAGGGTAAAACCGGGATCCTTACTTCCCTCGAGGACAAATCTTCCGCAACTAGGCCCTAATTTGCCGGTCCCGTTTTGCCGGGATCCTAATACTAAGACTCTGCTGTCCGTCGGTCTGTCTTTCCATGCGCCTGTCTGTAACCATGCTGTATGTCATTAAGCGTGATAGCTAGACAGCTGACATTTTTACAAATGATGTATTTCTTTTGCCGCTATAACAACAAATACTAAAAACAGAATAAAATAAATATTTATGGGGGGCTCCCACACAAAAAACGTGATTTTTTTAACGTTTTTAGCTCAATATTAATAACAGCAAGAGTTAGAGGCATGAAATATTCACAGAATATTTAGTTGTATATGCACTATAAAAATACATAGTTAAATTAAAATAAAATAAATATTTAAAGGGGGCTCTCATACAACAAATGTGATTTTTTATAGATAATGGTACGGAACCCTGCGTGCGCGAGTCTGACTTACACCTAGGCGGTTATTTCTTAATAAATTTCAAGTTTATTTACAAAATAATCAGAATTTTGATATAACAAAGCAATTTAAGTGGATCGGCAATATTGCCAGTGTTCCCGGCAAAATGGAAATTTACCGGCAATGGCAAGATTGGGAATATTGCCGGCAACGGGGAATTTGCCGCTCGGCACATCTCTAGTCCCAGCTAGTAAAAGCGTGTTCGTTCCCACATAAAATTTATAGAGGTCGAAGAGCAAGAGATTGATAGAAGCATAGAATAAACATATTTATTATCAATAAGAAATTACAAGTTCTGAGATATTTTATTCGTATTAGAAGTGAAAGTGGAATGAGTCAAAAATGATAAGTAAGGAATATCTGGCATTTAAAAAATGAATTTGGAAATGAAATTTGAAAATAATGAAATGATAGAAATAAGGTAAGCAATAACATGAAAGATGGTGCTTATTGCAACATCGTTACAATACCGGGGTAAAAAAGGAGTCTTTTTTAACAAAAAAAAATTATAATATAGATACGCACTTATAATTAATTATAGTTATTTATCTAAAAAAACTAAAATGAATTAAAAAGAATAGTGATTAATTTTTGTCGTGAAAAAAATAATGTACAATGTGTATTTACAATAAAGCTATTCATCGATCATTCATTCATCCTCTGACATAGTCTTAAAGTTTTTTGAACTAAGAAGACCCTAGTAATTAGAGGAATAATATTTCATTTAATTATTTCTCTAGAGAAACCGCTTATTATATTGTATAGGCTTATTTTAATAGTCACAATCCGGGGGCTTTATATCGTGCGCTCGAAGTATGTATGAGCAAGACAGCACCATACAATGCAATGGCATAATATGCCCGTCTCTTATTATCTTGACACATTCAGATAGTGTTGTGTCGACTATAAATATTGATCATCAAGAAAACCGGAAAAGAAAATCGGAACCAAATCGATTGTGTGTAAGGATACACAATAATTTTGTGAAGGAACCTGTAGCTAGTTATAATTTTGATGGTGTCTATACTTATTATTTTCTATAAAGGATTGGCCTAGCACATAATAATCTGAATTTATTATGCTTGCGCCGGCCGCCTTCCGCGGACGTAAAGACCTGCGCCACATATTCTTCACATTCCCGTCCTAGAAAAGATAATTGTTGGGAGGTTCGGCTTCCTTTATGATCGACTTTAAAAAGAAGGCGGTTGTTAATTTCCAAATTCTTCTTCTTTTTGAAGTGAAAACTTCTTTAGCGGCGTTGTGCACTTTTTTTGGAATGGGTAAAAAATGTTAAACTCGCGTTAGGACACGTGACCTGATCGAAAATTCGTAAGACGGCGCAGGGCGCATGCGCGAATGTTCGTGTGTGTTTATGTTACAGCGTGAAAATGATTTTGTTGAAAATGAATTTGGTCATGCTTGTGACATTTGTGACAGACTGTGGTTCAGAAAAGATTTGAAATATTTTATTCTGATAATTAAAGCAATTCGTGCAAAATTATTCGCTAACCATTCCAAAATATCAAAAATGCACAACGTTAATATTCAAGTTTTCACTTCTGCCGGCACTCCCAGAGTGCAACCCGTCGTTTTTTTTTTAGGTTCAAACTGTAAACAAAGGGCTTACTTGCGGTCTTATAGAAATTTTATTATAATCGGTAGAATAGTTTGGCGTTGTAGTCGGTTTTTAATACTTTAACAAAAAAGGAGGAGGTTATCAATTCGCTGAAACCTTTTTTTATGTATGTTAACCGATATCTGAAGAAGCCTGGACCGATTTGGAAAATTCTTTTTTCTTTGAAAAGCCATAGCTACTTTTGTCAGGTGGTTCCATATAAATTTTATCAAAATAAATAAGGGTGAAGAAGGTTTTTATTTTTGAAAAATTATAGACAGACATATACAGACTTTTTGACTCTGCCCCCAGAGAAAAAAATCAAACTGACATAGTGTCATAACAAATGACTACTTTTCACGATGCCATGTCTTTTTTCCTTGAAAGGACGCGATCTTTTAAATCCCATTCCCGTTTCCGTTTCTGTCATTTGCTAGAGCGATTTGACTGCCTCCGTGGTGTAGTGGTTAGAGCGTTCGGCTCATACCCGGAGGTCGCGGGTTCGATTCCCGGCGGGGGCAACGACTTTGTGTTGTTGTCCTAGTTTGGTAAGGACATTGTAGGCTGATCACCTGATTGTCTAATAAGTAAGATGATCCGTGCTTCGGAGGGCACGTTAAGCCGTCGGTCCCGGTCACTGTCTTTGACATTGGTCGTTACCTAAAACCATGTCAGAGGCTTTTAAGGCGGTTTAAAAACTCTGACACTAGTGTTAGTCACTAACACACACGATAAGAAGAAGAAGCTAGAGCGAGAGAGTGCGACGGATCGCTTATGTATGGCCTAGAAATAGGGTGACCTACTAGGTCACCCTATTTCATCCCTCTAGGTGTTGAATTTTAAAAAATCCTGAAAAACATATTCACTCGTTTACCGCCAGGAGTACTTTTGCAAAGTTTCATATAAAATGGACTAACTAATCATGTCTAAAACGAAAAATCTTTTCTTAGTGCATCTGTAGACCGCATATGGAAGCTTTCTCTATGTGCTAAATTGGGATAATCTAGGCCTAGGCAGTTATTCAGACTATGTTCAAATTTAAGGCCTTTCTTCCCCATTTTACTCCAGTAGAAATTTTGCCATTTGCGAAATTAAAAAAAAAAAAAACCTGAATTACATGTTTAATTATTTTTGTTTAGAAACATTTATGGCAAGTTTCAAGCAAATGAGTAAAGATTTTAAATATTTTCAATGGAGGAAATTGGAGAAGATTTTAAACTTTCAATTTCCATTTTGCACCCTTACGGGGTGAATTCTAATATGCCATGAAATACGCATTTAATGATTTTTTTTTAGGAGCATGAATCACTATTTTTATCTAATTCAATGAAGATTTCAAGATTTTTCTACACATACTTTGGGGAGGGGGAGGGGGGGGGGGGTTCTAATAAACCATGAAACACGTGTTAAATGAAATGTTTTCAAGAGCATGTTTTTTTTTAAATCGATGCGAATTTAATTCTTTCATACAAACTTTAAACCCCCCACTTCACCCCTTTATTTTTTCAAAACAACTTTCCAAATTTCACGTTTTTATAATAAGCGGTTACGGCTGTGCGTGCGTTATATGTCAGTCAGTGGGAACTTCTCCTTTTTACGGTTCCGTACCCATAGGGTAAAAACGGGACCCTATTACTAAGACTTCGCTGTCTGTCCGTCTGTCTGTCACCAGGCTGTATCTCAAGAACCGCGATAGCTAGACAGTTAAAATTTTCACAATTTATGTATATTTTTATATTCTTTATATAATATTTATATATTCTGTTGCCGCTATAACAACAAATACTAAAAAACAAAACAAAATAAATAATTAAGGGAGGCCTATAAAAAAAAAACGCGATTTTTTATTGATAATGGTACGGAACCCTACGTGCGCGAGTCCGACTCGCACTTGGCCGTTTTTTTTTAATCTTACCGGAAGGCGGGCGTCGTAATAACACTATGGGAACCAACATAAAGGTCTGCTCTATTCTTCTCAACCTTTTGCGGTCCGAAATAACAAACGATGTCCCCGATGTCTCTTGATGAAAACACCTTACTCTTGAAACGCGGTAAATAATTTACCTTATCTGAGGCCATAGTTGTTGTTATGACACTGACAACTACAAACCACTATTGGCAGAATTCTGAATGAAAATCTACAATCCTTCGTTAGCTATTTTGGTAATCGTAACACATTGGACGATCTAGCTGAACGATTTTCAGCTGTTTTACAAAACCGAACTGAAGGGCCAAACTGCTAGAGTTTTTGTCAAATATATATGTTGAAGCGTAATATGCCATGGCTGTATACAAATAGATTCCTTTACTTGGAATGGTTCGATTACGCAGCAGTTCCGTGTCAATGTCATTTTGGACAGTTGACAGAAGAGAAAAGCGCGGGACTGGACGAGTTCATGTCTGGTCTGAGATTTCAGTAGAGGAGTCCGAAAAGTTGTAGAACTCAGTGAAAGTTCATGGATTGAAATGGTAGTGCCGTGGTGTTGAACTATGATTGTGATAAGATTAGACGTGACTTCGTTACTGTCAAAGTTCATCGAAACATGAAGTGGGAATGCGCGTTCCGTGAATTGACTGTCCCATCGGCCGTTTCAGAAATGTCGCGATTCCTGACTCCTGACTGAATACCCTGACTTCATAATCTTCACTTAGTCATATAGATGAAGTGAAATAATTTAAAAAAAATTATAGATAATAGATATTGCTAAATTATTTTTCAAAAGTATTCCATCACATTTTAATAAGAAGTAATTATAATTTTCAGAAATAATCTCGTACAAATAGGTTGGTTCTGTTCTTTGTTTGTTTACGGTAGTTTATTCTGACGGAATGACTTAAGATGACATTGACAGATAGTTAATGTCATGGTCATTCCCAGCTTAAAAAATAATTCAATATAATGTTGATTATTTAAAATCATTCATTTGATTAATAAAGAATCCATAATAAACTAATAAACTCTTTTAAACATTTTTATTTTTATATTATCTCCGATTTTCTCGAACCTTCGATGATAGACAAAAGTTAAATATTGAGTGGGTTTCAAGTATCACAGAGTTGATATTTTTATCGATCTACCTACATACATCTTTGCGGATGTAGATCGAAAAACTTCAGTGATCGAACATTTACAATTGTGGCTCGCTCGGCTACAAACCTAAATAACTAGTAGTTCGCCACGAACTTAGACCTCGCGATTATTATTTCAGAATAATGTACATGATTTGGATGAATTTTACTATCGGTGCAGGTTTACCGATATGCGAATTCATGGTTGTGACCAAAGTTCCAAAATAGTAGCCAATCACAGCCCTTTCTTCAAATGACTTTCGATCTAGCTCTGAAATGTCAGGAGCACCTTCCAACCATATCGGTTAAATATGATAAAATTTATAGAACTACTTATGAAACTCAAAATAATAACCATAATAGCTATTCAGAGAAATTACTTCGTGGATCCCGGGGGAGATATGTATTTTTAAGAAAGTTGTTCAGTAGCCCGGACTGAATTCACCATTAAATAGTTTGAGTATATTTTGTAAGAGGATTTGTATTGTATATTCGTCACGGCTTAGTCAGCTGGACTTCGCGAGTCAAGTATAACGTATAAAAAAGTTGTTCAGACAAAAAAGTTGTTCAGATAAAAAAATATCGTTTTCGTAATGGCAACAAAAAAGTCTAATGATATTTTGGAAAATATTTTGAAATGGCGGATATATGACAGTTTTAAAATTTTAAACCCCCATATTTCCGCCATTCAGAAAAATTTCGAAAAACTGGCTCGACAAAAAAATTCTATTTAGTTGCTGAACCTGCTTACAAAATTTCATAAGAATCGGTTAATAAATGCGACCTGTAGGCGAGAACAGACAGACAGACAGACAGACGGACAAAAGAATTTTTGGCTAGTCTCGAAACTGAAACCGAGCGTGACGTCGAGTCGAACCGGCCGCCATTTTGTATTGCCCCGAGTGCCTGTCATCCCTCACCGAGATAAGTTCCGCCCGAGACCCACAGACCACCGTTCTGTTTATTTCTATTTGTAAACGCAACATAATGATTATTAGTTTTGTGTGTTTGTTTTATTGTAGAAAGGACATAGTTGTTTATTTTAATTCATTTTGTTTTTATTGTCCTTTCCTCGTAGTTTTTTTTATTTTTTATTTTATTTTATTTTTATTAATTTTGCTCGGGCTCATCCCGTAGCACTACGCTGAAAACAAGGGAAGTATCATCAGCAAAAAGTACAGCCTTACAATCTTTTACATAATATGGTAAATCATTGATATAGATCAGGAATAACAAAGGACCCAAGATAGAAACCTGGGGCACACCCATCACTACGGTTGATCCTTCAGATTTTACTTGATTTACACAAACTTTTTAAATTCGGCTTCTCAAATAAGATTTAATCAATTCAAGAGCTTTCCCTTTTATTCCGTAGTGCTCAAGTTTGGATAGAAGGGTTTTGTGGTCTACACAATCAAAGGCTTTGGAGAGGTCACAAGACACCAATTGCGTTTTGACAACACTCTCAAGCATCATAGATGTTTTGTAAAAGTGCAACACCTTCATCCGTTGTTGATCGACCCTTAGTAAATCCATACTGATCACCATGGAACAGACTATTTTTGGTAAAAAAAATCTAATAATTGGCCAAAAATTATTTTGTCGAATATTTTGCTCAGTGCTGGCAGAATAAAAATGGGACGGTAATTTTATGGATCAGTTTTGTCACCAGTCTTAAATAGAGGGATAACTTTACTTAACTTCATCATGTCAGGGAAAGATCTCGCGTCTACACATTTATTAAATATTGAAGCTAAGTAAGGCGCAATTACATCTATAATATTACTTATAACGGATACAGAAATGTCCCAAAAATCACCAGTTTTTTTATTATTCAAACTCTTAAAAGTATCAATGATATTTCTAGGTGTGACGTATTTGAATATTAACCTATCTTTACATTTAGTTAGTTAATTGGCTTTTTGATTTCCTAGATGAGGACATTAGTGGGGCAGTTGTATTTAGGGGAATGTTTGTGAAAAAGTTCTCAAAGTATTGTGCAACATATTCACTAGTGTCTAGAACCTTATATTATTGTTAATGTAACACTTATCTAATTTCATGTAAGTGTATACTCGTTTTTAAAAACCTTTAATTGTCTGTATATAACCCATGTTTTGTTATTTAAGAGCGGGTCTTCCTAACACAGGTTTATATAACTTAAAAGGAAGGCCCAACCTAACTCCTAAAATTGTAATCCTTATGGCAATAAAGAACTTTATTATTATTATTATTTATATGTATATTTTATATTCTCGGTCTTCGTCAAACCGGTATTACTGATACTACGGGCCTAAGCCAAGTATGTATCAGGTAGGAATTCTACGCTATTATCAGGTAAGGTAAAGGTATGATTTATATTTTCAGGCAATAGGTTGGGATTTATAATATTGTCATGACTGTCTGTTCCTGTTCCTGGTGTGTTTAGATTAGAGAGCTCGGGGTGAATATTTGGGGCCTGTGAATTCAAAGGTGGATATGATTGTATTGTGTTTTGTGTGCTAGGTGTAAGTGTGGGTGTATGACTGTCTATTTGTAAGAATTTTCGAACTAGGCGGCACGTATTTAGTATAACAACTTTTTGTAGCAAATTGTATGTTTGAGGATGTATATTTAGCGTTTCAAGAGATTGATGCAATTTTTTAGGAACGACGCCAGTTGTAGAGAGGACTATGGGAACTATGGTTACTTTTTGTATATTTACTTAGTTTTTCGGCTATAGTACTTTGGAGGTTGTGAGTGTTTGGAACGGCAATATATATTAGGAGTGCAGTTTTATTACATTTATTGACAAGTGTGATATCTGACCTGTTGTAGTGAATTGTGCGGTCGGTAAGAATAGCCCTGTCAAAGTACAGTTTTGTTGTGCTGTTTTCTAGGACGGTTTCTGGAGTATATTTATAATAGGGTTGTATAGAGTCTATAAAGTTGTATTGAAGAGCAAGGTTTTGGTGGATAATGTTTGCAACTTGGTCGTGCCTGTGTTTATAATCAGTTTGGTCTATGGACTTGCATGCACCTGTTATATGCTGAATGGTTTCAGATGAACTATTACATTTTCTACAAATATCGGATACTGGCTTCTTCATTATGTATTTCTGGCAATTCCTGGTTTCCACCACCTGGTCCTGGATAGCCAGCATGAAACCTTCAGTCTCCGGGAAGAGCTCGCCTCGACTAAGCCATGCGTTCGACGCCTCTTTGTCGACATGAGGTTGGCACATATCATGGCGATGTCTCCCATGTAGAGATTTTGCGGCCCACTCATTAATTTTAGTTTTATCATCCGTCTGTTCTTCATTAGGCTGGGTAATTTGGCTGCGTAGATTTAAAGAGGTAAGCTTGTTATCATTTTGTACAATAGATTTATGAAGATCAGACCTTTCCATTTTATTAAAAAAGTAGTGTCTTAGATTTGCTATTTGTTTATTGTGTAAGTTGGTGATGTCGATAAGTCCTCTACCTCCTTCCTTTCTTGGTAATGTTAATCTCTGTATGCATGATCTTGGGTGATGTTTACGGTGACTGGTCATGGTGGTGTTAATAGTGCGCTGTAGCTGCTTTAAATTTGATTTGCTCTAGTTGATTACTCCAAATGAGTAGGTAAGTATTATTATTAATGTTTAACTCAATTTTATTATCTCGTTGCTTGTTTTTCCCGGTTTCAGTGTTAATAATATTCCAGGTTGTCTTTATTTTATCTTTAGAATCTAGAATAGCTTTCCTGCGTGGCAAGCATGGTATTTTATCTGAGAGGTCTTTACATATCTTCCCTCTGTAAAAATGTACTGAATGGAATGTGCGAATGGACACGTAGTGAAATGAGTCGTCACACGCAGGCAGTTTATCGTGTCGAAATGTCTACTTTGACCTGTCAAAACCATGCTCTCACGTGAGTTAGGCATAAAATAAAATACGTTTTATGAATGAAAGTTATGTCGCTCAATTTTGTCTATGTTTGTTGCGGACTTACGCGAAATGCGACAAATTACAAGGTTAAAAATTTGTCACCCTGACCATGCGCGCCACGCTGGTGTATAATGATTTCGCGCGTAACCATACTTTTTTAAAAGCTTTGAGTAAGTTCTAACGTAATTAATGAAATTAGGTATTTGGTTAGAAGCTTTCATAGCTAATAATTCGAGCCGCGACCCGTTCACCCACCAGCTTAACCCACCAGTGGGTTCACGAATTTCTGTTTACCCGTGCACCCACTGCATTATAGCGTGAAAATATTCATATAGCCTACTCCTACTAATATGAATCCCTGTGGTAGCCCATTCGCTAATTTTCTTCGGATTACGTTTCTTTCCCTTTTTAAGTGGAAAATTATTATTAAATTCTGATTCAATCACACCGAACATTTTATTATATAGAATATCCGGATCATCAAGAGTATCTTCAATTATTGGTAATTTTTTCGAAACTGTATCCCTAAATGTTTTAATTTTATCTGTAGTAATATCTCTAAAGGTTATTTCAGGTAATTCTACTTCTACTGCGTTGTTGACAAATTTCACGAACTGACCTAGACCTAGAAGTTATATTTTTAATTATAGCTTTATCAACAGCAGTGCAATCACAGAAAACATTATCTATACATGTTTAAGAGTCGCCTTGTATTTTAGTTGGTTCTAAAAATAAATTGAACAATTTGAATAACTTAAATAAATTCAAAAATCTAATACATTCGGTGCTGTCAGACGCTAATAAATCTACGTTAAAGTCGCCACACAATATTATGTTTTTGCAACATGAACTTAATTTTCTCAAAACATCTTCAATTATAGTTTCTAAAGTATTAAAGTCAGCTTTTGGGGGTCTGTGCGCGCATACTATGATACAATTCTCTAGTTCAAGACAGGATAATTCTACAATACTTTTAACCGACAGGCTCACAATATACTTGTGTTCTTTACATTTTACGTCATTACGTGTTGTTGGTGATCAGCCAACCTCTTTTATATTTTTCTTGTAATCTTTTTATATTTTGAATTCGTCATTTAAGAAAATAAAAGGCAGTCGTCATATTTTTTTCTTACAAGTGGTTCTTAATTTTCTACACGTGTTAAAATTAAACTGCCTCCTTTTTCACAAATCTTTCTAATAAATAAACTAGAGACTAAATAATTATCAATATTAAATTGCACTTGATGTGACTGCAAAAAGTGTTCAGTTAAACATACTACATGTACCTATCGTTTGCATATAATTCTAATTGCAATAATTTGCTAGTCAGGTATTGAAGCAAGTGGACAAGTTTCGTTATCTGGGGAGCACGATAACATCCAAGTGTGATCTTGATGCTGAGATCAATAGCAGGGTCGGTGCGGCAGCTGCAGCATTTGGCAAGCTGTATTCCAAGGTTTTCTGCTCACATGACCTTAAGTTAGCCACTAAAATTTCAGTATATACGGCAATTGTTTTGCCGAACCTCCTATACTCATCTGAGACGTGGTGTGTATACCGGCGTCAAATTCGTGCTCTAGATCGATTCCACCTAAGATGCCTTCGTACGATCATGAAGATGAAATGGTCTGATAGAGTACGAAATACCGAAGTCCTGGGACGTGCTAATGTTGGTGGCATTGAAGCTTATTTAATGCGTCGTCAGCTTTGGTGGTGCGGTCACGTATCACGTATTCTAAACGCGACCACATAAAGGCCCGTCCACCTGCCGCCATAATGTATCATTATGAGGACGGTGTACTTACGTGTCCACAATGTGCACGGTGTTTTGCCGCAAAGATAGGCTACGTAAGCCATCTTCGAGCGCACGAGCGCCAAATCAATAGGTAGGAGCCGCCATGGCCGAAATCGGTCGGACAGCTCATTATCATCATCAATTGCAAATTATATTTTTCTGTAAATTAATATCCCTTGTGCGGTGATCATCTTTAACAAAAGAAGCCACTGCTGTAATTATAGTTATATAAAAGCGTTCAACAGTATTTATTTGAGGACAGTATCGTGGTGTGTCGTGTACTTTAAGTATTTTATAAAATGTAAATAAATCTGTTAGTTCAGTGATTATCTTGAGGACCGTTATCTAAGATTATAGTTTCAGTAAAACTAAAGGTCATGAAAACTCGATTTTGGTTTTTTAAATTGTGCTTTTGACAATGGGGACAATTTGTTAAAATATTATCTTTTTTACCACAGCGGAAGCAAACTTTTTGTTTATTTGTACAATATTTTACTAAACGTGAATTTGTTTGCAACGCGGTTTGACTCACAAGCGGGCGAAGCCCACGCGTGAATCTATGAAGCCGAGCCTTGTATTGAGCAATATGTACACGTGTATCATAAAACGTTTTTCAACACATTTATGAGGAAAAAATATTACTATTATAAATATTATTATATATGGCGCGAAATCTTTTGTTTCTTCAGACATTCATCATGCGCATGCCCGAAGTGTTTCGTCATCGCTGCAGGCACGCGCATGGCGAATGGCTCACAAATCAATCCCCCAACAGCCAAACTACTATTTAAAAAAAACCAGATAATTAAATAATAATGATGAAAGTTGTTATAATTATTTTACTTAAATGGATTAATTTGACTAAAACAATGTTTCGGTATGAGTATAAGCTGGAGGCAGGCGAAGAGATTTTGTTTCAAAAAATATTTTTGAATATTTTGGCATTATGGAATTTTATTCCTAAACATTTAAAAAAACACTTTACCGTACTAGTGCGGTAAGTAATTTACTGCATGATTTCGAATGAGTGCGTAATAAATGATATTACTGTAAAATCAGTGTTGTAAATAGCACTTTCCGAGCGAATGTGTTGAAAAAGTAATTTGTTTATTTGTATTTATTGGTAAATAAGATTTAATTGGCGTCACTAATGATGTAAGATCATTTGGAAAAAATCGCTAACTATATTCTGGTTGTAAAATTCTAAAAATTGTATTAATTTATTTTTTTCTGACTAAGGTTCATTTAATTTATTAAATAAAGTAATCATTCATGAAAAATAGATAACTGATCGTTCATTTTTTTGTTTGTAATTATCAATTATTGTTTTTTATATGTTATTTCAAAATCCGTTAAGAAAGAAATTTAAAAAGAAGTCCACTCTGTTATTAAATTAGCTTTAGTTCTGAACCCATCCAAAGCTGGACCTTTTAGAATGTCATATAAATAATTAATAATGATTTTTCAGGTATATTTCTTGCTTTGAAAAATTCTTCAAATTTTTAAATAAAGTCTTTGGACATTATTCACCCTTATAAGTAAATCTTCTTAAGGGTCCTCCCCGCGCTAACGACCTTGAAAACACAAATAAATTAATTTCTCGTTCTGTAAGTGAGATTATCAGTAACCCTCGTACAACTTTTTAGCTAGTATCCTTAAGTTTCATTAGAACCTCGAAAATCATTGAAATAAAATACCCTGAATTTTCCTTTGCAAAAAATACTAAAAACGGCCATTTTTGACTCTTTTTGTAAAGGTTTCTAAACCGGATAGTATTTCAATGACTTTCGAGGTTCTAATGAAACTTCAGGATACTAGCTAAAAAGTTGTTCGAGGGTTTCTAATAATCTCACTTACAGAAAGAGAAATTATTTTTTTTTGTGTTTTCAAGGTCGCTAGCGCAAGGAGGAGCCTTAAGTCATTATTTGTGGTATTGCAAAGATGATTATTAATAGGTTATCTGTGGAGTGGTAAGTTGAGGTGCTATTGGAATTGCTTTTTTTTAATATTTGAAAATTAGTTTCTAGTTCTTTAAGTTTATTATAATATTAGTTAGTTATGATTTTAGTTCTTCTGATGTTAAATTATTTGAAAGAAAAGAAAAAAGTTATGCGTGTTGCTTTAAAAAAAATTAAACTCACAATGTGCGAGGAGCCGTTTTGAATTATTTTAAAAATGTGTTTAAAAATTAACTAATCGAATACGGACTGAGAACGTCTGTCAATCAAATAAATATGAGAAGATAGAATTAAAGTGTGGATAAATATTTACATCTCTATCTATTTATATATATATATATATAAAAGGAGAAGTTCCCACTGACTGACTGACATAAGACGCACGCACAGCCATAACCGCTTATGATAGAAACGTGAAATTTAGACAGTTGTTTCAATTCTATACGCGGACACACACTAAGAAGGGATTTTTAAATTTTTCAACCCTAAATGGGTGATATAGGGGTTTAAAGTTTGTATGGAAAACTCTTTAAACCTGCATTGATTTTGAAAAAAAAATAAGATTAATGCTTTCAAAAACATTTAATTAAATACGTACTTATTTCATGGTTTATTAGAATTTACCCCATACAACTTTAAAACCTTAACTAAAAATCACTTTCTTGCATTTGTTTAGTTACTAATTTCCTTCTCCTACTATATCTTTCTTCTCTCTGCTTGCTCGTGTACATTACTGCTGATTTGTTTTGCATCATTGTGATATTGATATTTATTTATTTATATGTATGTAAAGAAACTTTATTTATTTATTTTGTATCATCATGCTATGTAAATATGTGCAATTGTATGTATATGAATATATATATGTACATATATATGTGTATTTAGCTATATATTATGTATTTATTCGTATATTAATTATTTAATGTAGGTTATTGTATTTATTACTATTTAAATTTAGTATATACAAATCGAACTGCGCCACCTGTTATCTTATTATATATTTCGCATTTCTTCACTTTTTGGTTGCCTGTAAGAGATTGCTTCGGCGATAAGGCCGCCTCTTGTACCTCATTACATGTTGTTATTTCAAAGTGTTAAAAATTGTAAATGTCTTTTGGTGCAATAAAGATTTTTGTATTGTATTGTATTGTATTGTATTGTATTGTACCCCCTGAGGGTTCAAAATAGGAATTGAAAGATTAAAATCCTCTCCAATTTCTGGCTAAATACAAATGACAAGAGTATATTTCGGTTTTCTTAAATCCATCTTCAAATGTTGTAAAATAGGGGTTGATAGTTTGTACGAACAATATTTAAAATCTGCTCCAATTTCCATTAAATTTGTTACTCCGAAACATAAAACATTAATACACGTATATTTCGGTTTTCTAAAATCCATCTGTCTATATATAAAAAAGAAGAAACTGAATAAATGAATGACTGAGTGAGTGACTGACTGACATATCAACGCACAGCCCAAACCGCTGGGCCTAGAGACACCAAATTTAGCACATAGATTCCTTATGAGGTCTAGGGGTGCAATAAGAAATAATCTTTCAAAACTTACCCCCTGAGGGGGTCCAAAGTTTGTATGGAGAAACAAAATTAGTTGGAACATTTGATTCGTAACTTTGCAGGTGTATTGCTGACGGTTAACGCGTAAATACCAGTTTCAGAATTTTTTAAAATACAACCCCTAGGGGGATGAAATGGCGTGACCTACTACCTAGGTCATGCTGAAGCGTCTCGTCGCTTTCTCTCACGCTCTAGCAAATGATGGTAACTTAAATAAGAACGAGAATGGTATCAGGAACGGAAACGATAACGAAACAAGGACGGGAATACAGGAACGGGAACGGATCGGGGACGGTAACGGGAATGGAAACTGAACGGGAACGGGAATGGGGAAAAATAAACTAACTGATTGGTAACTGACTGACATATCAACGTACAGCTCAAACACGAGGTCTAGAGACTCCAAATTTAGCACACAGGTTCCATATGAGGTCCAAAGGTGAACTGAGAAAGGATTTTTCAAAACTCATTCTGTAAGGGGGTAAAACGGGGTCCGAAGTTTGTACAAGATCAGATAATTTTATTTGAAACTTTGCAGGAGTTCTCTGGCGGTGAATGAGTACCTAATAGGATTTACAAAATTCAATCTTATTACAATCACTTTCGAAGTCGCGGGTTACTGCTTGTTTATTATAAAATAAGTAATATTAAAAATGTTAATTTCTTTGTAGTAAAACATTGATTTTATTTTTATGTAATTTTTGGATTGACTACTTTTGGCGCTCACTCTTACAAATGCAAAGCTGAGAAATTTCATGGAAATTTCGATTTGAAAATGATTCATGGAATATTTATTTCTTGTATTTTTATTTCTTACTAGCTGTGCCCGTGAACTTCGCTCCCTGTGTGAATTTCGGGATTAAAACTATCCTATGTCCTTCCTTGGGTATCAAACTATATCCATGTCAAATTTCATCTAAATAGGTTCAGTGGTTGAAGCGTGAAGTGGTAACAACAAACAGACAAACAAATATACAAACTCACTTTCGCATTATAATATTATTAGATTAGATATGTTAGATAATAAGATATTTGATAAGATTAGATATTAGATTAGATAAGTGGGATTAATTAGTAGGATATTATTATTTCAAAGACTGTTTACTTGAATCAACCATAATTTATAGACACACAGTTAAATGAATTTTTTAAATCTTATATTTTCATTTATCAAACTAATTAAACATAAGAACAATTTTTGAAGAATATTGTTTGTTCGGTATATTCCTTCTCGGAATTTTATTTTACTCAAAATTTTAACATTATAACAACTTTGCTGTGGGGTGTAGGTTAAGTTCGTTAGGTTTCCTGTGACCAAAAAACGATCGAGCGAGCGAAGCGAGCGAGCGATTCAAGCTTAAGCGCTGGACACACAGAAAAGACGGGCGTCCCGTCCTTTCAGTGTGTTCTGTGACGCCCTGTTTCTATATATTTTGTATGAAACCGTCGCTTGCCGTTGCAGAACAGACATATGTCTGCGCCCCGTCCGCATCTTACGTCTTTTCAGTGTATCCTGCGCCTTAGAGCGAAAACACAGACACAAAAACCACTTTGCCGTGGATTGTAGGTTGGGTTCGTTATAAGTTTTTTACAGGGCGAGGTTTAGTATGCTAAGGGTAAATTTCCTCGCAGGTACCTCAGCATAGGAAATCTCATTTTGTACATCTGTCCCGGTGTGCAATCTGGCGAATGGTCATGGCAGGAGCGCAACAGTCGCTAAGATAGCCATGGCAAGTCTGATGGATTGTCCTTCCCGTGGTTGCCGCCTGTTCTTGGTCTGGTTCCCTAAGAAACAGATATAACAGAAACCATCTGACGCACTTCACACTCCCCGCACCACACAACCCAAATCCCCATCCAAACTAATCCCCTTTCCAATCCCTTCCAAAATCTCAGCTGCAGGTCGCTGTGGAATTGGAAAGATACTGCGGGCCGGACGACACTAAGATATGTGACGTCGGGTGGGGGCGGGGTGTCCACCCACGTGTTTGTGCCGTGCGTGGGGACCCGTAATGGTCGAGAAGGGGATCCTGGAAGTTGAGCTGAGGTGGGGTAGGGTGGACTTATAAACCCCACTGACGCAACACGCTTCTTTGGCCCTGGATTGATCTAACACGGGCGGCTCTTACCTAGCTAGTAAGGGTCAATCGGCTGCGATGTCCAGTCAGATGGCCATCATGCGAGTTTCCTGGGCTGGCAGGCTGGCAGTCGGTGGTGCTCGGTACCAGGGTTTACGTTTTGGGCTATGGTACTCTAGCGCTATTTAGACTCGTGCGGTCGGCCTACTCGGGGAGCTATACCCCAATGGTAACACTGGCGCAACACTCGGTTGCGTCCCCGGTTTGAGGACTCCGTGGCGGGTGGTGAACCTGCGGGGTGAATCACACACATACTGGATACATGGATACCCAAAACAAAAAACACCCCACACAAACCTCCAAACCCTCGGGTGCGGAGACAAAAAACACAGATGCAACCGCCGGCGCATCTGTACACGACAGGCAAATGGACACTCCGAAACGGAGTGCCCTACTGGAGACCTGGCAGGAGGTGACTCGTCGCAAGGGGAAGGGCAACCGGAACCAAGCGAAGCATTCATCTCCAGCATTGGTCCAGAACACGGTTAGGCGTTCGAACAGGTATGGCAAAAGACCAAGTAGTACAAAGGTCGCCAAACATAACGTCCTACACCCGTCACACACCCGCGAACATAGGACGCTGGACAATACACGACCGTCCACCTCCTCGGAGGAAAAAGGTCGTTCCAAACTCGAAACCCCGCAAGGGGGATCGAAACTTCCTTCCACAGGAAAAAAACAGCTGCAAAAACAGCGGCCCCCCCCGAAGCAGCAGCCCGAAACAAGGCAGCAGCCGAGGGAGCGGCAGCAGGAGCAGCAGCAACAGCCCCCTCCAACAACCAAACGGGCGCGCCTCGACGACACCATCTCACCAAGGGGTGAGACGAAGAAGGTGAAACTCGATGGTGCGGCTGTGAAGAGCGGGACTACATACGCCGGTGCGGTAGCTACCGATCTGGACATGGCCGTCACGACGGTGGACAGATCAGACCTACAGCCTGAAGAATTGGGTAAGATTCAGGAGAAGATCGAGGACTTACTCATGAACCAGGTTCTTGACCTGGATGCTGAAGTCATCCCTGTGTTTGGGGGTAAGATTGTCATCGCTGAGGGCGTGCTTAAGCTCAAATGCAGGGACGAGGCGACAAAGTCCTGGCTCAAGAAGGTGGTGTCTGGATTTCCCCCGGCCTCCAATAACCAACCGCTTACGGTGATGGCCCAAAAGGACCTACCGAAGAGGACTAAATGTGGATTGTTCCTTCCCGCAAGGAAGGGTACAATACATCAACTCCACACTATGCTCCACCGCATGAATCCGTGGGCTGGCGTGGATAGATGGAACTTATACAGTCCCATACACCAAGAGGATGGTATCTACGTCCTGGTAGGCGTACCGGACGAGCTTCTGCCCACCATTGTGGAACATGAACGCTGCCTGGCATTCTCCCTTGGGTCGGTGTATCTACAGATACCCACCAAGGGTAGTGACAAGGACCAGGTAGAAAACACGGACGATACGAGTATGGACGTCGCTACGGAGCCTGAGGAGACATCCGCCACTGCACCGGGTGAGCAGGAGGCAGGACCCTCAGGGCTCCAACAACTCCCCGCGTCGTCCACACCTGAGATGGCCACCCCGGCCGAGAACGGGGCTGAGGTGAGGACGAAAGAAGCTGGGTGTCAAGCGCTCTCCGACGACGAGGACGTCGAAGAAGCAGGGAGGCGCATGGCACTGATAGGCTGCAGGGATGAGGAGGTGGAGAAGGACCGACAAAATGATGTCCGACTCACCGACTCGGACCCGGATGACTGACGTCATCCAGATTAACCTCCAGCATAGTCAGACCGCAACGGCTACCCTGCGGGGCGAGCTGGAGAAGAACGACACCCTTGCGCTGATCCAGGAGCCGTGGATCAGACGCCACAATATATGTGGCTTAAACAACATCGGAGGTAAGATAATCTATGATCAAACCTGTGATTCTCCCAGGACTTGTATCTATCCACCCCGCAATTTCATGGCATTGCCACTAACACACTTATCTTCCAGAGATCTGACAGCCATCAGGATCTCAACGAGTGACCACAAAACCCTACCGAATACAGTGATCGCCTCCGTCTACCTCCCAGGAGACGTCGGCGCCGACATACCAACTCGTGAACTCATAGAACTGGTAAGTTACTGTGAAATAAACAACCTGGAGCTCATCGTCTCCGTCGACGCCAATGCGCATCATCCTCTTTGGGGTATGGAGAAATCCAATCCCAGGGGGGATGAACTGGTAAACTACCTTATACAGACAAATCTCAACATACTAAACAAAGGTAATAAACCTACGTTTATAACTAAACGATGTCGTACCATTATAGACCTCACCCTAGCTACAGACGGCATCCTAGAATACATCTCCGACTGGCACGTATCTGACGAGGCATCCTGCTCGGATCATAGATGGCTACGATACAAGGTAAACTTTACAATTGCCAAACCTGTTCCCTACAGAAACCCGAGAAAAACTGACAGAAGCACATATACGAAACTTCTGCAAAACAAACTTGGACCGATACAACAACGTACGGTTCTAAACAGCCTCCCAAATGTAGAAGGTTATGCCAAAACCATATCACAGGCTATTACACAAAGCTACGAAACATCTTGCCCTCTCAGCACCAGAGGTTGCTGCCCCAAAGGCGGTAAAAAGTTCTGGGGCCCTGAATTAGAAAGGCGCAAGAATCAAGTACACCGACTCCTAAACCGAGCGATGAATACTAGAAACGAAAGAGACTGGGACAACTATGCTATAGCTCGTTCCAACTACAAGAACAGGATCAGAAAATTCAAACGCAAATCCTGGTGTAAATACTGCACGAGTATCGAAACTACGTCTGAAGCTTCCAGAGTCTGCAAATTACTGTCAGGCGGGGGCAACAAAACGATCGGTACTCTTAAAAAACTGGACGGCAGTTACTCCGCTAACACGGAAGAAATATGTGAAATACTACTAGAAACCCACTTTCCAGGCTGCCTTAAATACGACCACCTGGAAAAACCAGAGGAAACAACACATAATCCTACAGAACAAGACTGGAATTTAGCCCAGGAGATAGTTACATTAGACAGAGTAGAATGGGCTATAAACAGCTTCCAACCTTTCAAATCACCAGGCCCGGATGGCATTTTCCCTGGCCTCCTTAAATGGGGAGGAAAAGTCTTACTGGAACATTTAACCCACCTACTAACAGCCTGCCTAGCACACAGGTACATTCCCCAGCAATGGCGGGAGGTTAAAGTAATATTCATACCAAAACCTGGAAAAACAGACTACACAAATGCCAAATCATTCAGACCTATTAGCCTTTCTTCCTTCCTTCTCAAGGTGTTGGAAAGATTATGTGACAGGCACATTAGAGATACGGCATTAATCAAACATCCCTTACATCCCAAGCAACATGCCTATTGCACGGGAAAGTCAACAGAAACAGCGTTACATGAAGTGGTAACAATACTGGAAAATGCTATACACAGCAAACATCTGTGTCTAGGAACCTTCATCGACATAGAAGGAGCGTTCGATAAGACAAACTTTAATTGCATACAGGAGGCCCTTAATAGACATGAAGTGCCGGGCACTGTAACTGGCTGGATATCCAACATGCTGAAACTACGCAACATAAAACTAGACATGAGTGAAACCACAAAAGTAATGGCAACCAGAGGTTGCCCACAAGGAGGGGTACTTTCACCCCTATTGTGGAGCTTAGTGGTAGATGATCTAATTACATCCCTAAACAAGAAACACTACTATACAGTAGGCTACGCTGATGACTTGGCTATACTCATACAAGGGAACTCGGCTAGCGTCGTATGCAGCCTAACCAGAAGTGCATTACGCATTGTAGAGGATTGGTGTAACAAACATGACCTCTCAGTAAATGCGAACAAAACAGAACTAGTTATGTTTACAAATAAAAGAGCCCTAGGCAACTACGAACCACCCAAGCTCTTTGGTACGACACTCACACTATCGAAAGAGGTCAAATACCTAGGCGTAATACTGGACTCCAAGCTGAATTGGAGCACGCATCTTGATGAAAAACTAAACAAAGCCTACATAAACCTATGGAACTGCCGAAGACTAGTAGGCAAAAACTGGGGACTAACCCCGAAAATCATGAAATGGCTGTACATCACAGTCATCAGACCAGGACTCACATACGCTGCAATAGTATGGTGGTATCGAACTACTTTGATTACAGTACAAGAGAAACTACAGCGATTTCAAAGAACAGCATGCCTGGCGATAGGAGGTGGCATGAAATCTTGCCCAACGGCAGCATTAGAGGCAATCCTAGATATTAGATCGCTACACCTACACATAAAACAAGAAGCACAAGTCGCAGCTGCAAGACTTCATACGTTGGGCCTATGGAAACATAAAGACAAGGCACCACACACACAAATCCTCTCAATAGCCCTAGGGGCATCACACCTTATAGGTGCTATAAACGACAGGATCCGCAAACAATTTATTTTTGACAAAAAATACAAAATACAATTACATGAAGCACCATCAGACAGCTCAGGTACTGAAGAAGTGAGAGTATACACAGACGGCTCGAAAACACACAACGGTGTAGGTGCTGGTGTATTCTCCCACGATCTCAACATCCACTCTGCAGCTGCCTTGGGTAAGGAAAACTCCATTTTTCAAGCCGAGTGTGCAGCCATAACCCACGCAGCAACAGAAATTACCAGGAGAAAAGTATCAGGTTTGTCCATCCGTATCCTGACAGACAGCGCAGCAATTCTTCTTGCCCTGAGGAGAGCATACGTGGACTCTGCCTTAGTACAAGAATGCCACAGATCCCTGGATAATCTCTGTAAGTACAACAAAGTAACTCTCCAATGGATCAAAGGTCACAGTAACTCACTGGGTAACGATGCAGCGGACGAGCTGGCGCGTCGGGGATCGAGCATGTCACCGGAGGGTCCCCTTCCGATGGCCCCGATTCCCTTCACGCAGGTTCGCTCCTGGATCAAAGGTCGAATCGGCGAAGAACAGGCTCAATCATGGCGATCCCTCCAGACGTGCCGGCAGGCTAGGGAGGCGCTGCCCCAATGGGACAGACGCTTATCCCGACGTCTGTTAGCACTGCCAAGGAGGAACCTACGCCGTATGATTGACATCATTACTGGTCATTGTGCACTAAATAAACACCTCTTCACCCTAGGTTTAACTAACAGTCCTCTGTGCAGAGCATGCATGGAGGCTGAAGAAACTGCGAGCCATCTCCTCCTGGAGTGCGATGGCGTCGCACACATAAGAAGAAGGTTCCTAGAACACCCGGGAACCATGGCGGAAGCGTGCAGGGCGCCCACAGGCGTTCTAGGCTTCCTGCAGGAGCTGGGCTGGTTTGAGAACTGAGGCCGGTGACAGCTCCCCACGCAAAACGGGACCGGCAATTTCGGGCCTAATTGCGGAAAAATTTGTCCTCGACGGAAGTAAGAAGTAAGAAGTAAGTAAGTTTTTTACATATTAAAAATTAAAATATTTGATTTGATATTATGATAGTATAAACATCGAAAAAGTAAATATAATAAAATGCTTCATAATAAATACTCAATATGTAATGATTTTCTGTGTAACAAAAATCTATTTTTATAAATTCTTCATACTGATTATTCTAAGTATTGATTATTCAATGAAATGATAATCTTACAAAAAAACTGTATAACGAATATCTATAAAACTTTTTTTTGTAAAAAAACGCACACCCATAAAGATGAGTTTATGCCTCGGGACTGTATCCGTTCGGAATAAAATAAAATAGTGGTATTAGTAGTTGGTATTAGAATGGAATAAATGTGGCAGCATTTTTATAGTTCTGTTTTGCTTTCTAAGTTTTTACATAGAAGTTTTACCAGATCTGCTAAAAAGGAAAGACTATATTAGTAATTTGTAACTTCCGACAAACAAGAGGGGTGTTGTTAGTTTGACGCTAACGTATGTCGGTCTGTCTGTGTGTGTGTCTGTCAGTTTTATCGTAGTGCTCGCACGCAGGGATCGATTTCGATGCGTTTTTTTTGCTTGAAAGCAATTTTCCTTGCGGTTGGCAAGGTAAGTTGCTTTTAAATTAGCTTAGCTATGTTTGATGGAAATCGGTTCAGCCCTTTAAAATTTATTGGGGATTATCGCTTGAAAGTCAGAGCTTTCCCTAGCGATAAATAGATGGCGCTACGAATATCAAGTCGTAAGCTTGTGAAAATTAAATCGCTGGACAGATGACGTCACATAATGATTGGCATAAGATGTGCGATAAACACGGGCGGTCGGTTTGGGCAGAGATGGGGCAGGGAGCGCAGAGAGCAGTCTAGGGTTGGCCGACAAGGCAGACGCATGTGATTGTAATTAGCGGTCTAGTTTTGGTGTTAAGTTGAAGTGCATGTTTTGAAAGACACAGAAATATAATGTTTAAGAAGAACCCCGTACTAACATATGTAAGCTACATTATCTTAGTATATAAAACAACGTCGTGTTAGTTACACTATAGTATTGTTTTTATTCCGAAATTCCCACGGGGAGCAAGCCTGCGGGCACAGCTAGTTTATTAATTATACATATTAATCAATATTTCTAACTTACTAATTCTCCTGCAGCGTCGCGGAGTTGCTCATGTTCGGTAATGCAACCGTTTAAACACGCCCTCTTAACATTTATAAGATTTCCGTAATGATGAATATTACCTCTCGAGTTCAGACCTACCACATACACAAATATTATTAAGTCGTATTTAATTTTGTCATATTCACAAATTAATACACGTTGATTTTTCATTGGTTTCGGAGCCAAAGGCCACTTCATAAGGATCTTTAGTAATACCGAAAACCTAATTGCTAGCCAAAATAAAAATTCAGAAACAAAAATGTTGACTTAAACTCCACAAAGTAAAATCGTAAGATCAATGAGTAGTAGCCAGTCGCCGCTGGCTGGCTGGCCGGAGGTCATCAGGGTTACGCGGCAGTTTCAGACGAGCGAGTTACGCTTCTACAGGGTCCTTTTTCTTCGCATAATTTGTTTTGTCCTAATTGTTCTTTGGCATACGGTTTGGCATAAAATATTTTGGCAAATAGTTCTTCGGCATAATTGTTTTTTGGCATTCGGGTAATTTTGGCATAAATAACTTGTAGGATAATTTGTTTCGGCATAAATTTAACTCGCGTAACCTTTGTAGGCATAATAACTATAAGACTAATAGTATTTAGAAATCATTTTTTTGGGATAACAGAAACAACATCAAGTTAGTTTTCAATCATAATGGAAAAAAAATATGATCTCCCGAAACAACTGTGTGGGCAGAAGGGATGTTAGGTTGAGGTTATTTTTTTAAATTATTGTCGCGTAGGATGATAAGTGATAATGACAATGTCAACGTCACAAATTCAAACTAGGAGAATTCATCTAAAGGGAAATTTCGTCACTCACGTCAGCACACGATTGGCCAAGCGGTCTTGGTGTTGGACTGTGAATCCATAGACCCCAGGTTCAAATCACAGTCATGTATAGTGTTTTTGAAGTTTTGTAAGAAGTTTCTAGATAACTCTAGATTAAATTGGAATGAAAATACGGGCCAGAAATAAAAGAAGACAAAAGAAAATTTATGACTTAAGTTTAGAACTTTGATGCGATATTGTTCGCATCCGGGGGGTATATTAGCAGAACAAGGCGCGGCCTACGCCAGTTTAGTTTGAAAGTAAAATCCGAAGAAGGAAGAAGGAAGAAGAAAAAGGAAGAAAAGTAAAAGTGGAAGTAGTGAGTAAAAAGTAAAGTGTAATAGTGAGTGAAGTGAAGTGTTCAGTGCAGTAATACGCGCGAGAGACGTTTCCGCGCGTGACAGTGCAGTGACGTTTACGCGTGTGACAGTACAGTGACATTCCCGCGTACGTACCTGTGACAACTGTGAGTACCCTAGAGTCGTAAATAAAGGCACTATTCCATAGGATTGGTGTTTCCTTTCCTATCCCCAACCCACTCTCGTGACAATTGGTGTCAGAAGTGGGATAGGAAAGATGCCGATCGTGCCTAGAAATGAGAGAGGGGTAACCACTCGAGCGGGAGCTGCAGCGGCAGAGGAACAATCGCTCGAGGAGTCCAACTCTGGCGGAGCCGCGACAACATCAGCGGCCGTCCCACCAGCCGCTCCATTGGAAATGAACGCGTTCCTGCAGCAGATTACTGTCATGATGCAAGAACAAATACGGGCGCTGCAGGAGGACCAAGCACACCGCCAGAAGGAGCAAGCACGCCGCCAGGAGGAGCAAGCACGCCGCCAGGAGGAGCAAATACGGGCGCTGCAGGAGGAGCAAGCACACCGCCAGGAGGAGCAAGCACGCCGCCAGGAGGAGCAAATACGGGCGCTGCAGGAGGAGCAAGCACGCCGCCAGGAGGAGCAAGTACGCCGCCAGGAGGAGCAAATACGGGCGCTGCAGGAAGAGCAAGCACGCCGTCAGGAGGAGCAACTTCAGTCCTTTTCCAAAGATGTTTTGGCCGCGGTTCGGGCCAACACAGCCCGGATGGATGACTTCGAGAAGGAAGTTGCAGAAGTAAAGGAGGAAGTTACAGAAGTAAAAGAGGAAGTTGCTGAAGTGAAAGGGACGCTTCAACAGCTTGGTAAGGAAGTTAAACTTCTCAAAGAGTCTGGCCCTGTCACTAGCTCTGTAGTCGCTCCTTTTACCAAAAATTTAAACCTACGACGGCAAATCCTCTTGGGCTGCTTTTAAATTGCAGTTGGAGACAATTAAAAAAGCCAGCCATTGGGATGAGCAGGAGGCGCAGTCTGCATTGACCCTGGCACTTCGAGATGACGCTCTGTCCGTATTGGAAGCACTCGGCGCTGGGAAGAAAGAGGTCACCTACAACGAACTCATAGGCGCTCTGGAAGCCAGATACGGTGACAGCCACCTGGAGCATGTATACAGGGCGCAACTCAAAGATCGTTGTCAGCGGGCTAGCGAGACCTTACAACAGTGGTCCGTGGAAGTGGAAAGACTGGTCCGCAAGGCATATCATTCAACACCATCTGTCGTGGAGGAGATGCTGTTGCAGGTTTTTATTGATGGGATACGGGATCCCGAAGTCAGGGCGGCTGTACGACTGGATCACCACACCACCTTGAAAGAAGCAGTGGCTCACGCTTTGGAAGTAGAAGCGGTTCGTCATGACTCACGAGCTCTAAGGCTTCGAGAGGTTGTAGTCGCAGAGAACAGTAGACGACGACCCTACAACCCGATGTGCTATGAGTGTGGAGAGCGGGGTCATATTCGAAGCACTTGCCCGAAGCGTGAACGTACAACTTTCCGACGTCAAGTGGATGCAGCGGTTTCGACGTCGGAGCAGCCACAGGAAAACTAAAGAAGGCCAGGGCTGTGGGGTGGGCGCTGGCCGGTAGTAGTAAAGCCCCAGAAATTCTTGTGAAGCAGACTAACGACGGAAATACTCTAGTGATAGACGGTTTAGTCAATGGGAAACCTTGCCAGTTGACATTAGACACTGGAGCTTCACGGACAGTCATAAGCAACCACAGACTTAAGGACATTGGAGGTCGGTATATTCAAGCGAATAAAAATATCACGTTAACTACTGCTACCGGCCAACGAATCCCATCTGAAGGAGAAAAAATTGTAGCCATTAAGATCGGGGCAACACTTTATTGGCAAAGAGTGATTGTCGCAGGCATCTCCGACGATTGCATTATTGGTTTGGACTTTCTGCAAAATCATCAGTGCAATATTGACTTAAAAAATGGTGTTCTAAAACATGGCAATGATGAAATTCCGATGAAAGGAGGAAATTTTGGTAAGGTGTTATGTTTGAGAGACACTGTCCTTAGTCCTAGATCCCAAACGATGGTCCCTGTTATGCTACCGCCTAATAATGGAAGCGGACCGCGGAGATGTGCCATTATAGAGGGAGGAATCTCAGACGCATCATGGATTCCGGCTAGAACCTTAGTTGGAAGTGGCCAAGTTGCGTTGGTACCTGTTCTGAATCCTCATGACGTGGAGCAAAAACTGCGAAAGGGAACGATTGTCGGAAACTGTGATGAAGTAGCCTGGTTGAGAAAGTGTGAAGAGGGGCAAAAGCGGAAAATTACGAATCAGGAAGAAAATGTTGCAAGGTTTATGGAGGGTTGCAAGGGTAATCTTACTAAATTGCAATTAATAAAAGCAAGAAACTTCTTGTTGAAATATAGCAATTTATTCTCTAAAAATGATGGAGATATTGGCAGAACTGGTTTGGTAAGACATAAAATTGATACCGGAGATACAGCACCCATCCGGCAGAGACCAAGACCTGTTCCTTTTGCCCGTGAACAGGAAGTTGAGGACATGATCCAAGAGATGAAGAAGAATGGCGTGATAGAACCTTCATCAAGCCCATGGTGCTCTCCGGTTGTATTAGTAAAAAAGAAAGATGGATCGACTAGGTTTTGTGTGGACTATCGGCGATTGAACGATGTGACTAAAAAGGACAGTTACCCACTTCCTAGAATCAATGACACTTTGGATTCACTTTGTGGTATGACTTGGTTCTCTACTCTTGATTTAAAAAGTGGGTATTGGCAAGTAGATTTGGATCCTAAGGATAAAGAGAAAACTGCGTTTTCGACCGGCAAGGGTTTATGGCAGTTCAAAACTATGCCATTTGGACTGTGTAACGCGCCAGCAACATTTGAAAGGTTGATGGAACATGTGCTGGCAGGTATGCTGGGAGAAACCTGTTTGGTCTATTTAGATGACATCATTATAATGGGGAGAGATTTTGATGATCATCTCAAGAAGCTTGAAAGCGTGTTTTCGAAACTACAGAGTGCAAATTTGAAGCTGAGTCCAAAGAAATGTTCATTTTTTCAACGCCAGGTCAACTACTTGGGTCATGTTATATCGGAACAAGGTGTTGCCACTGACCCATCTAAAATAAGTGCAGTAAAAGATTGGCCAACGCCAACAGATAAGACACAGGTGCGAGCATTCTTGGGTCTGTGCTCTTACTATAGAAGATTTGTGAAAGGGTTTTCTGATATCGCTAAGCCATTACATCGGTTGACCGAAGAGAAAAGAGCATTTTCTTGGGATGAAGATTGTGAGAAAGCTTTTCAGGACCTCAAAATGCGGCTATGTGAAACACCTATCCTCGGATTTCCTGACATGGAAAGAAAGTTTATTGTGGACGCTGACGCAAGTAACACCGAAATTGGAGGTGTTCTATCTCAACAGAGGGGAGATCAGGAAGTAGTTATCGCTTACTTTAGCAAATCTCTTTCAAGGCCAGAGAGAAACTATTGCGTAACTCGCAGAGAATTGTTGGCTGTGGTAAAGACATTGCAACATTTCAAAAAATATTTGCTTGGCCGCAAATTTCTGGTAAGGACTGATCACGCTGCATTGAAATGGTTATTGGAATTCAGAAATCCGGAAGGGCAGGTAGCCAGGTGGATTGAGCTACTCCAAGAGTATGAGTTTGAAATTGAACATCGAGGAGGGAAGAGTCATGGCAATGCGGATGCTCTGTCTCGAAGACCTTGCCTGGAGGACTGTAAACATTGCAATCGGCAGGAAGAGCAGGAAAAAGTAAACATCCGGCTAATCCGTACTGATTCCATAGATGAAAATTGGACTGACGACGCCATGAAAAAGGCTCAGGAAGATGATAAAGATTTTCAACCACTATTGAACTGGCTAAGAAGTGGAACTAAACCAAAATGGTCAGAAGTGGCCAAATACAGTACGGCTACAAAGAGTCTTTGGGCGCAATGGGACAGCCTGGTTTTACATGATGGATTACTCTACCGAAAATGGGAAAGTACTCAAGGTAAAGATTGCCATCTACAATTGGTCGTCCCCAGAGAGAAGGTAAGGGAGATTTTAAAAACTTTTCATGATGGTACTTCCGGCGGACACCTAGGGATTAGAAGAACCCTCACAAAAATTAAAGAACGTTTCTACTGGTTACACTGCCGAAATGATGTAGAAGACTGGTGCCGTAAATGTCAGAGTTGTGCGGCAGTTAAGGGACCACAGACTAGAAGCAGAGGAGCCATGAGGTTGTATAATGTCGGAGCTCCTTGGGAACGAGTAGCTCTTGACATAGCCGGACCGTTTCCAATTACGAATGCTGGCAACCTGTACATTTTGGTAGTTATGGACTACTTCACGAAATGGCCTGAAGCATTTGCACTACCTAATCAGGAGGCTACCACCGTAGCGACAAAGCTTGTGAACGAAGTATTCTGTAGATTTGGTGTGCCATTGGAGATGCACAGTGATCAGGCTCGAAACTTTGAATCACAAGTATTCCGAGAAGTCTGTGAAATCATGGGAATCCATAAGACTCGCACGACGCCGTATCACCCGCAGTCAGATGGAATGGTTGAGAGGTTTAATCAAACATTGGAACGGCATCTGGCAAAAGTAGTAGAAAGTCATCAGAAGAACTGGGACGAGTATATTGCGCTTTTCCTCTTATCTTATAGGACTGCGGTGCATGAGACCACTACAGTTACTCCAGCATATGCCAATTTTGGAAGAGAATTGAAATTGCCAGCTGATTTGTTATCAAGTTGTCCACCAGATACCCCAAAAGAAATAACCGACTACGCTAATGACCTTCGGATTAAGATGGTTGACGTCTATGAGCAGATTAGAGAGGCTGGGCTTAAAGCTAGTGAACGGATGAAGACTCGTTACGATCGAAGAGCTAATGGCCTCAGCTTCGAGGAAGGAACACTGGTTTGGCTTCATAATCCGGTGAGGAGAAAAGGGAAATCTCCAAAGCTACAACCAAGTTGGGAAGGACCTTACAAAATTGTCACCAGAATTAACGACGTGACCTACCGGATTCAGCGTAATCCTCGCAGTCCTCTCAAAATAGTTCATGTGGATCGATTGGCACGTTATCATGGAAGCAATAATGATCGGGACGATCATGTCTCGAGAGGGGGCAGTGTCGCGTAGGATGATAAGTGATAATCACAATGTCAACGTCACAAATTCAAACTAGGAGAATTCATCTAAAGGGAAATTTCGTCACTCACGTCAGCACACGATTGGCCTAGCGGTCTTGGTGTTGGACTGTGAATCCATAGACCCCAGGTTCAAATCACAGTCATGTATAGTGTTTTTGAAGTTTTGTAAGAAGTTTCTAGATAACTCTAGATTAAATTGGAATGAAAATACGGGCCAGAAATAAAAGAAGACAAAAGAAAATTTATGACTTAAGTTTAGAACTTTGATGCGATATTGTTCGCATCCGGGGGGTATATTAGCAGAACAAGGCGCGGCCTACGCCAGTTTAGTTTGAAAGTAAAATCCGAAGAAGGAAGAAGGAAGAAGAAAAAGGAAGAAAAGTAAAAGTGGAAGTAGTGAGTAAAAAGTAAAGTGTAATAGTGAGTGAAGTGAAGTGTTCAGTGCAGTAATACGCGCGAGAGACGTTTCCGCGCGTGACAGTGCAGTGACGTTTACGCGTGTGACAGTACAGTGACATTCCCGCGTACGTACCTGTGACAACTGTGAGTACCCTAGAGTCGTAAATAAAGGCACTATTCCATAGGATTGGTGTTTCCTTTCCTATCCCCAACCCACTCTCGTGACATTATTATCCGGAGCAATTTATGGGCATAACGGAAGTTAGGCTCATGTAAATATTTCAATTGTTATTACAGCAATATTGTATAAAAATGTGTATGAGTGATTAATATTTTAGGAACTTATTGTTTTGCGTATTTATGATAAAGAATGTCTATGCTTCAAAAAATTTTATGCCCTAATAAATTATGATTTGATACCATGTTGGTTGAATACATTGATGCTTTATAATGCTATGCCTAAACATCGTAATGCTTACATACATTATGCTTAAAATAATTATGCATAAACTGTTATGCGTAAGAACGTTATGCTTAAAAACGATTATGCCAAAAACAGTATGCCATGTTACACTATGGCTTAAATTTTCCCGTTGTACCGTATTTATGCTTATGGATAGGGAACCAGCGTAACTACGTGGTCTCGATCGTAACGTTTACCTACGCAACTTTTTATCTTATGTCATACACAAATTTGATTTCGTATATGGATAGAGTAATTTATTTACTATACGACATTTTTTCTTCTTAAACCAATGAAATGTCAGCGTCTATTTTGTCTGAAAAAGTGCCACATCTGTGCCAGTGTGCAAGATACAAGACAGATTAGATATTATCCGTGGATAGTTTAAATTAGGCTTAGTACAATATATGTGGACTTAGCAAAATGTAATTAATAATTGCATAATCAATGCAAGAAATTAAAAATCACATTTAAGTAAGTGGTACTCAGAAACTGATATTTATTTCAAAGAACAATATTTAATTACAATGAAACTAAATTTAAAATCTAAATAACTAAAATCTGCATTAAATACTCGATTAAAATGTAAACTTTTATGGGCCAGCCCTCTTAAATTGTCACCAGCAACGTTGCTGACACTGTCGTCCCGAGGCGATAAGGGGCAACACCCGCTCCCAAGGGACGAGGGTTAATCCATCTGGACGATTGCCATCATCGCGAGTCATCCCTATTTATCGGTATCATTCGGTCGGCGGGGCCACCTTGACGAGGTAGGGGGCTTACGGGGACAAACCCTAATATTACAGGAGTACATTTAAAAATAAACAGACCATCAAGATATCTTCCCTCCCTCAACTAACGGTCTCAAAACCCAAACCCAATCAATCCAAGGTGTGACCAACCGTGCCGAGGGATGTGTGATCATGGGGGAGCTTGGTCGCGAACGGTGGACTCCTGATAACGGATTAGTCGCTGTTCGTGCGTCCATAGTAAACTTAGCGAGGATAGTCTATCGAAGAGATCCCGAAACGCAACCACTGCAATAATGTAATTTTGTTGAGCGCACGAACCGCTACCATCTTAGGATCACATTTTTTTTGTCATTTTGTAGAACGCCCGAACCGCAACCAACGCTGTTGTTTACATAAAACTATGGACGCACGAACAGCGACTAATCCCTGATAACTGGCGACCTCGGAATGTAAAAATCGCCCTGCTCTGTAGAGTGTGGACAGTATTTTTCCCTAGCTCCTGATGGGAACTTTATAAAAGAAGTAAACAAAAGATATTTTCTAAGGTCACGCCATCAAAGATTTCGAGACCAGCGCAGCAATACCATGACTGGGTCATTTTCTCGGCGCAGGCGCCATTCTTTTAGTCGTTAAAATCCTTGGTGACGTGAGGTCACGTCTTATGTTCTCGGCGCGCGGGCGCTGCCATATTGTCTGTTGAAAACACCGATTGACTCGCCTGGTGGTCACATAATAATTGTTTTTCTTTTTCTTATACCCGGGTTTGAATAGTCTGCAATGCAGATTTTATTTTATTTTATTTTATTGGGAAAAGGCACACCAACAGTATATTTATGCAATAAATTGCGTTACAACATGTAGTAAAAGTTATTACAAAATACAAAATCTCTTTATTTTAGAACACAGGTAAATACGGTGTTACAGTTATTTAAAGTCCACCATGCTCGGCCCATACTGGACATACAATAATAGTTATAAAATAGGCAATTAAAAATTAAAGGTTACTTTAGTCATTAATCATACATTATCATTTAAAAAATCGTCAAGAGAGTAATAACATTTTTCTGTGAAAAATAATTTTAATTGATATTTAAATGATTTCGTATTTAACTGCTTAAATGTATCTGGTAATTTATTGTAAATCACTGGTGCCATTTCTAAACAGCTTTTTTTCTTAAGCGCGGTGTTATGGCCACCAGTTACTAATTTAAACTTGTATTGCGTTCGAATACGCTCTGGTTTTTGTCTTGTTTCTTCTAAAGTAACGAAAAGTTGTGGATTAGATTCGACAAATACATAAATTTCTAAAATATAAATACATGGTAATGTTATTAATTTTAGGGACTTAAACAAGGGTACACAACTCTCTTCTGGGTTAAATCTACACATTGATCGCAAGCATCGTTTCTGGTGCTTAAATATATTCGTTTTTTCGGTTGAATTGCCCCAAAATATGACACCGTATTGTAATGTAGGTGTAACTAGACCGTGATATGCTACAAGAACTACTTCTAGTTTGACTTTTTTTGACAATTTAAATAATGCATATGCGGATTTACTCAGCTTTTTGCAAATCTCTTCAGCGTGAGCTTTCCATGTTAAATGGCTATCTATCATTAATCCTAAAAATGTTGACATGTCAACTTTTTCCATTTTTTGCTCGTTGCAATTTATGTCTACATTTGGAATTGCTAATTTTTGATGAAAATGCATGATCTTAGTTTTATTTAAATTAATTTTCAAGTTATTGATGTCAAGCCATTTTATTATGTTACTTAAAACGTTATTAATGTCATTTTCATATTTATTATTATCGTCACATTGAATTACAGCAGTGCTATCGTCAGCAAAAAGAATCATTTTTTGTTGAACATATTTGGGCAAGTCATTTATGTAAATAAGGAAGAGCAAAGGCCCTAACACACTTTCTTGAGGCACACCAAACCTGTTAACCCTTGAGGCACACCAAACCTGTTAACCCTACATTCTGACAAGTGTTGTTTTTTAAATTTGGTTTTAGGACATACACTACTTATTTCTACATATTGTTTCCTATTGTCAAGATATGATTCTATAAGACTTAATACGTTGCCCCTTATACCAATCACATAAAGCTTGTTACTCAGTCTACCACGGTTAACATAATCAAAAGCCTGCGTCATATCTGTATATAACGCTGACACAGGTTTCCTATCGTCAATATTTTTCATTACAGTATTAAGAAGGTCAAATATTGCTAAATTGGTAGACTTATTTCTTCTGAATCCCGTTTGTTCGTCGCAAAGAATATTATATTTTGTCAGATAACTGTAAATAGATTCATGTAAATATTTTTCAAAATTTTTAGTAAATATAGAACCTAGCGCTAGCGGTCTGAAGTTGTCCGTATTTTCTTTATTACCTTTTTTTGTATAGTGGCTTGTAGTTTTTAGTTTTTCGGGAAACACTCCGGCCGATATACACAAATTGATTATATAACTGAGATATGAAGCTATATCATCACCAACACATTTGATTACCTGTGTAGCAATATCATCCCAGCCGGTGCTGTTTTTATTTGGTAATGACTCAATTATTTTTGACACTTCTTCTGTTGTTATCGGTTTCAAAAACATTGATTGGGATTGTGTGGACAAATCAACCCTTTTAGAAACCGCTCTGGAATGGAATTTACCATCAGCTGTTCTGACTTCTACTACACGAACTTTGTTATCTATTCCAGTAAACACCTTGGAAATTCTACCTGTAGGCCAATGTAAGGGTGGTATACTAGGATTACGCAGTAAGACAAGCATGCCTTCCTTTAGGTTGGGGTATTCTTTATGCCACTTGGTGCGTTTATTTAAAAATGCTAAGTATTCCTTGGACCAAGCATTCCAGAAGTGCTGTTGCATTTGTTCACAACACCTCCAAAGACGGAGCCTGTTAGCTGGAATATTTGCACAGTCTTGTTCTGGATAAGATGTTAGAGCACACCCGATAAGAAAATGACCTGGTGTGAGGTAAGAATAATCAGATGTATCTTGAGACAATGGTACTAGAGGTCTTGAATTTAAAATTGCTTCTATTTGACACAAGACTGTTTGGAATTGTTCATAAGTAAGTATTTTTGAACCAACAATTCTTTTTAGATGGAATTTTGTTGATTTTACTGCGGATTCCCATAATCCCCCATGATTCGGACTTTGTACCGGAATGAACTTGAATGTTTTTAGGAGCTGCAAAGTCCTGTACGGTGTTCTGAAAATTAGTTTTATTATGTAAAACATAGAGCTCATTTAATTTATTTCTCGCTCCCTTAAACGTTGAGGCATTATCACAATTTATGATAGCAGGTAAGCCTCTCCGTGCAATAAATCTCTTTAGAGCAG
Source organism: Acrobasis consociella (assembly GCA_963555685.1). Taxonomy (NCBI): domain Eukaryota; kingdom Metazoa; phylum Arthropoda; class Insecta; order Lepidoptera; family Pyralidae; genus Acrobasis; species Acrobasis consociella. Next base: position 7,037,973 of record OY743127.1, read on the forward strand.
CTAAAAATGAGTCGGTGGTCATATCTGACACTATGTCTAGGTGGACCGCTTTGGTGGTGAAACAAACAAACACGACAACATATCCTTTGGAGACTAAGGTACGTCTCAAAGTTGACTGTTTGATATCAAATGGACCACAGTAGTCTAAACCGACCCTTTCAAAGGCTCTAGCTGGTGTCACTCTGTCACTAGGTAGTGAACCCATGAGTTGTTTTGCGCTTTGAGCTTTAAGTTTGGCGCAGATGATACATTTATGCAACACACTTTTAATTTCACGTACACTGTTAATAATATGATAATTCTGTGACAAAGTGCTCATTACTAGTTTTAATCCGCCATGCAACAGCGACAAGTGACAATTGTTGATTATAATTCTAGTTAAATGACATTTTCTTGGTAGAATTATTGGAAACTTTTTTGCAAAGGAGAGCTCCGAGTGTTGCAGTCTCCCGCCAACACGAAGAAGCCCTTCTGCATCAATGAAGGGATGTAAAGATTTTAAATTAGAATTAACTTCTTTGTTTTGTTGTAATAGTTTGATTTCTTCTCTAAAATGAAATGCTTGTATACCTCTAATGGCAATATGTAAAGCTGTTTTTAACTCCTTTGCAGATAAATTTCCAGTCTCCACTGGGATACGTCTACATTTATTAATAAATCTCATGACATAGCAAATCACTCTTTGCATTTTAAGCAGACTGGAATATTTAGTAAATAATGAAAATGTTGGATTGTCACTTACAGTAGTATTACTTAAATTTAAGAACGTTGGAAATTCAATTTCTAAAGAATACAAATTGTGATTATCTTCACATTGCAAATAGTCAGGTCCTTGAAACCATAATTTGATATTTGACAGTTCATGAGGGTTAGCCCCTCTTGACAATACATCCGCTGGATTAAATACACCTGCTGTATGATACCATGACATATTTGCAGTTTTTTCTGAAATTTCTTTGACTCTATTTGCTACATAGGCCGGTAGTTTGTGTAAATTAGAATTCAACCATCCTAATACAATTTTTGAATCAGAAAATAATTTAATTGATGTTATATTAGGTAATATTTTAGAAATTTTAAACATTAGTTTGGCTAACAGCAAAGCACTATTTAATTCAAGTTTTGGAACTGTAAGTTTTGAGTTTAAACAACAAATTCTGGATTTTGAACACAACAAGTATGAATGATATTGTTGGCCAATTTTTACTTTTACATAGATACAACATCCATAGGCCTTTGTAGAGGCATCACAGTACCCATACAAAAAACACTCATCTGCTTCCGAGAGTCGCACATTTCGCGGTACTACAAGATCAGACATACCAGAAATATCGTTTTGGAAATCGGACCATACTTTGCTTAAAGTATCAGGTAAGGGTGTATCCCAGTTTAAGTTTGACTGCCAAATCTGCTGAAGAATCAATTTCGCCTTAACAATTATAGGACTAGCAATACCTAAAGGGTCAAAAAATTTGCTGACTGAGCTCAGAACATTCCTTTTTGTTGGTACTTCAGGTGAGGTCACCATGCCACCATCCAGCTTAAATACATCATCCCCAGTATCATATACTAGCCCCAAGGTTTTGACTACAGGTTTGTCCCAATCCAGATCACGCTGAGAAAAACCTATTTTATCCTTTGGTATATCTGACAACAATTGTGAGTGGTTGGATGACCACTTATGTAACTCAAAACTTCCTAGAGCCATCAACTGAATGAGCTCGCCTTTTAATTGGAGAGCTTCTTGATAATTTGAAGCTCCACAAATAACATCGTCTACATAACTCGATGAAATAATGGCCTTACTTGCTAGAGGAAATTCATTTTGATATCTTGTAGCTAGCTCTATTAAGCACCTGGTTGCAAGATAAGTTGAACTTTTCAATCCATAAGTTATTGTTTGCAATTGTAGGCATTGGAGAGGGTGTTCAGGACCGTCCCTCCAGAGTATGTTTTGAAGCACCCTGTATTGAGGTTGCATACCTATTTGTCTAAACATGTAACGCACATCACAAAGTATGGTGACATTAAAAGTGCGAAATTTGATTAAAATGTCAAATAGTTGACTTTGAACCACAGGTCCATTGCATTGTATGTCATTTAAGCTAGGAGAGCCATGACCTTTGGCACTACCATCAAATACTACACGCAGTTTATTTGTTTGTTTGTCTGTGCGCAGTACCGCATGATGAGGTAGAAAATACAGGGGTTGCATATCTGTTGAGTCATTATTCATATTGACTATTTTTGCATGATGTAGTTGTAAATATTCATTAATGAATTCTTTGTATAATTTATAATACAATGGATCTTTAGAAAAGCGTTTTTCTAAATTATAAAATCGTTGCAAGGCAATAGCAAACGAATTTGATGTATTGATGTCACTTGGACTCATTTTGAGTGGCAATCCTACTTCAAAACGATTATTTTTTAAAGTGACAGACTCCTGAAACACCCTCTCACAATGAGTGTGCTCGGGTAATGATTCTAGAAAGACTTCAGGGACATTTTCAGTCTCCCAAAATTTATGTACTGCGTGATCTAGATCTGGACCGACTACTGCATGCAAGGTTGTTGCTACATTACAACAAGGAAATGAGTCACCTGAGATGATGTATCCAAACCTGGTGCTCAGCATAATTGGATCTTGTTGACCTCCTTCTATTTTCCCATCTTGAATTACACGGAAGAAAATGTCTGCACCCAACAGCAAATCAATTTCCCCTGGAACATTGAATTCATTATCAGCAAGAGCAATATTTTTTGGAATCATTAAACTGGTAATTGAAAATTTTCTTTGTGGTAAAGAGGTAGTTATCTGATTCACAACAGAGCATGTGACATTAATTTTAAAATTCTCGACCAATGAATGAACTGTGACATTCAGTGCCTTGTCTATTTTTGTTGTTTGCTCACCCAATGTAAATATGCGCTTCTCACAATCAAAAAGAGGAATACCTAACTTATCTGCTAATTTCTTAGTACAGAAAGATGTTTGACTTGCAGAGTCAAGCAACCCGCGGGCAGCAAACCTTTTCCCATTTATATCAGACACTAACACTTTAGCAGTTGGCAATAAAACTGTTGTTTGAGATTTAGCAGCAAAAGATGTCATTGCATGCTCTTCTATTGGTGTATTCTTTTTGTCCTCTACATGAAGCAAAGTATTATGATCCTTAGACTTGCAAGTGCCACACTTGAAATTGTAACGACAAGGCTTTGAGTGAATACCCAAACATATGGCACAATGTTTGAATTTTTTGACATGCTCAAGCCTCTTATCCACTGACATTAAAACAAATTTAGGACATTTGAACAACCTATGAGAATCACCACAAATATTGCAACTCTTAGAAGCAGCTGACTGACTGGGAGCTGCAGTTCCTACCAAGGTAACAGTACTCTTTGGTTTGGATTTACTGTTTGTCATTGGACTGACTTCCATGGACACGGCACGTTTATCCATAAATTCTAGCAAATCTTTTAAAGATGGAAGCTCATTTGAATAATCCTTTTCAGCATGGAACAACCGTACAGTCAAGGGATCAAGTTTGCGTGTTACAATAGCCATTAAGATTGCATCCCATGTATCAATGGGCTGTTTATGCATCAATGGGCTGTTTAAGGTTTTGTAAAGCAGCTAGGTGCTGTCTAATGTGAGTGACAATATCTCTTAAACCCTTTGCTGTTCCACGCTGAACAGGTGGCATATCTATGAGAGCATTTACATGATTTGAGGTTAATAAATACATATTTGTGTACCTCTTGTTGAGAAGCTGCAACGCTGAATGGTAGGATTCGTTGCTAATAGGCAGTCCTTCTATAATTTGCAGCGGCTCACCTTTGAGCAAGGTCCTTAAATAGTACAACTTCTCAATGGATGAAAGTTTGGAATCCTTGTCGATAACAGCTAAAAAGAGATCCATAAATGGCTGAAAAGCACTAAAATCACTTCCATCATATGTTTGAATGTTTATTGGGGGCAATTTTACTTTATTTGGTGGTTTATCTGGGACACATTTTGCTTCATCAACACACTTTGCTTCATTGGTACTTGTTTTTTGCTTGCAGATTGCTGCGCACAGCTTGAAGTATCGTTCTTCCAACGCTTCAGTCTCATCATCAGATTCATCCATAGTTAAAATTTGCAATTGGATTTCCTGGAACTTGGTGTACTGCTCTCTTAGCGCTTCTTCTCGTAATGTCAATTCATTTTGGTCAATGTCAGTTTTCTTGGACAAGTAATTTTCTAGTCTTGTTATGAAACTCTTGCATTGGCCTCGAGCCGCACGCAACTTCTGCATTTCTTCTTTATTAACTTCCATTGGGTCTTTTTCTTGTGTATCGCACTGAACAATATCGTGCCAAGCTAATTCGTCAGATTCTGCGTTTGTTTCGGCGCTACTTTGCATGACACTATTCTGACATTGACATTTTCAAACGCGATGTACTCGATGAATCGAAACCACAGATCGAAACTGAACGAACGAAGATGGCCGAGTGAATGAAGAGTGCGAGCGAGATGTCTTCACCACACCACGCGCCAACAACGCACCATATGTGCGAGCGAGAACGGTATAGCACGCGCCACAGACACGCGCCAAGCGCCGTTGCGTGCTGGATCTGGATGACTCGATGTAAAAAGAACAAATATGGCGTCCCAAATTTGCAAACTGAATTTTTTATGAAGATGTTTTTTAGGTTTATTTCGATTTATTTATGCGTGCCTGCGCCTTGCCATATGTTTGTTATGATTTTAACGCGAAGTAGCTTTTGTTTATTTGCACTATTTGGTTGCGATGCGAGGTTCACGACTCAACGCACTGAGCACCGGCAAAATTGTAATTAGACTGAATAACACTTTCGGCACCAAAATTATGTTACAGACCGGGAGCTGGTCTGGTTATATTTAAATAAAACTTATTATTTGGTAGTTTACTTGCGTTTATTGAATTTATTTTGGCAAGGCACAAAGGAGCACATACTGTTCACCGGCGGGAAAATTAGCAGAGAGAAATACAATGACATTTTACTTTTTAATACTAGGGCAGAAGTTGCCACACTAAAATATTAAATACAGTTTTGTCTATACTAGATGATTTATGTTGTCTCTAACAGGGCTTGTGTTCTTTTGTATTTTACGCCGACGTAATAAACCAGCCCTTGAGTAATACAGTCCACACTTATTTAACATCCTCTAGGACCCCCACATAAATTGGTCCTAACGCGGAAAAAATCCCGTCGTAGATACGTCTTAGTAACGCGCTTCAATCTCCGTGGACTTTGGTCACGCACTTACGCCACGCGCAGGTTACATAACACTTGCTGACTGGAATCATCGGAAACTGGAAAATTGGATATAAAATACATGGAATCCTATCTGGAAACAGGAGAATCGGATAATAAGAGGAACATTAACCGGAGGAATTAATGAAAGTGGTACAATCGCACACGGTGAGTCCGTTCCAATACGAATCCCTTCATAATTCCTTTCTTCTTTCCATCCTCTTATCATATCCCGTGTCCTTAATTATATCCATATCCATATCCATTTCTTTTTTTTTTCTTAAATTTTTTGGTAAACATTTGTTACTACTTGTGTCTGTCTATGCATTCATTTCTCATGAGTAGCAATTAGGTTATCACCATCTTGTTATAGCTACCTATACATATCCATACTGCACCGATTCAAAGCCGCTTGCTCGTAAACAACACCTGTGTTTCTTTGTTCGCACTGCAAAAGGGCCTCGCAGTACCTATACATACATTTCGGAATAATTACTACAATTAAACGTTGGTAGACACAATATAATATTAGTATGAGTTATTGGCACTAAAGTTTCACGTAATTTCATTACCAAATCAAAATAGTTGCTTGTTTTTTTTAAATCCTCTTATCCTATAAAGATAATACAGTAATCTTTCTGTATATAGTCCTTTAATTTTAAATGAACATTTTTTACTAATTGATTAATACCACATTTCGGATACAAATAATGGCATAAATGACTATTCTCAAAATTATTAATTGCGATTTGTAGTATCCTATTGGCACTGTTGCTGCTGATCATACATATTTTATTCATATTTTGGTTTTGTACTGCATTATTCCGTTTTTCTCTAGGTTTACATTCATTATCTTTAAAATCTTCTTGTTTTTTATTTATATTACTTTCTTTTTCATGTTTTGTTTTTAAATTTTGTTTTTTAGGAGATTGCTTTTCTTTTTAGTAGGTGCTTTCTTTTTGTATGATTTTTATTTTTACCCTGTGTTTTTTCAGATAGTTTTTGTTTTAACAATTCATTCTCTGTTAATAACGACTTGATTGTTTCATTCGCAGAGTTTAATTGAGTTGTGAATTGATTGACTCATTGATTTATCATCACTTTCACAATCAGAAAAGTTTGGTACACTACTGGTGGTGCCATCTAGCGGTGTGTCATTATCATCCAAAGGTGAGAGTGAAGACTTTTTATCCATGTCAGTAGGTATTTTTATGTTCCTAGTTCTTAATGTCACATTTTGATTATCATTGGATGGATTTTTGGAAGTACTTCCTCTGACATCATTAATGCTAACTGGTACTGATAATGACTGACTTCCGCGGACTGGAGTAGTAAGATTTCCCTGTTTCGATACTTTACTAAGACATTCTGGACATCTCCAAGCCTGTTTCCTTTCTGAATTAGCGCCATAGAAAGAGCGATAACGCTGGCTGGTCATATTTAAACATATTATATCATAAGCAGATTTACATATTACACAGCGCAGGTATTCTTTCTTATTTAGTGAGTTAGAACACGCAGCACAGCTTTCCATGTCTATCTTTGATGATGACGATTATGATTGTATTGTAAATATTTAATCATTAATAATTATTGTATGTCCATATGAATGTACACTATTTTGTTTGCCTTATATGTCACGTTTTCTTAAATATCTATGGTCTAAGATGTCAAAGTCAGAATCTTTACGTCAAATGCTTGCCAAATGTCAGATTTCTATTGACTTCACTGACAGTTGACACTCGGGAATATTTGGTCGATGCCGGTGCGATGTTTGTATTTTTTCCTTGTGATTGGTTAAAAATATTCCAAAACAATGAGTATTATTTCAAAAACCTTCGGTTAGTTATAGAACGACAATTTCTTTGTCATTTTAATAGCGCATCTCGATGTATTGGTATACAATTGTGATGTCGTACCTTATCAGCAGGATTTGCAGGTTAATTTTCTCGTCGTACATACACGCGAAACTTAATATTTCCAAATAAATTTCATAAATCAACTGGGAGCTTCAAAATACACGTCTACTTCACACTGACAGTTTTGACATCCTTCTTCTATTCTTCTTCTTCTTATATTTAAGAGCTGGGCTCTTGTCAGTGGAGTGCTTTCCATGTCTCTCTTCCTTCCGCTAAGTTCTTAACCTCTTTATGTTTTCACGTTTAATTTTTCTTTTGTTTGGTCTATAAATTTTTTTCTGAGTTTTCCTACTCCTCTCTTTCCTTCTATTTTTCCTTCCATTATTGTTTTAAAGAACGCATCGTGGCGTAGTAGATGACCGAACATTTTCCCTCTTCTATTTTCTATAATTTGTATTATTTGTCTTTTCTTTCTCACATCCTCTAGTACCTTCTCATTTGTTTTTGACGTGACAACGTCTTAAATTAGGTTGCGGCTGGGAGTCACTTATGAAAAAGTGTAACGCTCGGTAACGTTACGATGAGTCACCGAACGAGAGAGAGGCCCGCCGAATGCCTTGCGTCTCTCTCCCACTCAACTATGATCGCGTTGTCACGTAAAACTTTCGCCCGTATACCGACTTTACAGGCAACCAATTTTTTTTCTGTCCAACTTATTTTTTCATTCTCCTTCAGCGCCACATTTCAAATGCTTCTAATCTATCTCTATCTTTTTTGGTCATCGTCCACGTTTCACATCCATACAAAGCAGTGCTCCATATAATTTTTTTAATAAATCTTTTTCGTAAACTTTCTTAATACCAGAACAAAATATATATTTTTTACTCTTAAATGTACTTTTTGCAATAGCAATCCTCTTCTTAATATCTTCTGAGCATCTTGCCTCTTCGTTGATAAATATTTAAAACTTTGAACTTGGTCTATTGTTTTATTATTAGGTTGGATATTTTTAATTACTGGACCTGACTTTGAGACAATTAAGGACTTGGTTTTATTTATGTTTATACTCAATTTATATTCTTTAAAATATTGTTCATTGCTTCTATTAACTTTTCTAACTGTTGAGAACTGCTTCCAAGGGCTGCTATGTCATCTGCAAATCTTATAAAATGTATCTTTTCTCCATTAATACTAACTCCTCCTATATCTTTGTCTTTGATTTAAGATATTGCTGCTTCTATAAATAGATTGAATATCAGTGGAGGAAGTGGGCAACCCTGCCTCACTCCCTGTCGTATTTTAGCCTGTCTTTTTTCATTATTACTGTCTATTATTGTCTCTTGTTCTTGATACAGTTCTTTGATTATTCTCCTGTCTCTGTAGTCTATGCCAGCATTCTTAAGTGCCTTCATCATTAGTTTCCAATTTACTTTATCGAATGCTTTCTCTAAATCTATAAACGCAATATGTGTTTCTAAACCAAGTTCCAATCTTCTTTCTATTATAATTCTAAGTGCTAAAACTGCTTCTCGAGTGCCTTTGTTTTTGCGAAAACCATATTGGTCGTTGCCTATTATATTTTCTACTTTAGGTCGGATTCTATTTTGTATTATTTTTATCAATATTTTTTATGCTTGTGTAATTAAACTAATCGTTCTTTATTCTTCACATCTTTTCGTATTTGTTTTTTTTTTGGTATCGTAACGGTTCTACTTATTTTAAAATCATTTGGTATTTTTCCTGTTTTATATATTTCTTGTATTAATTTAAATATCTCGTTTATGAGTGTGTGACATTTAATATATTTATTAAGTTCTATTTGTATTCCATCTACTCCAGCGGCCTTGTTATTTTGTAAACTATTGAGTGCAAATTCAAATTCTTCGCGCGTTATTTCAGGCCCAAACTCGTTTTCTTCTAACCTATTTTCATCTTCTATATCCTCATCACACAAACCTTCTCCTTCATAAAGTTTTTCTATATATTTAACCCATCGTTCTACTATTTCTCTATCATCTATTAATATTTTATTGTCTTCATTTAAAATAACTGTACTTTTTGTTTTATGGTTTGTTTTTAATTTTTTTATGATGCGATAATATATCTTCTATTCTATAAGTCGCTATTCTTATATATATACCAATTACAGGTGCACACAGTATTTACAACAAATTCGTATTTCTATTACTAATACAATCACTAATACTAATAATTAGTAGAAATATATAAAATTATGAAACTAGGATTATAACTCTGGGGACCCAAGCATCTGTGTGATATTTGTTTTAAACTTAGTTAATGAGTCATGGAAAACATTTAAACATGACAAGTTTTTTTGTGGTCATTGTATTTTGCACAGCATCAGGTGGCAGGAGCGTTTCGACCAACATTGGTTTTAGACCGCGGGAGAGCAAAAGTTTTTTTTATTGGGTGGCGAGGCAAACGAGGTGGAACATAGATTGCGATGCTTTTCGTGAGATCTTCACAATGCAAATTACCATTGAGAAGCCTGTGTAAAAACGATAGGTCGCAGATTATCCGTCGTTGACGCGAAGATTGAATTTTAAAGAAATTCAGTCGATCGTTGTAAGTAGTTCTGTGCGATATACCACGTGATATAAATGCAAGATGTCTGGTAAAAGCGCGCTGTATATTTTCTATGCGTTGAGAGTGGACTGCGTATAAGGGGTTCCATGCAACACTTGTGTATTCTAATATGCTTCTTACCAACGTGTTAAACAAAATTATACGTACTGTGACTGAACGAAAGCCCTTTGTCGTTCTCTTTATAAATCCCAACAGGCCTGCAGCTTTCTTCACTATACTGTCGACATGTGGCACAAAACTTAGCTTTCTATCTAATATTAAGCCTAAATCGCGAATCTCATTGACTTTATTTAAGGTAACGCCGTCTATATAGTATTTGGAAGGAAAGATTCTCTTTTTTTTAGTAAGTTTAATGTGATGGCACTTCTTGACATTTAATCTCATTTGGTTAGATTTGCACCAACTATTGATACTATTTAGATCCTTTTGGAGGAGATCCATGTCTTGATGAGAATCAACAATACGATAATTTTTTAAATCATCAGCGAATAGGTAGAATTTACTGTGTTCAATGTGTGTTGCAATATCATTAATGAATATAAGGAAAAGCGTAGGACCCAAATGAGAACCTTGAGAAACTCCTGAGGTTGCATAATATTGTTGAGAATTAAAACCGTTGACCACAACATGCTGAGGTCTCTTACTTAAGTAGGATTCGAACCAATGTAATAGTGCGCCATCTATGCCGTGTGCTTTCAGTTCTAAAACAAGCAAGGTGTGGCTAACTTTGTCAAACGCACTACTGAAGTCTGTATATATTACATCTGTTTGTTTAGTACTATCTACATTCTTTGCAACCTCAGATATAAATGATGCCAGATTAGTTTCAGTAGAGCGGCCCTTCCTGAATCCATGCTGACGATCAGATAGGATGTTATCCACATACGCACTCAGTATTGGGTTTATGGACTCAAACAATTTCGAGAATATTAATAGAATAGAAATGGGGCGATAGTTTTCAACATGAGAAAGAGCAACTTTTTTGTGAATAGGAATAATTTTTGCTTTCTTCCACTCGTCGGGAAATACGCCATCTCGTAGGGATCGGTTAAATATCAAAGTAAAAGGTAACGATATTAAAGATCTACACCTTTTAATAAAAATGGGCGGTATTCCGTCAGGGCCTGGGCCTTTATGAATATCAATATGTTTGATTTTATGTGCTATGTCAGATTCTACAAATTGCACGTTCGATAAATAATTATTGTGATGTGGTGTTTTAGTAGGGACCGAGATCGTTGCTTGATTGTCAGAGGTAAAAATAGAGGCGAAGTGTTGAGCGAAAAGATTTGCAATATCGAGTCCGGAACTTGCAGTGTTGTCGTTTAATTTTAATTCCGATAGAATAGTAGACGAGTTACAGCGCTTTTCATTGACAAATTGCCAGAAGGACTTAATATTACGAGGTATGTTGACAATAACAATGATCAATAAATTTATGACAACGATTACGCAGCAGATCATATTCTAATTTATCGCGGGGATTACCATATCTACGGTATAATTTTCTCAATGTAACTTTCTCTGACAGCAATATAATCAAATCATTATTAAACCACCTGGGGTATTTAGATAATTTAGGACTACGCTTTGGCACAGACTTCTCAATTTCATTATATAATATTTTGTAGAATACACATACCATTTCGTTAACATTTTTGCAATCATGAAATTTTTTACGCCAATCAATGAGTTTTGGATTTTTTATTATTTTGCTGTAATTTGCTTTATAATAGTTAAAATCCGGATGTTTAGATTGAGAGCAGGTTATTACTGGGCATTGAATTGAGATTGCTAAATTAGGGTGTTTTGGATCAAGTTTACTTAGTAGATCTAGAGGTTCAAATACTCGTGTGAGAGGGAAATTTGTTATAACAAGATCTAGGTAGTATGAATCACAATTAGGCCTGTCATTAATTTGTTTTAGATTATTAATAGACAAAAAATCAACAAGTGCATATCCCAAACCACAGTTATAATTAGAGGGTTCCATTCCATTTCAAAAAATTGAAATCACTAACTAATACTGTGTTTTCAACATGATTCATTACATCGTTAACATTATCTTAAAAGTACGTTAGAGTATTTAGTTTTAATGGTGGAGGGAGATACACAGCGCAGATTGTAATATCCAAAACTTTATTCTCTATCGGTATCTTTACAAAAACCCACAGGTCTTTTTTCGTTTGTTTTTATCGGTTAATAAAGCATAGAGCTTGATTTCATGTGTACAAACTGTATTTCGAACGTTTGGTTCTCGGCACGGCGCGGCTGTTACGTAATTCGCGTACAACGTGTTAAAAACGTAATTGCCCGATTAAATCGGAAGTCTTGGTTTGAACTATAATTAACTAAACTATTGTTTGTGACATTTTTGTAACTATTGATATAATAAAATAAATAAAAAGCCTTTTATTTCTTACATGCTTACATAAATATTTCACGCAACAGGTAAAAATAATGGTATTAGAATCTTTGATTAGAAATATAATGAATTCGCTAGTCAATTAAATTAAATTATAAATTGGAAATTATATATTTACATTGAATTACATTTAAAGTAATAATTAAATTAAAAATAACCATTACTTTGAAAACAGTAATAACACGGATATTAATTGTTTTCAAATTTTTTCATGCAAGAACCCCTCTTGCAAGGGTGAAGGCCTCCTCCAGACTGCTCCAGCGTTCCCTGTCCTTAGCTATGACCATCCATTTCCTTCCGATTATTTTTGAAATGTCCCTCATGCCAACGAGTTACAGGTTTCCCTCTCTATCTAACTCCTATTGGCCCAGACCACTTTGTGAGTTTTTTCGTCCAGCGGTGTTCTTCCATTCTGGCTAAGTGACCCGCCCACCTCCATTTAAGCTTCAGTGAGAAGTTGAGAACATCTGTCACTTTCGTTATATTTCTTATAGTGGTATGAAGTATTTTCTGAATTTTTCTTATGTTAGTTATACTTCGCTCCATGCTGCGTTGGCAAGACCTTACTTTTGTTTTAACCTTTTTAGTGAATTTCCACGTTTGACATGCATAAGTAATAGATGGTAGTAAGTAGACAGGTATCTAATAACTTTTTCTTTATTTTTACAGGCGTATTGCCCTTTAAAATTTCTTTGAAGCTCCAGATTTTTTTCCATGCAGCAGATGTTCTTCTGTCTATCTCTATTTCATCGGAGTTATTTTGAAACGAAATTTCTTTTCCGAAATATATGTACGAGTCTATGTATTCCAGAGATTTGTTTTCTAGTATGACAGGAACTCTCACATGGTTTGTCATGATCTTAGTTTTATTTAAATTGATTTCTAGTCCAGCATCTTTGCTACATTTTTGCAACGAATTTACCATTAATTCCATCTCTTTTGGGTTATCTGATAACAAGACGATATCAGCGATCAGTGAGGCTAAACGCGTTTAACAATCTGAACGTCCGGTATTGGCCGTTTAACGCTTCTAAACGCGTTCAATCAAACAAATGTCAAGTCAATGCCGAGATTTGACAACTTTGATTGACAATATTGACATAGCCTATCTATGTCAATATTGTCAATCAAAGTTGACAAGTCCATACTTTTTAATTTACGTTCCGTTCCTTCGCGATTCTTTACCGGTTTTGAATCAATGAGTTTTGCTTATCCGTTATTCATATTTTCTGCGTGAAATGAAAACTATCAAATGAATTTTACTGTAATCTGTGCTTTTTTGTCTATGAGTTTAGGTGAACTTCGTTTTCGTAAACGCGATCAAAAATTTGCTCCGAATTGACGGTGAAATTCATTTGAAGTTGATCGAGATCAAATCAAACATTTGAACTCAGTTATGTTAAACTCAGTTTTGCTAAACTCGTTTATCAATGAAAACGATGAAATCGGCCCTAAGACCTTATATAGGGTGGTTGCAGTGCTGCATTTGGTATGTTTGTGTGTTTTTTTGTATGTTTGACGGAAAGTGGTCAAAGAGGTAGGTGCCTAATTTGGGACGCCACATGCGTAAGTACCTCTGCTGCTTCTCACTCACCCCACACAACCCAGAAGGCATGGTCCGCTGCAGAATCTGCCGCAAAAATTAAACACTCTAAGTACAGTCGTTTTGGGTAACTTTGAATTGCGGTTTAACTTTAAATAAAATTGTGAAAAAGATTTATCAATTTATTCCATGGAAACTTTTTGATGTTTCAATGTCGGAACTGCGTTAAACGGATAACCAAAATGTTTTTGTTGCAAACGAGATGAAAAAAATTAAATATACAAAAATATTTTAAACAGGTATGTTTTGATGTTTATATTTAAAATGTAGTTTAAATATTACTAATTTTATACCATAATCCTTATTTGATGGTAAATATTGCATAAAACTGATTAAGTTTTGACGACGATCAAAATCGAAGTAATTTGGGTAACATTGAATGGTTCAAAGTTAACTCGCTTCATCTAAAATATTGTTTTGGATAACTTTGAATACGTACATATATAATGTTGCTCTGTTCTGTTTTAAAATTTCCCTTTTACAGCTGTAATACAAATTATATGCCCCGAAAAACTCAAAAAGTAAACCCCGGCATTAGGAGATATGGGTTAAAAAGTAATTATACTCCTGAAACCATCGAAGAAGAATTCGTTCTGGTGCAATGTCTAGACTCGCTGCTTCAGTTTTAAAAATAACCCGCCGAGACTTTTTTACCAATTGAAAAGTAAACATACTAAACCAGTCGGTAAACCTGTTACTTTTAGTAAAGACGAAGAAACTAGCTTCAAGACCCATTTGTTGCTGATAAGCGATCTAGGCATACTTAAAAGCATGATGGACTTCAGATATGTAGTAATAATTACCTAGACAGCAATAATATAACAAAGCCCCAATTTAAAAATTACCTGCCTGGTTATGAATGGGGTGTGTTGTTCTTAGAAAGAAACCCAGAATTAAAAGCAAAAATAGCTCATAACATATCCCGAAAGAGGGCTCAAGTCACCCGAGAAATGGTCGAGAATTTCTTTGAATATATCAAAACGGAACCAGAAGGTGTCTCTCCAGAAAATGTATATATAGGCTGGCTGCCGGCTATATAACGCAGAGCGAGCCCATAAGATAGATAGATAAAAAAATCATTTATTTGCAGCTATAACACACATAAATATAAAAACTATACAAAAGACAAAAATTAAACGCAGACACAAAAAAAAAAAATGTGTGCTATAGCAATACAAAAAGGCCACAGCTCAGTGGTAATATTGCCCGGGAGCAATACACAGATTTTCAGCTGTGACCTGAGGAGATGTGTGGTGCGGATACAATACTAAATGTTATAGTAAAAAAAAGGCTATGTGTATTTTTATATAAATAAATAGTGTGATAGAATAAATTGATAACTTTAAATAAATATAATAAATTATAAATTGCATTGGCGTTATGGTAATGGTTGATGACAATGGCACAATGCCCATCATACGACTAGGTCTTGCAGAGTGTGGGGATATAAAATAGGTGCACAGATACAACCGAGGTAGTCCTTCAGTGACAGCTGTCGCCGGTAGCTGTACCGGCGACGTGTTGGGTTATTAATCTTTTGTATTTTTTTTTGTGTAGATATACTTTATTGTACCAAAATCACACTTATACATACAACATATTATAAAAGAAAATAAAAATGAAATATAAATATTAATCAAAAATCCCGCCCCGGATTGTCCCCGGTTCAAAGGTACCCATTACGCTAGCTGCGTTGCCTCTCTGGATAGCAATGGATATCCTTTGAACCAGGTACCATCCTGAACGTTGGTCATAACCGCGGTCCCGTAAACGGCGGCCTATCTTACTAATGAAGCTTTTAGCTTCAGGGCACCAAGGGCCAGCCGTTTCCACAGCGACTGGAACAAATTCATATAAAGACGTTAAATTAGAATATTTAGTGCATTTTGTCCAGCCGCCGCACGCGCTGCTGCCCCAGGTGTGCGTACACAACTATTCAGAATTTCAGATAGGACGCCGCGTAGGTACTCACGCACGTTGCATCCCACAACAAACAGCGTCCGCTCTGCCACGGGATAAGAGTCAGGCCATCTGGACGTTTTCCATCTGTTCTGGAGAGTCCTGGAGGTTCTAGTTGACACGGGACATTTGCCAAAATAAGTGCTCTTCTAATTATATCATTAATTGCATTGTGTCGAGACAAACGTCCAGCACAACGCAAGCAACTCAATCCATGAAGACCGTCTGCCTTTACCGTACTCCCACATACACAACGATGAGGCTCACACACCGAACAACCTAACCTCAAGGCTACCGATACCCTAAGTGAATCGTTGTCCAGGAATGTGCCTAAATGAGAAGAAGGTAAAGCGTGCAGCCAAGCACCTGATTCCGGTTCAGCACAAGCCTTTATGCGTGCTAAACTAGAATTATTAGCCCCGTTTTCTAACTCCTTCCGCAATACTAAAGAACCTTCCTCATCCCAAAGTTTCTGCACATAAGGCTTCGCTGGAACAGTTGCATTTGGATACCTGCTTAACCAGACATTCAAAGCATCACTCTCATAGGGCAAAATCAATCCGTCACCATCAATGGAGTGATGGGGTTTCTGTCAAAGAAAAGATGACTATCTTTTGTATATCTAATAAGTGATTACGAAACCTTGTTTTAAAAGATAGAATAGATTTATATAGCCTTATTGGAGGTGGTATATTAATCCAACATTTTGTCGCCTGATATCTGTCACAAAACAGCTGCTTTCAGGGGAAGCTGCCCCTGAAAGCAGCTGTTTTGTGACGATATACGAGAAGTGGTGGACGACAAGATCTGGCATTAGGGTTAGGATTAAACTTAATCTTCGTATATAAATATTCTGGAGTTCTATGCTTTATCACTCCAAACAACAGTGTTGCTAGATGAAGTTGCCTACGCGAGGCCATATTTAGCATTGAAGCATCGTTCAAATACGGCGTGATATGACTACGAGGCGAAACATTGTAGCAAAATCTACAACACGCGTTTTGAACTCGCTGGATAAGACGCTGAGACCGCTCTAGAATTCGAGGTCCGTAAACTGTATCGCCGTAATTGAGTCGCGATAAGATCAAGGATTCACAAAGACTAACACGCACCTGCTCCGTTAGCAAGTTCCGTATTTTATACAAAATTTTTAGACGGAAGAAACAATTTCTAACAATATTGCTAACATGATTCTCGAACCTAAGCTCACCGTCCATTAAAATGCCCAGATTTTTGGCCTTACCTACTCTATCTATCGCTGTACCTAACATCGTAATAATCGGGTTTTGGTCGGCTATTTTAGCAATTTGCGTATTTGAACCAAAAATTATGACTTTTGATTTGGCGGGGTTGAGGACAAGAGAATTTTTAGTGGACCAAAGCCGCAATACTCTTCAGATTTTCGTTGATTTTTCGGGCCGCTTCACAGATATGTTCAGGTGTATCAGATATGTATATCTGGACATCGTCTGCATAACTGTGGTATTTACAATGTTTTATCACTTTGAAGAGATCAGCAGTGTAAATAATAAAAAGTAGCGGTCCGAGTATAGATCCCTGCGGAACTCCGCGATTTAGAGGTCGTGGTTGAGAAATAAGGCAAGAACCATCATCTCGCGCAAGTTTCACTCTCTGAGACCGTCCACTTATGTAACTATTAAACCACAATACTGATTGGCGGTCGAGGCCATAGTAAGAAAGTTTGGAGATGAGAAGAGGCGTCTCAAGACTATCAAAGGCACGAGAATAGTCCAGTAAAGTCAGACAAGTGCCACGTTCGTTATCCTGTTCAGCAAAAATATTGTCTATGACATCCATTAGCGCAGTTTGGGTTCCACGGCCTTTACGGAATCCAGATTGGAATATCGGTAAAATATTATTCGCCTCAATATAACTGGACAGCTGGTAGTGTGCAGCCTTTTCCAAGACCTTCGAGAGAAAAGCTAATAAGCTAATTGGTCTAAGAACGGCTAGATCCGTCGGATTATTCGTCTTTGGTATCGGTATTACTATCGCTTCCTTCCACTGTGGAGGAAAACAACCCGTGAGAAGAGAGGTGTTAATAATCTTCGTAATGACACTGAGAGTAGTTGGAAGTGTAACGAGAATCATGTCCCTGCTGATGCCATCATGACCAGCCGCATTTGAATCAATTGATATTATAAAGGAGACCATTCAGGCGCCATACATTTTTGGGTCCACATGTCAAACTCTGGCTATGGAGGCGGCCAAGATTTCTATTGTTAGTACTACTAATGGCGATCATTTGTTAGTATGGCATGAAACCTGTGGGGTTATTCCACAACTTTTTATTTCCAATTAAAGATTTATTTCTTTCATACTTTTTTTCCAAGTGCCGGCCAGTCTCCGGCGATGCACTAGGTTGTTAGCACTAGTGACGGTGAGCAATTATTACTATGACATTAAAAGTGTAGGGTTATTCCACAACGATTTATGGGCTTTTGAAAAGTGAACTTTTCACACATTTAAAAAAAAAGTGCCGGCCAGAAGGCGGCCACAATTCCAATTGTTAGCATTACTAATGGCGATCATTTGTTAGTATGGCATGAAACCTGTAGGGTTATTCCACAACTTTTTATTTCCAATTAAAGATTTATTTCTTTCATACTTTTTTTCCAAGTGCCGGCCAGTCTTCGGCAATGCACTAGGTTGTTAGCACTAGTGACGGAGAGCAATTATTACTATGACATTAAAAGTGTAGGGTTATTCCACAACGATTTATGGGCTTTTGAAAAGTGAACTTTTCATACATTTAAAAAAAAAGTGCCGGCCAGAAGGCGGCCACAATTTCAATTGTTAGCATTACTAATGGCGATCATTTGTTAGTATGGCATGAAACCTGTGGGGTTATTCCACAACTTTTTATTTCCAATTAAACATTTATTTCTTTCATACTTTTTTTCCAAGTGCCGGCCAGTCTCCGGCAATGCACTAGGTTGTTAGCACTAATGACGGTGAGCAATTATTACTATGGCATTAAAAGTGTAGGTTATTCCACAACGATTTATGGGCTTTTGAAAAGTGAACTTTTCACACATTTAAAAAAAAAGTGCCGGCCAGAAGGCGGCCACAATTCCAATTGTTAGCATTACTAATGGCGATCATTTGTTAGTATGGCATGAAACCTGTGGGGTTATTCCACAACTTTTTATTTCCATTTAAAGATTTATTTCTTTCATACTTTTTTCCCAAGTGCCGGCCAGTCTCCGGCGATGCACTAGGTTGTTAGCACTAGTGACGGTGAGCAATTATTTTTATGACATTAAAAGTGTAGGGTTAATCCACAACGATTTATGGGCTTTTGAAAAGTGAACTTTTCACACATTTAAAAAAAAAGTGCCGGCCAGAATGCGGCCACAATTTCAATTGTTAGCATTACTAATGGCGATCATTTGTTAGTATGGCATGAAACCTGTGGGGTTATTCCACAACTTTTTATTTCCATTTAAAGATTTATTTCTTTCATACTTTTTTCCCAAGTGCCGGCCAGTCTCCGGCGATGCACTAGGTTGTTAGCACTAGTGACGGTGAGCAATTATTTTTATGACATTAAAAGTGTAGGGTTAATCCACAACGATTTATGGGCTTTTGAAAAGTGAACTTTTCACACATTTAAAAAGAAAGTGCCGACCAAAAGGCGGCCACAATTCCAATTGTTAGCATTACTAATGGCGATCATTTGTTAGTATGGCATGAAACCTGTGGGGTTATTCCAAAACTTTTTATTTCCATTTAAAGATTTATTTCTTTCATACTTTTTTCCCAAGTGCCGGCCAGATTCCGGCGATACACTAGGTTGTTAGCACTAGTCACGGTGAGCAATTATTTCTATGGCATTAAAAGTGTAGGGTTATTCCACAACGATTTATGGGCTTTTGAAAATAAATCTTTAAATGGAAATAAAAAGTTGTGGAATAACCCCACAGGTTTCATGCCATACTAACAAATGATCGTTATTAGTAATGCTTACAATTGGAATTGTGGCCGCCTTCTGGCCGGCACTTTTTTTTTAAATGTGTGAAAAGTTCACTTTTCAAAAGCCCATAAATCGTTGTGGAATGACCCTACACTTTTAATGCCATAGTAATAATTGCTCACCGTCACTAGTGCTAACAACCTAGTGCATCGCCGGAGACTGGCCGGCACTTGGGAAAAAAGTATGAAAGAAATAAATCTTTAAATGGAAATAAAAAGTTGTGGAATAACCCCACAGGTTTTATGCCATACTAACAAATGATCGCCATTAGTAATGCTAACAATTGGAATTGTGGCCGCCTTCTGGCCGGCACTTTTTTTTTAAATGTGTGAAAAGTTCACTTTTCAAAAGCCCATAAATCGTTGTGGAATAACCCTACACTTTTAATGCTAAGTAATAATTGCTCACCGTCACTAGTGCTAACAACCTAGTGCATTGACGAAGACTGGCCGGCACTTGGAAAAAAAGTATGAAAGAAATAAATCTTTAATTGGAAATAAAAAGTTATGGAATAACCCTACAGGTTTCATGCCATACTAACAAATGATCGCCATTAGTAATGCTAACAATTGAAATTGTGGCCGCCTTCTGGCCGGCACTTTTTTTTAAATGTATGAAAAGTTCACTTTTCAAAAGCCCATAAATCGTTGTGGAACAACCCTACACTTTTAATGTCATAGTAATAATTGCTCACCGTCACTAATGCTAACAACCTAGTGCATCGCCGGAATCTGGCCGGCACTTGGGAAAAAAGTATGAAAGAAATAAATCTTTAAATGGAAATAAAAAGTTGTGGAATAACCCCACAGGTTTCATGCCATACTAACAAATGATCGCCATTAGTAATGCTAACAATTGGAATTGTGGCCGCCTACTGGCCGGCACTTTTTTTAAATGTGTGAAAAGTTCACTTTTCAAAAGCCCATAAATCGTTGTGGAATAACCTTACACTTTTAATGCCATAGTAATAATTGCTCACCGTCACTAGTGCTAACAACCTAGTGCATCGCTGGAGACTGGCCGGCACTTGGGAAAAAAGAATGAAAGAAATAAATCTTTAAATGGAAATAAAAAGTTGTGGAATAACCCCACAGGTTTCATGCCATACTAACAAATGATCGCCATTAGTAATGCTAACAATTGGAATTGTGGCCGCCTTCTGGCCGGCACTTTTTTTTTAAATGTGTGAAAAGTTCACTTTTCAAAAGCCTATAAATCGTTGTGGAATAACCCTACACTTTTAATGCCATAGTAATAATTGCTCACCGTCACTAGTGCTAACAACCTAGTGCATTGCCGGAGACTGGCCGGCACTTGGAAAAAAAGTATAAAAGAAAT
The DNA here is from genome assembly GCA_963555685.1 of Acrobasis consociella. Classification (NCBI taxonomy): domain Eukaryota; kingdom Metazoa; phylum Arthropoda; class Insecta; order Lepidoptera; family Pyralidae; genus Acrobasis; species Acrobasis consociella. The sequence goes on from OY743127.1 coordinate 7,059,047, forward strand.
AAATGTTTAATTGGAAATAAAAAGTTGTGGAATAACCCCACAGGTTTCATGCCATACTAACAAATGATCGCCATTAGTAATGCTAACAATTGAAATTGTGGCCGCCTTCTGGCCGGCACTTTTTTTTAAATGTATGAAAAGTTCACTTTTCAAAAGCCCATAAATCGTTGTGGAATAATCCTACACTTTTAATGTCATAGTAATAATTGCTCACCGTCACTAATGCTAACAACCTAGTGCATCGCCGGAATCTGGCCGGCACTTGGGAAAAAAGTATGAAAGAAATAAATCTTTAAATGGAAATAAAAAGTTGTGGAATAACCCCACAGGTTTCATGCCATACTAACAAATGATCGCCATTAGTAATGCTAACAATTGGAATTGTGGCCGCCTACTGGCCGGCACTTTTTTTTTAAATGTGTGAAAAGTTCACTTTTCAAAAGCCCATAAATCGTTGTGGAATAACCCTACACTTTTAATGCCATAGTAATAATTGCTCACCGTCACTAGTGCTAACAACTTAGTGCATCGCCGGAATCTGGCCGGCACTTGGGAAAAAAGTATGAAAGAAATAAATCTTTAAATGGAAATAAAAAGTTGTGGAATAACCCCACAGGTTTCATGCCATACTAACAAATGATCGCCATTAGTAGTACTAACTATTGACTTCATGGCCGCCTGACAGCTCGAACTTTGACTTTGGGCCCAATTTGAATTTTCTCCTTTAGCAATGTCATTTTCAGATACAGAATTAAATTGAAATATTTAATTATTAAAACGATTAAACTCATAAAATGTTAAATTGAATAAATTATTGTTATTAATTGTGTTGGGAATATTTAAAAAATGATTATTAATGTCATCAGGATTATCAAAATGTTTGGGTAAAGAATCACTTTTACTCGGGTCAATTAGAATTTTCTCTTTCAAATTCCTCCAGAAGGCTTTACTGTTATTAATTTTAGAATAAACGTGGTGATTAAAATACGCAATTTTTTCATTTGCAATACTGTTTCGAACCAGTTTTTTCAGATCAGAATAAGAGGCCGATACTCGTTCGGGTATCCGCCTGGGTCGCTTGGATCAAAAGTCTAAGTACGATCAGGTTTTCCCTTTCCTCTCCCCTTCCGTCCCCCGCGGCCGCATGGATCGAAAGTCTGAGTACGGTCAGGGTTCCCGAATACCCCTTCCAACCCGCCGCGGCCGCTTGGATCAGATATCTGTGTACGGTCCGGGACCCGTCTCAACTCCCCTCCTGTTCCGTCCGTTTTGTGGTCGTCCGTGACACCCCCTCTCGCCCCCCGTGTGAGGGAACGCCGCGACGCCGACGTTCTCCTGCGCGTCTCGCGTACCCCTTCAGGGTAGATTGCCTGAGCAACCCTTCGTTGCCTTGCTTCCTGTCGGGTGGCCACTACCCCGTGCGCCATACCAACCCCTATTCGTCCTCCACGTTAGGGGTAGGTGTCCCGACGCTGACGTGCCCGCGCACGCTAAGCGATACCGTTGGCGAGTGTACCTCCTGTACCCCGCACCTCGCGTCCTCGAGCGCCTTGCCACGACCCCACCGTAAAACCACGGTAGGGGTGGCACCCCCACGACGCCCGCGTGCGTCCGTCGATACCGTTCCGTCCGGCAGGCCCGTCCGTGCCCTGCCCCCCCGTCTACCGCCCGCGCACCCCTTATCCGGCACCCCCATGTGCATCCCGTTCCTTTAGGGTGCGCCGACGCACCGTCTACCCCATTTTCAATTGGGTAGTGCGCCATCTCGTTTGTAGCTGTGCCCCGACAAGCGTTCCGTACCGTACCGTATTTGCTCTCGGGAATTGCATAGGCGACTGGAGATAGGCAACTTGTAAATCTAGATTTATGACAGTTTAGGCTAGGTCTAGGTTAAGCTCTGATATGCAAAACATGTAAATAAAGAATTGTAACCGTTGGTATAGTTAGTTTCAAACACACCCATCCCGGTAGGTTACCTCATTAGAACCTCCAGACCCTTGTCATACCAGGATGGTAACAGGGGTCTGCTCAATTTATGTTGATGACAGCGTCCAGAGGTTCGATTCCCGAAAACGCTTCATCACAGATAAATACATATGCTATACGATAGTAAAAGTTTCATAACTGTATGTTATGTAATATTTGAGATATAACGAAATTAAAGATTGCAAGCTCGCAGGTGGGCGAGAGGCAGAGTATACGCCCGCGCGACTATAAATATAGCGAGGTTAACCCGCAGAAGTCAGTCCGCCGCCTCGGGCGCCGCCGCTGCCGCTAGCGGTGAGCTGCCCCGCGAGTCTCGCGACCCCTCGGTCACAACCGCGTCGCGCGTAAGGAAGGGGTTCCGCGTCGTCGAACACGTTGAGGCCTGGCGGCACTCAGTCCGTCCATTCCAGCGCGTCGTCGCGCAGAAGATTATTAGAAGAACTGGACGTATAAGAAAAAATGGCGGAGTCAAAGAAAAAGCAAGCGCAGGCAGAAGAGGAGCTACATAAGATACGTCTGCAGCGTTTCAGCTGAAGAGGTCGAAAAATACTATGAAGAAAGAGGCAAGACATGTAAAGGGCAAAAGGAACAGGAAAGCGGCGGGCAAACAAAAAACGAGGAAGACCCCAAGGTTCTAAGAATAAAAAAAGAAGATGATTCCTAATGACCAGATTAATAGGAGAGAAGTAGAAGATACAAATACTGAAAAAAATTGGAACAATGAGTCTCAAGAAACTGAAAGAGAAGAAATATTAGTAGAAGCTTTAGTTCACCAACCTCCTCTTCTGAAACTCACCAAAACATCTACTGGTGAAGTAAACAATACTTTTGAAAATGAAGTTGAGGCAGAAGATGTGGGCAAGGAAATAGAAGCTGTAAATTAAGAAAGTCCTGACTTAGCCATAGGTAACGAAGTAGTTTTAATAGATGAAGAAGTAGAAATTATAGAAGAATATATAGTAGATAAAACAAGTGGGGATTTACAGATTGTGACGCCTGAGAAGTATGCAGGCAAGGAAGACATAAAGAAAATAAAAGAGGGTACATATTGTATCTTTAGAGAAGAGGGTAGTTTGTTCCCAGGAAGGATATAAAAATTAGGCAGTTACAAGTCTCTGCGCTCCAAAAAAACTTTTAGGTGGTTGGTCTTGGCCCTCCAAAGTTGATATTTGTCAAATCGATGAGACCAACGTAATAAGTATTATAAAACAGGAACAGTTATCCAATAAGGGTGGCCAAATTTACATTGACGATGATAATCTCTTCATGGAATGGGGTGAATGATTTTGTTTAAGTGAAAATTTGTTAAAGAGAATGTTACTAGTAATTAAGATTTTGATCTCATTTGATAGCCATATAAACGTATAATTTATTTTGTTACACACTTGTTCTCTATTTTATCTCGATTTAATAAATAATTATTTAAAAAAAAAACGATATTTTTTTCAACCATATTGGTCCACTTTGATTCATACTTATGGCAAGCCCAAGCTATCTATCATATCTCTGTATCTATCACATTTATCTGTCAGTGCCAGATGACATTTTATAAATTAGTTTTTTTAAATAAAAATAAATAATTTAATCTATTTTCTAATATCAAAAGTTTTTACATCCTAAAAAAATTATATTCAAAGTTACCCAAAACTCATTTTAACTTAGAATTTTTGGGGTAAATTGGGGTAATAGACATGACGAATGAAAAAAAATATGGTCCATCGGTTAGATTATTAAAAAATATTGTACACGTATTTTTTCATTTCTCTGAGAAACCAAAAATGACAAAGATACAACACATTGAAATTTCGCGTAACGTCACACTTAAGCACGATTTTTACTTAAGTGTGACGTCGCAAGCCCCCACTCCGGAACTTTGACGCTCCGTATCTTTGTGAATTTTTACTCTTTTGGTAAACTGAAAAATACGGGTCCATTATTTTTGGATAATCTAAAAGATGGACTAATTACAATCATACTTTTCGGACCCTGTCATCACCCCGTCGTTTCTCAGAATAGGGGTATTCTGATGATTCCTTTGTAAATTTATAACTTAACAAAATTAAACCAACTCAAAAGGACACAATTTGTTCAATAAAATAAATGTGTAATAAATATAGATAAGATAGTAATATTAAAAAAACTAAAAAATATTCAAAGTTACCCAAATTGTCTGTATGCTAAGTTGTCTCAATACATTTTCATACCTTTTGCGGTAGAAACTGGCGGACCTTGGTGCGAAAAGGGGAAAAATAATATCACGAATTTAGGGCGACGCCTGCACGACAGCGGAGGTGATCCCCGCTCCGGAGCTTACCTCACGCAACACATCGCCCTAGCCATTCAGCGAGGCAACGCTGCTGGTATTACGGGCACTTTCAAGCCCGGTACGCTCCGGGGCGGGCTCTTCGATTAGTTTTATTTATTCTCTTTATTGTTCTTTTTAATTTAATTTCTTTTAATTTAGTTTGAGTTGATTTTATTGTTTTAATTGTATGTTTATTACCTATTTACAAGATTTTTTAATTAATTAATAATTTATTTTAAGTAAGTATAGTATAATAATATGTTTTATGTATAAATAACATAATTATACATATATAAAACATAACAGCAGAAATCAAGATATTTTGATAACACAGACTCTAATTTACTGTACAGCTTACACAACTGCTTTAAATATTGGTACTAAAATTAGAGACACGTGTGAAAAATCAGCAGAGAGTAAGGAGGACACCGGCTTGGCAGATAGTCCAGTCGACAGGTGGTTCAGATAGAAAAAGGTCGGAATTTTATGAAACTTAGAGATGTTGTTTAGGGATGGTTAATTAACATTTTGTCAAGTTTTGGACCTCAAGGACAATGTGCAAAAAGAGGAGAGGGCGGAGAACTGCAAAAATCTCGACCTTTCGTCAGTTTTTCGTCAATATATTTTTTCCTAACATCCAACGTCAAAAGCATCTATTAACTTTTTGTAGTATTTCATATTGTAATAATAATAATAAATTGTTGTAATTATAGTTCCTGGTTACAATAACCTATTTTTGATAGATGACCAGATAAAAAAGGCGTAATCCTTTCATGAACAAAATTAATGTAGATTTCTTAGCCGTTGGTTCTGCTTCTAACAGCCCGTCATCCTCCTGAGCGATCAGGCTCTCAGGGAGGAGTAGACATACAGACATATTTGAATACAAAACCATAAAACGAACAAACTACAAAACTTTTATAAACGCTTTTGGCGTCGAATGTAAGGAAAAAAAGTTATTCACGAAAAACTGACGAAAGGTCGAGATTTTTGCGGTTCTCCCCTCCCCCCTCTTTTTGCACAGGGTCCTCAAGATCCAAAACTTGACAAAATGTTCCTGAACAACATCTCCAAGTTTCATTAAATTCCGACCTTTTTCCACCAAACTCTACTTTTTGCGACTTGTCGACTGGACTAAGAGAAGGCTCGAAAATAAAGTTGACACACTATAAGATATATGTACTAATAATATAGATATTATATACTAAGATATAGGCCTACTAACACAATACATACAGGGAAAAAGTAGCAGAAGAAGACAGAGACTTATAGAAAATATAAAAAAAGGTATTCTACTCATCAATATCAATCAATCAATCATCAGTATCAATGGTAACCTATCATTGTTACGAAACTTTACTGTTCGAATTTCAGATGACCGAAAACGGTATATAGAAGGTTTAAGTACCAAACTGATTATCTTACTTAAGTTTGCTCATCAGTTAACTCATTTTACCTATGTTTCATTTTCCAGAATAACACATAGCCGAATATTAAAAGTATTTTTTTTTCGTTCGACATATGTCTTCTTCTAAAAGTCTAAGTAACTTATGTACTATTATTACTTAGCTGCTGTTTCGTATTCTAAACAAATGTGTTCCATAAATATCATAATTTATCAAAAACACGTTTAACAAGAATCAAGCTAAACAATAATAAAATAAAATAGCTTTTATTGATTCTTTACATACAATATTAGTTTTTGATTTTATAACGTTGGTCAGGCTGTAGGCTACTCACTTACCTATATTATCTTTAATTTAGTATAAAATATATTAAATATCATAAACATACAAATACATTATTTATATCTATCTACATTATATATTTAAATATATATAAATACAATACATCTTATATTTTATCTACATTTATCTACACTACTTGCTTACCTAATTTACACTTTTAAAATATAACATACGGTACCAGTTTGTCGATGTCGATGTCGACAACGCATTATCGAGACTTCCGACGCACTATTCTCGCCTGGTTCATAACGCGGTTATATACCGGCGCGGCGCTGCGCACACGCCGCTCTCGCCGCACCAGTCGAGATTTGCACTTGACGCGAGACGCACGCTCGCTGCCTTCGCGCTTATATACTTACGCTTACTGCTACTGTGCCTTATGAACTTTATATATTTCGCTTCTATATCTTTCTATCGCGACTCTGTGCTCTGAACTTTAATCTTGTGCCTTCCTTCTACTCTATACACTGTCATCTACCCTTGTGCTTTCATTGTAATTATAATAAATCGTATGGTACGTGCTACTGGATTTTTAATCTGCAAAACCTAATCGCTGGATCAACGGACTATTGAGGTAGGACTATAACCTTTTTCCTAAGTACTGTACCTACATTGGTGACCCCGCATCCACATCATTATATTCGTGGACAAAGAGCACGCTAAGATGGCGGACGAAGACAAAGAACATTCGAGCGCTAGTGATGAGAACGTATCGATAAATAAAGGCAATGTTTACAAAGTGAGCATTAGAATTCCTCCCTTTTGGCCCGAAGAGCCTGAGATTTGGTTCACCCAAGTAGAGGGGCAGTTTGCGATCAATAAAATCAAGAACGATTTGACGAAATTTAATTACGTCATAGGCCAACTGGAAAACCAATATTCCAAGGAAGTCAAGGATATAATTATCAATCCTCCAGCGGAAAATAAATATGAAAAGCTAAAATCAGAATTGATTAGAAGGTTAAGTGTATCTAATGAGAAGAAGATGAAACAACTGCTTATGCATGAAGAGCTGGGAGACAGGAAACCATCTCACTTCCCTCGTTATCTTCAAGGATTGGCTGGCGTGGATGTACCCGATGATTTCATGAAAACGATTTGGATCAGTCGCCTTCCCGTCAGCATCCAGACAGTTCTAGCAGGTCAAGCCAGCTCAGCTGCCCTGGAAGATTTAGCTGATTTAGCTGACCGAGTGAACGACCTTGCATCACCTTCTACGAGCGTCGCAGTTGCGGACGCCGCCAGTTCAAGCTCTGTCATCAGCAACCTGACTAGGGAAATTGCAGAGCTTCGCAAGCAGTTCAACCAAGCATTCACTTCTAGTCGAAAAAGTAGACCTCGCTCCCGACCCTCCCAATCAAAACGGGATAGGTCCTCTTCAAGACAACACTCGCAGTCCAGTTATCGGAAACACCCACTCTGCTGGTATCACCATAAGTTCGGCGAGAAAGCAAGCAGGTGCATTCGTCCATGCGACTACAACTCAGAAAACTCGAAGGGCGGTCGATAATGGCGGCTGACGACTGCCCTTCAACTTCTACTGGTCGCCTGTTTGTAACTGATCGACACTCGAAGACCCAGTTTTTGGTCGATACTGGAAGCGACCTCTGTGTCTTCCCCCGCTCGATGCTGCGTGATCGGCGTACTTCAACGGGATTTCAACTTTCTGCCGCAAATGGATCCAGCATTTCAACGTACGGCTACATACACGTGAATTTGAACATTGGTTTACGTAGAACTTTTCCGTGGCGTTTTGTTGTTGTTGACGTACGTTGAACGACAGACCCGTCTGATAAGGCTATTGGAGCAGTAATTCAGCAGTGGAAAGACGATGCTTGGCAGCCGCTGGCCTTCTTTTCAAGAAAACTGAGCCCTCAGGTAAAATACTCGCCATGTGACCGGGAATTATTAGCCATATACGAGGCAATTAAACATTTCCGGCATATGCTCGAGGCCCGGCACTTTATAGTGTACACTGACCATAAGCCGATCAGTTTTGCCTTTCACGAGCGAAAGAAAAACTGTTCGCCTAGGCAGTACAGGCATTTGGACTTTATTTCCCAGTTCACGACCGATATTCGACATATATCCGGCAAAGATAATGTTGTTGCAGATACTTTGTCACGGATCGAAGAACTGGGAGCACCAGTAAGCCTAGATACACTCGCCAAAGCTCAATCTACTGACACTTAACTAACCAAATTAATAGACGGTGGATCGTCTTTGCCTTTCATCAGGCTCTGACCAAACCGAAGAACCCTCCCCAACGATCCAGAAAGATTACGTTACTCGTTCTGGACGACGAGTAAAATTACCCGATTTTTATCGCCCTTGACGGGCTCTGGAGGGGAGTGGTGTAGGCTACTCACTTACCTATTTATAATATTATCTTTAATTTAGTATAAAATATATTAAATATCATAAACACACAAATACATTATTTATATCTATCTACATTATATATTTAAATATATATCAATACAATACATCTTATATTTTATCTACATTTATCTACACTACTTGCTTACCTAATTCATGACCAAAAGTTGTAACGACACTTTTTGCTATAGAGACGTGCACGACGACGGTGCTGCCGGTTTTTTTTTCATTAAAACTTCTTTTCTAAATAAACCAGATCAACTAAAGTTCTGCAGTTAGTTTCATTTTCTTGTTTTTTAACTTCCGACAAAATGACGGGTGTTATTAGTTTGATGTTTCTGTGTGCCTGTATCTTTCTGTGGCATCGTAGCGCCATAACGAATGGGCCGATTATAATGCGGTTTTTTGAAATCTGACTTGATCGAGATAGTTCTTAGCAATTTTGATGAAAATCTGTTCAGCGGTTCGAAAGTTATTGGGGGAGAATGCTTGATAGGGGCGGGGTTTTAAATTTGCGTGACAAATAATATGCATCTTCTAACTGGAGGATACAAGGGTGTGATTTAGCAAAAGATTCTCCAAAAGTAGCTGTGAAAATATCCTATGATCTAAGCTGCTCACCATGCTAGTCTGCCACCCAGAGATTTCGGGTTCGATCCCCGGTCAGGGCAAGATAGAAAATGGTCTTTTTCAAATTGATGTTTATGCATTTTTTATAAAATATAGTATCCCATAACGCAAGCCGGAAACTTACTTTGGGGCTTACTTTCAATCTGTGTCATTTTTCCAAAAAGAAAGAAAAAGACCTGTTATATGAAATTACTAAGTTTTTGTATTTCTGACATTTTTAGTACCTTCCGTAACCCAGTAACTGCCCGTTAGCTAGTTTTCCCCATTGTTGAGCACTGCAATTTTTTTATTTATCAGTTTCTAGAGAATTCAGGTAGTGAATTAAGGCACACAATAAACGTACATTTTCCTAAAAAACCACATTTACAAATAGCACTTATGATTTCTGTTGCAATCAAGCTGAAAATCTGAGAACATAAGTATAATTAATTACATAAATACTTTGTAATAATAATACGTTAAATATGAAAACTTGATACAAAGAATATTTTACAGTTATTGTCACATCGTAAACATTTGAAATTTTTGACAGTGTGACAATTTTCCTAGTTATCACCGCCTCGCTTTCTTTATTTACTTTCTGTTCGACTTCTAATATATATCTAGGCTTGACGAGCTTTGACCCTTCAACATATTTTGGCCACGCTGTCGATCATTATTTATTGGCCGAAAACCATATTTTGTAAGTTTTTATCATAATAAAAAAATAATTTTCATAATATATTTCCAGAATGACAGCTCACATAGGTTTCATTTATCGTCCGCATAGTCACAGATTACTAATAAGTTACTACATAACAGATACATCACTTCCCCACAAACGTCAAATACCTACGCTTTATTTAACTAAACTTTCTAGCTGTCAAGCGACGCGAGGAAATACGAGTATGAGTTTAACTGCTTTGACTCAATGGAGCGTTTTAAGTGCACAGCGGGCGGTGACGTCGGCCGATGTGAGAATACCTTAGGGTTGACACAATGTTGTATAATACAAAAATGTACGTAACACATTATTTATGAAATAAAATTTGCATAAAAAGGATCTATAGATGATTTGACTTTAAAAGTTGTGACGTAATAAGAGCGTGTGATTTTCATAGAAACTTCATAAACTGGATGTACCGTACATCGCAATGAGGAACATACGGTATTGAACTATTGAGTAATTTGTTATAATAATATGTCGCAGTAAAGTACATCGCAATAAGAAACATACGATATTGAGGAATTCGTTCAGCGTCAGCAAACTTTCTAGTTCACGTAAATCCTTTATAAAAATTGAGCTCCTCTGTGCTTCAGAAGGCACGTATAAGCCATTGGTCCCGGCTGTCATATTGTATGGCAGTCGTTAAGCTATGTCAAATGCATTTAGGCAGCTTGAAAAATCTGAAACTAGTGTTGGCCACTTACACACACGAAAAACAACAACATATACTTTTTACAGTACATCGATGTTTTGACTTTTGACGACTTTTGACTTAGGACAGTCAAACTTCATACCTACAAAATAATCCGATTGGACGAGTCAGTACCAAACCGTATTCTTTACGACTACTTTTTATAACAAAACAGTGAACTCTAGTGAAAATTATGCCGAAACAGAAACACTTACTTGAAAAACGACAATTGTTTATTGGTTCTTTGATTTTGACATTCCAATACCGCACAATAATGTCTTGAATTTGATATAGATAAAACGCTTGTTTATATTGTAAAGAAACAATACGTAGTAAGGATCCACGCGTGCGGCGTCCATGGCGTTCAAATACACGGCTAGTCGGTAGTAAATATATCGCGACTTTGATCGAGTGACGGAGGCCTGGCATAGTGTCGCTTTTGTCGATTTCTGCTGCCATCTATAGTTCGTGCACGCTCCTTATAGTTGTAAGCCGTGCGGCGTGCGCGTGTTTCTCTGTCTGTCTCACTCTCTCCCATTAATTAATCGAAAGGAACTTCGTTCCATCCGGGTGTCCCTTGACACCTCACAAGGTTTTTTTTAGTTTTTTATTAGATTCACAGTATTTTTTAGCTAAACAAGTATACCTATATTTTTATAATAAAAAAAAACAACCAACGTATTTTTATACTCAAACTGAGGGCGAAAAGGGGTTACCTATCTTAAAGACGAAATTTTGCTATACGAATCTTATTTGTTCGAAAACGTACTTTTTTTTCTATATTTTCATTTGACCGAAATTTCATTCAAAAATTTATTGAGAAACCGATTTTTAATTATATTTTTTTTCAATATTTATTTGTTTTGAAATCCTACTTGACTTTTGCCCGAAGTTACTAATGGAAGATGATTTAGATGTCAGAAACATATTCTCCAAATTATAAAAAGATTTTTTTTAATTGACATCTAATTAAAATCTATCATTTCTTTTCAACACGCAAAACGGCTAACATAAAATTATAAATATTTTTTTTTATATTATTTGTTAAGTTACTATATTTACTAAAGGCTTTCTACCGTGGGGTGGTCGCAGTTCTAACATAACCTATAGTTTTGCCATAACCATGTTTTGGTGTCTTTTTTTTATTTTCGCCCTAACTTTAAGTATAAAAATACGTTGGTTGTTTAACTATTATAAAAATATATACTTAGCTTTGTTCTTGTAAAGCGTGTTTTTTTTTTAATTATGAAATTTATGAAACAGGTTTGTTTAGAATACGAAACAGTAGCTAAGTAATAATAATTAATAAGTTACTTCGACCTTTAGTGCTAGTGCACAAGACATATGTCGGACGAAAAAAAAATACTTTTAATATAACAAGTACAGTGCTATGCGCGTTAGTGACCGGACGTGCTGTACTACGTTTGCGAATTTTTGATTCGAGTTTCGCGCGGCTTTAGCCGCTGCTCGTCGGCGCCATGAGTTCTAAAAAACTTGTGGTCAACGGACTATTGGCCTTTTTGGAGAAGCAGCTGGATTGCATGGATGAAGTTAGCGTCACGCAGATTTGCACCAGCAATTGGAAGGAAGAGGAGATCCGCAGCGCGAAAGTGCTGCTGTACGAGTCGCTCGGAATGATCGACCGAATGCCGTCTCGCAGGAGAGACGAAAAGGGAGAGCGCAGTCTTCAAGACATCATCAAGCTTTTTAAGGAGACCGATCCTGACGAGTGGCCCATGGCGTTTGTGGTGTCTGCCCAAGGGCTTCATTCCCTTCCGCCTGTGAGTTTCGATCACGTTGATGTCACCAGACTTCTGAAGGACATCACGTCGCTGAAATCTAGTCTGGCTGACCTGCAGCTGAAGTTTGAGGCATCTCAATCTACCATAAATAATCTACGTACGGAAATTGTTGAATTAAAAACCAATAAATCCGTATGTAGGTCACCTGATGCCTCGATCAACGACCTGTGCCGTGATGCACTAGATGCAAGTTTCGCGTCAGCGAAATTGGACTCGCCGGTCAACACCGTCGAACGTCATGTGTCACCTCGCCCCGCGCCGCGTGCTTCCCCCGCACCCGTGGTGACAAATGTGAGCACGCCATCACCTCGTGCTTACGCGACTGCTGCAAGCCAACCTCCCGGGAAACAGCAGTTACCTCAACGCAAGGTAGAGGTAGTCCCAAAAGTGGGACCTACTTCCGTATCGGCTCCTCAAAAGGCGTCTGATGACCAGGATGGCTTCACCAAGGTGGAAAGGAAGCGGAAGAAGCCCAGTCCAAGCCGTAACAAGTGCGGTACTGCGCTCAGCGGCCCAAATATGCTCCTGCGTGCTGCCGTGCCTACGACTTTGCTCTATGTGTCCCGCCTACATTACTCCACTAAGATCGAGGAGTTGGTGGAATACATGAGAGTAAAGACTCATTTCACCCTGAGGGTAGTAAAGTTGGAATCGCGTCACAACGTGAATTTTAATTCATACGTGGTGCGAGTTCCAACTGCTCAGCTGGCGACCTTCACCAAGGAAGATTTCTGGCCGAAGGGTGTCGTGTTCCGGAAATATCGCGGACAGTTACCTGACACCAGCAAACAGTGCAATGTGCAAAAACAATAATTTTTTTATTATATTATATATATTTTAGGCTAAGGTATATATTATATAATTATATCTATGCTAGTCTGTAAGGTATTTATTCTATGGGCCTTTAATATTGTAAATAATATTATGTTGCCTGAAATAAAATGATTGATTGATTGATTGAATATTCGGCTATGTGTTATTCTGGAAAATGAAACATAGGTAAAATGAGTTTATTGAAGAGCAAAATTATGTAAATAATCAGTTTGGTATTTAAAACTTCGATATACCGTTTTCGATCATCTGAAATTCGAACAGTAAAGTTTCGTAACAATGATAGGTTACCCTCACACATACACAGTTGCACACCCCCGCCACTGTATTGCCGTAACCGGCCGGCCAGATAGTCACTTGACTTTCAAATGTCATTATCTTTTACCTTTAAACGAGCAATTCTTGTATATTTATTTATTTATATATTTATAAATTTCTGTAATCTCGAAAACGGCTCTAACGATTTCGCAGAAAATTGGTATATGGGGGTTTTAGGGGGTAAACAATCGATCTAGATTAGTTTTATGTTTGGGAAAACGCGTGTTTTCGAGTTTTCATTCGTTTTTCTTTCAACGCAAAATATGGTCGCAAAATTCATCGCAACGGGAGCCATCCGCTTAACTCAGTGGTTAAGGATGCTGACCGCTAAAAAGAATGTTATGGGTTCGAATCCCACTCGGTGCCTTACTTTTGTTTTTTTTTATGTTCAAGTTTATATATAATTTTTTATTTTGTACTGTTTTTAGACATGTTTAAAGAAATTTAGTTAATGTTTGAGATGGAACCGACCGAGCAAGGCTCGGTCACCCAGGTACTGATCATAATACGCGTAAAGCATTTAAAATAGGTTACAAAACCATATAAAAACAGTTTTACCGTAAAAATTATTTATAATAGTTTTTTAAGATCCATTCTAAACTTTGGTAGTTATGTTTGAAACCCAAATTATCAAGTTGATATTAATAATACTATTGAAATGTTCAAAAGAAATTTGTAAAAATAGGTACTAAATTATAGAAACTGCACTCCAGAATCATCATATAGTGATTCCCTCAAAAATCACAAACATTATCCCTTCAGGACATCATTTTATTTTTATTCCCGTAGGATAAAACCATATGTAGGTATCCATATTGATTGTTCGCTTGTACACCTATGCAAAATTCAATTGGTCAGTATTTGTTTTTAGGCTGGAATTTGAGTGCGTTGTTTTGCATATTGTGGTGACAGTTTGTTAACCTACATCTTAAATCCTAATCCATCTAACCTACCTGGGAGAAAATACTTTTAGCATTAAGTCCGCCGTTTGTTAAAAGTATATTTATACTTTAAAGTATATTTATACGTTAAAAGTATATTTATACTTTGGAATAATAAAATTTAATAGAATAAAATAAATAAATCTTAAAGTTGCGTAATTAATATAAGTTAAATTAAAACAAAAATTGTTTGTCAGCATGTTGCAGAAATTGTATATTACAAGTAACCTGAAATAAACATATTTTTTAATTATTTTTTATTACTTATAATGAGGCGTTTTCTTTAAAAAAAAATAGTTCCTTCACGTGACATAGATGCCGCCAGCAATCACATAAATATATCTGTCAATGTCTAATTCTTAAAAAATGTTCATAGTGAGAGTTTGTCTTTGGCATCAAAGAGAATATAATCACTACGTTTTGGAATATTTAATATTTTTTTTTAATTAAATTCATTTAAAAATATATTATTGTTTGTAAATATGTATTTTTTTACTTAAATAATAGCAAAATACAAGATTGGTTAATTAATCACAAATTTACTACAAGTATTGAACCAAACGGCCTCTTTCGTTTTTGACGGAACAATTTCAAACTCATAAGCGCCATCTATTGACAATGTTTTTAACCTTATTTTTTTTTCACTGGAAAACGCCTCATTAGTTTCGGCACTGTGTTTGTCTATTACAAAAACATACATCAATTGTAATTGTCACATAAACTGTTCGTGCCAAAATAAAATAAAATAAAATAAAAAAAGAACATATGATCCAGGGTGGAAGTGTATTGCATATAATGGCGTACCTAATAACGGGGAAATACACTCAGGGGTGAGCCCCGTGATGGTGAAACGGAGCCGCACCTCTCGACACCCTTTAGCTGCTCGCATTGTGTTGCGCCCTGGCCGCATTTTCGTATCTAGTTAAAGTGCCCACCGGCAGTGTAGCCAACGAGCAGCAAATTACCATCTACCAGGCTAAAATTATTGTGAGAGATTTTTAGGTAGATGTCCGTATCCCACCCCATAACCCAGTTATCCGGCCCACTAACATCCCATCCACATAGCCCAAACCAAGTCAATCCCTCCCTGGCAATAATTCGGCAGCTATGGAGGACTGCCCGCTAGTGCATCTCAATGGTATATTAAGGAATAGACCTCCGTAGATGCAGCTATCTCACTTTTTAGATAAAAAGGTAATCAAAGGCCTCTTCGTTGGCTTTGGCCCCATGAACGCCTCAAAGGACCGGGTCGATAAACGATAATGTTGTCGCTAAAAAGCCTGGTATTGTGCTGACAGATCGATTAAGGGTCCCCCGACCCTAGACCAAAATACAACTTTCCATACAAACGTAGTCTACGTTTTATTTCAAAACGACATGTCCGATTTGGGCAAAATTTTGTAATTTCAAAGATATTGCAATTATCTAGGTTTATAACTAGTTTTCGTATGTAAAAATATGAACTTGAAAGAGAATATAGTGTTTTATATCATTTTTGACCATTAGTATGGGAAACTTCTAAATCGTTATATTTTCTTTCCAGTTCATAATTTTAGTATAGGAAACCAGTTATAACCCTAGATAATTGCAATTTCTTTACAATTACCAATTTTTACCGGAATCTGACAAGTGTTTCAAAATTAAACGTAGACTACGTTTGTATGGAGAAGTCTAGGGTCGGGGGACTCTTAATGCGCCAGGTAGTGCTCGTCGACATCATCACCTCCCTTGTCGAGAAACTCGTGAAGGCCGAGGACAAGCTTAGCAAGTACCTTGACTTAGCCCACGAGGTGACTGATATGTGGGATGTGGATTCAACGATCATTGTCCTGATAGTCGTATCGGCGAACGGTCTTATAGCGAAGAGATTTGACCAACACTTTAAGACTCTCTCGCTAGATAACTGGCTCAAGAGTCAGAAAAAGAAGGCAGTACTGCAGTACTCCTGGACACGGCACGCATTGTCAGGAGGTTTCTCTCTCTGTGGCCCTAACCGCCGGTAGCCTGGGCCTTGCCCCGCACCAGTGGGTAGCTAGATTAGGTTTTATCATCATCATCATCATCATTTCAGCCGCATAACGTCCACTGCTGGACATAGGCCTCTCCCAAAGATTTCCAAAATGACCGATCAAGAGCGGCCTGCATCCAGCGCTTTCCAGCGACCCTGGTCAGGTCATCTGACCACCTTGTAGGTGGGTGTCCTACGCTTCGCTTGCCAGTACGCGGTCGCCATTCAAGAACCTTTTTGCCCCATCGGCCATCGGTTCGTCGCGCTATGTGTCCCGCCCACTGCCACTTCAACGAGCTAATCCGCTTGGCTATGTCAGTGACTTTTGTTCTCCTACGGATTTCCTCATTTCTGATTCGATCACGTAGGGAAACATCGAGCATAGCCCTCTCCATAGCGCGTTGAGCGACCTTGAGCTTTCTTATGAGACCCATAGTAAGGGACCACGTTTCAGAGCCATAAGTCATCACTGGTAACACACATTGGTTGTAGACCTTAGTCTTGAGGCACAGAGGTTTTATACTGTATTTATATTTTGTATTTTTTTATATCTTTATAGATATATTATAGAACCTCATCTATGTTTAAAAATAAATAAAGAGATAATATTGAATTATTCCTCTAAACATGAATACAAAAGAATCACTGAAAGCTTTAAATTTTTTTAAAGCTTTACAATTTTGTATCCTGCATTATGTACCGATCAACATTACAAAATTATAACTATTTTGTTTTAAAATATCTTAAGCATATAAAGATATTTTTATTATTATAAAAAAGCAGACAGGTAAACACTTACATAGCATATTTTTAGTGATTACATTTGTGAGATTATAGTCCTTATAGGCTTCATAACATACTGATTTTGGTTGTGTAAGTAGTGGTGCATAATGCAAAAGTCTGTCCGTGCTTTGCTGAAATATATAAAAGTATATTAAAACACAATACTAGGTCGTTTAGCCAACTTTGGCAGACATTTACGATTACTTTTGTTTAGGCATAGAGATTATGCCCAGAAGAGGAAAACAAACAGGCAGACTGACTGACATTACATTAAGACTAAGTAAGGTTCCGTATAGTTACGAACGACGACTCCTAGTTCACGCGACTAAAAACGTCTAAAAAAACTATTTTTTTATTGAATACGTATATATTTTTTTCCAATTACATTTTATAAGTTGTTTCTTCTCTGCTTAGGTCTTATATTTTTTCTTTATATTTTTGTTAGAGTCAGGTGTTCCCCCCCCCCCAACTAAAACTCTAACAAAAAAATGTACTATAAAACCCAATATTAATAATAAAATGGTACACATATTTACAAGCATACAATATATTTGAGACCTATTCAACGATAACTCACAAGTTAAGGAAAAAAAATACTTCCATTTTACATGTATTGGAGCTACAGTAAAAAATCTTTTTTTTTCTAAATTTTATTTTCATAATTTTTTGGCTTGACTAATGTTCATACCCATGCCATTATCTTGTGCTTATAGTTTCTGACTATGAATGCGAAAAGATAGACAGACATGGCGAAACCATAAGGGTCCTTGTTGCCAAGGATTTCCAAAATGACCGATCTAGAGCGGTTTGCATCCAGCGTCTTCCAGCTACCTTGGTCAGGTCGTCAGTCCACTTTGTGGGTAGGGTGTCCAACGCTTCACTTGCCAGTACGTGTTCATCATTCGAAAACCTTTGCCCCCTCGGCCATATCGGTTCGTCGCGCTATGTGTATTGTATTGTGTTATATATTCTTTATGGTATATGTTACAGTTAAACACGTTTTAAGATAGAACGCGTTTTCCCTAGTTAAAACTAGTTTCTAATAAATGCCTTTTTTAAACTAGAAATACCTAGTCAAAACTAGAATTCACCACTGATATATTTGATTTTCAGATAAAACTAGTTGTCACTCCGAGTTAGTTAAAACTAGCACCAGAGAAACTAATTTGGGATTATAAAAAAAATATATTTTTAAAAGATCTAGAACTAGGATCTACACAGAGTCATGTCCCTAGTAAAATAATAATCTTATAGCTGGGGACCCCAAGAGGGGATTTTGGGATTTACTTGAGCGCGGTAGTTTAACATGCAGCGGGTACCCTGCACCCTTTTGAGTACCTCCACCAGGCATAAGCTATTGATCTAGGGACGTGCGTCTAAGCCAGTCAATCAAGATAGTAAACAAAATCGATGGTCAGAAATACTCAAGCGCGTCAGATTTAGAAGCGTGCATTTTAGTAATCTACCGATTTGAGCGTAACATAGGGGAGGGGGAGGATCACACAGAAAAAAAAGTGGCCAAGTGCGAATCAGACTCACCCATGAAGGGTTTCGTAGCAGCAAGTAATATAATAATAAAGTTCTTGTAGTTCGCTGTAACGTTTACCAACCGATTTTTTCTTGATTTAGATTTTGCCAAAAATTGGTATGAACGAGATCTAATAATAGTACAGTCAATGAAAGCAAAAATCAGCTACAACCTCCAATTTCGTTGAACCTCCATAGATTTGGATGAAAATTTGGGATTGAGTATGTTTTACATTCTACTTCAAAAGTGACATACCTACGCTCGTCTTGCGCTTTTTGCATTTTAGGGGTGAAATCCACCCCTTTTGTTAAAAATGGAAAAAAATGCAGGTATAAACATACTGGCTTAAGTAATTGTGTATAATTAGATAAAATAAATGTTTTTTTATATTTGTATGCATGATTTATGGTTTATATTAAATTTCCAAAAAAAAAAAGACGCTGCGCTTTGTGATAGTGGCTCGGGCTTCGCCCTCGCCCGCAGCTCGCCCTTCGGGCTCGCATCACTCCGCCTACGGCCTCGTGAAAATTACTTGAAGGGGGGGCGGGGGGGGTCAGAGGAGAGGGGAGGGGGAGCTCGGGCTTCGCCCTCGCTCCACAGCTCGGCCTGCGGCCTCGCGGGGGCGCTTCGCCTTCGGCCTTCGGACTCAGGCTGAGCCAAGTTACTTGGGGGGCCGTTTGTATGAAATTTGTATGGAGGGGATTTGTCCATGTATGGCGGCCACCTTGAATTTTGAAAGAAATCAAAAAACAAATGATGCTCGTCAAATTGCTTGCAACCCCCTACATTTTGGAAAAAAATCACGCCCCCAACCCCAACCGTCTTTGCAGGCCGTACCCCTTCCACATCAGGTTTCCGCAGATCCTCAAATGTCAGATTTTTCTGGTACTCACTGGAGCACCCTCTATACGACCACACATCAACCTTAACCCCACCAACCCCGCAACAGGGCAAACAACTATGTCCATCAGTCAGTCAGTCAGTGGTAATGTAGGTTTATATATTATAACTAGCTTTTCGGGCGCTGCGCGGGCTGCAAGCAGCCCGCGGTCTTTCGTGCGGCTGTTGAAGTAGGCTGAGACATGTTTCCTGTTCAGAAAATGGGTAAGTTTGTTTGGAGGAAAATTATCCATGTATGGCGGCCATCTTGAATTTTGAAAAAAATAAAAAAACAAATGACGCTCGTCAAATTGCTTACAACCCTCCACATTCTGGAAAAAAAATCACGCCCCTAACCCCAACCGTTTTTGCAGGCCGTACCCCTTCCACATCAGGTTTCTGCAAATCCTCAAATGTCAGATTTTTCTGGTACTCACTGGAGAACCTTCTATACGAACGCACATCAACCTAAACCCCACCAACCCCGCAACAGGGCAAACAACTATGTCAATCAGTCAGTGAGTCAGTGGTATTGTAGGTTTATATATTATAATAATAACTAGCTTTTCGGGCGCTGCGCGGGCTGCAAGCAGCCCGCGGTCTTTCGTGCGGCTGTTGAGGTAGGGTAAAACATGTTTCCAGTTCAGAAAATGGATAAAAACTGCAGTCAGTAAAAGAAACATCAAAATATGTATGGGGGCGGCCATCTTGGATCCAAAAACTGATTGCAGTTTTGGGTTCCGCGGGGTGCTTTACCCCTATGTACAAAATTTCAGACCCCGACGAAGTCCCAGTGAGACGTTATAAACGAAATAAATTTAATTTTCTAAAACCCAGACGCCATCTTGGATTCCAAAAAAAAAATTCGAATTTGGATTTTTGGGGCCGAAACACATATACATATCGATTTTCAGCCAAATCAGAGGCAGTTGACATTTGGCGGCCATCTTGGAATTTAAAAAAAAAAAAGTTCCGACATAACGCTTGGTGATGGTGGCTCGGGCTTCGCCCTCGCCCGCAGCTCGCCCTTCGGGCTCGCATCACTCGGCCTACGGCCTCGTGAAAATTACTTGGGGTGGGGGGAAAGGGGGGGGAGCGCGGCCATCTTGGAATTTAAAAAAAAAAGTTCCGACATAACGCTTGGTGATGGTGGCTCGGGCTTCGCCCTCGCCCGCAGCTCGCCCTTCGGGCTCGCATCACTCGGCCTACGGCCTCGTGAAAATTACTTGGGGTGGGGGGGAAAGGGGGGGGAGCTCGGCCTTCGGCCTCGCTCGGCAGCTCGACCTGCGGCCTCGCGGTGGGGCTTCGCCTTCGGCCTCCGGCCTCAGGCTGCGCCAAGTTACTTGGAATATTTGTATGAAATTTGTATGGAGGGAAATTGTGCATGTATGGCGGCCATCTTGAATTTGGAAAAAAAACAAAAAACAAATGACGATCGTCAAATTGCTTATAATCTTCTACATTATGGAAAAAAAATCACGCCCCTAACCCTAACCGTTTTTGCAGGCCGTACCCCTTCCACATCAGGTTTCTGCAAATCCTCAAATGTCAGATTTTTCTGATACTCACTGGAGCACCCTCTATACGACCGCACATCAACCTAAACCCCACCAATCCCCCAACAGGGCAAACAACTCTGTCAGTCAGTGAGTGGTAATGTAGGTTTATATATTATAACTAGCTTTTCGGGCGCTGCGCGGGCTGCAAGCAGCCCGCGGTCTTTCGTACAGCTCTTAAGGAAGGCTAAAATATGTTTCCAGTTCAGAAAATGGGTAAGTTTGTATGGAGGAAAATTGTCCATGTATGGCGGCCATCTTGGATTTTGAAAAAAATAAAAAAACAAATGACGGTCGTCAAATTGCTTATAATCTTCTACATTATGGAAAAAAAATCACGCTCCTAACCTTAACAGTTTTTGCAGGCCGTACCCCTTCCACATCAGGTTTCTGCAGATCCTCAAATGTCAGATTTTTCTGGTACTCACTGGAGCACCCTCTATACGACCGCACATCAACCTAAACCCCACCCACCCCGCAACAGGGCAAACAACTATGTCAATCAGTGAGTGAGTCAGTCAGTGGTAATGTAGGTTTATATATTAATAATATAATATAACTAGCTTTTCGGGCGCTGCGCGGGCTGCAAGCAGCCCGCGGTCTTTCGTGCGGCTGTTGAGTTAGGCTGAAATATGTTTCCAGTTCAGAAAATGGGTAAGTTTGTATGGAGGGGA
Organism: Acrobasis consociella; assembly: GCA_963555685.1. Taxonomy (NCBI): domain Eukaryota; kingdom Metazoa; phylum Arthropoda; class Insecta; order Lepidoptera; family Pyralidae; genus Acrobasis; species Acrobasis consociella. Next base: position 7,080,812 of record OY743127.1, read on the forward strand.
ATTGTCCATGTATGGCGGCCATCTTGAATTTTGAAAAATATCAAAAAACAAATGATGCTCGTCAAAAAGCTTGCAACCCACCACATTTTGGAAAAAAAATCACGCCTCCAACCCCAACCGTCTTTGCAGGCCGTACCCCTTCCACATCAGGTTTCTGCAAATCCTCAAATGTCAGATTTTTCTGGTACTCACTGGAGCACCCTCTATACGACCGCACATCAACCTAAACCCCACCAACATCGCAACAGGGCAAACAACTATGTCAATCAGTGAGTCAGTCAGTGAGTGGTAATGTAGGTTTATATATTATAATTATAACTAGCTTTTCGGGCGCTGCGCGGGCTGCAAGCAGCCCGCGGTTTTTCGTGCGGCTGTTGAGGTAGGCTAAAAAATGTTTCCAGTTTAGAAAATGGGTAAAAACTGCAGTCAGTAAAGAAAACATCAAAATATGTGTGGAGGCGGCCATCTTGGATCCAAAATCTGAATCCAGTTTCGAGTTCCGCGGGGTGCTTTACCCCCACATGCAAAATTTCAGACCCCTACGAAGTCCCAGTGAGACGTTATAAACGAAAAAAGTGAAATTTTCTAAAATCCAGACGCCATCTTGAATTCCAAAAAAAAATATTAAATTTGGATTTTTGGGCTCAAACTACGTATAGATATCGATTTTCAGTCAAATCGCAAGCAGTTGACTTTCGGCGGCCATCTTGGATTTTCAAAAATTAAAAAAAAAGCGGCGCTTGTGGGAGTGGCTCGGCCTTCGCCCTCGCCCGCAGCTCGCCCTACGGGCTCGCATCACTCGGCCTGCGGCCTCGTGAAAATTACTTGGAGGGGGGGGGGGGGGGGGTCAAGGGGAGGGGGGGGTGGCTCGGGCTTCGCCCTCGCCCGCAGCTCGGCCTGCGGCCTCGCGGTGGAGGGCTTTGCTTTTGGTCTTTGGCCTCTGGCTGCGCCAAGTTACTTGGGGGGCCGTTTGTATGAATTTTGTATGGAGGGGAATTGTCCATGTATGGCGGCCATCTTGGATTTTGAAAAAAATAAAAAAACAAATGACGCTCGTCAAATTGCTCACAACCCCCTACATTTTGGAAAAAAAATCACGCCCCCAACCCCAACCATCTTCGCAGGCCGTACCCCTTCCATATCAGGTTTCTACAGATCCTCAAATGTCAGATTTTTCTGGTACTCACTGGAGCACCCTCTATACGACCGCACATCAACCTAAACCCCACCAACCCCGCAACTGGGCAAACAACTATGTCAGTCAGTCAGTCAGTGGTAATGTAGGTTTATATATTATAATATAACTAGCTTTTCGGGCGCTGCGCGGGCTGCAAGCAGCCCGCGGTTCATCGTGGGGCTGTTGAGGTAGGCTAAGATATGTTTCCAGTTCAGAAAATGGGTAAGTTTGTATGGAGGAAAATGGTCCTTGTATGGCGGCCATCTTGGATTTTGTAAAAAATCAAAAAACAAATGACGCTCGTCAAATTGCTTACAACCCCCTACATTTTGAAAAAAAAATCACGCCCCTATCCCTAACCCTTTTCGCAGGCCGTACCCCTTCCACATCAGGTTTCAGCAAATCCTCAAATGTCAGATTTTTCTGGTACTCCATTTAGCACCCTCTATACAACCGCACATCAACCTAAACCCTACCAACCCCGCAACAGGGCAAACAACTATGTCAATGAGTCAGTCAGTCAGTCAGTGGTAATGTAGGTTTATATATAATAACTAGCTTTTCGGGCGCTGCGCGGGCTGCAAGCAGCCCGCGGTTTTTCGTGCGGCTGTTGAGGTAGGCTAAAAATGTTTCCAGTTTAGAAAATGGGTAAAAACTGCAGTCAGTAAAGGAAACATCAAAATATGTGTGGGGGCGGCCATCTTGGATCGAAAATCTGATTCCAGTTCCGAGTTCCGCGGATTGTTTTAACCCCACATGCAAAATTTCAGACCCCTACGAAGTCCCAGTGAGACGTTATAAACGAAAAAAGTTAAATTTTCTAAAATCCAGACGCCATCTTGAATTCCAAAAAAAATATTAAATTTGGATTTTTGGGCTCAAACTACATATAGAAATCGATTTTCAGCCAAATCGCAAGCAGTTGACTTTCGGCGGCCATCTTGGATTTTTAAAAAATTAAAAAAAATTGGACTGCGCTTTGGGAAGTGGCTCGGGCTTCGCCCTCGCCCGCAGCTCGCCCTACGGGCTCGCGACACTCGGCCTCCGGCCTCGTGAAAATTACTTACGGGGAGGGGGGGGGAAGAGGGGGGGGCTGTGGGAGTGGCTTGGGCTTCGCCCTCGCCCGCAGCTCGGCCTGCGGCCTCGCGGGGGTGGCCTTTGCTTTGGCTTTTGGCCTCTGGCTACGCCTAGTTACATGGGGTGGCCGTTTGTATGAAATTCGTATGGAGGAAAATTGACCTTGTATGGCGGCCATCTTGAATTTTGAAAAAAATAAAAAAACAAGTGACGGTCGTCAAATTGCTTGCAACCCCCTACATTTTGGAAAAAAAAATCACACCCCTAACCCCAACCGTCTTCGCAGGCCGTACCCCTTCCACATCAGATTTCCGCAGATCCTCAAATGTCAGATTTTTCGGGTACTCACTGGAGCACCCTCTATACGACCGCACATCAACCTAAACCCCACCAACCCCGCAACAGGGCAAACAACTCTGTCAGTGAGTCAGTGGTATTGTAGGTTTATATATTATAATAACTAGCTTTTCGGGCGCTGCGCGGGCTGCAAGCAGCCCGCGGTCTTTCGTGCGGCTGTTGAGGTAGGCTAAGATATGTTTCCAGTTCAGAAAATGGGTAAGTTTGTATGGAGAAAAATTGTCCTTGTATGGCGGCCATCTTAAATTAAAAAAAAAAATAAAAAAACAAATGACGTTCGTCAAATTGCTTTTAATCTTCTACATTATGAAAAAAAAAATCACGCCCCTAACTTTAACCGTTTTTGCAGGCCGTACCCCTTCCACATCAGGTTTCCGCAGACCCTCAAATATCAGATTTTTCTGGTACTCACTGGAGCACCCTCTATACGACCACACATCAACCTAAACCCCACCAACCCCGCAACAGGGCAAACAACTATGTCAATCAGTCAGTCAGTGAGTGGTAATGTAGGTTTATATATTATAATATAACTAGCTTTTCGGGCGCTGCGCGGGCTGCAAGCAGCCCGCGGTCTTTCGTGCGGCTCTTGAGGCAGGGTAAGACATGTTTGCAGTTCTGAAAATGGGTAAAAACTGCAGTCAGTATGGGAAACATCAAAATATGTGTGGGGGCGGCCATCTTGGATCTAAAATTTGATTCCAGTTCCGAGGACCGCGGGGTGCTTTACCCCCACGTGCAAAAATTTCAGAACCCTACGAAGTTCCAGTGAGACGTTATAAACGAAATAAGTTTAATTTTTTTTAAATTCAGACGCCATCTTGGATTCCAAAAAAAATATTGAATTAAGGTTTTTGGGGTCAAATTACATAAAGATATCGATTTTTAGCCAAATCGCAAGCAGTTGACTTTCGGCGGCCATCTTGAATTTCCAAAAAAAAAAAGACGCTGCGCTTTGTGATATTGGCTCGGGCTTCGCCCTCGCCCGCAGCTCGCCCTTCGGGCTCGCATCACTCGGCCTGCGGCCTCGTCAAAATTGCTTGGGGGGGGGGGGGGGGGGGGCAAAGGGGGGGGGGAGCTCGGGCTTTGCCCTCACTCCGCAGCTCGGCCTGCGGCCTCGCGTGTGGGCTTCGCCTTCGGCCTTCGGCCTCAGGCTGCGCCGAGTTGACGTTTGTATGAAATTTGTACGGAGGGGAATTGTCCATGTATGGCGGCCATCTTGGATTTTGAAAAAAAACAAAAAACAAATGACGCTCGTCAAATTGCTTACAACCCCCTACATTTTGGAAAAAAAATCACGCCCCCAACACTAACCGTTTTTACAGGCCGTACCCCTTCCACATCAGGTTTCAGCAGATCCTCAAATGTCAGATTTTTCTGGTACTCCATTTGGCACCCTCTATACAACCGCACATCAATCTAAACCCCACCAACCCCGCAACAGGGCAAACAACTATGTCAATGAGTCAGTCAGTGAGTGGTAATGTAGGTTTATATATTATAACTAGCTTTTCGGGCGCTGCGCGGGCTGCAAGCAGCCCGCGGTCTTTCGTGCGGCTGTTGAGGTAGGCTGAAATATAGTTCCTGTTCAGAAAATGGGTAAGTTTGTGTGGAGAGAAATTGTCCTTGTATGGCGGCCATCTTGGATTTTGAAAAAAAATAAAAAACAAATGACGGTCGTCAAATTGCTTACAACCCTCTACATTTTGAAAAAAAAATCACACCCCTAACTCCAACCGTCTCCGCAGGCCGTACCCCTTCCACATCAGGTTTCTGCAAATCCTCAAATGTCAGATTTTTCTGGTACTCCATTTAGCACCCTCTATACAACCGCACATCAACCTTAACCCCACCAACCCCGCAACAGGGCAAACAACTATGTCAATGAGTCAGTCAGTGAGTGGTAATGTAGGTTTATATATTATAAACTAGCTTTTCGGGCGCTGCGCGGGCTGCAAGCAGCCCGCGGTTTTTCGTGGAGCTGTTGAGGTAGGCTTAAATATGTTTCCAGTTCAGAAAATGGGTAAGTTTGTATGGGGAGAAATTGTACATGTATGGCGGCCATCTTGGATTTTGAAAAAAATCAAAAAACAAATGACGGTCGTCAAATTGCTTATAATCTTCTACATTATGGAAAAAAAATCACGCCCCCAACACTAACCGTTTTTACAGGCCGTACCCCTTCCACATCAGGTTTCAGCAGATCCTCAAATGTCAGATTTTTCTGGTACTCCATTTGGCACCCTCTATACAACCGTACATCAACCTAAACCCCACCAACCCCGCAACAGGGCAAACAACTATGTCAATCAGTCAGTCAGTCAGTCAGTGGTAAGTGTAGCTATATATAATATAACTAGCTTTCCGGGCGCTGCGCGGGCTGCAAGCAGCCCGCGGTCTTTCGTGCGGCTGTTGAGGTAGGCTAAGACATGTTTCCAGTTTAGAAAATGGGTAAGTTTGTATGGAGGAAAATTGTCCTTGTATGGCGGCCATCTTGAATTTTGAAAAAAATAAAAAAACAAATGACGCTCGTCAAATTGCTTACAACCCCCTAAATTTTGGAAAAAAAATCACACCCCTAACCCCAACCGTTTTCGCAGGCCGTACCCCTTCCACATCAGGTTTCTGCAAATCCTCAAATGTCAGATTTTTCTGGTACTCACTGGAGCACCCTCTATACGACCACACATCAACCTAAACCCCTCCTACCCCGCAACAGGGCAAACAACTATGTCAATCAGTCAGTGAGTCAGTCAGTGGTAATGTAGGTTTATATATTATAATATAACTAGCTTTTCGGGCGCTGCGCGGGCTGCAAGCAGCCCGCGTTCTTTCGTGATCCTGTTGAAGTAGGTTAAAATATGTTTCCAGTTCAAAAAATGGGTATGTTTGTATGGGGAGAAATTGTCCTTGTATGGCGGCCATCTTGGATTTTGAAAAAAATTAAAAACAAATGACGGTCGTCAAATTGTTTACAACGCACTACATTTTGGAAAAATAATCACACCCCTAACCCCAACCGTTTTTGATGGCCGTACCCCTTCCACATCAGGTTTCTGCAGATCCTCAAATGTCAGATTTTTCTGGTACTCACTGGAGCACCCTCTATACGACCGCACATCAACCTAAACCCCACCAACCCCGCAACAGGGCAAACAACTATGTCAATCAGTCAGTCAGTGAGTGGTAATGTAGGTTTATATATTATAATATAACTAGCTTTTCGGGCGCTGCGCGGGCTGCAAGCAGCCCGCGGTCTTTCGTGAGGCTGTAGAGGTAGGCTAACATATGTTTCCAGTTCAGAAAATGGGTAAGTTTGTATGGAGGAAAATTGTCCTTGTATGGCGGCCATCTTGAATTTTTAAAAAAAAATAAAAAAACAAGTGACGCTTGTCAAATTGCTTACAACCCTCTACATTATGAAAAAAAAATCATGCCCCTAACCCAAACCGTTTTTGCAGGCCGTACCCCTTCCACATCAGGTTTTCGCAGATCCTCAAATGTCAGATTTTTCTGGTACTTACTGGAGCACCCTCTATACGACCACACATCAAATTAAACCCCTACCAACCCGCAACAGGGCAAACAACTATGTCAATCAGTGAGTCAGTGGTATTGTAGGTTTATATATTATAATATAATATAACTAGTGTTTCGGGTGATGCGCGTGCTGCACGCAGCACGCGGTTTTTCGTGCAGCTGTTGAGGAAGGCTAAAGAACATGTCCAGTTGAGAAAATGGGTAAGAATCGCAGTCTGTTGAGGAAACATGAAAAAATGTGTGGGCGGCCATCTTGGATCCAAATTCTGATTGCAGTTTCGAGTTCCACGGGGTGCTTTACCCTAGTAAAGCAAATTTCAGACCCCTATGAAGTCCCAGTGAGACGATACAGACGAAATAATTTTAATTTTCTGAAATCCAGACGCCATCTTGGATTCCAAAAAAAAATTTAAATTTGGATTTTTTGGCCCAAAATACATATAGATATTGATTTTCAGCCCAATCGCAAGCATTTGACTTTTGGCGGCCATCTTGGATTTCAAAAAAAAAAAACGCAATGCTTGGTGGGTGTGGCTCGGGCTTCGCCCTCGCCCTTCGGGCTCGCATCACTCGGCCTACGGCCTCGTGAAAATTACTTGGGGGGGGGGGAGGGGGGGGGTCAAAAAGGGGGGGAGGGGAGCTCGGCCTTTGGCCTCGCTCCGCAGCTCGGCCTGCGGCCTCGCAAGGGGACTCCGCCTTCGGCCTTCGGCCTCAGGCTGCGTCAAGTTACTTTGGGGGGGCCATATGTATGAAATTTGTATGGAGAACTATTGTCCTTGTATGGCGGCCATCTTGAATTTTGAAAAAATCGAAAAACAAATGACAGTCGGCAAATTGCTTACAACCCCCTACATTTTGGGAAAAAAATCACGCCCCTAACCCCAACCGTTTTCGCAGGCCGTACCCCTTCCACATCAGGATCTGGTGATCTTCAAGGTTTCGGATTTTTCTGGTTGGTTTCAAAATACCCTGTACACGATGGTATAACATTTGTGACACCTGTCAGTCGGGAACAGGTCAAACAATTATGTCAATCAGTGAGTCAGTGGTAAGTGTAGCTATATATAATATAATATAATATAACTAGCTTTTCGGGCGCTGCGCGGGCTGCAAGCAGCCCGCGGTTTATCGTGGCGCTGTTGATTTAGGCTAAGATATGTTTCCAGTTCAGAAAATGGGAAAGTTTGTATGGAGGAAAATTGTCCTTGTATGGCGGCCATCTTGAATTTTGAAACCAATTAATAAACAAATGTCGCTCTTCAAATTGCTCACAACCTTCTACATTTTGGAAAAAAAATCACGCCCCTAACCCTAACCGTGTTCGCAGGCCGTACCCCTTCCACATCAGGTTTCAGCAGATCCTCAAATGTCAGATTTTTCTGGTACTCCATTTAGCAGCCTCTAAACAACCGCACATCAACCTTAACCCCACCAACCCCGCAACAGGGCAAACAACTATGTCAATGAGTCAGTCAGTGAGTGAGTGGTGTTGTAGGTTTATATATTATAACTAGCTTTTCGGGCGCTGCGCGGGCTGCAAGAAGCCCGCGGTCTTTCGTGCGGCTGTTGAGGTAGGGTAAGACATGTTTCCAGTTCAGAAAATGGGTAAAAATTGCAGTCAGTAAAGGAAACATCATAATATGTGTGGGGGCGGCCATCTTGGATCCAAAATCGGAATGCAGCTTCGAGTTCCGCGGGGTGCTTTGCCCCCACATGCAAAATTTCAGACCCCTACGAAGTCCCAGTGAGACGTTATAAAAGAAATAATTTTAATTTTCTAAAATCCAGACGCCATCTTGGATTCCAAAAAAAAATATTGAGTTTAGGATTTTGGGGTCAAATTACATATAGATATCGATTTTCAGCCAAATCGCAAGCAGTTGACTTACGGCGGCCATCTTGGATTTCCAAAAAAAAAAAAGAAGCTGCGCTTTGTGATAGTGGCTCGGGCTTCGCCCTCGCCCGCAGCTCGCCCTTCGGGCTCGCATCACTCGGCCTGCGGCCTCAGGAAAATTACTTGTAGGGAGGGGGGTAAAAGGGGGGGTGGAGCTCGGGCTTCGCCCTCGCTCCACAGCTCGGCCTGCGGCCTCGCGGGGGCGCTTCACCTTCGGCCTTCGGCCTCAGGCTGCGCCAAGTTACTTGGGGGGCCGTTTGTATGAAATTTGTATGGAGGGGAATTGTCCATGTATGGCGGCCATCTTAAATTTTGAAAGAAATCAAAAAACAAATGATGCTCGTCAAATTGCTTGCAACCCCCCAAATTTTGGAAAAAAAATCACGCCCCCAACCCCAACTGTCTTTGCAGGCCGTACCCCTTCCACATCAGGATTCCACAGATCCTCAAATGTCAGATTTTTCTGGTACTCACTGGAGCACCCTCTATACGACCACACATCAACCTAAACCCCACCAACCCCGCAACAGTGCAAACAACTATGTCAATCAGTGAGTGAGTCAGTCAGTGGTAATGTAGGTTTATATATTAACTAGCTTTTCGGGCGCTGCGCGGGCTGCAAGCAACCCGCGGTTCATCGTGGGGCTGTTGAGGTAGGCTAAGATATGTTTCCAGTTCAGAAAATGGGTAAGTTTGTATGGAGGACAATTGTCGTTGTATGGCGGCCATCTTGAATTTTGAAAAAAATAAAAAAACAAATGACGCTCGTCAAATTGCTTACAACCCCCTACATTTTGGAAAAAAAATCACGCCCCTAACCTTAACCGTTTTCGCAGGCCGTACCCCTTCCACATCAGGTTTCTGCAGATCTTCAAATGTCAGATTTTTCTGGTACTCACTGGAGCTTCCTCTATACGACAGCACATCAACCCAAACCCTACCAACCCCGCAACAGGGCAAACAACTATGTCAATCAGTGAGTCAGTCAGTGAGTGTTAATGTAGGGTTATATATTATAACTAGCTTTTCGGGCGCTGCGCGGGCTGCAAGCAGCCCGCGGTTCATCGTGGGGCTGTTGAGGTAGGCTTAGATATGTTTCCAGTTCAAAAAATGGGTAAGTTTGTATGGGTAGAAATTGTCCTTGTAGGGCGGCCATCTTGGATTTTGAAAAAAATTAAAAAACAAGTCACGGTTGTCAAATTGCTTACAACCCTCTATATTTTGGAAAAAAAATCACGCCCCCAACTCCAACCGTTTTTGCAGGCCGTACCACTTCCACATCAGGTTTCCGCAAATCCTCAAATGTCAGATTTTTCTGGTACTCCATTTAGCACCCTCTATACAACCGCACATCAACCTAAACCCCACCAACCCCGCAACAGGGCAAACAACTATGTCAATGAGTCAGTCAGTGAGTGAGTGGTAATGTAGGTTTATATATTATAACTAGTGTTTCGGGTGCTGCGCGTGCTGCAAGCAGCACGCGGTTTTTCGTGCGGCGGTTGTTGGCTAAGAAATGTTTCCAGTTCAGAAAATGGGCGAAAACTGCAGTCAGTTGAGAAAACATGAAAAAATGTATGGGCGGCCATCTTGGATCCTAAATCTGAATGCAGTTTCGAGTTTCTTGAGGTGCTCCACCCTCACATCCAAAATTTCAGACCCCTAGGAAGACCTAGTGAGACGTTATGAACGAAATAAATTTCATTTTCTAAAATTCAGACGCCATCTTGGAATCCAAAAAAAATTCAAATTTGGATTTTTCTGCCCATAAAACATATAGATATTGATTTTCAGCCAAATCGCAAGCATTTGACTTTAGGCGGCCATCTTGGATTTCCAAAATTTAAAAAATCCCGGCGCTTACGGGAGTGGCTCGGGCTTCGCCCTCGCCCGCAGCTCGCCCTTCGGGCTCGCGTCACTCGGCCTACGGCCTCGTGATGGGGGGAAATTACTTGGGGGAGGAGGAGAGGGAGGGGTGAAAGGGGGGGGGCTCGGCCTTCGGCCTCGCCACAAAGCTCGCCCTTCGGGCTCGCGAGCCGGCTTCGCCCTCGGCCTTCGGCCTCGGGCTGCGCCAAGTTATTTGGGGGGCCGTATGTATGAAATTTGTATGGGGGGATTTTTTTTTTTATGAAAATTAAAAAAAAAATACTGGCTCTGGTGATTGATCAGGTAGCCCTTTCATTTTGTCTATGGGGTCAAATCTCCAGGTCCAACCGTTTAGCCAGGCCGTACCCCTTCCACATCAGGTTTCTGCAAATCCTCAAATGTCAGATTTTTCTGGTACTCGATCCCCTCACCCCTATACGTTCCACCATAAACCATCACCCCTACTATTTGGCAACCGGTCAAACAACTATGTCAATCAGTGAGTGAGTCAGTGGTAAGTGTAGCTATATATAATATAATATAATTATAACTAGCTTTTCGGGCGCTGCGCGGGCTGCAAGCAGCCCGCGATCTTTCGTGCGGCTGTTGAGGTTGCCTAAGACATGTTTCCAGTTTAAAAAATGGGTAAGTTTGTATGGAGGAAATTTGTCCTTGTATGATGGCCATCTTGAATTTTGAAAAAAAAACAAATGACGGTCTTCAAATTGCTTATAATCTTCTACATTTTGGAAAAAAAATCACGCCCCTAACCTTAACCGTTTTTGCAGGACGTACCCCTTCCACATCAGGTTTCCGCAGATCCTCAAATGTCAGATTTTTCTGGTACTCACTGGAGCACCCTTTATACTACCACACATCAACATAAACCCCACCCACCCCGCAACAGGGCAAACAACTATGTCAATCAGTGAGTGAGTGGTAATGTAGGTTTATATATTATAACTAGCTTTTCGAGCGCTGCGCGGGCTGCAAGCAGCCCGCGGTCTTTCGTGCGGCTGTTGAGGTAGGGTAAGACATGTTTCCAGTTCAGAAAATGGGTAAAAACTGCAATCAATTTTGGAAACATCAAAATATGTGTGGGGGCGGCCATCTTGGATCTAAAATTTGATTCCAGTTCCGAGTACCGCGGGGTGCTTTACCCCCACATGCAAAATTTCAGGTCCCTACAAAGTCCCAGTGAGACGTTATAAACGAAATAACTTTAATTTTCTAAAATCCAGACGCCATCTTGGATTCCAAAAAAAATATTGAATTTAGGTTTTTGGGGTCAAATTTCATATAGATATCGATTTTCAGCCAAATCGCAAGCTGTTGACTTTCGGCGGCCATATTGGATTTCCAAAAAAAAAAACAAAACGCTGCACTTTGTGATAGTGGCTCGGGCTTCGCCCTCGCCCGCAGCTCGCCCTTCGGGCTCGCATCTCTCGGCCTGCGGCCTCGTGAAAATTACTTGTAGGGGGGGGGTCAAAGGGGGGGAGGGAGAGCTCGGGCTTCGCCCTCGCTCCTCAGCTCGGCCTGCGGCCTCGCGGCGACGCTTCGCCTTCGGCCTTCGGCCTCAGGCTGCGCCAAGTTACTTGGGAGGCCGTTTGTACGAAATTTGTATGGAGGGGAATTGTCCATGTATGGCGGCCATCTTGGATTTAGAAAAAAATCAAAAAACAAATGACGCTCGTCAAATTGCTTATAATCTTCTACATTATGGAAAAAAAATGACGCCCCTAACCCCAACCGTTTTTGCAGGCCGTACCCTTCCACATCAGGTTTCTGCAAATCCTCAAATGTCAGATTTTTCTGGTACTCACTGGAGCACCCTCTTTACGACCACACATCAACCTAAACCCCACCAACCCGGCAACAGGGCAAACAACTCTGTCAGTGAGTGAGTGAGTCAGTGGTAATGTAGGTTTATATATTATAACTAGCCTTTCGGGCGCTGCGCGGGCTGCAAGCAGCCCGCGGTTCATCGTGGGGCTGTTGAGGTAGGCTAAGATATGTTTCCAGTTGAGAAAATGGGTAAGGTTGTATGGAGGAAGATTGTCCTTGTATGGCGGCCATCTTGGATTTTGAAAAAAAACAAAAAACAAATGACTGTCGTCAAATTGCTTGCAAATCCCTACATTTTGAAAAAAAAATCACACCCCTAACCCCAACCGTCTTCGCAGGCCGTACCCCTTCCACGTCAGATTTCCGCAGATCCTCAAATGTCAGATTTTTCTGGTACTCACTGGAGCACCCTCTATACGACCGCTCATCAACCTAAACCCCACCAACCCCGCAACAGGGCAAACAACTCTGTCAGTGAGTGAGTCAGTGAGTGGTAATGAAGGTTTATATATTATAATATAACTAGCTTTTCGGGCGCTGCGCGGGCTGCAAGCAGCCCGCGGTCTTTCGTGCGGCTGTTGAGGTAGGCTAAGATATGTTTCCAGTTCAGAAAATGGGTAAGTTTGTATGGTGAGGAATTGTCTATGTATGGCGGCCATCTTGAATTTTGAAAAAAATCAAAAAACAAATGACGCTCGTCTAATTGCTTACAACCCCCTACATTTTGGAAAAAAAATCACGCCCTTAACCCCAACCGTCTTTGCAGGCCGTACCCCTTCCACAATAGGTTTTTGCAAGTCCTCAAATGTCAGATTTTTCTGGTACTCACTGGAGCACCCTCTATACAACCACACATCAACCTAAACCCCACCAACCCCGCAACAGAGCAAACAACTATGTCAGTGAGTCTGTGAGTGGTAATGTAGGTTTCTATATTATAACTAGCTTTTCGGGCGCTGCGCGGGCTGCAAGCAGCCCGCGGTCTTTTGTGCGGCTGTTGAGGTAGGGTAAGACATGTTTCCAGTTCAGAAAATGGGTAAAAACTGCAGTCAGTGAAGGAAACATCATAATATGTGTGGGGGCGGCCATCCTGGATCCAAAATCGGAATGCAGTTTCGAGTTCCGCGGGGTGCTTTACCCCCACATGCAAAATTTCAGACCCCTACGAAGTCCCAGTGAGACGTTATAAAAGAAATAAGTTTAATTTTCTAAAATCCAGACGCCATCTTGGATTCCAAAAAAAATATTGAATTTAGGTTTTTGGGGTCAAATTACATATAGATATCGATTTTCAGCCAAATCGCAAGCAGTTGACATACGGCGGCCATCTTGGATTTCAAAAAAAAAAAAGAAGCTGCGCTTTGTGATAGTGGCTCAGGCTTTGCCCTCGCCCGCAGCTCGCCCTTCGGGCTCGCGACACTCGGCCTCCGGCCTCGTGATAATTACTTACGGGGAGGGGGGGGGGGGAAGGGGGGGTGTGGGAGTGGCTCGGGCTTCGCCCTCGCCCGCAGCTCGCCCTTCGGGCTCGCATCGCTCGGCCTCCGGCCTCGTGAAGATTACTTAGGGGGGATCCAAGGGGGAGGGGGGAGGGGCTCGGGCTTCGACCTCGCCCGCAGCTCGGCCTGCGGCCTCGCGGGGGTGGCCTTTGCTTTTGGTTTTTGGCCTCTGGCTGCGCCTAGTTACTTGGGGTGGCCGTTCGTATGAAATTTGTATGGAGGAAAATAGTCCTTGTATGGCGGTCATCTTGAATTTTGAAAAAAATAAAAAAACAAGTGACGGTCGTCAAATTGCTTGCAACCCCCTACATTTTGGAAAAAAAATCACACTCCTAACCCCAACCGTTTTTGCAGGCCGTACCCCTTCCACATCAGGTTTCTGCAAATCCTCAAATGTCAGATTTTTCTAGTACTCACTGGAGCACCCTCTATACGACCGCACATCAACCTAAACCCCACCATCCCCGCAACAGGGCAAACAACTCTGTCAGTCAGTGAGTGGTAATGTAGGTTTATATATTATAACTAGCTTTTCGGGCGCTGCGCGGGCTGCAAGCAGCCCGCGGTCTTTCGTGCGGCTGTTGAGGTAGGGTAAGACATGGTTCCAGTTCAGAAAATGGGTAAAAACTGCAGTCAGTAAAGGAAACATCAAAATATGTGCGGGGGCGGCCATCTTGGATCCAAAAACTGATTGCAGTTTTGAGTTCCGCGGGGTGCTTTACCCCTATGTACAAAATTTCAGACCCCGACGAAGTCCCAGTGAGACGTTATAAACGAAATAAGTTTAATTTTCTAAAACCCAGACGCCATTTTGGATTCCAAAAAAAAAGTTTAATTTGGATTTTTGGTGTTAAAACACATATAAATATCGAATTTCAGCCAAATCAGAGGCAGTTGACATTTGGCGGCCATCTTGAATTTCCAAAAAAAAAAAAATACGACGCAACGCTTGGTGATGGTGGCTCGGGCTTCGCCCTCGCCCGCAGCTCGCCCTTCGGGCTCGCATCACTCGGCCTACGGCCTCGTGAAAATTACTTGGGGGGCGGGGGGGGGGGGGAGCTCGGCCTTCGGCCTCGCTCGGCAGCTCGGCCTGCGGCCTCGCGGTGGGGCTTCGCCTTCGGCCTCCGGCTTCAGGCTGCGCCAAGTTACTTGGAATATTTGTATGAAATTTGTATGGAGGGGAATTGTCCATGTATGGCGGCCATCTTGGATTTTGAAAAAAATAAAAAAACAAATGACGCTCGTCAAATTGCTCAAAACCCCCTACATTTTGAAAAAAAATCACGCCCCCAACCCCAACCGTCTTCGCAGGCCGTACCCCTTCCACATCAGGTTTCTGCAAATCCTCAAATGTCCGATTTTTCTGGTACTCACTGGAGCACCCTCTATACGACCGCACATCAACCTAAACCCCACCAACCCCGCAACAGGGCAAACAACTCTGTCAGTGAGTGAGTGAGTGAGTCAGTGGTAATGTAGGTTTATATATTATAACTAGCTTTTCGGGCGCTGCGCGGGCTGCAAGCAGCCCGCGGTTTTTCGTGCGGCTGTTGAGGTAGGCTATATAACCTGTCCAGTTGAGAAAATGGGTAAACACCGCAGTCAGTAAGGAAAACATAAAAAAATGTGTGGGCGGCCATCTTGGATCCAAAATACGATTGCAGTTTCAAGTTCCGCGGGGTGCTTTACCCCTACATGCAAAATTCCAAACCGCTACGAAGTCCCAGTGTGACGTTACAAACATCTTGGATTCCAAAAAAAAAAATGAATTAAGGTTTTTTGGGTCAAATTACATAAAGATATCGATTTTCAGCCAAATCGCAAGCAGTTGACTTTCGGCGGCCATCTTGGATTTCCAAAAAAAAAAAAGACGCTGCACTTTGTGATATTGGCTCGGGTTTCGCCTTCGCCCGCAGCTCGCCCTGCGGGCTCGCATCACTCGGCCTGCGGCCTCGTGAAAATTGCTTGCGGGGGGTCAAAGTGGGGGGGGGGAGCTCGGGCTTCGCCCTCGCTTCGCAGCTCGGCCTGCGGCCTCGCGTGTGGGCTTCGCCTTCGGCCTTCGGCCTCAGGCTGCGCCGAGTTGCCGTTTGTATGAAATTTGTATGGAGGGAAATTGTCCATGTATGGCGGCCATCTTGGATTTTGAAAAAAATAAAAAAACAAATGACGTTCGTCAAATTGCTTACAACCCCCTACATTCCGGAAAAAAAATCACGCCCCTAACCCCAACCGTTTTCGCAGGCCGTACCCCTTCCACGTCAGGTTTCTGCAAATCCTCAAATGTCAGATTTTTCTGGTACTCACTGGAGCACCCTCTATACGACCACACATCAACCTAAACCCCACCAACCCCGCAACAGGGCAAACAACTATGTCAATCAGTGAGTCAGTCAGTGAATGGTAATGTAGGTTTATATATTATAATATAACTAGCCTTTCGGGCGCTGCGCGGGCTGCAAGCAGCCCGCGGTTCATCGTGGGGCTGTTGAGGTAGGCTAAGATATGTTTCCAGTTGAGAAAATGGGTAAGGTTGTATGGAGGAAGATTGTCCTTGTATGGCGGCCATCTTGGATTTTGAAAAAAAACAAAAAACAAATGACTGTCGTCAAATTGCTTGCAAATCCCTACATTTTGAAAAAAAAATCACACCCCTAACCCCAACCGTCTTCGCAGGCCGTACCCCTTCCACGTCAGATTTCCGCAGATCCTCAAATGTCAGATTTTTCTGGTACTCACTGGAGCACCCTCTATACGACCGCTCATCAACCTAAACCCCACCAACCCCGCAACAGGGCAAACAACTCTGTCAGTGAGTGAGTCAGTGAGTGGTAATGTAGGTTTATATATTATAACTAGCTTTTCGGGCGCTGCGCGGGCTGCAAGCAGCCCGCGGTCTTTCGTGCGGCTGTTGAGGTAGGGTAAGACATGTTTCCAGTTCAGAAAATGGGTAAAAACTGCAGTCAATATGGGAAACATCAAAATATGTGTGGGGGCGGCCATCTTGGATCTAAAATTTGATTCCAGTTCCGAGTATCGCGGGGTGCTTTACCCCACATGCAAAATTTCAGGTCCCTACAAAGTCCCAGTGAGACGTTATAAACAAAATAAGTTTAATTTTCTAAAATCCAGACGCCATCTTGGATCCAAAAAAAAATATTGAATTTAGGTTTTTGAGGTCAAATTACATATAGATATCGATTTTCAGCCAAATCGCAAGCTGTTGACTTTCGGCGGCCATATTGGATTTTCAAAAATTAAAAAAAACCCGGCGCTTACGGGAGTGGCTCGGGCTTCGCCCTCGCCCGCAGCTCGCCCTTCGGGCTCGCGTCACTCGGCCTGCGGCCTCGTGATGGGCGGAAATTACTTGGGGGAGGGGGAGGGGGGGTGAAGGGGGGGGCTCGGCCTTCGGCCTCGCCACGGAGTTCGCCCTTCGGGCTTGCGAGCCGACTTCGCCCTCGGCCTTCGGCCTCGGGCTGCGCCAAGTTACTTGGGGGGGCCGTTTGTATGAAATTTGTATGGGGGGAATTTTTTTTTTATGAAAATTAAAAAAAAAATAATGGCTCTGGTAATTGATCAGGTACCCCTTTCATTTTGTCTATGGGGTCAAATCTCTAGGTCCAACCGTTTAGCCAGGCCGTACCCCTTCCACATCAGGTTTCTGCAAATCCTCAAATGTCAGATTTTTCTGGTACTCGACCCCCTCACCCCTGTACGTTCCACTATAAACCATCACCCCTACTATTTGGCAACCGGTCAAACAACTATGTCAATCAGTCAGTCAGTCAGTCAGTGGTAAGTGTAGCTATATATAATATAATATAACTAGCTTTTCGGGCGCTGCGCGGGCTGCAAGCAGCCCGCGGTCTTTCGTGCGGCTGTTGAGGTAGGCTAAAATATGTTTCCAGTTCAGAAAATGGGTAATTTTGTATGGAGGAAAATTGTCCTTGTATGGCGGCCATCTTGGATTTTGAAAAAAATCAAAAAACAAATGACGGTCATCAAATTGCTTATAACTTTCTACATTACGAAAAAAAAATCACGCCCCTAACCTTAACCGTTTTCGCAGGCCGTACCCCTTCCACATCAGGTTTCCGCAGATCCTTAAATGTCAGATTTTTCTGGTACTCACTGGAGCACCCTCTACACGACCGCACATCAACCGAAACCCCACCAACCCCGCAACAGGGCAAACAACTATGTCAATCAGTCAGTGAGTGAGTGGTATTGTAGGTTTATATATTATAACTAGCTTTTCGGGCGTTGCGCGGGCTGCAAGCAGCCCGCGGTTTATCGTGGGGCTGTTGAGGTAGTCTAAAATATGTTTCCAATTCAGAAAATGGGTAATTTTGTATGGAGGATAATTGTCCTTGTATGGCGGCCATCTTGGATTTTGAAAAAAATTAAAAAACAAATGACGCTTGTCAATTTGCTTACAACCCCCCACATTCTGGAAAAAAAATCACGCCCCCAACCCCAGCCGTTTTTGCAGGCCGTACCCCTTCCACATCAGGTTTCTGCAGATCCTCAAATGTCAGATTTTTCTGGTACTCACTGGAGCACCCTCTATACGACCACACATCAACCTAAACCCCACCAACCCCGCAACAGGGCAAACAACTATGTCAATCAGTCAGTCAGTGAGTGAGTGGTAATGTAGGTTTATAGTATAATAATATAACTAGCTTTTCGGGCGCTGCGCGGGCTGCAAGCAGCCCGCGGTCTTTCGTGCGGCTGTTGAGGTAAGCTTAAATTGGTTTCCAGTTCGGAAAATGGCTAAAGTTGTATGGAGAACAATTGTCCTTGTATGGCGGCCATCTTGGATTTTGAAAAAAATCAAAAAACAAATGACGGTCGTCAAATTGCTTATAATCTTCTACATTATGGAAAAAAAATCACGCCCCCAACACTAACCGTTTTTACAGGCCGTACCCCTTCCACATCAGGTTTCAGCAGATCCTCAAATGTCAGATTTTTCTGGTACTCCATTTGGCACCCTCTATACAACCGCACATCAATCTAAACCCCACCAACCCCGCAACAGGGCAAACAACTATGTCAATGAGTCAGTCAGTGAGTGGTAATGTAGGTTTATATATTATAACTAGCTTTTCGGGCGCTGCGCGGGCTGCAAGCAGCCCGCGGTCTTTCCTGCTTGCAGTTCAGGAAACGGGTAAGTTTGTATTGAGGAAAATTATCCTTGTATGGCGGCCACCTTGGATTTTTAAAAAAATTTAAAAACAAATGACTATCGTCAAATTGCTTACAACCTTCTACATTTTGGAAAAAAAATCACACACCTAACCCTAACCGTTTTCGCAGGCCGTACCCCTTCCACATCAGGTTTCTGCAAATCTTCAAATGTCAGATTTTTCTGGTACTCCATTTAGCACCCTCTATACAACCATACATCAACCTAAACCCTACCAACCCCGCAACAGGGCAAACAACTATGTCAATGAGTCAGTCAGTGAGTGGTAATGTAGGTTTATATATTATAATAATATAACTAGCTTTTCGGGCGCTGCGCGGGCTGCAAGCAGCCCGCGTTCTTTCGTGATCCTGTTGAAGTAGGTTAAAATATGTTTCCAGTTCAAAAAATGGGTATGTTTGTATGGGGAGAAATTGTCCTTGTATGGCGGCCATCTTGGATTTTGAAAAAAATTAAAAACAAATGACGGTCGTCAAATTGTTTACAACGCACTACATTTTGGAAAAATAATCACACCCCTAACCCCAACCGTTTTTGATGGCCGTACCCCTTCCACATCAGGTTTCTGCAAATCTTCAAATGTCAGATTTTTCTGGTACTCACTGGAGCACCCTCTATACGACCACACATCAACCCAAACCCCACCAACCCCGCAACAGGGCAAACAACTATGTCAATCAGTGAGTCAGTCAGTGGTATTGTAGGTTTATATATTATAATATAACTAGCTTTTCGGGCGCTGCGCGGGCTGCAAGCAGCCCGCGGTCTTTCGTGAGGCTGTAGAGGTAGGCTAACATATGTTTCCAGTTCAGAAAATGGGTAAGTTTGTATGGAGGAAAATTGTCCTTGTATGGCGGCCATCTTGAATTTTTAAAAAAAAATAAAAAAACAAGTGACGCTTGTCAAATTGCTTACAACCCTCTACATTATGAAAAAAAAATCATGCCCCTAACCCAAACCGTTTTTGCAGGCCGTACCCCTTCCACATCAGGTTTTCGCAGATCCTCAAATGTCAGATTTTTCTGGTACTTACTGGAGCACCCTCTATACGACCACACATCAAATTAAACCCCTACCAACCCGCAACAGGGCAAACAACTATGTCAATCAGTGAGTCAGTGGTATTGTAGGTTTATATATTATAATATAATATAACTAGTGTTTCGGGTGATGCGCGTGCTGCACGCAGCACGCGGTTTTTCGTGCAGCTGTTGAGGAAGGCTAAAGAACATGTCCAGTTGAGAAAATGGGTAAGAATCGCAGTCTGTTGAGGAAACATGAAAAAATGTGTGGGCGGCCATCTTGGATCCAAATTCTGATTGCAGTTTCGAGTTCCACGGGGTGCTTTACCCTAGTAAAGCAAATTTCAGACCCCTATGAAGTCCCAGTGAGACGATACAGACGAAATAATTTTAATTTTCTGAAATCCAGACGCCATCTTGGATTCCAAAAAAAAATTTAAATTTGGATTTTTTGGCCCAAAATACATATAGATATTGATTTTCAGCCCAATCGCAAGCATTTGACTTTTGGCGGCCATCTTGGATTTCAAAAAAAAAAACGCAATGCTTGGTGGGTGTGGCTCGGGCTTCGCCCTCGCCCTTCGGGCTCGCATCACTCGGCCTACGGCCTCGTGAAAATTACTTGGGGGGGGGGGAGGGGGGGGGTCAAAAAGGGGGGGAGGGGAGCTCGGCCTTTGGCCTCGCTCCGCAGCTCGGCCTGCGGCCTCGCAAGGGGACTCCGCCTTCGGCCTTCGGCCTCAGGCTGCGTCAAGTTACTTTGGGGGGGCCATATGTATGAAATTTGTATGGAGAACTATTGTCCTTGTATGGCGGCCATCTTGAATTTTGAAAAAATCGAAAAACAAATGACAGTCGGCAAATTGCTTACAACCCCCTACATTTTGGGAAAAAAATCACGCCCCTAACCCCAACCGTTTTCGCAGGCCGTACCCCTTCCACATCAGGATCTGGTGATCTTCAAGGTTTCGGATTTTTCTGGTTGGTTTCAAAATACCCTGTACACGATGGTATAACATTTGTGACACCTGTCAGTCGGGAACAGGTCAAACAATTATGTCAATCAGTGAGTCAGTGGTAAGTGTAGCTATATATAATATAATATAATATAACTAGCTTTTCGGGCGCTGCGCGGGCTGCAAGCAGCCCGCGGTTTATCGTGGCGCTGTTGATTTAGGCTAAGATATGTTTCCAGTTCAGAAAATGGGAAAGTTTGTATGGAGGAAAATTGTCCTTGTATGGCGGCCATCTTGAATTTTGAAACCAATTAATAAACAAATGTCGCTCTTCAAATTGCTCACAACCTTCTACATTTTGGAAAAAAAATCACGCCCCTAACCCTAACCGTGTTCGCAGGCCGTACCCCTTCCACATCAGGTTTCAGCAGATCCTCAAATGTCAGATTTTTCTGGTACTCCATTTAGCAGCCTCTAAACAACCGCACATCAACCTTAACCCCACCAACCCCGCAACAGGGCAAACAACTATGTCAATGAGTCAGTCAGTGAGTGAGTGGTGTTGTAGGTTTATATATTATAACTAGCTTTTCGGGCGCTGCGCGGGCTGCAAGAAGCCCGCGGTCTTTCGTGCGGCTGTTGAGGTAGGGTAAGACATGTTTCCAGTTCAGAAAATGGGTAAAAATTGCAGTCAGTAAAGGAAACATCATAATATGTGTGGGGGCGGCCATCTTGGATCCAAAATCGGAATGCAGCTTCGAGTTCCGCGGGGTGCTTTGCCCCCACATGCAAAATTTCAGACCCCTACGAAGTCCCAGTGAGACGTTATAAAAGAAATAATTTTAATTTTCTAAAATCCAGACGCCATCTTGGATTCCAAAAAAAAATATTGAGTTTAGGATTTTGGGGTCAAATTACATATAGATATCGATTTTCAGCCAAATCGCAAGCAGTTGACTTACGGCGGCCATCTTGGATTTCCAAAAAAAAAAAAGAAGCTGCGCTTTGTGATAGTGGCTCGGGCTTCGCCCTCGCCCGCAGCTCGCCCTTCGGGCTCGCATCACTCGGCCTGCGGCCTCAGGAAAATTACTTGTAGGGAGGGGGGTAAAAGGGGGGGTGGAGCTCGGGCTTCGCCCTCGCTCCACAGCTCGGCCTGCGGCCTCGCGGGGGCGCTTCACCTTCGGCCTTCGGCCTCAGGCTGCGCCAAGTTACTTGGGGGGCCGTTTGTATGAAATTTGTATGGAGGGGAATTGTCCATGTATGGCGGCCATCTTAAATTTTGAAAGAAATCAAAAAACAAATGATGCTCGTCAAATTGCTTGCAACCCCCCAAATTTTGGAAAAAAAATCACGCCCCCAACCCCAACTGTCTTTGCAGGCCGTACCCCTTCCACATCAGGATTCCACAGATCCTCAAATGTCAGATTTTTCTGGTACTCACTGGAGCACCCTCTATACGACCACACATCAACCTAAACCCCACCAACCCCGCAACAGTGCAAACAACTATGTCAATCAGTGAGTGAGTCAGTCAGTGGTAATGTAGGTTTATATATTAACTAGCTTTTCGGGCGCTGCGCGGGCTGCAAGCAACCCGCGGTTCATCGTGGGGCTGTTGAGGTAGGCTAAGATATGTTTCCAGTTCAGAAAATGGGTAAGTTTGTATGGAGGACAATTGTCGTTGTATGGCGGCCATCTTGAATTTTGAAAAAAATAAAAAAACAAATGACGCTCGTCAAATTGCTTACAACCCCCTACATTTTGGAAAAAAAATCACGCCCCTAACCTTAACCGTTTTCGCAGGCCGTACCCCTTCCACATCAGGTTTCTGCAGATCTTCAAATGTCAGATTTTTCTGGTACTCACTGGAGCTTCCTCTATACGACAGCACATCAACCCAAACCCTACCAACCCCGCAACAGGGCAAACAACTATGTCAATCAGTGAGTCAGTCAGTGAGTGTTAATGTAGGGTTATATATTATAACTAGCTTTTCGGGCGCTGCGCGGGCTGCAAGCAGCCCGCGGTTCATCGTGGGGCTGTTGAGGTAGGCTTAGATATGTTTCCAGTTCAAAAAATGGGTAAGTTTGTATGGGTAGAAATTGTCCTTGTAGGGCGGCCATCTTGGATTTTGAAAAAAATTAAAAAACAAGTCACGGTTGTCAAATTGCTTACAACCCTCTATATTTTGGAAAAAAAATCACGCCCCCAACTCCAACCGTTTTTGCAGGCCGTACCACTTCCACATCAGGTTTCCGCAAATCCTCAAATGTCAGATTTTTCTGGTACTCCATTTAGCACCCTCTATACAACCGCACATCAACCTAAACCCCACCAACCCCGCAACAGGGCAAACAACTATGTCAATGAGTCAGTCAGTGAGTGAGTGGTAATGTAGGTTTATATATTATAATATAATTATAACTAGCTTTTCGGGCGCTGCGCGGGCTGCAAGCAGCCCGCGATCTTTCGTGCGGCTGTTGAGGTTGCCTAAGACATGTTTCCAGTTTAAAAAATGGGTAAGTTTGTATGGAGGAAATTTGTCCTTGTATGATGGCCATCTTGAATTTTGAAAAAAAAACAAATGACGGTCTTCAAATTGCTTATAATCTTCTACATTTTGGAAAAAAAATCACGCCCCTAACCTTAACCGTTTTTGCAGGACGTACCCCTTCCACATCAGGTTTCCGCAGATCCTCAAATGTCAGATTTTTCTGGTACTCACTGGAGCACCCTTTATACTACCACACATCAACATAAACCCCACCCACCCCGCAACAGGGCAAACAACTATGTCAATCAGTGAGTGAGTGGTAATGTAGGTTTATATATTATAACTAGCTTTTCGAGCGCTGCGCGGGCTGCAAGCAGCCCGCGGTCTTTCGTGCGGCTGTTGAGGTAGGGTAAGACATGTTTCCAGTTCAGAAAATGGGTAAAAACTGCAATCAATTTTGGAAACATCAAAATATGTGTGGGGGCGGCCATCTTGGATCTAAAATTTGATTCCAGTTCCGAGTACCGCGGGGTGCTTTACCCCCACATGCAAAATTTCAGGTCCCTACAAAGTCCCAGTGAGACGTTATAAACGAAATAACTTTAATTTTCTAAAATCCAGACGCCATCTTGGATTCCAAAAAAAATATTGAATTTAGGTTTTTGGGGTCAAATTTCATATAGATATCGATTTTCAGCCAAATCGCAAGCTGTTGACTTTCGGCGGCCATATTGGATTTCCAAAAAAAAAAACAAAACGCTGCACTTTGTGATAGTGGCTCGGGCTTCGCCCTCGCCCGCAGCTCGCCCTTCGGGCTCGCATCTCTCGGCCTGCGGCCTCGTGAAAATTACTTGTAGGGGGGGGGTCAAAGGGGGGGAGGGAGAGCTCGGGCTTCGCCCTCGCTCCTCAGCTCGGCCTGCGGCCTCGCGGCGACGCTTCGCCTTCGGCCTTCGGCCTCAGGCTGCGCCAAGTTACTTGGGAGGCCGTTTGTACGAAATTTGTATGGAGGGGAATTGTCCATGTATGGCGGCCATCTTGGATTTAGAAAAAAATCAAAAAACAAATGACGCTCGTCAAATTGCTTATAATCTTCTACATTATGGAAAAAAAATGACGCCCCTAACCCCAACCGTTTTTGCAGGCCGTACCCTTCCACATCAGGTTTCTGCAAATCCTCAAATGTCAGATTTTTCTGGTACTCACTGGAGCACCCTCTTTACGACCACACATCAACCTAAACCCCACCAACCCGGCAACAGGGCAAACAACTCTGTCAGTGAGTGAGTGAGTCAGTGGTAATGTAGGTTTATATATTATAACTAGCCTTTCGGGCGCTGCGCGGGCTGCAAGCAGCCCGCGGTTCATCGTGGGGCTGTTGAGGTAGGCTAAGATATGTTTCCAGTTGAGAAAATGGGTAAGGTTGTATGGAGGAAGATTGTCCTTGTATGGCGGCCATCTTGGATTTTGAAAAAAAACAAAAAACAAATGACTGTCGTCAAATTGCTTGCAAATCCCTACATTTTGAAAAAAAAATCACACCCCTAACCCCAACCGTCTTCGCAGGCCGTACCCCTTCCACGTCAGATTTCCGCAGATCCTCAAATGTCAGATTTTTCTGGTACTCACTGGAGCACCCTCTATACGACCGCTCATCAACCTAAACCCCACCAACCCCGCAACAGGGCAAACAACTCTGTCAGTGAGTGAGTCAGTGAGTGGTAATGTAGGTTTATATATTATAATATAACTAGCTTTTCGGGCGCTGCGCGGGCTGCAAGCAGCCCGCGGTCTTTCGTGCGGCTGTTGAGGTAGGCTAAGATATGTTTCCAGTTCAGAAAATGGGTAAGTTTGTATGGTGAGGAATTGTCTATGTATGGCGGCCATCTTGAATTTTGAAAAAAATCAAAAAACAAATGACGCTCGTCTAATTGCTTACAACCCCCTACATTTTGGAAAAAAAATCACGCCCTTAACCCCAACCGTCTTTGCAGGCCGTACCCCTTCCACAATAGGTTTTTGCAAGTCCTCAAATGTCAGATTTTTCTGGTACTCACTGGAGCACCCTCTATACAACCACACATCAACCTAAACCCCACCAACCCCGCAACAGAGCAAACAACTATGTCAGTGAGTCTGTGAGTGGTAATGTAGGTTTCTATATTATAACTAGCTTTTCGGGCGCTGCGCGGGCTGCAAGCAGCCCGCGGTCTTTTGTGCGGCTGTTGAGGTAGGGTAAGACATGTTTCCAGTTCAGAAAATGGGTAAAAACTGCAGTCAGTGAAGGAAACATCATAATATGTGTGGGGGCGGCCATCCTGGATCCAAAATCGGAATGCAGTTTCGAGTTCCGCGGGGTGCTTTACCCCCACATGCAAAATTTCAGACCCCTACGAAGTCCCAGTGAGACGTTATAAAAGAAATAAGTTTAATTTTCTAAAATCCAGACGCCATCTTGGATTCCAAAAAAAATATTGAATTTAGGTTTTTGGGGTCAAATTACATATAGATATCGATTTTCAGCCAAATCGCAAGCAGTTGACATACGGCGGCCATCTTGGATTTCAAAAAAAAAAAAGAAGCTGCGCTTTGTGATAGTGGCTCAGGCTTTGCCCTCGCCCGCAGCTCGCCCTTCGGGCTCGCGACACTCGGCCTCCGGCCTCGTGATAATTACTTACGGGGAGGGGGGGGGGGGAAGGGGGGGTGTGGGAGTGGCTCGGGCTTCGCCCTCGCCCGCAGCTCGCCCTTCGGGCTCGCATCGCTCGGCCTCCGGCCTCGTGAAGATTACTTAGGGGGGATCCAAGGGGGAGGGGGGAGGGGCTCGGGCTTCGACCTCGCCCGCAGCTCGGCCTGCGGCCTCGCGGGGGTGGCCTTTGCTTTTGGTTTTTGGCCTCTGGCTGCGCCTAGTTACTTGGGGTGGCCGTTCGTATGAAATTTGTATGGAGGAAAATAGTCCTTGTATGGCGGTCATCTTGAATTTTGAAAAAAATAAAAAAACAAGTGACGGTCGTCAAATTGCTTGCAACCCCCTACATTTTGGAAAAAAAATCACACTCCTAACCCCAACCGTTTTTGCAGGCCGTACCCCTTCCACATCAGGTTTCTGCAAATCCTCAAATGTCAGATTTTTCTAGTACTCACTGGAGCACCCTCTATACGACCGCACATCAACCTAAACCCCACCATCCCCGCAACAGGGCAAACAACTCTGTCAGTCAGTGAGTGGTAATGTAGGTTTATATATTATAACTAGCTTTTCGGGCGCTGCGCGGGCTGCAAGCAGCCCGCGGTCTTTCGTGCGGCTGTTGAGGTAGGGTAAGACATGGTTCCAGTTCAGAAAATGGGTAAAAACTGCAGTCAGTAAAGGAAACATCAAAATATGTGCGGGGGCGGCCATCTTGGATCCAAAAACTGATTGCAGTTTTGAGTTCCGCGGGGTGCTTTACCCCTATGTACAAAATTTCAGACCCCGACGAAGTCCCAGTGAGACGTTATAAACGAAATAAGTTTAATTTTCTAAAACCCAGACGCCATTTTGGATTCCAAAAAAAAAGTTTAATTTGGATTTTTGGTGTTAAAACACATATAAATATCGAATTTCAGCCAAATCAGAGGCAGTTGACATTTGGCGGCCATCTTGAATTTCCAAAAAAAAAAAAATACGACGCAACGCTTGGTGATGGTGGCTCGGGCTTCGCCCTCGCCCGCAGCTCGCCCTTCGGGCTCGCATCACTCGGCCTACGGCCTCGTGAAAATTACTTGGGGGGCGGGGGGGGGGGGGAGCTCGGCCTTCGGCCTCGCTCGGCAGCTCGGCCTGCGGCCTCGCGGTGGGGCTTCGCCTTCGGCCTCCGGCTTCAGGCTGCGCCAAGTTACTTGGAATATTTGTATGAAATTTGTATGGAGGGGAATTGTCCATGTATGGCGGCCATCTTGGATTTTGAAAAAAATAAAAAAACAAATGACGCTCGTCAAATTGCTCAAAACCCCCTACATTTTGAAAAAAAATCACGCCCCCAACCCCAACCGTCTTCGCAGGCCGTACCCCTTCCACATCAGGTTTCTGCAAATCCTCAAATGTCCGATTTTTCTGGTACTCACTGGAGCACCCTCTATACGACCGCACATCAACCTAAACCCCACCAACCCCGCAACAGGGCAAACAACTCTGTCAGTGAGTGAGTGAGTGAGTCAGTGGTAATGTAGGTTTATATATTATAACTAGCTTTTCGGGCGCTGCGCGGGCTGCAAGCAGCCCGCGGTTTTTCGTGCGGCTGTTGAGGTAGGCTATATAACCTGTCCAGTTGAGAAAATGGGTAAACACCGCAGTCAGTAAGGAAAACATAAAAAAATGTGTGGGCGGCCATCTTGGATCCAAAATACGATTGCAGTTTCAAGTTCCGCGGGGTGCTTTACCCCTACATGCAAAATTCCAAACCGCTACGAAGTCCCAGTGTGACGTTACAAACATCTTGGATTCCAAAAAAAAAAATGAATTAAGGTTTTTTGGGTCAAATTACATAAAGATATCGATTTTCAGCCAAATCGCAAGCAGTTGACTTTCGGCGGCCATCTTGGATTTCCAAAAAAAAAAAAGACGCTGCACTTTGTGATATTGGCTCGGGTTTCGCCTTCGCCCGCAGCTCGCCCTGCGGGCTCGCATCACTCGGCCTGCGGCCTCGTGAAAATTGCTTGCGGGGGGTCAAAGTGGGGGGGGGGAGCTCGGGCTTCGCCCTCGCTTCGCAGCTCGGCCTGCGGCCTCGCGTGTGGGCTTCGCCTTCGGCCTTCGGCCTCAGGCTGCGCCGAGTTGCCGTTTGTATGAAATTTGTATGGAGGGAAATTGTCCATGTATGGCGGCCATCTTGGATTTTGAAAAAAATAAAAAAACAAATGACGTTCGTCAAATTGCTTACAACCCCCTACATTCCGGAAAAAAAATCACGCCCCTAACCCCAACCGTTTTCGCAGGCCGTACCCCTTCCACGTCAGGTTTCTGCAAATCCTCAAATGTCAGATTTTTCTGGTACTCACTGGAGCACCCTCTATACGACCACACATCAACCTAAACCCCACCAACCCCGCAACAGGGCAAACAACTATGTCAATCAGTGAGTCAGTCAGTGAATGGTAATGTAGGTTTATATATTATAATATAACTAGCCTTTCGGGCGCTGCGCGGGCTGCAAGCAGCCCGCGGTTCATCGTGGGGCTGTTGAGGTAGGCTAAGATATGTTTCCAGTTGAGAAAATGGGTAAGGTTGTATGGAGGAAGATTGTCCTTGTATGGCGGCCATCTTGGATTTTGAAAAAAAACAAAAAACAAATGACTGTCGTCAAATTGCTTGCAAATCCCTACATTTTGAAAAAAAAATCACACCCCTAACCCCAACCGTCTTCGCAGGCCGTACCCCTTCCACGTCAGATTTCCGCAGATCCTCAAATGTCAGATTTTTCTGGTACTCACTGGAGCACCCTCTATACGACCGCTCATCAACCTAAACCCCACCAACCCCGCAACAGGGCAAACAACTCTGTCAGTGAGTGAGTCAGTGAGTGGTAATGTAGGTTTATATATTATAATATAACTAGCTTTTCGGGCGCTGCGCGGGCTGCAAGCAGCCCGCGGTCTTTCGTGCGGCTGTTGAGGTAGGCTAAAATATGTTTCCAGTTCAGAAAATGGGTAATTTTGTATGGAGGAAAATTGTCCTTGTATGGCGGCCATCTTGGATTTTGAAAAAAATCAAAAAACAAATGACGGTCATCAAATTGCTTATAACTTTCTACATTACGAAAAAAAAATCACGCCCCTAACCTTAACCGTTTTCGCAGGCCGTACCCCTTCCACATCAGGTTTCCGCAGATCCTTAAATGTCAGATTTTTCTGGTACTCACTGGAGCACCCTCTACACGACCGCACATCAACCGAAACCCCACCAACCCCGCAACAGGGCAAACAACTATGTCAATCAGTCAGTGAGTGAGTGGTATTGTAGGTTTATATATTATAACTAGCTTTTCGGGCGTTGCGCGGGCTGCAAGCAGCCCGCGGTTTATCGTGGGGCTGTTGAGGTAGTCTAAAATATGTTTCCAATTCAGAAAATGGGTAATTTTGTATGGAGGATAATTGTCCTTGTATGGCGGCCATCTTGGATTTTGAAAAAAATTAAAAAACAAATGACGCTTGTCAATTTGCTTACAACCCCCCACATTCTGGAAAAAAAATCACGCCCCCAACCCCAGCCGTTTTTGCAGGCCGTACCCCTTCCACATCAGGTTTCTGCAGATCCTCAAATGTCAGATTTTTCTGGTACTCACTGGAGCACCCTCTATACGACCACACATCAACCTAAACCCCACCAACCCCGCAACAGGGCAAACAACTATGTCAATCAGTCAGTCAGTGAGTGAGTGGTAATGTAGGTTTATAGTATAATAATATAACTAGCTTTTCGGGCGCTGCGCGGGCTGCAAGCAGCCCGCGGTCTTTCGTGCGGCTGTTGAGGTAAGCTTAAATTGGTTTCCAGTTCGGAAAATGGCTAAAGTTGTATGGAGAACAATTGTCCTTGTATGGCGGCCATCTTGGATTTTGAAAAAAATCAAAAAACAAATGACGGTCGTCAAATTGCTTATAATCTTCTACATTATGGAAAAAAAATCACGCCCCCAACACTAACCGTTTTTACAGGCCGTACCCCTTCCACATCAGGTTTCAGCAGATCCTCAAATGTCAGATTTTTCTGGTACTCCATTTGGCACCCTCTATACAACCGCACATCAATCTAAACCCCACCAACCCCGCAACAGGGCAAACAACTATGTCAATGAGTCAGTCAGTGAGTGGTAATGTAGGTTTATATATTATAATATAACTAGCTTTTCGGGCGCTGCGCGGGCTGCAAGCAGCCCGCGTTCTTTCGTGATCCTGTTGAAGTAGGTTAAAATATGTTTCCAGTTCAAAAAATGGGTATGTTTGTATGGGGAGAAATTGTCCTTGTATGGCGGCCATCTTGGATTTTGAAAAAAATTAAAAACAAATGACGGTCGTCAAATTGTTTACAACGCACTACATTTTGGAAAAATAATCACACCCCTAACCCCAACCGTTTTTGATGGCCGTACCCCTTCCACATCAGGTTTCTGCAAATCTTCAAATGTCAGATTTTTCTGGTACTCACTGGAGCACCCTCTATACGACCACACATCAACCCAAACCCCACCAACCCCGCAACAGGGCAAACAACTATGTCAATCAGTGAGTCAGTCAGTGGTATTGTAGGTTTATATATTATAATATAACTAGCTTTTCGGGCGCTGCGCGGGCTGCAAGCAGCCCGCGGTCTTTCGTGAGGCTGTAGAGGTAGGCTAACATATGTTTCCAGTTCAGAAAATGGGTAAGTTTGTATGGAGGAAAATTGTCCTTGTATGGCGGCCATCTTGAATTTTTAAAAAAAAATAAAAAAACAAGTGACGCTTGTCAAATTGCTTACAACCCTCTACATTATGAAAAAAAAATCATGCCCCTAACCCAAACCGTTTTTGCAGGCCGTACCCCTTCCACATCAGGTTTTCGCAGATCCTCAAATGTCAGATTTTTCTGGTACTTACTGGAGCACCCTCTATACGACCACACATCAAATTAAACCCCTACCAACCCGCAACAGGGCAAACAACTATGTCAATCAGTGAGTCAGTGGTATTGTAGGTTTATATATTATAATATAATATAACTAGTGTTTCGGGTGATGCGCGTGCTGCACGCAGCACGCGGTTTTTCGTGCAGCTGTTGAGGAAGGCTAAAGAACATGTCCAGTTGAGAAAATGGGTAAGAATCGCAGTCTGTTGAGGAAACATGAAAAAATGTGTGGGCGGCCATCTTGGATCCAAATTCTGATTGCAGTTTCGAGTTCCACGGGGTGCTTTACCCTAGTAAAGCAAATTTCAGACCCCTATGAAGTCCCAGTGAGACGATACAGACGAAATAATTTTAATTTTCTGAAATCCAGACGCCATCTTGGATTCCAAAAAAAAATTTAAATTTGGATTTTTTGGCCCAAAATACATATAGATATTGATTTTCAGCCCAATCGCAAGCATTTGACTTTTGGCGGCCATCTTGGATTTCAAAAAAAAAAACGCAATGCTTGGTGGGTGTGGCTCGGGCTTCGCCCTCGCCCTTCGGGCTCGCATCACTCGGCCTACGGCCTCGTGAAAATTACTTGGGGGGGGGGGGGAGGGGGGGGTCAAAAAGGGGGGGAGGGGAGCTCGGCCTTTGGCCTCGCTCCGCAGCTCGGCCTGCGGCCTCGCAAGGGGACTCCGCCTTCGGCCTTCGGCCTCAGGCTGCGTCAAGTTACTTTGGGGGGGCCATATGTATGAAATTTGTATGGAGAACTATTGTCCTTGTATGGCGGCCATCTTGAATTTTGAAAAAATCGAAAAACAAATGACAGTCGGCAAATTGCTTACAACCCCCTACATTTTGGGAAAAAAATCACGCCCCTAACCCCAACCGTTTTCGCAGGCCGTACCCCTTCCACATCAGGATCTGGTGATCTTCAAGGTTTCGGATTTTTCTGGTTGGTTTCAAAATACCCTGTACACGATGGTATAACATTTGTGACACCTGTCAGTCGGGAACAGGTCAAACAATTATGTCAATCAGTGAGTCAGTGGTAAGTGTAGCTATATATAATATAATATAATATAACTAGCTTTTCGGGCGCTGCGCGGGCTGCAAGCAGCCCGCGGTTTATCGTGGCGCTGTTGATTTAGGCTAAGATATGTTTCCAGTTCAGAAAATGGGAAAGTTTGTATGGAGGAAAATTGTCCTTGTATGGCGGCCATCTTGAATTTTGAAACCAATTAATAAACAAATGTCGCTCTTCAAATTGCTCACAACCTTCTACATTTTGGAAAAAAAATCACGCCCCTAACCCTAACCGTTTTCGCAGGCCGTACCCCTTCCACATCAGGTTTCAGCAGATCCTCAAATGTCAGATTTTTCTGGTACTCCATTTAGCAGCCTCTAAACAACCGCACATCAACCTTAACCCCACCAACCCCGCAACAGGGCAAACAACTATGTCAATGAGTCAGTCAGTGAGTGAGTGGTGTTGTAGGTTTATATATTATAATATAACTAGCTTTTCGGGCGCTGCGCGGGCTGCAAGAAGCCCGCGGTCTTTCGTGCGGCTGTTGAGGTAGGGTAAGACATGTTTCCAGTTCAGAAAATGGGTAAAAATTGCAGTCAGTAAAGGAAACATCATAATATGTGTGGGGGCGGCCATCTTGGATCCAAAATCGGAATGCAGCTTCGAGTTCCGCGGGGTGCTTTGCCCCCACATGCAAAATTTCAGACCCCTACGAAGTCCCAGTGAGACGTTATAAAAGAAATAATTTTAATTTTCTAAAATCCAGACGCCATCTTGGATTCCAAAAAAAAATATTGAGTTTAGGATTTTGGGGTCAAATTACATATAGATATCGATTTTCAGCCAAATCGCAAGCAGTTGACTTACGGCGGCCATCTTGGATTTCCAAAAAAAAAAAAGAAGCTGCGCTTTGTGATAGTGGCTCGGGCTTCGCCCTCGCCCGCAGCTCGCCCTTCGGGCTCGCATCACTCGGCCTGCGGCCTCAGGAAAATTACTTGTAGGGAGGGGGGTAAAAGGGGGGGTGGAGCTCGGGCTTCGCCCTCGCTCCACAGCTCGGCCTGCGGCCTCGCGGGGGCGCTTCACCTTCGACCTTCGGCCTCAGGCTGCGCCAAGTTACTTGGGGGGCCGTTTGTATGAAATTTGTATGGAGGGGAATTGTCCATGTATGGCGGCCATCTTAAATTTTGAAAGAAATCAAAAAACAAATGATGCTCGTCAAATTGCTTGCAACCCCCCAAATTTTGGAAAAAAAATCACGCCCCCAACCCCAACTGTCTTTGCAGGCCGTACCCCTTCCACATCAGGATTCCACAGATCCTCAAATGTCAGATTTTTCTGGTACTCACTGGAGCACCCTCTATACGACCACACATCAACCTAAACCCCACCAACCCCGCAACAGTGCAAACAACTATGTCAATCAGTGAGTGAGTCAGTCAGTGGTAATGTAGGTTTATATATTAACTAGCTTTTCGGGCGCTGCGCGGGCTGCAAGCAACCCGCGGTTCATCGTGGGGCTGTTGAGGTAGGCTAAGATATGTTTCCAGTTCAGAAAATGGGTAAGTTTGTATGGAGGACAATTGTCGTTGTATGGCGGCCATCTTGAATTTTGAAAAAAATAAAAAAACAAATGACGCTCGTCAAATTGCTTACAACCCCCTACATTTTGGAAAAAAAATCACGCCCCTAACCTTAACCGTTTTCGCAGGCCGTACCCCTTCCACATCAGGTTTCTGCAGATCTTCAAATGTCAGATTTTTCTGGTACTCACTGGAGCTTCCTCTATACGACAGCACATCAACCCAAACCCTACCAACCCCGCAACAGGGCAAACAACTATGTCAATCAGTGAGTCAGTCAGTGAGTGTTAATGTAGGGTTATATATTATAACTAGCTTTTCGGGCGCTGCGCGGGCTGCAAGCAGCCCGCGGTTCATCGTGGGGCTGTTGAGGTAGGCTTAGATATGTTTCCAGTTCAAAAAATGGGTAAGTTTGTATGGGTAGAAATTGTCCTTGTAGGGCGGCCATCTTGGATTTTGAAAAAAATTAAAAAACAAGTCACGGTTGTCAAATTGCTTACAACCCTCTATATTTTGGAAAAAAAATCACGCCCCCAACTCCAACCGTTTTTGCAGGCCGTACCACTTCCACATCAGGTTTCCGCAAATCCTCAAATGTCAGATTTTTCTGGTACTCCATTTAGCACCCTCTATACAACCGCACATCAACCTAAACCCCACCAACCCCGCAACAGGGCAAACAACTATGTCAATGAGTCAGTCAGTGAGTGAGTGGTAATGTAGGTTTATATATTATAATATAATTATAACTAGCTTTTCGGGCGCTGCGCGGGCTGCAAGCAGCCCGCGATCTTTCGTGCGGCTGTTGAGGTTGCCTAAGACATGTTTCCAGTTTAAAAAATGGGTAAGTTTGTATGGAGGAAATTTGTCCTTGTATGATGGCCATCTTGAATTTTGAAAAAAAAACAAATGACGGTCTTCAAATTGCTTATAATCTTCTACATTTTGGAAAAAAAATCACGCCCCTAACCTTAACCGTTTTTGCAGGACGTACCCCTTCCACATCAGGTTTCCGCAGATCCTCAAATGTCAGATTTTTCTGGTACTCACTGGAGCACCCTTTATACTACCACACATCAACATAAACCCCACCCACCCCGCAACAGGGCAAACAACTATGTCAATCAGTGAGTGAGTGGTAATGTAGGTTTATATATTATAACTAGCTTTTCGAGCGCTGCGCGGGCTGCAAGCAGCCCGCGGTCTTTCGTGCGGCTGTTGAGGTAGGGTAAGACATGTTTCC
Source organism: Acrobasis consociella (assembly GCA_963555685.1). NCBI lineage: Eukaryota > Metazoa > Arthropoda > Insecta > Lepidoptera > Pyralidae > Acrobasis > Acrobasis consociella. The sequence continues at coordinate 7,115,206 of OY743127.1, forward strand.
AGTTCAGAAAATGGGTAAAAACTGCAATCAATTTTGGAAACATCAAAATATGTGTGGGGGCGGCCATCTTGGATCTAAAATTTGATTCCAGTTCCGAGTACCGCGGGGTGCTTTACCCCCACATGCAAAATTTCAGGTCCCTACAAAGTCCCAGTGAGACGTTATAAACGAAATAACTTTAATTTTCTAAAATCCAGACGCCATCTTGGATTCCAAAAAAAATATTGAATTTAGGTTTTTGGGGTCAAATTTCATATAGATATCGATTTTCAGCCAAATCGCAAGCTGTTGACTTTCGGCGGCCATATTGGATTTCCAAAAAAAAAAACAAAACGCTGCACTTTGTGATAGTGGCTCGGGCTTCGCCCTCGCCCGCAGCTCGCCCTTCGGGCTCGCATCTCTCGGCCTGCGGCCTCGTGAAAATTACTTGTAGGGGGGGGGTCAAAGGGGGGGAGGGAGAGCTCGGGCTTCGCCCTCGCTCCTCAGCTCGGCCTGCGGCCTCGCGGCGACGCTTCGCCTTCGGCCTTCGGCCTCAGGCTGCGCCAAGTTACTTGGGAGGCCGTTTGTACGAAATTTGTATGGAGGGGAATTGTCCATGTATGGCGGCCATCTTGGATTTAGAAAAAAATCAAAAAACAAATGACGCTCGTCAAATTGCTTATAATCTTCTACATTATGGAAAAAAAATGACGCCCCTAACCCCAACCGTTTTTGCAGGCCGTACCCTTCCACATCAGGTTTCTGCAAATCCTCAAATGTCAGATTTTTCTGGTACTCACTGGAGCACCCTCTTTACGACCACACATCAACCTAAACCCCACCAACCCGGCAACAGGGCAAACAACTCTGTCAGTAAATGAGTGAGTCAGTGGTAATGTAGGTTTATATATTATAATATAACTAGCTTTTCGGGCGCTGCGCGGGCTGCAAGCAGCCCGCGGTCTTTCGTGCGGCTGTTGAGGTAGGCTAAGATATGTTTCCAGTTCAGAAAATGGGTAAGTTTGTATGGTGAGGAATTGTCTATGTATGGCGGCCATCTTGAATTTTGAAAAAAATCAAAAAACAAATGACGCTCGTCTAATTGCTTACAACCCCCTACATTTTGGAAAAAAAATCACGCCCTTAACCCCAACCGTCTTTGCAGGCCGTACCCCTTCCACAATAGGTTTTTGCAAGTCCTCAAATGTCAGATTTTTCTGGTACTCACTGGAGCACCCTCTATACAACCACACATCAACCTAAACCCCACCAACCCCGCAACAGAGCAAACAACTATGTCAGTGAGTCTGTGAGTGGTAATGTAGGTTTCTATATTATAACTAGCTTTTCGGGCGCTGCGCGGGCTGCAAGCAGCCCGCGGTCTTTTGTGCGGCTGTTGAGGTAGGGTAAGACATGTTTCCAGTTCAGAAAATGGGTAAAAACTGCAGTCAGTGAAGGAAACATCATAATATGTGTGGGGGCGGCCATCCTGGATCCAAAATCGGAATGCAGTTTCGAGTTCCGCGGGGTGCTTTACCCCCACATGCAAAATTTCAGACCCCTACGAAGTCCCAGTGAGACGTTATAAAAGAAATAAGTTTAATTTTCTAAAATCCAGACGCCATCTTGGATTCCAAAAAAAATATTGAATTTAGGTTTTTGGGGTCAAATTACATATAGATATCGATTTTCAGCCAAATCGCAAGCAGTTGACATACGGCGGCCATCTTGGATTTCAAAAAAAAAAAAGAAGCTGCGCTTTGTGATAGTGGCTCAGGCTTTGCCCTCGCCCGCAGCTCGCCCTTCGGGCTCGCGACACTCGGCCTCCGGCCTCGTGATAATTACTTACGGGGAGGGGGGGGGGGGAAGGGGGGGTGTGGGAGTGGCTCGGGCTTCGCCCTCGCCCGCAGCTCGCCCTTCGGGCTCGCATCGCTCGGCCTCCGGCCTCGTGAAGATTATTTAGGGGGGATCCAAGGGGGAGGGGGGAGGGGCTCGGGCTTCGACCTCGCCCGCAGCTCGGCCTGCGGCCTCGCGGGGGTGGCCTTTGCTTTTGGTTTTTGGCCTCTGGCTGCGCCTAGTTACTTGGGGTGGCCGTTTGTATGAAATTTGTATGGAGGAAAATAGTCCTTGTATGGCGGTCATCTTGAATTTTGAAAAAAATAAAAAAACAAGTGACGGTCGTCAAATTGCTTGCAACCCCCTACATTTTGGAAAAAAAATCACACTCCTAACCCCAACCGTTTTTGCAGGCCGTACCCCTTCCACATCAGGTTTCTGCAAATCCTCAAATGTCAGATTTTTCTAGTACTCACTGGAGCACCCTCTATACGACCGCACATCAACCTAAACCCCACCATCCCCGCAACAGGGCAAACAACTCTGTCAGTCAGTGAGTGGTAATGTAGGTTTATATATTATAACTAGCTTTTCGGGCGCTGCGCGGGCTGCAAGCAGCCCGCGGTCTTTCGTGCGGCTGTTGAGGTAGGGTAAGACATGGTTCCAGTTCAGAAAATGGGTAAAAACTGCAGTCAGTAAAGGAAACATCAAAATATGTGCGGGGGCGGCCATCTTGGATCCAAAAACTGATTGCAGTTTTGAGTTCCGCGGGGTGCTTTACCCCTATGTACAAAATTTCAGACCCCGACGAAGTCCCAGTGAGACGTTATAAACGAAATAAGTTTAATTTTCTAAAACCCAGACGCCATTTTGGATTCCAAAAAAAAAGTTTAATTTGGATTTTTGGTGTTAAAACACATATAAATATCGAATTTCAGCCAAATCAGAGGCAGTTGACATTTGGCGGCCATCTTGAATTTCCAAAAAAAAAAAAATACGACGCAACGCTTGGTGATGGTGGCTCGGGCTTCGCCCTCGCCCGCAGCTCGCCCTTCGGGCTCGCATCACTCGACCTACGGCCTCGTGAAAATTACTTGGGGGGCGGGGGGGGGGGAGCTCGGCCTTCGGCCTCGCTCGGCAGCTCGGCCTGCGGCCTCGCGGTGGGGCTTCGCCTTCGGCCTCCGGCTTCAGGCTGCGCCAAGTTACTTGGAATATTTGTATGAAATTTGTATGGAGGGGAATTGTCCATGTATGGCGGCCATCTTGGATTTTGAAAAAAATAAAAAAACAAATGACGCTCGTCAAATTGCTCAAAACCCCCTACATTTTGAAAAAAAATCACGCCCCCAACCCCAACCGTCTTCGCAGGCCGTACCCCTTCCACATCAGGTTTCTGCAAATCCTCAAATGTCCGATTTTTCTGGTACTCACTGGAGCACCCTCTATACGACCGCACATCAACCTAAACCCCACCAACCCCGCAACAGGGCAAACAACTCTGTCAGTGAGTGAGTGAGTGAGTCAGTGGTAATGTAGGTTTATATATTATAACTAGCTTTTCGGGCGCTGCGCGGGCTGCAAGCAGCCCGCGGTTTTTCGTGCGGCTGTTGAGGTAGGCTATATAACCTGTCCAGTTGAGAAAATGGGTAAACACCGCAGTCAGTAAGGAAAACATAAAAAAATGTGTGGGCGGCCATCTTGGATCCAAAATACGATTGCAGTTTCAAGTTCCGCGGGGTGCTTTACCCCTACATGCAAAATTCCAAACCGCTACGAAGTCCCAGTGTGACGTTACAAACATCTTGGATTCCAAAAAAAAAATGAATTAAGGTTTTTTGGGTCAAATTACATAAAGATATCGATTTTCAGCCAAATCGCAAGCAGTTGACTTTCGGCGGCCATCTTGGATTTCCAAAAAAAAAAAAGACGCTGCACTTTGTGATATTGGCTCGGGTTTCGCCTTCGCCCGCAGCTCGCCCTGCGGGCTCGCATCACTCGGCCTGCGGCCTCGTGAAAATTGCTTGCGGGGGGTCAAAGTGGGGGGGGGGAGCTCGGGCTTCGCCCTCGCTTCGCAGCTCGGCCTGCGGCCTCGCGTGTGGGCTTCGCCTTCGGCCTTCGGCCTCAGGCTGCGCCGAGTTGCCGTTTGTATGAAATTTGTATGGAGGGAAATTGTCCATGTATGGCGGCCATCTTGGATTTTGAAAAAAATAAAAAAACAAATGACGTTCGTCAAATTGCTTACAACCCCCTACATTCCGGAAAAAAAATCACGCCCCTAACCCCAACCGTTTTCGCAGGCCGTACCCCTTCCACGTCAGGTTTCTGCAAATCCTCAAATGTCAGATTTTTCTGGTACTCACTGGAGCACCCTCTATACGACCACACATCAACCTAAACCCCACCAACCCCGCAACAGGGCAAACAACTATGTCAATCAGTGAGTCAGTCAGTGAATGGTAATGTAGGTTTATATATTATAATATAACTAGCCTTTCGGGCGCTGCGCGGGCTGCAAGCAGCCCGCGGTTCATCGTGGGGCTGTTGAGGTAGGCTAAGATATGTTTCCAGTTGAGAAAATGGGTAAGGTTGTATGGAGGAAGATTGTCCTTGTATGGCGGCCATCTTGGATTTTGAAAAAAAACAAAAAACAAATGACTGTCGTCAAATTGCTTGCAAATCCCTACATTTTGAAAAAAAAATCACACCCCTAACCCCAACCGTCTTCGCAGGCCGTACCCCTTCCACGTCAGATTTCCGCAGATCCTCAAATGTCAGATTTTTCTGGTACTCACTGGAGCACCCTCTATACGACCGCTCATCAACCTAAACCCCACCAACCCCGCAACAGGGCAAACAACCATGTCAATCAGTGAGTGAGTGAGTGGTAATGTAGGTTTATATATTATAACTAGCTTTTCGGGCGCTGCGCGGGCTGCAAGCAGCCCGCGGTCTTTCGTGCGGCTGTTGAGGTAGGGTAAGACATGTTTCCAGTTCAGAAAATTGGTAAAAACTGCAGTCAGTAAAGGAAACATCAAAATATGTGTGGGGGTGGCCATCTTGGATCGAAAATCTGATTCCAGTTCCGAGTTCCGCGGGGTGCTTTACCCCCACATGCAAAATTTCAGACCCCTACGAAGTCCCAGTGAGACGTTATAAACGACATAAGTTAAATTTTGTAAAATCTAGACGCCATCTTGGATTCCAAAAAAAATATTAAATTTGGATTTTTGGGCTCAAACTACATATAGATATCGATTTTCAGCCAAATCGCAAGCAGTTGACTTTTGGCGGCCATCTTGGATTTTCAAAAATTAAAAAAATTGGACTGCTCTTGGGGAAGTGGCTCGGGCTTTGCCCTCGCCCGCAGCTCGCCCTTCGGGCTCGCGTCACTCGGCCTACGGCCTCGTGAAAATTACTTGGAGGGGAGGGGGGGGGGGTCAAGGGGGGGGGGGGGGAGTGGCTCGGGCTTCGCCCTCGCCCGCAGCTCGGCCTGCGGCCTCGCGGTGAAGGCCTTTGCTTTTGGTCTTTGGCCTCTGGCTGCGCCAAGTTACTTGGGGGGCCGTTTGTATGAATTTTGTATGGTTGGGAATTGTCCATGTATGGCGGCCATCTTGGATTTTGAAAAAAAACAAAAAACAAATGATGCTCGTCAAATTGCTTACAACCCCCTACATTTTGGAAAAAAAATCACGCCCCCAACCCCATCCATCTTCGCAGGCCGTACCCCTTCCACGTCACGTTTCTGCAGATTCTCAAATGTCAGATTTTTCTGGTACTCACTGGAGCACCCTCTATACGACCGCACATCAACCTAAACCCCACCAACCCCGCAACAGGGCAAACAACTATGTCAATCAGTCAGTCAGTCAGTGGTAATGTAGGTTTATATATTATAATATAACTAGTGTTTCGGGTGCTGCGAGTGCTGCAAGCAGCACGCGGTTTTTCGTGCGGCGGTTGTTGGTTAAGAAATGTTTCCAGTTCAAAAAATGGGTGAAAACTGCAGTCAGTTGAGAAAACATGAAAAAATGTGTGGGTGGCTATTTTGGATCCAAAATCTGAATGCAGTTTCGAGTTCCTTGAGGTGCTTTACCCCCACATGCAAAATTTCAGACCCCTACGAAGTCCCAGTGAGACGTTATGAACGAAATAAATTTCATTTTCTAAAATTCAGACGCCATCTTGGATTCCAAAAAAAAATTCAAATTTGGATTTTTCTGCTCAAAAAACATATAGATATTGATTTTCAGCCAAATCGCAAGCATTTGACTTTCGGCGGCCATCTTGGATTTCCAAAAATTTAAAAAAACCCGGCGCTTACCGGAGTGGCTCGGCCTTCGCCCTCGCCCGCAGCTCGCCCTTCGGGCTCGCGTCACTCGGCCTGCGGCCTCGTGATGGGGAGAAATTACTTGAGGGGGGGGAGGGGGGGGGGTGAAGGGGGGCTCGGCCTTCGGCCTCGCTACGGAGCTCGCCCTCCGGGCTCGCGAGCCGGCTTCGCCCTCGGCCTCGGGCTGCGCCAAGTTACTTTGGGGGGCCGTTTGTATAAAATTTGTATGGGGGGATTTTTTTTTATGAAAATTAAAAAAAAAATACTGGCTCTGGTAATTGATCAGATACCCCTTTCATTTTGTCTATGGGGTCAAATCTCCAGGTCCAACCGTTTAGCCAGGCCGTACCCCTTCCACGTCAGGTTTCCGCAAATCCTCAAATGTCAGATTTTTCTGGTACTCGACCCCCTCACCCCTATACGTTCCACCATAAACCATCACTCCTACTATTTGGCAACCGGTCAAACAACTATGTCAATCAGTGAGTGAGTCAGTGGTAAGTGTATGTGGCTGTTGAGGTAGGCTAAGATATGTTTCCAGTTCAGAAAATGGGCAAGTTTGTATGGAGGAACATTGTCCTTGTATGGCGGCCATCTTGAATTTTGAAAAAAATAAAAAAACAAATGACGGTCGTCAAATTGCTTTTAATCTTCTACATTATGAAAAAAAAATCACGCCCCTAATCCTAACCGTTTTCGCAGGCCGTACCCCTTCCACATCAGGTTTCCAAAGACCCTCAAATATCAGATTTTTCTGGTACTCACTGGAGCACCCTCTATACGACCACACATCAACCTAAACCCCACCAACCCCGCAACAGGGCAAACAACTATGTCAATCAGTCAGTCAGTGAGTGGTAATGTAGGTTTATATATTATAACTAGTGTTTCGGGTGCTGCGCGTGCTGCAAGCAGCACGCGGTTTTTCGTGCGGCGGTTGCTGGCTAAGAAATGTTTCCAGTTAAAAAAAATGGGTGAAAACTACAGTCAGTTGAGAAAACATGAAGAAATGTGTGGGCGGCCATTTTGGATCCAAAATCTGAATGCAGTTTCGAGTTCCTTGAGGTGCTTTACCCCCACATGCAAAATTTCAGACCCCTACGAAGTCCAAGTGAGACGTTATGAACGATATAAATTTCATTTTCTAAAATTCAGACGCCATCTTGGATTCCAAAAAAAAATACAAATTTGGATTTTTCGGCTCAAAATACATATAGATATTGATTTTCAGCCAAATCGCAAGCAGTTGACTTTCGGCGGCCATCTTGGATTTCCAAAAATTAAAAAAAAACCCGGCGCTTAGAGAATTGGCTCGGGCTTCGCCCTCGCCCGCAGCTCGCCCTTCGGGCTCGCGTCACTCGGCCTGCGGCCTCTGGGGAGGGGAAGAGGGGGGGAGGGGGGGTGAAAAGGGGGGCTCGGCCTTCTGCCTCGCCACGGAGCTCGCCCTTCGGGCTCGCGAGCGGGCTTCGCCCTCGGCCTTCGGCCTCGGGCTGCGCCAAGTTACTTGGGGGGGCCGTTTGTATGAAATTTGTATGGGGGGAATTTTTTTTTATGAAAATTAAAAATATAAGACTGGCTCTGGTAATTGATTAGGTACCCCTTTCATTTTGTCTATGGGGTCAAATCTCCAGGTCCAACAGTTTAGCCAGGCCGTACCCCTTTCACATCAGGTTTCTGTAAATCCTCAAATGTCAGATTTTTCTGGTACTCGACCCCCTCACCCCTATACGTTTCACCATAAACCATCACCCCTACTATTTGGCAACCGGTCAAACAACTATGTCAATCAGTCAGTCAGTCAGTGGTAAGTGTAGCTATATATAATATAATATAATATAACTAGCTTTTCGGGCGAGCGCGGGCTGCAAGCAGCCCGCGGTCTTTCGTGCGGCTGTAGAGGTAGGCTAAAATATGTTTCCAGTTCAGAAAATGGGTAAGTTTGTATGGAGGAAAATTGTCCTTGTATGGCGGCCATCTTGAATTTTGAAAAAAATAAAAAAACAAATGACGGTCGTCAAATTGCTTATAATCTTCTACATTATGAAAAAAAAATCACGCCCCTAATCCTAACCGTTTTCGCAGGCCGTACCCCTTCCGCATCAGGTTTCCGCAGATCCTCAAATGTCAGATTTTTCTGGTACTCCATTTAGCACCCTCTATACAAACGCACATCAACCTAAACCCCACCAACCCCGCAACAGGGCAAACAACTATGTCAATGAGTCAGTCAGTGAGTGAGTGGTAATGTAGGTTTATATATTATAAATAACTAGCTTTTCGGGCGCTGCGCGGGCTGCAAGCAGCCCGCGGTCTTTTGTGCGGCTGTTGAGGTAGGGTAAGACATGTTTCCAGTTCAGAAAATGGGTAAAAACTGCAGTCAGTGAAGGAAACATCATAATATGTGTGGGGGCGGCCATCTTGGATCCAAAATCGGAATGCAGTTTCGAGTTCCGCGGGGTGCTTTACCCCCACATGCAAAATTTCAGACCCCTACGAAGTCCCAGTGAGACGTTATAAAAGAAATAAGTTTAATTTTCTAAAATCCAGACGCCATCTTGGATTCCAAAAAAAATATTGAATTTAGGTTTTTAGGGTCAAATTACATATAGGTATCGATTTTCAGCCAAATCGCAAGCAGTTGACATACGGCGGCCATCTTGGATTTCAAAAAAAAAAAAGAAGCTGCGCTTTGTGATAGTGGCTCAGGCTTCGCCCTCGCCCGCAGCTCGCCCTTCGGGCTCGCGACACTCGGCCTCCGGCCTCGTGAAAATTACTTACGGGGAGGGGGGGGGAGGGGGGATGTGGGAGTGGCTCGGGCTTCGCCCTCGCCCGCAGCTCGCCCTTCGGGCTCGCATCGCTCGGCCTCCGGCCTCGTGAAGATTACTTAGGGGGGATCCAAGGGGGAGGGGGGAGTGGCTCGGGCTTCGCCCTCGCCCGCAGCTCGGCCTGCGGCCTCGCGGGGGTGGCCTTTGCTTTTGGTTTTTGGCCTCTGGCTGCGCCTAGTTACTTGGGGTGGCCGTTTGTATGAAATTTGTATGGAGGAAAATAGTCCTTGTATGGCGGCCATCTTGAATTTAAAAAAAAATAAAAAAACAAGTGACGGTCGTCAAATTGCTTGCAACCCCCTACATTTTGGAAAAAAAAACACACTCCTAACCCCAACCGTTTTTGCAGGCCGTACCCCTTCCACATCAGGTTTCTGCAAATCCTCAAATGTCAGATTTTTCTAAAAAAAAAAAAAAACGCAATGCTTGGTGGGAGTGGCTCGAGCTTCGCCCTCGCCCGCAGCTCGCCCTTCGGGCTGGCAAAATTACTTGGAGAGGGGGGGGGGGTCAAAAAGGGGGGGAGGGGAGCTCGGCCTTCGGCCTCGCTCCGCAGGCCTGCGGCCTCGCAAGGAGGCTCCGCCTTCGGCCTTCGGCCTCAGGCTGCGTCAAGTTACTTTGGGGGGGCCGTATGTATAAAATTTGTATGAAGAACAATTGTCCTTGTATGGCGGCCATCTTGAATTTCGAAAAAAATCAAAAAACAAATGACAGTCGTCAAATTGCTTACAACCCCCTACATTTTGAGAAAAAAATCACGCCCCTAACCCCAACCGTTTTCGCAGGCCGTACCCCTTCTACATCAGGATCCGGTGATCTTCAAGGTTTCGGATTTTTCTGGTTGGTTTCAAAACACCCTGTACACGATTGTATAACATTTGTGACACCTGTCAGTTGGGAACAGGTCAAACAATTATGTGAATCAGTGAGTCAGTGGTAAGTGTAGCTATATATAATATAACTAGTGTTTCGGGTGCTGCGCGTGCTGCAAGCAGCACGCGGTTTTTCGTGCGGCTGTTGTTGGCTAAGAAATGTTTCCAGTTCAAAAAGTGGGTAAAAACTGCAGTCAGTAGAGGAAACATGAAAAAATGTGTGGGCGGCCATCTTGGATCCAAAATCTGAATGCAGTTTCGAGTTCCGCGGGGTGCTTTACCCCAGTGTAGAAAATTTCAGAACCCTATGAAGTCGCAGTGAGACGTTACTAACGAAATAAATTTAATTTTCTAAAATCTAGACGCCATCTTGGATTCCAAAAAAAAATGTAAAATTTGGATTTTTGGCCCAAAATACATATAGATATTGATTTTCAACAAAATCGCAAGCATTTCACTTTCGGCGGCCATCTTGGATTTGCAAAAATTAAAAAAAAAGCGGCGCTTACTGTAGTGGCTCGGGCTTCGCCCTCGCCCGCAGCTCGCCCTTCGGGCTCGCATCACTCGGCCTGCGGCCTCGTGAAAATTACTTGGGGGCAGGGAAGGGGGGGGGGGTGAAAGGGGGGGAGAGGGGCTCGGCCTTCGGGCTCGCCTCGCTCGGCCTGTGGCCTCGCGAGCCGGCTTCGCCCTCTGCCTTCGGCCTCGGGCTGCGCCAAGTTACTTGGGGGCCGTTTGTATGAAATTTGTATGGAGGGGAATTGTTCATGTATGGCGGCCATCTTGGATTTTGAAAAAAATCAAGAAACAAATGACGCTCGTCAAATTGCTCACGACCCCCTACATTTTGGAAAAAAAATCACGACCCTAACCCCAACCGTTTTCGCAGGGCGTACCCCTTCCACATCAGGTTTCGGCAGATCCTCAAATGTCAGATTTTTCTGGTACTCACTGAAGCACCCTCTATACGACCGCACATCAACCTAAACCCTACCAACCCCGCAACAGGGCAAACAACTATGTCAATCAGTCAGTCAGTCAGTGGTAAGTGTAGCTATATATAATATAATATAACTAGCTTTTCGGGCGCTGCGCGGGCTGCAAGCAGCCCGCGGTTTTTCGTGCGGCTGTTGAGGTAGGCTTACTAACATGTCCAGTTGAGAAAATGGGTAAAAACTGAAGTCAGTATAGGAAACATCATAAAATGTGTTGGGGCGGCCATCTTGGATCCAAAATCTGATTCCAGTTCTGAGTTCCGCGGGGTGCTTTACCCCCATGTACAAAATTTCAGACCTTCACGAAGTCCCAGTAAGACGTTATGAACAAAATAAGTTAAATTTTCTGAAATCCAGACGCCATCTTGGATTCCAAAAAAAATATTGAATTTGGGTTTTTGGGGTCAAATTACATATAGATATCGATTTTCAGGCAAATCGCAAGTAGTTGACTTTCGGCGGCCATCTTGGATTTCCAAAAAAAAAAAGACGCTGCGTTTTGTGATAGTGGCTCGGGCTTCGCCCTCGCCCGCAGCTCGCCCTTCGGGCTCGCATCGCTCGGCTTGCGGCCTCGTGAAAATTACTTGTAGAGGGGGGGGGGGAGCTCGGGCTTCGCCCTCGCTCCACAGCTCGGCCTACGGCCTCACGGGGGCGCTTAGCCTTCGGCCTTCGGCCTCAGGCTTCGCCAAATTACTTGGGGGGCCGTTTGTATGAAATTTGTATGGAAGGGAATTGTCCATGTATGGCGGCCATCTTGAATATTGAAAAAAATAAAAAAACAAATGACGCTCGTCAAATTGCTTACAACCCCCTACATTTTGGAAAAAAAACCACGCCCCCAACCCCAACCGTCTTCGTTTTCACTAAAAAGTCTAAATAAGACGTTATAAACGAAATAAGTTTAATTTTTTAAAAGCTAGACGCCATCTTGGATTCCAAAAAAACTGTCAAATTTGGATTTTTCGGCTCAAAATACATTTAGATATCGATTTTCAGCCCAATCGCAAGCAGTTGACTTTAAGCGGCCATCTTGGATTTCCAAAATTGAAAAAGAAAGCGGCGCTTGTGGGAATGGCTCGGGCTTCGCCCTCGCCCGCAGCTCGCCCTACGGGCTCGCATCACTCGGCCTCTGGCCTCGTGAAAATTACTTGGAGGGGGGGGGTCAAGGGGGGGGGGGGAGTGGCTCGGGCTTCGCCCTCGCCCGCAGCTCGGCCTGCGGCCTCGCGGTGGAGGGCTTTGCTTTTGGTCTTTGGCCTCTGGCTGCGCCAAGTTACTTGGGGGGCCGTTTGTATGAATTTTGTATGGAGGAAAATTATCCATGTATGGCGGCCATCTTGAATTTTGGAAAAAATCAAAAAACACATGACGCTCGTCAAATTGCTCACAACCCCCTACATTTTGGAAAAAAAACCACGCCCCCAACCCCAACCGTCTTCGCAGGCCGTACCCCTTCCACATCAGGTTTCTGCAAATCCTCAAATGTCAGATTTTTCTAGTACTCACTGGAGCACCCTCTATACGACCACACATCAACCTAAACCCCACCAACCCCGCAACAGGGCAAACAACTATGTCAATCAGTCAGTGAGTGGTATTGTAGGTTTATATATTATTACTAGCTTTTCGGGCGCTGCGCGGGCTGCAAGCAGCCCGCAGTTTTTCGTGCGGCTGTTGAGGTGGGCTAAAGAACATGTCCAGTTGAGAAAATGGGTAAAAACTGCAGTCAGTAAAGGAAACATCAAAATATGTGTGGGGGCGGCCATCTTGGATCGAAAATCTGATTCCAGTTCCGAGTTCCGCGGGGTGCTTTACCCCCACATGCAAAATTTCACACCCATATGAAGTCCCAGTGAGACGTTATAAACGAAATAAGTTTAATTTTCTGAAATCCAGACGCCATCTTGGATTCCAACAAAACTGTCAAATTTGGATTTTTCGGCTCAAAATACATATAGATATCGATTTTCAGCCCAATCGCAAGCAGTTGACTTTCGGCGGCCATCTTGGATTTCCAAAATTAAAAAAAAAAAGCGGCGCTTGTGGGAGTGACTCGGGCTTCGCCCTCGCCCGCAGCTCGGCCTGCGGCCTCGCGGTGGAAGGCTTTCTTTTTGGTCTTTGGCCTCTGGCTGCGCCAAGTTACTTGGGGGGCCGTTTGTATGAATTTTGTATGGAGGGGAATTGTCCATGTATGGCGGCCATCTTGGATTTTGAAAAAAATCAAAAAACAAATGACGCTCGTCAAATTGCTTCTAATCTTCTACATTATGGAAAAAAAAATCACACCCCTAACCCCAACCGTTTTTGCAGGCCGTACCTCTTCCACATCAGGTTTCCGCAGATCCTCAAATGTCAGATTTTTCTGGTACTTACTGGAGCACCCTCTATACGACCACACATAAACCTAAACCCCACCAACCCCGCAACAGGGCAAACAACTCTGTCAGTGAGTGAGTGAGTCAGTGGTAATGTAGGTTTATATATTATAACTAGCTATTCGGGCGCTGCGCGGGCTGCAAGCAGCCCGCGGTCTTTCGTGCGACTGTTAGGGTGGGCTAAATAACATGTCCAGTTGAGAAAATGGGTAAGGTTGTATGAAAGGAAATTGTCCATGTAAGGCGGCCATCTTGGATTTTGAAAAAAATCAAAAAACAAATGACGCTCGTCAAATTGCTTACAACCCCCTACATTTTGGAAAAAAAATCACGCCCCTAACCCCAACCGTCTTTGCAGGCCGTACCCCTTCCACATCAGGTTTCTGCAAATCCTCAAATGTCAGATTTTTCTGGTACTCACTGGAGCACCTTCTATACAACCACACATCAACCTAAACCCCACCAACCCCGCAACAGGGCAAACAACTATGTCAGTGAGTCAGTGAGTGGTAATGTAGGTTTATATATTATAACTAGCTATTCGGGCGCTGCGCGGGCTGCAAGCAGCCCGCGGTCTTTCGTGCACCTGTTGGGGTGGGCTAAATAACATGTCCAGTTAAGAAAATGGGTATGGTTGTATGGAGGACAATTGTCCATGTATGGCGGCCATCTTGGATTTTGAAAAAAATCAAAAAACAAATGTTGCTCGTCTAATTGCTTACAACCCCCTACATTTCGGAAAAAAAATCACGATCCTAACCTAAACCGTTTTTGCAGGCCGTACCCCTTCCACATCAGGTTTCTGCAGATCTTCAAATGTCAGATTTTTCTGGTACTCACTGGAGCACCTTCTATACGACCACACATCAACCTAAACCCCTCCAACCCCGCAACAGGGCAAACAACTATGTCAATCAGTGAGTCAGTCAGTCAGTGGTAATGTAGGTTTATATATTATAACTAGCTTTTCGGGCGCTGCGCGGGCTGCAAGCAGCCCGCGGTTTTTCGTGCGGCTGTTGAGGTAGGCTAAAAAATGTTTCCAGTTTAGAAAATGGGTAAAAACTGCATTCAGTAAAGGAAACATCAGAATATGTGTGGAGGCGGCCATCTTGGATCCAAAATCTGAATCCAGTTTCGAGTTTCGCGGGGTGCTTTACCAAAATTTCAGACCCCTACGAAGTCCCAGTGAGACGTTATGAACGAAAAAAGTGAAATTTTCTAAAATCCAGACGCCATCTTGAATTCCAAAAAAAATATTAAATTTGGATTTTTGGGCTCAAACTACATATAGATATCGATTTTCAGCCAAATCGCAAGCAGTTGACTTTCGGCGGCCATATTGGATTTTCAAAAATTAAAAAAAATTGGACTGCGCTTTGGGAAAAGGCTCGGGCTTCGCCCTCGCCCGCAGCTCGCCCTACGGGCTCGCGACTCTCGGCCTCCGGCCTCGTGAAAATTACTTACGGGGAGGGGGGGAAGGGCGGGGGGGATGTGGGAGTGGCTCGGGCTTCGCCCTCGCCCGCAGCTCGCCCTTCGGGCTCGCATCGCTCGGCCTCCGGCCTCGTGAAGATTACTTAGGGGGGATCCAAGGGGGAGGGGGGAGTGGCTCGGGCTTCGCCCTCGCCCGCAGCTCGGCCTGCGGCCTCGCGGGGGTGGCCTTTGCTTTTGGTTTTTGGCCTCTGGCTGCGCCTAGTTACTTGGGGTGGCCGTTTGTATGAAATTTGTATAGAGGAAAATTGTCCTTGTATGGCGGCCATCTTGGATTTTGAAAAAAATCAAAAAACAAATGACGGTCGTCAAATTGCTTATAATCTTCTACATTATGGAAAAAAAATCACGCCCCTAACCTTAACCGTTTTTGCAGGCCGTACCCCTTCCACATCACGTTTCCTCAGATCCTCAAATGTCAGATTTTTCTGGTACTCACTGGAGCACCCTCTATACGACCACACATCAACCTAAACCCCACCAACCCCGCAACAGGGCAAACAACTATGTCAGTGAGTGAGTGAGTGGTAATGTAGGTTTATATATTATAACTAGCTTTTCGGGCGCTGCGCGGGCTGCAAGCAGCCCGCGGTTTTTCGTGGAGCTGTTGAGGTAGGCTTAAATATGTTTCCAGTTCAGAAAATGGGTAAGTTTGTATGGGGAGAAATTGTCCATGTATGGCGGCCATCTTGGATTTTGAAAAAAATCAAAAAACAAATGACGGTCGTCAAATTGCTTATAATCTTCTACATTATGGAAAAAAAATCACGCCCCCAACACTAACCGTTTTTACAGGCCGTACCCCTTCCACATCAGGTTTCAGCAGATCCTCAAATGTCAGATTTTTCTGGTACTCCATTTGGCACCCTCTATACAACCGCACATCAATCTAAACCCCACCAACCCCGCAACAGGGCAAACAACTATGTCAATGAGTCAGTCAGTGAGTGGTAATGTAGGTTTATATATTATAACTAGCTTTTCGGGCGCTGCGCGGGCTGCAAGCAGCCCGCGGTCTTTCGTGGACCTGTTGAAGTAGGTTAAAATATGTTTCCAGTTCAAAAAATGGGTATGTTTGTATGGGGAGAAATTGTCCTTGTATGGCGGCCATCTTGAATTTTTAAAAAAATTAAAAAACAAATGCCGCTCGTCAAATTGCTTACAATCTCCTACATTCTGAAAAAAAAATCACGCCCCCCACCCCAACCGTCTTCGCAGGCTGTACCCCTTCTACATCAGGTTTCTGCAAATCCTCAAATGTCAGATTTTTCTGGTACTCACTGGAGCACCCTCTATACGACCGCACATCAACCTAAACCCCACCAACCCCGCAACAGGGCAAACAACTATGTCAATCAGTGAGTCAGTCAGTGAGTGGTAATGTAGGTTTATATATTATAACTAGCTTTTCGGGCGTTGCGCGGGCTGCAAGCAGCCCGCGGTTTATCGTGGGGCTGTTGAGGTAGTCTAAAATATGTTTCCAATTCAGAAAATGGGTAATTTTGTATGGAGGATAATTGTCCTTGTATGGCGGCCATCTTGGATTTTGAAAAAAATTAAAAAACAAATGACGCTTGTCAATTTGCTTACAACCCCCCACATTCTGGAAAAAAAATCACGCCCCCAACCCCAGCCGTTTTTGCAGGCCGTACCCCTTCCACATCAGGTTTCTGCAGATCCTCAAATGTCAGATTTTTCTGGTACTCACTGGAGCACCCTCTATACGACCACACATCAACCTAAACCCCACCAACCCCGCAACAGGGCAAACAACTATGTCAATCAGTCAGTCAGTGAGTGAGTGGTAATGTAGGTTTATAGTATAATAATATAATATAACTAGCTTTTCGGGCGCTGCGCGGGCTGCAAGCAGCCCGCGGTTCATCGTGGGGCTGTTGAGGTAGGCTAAGATATGTTTCCAGTTCAGAACATGGGTAAGTTTGTATGGAGGAAAATTGTCCTTGTATGGCGGCCATCTTGGATTTTGAAAAAAATCAATAAACAAATGACGGTCGTCAAATTGCTAATAATCTTAAAATCTTAAAATTGCTTACAACCCTCTACATTTTGAAAAAAAACACCCCTAACCGCAACCGTCTTCGCAGGCCGTACCCCTTCCACATCAGGTTTCCGCAAATCCTCAAATGTCAGATTTTTCTGGTACTCACCGGAGCACCCTCTATACGACCACACATCAAACTTGACCCCACCATCCCCGCAACAGGGCAAACAACTATGTCAATCAGTCAGTCAGTGAGTGGTAATGTAGGTTTATATATTATAATATGGCGGCCATCTTGGATTTTGAAAAAAGTAAAAAAACAAATGACGCTCGTCAAATTGCTTACAACCCCCTACATTTTGGAAAAAAAATCACACCCCTAATCCTAACCGTTTTCGCAGGCCGTACCCCTTCCACATCAGGTTTCAGCAGATCCGCAAGTGTCAGATTTTTCTGGTACTCCATTTAGCACCCTCTATTCAACCGCACATCAACCTAAACCCCACCAACCCCGCAACAGGGCAAACAACTATGTCAATGAGTCAGTCAGTCAGTCAGTCAGTGGTATTGTAGGTTTATATATTAGAACTAGTGTTTCGGGTGCTGTGCGTGCTGCAAGCAGCACGCGGTTTTTCGTGCGGCGGTTCTAGGCTAAGTAATGTTTCCAGTTCAAAAAATGGGTGAAAACTGCAGTCAGTTAAGAAAACATGAAAAAATGTGTGGGCGGCCATCTTGGATCCAAAATCTGAATGCAGTTTCAAATTTCTTGAGGTGTTTTACCCCCACATGCAAAATTTCAGACCCCTACGAAGTCCCAGTGAGACGTTATGAACGAAATAAATTTCATTTTCTAAAATTCAGACGCCATCTTGGATTTCAAAAAAAAATTCAAATTTGGATTTTCAGCCAAATCGCAAGCATTTGACTTTCGGCGGCCATCTTGGATTTCCAAAAATTAAAAAAATACCCGGCTCTTACTGGATTGGCTCGGGCTTCGCCCTCGCCCGCAGCTCGCCCTTCGGGCTCGCGTCACTCGGCCTGCGGCCTCGTAATGGGGAAAAATTACTTGAAGGAAGGGGAGGAGGGGGGTGAAAAGGGGGGCTCGGCCTTCGGCCTCGGGCTGCGCCAAGTTACTAGGGGGGACCGTTTGTATGAAATTTGTATTGTATGTTTGTAGGTAATTGATCAGGTTCCCCTTTCATTTTGTCTATGGGGTCAAATCTCTAGGTCCAACCGTTTAGCCAGGCCGTACCCCTTCAACATCAGGTTTCTGTAAATCCTCAAATGTCAGATTTTTCTGGTACTCGACCCCCTCACCCCTGTACGTTCCACTATAAACCATCACCCCTACTATTTGGCAACCGGTCAAACAACTATGTCAATCAGTCAGTCAGTCAGTGGTAAGTGTAGCTATATATAATATAACTAGCTTTTCGGGCGCTGCGCGGGCTGCAAGCAGCCCGCGGTTTTTCGTGCGGCTGTTGAGGTAGGCTAAAAAATGTTTCCAGTTTAGGAAATGGGTAAAAACTGCAGTCAGTAAAGGAAACATCAAAATATGTGTGGAGGCGGCCATCTTGGATCCAAAATCTGAATTTAGTTTCGAGTTCCGCGGGGTGATTTACCCCCACATGCAAAATTTCAGACCCCTACGAAGTCCCAGTGAAACGTTATGAACGAAAAAATGAAATTTTATAAAATCCAGACGCCATCTTGAATTCCAAAAAAAATATTAAATTTGGATTTTTGGGCTCAAATTACATATAGATATCGATTTTCAGCCAAATCGCAAGCAGTTGACTTTGGGCGGCCATCTTGGATTTTCAAAAATTAAAAAAAATTGGACTGCGCTTGGGGCAGTGGCTCGGGCTTCGCCCTCGCCCGCAGCTCGCCCTACGGGCTCGCAACACTCGGCCTCCGGCCTCGTGAAAATTACTTACGGGGTGGGGGGGGGGGGAAGGGGGGGGCTTTGGGAGTGGCTCGGGCTTCGCCCTCGCCCGCAGCTCGCCCTTCGGGCTCGCATCGCTCGGCCTCCGGCCTCGTAAAGATTACTTAGGGGGGATCCAAGGGGGGGGGGGGGGGGGGGAGTGGCTCGGGCTTCGCCCTCGCCCGCAGGCCTGGTGGCCTTTGCTTTTGGCGTTTGGCCTCTGGCTGCGCCTAGTTACTTGGGGTGGCCATTTGTATGAAATTTGTATGGAGGAAAATTGTCCTTGTGTGGCGGCCATCTTGAGTTTTGAAAAAAATAAAAAAACAAGTGACGGTCGTCAAATTGATTGCAACCAACTACATTTTGGAAAAAAAATCACACCCCTAACCCCAACCGTCTTCGCAGGCCGTACCCCTTCCACATCAGATTTCCGCAGATCCTCAAATGTCAGATTTTTCTGGTACTCACTGGAGCACCCTCTATACGACCGCACATCAACCTTAACCCCTCCAACCCCGCAACAGGGCAAACAACTTTGTCAGTGAGTGAGTCAGTGGTATTGTAGGTTTATATATTATAACTAGCTATTCGGGCGCTGCGCGGGCTGCAAGCAGCCCGCGGTTCATCGTGGGGCTGTTGAGGTAGGCTAAGATATGTTTCCAGTTCAGAAAATGGGTAAGTTTGTATGGAGGAAAATTGTCCTTGTATGGCGGCCATCTTGGATTTTGAGAAAAAAAAAAAAACAAATGACTCTCGTCAAATTGCTTACAACCTCCCACATTTTGGAAAAAAAATCACGCCCCTAACCCTAACCGTTTTCGCAGGCCGTACCCCTTCCACATCAGATTTCCGCAGATCCTCAAATGTCAGATTTTTCTGGTACTCACTGGAGCACCCTCTTTACGGCCACACATTAACCTAAACCCCACCAACCCCGCAACAGGGCAAACAACCATGTCAATCAGTGAGTGAGTGAGTGAGTGGTAATGTAGGTTTATATATTATAATATAATAATAACTAGCTTTTCGGGCGTTCATCGTGGGGCTGTTGAGGTAGGCTAAGATATGTTTCTAGTTCAGAACATGGGTAAGTTTGTATGGAGGAAAATTGTCCTTGTATGGCGGCCATCTTGGATTTTGAAAAAAATCAATAAACAAATGACGGTCGTCAAATTGCTAATAATCTTAAAATCTTAAAATTGCTTACAACCCTCTACATTTTGAAAAAAAACACCCCTAACCGCAACCGTCTTCGCAGGCCGTACCCCTTCCACATCAGGTTTCCGCAAATCCTCAAATGTCAGATTTTTCTGGTACTCACCGGAGCACCCTCAATACGACCACACATCAAACTTAACCCCACCATCCCCGCAACAGGGCAAACAACTATGTCAATCAGTCAGTCAGTGAGTGGTAATGTAGGTTTATATATTATAATATAACTAGCTTTTCGGGCGCTGCGCGGGCTGCAAGCAGCCCGCGGTTCATCGTGGGGCTGATGAGGTAGGCTAAGATATGTTTCCAGTTCAGAAAATGGGTAAGTTTGTATATAGGAAAATTGTCCTTGTATGGCAGCCATCTTAAATTTTGAAAAAAATGAAAAAACAAATGACACTCGTCAAATTGCTTAACAACCCCTACATTTTGAAAAAAAAATCACGCCCCTAACCCCAACCGTTTTTGCAGGCCGTACCCCTTTCACATCAGGTTTCTGCAGATCTTCAAATGTCAGATTTTTCTGGTACTCACTGGAGCACCTTCAATACGACCATACATCAGCCTAAACCCCTACCACCCCGCAACAGGGCAAACAACTATGTCAATCAGTCAGTGAGTGGTATTGTAGGTTTATATATTATAACTAGCTTTTTGGGCGCTGCGCGGGCTGCAAGCAGCCCGCGGTTTTTCGTGCGGCTGTTAAGGTGGGTTAAATAACATGTCCAGTTGAGAAAATGGGTAAAAATTGCAGTCAGTAAAGGAAACATCATAATATGTGTGGGGGCAGCCATCTTGGATCCAGAATCGGAATGCAGTTTCGAGTTCCGCGCGGAGCTTTACCCCCACATGCAAAATTTCAGACCCCTACGAAGTCCCAGTGAGACGTTTTAAACGAAATAAGTTTAATTTTCTAAAATCTAGACGCCATCTTGGATTCCAAAAAAAATATTAAATTTGGATTTTTGAGCTCAAACTACATGTAGATATTGATTTTCAGCCAAATCGCGAGCAGTTGACTTTCGGAAGCCATCTTGGATTTCCAAAAAAAAACAAGACGCTGCGCTTTGTGATAGTGGCTCGGGCTTCGCCCTCGCCCACAGCTCGCCCTAAGGGCTCGCATCACTCGGCCTGCGGCCTCGTGAAAATTACTTGTAGGGGGGGGGTGTCAAAGGGGGGGAGGGGGAGCTCGGGCTTCGCCAAGTTACTTGGGGGGCTGTTTGTATGAAATTTGTATGGAGGGGAATTGTCCTTGTATGGCGGCCATCTTGAATTTTGAAAAAAATTAAAAAACAAACGACGGTCGTCAAATTGCTTACAACCCTCTATATTTTGGAAAAAAAATCACACCCCTAACCCTAACCGTTTTCGCAGGCCGTACCCCTTCCACATCAGGTTTCTGCAGATCCTCAAATGTCAGATTTTTCTGGTACTCACTGGAGCACCCTCTATACGACCACACATCAACCTAAACCCCAACCACCCTGCAACAGGGCAAACAACCATGTCAATCAGTGAGTGAGTCAGTGAGTGGTATTGTAGGTTTATATATTATAATATAACTAGCTTTTCGGGCGCTGCGCGGGCTGCAAGCAGCCCGCGGTTTTTCGTCGAGCTGTTGGGGTGGGCTAAATAACATGTCCAGGTGAGAAAATGGGTAAGGTTGTATGGAGGAAAATTGTCCTTGTGGCGGCCATCTTGGATTTTGAAAAAAATAAAAAAACAAATGACGCTCGTCAAATTGCTTACAACCCCCTACATTTTAGAAAAAAGATCACACCCCTGACCCAAACCGTTTTGGCAGGCCGTACCCCTTCCACATCAGGTTTCTGCAGATCCTCAAATGTCAGATTTTTCTGGTACTCACTGGAGCACTTTATATACAACCGCGCATCACCCTAAACCCCACCAACCCCGCAACAGGGCAAACAATTCTGTCAGTCAGTGAGTCAGTCAGGTTGGTGTAGGTTTATATATTATAATATAACTAGCTTTTCGGGCGCTGCGCGGGCTGCAAGCAGCCCGCGGTCTTTCGTGCGGCTGTTGAGGTGGGCTAAAGAACATGTCCAGTTCAGAACATGGGTAAAAACTGCAGTCAGTAAAGGAAACATCATAAAATGTGTGGGGGCGGCCATCTTGGATCCAAAATCTGATTCGAGTTCCAAGTTCCGCGGGGTGCTTTACCCCAATGTACAAAATTTCAGACCCTTACGAAGTCCCAGTAAGACGTTTTGAACGAAATAAGTTAAATTTTCTGAAATCCAGACGCCATCTTGGATTCCAAAAAAATTGTCAAATTCGGATTTTTCGGCTCAAAATACATTCGGATATCGATTTTCAGCCAAATCGGAGGCAGTTGACTATCGGCGGCCATCTTGGATTTACAAAAAATTAAAAAAAAAATGCGCGTTACTTTTATAATTAGCTCGGGCTTCGCCCTCGCCCGCAGCTCGCCCTTCGGGCTCGCATCACTCGGCCTACGGCCTCGTGAAAAATTACATGGGGGGGAGGGGTGGTCAAAGGTGGGGGGGGGGGAGCTCGGGCTTCGCCCTCGCTCCGAAGCTCGGCCTACAGCCTCGCGGTAGGGCTTCGCCTTCGGCCTCCGGCCTCAGGCTGCGCTTACTTGGAATATTTGTATGGAGGGAAATTGTCTATGTATGGCGGCCATCTTAAATTTCCAAAAAAAACAAAAAACAAATGACGGTCCTCAAATTGCTTATAATCTTTTACATTATGGAAAAAAAATCACACCCCTAACTCCAACCGTTTTCGCAGGCCGTACCCCTTCCACATCAGGTTTCCGCAGATCCTCAAATGTCAGATTTTTCTGGTACTCCATTGAGCACCCTCTATACGACCACACATCAAACTAAACCCCACCAACCCCGCAACAGGGCAAACAACTATGTCAATGAGTCAGTCAGTGAGTGGTAATGTAGGTTTATATATTATAATATAACTAGCTTTTCGGGCGCTGCGCGGGCTGCAAGCAGCCCGCGGTTCATCGTGGGGCTGTTGAGATAGGCTAAGATATGTTTCCAGTTCAGAAAATGGGTAAGTTTGTATGGAGGACAATTGTAGTTGTATGGCGGCCATCTTGAATTTTGAAAAAAATAAAAAAACAAATGACGGTCGTCAAATTGCTTACAACCCCCTACATTTTGAAAAAAAAATCACGCCCCTAACCCTAACCGTTTTCGCAGGCCGTACCCCTTTCACATCAGGTTTCAGCAAATCCTCAAATGTCAGATTTTTCTGGTACTCACTGGAGCACCCTCTATACGACCACACATCAACCTAAACCCCACCAACCCCGCAACAGGGCAAACAACTATGTCAATCAGTCAGTGAGTCAGTGGTATTGTAGGTTTATATATTATAACTAGCTTTTCGGGCGCTGCGCGGGCTGCAAGCAGCCCGCGGTCTTTCGTGCGGCTGTTGAGGTAGGCTGAAATATGTTTCCAGTTCAGAAAATGGGTAAAAACTGCAGACAGTATGGGAAACATCAAAATATGTGTGGGGGCGGCCATCTTGGATCTAAAATTTGATTCCAATTCCGAGTACCGCGGGGTGCTTTACCCCCACCTGTAAAATTTCAGACCCCTACGAAGTCCTAGTAAGACGTTATAAACGAAGTTAGTTTAATTTTCTAGAGTCCAGACGCCATCTTGGATTCCAAAAAAAATATTGAATTTAGGTTTTTGGGGTCAAATTACATATAGATATCGATTTTCAGCCAAATCGCAAGCAGTTGACATTCGGCGGCCATCTTGGATTTCCAAAAAAAAAAAGGACGCTGCGCTTTGTGATAGTGGCTCGGGCTTCGCCCTCGCCCGCAGCTCGCCCTTCGGGCTCGCGTCACTCGGCCTGCGGCCTCGTGAAAACTACTTGTAGAGGGGGGGGGGTCAAAAGGGGGGGGAGGGAGAGCTCGGGCTTCGCCCTCGCTCCGCAGCTCGGCCTGCGGCCTCGCGAGGGCGCTTCGCCTTCGGCCTTCGGCCTCAGGCTGCGCCAAGTTACTTGGAATGTTTGTATGAAATTTGTATGGAGAGAAATTGTCCATGTATGGCGGCCATCTTGAATTTCGAAAAAAAACAAAAAACAAATGACGGTCGTCAAATTGCTTATAATCTTCTACATTATGGAAAAAAAATCACGCCCCTAACCTTAACCGTTTTTGCAGGCCGTAACCCTTCCACATCAGGTTTCTGCAGATCCTCAAATGTCAGATTTTTCTGGTACTCACTGGGGCACCCTCTATACGACCACACATCAACCTAAACCCCACCAACCCCGCAACAGGGCAAACAACTATGTCAATCAGTCAGTCAGTCAGTGGTAATGTAGGTTTATATATTATAATATAACTAGCTTTTCGGGCACTGCGCGGGCTGCAAGCAGCCCGCGGTTCATCGTGGGGCTGTTGAGGTAGGCTAAGATATGTTTCCAGTTCAAAAAGTGGGTAAAAACTGCAGTCAGTAGAGGAAACATGAAAAAATGTGTGGGCGGCCATCTTGGATCCAAAATCTGAATGCAGTTTCGAGTTCCGCGGAATGCTTTACCCCAGTGTAGAAAATTTCAGAACCCTATGAAGTCGCAGTAAGACGTTACTAACGAAATAAATTTAATTTTTTAAAATCTAGACGCCATCTTGGATTCCAAAAAAAAATGTGAAATTTGGATTTTTGGCCCAAAATACATATAGATATTGATTTTCAACAAAATCGCAAGCATTTCACTTTCGGCGGCCATCTTGGATTTGCAAAAATTAAAAAAAAAAGCGGCGCTTACTGTAGTGGCTCGGGCTTCGCCCTCGCCCGCAGCTCGCCCTTCGGGCTCGCATCACTCGGCCTGCGGCCTCGTGAAAATTACTTGGGGGTAGGGAAGGGGGGGGGGGGTCGAAAGGGGGGGAGAGGGGCTCGGCCTTCGGGCTCGCCTCGCGAGGCCACATTCGCCCTCGGCCTTCGGCCTCGGGCTGCGCCAAGTTACTTGGGGGCCGTTTGTATGAAATATGTATGGAGGGGAATTGTCCATGTATGGCGGCCATCTTGGATTTTGAAGAAAATTAAAAAACAAATAACGGTCGTCAAATTGCTTATAATCTTCTACATTATGGAAAAAAAATCACACCCCTAACCCCAACCGTTTATGCAGGCCGTACCCCTTCCACATCAGGTTTCTGCAAATCCTCAAATGTCAGATTTTTCTGGTACTCACTGGAGCACCCTCTATACGACCGCACATCAACCCAAACCCTACCAACCCCGCAACAGGGCAAACAACTATGTCAGTGAGTCAGTGAGTGGTATTGTAGGTTTATATATTATATATACTAGCTTTTCGGGCGCTGCGCGGGCTGCAAGCAGCCCGCGGTTCATCGTGGGGCTGTTGAGGTAGGCTGAAATACGTTTCCAGTTCAGAAAATGGGTAAGTTTGTATGGAGGAAATTTGTACTTGTATGGCGGCCATCTCGGAATTTTAAAAAAATCAAAAAACAAATGACGGTCTTCAAATTGCTTATAATCTTCTACATTATGGAAAAAAAATCACGCCCCTAACCTTTACTATGTCAATCAGTCAGTGAGTGAGTCAGTGGTAATGTAGGTTTATAAATTATAATATAACTAGCTTTTCGGGCGCTGCGCGGGCTGCAAGCAGCCCGCGGTTTTTCGTGCGGCTGTTGAGGTACGCTAAAAAATGTTTCCAGTTTAGAAAATGGGTAAAAACTGCAGTCAGTAAAGAAAAAATCAAAATATGTGTGGATGCGGCCATCTTGGATCCAAAATCTGAATCCAGTTTCGAGTTTCGCGGGGTGCTTTACCCCCACATGCAAAATTTCAGACCCCTACGAAGTCCCAGTGAGACGTTATGAACGAAAAAAGTGAAATTTTCTAAAATCCAGACGCCATCTTGAATTCCAAAAAAAATATTAAATTTGGATTTTTGGGCTCAAACTACATATAGATATCGATTTTCAGTCAAATCGCAAGCAGTTGACTTTCGGCGGCCATCTTGGATTTTCAAAAATTAAAAAAAATTGGACTGCGCTTGAGGAAGTGGCTCGGGCTTCGCCCTCGCCCGCAGCTCGCCCTACGGGCTCGCGACACTCGGCCTCCGGCCTCGTGAAAATTACTTACGGGGAGGGGGGGGGAAGGGGGGGAAAGGGGGGGGGGGCTGTGGGAGTGGCTCGGGCTTCGCCCTCGCCCGCAGCTCGCCCTTCGGGCTCGCATCGCTCGGCCTCCGGCCTCGTGAAGATTACTTAGGGGGGATCCAAGGGGGAGGGGGGAGTGGCTCGGGCTTCGCCCTCGCCCGCAGCTCGGCCTGCAGCCTCGCGAGGGTGGCCTTTGCTTTTGGCTTTTGGCCTCTGGCTGCGCCTAGTTAGTTGGGGTGGCCGTTTGTATGAAATTTGTATGGAGGAAAATTGACCATGTATGGCGGCCATCTTGGATTATGAAAAAAATAAAAAAACAAATGACGCTCGTCAAATTGCTCACAACCCCCTACATTTTGGAAAAAAAATCACGCCCCCAACTCCAACCGTTTTCGCAGGCCGTACCCCTTCCACATCAGGTTTCCGCAGATCCTAAAATGTCAGATTTTTCTGGTACTCACTGGAGCACCCTCTATATGACCGCACATCAACCTAAACCCCTCCAACCCCGCAACAGGGCAAACAACTATGTCAATCAGTGAGTGAGTCAGTGTTAAGTGTAGCTATATATAATATAACTAGTGTTTCGGGTGCTGCGCGTGCTGCAAGCAGCACGCGGTTTTTCGTGCGGTGGTTGTTGGCTAAGAAATGTTACCAGTTCAAAAAATGGGTGAAAACTGCAGTCAGTTGAGAAAACATAAAAAAATGTGTGGGCGGCCATTTTGGATTTAAAATCTTAATGCAGTTTCGAGTTCCTCGAGGTGCTTTACCCCCACATGCAAAATTTCAGACCGCTACGAAGTCCCAGTGAGACGAAATAAGTTTAATTTTCTAAATTCCAGACGCCATCTTGGATTCCAAAAAAAAAGTTGAATTTGGATTTTTGGGGTCAAAAAACATTTGGCGGCCATATTGGATTTCCAAAAAAAAAAATTACGACGCAACGCTTGGTGATGGTGGCTCGGGCTCGCATCACTCGGCCTACGGCCTCGTGGGAATTACTTGGGGGGGGGGGGGGGGGCAAAGAGGGGGAGGAGCTCGGCCTTCGGCCTCGCGTGGGGGCTTCGCCTACTTGGTTTCCGCAGATCCTCAAATGTCAGATTTTTCTGGTACTCCAATTAGCACCCTCTATACGACCACACATCAACCTAAACCCCGCCAACCCCGCAACAGGTTAAACAACTATGTCAATGAATCAGTCAGTTTGTGGTAATGTAGGTTTATATATTATAACTAGCTTTTCGGGCGCTGCGCGGGCTGCAAGCAGCCCGCGGTTTTTCGTGCGGCTGTTGAGGTAGGGTAAGACATGTTTCCAGTTCAGAAAATGGGTAAAAATTGCAGTCAGTAAAGGAAACATCATAATATGTGTGGGGGCGGCCATCTTGGATCCAAAATTGGAATGCAGTTTCGAGTTCCGCGGGGTGCTTTACGCCCACATGCAAAATTTCAGACCCCTACGAAGTCCCAGTGAGACGTTATAAAAGAAATAATTTTAATTTTCTAAAATCCAGACGCCATCTTGGATTCCAAAAAAAAATTGAATTTAGGTTTTTGGGGTCAAATTACATATAGATATCGATTTTCAGCCAAATCGCAAGCAGTTGACTTACGGCGGCCATCTTGGATTTCCAAAAAAAAAAAAAGAAGCTGCGCTATGTTATAGTGGCTCGGGCTTCGCCCTCGCCCGCAGCTCGCCCTTCGGGCTCGCATCACTCGGCCTGCGGCCTCGTGAAAATTACTTGTGGGGGGGGGGGGGTCAAAGAGGGGGGGGGGGAGCTCGGGCTTCGCCCTCACTCCACAGCTCGGCCTACGGCCTCGCGGGGGCGCTTCGCCTTCGGCCTTCGGCCTCAGGCTGCGCCACGTTACTTGGGGGGCCGTTTGTATGAAATTTGTATGGAGGGGAATTGTCCATGTATGGCGGCCATCTTGAATTTTGAAAGAAATCAAAAAACAAATGATACTCGTCAAATTGCTTGCAACCCCCCACATTTTGGAAAAAAAATCACGCCCCCAACCCCAACCGTCTTTGCAGGCCGTACCCCTTCCACATCAGGATTCCGCAGATCCTCAAATGTCAGATTTTTCTGGTACTCACTGGAGCACCCTCTATACGACCACACATCAACCTTAACCCCACCAACCCCGCAACAGGGCAAACAACTATGTCAATCAGTCAGTCAGTCAGTGGTAAGTGTAGCTATATATAATATAACTAGCTTTTCGGGCGCTGCGCGGGCTGCAAGCAGCCCGCGGTCTTTCGTGGACCTGTTGAAGTAGGTTAAAATATGTTTCCAGTTCAAAAAATGGGTATGTTTGTATGGGGAGAAATTGTCCTTGTATGGCGGCCATCTTGAATTTTTAAAAAAATTAAAAAACAAATGCCGCTCGTCAAATTGCTTACAATCTCCTACATTCTGAAAAAAAAATCACGCCCCCCACCCCAACCGTCTTCGCAGGCTGTACCCCTTCTACATCAGGTTTCTGCAAATCCTTAAATGTCAGATT
Source organism: Acrobasis consociella (assembly GCA_963555685.1). NCBI lineage: Eukaryota > Metazoa > Arthropoda > Insecta > Lepidoptera > Pyralidae > Acrobasis > Acrobasis consociella. The sequence goes on from OY743127.1 coordinate 7,143,688, forward strand.
TTTCTGGTACTCACTGGAGCACCCTCTATACGACCGCACATCAACCTAAACCCCACCAACCCCGCAACAGGGCAAACAACTATGTCAATCAGTGAGTGAGTGGTATTGTAGGTTTATATATTATAACTAGCTTTTCGGGCGCTGCGCGGGCTGCAAGCAGCCCGCGGTTCATCGTGGGGCTGTTGAGATAGGCAAAGATATGTTTCTAGTTCAGAAAATGGGTAAGTTTGTATGGAGGACAATTGTCGTTGTATGGCGGCCATCTTGAATTTTGAAAAAAATAAAAAAACAAATGACGTTCTCCAAATTGCTCACAACCCCCTAAATTTTGGAAAAAAAATCATGCCCCTAACCCTAACCGTTTTTGCAGGCCGTACCACTTCCACATCAGGTTTCAGCAGATCTTCAAATGTCAGATTTTTCTGGTACTCCATTTAGCACCCTCTATACAACCGCACATCAACCTAAACCCCAACAACCCCGCAACAGGGCAAACAACTATGTCAATGAGTCAGTCAGTGAGTGGTAATGTAGCTATATATAATATAATATAATATAATATATAACTAGTGTTTCGGGTGCTGCGCGTGCTGCACGCAGCACGCGGTTTTTCGTACAGCTGTTAGAGAAGGCTAAATAAAACGTCCAGTTAAGAAAATGGGTAAAAACTGCAGTCAGTTTAGGAAACATGAAAAAATGTGTGGGCTGGCGGCCATCTTGGATCCAAAATCTGATCGAAGTTTCGAGTTCCTCTAGGTGCGTTACCCCCGTGTACAAAATTTCAGACACCTACGAAGTCCCAGTGAGACGTTGTGAACGAAATAAGTTAAATTTTCTAAAACCCAGACGCCATCTTGGATTCCAAAAAAAATATTTAATTCGGATTTTTTGGATCAAAATACATATAGATATTGATTTTCAGCCAAATCGCAAACAGTTGACTTTCAACGGCCATCTTGGATTTCCAAAAATTAAAAAAAAACCCGGCTCTAACCGGATTGGCTCGGGCTTCGCCCTCGCCCGCAGCTCGCCCTGCGGGCTCGCGTCACTCAGCCTGCGGCCTCGTGATGGGGGAAATTACTTGGGGGAGGGGAGGGGGGGGGGGGCAGGGTGGGGGAGGGGGGGTAGGAGGGGGGAAGAGGAGGGGGATGAAAAGGGGGGCTCGGCCTTCGGCCTCGCTACGCAACTCGCCCTTCGGGCTCGCGGGCCGGCTTCGCCCTCGGCCTTCAGCCTCGGGCTGCGCCAAGTTACTTGTGGGAGCCGTTTGTATGAAATTTGTATGGGGCAAATTTTTTTTTATGAAAATTAAAAAAAAATACTGGCTCTGGTAATTGATCAGGTACCCCTTTCATTTTGTCTATGGGGTCAAATCTCCAGGTCCAACCGTTTAGCCAGGCCGTACCCCTTCCACATCAGGTTTCTGCAAATCCTCAAATGTCAGATTTTTCTGGTACTCGACCCCCTCACACTGTACGTTTCACTATAAACCATCACCCCTACTATTTGGCAACCGGTCAAACAACTATGTCAATCAGTCAGTCAGTCAGTCAGTGGTAAGTGTAGCTATATATAATATAATATAACTAGCTTTTCGGGCGCTGCGCGGGCTGCAAGCAGCCCGCGGTTTTTCGTGCGGCGGTTGTTGGCTAAGAAAAGTTTCCAGTTCAAAAAATGGGCGAAAACTGCAGTCAGTTGAGAAAACATGAAAAAATGTGTGGGCGGCCATCTTGGATCCAAAATTTGATTCCAGTTCCGATTACCGCAGGGTGCTTTACCCCCACATGCAAAATTTCAGACCCCTACGAAGTCCCAGTGAGAGGTTATAAACGAAATAAGTTTAATTTTCTAAAATCCAGACGCCATCTTGGATTCCAAAAAAAATTTAAATTTGGATTTTTCTGCTCAAAATACATATAGATATTAATTTTCTAAAATCCAGACGCCATCTTGGATTCCAAAAAAATATTGAATTTAGATTTTCAGGGTCAAATAACATATAGATATCGATTTTCAGCCAAATCGCAAGCAGTGACTTCCGGCGGCCATCTTGGATTTCCAAAAAAAAAAAGACGCTGCACTTCGTGATAGTGGCTCGGGCTTCGCCCTCGCCCGCAGCTCGCCCTTCGGGCTCGCATTACTTGGCCTGCAGCCTCGTAAAAATTACTTGGGGGGGAGGGGTGGTCATAGGTGGGGCGGGAGCTCGGGCTTCGCCCTCGCTCCGCAGCTCGGCCTGCGGCCTCGCGGGGGGGCTTCGCCTTTGGCCTCCGGCCTCAGGCTGCGCCAAGTTACTTGGAATATTTGTATGAAATTTGTATGGAGGGAAATTGTCCATGTATGGCGGCCATCTTGAATTTCGAAAATAAAACAAAAACAAATGACGGTCGTCAAATTGCCTATAATCTTCTACATTATGGAAAAAAAAACCACGCCCCCAACCCCAACCGTCTTCGCAGGCCGTACCCCTTCCACATCAGGTTTCCGCAGATCCTCAAATGTCAGATTTTTCTGGTACTCACTGGAGCACCCTCTATACGACCGCACATCAACCTAAACCCCATCAACCCCACAACAGGGCAAACAACTATGTCAATCAGTGAGTGAGTCAGTGGTATTGTAGGTTTATATATTATAATTATAACTAGCTTTTCGGGCGCTGCGCGGGCTGCAAGCAGCCCGCGGTTTTTCGTGCGGCTGTTGAGGTGGGTTAAAGAACATGTCCATTTAAGAAAATGGGTAAAAACTGCAGTCAGTAAAGGAAACATCAAAATATGTGTGGGGGCGGCCATCTTGGATCGAAAATCTGATTCCAGTTGAACCTGATTGCAGTTTCGAGTTCCACGGGGTGCTTTACTCTAGTAAAGCAAATTTCAGACCCCTATGAAGTCCTAGTGAGACGTTATGAACGAAATAAAATTTCATTTTCTAAAATTCAGACGCCATCTTGGATTCCAAAAAAAAATTCTAATTTGGATTTTTTTGCTCATAAAACATATAGATATTGACTTTCAGCCAAATGACAAGCATTTGACTTTCGGCGGCCATCTTGGATTTCCAAAATTTAAAAAATTCCGGCGCTTACTGGAGTGGCTCGGGCTTCGCCCTCGCCCGGAGCTCGCCCTTCGGGCTCGCGTCACTCGGCCTACGGCCTCGTGATGGGGGTAAATTACTTGGGGGAGGAGGAGGGGGAGGGGGAGAGGGTGAAAGGGGGGGCTCGGCCTTCGGCCTCGCCACGGAGCTCGCCCTTCGGGCTCGCGAGCCGGGGGGGCCGTTTGTATGAAATTTGTATAGGGGGAATTTTATACTGGCTATGGTAATTGATCAGGTACCCCTTTCATTTTGTCTATGGGGGCAAATCTCCAGGTCCAACCGTTTAGCCAGACCGTACCCCTTCCACATCAGGTTTCTGCAAATCCTCAAATGTCAGATTTTTCTGGTACTCGACCCCCTCACTCCTGTACGTTCCACCATAAACCATCACCCCTACTATTTGGCAACCGGTCAAACAACTATGTCAATCAGTCAGTCAGTCAGTGGTAAGTGTAGCTATATATAATATAATATAAAACTAGCTTTCCAGGCGCTGCGCGGGCTGCAAGCAGCCCGCGGTCTTTCGTGAACCTGTTGAAGTAGGTTAAAATATGTTTTCAGTTCAAAAAATGGGTATGTTTGTATGGGGAGAAATTGTCCTTGTATGGCGGCCATCTTGGATTTTGAAAAAAATAAAAAAACAAATGACGGTCGTCAAATTGCTTACAAACCCTACATTTTCGAAAAAAAATCACACCCCTAACCTCAACCGTTTTCGCAGGCCGTACCCCTTCCACATCAGGTTTCTGCAAATCTTCAAATGTCAGATTTTTCTCGTAGTCACTGGAGCATCCTCTATACGACCACACATCAACCCAAATCCCACCAACCCCGCAACAGGGCAAACAACTATGTCAATCAGTGAGTCAGTCAGTGGTATTGTAGGTTTATATATTATAACTAGCTTTTCGGGCGCTGCGCGGGCTGCAAGCAGCCCGCGGTTTATCATGGGACTGTTGATGTAGGCTAAGATATGTTTCCAGTTCAGAAAATGGGTAAGTTTGTATGGAGGAAAATTGACATTGTATGGCGGCCATCTTGGATTTTGAAAAAAATAAAAAAACAAATGATGGTCGTCAAATTGCTTATAATCCACTACATTTTGGAAAAAAAAATAAGCCCCTAACCCTAACCGTTTTCGCAGGCCGTACCCCTTCCACATCAGGTTTCTGCAAATCCTCAAATGTCAGATTTTTCTGGTACTCACTGGAGCACCCTCTATACGAACACATATCAACCTAAACCCCACCAACCCCGCAACAGGGCAAACAACTATGTCAATCAGTGAGTGAGTCAGTCAGTGGTAATGTAGGTTTATATATTATAACTAGCTTTTCGGGCGCTGCGCGGGCTGCAAGCAGCCCGCGGTTTTTCGTGCGGCTGTTAAAGTCGGCTAAATAACATGTCCAGTTGAGAAAATGGGTAAGTTTGTATGGAGGAAAATTGTCCTTGTAGGGCGGCCATCTTGAATTTTGAAAAAAATAAAAAAAACAAATGACGGTCGTCAAATTGCTTGCAACCCCCTACATTATGAAAAAAAAAACACGCCCCTAACCCTAACCGTTTTCGCAGGCCGTACCCCTTCCACATCAGGTTTCAGCAGATCCTCAAATGTCAGATTTTTCTGGTACTCCATTTAGCACCCTCTATACAACCGCACATCAACCTAAACCCCACCAACCCCGCAACAGGGCAAACAACTATGTCAATGAGTCAGTCAGTCAGTGAGTGGTATTGTAGGTTTATATATTATATATATATATATAACTAGTGTTTCGGGTGCTGCGCGTGCTGCACGCAGCACGCGGTTTTTCGTGCATCTATTGAGGTAGACTAAGAAAAGTTTCCAGTTTAGAAAATGAGTAAAAACTGGAGTCAGTTGAAGAAACATGAAAAATGTGTGGGCGGCCATCTTGGATCCAAAATCTGAATGCAGTTTCGAGTTTCGCGGGATAATTTACCCTAGTAGAGAAAATTTCAGACCCTTATGAAGTCCCAGTGAGACGTTATGAACGAAATAAGTTTAATTTTCGAAAATCCAGACGCCATCTTGGATTCCAAAAAAAAATTAAATTTGGATTTTACGACCCAAAATACATATAGATATTGATTTTCAGCCAAATCGCAAACAGTTCACTTTCGGCGGCCATGTTGGATTTCCAAAAATTAAAAAAAATAGGGCTTGTGGATGTGGCTCGGGCTTCGCCCTCGCCCGCAGCTCGCCCTTCGGGCTCGCGTCACTCGGCCTCCGGCCTCGTGAAAGTTACTTGGGGCAAGGGGGAAAGGGGGAGGGGGAGAAGGGAAGGGGGAGGGGGAAGGGGGGATGGGCTCGGCCTTCGGCCTCGCCACGAAGCTCGCCCTACGGGCTCGCGAGCCGGCTTCGCCCTCGGCCTTCGGCCTCGGGCTGCGCCAAATTACTTGGGGGCCGTTTGTATGAAATTTGTATAGAGGGGAATTATCCATGTATGGCGGCCATATTGGATTTTGAAAAAAATCAAAAAACAAATGACTCTCGTCAAATTGCTCACGACCCCCTACATTTTGGAAAAAAAATCACGACCCCAACCCCAACCGTTTTTGCAGGCCGTACCACTTCCACATCAGGTTTCTGCAGATCCTCAAATGTCAGATTTTTCTGGTACTCAATGGAGCACCCTCTATACGACCACACATCAACCTAAACCCCACCAACCCTGCAACAGGGCAAACAACTATGTCAATCAGTCAGTGGTAAGTGCAGCTATATATAATATAATAATATAACTAGCTCTTCGGGCACTGCGCGAGCTGCAAGCAGCCGGCGGTTTTTCGTGCGGTTGTTGAGGTGGGCTAAAGAACATGTCCAGTTGAGAAAATGGGTAAAAACTGCAGTCAGTAAAGTAAACGAAATAAATTTAATTTTCCAAAATCCAGACGCCATCTTGAATTCCAAAAAAAATTACAAATTTGGATTTTTCGGCTCAAAGTACATATAGAAATCGATTTTCAGCCAAATCGGGGGCAGTAGACTTTCGGCGGCCATCTTGGATTTCTAAAAATTTAAAACAAAAACGTGGCGCTTGTGTGTTGGCTCGGGCTTCGCCCTCGCCCGCAGCTCGCCCTTCGGGCTCGCGTCACTCGGCCTCCGGCCTTGTGAAAATTACTTGCGGGGGGGGGGAGTAAAAAGGGGGGGGTGGCTGTGGGAGTGGCTCGGGCTTCGCCCTCGCCCGCAGCTCGCCCTACGGGCTCGCATCGCTCGCCCTCCGGCCTCGTGAAGATTACTTAGGGGGGGGGATCCAAGGGGGAGGGGGGAGTGGCTCGGGCTTTGCCCTCGCCCGCAGCTCGGCCTGCGGCCTCGCGGGGGTGGCCTTTGCTTTTGGCTTTTGGCCTCTGGCTGCGCCTAGTTACTTGGGGTGGCCTTTTGTATGAAATTTGTATGGAGGAAAATTGTCCTTGTATGGCGGCCATCTTGGATTTTGAAAAAAATAAAAAAACAAATGACGCTCGTCAAATTGCTTACAACCCCCTACATTTTGGAAAAAAAATCACGCCCCCAACCCCATCCATCTTCGCAGGCCGTACCCCTTCCACGTCACGTTTCTGCAGATCCTCAAATGTCAGATTTTTCTGGTACTCACTGGAGCACCCTCTATACGACCACACATCGACCCAAACCCCACCAACCCCGCAACAGGGCAAACAACTATGTCAATCAGTCAGTGAGTCAGTGGTATTGTAGGTTTATATATTATAACTAGTGTTTCGGGTGCTGCGCGTGCTGCAAGCAGCACGCGGTTTTTCGTGCGGCGATTGTTGGCTAAGAAATGTTTCCAGTTCAAAAAATGGGTGAAAACTGCAGTCAGTTGAGAAAACATGAAAAAATGTGTAGGCGGCCATCTTGGATCCAAAATCTGAATGCAGTTTCGATTTCCTTGAGGTGCTTTACCCCCACATGTAAAATTTCAGACCCCTACGAAGTCCCAGTGAGACGTCATGAACGAAATAAATTTCATTTTCTAAAATTCAGACGCCATCTTGGATTCCAAAAAATAATTCAAATTTGGATTTTTCTGCTCAAAAAACATATACTCGTAGATATTGATTTTCAGCCAAATCGCAAGCATTTGACTTTCGGCAGCCATCTTGGATTTCCAAAAATTATAAAAAAACCCGGCGCTTACGGGAGTGGCTCGGGCTTCGCCCTCGCCCGCAGCTCGCCCTTCGGGCTCGCATCACTCGGCCTGCGGCCTCGTGAAAGTTACTAGGGGGGAGGGGGATTGGGGACGGGGGTAAAAGGGGGAGAAGGGGGAGTGGCTCGGCCTTCGGCCTCGCCACGGTGCTCGCCCTTCGGGCTCGCAAGCCGGCTTCGCCCTCGGCCTTCGGCCTCGGGCTGCACCAAGTTACTTGGGGGGCCGATTGTATGAAATTTGTATGGGGGGGGTAAAATTTTTTTAGTAATTTAAAAAAAAATACCGGCTCTGGTAATTGATCAGGAACCTCTTTCATTTTGTTTATGGGGTCAAATCTCCAGGTCCAACCGTTTAGCCAGGCCGTACCCCTTCCACATCACGTTTCTGCAAATCCTCAAATGTCAGATTTTTCTGGTACTCGACCCCCTTACCCCTGTACGTTTCACCATAAACCATCACCCCTACTATTTGGCAACCGGTCAAACAACTATGTCAATCAGTCAGTCAGTCAGTCAGTGGTAAGTGTAGCTATATATAATATAATATAATATAACTAGTGTTTCGGGTGATGCGCGTGCTGCACGCAGCACGCGGTTTTTCGTGCAGCTGTTGAGGAAGGCTAAAGAACATGTCCAGTTGAGAAAATGGGTAAGAATCGCAGTCTGTTGAGGAAACATGAAAAAATGTGTGGGCGGCCATCTTGGATCCAAATTCTGATTGCAGTTTCGAGTTCCACGGGGTGCTTTACCCTAGTAAAGCAAATTTCAGACCCCTATGAAGTCCCAGTGAGACGATACTGACGAAATAATTTTAATTTTCTGAAATCCAGACGCCATCTTGGATTCCAAAAAAAAATTTAAATTTAGATTTTTTGGCCCAAAATACATATAGATATTGATTTTCAGCCCAATCGCAAGCATTTGACTTTTGGCGGCCATCTTGGATTTCAAAAAAAAAAACGCAATGCTTGGTGGGTGTGGCTCGGGCTTCGCCCTCGCCCGCAGCTCGCCCTTCGGGCTCGCATCACTCGGCCTACGGCCTTGTGAAAATTACTTGGGGGGGGGGTCAAAAAAGGGGGGAGGGGAGCTCGGCCTTTGGCCTCGCTCCGCAGCTCGGCCTGCGGCCTCGCAAGGGGACTCCGCCTTCGGCCTTCGGCCTCAGGCTGCATCAAGTTACTTTGGGGGGGCCGTATGTATGAAATTTGTATGGAGAACTATTGTCCTTGTATGGCGGCCATCTTGAATTTTGAAAAAAATCAAAAAACAAATGACAGTCGTCAAATTGCTTACAACCCCCTACATTTTGGGAAAAAAATCACGCCCCTAACCCCAACCGTTTTCGCAGGCCGTACCCCTTCCACATCAGGATCTGGTGATCTTCAAGGTTTCGGATTTTTCTGGTTGGTTTCAAAACACCCTGTACACGATGGTATAACATTTGTGACACCTGTCAGTCGGGAACAGGTCAAACAATTATGTCAATCAGTCAGTCAGTGGTAAGTGTAGCTATATATAATATAACTAGCTTTTCGGGCGCTGCGCGGGCTGCAAGCAGCCCGCGGTTTTTCGTGCGGCTGTTGAGGTGGGCTAAAGAACATGTCCAGTTGAGAAAATGGGTAAAAACTGCAGTCAGTAAAGGAAACATCAAAATATGTGTGGGGGCGGTCATCTTGGATCGAAAATCTGATTCCAGTTCCGATTTCCGCGGGGCGCTTTACCCCCACATGCAAAATTTCAGACCCCTACGAAGTCCCAGTGAGACGTTATAAACGAAATAAGTTTAATTTTCTAAAATCCAGACGCCATCTTGGATTCCAAAAAAACTGTCAAATTTGGATTTTTCGGCACAAAATACATATAGATATCGATTTTCATCCCAATCGCAAGCAGTTGACTTTCGGCGGCCATCTTGGATTTCCAAAATTGAAAAAAAAAGCGGCGCTTGTGGGAGTGGCTCGGGCTTCGCCCTCGCCCGCAGCTCGGCCTGCGGCCTCGCGGTGGAGGGCTTTCCTTTTGGTCTTTGGCCTCTGGCTGCGCCAAGTTACTTGGGGGGCCGTTTGTATGAATTTTGTATGGAAGGGAATTGTCCATGTATGGCGGCCATCTTGGATTTTGAAAAAAATCAAAAAACAATTGACGCTCGTCAAATTGCTTACGACCCCCCACATTTTGGAAAAAAAATCACGACCCCAACCCCAACCGTTTTCGCAGGCCGTACCCCTTCCACATCAGGTTTCCACAGATCCTCAAATGTCAGATTTTTCTGGTACTCACTGGAGCACCCTCTATACGACCACACATCAATCAAAACCCCACCAACCCTGCAACAGGGCAAACAACTATGTCAATCAGTCAGTCAGTCAGTGGTAAGTGCAGCTATATATAATATAACTAGTGTTTCGGGTGCTGCGCGTGCTGCAAGCAGCACGCGATTTTTCGTGCTATACAGCAAGGCTTAATAACATGTCCAGTTGAGAAAATGGAAAAAAAAACTACAGTCATTTGAGGAAATTTAAAAAAATGTGTGGGCGGCCATCTTGGATCTAAAATTTGAATGCAGTTTCGAGTTCTGCGGGGTACTTTACCCCAGTAAAGAAAATTTCAGACACCTATGAAGTCCCAGTGAGACGTTATGAACAAAATAAGTTTAATTTTCGAAAATCCAGACGCCATCTTGGATTCCAAAAAAAAATTCAAATTTGGATTTTTCTGCTCAAAAAACATATAGATATTGATTTTCAGCCAAATCGCAAGCATTTGACTTTCGGCGGCCATCTTGGATTTCCAAAAATTAAAAAAAACCCGACGCTTACGGGAGTGGCTCGGGCTTCGCCCTCGCCCGCAGCTCGCCCTTCGGGCTCGCGTCACTCGGCCTGCGGCCTCGTGATGGGGGGAAATTACTTGGGGGAGGGGGAGGGGGGGGTGAAGGGGGGGCTCGGCCTTCAGCCTCGCCACGGAGCTCGCCCTCCGGGCTCGCAAGTCGGCTTCGCCCTCGGCCTTCGGCCTCGGGCTGCGCCAAGTTACAGGGGGGGCCGTTTGTATGAAATTTGTATGAGGGGAATTTTTTTTTATGAAAATTAAAAAAAAAATACTGGCTCTGGTAATTGATCAGATACCCCTTTCATTTTGTCTATGGGGTCAAATCTCCAGGTCCAACCGTTTAGCCAGGCCGTACCCCTTCCACATCAGGTTTCTGCAAATCCTCAAATGTCAGATTTTTCTGGTACTCGACCCCCTCACCCCTGTACGTTCCACCATAAACCATCACCCCTACTATTTGGCAACCGGTCAAACAACTATGTCAATCAGTCAGTCAGTCAGTGGTAAGTGTAGCTATATATAATATAACTAGCTTTTCGGGCGCTGCGCGGGCTGCAAGCAGCCCGCGGTTTTACGTGAAGCTGTTGCGGTGGGCTAAATAACATGTCCAGTTGAGAAAATGGGTAAGGTTGTATGGAGGAAAATTGTCCTTGTATGGCGGCCATCTTGAATTTTGAAAAAAATAAAAAAACAAATGAAGTTCGTCAAATTGCTTATAGTTTTCTACATTATGGAAAAAAAATCACGCCCCTATCCCTAACCGTTTTCGCAGGCCGTACCCCTTCCACATCACGTTTCTGCAGATCTTCAAATGTCAGATTTTTCTGGTACTCACTGGAGCACCCTATATACGACCACATATCAACCTAAACCCCACCAACCCCGCAACAGGGCAAACAACTATGTCAATCAGTCAGTCAGTGAGTGGTATTGTAGGTTTATATATTATAACTAGCTTTTCGGGCGCTGCGCGGGCTGCAAGCAGCCCGCGGTTCATCGTGGGGCTGTTGAGGTGGGCTTAAATATGTTTCCAGTTCAGAAAATGGGTAAGTTTGTATGGAGGACAATTGTACTTGTATGGCGGCCATCTTGGATTTTGAAAAAAATCAAAAAACAAATGACGGTCGTCAAATTGCTTATAATCTTCTACATTATGGAAAAAAAATCACGCCCCTAACCTTAACCGTTTTTGCAGGCCATACCCCTTCCACATCAGGTTTCCGCAAATCCTCAAATGTCAGATTTTTCTGGTACTCACTGGAGCACCTTCTATACGACCACACATCAACCTAAACCCCACCAACCCCGCAACAGGGCAAACAACTATGTCAATCAGTCAGTGAGTCAGTCAGTGGTAATGTAGGTTTATATATTATAATATAACTAGCTTTTCGGGCGCTGCGCGGGCTGCAAGCAGCCTGCGGTTTTTCATGCGGCTGTTGAGGTAGGCTTAATAACATGTCCAGTTCAGAAAATGGGTTAAAAATGCAGTCAGTTAAGAAAACATCAAAATATGTGTGGGGGCGGCCATCTTGGATCTAAAATCTGATTCCAGTTCCGAGTTCCGCGGGGTGGTATAAGCCCATTTACAAAATGTCAGACCCCTACGAAGTCCCAGCGAGACGTTATAAACGAAATAAGTTAAATTTTTTAAAATCCAGACGCCATCTTGGATTCCAAAAAAATTGTCAAATTCGGATTTTTAAGCTCAAAATACATTCGGATATCGATGTTCAGCCAAATCGGAGGCAGTTGACTTTCGGCGGCCATCTTGGATTTCCAAAAAATTAAAAAAAAAATGCGCATTACTTTTGCAAGTGGTTTATATATTATAACTAGCTTTTCGGGCGCTGCGCGGGCTGCAAGCAGCACGCGGTTTTTTGTGCGGCTGTTGAGGTAGGCTAAATAACCTGTCCAGTTGAGAAAATGGGTAAAAACTGCAGTCAGTAAAAAAAATATCATAATATGTGTGGGGGCGGCCATCTTGGATCGAAAATCTGATTCCAGTTCCGAGTTCCGCGGGGTGCTTTACTCCCACATGCAAAATTTCAGACCCCTACGAAGTCCCAGTGAGACGTTATAAACGAAATAAGTTTAATTTCCTAAAATCCAGACGCCATCTTAGATTCCAAAAAAACTGTCAAATTTGGATTTTTTGGCTCAAAATACATATAGATATCGATTTTCAGCCCAATCGCAAGCAGTTGACTTAAGGCGGCCATCTTGGATTTCCAAAAAAAAAAAGACCCAGCGCTTTGTGATAGTGGCTCGGGCTTCGCCCTCGCCCGCAGCTTGCCCTTCGGGCTCGCATCACTCGGCCTGCGGCCTCGTGATAATTACTTGTAGGGGGGGAGGGGTCAAAGTGGGGGGGGGGAGCTCGGGCTTTGCCCTCGCTCCACAGCTCGGCCTCAGGCTGCGCCAAGTTACTTGGTATGAAATTTGTATGGAGGGGAATTGTCCATGTATGGCGGCCATCTTGGATTTTGAAAAAAATAAAAAAACAAATGACAATCGTCAAATTGCTTACACACTCCTACATTTTCGAAGAAAAATCACGCCCCTAACCCCAACCCAGGCCGTACCCCTTCCACATCAGGTTTCTGCAGATCTTCAAATGTCAGATTTTTCTGGTACTCACTGGAGCACCCTCTATACGACCGCACATCAACCTAAACCCCACCAACCCCGCAACAGGGCAAACAACTATGTCAATCGGTGAGTGAGTGAGTCAGTGGTATTTGTTTATTTGTTTATTTGTTTATTTGTTTATTACTTCTTACACTATCATTACAGGTTTCCCTAATACAATAGCATAGTCACTTACATTTTATCTATTATTACACAAAACATTTAATACTGCCTTTGTGAATTCCGTCAATGAGCAACCGAACATGTCGATATTTTCAGCTACCTTATTTAACGTGTGCAGGGTTTGGGTGAGTGGCGCCATTTTTAGGACATTTGTTCGCCCATGTGGTATCGCGAATAAAGGAGGCTGTCGCCTTCGCCCCACGTAGCGGTTGGGCACGCGCAGTGCCACCCATTGCAACACAGCTTGGTTAGAGATCTGGCCCCTTAGTATTCTGAACACATACGTCGCTAAGCTCAGACTTCGTCTTACTTCTAGTGTATTGTACCCCACCATGCCGAGAACGAAGAGTGTTGGGTACATCAGTGGGTAAAACGGATAGACACCATATAGTTTCATCATCATCATCATCATATCAGCCACAGGAAGTCCACTGCTGGACATAGGCCTCCCCCAAGGATTTCCAAAACGACCGATCGGAAGCGGCCTGTATCCAGCGCCTTCCTGCAACATTACGTAGGTCGTCTGACCATCTAGCAGGTGGGTGTCCTACACTGCGCTTGCCGGTACGTGGCCGCCATTCGAGAACCTTTCTGCCCCATCGGCCATCGGATCTTCGCGCTATGTGCCCCGCCCACTGCCACTTTAATGAGCTAATCCGCTTGGCTATGTCAGTGACCTTCGTTCTTCTACGAATCTCCTCATTTCTGATTCGATCACGTAGGGAAACACCGAGCATAGTCCTCTCCATAGCCCGTTGAGCGACCTTGAGCTTTCTTATGAGACCCATAGTAAGGGACCATATAGTTTAAAGTACAGAAATCTTATGAATTTGTTCTGTATTCGTTCCACCATAAACTTATATTTCGTCTCATGGGGTGACCAAATCATTGCATTGCATTCCAAGTGGCTCTTTACTAGCCCTTCGTATAATGCTCGTACTGCATTCAAATTCGTGAATTCTTTCGAGTGGCGCAACAGGAAGCCTAGATTTCGATATGCTTTCTTGCAAACTTTTATGACGTGTTCCCGAAAGTTAAGGTCTCTAGTGAAATGTACCCCTAAGTCTCTTGTTTCGGAAACACGCTGCATCGGGACACCTTCTATGCAGTATTGATGGTTGTATGGGTTCCTTGATCGTGTGAAAGACATCACCGAGCACTTAGAAACATTAAAGTGTAAATGATGCCTATTGCTCCACTCGACTACTCTATCTATATCTCTTTGTAGCTTTTCGCAGTCCGATTGGTCTCGTACTTCTCTGAATAGTTTCAGGTCATCCGCGAACAGGAGGCAAGTTGATTCGGTCACTACCATTGGCAAGTTATTTATTACCAAATTGAACTCTAGGGGTCCTAAATTGCTGCCTTGGTTCACTCCTGATCTTGTGTAGTACTGCTTCGATTGTTGTCCGTCCCAATCAACATATTGACATCTGTCTTTCAAGTAGCTAGCGAAGAAGGAGAGCGTTTTCGGTGTAAAACCCGCCTCTGCTAGGCTCATGAGTAGGACGTCATTGTCAACTGTATCGAACGCCTTTTGGTAATCGAAGTAGGCAACATCCACTTGAATCCCTGAGTCCACCGCTGGCGCCACATGCGTCATTAAATGCAACAGATTGCTTGCCGTGCTCCGCTCTGGACGAAAGCCATGCTGTTCATCAGCCAGATAAGCCTTTACTTGCGGATACACTGAGTGGTTTATCGCTGATTCAAAGACCTTAGCCGGGGTAGACAGTATTGCGGCCGGTCTAAAGTCACTTGCTTTTGTACCTCCTCTACCTTTAGGCACAGGCACTACCCTTGTCAGCTTCCACTCCTCAGGGAATCTTTCTTTTTCGAGACATGTGTTAAATATATACAAAAGTGGCTCCGCTAATCCTTCACGGCAGTCTCTAAATATATACGGTGGAATTCCATCCGGTCCCGTGGAGTGTTTTGGTTTCAGCTTTGCCAACGCCTGTTCAACTTCTGCCAATTGCAGAGCGTGTACTTGCACCCGCGCTGATCCGGCTTGCGCTTGTGCGTTCACCGAATCTACATCCAAATCCGCTGGCTCTTGGTGATACACAGAGCAGAAATAATTCGCAAATTCATTAACTGCTTCTACTCCAGTCAGAACGCGGTCGTCTTTTACTATTTTTGGTTTATTCACGTTCCCTCTCTTTGTTTTGACAAAATGCCAGAACGCTTTAGGATCCTTCGCTAAATTACTTTGTACCCAATCCCGATGACTATTATGAGCAATTTCTAGCGCCTTTTTTACTTTCGTTCTGCACCTGGAGAATTCGTCATAGTCGCTCCTTGCTTTGCTTTTTTTGTAGCGCTTATGGAGTTTATGTTTCCGTTGTATGTCAGCTATAATGTCTCTTGTGTACCATTGTGGGTATATACGCGTAGGTTCAGCGGTTTTGGGTCTTTTCTGTGGGGCACATTGTCCTATCACGCTATTTATCTGCTGATAGAAATGGTTCACTGCTTCGTCTGGATTTTCTATTTGATAAAGCTCACTCCAGTCTATATTAGCCATATAGCTGTACAACTTATGCATATTTGCTTTCCGAAAGTTCCATTGCCTACGGAGCGAAGGTTGTTGGTAGTTCTTTTTAACCCTCTCCTCTGTTATTTCGTCTGTTCGTACTGCGTGTTCTGATACCCAGACCTCAAGTGGTGGATGTAGTTTGTCAACCGGTTGCAATCCCTCTGTTTCGCTAACCGATACTGTACCATTCAACCCGCCCCCTTTTAACACCAGATCTAATTGTCTATTATTACAATTTGGAATATCGTTGCATTGACTGAACTCACAATAGGCTAACACATATTCATAATAGTTATTGACTTCTACACTTGCAGAATGCAAGTTAAAATCCCCCAATACAATTACATTGTTTTCGTATTTTGCACAAATATTTTCTATTAAGCTAAACATGATCATATATTCATCAGTACAAGAATTCGGTGGAATATAAACCACACAACAAACAAACAAGAATCTATTTCGATGATACACTGATACTGCTACCATTTCAAAGCAATGCTTGTCTATATTGACATTATTTGGTATAGGTAGCTGTCGCAGTTCATACTTTGGGGTGGCCACTATGCACGCACCACCTTGTTTACGCCCATCCGCTCGGTCACATCTTATTATTTGATATCCAGGTGGGACTAACTCGGCATCATTGATCGACTCACTACATCCAGTTTCTGTGACGGCAAACAAATTGTGTTCTGATGCTTGGATGAAGCACATCAGTCTCGTCGTCTTTGTCCGTAACCCTCGTACATTCTGATAGTGTATTAATGTGATTTTTTCCGATTTCTTCAGATTTGCCTGAGCATTCGTTATTACGTCGCTACGTTTGTTTTGTTCTCTCCTCTTTGCCTCTCCGAAAGTTCTGACGCCAAGGCTTGATGCATATGTCTGCCGCCCAGTTTTCAGGTTCTAGAATCGCTTCTGCCAATCTTGTTGGTGCTCCTATTTTGAATGAAGCATAATTGCCTCGCGATTTAAGTGCCTCGACCGTCCACACTGCTTCCTTGCAGATGGTTTTGAGATGTCCTACTACCTGGTCAGTTGTTGTACCTTGTTTTACATAGAATAAATGTAGATATTTATATCTTTCTGATGCTTCTAGCGTCGTCACCCCTGCGGCTGCCGTACCTCGCAATATCGACGTATTGGACGCTCTTTGTCGTTTCCTGTCCACTGTCATCCATGCTCCTTTTCCCTCTGCATCCTGGTTTTCTTCTGTTATGTCAATGACGCTTAGACTTGACTGCACTTTGCCGGTTATTGTAGGTTTATATATTATACTAGCTTTTCGGGCGCTGCGCGGGCTGCAAGCAGCCCGCGGTTTTTCGTGCAGCTATTGACGTAGGCTAAATAACCGGTCCAGTTGAGAAAATGGGTAAAAACTGCAGTTAGTAAGGAAAACATAAAAAAATGTGTGCCCACATATTCCATGTTGGATCCAAAATCCGATTGCAGTTTCGAGTTCCGCGGGGTGCTTTACCCCCTCATACAAAATATCAGACCCCTTCAAAATCCCAGTGAGACGTTATAGACGAAATAAGGTAAATTTTCAAAAATCTAGACGCCATCTTGGATTCCAAAAAAATATTAAATTTGGATTTTTTGGCTCAAACTACATATAGATATCGATTTTCAGCCAAATCGCAAGCAGTTGACTTTTGGCGGCCATCTTGGATTTTCAAAAATTAAAAAAATTGGACTGCGCTTGGGAATGTGTCTCGGGCTTCGCCCTCGCCCGCAGCTCGCCCTTAGGGCTTGCATCGTTCGGCCTCCGGCCTCGTGAATATTACTAAGGGGGGGGGGGGGATCCAAGGGAGAGAAGGGAGTGGCTCGGGCTTCGTCCTCGCCCGCAGCTCGGCCTGCGGCCTTGCGGGGGTAGCCTTTGCTTTTGGCTTTTGGCCTCTGGCTGCGCCTAGTTACTTGGGGTGGTCATTTGTATGAAATTTTTATGGAGGAAAATTGTCCTTGTATGGCGGCAATCTTGAATTTAAAAAAAAAAAACAAGTGACGGTCGTCAAATTGCTTGCAACCCCCTACATTTTGGAAAAAAAATCACACCCCTAACCCCAACTGTCTTTGCAGGCCGTACCCCTTCCACATCAGGTTTCTGCAGATCCTCAAATGTCAGATTTTTCTGGTACTCACTGGAGCACCCTCAAAAAATTACTTGGAGGGGGGAAGTGGCTCGGGCTTCGCCCTCGCCCGCAGCTTGGCCTGCGGCCTCGCGGTGAAGGGCTTTGCTTTTGGTCTTTGGCCTCTGGCTGCGCCAAGTTACTTGGGGGGCCGTTTGTATCAAATTTGTATGGAGGAAAATTGTCCTAGTATGGCGGCCATCTTGAATTTTGAAAAAAAACAAAAAACAAATGACGCTCGTCAAATTGCTCACAACCCCCTACATTTTGGAAAAAAAACCACGCCTCCAACCCAACCGTTTTCGCAGGCCGCACCCCTTCCACATCAGGTTTCCGCAAATCCTCAAATGTCAGATTTTTCTGGTACTCACTGGAGCACCCTCTATACGACCACACATCAACCTAAACCCCACCAACCCGGCAACAGGGCAAACAACTATGTCAGTGAGTCAGTGAGTGGTAATGTAGGTTTATATATTATAATATAATATTACTAGCTTTTTGGGCGCTGCGCGGGCTGCAAGCAGCCCGCGGTTTCTCGTGCGGCTATTGAGGTGGGATAAAGAACAAGTGCAGTTAAGAAAATGGGTAAAAACTGCAGTCAGTAAAGGAAACATCAAAATATGTGTGGGGGCGGCCATCTTGGATCGGAAATCTGATTCCAGTTCCGAGTTCCGCGGGGTGCTTTACCCCCACTTGCAAAATTTCAGACCTCTACGAAGTCCCAGTGGGAAGTTATAAACGAAATAAGTTTAATTTCTAAAACCCAGACGCCATCTTGGATTCCAAAAAAAATATTGAATTTGGGTTTTCAGTGTCAAACTACATATAGATATCGATTTTCAGCCAAATCGCAAGCAGTTGACTTTCGGCGGCCATCTTGGATTTCCAAAATTTAAAAAAAAGCGGCGCTTGTGGGAGTGGCTCGGGCTTCGCCCTCGCCCGCAGCTCGCCCTGCGGGCTCGCATCACTCGACCTGCGGCCTCGTGAAAATTACTTACAGGGGGAGGGGGGAGGTCAAAGGTGGGGGGGGGAGCTCGAACTTCGCCCTCGCTCCGCAGCTTGGCCTGCGGCCTCGCGGGGGGGCTTCGCCTTCGGCCTCCGGCCTCAGGCTGCGCCAAGTTACTTGGAATGTTTGTACGAAATTTGTATGGAGGGAAATTGTCCATGTATGGCGGCCATCTTGGATTTCGAAAAAAAACAAAAAACAAATGACGGTCGTCAAATTGCTTATAATCTTCTACATTATGGAAAAAAAATCACGCCCCAAACCCCAAAGGTTTTCGTAGGCCGTACCCCTTCCACATCAGGTTTCCGCAGATCCTCAAATGTCAGATTTTTCTGGTACTCACTGGAGCACCCTCTATACGACCGTACATCAACCTTAACCCCACCAACCCCGCAACAGGGCAAACAACTATGTCAATCAGTCAGTCAGTCAGTGGTAATGTAGGTTTATATATTATAACTAGCTTTTTGGGCGCTGCGCGGGCTGCAAGCAGCCCGCGGTCTTTCGTGCGGCTATTGAGCTAGAGTAAGACATGTTTCCAGTTCTGAAAATGGGTAAAAACTGCAGTCAGTATGGGAAACATCAAAATATGTGTGGGGGCGGCCATCTTGAATCTATAATTTGATTTAAGTTCCGAGAACCGCGGGGTGCTTTACCCCCACATGCAAAATTTCAGAACCCTACGAAGTCCCAGTGAGACGTTATAAACGAAATAAGTTTAATTTTCTAAAGTCCAGACGCCATCTTGGATTCCAAAAAAAATATTGAATTTGGGTTTTTGGTGTCAAATTACATATAGATATCGATTTTCAGCCAAATCGCAAGCAGTTGACTTTCGGAGGCCATCTTGGATTTCCAAAAAAAATAACAGATGCTGCGCTTTGTGGTAGTGGCTCGGGCTTCGCCCTCGCCCGCAGCTCGCCCTTCGGGCTCGCATCACTCGGCCTGCGGCCTCGTGACAATTACTTGTAGGAGGGGGGCCCGCGCCTCGGGAGGGCCTTACTTGGAGGGGAAATGGGGGGTGAAGTGGGGGGGCTTGGCCTTTGGCCTCGCCACGGAGCTCGCCCTTCGGGCTCGCGAGCTGGCTTCGCCCTCGGCCTTCGGCCTCGGGCTGCGCCAAGTTACTTGGGGGGGCCATTTGTATGAAATTTGTATGGGGGGAATTTTTTTTTATGAAAATTAAAAAAAAAATACTGGCTCTGGTAATTGATCAGGTACCCCTTTCATTTTGTCTATGATGGCAAATCTCCAGGTCCAACCGTTTAGCCAGGCCGTACCCCTTCCACATCAGGTTTCTGCAAATCCTCAAATGTCAGATTTTTCTGGTACTCGACCCGCTCACCCCTATACGTTCCACCATAAACCATCACCCCTACTATTTGGCAACCGGTCAAACAACTATGTCAATCAGTGAGTCAGTCAGTGGTAAGTGTAGCTATATATAATATAACTAGCTTTTCGGGCGCTGCGCGGGCTGCAAGCAGCCCGCGGTCTTTCGTACGGCTGTTGAGGTAGGCTTAAATATGTTTCCAGTTCAAAAAATGGGTAAATTTGTATTGAGGAAAATTGTCCTTGTATGGCGGCCATCTTGGATTTTGAAAAAAATCAAAGAACAAATGACGCTCGTCAAATTGCTTATGACCCCCCACATTTTAGATAAAAAATCACGCCCTCAACCCCAACCGTTTTTGCAGGCCGTACCTTTCCACATCAGGTTTGCGCAGATCCTCAAATGTCAGATTTTTCTGGTACTCCATTTAGCACCCTCTACACAACCATACATCAACCTAAACCCCACCAACCCCGCAACAGGGCAAACAACTCTGTCAGTGAGTGAGTCAGTGGTATTGTAGGTTTATATATTATAACTAGCTTTTCGGGCGCCGCGCGGGCTGCAAGCAGCCCGCGGTTTTTCGTGCGGCTGTTGAGGTAGGCTAAATAACTTGTCCAGTTGAGAAAATGGGTAAAAACTGCAGTCAGTAAAGGAAACATCATAATTTGTGTGGGGGCGGCCATCTTGGATCTAAAATCTGATTCCAGTTCCGAGTTCCGCGGGGTGCCTTACCCCCATGTACAAAATTTCAGACCCCTACGAAGTCCCAGTGAGACGTTATAAACAGAATAAGTTAAATTTTCTAAAATCTAGACGCCATCTTGGATTCCAAAAAAAATATTAAATTTGGATTATTGGGCTCAAACTACATATAGATATCGATTTTCAGCCAAATCGCAAGCAGTTGACTTTTGGCGGCCATCTTGGATTTTCAAAAATAAAAAAAATTTGACTGCGCTTGCGGAAGTGGCTCGGGCTTCGCCCTCGCCCCCAGCTCGCCCTTCGGGCTCGCATCACTCGGCCTGCGGCCTCGTGAAAATTGCTTGAGAGGGGGGTGGGTCAAAGGGGGGGGGGGGAGCTCGGGCTTCGGGCTAAATAACATGTCCAGTTGAGAAAATAGGTAAGTTTGTATGGAGGAAAATTGTCCTTGTATGGCGGCTATCTTGAATTTTCAAAAAAAGAAAAAAACAAATGACGGTTTTTAAATTGCTAGCAACACCCTACATTTTGAAAAAAAAATCACGCCCCTAACCCCTACCGTTTTCGCAGGCCGTACACCTTCCACATCAGGTTTCTGCAGATCCTCAAATGTCAGATTTTTCTGGTACTGACTGGAGCACCCTCTATACGAACACACATCAACCTAAACCCCTACCACCCCGCAACAGGGTAAACAACTATGTCAATCAGTCAGTGAGTGGTATTGTAGGTTTATATTATAAATATAAATAATTATAACTACATAGCTTTTCGGGCGCTGCGCGGGGTGCAAGCAGCCCGCGGTTTTTCGTGCGGCTATTCAGGTAGGGTAAGACATGTTTCCAGTTCAGAAAATTAATAAAAACTGCAGTCAGTAAAAACAACATCAAAATATGTGTGGGGGCGGCCATCTTGGATCCAAAAACTGATTGCAGTTTCGAGTTCCGCGGGGTGCTTTACCCCCACATGCAAAATTTCAAACCCCTAAGAAGTTCCAGTGAGACGTTCCTAACGAAATAGTTAAATTTTTTTAAATCCAGACGCCATCTTGTATTCCAAAAAAAATATTACATTGGGATTTTTGGGGTCAAAATACATACAGATATCGATTTTCAGCCAAATCGGAGGTAGTTGACTTTTTGCGGCCATCTTGGATTTCCAAAAAAAAAAAACGCATCACCTTGTGGGAGTCGCTCGGGCTTCGCCCTCGCCCGTAGCTCGCCCTTCGGGCTCGCATCACTCGCCTTACGGCCTCGTGAAAATTACCTAGGGGGAGGGGGGAGGGGGAAGGGGGAATGTCAAAGGGTGAGGGAGAGGCTCGGGCTTCGCCCTCGCCCGTAGCTCGGCCTGCGGGCTCGCATCGCTCGGCCTCCAGCCTCGTGAAGATTACTTAGGGGGGGGGTCATACGGGGAGGGAGGAGTGGCTCGGGCTTCGCCCTCGCCCGCAGCTCGGCCTGCGGCCTCGCGGGGGGGGGGGGGCATTTGCATTTGGCTTTTGGCCTCTGGCTGCGTCTAGTAACTTGGGGTGGCTGTTTGTATGAAATTTGTATAGAGGAAAATTGTCCTTGTATGGCGGCCATCTTGAATTGTGAAAAAAAATACGAAAACAAATGACGCTCGTCAAATTGCTCACAACTTTCTACATTTTGGAAAAAAATCACGCCCCAACCCCAACCGTTTTTGCAGGCCGTACCCCTTGTAACGAGGTCCGCACCTGTGCTTCCCTCCTTACCCCGCTCTCCACCCCGCGCGGCCCATATAGATACGGAGGCGTGAGGAGTCTCGTCCTCTTTCGACCACGACTGGACGCCGGGCTGCTTCAAAGCTGAGTACTTTTGGAAATATCTTCTGGAACAGCGAATCTCGTGGCTGTGAACCTACGACCCTTACCTGTGACTACTTTCGGCACTCATTGTATAATTGTTAAAAATTAAATTAAAGAGTTTGGTCTTTTTAAATATTGTTTGTTTCAAAATAATCACAACGTCACACCCTTCCACATCAGGTTTCCGCAAATCCTCAAATGTCAGATTTTTCTGATACTCACTGGAGTACCCTCTACACGACCACACATCAACCTAAACCCCACCAACCCCGCAACAGGGCAAACAACTATGTCAATCAGTCAGTGAGTGGTATTGTAGGTTTATATATTATAACTAGCTTTTCGGGCGCTTCGCGGGCTGCAAGCAGCCCGCGGTTCATCGTGGGGCTGTTGAGGTAGGCTAAGATATGTTTTCAGTTCAGAAAATGGGTAAATTTGTATGGAGGAAATTTGTCCTTGTATGGCGGCCATCTTGGATTTTAAAACAAATGACGGTCGTCAAATTGCTTATAATCTTCTACATTATGGAAAAAAAATCACGCCCCTAACCTTAACCGTTTTCGCAGGCCGTACCCCTTTCACATCACGTTTCCGCAGATCCTCAAATGTCAGATTTTTCTGGTACTCACTGGAGCACCCTCTATACGACCACACATCAACCTAAACCCCACCAACCCCGCAACAGGGCAAACAACTATGTCAGTGAGTCAGTGAGTGGTAATGTAGGTTTATATATTATAACTAGCTTTTCGGGCGCTGCGCGGGCTGCAAGCAGCCCGCGGTTTTTCGTGCGGCTGTTGAGGTAGGCTAAAAAATGTTTCCAGTTTAGAAAATGGGTAAAAACTGCAGTCAGTAAAGGAAACATCAAAATATGTGTGGAGGCGGCCATCTTGGATCCAAAATCTGAATCCAGTTTCGAGTTCCGCGGGGTGCTTTACCCCCACATGCAAAATTTTAGACCCCTACGAAGTCCGAGTGAGACGTTATCAACGAAAAAAGTGAAATTTTCTAAAATCCAGACACATCTTGAATTCCAAAAAAAATATTAAATTTGGATTTTTGGGCTCAAACTACATATAGATATCGATTTTCAGCCAAATCGCATGCAGTTGACTTTCGGCGGCCATCTTGGATTTCCAAAAAAAAAAAAGACGCTGCGCTTTGTGATAGTGGCTCGGGCTTCGCCCTCGCCCGTAGCTCGCCCTTCGGGCTCGCGTCACTCGGCCTGCGGCCTCGTGAAAACTACTTGTAGGGGGGGTCAAAGGGGGGGGGAGGGAGGGAGAGCTCGGGCTTCGCCCTCGCTCCGCAGCTCGGCCTGCGGCCTCGCGAGGGCGCTTCGCCTTCGGCCTTCGGCCTCAGGCTGCGCCAAGTTACTTGGAATGTTTGTATGAAATTTGTATGGAGGGAAATTGTCCATGTATGGCGGCCATCTTGGATTTTGAAAAAAAACAAAAAACAAATGACGGTCGTCAAATTGCTTATAATCTTCTACATTATGGAAAAAAAATCACGCCCCTAACCTTAACCGTTTTTGCAGGCCGTACCCCTTCCACATCAGGTTTCTGCAGATCTTGAAATGTCAGATTTTTCTGGTACTCACTGGAGCACCCTCTATACGACCACACATCAACCTAAACCCCACCAACCCCGCAACAGGGCAAACAACTATGTCAGTGAGTCAGTGAGTGGTAATGTAGGTTTATATATTATAACTAGCTTTTCGGGCGCTGCGCGGGCTGCAAGCAGCCCGCGGTTTTTCGTGCGGCTGTTGAGGTAGGCTAAAAAATGTTTCCAGTTTAGAAAATGGGTAAAAACTGCAGTCAGTAAAGGAAACATCAAAATATGTGTGGAGGCGGCCATCTTGGATCCAAAATCTGAATCCAGTTTCGAGTTCCGCGGGGTGCTTTACCCCCACATGCAAAATTTTAGACCCCTACGAAGTCCGAGTGAGACGTTATCAACGAAAAAAGTGAAATTTTCTAAAATCCAGACACATCTTGAATTCCAAAAAAAATATTGAATTTAGGTTTTTGGGGTCTAATTACATATAGATATCGATTTTCAGCCAAATCGCAAGCAGTTGACTTTCGGCGGCCATCTCGGATTTCCAAAAAAAAAAAAAGACGCTGCGCTTTGTGATATTGGCTCGGGCTTCGCCCTCGCCCGCAGCTCGCCCTACGGGCTCGCATCACTCGGCCTGCGGCCTCGTGAAAATTGCTTGAGGGGTAGGGGGTCAGGGGGGGGGGGGGGGAGCTCGGGCTTCGCCCTCGCTCCGCAGCTCGGCCTGCGGCCTCGCGTGTGGGCTTCGCCTTCGGCCTTCGGCCTCAGGCTGCGCCGAGTTTCCGTTTGTATGAAATTTGTATGGAAGGGAATTGTCCATGTATGGCGGCCATCTTGGATTTTGAAAAAAATAAAAAAGCAAATGACGCTCGTCAAATTGCTTACAACCCCCTAC
The DNA here is from genome assembly GCA_963555685.1 of Acrobasis consociella. Lineage (NCBI taxonomy): Eukaryota > Metazoa > Arthropoda > Insecta > Lepidoptera > Pyralidae > Acrobasis > Acrobasis consociella. Next base: position 7,168,563 of record OY743127.1, read on the forward strand.
ATTTTGAAAAAAAAATCACGCCCCCAACCCCAACCGTCTTTGCAGGCCGTACCCCTTCCACATCAGGTTTCCGCAGATCTTCAAATGTCAGATTTTTCTGGTACTCACTGGAGCACCCTCTATACGACCGCACATCAACCCAAACCCCACCAACCCCGCAACAGGGCAAACAACTATGTCAATCAGTCAGTGAGTGAGTGGTATTGTAGGTTTATATATTATAACTAGCTTTCCGGGCGCTGCGCGGGCTGCAAGCAGCCCGCGGTCTTTCGTGCGGCTGTTGAGGTAGGCTAAGACATGTTTCCAGTTTAGAAAATGGGTAAGTTTGTATGGAGGAAAATTGTCCTTGTATGGCGGCCATCTTGAATTTTGAAAAAAATAAAAAAACAAATGACGCTCGTCAAATTGCTTACAACCCCCTAAATTTTGGAAAAAAAATCACACCCCTAACCCCAACCGTTTTCGCAGGCCGTACCCCTTCCACATCAGGTTTCTGCAAATCCTCAAATGTCAGATTTTTCTGGTACTCACTGGAGCACCCTCTATACGACCACACATCAACCTAAACCCCTCCTACCCCGCAACAGGGCAAACAACTATGTCAATCAGTCAGTGAGTCAGTCAGTGGTAATGTAGGTTTATATATTATAACTAGCTTTTCGGGCGCTGCGCGGGCTGCAAGCAGCCCGCGGTTTTTCGTGCGGCTGTTGAGGTAGGGTAAGGCATGTTTCCAGTTCAGAAAATGGGTAAAAACTGCAGTCAGTAAAGGAAACATCATAATATTTGTTGGGGCGGCCATCTTGAATCTAAAATTTGATTTCAGTTCCGAGAACCGCGGGGTGCTTTACCCCCACACGCCAAATTTCAGAACCCTACGAAGTCCCAGTGAGACGTAATAAACGAAAAAAGTTTAATTTTCTAAAATCCAGACGCCATCTTGGATTCCAAAAAAATATTGAATTAAGGTTTTTGGGGTCAAATTACATATAGATATCGATTTTCAGCCAAATCGCAAGCAGTTGACTTTCGGCGGCCATCTTGGATTTCCAAAAAAAAAAAAAGACGCTGCGCTTTGATAGTGGCTCGGGCTTCGCCCTCGCCCGCAGCTCGCCCTACGGGCTCGCATCACTCGGCCTATGGCCTCGTGAAAATTGCTGGGGGGGGGGGGGGTCAAAAGGGGGGGGGGGGGGAGCTCGGGCTTCGCCCTCGCTCCGCAGCTCGGCCTGCGGCCTCGCGTGTGAGCTTCGCCTTCGGCCTTCGGCCTCAGGCTGCGCCGAGTTGCCGTTTGTATGAAATTTGTATGGAGGGGAATTGTCCATGTATGGCGGCCATCTTGGATTTTGATAAAAAACAAAAAACAAATGACGCTCGTCAAATTGCTTACAACCCCCTACATTTAGAAAAAAAAATCACGCCCCTAAACCCAACCGTTTTCGCAGGCCGTACCCCTTCCACATCAGGTTTCCACAGATCCTCAAATGTCAGATTTTTCTGGTACTCACTGGAGCACCCTCTATACGACCGCACATCAACCTAAACCCCACCAACCCCGCAACAGGGCAAACAACTATGTCAGTGAGTGAGTGAGTGGTAATGTAGGTTTATATATTAATAATATAACTAGTTTTTCGGGCGCTGCGCGGGCTGCAAGCAGCCCGCGGTTTTTCGTGAAGCTCTTGGGGTGGGCTAAATAACATGTCCAGTTGAGAAAATGGGTATGGTTGTATGGAGGAAAATTGTCCTTGTATGGCGGCCATCTTGGATTTTGAAAAAAATCAAAAAACAAATGACGCTCGTCAAATTGCTTACAACCCCCTACATTTTGGAAAAAAAATCACGCCCCTAACCCCAACCGTCTTTGCAGGCCGTACCCCTTCCACATCAGATTTCTGCAAATCCTCAAATGTCAGATTTTTCTGGTACTCACAGGAGCACCCTCTATACAACCACACATCAACCTAATCCCCACCAACCCCGCAACAGGGCAAACAACTATGTCAGTGAGTCAGTGAGTGGTAATGTAGGTTTATATATTATAACTAGCTTTTCGGGCGCTGCGCGGGCTGCAAGCAGCCCGCGGTCTTTCGTGCGGCTGTTGAGGTAGGGTAAGACATGTTTCCAGTTCAGAAAATGGGTAAAAACTGCAGTCAATATGGGAAACAACAAAATATGTGTGGGGGCGGCCATCTTGGATCTAAAATTTGATTCCAGTTCCGAGTACCGCGGGGTGCTTTACCCCCACATGCAAAATTTCAGGTCCCTACAAAGTCCCAGTGAGACGTTATAAACGAAATAAGTTTAATTTTCTAAAATCCAGACGCCATCTTGGATTCCAAAAAAAATATTGAATTTAGGTTTTTGGGGTCAAATTACATATAGATATCGATTTTCAGCCAAATCGCAAGCTGTTGTCTTTCGGCGGCCATATTGGATTTCCAAAAAAAAAAACAAAACGCTGCGCTTTGTGATAGTGGCTCGGGCTTCGCCCTCGCCCGCAGCTCGCCCTTCGGGCTCTCATCTCTCGGCCTGCGGCCTCGTGAAAATTACTTGTAGGGGGGGGGGGGGGGGGGTCAAAGGGGGGGAGGGGGAGCTCGGGCTTCGCCCTCGCTCCTCAGCTCGGCCTGCGGCATCGCGGCGACGCTTCGCCTTCGGCCTTCGGCCTCAGGCTGCGCCAAGTTACTTGGGAGGCCGTTTGTACGAAATTTGTATGGAGGGGAATTGTCCATGTATGGCGGCCATCTTGGATTTAGAAAAAAATCAAAAAACAAATGACGCTCGTCAAATTGCTTATAATCTTCTACATTATGGAAAAAAAATGACGCCCCTAACCCCAACCGTTTTTGCAGGCCGTACCCCTTCCACATCAGGTTTCTGCAAATCCTCAAATGTCAGATTTTTCTGGTACTCACTGGAGCACCCTCTATACGACCGCACATCAACCCAAACCCCACCAACCCCGCAACAGGGCAAACAACTATGTCAATCAGTCAGTGAGTGAGTGGTATTGTAGGTTTATATATTATAACTAGCTTTTCGGGCGCTGCGCGGGCTGCAAGCAGCCCGCGGTTCATCGTGGGGCTGTTGAGGTAAGCTAAGATATGTTTCCAGTTTAGAAAATGGGTAAGTTTGTATGGAGGAAAATTGTCCTTGTATGGCGGCCATCTTGGATTTTGAAAAAAAATAAAAAACAAATGACGATCGTCAAATTGCTTACAACCCCCTACATTTTGGTAAAAAAATCACACCCCTAACCCTAACCGTTTTCGCAGGCCGTACCCCTTCCACATCAGGTTTCTGCAGATCTTCAAATGTCAGATTTTTCTGGTACTCACTGGAGCACCCTCTATACGACCACACATCAACCTAAACCCCACCAACCCCGCAACAGGGCAAACAACTATGTCAATCAGTCAGTCAGTGAGTGAGTGGTAATGTAGGTTTATAGTATAATAATATAATATAACTAGCTTTTCGGGCGCTGCGCGGGCTGCAAGCAGCCCGCGGTTTTTCGTGCTGCTGTTGAGGTAGGCTAAAAATGTTTCCAGTTCAGAAAATGGGTAAGAATTGCAGTCTGTCGAGGAAACATGAAAAAATGTGTGGGCGGCCATCTTGGATCCAAAATCTGAATCCAGTTTCGATTTCCGCGGCGTACTTTACCCCCACATGCAAAAATTCAGACCCCTACGAAGTTCGCCGCACTCTTGCAAGTTTCGACTTGTTCGTTATGATAACACGGCTTTACTTTACTAGATTTAATACATTATGTTTTTTATTCACCTTAAGTGCAAAAAGAAAATATTATTATACCACCACTGCATATAAAATTAGGATTGATGAAAAACTTCGTAAAAGCACTGAATCGCGAAGGTCAAGCTTTTCAATATTTAAAAAAAAGTTTACAAAAATGTCATCATAGGACGTCAAATAAAAGAATTAATGAATGACAAGATTTTTGAAAGCACATTGAATAGCAAGGAAAAACAGGCCTGGACATCCATGATAAAAGTTTTTCAAAATTTCTTGGGTAAAAAAACATCTGAAGACTATAAAAACCTGGTTAAGAATATGATCCAAGCATTGTACGCTCTCGGTTGCAAAATGTCCCTCAAAATACACATTCTCGACTCACATTTGGATTTTTGTCCTGAAAATATGGGAGATGTTAGCGACGAACATGGTGAACGTTTTCACCAGGATATTTCAGGCATGGAACAGCGATATCAGGGCAAATGGAGTCCTGCTATGTTAGCAGACTACTGCTGGACGTTGAAGAGAGAGGCTGTAGATATTATTTATAAACGGAAAAGCAAAATATTAACTCATTTTTAAATTTTATAATATGTGATTTATGAATATAATATTATCTTAAGTCAAAAGATTTTTATTTGATTCCACAAAAACGCGAGCTAACTCGACCTTAAAACTTACATCAAAATGTATGTTTAGAGGTATTCTTTCGCAATTAGCACAACTCATTTCATGGATTAACAAAACCTTAAAATTTGTTAACCAGTGTAATTATAATGGTCAGATGCATGTGATTTCGCAGGTTGGAGAAGAAGATAAACCTGAGGCATACCCTAACGTTGAAAATCAGTTTTTTCGTGACTAATCAAATATTGGCTAGTAACAATACTTGTTTCGTGGAATTATATCTAAGTAACAACTGCGCATATTCTTGGTTAATCGACACCGGCGCTTCCATTTCGGCCATAAAGTATAAACACATCAGAGAACTAAATATTCCTCTCCAAAAAGAGAACATTGTTATAAACGGAATAGGAGGCCAAGTCAGGGCAATCGGATACGTTTGTTTGCAGCTTTTCATACCATCTACGAATAACAGTGTTACTCAGAAATTTTATGTTTTTGATACCCTACCTTGTAAGGCGAATGGTATTATTAGTCATGATTTTTTAAATAAATATAAAGCCACTTTAAATTATGAAAATAAATCTTTATGTTTATACTCAAACGAAAATAAGAAAGTACTTATCCCCTTAACAACTAATCATTGCTCGTTTCATATTCCCTCCCGGTGTGAGTCTATACCTTACATTGATATAGATATCACGGAAGAAAGTGTAGTGCTTACATCTGAAATATGCGACGGCGTTTATATAGCTAGTGCGTTAGTAAAACCCGAGCATGGGAAAATCCCGATACAAATATTGAATACAACGGAAAATAACTTGACCTTAAATGAGATAAAACCCATAGTTCAGAGGGCTAGTGAGTATAGTATTTGTGCGTTTGGTAAATGTGATAGAAATGCAGAGAGGGTGCGTAAATTATTTTTGGAATTGAATTTGAGCCATTTAAATTTAGAAGAACAAATATCAATCGAAAATATTTGTGCAAAGTATGCAGACATATTTTATTTGCCATCTGATAAATTATCGACTACAAGTATTTACGAACATAATATACAACTACGCGAAAATGCTCAACCGATTTTCGTAAAACCGTACAGATTACCACTCACAAAAAGATGAAATTACGAAACAAATCAATAAAATGCTTAGTGAAGGGATTATAGAACCTTGTCAAAGTGAATGGTCAAGACCAATTTTATTGGTTCCTAAAAATGTGATTCTAAAGGTGGAAAAAAATGGAGATTGGTAATAGATATAATATAGATATAGAAAAATTAATAATATAATTAAAGATGATAAATTTCCCCTCCCAAACATCAATGAAATTTTTGATTCTTTGTCAGGTTGTGTCTACTATACACACCTACATCTTCATCAAGGTTATTTTAATGTCAGTTTAGAAAAAGGCAGTCGAAAATAAACCGCTTTCTGTTCGGGACAGTTTCAGATGACGAGAATGCCGATGGGGCTAAAAACTAGTCCTGGTTCTTTTTCGAGAATGATGAATATCGCTATGGCAGGTCTTACTTATGAGAAATGTATGGTTTATTAAGATGATTTAATTTGCATGGGAAAAAATTTAGAACATCATAATAAAAATTTGCAAGATATTTTTCAAAGACTAAGAGAAGTGAATCTGAAGTTAAATCCTAATAAGTGTGATTTTTTGAAGAAAGATATACAATATTTAAGGCACGTAGTGTCATCTGCTGGCGTGTTACCGGATCCAGAGAAAATTAAAGTAGTTAAAAATTACTCTGTTCCAAAATCAACTGACGAGGTGAAACGTTTTGTAGCGTTCGTTAAATACTATAGAAGATTCGTACCCAATTTTGCGGAAAAATCTCATTATTTAAATAATTTATGTAGGAAAAACGTTTCATTTATCTGGCATGAAATGTGTCAAAATTCATTTGAAACTCTTAAAAACTCTATTATTTCCAACCCTGTTTTGCAATACCCTGATTTATCTGAGAAAAATACGTTTATTATTCAGACGGATGCTTCTGGATATGCGGTAGGTGCAGTATTAAATAACAGCGACAGTAGACCAGTAGCATACGCCAGTAGGAGCCTTAACAAAGCAGAAAAGAATTATACGACAATAGAGAAAGCATTGCTTGCAATCGTTTGGGCCGTGAAGCATTTTCGCCCTTATCTATATGGCAGAAAGTTTATCATACAGACGGACCATAAGCCTCTTGTTTATTTGTTTAATATAAAGGATCCGTCTAGTAGGCTCATGAAGTTTAGGATAGCGTTGGAGGAATATGATTTTGTGGTAGAGTATATAAGAGGAGCTGATAATGCAGCTGCAGATGCATTGTCTCGTTTGTGTATAACATCGGATGAGTTGAAAGAGATGAGCGAACAAGTGATGAATGTGATGACGCGTGCACAGAAAAGACGTGAGAATGAGAAAAACCACGATTCTAGGAGTAATATGGTACCTGCCGATGATTGGACTGATCAACCAAGAGTCGTAGGCACACATATTCAACCTAAGACATCGGTGGAATTACGGTTTGCCAGCATGTCAGAGATAAAAACTCCTACCAAGGTGAAATATTATAGTAGTAAAACAAATACCCCCATATATATTGAAAAACAAAAAAGTATTTTTATCAATCCGGCTTCTCAATCACAAATATCGTCAGGCTAATTTGCGAGAGAGCTGTGTTATTTATGTAAAGAGAGCGATATAAAAGAGGTATATTTTATAAAAAATAAAAATAATTGTATTTTTATAGAAAAGTTAATAAGCGCTATACAAGAAATAAAATATTGGTCCGAGCGACCAGGACTGTGTTTTAAATGAAATAAAGAGAATAGCAGATAAAGATGAAAAGCTAGTTATTATAAACGATTTCCACCTTTTACCTACTAGTGGCCACGCAGGTATTAGGCGGATGTTTACTAATATTAAAAAATATTACTATTGGCCAGGGCTAGAAAATGACGTAAAGAAGTTCATTAAACGATGTGATAAGTGTCAAAGAATGAAGTATTCCTCGCATTATGTGAAAGAGCCCATGGTGATTACGACTACAGCTAGCTCAGCTTTCGAAAAAAAATTTTTAGATACTGTTGGACCGTTAGATAGAGATGATAGTAATTTTTCGTACATAATTACGATACAATGTGAATTAACTAAGTACGTTGAAGCATATCCCATGACTACAAAAAGTAGCGTTGAAATAGCCAAAAGGTTAGTAAACGAGTTTATTATACGATATGGAGTCCCTAAGGTCATAGCGACAGACAGAGGTACGGAGTTTTTGTCTTCAGTCTTCAAAGAGGTTTGTAAACTTTTAAATACAGAACAATTGCAGTCCGCGGCTTATCATCGTCAGACCCTGGGCAGTTTGGAAAATACACACAAAGGTTTAGGTAATTATTTACGTATACAGTGTGAGAAGCACCCCGAATCGTGGAGTACATGGCTCCCATTTTGGTGTTTTTCACATCACACATCTGTTCACAGCAAAACCAAATTTACACCATTTGAGCTTGTATTCGGTAAGAGATGTATTTTACCATCAAATCTTAACAAAGATACAAACCTCTCGGAAAGAAGCGCGAGATAATTTAGTACAGAGTAAATTAAGAAGAAAAGACAAGTATGATCGTAATAGTAATCCAATAAGTTCTAAAAAGGATGATTTAATTTTATTAAAAAACGAAACTGGTAATAAACTTCAAAGTATTTATTCGGGCCCTTTTAGAGTTGTTAGAGACATTTCTCCAAATGTAGAAATTATAAAAAATGGTAAAATAGAATTAATTTAAAAAAAATAGGACAAAGATTTATCATAAATGAATTAACGATAGTAATAAGCCAGATGATTCATTAAGTACATAGGAGCATTGTATTGTGTAATGTGTCGCATCAGCGCAATCTATTTTTAGCCAACACTTGTATCTTGTATTGAATGTGCTGCAGCGTACTAAATAAATTGTATGTCAATTTAAAATAACTTGAATAGTACTTAAGATATATCTATTTTTTTTATGTTTTGTTTTGTAGTAATAATGCAAAGTACTACTTACTTAATTGTGTAATTTTAAAGCAAAATAAAAAGATAGTTTTATTTTTTTATAATGTAATGTTAACCAATATAGGTACCAAACCGTGCACGGTACATTTTATTGACGGTACATTTTATTGAAGGTATATGTAATATACGATACATATTGTAGGAATACAGTACATATTTTTGTATTTGTTGGCATATCATTTTATAGCTAATAAATAGCTTTTAAACAGCTAGGTATTTACAACAATATGGCGTAGTTCAATTTTAATTTTTGTATTTTGATTTTAAAGATATATTATTCAATTAAAATAAAACAATATTTTAATTTAATTTCTCCCTGCGAAGGAGGTGTAGAGGTAAGAGTATATATAAGACAATACTGTGAAATAAAAGAGGGCAAAGCCCGAGCCACTCCCACAGCCCCCCCCCCTTTACCCCCCCCCCCCCCCCGGAAGTAATAACGAGGCCGGAGGCCGAGTGACGCGAGCCCGAAAGGCGAGCTGCGGGCGAGGGCGAAGCCCGAGCCACTTCCCCAAGCGCAGTCCAATTTATTTAAGTTTTGAAAATCCAAGATGGCCGGCAAAAGTCAACTGCTTGCGATTTGGCTGAAAATCGATATCTATATGTAATTTGACCCCAAAAACCCAAATTAAATATTTTTTTTGGAATCCAAGATGGCAGCTAGATTTTAGAAAATTTAACTTATTTCGTTTATAACGTCTCACTGGGACTTCGTAGGGGTATGAAATTTTGTACATGGGGGTAAAGCACCTTGCGGAACTCGGAACTGGAATCAGATTTCAGATGCAAGATGGACGCCCCCACACATATTATGATGTTTCCTTTACTGACTGCAGTTTTTACCCATTTTCTCAACTGGACATGTTATTTAGCCTACCTCAAAAGCCGCACGAAAAACCGCGGGCTGCTTGCAGCCCGCGCAGCGCCCGAAGAGCTAGTTATAATTATAATATAAAAACCTACATTACCACTGACTGACTCACTGACAGAGTTGTTTGCCCTGTTGCCGGGTGGTAGGGGTTTAGGTTGATGTGTGGTCGTATAGAGGGTGCTCCAGTGAGTACCAAAAAAATCTGACATTTGAAGGTCTGCAGAAACCTGATGTGGAAGGGATACGGCCTGCGAAGACGGTTGGGGGCGTGATTTTTTTTCTAAAATGTAGGAGGTTATGAGCAATTTGACGAGCGTCATTTGTTTTTTTAATTTTTTCGAAATTCAAGATGGCCGCCATACATGGTCAATTTTCCTCCATACAAATTTCGTACAAACGGCCACCTCAAATAACTAGGCACACCCAGAGGCCAAAGGCCAAAAGCAAAGGCCACCGCTGCAAGCCAAAGGCCGAGCTCTTCCCCCCCTTTCGGACCGCGAGCTGCGGGCGAGGGCGAAGCCCGAGCCACTTCTACCAAGCGCCGAGTTGTTTTTTTTTAAATCCACGATGGCCGCCGAAAGTCAATTGCTTCCGATTTGGCTGAAAATCGATTTCTATTCGTACTTTGAGCCGAAAAATCTAAATTTGACAGTTTTTGGGAATCCAATATGGCGTCTGGATTTTAAAAAATCAAACTTATTTCGTTTATAACGTCTCACTGGGACTTCGTAGGGGTCTGAAGTTTTGTGTATAGGGGTAAAGTACACCGCGAAAACCGAAACTTCAATCAATTTTTTGGATCCAAGATAGCCGCTCCCACACATATTTTGATGTTTCCTCTACTGACTGCAGTTTTTACCTATTTTCTAAACTGGAAACATATTTCAGCCTACCTCAACAGCCGCACGAAATATCGCGGGCTGTTTGCAGCCCAAACACATTGTTTGTATGTATCTATGTATGTTCCACGATAACTCTCGAACCGTTAAACTAATTTTAATGATATTAAGAATGAGTGTAGGAAGTATTCATAGAATTTTTAAGTTCGTTTGGCATCAAAATCGGTTTAGCCGTTTCTGAGATAAACGCATTTTGGTGAAAATAATTATTGGTCTATAACTTCCGAACCGTTAATTAGACTGGGGTGAAACTTGTCATGTCACGAGATAGTGTTACTATATTTAACCGAATAAAATATTTTTGGTCAATAAGCAATTCTTTGAGGAAAAGTAAACTCAAAGAAATTATTTCTATACGACATTATTAGCTTATGCGCGTTGTAGAAATGGAATAAATGAAACAGCACCATCTAGCGGATTCTTGAAGAATTAATAGGCATGTTATTTGGGGCATACCAAGATGTTATCAAACTGATTTTCTCTTATATTTATATGTTTATAGGTATAATGCTGTCGTATAATGATGATGAATTGACTTTGGATTTTAAATTTCCTATGTCACTTATTTAAGATTGCTATATTATTTGCAGGCAAACCCGTGCCTTGAGTTCATTCAAATGACGATAACTTTTTTTTTAGAGAGTGCCTCCGCTGCCGGCGCCGGCTCCTCAAAATATCACTATTGGGAACCGGCGGTTATACTGCCGGCAGCCGACATTAAACACACCGGCTGCCGGCGACAGCACTCAGGTGAAGTGTAGGTTAGGTTCATTAGGTTTCCTGTGACCAAAACACGAGCGAGCGAGCGACTCTAGCTAAGGGCGAAAGTAACATACACGCACAGATCGTGTTATACCAGCGCCGGCAGCTAATTCGGCAACCAGCGCCGGCAGTGGAGGCACTCCCTTTTTTAATAGACGGATTTTGGTGAAACAAACCGTAAATGTTTTTTTTGAATTAAAAACAAATCAATTGGTGAAAGCTTTAAGTACTTAAATCAGTTCAGTACTTTCGGAGTTAAGCGGATCATACATACATACAGACAGACAAAAAATAAAAAATAAAATTTGGTTTTCTATTATTCTTTTTAAGTGTCCCCCTATCCATTTTAGTCAAAAATATATTATGTACAGACGAAATATTTTTACTGTTTTATTATATGACTGTACAGAATAGATAAAAATTGGATTAACCAGTTTTGGAGATATTTTGTTGAAACCTGAAATGTGTCAAAAAAGTATTATAGTATTAAAAATAGTTATATCTCCTTAGATGAAGTTGGTATATGTATTGTATATTCGATATTAAATTAATACTACTAAGCAACAAAAACTTTAAAATGAAGGTACCTTTTAGTTGCGTGTAAATTACTTCCAACATCATCACACACATATTTTTCAAATGTGACCTAGATGTCGCTGATACGAAAGTAATTTCTTAGATATTTTGGTGGTTTGGTTTTTTTTTTGTTTTAACCGACTTTAAAAAAGGGTATTGTTTATTCTGCGATTTGAACATTATTTTCAGTTTTGGCTTAGTTTGATTGATTACTAAGTTAAGCAATTTTGTTGAGCAAACTTTGGTTCAATCGTTATCGCTGCTTGTCTGTGATTCTGAAGTAGTATTAGTGATTATGCCACGAACTAAAAAGAGATCAGCATCAACCAAAGCCCGCGAAGTAGCTTTATGTAAAGAGTTAGAAACCAATGAGAAGCGGCATGAGCGTCTTTCGCAAGTAAAGGAAGATGCCAGAACTTCTTGTGCTAATGAGAGCTTATCAATCGCTTAAATCAAGAAATCTTTCCCAACGTAAAAGGGAGCTTCGTCAGCAAGAAACTTCGCCCGAACGCCTCTAACGCTTGTGTTCACAGCGTGAGCACGCAAGGGAAGTAATAGAGCATGAACTATTTATTCCCTGAACGCTTTAAGCGCTTGCACTCAATTCGTGAGCACGCTGTGGAGGTTCGAGAGGAATCGAGAGGAAGAATCTTTGCCCAGAACACGGATCCGAAAGAGTTGGCGACCCCCTGATTTCGTCACTGACTCACTCACTGATCATCAAAATTTTTAAGGTACTTCCTGAAGTCCTAGAACGCTGAAAGTTGGTGTGTAAGCTAATATTACTACAAAGACAACAAAAAAAACCAAACCTAACATAACCTTTCCCCTCGGAATAAGAGGTGGAAGTTTGAAGACGTGTGGCTTGGCCGTTTTATTTCACACACGATGAACGAATACCTATGAAATCTTCGTAACGGTAGCAAAACGGCCAAGCATCACATTTTGACTCAAATGTAGAGAATGTGAAGTTAGGCCTGATAAAATAAGGGCGCATAGATCAAGAATCTTGGCTCTATATGAGATCTGACCACTTTTTCATAGATTTTGATTAAGGTGTAGTGTAGAGCTTGTAGTCTTTATACGAGATCTGATAACTTTTTCACAGGGTAAGCTACGTAGACTCGTATTGGCAACATTTTTGCATGAAAATGTTTTGGTGGGATTCTATTTTGGAAAAATAATCGCGAGGTCTAAGTTCGCGGCGAACCACTAGTTAAAATAAGACAAAGATATGTAGCTACTTGTTTACTTTATTTTGCACCTATCGCCAAAAAAAAAACTTGTTTGGCTGTGGTTATAATCGGACGCTGTCCATTGCAACTACCTACAGGCCCAACAATTTTGACTAAGAACTAGTTTTACCTGATATTCAATTTTAAGCATTGGTTAATTCTAGTTTTAACAAAGGCATTAAGTAAAAACTACCTAGTTCTAACTAGAGAAAACACATTTTATCTAAAAACGGGTTTGAACTGTAACTCAAATAAATAGACACAATTGAAACACAACAGTACAAAGGTGGACTTATCTCTGTCAGGGATCTCTTCCAGTCAACCCTACAAGCAGAGGAGATAATGTCCAAAGGTGGGGTGGAACGCTGTACAATATTTACAAACTAAGACACTGAATATGTGTCCCGCCCACTGTCATTTCAACGAGCTAATCCGCTGGGCTATGTCAGTGGCTTTAGTTTTCCTACGAATTTCCTCATTTCTGATGCGATCACGTAGAGAAACACCGAGCATAGCACTTTCAATAGCGCGTGGCCCGACCTTGAGCTTTCTTATGAGACCCATAGTAAGGGACTACGTTTCAGAGCCATAAGTCATCACTGGTAATACACATTGGTTGTAGGCTTTAGTCTTGAGACACTGAGGTATTTTTGACGAGAAGTCACTGTGTAGCTTCCCTAACGCTGCCCAGCTTCTCGTCAATCCTCAGTGTGCGGACGTTGTATGTTACCAGGGCCAGTCGTTGAGGGTAGCCGGGTCTCTGCCAGGGATTCTAAGAACCCCCTGCCCAGGGGACTGGGGGCCTTGGTTGGAATGTACTATTTGAGGTAATTAGCCTTAAAAGTTTGCCATTGCGAGTTGGCAGGGGATTTAGACCCTTAGTGGTAGCCGCTTTGGACCCTCCTCCTTTCGGAGAGTTTTGTTCAATATTCGACAAAAAATAATAATAAAAATGAATAATGAATGGATTTTAGCGGGAGCGTAACATAACATCAACTTCTCCGAAGGGCCTCTGCGGGTTGGATCTGTATCTCCACGTAAGCCTTCGTGATTCTCAAAGGAGATATAGAATAATGATACAGTATCAAAAAAAAAAAGCCAGTACATTGCTCAATCTGGTCCACCCATATACTTGTGCGTCAATTTCAGCTCTTTGATATTTTGGATCGTAGTTTATGTCTATGAACCGCATATGTTCACATCCATCTAAAAAAATATATGGAGATTCTACTTTAACTACAGCAATGTCAATTTTTGACCATTTCTGAACGTCATCATACTCAAGTTCGTGAGCTGAAACAAGAAATAGGTACGTTGAATGTGTTTTGAATGTATACTTATAAGTTAGGCATGCACGAAAATTGTATGTATACCTATTCTAAATTATAGTACAGAAAGCATTTTTTGAGATGGAGTAAAACCATTAAACTCGCGACCCTGTTACCGACACCTCTGATGACAACTTTCAGTAATCATTATGTCAATGTAATAAGGTTGAGATTCGCCTGTTTCGAGCAGTCCGATCGGAGACAGTCTCGCTATTGTCTCGTGTCGCCAAAAGCGTTTTGTAAACCTGGCTTATATATTGTGTCACACGGAAATTGGATTTTTATTACTGTCAACTGTGTACATTCATTAGTTTTCATACCTTGGATAGATGGTATGGTGCTGCAGTAATGATTGTTTTCGACTTCGTTATATAAGTAAAGTAAATAAGACGAGGGAAGTTCATATTTTTTCTTATGAACTTCAGCATAAAAATCTTTTCAGATTATGTATTTTATGTTTTCTTTTAGAGCAATCCAATATAGTGTACCTAATGGAAAAATTCAGGACATATATTGCTAAAAATATGAAATAAAAATATTGACAAATATTGACGTCTCTTTATGTCATAAAAATAGATATCTATAAAAGTTAATAGTTTTTGGTCGAAAGATTACAAACTCGTTTTGAGTAAAAATTACCATAGATTTCCAGAATAATAAAAAAAAAAATAATCAGGTTTTGATTTCATATATTATCAATAGCTTGTAATCTTTTCGAGCAGATTGTAATAGCCGATTGAAGGAATGAGCGCGAATCATGGTATAAGGTGATGTGGCTAGAATTTTGACACTATTTTGATTACTTTTTCTACCGCTACGCCTACTGTCAAGCTAAGAGTGCTTTTGGAAATGTATTCGTGCAAAAAATTTTACAAGCGCTCTACATGCGAGGTAAATTCTCTGAATATGACATTTTTTGACCGAGCGAGCGAAGCGAGCAAGGTCTCTAAATCGAGTTGGGGCGAAAACACATTGTATGTATGTATGTATGTTTGTACCGCGATAAATGCCGAACCGATGATCCAATTTGAATGAAATTGGGAAAGCATGTAGAAAATATCAATAGAATTTTCAAGTTCGTTGGGCATCAAAATCGGTTCAGTAGTTTTTGAAATATTAATAAAAATGTCTGCGATTATGTAGCAAACGAAACCAAATCGCGTTCTAACTTTGGATAGCGCCATCTAGGGGTTATTTAGGAAACTGAGTTGCGAATAATAATCGCGAGGTCTAAGTTCGCGGCGAACTACTAGTGTATGAGATTTTAAGCTTTGTCCTTCAGTCGCGAACTGAAGGTGGAGAGGTTCTATTCTAAATGAGATACAAAACTGCAATCTATATTAAAATTAATGAGCTTCCCAAAAAAATATCGCTTTTATAGGCAAGGCGCCGGCAAGGGCGCTCGTAGAAGCATATGTTAAAATTCTTCTCTGCATCAACGTTATGTGTTTTTTTAAGTAAATACTTCTTAACCACTACCAAGCACTGCAAAGACAAAAGGGCCAACTATAAAACTGGCTGTCAATAGAAACTGTAAATCTGACGGAGACAAGGGCATCGCTGATGGGAACAAAGGACGACCCTCGTAAAAGAAAACTGATGGCAGCAATAAACAACAAAATTAAAGAAAGCCTGCGAAAGGACAGGAAAAAACATAGAATGGAAACAATAGAAAGACATGTCCAGAAAACGGGAGGTTATAAAAAAGCCTGCAAGGAATTAACAAATACAAGGAATTGGGTATTAAAAGTTAATAATAGCAAAGGCAAGGTGCAGAACAGCAGACAAAACATATTAGAGATCGCTACAACATTCTATAAAGAACTTTACGAAGAAAAAACCAAGCAACACGAGGTAAAACTGACGGACAACACAGAAATCCCAAGTATCCTTGAAGAAGAAGTCATATATGCTATACTAGTAGTTCGCCGCGAACTTAGACCTCGCTATTATTATTCGGCTAACTACTAATTTACAAATCACCTTGACATTTCTAACACAATTCAGTTCCCTAAGTCACACCTAGATGGCGCTATCCAAAAAGTTAGAACGCGCTATGGTTTCGTTTGCTACATAATCGCGGACATTTTTATTAATTTTCAAAAACTACTAAACCGATTATGATGCCTAACGAACTTAAAAATTCTATTGATATTTCCTACATGCCTACCAAATTTCATCAAAATCAGACCAACGGTTTGGCAGTTATCGCGGTACAAACATACATACATACATACATATATACATACATACAATGTGTTTTTGCCCCCAACTCGATTTAGAGATCTCAAAAATCTCTAAAGAGTGACAAAGCTCCAGGTCCAGATGGCATCAGTAACAATATATTAAAAGAATCCATGACAGATATTGCACCCATACTTACAGAATTGTTTAACGACATAGTCAAATACGAAGTCATCCCAGAACAATGGACACAATCAAACATAATTCTACTTTACAAGAAGGGAGACCCACTTAATATTGGCAACTATCGCCCAATCAGTTTGATGTCAAATGTTTACAAAATATTTGCTAAAGTACTGCTAAAACGGATAGAAAAGGAACTAGATGATCAACAGTCAATAGAGCAAGCAGGCTTCCGAAAAGATAATTCAGTGATAGACCATGTGAATGTTGTACGCCAAATAATACAGAATTATAGTGAATACCAGCTCACATACTACTTGGCCTTTATCGACTATAGCAAGGCCTTCGATTCATTGATTCATGAAAAGATATGGGAAACTCTGAGAGACCAAGGAATACATCACAAATACATTAAGCTTATTCGGAATGTGTACAGAAATTGTACTGCATGTGTACAGCTGGAGAAGAAAGGAAGAACTTTCAACACACAAAAAAGCGTGAGACAAGGAGACCCTCTATCCCCAAAATTATTCTCAGCAGTTTTAGAAACTGTTTTTAGAAACGTAAAATGGGAAAATGTAGGTCTAAACATAGACGGTCGCAAAATGTCACACCTAAGGTTCGCTGACGATATCGTTCTGTTTGCCAATACATCTGAAGAGCTAAACAACATGATCATAGAGTTGGCAGCAGAGAGTGAGAAAGTGGGACTAAAATTAAACCCAGAAAAGACTAAAGTGATGACTAACGGCAACGAAAATACCATAAGAGTAGGATCTACCCATGTCGAATACACGCAAGAATACGTCTATCTGGGCTAACTGATATCACCTATTGACAATATAACTAAAGAAATAGAAAGAAGAACTGAAAATGGTTGGCACAGATATTGGAGTATGAAAGAAGTGATGAAAGACAAAACACTCCACATTAATACAAAATGCAAACTCTTCAACACCTGCTTACTACCTATCCTCATGTATGGTTGCCAAACCTGGCCTCTGTCAAACAAACTCACGAATAAACTCACCACATGCCAACGAGCCATGGAAAGAAGCATGCTGGGAATACGGAAATCTGACAGAGTAAAATCAACTATTATTCGAAACAAAACAAAAGTCAAAGACATCATCCAAAACATAAGAAGATCTAAATGGCGATGGGCAGGTCATGTAGTAAGAGGGAAAGCTAAGTGGTGTAAAACTGTTTCAGAGTGGTATCCAAGAGAAGGACATAGAAAGAGAGGGAGACCGCAGATGAGATGGGACGACGACATAAGAAAGGTGGCAGGAAAGACTTGGCACAGAGTGGCACGAGATAGAAAGGAGTGGAAGAGGCTGGAGGAGGCCTTTGCCGAAGGGCAATCAGACTTACAGAAAAAGAGGAAAACCGATATAATAGAATAGCGAGAACACTAGTCTGAAAAATAAGGCTATAATAAATAAGTAAATACTTATATATACTTAGCTAGAATCTAATCAATTACTTTTTTCTTAAGGTCAAACCAAACATTTTTAATGGGACTAGCTGAAGCACACAGTCCACGTGGTGAAATTTTTGACAATCCGATGAGAATTGTACATTTTCCCGTTGGTCAGTCGTTTTGAGTTTAGTTTCACAGTAACTTTCATTCCCTATTTTAACCCCTTAGAGAATGATGTTTTAAATGAAGTGATCCTGTAAAAATGAGAATTTTTTATTTCTTTTTCTACTCCTCTACTGTTATCTGCCTTTTACATAGTCACGAACACTAGTATCCCTTCAAATGTCGACATAGCAGACACAATAGAATAACAATACATCAGACGCCCGCTCCGGGCGTCCGACAGTTAAAGGGTTATAAGAACATTGATTATTTATGACTACAGGAAAGTCTATAGTCTATTCCCCATAACAGCACTTGTATCGTTATTTCGCCAAAACGATACTCCTAGCCATAGACTTAGAACCTTTTTTTTTTCTTTGAATCTATCATACTGCCAACATAAGAAAAGCGTTTTATAATATATTCGTGATATATTCACTAGGGAGACGTCAATTTAACAAAAATAAAGTTTACCATAGATGCCTATTATCTACCAAACATAAATGATGTCATACATTTTCATATTTTTCTTTGTTTATTTTTGTATTTTATTTAGTAAATATAGTCGTAGAAAAAGTATTGTATGCAACGTTGTATAAGTACGTCAAAATATGCTCGATGGCGTCTTCTTACGATGCTCGCTAAAGCTCGCATCGTAACCTGCGCCACTCGCATATTTTGAACCCTCTTATATAACTGTTGCATAAAATACTATATTTCATATTTGACCAAGTTCCATACTAACTTTAAACCCTCATTTCAACCCCTAAGGGAATAAATTTCCAAAAATCCCTTCTTAGTAAGCACTTCAAACTTCTGTAATTAGTTAGAAACAAAGACAAAAATTGCGCGACTTTTGTTTTTTCTCGAAGCGAAGAACATAAAAATATTTACCTACATACATCTATGTTGACGACGGTATGTAATTAAGTTTTCGTGGTTGAGAGGGATGATAATTTGTTCTTCAGGTTCGTAGTAGATGCTGCCACCACTCACATGATAGTGAGAAATAAAAGATTTAATCTTGATCACTTCTTGTAATTTACAGAAAATAGTTAAAACTGGTTACACAATTATTACAATATAAGTTGAGAACAAAATAAAAGTTAACTTGATTTGCTGAAGGCCCGGAGTAGAATGAATCTGGAGACGCAGCTCCTCTCTTTTATATTAAGTTCTCTTAAAATGTATTTCTTGAAATTATTAACAATGAAACATAAGATAACTGTCATACAAAGTTGCAAATGATACAGTGGTATGCAATGTTGAAATATGCATAAGAAATATTAGAAACGCTCGTAAAATACTAATGAGGTGTGACCGTCGCGATAAGCGCGAGTGACATCACTTAACTCCTCCCACCTCCAGAGTAAAATTATAGTGGAACGAAAATTTTACATACAATATAGTGATCAAAAAGGTTAGTAATGATTACAATTCTATTTACTATGTAAGTAATGCAATTGTTACTTAATTTCTGTGAAATTTCACTGTTCATTTCCTAAAGTCTTAAATCGTCCTTTAACTCAAGTTTCACAATGTTCACTGATTTCACTATAACATGGACATACACTTATTCACTTGATAGATTTCTTTGTACCTTATAACTTGCTGACGTGAGGAAGCAAGGCATTAACATATGACCAGGGGCCTTACTATGAACTTTATCAAAAACATGATGGATTAGTTCCGTTTTGATTCAAGCTTATAATAATATTGTTTCAAATCGCACCATGAGCTCTTAAAACAAGATTGTTACATTCCTGCTTAGAGATGTGACAGAACGAATGAATGAGAGTGAGATAACGCTATGTGTTTTGTATAAATCCATCCCGTTCTTGAGCCCGATGGACGTCACATAACAATATTAAAACAATATTACTTTAATGTTGTATTTTCTAGCAGTTTTGTTGACGTCACACTAAATCATTCACTCTAATGCGTACCACGAGCTCCTATTCGAGTCTTAGCAGTATTGTTTTACTGTCAAATTAGCAGTCTTGAAAAAGTTGGTCGGTGGCCGCGGAAACAAAACTTTTATCAACAATCCGGAGTCTTATAATGCAAATGTATATAGAAAAAATTGGTTGTTTGTAAAGTAGGTTTACGATCGAGATGTTTACATGATAACGTCGTTTCACGGAATGACTGGCAGCGCTCGAGATGAGACGGGAGATCGGTCCGTCTCTCTCTCGTTATACCTGCGATCGCGCTCGTGAGGTTTTGGTGTGACACAAGTTTCTGAACATGTCACCCGACTAAAACGATTTTAAAGACGTTATCACGTCAAAAAAAGAAGAATGTACCCAAAGACTTAAAATTTTTATTGTATCAGCTACTTATCTTTTTGCGCTGAATATGAAAATCGATTGAGGGAATGGGCGAGAATCTGAATCATGTCAAAAGACTAATTCCCTTTTTCAAGACTGATCTTTGGGTATTGCGGCACTATCCTACTAATATGTGAGTCTCAAACTATATCCATACCAAATTTCATCTAAATCCGTTCAGTAGTTTAAGCGTGAAGAGTTAAATAACAAACAAATATACAAACTCACTTTCGCATTTATAATATTAGTAGGAAGTAGGACAGGATAGTAGAATTCTTATGTTATAGTGCCGCAATACCCTCCTGTACCTATAATATTAGACCCGGTCAACCCCGTTAGCCACTACTTTTACTATGGGGACCTTTTGTTTCGTGTAACAATACCCTATGCGTTACAACTCAGATAACGTTTGTATTCCATTAGCGTTTCTTACCATACGCTATAAACACACCTAGAATATTTTAACGTACCTACTTGTATATTTATGTGAGTACGTTAACTAATAAGACCCTGTCTCAATAATGTAGAAGAAAAGAACGTTCCTTTTAAATAATTTTATTGAAAGCAATCACGAACGGGTCTTGATTCTTTATTATACAAAAGGACCCAAAAATACAAAAAAAGAATTATTTTCAAGCTTAACAAGTCAAAACATTTAAACACAAACATTGATATTATTGCATAGGTATACAAATTCAATACATTGAATTGCTCGGCGGGTCTGGAAAGCCATTGACGAAGTTCTGAAAAAAAAAAACAAATATTAAATACTTACAGCGCTTTGTAGTTAAAATGTGTTAATTTTTTATGTAAAGATTTCATTCTTATAACAAATCAATTGTGATTCGTAATAAATAAGAAAATAATGTAATTCTTAAATGTTTTGATTAAATACCTTTTATTTGATATGTTGAAACTCTCACTATTGGTTATGTTATGGTTGACTCCACTTTATCCCGAAGAGAACGGTTATAGGCTCAACCAGCTATAGGTACACATCTTTATTATTAGGTGTAGCACTTGCCGTGCCACTAACACTATTCTGTCGGCTCGGTCACACACCAGTATCCAAACGTAGTCCGCTCTCGCTAACAGCTCGCACGCAACTGACGTTTGACTATGACTACCCGTGTGTACGAGACAACAACATAGGTCGGTCGGATACAGAACACTACAGTAGGTATGTAGGAATTTCCGTAGAAAATCCAGCTGCCTCATAGTAATGCGACGCGTTCCGCTGCAAAAATAAACCAATCACATGAAATTCATGCGGATGTATCACTACAAATCACAAGTGAAATTTCACCTCAATAATGTTAACATAAAGAAATATTACTTGGTATAACTTTTATTAGCCATAATTATGGTAAAATCTGATTTACTTTTATTCAAAGAAAATATATAAATGTCGACATGACATTTTATATGGCTGCGGATTGCGGTTACCAAAGAGAATATAATATCACTCACTACCTACATGGTTTGGTATAAAACCATTCCATATTACGCTCACAAATGCAATACCGTTTCAAATTTTAATTGATTGCCTTTTAAAAAATATAATAACGGATATTTTATAAAAACAAATAAGGTTTTAATTTCGTACACATTTTGTTGCATAATACAGTGCTCTTTCACATTTTTTTTAAATAAAATAAATATTTTGAAAGACTTCCATCAGAATTAAATGGAACGCCGCGCAAAACAGTGATGGAGCTATACGAAATAATATAGCGCTATCTCACTTTCACAATTGTTTAGGAATAGACATATCATTCGTTCTTTCACATCACTTCGCAGGAAAGAAATAATCTTACTTTTAAAGTTCATGGTACGATTCGAAACAATGTTATTACAAGCTTGAAACAAAATGGACCTAAACCATCATGATTTTCCTGTCAAGCCCATGATAACGCCCTAAACAAGAATATTCCCTCAATTGTCTTTAACGATTTCACATTTTCTACTCTTCCTTACCCAATCACTGTTTATATTATGAATATCGCCACTCAATCGACTATATAAACTAGTGAACTCGCACAGATTTATCAGTAGAAGCTCCATTGGAGCAATCACAGAACCTACAACAACCTTTGATTGTAACTAGTTAGGATTACGAATAGAAATGAAGAAAAAATATGGATCTAAAGGAATTGTATCCAGAGCCGTAAAATTATTGAAGTGAAAACTTCTTTAGCGGCGTTGTGCACTTTTTTTGGAATGGGTAAAAAATGTTAAACTCGCGTCAGGACACGTGACCTGATCGAAAATTCGTAAGACGGCGCAGGGCGCTTGCGCGAATGTTCGTGTGTGTTTATGTTACAGCGTGCTACGCGCATCCATGGATAGTGACAGCTGATGGCTCGACAGTCTGTGTAGTGGCCATACTGCTGTGTATTTGAAAATGATTTTGTTGAAAATGAATTTGGTCATGCTTGTGACATTTGTGACAGACTGTGGTTCAGAAAAGATTTGAAATATTTTATACTGATAATTAAAGCAAGTCGTGCAAAATTATTCCCTAACCATTCCAAAATATCAAAAATGCACAACGTTAATATTCAAGTTTTCACTTCTGCCGGCACTCCCTGAGTGCAACTCGTCGTTTTTTTTTTTTTAAAACTGACCACCATTTTGATTGCTACTTTGACGTTAAAACAATACTGCTAAGATTGCGGTCATACCTTCGTAGCATGACCCTGTTAAGAAACCCAGATAAAGTTATGTCGCTCGTCGGAAAAATACCATCTCGCTCGTTATTATTGCGTAGAGCAAGATAGTGAAACGAAGTTAACGAATGATAGTGCTCAATAAACACTGTCACCAAAGATGGTACTCCTGCTGGTACGCTATTGAGTGAATGATTTGATTTGACGTCACAAAATTGCTAGCAAATACAATATTAAAGTAATATTACTTTAATGTTGTTTTCTATAGGTCATGGTACGAATTGACAAAGTAATATTAAAACAAGACTGCTATAAGAGGTCGTGGTAAGGCCCCAGATCTCTTGTATGTCCAAGTAAGATAAAGTGATAATGCCAATATCAAGCAGTCCATGTTCTTCTCGGCGATCTTCTAGATTTTTAGGATAGGGTTAGATAGTGAAGCGTGCTTTACAATCCTTATAAGAGTTTATATAATTTTCCTTAACATAAAATTTCTACCAAGTAAAAAGAATTTTTATTTCCCATTATTCTTAATCCTAGTTAGGTACGGGTTGCATATTCTATCTTTTACTTAACATAGTCATTGTAATTGTATGGTAACAAAATTATATGACTGCTAGCATTATCTATGGTCTTGTATTGACAAGTAACTCAATATAGTTAGTCTGTGTCAAGCATTGCGTGTTTTAATAGGTTATTGGCTCAGTGCCGTAATTTTTTGCTCAGAATTAGTTTTATCTCAGTATTTCTTTCAATTTTTCGAATAAAAATGTCATCGGGCGGATACTTAGTTAATGTGCCAAAACTAAAAGGGCGTGAGAACTATGACGACTGGGCGTTCGCGGCAAAAAAAATTCTCATCCTGGAAGGCATCGATGTTGAACAAATCCCGGATACATTGAGCGCGGCTGAGGACAAAAAGGCAATGGCAAAGCTCATCATGACCATTGATCCCACGTTATTTGTGCATATCAAGACCCAGACAAATGTCGGTGACCTGTGGAATAAGCTGAAGAAACTTTTTGACGATTCCGGATTCACAAGAAAAATCAGTTTGCTACGGACATTAATATCAATCAGGCTTGAAAATAGTGAATCAATGACCAGCTACGTGAATCAAATGGTGGAAACGGCACAAAGGTTACGTGGAACAGGGTTTGAGATTGATGATGAGTGGGTAGGATCATTGCTGTTGGCGGGACTACCCGAAAATTTTTCCCCCATGATAATGGCGATCGAGCATTCCGGCATAAAAATCAGCGCGGATGTCAACAAAACAAAGTTGCTCGATATGAGTTCTGATATTGGTAGCACTGACGGAACCGACTCGGCTTTATGGACAAAACATCGAGCAAGGAGCGGTAACACTACGCATCAAGTGTCAAATGTCAAAAAGCCGGCATCAAAGGAAAAACAAATTAAGTGCTATAAATGTAAGAAAATTGGCCACTACAAAAACCAATGTACAGAAAAGAAAGAAAAACAAGTGAATGCATTTAGTGCCGCATTCTTTAACGGCAAGTTCAGTACGGATGATTGGTATGTGGACTCGGGAGCCAGTGCCCATATGACCGCCAACAAAAACATTTTATCAAAAATTCAAGAAATCGACGGCAAGAAAGAAATTATTACAGCTAATCAGATGACAGTTAAAGTTTTATGTGCCGGTGAAACACAGATCACAACAAAAGTGAATAATTCTCAGTTTGACATATTGGTAAACAAAGTATTGTGCATACCTAACCTAGCAACAAATCTACTTTCTGTGAGTCAATTGATAGCTAGCGGAAACAAAGTTTTGTTCAAAAAGAACATTTGCCACATCCAAAATCAAAATAATGAGCTTATAGGAGTAGCAATTTTGGAAAATGGTGTGTATAAATTGTCTACAGTGAAGTCAGAGAATGTGTTGATAGCGGCAGTTGCTGCAGATGCCAGATTATGGCATAGAAGACTTGGCCACATAAATAGTCATGACTTACAAGAAATGAGCAATGGTGCTGTAAATGGAGTAACAATAAACAAGAAGGCTGACATAACAAAATCTAATTGCATAGTATGCTGCGAAGGAAAATTTTCTCGATTACCTTTCCAACATAAAGGTACCAGAAGGAATGAACTATTGGAACTTGTTCACTCAGATGTAAGCGGACCGATGGAGACCAGATCAATAGGTCAGTCAAGGTATTTCGTAACCTTTGTAGATGATGCCAGCAGAATGTGCTTTGTTTATTTCTTTAAAGAGAAGAACCAAGTATATAAATATTTCAAAGAATTTCAATTCATGGTTGAGAATCAAACTGGAGCAAAAATAAAAACATTAAGAACAGACAATGGTGGTGAATACACTTCAAGTGAAATGGAAACATACTTAAAAAGTGTAGGTATAGTTCACCAGAAAACAAACTCGCATACGCCCCAGCAAAATGGACTTTGTGAGCGCCTCAACAGAACCATAGTTGAGCGTGCTAGGTGCCTTTTGTTTGATGTGAAACTGGACAAATCGTTATGGGCTGAGGCAGTCAATACGGCAGTATATCTAAGAAATAGATCGCCAGCCTCGGGATTAAGTCAAATGACACCGTATGAAAGATGGACAGGTAAGAAACCTGATCTTGAACATGTCAGAATATTTGGCAGCCCAGCGATGGTACATGTTCCAAAGGTCAACAGAAAAAAATGGGACAAGAAAGCAGTCAGATACATACTAGTGGGTTATGCAGAAAACATTAAAGGATATCGGTTGTATAATCAAGTTACAAAAAAAGGTGATTACGAGTCGAGATGTCATAGTTATGGAAGAAAATGAATCTCAGGAAGCTCAGATAGTAATTCCAGCAGAAGGCATACAACAAGTGGAGGAAGATCCAGAGTCTGAAGAAGAAAGTACACTCATTGATCCCACAGACCCGTCATATGTGTGTGAAAGTTCAAGTGCATGTTCAACTGAAGATGATTCTTATCAGTCATTATCTGATGAAGACAAGAAAAACTTATCACAAGAAGTAGAAAGTTTAGGAAAACGGGAAAGAAAAGCCCCAAACAGATATGGTTTTTCAAACTTGTGTGTGTTAGATGAGAATCAAATGTATGGCGAAGACATCACTTACTTTGAAGCAATGAATGGACCAGAGAGTGAGGATTGGAAGCAGGCTATGAGGGATGAGATTAAGGCTTTCGAAGACAACCAGGCGTGGGAACTTGTGGACAGAGCGGAAGCAGATAGAGTGGTACAGTGCAAATGGGTCTTTAAAAAGAAGTTCGAAAGTGACAATAAAGTGCGGTTTAGAGCTAGACTAGTTGCCAAAGGGTTCACACAAAAAGAAGGAGTGGACTATAAAGAAACTTTTTCACCAGTTCTCCGTTATTCAACTTTGAGACTTTTATTTGCATTGAGTGTAAAGTTAAACTTTGAGATTACTCATTTTGATGTCACCACGGCTTTCCTAAATGGTTTTTTAGATGAAAATGTCTATATGCAAGTACCTTGTAATCTAAAATGTAAAGAAAATTCTGTACTTAAGTTAAAGCGAGCAATTTATGGTCTTAAGCAATCTGCTAGAGCATGGAATAAAAGAATAGATGAATGTTTATTAAAGTTAAATTTTATAAAATCAAAATTAGAACCATGTCTCTATAGTAAAAAAAATAAAAAAGGGCAGATAATAGTTGCAGTATTTGTAGATGATTTTTTCATTTTTTCTACATGTAAAATTTTGACAGAAGAACTTAGGAAGAATTTAGAATCCCAATTTAAAATTAAAGATTTAGGAAGATTGCAGCATTGTTTAGGCATGCAAGTAAAATACCATGATAATTGTATTTCTATAGATCAGGAAAAATTTGTAGAAAAGATTCTAGATAAATTTAATATGTCTAACTGCAAAAGTGTTGATACTCCTATGGAGAATAATTTAAAATTGGATAAAGCAGAAACTATTTCTAAGCAGTACCCTTATCAACAGTTGATAGGGAGTCTTATGTATCTGTCAGTATTAACAAAGCCAGATATTTCTTATGCTATCTGTTATCTTAGTCAATTTAATAATTCTTATAATGAGACACACTGGAAACATGCTAAAAGAGTCCTCAAGTATCTCAAAAAAACCAAAAATTATGGTCTTGTTTTTAGTAAAGATAAAAAGTCAAATGTACATGTAGAGGGATTTGTTGATGCTGACTGGGGTTCTGACACTATTGATAGAAAGTCATTTTCTGGGTTTTGTTTTAAACTTTCAAATGCTGTTATTTCTTATGAATGTAGAAAACAAAGATGTGTAGCCCTATCTTCTACCGAAGCAGAATACATTTCAATGTCTGAAGCTAGTAAAGAGGCAATGTACTTAAAAAATTTAATTATTGAATTAACAGGGATGTGTGAACCAATTTTGCTGTTTAACGATAGTCAGAGTGCCCAAAAGCTTGTTTCAAATGCTGTATTTCATCGTAGATCGAAGCATATCGATATACGATATCATTTTGTAAGGGAAGCAGTTTCAAATAAATTTATAGAAGTTGCTTATCTCGAAACAGCCGAAATGCCAGCAGATATTTTTACCAAAAGTTTAAGTTCGGTAAAACATTCCTACCTTATAAAAAAATTAGGCATTCTCCCTATTTCATAATATTGTATACCTGTAAAATGTATTAGTTTGTTACACCTCATCTCTTTATCCCCGGAGAAGTAGAGCATTTTTTTTGTTTTGTGAAAACTTAGCTTAGTTTATTTTCTTAATTTTGTTAAGTGGAGGTGTAATTGTATGGTAACAAAATTATATGACTGTTAGCATTATCTATGGTCTTGTATTGACAAGTAACTCAATATAGTAAGTCTGTGTCAAGCATTGCGTGTTTTAATAGTCATATTAGTAGAAAATAACTAAAGATTATATATTACTCGTAATTAAATTCCATAATATAGCAATTTAGTTCTTAGTTTTTGTTCCTTACGTGGTTTATTCTATTTTTAACTTTGACATTTATTTACAATTCCGTATGATTCTTAAAAATAAAATTCTTCATATTTATTTACAATACTTCTAAAAAGTCGTAATTATTTTTTAGTTAGGTAGGCCATCCCCTTATTCATTAATGTAGTAATTTTTGATCCAATCTAAGTTTTTTAAAATTGTCTATTGAAAGTTGTTCATTATTGGGCAAATAATTTGTATGAATTTTTAAAGAAGGTGTTGACGTAGAACCGTCAACACCTTCTTTAAAAATTCATCATTCTTCGTTAAATGGTTTAGTTATTTTAATTGTAATAAATTTATCAGTTGTGTTTTGCAAAATGGTATACGCAAATCCATTGACACACTTAACTAGGGCCGACAGAAGAAGACCCGGTCAACCCCGTTGGCCACTTCTTTTCCTACGGGGACCTTTTGTTTCGTGTAACAATACCCTATGCGTTACAACTCAGATAACGTTTGTATTCCATTAGCTTTTCTTACCATACGCTATAAACACACCTAGAATATTTTAACGTACCTACTTGTATATTTATGTGAGTACGTTAACTAATAAGACCCTGTCTCAATAATGTAGAAGAAAAGAACGTTCCTTTTAAATAATTTTATTGAAAGCAATCACGAACGGGTCTAAATTCTTTATTATACAAAAAGACCTAAAAAATACAAAAAAAGAATTATTTTCAAGCTAAACAAGTCAAAACTTTTGAACACAAACATTGATATTAATGCATAGGTATACAAATTCAATACTTTGAATTATTGCTCGGCGGGTCTGGAAAGCCATTGACGAAGTCCTGAAAAAAATATATATCAAATACTTGCAGCACTTTGTAGTTAAAATGTGTTAATTTTTTACGTAAGGATTTAATTCTTATAACAAATCAATTGTGATTCCTAATAAATAAGAAAATAATGTGATTCTTAAATGCTTTGATTACATACCTTTTATTTGATATGCTGTAAACTCTCACTATTGGTTATATTATGACTCCACTTTATCCCAACAAGAACGGTTATAGGCTATACCAGCTATAGGTACACATCTTTATTAGTAGGTATGTAGGAATTTCCGCAAAAAATCCCGCTGCCTCATAGTAATGCGACGCGTTCCGCTGCAAACAATAAACCAATCACATGAAATTCATGTCGGGGGGTCAAAATGTATCACTACAAATCACAAGTGAAATTTCACATCAACAATGTTAACATAAAAAAATAATTACTTGGTATAAGTTTTATTAGCCATATTCATGGTAAAATCTTACTTTTATTCAAAGAAAATATATAAATGTCGAAATGACATTTTGAATGGCTGCGGATTGCGGTTACCAAAGAGAATACAATATCCATCACTACCTACATGGTTTGGTATGGGTTTGGTATAAAACCATTCCTTATTACGCTCACGAATGCAATACGTTTCAAATTTTAATTTATAGCCTTTTTAAAGATATATTATAAAAACAAATTAAGTTTTAATTTCGTACACATTTTGTTACATAATACAGTGCTCTATCACATTTTTTAAAATAAAATAAATATTTTGAAAGACTTTCATCAGAATCAAATTGAACGCCGCACAAAACAGTGATGGAGCTATACGAAATAATATAGCGCTATCTCACTTTCACAATTGTTTAGGAATAGACATATCATTCGTTCTTTCACATCACTTCGCAGGAAAGAAATAATCTTACTATTAAAGTTCATGGTACGATTCGAAACAATGTTATTACAAGCTTGAAACAAAACGGACCTAAACCATCATGATTTTCCTGTCAAGCCCATGATAACGCCCCAAACAAGAATATTCCCTCAATTGTCTTTAACGATTTCACATTTTCTACTCTTCCTTACCCAATCACTGTTTATATTATTAACTAGCCGAAGCCCGCGACTTCGTTCGCGTGAACTTTATGTCTCTGGAAAATGCTCATCAGGCTGAACAACTTTTACTAAGGCGGCATTTTTATATCTCTTATAGTTTAGCTGGACCATTATGGTTCTGCATCAGGCGGTACATTTTCCAAAATCATTTATACCCTATATGTTGCCCAGGCTTAATAGCTATATAACAAAAAAAGTTTCATTCGAATCCGTCCAGTATTTCCGGAGATTAGCGTGTACAAACAGACAAACAGACATACAGACAAACAGACAGACATTTTTTTTAAATTCTTACTCTATTACTACGTCTCCATCGCCCCCAATATTTTTTTCGGAAATATATTTAATGTACAGACACACTTTTTTTACTGTTTTATTATATGTATAGATATCGCCACTCAATCGACTATAAAAACTAGTGAACTCGTACAGATTTATCAGTAGAAGCTCCATTGAAGCAATCACAGGACCTACACCAACCTTTGATGGTAACTAGTTAGGATTAGGAATAGAAATAAAGAAATAAAGATGAATCTAAAGGAATTGTATCCAGAGCTGTAAAATTATTTTAAAAAAGCAGACCACCATTTTGATTTATACTTTGACGTTAAAACAATACTGCTAAGATCGCGGTCATGCCTTCGTAGCATGACCCTGTTAAAAAACCCAGATAAAGTTATGTCGCCCGTCGGAAAAATAGCATCTCGCTCGTTATTATTGCGTAGAGCAAGATAGTGAAACAAAGTGAACGAATGATAGTGCTCGATAAACGCTGTCACCGGACATGGTACTCCTGCTGGTACGCTATTGAGTAAATGATTTGATGTGACGTCACAAAATTGCTAGCAAATACAATATTAAATAATATTACTTTAATGTTGTTTTCTATTGGTCATGGTACGAATTGACAAAGTAATATTAAAACAAGACTGTTATAAGAGGTCGTGGTAAGGCCCCAGTTCAGTGATTATTAATCGTGCATTTCGGCGATGTAAAAATGGTATAGGCAAAGTAGTAGGAGGATAAGTTGCATCAAACGTTGGTGGAGGTGTCCGTCCGTACCCAAAACTATCCGCGTTTTCTCTGGCCATATTACCAGTTACGCTACGAGTTACGTAACTAGGGAAAGTAGGAAAATTCGGTCCGGGGTGTTCAAGAGGTTCCGCTCCTCTTTCTACCCTTTCTGAACGTTCTACTAATGGAGGCATCTCTGGTTGGTTAGACTCAGATGGATGGTCCATTCCACTAGCCAATGGGGGAGAGTTGGGGTACTTTTCTGGCGATTCGTTCATCGGAACACGTTCTCTTATAATTTGATCGGTTACGCGTTCGATTTCACGCCTAGCTGCTTCTCTAGCTTGACCTACAGCCTGTTGAGCTACCTGATTTAATTCTCGTTGGGCCAAATCTGCTAAGTACTTTATGGTTGAATTGTTCATGTAAAGATTTACAAAGTACTTGAGGAGAAAAGAAAAAATAAAACAAATTGATTTAGATAAAATAAGTCACAGTAGCAGTTCTAACCCGTGGCACAGAATTAATAATAGTATTACATACAGAACGGAAACTCGCACCGTCCCCCGCAATCTGGTGTCCCCGCAACCCTTCCCCCGTTATTGTGAGGTGTAGGTGGCAGTAAAACAGGGTTATTGGTAGTTGCACGTTAACATTACGCGAGTCACTTAGGATTATTGAATTATAATGGTAAGAAAGTGCGCACATTATCATTGTTTATCCACGGAAAACAATAAATAACGAAAATTTTATAGATTTCCGAGTGATAAAAACAGGTAAGCTAAGCAACAAATTCTGTGGTTGCGACCCTGATTGTTTAACTCACACATTTGACGTGTGCACGGACGAATTGTTTCGTTTGTAGTAGTACTAGGTATATATGCTGCTCCGTTTGTATGAAGTGCCATACCTGTGCCCGTGGTTCTCCTCGAACGTTAACTAAGATGATTACTACGACAATTATTTTATAATATACTGTTTAAGGGGTGGAAAAATTACAACCTTTTAGAGTTGTAAATTGTTTTAAACAAAATAATATATTAATATCACGTCCGTCTGGTCCGCATATAATGGTATATGTATTCATATAATTCCTAACAATTAATTTGCAATTTATTCTGGTCTGCGTTACCACAATTTTTTTTAAATAATATTTTATTATTTTATACTGGCAAATTATTTATTATACTGGCAATTTTGGTTAGGTTTGCCGATTAACCAATTTAGAAGCAATTTTGTTCAGGTTTGCTAAACCAATCTAAAATTTGTATTCGCAATATAAATCTTCGGGTATGTCCCGGTATTTAATTCATTCGGCTGCGCAGCAATTATTTAATTCGCGTTTCGCGTTAAAATCAATTAATTTCAATACTTTTATCTATCTCGCGAGAATAGCATAAAAAAATACAATATAATAAGGCAATAAAATAGTCAAAGAAATATTTAACAAAATTTCCTAATAGCACGCTTGTGTCAATGTAGGGGAACATTTGGTAAGAAAGGGAAAGATGAGTCGTATAACCGCCCGATTCTACTCCGACGAAAAATTCCTTCCTACAAATTTTTCTTGTTTGCAAAGTTCTCAACAAAATAACGGGGTTCCTCCTCTTAATTCTTGAAACTAAAGGCAACCGTCCAGATCTTCCACTTACTTGAGGGTTGATGTTACTTATCTGGAAACGACTGCTGAGGATGCTTCTTCGTGCTGTATCCCACCGCTGCCACCAATTAAGTTTTCGTGGTTGAGAGGGTTGATAATTTGTTCTACAGGTTCGTAGTAGATGCTGCCACCACTCACTTGATAGTGAGAAATAAAAGATTTAATCTTGATCACTTCTTGTAATTTACAGAAAATAGTTAAAACTGGTTACAAAATTATTACAATATAAGTTGAGAACAAAATAAAAGTTAACTTGATTTGCTGAAGGCCCGGAGTAGAATGAATCTGGAGACGCAGCTCCTCTCTTTTATATAAAGTTCTCTTAAAATGAATTTCTTGAAATTATTAACAATGAAACATAAGATAACTGTCATACAAAGTTGCAAATGATACAGTGGTATGCAATGTTGAAATATTCATAAGAAATATTAGAAACGCTCGTAAAATACTAATGAGGTGTGACCGTCGCAAAAAGCGAGAGTGACATCACTGAACTATGTACTCCAAATTAAAAAAAAAACATTAGCACTTCGGGAGTGCCTACAGAAGTGAAAACTCGAACAATAATGGGGAATATGCACGTGACTTTAAGCTGGACAAAATATTTTTTTTTGTAATATTTATTGCTACTGAAAACACACTATACAAATATTTTATTAAAATATTTCATTTTTATAGTGAAATTTAATCATCAAAAAGTGGCTGTTTTAAAATTTCCCCGCAAATTTCCGAAACGCAACACTATTGGTGGAAGAAAAGGTGACGTCAGTTTCTTTTCTAAGGAATAATTGTCTCAGATCAATCACGGAGTGGCCCGATTGAGCCGCTTGACACGGAAGAAACTCAACCTTTATTACATTGACATAATGATTATTGAAAGTTGTTATCAGAGGTGTCGGTAACAGTACCGCGAGTTCAATAATTTTACCCCATCTCAAAAAATGCTATCCGTGCAAAGATTATACATACGATTTTCATGCATGCCCAACGCGCCTAAAGAAGTTTTCACTTCAAAAATATATATTGCTTAATGCATTCATTTATATATAGTATGCTCAAGTTTGAAAAAACACATTTTTCTAATGTTACTATCGAATAAATGATTTACTTTTTTACTAGTGATGGTAAACATGATTACTTAGATGAAAATGAATGTAATATCTTGTAACACATATTTGGAAAATAAATAATCTTATCTTACACTGAGTAATAAAAATATCTACAACGTGGAAGGGACATATCCGTAATAAATCAAATCACTGGCTTTATACTATATCACAATCAAATGGTACAATGATAATAAAATAACAGTCAAAAACAAAAAAAAAAAATACATTCACATACAAATAGCTCGGGCGCTTGCGCACTTTCGTATGAAAAAGCCAATCCTTTTTAATTTTGACTGTTATTTTAATTTATTTATACTGTCGCGTAGGATGATAAATGACGATATCAATGTCAACGTCACAAATTCAAACTGAAAAGAATTCATCTAAAGGGAAATTTCATCACTCACGTCAGAACACGATTGGCCTAGTGGTCTTGGCGTTGGGCTGTGAATCGATAGACCCCAGGTTCAAATCACAGTCATGTATACTGTTATTGAAGTTTTGTAAGAGGTTTTTAGATAACTCTAGATTAAATTAAAAAGAAAATACGGGCCAGAAAAAAAAAGATAATAGAAAATTTATGAATTGAGTTTAGAACTTTGATGCGATTTTGTTCGCAACTGGAGGGTATATAAGCACAACAAGGCGCGGCCTACGCCAGTTTAGTTTGGAAGTAAAATCCGAAGAAGGAAGAAGAAAAGGAAGAAAAGTAAGTGGAAGTAGGGAGTAAAAAGTGAAGTGTAATAGAGAGAGTGAAGTGAAGTGTTCAGTGCAGTAAATTCGCGCGAGTGACGTCTGTGCGCGTGACAGTGCAGTGACGTTTCCACGCGCAAGACAGTGCAGTGACGTTTCCGTGCGCGTGACAGTAAAGTGACATTTCCGCGTACGTACCTGTGCAGTGATACGTGTGGCTGTCGACTGTGAGTACCCTAGAGTTGTAAATAAAGGCATTATTAAATAGGATTGGTGTTTCATTTCCTATCCCCAACCCACTCTCGTGACAATACTATAGTGGTCTTATATAGCCCGTGTATCGATTTATTACGGATATATCCCTTTCCCTTTCACTTGTTTTTCTACTTTCTACTAACTTACATGTGGGTACAAAAGTCATAACAACTTTCTTCGTCATTTTGCTGGCGCATTTGCGCGTCTTATCTGTATCATCATAGTACAATCCAGCAATCGCATACATATACTCAACATCCTCTACACAAGCTGAAGACGTCACTATATAATAACGACTTACAATCGCCCCTCCACACAGCCAGGCGTCATACTTTTGTCTTGAAACCGGTGCTTTAACTAATTGCGCCTGTAACATCACGAAGTATAAAAAATAAACGATAAAGAGTTTTATGGCACCCAATACTATAATAATATTATAGTAGTAAGGACTGATCTGATATTTAGGTTTAGGATACACGCGTCACTCGGCCTGCGGCCTCGTGAAAATTACTTGGGGGCGAGGGGTGTCAAAGGGGGTGGGGGATCTCGCGCGGGGGGACTTCACCAAGTTACTTGGGGGGTCGGTCGTTTGTATAAAATTTGTATGAGGAGAAATTGTCCTTGTATGGCGGCCACCTTGGATTTTGAAAAAAACTAATGACCCTCCTCAAATTGCTTACAACCCCCTACATTTAAAAAAATCACGCCTCTAACCTCAACTGTTTTTGCAGGCCGTACTTCTTCCACATCACGTTTCTGTAGAACTTCAAATGTCAGATTTTTCTGCGGTCGAGGGCGAAGCCCGAGTGTAAACTACTACCAAGCGTCGCATTGTTTTCTTTTTTTTGGCAATCCAAGATGGCCGCCGAAAGTCAACTGCTTGCGATTTAGCTAAAAATCTGTATCTACACGTGTTTTGAGCTGAAAAATTGAAATTTTACATTTTTCTAGAGTTCAAGATGGCGTCTTGATTTTAGTAACAAGATGGCCGCCCACACATTTTTTCATGTTTCCTCAACAGACTGCAATTCTTACCCATTTTCTCAACTGGACATGTTATTTAGCCTACCGCGGTTGCAAGTGAGGGTAAAGCACCCCGCGGAACTCGAAACTGCAATCAGATTTGGTTGAAAATCGACAATATCTATGCGTATTTTAAGACGAAAAATCTAAATTTGAAATTTTTTAGAAATCCAAAATGGCGTCTGGGTTTTAGAAAATTAAATTTATCTCATTCATAAGTTTCACAACGTCTTACCGGGTTTTTAAAGGAATCAGAATTTTTGCAAGTGGGGTAAAGCACCCCGCGGAACTCAAAACTGCAATCAGATTTGGCTGAACATGAACATCGATATCTATACGTATTTTAAGTCGAAAAATCCGAATTTGACATTTCTTAGGAATCCAAGATGGCGTCTGGGTTTTAGAACATTAAATTTATCTCATTCATAAGTTTCACAACAGCTTCCTGGGTTTTCGTAGCAGTCTGAATTTTTGCAAGTGGGGGTAAAGCACCCCGTGAAATTCGAAACTGCAATCAGATTTGGCTGAAAATCGATATCTATACGAATTTAGAGTCGAAAAATCCAAATTTGACATTTTTTAGAAATCCAAGATGGCGTCTGGGATTTAAAAATTTTAATTTATCTTATTCATACATAAGTTTCACAACGTCTTACTGGGTTTTCGTAGGAGTCTAAATTTTTGCAAGTGGGGTAAAGCACCCCGCGGAACTCGAAACTGCAATCAGATTTGGCTGAAAATCGATATCTATGCGTATTTTGACGTATAAGTAAGCCCCCCCCCCCAAGTAAGTTAAGTTAAGTAATACTTTACTTTACCCAAGCAACTTTCACGAGGCCGGAGGCCGAGTGATGCAAGCCCGAAGGACGAGCTGCAAGTATTTTATAATCCGCCTGCTTAGAGTAGACGGACTGTAAAAAACCTGCCTTTTGTAATTAAAAAAAATAGAACGTAGAAATTTAAAAAAACCGGCTAAGTTCGAGTCGGACTCGCGCACGAAGGATTCCGTACCATTGACTAGGTAAGCAACAGTAGATAGGTACACAAAATGAAAATGGCGTATTTTGTATAGGAGCCTTTAATATTTATTTTATTTTAATTTTATTATTTATTATTAAAGTAAAAATACAACTGAATATTTTATGAATATTTCAAGTGTCTACCTGTTGCCATTATTGATATCGAACAAAAAATGGCATAAAAATAGCGTTTGTTGTATGGGAGCCGACCTTAAATATTTATTTTATTTTGTTTTTAGTGTTTTTTGTTATAGCGGCAACAGAAAAACATAATTTGTGAAAATTTAAACTGTCTAGCTATCGCGGTTTTTGAGATATAGCCTGGTGACAGACAGACGGACAGACGAACAGACATCGAAGTCTTAGTAATAGGGTCCCGTTTTTACCCTTTGGTTACGGAACCCTAAAAACTTAATATATTGTGTATGCTGCTATTGCAAGATTTCAATTGATTTCTGTAATTAGAATTTTAAAGTTTATAAGTAGTTATTTAATTACTAAAAGTAGAATAAGCCCTCGTGGGCGGGGATCGTGGAGAGGGGAGCTAGAGCACCTAAATCTGCCGCGTGCTCTCGTGGGATAATTCTTAACAGCTGCACCAAAAACTGCAGGCTACTTGCAGCCCGCGCAACGCCCGGAAAGCTAGTCCAATTATTAAACAATAAAAGTAAAACGATGGTAGTATCAATTATTAAAATAACAAGAAACGTAAGGTTTGTCTTACCGTAAAACTTTCTAAATGAAAATATTCCAAAGGATGGAGCCAGAGGGCTTTTCGACTGCCATTAGTAACAATAAGTACTGCAATGTGATATGAAATACTATATTAAGGTAGGTACCCAACACTATGATCTGATTCTGATATGATCTATAAGCTAGATTTATATTTTAAATATTTTTACATAAAATCAACGAAGATTAAAAACCAGTGGCTCTGTGAGCTGTAGTATACATAAAATTAAAAACATTGCGTGAAGAAAAATCAAGGGAATCTGTTGAGAAAAGCGACCGGAGGAATGCGTTATGGGGTTCTAAGACCGCATAAGTGTACTCCCGCTCCGTGTGGCATACAAAAGTCACTTTCTCTGCCTAGTGCGTAGCTCGTATCTCAAAAAATACTATGTGTACTGTACGTAAGAGACAAAAATATACATGTGTAAATGTAAATGAGGCAGTTAGCCCCCCAATGTCGCACAGACATAGCAAAATAATTTTCTGTGCGAAAGTAAGGTCTTTCTGCCTCATGCGCGTGCGAGGTGTAAATGCCCGCTCGCCGCACTAGAATAATAAAGAAGTCAAATCGAACCAAATTAGTGATGCGTGACACCCACGCTAGTCTGGCGTGCAGCCGAATGGCTATCGATTTTCCCTAGGGTCTTGAAATCACTAATTTTTTTCGAAATATACCCTCTTTTGGTTTCATTATGGGGCCTTTCGATCCCACAATCATTTTTTTCATTCTCTTAGTTTTCTCTGACCAGAATCCGGCGCGAAGCTAAAGTTACATAATATCATTCTTTTGATTGGAATGCCATATATTTTTAAAAGAAATATATCAATTTGGCTTCAGAATAAGCATTTTGAAGTGAATAATATGTTACAGGGCCGAAAAATCTCACAAAGCACCTTCAGAAAAATACAGTGTGGGGTTTTTCTACCCCCTAATGCACATTCCGTCATATAGTCGAAATAAAGCTTTGTAGTAAACGTATTAAGACATACGAAAGTACGATCGGTCGCTCACTCGGTCAATAAAGTAATGAGTTTTTAAGTACATAAGGGCCTTTTGAAAAAAAATACAGAATAAACAAGTAGGTACTTACAGTTTAAGATGAAAAAAGTCAAAATCAAATCAATTTTAATCATTCTTGATGTCATCACAACGAAAAACATAAATAATGACTCACGTTTCTACAGCAAAACATGCAATTTCATGGTCGGTTGCTTTTCGAATTATCCATTTCATTAACTAGGTACCAACGTGGTGGTTCATGAGAATCACGTTGTCGTTGGTAATCTTAACTCATTAACTTACTCATACAGGTGGCAGTACAGTATTAGCATTTGTTTCGTTAATATTTACAACAACAAAAAACAAACATTTGCTGTAAAGAGTCAAATCGTTTATTTTCTACTTTGAGAATTTATTTGGATCACTTCTTAAAGACAATATCGCGTATAAGATCGTCTTTACAACGAATCTAGTAATGAGCTCGTTTTTTAGCATTGTTCATGACTTTATGAAGTGTTGCGGGCTGGGATCCCTTTTTTTGCATACCTAATTTGTTTTGCCCTAATGTTCTTAGGCATACCGGTTTTGGCAAAATTAACTTTCAGGCTAATTAGGTTTGGCATAATGTTAATTCGCA
Source organism: Acrobasis consociella (assembly GCA_963555685.1). Taxonomy (NCBI): domain Eukaryota; kingdom Metazoa; phylum Arthropoda; class Insecta; order Lepidoptera; family Pyralidae; genus Acrobasis; species Acrobasis consociella. The sequence continues at coordinate 7,207,621 of OY743127.1, forward strand.
TAATCTCCGTAGGCATAATAACTATAAGACTTATAGTATTAATGCATATTTTTAAGAATTTAACAAAATTAATTTATTATTAATTTTTTATTTCAATTGAATTCCATTAATTTATTGCTTTTTCATCATCCACAGCCTTGATCCTCCCACTGCTGGGAATAGGCCTCTTTCAATGAATGCCATTTACCACGGTCCTGAGCTACTCTCATCCACGTTTGACCCGCTAACTTTCTGATGTAGTTGGCCCATCTTGCTAACGGACGACCGACGCTGCGCTTAACATTTATGGGCCACCACTCTGTTAATATTTTACTCCACCTGTCATCTTGCTAGTTGTCCTGCCCAATTCCATTTGAGTTCCATCACTCGTTTTCCGACATCTTGAACTTTCGTTCTCTGCCGAATAACTGTGTTAGGAACTCGATCTTGGAGTTTGATGCCGAGTATGGCTCGCTCCATGGCTTTCTGTTCAACTCTTATTCGGTACACAGGCTCATCGGTAAGCGGTCATGTTTCGGCACCATATGTCATCGTTGGAAGGACACATTGATTAAAAAGGCGGGTTTTTAAACATTGTGGGATTTGGCGTGATTTGAGGACGTCTTGCAGTTTTCCAAAGGGGAGAGAAGGGCGATTCAACAGGCTGCTGTGTAAAGTATTAATAATATTTATTGGTACTTTGCATAGTAGAACGTTGCTTATCCAATTCCGAGTCCACACTTCCAAGCGGTACCCCCCGGTAAACTATGATGGATAACATAATTGCCAATACAGTACTTGTGTTATTTATCAAAGGCCAACGTGGCAGGAAGACTCGCCAAGACGCACTGGCCAGCGTGGCGTTTTACGGCTATTACACTCCAATGAAAATGCCAAGAAAACCAAGGCCCTCAGTCCCCAGCGGCCACGCTATTCCGGATTACGGCAGCAGTCTCGGTAACGGCGGGGCAGAGGGTGCGAAGAATCCCTGGGTTCGACCCGGCTGCCAAAACACCCAGATCCTGACCTTGGCGTGTAACAACGTCAAGACCTTGCGGACGGACGAACGAATGCTTGAATTCCTTTGCGAAGCAGAAAGTACTCAATGGGACCTAATAGGGTTATCAGAGGTCAGGCGAACGGGTGAATAACTCATTAAACTGACTTTGGTGATCTCTTTTATCACAGAGGTCACGAAGATTCTACATATGGAGGTGTAGGATTTATCATTCGCAAAAAACTTGAAAGTCGTATCCAAAACATAAAGATTATCTCAACACGCGTTTGTTTCATCACTTTAAAATTGAACAATCGTTACACTCTTAAAATAATTCAAGTGTATGCTCCAACCTCCCTCCGACCTGATAAAGAAATAGAACTATTCTATGAACAAATAGAACAAGCCATTGAAGATACACCATGTCACTACACCCCCATAATGGGCGATTTCAATGCCAAAATCGGGGCAGCCCTCGGTAATGAAAGATCCATAGGCAAATTCGGGCTGGGAGATCGAAACCCCCTAGGAATAACTCTTGTCAACTTTTTGCAAGAAAAACAACTCTACGCAATGAAGACGTTCTTTAAAAAGCGACCAGAAAGGAAGTGGACATGGTTAAGCCCTGGGGGACTGGTCAAAAATGAGATAGATTACATAATAAGTTCGCATAAATACATAGTAACAGATGTCTCAGTTCTATCGATTTTCAAAACTTGTAGTGATCATAGATTAGTTAAAGGAAAGTTTAAGTTAATTTTTAGTGATAGAAGATATGAAACACATGATATTAATCAATTGCAAGACAACGAAAAATTTAAAATAGAGCTCAAAAATCTGTTCCAGTGCCTAGAAGAAACAAATTTAGACGTAGATTATATAAACGAAGTTTTGTGTAAGGCCGTGCAAGAAACAACAAAAAAGCATCTCAGCAGGAAGAACAAACGTAGTACTAAATTATCAGATTCAACCCAAAACCTAATTAATGAACGGCGGCTCATGAAACAGAGCACAAATCTGGATCATGCAGCTATCAGAGTTATGAATAAGAAAATTCATAAAGCCATAAGGCAAGACTTAAGGAACCACAACACAAAGATAATTGTAGAGACTATCGAGAAGTACAAGGGACCCAAAGTATTTAACAGAAAGCTTAGTTATTGGTTATTACAAGTGATGTGTGGGAGTCCAAAGGCAGGTCAGTGCTGAACTTTATATATTACTGCATTAAGTTGATCTACACTGTTATGTTTTTTACTTTATTACGAAAAAAAATCTTTATTTACTATTAAAATTAATTTAATAACGACTGGGCTATTATTAGAGATGTGGCACTTGCAACTACCCACCTTACAGACATTCTTTACATAAGTTTTGAATTTTTTGTCTGGCATATCAAGGATCGATTTTGGCAATTTATTATAAAAAAGTATACAGTTCCCCATAAACGTGTTATTAATTGTTTTAAGCCTATAAAACGGGGCAACTAAGTCATTCTTATTACGTAAGTTTCTATCGGTAAAATCGCTTACTTTATTGTATGAGGAAATATTTTTCCTTACATACATTATGTTTTCAAATATATACTGTGATGCTAAGGTAAGTATATCTATTTTCTTGAATAAGTCTCTGAGTGAGTCTTTAGATCCTAACCCGTAAATAGCACGAATTAACCGTTTTTGTAATATAAAAATAGTCTGAATATCGGCTGCATTCCCCCAGAGGAGTATGCCGTAAGACATTACACTATGAAAATAACTAAAGTACACTAGTCTAGCAGTTGCTACTCTGTCAATTGTCTCATTCTCCTAACATCATAAGCCGCAGAACTAGGCCTATTTGAAAGTTTAGTTATATGAGCACCCCAATGAAGTTTCGAGTCTATTGTAATTCCTAAGAAGGTAGTACTTTCAACAAGATCGAGTTTTTCACCATCTATCATTATATCAACGCAGCCCTGTCTCACATTGGGAAGAGAAAATCGAACGCATTGAGTCTTTTTCGCATTTAACATGAGGTTATTGGCAGAAAACCGATCAGAAATGGAAGACAAGGTGCTGTTCACCGCGCTAGCGTTTGTGCTATGTCGATCAAGTTTGAATATAAGCGAGGTGTCATCAGCAAACAGCACTATGCCAGCCTGCTTCTCAACCATGTAAGGCAAGTCATTGACATAAACCAAGAAAAGGAAAGCTCCAAAAATTGAACCTTGCGGTACGCCTATCTTAACATTAGATCCGTGTGATTTTATGCCATTTAAATCAACAGTCTGATGCCTATCTGTTAAATAAGATTCTATAAGTTTTATTGAATTATCATCAAAACCGTATTGACCAAATTTAAGCAAAAGTGTCGGATGATCTACGCAATCAAATGCTTTGGAGAGATCACAAAATGATCCAATTCCATCATTTTTGTTCTCCCATGCGTCGTATATATGAGTAACGAGTGCTACTCCCGCATCGGTGGTCGATTTCCCGCCAGTAAAGCCGAATTGTTGGCTATGGAAAAGGTTGTAGGTCTTAAAGTGAAGAAGTATTTGACTGAGCATTATCTTTTCGAACACCTTACTCAAAACTGGCAGGATAGATATAGGTCTGTAGTTGCCAGGATCTGTTTTTTCTCCTTTTTTAAATAAGGGGATTAGTTTACTACATTTCTTTAGGTTAGGAAATATGCCTTCATCAATACATTCGTTAAATATAAAAGCTAAATCAGCAGCTATGATATTTATGATATGGCTTACTACAGCAACTGACATGCCCCAATGATCTTCAGATTTTTTTAAATTTAACTGTTTATATGCATCTATGTAGGATGGCAACATCCAATGAAAGAGGGAATGAGAGCGTGATGAATGAAAGAGCGAGATAGATATATAAGTAAAAAGATGGCGATTGATAGCGCATTAGCAATAAGACGGATTCGGTGAAAAAAAGCAAATAAAGAAGTTCAAGAGTGTCCGGCATTTTTCCTTCGGCTCCCCCCGATCCTACAATTTTGGGGGCTCGTCCGGGATATCAAAAAGAAGACGCCTCAAGACGCGATTCCCGGTGCGTGTTCGAAAAGACGACGATCTGCAGCCACGCGGTCCTGTGCAAGTTACCGGCCGGCGTGGGTGAAACGCGAAAATACGACGATTAAAACGAATAAGACGACACAATGACTAAGGATCGACGCCGGAGCCGACAAGACGACTTTATGGAATGTTCCGGGCCCTCTGAAAGAAAGGCATGAAATGTTTTAAATGCAATGAGTTTGGTCACGTCGGGTCATCGTGTCCTAGCAAAACGGATGCTGGAGGAGCAACGGGAAGGAGCGAGACAGCAAGACATACGCAAGCGAGTACGAGAATGAGGATGAAAGAAGACCTGAAAATACTAGAGATACTTCAAAAAGAGGAAATAAGTCAGTATGAAGAGGATAGAGAAGACATGAGGATAAAGGCAAAGCAGCAGATTCTCAAGATTCAGGATGAAAACAAGAAAACGTATGATAAAAGACGAAAACCGAGTACAAGGTACAGTGAAGGAGACCTAGTGGCCATCAAACGAACGCAGTTCGGTCCAGGACTTAAATTGAAGCCCAAATACCTAGGACCCTATCGAGTAGTGAAAGTTAAACGCAATGATCGCTATGACGTCATAAAAGTAGCCAGTAACACTGAAGGTCCTACTAGAACTTCGCGTTCAGCTGATTTAATGAAGCAATGGCCTGCAACAGACGAGGAGTAAAGGTATGATTAATTTACTTTTAATTTACTTAGGATAGTGAGGATGGATGAAAGGTTTGGATGAATGAAACACCTTTTATCGTCACAGTAACTATTGTTAAGAAATTTATTGTGTTTTTCTTTACATTGTGTTTAAGAAAATTATTTGAACATACTCATACTAAGTTGTAATATGTTAACCTAAGTCTCTACTGTTCATTCCTACAGTGTATTTTTTTTTTTGTGTCTTTATTATCCCAATTGTTTTCACAATTTAGTCGACAACTTGTATCCTATCGTTGATGCATTAGTACTTAGTTTATTCAAAATCTAATTCTGTGTGAGTCAAGTTTAAGTGTATCTATCCGAAAATGTAAAGTAGGTATTGCTATTTTAATTTAAATTCCTCAACACTGGTTGTATTTCAGTTATATTTTAAGATTGTTAATGTGAGCCTAAATTTGTAATTTTAAATACCTTTTGTATGTCTGTGGACAGACATAGAAGCAGGATGACCGAGTGTAGGATGGCAACATCCAATGAAAGAGGGAGTGAGAGCGTGATGAATGAAAGAGCGAGATAGATATATAAGTAAAAAGATGGCGATTGATAGCGCATTAGCAATAAGACGGATTCGGTGAAAAAAAGCAAATAAAGAAGTTCAAGAGTGTCCGGCATTTTTCCTTCGGCTCCCCCCGATCCTACATCTATTATAAATTTAGAATCACAAGGCCTAATATTATTCTTAAGCAAGGCTTCAGCACGCTGGGGGCTAGAATACACATTAGAAGTAAGTTCCAAAAGAATGTTAGTTAAGAAATCATCAAAAATATTTACTATTTCTTCAGTTTTAGTAATAGTCTTACCACAAGATTTGATTTGACAGATATTTTCTTTGGCTTTATTTTTACCCGTTTCTTTATTTATAACATTCCAAGTTTCTTTTATTTTGTTAGGCGCATTATTTATTTTTCTACTTATGCGATTTGCCTTGGCTTGCCTACAAACTTTTTTAAATATTTTTGTATAATTTTTAACATATTCTAGAAAGGAAGGACTAAAATTATATTGTTTTTGGGAATATAAGTCATAAAGCCTGCTCCTACTTATGTAGATGCCAGTAGTAGCCCACTCACTAAACTGTAATTTTCTATGCACTACAACTTGTTTTTGTTTCAAAGTTTTTGAATATTCTGAGGTAATAACGTTAAATAGTTTATTGTAATGGTCGTCAGGATATTTTCCTGTGTAAACGACCGACAATGAATGATTTAGTGTGACGTCAACAAAACTGCTAAGACTCGAATAGGAGCTCATGATACGCATTAGAGTGAATGATTTAGTGTGACGTCAACAAAACTGCTAGAAAATACAACATTAAAGTAATATTGTTTTAATATTGTTATGTGACATCCATCGGGCTGAAGAACGTGACGGATCTATACAAAACACATAGCGTTATCCCACTCTCATTCATTCGTTCTGTCACATCTCTAAGCAGGAACGTAACAATCTTGTTTTAAGAGCTCATGGTGCGATTTGAAACAATATTATTATAAGCTTGAACCGAAATGGAACTAATCCATCATGTTTTTGATAAAGTTCATAGTAAGGCCCGTTGTTTCACCACTGTGCCACTGCGCGTGGTTTTAGTCACGGGCGGTAGCGAGTTTGTATTATTTACAGAAATCTGTTCAGTTGTTTTCTGAGTGCAATTACCATCTCCGTCTTCACTTTCGTTTAACAAATAGGCAGGTTTTAATCAATCAATAGAAACATTTGCAGTTCTATCCGGATACTGTATTTTATACACCTTGTCTGACCTACTTAATAGTAGATATGGACCATTGTATGTCGGCTGCAAAGGCCTACGATACGAATCGTTACGCACAAATACATACTTACATTTCTTTGAGTCCGGATGAACGAAAAATTTACTTCTCGGAATCGCTAACGCTTGTGGCCCATAACTTTAAATAATTTGTCGCAACTTCTCTACATAGTTATAGTCATAGCTTGCTTCGATTTGTTTGCTCGCATAAAAATCTGCAGGCAAGCGTAATGTCGTGCCATATCCATATGTTAATAAGGCTGGGCTCACACCGCTGTCATTTCTGATCGCCGATCTAAGTCCTAATAACACTGTAGGTAATTCATCTGTACAGGATGAGTCTACGGAGGTCAACCTGGCTATCACAGCTGCTTTTAAACCACGATGCCACCTTTCCAAAATTCCATTAGAAATCAGATGAAAGGAACAACATTTTATTTTTAATATACCTAATAATTTCATAAGATGAGAAAAAGATTACTTTCAAACTGACGTCCTTGGTCGCTGGTTAATCTTACCGGGCAACCAAAACGTGCGATCCAACATTCATAAAATTTTTTTGCTACAACTTCAGCTGTTATTTTATTTTATCAAACTTTATTGTTTTTTTCACTTTTCGCAACTAATCAACCGTGTGGAGCCCAATTTCGCGCGGGCATAGTGTAGTTTATAAAACAGCGTGGCGCCGCCATTACGCCAAGTTTGAATCGTATTTCTTAATAACTATCGCTTGTCTGAGACTTATTAGCCGTGCTTTAAGTGTGGACAATCCTAAACTGTGGTGCAGTGTGCTTTCTCCGATCCCCAAACAAGCAGGGGCTGTCGCCGGAAAAGAGGGATAAAGAGCTGAAGTGTCTCATTAGACCGAAGCTGTCGATCGTGTCTGAAAGAAAATTGAATTTACATTTTAGATATTCAGGGTAGTCAGGATTTGAAAGAATAGAAAAATGAGTACACAGTAACCGAAGTTCCCTGCATTGGCGGATAGGAAGCCAGTTAAGTTCAGAACGAAAGGAAGACACATGATCATATTTCCGAAGACAGAAGATAAAACAAATGCAGTTATTAAGGAGTCTATCAAGTTTATTAAGAAGATCCACCTTGAGGTCAGGGAAAAAAACATCAGCATAGTCGAAGATAGGAAAAATTAAAGCCTGTACGAGTAAGATCTTGGTTTGAACAGGTAGAAAATTCCTAAGACGGTTCAATTGTTGAAGACTAATAGTGATGTTACGACTAATTTCAGAGACGTGAGAGTTCCAGCTAAGAGTGGCGTCAATCTGTAATCCAAGATATTTTACAGAACTGCACTAAGGCATAATATTATTATTGAAATAAACAGGATGGATCGAATTATCAATTTGAGCAACCTGTCTCGAACTTCCCACAATTATAGCCTGACACTTAGAGGGGGTTGACTTTGATACCGAAGTCGTCAGACCAGGACATGATTGCTGATAAAGCAGTATTAATAGTGGCAGCAGCCGTGTTGATATCCTCTACTGGCGACTGAGCATAAATTTGAAGTTCGTCTGCGTAAAAATGGTAGGAGCAACCAATAGTAGAAGAAAGAAGATTTATAAAGAGAGAGAAAAGTAAGGGCGATAAAATACCTCCTTGTGACACACCAAGAGAAAGAGTTTTATAGTCCGACACGTCACGGTCCAATCGAACCGATTGCTGTTGGTCGCTTAAATATTCTGGGAACCAATCCACTACTGAGGATGAGAACTGCAAATGATTAAGTATTGCAAGGAGAATATAGTGATCAACCATATTGAAAGAGTTAGAGAAATCAATGAGAACAAGAATGGTGACCGAAGTATTATCCATGCCCAATCTTATGTCCTCAGTGACTTTAAGAAGAGCAGTAGCAGTACTGTGGCCAAGTCGAAATCCAGACTGTAAGGGAGTAAGGAGAGAATTAAAAAAGATAAAGGAGGACACTTGAGCGTGAACTACAGCTTCAAGGATTTTGGAGAGGAAGGGGAGTATAGAAATTGGCCTAAAATTATTTAGGGATTGAGGAGATGTAACTTTAGAAAGAGAAATGACAAAGGCTTTACGCCAAAGGGAAGAAAAGGTTCCAGTTACAAGGTAGAAATTGATGATATGAGACAGTACAAGAAGAATAATAGGCAAGATGTTAATAAGCATTTGCCTACTTACGTCATCACATCCTACCGCTTTAGACTTAATAGACATTATAATTTTGCATATGTCATCTTCGGTGAAAGGAGAAAAAGAAAAGAGTTCTATTTGAGGCTTGGCAATGGAAGTTATTCTAGAAATCGTGGCAGCTTTGACCTTAAGAGAGCTAGTAGAGTTAAAATGATTGTTGAAGTCATTTGGAGAAAAACTAGTAGTAGAAAGAGAATTTGATTTATTTTTAGCAAAACCCAAAGAACGGAGGAACTTCCAAATATCGGCCAACGACGATTTCGTAAGGTTATCAGAGAAATATTTACGTTTGGCTGCTCTTACAAAGTTATTACAACGATTGTGCGCCCTCTTATATGCAGCCCAATTTTCGTCTGTTCTATCACGTTTAAATATTCGAAACGCCCGATCCCTCTTTGTTATAGCCATGCGAACCCCTCTGGTAATCCAAGTAGAAGGTGGACGCTTAACCTTTACAGCTTTTAAGGGCCTATCATACATTGTTATAATGGTCGAATTAAAAATTGACACCTTTTCATTAATCGACGCAGCTTCATATATCGGTGAAAAATCAAGACCAGCTGCATCACTCAATAACTCGTCACGATTTATACCTGCCGTACTACGTGTAAATAATTTTTGGTTTAACCTTAGGTGATTTTAGTTTATAAGACAAGTAAAGTATTAGGTATGTCTTCAACATACGAAAATTCGACCACATTGCCGAGTTTCGGAAAAAGCTAAATTGGTTTCCTATTAGGATACGTTGCAATATTCATATTCTTTCCCTCCTCTTCAACGCCCTTTTCAATCCTTCTTCCCCAAATTACTTGCACTGCAAATTCAATTTTTGAGATTTGGATAGTCGTTTGCGCTCAGCCGGTAGCCTCGTTCTGGACATTCCACGGTGTTTGTCTCAGTCGTATTCCAAATCTTTAACAGTATTGGCGGCAAAGCTCTGGAACTCGCTTTCTGCTGAAGTAAAGATGGCACCTTCACTGGACTCTTTTAAAATTAGGTTATCAAAGTCTTCTTTGGTTGCATCACACTTAGACTGAATTAGGTACTTATCTGTAATATGTATTCGTATTCAATATGTATGTATGTATGTATATTATAAGTATGTATATATATGTAGTCAGTATATGTGTATGTATTGCTATATTAATTTATGTATGTTTATAATGTATATATGTGTGTAGCAATGTAAGCATGATCTTATAGTTAAATTTGTACGTACTTGCTTCTACCTTTTAATTGAGTAAATATCCTCTCAATCTATCGCAGGTTGACTGCAAGAGATCCCTACATGGGATAAGTCCGCCTTTGTATATTTGCTCTTTCGTAAGCTGTCTTTGTATATGTATTTGTTTTGGTACAATAAAGTTATTACAAACAAACAAACAAACAAACAAAAGTAAATCGTGTCTAGAAAAAGAGGGCGCTGATGTCTGCCCATGCTTTACGACAAGATCTGGGGAAGAAGTGAGAGTCAAGACCAGTCACGTATCATCAGTATTAGGGTTAGTGTGAGTAGGCTCTATAGGCAAAACGGAGAAATTGACTGAATCAAGTATGTTGAAAAGTCTTTGACAATAGTCTGTAACGGTTAAACAATATCTGTAATATTCGGCGGTTGTAACTAAAGGGGTCAGAATGGCCTGCGAGGTGGCCCATCGGCCTTCAATTCTTTTCATAAAGGTAAAGGTGCTTGTTTACACAAACGCGCCTTTAAACCCGGAGGACAGTATTTGTCAAACGATGGAATCCCGTTTCCATCTCGGTTTCGACTCGCCTACGTTAGTAGGCAGCTGTTGCAGGCCATAGGCCCGCCTTCTGCGCCTGACCTTACCTCACCTTACCTATCACTTCCTATTTTTATTCCTTTTTCTACCTTCTTGTCCACAATCACGCTAAGAATGGCTGTTGAGCGGCGGTAGGTCTTAAGCCCCTAGGCTCTGTCTGCAGAGGGTCGAAGCCAAGAGCTTCAATTAAATTTAAAATTTTTGAACAGCGCCATCTATCGGTGACCTAAAAACTATTTTTTAAGTATACCCCAAAACCAATCAAAATCAAATTGAAATCATTTTATATAAACCATTATATAAAATTAACAAAAGTCAGTTAGCCAATCCAACCGAACAGTTATTTTATGGATTGAAATAAATCAAACACTAAATTTTATGTGAAGCTCCGGAAAATGCTCATCAGGCTGAACGACTTTTGCCAAGGCGTAATTTTTATATTTCTAATAGTTTAGCTGAACAAATATGGTTCTGCATCAGGTGTTTCATTTTTCAAAATCAATTATACCCTATATACCTATTGCCCAGGCTTAACAGCTATTTACCAAAAAAGTTTTTTTAAATCCATCCAGAAAACAGACAAACAGACAGACTTTTTTCCCGTGCCAGCGCAAATCTACAGATTGTAATTTTTACCATTGTATTTTCATGACATAAAGAGATGTCAATAATTTTTCAAACTCTGATGTAAACATAAACTTTTTTTAATAACACTATATTGTTATTGCTCTAAAAGAAAACATAAAATACATAATCTGAATAGGGGTTTTGGTGAAATTCAGAAGGAAGAATGATTCGGTTTTTCCTTCTTTTCTCCAAACCATTGTTTCCAGACACTGTTTACCAGTTGAGGGAGAGGAACTTTGTGATATTGATGTAACTGAATCTATATCTAGTTGTATGTTGTATAAAGTACCCAGTGCTATGGTAGTAATTATATTATATTTGCCAGTACCTATTTGTAAATGTTTCAAGTGGGGGGGCCTGGTGACCTGTAAGAAAGGTTCTTATGATACCTAGTTCAGGCGCCAGTCCTCCACAACAACCCTGTACATCATCACTGTAATGTATCTACTAATGTTTTTGTTTTTACTGTTATGTTTTGCACAAATGTTTACTAACTATAGTTATTAAGTTAACTTTTTGTTGTTGTGGATGGAAATAAACAATATTTTTATTATTATTTTATTTATTACTAGCCGAAGCCCGCGACTTCGTTCGCGTGGACTTTATGTCTCTGGAAAATGCTCATCAGGCTGAACAACTTTTACTAAGGCTGCATTTTTATATCTCTTATAGTTTAGCTGGACCATTATGGTTCTGCATCAGGCGTTCCATTTTCCAAAATCATTTATACCCTATATGTTGCCCAGGCTTAATAGCTATATAACAAAAAAAGTTTCATTCGAATCCGTCCAGTATTTCCGGAGATTAGCGTGTACAAACAGACAAACAGACAAACAGACAAACAGACATACAGACAAACAGACAAACAGACAAACAGACAGACATTTTTTTTTTAATTCTTACTCTATTACTACGTCTTCATCGCCCCCAATATTTTTTTTTGGAAATATATTTAATGTACAGACACACTTTTTTTACTGTTTTATTATATGTATAGATTAATTCTATGTCTGTCTATGGGTAAAAGGCGGAAGGCCTCCACTTTTAGCCTCTCTTCATGGTATTTACCCAAATGAGGTTGACAGTGACAAAGAGAATGTGACACATTGCGGAATGTATTCTTTTTCTGGCGGATAATGGTTTAGTTAGTCCTCAATTCAATTCAATTCAAATATATCTTTATTATCATAGGATATTTATAATATCTAGTACATCTCAAACATTAACTAATTTTTTTTAACTTGTCTAAAAACAATGCAAAATAAAAAATCATATATAAACTAAAACATAAAAAAAAACAAAAGTAAGTCACCGAGTGGGATTCGAACCCGTAACTCTCTTTCTAGCGGTCGGTATCCTTAACCGCTGAGCTAAAAACAAGGCGGTCGGCGCGACGAAATTAGCGACCATATTCTGCGTGGAAAGAAAAACGCATGAAAACTCGAAAACACGCGTTTTCCCAAACATAAAACTAATCTAGATCGATTGCTTACCCCCAAAAACCCCCATATACAAATTTTCTGCGAAATCGTTAAAGCCGTTTTCGAGATCACAAAAATTTATAAATAAATATATATATATATATAACCAATATAAATATTTAAACGAGCAATACAAGAATTGCTCGTTTAAAGGTATAAGATATCTATACATATAATAAAACGGAAAAAAAAGTGTGTCTGTACATTAAATATATTTCCAAAAAAAAAATTGGGGGCGAAATAGAGTAAGAATTTTAAAAAAATGCCTGTCTGTCTGTTTGTTTGTACACGCTAATCTCCGGAAATACTGGACGGATCCGAATAAAACTTTTTTTGTTATATAGCTATTAAGCCTGTGCAACATATAGGGTATAAATGATTTTGGAAAATAGAACGCCTGATGCAGAACCGTTATGGTCCAGCTAAACTATAAGAGATATAAAAATGTCGCCTTAGTAAAAGTTGTTCAACCTGATGAGCATTTTCCAGAGACATAAAGTTCACGCGAACGAAGTCGCGGGCTTCGGCTAGTTTCTTAATAATCGTCATTATTTTGTTGCATAATTGTTGACGTCAAATGGTTACTTACAGCTAAGTTTATTACCGCTTCCAAAGCGCTAGTGCAGAAGAAGCGGTAACAAACTGCACTGCAGAATTTTTTTCAAGGACGTCTCATACGTAAATTATAAGTAAGACCTCATAAGTAAATTAATACTTAAAGTTAATGTGGACAGAGAATACATTGTTTGTTATGTCATATCATAATTTAAATTTAATTTTTAGAATGTCAAAATTTTAAAATAATGTCAAGTTGTAGATTCAGTTTGTACAAAATGTACCAAATTATGACATTTTCGAGTACCTATATTACAAACTTTTAGATGGACCCGCGTCAAGCTCAAGCCAGACTTTATTGTCTTTAAGGTAGTCATCGGTCCTATTATAAGCCTTCTCACAAAGTACTTTCTTTACATAAGTTTTGAATTTTTTGTATGGCATATTAAAGAGCGATTTTGGCAATTTATTACAGAAAAGTATACAGTTCCCCAAAAACGTCTTATTAATTGTTTTAAGCCTATAAAACGGGGCAACTAAGTCTTTCTTATTACGTAGGTTTCTATCGGTCAAATCGCTTACTTTATTGTAAGAGGAAATATTTTTCCTTACATACATTATGTTTTCAAATATATACTGTGATGCTAAGGTAAGTATATCTATTTTCTTGAATAATTCTCTGAGTCTCTAGATCCTAACCCGTAAATAGCACGAATTGCCCGTTTTTGTAAAATGAAAACAGTCTGAATATCGGCTGCACTCCCCCACAGGAGTATGTCGTAAGACATTACACTATGAAAGTAACTAAAGTACACTAGTCTAGCAGTTGCTACATCTGTCAATTGTCTTATTCTCCTAACATATAAGCCGCAGAACTAAGTCTTTTTGAAAGTTTAGTTATATGAGCACCCCATTGAAGTTTCGAGTCTATTGTAATTCCTTAGAAGATAGTACTTTCAACAAGATCGAGTTTTTTTACCATCTATCATTATGTCAACGCAGGCTTGTCTCACATTAGGAAGAGAAAATCTAATGCATTGGGTCTTTTTCGCATTTAACATTAGGTTATGACAGAAAACCAATCAGAAATGAAGACAAGGTGCTGTTCACCGCGCTAGCGTTTGTGCTATGTCGATCTAGTTTGAATATTAGCGAGGCAGCCTAATTCTCAACCATGTAAGGCAAGTCAAGGAAAGGTCCGAGAATTGAACCTTGCAGTACGCCTATCTTAACATTAGATCCGTGCGATTTTATGCCATTTAAATCAACAGTCTGATGCCTATCTGTTAAATAAGATTCTATAAGTTTGATTGAATTATCATCAAAACCGTATTGACGAAATCTAAATAAAAGAGTCGAATGATCTACGCAATCAATTGCTTTGGAGAGATCACAAAATGATCCAATTCCTTCATTTTTGCTCTCCCATGCGTCCTATATATGAGTAACGAGTGCCACTCCCGCATCGGTGGTCGATTTCCCGCCAGTAAAGCCGAATTGTTGGCTATGAAAAAGGTTGTAGGTCTTAAAGTGAAGCAGCATTTGATTGAGCATTATTTTTTCGAACACCTTACTCAAAACTGGCAGGATAGATATAGGTCTGTAGTTGCCAGGATCTGTTTTTTCTAATTTTTTACTCAATTTATAATAAGACGTTCTAGTACAGTCAATCTTCTTCTTATCGTGTGTGTTAGTGACTAACACTAGTGTCAGAGTTTTTAAACCGCCTTAAAGGCCTCTGACATGGTTTTAGGTAACGACCATCAAAGACAGTGACCGGGACCGACGGCTTAACGTGAGTAGGGTGTTATAGGGGTTCCTGCATCAGGTCCTATCGGCCCTGATTCTGGAGCCCCTATAATCCCTACAGTTCCTGATAAGTACCTACTCTCAACGAATAATGCGAACAGAAAATCCTGTCTATATTTGTGTAACTTACGTACTCGTAATGACTTAGACAAATAGGTAGGTATTTAATTTAGTTTGTTTGCTTACTTCTTGTTTGCCGGCTTCACATTAGCTACAAACCTATTCTCAAACATTTCTATACGTATTCGAAATCTTTCAGCGTCCAATTTCCACGTTCCCATGCGATTTTCTTCATGCCCGGGTATAGCATGGTATTTAACAATATCGCTGAATGCAACATTTTTACACAGTTCTGACATATTTGAATTAAAAAAATAATCTGAGGAATTCTCTGTTTATAATGTCTGTATCAAATTCTGTTTAAGAATGTGAAATTATTTCAGTACTACATCTATTTATTCACTTAAAATGGAATGGGTAAGAAATAAAGGTAAAGTTTTGAAATAAAAATAAAAATACATAATCATATTTTTATTATCAACACACCAATTTCTTAAACATAACACATTTTTTAAAGCATATATTGATGGATGATTTGAACAACTAAATACATTATTATGTAATGAATATTGTTTATATAAATTATTAAAATTAGGACAGCCCTTATCTTCTAAATTGTAAACATTATTTGTCCTTGTTATGTCTTTTATCCAAGACATTTTTTCAACACCTTTGCAATAAATGATTTTGTCTTTAAGATAGTTTTGAACAATACTTTTGTGTTTCGTATATAGTATAAATCCTTCATCCCATCGTACTTTTCGATTTTGCTCTAACCAGCACACATTTCGCTTTTCAACGGTAGTGAGATAACGAAATGGGAACGGTGGTGATATTAAAAAGAAATCTAACTGATTGGCATATATTACAGCTATTTCTTTTGCAATAAATTCGTTGTTGTCGATTTTAAAACCTTGAACATCCACAATAGCATACATGTTTTTATAATAACAATATTTTGCAAAAAATAATAAAAAAGTTCCAATTATTGTAAACTCAATAAAATAATAATTCAAGACTGTTTACGGACAATATTACTTAAAGGCTTATATTCTAAAAGCCGATCGTTAATAATTAAACAATAAGCGCAGGTGTTGTTCGGTATATCTTGAGATGTTTCAATTTCCAATCGAACATCAACCGGACCTGTTTTTAAATTTTCGTTCTGTCTAGAACAATCGATTACAAATAACGGCGCCTTTTCTTTAAATTGGTGTAGATCAAGCAAGGGGTCTGCAGGACGATTATAAAACAACTGTCGGAATTGAACATACATCTCATATAATATACTGTACTTCTCCTCATCAAACTTTACGTTGAGAGAATCATATGGATAATATTGAGAATTTAGAAATAAGGTAACGTTAGTCAAAGAGCAATGATCAAATAAAGAACTGTCTCTCGTTTTACTATTTTTTCTATTTGTTTGCAAGCCAAATATAACATATCGAGGTTTTTCTAATTGAGATGTAGTCTTTACGGCCCATGAATGTTTTTTTGTTTTCGGTAATAATGGATATTCATATAAATCCCAATTTCTGAATGCAATTTGAATGGGATTATCTTTTTCTAATTGATTTAACAATAGTAGCCTCTGCTTATCAGAAACTTTGATGTGAGGTACGCGCCATTGAATCCTTTGTATATTAATGTCTACTACATCATCAGCATCCATAACAATACTGTTTAGATTTGCATTAGTCCTATTCAATATAAGTTCATGCTTACAATTCATGACAATTTTGTTATAATCTTCTGCAAAGCCTAATATTTTATTTAATGGTATGAGAGCGCTAAAATTACCATTATTACTATTTTTGTTCAAATCGTCATCAGTTTTCCATCCCCATGCAGCTGCTGCCTTACTTTCACAGTTACTCATTGATATGTATGTTTTTAATGTTGTAGTTATTCCAGAGTTTCTAATACGATCAATTTATACACCATTCATTTCATATCTTATGTCTTGAAATAGAAATAATATAGAGTTGTTCGTAAATTTTACATTTTTTTTCTGAATTTTACCGGTAGTATCCACATGACTCACTATAGCACTTCCTTCGATGTAAATAGAGCTAGCTGATGGTAATACATATATATCTTGGTGATGAATCGGTATTCGTATTTCATCATGTTGAAACTGTTATTATATGGGTTATAAGTATGTATTTCATAACTCTCAATTGAATTATCAAATTGAGTTGAATCATTTATCTGCAGGATAGTCATGTTTTAAAACCGAGTGCCTTTAGAAATTCTTTATTATTTTTATTAATTTTTTTACGAGTAGCAGCACTTGCAACACGTCTAACTTGTTTCACTGTAGACTTAGAAATAAATTTCTTAGCTTTCTTCTTCACTTGTTTATCAACGTTATTACAATTGTTTTTTTGAAACACAATCATTTTGTTTTTCTTAAATGAAGACACAATTGGATATTTTCTCCACGAAAATTAATACATCTCCCATTTAAATCCACCACTTTTATAGTTATGGATGAAATAATATTTTGAGTAATTGGAAAGTATATAACATTGTTTGGTGTTTCTACAAATCTATGACTGGGAGGGATGTTTGGCACGAATTCGTAAATTATATGCGATGGAGTACCATTAGTATATGATCCTTGCAGGAGATCACATTCGATCCTTATAACAGACACAGGTAGAATGTTCACTGGATTCGTCGACTCATGCCATTTATTTGCTTCTAATTTCACTTTTGAAAAACCAAGTAAAGATCCTATACTATTTTCCACACTAAAATCTACAACTTCGCTACAGAATAAGAAACATGTCATAGTATTATTATTCGGCTTTATTACTAGCTTACAACTGTTTTTAATTCTGTCATTTAGATATTCATAAAGATCTTGCAAATCATAAATACCAGTTGGCACCTTAATCTTTTGTTTATTTTCTCCGTATATGAATACATTATTGTAATCATTTATATTAGGTATTGAATTGAAACAAGAAAAATATAATAAACCGCATTCGTATGCACCATCTAAAATAAGTGGTGGGGAAAAATCCGTATCTACAACAGATTCATTTCCAGTAATAGTGAGCGTTACAGACATTGTGATAAACTGACCTTTATTGCGGGTTCACCAGTATTTATTTATCATCATGGTCTTGATTGTACCAAAAATTATTAAGAAATCTTATACAAAGATGTCCGCAATTAAACGAGTTATTTCCTTGGAAATTTGTATAGTTGTAATTAAATGTAGATCCCATGTATTTAACAAATTCTCGAGGTGGTTTTAAGTCACCATAACTATCAAAATATTCTATATAATCATTAAATTTCGCGTAGGCTACCCAATGAGTACCAGGATTTTCAGAACTATTTAAATTGATAATACCACATTCTTTCTTAAATGGGTGATTTGGTAATTCATTTCGCATAAACACACCTCTGAAATAAGGTATATTTTTTGAATATTTTAAAATATCAAAGTTAGACAGTGCTCGATTTGGTAGCCTAATATTTAGTTTTTTTCAATCCTTGAATATATTCCTAAACCTTGTCCATAAGGTTTAATGCGTAATCCATTTCCTATACATAAAGATCTAATTTTTTCTTTAGGTTGTTTTTGAAATAGTTTCTTAGCAGATTGAATAGCATTAATAGCTTTTAATATGCCTGCTGGGCCGCCTGCTAAGCTTCCAGCAGCGGCAAGGCCTGCGAAAATTGGAATCAATGGTAATACACCACCAGTCTTCGGCACTGGAATAATACGAGGCACATCAACAGGTAACTCTGATGTTAGTTCTTTTGCAGCTGCAATAGCTAGCTCAATAGCAGCTTTTTTACATTTTGGTTTTAAATTGCGTAAGTGCTTTTTTGTTTTAGAAATAATATTTTTAAACACTTTACTGAAACCAGCGCCAGATATTTTTGACTTCGTCTTTATTATCTTCAGAGAAGCAGATTTAGTTTTTGGAGGTTTTCTTTTCGTTTTTTTTACTTTCGGTTCCATTGTGATTTTTAAAGGATGTATTTTTTCTCACTCTCTGCAATTTATAGAATTTAACCTCTATCCTCTTTAACGCCTAAGTGCAGACTGAAGATTTTTTTATTTAAATTGATATATATGTTTATACAAGACTTGATTTCTTTATCCAGCTATTTTCCGCTACAGGCAGACCTAACCATTTAACAAATAGCATATCCTTTTTCTTTTTTAAAACTTTTTCTACCAAATAAATATCAGGATGTTTAGTTTTTTGTAGTTCTTGCGTATAAAATGCGCCTAAAATAGGTCGCTGTCTAATATCATTTAAAAGATATGTAATGAGACTTGTATTCTGTGCTTCAATTATTTTAAATATTTCTGTTGACCAATTTGGAGTGTATCCTTTTTCAAATGTCCCCTTATATTTACTTATACGAACATGGTCACCAACTTTAAATCTGTGATGCTCTTTTTTCAAAGAAGGTAGTTGTAATGTTTTATATCTCTTTAATAATAAATTCTTGTTTTTTTTATTTACTTTATTCGGAGGTTGTTGAATTGTTCTGTGAAATGTTGAGTTATATTCTTTTACAAGATTTTCTATAATAAGACCGCTCCATTTATAATTACCTTGCAAACTAAATTGTTTGTAAATTTTATTTTTTATTGTTCTTATAAATCTTTCAACTATTGACGCTTTCTTGACAGAATAAGTAGAATAATGATTTATTTTATATTTTTCTACCAACTTTTTAAAATCTGAATTATAAAACTCCTTTCCTAAATCTGTTTGAAGATTTTTAGGGACACGACCTTTTTCTAATAATGTTTGGAAAGCTCCAGTTACACTTTTTTTTTCTTTATTTTTAAGAGGATATGTCCATGCATACTTTGAAAATGCATCAATTACTGCCAAAATATATTTATAGTGTGAATTTTCTTTAGAGTAAGATTGCATATCAATTAAGTCAGCTTGCCACAAATCATCCACACCTTTGAGTATTACATATCTCCGAGGAAAATTATATCTTACAGGTTTATGTATTTCATTGACTACATCTGATTTACTCATTTTTTATCCTTTTTTTTGTTTCACAACATTGAGATTATTTTTCAAACTATTTATTTCAATATTCATCAAAGATCATCGAGGGTTTTGAATTTCTTCAAGAATCCATTGGTTATTTTATCCACATATTCTTTGGTAGCACAATCATTTGGATCTATTGGCGATCTAATATGTTTTATGATTTTATATTCTGCATCAAATATATTATCCAGCGAAGAACTGCGCATTTTTTGTCTTTTGTAAATATGATGACCGAATTTATTGACATTCATGTTCAACGTCTATACAACAACTGAGCTTAATTAATATGAATTACTTTTTTATAATACCAGCTTCCTTAAGTTCTTCAATTATTGAAATTATTTCATTGTCGTGACTTGTATTACCAGCATCTTTTGAAGCAATCAAAATTTTTAATCTATCAACTAATTCATTTGGATCATCCCAATAAATGAAATCAGTGTTCTTTTTATACGATTTTAAAGTTAATAAATTACCACCTACTTTTTTTTCATTACAATTATTGTCAAAGACTAATGGTCTAACAATATGACAATATTTCATTCCTTTGTCTCCTCTGATTTGGCCTGATGAATGATAATCTCTTTTATGAACATTTGTGTGACATAAAATATCCTTATACACCAACTTGTCTTTATCAGAAATAATTTCCAAATTGGGTTTACTTTGAAAAAGTAATTCCTTTAATCCTGGAGTTACTAAATAACTTTTATCCCCTATTTTAGCGAACTCTAATTTATTTGAAGAAGTGTCAATCATGTCTGTAAATGTAACCATCGTATTGCCTATCATCAATTTACCATTTTCGCTACGTACACCAAAAGGTATGCATATTTCATTATTTTTAAGTTCTGATGGAGTTTTAACATTTTCAGAAGTTTTCAATGTCCTGATAGGGGTTTTTTCATTATTTTCAAGCTCCAAAGGAGATTTAATATTCTCAGAAGTGTTCAACGTCTTAACAGGGGTTTTTGTTTCTAGTGTTAAATAATCAATTTCATTTTTTTGTTTTATGTTAGATAAATCTTCTTTACCATATTTAATACTAGTATCTTCATATTTCACAGTTTGAGGCTGTGTCAATAATTGTATTGAGTTAGTTACAGGTTTAAATAACTTGCATCGTTGTAATTCTAAATCATCTTCTCTTTCTCGCAACCATTTCACTTTTCGTTTTATGGCTTTAACTGATTTAATTAAGTCATTTTTAATATTCTCATTCATTTTTAACAATCGCTTTATCAATGTGAAAGTCGAAATCAAAGTAACCTGTGAAGCATTTTTTGGGCATTATATAGGTACTTTATAATTAGTCAAAATTTACAAATATGTCAAAAGTTTTGCGATATCGACCTTTGTTTAATTCGCAATCTTTATTAATCAGCAAAAACATGTACGGATCTTTCCATATATTAGAGCACAATGATTTGAATTCAGGCCAGCTCATATCAGAATTAACATGTTCATGGTAAATATGTTTCAAGTTTATTTCATCTTGCTTAAAAACAATTAAAAGATTTACATTGTCTCTGATTAATTGTTTTGGTATTTTTGAATATGTTTGAGACAAATAAAAGCAATCAATGCCTTTATGGCGTCCCATTGAAAAATAATTTTGAATATTTACTTGATTTTCGCATATGACATCGTCGAATATAAAGACCGAATTTTCATGAACCTCGTTTGGAGGAATAAGATCTTCATTTTAAAATAAATATGTTTACGTCTGGAACAGACTGTAAAAGATGATCTAAAAATAAATACTTCGGTTGAAAAGTAGTTTTAGAATATAAATAAACATTTTGAAACCTAAGACCATTTTCGTGTAATAATAATGAAATCATCACATTTGTCTTGCCGCAATTGGAGGGCATATTATACAGCGAATTGTATTCGGTAGTAATTCCCCATGTCGTTTATAAGGTACTGTCTGTATTTCAGAGTCTTTATGTTTTATCTCTAGGGACACAACCTGTTTGACCAACTTCATTATTATCAATGAACCTTCAACGGCTTCCCGACCACGTTTATAATTTTGATATACATAGTGTCACTCATCATTAAGAAAAATCCAACGACATATTTTAAGATAAAATCCATCAAGCTGTTTAGGCTAGGTAGAGCGTCAAAGAAATATATAAACATATACGCATACATACATATTTTACTCGCTAGTTCAAAAATATTTATCTAGGCGGATAACAACACTTTTAACATCCTATCCTTACGCTTATGCTAGTTAGAAAACTATTGAGAGCATATAGGTCGCATTCCAGAGAATAGAATTTCATACCTTCATTGTAGTATTAGAGATTAGCAATTAATAAGTATGAAGTTTGACATGACACATAGGTGAAGTCATTGTCTTCAAAATCCTTCATTCGTGAAATCGTGTCCACTGTGCTGTTGTTATTCTTATCATATTTTTAAAAATGGTAAGTAGTGTAATTATTATTTTAGAATAAATGAGAACCAATTTTTATTTATTTTTACAAAATTTCATGTACATAAAATACAAACACAGAAACAAAGTAAGAAAATTGTTTTAAACATACACATACATATTATACCATACATAAACTAACATATTATACCTAACTATAAATCTATATTATAAATAAAATGAATGCATATATAGGTACTATTCATCACATCAAAGAATGATTTGGAGTGATTTAAAATATATATTTACTTTGTTTCAGAATTCAAACTCGCTACCTACTGGACGCTCTATCAGCCCTCTGCAATATCATTTTTACTCACCACCACCGCTTGATGACCCGCTTCTTTCGTACGGACAAGATTTGGAAGGCTATCTTAAATTTCAAGAACAGTTTTTGAAAACTCACGAAGATGCTTCAACTCAAACCCCAAAGAAGCAGATGAATAAAAAAACGAAGAAAAGGTTGTCCGAAACTAATGCTGGAATATTAAACTCACATATTGTTAAAAAAACAAAAAAAGGAAGACGCTTAATAAGGATAAGCATATCGAATATAGAGACTGATAGCGAAGCGAATGATGTTGAAGTGCAATATGTCGTGGAGCAGAATAATGATGAACTGTTAAATGATGCAGAATCACTTGTTAATAAAATAGTGAATAAGTTAAGTGAAAACATTACCGTATAATATCGTATTTAAGAATTTTATCATTTTACTTGTAAAATATTTGATAATAATTGAATTTTGTATATTTGAATACTTATTAAAGCTCTTTCTATAACAATGTAAGTTTTTGTTTTTGCCTAAGTATTCCAATGATAGTTTTCAGCTAAACTATTAGGGTTATTGCTAACACAAATATTAGCACAACGTCATCTACATATTGCCATATTCGTTACACCGCATTACACATTGCTTACTTTATATTATTCTTTTCCTTGTGTATCTTACTTCTTAGTAACTCTCTAATAAAACCGGTAGATGGTGCAAAATTATAAAAAGTAGTCAACCTTTCATTGAAATAAAATAATCATCTGAGATTCATCAACCAAGACAGCGTTTTTTTTTATCCAAATTCAAGACATAGAAACAGTCAGTTGAGACCGTGTAGAGCGCAGCAGAGAGGATGTTTTTTTTATGATTGCTCGAGCATTTTATCATGTTCAAACCTTCATGCTTGGCTAAAATTTATTTTTTGAGTGTCATAACTAAAAAAAAATCCTTTCCACAGCGCAAATCCTTTCTTTTGATCAGAACTGATCCTCAGAGGATTTTATTATTGAAGTCTATTCTCAGATCTGGATTGAAATTTTAATTCTAATAATAAAAGCGATCATAGATAATTTACAATAATAGGAACGAGATAAATAAAACAAAAAATAATGAGGGACTACATTTATTTATATTTTTACATATAAAAAATTATTATATTTTTCACATACAAAAGTATCTTAAACTAACTAAATAAGCATATATTGCATAATAAAAAAAATATTTGCACATATTTTAAAATATCTACTATATATACATATATATATTTACTTATAAATACATATATATATATATATAACATATACCCCCTAAGGGGGTGAAACAGGGGTCCGAAGTTTGTATGGAGAAAAAAGATTAGTGAGACCATTTTATTCAAAATTTCGCAGAAGTACTCCTGGCGGTGAACGAGTAAATACCTGATTCAGGATTTTTCAAAATTCAACCCCTAGCGGGATGAAATAGGGTGACCTACCTAGGCCAAGCTGAAACGTTCCGTCGCTTTCTCTCTCGCTCCAGCAAATTACGAGAATGGGAACGGGAACTACTAACGAGTACTCCTGGCGGTAAATGAGTAAATACGTGTTTCAGGATTTTTCGAAATACAACCCCTTGAAGGGATGAAATGGAGTGACCTACTACCTAGGCCATGCTGAAGCGTTCCATCGCTCTCGCTGACGCTCTACCAAATGATGGGAATTTAAATAGGAACGGGATCAGGATCGGGACAGGTAACGGGTCGGGACGGGAGCGGGAACGGGAACGGGAACGGGAAACGGAACCGGAACTGGAAAGGGAACCGGAACAGGAACGGCAACGGCATCGGGAACGGGTACGGGAACGGAAACATAAACGAGAACGAGAACGGGAACGGGTACTGGACCGGAACGGGATCAGGATCGGAACGGGAACGGGAACGTGAACGAAGACGCGGAAGGGAACGGGGTCGGAAACGGGAACGAGAACGTGAACGTGAACGGGAACGGGAACGGGAACGGGAGCGGGAACGGGAACGGGAACGGGAACGGGAACGGGAACGGGAACGGGAACGGGAACGGGAACGGGAACGGGAACGGGAACGGGAACGGGAACGGGAACGGGAACGGGAACGGGAACGGGAACGGGGAAAAAGAAACGGACAGATTAGTGACTGACTAACATATCAATGCACAGCCCAAGCCACTAACGATTCCAAATTTGGCACATAGGTTCATTATGAGGTCTAAAGGTGCACTGAGAAACGATTTTTCAAAACTGATTCCTTAAGGGGGTAAACTAAAAATAATAAAATAAAATAAAATCTTAAAAAAATAAATAATAAAATAAAATGCATCGGTTTCCCGTTATTTAATTTTGAATATAGATTAAGGTACTCGCCGAAATTAAATATATACATACAATTACCTCTCACTCACTTTGAATTAATATTAGAAGGTTTTTTAAAGTAGGGATTTGTTTGTTTTTTATTAGCTTCAATTTTGGTAATGACACAGTTTTTGTAAAAACTCCTAGTTTTTGAGTTATTTATGGAAAACCGCTTTAAAACATGTATTTTTATCACGAAAAATCACACTCTTTGATTTTTAATAACTCAGAAAATATTGATTTATTCCAAAAACTTTATGTAACTTTAGTGGAATGGACGTACCACTAATTTTGTTGTATTGTGCGTCGTAGGATTTATAAATAATATAATTTGTGCAGAATAAATAAGACAATATGTGCATGTGATAGTAGTATGTGTGTAAGTTACCCACATCACTCCCCTCCAAAGACCGTGTCTACGGGCGATAAAAATCTGGGAACCTAACCCGACGCCCATAACGAGTTGTACGAGTTGCGGTGGGAGTGGTGTTTTCACTATTTTTGTTAGTATGTCCAGTGTGACATGTTTTTGTATTGTTTTTACTGTCAAAATTATTGCTGTCGAGATTTTTGTTTTCTGAAGTAGTATTTTTAGTGACAAGTGTATAGTCAGTCAGTGTATAGGCTGGTTTAAGTCGGTCTATGGACACTGTGACGTTTTTAAGTTTTACTTTCATTTTAAAAACTTTAGGACCTCTTTCCACTACTCCATATGGACCATTGTAAGCTGGCTGGAAGGTACCACGGACGGTACCGTCTCTGACAAAGACGTGAGTACATGAAGCCAGGTCTTTATAGATGAAAATCTTATTTTTATGATGGTAAGAAGTGGGTACAAGACGTAACTTGGCAGCAAAGAAACGTAATCTGGCGAATAAGTCGCGTATGTCAGTGGTGTGACACGTGTATTTGTCACCAAAGAATTCACCTGGCATACGCAAGATCTCTCCGTAAAGGAGTAGCCTGTAAGTCTTATTTAATGGCATTGCGTATGCCAAGTAAGACTAAGGGTAGTGTTTCCGTCCAATTTACGTCACTGTGACAAGTGATTGCGGATTTAAGTTGGCGATGAAATCGCTCAACTAGGCCATCACACTGAGGATGGTAAGCAGTAGTCTTCCGGTGCCTGAAACCTATCTGTTTGGCCAGCTGTTGAAATAAAGCCGACTCAAATTGTCTTCCACGGTCGGTGACTATGTCTGTGGGACAGCCGTACTGGGAAATCCATCCAGATATGAAGGCTTTGGCCACTGATTCTGCGGTAATTTCGGTAAGTGGGACAGCTTCAGGCCATCGCGTGTAGCGATCGACTGCTGTCAGGCAGTACCGATAACCAGCAGATGGGGGAAGGGGGCCGATCAGGTCTATATGGACATGTTTAAAACGTGCTTTAGGTAAATCTAGCGTACCTTAAGGTGATGAAACGTGTCGATTTACCTTGGCACATTGACAACCCAAACATGCCTTAGACCAATCGCGGCAGTCTTTCCTCATCGATGGCCAAACGAACCGTTAAGCAACTAGCTTGACGCTAATGTTGGCACCAGGATGACTAAAACAATAAAGGAGGTTGAAGACCTGTTGGCGGAACTATTTTGTGACGAAGGGTCTGGGAGAGAACGTACTGACGTCGCAATACAAGAGAGCATGACTGCCAGGTATAGTCGTCTTCTCCAGGCGAAGAGAAGTGTCACCTTGGAGCAATTGAGACAGTTCCTCGTCTGAGGTTCGGGAATGAGCCAAGACTTCTAAGTCGATAGGCATCTGCAGTTCTTCCACGCGAGAAAGAATATCTGTTACGACGTTGTTTTTGCCAGTTACATGGCGGATATCGGTGGTGAACTGCGATATAAAATCTAAATGCCTATACTGACAGGTTGAGCAGTTACTCTTCCTCTCGTGGAAGGCACAGCATAACGGCTTGTGGTCAGTATAAATGGCAAAGTGGCGAGCCTCCAGCATGTACTTGAAATATTGAATGCTCTGGTAAATTGCAGGGAGCTCTCTATCATAAGTCGAATATTTTTGTTGTGATGGGCTCAACTTACGGGAAAAGAATGCGAGAGGCTGCCAAGAATTGTCCTTAAACTGTTGTAAGACCGCGCCTATTGCTACATCAGATGCGTCTGTTGTCAGTGCAAGTTTGGCTTGAGGGTCTGGGTAAGCCAGTAGGGTTGAATTTATGAGGCTTTCCTTGCAAGCTTCGAATGACTTCAGTGAATCCCCTTTTATGTCGACAGGATCTGAGCCTTTCACCGAACCAGTGAGCAAAGCATTCAACGGAGCTTGGATTTGGGCAGGGTGAGGCAAGAATCGCCTATAAAAGTTGATCATGCCCAGGAATCTCCTATGCTGCTTGACGGTCTTAGGTATCGGGAAGTCTATTATAGTCTGGGCCTTATTTTTGAGAGGTTTGGCACCAGATTGAGAGATGGTATAGCCAAGAAAAGATACTTGCGACTGACCAAAAACACATTTTGCAGTATTAACGAGTATGCTGTAATCTCTCATTCTTGTGAAAATTTGGCGGCGAAGGTCTTTGTGTTCCGACTCGCTCCTTGAAAAAATTTAAAAAGTCATAAAGGGAGTCAAAGTCAAAGTCAGAAAGGAAAACAGAAATCTAGGCCACGAGTCATCTCGTCCACAAATCTCTGAAGGGTTTGGCCGGCATTTCTAAGGCCAAAAGTCATAAAGGGGAATTTAAAGAGTCCGAAGGGTGTGCAAATTGCAGTTTAAGGGATATCCTCCTCAGCCACAGGGATTTGATTGAGGGAAAACACTTTACAACCAGACAGATTATTGGCAAAATCGTGAATGTGGCGTTTGGAATATTTATCGGGGATCGTGCTTGCATTCAGTTGTCTATAATCGCCACAAGGCCGCCAGCTATTATCGTTTTTGGGGGCCAGATGAAGGGGCGATGTCCATGGACTGTCTGAGGGACGAGCAGTACCGTTTGCCAACATAGCCTCAAACTCAAGTTTTGCAATTCTAAGTTTGTCTGGGGCTAGACGTCGAGGAGAGCATGAAACTGGGGGGCCTGGTGTCGTGCGGATTTAATGTGTCGTGTTGTGTTTTGGTGTGTGTGGTGTGCCAGCGGCATTCTCGGTGATTTTCCAGAGATAACTCGACGCACCGCACGACACCAGGCCCCCAGTTTCATGCTCTCCTGGGTCGCTGATTTATAAATAATATAATTTGTGCAGAATAAATAAGATAATATGTGTATGTGATAGTAGTATGTGTGTAAGTTACCCACACAACGAATTGTGCTTAGAATTTGTCTCTATCGATTCCTGAGGTTATTTTTATTAAAATAATTTTCACCCCCAAGAAGGGGTAGCATCCACCCCAAGGCAAAAGCGCAAGTTGGCACTATGTCACTTTTGTTTTTTAATGTATCCCCCACCTACTTACCAATTTTCATGAAAATCGATGGAGATGCAACGAAATCGGAGGTAGAGGCTTCATTGACTGTACTATTCTTCTAAATTTCTTTCAGCAGTAAATATTTGGCAAGTGAGTGGAATTTATTAAACAGTAATTTATATTTAGTGTTAAATAATAAACAACATTTATTATTCTTTTGTAAAAACGTTTACTTATAGAGCCTTACATTAAAATAAATAAGTAACTGAAGAAAACACACTTATAAGTATTATAACATTCACTTATTAAAATTTCAATTCAAATTTTTATTATTATCTCCACAATTTTCACTTATATCTATTTAAAACTATGATAAAAAGTAATTTTCAAGGTTTAAATAAGACTGTGAGAGACTGGTGTGTCTGAACTAAGCAGAGCCTGTATCTCAGTACCCCAGCCTCTCCCACTAGGAGCTAAGCAGACTAACAAATGGTAAAATATCACTTGACTTACAATGTGATAATGACTAACAATAAGATAAAGTACTTATATTATTTTAATCTTTGAATCCTTGAAGGACTAAAAGAAAATAAAATATAAAAATAATATATAAAATAGCATTGGCAACTAAAGTCGACAATCAACTACAGTGTGCGCGCTCACATAAATCGTTACCTATAGTGTCCCAGAATTAATATGTGTGTAATTTATTAACGGACTTAAAAAAAAATATATATATATAAAATATATATTATAAAATAAACATATGTATATATAAGCAGACATATAATTATAGAAGAAAGAAGAAGCTATCTATCAATTCGAATGTAGATACTCTGTGGAAGCAGGGGTTGAAGTCGGTTCTGAATTTTGAAAATATTGTAGAAAGTATTACATGTGGCTTGATAAAAATTAGCAGGAAAAAGTTGTAAGATGATGTAACTTAAATAGGTAGTTGAGTTTGTTGTAGAGGAACCAACCAAGAAGAGGAGAGTAGAGGAACCTGCTGGAAGTTAGTCTAATATGAGGCTGAAAGGTAAGTCTGTTATCTATTATTACACCAAGGTACTTTTTAGTATCAGTGCAAGTTACAGTAAGACAGGAGCAGCGAGTAGATTGGTCAGAAGGATGATAATGGGCAGTAATTGAAAATGGAGTGAGGTCTATGGGAGGGGTGTATATCGAGAAGGTAAGATAACACGTTTTATTAACGTTGAGTGTTAGTAAATTACGCAGCCGGTCCGATATGGTGTCCAGTCCAGATTGCGCATAATCAAAAGCATGTTGCCATGTTTTGGCCGAGAACAAGAGGGAAGTGTCATCTGCGTATGACACTATTTTACAGCGCGGAATCGTTGATGTACACTAAGAAGAGGGTAGGACCAAGAATACTACCCTGTGGAACTCCATATTCGATAGGCAGGAAGGAGCTGACCTGTCCATCAATGACCAAGGATTGGCTGCGACCACTAAGGTAATTCTTAAATAAAGATAGTTGAATACCTCGTATACCCATAGATTCTAGTCTTTTGATAAGTATTTTGGCCGAGACTGTGTCGAACGCCTTGGCAAGATCAATGAAAATACCTATACACTTAATACGATTGTCCAATTCACAAACTATATGGTTTGTAAGTTCGTGAACGGCATCTGCCGTAGATTTTTGAGGTCTGAAGCCAAATTGATTAAGAGATGAAAGCCCCTTATCTTCAGGGAAACCAATGAGTCGATTATTTCTAAGTCGTTCCAGAATCTTGAACAGCGCAGGAAGAATTGAAATCGGTCGATATTTATTCGCACAGTCTCGGTCCCCACACTTAAAAATGGGTATAACGATAGCCTTTTTGAACGCAGAAGGGAAAGTACCGGTAGACATGCAAAGGAAAAATAAATGGGTGATAGACGGTGCTAATATTTTGTGTTTTGTATTTGTAGGGAAGTCCCCTTTTTTCTATTTGTAATTCCGCTTAAGGACTGCTGAAGTTATGCTGTCCCATCTCACAGCGCAAGTATCTTTCAAAAATAGTATTGTGTTCTCAAACTCTTCAATGGTAGTGTCGAGTAGAACAAAAGAATAAAGAGGAGGAGGCGGTTTAGAAGTGGGACGGCTATAGTGAGAACTTGGGATATGTATATTAGAGTTCAGGATGTTTTCTGCCAGTGCCTTACCAATATTAGAAAAGAAAGCATTAACATGATCTACTGATTCTTTAGGGGTTGCTTTACATTGTAGTAGGTTCGAAGGTCTAGGTGAGTTACTTTTAAAATTAGTTACGCCTTTTATAGCGTTCCATAACTTCTTTGAATTTGATCCAGCGTTAAGTAATAGAGATTTCTCATAGTTTTTCTTAATCTTTTTTAACAAAGAATTACAGAAATTCCGGTATCTATAATACGTCGTGCGCAGAATCTCGTTATCAGGATGTTTATTGAACTTTATGTGCATTTTATCTCTGTTACGAATACACTTGAGAAGGCCTGGAGTCATCCAAGGCTTAGTGATTTTACGTCGACGGGAACATTTAAGGACATGTGTATGCAAGGAGATGGCAGACTGAAGAATATGAATTTCAACTTATGAAGTTCATTTATGAAGTTTCCTTACTCTCTTCTTTACTTCACTTTTACCGTTTTTTCTAGGTTTTCGTTCATTTTTAGCGGGCCTGTAAACAAATAGGTACTTTAAAATTAAAATAATATTTTTTTATAAATACTGAATAGAGTAATTCTTTAACAGAAAAAAATATAAATTGATGTAGTATTTATTATTCAACCAACATATGTACATATCACTTAAAATTCAATATATACAATGTTAAAAGGACATACAGAAAAAAAAAATTCGACATTGTCATAAAAATTCCCCGAGCAGCAGGACATTTTGTATGGAAATGCGGATTATTTTAGTTTTTAAATGTTATTTTAATTTCATTAAACTATAGTGATCTAGTATATAGCCCGTGGTTCGATTAATTACGGGTATGTCCCTTCCACGTTGTATAGGCCTAACAAAATATACTGAAACTATTTTAAAGTGAATTTAGTCCGTGATAGTGAACAACTTTCCACAAGAAACATATAGTGAATTATGAAAAGTAATTTTTGGCTTTTCATACAAACACGGCTCAGCTGATCGGTAAACTTGTATGGGAGGCCAAAAATTACTTTTCATATTGCGATAAGTGTTCCTTAGAGAAAATTGTTCAGTATCATAGACTGAATTTACTCTTTAAATAGTTTCAATATATTTTGTTCGATTTACTTATAAGAAAATTGAATGAATGCCTGACTGACGGACTGACATATCAACGTACACCCCAAAACGCTAGGTCTATAGACTCCAAATTTGGGTTCAAAGAGGATTTTTCAAAGCCCACTCCCTAAGGGGGTTCAACGGGGATCGATCAAAGTTTGTATAGAGAAACAAGATTAGTTTGACAATTTTATTTGAAACTTAGTAAGAATACTCCTTGGTGATAAATTAGAAAGTACGCGTATCATAATTTTTCAGAATTCAATTCCTAGATGAATGAAATGGGCCGACCTACTACCAAGGCTATACCTGCGTCGCTCTCTCTCGCTCTAGCAAATGATGTGAAAGGAAACGGGAATGGGAACGGTAAAAAAACTGACTTATTGGTCACTGAACAAAATCCGAGTAAGTTCAAACCTCTAGCTGTTCTAATAACATGCCTCCCATAACAGAAGACGAAGTACAAAACTGCCATAGATAGCCTCAAGTATGGCAAAAGTCCAGGCGCAGATGGAGTCTCATCTGAAGCTTAAAGTAGGTTGTAAATCACTTCTCCAACGTTAACAAAACTTTGCAATTTGATTTTATACTCTGGACAGATACCGACAAGCATGTGTCACTCCAACATTATACTCATACATAAAAAAGGCGAACATAACGACATAGCAAATTACCGGCCCATCAGTTTAATATCACACATTTACAAAATTTTCATTTAGATAATACTCAAACGCATTGACCACAAGCTTGACAAACACCAGTCCCCCGAATAAGCTGGATTCCGGCCCGGATTCTCTACTACCGACCACCTCCAAGCTATAAACCAGATAATAGTAAAATCCACAGAATTTAAACAAACTTTGTATGTAGGCTTTGTAGACTACAGTAAAATAAGCGGCCAAAGGCGAGTCAGACTCGCCCAGGAAGGGTTCCGTAGTAGCAAATAACATAATATGAAAGTCTTGTTGTATGTTTTTTTTTAACTTTTATATTTAAGTTGATTGAATGAAAGGTAAATTGCCGTATATGATTTATGACGTATTAAAAAAAACTGCTTACTATTTAGATCTCGTTCAAACCGATTTTCGCGGGTAGTTTTCATGGTCATGAACATCATATATTTTTTTTAGTTTTGTCATTCTCATATTTTAGAAGTAAGAAGTTACGGGGACACACACACACACACACACTTTTTTCCACTTTGGAAGTGTCTCTCGCGCAAAGTATTCGGTTTAGAAAAAAATTATATTAGAAATCTCAATATCATTTTTGAAGACCTATCCATAGATACACGTATGGGTTTGATGAAAAATATTTTTTTTAGTTTCAGTTCTAAGTATGGGGAACCCCGGAAATTTATTGTTTTTTTTTATATTTTTGTGTCAAAACCTTAATGCAGTTCACATAATAGGTACATCTACTTACCAAGTTTCAACAGTATAGGTCTTATAGTTTCGGAAAAAAGTGGCTGTGACATACGGACGGACAGACAGACAGACATGACGAATCCATAAAGGTTGCGTTTTTGCCATTTGGCTACGGAACCCTAAAAAGGCCTTTGACAGTCCGCATCATGACTCTATTTTCACAGCACTTTACAACCAGGGAATTGATGAGGTTTACATAAATCTTATAAAAAAACATTTACAATAATAGCTCAGCCGATATCAAAATGCACACTACCGGTACAATTTTCGAAATAGAAAGCGGTGTAAAGCAGGGTGACCTGCTCTCTCCAAAACTTTTTACTAGCGCACTGGAAGAAATTTACCATCAGTTGGCCGCTTCTTGGGACCAGATGACCATTGTTGTGGGCGGGACAAGATTAACAAATCTTCGTTTCGCCGACGACATTGTGTTATTCGCCTCTTCCGCATAGGATCTTGAAAAAATGTTGCCAGACCTTAGCACAGTAAGCCTTCAATTTGGACTACACATGAACCGAGCGAAGACCCGATTAATGACGAATGGCACGAAGCGCAGGGCGTGGAAGATGGGCAAGTCATCCAATATGTCGACGATTACATATACCTTGGGCAAATTGTCTACTTCACTAATCGCCAAGACAAAAACGCTTGGAAGAGTTTTAGGTCGATGAAGGAGTTACTAAAGGGCAATGTTCAAACCTTGTTGACATGTGTATCTTGCCCGTCCTAACCTACGGTGCTCAATGTAGGGTGCAATTGTAGATCTAGGTCGCTGCTGCGGTCAGCGATACTGTCCTATTATAATTAGGGGTCGATGACATTATAACACCCCCCCCCCCCCTGAGAGATTGAAAAACAGAGAGGCCTATGACATTCTTTCAACGATAGACTTAAGTAAAATCTAAATACTTATTAAATAGTCATTATAAGTCATTTTGTAGTAAATCATAGGATTTAGTACACTAATATTTTAAAATAAAATAAAAAATAATTATTTAAATAAGTACAGTAATTATAAGTAACTTTAAAACTATTATAATAAATTTAGATTTAATATTGACATACTGATGAGTCTGAAGTGTATTCTTGTTTAGGATACACGGCTCTTACAGATTTAACATTTTTTTTGTTTTTATTGAATTTTTATAATGACATTGGTTGTAAACAACCCGAGCTTTAAGAACGTATGTATTTTCTAAATTTATACAATAGGTAAACTAATATATTTATTTTTTATTTATTTAATTCGTTTACAAAAAATAATATTTGTGTTCGAATGTATGATTAAATATTATACATAATAAAACAAAGCACCAGACATAGACATAGTAATACAACTTAAAATTCATCTAACGAGTACAAACATTTTTCCAAAAGATGAGCTTTCAATTTCTTATTAAATAATTTTCTGCTACGTATTGTTTTTAAATCTATAGGCAACCTGTTGAACAAGAGCACTGTTTGGTATCGGACACATTGCGTTGAGACTCTCAGTTTAGGTTTAATCCATGTCGTAAGATCTTTTCTCCGCGTTTTTTCTCTTCGGATCATTTCTTCTTCTGTTTCATAAAGATTTCTTTGTTTGTAGAAATTGTTTAGAAGAACCAAAATGTACAAACACGGCACAGTTAAAATTTTAAAGCTCTTAAAGTAAGGTATACAAGACTCCCAGGGCGGAATTCTTGCCATGGTGCGTATTGCCCTTTTCTGAGCCCAAAAGGCTCTCTGTACGTTATACTTATAACTGTTGCCCCAAAAATCTATGCTATAGCGCAATTTTGACTCAATTAGAGCATGGTACACTGTCTTCAGTTGTTCTTTAGTTAGCTCATCTCTAAGACTTCGAAGTGCATAGCATGAGGAATTGATTGCATCATCAATAGCTTCAAGTTCCAATTTCCAATTAAAGTCAGTATCTATTATAACCCCTAAGAATTTAATATTTGCAACACATTCAATATTTTTACTTTGCAATTTTACAGTTAATATTTCTTTATTGCGCGAAGTAGTTCTGAAAAGAATAGCATTACTTTTGTTTGTATTGAGTTTTAGATTATTCGTAACAAGCCAGTCATTAAAAATTGTTATCGTTTTGTTCGCTGTTTTCTCTAATTCCTCAAAATTGCGTCCAGTTATAACTGCATTACTGTCATCGGCATATAACACTACGTTGATGTTTGGGATTTGTGTATATAAATGACTGACTATATCATTTATAAATATAATAAATAAAATTGGACCTAGGACGGAGCCTTGTGGTACACCTCTATGCACTTGTTTCATTTTTGACTGATAAACTCCTTCTTCTGAGCTATCAGCACTTGTACTTTTTATTTCTACATATTGTCTTCTGTTGCTCAAATACGATTTAAATAGAGCTAGTTCTTTATTTCTTATGCCATAATGTTCCAACTTAAGCATCAGTATGTCATGATCTATAGTATCAAATGCCGAGCTCAAATCTAGAAAGAGTCCAGCGACTTTTTGCTTTTTATTCAGTTTCTCTTGAATATCATTGATCAATACTTCTATAGCATCATGTGTACCTACACCATATTGATATCCAAATTGTCTAGGGTTGATTATTTTATTTGAGTTAAGATGGGATAAAAGCCTTATTTTCAATAATTTCTCAAAGATCTTTGAAAGTACTGGAAGCAAAGAAATCGGCCTATAATTCTTTGGATCAGTTTTACACTTTTTTTTAAATATCGGTATAATTTTCGCAATTTTTAACTGATCTGGAAAGACACTTTTATCCATACAGTTATTATAGAAGTTTGCCAAGGGTTCAGCCAGAATTTCTATATTTTCCTTAATTACTGTTATAGGTATATCATCGAAACCACACGACTTCTTGTTTTTCATTCTATTTACTATGTTCCTAATTTCAGTCGCATTCGTCCTACAACAGACCATATTATTGTCAACCCGCTTGGTATTATTTTTTAGTAAAGCCATAGCATGTTGAGAATTTTTATTTACATCTTTACTATTGTGATCAAAAGTCTCACCAAAAATTTCAGCTATCTCCTGTGGATCCTTCACTATTTTATTATTCCATTTAAGTATTATATTTTCTTTGCACTTTACCTTTTTACTATTTCTAAGCTTATTAACCACTTTCCAAATTCCCTTCGTTTCGTTTTTTACTGCTTTTATTTCTGACTGTACTCCTAATTTTCTAGCTTGTCGTAGTACTTTCCTATATATTCTTAAGTAATTGGACCGATAATCAATTAAAGTTTTATGACTATACTCTCTATCAAGATATGCCATCACTCTTTTCATTCTACTTGATACCTTTATACCCTTGGTTACCCATCTTAGTTTTTTGTGTTTTTCTAAATTAATTTTCTTTTTTGTTTTTTTATAACATTTATCAAATATTGTTTTAAATATTTTTAAAAATGTATTTAACCCCCGATTAGACCAATCCATATCTTTAAGTTCTTTTCTAAAATTCAAACCGTTTCTTTTATTAAAAAATCTTGTTGTCTCATTCATGCTTTCTTGTTTGCGTTGTTTTGCTTGTTTCTCAATTTTTATACTGACAGAGATTCCATCATGACCATCTGATAAACCATTATTGTCTACTTTACTTTTAAATACATTACTTTGCTCTATGTTGGTGAGCATATTGTCAATACATGACTCCGATCCATTTCTCCGAAAAGTGACTTCGCTGACAAGATGCCTATAGTTGTAGCTCTTAAGAATGTTTAGAAAGTTACGTTTCACTTGTTCATCTTTCAACATATCAATGTTAAAGTCCCCGCATATAATGGTTTGCTTCAAGGAAAAATGTTGTAGCAGTACTTCAAGGCTTTCTAGGAACAATTCTGTTTTTGTACCATTTTGATAACAACAAATAACACTAACACCTGTATCCATATCTCTAAGACCACAAATTTCGAAAAAATCCACCTTACTAAGTTTCTTACAAATTTTTAATTCTTCTACCCTTCTATTCTTCTCAAACATTATTAATGAACCACCTCTTGCTTTTTTCGACCTAGTATAGTATGTTCCTACATTGTAATTTTCGAAATTTAGAAGCTTAATAGAAACATTATTTAAAAAATGTTCAGTAATACAAATATAGTGCTGTGTATCGCTAAGCGATTCTATATATAGCTCAAACTGATCCTTTTTTGTATTAATTCCACACACGTTCTGATGAAAAACATTTAAGTACGAACATTCAGTTTCACAAACATCATCGCCAGATACATACTGCTTATCTTGTGACAAATTTATTTTTTTCAAGCTTTCGTTATCGTAATCACCCCTTAACAAGGACTGTTCAAACCCCGTATTAGCGAAAAAACTCTTCACTATCTAGAAATGATATTTGCTGACTCCGAAAAACATCAGATTTAGTTTGAGACAAGTCTTGTTCAGATTTACATTTTTTGTACATAATAGCTCTCCAAATTGACTTACACGTATCTAGTTTATGAATATTGTAAGAAAATTCATGAAGCATAACTTCAAAGAAGCTAATGTTACAATTTTGCAAATATAGAGACTCTTTATAATTATTAGTTTGATATTTTATTCCTGTTACATACCTAGATGCCTCCCCTACGATAACATTTGTATTTTTGAGTGAGTCTGCCACAGTAAGTAAAGTAGAATAGAGTTCTTTTGTGTTTTTGTCACGAATATCTGCTAGAATAATAACAAAATCCTGTTTAGTATAACCGCGACAGTCCTTGTCACAACCACTCAAAATTGTTTCCAGGTTAGCGTAGGGCTTCAGCGTGGATTTAACATTATATTTATATCCTAAAAGTCTCTGGACTATACGTCGTATGTTTCTACCCCTTTCGTTTGCATAAATCATAACTTGATGACATTGTTTAAAAGAGTCTTTTCCTCTGTCATTACTACTAACTTTATCAGATCGTATTATTTCCTTCCGAAAAATGTGTTGGGGTGTGGCAGCTTCAACCGAATTCATATTTAAAGAGTGATCCACATTACCGGAGCGTCTTCTTGTCTTTTTGCAGCTGGTAGCTAGATTCTTTGATGCAGAGTTACAAATTCTGGACAACTGGTCAATACGAACATCACGTTTTGCTACTTCTCTTTTTAGTTCCTTTATTTCTTCCAATAAGTTAATTATTTCCTGGTCAGCACTGTCAACTCTTGCATTCAAAATTTTAATATCTTTGCGCAATGTCTCTACTTCTACCTCCTGAGTAATACTAGGACAGCTTCTATGTAGCCTAGTTTGTGTGGAGTCATGACAAGTATCCTCCTCATCATCATCAGAGTCAGAGATAGTTTTTGATAATTCTCCAAATGAATTCTCAATGGGAATATTTACTACTATTTTCTTACGTTGTTTAATATTGGTATACTGTAATTTTGCCTCTTCACTCAAGGAATCATTTTTTGTACTTGGCGAACTTGTCCTTGGTTGTACCGTGTCACTCGATTGATTTTGGAAGTCAAGTGGTGGTACCTTTTCAAAATCACTACAGCTAGGTGCATCCATTGAGCAGTCCGAGGTAGTGTTGTTTGTTGGATCTAAAGAGGTGACGCCTGTCAATAACCTAATTAATTAATAATATAATGGTTGTTGTTATGGCATACATCAGTGATATGTAATGAGTACTATATTTGTGTAAATGAGACGCTTGTTGTAATTTATTTAGTTACTAGCCGAAGCCCGCGACTTCGTTCGCGTGGACTTTATGTCTCTGGAAAATGCTCATCAGGCTGAACAACTTTTACTAAGGCAGCATTTTTATATCTCTTATACTTTAGCTGGACCATTATGGTTCTGCATCAGGCGTTCCATTTTCCAAAATCATTTATACCCTATATGTTGCGCAGGCTTAATAGCTATATAACAAAAAAAGTTTCATTCGAATCCGTCCAGTATTTCCGGAGATTAGCGTGTACAAACAGACAAACAGACATACAGACAAACAGACAGACAGACATTTTTTTTTAAATTCTTACTCTATTACTACGTCTCCATCGCCCCCAATATTTTTTTTGGAAATATATTTAATGTACAGACACACTTTTTTTACTGTTTTATTATATGTATAGACATAGATTTCTCAAACACATATGTAGGCTAGCTTGTAACAAGGAATCAAGATTGTTTACTTCATTAAGTTTTACAAATGGTAGCTTAGAAATAGTATTGTTTAACCTAGTAGGAACACGACAGTCATCATTAATAATACTATAACTAGATATAGAAATAAATACGTTAGAGACAAATGTATCGCTAGCACTAAAAGACAAAGTTTT
Source organism: Acrobasis consociella (assembly GCA_963555685.1). Taxonomy (NCBI): domain Eukaryota; kingdom Metazoa; phylum Arthropoda; class Insecta; order Lepidoptera; family Pyralidae; genus Acrobasis; species Acrobasis consociella. The sequence goes on from OY743127.1 coordinate 7,247,094, forward strand.
ATATAAAGCTTGACAGATTACTAATGTTTGACCAAAAATTGATTGACAAATGATCATTTGACAAACAACGTTTCACCAAATATTTATTTGGCAAACGATATACACACCAAATATACATTTGACAAAAGTATCATCTTACAGAAACTCACTTAGCAAATGATCCATTAGTAAACACTACACTTGTTAAATGTGTTAAATAATAAAATGTCAATTAACTTTTTATTATTTCACCAAATACCTAATATGTTTCGCAAATTAAGTATTTGTCCAAATGTCATTTAACAAAATGTTATTTCATAAAAAGTACTTCATTTTTCAAACATCACGATTTAGTATAATCATATGTCCGAATGATGCCTAGCCCTACCCTCCACGGCAAAGTGGTTTTTGTGTATGTGTTACTTTCGCCCTAAGCTTGAGTAGCTCGCTCGCTCGTTTCTTGGTCACAGGAAACCTAACGAACCTAACCTACACTCCACTCCGCGGCAAAGTGGTTTTTGTGTCTGTGTTACTTTCGCCCTAAGCTTGAGTCGCTCGCTCGTGTCTTGGTCACAGGAAACCTAACGAACCTAACCTACACTCCATGGCAAAGTGGTTTTTGTGTCTGTGTTATTTTTGCACTAAGCTTGAGTCGCACGCTCGCTTCGCTCGCTCGCTCGTGTCTTGGTCATAGGAATCCTAACGAACCTAACCTATACTCCACGGCAAAGTAGTTTTTGTGACTTTGTTACTTTCGCCCTAAGCTTGAGTCGCTCGCTCGTGTCTTGACCCAAACCATATTTATTAATAAACGAAACACATGTAAAATAATACATTTTATCAAATCTTTTTAAACCAATAGTAGTTTTGTCTGATAACTCAGTTGCAAAATGTTCATTATATATATCATATTTTTTTGTAAAATGTAAATTTAAGTGATGATTATTTGGTAAAGTGACTCGTTTGTAAAATGATTAGTTGTAAAATGATCATTTGGCGAAACCAATTCTTTACCAAACGTTGTTTGTAAAGTGTCATTTTGCCAGATGACTTTTGGTCAAACAACAGGACCCCAAGCTTGACACGTTTTAGGTAATTGTAGATCACCAGTGCCGAACAGGATTTCGTCATTGTTCGAATACGGTTTTCACAAGTTATGTGAGCTTTTCCGGATTCTGATTGCACAAAGATCCACCTGTCGTTAGTTGTCTTCTGGAAAAAGTCTATAGAGCCATGTAAAAGTTTTGTTTGGCACGATTTGGGTAACTTTTGCACTATGTCCGTTAATAGTTCTGTTTCGCACACCGGCGATAGACGAATATACGTTCTTTAACGCACACACATAACACTGATTTTGTATCACTTTACATTCTTTCACGTCGTCAAATTGTGAGTAAAATAGTCTATCTACAGTTATTGCCAAGTACGGTTTATTAGGTGCAATTAACGCGTAAGTATCAGGAGTCTGACTGTTATAAGGGGTAGGTACCCACTACCTATAGTGGGATAGTGTTAAATAAATTATATGTTTGAATTAGGACCAGAGAAATATTAACTACAACAATTAATTTGAAACACATGATGTCCGATACATTTATTAGGTCATGGATGTTTTGAGTCAGAGATACCAACTGGGAATGTTTAGGTAGATTGTTATACGTCTCAAGTTCCTCATAGAGTCGCGGCAAATCTATGGACAATGAAATACATACTAGAAGGCGGGTTTTATTTCATCATAATGATACCGCACGTGTCTTCTATTCACAACCACAGTGATGGTGTGATTTCCGTTTATTTTTATTATTTTATAAGGGCCTTTCCACCCAGGTTAAAGTGCTTTGTTTTGTTTATGATGGCATCTTATATAAACCATGTTACCTACGCTATATGTCACTGGTTTAGAATGAGAATAGTAATACCGTTTAAACCTTTCTTTTGAATTTTGAATATTTGTTAAAGCTTTTGGACGACTGTAATAGAGCCTGTGGTTTAATGCTCGAATGTAATCGGTATATGTATTATTTTCGAGTCGATCTATGGACTGGGGAATGTATGGTTTGAAACCCAACAAGAGTTCAAGTAACCTGTAGTGGAATGGACATTTGAGTTGTAGGCCAACCTTGCGGTGTTCAGGTATAAATCCCAAGTATGGGAATTTTTTTCAACATATGACCTTAGATATTGTTTTAGAGTCGAATGACTCCGTTCCAGTGCGCCACAAGTCTGCGGATGAAAAACCGCAGCAAAAATATGTTTTATGCCGAAAAGACGTTCTAGTTGTTTAAGCACATCTGAGCAGAAATTTGTACCTTGATCAGTGACAATAATTCTAGGAATTCCAACGTGGGAAATAAAATGCAGTAACCGTTGAGCTGTTTCTTGGGCAAGTTAGCATGGGATAGGCTTGGGAATATTTGGTTAGATCATCTTGGAAAGTTAGAATAAATTTGAACTTATCTGGTGTGGTTTCGGATAGTAGTCCCATTATATCAAAAAATACTTTTTCTAAAGGTTTATTTGCGGTAGAAGTGATTATCATAGGGGCTTTGTTGGTTTGCCGCAATGGTTTCTTCATCTGGCATGATTTGCAAGCCTTTACGTAGTATTCTATGTCTTGTCGCATGTTTTTCCACCAGTACATTGTTTTGAGCTGGTCATACATGCGCGTTATGCCTGGGTGACCGGAAGAAGGAGAGTAGTGATGATCTTTGAGTATTTTTGGTATTTCGAGAGGTGCGGGAAAAAAATGTTAATGTGATATATGTGAATTTTGACGCCTGTATTATGAAATAATAATTGGCTGGCCAAGTGCGTGGCGGGCCACGCGCAGTATAGGGTTCCGTAGTTGTAAATGCCAACTTGCAGTCTAAAACGGCTAGGTATTGAATTTGTATGAAATTTCCCTTTTCGAGTACATTTTATAAGTTGATCACCTATATCTTTTTAATTTGTTAACCCTACTTAGCTCTGATAGTTTTCCTTTAAACTACATTATATATACTATATCTGTGTTTTTTTTCACGTGTCCATATATAACCGTTTAGCAGATAGATGGGGGGACACGTGACTTTAAGAAAAAAAATTACTTGAAACCTAAAGAAAATTTCAGACACGGATCCCTAAATCGAAAAATGGTGTTCCTTGGGAACACCATTTTACGACACTCACAATATTTTTGAAAAACCTATTCAACAATACCCCACCCAATATGTTTGTAGAGAAAAAAAATATTGACTTCCTCTTTACTTGTATGGCAGCTACCGTAAAAAAAATTCCATATTTTATTTTACGACTTTTTCGCCATGATTGATATACATACCCGTGCGAAATTACAGCTTTCTAGTACTTATAGTTTCTGAGTAGGACCGCGGACGGACAGACTGACAGACAGACAGACATGGCGAAACTATAAGGGTTCCTTGTTTACTACGGAACCCTAAAAACGATACCATATTGTAGATTTTCAAAAAGGAAATTTTGCAAAATGGATCGTTGAAATCGGAGATTGCGAATTCTTTTTCTACAGAATACCAGGTGGTTATCATGTCTCTATAATCTCTTAGTATATTAAATATATCTTTACATGATATTTCATCATAGTGATGCACCCTTAGAAATAAGTGGGTAACTACATGTTTGTCGTTTTTGGTACTATAAAATGTATATAATTCTCGTTCTACATCACGAATGTCAGTTATATCATCGTTTTTAGATAACTGTATGATTTCCGAGCAATAGGAAATGGAATCATCTAAATCAATAGCAGAGTGGTGAGTTATCATTTTACACTTAGTTTTTAGTAAGGACTCGTTATGTTCTTCTATTAAAGTATTGTAATTCCATCCATCCATTCAAACATTTAAAAAGCAAGCACGAATGTTGCTGCTTGAAACACAGAAACTAAATAATCCAACAAGTCGCCGGTAATGGATGCTGTCACTGAACTGTCTTTATACCTATTTTTTCTACTTAGCGAGATTATAGCATAAGTTAGCTTCACTGTATCTCCTATATATTATATGTATAATATGTCTAGTTTATCCCTTTCTTTACATAATATTTATGATATATCAATATTTTCTTATATAAACCTATATCAATATTTTCTTTAACACTCGTTTTATATATTTTTTTTTTCCTAATTTGATTCGCACTCGTACCTACCTTTCCAGGCCATTGCTGAAAATCAGTGCATTGCCTTCTAGGCAATGTTATCACTGAGCTTTGACCTATTTGTCTTGCTGCAGCACACACATGGAGTTGATTTATTGTTGTGTATTTATTTGCAAGCCTGTGTAATGTAACTCATGTATGTATACTTTAATTTTTGTGTGTGTGTCTCGGTAGTGACAAATAAACAACTTATCTATCTATCTATCTAATAAGTATTCGATTGTTGACTAATTTATAAGTATTTTTCGTAGGTTTCAGATGCAGAAGGAAGATCGGGGTCAACGGCAAGGACAGGGTTGCGAGAAAGAGAGTCGGTGTTGCAGTTTATTTTGCCCTTTTTGTATCATCATCATCATCATTTCAGCCGCATAACGTCCACTGCTAGACATAGGCCTCTCCCAAAGACCCATAAGAAGGGACCATGTTTCAGAGCCATAAGTCATCACTGGTAACACACATCGGTTGTAAACTTTAGCCTTATGAGACTGACGTATGTTTGACGAGAAGACACTGCGTAGCTTCCCGAACGCTGCCCGGCCGAGTCGGATTCGTCTAGAGACCTCTTCCTCGAAGCTGGAACTTCCTGCCTGGATCAATTGACCCAGGTAGATATACTGGTCTACAACTTCGAGAGTGAAGCTCCCAACACAAACAGGTAAGGGCGCAACATGGACATTCGACATTATTTTCGTTTTGTCCATGTTCATTTTAAGGCCCACTTGTTGGGAAACTCGAGTTAGGTCTCCGAGCATAATACTTAGGTCTTCCATCGATTCTGCCATGACAGACAACGATATCGTCGGCAAATCGAAGGTGAGTGATATACTCGCCATTGATGTTGATGCCCAATCCTTCCCATTCCAGAAGCTTGAAGGCATCTTTCAGTGCAACGGTGAACAGTTTCGGTGATATAACGTCTCCCTGTCTTACACCTCTATGCAGGGGAATTGCTCTTGTGCACTGCTCCTGTACTCGGACTGACATAGTGGCGTTACTGTATAAGCACTTCAACACTTCGATATACCGATAGTCAATACGGCATCGCTGGAGAGACTGAAGCACGGCCACGAACCCTAAGCATAACGGCCGGTTATACTCCCACGTCTTCTCTATAACTTGCAGCAGCGTATGAATGTGGTCCATGGTACTAAAACCTTTACAGAAACCGGCTCGAAAACAACTTATATACATGACTCAGAAGAGTGAAGGCGTATAGTTCTTCAATAGGGTGCTATCTTCCTTTTTGAAGAACAGGATCACCACGCCCCTGCTCCACGCTTCTGGCGTTACGCCCTCGAGCAGAACGGAATTAAAGAGCCTCTGAAGGACTTTCAGTACCGGCGTTCCGCCCGCTTTCAGAAGCTCTGCTGTAATTCCATCCTCGCCCGGCGCCTTGTTGTTTTTAAGCTGTTTGAGGGCCATCCAAAAGGGTTGTGAAACTGAGGTATACAGCTGACCATAAAACCTCTCGATCTCTGCCAGAACCCTTCTTTTGTCGACATCACGTCGCCGACCTCTTTCTTCAGCTTCGTCAATCGGCTTTGCCCAACTGACATAGCTCTTGCGAACACTTTGGAGCCTTTGTTCTGCTCTATCGTCTCCTTAATACATTTAGTATTAAAGGAGCGGATGTCGTGTCGCAAGGACTTTTGTATACGTCTGTTGAGCTGCCGATATGATTCAGCATCTTCGGTGGTCTGTACCGGCCTTGATCGTCGCTCTGTCATTAAGTTAATGGTCTCAGCAGAGATTTTCTGAGGTCTTTGTTTGGGACGGGACTTAAACATCTTCGATCCCACCGCTTGGACAGCTTGTATAAACCCTTGGTTTATCTCGTCCACTGTAACGCAATCCTGAAGGTCTTTAAAGCGATTTGATAGTTCAAGCTGGAAACCCTCGGAGTTTTCGATTTGGATCTGCGTTGGTTGGAGCGTCGACTTCATCAGCCGATTTCGACCTTGAGTCCAATATTCACGATGCTTCTTAATATTCGGTGATCGCTCCCGGTTTTGATCCGATTGATCACTGGGACATCGTTGAATATTCGTCTCTTAGTCGTTTAGATGAAGTCGATTTCGTTCCTAACAGGGGGCTGGTTCTTTTTTATTGGACCTATCCAGGTCTACTTCCTTTGCGGCGGCTTCTTGAAGAAAGAGTTCATCGCGAAAAGTCTCTCGCGCCAAAAAAAATCAGCCAGCCTACGTCCCCTGTCATTTCGCCCTCTGTATCTGAATTTTCCCAGCCTAAACCCTCCATCGCCTCGTTTGCGTTAAAATCCCCCATAACAACCGTAAAATAGGTTTCAGAAGTACGTATGGCCTTACTTATGTCCTCATACATTTCATCCACCTTTTCATCGGAGTGATCCTTTGTTGGCATATATACCTGTATAACCTTTAGCGAGTATCTTTTAGATACTCTGAGTATCAGGTATATTACCCTGCTAGAGACACTCTCGATGGTTGTGACGTTGTTAATGAGGGACTTGTGGACGAGAAACCCGACACCATGCTGGGACTTCGTTTTGTCCCCTTCCCGGTGATAGAGTAGGTTACCAGACTGTAGGGTTGTCGTGCCCTCGCCCTCTCTTCGGACTTCAGACAACCCCACAATGTCCCATCGTAACCTACTCATTTCCTCTTCCACCTCATCTAACCTCTCTTCAGTCCTCCGTGTGCGGACGTTATGTGTTACCAGGGCCAGTCATCGACGGGAGTGGTAGCCGGATCTCTGCCGGGGATTCTTAGCACCCCTGCCCCGCTGTTACCATGACCGCTACCGGAGCCAGTAATAGCGGGGCTGCCGGGGACTGGGGGCCTGGTCTTTTGTTGTACCTCCATTGGAGGGGTTTTGCCATACTCGCCACGCTTGGCAGGCGGGTTGGCGAGAGCAGTGTTGTGTCACTATCGGGCTTCCAACGCTGCTGCCCGTTTGAAGCCTATGTCGAATTTATCCTTTAGTCGCTTCTTACGATGTCTTCCTGTGGATGTCCACAGGAAGAGATGGAGTGGTCCTATTCTATTCTGCCGAAAACCACACTGCGATTTTTGCGGCCCTTTTTGTATACAATCTCGTGATCATACTCTTCTAGTTTTAGCCGCCAACGGACTAGTTTTGAGCTTGGATCTTTACAGTTAAACAACCACTGTGAAGGTCGATGGTCTGTTACTATTGGAAATTTGCGACCATAGAGGTATGCGCGACAGACCTTTGTACCGAATAGTATGGCAAGACATTCTTTTTCGGTTGTCGAATAGTTTCCCTGGGCTTTATTGAGAGTTCGGGAGGCAAAAGCGATAGGTAAGTCTTTATTAATTTCACCTTGGGATAGAATGGCGGAAACGGCGTAATTAGAGGCATCGGTAGTTCTTGTAAAAGGTTTTGTGAAGTCCGGATATTGTAAGATCGGTGCAGTAGTTATTTTGTTTTTGAGAAGATCGAATGCATTTTGTTGGACGGAAAACCAAATGCATTTGGCATCCTTTTTAAGAAGGTTCGTTAAGGGTTTGGTAATATGGGAAAAAAATTCTATGAATCGACGGTAATAACCGACTAGACCGAGAAATGATTTAATGTCACGGGGATTTTTGGGGACAGGAAACTTTTTGACACACTCAACCTTTTTAGGATCAGGTTTTACTCCTTTATCTCAAATAATGTGTCCTAGGTATTGAATTTCCTTCCCAAGAAATTCACTTTTGTCGGGTTGGAGTTTGAGATTATGTTCTCGCAATTTTGAGAACACGAGTCTCAGTTTCTCATTATGGCTTACGAGATCGTGGCCGAAAATAACGACGTCATCCATATACGTAAAACAGTGGATACCTTGTAGTCCAGATAGCACGATATTCATTAGTCTCTGAAATGTAGAAGAACCGTTTTTAACGCCAAAAGGAAGTCTGTTAAACTGGTAGTGACCCGGTTATCCAGATACACCTGGAATACTGAAGGCTGTTTTTTCAGCATCTGTCTTACACATCTCCACCTGATGGAAACAAGAAGCCAAATCAAGCGTGGAAAAGTATTTGCTATGATCTATTTGGTCCAAAATATCGGTTATGTTAGGAATTGGATAAGCGTCTCCTATGGTTACTTCATTCAGTTTGCGATAGTCTATAACTATACGCCACTACACACACAACCCAAATAGGGGCGGACCATGGAGAGACAGATGGTGAGATAATACCTTGATCTAACATGTTCTTGATTTGCCGGCTCACTTCTTCTTTGTGACATTGGGAAAACTTTTGACGTGAATGGGGTTTTCTGTAGTAGTACGGATTTCATGTTGGATTATTTTTGTAAAAGACAAATGATCTCCCCCGTAATAGAAAATATCATTTAATTCAGAGCATATACTACGTAGGGATTTTTATTCTTCTTCATTCAAATGTTCACAACGGAGGGCAGATTGGACCAACTTTTCTCGATCTAAACTGGACAAGTTGTCGTTCATGTGGTTAACAAACTCCATATTATTAGAAGCTTCTTGATCTGAACATTCTAATATAAAGAAAACTGGTTCTAGGGTTAATTGACCGAGCGAGCGAAGCGAGAGAGGTCTCCGTTTTAGCTTGGCCAAAAATGCTTTTGTATGTCTGTGTGTTCTCCTCTAGAGGTCACATTTCTCTACCGATTTCCGTCAAATTTTGGGAGCAGGTTCAATAAACGTATGAAAATCGATAGTCGATATTTTTTTTTGAAATTTTTGAAAATGGCGGTGTTGGCACAAAGGGCCTAAGTTTGTAGTGACTGTTTTGAATAAAAGCACTCATTGTTAAGAAACCAGCGCCATCTGCGTTTAATCCCCACAAACGCGGGCAACGGTTAGCTATGGAAGAGTCGCCTCCGCTTGAGTGGATCGTGGTCGTGGTCAGGCGCCATTATGTTCTGTTCAAAAAATGACGGATCGCGGGCGGCCGCGTTACTGGTTTGGTCGTTTGTAAAAAGCGTATGTCGTGGAGACTTATCGCTTATTAATTAATTATAGTTTGTTTGAGTGCCCGGTTCGTTTGTTTATCGTTTGTAGGGCATGGTGCCAGAAATAAATCGTTGTATATCATATCAAATAAATCTTGAGGAGTTGTTGAGATAGATGTAGTATCAAGTTTAGTATTTTTAGAGATAGGAAGGGATACAGTGGACTTAGATATATAATTTATATTTGATTCAGTGGATAAAGTGAGCTTTGTGGAATTATTGTCACTGCCAATGACACGTCTGAGTGAAATAGAAGACAGCGACGGCTTAGTATAATTATCATTACCAATGGGCTTATCTGCCGAAGTAGAAGATAACGATAAGTTAGACACAGTGTAATTTTTTTGAGTTTGAATTAATAGAATGAGTCTTTTTATGGTGCATGTTTTTTGTTTCCGATTTACGTTGGCATGAATACGTAAACCGAGAATTTAGTTTAAATTGTCGATATTATCTACTTCTTCATTGCACGGTGGCTACGATATTTCTACCTGGCTGTCTATGAAATTTTGACGATAACACGTATTTGAGTTAAAGTTGTTTTGTCTAGAGTTATTATACTGCCTTTTACGGCATTGAGAAATATCGTGGCCAACGTGTTTACAATATCTACAGACATGTATAGAGTTAAATTTCGATGACGACGGAAAGTTGTTATTTGTGGCGTGTGCTGAGACTTGAGAAACTTGAGAAGAAACGAGGCACGTCACGTTTCGTTTTATTCACATTCCGATTCTGAATGACCTGTTTTGTTGCAATGTTTACATGATTTAATGCGTACATTAAGACTATTAGAAAATGATTTATTAAATTCAAAATAATCTCTTCTTCAATGGTCAGGTTAATTGAAACTAAATTTCGATTTTTCGGATTTCGACATCTAACGATATTATTGAGGGTAAGTTGCAACCTTAAAGTAAAAGTATTCATCGCAAGATCTTCTGTCATCGCAATACCGTATATCTGAGTTGTGTATCTCTGACTGCAAGCTCGTGAGACAAGTTTCAATTCTGAGAGCATACTGAGCAACAGTCTCATTAAACTGTTGTTTACAAGAGTGTAGCTCTAGAAGTAAGTGATTGTAGTATTTGCGCTCACCAAAATTTTTTAATTCATCGAAATTGTCGAAAATTTTATTAGAACAGGCGATCTGCGCCTTACCTTCTAGTTTGAAAATAATATATTTTAAGAGCAACTCTTTCTGAGGGGTACTGGCTAACTGTAAAGCATTTTGGCAGTTTGTTAGGAACGCTGTGAGCGTTTCACATTCGCCTTTATAGGAATTTATGAAGTTACATAAAACTTCGATGGGGAGTTCGGAAATGCAGTCAGATCTTCCTTCAGACTTAGTAATAGACATTTTGTAAAGTAAAAAAAATAAAAAATAAATGAGAAATAAAATTGGCGTCAGCCGCTACAAGGATGCACGTCTTCTTCAGGAACTTGCCGAGGTCACGCACGATCAGGGCCACGTACCACCACTCCTTGGGAACGCGTTGAGATCAGCTCGTTTTGGTAGGCAGGATCAGGTCTGTTGGCAGGCTCACTTAAGTAGACAAGTAATTCTTACTGTCGCAACAAGACAGGTTGTCAGGCTGGAGACAACGAGACTGCGGGGATAGTCCTTTTTTGTGTTTGTTACGCCACGGAGACCGACGGATATGTAATTTTGGGACACCCGCGATTGGATTTTAGCGGAGCATATATCAGGAGCCTTGCCACGACCTCTTATAGCAGTCTTGTTTTAATATTACTTTGTCAATTCGTACCATGACCAATAGAAAACAACATTAAAGTAATATTACTTTAATATTGTACTTGCTAGCAATTTTGTGACGTCACATCAAATCATTCACTCAATAGCGTACCAGCAGGAGTACCATCTATGGTGACAGTGTTTATCGAGCACTATCATTCGTTAACTTCGTTTCACTATCTTGCTCTACGCATTAATAACGAGCGAGATGGTATTTTTCCGACGAGCGACATAACTTTATCTGGGTTTCTTAACAGGGTCATGCTACGAAGGTGACTAGAGATGACCGCAATCTTAGCAGTATTGTTTTAACGTCAAAGTAGCAATCAAAATGGTGGTCTGTTTTTTTTTTAAATAATTTTACGGCTCTGGATACAATTCCTTTAGATCCATATTTTTTCTTCATTTCTATTCGTAATCCTAACTAGTTACAATCAAAGGTTGTTGTAGGTTATGTGATTGCTCCAAAGGAGCTTCTACTGATAAATCTGTGCGAGTTCACTAGTTTTTATAGTCGATTGAGTGGCGATATTCATAATATAAACAGGGATTGGATAAGCAAAAGTAGAAAAATGTGAAATCGTTAGAGACAATCGAGGGAATATCCTTGTCTGGGGCGTTATCATGGGCTTGACAGGAAAATCATGATGGTTTAGGTCCGTTTTGTTTCAAGCTTGTAATAACATTGTTTCGAATCGTACCATGAACTTTCAAAGTAAGATTATTTATTTCCTGCTAAGTGATGTGAAAGAACGAATGATATGTCTATTCCCAAACAATTGTGAAAGTAAGATAGCGCTATATTATTTCGTATAGCTCCATCACTATTTTGCGCGGCGTTCCATTTAATTCTGATGGAAGTCTTTCAAAATATTTATTTTATTTAAAAAAAATGTGAAAGAGCACAGTATTATGTAACAAAATGTGTACGAAATTAAAACCTTATTTGTTTTTATAAAATATCCGTGATTATATTTTTTAAAAGGCAATCAATTAAAATTTGAAACGGTATTGCATTTGTGAGCGTAATATGGAATGGTTTTATACCAAACCATGTAGGTAGTGAGTGATATTATAATCTCTTTGGTAACCGCAATCCGCAGCCATATAAAATGTCATGTCGACATTTATATATTTTCTTTGAATAAAAGTAAATCAGATTTTACCATAATTATGGCTAATAAAAGTTATACCAAGTAATATTTCTTTATGTTAACATTATTGCGGTGAAATTTCAATTGTGATTTGTAGTGATACATCCGCATGAATTTCATGTGATTGGTTTATTTTTGCAGCGGAACGCGTCGCATTACTATGAGGCAGCTGGATTTTCTACGGAAATTCCTACATACCTACTAATAAAGATGTGTCCCTATAGCCTATAACCGTTCTCTTCGGGATAAAGTGCAGTCATAACCATAACATAACCAATAGTGTAGGGTTGCCAGGTCGCCAAACCTAAAAGCCGGACAGACCAGCCAGTTTGGCCGGACATTTGGGTAGAAAAGACGGACACCCTACATTATTGAGGATTTTATCTCAGCATTAGGTACAACAACAAAAAATGTATGTAAAACCAAGCTTTTTTGATTGATGGGCGACAGGCGGCGGCGGGGCGCCCCTCGGCCTGCGTGAGCGACCGACGCGACATTCGACTCTCGTCGCCTGCGCTCGGCGCTTGGTCGTCAATGAAATGTAAAAAGCCTAACAAAAGCCGGACAGGCCGGACACGCTCTAATTTGGCCGGACACGCAACCAAAAAGCCTGACTGTGTCCGGCTTTATCCGGACGCCTGGCAACGCTACAATAGTGAGAGTTTACAGCATATCAAATAAAAGGTATTGTAATCAAAACATTTAAGAATTACATTATTTTCTTATTTATTACGAATCACAATTGATTTGTTATAAGAATGAAATCCTTACATAAAAAAATTAACACATTTTAACTCCAAAGCGCTGTAAGTATTTAATATTTGTTTTTTTTTTCAGGACTTCGTCAATGGCTTTCCAGACCCGCCGAGCAATTCAATGTATTGAATTTGTATACCTATGCAATAATATCAATGTTTGTGTTCAAAAGTTTTGACTTGTTAAGCTTGAAAATTATTCTTTTTTTGTATTTTTGGGTCCTTTTGTATAATAAAGAATTAAGACCCGTTCGTGATTGCTTTCAATAAAATTGTTTAAAAGGAACGTTCTTTTCTTTTACATTATTGAGACAGGGTCTTATTAGTTAACGTACTTACATACATATACAAGTAGGTACGTTAAAATATTCTAGGTGTGTTTATAGCGTATGGTAAGAAAAGCTAATGGAATACAAACGTTATCTGAGTTGTAACGCATAGGGTATTGTTCTATTGTTACACGAAACAAAAGGTCCCCGTAGTAAAAGTAGTGGCTAACGGGGTTGACCGGGTCTAATATTATAGGATCTAATAGTATAGAATCTTACTATCCTATCCTACTTCCTACTAATATTATAAATGCGAAAGTGAGTTTGTATATTTGTTTGTTTGTTTGTTACTTCTTCACACTTAAACTACCGAACGGATTTGGATGAAATTTGGTATGGATATAGTTTGAGACTCGGGGAAGGATATAAAGGACGGGGAGCGAAGCCCGCGGGTACAGCTAGTAAATGTATATATATAAAATATTACCTATGTACTAGCTGTACCCGCGGGTTTCGCTCCCCGTGGGAATTTCGGGATAAAGAGTACCCTATGTCCTTCCCCGAGTCTCAAACTATATCCATACCAAATTTCATCTAAATCCGTTTAGTAGTTTAAGCGTGAAGAGTTAACAAACAAACAAATATACAAACTCACTTTCACATATTAGTAGGATAGTGCCGCAATACCCAAAGACCAGTCTTGAAAAAGGGAATAAGTCTTTTGACATGATTCAGATTCTCGCCCATTCCCTCAATCGATTTTCATATTCAGCGCAAAAAGATAAATAGCTGATACATTAAAAATTTTAAGTCTTTGGGTACAATCTTCTTTTTTTTCTATATACATTTGCATTATAAGACTCCGGATTGTTGATAAAAGTTTTGTTTCCGCGGCCACCGACCAGCTTTTTCAAGACTGCTAATTTGACAGTAAAACAATACTGCTAAGACTCGAATAGGAGCTCATGGTACGCATTAGAGTGAATGATTTAGTGTGACGTCAACAAAACTGCTAGAAAATACAACATTAAAGTAATATTGTTTTAATATTGTTATGTGACGTCCATCGGGCTCAAGAACGGGATGGATTTATACAAAACACATAGCGTTATCTCACTTTCATTCATTCGTTCTGTCACATCTCTAAGCAGGAATATAACAATCTTGTTTTAAGAAAAAGGTTATTTTTTTTTTGTTCGGAATGGTTTGGGGTTTTTATATGCAAATCAATATACGATTTTTAGGTTAAATTTGTAACAAGTAACTTTTTATTTTTGTTTGTAAATAAGTAGGTACATATGTAAATAATGAATTTTTTCCTTTTATTTTAAGGGAATGGAATTTAGAATGTACAATTTTTAATTTCATCTCAGACTAAGACAGAAAATGTTACACTGAGTTTTTTTTATAATATTATGTTAAGTATAACATTTATTTTTCCGTTTATTAGGTTTGTGACGGGGTTATGGAAGATAGGTACAAACAGAAATAGTTACCCATCGGGATGGTTTTTCCAAGATATAATTCTCTTTTTGATACCAAATCCTCTTTCAACAGGGCTTTTGTTACACAATGATCTTGTTTTGCTGTAATTATAAATAAGAAAAAACAAACTTAATTTTGTATGATAGAAATAATTATTTTTGTCTCTTCTGGGCAACGCCTCTCTCCAATGTATTATTATACTTAATTACAAAATGTAATATTGCTACGGGTCTTAGTTTACTTTCAATGACCACTCCATGGCAGCTTTTTACAATAACATTCCCTCTCTCTCTCATCTCAGCGCTGTTCCAGTTGCATCCTCAGCCTTAAAGCCCGGGATCCGCTTTCCGACTTTTTCTTTACCACTTCGCACGGTCTTGAGCATCCTTGGTCGTAAGACGATTGGTACGCATATCTTCCTTGACAACGTCAAGCCAGCAATTATTGGATCTACCACATCTGCCGGGCCCCGGTGGAGGTGGCACGGCTACCTACCTACCTGTACATTTGATCCCCACTAACATTGACATTGAGATTTATTAACGACGATTAATTGTAAAGTCAGTTATAAAGACCTTATAGAACCGGAGGTCATAACAAATTTGGAAATGATAACGTAAATAGCTAAACACGATGAAGAGCACCTCTCTGATGCTAAATATGTCGGCCTGCCTGCGTGAAGTGGTTGCGTTACTCAGATAAGGTGCCTGAAAAATTGGTTATCGTATAACCAAAAACAAATAAATAATTTATAAAACTTATCTGTCAATGAGAAATAAAGTATGATTGATTACAGTAGTAGTTAAAAGAATGTTTGCTTGAATACCTTGGTTAACTAAAATTTACAAATCACGAAATGAATTTGAAATCACGCCTCGAGTCCTTGTAATCTTTCAGGAACAGCTCACGTTCATTTTAAGACTCGAGCTCTTTTAATGGCTCGAGTCGTTGCTCAGAGAGCTCGCACTCGCCTGGCCTCGGAACTCCAAGCCTATTGAGCTCATTTAGAGCCCTGCAAAACCGACTCGGGTCTTCAAAATTTAGGACTCGAGGACTAGAGTCTTGTACATCACAACTGCATCCGATTTGACTGAAATTCAATATATAAGGGTTTTTGTGTAACGAAATCCATATCATGTAATTTTTTTTGGAATCCAATATTG
This sequence comes from Acrobasis consociella, assembly GCA_963555685.1. Lineage (NCBI taxonomy): Eukaryota > Metazoa > Arthropoda > Insecta > Lepidoptera > Pyralidae > Acrobasis > Acrobasis consociella. The sequence goes on from OY743127.1 coordinate 7,262,808, forward strand.
CGTTTGGATTTTAGAATTTTAAATTAATTCGTTCGGAACGTCTCGCTGTGACCTCTCAGTCTGAAATTTAGTAAAACTGTCTGAAAGGGTACAACTCGCCGCGCAACTTCAAATTCAATCAGATTTTTGATCCTAGTGGGTTGCCAACCCACTCATTTCTTAGTATTGCTTTAACCGAAACTTTTCTTAGAACCGAAAATTGGTTTGAACGAGGTCCAGAAAGTAAGTAGTTTTTTTTTTAATATGTCATAAATCGTAAACCGCAATTTACCTTTCGTTAATAATTGTATTCGTTTTATTTTTGCCTTTGTAAATATGATCATATATCATCTTGCCGTTCTGAGCTTAATTGACTTCCTAAGCAACAAATAGTACGCAAGTACGAAACCCTTCATGTACGAGTCCAACTCGCATTTATTTAATTACTAATCTATTGAATTCTTTGGCATACTGTTACATACGGCTACCTCCGCGGCGTAATGATAAACACGCTAGACTGCCAATCCAGAGGTCCTGGGTTCGATCCCCAGCCAGGGCAAGTTGGGAAATGGCCTTTTTCAAATTGTCCTGGGTCTTGGGTATTTATTGACCGAGCGAGCGAAGCGAGCGAAGCGTCTCAGTTTCGAGACTAGCCAAAAATTCTTTTGTCCGTCTGTCTGTCTGTCTGTCTGTCTGTTCTCGCCTACAGGTCGCATTTCTTAACCGATTCTCATGAAATTTTGTAAGCAGGTTCAACAACTAAATAGAATTTTTTCGTCGAGCCAGTTTTCCGAAATTTTTAAAATGGCGGAAATATGGCTGTTTAAAATTTTAAAACTGTCATATATCCGCCATTTCAAAATATTTTCAAAAATGTCACAAGACTTTTTTGTTGCCATTATGAAAACGATATTTTTTTATTTGAACAACTTTTTTGTCTGAACAACTTTTTTATACGACGGGTTTAGGGTGACTCGCGAAGTCTAGCTGACTAAGCCGTGACAAATATACAATAGCTACAAATCCTCTTACAAAATATACTCAAACTATTTAACGGTGAATTCAGTCCGGGCTACTGAACAACTTTCTTAAAAATACATATCTCCCCTGGGGTCCACGAAGTAATTTCTCTGAATAGCTATTATGGTTATTATTTTGAGTTTCATAAGTGTTTCTATAAATTTTATCATATTTAACAGATTTAAAAAAAGGGTTTTGCTTATTTTAAGATTAGTTTTTTTTCTTCAGTTTTTGCTTATTTTGATTGATTGTTGGCTTGATTATTAAATTTAGCAATTTTGTTGAGCGAACTTTCGTTCAATCGCTATCGCTGCTTGTCTGTGCTTCTGAAGTAGTTTAAGTAATTATGTTACGAACTAACAAAGTCAAAGTCAAAGTCAAAGTCAAGTTAACAAGAGATCAACAGCAATCAAAGCCCGCAAAGTAGCTTTACGAAGAAAGTGAGAAACCAATGAGCAGCGGCAAAGAGCCATGGCAATTCAAATAAACATTCAAACCAGTTTTTTCCAAAAACGAGCTGATTTTGTCATTTGATAAATGATAGGTAATTTTTCGGTGAAAGACTACTGGTACAGAACTGGATTTGTGCATCACGGTAGACCTCATATCCATGGGATTGTATGGTTGGAAGGTGCTCCTGACATTTCAGAGCTAGATCGAACGTCATTTGAAGAAAGGGCTGTGATTGGCAACTATTTTTGGAAATTTGGTCACAACCATGAATTCGCATATCGGTAAACCTGCACCGATAGTAAAATTCATCCAAATCATGTACATTATTCTGAAATAATAATGGCGAGGTCTAAGTTCGTGGCGAACTACTAGTTTATATATGTATCCATTATAAAATATAGTATTGTATTTAGTATCCCATAATACAAGTTTAAACTTACTTCGGGGCTGGCTCAATCAGTGTGATATGTCCGTTGATATTTATTTACTTATTGCTTCGTAATTTTCAGCCATTTACCTAATATTTTTTGTAATTTCTTTGGTTACAATAAAAATCTTTGACCGGCCTTTGCTTCATAATGAAACCGAATTTACTAGCAATAACAACATTTCATTCAGGCGCCATATCTAAGTGACGCAAACACATCACGCAGGCAGACGGACATATTTAGCATCAAAGGAAGCTCTTGATTCTGTTAAACCAGAATTAGCCATTTACGTTATCGTTACCCTATTTAAATATTGTTATTCTATTATTTAAATATTTGTCTCCCATGCTGGTCTGGACTCCTATGCTGGTCTGGGAGAAATAAAAAAACTTAGAATGTACCAGCTGCTTCTCTTCCCACGCAGATCGTAAAAGCCGATCGAGGAAATGGGAAAATATGCAAATCATGTTAACAGGCGATGCGGCTAGCAACCCATCACTGTATTGATTGCTTTTCCATCTTCTCGCCCACCATGACGCTAAAAGTGGCTTTTGGGTCTTGCGGCCCTGGGCTCTGCATAGAACCGCAAGACCCAAAATGCTCTGTCTGCCCCATTAGGGATAAAGACGTGATAGTATGTATGTATGTTAAATATTTGTCATTCCAACTCACTTGTTCTCCGGAAATACCACACAGTCCATAAACGCTCCGTTACACTCAGTGCTGGTAAATAAGAATGGTCCTACACAGTTCGACGATTTGCTGACTCTAAATACTGATGCTATTCCAATGAGGGCCTCCGTTCGGCCAATGAACGAGACCAGGGGACCGCCGTGGTCATTCTAAAAATAAAATATAAGAACATATCTTTAGTAAGTCTACGACCGCGATAAGAATCACACTAATGTTATATAATATTATTAATATTTTACTAATATTATAATATTGTTTGTGAGTGTGTGTTTGTGTCTATTACTTCTTCAAACGGCTAGACCAATTTGGATTAAATTTGTTATGCAGGTAGCTGACACCCTGGATTAATACATAGGCTAGTATTTCCCCGGGTAACACCGCAGGCCCAATTAGTATTAAATAAACCCGACATGTGGAGTGCTATTTTTCATTGAGAAAGTCAATCTATATTGTCTACTACGGCCCATCCCGGCTTCGCAATAAAAATAAAAAAATCATTTATTTTCAGACAATTAAAGTCCATACAAACAAATTTTATAAGTATATGAAAGAAAGTTGAGCAAAAAGTTATAATTATAATCTTATCAACCACAGATTCACTGAGTGACATGTAAAACATGCAACTCGAGTGAACCTCCTGAACACGGCTGCGTCCATTCTGTCCGCTATCATATTCAGGACTTTGTTTCTGCTCCTCCGCACTCTGCGCACCAATGATGATGATTTCTTTCGCATGATAGCAAAAAAGTCATCTACTGCTGCATCAGCGAACAGAATCGAGGGAGCCGAAACAATGCCCTGAAGGTATTATTGTATTGCACCCGCAAGACGTCATATGAAGCCTGAGTAAATCTCGACCATAACGCACAAGTATAAAAACTTTGACAGTATGCTTTAAACAATGTGCGTTTTACTTCTGCAGTTCACCGCATGAATCTGTGTGCTAACATATTACCACTAATGGACAACGCCCTGCGTTCTCTTTGTATATCATGGTCGGCACATTTTTGGGTTCCTTTAGATTTCCCTTAAACAACAAAAACTCACTTTTCTTTTCATTGTATTTCAAACCATGTCTCACAGCATGCGCTTCACAACAGTTGACAAGCTTACTTAAGCCGCTGATAGCTGGGCTGAGCAATACCATATCGTCCGTATATGTTATATTATTTAGACTTACATTATCAATGCGACAACCTGCATGCATCTTGCTCAACTCAACAATCAGACTATTGATATAAATATTGAAAAGCCTTGGTGATGTTAATCCTCCCTGCCTGACCCCACATTCTAACACATATTCATCAGATTGAGCATTTGCCCATTTTACTACATTTGTTTGATTACTATACCAGTGAGAGAATATACCTACTACTTCTGGTGCAATACCTGCTTCTTTTAATGTAGACCAAAGTATATCATAAACAACACGATCAAACGCTTGAGAGCAATCTAAAAAGCAGGTATATACAGGTGTTTTCCTTTTAATATAGTAATCCACTGTATACTTAAGTGTTAAAATAGCATCCTCAGTAGACATACCTTCCCTAAAGCCATACTGCAAGTCATGCAACTGCGTTCGACTGTAAAGATGTTAATCCAATATTTTATCAAGAACTTTAGCTATACTTGTCGCTAGTGATATAGGTCTGTAGTTGGAATTATCAGCAATATCACCTGCCCTATTTTTTTACTAATGGAATAACAACGGTCTTCATAAGCTCTGGAGGCAAGTAAGTATGTCTAATGCAAAAATTAAACAATAATGAAAGCAATCTGAAAATGTAAGGTCCTGCATGTTTGAGGTGCTCAACACTGAGCCCGTCATGTCCTGGAGACTTTCCTCTTTTCATATTATTTACAGCCAACTGTACATCTTTGGTACTTATATGAATAGGTTGTTCCACCAGACATGGCTCAGTATTGGTCACCTCCGAACTTGGCAAGGAAGACTCAACTTTAAAGTGTTCCTTAAAAGTATTTGCAATATGTTTTGGGTCACTAGAATCATCCACATTAACAGGTAACTCTATCTTTCCTCCTAGACATTTTTTAGTACTTTTCCAAAATTTATCAAATTTTTTTGTAGAGTGCTGAGCTGCAAGTATATCCATTTTAATTTTTTCTTGATTCCTTTGACAATATTTAAGCCTTGCTTTAAATATCTTACGACTTAAACTCATTTTCTCAAAAATACGTCCACTAACAGGCCTTCCATACAGTACATACATTTGCAAGTCCAAACGAGCTTGTTTATGTGATAAGGCAACATGTTTATTCCATCCTAAAATATGTTTATATTTCTTAGCAGTGTTGGGCTCTCTGGCACAGCTGGCTTCTGAAGCCTGTCTAAGGATAGACACTATCTTATCATAGAACTTATCTATAACAATTCTGTGACTGCTATTCTTACACATATTATCAGCACACTGATGAAATTCATTAGGAAAATCTACTTGTTTTAAATGACTGTTACAATATTCAAAATATTTATCAATTGAACCTGGGGTTCTAGTACCCCATATGATATTATTAATTTGTTCAATTACTACAGTAGGCCGAGAACGGATCAAGCAAAGGTTACATTCGATTATTAGTGGATAGTGGTCCGACCAGAAGACATCATACAATATATTGATATTAACAATTGATGGATAAGCAGATTGACTAGTAATACAATGATCTAACCATCGCTTTCTCCCTGTCGCAGGACAGACAAAAGTATGTGTATCATGTATACCACAAAGTTTTTCCTTATCTGCACATATCCATTGCCTATCAGAACAGAAGGATACTAATTCTCTATCAAAGAGTGTTGAGGTGTGGGCGTTGTAATCGCCGAATATATAAATACAGTCTGTATTACATTCTTCACAGATCGCATTAATGTCTGCCAAACACTCTGTAAATACTGGCAGATTAACAGACTTATTAACGGGCATGTATACACACACAAACACTATATCTTGCAGTTCACTAGTAGATACTTTTATTGCAGCAATACGATCATTCTTGCATGGAATTACAGACACGTCCCTAAAAGCCGACTTTCGCCACAACAACGCCACACCACCATACAACCTCCCTCTTATTATGCCAGCACCAGGATCCATACTTGATTTAGCGGTGAATGCAAACTGCTGATCAATTTCACTCAGGAATGTTAAGTCCTGCGGCAACAGCCAATGCTCCTGTAGTGCCACGACGTCTGCATCTCTGCACAGGGTCCTGACACATTCCACACTACGTTTAATATTTTTAACAATTGTAGGTTATGATTTAACTTGTCCTGTTTATATCCATTAAGTAAGTGGTTCATCTTCACGCCCAAGGCTCTTCCCCACTCGAGTTGGCCTTGTTCCCTCTTGCAGGTGGACATATCTTCGGAACTTGACTCCAACCGGCCACAAGTCGTCGTTGAGAAAAGTTTCCAGTTTGTGTTTGGGCACAAACATTTTGAAGGAATTATACAGCTTTTCTTGCTTCATTTTAATTTTCTCAACACTTACAGTGATATTAGTTTTGGCAAAGATAAATTCACTAATGCTTTCTACGGTAACTTGTTTGTTTACGTTTGACACAAGCAACGGTGTTCTGATGTCCGCTGCCATGAAATGCGAGTTCGCATTTGACACTGCTTTTCCTGTTTTTCCAATAAATCTGTTTCTTAACCTTTTCCTTTGCACTAGTATCCATTCATTACCCAATTTCTCTTTTTTCCATTCTCCTTCTCTTGACAAAACTTCAGGGGCCTTACCACGACCTCTTATAGCAGTCTTGTTTTAATATTACTTTGTCAATTCGTGCCATGATCAATAGAAAACAACATTAAAGTAATATTACTTTAATATTGTATTTGCTAGCAATTTTGTGACGTCACATCAAATCATTCACTCAATAGCGTACCAGCAGGAGTACCATCTCTGGTGACAGCGTTTATCGAGCACTATCATTCGTTAACTTCGTTTCACTATCTTGCTCTACGCAATAATAACGAGCGAGATGGTATTTTTCCGACGAGCGACATAACTTTATCTGGGTTTCTTAACAGGGTCATGCTACGAAAATTTGACCGCAATCTTAGCAGTATTGTTTTAACGTCAAAGTAGCTGTCAAAATGGTGGTCTGTTTTTTTTAAAAATAATTTTACGGCCCTGGATACAATTCCTTTAGATCCATATTTTTTTCTTCATTTCTATTCGTAATCCTAACTAGTTACAATCAAAGGTTGTTGTAGGTTCTGTGATTGCTCCAATGGAGCTTCTACTGATAAATATGTGCGAGTTCACTAGTTTTTATAGTCGATTGAGTGGCAATATTCATAATATAAATAGGGATTGGATAAGCAAAAGTAGAAAAATGTGAAATCGTCAGAGACAATCGAGGGAATATCCTTGTCTGGGGCGTTATCATGGGCTTGACAGGAAAATCATGATGGTTTAGGTCCGTTTTGTTTCAAGCTTGTAATAACATTGTTTCGAATCGTACCATGAACTTTAAAAGTAAGATTATTTATTTCCTGCTAAGTGATGTGAAAGAACGAATGATATGTCTATTCCCAAACAATTGTGAAAGTGAGATAACGCTATATTATTTCGTATAGCTCCATCACTGTCTTGCGCGGCGTTCCATTTAATTCTGAAGGAAATCTTTCAAAATATTTAATTATTTTAAAAAAATGTGATAGAGCACTGCATTATGTAACAAAATGTGTACGAAATTAAAACCTTATTTGTTTTTATAAAATATCCGTTATTATATTTTTTTAAAGGCTATCAATTAAAATTTGAAACGGCATTGCCTTCGTGAGCGTAATATGGAATGGTTTTATACCAAACCATGTAGGTAGTGAGTGATATTATATTCTCTTTGGTAACCGCAATCCGCAGGCATTTAAAATGTCATGTCGACATTTATATATTTTCTTTGAATAAAAGTAAATCAGATTTTACCATAATTATGGCTAATAAAAGTTATACCAAGTAATATTTCTTTATTTTAACATTATTGAGGTGAAATTTCACTTGTGATTTGTAGTGATACATCCGCATGAATTTCATGTGATTGGTTTATTTTTGCAGCGGAACGCGTCGCTTTACTTTGAGGCAGCTGGATTTTCTACGGAAATTCCTACATACCTACTACTAGTAGTTCGCCAAGAACTTAGACCTCGCGATTATATCTTCTACTACCAAGCAAAGCAAGCAAGCAATCCAATACACGACAATTGAACACAATTACCCGACTAAACAAATTAAACAAAACTTTAAACAAGCAAGACAACAAAAAGTCATACGATTAAGAAAAAATCAAGTCAATCTTGGTAACTTATGAAAAAATAACCATAGCGAGTTCTAAGAGTTTTAAAATTTTTGTTGGACATCTACCTACATAGTTATTGCTTTTTGTAAACTATATGGTATTGAATGTACGCAACAAATATTTGTCAATTTTCTTCTTTTCTTAAAAATCGTGGTCAAGACATTGGCCTTGTAACTCGGAAGTCACGGGTTTAATTTCCACGGGAGACATGTATTTTTAAGAAAGTTGTTCAGTAACCTGGACTGAATTCAATATTTTGTAAGAAGATTTTGTATTGTATATCCGTCACGGCTCAGTCAGCTAGACTTCGCGAGTACCCTAAACCCGTTCAAGTATAACGTATAAAAAAGTTGTCCAGACAAAAAAGTTTTCCATAAAAAAAAATGCGTTTTTATAATGGCAACAAAAAAGTCTAAAGACATTTTTGAAAATATTTTGAAATGGCGGATATATGACAGTTTTAAAATTTTAAACCCCCATATTTCCGCCATTTTGAAAAATTTCGAAAAACTGGCTCGACAAAAAAATTCTATTTAGTTGCTGAGCCTGCTTACAAAATTTTATGAGAATCGGTTAAGAAATGCGACCTGTAGGCGAGAACAGCCAGACAGACAGACAGACAGACGGACAAAAGAATGTTTGGCTAATCTCGAAACTGAGACGCTTCGCCCGCTTCGCTCGCTCGGTCAAATAAAGATGTGTACTGTCACGAGAGTGGGTTGGTGATAGGAAAGGAAACACCAATCCTATGGAATAGTGCCTTTATTTACGACTCTAGGGTACTCACAGTTGTCACAGGTACGTACGCGGAAATGTCACTGTACTGTCACACACACGGAAACGTCACTGCACTGTCTTGCGCGTGGAAATGTCACTGCACTGTCACGCGCGGTAATGTCACTGCACTGTCACACGCGTAAACGTCACTGCACTGTCGCGCGCGGAAACGTCTCTCGCGCGTATTTACTGCACTGAACACTTCACTTCACTCACTATTACACTTTACTTTTTACTCACTTCTTCCACTTTTAGTTTTCTTCCTTTTTCTTCTTCCTTCTTCCTTCTTCGGATTTTACTTTCAAACTAAACTGGCGTAGGCTGCGCCTTGTTCTGCTTATATACCCCCCGGATGCGAACAATATCGCATCAAAGTTCTAAACTTAAGTCATAAATTTTCTTTTGTCTTCTTTCATTTCTGGCCCGTATTTTCATTCCAATTTAATCTAGAGTTATCTAGAAACTTCAAAAACACTATACGTGACTGTGATTTGAACCTGGGGTCTATGGATTCACAGTCCAACACCAAGACCGCTAGGCCAATCGTGTGATGACGTGAGTGACGAAATTTCCCTTTAGATGAATTCTCCTAGTTTGAATTTGTGACGTTGACATTGTCATTAAATGCCTGGCAAACTACTGTAAATGTAGGTGTAATTGAAGAGTTCTTCCTATCGGATCATCTGCCTCTTTTTGTTGAGTGTGACTTAAATATAATAACACCTAAGCTAAAAATTAATAGTCACATTAGTTTCAAGCGTAAAGCTGTCTTATGGGGGCATAGAAATGAATCTCAAATAGGAAGGTACCATAGTTATGTCATGAAGGGTTGCGCGAAATTGATGTTCCACCTGAATTCACGGAGTGTAGTCATGGCTCGTGTCAGTTGAGTAGTCATAAGATTATACTTGATAAAATGTATGATCAAATTATTTACACATTAGGAAATGCGGCTGCTCGTTCTAATAATAATCAAAAATGTTATAAACCGGCCAATAGAGTTTTGTGTGGATGGAACCACCATGTGAAGGAAGCTCATCAGGAGGCCAAACTTAGGTTCAACATTTGGGTACTTAATAATCGGCCAAGCATGCGAATAATCTATGAACAGATGTGCACTTCTCGTAAAATATTCAAGAGTAGGCTAAAATGGTGCCAAAATAATCAAGACCAAATCAAAATGGATAAAATTGCCAACTTAAGAGCAGAGAAAAATTTCGGCCGGTTTTGGAAAGCTACAGGAAAATTAAATGTTGCTTCTGGTCTTCCTGATTGCGTTAGTGGTATTAATAATCCGGATGGGATTGCAAATATGTTTAAGGAGCATTTTACTGTAAGATCGCCACTTGGACCTTCTGATGTGAGACCTGATATAGTGTACTGTCCTGAAAACGAGCCAATGCATATATTCACGGCTGCCTCAGTAAGGTCAAGTATTAAGCGAATGAGCGGAGGCAAATCTCCAGGTCATGATGGGTTAAGTATTGAGCATCTGAGATATGCGGGGATTCGCTTACCGAGGGTTCTGGCTATGTTCTTTACTATGTGTTTATGTCACTCGTACTTGCCATCGGAATTGATGAAAACTATTGTCGTACCTATAGTAAAGAACAGGACTGGTGATATCTCTGATAAGGCTAACTACCGCCCTATCTCACTTGCTACAGTGGTAGCCAAGGTGTTGGATGGTCTGCTTGATTCTCACATTGAGAAATTCTTGAACATACATGACGCACAATTTGGTTTTCGGCCAGGTTTATCCACAGAAAGCGCAATCTTAAGTCTCAAGCATACCGTCCAATATTACACTGATCGCAAGACGCCGGTATACTCTTGTTTTTTAGACTTCTCTAAAGCCTTCGATCTCGTGAATTATGATGTGCTGTGGGGAAAGATGAAGGACAGGGGTGTGCCAACTGTGATTATCAATATTTTTCGTTTTTGGTATGCTAACCAAACAAATCATGTCAAATGGTCAGACAGTCTCTCCGAGTCTTATAGACTGCAGTGTGGAGTGAGGCAGGGTGGGCTATCGTCGCCTAGACTTTTTAATTTATATATAAATGAACTCATAGTCGAGCTGAGCAACATGCGTATAAGATGCAGAATTGATGGTGTTAGTTTAAATAACATCAGTTATGCAGATGATATGGTGTTGCTGGCTCCGACGTTGAGGGTCTGCGAGGCCTATGCTGCTTCACACGGTCTTGTGTATAATGAGAAAAAGACTGAATGCATGGTTTTTGGGGCCAACGGTAAGTATCCAGAAACTTCTCCCCCGATACTTCTGAATGGAGTAACCCTTAATAGGGTCATCATCATCATCATCATTTCAGCCGCATAGCGTCCACTGCTGGACATAGGCCTCTCCCAAAGATTTCCAAAATGACCGATCTAGAGCTGCTTGCATCCAGCGCCTTCCAGCGACCTTGGTTAGGTCGTCAGACCACCTTGTGGGTGGGTGGCCTACGCTTCGCTTGCCTATACGTGGTCGCCATTCGAGAACCCTTTCGCCCCATCGGCCATCGGTTCGTCGCGCTATGTGTCCCGCCCACTGCCATTTCAACGAGCTAATCCGCTGGGCTATGTCAGTGACTTTAGTTCTCCTACGAATCTCCTCATTTCTGATTCGATCACGTAAAGAAACACCGAGCATAGCCCTCTCCATAGCGCGTTGCACGACCTTGAGCCTTCTTATGAGACCCATAGTAAGGGACCATGTTTCAGAGCCATAAGTCATCACTGGTAACACACATTGGTTGTAAACTTTAGTCTTAAGACACTGAGGTATATTTGACGAGAAGACACTTCGTAGCTTCCCGAACGCTGCCCAGCCGAGTCGGATTCGTCTAGAGACCTCTTCCTCGAAGCTGGAACATCCTGCCTGGATCAATTGACCCAGGTAGATATACTGGTCTACAACTTCGAGGGTGGAGCTCCCAACACAAACAGGTAGGGGCGCAACATGGACATTCGACATTACTTTCGTTTTGACCATGTTCATTTTAAGGCCCACTTGTTGGGAAACTCGATTTAGATCTCCGAGCATAGTACTTAGGTCTTCCATCGATTCTGCCATGACAACGATATCGTCGGCAAATCGAAGGTGAGTGATATACTCGCCATTGATGTTGATGCCAAATCCTTCCCATTCCAGAAGCTTGAAGGCATCTTCCAGTGCAACGGTGAACAGTTTCGGAGATATAACGTCTCCCTGTCTTACACCTCTATGCAGTGGAATTGCCCTCGTGCACTGCTCCTGTACTCGGACTGACATAGTGGCATTACTGTATAAGCACTTCAACACTTCGATATACCGATAGTCAATACGGCATCGCTGGAGAGACTGAAGTACGGCCCATGTTTCGATCGAATCGAAGGCTTTTTCATAGTCCACGAACCCCAAGCATAACGGCCGGTTATACTCCCTCGTCTTCTCTTTAACCTGCCGCAGCGTTTGAATATGGTCCATGGTACTAAAACCTTTACGGAAACCGGCTTGTTCGGGAGGCTGGAAGGCATCGAACTTGTTTGCGAGACGATTCGTAATGACCCTCGAGAACAACTTATATACATGACTCAGAAGCGTGATAGGCCTGTAGTTCTTCAATAGGGTGCTATCGCCCTTTTTGAAGAACAGGACCACCACGCCCCTGCTCCACGCTTCCGGCGTTACGCCCTCGAGCAGAACGGAATTAAAGAGCCTCTGAAGGACTTTCAGTACCGGCGTTCCGCCCGCTTTCAGAAGCTCTGCTGTGATTCCATCCTCGCCCGGCGCCTTGTTGTTTTTAAGCTGTTTGAGGGCCATCCTAATCTCGTACAGGCTGATGTCCGGGATATCTTCGGTATAGTGTCGGGTTAACTTGGCTCTTGGGTCTTCAGCCATTTGTCCGCTGGGTTGTGAAACTGAGGTATACAGCTGTCCATAAAACCTCTCGATCTCCGCCAGAACCCCTTCCTTTGTCGACACCACGCCGCCGTCCTCCGTCTTCAGCTTCATCAATCGGCTTTGCCCAACCGACATAGCTCTTGCGAACACTTTGGAGCCTTTATTCTGCTCTATCGTCTCCTTAATACGCTCAGTATTAAAGGAGCGGATGTCGTGTCGCAAGGACTTTTGTATACGTCTGTTGAGCTGCCGATATGATTCAGCATCTTCGGAGGTCTGCAGCGGCCTTGATCGTCGCTCTGCCATTAAGGTAAGGGTCGCAGCAGAGATTTTCTGAGGTCTTTGTTTGGGGCGGGACCTAAACACCTTCGATCCCACCGCTTGGACAGCTTGTATAAACCCTTGGTTTATCTCGTCCACTGTAACGCAATCCTGAAGGCCTTGAAAGCGATTTGATAGTTCAAGCTGGAAACCCTCGGAGTTTTCGATTTGGATCTGCGTCGGTCGGAGCGTCGACTTCATCAGCCGTGATCTTTCGACCTTGAGATCAATATTCACGATGCCTCTTAATATTCGGTGATCGCTCCCGGTTTTGATCCGATTGATCACTGAGACATCGTTGAATATTCGTCTCTTAGTCGTTAAGATGAAGTCGATTTCGTTTTTGACAGGGGGCTGGTTCTTCTTTGCTGGACCTATCCAGGTCCACTTCCTTTGTGGCGGCTTCTTGAAGAAAGAGTTCATCGCGAAGAGTCCCTCTTGCTCCAAAAAATCAGCCAGCCTACGTCCCCTGTTATTTCGCACTCCGTATCCGAAGTTTCCCAGCCTAATCTCTCCATCGCCTCGTTTGCCCAGTTTCGCGTTAAAATCCCCCATAACAACCGTAAAATAGGTTTCAGAAGTATGTATGGCCTTACTTATGTCCTCATACACTTCCTCCACCTCTTCATCGGAGTGATCCTTTGTTGCTCGCTGTACGAATGAGGTTAAAATAACGCTCTTTAAAGCCTATTGCCAAAGTATGTACACGAGCTCTCTGTGGCTTAAATACACTAAAGCGTCGCTTAACACCCTGCGCATACAGTATAATAATATTTTCAGAGTTCTGTTGAATCTTCCTCGGTACTGTAGCGCGTCCGGTATGTTCGCGGAAAACCGAACAGATGGCTTTTGTGCTATCGCAAAAAAATTGCATCAATAGTAAGAAGGGTGCGGGACAGTCAAAACAGCATTCTGAAAGTAGTAGCAGATGATCCGCATGTAGTCGGGGCTGTGAATTTTCGGTTGTATGAGAATTTCACAATAAAACCTACAGTAGGGATTGTTTCGAAATATCTTAGAATATGCTATTCCAACTGTAAATTACAGGTTTTCCCTCAAAAATGATGAAAGGTTTTTTTTTAAAATGCTATTTTTATACTCATATTGTTATATCTTTCGAAGAATAATTTCTACACGGGAGATTTTACATCATATGTTTACTAAATAATAATAAAAGCTAGATTTAAGAAATCTCTCCTAAATAAGAAGAGGAAATATATTTTTCAAAAGAAAATATTTAAAAAAAATCCTGTTCAAACATAAAAAATATGGTAATTGTGATTTTTTGTTATTATTATTATATTATTGTTATGCTCACTATCCAAAATTTTCAAGGGGGTGACATCAGTAGTTTTTTTTTAATTAATATTTAACGGTTTTTTATGCTGACGCATTAATTCTACAGTCAAGGTTTATTCATATTCTTACAAACCATAAAGCTTTGATTCGAGTATAAAAAAAATCCCCGATAAATATTATGAGGAATTGCTGTAATAAAATAAAAACCATACTACGCATTAGCGCGGCGAATCGAGCGTCGCGTAGGTTAGGTAGTTCCACTAGTACCTATGGGCCGCGCTACATTCGATTGGCATCGGAAGCGACGCGTCATTTTAAAACAAGCTTTATGTCAAGTGATATAAGATGCATAACCGCTTGAAGACAGTATCAGTTTTCCTTTAAATTTCGTTATATACACTACATCATACCTGTGATTTTTTTCACGTGTCCATTATATAACGAGAAACGGATCCCTAAATCGAAAAACTATGTTCACAAGTTTGCAATATTTTTTAAGGGCCTATTCAATAATACCCCACACGATGGGTTAGCCAAGAAGAAAATAATTCACTCTCACTTAATTTTACAAGTGTTACTAAAAATTTTTTTTTCAATGTTTTACTTTTCTACTTTTTTGCCATGATTTGTAATATATGCCCATACCAAATTACAGCTCTCAAGTACTTATAGCCGCTGAGTAAAACCGCACAGACAACCGCACAGACAGACAGACAGACACACAAACAGACATGGCAAAACTATAAGGGATTCTTTGTTTACTACGAAACCCTAAGAGTATACCGTTCGATAGAGTATGATTAATATTACAACTTTTGTTACAATGCTTATATATAAACGGACAAAATATTATGATGATATACAGACAAAAAATGTAATGTAAAAAATCTCTTTTATCCGAAGTCTGTATGATGAGAGGCAGCCATTTCCGTTTCTAGTAGTTATGACTTCCGGTCTAAGTCCACGTATCTACCGCTTCCGCTAGGCAGTTGGGTCTTGTAACCCAGTTTGTGCGTCATTGGCGTTTTTGAATCAGTAGTAAGTTATATGCAACTGTTATTTGAGGTACATAGCAAATTAAATATTCACGTAGTTAAACCGTAAGTGCTTTGAAGCATAATTTTTTTCTCCGGTTTATTTCGTTGGAGTACTATGCAACGCTGGCCATTTTTAGAAAACATTTGTATCTATCGTTTCTTTTGTGATATCTTTCAGGTAGTTTAATGTATCTTTGTGTAACTACTCGCCCTGACATTTTGTTTGCCGTGTCATATTAAAGTAAATTTAACACTTTTCGTTCTGAATTCTACTAGATTTAAAGGTATTAACTAAACATACTACATAAGGTTTTAGAATGCTAAAGATTAATGTTTAGTTATACAAAGTCACGAATCAAAATCCTATTCTTAACGGATATTCTGATGCGAACTGGGCTTCCGATATTGATCGAAAGTCATACACAGGTTATGTGTTAAAATATGGTGGCAATTCGATATCTTGGGGCAGCTTTAAACAGACATGTATATCGCTTTCGTACACCGAGGCGGAGTATTATAGTTTGAGCGAAGCACGCAGAGAAGCGGTGTTCCTGCAAGCTTTAGTTTAGAAATTTTTAATGACGACGACAAGTAGAAAAATTGTATTGTATTGTGATTATCAATCTGTTATTCAGCTTGCCACCAATCACATTCTACATAGAAGGAGCAAGCATATTGATAGATTTAATGTCAAAATAATTGTATACATCCCGACGAATGAGGTGGTTGTAAAAGATTTGTATCTATTTTTTCTATTGTGATGTCTGTAATTATTGTGTCTTATAGCGATCATGTCGCATACAAAATATTAAAAGATATTTATTTATTTATAATTGTTTTCTGTCGTTTAAGGGAAACTGTATGAAGTTTATTAAATTGTCAGAATCGGTTCTTGATATACCAGATGGAAAATTTAAAGCTTATGTATAGAAAGTATTTTGTGATAAGGCCTATTACGGAACCAATGATTAACTTAGAGACAAAAATGTCTGGCTTGAGCTTGGCGCGGGTCCATCTTAAAGGTTTGTATTTGTATATTCACAAATGTCATAATTTAAAGTACATTCTGTACATGTTTAAGTACTAAATTTACAAATTGACATTAATTTTAAACTTTACATCATGCTTAATAAATAATTATGACCAGAGAGCGGATATTCCAGTGCATATTTATTTAAACTTCGAGAGGTGGTATTATCCACTGTATGTTACGTACTACCTCGAAGTTTAGGTAAATATGTACTGAAATATCCGATCTCTAATTATGACACAACAATGTATTCTCAGTCCACAATTCCACATATTATCTAATTTTAGTATCAGTAAAATTAATTGTAAGTTACCGTTTTTTGAGAAAATGCTGCAGTACAGTTTGTTACCGCTTATTCTGTACTTGCGCTTAGGAAGCGGCAGTAATCTTAGGTGTAAGTAAATGATCTGACGTAAACATTTACCTTTTAAGAAATCGAAAGAAATAGAAAAAAAGTGACAATCATCAAGTGATACAAATATCAAAAGATAAATGATTTTTGTCATTTTTTTCTAAATTTTATTTTTATTCAATAAGTTTAATAGCCGGAAAATTAAGGACTAAGCTTCGTTATTAAGTCTATCGATAGAAGACTTAACCCATGCCATGAGAGTCATGACATCGTCGATATCGTCGGCAAATCGAATCCTGTCCTTCCCATTCCAGGAGCTTGAAGGCATCTTCCAGAGCAGATAAAATTTTTTTTGAAGATTTGGCATCTCCCTGTATCACGCGCACGCCTAGTTTTAACCCCCGAGTAAAAAGAGAATACTGAAGTTCCCGAATATAAATACGTGATATATCTAAAAATACTAGCTCTTCTTATATTTTTATCATCATCGCAAAAGTATACAAACAAAACTGAAAGACTATGTTTATCCACCAAATAAGACATTATGTTATTGTCTGCTTATCGTAATAATTAATTTTGTCAAATTAATCGCTACCTACTTTTATTACATTAGAACATGAATATGTCGATCTACATGAGCTGCCTATTGGATTATTTTTTTATCGCTGGTCCTAACCTGCTTACTTTCTAAGTATATTCACATTAACGTAACTAAGCACTACCAGGCGATAATAAATACGTCTCTCAATAAAATGATATAAGCTTCAAATAACGGTACAGTGAGTTAAACAGCAACATTTAACTGCAAATAAAATGTGTATAAAAACCTACCTAGTATCACAAAAGACGATAAAATGACGAACAAACTGGATTACAAAACCCAACTGCCTAGATGGTGTTCGCTAGTGTCGCGTAGCGGATTACCTATCATGAAAGCGAATAGGTTTTGGACGAATTTCAATATACCGAAAACGTTTCCTAATTTTTTTACTTTCTATATTTTCATTTGGCCGAAAATGCAATTGACAAATTGCTGAAACAAAATAGTTGTTATTTTTTGAAGCTATATGTTTTAAATTTTAACTTAACGTTGAACCGCAGCTATTACTACTAGATATTTTATTTTCTAAAAAAATATTTTTTATATTATGAAAGGAATAAGAGAAGAATGACATTTTAATATACCTACACTCCACGGCAAAGTTGTTTTTGTCTATGTTACTTTCGCTCTAAGCTTGAGTCGCTCGCTCGCTCATGTTTTGGTCTCAGGAAACCCAGCAAACCTAACTTACTCTCCACGGCAAAGTTGTTTTTGTGTCTGTGTTACTATCGCCCTAAGCTTGAGTCGCCCGCTCGCGTCGCTCGATCGGTCATTTTTTGGTCAGAAGAAATCTAACAAATGTAACGTACACTCAACGGCAAAATTGTTTTTGTGTCTGTGTTACTTTCGCCCTAAGCTTAAGTCACTCGGTCGCTTGTGTTTTGGTCATAACCTAACGAACCTTACCTACCCACCGTGGTCAAGTTGTTTTTGTGCAATACAGAAAAGGTTATTTCTTATCTTTAATACTTCTAGAAATTAAAATGATAGTTAGTAAAACATCTGTTAAAATAAAATTACATGATTTGATAATTGGGGAACGGTTTTTCTAGAAACCTAAACATAATATTTCTAGAAACACAAAATATTTAAAAGAAGCTATTTGGTATTTAAAACTTCGTCATACCGTTTTCAAACAAATGAAATTCGAGTGGAAAAAATCGTGAGTATGATAGGTTACACGCGTAGCGGCTGGCGTGGACCTAGACCTGAAGTCTATGTATGTATTTATGACTAGTACTAGAACCGGAAACGCGGTTGCCTCTTTCATTATATAAGCTTAGAATAAGGTAAGTAACTTTATTATACTTTAATTTAATTTGCATGTAAAATGTTGCTATTAATGTGTCACTGTAACTGACTTTTCTTCACTTAATGGTGAATTACAATTAATGCAATGTATATCACGGTCCATATTAACCACACGGTACTGTTTTCGACCCAGCAAATTTTCACTTTCTTAACGCGTCAAAATCTGTATACATATTAAAATAGTAAAAAATTGTGTCTGTAGGCGCGGTGTAGCGATGTTACAATAAGTACCATTCTTCCTGTTCTTGTCCACCCCCTTTCTATCATTTCACTATTTTCAAATTTCATTACTAAATTCAATTTTAAAAGTCCAGACATTCCTTGCTCATCATTTTTGACTAATTCCACTTTCACTTCTGATACGTATAAAATCTCATCACTTATAATTAATTTTATCAGTTATATTATATAAAAATATATTTATTCTCTGCTTCAAATAATCTCTTGCTCTACGACCTCTATAAATTTCACGTGGGAACACACTTTTAATCTATATCTATACATATAATAAAACAGTAAAAAAAGTGTGTACATACATACATACATACTATCACGTCTTTATCCCTAGTGGGGCAGACAGAGCATTTTGGTGGGTATTGCGGTTCTATGCAGAGCCCAGGGCCGCAAGACCCAAAAGCCACTTTTAGCGTCATTGTGGGCGAGAAGATGGAAAAGCAATCAATACAGTGATGGGTTGCTAGCCGCATCGCCTGTTAACATGATTTGCATTTTTGGTACATTCTAAGTTTTTTTTATTTCTCCCAGACCAGCATGGGACAAAAAAAGTGTGTCTATACATTAAATATATTTCCAAAAAAAATATTGGGGGCGATGGAGAAATAGTAATAGAGTAAGAATTTAAAAAAAATGTCTGTCTGTTTGTCTGTTTGTCTGTTTGTCTGTTTGTCTGTTTGTCTGTTTGTCTGTTTGTCTGTTTGTCTGTTTGTACACGCTAATCTCCGGAAAAACTGGACGGATTCGAATGCAACTTTTTTTGTTATATAGCTATTGAGCCTGGGCAACATAATGATTTTATAAAATGAAACGCATGATGCAGAACCATAATGGTCCAGCTAAACTATAAGAGATATAAAAATGTCGCCTTAGTAAAAGTTGTTCAGCCTGATGAGCATTTTCCAGAGACATAAAGTGCACGCGAACGAAGTCGCGGGCTTCAGCTAGTAATAATATAAAAATTGTTTCTAACAATTTTTATATTTTCTTGTACCTTACATTAGTTTGTATTTATATTAATACGCCAGAGTCATAAAGTTCACGCGAACGAAGTCGCGGGCATCAGCTAGTTGTAAATAAATGAGCGGTGACATGAAAATAAACAAATGAAAAGACCAAGAGACTTTTCAAACACTGCATCGGGACTGGGAAGCAAGAGCAGCGCAATCAAGGTCACGCGTATAGACTGATGTTATTACATTTTAAAGGTAAATTAGCGATTATTAAAAAATCCTTTTCGTATAATTGTGTGATATTTTAATATTTATTTGTTCATACAAATTTACAGATAAAATATTAGGTGTACAATTTATTCTCCATACAAAAGCAATGAAAGAAACGAAGAATATTCGTTAATTAATTGGTTTCGTATAAGTCACCCTGGTGAAAACTTATAGACACATTCAAGACTACTTTGTGATCGTATTCCCAAATTGTCACCATTTGTATGATTTTGTAAGTACAAACTTTTTATAGAAAACCTATTTTTTTTATGACTGGAATCTCTTATCAAAAACTGGAGAACTTTTATTTATAGGATAGTGATGTCTTATTAATTGATAGTGTACATTAATCTCTACTGTAGATTTTTTTTATACGAGCGAGCCCGTTCAGCATTTTTCCCCCCCTATTTCAAAATGCTTCTCGAGAAATGAGACTAAAGCTATACAGGGCTATCTAAAAACATCACAAAAACATTTAGAATAATAAATTTAGACTGTAGGAATTTGTCGGTATTTTTTTCTTTATTGACCGGACTAATGCACCTGTGCTAAGAGGTCTCAGGCGGATGATGAACATGACTGAAGATCATAGTCGTTCAATGTTTGGTCGGCCGCCTGACATCTCTGGCAGGTACATGATATAGGAATAATTAATTAATTTTCAAATAATTCTTACTAACATAATTGCATAAGTCTTTTGTATTACTAACATTTTATGGATCTTTGATATCTGAATAAATAAATTATTATTATTATGTATCTCCTTTGAGAATCACGGGTCTTTTCACCCCGGTCCTTTGAGAGGCTTGCGTGGGGATACAGATCCAACACGTAGAGGCCCTTTGGAGAAGTTGTTGTCATGTGGCGCTCCCGCCAAAACCTATTCCTGGATATACCTATGAAAGGTGTACCCTTGAATAGGTTTTGGCAGAAGAAAAATCTATTGCATGTAAAAGGAAAAGGTTTAAGGGTTATGGAATGAATTTGGGATGGACTGATACTGGGTTATTGCAACAGAAACGTCACCTGCCATAATCATGATTACTGACTATTATAGGCAGGTGGTGGCTTGCCGCCCACTAGATGGGCCCCTCAAACGCACCGACAGTAGTTGCCGGCAAAGGAGCAACACCGGTGCGAGCGACTCAGGGGTGTCGAGAGGTGTGCTGCGCTTTCTCCGAAGTTACTCGCGTCGTTATGCCCTTTAACACTTCCACCCCTGGAGCAACAGCTCTAACGACTCCTCTCTGCACAGCCAATTAAGGCAATGCAGAGCTGAGAGCCCTGCGAGCCCTCTTGGGTGTCCACCCCGACCGATGAAGACGCGTCGGGGACGAGGGATCTAACCGGCTCTCTGGAGCACTCGGGTCCGTGGTGTCGTTACTCACCAACAGCTCGCCACAAGCTGCCCTGCGGGTTATTATTATTATTATTATTATTATCACTTAACATCCTACGCGACACTGCCCCCTCTCGAGACATGATCGTCCCGATCATTATTGCTTCCATGATAACGTGCCAATCGATCCACATGAACTATTTTGAGAGGACTGCGAGGATTACGCTGAATCCGGTAGGTCACGTCGTTAATTCTGGTGACAATTTTGTAAGGTCCTTCCCAACTTGGTTGTAGCTTTGGAGATTTCCCTTTTCTCCTCACCGGATTATGAAGCCAAACCAGTGTTCCTTCCTCGAAGCTGAGGCCATTAGCTCTTCGATCGTAACGAGTCTTCATCCGTTCACTAGCTTTAAGCCCAGCCACTCTAATCTGCTCATAGACGTCAACCATATTAATCCGAAGGTCATTAGCGTAGTCGGTTATTCCTTTTGGGGTATCTGGTGGACAACTTGATAACAAATCAGCTGGCAATTTCAATTCTCTTCCAAAATTGGCATATGCTGGAGTAACTGTAGTGGTCTCATGCACCGCAGTCCTATAATATAAGAGGAATAGCGCAATATACTCGTCCCAGTTTTTCTGATGGCTTCCTACTACTTTTGCCAGATGCCGTTCCAATGTTTGGTTAAACCTCTCAACCATTCCATCTGACTGCGGGTGATACGGCGTCGTCCGAGTCTTATGGATTCCCATGATTTCACAGACTTCTCGGAATACTTGTGATTCAAAGTTTCGACCCTGATCACTGTGCATCTCCAATGGCACACCAAATCTACAGAATACTTCGTTCACAAGCTTTGTCGCTACGGTGGTAGCCTCCTGATTAGGTAGTGCAAATGCTTCAGGCCATTTCGTGAAGTAGTCCATAACTACCAAAATGTACCGGTTGCCAGCATTCGTTATTGGAAACGGTCCGGCTATGTCAAGAGCTACTCGTTCCCAAGGAGCTCCAACGTTATACAACCTCATGGCTCCTCTGCTTCTAGTCTGTGGTCCCTTAACTGCCGCACAACTTTGACATTTACGGCACCAGTCTTCTACATCATCTCGGCAGTGTAACCAGTAAAAACGTTCTTTAATTTTTGTGAGAGTTCTTCTTATCCCCAGGTGTCCACCGGAAGTACCGTCGTGAAATGTTTTTAAAATCTCCCTTATCTTCTCTCTGGGGACGACCAATTGTAGATGGCAATCTTTACCTTGGGTACTATCCCATTTTCGGTAGAGTAATCC
Organism: Acrobasis consociella; assembly: GCA_963555685.1. Lineage (NCBI taxonomy): Eukaryota > Metazoa > Arthropoda > Insecta > Lepidoptera > Pyralidae > Acrobasis > Acrobasis consociella. The sequence continues at coordinate 7,285,406 of OY743127.1, forward strand.
ATTATGTAGCACCAGGCTGTCCCATTGCGCCCAAAGACTCTTTGTAGTCGTACTGTATTTGGCCACTTCTGACCATTTTGGTTTAGTTCCTCTTCTTAGCCAGTTCAATAGTGGCTGAAAGTCTTTATCATCTTCCTGATCCTTTTTCATGGCGTCGTCAGTCCAATTTTCATCTACGGAATCAGTTCGGATTAGCCGGATGTTTACTTTTTCCTTCTCTTCCTGCCGATTGCAATGCTTGCAGTCCTCCAGGCAAGGTCTTCGAGACAGAGCATCCGCATTGCCATGACTCTTCCCTCCTCGATGTTCAATTTCAAACTCAAACTCTTGGAGTAGCTCCATCCACCTGGCTACCTGCCCTTCAGGATTTTTGAATTCCAATAACCATTTTAATGCAGCGTGATCAGTCCTTATCAGAAATTTGCGACCAAGCAAATATTTCTTAAAATGTTGCAATGTCTTGACCACAGCCAACAATTCTCTGCGAGTTACGCAGTAATTTCTCTCTGGCCTTGAAAGAGATTTGCTGAAGTAGGCGATTACTACTTCCTGATCTCCTCTCTGTTGAGATAGAATACCTCCAATTCCGGTGTTACTTGCGTCAGTGTCCACAATAAACTTGCCTTTCATGTCAGGATATCCGAGGATAGGGGTTTCACATAGACACATTTTGAGGTACTGAAAAGCTTGCTCACAATCTTCATCCCAAGAAAATGCTCGTTTCTCTTCAGTCAATCGATGTAAAGGCTTAGCGATATCGGAAAACCCTTTTACGAATCTTCTATAGTAAGAGCATAGACCCAAGAATGCTCGCACCTGTGTCTTATCTGTTGGCGTTGGCCAATCTTTTACTGCACTTATTTTAGATGGGTCAGTTGCAATACCTTGTTCCGAAATAACGTGTTCCAAGTAGTTGACCTGACGTTGGAAAAATGAACATTTCTTTGGACTTAGCTTCAAATTTGCACTCTGTAGTCTTGAAAACACACTTTCAAGCTTCTTGAGATGATCATCAAAATCTCTCCCCATTATTATGATGTCATCTAAATAGACCAAACAGGTTTCTCCTAGCATACCTGCCAGCACATGTTCCATCAACCTTTAAAATGTTGCTGGCGCGTTACATAGTCCAAATGGCATAGTTTTGAACTGCATAAACCCTTGCCGGTGGAAAACGCAGTCTTCTCCTTATCCTTGGGATCCAAGTCTACTTGCCAATACCCACTTTTTAAATCAAGAGTAGAGAACCAAGTCATACCACAAAGTGAATCCAAAGTGTCATTGATTCTAGGAAGTGGGTAACTGTCCTTTTTAGTTACATCGTTCAATCGCCGATAGTCTACACAGAACCTAGTCGATCCGTCCTTCTTCTTTACTAACACAATCGGAGAGCACCATGGGCTTGATGAAGGTTCTATCACGCCGTTCTTCTTCATCTCTTGGATCATATCCTCAACTTCCTGCTCACGGGCAAAAGGAACAGGTCTTGGTCTCTGCCGAATAGGTGCTGTATCACCAGTATCAATTTGATGTCTTACCAAATTGGTTCTGCCAATATCTCCATCATTTTTAGAGAATAAATTGCTATATTTCAACAAGAAATTTCTCGCTTTTATTAATTGCAATTTAGTAAGATTGCCCTTGCAACCCTCCAGTAGCTTTGCTACATTTTCTTCCCGATTTGTTATTTTTCACTGTTGTCCCTCTTCACACTTTCTCAACCAGACTACTTCATCACAGTTTCCGATAACTGTTCCCTTTCGCAGTGTTTGCGCTACGTCATGAGGGTTGAGAACAGGTACCAACGCAACTTGGCCACTTCCCACTAAGGTTCTGGCCGGAATCCATGGTACGTCTGAGATTCCTCCATCTATAATGGCACATCTTCGTGGTGCGTTACCATTATTAGGTGGTAGTATAACAGGGACCGTCGTCTGGGATCTTGGGTTAAGGATAGTGTCCCTCAAACATAACACCTTACCAGAATTTCCTCCTTTCATCGGAATTTCCTCATTGCCATGTTTTAGAACACCATTTTTCAAGTCAATATTGCACTGATGATTTTGTAGAAAGTCTAAACCAATAATGCAATCGTCGGAGATGCCTGCGATAATCACTCTCTGCCAATAAAGTGTTGCCTCGATCTTGATGGCTACAATCTTTTCTCCTTGGGATGATATTCGTTGACCGGTAGCAGTTGTTAACGTGAGATTTTTATTCGCTTGAATATACCGACCTCCAATATCCTTAAGTCTGTGGTTGCTGATGACTGTCCGTGACGCTCCGGTGTCTATCGTCAACTGGCAAGGTTTCCCATTGACTAAACCGTCTATCACTAAAGTATTTCCATCGCTTGTCTGCTTCACAACAATTTCTGGGGCTTTAATACTTCCGGCCAGCGTCCACCCCGCAGCCCTAGCCTTGTCAAGTTTTTCCTGGGGCTGCTCCGATGTCGAAACTGCCGCATCCACCTGACATCGAAAAGCTGTACATTCACGCTTCGGGCAAGTGCTACGAATATGGGTCCGTTCTCCACACTCATAGCACATCGGATTGTAGGGTCGTCGATTACTGTTTTCTGTGCCTACAACTACCTGTAGCCTCTGAGCTCGTAAATCATATCGCACCGCTTCTACTTCTAAAGCGTGAGCCACTGCTTTTTTCAAGGTTTTGTGATGACCCAGTCGCACAGCCGCCCTGACTTCGGGATCCCGTATTCCATCAATGAAAACCTGCAAGAGCATCTCCTCCACGACGGATGGCGATGATTGATATGCCTTGCGCACCAGTCTTTCTACTTCAAAAGACCATTGTTGTAAGGTCTCGCTTACCCGCTGACAACGATCTTTGAGTTGCGCCCTGTATACATGCTCCAGGTGACTGTCTCCGTATCTGGCTTCCAGAGCATCTATGAGTTCATCGTAGGTGACCTCTTTCTTTCCAGCGCCTACTGCTTCCAAAACGGAGAGAGCATCATGTCGAAGTGCTAGGGTCAATGCAGACTGTGCCTCTTGTTCATCCCAGTGGCTAGCCTTTTTGATTGTCTCCAACTGTAGTTTAAAGGCAGCCCAGGAGGATTTACCGTCGTAGGATGGCACCTTAAAATTTTTGGTTAAAGGGGCAGCCATAGAGCTAGTGACAGGTCCAGATATTTTGAGAAGTTTCACTTCCTTACCAAGCTGTTGAAGCGTCCCTTTTACTTCTGCAACTTCTTTCTCGAAATCATCCATCCGGGCTGTGGCAGCCCGAAACGCAGGCAAAACATCTTTGGAAAAGGACTGAAGCTGCTCCTCCCGGCGTCGGGCTTGTTCCTCCTGAAGTGCACGCATTTGCTCCTCCTGGCGGCGTGCTTGCTCCTCTTGACGGCGTGCTTGTTCCTCCTGAAGTGCACGTATGTGCTCCACCTGGCGGCGTGCTTGCTCCTCCTGAAGTGCACGCATGTGCTCCTCCTGGCGGCGTGCTTGCTCCTCCTGATGGCGTGCTTGCTCCTCCTGATGGCGTGCTTGTTCCTGCATCATAACAGTAATCTGCTGCAGGAAGGCGTTCATTTCCACTGAAGTGGCTGGTGGGACGGCCACTGATGTGGTTGCAGCGCCCCCAGAATTGGACTCGTCGAGCAACTGTTCCTCTGCCGCTGCAGCTACCGCTCAAGTCGTTACCCCTCTCTCATTTCTAGGCACGATCGGCATCTTTCCTATCCCACTTCTGACACCAATTGTCACGAGAGTGGGTTGGGGATAGGAAAGGAAACACCAATCTTATGGAATAGTGCCTTTATTTACGACTCTAGGGTACTCACAGTTGTCACAGGTACGTTCGCGGAAATGTCACTGTACTGTCACACACACAGAAACGTCACTGCACTGTTTTGCGCGTGGAAATGTCACTGCACTGCCACGCGCGGTAATGTCACTGCACTGTCACACGCGTAAACGTCACTGCACTGTCGCGCGCGGAAACGTCTCTCGCGCGTATTTACTGCACTGAACACTTCACTTCACTCACTATTACACTTTACTTTTTACTCACTTCTTCCACTTTTAGTTTTCTTCCTTTTTCTTCTTCCTTCTTCCTTCTTCGGATTTTACTTTCAAACTAAACTGGCGTAGGCTGCGCCTTGTTCTGCTTATATACCCCCCGGATGCGAACAATATCGCATCAAAGTTCTAAACTTAAGTCATAAATTTTCTTTTGTCTTCTTTTATTTCTGGCCCGTATTTTCATTCCAATTTAATCTAGAGTTATCTAGAAACTTCTTACAAAACTTAAAAAACACTATACGTGACTGTGATTTGAACCTGGGGTCTATGGATTCACAGTCCAACACCAAGACCGCTAGGCCAATCGTGTGATGACGTGAGTGACGAAATTTCCCTTTAGATGAATTCTCCTAGTTTGAATTTGTGACGTTGACATTGTCATTATCACTTATCATCGTACGCGACAGTACATATAGCTGGTATAGCCTATAGCCGTTCTCTTCGGGATAAAGTGGAGTCATAACCATAATATAACCAATAGTGAGAGTTTACAGCATATCAAATAAAAGGTATGTAATCAAAACATTTAAGAATTACATTATTTTCTTATTTATTACGAATCACAATTGATTTGTTATAAGAATGAAATTCTTACATAAAAAAATTAACACATTTCAACTACAAAACGCTGTAAGTATTTAATATTTGTTTTTTTTTTCAGGACTTCGTCAATGGCTTTCCAGACCCGCCGAGCAATTCAAAGTATCGAATTTGTATACTATGCAATAATATCAATGTTTGTGTTCAAAAGTTTTGACTTGTTTAGCTTGAAAATATATATTTTTTTGTATTTTTGGTTGAAGTCCTTTTGTATAATAAAGAATTTAGACCCGTTCATGATTGCTTTCAATTAAATAATTTAAAAGGAACGTTCTTTTCTTCTACAGTATTGAGACAGGGTCTTATTAATTAACGTACTTACATAAATATACAAGTAGGTACGTTAAAATATTCTAGGTTTGTTTATAGCGTATGGTAAGGAAAGCTAATGGAATACAAACGTTATCTGAGTTGTAACGCATAGAGTATTGTTACACGAAACAAAAAAGGTCCCCGTATATAGAAAAAGTTGTGACCAACGGGGTTGACCGGGTCTAGTATTTTAGGTACTGTAGGGTATTGCTTCACTATAACATAAGAATCCTACTATCCTATCCTACTTCCTACTAATATTATAAATGCAAAAGTGCGTTTGTATATTTGTTTGTTTGTTACCTCTTCACGCTTAAATTACTGAACGGAGTAGATAATATTTCTTATATATACATTTACTAGCTGTACCCGCGGTCTTCACTCCCCGTGGGAATTTCGGGATGAAGAGTACCCTATGTCCTTCCCTGAGTTTCAAATTATATTCATACTAAGTTTCATCCATATCGCTTTAGTAGTTTAAGCGTGAAGCGTCATTTTCACATTTATAATATTAATAGGATAGTGCCGCAATACCCAAAGACCAGTCTTGAAAAAGGGAATAAGTCTTTTGACATGATTCAGATTCTCACCCATTCCCTCAATCGATTTTCGTATTTAGCACAAAAAGATAAGTAGCTTTGTCTAAAAAGTTTTGTTTCCGCGGCAACCGACCAACTTTTTCAAGACTGCTAATATGACAGTAAAACAATACTGCTAAGACTCGAATAGGAGCTCATGGTACGCATTAGAGTGAATGATTTAGTGTGACGTCAACAAAACTGCTAGAAAATACAATATTAAAGTAATATTGTTTTAATATTGTTATGTGACGTCCATCGTGCTCAAGAACGGGATGGATTTATACAAAACACATAGCGTTATCTCACTCTCATTCATTCATTCTGTCACATCTCTAAGCAGGAATATAACAATTTTGTTTTAAGAGCTCATGGTGCGATTTAAAATAATATTATTATAAGCTTGAATCAAAACGGAACTAATCCATCATGTTTTTGATAAAGTTCATAGTAAGGCCCCAGACATTGTAACATTTACATTTGTGACCTCCATCTTCTTGTTAATAATATGAAGTGCATTTGACATTGACAGCTCAGGCACGCCGTCGTGATTCAACGTACATTGCTGCTTCGATGTACATTGCTGCGATTCGCCAGTTTTCTGAAGACAATCAAACTGCCGCACTTCCAGCTTGTCGTTTGTCTCTGGTTCATTTGACACAGTCTCCTCAGGTGTGAGTGAGTCACTATGATAGTCACTACGGGAGTGCAAGCAAGATGACGATGTTGCCTCCTTTGCGCTGCTTTGCCTTTCAATATTCAAATCTGCAATATCCACATTACTTACATCCGAGTTGTTTATTGTATGTGACAAACCAATGGGTCCACTGTCTGATAGAAAACCACCTCTCTTCATTGTATTTACATCATCCACCACCATCAAATGTTGAAAATTACATGATTCTCTTTCTGTCTTAATATTTTCTACCTCTTTTTGTATCTCCTGTAATTGTTCAACAGTAGTAGCGTACTGATCCTTTAAACTATACAAATCATTGCGTATCTTTGTAACGTCTTTGAGCAATGTAACTGCATCTATGTGATCTATATCAACTGGTGGAATTTTCCTTAAATCGTAAGATACGAACATAGGAATTAATTCAGGATCAACTTCTTTCATAAAATTTATTATATCCTCCAGGTTTTTCTTGCTTTTTCCATGTTTCTTTCTTTTTATTTATATTTCTTTCCTCCTTGACAGATTCGAACAGTAACGACTTCGCATCTTCAATTTCTTTTTCCGAAAAGGTTGCTTCACACATTTTAATCATACTAATATTATCCATTTCTTCATGTTTATATTATTGTTTAGTTATGTGCAGTACATACGATAATAGCTCGCAAATAACAATGTTGCAGTTCGTGCACTTCACAGTTTTACACACAGACATTTTGTCGCACGTAAACACACCCGTACGTACGCGCCGTCCGAGCGGAACTGATATGGTGTGTATCAAAATTTTAAAAAATTATATATTTTTATACACACACACACAAATACACCCTGTATTTTCTTCGCTTATTCTTAAGAACTAAAACTTAATTTTTTTTATCAAAACGATTACTTGTAAATATAATATATATGGATAGATCTTCAAAAACAATATTGAGGTTTTTGGTATCATTTTTTTTTAACTGAATAGTTTGTGCAAGAGACACTTTCAAAGTAACAAAATGTATGTCCCGCCCCCTCCCCCTTGTAACTTCTAAAATAAGGGAATGATAAAACTAAAAGAAATATACAATGTACATTACCAAACTTCCACCGAAAATTGGTTTGAACGAGATCGTTTAAAGCATGGTATAATAATTAATGGTATTCTCTTCCCGCGATGGAACAAGACCACGTCACGATAAGTGTTGCCCCTGATTGTATTTGTATACGAACTGAAGACGACCTGACCCGTGTTTTTGGTTCCGGAAATGTTAGCTCCTAATAAAAACAAAATAGTATTAGGAATTATTTTACGAATGATTTCTTGTCGATTAATTGCGCACAGTTATTTATTTTATCACTTCATATGCATGCGAATTGTAAATGTCCTTTCTATAAAATTAAAGCTAATCCTAATCTCTTATTTATATTTTCAAAAAAATGCAAATTTTGAAGAGTGTATATCAAATTTTGTAACCAATTTTTTTTCTACTTCGAATAATCTGGAATTAAAAATAATTTTTGAATGTATTTTTACCACTTTGAGAATATGACCAGCTTAAAGGTTATTTAGAATCGTCTGGGATTTTACCGTCCCACCAGTCAGGTTTCCGTGGAGGTAGAGGCACCAATACAACGCTGCTTGATGTAACTGGGTGAATTGCCCAAGCAGAAAAAATACACGGCAATCTTGAGAACGGTAGTGCAATGTACTAGTTTATGATTTTGTAAATTTTTGCTTAGTAAAGTAAGTACTTCTCGACCTTGGCAAAAAAAATCATTGAGAAATGGCCTCTATTACATTAAATAAAAAATTACGAAGTGTCATTTTATCATTACGGTGGCCTGTCCTGAACCTAAATCCGCTCATAAAATATCTTCCCCTGCAAATACATCCATTATTTGGATTAAAATTGATTTCAGTATTGTTAAATTATAATATAGCCTATCAATTAAAACAATTATTGTTTGTTTATCTTCTTTCTGATACACTTGACAAGCATTCAACTTTTGTCCGGAAAAAAGTTATCATTTCAGAGGACAGTAAGTTTTAGTAGAATAATCCTGTCAACATTGCGTTGTTGCGCCCCCCCAGCTTTTCCTCACTTCGGATCCGTCCGTCTCAAGCTCGCAAAGTACACGGACCGATCGCAACGTCATTGTGGGTTCCCACCAAAAAGTAAGTTTATCATTTCGGTGGTATGGGGACAAAAATGGTTTCATTTCGGTGGCCCTTATTACACGTGCTAGGTTCATTTTCATTTATTTCAAAATTGTGTTTTAAATTCGCCCTAAGTACTGTTTTGCTTGAGTAGTGTTGAAATTTTAATAATGATTTTAATTCGGAGTTAAATGTAAAACTAATATTTTTTTATCATCTCGGTGTTATCATTTCAGTGGATTCGGTGGACTATAATACCGATAACAGTCCACGGGAATGAAATGTACCACTGAAATGATAAATCCATAAAGTTTAAGAGATCCTTGTGTCAAATATTAAATCATTTCAGTTTTGTGATGTACTTTTGCCTAGAGTGTAGGTCCTATATTGTGGATGTATTATAGAGGGGTTGCTATATTCACTTAATATTACTAGTGTAGAAGTAACACTAGTTGTTGCCCGCGACTTCGTCCGCGTGAAATTCGAGTTAAATGTATTTTACATATAGGACAAATCATACAGAATAAGTTAGCCCCAAAGTACCTAAGTTCGAGACTTAAGAATGTGGTTATCAAACCAAACAAATATACAAAAAGGAACCCTAACTTCGCAGACGATTGTTCTAAGCTGTATCATTTCGGTGGAATAATTTCTTTCCGGTGCACAGTCATATCATTTCAGTGGCGTAATTATCATTTCGGTGGACATTTTTTTCATTTCGGTGGACATTTTTTTCATTTCGGTTGACACTTTTTATTTCAGTGGATTCACAAAAATTCAACCTTAAATATTTCAGTAAGTTTTGATGATATTTGATGTCCACTCCCGCACATGTTACGCATAAGGCTAAAATTTTATTTGTTACTCAATATATATAGATAGCATTGTTATAAAAAAATCCCACCGAAATGACAATTAAAAATCTCTTGTTGAAATTCACCCAACTGATAATATAATTGCCGAACAGGATAAAGGTAGGGGCACCATCCTGGTATTGCTCGACTACTCACGGGCGTTTGACAGTATAAGTGTGCCTTTACTTTTATCTAAGTTATCGTATTATGGGTTTGATTCTCATGCTGTTAAATGGTTCGACAGATACCTAAGTAGAAGACATCAGTCAGTCAAACTGCTAAAAGAAGACGGTACATATGAAATCTCTCACCCAAAGCATCCTGATGTCATTATGCGGTGCAAATACCATCTTTATGCTGATGACGTTCAACTATATATATCTATGGATCCAGATAATGTGGATGGGGCGGTGAAAGCACTAAATGATGACCTTGCAAGTTGGTCGTCTAACAATTTTCTTCAATTGAATCCTACTAAATCTAAATATCTGATTCTAGGAACAAAGAATCAAATTGAAAAAATTAAAAACAGTTATACTTTAATACTTCTATTTAAGTACTTGGCACAGATATAGATCGCGTCCACAAAGCTAAAAATTTGGGCATAATTTTGGACAGTGAACTTAGATTCGAAGATCATATAAAAAATATTGTAAAGAACTGCTTATTCAGATTAAAGATTCTTTATAAAGTTCGTAAATACTTGACCGTAAAAGCTCGGATAATTATATGCGAGTCATTTATACTTTCAAGGCTGAATTATTGTGATGTACTGTATGGTCCTCGACTTCTTTATAGGACTCGTAAGATGATTCAACGAGTCCAAAACGCGTGCTACCGTTTTTGTCTTAATATTCCACCAAGAACTCATGTGTCACCATTCATTAATAACGCAGATTGGTTGAATATGGAATCAAGAAGGCGGCTACATCTTGCAATGCTCATGTTCGACTTAATGAAGCACAAAAAGCCCGAATACCTTTACGGCAAATTAAAGTTTTGTACTTTTCATCATAGATACGGAGCTGGGAGTGCGAGGTCCAACCGACAACCTTTGGTCATGCAATTGCATAAAAGTGTTGTATTTAAGGGCAGTTTTCGTTACCAGGCAACTAAGTGTTGGAATAATATACCTCCTCCAATATGAAATGTTACATCTAAATATACATTCAAAAAACATATAAAATCTGTGTTATTGAAAAATCTAAAATTAGGAATACAGACTTAGTTGCTCTGGTAGCATCCCTCCGTAATTTCATAATGTACATAATTAATTGCTATCAAACAAATAATGAATTGGGTACATTTTTATAAATGGTAATGCTTTGATTTTTAAAGATAATAATCATTTTGTGAACGTTCCGGAAACTATATTATTATTATTTATATTAATTTTTTATGTTTATGTTGTAATGCAACATGATTTAATTATTATTTATCAGTAATTAGCAACAAATTTGGTATTTTTTTTAATTCATAATTTATGAGACACTGATGGTATTGTTGTACGCGTCCCCGTGAATCTCGTGGTGGTGGCTGAAAATCAGTGGTTTGTTCTCCGAGCAAACGTATCGCTGAGCCACTACCTTTTGCTTTTCAACTCTTTGCTTTTGTACCATTAGTTATAGTATTTTTATTTATTATGGTTTATTAAGTGTATTGTGTGTCTTATTGATTCCAATAAAATGATTATCTATCTATCTATCTATCTATCTATCTATCTATCTATCTATTGTTCTTTTCAGTAAAGGGGTTGTTGCACAATTAGTGTATGGAGAGCCGGCTAGGTCACTGAACACCTACCTGAAAGTTGCATTTCTTGGTCGGTATCAATGTCTAATAAGTAAATCTAATAAACCCGTACCCTTTCTATGGTACATTTGGATCAAAATATTGTATTGTAGGCTAGGCGATTTCCGCCAAAATGTCTGACACCCATTATGTCAACTGACCTGACATTGACAGTTACTGCGAGTTTGACGTTGACGCGCTTCATTTGACAGTTCCGATTTCCGGTACGTTCAGAAATGTACTTTTATTAAATACGTGCCTACGCAAAACATTATTTTTTATTATTATTATTTATCTATTTATGTGTATAATATATATGTTTTTGTGTTACAATAATTTATTGCGTGTAACATCTGTTTGGAATATATACTTGAGTTATTTTTCTAAAATGTAATGAAAATATCGAGCATGTTTCAGATTTGCTGTATCATAATTTCTGAACATACTGAACGTTTAGGTAACATGACAGTATCGCCATCTATATATATAAAAGAAAGTCGTGTTTGTTACAACACTTATAACTCGAGAACGGCTGGACCGATTGTCATGGTTTTTGGTTTGTTGGATTTGTTTCCGTCCCGAATAGCAGAATACATCTTAAAAACAATGAAAACTCGATATGTGTAATGAATACTTAATCATTTCAATAGATGCTGATTTGTTTATTACATGACAAACATTTGTTGTCCAATCCTGTCAAATAGTGTAACAACTTTTTTTTTTGGAGCTTATGGCCTGGTTGCTGAGACCTTTAAGCCACAACTTTATTTTTTTCTGAAGACATCAACTGTTATATTTGTTTGTTTTAGACATTAATTTTCGAAAATGATTTATTAATTATTTAATTTTTAATTCCCGAAAATAATACCTAAGATTTATTCTACAGTAAAAACATAAAATCATCGGAAAGGAACGGAAAACAAAAGTGTAAATGTCTTTTTATAGGTTGTCTATGATTTTTCTTGATAAGCTATTCATACGTAGTGGTTATATACTCTTTGAGCTATTGTCTAATAAAATACTTTTTTGTTTCTATCTATATAAATACATTATTTTGTATCATTGTTTTACGTTCATCAAAGCCTAAATTAGTTCAGCTAAAAAGTAACACGACATTCATTGACTGTTAGGCGGTACGAAGTTCGCCGGGTCAGCTAGTTATATGACAAAAAGCTATTTTAAATGTATTTTTGTACACTTACAAGATTATGAAAAATCAAATATATGATGGTCTTAATCGATTTTGGATATTTATTCTGATTTTTGGGAAAGTGTTCATGACCTAGCATGTAATGCAACAAGCTCTTTAAGGACTTTCTCAATTAGTTCATGAATATTGAATAAAATATTAAGTAACTTAACTATTTAATATCTCGTGTAATTATTTAATTCAATATTTTTGAAATTGATATTATAGATCATTAATTCGAAATTGGTATATAAAGTTCAAAAATGCATTACGCTCGGGTAATTTAATTTCACACAGTGCCAGCACATCGAATGGACAAGTGTCATATTGACAACCCACCCTTTCATTGTTATCGTCGACTCGATCATACGTATAGAGCTATTTCGTTCGGTAAAGAAATGACTGTGGTTTCCAAACTTCTACGGTGAATTGTGAAGGATTCGCAAGAAAATGGTTATTAGTTAAAAAATATTGGAAAAGGTGGACTAACAAATTTTAATTGTACTTTTAAATGTAAAATAGAATGTATAGTATAGTTAAAGATGTAATCTGTATTGTAATTTGTAAAATAGCCCATCAGGCTAGGTAGGGAGCAATACTAAACTGGGTATTTTTCATTGTTATCTTCCCAGCATTGGTTATTCCGAAACGACAAACAAGGAAAATTAAATAAAAGCTTGGAACAATAAATAAACTACCCGCAGGGCAGCTTGTGGCGAGCTGTTGGAGAGTAACGACACCACGGACCCGAGTGCTCCAGAGAGCCGGTCAGAACCGGGGTGAAAAGACCCTTGATTCTCAATATATATATATATATATATACCTAATAACTACTGTTTTGTTTTTATCTTTCATCTTTTTCCCCACTGAAAAAGTTTGAAGACCACTTCGCAAACTGATGACGTATTCTTGTTCCACCTACGTCACCAGCTGTTACGGGTAGAGAATACCAGGCGAAGTATATTATTATACCATGATTTGAAGGAAGTAGTTTTTTTTAATACGTCATAAATCGTAAACCACAATTTACCTTTCATCTATAGCAATATATAGTATGGACGTACGGAACCCTTCATGTACAAGTCTGACTCGCACTTACATTTTAAAACTCGTGGTATATTTTAAATTGAATGATTCCAAAAGCTTAATAAAGGTATTAAATCAGACTTGAATTTCGTGCGACATTTTAAAGTTATTTTTTTACACGTTGGGTTACATTATTTAAGTTTGCGTAAGAATTCCCAATTTTTTAGAAAATATAATATAGCTTGTGTTACTCGGGGATAGTGTAGATTTTCAACGGTGTAAGAATTTTTTAAATCGGGCCAGTAGTTTCGGATAGTTCGATGCAAACAAACAATTAAATCTTTCCTCTTTATTATATTAGTTTAGATATTATTTAAGAGCTATGCGGTGGAGCATGAATCTTCTTCCATTGAGGGAATCAGCACCTAACATCACTAAACCTATAGTTTTTCAAATCATCGCTCTCATAAAATACCATTTAATTGATTTATTAGGTATTCGTAAACGTCGTGTCGTGTCAGCGAAAAATTATATTGTTTTCGGCAGATATAATTGAAATTTGTTTTTCTTACCAAAGACAAATTTCTTTTAAACATAAATGAAAAATCAGCATGAAATTGGACTGATACTCCATGACAAAAACATAAAGGCTACAAAACTCAAAGCAGTAAAAACAAAATATGTCTATAAGTCAAAATTACAAAAGCATTGCAAAAGATCAATTCAATCTATTCAAAAATGCGCCCGTTTGGAAGCGCTCGCGCAAAACATTCCTAATGTGACTGTTAACTTCAATAATTGGTCAAGTGCGTGTCGGGCCACGCACAGTGTAGGGTTCCGTTGCGAATGCCAATTTTGAGTGTATGCCACTAAAAACTAATTTTCTATTGAATTTGAATGAAATCTTCTTTTTCAGAATACATTTTATAAGTCGATCGCTTATAAAATTTGTAAACGCTGCTTGGCTTGGATAGTTTTCCTTTAGAATTCGTTATATTATAGCTGTAAATTTTTTCACGTGTTCATATGTAACCGTTTAGCAGATAGAAGGGGAGGACAAGTGACTATAACAAATTTTGCTTCTCGAAAAAAAGTGCTCACAAGCTCACAATATTTTTGAAAGATCAACGAAAACTCTCACGATGGGTTACTAAAGAAAAAAAATACTCGCACGTTACTTGTGTCGAAGACACCCTAAAAAAAATTAAGATTTCATTTGTCCACTTTTTTAGCATAATCAAAATACATACTCATACCATGCTTTTAAGTACTTATAGTCTCTGAATAAAACCGTGGACGGACAGACAGACAAACAGACTGACATAGCAAAACTATAAGGGTTCCTTGTTAACTACGGAACCCTAAAAAGGCGTCTCCTACTCGTTCCGCTAGGAGATCGATCAAAATCGTTAAAAACAAAATAGAACTATGTTACTTTTTGGTCTTCTTCATCAGTTCTATCTAATGAACTACGCAATTAATGACGAATTTCTGGCAGTAATATAAATCTGGAGTTTCATCGCCTCCGTTTTCCACACTAGCAGACAAATAGTCTCTGTGACTGAACTCGCGATCTCCATATCACGGCAACCCCTTGACCGATTTGGTTCATGTTTCAACTTAACAATTTTATTGGCTATATCTACATGAAGCTCCGATCAAAGATACTCAAGTTATCGTCGAACAAACAAACAAACGGCGGATTGCTCAAGTGCACTCGGTGAACTTCGCTCGCTTCTCTCACTTGTTCAATTATAACTGTAAAAGAAAAAATTACTGTATTGTATATCACCTGACAGATTCCATTTCTTCTAAAATTGTTCATTTCCTTTTTATTTTTATTGTCTCTTCGTTCCGAATCAGGGAGCCACGGGTTCGGTACAATGTATTTTTTTTCACCACACTATACAAAACAAAAGTATTATATTAATCATTTCAATTCAATGAATAAATGAGTGTTATATTAAAAATTGCATATGTAAATGCTTTTAGTTGTTTTTTTGTATGTACCTATACGGCGTATCATACTGTGAGTATGCAACAATGTTTTAAATAGACGAAAGTCTCACGAAGTGGATACAATATTATCCAAAACGGTGTGTCCAGTTTGTAATTTAACCCATAAATGACTTAGGCACGTCCTAATGACATTAACAACGACCTTTTATGTACCCACGTACTGGAGTAGACTCCACATATCACAGACTTGTTCCGTTCATCATATTATATGCTACCACTGTCACCTCAACACCTCACATTAGTCGCTTGCTAGCATTTACGCGCTTAAAGGCTAAATATAAAGGAATATATCGGCAAGTAACTAGATTTCATTGTTTGAAAATTAATACGGACTGTAAAATTCCCGCCGCCATCATGAATGAAATTAATGTTTTGGACCATGACGTTTGTAAATCAATTGAATGATTCGTCATACACTAAAGAACAAAAGGTAAATTTAGACATCAAAATCATGCCTACATTTCACTTTCTTCATGGAAGCATCGAAAAAAAATTAGTTTTCTACTCAGTTTTTAATGTTTGTAAAACGTTTCGTCTTCTGTCGGTCTCATGCACAAAAAGTTAGCGTACTGTCGGTATAGCGTTCACCGGGATTTCGTCTGTCGGCATTGAGTGGTAGACTCAAATCTAACCCGCATAATGTTCTT
Organism: Acrobasis consociella; assembly: GCA_963555685.1. Taxonomy (NCBI): domain Eukaryota; kingdom Metazoa; phylum Arthropoda; class Insecta; order Lepidoptera; family Pyralidae; genus Acrobasis; species Acrobasis consociella. The sequence goes on from OY743127.1 coordinate 7,301,278, forward strand.
GTTTTAAGACTCTTACAATTTATAATTGGGAAAGAAAGAAATGTTGGAACAACATAGACATTTTCATGAGTGGATGGCAGCACATTGCTAAAAATAACGGTACAAACAGGGGGAGGCTTTTGTCTCGCAGTAGGGCACAACAAACAAGCTAGGTAAAAAAAAATCCATTCACCACTGATACTGACAGACTGACTTATTGACATTATAATTTATTTGACCTGTTCCCAACTAGGGGATTTTTATAATTTGCCAAAAAAGACCTTTACCAATTATAATTACTCTTACAAATTTCATAACTCATAAACTTGGCTCTACCTGAGTGTTCAAACTTCTCTTGATTACTAGAGGGCTCCACAATAAAACACACACACTCCTTTTTACGGATGTATTTACCACTGCTGTGGTACAAAAAAGCGACCGAATCTCAATAGTCAAGCAAACAGTATAAGAAATATTAGAAAAGAAACCATATCGCGTTTTAAGTTTTTGACAACGACATCTATTGGTGGCCGAGTACACTAAAAATGGTCCGTGTCGAAGTCGACATTGAGTATAAACTGGTGATTGTTTATATAAATTTCAACATCCCGCCCACCAAGGACTTGTCCTTCAAATTTAACATTTTACACAAATAATATAATAATTAATTAACAACCAATATGAAAGTTAAGATGCGGGTGATGACAAACTTACAAACTATGCTATAGTACCGCCCACCGTGATAGATTACTACAAAATAATCCAAGAGTTATTGCACGACAAAAACATAAAAATTAACCGCCCACCGTAACATGTGGTGGAACAACTAAATAATTAATCTATAGAAATGCTTTAAAATTGAGAAACCCTTTTTTGCAGTAACAGAATCGACAAAAGAATTTTCAGTATACAAATGTCTAACAAAACCAGAACTACTCGTGCTTACTTAGGCAGAAAACAAAGTTTATTAATTGGACGTTTCAACAATTTGTCCTTGCATTTTATGGTAACCACACGAGTGACATTATCTTTGCCTTGATGCTTTTGAATGATTCTACCTAGGATCCATTTAGTTGGAGGCAAATTATCATCTTTAACAATTACAACATCATCAACATCGGGTTCAGATCTTTTAGTTGTCTATTTATATCTCTTATCTATATTTAACAATTAGTCTTTGGACCATCTGTGCCAAAAATCATTTGACATCTTTTGAACTAATTTCCATCTTCTATTCAAGGTTACATTTTCAGTCAGATCCGTGTAATATTCGTCACATACATTAACGAGAGGTTCGTTTAGAAAATGGCCGGGTGTCAAGGGGAGATGGTCGACCGAATGGTCACTTAACTGACTCAGTGGTCGTGAATTGAGACAAGCCTCGATTTGTACTAAAACCGTGGTCATTTCCTCATAGGTCAGAGTATGATCACCTATCTCCTTCTTTAAATGTGTCTTTGTCGAGCGCACACCTGCCTTCCAAATTCCTCCAAAATTTGGACTCAGGGGCGGAATGTAAAATTTTGTCCCTTCCATAGTCAATATTTCCGCAATCTCTAGAGGTATTTTAGATTTTGTTGTGTCGAAAATTTCTCTGAACTCTTTGTCGGCACGGCAAATTTGTGCAACGACCGCGACGACCAACGAACCTACGAAAAGTGAGGTTAAATCAGATACTGCTTCTATATGGATGGCGCGAGTCACCATGCAAACAAATAGGCAAATATAGCCTTTGTAAGATTTAGCTCCCCTAGCAGGAGAGAATCGCAGATTTATGGGGCCCGCGTAGTCAACGCCTGATGATTTAAAAACCTTACGTTGCAAACAAACTTTTGGCAACTGACCCATTAGTGGGGTGACTTTGCGTTGCGAATACCTTATACATGTGATACAACGTCGAAAATATTTTTTAACTAATTGACTAGCATGTATTATCCAAAATTTACCACTAAGGTAACTGAGCATAGCTTAAGGTCCACCATGCATCGTTGAGTTATGAGCGTCCTCTACAATCACCTGGGTAAGATGACTTATCTCAGGCATTATTTAGGGATGTTTCTCGTCATAACTCAACTTTGATAAGACGATTCGACCACCTACTCTCAATAGCCCCATTTCATCTAAAAAAGGGTTGAGAGCGTTTAGTGAATTTTTCTTGGGGACATGACCACTAACTTTAGTTGCGTGATTTCTTCTTTGAAATTTAGATCCTGTACTTTCTTGACACAACTCAATAGAGAATTTTTCATTTCTTTCGCTGTGATGAATTCTGGATACTTCTTCATTTCGTGAACCTTCAATTTTAAGTTCAAAATTCTTCTCTCGTATGACACAATTCTTAACGTTTTCTTTAACGATGAATATTAACTCCAAAATAAATTATTTTCTTCTACTTTTAAGAGTTGAGTTTCATCCTCTTTCTTTAATGCAACTAAAGTCTTGATTTCTTGTGCTTTGCTTGCTCTCATTTCTTCTTGTGTGGTATAATCTAATTTTAGAAAAATCAATGGTTGGTTCATGGAGAAATGTTGGCCCATTCCACCACAGCATCTCATTTTTAAGATCAGAAAGTAGGTTGTAGTCCCCTAGAGGCGCAATCCGAGGGGTTAAATTTTGTACCAACATGATTAAATTGACTACATTCTAAAATGTTGAGAATTTCCGATACTCTATTGCTGACGAAAGTGGTCTATCTTGATGGCAATCCACGAAGCCATGCCAAAACAATGGTTGAATCAGACCATGCGTAAAGCTTTTCTTTAGGCACATCCATAACTTGTGCCACTTTGTACAGCAATTTAGTAGCTAAAGCCGCACCACATAATTCTAATCGTGGAATTGATAACTGCTTCTCTATCGGTGCAACTTTCGTTTTTGAGGCTAGAAGGTGTACGTGAACTTCGCCTTTCTCGTTTATTGACCGAAAGTACACTTCTCCAGCGTAAGCTGTTTGAGAAACGTCTACAAATGCGTGCAGCTCATTCTTGCAATCTTGAGTAAAAATTTAGCCACCTTGAAATGAATATAGTTTTCAGCTCAGCAAGTTGAGATCTGTATTTGAGCCATTCACGTTCCAAATCTTCAGGCAGGTCATCGTCCCAAGATAACCCAGACTTCCACAATTTTTGAATAAAAACCTTGGCAGTAACGACCACGGGAGCAATCCAACCCATTGGGTCGTATAACCGAGCAATGTCAGACAACACTTGACGCTTTGTTGGTGATTAAATAACTTCAGGTTATTCTGCAGTATATTGAAACTGATCAGAATCTTTGTTCCAACAAATGCCTAGAACTTTTACCATGTTGTCTGCTTTAATTGGAATTGATGGAGCTGCATTCTGATTGTCTTGACCGATGAGCTGAAGCAAAGCTCTACTGTTGCTACTCAATTTTTTAGCTGAAAACCTCCTGCCTTCATTAGCTTGTTCATTTCAGTGTAAATGTTGATGGCTTCCTCTTTAGTTTGACAGCACGTCATGAGATCATCTAAATAAAAGTCCCGCAGCGTGATTTCCGATGCGGTTGGATATTTGAGGTGCTCGTCGTCCGCTAAACATTGCAGTGATTTTACAGCCGTGAGGAGCACATGCCGTTCCAAAGGCGAGTGTAAGCAACTTGTATTGACCCAGAGGTTCGTCTGAGTTAAATCTCCATAGTATTAATTAGAAGCGCGTGTCCTCATCATGTACGCGTACCTGCCGATACATTTTAACTATATCTACAACGATGCATATGGGATAGCTTCGCCATCTGATTAAAATATGTCTCAAATCCTGTTGACGTTTGGGACCGACAAGGAGGTTATAATTTAACGACACGCCGTTCAAGCCTTTACAGGAGGCGTCGAAAATAACACGCAGCTTCGTAGTCTCATTGTCTTCCCTTACGACTAGTTGGGGAGTTATACGCCAACACCAATATTTTTCGGATTAAAGAGTAAGCCTTGGCGCACTTGTTTCTTAGGTAGACTGGTGTGGAAAACGCCCGGGAGGTAGCGGGTAACACCCCGCTGGGGGGTAGGGGGAGGGGGTGAAGTTTTCTTACTCCACGCGCACTGTGACTCGTCATAACTGCTAACTTAAAGCTACTAGGGCAAGTTCGGTATCGTTTCTAGTTAAATATAGGACGGTCGATTGATTTCTGAAACAAAAAAAGAGCATTTCGATACAAAAAAAAATTAATGACATTCAAAAATAAAAAAATAAAGAGTCTAAATTTTTTTTCTTAACCCTAGACAACTAACCTTTGTTCATACCCCTTAAATAAAAAAATAAAAATAAAAATATTTTTATTTCGACCAACTAGAGATCATAATTACATTTGTGTTATTAAAACCCAACCATTCGTCGTATCGACGAATAATATTCGATGTGGCTTATTGTATTTTTTTAAATATATTCTATTAATTGATGGTAATAAAAGCAATAAATAGGCACTAATTAATTAAATAAAACATTAAATTTACATTTTCATACTCAAATATTGATTTTACACTCTATATACTACGACATTAGTTTTTTGTGATCAAATTAGACGCTTAGTTAGAAAAAAATAAATTAAAAAAAATTTTTTTCTTTGGCAAACGTAAACGAAAACATAAAAGACATAAGATATCAATTAATTTGGGGCACATTTGAAACAAAAATCAACTTTGTTTTCACCATAAATGCAGTGTTGCATTTGGAGTAATAAGATTTTGTCATGCGTCTTTTTTTGTACGAACATACATGCCAAATTTTCTTTTTCTTACATTTGGAGCTTCAAAAGGTAGGAGGTTAGTTACTTAGGCCTACGAGTCCTAGCCCAAACGTAACTGTTCCGACTCCGGATGTTGTTTACTATTATATTTATATTATACCTTTTGTTATTGTATCGGGCTATTAATTTTTTCCAGGCAGCGTCATAATTTAAGTCAGTGGTGGGAATTTTTTTTATAAGAACTTTGGCTTCGCCTGATAAAGTACTTTTAAGGTAGTTCAGTTTCTCCACATCAGACAAACTACGGTTTTCGTGAATAAGCAAAGTAAAAAGATTAAAATATTGTTTCCAGTCTTCATATTTACCACTGAATTTTGGTAATTTGACTTCACTCGACTTAGATTTTTCTCCCACGTACTGAACTTGCGATCTCGTTTGAGTTTCCTCACGAATAGCCATGCCACGAAGAACCTCCTTTAAACAACCCTTGTATTGTGTGTCATTATCATCATCATCATTTCAGCCGCATAACGTCCACTGCTGGACATAGGCCTCACTTAAAGATTTCCAAAATTGTATTTATTTTCAAGATTTGTATTGTGTGTAAGTTTCTTCAAATGTGTCGTGTATTCCCTTCGTAAAGTATTCCTGATTGTTGAGATCTTCTACAGTTGCTAAAGCATACATGTTGTAATGTTCTTCTTTGAATTCTTTCCATAATGCTTCAACAGTTTTCAATCTTGTTTCTAAGTATCCTCGTGTGATTCTTTCCTTTGGACTTTTTCTATAATTACTCTCTGCTTTCAATAACTTGGCAAGCCTTTCCCTTTGAATAACTATTGACTTAGTTACACTCATGACGACAATTTAAATTCCCAAGTCGATGATAAAATGTTCGTCCAAATTCTATGTTCATGAAATGCTCGTTGAAAATTATACAAGCCGATCGAATATTGAACGATTTTTTTTAAGTAGATGGATTATTCGACGATATTTTTCTAAGTCTTTTTAACACTTAACACTTGTAAAATTTTTGGGCATAGATTCCCCGTCTGAAGGTCTGAACACTTTTTAGCGAATTATTCTGCGAAGTTAATGAATTTACTTTGAAATTTTACAAGTTCAAATTATTACACATTATTATATCATACACGTTTTAAGTTTTTGACAACGCCATCTATCGGTGGCCGAGTACACTAAAAATGGTTCGTGTCGAAGTTGACATTGAGTATGAACTGGTGATTGTTTCTATGAATTTCAACACTGAGGCATCTCCGGCCCAAAGGCCAAAAAGGTCAAGCTCTCTGTACCTTTCTGTACTACTCTCGTGTTTAGTCTATGAGAATAAAGTATGAATGAATGAGAATGACACTTAGCGCTTTGGTTTTAAGGGATGGCTTAAAAGTGGCCTTAACGCTGCAGCGAGATAAGCGTCAATTACCAGAAAGACATGGCCGATATTGAAAACAGCTGGTCTAGTAGTAGGTATATATTATGTCGATGGAGACTTACAATAAATTTTAAAATTTCTTTATGTAATACACCTTTGTACAGATTCAGACATGTAGATTTTAAAATACACAATTGTATCTGTTAAATTTAAAAACTACTCAAGTTAAGAGTTTCGTGAGGATGACAGTTCGCTTTAGTTTCTCTTTTGTTACTTGTAAAAGAATAATTTTCCAGTTTACTTTAATTGAATTTCACATGAACGTGTGATCAAACCAGCTGAAGGAATAACATAAATAATAGTGTTTCCAGCACAATAGAGTGATTAATAAAATAAAACATTTGTCATCGTCATACCTTCGTCTTCAATTTTCCGTCAGACCAAACAAAACCTCATTCATTCTACATTCAAATTACTCGTGTTCTATTACGTGCTAGTTTCTCATTCGTACTCTACTTACTTTCTGACCTCTTTCGACAGACATCTAGATTTAAGTTTTGTCGAACTAAAGTATGAATCCAAATATTATTTATTCAACCTTCGCATGCACTTATTTTCGAGCTTACCAATTCCCCGACAGAGCCGTGGTGTTTCTCATATTCAGTAATACAACCGTCGGCTGTAGGATCCACTCTCCTTACTAGATATCCGAGATCGTCAACATTCCCTATGGAATCAACACCTATCAAAAACATAAACATTATTAAGGTTATTTTCCAAAAAGTAAATAATATATTTTGCCTGTAATGAATAAGCAACTGACCGCCTACCATTTTCTCATTTTCACTATCACCAACAGACAAAAGTTCATCCAAAATACAATATTTACTGTTAAGGTTGAGTCATCAGACTCTAAATCGAAATTCTTTATCTTCAAATATTTCGATCACTAAATAATTGTCATTTTGTTATTGATTTCAAAGTATGTAAGTGACATCAAAAACTTACAGTTAGATTTAACAGCGCTTTCTAAACGGCAGAACTTTTTTTAAACTCAAACAATCATTTCGACTCTCAAAACATGACAGTTAGATAAAATGTGCGTAAATATGTATGTAATACTTTATTTCTAAAGCAAAGTCTTCAAGATCTTCTTCAGCTCTAATGATTCGTACAGTTAATAAATAAATAGATATACTTAAACACACAGATAAAGCTAGCTTCAAAATAAGTACGAGACTTGTGTTATGAGCTACCTCCTCGATACTATTTAAAAAATACTATATTTAATATAAATAGGCATATAGAAAAAACATCCAAGACCCGTATCAGTCAGATATGGCATGATGACTACTAGGCCACAACAGAGGTCATCATATTAGAGATTAATAGAAAGGCAAATAAATACTTACACAGCATGTATTTACTGATAATCTTTGTTAGATTGTAATGCCGATAAGCATTATAACACAATGTCTTCGGTTGTATGAGCACTGGAGAGTAAAGCAAATATTTTTCGTTCATATCCGTGTCGTCTCCTGGCTGAAGAACGAAAACATAATTTTATTTGAAGTGAAAACTTATTTAGGCGCGTTGGGCATGCACGGAAATCTGTATATATAAAAGAAAAAACTGAATTACTGACTAATATATCAACGCACAGCCCAAACCGCTAGGCCTAGAGACTCCAAATTTAGCACATACTGGGGATGAAATAGGGTGACCTACCTAGGCCATGTTTTAGCGTTCCGTCGCTCTCTCTCTCGCTCTAGTTAATTAAGGGAACGGGAATGGGAACGAGAATGGGAACGTGAATGGGAACGGGAAAAAGAATGGAAACGGGAGCGGGAAAAAAGAAACTGACTTGTTGGTGACTGACTGATATGTGAACTCAGTATAAACCGCTGAATCTAGAGACTTCAAATTTGGCACATAGCTTCCTAATGAGGTCTAGAGATACACTAAGGAAGGATTTTTCAAAACTTACCCCCTAAAGGGGTGACACGGGGTTCAATGTTTGTATGTAGAATCAAGATTAGTGAGACCATTTTATTCAAAACTTCGCAGGAGTACTTACTCTTGGCGGTATATCAGTAAATACGTGTTTCAGGATTTTTCAAAATACAACCCCTTGAAGGGATGAAATGGGGTGACCTACTACTTAGGCCATGCTGAAGCGTTCCGTCACTCTCACGCTCTATCGAATGATGGGAACTGAAACGGGAAAAAAAAGAAACTGACTGATTGGTGACTGACTGATATATCAACGCACAGCCCAAACCACTGGGTCTAGAGACTCCAATTTTGGTTCCTTAGAAAATATTTTTAAAACTCATTCCTTAAAGGGGTGAAACGGGGTCCAAAGTATTTATGGAAAAACAAGATTAGTTAGACAATTTTATTCGAAATTTTGCAGGAGTTCTCTGGCGGTTAATGAGTAAGTAAGTGTTTCAGGATTTACAAAACTTAACCTCTAGAGAGATGAAATGGGGTGACCTACTACCTAGGCCATGCTGAAGCGTTCCGTTGCTCAAGTCAATTCGTCGGGAAAGGGAAATTTTTAATATCCCCTTAAATCCTTACACTATATTTAAACAGTTTAACATAATAATTCATATGTTATAACTAGACTGATAACAAAAAAAAAAAAAAAAACAATTAAAAATCCTATCAGAACCATTTTTGACTTTTACGCGTATGAAGTCACGGGTTACAGCTTTTGCATGGAATTTTTGCACGGAAAGCATTTTTTGGGATGGGGTAAAACCACTGAACTCGCGATACTGTTACCGACACCTCTGATGACACCCTCTAAATAAAAAATATGCCAATGTAATAAGTTTTAGAGACGCCTGTGTCAAGCAGCCCAATCGGGCTGCTCCGGAATTGATCGGAGACACTCTTTTATCTCGCTGTTGTCTCGTATCGCTGAAAGCGTTTTGTTATCCTGGCTTATATTGTGGCACAAAAGTGGCACACGAAAATTGGATTTTTATTATTATAAACAGTGTTCTGTCATTAGTTTTCATACCTTGGAAAGATAGTATCATTCTGCAATACGGATCGTTAGCAACAAAAAATAATAGTCGTAAGAAAAACACGTTATACAAGTAAATAAAGTTAGACTCACATTTTTTTTATCATCAATACATATACATATAATAAAAGAGTAGGAACCGCGTGTCTGTACATTTGATGAAAATTACAAAAAATGGATGTGGGTGATAAGAAAAGAGTAACAGAACACAAAAAAGATTTTTTGGATTTTTTTGTCTGTCTGTCTGTCTGTCTGTCTGTATGTACTCGCTAATCTTTAAAACTACTGAACAGATTTTTACACAGTTTTCACTAAAAGATAAAGCTTATCCCTGAGCAACATATAGGCTTTGTTTCATCGAAATCTGTTGTCAGATAAAAAAGTTATCATCATTTAAAGTTTAAAGGTAATTTTTCTATGGGCATTTGTCTGTTAGTACACGCCAATCTCAGGAAATACTGGACAGATTCGAACGAAACTTTTTTTGTTATGTAGCTGTTAAGCCTGAGCAACATATAGGCTAGGGGTTTTTGGCGGGAAGTCAAGGGGTCCAGTTGGAGTTTGCTTTAAATTGTTTTGCAAATTGATTCTAGTGGACTTTATAATATGAAATTGGTGTAGTTTGGTGTTATAAATGCTCATTCTCATGGACAATATGTGAAATGTTTAAAGTGGACAGTCATAGTGCGGTTGTAGTGATATTTATTTGCGGACTGCGGTGGGCGTCTTTGGGCGCCGTCCGTCACTCAATCGGCTATGAAAACCAGTGGACTCGTATAGATTTGTCGCCAGAAGCTCTCGTGAAGCAATCAAAGGACCTATACCAACCTTTGATTTATAGTTAAGGGTTTAGGATTAGAAATAAAGAAGAGATATTACTACACACTGGCAAAATAAGCTTCAACGAAGTTTGACCGCCATAATCAAGAAAAGAAAAAAAAACATATAGGCTATAATTGATTTTGGATAATGGAACACCTGATGCAGAGCCTTAATGGTCCAGTTAAACGACAAGAAATATAAAAATGACGCATTAGCAAAAGTTGTTTAGCCCGCTGAGCACTTTTAGTTGAGTTATAAAAATCAACGATCTGGAACACCTGATGCAGAACCATATTGGTCCAGCTAAACTATAAGAAATATAAAATGACGCCTTAGCCAAAGTAGTTCAGCCTGATGAGCATTTTTTGTTGAGATATAAAAATTGAAGATCTGGAACACATGATGTAGGACCATAATGGTCCAGCTAAATTATAAGAAATATAAAAAAGGACGCCTTAGCAAAAGTAGTTCAGCCTGATGAATTTTTTTTGTTGAGATATAAAAATCGAAGATCTGGAACTGCTGATGCAAAAACTTAATGGTTCAGCTTAACTTTAAGAAATATAAAAATGGCGCCTTAGCAAAAATAGTTCAGCCTGATGATCATTTTTTTGTTGAGATATAAAAATTGAAGATCTCGAACACCTGATGCAAAACCTTAATGGTTCAGCTTAACAACAAGAAACATAAAAATGACGCTTTAGCAAAAGTTGTTTAGCCTGCTGAGCATTTTTTGTTGAATTATAAAAATCGAAGACCTGGATCACCTGATGCAGAACCATAATGGTCCAGCTAAACTATAAAAAATTTAAAATGACGCCTTAGGCAAAGTAGTTTAGCCTGATGAGTATTTTTTGTTGAGGTATAAAAATCGAAGTCTGGAACACTTAATTCAGAAACATAATGGTCTCTACGTATAGTAAAACAGTAAAAAAAATGTATCTGTACATTGAATATATTTAAAAAAAATAGGGCGATGGAGACTGTAATATAGTAAAAAATAAAATAAAAAATCTGTCTGTTTGTACACGCTAGTCTCCGGAAATATTGGATGGATTTGAATGAAACTTTTTTATCAACATATAGGCTATAATTTATTTTGGAAAATGTAACACATGATACAGAACCATAATGGTCCAGCTAAACTATAATAAGAAATATAAAAATGACGTCTTAGCAAAAGTTATTCAGCCTGATGAACTTTTATTTTTGAGGTATAAAACTCGAAGATCTGGAACACCTGATGCAAAAATAGAATAGTCCAGCTGAACTGTTAGAAATATACATTAATGACGCATTAGCAAAAGTTATTTATAAACGAAGTTAAGTTATAAACGAAGCTTCAATTATTTCCGAAACATCTCATGATGCAAAAACTAAGAGTGTCTTCAAGTATCAATCACAATTGGAGAGTGCACATAAAGAAATATCCAGTCTAGTTATAGAGAATAAAAAGTTAAAATGCAGAAACGATGAGTTATATAAAATAAATACAAATTTGCAAGGTAAGTATGACTTAATAAAAGCCAATACATATAGTACTTCTAAAACACGTACGCGTAAATCAACCGACATACCCACACATAGTCAAGTAGGAAAGACAAACTTACAAAAATCATGCTCAACCAGAATGTGCATACTCAGCACAAATAAACACAATATATTACCTCTATTGCAACAGATACCTTTAGAAACTATAATGTTTGTCACTACATTAAACCAAATACCAATATTGATGTGTTCATGTCAGGTGTAGAATCTAAACTGACTAACTTTACAAAAAATGATTATTGTGTTATAATGATAGGAGACGAAGACTTTTGAACAACGAATAACTATTTTAATATTATCTATTTAATACGTGAAACCTTGGGAAACCTCAAACTCACTAATGTCATTATCTGTCTTCCTACATATAAGTATAGTGTATTAAAAAATATGTTCAATTGGAGAGTCGAAAACTTTAATAACCTTTTATACTTAGACATAATGACACATGGACATGCTTATTTATTAGACTGGAACAAGAAAATTAACTTTGATCTTTTCACATTTGATAAAAACACAGGTCGCATAAAGGACTATGGCATGCGAGTAATATTTAAGACTATTTTTGAGCTTGTAGAGGATACCGAATACAATAACAAATATGAAGAAAACTCATCTGATAGTGATTCAATGTTTTTTCGAAAATAAATGTTTGTACATACTGCACCAAAACATTGCAGGATTGTTAGATAAATCAGACACATTTTTAGTACATTTACAAGAACTTGCTGATCGAAAAATAAATATTGATATCGTATGTATAACGGAACATTTCATGATGACAGGATATGAAAAATTTCTAAGCTTACCTAACTTCACATTATCCGCAAATTTTGGTGGGCCTAATATAAAAAGAGGAGGAGCATATATCTTGGTACATAAGCAATACAGATGGAGAGAATTAGTAGACATTAAACAATTCTCCATTTTAAGTATTTTTGAATGTTGTGCTATAGAATTAATTGCTTATAAAATTCTTATTATTTGTGTATTTTTTTCTTTTATAAATTAGAACCAGTTTTGAGATATATTCCAAAATATAAATTTGACAATGTAGTTATTGCTGGTGACTTTAACATTTATATATTAACAGATAGTAATGATAAATTTTAATTTGAAGGCCTATTTTCAAATTATACATACATACATACATACTATCACGTCTTTATCCCTAATGGGGCAGACAGAGCATTTTGGGTCTTGCGGTTCTATGCAGAGCCTAGGGCCGCAAGACCCAAAAGCCACTTTTAGCGTCATGGTGGGCGAGAAGATGGAAAAGCAATCAATACAGTGATGGGTTGCTAGCCGCATCGCCTGTTAACATGATTTGCATTTTTGCCCATTCCCTCGATCGGCTTTTACGATCTGCGTGGGAAGAGAAGCAGCTGGTACATTCTAAGTTTTTTTTATTTCTCCCAGACCAGCATGGGAGTGAATTTTCAAATTATGATTTCCAATAGCTGTAAAAGAAGTAACCAGGCCTGCTAGTAATACATGTCTGGATAATTTTGCTCATAATTTTAAAACCAAATGTGCGACGGAAGTGGTTGAATTTGGAGTGTAGGATCATTCTTTGATATTGATTAATTTACCAGTGAAAAAAAACCGTAATATTAAAATTTTGGTGTAAAACAGTGCAAGATTACAGCGCAGAAAATGTAACAAAGTTTAAAAATTGAATTAAAAACCTAAGTTTCACATAAATTTATATAACTTTCATTTAGCAAAACCGCTAAGCCAAGGTCAAGAACCGGTCATAGCTCGCAAGTGTCAATGCATTAGCGAGAGAAATAGGTGAACACAATATCTTAAGTAAATGGAATTCAGTTAAGATGTTATAAAGACTTGACAATATCGAACCTGTATACTTGATTAGCGAGAGACTTTTTTAGCACTGAACCATTGGGTATAAGAAAAAAATATGTTATATATTAAGAAGATAATATTTTATTTGTTTAATTTTGATAACATTTTGATAATTTATTTGTTTTATATCTTTAATATGCCATTTGCCCAGTGGCTTACCAGACATGTCTGAAAGTTTATAAACCAAAGGAGATTTTTTGATAGTATTTTGCATTTTATAAATTTAGGGGGCAATTTTTTGAAAAATATTTGTCTTTGTCGCTTAAATAAAATATTCGCTTCCAAACAATATCGGCCAACATTGAACTCTGCCGGCTTACGGCAAAGATTATAAGATTGACAGTTACGCTCGTGGGCCGATAGCAAGGATGTATGTACTTTGTTGAAGATAGAAGACAAGTGACCAAGGGACTCCGCATAGCTGCTCTCTTAAATCCTGCTTGATTTGCTTCCTTTAGATACTAAAATGGCATCGTCCTTGGGCTCCTTTAAGAACAAAATTTTAAATTTATTTTCGGAATTCTAGGTTACTTCGAGCTACATAGTTTATATATATATATATAATCAATATATATATATATATATATATATATATAATCAATATATATATATATATATATATATATATATATATATATATATATATATATATATATATATATATATATATATATATAGATATACCGGTGGGCACTTTGCAGATCCATCGTGCCGTACGACTAGTATTTGTTGGTTCCGTTTACATAGTTGGCTCCGGGTGCCTTTTCTAGATCCAATGCTAGTCAGCCATGCGCATGTTGTTCCGACTGGAGCCAAAAGTGTCAACGAGAGTAATAATAATAATTACGTCAATTTTATACAAATCCACCTTTTTGGCATTCAACACTGTTACTTCCGATTCAAATCAACCAATCAGAGAGCACCGTTGACCTCATTGGCTACAATCTGCTAGTAATAATATTATTACAAGCTTCTGTTCAACTTGCAATGTTTATGCAATCAATGTAGTGTTGCCAAACAATAGATATCATTTTTCAATTGAAAAATGACAAACTATCGACAGTGGTTTATCAGTATGGATATCTGTTTTAGAGCAATACTATTGATAACCAACAATACCATAATTGGTATTTATAGTATCGATACGACGAAAATCAAACTATCATGAGTATCGATAGTATGCGTTTCATAAAATATCGACACTATCGATATTTTTTGTAATATCGATAGTATCGATAGTTTATGTATTATTAAAAGCAATACTATCGATAGTTTGTTCGTCATCAGAATCGATAGTATCGATACTATCAGCAGTATCGATAAACAATCAAAAGTATCTCAAGACTCACTGTCGGTTTTATTAAAAATACCGATAGTGAGTCAATTGACTGTCAATAGTAGACTATCGAGCGGCAACACTTATCCAATGCTTATGGAGTAAATGAGCCGTTCTGATGATGGAACCGGAACGAATTCAACAACCCTCAGTACATAAAATAACATAGCCCTTAGATCATTTATTACAGATTAGCCTTACCTGCGTGTTTCCCTCTGCCAAGGTATAAAATCAACTAATCTAATACATTTATAATGTAAGTTGCGTAATCGATTATGATCATTACGTAAATCTGTAAAGTATCGAAAGGACGGTGCAAGTGCTCCGTTAGAATTGCTATGTTAAACAGTTTCCTTGTGTGATAAGTTTTTTATTCTGAGGCCAAACTACTTATTGAAACGAATGAAATAAGCCGAAACTCGATGGAGTTGCGTCGTTTAATTACTGAATTGCATCGACCACCTTCCGTACTCCAAGATCAGACCCTTGGCATCGTCTGCACTAATGTGCTCATTAAGACAATTCAAACGAGTCCTGCTCCATGAGGTTATATTGTTTTATAACTCAGTCCTAGTGAATACCTCCCGGTTCCATCATCAGAACAGCTCATTAACTTCATAATATTGTATTGACAAGTATGCAAAATTTGAGCGAAATCGATTGAGAATAGCTGGTTGGAAATTGACCTACAAGATTTGACCCAAACCAATATTCGTACGTAGATATCTGATACATTGCAAGTTAGTAACTAAAAACAAAAAAATACATATAACCTTCTTAAAGATTGCATAACCTTTCACGGGCAATGTTTTTTATTTTATTAACGTTGTTTTGTATTAAGAAGTAATTCTGAAAAAATGGTATCAATGAGTTTATCTTCTAGTATCGATTACGTAAAAAGAATACAGTCTAGTTTGCGACTAATTTCCATGCCAAACGATTTTCTCGCTTGTTTACTGCCAAACTACAGTAAAAATATTAATAATGGCATGACACAAACTTGCCAAACTAATTTCATTTTTCGATATTATTTTTTCACTATCCTTTGAGCCGAGACTAAATGTATCAATTACATTAGCAAGGTTCGATAATTAAGTTCAAATTTGAAATACAATTAGTCGATGACGAAGGCGCACACGCTACGAAACTGCGCACTTCCCGCGAGACTACCATTTTATGATTTACAACCTTCCTATTTAATTCCTGTGCTTTTGATTTGAATATAGATTAGCCACTCAACTGTCCTAAGAAGTGTTTACATTTTTTGAAAGACGTGTTAATTTGTGACTATCTGATGCCTTTGACCTCGTTTTCGTGGACAAAAAAGCTCGTTAACATTAAAAATAAAAAAAATATTACATTTGAAAATGGAATCCGTTACTTTTATATGATTTTTCATTGTCTTTTCTTCTTTTGGCGCTAATATATTGAACAATATTTTGCGTGATATAGAGAACCGAATCGCTGTGATTGCATTACACAAAGTAGGTTTGAGCCAAATGCAGTTTTTAAAATTCTCCATACGCTTGGTATTAGTCAAATGTTTGTGTACCGACACAGGTATGACACTTCATAGAAACGGAGCAGCATAAATACCTAGTACTACTACAAACGAAACAATCCGTCCGTGCACACGTCAAATGTGTGAGTTGAACAATAAGGGTCGCTACCACAGAATTTGTTGCTTTGCTTACCTGTTTTCACCACTCGGAAATCTATACGATTATCTGTTGCTATACAAGGAACAACTATTGAACAGGTGGATGACATTACCTTCTTGGGAATACAACTGGATAGTGCCCTTACCTGGGAAACACAGGTTGATAAAGTGTGCGGTAAATTGGCAAGCACTAGCTTCGCGCTCAGACGACTATCGGATGTGGTACCTAGAGAGGTGGTGAGGTCTACCTACTTTGCGATAGTGCAGTCTGTCCTGCAGTATGGCCTTGAGGTCTGGGGGTGCGCCGCGGAATGGCAACGAGCGTTTCGTATGCAAAAGCGAGCAGTCCGCGCGATAGTCCACGTATCAGGGCGAACAACCGTCAGACCATACTTTAAAACCCTTGGAATCCTCACGCTGCCATCCCTTTTCATCTTACAGGTAGCCACATATGTCTTTAGTAACCAACACGTGTACCAAAGACCGAGAGATGTGCACGACATTGCGCTCCGCGATGTTGACCGACTGCACCTGATACCACACAGACTAGCTAAGACTGACAGACTGACTCATGTAATGGGGCCGTCTGTCTTTACTAAGTTGCCACCTGATATAAAACAGGCGACTACATTGACAAGCTTTAAAGTCAAGCTAAAAAAGTGGCTTCTTGAGCGTACATTCTACAGTATAGAAGAATTTTATGAATGTCGCTTATAATTCAAATTTGATATGTTAATTTTCATTCGATTATTCTGTAATTATATGATTATTATTAGTTATGTATGTGTATGCGTAATATATTTATTTGTATGTTTAATTTATTTTATTTTATTATTCAATTTTATTTTTGTATGACGTGTAAATACTTTTTATGAATAAATATGATTATGATTATGATTTTAAAATTTACGTTTTTTATTGTTATCCGTGGATAAACAATGATAATGTGCGCAGTTTCTCACCATTATAATTCAATAATCCTAAGTGACTCGCGTAATGTCAACTTGCGACTACCAATAACCCTGTTTTTCTGGCTCTTACACGTCCCAATAACAGGGGAAAGGTTGCGGGGACACCAGATTGCGGGGGACGGTGCGAGTTTCCGTTCTGTATGTAACACTATTATTAATTCTGTGGTACCGGACTATAATAGGTACAATGAGACCTCCTCTTTGTGACAGTAAAAGATCTGGCCGTCCACGTAGTGTTCATATGAAAAAGGTGGTCAAAGCAGTAAGGGAAAGAATTCGAAGAAATCCTGTCCGAAATCAAAAGATTTTAACACAGGAGATGAAGATAGCACCTAGAACCATATCGCTTATTTTAAAACATGACTAAGGACTTGCTGCCTATAAAAGACGAACTGGTAATTTTACAAATGATAATTTAAAAAAGAATAGAGTAGTAAAATCGAAAAATCTACTGAAGCGGTACGCAATGGGTGGTCGCAGAAAAAAATTGTTTACGGATGACCATTTTTTTACCATTGAGCAACATTTTAACAAATAAAATGACTGTAGGTATTTATGCCCCAAGCTCTAAGAAAGCTTCCCAATAAGTCGACAGAGTGCAGCGTGGCATTAGCCGACTTTAGTGATGGTTTGGTGGGGTGTTAGCTATGAAGGAGTGACTGAGCCATGCTTTTGTGAAAAAAGTATCGAAACATCGGCATAAGTGTATCAAGATACCATTCTTGAGAAGGTATTTAAGCCCCTTAACAACACTATGTTCAATAACCAAGAATGGTTCTTCCAGCAAGACTCGGCACCGGGTCACAAAGCTCGGTCAACGCAGTCTTAGTTGGAATCAAACGTTTCCGACTTCATCAGAGCTGAAAACTGGCCGTCGTCTAATCCCAATCTTAATCCGCTGGATTATGTTTTATGGTCAGTTTTAGAGAGTACGGCTTGCTCTAAACGCCATGATAATTTGGAGTCCCCAAAACAATCCATAATATTGGCAGTGAAGAATTTTCCCATGGAAAGAGTGCATGCTTCTATTGGTAACTGACCTCAACGTGTAAAGGGCTGTATTGCAGCCAATGGAAACCATTTCGAATAAGCTTTTTATATTTTAAATTGTTTTATATTTATGTATTAAAAGCGAACAATTTAAGCTTAAGCCGAAAGTAACACAGACACAAAAACAACTTTGTTGCGGATTGTAGGTTAGGTTCATTAGGTTTCCTGTGACCAACACACGAGCGAGCGACTGAAGCTTAGGGCGAAAGTAACACAAACACAAACAACTTTGTCGTGGGTTGTGGGTTAAGTTTGTTAGGTTTCCTGTGACCAACACACGAGCGAGCGAACGACTCAAGCTTAGGACGAAATTAACACAGACACAAAATCAACTTTGTCGTGGAGTGTAGGTTAAGTTATATAACATCCACCCATCTATCCATCCATTTCAGCCGCACAACGTCTACTACTGGACATAGGCCTCTCCCAAAGATTTTCAAAATGACCGATCTAGAGCGAAGTTATATAAAAATATAAGTATAAAAGAAGACTAAATATATTGAGAATTGAAAAAATTTGATTTGATATTATGATATTATTAACATCGAAAAAATTAATGTTATTTGTAAAAAAAATTGTTTTGTTACTATAAAATTCTTCATAATAAATATTGTGAGTATGGAATAAATATTCCGTATAACGAAAATCTATAAAACTTTTGTCTGTAAAAGAATGCACACCCAAACTATGCACACTTCCAACAAGACTACCATTTTATGATTTACAACCTTCGTCCTAATTCCCTGTGCATTAGATTTGAACATAGATTAGTCACTTAACTGTCCTAAGAATTTTTAATTCTTTTAATGATGTATTTATTTGTATTTATACTAATTAATGCCTGTGACTTCGTTCGCGAGCACAAAAATGCTTATCAGACTAAACAACTTTTGCTGTGGCGTCATTTTATTATTTCTCATAGTTTAGCTGAAAATTTATAGTTCTGCATCAGGTGTTGCATTTACCGAAATCAATTATACCCTGTATGTTGCCCAGATTTATACCAAATAAGTTTCATTCAAATCTATCCAGAATTTCCGGAGATTAGTGTGTACAAAAAGGACAAACAAACAGAGAGACATTCTCTTTAAAATTTTACTCTTTCACTGTGTATCTATCTGCTTGTTGTTTCTTTTTGGAAATTTAGTCAATATACAGACAATTTTTTTACTATTATATGTATTGCATAATTTAAATATCGTTGTGTGCGTTTATTTTTCATATTCATAATAGAATTAGGGCTCCATATCTAAACGATGTCAATCTCATCAGAGCCGGTATTTTCTTTTCAAGTTTCAAAAAAATATTCATCCTCCATACAAATGCCACCACCAAGCTACTCAACGTAGCCATGTCGTACTGAAGCCCAAGCCATTCCCCTACTGTTTGTTACCGCTCCCCCTAAGCAATTTTCACGAGGCCACATCACAGGTCAAGTGATGTAAGCCCACAGGGCGAACTGCGTGGCGAGGGCAAACCCCAAGTCATCCACACCAAGTGTTTCTTTTTAATTTTTAGAAATCAAAGATTGCTGCCGAAAGTTACTATTTGCTTGCGATTTGGCTGTAAACCTATATTTTTTGGGCGTAATCCGAATTTGATTTTTTTAATGTCCAAAATCTGGATCTGGCATCTGGATGAAAAAAAAATCATATTCAATCATTACGTCTCGCTGGCACTTCGTAGAGATCTGAAATTTTGTATGTGGAGGTGAAGCACTCCGCTAAACTCGAAATGCAATTATATTTCGTAAACAAAGCGTCTGGACTTCTGAATTTGGAATTTACTGACTCTAAAGAAATTGGTAGGCTTGTATGTTGTGTTTAAAATTATTTGCATAATTGCTTTTGTTGAAAAGTACTTTTTCAATCGTACTATATACCATTAGTACCATTACGCAAGAGCGTAAGGCAAGATAGCAAGTTTCTTTGTGTGCATTAAGTCATAAACATGTTTAAATGTATAAATAATGCGAAACAGTAAGGTTATCATATTCAGTATAAAAATATGAGTTTTTATTATTGTTATGACTTTTTAGACTTATTACTTGCATTAAAAAGCAAGGTAATTCTAAAATATTTCATAAATTTTTTTTAGAAAAAAATTACTGTAGTTTTTTAACAATCACCCAATAGGTTTCAAAGTTGGCAACACTTTTGGAGCTTACAAGGCATAAGATTTAAAAATATATATTGCCATGCCTAAGCTAACCGTTATATTAAATATATACGAAATGGAACCACACAAGCATTGGTTTTAAATAAAATTCGGAGCTATAAAGTATCGATGAGTTCATAAAAGTATATAGGAGCTTAAAACGCACAAGTTTAGTGAATATAAAATCTGCTGGATCAAACCAAGCATTCAAATTTCAGCTATGGCTTAACTCACCGTCAATCACTATATATATATAAAATGGAACAACATACGTATTGGTTTTGAGTAAAATCGGAGGCAGAAAGTACCAAAGAGTTTATACAAAAACATATGATATATATATAAAACGGAACAACACAAGCATGGGTTTTGAATAAAATGTGGACGCAGCAAGTGCGAATTAGTTCGCAAAAAAATAACCGTTACGGATCCAAGTTTTCTCGGAGGTTGAATACAAAAAATGACGAGTAGAACTTTATTTCTACGAATATGTTGGACAGAATCCATTACTAGAATGCGACGTTGCCACACCGATCAAAGAATATGCGAAGGGAGCCAAGTTATTCGCCGCTAAAGGTGGAATCAACTAAGTTTAGGCCCACTGCTGGATCTACGTAGTGCCCAAACGTCTGTTTATATATATATATATATATATATATATAAAAGTATTCTTATATGTAAGTTTATCTTTATATATTTATCTATATTATAAGTTTATATTTTTTGTACAGTACCTATTTGTAAATTTAAATTGTACTTCTTCTACCCCAAACGCATAAAAGTAAACATTCCTCTCAATTACTCGCCAGTTGACTGGAAGAGATTCCTATACAGAATAAGTCCGCCGTTCAATCAATCAATTTAATTATTTGCATAAAATGTAGGTACATCAAGATCTTAAAGTATTATTCTTCCCTTTTACATTTTACCTTCTTGCGTTGGTATGCAAATTTTGTTTGAGTCATATATAATTTCATTAACTATTTAAATAATATTAAATACCGTTGTATGTTTACTTTTCTGATTTGTATCTGTATTCTTTCTTGTGTAAAATAAAGCTTTATAAACAAACTGTCACGTGGTTTGTGAATTAAGTTCGGATCAGAATCCAGATGGTGTGCAAGTTATCAATTCGCGACCGAAAACAAGAAATGAGGGAGTGTAGCCAGTGACTTCAATCACCGCACAATTAATGGCGAATTGTATTTTAGGTACTAGCGTGTCCCAAACTCTGTGATTGTTCTCAATGAATGCAGAGATAGCTGTAGTTATAGTTTTGTTATAACGTTCAACCGTATTAACGTGAGGCGTATAAAATGGAGTACAGTGTGTATTGGAAACTTTATATTTAGATAATAAGTTTTTAAATTGGGCACTTATGAATTATTTACCGTTATCTACAATGACATTTGAAGGAATGCCGTGAACTAAGAAATATAGAATTTGATTGATGAGTAATATTTGACGTAAAATTAGACCCACATGTCTTTTCAGGTTTAATTTTATCAATAAAGTAGTTATAAGCATTTGCTATTTTATCGGGTCTGAATTTTTTTTATCATCAATCTTCAGTCGCGTTACTGGTTCATTTGGTAAAATAAATTTGCCATGTCGTTTTTGATTTATTTTTTGATGTACTTTTTAATAATTATTTTGACTTAGTTTTGTCAACTTAATAATTCTTTAAAGTAAGTTTTGTTAACTTTGTATTCATTTTGTTAACTTTTGTAGGTCTTAATCTGAACGTCCATAGTAGGTTTCTGTTGTTTTGGCTGCATTTTTTTAGCCCTTTGGATATCCATTTTACTTTACGATAAGTATGTATAGTTATTTGTTTAAAAGGAAAACACTGATCATAAAACATTTTAAAAATATCTTTAAAACTTCGATACGCAATGTTAGGGTCTTCAGTTATATACATTTCTGTGGGTGACACAGGGTAGACAAAATTCATGTGTTTGTATGAACGCACGCTACTGTATCTAAGTAACGCAACCACTTCACAAATTGAAATCAGTCAATACTTGAAGATTGAATTTATAAAAATAAAATTCCGGCGTTAACAATAATACTTATCATTGTTAACGCCGGAATCTTAAAAAGTACAACTGTAACACTAAGTTTTTGGTAGAAAGAGTTAATTTATCTGGTACTAAAAAAGTTAAAATCGAAAATTTTGTAGTTAGTACATTTGTGAACTACGTCATCAATATTAGGGTGACAAGTTCATGTGTTTGTATGAACGCACGCTACTGTATCTAAGTAACGCAACCACTTCACACAGTCAGACTGACATATTTAGCATCAGAGAAGTACTCTTCACCCTGTGAAACTAGAGTCAGTCATTTACCTTATCATTACTTTTTCATCACGATAACCAACTTTTCAGGCATCATATCTAAGTTTAACAACACAACCATTTCACGCTGGCAGACCGACAAATTTTGTATCAGAGAGGTACTCTTTGTTCTGTGACACTAGAGTCAGCTGTTTACGTTATTATTTTTTTTCTTTTGTTCACGATAACCAACTTTTCAGGCGCCATATCTAAGTAACGCAACCACTTTACGCAGGCAGACTGACATATTTAGCATCAGAGAGGTGCTCTTCATCCTGTGAAACAAGAGTCAGCCATTTACCTTATCATTTTTTTTTGGTCACGATAACCAACTTTTCAGGCTCCATATCTAAGTAACGCAACCACTTCACGCAGGCAGACCGACATATTTAGCATCAGAGAGGTGCTCTTCATCCTGTGAAACCAGAATCAGCCATTTACCTTATAATTTTCTTTTTTTGTCCAGGTAACTAACTTTTCAGGCGCCCTATCTAAGTAATACAACCATTTCACGCAGGCAGATCGACATATTTAGCATCAGAGAGGTGCTCTTCATTATGTGAAACCAGAATCAGCCATTTACCTTATCATTTTTTTTTTTGGTCACGATAACCAACTTTTCAGGCGCCATATCTAAGTAACGCAACCACTTCACGCAGGCAGACCGACATATTTAGCATCAGAGAGGTGCTCTTCATCCTATGAAACAAGAGTCAGCCATTTACCTTATCATTTTTTTTTTTGGTCACGATAACCAACTTTTCAGGCTCCATATCTAAGTAACGCAACCACTTCACGCAGGCAGACCGACATATTTGGCATCAGAGAGATGCTCTTAATCCTGTGAAACTAGGGTCAGCCATATCTCTTATCATTTTTTTTTGGTCACGATGACCAACTTTTCAGGCGCCATATCTAAGTAACGCAACCACTCCACGCAGGCAGACCAACATATTAAGCATTAGAGAGGTGCTCTTTATTCTATAAAACCAGAGTCAGCCATATCCCTTATTGTAACCAAATTTGTCGTGACCTCCTAATCTAACACACACACATTGTGATTGCTCTTAAAGAAAACATGAAACACATTATCTGACGTTTTTTGGTGGAATGTACGAGTCTAACTTAATTTACTTGTAAAACGTGTTTTTCTAAGGAGCATTGTTCTCTGTTGCAAAACAATCCATACTGCAGCACGATACCATCTTTGCAAGCTAATAACTCATGAATTAACACATTTTACAATAAAAAAATCCAATAACCGTGTGACACAATGTAAGCCCGACTGACCTACTGTCAACGCACCTGCCTACCTAAAAAACGAAAAAACAACCATCGAGGCGACGCGGGCGGTGCAACTGGAGAGGGAAGCGGGGTCCGCGGGGCGTGGGGGGGGGGGGAAAGGAGAATCACGATTCCTTGACAGTTGACAAGCGTTGGATTCGCGATACGGCTTCCATACTGTCTGTACAGCTTCCCAAAATGTACTTGAAATTAAACTCAAGGCGATTTGAATAATTTCTACCAAGTAACACACCAAACAATATGCTTATTTATCAAAAACAAAACATAGCGAGATTTACTTTTTCTACTAGCGCCATCTAGGCGTGACTGGTGTAAACATTGGTGAATATATAGAATGGGTGGCGCTGCAGTTGCAGATGTAAACATTCCGCTCACCATGTACAGCTACGTCCATTACGACAAACTAGAAACTAATATAATGACTTCGAAAAGTAACTAACAATACAAAATCTAACGACAATAAATATTTGCCAGCTAAGACAAACTAACAGTGGACTGTAACGCTATAATAACAAACGCTTTAATAACAAATTTGTCACAAAAATATTTTTGTGAACTAACAAACTATAGAATGCAACAAAACCTACGAATAATAATTCTCTAGAAATGTAACGCTCCTACATTCACCGCTTCGATTCTGATTCCATTTACGCAAAAAAACTAACAGTAATGACAACGAAACACTCAAACACACGCAGAGACAAAGATGCATGTGATAGATTATTTTTAAAATGTTGCCCCCGAACCTTGCGCTAACGACCTTGAAAACACAAAAAAATTAATTTCTCTTTCTGTAAGTGAGATTATTAGAAACCCTCGTACAACTTTTTAGCTAGTATCCTGAAGTTTCATTAGAACCTCGAAAGTCATTGAAATACTATCCGGTTTAGAAACCTTTACAAAAAGAGTCAAAAATGGCCGTTTTTAGTATTTTTTGCAAAGGAAAATTCAGGGTATTTTATTTCAATAATTTTCGAGGTTCTAATGAAACTTAAGGATACTAGCTAAAAAGTTGTACGAGGGTTTCTGATAATCTCACTTACAGAAAGAGAAATTAATTTTTTTGTGTTTTCAAGGTCGTTAGCGCGGGGAGGACCCTTAAGTTTATCTTGATATAAGAGTACTTGTCTTGCTTGGAAATATGGCAACACGCGGAGGTTATTAGATATTGAATTATTTTATTTTAAATGAAAGTCTGTGCAATTGAATTATTTTAAATTTAAGTCATTTAATTATCAACATGTTTGTTTTAGTGGTAAACTAATTTGTTTCATGTTCATAAATAATTCTTGGAGTATTGGCGTAATTAAAAGACATTGTTTCGAAATAGTAAATACCGGAAGTTGCTAATTTATAACGAATGTAATTTTTTTTACTTTATCTATTATGTGTAATTTTTTTAGTAATAGTAGTTTAAATATCTTACTACACATTTAAATGCTATTTTCGTGAAGAAATCTATAATTGATTATTGAATTGGTAAATATGTATTATTTAGTTGCTAAAACGGAAATGACACGTGGGCTCGAAGCAAAAACTATAAAACGGCAGCGCCACAGTTTGTAGTCCTCTTTTCTGCTTGATATCTGGTGCAGTGCAAAAGGGTTAGGTGGCGACTCGTCCCATATAAAACTCGATCCAGGGACCAGTTATCCATTTTCAATTTGAATAGGGGTTAACTCGGACCACATTTTCTTAGACATGGGACGAGTTTACCACTAAATAATAACTAAGGGGTTTACTGGGACCAGGGTCAGCTTACAGTTTAACCCTCATATTCATAAAAAATAACAACTGTTTGCTAAACCTATTTTAGTTAAAACATGTTTCGTCATTTTATCTCTTTTCAATATTTGACATTGCAGAAACGAGACAAAACATATTTGAACTAAAATAGGTTTAGAAATCGTTTGTAATTTTTTTATGAATAAGGGGGTTAAACTTTATTTATTTCGAAAAAAACTTTAATTAATAATTCAAGATACATAAACAACGAAGAAAGTTTTTATTTGTTGATTTAAGTAATAAAGTAAAACTGTAATTTAAGTAATTAAAAATAAAGCATGACGTCACACTTAAGCATGATTTTTACTTAAGTGTGACGTCGCAAGCCCCCACTTCGGAACTTTGATGCACCGTATCTTTGTGAATTTTTACTTTTTTGGTAAACTGAAAAATACGGGTCCATTATTTTTGGACAATCTAAAAGACGGCCTAACTACAATCATACATTTCGGGCCCTGTCGTCACCCCTATTCTTCATAGATTTTCGTATAAAATATGACTGAATTTTTGAATAACAGCGAAGACTATGCAAGTTTAGTATTATTTAGCTAGATGCTTAAGATTTTCACCGAATGTATGTCATGTGTGAGCTATAACAACAAATACTAGGTACAAATATTTTAATAATAACTAATTACTTAATTGTGAAAAAATCTACCTATGATCAAATTAATAGAAAAAAAACATATATGACCATGCTTATGTAGCTATTTAGCAATTAAAAGTAAATTTCAACTGGCTGTTATTAAAAAAATAAGTCAATTTTATACGAAAAATCTATGAAGAATTATTGATATTTTTTATTACTTAAATTACATTTTTACTTCATTACTTAAATATACAAAAAATCTTACTTGGTTGTTTATGTATCTTGAATTATTAACTGAAGTTTTTTTCCAAATAAATAAAGCTTAACCCCCTTATTCATAAAAAAATTACAAACGATTTCTAAACCTAGTTTAGTTCAAATATGTTTTGTCTCGTTTCTGCAATGTCAAATATTGAAAAGAGATAGAATGACGAAACATGTTTTAACTAAAATAGGTTTAGCAAACAGTTGTGATTTTTTATGAATATGAGGGTTAAACTGTAAGCTGACCCTGGTCCCAGTAAACCCCTTAGTTATTATTTAGTGGGAAACTCGTCCCATGTCTAAGAAAATGTGGTCCGAGTTAACCCCTATTCAAATTGAAAATGGATAACTGGTCCCTGGGCCAAGTTTCATATGGGACGAGTCGCCACCTAACCCGTGCAAAAGTGCTTCGAGGTCACGATTTTGGAAATGTAAGTAAAATTTTGTAATTATGCCGCTAGTGATTTAGTGCTGTTAAAATTGTAGAAGTTTAATTTAAATAGGATCTCTTTTCCACGTCTTTTACTTATACCTGTCTTTTTTAGTTGGAATACCATTCTAAGTGCAATTTTATTTAACGGTTTGTTATAATACAAGTAATGATATAATGATGTGGAATTTTATTTAAAAACATATTTAATTTAAAGTTAAGTTTCCATAACACATAAATGGTAATGTGACTCAGTGCCTATTATTTATTTTTAACCCTTTTAATATCTTAACATTATTAGCTAGAATTACTACTATGTCTTATTTACTTAGCTTGTTATACATATATCTTTCATTTACCTTAAGCTTTAACCTACCCGTTTGGATAAATAACCTTAGAGTATTTCATTACCTGTACTAGATAACTTACTTAGCTTTTTATAGATAAGTACAAGTAATTTAGGTGTATACTTAGTATTTTGTTTTAAGTAATAGCTAGCTGATGTAATAAATAAATTTATGTGGTTTTTGTGTTTTCCTTATAAGATCCTATATTTAGTTTTTTCCTATTATTTAATCGAGGCTATTAATTAGATTTTCCACATGATTTAGTTGAGGCTTTTAACTAGGAAATCTATCACATGCGATTGGTTGCGACAAGGTCACGTCGTCGTCGTCGGTGGGGGCGGTACAACGCGTGAATGGTATTATGCAGTACGCTAAAATAAATTAGCTTGTTTAAGCATTATTTTTTTTATTGAATAACTCAAATACTACAATGAAAATCTTACACGTTTAAACGAGCAATTCTTGTATATTTATTTATAAGTATATTTCTGTGATCTAAGAAACGGCTCGAACGATTTCGGTGAAAATTTGTTATATGGGGGTTTCCGGGGGTAAACAATCGATATTAATTAGTCTTATTTCTTTCCACGGAGAATATGATCACTTATTTCGTCCCGCTGGGCGCTATCCGTCTGGCTCAGCGGTTAAAGACGCGGACTGCTAGAAAGAGTGTTACGGGTTAGAATCCCACTCGGTGACTTACTTTTGTTTTTTTTATGTTCAAGTTTATATTTTTATTGTTTTTAGACAAGTTCAAAAAAATTTAGTAAATGTATGAGATGTAAGCGAGCAAAGCTCGGTCGCCCAGGTACTAAGTAATTATTTGAAGTGTAATATTTATTGATATACCATACATATTATTTATTTATTTACATACAAGTTTTAATTCAGGTTATATTGAAATAAAGAATTAAACATAATTTAAAGTATGTACAAGTAGTAAGGTACACTGGTACAGTGCGGCAAAAAGAAAATGAAAACGCCCAATTGCCCTTAGCCCTATCGACTATCTTATAGTTCTCACTGCAAAAGTGTACGTTGTATATTTTTCAATTTTTACGAACCGCGTTTATCCACTTATCACGCAGAATTTCATTTGTAGGGAATCTGTGTCAAAAACATTTGTACTAATGCATCATACCATCCATCATAATAGAAACAAACATCTTTTTTCCGAGCACGCCACGTGAGCGGTACATTCTGCAGGAAAAAAATCTTAGGTACATTCTGCATAACACTTTCCACAGACGTCAAGTATGGATTATTACAATGTTTATTTCCTTGTATATGAAAGGTGTCCTGTGTTTTTCATGTCTTGTATGGCTTCTACACCACTTCACGGCACAAGACGACATTTTTAATGAATTGATTATCGCTAAAACTAATTGACCACTAAGTAAAACAACTATTATTCTCATTCAGTCACAGGCAAAACGCATATCTTTGACACGGATCTTTTTATGATATTTCCTTCACATCTTAAACTAACGATGCGTGTAATCTTGTCTAAGCCTTCGTGTTTATCCACGATAACACCATATAGCCATTTTGCTGGTGGCAAGTTATCTTCACGCACTAATACGACGTCACCAATCTTTGGTTCAGGAATCTGCTCCTGCCATTTGCGACGATGAAAGAACTAAATGAGATAATCCTGGGACCAGCGTTGCTAGAAATGTTGTAACCTTTTTTGAGTTAGTTGCCAACGCTTTAGATTGGACACATTGGTATCTTCGTAATTGAAATTGGAAGAAGGTGACCTCTACCCTTGCTAGTACGAATGCTGATGGGATCGGCAAAATCTACACCACTTCTAAGAAAAGGCCGGGTTGCAGTCACTCTTGAGGATGGAAGTTGACCCATCAGTTGATTTTTTATGAGTGATCCATGACGAATACAACTAACACATCTGCGAACATGAAATTTGACCAAATTTTTAACGTCCAGGATCCAGTATTTTGTTCGCAAATAAGCAATCATGAGCTGTGGCCCACCATGAAGTGTTTTTTCATGAGCTTCAGCTACTAATAAATTAGTGAAATGAGATTTACGTGGTACAAGTATAAGATGCTTCATATCTTCGTTCATCGATGCGCAAAATACCAGCGTCATCAACAAATGGATTGAATGAGATAAGTCTACTTTTTTACTTACTTTTCCAGTTTTTTCTAAACTATCTAATTATTCTTGAAAATTTGCAGTTTACATTGCCCAGTGCACTAATGTGTTTTTTATTTTTTGCAAATGGGTTACGAGAACGTGGTTGGAAAAATCTTCTACAATAGGCAACGACCCGAACCAGCTTACGTAATGATGAGTATCGTTCCCACAGAGGAAACACTTGCATTGCATTTGCATGATATACTTTATTGACTTTTTCTTCCAGATTGGTATCTTCTGTCGGGTGTCTGGGATAATCAATCTTTTTAGCTTTCAACCAATGTGGTCCAAAGCTCCACAGCTCGTTCGGGTAATCATGCGGTTTGAGCCCTCTCGAGGTGCAATCCGCAGGATTGTCCTTCGACTGCACATGTGACCACTGAGTGCTATCCAACACTAATAAAATTTCTGAAACCCGATTAGCGATGAAAGTCTTCCAACGACTTGGATGACTTTTAATCCAAGCAAGTACAACAGAAGAATCCGTCCAAGCATGAATATTTTCTTTCTTGATTTTGAGAACAGTTGAAACTTCCAAAAGCAGCTTTGCGAGCAAAACTGCACCACAAAGCTCGAGCCTCGGAATCGAAACCTGTTTTACTGGCGCGACCTTTGTTTTAGATGCCAGTAAATGTACGCGACATTCACCGTTCCTGCCTACGACTCGAGCGTACACCACTGCTGCATATGCAATGTTTGAAGCGTCACTGAATCCCTGCAATTCCACAATTTGATCATCTGCTCTCGTATTAATCCATCTCGGTATCTGCAAATTGGTAAGTAATGACAGTTCGTTTCTATACTTGATCCATTCGTTTAACAATTGAGGGGGAAGTTCATCATCCCAACCCATTCCAGAGATCCATAATTTTTGGATGAAGACCTTGGCTGTGATAATGGTAGGCGCGATCCACCCGAGGGGATCAAACAAGCGTGCAATATCCGAGATAACCTTTCTTTTAGTTACAGGTTCACCTAGCGGCGGTAGCTGGACGGAGTATTCGAAGACATCGTTGCGGCGATTCCAGGTAAGTCCGAGAATCTTCATTATTGAATCTATCTTTAACTCTAGACTTCCTTCTTTGCTTCCAAATTCTTTCTTGCTTTCCGTTTTCAACTCTTCTATCAATTCCTCACTGGTCGTGCACCATTTTCGTAACTTGAATCCTGCCTTTCCCAGTAGTTATTTTATTTCTCTGTACGTTTTTATTCCTTCTTCTGTACCTTATATATAGTTTAGACCATATTATTTTAAAAATAGAGGCTTTTGCTAAGTGCGGTGTATTACAATCTTCTATCACAGACCATGACTCTGTAGTTCTGGGACTGGATATTTCTCACAATAGTAAAAATATTCCAAAACAAAGGATAATTGTAAATTACGAAGGCCTAGATGCTGCTATAAAAAATTTAAACTTTGAACCCATTTATGGTGCATCTACAGTTGATGCTGCAGCTGAATTTTTAATTTACTCTCTCACTAGAGTAATTTCCTCTAATAGTATTACTCGTGTTGTACCTAATCGAAAAAGAATTATGAAGCCATGGATTACGCCTGGTCTTTTAAAATGTATCCGTAATCGTGACAGTTTGCACCTTAAAACTAAAAAGTCACCCAAAGATTTAACTCTTAAGATCACATATACCAGATAAAGAAACTTCTGTAATAAATTACAAAAAAAAATCAAGAAAGATTACGAAACTTCTGAAATAAAAAACGAAGGTAATAATAAAAAAATATGGGATTCTATAAAAAAGGTCACAAATACTACTAAACCTAGGAAGTCCGCATCTGAACTTATTAACAAAAATAAACCAATTGAATCAGTCAATGATGTGAACAGGTATTTTGTAAACATCGGAGAATCGTTAGCAAATAAATCTAAAAATAGTGCTCCTAATTTATCAAAATCATATAAGAACTTCCTAAATTGTCCCTCATATTCCTCAGTTAAATCTTTTGTTTTACTTCCTACAGATGAGGAAGAGATAAAAACGCTAATTCTAAACTTAAAAAACAACTGTGCCGTTGGCCGTGATAATATACCAAGCTCAATCTTAAAACGATATTGTGAAATCATAACCCCACCCCTTACCTTTATCTATAACCTATCCCTTTCAACAGGTATATTTCCTTCAGCATTTAAATATTCCCAAATCACACCAATTCACAAAACTGGGGACAGATCACGTGTTGACAACTATAGACCTATTCCGATTCTTCCTACTATGTCAAAAATCCTAGAAAAACTCATCTATTACAGGCTTATAAATTTTTTGGAAGAAAATAATTTACTATCTTCAAATCAATTTGGTTTTAGATCTAAAAGGTCAACAAACGATGCTGTTCAGAAACTGACTAATTATATTGTTAATAATCTAGATAATAAACAAAAAGTAGTAGGAATATTTCTGGATCTAGCCAAGGCTTTCGACACGGTTTCTATCCCCATACTAATAGGTAAGTTATACAGTATAGGTATACGGGGTAAACAACTGGACCTGTTTGTAAGTTATCTATCAAACCGATACCAAAGAGTGAAAATAGACGACTGTCAAAGTAGCGATCTTCCTATCACGTTTGGTGTCCCTCAAGGCTCTATTTTGGGTCCGGTCCTCTTCCTTTTGTATATCAATGATTTGTGTAACTTACCAATCCACCAAGGAGAAATTATAACATTCGCTGATGACACTATTCTCCTTTTCAAAGCAGCTAATTGGGACAAGGTATATCAATTTGCGCAGGATGGTCTTAATTTAGTTTCACATTGGCTTCAATGTAACTGCTCAACTCTTAATGCAGATAAGACCAAATACCTGACATTCTCCATTACCCATACTGCAAAGGTGGCTGAATTGGACTATCCCATAATAGCCCACTCATGCCTCTTGTACCGAACTATTTTAGTAGCTTGGTAACATGTAGGTAGTTAGACTAAGTAATATAAAAAAAACAAGAAACAGAAAAGTAACAACAATATTTATTTTTGTTAACTAGATTTAAAGTACGCTTTACGCTAAGTAGTAAGTATTACCTTATCTTATAAACCTAATCTTAAAATTAATTTTTGTTTAATAGATATAAGTTTTAAAGTAATAAAATTAAATGTAGTTATTGAGAAGAAGGGTCGTGAGTCCAATTAATCGCACCGCAACGTTACCGGTAATTAGAAAATCAAACCACTGTCCTGGTAGTGTAGGTAGATGGTGATGTTGCAGAATTCCGGTGCGGCAGACTATTTAATAAGGTCGGGTAGGATGGCCGAAGGGGTAGTGTAGTAGTTCCAGCACGCGAGCGGAGTCGTCGTAGGACACGAATTTCTTGCCCGAAGAAAAGAACCCTGGAAGCCGGAAACCGGACGTTTTACTGATTGCCCTCTTCCTTTGTTTGACTGCAACATCATTGTCCGAGCAAAGCAGGTGGAATGATTTAGACAAGAAACGTAATCAATGATGTGGCATTCATACAAAATTAAATTTAGCATCCAAAATCAACTTTAGGTGAAAGGTACATTCGGTGAAATGACGGAACATGATTTAGCAAACCATTAAAATAGAATAATGAGTGATGAATATAGGTAGATGAAATAAGTTATAATGGTAATAATTACATGCATTCTGCATTATTGCAATAGCAATTTACTAATTCTACTTATGAATTTATTTTTTTACAATGTAGGTATCCAATAATCAATCTCACAATTTAGAACTTACTTCTACCAAAGAATTTGCAACACTCACCCAGTATCGGGGTAAACACTTCACACAATAAATTAGTAAAAGGTTAAAAATATATTTATGTAATATAGAAACAGTTTATCAATTAATAATTTTATCGGAGCTAGACAATGCGCAGTGACACCTTGCAGGTAGAACAGTCGCTTCGCTCTGCCTCGACACTCGACACCGATGTGCGGGGCTCGGAGATGCGTAAGTACTTCAACGTCATTCATGCCACAATTGCGGATGTAATCTCACAGGAGAAGTAGTTTAATAGTAATTAAAATTGTGGTGTTAGTTTTGTTTAATTTTGTTTTAAATAGAAATTAAGGTTGTAAATAGTTAGGTTAAGTTTAGGTATAGGTTATTTGATATTAGTTTAGATAATTTCTGAGTATATTAAGGCGAGTTTGTAACAAACATCGTAACACTCTCTCAGAACAGATTCTCCTGCCTGTGTCCCTTACTTCAGAGGACAGATCAAGTTAAGTATCTCGGGATTATAATTGACGACACCCTTAGTTTTAATAATCATATTGAAACTCTCGCAACCCGACTTCGGAAACTTATCTATATTTTTCGAAAACTGCGTCATATTGCCAGTGAAAAAATAATTAGGCGAGTCTATTTGGCGCTCTGTCAATCTGTGTTGACTTATTGCATTTCAGCGTTGGGAGGTGCTCCACAAACCTCCCTACTTCTCCTTGAGAGGACGCAAAGAGCAATTTTAAAAGAAGGATTCAAATTACCTTTTCTCTTTCCCACGAATGAGCTCTACAAGAAGTGTCAAGTGCTATCAGTCAGACAACTCTTTATTCACCAGACTATTGCTCTGAAGCATTCTTTTATCAAATACAACCCTGCCCTTTTTTCTAATCGTAGAAGAAAGCATACCGTTTGTACCGAGACAGGATTTAGAACGAGTTTCGCCCGTAGACATTTTAACTTTCTAGGAAGTTTCCTCTACAACAAAATAAACCCTGCTCTCAAAATATATAGCCTCACTAAATATCAATGCAAACTCGCAGTCAACAACTGGCTTTTGGTTCTTGACTATGACGAGACCGAAAAAATTCTATTTATTCCCTTGTAGGTAAGTCTCCTAAGTAGTAAATCAACAATAATAAGTTTAGTTTGATTCTAATTTAATTTACTTACCACAGTGGCTAGTATATTACTATCCGATCCCAAGCTAAATGCCTAGGGCTGTATAATCTTTGAAGTAGGAAAAAGAATAATTTAATTAAGGGTATATAATAGGATACTTTAATTTGGTCTGGTAGGGCCATATATCTAATTTAATACTTATTCTTCACAACGGCTAGTGACACCTCATTCGATCCCAATGTAAATGCATAAGACTGTATTTATAATTTGCTGCTTGTTTGCACAGTGGCTAGTGAGTCTTATCAGATCACTAACAAATATATTTTTTTAGGGCCGTGTAACCGGTTTTACTGTCTATACACACAGTGGCTGGTAAACCACTATTCGATCCCAACATAAATGCATAGGGCTGTATTAAGTAACTATTCCTAGTTTACACAGAGGCTACTGAGTCTTATCCGATCTCTAATCAAATGAATAGGGCAAAGTTACCTATTTTAGTGTTTATTCACACAGTGGCTAGTGAACTCTATCCGATCCCAAGCTAGATGCGTAGGGCTATGCATGGCGCTGTATTAATATTAAGATATTTACTTCTTGTTAACATCGTGGCTAGAGAGTCATAAATCCGATCACTAACCAGAAGAAAAGGGCCTTGTAACTGTTGCTTGTGTATTATAGATAGTGTCTGTGAATCCTAGCCGATCCCAAGCTAAATGTGTAGGGCTGTAAAGCTAATTTTTCTACATACTAATACAGTGGGGCTAGTGAACCCTATCCAATCACAAGTAAAACACGTAGGGCAATATAACTGATTGTACTGCTTTGAAATACAGTGGCAGTTTGTCACTGCTCCATCCTAAGATTGACCTATGCAAGTAAACCCTTATAAGTATAGGGTTGTGTAATCTTTATTACTTTTATTTTGTTTTCTTTTATTAATATTGTAAATTAGTTGTAAGTATTGTTGGATATCCATTGCAATACATTAGAATTCTAAGCATAATATAAATAAACAATTACTATTTCATTTGCACAAGCAAAATATATGGTAAAATATGATAATGGGGTGGTGGATGGAGTTTTCCTGTTGTATTTACTTAATTTTCTTTTTTGTTAAAATCTCATATTAGTTGTTAAACTGATTACTTAATCTAGTTTTTAGTGATAGGAACAAGTTTGTAGTCATTTGGCCTGTAGGCCTGGGGCCTGGTGATCTGTCGTACAGGCTCACGCCTAGTACAGACACCAGACTCCTCACAGGGACTTATTCCTGTGATGAGTGAAATAAAAACATTTTTATTGAAGTGAAAACTTCTTTAGCGGCGTTGTGCACTTTTTTTGGAATGGGTAAAAAATCTTAAACTCGCGTCAGGACACGTGGCCTGATCGAAAATTCGTAAGACGGCGCAGGGCGCTTGCGCGAATGTTCGTGTGTGTTTATGTTACAGCGTGCTACGCGCATCCATGGATGGTGACAGCTGATGGCTCGACCGTCTGTGTAGTGGCCATACTGCTGTGTATTTGAAAATAATTTTGTTGAAAATGAATTTGGTCATGCTTGTGACATTTGTGACAGACTGTGGTTCAGAAAAGATTTGAAATATTTTATACTGATAATTAAAGCAATTCGTGCAAAATTATTCCCTAACCATTCCAAAATATCAAAAATGCACAACGTTAATATTCAAGTTTTCACTTCTGCCGGCACTCCCAGAGTGCAACCCGTCGTTTTATTTTTTATTTTTATTAAAAACTAATAAGTATGCATTTACCTTGACACCCAGTCAATAAGTCATCAACGTATAAGTCATTTAAGACTCTTTCAGATGCGAGAGGGTAATCTTCACCATCGTCGAGAGCTACCTGCTGCAAAGCCTTAACGGCTAGGTGAGGCGCCGAGGCTGTCCCGAACGTAACTGTCAAAAGGCGATAATGTTGCACGTCACAATTTGGATTGTCTGGGTGACGCCACAAGATACGTTGATAGTTTGTGTCTTCAGTAACGACCTTCACTTGTCGGTACATCTTGGCGATGTCCGACACTAGACAGATGGGATGTAGTCGCCAGCGCATGATGAGATGTCTAAGATCACATTGGAGAGTAGGCCCTGTCATCAGGTCGCTGTTCAAAGACATACCATTTGTATCCTTGCAGGACGCGTCAAATACTGCCCGTACCTGTGTAGTTGTTTTGTCTTCCCTGATGACCGGGTGATGAGGGAAGTATACTGCAACCTTGCTATCTCGCTCTTTTTCAGGCACCATCTCCATATGACCTAAGTCTAAATATTCCTGAATAACTTCAGAATACTGCAGCTTTAGTTTGGGATCCCTCAACAATCTCTTCTCCAACAAGTAAAACCTACGAGTTGCAATTTCTCGTGAATTGCCATACCCACAAGCGGGATCCCCATCACGAAATGGCAATTTCACAATGTATCTACCTGAAGAATCTCGTGTTGTTGTCGCAGCAAATAAATCTTCACATTTTTGTTCTTCAGGTGACAGGTGTTTTTTGCTGTTGCACTCGTCGGTTTCCAATTCCCAGAACTTTTGAAGAAGTTCGTTATCATTGCAATGAGCATGCGTGCTAATAACAGCATAACAATGATTCCTATCAGTATGTTGAATTTGCCCTGATATAATCCAGCCCAATTTAGTTTTTTGGGCTATTATTGAGTCACCTGATCCTTTTATTAGACCTTGTTCCAAGATCTTCCCATAAATTTCAGCACCTAATAACAAATCAATTTTGTTAGGTACCGTGAAAGCAGGATCAGCAAGTTTCAGTGATGATATTTCTATGGACAAAGGACATAGGTCGTTAGCTTCTTCAGAACATGAGCCTTTACATGATCAACGAAGTTGGGGTCGTGAAGCGATTGAATCTTTAAAATTACTACAGACTTTGATTCCAATGAACCTGCCTGATTGCTTCCCAGCCCTGATATCTGGCTCTTGCTTGAATATTTTTTCAACCCAAGAAGCTGTACCGCCGCCTCGGTTATAAACGAGGCCTGCGACCCCTGATCCAACAATGACCTGAGGGTGATGTTGGCACCAGTCCTTGATAAGATTTTGACCATTGCTGTAGCCAAAATAACTTGAGCTTGATTTTTGCAAAGCATGCTACGACATTTCCAGATTCGCCTTGATTTACTTCAGTCGATTGATCACTCGTTCCTTCATTGACGACTGGTTGGAGTACATTTTTAGGATGTAATAATGAGTGATGACGTTTTTTGCAGATCCTACAACGGGTGGTTTGATAACCCTTCAAATGTCGATATAGCAGACACAATAGAATAACAATACATCAGACGCCCGCTCCGGGCGTCCGACAGTTAAAGGGACAGTTCTGCGCGGAGTGCTTGCGACCCAAACAATTAAAACAAAGACTATTTGATTGGACAAAATTACGACGCGCTTCCACATCTTCCTTAGCAAACCCTTTACAATTAAACAGTTTGTGTAATTCTGAACAAAAATCACACTGCAAAGCAGTTGAAACATGCAACGCCTTAGGGTTGGATGTGCATTTCGATTTATTAATTTTACCATCGAGAAATTCCAGTGATCTGAATCGAGTTTCAAGGAAATCATTAAATTGAGTTAGTGTGGGCAAGTCATCACAAGTTTCACAAATTTTAACCTCCCATAGTTTTCTACTCTCTTGGTCTAATTTTAAACATATTATGTGAATGACTATTATGTCCCAAGATTTTACGTCGACTCCAATGTTTTCTAAAGCACTTAGACATTCGGTAGTAGTGTCTAACAATTCCTTAATTGCATGAGCAGATTCAGATGTTAGCGATTTCTGGCTTAAAAATCTTTTTAAAATACAACTTGCCAAAAATCGCTTGTTGTCGTATCGTTTCTCTAAAAGTTCCCAACACTTCTTATAATTATCTTGTGTTATAGGAACGTGCCGCAATAATTATTTGGGTTCATCTTTAAGATGCCCCTTTAAATAATGAAGTCGCTGTACGTCGTCTTGTGACTTATTGTTATGAATTAAGGATTTAAACAAATCTCTAAAACTAACCCAATCAGAATAATAACCGGAGAAGACAGGTATTGAAAGTTTTGGCAATTTAATTGGACAGTTATCTGATTTGGTTACGGTTACCACCTTTTCATGAGCTAAAGTATTAAAATTGCGCAAAGCTTCCCCCAACTCACTCTTGTAATCAAGGTAGGTCTCCTCCGCCATATCATATAAATCTAATGTTGTATACACAGACTTCTGAAGTTCCGATTTGGGTATTTGTTCAATAATATTTGCATGAGTGTCGGTGAATTGTAGCCAAACCTTTTCTAAATTGTCTAACCTTGCTTCTATATAGGACACAGTAATTCTTTCGTTTGGTGACTTTTTAAAATTGCTTCTAGCTTTTACTATTTTTGATTTTAAATCTTCTTGTTTCGTCATAAATGACTCCATATTCATTGACTCTCAAACAGACTTCAAACAAATAAAACAGCAATACACAGACAAAACAATCTCACAAAAATATAAACGCCGCAAAAAATGTTCCAAAGGTTTGCATGAAAACACTGCAAAATGTTTAAAAGTTCGACATTGATGTAAATTTTCTAAGTGTCCGATGAAAACTTAGCAAAATATTGCAAGTCCAGCCTTGGCGATAAATCTTCTAAGTGTCTGATTATATACTCGTCGAAATATTACAAGTCCAAAATTTAATGATATTTTTCTAAGTGTTTGGTACTCAAGACGAAATTTTTACAAGTCCAATGTCAACACTTTGAAATTTTACAAGTGTTTGATGAATCTCAGCGAAATTTTACAAGTCCAATCGTCGCAAATTTTTCTAAGTCCAGTGTCGACGATTTGAATTTTTTCTAAGTGTTTAACACTTGTATTCTGGGTGAAATTGAGCCTGGATTGTTTGCACTTTTTCTTGAATTATTATATAAGTTTAAGGTGATTGCGAACCTTGGTCGTCCATACATTTTGTTTTACAGCAATTCTCTTAATGTGGATAGTGTTTCTCATATTACAATCGATTTTCCAATTTTCATGAAGTTGTAGTGCTCGCCTTTACAATCTTTCATAATAATTTACAGTACTTTACAAGAAAAACGATATTTAAAACAAGACAAAATTTAACATTTCCAACAATGTGTGTGTAATAAATAGAATTCATTTTGGAGTGACATCTGGCAGATTTATTACAAACTACTGCATTAGTCTAATTTGACAGCTCAATGCTTGCAACGACATACTTGGACATCATTTAGATAGTAATATATTAAGGTGATTGCGAACCTTGGTCTTCCATACATTTTGTTTTACAGCAATTCTCTTAATGTGGATAGTGTTTCTCATATTACAATCGATTATCCAATTTTCATGAAGTTGTAGTGCTCGCCTTTACAATCTTTCACAATAATTTACAGTACTTTACAAGAAAAACGATATTTAAAACCAGACAAAAATTAACATTTCTGTCAATGTGTGTGTAATAAATAGAATTCATTTTGGAGTGACATCTGGCAGATTTATTACAAACTACTGAATTTGTCTACTTTGACAGCTCAATGCTTGCAACGACATACTCGTACTTAGACATCATCTAGATGGCGCTGTAATAAAAAGGATAGCCACTAACCACCACTAGGCTAAGTGTATTCTTCTCAAATTAAAAATAATTGTTTTCTTAGTTTGATACCATACTCAAATACTATTATTTAATAAGACATAGTTCTTATCTATTTGGGTAAATAGGTATATATTATATGTTTTACATAAAATAAGCTTAGAAAATAAGTCAGAAGACTCAGCGTGAAAAGTATGCAACGTTGCCGTTCCAGCAGCAGCAGGCAACGCGCAAAGTCTAGTAGGTACATAGCGGCACGAGACGGCAACGCAGTTTGCTTTTGAAACCGAATGCATTTCTCTCCAAGTCTCCACAATATTTCTCATTTCTACGATACCAAAGAGTGCGTTCTGAAACTGAAACAAATATTTTTTTGAAAACATATAATAATTCAAAGAAATAATAATAGGTATATACTTAGTAGGTAAACATGTACTTATTCATAAACAAAAAATAAATACTTACTAATGTATGTATTGATTACCTACAATGAATACTACCGAAAAATTATTCTTTACTTTTTATTTAGAATTTCACAATAAACCTACGAACTTCTGAACGTGACTTATCTAATCTACTACTATGAACAATCAAATTAGCAATACCAGGACCACCTGGACATAGTTCATAAATTCGTTGTTTAAATTATTTTATGGGATATTTATATTAAAAATCAAATATTCATTGGATATATTATATAAAAATCTGCGATCGTACCTATCTTCTCGGTATTTATGTTCACGCCAAAGAAGTATTACTTCTAACTAACGCGTGTAGATTGTACATAAGTACACGCCATCGAGTACACACACTCTTTTCTTAGGGTTCCGTACCCAAAGGATAAAAACGGGTCCCTATTACTAAGACTTCGCTGTCTGTCCGTCTGTCTGTCACCAGGCTGTATCGCAAGAACCGCGATAGCTAGATAGTTGAAATTTTATAATAACAACAAATACTAAAAACAAAACAAAATAAAATAAATATTTAAGGGACGCTCCCATACAACAAACGCGATTTTTTATTGCTAATGGTACGGAACCCGCATTAGTGTTAGTATAGTGCGTGAATCCGATTCGCACTTGGCCGGTTTTTTTGTTTGTTCATGTGTGTAAATGGCCTACACTGGTGTTAGTTTTTTAAGCTACCTAAAGGAATCTCACAAAGCTAAACGACTTTCATATAATATGGCTTATAACTGCCTTCCAAAGAACCGAGGAGCTTTAGACATTTTTGTGCCACTTCTGGTCACCCATCTAAGTGCGGACCACTCCCGGTGTGGCTTTACTTGCGAAATCACTAGTAATGTGCACTTGTTTGTTTTGATTTCTAAGCGCACGGTAGTGTGCAGGCCAAGTTCCAGCAACAGGCCGCGCCTATGCCGTGCACTATTTACACGAACCGTTTCGACCCCCCTGTAG
Source organism: Acrobasis consociella (assembly GCA_963555685.1). Taxonomy (NCBI): domain Eukaryota; kingdom Metazoa; phylum Arthropoda; class Insecta; order Lepidoptera; family Pyralidae; genus Acrobasis; species Acrobasis consociella. Next base: position 7,342,885 of record OY743127.1, read on the forward strand.
CTCAGTGCCTATTGCAGGGAGAGAGATAAAATTGTACCTAAGTAATCATATACTAGTACAATTTCTAATTTTCTGAAATACGGTTCACAAGATTCCTGATGGTGCATACGCGCCATTGTCCTTATTGCCCTTTTTTTGAGATCTGAACGCATTTTGAATGTTGTAGAGATAACTACCTCCCCAAAAAAGTACGCTATAGCGTATTTTAGACTCGACTAGAGTATAATAATCCATTTTAAGGTGAGTTACATCAATTTCATCTCGGAGGCTTCTTAGCACATAACAAGCAGAACTAACATTTTTTTTAATGTTAATAAGTTCCAGTTTCCAATGAGAATAGGATGAGGAGGGTGGAGGAGGATCGGGGTATAAAATATTGTCATGTATTCATAATGCACACTGTATAGCAGGCGTGGCAAAAAAAGAAAAAAAGGTAAGATTTCTTGAAAAAAGTATTGAAATCCCACCCAATCCCAGGTTAAATAAATTTAATTTTAATCAAGTGTTACGTACAGCACGAAAATCTACTAAGTTCAAATTTTGAATTATTATTCTTCGATACTTGGCATTGGACTGGATTTCAACTCTTTTTTAGGCGAACAATTAGCCAATAGGAACTTGGCCCCCTTTTTAACAGGTATGTTTTTGGTGGGATTTATATCTACCAGATGTTGCCGGTAACGGCACATCTCTAGATGTGCTATATTATAATTTCGGAATAATGGCTACCAGATCGGATAGGAAGAAATATCAACGGCGCGTATATTCGGGACCGTTAAAGTCGAGGGAGCGAGTGCTTGCAGGTTTGAAACGATACCGATAACGATTTGACATAAGTTGAAATCATTTGAATATTGAATATAATTTATTATAGGCAAGTTGTATCTAGTTGAGATTCGTTTACGTCGCCTGGGTGTCTGATAGTAGTGGTGACACGCTACATGTAAGTATACACATTTCAGTGGTCGCCGCAGTATAAAACCGGCTGTTTAGTCAAAATTACATAAGGCGGCGAGCAAAAATGCCTTCATCCACGGCGGTGCAAGAAAAGTACGGATGTCACGGATGACGTTTTTGCCAGGACTTCTTGTCTGCGTGGTTGAACGGACTCGCGATATTTTGTAATATTGTTATTTGTACGATAATATACGTGATTCAACATTTCATATTAGAATCTGTTTCAAAATGTTTTCCTAAGTTGCAACTTGCCGCCATGTTTGACACTTATTTTTGAAACACAAGTCTCGAACTTGTTTTGGGTTTGATTGATTTAAAAATCTGTGTGATTTGTCAGTATATATTTTTGTATAGATACTTATATTTATATTTAAAATCTATTTCAGGTCCATGGGAAAATACGTATCAGGAAAATGCAGAAGTGTTTCTTATTATGTTTCACTTCTATTACATAAACTCTAACAGAGGTTTGCTGTCTCCATCATCCAACATTTCAAGTTCAAACATGCAATAAACTACTTATAAAGTTTATTTTTAGTCATCGTGCACAGAATAATGACTACAATATTTAGCAATTTATCTCGGCAAGAAATCACTATCATTATGTACTTATCATTATTTCTGTATGAATTGTTTTTTATTTCAGTAATAAAAATTAAACTTCAATAAAAAGAAAATCCAACAATGTGTACGATTTAGTTTTATTTAAAAAAATAAAAATCTACAATGCATGTACATTATGACGACGTTTGTTGCGCGCTGGGTTTTCCTTCCACCAAAGAGTGCCCCGGCCCGATACAAAGCTTGATTAGCTATACGAGTCAAAGCTGTGGTTGATAAATATGCAATCTGAGATCATTTTTTGATCGCCGGCCGTGTTTAAAATGATTTTCGGCTGTTTGAAAAAATAACTGAAAATAAGCGCTATCCAGTTGTTTTTTCTAAAAAGTGCCATCTAGTGGCGATACTCAAATCTATAACAACGCCATACGCCATCTTCATGCTTTTTGAAGCTCCTGTCGTAATGTGAGTGAGTGTAGAGATACGAGACAAAATGACAGATTTTATTTTGGAGCATTTTTCTGAATACATTGACTGAAAAATAATAGCATGCCATAAAATAAATAAAAGAGTATGTTACAGGCTCGCCGATCAAAAATGTTTGCCTACTAGTAATCCATTACGCTAGAATTTTAGAAAAACCTGAAAATATTGAAATCAACGCCATCTAGCGGAAAAAGTTTAATGAAGAGCCCTTTGCATTCACCTTAAGTCAGAAGACTCAGCACGATGCTACGTTGCCGTTCTGCATGCAACGGGCAACGCGCAAAGCGTAGTAGGTACACAGCGGCACAAGACGGCAACGCTGTTTGCTTTTGAAACCGAATGTGCCGAATACATTTCTCTCCAAGTCTCCACAATATTTCTAACCATGATTTCTAATTTCTACGATATGAGTTCGTTCTGAAACTGAAACAAATATTTTTTTCAAAACATATAGGTATTAATTAAAAGAAATAATGATAGGTATAGCTTAGTAGGTAAACATGTACCTATTCATAAACAAAAAATAAGTACTTACTAATATTATGTATTGATTACTATGAATACTACCGAAAAATTATTCTTTACTTTTTATTTAGAATTTCACAATAAACCTACGAACTTCTGAACGTGACTTATCTAATCACGTGGATATAGTTCATAAATTAGTTGTTAATTATTTTATCGGATATTAATATTAAATATCAAATATTTATTGGATATATTTTATAAAAAAATTCTGCGATCGTACTTATCTTCTCTGTATTTATGTTCACGCCAAAGAAGTATAACTTCTAATAACTAACGCGTGTAGGTACATAAGTACACGCCATCGAGTACACACACTCTTTTTTTAGGGTACTCAAAGGTTAAAAACGGGACCCTATTACTAAGACTTCGCTGTCTGTCCGTCTGTCCGTCTGTCTGTAGATAGTTGAAATTTTCACTAATTATGTATTTCTGTTGCCATCTGTTCCGCCAACAAACGCGATTTTTTATTGATAATGGTACGGAACCCACGTTAAAGTTAGTGCGCGAATCCGATTCGCACTTGGCCAGTTTATTTTTGTTTGTTCATGTGTGTAAATGGCCTACACAGGTGTTAGATTTTTTAAGCTACCTAAAGGAATCTGACAAAGCTTTTTATTTAATAATGTCAGCTGGATCCAACGGCTTATAACTGCCTTCCAAAGAACCGAGAAGCTTAAGACATTATTATGCCACTTTTGGTCATCCATCTAAGTGCGGACCACTCCCGGTGTGGCTTTACTTGCGCAATCACTAGTAATGTGCACTTCCGCCCGGCCCCGTTTCTTTTGATTTCTAAGCGCACGGTAGTTTTGATTTCTAAGCGCACGGTAGTCCGCAGGCCAAGTTATAGTAACAGGCCGCGCCTAGGCCGTGCACTATTTACCTACACGAACCTACACTATTTACTTTTGCCCCCTGTAGCTAAGTGCCTATTGCAAGGACAGAGATAAAATTGGACCTATGTAATTATATACTAGTACAAAAGCAGTATGCCAAATTTCATAGATATAGCTTCAGTAGATCCTGAAAATTAAATATGACCCTGTGAAAATAGCTAATTTTGGCACTAACTGACTCACTGACCGGTAAATCAAATCCACTTCCAATTGTAATAGCGTTATGAAATTTGGCACACAGGTCGTGTATTATATTATGTAAATTAACAAAAAAAACAGAAATTTAAGAAATCGGTCAAGCGTGAGTTGGCTCAATCTAATATCGAATTTTAATAAAAATATTTATGAACCAGTGATACAATGAGAATACGATGAAGAGAAGGGAGGAGGATAGGGGGAAGGAGAAATAAAATATTGTCATGTATACATAATGCACATTGTATAGCAGGCGTGGCACAAAAAGAAAAAAATAGGTACGATTTCTTGAAAAAAGTATTGAGATCCCACCAAAAACATATCTGTTAAAAGGGGGCCAAGTTCCTATCCGCTTGGCCCCCATTGTAACAGGTATGTTTTATTATCTACCAGATGTTGCCGGCAACGGCACATCTCTAGATTATGTGTGTTACAATTTTGTCGTGCTATATTATAATTTCGGAGAATAATGGCTACCAGATTGGATAGGAAGAAATATCAAAGTTACGTGTATTCGGGACCGCCTAAGTCGAGGAAGCGAGTGCTTGCAGGTTTGAAACGATATGACGATATGACACAACTTGAAATCATTTGAATATTTAATCTTATACCTATAAACGAGCAATTCTTGTATATATATTTATTTATTTATAAATTTCTGTGATCTCGAAAACGGCTCTAACGATTTCGCTGAAAAATTGTATATAGGGGTTTTCGGGGGTAAACAATCGATCTAGATTAGTTTTGTTTGGGAAAATGCGTGTTTTCGAGTTTTCATGCGTTTTTCTCCGACCGCCTTGTTTTTAGCTCAGCAATTAAGGATACCGACCGCTAAAAAGAGTGTTACGGGTTCGAATCCCACTCGGTGACTTACTTTTGTTTTCTTTTATGTTTAAGTTTAAATATAATTTTTTATTTTGCATTGTTTTTAGACAAGTTTAAAAAAATTAGTTAATGTTTGAGATGTAACCGAGCAAAGCTCGGTCGCCCAGGTACTATAATTTATTATAGGTAAGTTGTATCCAGTTGAGATTTGTTTACGTCGCCTGGGTGTCTGATAGTGACACGCTACATGTATACACATTTCAGTGGTCGCCGCAGTAAAAAACCGGCTGTTTAGTCAAAATGACATTAGGCGGCGAGCAAAAATGCCTTCATCCACGGCGGTGCAAGAAAAGTACGGATGTCACGGTTTTTGCCAGGACTTCTTGTCTGCGTGGTCGAACGGACTCGTGATATTTTGTAATATTATTATTGTACTATACGTGATTCAACATTTCATATTGGAATCTGTTTCAAAATGTTTCCCTAAGTTGCAAATTGCCGCAATGTTTGACACTGTCTCGAACTTGCTTTGGGTTTGATTGATTTAAAAGTCTGTGTGATTTGTCCGTACTTATATATTTTTGTATAGATACCTATATTTATATTTTTTAAATTTATTTCAGGTCCATGGGAAAATACGTGTCAGGAAAATGCAGAAGTGTTTCTTTTTTTGTTTCACTTCTATTACATAAACTCTAAAAGAGGTTTGCCGTTTCCATCATCCATCATTTCAAGTTCAAACATGCAATAAAGTATAAAGTTGTTTTTAGTCACCGTGCACAGAATAATGACTTCAACATTTAACAATTTATGTCGGCAAGAAATCACTATCATTATGTATCATTCTATCTGTATGAATTATTTTTTCAGTAATAAATATTAAACTTCAATAAAAAGAAAATTCAACAATGTGTACGATTTGGTTTTATTAAAAAATACAATGCATGTACAATGACGACGTTTGTTGCGCGGTGGTTTTTCCTTCCACCAAATGGTCTAAACTCTAAACGAGTGCCCCGACACAAGGCTTGATTAGCTATCAGAGTCAAAGCTGTGGTTGACAAATATGCAATCTGAGATCATTTTTTTATCGCCGGCCGTGTTTAAAATGATTTTCGGCTGTTTGAAATAATAACTGAAAATATGCGCTATCCAGTTAAGTTTTTTTTAAAATAGTGCCATCTAGTGGCGATACTCAACTCTATAACCATAGTCTATAACAATGCTTTACGCCATTTTCATGCTTTTTGAAGCTCCTGTCGTAGTGTGAGTGAGTGTAGAGATACGAGACAAAATGACAGATTTTATTTTGGAGCATTTTTCTGAATACATTGACTGAAGAACAATAGTATGCCATAAAATAAATAAAAGAGTATGTTACAGGCTCGCCGATCAAAAATGTTTGTCTATCAGTAATCCATTACGCAAGAATTTAAAAAGAAACTTAAAATATTGAAATCAACGCCATCTTGCGGAAAAAGTTTAATGAAGAGCCCTTTGCATTCACCTTAAAGTACTTACAATTTGTCCGGACACTGGTATGCACTCACACACACTAACACAGAACTTCACTTATTTCCGTTCCGATGTATATCCTTGACTTCGGGCGCCCTCTATAGGCACTGCTCCCAATAAATTCGACTTCGTAAGGACCAGCTTCCCAAAATGTACTTGAAATTAAACTCAAGGCGATTTGAATAATTTCTATATTTAGGATTAACTACCAAGTAAAACACCAAACAATATGCTTATTTATCAAAAACAAACCATAGCGAGATTTAATTTTGCTACTAGCGCCATCTAGGCGTGACTGTTGTAAACATTGGTGAATAATATTGTAATAATTAATAAATACGCAATAAAGTCGATTCAACAGTATCAAAGAATAAAAATTATTATTTAAGAGCACCTGCCTGACCAAAAGTGACCAAAAGTTGTCTCAGACAAGATCAAGATGAAAGACTCTCCGATCAATCTCGGAGCGGCCCGGCGCTCGAAACAGGCGAATCTCAACCTTAATACATTTATAGAATGATATTTGACAGGTTGTCATCATAGGTGTCGGTAACAGTGTCGCAAGTTCAATGGTTTTTTTCCCATCTCAAAAAATGCTTTCCGTGTTGTATATTCAAAATCTTTGTTTCCGTATATGCCCAACGCGACTAAAGAAGTTTTTAATTCAAAAATCTCGAGATCCTCCGTGCTTCGTAAGGCACGTATAAGCCCTTGGCCCCGGCTGTCGTTATTGTATAGAAGTCGTTAAGATAGTGCTAATACTAACCGATCTCCATGAAAGTGTGTGGCCCCATCCGTATACTTGTGCATCAATTTCAGCTGAATTATATTTTGGATTGAAATTTACTGGAATAGCATATGGGGAATAGTCACATCCTGGTAATGCACTGTAAAAGTCAAAAGCTGATTCTACTTTTGCCAAAGCAATGTCAATATTCGCCCACATGTCAACGTGTTCGTACTGAAGATCGTATGCTGTAAAAGAAATAATAATATGTTGATAGTGAGCCTTTTATAATTAATAAAAAGGGCTAAGAAGTAATGAAATTTATTAATTAATATAAAATAAAAATTTGTAGTGTGTTTTATATCACTGGGGTTGAATTTAGAAGTAAAACAAACGGAATGACATACACGCAGTATATTTCTTCACACACGGACACACAAATGTATAAAAAGTTCGCTGGCAGATTTCTTAGAGATACACGGACCATTACAGACAAATACACAGACAATTCACGGACGACAAACGATTATGATTTTTGCTCAGCAGGCGCGGATCGACTGAGGAAATTTCCCCAGGCGACACTCGCCATGCGGTCAATCATGCCACGTTGCATTCCGTGAACTATCCTGTGTACCTACAAATTAATGCATAAAAAGATACTGTTTGCTCATATTATTTAATGTACAAACAATATTCATTGTGCTCGTGTTCGTAAAACAACACATAATGACTTAAAAATAGTTATAATTTTTATAATCAATCCAACAAGTACATCTATATTGTAATATTTTTACAATTTAGTGAAAATTTTCTTTTTTTAATAAGTGGAAAATAAATTATACATATTTATACATACATTTTTTTGTAAGGAACCTTAAAAACAAGGTATCAAACTATTTGTTTATAACAATTAAAGCTGATCAATCTATTGAACAATACTTATAATAAGTAGGTCAGGCAGATGCCAACGTTGTTTAACGTCATTCATACATTTCGAGAAATCATATTCAATATGAATAATCCAGAATTTCAAGTACTTAACTTAGGTGGTATTATTTCTAAACCTCTTTCCACAGCACCAGAGCGATCAGTTCACTTCATCATCAATCTAGTGATGATGTCCTTCGTTCGGTCCGAGAAAAGCAGGACCAGTCGCGAGTGCATTTTTGTGATCACTAAACTATTATTTGGGACTCAGTGGTCCATTACATACTTTCTTTCTTCATCATAGAACTTGTTCGTCAAGCGGAAATCTTCGCCAAAATCAACAAACTTCAGATTAATATCAACGAGGTTTCTGCGTCGAGGAAGACGTCAGAGTATATATCAGAAAAATTGAGTTTTTAGATAGCCTTTGGGATAAGTTTGATAAGAACCACGAACTCTTGATGAAATATCCAGAGGAAGCTGCTCAGTACTTAGCAGGAGGTTGCTATTAGGCTTGTAACGATACTTAACAGGCATTTCGTAATCGTATCTTGGCATTGGGAAAGCTGGAGCAGGCAGTTCAACCTGGCACAGCGGATAAGGCAATTCAGCCTAATGGAGAGCTCGACGAACTTCTCACATTACAACATACTATTAACCACAATAATGCAGTCCCAGTCCAACTACGCAGTACTATGGACTATTTATGCACATACGACGTTCTTCTATAAATTTAATGCACACACACAGACATATAATAATCGCGCTCTTATAAACTTATCAAAACAGAAAGAGATATTTGACTTACTTAATCTATCAACTCGGGCTAAAACTCCAAATGATTGTTAATTTTGTCACCACTGATGACTGATAAATGGCTTAGTGGTTAAGCATTACGAACTTATAGTACTTATTAAAATAACTAGAGTTCAATCCCTCGGTAGGTAAATAAATTTTATATGACTTAAGAAGCCGATAATCTTTTTGCTTTCCGCCAATATAGGTATTTTATGCCGGCAGCAGGCTCACGCACACAACGCCATGCCGCTCACACACACAGAGCTTCTTAGGCGACGTAAAGCGCGGTATAGTGCGCTCGGCGACATTCTTGATCGTTGATGTTTTTTGGTTAAAAATACTGGTGGTACATTATGTTTTGGTGCAATAAAGATTTTAACTAACTTACTAACTGGTATAAACTAACAGATATTATTCAAATTTTGGTAAAAGTTTTATTACATAGTAAATGCCATCTTAATTGAAATGCGAGTAATAATATATGAATATTAAATAATTGAGTGCTTTGAATTACGGGTAAGTAAAAAATATTATGATAAAATAATATGATAAATCGTGAAAGTGATAATAATGAAGACTTATATTCTATATTAGCAGAGTTGAGCATGCATATTATTTAGTTTCTATAGAAACTTAAATAAGGCAAGTTTTAAAAAAATAGGTAGTGCAAGGTATTACTTACCATTAATTGTAAGCTAGAATACTCCGTATTACTCTCTACATGGTGATTTTTCAATGGTTTTGGAGCCGAAGGCCACTTCATAAGGATCGTTAGTATAGTAAATAAAAAATTCAGAAAATTTTTTTTTTGACTAAAACTCGTGAAACGTGAGATCAATTAGTACTACCACCTGGCCGGCCTGGCAGAGTTCATCGAGCTCACGCGGCAGTTTTGGTCGGGCGTAACTAACTACTATTAGGTATTACTTTTATTTAAAATATCCGGTCTGCCGTCGGGGAGTAAGCCGCATCCTATTTAAATCAATTTTTAAGTGATATGATTTTATTTTCTTACACTGTTTAAAAAAATAAAATTATGATGTGTATGACGTATTAAAAAAGGGCATGAAATGGCGTTTGTTACGGTATTTTTATTTTTCTAAAATAGGAGCTCAGAACACAAATACAAGCGACTTTATTTACATCGATTTCGGTGAAAATTACGCGATTTGTTGATTTTTGTGCCTTGTGAATTTATATAAAACAATGAAAAAAGCTTTACTCATGTCAGAAAATACTTATTCAGCTATTTTGTCTATTTTTTTACTGGGTGTCAATGATTAAATCATTTGAAAATCTCAAAAGCCCCGCGACGTTGGATTCCGGTGAATTATACTAAAACAAGCAAGTTTATAGGCAAAATCACTCATACTAAATAATATGATACTATCTTTCATAATATATAAATAAATTCAATGATAATCCTGTAGTTTTCTCAAAAACACGACGCAAAATTGAGTGAAATTTGACAAATTCAATATACGGCCTCTTAACAGAATTTTGTAAAGCTTAATATTTTGTCTTATTAAAAAAAGTTATAAATTATGCGCCGTAGACAGTAGAAATTAAATTTTAAGTCTCATACACAAATAAATAAAATTGAAGGTGGCTTTGAAAAAAATCACAATTATTGGCTCGATAAGGTGTTTGACGTTGTTGGTTGGAGAACTTTGTTCGAAACCTGTGTGCTAATTGTGATTCGTGGTGTTGTATTTCCTTTGTTAAAAAATGCAAGCCAATATCAATATAGAAGAAAGGGCTAATATTGTAGCCTTACACCGTAATGGTTATAATATAACCCAGATATCAGAGAAAACCGGTTTATCTGTAAGTAGTTTCATTATGATTGTTGACTAAAACTAAGATTACGGTATGTTGCACGGTTCGGCCCGGCCGACTTTTCCAACCGGCAACAAACAAACATACAAACAAACATACGCAGTTCTGCTACCACACTAGATAAGGTCTAGAGAACCTTCTAACCGAATTATAACCTAAACTTAAAATATCTAAAATTAATTAATCTAATTACAACAGAGGAATAAAATTATGTTAACACTAACAGTTTATGTACTGGCGTGGTCGATTAGACACGGCGTTAGAACTCGCAATGAGATAATGATAATTGGGACGCAGGTTCATATCTCGTCAAGACTAAAAGACCTTTTTTTTAAAAGCTGGCACAAAATGTTGATTCTTACATACATACTATCAAGTTTTTATCCCTAATGGGGCAGACAGAGCATTTTGGGTCTTGCGGTTCTATGCAGAGCCCAGGGCCGCAAGACCCAAAAGCCACTTTTAGCGTCATGGTGGGCGAGAAGATGGAAAAGCAATCAATACAGTGATGGGTTGCTAGCCGCATCGCCTGTTAACATGATTTGCATTTTTTCCCATTCCCTCGATCGGTTTTTACGATCTGCGTGGGAAGAGAAGCAGCTGGTACATTCTAAGTTTTTTTTTATTTCTCCCAGACCAGCATGGGAGCATATTGATTCTTGTATTTTTTTAAGTATACAATGTTTATAATATATAAATTTAATTGTATTTTATACAACTATGTTGTCTTTTATATAATTACCATTATAAAAATGAATAAAATGAAACCAAGCATTAATAACCAACAAAATAATTTTTATTTTTTAGTTTCAAATTAATTATTTACTTGTATTATATAACTATCATATTCTACTTAATAATAAAATATTATGAGATTTTTTCCGAATCCGATGACATGCCAGCTATTGTAATGTGTGTAAAAGTATAATAAGTTTATGAAATATTTTTGAGCAACATTTTTACTACGAAAGTCAAATCTAAATAAGAAATTAGAAATATATTAATAACTACGGAAATTGATTTCATTATTTGCTTGAATAAAATACACAGATAAAGTAATGTTATATGTTACTAATATATATATTTGTCTACATAAAATTGTTATCATTGCATTGTAATCTAGCCTTATTGAGGTTATAGCTTAAGTATTCATTTTCGCAAGGAAAAGAAGATTGAAACTTAACCTCACTTTAAACTTTAAAAATATAAGCATAACCTTATTTTTTCCAAGCCCCCGTTTTAATTTATATAAATAAATGATACTATTAGGCAAACAACCAATAAAATATAAGTAAATAACAGTTTTACTAAAACCAACAGAGTAGGGGTAACAAATAAAAATTAATATTTGGTGTGAACCCCATTATTATCAATGCAACTCTGTAGCCGGCGGCGCATGGAGCCTACAACATTGGCACAGATATCTGAGCCGCGTAAGCTGTTCCATAACTGCATGCAATGAGACTTGAGCTACTCGGGATACCTTTTATTTCATTTTTCCCACCTCTGCACCATAATTCCCCATATGTTTTCTATGGGGTTTAAATTAGGGGATCGCGCCGGCCAAGGAATAACTTTTACCTCAGGATGTTGCGAAAACCATTCGTTGACATTTCTTGCATGGTGTATGGGACAATTGTCTTGAATAAAGTAAAATTGACTAACACTTTCTTCGGGATAAATAGTACGAACAGTAGGTAACATTATGTAATTTAATACTTCTGCATAATTTTATATAATTTCATTTGACCTAATTTTATGTGGTATAATTAATATTTATATATTTAACATTTACATTAATGTTTACTTACTATAATATTCTTTTGCTCTAATAATAATTATAATCCAACCGCAGGGCAGCTTGTGGCGAGCTGTTGGTGAGTAACGACACCACGGACCCGAGTGCTCCAGAGAGCCGGTCAGACCCTCGTCCCCGACGCTTCTTCATCGGTCGGGGTTGAGACCCAAAAGGGCTCGCAGGGCTCTCAGCTCTGCATTGCCTTAATTGGCTGTGCAGAGAGGAGTCGTTAGAGCTGTTGCTCCAGGGGTGGAAGTGTTAAAGGGCATAACGACGCGAGTAACTTCGGAGAAAGCGCAGCACACCTCTCGACACCCCTGAGTCGCCCGCACCGGTGTTGCTCCTTTGCCGGCAACTATTGTCGGCGCGTTTGAGGGGCCCATCTAGTGGGCGGCAAGCCACCACCTGCCTACAATAGTCCGTAATCATGATTATGGCAGGTGACGTTTCTATTGCAATATCCCAGCATCAATCCATCCCAAATTCATTCCATAATCCTTAAACCTTTCCCTTTTACATGCAATAGTTTTTTCTTCTGCCAAAACCTATTCAAGGGTACACCTTTCATAGGTATATCCAGGAATAGGTTTTGGCGGGAGCGCCACATGACAACAACTTCTCCAAAGGGCCTCTACGTTTTGGATCTGTATCCCCACGCAAGCCTCTCAAAGGACCGGGGTGAAAAGACCCGTGATTCTCAAAGGAGATACATAATAATTATAATCCAAACAAAACATATGTTAACTATGGCAGCATCCATAAAGTCGTACGTGATGTCAACTAGGATATATATTTAATTAATAAGCAAATTATTGACCGAGCGAGCGAAGCGAGCGAAGCGTCTCAGTTTAGAGATTAGCCAAAAATTCTTTTGTCCGTCTGTCTGTCTGTCTGTCTATCTGTCTGTCTGTCTGTCTGGCTGTTCTCGCCTACAGGTCGCATTTCTTAACCAATTCTCATAAAATTTTGTAAGCAGGCTCAGCAACTAAATAGAATTTTTTTGTCGAGCCAGTTTTTCGAAATTTTTCAAAATGGCGGAAATATGGGGGTTTAAAATTTTAAAACTGTCATATATCCGCCATTTCAAAATATTTTCAAAAATGTCATTAGACTTTTTTGTTGCCATTATAAAAACGCATTTTTTTTAATTGAACAACTTTTTTGTCTGGACAACTTTTTTATACGTTATACTTGAACGGGTTTAGGGTGACTCGCGAAGTCTAGCTGACTGAGCCGTGACGGATATACAATACAAAATCTTCTTACAAAATTTAGAATTCAGTCCAGGTTACTGAACAACTTACTTAAAAATACATGTCTCCCGTGGGAATTAAACCCGCGACTTCCGAGTTACAAGGCCAATGTCTTGACCACTATTTTTAAGAAAAGAAGTAAATTTACAAATATTTGTTGCGTACATTCAATACCATATAGTTTACAAAAAGCAATAACTATGTAGGTAGATGTCCAACAAAAATTTTAAAACTCTTAGAACTCGCTATGGTTATTTTTTCATAAGTTTACAAGATTGACTTGATTTTTTCTTAATCGTATGACTTTTTGTTGTCTTGCTTGTTTAATTTGTTTAGTCGGTTAATTGTGTTCAATTGTCGTGTATTGGATTGCTTGCTTGCTTTGCTTGGTAGTAGAAGATATGATCGCGAGGTCTAAGTTCGTGGCGAACTACTAGTTTATTTTGTTAATTAAGCTCATCACGTACTAACTGGACGTGTAGATTCAATATAACACTGTACAATATTTTAGTATAAATACTCTGAAATAATCAAATAAATTATCCACTATCCCGTTGCCACTCCTGGCCTGTAGACGGTGATGGATCGAACCAGATCCAATGGGTTTCATTAGTACCTTCGTGGTCGCTATATACCCCGACGATTTGTACACACGCCATAATTGGTGACCCCGACGTGATCGCTATATACCCCGACGTGATGGGCACGCACTGCAAGATTGGAGCAAAGCGCAAGAAATCGACGACTCAAGCCTGAAGTAATGGGAAGAAGATCAACGTGTACATTTCCACTGGCCTCCCACAAGAGGGTCCCACCAGTGGAATTTCAAGAAGCACAGAAACCACCAGGCAACTAAAATGGACAACCCTAAGGCAACATTGGAATGGAAAAATCTACGTAACCCGCCAGCTGACACCGTAAACTCCATCAAGATGGAAAAATAGCGATAACATCATTGAAGAAAATACCGTCTACATTATCACTAACATCAAAATGATACAGAAATAGATATGACGTCACAAACTGCATCACTTTATTTAAAATTGCTGCGTTACGGACGAACAAAAATGCAGATGCAATAAAATTGATCGAGGTCAAGATCGCAAGGCCGCAGATGGCCGTATGTTGTTAAAAAAAGGGGTAATAAAAAAAAAATATATGTCAACGAGGAATATTGCACAGGATTTGGTGTTATCCATAAGTTCCAACGCCAAACTACTACCGACTTACACAGTGGTATAGAATTTTTGGTAAATAAGGAGCAAATAGATATCAAAATCAATGAAGCCTACAAGAGAAAGAGCGAGCAACTTTATAATGGAACAGCGATCATGATTTTGACTAGGAAACATTTATAAAGGCCGATCACAGAAGCCGATTTTCGGAAGCACAATTTCTACTGAAAATAACTCTCTCAAGATGCATCAAATGGTTAGCAGCAAGCAATCTCCAGAGCAAGCCAGCAAACGGGTCATATCCAGGTCCACAGCAGCCGACGCACCGAGCTCCTGGTCCTGAGATCAAGAACCCACATCGACTATTATAGCGTTTGGCACATACGCCCAGCTCACGCTTTGGATAGTGAATTATGTCTGGCCACTCTCCAGCGGCAGGACTTCGACCGACGCTCGTCGACATTGTTCTCTACAGTCCCGACTCACTGCGGACTGCGAGCACGCTCACACGGTCTCATGAAAGACTACGAGCAGAAGATTTCTCCCGACTCACTGGGATTGAAGGAACTGGCAATTAAAAGATTAATAGAGAGAGACGCAAAGACTGCACATCAAGACCATATTTGAGTACCAAGAGAAACTTAAAGATTATAATATCAATGATGATAACGGAATTATAAGGAAGAAATTATTTAAGTATAATGTGTGACTCACAATATCAATAGATACTCTAAATGCAAAGACGCACAATTTTGCCGCGCAGAAATTATTTGCCTACACAGCGTTTTTCAGCACGTGCAATGTGAATATCGTCAACATAAGAGAAACTGAGAGATTATAACTCAATGAAGATAGCATTGGTAACGAGTAAAATCAACAAATTAATATTTTACAAGAAAATTGCTCCAGTTATCGACAAGATATTGGTTGCTGCGCCGCCGAACTCCTATATGGATTAAAATATCAAGATTCAAGCAATGAAGAAATCAATATTTTTATTTCATGAAAGGAAGAAGACATTTTGCAAGCGTTTTTAGTACGTACTAATTTATAGATTGAAATGGGTAGGTAGATTGCCTTTGTAATATTTTTATTTTTCACATTTTTAGAATTTATTATGATTTCGTTATGTTCTTTTTTTTTTAAAAAAAAGAGGAAGTATTATGGCAGCATCCATAAAGTCGTACGTGATGTCAACTAGGATATATATTTAATTAATAAGCAAATTATTTATTTTGTTAAATAAGCTCATAACGTACTAACTGGACGTGTAGATTCAATATAACACTGTACAATATTTTAGTATAAATACTCTGCAATAATCAAATAAATTATCCACTATCCCGTTGCCACTCCTGGCCTGTAGACGGTGATGGATCGAACCAGATCCAATGGGTTTCATTAGTACCTTCGTGGTCGCTATATACCCCGACGATTTGTATACACGCCATATTAACTATAATGTTATGTTATAAAAAAATTGGTTTGTGTAACATTTTTTTTTATTACAAAAATAGTATATTATGATTTCTTCATCCACCTCCTTGCCCACATTAAGCTAAAAGTGGCCTTTGATTCTTGCAACCCTGGGCTCTTTCTGCTTAGAGCCGCAAGATTCAAATGCTCTGTCCGCCCCATTTGTATTTGTATGTATTCAATAATTTTTTTTAATCTTCTCCATAGATATTAAAAATAATATTTAAATATTATATAAAAATAAAAAATTGGTTACACATACAAAATGCGCGCGCATTTTGTATGTGTAACCAATTTTTTATACAAAGATATTAAACGAAATTTTAAAATATAAAAAAAAATTGGTTAGACATAGAAAATGCGCCGCGCATTTTCTATGTCTAACCATTAGCGCATTTTGTATGTGTAACCAATTTTTTTATACAAAGATATTAGGTAAAATATTAAAATATAAAAAAAATGGTTAGACATAGAAAATGCGCGCGCATTTTGTATGTGTAACCAATTTTTTTATACAAAGATATTAAATGAAATATTAAAATATAAAAAAAATTGGTTAGACATAGAAAATGCGCCGCGCATTTTCTATGTCTAACCATTAGCGCATTTTGTATGTGTAACCAATTTTTTTATACAAAGATATTAGGTAAAATATTAAAATATAAAAAAAATGGTTAGACATAGAAAATGCGCCGCGCCTTTTCTATGTCTAACCAATTTTCTTTTATTTTTTTTTTATATTTTTTTTATTACATTTTATTTAAATATTATTTTTAATATCGAGGGCGCATTATAAAAAAATATTATAATACAGGTACCTACTTATTATCTTTAAAGATTTGTTTTATATTTTAATTTTGGTACATATTTTTTAAATATTATTTTTAATATCGAGGGAACAGATGATTATACATACATACATACATGTAACATACATACATACATACATTTAAATAAGGTTAGGTAAATAATAATTACTGTTGTAATTGATACAGATTATTATTGATGATTTTCTTTAAAAAATAAATACAATGTTTTTTAAAATATAAATCCGTTATATTATTATAGTAACCAATTATTAATTATTGTATTTTAGTAAATTAATATTGTATAAAAAGAGTATTTGGACAAGTGATAATTATATAAAAGAAGATTATAACAAATTAACGTTATATAAAAAGAGCAATTGGGCAAGTGAGCATTTAAAAGATCTTGTGGGAGGCGACTGTGGGAACGCCGGTTGTGAGCTTTTGAAAGATATAACGTGCCTAGTGAACTTGATGCTATCCGGGGAAGTCGTTGAAAGTATCACAGATATCCTGTATGGCGCCAATCTATGCGCATTGAAAAAAAAGGATGGCGGTATTAGGCCCATAGCGGTTGGGACGTCGTATAGACGTCTTACATCTAAAATTTGTTGTAGGGCTATCACACCTACTCTTTTAGATTATTTCCAACCCCTACAAGTAGGTTTTGGGTCTAAGGGTGGTTGCGAAGCCGCCGTCCATTCCGTACGATCTTTTTTAAATAATCAGGAGGGAGAGGTATTGCTAAAGGTGGATATAAAAAACGCCTTCAACTCTGTGGACAGAGGCGCCCTGCTGACGGAGGTAAGAGACAAAATTCCTTTTGTATACAAGTATCTTTGGCAATGTTATAGTAAAATTCAAAATTAATGTATAAAGACAATCTTCTATTATCCTGCTTAGGGTGTCAGCAAGGCGACCCACTCGGACCGGCAGTATTTAGTCTTGCCATTCATCCCATCATAAAGCGCTTAAATTCTAAATTAAACATTTGGTATTTGGACGATGCCTGTTTGTCTTCGGGTGACTCTAAAACAGTTTTAGATGATTTCAAAATTCTAATTGAAAACCTACACAACATTGGCCTAGATCTAAACTTAAAAAAATGTGAACTTTTTATTTCAGACAACTGCACTCAAAAACTAAATATTATATCAGATTTCTGTACAATTGCTCCTGATATTAAAATTATAGACAAAAGTTCACTCCACCTCCTTGGCTCACCTATTTTTGAAGAATCATTTTCTAATTTCATTGACCAAAAAATTGATAATTTTCAGAAAGCTTCGAACCGTCTCCTAGATATCCAATCCTATTTCGCATATACCATAATTCGATACTGTCTGTTCGTCCCAAATTTTACTTACAATCTGCGGTGCAGTCATTTTTGGAAACATCCTCATCTGCTCCACAGGTTAGATACGTTTATTCAAAATTCCCTTTCGTCCATTCTCAATATAGATTTTCGCAATCGTATTTGGGACCAAGCCTCTTTACCTATAAGGTATGGGGGCTTAGGTATTCGCAAAATTTCTAGTGTGGCTCTCCCAGCGTTTTTGTCTTCGATACATAGCATTGAAAGTCTTTATAAGAAAATTTATGTTAACTCTCCAAGCGAAATTTGCTATGCATCAGAGGCCAAGAGCACCTGGGCAAGCTTACTTCCAAATTCAAAATTTCCTGATTACCCAAATTCGCAGAGACACTGGGACGGCCCGCTTTGCAGAATTGCACAAGATCATTTAATAGAAACGTCGAGCAATTCTGTAGAGCGTGCCCGCCTTCTGGCTGTAGCGCAATGGGAATCTGGACTTTGGTTACATGCCTTACCATCCGCAAACCTGGGTACCTTTCTGCATAATGATGCGTTCCGCGTGGCAACTGCGCTGCGGGTAGGCGCTACATGTGTAGTCCCACATCCCTGCCCCTGCGGGGATACCGTCGATGGCCTTGGACTTCACGGACTTTCCTGCACCAGGAGTGCCGGCCGTTTAGGGCGCCATGCAGCCCTTAATAATATTATCCTCCGTTCTCTCGCCACCATCAATATCCCGGCGGCCCTAGAACCCAATGGTCTGGCCAGGGATGATGGCAAGAGGCCGGACGGAATGACCTTGGTGCCTTGGAGATTGGGACGGCCCTTGGTCTGAGACGCTACCTGTGTGGACACCCTCGCACCGTCCCATCTTCAGGTCACCAAGTCAAAGGCCGGCGCAGCAGCTGCCGCAGCAGAGAACCTTAAAAGGCGCAAATATGTAGACATCGGAGAAAACTACATATTTGAGCCTTTTGGGGTAGAGACTTTTGGTCCGTGGGGTCCTTCCGCCCATAGTTTATTTCATATTATTTCTAAACGTTTATTCGAGGTATCCCATGACCAAAGGGCTGGTAACTATCTGGCTCAAAGAATCAGCATTGCCATACAACGTGGCAATGCTGCCAGCCTTTTGGCCACGTTGCCAAGGGGTAATATATTAGTGGGACTACGTAATTTGTAATTTTTAGTTTTAATTTTAGTTTTAATTTAAATTTTAATAAGTTTGTATAGTTTGAATTTAAGTTAAATTTTATTTTATTTTCCTATAATAAAGAAATATTTTAATAGTGATAATTATATAAGAAGAACATTAAACTAAAAGTTATTAGAGCACATGATGGTTATATGATATATAATATTAGGCGAAATAAAATTAGGTAATGAGCTTTTATATAAATTGAAAATTATATCATTCTAGGTATCTAAACGAGTAGGCGTCGAATTCTGACGCGAGTTAAATTAGACCATATCGCTAACAATATTGAATAAATATTTCTTTGAATTTCTTTTTAGAGTAAAGACTTCTGTACGTAAGTACTAGTATGTATTCTGTGGCCGGACTCACCGTGTCACCGCGAGTGTCAGTGATAATATTGAAACGATTCAGTTCAATAAGGTGAAAAGTCAATCTGTGCAAAGCGTATGTAGTGTCGATATGGGTACGTCGCCTACGTATCCGCGCCAATCTATTGACGTGAACTCAAAATAATTATTTAACTAGTTCAGTTGACTCATACTAACATCAATATTGTATTTCATCTTGTATCACCTAACGATCAGTTATATAATTTAATTTTAAGTTTATAAGTCAATATATTCTGCATCTTCCTCGCCGAGATGCCAACATGTTTAATCTATTGAACAATAGTTATAATAAGTAGATCAGGCAGATGCCGACTCTAACGTCATTTATACATTTCGAGAAATCATATTTAATATCAATAAACCAGTCTATTTCAAGTACTCAACTTAGGTGGTATAATTTATAAACCTCTATCCACACCACCAGAGTGATCAGCTCACTTCATCCTCATATCATCAAGTGTAGACGTGGCGATCAGCCCTTACAAAAGCATTTTTTGATAAATATTTAATGGTTTTTATACCAATTCGCAAAATCTCTATACACCGAGCAGCTATGGATCAAGAGTAAACAATAAATTTAATAAGTGGAAAATAAGTTATCTAAAAAAGAATAAAAGCACTTACCTTTGGGCACACAAGTCATCACTACTTTCTTCATCATTTTACTGGTACAGCTATGCTTATATATATGTTCTGCATTAACGTATTCCTTTATACCGGCAATGGCATACATATGCTCCACGTCTTCTACACAAGCTGATGACGTCACTATAAAATATTCAGTAACAATCGCCCCTCCACACAACCAGGCAGTGTAGTTCTGTTTTGATATCGGCGCTTTGACAAAATACACCTGAAACATCACGAGGTTCAATGAGTGCAATAGAACTTTGTGGTATCTATACAATTAATTACCAATTAATTTACATATATTATAATTTACAAGATTTTTATAAGATATAATGCTAATGCATTCTCTACCAGTCTACCTGTAGGAAAACAAAAAAAAATCTAATTGCGATAGGTGCATAAAGATGTACTGAAAACACACTATATACTAATACAAGTTTACTTAGATACATATGTGAACATGTTTACTTATATAGGTACGTGAACTATTTTCTGTAAGTGAACGTATTATATGAACTTTACCACTTCATTTTAAATTCATAAATTTTTTATGGTTTTCCTGTAATCTACTAGTATGTAACTACCTGTATTTTCGAATTCTTTCAAAACTTTAGGTTCAGTAGTTTCTGAGATCAGGGTCAAATGGACGTTCGTCTTTTTTTATGAATAAAATGAAAACTATTTATTTGACTACATTAACAAAAATATATTCGAGGTCCTCTTGTCGAGCCCTTTCATTTGATATAAACACAGAAAGGTTTGCAAAACTTACTTTTTTAAATTACTAATGTGTTGCCATAAAACCACTCTTATTAAAAAAAAAAATTACTTTGCAGCATAAACTTATGGTTATTTTTAATTCTTACCATGTATCGTTTGTCTCCTTGCACAACGTGTCCGTTAATTATTCTTCGACTACTATTAGTAAACATAACCACTGGAAATTTAATACAAATACAGACTTAATAAATTGTACTTTATTACATTGTTTTTGAAAAGAGCCGTATTTTCTTTAGAAAATTTTAATTGAATTGCCATGAGAAAGCGTACACAAGACTACCTCCCTGCTGACCCTGACTGAAGTGAAACCTAAAATAATAAATTTGGTAAGTTTCATTGACACATTATTGTATACACCTAAACATAAAAGCAGTACTCACCGTGTAGTATAAAAAAAGTAACCAATAAAGCAGTTTTAATCATTTTTGAAAATATAATTAAATTTATGAGGAAAATAGAAAAAAAATATGGTATAAAAAGTATGAGAACTGTTGGCCTCTAGCTTAACTACATTCCTGTATTGTGGTTGCTAATTTACAATAACTATCACCGTCGACTATTATTTATTAAATCATTTAAGTACAGAAAAAAGGGATAACATTTATTAGTTTACTAAATTTTTCTCTTTGTTTCTTTTGTAAATAGAAATGACTTGACAATTATTAGTATTACTATTAATTTCAGACATTGAACTAACTAAAACCACAACATTTAATTTTTTTACATCGAACCGATAAAATTTCACGGTCAGTAACTTTTCGTAATTCAGTAATTTAAACTACCAACGTGGTTCATGGAAATCACGTTGCCTTATTAATTTTTCGCCCAATCATATCTGTATAAGAAATTATAGTGCAAACAACTGATTGAGTTTAAAATTAGCTTGAAGTCTACGCGAGACGAAACTTATTGTAAGCAGAGAAATTATTACACGTTTATACATGTCACCCATAAAAAACCCCCTTATACTACAGAATATAGTTACCTAGTTAGTTAAAATCTTTATTGCACCAAAACATCGCGTAACAGAGTAAAAGATACATAAAACAGATGTCAAAAGGCCGCCCCTTATTGCAACTACAATCTCTTCCAGGCAACCGAGGCACTTGGAGATATTTGACGAAAACAGGTTCGCAAAGTTATAGGCAAAGGAGAAGAAAAATATTAACTGTAGGTACAATCAATAAATATATTAACACACACATAATATATAGAAACAAAGACCTAGAATATACATATATATATATACATATAGTCACAATAACCTTTTCAAGCGCCATATCAAAGTAACGCAACCACTTAACGCGGGCAGATTGACATTTTAGCATAAGAGAGGTGCTCTTCATGATGTTTATCTAGAATCATCCATTTACCTTATCATTTTTTGGTCACGAGAACCAACTTTTCAGGCGCCATATTCTATTTATTTATTTCATCAAACTTTATTGTTCCAAAGTACAAATTTAACAAATGGCGGACTTAATTGGCTTGTCAAGTAATTTTCAAAAAGATCTGATTCGCAATCCTTTTCGAGGAATAGCCTCTAGGAGAAGATTTCTCAAATCAGATTTTAAAATAAGGTCTTACCTATTTAGATATTTGCAAAAAACCCGTTGACCTTTATTTTCAAGCAAGGTCAAGCTTATTTGAGGAAGTGATGTCACGATGAAGATTTTTTGAGTAAAGTTGGCAATTTCCACTTTCAGTACTGTACTGAAGTGCCATTTTTGAAACGCGATGTCACCTAAATTACTGGTTTTTTCCATACAAAAACCGTTCGTTTAGTGACTCCACGTTTCAAAAATGGCACCCCTGTATTATATGTCACTGTCACTGTCATCTACCAACACAACAATTTGACAACAACCAACATACAGACGGTAATTTAAACAGTAGACATTGACAGTTGACAGATGTCATTGTTTTATTAGCGCTAAATTTAAACTTCGATTGCAGTGTGTCGTCACTTCCGGTGTTTTGTTTAAAATTATATAAAAAAATCCTGATAAAACGTAGAATTTTTATAATCAAATTACTTTCTTAAAATTGTCTATATTTTCGATTAAAGGCACTTTTAACACTTTCATATTTCTTAGTTGACAAGCTAATTCTAAAAGCATTTTTTCCCAGTCAACCATAGGGATAAACAAAAAAAATAATGCGGCAAAAAAAAGCAATACAATAAATGTATGTACATTCTAAAATATTACTGAATAATATAACATTATATTATATACCTACTATATATAATATATATAAATATTAGAATGAATACTCTATTTATACAATACACACAAAAACATATACATCTACTTATATAACCTAACATAACAAATACATAGCTATGAAGAGAAGAATTGATGATGATGACTTTATGAAAAAAGGGAGTTTAAAAGGTGGGCGTGAACTTTTCTTTTAAAAGAGAATTTAGTAGGAATTTCTTTGATGTCAACGGGTAAAGCATTCCAGAGCCGTGAGGCTTGAAGAGAAAAAGCGTTGGACATAAAATTTGTCCGGAAAAGGGGGATAAAGAGCTGACGTGTCTCATTAGAACGAAGTTGTCGATCGTGAGTATTTGGAAGACAACTGAATTTACATATAAGAAATTGTGGGTAGTTAGGATTTGTAAGAATATAAAAAAGAGTACACAGTAATCGAAGTTCCCTGCGTTGACGGATAGGAAGCCACTTTAGTTCAGAACGAAAGGAAGACACATGATCATATTTTCGAAGACAGAAGATAAAGCGAATGCAGTTATTCAGGAGCCTATCAAGTTTATTATGAAGATCCACATTGAGGTCAGGAAAACACACATCAGCATAGTCAAAGATAGGAAAAATTTAAGCCTGTACAAGTAAGATCTTAGTTTGAACAGTAATCTTTGTAGTGTATTGGGTCGGTATGATTGTAAGATTATGTGGGTACTTAAATAATAAATCAGTGTTAAACCAACTATCGTGTGTTTCACTACATGGTGACAGCGGTAAAAGCATTTTGTCTGTTTAATCGCGTAATCAAACATAAATATACGTTGTGTATAAAAGGAAATAAAGTTAGTTACGTGAAATATAAGTAAATAATGGAACATGCGCGTCCTCCAGCGGAATTGGAACTTGAAGGTGGCCCCGCGGCGCGATCCGAGGCGTGGCGCAAATGGCGGCGCCTGTTCGAAGTATTTTTGAAAGCGTCTGGAGTGAGCAAAGAGCCTAAGGAAGTTCAGGCTAGTCTGTTGGTTAACCTCATAGGACCGGCGGGATACGAGGTCTATACAACATTCGCGTTCGAAGCGGGTGAGAGTGCCGATGACATCAAATGTTTATTACAAAAATTCGAAAGTCATTTTGGTACTAAGGCAAACATCACGGTGCGACGGTTCAAGTTTTTTACTCGCAATCAGGAGGAACGGGAGACGATAGACGAATACGTAACTGCCTTGCGACTGTTAAGTCAACGGTGCGAGTTTGGAGATTTACAGGAAAGTTTATTACGAGACAAGATAGTTTGTGGCATTGCCGATAACAAAGTCAGGGACCGGTTGCTGCGCACAGATGAATTGACGCTGACGAAGGCAATAAATATCTGTCAAGCGGCAGAGATATCTAAAGAGGAAGGTCTGTGCATCGATGGCGGTTCCGATGAAGTCCAAGTGAATGCGATGTGTTCGCGAGGTGATGGACTGGTCGGCGGCGAGCGCCCGTGGCAGCGGAGCACCCGCGGCCGGCGCGCCCGAGGTGGTCGTGGCGCGGCCCGCGCGCGTTTTCCTATCCCTGCGACCGGTACTTGCGACAGCTGTGGTCTTGCGCGTTGTCCAGGCGGTGATCGGTGCCCGGCTAGGAATGCGTTATGTTTTGTTTGCGACAAGAAAGGACATTACTCGCGCGTGTGCGAACGTAAACAAGTGATAAGAAAAGTGTTAGATTTAGGTGTCGATTCTGGAAGTGAAAGTGAAGATATGTTGTACGTGAACACTATAGGACAGGACAAAAAACTGAGTAAGTCGTCGAATGAATGGATAGAACGTATCACATGTAATGGTATTTACAGGAGATATTTTGCCTATTGTTGGGTCTGAAAACTTCAATGTCATGTTTAATAATAAAAATTATAATTTACCGTTTTTGGTTGCTGACATGAGCTGTCAAAATGTTTTAGGTTTAAAATCTTGTATTGCGTTGGAGTTGATCAACCGCATAGATCTGATAAATATTGACAAATATTCCAGTTTATTCAAAGGTTTGGGTAAATTGCCCGGCAAATATACTATTATTGTTGATAAAAATGTGCAACCTATAATGTGTCCTACTAGGAAAATACCGTTAGGGCTTAAAGAAAAGTTATTTAAGGAATTACAGAGAATGGAAGGACTCGGCGTGGTGAGGAAGGTCACACATCCGACTGACTGGGTTAACGCTATTGTGATGGTGCCCAAAAAGGACGGCACCATTCGGGTATGTTTGGACCCGAGACCTTTGAACCGGGCGGTGCGGCGCGCGCAGTACTCGCTGCCCACGGTCACGGAGCTGGCCGTGAAGCTGCGCGATGCCTGCATCTTCAGCGTGCTCGATGCTCGCTGCGGGTTTTGGATGGTGGAACTCGACGATGCCAGCGCTGACCTCTGTACCTTTAGTACGTGCTTTGGTAGGTACCAGTTCCTTCGTTTACCTTATGGCATAAGTTGTGCACCGGAAGTTTTCCACGGAAAGCTTCGTCAACACCTAGAGGATTTGGAAGGGGTCGAGTCTTTTATTGATGACGTCATTGTATGGGGAAGATCACAAGCCGAACACGATAAAAGGCTCGAGTCTTTGTTAAAGCGTGCACAAAAAATAGGAATAAAATTTAATCGTGATAAATGTCAGTTTGGCGTATCAGAAATAACTTATCTCGGTCATAGGTTTGACGCGAATGGAATGAGGGCTGACGACAGTAAAATTAAGGCTATATTGGACATGCCTTCTCCAACGGATAGAAAGTCTTTGGAGAGATTTTTGGGCATGATTAATTATTTGTCAAAATTTATTCAAAATTGTTCCGAGAGTGTGAATGTATTAAGAAGTCTGTTAAAAAAGGATGTTGAATGGGTGTGGGAATCTCATCATTCTGAAGCGGTTGAGCAATTGAAGCGAAAGGTGGTGAGCGCGCCGGTGCTGGCGCTGTACTCGGCGGCCGCGGGCGTCGTGCTGTCGGTGGACGCCAGCGGCGTGGCGCTGGGCGCCGTGCTGCTGCAGGGCGGGCGCCCGGTCGAGTTCGCGTCGCTGACGCTTACCGACACGCAGACCAGGTATGCACAGATAGAGAAGGAGATGTTGGCTATTGTGTTTGCGGTCGAACGATTCAGACAGTATATATTTGGTAGGTCAGATGTGGTTGTGCATACAGATCATAAGCCGCTTGAGGCTCTGTTTAACCTGTCAACGTCCGGAATCGCAGACACAATAGATTTCTATTGTTAACGGGTTCACATGTGAACCGTCGGACGTTGACAGGTTAATAAACCTTTAGTATCAGTGCCGGCGCGGTTGCAGCGTATGATGATGCGAGTGCAAGGTTTCGATGTTAAGGTGAAGTATGTTCCGGGAAAATATATGTATATTGCGGATACACTCTCGAGAGCTCCCTTGAAAGAATTGATGCATGATCGTGTTTCTGAAGAAGTTGAAGTGCAGACTTGTTTTATGTTAGAGAATGTGCAATTTAGTGACGTCAAGAGAGAGTTAATTAAAAAAGAAACTGAGGCGGATAGCGATTGTAAGCGATTAATTCAATATATAAAGAATGGCTGGCCAAAGAATAGGAGAGATGTGAGTGAGAAGGTCAAACAGTTTTGGCCATATCATGAAGAACTTCAGTTTATTAATGGTATGATTTTTAAAGGTCAATGTGTTTTTATTCCGCGTTCAATAAGGAAGGAAATGCTGAAGCGAGTGCACGAAGGGCATTTGGGCATTGAGAGATGTAAGCGACGAGCGCGCGAGGTTATGTTTTGGCCGGGACTTGCGGACGATGTGGAAAGAGAGGTGCCCAGGTGTGAGGCGTGCGCGCTGCACGCGCCGCGCCCGCGCCGGCAGCCGCTAGAGCAGCACGATGTGCCGGCACTGCCCTGGCACAAGTTAGCTTCAGATATATTTGAATATCGGAAAAGGAAATATATCATACTAGTAGATTATTTTTCTAACTTTGTTGAGGTGGAAGAATTGGCCGGTATCAGAAGTAAGCAAGTAATTGATTTTATGAAAGCACAATTTGCACGACATGGGATACCGGCGGAACTTGTGACAGATAATGGTCCAGCTTTTAGTTCAATGGAGTTAAAAAAATTTAGTCAAGCGTGGGAATTTCATCACATTTTTTCATCACCATTTTACGCGCAATCCAATGGTAAGAGTGAGAGATGTGTTCAAACAATAAAAAAATTGTTAAAAAAATGTGTTGATTCGGGTCAGGATTTTTATTTAAGTTTACTCGATTTTAGAGCTACATCTCGAGACGGTTTAGACTCGCCTGCGCAAATGCTTATGGGTAGACGACTGAAAACAAAATTGCCAATTACTCCCGAATTATTGAGTGAGCCTGTCGATAACATTCGTAATTACCAAGTTTTGATGGCTAAAAGAAATTCCATTAAACAACAATACGATAAATCGGCGCGGCCCTTACGGCAGATATCTGTGGGTGATAAAGCGACATTAGTATGCGGCGGACGTAGAAAACCTGTTACAGTGGTTGATCGCGCGCCAGAGCCGCGTTCTTTTATAGTAAAGGATGCACATGGGTACAAATTTCGCCGCACGCGCGGTCATCTCGTAAAGCGCTCGGTATCTGATAGCACAGCTGATAGCAGTGTGGGTCGATCACCATCCATGCCGCCAGCGGGTAGTGCGCCTGTATGGAATGTAACCGTTAGACGAAGGCGTAAAAATTTAATGCAGTCTGGTGATGGTGACGGACTCGAACATTCAAATGTGAGTGAGACGGCGACGGTATCTTCGCCATGCGCATCAGATAGTTCACAAACAGCTGACGGGTCTGTTTTGAATAGTTCGTCCGAATCAGACCGTAATGTACGTGCAGTGTCACCATCGCCCTCGCCACCAAACGTTCCGATTGAAAGGTCTCGCAAAAGAGCAGCACGAATGTTGTCTAACTTAATTTTTGGTACTCGTGATACTAACGAATAATAATTGTTGTAGTCATAATTAGTATAAGTAAACATAAACAACACAAACATACTATAATTATGTAAACTTCTATAAAGCTATGGTTTATAAATATAAAGGTTAGTTTTATGGTTCTAATAATGTTTGTAGGTACATCCTCTAATGAGAAGGATGTATATTTTGTTATTGGTTGTAACTGTTAGTTAAAATTTAGTGTCATATTAAATAATAACCATGCTGCTTTCTTATTTTGTTCTTTTTTTTTGTTTATTTCACAAAAGTATAATTGTTACAGCATAAAAACATACGATACATTGTATTTTTTTTACTTAACTAGAATAATTTTCTTCTGTTCATATCGTTTGTTTAAATATAAGGGGAAAGATGTAGTGTATTGGGTCGGTATGATTGTAAGATTATGTGGGTACTTAAATAATAAATCAGTGTTAAACCAACTATCGTGTGTTTCACTACAATCTTAGTATCACAACAACTTCACGCAGGCAGACCTACATATTTGGCATCTGAGAGGTGTTCTTTATTCTAAAAACCAGGGTCAGCCATTTACGTTATCGTTACCAAATTTGTCATGACCTCCCTTTCTAATATACCTTCCTTTACACAAAATAGGAGAGTTGATGATGATGATGATGATTAAAGATCATCATCATCATCATCATCATCATCTCAGCCACAGGAATTCCACTGCTGGACACAGGCCTCCCCCAAGGATTTCCATAACGACCGATTCCTACGGGATAAGCCCTAGCAAAAAAATAAAATGAAATAAAAAAAACTACGAGGAAAGGACAATAAAACCAAAATGAATTAAAATAAACAACTATATTGTTCTTTCTACAATAAAACAATAAACACACAAAACTAATAATGTAGGGACAGACGCGGGTCCAGCGAAAAAATAGGTAGTATGGCACAGATGTTGCGTTTACAAATAAAAATAAACAGAACAGTGGTCTGTGGGTCTCGGGCGGAACTTATCTCGGTGAGGGATGACAGGCACTTGGGGCAATACAAAATGGCGGCCGGTTCGACTCGACGTCACGCTCGGTTGCAACTTTACCGCAACAAACTTCAAAATGCACTGTCGTGTAGACGCACCAGGGTAACGTAGTTCTTCACCAGGGGTAACGAAGTTCTTCACCAGAGGTAACGAAGTTCCCTACATAACAGGGAAATCGTACACAATTTTTTTTTTTTTAAAAGATACAAAAATTACAGACGGACAACTCATCCGTACTACAATCAACAATCCGTACGTAAGACAAATTATTTATGTTAAATTATACTCGTAGCCGAAGCGAGCCAAAATTGTAAATGAACGATCACTGAGGTTTTTTTTGATTGATAAAAATATCAACTCTGTGATACTTGAAACCCACTCAATAATTAACTTTCGTCTATTATCGAAGGTTCTAGAAAATCGGAGATAATATAAAAATAAAAATATTTATAAGAGTTTATTAGTTTATTATGGATTCTTTATAAATAAAATGAATGATTTTAAATAATCAACATTAGGTATATTGAATTATTTTTTAAACTGGGAATGACCATGACATTAACCACCTGTCAATGTTATCTTAAGTCATTCACTTAGAATAAACTACCGTAAACAAACAATGAACAGAACCAACCTATTTGTATGAGTTTATTTCTGAAAATTATAATTACTTCTTATGGAAATGTGATGGAATACATACTTTTGAAAAAGAATTTAGCAATATCTATAGAAAACAAAAGATTACCAATTGGTGAGTGATATTGTAAACATTACATTGTTACACGATCGGAAGCCTCCTGCATCCAGCGTCTTCTTGCAACATTGCACAGGTCGTCTGACCGTCTAGCAGGTGGGTGTCCTACGCTGCGCTTGCCGGTACGTGGCCGCCTTTCGAGAACCTTTCTGCCCCATCAGCCATCGGTTCTTCGCGCTATGTGCCCCGCCCACTGCCACTTAAATGAGCTAATCCGGCTGAAAAATTGGCTATGACAGTGACTTTCGTTTTTCTACGAATCTCCTCATTTCTGATTCGACTGATTACAGAAACACCGAGCTTAGTCCTCTCCATAGCCCGTTGAGCGACCTTGACCCTTCTTATGAGATCATCTATCATTTATCATTTTGTAGACCATATTAACCTGTCAAACCCCGACGGTTCACATGTGAACCCGTTAACAATAGAAATCTATTGTGTCTGCGATTCCGGTCGTTGACAGGTTAAAAGACCACGTTTCAGAGCCATAAGTCAACACTGGTAACACTCATTGATTAAATACTTTCGTCTTGAGGCACTGAGGTATTCTAGACGGTAAAACACTGCGTAATTTTCCGAACGCTGCCCAGCCTAGTCGAATTCGTCGAAAGATCTCTTCCTCGAAGCTAAAACTTTCTGCCTGGATCATTGACCCAGGTGGTTAAGTCCTCCAATCATTCTGCCATGATAACGATATCGTCGGCAAATCGAAGGTGAGTGATATACTTGCCATTAATGTTAATGCCTACTCCTTCCCATTCCAGAACTTAAAGGCATCTTCCAGAGCAGCGGTAAACAGTTTTGTAGATATGACATCTCCCTGTCTTACGCCTCTTTGCAATGGAATAACCTTCGTACTGTGCTCCTGTACTCGGACCGACATAGTGGCTTTTATAAGCACTTCAACACCTCGATATACCTTCATTTAATTCGGTACCGCTAGAGCGGCTGAAGCACGGCCCAGGCTTCGATCGAATCGGAGGCTTTTTCGTAGTCCACAAACCCCAAACACAACGGCCGATTATACTCCCTCGTCTTCTTTATAACCTGCCGCAAGGTATGGATGTGGTCCATGGTACTATAGCCTTTTTGGAATCCGGCTTGTTCGGGAGGTTGGATGGCATCAAATCTGTTAGTGAGACGGTTCGTGATCATCCTCTAAAACAACTTATCCCTTTAACTGTCCGCGACCTTATTATGGTCGATCGAAAAACGGCGTCAACTGTCCGCGATCTTTGAAAGGTTGATGACGACGCGCTTTTTAAAAAAATTGCTCATAAGACATGGCTCAGAAGCGTGATGGGCATATAGTTCTTCAAGAGAATATTGTCACCCTTTTTGAAGAAAAGGACCACCACGCCCCTGTTCTACGCTTTTGGCGTTACGCCCTCGAGCAGAACGGAATTAAAGAGCCTCTGAAGGACTCTATCTTCTCTTTTCTCCAGCCTCTTTAATAAGAGATGGAAATGACTTCTATACATACGTATTTTCACGCCTGTTTCCCGTGGGGGTAGGCAGAGACTATGGATCTCTACTTGCTACGATCCTTGCAAACCTATTTTGCTACGTCAACACTCTTTAATCTTTTCAGACATGCTCTCCAGTAATGGGTGCTCCTTATACATATAACCTTCCTTTAAAACTTCTGCAATTTTGTCGCAGAACGTTCGTGAAGGTCGATAATATTTTTAGTTAGTCTTCTTTAATCCATCCTTTCGATATGTCCGAACCGCCATAACATTCCTTTCTCAATTTTTATCACTACATCAGCGGGCGGCCGCATATTATCAGAATTTTTCTGTTACAAAATTCTGCATAAATATGCGATGTTTGTGGTTGGAAGGTACCTAAGCATAGTTTATGAAAAAGTTTAAGTCATAAACAGAATACAATACAACGAACTTAATCCTTAGTAAAAAAAAGCTTCGTTACAATGTAGGTAATTGTTGGAATCCATATTTTTAATTCGTTTTTATGATTTAAGAATGTTATTTTTGTCTCTTAAGTTACAGTTTTCAGTTTTATTTACATCAAAATAAAAAGTTGTGCTTATTGAAGCTTGAAATGACTTTTTAGTAAACAAAAATGTTTTATGGATTCACAATGTAAATTTTAGGTTACGTAGTAGTAATCTGTTAGCCGCTTACACACGTGTGTAGCGCGGTTGGTATGTTGGATGCAATTTGGCTCAGTCCCGCGCACACCGTTGAAAAGGCAACACGTTATGCTACGGTTCTTTAAGTAACTAGTGTTTGGTTTAAACTTTCATTGCGTACCTACGTTATTTAAAATTAAATATGAACAGCAAGGAAAAAATGTGTAGCTAATTATTTTAGAACTTTAAAAAGACAAACATACTCTTCTTCTCGTTTTAAATAGAACATTATATTCATATGTGACTTTTTTGTAGCCTTCTATCGTCCAATATTTTCCTAAATTTTTCATAATAGACATTGTAGCTAAATATAAGGTAATCGTGAGTCTCGCTATTTGAAATTTCGAAAGCTAGGAGCCATTATTACAGGCGTGCGCACACTGCGACGATGGGACGCGCACTGAAGTTGTGATTGAAATTGTAGTCGCAATTGTTATGTGTGTTAAGCATAGCCGACCGCGACACCAACATGCCGCAGCTGCAAGTTGTACGGCAAGTTGTGTCGTGTATAAGCCGCATTAGATTGACACATACTTACAGAGGTTACTAAGTTAGTGAATATGAAATCTTTTCTATTTACAGTTGTGACGTAGCATTCTCCGAACCGCCCGTCACTACCCACATATATAAGAAACAACGTTGTAACGCACACAGCGATACGCAAACCGCGTCATTCCAGTCAAATCCGCTTCAAACTGGATCCCCCACTCGTGCCGCTAGCAGCGGCCGGCTATATAAGCGCAAACGGCGGCGAACAAGTCGTCAGTCCATTCCGGGCTGTCCACCGTGGTCGGCGGGGGCTTATCCTCGTACGATAGCGGTTCTACGGGGACTAGTGGTCGGCGAGGGTTGTCCTTGTTCGATAGCAAAATCCCTTAGATTTCACCGGGACTAGTGGTTGGCGGGGGTTATCTTCGTTCGATAGCGAAATCCCTCAGGTTCCACCGGGACTAGTGGTCGGCGGGGGTTGTCCTCGTTCGATAGCAAAATCCCTTAGCTTCCCCGTAGATTCCCGAGGGCTAGTGGTCGGCGGGGGTTGTCCTCGTTCGATAGCGAACCCTGTAGTTTCCCCTTCTTCCAGGGGTAAGAGAAGTCACGTGGTCGGCGGGGGTTTTTCCTCGTTCTATAATTAGACCCGCGGGCCCGTTAGTGAGTGGAGTCTTGGCGACCCCTCATGCCGTCACGCCCCGAGCGAACCCGGGTTTGTGCCCTGAGCGTTCCGTCCTCTGGACGCCGTTTGGTATATGCTCTCACCCCCCTTGAGTGGCGTCTGGGAAACCCCTCATTCCGTCGTGACCTGAGCGCACACCACGGTCAGTGCTAGATAGCACTCCCGTCCCGTTCCGTTCTTGAGTGGTGACGATCACTCATCCCGTAGCGCACCGAGTTTGTACCCTGAGCGATCCTCTATTAGGAGCAGGCACTCAACCCCTTGAGTGGAGTCTAGATAATCCCTCTTCCCGATGATACCTGAGCGTACCTACCGGCTTGTGCTTTCCGTAAAACCCTAGGGCCGCGCACTCTTTGGTTACCGACGCCTCTGGCGTGACCCGTTTTACGAGACCGATTGTCAGAAGTACAATCTGAGTCCCTATTTCCCGCAGCGTCCCGTTACAGACGCCCAGCGGACCCGTATCCTCACTTGGCGCACTGCTTAGCGCCCCAGTGATTTTATTGATCTTACCGTACGTGCCTTATATAGCCATTATAGATTGCCGAAGACGACTAAATTCAGATATACCGTGTATCGTTGTGCACGCAATCCATTGCGTCCACTCTCCCTTTCTTATTTGTGATTAATAAGATACGTAATACGGTTCGGTAGGTTAAGTTTAGCATAAGATAACTTTAAGAGACTTTGTGGAACTTGTAATAAAGATCTTATGTAGAAGTGGTATGATGTGCCATCCCTCTCGATCAACCCTATAGGCACAGACCCCGTCCTACCACTCTGGTAATGGAGTCTCTAAATTTTATGTTGATGTTAGCGTCCGTGGTTCGATCTACTACAATTTTTACCAAAACTTTTTAAAGGAAATACATTATCGTGGTATAGAAATAACAACAGCAGTTGGGAAACATGGAAGGACTTTGAAGATGACTTTAAACTATTCTTTTTCCCAAGAAACTACGAAACGAATTTACTCAGCTGTATAGCAGCAAGAAGACAATATACAGAAGAACGTTTTATAGATTACCTAACGTTAATGCAAACACTCATTAGGCGACACGGAAAAATGAGCGAAATCGAAGCAATTGAAATAATCTATAATAACATGCGCCCGAACTACAAATACTATATAAAAAGAGAGGACTTCAAAAACCTAAAAGAACTAATGGCAAGGGCAGGTGAGTTAGAAGCCATTAGATCCGAAGAAAATAAAGTAAGAGACTTACAAAACCAAAGAAAACAGTTTGCAGATATTCACTAACAGAAACCGGAAAATACAACAAGAAAAAAAATACATCCCCAATACGACAGCAAGTCACATTGTTGGAATTGCGGTAAAGCGAACCACAACGCGAAAAATTGTAAATCCCAAAAAGTTATATTCTGCAGCGTATGCGGAACCATGGATGTACTGAGCAAGAACTGCTGTAGGAACACGAGATTTTAGAAAAACAAACGACTTAAAGAACTTTTCTACACCAGCCGCATCAGTAAAAACACTACTACAACAAAGAAAGGGCAATATTGAAACCTTGCATAAACGACTTAGTGTTGAAAAGGGAATTTCCACAATCAGACGCAAATAAGGGTTTTTGCGCTAATTTAGCACCAAAATACTCAGGACCTTACAAAGTAATAGTGGAAAGATCGCCAGTTATTTTCGTGTTAAAAAACCCAAACACCAAGAAACAATATGTAACACACTTATAAGATATCAAAAAAAATTCATAAACCAATAAATTTAAACAAAGTGATAACTCAACACTATGAATCAATAACTAGTACATCACTAGAAGAAAAAAAAATCAAATCTACCCGCACACCGAATTTAAACCACGATTCCGCATAAACGCATAAATAGGCCACACGACGTTCCGTGAACATCAGTCGCATACGTAAAATGGTCATAGTAATTACAAGAGGCACCGCAACACAAAAACTTGTGCTACGAAAAGGCCACTTAATAAAAGACAATCGACCTCGAGGAATACCCATGGACACGAAAGCCCACAAGACCAAGGCCACCACCGACAATCGCAGTACCATGGAGACCCAAGCAGATGTGAACGAGAGACCACAACTGAATATAAGGATATTGCAGGTCATACCACCTTCCATGGCCCAAACGAAACTATCCGATACACCGCAGCCGTTATTGCCTACGCCGCCGATTACCCCTCCGCCATCAAGCCCACAACCAGCGCACACACCACCATCAAACCCGTTGACGGTCAAAAAGCATAAAATGCCAGAGCCCACCAACAGACCTAACACCATCCATAATTGCAGCACCATCGTGGAGGTACCTCAAAAGAAAAGGCGAGGAAAGAAGAGGTCACGAGGAATTAAGCGAGGAATAGTCAGGCTACCACGCTACATAAAGAAAGATTAGGTTTTTTTTAAAAAAAAACATTCAACATTTAATTATTATTTTTTAAACTTTTCTAGCATTTTTATATACTTTTTTCTTATTACATTAAAGTTCATTGCACATCATCATTTACTAAAATCATGTCTTGTCACATAAGTATTCTTATCAGAGTGATATAATATTATATTGTTAATTTTAGGGATGTGATATCTACCCACTGTACTGTTCCTACTAGAAAACCAATGCTAAATTGTTATTTATTGTAAGGCAAAATAAGACTGATTTACAGGATAAGCTAACAATGAAATAGCTGAGTTATACCTACACGTGACTAATGTTATTAACCCAAGTTTGGAAGACTTAAAGTTTTAGTGAAAAATTACAAAATGTAAAATAAGATTTAGAGGTACATAGTACCTATACTTTCCTGTTAAACCACCGAACTGTATTGATACCGACAAGTGATAACGGCAATGTACCTTAGTTGTAAGTTTTATTTTTAATAAATTGTTTTATTATTACGCCATACATGTTTTATTTTGGTTTGTAGTTTAATAACCAGGTTTCAATATATTTCTTTACTATAGTTAAGGACAAGCAAGTACCTAAGATCGCGACAATGACGCGAACCAACTACACACGTATTACTTACGCAGATTATCAAAAGATGGCATTAGAAGTATCGAAAACAAGAAAGTGAACCTGATTAGTGAACAGTATAGAGATAGAAACTTTATTATAGTAACTTAGTTGATTATACTACTAAGTTTAGAATAAGCACTGACACTGAATATCTGTCGAAATAACTAAATTTAGTAAAGAAAATACAAATATTTTGACAGATTCAACATGCTCATGAATAAGTATTTTTATTGTAAATATTACATAAATTAAGACAAGTTAATTTTTTTTTTCACCCAGCCGGGCACTTAGTTAGTTGTAAATTAGGTGTTAGAAATAAAACAAAGTACCATTCTTCTTATTTATTTAATTTGTAGTTAATATTTTCTATTTATTTTTCTTTACATATCTTTCTTTCCCGAACAAAAAAAAAATATGCTAGATCATATGTTTCATTCCTAACATAGATGAAATCTGGAAATAAAACATATAATAGTTTATATGGTAGACATAATTAAGAAACTACTGTCCATCGCAGTAGTAAAAAAATTCTATGTCTATGGTCCATCGTTGCAAAACAAAAAAAAAAGCAAGGAGTATGGTCAATAGTAAAAACTTTAACGCTTTGCAAGAACGGGAAAAGTTGTATAAAGGTCTGGTTTGTTTTTTGTATACGTTTTATTAACATGGTGATTTTTCCCCTACAGGTAAAAATCTTCGGAGGAGAGGGGAGAGTGTGACGTAGCATTCTCCGAACCGCCCGTCACTACCCACATATATAAGAAACAACGTTGTAACGCACACAGCGATACGCAAACCGCGTCATTCCAATCAAATCCGCTTCAAACCGGATCCCCCACTCGTGCCGCTAGCAGCGGCCGGCTATATAAGCGCAAACGGCGGCAAACAAGTCGTCAGTCCATTTCGGGCTGTCCACCGTGGTCGGCGGGGGCTTATCCTCGTACGATAGCGGTTATACGAGGACTAGTGGTCGGCGGGGGTTGTCCTCGTTCGATAGCAAAATCCCTTAGGTTTCACCGGGACTAGTGGTTGGCGGGGGTTATCCTTGTTTGATAGCGAAATCCCTCAGGTTCCACCGGGACTAGTGGTCTGCGGGGGTTGTCCTCGTTCGATAGCAAAATCCCTTAGGTTTCACCGGGACTAGTGGTCGGCGGGGGTTGTCCTCGTTCGATAGCGAAATCCCTTAGCTTCCCCGTAGATTCCCGAGGGCTAGTGGTCGGCGGGGGTTGTCCTCGTTCGATAGCGAACCCTGTAGTCCCCTTCTTCCAGGGGTTAGAGAAGTCACGTGGTCGGCGGGGGTTTTTCCTCGTTCGATAGCGTGATCCCGTTTATTCCCGCAGGTTCTATAATTAGACCCGCGGGCCCGTTAGTGAGTGGAGTCTTGGCGACCCCTCATCCCGTCACGCCCCGAGCGTACCTGGGTTTGTGCCCTGAGCGTTCCGTCCTCTGGACACCGTTTGGTGTAAGCTCTCACCCCCCTTGAGTGGCGTCTGGGAAACCCCTTATTCCGTCGTGACCTGAGCGCACACTCCCGGTCAGTGCTAGATAGCACTCCCGTCCCGTTCCGTTCTTGAGTGGTGACGATCACTCATCCCATCCGCACCGAGTTTGTATCCTGAGCGATCCTCTATTAGGAGCAGGCACTCAACCCCTTGAGTGGAGTCTAGATAATCCCTCTTCCCGATGATACCTGAGCGTACCTACCGACTTGTGCTTTCCGTAAAACCCTAGGGCCGCGCACCCTTTGGTTACCGACGCCTCTGGCGTGACCCGTTTTACGAGACCGATTGTCAGAAGTACAATCTGAGTCCCTATTTCCCGCAGCGTCCCGTTACAGACGCCCAGCGGACCCGTATTCTCACTTGGCGCACTACTTAGCGCCCCAGTGATTTTATTGATCTTACCGTACGTGCCTTATATAGCCATTATAGATTGCCGAAGAAGACTAAATTCAGACATACCGTGTATCGTTGTGCACGCAATCCATTGCGTCCACTCTCCCTTTCTTATTTGTGATTAATAAGATACGTAATACGGTTCGGTAGGTTAAGTTTAGCATAAGATAACTTTAAGAGACTTTGTGGAACTTGTAATAAAGATCTTATGTAAAAGTGGTATGATTTGCCATCCCTCTCGATCAACCCTATAGGCACAGACCCCGTCCTACCACTCTGGTAACGAAGTCTCTAAATTTTATGTTGATGTTAGCGTCCGTGGTTCGATCCCGCGCAAACGCTACGTCACACTGTCTATGACTTAGACTTAAAGATATAAGTCGTTTTTATCACAATAAACAATTAAACAATGACTTTTCCATACAAAAGGGTCTACCTTATTTTGACAATTAGTTAAAGAAATCTTCTTTTATTATCCGACGCAAAACCTTACTCGAAGCTACTGGCACTTTTTTATCTGATCAAGAATTGTGATAAAGAGGCAGAAAATAGTTACTTTAAGAATTGAAAAAAGTTTTCACAAAAACGTGGTGATTTCCCGTCGGGCGTCATAATTATTCCTTTAGAAATGTCGGTGTTGCGGTGAAATATGGAAATGAACAAAGTACCTAAATAAATAACTTGTCTACACGGCTCACTGACTGGCCTACTAGTGTTGGCATTACTTCACATAAAAATGTTTTGGTGGGAAAATCATAAGACCTTTTTCTAAAACTCTTATTATCAAAATAAAAACAAATAAAGATGGTATGGTTTTATATATACTTTTGAATATAAACCAAATACTTAACGTGTTTTCTAAATTCTAAACTACTTACACATGTTTCGTCAAAAACCCTATGTAAATATTCCTACATTGAAATCCGAAATTATAGCAGAATTTAGTGGTTAGTACTGTGACGTAGTAGAACGGGAGGTCACGACAAATTTGGTAACGATAAGGTATATGGCTGACTCTGGTTTTACAGAATAAAGAGCACCTCTCTAATACAAAATATGTTGGTCTGCCTGCGTGAAGTCGTTGCGTTACTTAGATATGGCGCATGAAAAGTTGGTTATCGTGACAAAAAAAATGATAAGGTAAATGGCTGACTCTGGTTTCACAGGATGAAGAGAATCTTTCTGATACCAAATGTGTCGGTCTACCTGCGTGAAGTGGTTGTGTTACTTGTTCCACATAATGAAGAGCACCTCTATGATGCTAAATATGTTGGTCTGCCTGCGTGAAGTGGTTGCGTTACTTAGATAGGGCGCCTAAAAAGTTAGTTACCTTGACAAAAAAAGAAAATTATAACGTAAATGGCTGATTCTGGTTTCACAGGATAAAAGCTTTAAAAAATGTGAAACAAGAAAATACTCTCATCTGAAGTAATTATGTATAAACTACATACATACATACTATCACGTCTTTATCCCTAATGGTGCAGACAGAGCATTTTGAGTATTGCGGCTCTAAGCTCCAAGACTCAAAGGCCACTTTCAGCTTGATCTAGGCAAGAAGGTGGATGAAGTAATCAAAATAGTGATGGGTTGCTAGCCGCATCGCCTATTAACATGATTCGATTTTTACCCATTACCTCGATCGGCTCTAACGATCTGCCCGGGCAGAGAAACAGCTGGTACATTCTCAGTTTTTTCTTTTCTCCCAGACCAGCCAGACCAGATATTCAG
The DNA here is from genome assembly GCA_963555685.1 of Acrobasis consociella. Lineage (NCBI taxonomy): Eukaryota > Metazoa > Arthropoda > Insecta > Lepidoptera > Pyralidae > Acrobasis > Acrobasis consociella. The sequence continues at coordinate 7,382,856 of OY743127.1, forward strand.
AGGATAGATGTCGTTATATGCCACTGCCCTAAAGATAAACAAGAACACAACAAATAAAACTATACTATAAAACGTAAATAAAACGAACAAATCTGATTAATATTTTAATATAAATCAAGTAAGAGTTATTTCTAGAATGATTACAAAAATTCCTATTTAGTAAGCGAATGGATAAACAAAAAAAAATACTTCTACTGAAAAAATATTATAAATCAATGATTTAATGGGTATGTAATATTGTTATTATTACCTTGCTATTTATACTAAGTATGTTGCTTTATTTTTATTTTTACTTTGCTGTAAAGATCAACAGCCACAATACTAAGAAATATGAATAAAACAAATGTAAATGCTGAACTTGAAAAAAGAAACCTGATTTATATTTAAATAAAAATTGCTTGTACTCAACCCTAACCCCAAGCGTTTTCGCAGTCCGTACCCCTTCCACATCAGGTTTCCGCAGATCCTCAAATGTCAGATTTTTCTGGTACTCACTGGAGCACCCTCTATACGACCATACATCAACCTAAACCCCTCCCACCCGGCAACAGGGCAAACAACTTTGTCAGTGAGTGAGTGAGTCAGTGGTAATGTAGGTTTATTACACTTTTAAATAAAAAAATAATAATTTATCATATCGGTTCAAGTGTCTTCGACTTCGAAATATCACTGAACATAAATAAAAACAAGTTCGCAAGGAAATGACAACTTTCCTTCTTTTTGGAAGTCGGTTAAGACCAGTGAAATTACTTTGTGACGTTTTATTTTCATAGCAGTACCTACCAAATTATTAATTTTTGGCACAGCAAAGTACCTAATTTAAACTGCATAGTGGTAGCATCAAATGTCGAACAAACCAATGTAAGACAGCCGTGTGGCTTCCAGCCTAGGATGGGACCACTTCATCTCTTCATGTGGACGTCGTAAGAGGCGACTAAAAATTAAGCACAAACATCTCTTGTTACAACTGCATTCTCAAGAAGGATTGACGATGATCTTCGTAGCTAGACAGTTGTAACTTTCACAGATGATGTATTTCTGTTGCCGCTATAAAAAACAACAAATACTAAAAACCAGACACACTCATTTTAATGAAGTTGTTTGATGGATAGCATAAATAATAAGTTGATTTTTGACTGCAATAAGTTATAGGCTTGGTTGTCTATATTAGGCTATCTGACTCCGAATGTAACTATCTAACTGTCTATTTACTCTTCACTAATATAGAGCACCTATAAGATGTTCTGAATTAAAGTCAATATAAACGACTGTCTTTTATTTCACACACGATACTTATACAGTTTATACGTAATGTTGGTACAGTCAAACACACACTAGGTAGGTAGGTGTTATGCATGTGTATGTCCCCAGTGGAAAAGTGTCGAATATTAAAGGTTGACTATATTAGATCTTTAGTTTAAAGCTGCCTTCAAACGTTTATCGATAAATGAAATTTGTGTATTTAGTAATTTTTAAGAAATTCGCCAATAACATATTCCGCCAGGGAAACGTTTCTCTGGCGGAATTTTGTCAGGGATCCAGAATTCAATTAGCTGAGCAATTAATGTTTCATGAGAGAAAAATGTTTATGTACAAATGGACTTTGTATGTCATAGGCCTCCGAAGTTATTCAAAATTCCGCTGGGGAAATGTTTGGCCTTTTGCTGGATCTCACAAACGGTTTTAAATACAGTATTGATTTTTTTTACACACATTGCTATTCATTTGTTTATAACGTCTGTAAATACAGAATCCAAAAAAACACAACCATTTACGAATAATAAAAATAAACATAACAGTAGGTATTTTGGTTCTAGTGGCTAAACTAAGAGGGAATAGGTTTGAATGTCGATTTATGTATTAAAGCTGCTTTCAACATCTGGGAAAGTACGATTGTAATAGAGTAAGTATTAAAAAAGATACAACAAAAAATAATATCTCACTGACATCATGACTTTGAATCGGTCTATTGGACGAGTTTTATATTATGTGACAAGTTTTAACTAATTCCAAACTTTAATGTGCTAATTCAACTATCCATATTCAAAAAATTTGCTTAATTTAATTAGTAATAAAGGAAATATTTTAAAACTTTGTTAACCGACCAATTTCGGATGGCTATGAAAAAGCTGACATATTTAGCATCAGAGAAGTGCTCTTCACCCTGTGTAATCAGAGTCAGCCATTTACCTTATCATTATTTTTTCATCACGATAACCAACATTTTAGGCATCATATCTAAGTTACGTAACCTTCACGTAGGCAGACTGACATATTTAGCATCACAGAGGTGCTTTTCATCCTGTGAAACTAGAGTTAGTCATTTACGGTATCATTTTTTTGATCACGATAACCAACTTTTCAAGCGACATATCTAAGTAACGCAACAACTTCACGCAGGCAGACCAACATATTTAGCATCAGAGAGCTTTCATCCTGTGAAACTAGAGTTAGTCATTTAGGGTACCTATAATTTTTTTGTTCACGATAAACAACTTTTCAAGCGACATATCTAAGTAACGCACCCACTTCACGCAGGCAAACCAACATATTTAGCATCAGAGAGGTGCTTTTATCCTGTGAAACCAGAATCAGCCATTTACGTTATAATTTTCTTTTTTGTCAAGGTAACTAACTTTTTAGGCGCCCTATCTAAGTAACGCAACCACTTCACGCAGGCAGACCAACATATTTAGCATCATAGAGGTGCTCTTCATTATGTGGAACAAGTCTGATTTGACTTGGAAGGCAGCGAACGAATGTCAGACAAACTGTCTTACTCTAAGAAAGTAATCAAAAAGTGTTCGTTTTAAATATTCATCATCATAATCATCATCATCTGATCTAGTCCCAGTAGTCATACCAAGTACCAGGTTTGTTCTACCAGTAGGACCTGACTGACTCAATGGCTTTCATCTATTGACAACAGTCATTATTACACGCTAAGGATTTAGTGGGGTGGATGTAATGAGAAACTTGGTACAAATTTCACCTTTAAAAAATTGTACCTACTGCTTTAAGTATAGGTTGAAATCAACTGTTTCTTTTTTAAGTTTAATGGTTGTTTATTATTTATTTGAAAATCATAATAAACATCTGAATTGACCATAAATTTTTGAAAACAATAAAATATACAATAGTACCTTTCGGCTCTTATAACAGTCTCTCGGTATCTAATACTACCCTTTCATGAACCGAATATCAGCCTAGTGAAGAGTGTAGGGTTGTCATACATTTTAGGTTACGCCTTAGGTTTTAGAAAACTAGCGACCAGAGTCTGGTATTCTGACCACCTTGTGGGTGGATGTTTCAATTGTCGCCATTCGAAAACCTTTCTGGCTCGACGGCTATCGGTTCATTGCCCTATAATATAACTTGAATACAGATAATACCTAGGTTACACTGAAAATGTTTAGATCATGAAAAACGGCTTAATGTAGAAAGTTGCCTATACTTTTATGGTTTCTCGAAGTAATCTTCGTTCCTCTCTACACATCGTCGCATTCGATAGAACCACTGAGAAAAGTTATTTACGAATAATAAATATAAACATAAAAGTAGGTATTTAGGTTCTAGTGGCTTAACTAAAGGACAAAAGGAAAAGTTTTACCTGACCAATTCCAATATTTAATGTATTAATTCAATTATCCGTACTTCAATAACTAGCCCTATGGAATCCATACTTATATATAAAGCTGAAGAGTTTGTTTGTTTGTTTGTTTGTTTGTTTGAACGCGCTAATCTCAGAAACCACTGGTCCGATTTGAAAAATTCTTTCGGTATTAGATAGGTCGTTTATCGAGGAAGGCTATAGGCTATATTGCATCACGCCCGCGACTTCACTCGCGTGGTTACCGTGGGTGAAGCCGCGCGCTGCCTCTAGTTAGTAATAAAGGAAATATTGTAAAAAAACAAGCAATACCTACTTAAAACTTTGTTATAAACCAATTTCGGGTGGCATCCAAAATTGGTCGGTTTATAACAAATATTTAAATTTCGATGGTGTTTTTACTATATTTTCTTTATTAATTATTGAATTAAGCTAATTATTGGAATATGGATACTAAAATTAACACATTAAAGATTGGAATTGGTCAGAACATGTAACATAACATAAAACTCGTCTAATAGACTAAATCAAAATCATGATGTCAGTAGAACATTATTTTTTGTTGTATCTTTTTTAATACTAACTCTATTACAAACGTACTTTAACAGATGTTGGAGACAGTTTTAATACATAAATCGACATTTAAACTTTTCTCCTATGCACACTGTTCCAAAAACCCTTCGGACCTGATATTTTGAACTAAGCTCAGAATATGACGCGTTTCGTTATTCTAAACGATAAGCAAAAAATCCCGTGTGGCAATTCCTTATAGTTTTGGAGGAAAATTAAATTAAAGTTGTTCGATTTTTTTAACTTAGAAGAAAGTAAAATATATTTTTTCTACCAGAACAATTACTTTATTTGCCCAAATTTTTACATCAATTTATTGAGCGTTTAAAACCGTATTTCATTATTGATACCCCTATTCGAAAATGTAAGCCTAAAGCGAAATAATAATATTTTTCAATAAAACGGTTTTATTTTAATATCTATAATAATTCGAGCTATTAGTACCCAAATATCTATTTAAAATGAAGGAAATTAGGCTGTTTATCTTTGTATAAAAAAACAGCTGCTAATTCCGTGGGATCTCGGAGAAATTCGATTCTAAATATTTCCTGACTCCGAACCCCTGAAACTTAGAAATAGCAAAATTTCATATACGCATTTGCTATGAACTTTTAGTAAGGTCTAAATCTAAAAATACATTGGATTGAACGATTTTTATTGTATTGTATTTTTTAGATCTACTAAAGAGCGGAAATTTTCCTTAACATTAGCAAATGTGGCAAAATATTATATTTAATAGGTATTTTTTTTCTTTTATATTTCAATTTAAATTAAAAAGTATTGTTGGTCAACGTTTTAGTATTTATCTTTTTCTTGCAAAATTATCGATTGTGAACTCCCACGGAATTAGCAGCTGTTTTTTTATAAAAAAAAAATATATTTTACTTTTTAAGTTAAAAAAATCGAACAACTTTAGTTTAAGTTTTCTCCAAAACTATAAGGAATTGCCACATGGGAGTTTTTGTTTAGAATAACGAAACGCGTCATATTCTGAGCTTAGTTCAAAATGTCAGGTCCGAAGGGTTTTTGGAACAGTGTGCTTTGTCCTTTAGTTAAGCCACTAGAACCAAAATACCTACTTTTATGTTTATATTTATTATTCGTAAGTGGTTGTTTTTTTTTTAGATTCTGTTTTTACAGATGTTATAAACAAATTAATATTAATATGTGTAAAAAAAATCAGGACTGTATTCCAAACCATTTGTGAGTTCCAGCAAAAGGCCGAACATTTCCCCAGCAGACTTTTAAATAACTTCGGAGGCCTATGACATACAAAGTCCATTTGTACATAAACATTTGCATCTTATGATACATTATTGCTCTGTTAATTGAATTCTGGATTCCAGACAATATTCCGCCAGAGAAACGTTTCCCTGGCGGAATAAGTTTTTGACGAATTTCTCAAAAATTACTAAATACACAATTTTCATTTATTGATAGACATTTGAAGGCAGCTTTAAACTAAAGATCTAATATAGTCAACATTTAATATTCGATACTTTTCTCTTTTCTCTTTTTAATCCTTCGAAAAAGGTTCACTTGGCGTATAAACCATTTTGGCCAAATTGAGTTATATATATCATCTTTCTCAGATTTTTTTTCTCTATCGATCTGTATATACGAAATATAGAAATTCGGAAAAAAAATCGACGACCCATAAACTTTGGGACAAAAATTTAAAACACAAGTAAAAATATTAATGTAAAAGCCAAAGATTTCACTTTCTATTTTTGTTTAGACGTAACTCCATTTTTTTGTCTTGAACTGAAGACGTAAATTCGTAAGTTATTTGTAAATGGTTTTTACGTCACGGTATAATGGTATGGTATTGACATGCATTGCTTGATTTACCTAATTTACGACCAACACACAAGACGTAATATTCAATACGGCATTGACGAATAAATCACATCCATTGCAAAATGTACTTTAAGACTAAAGCATAGGACAAATTTTATTTAAATGATCTGAGTTTAAGATAAGTTTGAAGTGCCCGTAGCACACTGTTTTCCCTTATACGTTCGAAATAGGCAGTAATAAAACAAGATAGATAAATACTGATAAATCTTATCACATTTTGTCGGTTTTAGTTTGACTTCGATCGAGCTAGCACAATAATCAGTTTAACAAAACAAAGAATTTATAGTGCAAATAATGAAGTATAAAGGAAACTATCAGAGCTAAGTAGGGTTATAGACAAATTAAAAAGTTATAGGCAACCATCCTATAAAATATACTCGGAAAAGGAAAATTTCATACAAATTCAATAGAAAAATAGTTTTTAGACGTGTTTATTTGCGTGAATTCAAAGTCTGCATTTGCAACTAAGGAACCTTATACTGAAGGAATTAATAAAAAACTCTTGTCCGGGCGTCCAGCCTCTTTGCTGACTGACTGAATAGAGACATAGACTCGCACGACACATGACAGTAGAAGAAAAAAAAAAGACGACTGGAGACGTGACTGGATTTTATTTCCTTGAATGCGAGGGTTTTTATTTTTATCTAGTAAAATCCCTTTTAAGACCGTTCAAGGTGGTCCTTCATCGCCATTTACAACCAGACCTATAAAGTTACGGTCGGGCGCAATGACAACGCCCGCGACCGCGCTTGTTGCTGCCGCCGACCTGACCGCGCCGGGCCGACAGCCCGCCAGAGGCAGCCGCGCGTCGTCGCCTGCGCTATCTGCTCGCTCGGACTCCAGCGACCTAACAGTGCTAACAACACGTCGACAGCAAATACTGCGACTACAAATAGAAGCCGCTGAGGAACGCGCTCGGATTTTAGAGCTAAAATCTCAACTTTTGGAAGAGGAAGACCATGCCGCCGGCATGTCCCAAGCGCCATCGCAAGCATCCGTAAAACAGGCTTGTGACACAGCCGCTACTGAGACGAAAGAATGTAAGTCACTGCACTGCGGTTTAACCGTGTCTAAATTACTATCGAGACAGACATCGGCGAAGGAATTGCCGCCTTTCGCAGGTGACCCAGAAGATTGGCCGCTCTTTTATAGCCAGTTTGTATCCTCTAATAAGCTGTGCGGATTCACTGATAAAGAAAACATAGCCCGTTTATCACGATGTCTCAAGGGCCGAGCAAAAGACTCTGTATCTGCTCTCCTAGTAAGTGCTACAAACCTGAAAAGCATCATAGACACATTGAAATTACGTTTTGGAAGAACAGAATATATTATAGAAATTCTATTGAACAAAATTAGACAGATGCGCGACATACGACATGATGATGTCAACCAGCTAATTGAATTTGCGACGTCAGTTCAAAATGTGACAGCTACAATGAAAATGACTGAAGAGGTAGGACATCTCACAAATCCTACACTCATACAAGAGATTGTTGGTAAATTACCATCAACATTGCGACTTCAATGGGGAATGCACGCTTTTAAACTCTGCGTGAAAACAACCACACTCTCGCATTTATCAGATTGGTTAATGAATATAGTGAATGGCGCTGCTTATGTCGCTCCTGTTACTAAAAGCACTTGTACATCAAAGCAACATCCTCAGATAAGGCCAGATAATAGATGGAAACTAGTATGTCGGATAGTAATAGAAACAACCGTATTGCTCCGAAGCTGGTTTATTACTGGAGTCAGATACCCACAGTTACTAGCAAATCATACATAAGGTATTTACATACAGAACATCTCCCTCCACCGTTAATTTGGAAACCTGTAACAATGATTAGGTACAATGAAATATCCAAAAGGTAACAAAACAATTTATACTAAAATGAAATATAGGTAAGTGCATGTCTACATATACTCGTAAATTTTACTATTATTTACAGGTTTTCGTACTCTTTTAGAACGCCCACATAGTACTTCGTCGTTCAGATTACTATTAGTACTACCTTCTGTTGGTACTGTCTCTGAAACAACTACAGACTCTGTTGGTCGAGGCTCATCCTCCACCAATTCGCAGGCCTCCGCCCACTCCTCGTTATTATCATCATTACTCTCGGACATATTCTCCGGGTCGGTCACCACCGGCACATCTACCTCTCTTTGACCGGAGGTCACGATAAGACTGGAATATTGACTGGACCGCGACGGCAACGCCACTAGCGGCGGCGGTGTCGTAGGAAGCTGAGGAGCTAGCGATGGCCGCTGAGGCGATGGTACATCGCTCGGATAAGGTGCCAAGGAGCTACCCGTGCCGACCTTTTCATTGGTATTAGGCAATGTTAACTTCCTTATCTGGTCTACGTATCTATACCCATAATTATCATAATCTCTGAAATAGATTTGAAACATTCGAGAACCTACTTGTTTAATTATTTTTCCTCTACTCCATTTACCTTTCCTAGCGATATACCATTTCGCCCATACAATTTCGCCTACTTTAAATTGCCTATTCGGTTTTAATGTTTTCGTTTCATTATACACACTATCATCACTTTTATTATTTTGTGGCAGAATAAGATCCAGTCTGCATCTCAGACTGCGGCCTAACATTAGTTCAGCCGGTGTTAAACCTGTAGCATAATGAACAGTATTCCTATAACTAAACAGAAAACTCTGCAGTTTCTCTATTTTTTTTTTTTGACAAACATTATTTTCCGATAATATGCACTTTAACATTTTTTTACAAGTCTTTACAGAGCTTTCTGCTTGTCCGTTACTAGCCGGATGGTAAATGGGCGATGTAAGGTATTTGGTACCATTCATTCGGCAAAAATTATGAAATTCCACAGAGTTTATTTTTGCATCATTATCAGATACAATAACATTAGGCACGCCAAATCTGCAAAACATTTCTTTTAACTTTTGAATGAGCGCAATCGTAGAAGTGCCACGTTCCATATAAATACATTCCAACCATTTGGAGTACGCATCTACGACAATTAAATATATCGCCTGTCCTAAAGACATGTAGTCTATGTGAATACGGTGCCAGGGTCCCGGGGGGCGCGGCCAAGGCGCGGGGGGCGCGCTCGCCGGCGCACTGCGCACGGCCGCACAAGCTGCGCACGCGCCGACCCATCGCTCAATATCGGCGTCGATCCCGGGCCACCACATTCTACTACGAGCCGAACTTTTGGTTTTTACTACACCGAAATGAGCCGAATGAAGTTCTTTTAACATATTTTCTCTAAAAACAGCCGGAATAATTATCCTATGTCCGCGAAATAAACAGCCGTCGATCACCTCTAAATCTGCCTTACAATTGAAATAAGGCGCAATTTGTTTACATCTTATTTTCCTAGGCCAGCCATTGTTCATGAGTACTCAACAACAGTCTGTAATACTTTGTCCCCGTCGATAGCATGTTTCAAATCTTTGAACATAACCGGTTCTACAGTCTCCTCTAAAAATAGAAAATACCTAGAACTAGCGTCCTGCTTGATTTCATTAGCCGATGACACTGACAAGGGTGACCTAGAAAAATAATCTGCAACCTCATTATTTTTTCCGTTTATGTACTTAGGTATATAGTTATATGCACCCAATATTATGGCGTATCTTTGTAGACGTAAAGCCGCCGTCACCGAGACCCCTTTGTTTTTATCGAAAATAGATAACAAGGGCCTATGGTCGGTTTACAATATAAAAGGTTCGCGACGGCCATAAACGTATTGATGAAAATGTCTAACTCCGAAAATAATAGCCGTCGCCTCTTTTTGAATTTGACTATAGTTCTTTTCGCTAGCTGATAAGGAGCGGGAAGCGTAGGCTATCGGCCGCTCGCGCCCGTCGGCGTCCTGGTGCGCCAGCACGGCGCCGAGCCCCGCGGGGCCCGCGTCCACGGTCAGCACGAGCGGGGCCGAGGGGTCGAAGTGCGCCAGCACTCGATCGCTAGCCAAAATGCCTTTTACCTTTTGGAATGCTTTTTCCTGACTCTCGCCCCAATGCCAGTCTGCGCCTGCGCGCAGTAATTCGTGTAAGGGATTTAATATTGCCGACGCATTCGGAATGAAATTCCTGTAATAATTAATCACCCCCAGAAACCGCTTAACCCCTAACACGTCTGTGGGCGCCGGTGCACCAAGAATAGCTTCTACTTTAGTAGGGCAAGTCCTTAAGCCGTTCTTATCAATGACATAACCTAAATATGTTACGCTCTCTTCAAAAAAACAACATTTATCTTTCTGTAGCCGTAACCCTGCCTTTTGTAATCTACTCAAAACTTCCCGTAATCTAGACAAATGTACTTGTTTACTGGGTCCCGTTATACATATATCGTCCAGCCATATACTTACTCCTTCTACACCCGCCAACAAGGTTTCCATCGCCCTTTGGAAGATGGCAGGTGCGCATGATAGTCCATAGACTAAACGCGTATAAGAGAAAAGGCCCTTATGCGTATTTATTGTACACAGCTTTTGGGATGATTTAGATAAAACGAACTGATTATAAGCATTACTTAAATCTAATTTTGAGTAATTCTCCCCCCCGCCTATCCTAGAGAAAACTTCTTCTATTCGCGGTAAGGGGTACTTATCAATTTCTAAATCCTTATTCAAGGTACATGAAAAATCTCCGGCTATTTTTAATTTACCATTCTCTTTTAATACAGGGACAATGGGTGTAGCGTAGTCTGAATAACTAACCGGTTTTAAAATACCTAAACTCACGAGTCTGTCCAGTTCAGCGCTTACCTTGTCTTTTAGAGCGAAAGGTACGGTACGTGGCTTGAAAAATTTAGGCGATGCACATTCTTTCAGCTTTAGATCTACTTCAAACCTATTAAAACGCCCTAGTTCATCCTTCCAAAGGTCCTGGAACTGTATTAAAAGAAGTGGCACTTCTTCGCAGCTTTTATTCATACGAATCATGTAATTCTCGCTAGCAAAATAAATCTTAAATTTAGCCATAAAGTCACGGCCTAAAAGAGGGGGTCCACCGTTTTCCAAAACATAAATTTTAATATCATGACTTGATTTTGAATATTTTACGTTCGCTATAAAATACCCCATAGGCGTGATTTTATGTCCATTGTAAAGACACATGTTTAAATCGCTCTTTAATAATTTTTGGTTATAAAAATGCTGCAAATATAATTTATTTGAAATAACAGAACTGCCAGATCCCGTGTCCAGCTCCATACGAATGTCTACATTATTCACTGTTACCGATAATTTAATAGGCTTATTGTCAACATACCTCAGGTTGTATAGTTTACACTCACTGCAATCCTCATGAACCACTTCTTCCAATATTATGCACATTTGACTTTTTAGCCGCACAAATTTTTTTTAGGTGGCCTTTTCGTCCACAAGCCAGACACTTGTAGTTCTTAAACCTACACTTTGCCGTGTCGTGATTCTTCAAACCGCACACTGCGCACCGGTCTTCGCCCTGGTCGCGTATATCCAAAATCTGTGATGGTTCAACACCGCCCGGTGTTGACAGTTCACAGATATTGTGCATAAGTGCGCGCTGAAATCTCATACAAAATCTGTTTCGGATCAACACTGCCACTTATTTTAGCCGAATTGCAAGAAAGTTGGTTTTGTTATTCATTCTATTACATATTCTTCCACCTACACGCATTCAGTATAGAAATAACCAAAGGTTTGTAGACTGATATATAAGTAATGTTCTTAATCTTATACCTTTAAACGAGCAATTCTTGTATATTTATTTATATATTTATAAATTTCTGTGATCTCGAAAACGGTTCTAACGATTTCGCTGAAAATTGGTATATGGGGGTTTTTGGGGATAAACAATCGATCTAGATTAGTCTTATGTTTGGGAAAACGTGTGTTTTCGAGTTTTCATTAGTTTTTCTTTCCACGCAGAATATGGTCGCTAATTTCGACGCGCCGGCCGCCATCGGCTTAGCTCAGTGGTTAAGGATGCTGACCGATAGAAGAGTGTTACGGGTTCGAATTCCACTCGGTGACTTACTTTTGTCTGTTTTTATGTTCAAGTTTATATATAATTTTTTATTTTGTACTGTCAAACATTAACTTTTTTTAAACTTGTCTAACAAGTTTAATAAAAATAGTTAATGTTTGAGATGTAATCGACCAAGCAAAGCTCGGTCATCCAGGTACTAAGTATTTAAGTAGATACATCGTTAGTAAAAATATTGTCAAGTTGTAGTGGAGTTTATATGTATACATATTAATAGGTACCAAAATATTACTATACAAACAACTCCGTAAGATATCAGTTATGTAAGCTATTTAATTGTCTCCATTTTAATTTTCGGAAAAGAGTCATTACGTGACATAGTTTTGTTGAATCTTCCAAGCAATCGTAAATGCAAAATATGTGCGCATTCAACGCGATTTAGGTATTACGAGCAGAGCCGCAACATACTTTGTAGGTGAAAATCAAAAAACTAGGAATAAATGACCTGTGCTGAATTTCGCTCGCGTTAGAATGAGATAGACGTATTGCGCAATACTAATGATTTTTCATCTGTGTGCTGCGAGTGCGGGGTGACAAATTGCTTGCATAGTGAACTGTTGTGACCTTGACGCGTGCTATTGTTTACAAATTGAAACTCGTAATAGTTAATTAATTATCTTCTATCTTATATCTTCTACAGCGGCGACCCACAATACCCCCTTGAGATGACGTTTCTACATTTTACATTAGTAGGATATCTTTTTCACAATATACTTTTTATTAAGTACAAATAATTTAATGGTTTAAGTACAAATATTTAATCCCCTCAGTCCATCATATCGAAAAACTTTTCCCAATAAATGCATTTCAAAATACAAAATAATTGCATTTTCATAGTAACGATATAACGTGACTATACTTCAATTTTTATGAGAACCCAGAGAATTTTTGGTATTGCGATATATTGGGAAAAGTGGTTCAAAACGATAGATTGAATCACTCCTTAAAATATTTATACGTAATAAAAAAGGAACATTGTTAAAAACGATAAGGAATAGATACTGGAGTTTGGCTGAAGTTAAACCGTAATAGATATTGTACGCTCAAAATAAATAAATGCCCATACAATGAGTCTAGAACATGTTGCGGCTCAACTCGTACAGCGTTGGCTCGTAACAGATTCTGGATATACGCTCCCTGGTCGTACCTGAGGGCGCGCGCTGAGCTGCCGCCGGCCGCGGCAGACCCGGCCGCGCTACCGCCGCCGCCGCCCGCGCGGCGGCGCTCGCCCGTGAAGTACACCGGCTCCTCCTTAATATTAGGGGCTGCCGGTCCCGCGCTGCCCGCCTGCCGCGCACACGCCGCTGCTTGCGCAATTTCCAGCGCTTTCGCAAAACTCATTTTTTTTTAATCTAGACGGTCGCGCACATGTCCTGTTCCGAAACCTATCACAAAACGATCACGCAGCAACATATCCAACTCTGCACCAAAATCGCAATATACCGCTAGCCCACGAGCCGCGCAGCCCAATCTTCGATGCTCTCACCGTCTGATTTGATTGCGTTGTAGAACTTCGCTCTGTCCGCTAAGGTCGACCGTTTTGGTGAAAAATGACCGTTGAGTAACTTCACCAGCGCGCTATAACTAGTTTCCTCGAGCTTATTCGGATGCACGAAGTTCCGAACTAAACGGTAGGATTCATCCGACAAATTTGTTAACAACACTGCACTTTGGTTTGCTTCCGAAATATTATTTAGCTTAATAAATTGCGTTAATTTTCCGTAAAAAACTTCCCATTCATGGATTTTGTGATCAAAAACGCTTAAATTTCCTATATAATTTGCCATTTTCGATATCGCGGGTAGACTGTTCGCCTCGTCGCCAATTAGTATGTCGGATAGTAATAGAAACAACCGTATTGCTCCGAAGCTGGTTTATTACTGGGGTCAGATACCCACAGTTACTAGCAAATCATACATAAGGTATTTACATACAGAACAGAAACCCGTGATGAATACAACCGCATCTACTCGTACGTGTTTACTCTGTGGTGCTGCGCACACTCTCGAACGTTGTGAGGAATTTAAGAGAATGACGATTGATGATCGTTGGACTCTCGTCAGTGACAAGAAACTCTGTTTCTCCTGCCTTTCTGAACGACACCAGCTGAAAACTTGTAAGCGTAGGGCAAGATGCTCAGCACCTGATTGTACCCGAGCCGATCATAGATTGCTACACGCTCCTCCACGCACGGCAACAGATGAGAATGAGACGGCACATGATAACAGTTTGGTCAACACCTGTACACTAAAAGCATCTCATGTTTTATTAAAAGTGGTACCAGTCGTAGTGTCGGGTACAAAAGGTAACATTATCACATATGGCTTATTAGACGAGGGTTCAGCTTTGATTTTGGTGAGCTCTTCATTGCTGCAGAGAGCTAGTATTGACGGACCGACGGCCAGCCTCCGCATCCGTGGCGCCTCCGGCATGATGACTACAGAGCCAGACTCGAAGACAGTGTCCTTTCCTATACGTGGAGTGAACGCAGATAGAACCTTTATTGTCAATAATGCGCGTTCTGTACGCAATTTAAATTTATCAGTGAACAGTTTTTGTTATAAAAAGATTGTAAATAAATATCCATACTTGACTGACTATGTGACTAATGACTTTGACATAAGACCAGAAAAAATTTAGATTTTACTAGGACAAGACAACATAGACCTTATTGTTACTAGACAAGTTATACAGAGACACAAGACTGGACCGATAATTTCTAAAACTAACTTAGGTTATGTCTTTCACGGCAACGTAGGACTGGGTGGGACTTCTGACGACAACACTGTTCTCCACCTCTGTGAATGTGAAGGACTACATGACCTGGGGCCTTACTCCATAATGTTATCGACGAAAGTCGTCCGTCATACGAGCAGTTCAAGGCAATCCATAACACATACGCGATGACGTCGTCGATCGCTTTAGAACGGACTAAGGACGGGACTAAACTACTTTGACAGATAAATAGCTTAAACGGTACTCTATAGAGTCAAAATGTCAACTTGACAGCACGTGAGTCGACCGAAAATGACCCCCCTCCCACCCCGCATCATACCCCGCAAATGTCAACTCCGTCGTCACGGCGATACGGCTTTGGGCTCTTATTGGCTAGTTAGAACGCGATGACGTCGTCGCGACGCTTTCGAACGGACTAAAGACGGGACTAAACTACTTTGACAGATTAATAGCGTAAACGGTACTCGATAAGTGTCAAAATGTCAACTTGACAGCACGTAAGTCGACCGAAAATGCCCCCCGTCCCACCCCGCATCATACCCCGCCAACGTCAACTCTTTTAGTTACGGACCTCGTCGCGCCGATATGGCTTTGGGCTCTTATTGGCTAGTTCGGAGGTCTAATTATATCACAGATTAGACAGATAATTATATCTAGTCGGCATATCCATCGAAAAGCTGTGAACGTACTCGTAGTGATTATTAATATTCTCTTTGAGCTGTGGCTATATTTAGTATCCCTTAGCCCCCTTAGCACAAGTTTAATGGTCCTACCTAGCTCAATCAGTGTGATTTATTATTATGTAACTATTCACCTAAGTAGCAGTTACTTAAATGATTGTATCTTTATCGAACAATAATAATTGTTCGAGGACATAAACATAACCTAACCTAAAGGATGCTCCGGAACTTCAAGAGGTCTCAAAGGTAAGCAATTTGTGAATTTTGTTTATTAAAAAAAGTAAAGAAAGAAAGAAATATATATATGCCTACTTAGCCTCATACCTAAATTGCCTCATAAAATTTTCTATATTTTTACAGATATTAATTATTGCTCTTGCATTTTATGCAAGGGCCGTTACCAGAAGGATGTGGATGTGGCCCAGGTTGCCATCATGGCGCAGCAGTCAGCAAGCACGCTATGGCGAAAATAGCCATGCTTTTATTTGGCAATAATATGGAGGATATAAATCATCTGCACCGAGAATATTACTAGGTATGTAAGCACAATGCTTTTTATCACTACATACTGAATTTGTTTACATCACACTTCGAATGGGCATGAGCCATCATGGCTGTAGCTGAAATTCCGGATGTGAAGTTGGATCCAATGTCAAAAATATTTAAATTGATGAATACATGTACTGTTTGCTATCTAGCTAGTGGTACAAAAATATTCACTGACTAGGGGTTAATTCTAATAAACATTATTATAATCATTTTGAATGACTTTTTTCACCTCCACTTCACCAAAAGGCAAAAAGTGGCCTTTGGCTCTTATAATAGCCCTATGGCTCTGTCACCCCTGTTATTTCAGCGGGTTCCATGGCATATTTCTGCACTGATGCTGCACTTTACTTGTAATTATGGTTAAATTGAGCATTTTGAACTAAATGAGATGTGCGGAGCTGTAAATATGACAAAGTACATCACATTTAAATCTTAAAGAATTTACCCTCTAAAACAGGATAATCTAATATATTGGTATACAATTATTTCAGGTTTTCAAGAAGAGACACGTGGTGATGACACAGTGTACAACAATTTGTCTAAAATGATGAATAGTACCATGCCCGGTGTGAAGATATTTATTCCACCTCATTCCTCTACAGGAAGAATATAGGTAACAGAATGAACAGGAAGAAGAGCAACAACCAGCCAGAATCTGACTGTTATCATCCATAATCCATCCTTTTTGATTACATTGTGCCTTATTTATTATCTTCTTACTGGTTTTTACCATTTCATATTATGGACTTTAAATAAAACAATATATTATAAAATAGTTTTGTTTTTCATTTACCAAAGAAACCACTTTTAACATCAAAGTACATTTTGTTCATGATAAGTTATTTCTCTGCTAGGTTTGAAACTATTTAAAAATGTATATACATTAAATAAAAAAGGATCATTAATCAACGGGCTACATCGTTCTGCAGATCTGACAGAAAGAACCATACAATAAACCTAGGTACCTAGGTTAGTAGGTAATGTTAAGTAAACATTATGTACAGACAAAGCATTATGTGTTTTGTGGCTTGAAAGTAGACCGAGCCCAATGCCAAAAAACTTAAAGACCACTTTTAGCATTGTGGTGGGCGAGAAGGTGGCAAAAGGAATCAAATCGAGTCTCGGTCTATATTGCCGTCGTTGTATCCATCGAACAAACGAAGTAAAGCTTTGGAGACACCAAAATTAACAGAGCTGCTCAGTTTTGTCGTAGGTAGCTCATTTACTGGGTTTTCGGCCTGGTTCTTGCGACATTCCCATCCTTGGGGCTCAAAATTTGCTTTTTGGTTTGGTAACAGCTGCCTTTCGAAAAAAAACTGGTTAAACTGGAGTACTTTTTATAGAACAGATAGAAATTTAATAAACAATTTGAGTTAGGTTAGGTATTTGTTGTTTGATGTTATTTACACACGAATGTCATGTTTGAAGTTGACATGTCTGTGGAACTTTACTTTTAATGATCATGGCGTCTGGGATATTGAGTCGTACTGATTTTACAATAATAAAATCAATTATATTTTCTTATTATAATAACACTTTTAGGTTCAGATTGGCTTCACTTGTAAGAAAAAAAAGTAAGATTCTCATATATATTAGCCAATCAAGATAAATTTATTGTTTTCGAAAGTACCGATATAGTACCGATAAATTTAGCAAAAAGTTTCACACCACCGGTCTCGAATAGTCTCGATGCGTATCCGTATTGTACGGAACGACTGTACGGAGTAGGCATGCCGTGCCGGTGTCGATCCGTGTCTTTAGTACGCCCGTAGATAAGGCGTATGTTTTTAGAGAGGGGCCGTCGCGGCGATACGGCTTTGGGCTCTTATTGGCTAGTTCGGAGGTCTAATCGTATATCTATAGATCTATAGGTACCTAGTCGGCAGTAGAGGTTTTAGGGTAGGGTGCGGTTGGGCGACCGCCCAGGGCGCCGGATATAAAAGGGCGCTACGAAAGTATCCCTCCCCTCGTTCATTGATCGAGGTCTACTTACTTTTTATAAATTATTATTTCATTAGGTATATTTTATTGTGGATATCTAAAAGTGTTCCACCGTAACATCCGAACCAATTATCCAATTTTGACAAATGAGATGTCTATCGATTCTTGTTTCTGTCCGGGTGACAAAGTCTACAATTAGTATGCAATAAATATAACGAATTCGACATATGTACAATAATTTCGAGGCAATTTTTTTTTGTTTTTATTTCGAGTCGTGTATCAAATGACAGGTATCTTAATTAGCACATTTCAATAATATATATTGTTAGCTGCAAATGGCTTCCGTAGTTGGGTATTAGCTTATAAAACGTAGGTAAATCTTGTTTCGAATGGGTTGGAATTGCAGTTAGGCAGGGGGCACTGTAGTATTTCGCCCAGGGCGCTGGTAGGGCTAGAACCGGCACTGCTAGTCGACATATCCATCGAACAAAATAAAAATAAAAATGACTTTTGACTTTGCATAACAGCTGTGGCTATATTTACTTAGTACCCCTTATCCCCCTCAGTACAAGTTTAATGGTCCTACCTAGCTCAATCAGTGTGATTTCTTACTATATAACTATTTACCTAAGTATTTAGCAGTTACTTAAATGATTGTATCTTTAATGAACAATAATAATTGTTCGAGGACATAAACATAACCTAACCTAAAGGATGCTCCGGAACTTCAAGAGGTTTCAAAGGTAAGCGATTTGTAAATTTTGTTTATATAAAAAGTATATATACCTATATGCCTACTTAGCCTGATACCTAAATTGCCTCATAAAATTTTCTATATTTTTACAGATATTAATTATTGCTCTTGCATTTTATGGAAGGGCCGTTACCAGAAGGATGTGGATGTGGCAAAGGTTGCCATCATGGCGCAGCAGTCAGCACGCTATGGCGAGAAGAGCCATGCTTTTATTTGGCAATAATATATAGGGATTAATAAATATATAGGGACAAGTTGCACTGATTGAGCTAGCCCCAAAGTAAGTTCGAGACTTGTGTTACAGGATACTAAATCAATGATACTATATTTTATAACAAGTACATATATAGATAAACATCCAAGACCCAGGACGATTTGAAATAAACCATTTTCCAACTTGCCCTGACCGGGGATCAAACCCGGGACCTCTGGATGGCGGACTAGCATGGAGACCACTACGCCACGGAGGTCGTCAAAAGCATATAAATCATCGGTACCTTGTTATTCTCAGTTGAACTATTAGTACTTTACACTTAGTGCCCTCCAGCAGATTTTACTCTCTTAATCCCTACGCTCATCGCAGGATCATCATTATCTCAGCCGCATAACGTCCACAGCTGGACATAGGCCTCTCCCAAAGATTTCCAAAGTGACCAATCTAGAGCGGCTTGCATCCAGAGCCTTCCAGCGACCTTGGTTAGGTCGTCAGATATAGCAGGATAATGTTATATAATGGTATAAAATTATTTCAGGTATTCAAGAAGAGACATGTAGTGATGATATAGTGTTATAACAATTTGTCTAAAATAATGAATGGTACCATGCCCGGTGCGAAGATCTTAATACCACCTCATTTCTCTACAGGAAGTATTATATAGGTAACAGAATCAACTGCGGAAGAAGAGCAACAACCAGCCAAGATCTGACTGATATCATCCATGCAGTGATTCATTCTTTTTGATTATATTGTAGCTTATTTATTATCTACTTACTGGTTTTTACCATTTCAAATTATGGACATTAAATAAAACAATATATTTATAGTTTTGTTTTTCATTCATCAAAGAAGCCACTTTTAACACAATTGTCCATGTTGTTCATGATTAGTTACTTCACTGCTAGGTTTAAAACTATATATAAATGTTTATAAATAAAATAAAAGAGAATCATTATTCAACAGCCTACATTGTTCTGCAGATCTAACAGAAAGAACCATACAGTAACCTAGGTACATAACATTATGTACAGACAAAGCATTTTGTCTTTGTGGCTCGAAAGTAGACAGAGCCCAATGTCACAAAACTCAAAGGCCACTTTTAGCATTGTGGTGGGCGAGAAGGTGGCAAAAGGAATCAAAATAGTAATATACATAGGCACATTGCATGTAAACTGATTCAGTTTCTACCATTCTATTGATTGGTTTTTTATGGTCTTAGCTAGAAAAGAAGCAGCTGGTACATTCCTAGTTTTTTTCCTTTCTTCGACCAGCATGGAGGAGCAAACTTTTACAACAAACTAAAAAGAACCTCTACAAAGAAATACTCAAAACATTGAACACCATACACCACTCACACAAATTTAAACTAAGTGCACTTCTTATAATTATTATTATGTAAGCAATGCATCCAATTGCACATGATTGTGTTTTTATTAGGTGCTTTGGTAGGTTATTGTTACAATTTAGAGTATGTAACTTACAAGAAATTCAGGCATTGAAACTTAATATGCTTTATAAAAATACACAACACTTCCACAATAATTATATATTTGTATAAGTACAATAAAATGTTGCATATGAAATACATTCTTTATTTTCATTCTTCATTTCTCCAGGCTATCTAAACAAGTTATTTCGGCTTTTCACGTCTCGAGTCTTGGTCTATAGAAGCCTTGCCGTCGTTTTATAGAAGCAATCGGAGCAGCTATCCATCTAACACAAACTTTTTGTCGTAGCGCTCATTTACTGGGTTTTCGGCCTGGTTCTCGCGACATTCTCATCCTTGTGGCTCAAAATTTGCTTTTTGATTTGGTACCAATAGCTGCTTTTCGAAATAAAACTGGGGTTGGATTTAGAAACAATAACACTAACAATAGAAATATAATAAACAAATAGGGATATTTATTTGTTGTTTGATGTCAATTATACACAAATGTCATTTTTGAAGTTGACATGTCTGTGGAACTTGACTTTTAATGATCATGGCATTCATGGCGTCTGGGATATCGAGTCTTAACGATCTGACAATAGTGAAATCAATTACTTTTTCTTATTATAATAACAATTTTAGGTGCAGATTGGCTTCTTTTGTAAGAAAAAAAGTAAGATTCTCATGTTTATTATATAATTAAGATAAATTTATTGTTTTCGAAAGTACCGATACAATACCGGTAACTTTAGCAAAAAGTTACATC
The DNA here is from genome assembly GCA_963555685.1 of Acrobasis consociella. NCBI lineage: Eukaryota > Metazoa > Arthropoda > Insecta > Lepidoptera > Pyralidae > Acrobasis > Acrobasis consociella. Next base: position 7,403,992 of record OY743127.1, read on the forward strand.
ACTGGTGTCGATGCGCGTCGTTTACGGGCTCGTATGGGATCCGTGTTGTACGGCCCGACTTTAAGGAGTGTAAACGAAGGCACCGATGTCGACCCGTGCCTTTAGTACGCCCGTAAATACGGTGTATGTTTTTGGAGTAGGGCCCCTGGTCAAGCTTTCCTTTTCTACGGACTCGTTTGGCGTCAAGCAAATAAATAACTTTCCTCTCTCTCGGGAGGATCAGCTAGCGCTGAAAATTATGAAGCAGACGACAAGGCTTTTGCCTGAAGGTAGATGGGAGACTGGCCTGCTCTGGAAGTCTGAAAGTATGGTGCTTCCAGACAGCTCTCCACAAGCAAAGAGCCGCCTGACTGCTATCAACAAAAACATGGTAAGAAATCTTGACTTTGCTTTACAGTACAGGGCGAAGATTGAAGAGAATTTAGAAAAGGGATATATTTCTAAGATCGGACCAGAACATGAAGCAGCTCAGACAAGAATTTGGTATCTCCCACATTTTGCGGTGTTCAACCCAAATAAACCAAATAAGCTGCAGATAGTTCTGGATTGTGCAGCCAAGACCCAAGGTAAATCATTAAATGACTTTTTATTACGTGGTCCACATTTTTTGAAGTCTTTGCCAGCAGTTTTGTTAGGGTTCCGGACTGGTAAATATTCGGTGATGGCCGATATCCAAGAGATGTTCCACAGGGTCTTGATTTGAGAAGAAGATCGTAACGCCCAGAGGATGATTTGGGACAACAGCACCTACGTGATGAACGTGATGACTTTTGGAGCCGTATGCTCGCCGTCATCAGCGCAATATGTAAAAAATCTAAATGCCCGCAGGTATGAAACGGTATACCCCGAAGCTTTTAAAGCGATCATTGACCACCACTATGTCGACGATTACATTCATTCGCTTGACAATGAAGATGACTTGCTTAAGTTGGTAATGGATGTAGTCCAGATTCATGCCTCCGGTGGATTCAATTTGCGGAATTTTGTGACCAACTCCAAACGGCTGCTGCAAGAGCTACCTACAGACAAATTGGCTCCGAATAGTCTTAAGGTCATCACTGACAGCAAGGACAACCACACAGAAAAGGTTCTTGGTGTGCATTGGGACCAAGAAACAGATTCCTTTAGCTTCCTGCTAAAGTTCCCAAAGGTAACTGAGGAGGTAAGGACAGGAGTCAAGCGGCCCACCAAGCGAGAGGTTTTAAGACTAACCATGTCCATTTTTGACCCAATGGGCTTCCTACTTTACGTAACAGTAAAGGGGCGGATTTTGTTACAATCGGTGTGGAAGTCCAAAGTGGGCTGGGACGACGAGATTGAGTCCGGCCATTACGACAGGTGGCAGGACTGGCTGGCCCAACTTCAAAGTGTAAGTAACTTACGAGTTCGGCGCTGGCTGTTCACTGAGACGTGGGACAAGCAAAGCCCACCAGAGCTTCACGTTTTTTGCGATGCAAGCAGTAAGGCTTTTGCGTGTGTGGCTTATTTAAGGGTCAAGACTACAACTGAACAATGGCATGTAGCCCTTGTCATGGCACGCGCTCGTGTGGCCCCGCTCAAAGTTCTGAGCATCCCTCGTTTGGAACTTCAGGCCGCGTTGATGGGTGCGAGGCTGTCTGACACCTTACGTAAATATATTAATGTGGCTAGGTGTTTTATGTGGTCTGACTCAAAAACTATACTTAGCTGGATTCGTTCTGACAGTGGTCGCTTTAAACCTTTCGTTGCCCATCGCATCAGTGAAATTTCCGAGTTAACGGACGTCTGTCAATGGAGGTGGGTACCATCGGGCTTAAATGCGGCAGACGATGCCACACGTGAGACCGCAATTGACGATAATTCACGGTGGCTGCATGGTCCGTTTTTTTTACAAGAGGCGGAACAGTCCTGGCTACCTGAGAGCCCTGAAACGATGCTCGAAATGGACGATGATGAGCTTAAGGTATGCAATCTTACTTTAGTAAACAACGACTTTCTTGATGCAAATCGCTTCTCCAAATATTGGAGGTTTATCAGGAGTACTGCCTGGGTTCTTCGGGCAGTCCATATTTGGACCCACGGGAGCGGTGAGCGACAAGGTGAACTGACAGCAGAGGAAATCGTGGCTGCAGAGTTGTTGTTTATCCGGCAAAGCCAAATACGGATGTTTTCGGCAGACATCGAGAGCGTCAAAAAAACGGGCCACGTTGACAAAACTGCTACTCTGCGGCAGCTGACACCATTTTTGGACAAGGACGGCATTCTGCGTGTTCGGGGGAGGATCTGCGGTGCAGATGGTGGTCAGGATTTTAGGCATCCCATAATTTTGCACCCAAAAGATATGTATACAAAACTTCTTCTAAGGCAGTACCACGTGGATTCTGCGCATAACGGCAGGGAACGCGTGTTAATAGAAGTCAGAAAAACGTTTTTGGATAATACAAGGACGTACTGCGGTCAAGGCCACGTGGAATGACTGCCAGTACTGCAAAAACCAAAGAGCAAAGCCCTCGCCACCTCTTATGGCTGATCTTCCGGTCATCAGATTGAAAGAAGTAAGCAGAGCCTTCACCTATAGTGGACTCGACTACTTTGGCCCAGTAACCGTGAAGGTTGGACGTCGACAGGAAAAGAGGTGGGTGGCCCTTAACACGTGTTTGACAGTACGCGCCATCCACCTTGAAGTCGTTCACGACTTGACGACTAGCTCAGTCCTGATGAGCCTTAGAAGATTAATCGCACGACGAGGCTGTCCGAAATTAATTTTTAGCGACAATGCCACAACGTTCCGTGGCGCTGATCGTGAACTTAAACAGGCCGTTCAAGCGATCGACAAGGACAAACTGATCAAATTTGGCAGCATTCGTCAGATGGAATGGCGTTTTATAGCTCCCAATGCGCCACACATGGGGGGATGTTGGGAACGTCTAGTAAGATCTGTAAAGACAAGTCTAAAAGTCACGTTAAAGACTAGAGCCTCTAGTGATCAAACGCTTCAAACATTGTTAGCCGAGGCAGAGTTTATGATAAACTCACGACCTCTGACATATGTACCTATTGACTCTGAAGACGATTTACCTTTAACTCCAAATGACTTTCTACTGACAAAAACTGATTTTGTTGACCATCCTTTTAGAACCTTTACCGATAGAGACTTCCTAAGACGGACATGGCGGGAATCCCAACGTCTAGCTGATCTGACATGGAAACGCTGGATCAGGGAATACCTGCCGACTTTAACACGACGAGACAAATGGTACCGCGACAGTGACAGACCACTGGCTGTAGGAGACGTGGTGGTGATAGCTGACGACCAGCTGCCCCGCAACCAGTGGCCACTTGGCAAGGTCGACCAGGTCTTCCCTGGCAAGGATGGCCTGGTTCGAATTGCTCAAGTTAAAACAGGACGAGGACTCTATACTAGACCAGTGACGAAACTGTGCCGGCTGGACGTCCGCTCCTCAACTTAAGTACCAGCCTTCTGGTACTGGAGGTGGGGATGTCCGGGCGTCCAGCCTCTTTGCTGACTGACTGAATAGAGACATAGACTCGCACGACTCATGACAGTAGAAGAAAAAATAAAAAAGACGACTGGAGACGTGACTGGATTTTATTTCCTTGAATGCGAGGGTTCTTATTTTTATCTAGTAAAATCCATTTTTAGACCGTTCAACTCTTTATTGCACCAATACACAAAAAGAAAAAAAAAACAGTAAAAAATAGTTATACAAAAAATATATTTACGCTTATACTGCGTAGGGCCTGACTCGCACTTGGCCGGTTTTTCTTTAATATTGCAGCTTTGAAACTACGAAATATTGAAGATAAATATATTCAATATTTCGTCTTCTTAATATTTTTTTTTTGTTTGGTACTTATTTACGTTTCGCCATTTTATTCAATGAAAATAATCTTTATATACCGGTAGTCTTATTTTAAATGTTCGATTTCTACGATGGTACTGACGGACAGACACGGCAAACTTTTAAGAGGCCGCATATTAAATTTGTCAAATTTCACTCAACTTTGCGTTGTGTTTTTGAGCAAAGTACAGGAATCGATGTAAATAAAGTCGCTTGTATTTGTGTTCTGAGCTCCTATTTTAGAAAAATAAAAATACCGTCACAAATGCCATTTCATGCCCTTCTTAAATATGTAAAACACATCATACTTTTATTTTTTTTAAACAGTGTAAAAAATAAAATCATATCACTTAAAAATTTATTTAAATAGGATGCGGTTTACTCCCCAACGGCAGTCCGCGCGCAGCGCTTACAGAGAGAGGACGTATTTCTTTGCGCCAACGCTGACTCTGTAGTCACTAAGCCATGACGTGCGTGAACCATAGATTTGATCGTTGGAAAACTGGATTACTTCTTCTTCTCGTGTGTGTTAGTGACTAACACTAGTGTCAGAGTTTTTAAACCGCCTTAAAGGCCTCTGACATGGTTTTAGGTAACGACCAATGTCAAAGACAGTGACCGGGACCGACGGCTTAACGTGCCCTCCGAAGCACTGGATTACTTATAGTAATTTATTTGTGTCTGTCGTACTGTCGTAAATATAATGGGCAAACGAGCTAAAAGTAGAACGTTTGGTAATGTGAAATGGAAAAAGAAATACTATGGTGCCACTAATTCTGCAAAAGGCAAAAAGTAAGCTTAAGTAAGTCACTATACAAGACGTCTGTCAGTTTAGTATCTAGACTGGACCTGATTTTCCAATTAAAACTGAAATTATAAGGTGAGACGATTAGATTTCAACCGACTTCAAAAAAAGGAGGAGGTTATCAATTCGACGTGTATATATATATATATATATATTGTGTTAGTTACCTCACAACTCCGTCAAATATGAATCAATTTCAAAAATATATGTCTCGTTTTAAGAATGCAAGGTTGGTCTCATGTAATTTTTTTTAAGATCGGATGAAAGTTCTTAGCCCTGGATAACGAAATTCCTCAACAGACAACTGCAGCTCAAATATTTATAATACATTCGCAAGCTCATATTACTTTCTAATAAAAACCGATTCTAATGATTCAATGTTTGTTTAGAAGAATCGCTTATAAGATTAGATTCTTATAATTAGAATGAAGATCTGATGAAGGGTTTTGGATCTGTGGAATAAAACTCCGGAAAGAAAGACAGCAAGTTATTTGCAAAAAGTGCAAAGTTTTTGATTTGTGGTTTTTAGGGTTCCGTAGCCAAATGGCAAAAAACGGAACCCTTATGGATTCGTCATGTCTGTCTGTCTATCCGTCCGTATGTCACATCCATTTTTCCATCCGAAACTATAGGAACTATACTCTTGAAACTTGGTAAGTAGATGTATTCTGTGAACCGAGTTAAGATTTTTACACAAAAATAGAAAACAAAAACAATAAATTTTGGGTTTTCTATACTTAGAACTTAAAACTCAAAAATTTATTTTCATTAAACCCATATGTGTGGTCTTATGGATAGGTCTTCAAAAATGATATTAAGGGTTCAAATATTTTTTTTTTCTAAACTGAATAGTTTGCGCGAGAGACAAGTGGTAGAATGTGTGTATTATGTGATTATTCTATAAACTTCTAGAACAATTCACATTATTTTAGAATTTGCTAATTCTTCTGGAATTCTCTACTTCAAGTAGCTTCGTGACACTATTTTTCATCATTGTCATTCTGCCAAATTTCATCGAAATCCGTTTATATGTTGGAAAATATTTGTTTTGAGCGCGCAAGGTTTAAAATGATAGTCGGACTTGCGTGCTAACATGAGGTTTTCCTGAAATAATTTTAACCGTCAATCAGCAGCAAAAGCAGCGTTTTCTGTCAAGCAGATTTGTACGTGTACTTTTTAAAGGTATACTCAGACAAATTATACCAATTTTCTTAATTCTACAGTTCTATTTATTTTATTCGATAATAAGGAAGGCGACTTCTACTCTAGCGATGCAGTCGTGTGTTTCATGAATGCGCTATTGCATCGCAAACAACTGCACAGCTACAAAAAGAATTCACCGTGTGCTACCTCCCTAAACCCCTTTTCATTCGATATACACGCTGACTTTTCATTGGTTTTGGAAAAAAATGTCATAGGGTAAATAAATTTTCTATCCATATTTGTGTACGACAAGACAAAAATGTTGCAAAAATTACTTGTGATCGAGACCTCATAGTGTTAAATAAAATATTCGCATAGATTCCATGACACGTGTTTATCTCCACCAATAACGCCTCATAAAGCTTGTTACAATTTTTTCACCAAAGACATTTAATTTCTACCTTTATTATTCATTCAGAATGAATGCTCATCAACCGGTCAAATTAGCCAATTTTTAAAATATCCGTCTGCTCGTTACAACTTGCCACAGATACCCGACAGTACGCATGTAACAACTGTATAAATCGACTACCACTTAGGTTTTATTAATTTGGCAACACTAATGACAACTGCCAATACTGTTTAATCAAATCGTGATACTTATTTGCTACAACAAATCTAAGAGTTTTAAATATAAGTAATACCTAATAGTAGTTACGCCGCGTGAGCTCGATTAACTCTGCCAGGCTGGCCAGGTGGTGGTACTACTAATTGATCTCGCGTTTCACGAGTTTTAGTAATAATGTTTGGTTTCTGAATTTTTATTTTAACTAGCTATTTAGGTCTTACTAACGATCCTTATGAAGTGGCCTTCGGCTCCAAAACCATTAAAAAATCACCATGTAGAGAGTAATATGGAGTAATCTGGCTTACAATTAATGATAAATAATACTTTGCACTACCTAATTTGTTAAAACTTGCCTTATTTAAGTTTCTATAGAAACTACATAATGTGCGTGCTCAACTCTGCTAATATAGAATAGAACTCTCCATTATTATACCTTCTCGATTTATCATATTATTTTTTACTTACCCGTAATTCAAAGCACTCAAGGATTTTATATTTATATATTATTACTCGCATTTAAATTAAGATGGCATTTACTATGTAATAAAACTTTTACCAAAATTTGAATAATATCTGTTAGTTTATACCAGTTAGTAAGTTAGTTAAAATCTTTATTGCACCAAAACATAATGTACCACCAGTATATTTAACCAAAAAACATCAACGATCAAGAATGTCGCCGAGCGCACTATACCGCGCTTTACGTCGCCTAAGAAGCTCTGTGTGTGTGAGCGGCATGGCGTTGTGAGCGGCATGGCGTTGTGTGCGTGCGCTCGCTGCCGGCGTAAAATACCTAAATTGGCGGAGGAAAAAAGATTATTAGGCCTCTTAATACCCCTTTTTCCATTAGTAGTTACAAATGGAACGCGTTACTATAGTTTTCTTACCCATATACAAGGTTTTAATCTTCTTCTTCTTCTTATCGTGTGTGTTAGTATCTAACACTAGTGTCAGAGTTTTTAAACCGCCTTAAAGGCCTCTGACGTGGTTTTAGGTAACGACCAAAGTCAAAGACAGTGACCGGGACCGACGGTTTAAGCGCCCTCCGAAGCACGGATCATCTTACTTATCAGACAATCAGGTGATCAGCCTACAATGTCCTAACCAAACTAGGTCAACAACACAAAGTCGTTGCCCCCGCTGGGAATCGAACCCGCGACCTCCGGGTATGAGCCCAACGCTCTAACCACTACACCACGGAGGCAGGCAAGATATGTAAATTACGATAATATCATTTTTTTCATCGCTAAATTCTAAGAAACTTTTGTCTTGGACATTTTAATATAAGTTCTGAAACAAAAGAGTTATGATTTATTTTTACGAAAAAAAAACGTTTTTTGGCTCTCCTGAAATTATGGTTTTGGTTTATACGCCAAGTGAACCTCAAGGTATCAATATAGCTGTTTCCATTATATAATGACGGAAATGTTAGAATCTTATGTATTTTAAATATCGGTTCACAACTATTTGTACTTTGTAGTCCGAACATTGCTCGAATACAGCGCTTTTGCAATTTAAATACAAGATCTTTATCGGTGGAATTTCCCCAAAAAATTATACCGTATCTAAGGACTGATTCAACCAGACCATAGTTAGTATGCAGTTATTAGTGCATCAGTATTTACTTCATTAGATAACCTATAAAGGGCATAAGATGAACTACTAATCCGTTTACACATACTTTCAATTTGTTCTTTCCATTTTAACCTACAGTCGATTATTATGTCAAGAAATCGAGTAGATGGAACATTAGATACAATATTGCCCTGGTATTCTAAGTTAAAATTGTTGGTCTTTTTAGGTCTTTGAGTAAAATGCATAATGTTAGTTTTATCAAGGTCTATTTTTAAATGATTATTATCAAGCCATGTTATTATTGAGGATATGTCGAGTTTACGTTCTAAAATTGAATTTAAAATAAGTTTTCATAAGCAATGTTTCTAACTGGCCAGTTCTAAACATTTTCAGTGATACCCACGTACCAGAAAAAAACTGGTCTTTATAGAATACTTATCACAAAATATTATTAAAAAGTAAAACTTACACCATAAAAATCATTTATTACATACAAACTAATAAAATACATTATCAATACCAATAAAAACTTGTTCAGGTGGAATCAATTACCTGTTTTTTCATTTTTAGCGGCCCTGTGGATAAATAAATCCATTTTTAATCGACTTCAAAAAAAGGAGGAGGTTATCAATTCGTCGCGATCTTTTTTCAGGGATCCGTAGTAAACATGAAACCCTTAGTTTCGCCATGTCGGTCTGCCTGTCCGTCCATCCGTCCGCGGTTTTACTCAGAGACTATAAGTACTAGAAAGATGTAATTTGGTATGGGTATATATTAATTATGCCGAAAAAGCGGTAAAATATAAGATCGAAAAAAAACTTTGGCGTATTTCCCGTACAAGTAAAGTAGAAGTCATTTTTTTTCTTGACTTACCCTTCGAGTGGGGTATCTTTGTATATATTTTTCATAAATGTTCTAAAAAGCACCATCGATTAAGGGATCCCTTTCCTAACCTTTAACAAAAATTTGCAATCAAATATTTCAAATGATGGATGACGCTTAACAGCTATATACTAAAAAAAAGTTTCATTCGAATCCATCCAGTATTTCCCGTGATTAGCGTGTACAAACAAATAGAAAAACAGAAAAACAGACAAACGAATAAACGGACAGACGGACAGCTTGCATTTGCCGCAGAGATGTGACGCAACCTTGCAAATCTGGCTGTTTTTTGTCGGGAAGTATGCCATAATAATGTTACTGCAAATGAATACTAATATGAAATTTTATAATTTCTTCATTATCATCAAACGATAAACACAATATGACGATTAAAATATACTGTTGTCTAAATTAAGGCCTCTTTTCTTTACAGATCCCTATACTTGCACCAATACTTAATTTCCTTGAGACCATAGTTAATGTACAATTTTCTAAAACTACTAAAGCGAACTAGCACGTGCGTTAGTACATATATATCGTTGACTAGCATCCTCTAAAGATTTGCTTGCTTAACTTTAGCTCTACCTCTGTTCTGTTCTGTTCTGTTCTGAGTCCGCCTAGCCAGCAGTTACGCTGCAAGAGCTTATGAATGAGGTATACCTTGGTGAGTGCATCATCACGCTGGTAAACCAAGCCCGGTATATGTACCGTCCTCAGTTCCTCAAACTTGGCGATGCCAAACCTCATTATACCACTCTCATAGTTCGAGAAACCAGTTGGACTCGTAGATAGGGATATAGGAGTGTAGGAGATATTCGCAGTCAGGGATTAGGAGATAGAGGGAGTTGGTAGAACCGACCGAATACTTGCATCAAATCAGTATGGGGAGGATAGATATAATACTTGGTGTGTGATATATACTTGGAAGGAAAATAGACTGCTTTGTTGTTTTATGTCCGACACGTTGCTCTGCAGGTCTTATTTGCAAAATATGTGACTTGACGCCCTCTTGTTAATACAGCATTCTGGATTCTGGATTCTGGCTTTTGGAACCTGGCTTCAGGATTTCATCAACCGGTCTTCATTATCTTGACGATGTGGGTGACGGAGGTCTGGGTCTTTTTCGACATCTATTTCTTCGAAGTGTCGATTGTAGGCCATCTCGGGCGGTCAGTTGGTTTGGTGTGTCTTCTTCAGATTCTATGTCAGTTTCTGTGTCCGTTTCTGACATTTCTTAGACGAGGGTTCGATTTTCTGCAATATCCATCCATTCTGCTTATGTTTTGTACGTGTAGTGGCAGATATCGTGGTTGAGGGAGTCCTCCCAGGTGTAGATAGGTCGTCCAACTTTCTTCTTGGCTTCTCTGCATTTGTAAATTGCACGAAGTAGGTGTGGGATCGGGCGTCTCATTATATGACCGTATTATGATATTCTACGTACCTTTATTATTTTGGATATAGTTTTTCCCTTCAAGATTTCTTTTATCTTTTGTTTTGGTGTGTTCTTGGCGACGTCCAGAAGTCCTCGAAGTATTTGGCGTTCGTATTTTCTAAGTCTAGACCGATTTTATTTTGTTAAAGCAGAAACATTCAAAGCATATGTCATGCACGGCCTATTTACCATTTTGTACATCAACACCGCAATGCTCCATTCTATTTCATTATTTTGTATAAATGGTAATAAAAATTTGGAATTTTTTATTGCTTTGACACAACGGGTTTTGATAGTTGATTTCCGGTTGTGTGTAGCTGAAATGTATGTGCCTAAGTACTTTTTTCTGCCATAGGTTTAATTATGGCTCCTCCAAGTATTCTGCTTGGCTGTTCTTCAACCGGTGGACCAAATGGGTCTCAAATAATCAGTTTTGTTTTACTCCCATTTATGGTGAGACCAACTGAATGGAGAAGTTCTTTCATTTTAGTAATGATTCGATCTATTACTTCTATTTCTTTCCCGATCAGAATTATGTCATCTGCGAAAGACAATATCATGGCTGCCCAGGTTATTTCTAAGTCCTGGTCGAGTCTCACCGCGTCTTCTTCTTCCTCCAGCGTTCTAAGCACCTCGTCGATAATTATTGTGGAGTCTTGGAGATAGGGGGCAGCCTTGTTTAACGCCTTTGCCCTTGTTGATAGTTTCCAAATTTTGTCCGCACCATGATATGAAAGTTTCGTCCTTCATACATGCTTTGATAATCCTATTAGTGAGAGGTATATCTACTTTGGTTAGCATCAAGCAAGGTACATCTTTAAGTGCTTCTAAGTTGACATTATCGAAAGCTCTTTCCAGGTCAAGGGCCATGACGTAAATAACTGCTCCTTCCCTCCATTTAATATCTAAAACGCATCGAAGTGTAAAAATATGATCCTCAGTTGATCGGTTATTTAGGAATGCCGCTAGCTTTTCTAATAAGAAATTCGCGTAGATTCGATATCCTACATTACAAATCGATATTTTCCTGAAATCATTTATATTTTTTGGGTGCGGTAGTTTTGGAATAGGGACTTGCTTAGTGAGACGCCACTCCTTAGGGACTTCATTTTTGAGCCATATCATAGCCATAGTCTTAGTGAGTTCCTCTAAGAATTCCATTGGAGCTGCCTTGTATAGTTCGGGTACAACGTGATAGGTACCTGGCACAGTGCCATTTTTCATGCGCTGTATAATATTCCCAATATTTTCGATGTTAGGGGGCTCCATTTTTGTTAAGTCAAGACCTGTTTCGTCCGCGGTGGTAACGTGTCGCCCTTCACTTTGTTTAACGTCTGCAATCCAGTTAGACATTGGAATGTAGTGTTTGGATTGAGTTCGCGCAAACTTTCTTTTATGATTTCTAAGAAATTTATAAGTTATTTTCATACGTAGTGATTAATGTGTCTTGCTTAGACCTTGAAAGAAAATTTTTGTTTTATGAGCTTCCTCCTTTTCCAAGATGGTTTTTAGTTTTTGTCGAGCTTTAGTTAAATTTTGTTTTAAGTTTTTGTCTTGGGGATATTTTGATTTTTGGAATAACGCCTTTTGGAAGTTTGCTAAAGTAACTCTGGTTTCTTTTGAATTAGCAATAGGTTTTTGTAGTGTTTTATGTGCAGCATCTTTCAAGATGTTATTTAGGGTGTCCCATTTAAGTGTATTATCGTTCTTGTCAGTCAGATTCTTATTTACGTTATGTTCTCTTTTAGCCAATTGGATTCTTTCTTTTATCGCGTTCTGGTAGATAATCAAATTCTTTTTATTTTGTAGGAGCTCGTAATCATAATTTTTATAATTATATTGTTTTTTTTTGAGTTGGCAATTTTGATTGTTTTTCGGGTAGCGATTTTCTTCTGCGAAAGAAGCCCGTTTTTTCTGCGAAAGACGACATTCGTATTTTTCCCCATATCAGTTTATGATCGGATTTAACTTTTAGGTCTTTTTCACCAATTATATTATGGAAAAATACGTCCCTTTTTGTACCGGTGATAATATGGTCGACTTGCGATTGTTTTGTTCCCCGTGACCATGTGGTCTTACAAGTGATTCTGTCCCATGTACTGTTTACTTTTAATTTGTGTTGCTGTATTAGATTGAGCAAAAGGTTTCCGTTAGTGTTTGATGTACTATGGTACAGATTTTTTCCGATAAATTTTTTAAATGTCTCTAGAATCCTAATTCGTGTACATCCTCCCTACCTATATGGGCGTTAAAATCGCCCATAATGATTAAAAAGGCGTTGCTTGGTGTGTTCCTAATAAGATTTCCTATTTGTAAGAAACGAGATGCCGATTCTGACGGGATATGCGTGTTAATGACGAAAAGATTTATAGGGTCATTGACATTGGCAATTTTTATCTTTAAGTTTATTGCCAGTACGTCCCGGCTTTCGCGGTATGTGTGTATTAAATCGTAGTCAATTGTTTTGTTAATTAAGATGGCAATGCCTCGATATTCCTTAGCACTTTTACCTCCTCCTAATATCCAGTTGTAGTGCTTTGATTTATAGTTTCCTGTAGCCATGTGAGTTTCTTGTAGTCCTGCAATGGTTATGTTGCGTTCTGAAAGGAGTTTATCTATATTTGTCTTATCGTGTGGCGTTGCGCACCCCAAAACATTCCAAGTGGCTATTGATAGAGCTTCGCATGGCCTAGGTGCAAGTTTAGGTAGTATGTGTGTTCTAATGGGTGAACGTCGCCCTTTTGTGCAAATGAAGTTGTGTTGAGTACTTTCGGACTCTGTTGAAAGTGAATTATGTACTTTGGTGGTATCTTGCGAGAGTTGCGGGGCCTCTGAGATCCCGTCAAGTTCTTTGATTATTTTATGGCCTCCCGTTTTGTTTTCTGTATTATGTAATAGTTGTAATTGAGATGTTTTGAAGTTAATTATACTGTCGTAGTGACTGTTCTCGAAGTATAAATTGATGTTGGCCACTGCGTTACCTGATGGATGATATACAAATGGATTCCTATTTTGCCCATATACGTGAACGTTTATCACATAATATTCCGCTGCTGCTATGAGGATGTCCTCTCTTCCCCAGAAGCCATCCTCAAATTGTTTTTCTGCATGTCTGTTGATGCGTTCATCTAATGTCATACTACTATTTGGACTAGACAGGCTAGTGCAGTCTAAGACGTTATTCTGTAGCGCTAGGTTAATATTAGCCACATGTTTGTTGTTTAACATAAGAGGCTAAGTCACGTCGTATCATGTGGTGGTCGAAGGTTAGCCCAAAAACGTTGTTAATCTGGTCTGCTAAGGCTCTAAACAAGCAATTACCATCTCCCGCCATTTTTCGGACTGTTATGTTTAGGTTTGTATTCATTCTGTGCAGCTGTTTAATTACTTTATGTATTGTCTTATTTATGGCTATTCAAGTTATCGGTTGTTGGGGGATTTATTGCAGGAAGTTTCTATTTAACTGATTTTTACAAACTTTTGTAGTTGATGTTATCTTATTTTGGGCAATTCCCGTTCGTAATATTTTAGTGTGCTGTAAGTCACTAAGCCTGTAATTGTTTTATTTATGTATAAAAGTTTAATAACTTTGTTAGAAGTATATTACGTGGCTATTATTTTATTGTATGTTCCGAGATCTTTGTACTATTCAAAATTCTACTAAAAAGGTTGGTGTATTGTTACTGTCGACAAAATGTTCTTTGTTTATATTTCGGGTAGGTAATGGCTTAGGATGGTATGGCTGGCAGATGTTTTACGAAACATGTACCGACTAGTAACATGCCGTGTGAAATTATTTATTGTTTGATTTTATTTATTGCCTCTGGAGAAAGGGCCTTTGGTTGTGGATGCAATTTTTGATTTGGGGAATTTCCGTAGGCGATATAGAAAATGGATTGATCGCACTGAGTTCAAAAATAATAAAAACCAAAAAAAATAAAATAAAATATAAAAAAATAAAATTGAAAATGGATTGATCGCACTGAGTTCAAAAATAATAAAAACAAAAAAAAATAATAAAATATAAAAAAAATAATATGGATTGATCTTACAGAGTTCACGTCGGTAGAGTCGGTAGAGCTAAGTCTGCGTTGTTGTATGCACTATTTGCTTCTGAATAGGTATGTAGAACTACACAATACACAACACTCTCAAATATGCGCGCACGCACAGAATAAATGACTTGAACCGCGTTTTTCTCGGATATCGGCGAGATCCGTTACGGGTTTTACGATTGGGAAAAAGGTTTCGGCCGGTAGGCAGTGCACGGATCAGGACGTCCGTTCGGTAAGACGGTCGGACCGGAACTCCCTTGCTTAACTTTAGCTCTACCTCTACGAAATATAAAGTAGGTAGTTTAAGAGGGATAATTGTTGTTCAATATTCGCAGGCTCTGTAAGTTGTCAAAAGTACACAAAAACTCATACGACTGTTAATGGGGTCTTGTTTTGTAGGTAAATGCATCAAGATTTGTTAGTGCATACATCACTTTGTTCCAAAGGGAGTGACACAGGCCTAAAATCATTTGTAGGAATATTTACCCATCAGGATGGCCTTTTCAAGATATAATCCTCTTCTTTATATCAAATCCCCTAACTTCAGGACTTTTGTTACACACGGAAGTTGCACTCCTGTAATTAAAAAAGTGTTGGGTTATACACAACGTTCTACGATATATAGCTTTTATAGTAGTATATATTTGAAATAGTAGGTATGTCACAGTTATTATAAAAACACACGGCGCGTCATTCAAAGTTTAAAATTTACAACCGACGATGTAGCACGAGAGGTTTGTGTCTCCTTTCACGACATTACAGAGGTGCGATTGTCTTACATAACTTTTTAACTTATGTCATCGGATGTCCGAATAATAATAATTAATTGTCGAAATTCAGAATGACACTCATACGTCTATATGGTATGATAAAATATGCGGCATTCTAAATTGGACGGCTACTATAAGGGAGTAGTTATACCTAGCGTTGCTAGCGCAGCGCTACGAGCGCGACAGCTGTCAAATCGATGAATTTGTATGAAAATGTATGGAACGGATTATACCTCGCGCTTCGAGCGCTATAGCGCTCGGAGCGCTCTCCTAGCGCTCTCCTAACGTTCTCCGAACGCTCTCCTAACGCGCGTCGAGCGCGCGCTTTGGGAGCGTTGAAAGCGCTCGGCAAACGCAAATAATGTCATTTGCGAGTAGTAGGGTGACTAGGCAGGCAGGTGGTAATCTAAAGAATGTTCCTTTCCTTGGTCGCGCGACTCGGGTGTAGGTAGACTTGTATTTTCGGACATACATTGTTAAACTTACATACCTACATGACCTACATCAGAGTATATTTCAAATAGGTACCTAATACGCAATAGACAGTATTTGAAATATACCAACTATGTATTACTTGCGTCGGATCATATTATCATTTAAGTTACAGATCAAATAGGTACTAGGAAATCAAAGAAAATGCCGGAAACGTGTTTTTATTATATTTGTGTGTGAATTTTTAATAACAAGTAAGTATAGTATAAAAACAACATGTCGACAAATATTACGTGAACTCAACAGCCACAGTGTAGATCTACACGCACAAATTATACGCATTGTATATTTTCTTTTGGTTTTCTTTCCATTTATTATTAACTGGTTTTTGCAAATTACGTTACCTTGACAACGCATATATTGTCATCAAAAAATGCATCATGTCATGTAGGTAGAAATTAAAAGAGAATTTAGTCTCTCGATTAAATTCTCTTTATTTGCAATTATAATAGAATGGATTTTTACCCGACTTCCTAAGTATGTATTGAGTTTATTTTCACCAAATTGTATATATCAATATATGTAGGTATACATGCTTAGAATAGTTGATGACTTTGTTTTTCGTATATGTAATGGACCAATACAGCAGATTTTTCAGGTTGCATACGAGCAAAAGCTTTTGACGAAATTGACTATTGGGACCAGCGTTTCACACGTGCTTTCTACAGCACGCAGGACATCGATTTTTTTATGCTCTTGTCGTGCTTTCTACAGCACGCAGGACATCGATTTTTTTATGCTCTTGTGGTCATCTATCCAAGTCGGATAGTGGATAAAAAATTGTACAGAAATGTGGACACCCTCCGAAGAAAAGCGCTCAACAAGCGCTCTGCGAACGCTAATCGAACGCGGATTTTTTGATGACATGTGTTTGACACCTGTCACGCTAGAAGAGCGCTGGAAGCGCTGCGCTTCTAGCGCAAATCTAACGCAAAATCAACGCTAGGTATAACTACTCCCTAAGGCTTTTTGGTTTGTCAATGATATCTTACTTTCAATCATACGTCAAATAATTTTTTTCTAATTTTCTCAATAACTAATAGGCCAAAATTTATAAAAAAAGAGGTGTGGCGTTAGTAATTAAATCGAAAAACTATGATTTAAAGCCCGCGATATAAGCCCTAACTATATTCGGTGATGTCAAGTTCTGGTGACCTGTAATAAAGGTTCTTCGGAAACCTAGTACAGGCACCAGCTCTCTACTCTTTACACACTTAGATTAGTTCGTTACTTAGTTTTAAGATAAATTGTGGAGGAAAGAAATAAACATTATTATTATATTATAAATGTACAAATCAATAAATGAATTTAATTAAATTGAAATAAACAATTAATAATAAATTAATTTTGTTAAATTCTTATAAATATGCATAAATACTATTAGTCTTATAGTTAGTATGCCTAAGGAGATTATGCCAAAACTAATTAGCCTGTAAGTTTATTATGCCAAAACCGGTATGCTTCTTAGGCATACCGATTTTGGCATAATAAACTTTTAATTAGGAATTAGGGCAAAACAAATTATGCAAAAAAAAAATGGATCCTAGCCCGCAACACTTTATAAAGTTATGTAAAATGCTAAAAAACGAGCTCATTGCAAGATTCGCTATAAAGGCAACCATTCACGCGATATTGTCTTTAAGAAGTGATCAAAATAAATTCTCAAAGTCCAAAATAAACGATTTGACTCTTTACAGCAAATATTTGTTTCTTTTTATTGTAAATATTAACGAAACAAATGCTATCACTTTGGGCCACCTGTATGAGTAAGTTTATGAGAGTTTAGATTACCAACGACAACGTGATTTTCATGATCCACCACGTTGGTAGTTAATGACATGAATAATTCGAAAAGCAACCGACCATGAAATTGCATGTTTTGCTGTAAAAACGTGAGTCATTATTTATGTTTTTCGTTGTGATGACATCAGGAATGATTAAAATTGATTTGATTTTGACTTTTTTCATCTTACACTGTAAGTACCTACTTGTTTGTTCTGTATTTTTTTCAAAAGGCCCTTAAGTACCTAAAAACTCATTACTTTATTGACCGAGTGAGCGACCGATCGTACTTTCGTATGTCTTAACACGTTACTGCGAAGCTGAATTTCGACTATTTGACGGAATGTCCATTAAGAGGTAGAAAAAAACCCCACACTGCATCTTTCTGAAGGTGCTTAGTTTGAAGCCAAATTGATATATTTCTTTTAAAAAAATATGCGATTCCAACCCAAAGAATGATGTAATTATGTAACTTTAGCTTCGCCCCGGGTTCAGGTTAGATAAAAACTGAGAAAATAGAGTTAATGTTTGTGGGATCAAAAGACCTCATAATGCACCCAAAAGAGGGTATATTTTGATAAAACCTAGTGATTTGAAGACTCAAGAAAATATCGATAGCCATTCTGCTATACGCCAGACTGCTTTGACTGCTTTATTATTCTAGTGCGGCAAGCGGGCATTTACGCCTCGCGCGTGAGCCAGAAAACGTTACTTTTGCACAGAAAAATATTTTGCTATGTCTGTGCGACATGGGGTCTAACTGCCTTATTTATATATTTCTAGTATTTCAAAGACAGTTTTACTGACCTACTAAAAATATATTTATATTTTTATCTTACGTACGTAGTATTTTCTAAGATACGAGCTGCGCACTAGACAGAGAAAGTGACTTTTGTATGCCGCACGGAGCGGGAGTACACTCATGCGGTCTTAGAACCCCATAACGCATACCTCTGGTTGCTTTTCTCAACAGATTCTCTTGATTTTTTTTCGCGCGATGTTTTTAATTTGCTCACGAGCCACTGGTTTTGAATCTTCATTGATCTTATGTAAAAATATTTAAAATACATATAAATCTAGCTTATAGGTCAGATCATTATTAGATCATAGTGTTGCGTACCTACCTAAATATAGTATTTTATATTAAATTTGCAGTAGTTATTGTTCCTAATGGCAGTCGAAAATGGTCAGAAGGTGATGTGCGTCATTTTTTCCCCGGCAGATTTGTGGTAAGACAAACCTTACGTTTTACTTTTGAATGATGGATATTGAACGTCGTCTATTTGACGTACGGGTTTGTTGACAATATATTTAGTAGTCAATGAAGGTTTTCACCTCCGATTTAATTGAACCTCCATCGATTTTCATAAAAATTGGTAGAACGTGGGGGATATCTTAAAAAACAAAAGTGACATAGTGCCTACTTGCGCTTTTGCCCTGGGGGTGGATGCCACCCCTTCTCAGGGGTGAAAATTATTTTAATAAAAATAACCCCAGGAATCGATAGAGAGACCAATTCTAAGCAAAATTTGTTATATAACGTTTTGGGTTATTAAAGAGCGGTTTTTCATAAATTACTACTAACTATGAGTTTTATAAAAATATGCTAAAACCAAAATCGAAGCTAATAAAAAAACAAACAAATCCCTTCTTTAAAAAACCTTCGAAAATTTATTTAAAGTGAGCTATAGGTAATTGTATGTATATTTTTTTTCGGCGAATATTAAAATTGCATTCGAACTTAAATAACGGGAAACCGATGCATTTTATGACCCATACTGCTATACATTTTTTAAAGCAAGTTAAAAAATAATAATAAGCTGACACGTTCGATTTTTTTTGAAAAAAACTAAAAGTAAAACCTTCATCATTTCCACAAAAATTCAAATTTATGGTTATCCCTAACGGACTTTCTTTCTTTTAGCATAAGTGATGTCCTCTAAAATTTTGCCCGGTTTAGAATGGTCATTTTTGAAGAAAAATGTCATAGAAGAATTGGTTTTTATTTTATTTTTATAGGATGAAAAATAACCGAGATAGAGACGTTTAAATCCTAACTTTTACATCGAGAACCATGTAACCGGGACCCTTTAGCCCATTATCTTTTAAAAAATAAGGGCTTAAATTTTTTTTATTTAAGATGGTCTTATAGCTCTTGAAATTACTTTTAAAATGGTACATGCTTACTAAATGCACATGTATGGGTGCTACAAGGCGTAAAGGTAGTACTTTTAAGTCAAGGGTGCTGCTTTGAATCCTGAGTGTAGCAAGGGATTCACGTATAACATAACAATGTATTCTCAGTCCACATATCTAATTTTAATATCATTATAATTGTAGGTTGACGTTTTTGGAGAAAATGCTGCAGTACAATTTGTTACCGTTTCTTCTGTACTTGCGCTTAAGAAGCAGCAGTAAACTTAACTATAAGTAAATGCTTTTTTTCGACGGTAGGCGTGCAAAATCGTGCATGTAGGTCTTTATTAAAACTACATTTAAAATAAGTAAAAAAATACTTACAACATTTTAATTTCACTTTTCACATAATAAAAGTGTGATAATCACTAATATTATCGACGTCGGACCTCTGGACTATGCTGTGAACTCTTCGAACGCCGCGACAAGAAGACCAGAATGCCCCAAGCTAACGGTCACTGCGCCGGTATCCCCACTATCCCCACCTTGATTAACGTTAGTGTGGGAATGTTGCCATTTTAATTTTGTCACAAAATAGTGCCATATAAATAAAACAACTAATATTGAATTGCTAGTGCTAAATAGTTTCCTATAATTGTAAAAGTCGTGCCAATAATTGTGTATAAATATAAAAATCATGACAAAAGGTGTTTCCAGTACACTGAAATATTAGTTTCACGAATCTTATGTGTTAAGATAGTCTTTTCACCTTAGTGTCCTGCCTGCCATACATAACCTTAAACACTCAAAATGAGAAATTATGAGGAAATCCTACAAAATCAGCGCTCACTGGAGGCAACGTTTGCGAAGAAGCTGGGAGATTTCGAGGTGCAGCTCAAGAATACTGCTTCAGGCACTACACATCCTGCAGAAAGCACCAGAGTGTCAAAGCTGGAACAGGACTTCATCGCTTTCAGATCTGAGATGTTTGCCATGATGTCGTTGCTTGGTAAGCAGGTCTCAGCTCTTGCAACTGCATATGACACTTTTGAGGCCCGGCATCGCAGGAAGGCTGTTTTGATTAGCGGAGTCCCAGAAAATGTTGCAGACTTGGTGCCCTTTGTCATCAACCTCTTCGAACAACAGTTGGGTATTACTTATATAGTTCCGGCGAAGATAACCATATGTCATCGCATAGGCAAGGCTTCTGAGGGTAGATGTCGGCCTGTACTGGTTCGTTTCTCCAAACTTGCCTTGAAGACTGCAGTTTGGGATAAGAAGACACTCTTCAAAGGTACCCCTTACAGCATCCCGGAGTTTCTCACTAAGCAGCGCCAATCAGTTTTCATTCAGGCTCGGAAAAGATTCGGGATGAAGAGGTGCTGGGCCATGAGTGGGAACGTCATCGTCAAGTTGAAGAGTGGTGAGAGGCAGCGGGTTTATGGCGAAGCAGATCTCGCTTAGCTACCACCGTCTGAAGATGAGGCCCGTCAGGCTCCACAAGCGGACACCAGGAGTGATGAGGCATACAATGAGCAACCAGTCAGAACAAGGAGAGATGCCAGAGCTAAGAAGTGAACATCTTTATTTACACACATCCTTTTGCCATTTATGCTTTATCAGGTTACCCACTTGTGTATTTCCTCCTTTGCTTATTTTTATTATTTGTTCCTTCTATTGCTGTACCTTCTATTTCTATATTTTTCTTAGTTTTTCGATGTAAGGTTATCAAATAATTAATTTGCAAACAAACAAAACATCAACTGTCACCCTTTACTTTCAGCTGTCAATGTCAAATTTTTTCTTTTTCTTTCCTCTGCTTTTGAACCGGGTGTTTTGGCCCCATAGATAAAAATTGCGTTTTGTTTGTGCTCAAGTTTAAGTTTGTTACCATACCTGCCCACTTTACTGATTTTCTTGACACTTTCTCTTCTTCTCCTTTTGATGCGATTTTTGTATCTGAGATGTGGCTAAAACCTTCTCTTCCTTCTTTTTCTTTTTCTCTACCTGGCTATGTTATAGTAAGGAATGACCGCATTGGCTGTGGAGGAGGTGGGGTTGCTATTTATTTACATAGTAACTTTTCATACAAAATATTATATTCCTCGCCACCTACATTTTGCAGTGCGGCCGAGTTTCTTTTTCTGGAAGTTATTGTCCAAAGTCATAAGGTACTTGTTTACGTCATTTTTTACAACCACTTATAACTAGTGTATCGTCTATTATTTGCTCAGTCGCAATACAAACCTCGCAAGAGAACCCGTGTTTCATTTCATAAAAATCGGAATAAGTGCACCATTCAAAGTCGACCATAACACGTCAACATAATGGTCCTATTCGATCCGCATACCAGCAAGCAATAACCGGTCGACCCAACTGATAAGGATTGTCGCCGAGCCGTTTTTTCTATATGAAGATCATTAGAGAACAAAAGGACGAGTCGAGCGCGGCTATACTACCTGTGGATATTGATGCATTGAAGTGACCATTGCAAATTGAACGCAAATAAAATAACAAGTGAATAACTATGGCGAACTTACAAGAAATAGTGGCAATTTTAGAAGATTTATATGATTTGATAGTGAAATGTAAAACAAACTATAAGAAGTCTCCGAAAACAAGAATAACTAAAGGATTTTTAGAAACTCGAATGCAATCGTTGGAAGATTATTGGAAATCGTTTAAAGATGCACATCAGACTTTAATAAAAGTTACTAATAAAGAAGAGAGGAAGACTATCAAACATTTTAAGGAAGAAAAGTACAATGAATGTGAAGAAACTTATTTGCACTTGAAGTCTGAAATGGCCGATACGCTTGAGTTATTTACTACAAATAGAGAAGTAGCTTCAGCACAACATGGAGATGCATCATCACACTCGTCTAAAAAAGAGGGTTCTTACACCACCGAACTCAAGCTTCATCGGATAATTTTACCTAATTATTCGGGTTTATATCAGGATTGACAGTCGTTTGAAGACATATTTAAGACTTTAATACATACAAACAAATCATTAAGCAATGTACAAAAGTTTCACTACTTGAAGTCGTGTTTGGAGGGTGAAGCAAAAAATACGATCAAGTTCATACAAGTGACGGAGCGAAATTATGAAGAAGCCTGGAGTACATTAAGAAATAGATACAGCAACAAGCGGCTTATTGTAAATGCCACGCTGAAGAGGTTATTTTCGTTCAGAAAAATCAACTCGCAAACACCAGGACAGTTAAAATTTTTGATTGATGGGACAAAGGAATGTTTGAACAGTTCGAAATCAATGGACATTAGTACAGTGTCTTGGGATCCCTTCATTATATTCCTAACAATGCAAAAATTAGATACGGACACGCACAAAGAATGGGAAACACATGTAAGTGAAGAATATCAAACTAATCTACCTACTTTGCAAAATTTAACAACTTTTGTGGAAAACAAAATACAAACACTCGAGGTAACTTTCCAAGCTTCATCTAACACACAGAGAACTAACAAAGAACGTACCTTTCACGCTTCAAGTACACAAATGATTTGTAAATTATGTAATGGAGAACATATTCTTTGCCACTGTAAGGAATTTGCAAAACTTGACCCGGAGAAGAGAAGCGAGGTAGTCAAAACCAATCGATTATATACAACTGCTTATCACCAGGCCATCCTATCTATTACTGCAAACAGAAGACTTCTTGTAAAATTTGTGGGAAGCGTCATCACTCACTACTTCATTATTGTAAGAAACAAGAGGGTTCACAGGACACCGAGAAGATAAGTTCATCACCTGGAATCTCCTCAACGCACACACACGATGACGATGCACAAGAAAATCTTCAGGATGAGTCAATAGTAACAAATTTTGCACGAAAGCAGAAGAATGCATTACTAGCAACAGCACTAGTACCGGTCAGAAGTGAGAGTGGCCGAGATATTTTGCTAAGAGCCCTAATTGATCCTGGGTCCCAGGCCTCTTTCGTCAGCGATAATGCAACTCAACTTTTGAAACTCAAAAAAATCCCAATTCGAGGTTCAGTTATCGGTGTAGGGTCCACAACCACTGCGGTGCGTTATGCAGTCCAATTAAATCTGCTATCAAGACACGATGAAGATTTTAATCTAAAAGTAAAAGCATACGTACTGAAGTCGATCACATCTGCATTGCCTTGTACTACAATACAGCCGAAGACAGATTGGTCTCACTTAGAAGGACTAACCCTAGCTGACCCACAATACTTCGTGTCAAGTAAAATCGACTTATTGCTTGGCATTGATGTATACACTGAGATCGTAAAGAACAACTTAGTCAAAGGTCCACAAGGTTCACCTGTAGCTCAAGAAACCAACCTTGGCTGGATACTCTTTGGAAATATACATAAGCCTTCATCAACAAACACTCACCTTGTCGCCATGCATCATCAGGTAAACGTTGATATGGATCATCTCCTAAAAAATCTTTGGGCTATAGACGACGACACAAAACACAGAAAGTTAACTTTTGAAGAACAAGCGTGTGAAGATATTTATAGGAAAGAGCATTCTAGGACAACAGAAGGAAGGTATATAGTCAAATTACCTTTTAAAAAATCACCTGAAGAAGTAGGACAGACAAGAGACATAGCATTGAAGAGATTAGAACAAATAGAACGAAAATTAGATAAAAATCCAAAATTGAAAGAAGAATATACGAAAGTCATGGAAGAGTACATACAATTAAATCACATGGAGAAAGTACCCAAGGAAGAAAAAGAATTTTTTTCTATATATTTGCCGCATCACGCAGTAGTTCGAGATAGTGAGACAACAAAAGTTAGAATTGTATTCGACGCGTCTTGTAAGGGGTCAAACAATACTTCACTCAATGATTTGTTGTTCGTGGGACCTCAGTTACAAGAAGATTTAAGAAACCTAATCATCAGAATGGCGTATGAAAGAAGTATGTTATATAGCTGATTGTATTGTATTGTAAATTCTTTATTGTACATAAATTGACACAAGTTAAACATATATGAAACACAACAGTACAAAGGCGGACTTATCCCTGTCAGGGATCTCTTCCAGTCAACCCTACACCCAGAGGAGATAATGACTAAAGGTGGGGTGGAACTGTACAATACTTACAAACTAAGACACTAAATGCTACTCATAATTACATTACTGATATAATATACATACACATTATCTAAACATACATATACTGATACGATAAGATATATAAATAACATATACAATTTATATTTAACTCAATCCAAGTCAGGAACCTTCATAAAATAATTGAATCCTATTCTTGAAGGAATTCAAGGTACGCGACTCTTTGATTTCCAAAGGAAGTCTGTTCCAGAGATGCGCAGCCATAACTGCAAAAGATTTAGAAAAAGTATGGGAGGAGTAATTGGGAATTTCTAAAAGAAGGGTATTACTAGAACGAAGGCGGGGATCAATATCTCGAAATTTAAATTTTTCAAGAAGGTAATTGGGAAAGGTAGGATTAGTGAGAACATTAAAGAGAAAAGAAAGCACATGGATATTGCGGCGGGTTTTTATAGGCAGCCATTTAAGTCGAGAACGGTACTCAGTAATGTGCTCACACTTTCGTAGCCCAAACACATACCTAATACACACATTCTGAAGGCGTTCCAGTTTATCAGCCAATTCCTCAGTGAGATCTAGAAAGGCCACGTCCGCATAGTCCAAAATAGGGATCAATAAAGAGCGAGCCAGAAGAGCTTTAGTGTCCATAGGCAGAAAATTTTGCAAGCGTCTTAAAGAATGTAAAGATGCAACGATTTTTCGACTAAGCTCATTAACTTGCGGTGACCATGATAGGGTTTCGTCCATGAAAATCCCCAAGTTCTTTACAACAGAAGAAAAAGGAATGACGTCGTTGCCCAAGACTACATGTGGAAATAACGAGGACTTGAATTTTGAGACAAAATGGGGACTGCCAATAACTATAGCTTGTGATTTAGCAGCGTTGACCAAGAGCCCGAAGTTGTGAGACCAATCCGCAATATTCGCGAGGTCGGAGTTAATGGTGCTGATTGCCTGATTGAAGCTATCGAAAGGGGCGGCCGTATAAATCTGTAAATCGTCAGCATACAGGTGGTAGGAGGAGGAGAGACAGGATGTAACGCCATTAATGAAGATGGAGAAAAGGATAGGTGAAAGGATTCCTCCTTGAGGTACACCAGCAGAGAGATCACACCAGTCAGATCGACTGTCATCCACCTTAACCAACTGTTTACGTCCTGTCAAATAAGATCGAAACCAAGAGACGGTAGTAGGAGAAAAATTAAATGACTGCATTGTGGCAAGCAATAAATCATAGTCGACCGCGTTAAATGCACTAGTAAAGTCCAACAATACCAAAATAGTGAGGGTTTTATTGTCAATGTTGAACCGAATGTCATCCGTTATTTTTAAAAGCGCCGACGCCGTACTGTGCCCAGTACGAAATCCCGACTGGAATGGACTCAAAAGATTATGTTTAGTGAGGTATTTTGAAAGACATTCCTGAACGTGGTGCTCTAATACTTTGGAAAGAAGCGGAAGGATAGATATGGGACGAAAGTGAGAAGGAGAAGAAGGATTGGATAGTTTAGGTAGGGGAATAATATGCCCCAACTTCCACGCACTAGGAAAGACACCAGTGTCCAAGGAGCAATTAATAATATCAGTAACAACAGGGGCAATTAAGGCTGCTATTGGTTTTATCATTTCTAGAGATAGAGAGCTGATATTCAAAAGATGTATCGCATGATCCTAGTAAAGAAAGAAGATACTGACTGTCAACGAATATTGTGGAGGAAAAATGCTATCGACGAAGTTGAAGATTAAAGAATGCTACGCGTCACTTTTGGTACTGCCTCTGCCCCGTACCTAGCCATCAAAACGCTGAAACAATTATCACAAGATGAACGTGACACTTTTCCTATTGGCGCTAAAATACTTGAGGAAGATTTCTATGTAGACGATTGTCTCAGTGGTCATTAAACTCTAGAGGGCGCTATAGAGGGCAGTAGACAGCTACGAGAATTATTAGAAAAGGGAGGATTTGTACTGCAAAAGTGGGCATCTAACAATAAAGATTTTCTTGATCTAATTCCACAACAATTGAGAAGCAACTGCGTTGAGAAAGGAATTACAGATGAGAGCATAATTAAAATTTTAGGATTAACTTGGAATATGACGACAGATTCATTCCACTATAATACAAAATTACCTCCAAAACCAACAGTTATAACAAAAATAAGCATTCTAGCAGATGTTCAAAGTCTTTTTGATCCACTAGGATGGATATCACCAGCAATCATCACGGCAAAAATGTTAATACAAAATATTTGGAAACAAAGACTGGATTGGGATGAATTAGTAGATCAAAAAGATGAAGAAGAATGGATAAGGTTACGACAAAGTTTTCAAAATATGAATAAAATTGCGATCAAAAGATGGATATATGCAAGCCAAGATACAAGTAAAATAAACATCCACGGATACTGTGATGCATCAAATAAAGGATACTGCGCTGTTGTTTATTATAGAGTTGAAACTCAGAATGGTGACATTAAAACAGGCATCATTGCATCCAGAACTAAATTGGCCCCTCTCAAACCTGTATCCTTGCCGCGCTTAGAACTGAGCGGCGCTGTTCTTTTAGCTAAGCTGCTAAAGCAAGTCATAGAGGCTATGAGACTAAATGAAAGTCAAACCTTTGCATGGACAGACTCAACGATCGTTTTGTCGTGGTTGATGGGTGACCCGAACAGATGGAAAACATTTGTAAGCAACCGAGTCGTCGAGATTTTAGACAACATTTCCGTCACTCAATGGTTTCATGTCAAATCGAAAGAAAACCCAGCTGACATCGGGTCACGAGGAATAAACTTAGACAATCTCATAGATAACAAATTATGGTGGGAAGGGCCAGAATGGCTCAAGGATAAGAACATAAATTTTTCAAAACCAAACATTCCAAGTACAGATTTAGAAATGAAGAAATTAAAAGTAAATATGCAACTGGAAGAAGCTAAATCAAAATTAATAAACGAAGAATTAATACATTACAAGAATTTTTAAGAACAATTGTGTACAGTTTAAGATTTATAAATTCAAAGAAGAAACCAGAAAATTTAGATAAACCTATTACGACAGACGAATTAGAAAACGCTTTAATAAAATGTATAAGAATTGCACAAAGAGAAAAGTTTAATAAAGAGATAGAAGCATTAATGCAAAAAAGAAATGTATCAAGAGAAAGCAGTTTAAGAAATCTGTATCCATACTTAGACGAAAACCAACTGATCAGAGTGGGCGGTAGATTGAGAAATGCTGATATGAACCACGATCAAAAGCATCCTATCATACTTGGTACACAATGTAATTTGGCACGTCTCATCGTTGCCGAAGCTCATCAAAAAACACTGCACGGTGGCATACAACTTATGCTTTGTTACATCAAGTCTAAGTACTGGATCATACGAGTAAAAGACTTGATTAAAACGCACATACATAAATGCATCATATGTGCTCGATATAAATCCATGTCAAAGACTCAACTAATGGGAGACCTTCCTAAGTCACGCACAACGCCATCTAGAGCATTTATTTGCAGCGGAATTGATTTTGCTGGCCCTTTACAAATTCTAATGTCAAAGGGCAGAGGAGCTAAAACCAATAAAGCATATATCGCTGTATTCATTTGTATGTCCACAAAGGCCATACATCTAGAGTTGGTCGGCGATCTCACTTCAGAGGCGTTTATCGGAGCGTTCAACAGATTTGTGTCACGACGTGGAAGATGTCTACTACAAATTTGGAGTGACAATGGCCGAAACTTTGTTGGCGCAAATAAAGACTTGCAAGAGGCATGGAAATAAGCAAAACTTGACTTACCTGGTCATTTGGCAGATATCCTTGCAGCAGACGGCACGCAGTGGAAGTTCATCCCCCCTTTTAGTCCAAATTTTGGGGGATTATGGGAGGCGGCCGTAAAGTCGACAAAATTTCACCTGAAAAGAATATTAAATACTCACCTGACGTTCGAAGAGACGACCACCATACTTTGCCAAATTGAGGCTTGCCTTAATTCACGCCCGTTGGTCCCTATAGACACATCAGACACGGAACTGGAAATTTTGACACCCGGACATTTCCTCATTGGAGAAGCACCAATATCTATACCCAATCCAAATCTTCAAGATGTCAGCCTAAGCAAATTATCACGATGGCAGCATACACAACGTCTTGTAGCAAGTTTCTGGCACAGATGGCAAAACGAGTATTTGACACGACTTCAGACTCGTACTAAATGGATTAAGATACAGAATTAATATGAAATTGGTGATATTGTGCTTCTGAAAGAAGACCAACTGCCGCCTGGCAAATGGGCTATTGGCCGTATCATAGCTAAACATCCTGGAGAAGACAATCTCACAAGAGTTTACAGTATAAAGTGTCGTAGTGGTATTGTTAAAAGATCACTTTCTAGAATTTGTCCTTTACCAATAGACACTGATTAAACAAATTCATATTGTAAAACCCTTTTTGCAAGTAACTTTATAGTTAAACAATTTCAATGTATTACATTTTAGGAGTTGCTGATATTTAATAATTCTTTTTGAATCTTTTCAATAGAATATTTATTTTAAGGTTAGTTAAATTTGATTCAATGTCAGTTAGTTTATTATATTAGTTTTTATTTCACTTTATTGATTATTTTCTGTAATATGTTTAGACTCATGTTTCAGACACCTTAATTGGATAGCTTTTAAAGTTAAGCCACAGACTATTTTGATGTATAATGAAGGACTTCGCCCTTCGGGGGGCGGGATGTTTACGTCATTTTTTACAACCACTTATAACTAGTGTATCGTCTATTATTTCCTCAGTCGCAATACAAACCTCGCAAGAGAACCCGTGTTTCATTTCATAAAAATCGGAATAAGTGCAATCCATTCAAAAGTCGACCATAACACGTCAACAGTACTTCTTGGAGTCGTATATTCCCCACCAGGTTATAATTATTTTTCTCAGTTCGAGACCATTCTTGATACTTTCTGTTCGGACTACACACATCACATAATCATGGGTGACTTCAACTCTGATCTCATTGTCCGTGATTCTCGTGCCCTTAAGCTGTGTGATATAGTCAAGTCAGCTAATCTTGAAATTCTTCCTTTAAGTGCAACTAGAGATGTGCCGAGCGGCAAATTCCCCGTTGCCGGCAATATTCCCAATCTTGCCATTGCCGGTAAATTTCCATTTTGCCGGGAACATTGGCAATATCGCCGATCCACTTAAATTGCTTTGTTATATCAAAATTCTGATTATTTTGTAAATAAACTTGAAATTTATTAAGAAATAACCGCCTAGGTGTAAGTCGGACTCGCGCACGCAGGGTTCCGTACCATTATCTATAAAAAATCACATTTGTTGTATGAGAGCCCCCCTTAAATATTTATTTTATTTTAATTTAACTATGTATTTTTATAGTGCATATACAACTAAATATTCTGTGAATATTTCATGCCTCTAACTCTTGCTGTTATTAATATTGAGCTAAAAACGTTAAAAAAATCACGTTTTTTGTGTAGGCGCCCCCATAAATATTTATTTTATTCTGTTTTTAGTATTTGTTGTTATAGTGGCAAAAAAAAAATACATCATTTGTAAAAATGTCAGCTGTCTAGCTATCACGCTTAATGACATACGGCCTGGTTACAGACAGGCGCATGGAAAGACAGACCGACGGACAGCAGAGTCTTAGGATCCCGGCAAAACGGGACCGGCAAATTCGGGCCTAGTTGCGGAAAATTTGTCCTCGAGGGAAGTAAGGATCCCGGTTTTACCCTTTAGATATAGAACCCTAAAGAACTCGCCGTATTCGCATCCGCAAATGCGGAACATTTGCATTCCTTTATACATCTGCATCCGCAAAGGCTTCGCATAGATTGATGCGGATGCGAATGCGGATGCATATTAAGAGAATAAAAGCCGCTGGATTTCAATAAAAATCTACTTAATAAGTGGATAGTCAACTAAGTATTAGTTTGCCCGAATTTGAACCCGCGAACCTCATATCTCAGTAATCCCTTGACAGATTCGGCTCATGTTTTATAACTTAACAATTACCTAATCGAGTTATAGTTGAACAAACATACACACATACTTACATACATAAATACAAACGCCGGATTGTTCAAGTAGACTCGGAGAACTTGGCTCGCTTCACTTGCTTGTTTAATTAAAACTGTAAACTCGCGAACCCCATATTTCGGCAACCCCTTGACTGATTTGCTGCTTATGTCCGAACGAAAAAAATGTTATTTTGACACGCGCCTACTAAATTTCCTGAAGATCCGATAAAAGATGCTCAAGTTATCGTCAAATAAACATACATAAATACATACAAACGTTAGATTGTTCAAGTAGACCCTTTGCTAGCTTTGCTCGCAAGAAAACACTTCCTTTTTGGTTGATCTCTAAAAATTGTGTAAAACATCTAGAATAATACTGTGTTTTTTATTTTTTTATCTTTAAAACTGACTGACCAAAAAACGGCCTATTACTGCGTGACGCTTTGATGACGTCATTAAACAACTTGCGTTCGTTTCGTACCGGCTGGCCGGTTAGTGCGTATTTCTGCCTTTGGACGAATATTTCACACACATTAGATATAAAATGGCTAATCTGCTCACAAGAAAGTCATGTGTTGTGATTACCTGCACTAGTACTACGGTAAAAACACCAAAGAACTGTTTTTTCAAGTTCCTCGAGATTCAAAAATGTGAAAAAAATGGTTTAACGCTGCGAAGAGAG
Organism: Acrobasis consociella; assembly: GCA_963555685.1. NCBI lineage: Eukaryota > Metazoa > Arthropoda > Insecta > Lepidoptera > Pyralidae > Acrobasis > Acrobasis consociella. The sequence continues at coordinate 7,435,336 of OY743127.1, forward strand.
CTGATCCTGTAGCGGCTAAAAGTTATGTACTATACTGTTGTGAAGACCAAGATAGAACGAGCGAGTGAAGCGAGCGAAGCTGTTCTCCGAGTCTGTATAAATAATCTGGCGTTTGCACGAGTTATCGAACAAACATACATGAATAAAATACATGTATGTTTATTTTAAATTTAGTAGGTGTAATCGAAAATAAAATTTAGTAGGCACAAGTATTAAATAGAATATTTTAGTTCGAACATGAACTAAATCAGTCAAGGGGTTGCCAAGATATGGGATTTGCTAGTTCACAGTTTAGGTCAAACTACTAGAATAATATACCGATGTATATTATTCTAGTAGTTTGACCTAAACTGTGAAGGGCAAACTACTAGAATGATATACATTTTCAAACATATTAAAACTAGTATTTCGCCTTGAACTGTGAACTCTCTAACCCCATGTTCGTATTTCTATTAGCCAAGTCTACACGCCTAATTTTTTTTTTAAATTTCCAGTATTATTTATGTAGGTTAGGTACTAATTGAAATATGTAAAAAAAACTTCGTATTAGCATCCGCATTCGCGTGTGAACCTTTAATAGTCCGCATCCGCGGATGACGCAGAGTTGTTGCGGATACAACAACACTGGTCTGCACTTGGATGGGTCACCACAAGTAGCATAAAATTTCTTGAGCCCCTCCGTGCTTCGGAAGGCACGTTAAGCCGTTGATCCCGACTGCCAACATTGTACGGCAGTCACAACACAACATAAAGCAAAGGTACATGTAGTCAAGTTCATACTAAGTATATGAACTTGTCTGCAAATATAAGTTTGCAAGTTTTTTATGTAACGGAACCCTCAATGGGCGACCGACTCACACTTGGCCGGTTTATTTTTCAGATTACCTACTTAAAATAGTAATTATTTCTCGCCTACACAAGTAATATTGACAAATCTGTATGTACCGGCAATTTACAGGGAATTTTGCCGGCAATATTGCCAGTAAATTGCCGGGAACATTGGCAGTTTATATGTAGGATCTATATTTTTTTAAGATGTCTCATATAATACGCTTAGATACATTTATTTAATGAGTTTTTTAAATCAATATATCTAATATTCTCAATATTTAGGCAATGTTTCCCAAAATTGCCACTTCGGGCAATCTTGCCGGCAGCGTTGCCGGCAATTATTCCCAATGTTGCCAATGTTGCCGGCAACGGCACATCTCTAAGTGCAACTCATGTTAATCCTTCTACTGACGATACATTGCTTGACTTAATTCTTACTTCTTCCCCTGATCTTGTGATCAAACACGGACAACTTCCAGCCCCTGGCTTTTCCAAACACGACCTCTTGTACCTGCAGTACAAATTAAAGCCTTCAAAACCTAAGCCGACTGTTATATGGATGCGAAATTTCGCAAAAATTGATCAAGAGCGACTTAGATGCGATGCAGTCAACACTGACTTTTCTAATATTTATACAGCCCAATCGGTGGATGAAAAATTTCGTTGCTGAATTCTACCATATTGTCATTGTATGATGCTCATGCGCCAATGCACGCTGTAAAAGTTCGACGCCCGCCGGCTCCTTGGATCACTAGAGGAGTACGCATAGCCATGACGCTTAGAGATCGTGCTTTTAGATTTTTCAAACGCGATAGATCCGATGAAAATTGGGTGGCTTATAAGAAAGCACGTAATTTGTGCAACAGGATGATAAGAACAGCTAAACAAAAATACTTTCATGATCAGCTTACAGATTCTTCTTCGACAAATACATGGAAATTTCTTCGTTCATTGAATATAGGCAAAAATACTCAAGAATCAACTACTGCTTTTTCGTCTGATGATTTTAATGATCACTTTTCTACTTCTTCTTCTCTTGAGTCTACTGTCAAACTTCGCACAATATCGAAGATTTCTTCCATGGATAATCTCAATATTGATCCCTTCTCTTTTTCTCCGTTAGCTGAGGATGACATTCGTAAAATTATACTTTCTCTTAAATCGAATGCAGTTGGCTATGATGATGTAAGCCACATCACTCACATTGTTAATTTTTCTTTAATTTCTGGCACATTATCATCTCTTTGGGCGAAAGCTTACGTCATTCCACTGCCGAAAGTAGGTAACCCGTTGACTTTGAATAATTTCCGGCCCATTTCCATTTTACCATATCTTTCTAAAATATTAGAAGCTGCGGCTCATCTTCAAGTCTCTTCTTTTGTCCACACCCACCATCTTCTTACACCACTGCAATCTGGTTTTCGCCCTGGGCATATTACCACCACTGCTCTTCTCAATATTACTGAAGATATACGTCTTGGCATGGAGAATTCTTTGATCACCATTCTCGGTCTTATTGATTTTTCTAATGCTTTTAGCATGGTTGATCACGATATTCTTCTTGCAATTCTTCAGTACATGAAATTCTCATCCTCAGCAATGGACTGGTTTACTTCATATCTCCATGACAGGCAGCAAGCGGTCCGTAAGAATCGGGAGTTGTCTCAATGGATAAATTTGTCGACAGGTGTTCCACAAGGTGGGATACTGTCTCCTTTATTATTTGCATTGTTTATAAATATGTTATCAGTTTCTATTAGCTGTTCTTATCATTTTTACGCGGATGACTTACAAATTTACGTTCAGACCACTGCTGTTAACATAGACAGTGGAGTGTTACAGTTGAACAAGGCTCCATCTGAAATTTCTTCCTGGTCGGACAGTTTTGGCATCAAGGTCAATCCGTCCAAGTGTCAGGTTATTTTGATAGGTAGTTCAAGGCAACTGCCTAAACTTGATATGAAGTTTATTACCCCTGTTGTTTTTAACAACACTACCATTCCTTACAGTGAATCAGTAAAGAATCTGGGACTTTATTTGGACTCAACGTTGAGCTGGAGGACCCAAGTGACGGAAGTCTGCAGGAAAGTCAATTATTCGTTACAGTATTTAAATCGGTTAAGAAATTTTCTTCCCGTTAAAACCAAGATAAGTCTTTCCCAGTCACTTATTTTACCCATCATTGATTATGCATGATATGATTATGTGTGTTATCCTGATCTTAATGAAGATCTTCTCAATAAGCTTGATCGACTTATTAATAACTGCATTCGTTTCATATTTTGCCTTCGCAAATATGATCATATCTCATCTTTTCGATCTAAGCTTAACTGGCTCCCTATTCGTCAACGTAGACAGCAGAGAATGCTCTGAACCCTTTTTCTATTCTGAATAATCACTTTTCTCCCGAATACTTAAAGAGTAAATTCCAGTATCAGTCTGAGTCCCACAGCCGAGAGCTTCGCTCTAGTCATACTCTTCGTTTAGAAATTCCTTTGTTTCGTTCTATCTTCATGTCCTCGTCTTTTACTCTTCAAGTTATACGACTCTGGAATGCCCTGCCTGAGGACCTAAAAACAATTTCGAACAGATATCTGTTCAAGAAAAAAGTTTACATGCGTCTTCTCTCTAATTAATTTAAATATCTACACTGGTATCAGGTGTTGTCGAGGATCCTATATGGTATTTAGACATAAGAAATTATATTTTATAGGTATGTATCAATCATATTATTAGTATATGTTTATTATCACTGTATATATGTATTGTATATTCTATTATATAGGTATATGTATTAACATTTAAGTATTTGTATTTATTGTGTTGTAACTAGAAGTGTTTATTTTATTATTAGAGCTATAATTATTTATTTGTACGCCTACCACCAGTTTATTCTTTTTATCCCGAAGGTTGACTGGTAGAGAATGCTATTAGCATTAAGTCCGCCTTTTGTACCATATTGTTTTGGTAAATAAAGTTTAAATAAAATAAAAATAAAATAAATGCTGACGTCAACATTTACCTTATAAGAAATCGAAGAAAAAAGTCAATTATCAAGTGATACGAATATCCATGATTTTGACTTTGAGTTTGACTTTGACGCCCGAGACAAAAAAAATCCGTACGCGAGTAGCACACTCTACTTTTCATCGTTATCTATGAGAAAAACTAGCAAATAGATACAAAACAGAATATGAAAAAAGTAGAACACCTACAATACCTAATCAAAGCTCGGACAACTATTAACCATTATTTAATGTCGTTTTCATTCAAAAAATACTAAGTTATAATTTTTCAGAACCAACTTCTAAAATAATGTTCACTTATAAACTCATAAGTTTGTTTGTGTGGTGTACATTTTTTTATTTTTATAATAACAATAAACTCAAAGTTCACTATCGGCTTAAACTTACGAAAAAGTATGAAAGATGTTAAACTGCAACGCATCGAAAGCCTATCAGCTCATTTGGAACGGATGCGTTATAAGTCCTTTATAAAGGCTACAACTAAAAGCGGTAAAATTGTCTTCTCTTGTCCCAACGGTTGCTGCATTAGACGAACAAATCAAAAGAGTGTTTTTGAAAATCCGGATATGGCTTGGAAATTAAGACATTCGTCCAGTTGACTGGTAATGGTGTCAAACTGGAGAGTCATTGTTTCCAAACAAAAACCCTTCAGAACAGCTATTAAAAATGATTTTTTGCATTTGCAAAAAAGGTTGCGGTGCTTCTTCTGGGTGTCGCAGGGTAGGGCTATTTTGTGATTCAATCTGCACATCATGCAGCGGTGAGAATTGCCAAAACAGCCCTTCAACAAATAAAGAAGTTGGTGAAGAGAGCTGTGATGAGCAATAATAAAAATGTCTTTATTTATTAATAAAATAAAAGATGAATAAACGTTTCATATATTCTAATACATTTTTTTCATAATTAATAAATTAAACTTTCATGTCTAAAAATTGCACAAAGGGTACTTTGAAGTCGTAGTTTGAAGAATGTGAATTAAATAATATAAATAAAGTTTAAAACATATTAATAAAGTTTATCTTAACTATTAAAAAGAATCTAACTAATTAAAGCTGATAAAATAAAATTCCATTATTATTGTGACAAGGGGTAGCTTTCAAAGGTGAAAATTTTCGCAATAAATAAATAAATATTTTAATACTCAATAAGATTTCACTTCAGTAATGTAAAATTTTTGAAACCAATTTTACAATGATTCTGCAACAACGGGGTAGTTTTGGGTTGAAATTCCACTGTCAACCAAAAATTATATCATAAGTATCAAACAAATTGTAAATGTAATGTTAATATGCGATTTTAAAATTCAGAAATACAAAAAAATGATTTTTCATGATTTTCGATTTAAGGGGTGGTTGCTAAAAGGGTTGAAAAAGTAATCAAAATCATAAATCATGCATGTAAATATTTAAAAAAACATTTATTTTATCTAATTACTCGTAAACACCATTACTTAAGCCAGAATGGTCAAATCTGCAGTTTTCCCATTTTTAACAAAAGCCCCTAAAATGCAAAAAGCGCAAGACGAGCATATGTCACTTTTGAAGTAGAGGGAAAAACATACTCAAACCCAAATTTTCATCCAAATCTATTGAGGTTCAGTGAAATCGGAGGTTGTAGCTGATTTTTGGCTTCATTGACTGTACTAATTGCTAACAAACTTTCTTTTAATGGTATTCTTTAAAAAGTATCGCTCTGGCTTTCAACAAATTTCCGTAAATTTACCTATTAAATAACATTTATGGATAAACTATTAAACAATTTTGTATCTTAAACCTAAAAATAAGACCAGTCCTTATTAATAATATAGTATTGGGTACCATCAAATTCCTTTTCGTTTATTTTTTACACTTGGTGATGTTACAGGCGTATTTACATAATGCAACGATCTCAATACAAAACTCTAGCGCCTTGCTATGTGGAGGGGCGATTGTAAGTCAGTATTTCATAGTGACATCATCAGTTTGTATAGAGGACGTTGAGTATATGTATGCGGTTTCTGGATTCTTCTATGGTAGATCGCTAATTGATGAAGTGTCGCTCGACTGCGCCAACAAAACGATGAGGAAAGTTGTTATGACTTTTGTACCAACATGTAAGTTAGTTTAGTTAGTAGAAAAACAAGTGAAAAGGGACATACCCGTAATAAATCGATACACGGGATATATAATACCACTATAGTATAAAGACATTTAAAAAAACGGACAAAATTTAAAAAAATGGCTTTTTCATGCGAAGGTACGCAGGCGCCAAAAGTCTTGAAATATAGCTCCTAGCGCTAACTGAATATTTCTTTCTAATAATTCTATTTTTAGATTTAATTATAAGGACAAAAAATGAAACACTGCTTTTCATAGCAAGACAAGATAAATAGTATATTTTGCACTTCAATGATTAATTAGACGACAAGACAGTGACATTTGACATTGAAATTTTCACATTAGTTATGCTTGACAGCTAAAGCTAATAAATATCTGATCGAAGTATGTCTAACAACTGGAGCGAATATCTCATTATATTCTATTCCCTTTTTTTGAAAGAAACCTTTGATTACAAGTCTAGCTTTAAATTGTACAGTCTGCCAAGCAGATACCTGACTCCCTTACTTTTAAAACGTAATTCAATTCCCACTTTGCTGGGAAGCGCCACCTACCGCGATTCTTGGCAAGTAGACAGACAACTGTTAGTATAAACTTGTTTCTGATAATTGCTTAGTCGCAAATTTATATATTTTTAGCTCAAGTAAATCAGATTTCATCAACAGTAACAAGGAAAAATCAAAAACAAACCTTTATGAAGCTCGGTTCGAACCGTAGACCTACGACTTGTGAAGCAAGCGCTCATCCCAATACACCAACCGACTATTTGTTTATAATGGCGAAATTGGTTAGCATATTTCTACTGCTATGACACAGCTGTGACATCATCGTAATATCTGCACGCATTGCATTGACAAATAAAATGAGGGTAATCTATCAGATTTATACCCACTAAACTAAAATATCGTTCACTTCGCGTCACAAAACTTGAATGTAAAGAACATTCAAGTTACTGTGGTTATTGTGATTTTATAAATATCCAAAACTCCGCCAATTTATAAGGCATCATGTCTCATCATTTAACAGATTTTGTGAAAGCTAAAATTATAGTGTATTGGGAAGACAACCACAGTATTAAAAGTATATCTAGTGAATTAGGTATCGCGGTAAGTAGAAATTATAAATATTCAATATACTTAATAGTAACACAAATTTTTGTTTCGTGAAACATAGGTTTAGTGATAAAATAACTAAGATAGATATATCTCTTACAGAGAAACACCGTCCGTTTGTGGATTCGGAGATATCAAGAAAGTGGTGACGTAAAGCGTAACCGACCCGGCCCGCGAGCAATAGCCTTCACAGATGCATCTAACCGACATCGTGAAATCGTTAGGCTTCACACCGAAGAACCATTTAAGACGACTCGATCAACTGCCGTAACATATAACATTTCACTTGAAACAGTTAGGAAACATTTGCATGCAGCTGGCATTCACCACTATATACCGGCAAAAAAAATTAAACTAACCGAAGAACATCGACAAGCCAGAATGAGATTCGCATCAAAATATCTTAATTTTGATTGGGAGAACGAGATCGTATTTTTTTCTGACGAAAAAAGTTTTAAGTCTGATGATGATGGCAGAAAAAATATGGAGAAGACATGGCCAGCGTTATAACCATCAAAATACCTTGCCTTTGAGAACCAGTGGCAGGATCACATTAGGTAAGAATATTCAATATTTAGATAGGTAAAATATAATATTCTATAGTGTATTACGCAGTGTGGATTATTTGTTAACTAACCTAATTATTGTTTTGCAGGCTATTGGGTATGGATGTCTTCGATGAGCACAGGGGAGCTAGTAAAATTCGGCGGTCGGATGAATAAAGAAAAATACTTGGAAATTTTACGAGATGTGATGATTCCAACAGTGCGTAATGTGTATCCAGAGGGACAAATATATTTTATACAAGATAATTGTTCTGTGCACCGTTCAAGTTTGGTTAGAGAATGGTTCGCCACTCAGAATGATATAATTGTTATTGAATGGCCATCTAAAAGCCCAGATTTGAACTTGATCGAAAACTTGTGGGGTCAAAACGTTCTTAACTGGGATACGAGTGAAGTTCGAACTAAAACCAATTTAGACAAAGAGGTAATGAGATCTTGGGACCTTATACGCTTAAGTGACATGTGTTCTAACATGGTAACTGGAATGAAAAATAGATTTGAACAAGTGCTTCAAAATGGAGGTTATCCTCTCCGACATTAATAATCATTTTACTGCCATAGGTTTATATACTGACTTGTATTATTATTGTTCGAAGCAAAGCTATCCACTTTTTGACCCCACACGTTATACAGTTATTAAAATATCATCCTATGATTAAAAAAGTTAAGAGATGTAAATTGTTACTTAATTAATATACTTAAGTAGCATGTTGGTTCTCTCTACAGAAGATTAATCATAGTTTGAGTTTATTAGGTAGATAGATAGTTTGGTATTCATTTCTTTGTCGAAAATGTCTAATTTATTAAAGTATTTAAACATTTAAAATGCTTTTTATTTATTACTAGTAATAAGTTTGGAACATTATGTTAAAACAAACAAAATTACACCAACATCATAATATGAGTGGGTAATTATCGCTAAAAAAATTTAGAGGCCTTGGTGATTTGAATATGCCACTTCATAGTAACACTAGACACAATACCGTGGCGCCTACCATTTGCGCCATATTTAACTTACGAATCACAAGTGAAATAAGCGTATTGTATGTTACGGCCCAGGTGTCATTTATCAATAATTTAATAGATGGCATTAGTCGTCAAGGGTATCAGCGTTTTGCATAATTACCTTGTTCGTTTATTCACAATTCAATAGATGGCACTAGTCGTTATGGATTTAAGACTTGTGTATACTTACATATCCTAAATCTTTCGATTTATACCACTGATAGTTCTTTAGTTTACGAAAGATGGCGCTTTTTTAGAACTTTTGGAGGGTGGTCAGGTATCTGCTTGGCAGCCTGTACAATTTACCCATTAGCATTTTTTTTCATTTTATAGACCCATTTACATGGAATGGCTCTTTTATTTTCTGGTAGCTTAACTAGCGTCCATGTATTATTTTGCAGTAATGATTTATATTCACTATTCATAGCTTCTTTCCATTGTTCTGCATTTCGGCCTGATAAAGCTTCTTCCACACTCTCTGGTTCTTTTGTTAATAAAGCTGGTGCTTGTCCTTGACCATCCAAGGTTTCTTGAAATAAATAAGTTTTTGGTTTATTTCTTGGTCTCAACGTTATATTTCGATGTGTTGGTGCATTGCTGTCTTGGTAAATTTTTTGGTATGTAATCTTCATCCCCATTATCAGAATAGTAGGTGTCATTATCAGATGTTTGCTCTATGATCATGCTTGACCTAAGACCTTGATCCCCGGAGAGTATTCAACAGAGCTGTCTTCTTCTTTGATCGTACTTGGAGTCTTCGGTAAGCTCAATAAAGACTCATTAGAGCTATCATCTTCATTTAGCAAATCTTTTGCTTCATCAGACTGGAACTCAGATAATGGCATAATAACACAATTATTTTGTACTGTGTGCTTAAGTAAAACAGCATCTCGGCTCATGTATGCTTGTTTCTTCTTTGTATCATAAAATTTATAGCCTTTTGTAAATTCACAGTATCCAATAAATAACATTTTTACAGCTTTTGGGTCCCACTTCAGTCTTTTCTCCATGGGTACATGCACCATGCCTTCACATCCAAAAATTTTCATATTTTCAATATTTGGCTTCTTACCCGACCACATCTCATATGGTGTTTTGTATCTTAGAGCTCTTGTTGGTGAGCGATTAACAATATAGGCTGCCGTTGACACCGCTTCTGCCCAAAAACTTTTTTGTAATCTGGAATTCAGAAGTAAGCATTTAGCCCTTTCAACAAGGGTATGGTTCATTCTTTCGGCAAGTCCGTTTTGCTCGGGAGTGTACGCATTAGAATTGCCCTTTCGTAGGCCATGTTTCTTTAAAAATAATTCAAATTCTTTATTCATATATTCTTTTCCATTATCTGATCTTAAAGTTTTAATTTTTTTACCAGTCTCATTTTCTACTAAATTTTTAAACTCTTTAAATTTATCCAAAGTCTCAGATTTATTTTTCATGAAATAAACAAACTTTTCTACTATAATCGTCTATGAAGGTGACATAATATCTGGCATCTCCAAGGGAACTGTTTTCCATTGGGCCGCAAAGGTCAGAATGAATCAATTGAAGAATCTCTGTAGCCCTAGTTCCTATGTTTATAAATGGCAGTCTACTCATTTTCCCCTTGAAACAGGTGCTGCAAATAATTTTGCCTTTATTTGAAAACTTTGCTCCTTCCACATTATCGGTTATTTTCTGTAAGTCATTGTAATTCAGATGGCCCATCCTTTGATGCCATATATTTATATCATTTTCTTTCACAGTTGATAATAAGGCTGTTGATTCAGTGATATTTTTAACTGCATACATATTATTTTGATGTTCAGCTGTCAAAATCAACTTATTATTTTGATATATTTTACAATCATTCCTTCCAAATTTTAATTCACAGCCATTTTTTGTCATCTGACTAACAGAAAGTAAATTAGTTGTCAGGGAAGGTACATAAAGAACATTTCTAACCTGTATGGTGCGGTGTCTGCCTTCAGAGTCTATTATTTGTAGATCCACATTACCACATCCTTTCACTGCTACTGTCTTGTCATCTGCTACTTTAATATTATTTATTGACGAAGGAGAAATGTTGTACATCCATCTTCTCCCTCTACACATATGAGCAGATGCTCCGGAATCAACATACCAGCTATCCTTGTCGATTTGATGTGTAACTGGAAAAGCAGCAAAATAACTGTTATTTTTATTATCATTAGATGCAGCCTTTTTATTTTTGTTCCGAAGAAAATAGCAGTTCTTAATAACATGGCCCAATTTTTTACAATAATTACATTGTGGCACATTTTTTTGGTTTTGTGAATCTTTACGTGAAGACTTTTTCTTATAATTCTCATTAGGTTTTACATAAAAGGCGGAAGAATCAGAATTTTTAATATCTCGAAGTAATTTTGTCTTGACAAAATCAGCGGTGATTGACATACCAGAACTCTCAATAGCCATAATCATTGATTTGTAAGTATCGGGGAGGCCAGCGAGCAACAATGTACCAAGCCACTCGTCTGCTACTACAAAATTAATGTTTCTAAGCTTATGAGTAGTTGTCATAATCCGACTGACATAATCTTCAATGCTTGAGCTATTTTCTAATGCTGTGGTAGTGAGATCCCGCAACAAACCCACCTTTCTGCTAAGGCCCGAATCATCAAATATGGATTCAAGTTTCAACCATATCTGTTTCGCCGTTGTAGCCTCCTGTACATGGACGTAGTTGATTGGGTCAATTAGGAGAATTATTTTAGACCTTGCCTTTGTGTCCTTTTTGGCATCTATTTCCGAGTATGTAATAGCGCCCCATAATTCCTCATGTTCGAGATAATTTTTTACCGCAAATTTCCATGTAGGATAGTTTTATTCGACGAGTTTCTCAATTGATCCAAAAATTTGTGATGCCATGGTAATTTGGATTATTTTAGCTAAAAAAAGAACTCGCCGGCCACAAGGTGTTGGTGACGTCGTTTTCCAATCGGATTTAATCTTATTCGAATTATTAATATTTTCGGTCAGAGGAGCACTTTTCGCCCATTACCTCTTGAAATATAGCTCCTCAACTGAATATTTCTTTCTAATAATTCTATTTTTAGATTTAATTATAAGGACAAAAAATGAAACACTGCTTTTCATAGCAAGACAAGATAGAGAATATATTTAGCACTTCAGTGATTAATTAGATGACAAGACAGTGACATTGATATTTTTACATTAGGCAAAGACAATAAAATTTTGCGTTTAATTCCATCAAAAAGTCTAAATCCAGTGAATTGATTTAATACGGATAGGTCTCCACGTTGTAGATATTGTTTTTTACTTAGTGGAAGATAAGATTATTTATTTGGCAAACATGTGTTACAAGGTATTAAATTCACTAAGTCATCATGTTTATCATCACCAGTAAAAAAAAGTAAATAATTTATTCGATAGTAACAGTACAAACAATTTTTTTTAAACTTAAGCATACTTTATAGTATAAATGAATGCATTGAGCAATAAATATTTTTGGAGTAAAAATTTCTTTAGGCGCGTTGGGCATGTACGGAAATCGTATGTATACCTATTCTAAATCTTTGCACGGAAAGCATTTTTTGAGATGGGGTAAAACCATTGAACTTGCGACACTGTTACCTCTGATGACAACTTTCAATAATCATTATGTCAATGAAACAAGGTTGAGTTTCGTCTGTGTCAAGCGGCTCAATCGGCCCGCTCCGTGATTGATCGGAGACAATTATTCTTCAGAAAAGAAATCATGCATACAAATAGCTTGTTGACAGCAGACGTCTCGTGTAAAACTAACGTCACCTTCTACCAATAGTGTTGCGTTTCGGAAATTTGCGCGGAAATCTTAAAACTAAAAGATTAAATAAGACTATTAAATTAAAAAAAAAATAAAAAAATTGTATAGTGTGCTTTCAGTAGCAATAAAGATTACTAAAAAAAAAAAATTTTGTCCATATTAAAGTCACGTGCATATTCCCCATTATTGTTCGAGTTTTCACTTCTGTAGAAACTCCCGGAGTACTACTGTTTTTTAAATGAGGTAAAAAAACTGAAAGCTTGACGCAGATGGCGCTCTGGGCGACTGTTTACGTTTCGTGCGAAATGTATGGTTGCGACTATTTCGTTTTCTTTGCAATATTTATCGAAAGATGTATTTATTGATGACTGTGCCTGACCTACATGCTGAGCTCCGCAAGAGGAAGGCATCAAACGCTAGTAAAAAAAGCTGATTTGATACAAAGGTAAATGTTCTAAACTTTTTTGGCTAACGTATTTGTAACTTTTTGTAGTTTTTTTTTATTCTCACCTTAACCATTCTACACTTTACTTTTTAGGTTGGAGGACTATGACCGAAACCAAAACTTTGATGAAAATTTGAACGTCGAGGTAGACCGGCTTTATGTATGCCCACCCTCGAATACTTTTAAGGATATAAACGCTGATTCGGAAATACCAATTATCACTAAACATGAAATACAAGACTATTTCTAAAGGCAAATTATTACATGTCTATTTTATCAATATACCTATCCAAGTTTATTTACAAAAAAAATAAAAGTAAAGCCATTGAACATTTTATTAACTTAGTTTTCATTCTATTTCCAGGTTCAACACTCATCCCAAGGGACAACTCCTTTACGAAGCTTTCCTTCCTTTCCTTTACGAACAGACATTTTCATTGCTCGTTACGCATCGGACGATACATTTACATATATAAAAAGACAATGCAAAACCAGCATGAAAAAACTTGTTTATATGGTGGACATAAAAATTTCTAAAGAAAGTGCTATTGAAGAGTGTCACTGTGAATGTGCTGCAGGGAGTGGAACAGCAGCAAGTTGCAAGCATGTGGCAGTGCTATTGTTGGCTGCTCATGAAATGGCAAACAGCAAAACTATTAAACTGCACCAAGCATGCATACAGCAGCTTATGACTTGTAAAATATTTTATAAATCACCAATTGCTGCCCGTAATTTGCCAAGTAAAAGGGTTCACTCCTCAATTATGACCCATTAAATGAGTATGATATTATGGAGTATTATACGGAGTTTGTGCCGAACATGGCTATTGGATATGGTGAGTCTTCAATGTCCATATTACAAACATATGAAACAGCGAATCCTCATGGTATTGAATAGGATCATTCTTACACAAAAATGATATGACAGACAGATTATTAAAAGCACTGCATGTTAGCAATGTAAGTGTGGAACCAATTTTATGCATTGAAGAAAATACTCGAACCCAACATGCAAGTCCAGAGTGGCATAAACTCAGAATATGTCGAATTACGGCAAGTTTTTTTTTTGCAGTGAGCCACTGTACTAGCCTTGGAAAGAGCACATTACTCAAAAAAATATTAATCCCACAAGCTATCCACACTAGAGCGTTAACTCACGGGAAGGTACATGAACCAATTGCAATTCAAAAATATGAAACAGAATTTGGATTAAAAGTGCAACAGTGTGGGTTATTTCTTTCCAAAGATTCTCCGTTTTTAGCAGCTTCACCAGATGGACTGTTAGGAAACGACACAGTCGTGGAAGTAAAAGCATCATATAGTTTCAGGTATTGTTTTATAAATGAAACTACTGTTCCATATTTGAAGAATGAACATGGTAAAATAAAATTAAAACATCAGCATCCACATTATGCTCAAGTGCAAGGACAATTATTTTGCACAAGAAGTGTATGCCTATTTTATTGTGTACACATTCAAAGACATGAAAGTTATATTTATAGCAAGAGTTGATGCATACATCAATAAAATGCTGACAGCATTCTTTGACAAGAATTTGTACAAAGATTATTTAACTTTAATAAAAAGGCAGTAATATAAAATAATGTCTTTTATTTATTTTTTCTTTTTAATAATACACTCCCTAAAGTTACAGCACATAAAACGTATATAAAATATCTTACTTGCTATTGGTATATAGCTATGATCCAATTCAGACTTTAATATCTTATAAGTTTTGGTAAGTCCTATAATTCTTTCTATATGGACACGTTAACTTGCAAGCTCCCTGTCTTTTACTACTGTCAAACCAGGTTATTGCGATTTTCCTTTTAAGAATGTTGATATTTTTACAACAATATTTTTGTCTGCAAACATATCTGGGCATTTCTTCAAATTTCGTTTTCCGCGTAACCTTCGTGGCGAAATTGAAATTACCAATAATCTTTTGAAAAAAAATACTACGCTATAGATGGTTTAAAAGCAAATAATATACTGTTTGAAACTTTAAAATAGACTAATAAATGATAAAGATATAAAATTCCGAAAAAAATCTGCCCACGAAAGTTACTATTGATACCACAAAAGTTACGCCAGTAAAAAATACAACTCAGTTGTAGCGAAAACTTTAGTTTTCGCTACAACTAAATATATTTTTGCATTAAATAACAATCAATCAAGACAAGCATATGCATTGCACCAGCGTTCAATGTTTAAATGTTGAATTAGCATCACTTTTCTATTTTTTTATGAATTAAAACTGCATAAATTGATAGTTAGTGTAAAATTAAACAAAGCAGTTTTAAAAACAACATTTTTTAATCACAAATTTGAACATTATTTATTTTTTCTATTTATGGCTAAAGAATATGTGCGAAACAAAATAATTAAAAAATGGTTTGACATAAAAATTATTAAGTTATAGGACGTTTTAGGATTTCTATGACTAATTTTTAGATGTAATTTTTATTATGTTGGTCAATTGCAATTAATATAATTCACAGACAGGTATTATTTTTTTTTGCTTTTGTAGTAAATTTCTCTCGGCTTTGCTTTTACAATATTGTGTAATTCGGTATCTATTTTTATTTTTTTCTCTTCTTCTTATTTCGGCTAATCGCTTTTTCTCCAGATGTAATTTTTTACGGCGGCATTTTTAATTATACGTTAAACCATTAAATTCGTTAAGTTATGATAATTCTTTATAAAAATTACACACTTACAAATATGCATACAAAGTCACAAACGTGGATATAAACCTGTATACAAACTTGTCATAAACTAAAATACAGAACCAAATTTAAACTCTCATATAAAGTAACAGTACCTGGGCGACCGAGCTTTGCTCGGTTACATCTCAAACATTAACAAAAATTTTTTTAAACTTGTCTAAAAACAATGCAAAATAAAAAAATATATATAAACTTAAACATAAAAAAACAAAAGTAAGTCACCGAGTGGGATTCGAACCCGTAACACTCTTTCTAGCGGTCGCTATCCTTAACCACTGAGCTAAATCAAGGCGGTCGCGGCGCGACGAAATTAGCGACCATATTCTGCGTGGAAAGAAAAACGCATGAAAACTCGAAGACACGCGTTTTCCCAAACATAAAACTAATCTAGATCGATTGTTTACCCCCGAAAACCCCCATATACAAATTTTCAGCGAAATCGTTAGAGCCGTTTTCAAAATCACAGAAATTTATAAATAAATATATATATATATATATATATATATATATATATACATACAAGAATTGCTCGTTTAAAGGTATAAGATACAAACGAATACTTTATTAAAGCTAAACAAATCCTAAAACAAACTCCAATGGAAACTCACACATAAACTCACATTCTTACTATCATACTAATTCAGAAACTCACAATCAAATTTACAGACAAACTAACAAACCAAATATATAAAACCAAACACAAGAAACTAATTATACTTCTACTCGCGAGAATATTCTTCGGCCGGCTCATCGTTACTTACACATACTAACACTTACCAAGAAATACTAATACTTTCCAACACTGAAATACATATATTACAGTCAACGAATAATTGTGGATGTAAAAGTCGAAAGCAGAAATCTTGACTCGGCATCTTTGATAAGACTAGTTAGGACATAAACATACTAAAAGTCCTTACCCCTCCGAAGTGAGCCCGCGAGGGGAGGGCACAAAGAAGGTCCCGTTTTTTGGTTTTTTGCTTACATCTCGAAAACGGTGCGTTGTACGAAATTTTGTTGTACTACATTATGAAATCTGATAAAATTATCTACAACTATGGCTTTCACTCTTTTATCTATCTCCAATTTTTACCTAATACCAACCCATAGCAACACTTACATATACCATAACATACCGACACAAGCAAACATTGTTTGAGAACATTTTAATAGATTTTTCATTGTATTAGATTACTCGTATATTAGAAACCGCTATAAGGAATATTACAAAAAAGTTTGTCGTATAAAAAAAAACCGAAATAAACATGTTTTTAGTATTTTGTTGTTACGAACATAGTAAGGTATGATATAATATATGTAAAGAAATTAATATCATTGGTAATTTAGTGAGAATTAATAAAGATACGTAATTTTCGTGGCATGCTTTATAACTTTCGTGGCGAAATCGCCACGAAGTCTGCACCACGAAAGTTACGAAAATTTAACATTTTTTAAAATTACGGAGACAATTACGTATGAATTTAAAAACAAAATACTCTAAAATAAACTCGAAGGCATATTACATTTAAGAAGTGAATCGTTAAATGCGGAATAATTACTATTATTCTTCGAAAAGTGACCGCAAAGGTCACTTGGGTTAGAGAATTTGAAAAAACTTAAAGAAATACACATCTGTATTTATTTGCAGACAACCGGTGAGCAGCGCATGAGTTCCCCACCAATGACGGGTCGCTACTGTTTATCTGCGCAACTAAAATTTGTACCTATGATTCAACTCGTTCTGAAGTTATGAGCTGTTTTGTATCGTTTTTTGTAAACTAGCAAAATCGTGTGACTGAGACTAAATGCTTCATAACTTTTTTTATTTAAAAGATACAATTACCATTTTTTGTACAACTATGCATTGTTTAATCATAAACAGTTAGAAATACAAAATTTACTTATTGGGTTATAAACAAAAAAGTTATACGAGAAGGCAAAAGCGCGCGCGTAAGTGTGACACGCGGAGAACAGCAAATTTGCTCCCGATTTTGGCATTCAAATATTATTTAAAAAATTACTGTACATTATGTATCTTATTTAATTATGATTTTGTATAGGGGTATAACCAAAGTAACTCCTGCAATCGGTTTTTAAACCATACATTGGTTACGTTAGGAATAAAGACCGTGTGACAGTAAAAAAAGGCACTCTGAAGAAACACCCATCTTGCACTGTGAAACCTCTGTCAGCCAGTATGCTATCACTAGATTGGCACTTTGTTGTAAGATCACTTCGTTCTACTATTTGACAATCACTTATAGATCCTGCGTATGCTTGAAAGCAATATGATAACAACCCTCCGGGAGAAGCTCCACCTAATACTTTTAATGTATTGGTATTTTTGTAACTACTCCAAAAGGCTTGCTGGGAAGTAGGACTCATGGGTTTTTGAACCATTATTTCTGTACTGTCTAATATAACTCTGACATTTTCATCAAAATTCTTATAATTTTCTGGAATATAGTAATATATTAATTCTTTATTGGGCCAGATATTTATTTTGTTCCACAGTTGGTATATGAAATTTACCCAAGTTATAAAAATATTTGACACGGTTGTTTCACTAATACTGAAAAATTAGCTTAGCTCATAATTGCATTTGTTTTGTCTTAGTTTCATTATTGTTAAAAAAACTGATCTTCTGCTGATTTAACACATTAATATGATAATATCGAAGCCTAGTCTTCTGTCGGTCTACAGCACGGGGGGATAAGATTCAGTCGATCTACAGTTTATCGATTTAATGCTGTGTCGGTCAAACTGACAGTCGGGATAGAGTTCAGTCGGGTTAAACTATTTTGATTTAGTCTTCTGTCGGTCTCATGCACAAAAAGTTAGTGAACTGTCGGTGTAGCGTTCACCGGGATTTCGTCTATCGGCATTGAGTGGTAGACTCAAAATGTATTGATCTGTCATCTGCCATGTACCTTTTTGCCTGCGTGCTCTTAGATTCCATTTGTGCCTTGGTAGTTATTATGGAAATTGATATGGGTGTCACATTTTCGTTCACCTCTTCTTCGCGCCCAATCACAGGAATCAAATCATTTATATCTTCTTTATTAATTGAAGCAGTAGCCTGTGAGGACGACGGCAAAAATTGGAGATAGATAAAAAGTGTAAAAGCAAAAGTTGTAGATAATTTTATCAGCTTTCATAATGTAGTACAACAAAATTTCGTACAACGCACCGTTTTCGAGATGTAAGCAAAAAACCAAAAAACGGGACCTTCTTTGTGCCTTCCCCCCGCGGGCTCACCTCGGAGGGGTAAGGACTTTTAGTATGTTTATGTTCTTACTAGTCCTAACAAAGTTGCCGAGTCAAAATTTCTGCTTTCGACTTTTCCATCCACAATTATTCGTTTACTGTACTATTACAAAAGCATGTAATAAGATATTTCGCACTGGAAACCATTCGGGTTTAATACGTACTTTTGTAGATGTTATAAGACGTCACCAAAAGATATTTATCAGAACAAAAGTCTAACAAATACATTTAATCAAACTTATTGATCTTGATAATTAATCTTTACTTAGTAGTGCATCTTATAATAAGATAATCCATTCTTACTAATGTCTGCAATACATGCTTTGTTAAACTTCTGATTTTATATGACCTTACTAAAACTGTTATAAAAGCAAAAAAAACTTAAGTATTATTCGTCTTGTTTAAGTATTATTAAAGAGCTAAAGTGTGCAATTAGAGTTTTGTAAGATCATTCTATCTAACATGTATCTTATGAATCCTTTAATAAGTAGACTATATGCCGTTGCCATTTTGTGAACAAAATAGTTAAGCTCATTTAATTACATCTAGTACAATATAATTATTGTAAATTAGTTTGTAAGTTTTTTTAAAAAGGAACCATAAAAAATATTTTTTGTCCAAAATGGCGACATAGAACTTGTCTGGTGTAAGTGTTATATAAGAAATATAGGCTAATAGTTGACTTAACAAGTATTAAATAAGACATATTAGTCTTACGCGTATCTTGACGTATAGCAATTAGTCTTTGCTTATTGAAAATTTGTATTTACTTTATTTTCAAAAATAAATCAAACAAATTATTAATATTTTAGATACATCACAAAAAGTTGACATTAAATTTGAAAAACCCTTTAGAAAATCCACACATATGTTGTGAAACAATCAAATTATACCATTGAAATAAAGATGTCACTAAAGTAACATTTATTGTAAAAATAAAGGTAGGTAGATATGTAGGGGCGATCTTCGAGCGACTTTTAAAAAAAGAAATTTATTTAAACTGAAATTTAATGTTATTTATTTGAAAACTCAACTAAGACTGACAATTATGGAATATCTTTCATGGTTCATCTTCAAAATAGTCTACATCTTGTATATTCTGGGCTTTATTTATAAGATTATGTATGTTGTCAAGTAAAATGTCCTCTAGTTGCACTTCGAGTCTTATTTCATTCGGCACGTATTGTTGTTCTTGTAGCGGGATGACGTCATGTATGGTTACTGTGCTACTATGTATCTGTAATGTCGTATTGAGTACTTCGGCTTGACATTCGTTCGAGATTGAGATGAGTTGCGTCTTCGTGAGAGTATGATATGATACTTCGTTTCCACACGTCGCTTTCAGGACTTCATGGTGATTGGTGATGAGAAGCCAGGTGTTGGGGCTGATGTTCTGAATTTTTCCTTTCTTGAGCTCCATCTTCGCGTAGGAACACGTGAGATGATGTGGTTGATGTTGAATTATAGATGTCACGCAGTCTCCCGAGTCGTCGAGTTGTCTCGTAATGAGTTGTTTGCAGACTTGGGCTTCAACCGTAATGTGGCGGCATTCTTCATTGATGTATGAATACTCTCCGCTACCAAGTACTAGGTATTTGGACTTAGGAATTATAGTGAGATTTTGGTCATTAGGAATGGAGTATATATGAACGAGGTCATAAGGGGTTGATTCTACACAAGGAATTTCTAAGATAAAATTTAGCGAGTGTTGAGTACTATACGCCTTAACCTCTATAGATTTCTCTATGCTATGTATATTTTCTAAACTAATCGGAGCGACAGCGGGAAAACTGAAATTTCTTTGTATATCCAGCATGTCAGCTATTAAACTTTTAGAATTAACTATACTAAAGTGCATAATACCTATCTGTGCAAATGCCATTGCATCTTCTAGTAACATAAGTTTATCTAAGATTATCTGTAAGCTAAAGTCTATTTGTATGTGCACCTGTAAAAGATTAAAATGTTTGTAGACTAAGCTAGAGTTCATAGTTCAGACAATTACGATATTAATATTGCTGAACCGGAATATTTTGTTGATGCGAATTGCCTTGTTATAACTTTTCAAAATAACCTTGCTCTAATCTGTATCTATAGACCCCCTGTTTTTATAATATTGAAAACTTTTTAATTTGCCTCGACAAACTACTTACTGAATTAAAAATGTACAATAATATAATATTAGTAGGTGATATAAATATTGACGTGAAACTTAACAACATAGATAGAAGGTCCCCTAAATATTTAGATCTACTATCTTTTCATGGTATGCTACCGACACATACATTAATAACACGTGACAAAAAATGCATTGATCACTGCTTCGCAAAAACCAAGCACTTCACAACTACTGTAGTTTGTCAAACGACGATTACTGACCATTTTAGTGTACTACTAGCACTTCCTAAAAAGCCATCATTTAGAAAATATAAAAACCAATACTGCACTAAAACTAACAACATAAGAGCAATAGAGGAGTTATGTTCTATAGATTGGATTCAGACGCTTCCTATAAGTGATCCCAATGCTGCTACTAATACTCTCATATCTGTAATCAAGACAGTTTTGGCAAAACATACAGTAATAAAAAAGTTATCCAGTAGAAAAAAAAATTAACCCTGGGTTACCCCAGGTCTAATCAGGTGCATAAGAAACAGAAATAAACTACAGCAAAAATTAAAAAAGAACCAGATAATGCCGTCCTTCGTTTAACCTACTCACGCTATAGGAATACATGTAATAATCTTTTAAAAAACTTGAAAAAAAACGTACTACAGAACAGAATTAAATAAATATCAAAACAATCTTAAACAGCAATGGTCAATAGTAAAAAACATATGTTATCTAGATAAAAATAAAAGTATAAGTAACTCGGGAGAACTATTAAACCTTAAATCTAGTCCAACTGAGTCAGTAAATCACATAAACCAATACTTTTCAAATGTCGGCAACAGCCTAGCTGAAAATATTTTACAAAGGCGTAATACCAACGAGAGTACTATAAAAGATAAGACTCAGAAGCTTCTACCATCTACCCTAAACTCATTCGCCCTTTTACCTACCGATATATCAGAAGTAATAGCAATAATAAACAGTTTAAAATCGACTTCATCTACAGGATATGATGGTATCTCAAATCTTTTTTTGAAACAAGCAAGTCATGTTCTTTCAGAACCTCTTACAATTATTGCGAATCAATGCTTTGCTACTGGTATATTCCCGAATGCCCTGAAAAAATTTTTAGTGGTACCGATTTATAAAACAGGGGACAAAAATTGTATATCCAACTACCGACCTATCTCGCTTTTATCTTGTATATCAAAAATCATTGAAAAATTAATTAATAACCGACTTATAAATTATTTAGAAAACAAAAATCTTCTGTCGCCTAATCAATACGGTTTTCGTTCCCAAAAATCTACTGTAGATGCCGTCAGATAAGTTACTTCGATTATTACGACTAGCTTGGACTCGCAGATAAAATGTCTCGGTCTCTTTCTAGACCTAAATAAGGCGTTTGATAGTGTATCTATACCCCTATTATTAGAAAAACTTGAAAAAAAAGGTATTAGGGGTACCGAACTAAAGCTTTTCGAAAGTTACCTAAAGGACAGAAAGCAAATGGTCAAAATCGATAACTACATTAGTGAAAAAAGAACCGTTAATTATGGTGTTCCACAAGGTAGCGTCTTAGGACCTACCTTGTTCTACATTGATGACCTTTGTCGATTAGATCTCCCTGACGCTAACATCTTGACCTTTGCGGATGACACTGTAGTATTATTTAAGGGTGATGTCTTGGAGAAGCTAGGGAAAGAGGCAGATATCGGTTTCAAAAAGATTACGGATTGGCTAGATAATAATCTCCTTACGCTAAATCAGAGCAAAACAAATTATATGACTTTTAGCATTCAATCAAACACGCTGCCAAATAAAGGTGCTATTCAAATAAAAAACCATCGGTGCACAAATACAAGCAACTGTGATTGCTACGTTTTAAACAATTGTACAACCATAAAATACTTGGTAGTCATTCTTGATCAAAACTTAACATGGAAAGAACATGTACAATGTCTGTCTAATCGCGTCCGAAAACTCATACATATATTTAAAAATATAAGACATATATGCAGCGACAAACTACTAAGAATAATATATACATCCTTGTGCGAATCTATTCTAAACTACTGCATTCTTATCTGGGGTGGATGTTACAAAACAACACTTGTACCTTTAGAAAGAGCACAAAAGGCCGTATTAAAGACAATGACTTTTAAACCTATGCTATACATACCCTTCAAATAAACTATTTAACGAAATAAACATCCTTCCCATTCGCAAACTATATATTAAGACATTGATAATTTATCAACACAGAAAACCGCGGGATACCCTGCCAACAAAAAGGAGACAGGACATTATATATAATGTACCGAGATTCAGAACAAGATTTGCAAAAAAATTCCTAATTTTTCTAGGTCCTCTTTTATATAACAAACTATCAACTAAAATTAACATATACAAACTTACCTTATACTCCTCTAATCTATTCTATTCTATCTACTTCCGCTTGCTATATGATCTCTGTTTTCCTTACAAAACCGTAACAATTAAAGTAAACAAGAAAGTGAAATGGTTGTCTATATGTGTGAAATTATGTGGGAAAAAACAACGTCATCTTTTGTGGCAATACCGACATTCTCCTACTACGACAAATAAAATCAAATTAAAAAACTATTCAAAACTTTTTAAAAAGATAATAAACTTGACCGAAAAATCTCAAAATAGTTACCATATCAATACTGCCCAAAACAAAAGTAAAGTTACCTGGCAAGTCATAAACAAATGTAAAGCAAAAAAACCAAAAGATTAAATTTCACAAATTAGATTTGATAATGTGTTTATAACAGACCCACAAAAAATTGCAAACACATTTAATAATCATTTTATAGACCAAATAAAAGTTAAGACAATAAACAATACAAATTATGATGCAGTAAGACCTAAAAAATATAATTTACATTCTATGTTTATGCAGCCAATCACACCGGACGATATTAAGAAAGCTATAAAAAGTCTTAAAAACACTAACAGTGTTGGCTTTAATGATGTCTCAACTAAAGTTGTAAAATTTGTTGAAAACACTCTAGCTATACCTCTCAGTCATATATTAAACTTATGCATAGAACAAGGTGTGTACCCTGATGCTTTAAAAAAACTATCATAAAACCCGTATTTAAAAAAAATGATAGAGAAGATGTTAATAATTTTAGACCCATTGCCCTTATACCTATTTTTTCAAAGATATTTGAGAAGTGTGTACATGAAGCCATAACTAGTTTTATAAATAAATTTGATATCCTTTGCCAAGAACAAAAAGGATTCAGAAAAAATAAAACTATAAACATGGCGATTTATGATCTACTCAAATTAGTTCTTACAAATGTAGATAGAAAGAAACCAATAAGCTGCTGCTTTGCTGACTTAACCAAAGCATTTGACCATGTAGACCACCCAATTTTGCTCAGCACACTTGAGGCCTATGGTATAAGGGGCAATGTGCTCAATCTAATAAAATCATATTTGAGTGATAGAAAACAAGTTACGGAAATTACAAGGGTCTGCCCTGAGAAAAAAATTGAAATAAAATACACCTCAGATGAAAGGAATGTTGTATGTGGAGTTCCCCAAGGAAGTGTATTGGGACCATTGCTTTTCATACTTTACATCAATGATCTGCCTAGTGTTACAAACCAACCAATGGTACTCTTCGCAGATGACAGCACCATATGTGTAAAAAGTAATGATATAGTTGACCATGAAAGAAATTTAAATGACGCAGTGAATGACATAGTAAAATGGCTTGATAGGAATAAATTGATAATTAATTTTAAAAAAACTAGCATAATGCACTTCAAACCTGTACATACGGTATCAAACATGAATATTAAATATGGAAACATTAATCTAGAAACTGTTAAAAAAGCTAAATTTCTAGGACTCACTATAGATGACTGTCTTAAGTGGAGAGAACAAGCAGACGATATATGCAAGAAACTAAGCAAATCGGCATTTGCCTTGCATCAACTAAATAAAACTGCAACAACAGACGCGATGCTTACAGCCTATCATGGTCTTGTCGCGTCAGTGCTTAGGTACGGAATCATCTTTTGGGGTAACTGCGTTGACAGAGAAAATATATTCAAGGCACAGAAACGATGTATTCGGTCTATGTTTGGTCTAAGCACAACAGACAGTTGCGAACCAATTTTTAAACAATTTAAAATATTGACATTTCCTGCAATGTACATATTTGAAATGGCTCTATTTGTAAAAATGAATTCAGAATTATTTGTAAAGTTATCTGAAGTAAAAAAGAATCCTACAAGATCACAGGATAGGCATACTTTATGCACACACAAATATAGGCTTGCTCTAGTCAGGAAAAGCATTCTAGGTATGGCTATAAAAATTTTCAATAAACTGCCTAATAAATTAAAAGATTTAAATTTTAAAATGTTTAAGAAACGTCTCTTTACACTTCTTATAGATAAATCCTACTATTCTGTAAAAGAATTTCTAAAAGACGACAAGATGTAGATTTGATAATATTATTATTCGACAATTATAGATTAAATTATAGACTACCTTTTTTATGACATGACATTACTAATATTGTACCAATTTCCTTGACATTTAAGTAAAGTATGTACCTATTTTTATTATTTATAAATATTTGTATGCTAAATATGGCAAGACATAGCGAACTATATTATAATATTGTAACATCTCGTCTGTATCATGCATGTATCATTGTACCTATGTTTGACAAATAAATGATTGATTGATTGATTGATTGACTCCTGTAATAAAGCAATAACTGCTCTCCTACTGGAACTGGACTATATGGCAACAGAGTACCTACTGCGAGTCTTACAATAAAGATGTAGCTATCAAAAACACACACACACACACACCCCTACACACGCCCTCACACACACCTACATATTTACATACACATAAATAAATAAAAATAAATAAATATATAGGGACAAATTACACTGATTGAGTTAGCCCCAAAGTAAGTTCGAGACTTGTGTTATGGGATACTAACTGAACGATACTATATTTTATAACAAATACATAAATAGATAAACAACCAAGACCCAGGACAATTTGAAAAAGGCCATTTTCCAGCTTGCCCTGACCGGGAATCGAACCCGCGACCTCTGGATGGCGGGCTAGCATGGTAACCACTACGCCACGGAGGTCGTCACATACACAGCTATACATACACTACTCAAACACTCAGAATTAATACTTAAATAGGTAATATAACTATCACACACCTTTCTATATAAATTAAACTCGACGACAATATTATTTTGATATTTAATGTACTTTGATATGTACTCGTAAGTACATTATTATAATTTTGGTCTGTATTTGTTTTGGTTATGATTATTGAGTGTTGACTCTTTTCACGCACATACACTATGTCTACCGCTGCCGCCTACCCGCCTGCTGTGACTGTGAGTCATTCTATGCTCCGACTGGCAGCGGCCGGCAAGCAATATTAATCATAATTACGTGCATGTAACTACTCCATTTAAAAATACACTTTAAAATTATTGAAATAAAGCTCGTGTACTTGTCACAAATCATTATTACTTTGCCCAGCAACTGGTTTACGTACCATAGTTGTTTACAAGAGAGGGATCACTATCCGACCGTGATACAGTAAATCTATTACTACTACGGCGGGTAGACGACAAATCTTTAAGTGTCCAACTATGCATACAAATACTTAGCTACCTAAGAAATTACGTAAGTAATAAAATTGTAAATTGACACTACTCTGTATAGTTTTTTAAATGAGAAATAAAGTTATTATTATTATTCTTTTTATATTTATATTTCTCAGCTCAAGGCTGGCTTTTTTAACATTTACGGGTCGCAACCAAGTAAAATGTTAAAGTTTTATATTTAGTTTCCTTGATCAGGAGAATGGTTTAACTGTTGTTCATCGTGTTATTATTATTATGTTGGTACGCTTTTCAGCCACGGGTCCATAGGGACCCAGTCCTTTGAGGCGTTCATGGGGCCAAAGCCAACATGAAGAGGCCTTTTAGTACCTTTTTATCTAAAATGTGAGACGGCTGCATCTACGGAGGTCTATTATTATTATTATTATTATAGTTATATTTTTTATCAAAAGATCGAATTTATTTTGATTATCATTTATTATATTGAATTGTTTAGCAAAAGAAAAATCCTCCAAAGAGGATTGCCCTGGAACACAGGCTTGGTCTTGTCGTTCCGCGCTGTCTTAGCTACCTGCTTATAAACTGTTTCACCTACCTTTAGCTGGGTTTCTTCCGCTGCTTGGTTCCGTTTTGCTATACCTGTTCTTTGTTATTAGAGAGGTGCGCCGCTACACACTCCTGC
The DNA here is from genome assembly GCA_963555685.1 of Acrobasis consociella. NCBI lineage: Eukaryota > Metazoa > Arthropoda > Insecta > Lepidoptera > Pyralidae > Acrobasis > Acrobasis consociella. Next base: position 7,462,644 of record OY743127.1, read on the forward strand.
ACAGCCCCTGCATTAGCTTTATGTTTGAGCACAAAGTCTTGGTAAAATTCTTTAGGGTAGTAAATCTCTAGAGGGTTCCTAGCTGCTGTATGTCCATATAATAGCTCATATGGGGTGTAACTCGTCGCTGAGTGTATGGAGTTGTTATAGGCTATAACTGCTCATCTCATTATAAGTTGAATAGTATCATCTTTATTTGGTAATACGCTGTGGAATACAGGTCCATGAAGAGATGCTGCATGGGCTTAGTAGGTGTTTCTGTTACCATTAAGGGTGGCCTTAAGCAGTTACGCTCGTATTTAGCTTTAAGACACGTATCGCATTTGTTAATGTATGTTTGATTAGTAATAACATGTTGGTAATTCCTACGCATGTGTTTATAGGTCTCCTCTATGCCACGATGTATGTTCTTTCCTTTATGATACTTCTTAATAAGATCTGATTGCGCAGATTTATTTGCTACTAGAGTTACACGACATGTACATCTTATTAATTTAGGGCCTCTATCATTTAATATAGTGGTATATACTCTCGAGAAGGCAAGACACAGGTGTTCATCTATAAAGTAACAATGAAATACTCTATCGGCTATGGTATGTTACTTAAGGAATCTAATTATCTCCTGTTCTGTGTTATTTACAGGGATGAACACATCTTTTATAGTAATTTTTGAGTTAGTAGTTCTATTTTCGACTCTATAGGTAGAACCTGGGGTAGATCTTATATAAAACTACTTTTGCTGTCTCTCTATAGCGTCATCTATAATAGGAATGCCAATATTTTCGTTGTCAGGCTGGGTATGGTTTGTAGAAACTAACTGATTGGGATCTAATGAAACTCCACTCATACTATCAGATGTTGCGTCTGCTTGAGGTGGGGCAACGGACTCTACTAGGCGAGGCTGATTATTATTATTCTCAGCTTCACGTTCTTCACGTTCCGTCTTGCGACGAACATTCTCAAAAATCCTAGGTATTATCTCATCGTCCTCATTATCTTCAAAATTAACTGCTAATGAGTCTATGCTGTAATTAAATATTTTAGCTCGAGATAAGGCGTCGGCGTTGGTATTTTGGGAACCCTTTTTATATACTACATTATAGTCATACTCGGCTTGTTTAAGTCTCCATCTGGTTAACTTTGAGTTGGGGTCTTTAAGAGACATGAGCCATGTGAGAGGGCGGTGGTCAGTATAAATGGTGAATTTGCGACCGTACAGGTAGGGTCGGAAGTACTTTACTGCCCACACGATGGCTTATAACTCCTTCTCTATTGTAAAGTAACGGGACTCTGTCTCGGATAGGGTCCTGGATGCGTATGCTACGGGCTTATCTGATCCTATTTGCCCTGGCATAAGACTGCTCCTAGGGCGAAGTTCGATGCATCTGTTGTGAGGACAAAGGGTTGATCGAAATCGGGATACTGTAAGATGGGGTCGTTGGTATGTACCTGTGTACATTTACTAAATGATTTCAGAAATTCAGAGGTTTGTTCAACTGTATGATTTTTCTTATGGCACATAGTCATAGGCTTAGTCGTTTCAGCGAAGTCTTTAATAAATTTTCTGTAGTATCCCACTAGGCCTAAGAAGGATTTTCTTTTCTTTTCCGTAGTAGGTATTGGAAAGTTAAGAACAGCTTTAATCTTATCTTGATTAGGCTTAAGGCCGTCTGAAGTGAGCTCCTGACTCAAGAATTGTACGTGTTTCTGAAGGAACTCTGATTTATCAAGTTGAACTTTGAGGTTATGAAGTTTTAAACGATTGTTTGTTGCTTCAAAGCTGAGTACTTTTGGAAATCTCTTCTGGAACAACGAATCTCGTGGCTGTGAACCTACGACCCTTACCTGTGACTACTTTCGGCACTCATTGTATAATTGTTAAAAATTAAATTAAAGAGTTTGGTCTTTTTAAATATTGTTTCTTTCAAAATAATCTTATCGTCACAGTGGCAGAGTACTCAGCTTTGATTGTCTTGTTTAAGCTTGAGCATATGTTCCTGAAGGGATGTAGAGGTATTTATGAAGATGTATTTACGTATCTAGATGACGTCATCTAGATACGTAAATACGTTAATTATGCCTCGTAAGATGTGATTCATCAGTCTCTGAAAGGTACTGGGGGCATTCTTAAGGCGAAAGGGTATACGTAGAAATTCATAATGCCCTCTTTCTATGGAAAACGCAGTTTTTTCAACGTCACGGGGGTGCATTTCCACCTGATGGTACCCGCTCGCTAAATCGAGGGTGCTCAATACTCAATATTTTATTGCAAACCATAAAGTACATAAGATGTTAACAATACAGTTTAAAATCATTTATGGACCCTGTCGGGCACAGCAATTTGGTTAGATAAGAAGAGGTCGCACACAAACGTTAGTAAAAATAAGTTTAGTATAATATGTCATATTCATATAGTTCTAAAATTATATTATATTTTAACATTATATTCAATATTTTTGGACATTCAATTATTATTATGTTGGTACGCTTTTCAGCCACGGGTCCATAGCCACCGGTCCTTTGAGGCGTTCATGGGGCCAAAGCCAACATGAAGAGGCCTTTTAGTACCTTTTTATCTAAAATGTGAGATGGCTGCATCTACGGAGGTCTATTCCTTAATGTACCATTGAGATACACTAACGGACAGTCCTCCATAGCTGCCGAACTATTGCCAGGGAGGGATTGACTTGGTTTGGGCTATGTGGATGGGATGTTAGTGGGCCGGATAACTGGGCTATGGAGTGAGATACGGACATCTACCTAAAAATCTCTCACAATAATTTTAACCTGGTAGATGGTGACTTGCTGCTCGTTGGCTACACTGCCTGTGGGCACCCTAACTAGCCACGAAAATGCGGCCAGGGCGCAACACAATGTGAGCAGCTGAGGGTGTCGAGAGGTGCGGCTCCGGTTTCACCGTCACGGGGCTTACCCCCGAGAGCGGGTTTTCCCGTTATTACGCCATTACGTGCAATACACTTCCACCCTGGAGCGTATGTCCTGCTCTTGCGACTCCACTCTGGCCGGCCGGTCAAGGCAAGACAGAGGCGGGGGGTGTGTAACTATGTGTATGTGTGTATAAGCGCATGTGTGTATGGTCCCCCTGGAGGTAGGGTACGTGGTGTCGCCACTTACCATCAGCTCGCCACAAGCTGCCCTGCGTTGACTGACTGCACTGGGAATCCAGTGGGCGATGGGGTCGTCACGTCCCGACGCCGTTAATTAATATTATTATGTATCTCCTTTGAGAATCACGGGTCTTTTCACCCCGGTCCTTTGAGAGGCCTGCGTGGGGATACAGATCCAACACGTAGAGGCCCTTTGGAGAAGTTGTTGTCATGTGGCGCTCCCGCCAAAACCCATTCCTGGATATACCTACGAAAGGTGAACCCTTGAATAGGTTTTGGCAGAAGAAAAAACTATTGCATGAAAAAGGGAAAGGTTTAAGGATTATGGAATGAATTTGGGATGGATTGATGCTGGGATATTGCAATAGAAACGTCACCTGCCATAATCATGATTACTGACTATTGTAGGCAGGTGGTGGCTTGCCGCCCACTAGATGGGCCCCTCAAACGCGCCGACAATAGTTGCCGGCAAAGGAGCAACAACGGTGCGGGCGACTCAGGGGTGTCGAGAGGTGTGCTGCGCTTTCTCCGAAGTTACTCGCGTCGTTATGCCCTTTAACACTTCCACCCCTGGAGCAACAGCTCTAACGACTCCTCTCTGCACAGCCAATTAAGGCAATGCAGAGCTGAGAGCCCTGCGAGCCCTCTTGGGTCTCAACCCCGACCGATGAAGAAGCGTCGGGGACGAGGGTCTGACCGGCTCTCTGGAGCACTCGGGTCCGTGGTGTCGTTACTCACCAACAGCTCGCCACAAGCTGCCCTGCGGGTATATATTATTATTATTATGTATCTCCTTTGAGAATCACGGGTCTTTTCACCCCGGTCCTTTGAGAGGCTTGCGTGGGGATACAGATCCAACACGTAGAGGCCCTTTGGAGAAGTTGTTGTCATGTGGCGCTCCCGCCAAAACCTATTCCTGGATATACCTATGAAAGGTGTACCCTTGAATAGGTTTTGGCAGAAGAAAAAACTATTGCATGAAAAAGGGAAAGGTTTAAGGATTATGGAATGAATTTGGGATGGATTGATGCTGGGATATTGCAATAGAAACGTCACCTGCCATAATCATGATTACTGACTATTGTATTATTATTATTATGTATCTCCTTTGAGAATCACGGGTCTTTTCACCCCGGTCCTTTGAGAGGCTTGCGTGGGGATACAGATCCAACACGTAGAGGCCCTTTGGAGAAGTTGTTATTATTATTATGTATCTCCTTTGAGAATCACGGGTCTTTTCACCCCGGTCCTTTGAGAGGCTTGCGTGGGGATACAGATCCAACACGTAGAGGCCCTTTGGAGAAGTTGTTGTCATGTGGCGCTCCCGCCAAAACCTATTCCTGGATATACCTATGAAAGGTGTACCCTTGAATAGGTTTTGGCAGAAGAAAAATCTATTGCATGTAAAAGGAAAAGGTTTAAGGGTTATGGAATGAATTTGGGATGGACTGATACTGGGTTATTGCAACAGAAACGTCACCTGCCATAATCATGATTACTGACTATTATAGGCAGGTGGTGGCTTGCCGCCCACTAGATGGGCCCCTCAAACGCACCGACAGTAGTTGCCGGCAAAGGAGCAACACCGGTGCGAGCGACTCAGGGGTGTCGAGAGGTGTGCTGCGCTTTCTCCGAAGTTACTCGCGTCGTTATGCCCTTTAACACTTCCACCCCTGGAGCAACAGCTCTGACGACTCCTCTCTGCACAGCCAATTAAGGCAATGCAGAGCTGAGAGCCCTGCGAGCCCTCTTGGGTGTCCACCCCGACCGATGAAGACGCGTCGGGGACGAGGGATCTAACCGGCTCTCTGGAGCACTCGGGTCCGTGGTGTCGTTACTCACCAACAGCTGGCCACAAGCTGCCCTGCGGGTGCCCTATTATTATTATTATTATATTCTTTATATGTTTTTTCTCCCTTTTGCAAAAGGGGTTTTTTCCTATTTATACGGGCCGTAGCCAAGGCATAAATAGGGTTAGTTTACAGAAATGAAAGATGAGGAGACCGATGAAGTAGTTAGAAATTTACGAGTAAGACGGCAGGTGTTTAATATAACTGCTTTCTGTAGAGTATGCATTGTGTTTTTAGTGACTTCAAGAATATCTAGACACTGTTTTAAACTCTTTGGTATCACACCCGTAGATGAAATCACAATTGGGATAATGTGGACAGTTTCTACATGCCATTGACGCTTTAACTCTATTGCTAGATCCTGGTATTTCGTGAGTTTTTGTGATATTGTGGATTGGATATTATGAGTGTTTGGTACGGCTATATCTATGAGGTAGGCTATTTTATTAATTTTATCGTGAACTGTGATGTCCGGTCTATTGAAATGAATTGTTTTATCCGTAATAATAGTTCTATCCCAATATATTCTAACATCACTATTATCAAGTATGGGTTCTGGCGTGTACTTATAGTTTGTGTGCAAGATGTTGGTGTACAATTGCAGCCACTTGGTCGTGGCGGTGTTTGTAGTCTGTTTGTGCGAGTGATTTGCAGACTGAAGTAATGTGTTGTATAGTTTCAGAGCTAGAGTGACAGTGTCTGCAAGTGTCAGTTGGGAGGTTTGGGTTACGAATAATATGCTTCTGATAGTTACGTGTGTCCATGACTTGATCTTGAATCGCGATCATGAAAGCTTCCGTCTCCGGGAATAGCTCGCCATGCCGCAGCCAGGCGTTCGACGCTAGTTGGTCGACATAAGGCTGCTCAAGGTCGTGACGATGCCTTCCATGAAGAGACTTTAGCTTCCATGAGGCGATCTTATCTTGAGTGTTTGTGATCTGTTCTTTTCTCTGGGTGTTTCTGTTATTCAAGTTGAGAGGTGTGAGCTTTTTATCTGCATTTACAACTATTTCGTGGAGTATGGATTGTTCTAGATGTGTGTGGAAGAACTGACGTAGTGAAGTAATTTGTTTGTTGTGTAAATTTACAATATCTATTATACCTTGTCCACCTTCATCTCTCGGGAGTGTCATTCTTTGCACGCAAGATCTAGGATGATGCTTCCTATATGACGTCAGAAGTGTATTGATTGTGCGTTGTAAACTAAGTAGCTTTCCTTGTGTCCAATTTATAATGCCAAATGAGTAGGTTAAAATGGGAACAGCGTAGCTATTGATAGCTTTAGTTAGGTTACGAGAATTAAGTTGGGATCGAAATAAAATGTTTAATCGGTGTTTAAACTTCTTTTTTATATCGATTTTGGTTTGTTCTTGCTTGATTTCGCGTGCTTGTTCAAACCCTAAATATTTATATGAATTGTGCGGTTCTAATGACTTAATGACATCTCCTGTCTGCATGGTATAAGAATAACAAGTAATCTGTCCGTTTTCTACTGCAAAAGTTTTACATTTGTCAATGCCGAACTGCATGTGTATGTCATTGGAAAATGTTTGTGTAATATCTGCAAGGTGATTGTGTTGAGTTGCTGTACAGTTTGATATCATCCATATACATTAGATGAGTAAGATCGATATTTTTTTGTAAGGTATTGATAGTATAACCTAATTGAGACTGATTGAGAAGATGAGAAAGGGGGTTTAAAGCAAGGCAAAACCAAACGGGACTGAGTGCATCGCCTTGAAAGATTCCGCGTTGTATTTGAATATCAGGTGTTTCTATTGGTGTTTGGCCTGTGGTTTTAAGTGTAGTTGTCCAGTGTTGCATAGAATATTTTAAGAAATTTATGACCTCGGGGTGTATTTTGTATCTGTGGAGTACGTGTAGTAGCCAGCTGTGTGGTACGGAGTCGTAGGCTTTTTTATAATCAATATACATCGTGCCTATATCTTTCTTTATTGTGATGGCCTGTTTCATTGCCACTGAATCTATTATCAACTGTTCCTTACAGCCCTGGCTACCTTTACGACACCCTTTTTGTTCCTCACCTATAATATTATTTTCGGAAATGTGTTGATGTAAGAGCTCTGCGATACATGCTGTGAGTATTTTGTAAAACGTTTGTAAACAAGTGATAGGGCGGTATTTGGCAGGATTTTGATAGTCGTTGTCTTTCGGTATCATATAAGTGAGGCCTTGGGTCAGGTAGGTGGGCATAGTCTGTGGTGTCTTTATAAAGTCATTAATATGGTTATGTAGTGTGGGATAGACTGTAGTGAACTTTTTGTACCAGTAGTTATGTATGCGATCACTGCCTGGTGCTTTCCAATTTTGTGTTCTATTGAGTACTTGTATAAATATTTCTACTGGGACATATTCAAAATTCATTGGTGTAATGGAATCTATTACATCGGAATCGGCTCCTAACCACTCAGCATTGGTGTTGTGCGACACAGGGTCAGTCCAGATACTTGACCAGTAATTATGAAGTTCAGTAGCTGATGGTGGTGACGAGTTTTGGTTGAGGCTTGTTCGTTGTGTGTCTGATGAGAGTGTTCTATAAAATTGTTTTTCATTGTCGGTGAATTGAGAGTTTTATTTTTTCCTGAGAGTGCAATTAAGGTATCTTTACAATCTACTGGATGCTGCATTTAGTTTTTGTTTGATAGTGTCAAGGAATTGTTGGTCGGTGATGTTAGGTTCTTCGTGTTGAGAGTGTATTCTGTATTTAATTTTAATTGTTTCTATTAATGATATAAGTCTATTACTTCTTGTACCTCTTATATCGATACTTCCTACGAATAGTATCGTAAGTGCGTTTGGTCAATTTTACAGTAGAGCTGTTCAAAGATCAGCTCATGGTTTTTTGATGATTGTTCAGTAAGATGAAAATCAATCTTATCAAAATTTTTTATATGAATTACGTCGAAGGTAGGTAATAATCTTCTTCAGTAGCTTTATTAATATTTTTTCTTGTTTTCGAGAAAACTCACTTAAGTTATCTTACATCGCACATCGTAAGAAATAAGGTATAGTATGTTATACTTACTATAAATTACGTTGGAAAGTATACAAAACTATATGACGTATATCATAGATACTATATTCTACTTTGTAAATATGAGTAAATAATTATTGTAAGTAACAGATAATACATTCTACTCTGTTTTATTGTACATAATAATATCGTAAATGATGCAACATTATAATATTTTTAGAGAGAAGAAATAAAAAAGAACAAAATAAAACAGTTTAATTAATGTAGAATTTTATTATTCATGCAAATTGACAAAAAAGTACCTTAAGTTATTTTACGGTTTCTTAGTTAAAGTAATGGTTATAAATCACGCAATAATTTTGAAAGTCTCTTACTTTGAGATTCATTAACATAACATAATATAATTATAACATAAGCTTAAACCTTCAAACGACAACAAAGAACAACTTCAAAGAAAATAACACCTTCTTTTAACACAAATAAACAACAATGTCAGTCTTGTATACATTTAAGTTAGGCACGTAGTATAAACTAAAATAAAATCAGGATGTAAGAAACTTGTTACATCTTGAATTCACAAATAATATTAAACACTATCAGACTCATCAATTTGAAAGGCACAAGAAATACTTAATACTTATTACATAACAACCATATAAAATAAAAAATAACTTATTTAATAAACAGTCTCATGTAAATTAACTGGAAGTTTCTAAACTAAGCGAGATCACGATCATCGATATCGGGAATATTATCACTTATATTCGCTGATGGGAGATTTGTAAAGAAATCGTGATAGCCACTAGGAATAATTAGAGAGTTACACAAATTCACTAAATCGTCTTTTTTGGCTTTAGGAATTGGAAGGTTACTTTGGTACAACGGTTCAACTGATACAGAGGAATCTGTTGAACATTGTCGCCTCGTACTTTTTTTAACTGAAAGAACGTAGTAATCATTACTAGCTATATCATATTTATAATACAATTTATTGGGATCATCAGGTTTAACAAATACTTCTTTAATTTTGGTCCATTGTACTTTATCTCCATTGTTACTCGTGACCCAATTACCTTGTAACAACAACTTAAAATTTGAAAAATCGGTATACTGCATTTCTTCCACTATATAAGGTTTACCGTCTTGTTTAGCCCAACGTACCAAACAGTACCACTCATGTGGAGTGTAAATAAGTTTGTTTTTGGCGGATCTTTCTATTAAAGCGTGAACGCTATCACCTTCATTTTGTGTGTGTCCAACTTCTAAAAAACTATGACGAATGGAAACTTGAAAAGTAGCGGCAGCATACATGTACATTGCATAAACTATGCGATTACGATTTTGACCCACAGCATTATCCGACCAAAATCTAAATTCATTTGCCCCTAAGCCCTTATGTTTTGAAATAAATTTTACCAAACAGCTAGAGACCTCGTTACCCCCTCTTTTACCTTGACCTTCATGCCACATAAAACAAGTACCTTCTTTATCGCCTACATTGAAAACAGTAAAGTTGAAAACTGACAGCTTACGTTTATAATAAAGAATACTTAAATTACCGTGTGGGGCATTAAGTACTTTCTGAAAATCGAATGTAGCTGTTACTATTTTGCCACCCGAGGTTTTAGCTTCTGCTTTATCCAACAACTTTCTATTACGCGCCAGTTCTTTACTTTGCAGGTGTGATTCATAAAGCTGTGTTTCAAGTAATGTCGGTGCTGATTTATTTTTATAAATGTGGCATCTATCACATTGGTCTTTCTTAGGAATGTGAAAACTCAGCTTAAAATGTTCATTAACAATATCACGATATTGCCTTTCAGTTTTGGCTATAGAAGAGTATAGCTGTTCATCAAACCATTCATTATATAAATCAAATAAGCGATGAAAATTCAAATCACCATCTAAATAAACCTTACTACTTCTACTTCGCCCAAGATGAGATTCCACGGGTTGAATAGACTTGACGTGATCACATACACTTTTAACAACGTCTTCAGTTATCACCTTACGATGATTATCGTGGCGTCCTCGCTTGTCTATTTCCATCAAACCACTGGTAACATCTAGTTTTTCCAAAGCAGTGTAGACAAATTGTTCACTGATAGAGAAAGTATTTAAAAACGTCTTCTTACAAACAACCACACATTCGTCTTCATCTCCTCTGTTTACTTTCAGTCTATAAATTAAAGTGAAATTACGCCTTGATGCTGTATCAGTAAAAACCCTACGTTTTTTTTGTTTTATCACCAAGTAAGCAACAAAAGCCCATTGCTTTTCCCTATTACCTAAATTCCAGAACTGATTAAAAATGGCAAGTCTTTCATCATCACTAATTTTTGAAGAACATTTTTGTCTACAATTCTCTGAACACATTGGTTTTAATGATTTTGCAAGCCTAGTGGTACCATCACGACTCTTATATTCATTTCCTAGATTTCTTAGCTTTTTCCTTTTATTATCAATCCAATCTGCAACATGCCTACGTCTAATATTACCTACGTCTTTTCGAGAAACCTTTTTTCGTTTTCTAGAACAACTCGGAGTGGATTCGGAAAATGAAGAAAACGGGGTGTTCGCTTGAGGCGTTGATAACTGATCGGTAGTGGAAGAAATGACGGAATGCGGTTCCTGTAAAGCATTCTCAATATACCAAGGACAAAAATTATTTTCACAATCATAGTCTAAATGGTTTGTAGCACACTCTGGTGACGGAATTGGAGTGTGATTTTCATCTGACCGGTTGTCATTATTCTGGGGCGATTCTAGAAATAACACATTTTTAAATTAGTATATAAATTATGTCATTTAATAAAAAAAAATAATGTTAAATATTCATATACTTACCAGGATATTGACGTGGTTCCCCTTCATTTGTCTCGTTCACTTCTATATTAATAACATTGAGTAAATCTTCAGAATTTGTGCTTAAATTTTTATTGACATCCGATATATTATGACCTAAAAAAATAAGATTATATTAATTTATGAGTGACAAAATATTGACTTCATACAAAAATTATTATTATTTTCCCCTTACTGAGTGTGACTACCTGCTAGGCGTATAAAGCTGAAAGGCATGTTCTTTGTGGAATATTATATTATTGCTTAACAAGGTTCCTTGTAGAGTGTAGGATGGCACTCAGAGAGGAACTAGATAATATAAAATTTATGTGAGTGGAGCCGCTGGCAAACTACTAGTGCATATACTAAAAGTCAGTCTATAATATCATATTTAATTACTAACTTTTCGTCGATGTTGTGTTATCATGACAGACGTTATTATCATTTTCATCCGAATCAGACAAAAAACTCATCATTTGGTCAATCATATTCATATCTGCACCCGATGGCAAAGGTGATTCTGCAAAAAAAAATTTAAACTGCTAAATTTTAGGTAATTTTTGAAAAGTATAATGTAGTAAGTTATATTGATACGCGAAGTAATTTATAGGAAGTAGTAAATACGATAAAAAAACAATGTGATACGCCAACGTAAAACATCGTATGTATATGTTCCGATATTTTTTTTTATTATGTTCCAATGTAAAATATCTTATTTAACACATACGATATTTTTTTTAGAAGTAAAAACAACGTATAATGTAGCAAATAGAACATACGATATTTTACGTCGGTTAGGATATTTATTATTACATTTATTGAAAATAGCACCTATTTTACTAGAAAAAACCTCAAATAACAATGCAGAAATAGTCTGAAATACATACCTTGATTTCTCTCGGGTTCTTTAGTTACAGGCATTGTTATAACTATGTTATTGTTTCCATTATTTGAATTTGCAACGGTTTCTTTTTTTCGTATTGTGTCCTTTGTTATGAAATTTAGAATTCTTTGAGCTCTAGATGACATTTTAATTCAAATTACGTATAATTAATGTAGAAATAATAAGATAATAGAAATAGGTTTGTAGCGTAACGGGCGTGCGCCCACAGCGTGCCTCTCCCCCGCGTACTTTGTCGTTACTGGTAGATACGAGGCGGCCGCGCTCTCCGAGCGTCCCCCCTCCCCCGCGCATTGTATCGGTAATACAAGATACGATTTTATACTTGGACAAAAGTAATTATACGATATTATGCAGTCTAATAAACGAAGCCTTCTATTAAAAATACTGGAATTTTAATTATTGCAGACGTAAGTTCATATGTTTAGAAGTATTAAAATGAATAAAAGTAAAAAACCGAAAATTGTTGATTACGATACTTTACGTAGGAAGTATCGATATATTCAGACATTCTTGCGACATCTCTTCTTATATCTTTGATTTTCTTTTCCAATCTCTTTTGCCAAGGTGGTACTTTTTTTCTGTTATTTTCAGATAATCTAGAGTTATTAGCAGCGTCTGTGTCCCTGGTTTTTGTACCGTTACATATTGCTGCTGTGTAAGCTGCACAGTAAATGATTGTCTGAGTTGTAGCAAAGTCTTGATCTGCAGAAGTGTGTTGTGGTAGTAATTTTGTGTTTATGTAGTGTACTATATGTGCAAGTCTCTTAGAAGTTTTTTGTTTAGGTATATAAGGTCGTGTTGTCGGGTTGGTGTTTTGAAACTTATCTAAAGCTTTCCTAAATTGCTCTTGTATAGTGTTAGATTCTTGTAAAATAATGTCATTATTTAATGTAGTTTCAGAGGAAGTATTATTATGCGAAATAGAGTGGTTGAAACTGGATTGTGTGAGTATTTGAGTTTGTGTGAGTGAAACATCGCGATTGTCCCATGTTAGTGCAGTTATGTCCCCTAATTCGATTCCAGACTCTGTTGTTGTTAAATCTTGCTGTACTGATATAGGGTTTATCTGGTTATGTCTGATATTGTTTGATACTTCCTCTCGAAGTTCTTGCAGTCTTTGTTCAGTAACTAGTTTATTATTTAATATTACTCGAAGTTGATCGGATATTCGTTGTTCGCTGACTTCTGATAACTCTGGGAATTCGGCTATAACTGCCCTATGTAGGAGTTGTCGATAAGCCGTTTGGTTATGTCCTAATTCTGTGATGTTATAATAGTTTCTTATAATTGATTCATTGTACTCATTTGTCCATCTTATCCTTCTTCTGATTTCTTGGTTATTGTTTTGTGAATATGAAATTGTGTTTGAGTGATTTTGTTGGATTTCAGTTTCTAAATGTATTTTGACTTCTTCCTTGATTTGATCTAATGTTTCTTGTGAAAGGTATTTATTTCTTACTATAGCTCGACATTGGTCTCCTAATCTTTGTTTAGATGCTTGCATGTGTGGATATTTTTGTGTAAATTCGGTATGAAGCTGATCTAAGTAAATTTTGCTGGTATTTAATTTAGTGGCTATAAGATATGTGCGCCAGATGAATTGATTCATGTCTTCTGACCATCTTTTTCGCGCACGAGTAGTACCTGCGGCGGTTGCAGGTTCAGTGGCATGAGCCTCCTGCACAACATCCTAAGACACAGGGGAGACGGTGCTTGACCGTAAAGAATTTTGAAACAAGTATGGTGATGAGCTGGGAGATTCTATGGAGCCAAATGGTGAAGGTGTTTCTGAATGTCTGTCGGATTCGCTAAGCATATCAATATCCGTGTTCGTTGCCAGGGTCATTTGACGGGAGGATTTCGCCGCTCGGGGATTCTTCGCACCCCTAGACCCAGTCTCAGGTTGACTTCCGTCATAGCCAGAGCTGGTACTAGGCCCGCCGAGCACTTGGGGCCGTTTTGAAGTACTTCTTGTTTGAACCATATTTCTTTCTTCTTATTGGCTTTGGGACCGTTAGTTTGGGAAGGGTTGAGGCCAAGATATAAGTGGCAAAATTTGCAGAACCTGTTTTTTTTGGGTGAAGTCTAGGATGTTACTGACTCTTTAATAGTTCACACCTTCCCGTAGGCCACCACGACAAGGTGGCCCCCCGGGGGGGTTATTATTATTATTATTCTATATTAAATTAAAATTTATAAATTGATACGTATATGTTTGATAGCAAAATTTACGTTTTTGCTTATAGATACATTTATGAATGCTTATTGTTGTATGATCTATTTTTAATTTTTAATTTAATCTTTTGGGTACCTATTTATTTAAAACATTCTGAATAAATTATTAGGATTTATTGATTAGTAAAATATCTACGTTGATTTAATAAAATATATGTAATTCATTTTACTAAATTTTTCAATTTTATTATTAAGTTATTATACGATAAAATAGTTAGAAGTCGTTTTCTATGTGGTCGTTTAGAAATTCATTTATAGCGTAATAAGCTTTATTTAACAAAAGTTTTTTTAGATTTTTACAGAATATTTTGTCATTTTTTTTCTTCTGATAGACATAATTAAAGTGCTCTTAGAATTAAGTTCTAGGCGGATAGCTGGCCTTTGTAATCTGTGTTCATGTCGTTTTGGGTATCTAGTTTTTAGGTCACTACGTTTTTTGTAAAATTCTGGATAATTTCGAACAAATTTACAGATTTCAAATATGTACATACTAGGTACTGTAAGTATATTAAATTTCCGAAAATATGGTTTACAACTGTCACGTTGGCGGATATTTGCCAGTATGCGAATTAACTTCTTTTGCATGGTGAGCAGAAGGTGTGCGTCCGGACTGTTGCCCCAAAGGATAATACCGTAATTGAGCCAGGCATAGGCGTAGGCAAAATAATTATGTCGTAATCGCTGTATTTGTGTTAGTCGTTTTCTTTACCTCGCGAAGGGCATACGCAAAACTTGATAGTTTGGACTTAATTTTCTGAACATGTATTTTCCATGTTATGTGCCTATCTATATCTAAACCGAGCAGTGTGAACTCATTAACGCATTCAATTTTTGTGCCATTAAATGAAAAGTTTATTTTTAGCGGCCTTTTTTGTTGGGGGTGGAAGCACATAATTTTGGATTTTTTATAATTGATTTCCAAGTTGTGCTCGTTCATCCACCTTAAAGTGCTGGTAAGTAACGAATGTAATTTATCATTTACATTGGTTTCATTTTGACAGGATGTGAGTAGTGAGATGTCGTCTGCGAATAAGACGCATGATTCATCTATGGTTTTAGGGAGATCATTTATGTAGATTAAGAACAAGAGACATCCCACCACGCTTCCCTGGGGTATAGATGCGTTTACCACTTTAATTTCAGAACGAGTAATCAATATTTCCTTTGAGCTATGGTCGTAGTGCTCGATTTCTACGAACTGTTGCCTATCTTTCAGGTAGGATGCAAACCATTTTAGTGCAGTACCGCGAATTCCTATTCCGTATAATTTATTTAACAATATGTTATACTGAACTTTATCGTATGCCTTCGTCATATCAAGTAGTATTCCTATTCCATATTTTTTGTTGTCTAAAAGCTTTATTATTTCCCAGAAATATTTATACACGGCCAGAGTCGTTGAACGCTTTTTACGGAAACCGTTTTGGCACTCATCGAATAATTTATATTTTTCACAAAATTTATAAACGCGATCACATATAATTTTTTCAAATATTTTTGATGCTGTTGGTAAGAGGGCTATTGGACGATAATTGTTAAGGTCTGTTTTTTCATTCTTTTTGTGGACCGGTTTTATTATGGTTTGTTTTAATAAGTTTGGGAAGACGCCTTCGCTATAAGATTGATTTATCAGTATAGTTAGTGGATATGTTAGTTCGTCTATGCATTCTTTAAATAAACATGGCGGAATTTCATCTATACCGAAACTTTTTTTGTTATTTAAATTTTGTATTGCCTTAAATACCTCGTGAGTAGTTACTGGACCGAGGAATATACTTTTTTCGGAGGGATTGACCACTGGACGACCGCAGGGGCGACTTCCATTTGGTGTGTGGTCTGGCTCACCAATAGATGCAAAAAAATGGTTGAAACAGTTTGCCACTTGTTTTGGGTCCGAACATAGCGAATTATTCGTTTTTATTTTGATATTTACTTTTTCTTTTGGTCTGTTTTTCTTAGTTCTTTCTTTTATTATGCTCCACATAGCTTTAGTCTTATTATTTGCAATTTTTATTCTATTTATATAATGAAGTTTTTTTGAATATGTAACTGTTCTTTTTAAAACTTTTTCGTATAATTTATAGTGTTGTTTTAGTACTTCGCTACTTGATTTTGAGGTCAGTATTTTAAGTAACCTCTTATTTTGGCAAGATTTTTTTATTCCTCTTGTAAGCCAATATTTTCTTGGATTGGTTTTTAATTTGATTTTTTGTTTTAGTATATTATCATTTAGTAATTTGCTAAGTATAATGTGAAACGCTTCGTAATTTTCGTTGATATTTTTGTATGGTTTTAGTACCTCGTTCCAGTCAATTGTGCCTAATTTTTGTCTGAATTTGGACATACTTTTCTTATTATATAATCGCTTTGTTGTATACCAAGTCGTTTTATTATTAATATTTAATTGTAGGTTTTTTAAATTTATACTTGTAGATGCATGATCACAGAAACCTAGCTCTTCTACCTTGGTCTGAAGTATATAACTATTATTGAAATTTGTATATATGTGGTCTATACATCTTGAGCTCTTTGCTGTTATACGAGTAGGTTTATCAATATGTTGAATAAATTTATATTCCGACATTAGATCTAATAGTTTTAGGGATATTTTATTACGCTTAAGTACATTGACATTAAAGTGCTAAAGTATTGAGCGCGTCCTAACCTATCCAAAATATCGCTTATATTTGGCAGAGGGTACTTATCCTCTATAATTCTGTCATTAAGCCTCCTATAATCTATCACAAGGCGCCACTTGTCCTTGCCAGAGGCATCTGACTTCTTGGTTACAATATGAACAGGGGCTGACTATGGAGACACGCTCTCGCAAATGATGTCTTGTTCAGTTAGTTCTTAATCTGATTTTTAATTTCATCCCTTTGCTGAGGGGCCTGCCTGTAACTGCGTACAAGAATAGGGGGTGTCGTCTGTAAGCCTTAATTCATATTTTACAGCATGTGTAAAAGTCAAGGGTATATTTTCAGAATAAAAGATATCTCTATATTGATAACATAATTTCTCAATCTCACGTTTCTCTTCTTCGTTTAAATGTTTGGTTCTAATTTTCTTTAAATTTTCGGAAAGCTCTCTATCAATACCCGGTTGCGTTTGGATTGAGTTTAATGCGCAATGGGTATTAAGGGTTTCCTTTTCCACATAAGGTTGTAACACAATAGGGGGTTTATTTAAAATAATTTTCTTTTCTAGATTTAAGTTAAGAACCTCAGTAAAAAATGAGCCATTAGTTTCTGGAACTATAGCTAAAGGAGATGTTAACCTTGGAGTCCACTCATGGTCCTATACTTCAATACGTCCAAATTCAGACTATACCGATGGTACCTATATACATGAGTATATAGGTACCATCGGTATAGTTTGTTTTAACTTTAATAATTTTTCGACAATGAGGATCTACTCGAATTTTCTTAATAGGGTTATTAAGAAAATTCGAGTAGATCCTCATTGTCGAAAAATTATTAAAGTTAAAACAAACTATACCGATGGTACCTATATACTCATGTATATAGGTACCATCAAAAGGAATAGGTATAACATATAGCAGTGGATGTACGTAGTACCTTATTTTTTAAATCGTAGTGTAGTGTTTTGTATGACGTCTGGAGATATCATAGAACGCGATGTACCCGTATCTATAAGGAATTTACCTTGGAATTCCGGTATCTCGATGTATGGGAGATGATCTTTATCTTGATGGTTAACTTTATCAACTCCGGTCGTCCGGCTCCTGGTCCTCTTAAAAATCCTAAGGGGTAGTTGCTTGTGCCTCCTCTGAGCTCGTAGAAGGGTAGTTCACCTCTTGCTCGTCCGCATTAGGGTAGTACTCCATAGCGAAGAAATATTGAGGTGGATAGAAATTTACGTTACCTTCGTATGGTGAATAAAATAGCTCCTCAAATGCGAATTGTGGCGGCATCGGCTTGTCAACCGAACGCATAGTGACGTCAAAAGAAATCTGAGGTGGATTAACTTGTTGCTGGGGAATGTTCGGCTGCCTTTGGAAATTTCCTGAGTTCCTAAAATTGCCTGAATTATTTCTAAAATTACCTTGAGGTTGTCTATTCTTCCAAGGTAACACGGAGTTTACTAACTGCGGTTTCTGCTCAGGGGTTAGTATGTTACGCTGGGGTACAAAATTATTAGGGGGTGCAAAATGTGGCTGAGGTGCAAAATTATATGGTCTAACAAAGGGTTGGTTGTTAAATTGATGCTGAAAATTATTTTGATTATTATTTGATTTAAAATTATTTTCAGGTTTCTTATTTTGGGGGTTACTTGAGGGGTGGTTAAAGTTAGGTCCCTGCCTATAACCGGTTTTTGCTTCCTCTGCCCGTGCAGTGTCTATTGCAAGCTCTAAGGTTGAGGGTTTATTAATTCTCACCCCTACGGATACTTGGAACTCTAATTGATTGACGTACTGTTCTATAGCCATGTTCTCGTAATAAGTTTTATCTGAATGCTGGCCTACCATATACAGAGTATCGAGCACATCCCTAATACGCTTGCCAAAGGACTCAGCATCCTCGTTTTTATTGCGCCGGGTGCGCGTGAGCTCCTGCACAACCTGTATTTCGCTCCTAGGTTCTCCTAAGCGCGTTATTAAGGCACGTTTTATTTCTGACCACGTATTAAGCGTACCTTTATGTGCAAGGGCATCTATAGCTGCACCACTTATCTTACTTTAAATTAAACACACTAGTGCTAAGGGGGCTGCACCCTCATTGGGTCTAATCATCCCCATAAAATTATCCATTTCTTTAATATAAAACTGTAACCTCTTAGGGTTCCCATTATACTTGGGCATAAGTTCCGAAATCATCTTATAATCTGTTTGGAACTCTATTTTAAAAGTAAAATAGGCGTGTGCACTTAAACCTTAAATTGATTTAAAATTTTAGTTTATAATCTATAGCGATATGAGCCTATAGATAGACACACGCAAAAAATATCTTCAAATTAAACGAGAGGAAATAGAGCAGAAAGGAATGTACTTGGGAAGCAAAAGAGCACTCACCAACACAGCATACTCTGCATCTCCTGCTCGGGTCTCGTTGAATACAGGTCTCCAATTCTCCGGATTCCCGCAAGTTGAAGCCGCGTTTACGTGACCGCCTCGAGGTTCTTCTTATCCGCCGTTTCCTCGTCGCGGATGACAACGATTGAAATGATTCACTCTGGTCGGCGAAGAGTCTATTCACACGAGAGGACTTATCACGAAAGTCCTAGAGTGCCGCGATCCTACCGACTGCGCCAGATATGTAGGGGCGATCTTCGAGCGACTTTAAAAAAAAGAAATTTACTTAAACTGAAATTTAATGTTATTTATTTGAAAACTCAACTAAGACTGACAATTATGGAATATCGAAAATACAGCATAAAATTAGAGTCACTGGGCCGGCCATTGGGCAATCTGCTGACTCGACGATCTTGCGGTGCGAAGTCTCAGCTGTTTCAGCAGTATAGCATGATTATGACGTGCTACCTACTTACATTGTTTATTTATGGCACGACAAGCAAAAAACACTAAATTTAAACCGTAATGTTACAATGAACTTACGAAGAGTTTTATTAGAGTGAAATCACTCTTACAATGGTATTAGTAAGAACATTAAAAGATTTTTCAATCTTACAGTAGGCCAGTGTAAGACACTTGTAAGTTATTTGTTTCTTACAACAGCAGTAGCAACATTATTGTAAGTTTTATAACACTTAATGTCAACCATTGTACATCAGCCATAAGTGCAAAAGAACTAAGTAGCTGCGCCCATTTCGACACTTTAAGATATCTGAAAGTCCCTACTAAGAACAAATAATATTGTGTTCTTCCTCAAAAGAGGAATCGTAGTTAATGGGCACTGTTGCGGCGACGTCTGTGTTGGTGGATTTTGCGCTTGCCTTGTATCAGTGGAAACGGCTTGATTGGGGGCGGTAAGTGGTAGTGTAGGGACATCCTTATGCTTACGTCCTATATGGACTTTAAGGCCATTTGAACTGAATAATCGTGTGGACCCTGGGCAGAAAGGACAGGCCACACCAGTTTATTGTTGAGATAGGGCACTCATTGTTTATGTTCGATTAACATATTTACACTAACAATGGAATTAATTACAAAAATGATAATCAAATTATAATTGAGATTGAATTAATGACACAATTAAACAAATTAAAAATATTTAAAGTAAACTGAAACAAAAAACAATAGGAGCAATAATGATTAATATTAAATAATAATTAACAAATACAGAGAGTTGTCAAAATATTACAAATTTTAAATTTAATGAGGTAAATACAATCCTATGTATTTTTAATTATAAAATGAAATATTAAATAAAATAATAAATTAAAAGTATTTATGTAATATTATTAAATTGAAGTCCAATGTCGAGGTCTCATCCGTCGTTGTATACATTACTGCCAGCACCTTTGCTTCTTACACCTCTTGTAATTTTCTGTACTCCTGACATAATTGGGAAATTTTGTGTTAATGGCAACACTATGCATATGTCACATTCAATATGACGTTGTCAGTTGACTTTGACAACTAGTCAACTTCCGGTGTGAACTGTCAATTGAATTTGACAGGTCAGTTATTTGGCATATGTGGGTAGATGACACGAACAATTGTCAATATTGTAAATATGGAGGTATTAAAATATGCCTTATCTTAACCCTTAACTACCTACCACACATTTTTGTCACACAACCACCTATCACACGTCTGTGGGATCCCAGAATAAAAAAAAAGCAATTACTATAAATATTAGGGTGGGTATAGATTTTAATTAAAATTCAGTTTTGAACATTATTATACTCTTTATTTTAGAAAAAGGAACATGAAAATCAGTAATACTTTTTTTAATAACTTCGAAAAATTGGCATAATCCACTGTTTTTTGGTTACTTACAAACGCTTACAGAAAATGGGATCTAAAAAATATATTTTAAGAAATAGGAAATAATCCTTAAATTTTATATATCAATCAATTAACAAGGAACTTTAAAAAAAAATAACACCCACTATAATAATTAATTCAACAAAATTGCAGGTTCTTAACTTCGAGCTTTTAACGGCAGTGCATCTTGTTCGTGCATTCGAGAAAAATTGGCGCTTCGCATTCGAAAAATGTATTGCGTTTTGAGTTTTTTTTAATATTCGCAAGTGAAACAGTTTAACGATCCACTAATCGCTCTTCACCAGTGCTCCTGCATGGAACAGCTGCTAGAGGGGTCCCATTGATTTGGAAGATGTGTTGTATACTAACTAATACGTACGTATATCACATTGCAATGTCACATTGCATTTACGACGTGTCATATGCGGTCTCGTTTTGGCACATATGGTATTTGTTTCCCAACGCTCAATTACAGCTTTATTAATTACCATTATAACTAAAACAATAAAAATACACAACTAAAAAAAAATTACGTAACCTCCTATCAGGGGTCTCTCAGACTCGCGCTGGTATTTATTTTTCCACCTGAGGCAAACGCGCGCACGTGTAACCTCGAGGAGCTGTTGTGTGGTACAGAGGGGCGTAGGGAAAAGGTACAGGATCGAACAAGTCGATACAAAACTCCGGCGCAAAAATATTCACAATTATTATATCAACCGGATCTGTGAGACGTATGGTAGGCGGTTAAGGGTTAAGTGTTTGTTGTTGTGTTCCTATGATATTTCTCTTGCTTATCACTTTTGCAGCTTTTTGAATTGTTGTACTATTAATTGATAACTATTCCAAAATAACTAGGATTTTGAGCGAAAATAAATTATAAACTGGAGCGTATTGTTTACAATGCAAGGCAGTGATAGATAAAATAACCAATACATATACTACATACATATTATTTGTATTCTATCTGACAGTTCCTGAAGATAATGTGCACGCACTGCACTTTTAAACGCTACACGAGTGCGAGCCTTCTGGATTTTGATTGGAAGGGCATTCCAAAGCTTTACCGCTTGAACAGCAAACGAACGTTCAAAGAACCCACTCCGGTGAAATGGTATATCAAGACGAAGATTGCTAGAAGAGCGAAGATTTTTTGAATGAGTATCACCAAGAAAAATGAATTTTGATTTGAGATATGACGGAGTTTTTAGGTCAAAAAGAATGGAAAAGAGGGTTGTGAGAATATGCAGCCGGCGACGCTGACGAATAGGCAACCATTTTAGTTGAGTGCGGTAAGCAGATACATGGTCGTACTTATGAAGGCTATTTATAAATCGAAGACAGTTACTTTGAAGTCTATCGAGTTTATTTAGGAGGTCACAATTCAAATTCGAGTAACACACATCACCATAGTCCAGAATAGGTAGAATAAGAGTTTGAATAAGCATAGTTTTTATGTTTATAGGAAGAAAAATTTTCAGTTTGTACAGGGAGCGCAATCCATTAGTGATCCTACGAGCAGTCTCAGAAACCTGCACATTCCAGGCGAAACTAGTATCTATGTGTAGGCCAAGGTCTTTCACGCTAGAACCAAAGGAATGATAGAGTTTTCATACGAAACTAGTGTTATGGTGCCATTGTCAATACGACTTAAGAGACGAGCGCTGCCGATCAGTATAGCTTGACATTTGTTGGGGTTAACTGTTACTCCGAACCGCCGAGACCAGTCACTTATCACCTTCAAATCGGCATTTATTCTTTCTACGGCGCTGTCTACCTGACCGACTTCTGTCTGAGTATAAAGTTGCAGGTCGTCGGCGTAAAGATGATACGAGCACTGAAGTTCTTTTGTGATAAAATCTATAAAGATTGAAAACAGTAATGGAGAAAGAATCCCGCCTTGTGGTACACCAGTGTCAATGTTACTCCAACTGGAAGTACGTTCGTCGATACGAACTGACTGCTGACAACCACGAAGATATGTAGAAAACCAATCAACTACCGAAGGTGAAATGGAATGATGTGAAAGGATTGCTAAGAGGATGTCATGGTCGACGATATTATAAGCATTAGAAAAGTCCACTAAACCCAGCACAGTGAGTTTAGTATCCTCCATACCTGCTCTAATATCGTCGGTCACTTTAAGTAAAGCAGATACAGTGCTATGCCCAGGTCTAAAGCCAGATTGCAATGGATTCAACAGACCATTACCATGGAAAAATGGCTGGGAAGGGAAGGATTAGAAATTTTGGGAAGAGGGCGAATATAGGCTTTACGCCAAAGGTAAGGAAATTGGGATATTGACAGTGAGTAATTTATAATGTGGGTAATGGCTGGTAAAATAATTTCTAGAATATTTTCTATCATGCGATGATTTATTTGGTCACAACCAACAGCCCAGGTTTTTATTGTCAAGAATATTTTTTTAACTTCTTCCTGACTGACTGGGGTGAATTGAAATTGAGGAATGTTGGGACTTGGAAGAGATTGAATGGAAGAAATTGTATTCAATTTCGTTAGGCAATTCAATGGAGTAGATGTGGAGAAATGTTTATTGATATCGTCTAACGTAATCGAAGAGGGGATGTCTGTGATATTTGAATTGCCAATACCCAGGGTTCCTAAGAACTTCCAGATATCAGCAGCTGAAGATGAGGAGATAGTATCAGAGATTAAGCGGCGTTTAGCGTCTTGCATCATTCTGTTACACCGGTTTCTTACCTTAAACAAAGCCCAGTTTTCATCAGAACGCTCCTTCCTAAACTTTTGAAATGCCCTATCCCTTCTACGCATGGCCATCCTAACACCACGTGTTATCCAAGGAGCTGGAGGCCTTTTAATTCTGCCTTTCCTAATAGTGCGTGCTGGTCGTACAAGTTAGTTAAAAGCCGATTAAAAATATCAACTTTTTCATCCACAGTTGCGACAGCCCATATGCTATCCCACCCTATTTTGGCAGCATCGGTTTTAAGCTTATCTAGATCCATTCCGGCAAAACTATGGAGATGCATTGTTTTGGGTACTATTTTAGGGGGTTTGAGATTGTACGAGCAATGGATGAGATCATGTCTAGAAAAACATGGGGCTGGATATTGGCCGTGCGAGACAACATGGTCCACAGATGAAGCAATGATTAGATCCAGCCAGGCGTCTTCAGTATCGGTATTTGTGTGAATGGCATTTAATGGCAAGACCTTCAGATCAGCAGAATCCAGGATATGGTTTAGTTTCTGAGACCGAGACAAATCCCTTGCATCATTAAGATTAATAATAATAATAATAATCATCTGAACTACACAAATATGCTACACTCATAGACTTAAAATATTCACCCTTAATTTATGTAATAAAAATATACAACCAAATGAAGCACAAATATCCATTACACAGAAAAAGCAGGTTTGGCAATCTAAATCCTTACATGGCAGACATTATAAAGATCTTGAACAGGCCCACATAGATAAACAATGGTCTGGGGGAACTTTTCCAAGAAACAGAAGCATTTTTGATTGCTATGCAGGACCAGGTAATTAACACGAGGAACTTCAAAAAACATATTATTAAAGAACCTAACCTACCTACCGATTTATGCCGTCATTGTAGTAGCGCCAGTGAAACAATCCAACACATTACTGGAGCCTGTAAAACTTTAGTTCAGAATGATTATAAACACAGACACGACCAGGTAGCAGCAATAATACATCAGCACATAGCATTCAAACACTCACTTTTACACCAAGCCACACCGTACTATAAACACATCCCTGATAAAATATTAGAAAATGACACAGTTAAAATCTATTGGGACCGGACGATTATTACAGACAGGATAGTTTACTTTAACAGACCAGATATTACAATACATGATAAACACAATAGCATCGTATACCTCATAGACATAGAGCGATACCCAACACACACAACCTACAATCTACACACACTGAAAAGTTGACCAAATGTAGAGACCTAGCCGTAGAAATACAGACACAGTGGCGAGTCAGGACTGTTAAAATAGTACCGATTATTATATCCACAACGGCTGTCATACCAAAAACTATCCATACCAGATTACAATTACTAGACATCCCGTCACAAATAATTCACATACTATAGAAAGCTGTCATCTTAAATACTTGCCGTATTACGAGAAAATTCTTGCAGTAGGATGATAGTAAAACTACTTCAAGTTATAAAAGAAAGCACTTGGCTATGGCCCGTGCAAATATCTACCTCTTTCCGGTGAAAGAGAGAAGAAACATTTCTTGAACATAAATAATAATAATCGTTTATTGCTCACCATAATTTACATACATAGGTACAACTTAAACTACTCAGTATCTTATTTAAAGTAGTAGACTATGGTGGATTGATACCTGAAATAGGAATATTCCTGTGTCTCAGGTTATCAACCCTCCACCCCTAAAATTGGTCTTGCATAGTAGTAAGATTAAAAAAAATAATTAATAAATAACAATAATTTAAACAATATGTATAAGAAGGAAAATATAAATGCAATGAGGATAGAAAACGATAAAAGAAAAAATGAGAAAAACAAAGATTTGGAGACGTAATGAATATGAACATAATATGCTATTTTGTTTTTTTGATTGAATAGCATGTGCGAGTGTATATGCGTTGTGTGTTATTGTGTGATTTGTATGAATAATGGAAAACAAGTGTAATGATAGATGATATGAATGCGTGTGGAAATAAATAAAGGGAAATAAAACCAGGATTCATGAAACGCGTCGAAGTATGCTTTCAGTTTCTTCATATGTAAGTTGTTTTAGTGTGTGCTTTAGAGCTGATTTTAATTTGGTTTTGTTCAAGCTATGGATTTGTAATTTGTCATTGAGGAGCTTGTAAAGGTATGGTCCGGTGTAATATGTTTGGCGACACGTGTGGAAGATGTGAAATGATGGTACAAAGATGCGCACTCTTCTCTTATTTTTGGGTATAAGTGAGGGATCGATTTTTTTGTGGTGGCGCAGTACGGAGTTATAGATAAATAGTTGTCGTACTGCAAGCAGGTCTGATTCGTTGTAGAGTTTGTTAGTCGGGTATTTTCTGGGTTTTTGTAACATGACTTTTATTATTGCTCTTTGGGCTCTCTCTCTAGCTCAATGAGGTGAGTAGTAGCAGCCCCACCCCAGATTTGAATACAATAAGTAAGGAGAGATTGACAGAGTGCATAGTAAATCCTGATTATGAGTTGCATGTCAGCAGACTCTCTAAGATTCTTAAAAATATGCAATAGCTTACGCGTTCTTTTACTTAGTGCTGTGATATGTGGGGCCCAATTAAGGTTTTTATCCATCAGAATACCCAAATATTTGTGTGTTTTTGTTTGGGTTACAATGGGACAATTACATGAGTAGGTCAGTTGGCCGTCCTTATTACATGTTCTTGTGTGCGCTTTTAGGTAATAATCATCTGGTGGTTTTGTAGCTTCAGTCGTTCTAAAACAAATGTACTTTGTTTTTGCCACGTTGATAGTGAGAAGATTATTATCAAGCCATGCAATAATCTTTTGCAACCCTTGTTCGGCATATTTATGGACTTCATGCCATGTGTTTCCTCGGAAAATGAGAGCGGTATCATCAACAAACGCAAGAATACTGCCATTGTCCATCTTTAGTCTGCATAGGCTGTTGACGTATGCCAAGAAAAGTGTAGGACCTAATGTGCTTCCTTGGGGGATTCCGTAAGTGTTAGATAAACTCGTGCTGTACGTGTTGGAGACTCTAACGACTTGGCTTCGATTAGTTAAGTAGTCTTAAAACCAGTCGTGGGCAGTACCTCTTACTCCTAGCTCTTCCAGCTTTTTCAAGAGCAGCGGAATCGAGACGGTGTCGAACGCTTTTTTTAAGTCTAGAAAGATACCTATGCATCTTTCACCAGAATCTAATGATTTAATAACCAATTCAGTCAGGGCTGCAATGGCGTCTTTCGTGTTTTTGCCAGATCGGAAGCCATATTGGTTTTCTGCTAGGAGTTGCTTCTCCTCCAAGAATTCTAATAATACTTAGCAAAGAAATAGGTCTGTAGTTCGCTACCGAAAATTCACCGACACCCTTGTAAATAGGGATAACAACAGCATTTTTAAATATAGTTGGGAATGTGCCCGTAGAAATGCTAAGGTTACAAAAATGTGCTATCATGGTACATAGAATTTTGTGCGAATTTTTTATAACAAGAGTAGGGATCAAATCAACGCCTGGCGCACTGTTGGTTTTAAAGTTACGTATAATTTTGTCAACCTCGATATAGTCGGTAGGGTACATGAAAATCGATTGCACTGTATCAAAGGTGGTGCATTGCTTCATTAGCTCAGACTCGTCAGTATTAAGTTTATTCAGAATATCTACTGCCAGTTCACTACCAATAGATGTGAAATAATTATTCACCGCATCAAGTGAGTCATTTTGTGAGGGTAGCAAGCTAAGCAATGGGTCTGCTTGAGAACGTTGACTTTTGATGTTGCACAATTCTTTAACAGTATCCCAAGTACCTCTATTATTTTTGTAGTTTTGGGCAAATTTGTCTCTGTAATAATTATTTTTTAGTGTCTTAGCTGCTTGATTGCAGATATTACGGTATTTTATATATGATAACTTTAACTCACCATTGTTGGGGTTTTTGTTGACGAGTAGGTGCATTCGGGATAGGATTAGAATGGCCCTCAAACAGCTAAAAAACAACAAGGCGCCGGGTGAGGACGGGATCACAGCAGAGCTTCTGAAAGCGGGCGGAACGCCGGTACTGAAAGTCCTTCAGAGGCTCTTTAATTCCGTTCTGCTCGAGGGCGTAACGGCAGAAGCGTGGAACAGGGGCGTGGTGGTCCTTTTCTTCAAAAAGGGTGACAATACTCTCTTGAAGAACTATAGGCCCATCACGCTTCTTAGTCATGTCTATAAGTTGTTTTCGAGGGTTATCACGAACCGTCTCACTAACAGATTTGATGCCTTCCAACCTCCCGAACAAGCCGGATTCCGAAAAGGCTATAGTACCATGGACCACATCCATACATTGCGGCAGGTTATAGAGAAGACGAGGGAGTATAATCGGCCGTTGTGTTTAGGGTTCGTGGACTACGAAAAAGCCTTCGATTCGATCGAAACGTGGGCCGTGCTTCAGTCTCTCCAGCGGTGCCGAATTGACTATTGTAGGTATATCGAGGTGTTGAAGTGCTTATACAACAAAGCCATTATGTCGGTCCGAGTACAGGAGCACAGTACGAAGGATATTTCATTGCAAAGAGGCGTAAGACAGGGAGATGTCATATCTCCAAAACTGTTTACCGCCGCTCTGGAAGATGCCTTTAAGCTCCTGGAATGGGAAGGACTGGGCATTAACATTAATGGCGAGTATATCACTCACCTTCGATTTGCCGACGATATCGTTGTCATGGCAGAATCGATGGAGGCCTAAGTACGATGCTTGAAGACCTAAATCGAGTTTCCCAACAAGTAGGCCTAAAAATGAATATTGACAAGACGAAGGTCATGTCAAATAGGCACGTTACGCCTTCACTTGTTTCTGTTGGGAGCTCCACCCTAGAAGTTGTAGACCAGTATATCTACCTGGGTCAATTGATCCAGGCAGGAAGTTCCAGCTTCGAGGAAGAGGTCTTTCGACGAATTCGACTAGGTTGAGCAGCGTTCGGAAAATTGCGCAGTGTTTTATCGTCTAGAATACCTCAGTGCCTCAAGACGAAAGTGTTTAATCAATATGTGTTACCAGTGATGACTTATGGCTCTGAAACGTGGTCCCTTACTATGGGTCTCATAAGAAGGCTCAAGGTCGCTCAACGGGCTATGGAGAGAACTATGCTTGATGTTTCTCTACGTGATCGAATCAGAAATGAGGAGATTCGTAGAACGAAGGTCACTGACATAGCCAAGCGGATTAGCTCATTAAAGTGGCAGTGGGCGGGGCACATAGCGCGAAGATCCGATGGCCGATGGGGCAGAAAGGTTCTCGAATGGCGGCCACGTACCGGCAAGCGCAGTGTAGGGCACCCACCTGCTAGATGGTCAGACGACCTACGCAATGTTGCAGGAAGGCGCTGGATGCAGGCCGCTTCCGATCGGTCGTTTTGGAAATCCTTGGGGGAGGCCTATGTCCAGCAGTGGACTTCCTGTGGCTGATATGATGATGAGGTGCATTTGATTGCGTTTTTAAAAACATTTCATTATACCTAGCGTGATCCATGGCTTCAGGGGTCTTTTCTTTTTGCTATAGGTTACAGTATTAGTATGGAGGGCAATGAGTTCTTGAAGGGTTTTAATTAGGGTATCAGCTGCTTAGTTCGGATCATTAATGAGTAAATATTGTGTCCAGTCGTAATTTCTTATCGCCTCTGCTAAAGACTGATAGTTGGTTTTTGTTCTCGTTAATTTGGTGACAGTTTCGGAATTTCCCGCCAGTGTGGTGTTGATAGAAAGGAATAATGTATAGTGGTCTGTGATCTCTGAAACTAAGACATAGCTTTGAAAATCACCAACTAGTTTGCTCATTATGTGATCCAGACATGTTTTTCCATGTGTAGGAATATCGATTGTATTCTGCAGTCCATGCGAACCAATGATCTCCAAATAATCGCATACATTAGTATCCTGTGTATCTAGGGTGTCAATATTGATGTCGCCCGTGAGTACAATGTTTCGAGATCTGGTAGTAGTAAGAAATGTATCTAATGAATCTATGAATGGGTTTGGGTTCTTGAAACAATATGGTCTGTAGATGCCTAGAACTGTCATATTACCTATCTGGGCTGATAGACAAGTGGCCTCGTTAAGTTCTATCTCCTGTACAGTCGCTTTAATCGAATTATTAATGTACATTATAACACCATCATTTTGATTATGACTTCGTTTGGTGAAGTATACAGCGAACCCGTCTATTGTTGGGGGGGTAGAGTCCTCATCACACCAACATTCTGATAGAACTATGATATGGATTTGAGTGTTTAGTCTAGTGATATATATAAGAAAATTATCAAGGTTTTTGCTTACACTCCTCACATTCATAGAAATTATGTTAAATCTGTTTTTGCTATTATTAGAGAACTTTTCAATATCAACTTTAAGGTCTTTGGGATCTTCAATCAGCTGACATGTCTTGGAGCACGTCTTCTCGATTTCATCAAATAATTCGAATACTTGACTATCCATATTCAAGTTTAGTTGTAAGATCATCATATACTCGTATAAATAATAATTTTTGAAAAATATTTCTTAAAGGTTCTGTGTGTTTTAAATGTAATAATTTATCATTAATATAGTAAGTATTTACAAACATAAATATAGTATTTTCCTTGTGAGTCTGTAGAGTGTGTGTAATGGTAGTAATAAGTAGTATTAAGCATATTTATGTGCATCCCAGTCTCTGGAAAAATTAACTTCAAAGTATAGAGAATTAAGTTTATGATGAGCCTAGCTAATAGTCATTTGCTCCTAAGTTGGTGTAACTGCGCTTCGCTTTGAACTAGTATGTAGGGTTCACGCTGCCTTTTGCGTAGGTAAACAAGCCCATTTGATGTCCAACAAAATTCATACCCCATGGTCTTGCGGAATTCACGTGCCAGATAATACAGTCGGGAAGCACTGGGAGTGAGGTGCTCCGATGTGTATATTTCGGATTTGGGGCCATCCAGACCTAGGTGGGACGAGTTCAATTGCTCGGTTTTATACTTGATAGAGGTCAACTTATGGCTTTTGGCTGCAGCTAGAAAATTTCCTTTCAGCAGTGTCGAGGAAAACTCACCTACCATTGCCGTTTTATCTTGGCCTGGCTTGGAGGGCATTCTGTAAACGTCGCGTACCTCGGCGATCTCCATATTGATTCCTAGGTTAGATGACAGTTTTTTTACCATGTCAAATAGTTTTTCCTTCGATTCAGCCTTTTGTCTAGGGACATTCCTGATTTGGATACAAGTTTTACGCGACATTCTTTCCAGCAGGTCGCACTTAGCGTCTATGGTTGTTATCTGCGTAGCAAGTTGATTGCGGTCTTCTTCCATATTTTTTATAGTAAGTTGCAGGTCTTGTACTTTGGAACTCACAAACTCGATTGACATTTCTATGTCTAAATTTTTCTTTTGCGTAGTGTCGTTTTGGGTTTTGATTTCCGAAATATGCTTTTCTAGCACATCCATTCGTGCATTATGTTGCGATTGTAGGGTAGTAACTATGTCACGCAACTCCTCTCTTATAATGGTGCGAATGTCTGTCTCAGCACATGATGACTAGTCAGAAAGTAGTCGTCTCTTATTGTCTCGTTGTGTAACAAACTCTTCTATGGGCACCGAGTATTGTGCCACTTTGTCGATATCATTTTCTGACATGTTAAGCGACTTGTTCAATGGCGGGGAGTGGGTCACTTTGGGCATTTTAGGGATACGCACTCCAGCAAAAGAAAAGTGAAATATAAAATAAACTATTATTGAGACAAGTAAGTTTGCAGTCTTAAGAATCAAATAAAATAAAAATCAATTAAAATTAAAAAAAAAAATTAAAAAGCAATATTTTGAAATTGCAAATAATAGACCAAGCCTCGTAGAGTTTGACTAACACGCTTCCGCTTATGAATTATGGCAAGCAAGCAAGATGGCGCCACAGAATACATACTAGTACTTACGTACAGAAGTCTTACTCTAAAAAGAAATTCAAAGAAATATCTATTCAATATTGTTAGCGATATGGTCTAAATTATCTCGCGTCAGAATTCGACGCCTACTCGTTTAGATACCTAGAATTTCAGTTGCAAGCCAATTTCATTCTTATTACGCTAGACAAACGGTTTATCATAGGTAGATACCTACACAAAACCGATTGAGTGAGCAGTTCGCCTAGGGTTGTCAAGATACTAACATCGCCATCTAGCGCAGGCAATTTCAAATAGGCGTTTTTGGCTGCGCATTTATTTATCTACCTTGTTAACTGTACATACATAGGTAATATATTATAACGTATTTATATCTGTTTCTGTAATAATAACCATATATATGTATGTTACCAATATATCATAATATACCTATCATATGATAATTATATAATTAATGATATACTAAATAGGTACGGTACCTATTTAGTATAAATGATTCAATATTAATATGCTTCGTAAAGACGCTAAAGGTAAGGTACCTAAAGTTCAGCGTCTTTAGGAAGCGTAAAAAAATATATGATTTTAGAGTTTCACGGTCACAATTACTGTTATTAGTATTACGGGACTTACCGCGATTCGGTATATACAGTCGGCCAGCGACCATGATGGCAGAAGGGCCGTCGAAATATCTGGCAAAAAACGATATTAATCGCGGTAAGTCCCGTAATACTAATAACAGCGTAAAAAAAGTTAAATCTGGATCATTGTCTGTGTTTAAGCAATGAAACACTGCACAGTATTTACTGCATAGTATTTTGCCTTTTTAGGGTTCCGTACCCAAAGGGTAAAAACGGGACCCTATTACTAAGACTTCGCTGTCTGTCTGTCACCAGGCTGTATCTCAAGTACCGCGATAGCTAGACAGTTAAAATTTTCACAAATTATGTATTTATGTTACCGCTATAACAACAAATACTAAAAACTAAATAAAATAAATATTTAAGAGGGGCTCCCATACAAAAAACTTGATTTTCATAGATAATGGTACAGAATCCTTAGTGCGCGAGTCCGACACGCACTTGGCCGGTTATTTCTTTTTCTTTCCATGACGATTAAGTCGGTAAATCTGGTGAACAAACCGCGCGTACGTCACTGCTCACTGCTCGCTAGCGACTCTAGCGAGTCGTCCTTGCTGGATTAGCCTCCATATAGAGGCCGCAATGCGTAGGTATATTTTCGATACCTAAACGGGGAGTGACACAGGCCTGATGGCGCGGGGCTACGTACTCAATGAATGGCTGTGACGCAGGCGCAGGCGTAGCTCGCAGGACTGTTGTTGTCTCCGTCATTGTCTTCTTCTAACGCTGTGACGGAAGCGCAGGCGTAGCTCGTAGGACTGTTGTTGTCTCCGTCGTCGTCTCTTTCTAACAGAGCGCGATGTATGCAATGCGATGCTCCTGTGCGTTGTGGGCGCCTGGTAGTTGACGTTATGTTGTCACCGCGTTCGGATGTCGGTTTCAACGACTCGTTGTTCGTAGAACTGTTGTTGTCTCCGTCATCGTCCGTCGTTTCCTGTCCTCGTTGTGGTGCTTCCGCGCGTTATTGGTTGTTTTAAGAATTCTTGCAGTCTTCTGGACTCCTAGTACCTCTCGCGATGAATATTCGAAATATTATTTAAATTATTTATAATTTAGCAACGCAATAAATAAATACGGATACACACGTCTATTCGCTTTAGCGGTCCGGGGGGAAGAGGATTGGTATTGATGTCACCCAAAATTATTTGATGTGTGTACTCAGACCCAAATGTGTCTAGAGCACTGACCTCCATATATACACTTGTATATAAGGAGGTCAGTGGTCTAGAGCAATTTAAGATCTGAAAAATAATTAGTAGAAGGGGGACAATAGACAACACCGAGGACAGCCTTGGAACCCCTAATCTGAATTTCGAGGAAAATAAATTCCGCTGAGGCCGAATATTGACCAGAAGAAGCATTTAAGATCTTATAATTAATTTCCGAACGGAGGTATATGGCAACACCACCGCCACCTTTACCTACACGGTCATTTCTTATGAGTACAACAAAACCAGGCAATGGATAGGAAGTTGATAAGAGCTCTGGTTTCAACCAAGTCTCAGAAATTAAAATGACATGTACAGTAGCCTGCAAAAGTCCATATATAGTTGAAAGACGAAATTGGCGTGCACGCAAATCACTTACACATTGACATTGACTATTGCAAAAAAATATTAACCTTAATGATAAAGTTATAAAGCTCAACACGTAGTTGGCAGAACAATTCTATAATAGTTTAATGATTAAAATAGCGTGCACGCAAATAATACATTTAAAACGTAAACCATAACAAATAAATATCAACCATAACGGAACAGTCACAAGGCTCCACTTTTCGATTTCTATGTGCTCAACAACATATCTCTTTACGATATAGCTGCAGCGCCTACCTCACAATTTCAGTTTTGCTTTCGTAACTTATCATTACGATTAGTTAGATTCTTTATTTCGAATAAAGAGTTAAAGATGCAATGGTCTAGCGGTTTACACATATAGTTGGCACATCTTGGACCTCGGTTCAAATCTGACTGGTGATCGTATAGTTTTTCATTTTTATTTCGTTTTTCTGAGTTTTTTACTTGTTATCAATAATTTCAATCCTATCTATTTTATATATATTTTTACATTAGATCTTGTTACACTATCAATCCTATCTATTTCACATGGTCAGTTATAGCTTAAGTAATCGTTCTCGTGCTGAAAAGAAAATTGAAGCCAGCTAACCATAAAAATATTACAATTGTTACTATCATACGGCGGCGCTGCATTTTTTTTTCGGTAGTTAATTAAAAAGTATCTTTTTAACTATATACTAAAACACAATTTTATACTTACTAGTAGAAAATTACTTATTATTTATTCCATAAACCGTATAATATTATTTTAAATTATTTAATATAAAATATTTTTAATTTTTTATGTAGCCTTCTTTATTATCAATAACCGCAAGCAAGCGCCGCCGCATTGATCCGACTATATTTAAACAAATTTCTGTTCCTCTTAAGTCCTCCCACACTTCCATGCAATGCGCTTCCAACGATTCTGCAGTTCGTTCATTGCGCATTTCCCACCTCTGCACCATCAAACCCCATACATTTTCTATTGGATTCAAATCCGGAGACTTTGCTGGCCAGGGAATAACGTTTATGTCACTATTTTGTCTGAACCATTCACGCACTACTTGAGCTCGATGCACAGGACAGTTATCTTGCACATATGTCAATAGTGGCATATCTATTGCTGGATAGACACATCGCACAGTTGGTAACATGTGATCTTGCAGCACTTGCACATAATGAGTACCTGTAGCGCGGCCCACTATCGATACCAATTCGCCAGGTCCAGCGGCACTCATCCACCCCCACACTGAGAAAAAAATAAGCTGGCAAAGCGTCAATAAAAGCGTTGTTAAATATTTATAATTACTGCAACTAAACACTTGACATACACTAACAAATGGTAAATTATGCCCAAGGCAATCTTTTTATGGTCAGATATTTATTGTTCCTGCGGCTTCGGAAATTTTAACCGTGTAACAATGTTGAATGACGTTGTTAAGGTAACAACCGCTACTGTTGCTCGAATATTAATATAGGTGTTTATAGTATAACAAAATAACTTCTAATAAAACTAAAGTTGCTGTCATGTTTAATTGATGCATCGCTGGGTCAACAATACTCAAAAGTAACAAAATATTAGGGTGTTCGTTTAACAAGTGAACTAGTGTATCGTGACAAAATACTAGTGCCGTTTTGCCGTGGTTTAAACTCAGGCGCTTAGTTTGTTCGCGAGTGTTCGACCGCGTGGCTGCGTTTACTGCAGTCGTGAAACTGTTTGCGAAGTTTTACATTCTATGTATCTAAAATTCATCATGGAGGACAGTAATGTAATCAAATCGTTTTGTGAATCCAACGGTGTGCGGTGTCGTACCATGTTCGAGCGTGTGGTGCACTTTACGGCGAACAATATCGGTGCGGCTGGTTCGATGTGTCTATCTGTGCAGTGAACAGTAAACAATTGGGATAAACGTAACTTGTGATGAAAAATCAGACACAAAAGCATGAGGTGTAAGTACCTGTCAGTAGTGGGAGATATAAACATTTTTTATAATTATTATTGTACCTAATACTTTGATACTGCAGTACAAATAAAAATAGATTGTCAAAATAATTTTGTTTCAATCAGCAGCTGTCCTAACGTTGTTTGGTAATAAGTTGTCCCAAATCAATTAATTGTAAGGTTTACAAGGATGGCGATAAAGGTAAACAAAATGCAAGTTAAAATATTTTATATAGTTATATAATTGTCTTGCGACCCTTTTTGAACATAATACCCTTTTTTTGCTACAAAATGTAAGTTTTGAGAATTTAACTTTACCTGTTCCGGCACCCATAATTAGGCAGAGTAGATATACATAATATTAGCCTATTTTATTTTTAAGCTCTTCCTATTTTTCTTTTGCTATTTTGTAAATGTGATTTACCCAACCGTTTTCATGTCTTGAATCTGGTCACTAGTTGTAAATTATCTTTTGTTTCTTTTACATTTGTTGACATATAAGTACTACAAAAATATGATGTGTAATACTACCGCAATTAATATAAAAGGTGAATTGGTGCCTTTTACATTCCTTAAAAATGCTCAAAGGATTGTTAAAGGCACCAATGAAAACCCTTACCCATGATATTGATCACGGCAGAAAACACGACTTTCTTTTGTATTGCTCATGTCAACGAATTCGAAAGAAAGAAAAGATAATTTACAAATGTGGCCAGATTTAAGAACGGTCATAAAAGGGGTTGGTTAAATTGCTGAAGCAGCAAAAAGAAGACAGCTACAGGCACAAAGTTACATTTTTAGGGAGGCAAAATGGGGAATAGATAAGGTAACAAAGTCAGATTGCTGGGGAAACAAAGCCGGAATGGGTATGGGAACAAAATGATATAGGTATTGGAACAAACAGGAATATGTATGGGAACAAAGTTCAATTGTTAGGGAAACAAATAGGAGTATTTGATATGACAAGATTACACCTTGCTTCTTCAGCGATGTATTATTGTTGCCGAATCAACCCAATTATCGATTTCATTTGGCAATAAAAACTTTTATATGGTAACAATTCACTATGGACGGCTCTCAGGGATTAAAGTTTTATTGTTAGTTCAACAGTATTTTTTTCTCAGTGCACATATTTACTGAAATGCGCCCAGACTCCATATTTGCAACTACGTTTTGTTCATCATAACGAGTTCCATCCCTGCGCCATAGGTGTAATCTACCGTGCTGGCTTGACATAAATGATTTCTCGTCGGTAAATATAGTACTGTTCCAGTCCAAATCTAAATACTCCCTTGCAAAATGCCAATCTATTTTGTTTGTGGCTCTCGGATAGGTAGGGCTTTTTAGCTGGTTTTCTGTGGTGAATTCCTTCAGCATGCAAAGCTCGCCGGATGGTGTCCATACTCGTGTCAAACATACTCGCGAACACAGATGTCGGCCACTCGATTCATATTGCTGAACCATGTGGCTCCGCTGGGATGCACTAATATGCCGCGGACGCCCACTATGAGGCCGTGTGGTTATAACGCCTTCTTGTTGAAAGCGACTTATCCATCGCTTTACTGTTATCCACTGAAACAAATTCACAGAAATTAACTTACTGATAATAATACCATTATTTTTAAAATAAGCTAATTGCGAATAAAAATAATACTTACAGTAAATCCGGTTTGATCAGCGATTTGAGATATGTTATATCACATATTATGCAATTCCACAATGCGCATCCTATCCTGCATATGAATAGAATAGATTGCATAGTTATTAGAACGATCAATACGACTCAATCGATTTAAACAATACAGGCACCTCCGCTAGCGAACTAATAACGACAAAGTGAATGCTTTGACAAAGTCAAAATCAATCACTGTGTAATTTTATCGGTTACCGTCAATTTTTGAGTTCTTATGGCATGTTAGTCGTGCCCTACCCTTCACTTTTAAGTGTTTTAAACTAAATATTATAATTGCTGCTAAGTTGTTTGAAATATTTCTCAATACAATTTCTGATTATTAAAAAATATGTTATAATATAAAATTTTTAAATCCACTATCACAAGACGGGATTTTATCCATCGTCTCACCCATGAGAGTCGGATCATTTCCCACCGAGCCACAGAACATCTTATGACTGGCGGTAAAATTATTGATATATTACTTGGTTAACTAATAGATCGAACAGTAGTTTATTGATTTATTTGTGTAGCTGTGTGAGTGAGTTTGACCGCTGGATGCAATAATTTTTGCTTATTCTATATGGACTTTTGCAGGCTACTGTACGTTAGCCTCAGCGAATACGTCCACGAACTCTGAGTAATGAGCCGGAAGGCTTTGGGCGTTTATGTGGCATATGTTAAGATGAGCAGTGTGACTCGAGAAGCAGCTTTTGACATAATCGCCGAGCGAAATAAACGAGGCGTTCACACTTTCATCACAGGAGTAATATTCTTCATCACCGGTGTGATATGATTATCAGATATACAATCGAATAGAATACAATATAATAATAAAATATATACCTATAAAATATATACCTAAAAAATATATATGCACGTAAATGGATAATCCTAGAATCTAAATTTTGTGACTTTAAAATTTCAATGCGCGGCACCACCCGCCAGTCAACCAATATTACACACATAATTATAACAATATAAGTAGCTACATACAAGATAGGTATATTGAATTTTAGTGCAAGTAATAAGAGAAGAAAAAAAAAACTATCGTACCTACCTAGCGTGTGTTCATCCATGTTCAACTAAGTGCAAGACTATTATCAACAAAAAACAAATAACTACCTTCGTAAAAAGAATCGTAATAACAACATTATGACATTAGTAAAAATGTAAGTATTCAGGGCTAAAAAAAAGTAATCTAAAAAACTAACTGTCTGTGTCAACGTCACTTTACGACGTCAAAGTTTTGCTAACTAACCTTATCACTTTTCATAAATACCCCGTAACAACATTACAAATTAAACAAAAATATTGAAGAAATTCGAAGGTAATTTTAAAGAAGAAACAGAAAGTACAGTTGGCTTAAGAAAAACGAACACACGCCACTAGACGGAAAAATGAGAAAAAGTCACAAGAAAGTCAGGAAATAAACCAAATTGACTAAGGCCTGGATTATCACAGGCCTATAAACTATAAACTGCAGAAACTACGACGAAGACGCAGTCCCTGATGCTAGTGGGAACTTCTCAATCAAGGACTTCAGCTCCTCCTCCGTATAAATTTTCTGTCTCTTGTCATCCGGTGTCTTGACAACGACAACTCCATCCTGGGACCAACAGTTCCGCATGCCGAAGTGTTCGCGGGCCCTACCAAAAACTGCCAGTCTTAGCTTTGTGAGGAATTCTTTCACAGATATTTTTGTTCCTTTCAAGGCAGATTTTTTATTCCAAAGATGTTTGGTTTGGTAATCGAGGAAGCGCACAAGAATGGGACGATTACGGTCTTTGCCAAGTTGTCCAAGTCGGTGGCAAACCATAATTGACTGTCCACTGAAGTCACTGATCCCTAATTTTGTCTGCACAATGTCAACAAGAATGGACTTACAGTTTTCTTTAGGCTTCTCAGGGATCCCAGAGAATATAAGGACATTTTTGTCTCTGCTGGGTTTCAACAACATCAATGGATCTAAGGCAGTCCTTAATCTGTTGTCGCAGCATGCTCACCATCCTGAAGACAAGCTCCCGGAACGTCCGGAACTCGGCCTCGGCCCCTAAGTTTTTGCAGATTGCAATTGAGAGGCAAGCTCATCCATCTTCTGATTGAAGTTGGCCTCCAAGTCCTACTGCACCTCCAAGATGTCGCCCAGTTGTGCCATAGTGAAATTATATTATTCAAGGCGGATCTAGTTGTTGTCTTGAAATGATCTTGTGTGTATTAGTTTGTGTAAATGGTGAGCTGGTAGGTGGTGTGAAGTGCTCTGAAGTAATTAAATCTTCATGGGGCTGGCCACAAACGTAAGTGGTTATAAATTGCTATATTTTATATCCAAATAAATAAAAATCTTGATGGAAAAACGTTTCAATTAATTTAAATAAGTATTAAATATGGAGACACTTGTTTATTGATTTTTGCACCTACCCGCCCTTGTCGTGCCCTCGCCCTCTCTTCGCACTTCAGACAACCCGATTTACCAATTCCTCATCTTACAACAATCACAATCAAAGAGTCATGGCCGAGCCCACAGCACACTACACAAACAAGTTGAGCACAGTGCGGCCGCTCGTACAAGACTGAGTATTTGTCGACCGTGCGACTCTTATATACGCCGTTCATAACAAGACAGTAGTGGGGTTTATGATTCGCAGCTGTTGTTTACGATAGGCAGGTGCCGTTTTGCTATGTAAAATATGCACGTAATTACTATTATATCGACACATATTCAGATAAATAAACATCGTATATGATTTGATTTGACTACACCGAGACAAACTCGGTGTAGTAATCCTCTCCCCTTTGGATGCTCGACGATACCAGACGTATCCGTATTTCCTAAATTCAATATTTTAAAATCTATACATCTATATCTATATCTATATATCTATATACATATAATAAAACAGTAAAAAAAGTGTGTCTGTACATTAAATATATTTCCAAAAAAAATATTGGGGGCTATGGACACGTAGTAATAGAGTAAGAATTTAAAAAAAAATGTCTGTCTGTTTGTCTGTTTGTCTGTTTGTCTATTTGTCTGTTTGTACACGCTAATCTCCGGAAATACTGGATGGATTCGAATGAAACTTTTTTTGTTATATAGCTGTTAAGCCTGGGCAACATATAGGGTATAAATGATTTTGGAAAATGGAACGCCTGATGCAGAACCATAATGGTCCAGCTAAACTATAAGAGATATAAAAATGCCGCCTTAGTAAAGTTGTTCAGCCTGATGAGCATTTTCCAGAGACATAAAGGCCACGCGAACGAAGTCGCGGGCTTCGGCTAGTCATTAATAATTCTATTCGTTATTAAATCAACGCAACTACCAGGATAGCAGTGAAGACCAAGAGTTAAGACGCTAGAAAAGGATACCCTCAGTGTGAGTGAAGTCAATACATATTTAGTAAGCCGCCTTCTCAGTGACGCAGTTCAAACTCCCCACCTCAGAGCGGTCGACAACCGCATTGGATGCTCCGTGACAACGCCCCCAGGCGCAGGAGTTTTATGCGTGGGGCGGAGCCCTCCCCTTCGGTTGTATGTGCGTATACCAAACAACTCACAACTGTTGCTCAGTGCTGCTGCGGGACTGCGACTCGCTCGTCGGCTGCAAGTCAACGATTTCAACTGCTGCTCTAGATATGCAACGCTCTCCAGTAAATAAACAAGGACCTACTTACGGATCTGCTCCTGACGTCAGTAATCATGTTGATAATCCCGAAGTTGATTCTATCACATTTCTATCAAGCAAAAGGCGTCGGCAGGATTGCGAATGTGGTACTAGTTACGAATCAAAATTAGACTCCTTTATTAACACCCTTACGGAATGGAGGCTTGCAAATGATGACAAGCTTACTAGCATCCAAGCATCGATAATAGACATTCAGCGTCAAAATATAGAGATTATAACATCTAACACGGAAATTGAAAAATCAATTTGCTTACTTTCCGAAAAATACGAGGACTTGTGCGGCCAGCTGACTTCCTTTCAAACAAAGTCGGAGGCATGCCTTTAGCGTGTCTCCAAGGTTGAATAAGCTGCCGATCAGATTGACAGGTCTTCCCGATCGGCAAGCCTTGAGTTGCGAAATATTCCGCACAAGTCGAATTCTACGCAAGAGGATTTGGTCAAAATTGCAGCTACTACATTCAAGGAGCTCTCTATCTCTCTAGCCCCTTTCGACTTATTTGACGTTCGCCATCTCCCCACTAAGTCCGAACATAAAACTATTTTAGTTGCCCTAAATTCAATAATAACAAAAAACAAAATTCTGAGAGCCTACAGAGCATACAATAAGTCAAACAAAGGCAACAGATTGAATTCCAGCATTTTTGGAACGGACGTCCCTCGCCAGCCAATCTATATGGGTCCCCTACTTGTTTTCGAAATTTGTTGATCCGATTTTCATAGTATCGAACATTGTGTGCCGATGTTTCAGTGGTGCGATGTTTTACTCTATATAGCTGAACACTTGACACCAAGGGCTCGTCGATTGCACTTTTTAGCCCGTGAGTTTGCGAGTAAGGAGCAATACAAGCACT
Organism: Acrobasis consociella; assembly: GCA_963555685.1. Taxonomy (NCBI): domain Eukaryota; kingdom Metazoa; phylum Arthropoda; class Insecta; order Lepidoptera; family Pyralidae; genus Acrobasis; species Acrobasis consociella. The sequence goes on from OY743127.1 coordinate 7,504,465, forward strand.
GCTGGACCTCCGATGGCAGGATTATGCTGCGGAGGGACGACGAATCTAAATATATTATAATAAAAACGGAAGAACAGCTCGCTGCGCTAAGTCTGAAACAATAACAGGCCCCAGACCTTTTCTAACTCAACAGTGTTTTAAAGCTTAAATAACTGTTAAGATATAGAAACTTACTATAAAATATTTAAATAAGATCCATACATATTTAAATATATATAGATGTACACACAATAAATTAAGGTACACAAATGTTATTAAGATGAATGTAATCTTGATTGGTCGGTATCTCATAACACAAGGTAATTTATTTTGGGGCTGGCCTTATCTATATTACATTATTATTACTTGTTCGCGCGGAACAAGGATTTATTTGAAAATGAAAAGATTGTGATTTTTTACAAATATATTGAAAATTAGGATACAAATGACAAAGTATTATAGTGGCCGTGAGAGGACAAAGTTTAAGAGTAGAAAAAGTAGAAAGAGGGCGACAGCGGGGTGTCGCCGAGTTATATAGCCTCTGCGGGACGCGGGGTGAGGCACGCAGCGCTTCTAATTGGAGGAGACTGGTATGTCGTGATAATGTTGTTTCACGATTGGACGGTTCGGCGCCAACATCTTCCCGGCCGTCGAAAGCTCCCAGCTTTTGACACGCTCCTTTCTTAATTCGGTGGTAGAGGGCACAGGCGATTGAGAACTCGTCGCACTTTGCCCTTGGTGGTAGCTATGTCAGCGACTCTAGGCACCCCGTCGGAGCCGGGGTATAGTTTGTTTACTCTGCCCATCCGCCAGCAGAGGGGTGGTGACTGATCCTCCTTTATAAGGACTAATTCGCCCAGATTGAGATCTTTGGTCCTTTCGTGCCATTTTGTAATTTGTTGGAGCTCTGCCACGTATTCAGAGGACCATCACTGCCAGAAGTGTTGACGTGCTGCCTCAAGACGCTGGTATTGGTCCAGACGTTGTGTGTTGCAGTCCACGTAGCTCCGGGTGGGTAGTGACTTCATTGATCTGCCGATTAAGAAGTGAGCTGGTGTGAGAGGTTGGAAATCATTAGGTGAGGGGCTGAGAGGACAGAGGGGTCGGCTATTTAGGATAGCTTCTATTTGTGTGAACACAGAGGTGAGTTCTTCGAACGTAAGGTGAGAATTGCCTAAAATTCGATGTAAATGGAATTTTGCCGATTTCACGGATGCCTCTACGGTTCCTGTGAATTGAGGAGCGTACGGTGGGGAAAAGCGGAACTCTATGGCTCTACTAGTTGCAAACTCAATGATAGAGTCGCTATTAGACTTTAAAAAATTGGCAATTTCTCTAGCGGCCCCAACAAAGTTGCGACCGTTATCACAATAGATAACCTTGGGTAGTCCTCTGCGCGCTATAAATCTATTTAAAGTTTGGATAATTGCGTCGCTAGACAGAGAGCTTACAGCTTCAAGATGTACACACTTATATCTAAGGCAAATAAAAATACAGAGATAACATTTAGTTATTTTACATCCACGGCCTTTGCGGTCCTTTATTAAGAAATAGCCTGCAAAATCGGTAGAAATTGTACTAAAGGGATAATCAGGCTCTACACGATCTGCAGGAAGGTTGCTTATTATATTAGATAAGGACACGCCTTTAAATCTACTACAAGTAAGACAGTTTCTAGTAACACTTCTAGCCAGCTTTCTGCCGCTAATAGGCCAATAGCGCTCTCTAATAGAGGCGAGCAGATGCTGGGGTCCTGAGTGCAATAGACGTAAATGTTCGCTCTGGAAAATAAGTTTGGTTAAGTGATGATTTGATTTCAGTAAAATAGGATGACGTTTATCGTAAGGATGATTAGAAGAGTCAATACGTCCTCCTACACGTAAGAGTCCTGCTTCATCAAGAAATGGGTTCAAAGATGAGAGAGGGTTTTTGGTTTTGATAGGTTTATTTAACTGTAAAAGATTAATTTCTATGGGAAATGATTCTGACTGGGCTATCTTAACTAGTGTCGTGAGGGAATTTCCAAGTTCCTGGATTTGTAGAGTCCCTGTTATTTTTTGGTGGTGGTGTTTGCAGTTGTGCATAAATCTTAAGACTCTAGAGTAGACTCTTTGTAAGAAAGAGAGTTTGGAGTATCTCTGAAAGTCGACCTTGGGTAGCGCTGGTAGGGCCTCCGCCACCAAAGCCGGCACGGCTTTAATTTCAGGTAGCTCTACCTTTTCGGCTGAAAGCACAGGCCAAGTGGTTTCTGGCTGCGTGAGAAACGAGGGTCCATGCCACCATAGGCTGGAATTGAGGAGATCTTGGGGATCTACACCTCGAGAGGCGAGGTCTGCAGGGTTTTCTGAAGTAGGCACGTGACGCCAGGTTTTGAGGTCGGTGATTTCACTTATAACTGCTACTCTGTTGGCTACAAATGTTTTAGTTTTGTTAGGCGTTTTGAGCCAACCTAGAACGACACTGGAGTCAGTCCAGTAATAGACGCGGTAAATAGGGAGGTTAAGAGCTTTTGAGACCGCCGAGCCCAATTGTGCACCGAGCAAGCAGGCGCTAAGCTCCAAACGGCAAATAGTGCAAGCTTTGATCGGGGCTACGCGAGCTTTGGCACATAATAAGTTGACTTGGACATTATTGTCACTATCTATAGACTTTAAAAAAATGCAACTACCATATGCTAGTTGCGAAGCGTCGCAAAAGCAATGTAGTTCAACATATATGTGGTTGTCTATCAAAACCTTTCTTGGAATGCATATAGATGAGAGCAGTTGTATTTGAGAACTAAATTTGAGCCAGGAGGTCTGGATAGAAGGGGATACGGGCTCGTCCCAGTCTAATTTATCAGCCCATAGTTTTTGTAATAACATTTTAGCCTTTATAGTGGCGCAAGACAATAGTCCTAGGGGATCGAAAATTTTAAAGGTAGAAGAAAGAATGGTTCTTTTGGTGAAATTAGGACTAGGTGTGTAATTGATAGGAAAATTAATTTTGTCTGTAGTTGGAGACCAGCCAAGGCCGAGAGCGCTTGTGGAGTTACTTATAATTAAATCAGAATTTTCTACGTTGTCTGTTGTTATAAGATTGGGTACGTTAGAGCGATATTTTCTCAAGTGAAAACAACCCTTAATTAATTCGCTAGAGACAAACTGTTGAATAAATTTTAATTCCTTTTTAGAGTCTGCTCCTGTAAGTAGGTCATCGCAATAGAAGTCTCTTTGTATTATATTTTTTATTTTGGGGTCTTCACATTCTTCACCTACTTGCCAAAGACATCTGGTGCTAAGAAAGCTTGCACTGGCAAACCCATAGGTACAGTATTCAATCTAAGGGTAGTAAGAGGAAGGTTTTCGTTGTCGCGCCAAAGAATTAATTGTAGATCGCGATCAGGGTCTCTAACAAGGACTTGGCGGAAAAATTTATCGATATCTCCTGACAGAACATATCTATAGAGACGAAAACGTAATAGAATATTAAATAGGGAATCTTGAATGCAAGGGCCTACCATTTGGAGATCGTTGGCTGATAGACCAGAAGTAGTAGGCTGGGAAGCGTTGAATACGACGCGAAGTTTTGTACTTTCGCTTTTTTCTTTGATGACGGGATGATGAGGTAAGAAATAGGCATTATGAGGTTTTGATGTAATTGACTTAGAGAGATGTCCGATTATCGGCATACTCATGAATAAATTGAGAATAGAGATTTTTTAGTTCAGGATTTTTCCTAAATCGAGTTTCTAAATTAAGAAATCGTTTTTTGGCAGTATGATAGGAGTCTCCCAGACAGTCTATATCGTCTTTTAGGGGGAGAGCTACACAGAAACGACCTTCATCGGTACGGGAATAATTAGAGAGAAAATGTTTCTCAGAAAGTGTCTCTTCCTCTGAATGAGGTCGAGCTTGGGGAACGTTTTCTAGTTCCCAAAATTTGGTAAGTTCTTCATTGAGCGAAGAGAGGTTTTCTTCTTTGAACAATAGATTACAAGTTATAGGTTTAGAAGACAAGTTGGGTTTGAAAGCAGGTATAGGCCCAGCAATGAGCCATCCTAATTTGGAACTCCTTAAGCTAGGATTATTCGGGCCTAGAGAGTGCTGCTGGCTGCCTATTATTTCCCAAAATAAGTCGGCGCCAATGAGCATATCGATAGGAGATGCTTCGTTGAAGCTGGGGTCTGCAAAAAAAAAATGCTCAAAATGCTCATTTATTCATATAAAATACACGTCAATTTGTTACAAACACTTGTCATACATATGGTCATGCACTTCAAAATTAAAAATCAAATACATAAACCATCGACGTAAGTTAATACCTACAATCTCAGTCGTCAGTACTGTACAGGTAGGTATGCAAACAAATAATAAATAATCCTTACGTAAAATTATTAAACAAAAATATTAATTCAGAAATACGGAATTTATGATAATAATAAAAATTTAAAATAAAAGTTATTTAACTAATTAAATCAATTTACTGTCCATGAATTCCCCGACTGTATAGAATGCTTTTCCTGCTAGCCACCGCTTTAGCCGGGTTTTGTAGGATGCTAGGCTGGGCGCGAGGGTAATTTCTTTAGGCAGTCTGTTATAGACCGCTGGGCCCATCATGTGGGTCAGTTTGGCAGACTTTGCAAGTTTGCGCGGCAGTGTTACGAACCTATTTTTATGACGCGTGTTATAAGAATGCACATCACTCTGTTTTAGGTATTGTTCCAAATTAGTTCTGACAAAAACCGCTACTTGGTAGATAATTATAGATGGTAATGTTAGGACTTTGAGTTCCTTGAAAAGGGGCCTTGCAGATATGCTTTGTGATGTTTCGTGTGCCAAAGTTCTCACCGCACGCTTCTGCAACCGAAATGCCCTCTCCCACTCAGCCCCTCGGCCCCACAGCTCGGCTCCGTACTGGAGTATCGAATGTACTGTGGCGAAGTAGCAAGCGCGGGTTGCCTCTTTCGAGACAACTCGGGCCACCCGTCGGAGCGCGAAGCAAGCATTGCCAAGTTTGGCACAAACATTACTAATATGGTTCTCCCATGTGAGCCCCTTATCGATCGAGAACCCAAGCAAGGTGGTTTCAGTCACACTTTCTATATGAGTTCCATTCACAACAACTCTCAACGGTTTTGTAGTACGTCCGGATAAGTTGAAGTGAATGAAATGGGTCTTACTTGAGTTTAGGGCAAGGCCATTTATGCTAAACTAATGCAAGTTCAAATTGTTTTAAGTTTAGATGACTAATGTCAAATGATGATTTAGGGACATTGTCAGATATTGTTTCTAAAACTAGGCAAAACAATGAAGTATTAAATGAAGTTGTAATAGTTGATTGAACGTTTAGAGCACAGCGTTCGGGGCTTTGGTTTAATTGATTGTTGCCCAGCGCTACAATACTGACATTTGATGGCTGAGGAACCAAGTCTAGTCTCTGCTTTATACTTTCTGTTATAAAGGAGGATTGGCTCCCGCTGTCTAGCAAGGCTCTAGCAACAATTGTTTTATTAGTGTTAGGGTTAGATAGGCGTACTTTGGCTGTACATAATAGGATTTGGGACGAAGATAAAACAGACATAGAAAGAGAAGTTGTCGTGGTAGGCTTAGAAATTGTTTCAGGCTTAAGGGACAGGTGGAGAAGAGAGTTGTGCCTTTTTTTACAATGCTTGCAAGTGCCTGTGAGCTTACAAGTTTGCACATTGTGTCCTGACCTTAGACAGTTAGTGCACAAACCTAGTTTCACAACTGCGGAGTTCCTATCTTCTGGGGTTTTGCTTTGAATGAGGTGCACTCATAGAGGCGATGAGCGCCGTGGCACATGGCACATTCGAAATTAGGTTTAGAAGACGGAGTAGTCTCATTAGAAGCAGCAAGAAATGTCTTGGTTTGCGCTTTAGAGGGAGGGGTATAGGATGTCTGTTTATTTCTGTCTAGCCGATCGGACTTGTTACGATTGACAGTTTCAAGCACATCGGCACGGCTCTTTAGAAAGGAAAAGAAATCATTTAAAGTAGGAATTTCATGTAAACTGTTTCTATGCTCTTCCTATAGAAGACAAAATATGAATAATTAAAACATCCCATTTGTCAGTAGGTAAACCTAACGTGCTAAGGGCACGTAAGTTTTTGTTAACATGATCAACAATAAATCTTAAAGCTTTGTCAGACTCACGAACGAATTCTATGGTTAGTAAGGATTTTAAATGATAATTGATTAATTGCCTTTTATTGTCGTACCGGCTGCAGAGAAGAGCCCAAGCTTCTAAATAATTTTTATCAGAAATTTCGAGATTACTAAGAACGCGCGCGGCTTCGCCCTCCAAATAGGAACACAGATAATGAAACTTGTGAATGTTTTTAATTTTATCACTATCGTGAATCAGTGAACAGTACAGTTCTTTGAATTCCAGCCATTTATGAGCACTTCCGTCATACTTAGAAATGTGGATGACTGGTAGTTTAAAGCTGAAATTGTTACAACCGTCATTGCTATGATGTATGCACCCGTTGGAATGAGAACAATTGGAAGTACGACTATCTTCCACTTTAGAAGGCGGGCTGTGTTGGCGAATAAAATCTTGTGCAAAGGAAATGCAAGTGTCAAATTCTTGTTCAATGAGATCGCGCGTGGTCAATTCACTATCTTGATTTGATTCACTATGGACTTCTATTTGACTCTGCAACCCGTCAAAGTCAGTAACGCTTCAATTCGCGTGGCTCACGAGCGGCACACGCGAGGCTCGAGCCGCTATCTGTTCCGCAGTAGCAAGACACGCGCAGCGAAGGCAGACGTGCGCTTGCGCTTAGACCGTCGGAACGCGGCGAGTTTTACGTCACCTGGAATTAGCCGAGAAAAACGGATACACAATAGTTCGTCACAAACGTTTAAGGAGGGAAGCTAAGCTAGCTTGGAATGTAATGAAATGGACTGTGAAATTAATAAATGGGCAATAGGAATGACACTATGACTAATTAGTGGGTAGATAAAATCTTTGACTGAGAATGCGAGCTTGATTTGATTGTTTACTAAAATTATTAAGGTTCGTTACTACGCTAAATTGTAGTATGTAATTAAATAAAGAAACATTAGGGATTAAGTATATAATATTGAGAGCGTTAGGCAAAGATTGAAGAATGAACAAACCAATGATACGCGGTGGTTAATCACGCGTTCTCGCTAGGTGAATGGCTTAATGAGTTGGATGATGCGATGATATCCCTTAGTCGGCTTTATTCACGGGAGGATGGGCAGCCGATGCATTCTTTCCCAGATCGGCATGGGATGGCTAAGCTTGCTGATTTTATCTGCGTAAACGGGCAGTTGCTGATATGACACTAGGGATGCTTCACCAAGCGCTCAAAAAAATCCGCCTAGCGTTCACACAAATAAAAGAGGATAGAAAGTAGGAAAGAGACAAGGAACAAGCTCACAGGTAGAACGGGCAGGTAGCTGCAGGGCGGGACGTCGCTTGGTCTGCTGGGCGTGGCTGCCGCGTGGATGTGGGTTCCCTTGGCGTCTCTTGGCTGGAACGGGCCGCACGGGCACGTAGTGGTCTGCTTGTAGTGGTCCTGGTGGCTTGGCGTCGATGCTCGGCGTTATTGGCTGCGAGTGACCTGGCGTTGACCTTGGCGCTGACCTCTTGCACGTAGGCTTGGGTGTAGACCTGGAACTCCGGCAAAAATTAGGTTGTCCGAAGCAGGTCCTGTCACGGTCGCCACTTTGTTCGCGCGGAACCAGGATTTATTTGAAAACTAGCCGAAGCCCGCGACTTCATTCGCGTGGACTTTATGTCTCTGGAAAATGCTCATCAGGCTGAACAACTTTTACTAAGGCGGCATTTTTATATCTCTTATAGTTTAGCTGGACCATTATGGTTCTGCATCAGGCGTTCCATTTTCCAAAATCATTTATACCCTATATGTTGCCCAGGCTTAATAGCTATATAACAAAAAAAGTTTCATTCGAATCCGTCCAGTATTTCCGGAGATTAGCGTGTACAAACAGACAAACAGACAAACAGACAGACATTTTTTTTAATTCTTACTCTATTACTACGTCTCCATCGCCCCCAATATTTTTTTTGGAAATATATTTAATGTACAGACACACTTTTTTTACTGTTTTATTATATGTATAGATGAAAAGATTGTGAATTTTTACAAATATATTGAAAATTAGGATACAAATGACAAAGTATTATAGTGGCCGTGAGAGGACAAAGTTTAAGAGTAGAAAAAGTAGAAAGAGGGCGACAGCGGGGTGTCGCCGAGTTATATAGCCTCTGCGGGACGCGGGGTGAGGCACGCAGCGCTTCTAATTGGAGGAGACTGGTATGTCGTGATAATGTTGTTTCACGATTGGACGGTTCGGCGCCAACATATATAATATAAATATAAATCTTAAATGTATGTTTAAATACAAAACTTATATAAAACATTTACACAATTTCCATGCGTATATAAATATATATATAAACATAAATAAAAACATACAAACATATGTAAGTACACAAATATTATTGAGATAGATGTAATATTGATTGGTTGGTATCTCATAACACAAGTTGACTTATTTTGGGGCTGGCCTAATCTATATTACATTATATCATCAAAATATACTCGTACTTCCAATTTTTTCTATTCTATTGCTCATGGATCTTCAGTAAATAACGTACAATATGCATAAAAATATCGATTTAATTAACAATATCGACAGCGTGCTGGTTTCACCTTCTTATACTTGCGACGCACAAGAAGTTTGCTCTATTTAACCCACAGATATAGATGTAATAGATAACGCCTGTATCAAGATTTGTATCGAAACCAAGCGTGCCAACTTTTTTAATGCCTACTGTGACGTTACAGGCAATTTTAGTGACGGGAAATTCAAACCGATTCAAAGAAACCGCTCGCTACGATTTAAACGATTTATTGAAGACGCACGCAGCCGCCCTGATCGTCTCGCTCGCTCACTCCGCGCTCGCTAACCATACAACGATTAACATTCAAGTTAATCGATTTATGATAAAATCACAATCGATTTTCTGTTTGACGAATGATATGAAATGAGGGACTTTCCAGGCCACGTTCCATAAAAAATACATAGATGGCGCTGTGCAACGCTGGCAGCATGGTTTACCCTAAAAGTGGTTTAAAATTAAAAAAAAACCTTATGATTTTGACATTTAATCCGTCTTGTTTGTGTTGTTTGTTGTTTTCTATTGTTAACTATGTTGTTCTGTTGTTATTTTATTAAGATAATTCTCATTTATAGCGATAATCAGAGTCCAAAGTCAATAGAAAAAAAAAGATTACCATGCACGATCACAACTTCACAAGTTTAACAACCAAAGAGAATATAAATTCACTACGTAACGTACAGAAATTAACAAAACTTTCGAAACAACAGAAAAACATTCTTTAAATTATTTTACGGCTCTGGATACTAGTCCTTTAGAGCACATCTTTATTTTTTTACTTCTTTAACTATACAATCAAAGGGTGTAGGCCCTTTGATTGCTTTTAGGGAGCTTCTGGCGACAAATCTATTCAAGTTCACTGATTTTCATAGCCAATTGAGTGTTGGACGGCGCCTTAACTTTTATGGCGTTGCACAGCGCCATCTATGTGATTTTTAAGGAACGGGGCCTGGAAAGTCTCTCATTGGATAATAAATTGATTCTAAACGGAAAATTGTTTGATAATAAAGAATAAATATTTGTACTTAAATAATTTATTTCAATTTAACTGAAATTCAAACTATACCAACTTATTAAAATTTAAATTTAAACTAAAATTAAAACTAAAAATTACAAATTATGTAAATATTTTAATTGAACTTTAAAAATAAAACTATTATTATTCTTAAATAATCGGCCAAGTGCGAGTCGAATTCGCGAACGAAGGGTTCCGTACTATTATCTATAAAAAAACACGTTCGTTGTATGGGATGTATTTATTTTATTCTGTTTTTACCCCGAAGAAAGAGTGGCATCGTAGCACTCGAACGGATGGATCGATTTCAATGCGTTTTTTTAACGGTTAAGCAACTTCCCTTGCGGTCGTTCTTAGCCATGTCAGGCTTGTCTCACTCCGCGTAGAGGTATCGAAAATATACCGCTTCAATGGGGGAAATTCAGTAGGGACGACTCACTAACGAGCAGTGAGCAGTGACGCACGCGCGGTTTTGTTCACCAACGTGCGACCAGTAGTATATGTTCAAAGAGCGACCATATTACATACATGAACTCTGAAAATATTATCCTCGTTTTCTAAAGTGTAAATTAGGAAATGAGCTTGTTTATATCAATATCTATTAAATTGGCTCTTTAATAATAGTTATTATCATTCGTCAGTCCGATATCGATTAAAATCGATTATTGGCATATGTTGTAAAACGAACAACACTAGTCGCTAAATTTTACTGACGAATGAGAAATTGCCGGTATCACGACGTCGTAGCGATGCGTGACAGTATCGCTTATTTCGATATTCATTGCTTGTTAGCACACAACGTCGGATCAAACGCTCAAAGCAAACGCGGCAATGTAATGTGAATGTAGTTTTTAAACCTTAATCTATACTTATTTAGGTATAATCTTGGAATCACCGCTTAGAATGCTTAAAAAATTGTTTTAAAATGAATTTACGCATATATTTTTTTAAAAATAACTTAGCTGTGATAGGAAATATGTCCTTGACTTTGGGCGCTTGCAATTTTTGGGCTGTTGCAGTTTATTATCACGCAACGAGGCATTTTTTTATTTTTCGCTGCCGTCCGGCTGCAATCACAGACACGGGCGGACTGTCAGTAGCGGCGGCCAACCTCGACGCTTTGTCTGAGAACTTACACGCGAAGTAGGTGCATTTAAGTCGTCTATCTATATCTATGTCTGTGATTTAACCATCTCACAACAAGTACTTGCATATACTTACACAGAATATCCGCAGCGTATCTGCAAATTTTGATAGCTTTCTTCTATATTTGGAACGTTTGCATGTTGTACCAGACATAATAGTTTTGACTGAATGCTGGATAGAAATGAACTTCCTCTTACCAGATCTTGATGGTTTTTCCTACCGTGCGTCAACAGATCCTGCGAACCAGAATGACGGTGTAGTTGTCTACTACAAAAACAAATTCACTGAAATAATGTGAATTGTAATGTAATCGAGGATGCCAGCTGTCTGTTAATCAAAATTAATCCAGAAACAGCAGTGTTGGGTATATATCGTCCATGTGCCTTCCGTAATGACACCAACTTCATTGGATCTCTTAATGATATACTGGATAGCTTACGTGGCATAAAGAATGTCATAGTAATAGGTGATATTAATATAGATATAATGCCCTCTCGCTTGGATGAAAATAATGATGACTACCTCAACACACTGGCACTCCACGGCCTCTTACCTACTCATACTTATCCCACCCGTGACACAAGTTGTCTTTATCACACCTTTTTAAAATCTTCACTTTCAGCTGTCACGTTCGTAGTCCAATCCACAATAACAGATCATTTTTCTGTCTTAATGTCCATAAAAACTAATAAAAACATTGCTTCTAACTATTCTACAACGCGAGTGAATTTTCAAAACCTCTCTATCGCTCTCGAGAATGCTGATTTTTCTCCTATACTTAACTCTGAAGATCCCGATTTTGCAGCAAACTTTCTCATCCACACTCTCCAGTTCCTTGTCTCTTCAAACTCTTCTAAAGCTGTCCCCTCTCAACGACGTAAAATATTAAAACCATGGATCACTCTCGGATTACTAAGATGTATACAAAACAGAAATAATCTTTATAAAAAACATAGAAAAAATCCAAATAACGAAACACTTAAAATAACCTACTTCAGATATAGATCCTTCTGTAATAAAACAATTAAATCAGTAAAAAGAAATCACGAAAAAATATTACTTAGAAAAGCTACCAATAACTCTAAATCACTCTGGAAGGCTATTAAAAATGTGACTAATTCTCAAAAATCCCCAAGCTCTGCTAATGAGTTACTTTCTTGCACGTCGTCACCTGACACTTCACTTGATCACGTAAATTCGTATTTCGTCAACGTTGGAAAATCACTAGCTGAGAACATCAGCAATCAGACTGTCCCCTCTCCTCCCCAACCCTCTAATACTATTCCCAACTCTGAAATTCGCTCTTATATGCACTCTTTTGCCCTACTTGAAACCACGTTAGAAGAGGTGGGAAACATAATAGATTCCTTGAGAGACGACTGTGCTGTTGGCTGGGATAACCTGTCCTCATCCCTCATTAAACGTTATAAAAATATCCTTACCCCCCTTATTACTCATATATGCAATATATCAATGTCTACCGGCATTTTTCCTTCTGCTTTTAAGAGAGCACTTATACATCCTATCTATAAAAATGGAGATAAAAACCTTCCGAACAACTACCGTCCGATATCCATACTCCCAGCTCTCTCAAAGGTATTGGAACGTATTATAAATATTCGTCTTAAGTCCTTCCTTGAATCCCTCTCTTTGCTCTCTCCTAACCAACACGGTTTTCGTTCCGGAAAATCTACAAATGGTGCCGTACATGCCCTTACAGACTTTATAGTAAGGAACCTAGATGCAGGAAACAAGTGCGTTGGCCTATTTTTGGATCTTGCAAAGGCCTTCGACACTGTATCAATACCCATTCTATTAAAAAAACTTGAGAATATGGGCATAAGGGGCAACCAACTTATACTTTTCGAGAGTTACTTAACAAATCGTACTCAATGTGTATCTATTAACAATAGACTTAGCTCTGATCTCCTTTTTCAGTATGGTGTACCCCAGGGAAGTATATTGGGTCCTACTCTCTTCCTTGTGTATATTATCTCATATGCAGATGACACTGCCCTACTCTTTTCCGCTAAATCATGGCAGGAGACAAATCAGCACGCTCAATTCAGCCTGGACTCTGTCTTAAATTGGCTTCGTCTCAATCTTCTTACACTTAACGTACAAAAAACTCAACTTGTCAACTTCTCAATATACAATTTAGAATCAAAAAAACAGATCTTAGAGTCTTTCTCAATTTTTGCTCATTCTCATACAAATAATAGCACTTATCCCAACTGCACTTGTCCTCCTATACTCCCTTCTGACTCAGTGAAATATTTAGGGATCATCATCGATCAAAACCTAAATTTTAAACCCCATGTTAATATCCTCTCTGGTAGAATTCGTAAATTAATATACATATTTAAAAAACTTCGTCATGTGGCTGACGCCAACATAGTTAAGATGGCTTATTTATCCCTGGGCCAGTCATTACGGACCTACTGCATATTCTCCTGGAGAGGCGCTTGTAAGACTGTTCTAATAAAACTCGAAAGAGCTCAGAGAGCCCTACTGAAGGTCTGCACGTTTAAGCCCTTTATGTACCCTACATTCCAATTACTTCAATTTTGTGAATTCCTATCAGTTAGACAACTCTATATCCTAAATATTGTTTCTTAGCAGCATTCTAACATCCCTTACATTCCAAACATTTGTTTGGAATGTAAGGGAAGTAAACCAAGTAGTAGTACCAAGCACCAATCAAGCGTAGTAAACTTGTAGCTCCCTCTTCCCTCTTTTCCACACAATTTACTTACAGATTTTTCTGCTTCATAGGTCCATTTCTATATAACAAACTTCAATTAAAAACTATCAATATTATCACTTCCTAGCTATACTTGTAAAAAAACCCTATTTCGGTTTTTGTTATCACTCAATTATGATGAAACAGAGCAACTGCTGATACCACTTAAATAACCTATATTTGTTAGATAAAGTCTATTTATTATATAGTTATACTTATTTATTATAGCCCTAATTGCTGTTACTTATTATATTAAAATATAGATATATATACTTACTTATTTTCTGTAATTTGTAAGTGTTAAATTGGGCATACTCCTGCCTGTATTGATTTGTTTAGTTTTCACTCTTATATTAGAATGTAAGTTTAGTACCTAACTCTAAGTCATCCAATGTGAGAGCCTGGTGCACTGTAATACAGGTCAACCTTCTACAGTCGTCAGTCTTCAAATGCAATCACTGTAACAATAAATGTATTGTCCTAAATATTAAGCATGTTGGAAAAATAAATACTTATTTTTTTTACTTTAAATCAGCATCTAATATAAATCGCGCCGAAGCGCTCGTGCTCTGGGCGCTGGAATTTCTTCATCTGTTAAAATAACGGAATTAATCAATGAAAGGTTTTAAAATTGATATTTAATATTTTCAGAATCACGTTTTGAGTTCTGTTAAGGTTATCTCTTTTTTTTTTTTTTACTAGAAATGCTTTTTTTGTGGCTATGAATGCTCTATTGGTGGCTGTAAGTGCTCTTTTGGTGACTGTAAAAGCTCTTTTGGTGGCTGTAAAAGCTCTTTTCGTGGCTGTAAAAGCTCTTTTCGTGGCTGTAAAAGCTCTTTTGGGTGGCTGTAAAAGCTCTTTTGGTGCCTGTAAAAGCTCTTTTGGTGGCTTTAAAAGCTCTTTTGGTGACTGTAGAGGATGACGAGCTTGCGCTAGGTAGAAAGGAAAAACACACGTACTTCCACCAGAGTATATTCACTTGTAACGCGTACAATAGCATGGAGCCGTGCGATGTGGCCCACGTATGGTATTAGACTAAAAACTAAAGAGTGGTAGTGGGGACGATAGGCGTCCGATACAATGTTTTCATGTGTAGGTACATACAAAATTATTTTAAACCAAAATTACGATTTCAATTAGAGCCGTCGCTAACACTCCCCACCCTAGTGCTGACGCAGCACTCATCACTGAGGAGAATGGGTGCGACGCGAGCCGCCGGCCGCCGCAACGTTCCTGACGCCGTGCGTACTTCGACCAACCTAGTGCGACCGTCCTTATCTGGGAAAACACGAGTAACCAGTCCCTTTGACCAAGCGTTCCGCGGCGAGTTAGGGTCCACCAGAAGAACAAGGCTACCTACCTGCAGCGATTGCTGTTCGTCGCGCCATTTCGCTCTAGGTATAAGATCGGGCAAAATTTCCTTCACCCATCTCTGCCAGTACATGTCAGTCAGTCTCTGCGAGGTGCGCCAATGCTTGCGCAGGTACAAGTCTGAGTTGTCAAATTCCCCTATGACTGGCAGATTTGACGACGTACCCAGAAGAAAATGGTTTGGTGTGAGGGACTCAGTTTCTCCGAACTCAACTGAGACGTGCATTATTGGACGACTGTTTACAATATTTTCGACCTCAGCTAACAGCGTGTTTAAAACCTCGTCACGGGGTGCTCGCTCAGTCAAGACAACTTTTAAGGAAGTTTTGACACTCCGAATGAGCCTCTCCCAAGCTCCCCCCAGTGAGGGCTAGTGGGGGGAATGAAGCACCAATCCAAAGAGTTGTTCACGCCTTCAGTTTTCAATTTTTCAATGTCCAGTGCTTGCATTGATTTTCGCAATTCCGTGTCGGCGCCTCTGAGGTTTGTGCCATTATCATAATAAAGGCGGCGGGGCCAGCCGCGCCTTGCTGCCATCCTTCTAAGTGCCATTATTAAAGAATCGGACGTGAGAGAAGGAACCACTTCTATATGAATTGCGCGCACTGTGAGGCAGGTAAACAACACGCCATACCTTTTTTCCCTTCGCCTACCGACGGTGACCTCCATTGGCCCAAAGAGATCCAACCCACAGTGGGAGAACGGACGCTGATGATGCGCAACGCGAGCCTTCGGTAAATCACCCATCCGAGGGACCTGCGGCTTACATTTGCGAATCCTGCACAGCATGCACCTGGAAACGACAGACTTAACGGTAGGTCTAAGTCTCAACAACCAATAACGTTGCCTTAGCTCATTTACTACGGTCTCTTGGTTTCCGTGGGCTGCCTTTATATGGTGGTGCCGCACGATAAGCCTTGCAATATGATGTCTGCCGTCCAATATAACAGGTCTCTTCATTTCCAGCCCCACATCAGTTGCTGCATCAATGCGACCGCCAGCCCTGAGTAATCCGTGTTCATCCAAATACGGTGACAAAGAATGCAGCCTACTTGTTTGATTTACTGGCTTACCACAATTTATCGTAGAAATCTCATCTACAAATGCCTCGCCCTGCGCGCATCTTATCAAAAGCCGCTCCGCTTTCTCCACAGTGTCGCAATCAACGGACTCTTTACGATGATTTTTGCAGTTATCTACAAACTTAAGCACAGCGGCCGTGGCTCGCAGCAAGCGAAGCCAGGATGAGAAGCGTAGCGGGTCAGGCACAGGTAAGTCAGTAGGCAGCTGTCTTACGACTGCAACGCACTCTGACGTCATCTGTGTATCAGGGTTCGGCTGAGTTATGTCTGACGGCCACTCGGACTCATCACAGTATAAAAAACGCGGGCCCGTAAACCATTCTTCTTTTATTGGCCCATCCAAATTATCTCGCGTTGCTAGGTCAGCAATGTTTAATTTGGTGGGGATATATCTCCAGTCTTCTACTCGGGTTAGCTCATCAATCTCACCCAAGCGATTCGCCTCAAAAGCTTTGTACGTGCGCGTGTTGTTACGAATCCATTGAAGAGCGGTAGTAGAATCGCACCAAAAATACCTACGCGCAGGAGTAAGGCGATGTTCCTTTTCAATGGTGCTAGCCAACCTCGCAGCTAGTAAACATGCCTGCAGTTCGGCCCTAGGCATTGTCAAGGCCTTCACGGGCATGACCCTACACTTACTAGCTATAAAACTTACGTGGATATCGTTATTATTTTCCCAACGCCAAAATGAAGTAGTACACATTGCCTGCATACTAGCGTCACAAAACATATGTAACTGTAAGTTGCTATAGCCCGGTGTAACCGGTTTCGTAGCACTCATTGCGTTCGTAGCATCCGCTACGAAATTATAGGCCGGCGTAGACCTCTGCGTAGCGGGTCGATCAGCCGCTTTCGTCAGTGCGGCGCGGGTGGGAGCGGGGAGGGACGCCATAGGCGTAGCGGACGGGAAGTCGACACATCGGTCCGAGGTTCCGTTCGCCCGCTCCGATTTAGACTCATTTTGTTTGTCACTCGCTGACTTAGCTGATTTGGTAGATTTGTAGCACCTAGGAATGCGTATATTACTAATTACCTTAAGCAGATCGATCCATTTACGCCACTTGCTAAAAATGGTATCGGGAATTGGCTGATCCCAACCAATATTTAGCCGCCAAGTATCCTGCAGCATGATTCGTCCTTGAATGGTAAAATGTGATAAAAAACCTAAGACGTCAAATACTGACATAATCACCTTGAGCATAGTGCGTTTTGTCGGCCTTTCGTCACCCTTTAGAATTCCTTCTGGAATTCTCTTTAAAGACATATCAAACCCTAAAGTATCGTCTGTGGGGTACCACTTCATACCTAAAGTTCTCTCACTTTCGAACTGCTGGCCGACTTTGAACTTTACAGCAGCACTGCCGAGGGATTCTTTTTGCAGGCTATCTAGAACTGCAACACTATTGCTGGTCCAGTTCCGAATTTCAAAGCCGCCGGCTTTGTGGATAGCGCTGACGTTCCTCACCATTTCCGTGGCGGCCTCCTCATCATCTATGCTGTCGATGTAATCATCCATGTAATGCGATTTGCAGATTGCATCGATGGCAGCTGTTGGATACTCTGAAGATAACAGCAGAGCATTCTTATTTTTTATAAACTGAGCTATAAATGGCGAGCAATTGGCCCCGAATATTAGTGACGTCATCACGTACGTCTTTATTTCCTCAGTAGGACTGTTTTTCCACAAAAAACGAAGTGCATCCTGGTCTTGCTCATGGATTTTAATCCTCAAAAACATATCCTTGATATCGCCTGTTACTGCAATTTTGTTTTCCCTAAAGCGCAGTCATATACCAAATAGCGACGATAGCAGGTCCGGTCCCGTCAGTAGATAGTCATTAAGTGAATAACCATTTACCTTGCAAGCTGAATCAAATACCAGGCGAAGCTTCTCCTTGTAGGGGTTGTCCACGCCGAAGTGTGGCAAGTACCACGTCCTGGGCGTGGTTTCCGGTGCCGATAGCTCCTTCGCGTACTCATTATCCAACAAATGTCTTACTCGTTCCCGGTACCTATTAGCAAATCCAACATTCTTACCCATTTTCCTCTCGATACCTTTCAACTTGGTGCGCGCGCAGGGATAGGAGTCCGGCAGGCGGCAGCGCTCGTCCCGCCACGGCAGGCGCACGTGCCAGCGGCCCCGCACCAGCTCGGCGGACGCCTCCAGCAGCGCGGTGGCGCGCGCCTCGTCAGCGTTCGGTCGTGGTTTGCACGACACTCCTAACGTGTCAACAATCACAGAACGCCGGACATTCTCGTGGATTTCCCGTAAGAGGTCTTCGGCGTTGACATCGATAAACAAGTTAGCTTCGACGTCAGGTGTACGGGCGCCTCGCGGTACACACATTCTACCTTGAACACACCAGCCAAGGGGGGTAAGTATAGCGGACGGCTCATTAAAATTACCTAATTTTATCCGAGAAGGTAACAACAAAAGATGATTGTCCTGTCCTATTAATATTTCAGGTTTCACGTCTGATTTACATAGGTACTCATTAATATCTTTTAAGTGGGAATAATTAACACAATTCAGAACAGATAAAGTTTGCAAAGGTAAGTTTAAATTGTCTACACAACGCATGTTTATATTGTGTTCCTTATTGTCCATACCTGCAATGTTTACGTTTACGATAGTGGAGTCACATACCATCTCGCCGTTATCGAATGCGCCGCGCACTCGCAGCGTGCAGCGGCGGCCACCGAGGCCCGCGCGCGCGGCCAATGATTTCGACACTAAACTTACTGAGGAACCGTCATCAAGCATAGCCGTACTGTTCACTATAACGTTTGGTCCATGAATACGCACTGAAACCACCTTTAACAATACTCGGTCACTTGAGTTTATAAATGTTAATGTTTCTTGAGTACTCGTAACTTCGGGGTCGTACTTCAACTGTCCGTTCGTCGTAGCAATCGCGTTACCCGGTGCTAGTGCACTCGCCGTGGACGCCGGCGCAGGCGATATCGTTGTCCTTGTCACGTAATGAAGTAAGCGGTGATGCGCCTGGCCGCAGCCGTCCTTGTCGCACGCAGGGGCTGCGCACGAGTTTCTCTCATGTTTACACAGCAAACATTTAAAACACAAGCCACTATTTTTTATGTATTGCCATCTGGTTTTTCGCAGTGATTTTTTGAATTGTTTGCAATCTGTTAATTTATGCACAGCTTTCTTGCAGAATTGACACTTGACTTCTCCATCTTCGGCTTGAACCAAAACAGTATGAGATCGCGTAGCTGTGTTTTTGTTGGGGTCCGGTCGCGTTGTAGTAAGCAAGGTATTTGCAGTTGTTGAGATCTTTAGCGCTTCATCGTTTAAGAAGTCTGATAAAATATGTAATCTTGATTTTTGTCCTTCTTTAATAAGGTTGTAGCTGTAGTCCGACCATTTTGAAATCAATACAGTAGGTAGCTTGCTCAAGATAATTGAAACTTTTTTTTTTCCAAGAAAGGGTTTAATAAATCAAATGTTTACCCTATATTAGCCACTTACTTTAATATAATACAATACTCTCAATAAACTTTTTTATTTTCTTAAGCACATTACAAATTCAAATGAAATAAAAATTATAAAAAAAAAATAACTATAAATAAAAAAGAGACTCCAACGCGTCGCCGCGAGGTAGGGTACCCAGAAGGCTGGCAGCATTGCCCCTCTGCACCGCAATAGAAATTCTTTGTGCAAAAAAACTGCCAGCTCTTGAATCGCCCGTAACATCGCGGAGACGCATTGAAACCTCAGTCACAAAAGATTTGGCTTCTGGGCCCCATGGACCCATTGTCTCTACGGCGAAAGGCACAAAAATATAATTTCCAAGCAGATCTTTGCGTTTCAGAGCTTCCGCCGAAACAGCAGCCGCGCCGGCTCGCACAGACGTTGACGTCAAATGCGTGGGCGCAAGAGTATCCACGCACGTGGCATCCCAAATTAGACATTTGCCCAGCCTCCACGGTACCAGTGACATCCCGTCAGGCCTTTTGCCATCTGATCTCAGTAAACCGCTCGGTTCCAAGACGGCTGGAACGGTTACCGAGACAAGGGCCCTTCGGATGATGTCGTTCAATGTGCCATGTCGGGACAAACGACCGGCGCTCCTTTGACAAGCTAATCCGTGGTGGCCCAACTCGTTTACGGTTCTACCACAGATACACTGGTGGGACTCATTCACTTTTAAACCCAATCTAAGTCCGACCGCTAGGGACAAAGTACAGTTGTCTAATAACGTGCCCAAATTAGCAGAAGGAAGCGCCTGCAGCCATAAACCCGATTCCCGTTCGGAAACCGCAAGCAGTCTAGCGCGATCTGCTGGACTAGTAGCTTCAGAGAGCAGATTTTGTACTGCTTTCTTGCATACAGGCTCGTCCCACCCTCTCTGGTGATGTGCATTAGCTGGTAGTGGCTCATTAGGACAATCGCTCAGCCAGACATCCAAAGCCCCCGCCACCCCACAGATCCCCCCGGCACCCAGTGAAGGGCCTAGAATGTTACCGCATAGAGGACCTGCAGCATGGACTGAGGACAAAAACGCCGGCAAAGAGACATCCGACACTTTCCTGACTCCTAACCCACCGAAACGGATGGGCAGCGACGCCTGTTTGAAAGATCTATCATCTAGTTGACAGTTTAATACTATTGTCAGCGTATCTTTTATAGTATTATCTAAGCCTTGAAGGAGATTTTTATATTTCCAAAATTGCGCACATCGTAATACATATGTGAATTTGGGCACGAAAAGACACGAACGTATAATAGAGAGAGCCATGTGCGCATTTATCTTATGCAAACGCTCTGATGAAGACTGGAAAATACTAACTTGGTCGTTTATGTATGAAGGTATGGATTCATCTAATACTGGAGCCCCAAGCAGACGCAAAGACTCGCTTGTTACAATTTTTATATTAGGAGCCAATGCATTAAACTTAGAAATTATGCTATCCCTAGCTACCTGATCAATAGATGGTTTTATATATAGCTCGCACTTCTCATAATTAAGTTCCAAGCCTATTGCTGCAAAAGACTTGCCCAACGATTCCAGATCCGACGCCACCGTAGCAGCATCACCACCCAAAGTACCATCATCTAGGTACCACACGTTAAAACAACTGGATAATGACTTTATAATAGGATGGATGCCCAGACTAAAAATGGCGGGACCAAGCGGATCCCCCTGCTGGCATCCCGTTGAGGAATTCAACAGGTGATCTTTGTAGATGAGATTTTTGGAAGACGCGTAACACTGCCAGAGGTAGGGATAAATATCTGGTATGTGCTCGCTGGTTGCCCTCAACATGACCAAGGACCTATCCAAGGAATTAAACGCATTCCGGATATCTACTTTGAGTATCACTTCGCCTCCCTCCGAATCCAGAAAAGTTCTTGCCGCATGGACCGCAGCCTCGCAACCCCCTTTAATGCCAAACCCCAGCTGTTTGGGTTGAAATGTGTGACTAAGAACAGGAAGCACGTGTTTACAACAAATTTTTGAAGCAATACGCCGGAAAGTGCTTCCTAATTGAAACTATATTTACACCTTGCAAGTATTCTTCGCGACCAACTGCCTTCACTGCTTCCACAAAATTTTGTATTTTGACTGCAAAGATGACTATATCTCTGTGGTATTCGGTTTGTAACGGTTGCAGTTTCTTTATGTCCTGAAGGATACGAGAGATGATGCTGTCTGGATTTCCAAACCGTAGCTCCAACGTCGACATCACTTTTTCAGGGGACGTGGCGCTGATGAACAAAGCGGAGACAGCATCCCTAGCGGCTCCGCGTAAACACTTACGCAGCCTCCACAGGTTTTCTTTGTCTGAGAATTTGCATATTTCTGTAGACTCCTCGTACGCCTGCTTAAACTGGAGCCACTCCAACTGATCACCAGCGAATTCGGATAGGTCCTTGGGCGTGCTGATGCGGCTGAGTAAGCTGGCGTTAGGTACATTGTGAGCACTGGCAGTGGAGAGATCTTTGAGTGCACCA
The DNA here is from genome assembly GCA_963555685.1 of Acrobasis consociella. Classification (NCBI taxonomy): domain Eukaryota; kingdom Metazoa; phylum Arthropoda; class Insecta; order Lepidoptera; family Pyralidae; genus Acrobasis; species Acrobasis consociella. Next base: position 7,526,460 of record OY743127.1, read on the forward strand.
GCCAATAGTTGAACCGTGTTGTTGAGCGTCACGATAGTGCCGTCGGGCGCAGGCGGCGCCGGGACGGCGGGGGCAGCCACGTGGCGCGGCTGCACGGGGGTTGACGCTGGCTCAGCGGGACGCGGCATGCCCGTGGGGATACTATGCTCGGGGGCTCGCTGCTCCTCTGGTGGTTCAATGTGGTTGACTTGTTGATCTACCCAATCCGCTACTTGGCTTCGAGAAAGCTCATCATCCTTTCCGACTTGTGAACTGTATGCATCTGGGTCTTCCTCGTCGCTAAGTGCCGCCAGGTTCGCTTCCAGGGTTTTATCTATTAGGTCCATCTTAATTAAGGCTTTCTGTTTCGCTGCTTCTAAAACCAATTGTTTCCGTTTTGCTTCTTTAGAGGCCGATGACCTATGTGAACCCTTGCTCCCGGAAGCTTTTGAAATACAGGATACAGTGGGTTTTCTAACAATTGTGTGGACATTCTGTGCCACGGGCTCCGATTTTATGCTACCGACACACGCGTTCTTCTCACTGGCGGCAGCGGTACGCAAAATGGCGGATGCCATTTTTTCCGTTTCATCTTGTAGTCGCTTCGTCGCGCGCGGTGTATGGAACATGATTCGGCTTCGAAGACCACTTTGTAGAGGATGACGAGCTTGCGCTAGGTAGAAAGGAAAAACACACGTACTTCCACCAGAGTATATTCACTTGTAACGCGTACAATAGCATGGAGCCGTGCGATGTGGCCCACGTATGGTATTAGACTAAAAACTAAAGAGTGGTAGTGGGGACGATAGGCGTCCGATACAATGTTTTCATGTGATGTGTTTACATACAAAATTATTTTAAACCAAAATTACGATTTCAATTAGAGCCGTCGCTAACAGTGGCTATAAATGTAAGTTATTCCATGACTTTTGTAAGTAAAGAAAATATCATATTACTCAAATTAAAAATGTACTATAATAAGTAAGATAGTTTTTACCACTGAATACTATTACTATTCGCTATCACGGTCATCGCTTGTCAAAGTCTCAATAAGGTTCTCATAGGTCTGACACGACATCATGTGAAACTATTGATGTTTTTTGATTTCCAGGTTTGATATTTATCAGCTCATATCTATCATTTTTTAAGGATTTTAAAAAGTTTGTAAGGATTGAGGAATCTTAGGCTGAGTTTTATTGCTAGACCATTGAGTATAAAACACAGTCATTTACTTTAAAGGGGATTATAGTTGCTGTTTTAATGTTAAATTGTTTTTGGTTGGTTGCAGCTTGTTCGGTCATTCTGTCTAAGATCGTCCCTATCAATGTTATTCTTTATACGAGTTAGTTGTTGGATTAATGGTGAAGAGCATGATTTACGAATTAGTAGTTCAAGGGCGGAACATTCTGTTGCTTTTGATTTTGTTCTATTTATGGACAGTTTTATATCTCCTAATTTATGTATCCAACTTTTATTTTGATTTTGTGCAACCACTCCTAAGTAGTTTGGTCTGGATGCCACGGGCTATAGCATGATGTTCAATATTGCCTGACAGAAAATGTTTTGTGTTTTGACATAATTGCTGGTTCCCTATCTGAAATAATTCTATTAGGTGTCCCAAATAAATTGATAATTTCCTGGAGATTTTTAAGTGTAAGGTTGTTACTTTTATCGCATAAGGTATCTATTATTACAAATTTGGTAAATGTGTCTATACAAACAAAAGCATAAGCTTTTTTTTATCGCATCCAGTCAGATTGCCCATCAGGTTTTATTAATGGGGTGAAGATTTATCTGTTGCCTACCTGACACCCCTTTCCCGATTTTGCAACTAAGGCAATTTTTGCAACTGCGTTTACTTTGTGAACAAGTGAACGCACTCGTTTGAATATTCTGGGGAACCAAAAATGCTTTCTTATTATTTATTTTGTGTTCGCTCCCATCCCGCATACATGAGAGTTTCGTGATTTTTTTTTTAATTTGAAATAAGTGAATCTGGGACAACCGTACGCGTGATAGTATTACCTTTTTTGTTTTGAAAGAGATCATAAGCAGGTTTTGCTTAAGGTTGTATTTTTTATCGTAATCTTCTTTGTTTATAATAGTATGGCGTAGGACGATAAATGACAATGACAATGTCGACGTCACAAATTCAATCGAAAAAGAATTCACCTAAAGGAAAATTTCATCAGTTAGGTATGTCAGAACAAAATTGGCCTAGTGGTCTTGGCGTTGGGCTGTGAATCGAGAGACTACATTTTCACTGGGTATCTAATATTGACGACAAAATAAACTTGTACAATGGTACTACAGTGCACAGTTGTTTTGAACTACAGCTATTAGTGGTAAGAATATTGTTAACGCATTTCAACCTAACCTGTTTGGTATAGACTTCCTAAAAATAAAAGAAGGTATTGCTTATCACATAAGTGCAACGTTCTGTAAGATTTTCTCGAAAACACTAAATTCGGCTACAATACCACATTGTGTAATTGTTTTTTTTTAAATCCAGATTAAAATTGACTCGTGTAACGGGACTTTTTAAAGTTGTTTGAAGTCAGAAGCCAAACTTGTTTACTGTGTGTACACAGTGAACAAGTTTGGCATCAAATACTCACATGACCTAAACAGCCTTCACCCTCTTAAATTATATCACCAACATGATTAATAAGGTATTAAACTCGCCATTATAGTGGTCATCACTGCCATCATTACTTCGTCATCAAATATGATATCGTCATCTTTATTAATGCCTTTTCATCATCACCGCCTTTTCATCATCAACTTTCAACAACATCGACATCATCACGTCTTTTCATCATCATCATCAACCACCTTAAGTCCAATACTCAGCAAAGGAAAGGACTAGTTATCTCGCGGACTTTTCAAATCATGGAATGCTTAACAACTATCATCTTTGACAATTATTCACACGCCACAGTACAATACTGCAAATTCATAATTCACTATACTTAAAATAGACTCCACTTGCTAGGAATAGTAACCAGCTTCACTATCGGCTCCCTCCGATAGCGACTCTCTTGTACCACTTCAGTGACGATAACATCATGTTGCCTCTAAATTATACTACCAATATACCGGCTCCAACCGATACATCTCACTAAGCTTAGCAAACGTTACACACTTTTCGTAAAACTAGCGTACTCAAACTGATTTACCGCTTGAATAGTAGACAAAAGACTATTATCTTTTATATCACAAAGCTCTAAGTTTAAAAGCCTGAAGTGAAGGATTTTTAATTAATTAACACTTTGCTCTAAAATCGTTAAGAAAATGAAAACTCACCAGATTATCGTAGCAATCCAGCAGACAAGGTTTTGGCACAGAAACACACATGAGATCCACTCGCTTCTTCACTTCACTAGAAATTTCCAACACTGCCGCTAGCTCCCATGTGGCAACACGTGGTTAACTGGACACCACATTGTAATTCACTTGTTAACACTTTACTTTAGTACGTCAAGAAATAACGATGATATTGGCTTCTGAACAAAGAGCAAACTATGCCTCACTACTTGTGGCATTAAACAGGATCTTCTTCCAATGTGAACTCCAGATCAAAATCTTTTCTTTGATGTGAGCTGCAGATTCACATCTCACTTCTGATGTTGGAGCAGGAGATGACCTACGCCGAGTTTACTAAAAGTGTGACGATAAGTAAGCGCTCCGCCTCGCGCTGTAGCATGGATTCCAACCACATGTGTCTGAATACCCCTGGCCCACACAAGTATTGAATCTGTGTCCACCTGGGCTTATCGTCCAGCAAAACCAATTCCTCATCTATTACAACAATCACAATCAAAGAGTCATGGCCGAGCCCACAGCACACCACCAAAACAAGTTGAGTACAGTGCGGCCGCTCGAACAAGATTGAGTATTTGTCGACCGTGCGACTCTTATATACGCCGTTCACAACAAGGCAGTAGTGGGGTTTATGTTTCGCAGCTCTTGTTTACAATTAACTGTACTGCCAGTGAAAAGGGATCTAAGTCAAAAAACGTGGTTTTGAGAAAATCGAGTACAAAGTTTCAAAAAATTCCTGCACGTTTTATACATCAGCTAGAAAATTTTTGATTAGTGATATTGATAGATAATTTAAAATAAAACAAGTCTCTATGACTAAAACTATTTAAAATAAACTGATTTCAGAAATAATCGAAAAAAATTAGAAGTTATATCACTTGACACGAAAAATTATTCGTGTAAAATGCTATAAAATGACATGCAACTATTTACACATTTTGTATTTCGTTGGTGTCAAATGATACATCACCTTTATTTTTATAGTATTTTGAAGTGTATAAGAAGATAATCAGGAAGTCCCAAAACAAAATTTACTTATTTCATGATCAGCTACTTTACGTCAATTTTATTTTGAACAAAAGTCATAAAAATATTACATACATCATACATTTTGTGTATTGTGATATATATCAGATATTTAGGCGATCTAACTATGAAATGTTAAGGTGTATAATGATATAAGTATAAACATATTATTATGTAAAAGTAATGCCTGTGATATAGGGTCCAACCGCCGTCTACATTAAGGTATTCGAATCCCAAGCAAACCTCACCTAGGTCTCTGGTGCATCTTGATAAGCAAAATGGACGTGGTTCTGGTGATATCAACCCGCGCGCGGTGGGATCTGTTCGAAGTCTTTCCACTCTTGATTACTAAATTAGTTGCAAACAATTGGCCAAGTACGAGTCTGGCTACGCGCAGTGTAGTGTTCCGTAGTTACGAATGACATTCACGCGACTAAAATGTCTAAAAAACTAACTAACTATTGAATTTGTATACAATGTTCTTTTTTGAGTACATTTATAAGTTGGTAACGTATAACTTTTTGATTTGTAAACCCTACTGAGCTTTCATTGAAAAAACACTTTTCAAGCTTAAATTTTACCACTTTTTCATACTCATGCCGAATTACAGCTTACTAGTACTTGTAGGCTCTGAGTAGAACCGCGGATTAGCAGACAGAATTTGTTTACTATGGAAGCCTAAAAAGTACCTAAGTGCCCCAGTCCCCCAGTCCAGAATAGAGAAGGGACCAAGACGACCGGAGGTCAGAAGAGCTCAGAATTCTCGAGCAAAACTGCTTAATCGTCAATTGTCCACACCAGATTCCAATCTGCTAAATATATGAATTCATGATATTATAATGTGCATATGCTAAGAATAGAAAAAAGACTTTGCAGAGATAGAAGATTTTTTTCGTTTAGCAGAAGCGTTTAGCAAGACAGGGGAATAGACTGAGGGAAAATACGATAGTATATTTATTTTACAAGGAGAATACGGGAAAGACACCGTGTGACTCCGGGTTAGAACAGGACCACTCCACCTCTTCCTGTAGATGTTGTTCTAGGCATCGAAATTGGTAATAGAACTAAAGAAAAAAAAGCAATAAAAGCACGACCTTTGTAACACGAATTACAATAGCATTCTCAAGGAGTTGACGTTTGCCAAGGAGCTGGCTGTAAAATAAAGCAAAATCCATAAAAAATTAAAACAGACCCCACAGCATTAGAGCTGATGATGCAACTAGTAGGCTGAGATGATATGGACTGAGAGGGAAAAAGGAAAATATGAGGTAGAATTTATCGTCACTAATAAAAATTATTAAAAATATAACACAATTGAATTTATAAACTCGAAAAAGGATTGCAGTGTGTTGGTAAATAATGACCAGACATAATAGTGATATAGGTAATGTAACATTCTTCGCCTACCTATAGTTTTCCTAACCCTCTCTATTCCATCTACCCTAAAGAAAACCTAAAGTTTCCGTTTAAATCAAACGCAATCATCCGTATGGCCAGAAAATGTGATCGTCTATTATTATTCAAAGGACCCGTTGTGTAACGCAAATAACTAACGTAAAATAAAACATTCAAAATATTTACGTCAGAAAGAAAAGTAAGGGGTTTAAGTTAAATAAAGAAAATTATCACTTAGCTTTGGATCTGATCGAAGACCACAGTGAAGTAGGACCCGTTAGTACAACACCGCGAAGTTCCGCGACGATGCACCGTCGTCGACGTCGATCCATCACGTAACTCCGAACGCTCACGCCTCCGACGTTTCGATATCCCGCCGATCTCGCTCGCGCATGAAAACAGTTTTTCCGCAGTTTACTTTTGTACAAGACATATCCGAATGTATTAAATATAAAATAACATACAATATAACATAAGATATAATATAAAATATGAGCTTAAAATTAGACAAACAACCAATTAATCTCCGGAGCTCTGGTTTGTAGAAAGCTGCGGAGGCGGACTATAAAAGTCTAGAATTCCTATAAAAAGGGGTTAGATACGGGTCTCCCAACACACCTTATAACCCGTCCACGCATTAGTCAGTTCCAAGGCAGACTTGGATGGTACTGTTAGGGGCTCCGCGAAAATAGACTTTTTAAAAAAAGGAAACTTATTAATTTTAAGAGGATTTATTTGAATAGAATTTTGGAAATAGAAGGGTTTCGAGCAATTGTCCTCTTAGGTTGGATGTTGGATGGAGACTGAAGCCTGTCACCGCGGGGTAACTAGAACTACCAAGCCGAAAATCCTGTTCAGCAGTTTTATGCAGGGGCTATGCACTATTTCCTACATAGACATATTATAACAGCCCCCAGGGTTAAGACTAAACTTACACCTGAAGGGTGAAGTTTACGTAAATTTTAGGTTTATGCGATTTCTAGGTTAAAAGGGGCAATTGCTCAAATTACAATTAACAAAAGAGCTTACTCAACTAAACATGAATTTAATTACAATTGGATTCAGTTAAATAGTGGCCATATTAAAATATACATTTTATGTTAATTAATGTAATATTATTATTTAGTAAAAAAAAATTGTTTTGTATATATATATATATATATATGTATATATATATGTATATATTAATAAGGCCACTATTTAACTGAATCCAATTGTAATTAAATTCATGTTTAGTTGAGTAAGCTCTTTTGTTAATTGTAATTTGAGCAATTGCCCCTTTTAACCTAGAAATCGCATAAACCTAAAATTTACGTAAACTTCACCCTTCAGGTGTAAGTTTAGTCTTAACCCTGGGGGCTGTTATAATATGTCTATGTAGGAAATAGTGCATAGCCCCTGCATAAAACTGCTGAACAGGATTTTCGGCTTGGTAGTTCTAGTTACCCCGCGGTGACAGGCTTCAGTCTCCATCCAACATCCAACCTAAGAGGACAATTGCTCGAAACCCTTCTATTTCCAAAATTCTATTCAAATAAATCCTCTTAAAATTAATAAGTTTCCTTTTTTTAAAAAGTCTATTTTCGCGGAGCCCCTAACAGTACCATCCAAGTCTGCCTTGGAACTGACTAATGCGTGGACGGGTTATAAGGTGTGTTGGGAGACCCGTATCTAACCCCTTTTTATAGGAATTCTAGACTTTTATAGTCCGCCTCCGCAGCTTTCTACAAACCAGAGCTCCGGAGATTAATTGGTTGTTTGTCTAATTTTAAGCTCATATTTTATATTATATCTTATGTTATATTGTATGTTATTTTATATTTAATACATTCGGATATGTCTTGTACAAAAGTAAACTGCGGAAAAACTGTTTTCATGCGCGAGCGAGATCGGCGGGATATCGAAACGTCGGAGGCGTGAGCGTTCGGAGTTACGTGATGGATCGACGTCGACGACGGTGCATCGTCGCGGAACTTCGCGGTGTTGTACTAACGGGTCCTACTTCACTGTGGTCTTCGATCAGATCCAAAGCTAAGTGATAATTTTCTTTATTTAACTTAAACCCCTTACTTTTCTTTCTGACGTAAATATTTTGAATGTTTTATTTTACGTTAGTTATTTGCGTTACACAACGGGTCCTTTGAATAATAATAGACGATCACATTTTCTGGCCATACGGATGATTGCGTTTGATTTAAACGGAAACTTTAGGTTTTCTTTAGGGTAGATGGAATAGAGAGGGTTAGGAAAACTATAGGTAGGCGAAGAATGTTACATTACCTATATCACTATTATGTCTGGTCATTATTTACCAACACACTGCAATCCTTTTTCGAGTTTATAAATTCAATTGTGTTATATTTTTAATAATTTTTATTAGTGACGATAAATTCTACCTCATATTTTCCTTTTTCCCTCTCAGTCCATATCATCTCAGCCTACTAGTTGCATCATCAGCTCTAATGCTGTGGGGTCTGTTTTAATTTTTTATGGATTTTGCTTTATTTTACAGCCAGCTCCTTGGCAAACGTCAACTCCTTGAGAATGCTATTGTAATTCGTGTTACAAAGGTCGTGCTTTTATTGCTTTTTTTTCTTTAGTTCTATTACCAATTTCGATGCCTAGAACAACATCTACAGGAAGAGGTGGAGTGGTCCTGTTCTAACCCGGAGTCACACGGTGTCTTTCCCGTATTCTCCTTGTAAAATAAATATACTATCGTATTTTCCCTCAGTCTATTCCCCTGTCTTGCTAAACGCTTCTGCTAAACGAAAAAAATCTTCTATCTCTGCAAAGTCTTTTTTCTATTCTTAGCATATGCACATTATAATATCATGAATTCATATATTTAGCAGATTGGAATCTGGTGTGGACAATTGACGATTAAGCAGTTTTGCTCGAGAATTCTGAGCTCTTCTGACCTCCGGTCGTCTTGGTCCCTTCTCTATTCTGGACTGGGGGACTGGGGCACTTAGGTACTTTTTAGGCTTCCATAGTAAACAAATTCTGTCTGCTAATCCGCGGTTCTACTCAGAGCCTACAAGTACTAGTAAGCTGTAATTCGGCATGAGTATGAAAAAGTGGTAAAATTTAAGCTTGAAAAGTGTTTTTTCAATGAAAGCTCAGTAGGGTTTACAAATCAAAAAGTTATACGTTACCAACTTATAAATGTACTCAAAAAAGAACATTGTATACAAATTCAATAGTTAGTTAGTTTTTTAGACATTTTAGTCGCGTGAATGTCATTCGTAACTACGGAACACTACACTGCGCGTAGCCAGACTCGTACTTGGCCAATTGTTTGCAACTAATTTAGTAATCAAGAGTGGAAAGACTTCGAACAGATCCCACCGCGCGCGGGTTGATATCACCAGAACCACGTCCATTTTGCTTATCAAGATGCACCAGAGACCTAGGTGAGGTTTGCTTGGGATTCGAATACCTTAATGTAGACGGCGGTTGGACCCTATATCACAGGCATTACTTTTACATAATAATATGTTTATACTTATATCATTATACACCTTAACATTTCATAGTTAGATCGCCTAAATATCTGATATATATCACAATACACAAAATGTATGATGTATGTAATATTTTTATGACTTTTGTTCAAAATAAAATTGACGTAAAGTAGCTGATCATGAAATAAGTAAATTTTGTTTTGGGACTTCCTGATTATCTTCTTATACACTTCAAAACACTATAAAAATAAAGGTGATGTATAATTAAATTCATGTTTAGTTGAGTAAGCTCTTTTGTTAATTGTAATTTGAGCAATTGCCCCTTTGTTTGTATAGACACATTTACCAAATTTGTATTGTTGGGCTGTGAATCGAGAGACTACATTTTCACTGGGTATCTAATATTGACGACAAAAATAAACTTGTACAATGGTACTACAGTGCACAGTTGTTTTGAACTACAGCTATTAGTGGTAAGAATATTGTTAACGCATTTCAACCTAACCTGTTTGGTATAGACTTCCTAAAAATAAAAGAAGGTATTGCTTATCACATAAGTGCAACGTTCTGTAAGATTTTCTCGAAAACACTAAATTCGGCTACAATACCACATTGTGTAATTGTTTTTTTTTAAATCCAGATTAAAATTGACTCGAGTAACGGGACTTTTTAAAGTTGTTTGAAGTCAGAAGCCAAACTTGTTTACTGTGTGTACACAGTGAACAAGTTTGGCATCAAATACTCACATGACCTAAACAGCCTTCACCCTCTTAAATTATATCACCAACATGATTAATAAGGTATTAAACTCGCCATTATAGTGGTCATCACTGCCATCATTACTTCGTCATCAAATATGATATCGTCATCTTTATTAATGCCTTTTCATCATCACCGCCTTTTCATCATCAACTTTCAACAACATCGACATCATCACGTCTTTTCATCATCATCATCAACCACCTTAAGTCCAATACTCAGCAAAGGAAAGGACTAGTTATCTCGCGGACTTTTCAAATCATGCAATGCTTAACAACTATCATCTTTGACAATTATTCACACGCCACAGTACAATACTGCAAATTCATAATTCACTATACTTAAAATAGACTCCCTTTGTTTGAGATTGTTCTCTAATTTTATTAAACATTCTACTGGTTCCTAAGTGACCGGCTACTGGAATGTCGTGGTTTTCTTTTAAGATTTTCTGCACTTCACTAGGACTAGGAAAGTATATTTTATTGCGATAAATGTGAATTTCAATTCCAGTATTATGGAATAAATGTATTAACATATTATAGATTTTAATATATAGGTGTCTGTCAAAAGGATTTCTAAAATCTGTTATGCTTATCTTAACTATAGGTTCATTATGAGATATAAGATGATTCCTAAGATTTTTAATAGATTCAAATAAATCACTATAAGTGCAGTAATCAAAGTGGTGAACTTTAGTGAATAAGAAATAGTAGGTTTTGTTATTAATTGAAAGCGACTTATATGAGTGCAGGGTCCTTTCTGAATTTAAGAAGGACTCGCGTTCTTCTGTGTTGGACAGTGATTCTTCGACATAGGGGTTAGACTCGTCAAGGTCAAGCGATGTAGGTATTATAAGGATTTTATCCTGACTTTTAAGTTGGCTATCATTGTGTTCAATAATAGTTGTATTATATTTCAAGTTAGGAGAACTTTTAAGAAATTTTGAATATGTATCGTTAACATCAGGTAAGTTTTGAATTGGAGGGTTTATTACAGGATCAGAATATTGTAGAGTTGGCTCTTGGCCGCTAGTAGAGGGTTGAGGTTCATTTAGAATATTGGGAGAAGGTTGGTTTTGGGTTTCAGGAATAGGTGGATCTTGTGTATTAGGAATAGGTTGATTTTGTGTTTCGGAAGTGAGCTCACCGGAATTAGGTAAAGCTAGAGGATCTTCTAGATTATCTGGGCTTGGCAGGGGACTAAAGTCAACCATTGGTTCATTGAATGGGCTTATGTCTAATGGACCAAGGTCAATCAATTCGCTCTCAGGACTTTTATGATGTATAGGATTTACTGGGTAACGTGAAAGGGCGTCGGCTGCTGAATTTAATTTTCCCTTGCGGTATACAATCTCATACTCGAACTCTTCAAGTTGTAGGCGCCAACGTTGTAGTTTGCTGCTTGGATCAGTATGATTGAAAAGCCATTTCAAAGGTCTGTGGTCAGTTATTATTACTAATTTCCGGCCAAATAAATAAGGTCTGAAGGTTTTGCAACCCCAGACTATAGCTAATAGCTCTTTCTCGGTTGTACTGTAGTTAATTTCATTTTTATTTAGGGTTCTGGATGCATAAGCTATAGGTTGGTCCTTAGCTACTGGTCCTTGAGAAAGTATGGCTGAAATGGCGTAGTTAGACGCATCACAGGTAAGCGTGAAAGGTTTCGAAAAGTCAGGGTAGATAAGGACGGGAGCGGTTGTCAGTTTGTTTTTTAGGGTTTCAAATGCAAGTTGTTGTTCATTGGCCCATGTAAAAGGGGTATCCTTTTTTAAAAGAAGAGTTAGGGGTTTTGATAATTTGGAAAACTCAGGTATAAACCTTCTATAATATGATATGAGGCCTAGAAAGGATTTAATGTCTTTAGGGCATTTAGGAACGGGAAACTCTTCGACACACTTCACTTTATTAGGGTCTGGTTTTAGGCCATTTTCAGTGATAACATGACCAAGATAACCTACTTCTTTACGGAGAAACTCGCACTTGTCTGGTTGTAGTTTGAGGTTAAAAGAGCGGAGTTTTTGGAAGACTGCGGTCAAGTTTTCAATATGGCGGGATAGGTCGTGAGAATATATTACAATATCATCAAGATAAACAAAACAGCGCTCTCCCTGAAGCCCGGTGAGGACATTATTCATAAGGCCTTGAAAAGTTGATGGTGCATTTTTAAGGCCAGAAGGCATTCGCGTGAATTCGAAATGTCCTTGAGGAACGCTGAAGGCCGTTTTATTAGAATCTTGTGGGGACATTTTAATTTGATGAAACCCTGAAGAAAGATCAAGGGTTGAAAAATATTTTGATTTTCCTAACTGATCTAAAATTTCAACAATATTGGGGATAGGATATGTTTCTCCTATGGTAATATCATTCAGTTTCCTATAATCTATGACAATACGCCATTTTCTTTGTCCAGAGGCGTCTATCTTTTTTGGAACAATCCAAATAGGAGAAGACCAGGGAGATATAGAAGGTTGAATTATCTTTTGATCTAACATTTTCTGTATTTGTGAGTTAACTTCTTGTTTATGAATTTCAGGAAAACGATAAGACTTTCCATTTATGGATTGATCAGTAGAGGTTCGGATTTCATGCTGTATAGCATCCGTTGATGTTAGTTGATCACCAGACAAGTGAAATATATCAGAGTACTTAGAACATACTTCATAAAGGGCTTCGGATTCTTCTTTGTTTAAATGAGATGTGCGGAGAAGATTAAGAACCTCTTTGGTTCTGTTTAAACAAGGTTGGTCATGATTATATGATTTTAATAAAACGTTATCGACGGAATGTAAGGTAAGTAGAAGATTAGAATTCAGAGTGACAGGACTTTCAGAGGTGTTTAAGATTGTTAAATTAACCCTATTATTATTCTTTACTTTAACTAAGCAGTTTGAGACAAATAGTGTTTCGCTTATGTGTTGGTCCAGGATAAGACCCTCTTTTAATTCAGGATTAGCAATAGAGCATTCTATAGTAATTTCAGAGCGAGCTGGAATTTGATAAATGGGGTTATTAAAATTAAGTTTTATTTTATTTTTATCTAGGTTAAGCAGTTGCCGATTGTAGTCAATGGAACATTGAAAGTGGGTAAGTAAATCATTACCTATAATTCCGTCATAGGTAAGGTGAATGTTTTCAACTACATGGAATCGGAAAGGGATAGATTCTCTGCCAAATTCGAGACTCATATTGAAACTGCCAAGAGTTGGTACAGCATCTTTACAATTATCTATACCTTTTAAATTAATAATATTGTTTTTTAATTTCAGGTTTGAGGGTGATTGAATGGAAGATTTTCTAATAAGGGAAACTGAAGAACCCGTGTCGACGAGAAGCGTAAGTGGTTTGTTAGAAACAGATGTTTTAACCAGAATATTAGGTAAGGATACTATAGTTGGGTTACAAGATATCTCATAAACCTGGGCCTTTATTGGAATTAAAGTAGATGAATTGTATTCGTTATTTAAAGACTTTGGATTTTGAGGCTTTGAGGATTTAATTTTATTCTTTGGGGATTTAGAAATATGGGCGCATATTTGGGGCTGATTACCCGTGTGTAGGCCTGTGGATTTAGAAGTATGGGCGCATATTTGGGGCTGGTTACCCGTGTGTAGGCCCGTGGATTTAGAAGTATGGGCGCATATTTGGGGCTGGTTACCCGCGTGTAGGCCCGTGGATTTAGAAGTATGGGCGCATATTTGGGGCTGGTTACCCGCGTGTAGGCCCGTGGATTTAGAAATATGGGCACATATTTGGGGCTGGTTACCCGCGTGTAGACCCGTGGATGTAGAAAAGGTGTCGTTAATATTAGTGGGTATAGTTAAGGGCCGTGACTTGGGTCTCACGAGACACCGCCGTGAGCCCACTACTCGTATAAATGATTATCGTCTTTTTGAGGATTATCATAATTTTCAGTGTTGTCCTCTTGGACAAAACCTTGGGTCTCGGAATTGTAACAACATTCATTATTATTATCATTAACTACGCAGTTAACACGAGCGGGTCTAGATTGGGAATATGTTTGGTTTGGGCCACTCATTTGTTTAGTTTGTGGAACCCTGAATCTGTTGTTATTATATTCGCGTTTCCTGAATATATCTATGGTATGACCTTGATTTCTACAGTACCTACAGTAATTATTCTGATTTTGTTCCATTGATTTAGGGTTTTGTGGTCTTGTGTTGACATTGTGTACAGCTGGCCTAAATGTGTAGTAAGAGTTCTGAGAGGCACGTTGTGATGTAGACGTGCTGCTGGAAGAATGTGAATTACGTTTATAAAATAAGTTTAAAATCTTTTCCTCAGATACTGCCAAGTTTATGGCCTCGTTGAGATTGGAGGGGTTCTTGCCCCGGACTAAGTTACAAATGTTGGGCTTGAGACCAATAAGGAAGGTATGGAGAGCAAGGTCTTCCATAGCGGCGGTACGCCCGGTTTTTTCAGTTTTCCTTTTAACGGATAGTGTGATTTCGGTAAGTAATTTTGAGAGACAAGTTTCTACACGTAGGGCGAATTGATTAACAGCTTCTTGCGGCTGTTGCCGGCATTCCTGCAAGTCAGTGAGAAGATGGGCATAATGCTTTCTCTCCCCAAATTGGGTTTTTAAAAATTCACTTAATTGATCCCAGGAATCAAATTCATTTATAGAACATGCTGTTTCCGCTTTTCCTTCAAGTTGCGATAGGATGTATTTAAAAAGGATTGACTTTTGTGACTCCGATGCTAAATTAATGGCATTATCACAGTTTGTTAAAAATGAATTTAATTTATCTCGTGAACCATCGTAAGTTTTTATAAATTATAAATTTAAATAGAGTACTAATTTGCACTGTATCTTTCTTTTCTTGTTTTACATCGTCTTCCGGCATTGTAACAAAATTCTAGGACACACACGAAACAACAAAACAAAATTAAAATAATAAAAGAAAATATTAATTAAATGTCACGGTGTAATAGGCGGCCAACTAAGTTCTGGGAATCAACGCAGCTGTATCACTGTGTGGGGTCAAGATAGGCGCGCGACTGCAGTGCGTGGGCGCCTGACTAGGTTAATTCTAAGAAGTTACTTATGACAATTAGATATCTATGAAATATATGCAATTAATTTGACAGAGTTTTTAAAGTTCATTAAGTTTTTTCTTTATCACTGAATTCACTGATTTTAAAGGCCTTGCACTATCACTGAATTGGAAAACATATCACTTACAGGAACACGCAGAGAAGTAACACGAACATGATTTTCAGGAACTCACGATTCCGGAACATATGCTCAGGATCACAAGCAGCTGGCAGGAACACAGTATTATATTTTGCAGTTATTTATTTGTTAAACAAATAAGACTGGATAAATTTGTTTACTTTTAGCAGGAACACAAGGGGTTTAATTTTTTCATGTAGGTGTAGACTGTTATTTATTTTTTATTTTTTGAACACTGACTTCACTTTAGCGGAGAGTTTTATCACTTTTATCTCACTTTAGGTGTATTTTGTAATTTTAATTTCACGGAGCACTGAGTAAAGAATGCACAATCACACACTTTATAGGAACAGTTTCTTCTACCGTACAGTTTCTCTAACTTGGAAACGGAGACGACCCGGGGACACTTTATTTTCACTTATCCCGAATACGCTGCCACCAATTTGTTAGGGGCTCCGCGAAAATAGACTTTTTAAAAAAAGGAAACTTATTAATTTTAAGAGGATTTATTTGAATAGAATTTTGGAAATAGAAGGGTTTCGAGCAATTGTCCTCTTAGGTTGGATGTTGGATGGAGACTGAAGCCTGTCACCGCGGGGTGACTAGAACTACCAAGCCGAAAATCCTGTTCAGCAGTTTTATGCAGGGGCTATGCACTATTTCCTACATAGACATATTATAACAGTACGATGGTCACGAGTACCTGACTAAGCGTCCAGTGACCAGACTAGTCGACCTTGTGACCTACAGACTAGACCCTAGAACCCATCATCCTATCCTATTCGTCTGCAGACGTTTTGTTTCCTATCTTTAGGGGCGGTTGATTTCCCTACTACTTTACCTACGTAATTATTTACAAATTATATCCTCCAAAATACAGGCAACTTTAATTTGCCCTAAAGCCAGCTTTCTGTGTGTGGCATTGTACCCACGTCGCGGCTACTGCCGATCTAATGTCAATAGTATTATGCAGAATCTAAACTGTAAATGATTACAGCTATCATTCCCTTAACCTGTCATCTGTGAGCAGACCGAAATCCGGTCGACATGCATTGTTTTACTATTGTGTCTGGTGTTTTGCACAGACGACAGGTTAAAATGTTTTGTTCCCAAACTTTCGCGCGATTAATTTCCTAGATTATCTAACTATCTAACTAAGTACTAATGTAATTATTCGCAGGTTACCATTCTTAGAATACAGTCGACTTTAATTTACCCTAAAGCCAGCTTTCTGTGTGTGGCATTGTACCCACGTCGCGGCTACTGCCGATCTAATGTCAATAGTATCTAAAGAATTCAAACTGTTAATAATTACAGCTATCCCCATAATAAAACTATAAAACTTCGACATTTATCCCTAGGTCTGCGGTTATTATAAACAGCTTTCAATCGCCCCTTTGAATTAGTGTTGGTGGAGTTCATTTTTATGTCCTAGGCGTCAAACACATAACGCCCAGAATATTAATATAAAAAATTAACTAATTTCAGTTGAGATAATGAGATTTAAAGTACGTCCCTATCAAATTCCTAAATTATATTATCACAGCGCTATCAATCAGACAACAAGTAGCTCACACATACATTTAGATTCTGGTGACAAAGCTAGACTCACAAAGGTGAATACATTTCTGCGACATTAATACCTCTGCGAGACGGAGCCTCGACTTTACGACCTCTCCTCACCTACAGTAGGTAAATAATAAATACAGACATGCAATTACAAATAAAATATATAAGTTAAATAAAGTTTATACAACCTGATGTGCTTAATTTTTTTTCGCGTCGCGTTTGCACTTTATTGATACGTGGATTTGAATTGACGCGGAGATCACTTGAATTTTTATTTATCATTTGTTTAAAACTTATCTCACGAGCTGACAACATTAAAATTAGGCAACAACTAATTTATTTAAGTATCTAACAAAAATACGAATTGTGACCCGTACGATTATATTTTTCTACCCCAGAGATATCTCAGTTTTTTCCGAAAAACCCGTACGACCTTGCGCGCGCGCATCTAAAACCTCACTCCCGAGTTTTCTCCCCGAAAAAACCTTCCCTCCTATCTCAACCCCGCTAAAGCCACGCCTTTAAATCATAATCTCCACCCAGTAACCACGCAGAATTATTCTGTACTTGTCACACTAGTGATTAAATGTATATTCTGTCTCTCTCTCTCTCTCTCTCTCTAATTTAGCCAAATTCTGACACGACAAATGTATGTCTTATTAATTAAAATAAAATTTATATTTATAGTATTATTACGTTTATAACTATATATTTAGACTGTAGACGACAAGGTTGGTTACAGTGACCAACAACAACTAACCATCTTATTAACAAAGCTAACTTACGATGATCATCAAAATACATGGATATCTATGAATGAATGTTGACTAATTTTAAACAAATTTAAAGGATCAAAGATGTTAGGTATACGAAAATAAAAAAAGTATAAAAATGTCCATATCACGTGTTGCTTGTGACTTATTATAATCATGTTTTATACAAACAGGTGATGATGATGATAATGATGATGAATGTTAGTTTTTTTCAATTTGTAAATATAGACACACCAGTTACAATGACAACTAGAACAAATTCACACTTTGTTAATGGATTTGTATTGGTAGATATATATAATGTATTATATTTTAAACATATTTTTTAATAAATACCTAATTGGTATATACTTATGATCTGTTTTTTTAAATGTTCATATAATGTCTTTATTTATTAACGTTACAATCAACAGCATTTTTAACTTCGCTGTCTGTAAATAAAGAATAATAGCAAAACCATAGATTTGTTCGTATAGGTATGACTGATGGAACATTTAGGTTGTTAAAATCAATTTATATATAGGTATTACATTTCGAGCATTTTGAAGTTTATACATATAATAAAACAGTAAAAAAAGTATCTCTGGCGATGGAGACATAGAAATAGGTATATTATTACTCTGTGGTAATAGAGAAAGATTTTTTTAAATGTCTGTCTGTTTGTCCGTGTGTCTGTTAGTACACGCTAATCTCCGGAAATACTGGACCCTAACCTGTAACCCTTTTTTTGTTATATAGCTGAGCCTGAGCAACATCTCTCTCTCATCTGAGCGTTTTCCCAGTTGCATTCTCAGTTGCAATGCTGAGAAGCCCGGGGTCCGCTTTCCGACTTTTTCTTCTCCACTTCGCACGGTCTTGAGCATCCTGGGTTGTAAGACGATTAGCACGCATATCATCCTTGACGACGTCAAGCCAGCACTTCTTGGGTCTACCACGCTTGCCGGGCCCCGGCGGAGGCGGCATGGCTATACATTTGTTTCCCACGTAACTTGCCGGCTTCCGCAAGACGTGACCGTACCAGCGAAGGCGGCTCTCTTGCAGTTTGTCTGCTATGTCACGGACATGAAGGCTGCCACGGATGCGGGTGTTTCTCACACGATCTCTTTGTGATACACCGCATATCCAGCGCAACATTTGCATTTCCGTGACACGCAGCTCCTGTTTGTGCCGCTCAAGCAAAGGCCACGCTTCACTCCCATATAAAAGAACAGGTCTAATGATGGATTTGTAGACCTGTCCCTTCAGCCTAACCGGCATTTTAGGGTCACAAATAACACCAGTCACCTCTCGCCACTTAGCCCATGCAGCAGATATATGGGCCTTGATGTCGGCATCGATGTCTCCGGATGCGTGAAGTACAGATCCCAAGTATTTGAACTGGTCCGTACGGTTGACCAAGTCTTCGCCTATGCGTACGGGTGGGGGATCTGTAGCATTGCAAGCCATGTATTCAGTCTTCGCCACATTTAGCTTCAGACCACCGTTTTCAAGCGACTCCCTCCACACATTTGCGCGTCGCACCAGTCTCCCTCTGTCCGCATCCGCCAGTGCGATATCGTCTGCGTACATGAGCAGCCACGGGGGTTGCTCGTGTGTGTCTCTGATGTTTTTAGAAACTTCGTCTAATATCACACTAAATAGGTAGGGACTGAGAACCGAGCCTTGATGAACCCCGACTGTAACGGGGAAGGATTTGGAGTCACCAACAGCAGTCCTAACTATGGACTCGGAATCGCGGTACATATCGCGGATTATGTCAATATAGATCTCTGGCACCCCTTTGGACCTCAGTGCCCACCAGATCATCTCTAGGGGAATACAGTCAAAGGCCTTCTCTATATCCAAGAACAGGAAATGGAGAGGCGTATTCTTTGCTCTGTATTTCTCCATGATGACTCTTAGGGCAAAGATAGGGTCCGTAGTGCCTATTCCGGGGCGAAATCCATATTGACACTCCGAGACTGCACTCTCCTGTCGGATCCGGGAGTCTATTATTCTCTCGAAGAGCTTCATGGTGTGGGACATGACCTTTATACCGCGGTAGTTGCTGCACTCTTGCACTGATCCCTTTCCTTTAAACACTGGAGTAATAATACTCAGCCTCCATTGGTCAGGGATTTTGCCGGTGAAGAGTATGCGGTTAAAAAGGTTTGTTAAGATGTCCACACCATTAGGACCCATAGCCTTCCAGGCTTCGATGGGCACTCCGTCGGCACCGACAGCTTTCCGGTCCTTCATGCAGCGAAGAGCTGAATGGACTTCCTCAGGCGTTATTGGTGGCACTAGTCCTTGATTGGGAGGGAGGTCCGGTGGCTGCACCTCTTTATGCTGCTGGTTCAGCAGCTCGTGAAAATACGAGCGCCATCTCTCCTTCACCGCAAGGTCTTCGCACAAAAGGTTGCCGTTAGGGTCTTTAACACAGCGGCACTTGGAGATATCCTGTGCTGCTTTGACCTGTCAGGCGGGGGCAACAAAACGATCGGTACTCTTAAAAAACAGGACGGCAGTTACTCCGCTAACACGGAAGAAATATGTGAAATACTATTAGAAACCCACTTTCCAGGCTGCCTTAAATACGACCACCTGGAAAAACCAGAGGACTCAACACATAATCCTACAGAACAAGACTGGAATTAAGCCCAGGAGATAGTTACATTAGACAGAGTAGAATGGGCTATAAACAGCTTCCAACCTTTCAAATCACCAGCCCCGGATGGCATTTTCCCTGGCCTCCTTAAATGGGGAGGAAAAGTCTTACTGGAACATTTAACTCACCTACTAACAGCCTGCCTAGCCCACAGGTACATTCCCCAGCAATGGCGGGAGGTTAAAGTAATATTCATACCAAAACCTGGAAAAACACACTACACAAATGCCAAATCATTCAGACCTTAAAGCCTTTCTTCCTTCCTTCTCAAGGTGTTGGAAAGATTATGTGACAGACACATTAGAGATACGGCATTAATCAAACATCCCTTACATCCCAAGCAACATGCCTATTGCACGGGAAAGTCAACAGAAACAGCGTTACATGAAGTTGTAACAATACTGGAAAATGCTATACACAGCAAACATCTGTGTCTAGGAACCTTCATCGACATAGAAGGAGCGTTCGATAAGACAAACTTTAATTGTATACAAGAGGCCCTTAATAGACATGAAGTGCCGGGCACTGTAACTGGCTGGATATCCAACATGTTGAAACTACGCAACATAAAACTAGACATGAGTGAAACCACAAAAGTAGTGGCAACCAGAGGGTGCCCACAAGGAGGGGTACTTTCACCCCTAATGTGGAGCTTAGTGGTAGATGATCTAATTACATCCCTAAACAAGAAACACTACTATACAGTAGGCTACGCTGATGACTTGGCCATACTCATACAAGGGAACTCGGCTAGCGTCGTGTGCAGCCTAACCAGAAGTGCATTACGCATTGTAGAGGAATGGTGTAACATACATGACCTCTCAGTAAATGCGAACAAAACAGAACTAGTCATGTTTACAAACAAAAGAGCCCTAGGCAACTACGAACCACCCAAGCTCTTTGGTACGACACTCACCTGCGCGCCATTTTGCGGTGGCGCCCTATCCCTATACTTGACTCTTTTATGCCTTTCCATTTTTTGATTTGGCTTTATTTTACGACCGGCCGCCTGCCTGACGTCAACCCTCCTTGGGAATGCTATTGTAGCACGAGCTTTTAGTGCTATGTTTCCTTTAGTCGCCTCTTACGACATCCACAGGAAGAGATGGAGTGGTCCTATTCTTACCCGGAAGCACACAGCCAAGCTGAGCCACTGAGCCTGAGCAACATATAAGGTATAAATGATTTTGGAAAATGGAACACCTGATTTAGAACTATAATGGTCCAGCTAAACTATAAGAAATATATATAAAAGCCTGCTGAGCATTTTTTAGAGATATAAAGTCCAAGCGAACGGAATCGCGGACTTCGGCTAGTCAATATTAAAGATTTTGTTTGCATTATTTTTGTAAAATAATTTGTTTTGGTAAGAAATTAGATATATAGTACCTAGGCGACTGAGCTTAGCTCGGTTATTACTATTTATTGTAGTATTTCAAATAAATATACTCGTAAGTAGATAGATACTTATTTTTTAACTAAACTGATGGTTAAACACTTACATATTTTTGCTTTCTTATATCATCATACACCATCTAGCAAATTTAGTAACTATTGAACTTGTAATATGTTTTTGATTCAATTCAACTTATATCAATTTGCACAATAATCAAAGCTGTAATTATGACTAGTGTCAATTGATTTATATAAAGTTGTATCACTAAACACCTATTTTGTCTTACTTATGTCGCAAGTTGAGTGTTTCTACTACAGATGAAGCGTTTTTCACCAAGGAAACCAACAAACATTTTACGTGTTTATAGAAATGAGCAAACTTAAATCAATATGCACGAATATCGACTTTCTAATTTACCGTTGTGTAAAGTGTGATAATTAAAGTTAAATTAATTTACACTATTAAAACTGAAAAAATACTTCGGTTCATTTTGTTGTAAACGCATTTGTATTATAATACACGAAAATAAATTAACGAAACCCTGAAAAACGCCTACTTACATTACTGTGCACCAACGCTAACTTTGGCATTTTAAGCCCTAGGACTATGGGAATAAGACAGAAAAATAGCAAATTTTTTTCTGATTCAGAATATGCAAAGATCTCAAAAGCGATCTAACTCGACTTAGATTCCTTTTCACTGGCAATACTAGGCAGGTGCCGTTTTGCTGTGTAAAATATACACGTAATTACTATTATATCGACACATATTCAGATTAATAAACATCGTATTATGTCTCGGTGTAGTCAAATCAGCATCTAATATAAATCGCACCGACATAAAAAATATCGATATCATATATCAGTACTTATAAGAAAACACATACATAACTTCAATGCAGAGAAGATTTATAACATATGCTTCTACGAGCGCCCTTGCCGGTGCCTTGCCTATAAGCGATATTTTTTTGGGAAGCTTATTATTTTTTGTACAAAAATTCAATATATATTTCAGTTTTGTATCCCATTTAGAATAGGACTTCTCCACCTTTTTCTGAGAATGACACAAAAGGCGACTGACGGACAAAGCTTAAAATCTCATACAAAAATGACATATTCAGAGAACTGACTGTGGATGTAGAGCGCTTCTAAAATCAAGTCATAAATTTTCTTTTATCTTTTTTTATTTCTGGCCCGTTTTTTCATTCCAATTTAATCTAGAGTTATCTAGAAACTTCTTACAAAACTTCAAAAACACTATACATGATTGTGATTTGAACCTGGGGTTTATGGATTCACAGTCCAACACCAAGACTGCAAGGCCAATCGTGTGATGACGTGAGTGACGAAATTTCCCTTTAGATGAATTCTAGTTTGAATTTGTGACGTTGACATTGTCATTATCACTTATCGTCCTACGCGACAATATTTTATGCAATATATGACATGAATTTTTCCATTATGCACACTATAATGTGATTATAAATAATAAACTAGCTTTTCGGGCGCTGCGCGGGCTGCAAGCAGCCCGCGGTTTTTCGTGCGGCTGTTGAGGTGGGCTAAAGAACATGTCCAGTTGAGAAAATGGGTAAAAACTGCAGTCAGTAAAGGAAACATCAAAATATGTGTGGGGGCGGCCATCTTGGATCGAAAATATGATTCCAGTTCGAAGTTCCGCGGGGTGTTTTACCCCCACATGCAAAATTTCAGACCTCTACGAAGTCCTAGTGAGACGTTATAAACGAAATAAGTTAAATTTTCTAAAATCCAGACGCCATATTGGATTCCAAAAAAAATATTGAATTTGGGTTTTTGGGGTCAAATTACAATAAATTTTCAGCCAAATCGCAAGCAGTTGACTTTCGGAGGTCATCTTGGATTTCCAAATAAAAAAAAAAAAACGCTGCGCTTTGTGATAGTGGCTCGGGCTTCGCCCTCGCCCGCAGCTCGCCCTTCGGGCTCGCATCACTCGGCCTACGGCCTCGTGAATATTACTTGTAGGGGTGGTGTCAAAGGGGGGGGAGGGGGAGCTCGGGCTTTGCCCTCGCTCCACAGCTCGGCCGTCGGCCTCAGGCTTCGCCAAGTTACTTGGGGGGCCGTTTGTATGAAATTTTTTATGGGGGGGAATGTCCATGTATGGCGGCCATCTTGAATTTCGAAAAAAAAAAACAAATGACGGTCGTCAAATTGCTTATAATCTTCTACATTATGGAAAAAAAATCACACCCCTAACCCCAACCGTTTTTGCAGGCCGTTACCCCTTCCACATCAGGTTTCTGCATATCTTCAGATGTCAGATTTTTCTGGAACTCACTGGAGCACTCTCTATACGACCACACATCAACCTAAACCCCTCCTACCCTGCAACCAGGGACGTGCATTACCGATTATTGCAGGATAGACTAATTGTGGGGCCTTTGCCCAACAGTGGGACATAAAAAAACTCTCTGACTGAACTGACCCTATTAGTGTGTTTACATCCCGAGAGCCACATAAACGCGTCATATTGTTTAATACAATTAAATGTTCTTTTTAGCTTACCGCTTGTTTGAATGAAATCAAAAATAGGCTGGCATCGGCCATTTATGATTATTGCTCTTTCAAAATTTAGCAATCAAACACCTGGCGCACAACTTTTACATGTAAACTTTCCATTGCATTAAAGCGGTAATAAAGTTTTTCTCCTAATTTAATTTAATATCGCAAACAAAACACAGTTCAGAGCAGATCGTAATCATTTGTAATGCAACAATGCAAATAATTATCAGTGGACAAGAAAAAATATCAAAAATATCTCAGTGGACAAGAAAAAATATCAAATATATATGACTAACACAAAAGTTTACGTAATTTCATTTTATTCTCGAACATCTTCCGCGTATTTAAATTGGTATCGTAACACAAGCGAGAACCAATAACTTTCTATTTTTCATCACGGAATACTTTAGGGAACAAATGAAAAGGCTCGAAATCGATATCATTCCTTATTGGTCAAAAGTGAAAAGAGATAAAAAACGTTGATTATTGAGATAGAACTAGCTTAAAGATAAGGGCCATTTTTGAAAATAAGCGTTTCACTAACATAATGGTTTTTTCCATACAAAAATTAGCTTTGTTTATGACTGACGCGTTTTAAAAATGGCATGCATCAGCTCTTGTCTTAGATATTGGTTATGTGTGCGGAAATTTTGCGTGTGTGTGCGTCGATGAAATACGTAGACGATCAGACTACAGACGCAAATTCCTATCAGTGCACTGTGAATGTGTGTAAATCGAGACACTATGGAGTATTGTCTTCTAGGTAGCTGCCTAGAGTACTGCGTATATATATATATACGTATACCTACCCTAAGTAAGCGAGTACGTAGCACACGTAGCCAGCATATTGCGCAATGGACAGGAAAGCGCGCGTTTATTTGAAAATAGGGCCTATTATAATTTATTAGGCATATATTAGGGAACCTCCAGGTAGACAATGTCTTTGAGTCTCTATGGAAAGCACGTGCCTGCCTGCAACAGGGTCAGTCAGTCAGTGGTAAATAAATAAATAATAAGTATATAGGGACAAATTACACTGATTGAGCTAGCCCCAAAGTAAGTTCGAGACTTGTGTTATGGGATACTAACTCAACGATACTATATTAAGATAAAATCCAAGACCCAAGACAATTTTAAAAAGGTCCTTTTCCAACTTGCCCTGACCGGGGATCGAACCCGGGACCTATGGGTGGCGGACCAGCATGGTGACTACTACGCCACGGAGGTTGTCGCGTTATTGCTCTAAAAGAAAACATAAAATACATAATTTGAACAGGTTTTTTTGCTGAAGTTCAGAAGAAAACATATGAATGAGCAATGTGTGAGTCTAACTTAATCTACTTGTATAACGAGGTCGCAAACAGTCCATACTGCAGCACGATACCATCTTTCCAAGGTATGAAATGTTCACAATAATAGATAGATAGATAGATAGAAGATAATAAAAATCCAATTTTCGTGTGACACAATATAAGCCAGGTTTACAAGACGCTTTCGGCGGCACGAGACAATAGCGAGACTGTCTCCGATCAGGCTGCTTGAAACAGGCAAATCTCAACCTTATTACATTGACATAATGATTATTGAAAGTTGTCATCAGAGTTGTCGGTAAAAGTATCGCAAGTTTAATGGTTTTACCCCATCTCAAAAAATGCTTTCCGTACAATGATTTAGAATAAGTACAATTTCCGTGCATGTCTAACGCGCCTGAAGAAGTTTTCACTTCAAAAAAACTTATAAATATACGTTCGAAACACATTCAACGTACCTATTTCTTGTTTCAGCTTACGAAGTGGAGTATGATGACGTTCAGAAATGGTCGAAAATTGACATTGCTGTAGTTAAAGTAGAATCTCCATATCGTTTTGGGGAATTTGATAACCATCTATGTGGATTTATTCAGCCCATAGACATAAACTACGATCCAAAATATCAAAGAGCTAAAATTGACGCACAAGCATACGGGTCGAGTCTACAATTCAAATTTCAAGAAGTACTTCCTCTATTTTTTTGATACTCTATCATTAATCTATATCTCCTTTAAGAATCACGGGTCTTTTCAACCTGTTCCTTGAGAGGCTTGCGTGGAGACCCAACACGCAGAGGCCTTTCGGAGAAGTTGATGTTATGTTACGCTCGCGCTAAAACGCATTCATTATTAATTTTTAGGGTTCCGTAGCCAAATGGCAAAAACGGAACCCTTATAGATTCGTCATGTCTGTCTGTCCGTCCGTATGTCACAGCCACTTTTTTCCGAAACTATAAGACCTATACTGTTGAAACTTGGTAAGTAGATGTATTCTGTGAACCGCATTAAGATTTTACGCCCATACCTGTGGGGTATCTATGAATAGGTCTTCAAAAATGATATTGAGGTTTCTAATATATATTTTTTCTAAACTGAATAGTTTACGCGGGAGACACTTCCAAGGTGGAAAAATGTGTGCCCCCCTGTAACTTCTAAAATAAGAGAATAATAAAACTAAAAAAATATATGATGCAAACTACTAGCGAAAATTGGTTTGAACGAGATCTAGTGACTAGTTTTTTTTTAATACGTCATAAATCATAAACCGCAAATTACCTTTCATTCAATCAACTCAAATGGAAAAATAGAAAAAAAAACATACAACAAGACTTGTATTATGTTACTTGCTGCTACGAAACCCTTCATGGGCGAGTCCGACTCGCACTTGGACACTTTTATTATGACCGAGCGAGCGAAGCGAGCAAGGTCTACAATTTAAGTTGGGGCGAAAAAAACATTGTTTGTATGTATCTATGTATGTTCTACAATAACTCTCTAACAGTTGAACTAATTTTGATGATATTAAGAATGAGTGTCTACTAATCATAGAATTTTTAAGTTCGTTTAGCATCAAAATCGGTTTAGCCGTTTCTGAGATAAACGCATTTTGGTGAAAATGCTTATTGGTCTATAACTTCCGAACCGTTAATCAGATTGGGGTGAAACTTGTCATGTCACGAGATGGTATTACTATAGGTATTTAACCGAATAAAATATTTTTGGTCAATAAGCAATTCTTTGAGGAAAAGTAAACTCAAAGAAATTATTTCTATACGACATTATTAGCTTATGTGCGTTGTAGAAATGGATTAAATGAAACAGCACCATCTAGCGGATTCTTGAAGAATTAATAGGCATGTTATTTGGGGCATACCAAGATGTTATTAAACTGATTTTTTAACCACTACTGTTTGATTACTGATTAGTGACTGTATAATGCTGTCTATAGGAAATTTAAAATCCAAAGTCAATTCATCATCATTATACATGATGATGAATTGACTTTGGATTTTAAATTTCCTATGTAACTTATGTAAGATTGCTATATACCTATTTGCAGGCGATCTCGTGCCTTGAGTTCATTCAAATGACGATAACTTTTTTTAAGAGAGTGCCTCCGCTGCCGGTGCCAGCTCTTAAAAATATCATTATTGAGAACCGGCGGTTATACTGCCGGCAGCCGAGATTTAAAACACCGGCTGCCGGCGCCAGCACTCAAAACTTGCCGTGAAGTGTAGGTTAGATTCGTAAGGTTTCCTGTGACCAAAACACGAGCGAGCGAGCGAAACGAGCCAGCGGCTCAAGCTAAGGGCGAAAGTAACATACACACACAGATCGTGTTATACCAGCGCCGGCAGCCAATTCGGCAACCAGCGCCTGCAGCGGAGGCACTCGAACTATTCCCTGAACGCTTTAAGCGCTTGCACTCAATTCGTGAGCACGCTGTGGAGGTTCGAGAGGAAGAATCTTTACCAGAACACGGATCCCGTTTCACCTATGATCCGATCGCGGAAGACTGGCCAAGTTTTATGCTCACGTACACAATTTTCATTGACACTTGCCTGGGCAGTAACTGTGCACAAATCCCAAGGACTTTGAATAAAGAGGTCGTAGATATTGGCCTTAAAGAGTTGGCGACCGGGTGTATAATCGTACATACGTTGCTCTTTCAAGTTCCAAACGTCTTACGGATATAGTATTTGATCCAGGTCTTGATATAATTTATTTGGAAAAAATTAAAAAAAATGAACTTACCAGCTCAGAATAAAAGAAGAAAGAAGGTTGGAAAAACTAAAAAAAAAAACAGTTTTACTGGATATTAAAATTCATTATAATCTGGGGGCACGGGAGTGCCCCCGCCAAGACGAGCCAAGCGGAGCGCAAGGGCACTACCTACGTTTTCTTGAAATGTTTCGTCGTTTTTTTGAACTCTGATAACTTTGGTTTGAATAATGCTAAATAGCTGAAAATTTCGAGATATAATGACATTAATACAATCATTAAACACACAAAATTTGAATGTCGTAGCTTTTATACTTTAGATTTTATTAATGTCTGAAAATCCCCAATTTTTCACTGATTCACTCACTGACTCACTTACTGATCATCAAAATTCGGTAAGCTAATATTACTACAAAAACAACAAAAATATTTAAAAACCAAACCTAACCTAATCTATCCCTTCGGAATAGGAGGTGGAAGTTTGTAGACGTGTGGCTTGGCCGTTTTATTTCACACACGATGAACGAATGCCTATGAAATCTTCGTAGACGGTACCAAAACGGCCAAGCATCACGTTCTGACTAAAATGTAGAGTATTTTTTTTTTATGTTATAAGTCGGCAAACGAGCAAGCGAGCCTCCTGATGGTAAAAGGTCATCGCTGCCCATGGACACATACAACACCGGAGGTGCCGTCTATGCGTTGCCGGCCTTTTAGAGTCCTATTAACACACCTTTTGAAGAACCCCATGTTGTAGCGCAAAGGAAACACCTCAGCTGGAAGCTTATTCCACATCTGACACGTCCTGGGGAAAAATGAACGTGATGCCCTAGTGGTTTTTGGATACCAGGCGTCTAAGATATGGGGGTGAGCTCGTCTCTCTCTGTGACGCGAGGTGCGGTGGTAAAATCGTGACGGTGGCACCAAATCGAAAAGTTCCTCAGAACACTCCCCGTTGTAGAGACGATAGAACATAAAGACAACATAAAGAGCCCACGTCTCTCTGGTGTCTTAGTGTTTCTAATCTGTCTGTAAGTTTGGGATCGTCGACAATACGAACAACCCGACGTTGGATCGAGTCAAGTGGAAGGAGTTGGTATTCTGGTGCTCCAGCCCAGAGAAACGAGCAGTACTCCATGTGTGGTCGGACTTGGGCTTTGTAAAGTAAAAGCCTGTGACCCGGTAAGTAAAGTACTTCTTCGCTCTGTTGAGCACACCAAGTTTTTTAGACGCCAGTTTGGCCTTATTCTCCAAATGACCCCGGTATTGGACTTCGCTCGATATTTCGACACCTAGGATCCCAATACTTTTAGAGATCGTTAGGGGAGTGTTCTGAAATTGAGGCGCTACAGTAAAAGGGGTTTTCTTGGCAGAAAATGCGCAAACTTGTGTCTTAGAAGGGTTAAAGGAGACTAAATTCTCACCACCCCATTCGGAGACTTTCTCGAGGGTGGAATCAATCTCAGACACAAGCTTAGTTCTGCTCTCTACAACGGTTGCTGGGGTCATTTTCGCCCGACCATTGTAATGTGCATCGCTCGTACTGTCATCTGCATAACAATGAATGTTACCAGAAAGTAACATGTCATTGATATGCAGAAGGAACAAAGTAGGGGATAACACAGAACCCTGGGGAACGCCAGCATTGATTAGCATAGTTTTAGAGCATAGGCCGTCTACAACGACTTGTATGCTACGCCCAGATAAGAAGCTGGCGATCCAAGTGCATAACCCTTTGGACAGCCCATAGGATGGTAACTTCGATAGAAGTGCCTTATGCCAAACCCGATTGAAGGCCTTGGTGATGTCTATGTGATGTGTATGTGAAGTTAGGCCTGGTAAAGTAAGGGCGCATAGATCAAGAATCTTGGCTCTACATAAGATCTGACCACTTTTTTTTTCATAAATTTTGATTAAGGTGTAGTGTAGAGCGTGTAGTCTTTAGAACTTGGCTTTATACGAGATCTGATAACTTTTTCACAGGGTAAGCTATGTAGACTCGTCTTGGCAACATTTTTGCATGAAAATATTTTTGGTGGGATTCTATTTTGGTATAATAATCGCGAGGTCTAAGTTCGCAGCGAACCACTAGTTAAAATAAAATTTAGAAAAAAAATATTTTTTACCGTATCTAGCTCCCATACATGTAAAATGGGAGTTTTTTTTTTCCATGACTAACATATCGTGTGAGTTATCGTTGAATAGGTCTCAAATATATTGTTTGTTTGTTTGAACTCTTTATTGCACATTAAATATAACTACTTAAGATACAAATCGG
Organism: Acrobasis consociella; assembly: GCA_963555685.1. Classification (NCBI taxonomy): domain Eukaryota; kingdom Metazoa; phylum Arthropoda; class Insecta; order Lepidoptera; family Pyralidae; genus Acrobasis; species Acrobasis consociella. The sequence goes on from OY743127.1 coordinate 7,556,833, forward strand.
AGTGGAAAAAAATATTATCGGAGGTCAAAACTCACTTTGGGTTGCTGCACCATCCAAGTAAGTAAGTAAGATACAAATCATATTCATTAAATATAAAATGTACAACGCCAACAAGGAATTTCTTCCAGCCAACCAAGCATCTGAAAAAACAGGAAGGGAGCATCTGGGTAGTCGTGCAACAAAAACCTAACAATAATAAATACTTAACACATATTATAAACTAATATAAATACCAATAATACCTATACAAAATACGTATAAATACGTATACATATACATACATTTAAAACAATAATGGAAGGAAAAATAGAAGGAAAGAGAGGAGTAGGAAAACCCAGAAGAAAATTTATAGACCAAATAAAAGAAAAATTAAACGTGAAAACACATAAAGAGGTTAAGAACTTAGCGGAAGGTAGAGAGACATGGAAAGCACTCCACCGACATGAGCCCAGCTCTTATAAATATAAGAAGAAGAAGAGAAGATACATACATAAATATAAATTGCTCAATTGTCTGAAGAATCGGAGTAAAATTTTCCAACATGAGATTTAAGAGAATTAGCAGAGAATGCCACAGAAGTAAATTCCACAATTGTGCCGCATGCACAGTAAACGACTTGGAGAATAGGGTTGTTAACGGCTATCAATTGCGCAAAAAGAGAACTTGTCATGAAGATATTTTGGAAAGGAAGATTTATAAAGTACGTTAAATAGCAATGAAAGGTTAGGTACGTTGCGGCGATGTCTGTGTGGTATCCAGTGAAGCTCTTAAACATGGTCGAACTTGCGAAGACCGACTATATAACGAATAGCTTGATTTTGCAGCCGTTCTAACATGTCTAATTGTTCCTCGGTAACATATAGAAAGCCACATCGGCATAGTCAAAAATAATCATAGAAATGAGGAGAGACTGGGCAAGAAGAATCTTAGTTTCGGTAGGTAAAAAGTTCTGTGACCTACGAAGCGAATGTAAGGAAGCATACATTACATCTTACGGCTAATCTAATTAATGTGAGGCATCCAAGACAGGGTCTGGTCCTAGATGCTCCCCCAGTCTGAATAACTGTCATTGAGTTTGACCAATTTTTTGCGTCCCGTCAGGTAAGAGCAAAACCAAACAAGAGAGTTAGAAGAAAAATTTAAAGAACGTAACATTTCAATAAATATGGTATATATAGTATTGAAAGTACTAGTGAAGTCTAAAAGAACAAGGATGGTGAGCTCTTTACCATCAATATTCTAATGACTATCATGTGTGATTTAGACGAGCGTAGAAGTTGTACTATTTATTACTAGTTTTAAAACCTGATTGAAAAGGACTCAATAAGCTATAACGTGAGATGTGACTAGTTAATTGTTGATTAACATGAAGTTCTATAATTTTAGATAACAACGAGAGGATAAAAATGGGACGTAGATGGGAAGGACAAGATGGGTTGGGTTTTTTAGGAAGTGGAATTATGTGGCCATATTTCCGCAAGCTTGGGAACACATCAATGGAAAGGGAATTGTTTATATATAATATTTTTAGGGTTAAATCATATTTACAGAAATATTGTCATTGCCAAAAGCTTTTGACTTGATTGATTTAATGTATCATTTAATGTAAGCACAACTGTGGAGAATCACAAGCAGGTCGATCAGCCAGACGGGCCAAGGTGGCCTCCTTCATCCCAGGAGAAAAACGAGTAGGAGAATCCCAAAATATTTGTTTAACTCATTAACATCCATTAGATTCTCATTCTGGGATCTTTGTTTGCCTAGCCCCAATCCTTTTAAGAAATTCCAAAGTTTATGCGGGGGGCAGCTCTCCACATTATCTCTCATATACTTGCGCTTGGCCTCACGAATGTTTTGTTACATAGGTTAGAATCGATTCTCGTCTGACGGGCACTGACGCATTCTTAATTTAGCTCTGTCCCTCCTTGCCATAAGAACTTTAATATCGGAGGAGAGCCATGGGGCTGGTTGATGCTTAATCCGTATGGAGCGTAATGGCGCATGTTTGTTAAAGAGACCTAAAATAATGTCATTAAAATGACTAACTTTTGCGTCTACATCAGAAGCAGCCAAGACAGAACTCCAATCGGAAGCAGATAAATCAGCTTTGAAGCGCTCTTCATCTATGGCCTTAAGGTTACGAACTAACACCAATCTACGTTGGCGCTTAGGAGAACGCAATATAAAAGAGGCATAAATAATAAGAAAAAGAGAAGGAAATGTGTAGCACTGAGAGAAAGAATATGAAGATCCAGAGATTGAATAAGAGAAAGAAGAGAAGAAAACCGAGAATCATTTTTAATGAGACAGGTGTTGAAACAGGTGTTGTATCCTTGTAAATTCCATTTTATTTTTTATATTAGGTTTTATAGTACAAATTTTCGTTAGAGTCAAGTGTCTTCCTCCCCCTTAGCAGATAAAGGAGATAGGGGGGGGGGGGACACTTGACTTTAACAAAAATAAGGACACGTAAAAAAATTCACGGCAGTGGTATGAATAACGAAAATTAAAGAAAAAAGCAGTAGCACTCCAGGAGTGCTGACAGAAGTGAAAACTCGAACAATAATTGTCAGGAGTCAGGACTCTCGTAGCGGTAATATTTAAAATGTATGTCACCAACTGTGACGTCACAATCCTTAGTTATGGTAAGTATATAATATGTTTCTTGTATTTGGTTGCGCGTGCTTTCTACGCCACATTCTTCAATAAATAAGGTATTGTATTTGGTATATAATATATACTGGTTGAATTTTATTGCTTCCGCTCTTTCGTCTTCTATCTGGATTGATATTTGTAAACAGCTGTTAATATTAGCATTAAATCTCATCAATTCTTTCATACATTTATCGACTGTTCTTCATTTTCTGGACATAGGAAATATGCTTCGTCTACTTCCTGACATGGCTGTGTAAGCGATATGAATTTTAAACCTTTTACTAAAAGGTAAGGACATTTAGGAATTATAATAACGGTTTGTTTAAGGTAGGGATTATATATAGGTAAAGGATACAATTTAAAAAAGGTATACTGTTCTGTACCAACGAGTGAAACCTCTAAGAGAAATACAATTTTTTCTAATTTAATATAGGCTTTTATAACAATAGAGCTTTCTATCTTAACTAAATTATAGGATACAGGTTTATGTATTAGTCTATCTGTTTTATTTATTTTTTCTAACAATTTTAATAATTCGTTAGATTCTATTATAGACTGGTGTAAAGTTCATATTTTACTAAAAGCTAGAGCTGTTTCAATTTCATTTAATTTAATATATATTGTTTGAAAATTATGAATGTACATATGGTATATAGTTATAATTTGTGATTAGATTGACTGCTTATTTTCTTTAGTCTGTAATGTCTTTAAATTATCTTCAATTTTTTTAAGCCTTTTACTTAACTGTATAAAATTGTAATTTATATTTTTTTTAAGTTTGTTAACATTATCAAATCCTATTACATTATCTTCTAAATCCATATATAATAAACTTAAATTTAAAGTCTTTACAATTGTCCAGGTATCATGCTCTATCAAGGCTGTACCTTCTTTTATGGCAAGCAGACCAGGATTGTTGTCAATGCATTGGAGCTGAAGGCCCTGGCTGGTCTTCATCAGAATCAGCATCATCAGAACGGACCTGTGGGGGACGTTTGATGTTTTTAATTGGTGTCCTAGTTATTCTAGAACCTATTTTTACGGAAACCATATTACGATCTGGTTTACTACAAATTGTCGCCTTTTTATAACGTGGTTTATCCTTTCCTTTTCTTATATTTATATCTTTTACATAAACTATTTCTCCTATTTGGAATTCTAGATTAGTTCTCTCTTCTTTCTTTCTTTATTTTTTATCTCTATCATTTTATTGGATATGTATTTATACAGAAATTAAGTACGCTTAGCATGATCTTTAAGTAGTTCACTAACATATTGTTTTTCATAATCTATATCAAAAATACTGTTACATGAGGTATGTCCGAACACTACTTCAAAAGGTGTGAGGCCAGTTACTGTAGTAGAATGTATAGTATGACTAGCTGACCCGGCAGACTTCGTACTGCCAAATATAGCCTGTCAAAATGTACGTTTGTATGGAAAAAAAGAAAAGGGCTGTTTTTAGGGTTTTTCCGGCAATTATTCGATTTTTTATCGCCGTAAAAACCATCTTTGAATTTCAACGAACATTTTAAAAAAAGAATTGGCCAAATTGGTCCAGGCGTTGTTGAGTTATGCGTTTACCAACACATTTTGCGATTCATTTTTATATCATAAATTATAGGACATTATGGAATATGACATAATAGAAGCTACATCTGTACATTTTTGTTCATAGTTTGCTAGACGATATATCTCTATTAAGGTAGAGAGAAATCTCTCTATCATCCCGGTAGAGTTAGGGTTATTAGGTGTTGTAATATGTAAGTCTATTTTATATAGAGTCATGATCAAATTCCTTTATTAATGTATTATTAAATTCTAATCCAGGATCACTGGTTATTTTACGTGGGGTTCCATATATAGAAAAATAATAAATTAAAGCTCTAACTATGTACTTCTGGTGTTGATCTGTTTTCTACTTTAATAGCTTGACCTAGCTTGCTGAATGCATCTACTATGGCAAGATAATATACATGATCTATGATGAAAAGATCTATAAACAATTCTTGAAAAGGAGCACTTTGGGTTTGAGTTAATTGTAATTTGGGTTTAATTGGCTTTCTGTCATATTTAAAACTAAGTTACATCTAAAAACCAATGATGCCACTATTGTCAGTAGAGAGATTGCAATAAAAAAAGGTATTTACCAGGGAGATTCTTTGAGCCCTATGTGGTTCTGTCTGGCCTTGAATCCCTTATCATTTATACTTAATAAGCAAAACAAAGGCTATCGCTTAAAACCTAATAATCCACAGACTGCAATATCCCATCTCATTTATATGGATGATATTAAATTATACACTAGCAACAAAAAAGACATGAAACAACTTATTGACATAACATCCAAATTTAGTACAGACATTAAAATGAAATTCGGGATAGAGAAGTGCAAAACGTTAAATATTAAAAAAGGGAAAGTTTTAGCTGGAGATTATACGGTCGATAATGAAGTAATAAAAGCAATGGAACCGGAAGAACTATATAAGTATTTAGGTTATCAACAGTCAACTCAATTAGACCATACATCGATCAAATCCTTGCTGACTATAGAATATAAAAATAGAGTAACCATTCTTAGCAAGAGCCAGTTAACAGGAAAATCTCTTATCAAAGCAATTAATACATATGCGATACTTATATTGACATACTCATTTGGAATAATTAAATGGAGCAAAACAGATATCAATAACTTAGAAATTAAAACTCGTACAATTCTTACCAAATATAATCATTTACACCCAAAATCTGCCATATAAAGAATGACCATTAAGCGTGCTAAAGGAGGTAGGGGTTTGATCGATATCCAGGTTCTATGGCAAAAACAAATAAACTCTCTCCAATTTTTCTTTAGGCACAAAGCTGAAACAAGTAAATTGCACAACATTATAGTTGAACATGATAACATACTTACACCCTTAAACCTATCAAATGCTGCAATAGATAATCTAAATAGTGATCTCTTTGAACCTGAGAAACGAAAAATAGACCAATGGAAATCAAAAGTTCTTCTTGGTCGACATGTACATGATCTTGAACAAGCTATTATTGATCTTGAAGCCTCAAACAAATGTCTGACTCATAGTAATATCTTTCCCGAAACTGAAGGCTTTATAATAGCTATTCAAGATCAAGTAATTAATACCCGAAACTATCGCAAATAGATTATAAAGGAGCCCTCTGTTGTAGATGATAGATGCCGTAAATGCCGTACACACCCTGAAACTATTCAACATATCACAGGAGCCTGCTCAAATCTAACCCAAACCGATTACACCCATAGACACAACCAAATCGCAAATATCGTTCATCAAAAACTCGCTATTAAACACAAACTGATTCCCAACAAGCCACACCGTACTATAATTATAAACCAGATCCAGTAATAGAAACAAATGAATACAAATTATATTATGACCGCGCTATACTAACAGATAAAACCATACATTATAATAGACCTGATATAGTATTACAGGATAAAGTAAAGAAAATAGCATATATTATAGATATAGCAGTTCCCAACAACCATAACCTATCAAAAACCATAACAGAAAAAATTAATAAATATACAGATCTAAAAGAAGAAATAGGAAGGATATGGCGAGTAGACAAAGTATATATAGTACCTATAGTTCTGTCTTCTACAGGAGTTATCCCAAATCACTTACACAACAGTTTAAAACTTTTGGACTTATCACCACACACATATATTAATATGCAAAAAGCTGCAATTTTAAACACATGCAGAACAGTTAGAAAATTCATGCAGGGTGTTGAGACTCCGGACAGTACAGAGACCCTTAATTAATCGCTCAATAACTGCTACATCACTTGGCATATGCCCGTGTTTGTAGCTTACGATTACCAGCTACCATGCTGAGAAGAGAAGACTCTATAAAAAATAATCAATGAAGCTATAATGAGAGCATATTATCGTATAACACATTTAGGTACAAATCAAACTACTTACAGGAAGCCACTTCATGAAAGTTTTGTAAATATGTTCCCCTCTTTAGCCCACATAAGTGAGCAAAGAGTTGCCGACCAACGAAGGTTAATTGTAAAAAGTAAGTAGATCAGTGATAGTAGATTAAAGATGATAGAACAGGAAGTTTCCCAAGAATTAGCAATTAACCAAATGAGTAATAACAATATCATAGACCAACCTAATTATGACATTGGCACGCAAATTTTTAGTAGCATAGATTTGATAACGACAGAGGAAACTAGATCACCATCAACAGAACCAGCTACACGCCCTGATATTGACGACTTATTTCAACAAGCCTATGACTTCTACAAAGATATAGAACCGACAGACAGGACTTACATACCCAAACAAAAATCATCCCGAAAGCTATCCATAATAATTGACTATATCAATAAAGTACTTTTACCTAAAAAAGTAAACAAAGAGTCTAACTTTAATACATTACAAACTTCTATATATTGTGCAGCATGGACCGCGGCAAAAGCTAATGGTGCAAAAATTATATTAGGAACTAGAGAATTGTCAAATCGCTTAAGCAATGTAAACAAACCGAATTGGCAACGGAGATTAGAAAATAGATTACAAGACATACGAAAGAAAATAGCTAAAGTAACACAATATATACACGGAAATAGAAGCAGAAAACTGTGTAGAGAAGTAAATGATATAACCCAGCAATATAAAATCCATTCAACACATGAAGCACCAAACACGCGTATCTCACATACACTTGACACACTGAAACAAAAGCTTTCTGTCTTATCAGGACGTCTACAAAGATACAATAAATGTACACTGCGAAAGCAACAAAACACCCAATTCAAACATAATGAAAAACAATTTTACCATAACGTTAGGCAAGCAACTACCAACATTCAAGAAAACACTAATAATTCTGACAACAACCCTAATCCAGACGATCTACACCAATTTTGGTCAAGTATATGGGAACAACCTACACAACACAACGCAACTGCAGAGTGGATAGGAACCGAAACAAATGAAAATGACACAAAAACACAGCCTATGGCATTTGACTTCATTACACCTGATATGTTTCAAAAAATACTAACATTAGTAAAGAAAAAATACTAACTTTACTAACTATTAGTAAAGATATTAAGATGGAATTTGGCTTAGATAAATGCAGAACCAACTCGAGCAGAGCTGGACAAAACTATCAACACCAATACACCTTAGAAACTGGACAGCATATAGAACCCCTCGATGAACACAGCACATACAAGTATTTAGGTTTTAACCAATCTCTACAAATAAATCATAAAGATATAAAATTAAAACTAACCCAACAATTTCGTCACCGTCTAAATGTAGTCCTGAAATCTCACCTTTATGCCGGAAATACAGTCAAAGCAATAAATACGTTCGCAATACCAGTACTTACCTATTCTTTTGGAATTATAAATTGGACAAAAGCAGAACTCAAATCTCTCCAACGAACCATTAACACCAGTATGACCACACACCGCAAACACCATCCTAGATCTTGCATCCAGAGACTGACCTTACCTCGAAAAGAAGGAGGCAGAGGACTTATTGACATAATGAACCTGCACAATAAACAAATCACAACTTTACGACATTACTTTTACAATAGACAGGATAAATCTTCATTACATAGAGCAATAGTTTGCAATGATCATAAATTTACACCCTTAAACTTGCACAGTACAACTCCACAATTAAATGAAAATCTAGTAGACAATAAAGTAAAGATTGCGGAATGGGCTAGAAAGTCTTTGCACGGGAGACACCACCAAGATTTATGCCAACCGAATGTCGACAGAGAAGCGTCGAACGCATGGCTTAATCGGGGTGAGCTGTTCCCAGAGAATGAAGGCTTCATTTAAGCAATAAAAGATCAAGTCATCGAAACAAAAAATTATCAAAGGTACATTATGAAGCAACCGGTATCAGACTCATGTAGGAAGTGTAATAGTGCATCTGAAACCATCCAACATATTACCGGAGCATGTAAATCAATAGCCCAGACTGATTACAAACACAGGCACGACCAAGTCGCTAACATCATCCACCAAGATCTGGCCCATCAATTTAATCTAGTACAATCTACTAAACCATATTATAAATACAGCCCCGAAACAGTTTTAGAAAATTCAACAATCAAGTTATACTTTGACCGAGCCATCCTGACTGCCCGCACAGTTCATTATAATAGACCGGACATAACACTGGTAAACAAAATAGACAAAACTGCTTTCCTAATAGATATTGCAATTCCAAACACCCATAATCTCCAAAGCACAATAGCCGAAAAACTGTCTAAATACACAGAGCTCAAAGATGAAATAACCAGACTCTGGCATCTTCATAAAGTCACAATAGTCCCTATAGTTCTTTCCACAACAGGAGTAATACCAAAACAGCTTCATACTTCGCTGCAAACACTTAAACTATCACCTCACACCTACATGCTCTTACAGAAGGCAGCCATACTTAATACCTGCCGTCTCGTCAGAAAATTTTTACAAACTGATTTCACCGCACTTAGAGCCACACATTCTTCAATTGTCACAACAGACCAGCATCCATCTCTCCCACAGCATATATCAAGCTCTCCACGTGTAGGTAATAACTCCTTACTTGAATCACAAGACTTTCCCGTCTAATTATTGTTCCTTTGATTTTCACTTGGCTTTGGCCCGTGAACATCAACAAAACCGGTTCCAGAAAACCGAGAATAAAATATATAAATAATAATAATAATAAAAGAGAGATTAAAATGAAAAGAACAAAAAATAATAACACTGGTTAACGAATTTTAAGGTTTTGTTAATCCATGAAATGAGTTGTGCTAATTGCGAAAGAATACCTCTAAACATACATTTTGATGTAAGTTTTAAGGTCGAGTTAGCTCGCGTTTTTTGTGGAATCAAATAAAAATATTTTGACTTAAGATAACATTATATTCATAAATCGCATATTATAAAATTTAAAAATGAGTTAATATTTTGCTTTTCCGTTTATAAATAATATCTACAGCCTTTCTCTTCAACGTCAAGCAGTAGTCTGCTAACATAGCAGGACTCCATTTGCCCTGATATCGCTGTTCCATGCCTGAAATATCCTGGTGAAAACGTTCACCAGGTTCGTCGCTAACATCTTCCATATTTTCAGGACAAAAATCCAAATGTGAGTCGAGAATGTGTATTTTGAGGGACATTTTGCAACCGAGAGCGTACAATGCTTGGATCATATTCTTAACCAGGTTTTCATAGTCTTCAGAATTTTTTTTACCCAAAAAATTTTGAAAAACTTTTATCATGGATGTCCAGGCCTGTTTTTCCTTGCTATTCAATGTGCTTTCAAAAGTCTTGTCATTCATTAATTCTTTTATTTGAGGTCCTATGAAAATTCCTTCTTTTAACTTGGCATCTGTCATTTGTGTAAACTTTTTTTTTAAATATTGAAAAGCTTGACCTCCGCGATTCAGTGCTTTTACGAAGTTTTTCATCAATCCTAATTTTATATGCAGAGGTGGTATAATAATATTTTCTTTTTGCACTAAAGGTGGATAAAAACATAATGTATTAAATCTAGTAAAGTAAAGCCGTGTTATAATAACGAACAAGTCGAAACTTGCTAGAGTGCGGCGAACGCAATACAAGTTAAGTTTAAACTTGCATAGCTCGATAACTCGAGCTAAGACACTTGTAATATTATAATGGATGATTAGTATTTACCAAGTACTGCCTTTTTTTGTATTTCATCATTCATGGGCAAAACCATTGTTAACCAGTGTAATTGAATGAGCCTAACCCTACAAGGTAATCCTGTGGGATTTTAAGGCGAGAAATAAAAGGTGGACTGTAATAGGTTATTATTGGTTTACAAGCGAAATAAAATATCTACATGTGCGCGCGCAATGCCAGTCCTTTGGCCGAGTGATGACGATGACCGCTGACCGGCGGTCCTGTCAATCACCCCGCGCTCCGCGCCTCCCGCGATGACGTAGTCGCTCCGTGACATACTCCCCGCGTTGAAGAGATTTCTTCAAGATTCTTCCTCAATGGGAAGAGGGCAAATCGACGTGAAGTCCCGTCGTATGGTGCCCTTCTTCGTCTTCAAGTCGGCGACCCGTGAGACGCCGTCGACACCGGGGTACACCTTGATGACCCGACCCATCGGCCACAGCAGTGGCGGCGTCGTCTTTTCCTTGATTAGCACGAGAGAGCCTTCCTTGAGGTTACCCTTGGAGCTCCTCCACTTTGTCTTAGCCTGTAGGATAGACACGTAATCGTCATGAAATCGCCTCCAAAAGTGTTGACGCTGTATCCTCTGCCATCGGTCCAGTCGGGAGATTGTCACATCTGTCACTGGAGCAGTAGGTACAGCGGTAAGTGGACGTCCAATCAGAAAATGAGAGGGAGTTAGAGCCGAAAAATCATTAGGATCTGACGATAAAGGGGTAAGAGGACGTGAATTTAAGACAGCCTCTATTTGGTACAGACAAGTGGCCATTTCTTCATAAGTGAGATGTGTTAGCTGCAACACTCTCTTTAAATGATATTTGGCTGATTTGACAGCGGATTCAGCCAGAGAATTTAGGTGTGGACTATAGGGGGCTACAAAAATCAGCTCTATGCCTTCCTGAGCTATCTCAGATGCAACATTAGAGCTTCGCAAAAACCTGGCCATTTCATTTAAAGCGCCTACGAAGTTGGTTCCATTATCGGACGTGATAGTTCGCGGCTTGCCGCGGCGCGCCACGAATCGATGTAATGCAGCCATGTACGCCTCGGTGGTGAGATCTGTCACGAGCTCCAAATGAACAGCTTTAACTGCGGCGCAAACAAAAATACACAAATAAGATTTCATTAGCTTGCACCCCCGACCTTTTCGGTCACATATCATTATTGGCCCACAGTAATCAACATAACTATTTTCCCAAGGAAAATCTAGACGCGTTCTTGAAGGAGGAAGTTGACCCATAATTGGCTGAACGTTTTGAGCTCTATGTCTGAAATATTTAACGCACTTTTTAACAATTAATCTTGACAAGTTTCTACCGCCTATAGGCCAGTATGACTGTCTTATATGTGACAAAAGTAATTGAGGCCCGGCGTGAAACAATTTAATATGTTGCATACTAAATATTAGTTTTGTTAACTTATGTTTACTACATATTATAATAGGATGCTTAACATCATATTCGTGAGGGGAGTTTTCAAGCCTGCCGCCCACGCGAAGAAGTCCATTTTTGTCTATAAAAGGCGTTAAAGAAATCAACTTGCTTTTGTGTGGCAATGTCTTCCCAGACTTGAGAAGTTCATACTCTTCTGGAAACATTTCAAGTTGAGAATTAAGTAAAACATAATTTAATGAATTTTTCAACTCATTTACAGAGAGCTTACCATACAATCTATTATTTTTATTTTTTAAATTATGAGTAAATCTAAAAAGAAATGCAACAATTCTTTGAATCTTAGTAAAACTAGATATATTTTCTAAAAGTATGTTTACTATAGTAGATGATTGAGATTTAATAGACGATCAAACGAACTCCCGAGTGAAGTTCGATCACTATTATATGAGCCGCTTCATTTGAAGATATAATCAGTGGTAGTCCCTTTATCATACAGGCAACATTCGCACTTTTAGATTTTTCTAGTATTTAAAATGACCAACTGTTACCCCTACCCGCCGCGCCCGCGGCGCTGAAGCCTCATTCATTCAGAGAGGAAATGAAAACAAAACTTCTATTGGGTATGGATTTATCCATAGGGTGGGCTGGGTGATTATATCTTCAAATGAAGCGGCTCATATAATAGTGATCGAACTTCACTCGGGAGTTCATTTGATCGTCTATTATATTTCGCCGCTTCATTATTCGATATAATCAGTGGTAGATGTTAAGAGGTATTTTGAAAGAGAGTTTTGTTTGAAATAATACACCATAATTATTATAAATCAGTCTTTTTTAATTCTTAATTTTAATATTGGTGAACATAAACATATATTATTTTCAATAAGGAAAGGCATAATCAATAATTTGCCTAAGACATAATAATTACATATTATTGAGGTAGAAAGTATACCGATTTGGCAAAAGCTCCTTCGTCAATAACAGGTCTGTTGTAGAAACGAGCAAATGTTTCCGACCGATTGGTCCAGCCAGCAGCTTTCCTGATGGTTTCAATACTGAGCCCGGAGGCTCTGGCTGCCGACGTGGACGCATGTCGCGTGCTATGCGCGCTGAACACGTCCACATCTACTCCACTTTCAAGTAACACCTGTTTAATCCAACGACTCACTGTCTGAGTCGTGGCGGCCCCGTGAGGGGGTTTGTGCGTGAGCAAAAGCGGGCCCGTGCCGTCCTTTCTCAATTTTTGTGTGACAAAAATATAATCCTCGAGAACGGACGCAGGGCAGATCGTTCTATCATCTTTGAAATATGGTAATATCAATATAGGTTGTTTGCGGCCAGGGGCTGAAGTTTTAAGGACTTTAGTAATAATTATCTTTATACAGTTCTGTTCAATTGAAATATTTTCTAATCTTATTGCTGAAAATGTTTGTACTCTATGTCCGGTACAAAGGGCAAGAGAAATTACTAACTTTTTTGTTAGTTTGTCTAAAGACAAATCGACATTTGGGTACCAGGTACTTACAAAATTTAAAACTATTTGTGGGTCCCAAGTTTGTGAGTACTTGGGAGCAATAGGTTTTAATCGATAAGCACCCTTCAGGAGTCGCCTTATACTTTCCTCAGAGCTTAGTTTGTTCGACAGTAACAAAGTCAAAGCAGACCGATGACTATTAAGTGTGCCATAAGAACAACCTTTATTGAACTGATCAGTTAGAAAAAGTAATACGGACTTTACGTCGTACACTAACCAGTTTAATTGCCTGCTAGCACAAAACTCCCACCAGAGCTTCAACGACACGTTATACTGTTTTAGGGTACTCGGTGCGAGTGAGGACAAGATTAGTTGGAGCGCCTCAGCCGGGGTACCGTGGCTCAGCCACGCTGTCCGCAAAGCCTCGCTGCAGCCAGGATAAGTTTCTGATGCAGCGGATGCGGTTCTCTGCAATGTGACATTAATAAATCTTTATTTGGGCCAAAGAAAATTATCTCTGAGTCGAGAAGTTCCATGAGTAGCGGGAACCACGACTGTGATGGCCAGTAGGGAAATACAAGAATACCGTTTGCCGCTTCATCAGAAATTTTCCTTAAACATTTTAATATCAGAGAAAATGGAGGGAAAGCATAAAAGAAATGATTTTTCCAAACAATCGTAAAAGCGTCAACGGCAATGGCATCAGGATCTTGCTTCCAGGATACAAAATCTGGGCATTTTGCGTTAGTTCTGGATGCGAACAAGTCAATATCCGGCCTACCGAGTTGTTCTACAATTATACTAAAGGCAGACTCACAGAGCTCCCACTCTGTGTCCGGATTAATGATTCGTGACTCTGCGTCCGCGATATTGTCCTTAGTGTTCACATAAGACGCGTATAACATAATATTCTTAGACTCACACCATTGCCATATGTTCCGAGCTATTTCGTTTAAATGGGGGAATTGAATGCCACCCATTCTATTAATGTAACTTATAGCAGTGGTATTGTCTATTCGTAATAATATTGCACAGTTAGACATGTTACGAGCAAAACTTTTTAACCCGAGGAAAGCAGCCATTAATTCCAAATAATTAATGTGCTTTGCTTTTTCTTCGGATGTCCAGTGTCCATGAGATCTCTTATCTTTACAGACTGCTCCCCAACCGGTTCTAGATGCGTCTGTAAATATTTCTAACTCAATTTCTTGCGTTCTCATAGCGCATGATGTTTTGTGGATATTATTTTTCCACCATAAGACATCTTGAAGTATTGATTTTGATAGCGTTATCTTCGCTTCATAATTATTATCATTACTACCGAGCGCTAAAAATTTTTGCCGTTCTATGTTTTTCGTGTATAACCAGCCGTACTTAACGGCTGGGCACGCGGCTGTCAGGGTTCCAATGAACTGCGCGTATTCTCTAATAGAACAACGCGGCAATTTTGAAAATTTATCTAACAACCGTGCAATAGTTTTACGTTTTTCAAGTGGTAATGAAATGGACATATCCTTTGAGTTAAAAACAAAACCCAAGAATTTACAGTTTTGTGTTGGCTTTAAGACACTTTTTTCGTAGTTTATTACGAAACCAAGGTCGCAGAGCAATTTACAAGTTTTATTTACATTATTTAAGCAATCTAAATAATTATTCCCTATACAGAGCACATCGTCCAAATATTGTACGGATTTTAGACCTTGTTTTCGTAAGTGTGCTACGACTTGTGACATGATTTTTGTAAAAACCCTTGGAGCTGTACAAAGCCCATACGGCAGAGCTGTAAATTCATATGTAGTATTTTCAAAGTTGAATCTTAAATACTTACGATCTGCCTCGGATACGGAAAGAAGGAGGTACGCCTCTTTTAAATCGATTGTAGCTAAATATCCACCTTCTGGAATTAACTTCATGGCAGTCCGATAATCCTCCATTTTAAAATGTTCTTTTAAAATAAAATTGTTCAAGGGCTTTAAGTTCAAAATGAATCTGAAAGTTCCGTTAGATTTAGGTGCCAAAAATATTCGTGAAATAAATTGGCCTGGGCAAGGTTTGCAAGCCTTTATTGCTCCGAGATCAAGTAGTTTATTAATTGCTGAAAGCATATTAACTTTTTCTTTATGAGAAAAGCTAGAACTTGGCACATTGGATTGTAAAACCTGTTTACAAAATGTAATTGAATAACCATCCCGTATCCAAGACAGAACAACAACATTGTTTGTTATATTTTTCCAATTATGGTAAAATTTATTAATCTTGCCTGCATGTACCTCGGTTACTGCGACGCTTGAGCACGGCCTTTCGACTGCGGCGTCTTGTGGTACGGCGTGTTCGCTTGTTTGCGAGTGGCTGCTGCTGGTGGTCTTCTCGCACCTCCCCGCCCCCCCCTTGTTGACGGGTAATGGTAGTGAGGAGGTGCACTCCAGTTTCCCGAAGGGGCATAGCTAGGACGAACAGCCGTCGACTGAACTGCAGCAGACTTCTGAACCGGCGTATTCTTCTTTATCTGTTGGCCCTGCTTCTCGATAGCCTTGCTCGCTTTTATTTTTTCGCCTAACTCGGCGCCAAATAAAAATTCATCTCTCTGGGTGTCCTGGAGGACATGCAAAAAGTTTTTGTCTAGGCTAGGTGTTACGAGTTTAATTCTATATTTGCTAAGAGCAAAGTGCAGGTAGCAAAGAATACGACAACCGTCACTTAAGTTTTTAAGGGCTTCTGCTTTGTGCCCGTTGGTAAGAAGGGAATTCATTCCTTTATTTATAGCGGTAACGCCCGACCCCAGCTGTTGCTGGAGGGTATGCAGTTTTTTGTCACGCCCTCTGGCAATAGTTGGTACTGCAGATGAAATTTCGGCGTTTAACTTAGGAGCAAGCAGAAGTTTGCAATTACCCGGAATAGGGTAAGATTTAAGAATATTATCCCTATTATCGTCAGCAAGCCCTTTTTTGAGAATAGGCTGCCACAAGTTAGCAAGGCTATCATGAATGTCTGGGCCAAAGTCGGGAGCATCCGACGTGGACTCGCCCAAGGCGAGCAGTAATTCGGGATCTAAATCCGTACTTTCCGTAGTGGTAAAAGGCTGGGCAGATGTGGACGGTACGGCCTCATCTTTGCCATCTTCTGGTTCAGCTTCCGGTTCGACGTGGATTTCTTCTACGAAGTAAGCATCCTCGTCTTCGATGAAAGCCGGTGTACCAATTTGTTCTACAAAGAACAAAATAATACTTCATTAATAATAAATATGTGGGTAGTTTGTATGTCTCGCGGACAGTTTGTACGGGTGATGCGAAATTATCCGTGGGATAATACGCTAGCCGTAGCAATGTAAGTACGAAAGTACTTCGAGATTAACGCGCAGTTAACCCCGTTATCGTCCTCAACGCGCAGTTGATTCCGATTTAATTCGATGGCACTTTCACAAATATTGTATGTAAATCACACTTACCTTGTAATTGTGGTTGGTCGTCATCATCAGAATATATCACTCTGGATGAACGACGTTTATGGCCATCCATTAACTTCCTTATTTTCGCTTCGTATTTCGCGATCTTTTCTTGCGCGGTGCGCTTGGGCATCTTGATGTGCGCGCGTGCGTTCGTTGCCTCGCACGAAAAAGGAATGAGGCTTCAGCGCCGCGGGCGCGGCGGGTAGGGGTAACAGTTGGTCATTTTAAATACTAGAAAAATCTAAAAGTGCGAATGTTGCCTGTATGATAAAGGGACTACCACTGATTATATCGAATAATGAAGCGGCGAAATATAATAGACGCATTACTACTAAAATGATCAATGCTGCTCGTGAAATTATTTACTATTTCCGGCATATCACACTTCGTATCGTTGGGCATTTTAGGCCATTCACTTTCGCCTTTTAATAAAAACGAAGGTCCTGACCACCACAAGGGTGTGTCACCAATGACGTCAGCCCTTAGACCACGTGTTACAAGATCTGCCGGGTTGTCCTTCGACGGTACGTAGCTCCAGGTATGACCATGCGTGGTTTCCAAAATTTCATATACTCTATTTTTAACAAAAGGTTTAAGTTGACTAGTCGGTGTGGACAACCAACCCAAGATTATCATAGAGTCACACCAGAATCTACACTTACTAATCTTCAAATTTAACGATTCCTGAACCTTAGTACACAGCCTTGCACCTAACAAAGCTTCAGAAAGTTCAAGTTTCGGGGTTGTGGTCGGGTGGATTGGCGCTATGCGATTCCTAGAGACTAGAAGGTGAGCGCTTACAGCTCCGACTTTATCACACGACCGAATATACACACAGGCTCGATAGGCCTTATCAGACGCATCTGTAAAAACGTGAATTTCATTGGTGATAGAGTCTTCCCGTAAAACCCAACGAGGAATTCTTAAAGAATTAAGTGAAGAAATAGTATTTACAAATATAGACCATAATTTGGTTATTTCAGGGTTGACTTTGTCGTCCCAGTCATACTTTTCTGACCATAGCCGTTGCATCAGTATTTTACCTTCGACTACACACGGTCCTACGAGACCTAGTGGATCAAAGATTTGACTAATAACTGAAAGTATTTGGCGTTTCGTGACTACTTCAGAATTCTGAGGTGAAGAGATAGAGTATGAAAGAGTATCTGAGTTACAATCCCAATTTAACCCTAGAATCTTAGACGGAACGGACTCTATACCTTGCTGTGAAAAATCTAGAGTGCTACTAGAGTCAGCCATGTCAGTGGTAAATTGGGACAAAATATCTGGATGATTGGAACGCCAATAAATAAAGCCTTTTATTTCCTTAATAAAAAAAAATATAACTAAAATCAATAATTATTTCGTTTGTACTTTTATTAAGGACCTCTTTTAGAGTAAAGGCCTCCTCCAGTTTTCTTCACATAGATCTATCGTTTGCTTTTTGGGATGCATATGTGAGTGATGACAATACACAGGAGTCCAATACAATTTTTTTCATCTTAACAGGAATATTTGATTTGAGAATTTCTTTGAAACTCCAAAATTTATTCCAGGCTATGTTTACACGTCTAATTAACTCATCTTGGTGTCGAGACTTTGCAAACGATACTTGTTTGCCTAGATATGTGTACTCTGGTACATATTCTAGTAAGACACTTTTGATGTATTGGTGTCTTTGTGCTGTTGGTCATAATTTTTGTTTTAGTTCTAGACCAATTTCATTACTGACACAGTTAATTTCATTTATCATCGCCTCCAGTTCAGATGTGGTTTCTGCAAAGAGTATAAGGTCATCGGTGAATCTGAGATTGCTTAGAAATTGCCCGTTGATGTTTATGCCTTTGTTTTTCCAATTTAGTGTCTTCATTATATTTTGTAGAACGGTAATATGGATTCTGGGTGAGAGTGGGTCCCCTTGACGAATCCAATGTGTCCAATATGACTCTACTTTTGCTTTTCTTATATATGTCTTGAATAAGATCTATGGTTTCTGTTGGTACGTCACATTCATGTAAAGCACTCCACATGCTAGTGTGGGATATTGAGTCAAATGCTTTAGCATAATCGATGAAGGCTAGGTAGAGCGGGCGTTTCATTTTTTCGTATTTCTCTATAATGAGTTCTAATGAGTGTATGTGGTCTATAGTTGAATATGTACTTCTAAATCCTGCTTGCTGGTTGGTGCTCTTCGGTATATTTCTCAAGGCGTTTGTCCAGACAGGAAGCAAACAGTTTGTAGAGGATTGATTGTAGGCTGGTTGGACGATAGTTGCCTATGTCATTTGGGTCTCCCTTTTTGTAGAGCAATACTATGTCCGATTTTGCCCATTCAGTAGGACTTTTTCTCTCGTCCAGGATCTTATTGAATAGCGTGGTTAGAGGTTGTACTAGAAGAGCTATTCCTGTTGAAATGGCTTCATTTGAGATGTCCGGGCCCATGCTTTTTTCTTTCTTTAACGCCATTATTTTTTTGAAAATTTCTTGGGTAGTGAACCTAGGTAATTTTTTATTATTATTCTGTAGGGGTAGAGGCTCTACACTCGATGGCATTTTGCGTGTGTAAAGATTTTTATAAAATTCTGTGGCAACTTTTATTATTTCTGTCCTAGAGAAAGTATTTTTGTAAGCGGTAGATTTATTATTCAAGGAAGGTATCCATTTTTTAGTTGTTGTTAATTCTTTTAAACTCTTTTTTACACTTTCTGATTTCTTTAGATGTTTTTTAATCGTAGCTAATCTGTGATCTTGATATTCTTTTCTAATAGTTTTATGAATGCTTTTAAATAAGAAACATTTCTCTTTTTTTTCTTCTGATGTTAATTGCTTTTTGTTCATTAGTTCGTTTCTTCTTTTTATGAGCTCTTTTGTTTCATCTGAAATAAAAAAGTGTCTTTTTGTACTTGTATCACTGCTACATATAGATTTTAAGCTTTTATCAATAGCTTGCTTTATTTTTTCATAGTACGTCTCTACTTTATCTTTTTCTTGCAGATTAATATTATGTACATTCAATTTTAAAGCTTCAATGTATTTCTCTTGTATTTCTTTAGTTTGTAGTAAAAATTTGTTACTTTTATATGTTGTTCTAGATTTCCTGTTCTTAGTTAGCAATAGAGTGCTTCTCAAAAGTCGGTGGTCACTCGGGTACGATAATTTGCTTATTACTTCAAAGTTTGTAAATTTATTTTTTATGTTATCTATCTGGCTTCTCTTTTTATTTGGGGAAAGCCACGTCCAGAGATTCTTGCTTTTCTTTTTAAATTGGCTATTGATAACGAATAGATTATTTTCCCAGCAGAATTGGAGTAGAGTCGTTCCTCTCTTGTATCTTATTCCAAAGCACGAGTTTCCCAAAATTCTGTCTTCGCCTTCAATTTTTTGACCGATTCTGGCATTGAAGTCACCCATGACTATAATGTTTTTGCTGCAGTGTTTAAGAGTTTCTTGTAACTGCACATAGAACTCTTTTATTTCCAGTTTAGATGCTTCAGAGGTCGGTGCATAAGCCTGGACAATAGATAGGTTTGTATTATCAAAATTCAAGTGTAGTGTGCAGAGTCGTTCATTTGTTGCAGTGAAGCCTTCACTGTTATTTTTTAGGTGTTTTTTGATGAGGAATCCTACCCCATATTGGCCTTTAGTTTCACCAAAGTAGCAGAATATATGGTTTTCGCTTTCTTCTATGTTATAACCTGTACGTCTGATTTCTGATAGACCAATTTCGTAGTATTTAATAGTTGATATGGTATGCTTGAACTCTAGTAGCCTTTCATGTGATAGTAATGACCTTGCGTTTTATGTACATATGTGTATAGGGTGAAGTGGAGGGTTTTGGTCTGTGACCCCCGCGGTGACCGGCCGTATTGGGGGACGTAGTTTGTTTTTTCTTTTTGTATTACTAGTACTTGATTCATTTACGAGAGGTGGAGGAGGCGCTTATAGCTATACTTCATTTTGATCGTGGTTGTCTTATTGGTTTGATGGGCTGTTCATACTCTTGTTTATTAAATAGTTTAGCATACTAGGTTTAAGAGCTTCCTCTGAAATGCTAGATGATCTTTGCAATGAAGATTTTGGTTTGTTATTTCGTTTTTCCTGTGGTCTCCTATCTGTTATTTTGTGAGGGTTCAATGGGTTAGCCTCTGGGGAAGCGGAGAGCGTTCTTTTTTTGCTACCTGATGGTTCTGACTTGTTTTCGAGTATGATGAGTTTGTCATATTTAATGATAGCTTTATTTCCTTTTTATTTTTCTATTTTAACTCTTTCCTGTAATTCTTTCCTCTTTTCTAGGACGTATTTTGGATAGTCCGCTTTGATGTAGTACTCAGTGTTTTTTAGTGCTGCTTTTTGCTTGAATATTTCTATCTTTTTACCAAGTGTTGTAAAAGTTACTGTTATGGGCCTAGGTCCTTTTCCTTTTTTGCCTAATTTTCTCCAGCTTTATGCAAAAGTATTTATCTATGAAGTTAATAATAGTATTTTCTAGATCTGAATAAGATGATTCCTTTTCTTCTAAACCAAAGAATACTATGATTCTTTGTCTCGCAGATTTTTCCAGAAAATAAATCCTTTTTTCTTGGTTTTCAAGTTTTTCTTTGAGATAGTTATATTTTTCTTCCCATATTTTAAATTTTTCTTCCAAAATTATAAATATAAATTATATTTATGTTTTTTGTTACGTTTATCGTGACATCTTCTCCGTTTTTAAGGATAGTTTTCTTCTGTTCGTCTAATTCATTTTGAATTTTGAGAAGTGCGGACATTATTTCATCCATAGTTTTAGTTTTATTTTGGTACAAGTGCTGGACTCTGTTGGTGAATGTCAGAACTAAGTTGAGATGGTACAAGTGCTAGCCTCTGTTGGTGGGTGGCAGAACTAAGTTGAGGTGTAAGTTAAGCTCTTAGAGTTTCCGCTACTCGCCGGTAGATGTCGTTGTCTTGAAGTAGGTAATTGATAATGATGAGTAGTAATGACTTTCAATTTTTCGTTTGAGGTTAGAATTAGTGAATATTGTTCAAGGTTAACACTTTTCACGTTTATTTACCCTTATATGGTGACTGAAACCTTAACCGCAAGACCCAAAATGCTCTGTCTGCCCCATTAGGGATAAAGACGTGATAGTATGTATGTATGTATATGGTGACTGATCTTCTATTTAGTGTCTACCAACTTTTCTCCTTCAGGTGTATTGGTGGTGTTTGAACGGCTGACGAAATACGTTGCAGTTTGTTTGAACAATATTTGCAATATTACTGTGGCACTTTCACTGTAATTAACGATAGTCCTGGTGTTTTGCAAAAAGATTTACACGATCGTTACTTTTTACGTGAAATATGACGATATTTAAACTTTTATTTATTTAAAATACCGGAGCCGATGTAAACAAGGTGACAGCAGCGCCCTCTCTCCCGTAGTTCTTTACATTTATTAAATGCATCTATATATTCCTGATTTATGACTATCTTATTTCTCTTTTTTAAACATTTTGTAAGGGGTTGTGTGACTTTAGCAAAATCTTTAATAAACTTACCCCATAATATCCTACTAGCCCAAGGAAGTTTTTTATTTCTGTATTAGTTTTAGAGAGTGGGTAGTTTATTACTGTATTAATTTTATCATTATTTGGCTTAAGGCCTTCTGTCGTTATTGTTTGTCCTAAGTACAGGACCTCTTTTCTCAGGAATTCAGACTTATCTAATTAAATTTTTAGATTCGTAGATCTGAGTCTTTCAAAAATAATTTTTAATTTCTGTAGTTGTTTCACTAGGCTAGAGCTGAACACAATTACGTCATCTAGATAAATTAGACAATGAAGTCCTTGAAGACCACTTAGTATGTTATTCATGGCTCTTTGGAATGTTGCCGGTGCTGTTTTTAGTCCAAACGGCATTCTTTTAAATTCAAAATGACTGTATTGCGTGCTAAAGGCTGTTTTTACTCTATCCTCTGTTTTCACTTCTATTTGGTGATATCCACTTGCAAGGTCTAATGTTGAGAAATATGTACTTTTACCTAGCTTGTCAAATATGTTTGTCATATTTGGAAGTGGATATTTATCATCTGTGGTAATGTAATTTAACCTTCTGTAATCAATGACCCTTCTATATTTAGGAATTCCAGAGGCATCCAATTTTTTTGGTACTAGATGTACTGGTGCGTTCCAGGATGAGAACGACTCTTGTATTATATCATTTTGTAAGAGATTATCTACCTGTTTTTTTAATTTCTTCAGCTTTGGCTGTGGACTGTCTATACGGTTTTACGTATATAGGGTCTTCATTTTTAGTCCTAATACAGTGTTTTATTTCATTTGTGAATGAAAGCGGTATTTTATCACAATGAAATATATCCTTATATTCCTTACAGAGTTCTAAAATGTTTGTTCTTTCCTCTTCGTTTGTATGATCTATTCTCAAACGTTTAAAATTTTCCTCTAATACTGCATCTATTTCTGTATTCTTACTATGTGATGTAAAATTTACTTTACTTGCGCTACTAGTATAAGAAGTTACTTCAAAAGGTCTAATTATAGTGAATTCGAATTCCTCTTCTCTATTATTTTGAATTACAGTTGTAGCAAAACCTTTAGTACAATTAACTATAGTACTTGGCATTCTTACTTCTTCGCAAAATTCTTTGAATTCGAGAATTGCTTTACCAGAATATTGATCCGTGGGTAAGTTTACTCTATGTTCAGTTCGTGGAGCTTACGTAAATACTAATTTAGGGCAACAGCAACAGCAAAAAAAAATATTTTTACAAAAAATATACCTATAGTGTACTATAGGTATATTTGTTGTACTAGTTCTAAAAATATTTTTTTTTTTAAATCTATTACAGCATCTAATTGTTTTAGTAAATCATTACCTATTAGACCATTATAACGTGAATCTACACTATAAATATAGAATTTATGGTTATCTTTAGTATTAAATGTAGGTAATAATGGTATTTGCATTGCTTAATCGTGACTGCTAGTAGCATGAGTACTTATTATTATCAAATGGTTCGTAATAAATATATTCAGCAAAATATTGATGAGCCTTATTTGGACTTATAAATGAACGAGTACTACCTGTGTCTCTCATTAATTTAGTATCTATTTCCGGTTTATATATGAAAGGTAGACCACTATTGTAAGAACAATTTAATTCTATCCTTTCTTTTGGGATGAGGCTGTTATCATAAAATTTTCATTTACTTCGGAATCCTTTTTTTTGTTTAACTTTCTCTGATGCTCATAATATTCAGGCATATTATTATATTCATATGGATATTCGTTATATAGTTCGTATGAATATGGATCTACGGACTCGTCATAATTATCTTCATGTAAGGTGATTTCATTTATTCTAAATTTTTGTTGAGGTTAAGGGGTTATTGTTCGCATAGAAACATCCGTTTGTTGATTGGGTAAGGGTTTTAAATTTTGGGGTGGTTTGTAACCAAAATTATTAATTTGCATATTTGCATTTGGGTTGGAAGGAAATCCAAAGTTAGGTCTTGGGTTAAATCTGGATGGTTGCCCTTGAAATTGTGGCAATTGTGGTCTATAACCAAATTGTTGAGGTCTCATAGTTTGAGGTTGAAAACCTGAGAATTGGCGTTTGTATCCAAATTGAGGTGGTTTGTATCCAAACTGTAGATTTTGAGGTCTGAAGATAGGTTGACCTGAGTTTGGGGTAATGCCGAAATTAAATTTTGGTTGAAAATGTATTGTTTTTGTTGAATAAATTCTTAGAGTTTGGAAGAGAAGTAGAGTTTGATTTATTTGTGAAACTATTATTCATTAATTTATTTCGCGCTATGTATTGTTCATGGAAGTTTACTTCTTCCAGCACTATGCTTAACCCTTCAAACTTTGTCAGTGCAGTGCAGACACAATAGTAAAACAATACATCAGACGCCCGCTCCGGGCGTCCGACGTTTGAAGGGTTAAAGCTATTTCGAAAGATGTTACATTTTTAAGTCTAACTATACGTACTAAGTGTTCAGGTAAGTTATACAGGAAAACGTTTAAAGCTGTGTGGTTATAAATAATTGTCTTACCCTCCTTTAGTTGTATGTCTGTTATTTTATTTACTTTAGACATAAGCATCGATCTGACAGATTGTATCCTCTCGCCCGATTTAATCTTGAGTGATTCTAATTCAATAAATATATATATACACTCTTCACTTCGCGGTTCACCAAAAAGTTGCTCTAACAATTCTTTAAACTCGGCCCAAGTGATTATGTCATCACGCTCACTTAGTACGGCCGCAGCATCTCCCGATAGTCTACTTGTAAGAGTATGCATAACATAGTTGGCTTGCGCTACATTGTTAACGTCTAAGTAGCTATTTTTATACTCACACTTCCTAAGAAATAAGCCTAGTTGTCTCTTATCGCCATTGAAGATGGGTATAAGTTTGATCATTTCGTTTGGAATTATGTTAATATTGACTTTATCCATTTTTAATTCTCTCTAAATCGAGTTGGGGGCGAAAACACATTGTATGTATGTATGTATGTATATTTGTACCGCGATAGCAGCCGAACCGATGGTTTGATTTTGATGAAACTTGGTAGGCATGTAGGAAACATCAATAGAATTTTCAAGTTCGTTGGGAATCAAAATCGGTTCAGTAGTTTTTGAAATATTAATAAAAATGTCCGCGATTATGTAGCAAACGAAACCAAAGCGCGTTCTAACTTTGGATACCGCCATCTAGGGGTTATTTAGAAAACTGAATTGCAAAAAATAATCGCGAGGTCTAAGTTCGCGGCGAACTACTAGTTATTTTAATTAACACTTTTAAAATATAGAGTTTTAAATACTTTTTAAGAACACGGAAAATACGCTCGCAAAAAAAAACACAGTAAAATACACAAAATTATAACATAACACAAATATAATAAAACACAGAAATACATACATAAATATATAATTTTAAGGCAAGTTCCTTAAAATTATATAGATTTTATATTATCTTATGTAAAAGATTTTAAATTTCAATTTAAGTTTAATTTATTTAGTCTGAATAGCAAGACTATATATATCTATGTATATCTTAAATATGCATTAATTATAATGCGTGTTTGAATTGTAAGACCACTCGAAGGTTTACAAGTTAGAGTTTATAGGGACTGAAAATGCAGAAAAATGAGGGATGTAAAGAGTTTTACCACAAGTCACATTTATTTGGTTCACAGATTTTCCGTCGTTTTCGCACTGTCGATTTTAGACGTTTTATACGCGATTACTGGAAAGTGGAAAATCCGCCCCGGCTGCGCCAGACTTGTTGCGGAAACGTTAAGTTGACTTTTTAAAAATACAAAATTTAGATTGTATCACTACTATATTTAATTTACCTTTTAATTACAAATGACACGACCGTCGCCAATTTGGAGGTGAGAGTACGAGCCATTATTTAAGGTGGGAGAAGACTTATATAGTCCCTGAAATATAAACAATGATATCAGGGCTGACGGTGCCCCATTAACTAACTTAAAGAGCTATGGCAGCTTCCCATACATCATTTTAGTTAATAACCAAAGTTAGCGTCTATGAATGAAATATACCTTGTTTAATAGAACATATTTTGCTGATTCTAAAGGTAAAAATTACGTAATTATAGGAGGCCAGGTTTTTGAGTTATTATGTTTAGAAGTTTTATAGGTTACGTAATTATTGACCATTTATTTAGTACATTTCTGCATCAAATATTCATTTATCAATAAATAAAACTGAAAAAGCTCGATGGCATAATGCTTTTTATGTCCACTGGTAAACATAATCAACAATTACGCAAGTTAAGCAACGCCAGGTGTCCCATTTTAAATGTCGAAAGGAGTTTTTAATGATGTACGTTATTTAAATCCGTATAAAAATAAATATTAACAAGCAAAAATAGTATTATTTATATTATTAAACAATTTAAATCTCTTGATCTATAAAAAACATTCATGATTTTATCTTGGAAAAAATAATTATTTAGTCTGGCAACCTTGTGGCTTTCTGTCAAACCAAGGAAATGGCCATTACAGAAAACCGATTAACATAATAGCTATTTTCAATTTTACACATTTTTACCTGGCTTTATCTAAATTCGACTAAAATATAGAAAATCACATAAAAATATTTTATGAATTTTGGTTGCAATGAGTTTTTAAGACGCTTTTAGTGCACTTAACTAAAAATCTGCCATAGCTCTTTGGTACTAAGGGGTAACGTAACTAGATTAATAACATGTTTGGTATACACAGCAGCTCCTTCGAGCGTCCGTGCCAGCGCAAATCCACAGATTGTAATTTTTACTCGAAAAGAGTTTGTTATCATTTGACCAAAAATTATTGACATTTAATCGATATCTGTTTTCATGACTTAAGAGATGTCAATAATTTCTCAATCCGTTCTAGCCACATCGCCTAGTATCATGATTCGCGCCCATGCAGAACAGATTGTAATAGCCAATTGAGGGATCAATTGGCTATTACAATCTGCTCGAAAAGTTAAGAAGCTATTGATAATTTATGAAATCAAAAGATGATTATTTGTCTTTTTTATTATTCAGATAATCTATAGTAATTATTACTCAAAACGAGTTTGTAATCTTTCGCCCAAAACTATTAACTTTAAAGTTATCTATTTTTATGACATAAAGAGACGTCAATGTTTGTCAAGTGTAAACATAAACATTATATTTTATGCAAACAGTCCTGAATTTTTCCTTTTTATTTAATTTAACACTATATTGCTATTGCTCTAAAAAGAAACGTAAAATACATAATCTGAATAGGTTTTTTTGTGAAATCCAGAAGAAAAAAATAATGAATGAGCAATGTGTGAGTCTAACTTAATTTATTTATATTATGTGTTTATCTTAGAAGTTGTTGTTGTTGTATATATCTTTATTGTACATAAACATTACAAACACAGAAACAATAACAAACCATAAAATTTGTAGGTACAAAGGCGGACTTATCCCATAATGGGATCTCTTCCAGTCAACCAAATATCAGCGAATGGATACAATAAATGGGCATAACGGGTAGAAGTCAAAGTGTACATATCGGAATAACTTATATTTATTACACAAATAAACATATATTCATACGTATAATACATAAACTTATATATATCCAAAACAAACTACATCTATAAATAATATAACAAATAAAATACATAAACTACAATATATCTACATGTCTGAGGAGTCGTCATAATATCTTCTAAGTCTGATCTTGAAGGAATCGAGAGACGGCGCACTTTTCGCGTCTGCAGGAAGCGCATTCCACAACTGGGCAGCGAGAACCGAAAATGAATCCCCGTAGGACTGCGAGACATGAGCAGGAATTAGCAGAAGAGGGATACCACTACCACGTAGGCGACTGTCGATCTCTCTAAATGAGAACCTCTCAGAGAGGTAACTTGGGGACTGGGGATTAAAAAGGACTTTATAAAGCAGAGAAAGGATATGACTGTTTCTACGAAGTCTTATTGGAAGCCATTTGAGCTGAGTGCGAAACTCAGACACATGATCAAACTTACGCAACCCGAAAATAAATCTAATGCCCTGATTTTGCAACCGTTCAAGTTTATCTAATGAACACTGGGTATGATCTAAATAAGCAACATCTGCATAATCGAGGATAGGGATAAGAAGGGATCGTGCCAAGAGTACTTTAGTTCGATACGAGAGGAAGTATTGCATACGTCTCAAGGAATGTAAGGAAACAAACATTTTACGACTGATTTTATTCACTTGAGGAGTCCAAGATAAAGTTTGATCGAAGATGATACCCAAATTAGTGACTTTAGAAGAGAAAGGAATCACAATATTGTCAAGCACTAGATTTGGAATATCAACTTCATTTAATTTTGAAATAAAATGGGAGCTACCTATGATAATGGCTTGGGATTTTGCAGCATTGACTGAAAGCCCGAACTGACGAGACCACTTAGCAATACAAGCAAGGTCAGAATTGATTGCACTAATAGCATGAATGAAACTCTGAAGAGGGGCGGCTGCATATATCTGCAAATCATCAGCATATAGATGTAAGGATGAAGAGAGAGAAGCAGTAATACCATCAATGAACAAAGAAAAGAGAATAGGGGATAGTATTCCACCCTGCGGAACACCAGACTTAACTTCGCACCAGTCAGAACGGCGATCGTCGACTTTGACCAGTTGAAAACGTTCCGTAAGGTAGGAATAAAACCAAGACAGAGTAATGGGCGAGAAATTAAGAGAACGCATTAATCCAATCAAAATATCAAAATCTACCGTATTAAACGCATTAGAGAAGTCCAACAAAACAATAATTGTTAGAGCTTTATTCTCTATGTTGGCGCGGATGTCTTCGGTGATTTTGAGAAGTGCTGTGGTAGTACTATGACCAGTTCGAAAACCAGACTGAAAGCGACTCAGTATTTTATAACGGTTTAAATGCGCTGAAAGATGTCTCTGGACATGATGCTCAAGTATCTTGGAAAGAATAGGTAGGATAGAAATTGGGCGAAAATGTGAGGGATCAGATGGATTAGGTTTTTTGGGTAGAGGAATAATATGACCATATTTCCAGGCAGAAGGGAAGATACCAGAAGAAAGTGAGCAGTTTAATATATTTGCAATGATAGGAGATAACAGACCAGCTAAAGGTTTGATCATATCCAAGGAGATATCTTCGTTGCCTACAGCTTTCGATGTAATAGAATTAATGATATCAACTACTTCCTCACTAGAAACATTAGGGATATTAAACAAAGGGTAATCAGAAACAGGTTTAAATAAAAGGTTAGCTAAAGTTGCTTGTTTCGTACTAGGGGTGAGATTGGGTTGGGAAGTACAGAAGTGATTATTCAGAGCATTTACGTCAAAAGAAAAAAACTTGCCGCCTTTTGTTTACCTAAGCCCATGCCTCTTAGAAAATTCCACATTTCACCAGGCGGACAGTTTTTAACATTGGTATGAATGTATTTTCTCCTAGCTTCACGACACTTTTTATTGCATAAATTACGTAAAGAAATATATGTTTGGCGATTTTCATCAGTAGGGCACTGGCGTAGCTTAATTTTAGCTCTATCTCTTCTGGCCATGAAACCCTTAATTTCAGGGGAGAGCCACGGAGGTGGAAATTGTTTAACTCTGACTGATTTCACTGGCGCATGTTTATCAAAAAGAGACAATAGTGTAGAGTTAAACACCTCCACTTTAACATTAACGTCAGAGGCAGTTAATACTGTTTCCCAATTGGTCGCAGCAAAATCCGCAAAAAAAAGGTCTTCATCAATAGCTTTAAAGCTACGCCGCATAATGATCTTGTATCGGCATTTAGGCATACGTATTCTAAAGGAAGCGTAAATAAGATCGTGGGCCGAGAAACAAGCAGCATTGAATTGCCCATGTGAGGAGACAAGGTTTGGGCTCGAGGTAATAATGAGGTCTAAAAGAGATGGTGGACCATTGTGAGAAAAATGGGTGGGGCCAAGAGGAAGACAATGTAGATCTAAAGAATCGCGAGTTTTTTAGTCAGACACATTAGTCACACACATTTGCGTACAAAAATTTGTTTTTTTTTCTTTTGTTAGCAAAAAAGTTCTTCATAGAACATATGTATTGATTTGAATATAGTGTGCTTTTATAATATTTGTTATCCGTTTAATTCAACACAGCTGGTGGGTGGAGTTTGCTTCGCCTGGGTACTATTATTATAGTTTACACACTTACATATTTATATTTATTTTTTAATATTATATTGATATTATATTATATCTTAATTATATATTATTACAATGTTAAAATTGCTAGATAATAAAAACAATAGTGATAAAGACGATTACTTAACTGCTTCATCTCAGAATAGTGATTGCAGTGAAGACAGTTTTGCAAGTTTGCCTTCCCTTTATGACACTCTGAACAATGAATTTTCTGCCCAAAGCATTCCGGCTCACTTTCCTGATATGCTGGTAGAAAAAAAAGGACTTCCCTATCGGCTAACTTATTATTTAACTATAATGGGAAGTAAAATAAAAGAACTGTATTCATAGGACTGGTATAATAAGGAGAAGATTACAAGACAAGTTATACGAGCCGTTAATAAATCTGTTTGTGAAGACAAAGGAAATTAATTTGAATTTGGTTTGAAGTTATTCCCCCGGTGTTGCCCGCGTAGGGATTGCGTTTTGTTTTTGTTTCTTCAACAGCTGGCATCATTTGACATTAAAAATATACATGCTATACTAGTCTCCGAGTCTTGGCTTAAACCTTGTCTCCCTTCCAACTTATTGCCGTTACCCGGATTCCAATTAATTCGTAACGACAGAACTGACAGAGTTGGTGGTGGTGTAGCGATCTATCTACACTCTCACATTTCTTTTTCTATTATAAGTATGTCTGCACAACCACCACCATCAAACGCAGGTGAACATCTTTTTATTGAAATTAATCTTTCACATAGCAAAGTTTTACTCGGAGTCTTTTATAGTCATTCTTCTAATGTTAGTTACTTCTCCTCATTTGAAACCATATTAGAACCTCTCCTTCCACTGTACAATCACACCATTTTTATGGGTGATTTCAATACTTGCTTACTGAAAAAAGACAATCGCTCACGTTCATTAGAATCCATAATCTTTTCTTTCTTCTCCTCGTACAACTTGCACATTCTCCCACTTAATACCACTCATCATGTTCCTGGAAAAAATTCTTCACTTCTTGACCTTATTATCGTTTCATCGGATCAGCATGTTGTCAAGCATGGCCAATATCCCGCTGATTCTTTTTCTCTTCACGATTTATTATTCCTATCGTATAAAATACGTCCTCCCAAATCTAAACCAAAAATAGTCCTTCAGCGTAATTTTAGGGGTATAAATGAAGAAATTTTTTTCTCAGATTTGAGAAAAATTGATTGGTCTTGGGTCTATAACGCAGAGTCTGTAGATGATAAAGTATCGATTTTTAATTCTTTAATCACTCGGTTATATGATGTACATGCTCCACTGAGGCCAGTAAAAATTAAACACTCTCCTGCGCCGTGGCTTACTTCGGAACTCAAAGCTTTAATGCACAAAAAAGCCAACGCTAAAAGCAAGTTTCGGCGTTGTCCCAATGACGCAAATAAGGAGAAGTATAATAAAGTTAGAAATCGTTGCAATACAGCACTTAGGGATGCTCAACGTCGCCACATTCATAAGTCAGTTGAGAATGAAGATCCAGCAAAGGTCTGGAAATTTCTAAAATCTCTTGGAGTTGGCAAATCTCAAATCGATACTATTCCTAATGATTTAGATATCAATTCTCTTAATGATCACTTTTCTACTTCTTCCTCAATGGATAAAATAAATAAAATCAAAACTTTAAAGAATCTTTCTGCTGTTTTAACTCCTAACTACGATCCATTTATTTTCAAGCAAATTACTGCTTATGATGTTAAAAAAAGCGTAATGTCGATTTCATCCAATGCAGTAGGTGTTGATGGATTAAGCCGAAAAATGTTGGTACTTATTCTAAACTTCATCCTCCCTATCCTTTGTCATATCCTAAATACCTGTGTACAAACTGGAGTAGTCCCTTCTATCTGGAAAGAAGCCATTGTCATCCCATTGCCCAAAAAACCTAATCGTAAGTCCTCATCCGACTACCGCCCTATCTCCATACTTCCCTTCCTTTCCAAAGTATTAGAACGGCTTGTGCACTCGCAGATCTGTTATTTTCTTACAAAAAATAGTTTATTCAATCCAATGCAGTCTGGATTCCGCAAGGGGCACAGCACTGTAACCACTCTTCTCAAAATAACAGATGACGTTCGTTATGGTATGGAGGAAGGGAAATTAACAGTGCTTACCTTACTTGACTATAGCAATGCCTTCAATAACGTAAATTTTGATATTCTTCTCGAAGTATTACGCTCTATTAACATATCTCCAAACGCGATTTCCTGGTTTCATAGTTACTTGTACGGTCGACGGCAGCGAGTTCGCCTTGGGGATACTTATTCCTCATGGTGTGACACGTCTGCTGGCGTACCTCAAGGCGGCGTGTTATCTCCTCTACTTTTTTCAATTTTCGTAAATTCTGTCTCAAACTATCTGTCTTCTTCCTACCACATGTATGCGGACGATCTTCAAATTTATACTCCAGCAACTGTTGATAATTTGCCTGATGCGATCGAGACAACAAATAAAAATTTACGCTGTATTGCGGAGTGGAGCCTGGCGTACGGCCTTAAAGTTAACCCTTCCAAAACGCAGGTCATTATTATGGGAAGTTCCTATATGCTATCGTCAATTGATTGGTCGTCATTGCCTGGTATAGAATTAAATGGTATTACAATTCCTTACTCCAATAGTGTTAAAAATTTAGGTTTAACTTTTGATCAGACGTTATCTTGGAGGCTCAAGGTCGCTCAACGCGCTATGGAGAGGGCTATGCTCGGTGTTTCCCTACGTGATCAAATCAGACAGAAATGAGGAAATCCATAGGAGAACAAAAGTCACTGACATAGCCAAGCGGATTAGCTCGTTGAAGTGGCAGTGGGCGGGACACATAGCGCGACGAACCGATGGCCGATGGGGCAAAAAGGTTCTTGAATGGCGACCGCGTACTGGCAAGCGAAGCGTAGGGCACCCACCTACAAGGTGGTCAGATGACCTGACCAGGGTCGCTGGAAAGCGCTGGATGCAGGCCGCTCTTGATCGGTCATTTTGGAAATCTTTGGGAGAGGCCTATGTCCAGCAGTGGACGTTATGCGGCTGAAATGATGATGAAATGATTATCTTGGAGTCCTCAGATAGATATTGTAAGCCGTAAACTATTCGGGGCGGCAGCTTCGCTTAGAAAACTACGTAACTTTCTTCCTACTGCCACTAAAATTGCGCTCGCGCAGTCTCTCTTGCTTCCTATCTTAGACTACGCCGACGCCTGCTATCTTGATCTTACAGAGGAGCAGCTTAACAAGCTTGAGAGACTTTAAAATTTTTGTATAAGATTTATATTTGGTTTGCGCAAGTATGATCATATTTCTCAATTTAGATCTCAGCTCAAGTGGCTTCCCATACGTCTTTGCCGGAATGCTCACATTCTGTCAATACTATATAATGTATTATTTAGTTCCACATCTCCACACTATCTCCAAGAACGTTTTCAACTCCTTCGCTGTAGTCATCCGCTCAACTTGAGGTCATATACATATATACATATACATACATATATATATATATATATATATATATATATATATATATATATATATATATATATATATATATATATACAGGATGACTTTAAACCTCTGAGCTATATTCAAGGAAAGTACTCTATGCATAAAATAAAAAATACATGTACTCTTACAATTACCTTGTTTCATAATAAAAACAAAAGATAGAAGCCGTCAAAGTTGTACCAAAAATTCCCAGGCGCAGTGATACCGAGCGCCATATGACCGCCTGATCGCTCGGCCCCGCCCGCCGTATCACACCGCAGGTAGATAGGTATCTTTATCGCTCGCTCTCGCGCCACCGCCGCGCGACGCGTTTCTTACTCGTTTGGTCATTGACCTTTCATAGACATATCATACCACCAACACCAATACCACTCATAGCTACACTACAACATTTCAATGAGATAAATACTATCACATCGGCAAAGATAAGTTGCAATTTCCCTTCATACTTTTACGGGCTTAGTACGGTCAAAATACAGAAGCTGCGTGGCTAGTATGGTCAGGGTGACAAATTTTTTACCTTGTAATTTGTCGCATTACGCGTAATTTACCGCAACCAACATAGACAAAATTAAGCGACAAATTAACTTTCATTCATAAAACGTATTTTATCTCATGCCTAACTCACGTGCGAGCATGGTTTTGACAGGTCAATGTAGACATTTCGACGGTTGGCAACGTGAAATCGTGTAAATTTGTCGCCGATTTGCTAGACCCACTTAAGACTCAATTAAAATATTTTCAATCGTATTTAAAACAGTTATTCCATTAAACTAACACTAAATGTATAATTACACATTCAAATGTAGGCAGACATCTTTAAACAAGGTATTATTGAAGTTTTACAAACATAACAAAATATTTAATTACGTAACTGTAGCGCCATCTTTTGATGAATACAACAACTACTTTGGCGGTGAATCCGCCGCCGGCCGCCGTCTACTGAAGTGCCATTTTTGAAACGCGGAATCACATAAACGAGTGGTTTTTCCATACAAAAATCGTTCGTTTAGTGACTCCGCGTTTGAAAAATATACCCCCTAGGCAGCGATGTTTTTCTTTATGTTGGCTGTACTGTACGACATGAGTTGAAACGTTCCGTTGCACATTTATTGTAATAACATTTCATTTTTATAATGTTTAATACATTTGAATTGCAATATTTTTTCTATAAATTATTACGTAATTATATAAGTCTTTTATCTAACGTCATTGTCTTACAAAAAGGTGTTTAAATTTAAAACTATTATATTTTCTTAGCAGACATTAGAAACTCGGTTTATAAACTGCCTGCGTGTGACGACTCATTTTACTACGTGTCCATTCATGAATTTTATGATATCATGTACATTTTTACAGAGGGAAGATATGAAAAGACTTCTCAGATAAAACACCATGCTTGCCTCGCTGGATCGAGCTTGAAAAAACAATAGGCCGACTGGCATCAGAATTCGCAGGCTGCCTAAAGGCATCTGACCCATCAAAGTGAGGACCACGCCCGTTGTCGCTTTACTAGCTAAAGCGCTTTAATGCGAATGTGTAAATGTGTTTTTTTCTACTTATACCGTTGTAACTTCTGCATTCAGGCGTATTTAAAAATTGTAATCAACTTACCTATGTACAAATAATTAAAATCAACTTTAAAACAAAATCAAACTAAACTACCTACCGATATTTTAATAATGTTCAAAATGAAGCCCGTTTCTCTCCAAGCAGTCTGGCATGTTTCACTGCATTCCGTTTCAGTCTTAAAATCATAGCACGATCACTTTTTACAGCGTCAAATGCACGAATAATACAGTTTTTTAGTCCTTCACGGCTTTGAGACTCGTGGGTATAAACACGCCGCTTTACTTCTCCCCACAAAAAAAATCACATGGCGTGAGGTCCGGTGACCTAGCAGGCCAAGCCACAGGCCCTCCACGACCTATCCAGTGATTGGGATATCTTTCGTCGAGGTACTCGTACTTCGGAAGTGGTATGCATGCATTTTGGCGTTGTGCAGCAACTGCCACACTGCGTATTGGCTGACACCAAAATGCCGAGCTGCATCTCGCGTGCTAGCTCGGGGGTTTTGCTCGAAGTACTCAAAGATCTCGACAACTAAACGTGGTGCGCCGTCTCCCTGTGCGTGGGCCGGTAACGTGAACTGGCCATAATCAAGAAGCCGCTGGTTAGCAGCAAAAATTGTTCAGCGATGGGGAACCGTGGCATTCGCTATGCCCTGCGCACGAAGGCAAGGAATGCTCTCTGCTTCATACAGTCTTCTGGCTTCATACATGCTTCTCCACTTAAAATGTACACTCGTACCATTTCATAGTACTCTCACGAAGAGTACGACATTGTTTCGCGACGCGAGCGAGCAGCCGAGCGGGAGAAAAAAATTGCGTCAGCGCACTAACCTCCCGTGACGAATGTGCGTGGGCGACTGGCTGGGGAGGCGGGGCGGCGAGCGGCGGGAAGGGTTGCAATTCGGACTAGTTCGGAGGATGCGGAAAACACCGAAGGCCGGGTCGCGCGACGTAGGTAGGTTGCAATGAGTTCACGGACGGGGTCATTGTCAAGTAATAATAGGTTAGCCATTTAATGCGAATTTGTGATTTTTTTCCTTTCGAAAAATAGTCAAAAAAAATATTTTTTTTTATTGCGGTTTTGTGATCTATTACTGATTCTGATTCCAAGATTTCAATATAGCTCAGAGTTACAAAGTCAACCTGTATATATATATATATATATATATATATATATATATATATATATATATATATATATATATATATATATATATCGATATACACAGTCTTAAGCTCAGCATGCCGATGCATCGGTCATCCTTTTACGACAATTCGTTCACAGTTCAAGCTGTGCGCTTATGGAACGAATTGCCTGAGTCTATTAGACGTGCAGAATCTGTCTCTATTTTTAAAAACAGACTTAAAGAATTTTATCTAGCTGAGTAATCGTACCTTTTTTTTCCATATAAAATGATATATATTATGTATATGTATGTAATATTTATTATACTTATTTATGTAGATATATTGTATTGTATGTATGTAGTTTTTTATGTAAGTATATTATATAATATACGTGTAGTGTATTATGTAAATTATAGGTATCCTTAACTATCTATTTAACTTTTAGTTTTCTTTGCACCACCGTTATTTCTGACATGCCTACATTTCCTCTCCATCCACTGGTTGTCTGGAAGAGATCGCTCTAAGCGATAAGACCGCCCATTGTACCTAATTTATTTTTTGTATAAGTATTTTCTATTGTATATTTTTTTTCTCTTGTGTATTGGTGCAATAAAGAGTTTTTCATTCATTCATTCATTCATTCAAGAAGATCGAGAGTCGTTTTTAATGAGGCATGTGTTAAAATCACTCATAACAACAAGATGATCGTATTGACTACGAAAATTGGACAAAAGGGATTCAAAAGACTGAAAGTAATTAATGTGAAGAGAGGGGCTGTAATATACACCAAGAAGAATTTTGGAACTTTTGAGGGAAACTTCAAGGAAAAGATGTTCAGGAGACAAATAAGCGGATGGGGACTGCGATATAATGCGACATGGGATATCGCTACGCAAATAGATTGCTACACCTCCACCTCTAACCATTCTAGAGTCACCCCCTGAAGAAGCCAAGTATGACCTATCATTTCTGATGAGTCTGTATCCAGGAAGTGGGTACAATGTGGACGAAAGAGATGGTTTCAAAAAACTTTCTGACACCAAAATAGCATGAAGATTTATTGAGGCAAAGGTGCCTAATAAGTCAGTGTAGTGGTCGGGAATGCTTTGTGCATTAATATGAGCGACGTTAAAATTTTTTGCACAAGAGGAAAAAGTGCTACTTAATTTCTCATTCCGTGAAGGCATATCATCATTATCTACACTCAAAAAACTATCAGACGATGAGGATAAAGAAAAGTAATCTACATCAGAATTATCACTTAGAACATCAGACATGACTTGAACTATAAATATAACTAAAATAAATAAATAATATATATATATATATTATATATCTATATAATATATATATAAATAAATATATATATATATATATATATATATATATATATATATATATATATATTATTTATTTATTTATTTATATATATATATGTTAGAACTAAATTATCTATATATACATATAATAAAACAGTAAAAAAAGTTTGTCTGTACATTAAAAATATTTCCAAAAAAAATATTGGGGGCGATGGAGACGTGGCAATAGAGTAAGAATTTAAAAAAAAATGTCTGTCTGTTTGTCTGTTTGTCTGTTTGTCTGTTTGTCTGTTTGTCTGTATGTCTGTTTGTCTGTTTGTCTGTTTGTACACGCTAATCTCCGGAAATACTGGACGGATTCGAACGAAACTTTTTTTGTTATATAGCTATTAAGCCTGGGCAACATATAGGGTATAAACGATTTTGGGAAATGGAACGCCTGATACAGAACCATAATGGTCCAGCTAAACTATAAGAGATATAAAAATGCCGCCTTAGTAAAAGTTGTTCAGCCTGATGAGCATTTTCCAGAGACATAAACTCCACGCGAACGAAGTCGCGGGCTTCGGCTAGTATAATATAAAATATATAATTATAGGTTAGAACTAAGTTAAATTTTTATACACTTAAATGCCTAAAGTACATATATCCTCGCCAGATACTTGCCAGACATTAATACATAAATCGAAACACTATGTAGAGAAAAAAGAAGTTCAGAATAAACGCTCACAGTGTAAAAAACCTTTTAAGTTAAGAAATTCAGTCACCAGAAAAACAAAAAGAAATCCGACAGAAATAAAACGCAAATGATAACAATTAAGATACGTAGAAGCCAAGCTGGTTCAGATCTGCCGACTGCTTGCTGCTCACTGCCTTTAGCCGCAGCAAGCTCATCTAATACATTACGAAGCTCGGCCATTGTTGTCATCTTACGCTTCGATCCGTTGGCTGTCACAGCAACAATTCTACCGTCACTAGTCCAGCATCCCGCAACTCCCAATGCCTTACGAGCCTCCACAAACACCGCATGTCGCGAAGCCGTTAGAAATTCGGATAGTGACAAACCACTTCCCTTCATATTCTTCTTATTGGCCCATATCATATTACGCACGCGCAAATCAGAGCAGCGAACTAAAACAGGCCTGGGTTTGTTAGCCCTAGAGGATTTTCCCATACGCCAACAAGTAGAGAAGGATTCAGGTGTTACAGGAACTTTTAGAGAAGTATTGTTTTTTGTCGCAAACAATTCATACTGCAGCACGATACCATATTTCCAACCAAGGTATAAAAACTAATCAATGAACACAGTTTGCAATAATAAAAAAGCGGCCAAGTGCGAGTCGGACTCGCCCATGAAGGGTTCCGTAGTAGCAAATAACATAATATAAAAGTCTTGTAGTATGTTTTTTTAATTTTTATATTTGAGTTGATTGAATGAAAGATAAATTGCCGTTTACGATTTATGACGTATTAACACATTCACGGACACTAAGCCAGACACAATAGAAATAACAATTGAATTACGTCCACAGCCGTAAGTGTCCGTGAATGTGTTAAAAAAACTACTTACTAGATCTCGTTCAAACCAATTTTCGCTGGTAGTTTCCATGGTAATGAACAACATATATTTTATTTAGTTTTATCATTCTCTTATTTAAGAAGTTACGGGGGGGACACACTTTTTTCCACTTTGGAAGTGTCTCTCGCGCAAAGTATTCGGTTTAGAAAAAAATGCTATTAAAAACCTCAATATCATTTTTGAAGACCTATCCATAGATACCCCACACGTATGGGTATGATGAAAAATAAATTTTTGAGTTTCAGTTCTAAGTATGGGGAACCCCCAAAATTTACTGTTTTTTTCTATTTTTGTGTCAAAACCTTAATGCGGTTCACATAATACATCTACTTACGAAGTTTCAACAGTATAGGTCTTATAGTTTCGGAAAAAAGTGGCTGTGACATACGGACGGACAGACAGACAGACAGACAGACAGACACGACGAATCTATAAGGGTTCCGTTTTTGCCATTTGGCTACGGAACCCTAAAAAGTATGATATCCTATACCTTTAAACGAGCAATTCTTGTATATTTATTTATATATTTCTGTGATCTCGAAAACGGCTCTAACGATTTCGCTGAAAATTAGTATTAACTTTTAAAGATATCTATTTTTATGACATAAAGAGACGTCAATGTTTGTCAAGTGTAAGGTGCAAGTCATTGCAGGTTTGCATTAACTTCGGATTCGAAAAAGCTTGTAAAAATGATTCGAGTATTTGGAGTAAATGTATCTGAATTAACCATCGTAACTTCAATACTATTATTTATAGAAAGTTTTTATTTTATAAAACAAACTAATTCAAAACAAATCTGACGGGGGAGACTTTGTGGGTTCTTAACCGATGACTTAAAACAATTCTCAAGTAACAAAATAAATGTATCAAAAACGACGGTGACGGTGTTGCGCCGCGACTGACGGGACGCCTCTTCCCGGCAACCTTCCCCACCCCCGCTCGCCAAATGACACCCGTGACGTTACTTTGCGTAAACGCACTATCTCGTATATTTAGTGCAATTAAATGCGTATGGCGGTAACATTCATATTCTATTGTTCAAATTATAACCGCATTATCTCCAGTTGTTCCTGATAATCTAAGCTTATCACCGATAATGAATTATAAGATAACTAGCAAAAAGCGCACTAACTCTAACCTAGTGCGTTTATAAATAGTAAATCTTTAAATGTAAAAAAAATGTTTGCTTTAACTTCGGATCATGCATGCGTTCTAGATAAGTGAAAGTGCTAAAGAAGTCGTAGATAATGCGTTTATAAAATCTAAAAAACTGTTTTCCATATTTTTTTTACTAATGGTTACTTTGGGAAAGTTGTAGATCTCATTCTCCTGATGTCAGATTGAGTAACATATATACTTATATTGAGTTATATATATATTTGCACCAAAAATCAAGTTGATGCGTTTTTCATAAGAACGGCAGTATAGTACAACAGAGTTTGCCCTGGTACCCTAAGGCGCAACGTTAGCGTTATGACATGTTTGTTTATACACCCCCTCATGCCATTCAGCCTTCAGCCAAGTGCTGAACTTCTTTCTGAATCCTCACCTTGGCATTGGGTCATCCATGTAATCAAACAGAATTCACAATTATAACTACAAAAACGAATGAATGAACACAGTTTACAATTATAAAAATCAATAAGCGGCCAAGTGCGAGTCGGACTCGCCCATGAAGGGTTCCGTAGTAGCAAATAACAATATAAAAGTCTTGTAGTATGTTTTTTTAATTTTTATATTTGAGTTGATTGAATGAAAGGTAAATTGCCGTTTACGATTTATGACGTATTAAAAAAAAACTACTTACTAGATCTCGTTCAAACCAATTTTCGCTGGTAGTTTTCATGGTAATGAACAACATATATTTTATTTAGTTTTATCATTTTCTTATTTTAGAAGTTACGGGGGGGGGACACACTTTTTTCCACTTTGGAAGTGTCTCTCGCGCAAAGTATTCGGTTTAGAAAAAAAATGCTATTAAAAACCTCAATATCATTTTTGAAGACCTATCCATAGATACCCCACACGTATGGGTTTGATGAAAAATAAATTTTTGAGTTTCAGTTCTAAGTATGGGGAACCACCAAAATTTACTGTTTTTTTTCTATTTTTGTGTCAAAACCTTAATGCGGTTCACATAATACATCTACTTACCAAGTTTCAACAGTATAGATCTTATAGTTTCGGAAAAAAGTGGCTGTGACATACGGACGGACAGACAGACAGACAGACATGACGAATCTATAAGGGTTCCGTTTTTGCCATTTGGCTACGGAACCCTAAAAATTCGTATCCGATTTCCGATTGAGCGGATTCCCAGAGCGGCCCGATAACGCCGCTTATTTAATTGACATAATGTTAATTTGACAGGGTGTCATCAGAAGTGTCGTTAACAGTGTCGTGAGTTCAATGCTTTTATCCCATACCAAAGATTTAGTACATACCATTTTCGTGCATGCCTAACGCGCCTAAAGAAGTTTTCACTTCAAAACTCCAATTTTCGTGTGACAATATAAGCCAGGTTTACAAAACGCTTTCGCGCGTGATACAAGACAAGATCGAAATAGAAGACTGTCTTCGATCAATCCCGGAGCAGCCCGATCGGGCCGCTTAAAACAGGTGATACTCAACCTTATTTCATTGACATAACGTTTATTTGAAAGGTGTCATCAGAGGTGTCGGTAACAGGGTCGCGAGTTCAATCCTTTAACCCTCTCTCAAAAAACACTTTCCGTACAAAAATTTAGAATATATGTACAATTTCCGTGCGTGTCCAACGCGCCTAAAGAAGTTTTTACTTCAAAAATATTAGATCTAAGCAGGATTTACAAATTTAAAAGTTATAGCGAACCAACTTATAAACTGTAATTGGAAAAAGAAAATTTTATACTAATTCAATAATAAAAATAGTGTTGTTAGACGTTTTTAGTCGCGTAAACTATAAGTCGGCATTCGTAACTATACGGAACCTTACTTAGTCTTAATGTAAGAGTCTACCACTCAATGCCGACAGACGAAATCCCGGTGAACGCTATACCGACAGTACGCTAACTTTTTGTGCATGAGACCGACAGAAGACGAAATCGAAATAGTTTATACCGACTGAACTCTATCCCGACTGTCAGTTTGACCGACACAACATTAAATCGATTCACTATAGATCGACTGAATCTTATCCCCCCATGCTGTAGACCGACAGAAGACTAGGCCGCCATTATTTATTTCGACTGAACGACATCCCGCCAAGAAGGAAAGCGACAAAGCACAATTACGACAAGCGGGCTAAATGAATCTTTTCGTACCGTATATCTTGTCAAGCCTTACATTATCAAAGCTCAGTCTAGGGAGGGCTATGCTCGGTATTTCTCTACGTGATCGCATTAGAAATAATGAGGAGATCCGTAGAAGAACAAAAGTTACTGACATAGCTCAGTGGATTAACTCGTTGAAGTGGCAGTGAGGGGGTCACAAAACGCGACAAATTAATCGCAAAACCGGGACAAAATGTCTTTTAAATGACGAACAAGCACTGATGAGCAAAGCATAGGACGTTCACGTGGAACCACAAGGTGGCGTTAAGTTGGTAGGCCCTTCTAGATAGGTCATTTTGGAAATTCTTAAGACGAGGCCTATGTTTAGCAGATATATCTAGAGATTGTATAGAGCAGTGGACGTTATGCGACTGAAGGGATGATGAACTTAAAAAAAAAAACATTTTTTAAACAGTATTTTTTAATCTTTAATATATTAATTAACATAAACAAAAAAGCAACTATTACTGAATCTAGACACGCAGCAGCGTGTCAGAGCCAAGTTAAAACAAAGGAACTGGCGACGGAGCAGTCGTGTGTAGAATAGAGGTTTATTTACACGAAACATGTCGAGCTACTTTTGACCCCTTCACAACTCTAAATCTTTTTAACATAAAAACATAAATCTTAGCACGTACATTTTAGTTATCTAGCTTATCTTAAATCCAATATTTTAACAATGTAGCTCAAACAGTTATTGGCATAATAACGTTTAAAAAAACGGAAAACTATCATTGATCCATGATCAAAACAATAACCTACTTCTATATGACCTACTAGCAGTCCATCCCGGCTTCGCCCGTGGTACATACATAGCCTATGTCACTCAGGGATAACATACCTATCCAACAGTGAAAGAATTTTTAAAATCGATCCAGTAGTTTCGGAGCCTATTCAATACAATCAAACAAACAAATCTTTCCTCTTTATAATATTAGTGTAGA
Organism: Acrobasis consociella; assembly: GCA_963555685.1. Taxonomy (NCBI): domain Eukaryota; kingdom Metazoa; phylum Arthropoda; class Insecta; order Lepidoptera; family Pyralidae; genus Acrobasis; species Acrobasis consociella. Next base: position 7,600,593 of record OY743127.1, read on the forward strand.
TAAAGGTGGTAAAACCATATAATTTGGCATCTAGGTAGACTATTACGCGTTTACGCGTATACAAAGGAACAATTCAAAAAACTGAATTTCGACGATTTTTTTTTTCAATCAATCAATAGGCTATTTTACTATAAATGATTTTTGTTAATATAAAACAAAAAATACCACTAAAAAGGAACATTTTTTTTTACAAAAGCAAGAAAACTGGTTAATTTCTCAAGTAAGTAGTAATAAGCATTTCAAATATAAGAGTGGGAGCGTGGTGGAGACATCTCACTTTCTCTTTCGTACGCGCAAGACCTCATAGCGTGAGGTCAAGATTGCTGTACATGCATCCTTTTTCTGTTACTTGACAGTGCCTTCCATCAGATTTTAAAGGCTTATTATTTACTTACTTTTGGACAGATTAAAAAAAATTTGTTTTCGGTTTTGGATTATGTTACTTATTGATATGAATATAAAAATAGTTGAGCAAAATACCGTATTTTATCAGTGAAAGCGCCTATCAAAATTATACGAGCAAAAATTTCTTCTCTAATTATTTCTGATACCACCAAAAACAAATGTGAAAATGGGCCAAGCCAAGTTAGAAATCCATCAAAAGAATTGAGTTCTAAATGGCCGCCAAGTTCTTTAGAGAATTTTGATATCTATTTAAGTATAGGTATCTTAACTTTTGACATATTTACGGTATAGTTTTTACACCATAAGGTCAAATGTTAAGATTCTTATAAATAAATATCAGGATTCTCTATACAACTTGGCGGCCATTTGTTGTTTTGTTTGATTTTTAACTTGGCTTCCATATGCACATTTATGTCTTTAGGGTTCCGTACCCAAAGGGTAAAAACGGGACCCTGTTACTAAGACTTAGCTGTCTGTCCGTCTGTCCATCTGTCTGTCACCAGGCTGTATCTCAAGAACCGCGATAGCTAGTAATTGAAATTTTCATAAATTATGTATTTCTATTGCCGCTATAACAACAAATACTAAAAACAAAATAAAATAAATATTTAAGGGGGCTCTCATACAACAAACGCGATTTTTTATAGATAATGGTAACTCTTAGTGTACGAATCCGATTCGCACTTGGCTGGTTTTTTTTTTGGTGAGATCATTTCTTCTTAATAATGTAAGCCAATGCGCTCAAAAATGATTTTATGTCCATTGTGGGCTTTTGGCTCAACAAATGCATTATTTTTCGTTCATAATGTGCACTTTTAGTTTTTTTGCTAATTTGAGCTTTTATTCGTTCAAATTCATGGATTGAGATGTTTTGTTCGTTCTTAAATTCTTGGATGGTTTTATAAATATTCCATTTTTTTCTAATGTTAATGTTTTTTTAATAAAGTTAATGTGTCCTTGGCCTAGCCCTTTTTTTCAAATGTCGTCTAACGAAATGGTTAGAATTATTATTTTTGTTCTTAATTTACATTTTGCTTATTTTTAACAGACTTAAAAAAGATAAGAATATATAAATCGAACCTTATGAAAATAACCAAAGCATATTTACGAATCGTTACATTCTGCGTCCTATGTGTCCCGCCCACTGCCACTTCTTACTGGCACTTATGTCAGTAACTTTTGTTCTTCTACGGATCTCCTCATTATTTCTAATGCGATCACGTAGAGAAATACCGAGCATAGCCCTCCCTAGACTGAGCTTTGATAATGTAAGGCTTGACAAGATATACGGTACGAAAAGATTCATTTAACCCGCTTGTCGTAATTGTGCTTTGTCGCTTTCCTTCTTGGCGGGATGTCGTTCAGTCGAAATAAATAATGGCGGCCTAGTCTTCTGTCGGTCTACAGCATGGGGGGATAAGATTCAGTCGATCTATAGTGAATCGATTTAATGTTGTGTCGGTCAAACTGACAGTCGGGATAGAGTTCAGTCGGTATAAACTATTTCGATTTCGTCTTCTGTCGGTCTCATGCACAAAAAGTTAGCGTACTGTCGGTATAGCGTTCACCGGGATTTCGTCTGTCGGCATTGAGTGGTAGACTCTTAATGTAATGTCAGTCAGTCTGTCTGTTTGTTTTCCTTTTCTAGGCATAGTCTCTATGCCTAAACGAAAGTGCTCGTTAATGTTGGCTGAACGACTCAGTATTGTGTTTTAATATACTTTTATGTATTTCAGCCAGAAGAATACGAGCCATTTTTTATTTATTCTACACCACTACTTATACAACCAAAATCAGTATGTTATGAAGCCTATAAGGACTACAATCTCACAAATGTAATCACTAAATATATGCTATGTAAGTGTTTATCTGTCTGCTTTTTTATAATAATACAAATATCTTTATATGCTTAAGATATTTTAAAACAAAATAATTATGATTTTGTAATGTTGGTCGGTACATAATGCAGGATACAAAATTGTAAAGGTATGAGTACAAAAGGTGAGATTGTCAACTGACCTTAGCTTTAAAAAATGTTAAAGCTTCCAGTGATTCTTTTGTATTGATGTTCGTATTAATGTTTAGAGGAGTAAATCGTTTATTATCTCTTTATTTATTTTAAAAACATAGATCATATTCTATAATATATCTATGAAGTAAGATATAAAATAAAATACAAAATATGAATACAGTATAAAACCTAATCTAGCTTCCCGCTGGCAGCGGGGCAAGGCCGCAGCTATATACTACGATAGTTTGATACAACTATCGGGACAATGGCCGTCGAATCCACATCCCACATATCAGTCACCTCGTGGGCTAAGTCAAGGTACTTGCTAAGCTTGTCCTCGGCCTTCACGAGGTTCGCCACAAGTTAGGTGGTGATGTCGACGAGTACTGCCTGGCGCATCAATCGATCTGTCAGCATGATATCGGGCTTATTGGCGACAAATCGTTTATCGACCCGGTCCTTTGAGGCATTTATGGGGCCAAAGCCAACGAAGAGGCCTATAATTACCTTTTCATCTAAAAAGTGAGATGGCTGCGTCTACGGAGGCCTATTCCTTAATATACCATTGAGATGCACTAGCGGGCAGTCCTCCATAGCTGCCGAACTATTGCCAGGGAGGGATTGACTTGGTTTGGGCTATGTGGATGGGATGTTGGTGGGCCGGATAACTGGGTTATGGGGTGAGATACGGGAATCTACCTAAAAATCTCTCACAATAATTTTAGCCTGGTAGATGGTGATTTGCTGCTCGTTGGCTACACTGCCGGTAGGCACTCTAACTAGATACGAAAATGCGGTCAGGGCGCAACACAATCTGAGCAGCTGAGGGTGTCGACAGGTGCGGCGGCTCCATTTCACCATGACGGGGCTCACCCCTGAGTGTATTTCCCCGTTATTAGGTACGCCATTATGTGCAATACACTTCCACCCTGGAGCATATGTTCTTTTTTATTTTATTTAATTTTGGCACGAACAGTTATTGTGTTGTTACATACACAATTGATGTATGTTTTTGTAATAGACAAACACAGTGCCGAAACTAAGTATAAGTAATGTACAATTTCTGCAACATGCTGACAAACAACTTTTGTTTTAATTTAACTTATATTAATTACGCAACTTAAAGATGTAGGTTAACAAACTGTGACCACAATATGCAGAACAAAGCACTCAAATTCGAGCCTTAAAAAAATACTGACCAATTGAATTTTGCATAGGTGTACAAGCGAAAAATCAATATGGTTTCCTACCTATGGTTATATCCTATGAAAATAAAAATGAAATGTTATAGTTTCAATTTTGTGGCTTGTTATACAGTAGCTTTTTGTGACTACAAAACGAGTTTGAGAATATATGAATATCAAAGAAATGACTATTGTATTTCACTATACAACGATGAAAAAAAACATTTCTAGTGTAGTTTTTGCGCAAGGTTGGTGGCACAAAAATGTCAAGATGACGAGATGGACGAGCTGGTAGTCTGGCCTTACTTATAAAGTTAATTTTTGAAAGAAGTATAGGTAAGTCGATGCTATCATCATCATTAATCAATCAATATCAATATTAATATCAATATCAATATCAACTGCACTCAAAAACTAAATATTATATCAGATTTCTGTACAATTGCTCCTGATATTAAAATTATAGACAAAAGTTCACTCCACCTCCTTGGCTCACCTATTTTTGAAGAATCATTTTCTAATTTCATTGACCAAAAAATTGATAATTTTCAGAAAGCTTCGAACCGTCTCCTAGATATCCAATCCCATTTCGCATATACCATAATTCGATACTGCCTGTTCGTCCCAAATTTCACTTATAATCTGCGGTGCAGTCATTTTTGGAAACATCCTCATCTGCTCCACAGGTTAGATACGTTTATTCAAAATTCCCTTTTGTCCATTCTCAATATAGATTTTCGCAATCGTATTTGGGACCAAGCCTCTTTACCTATCAGGTATGGGGGCTTAGGTATTCGCAAAATTTCTAGTGTGGCTCTCCCAGCGTTTTTGTCTTCGATACATAGCATTGAAAGTCTTTATAAGAAAATTTATGTTAACTCTCCAAGCGAAATTTGCTATGCATCGGAGGCCAAGAGCACCTGGGCAAGCTTACTTCCAAATTCAAAATTTCCTGATTACCTAAATTCGCAGAGACACTGGGACGGCCCGCTTTGCAGAATTGCACAAGATCATTTAATAGAAACGTCGAGCAATTCTGTAGAGCGTGCCCGCCTTCTGGCTGTAGCGCAATGGGAATCTGGACTTTGGTTACAGGCCTTAATAATATTATCCTCCGTTCTCTCGCCACCATCAATATCCCGGCGGCCCTAGAAACCTGGGTACCTTTCTGCATAATGATGCGTTCCGCGTGGCAACTGCGCTGCGAGTAGGCGCTACATGTGTAGTCCCACATCCCTGCCCCTGCGGGGATACCGTCGATGGCCTTGGACTTCACGGACTTTCCTGCACCAGGAGTGCCGGCCGTTTAGGGCGCCATGCAGCCCTTAATAATATTATCCTCCGTTCTCTCGCCACCATCAATATCCCGGCGGCCCTAGAACCCAATGGTCTGGCCAGGGATGATGGCAAGAGGCCGGACGGAATGACCTTGGTGCCTTGGAGATTGAGACGGCCCTTGGTCTGGGACGCTACCTGTGTGGACACCCTCGCACCGTCCCATCTTCAGGTCACCAAGTCAAAGGCCGGCGCAGCAGCTGCCGCAGCAGAGAACCTTAAAAAGCGCAAATATGTAGACATCGGAGAAAACTACATATTTGAGCCTTTTGGGGTAGAGACTTTTGGTCCATGGGGTCCTTCCGCCCATAGTTTATTTCATATTATTTCTAAACGTTTATTCGAGGTATCCCATGACCAAAGGGCTGGTAACTATCTGGCTCAAAGAATCAGCATTGCCATACAACGTGGCAATGCTGCCAGCCTTTTGGCCACGTTGCCAAGGGGTAATATATTAGTGGGACTACATAATTTGTAATTTTTAGTTTTAATTTTAGTTTTAATTTAAATTTTAATAAGTTTGTATAGTTTGAATTTAAGTTAAATTTAATTTTATTTTCCTATAATAAAAACTTTAAGTTCAATATCAATATCAATATCAATATCAATATCAATATCAATATCAATATCAATATCAATATCAATATCAATATCAATATCAATATCAATATCAATATCAATATCAATATCAATATCAATATCAATATCAATATCAATATCAATATCAATATCAATATCAATATCAATATCAATATCAATATCAATATCAATATCAATATCAATATCAATATCAATATCAATATCAATATCAATATCAATATCAATATCAATATCAATATCAATATCAATATCAATATCAATATCAATATCAATATCAATATCAATATCAATATCAATATCAATATCAATATCAATATCAATATCAATATCAATATCAATATCAATATCAATATCAATATCAATATCAATATCAATATCAATATCAATATCAATATCAATATCAATATCAATATCAATATCAATATCAATATCAATATCAATATCAATATCAATATCAATATCAATATCAATATCAATATCAATATCAATATCAATATCAATATCAATATCAATATCAATATCAATATCAATATCAATATCAATATCAATATCAATATCAATATCAATATCAATATCAATATCAATATCAATATCAATATCAATATCAATATCAATATCAATATCAATATCAATATCAATATCAATATCAATATCAATATCAATATCAATATCAATATCAATATCAATATCAATATCAATATCAATATCAATATCAATATCAATATCAATATCAATATCAATATCAATATCAATATCAATATCAATATCAATATCAATATCAATATCAATATCAATATCAATATCAATATCAATATCAATATCAATATCAATATCAATATCAATATCAATATCAATATCAATATCAATATCAATATCAATATCAATATCAATATCAATATCAATATCAATATCAATATCAATATCAATATCAATATCAATATCAATATCAATATAGCGCGCCCCCGCGCGCGCGGCCTCCGAGCGGTCGCACTTTGGACCTGCCTACGTTAAAATTTATTATAAAAATAGTTAAAGTTGTATATTACAGAAGAAACTTATATCTACCTAAAGCCAGTGATACCTAGTGTCGAAATGTGATACAAAGAACTTTGAAGAGCTACTTAGTGCAGCGGAAATCTCAAAAACATTTTTTTAAAACTGCGGTTGTTGACAAGACAAACAGCTGTTTCATATTGTGACTCATCAGCTGACTTTGAACATTACCGGACAATCGATGACAAAATAAGATCTTGATGGGAAACAGAATCATTATTTCAACGTGTCAGTCGACGTACCAAGTGGCGCGATGGTACAGTGCAGGCCTTACAAGCGGGAGTTCATCGGTTCGAGCCTCAGCGACGGATTTTTTTTTTCTCTAATTGATAATTGAATGAATTGAATTGGAATTATTTTTATATTATTTTTCGTATTATTTTGAAACAGACAAAAAAAATTATCTCGGCTGAAAATATGGAGATTTGAGAAAGATCAAGTGTACTTGTTGCCATTAAAAGCGCCATCTGTATTTTATGCGCAATACTATAACGTCGGGATCGACGAATTAAGACAAAAATTGGAAATTGCTTAAAGCACGTCAGCGCACGGCGGGTCACTGCTGCTGGCTTCATCGCTGCGTGTTTGCTCACGACGAAATTAGTTGCAGCGCATCACAACAGAGGGCGTCGAAAGTCTTCAGTAGCTATTGTTTGTTTATTTTTAGAATTAATTTTTATTTTGAAAGATATTAATTTCTTTTAGGTATTAACATTTACCTAATAACCTTTCCCATGTAACTATGCAAATAGTTTTATTTTAAGTTAGATTTCAAAACTTTAAGTAAATTCACCGCTTAATCTGAATTTTGATTTTATTTATTTTAATTTGATTTTTGATGTCATAAGATTAAATTCGATTTTAATTTATTTAATTTTAGTAATTTAATTTAATTTTAAAGCGAGTAATGAGTGCCCTATCTCCTATATTGACTTGTCCTCACTGTCCAGGGTCTACGCGTGTTTTCAGTCAGCATGGACTCAAAGTTCATATTGGCCGTAAACACAAAAATGAGCCTCGTTTGGCTGCCTCTCCCCAGGTCCCTATTACACAGACTACAGTACACGACGTGCCGGTGCCAGCGCCTTCGCCGTGCCGGTGCCCTCTAGAGTCGATTGCTGCTTTGAGGGAAAGTACACCAGTACTTCGGCACATACCCAAAGGCGCGCGGAACCAGGCAGCGGGAAAGCTGGCCGATATTATCGAAGGCTGCGTTGAGTGCAATAGGGTCGAAGACTGGTTTTCGTTGCTCTCGTTTGCATTCAACGCTCTGAGGGTCCCATCGAAGACGCTGCCTGGTAACATGACTTCAAAGGTTAAGGCAAACATTGAGTCGTTCCTAACAAACCAACTCAATGATGACTTAGGCGTCGTTGCTGAAAGTAAAAGGACTCGCTGTACCCGGAAAATCATAGAATCAAAGGTGTTTGAGGGGGATCTTAGAGGAGCGGTCCGTCTCTTAGTGTCAGATGACACCTTCGCGCGGCAAGGACCTGACACATTGGCCGCCCTCAGGCTCAAGCACCCTGAGCCGTCGCGCCCCATTAGTTTACCGCCAGCCCCCGACGCTTCACTCCCAGCCGTAACAGTCTCAGTAGATTCTGTGTCGCAGGCGCTCAACTCTTTCTACAGCGGCTCGGCAGCTGGGCTGGATGGAATACGTCCGGGACACTTGAAGGAGTTGACTTCCAGCGCTGCAGGTGAAAATGGGCGACGTTTATTGGAAGACTTGACCAAGCTCTCAAATTTTATGCTCGGTGGCCGAGTAAATCCAGAGGTTTGTCCCTACCTTTACGGTGCGGCTCTTTGTGCACTGTCTAAAAAAGACGGTGGTCTAAGACCTATCGCCATAGGTAGCGTTTTTAGGCGGCTTACTGCTAGATTGGCTTGCCGTGCCGTGAAAGAGGAGATGCCGCAATACTTACAACCACACCAACTCGGCTTTGGTACCCGCTTGGGCTGCGAGGCGGCGATTCATGCGACGCGTGCATTTGCGATGGATCCGGGCAACGCGGACTGTGTAATATTGAAGCTCGATATTTGCAACGCATTTAACACATTAGAGAGAGACGTTTTGTTGAGCGAAGTCAAGGAAAAAATCCCTTCTCTCTATCCCTTTCTCTATCAAATGTACGAGTCTTCATCTAATCTCTTCTTTAATAATAACCTTATACTTTCGCAAGTGGGAGCGCAGCAAGGGGATCCACTGGGGCCACTTATCTTCAGTCTGGCCATTCATAAAGTTATCACGGATTTGAAATCACCTTTGAACGTGTGGTACTTAGATGATGGCACCCTTGGCGGTGAGCCAGAGGCTATCCAGCAGGATCTACTGGTTCTGATCCCGCGTTTTAAAGAGCTAGGACTGGAGGTAAATCCCTCCAAATGCGAATTCTTTCCGTGCAGCGCTGAAGCTCGCTCCCACTTCACACCTTTTTCTTCTGTTTTACCTGGCCTCATTGAATTTTCACACACTACTTTTAACCTCTTAGGCTCACCCATATTTCATGAGGCAGTTCCTGAGGCCATTACTTTACGTCGACAACTACTTCTTACGGCTCAAGAACGTCTTCAAAATCTCCCGGCCCACGTAGCATTAGTGTTATTGCGTTCGTGTTTTGCGTTGCCTAAGATCAACTTTTTGCTGCGAACCGCACCTACGTGGCTGTGCATAGAGGAGATCTCCGCTTTCGACGACACCCTTAAATCAACGGCAGAGTCAATATTAAACGTATCTCTCAATGAGGTGCAGTGGAGCCAGGCATCTCTCCCAATTCGGCTTGGGGGCCTCGGGTTACGGCGCGCACGTGATGTTGGTTTGCCGGCCTTCTTGGCGTCGGCGCATGGGGTTGCTGGCCTTGTTGCTGTCATTATTCCCTCTAATGGTGACAGGGCAAGCATACCGTATGCGTCTGATGCGGAGTCGGCCTGGTCGGCTATCAACTCGGGTGCGCCAAGCCCAGTAGCTCCATCCGATCAGCGCGCGTGGGATGACGTAGGCGCTAGGAAAACCCAAGGGGTGCTCTTGGACGAGGCCGTGGGAACAGACTGTGCTAGGCTGAAAGCTGTCTCGAGGGCGGAATCGGGTGCATGGTTACACGCCCTTCCATCACCTCATCTGGGCACCTTCTTGGACGACGACTCCCTGCGGGTGGCCGTGGCGCTCCGCCTGGGCTGCAGAGTGTGCGAACCACATAAATGCATCTGCGGCTCTATGGTGGACGCCAACGGTTACCACGCGCTTAGTTGTTGTCGGTGCACAGGTAGGTTTCCGCGTCACCATGCACTCAATGATATAGTCCGTCGAGCGTTCGTTTCAGCAAACGTTCCCTGCATCCTAGAGCCACCAGGCCTCAGCAGATCAGACGGTAAGAGACCAGACGGCCTAACGTTGGTACCGTGGAAGCATGGGAGATGCGTGATCTGGGATGCCACGTGCGTCAACACTGTGGCCGCCAGCCACCTCAGTCGTACTGCGGGTGCAGCAGCGGCCGCTGCCGAAGATGCAGCGGATAGGAAGCGGCTCAAATACGCAGCTATGGAGCCCCACTACTGTTTCGTGCCCATAGCTGTAGAGACCATGGGCTGTTGGGGCACGGACGCAAAGCGTCTTTTTAGGGAATTAGGGCACAGAATAGCTGAAAGAAATGGTGACTCTCGCTCTGGCTCGTTTTTGGTGCAAAGGATGGCCATTGCGATACAGCGTGGTAATGCAGCTAGCGTTTTGGGCACTTTTGCACCAGAAACGATTCAGGGCGGGTTTTAATTGTATTTATAAGTTGACATTATGTGTACTTAGTAATAGTGACAATATGTAATGATTTTTATAGCGTTTCGTTTAAATAAATTTTATATTTCAATATTCAATATTCAATATTCAATATTCAATATTCAATATTCGATATTCGATATTCGATATTCGATATTCGATATTCGATATTCGATATTCGATATTCGATATTCGATATTCGATATTCGATATTCGATATTCGATATTCGATATTCGATATTCGATATTCGATATTCGATATTCGATATTCGATATTCGATATTCGATATTCGATATTCGATATTCGATATTCGATATTCAATATTCGATATTCGATATTCGTTATTCGATATTCGATATTCGATATTCGATATTTAATATTCAATATTCAATATTCAATATTCAATTCGGTATTTAGGGGCCCCATGCTGACACAGGTAAAAAATAAAATCCCTTCTGTTTACAATTTTCTCTGGCAATGTTACAGCCAAAATTCTAAATTAATGTACCAAAATAACCATCTGTCCTCAGAAATAGGTTGTCAGCAAGGCGACCCCTTAGGTCCGGTCATTTTCAGCCTTGCAATCCACCCAATAATTGAAAAACTGAATTCCAAATTTAACGTCTTTTATTTAGATGACGGAACCCTAGGAGGAGATGCCCCTACAGTTTTGGCAGATTTAAGCACTATAAAGACTGATCTTGAGTCAATCGGACTAAATTTAAATTTTTCTAAATGTGAGTTATTTCTAGATGATGAAATGCCACTTCTATCTAAATTAAAAATAATTTCTCAATTCAATGCACTCGCTCCTAATATCAAAATTATTGATAAATCTACTCTTCATCTCCTAGGATCCCCAATTTTCGATGAGTCTTTTCCAAATTTTATCGACTCAAAAATTCAAAATTTCGAATTGGCTGTCAAACGACTTTCGAATTTACATTCTCATTTTGCTTTTACCATACTAAAACACTGCCTTTTTGTTCCCAATTTTACTTACAACCTACGGTGCAGCCATCTGTGGAAATATCCGGACCTACTTTCAAAATTAGACGGCATAATCCAAAATTCATTATCCACTATTCTGAATACCGATTTAAATCAACAGTCTGTTTGGATTCAAGCCTCCTTGCCAGTCAGGTTAGGAGGACTAGGAATCCGCAAAATTTCCAGTGTCGCTTTGCCTGCCTTTTTGTCTTCCGTCCATAGTGTTCAAATACTTTTTAGCAAAATAATAAAAAATTGTACTTTGGAAATATCCTATGAGACGGAGGCCAAAACCGCTTGGTCAGAGGCATCCCAAAATTCAAAATTTCCCGAACACCCTTCCTCGCAGAGACAGTGGGACGAGCCGCTTTGCAGACTTGTACAGAGTAATCTCTTACAATCTTCTGACAACAACTCTGTAGAGCGCGCTCGTCTCATTGCAACTGCTGAGTGGGAGTCTGGCTTGTGGTTGCAGGTTCTGCCTTCCTGGAACATTGGGACTTTCCTGGATGACCACACCTTTCGTTTGGCGACATGCTTACGTTTAGGAGCAAAGACAAACGTTCCACATCTTTGCCCTTGCGGTAACACTGTCGACCAGTTCGGTCACCACGGACTCTCGTGCACGAAGAGCGCCGGCCGAATGGCACGTCATGCTAATTTAAATAATATAGTACACCGCGCTCTTGTCACCATCGGGTTGCCAGCAATTTTAGAACCAAATGGTTTGGCCCGCGATGATGGCAAGAGACCGGATGGTATGACGCTTGTGCCGTGGAGGTTGGGAAAGCCGTTGGTGTGGGACGCTACGTGTGTCGACACTCTGGCGGCCTCCCATCTTCACGGCACAAGCTCTAAGGCTGGCGCAGCTGCAGCCGCTGCGGAAACCCTAAAACGGCGCAAATATGAATTCTTAGGGAATGGCTTCATATTTGAGCCGTTTGGGGTTGAGACTTTAGGTCCGTGGGGACCATCAACTCACAAACTTTTTAAATTTTTTAACAAAAAATTAGTCGAGGTGTCGGGTGACCCAAGGGCTGGCAATTATTTCGCCCAACGAATAAGCATTGCCATCCAACGTGGCAATGCTGCCAGCCTTTTGGGCACTCTACCGCAGGGCATTGATCTGGAAGACGTTTTCTATTTGTAAGGTTTTTCTTTTTTATTATTATTATTTGTTTAGTTTAATTTAGAGTATAATTTAGATTTTAATTTAGTTTTTAATTTAGTTGTTAATTAAGAATATTAAACTGTTATTTTAATTTTATTGAAGTAATAAAGAGATTTCTCGTAAAGTAAATGATAATAAATATATATTAAATGGTACTATATTCAATATTCAATATTCAATATTCAATATTCAATATTCAATATTCAATATTCAATATTCAATATTCAATATTCAATATTCAATATTCAATATTCAATATTCAATATTCAATATTCAATATTCAATATTCAATATTCAATATTCAATATTCAATATTCAATATTCAATATTCAATATTCAATATTCAATATTCAATATTCAATATTCAGTATTCAGTATTCAGTATTCAGTATTCAGTATTCAGTATTCAGTATTCAGTATTCAGTATTCAATATTCAATTGTGGCGTGCCTCCACTTATATAAAATAATTATAATTATTCTGTGGTTTATGCACCTATTTATTTTAAGGAAATATTGTATTTCTTAGTATTTAGTAGTTGAATTAAGTAGGTTTGTTAGTTGTTAGTAAATAAATACATATAGATTGAAGCATAAATATAGTATGTTAAAGTATTATATAAATATCAAAGAAAAGTATATTTAGTATTCATCTGTATAAATAAATATTAGTATTATATATTAGATATTTGCATAATATATTAGTTGGTACAATAATAATTTAATATGTATAATATATATAGATTAGTAATTTTATGTTAATATTAATTTGTGCGTTGAAGCGGACACGCGAACGCGTTTTCGCTATTAGTGATTCCGAGCCCGCGTAGCAACCCGCGAGAGAACCGGTCCTAGTCGGCGTTCGGTCGCCGGGCGCACCAAGCCGCCGGCCTCAGTCTGCGAAACCGATTGAACTCGATCGCATGTCCGTCGCGCGCGCATTTCGCTTGCTACTAAGTTACGTGCTTATGTTATGCCATTTCTTGTATGCTAATTCTTTTAAGCTTTCCAATACACCTTCTACTTTCTGCAGTACTTCTTTTCTTCTTTATACCTATCTACTGCTTCATTGGTGACCCACTTTGAACTAAAAAATGAGTGATTCGGAGAGCGGAGGCAGCAATAGTGGCAAAATGGTGCTGGAGACATTTAGAGTCGGCGTAAAGGTACCCCCTTTTTACGCTGAAAAACCAGCCCTTTGGTTCGCGCAGCTTGAAGGCCAATGCCAGCTGGCCAATATCACCGCAGACGGAACAAAATTTTTCTACGCTATCGGACAGCTGGAAGCTCAGTACGCCGCTGAGGTTGAAGACGTCATAACTTCCCCACCGTTGACCAATAAATACGACAAATTGAAAAGTGAGCTCATAAAGAGATTGTCGGCATCTCGGGAGAAAAAGCTAAAACAGCTTATGGACCACGAGCAGTTAGGGGACCGCAAACCATCAACGTTCTTGCGTCACCTACAGAACTTGGCTGGTCCTGGTGTTCCCGAGGAGTTTCTGAGGACAATTTGGACGAGTCGACTGCCTTCTGGGACCCAGACTATCATAGCTTCCCAGCCGCGTGCAAGCTTGGATGAGTTAGCTGAGTTAGCCGACCGTGTCCATGACGTCGTCTCACCGTGTCAGGTTGCTCCGACATCGAGAGCAACTCCATCTGTTAGGAGCAGTGAGTCAGTGGAAAACCAGATCGCCGAGCTCACCAAACAAGTCGCAGCCCTCACTAACAAAATCACCCAAATGTCAAGGGATGGTCATCGTCGCGCAGCCGGGCGTAACCGTAGTCGTTCCCGTTCCCAATCCCGGAAGCGTTCACACTCCAATTACCGGAAGTATCCTAACTGCTGGTACCACGCGAAATTTGGGGATAAGGCGGACAGATGTGTGAAACCGTGTGATTTTGATTCGGGAAACTCAACGGGCAATCGATAATGGCGGCCGACCGCAAACAGTGGTCGCTTATTCGTGACGGACAGAAAAACTAAAGTACAATTTTTAGTGGACACGGGCAGTGATCTTTGTGTTTTCCCCCGTATTTATTTTAAAGAACGCCGGGCTCGTACGGACTACGATTTGTGTGCGGCTAACGGAACGCCCATAGCAACATACGGGCATGTCAACTTGGTGTTGAACTTGGGCTTGCGCCGCGACTTTGCTTGGCAATTTATGGTTGCTGATGTAACAAAGGCGATAATAGGTGTGGATTTTTTATAATTTTTTAATTTAGTTGTTGATTGCAGGAACCAACGTTTAATCGATAACAGCACTAGCTTGTCGACCTTGGCTTCGCTTGCACGACCGTCGGATATCATTTCTTCGGTAAAATGCGTAACTGGTGAGTCTGATTATCACGACATACTACGCGAATACCCCGACATCACACCTCCACATGGTACACACACCACACCTAAACACAACACCGTACATTACATACGAACTACACCCGGTCCACCTATTTATTGTACACCCCGCAGATTGGCTCCGGACAAGTTAAAAATTGCCAAGGAGGAGTTTGCTTCTATGCTGCAGAGTGGCATAGCCAGACCCTCCGAATCTTCCTGGGCCTCTCCCCTCCACCTTGTCCCTAAAAAAGATAATGGTTGGCGTCCCTGTGGGGATTACAGGATGCTGAATGCCAGAACTGTCCCAGATAGGTACCCAATTCGTCACATTCAGGACTTCTCACACAGTCTCACAGGGTGCAAGGTCTTTTCTACCATCGATCTTACAAAAGCGTACCATCAGATACCAGTTCACGAAGCTGATATTCACAAAACCGCTATTTCTACGCCGTTCGGACTTTACGAATTCCCCTACATGAGCTTTGGATTACGTAATGCCGGACAGACGTTTCAGCGTTTTGTGGATGAGATACTGAGGGATCTGGATTTCTGCTACCCGTATCTGGACGATTTTTTAGTATTTTCGAGGGATCCAGAAGAACACAGAAGACACCTCCGTTTGCTGTTCACCAGGCTGCAGGAGTACGGTATGGTAATTAATTCTTCTAAGTGCATATTTGGCGCTTCTGAGGTTGTATTTCTAGGCTACCTTATTTCAGCCGAAGGTACTAAGCCCCTCCCTGCAAAGGTCGAGGCCATACAAAACTTTCCTGTACCCAAAACTGTACGTGAGCTCCGCCGGTTCCTCGGGATGCTCAACTTTTATAGGAGGTTCATTCCAGGTGCTGCAAGAGACCAAGCTCCTCTAAATGCACTTCTAGAGGGTTCTGTGAAGGGCTCCCATCCTGTCAATTTATCTCCAGAGGAGAAAGAAGCTTTTACACACTGTAAGAAAGGCCTATGCCAGGCAGCCCTCCTTGCACATCCCGACTGCAATGCCAAACTCGCTGTCGTAACCGATGCATCTGATACTGCTTTAGGAGCTGTGTTACAGCAGTTCAGTGAAAATAAGGGATGGCAGCCGCTGGCTTTCTTTTCCAGGAAACTAAGCCCAGCGCAGCAGAAGTATTCCCCCTACGACCGTGAGTTACTTGCAATTTACGAGGCAATCAAATACTTTCGCCACATGGTTGAGGCTAGAGACTTCGTGGTTTACACTGACCACAAACCGATATGCTTTGCATTCCACTCTCGCAAGGAGAACTGTTCACCTCGCCAGTTCCGACACTTAGATTTTATATCTCAGTTTACTACAGACATTCGGCACATATCAGGAAAAGACAATGTTGTAGCTGATACCCTGTCCAGGATAGAGGAAATTGCACAGCCCGTTGATCTGGGCCAAATAGCAGACGCTCAAGACTCAGATACGGAACTACCAACTCTCCTGGAAGGTGCCACTTCATTGAAATTGAGGAAGATAAAACTGCCGGGAGTTAAGTCGGAGTTGTACTGCGAGGAACGAGACGGCAACATTAGACCTTATGTCCCAGTTAAGTATAGGCGACAAGTGTTTGATTGCCTCCATTCGCTTAGTCATCCAGGGGTGAATGCTTCCCTAAAATTAGTAACGGATCGGTATGTGTGGCCGGGAATCAGAAAAGACTGCCGAGAGTGGACGAAGACCTGCCTCGCTTGTCAGCGATCTAAGGTCACTCGGCATGTCTCCTCACCTCTCAGTTCTTTCCGACTTCCTAGTTCCAGATTTTCTGCCATTCACATTGACCTGATTGGCCCCTTACCCTTATGCCAAGGATACAGGTACTGCCTCACAGCAATCGATAGATTCACACGATGGCCTGAGGTAGTACCACTCCAGGAAATTACAGCTGAGGCCGTTGCCAAGGCCTTGCTGCATGGATGGATCTCCAGGTTTGGTTGTCCGGTAAGTATTGTTACTGACAGGGGTAGGCAGTTCGAGTCCGCTTTATTCAGGAGCCTCTCTGATCTGATAGGCTTTCAGCACAGACGGACTACTGCTTACCACCCATCTTGCAATGGCATGGTGGAAAGATTTCACCGCCAGTTAAAGGCTGCCATCACTTGCCACTCCAATTCAAATTGGGTAGATTCCCTCCCTTTGGTCTTGTTAGGCATTAGGAACTCCTACAAAGAAGATTTGTCATCCTCGTCAGCCGAACTCACTTATGGCGAGCCGCTGAGACTCCCTGGTGAATTTTTGCATCCCAGTAGAGAGATTTCAACTGACGTCACGGACTATTTGTCACGTCTCAGGTCTTTCGTTAAGAAGCTGCAACCAACTCCTGCTTCTAGACATGGTAGGCAGTCAGTTTTTATTTTCAAAGACCTCGCAACTGCTTCGCATATATTTTTGCGCGATGACACTTGCCGGGGCTCCCTTACACCAGCCTATTCAGGACCCCACGAGGTTCTAGCAAGAGGTGATAAAACTTTTAAAATTCTTGTCCGTGGTAATCCGGTAACAGTATCGGTAGACCGCATCAAGCCGGCCTACATACTGCACGACACAGACACCACACACGACACTTTACCACATACTAACACGAATTCACACACAACTACACAGATCAGGCCACCAGAACACAATACACTCGCTGAACCGAAAGATGATGTCCGAAGGATACGTTCAGGCCGTATTGTGCGATTCCCATCCTATTATCGCCCTTGACGGGCTCTGGAAGGGGGTGATGTGGCGTGCCTCCACTTATATAAAATAATTATAATTATTCTGTGGTTTATGCACCTATTTATTTTAAGGAAATATTGTATTTCTTAGTATTTAGTAGTTGAATTAAGTAGGTTTGTTAGTTGTTAGTAAATAAATACATATAGATTGAAGCATAAATATAGTATGTTAAAGTATTATATAAATATCAAAGAAAAGTATATTAGTATTCATCTGTATAAATAAATATTAGTATTATATATTAGATATTTGCATAATATATTAGTTGGTACAATAATAATTTAATATGTATAATATATATAGATTAGTAATTTTATGTTAATATTAATTTGTGCGTTGAAGCGGACACGCGAACGCGTTTTCGCTATTAGTGATTCCGAGCCCGCGTAGCAACCCGCGAGAGAACCGGTCCTAGTCGGCGTTCGGTCGCCGGGCGCACCAAGCCGCCGGCCTCAGTCTGCGAAACCGATTGAACTCGATCGCATGTCCGTCGCGCGCGCATTTCGCTTGCTACTAAGTTACGTGCTTATGTTATGCCATTTCTTGTATGCTAATTCTTTTAAGCTTTCCAATACACCTTCTACTTTCTGCAGTACTTCTTTTCTTCTTTATTTCTATCTACTGCTTCACAATATTCAATATTCAATATTCAATATTCAATATTCAATATTCAATATTCAATATTCAATATTCAATATTCAATATTCAATATTCAATATTCAATATTCAATATTCAATATTCAATATTCAATATTCAATATTCAATATTCAATATTCAATATTCAATATTCAATATTCAATATTCAATATTCAATATTCAATATTCAATATTCAATATTCAATATTCAATATTCAATATTCAATATTCAATATTCAATATTCAATATTCAATATTCATATCAATATATATAATAAAATCGTAACCCATCGCTGTCTGTACGTACATGGAAGATACATGAAAAAAAAATACTGTTGGGGGCTTAAACCATCGCAATAGAACACAAAACAATGATTTTTAGAATTTTTGTCTTTTTGTCTTTTTGTCTTTTTGTCTTTTTGTCTTTTTGTCTTTTTGTCTTTTTGTCTTTTTGTCTTTTTGTCTTTTTGTCTTTTTGTCTTTTTGTCTTTTTGTCTTTTTGTCTTTTTGTCTTTTTGTCTTTTTGTCTTTTTGTCTTTTTGTCTTTTTGTCTTTTTGTCTTTTTGTCTTTTTGTCTTTTTGTCTTTTTGTCTTTTTGTCTTTTTGTCTTTTTGTCTTTTTGTCTTTTTGTCTGTTTGTCTGTTTGTCTGTGCGTTTGTGCACGCTAATCTTAGAAACGGCTGAACTGATTCATTTGAGGTTTTCACGAATATGTTTTGATAAGCTTCACTTAAAATTAAGTGTTTGTTTCATTTAAATCCGTTCATAAATAAAAAAGTTTATCAATTTCAAAGAATCACGTCATACATTTTTGTTCAAAAAATTATGTTTATGCACGCTAATCTCAAAGAAGACTGAACCTATTCAATTGCCGTTTTCATAAGCTTCTCCTCACATTCATTGTTTATTTTATTTTAATCCATTCATAAATAAAAAAAGTTATATCAATTTAAAGAATCGTCAAACATTTTTGTTCGAAAAATTGAGTTTATGCACGGTAATCTCAGAAACAGCTAAACCGATTCGGTTGCATTTTTCACTAATATATTTTGCTAACCTATACATAAAATACAGTTTTGTTTTATCTAAATCCAGCTAAAAATTAAAAAGTTGCGTTAATTTAAAAAATGACGTCAAACATTTTTGTTGAAAGATTGCTATAAAATAACTGTTCAACAAATAACAACTTTTGTTCAATTTATTTTATGGTTTACTATATAGTATGATTTTAATTCGATGCCGATTAGTTTAGGAGTATTGTTAAAAAATTAGTTCTTTTGGACACCCATAGATGGCGCTGTTCATAAATTTTAAATTTAAGTGAGGCTCTGGGCTTAGAGCCTTTGCAGACAGAGCCTAGGGACGCAAGACGGGATTCAGTCGCTTGACAAATACTGTCCTAATGGTTGAAAGGCGTGTTTGTGTCAACACGCGCCTTTACCTTTGTGGGTAGAATTGAAGGCCGATGGGCCACATCGTAAGCTACTCTGGCCCCTCTCGCTAATTCAGAAGGTATCGCGAGTGAGCCCAGCTGATAAGTGGCCGTTGTGCCAGGTCTTTGGATCGAGAGGAGCACAAAAACAGACCCAGGCAAAAGCGGTAATGGCGTTGAAACCGTGAGTTTTTTTAGTGGGTGAGAGCCATAACCGGCCAGTTCCCCATGGCCAGCGGCAGACGAAAAGCACCTTTTCCAAACTTGAAATAAATGGTTAGGTGACGTGTAGTTTGGGTTCGGTTATGGACTAAAATAAAAATGTCTGGAAACATGCGTGCTTTCGTTAGTAATAAAAAAAACCCCATATAGTTACGTCATGGCCATCTGTCTCTCTGTCTGTGCTTTTAATTATAAACAATTAGTACCAGAAAGTCGTAATTTGGCAAGTCTTAAAAAAATAAAAAATGATTTTTTACATGTAAAGTAGAAAAGTATTTTTGTCTCTATGCAGACCAGGGCTGTAAGAAAGCCTGATGGTGGACGTTAAAATGAAAAAGGGAATCCAAATAATGATTGGTTGCTAGCCGCATTATCTATAACATGATTCAAATTTCGCCCATTCTCTCGATTGGCTTTTACAATCTGCATGTAATTTTTTTCTTTCTTCTAGACCAGCATGAAAGATAAAAAAAACTTGAGAGGTGTCAGGGGACACCCGGATGGAACGGAGTTCCCTATGATTAATTAGGAGAGAGAGAGACAGACAGAGAAACACGCGCACGCCGCACAGCTTACAACTATAGCAAAAAGTGTCGTTACAACTTTTGATCTTATTTTTTTTCGTCTAGCCTCCTTTCGCAACGCGCGTTAAGGAACTTCGTTCCAATAAAACAACTATAATGGAATATTGAAATTATTAAATTGTTTTTAGCTCTTTAGTTTTTACTATACCTACGTCGGCATTCGCATATAGTGTAGGTTTAATTACGGAACTCTTCAAAGCACGTGGCCCGAAATACACTTTACCGTTTTTATTAAAAATGCCAAAATAACGATTCTCATAAACTGTCCACGCTGACGAAGTCACGGGCAACAGCTAGTACATATAATAAAATCGTAACCGATCGCTGTCTGTACATGGAAGATAAATGAGAAAAAAAAATATGTTGGGGGCTTTTACCAACGTTACAGAACACAAAACAATGATTTTTAGAATTTTTGTCTGTTTGTCTGTGTGTCTGTTTGTCTGTGCGTTTGTGAACACTAATCTTGGAAACGGCTGAAGCGATTTGGTTGCGGCTTTCGCTAATGTATTGTGATAAGTTTGACTTAGGGCCAAACTACACGAACGATAGTTTACCAACCAAACAGTTTAGTCGGTTGTCAAAAATCAATGCACCACTTCTCGGGTGCGCACACGGCACCGACTCAACTGTTCAATCAATACAATCGAGACCGACCACCAACTAAATAGTTGGCCTTAACTCCACGGTTTTGTATGACGGTTCGCACACGACCAATCGTTCAGTTGGCGACCGAAGTGCTTAGTTGGCCGTCAACTGAATCAGAGTAAGGACGTTAGCACGGGTAAAAATGTCAGATTCGCCAGCTTCACCCTCGTCGGCTTCGCCTTCGTCAGCCACAATTATATGTAGAGGATATTGAAAAGTTTATTGAGTTAGTGGAGGCTCGGCCGCCTATATATAACAAAAAATTAGAACAATACTCCGATACTAATTGCAAGAAAAAATTGTGGGAGGAAATATGCCTAGAAATTTTGGTCATATTGGAGCGACATTAATATTGAAAAAAAAAGTGTGGCACTCGGGGACTGCTGCGGTTAAGCTATTCTTCTTATCGTGTGTGATTGTGACTAACACTAGTGTCAGAGTTTTTAAACCACCGTAAAGGCCTCTGACATGGTTTTAGGTAACGACCAATGTCAATGACAGTGACCGGGACCGACGGCTTAACGTGCCCTCCGAAGCACGGATCATCTTACTTATCAGACAATCAGGTGATCAGCCTGCAATGTCCTAACCAAACTAGGACAACAACACAGTCGTTGCCCCCGCTGGGAATCAAACCCGCGACCTCCGGGTATGGGCCAAACGCACTAACCACTACACTACGGAGGCAGTTTAAACGGTAAAGCTATTGCATAGCATTTTTTATCAACGTATGTATTTAGCAGCCTGCGGTTTTTCGTGCGGCAGTTGAGGTAGGCTAAGACATGTTTCCAGTTCAGAAAATGGGTAAAAACTGCAGTCAGTAAAGGAAACATCAAAATATGTGTAGGGCCAAGACCTCCCGTGGATGTCTGGCCAGCGTGGAGAGTGTAGGCTAAGACCTCTGGCAGCTCTGGCCAAGTTTGGCTCAGGTAGTACAGACAAAAAGACCTGATGATAACGTATGGGGGCGGACATCTTGGATCCAAAATCTGATTGCACTTTTGAGTTTCGCGGGGTGCTTTATCCCCACATGCAAAATTTCAGACCCCTACGAAGTCCCAGTGAGATGTTATAAACGAAATAAGTTTAATTTTCTAAAATCCAGACGCCATCTTGGATTCCAAAAAAGAATTAAAATTTGGATTTTTTGTGTTAAAACACATAGAGATATCGATTTTCAGCCAAATCGGACGCAGTTGTTGTGTAATTTTTTTATGGTACATTGTGGATATTTTCACTCTTGTTATGTTAAATACTGCCGTCCACCCACACCTCTAGCTCAGACCGACAGAATGATCGGTCATGTGCGCACATAGTCAACTAAATTGTTTAGTTGGATAGAAGTTGGTGGCGATGTCCAATCCAACCAAACAGTTTGGTTGGTCAAAAAATCGGTCGTGTAGCTTGGCCCTTAACCCTTTAACCGCGAACGTCGCATATATGTGACAAACATTGTCGGGCCCATTCCGCGAAGGTCACATATTTGTGACAAATAAAAATGCTCGTATGGCACATAACTTACGTATCCATATCCGTTTTTGGTTGTAGATAGGTATGTTAGATTTACCATGTCTCGCGCTGGGGGCACGACAACTGATATAAAGTCTCGCGGTGAAAGGGTTAACATTTATTGTTTATTTCATTCAAATCGGTTCATAATTAAAAAGTTATATCAATTTTAAAGAATCACGTAACTTTTCTTTGTTCGAAAAATTGCGTTTTTGCCCGTGAACAGAAGTTTCTCGAGATTGCCTCCTCGTTTCCTGGAGATATGTCCGAAGAACTCAAGTACTCTGCGTAGACAAATTGTGGAGAGTCTGATCTTGATTCCTAGTTGTTTGAGGATAGATGCGTAGTCCGCACAGGCAGACAAAAATTACACTCCGCTCAATGAACGCATTCGAAAATGTTCAAAATAAATTTGTAAAAATACTTAATTATAGGAACTGCACTCCAGAATCATCATAGTGATTCCCTTAAAAATCACAAACATTATCCCTTTGGGACCGTCTTACTCAATTCGTCATCACAATTTTGACCGACCGAGCGAAGCGGGCTTTGGTTGACCAAAGCCCGCGAACGCAACGCGAACTTTACTTAGAGAGTTAAAAACTAATGAAAAGCGGCCTTCCAGGACATAGCTGATTAAATGACGGAACGTCTAAATTAATAAGTTTAGATATGCTCCTGACCGCCTTTCAACCATTAACACTCATTTCGCTTTTACAATTTTAAGACATTGCCTTTTCGTACCAAATTTTACATACAATCTTCGGTGTAGCCACTTCTGGAAGTACCCGGACCTGATTTCAAAAATGGACAATATCATTAATAATTCACTTTCATCTCTTTTGAATATAGATTTGAATCATCCAACTATTTGGGACCAAGCCTCCTTACCAATCAGGTTAGGCTCGGAATTCGCAAAATTTCTAGTGAAGCTCTACCTGCCTTTCTGTCCTCCGTCCATAGCATTCAAAATCTTTTTATAAAAATTTTAGAGCAGCCTTCCTACGAAATTTTAAATTTAACAGAGGCCAGAACCACATGGTCAGATTTAATTCAAAATTTTCAAATCATCCCAGTTCGCAGAGGCAGTGGGACGAGCCGCTTTGCAGACTTGTTCAGAGTAACCTACTCGAATCATCTGTCAACAACTCTGTCGAGCGCGCTTGTCTTCTTGCTGCTGCTGAATAGGAGTCTGGTTTATGGTTACGTACACAACCATCTTTTAATTGAGGAACATTTTTAGATAATAATACCTTCCGCATAGCGTCATGCCTTCGCTTTAGCGCCATTACCAACGCGCCGCATCATTGACTCTGCGGAAATGCCAGCAGTTTTAGAACAAATAGGTTTAGCGCGGAATGATGGCAAGAGACCGGATGGTTTGACCCTTGTGCCCTGGAGGTTGGGAAGAGCGCTGGTGTGGGACGCCACATGTGTCGACACTCTTGCGCCTTCCCATCTTCATGGCACAAGTAGGAAGGCTGGCTTTGCTGCAGCTACCGCTAAATCCCTCAAATGGCGCAAGTATGCATGCCTTGGACAGGCATTCATATTTGAGCCGTTCGGGGTTAAAATTTTGGATCCGTGGGGGCCTTCTGCATATATAGTTTATTTAAATTTATAGTTAAAAATCTGTTCGAGGTATCAGGTGACCAGGCGGCTGGTAATAACTTCGTTCAAAGAATAACCATTGCCATACAACGTGGCAATGCTGCCAGCCTTCTGGGCACTCTTCCGCAGGGGAAGGATTGAAGGCATATTTTTTATTTATAATTGTATTTGTTTATAAGGAATTTATTTTTAGTATTTAAGTTTACTTTAGTTAGTTTAGTTTAAAATTTATTGAAAATATTGTTAGGTAGTTTAATTTATGAACGAATTTAAATGAAACAAACACTAAATGTTAAATTGGCATAAAATATGTTAAAGAAAGCTATCACAATACTTTAGTGAAAACCGCAATCAAATCGGTTTAGCCAATTCTAAGATTAGCGTGCACAAACGCACAGACAAACAAACAAACTGACAAACAGACAAACAGACAAAAATTAAAAAAAAACCATTGTTTTGTGTTCTATTGCGTTGGTAAAAGCCCCCAGTAATATTTTTTCTCATTTATCTTCTATGTACAGTCAGCGATCGGTTAGATTTTATTATATGTATTGATGAATAATTGATGATGGATGATTGATAGATTGATATTAATGTCTTTATTATTTTTATTTTTTCTTTTTTCTTTAAGTCTCTTTAGTCTTCTGCTATTTATTCCCTGTATGTATTGTATTAGCCGGCCTATAATATCTTTTCATAGCCTTCTCTGCCAAGCCGTTGTCCTCCTTACTCTCTGCTGATTTTTTCACACGTGTCCCTAATTTTAGTACCATAATATATATCAGTTGTGTAAGCTGTACAGTAAATTAGAGTCTGTGTTATCAAAATATCTTGATTTCTGCTGTTATGTTTAGGTATAATTATGTTATTTATACATAAAACATAAACTATACTTAGGTACTTAAATAAAAAAAGCTTGTAAATAGGTAATATACATACAATTAAAACAAAAAAATCAACTAAAACTAAATTCAAAGAACAAAAATAAAGAGAATAAATAAAACAAATCGAAGAGCCCGCCCCGGAGCGTGCCGGGCTCGAAAGTGTCCGTAATACCATCCGTGGCGTTGCCTTGTTGAATGTCTAAGGCAATGTGTTGCGTAAGGTAAGCTCCGGAGCTCGCGATAATTATTTTACCCTTTTCGCACCAAGGTCCGCCAGTTTCTACCGCAAAAGGTATGTAAATGTATTGAGACAACTCAGCATACTTTGAGTGTTTGTTTGTTTGTTAAATTTTTATTGTGCATAAACACAAGACAAGAGTGTTTCATTTTTGCGGCAGATTCTGCAGCGGACCCTGCCTTACGGGTTGTGTGAGGTAAGTGAGAAGCAGCAGAGGTACTTACGCATGTAGCGTCCCAAAGTAGGCACCTACCTCTTTTTCACGGTATTAAGGTGAGCCCACCGGGGCGTTTACCGTCCGTGCGACAAAGTCCGTGGGCTCAACAACACAAGGTATGTTTGCCGACACCAGAGCTCTGCAGATAATATCGTTTAAATTATGGTGACTGGGAAACCTGCCGACGCATCTTAAGCAGATAAGTCCGTGGTAGCCCTTGGAACCCACCTGAATACCACATGGGCAACGGTGTAGCTCACAAATGTTACCTCACCTAGCCTCAACGCGACTGCAACCCGTAAAGAGTTATCATCTAGCTGAAGCGAGGGCAACGCTTGGAGCCAGTCGCCTGACTCTAGGCAAGTTGCGGCTTTAATCCGAGCAAGGTTGAATCGCCAAAAACAATCTGCTAGCTCTTATAAAAAAAAATTGGAAGACATATCATCCCAGGCCCTCTGAGAATGGAGATTTACCAGGCGGCTCTATGTTGGGGCAAAATGTTCTCCAAGCCTCTAGAGCATCGTCCTGTAGGGGAATACGGCAATTGTTTCCTACTTTATAATAATCATAATCATTCTTTATTGCTTCATTTGGTGTACAATAAGGTCTTAAATAATGATGTGTTAGCGCACAAATGGGCCCTGTCAGGGCATTGCAATTTGTTCAAGGCTGTATTACAATATAACATTATTATCAAATTATTACATACATTAAAGCAACTTTTATTATACCTATTATAAAATATTAATAAAATTTGTAAAGTTATTAAAATATATTTGGAAATTCATCAAAATTAAGTAAAATAAAAATTCGTTTATATCCGATAAAACACGTCGTCATTATATTAATGCCATTAATTGCAATATAAATGTCATTTCCTACAGAATCAAATTAGTACATTACATATATATATATTAGTATTTTTATTAAAACCAAAATTTAGGCACTCTTAAAATATTCGTCTATGGTATAAAAACTTCTTTGAATCAAATACTTTTTTATTTCTTTACAAAATTTGTCATATTTGATTATTTTCCTAATATTCTCCGGGACTTTATTATAAATTTTAATGGCCATATGATGAGTACCTGAACTAACAATATGTAGCTTTGTAAATGGTCGTGCCAATCTATTTCGTTTCCTTAAGTTTCTAGTCAAGGCATATGGAGCGTCATCTATTTGCGTATATAGATCAGTATTTTTCCTAACAAATTTACAGATCTCAAATATATACAAAGATGTTAAGTTTTATAAAACGAGGTTTACAACTTTCCATATCATTATATATTTACAATTATTCTAATGCACTTTTTTTGTAATACGAATAAGTCATTTATATCTACACTGTTTCCCCATATTATTATGCCATAGCTTAGCCAAGCATGGGCGTAAGCATAATATGCATTCAAAGCAGTTTTAACATTTGTACATATTTTAAGTTGGTATAGTGCGTAGGTGAACCTTGACAATTTTCCGGCTATTTTCACTACATGTGGTTTCCACGTAAGATTTGTATCAAGTTCTAATCCCAATAAGGTAGTTGTATTTTCAAAATCAATAATGTTTTCCTTGTGTTTTATTTTGATATTTAAGGGCATTTTTTGCCGTGGTTTAAATTGCATGAGTTTAGTCTTTGCTACGTTGATTTCTAAGTTATGTTCTAGTAACCATGTTGATATGTTCTCGAGTGATGTACTAAATTCTTGTTGCAAATTTACTCCCGATTTCGATGATAATATTATTGTTATATCGTCAGCATAAATAACACATTTTTTATTTATACACTTTGAAATATCATTTACATATATAAGAAACAGTATACATCCCAACGTACTGCCTTGTGGTATGGATTGTTCTATTGGCAATTTTAGGGATTTGATAGTTTTACGGTGCCTTTTCGTGTCCTTATGTTCAATTTCCACATATTGGGAGCGACCTTTTAAGTATGACTCAAACCAGCGATATGGCAATCCTCTTATTCCTATCCCATAAAGTTTTTTTAGAAGTATTTTGTGCAATACACGATCATAGGCTTTAGTCATATCCAATGAAGTCACTACTGCGTAACATTTAGTATTTATTATTTCTAAAATTTCATTAGTCAAATTATAGAGAGCTGTAACCGTGGATTTATTTTTTCGAAAACCGTGCTGGCTATTGTCAATTATATTATATTTTTCACAAAATTTGGTCAGGCGAGTTGCCATTGCTGTTTCAAAATTTTTTGAAAACGTTGATGGTATTGTAATTGGCCTAAATAATTTGGGTTCATTCGCGTTTCTTTTCTTGGGTATAGGTTTCACTACCGATTCCTTCAACAAATCAGGAAATGTTGCTTCTTTAAAAGACTGGTTAATCAAAAATGTCAAGGGAATAACAAGCTCATCTTTGCAATATTTAATTAAAATGGGGGGAATTCATCAGTTCCAAAGCTAGATTTATTTTTCAGCCCTTTTATTATATTTAAAACTTCATCTTTATTAACTGTGCTAAGGAACATCGTGTTTTCAGTAGTTTCTTTTACCGGATGACCCTGAGGCTCTACATTGCCTTGCCTATTTTTTCCCACCGATACAAAATATTTATTAAGTTCATTTGCTATTTGTTGAGGATCTATCAATGTCACGTTGCCTTGTTTAAGCGTAATATTTTTAAACTCGTTATTTATTTTATTTGTTCTCTCTTTAATAATTTTCCACATGTCTTTTGTTATGTTCTTAGATGATTTTATTCTATTTGTATATTGTATCTTCTTTGATTTATTAATTATGTTTTTTAATAGTTTAGTGTACGATTTATAATATTTATTAAAAGCTTCATTTTTTATTTGTGTTTTTAGAATGTTTCATCATCATCATCATCATTTCAGCCGCATAACGTCCACTGCTGGACATAGGCCTCCTCCAAAGATTTCCAAAATGACCGATCAAGAGCGGCCTGCATCCAGCGCTTTCCAGCGACCCTGGTCAGGTCATCTGACCACCTTGTAGGTGGGTGCCCTACGCTTCGCTTGCCAGTACGCGGTCGCCATTCAAGAACCTTTTTACCCCATCGGCCATCGGTTCGTCGCGCTATGTGTCCCGCCCACTGCCACTTCAACGAGCTAATCAGCTTGGCTATGTCAGTGACTTTTGTTCTTCTACGGATTTCCTCATTTCTGATTCGATCACGTAGGGAAACACCGAGCATAGCCCTCTCCATAGCGCGTTGAGCGACCTTGAGCTTTCTTATGAGACCCATAGTAAGGGACCACGTTTCGGAGCCATAAGTCATCACTGGTAACACACATTGGTTGTAAACCTTAGTCTTGAGGCACAGAGGTATTTTGGACGAGAAGACATTGCGTAGCCTCCCGAACGCTGCCCAGCCGAGTCGGATTCGTCGAAAGACCTCTTCCTCGAAGCTGGAACTTCCTGCCTGGATCAATTGACCCAGGTAGATATACTGGTCTACAACTTCGAGGGTGGAGCTCCCAACACAAACAGGTAGGGGCGCAACATGGACATTCGACATTACTTTGGTTTTGTCCATGTTCATTTTAAGGCCCACTTGTTGGGAAACTCGATTTAGGTCTCCGAGCATAGTACTTAAGTCTTCCATCGATTCTGCCATGACAACAATATCGTCGGCAAATCGAAGGTGAGTGATATACTCGCCATTGATGTTGATGCCAAATCCTTCCCATTCCAGAAGCTTGAAGGCATCTTCCAGTGCAACGGTGAACAGTTTCGGAGATATAACATCTCCCTGTCTTACACCTCTATTGGAAGTGGAATTGCCCTCGTGCACTGCTCCTGTACTCGGACTGACATAGTGGCGTTACTGTATAAGCACTTCAACACTTCGATATACCGATAGTCAATACGGCATCGCTGGAGAGACTGAAGCACGGCCCATGTTTCGATCGAATCGAAGGCTTTTTCATAGTCCACGAATCCCAAGCATAACGGCCGGTTATACTCCCTCGTCTTCTCTATAACCTGCCGCAGCGTATGAATGTGGTCCATGGTGCTAAAGCCTTTACGGAAACCAGCTTGTTCGGGAGGTTGGAAGGCATCAAACCTGTTCGCGAGACGATTCGTGATGACCCTCGAAAACAACTTATATACATGACTCAGAAGCGTGATAGGCCTATAGTTCTTCAATAGGGTGTTTAATAATTCGTTTAGAATGTTTAATAATCGTTTATTTTTACATGACATCCTAATACCTCTAGTAAGCCAACCCTTCCTTTTATTATTCATTTTGATTTTGATTTTCTGCCTTGGGATACAGTCGTTTAATAAAGTCGTAAGTTTTTGGTGAAATGCACTATAATTATCATTTAGATTTTTATCTAAAGTTATAAGATTATGCCAATTAATTTTTTGTAACTCATTCTTGAACCGATCCATATTTTTTGTATTAAATATTCTTTTTTCTATGTAGTACTCATGTTCTTTGTACGGTACACCATTGCAATTTACATTGAGATTAATCAAAATGCCCCTATGATCCGAAAATCCGTATTCCTCGACGTCAACAGTAAAACTTGGTTTCTCAAAATTTGTGAAAACTACATCTATGCATCTTTTTAATCGTGTATGCTTTTTGACATGCTGTTTGAAGTTATAGCTTTTAAATAATTTTTCCATGTCTTGTTTTTGTTTTTTATTACCTAAAAGATTTACACTTAAATCCCCACCCAGTATTATATTTAGCTTATTATATTTAGTATTTAATAGTCTTAGCAATTTTTCTAGTTGTGCATTAAATATAATCTTCTCCCTATCACTATCAGGCCAGTATATAACAACTATTAGAGTATTTATTGTAGGTATTTCTACTCCACATATTTCGATAATATATTCTATTGTTAAAGCATTAACATCTTCACATTCCTTAAACTCTATATTTTCCTTCAGTAGGATGCAGACGCCCCCTCCCTCTCGGTAATTTCTGCTGAAGTGACTCGCCAAAGTACAACCTTCTATCTTCAGCAAATCTATTTTCTTTTTAGTAATCCAGGTTTCTGTGACACAAAGTACAGTCGAGGACCCAATTATCTGACCACCTTTATTACCTTTTGCTTTTGAGAAACATCGCACAGCTATAAACCAAATCATTTTAAAGAAATATAATCCTTAGCCCCTAAAAATACGGTATATTTTTCATTAACAGTTCAACTATGCAAGTATAAAATTGTAAACTATACCTTCTTTCTTATAGACAAACTTAATAGTAATAAGTGATTAGTAATTTCATCAACGTCGTTCATGAAGCAGTGGTCTTGCGGTCATGGGTGTAGACTGTAGTCTAAACATCGCAATCCGAATCATCATGGTTCGACCCCGCTAAAATGCTTTGAGTTTTTATTTGGAAGTATTGTTTTCTGCTTCCAACAAATAGTTTTACTTTTGAGTTTGGAATACAAGTAATACTATGAACTACTGTATGCTTAACCTAAAAAAGTCAAGTGGGTAGATGATAAAAATATGGATTGTCTGATTTAAACGACATTCTGGAGACAGGCCAGTCTACGCTCATTTGCAGTAACTATGGTTGTTAGCTATTTGATTAATATACAAGAATTATTGGAAATGTCGCACCTAACGGATTTTTTGAAAGCGGAAATTATTGTTCTATATGAACAATACGAGTCTATAAGTGAAATAGCAAGACGCTTAAATATTTCGGTAAGTGAAATAATTATCTTTTAACTACCTAGAATGTGATAGTGCAATTGAATTTATATGGAATAATTCAGTGCATAGTGCAATTGATTTTTATAGAATAATTCAGTGCATTATTCCTAGTCGGTTAGTTAAATCTTTGTTCACACACAGAATAGGTGGCTAGACCTGGTTTTAAAATAGTTTTTGCTAACAATAAAACCACTTACTTTTGAGGAAAGAAGTTCATTTTGTTAACCTTATTTTATTTTTGTTCACAGAGAAATACTGTGAAGCTATGGATTAGGCGTTACCAACAAACGGGTGATGTGCAGCGTAATCGCCCCGGACCTGCGCCGGTTATGTTTACCAATGAATCGACGCGTCATCGGGAGATTATTTCTAGGCACTCACAAGACCCATTTGTGACCAACAGATCTACTGCTGCCATTCATGGCGTGTCCATGAAAACGATACGTAAACACTTGCATGCGGAAGGGTTCAAGACATATATACCGGCAAGAAAAATTCTACTCACACCCGCCCATCGTAGTGAACGTCTCAGATTTGCGAATGATTATTTGAATTTTGATTGGCATAATAATGTTGTAATTTTTACTGATGAGAAAACATTTAGATCAGACAAAGACGGTCGAAAAATTTTATGGCGAAAATTAGGGGAACGCTATAAAGAAATTAATATGCTGCCGAACAGATTGAGCGGTAGAATAACACTGGGATACTGGGGTTGGATGTCTTCAATGGGTCCAGGTGAATTGGTTGAAGTCGGTGGTCGTTTTAACAGTCAGTCTTATTTAGCGGTGTTACGCGATGTTATGTTGCCATCCGTGCGCATAGCTTATCCGGACGAACACATTTATTTTGTTCAGGACAACTGTGCCGTGCCGTGCATCGAGCTGGTATTGTGCGTGATTGGCTCGCGTCACAGGTCAATATGACAGTTATTGATTGGCCGTCGAAAAGTCCCGATTTAAATCCTATAGAAAATCTATGGGGCCAAATGATACTTAACTGGGACTTATCTCAAGTTAAAACTAAAACTAATTTAGATGAATTGGTGATGTCTACGTGGGAATCAATGCGGGGAGGAGATTTGTGTTGGTCGATGGTAACCGATATGAAAAATCGCTTACAACAAATAAAAGATTGTGAAGGAGGGCCGCTTAAGTATTGAGCTAGGTTTTTTTAGTGGCGCAAATTATCTATAATTAATTTGTTTCAGCAAGGTATATGTAATGTGTAAGTGATGTTATTGTTACTTAATGTAACAAGTATATTCACTTTACTACAAATTAAGTCCGTATCAACTTACAAAAAAGGTAACTAGGTTAATTACATTTCAGTTACCGGACTTGTTATGTCTAGGTAAATAAATAATAAAAATACTTTATTTTGTAATTTATCCTAACCCATATAATATTGTCTAATATAGTTAGAAGTTAAATCAATACATCGTTGTGAATGTTAATGTTGCTTTATATTATTACCATGAACATTAAATCTTCTAAGAATTGTTATTTTAATAAAACATATTTATTTCGAGCAGTCTCACCTGAATCGGCGGCGATAGGCAGGCACATTGAGTGAATATCATAATATCTACTTAGAAGCTTTTATTTCTGAATATAATAGATACCTAGATACGGACTTAAATACCTACTTCATTAAAATAGCACAGTGATTACGAGTATTGAATACCTATCTAGTCTGTAACAACATTATTGTTTTATATTTTAGATATGTTTTTATAAATGATAGTGATATTTACTTAAATAAATACTGATTATTTTATCAATCCTTCACTTTTTTATTTACAATAATTTCACAAGAATTACCTGGTTATTTTATACCAAGGTAAAGTGGGTGCGTAAGTGGTGCTTCTATTTGAATTATTTTTTTGATCAAACTTTATACCTAAATAAATACCTAATTAAAAATTGCAAAAGTGCTAGTGAAGAAGTATAAAAAGGACTACCAATACTTTCAAAGGTTATTCATAAAATAGAAAACAGTTATATCTGTGCAATCGACTATTTTTTTTTAAATAACGCCACATTTACGATTAAGAAAATTATTGCGTATGAGGGCGCCACTTACGCACCCAATTAACTTTAATAGTAAGTAACTAATAATAAAATTACCTCATGCTTAATTTATTATATTTTGCATTATTCATACGAAAAAAAACAAAATTTTTAAGGAAAAATAGTGGTTTTTAACTTCCACATTATATGTCTTTCGCTAGGTTCGAACACGCGACTGGAAAACCTTACCTTTCTATAACAACCTTATGGTTAACCACTGAGCTACAGCTACGCTGACAAAGGTGATGAATATATGCTAAGCATTTCAAAGGAAATAGATGAACCGTAATAATAACAATAACTTACAATGTGCTATTAAACAAAATCTTTCTTTATGCTTAATAACATAAGATACTATTTCGAATAGAATACATTTGAATATGCTATGGCTATAGTTAAAAAATGTTAGAACTCAATGAATAAAGAATATCTCACCTTATGCTTAGTGTCTTAAGATATTATTTCGTAAAATGAATTAACTAAACCTATTTGCAAAGTTGCTCAGAAGCAAAAAGTCAATAGGTGGTCAGGTATCTTATGCCGTAACTGTAAAGTACATTCAGCTCCAATCTATCTGCCAGTTCTTCTACTAGGTGACGTTTATTTGTAATGCTTTGTAAGTTTTGATATAAAATTTTTATACCTTTACCTTTAGCGGCGAAAGGAATGTCGTCCTTCGAAATTCTTTTCCATTTGTGATGGCATGGTTTTATCCAAAATATTTTCCTGATTTGGTCTATCACGGTAATAATGTACATAGTTTGGTGCTGTTTGACGTGGTTTTCTTGTTTCTCTTATCTGTCTTCTTTGTTTTAGTCCTTGTTCATCTAAGTAAGCTGAAAGCCAAAGTCCCGTATTTTTAAAGTTGCGCACACATTGCAGCATATATTTGGTAATTCTTTTACTTAACAATTCAATTTTAGGGGTCTTCTATAGCCTTGCCGACCTATACGACTTAAGTCTTCGATGTAGCCCTTAAGATCAACTCCTGTTATATCATAAAGTATTGTAATAACTCTTTCGTGTAATTCATATTCTGTCTCATGTCTATACTCATTTAAGCCGTATAGTACTAAACATTTATTGTGGTCTATCTCTAGCTTTGTCCAGTTATCAGGGGCAATTGATTTATTTTCTATCGTTGATTTATTAAAGTGTAAATTTGGGTCATGCTCTTCTTCTGTGTTTATTTGTTTTATTGTCGTGGCTTCGCTTACTTTTTCAGAGCACCATTCACTACACTTTCTAACCTCTTCCGCAAGTTCTTTATGTTCTTTTTCTAATTTACTCAAACGTTGCGTGTTTTTTTCCAATGTATATTTCAAGATTTTGTTTTCTTCTTCAATACTAGTATATTGGTTTGTCATATTTATAACAGATGTTTGTAGCAACTTGATTGTTTCAGTTAGTTCTCTGTCCCGGATGTCTTGTTTTTGTGATTGGAGTGCAATTTGAGCTTTAAGCTCACGTATTTCGTCGAGGAGCTCTTTTTTATTTATATCTGAAATGCTCTTCGCTATTATAGTTTTGCCGCCTGGAAGCGAGTCGTTCAGTATTAACGAATCGTCTTCATATAATTTGTTTTGCAATTTGCGTCTATTTGTAACGTTTTCTACTTCCCGATTTAAGTGACCAGGTGATGTTGGCTTTTCGGCGAATGTTGTTTGCCTTACAGGTGTGTTACTGTTATCCTGTTTTGGTATCTTTGATTTACATTGTGGACAAGACCACGATAATTTATGTTCTTTTGTCATTGTATTCAGAAATCGTTTCTCTGATACATTAACACATTGCAGATCGTAATTTTCTTTACATAAACAACATGTTAAACATATGCGGTTAGGTATTTCTTTCAGACATGCTGCACATATGCCATGATGACTCGCCATGTTTTAATAGTTTATTTAAGTGTTTTATCAATCATGTATTATAATCAGCATTTAAAGTTAGTGCTATTGCCCTCTATGGAGTTCTATAAGCACCATTTCTTAATGATGCGATGATTATCTATTTACTTGTTTATTTACTTGCCACATTCGTGCTGCTTTAAATGTATAGCTCTACCATGTCTTTGTTCTATATATTATTACTAGATGGCGCTTTTTTTTTTTTTTGGGATTTCAGTAATTCCTATATGTGACAATAGCTGTCAAGATGCAGTTTATCACATATATAAAGTTCTGGCAATACACTATCACATCTTTGTCCTTGATATTTTGCTTAAATCACAGAATTATTTAATATTTTTCCAAGTTGCGCTATTCCACACGAGATGGCGAACACGTCGTACTAAATAGTTCTAGCGTATAAGTTTAGATGGCGTATCAAAACGTTTTTGTTTGTTGAGCTATTCCCCGATAGGTGGCACTAATTTCCATATATATTGATATTAGCTCTCTTTGTTTACATACCGTTTGAATTTTAACTGACGTGTTTAACTTTATTTTTAATAAAACTAGTCTAATCAATTAAAAATTCACTGCATACAGTCACGAGTAATATCAATATTTGATATAAATCATGAAACACACACAACAGGGTCCTTTTAGTTGTTATTTTCCACTGTAACTGTTTTTATCATATTTTCACTTCCAGTGTTCACAGTATATGTCCCTTTGTCACAATAACACTAGTCCGTACGAGTTGAAATTTGAGCTACTATTTTTTCACAAAATTTTCCAAAAATGACTAAGTTTATTATTTTTTTACAAATTATTTTATACTGAGCCTATGTGCCGTGCACTGCGCTAGATGGCGCTTTATATAAGATCCTAGTGACCAGTTCAGCAGCAGAAAGCTGGTGAACCCACACTCTGAACACACCTTGTGCCTAAACCACCGTACCTAACAGGTAACACAGCCTGTTGAAACTGGAGTTCATCTATTGCGACATTAATTATATTTTGTATCGTATGACTCGCGATCATGGCAATCGTCCAGATGGATTAACCCTCGTCCCTTGAGAACGGGAGTTGCCCCTTATCGCCTCGGGGCGACAGTGTCAGCAACGTTGCTGGTGACAATTTAAGAGGGCTGGCCTATAAATTCAGTTTAGATTTTAATTAAGTATTTAATGCAGATTTTAATCATTTACATTTTTAATTTTAGTTTTTTGTTTAATGTAATTAAATATTGTTTTTTGAAATAAAATATATCAGTTTCTCAGTACCACTTACTTGAATGTACTTATAATTTCTTGCTTTGCAATTATTAATTACATTTTGCTAAGTCCACATATATTGTACTAAGCCGAATTCAAACTATCCACGGATAATATCCAATCTGTCTTGAATCTTGCACACTAGATAGATAGATAGATAGATAACTCTTTATTGTACACCAAAAGAATAACAAAAAATAACATAGAAATAAATTTTACATTAAATGAGTACAATGGGCGGTCTTATCGCTTAAAGCGATCTCTTCCAGACACACTGGCACAGATGTGGCACTTTTTCAGACAAAATACACGCTGACATTTCATAGGTTTAGGAAGAAAAATTGTCGTATAGTAAATAAATTATTACTCTATCCATATACGTAATCAAATTTGTGTATGCCATAAAATAAAAAAGTAAGCCATAATGTAACATGGCATAACTACTGTTTTTTGGCATAATCGTTTTTAAGCATAACAGTTTACGCATAATTATTTTAAGCATAATGTATGTAAGATGGGTTGACGACATCAGAAAGTTAGCGGGTCAAACGTGGTAAATGGCATTCCTCTAGTGATGTGCCGTTCCCAAATTCCCGTTTCCGGGGAACGTTCCTCATTACCGTTTACGGGAATGTTCCCGGGAACATTCCCAATTTCAGGGGAACGTTCCTCATTACCGTTTACGGGAATGTTCCCGGGAACATTCCCAATTTCAGGGGAACGTTCCCGTCTCAATTTTATTTTTTCATCATATGAATGTTTTCTGCTATAGGTAGTTAAGTATTCTTAATATGTATATTCATCAGCAGATCAAATATCAAAATAATTCATTTTTAACCCATAATTTTTAACCTATAACCAAGAAAGTCGGCACGTTCAAAGGGCCAATTTCATATTTTTAAATAATTGTATAACATATTAATGACCATAAAACAATAAAAATGTTTTTTTTCTCGATTAATAAGATGTATATTCTATGGAAACGGGTCTCGTTCCCGGCATCAAGGAAACGTTCCCGGCAACAAGGGAACGTTCCCTAGAAATTTGGTAAGGTTCCCAGGGAACGTTCCCACATTTTTTGGAAATGTTATGGATTATTGGAAATATTTAAATTATAACCATATTAAGAAATGATTTTACATGAGTTAAGATTAAGATTTTACATAAGATAATACATTTGCATTGATAAAAAAATTGTCTGATGAATAAAAGTATAACTTTCTTAGACATTTCCAATTTTTGGGAACGTTCCCGGGAATGATTTTGGAAATCTGGGGAATTTGGGAACGTTCCCGGGAACGGCACATCACTACGTAATACGCTGTCAGAGCAGTTTCATAATTTGTGCTTACTTTTAGAATGCTTAGTGCGTATACAAATTTTGATAGTTTATTTTTGATGCTTGTCACATGTTTTTTCCAGTCAATGTAAGAATCTATTGTTACGCCTAGGAGTTTGAAATTATTTACTTCTGTGATTACTACTATTTTCTTACATAAATTTATAAGCATTATACGTATATTATTTACAAAAACATTTGAATAGCGATGAACTTTTCATTTCTGTGTACGAGGCAGCGTTGCTAGGAAATTTCTCTACCACCACGCTATGAAACTAACTTTGTTATTTTTCTCGCAAATCTGCACATAATTATATTTTTTTAAAGAATTACAAGAATGTCGGATAAATGATCATTTTTTTAAAATAAAATTTGTATAGGAATATGTCCCCCATACCTGAGTACGTGGTGGCGCTGCTGGAAGGTACCCTCCTGGCCACGCCACCGATTTTATTAAATTTCTCTTTAACCTTTCCAGTACCATTTTTTTCTTACAACGTACAATGACGTACGTTTCACGGACATTTTATTATGCTGACTCCGATACAAATTCCATATGGTGGCGTGGCCAGGTCGTATCACACTTTTTATTTTGGCTAGCAATTAGGTTTTCGGTATTACTAAAGATCCTTATGAAGTAACGTGGCCTTCGGCTCCGAAACCATTGAAAAATCAACGTGTATTAAGTTTAGTTTGTGGACATGACAAAATTAAATACGACTCAATAATATTTGTGTATGTCGTAGGTGTGAACAAGTCCGGTAATATTTGTGAATATGGAAGTCTTTTAAGATTTAAGATGCCTTGTCTTACCGGTTGCATTACCGAACATGAGCAACTCCGCGACGCTGCAGGAAAATTAGTAAGTTAGAAATATTAATATGTTTAATTAATAAACTAGCTGTGACCGCGGGCTCCACTCCCCGTGGAAATTTCGATATGTCTGTTCCGTGACAGCAAGCGACGGTTTCATACAAACTGTACAGAAACTTTGCGTCGCAGAACACACTGAAAGGACGACGGGGCAAGGACGGGGCGCCCGTTTTTTCTGTTTGTCCAGCGCTAAGCTTAAGTCGCTTGCTCGTTTCGCTCGCTCGATAGTGTTTTGGTCACAAGAAACCTAACAAACTTAACCTACACCCCACGGCAAAGTTGTTTTATTGTTAAAATTTTCAGTAAAATATAATTCCGTGAAGGAATATACCAAACAAACAATATTCTTTAGAAATTGTTTTACTGTTTAATTAGTTTGATAAATGAAAATATAAGATTATAAAATTCATTTAACTGTGTGTCTATAAATTATGTTTCATTCAAGTAAACAGTCCTTTTTTTATTCTCTTTTTTTAAGGGCTTTTATCTTAACAGACATGCCAGTAAACAGTCTTTGAAACAATATTATCCTACTAATTAATCCTACTAGTCCTACTATCCTACTAATATTATAAATGCGAAAGTGAGTTTATATATTTGTTTGTTTGTTACTGTTAAGTCCCGGCTACAGGCACTCTGGGAACTAGGTATCTAGGTACTAAGGAGCTCAGATAAAACCAGCGTGTTACTCAACCAAAGTATATACCAGACTGCCAAGGCAGAATCGATACGTACATACCCACACTAACAATTCTTAAACTACCGACCTAAACACATACATTACACCTCCCCACTTAATCTACACACTGGTCAATTAAAAATAAATGAAACATGTTACATATCAAATAACGTAGTGTTAATAATGTGTGAAACCAGAACATCTTTAAAGAAAAAGAACAAATATAAATACACTTAAATATAAACATATTACGAATTAATAATCAACTCCATATCGTAATACCGGTTTCACAACACGCTTGGGACGGTTCACTTCGGGCGAGGACCTAGTAGAGGGCCCCGGTTCTAATGTGTTATCTTTGAACTCTTTAATTCTAGAACCCTTATCCTCCATGTTTAAATTTGTTTCCTCAGACTGGTTATTAATTTCCTCATCACTAGGTGAAGCAACGTCCTCTCCGCTCCCGCTTTGGCACTCCGCTACGGAGTACCGGGATTTGCGCCTTATTTGATCAATATGCCTGTGAATTTGTTGACCGTTACCATTTTCTAATATATATCTTCTAGAACCTTCAGTTCCTACGATAGTACCATTTACCCATTTATCCTTACCACTATAATTTCTCGCTAGCACTGGTTCCCCTGTCTGCAATGTGCGGAGTATCCCCCCCGCGCTTGCCACCTGCCTTGCCTGCACCTCCCGCACGCGGTCCTCCCGGGCGCGCTCGCCCCGCAGTAAATCCAAACGCGAACGTAAGACTCTGCGCTGCAGCAACATGGCAGGGCTTTCGCCGGTGCTGCTGTGAACGCTGTTACGGTACGCTAACAGAAATGTTTGGAGCGCGGCATCGATGTCGACAGAGTCCCTAATGGCTTTTTTTATAGCTCTTTTGCACAACTTCACCGCATTTTCGGCAGCTCCATTGGAAGAAGGGTGATAAACCGGAGAAAAAAATTGACGTATGCCGTTGTTAGTTAAAAACTCCCTAAATTCAACACTTGTAAATGGGGGTCCCTGGTCCGAAACCACCTCCGTAGGCAAACCAAAACGTGCAAATGTGGCCCTCATAATTTTAATTACTGACATTGCGTTAGTTTTAGACATCTCGAATATTTCCAGCCATTTAGTACTGGAATCAATTAATACGAAAAACATTTTTCCCTCTAAAGGGCCCAAAAAATCTATATGAAGTCTAGTCCAGGGGCGTAAATCATATGTCCATGGACTAGGAGGGGACCGTGTCGGGGCTTGTGATTCAGCTGCGCACGTAACACAGTGCTGACACTCTGTTTCTACGTCAGCGTCTATGTTGGGCCACCATACAAAACTCCTAGCTAGTGATTTTGTTTTAACGATACCTAAATGACCTGTGTGCAGTTGTTTTAAAATTAATTTGCGCAGCATTGTTGGAATAATTATTCTATAGCCCCACATTAAACAACCTCTATCCAGATACAATTCATTACGTTTATTAAAATAAGGTTTAAATTAGTCGTTTGCGCAAGCTAAAGGCCAACCAGATTGCACGTACAGCACCACCTTACTTAATAACGTGTCCTTACTAGTAGCTTTTTTAACGTCCTCATTTGTTACGGGCAGAAAAGGCTCCACGAAATTCAAATATGTCATTTCTTTACCTACACGCGTACTCGTGCCGTCCGTTTGTGGCAGCCGTGACAACGCATCCGCACAATTTTTCTGTGACGATACATACTCGATTACATAACTGTATCCCGACAATAACACAGCCCACCGTTGCAACCGCGATGCTGCCATTATCGGAATCCCCGTTTTATTACCAAAAATATAAGTTAAGGGCTTATGATCGGTTCTTAATTTAAAAGACCGACCATAAAGATATTGATGAAATTTTCTGATTCCATATATTATACCTAAAGCTTCTCTGTCTATCTGAGAGTACGCTCGTTCAGCCGCTGTAAGTGACCGCGAAGCGTAGGCGATCGGGCGCTCCCCGTCTGGCGTGGCGTGCGATATCACGGCGCCCACCCCGACGCTGCTCGCGTCTGCCGTCAGTATCAAAGGCAACTTCTCCGAGTAGTGTACCAGTACTTCACTTGAACTTAAACGCTCTTTAATAGTATTGAATGCCGTCTCACATTCCTTATTCCATACAAATTTTACATTAGCTCTGAGTAAATTGTACAGTGGTGATAAAATAGTACTGACATTTTTTATAAATTTAGCATAGTACATTACCATACCCAGAAATGATCTAACCTCGGATATATTAGCCGGGGCTGGTGTACTCAATATTGCCTCCACCTTTTCTGGACTTGTGTCTATACCTTTTTTACTTATTACGTGGCCTAAATAATTAATAGACTCTTGGAAAAACGCACATTTGTCTTTTCTAACTCTGAGACCGCTCCTTTTTAATCTTTCAAAAACTTTATGTAAATTCGCTATGTGCTGGCTAGTATTTTGACCTGTAATCACTACATCGTCCAAAAATACTCCTACGTAGGGTAAATCAGCAAACAATTGTTCTAAATGTTTTTGAAAAATTCCTGGACTGGAAGATAGGCCAAACACTAAGCGATTGTACATAAAAAGTCCTTTATGTGTATTAATAACTGTGTATTTCTTACTCTCGTCTAATTCAAATTGAGCATATGCCTGGGAAAGGTCAATTTTGCTAAACATTTCACCACCATGCAACCGAGCTAACAAATCATCTACACGGGGAAGCGGGTAACGGTCAATCTCAATCACTTTGTTAAGAGTCAGTTTGTAATCAGCGCAAATCCGTATACTACCGTCCTTCTTCATGACCGGCACGATCGGCGTGGCCCAGTCGGAGCGGTCCACGGGAGTGAGGATGCCGTCGTTCACCATCTGTGCGAGCGCGCGCTCCACCGGCTCGCGCAGCGCGTAAGCCAGGGGCCGCGCGCGCATGAACACGGGCCGCGCCCCCTCACGAACATGTATGCTCACCGCGCCACCAGTGAACCGACCCAAACCCTCAGCAAACACCTCACAATATCTGGAACTGAAATCGGAAAAATTAAAATTTTCATTCGATACATTGTTTACAGAGGTTCCAAGTTCCGGTAATTTTATTTTTAGTTCTAGTAACCACTGTCTGCCTAATAAAGCCGTCTTGGCATCATGCACTACGTACAATTCTAAATACTTTTCTTGCTTGCCATATTTCACTAAAGGTCTTATTATACCGGCTGGACGAACTAATTCCCCCGTATAATATCTTAATATTAATTTACAGTCAGTTATTTCTAAATTACTAAAATATCTTTTATAACACTCATGGCTTATACATGATACTGCACTACCTGTATCGCATTCCATAGCGATCACTTTTCCCTGTATATCTAATTTTACTATAA
This sequence comes from Acrobasis consociella, assembly GCA_963555685.1. Classification (NCBI taxonomy): domain Eukaryota; kingdom Metazoa; phylum Arthropoda; class Insecta; order Lepidoptera; family Pyralidae; genus Acrobasis; species Acrobasis consociella. The sequence goes on from OY743127.1 coordinate 7,643,336, forward strand.
AAGGTTTGCAATAATCTACTGCTAACTGATTTATTGCGATTGTCATTACCTCGTCGCTGTTTTCACTATCCTGGGTTGAGTCTTCCGCCGCCGCCGTCGCTTCGACATTGTGATGTCCTCTCAAATTAGGACATACGCGCCGCAGATGCCCTTGCTGGTTGCACACCCTGCACACGTAGTTTGTGAACTTGCACTGCCCATGGTCGTGCTGACCGCCACAGACACGACAACGTTGCCCTGGCTGCCGGCGAGCCGCTTTTTCCGCACCTGCCGCCGAGCCGGATCGTGCAAACGGCATAGCAGAGCTGGCCCGCGCGGCCGCCGGTGTTGCGCCGGCCCGCGCGGCTGTCCCGGCGCGCCAAGCCGCCGAGCCGGGGCGCGCGCCCGCCGCGCCCTGCCGCCATGCACACGTCACCGCCTGACACGCCGCGACATCCGCTCCCGCACTCGTCCTCTCTGCGTGGCCTTCCACTACTGCTGCATTTTTTTTCAGCTGCCTCCATGCTGACGGCTAACCGATAAGCTTTGGTGAAATCGAGCCTGTCTTCTTGAAATAACCGCTGCCGGATCAACTCACACTGAATACCGCAAACTAATTGATCCCTTAGACTCTCCTCCAACCAGTTCCCAAACTCACAGGTCTTTGAAAGTTTCTTTAACGCTGCTACATATTCCGCCACTGTTTCACCATTCGCTTGTTTTCGTTGCCTAAACTTATAACGTTCTGCGAGAATACTAGGTTTAGGCTGTAAATGACGTTCTAACACACTTATCAATTGTTCGAATGTTTTCTTTGACGGCTTGTCGGGCGTACACAGGTCCACCAACAATTCGTAGCACTCTAACCCAATGACTGTTATCAACGTAGGCACTTTTAATTCATCGGCAATTTTATTAACTAAAAAGTACTGCTCTAAACGTTCCACGTATAACCGCCAATTGTCCGACCGCACGTTGAATTCAGCTATTTTCCCAATAGACATTTTTACCGCACGTATCTATACCTGCGATAATCACGCACTATAGTTCGTAATCTCGTCGCCACTATTAAGTCCCGGCTACAGGCACTCTGGGAACTAGGTATCTAGGTACTAAGGAGCTCAGATAAAACCAGCGTGTTACTCAACCAAAGTATATACCAGACTGCCAAGGCAGAATCGATACGTACATACCCACACTAACAATTCTTAAACTACCGACCTAAACACATACATTACAGTTACCACTTCACGCTTCAACTACTGAACCTGTTTAGATGAAATTTGACATGGTTATAGTTTGATACCCAGGGAAGGACATAGGATAGTTTTTATCCCGAAATTCATACGGGGAGCGAAACCCACGGGCACAGCTAGTTAGAAATAAAAATACAAGAAATAAATATTCTATGAAACATTTTATGCAAATCGAAATTTAATGAAATTTCTGTCTGTGAAACAAGGGGCACCCTCAGCTTTGCATTTGTGTGAGTGAGCGCAAAAAGCAGTCAATCCAAAAATTATATAAAAACAAAATCAATGTTTTAATAGAAAGAAATTTACATTTCTACTACTACTCATTTTATAATAAATGTAAATATTTATCCACACTTTAATTCTATCTTCACATATTTATTTGATAAACAGACGTTCTCAATATGTATTCGATTATTTAATTTTAAAACACATTGCACACAATTAAATAATTCAAAACGGCTCCTCGCAACTTGTTAGTTTAATTTTTCAAGACTACACGCATAACTTTTTTCTTTTCTTTCAAATAATTTAACATCAGAAGAACTTAAATCATAACTAACTAACAACCTCACTAACCAACTTAATGAAGTAAGTATCTTTTAACACCTCAACTTACCACTCCACAGATAACCTATTATTAACCCTTTAACCGCGAGCGTCGCAAATATGTGACAAATATTGTCGGGCCCATACCGCGAAAGTCGCATATTTGCGACAAAAAAAATGCTCGTATGGCACATAACTTTCGTATCCATATCCGTTTTTGGTTGTAGATATATATGTTAGATTTACCATGTCTCGCGCTGGGGGCACGACAACTGATATAAAGTCTCGCGGAAAGGGTTAAACCTCCAAACCAAAACCTTTTATGTCTTCTTTAATGTCCCAAAGACTTTATTTAAAAAATTGAAGAAATTTCCAAAGCAAGAAATATACCTGAAAAATCATTATTAATCATTTATATGACATTCTAAAAGGTCCAGCTTTGGATGGGTACAGAACTAAAGCTGATTAAATAACAGCGTGGACTTTTTAAAAATTTCTTTCTTAACAGATTTTGAAATAACATATTAAAAACAATTATTGATACTTAATCACATACAAAAAAATACGAACGATCAGTTATCTATTTTCATTTTTTGATTAATATTAACTTTTGTTTTCCTGAAACTATAATCTTAGAAAACGGTCCTCAAATGATAATTCTGATTTATTTACATTTTATAAAATACTTAAAGTACACTACACACCACGATACTGTCCTCAAGTAAATACTGTGGAAAGCTTTTATTATATAACTATATTTTTCTACTCCTCTACTGTTATCTGCCTTTTACATAGTCACGAACACTATTATAAGAACATTGATTATTTATGACTTCAGGAAAGTCTATACTCTATTCCCCATAACAGCACTTGTATCGTTATTTCGCCAAAACGATACTCCTAGCCATAGACTTAGAACCTTTTTTTTTTTCTTTGAATCTATCATACTGCCAACATAAGAAAAACGTTTTATTATTATTCGTGATATATTCACTAGGGAGACGTCAATTTAAAAAAAATAAAGTTTACCATAGATGCCTATTATCTACCAAACATAAATGATGTCATACATTTTCTTATTTTTCTTTGTTTATTTTTGTAAATATAGTCGTGGAAAAAGTATTGTATGCAACGTTGTATAAGTACGTCAAAAAATGCTCGATGGCGTCTTCTTACGATGCTCGCTAAAGCTCGCATCGTAACCTGCGCCACTCGCATATTTTGAACCCTCTTATACAACTGTTGCATAAAATACTATTACAGCAGTGGCATCTTTTGTTAATGATGATCACCGCACAAGAGACATTAATTTACATGTTGCTGTGTGTTTTGAATAAAAGTACTAATTGTTAACAAGCGGGCGCCATCTGCCTTTCTTATCCAGAAACATGGGCAAGGTTTGTCGATTTTGTGATAATCGATTGGTAAGCGCGAGATGTCGCTTCACTCGAGGTGTGTCGCATCACTAAGGCCGGGACGCGGCTTCTCGCTCAGTTCCGTCTCAAAAACCTCTCGAAGCGGGCGGCCGCTGGGTTTTTTGTTTGATCATGGTTGTAAAATCGTAAATCGTGGAGATATCTCGCTGATTAGATCAATATAGTTTGTTGTAAAGTTTGTATAGGCATGGCGCCCTAGATTAAAAGACCTTGTGTGTAAAATAGTGTGTCACGGCCTCGACTCGCGCGCCGTCGCCATATTACTTGTTCGGCCGGTGCCCATGGCGAAGATACGCGATGAACGCGTGATCTTGTTTTTGTTGTAAAGCGTATAATTTCATGGAGAAGTGTCGCTAAATTAACTAATTATTGTTTGTTGGATTGTTTGTTATTTGTTAAAAAGGCGTGAAGCCGAAATAATTCGCCGTATGTATAAATAACAGTATATGTGTCGAGGTTAAAAAATGTTAAATCGCCTGTTTAGAACGGAAGTTTTGTAAATTGACTTTTAAACGTTTGTAAAACCTATTGTGCGTGGATGCCCATAAATAAAAACTAGACGTATAAAAGTGATAAGTGTTTGAATCGGAGCGAGGGACACCGCGTGTCAAGTTCCGCTGTTAGGTTATGTACTTAGTCTTGAAGTGGCGGCTAAGAAGATAAATCTATTGTGTTGTGTTGAAGTGGTGCTATAAATACTACGTATTCGTTTGGGGCACTTAAGCTCAAGGGGGGGCCTAGGGACCCATTTTCTTCACCACTGACTTGGATCCCGTGGAGGGACCCAAACCGTCGCCAACCCTGAAGAGGACTTCGGGCTTGACGAGTAAGCCAGGCGAGGCCGCCTGAAGACACTATAGACACTGTAAGTGATACCACAAATTTGTACTCCACTTTTAATCAGTTTTATCCCGTTTGTAATTAGTTTTAGATTTAAGTTATTATTAGGTTAGGAGGTTCCCTAGACCTTATCTAGGGTGGTAGCAGACTGCGTAGGTTTGTTTGTGTGTTTGTTTGTTTCCGGTGGGATTGCCGGACTTATAAAAACAACGTAATCTTAGCTATCTGCGCCAACACTGTGAATGAAGTGACTAAAAGCCATTGCTAAAAAATTTGTGCCATTTTTTAGCGCGGCGGTCAACCAAATATTTTTTTCTTCATCTTCGAGCCAATATAACTCCGTCCCGACTGAGTTTACAAATATCATTCCTTTACAAATATTGCTTCTTGTATTTGATTGTACAAGCGTACAAAAAACGGTTGACCGCCGCGCTAAAAAATAAAGGCACCATTCTTCCATACAAAATGGTTACTGTCCTTTACACCTGCATTTTTAGTTTTTGGACAAGAACTTCCTTTTTGTGGCTCTATTTTCTTAAATAAAGATACATCCGACGACTTAAAATTAAGTCCTAGAGACATGTATGCTAAAAATAACAACGTTTTCCCTTCGAAGGGAAGAAAACGAATATTTAGGTTTCAGCCGAAGCTTGACCCACCTGGCCTTCCAAACCTTCAGGTCTGGCTCCCAAAAGGCACGCTCCCACTTTGGGACTATTAGCAAATAGTAACCTTTGCTCTCTGTAAGGTGATGTAGTACCCGTGGTATCATTGCTGGTGGCGGGAATATCCATCCGAGCTGGAAGTTCCAAGGTCGACTGAACGCGTCTGTAAATATTGCTGCCGGGTCTCGAGCATCTTCGCTCACATATTGTTCCAGAACAGCTGACCGTGCGCTTGCAAAAAGATCCACGGAAGGGATTTGCCATCTCTTGAATATTATTTGCATCGTATTTTTGGATAAGGTACATTGCGGTGTTTGGTTTGAACGCGATAGGCCGTCTGCCAGGAAATTGTATCTTCCGGGGAGGTAGCGTGCGATGAGGTTGATTTGATGGTGATCCGGTAGTTGGAAAATTTGTTGGGTAGATTTTTGTAGGCGCAGAGACTTGGTGCCCCCCTTTCTTGTTATATAGGCCACAACGCCCACAACAGTTTTGTTGTCTGTTTGGATCATTACAGTCTGTGATTTCAAAACTGCGTTTTCTTTATATTATCGTCCATATTTCTTTTTGGTTTGGTTGCTGTGCCACGACTTTTGAGCTGTTGTTCATAGCCCTGAAAGCTTTTTGTTGTTTAAGGTGGTTCCCCATCCGTTGTTGGAGGCATCGCATGTTATGAAAGATGTGGGACCAGTGGAGTGAATTTGGGGATGACTTATCTATATTTTTTAGCCACCACTCTAGTTCTTCTTGCACGCATGCTGGGATTTGGAACTTTCGGTATCGATCTGATTTTGGTAGTCTGTTTGATTCTATCTAGATTAGGTGACAGTGCAGCCTTCCTCGAGGCATTATAAAGGATGCAAAATTTATTGAGTCTAGAAGGATATTTGCGGATTGCCAAGACCATAGGCCTACTTTAAGGAGTCTTCGTAACAAAACAGTATTCTTCGCTACCCCTTCTGCTGGAAGGCTCTTTGTGTTGTTTCCTGTATTCCATACTACGTCCAGGTATTCTAATGATTTCAGTGGAGTGAGTACCGATTTTTCTGTGTTTACACACCAGCTCAGATTCTTCAGATAATATAACACTAGCTGCGTGTGTTGACGAAGTACCGCTGGGTTGCTGTGCAGCAGAAGAAAATCTACGAGGTAGATTGCGATCCGGATGCCAAGTCCTCTGAAAAAATTTGCCAACTAAATTGATATTTTTGTAAACCAGTAAGGTGCGGTGGACAGGCCAAAAGGGAGGCATGTCAATTCATAATAAACCCCATCGTAGAAAGCGCTAGAAACCTGCGTTGCAATTTACTAACAGGGATGTGAAAATATGCTTGTGGTGACAGGTCAACTTTTGTCATGAATTCAAACTTATTTAAATGGTGAGGTATTTTGTTCTGATTAATGAGACGAAATTTCGGAGGATTTAGGTATCTGTTTAGTGCATTAAGATTAAATGTTAATCGATCTGAACCAACATGTTTCCTTCGAAGGAACATTGGAGCCAGAAGCCAGTTTTGCTGGTACATTTGCTGAATGCTCCCCAATCTAGCATTTTCTGGAATTCTGACGATATCTCTGGGAAAGGTTTAATTTCGTATTTTTTCCCTATTTGAAATCTAGCCTCCTTAGACTAGTAAAAGGTATTCTATAGCCCAAAACTATATTTAGAATGATCTTAAGAGCTCCCAGGGCTATTCAATTAAGTGAAAACATTTTTACTTGCCCTGCTTTAAATAAGTATTTTTTGAAAATTCCCCTTTTCTGTTTCGTGGATGACCGTCTTTCAGAAAAACGTCCTGAGTTTTTATCTCCTGATTTTGAGAGATATCGGGGAGGGCGGGGGCCCTCCCCGATATCGATGTTGCAACAAGCACCATCTTTCATGTTCATGCCCACCTTCTTTCTATCATTTCATTATTTTCAAATTTCATTCCTAAATATTGTTTTTGTAAATTCCAGACATTTTTTGCTTATCATTTTTGGCTCATTCCACTTTCACTTCTGATACGAATAACATATCTCAGCACTTGTAATTCTTATATTGTATAATAAAAAGGTTTATTCTCTGCTTCTATTAATCTCTTGCTCTCCGACCTCTATGAATTTCATATGGGAACACACACTCACACAAATGCAAAGCTGAGCATAAGTCTCAAGTGCTGTACCACTGACACTGTCATTGATTTAGGACCTAATAGGGAAGTGGACTGGATAAAAAATAAATATTATTTTATTTAGTCTGCAAACTAGATTGTCTAAAAATGAAAATAAAATATCCAAAATTAAAAACTTTATAAATCTATATAATGTGCCAAAAAAATGTTATCCACATTCCTATTGTGTCTAAAGCCATGTTGCTTTGTTTCGTAACTGGACACAGACGAGTGCAGAGCAGTATGTCCCGTTGGATACGAACGTGTAACAAAATTTACTGAAACATTTTAATGCTAGATTCAGTCTACAATAGTAAACAGAATTTTCATTTTTCTCTACATTTATTTGAGGCAATTTTTTAGTATTCCTTAAAAAAGTTCAGAATATTTTGTTAAAGATTGTATTTTTTCTCTGAACTATAAAAATATATATATATATAGCTTGATTATATATTAATGTGCAAAATTAGGTAAAAAAACTAAAAATAAAACACTTGAATGTTTACAGTGTACATTTTGCGATGAAACGAGAAAAAAATTGGACGAAGATTATGTTAATCTTTTCGACGAAAGATATCTAGACCAACAAAATGAATACTGTCCGGTAATATGCCTTTTGTAGTCGTACCTACCAAAGTTGTGGATGTTGAATTGGATATTTACAATATCTTGTGATTGTATCTCCTTTAGGTACTGTAAGTACGATTTTTTGAAATGATGTTCTTTCTAGCGCGAAGTCGCGGGGCCGGGACTAATGCCACAAGTTGCGAGCGCTACGCGTAACGCAGTTGTATTTTTCTGGATCTTGCGTTTATTTTGTAATAATCTCATCATAGTAGATGTGCTTAAGATTTTTTCCCACATTTTCCTTGCAGGACGTTCATGGCATTCCCCTGGTGACATACATTGGTCGTGACCAGTACCTCATTGGTGTAGCTTCAACGTTAAAGTTTAATAGATCCGCGACGTGTGAAGGACCATTCTTATTTACCAGCACTCAGTGTAACGGAGCGTTTTTGGATTGTGTAATAAATGAAAAGGAACGGTGAGTTGGAATGAAGAATATTTAAACTAGGTCTTTTGTATATAGGGTAAATTTCCAATCATTGGACGCTAACAGTCATTGGTTAGAACATAATAAAATCTTATTTACTCAGGTATAAAGATTCACTTATTTATAAAGGTCCACTGCAGCTAATATCTTTTTAAACTATTTAGCTGCAGTAATCTTAATTTGAAAGCAACCTTATAAAATAAGGTTTTATTGCGTTCTGTCCAATGATTGTTAGCGTCTACTTACTGGAAGTGTACCCTAAATCGTTATTGCTCATTGCGGGCCTGTCATCGGACCATCCATCTCTACCTGTGAATGGGGTCCATATTGGCTCATATAAAATTCTCAATCGTATTCTTCATCTTACTACCGATTAGTGTTCATAATAATTACTCTTCATAATAATATTTTTTATTAGGTACTACCAACGGAGCTCAAAATAGCTAGTTATCATTTTTTTTATTATTAACTATTTTATATTATATTAACTAGCTTAATATATTTAATATCAACCAGCTGGTGCCGCCGCGACTTCGTTCGTGTGGACTTTATGACTCCAACGTAATAATATGCTCATCAGACTAAACGACTTTTGCTAATGCGTCATTAATGTATATTTCTAACAGTTTAGCTGGACCATTATGTTTCTGAATTAGGTGTGTCGGACCTTTGATTTTTATACCTTAACAGAAAATGCTCATCAGGCTGAACAACTTTTGCTAAGGCGTCATTTTTATATTGCTTATTATAGTTTAGCTGGACCATTATAGTTCTGCATAATGTGTTCCAGATCTTCGAGTTTCATAACTCAACAAAAAATGCTCATCAGGCTACTAAACAACTTTTGCTAAGGCGTAATTTTTACATTTCTTGTAGTTTATCTGGACCACTATGTTTGTACATCAGGTGTTCCAGATCTTCGATTTTTATACCTCAACAATAAATGTTCATCAGGCTGAACTACTTTTGATAAGACGTCATTTTTATATATCTTATAGTTTAGCTGCTGGACCATTATGGCTCTGTATCAGGTGTTCCATTTTCCAAACTCAATTATACCCTATATGTTGATAAAAAAGTTTCATTCGAATCCATCCAATATTTCCGAAGATTAGCGTATACAAACAGACAGACAGACAGATTTTTTTATATCTTATTATATTACAGTCTCACATTCTTTACTGTTTTATTTTACGTATAGGCCATTATGTTTCTGAATCAAGTGTTCCAGACTTCAATTTTTTACCTCAACAAAAAATGCTCATCAGGCTGAACAACTTATGTTAAGGCGTCCTTTTAAAATTTCTAATAATTTAGCTGGACCATTATAGTCCTGCATCATGTGTTCTAGATCTTCGATTTTTATATCACAACAAACAATGCTCATCAGGCTGAACTACTTTGGCTAAGGCGTCATTTTGTATTTCTTACAGTTTAGCTAGACCATTATGGTTCTGCATCAGGTGTTCAAGGTCTTCGATTTTTATAACTCAACAAAAAATTCTCAGCGGGCTAAACAACTTTGCTAAGGCGTCATTTTCATATTTCTTGTCGTTAAGCTGGACCATTGAGTTTTTGCATCAGGTGTTCCAGATCTTCGATTTTTATATCTCAACAAAAAATGTTCATCAGGCTGAACTACTTTTGCTAAGGCGTCATTTTTGTATTTCTTGAAGTTAAGCTGAACCATTAAGTTTTAGCATCAGGTGTTCCAGATTTTTGATTTTTATATCTCAACAAAAAAAATTCATCAGGCTGAACTACTTTTGCTAAGGCGTCATTTATATATTTCTTATAGTTTAACTGGACCATTAAGGCTCTGCATCAGGTGTTCCATTTTCCAAAATCAATTATAGCTTAAATGTTGCTCAGGCTTAACAGCTACATAACAAAAAAAGTTTTATTCGAATCCGTCCAGTATTTCCTGAGATTGGCGTGTACTAACAGACAAACAATCGCCCATAAAAAAATTATCTTTAAAGTTTAAATAATGATAACTTTTTTATCTGACAACAGATTTCGATGAAACAAAGCCTATATGTTGCTCAGGGATGAGCTTAATCTTTTAGTGAAAACCGCGTAAAAATCTGTTCAGGAGTTTTAAAGATTAGCAAGTACATACAGACAGACAGACAGACGGACAAAAAAATCCAGAAAATCTTTTTTGTGTTCTGTTACTCTTTTCTTATCGCCCACATCCATTTTTTGTAATTTTTATCAAATGTACAGACACGCGGTTCCTAATGATACTGTCAATACAAAAAAAAACGACGGGTTGCACTCTGGGAGTGCCGGCAGAAGTGAAAACTTGAATATTAACGTTGTGCATTTTTGATATATTGGAATGGTTAGGGAATAATTTTGCACGAATTGCTTTAATTATCAGTATAAAATATTTCAAATCTTTTCTGAACCACAGTCTGTCACAAATGTCACAAGCATGACCAAATTCATTTTCAACAAAATCATTTTCAAATACACAGCAGTATGGCCACTACACAGACGGTCGAGCCATCAGCTGTCACCATCCATGGATGCGCGTAGCACGCTGTAACATAAACACACACGAACATTCGCGCAAGCGCCCTGCGCCGTATTACGAATTTTCGATCAGGTCACGTGTTCTGACGCGAGTTTAAGATTTTTTACCCATTCCAAAAAAGTGCACAACGCCGCTAAAGAAGTTTTCACTTCAACAAGTTCTTTCTTTCAAAACTTTTTCTTCATAAATTCAATGATTATATTTTTTTATTAATAATGTTGTTACTAAGAACATACTTCAACTCATAACGTCGTTGTTCAGAGTAGTTAATTTTATTACAGACAATTATCATAATCTTTGTATTAATAAAAGTAATAGTAAGAAAATATTTTTACTTACAATGGTAAATATTGAAAATAATTTTAATTAATGTGTAATGATGGTATGGGTAGGAAAATAGTAGATATTAAAATTGTGGGTACGCACAGCCCCGGCACGGCCGGCCGCTACTTAAGCGGCCCCGGATCGCCAACGGCCTCACGGCACCCTCTGCTGAATCAGAGGGGCCGGAGTAACCGCCGCCTTGGCCTCTTGGCCCAAGGACAGGCGCGCTGACACGCACACGCGCCTGCCTTCCACTCCGGAGGGCTGTCCGTTGGACGATGGAATCCCGTTTCCACCGTCCAACCAGCCCTCATAATTTGGGGCCTGCTAAAGCAGGCCCTGCCCCAGTCAACCTGACGTCGACCGGGGCCCACACAGCCGGCCGCAGGGGATAGGGAGAGGGGCAACATAACACCGACACTCCTCCTCCCCTGCGGCCCCACCGATGCCGTGCCAAGCGCCACGGCCGCGCTTGGTCGCGGAGGATAGGGCGAGCGGCAACGACACACCGACACTCCTCTTCCCCTGCGACCTCTACCACGGCTGTGATGGTAGGGGGGTCGTTGTCACCTTCTTTCCTCACAGCCAGGCCATTCCAGCCAGGAATGGCCTCCGCCGGGCCCGGGGAGGCCTAAGCCTCAACCCGGGCAATGGGTTCCTCTTAGCTTCCCTACGGCCGAGGCAACCGCAGGTACTAAGCCCCCCATCGCGACAAGATAGGAACCACATCGGGGGGATCACAGTTCTAACCTAACCTACTTTTCTGGCAGCAATTCGTGTAATTAAACGATTTAAATCTGTTACTTTTAACCCTCGACCAAAACTGAGAATGGTTTTATAAGTTTGCCGTATCTATCGGTGTTCTGTTACTTTTCTATTAAAAAATTAGTTTTTGGCACGTACGTTTCGCTCGCTCGTCTTTTGGGATCATAGTTCTAACCCAACCTACTTTTCTGGCAGCGATTTATTTGATAAAATAAAAGTTATGTTTTTAATCTACTTATTACTTTTCACCCCAAAGAGAGAGAGAGGTACAAAAATACAAAATCATTTATTTAACGAGAAACTTAATACACCGTATGATTAACAATGATTCCCGCACTAGGCACAAGCCTGTATCGCGGGCAATCAGAAGGATTAACCAAAATAAGCACTTATACATTTAAAAGACAAGCGGCGGGGAAAATTTAAGTATAAATTTAAAAACAAAGTAAAACAATGCACGTGCATTAAATCTAGCGCATTTGAATAAAGAAAAAAAAATGTACAAAATATGTTTGCTTATAAAATATTCTGATTAATAGAAAATAGAAACATCAACTAAAGAAAACAAACTATATGCTCAATTATGAAGGGGGAGGGGCACGATGTGTGTATTGCATGAGGGTGTAAGGGTGTGTGTGTTTGTGTGTGTGTGTGTGTGTGTGTGTGTGATGTTGTGGATATGAGTGTTTGTTTATATGATCCTTCTTAGCAGCGATTCAGTCTCATCATAATTTAAGGTCTTAAGCCAGAAACAAATCGTTGATTTCGCTTGGGCAAGACATTTGTCACGAGTTTCGCAATGATTGAGGACTTTACTATAATGTAGGGAAATAAATAGTCATGGAAACGTTTGGCAAAATAAGTGCGTACCTTTGGAGTCTGAATATTAAGTAAACGTTTATGTTTTTGTATCTCGAACACGTGGTAGCGCAAAAGAACCTTGTGATAAGCAAGAGCCACTTTAAATTTTAAGAAATGTCTAACTGTCAGAAGATTGGCCTCCCTGTAGTGGGGAGTCGTACGAAACATAAATGGCTTCCGGAGCATTACCTTAATGATTGACCTTTGCGCTCTCTCTAATGATATTAAACGCGTCTTAGCAGACCCACCCCAGGCAGACACACAGTATGTGAAAAGTGGTTGACATAATGATTTGTAGACTAATAATAAAGTTTCCCTATCAGTTGCGGCTCTAAGTCTCTTAAATACCCAAATAAACCAGCGCGCTCTGGTCAGTGCAGTTATGTGTTTCACAAAAGTAAGTCTCGCATCTATCGTGACTCCCAAATATTTAATACTGTTGACTCGTTCAATATACCCACACGAACAAGATGAGGCTTGATTATGACGGTCACAGAAGTGGATCTTGATCCTCTCAATATTCATAGGTGGTTTACCACGAATTTTAAAATATATAAATTTCATCATAACGATGTTCAGAGTAAGCAAATTCAATTTTAGCCACTTGGTAATTATAGACATTCATTTTTCAAAATCGTTGACTACTTTCCCCCAAGAGTTATCAATGGCCGTATCATCAGCGTAACAAAGAACTTTTACACTGTCAATATGACAAATAGTGTGGGACCTAATTTTATGCTGCCTTGAGGAACACCGTTAGCAATTTGACGCTCAGTACTGCAATAGTTTCCAACTTTAACCTGTTGGGTTCTGTCAGAAAGATAGCTTCTAAACCAGACAAGAGCAACACCCCGTATACCAAGACGCACCAGTCTTTTAAGAAGGATTACATGTGAAATTGTGTCGAACGCTTTCTTTATGTCTGAAAACGATCCAATGCAAGCATGTCCTTTGTCTAAAATAGAAGAGATCTCGCTCAAAAGAAAAGTAACAGCATCTTCTGTTGAATTATTTTTCCTAAAACCGAATTGGGTAAGTAAAAGTAAGATATTAGATTCAAAAAATTTGGTTAAGCGGTTATTTACTAATTTTTCTACAATTTTTGCAAAGCAACTTAATAATGATATTGGCCGAAAACTTGATGGGTCAGTTGCGGAGCCAGATTTATGGATAAGTATCACAGCAGCACGTTTCCAGTTGAGAGACTCAAATTATAAATTAAATATATATGAGAGGTTCCAAAAAAGTCGGATATATCTCTTTGAGAAGCTTATTATGAATTACATCAATGCCCGGAGCCAGGCACGTGCTTTCCATAGAGACTCAAAGACTTTGTCTACCCGGAGATTCCCTAACATATACGTTTCAAATGTTTTTATTTAAAAATAAATTATTATGAGCCCTATTTTCAAATAAACGCGCGCATTCCCGTCCATTTCCCATCGCGCCAAATGCAGGCTACGTACTCGCTTACTTAGGTAGGTATACGTATATAACCTCAGTACTCTAGGCAGCTACCTAAAAGACAATTGTCCATAGTGTCTCGATTTACACACATTCACAATGCACTGATAGGGATTTGCGTCTCTAGTGTGATCGTCAACGTATTTCATTGACGCACCCACACATTAAATTTATTCACAAATAACTAATATCTTAGACATGGACTGATGCATGCCATTTTTAAAACGCGTCAGTCACAAACAAAGCTAATTTTTGTATAGAAAAAACCATTAGGTTAGTGAAACGCTGATTTTCAAACATGGCTCTTATCTTTAAGCTAGTTCTAACTCAATAATCAAAGTTTTTTATCTCTTTTCACCTTTGACCAATAAGGAATTATATCGATTTCAGGCCTATTCATTTGTTCTATGATGCGTACCGTGATGAAAACTAGAAAGTTATTGGTTCTCGCTTGGGTTATGCTACCAATTTAAATACGCGGAAGATGTTCGAGGATAAAATGTAACACGAAGCAGATTGCGATAATAACAGATGAAATTGGGAGGACATTTTTTGTATTCTTTATTATTAGGTACCTCTTTAAAACAGTTTGCAATAGAAAGTTTTTCATGTGAAAGTTGTGCGCCAGGTGTTTGTTTGCTAAAACTAAAATTATGCGTGTAACCATTTAACTTGTGAGGAAAAAGAGCAATAATCACAAATGGCCAATGCCAACCTATTTTAGATTTAGTTCAAACAAGCGGTAAGCTAAAAAGAACATTTAATAGTATTAAACAATATGACGCGTATAAGTTACTGTCGGGATCTAAACACACTAATAGGGTCAGTTCAGTTAGAGAGGATTTTTTTGTCCCGCTGCTGGGCAAAGGCCCTACAATTAGTCTATCCTGCAGTAATCGGTAATGCATGCAAGAGATTTGATTAAGTATACCATCTACTTCATAAACATCCGTAAGAAAAATAAAGAATGAGTGAGCTAATTTTGAAGTTGTACCTATCTCCTGAGCCACCATAGTTTCCGTTTTCGCAATGTCATTTAGAGTTTTGTAAGTCAAATTTTACCTACTGTCTATGGGATCTTTTTTAAGTGAAAATAGGCATTGATTTTTATTATTACGCTTATAAAGTTCACAAATATTTTCAATGGTGCCCCAGAGTTTTTTTTTGTGCAGTTTTTGTTTTGTTTTAATTGGTTGCTATCATGTAAGGATTTCAGATTTGCAATTAATTTGTTATAAAAATTACGATATCTGATATATGTAATTTTAAGGACTTTATCATTAGGATTTTTCCTAACCTTCAAGTGGAGATTATCTCTTTAACTTTCTTATGGCAAGTGTGTTTTTGAATAGCTTATCAACGGAGTTCATGAAGATCTCCGCTGCTTCAGATGAATTCTCAGAATTAAAGACGTCCGACCAGTCGTGTCTATCTCATCCACAGGTCATTCTTACATAATTCTAGTAGCAACAGTTTTACAATGTGGTGGACTATGTAAATTTTTAAAGTTTTTACCTGCCATGGTCACATCATGGTCTGTAATAGCAGTTTTGTAGACTACGCCCACTAATTTTAAATTAGACTGAACATAGATGTGATACAAACATGATTCGCCAAGAGTATTAGTTGTTATTACCGGAGCATATCCAAGTTCAGATGTAAGACAGAGCAAATTGTCAATGTACTCTTTTTGTTTTTTGCCAAGAATATTTAAATTAATATCACCGGCTACCACAGTAGAGCGATGAACCGTTGTCAAAAATGTGTTCAGACCAAAAATAAAGCCATTGGTGTTTTTGAATGACGGCGAGCGGTACACAGCAAGTATAGATATTTCTGTATTTAAGGTGACCAATATTTTATCACAGTCCAGGAGATCAGGTTCATACGCAGATGCCAAGTTAAATATTGATTTAACATAGACCACTATGCCTGCAGCCTGGTTACTAATCTTGTTAGTAGAGAAGTAAGTGTACCCTTCCAAGGTTCTGATTTCAGGGCAAGTGCCTAAATGACATTCTCTTAAAATTATTATATCGAAATCAATTTTAGTGCGAGCTAATGTAACATTAAAAGAGTCAAAGTTGTTTTGAAGACTTCTTATATTGAAATTAAATATCTTGAGACCATAAGTAGACAAGTAGGTTGCAGAAGATTCCGGAAGATCACAAACGTGACTTTTAACTAAGAGAGTTGCATCAAAATCTTTTTGTACGTCTAGATCGGCCACTTGTGAAAAAGTTTAAATTTAATACAATAGTATAACTCTGAAACGCTTAAGTCACGCTGTGAAAGGGTTGGGATGGTGTCTTAAATATAAGGCTTGAGAGTAAGATGATAAGACTGTTAGGTGTAGATGAGTGTAAGTAATAATTTAAGATTGTGTTAAAGAAGTGTGTTGTGGGTTGACGAGGGTGTGATATAAATTGAGCATAAGAAATATAAATACCTATAAATATGTAACAAAAATGTAACAAAAATTAGGACTATGAAAACTAGTACTTTTGCACATCTGCAATCGTTTCTTAGGTTTAAAGATATTTACTCTCAAAAAAGATATAAGATATCACTTACTTGAGAACACGGGTTACATGCTAGTACATATTTTTAGCCTGTCGTATGATGGAAGACCCCCGAGATGCTCCTCAAGGTCTGTTTGTGTCTGTAGTCGTAGGGTTGCCTTCCCTCCTTCGAATGAATACGTGGCCATTGCTGGTCCAGCAGAATTAGCATCCAGCAGCCTGAGATCGGCTGCGATCCTCACGAAATAACTGTCGATTTTGTCTTGTGAGTCTCTCATTAATGTAGATGCGTTGTTCCATATCTCCGATATTTAACTTTTTAGAGCTTAAATTTTTCCTAGATCGACCCGATCTTAGCAATTGATCCCGATTTGCTCTTCTCAAAAACCTGGCAACGACAGGACATGGGAATTTATTAAAAGAGTCCGGGTTCTTCTTAGGACCTGCTTTTACAGCCCAGTTGATGTCTGACTCAAGGATAGGTACTCCTACCTTAGCCGCTATAAGCATTGTGATGTGGATTAGGTTTTCATTAGAGGTTTCAGGGATTCCTGCTATCTCTATCTCATTTCGAACCATCGCCTCGGCTTGGACGTGCATCTGGTTCTGCAGGGCTGCCACTTGAGACCTAAGATTGGATATTTCCAGGTCCTTCATCTCATTCTCCTTAACTTTCTCTTCATACTTTATTGTTATTTCTTCTGTGTGACTATTCATTTGCGATAAATCTTACCTCATTAATCTTATTTCATTAGCTAGCATTCTCAGTACATTACGCGGAGGGTCGCTGTCATCATAAACGCTATCATCATTAAATTTAAATTCACGTAACTGAGTCATTTTTTGTTGTTTGCCGCAGTGCGTGATGTTATTCTGAGAATCCGTAGCCTCTTGACTACGGACCGGGGTCGATGAGTTATCCCCACCCCTCTTGTAATCACAGCGACATTTCATGCAAATTGCAAATGCAATTTTGATCACCAAGTGGTTGGTCTTAACTGCTACACATACCATTTCTATAATAGGCTCGTTTGCGATTGGGTTCGCAACAGATTGAGCGAGTTTTATACGGTGCAGTGTACGGGCCTCTCGTCACATTCGTCCTGATAAAGACCTCCGGATGAGGTGGAAACATGTCAGCAGTAGCTGACTCTATACGTGAGTAACCCGTTCTCTAAATAAAACAAAGATTGAGCGAGGTTCCTTCTGTTGAAAAACGTAGAGTGTAGGTGTGTCCTTATCCATGTTTATTCGTTTAGACAGACCAATTATAACAAAAACAATCTTCAAGACGTGATAAAAAACAAAGAAAAGGAAAAAAAATGGTGTCGCTGTATTGCCGGCTCGAACTCGTATGCCCAGAGTCGCAGCCGCACACTTTACTGGAATGTAATGGAATAATTTATGGACAAAAATGCGCAGTATATTTACAAAGGAAATCATCATCAACCAATAATAATAACAGCGTTTTACACTACAGTAAAACGCTTATTAAATACCTACCTTATTTGAAGCTTAAAATTAATGAGATAGGCCCTATCTGTTTTCCGCACTTCTTGCCTCTCTGTCTACCCTAGTAACTCCCTAGTAGCTCTATCTCGCTCACACACTTTCACTCACTCCACCAGGGCGGCCGCTCGGCTCGCTCTCGTCATTGTGTCGATTTACACCAGGCAGAGGTTCTTTTAACCTCTGCCTGGTGTAAATCGACACAATGTCGAAAAAATCGAAACAACAATTAAGCTTCAAATAAGGTAGGTATTTAATAAGCGTTTTATTGTAGTGTAAAACGCTGTTATTAATTACCTGACCGTTATTTGAAGCTTGAAATTAATGAGACCAGTTTGTTATCGCCTGGTGGAGGAGTACGCCAATGTTTGTTATCGCCTGGTGGAGGAGTACGCCAATGTGAAGGTATGCACAGCTTCACGCCGAAGGCGTAAAAGGTAACAGTGAAGGTTATAGTAGTTACTTTTATATTTAGGGACATATAAATAAAAATTTAAGTATGCGAAACTTAGTATATTTTATCACTTATAATATTATGCTCATAGAAAATATAATCATAAGTATAAGGAAATGTACACAAAAACAAATGATAGCATTGTGGAGCGACCACTAAATAGTAACAATACAGTTAAGAGATTCAATTAAATTGGGCCAAAGCAATCTGACAGCCCAGAGCTAACAGGAGCCTTGACGACCTCACGTCTATAGAAGCGACGGAATGTGTCAACAGACCTAGAGTTACCTCGAGACAAAATTTCGTCAACCGAGACGTTATCGGCCCAACTTCTTGAGGCAACCGCTGAGCGAACGCTACCGGGAGCTGCGACAATACCAGCCTCTGATAGAAGAGACTTTACCCAGCCGACAATCACCGTACGCGATGCTGGCTTATGATCACCTCTTAAATTAACAAATAAAGAATAATCATTTGAGGAATCACGTTTTTGATTAAACAATTTGATACACTGCTTCACCCAAAACACTGGATCGAGGTTTCTCGTATTCCCATTTTTTAATAATTTCCAGCCCGATTGCCTGAAATCAGAACGGTCAGTTTTAGAACCAAACCTAGGCCATAGAATTATGTGATCAATATTGTCAATAAAATGCTCTTGATCGACTGCTAGAAGGGTCAGGTCATGGATACGTCTACCAGAACACAAAAGCAGCAATAAAGCCGTGTGTCTGGCGGTAGCAAAACAGTTATTTTCATTTAATTTATATGAAGCCAAAAAAGAAATCAGAGCATTGACATCCCAAATAGTTTTCTTATGGGGCACAGGCTTTTTTAGTGCTATAGATTTCATAACATGCTTAACCAGTACATGAGCACTTAGCAATCCCGATAATTCGGTATTACAGAGCGTAGACACTACTGATTTGTGTCAATTCAATTCAAATATATCTTTATTATCATAGGATATTTATAATATCTCTTAATAATCGTCATTGTTTTGTTGTACAATTGCTGACGTCAAAAGTTTACTTACAGCTAAGTTTACTACCGCTTCCAAAGCGCTAGTGCAGAAGAAGCGGTAACAAACTGCACTGCAGCATTTTCTCCAAAGACGTCAACTCACAATTGAATTAATATTTAAAGTTAATGTGGACTGAGAATACATTGTCATACCATGATTTTAATTGAATTTTTAAATGTCAAAATTTTTAAATAATTTTAAGTTGTAGATTTAGTTTGTACAAAATGTACATGTCATTTAATTTTGCGAGTACCTATATTACAAACTTTAAGAGGGACCCGCGCCAAGCTCAAGCCAGACTTTTTTGTCCTTAAGGTAGTCATCGGTACTATAATAAGCCTTCTCACAAAGTACTTTCTTTACATACGTTTTGAATTTATTATCCGGTATATCAAGGACCGATTTTGGCAATTTATTATAAAAACGTATACAGTTCCCCATAAACGTCTTACGAACTGTTTTGAGCCTAGAAAATGGGGCAACTAAGTCATTCTTATTACGTAGGTTTCTATCGGTCAAATCGCTTACTTTACTGTATGAGGAAATATTTTTCCTTACATGCATTATGTTTTCAAATATATACTGTGACGATAAGGTAAGTATATCTATTTTCTTGAATAATTCTCTGAGTGAGTCTCTAGATCCTAACCCGTAAATAGCACGAATTGCCCGTTTTTGTAAAATGAAAATAGTCTGAATATCGGCTGCACTCCCCCACAGGAGTATGCCGTAAGACATTACACTATGAAAGTAACTAAAATAAACTAGTCTAGCGGTTGCTACATCTGTCAATTGTCTTATTCTCCTAACAGCATAAGCCGCAGAGCTGAGCCTATTAGAAAGTTTAGTTATATGAGCGCCCCATTGAAGTTTTGAGTCTGTTGTAATTCCTAAAAAGGTAGTACTTTCAACAAGATCGAGTTTTTCACCATCTATCATTATGTCAACGCAGGCCTGTCTCACATTAGGAAGAGAAAATCAAATGCATTGGTAACAGTATAGTATTATATGATAGTTTTTCTTTCAAATATAAATCAGTAAAAAATTTTGCTAAAAGTGAACCGGTTGGGTGACACGGATTAGCTTTCTCTTTTTACACCATCCTAGCCACCTTTGCCATGCGGCTTTGTATGTACTACGGGTAGAGGGATGCCAAGACGGTGAAAGTAGGTCCAGTTGGGAACTGTTCCAGTCACTTAGGTCATGAGACCACCCCCACATTTCCATACTTCTAGCATCATTTGCTGCACTTTGGGAGGCGGAAGGCCCGTCGAGACGTCTACTAGGTGATGGTCCAAATGCCTGATTGTGAAAGGAGCACCTAGCGCTCGGGATTTGAGATCGGCTCTCCAAAAGACCCGTTCCCAACGTGGCACCACTAACAGAAAGAGACCCTTGACCAGGTTGAGATGGGCAAGGACCTTGGGAATTAAATATGGAGGAGGAAATATCCACGCTATGTGGTAATTCCAAGTCTGTGAAAAAGCGTCGTGGAATAGGGCTTGATCGTCGTTCTGGTCCAGAGACACATAATTGGCAACCACATGCGCATTTTCCGACGCAAACAAATCTATTATTGGGACCCCGAATCTTCTGAAAATCATGTCTGTACACGCCGGCAAAAGGTGCCATTCGGGGAGAGATCGGTAGCGAGACAGATGATCTGCGTGGGAGTTGA
The DNA here is from genome assembly GCA_963555685.1 of Acrobasis consociella. Taxonomy (NCBI): domain Eukaryota; kingdom Metazoa; phylum Arthropoda; class Insecta; order Lepidoptera; family Pyralidae; genus Acrobasis; species Acrobasis consociella. The sequence goes on from OY743127.1 coordinate 7,664,408, forward strand.
ATCTGCCGGGTATGTGATAAGCGAATAGGTGAATTTGATAATGATCTAAAACCTCGAAAATATCGATTGTCAAATCCAAGAGAGCTATTGATTTCGTGCCGCCTTCCTTGCGAATGAAAGCTACGGCCGTTCTGTTGTCGCACTGCCATAGAACCGTGGAAAAACTCAGAGATTGACCTTGGTCCTGTAATATCTTGAGCAATGCTAGAAGTTCCTTCTGGTTGCAGTGTACCAATTGTTCTTGTTTGTTCCACGGTCCCGTGAACGAACAGTCGTCTAGTTGGGCTCCCCAAGCTAGGTCTGAGGCATCGGTCGCTAGGAAATGCTTTGAAGGAACGAAGTGAATCGGAGAAGGACAAGGATGGTTCTGCAACAACCAAGTTAACTCTTTCAGAGCGTGTACTGGAATCATAAATTGTTTTGCATTTGGCAACTTGGCTACTGTGTTCAGAAAAGAGAGGAGTGCTCGAAAGTGAAGCCTGCCTCTTGGTGCTACAAAAGTTTAATAGACCTAATAGACTCTGCAAGGCCTTTAAATCTAGAGCTCTCTCTTTCAGAGCTGTCGATATCTTGGACGTTAGATTCAGGCACTTTTTCTCTGGAAGAGACTTTTCGTTTAACAGCGTGTCCCATTGAACGCCCAGGTAAACTAGGCATTGACAAGGCATAAGTCTGGGCTTGTCGAAATTCACTAACCAACCGAGATACTTTTCCCGTGAGAGGCCCGTACACCGCACCGGCTCGCGACACACTCAGTGTGTCGCGAGCCGGTGCGGTGTACGGGCCTCTCGGCACATTCGCCCTGATGAAGACCTCCGGATGAGGTCGAAACATGTCGGCAGTAGCTGACTCTATACGTGAGTTACCCGTGTTTTGATATTAATAATGACTGCATCTCACGTTAGTTTTAACCAAAAAAAACGAGATACTGCAACCTTTCTACTGTGATTTGGACATGGGCCTGTAATATCCTTGGGTTTTGACTCGAATACCTTGCTCCCTTAGTGATTGAGCTACCCAATTGGATAGGGAGGCAAAGACTTTGGGAGCCGTGCTCAGACCGAAAGGGAGGCACGTCATTTCCATTAACCTTCCTTTGTAGATTAGACGTAGGAACCGTCTGTGAGATTGAGCTACGGGAAGGTGAACGGCCTATGTCAGGTCTATTTTGCACATCCAATCGTTAGGCTGAAGAAAATCTGGGACTCGATAGACGTTTATTAAACTGAACCTCTCGGTGATTACATAATTGTTCAAGGCTGCTAGGTTGAAGATGGGTCGGTGTGACCCGTCGCCTTTTGGCACGAGAAACATTGTGGACACAAAACTTGGCGAGGCCTTGACAACATTTAATACACCCTGGTGTTGCATTTGGGTGATTATGGACGTCATTGCAACCGATGGGGCTGTGCTGAACCGACTTTCGTTTAACGGAGGTATCGGCGGTCGATGTGAAAAGGGTATGCGATACCCTTTTATTATCTTTAACAAATAACTTGGGGCACCCAGTGCCCTCCATCGATGGTTGAACCGAACTAGACGACCTGCTCTGAATGTTCGGGATTGATAGTCAAAACTTACGTTTTTTGATCTGGTTCTCAGAGGGCGAAGCGGCTCGCTTACGGCTAATCCTGCCGTCTTGCTGCCTGTAGCCTTGCCGACCTCCTCTGCCTCGAAAGGAACCTCTTGAACCGCCAGAGAATGATGGGCGATTTTCGCCGTGATTAGAACCATGACCCTGCGAGGGTCGGGCATTACAGCATACCTGCGAGGGTTGATTGGAAACATAGGAAATATGCGTAGGCGCACAACATCCACGAGCAGTACCCTGCGAGGGTACGTTACGTAAAGCCTGCCCCTGGCGTGGCGTGGTGGGGTGGCGTGCGGGCTTGCCTTGACCCGTTTGCGGAACGGTGGCAGAAGTGCCCGGCTTTTGTAAAGGCAAGAAGGCTTTTCGAACACCACCTGCCGTCTCTAGTGCTGTGGCTAGTGACTCCGCATTGAACACGTGCTGACAAGACGGAGGGATCTTACGTAATGCAGCCTTGACAAGAGGATCGCGCACGTGGTTCGTAATTCCATCCCTTCTCATTTGAATAACCTCTGCACTGTGACCGCAAGTTAATTGTAATAGATCGGAAGATACTTTGAAAAAATCCCCTTTCAAAAATAGCTCGTTAACTTTATCGTGTATACCTTCGTATGACAAATCTGAACCTCGCGCCCACTGTTAAAAACTTCTGACGGAAGTTTTTAAAGCTTCGCGCTGTTTAAGGACGCAAAAAGAAAAAGCGGCGAAAGCATTGTCAGCGTGAGCAAGATGACGTAATGAATCATAAGCCTTAATTTCTTCATTCATCTCCAAATCGACAAAACCGGGGGTAGAATTATAAAGTTTTTGAGTTTCTGCATAACGAACCTCGCACCAATCACTACTATCTGAATGTTGTAAATCCTTTAACGTCTTAAGAAACTCCTGAGGAGTCTTTGGAATACGAGTACTAGGTTCTTTCAATTTCGTCTCAATTTCAAAAGTAAAATCTGACTGAGAATCAGGTACCGGCACCTCGACAGAATTTAATGTAGGATCTTCATAAAGTTCGCCACTAACGTTTCCGTCAACTAGATTCTCATCAACGTGTAACGCGGAACAATGCATAGAGTTATTGTTGCAAAAAATTAATTGCTTTCGGAGGTCATCTACCTGACGTGTTAATTTACGGAATTTCCGGGAATCGCTTCGTCGATGCCCGCGTTTGCCCCTCCTTTTTTATTGCGGTGACGCGGCGTGGATTTTCATGGACTCGAGTCCGAAGACGACGAACTCGAGCTGCTAGAAGAGCTAGATGAGTTACTACTTGATGAACGAGACCTAGCTCGCGACTGACGACGAGCACGCGATCGTTTTTTATAGTCACTATTAACGGGAGCACTAGCACTAGCACGCTGAGCTTTCGAGCCCGGATCCGAGACACTTTCGTAACTTTCCATGTTAACACGAGCTGAAAAACCTAGGGTAGAAAACCACACAAATATGCATGAAAAATATGTAGGTAGGTATTTAAAACCTACGTACTAAAAAGTACCGAACGGTAATACCGTTTGATTTAAAATTTTAAACATGACATTTAAAAATCTTTAATCGTATGATTTACTTATTTCTTTTAAAAAAGAAAAAAGGCAAGAAAATCTTTTAAACACTAACGTGGACCCGTGATGGCGATAAAAAATTAATTTGCAAAAGATACAAAATTATCTTACTGAGTCCTGAGCACAACCGTGCGCAGCGGAAAACAGGACGCCAATGACGAGAGCGAGCCGAGCGGCCGCCCTGGTGGAGTGAGTGAAAGTGTGCGAGCGAGATAGAGCTACTATGGAGACACTAGGGTAGACAGAGAGGCAAGACGTGCGGAAAACAGATAGGGCCTATCTCATTAATTTTAAGCTTCAAATAACGGTCAGGTAATTAATATTAGAATTATGATATTTTTAACCAATAGGAACGCGATCGATATGTTGGTAAACGCTGAAGATTGCTATCTTGCTTGCACGCTGTTCCTCTCTTTCGCACGGCACCCCGCCGCCCGCGTCGGCGAACAAAACTCTCTGAAGTCGCTTGGCTCGTTCATTTAGGCGGCGGGTTGACGGCGTGTGCACATCACGGAAGAGCTCTGCGGCGCGTCGTACGTTGGTTGATGCAGTCCTGGCTTGGGAAACTGTGTTTGCTGCTTGTGCGCGATGATGAACTGCTGTGCGTGGCGTTGGTGTGACGAAGATTGCACGCGGTGCATGCGTGCTGTGCCAAAAGCTCTTGTCAGAGCTACCTCGTGCCAATCTGTGTTTCATTCTAACGAAACAAACAGTTCTTGTCAGAACTACGATGTATCCTCGTTTCTTGACATAACGGATATTTCGATGTGTTGGTGGTAATCCTTCTTGGTAATTTGGTTTTGCAGTGGTAAGGTAATTCTTCATGGTAAATTGGTTTTTGCAAGGTAAGTATACTGTAGCCACAGTTTCATTCATATAGAACCTCACTTACTTATTGATTTACTTGGGAGGACAGATCTTCTTGAATTTCAATAAATTATGCTGATTGTGTTTCACGTATATTGCCAGCATCAATTACTCTTCACTATATTAAAAGAAAGATTGTTGAAGTATGTTCTAGTAACAACATTATTAATAAAAAAATATAATCATTGAATTTACTCGTATGAAGAAAAAAGTTCTGAAAGAAAGAACTTGTTTTTGGTAGTAATAGTATCAATATCATCAAACAGTAGGAACCGCGTGTCTGTACATTTGATAAAAATAATAAAAAAATGGGTGTGAGCGATAACAAAAGAATAACAGAACATAAAAAAGATTTTTTGATTTTTTTGTCTGTCTGTCTGTCTGTATGTATGTACTTATCCCGTTTCATTTACAACAGAATACAAAAAAGATTTTTTTGATTTTTTTGTCTGTCTGTCTGTCTGTATGTACTTATCCAGTTTCATTTACATTAATTATTAGAGACTATATGAAAATGAACATATTAGTATAAAACAAGTGTATAATTAAAGACATTATCGTTTTCATTTATATGGACTAAAACACTTATGATTGAGAAATTTATAATAACAAATATTAGAATACAACATTTTATGAATATTATAGTATTTATTCGAATGATCAGGAGTTTCGATCATTAGTATAAACAAATATATGTAAACATATTATTAGTAATATTATGAATTTCAATGATCTCTGCTCAGACTCTAGACTTAATGGCAAAGCGACGATCAAGGCCGCTGCAGACCTCCGAAGATGCTAAATCATATCGGCAGCTCAACAGACGTATACAAAAGTCCTTGCGACACGACATCCGCTCCTTTAATACTGAGTGTATTAAGGAGACGATAGAGCAGAATAAAGGCTCCAAAGTGTTCGCAAGAGCTATGTCGGTTGGGCAAAGCCGATTGATGAAGCTGAAGACGGAGGACGGCGGCGTGGTGTCGACAAAGGAAGGGGTTCTGGCGGAGATCGAGAGGTTTTATGGACAGCTGTATACCTCAGTTTCACAACCCAGTAAACAAATGGCCAAAGACCCAAGAGCCAAGCTAACCCGACACTATACCGAAGATATCCCGGACATCAGCCTGTACGAGATTAGGATGGCCCTCAAACAGCTTAAAAACAACAAGGCGCCGGGCGAAGATGGAATCACAGCAGAGCTTCTGAAAGCGGGCGGAACGCCGGTACTGAAAGTCCTTCAGAGGCTCTTTAATTCCGTTCTGCTCGAGGGCGTAACGCCAGAAGCGTGGAACAGGGGCGTGGTGGTCTTGTTCTTCAAAAAGGGAGATAACACCCTATTGAAGAACTATAGGCCTATCACGCTTCTGAGTCATGTATATAAGTTGTTTTCGAGGGTCATCACAAATCGTCTCGCGAACAGGTTTGATGCCTTCCAGCCTCCCGAACAAGCTGGTTTCCGTAAAGGCTTTAGCACCATAGACCACATTCATACGCTGCGGCAGGTTATAGAGAAGACGAGGGAGTATAACCGGCCGTTATGCTTGGGATTCGTGGACTATGAAAAAGCCTTCGATTCGATCGAAACATGGGCCGTGCTTCAGTCTCTCCAGCGATGCCGTATTGACTATCGGTATATCGAAGTGTTGAAGTGCTTATACAGTAACGCCACTATGTCAGTCCGAGTACAGGAGCAGTGCACGAGGGCAATTCCACTGCATAGAGGTGTGAGACAGGGAGACGTTATATCTCCGAAACTGTTCACCGTTGCACTGGAAGATGCCTTCAAGCTTCTGGAATGGGAAGGATTTGGCATCAACATCAATGGCGAGTATATCACTCACCTTCGATTTGCCGACGATATCGTTGTCATGGCAGAATCGATGGAAGACCTAAGTACTATGCTCGGAGACCTAAATCGAGTTTCCCAACAAGTGGGCCTTAAAATGAACATGGACAAAACGAAAGTAATGTCGAATGTCCATGTTGCGCCCCTACCTGTTTGTGTTGGGAGCTCCACCCTCGAAGTTGTAGACCAGTATATCTACCTGGGTCAATTGATCCAGGCAGGAAGTTCCAGCTTCGAGGAAGAGGTCTTTCGACGAATCCGACTCGGCTGGGCAGCGTTCGGGAAGCTACGCAATGTCTTCTCGTCCAAAATACCTCTGTGCCTCAAGACTAAGGTCTACAACCAATGTGTGTTACCAGTGATGACTTATGGCTCTGAAACGTGGTCCCTTACTATGGGTCTCATAAGAAAGCTCAAGGTCGTTCAACGCGCTATGGAGAGGGCTATGCTCGGTGTTTCCCTACGTGATCGAATCAGAAATGAGGAAATCCGTAGGAGAACGAAAGTCACTGACATAGCCCAGCGGATAAGCTCGTTGAAGTGGCAGTGGGCGGGACACATAGCGCGACGAACCGATGGCCGATAGGGCAAAAAGGTTCTTGAATGGCGACCGCGTACTGGCAAGCGAAGCGTAGGGCACCCACCTACAAGGTGGTCAGATGACCTGACCAGGGTCGCTGGAAAGCGCTGGATGCAGGCCGCTCTTGATCGGTCATTTTGGAAATCTTTGGGAGAGGCCTATGTCCAGCAGTGGACGTTATGCGGCTGAAATGATGATGATGATGATGATGATGAATTTCAATGATAATAATTTTTAATCATTTGTTTTTAATTTTTTTATGACAAATGATCATTACGATTTTAAACGGTATGAGAATTTTTTTCGGACATCCGATGTAATAAGTCAAAAAGTTCTGTAAGACAATGCGCACCCTTGCGAATGTCGTGAAAGGTGACACAAACCTCTCGTCCTACAACTGCAATCCCAATAGTCGAGGTGACAAGATTTTTCGTAACGATCATGGATACGGGTAGATTTACTTTAATGGGTTTAAGGCTTGTCTCTACGTTTTTATTTTTCAAATCTGTCAAAATTGATTCAAAAGTTGCCCGTTCTTTTCCGCTAGGTTTGTAGTAATGTCTTAGAAACGCAATGCAAATAGAGTTAAAAATATATAGAGGTCACAGTATGAAAAACATGACGTAATGAAAAGTATCTCTAGTATGTTTACTTTTTTGTAACATGTTATTTTTTTGTAAAGAATTGAAAAAGGTCATGTCACGTAATCTAATAGTTACGTTATATTTTTGAAACTGAGACTTATCAAGCCTACTAGATCAATGAACCAGAGGTATTGGCTTTCAATAAGAAATCTGAGCAATGAATAACATTCTGGAGGGAAGTCTAGAATGTTCGAAATTCATAATGAAAGATCAATATTTATTAGTTTGAGCCAACGACACATGGAGAAAAAGATCGCAATGGGAAAATTTATTTATTTATTAAATCTTAAATGACCAGCTCCCATGCTGATCTGGGAGAAATAAAAAAACTTAGAATGTACCAGCTGCTTCTCTTCCCACGCAGATCGTAAAAGCCGATCGAGGGAAAGGGCAAAAATGCAAATCATGTTAACAGGCGATGCGGCTAGCAACCCATCACTGTATTGATTGCTTTTCCATCTTCTCGCCCACCATGACGCTAAAAGTGGCTTTTGGGTCTTGCGGCCCTGGGCTCTGCATAGAACCGCAAGACCCAAAATGCTCTGTTTGCCCCATTAGGGATAAAGACGTGATAGTATGTATATACGTATGCGGTAGTTTTGGTCGGACATAACTACGTGGTCTCGATTTGTTTATCTTATGTCATACACCAATTTGGATAACGTATATGGATCAAGAATTTATTCACAATACGATTTTTTTTCGAAAACCAATGAAAAGTCAGCATGTTGTACAAAATAAGTAAGGGGTAAATACGTAACTATATAAAAAAGAGCTACATTATTCAATTCTTTATATTAAAATAAGTAATATTTTTTAAATTGAAAAATAGTTGTGTATATTACCATATATGTGCGTTATAGTGGTTATAACACAGGAGGTGGAATTTTCGTGCCCGAGCCGAAAGCGAGGGCGTGATAGAGCCGAGAGTGTTTAACCAATATACGCACGTATATCGCACGTTTTTCGACACACGTATATCTAAACTAATTTTTATTTTAACCGGTAAAGACCCGCACCATATTTATAAATGTCCACGTTCATTGTCTTACTATTGTGTCTGGTATTAGCGGTAAAGGAACGGTTAAATAAACTCAACCATAAAACTGTGAAGCACACGGCTGCTTTCCCACCGTAATACTTATTAAAATCAGCGCGGCTGGCCAACCATTACTAGCTGGAGCCACAAGGTAGTGGGTTTGTTCGGAATTTGAGAAAAAAATTAAAATGTTGCTGTTGCATAATATAACTTCACTATTTGCGTTTATAACGCAAGCGTGTTTTATAAACTACTTTATATATGTCTAAAGCCGATGAAATTCAATGAGATCCACTTTACGAGCAAGTATGTTGAAAAAACAATTAATATACAATATGGAAGAGACATACCCGTAATAAATCGAACCACAGGCTATACTAAATCACTATATTATAATGATATTAAAATAACATTCAAAGAACAAAAATAAATTCGACATTCCCATACAAATCGGCCGGGCGGCTGCACACATTTGTATGGAAGTGCCGAATATTTTTTTTAAGTTTTTGACTGTCATTATACTATAATCAAGTGGTCTAGTGTAGCCAGTGGTTCGATTTATTACGGGTATGCCCCTTCCACGTTGTATATGATCACTACTGTGGGCACTACATTTATTCTAAACTGACGTCGAATTTGCGGAGCGTCTATGTACTGTAAATGCTAGGAGAGCAATATTATATATTCAGATTTGTCGCTTAATACACGTTTATTTGGCTGTAATGCTACAGTAAACAATGGACAAAATTTAAAACAAGTGCCAAGAAAGGGTAATTCGGTCCTTTATTTTTACCCACTCTTTGAAAGTTAAACTAGATCTTTTATCATTTTAGGGTTCCGTACCCAAATGGTACAATCGATACCCTATTACTAATATTTCACTGTCTACCTGCGTCACCAGGCTTTTTCTCGAGAACTGTGATAGACAAACAGTTGAAATCTATACATTTCCTAGGAAGATGTGTCTATTAAAAACATTTCTACAAGTGTTGTATAGTATAACTCTATCTTTAATTTGACTATCGATAATTGATCTCGAAAAACCTTCACAATATCGATACAACTATCCATACCGATAAGAAAGTCTAAAATCTAATTAATTCGTGTACCCTAATTAGGATTGATAGTTTTCTTTTAACTTTTAATAAAACCAAATATATCAGAAACGGATCCCTAAATCGAAAAATGTTGTTCACAAGCTCAAAATATTTTGAAAGACCTATTTAACGATAACCTACACAATGGGTTAGTCGAGAAAAAAAATCTTGTATGGGAGCTACAATATTTTTTCCCTATTTTCCTTTACTATTTTTTGGCATGATTAATATGCCCTATGCCAAATTGCACTTGGTGGTAGTGGCTCGGTCTACGGCCTCGTAGGTAACCTCTGCCTTCGGCCTCAGGCTTCACTTGGTTACTTGTTTGGAGGGTTCAGCAGAAAGTCCCCCCCCCCCCTCTGCTCCCCCACCAAGCAAGTGAGCTTCCATCCTTACTCCTATCACTACAGTGCAGATCAAACAACCATATCAATCAGTCAGCCAGTCAGTCAGTGGTAAAGTATATACGTGTATATTTCTCGAAATCTAAAAGTAAATACGAAGAGTATTATTTAAAGATACGTTTATTTGGCTATTATAAAATCATTTATTGCCAGAAAACTGGTAATTAAATAAAAATAAAATATTATTAATCGATATTGTATGTACATTACTTGTATGAAAAAAAATCTATGCCGACCATGTCTGTCAGGTAATCAATCTATGCCACGCTATGCTTTGACACTTCCTTTGACATTATGACAAGTGACACAGTGTAAGAAAGTTACTCGCACGTTTGTTTACAGACTGTTCGACCCATATATAATCGTGATATTATTCTACACTGTGACAATAATTTTACGAAATCAAATGTCATTTTTTTTTGTGAAGAGCGACGCGTCCTTGCTTCTTGAGGCCCATCGGCCATCTGACAATTTGATGAATAACTGTCAAAAATCTGTGCAACAAGAACAGTTTATTTAAATACACTTACGAAAAAGCGAGACGGCAAGTACAATATTTTTCAGGAAGGCAAAAGGGCTTATATGACTGAAATCTAAAGCCACGCAAAACTGATCAATTATAGAAAAATGCCTCTAAAATTAAAACGAAAGCAACAAAAAAAAATTCGGACCACAATTTTAAAGATTACATAACTACTAATCTGCATAAAAAGTTTCAAAGCTGAAGTCTCTTTCGTTTGTGAGAAATTAGACCGTATATGTTTTGGTAGAGGTGTTTTTGATGAACAAGTTTGTGTTACAAAAATTAGCTAATCGTGTATCCACAACCACAATTATGCTAGAAAAGCGTTCTAGTATGCTATTAGCAAGTATCAGTTTTAAATTTCTGATATTCGCTGAGAAATAAGAAATAGATAATGCCCATTTTCACGGTGCGTCCCCTTAAGAGCAATCACCTAATGTAAATTTTAATGATGTCGGTCTGTCTGCTTTCAGTGGTTGCGTTTTCGAGTTACAGCGCTTACAAGAGGCTTCATTGTTGCGAAAAAAAGAACGATCAGGGAAATGGTCAGTTTTAATATCTCAAAATCGCTTAAAAGGGGTAAAAATCGCGGGCTAAATTTGTATGAAAAACAATTTAAATCTTTTTTGATTAACTTAAAAATAACCATAAATGTTTCTTAACAAAAATAATTAAACACATGTTTCAGCATTTTTTAAAATTTCATCTTTATGGAGGGAAAAAGGGAAAGAAAAAAAACATAAATTTAAACGAAGTTCCCATGTGATTTTTATATATAATAGTAAACTGCTTGGCTTGCACTTGAAAAATTCTGATCTGATCGTTTTTTTTTCCGCAACAGTGAAGCAAGAAGAATGCGCGCAAGAATGAATGCATTTAAAAGGCAACCACTGAGAGCAGACAGACCGACATCATTCACATTAGAGAACTACTCTAAAACCTATTAAAATAAATCTACCCGTATCGATGATCGTTAAGAAAAATCTTGTCACCTCTCAGTCCACAAAGAGGTTTGACATCGGGTGGTAAATTTTGAATGACGCGCTGTTTTTTTATAATAACTGTGACATACTTACTATTTCAAATATATACTACTATAAAAGCTATATATCGTAGAACGTTGTGTATAACCCAACACTTTTTTAATTACAGGAGTGCAACTTCCGTGTGTAACAAAAGTCCTGAAGTTAGGGGATTTGATATAAAGAAGAGGATTATATCTTGGAAAGACCATGCCGATGGGTAAATATACCTACTAATGATTTTAGGCCTGTGTCACTCCCCGTTTCGGTATCGAAATTATACCTACATTGTTATAATCACAGACAAACTAAGGGAAGCGGACCAAACATTACATACATAGAAGGCGTGGCGTAGTTTGTCTGTGTCTGCCGTCCGTCCGTCCATCTGTCTGTTTGACGCATATTTTGGAAAATACTGGATGGATTTTAATGATTTTGTCTCTCTGTCTGTCTGTCTGTTTGAAGGCGTGGCGTAGTTTGTCTGTGTCTGCCGTCCGTCCGTCCATCTGTCTGTCTGTCTGTCTGTTTGACGCATATTTTGGAAAATACTGGATGGATTTTAATGATTTTGTCTCTCTGTCTGTCTGTTTGTCACGTATTTCTCGGAAAATACTGGATGGATTTTAATGATTTATTTTTGTTATATAGCCGTTAAGCATCATCCATCATTATTTTGAAATATTTGATTGCCAATTTTTCTAAGAGGTTAGGATAGGGATCCCTAAATCAATGGTGCTATTTATACCATTTTTGAAAAACATATTCAAAGATACCCAACTCGAAGGGAAGGTTGACAAAAAAAATTACTTCTACTTTACTTGTACAAGAAATACGCAAAAAATAATTTTTTCAGTCTTTTAATTTACCGCTTTTTCGCCATAATTAATGTAGTACCTGGGCGACCTTCTGCGAAATCGTTAGAGCCGTTTTCGAGATCACAGAAATTTATAAATCTTATACCTTTAAACGAGCAATTCTTGTTTGTATATATATATATTTATTTATAAATTTCTGTGATCTCGAAAACGGCTCTAACGATTTCGCAGAAAATTTGTATATGGGGGTTTTCGGGGGTAAACAATCGATCTAGATTAGTTTTATGTTTGGGAAAACGCGTGTTTTCGAGTTTTCATGCGTTTTTCTTTCCACGCAGAATATGGTCGCTAATTTCGTCGCGCCGCGACCGCGTTGATTTAGCTCAGTGGTTAAGGATAGCGACCGCTAGAAAGAGTGTTACGGGTTCGAATCCCACTCGGTGACTTACTTTTGTTTTTTTTTATGTTTAAGTTTATATATTTTTTTTATTTTGCATTGTTTTTAGACAAGTTTAAAAAAAATGTAGTTAATGATTGAGATGTAACCGAGCAAAGCTCGGTCGCCCAGGTACTATATATTTATACAAGAATTGCTCGTTTAAAGATATAAGATACCCATACCAAATTACATCTTTCTGTCTTTGAGTAAAACCGCCAACGAATGGACGGACAGGCAGACCAAGATGGCGAAACTATAAGGGTTCCATGTTTACTACGGAACCTTGAAAAAAGATCGCGACGAATTGATAACCTCCTTCTTTTTTTGAAGTCGATTAAAGATGGATGTTTTTATCCACAGGGCGGCTGCAAATGAAGAAACTAGTAATTGATTCCACTTGAATAAGTTTTTATTGGTATTGATAATGTATTTCATTAGTTTGTGTGAAATAAATGATTTTTGCGGTGTAAGTTTTACTTTTTAAATATATTGATATGATTTAAATATAAAGACCAGTTTTTTTCTGGTATTATCTGTATTCAAGTTATTATTATAGCGCAAAGAACCGATGGCCGTCGGGGCAGAAAGGTTTTCGAATGGCGACCATTGAAACATCCACCCACAAGGTGGTCAGATGACCAGACCAAGGTCGCTAGTTCGCTAAAACCTAAGGCATAACAAAAAATGTATGACAACTCTATACTCTTCACTAGGCTGATATTCGGTACATGAAAGGGTGGTACTAGATACCGAAATAATATGTTATAAGAGCCGAAGGGTACTATTCTAATTTATTGTTTTCAAAATTTGCAAATTGTTAGAATTATGGTAAATTTAGATGTTTATTGTGATTTTCAAATAAATATTAAATAACCTTTCAACTTAAAAAAGAAACAGTTGATTTCAGCCTGACTTAAGCAGTAGGTACAATTTTTTAAAGGTGAAATTTGTACCATAAGTCTCATTATCCATGCTACTAAATCCTTAGCGTCCACTTTCGATAAACTTGATCACTTAGTCACTCATTCTTTTACGATAATTGTATAATATACCTATGCAAATGCAATTCAGAGAAAGCAACGTAATAAGGTATATTGCAATGTCAATATGACATACATCTCATGTTTATTTCTTTTAGAGGTCATAAACGATCATCGGATCGAAGGTTTCCTTCAATCTCAGTAGATCCAATGTCTAGATCCATAATGTTCATGGAATTGTATGTACTAACTGGAAAAAGCTCTCTCAAAAAAAGACAAGAAATGACCTTGAAATTTTTCTTTGCCCCTCCGTCTCTTTCCATAGTGTGACCACCAATTACAAGAATTCTGAATTATAGAAATGAAACTATAACTCGAGTATTTTTATTTATATTTATTTATAATATTTTAATTTAATTGTAAATAAAAATTAAAGACATCGTTGAGTTGTCAACTTATCGGGATCAGAGAATTAGAATATGCAAATGGAATTTGGCATACAATGACCTGGTATGATACAACACATATGATACTTCTTATCGAAATTTGATCATTTTTCTTAGGGAGAATATCGGAAAAATTCACGCAGACGAAGTCGCGTACGGAAGTTTATTATTTAATATTTATAATATTTGTGTACTTCTTGTATACTACATAAAGTACATAAACACAAAAAGATAAAGTACATACATACATAATATCACGCCTGTTTCACGCAGGGGTAGGCAGAGACTATGGACCTCCACTTGCTCCGAACCTGACAAACCTCTTTTGCTTCATTTGTTTTTTTGCAAAAAGATAAAGTGTCATTAGAAAATAATAAAAAAAAAGTTACAATCATTTTTATTTATATATTTATTAATATAATATATTAGCATTTACAAATTTGCAAGTTAAACGATTCACTAAAGATAAATCAATACAATCCGCTACTTCATTGAAAAATGGTGTCACTCCGTGTTTCAGTCTTCTTACGTTAGCCATGTAATTGGTTGGTTTAAAATGGGGATTACAATTCTTGGCTTTTTTAAAAAAGGGTCTTTTTAGTTCCACAATATATAACCATTTATTACGTTCCGTTGAATTGGAAGGAAACCTGAAAAAAGTATGTTATCAAAATAGATATTTTTTTCAGTTCATAGAGATAAAAAGAAATTTATGCAATACAATACAATACAATACAATACAAATTAACTTTATTGCACCATGATAAACATAAAAAATTAAAACAACAACAAGAAACAATATAGGCACAAAGGCGGACTTATCGCTATAAATGCAATCTCTTCCAGCCAATTTTAATGTATCAGCATTCAAATAAACAACGTATCGATCACATTAACTTTCGCGCAAATCGTGTAAAGTACCATTTGAAAGAACCTTTTCTTTTTCTAAAATGACCACACATTCACGATATATGGTCACCCTAGCTGAAATTTCATGAAACGTTCATTATTAAATATTAAACAAATAACGAAGTAAAATGGGAAATACCGAACCAAAATTAACATCTTAACCAAAATAACCAGTTCTCTTTACAGAAATAACTGCGATTAAAGTCGAAATATTACTAAAATCAATTTTACATGACGCGCAGTTTGTGCATTGTATTTTGTACTTACGAATGAAAAATAGTATAACATCCTGTAGGCCATTTTGCTAGTTTTGCCTCTGGATTCTTCCAAAAATTAAAAACAAAATTGCGAAGTGAATGTAAACATCCGCCATTCTGCAGTAAAAAATATTTGACATGATTTGACAACTAGAATTTGGATTGCCATGTAACAGCTTTTAAGAATAATTCAAAAATAGGGGAAAAAAAATTGGAAGGCTAGGCAGTTAGTCCTTCATAAATCTTTATTGTTTCAATTAATAAGCAAACACTTGCATGAAAATCGTTTTAGTCAAGTTTTTTTATCAATTTAAATTTATAATTCTTGTCATACAGACAATTTAAGTGGTACTCAAATTCTTACTGGCCGTCACTGGGGTAATATCAATCGTTACGTTGGCTATCCCGTAGGGAAAACAAGACCTCAAGTAACCCCTTGAGGTCATTTTATGTTAGTTACTGGCGGGAAATCGACCACCGATGCGGGAGTAGCACTCGTTACTCATATATACGACGCATGGGAGAGCAAAAATGATGGAATTGGATCATTTTGTGATCTCTCCAAAGCATTTGATTGCGTAGATCATCCGACACTTTTGCTTAAATTTCGTCAATACGGTTTTGATGATAATTCAATCAAACTTATAGAATCTTATTTAACAGATAGGCATCAGACTGTTGATTTAAATGTCATAAAATCGCACGCATCTAATGTTAAGATAGGCGTGCCGCAAGGTTCGATTCTTGGACCTTTCCTTTTCTTGGTTTATGTCAATGACTTGCCTTACATGGTTGAGAAGCAGGCTGGCATAGTGATGTTTGCTGATGACACATCGCTTATATTCAAACTTGCTAACACAAATGCTAGCGCGGTGAACAGCACCTTGTCTTCCATTTCTGATTGGTTTTCTGCCAATAATCTCATGTTAAATGCGAAAAAGACTCAATGCGTTCGATTTTCTCTTCCCAATGTGAGACAGGGCTGCGTTGACATAATGATAGATGGTGAAAAACTCGATCTTATTGAAAGTACTACCTTCTTAGGAATTACGATAGACCCTAAACTTCAATGGGGTGCTCATATAACTAAACTTTCAAATAGGCTTAGTTCTGCGGCTTATGCTGTTAGGAGAATAAGACAATTGACAGATGTAGCACTTTAGTTACTTTCATAGTGTAATGTCTTACGGCATACTTCTGTGGGGGAATGCAGCCGATATTCAGACTATTTTTATTTTACAAAAACGGGCAATTCGTGCTATTTACGGGTTAGGATCTAGAGACTCACTCAGAGAATTATTCAAGAAAATAGATATACTTACCTTAGCATCACAGTATATATTTGAAAGCATAATGTATGTAAGGAAAAATATTTCCTCATACAATAAAGTAAGCGATTTTACCGATAGAAACTTACGTAATAAGAATGACTTAGTTGCCCCGTTTTATAGGCTTAAAACAATTAATAAGACGTTTATGGGGAACTGTATACTCTTTTATAATAAATTGCCAAAATCGATCCTTGATATGCCAGACAAAAGATTCAAAACTTATGTAAAGAAAGTACCTTACTAACCTTAAAGACAAAAAAGTCTGGCTTGAGTTTGACACGAAAATTTGTAATATAGGTACTCGAAAATGTCATAATTTGGTACATTTTGTAGAAACTGAATCTACAACTTGACATTACTTTAAAATTTTGACATTCTAAAAATGAAATTTAAATTATGATATGACATAACAAACAAAACAATGTATTCTCTGTCCACATTAACTTTAAGTATAAATTTAATTGTGAGTTGACGTCCTTAGTTTGTTACCGCTTCTTCTGCACTAGCGCTTTGGAAGCGGTAGTAAACTTAGCTGTAAGTAACTATTTGACGTCAACAATTGTGCAACAAAATAATGACGATTATTAAGAGATATTATAAATATCCTATGATAATAAAGATATATTTGATTTGATTTGATTTGTTACTTTTGTTGTTATTTAGGATTATGGCTTCCAGTATATGTCTCTACTTTCGTGATAATGTTCCATAGCAAAACATTGGATCTATTGCGTCAGAAAGTTCTTATTAGATACAAAACTGGATCTGGTCAGAAAGTGATAGCTCAGTAGATCCACACTTTTTCATAGGATCTGGTTACCGGATCTAGCGAAAAAAATACTCCTCAGTAGATTCACACTGTCAAACCTTGGATTTACTGAGAAAAAAATATCCAATGTCTAGATCCATAATGGATATGGACATTGGATCTAATGAGATTGATCGGATAACGACGATAACGCGACGATGACTGTTGTCAATAGATGAAAGCCAACTATGAATGAGTAACGTCAGTCACTCAAACCTGGTACTTGGTAGGACTACTGAGACTTGATCGGATGCCATCGGTTGCTTATAAAATCTGACTTAACTATACCATACCTACCCATCGCCATTTAAACATAATTATTTCTCTTCCTTGTCACTAGATGGCGCTTTATGGTTAGAATTAAAATATTTAATTCCTATTATTCAAATAAAGTAGTATTCTAATTAATTAAATATGACTTATATGAAATGCAATAAATATCTTTAAAGCATATTCTATACTTTCTTTGTAACTTTTTTGCTAGTCCCATTTTTTCTAGGGGTTGGTCTGAATGAGACCTGATTGCAGTAGTTTCATGAAACAACTTAAAAACGTCTTTGAAAGTATTTTTTTTTATTGAAATTTAATAACCAGCCAAATGCTAGTCTGACTCGCGCATAAAGGATACTATTATGTATAAATAATCGGCCAAGTGCGTGTCGGGCCACGCGCAGTGTAGGGTTCTATAGTTTGAAATGCTAACTTTGAGTTCATGCCGTAAAGTAATATCTACTGAATTTGTATGAAAATGTCTTTTTTTAAGTTCATTTTATAAGTTGATCGCCTATAACTTTTTAATTTGTATACCCTACTTGGCTCTGATAGTTTCCTTCAAACTACATTATATATACTATAAATGTGATTTGACTCTTACAAAAATTTGAACTTTAAACCCAAACATTGCAGGAACGGATATATCCTAAATCGAAAAATGGTGTTCACAAGCTAACAATATTTTTGAAAGACCTATTCAACGATACCCCATTCAATGTGTTTGTCGAGAAAAAAATATTGACTACGTCTTTACTTGTATGGCTACCCTGAAAAATTTTTTTTTCCATATTTTATTTTACGACTTTTTCGCCATAATTAAAATGCATATCCATGCCAAATTACAGCTTTCTAGTACTTATAGTTTCTCTGTAGGACCGTGGACGGACAGACAGACAGACAGACAGACATGGCGAAACTATAAGGGTTCCTTGTTTACTACGAAACCCTAAACACAGACTTGGAAAAATATTTTATAAAATGATTGACATGACGATGGTGACAGCGGTTTTTTTATTATTATTATATTATTAATGTAAAAAGCAATAAATGAATTGAATTAAATTAAAATAAACAATAAATAATTACTTCATTTTTTTAAATTCTTAAAGACATGCATAAATACTATTAGTCTTATAATTATTATACCTACGGAGATTATGCGTATTAGCATTATGCCAAAACTAATTAGCCTGAAAACATTAGGGCAAAACTAAATTATGCAAAAAAAAAGGGATCCCAGCCCGCAACACTTTATAAAGTCATGGAAAATACTAAACAAATGTAAAGGCGACAATGTAATATTGTCTTTAAGAAGTGATTTAAATAAATTCTCAAAGTCCAAAATAAACGATTCAACTCGTTACAGCAAATATTTGTTTTTCGTTGTTGTAAATATTAACGAAACAAATGCTAACACGTTGGGCCGTCCTGTATAAGTATGTTTAGGAGAGTTCAGATTACCAACGGCAAAGTGATTTTCATGAACCACCAGGTTGGTAGTTAATGACATGAATAATTAGAAAAGCAACCGACCATGAAATATAATGATTTGCTGTAAAAACGTGAGTCCTTATTTATGTTTTTAGTTGTGATGACATCAGGAATGATTAAAATTGATTTGATTTTGACTTTTTTCATCTTACACTGTAAGTACCTACTTGTTTATTCTGTATTTTTTTCAAAAGGCCCTTAAGTACTTAAAAACTCATTGCTTTATTGACCGAGTGAGCGACTGATCGTACTTTCGTATGTCTTAACACGTTTACTGCGAAGCTGAATTTCGATTATGTGACGAAATGTCCATTAGGGGGTAGAAAAACCCTACACTGCATCTTCTGAAGGTGCTTATTTTAAAGCCAAATTGATATATTTATTTTTAAAAAATATGCGTTTCCAACCCAAAGAATGATGTAATTATGTAACTTTAGCTTAGTATTTTATATTAAATTTGCAGTAGTTATTGTTACTAATGGCAGTCGAAAATGGTCAGGAGGTGGTGAGCGTCTTCGTTTCCCCGACTCATTTGCGGTAAGACAAACCTTACGTTTTACTTTTAAATGATGGATATTGAACGTCGTCTATCTGACGTACGGGTTTGTTGACAATATATTTAGTAGTCAATGAAGGTTTTTACCTCCCATTTCGTTGAACCTCCATCGATTTTCATAAAAATTGGTAAGTACGTGGGGGATATCTTAAAAAACAAAAGTGACATAGTGCCTACTTGCGCTTTTGCCCTGGGGGTGGATGCCACCCCTTCTCAGGGGTGAAAATTATTTTAATAAAAATAACCCCAGGAATCGATAGAGAGACCAATTCTAAGCAAAATTTGTTATATAACGTTTTGGGAATAACACAAAACTTTCTGAGTTATTAAAGAGCGGTTTTTCATAAATTACTACTAAACTATGAGTTTTATATAAATATGCTAAAACCAAAAACGAAGCTAATAAAAAAACAAACAAATCCCTTCTTTGAAAAACCTTCGAATATTTATTTAAAGTGAGCTATAGGTAATTGTATGTATATTTTTTTTCGGCGAATACTAAAATTGCATTCGAACTTAAATAACGGGAAACCGATGCATTTTATGAACCATACTGCTGTACATTTTTTAAAGTACTCAAAAATACCTTTGTAATGAGCACTGTGAAAAGTTAATAGCGTCAAAATTTAGCAAGTTAAAAAATAATAATAAGCTGACACGTTCGATTTTTTTTGGAAAAAACGAAAAATAAAACCTTCCTCATTTCCACAAAAATTCAAATTTACCTATGGTTATCCCTAACGGACTTTCTTTCTTTTAGCAAAGCCTGTCATCTGTGAGCAGACCGAAATCCGGTCGACATGCATTGTTTTACTATTGTGTCTGGTGTTTTCCACAGACGACAGGATAAGCGATGTCCTCAAAAATTTTGCCCGGTTTAGAATGGTCATTTTTGAAAAAAATTGTCATAGAAGAATTGGTTTTTATTTTATTTTTATAGGATGAAAAATAACCGAGATAGAGACGTTTAAATCCTAACTTTTACCAGGCCTCCGTCACTCGATCAAGATCGCTCAAAATGTACCTACCGGCTAGCCGTGTTTTCTAACGCCCAAGTGGCAAAGGGGCGCCGCACTCCGGCCTGTGTAGTCGCGTGCATGAGACTTGCTTACTGCGTATTGTTTGTTTACAATATCTTCTTATATTTATATTATATTTACAATATAAACAAGCGTTATATTTAACAATGTCAAGACATTATTGTGCGGTATTCCAATGCCAAAAT
Source organism: Acrobasis consociella (assembly GCA_963555685.1). NCBI lineage: Eukaryota > Metazoa > Arthropoda > Insecta > Lepidoptera > Pyralidae > Acrobasis > Acrobasis consociella. The sequence continues at coordinate 7,685,113 of OY743127.1, forward strand.
CAAAGAACCAATAAAGAATTGTCGTTTTTCACATTGCCAAAAGACGAGGAAAGTAAGTGTTTTTTTTTTTCGTTAAAAAGTAGGTAGTCATATATAATAGGATTTGGTACTGTCTCGTCCAATCAGATTATTTTGTAGGTATGAAGTTTGATTGTCCTACTGAACGTCGAAAGTTTAACATCGATGTACTGTATCCAGATAGTATATGTTGTTGTTTTTCGTGTGTGTTGTTGTGTGTGGCCAACACTGGTTTCAGATTTTTCAAGCTGCCTAAAGGCATCTGACATAGCTTAACGACTGCCATACAATATGACAGCCGGGACCAATGGCTTATACGTGCCTTCCGAAGCACTGAGGAGCTCAATTTTTATGCCACTTGTGGTCACCCATCCAAGTGCGGACCACGCCCGGTGCCGCTTTACATGCGAAAGTGCTAGTGCGGGCCACCGAGCTCCTCTAGTAAAGTATATAACAACGATTTACGTGAACTAGAAAGTATGCTATAAAGAATTACTCAATATCGTATGTTTCTCATTGCGATGTACGGTACATCCACAGTTAATGAAGTTTCTATGAAAATCACACGCTCTTATTACGTCACAACTTTTAAAGTCAAATCATCTATAGATCCTTTTTAATAAAATTTATTTTCATAAATATGCGTCACGTTCATTTTTGTATTTTACAACATTGAGTCAACCCTAAGGTAATCTTACAACGGCCGACGTCATCGCCCGCTGTGCACTTAAAACGCTCCGTTGAGTCAAAGCAGTTAGGCTCATATTTCCTCGCGTCGCTTGACAGCTAGAAAGTTTAGTTAAATAAAGCGTAGGTATTTGGCGTTTGTAGGGAAGTGATGTATCTGTTACGTAGTAACTTATTAGTAATCTGTGCTTTTACTGCGAGAACCATGTAACCGGGACCCTTTAGCCCATTATCTTTTAAAAAATAAGGGCTTTAATTTTTTTTATTTAAGATGGTCTTATAGCTCTTGAAATTACTTTTAAAATGGTACATGCTTACTAAATGCACATGTATGGGTGCTACAAGGCGTAAAGGTAGTACTTTTAAGTCAAGGGTGCTGCTTTGAATCCTGAGTGAAGCAAGGGATTCACGTATAACATAACAATGTATTCTCAGTCCACATATCTAATTTTAATATCATTATAATTGTAGGTTGACGGTTTTGGAGAAAATGCTGCAGTACAATTTGTTAACGTTTTTTCTGTACTTGCGCTTAAGAAGCAGCAGTAAACTTAGCTATAAGTAAATGCTTTTTTTCGACGGTAGGCGTGAAAAATCGTGCATGTAGGTCTTTATTAAAACTACATTTAAAATAAGTAAGAAAATACTTACAACATTTTAATTTCACTTTTCACATAATAAAAGGTGTTTCCAGTACACTGAAATATTAGTTTCACGAATCTTATGTGTTAAGATAGTCTTTTCACCTTAGTGTCCTGCCTGCCATACATAACCTTAAACACTCAAAATGTCAAATTATGAGGAAATCCTACAAAATCAGCGCTCACTGGAGGCAACGTTTGCGAAGAAGCTGGGAGATTTCGAGGTGCAGCTCAAGAATACTGCTTCAGGCACTACACATCCTGCAGAAAGCACCAGAGTGTCAAAGCTGGAACAGGACTTCATCGCTTTCAGATCTGAGATGTTTGCCATGATGTCGTTGCTTGGCAAGCAGGTCTCAGCTCTTGCAACTGCATATGACACTTTTGAGGCCCGGCATCGCAGGAAGGCTGTTTTGATTAGCGGAGTCCCAGAAAATGTGCAGACTTGGTGCCCTTTGTCATCAACCTCTTCGAACAACAGTTGGGTATTACTTATATAGTTCCGGCGAAGATAACCATATGTCATCGCATAGGCAAGGCTTCTGAGGGTAGATGTCGGCCTGTACTGGTTCGTTTCTCCGAACTTGCCTTGAATACTGCAGTTTGGGATAAGAAGACACTCTTCAAAGGTACCCCTTACAGCATCCCGGAGTTTCTCACTAAGCAGCGCCAATCAGTTTTCATTCAGGCTCGGAAAAGATTCGGGATGAAGAGGTGCTGGGCCATGAGTGGGAACGTCATCGTCAAGTTGAAGAGTGGTGAGAGGCAGCGGGTTTATGGCGAAGCAGATCTCGCTTAGCTACCACCGTCTGAAGATGAGGCCCGTCAGGCTCCACAAGCGGACACCAGGAGTGATGAGCTAAGAAGTGAACATCTTTATTTACACACATCCTTTTGCCATTTATGCTTTATCAGGTTACCCACTTGTGTATTTCCTCCTTTGCTTATTTTTATTATTTGTTCCTTCTATTGCTGTACCTTCTATTTCTATATTTTTCTTAGTTTTTCGATGTTATCAAATAATTAATTTGCAAACAAACAAAACATCAACTGTCACCCTTTACTTTCAGCTGTCAATGTCAAATTTTTTCTATTTCTTTCCTCTGCTTTTGAACCGGGTGTTTTGGCCCCATAGATAAAAATTGCGTTTTGTTTGTGCTCAAGTTTAAGTTTGTTTATGTTTTCTTTGTACATTGTTCTCTACGGCAACCGGCAGGACATGTTAGTCGATTAATTCTTATAACTTTGTTATTATATGTTTAACATTATAGTATATTTATTATTTTTTTATATACATAATCATATTATTATTTATTCATTATGTCTAAAGACGATTCATTTCTATCAGCCTGTGATCTAAGTTTTGAAACAGAAAGTAGTGATTCATTTCATGATCCTGAAACGTTGCATACTATTTTAATTAATGTTATAGATAAAGCGTGTAATTTTTTTAATACTTGCCACATAAATGCTCAGAGCATATGAGTCTGCCCACTTTACTGATTTTCTTGACACTTTCTCTTCTTCTCCTTTTGATGCGATTTTTGTATCTGAGATGTGGCTAAAACCTTCTCTTCCTTCTTTTTCTTTTTCTCTACCTGGCTATGTTATAGAAAGGAATGACCGCATTGGCTGTGGAGGAGGTGGGGTTGCTATTTATTTACGTAGTAACTTTTCATACAAAATATTATATTCCTCGCCACCTACATTTTGCAGTGCGGCCGAGTTTCTTTTTCTGGAAGTTATTGTCCAAGGTCAAAAGGTACTTCTTGGAGTCGTATATTCCCCACCAGGTTATAATTATTTTTCTCAGTTCGAGACCATTCTTGATACTTTCTGTTCGGACTACACACATCACATAATCATGGGTGACTTCAACTCTGATCTCATTGTCCGTGATTCTCGTGCCCTTAAGCTGTGTGATATAGTCAAGTCAGCTAATCTTGAAATTCTTCCTTTAAGTGCAACTCATGTTAATCCTTCTACTGACGATACATTGCTTGACTTAATTCTTACTTTTTCCCCTGATCTTGTGATCAAACACGGACAACTTCCAGCCCCTGGCTTTTCCAAACACGACCTCTTGTACCTGCAGTACAAATTAAAGCCTTCAAAACCTAAGCCGACTGTAATATGGATGCGGAATTTCGCAAAAATTGATCAAGAGTGACTTAGATGCGATGCAGTCAACACTGACTTTTCTAATATTTATACAGCCCAATCGGTGGATGAAAAATTTCGTTGCTGAATTCTACCATATTGTCATTGTATGATGCTCATGCGCCAATACACGCTGTAAAAGTTCGACGCCCGCCGGCTCCTTGGATCACTAGAGGAGTACGCATAGCCATGACGCGTAGAGATCGTGCTTTTAGATTGTTCAAACGCGATAGATCCGATGAAAATTGGGTGGCTTATTAGAAAGCGCGTAATTTGTGCAACAGGATGATAAGAACAGCTAAACAAAAATACTTTCATGATCAGCTTACAGATTCTTCTTCGGCAAATACATGGAAATTTCTTTGTTCATTGAATATAGGCAAAAATACTCAAGAAACAACTACTGCTTTTTCATCTGATGATTTTAATGATCACTTTTCTACTTCTTCTTCTCTTGAGTCTACTGTCAAACTTGGCACAATATCGAAGATTTCTTCCATGGATAATCTCAATATTGATCCCTTCTCTTTTTCTCCGTTAGCTGAGGATGACATTCGTAAAATTATACTTTCTCTTAAATTGAATGCAGTTGGCTATGATGATGTAAGCCGCCAAATGATCATTAATTTACTTGATATTCTTCTCCCGGTCATCACTCACATTGTTAATTTTTCTTTAATTTCTGGCACATTTCCATCTCTTTGGGCGAAAGCTTACGTCATTCCACTGCCGAAAGTAGCTAACCCGTTGACTTTGAATAATTTCCGGCTTATTTCCATTTTACCATATCTTTCTAAAATATTAGAAGCTGCGGCTCATCTTCAAGTCTCTTCTTTTGTCCACACCCACCATCTTCTTACACCACTGCAATCTGGTTTTCACCCTGGGCATAGTACCACCACTGCTCTTCTCAATATTACTGAAGATTCTACTTGGCATGGAAAATTCTTTGATCACCATTCTCGGTCTTATTGATTTTTCTAATGCTTTTAACATGGTTGATCACGATATTCTTCTTGCAATTCTTCAGTACATGAAATTCTCATCCTCAGCAATGGACTGGTTTACTTCATATCTCCATGACAGGCAGCAAGCGGTCCATAAGAATCGGGAGTTGTCTCAATGGATAAATTTGTCGACAGGTGTTCCACAAGGTGGGATACTGTCTCCTTTATTATTTGCATTGTTTATAAATATGTTATCAGTTTCTATTAGCTTTTCTTATCATTTTTACGCGGATGACTTACAAATTTACGTTCAGACCACTGCTGAAAACATAGACAGTGGAGTGGTACAGTTGAACAAGGCTCTATCTGAAATTTCTTCCTGGTCGGACAGTTTTGACATCAAGGTCAATCCGTACAAGTGTCAGGTTATTTTGATAGGTAGTTCAAGGCAACTGCCTAAACTTGATATGAAATCTATTACCCCTGTTGTTTTTAACAACACTACCATTCCTTACAGTGAATCAGTAAAGAATCTGGGACTTTATTTGGACTCAACGTTGAGCTGGAGGACCCAAGTGACGGAAGTCTGCAGGAAAGTCAATTATTCGTTACAGTATTTAAATCAGTTAAGAAATTTTCTTCCCGTTAAAACCAAGATAACTCTTTCTCAGTCACTTAATTTACCCATCATTGATTATGCATGATATGATTATGTGTGTTATCCTGATCTTAATGAAGATCTTCTCAATAAGCTTGATCGACTTATTAATAACTGCATTAGTTTCATATTTTGCCTTCGCAAATATGATCATATCTCATCTTTTCAATCTAAGCTTAACTGGCTCCCTATTCTTCAACGTAGACAGCAGAGAATGCTCTGCACCCTTTTTTCTATTCTGAATAATCCCTTTTCTTCCGAATACTTAAAGAGTAAATTCCAGTATCAGTCTGAGTCCCACAGCCGAGAGCTTCGCTCTAGTCATACTCTTCGTTTAGAAATTCCTTTGTTTCGTTCTAACTTCATGTCCTCGTCTTTTACTCTTCAAGTTATACGACTCTGGAATGCCCTGCCTGAGGACCTAAAAACAATTTCGAACAGATATCTGTTCAAGAAAAAAGTTTACATGCGTATTCTCTCTAATTAATTTAAATATCTACACTGGTATCAGGTGTTTTCAAGGATCCTATATGGTATTTAGACATAAGAAATTATATTATATAGGTATGTATCAATCATATTATTAGTATATGTTTATTATCACTGTATATACAAGATGATTTTAAACCCACTAGCTTTATTGAAATCTTAGAATCAGAATCACTAATAGAACACAAAACTGCAATAAAAAAAATAAAAAAAAGTTATAAAAAAATTATCACGAAAAATCCGCAAATTTTCAATACATGGCCAACCGAATAATGAATGAACTCGCTCAGCCGGCCGCACGGCCGCCGCACACACACACAGCTGATTCACTCGTGCCTCGTGCACAGCGTTGCCAGATCACTTGTATATTATCCCTTGCTGTTGTTGTATTAATGTATAAATTAAAGAAAACGAATTGCACCCCCCCCCCCCCCGTCGCCAAACACTTCAAAAGGGATTTTAGTATTGCGTTCCCTTACCTCCAATTTCGTTCGTTTTTAGATTTTCCGGCGTTCTAAAGAGCCAACCACTACTGGCAACACTGCTCGTGCAATCCCGCCGCGCCGCTACCATTGCTCGTTCGCCTCTCCCGCGCCACCCTGTCGCTAATCGCACGCGCCGCGCCAGCCGCCCCAATCGGCAGTCGGCAAAACCCTCGCGTCACAGGAGGTTGTGAAAGCTCTTTTCCCGCGCGCGTCTCTTATCTTATCCATAACAATGTCGTATTCCGCACGAGAGTATTACGAAATGGTGCGCATGTATACATTCTAAGTGGGGAAAACTGGGGAAGCCAGGAGGCTCTACGAAAGTGAGAGCATTCCTCGACTTCGTGCTCAAGGCATAACGAATGCTACAGTGGCTCACCGCCAAACGATTGTGGCCAAACCAACGGCTTCTCGACTATGTATGGTCAGTTCGAGATACCATTCCATGCGTGAGGATGCGGAGCGCCACGTCTAGTCGTCGAGATAGAAGATGACATCTTCGAGTTTTTTGAGCGGAACCCCGGAGCCAGCCTCGCGAGATGCAGCTCGGCGATGCAGAAGCTGTAAATGCTTTATTAATTACCTACTATTCTACGTACCTATCATTTTTATTAGTGTTTAGGTAGGTACCTTATGTTTTTTTCCTTGCTTAGTAACAATAACAGCTTCAGTATTTTGAAGGTACTAAGCCCGTTAAGTACGAAGGGAATTGCGACTTATGATTAGGTATAAAATTAAGACCAAATTCGGCCTTTATTGTTTATCGTTTGTTTACGAAAGTGGCCAACACTGTTTGCAAGATTTTTACAAGCTGCCCTAAGGCAGCTTTACGACGGCTATCTAACGATGATAGCTGAAGGAGGCTGCAAATTTTTATGCCACTTACGGTCACCCATCCTGGTATAGCACACCCAGGACTACTTAACATGCGAAAACGCTAATAAAATACGCACCATGATCGTGCTACCGTGTAAATGGTAGAAACGCGAGGTATAAGCAGCCATTTGAGCATCAAAATGAATTGACCCTTATAAAACGTAATACAATAGGTACGGTACGTAACGATAAAGATCAATGACCTTGCGGCGTAAACGCGTCTCGCGCGGCCTTTACCACTACGGGCGCGGCGCGGGCGACAAATTCGTTTATTTTTGGGATATCTTTGACGCCTGATATCTTTGGTTTTTACTATGAAACGAGTTAAAAGTAATTCAACATGTATTTTTTATATCACATATAGAGTGCGTTCCTTAAATAAAGCTAGGGAGTTCAAAATCATCCTGTATGTATTGTATATTCTATTATATAGGTATATGTATTAAAATTTAAGTATTTGTATTTATTGTGTTGTAACTAGAAGTGTTTCTTTTATTATTAGAGCTATAATTATTTATTTGTACGCCTACCACCAGTTTATTCTTTTTATCCCGAAGGTTGACTGGTAGAGAATGCTATTAGCATTAAGTCCGCCTTTTGTACCATATTGTTTTGGTAAATAAAGTTTAAATAAAATAAAAATAAAATAAATGCTGACGTCAACATTTACCTTATAAGAAATCGAAGAAAAAAGTCAATTATCAAGTGATACAAATATCCAAAAATAAATAAATGATTTTGACTTTGACGCCGGAGATAAAAAAAATCCGTACGCGAGTAGCACACTCTACTTTTCATCGTTATCTATGAGAAAAACTAGCAAATAGATACAAAACAGAATATGAAAAAAGTAGAACACCTACAATACCTAATCAAAGATCGGACAACTATTAACCATTATTTAATGTCGTTTTCATTCAAAAAATACTAAGTTATAATTTTTCAGAACCAACTTCTAAAATAATGTTCACTTATAAACTCATAAGTTTGTGTAGTGTACATTTTTTTATTTTTATAATAACAATAAACTCAAAGTTCACTATCGGCTTAAACTTACGAAAAAGTATGAAAGATGTTAAACTGCAACGCATCGAAAGCCTATCAGCTCATTTGGAACGGATGCGTTATAAGTCCTTTATAAAGGCTACAACTAAAAGCGGTAAAATTGTCTTCTCTTGTCCCAACAGTTGCTGCATTAGACGAACAAATCAAAAGAGTGTTTTTGCAAATCCGGGTATGGCTTGGAAATTAAGACATTCGTCCAGTTGACTGGTAATGGTGTCAAACTGGAGAGTCATTGTTTCCAAACAAAAACCCTTCAGAACAGCTATTAAAAATGATTTTTTGCATTTGCAAAAAAGGTTGCGGTGCTTCTTCTGGGTGTCGTAGGGTAGGGCTATTTTGTGATTCAATCTGCACATCATGCAGCGGTGAGAATTGCCAAAACAGCCCTTCTACAAATAAAGAAGTTGGTGAAGAGAGCTGTGATGAGCAATAATAAAAATGTTTTTATTTATTAATAAAATAAAAGATGAATAAACATTTCATATATTCTAATACATTTTTTTCATAATTAATAAATTAAACTTTCATGTCTAAAAATTGCACAAAGGGTACTTTGAAGTCGTAGTTTGAAGAATGTGAATTAAATAATATAAATAAAGTTTAAAACATATTAATAAAGTTTATCTTAACTATTAAAAAGAATCTAACTAATTAAAGCTGATAAAATAAAATTCCATTATTATTGTGACAAGGGGTAGCTTTCAAAGGTGAAAATTTTCGCAATAAATAAATAAATATTTTAATACTCAATAAGATTTCACTTCAGTAATGTAAAATTTTTGAAACCAATTTTACAATGATTCTGCAACAACGGGGTAGTTTTGGGTTGAAATTCCACTGTCAACCAAAAATTATTTCATAAGGATCAAACAAATTGTAAATGTAATGTGTTAATATGCGATTTTAAAATTCAGAAATACAAAAAAAAGACTTTTCATGATTTTTGATTTAAGGGGTGGTTGCTACAAGGGTTAAAAAAGTTATCAAAATCATAAATCATGCATGTAAATATTTAAAAAAACATTTATTTTATCTAATTACTCGTAAACACCATTACTTAAGCCAGAATGGTCAAATCTGCAGTTTTCCCATTTTTAACAAAAGCCCCTAAAATGCAAAAAGCGCAAGACGAGCATATGTCACTTTTGAAGTAGAGGGAAAAACATACTCAAACCCAAATTTTTATCCAAATCTATGGAGGTTCAGTGAAATCGGAGGTTGTAGCTGATTTTTGGCTTCATTGACTGTACTAATTGCTAACAAACTTTCTTTTAATGGTATTCTTTAAATAGTATCGCTCTGGCTTTCAACAAATTTCCGTAAATTTACCTATTAAATAACATTTATGGATAAACTATTAAACAATTTTGTATCTTAAACCTAAAAATAAGACCAGTCCTTATTAATAATATAGTATTGGGTACCATCAAATTCCTTTTCGTTTGTTTTTTACACTTGGTGATGTTACAGGTGTATTTACTTAATGCAACGATCTCAATACAAAACTCTAGCGCCTTGCTATGTGGAGGGGCGATTGTAAGTCAGTATTTCATAGTGACATCATCAGTTTGTATAGAGGACGTTGAGTATATGTATGCGATGGCTGGATTCTTCTTTAATAGACCGCTAATTGAAGATATGTCGCTCAACTGCGCCAGCAAAACGATGAGGAAAGTTGTTATGACTTTTGTACCAACATGTAAGTTAGTTTAGTTAGTAGAAAAACAAGGGAAAAGGGACATACCCGTAATAAATCGATACACGGGATATATAATACCACTATAGTATAAAGACATTAAAAAAAACGGACAAAATTTAAAAAAATGGCTTTGTCATGCGAAGGTACGCAGGCGCCAAAAGTCTTGAAATATAGCTCCTGGCGCTAACTGAATATTTCTTTCTAATAATTTTATTTTTAGATTTAATTATAAGGACAAAAAATGAAACACTGCTTTTCATAGCAAGACAAGATAAAGAGTATATTTTGCACTTCAGTGATTAATTAGACGACAAGACAGTGACATTTGACATTGACATTTTCACATTAGTTATGCTTGACAGCCAAAGCTAATAAATATCTGATCGAAGTATGTCTAACAACTGGAGCGAATATCTCATTATATTCTATTCCCTTTTTTTGAACGAAACCTTTGATTACAAGTCTAGCTTTACTTGTAGCCTCCTGTACATGGACGTAGTTGATTGGGTCAATTAGGAGAATTATTTTAGACCTTGCCTTTGTGTCCTTTTTGGCATCTATTTTCGAGTATGTAATAGCGCCCCATAATTCCTCATGTTCGAGATAATTTTTTACCGCAAATTTCCATGTGGGATAGTTTTATTCGACGAGTTTCTCAATTGATCCAAAAATTTGTGATGCCATCGTCGTTTTTCAATCGGATTTAATCTTATTCGAATTAGTAATATTTTGGGTTAGAGGAGCACTTTTCGCCCATAACCTCTTGAAATATAGCTCCTCAACTGAATATTTCTTTCTAATAGTTCTATTTTTAGATTTAATTATAAGGACAAAAAATGAAACACTGCTTTTCATAGCAAGACAAGATAGAGAATATATTTAGCACTTCAGTGATTAATTAGATGACAAGACAGTGACTTTTGACATTAACATTTTCACATTAGGCAAAGACAATAAAATTTTGCGTTTAATTCCATCAAAAAGTCTAAATCCAGTGAATTGATTTAATACGGATAGGTCTCCACGTTGTAGATATTGTTTTTTACTTAGTGGAAGATAAGATTATTTATTTGCCAAACATGTGTTACAAGGTATTAAATTCACTTTCGTCTAAGTCATCATGTTTATCATCACCAGTAAAAAAAAGTAAATAATTTATTCGATAGTAATAGTACAAACAATTTTTTTTTAAACTTAAGCATACTTTATAGTATAAATGAATGCATTGAGCAATAAATATTTTTGGAGTAAAAATTTCTTTAGGCGCGTTGGGCATGTACGGAAATCGTATGTATACCTATTCAAAATCTTTGCACGGAAAGCATTTTTTGAGATGGGGTAAAACCATTGAACTTGCGACACTGTTACCTCTGATGACAACTTTCAATAATCATTATGTCAATGAAACAAGGTTGAGTTTCGTCTGTGTCAAGCGGCTCAATCGGCCTGCTCCGTGATTGATCGGAGACAATTATTCTTCAGAAACGAAATCATGCATACAAATAGCTTGTTGACAGCAGACGTCTCGTGTAAAACTAACGTCACCTTATCTTCTACCAATAGTGTTGCGTTTCGGAAATTTGCGCGGAAATCTTAAAACTAAAAGATTAAATATGACTATTAAATTTAAAAAAAATTTAAAAAAATTGTATAGTGTGCTTTCAGTAGCAATAAAGATTACTAAAAAAAATATTTTGTCCATATTAAAGTCACGTGCATATTCCCCATTATTGTTCGAGTTTTCACTTCTGTAGGAACTCCCGGAGTACTACTGTTTTTTAAATGAGGTAAAAAAACTGAAAGCTTGACGCAGATGGCGCTCTGGGCGACTTACGTTTCGTGCGAAATGTATGGTTGCGACTATTTCGTTTTCTTTGCAATATTTATCGAAAGATGTATTCATTGATGACTGTGCCTGACAGGGACGTGCATCACCGATTATTGCAGGGTAGACTAATTGTGGGGCCTTTGCCCAGCAGTGGGACAAAAATAAAGCTCTCTGACTAAACTGACCCTATTAGTGTGTTTATATCCTGAGAGCCACTTATACGCGTCATATTGTTTAATATTAATAAATGTTCCTTTTAGCTTACCGCTTGTTTGAACTTAATCCAAAATAGGCTGGCATCGGCCATTTATGATTATTGCACTTTTTTCCTCAAAAGTTAAATGGTTAAACGCGTAACTTCTCAGTTTTAGCAAAAAAAACACCTGGCGCACAACTTTTACATGGAAACCTTTCCATTGCAAACTGTTTTAAAGAGGTAATAATAGAAAAGAAAAATAAGAAACTTCTCCTAATTTCATCTGTTATCGCAAACAAAACAAAGTTCAGAGCAGAGCGCAACACATAATCATTTGTAATGCGACAATGCAAATAATTATCATTGGACAAGAAAAAATATCAAATATATACGACTAACACAAAAATCTTCGTGTTCCGTTTTATCCTCGAACATCTTCCGCGTATTTAAATTGGTAGCATAACACAAGCGAGAACCAATAACATTCTAGATTTCATCTCGGTACGCATCACTGAACAAATGAATAGGCCTAAAAACGATATCATTCCTTATTGGTCAAAAGTGAAAAGAGATAAAAAAAGTCGATTATTGAGATAGAACTAGCTTAAAGATAAGGACAATTTTTGAAATCAGCGTTTCACTAACCTAATGCTTTTTTCCATACAAAAATTTGCTTTGTTTGTTACTAATGCGTTTCAAAAATGGCATTCATCAGCCAAAGTCTAAAATATTAGTTGTGTGCGCGTATACTTCATGTTTGTGTGCGTGGGTGAAGTACGTTGACGATCATACTACAGACGCAAATCCTTATCCATGCGTTGTGAATGTGTGCAAATCGAGACACGATGAACAATTGTCTTTTAGGTAGGTAGCCCCTAGAGAACATGAGCGTATATACGTATAACATAAGTAAGGTAGTACGTGGCGGTGGCCTGCATATGGCGCGATGGGAAACGGACGAGGAAGCGCGCGTTTATTTGAAAATAGGGCCTATTTATAATTTATTATAATATAAAAAATGCGGATATATTAGGGAAGCTCCGGGTAGACAATGTCTTTGCGTCTCTATGGACAGCACGTCCCTGGTGCCTGACCTACATGCTGAGCTTCGCAAGAGGAAGGCATCAAACGCTAGTAAAGGTAAATGTTCTAAACTTTTTTGGCTTACGTATTTGTAACTTTTTGTAGTTTTTTTTTATTCTCACCTTAACCATTCTACACTTTACTTTTTAGGTTGGAGGACTATGACCGAAACCAAAACTTTGATGAAAATTTGAACATCGAGGTAGACCGGCTTTATGTATGCCCACCCTCGAATACTTTTAAGGATATAAACGCTGATTCGGAAATACCAATTATCACTAAACATGAAATACAAGACTATTTCTAAAGGCAAATTATTATATGTCTATTTTATCAATATAAGTATCCAAGTTTATTTACAAAAAAATTAAAAGTAAAGCCATTGAACATTTTATTAACTTAGTTTTCATTCTATTTCCAGGTTTAACACTCATCCCAAGGGACAACTCCTTTACGAAGCTAGACATTTTCATTGCTCGTTACGCATCGGACGATACATTTACATATATTAAAAGACAATGCAAAACCAGCATGAAAAAACTTGTTTATATGGTGGACATAAAAATTTCTAAAGAAAGTGCTATTGAAGAGTGTCACTGTGAATGTGCTGCAGGGAGTAGAACAGCAGCAAGTTGCAAGCATGTGGCAGTGCTATTGTTGGCTGCTCATGAAATGGCAAACAGCAAAACTATTAAACTGCACGAAGCATGCATACAGCAGCTTATGACTTTTAAAAAACCAAAGAAAATATTTTATAAATCACCAATTGCTGCCCGTAATTTGCCAAGTAAAAGGGTTCACTCCTCAATTATGACCCATTAAATGAGTGTGATATTATGGAGTATTATACGGAGTTTGTGCCGAACATGGCCATTGGATATGGTGAGTCTTCAATGCCCATATTACAAACATATGAAACTGCGAATCCTCATGGTATTGAATAGGATCATTCTTACACAAAAATGATATGACAGACAGATTATTAAAAGCACTGCATGTTAGCAATGTAAGTGTGGAACCAATTTTATGCATTGAAGAAAATACTCGAACCCAACATGCAAGTCCAGAGTGGCATAAACTCAGAAGATGTCGAATTACGGCAAGTTTTTTTTTTTGCAGTGAGCCACTGTACTAGCATTGGAAAGAGCACATTACTCAAAAAAATATAATCCCACAAGCTATCCACACTAGAGCGTTAACTCACGGGAAGGTACATGAACCAATTGCAATTCAAAAATATGAAACAGAATTTGGATTAAAAGTGCAACAGTGTGGGTTATTTCTTTCCAAAGATTTTCCGTTTTTAGCAGCTTCACCAGATGGACTGTTAGGAAACGACAAAGTCGTGGAAGTAAAAGCATCATATAGTTTCAGGTATTGTTTTATAAATGAAACTACTGTTCCATATTTGAAGAATGAACATGGTAAAATAAAATTAAAACATCAGCATCCACATTATGCTCAAGTGCAAGGACAATTATTTTGCACAAGAAGTGTATGCCTATTTTATTGTTTACACATTCAAAGACATGAAAGTTATATTTATAGCAAGAGTTGATGCATACATCAATAAAATGCTGACAGCATTCTTTGACAAGAATTTGTACAAAGATTATTTAACTTTAATAAAAAGGCAGTAATATAAAATAATGTCTTTTATTTATTTTTTCTTTTTAATAATACACTCCCTAAAGTTACAGCACATAAAACGTATATAAAATTTCTTACTTGCTATTGGTATATAGCTATGATCCAATTCAGACTTTAATATCTTATAAGTTTTGGTAAGTCCTATAATTCTTTCTATATGGACACGTTAACTTGCAAGCTCCCTGTCTTTTACTACTGTCAAACCAGGTTATTGCGATTTTCCTTTTAAGAATGTTGATATTTTTACAACAATATTTTTGTCTGCAAACATATCTTGCACTGTGAAACCTCTGTCAGCCAGTATGCTATCACCAGATTGGCACTTTGTTGTAAGATCACTTCGTTCTACTATTTGACAATCACTTATAGATCCTGCGTATGCTTGAAAGCAATATGATAACAACCCTCCGGGAGAAGCTCCACCTAATACTTTTAATGTATTGGTATTTTTGTAACTACTCCAAAAGGCTTGCTGGGAAGTAGGACTCATGGGTTTTCGAACCATTATTTCTGTACTGTCTAATATAACTCTGACATTTTCATCAAAATTCTTATAATTTTCTGGAATATAGTAATTTATTAATTCTTTATTGGGCCAGATATTTATTTTGTTCCACAGTTGGTATATGAAATTTACCCAAGTTATAAAAATATTTGACACGGTTGTTTCACTAATACTGAAAAATTAGCTTAGCTCATAATTGCATTTGTTTTGTCTTAGTTTCATTATTGTTAAAAAACTGATCTTCTGCTGATTTAACACATTAATATGATAATATCGAAGCCTAGTCTTCTGTCGGTCTACAGCATGGGGGGATAAGATTCAGTCGATCTACAGTTTATCGATTTAATGCTGTGTCGGTCAATCTGACAGTCGGGATAGAGTTCAGTCGGGTTAAACTATTTCGATTTAGTCTTCTGTCGGTCTCATGCATAAAAAGTTAGTGAACTGTCAGTGTAGCGTTCACCGTGATTTCGTCTGTCGGCATTGAGTGGTAGACTCAAAATGTATTGATCTGTCATCTGCCATGTACCTTTTTGCCTGCGTGCTCTTAGATTCCATTTGTGCCTTGGTAGTTATTATGGAAATTGATATGGGTGTCACATTTTCGTTCACCTCTTCTTCGCGCCCAATCACAGGAATCAAATCATTTATATCTTCTTTAATAATTGAAGCAGTAGCCTGTGAGGACGACGGTAAAAATTGGAGATAGATAAAAAGTGTAAAAGCAAAAGTTGTAAATAATTTTATCAGCTTTCATAATGTAGTACAACAAAATTTCGTACAACGCACCGTTTTCGAGATGTAAGCAAAAAACCAAAAAACGGGACCTTCTTTGTGCCCTCCCCCCGCGGGCTCACCTCGGAGGGGTAAGGACTTTTAGTATGTTTATGTCCTTACTAGTCCTAACAAAGTTGCCGAGTCAAAATTTCTGCTTTCGACTTTTCCATCCACAATTATTCGTTTACTGTACTATTACAAAAGCATGTAATAAGATATTTCGCATTGGAAACCATTCGGGTTTAATACGTACTTTTGTAGATGTTATAAGACGTCACCAAAAGATATTTATCAGAACAAAAGTCTTACAAATACATTTAATCAAACTTATTGATCTTGATAATTAATCTTTACTTAGTAGTGCATCATATAATAAGATAATCCATTCTTACTAATGTCTGCAATACATGCTTTGTTAAACTTCTTATTTTATATGACCTTACTAAAACTGTTATAAAAGCAAAAAAAACTTAAGTATTATTCGTCTTGTTTAAGTATTATTAAAGAGCTAAAGTGTGCAATTAGAGTTTTGTAAGATCATTCTATCTAACATGTATCTTATGAATCTTTTAATAAGTAGAGCTGCCGTTGCCATTTTGTGAACAAAATAGTTTAGCTCATTTAATTACATCTACTACAATATAATTATTGTAAATTAGTTTGTAAGTTTTTTTAAAAAGGAACCATAAAAAATATTTTTGTCCAAAATGGCGACATAGAACTTGCCTGGTGTAAGTGTTATATAAGAAATATAGGCTAATAGTTGACTTAACAAGTATTAAATAAGACATATTAGTCTTACGCGTATCTTGACGTATAGCAATTAGTCTTTGCTCATTGAAAATTTGTATTTACTTTATTTGCAAAAATAAATCAAAAAAATTATTAATATTTTAGATACATCACAAAAAGTTGACATTAAATTTGAAAAACCCTTTAGAAAATCCACACATATGTTGTGAAACAATCAAATTATACCATTGAAATAAAGATGTCACTAAAGTAACATTTATTGTAAAAATAAAGGTAGGTAGATATGTAGGGGCGATCTTCGAGCGACTTTTAAAAAAAGAAATTTATTTAAACTGAAATTTAAAGTTATTTATTTGAAAACTCAACTAAGACTGACAATAATGGAATATCGGAAATACAGCATGAAATTAGAGTCACTGGGCCGGCCATTGGGCAATCTGCTGACTCGACGATCTTGCGGTGCGGAGTCTCAGCTGTTTCAGCAGTATAGCACGATTATGACGTGCTAACTCCTCCCTCCTTATGATAGAACCGTGTTCCACAGGTTCGTTTGGCGGGTTCTTCTGGTGCTGGTCCAGGCAATGGGGTAGTTTTTCTTTCCAAGTAGTATTTGTATGTCTTCCAGTTCAGGAAAGCAGCTCCGATAATGTACAGTATGATCGTGGTCCAGCTTGGGGTTCATCTTCATAATAGTCTACATCTTGTATATTCTGGGCTTTATTTATAAGATTATGTATGTTGTCAAGTAAAATGTCCTCTAGTTGCACTTCGAGTCTTATTTCATTCGGCACGTATTGTTGTTCATGTAGCGGGATGACGTCATGTATGGTTACTGTGCTACTATGTATCTGTAATGTCGTATTGAGTACTTCGGCTTGACATTCGTTCGAGATTGAGATGAGTTGCGTCTTCGTGAGAGTATGGTGATTGGTGATGAGAAGCCAGGTGTTGGGGTTAATGTTCTGAATTTTTCCTTTCTTGAGCTCCATCTTCGCGTAGGAACACGTGAGATGATGTGGTTGATGTTGAATTATAGATGTCACGCAGTCTTCCGAGTCGTCGAGTTGTCTCGTAATGAGTTGTTTGCAGACTTGGGCTTCAACCGTAATGTGGCGGCATTCTTCATTGATGTATGAATACTCTCCGCTACCAAGTACTAGGTATTTGGACTTAGGAATTATAGTGAGATTTTGGTCATTAGGGATGGAGTATATATGAACGAGGTCATAAGGGGTTGATTCTACACAAGGAATTTCTAAGATAAAATTTAGCGAGTGTTGAGTACTATACGCCTTAACCTCTATAGATTTCTTTATGCTATGTATATTTTCTAAACTAATCGGAGCGACAGCGGGAAAACTGAAATTTCTTTGTATATCCAGCATGTCAGCTATTAAACTTTTAGAATTAACTATACTAGGGTGCATAATACCTATCTGTGCAAATGCCATTGCATCTTCTAGTAACATAAGTTTATCTAAGATTATCTGTAAGCTAAAGTCTATTTGTATGTGCACCTGTAAAAGATTAAAATGTTTGTAGACTAAGTTAGAGTTCATAGTTCAGACAATTACGATATTAATATTGCTGAACCGGAATATTTTGTTGATGCGAATTACCTTGTTATAACTTTTCAAAATAACCTTGCTCTAATCTGTATCTATAGACCCTCTGTTTTTATAATATTGAAAACTTTTTAATTTGCCTCGACAAACTACTTACTGAATTAAAACTGTACAATAATATAATATTAGTAGGTGATATAAATATTGACGTGAAACTTAACAACATAGATAGAAGGTCCCCTAAATATTTAGATCTATCTTTTCATGGTATGCTACCGACACATACATTAATAACACGTGAAAAAAAATGCATTGATCACTGCTTTGCAAAAACCAAGCACTTCACAACTACTGTAGTTTGTCAAACGACGATTACTGACCATTTTAGTGTACTACTAGCACTTCCTAAAAAGCCATCATTTAGAAAATATAAAAACCAATACTGCACTAAAACTAACAACATAAGAGCAATAGAGGAGTTATGTTCTATAGATTGGATTCAGACGCTTCCTATAAGTGCTACTAATACTCTCATATCTGTAATCAAGACAGTTTTGGCAAAACATACAGTAATAAAAAAGTTATAAAGTAGAAAAAAAAATTAAACCCTGGGTTACCCCAGGTCTAATCAGGTGCATAAGAAACAGAAATAAACTACAGCAAAAATTAAAAAAAGAACCAGATAATGCCGTCCTTTGTTTAACCTACTCACGCTATAGGAATACATGTAATAATCTTTTAAAAAACTTGAAAAAAACGTACTACAGAACAGAATTAAATAAATATCAAAACAATCTTAAACAGCAATGGTCAATAGTAAAAAACATATGTTATCTAGATAAAAATAAAAGTATAATTAACTCGGCAGAACTATTAAACCTTAAATCTAGTCCAACTGAGTCAGTAAATCACATAAACCAATACTTTACAAATGTCGGCAACAGCCTAGCTGAAAATATTTTACAAAGGCGTAATACCAACGAGAGTACTATAAAAGATAAGACACAGAAGCTTCTACCATCTACCCTAAACTCATTCGCCCTTTTACCTACCGATATATCAGAAGTAATAGCAATAATAAACAGTTTAAAATCGACTTCATCTACAGGATATGATGGTATCTCAAATCTTTTTTTGAAACAAGCAAGTCATGTTCTTTCAGAACCTCTTACTATTATTGCCAATCAATGCTTTGCCACTGGTATATTCCCGAATGCCCTGAAAAAAATCTTTAGTGGTACCGATTTATAAAACAGGGGACAAAAATTGTATATCCAACTACCGACCAATCTCGCTTTTATCTTGTATAACTAAAATCATTGAAAAATTAATTAATAACCGACTTATAAATTATTTAGAAAACAAAAATCTTCTGTCGCCTAATCAATACGGTTTTCGTTCCCAAAAATCTACTGTAGATGCCGTCAGAGAAGTTACTTCGATTATTACGACTAGCTTGGACTCGCAAATAAAATGTCTCGGTCTCTTTCAAGACCTAAATAAGGCGTTTGATAGTGTATCTTTAACCCTTTTATTAGAAAAACTTGAAAAAAAAAGGTATTAGGGGTACCGAACTAAAGCTTTTCGAAAGTTACCTAAAAGACAGAAAGCAAATGGTCAAAATCGATAACTACATTAGTGAAGAAAGAACCGTTAATTATGGTGTTCCACAAGGTAGCGTCTTAGGACCTACCTTGTTCTACATTGATGACCTTTGTCGATTAGATCTCCCTGACGCTAACATTTTGACCTTTGCGGATGACACTGTAGTATTATTTAAGGGTGATGTCTTGGAGAAGCTAGGGAAAGAGGCTGATATCGGTTTCAAAAAGATTACGGATTGACTAGATAATAATCTCCTTACGCTAAATCAGAGCAAAACAAATTATATGACTTTTAGCATTCAATCAAACACGCTGCCAAATAAAGGTGCTATTCAAATAAAAAACCATCGGTGCACAAATACAAGCAACTGTGATTGCTACGTTTTAAACAATTGTACAACCATAAAATACTTGGTAGTCATTCTTGATCAAAACTTAACATGGAAAGAAAATGTACAATGTCTGTCTAATCGCGTCCGAAAACTCATATATATATTTAAAAATATAAGACATATATGCAGCGACAAACTACTAAGAATAATATATACAACCTTGTGCGAATCTATTATAAACTACTGCATTCTTATCTGGGGTGGATGTTACAAAACAACACTTGTACCTTTAGAAAGAGCACAAAAGGCCGTATTAAAGACAATGACTTTTAAACCTATGCTATACATACCCTTCAAATAAACTATTTAACGAAATAAACATCCTTCCCATTCGCGAACTATAATAAGACATTGATACTTTATCAACACAGAAAACCGCGGGATACCCTACATACTACAAAAGGAGACAGGACATTATATATAATGTACCGAGATTCAGAACAAGATTTGCAAAAAAATTCCTAATTTTTCTAGGTCCTCTTTTATATAACAAACTATCAACTAAAATTAACATATACAAACTTACTTTATACTCCTCTAACTATTTTATACACTACTTCCGCTTGCTATATGATCTCTGTTTTCCTTACAAAACCGTAACAATTAAAGTAAACAAGAAAGTGAAATGGTTGTCTATATATGTGTGAAATTATGTGGGAAAAAACAACGTCATCTTTTGTGGCAATACCGACATTCTCCTACTACGACAAATAAAATAAAATTAAAAAACTATTCAAAACTTTTAAAAAAGATAATAAACTTGACCGAAAAATCTCAAAATAGTTACCATATCAATACTGCCCAAAACAAAAGTAAAGCTACCTGGCAAGTCATAAACAAATGTAAAGCAAAAAAGCCAAAAGATCAAATTTCACAAATTAGATTTGATAATGTGTTTATAACAGACCCACAAAAAATTGCAAACACATTTAATAATCATTTTATAGACCAAATAAAAGTTAAGACAATAAACAATACAAATAATGATGCAGTAAGACCTAAAAAATATAATTTACATTCTATGTTTATGCAGCCAATCACACCGGACGATATTAAGAAAGCTATAAAAGTCTTAAAAACACTAACAGTGTTGGCTTTGATGATGTCTCAACTAAAGTCTAGCTATACCTCTTAGTCATATATTAAACTTATGCATAGAACAAGGTGTGTACCCTGATGCTTTAAAAAAAACTATCATAAAACCCGTATTTAAAAAAAATTATAGAGAAGATGTTAATAATTTTAGACCCATTGCCCTTATACCTATTTTTTCAAAGATATTTGAGAAGTGTGTACATGAAGCCATAACTAGTTTTATAAATAAATTTGGTATCCTTTGCCAAGAACAAAAAGGATTCAGAAAAAATAAAACTATAAACATGGCGATTTATGATCTACTCAAATTAGTTCTTACAAATGTAGATAGAAAGAAACCAATAAGCTGCTGCTTTGCTGACTTAACCAAAGCATTTGACCATGTAGACCACCCAATTTTGCTCAGCACACTTGAGGCCTATGGTATAAGGGGCAATGTGCTCAATCTAATAAAATCATATTTGAGTGATAGAAAACAAGTTACGGAAATTACAAGGGTCTGCCCTGAGAAAAAAATTGAAATAAAATACACCTCAGATGAAAGGAATGTTGTATGTGGAGTTCCCCAAGGAAGTGTATTGGGACCATTGCTTTTTATTCTTTACATCAATGATCTGCCTAGTGTTACAAACCAACCAATGGTACTCTTCGCAGATGACAGCACCATATGTGTAAAAAGTAATGATATAGTTGACCAGTAAAGAAATTTAAATGACGCAGTGAATGACATAGTAAAATGGCTTGATAGGAATAAATTGATAATTAATTAAAAAAAACTAGCATAATGCACTTCAAACCTGTACATACGGCATCAAACATGAATATTAAATATGGAAACACTAATCTAGAAACTGTTAAAAAAGCTAAATTTCTAGGACTCACTATAGATGACCGTCTTAAGTGGAGAGAACAAGCAGACGATATATGCAAAAAACTAAGCAAATCGGCATTTGCCTTGCATCAACTAAATAAAACTGCAACAACAGACGCGATGCTTACAGCCTATCATGGTCTTGTCGCGTCAGTGCTTAGGTACGGAATCATCTTTTGGGGTAACTGCGTTGACAGAGAAAATATATTCAAGGCACAGAAACGATGTATTCGGTCTATGTTTGGTCTAAGCACAACAGACATTTGCGAACCAATTTTTAAACAATTTAAAATATTGACATTTCCTGCAATGTACATATTTGAAATGGCTCTATTTGTAAAAATGAATTCAGAATTATTTGTAAAGTTATCTGAAGTAAAAAAGATTCTAGGTATGGCTATAAAAATTTACAATAAACTGCCTAATGAATTTAAAGATTTAAATTTTAAAATGTTTAAGAAACGTCTCTTTACACTTCTTATAGATAAATCCTACTAATCTGTAAAAGAATTTCTAAAAAACGACAAGATGTAGATTTGATAATATTAAATTATTACGTCAGGAGAAAAACACCTGTTTACGTTTGCTTCCTCGACTTAAGTAAAGCATTTGATTTAGTATGTTATGATTTGCTGTGGGCTAAACTTAAGGAGAAAGGCATTCTATCGGACATGATAGACATCTTTTCATACTGGTATAATAATCAGAAAAACACTGTGAGATGGGGTAATGTTTATTCGGACGAATATACACTTAAGTGTGGCGTTAGACAGGGCGGGCTCACATCACCTAGGTTGTTTAATTTGTACATGAATCAGTTAATTGAGGAACTAAGTAACATGAAGGTAGGGTGTCGCATAGATGACGTCAGCATAAATAACATCAGTTACGCGGATGACATGAGTTTGCTTAGTGCCTCAATTTCTGGTTTGAGGGAATTATTAAGTAAGTGCGAAGCTTATGCGGAGAGCCACGGTTTAAGATACAACGTTAAAAAGACCCAGTACATGGTTTTTACGGGTACAAATAAGAGTCCCAAACATGTTCCACCTATAACTCTAAATGGTGTTGTTTTGAACCGTGCCTCTAAGTTTAGGTATCTTGGCCATATATTAACAGAGACCCTGAAGAATGACCAAGACATACACCGGGAAAGGAGGGCGTTGTCGGTCCGAGGCAATATGCTAGCGCACAGATTTTGTCGTTGCACAGCCGCTGTAAAATTGACGCTCTTTAAAACATATTGCCAAAATTTCTACACATGTGATCTGTGGACGCAATTTACAAAGAAGTCGTATGACGCACTTAGAGTGCAGTACAATGACGCCTTTAGGGTTTTGTTTGGGCTCCCTCGTTTCTGTAGTGCTTCAGGTATGTTTGCGGATGCTCGCGTTGACGATTTTTATGCGATAATGCGAAGAAAGACTGACTAAGGGGGAGCACGAACGGCATTCTGAAGGTTTGCAGACAGGATGGACTCGGCTATCCTGAGCCGATTCATCGACCTGCATGTGAGGGGGGCAGGGCGATGAACTGTTGAATTCTCGTCACAAAGAGGCAAATTGTGTGGGCATGTAGTATATTTATGTAGTATATTTATTATTTTTAATTATGATTTATTTTTATGTTTAATTTAATTTATTTTAATTTGTAATAATTTATTTTAGTTAAATGAATTTTAATTAATTAATTGAATGGATTTAATGTAATTTTTTCTTTCTATGGACTAAGTTGTCTGAAAATAAAAGATTTTATTTATTATTATTTATTATTTTTATTCGACAATTATAGATTAAATTATAGACTACCCTTTTTATGACATGACATTACTATTATTGTACCAATTTCCTTGACATTTAAGTAA
This sequence comes from Acrobasis consociella, assembly GCA_963555685.1. Classification (NCBI taxonomy): domain Eukaryota; kingdom Metazoa; phylum Arthropoda; class Insecta; order Lepidoptera; family Pyralidae; genus Acrobasis; species Acrobasis consociella. Next base: position 7,709,021 of record OY743127.1, read on the forward strand.
AGTATGTACCTATTTTTAATTATTTATAAATATTTGTATGCTAAATATGGCAAGACATAGCGAACTATATTATAATATTGTAACATCTCGTCTGTATCATGATGCATGTATCATTGTACCTATGTTTGACAAATGATTGATTGATTGATTGATTGATTGACTCCTGTAATAAAGCAATAACTGCTCTCCTACTGGAACTGGACTATATGGCAACAGAGTACCTACTGCGAGTCTTACAATAAAGATGTAGCTATCAAAAACACACACACACACACACACACACACCCCCACACACGCCCTCACAAACACACCTACATACATACATACACATAAATAAATAAAAATAAATAAATATATAGGGACAAATTACACTGATTGAGTTAGCCCCAAAGTAAGTTCGAGACTTGTGTTATGGGATACTAACTCAACGATACTATATTTTATAACAAATACATAAATAGATAAACATCCAAGACCCAGGACAATTTGAAAAAGGCCATTTTCCAGCTTGCCCTGACCGGGAATCGAACCCGGGACCTCTGGATGGCGGGCTAGCATAGCAACCACTACGCCACGGAGGTCGTCACATACACACAGCTATACATACACACTCAGAATTAATACTTAAATAGGTAATATAACTATCACACACCTTTCTATATAAATTAAACTCGACGACAATATTATTTTGATATTTAATGTACTTTGATATGTACTCGTAAGTACATTATTATAATTTTGGTCTGTATTTGTTTTGGTTATGATTATTGAGTGTTGACTCTTTTCACGCACATACACTATGTCTACCGCTGCCGCCTACCCGCCTGCTGTGACTGTGAGTCATTCTATGCTCCGACTGGCAGCGGCCGGCAAGCAATATTAATCATAATTACGTGCATGTAACTACTCCATTTAAAAATACACTTTAAAATTATTGAAATAAAGCTCGTGTACTTGTCACAAATCATTATTACTTTGCCCAGCAACTGGCTTACGTACCATAGTTGTTTACAAGAGAGGGATCACTATCCGACCGTGATACAGTAAATCTATTACTACTACGGCGGATAGACGACAAATCTTTAAGTGTCCAACTATGCATACAAATACTTAGCTACCTAAGAACTTACGTAAGTAATAAAATTGTAAATTGACACTACTCTGTATAGTTTTTTAAATGAGAAATAAAGTTATTATTATTATGTTTTCATCTTTATTATTATGTTGGTACGCTTTTCAGCCACGGGTCCATAGGGACCCGGTCCTTTGAGGCGTTCATGGGGCCAAAGCCAACATGAAGAGGCCTTTTAGTACCTTTTTATCTAAAATGTTTATTATTTTTATTATGTATCTCCTTTGAGAATCACGGGTCTTTTCACCCCGGTCCTTTGAGAGGCTTGCGTGGGGATACAGATCCAACACGTAGAGGCCCTTTGGAGAAGTTGTTGTCATGTGGCGCTCCCGCCAAAACCTATTCCTAGATATACCTATGAAAGGTGTACCCTTGAATAGGTTTTAGCAGAAGAAAAATCTATTGCATGTAAAAGGAAAAGGTTTAAGGGTTATGGAATGAATTTGGGATGGACTGATACTGGATTATTGCAACAGAAACGTCACCTGCCATAGTCATGATTACTGACTATTATAGGCAGGTGGTGGCTTGCCGCCCACTAGATGGGCCCCTCAAACGCACCGACAGTAGTTGCCGGCAAAGGAGCAACACCGGTGCGGGCGACTCAGGGGTGTTGAGAGGTGTGCTGCGCTTTCTCCGAAGTTACTCGCGTCGCTATGCCCTTTAACACTTCCACCCCTGGAGCAACAGCTCTGACGACTCCTCTCTGCACAGCCAATCAAGGCAATGCAGAGCTGAGAGCCCTGCGAGCCCTCTTGGGTCTCCACCCCGACCGATGAAGATGCGTCGGGGACGAGGGATCTAACCGGCTCTCTGGAGCACTCGGGTCCGTGGTGTCGTTACTCACCAACAGCTCGCCACAAGCTGCCCTGCGGGTATATTATAGTTATATTTTTTATCAAAAGATTGAATTTATTTTGATTATCATTTATTATATTGAATTGTTTAGCAAAAGAAAAATCCTCCGAAGAGGATTGCCCTGGAACACAGGCTTGGTCTTGTCGTTCCGCGCTGTCTTAGCTATCTGCTTATAAACTGTTTCACCTACCCTTAGCTGGGTTTCTTCCGCTGCTTGGTTCCGTTTTGCTATTACCTGTTCTTTGTAATTAGAGAGGTGCGCCGCTACACACTCCTGCACAGCCCCTGCATTAGCTTTATGTTTGAGCACAAAGTCTTGGTAAAATCTTTAGGGTAGTAAATCTCTAGAGGGTTCCTAGCTGCTGTATGTCCATATAATAGCTCATATGGGGTGTAACCTGTCGCTGAGTGTATGGAGTTGTTATAGGCTATAACTGCACATCTCATTATAAGTTGAATAGTATCATCTTTATTTGGTCATACGCTGAATTCTTATGATTTCCAATAGTTGAATGAAAACGTTCTATAGGGGAATTTGAATTAGGGTTGTAAGGGGTAGTGAAATGTATTTATATATTGTGGGAAGCACATATTTCAGTCAAATTTGGTGTCAGAATCTGTTGTGATTTTTAGGGGTAGTCCTAAGATAGAAAATACTTTTAAGAGAGCATCTGCCACATGAATGCTACTTGATCCTAGCATAGGTACTGCTTGTGCAAATTTTGAGAAGTTATCTATTATGGTTAGGAATATTCCACCACCTGTGGAATACAGGTCCATGAAGAGATGCTGCATGGGCTTAGTAGGTGTTTCTGTTACCATTAAGGATGGCTTTAAGCAGTTACGCTCGTATTTAGCTTTAAGACACGTATCGCATTTGTTAATGTATGTTTGATTAGTAATAACATGTTGGGCCAATGGTAATTCCTACGCATGTGTTTATAAGTCTCCTCTATGTCACGATGTATGTTCTTTCCTTTATGATACTTCTTAATAAAATCTGATTGCGCAGATTTATTTCCTACTAGAGTTACACGACATGTACATCTTATTAATTTAGGGCCTCTATCATTTAATATAGTGGTATATACTCTCGAGAAGGCAAGATACAGGTGTTCATCTATAAAGTTACAATGAAATACTCTATCGGCTATGGTATGTTCCTTAAGGAATCTAATTATCTCCTGTTCTGTGTTATTTACAGGGATGAACACATCTGTTATAGTAATTTTTGAGTTAGTAGTTCTATTTTCGACTCTATAGGTAGAACCTAGGGTAGATCTTATATAAAACTGCTTTTGCTGTCTCTCTATAGCCTCATCTATAATAGGAATGCCAATATTTTCGTTGTCAGGCTGGGTATGGTTTGTAGAAACTAACTGATTGGGATCTAATGAAACTCCACTCATACTATCAGATGTTGCGTCTGCTTGAGGTGGGGCAACGGACTCTACTAGGCGAGGCTGATTGTTATTATTCTCAGCTTCACGTTCTTCACGTTCCGTCTCGCGACGAACATTCTCAAAAATCCTAGGTATTATCTCATCGTCCTCATTATCTTCAAAATTAACTGCTAGTGAGTCTATGCTGTAATGAAATAGTTTAGCTCGAGATAAGGCGTCGGCGTTGGTATTTTGGGAACCGTTTTTATATACTACATTATAGTCACACTCGGCTAGTTTAAGTCTCCATCTGGTTAACTTTGAGTTGGGGTCTTTAAGGGACATGAGCCATGTGAGAGGGCTGTGGTCAGTATAAATGGTGAATTTGCGACCGTACAGGTAGGGTCAGAAGTACTTTACTGCCCACACGATGGCTAATAACTCCTTCTCTATTGTAAAGTAACGGGACTCTGTCTCGGATAAGGTCCTGGATGCGTATGCTACGGGCTTATCTGATCCTATTTTGCCTTGGGATAAGACTGCTCCTAGGGCGAAGTTCGATGCATCTGTTGTGAGGACAAAGGGTTGATCGAAATCGGGATACTGTAAGATGGGTTCGTTGGTATGTACCTGTTTACATTTACTAAATGATTTCAGAAATTCAGAGGTGTGTTCAACTGTATGATTTTTCTTATGGCACATAGTCATAGGCTTAGTCGTTTCAGCGAAGTCTTTAATAAATTTTCTGTAGTATCCCACGAGGCCTAGGAAGGATTTTCTTTTCTTTTCCGTAGTAGGTATTGGAAAGTTAAGAACAGCTTTAATCTTATCTTGATTAGGCTTAAGGCCGTTTGAAGTGAGCTCCTGACCCAAGAATTGTACGTGTTTCTGAAGGAACTCTGATTTATCAAGTTGAACTTTGAGGTTATGAAGTTTTAAACGATTGTTTGTTGCTTCAAAGCTAAGTACTTTTGGAAATCTCTTCTGGAACAACGAATCTCGTGGCTGTGAACCTACGACCCTTACCTGTGACTACTTTCGGCACTCATTGTATAATTGTTAAAAATTAAATTAAAGAGTTTGGTCTTTTTAAATATTGTTTCTTTCAAAATAATCTTATCGTCACAGTGGCAGAGTTACTCGCTTTGATTGTCTTGTTTAAGCTTGAGCATATGTTCCTGAAGGGATGTAGAGGCGATGATGACGTCATCTAGATACGTAAATACGTTAATTATGCCTCGTAAGATGTGATTCATCAGTCTCTGAAAGGTACTGGGGGCGTTCTTAAGGCCAAAGGGCATACGTAGAAATTTATAATGCCCTCTTTCTATGGAAAACGCAGTTTTTTCAACATCACGGGGGTGCATTTCCACCTGATGGTACCCGCTCGCTAAATCGAGGGTGCTAAAGTATTGAGCATGTTCGAAAATGAAATACCAGTGAGGGAGAAAAACATAATTTATTTCAATAAATAATATATTCCCTCGAAACAACTTTTCAAAGCAAAGCTAAAACTACCAGGGTTTCGTAATCGGCCACTAGTTTTCCGAGAAGACAGACCCCGAAAGAAACTCGTCAGTATAGGCCGCCTACTAGCCTGAAGGGCTTTAGTCATGTATGTGACTAGTTCAATTACAAATAAAGTACATTAATAATATCACAAGTATCACAACTCATTCCAATCTTGAGAAACCACTATTGCATCATATTATCTAGGGCTAGAATAACTATAAGTAGTTACACCTGTACTTATCAAAGATACTGGTTATTCTATAACGGTTCTTCTCAAAAGAATAATGGCAAAAGCGGTTTCACAAACATATCAGGAATATCTATTTTAATACCACTTAATTATTATCACAATTAAAAAGAAACATAGTAACAGGATAAAACTTACATATTCTGCGGCAGCATATTTAAAAGTAGTCCAAAACCTGACAAACACTGAATTTATAACTTAGCCCCGCCATCTTGGCGCCCCACTAAGATCAATCCCTTAAAAGTCATGTAATCATCTTATATTATTACTAATCGTAAATTACTTTAAAATCACAAGCATTTTATGTATTTAAACCAAGCCTTATTTTTAAGAACAATCGAACTGTTTTGTAACACCAAATTATCATCTTACTATAAAACAACAATCAAATCGGAAACAAGTAATCTTTGTAAAAATACTTTTAAGTTACAGTTAAATGTGTCTGTAAGTACACAATCGAATTTATGATCAATATATGTACATATACATTAGGTACATATATAAGTTTTATATAAATAGTTATCACGGCCAGACTGACTGTACTTCGCTCCCGAAGTACAAACCTAAGTAACATTTTTGAAACTTTAAATTAATACACGAAATAATAATTGTCTATTTGTTACGTAATTACTACTTATTGCTTAATTATTACAATATTATTACTACTGCCATATTTTTTTTAACAATAAATCGACAAGTCAGTAGAAACACTTGTCACCGTTCTACCTCTCCTATTAGGAAAATTGGATAGCAATATTCCATCATATTAATGTTCCACTTTCACATTAGCAGGTCAATCTAACAATATCAATTGAAATTTCTAGTTTTATAACATACGATTAATTTTACAGTATTTATTTTCAGAATCTTCACAGCACTACTTAACAAAAATATAGACCAAATACATATACGTACATTTAAATGAAGTGTTTACATAAGTAAAGATTCATCAAAGATTATGTATAGATAAGCATCTACCCAAAAATAAATAACTTTTCATTACATGTATTCCTCAATATGTACGAGTAAATTTTTACAAACGAATTAAACCGATAAAGTCCTGTTACATCGCATCGACCATAAATCTGATCAATAACCGAAACAAATTATTTTCTCAACATTAAGCTTCCATCAGAAAAAAATACAAAATAAAGGAAATAAAATTTCCTGGCTTAGCTACTTGTTTCTCATGAACTTATAATTACAGTTGTATATATTATACTTTACAGTTAAATGTTACAGTTTTATTGGTTACCTTTTGTTAAGACCATATTTCACTTATATATTGTATTTCAATATATGTTACAGTAATGTTGTTTACAGTTATGCTATAATATTTTGTTTTCAGTTTCGCCTTACACAATCAGGTTACAGCGGTGCCTTTTACAGTAGGCAGTAGAGCTAAACCTCATATAAAATCATTTAATTACAGTCAGTATTGCTTCTGCCTTGCTTTACATATCAAAAGGCTTAAGCAAGTATGTAAACAAATATAAAACTTATTTATACATTGGTTACAATAGTTATTTTATTTAAAACAATTGTTCCTTATCACAAAATGCTTTGATAAATGGCAGACAAATTCATTATTTCCTCCCAGTCAACCAAAGTAATAGAGTAGAGAAAATATTCATAATTATAACTATGTACCTAACGTGCTATTTTACAGTGCAGCAAGTAAAGATAAATTTAATTTAATCCCACATGAATTCTATTGCAATGGGATCAATCCGGTTTTAGTTTAAGTACCAAACATTGTAAACAAATATAAAACATGTGTAATGTAATTCATACAATGTGATATTTTAGAAGGTAAAATGTTTAAAAAGAATAAATAAATTGTATTTTTTTTTAATTGCAAGTTACTTTAAGGTCCAGGTTCGACATGATTCAATTCTGTTATTTCGTAATAGAATGTTTGTGTCAATAATATGAATAAGATTTATTTTCTACGCCTCGGCCAATCTGATTTTATATAGTTATGTAAAGATTTACTATTCCAAACAATATAGGGGATCCCTTTGGTAGACATAATGTATTTATTACTAAAATATTTTGGCACAACGAATTTGGCATAATATTACTTGGTCATAATTGATTATTAGCAGGATATGTACTGTTGTATAATTATATTTATACATCGTTTTAATTTGCATAATGTTTTTAGGTAATTTCGCCCAAAGAATTTCAATTGCAATGCAGATATAATGTATAGTCGCATAATAGTATATTATAAACAAAGAAAAGTCAGAAAAAACTTGTTATCAGAAAAGAAGGTGAGGTTAGATCTGTGTGACCACACCAGAGAACGAATCGCTATCAGAAACGAGCTTGTTTAATTAGCATCCTTATTAAATAATACATTGATCTATTTTCTTATTGTTATTATTTTATTATTGACTATTCATTATGGTTTTATACTATGATGCCTTTATAAAGTTATGCTTGTAATTTTATGATTAGATATGATTATGTTGGTTTTATTTAAGATTAAGACAATTATGCAATTTTTTTTTATGGATGAAAAAACTATGCGTAAATATCATTAGTTTAAATTACCATATACTATCATTTTATGCTTATTTTTTTTATGCAAATGGATAGTAAACCACAATATAGGCCAATGTTAATCAAATATAACGTAAAACTAGCTTTTCGGGCGCTGCGCGGGCTGCAAGCAGCCCGCGGTTCATCGTGGGGCTGTTGAGGTAGGCTAAGATATGTTTCCAGTTCAGAAAATGGGTAAGTTTGTATGGAGGACAATTGTCGTTGTATGGCGGCCATCTTGAATTTTGGAAAAAATAAAAAAACAAATGACGGTCGTCAAATTGCTTACAACCCCCTACATTTTGGAAAAAAAATTACACCCCTAACCCTAACCGTTTTCGCAGGCCGTACCCCTTCCACATCAGGTTTCAGCAGATCCGCAAATGTCAGATTTTTCTGGTACTCCATTTAGCACCCTCTATTCAACCGCACATCAACCTAAACCCCACCAACCCCGCAACAGGGCAAACAACTATGTCAATGAGTCAGTCAGTCAGTCAGTCAGTGGTATTGTAGGTTTATATATTATAACTAGCTTTTCGGGCGCTGCGCGGGCTGCAAGCAGCCCGCGGTCTTTCGTGCGTGCAGTTCAGAAAACGGGTAAGTTTGTATTGAGGAAAATTGTCCTTGTATGGCGGCCATATTGGATTTTTAAAAAAATTAAAAAACAAATGACTGTCTTCAAATTGCTTACAACCTTCTACATTTTGGAAAAAAAATCACACACCTAACCCTAACCGTTTTCGCAGGCCGTACCCCTTCCACATCAGGTTTCTGCAAATCTTCAAATGTCAGATTTTTCTGGTACTCCATTTAGCACCCTCTATACAACCATACATCAACCTAAACCCTACCAACCCCGCAACAGGACAAACAACTATGTCAATGAGTCAGTCAGTGAGTGGTAATGTAGGTTTATATATTATAACTAGCTTTTCGGGCATTGCGCGGGCTGCAAGCAGCCCGCGGTTTTTCGTGCGGCTGTTGAGGTGGGCTAAATAACATGTCCAGTTGAGAAAATGGGTAAAAACTGAAGTCAGTATAGGAAACATCATAAAATGTGTGGGGGCGGCCATCTTGGATCCAAAATCTGATTCCAGTTCCGAGTTCCGCGGGTTGCTTTACCCCCATGTACAAAATTTCAGACCCTTACAAAGTTCCAGTAAGATGTTATGAACGAAATAAGTTAAATTTTCTTAAGTCCAGACGCCATCTTGGATTCCAAAAAAAAAATTAAATTTGGGTTTTTGGGGTCAAATTACATATAGATATCGATTTTCAGCCAAATCGCAAGCAGTTGAATTTCGGCGGCCATCTTGGATTTCCAAAATTTAAAAAAAAAGCGGCGCTTGTGGGTGTGGCTCGGGCTTCGCCCTCGCCCGCAGCTCGCCCTACGGGCTCGCATCACTCGGCCTGCGGCCTCGTGAAAATTACTTGGAGGGGGGGGGGGGGTCAAGGGGGGGGAAGTGGCTCGGGCTTCGCCCTCGCCCGCAGCTCGGCCTGCGGCCTCGCGGTGGAGCGCTTTGCTTTTGGTCTTTGGCCTCTGGCTGCACCAAGTTACTTGGGGGGCCGTTTGTATGAATTTTGTATGGGGAGAAATTGTCAATGTATGGCAGCCATCTTGGATTTTGAAAAAAATAAAAAAACAAATGACGCTCGTCAAATTGCTCACAACTCCCTACATTTTGGAAAAAAAATCACGCCCCCAACCCCAACCGTCTTCGCAGGCCGTACCCCTTCCACATCAGGTTTTCGCAGATCCTCAAATGTCAGATTTTTCTGGTACTCACTGGAGCACCCTCTATACGACCGCACATCAACCTAAACCCCACCAACCCCGCAACAGGGCAAACAACTATGTCAATCAGTGAGTGAGTCAGTGGTAATGTAGGTTTATATATTATAATATAACTAGCTTTTCGGGCGCTGCGCGGGCTGCAAGCAGCCCGCGGTTCATCGTGGGGCTGTTGAGGTGGGCTAAATAACATGTCCAGTTGAGAAAATGTGTAAGTTTGTATGGAGGAAAATTGTCCTTGTATGGCGGCCATCTTGAATTTTGAAAAAAATCAAAAAACAAATGACGGTCGTCAAATTGCTTATAATCTTCTACATTATGGAAAAAAAATCACGCCCCTAACCTTAATAGTTTTTGCAGGCCATACCCCTTCCACATCAGGTTTCTGCAAATCTTCAAATGTCAGATTTTTCTGGTACTCACTGGAGCACCCTCTATACGACCACACATCAACCCAAACCCCACCAACCCCGCAACAGGGCAAACAACTATGTCAATCAGTGAGTCAGTCAGTGGTCAGTGGTAATGTAGGTTTATATATTATAACTAGCTTTTCGGGCGCTGCGCGGGCTGCAAGCAGCCCGCGGTTCATCGTGGGGCTGTTGAGGTAGGCTAAGATATGTTTCCAGTTCAGAAAATGGGTAAGTTTGTATGGAGGAAAATTGTTCTTGTATGGCGGCCATCTTGAATTTTGGAAAAAATAAAAAAACAAATGACGGTCGTCAAATTGCTTACAACCCCCTACATTTTGGAAAAAAAATCACACCCCTAACCCCAACCGTTTTCGCAGGCCGTACCCCTTCCACATCAGGTTTCTGCAAATCCTCAAATGTCAGATTTTTCTGGTACTCACTGGAGCACCCTCTATACGACCGCACATCAACCCAAACCCCACCAACACCGCAACAGGGCAAACAACTATGTCAATCAGTGAGTCAGTCAGTGGTATTGTAGGTTTATATATTATAAATAACTAGCTTTTCGGGCGCTGCGCGGGCTGCAAGCAGCCCGCGGTTTATCGTGCCGTCAAATTGCTTACAATCTTCTACATTTTGGAAAAAAAATCACACCCCTAATCCCAACCGTTTTTGCAGGCCGTATCCCTTCCACATCAGGTTTCTGCAGATCCTCAAATGTCAGATTTTTCTGGTACTCCATTTAGCACCCTCTATACGATCACACATCAACCTAAACCCCACCAACCCCGCAACAGGGCAAACAACTATGTCAATGAATCAGTCAGTGAGTGGTAATGTAGGTTTATATATTATAACTAGCTTTTCGGGCGCTGCGCGGGCTGCAAGCAGCCCGCGGTTCATCGTGGGGCTGTTGAGGTAGGCTAAGATATGTTTCCAGTTCAGAAAATGGGTAAGTTTGTATGGAGGAAAATTGTCCTTGTATGGCGGCCATCTTGGATTGTGACAGAAATCAAAAAACAAATGACGCTCTTCAAATTGCTTACAGCCCCCTACATTTTGAAAAAATAATCACGCCCCTAACCCCAACCGTTTTCGCAGGCCGTACCCCTTCCACATCAGATTTCTGCAGATCTTCAAATGTCAGATTTTTCTGTTACTCACTGGAGCACCCTCTGTACGAACACACATCAACCTAAACCCCACCAACCCCGCAACAGGGCAAACAACTATGTCAATCAGTGAGTCAGTGGTATTGTAGGTTTATATATTATAACTAGCTTTTCGGGCGCTGCGCGGGCTGCAAGCAGCCCGCGGTTCATCGTGGGGCTGTTGAGGTCGGGTAAAACATGTTTTCAGTTCAGAAAATGGGTAAAAACTGCAGTCAGTATAGGAAACATCAAAATATGTGTGGGGGCGGCCATCTTGGATCTAAAATTTGATTCCAGTTCCGAGTACCGCGGGGTGCTTTACCCCCACATGCAAAATTTCAGACCCCTACGAAGTCCCAGTGAGACGTTATTAACAAAATAAGTTTAATTTTCTAAACTCTAGACGCCATCTTGGATTCCAAAAAAAATATTGAATTTAGGTTTTTGGGGTCAAATTACATATAGATATCGATTTCCAGCCAAATCGCAAGCAGTTGACTTTCGGCGGCCATCTTGGATTTCCAAAAAAAAAAAAAGACGCTGCACTTTGTGATAGTGGCTCGGGCTTCGCCCTCGCCCGCAGCTCGCCCTTCGGGCTCGCATCACTCGGCCTGCGGCCTCGTAAAAATTACTTGGGGGGAGGGGTGGTCAAAGGTGGGGGGGGGAGCTCGGGCTTCGCCCTCGCTCCGCAGCTCGGCCTGCGGCCTCGCAGGGGGGCTTCGCGCCAGGTTACTTGGAATGTTTGTATGAAATTTGTATGGAGGGAAATTGTCCATGTATGGCGGCCATCTTGAATTTCGAAAAAAAACAAAAAACAAATGACGGTCGTCACATTGCTTATAATCTTCTACATTATGGAAAAAAAATCACACCCTTAACCCCAACCGTTTTCGCAGGCCGTACCCCTTCCACATCAGGTTTTCACAAATCCTCAAATGTCAGATTTTTCTGGTACTCACTGGAGCACCCTCTATACGACCACACATCAACCCAAACCCCACCAACCCCGCAACAGGCCAAACAACTATGTCAATCAGTCAGTGAGTGGTATTGTAGGTTTATATATTATAACTAGTGTTTCGGGTGCTGCGCGTGCTGCACGCAGCACGCGGTTTTTCGTGCAGCTGTTGAGGAAGGCTAAAGAACATGTCCAGTTGAGAAAATGGGTAAGAATCGCAGTCTGTTGAGGAAACATGAAAAAATGTGTGGGCGGCCATCTTGGATACAAAATCTGATTGCAGTTTCGAATTCCACGGGGTGCTTTACTCTAGTAAAGCAAATTTCAGACCCCTATAAAGTCCCAGTGAGACGATACTAACGAAATAATTTTAATTTTCTGAAATCCAGACGCCATCTTGGATTCCAAAAAAATATTTAAATTTGGATTTTTTGGCCCAAAATACATATAGATATTGATTTTCAGCCCAATCGCAAGCATTTGACTTTCGGCAGCCATCTTGGATTTCCAAAAAAAAAAAAACGCAATTCTTGGTTGGAGTGACTCGGGCTTCGCCCTCGCCCGCAGCTCGCCCTACGGGCTCGCATCACTCGGCCTACGGCCTCGTGAAAATTACTTGGGGGGGGGGGGGGGGGGGTCAAAAAGGGGGGGAGGGGCGCTCGGCCTTTGGCCTCGCTCCGCAGCTCGGCCTGCGGCCTCGCAAGGGGACTGCGCCTTCGGCCTTCGGCCTCAGGCTGCGTCAAGTTACTTTGTGGGGGCCGTATGTATGAAATTTGTATGGAGAACAATTGTCCTTGTATGGCGGCCATCTTGAATTTTGAAAAAAATCTAAAAACAAATGACAGTCGTCAAATTGCTTACAACCCCCTACATTTTGGGATAAAATCACGCCCCTAACCCCAACCGTTTTCGCAGGCCGTACCCCTTCCACATCAGGATCTGGTGATCTTCAAGGTTTCGGATTTTTCTGGTTGGTTTCAAAACACCCTGTACACGATGGTATAACATTTGTGACACCTGTCAGTCGGGAACAGGTCAAACAATTATGTCAATCAGTGAGTCAGTGGTAAGTGTAGCTATATATAATATAATATAATATAATAGTTATACATCTTTACTTCGTTATCCTCTGTATACAGATTGTATGTTAAAATTCTCAAAAATAAATGAAATATATTTGAAGTGACAATGACAAGGTATGCAATTTTTTTTTTATTTCATTAGAAATTAATGTCCCTGCAAAATGTTTTGAAAAGTTTTTATTTTGTGTTTGATGGAATCAACAGCAGTCTGTTGCTCGGTTCGAAAAACAAAACTAGTACCTAAATATGAAAATTTCAAGTTTCATATTTTCTAAAAACTATCCAACATTTTTTTTTATTTACTTTTATTATGAATACACGTGTAAAAATACAATAATAACATTTTTGAATTGTCACTAAATTCAATATTTCTTCGTGAAAATTAAACGTGAAGAAACGTGATTAAATCTTCAGTTTTAAAGAAAATTGTGTTTATTATTTTGTACAGTTTCAATTATAATGGCCTCAAAAACATATGCCTAATTTACTTTTAGATTCGGACTTTAAATAATTAGTCGTTTTTTATACTTTTTTTTTGTGTATCAGGCATTATCTTTATTTACTTTTCGTGGACAAAAATTACAAATAAAAGCGAATTTCATTAATTCGTTTGCTATTATTACTTATCACCCAAAAAATAAAAGATTTCTCGTTAACAGTAAAAATCAATTATGAAAATCACCTAATTTAATACACCAATACAGATACACTGTCAACCAATGGTAAACATATGGTTATCTATCACAACGTATTAATAGTGGTAGCCAATCAAAAAGAAATACCTAAGTAGAGACGAATATCAAGCCTAAACATAATTCAGGTTTATATCGTAATTTTTTTTATCTATTTCTTTTTATTAACCAAAATTCTTATCTGTTTTGTCTTTACGTAACCATAAATAAAAAAAAAAATTTTGTACCCAAGTGACGGAACAGAAATTATATAAAGATATCTATGTTATTATATATACTTTTAGCTTGCTACTGTATAGCTAAAATTTCAATTCAAATTAGAGACAAAATCGAAAAGGGATCATTTAATTTGTACGATAGCATGGTATTTAGAGAAGAAAAAGAAAACCATATGTATTTGCAAGAACGAAACATGTAGCACGAAAAACTGGTAAAAAAAAATTTTTTTTTTACCTTTTTAGCGAATATACTTTTAGTGATTGTAGCTTTTCAAGATAAAATATTATTTTAAATTCCTTAAAAAATAAAAATTACTCAAGTCTCTTTTCCATTACTTTGACCTTTCAATAACACTTACGTTATACAGACTTATTTATAACAGAGCCTCAAAGGCTTTACCTTTTATAACTTCCGAAGCACCTTGAACATTAATCCACACGATTTTATTTTTGCGGACGCTGTATGTAGTGGCCAGCTGCTAATTTTTTTTGGTTCTGGATCGGACTTGAAGAGCTGCACATCATGCTGCCACGTGGACGTTGCGTCATCTCGTACCATGTCGTCTTGGTCGTAGGCAGAGCGTTTCCATCACGATTCACATGAAAAGAAAAAAAAAGTATTAGTAATTATACATGGAACCGTGGCATCCCACTTCTGATGTTAGAAAATGAAATACCAGTGAGGGAGAAAAACATAATTTATTTCAATAAATAATATATTCCCTCGAAACAACTTTTCAAAGCAAAGCTAAAACTACCAGGGTTTCGTAATCGGCCACTAGTTTTCCGAGAAGACAGACCCCGAAAGAAACTCGTCAGTATAGGCCGCCTACTAGCCTGAAGGGCTTTAGTCATGTATGTGACTAGTTCAATTACAAATAAAGTACATTAATAATATCACAAGTATCACAACTCATTCCAATCTTGAGAAACCACTATTGCATCATATTATCTAGGGCTAGAATAACTATAAGTAGTTACACCTGTACTTATCAAAGATACTGGTTATTCTATAACGGTTCTTCTCAAAAGAATAATGGCAAAAGCGGTTTCACAAACATATCAGGAATATCTATTTTAATACCACTTAATTATTATCACAATTAAAAAGAAACATAGTAACAGGATAAAACTTACATATTCTGCGGCAGCATATTTAAAAGTAGTCCAAAACCTGACAAACACTGAATTTATAACCTAGCCCCGCCATCTTGGCGCCCCACTAAGATCAATCCCTTAAAAGTCATGTAATCATCTTATATTATTACTAATCGTAAATTACTTTAAAATCACAAGCATTTTATGTATTTAAACCAAGCCTTATTTTTAAGAACAATCGAACTGTTTTGTAACACCAAATTATCATCTTACTATAAAACAACAATCAAATCGGAAACAAGTAATCTTTGTAAAAATACTTTTAAGTTACAGTTAATGTGTCTGTAAGTACACAATCGAATTTATGATCAATATATGTACATATACATTAGGTACATATATAAGTTTTATATAAATAGTTATCAAGCGCGTCCTAACCTATCCAAAATATCGCTTATATTTGGCAGAGGGTACTTATCCTCTATAATTCTGTCATTAAGCCTCCTATAATCTATCACAAGGCGCCACTTGACCTTGCCAGAGGCATCTGACTTCTTGGGTACAATATGAACAGGGGCTGACTATGGAGACACGCTCTCGCAAATGATGTCTTGTTCAGTTAGTTCTTAATCTGATTTTTAATTTCATGCCTTTGCTGAGGGGCCTGCCTGTAACTGCGTACAAGAATAGGGGTGTTGTCTGTAAGCCTTAATTCATATTTTACAGCATGTGTAAAAGTGGTAAAAGAAGGTATATTTTCAGAATAAAAGATATCTCTATATTGATAACATAATTTCTCAATCTCACGTTTCTCTTCTTCGTTTAAATGTTTGGTTCTAATTTTCTTTAAATTTTCGCAAAGCTCTCTATCAATACCCGGTTGCGTTTGGATTGAGTTTAATGCGCAATGGGTATTAAGGGTTTCCTTTTCCACATAAGGTTGTAACACAATAGGGGGTTTATTTAAAATAATTTTCTTTTCTAGATTTAAGTTAAGAACCTCAGTAAAAAATGAGCCATTAGTTTCTTGAACTATAGCTAAAGGAGATGTTAACCTTGGAGTCCACTCATGGTCCTCATGTATATAGGTACCATCGGTATAGTTTGTTTTAACTTTAATAATTTTTCGACAGTGAGGATCTACTCGAATTTTCTTAATAGGGTAATCAAAAGGAATAGGTATTACATATAGCAGTGGATGTACGTAGTACCTTATTTTTTAAATCGTAGTGTAGTGTTTTGTATGACGTCTGGAGATATCATAGAACGCGATGCACCCGTATCTATAAGGAATTTACCTTGGAATTCCGTTATCTCGATGTATGGGAGATGATCTTTATCTTGATGGTTTAACTTTATCAACTCCGGTCGTCCGGCTCCTGGTCCTCTTAAAAATCCTAAGGGGTAGTTGCTTGTGCCTCCTCTGAGCTCGTAGAAGGGTAGTTCACCTCTTGCTCGTCCGCATTAGGGTAGTACTCCATAGGGAAGTAATATTGAGGTGGATAGAAATTTACGTTACCTTCGTATGGTGAATAAAATAGCTCCTCAAATGCGAATTGTGGCGGCATCGGCTTGTCAACCGATCGCCTAGTGACGTCAAAAGAAATCTGAGGTGGATTAACTTGATGCTGGGGAATGTTCGGCCTTTGGAAATTTCCTGAGTTCCTAAAATTGCCTGAGTTATTTCTAAAATTACCTTGAGGTTGTCTATTCTTCCAAGGTAACACGGAGTTTACTAACTGCGGTTTCTGCTCAGGGGTTAGTATGTTACGCTGGGAAACAAAATTATTAGGGGGTGCAAAATGTGGCTGAGGTGCAAAATTATATGGTCTAACAAAGGGTTGGTTGTTAAATTGACGCTGAAAATTATTTTGATTATTATTTGATTTAAAATTATTTTCAGGTTTCTTATTTTGGGGGTTACTTGAGGGGTTGTTAAAGTTAGGACCCTGTCTATAACCGGTTTTTGCTTCCTCTGCCCGTGCAGTGTCTATTGCAAGCTCTAAGGTTGAGGGTTTATTAATTCTCACCCCTACGGATACTTGGAACTCTAATTGATTGACGTACTGTTCTATAGCCATGTTCTCGTAATAAGTTTTATCTGAATGCTGGCCTACCATATACAGAGTATCGAGCACATCCCTAATACGCTTGCCAAAGGACTCAGCATCCTCGTTTTTATTGCGCCGGGTGCGCGTGAGCTCCTGCATAACCTGTATTTCGCTCCTAGGTTCTCCTAAGCGCGTTATTAAGGCACGTTTTATTTCTGACCACGTATTAAGCGTACCTTTATGTGCAAGGGCATCTATATCTGCACCACTTATCTTACTTTAAATTAAACACACTAGTGCTAAGGGGGCTGCACCCTCATTGGGTCTAATCATCCCCATAAAATTATCCATTTCTTTAATATAAAACTGTAACCTCTTAGGGTTCCCATTATACTTGGGCATAAGTTCCGAAATCATCTTATAATCTGTTTGGAACTCCATTTTAAAAGTAAAATAGGCGTGTGCACTTAAACCTTAAATTGATTTAAAATTTTAGTTTATAATCTATAGCGATATGAGCCTATAGATAGACACACGCAAAAAATATCTTAAAATTAAACTAGAGGAAATAGAGCAGAAAGGAATGTACTTGGGAAGCAAAAGAGCACTCACCAACACAGCATACTCTGCATCTCCTGCTCGGGTCTCGTTGAATACAGGTCTCCAATTCTCCGGATTCCCGCAAGTTGAAGCCGCGTTTACGTGACCGCCTCGAGGTTCTTCTTATCGCGGATGACAACGATTGAAACCATTCACTCTGATCGGCGAAGAGTCTATTCACACGAGAGGACTTATCACGAAAGTCCTAGAGTGCCGCGATCCTACCGACTGCGCCAGATATGTAGGGGCGATCTTCGAGCGACTTTAAAAAAAAGAAATTTATTTAATGTTATTTATTTGAAAACTCAATTAAGACTGACAATTATGGAATATCGGAAATACAGCATAAAATTAGAGTCACTGGGCCGGCCATTGGGCAATCAGCTGACTCGACGATCTTGCGGTGCGAAGTCTCAGCTGTTTCAGCAGTATAGCATGATTATGACGTGCTACCTACTTACATTGTTTTATGGCACTACAAGCATAAAACACTAAATTTAAACCGTAATGTTACAATGAACTTACGGAGAGTTTTATTAGAGTGAAATCACTCTTACAATGGTATTAGTAAGAACATTAAAAGATTTTTCAATCTTACAGTAGGCCAGTGTAAGACACTTGTAAGTTATTTGTTTCTTACAACAGCAGTAGCAACATTATTGTAAGTTTTATAACACTTAATGACAACCATTGTACATCAGCCATAAGTGCCAAAGAACTAAGTAGCTGCGCCCATTTCGACACTTTAAGATATCTGAAAGTCCCTCCCTACTAAGAACAAATAATATTGTGCTCTTCCTCAAAAGAGGAATCGTAGTTAATGGGCACTGTTGCGGCGACGTCTGTGTTGGTGGATTTTGCGCTTGCCTTGTATCAGTGGATACGGCTTGATTGGGGGCGGTAACTGGTAGTGTAGGGACATCCTTATGCTTACGTCCTATATGGACTTTAAGGCCATGTGAACTGAATAATCGTGTGGACCCTGGGCAGAAAGGACAGGCCACACCAGTTGATTGTTGAGATAGGGCACTCATTGTTTATGTTCGATTAACATATTTACACTAACAATGGAATTAATTACAAAAATGATAATCAAATAATAATTGAGATTGAATTAATGACACAATTAAACAAATTAAAAATATTTAAAGTGAACTGAAACAGAAAACAATAGGAGCAATAATGATTAATTAAATAATAATTAACAAATACAGAGAGTTGTCAAAATATTACAAATTTTAAATTTAATGAGGTACATACAATCCTATGTATTTTTAATTATAAAATGAAATATTAAATAAAATAATAAATTAAAAGTATTTATGTAATATTATTAAATTGAAGTCCAATGTCGAGGTCTCATCCGTCGTTGTATACATTACTGCCAGCACCTTTGCTTCTTACACCTCTTGTAATTTTCTGTACTCCTGATATTATTGGGAAATTTTGTGTTAATGGCAACACTATGCATATGTCACATTCAATATGACGTTGTCAGTTGACTTTGACAACTACTCAACTTCCGGTGTGAACTGTCAATTGAATTTGACAAGTCAGTTATTTGGCATATGTGGGTAGATGACACGAACAATTGTCAATATTGTAAATATGGAGGTATTAAAATATGCCTTATCTTAAGTGTTTGTTGTTGTGTTCCTATGATATTTCTCTTGCTTATCACTTTTGCAGCTTTTTGAATTGTTGTACTATTAATTGATAACACTTTTATTCCAAAATAACTAGGATTTTGAGCGAAAATAAATTATAAACTGGAGCGTATTGTTTACGATGCAAGGCAGTGATAGATAAAATAACCAATACATATACTACATATATATTATTTGTATTCTATCTGACAGTTCCTGAAGATAATGTGCACGCACTGCACTTTTAAACGCTACACGAGTGCGAGCCTTCTGAATTTTGATTGGAAGGGCATTCCAAAGCTTTACCGCTTGAACAGCAAACGAACGTTCAAAGAACCCACTCCGGTGAAATGGTATATCAAGACGAAGATTGCTAGAAGAGCGAAGATTTTTCGAATGAGTATCACCAAGAAAAATGAATTTTAATTTGAGATATGACGGAGTTTTTGGGTCAAAAAGAATAGAAAAGAGGGTTGTGAGAATATGCAGCCGGCGACGCTGACGAATAGGCAACCATTTTAGTTGAGTGTGGTAAGCAGACACATGGTCGTACTTACGAAGGCTATTTATAAATCGAAGACAGTTACTTTGAAGTCTATCGAGTTTATTTAGGAGGTCACAATTCAAATTCGAGTAACACACATCACCATAGTCCAGAATAGGTAGAATAAGAGTTTGAATAAGCATAGTTTTTATGTTTATAGGGAGAAAATTTTTCAGTTTGTACAGGGAGCGCAATCCATTAGTGATCCTACGAGCAGTCTCAGAAACCTGCACATTCCAGGCGAAACTAGTATCTATGTGTAGGCCAAGGTCTATCACGCTAGAAACAAATGGAATGATAGAGTTTTCATACGAAACTGGTGTTATGGTGCCATTGTCAATACGACTTAAGAGACGAGCGCTGCCGATTAGTATAGCTTGACATTTGTTGGGGTTAACTGTTACTCCGAACCGCCGAGACCAGTCACTTATCACCTTCAAATCGGCATTTATTCTTTCTACGGCGCTGTCTACCTGACCGACTTCTGTCTGAGTATAAAGTTGCAAGTCGTCGGCGTAAAGATGATACGAGCACTGAAGTTCTTTTGTGATAAAATCTATAATGAAAACAGTAATGGAGAAAGAATCCCGCCTTGTGGTACACCAGTGTCAATGTTACTCCAACTGGAATTACGTTCGTCGATACGAACTGACTGCTGACAACCACGAAGATATGTAGAAAACCAATCAACTACCGAAGGTGAAATGGAATGATATGAAAGGATTGCTAAGAGGATGTCATGGTCGACGGTATTAAAAGCATTAGAAAAGTCCACTAAACCCAGCACAGTGAGTTTAGTATCCTCCATACCTGCTCTAATATCGTCGGTCACTTTAAGTAAAGCAGATACAGTGCTATGCCCAGGTCTAAAGCCAGATTGCAATGGATTCAACAGACCATTACCATGGAAAAATGAGGTGAGTTGCCTGTGAGCGCAAGCCTCGAGAACCTTGGACAAGAGCGGCAGAATTGAGATAGGACGAAAATGGCTGGGAAGGGAAGGATTAGAGATTTTGGGAAGAGGGCGAATATAGGCTTTACGCCAAAGGGAAGGAAATTGGGATATTGACAGTGAGTAATTTATAACGAACAAAAAGTCATACAGGAAAAGTTGCAAGCCAATACTGATCATGTAAAAAGTCTGGAGTCACAAAACGATCGTCTTCGCACCGAGCTTAGAAATCTGGAAGGCCGCCTAGCATCAATCGAAAGACTATCACGAAGCTTTAATTTAGAGATTCAGGCCGTTCCTGAAAGTCGCAATGAGAATGTCAATGGGATAGTAAAGAAACTCATAGAAACAGTTAATGCGCCCATCTCAGAGGCTGATATCCGTGCCTGTCGCAGAGTAGCCAAAATGGATGATAAGTCTAACCGACCCCGTAATATTCTGGTAACGCTGTCATCGCCGCTCAACCGTGACAAACTTCTATCTGCGGCTCATCGTTTTAATAAGGCGCACCCCAAGGACCCTTTGAGTTCAAGACAATTGGGCATCCCAGGCGGCTCGACAAGGATCTACGTAGTCGAACACGTTTCTCCAGAGTGTAAGCAGCTTTATGCCGCTGCCCGGAAGACAGCCAGGGAGAAGGGATATAAGTATGTGTGGCTCAAGTACGGGCGCGTTTATTTACGTAAGGATGACAACTCTAGCTGTATTAATGTCAAAAACCAGGACGTTTTAGAAAAGCTCTAGTTCCTTTTTAGGTTTAGTTTTTCTTATAAATATTGATTAATTTATTTAGTAATAATAAATCGTTTTTATGTATTTTTACTATCAAAATGTAAATAGAGTTAGGTCAAAAACTAAAGACTTGTATCTTAATACATTAAATTCTAATTATGATTTAATTTGTCTAACTGAAACCAATCTGAATAGCGGCGTACGTGATAGTGAACTGTTTGATACTCGCTACAGTGTATTTAGAAGGGACCGTTTTGATAGCTGTGTGGAAAAGATTGACGGCGGTGGAGTATTAGTTGCAGCCAAAAAAGGTTTAAATGTAGTCTGCCAAACAGCTTGGACCAGTGAGCTCGAGGATATCTGGGTTAGCATTTTCTCTAGTGATGGGAATGGTCCAGCTATACACCTATGTGTTTGTTACATACCTCCGGATCTTCCTGCGCGCATGCGTGCGATATTTTATGATAATTGTCAAAAGGTTATTTTAAATGGGCCTGTTGATGATATTTATTTGCTGCTTGGTGACTTCAATACTCCAGAAATTGTCTGGTCTCAGTCAGATTTTTCTTTCTTGGAAGTTACGGCTCATAAGGGTGTTGATGCGGATCTTCTTATTGATACGCTGTCACTTTGCAATCTATTCCAATTTAATAATATTCCTAATTCCAATGGACGTCTCCTTGATCTTGTTATCTCCTCGTTTAAGGACATTGGAGTCTGTGAGGTTGAGCCTATTAGTAAACTGGATAAGAAGCATCATCCTGCATTAGCCGTAGAACTAACTATCACTCATAGCAAGAGAAATATTAATAATGCCAGTAAGAGACATCTTAATTTTAGGAAGTGTAAAGTCGAATTAGTTAAAGCGGAATTACGAGGCATTGATTGGCCTGGCATCTTAAATAATGCAAATATTGACGATGATGTCTCAGTTTTTTAAGACGTACTTTTTGGTATAATAAAAAAACATACGCCTCTAACAAGAAACTCCTCGTGCAATTATCCTGTCTGGTTTACCCAATCTTTAATAAAATGCCTTAATGAAAAAAACAAATACCACAAACGTTTTAAGAAGTTTGGTAATCCTCGTGATTATGATACATTTGCTTTGTTACGTGCTAGATGCAAAACTTTGATCAGCGAGTGTTATGCTAATTTTATCGATTCCGTCGAGATCTCTCTTAAAGATAACATGAAGCATTTCTGGTCGTATGTTAAAAACAGTAGGGGGGGCACAACTGTACCGCATACAATGAGCCACAATGATAAATCTTCTTCTGACCCTGAGTCGATATGCGAGATGTTCTCTCAGTACTTCAGTTCTGTTTTTGAAACGCCTGTCTCGGGTGATAACTTTGATCCCACATTCTTCACGCCTAAATGTTCAGGCACATTGAGCAACATCGACATATCCCTTAATGATGTTCTGGACTGTATGAAACGTCTTGATGCAAGTAAGTCTGCAGGTCCTGATGGGCTTCCACCTTCTTTTATCAGGGCTTGTTGCGATGAGCTGAGTGTTCCTGTTCATTTATTGTTCTGCAAGTCTCTTAATACTGGTGTATTCCCTTCGCGATGGAAGTTGGCACATGTGGTGCCAATTTTTAAGTCTGGTGACAAGACACGGTGTTGTAACTACAGACAAGTAAGCATCTTGCCCTGGTTTGCAAAAATATTGGAAAGTATGGTATACATATCGCTCTTTAACCATCTTAAACCCTTCATCTCGCCTAAGCAGCACGGTTTTGTCAGCAACAGATCTACAATTAGCAACCTACTGGAATACAAGAACTATCTGTGTTCTGCTTTCGCTAAATGTGAACAAACTGACTCAGCATATACCGATTTTACTAGCGCATTCGACAAAGTGCAGCATTCTATCTTACTTATCAAAATGTCGGGATACGGTGTTCACGGCAGTCTGTTTCGCTGGCTTGAGTCATACCTATCTAATAGAAGTCAACTAGTTGCCTTGAAGGGATACAATTCGTCAACCGCTGCAGTTACCTCAGGGGTTCCACAGGGCTCTAACCTCGGGCCCTTGCTGTTTATTCTGTTTATTAATGACCTCGTTGATTCCTTGTCATGCCCTTGTCTTATGTATGCGGATGACCTCAAGGTGTATACTGTGGTTAAATCGAACAGTGATTGTGAAATGCTTCAGAAAGACCTCAATATTATCTCGCGTTGGTGTAAATATAACTGTATGTCTCTGAATGTTTCAAAATGCTTTATTATTACTTTCACGTCTAAACGTAATATACTGTGTTATAATTACTCAATAGATGGCAAAACGTTAGAAAGAAAATCTGTTATTAAGGATCTTGGTATTCTGTTTGATGAAAAACTTACATTCAGGGATCATTATGATCACATAGTGAGTAGAGCGAATTCACTTCTTGGATTTGTAGCCAGAATTACAAAATCCTTCAAAAATTCCAAAAGTGTAGTGACTCTTTGGTGTAGCTTAGTGCGTAGTGTACTGGAATATGCGCAATAATTTGGTCTCCATTTTACCAAGTACATTGCCAGCGAATTGAGCGAATACAGAAAAAGTTTTTGAGAATTCTCAGTTACAGGTTTGGTCTAGGTCGCACCCTGTCGACGTACTCCGAAAGATTAGAAAAATTTAATTTAAAGTCTCTAGAAACTCGTCGTAAGCATATGGACTTGTTACATTTGTATAAAATTGTTCATTCTATTATGGACAATTCCTCATTACTATTGATACTTAACTTTAACACTCGTTTTATCACGCGTAATCCCCAAATCTTTCGTCTATCAGTGCACAGGAACAATACTTCATGCTATAATCCTATTACTCGCATGTGTAGGCTGTATAACGAGCTTGCTGAGAACGATGAACTCGACATCTTTGGTTCAAGCTTCGGCAGTTTCAGATTGACGGTTGTCAGTCTGGTCCACTAGTTTGTAAACCCTCATTGATTATAACAGTTTTATATGTATCCTTGTATTTTATATTAAGTAGGTATATTATATTAATTTTTGATTTAATTTTATATATTATTTCAATTTAATTTAATTTGATTTAAATGTTTAATAATCTTCACATATGTTTACGTTAGGTCATTTGTAATCTTGCTGTGTGCGTATGTTTTGGGCTACAGTCCAGTCTTTTAATATTGTAGTACCTGGGCGACCGAGCTTTGCTCGGTTACATCTCAAACATTAACTATTTTTTTTTAAACTTGTCTAAAAACAATTCAAAATAAAAAATTATATATAAACTTTAACATAAAATAAAAAAAAAGTAAGTCACCGAGTGGGATTCGAACTCGTAACACTTTTTCTAGCGGTCGGTATCCTTAACAACTGAGCTAAAATCAAGGCCGTCGGCGCACGAAATTAGCGACCATATTCTGCGTGGAAAGAAAAACGCATGAAAACTCGAAAACACGCGTTTTCCCAAACATAAAACTAATCTAGATCGATTGTTTACCCCCGAAAACCCCCATATACAAATTTTCAGCGAAATCGTTAGAGCCGTTTTCGAGATCACAGAAATTTATAAATAAATATATATATATACATACATACATACAAGAATTGCTCGTTTAAAGGTATAAGATGTATTAATATTTGTGTTTATGATTGTAACCTGTTTTACGTACCTAAATAAATAAAATAAAATAAAATAATGTGGGTAATGGCTGGTAAAATAATTTCTAGAATATTTTCTATCATGCGATGATTTATTTGGTCACAACCAACAGCCCAGGTTTTTATTGTCAAGAATATTTTTTTAACTTCTTCCTGACTGACTGAGGTGAATTGAAATTAAGGAATGTTGGGACTTGAAAGAGATTGAATGGAAGAAATTGTATTCAATTTCGTTAGGCAATTCAATGGAGTAGATGTGGAGAAATGTTTATTGATATCGTCTAACGTAATCGAAGAGGGGATGTCTGTGATATTTGAATTGCCAATACCCAGGGTTCCTAAGAACTTCCAGATATCAGCAGCTGAAGATGAGGAGATAGTATCAGAGATTAAGCGGCGTTTAGCGTCTCGCATCATTCTGTTACACCGGTTTCTCGCAACCTTAAACAAAGCCCAGTTATCATCAGAACGCTCCTTCCTAAACTTTTGAAATGCCCTATCCCTTCTACGCATGGCCATCCTAAGACCACGTGTTATCCAAGGAGCTGGAGGCCTTTTAATTCTGCCTTTCCTTATAGTGCGTGCTGGTCGTACAGTTAGTTAAAAGCCGATTAAAAATATCAACTTTTTCATCCACAGTTGCGACAGCCCATATGCTATCCCACCCCATTTTGGCAGCATCGGTTTTAAGCTTATTTAGATCCATTCATGACAACATGGTCCACAGATGAAGCAATTATTAGATCCAGCCAGGCGTCTTCAGTATCGGTATTTGTGTGAATGGCATTTAATGGCAAGACCTTCAGATCAGCAGAATCCAGGATATGGTTTAGTTTCTGCGACCGAGACAAATCCCTTGCATCATTAAGATTAATAATAATAATAATAATCGTTTATTGCTCACCATAATTTACATACATAAGTACAACTTAAACTACTCAGTATCTTATTTAAAGTAGTAGACTATGGTGGATTGATACCTGAACTAGGAATATTCCTGTGTCTCAGGTTATCAACCCTCCACCCCTAGAAATGGTCTTGCATAGTAGTGAGATTAAAAAAAATAATTAATAAATAACAATAATTTAAACAATATGTATAAGAAGGAAAATAAAAATGCAATGAGGATAGAAAACGATAAAAGAAAAAATGAGAAAAAGCAAAGATTTGGAGACGTAATGAATATGAACATAATATGCTATTTTGTGTTTTTGATTGAATAGCATGTGCGAGTGTATATGCGTTGTGTGTTATTGTGTGATTTGTATGAATAATGGAAAACAAGTGTAATGATAGATGATATGAATGCGTGTGGAAATAAATAAAGGGAAATAAAACCAGGATTCATGAAACGCGTCGAAGTATGCTTTCAGTTTCTTCATATGTAAGTTGTTTTAGTGTGTGCTTTAGAGCTGATTTTAATTTGGTTTTGTTCAAGCTATGGATTTGTAATTTGTCATTGAGGAGCTTGTAAAGGTATGGTCCGGTGTAATATGTTTGGCGACACGTGTGGAAGATGTGAAATGATGGTACAAAGATGCGCACTCTTCTCTTATTTTTGGGTATAAGTGAGGGATCGATTTTTTTGTGGTGGCGCAGTACGGAGTTATAGATAAATAGTTGTCGTACTGCAAGCAGGTCTGATTCGTTGTAGAGTTTGTTAGTCGGGTATTTTCTGGGTTTTTGTAACATGACTTTTATTATTGCTCTTTGGGCTCTCTCTCTAGCTCAATGAGGTGAGTAGTAGCAGCCCCACCCCAGATTTGAATACAATAAGTAAGGAGAGATTGACAGAGTGCATAGTAAATCCTGATTATGAGTTGCATGTCAGCAGACTCTCTAAGATTCTTAAAAATATGCAATAGCTTACGCGTTCTTTTACTTAGTGCTGTGATATGTGGGGCCCAATTAAGGTTTTTATCCATCAGAATACCCAAATATTTGTGTGTTTCTGTTTGGGTTACAATGGGACAATTACATGAGTAGGTCAGTTGGCCGTCCTTATAACATGTTCTTGTGTGCGCTTTTAGGTAATAATCATCTGGTGGTTTTGTAGCTTCAGTCGTTCTAAAACAAATGTACTTTGTTTTTGCCACGTTGATAGTGAGAAGATTATTATCAAGCCATGCAATAATCTTTTGCAACCCTTGTTCGGCATATTTATGCACTTCGTGCCATGGATTTCCTTGGAAAATGAGAGCGGTATCATCAGCAAACGCAAGAATACTGCCATTGTCCATCTTTAGTCTGCATAGGCTGTTGACGTATGCCAAGAAAAGTGTAGGACCTAATGTGCTTCCTTGGGGGATTCCGTAAGTGTTAGGTAAACTCGTGCTGTACGTGTTGTAGACTCTAACGACTTGGCTTCGATTAGTTAAGTAGTCTTTAAACCAGTCGTGGGCAGTACCTCTTACTCCTAGCTCTTCCAGCTTTTTCAAGAGCAGCGGAATTGAGACGGTGTCGAACGCTTTTTTTAAGTCTAGCAAGATACCTATGCATCTTTCACCAGAATCTAATGATTTAATAACCAATTCAGTCAGGGCTGCAATGGCGTCTTCCGTGTTTTTGCCAGATCGGAAGCCATATTGGTTTTCTGCTAGGAGTTGCTTCTCCTCCAAGAATGCTAATGATACTTAGCAAAGAAATAGGTCTGTAGTTCGCTACCGAAAATTCCCCACCACCCTTGTAAATAGGAATAACAACAGCATTTTTAAATATAGTTGGGAATGTGCGCGTAGAAATGCTAAGGTTACACAAATGTGCTATCATGGTACATAGAATTTTGTGCGAATTTTTTATAACAAGAGTAGGGATCAAATCAACGCCTGGCGCACTGTTGGTTTTAAAGTTACGTATAATTTTGTCAACCTCGATATAATCGGTAGGGTACATGAAAATCGATTGCACTGTATCAATGGTGGTGCATTGCTTCATTAGCTCAGACTCGTCAGTATTAAGTTTATTCAGAATATCTACTGCCAGTTCACTACCAATAGATGTGAAATAATTATTCACCGCATCAAGTGAGTCATTTTGTGAGGGTAGCAAGCTAAGCAATGGGTCTGCTTGAGAACGTTGACTTTTGATGTTGCACAATTCTTTAACAGTATCCCAAGTACCTCTATTATTTTTGTAGTTTTGGGCAAATTTGTCTCTGTAATAATTATTTTTTTGTGTCTTAGCTGCTTGATTGCAGATATTACGGTATTTTATATATGATAGCTTTAACTCTCCATTGTTGGGGTTTTTGTTGACGAGTAGGTGCATTCGATTGCGTTTTTGAAAACATTTCATTATACCTAGCGTGATCCATGGCTTCAGGGGTCTTTTCTTTTTGCTATAGGTTACAGTATTAGTATGGAGGGCAATGAGTTCTTGAAGGGTTTTAATTAGGGTATCAGCTGCTAAGTTCGGATCATTAATGAGTAAATATTGTGTCCAGTCGTAATTTCTTATCGCCTCTGCTAAAGACTGATAGTTGGTTTTTGTTCTCGTTAATTTGGTGACAGTTTCGGAATTTCCCGCCAGTGTGGTGTTGATAGAAAGGAATAATGTATAGTGGTCTGTGATCTCTGAAACTAAGACATAGCTTTGAAAATCACCAACTAGTTTGCACATTATGTGATCCAGACATGTTTTTCCATGTGTAGGAATATCGATTGTATTCTGCAGCCATGCGAACCAATGATCTCCAAATAATCGCATACATTAGTATCCTGTGTATCTAGGGTGTCAATATTGATGTCGCCCGTGAGTAGAATGTTTCGAGATCTGGTAGTAGTAAGAAATGTCTCTAATGAATCTATGAATGGGTTTGGGTTCTTGAAACAATATGGTCTGTTGATGCCTAGAACTGTCATATTACCTATCTGGGCTGATAGACAAGTGGCCTCGTTAAGTTCTATCTCCTGTACAGTCGCTTTAATCGAATTATTAATGTACATTATAACACCATCATTTTGATTATGACTTCGTTTGGTAAAGTAAACAGCGAACCCGTCTATTGTTGGGGGGGTAGAGTCCTCATCACACCAACATTCTGATAGAACTATGATATGGATTTGAGTGTTTAGTCTAGTGATATATATAAGAAAATTATCAAGGTTTTTGCTTACACTCCTCACATTTATAGAAATTATGTTAAATCTGTTTTTGCTATTATTAGAGAACTTTTCAATATCAACTTTAAGGTCTTTGGGATCTTCAATCAGCTGACATGTCTTGGAGCACGTCTTCTCGATTTCATCAAATAATTCGAATACTTGACTATCCATATTCAAGTTTAGTTGTAAGATCATCATATACTCGTATAAATAATAATTTTTGAAAAATATTTATTAAAGGTTCTGTGTGTTTTAAATGTAATAATTTATCATTAATATAGTATAAACAATATAGTAAGTATTTACAAACATAAATATAGTATTTTCCGTGTGAGTCTGTAGAGTGTGTGTAATGGTAGTAATAAGTAGTATTAAGCATATTTATGTGCATCCCCGTCTCTGGCAAAATTAACTTCAAAGTATAGAGAATTATGTTTATGATGAGCCTGGCTACTAGTCATTTGCTCCTAAGTTGGTGTAACTGCGCTTCGCTTTGAACTAGTATGTAGGGTTCACCCTGCCTTTTGCGTAGGTAAACAAGCCCATTTGATGTCCAACAAAATTCATACCCCATGGTCTTGCGGAATTCACGTGCCAGATAATACAGTCGGGAAGCACTGGGAGTGAGGTGCTCCGATATGTATATTTCGGATTTGGGGCCATATAGACCTAGGTGGGACGAGTTCAATTGCTCGGTTTTATACTTGATGGAGGTCAACTTATGGCTTTTGGCTGCAGCTAGAAAATTTCCTTTCAGCAGTGTAGAGGAAAACTCAGCTACCATTGCCGTTTTATCTTGGCCTGGCTTGGAGGGCATTCTGTAAACGTCGCGTACCTCGGCGATCTCCATATTGATTCCTAGGTTAGATGACAGTTTTTTTACCATGTCAAATAGTTTTTCCTTCGATTCAGTTTTTTGTCTAGGGACATTCCTGATTTGGATACAAGTTTTACGCGACATTCTTTCCAGCAGGTCGCACTTAGCGTCTATGGTTGTTATCTGCGTAGCAAGTTGATTGCGGTTTTCTTCCATATTTTTTATAGTAAGTTGCAGGTCTTCTACTTTGGAACTCACAAACTCGATTCACATTTCTATGTCTAAATTTTTCTTGTGCGTAGTGTCGTTTTGGGTTTTGATTTCCGTCATATGCTTTTCTAGCACATCCATTCGTGCATTATGTTGCGATTGTAGGGTAGTAACTATGTCACGCAACTCCTCTCTTATAATGGTGCGAATGTCTGTCTCAGCACATGATGACTAGTCAGAAAGTAGTCGTCTCTTATTGTCTCGTTGTGTAACAAACTCTTCTATGGGCACCGAGTATTGTGCCACTTTGTCGATATCATTTTCTGACATGCTAAGCGACTTGTTCAATGGCGGGGAGTGGGTCACTTTGGGCATTTTAGGCATACGCACTCCAGCAAAAGAAAAGTGAAATATAAAATAAACTATTTTTGAGACAAGTAAGTTTGCAGTCTTGAGAATTAAATAAAATGAAAATCAATTAAAATTAAAAAAAAAATTAAAAAGCAATATTTTGAAATTGCGAATAATTTGACTAACAAGTTTCCGCTTATGAATTATGGCAAGCAAGCAAGATGGCGCGGGGCTACGTACTCAATGAATGGCTGTGACGCAGGCGCAGGCGTAGCTCGCAGGACTGTTGTTGTCTCCGTCGTTGTCTTCTTCTAACGCTGTGACGCAAGCGCAGGCGTAGCTCGTAGGACTGTTGTTGTCTCCGTCGTCGTCTCTTTCTAACAGAGCGCGATGTATGCAATGCGATGCTCCTGTGCGTTGTGGGCGCCTGGTAGTTGACGTTATGTTGTCACCGCGTTCGGATGTCGGTTTCAACGACTCGTTGTTCGTAGAACTGTTGTTGTCTCCGTCGTCGTCCGTCGTTTCCTTCTATTGGGCACGATGTCCTCGTTGTGGTGCTCCCGCGCGTTATGGGTTGTTTTAAGAATTCTTGCAGTCTTCTGGACTCCTAGTACCTCTCGCGATGAATATTCGAAATATTATTTAAATTATTTATAATTTAGCAACGCAATAAATAAATACGGATACACACGTCTATTCGCTTTAGCGGTCCGGGGGGAAGAGGATTGGTATTGATGTCACCCAAAATTATTTGATGTGTGTACTCAGACCCAAATGTGGTTAGAGCAATTTCAAGATCTGAAAAATAATAAGTAGAAGGGGGACAATAGACAACACCGAGGACAGCCTTGCAACCCCTAATCTGAATTTCGAGGAAAATAAATTCCGCTGAGGCCGAATATTGACCAGAAGAAGCATTTAAGATTTTATAATTAATTTCCGAACGGAGGTATATGGCAACACCACCGCCACCTTTACCTACACGGTCATTTCTTATGAGTACAACAAAACCAGGCAATGGATAGGAAGTTGACAAGAGCTCTGGTTTCAACCAAGTCTCAGAAATTAAAATGGCATGTACGTCAGCCTCAGCGAATACGTCCACGAACTCTGAGTAATGAGCCGGAAGGCTTTGGGCGTTAATGTGGCATATGTTAAGATGAGCAGTGTGACTCGAGAAGCAGCTTTTGACATAATCGCCGAGCGAAATAAACGAGGCGTTCACACTTTCATCACAGGAGTAATATTCTTCATCACCGGTGTGATATGACTATCAGATATACAATCGAATAGAATACAATATAATAATAAAATATATACCTATAAAATATATACCTAAAAAACATATATGCACGTAAATGGATATTCCTAGAATCTAAATTTCGTGACTTTAAAATTTCAATGCGCGGCACCACCCGCCAGTCAACCAATATTACACACATAATTATAACAATATAAGTAGCTACATACAAGATAGGTATATTGAATTTTAGTGCAAGTAATAAGAGAAGAAAAAAAAAACTATCGTACCTACCTAGCGTGTGTTCATCCATGTTCAACTAAGTGCAATCAACAAAAAACAAATAACTACCTTCGTAAAAAGAATCGTAATAAATAACAACATTATGACATTAGTAAAAATGTAAGTATTCAGGGCTAAAAAAAAGTAATCTAAAAAACTAACTGTCTGTGTCAACGTCACTTTACGACGTCAAAGTTTTGCTAACATAACCTTATCACTTTTCATAAATACCCCGTAACAACATTACAAATTAAACAAAAATATTAAAGAAATTCGAAGGTAATTTTAAAGAAGAAACAGAAAGTACAGTTGGCTTAAGAAAAACGAACACACGCCACTAGACTAAGGAAAAATGAGAAAAAGTCACAAGAAAGTCAGGAAATACACCAAATTGACTAAGGCCTGGATTATCACAGGCCTATAAACTATAAACTGCAGAAACTACGACGAAGACGCAGTCCCTGATGCTAGTGGGAACTTCTCAATCAAGGACTTCAGCTCCTCCTCCGTATAAATTTTCTGTCTCTTGTCATCCGGTGTCTTGACAACGACAACTCCATCCTGGGACCAACAGTTCCGCATGCCGAAGTGTTCGCGGGCCCTACCAAAAACTGCCAGTCTTGGCTTTGTGAGGAATTCTTTCACAGATATTTTTGTTCCTTTCAAGGCAGATTTTTTATTCCAAAGAAGATGTTTGGTTTGGTAATCGAGGAAGCGCACAAGAATGGGACGATTACGGTCTTTGCCAAGTTGTCCAAGTCGGTGGCAAACCTTAATTGACTGTCCACTGAAGTCACTGATCCCTAATTTTGTCTGCACAATGTCAACAAGAATGGACTTAGTTTTCTTTAGGCTTCTCAGGGATCCCAGAGAATATAAGGACATTTTTGTCTCTGCTGGGTTTCAACAACATCAATGGATCTAAGGCAGTCCTTAATCTGTTGTCGCAGCATGCTCACCATCCTGAAGACAAGCTCCCGGAACGTCCGGAACTCCTCAGCAACCTTCGCAACCGTATCCTTAGCGGGCCCCTAAGTTTTTGCAGATTGCAATTGAGAGGCAAGCTCATCCATATTCTGATTGAAGTTGGCCTCCAGGTCCTACTGCACCTCCAAGATGTCGCCCAGTTGTGCCATAGTGAAATTATATTATTCAAGGCGGATCTAGTTGTTGTCTTGAAATGATTTTGTGTGTATTAGTGTGTGTAAATGGTGAGCTGGCAGGTGGTGTGAAGTGCTCTGAAGTAATTAAATCTTCATGGGGCTGGCCACAAACGTAAGTGGTTATAAATTGCTATATTTTATATCCAAATAAATAAAAATCTTGATGAAAAACGTTTCAATTAATTTAAATAAGTATTAAATATGGAGACACTTGTTTATTGATTTTTGCACCTTGTCGTGCCCTCGCACTCTCTTCGCACTTCAGACAACCCGGTTTACCAATTCCTCATCTTACAACAATCACAATCAAAGAGTCATGGCCGAGCCCACAGCACACTACACAAACAAGTTGAGCACAGTGCGGCCGCTCGTACAAGACTGAGTATTTGTCGACCGTGCGACTCTTATATACGCCGTTCACAACAAGACAGTAGTGGAGTTTATGATTCGCAGCTGTTGTTTACAATAGGCAGGTGCCGTTTTGCTATGTAAAATATGCACGTGATTACTATTATATCGACACATATTCAGATAAATAAACATCGTATATGATTTGATTTGACTACACCGAGACATACTCGGTGTAGTAATCCTCTCCCCTTTGGATGCTTGACGATACCAGACGTGTCCGTATTTTCTAAATTCAATATTTTAAAATCATTAATAATTTTATTCGTTATTAAATCAACGCAACTACCAGGATAGCAGTGAAGACCAAGAGTTAAGACGCTAGAAAAGGATACCCTCAGTGTGAGTGAAGTCAATACATATTTAGTAAGCCGCCTTCTCAGTGACGCAGTTCAAACTCCCCACCTCAGAGCGGTCGACAACCGCATTGGATGCTCCGTGACAACGCCCCGAGGCGCGGGAGTTTTATGCGTGGGGCGGAGCCCTCCCCTTCGGTTGTATGTGCGTATACCAAACAACTCACAACTGTTGCTCAGTGCTGCTGCGGGACTGCGACTCGCTCGTCGGCTGCAAGTCAACGATTTCAACTGCTGCTTTAGATATGCAACGCTCTCCAGTAATAAACAAGGACCTACTTACGGATCTGCTCCTGATGTCAGTAATCCTGTTGATAGTCCCGAAGTTGATTCTATCACATTTCGCTCAAGCAAAAGGCGTCGGCAGGATTGCGAATGTGGTACTAGTTACGAATCAAAATTAGACTCCTTTATTAACACCCTCACGGAATGGAGGCTTGCAAATGATGACAAGCTTACTAGCATCCAAGCATAGATAATAGACATTCAGCGTCAAAATATAGAGATTATAACATCTAACACGGAAATTGAAAAATCAATTTGCTTACTTTCCGAAAAATACGAGGACTTGTGCGGCCAGCTGACTTCCTTTGAAACAAAGACGGAGGCATGCCTTTAGCGTGTCTCCAAGGTTGAATTAGCTGCCGATGAGATTGACAGGTCTTTCCGATCGGCAAGCCTTGAGTTGCGAAATATTCCGCACAAGTCGAATTCTACGCAAGAGGATTTGGTCAAAATTGCAGCTACTACATTCAAGGAGCTCTCTATCTCTCTAGCCCCTTTCGACTTATTTGACGTTCGCCATCTCCCCACTAAGTCCGAACATAAAACTATTTTAGTTGCCCTAAATTCAATAATAACAAAAAACAAAATTCTGAGAGCCTACAGAGCATACAATAAGTCAAACAAAGGCAACAGATTGAATTCCAGCAATTTTGGAATGGACGTCCCTCGCCAGCCAATATATATAGCTGAACACTTGACACCAAGGGCTCGTCGATTGCACTTTTTAGCCCGTGAGTTTGCGAGTAAGGAGCAATACAAGCACTGCTGGACCTCCGATGGCAGGATTATGCTGCGGAGGGACGACGAATCTAAATATATTATAATAAAAACGGAAGAACAGCTCGCTGCGCTAAGTCTGAAACAATAACAGGCCCCAGACCTTTTCTAACTCAACAGTGTTTTAAAGCTTAAATAACTGTTTAGATATAGAAACTTACTATAAAATATTTAAATAAGATCCATACATATTTAAATATATATGTTAAATATTGTGGTGATTTTATAGTATATGAATACTTCTTGGTCTTAGATAAACCTAGAGAAAAGACTAGTATTGTTTAAAAAAAAGAGTTTGTTGCTTGACGGCTTTCAAATATGTCTTGTAGTTCTAATCCGATCTAATAAATAATAATTGTGATTCAAGTATATAACAGGGTTTTATTCAGTATTTTAACATGGTAGCAGAGCGTGAAGAGCGGAAGAACTGCCGAGACAATTAATGGGATTTATTTAAAAGAAATGATTTGAAAATTTTATTTCGAGAAGAAAACAATTGACTACATATCAGGGATCGGAACCCGTAAGTAAAAAAATGGAAGGTAAGGATGATTTTAAGATACCAATTTTTGAAGGCAGAGATTATGAGAAATGGAAGTTCCGTTTGAAGTTATAATTAGAATTGAAAAACTGTGAGAAAGTTATAGAACAGGAGGAGAAAGGTAAAGAAATAGATGAAAAAGATTGGAGAAAAATGAATTTAAAAGCTCAAAACTACATAGTTAATAGCATTGGAAACTCGCAGATCGATATCGTAATAACTGAGGATAGTGCGCATAAAATGATTAAGAAACTTGATGAGATATATATAGCAAAAGGATGTGCGAATAAGTTATTATTAAAAAGGAAAATACTTGAATTGAAATTTGATGAAAGGGTCTCCCCTTTAGATTTTTTCCAAACTTTTGAGAAGCAAATTAATGACTTAAAGGGAGCAAGAGAAATAGTGAGTGAAGAGGATAGATTGAATTACCTATTGCTAACATTACCGTCCAAATTTGAATATCTTGTAAATATTGTTGATGCAATGCCGAAAGAGAAACAAACAGTTGAATATGTAAAGTCAAAAATAATTTTAGACTTCAAGAAAAATGGATCAATGATAGAGACAGAACAAAGTTTTGCTAGTACCAGTGGTACCAGTCGTAATGATAACTGCTATGCGTGTAACCAAATAGGTCTTTTTAAAAAGGATTGTCCAAAATTTAGAAATAGAGGTGGATATAACAGGTATCGCCGTGGTAACCGAGGAAGAGGACGAAACTTTAGAGGAAATTATGGCAATGTATTTAATGTTGAAGTAATGACAGTTGGGACAGAACAGACAAATGAAGCTGGAACCATAGATTGGCTGTTAGACAGTGGATGTAGCGATCACATTGTCAACGATATTAAATATTTTTCTGAATATGAAACGCTCAAGAATCCAATAAATATAAAGGTTGGAGATGGTTTTTGTCTTAAAGCTGACAAGATTGGTAAAGTAAGCATGTTTTGTAACTTAGGATTTAAATCTACAAAAATTGATATTGATAATGTTTACCTTGTTACAAATATGAAGAAGAATTTGCTCAGCGTTTCTAGTATTGTTAACAAAGGAAATATGGTAAGGTTTGATCGTAATAATGCAAAAATATATAATGTTCAAGGAAGATTAATAGCTATAGCCAAAAAGGAAAACAAATTGTTTGAATTATCAGGTAAGGTCTTTTTTAATAGAAAAAGTGTAGCTTATCAAAGTGGTAAAGTAATGTCAATGAAAGAAAAATGGCACCGTATTTTAGGACATCCTAATTTTTATAAACTTAAAGAGATGTGTCGTCATAAAGTTTTAGATGGTTTACCTGACACTTTAGAAGGGTATATGCATTGTGAAATTTGTTTGACAAATAAAATGAGTAATTTACCATTCGTTAATAACAGACGACGTGCCACACAACCATGTTAAATAATTCATACGGATGTTAATGGACCTATGCAAACCTTAGGATACAAGGGTCAAAGATATTTTGTTTCTTTCATCGACGATTTTAGTCGACATGCATATGTTTGTGTTATTAAAAATAAAAGTGATGTCTTTGAATGTTTTAGAACATATTTTGATTTAATAAAGACACAGACTGGTAAGCATATAAAGGAAGTAAGATGTGATAATGGCGGTGAATACATCAATAAAAAATTTTATGAATTCGCAAAACAAAAAGGTTTTTTTATTAAATCTGCACCAGCGTACACACATGAATTGAACGGAGTAGCGGAACGTTATAACAGGTCTATTATGGATAGAGCAAGATGCTTAATGGAAGAAGCTAAGCTAGATAAAAAATATTGGCCTGAATTTGTAATGACAGCAGCATATTTAGGTAATAGACTGCTTACGAATACAGTAGAAAAGAAAACGCCATATGAATTGTTTACTGGTAGAAAACCAAACGTTAAAAATTTGAAATTGTATGGCAGTAAATGTTTTGTACGTGTTCCAGAAGAAGTCAGAACATCAAAACTAAATCCAAAAAGTCAGCAAGGAATCTTAGTATTTAATCTTAGGATATAAAATTTTAGTTGACGGAAAGGTTATAGTTTCTAGACATGTAAGATTTATAGAAAATGATGTAGAAGAAGAAAAAATAATTAGATTTGAAACTTCTGCTGAAGAGAAAGGAAATGATGAAAACGAAGAGTTCTTTGACATCATCAACAATGATGAAGATAAAGCTGAAGATAAACTGGAGAACAGAAGTGAAGAATCTAGTGTAGAAAGCCGTGCTGAAAATCGTCCTAAAAGAGAAGTGAAATTACCAGAACGGTTAAAAGATTACGAAGTATACGTAAATATGTCAAATGCGCTAGTTCCTACTACATATGATGAAGCAGTAAGTTGTTCTGAAGCAAGGAAGTGGATAAAAGCTATGGAGGATGAAATTAATAGTTTAGAAAAGAACGAAACGTGGGAAGCAGTAAATGAACCAAAAGATAAACAAATTATAGATGTGAAATGTATTTACAGAATTAAATCAAGTGGGAAATATAAAGCCAGAGTTGTTGCTAGAGGATTTCAGCAGTGGTATGATGAAAATGAAGATAATTATTCGCCAGTAGCAAGGCTTACTACAATGAAGACACTTTTATCTATAGCCTGTGTTAATGGCTGGCAGATACATCAGATGGACGTAGAAACAGCTTTTTTGAATGGAAACATCAAATCGGAAGTGTACATCTATCCGCCTGATGGATATGAAATTGGAAAGAACAAAGTTTGTAAACTTCGAAAAGCTTTATATGGATTAAGAGAAAGTCCTAGAGATTGGTACGATTGTTTTAATGAATATATGTTAAGTATTAATTTTAAAAGGTCAGAATATGATTATTGCCTGTACACAGGAAGTGTAAAAGATGTTGTAACTTATTTATGTTTATACGTTGATGACATTTTAATATGTTCAGAGAATTTAAATTCTATAAATGAAGTAAAAAGGCTGTTAAATATTCGTTTTATAATGAAAGATTTAGGAAGTGTAAAGGAATACTTGGGAATTGATATAGAATATAGCCCGTCGAACAAAAAGATGTCACTAAGTCAAAAGAAGTACATTGAACAGTTGGTAGAAAAGTATAATATAAAAGATTATAAGTATGAAACACCTATGGAGCAAACTTTGAAATTGGAGCCCAGCAAGAATCAAAACTCTGATATCAAGTACAGAAATTTAATAGGAGCACTACAGTATGTCGCTATTGGAACAAGACCTGATATAGCATATAGTGTTAACTATTTAAGTCGTTTTCAAAACAGTTATAGTGCTACTCATTATAAATATGCATTGAGAGTGCTAAAATATTTGTATCGAACAAAAGAAATGAAGTTAAACTATGATGAATTTTTTGATGAATTTATTGAAAAGTACAACGGGTATAATTATAAGATTGTTTAATAATCCCATATATTGGAAATCACAAAAACAAAAGATTGTATCGAGGGCATCTACTCATTCTGAATACTATGCATTGGCAGATTGTGTTGAGGAAGTGTTACCAATTAGAGGCATATTAGGGGATTTAGGAATTAAAATTGATAAACCTATTAAAATTTATGAAGATAATACGGGAGCTATTGCTTTGTCTAAAAATGGAAAGTTTTCTAAAAATTCAAAACACATTGACGTTAGTTATCATTTTGTATATGACTATGAAAAGCAAAGAGTTATTAATGTTTGTAAAATAAATACTGAAGATCAGTTAGCTGATATTTTTACGAAGTCTTTAGGTAGAGTTCGTTTTCAAAAACTAAGAGAGTTGATTTGTGTCAAATAGAGATTTGATAGCAGAAATGTTAAAAGGTTGTTGTTAATTTTTTGTTTGAGATTTATGTTTTTCTATTTCTGTATTATAACTATAAAATCAAGGAAGTGTGCTAAATATTGTGGTGATTTTATAGTATATGAATACTTCTTGGTCTTAGATAAACCTAGAGAAAAGACTAGTATTGTTTAAAAAAAAGAGTTTGTTGCTTGACGGCTTTCAAATATGTCTTGTAGTTCTAATCCGATCTAATAAATAATAATTGTGATTCAAGTATATAACAGGGTTTTATTCAGTATTTTAACAATATATAGATATACACACAATAAATTAAGGTACACAAATGTTATTAAGATGAATTTAATCTTGATTGGTCGGTATCTCATAACACAAGGTAATTTATTTTGGGGCTGGCCTAATCTATATTACATTATTATTACTTAAATATAAATCTTAAATGTATGTTTAAATACAAAACTTATATAAAACATTTACACAATTTCCATGCGTATATACAAACATATGTAAGTACACAAATATTATTGAGCTAGATGTAATATTGATTGGTTGGTATCTCATAACACAAGTTGACTTATTTTGGGGCTGGCCTAATCAATATTACATTATATCATCAAAATATACTCGTACTTCCAATTTTTTCTATTCTATTGCTCATGGATCTTCAGTAAATAACGTACAATATGCATAAAAATATCGATTTAATTAACAATATCGACAGCGTGCTGGTTTCACCTTCTTATACTTGCGACGCACAAGAAGTTTGCTCTATTTTACCATCTCACAACAAGTACTTGCATATACTTACACAGAATATCCGCAGCGTATCTGCAAATTTTGATAGCTTTCTTCTATATTTGGAACGTTTGCATGTTGTACCAGACATAATAGTTTTGACTGAATGCTGGATAGAAATGAACTTCCTCTTACCAGATCTTGATGGTTTTTCCTACCGTGCGTCAACAGATCCTGCGAACCAGAATGACGGTGTAGTTGTCTACTACAAAAACGAATTCACTGAAATAATGTAAAATGTAATGTAATCGAGGATGCCAGCTGTCTGTTAATCAAAATTAATCCAGAAACAGCAGTGTTGGGTATATATCGTCCATGTGCCTTCCGTAATGACACCAACTTCATTGGATCTCTTAATGACGTACGTGGCACAAAGAATGTCATAGTAATAGGTGATATTAATATAAATATAATGCCCTCTCGCTTGGATGAAAATAATGATGACTACCTCAACACACTGGCACTCCACGGCCTCTTACCTACTCATACTTATGCCACCCGTGACACAAGTTGTCTTGATCACACCTTTTTAAAATCTTCACTTTCAGCTGTCACGTTCGTAGTCCAATCCACAATAACAGATCATTTTTCTGTCTTAATGTCCATAAAAACTAATAAAAACATTGCTTCTAACTATTCTACAACGCGAGTGAATTTTCAAAACCTCTCTATCGCTTTCGAGAATGCTGATTTTTCTCCTATACTTAACTCTGAAGATCCCGATTTTGCAGCAAACTTTCTCATCCACACTCTCCAGTTCCTTGTCTCTTCAAACTCTCCTAAAGCTGTCCCCTCTCAACGACGTAAAATATTAAAACCATGGATCACTCTCGGATTACTAAGATGTATACAAAACAGAAATAATCTTTATAAAAAACTCAACTTCTTTATATTCCTTTAAAGCTAGGGTCAAAAACTTTTACAAAGACACCTGACCTGGATTGAGTTATATGTATGTATTGTGTCCTTATTAATAACTATATCCCATCAAAAACAATACTTGTCAAAAAAACCAAGTCTCGCAACTCAGTTGTTCTGCGGTAAAAAGTTGTGAGATCCATGTAATACCAAGTCGGTTATTAATTTATTCAGTCTCTACTTAAGCGACTTTCTGTCTTAATACGTCCAGTCTCTAAGACCACGATCGTGGTCCATAACAATTGAAAATCAATTGTGTCTGGAATCTCCGTACTCGAAGCATTAAGTTGTTACGTAATAATTAACAGCATCTTATAGTGACGCATATCAATATTAAAATTCTTTAATGTTTTATATAAATATATCGAGACTTGGCCATCGCACTAAATAATTGAATTTACATGTGTTTTCAGGCGATTGAATTTACACGTGTTTTCAGGCGATGGCCAAGTCTCAATATATTTATATAAAACATTAAAGAATTTTAATATTGATATGCGTCACTATAAGATGCTGTTAATTATTACGTAACAACTTAATGCTTCGAGTACGGAGATTCCAGACACAATTGATTTTCAATTGTTATGGACCACGATCGTGGTCTTAGAGACTGGACGTATTAAAACAGAAAGTTGCTTAAGTAGAGACTGAATAAATTAATAACCGACTTGGTATTACATGGATCTCACAACTTTTTACCGCAGAACAACTGAGTTGCGAGACTTGGTTTTTTTGACAAGTATTGTTTTTGATGGGATCTCATTTCTTTTTGTATTTTGTAGACAGTTCTACTTTTTTCCTTTTCGGTACCTTCTACTTATTGTATATATGTATATCTACCAGCAACGAATTTTCTTAAAACTCATCCCAATGCGCTACCACATACTCGATTATAGCAAGTCTAATATCATACGACGACTCAATATTCCCATACATAGAGAATGACAAAGAATGAAATAAACACGAACCATCACCAGGTATAGGAACAACCCAGTGTGGACAAGGCTGATCATTCACATACAGTATTACTGAATCCATTGCGACTACCTACAAGTTAGATTGCAAAGTTATTTTTATGCAGAAATACGATTAGGTAATAAGAAATTTATAAATACTTAGGTACTTAAAGTATCAATATTTAATTTAAATTATTTATTCGAACAACGTCCAAATTGTAAGCAAATAATATCAGTAAACCAATGAGAGTAGCCTTTAGTCGTCGAACTAATATAGCAATCGAAATTATCAATGAAAATCGCAAACTTATAGGTAAGAATTCTGGGCACATCCGAACAGCATTGAGTCGCTCGCGCGTATGAGCGCGGCTGCTGCTCGCTCGGCGACATTCACCTTTCCGCGCGCCCCGCCACTGTCCCCGCCCCGCGCCCTCGCGCTAGCACCGCGCAGCGCGTAGTAACGGCCCGCGCTCACTCGCTAGCATCGCAGCGCGTGGTATAATAATTATTTACAACCTTACGCACTCGTAATAAGTACGAATATGCACGTAGGTACGTTTTTTGCATTAAATAATTTAATTTACACGTGTTTTCATGACGGGAATACCCATTTTTTGCTCGATTTGGCAGGGGCACTACCATGCGCCTATATTTATATGGGACTAGCTTAAACCCGCGGCTTCGCA
This sequence comes from Acrobasis consociella, assembly GCA_963555685.1. Classification (NCBI taxonomy): domain Eukaryota; kingdom Metazoa; phylum Arthropoda; class Insecta; order Lepidoptera; family Pyralidae; genus Acrobasis; species Acrobasis consociella. The sequence goes on from OY743127.1 coordinate 7,751,919, forward strand.
CGCAATAATAATAACTGCCGTAAAACATCGTTACGAATAAAGCCAATATTAAAAAAATTACCTGAAGACTTGGCTGTATGGGCTTAATTTTCTTTGCGGTCTTTTCTAGATATTTTAGTTTTTCCTTGATTCATACACCAAACACTACTTATATTCCAAATTTGAAGCTTCTAGGTCTGCTAGAAGTGCCTTAGAATTTTGATGATCGGTGAGTCAGTGAGTGACAAAATTAAGAAATTTGACCCGTTATAATTCTTAAAATACTGGTTCAAATTGAATGAAATTTGAAATATACCGTGTCTTTACAATGCCTGCATGGTTACTGAAAATTTCAGTCTTCTAGTTTTATCCACAACGAAGTTACAGGGGGTCGAAAATGGTCTGAATTGCTTCGAGAAAAGGATGGTACGGCCGTGACGCTTTTTTGCTCGACTTGGTGGGGGCACTGCCGTGCCCCCAGATTATATATGTATATATATTTATGTATATGTTTTATTTATTTATTTATGTTTATACACATATACTAGGTTTTCATTTGTATTTTAGCTTGTAAGTATTGTACAGTGTTCCACCCTAATTAATAGGATTATCTCCTCTGGCGTTGGGTTGACTGGAAGAGATCCCTTAAAGGGATAAGTCCGCTTTTGTATTGTTATCTACTGTATTTTTGTAGTGTCCTTTTTGTACAATAAAGAATTTACAAACAAACAAACAAACAAAAAACATATAAAAAATCCAAATAACGAAACACTTAAAATAACCTACTTCAGATATAGATCCTTCTGTAATAAAACAATTAAATCAGTAAAAAGAAATTACGAAAAAATATTACTTAGAAAAGCTACCAATAACTCTAAATCACTCTGGGAGGCTATTAAAAATGTGACTAATTCTCAAAAATCCCCAAGCTCTGCTAATGAGTTACTTTCTTGCACGTCGTCACCTGACACTTCACTTGATCACGTAAATTCGTATTTCGTCAACGTTGGAAAATCACTAGCTGAGAATATTAGCAATCAGACTGTCCCCTCTCCTCCCCAACCCTCTAATACTATTCCCAACTCTGAAATTCGCTCTTATATGCACTCTTTTGCCCTACTTGAAACCACGTTAGAAGAGGTGGGAAACATAATAGATTCCTTGAGAGACGACTGTGCTGTTGGCTGGGATAACCTGTCCTCATCCCTCATTAAACGTTATAAAAATATCCTTACCCCCCTTATTACTCATATATGCAATATATCAATGTCTACCGGCATTTTTCCTTCTGCTTTTAAGAGAGCACTTATACATCCTATCTATAAAAATGGAGATAAAAACCTTCCGAACAACTACCGTCCGATATCCATACTCCCAGCTCTCTCAAAGGTATTGGAACGTATTATAAATATTCGTCTTAAGTCCTTTCTTGAATCCCTCTCTTTGCTCTCTCCTAACCAACACGGTTTTCGTTCCGGAAAATCTACAAATGGTGCCGTACATGCCCTTACAGACTTTATAGTAAGGAACCTAGATGCAGGAAACAAGTGCGTCGGCCTATTTTTGGATCTTGCAAAGGCCTTCGACACTGTATCAATACCCATTCTATTAAAAAAACTTGAGAATATGGGCATAAGGGGCAAACAACTTATACTTTTCGAGAGTTACCTTACAAATCGTACTCAATGTGTATCTATTAACAATAGACTTAGCTCTGATCTCCTTTTTCAGTATGGTGTACCCCAGAGAAGTATATTGGGTCCTACTCTCTTCCTTGTGTATATTAACGACCTCCTCTCACTCCAGATCCCACATTGTAAAATAGTCTCATATGCAGATGACACTGCCCTACTCTTTTCCGCTAAATCATGGCAGGAGACAAATCAGCACGCTCAATTCGGCCTGGACTCTGTCTTAAATTGGCTTCGTCTCAATCTTCTTACACTTAACGTACAAAAAACTCAACTTGTCAACTTCTCAATATACAATTCAGAATCAAAAAAACAAATCTTAGAGTCTCTCTCAATTTTTGCTCATTCTCATACAAATAATAGCAATTATCCCAACTGCACTTGTCCTCCTATACCTCCTTCTGATTCAATGAAATATTAAGGGATCATCATCGATCAAAACCTAAATTTTAAACCCCATGTTAATATCCTCTCTGGTAGAATTCGTAAATTAATATACATATTTAAAAAACTTCGTCATGTGGCTGACGCCAACATAGTTAAGATGGCTTATTTATCCCTGGGCCAGTCATTACTGACCTACTGCATATCCTCCTGGGGAGGCGCTTGTAAGACTGTTCTAATAAAACTCGAAAGAGCTCAGAGAGCCCTACTGAAGGTCTGCACGTTTAAGCCCTTTATGTACCCTACTATTTCCTAAATATTGTTTCTCAGCAGCATTCTAACATCCCTTACATTCCAAACAAATCCAAGCGTAGTAAACTTGTAGCTCCCTCTTCCCTCTTTTCCACACAATTTACTCACAGATTTTTCTGCTTCATAGGTCCATTTCTATATAACAAACTTCATTCAAAACTATCAATATTATCACTTCCTAGCTATACTTGTAAAAAAAACCCTATTTACGTTTTTGTTATCACTCAATTATGATGAAACAGAGCAACTGCTGATACCACTTAAATAACCTATATTTGTTAGATATAGTCTATTTATTATATAGTTATACTTATTTATTATAGCCCTAATTGCTGTTACTTATTATATTAAAATATAGATATATATACTTACTTATTTTCTGTAATTTGTAAGTGTTAAATTAGGCATACTCCTGCCTGTATTGATTTGTTTAGTTTTCACTCTTATATTAGAATGTAAGTTTAGTACCTAACTCTAAGTCATCCAATGTGAGAGCCTGGTGCACTGTAATACAGGTCAACCTTTTACAGTCGTCAGTCTCCAAATGCAATCACTGTAACAATAAATGTATTGTCCTAAATATTAAGCATGTTGGAGAAATAAATACTTATTTTTTTTTACTTTAAATCAGTATCTAATATAAATCGCGCCGACATAAAAAATACCGCTATCACGGCCATTCTGCAGAAGCGCTCGTCCTCTGGGCGCTGGAATTTCTTCATCTGTAAAAATAACGGAATTGATCAATGAAAGGTTTTAAAATTGATATTTTTTACTATAAATGCTTTTTTTGTGGCTATGAATGCTCTATTGGTGGCTGTAAGTGCTCTTTTGGTGACTGTAAAAGCTCTTTTGGTGGCTGTAAAAGCTCTTTTCGTGGCTGTAAAAGCTCTTTTCGTGGCTGTAAAAGCTTTTTTGGGTGGCTGTAAAAGCTCTTTTGGTGCCTGTAAAGGCTCTTTTGGTGGCTTTAAAAGCTCTTTTGGTGGCTATAAATGTAAGTTATTCCATGACTTTTGTAAGTATAGAAAATATCATATTACTCAAATTAAAAATGTACTATAATAAGTAAGATAGTTTTTACCACTGAATACTATTACTATTCGCTATCACGGTCATCGCTTGTCATAGTATCAATCAGGTTCTCATAGGTCTGACATGACATCATGTGAAACTATTGATGTTTTTCGATTTCCAGGTTTGATATTTATCAGCTCATATCTATCATTTTTACGGATTTTAAAAAGTTTGTAAGGATCGAGGAATCTTGGGCTGAGTTTTATTGTTAGACCATTGAGTATAAAACACAGTCATTTACTTTAAAGGGGATTATAGTTGCTGTTTTAATGTTAAATTGTTTTTGGTTGGTTGCAGCTTGTTCGGTCATTCTGTCTAAGATCGTCCCTATCAATGTTATTCTTTATAAGAGTTAGTTGTTGGATTAATGGTGAAGAGCATGATTTACGAATTAGTAGTTCAAGGGCGGAACATTCTGTTGCTTTTGATTTTGTTCTATTTATGGACAGTTTTATATCTCCTAATTTATGTATCCAACTTTTATTTTGATTTTGTGCAACCACTCCTAAGTAGTTTGGTCTGGATGCCACGGGCTATAGCATGATGTTCAATATTGCCTGACAGAAAATGTTTTGTGTTTTGACATAATTGCTGGTTTCCTATCTGAAATAATTCTATTAGGTGTCCCAAATAAATTGATAATTTCCTGGAGATTTTTAAGTATAAGGTTGTTACTTTTATCGCATAAGGTATCTATTATTACAAATTTGGTAAATGTGTCTATACAAACAAAAGCATAAGCTTCTTTTTATCGCATCCAGTCAGATTGCCCATCAGGTTTTATTAATGGGGTGAAGATTTATCTGTTGCCTACCTGACAACCCTTTCCCGATTTTGCAACTAAGGCAATTTTTGTAACTGCGTTCACTTTGTGAACAAGTGAACGCACTCGTTTGAATATTCTGGGGAACCAAAAATGCTTTCTTATTATTTTTTTGTGTTCGCTCCCATCCCGCATACACGAGAGTTTCGTGATTTTTTTTTAATTTGAAATAAGTGAATCTGGGACAACCGTACGCGTGATAGTATTACCTTCTTTGTTTTGAAAGAGATCATAAGCAGGTTTTGCTTAAGGTTGTATTTTTTATCGTAATCTTCTTTGTTTATAATAGTATGGCGTAGGACGATAAATGACAATGACAATGTCGACGTCACAAATTCAATCGAAAAAGAATTCACCTAAAGGAAAATTTCATCAGTTAGGTATGTCAGAACAAAATTGGCCTAGTGGTCTTGGCGTTGGGCTGTGAATCGAGAGACTACATTTTCACTGGGTATATAATATTGACGACAAAAATAAACTTGTACAATGGTACTACAGTGCACAGTTGTTTTGAACTACAGCTATTATAGATTAGGAGGTCACGACAAATTTGGTTACGATAAGGGATATGGCTGACTCTGGTTTTATAGAATAAAGAGCACCTCTCTGATGCTAAATATGTTGGTCTGCCTGCGTGGAGTGGTTGCGTTACTTAGATATGGCGCCTGAAAAGTTGGTTATCGTGACCAAAAAAAAATGATAAGGGATATGGCTGACTCTTGTTTCACAGGATTAAGAGCATCTCTCTGATGCCAAATATGTCGGTCTGCCTGCGTGAAGTGGTTGCGTTACTTAGATATGGCGCCTGAAAAGTTGGTTATCGTGACCAAAAAAAAATGATAAGGGATATGGCTGACTCTTGTTTCACAGGATGAAGAGCACCTCTCTGATGCTAAATATGTTGGTCTGCCTGCGTGAAGTGGTTGCGTTACTTAGATATGGCGCCTGAAAAGTTGGTTAGCGTGACCAATAAATGATAAGGTAAATGGCTGATTCTGGTTTCACATAATGAAGAGAACCTCTCTGATGCTAAATATGTCGATCTGCCTGCGTGAAGTGGTTGCGTAGCTAAAATATGTCGCTTGAAAAGTTGGTTATTGTAAACAAAAGAAAAAAATAATAACGTAAATAGCTGACTCTCGTGTCACAGAACAAAGAGTACCTCTCTGATACAAAATTTGTCGGTCTGCCAGCGAGAAATGGTTGTGTTGTGAAACTTAGATATGATGCCAAAAAATTTAGTTTTCGTGCGTGATGAAAAAATAATGATAAGGTAAATGGCTGACTCTAGTTTCATAGGGTGAAGAGTACTTCTCTGATGCTAAATATGTCAATCTGACTGTGTGAAGTGGTTGCGTTACTTAGATACAGTAGCGTGCGTTCATACAAACACATGAAATTGTCAACCCAGTGTCACCCTAATATTGATGCCGTAGTTCACAAATGTACTAACTACAAAATTTTCTATTTTTACTTTTTTAGTACCAGATAAATTAACTCTTTCTACCAAAAACATAGTGTTACAGTTGTACTTTTTAAGATTCCGGCGTTAACGGAATTATATTTTTATAAATTCAGTCTTTAAGTATTGACTGATTTTAACAAAATTTCAAAGTCTGGCGTATCATACGCATTTATAACATTTACACACGTGTTAAAGTTATGCAAGTGCATAATTTGTTACCGATTATTTAAAGGTGCCTTCACCGATTTGGAAAATTCTTTTATCGAAATCGGTTGTGTAGTTTAGGGGTGAAGTGTTTTTTAGTTTTGAAATTTTTTAATTATTTTCCTGTTAACATAATGAGGTTTAGTGCACAAATCGACTAAAGTTTATTTTACTATTTTTCAAATTAGACAACTATAATACCACAATTTTTGGATATAATGCGCAGTCAAAGGAACTCTTGAATAGACGTGAAATTATGTAATATACCATACCATACCCATATCTAAGTAACACTAGCACTTCACGTAGGCAGTCCGACAAAACAAACAAGACTTCACCGACAAATTTTGTATCAGAGAGGTACTCTTTGTTCTGTGACACCAGAGTCAGCTATTTACGTTATTATTTTTTCTTTTGTTCACGATAATCAACTTTTCAAGCGACATATCTAAGTAACGCAACCACTTCACGCAGGCAGACCAACATATTTAGCATCAGAGAGGTGCTCTTCATCCTGTGAAACCAGAATCAGCCATTTGCCTTATAATTTTCTTTTTTTGTCAAGGTAACTAACTTTTCAGGCACCCTACCTAAGTAACGCAATTACTTCACGCAGACAGATTGACATATATTTGGCATTAGAGCGGTGCTCTGCATTCTGTAAACCCAGAGTCAGCCATTTGCATTACCATTTTTTTGGTCACAATAACCAACATTTCAGGCATCATATCTAAGTTACGTAACCATTTCACGTAGGCAGACTGACATATTTAGCATTACAAAGGTGCTTTTCATCCTGTGAAACTAGAGTTAGTCAATTACGGTATAATTTTTTTATTCACGATAACCAACTTTTCAAGCGACATATCTAAGTTACGCAACCACTTCACGCAGGCAGACCAACATATTTAGCATCAGAGAGGTGCTCTTCATTCTGTGAAACCAGAATCAGCCATTTACCTTATAATTTTCTTTTTTTGTCCAGGTAACTAACTTTTCAGGCGCCCTATCTAAGTAACGCAACCACTTCACGCAGGCAGATTGACATATTTAGCATCAGAGAGGTGCTCTTCATTATGTGAAATCAGAATCAGCCATTTACCTTATCATTTATTGGTAACGCTAACCAACTTTTCAGGCGCCATATCTAAGTAACGCAACCACTTCACGCAGGCAGACCAACATATTTAGCATCAGAGAGGTGCTCTTCATTATGTGAAATCAGAATCAGCCATTTACCTTATCATTTATTGGTAACGCTAACCAACTTTTCAGGCGCCATATCTAAGTAACGCAACCACTTCACGCAGGCAGACCAACATATTTAGCATCAGAGAGGTGCTCTTCATCCTGTGAAACAAGAGTCAGCCATATCCCTTATCATTTTTTTTTGGTCACGATAACCAACTTTTCAGGCGCCATATCTAAGTAACGCAACCACTTCACGCAGGCAGACCGACATATTTGGTATCAGAGAGATGCTCTTAATCCTGTGAAACAAGAGTCAGCCATATCCCTTATCATTTTTTTTTGGTCACGATAACCAACTTTTCAGGCGCCATATCTAAGTAACGCAACCACTCCACGTAGGCAGACCAACATATTTAGCATCAGAGAGGTGCTCTTTATTCTATAAAACCAGAGTCAGCCATATCCCTTATCGTTACCAAATTTGTCGTGACCTCCCGTTCTATTAGTGGTAAGAATATTGTTAACGCATTTCAACCTAACCTGTTTGGTATAGACTTCCTAAAAATAAAAGAAGGTATTGCTTATCACATAAGTGCAACGTTCTGTAAGATTTTCTCGAAAACACTAAATTCGGCTACAATACCACATTGTTTAATTGTTTTTTTTTTTAATCCAGATTAAAATTGACTCGAGTAACGGGACCTTTTAAAGTTGTTTGAAGTCAGAAGCCAAACTTGTTTACTGTGTGTACACAGTGAACAAGTTTGGCATCAAATACTAACATGACCTAAACAACCTTCATCCTCTTAAATTATATCACCAACATAATTAATAAGGTATTAAACTCGCCATTATAGTGGTCATCACTGCCATCATTACTTCGTCATCAAATATGATATCGTCATCTTTATTAATGCCTTTTCATCATCACCGCCTTTTCATCATCAACTTTATCACCCACCCATTTTTAACATCATCATCATCATCAGCTCGTTATTAACGATGATAAAGCCGTCATCAACATCGACATCATCACGTCTTTTCATCATCATCATCAACCACCTTAAGTCCAATACTCAGCAAAGGAAAGGACTAGTTATCTCGCGGACTTTTCAAATCATGGAATGCTTAACAACTATCATCTTTGACAATTATTCACACGCCACAGTACAATACTGCAAATTCATAATTCACTATACTTAAAATAGACTCCACTTGCTAGGAATAGTAACCAGCTTCACTATCGGCTCCCTCCGATAGCGACTCTCTTGTACCACTTCAGTGACGATAACATCATGTTGCCTCTAAATTATACTACCAATATACCGGCTCCAACCGATACATCTCACTAAGCTTAGCAAACGTTACACACTTTTCGTAAAACTAGCGTACTCAAACTGATTTACCGCTTGAATAGTGGTCAAAAGACTATTAAAAGCAAAGCTCTAAGTTTAAAAGCCTGAAGTGAAGGATTTTTAATTAATTAACACTTTGCTCTAAAATCGTTAAGAAAATGAAAACTCACCAGATTATCGTAGCAATCCAGCAGACAAGGTTTTGGCACAGAAACACACATGAGATCTACTCGCTTCTTCACTTCACTAGAAATTTCCAACACTGCCGCTAGCTCCCATGTGGCAACACGTGGTTAACTGGACACCACATTGTAATTCACTTGTTAACACTTTACTTTAGTACGTCAAGAAATAACGATGATATTGGCTTCTGAACAAAGAGCAAACCATGCCTCACTACTTGTGGCATTCAACAGGATCTTCTTCCAATGTGAACTCCAGATCAAAATCTTTTCTTTGATGTGAGCTGCAGATTCACATCTCACTTCTGATGTTGGAGCAGGAGATGACCTACGCCGAGTTTACTAAAAGTGTGACGATAAGTAAGCGCTCCGCCTCGCGCTGTACCATGGATTCCAACCACATGTGTCTGAATACCCCTGGCCCACACAAGTATTGAATCTGTGTCCACCTGGGCTTATCGTCCAGCAAAACCAATTCCTCATCTATTACAACAATCACAATCAAAGAGTCATGGCCGAGCCCACAGCACACCACCAAAACAAGTTGAGTACAATGCGGCCGCTCGAACAAGATTGAGTATTTGTCGACCGTGCGACTCTTATATACGCCGTTCACAACAAGGCAGTAGTGGGGTTTATGTTTCGCAGCTCTTGTTTACAATTAACTGTACTGCCAGTGAAAAGGGATCTAAGTCAAAAAACGTGGTTTTGAGAAAATCGAGTACAAAGTTTCAAAAAATTCCTGCACGTTTTATACATCAGCTAGAAAATTTTTGATTAGTGATATTGATAGATAATTTAAAATTAAAGAAGTCTCTATGACTAAAACAATTTAAAATAAACTGATTTCAGAAATAATCGAAAAAAATTAGACACGAAAAAATATTCGTGTAAAATGCTATAAAATGACATGCAACTATTTACACATTTTGTATTTCGTTGGTGTCAAATGATACATCACCTTTATTTTTATAGTGTTTTGAAGTGTATAAGAAGATAATCAGGAAGTCCCAAAACAAAATTTACTTATTTCATGATCAGCTATTTTTACGTCAATTTTATTTTGAACAAAAGTCATAAAAATATTACATACATCAGTTTACACATTTTAGTATACCTTAATATTTTTGTGTATTGTGATATATATCAGATATTTAAGCGATCTAACTATGAAATGTTAAGGTGTATAATGATATAAGTATAAACATATTATTATGTAAAAGTAATGCCTGTGATATAGGGTCCAATCGCCGTCTACATTAAGGTATTCGAATCCCAAGCAAACCTCACCTAGGTCTCTGGTGCATCCTGATAAGCAAAATAGACGTGGTTCTGGTGATATCAACCCGTGCGCGGTGGGATCTGTTCGAAGTCTTTCCACTCTTGATTACTAAATTAGTTGCAAACAATTGGCCAAGTACGAGTCTGGCTACGCGCAGTGTAGTGTTCCGTAGTTACGAATGACATTCACGCGACTAAAATGTCTAAAAAACTAACTATCTATTGAATTTGTATACAATGTTCTTTTTTGAGTACATTTATAAGTTGGTAACCGATAACTTTTTGATTTGTAAACCCTACTAAGCTTTTATTGAAAAAACACTTTTCAAGCTTAAATTTTACCACTTTTTCATACTCATGCCGAATTACAGCTTACTAGTACTCGTAGGCTCTGAGTAGAACCGCGGATTAGCAGACAGAATTTGTTTACTATGGAAGCCTAAAAAGTCCCTAAGTGCCCCAGTCCCCCAGTCCAGAATAGAGAAGGGACCAAGACGACCGGAGGTCAGAAGAGCTCAGAATTCCCGAGCAAAACTGCCTAATCGTCAATTGTCCACACCAGATTCCAATCTGCTAAATATATGAATTCATGACATTATAATGTGCATATGCTAAGAATAGAAAAAAGACTTTGCAGAGATAGAAGATTTTTTGCGTTTAGCAGAAGCGTTTAGCAAGACAGGGGAATAGACTGAGGGAAAAGACGATAGTATATTTATTTTACAAGGAGAATACGGGAAAGACCCCGTGTGACTCCGGGTTAAAACAGGACCACTCCACCTCTGCCTGTAGATGTTGTACTAGGCATCGTAATTCGTAATAGAACTAAAGAAAAAAAAGCAATAAAAGCACGACCTTTGTAACACGGAGTTGACGTTTGCCAAGGAGCTGGTTGTAAAATAAAGCAAAATCCATAAAAAATTAAAACAGACCCCACAGCATTAGAGCTGATGATGCAACTAGTAGGCTGAGATGATATGGACTGAGAGGGAAAAAGGAAAATATGAGGTAGAATTTATCGTCGCTAATAAAAATTATTAAAAATATAACACAATTGAATTTATAAACTCGAAGGATTGCAGTGTGTTGGTAAATAATGACCAGACATAATAGTGATATAGGTAATGTAACATTCTTCGCCTACCTATAGTTTTCCTAACCCTCTCTATTCCATCTACCCTAAAGAAAACCTAAAGTTTCCGTTTAAATCAAACGCAATCATCCGTATGGCGGAATGTGATGTGATCGTCTATTATTATTTAAAGGACCCGTTGTGTAACGCAAATAACTAACGTAAAATAAAACATTCAAAATATTTACGTTAGAAAGAAAAGTAAGGGTTTTAAGTTAAATAAAGAAAATTACCACTTAGCTTTGGATCTGATCGAAGACCACAGTGAAGTAGGACCCGTTAGTACGACACCGCGAAGTTCCGCGACGATGCACCGTCGTCGACGTCGATCCATCACGTAACTCCGAACGCTCACGCCTCCGACGTTTCGATATCCCGCCGATCTCGCTCGCGCATGAAAACAGTTTTTCCGCAGTTTACTTTTGTACAGGACATATCCGAATGTATTTGTATTAAATATAAAATAACATACAATATAACGTTTTATATTTGTAAGGTTTTTCTTTTTTATTATTATTATTTGTTTAGTTTAATTTAGAGTATAATTTAGATTTTAATTTAGTTGTTAATTAAGAAGATTAAACTTTTGTTTTTGACATAAGATATAATATAAAATATGAGCTTTAAATTAGACAAACAACCAATTAATCTCCGGAGCTCTGGTTTGTAGAAAGCTGTATAGGAGGCGGACTATAAAAGTCTAGAATTCCTATAAAAAGGGGTCTCCCAACACACCTTATAACCCGTCCACGCATTAGTCAGTTCCAAGGCAGAATTGGATGGTACGATGGTCACGAGTACCTGACTAAGCGTCCAGCGACCAGACTAGTCGACCTTGTGACCTACAGACTAGACCCTAGAACCTATCATCCTATCCTATTCGTCTGCAGACGTTTTGTTTCCTATCTTTAGGGGCGGTTGATGTCCCTACTACTTTGCCTACGTAATTGTTTACAAACTAGCCGAAGCCCGCGACTTCGTTCGCGTGGACTTTATGTCTCTGGAAAATGCTCATCAGGCTGAACAACTTTTACTGAGGCGGCATTTTTATATCTCTTATAGTTTAGCTGGACCATTATGGTTCTGCATCAGGCGTTCCATTTTACAAAATCATTTATACCCTATATGTTTTTTTTTTTTATTTAAGTTTATTGCACACAATCTTATGATGGATTGATTACAATGGGTCAAACTTAATGCTAATGCATTATCTACCAGTTTGCCTTTGGGACATGTTGAGAAATTGAAACAGGGGTGCAAGTGTGGCAAGCCAACTTGTAATATTTTAATGAAATACAAAATAAAATTGTTAATAAAATAAAATACATATTATACTTTAAATAATACATAGCTAAATATATACTTATATATATATATAAATATAAGTATCCATGAATATATACATACATAAGATTATACATATAATACATACAAATATCTACATATTACAGCAGAGAGACTATTCCGATTCTAAATAAAATTTCTTTACCTGCATTTTAAAATAATCACGACAGTGTAATCTCGCAATGCTATCAGGTAGGGCATTCCAAAGCCGTACAGCCGTGACGGCAAAAGAATTAGAAAAGAATCCAGTACGGTGAGAAGGAATGTCAAGTTGCATTGTGTTAGAGGAGCGTAGATTTCTATCGTGAGTTGAGCTAAGGGGCTGAAATTTAGATGTCATATAACTGGGTGCAGATGGATTATAAATAATACCATGAAGATAACAGAGAATATGTAGATTTCTACGCTGTCTGATATTTAGCCATTTAAGCCGCGAACGATAAGAGGATATGTGGTCATACTTGCGAAGGCAAAATATGAATCTGATACAGTTGTTCAAGAGACGTTCAAGCTTACTAAGCTGTTCCTCAGTTATATCCAAATAACATACATCAGCATAGTCGATAATAGGGAGAATGAGAGATTGAGCCAGCATAATTTTTGTTGAGATAGGGAGAAAGTTTTTTAGGTTGTTAAGATAATGCATTGAGACAAAGACCTTTCGACTGACGTCCGCGAGGTGTGTAACCCAACTCAGTTTGTCATCAATAAATAAACCAAGATCCTTAACAGATGTTAAGAATGGAACAATTTTACAGTCATACTTAATTGGTGTCACAAAATCTAAATTTATTTGGGGTAACTGTCTTCTACTACCAACAATAATGGCTTGACATTTCTTCGGGTTAACTGAAATACCAAAACTATCAGACCATTGCAATATATTATTTAAGTTGTCATTGAGTATCTTTATGGCATCATTGATATCCGCAACATCAGTTTGAACATAAAGCTGCAAGTCATCGGCATAAAAATGGTAAGAGCATGTAAGAATATGGGAAAGTGTATTTATAAAAATTGCAAATAATATTGGAGATAGCACACCACCCTGTGGTACACCGGCAATGACATCCCTCCACTCCGACTCTGATTGCTCAGAACGGACACATTGTCGGCGTCCACGAAGATAAGATTCAAACCACCCGATTACTGAGGATGAAAGGTTAAAATATGATAATATTGCAAGAAGTATATCAGTGTCTACCGTGTTAAAAGCATTAGAGAAATCGATTAATACAATAACAGTAACCAAAGTCTTCTCCATACCATATCTTACATCGTCAGTGATCTTGATTAATGCGGTAGTGGTACTGTGTCCTTTTCTAAAACCTGATTGGAAGGGATCAAAGAGATTAAATTTGTGCATATAGTCCGTAAGTTGTTTTTGGACAGTGGCTTCTAAGACCTTTGAAAGGAAAGGTAAGATGGAAATTGGACGTACATCGTTCAAACATAAAGGGACGGAAACTTTAGGCAAAGGACGCACAAAAGCATTACGCCAAGCAGAAGGAAAAGCATGTTGGGACAGGCTAGCGTTGACAATGTGTGTGATTGCAGGAAGGGCATAATTCAAAACATGCATGATCATAGCTCTGCTTACATTATCGTACCCAACAGCATTCGAATGGATCGAACTGATTACCTTTCTAATGTAATCCTCAGTGACCGGTGTGAAGACAAAAACATCGGTATTCAGTGCAGGTAAGGCAGAAATAGAAGCAATGGTATTGAGTTTGAGCTTTGCCTCAATGGTTGTTACATTTGTAAAATGCTGGTTTAGATCATTTAAGCTGAAAGGGATATTAGCAACAGAATTCTTGTCCTTACCGATACCGATTGAATTTAGGAACTTCCATATATTGGAAGGTGAAGAATTTTCCAAGTTGTTAATGAAATATTGGCGTTTGGCATTTCTACACATTTGATTACACCGATTCCTTGCAGCCTTATAGTAGCTCCATTTTTCAGGAGATCTATCTTTTTTGTATTTGCGAAATGCGCGATCCCTTTTCCTCATTGCCATGCGTATACCATCTGTGATCCACGGAGCAGGAGGACGTCTTACTTTAATTTTACGTACTGGTGCGTGTGCATCATACAATGTCAGGACTATTTTATTAAATTGAGAGACTTTATCGTCAACTGTAGATGCACTATAAATTGGCGTCCAGTCTAAATTTGAAGCATCCTTCTGAAGTGCTACAGTGTCCATTCGTGAAAAACAGTGTAAGTTCAAAGTAACAGGTTTGGATTTCGGTGTTTTCAGTTTGTACGAAGCATAAATAAGGTCATGATGTGAAAAACATGGAGCAGGAAATTGACCATGGCTGGCTATAAGATTTTCTGAAGATGTGAGGATCAAGTCGATTAATGTGTCACCAAAACTAGTATGATGAGTGGTTCCAGAAGGAAGAATAGAAAGATTGACTGACTTGACAATATTAAGAAGTTTATTGGATCGAGTATCGTCTTTCAACAGACAAGTATTTATATCACCCATTATCAACTGATGCGTGTAATCGGCACAAACTGAATCGAGTACAGTTTCAAATTCAGTAAAATAATTTATTTCAGGAGGACAGTACACTACGCCTACCAACGTCTTAACACCATTTACTTTCAGTTCCAAAAAAATATATTCAGCAGATGCGCTGTATTGGGAGGGGGATTGAGATAAAATCCTATAGGGTATGGAACTTCGTAAATATATAGCTACACCTCCGGACCCCTTGCCAATCCGATCATTACGTATCAACACGAAGCCCGGGAGTGCAACACTAGTGGACGGGAGACTCGGTTTGAGCCAGCTTTCTGATACCAGAACAACACTTACGAGATCACACGAAAAAGCTTCAAGAAAGTCTGTGTAATGAGCTGGTATGCTTTGCGCATTTATATGGCACACATTCAGATTTTTAGCACATCCACTAAACGCTTCGCGAACCTTATCACCCACTGTCAACATTGGAGTATCCGAATTACAAGATTCAAAACTGGAATTACACCCTTCTGATGCTGTAGTAAAAGAAACATTAAAATTATTATCATCGTCTTGCTGCATACCAAATATATATATATATATATGTATAGGTACTTGTAAATAAATATATTTAAATATATAAGATAGGAATAAGAACAAGAATATACAGGTTTTAGTAGGTAATACTATTATCTAAATTACGAAAATGTCCTATTTATGTATGTCCTGCCGGCATAAAAGATTTATCTTGTTACTATTATGAATAAAAGGTTATGTACATATTATGGATAAAATGTTAAATACGAAACATACTTGTAATGCATGTAACCAAAAAAAAAAAAAACAAAACAAAAAAAGTAAATTAATAGTGTCAAGTGACAGTGACATATGACATTGACATTAGACACAAGCAAAACAAGCAGCACTATCAGAAAATATGAAATTGAACGGTACCTACATTACTCTCAATAAAATTGTGGACTTTAAAACAAAAGTGAAATTAAAATAAACTACCTACATAAATACGCCCACAATAGTGGTAGATAATGAAAAGTAAAAGGTACAAGGCACACAAGAGAAAAAGACACTACTTCAGCTTTGATGCCTGCGCCTGAGCCTGTCTTCTAGTTAGCGGGGCCGCTCCGGGTCTCTTGTCAGTCCCCGAGACATCTTCCGCTGAAGACCCGGCCTTCGATTGATGAGGCGCCGGTCGCATCACGCTTGTGGGCTTGCCTTGGTTGCTGCCTGGATACTTATCTGTCAAGGCAAGAAGCTGTGCCCTGGTAGTCACCTTCGCCCTGTCACCGGATGGAAGCTTAATATTGATGACTCCATCTGTGGTCCAGCATCGTTTCATACCAAAATGGGCCTTGGCCTCAGAAAACAATGTTTGTCGCAGTCGTGTCAGGAACTCCTTCAGAGTATGCGGAGTACCTTTGAGCATAGCCTTCTTATGCCACACAGTGTTCCTCAACTGAAGTGAGTGAAACCGCACCAACACAGGCCTGCTCCGCTCGCCCATCTGTCCCAGCCGATGACACAACTTGAGATCTTGAGGCCCAACATCTACTTGGAGTTTATCACTAAGAAGTTTGGCAACTATATCAACCAGGCATTCCTCTTTACTTTTCTGCAATGCCTGAGATCATAAGAGTCTTTCTGCGACTTTTCATGTCCAGTGAATCCACGGAATAAGTGAGAACACTAATTTGATGCTGGCAGAGTTTAAGTAAATTCAAGACCAAGTCCTTAAACGAAAGATATTCTTGATGAAGCTTGTGCAGGGTGACTTCTGGAGCATCTGTTGATGCAGTGAATCGGGACTCAAAATCCGCCATCTTCTTCGCCACAGTATCTTCTAGAGACCTCTGGGTGTCCAATACTTCTTGCAACTGTGTTTGTGTCATGTTTTTGTTTTCTTATAGTAATGAATGTAAAGTGAAAAGTAGTAGACCGGCAGGTAGGAGTAATTACTCAATTTATACCATTAGTTTAAGTTTAATTATAGTATATTAAAATTTAATTTTGTTTATTTAAACACAAGAACACTTATATTTTGATTTAATTTTAATTAAAATAGTAGGAGCTTTATATAACAGTGTTTCTTTTACGGCTACCCTCGGAGAAAAAAAAAAAAAAAAAAAAAAAAAAAAAAGCCCTGGCTTAATAGCTATATAACAAAAAAAGTTTCATTCGAATCCATCCAGTATTTCCGGAGATTAGCGTGTACAAACAGGCAAATAGACAAACAGACATACAGACAAACAGACAGACATTTTTTTAAAAATTCTTACTCTATTACTACGTCTCCAATGCCCCCAATATTTTTTTTTGGAAATATATTTAATGTACAGACACACTTTTTTTACTGTTTTTGTGATGTCCTGTTATTTATAAGGGGTCTAGGGTGAAATAATAACACCGATTTAAGGTACACTCTTGACTCCCGCGCACGTCTGCACTCAGTGGCTACCCAATGCGAACTGCCCCCACTACGTGCCCCGTGCGCGGTGTAAGTTATCTTTATTCAATACGTCACACCTCTTCCTTTTTAACAAATTTAGTTAATAATTTACATCACTAGAATAATTGTACCGTTTGCAGAATCAACAAAAACTTTATTTATAATATTCAATCATAATTACATTACTAGATCATTTATATAAATTTAAAATTAAGAAAATCTGCCAGTTGCAATCTGCAAATATATATTTTAATTACGTAGTCTCAGAACGATAAATATTCTGTATTTCTAATCACTTATATACTCCGTATCATCATTCTCTTCTAATTCCGTCTCATTCTCCGTAGGTTTTTCGGAATTTTGGATTTGCCATTCCCCTTCGACTTTCTTGAGGTGTATCACGTTCCTTCTATACTCGCGACCCGTTTCATCATTTCTAACGTTATACTCATTGCCACTTGAGCTCAGTACTGTGTGTGGTGTGGAGTTAAATGGCGCTGTCAATTTATTTTCTTTCATTAAATTTTTTACGTATACTCCTATTCCTATTTCATAATCAGTTGCTTTCCGTTTCCTGTCTTCATATATTTTCCTTTTGTCTTTCATGATTTTGTCTTTGTCTCTAATTTCTCCGTCTGTTTCAATCCTATTCTGCGTCAATAACGGTATTTTATCTCTAAATTTCCTGCAAAAGAAAAGTTCACCTGGGGTTTTACCAGTAGTACTATGTGGCGTGCTGTTGTACATCATTAAATAATCTAGAAGGTCTGATTGCCAGTCTGACTTGAGGCTTTGGCTTATTCGTAGTCTTTTAAGAATATCGCGGTTTTGACGTTCTACTTCACCATTTTCTTGGGGGGTGTAAGGTGTGGTACTCAGTATTTGGATACCTAATTCCCGGCAAAAATCTCTAAACTCTTGACTAACAAATTGTCTGCCATTGTCCGCCGTAATAGTTGTAGGAATTCCAAGCCTTGAAAACATCTCCCTTAGGACTTTTGCTGTATCATTTGCAGTAATTGATTTCATAGTTTTTATTTCCTTATATCTACTACTAGCAGTCCATCCCGGCTTCGCCCGTGGTACATACATAGCCTATGTCACTCAGGGATAACATACCTATCCAACAGTGAAAGAATTTTTAAAATCGATCCAGTAGTTTCGGAGCCTATTCAATACAATCAAACAAACAAATCTTTCCTCTTTATAATATTAGTGTAGATAGTAATCAATGACTACAAGCAGATAATGTCCCGAGGGAAGTGGACCCATAAAGTCTACTGCTACATCTTGCCGAGCTTGATGTGGAAGATCCCGTCTTTTTAAAGGCAAGGGTGGATTTCCAGCAGAAACCAGTGTACATCCCCGGCAGCTTTTGACTTTTGCTTCTGCATCTTTATCCATTTTGGCCCACCAGACTTTTGTACGCAACCGAGCTTTCACAGCCACAATACCTGGATGGCCTTCGTGCGCTGCCTCCAAAACCTGTATCCGTAGGCTCGTAGGAATTATGATTCTATCACCTCTCAGTAGTATACCGTTATGTGTCCAGAGTTCTGTTTGAAATGCGCGATAACTGATTATTCGAGGATCCCAAATGTTTGTATTTAAGGCTTCTTTAATTAGTATAATATCTTCATCTGCTTCCGAGGCTTCAATTAACATTTGCATGGGTATTGCATTCGGTCTCGAATATTCGACAAGTTGATTAATCTGCGATTCGTCTTCAAAAGGCTTGTTTGCAGTAGATTGACATAGCCTAGAAAACGGGTCTGCTATATTTGTTTTCCCTGGCTTGTATACTACAGAATAATTATAAGACTGTAATCGTAATACCCAACGCTCAATCCTCGCGCAAGGCTTTGATCGCGGTCCGAAAATTACCTCTAGAGGCTTGTGGTCGGTGATAAGATCAAAGGATTTTCTGCCATACAGGTAAACATGAAAATGCTCTACTGCCCATACTAAGGCCAAGGCCTCTTTTTCAGTTTGACAGTATCTTTTCTCAACGTCTGAGAGACTTCTATTCCCAAATGCAATAACTCGGGGTCCCCTACTGTCAATCTGTACTAGGACAGCACCTAGACCGACAGGACTAGCGTCTGCCAACACTTGTGTTTTGTCTTCGGGGTCATAATATCCTAATGTTTGTATATTTTGCAATTTTACTTTAAGCTCGTCAAAAGCTGCCTTTTGTTCACTTTGCCAATATGAAGTAATATCAGATTTTTGCCCTACTTTAAGAGTTAACATTTTCCTAATGGGTTCGGTAAGTGTTGAAAAGTTGGGAATCCATTTATTTACATAATTAAGCAAACCCAGGAAACTTTGGGTTTCTTCAATCGTTTTAGGTTCCCTAAAGGTTTCAACGCTTTTAACATACGAATCTAAGGGTTTAACCCCAGCCGCCGATAGCTCGTGGCCAAGGAATTGTACTACTTTCGCATTATAAATGCATTTTTTTTCATTAAGAGACACGTTGTAATTTTTTAGAACTTCCAGGACATGGGACAGCCTAGCCTGGTGTTCAGCTTCATCACAACCAAATACTATAATATCATCAATAAAATTTAGTGTCCCTTCACAAGGTAATAATATTTTTTCCAGAGTTTTTTGGAAAAGTTCTGGCGCACAAGAGATGCCAAACATTAGTCTTTTGTATCGGAAGAGACCTCGCGATGTAATAAATGTAGTAATATGCCTACTATCCTCACCAATTTCAAATTGATGGAACGCATCTTTGATGTCCAATTTTGAAAACACTTGTGCTTTTCTGAACTTGGGGAGAAGTTGGTCCATAGTAGGAAGGGGATAGTGCTCTCGGAGAATTGCTTTATTAGCAACTCTCATGTCCACGCACAGACGAACTTCTCCGTCACTTTTTAAGACCGGAACAATAGGTGATACCCACCGACAGGGTTTGTCAACAGGCTCAATAATGTCTAATTTTATTAACTCATCAATCCGTTGATTTACTTTTTCCTCTAAAGGCACTGGAATCCTACGGCATGGCTGACTTACTGGAGTAATTTTGTCGTCGATAGTGATATCAAGTACGATATCCTTGATTTTAGGGAAAGCTGTTATATTTTGTGGCTCACTTACCGAGTTAATATCTTGTCCTAGCTTGAGAACCTTGAGCTCAATAGCAGTTTCTCGACCAAGCAAGTCCCGGGTACCATTTTTAATGACATAAAATGTGCTTGATTTTTCTGTTGACCCTATTTTGACTACAGCCTGGAATGAACCCAGAACTGTTAGCGGTACATTACTCCTATATGCCATAAATATCTTGTCTGGATTTGCATCTTGGTCAGTAATCTGTACATTAGAATTCTTTAAATAATTCCAAGTTTTATCAGTCAATATTTTAGAACCACTCCCTGAATCAATTAATAATTCTACATTACTGACTCTACCTATGTCGCATTTAATTTTTTCGTCTCCACCCAGGTAGAAAATATAATTGATATTTGACCCTGAAGATGATGAAGAGTGTCCAGTCTTTTTATCGTCGTTGGATTTAGTCGAAGTTTTTGGGTCGAAACTTTGTTTACTTTTTTTGTTCGTTGTTGGTAGTTTACTTCCATTCATGTGAGTAGCTTTTCTTTTGTTGGCCCGTGTTCGGCAATGTGCCATAAAATGTCCAATATAACCGCATTTTGAACATTTTTTGTCTTTTGCGGGACACGATGGACTATCGCCGTTATGTTTATCACTGCCGCAACGGGAGCAACTATTTTTATTAGAACTATTGTAGTGTCGTGATTCAATTCTGTTAACTTGCGACGAAGGTTGTTGGGCCTTTCCGTCAAAGTCTGATAGTTGTCTTTGTACGGACTCTATTGCATTGGCCTCTGTTATTACTTTATCCAAGGTAACAGTGTCGCCTAAGGTAAGAATCTTTTTCTTGAGTTCCGTCGAATTACATTTCTCGGTGATTTGATCGATTAAATCGTCATCAGCATTTGCGAACTGGCATTTCCTGCTTTGCTGGCGCAGTCTGACTAGGAATTTGTCAAATTTTTCACCCTGCTCTTGCTTTAATAGACGAAATATGTGCCGTTCGTAAACCTTGCTCTGCTTTGGCTGGAAATACTCGTTAAGTTTATCAATCGCGGTTTGGTAAACATTAGTTTCATCTGCTGTACTACCGTCATCAATATGCGCACCCGGCGTATTGTAGTAAATTTCCTGTAAGGCTGTTCCTCCCATGTGCAGAAGTACAGCTCTTTTTTTTATCGGGGTATCTATATCCGCCGCAAGGAGATAAATCTCCAGAGCACGCTTCCACTGGTACCATCGTGAACCCAGTGACATTGGATCACCGTCGCATTGCAACGGTTCTATCGCAGGTAAATTATTGGACATTTTGTCAGGGGGACCTGGAACAATATCAGGTCATTTGTATTGCGCCCTTGGCGCTATCATAATTTGGTGTTTATTGTATTTCATTGTAAGTGAAAAACCATGTTCGTTGTTTGCTATGCGTATGATTAAGATAAATGTATACAATTATAATATAATAATTAAATGCACCAATTCATGATTTATAATTGGTGCCTCGAATATCTTTAAAATAGCACGGGCAATGAAAAGATGAGATTATTATATGTAAATTGATCGCTTGGTTTTTCACTTACGCCTTAAATGCACCTTGGCAAAATTACACCTTTGTACTCCTTGGTACTTTTTGTATCTTGTATATGACACATATACATATATGCTCCTTGGCAATATTGTGGTACCCTTTGGTACATTATCTTGTTTATTTTGCGAGTGTTTAATTTGTCAAGAAAGTAATGAAAACAACGACACGGTCATATTATTATGTAAGTAATATTATTTCATTAATTACTAAGTTCAATAAATATTTTCAGTTAAATTCATTAAATATTATTAACTACAATTAATGACTCACTTGACAGAATTAAGTTAAAAATAGTGCAGTTAATTCAATATATAAGTAGTCATAATAATCTGATTGAATTATTAAGAGTAACATTAAAATAGATAACCTCCTTTGATGAAGTTGGTTAAAAATATGGCTATAATAATATTTTCTTTTATGAATGCTTTAATACCCTTAATTTTTCCATTGGTTTAATAAGATATATATATAAAAGTGCAATGTACATAGGTATTTAATTGATAACCTCTTTATGAAGTTGGTTTAAAATAAGGCAGTAATTTATTTTAAATAAGTAAATTATCAAACCGATTAATACCCTTCTTTTTTTATGAGTTAAATATAATTGTGTACTCTCTTTTAGGCATATTCTTTATTTGTTTTAATACCTAAATACTAATAAGTAGGTAGTTTAATAATTATATTACGGCAGCGACGTTGCATAGCTCGTAATAAATAGGCGGACTATATTTATTGAATGATGGTTATGATGGAACTGTTGCGATATTGTCCATTAATATTGCACTTATGTGGAATTGTTACATTTAAGTACAACTTACATATTTGTTACTATTGTCGCGGTACAACACTAATGTTATTGATTATTGACTATGAATAATTGCACTATTTTTCTCACTTCAACACGTTAGAGGGACTTAGTAAGGTTTTTTGCACGTGGGTTCGTTATTTCCCTCTCTTTTTCTTTTATGACACCACTTATTTTTATTGATTTCCACTTACTTGAGGGCTCGTCGCCACGTGTGATGTCCTGTTATTTATAAGGGGTCTAGGGTGAAATAATAACACCGATTTAAGGTACACTCTTGACTCCCGCACGTCCGCACTCAGTGGCTACCCAATGCGAACTGCCCCCACTACGTGCCCCGTGCGCGGTGTAAGTTATCTTTATTCAATACGTCACAGTTTTATTATATGTATATAGATAGATATATAGATATAGATTATATCCTCCAAAATACAGTCAACTTTAATTTGCCCTAAAGCCAGCTTTCTGTGTGTGGCATTGTATCCACGTCGCGGCTACTCCGATCTAATGTCAATAGTATTATGCAGAATCTAAACTGTAAATGATTACAGCTATCATTCCCTTAAGATGTTTTGTTCCCAAACTTTCGCGCGATTGATTTCCTAGATTATCTAACTAAGTACTAATGTAATTATTCGCAGGTTATCATTCTTAGAATACAGTCGACTTTAATTTACCCTAAAGCCAGCTTTCTGTGTGTGGCATTGTACCCACGTCGCGGCTACTGCCGATCTAATGTCAATAGTATCTAAAGAATTCAAACTGTTAATAATTACAGCTATCCCCATAATAAAACTATAAAACTTCGACATTTATCCCTAGGTCTGCGGTTATTATAAACAGCTTTCAATCGCCCCTATGAATTAGTGTTGGTGGAGTTCATTTGTATGTCCTAGGCGTCAAACACATAACGTCCAGAATATTAATATAAAATATTAACTAATTTCAGTTGAGATAATGAGATTTAAAGTACGTCCCTATCAAATTCCTAAATTATATTATCACAGCGCTATCAATCAGACAACAAGTAGCTCACACATACATTTAGATTCTGGTGACAAAGCTAGACTAACAAAGGTGAATACATTTCTGCGACATTAATACCTCTGCGAGACGGAGCCTCGACTTTACGACCTCCCCTCACCTACAGTAGGTAAATAATAAATACAGACATGCAATTACAAATAAAATATATAAGTTAAATAAAGTTTATACAACCTGATGTGCTTAATTTTTTTTCGCGTCGCGTTTGCACTTTATTGATACGTGGATTTGAATTGACGCGGAGATCACTTGAATTTTTATTTATCATTTGTTTAAAACTTATCTCACGAGCTGACAACATTAAAATTAGGCAACAACTAATTTATTTAAGTATCTAACAAAAATACGAATTGTGACCCGTACGATTATATTTTTCTACCCCAGAGATATCTCAGTTTTTCCGAAAAAGCCGTACGACCTTGCGCGCGCGCATACCCATCCTCACTCTCGAGTTTTCTCCCCGAAAAAACCTTCCCTCCTATCTCAACCCCGCTAAAGCCACGCCTTTAAATCACAATCTCCACCCAGTAACCACTCAGAATTATTCTGTACTTGTCACACTAGTGATTAAATGTATATTCTGTCTCTCTCTCTCTCTCTCTCTCTAATTTAGCCAAATTCTGACACGACAAATATATGTCTTATTAATTAAAATAAAATTTATATATATAGTATTATTACGTTTATAACTATATATTTAGACTGTAGACAACAAGGTTGGTTACAGTAACCAACAACAACTAACCATCTTATTAACAAAGCTAACTTACGATGATCATCAAAATACATGGATATCTATGAATGAATGTTGACTAATTTTAAACAAATTTAAAGGATCAAAGATGTTAGGTATACGAAAATAAAAAAAGTATAAAAATGTCCCTATCACGTGTTGCTTGTGACTTATTATAATCATGTTTTATACAAATAGCCTAGGTGATGATGATGATAATGATGATGAATGTTAGTTTTTTTCAATTTGTAAATATAGACACACCAGTTACAATGACAACTAGAACAAATTCACACTTTGTTTATGGATTTGTATTGGTAGATGTATATAATGTATTATATTTTAAACATATTTTTTAATAAATACCTAATTGGTATATACTTATGATCTGTTTTTTTTAAATGTTCATATAATGTCTTTATTTATTAACGTTACAATCAACAGCATTTTTAACTTCGCTGTCTGTAAATAAAGAATAATAGTAAAACCATAGATTTGTTCATATAGGTATGACTGATGGAACATTTACGTTGTTAAAATCAATTTATATATAGGTATTACATTTCGAGCATTTTGAAGTTTATACATATAATAAAACGGTAAAAAAAGTATGTCTGTAAATTAAAAATATTTCCAAAAAAAATATTGGGGGCGATGGAGACATAGAAATAGGTATATTATTACTCTGTGGTAATATAGAAAGATTTTTTTAAATGTCTGTCTGTTTGTCCGTGTGTCTGTTAGTACACGCTAATCTCCGGAAATACTGGACCCTAACCTGTAACCCTTTTTTGTTATATAGCTGAGCCTGAGCAACATATAAGGTATAAATGATTTTGGAAAATGGAACACCTGATATCGAACTATAATGGTCCAGCTAAACTATAAGAAATATATATAAAAGCCTGCTGAGCATTTTTTAGAGATATAAAGTCCAAGCGAACGGAATCGTGGACTTCGGCTAGTCAATATTAAAGATTTTGTTTGCATTATTTTTGTAAAATAATTTGTTTTGGTAAGAATTTAGATATATAGTACCTAGGCGACTGAGCTTAGCTCGGTTATTACTATTTTTTGTAGTATTTCAAATAAATATACTCGTAAGTAGATAGATACTTATTTTTTAACTAAACTGATGGTTAAACACTTACATATTTTTGCTTACTTATATCATCATACACCATCTAGCAAATTTAGTAACTTTTGAACTTGTAGTATGTTTTTGATTCAATTCAACTTATATCAATTTGCACAATAATCAAAGCTGTAATTATGACTAGTGTCAATTGATTTATATAAAGTTGTATCACTAAACACCTATTTTGTCTTACTTATGTCGCAAGTTGAGTGTTTCTACTACAGATGAAGCGTTTTTCACCAAGGAATCCAACAAACATTTTACGTGTTTATAGAAATGAGCAAACTTAAATCAATATGCACGAATATCGACGTTCTAATTTTCCGTTGTGTAAAGTGTGATAATTAAAGTTAAATTAATTTACACTATTAAAACTGAAAAAATACTTCGGTTCATTTTGTTGTAAACGCATTTGTATTATAATACACGAAAATAAATTAACAAAACCCTGAAAAACGCCTACTTAGATTACTGTGCACCAACGCTAACTTTGGCATTTTAAGCCCTAGGACTATGGGAATAAGACAGAAAAATAGCAAAATTTTTTCTGATTCAGAATATGCAAAGATCTCAAAAGCGATCTAACTCGACTTAGATCCCTTTTCACTGGCAGTACTAGGCAGGTGCCGTTTTGCTGTGTAAAATATACACGTAATTACTATTATATCGACACATATTCAGATTAATAAACATCGTATTATGTCTCGGTGTAGTCAAATCAGCATCTAATATAAATCGCGCCGACATAAAAAATATCGCTATCATATATCAGTACTTATAAGAAAACACATAACTTCGATGCAGAGAAGATTTATAACATATGCTTCTACGAGCGCCCTTGCCGGTGCCTTGCCTATAAACGATATTTTTTTGGGAATACTATTTTTTGTATAAAAATTCAATATATATTTCAGTTTTGTATCCCATTTAGAATAGGACTTCTCCACCTTTTTCTGAGAATGACACAAAAGGCGACTGACGGACAAAGCTTAAAATCTCATACAAAAATGACATATTCAGAGAACTGACTGTGGATGTAGAGCGCTTCTAAAATTTTTCGCAGGAATACATTTCCAAAAGCACTCTTAGCGTCGCAATAGGCGTGGAGGTGGAAAAAGTAATCAAAATAGTGACAAAATTCTAGCCACATTGGCTATTACAATCTGCTCTAAAAGATAAGAAGCTATTGATAATTTATGAAATCAAAAGATGATAATTTGTCTATTTTATTATTCTTAAAATCTATATTAATTTTTACTCAAAACGAGTTTGAAACCTTTCGACCAAAAACTAACTTTTATAGATATCTATTTTTATGACATAAAGAGACGTCAATTGTTCGTCAAATGTAAACAAAAAACTTTCATATTGTCACGAGAGTGGGTTGGGGATAGGAAAGGAAACTCCAATCCTATGGAATAGTGCCTTTATTTACAACTCTAGGGTACTTACAGTTGTCACAGGTACGTACGCGGGAATGTCACGATAGTGCGTGGAAACGTCACTGCACTATCATGCGCGGAAATGTCACTGCACTGTCACACGCGTAAACGTCACTGTACTGTCACGCGCGGAAACGCCACTCGCGCGTATTTACTGCACTGAACTCTTCACTTCACTCACGTTTTACTCACTACTTCCACTTTTTACTTTTCTTCCCTTCCTTCTTCCTTCTTCCTTCTTCGGATTTTACTTCCAAACTAAACTGGCGTAGGCCGCGCCTTGTTCTGCTTATAATACCCCCCGGATTCGAACAATATCGCATCAAAGTTCTAAACTCAAGTCATAAATTTTCTTTTATCTTCTTTTATTTCTGGCCCGTTTTTTCATTCCAATTTAATCTAGAGTTATCTAGAAACTTCTTACAAAACTTCAAAAACACTATACATGACTGTGATTTGAACCTGGGGTCTATGGATTCACAGTCCAACACCAAGACTGCAAGGCCAATCGTGTGATGACGTGATTGACAAAATTTCCCTTTAGATGAATTCTCCTAGTTAGAATTTGTGACGTTGACATTGTCATTATCACTTATTGTCCTACGATATATTTAAATGACATGAATTTTTCCATTATGCACACTATATTGTGATTATAAATAATAAACTAGCTTTTCGGGCGCTGCGCGGGCTGCAAGCAGCCCGCGGTTTTTCGTGCGGCTGTTGAGGTGGGCTAAAGAACATGTCCAGTTGAGAAAATGGGTAAAAACTGCAGTCAGTAAAGGAAACATCAAAATGTGTGTGGGGGCGGCCATCTTGGATCGAAAATATGATTCCAGTTCGAAGTTCCGCGGGGTGTTTTACCCCCACATGCAAAATTTCAGACCCCTACGAAGTCCCAGTGAGACGTTATAAACGAAATAAGTTAAATTTTCTTAAATCTAGACGCCATATTGGATTCCAAAAAAAATATTGAATTTGGGTTTTTGGGGTCAAATTACATATAGATATCGATTTTCAGCCAAATCGCAAGCAGTTGACTTTCGGAGGCCATCTTGGATTTCCAAAAAAATAAAAATAAAAGACGCTGCGCTTTGTGATAGTGGCTCGGGCTTCACCCTCGCCCGCATCTCGCCCTTCGGGCTCGCATCACTCGGCCTGCGGCCTCGTGAATATTACTTGTAGGGGGGGTGTCAAAGGGGGGGGGGGAGGGGGAGCGAGGGCAAACTCGGCCTGCGGCCTCGCGGGGGCGCTTCGCCTTCAGCCGTCGGCCTCAGGCTTCGCCAAGTTACTTGGGGGGCCGTTTGTATGAAATTTGTATGGAGGGGAATTGTCCATGTATGGCGGCCATATTGAATTTCGAAAAAAAAAAACAAAAAACAAATGACGGTCGTCAAATTGCTTATAATCTTCTATATTATGGAAAAAAAATCACACTCCTAACCCCAACCGTTTTTGCAGGCCGTTACCCCTTCCACATCAGGTTCCTGCATATCTTCAAATGTCAGATTTTTCTGGTACTCACTGGAGCACTCTCTATACGACCATACATTAACCTAAACCCCTCCTACCCTGCAACCAGGGACGTGCATTACCGATTATTGCAGGATAAACTAATTGTGGGGCCTTTGCCCAGCAGTGGGACATAAAAAAACTCTCTGACTGAACTGACCCTATTAGTGTGTTAACATCCCGAGAGCCACATAAACGCGTCATATTGTTTAATACAATTAAATGTTCTTTTTAGCTTACCGCTTGTTTGAATGAAATCCAAAATAGGCTGGCATCGGCCATTTATGATTATTGCTCTTTTGTAATCAAAATTTAGCAATCAAACACCTGGCGCACAACTTTTACATGAAAAACTTTCCATTGCATTATTTTTTATTTAACTTTATTACAAATGTAATAGGCGGACTTAAAGCCATAGGCTTTATCTACCAGTCAACCCACTGGTGGTGCCGAGAATAAGTAGTCTTTAGAAGGAGGTGCAAAATACGTAATTTTGAAAGATTTACTAATATTTAGTAATATAAATAAAAACATATATTTAATAAATAAAATAATATCTATACAAATTATAAAACAGTAAAAAAAGTGTGTCTGTACATTAAATATATTACCAAAAAAAATATTGGGGGCGATAGAGATGTAGTAATAGAGTAAGAATTTAAAAAAAAATGTCTGTCTGTTTGTCTGTTTGTAAACGCTAATCTCGGGAAATACTGGACGGATTCGAATGAAACTTTTTTTGTTATATAGCTATTAAGCCTGGGCAACATATAGGGTATAAATAGTTTAGGAAAATGGAACGCCTGATGCAGAACCATAATAGTCCAGCTAAACTATAAGAGATATAAAAATGTCGCCTTAGTAAAAGTTGTTCAGCCTGATGAGCATTTTCCAGAGACATAAAGTCCACGCGAACGAAGTCGCGGGCTTCAGCTAGTATATCAATAAACTTACATTCAAAATATACATAGATAGATATAATTACCAATACATATACTACATATATATTATTTGTATTCTATCTGACAGTTCCTGAAGATAATGTGCACGCACTGCACTTTTAAACGCTACACGAGTGCGAGCCTTCTGGATCTTGATTGGAAGGGCGAAAGTGACCAACGCTTTACCGCTTGAACAGCAAACGAACGTTCAAAGAACCCACTCCGGTGAAATGGTATATCAAGACGGAGATTGCTAGAAGAGCGAAGATTTTTTGAATGAGTATCACTAAGAAGAATGAATTTTGATTTGAGATATGACGGAGTTTTTGGGTCAAAAAGAATGGAAAAGAGGGTTGTGAGAATATGCAGCCGGCGACGCTGACGAATAGGCAACCATTTTAGTTGAGTGCGGTAAGCAGACACATGGTCGTACTTACGAAGGCTATATATAAATCGAAGACAGTTATTTTGAAGTCTATCGAGTTTATTTAGGAGGTCACAATTCAAATCTGAGTAACACACATCACCATAGTCCAGAATAGATAGGATAAGAGTTTGAATGAGCATAGTTTTTAGTAAAAAAAAAAAAAATGTTTTTATGTTTATAGGGAGAAAATTTTTCAGTTTGTACAGGGAGCGCAATCCATTAGTGATCCTACAAGCAGTCTCAGAAACCTGCACATTCCAGGCGAAACTAGTATCTATGTGTAGGCCAAGGTCTTTCACGCTAGAACTAAATGGAATGATAGAGTTTTCATACGAAACTGGCGTTATGGTGCCATTGTCAATACGACTTAAGAGATGAGCGCTACCGATCAGTATAGCTTGACATTTGTTGGGGTTAACTGTTACTCCGAACCGCCGAGACCAGTCACTTATCACCTTCAAATCGGCATTTATTCTTTCTACGGCGCTGTCTACTTGACCGACTTCTGTCTGAGTATAAAGTTGCAAGTCGTCGGCGTAAAGATGATACGAGCACTGAAGTTCTTTTGTGATAAAATCTATAAAGATTTAAAACAGTAATGGAGAAGGAATCCCGCCTTGTGGTACACCAGTGTCAATGTTACTCCAACTGGAAGTACGTTCGTCGATACGAACTGACTGCTGACGACCACGAAGATATGTAGAAAACCAATCAACTACCGCAGGTGAAATGGAATGATGTGAGAGGATTGCTAAGAGGATGTCATGGTCGACGGTATTAAAAGCATTAGAAAAGTCCACTAAACCCAGCACAGTGAGTTTAGTATCCTCCATACCTGCTCTAATAACGTCGGTCACTTTAAGTAAAGCAGATACAGTGCTATGCCCAGGTCTAAAGCCAGATTGCAATGGATTCAACAGACCATTACCATGGAAAAATGAGGTGAGTTGCCTTTGAGCGCAAGCCTCGAGAACCTTGGACAAGAGCGGCAGAATTGAGATAGGACGAAAATGGCTGGGAAGGGAAGGATTAGAGATTTTGGGAAGAGGGCGAATATAGGCTTTACGACAAAGGGAAGGAAATTGGGATGTTGACAGTGAGTAATTTATAATGTGGGTAATGGCTGGTAAAATAATTTCTAGAATATTTTCTATCATGCGACGATTTATTTGGTCACAACCAACAGCCCTGGTTTTTATTGCCAAGAATATTTTTTTAACTGACTGACTGACTGGGGTAAATTGAAATTGAGAAATGTTGGGACTTGGAAGAGATTGAATGGAAGAAATTGTATTCAATTTCGTTAGGCAATCCAATGAAGTAGATGTGGAGAAATGTTTATTGATATCGTCTAACGTAATCGAAGGGGGGATGTCCAGAAATTCCAGAAATCAGCAGAAAACTTCCAGAAATCAGCAGCTGAAGATGAGGAGATAGTATCAGAGATTAAGCGGCGTTTAGCGTCTCGCATCATTCTGTTACACCGGTTTCTCGCAACCTTAAACAAAGCCCAGTTTTCATCAGAACGCTCCTTCCTAAACTTTTGAAATGCCCTATCCCTTCTACGCATGGCCATCCTAACACCACGTGTTATCCAAGGAGCTGGAGGCCTTTTAATTCTGACTTTCCTAATAGGAGCGTGCTGGTCGTACAAGTTAGTTAAAAGCCGAATAAAAATATCAACTTTTTCATCCACAGTTGCGACAGCCCATATGCTATCCCACCCCATTTTGGCAGCATCAGTTTTATCTAGATCCATTCTGGCAAAACTACAGAGATGCATTGTTTTGGGTACTATTTTAGGGGGTTTGAGATTGTACGAGCAATGGATGAGATCATGTCTAGAAAAACATGGGGCTGGATATTGGCCGTGCGAGACAACATGGTCCACAGATGAAGCAATGATTAGATCCAGCCAGGTGTCTTCAGTATCGGTATTTGTGTGAGTGGCATTTAATGGCAAGACCTTCAGATCAGCAGAATCCAGGATATGGTTTAGTTTCTGAGACCGAGACAAATCCCCTGCATCATTAGGATTGGTATTGATGTCACCCAAAATTATTTGATGTGTGTACTCAGACCCAAATGTATCTAGAGCAATTTCAAGATCTGAAAAATAAATAGTAGAAGGGGGACAATAGACAACACCGAGGACAGCCTTGGAACCCCTAATCTGAATTTCGAGGAAAATAAATTCCGCTGAGGCCGAATATTGACCAGAAGAAGCATTTAAGATTTTATAATTAATTTCCGAACGGAGGTATATGGCAACACCACCGCCACCTTTACCTACACGGTCATTTCTGATGAGTACAAAACCAGGCAATGGATAGGAAGTTGACAAGAGCTCTGGTTTCAACCACGTCTCAGAAATTAAAATGGCATGTACGTTAGCCTCAGCGAATACGTCCACGAACTCTGAGTAATGAGCCGGAAGGCTTTGGGCGTTTATGTGGCATATGTTAAGATGAGCAGTGTGACTCGAGAAGCAGCTTTTGACATAATCGCCGAGCGAAATAAACGAGGCGTTCACACTTTCATCACAGGAGTAATATTCTTCATCACCGGTGTGATATGACTATCAGATATACAATCGAATAGAATACAATATAATAATAAAATATATACCTATAAAATATATACCTAAAAAACATATATGCACGTAAATGGATATTCCTAGAATCTAAATTTCGTGACTTTAAAATTTCAATGCGCGGCACCACCCGCCAGTCAACCAATATTACACACATAATTATAACTATATAAGTAGCTACATACAAGATAGGTATATTGAATTTTAGTGCAAGTAATAAGAGAAGAAAAAAAAAGCAATATCGTACCTACCTAGCGTGTGTTCATCCTTGTTCAACTAAGTGCAAGGCTATTATCAACAAAAAATAAATAACTACCTTCGTAAAAGGAATCGTAATAAATAACAACATTATGACATTAGTAAACATTTAAGTATCCACATTAAAGCGGTAATAAAGTTTTTCTCCTAATTAAATTTAATATCGCAAACAAAACACAGTTCAGAGCAGATCGTAATCATTTGTAATGCAACAATGCAAATAATTATCATTGGACAAGAAATAATATCAAATATATACGACTAACACAAAAGTTTACGTAATTTCATTTTATCCTCGAACATCTTCCGCGTATTTAAATTGGTAGCGTAACACAAGCGAGAACCAATAACTTTCTATTTTTCATCACGGAATACTTTAGGGAACAAATGAAAAGGCTCGAAATCGATATCATTCCTTATTGGTCAAAAGTGAAAAGAACTAGCTTAAAGATAAGGGCCATTTTTGAAAATAAGCGTTTCACTAACCTAATGGTTTTTTCCATACAAAAATTAGCTTTGTTTATGACTGACGCGTTTTAAAAATGGCATGCATCAGCTCTTGTCTTAGATATTGGTTATGTGTGCGGAAATTTTGCGTGTGTGTGCGTCGATGAAATACGTAGACGATCAGACTACAGACGCAAATTCCTATCAGTGCACTGTGAATGTGTGTAAATCGAGACACTATGGAGAATTGTCTTCTAGGTAGCTGCCTAGAGTACTGCGTATATATATATACGTATACCTACCCTAAGTAAGCGAGTACGTAGCACACGTAGCCAGCATATTGCGCAATGGACAGGAAAGCGCGCGTTTATTTGAAAATAGGGCCTATTATAATTTATTAGGCATATATTAGGGAACCTCCGGGTAGACAATGTCTTTGAGTCTCTATGGAAAGCACGTGCCTGCCTGCAACAGGGTCAGTCAGTCAGTGGTAAATAAATAAATAATAAGTATATAGGGACAAATTACACTGATTGAGCTAGCCCCAAAGTAAGTTCGAGACTTGTGTTATGGGATACTAACTCAACGATACTATATTAAGATAAACATCCAAGACCCAAGACAATTTGAAAAAGGTCCTTTTCCAACTTGCCCTGACCGGGGATCGAACCCGGGACCTATGGGTGGCGGACCAGCATGGTGACTACTACGCCACGGAGGTTGTCGCGTTATTGCTCTAAAAGAAAACATAAAATACATAATTTGAACAGGTTTTTTTGCTGAAGTTCAAAAGAAAAAATATGAATGAGCAATGTGTGAGTCTAACTTAATCTACTTGTATAACGAGGTCGCAAACAGTCCATACTGCAGCACGATACCATCTTTCCAAGGTATGAAATGTTCACAATAATAGACAGATAGATAGATAGAAGATAATAAAAATCCAATTTTCGTGTGACACAATGTAAGCCAGGTTTACAAGACGCTTTCGGCGGCACGAGACAATAGCGAGACTGTCTCCGATCAGGCTGCTTGAAACAGGCAAATCTCAACCTAATTACATTGACATAATGATTATTGAATGTTGTCATCTGAGTTGTCGGTAAAAGTATCGCAAGTTTAATGGTTTTACCCCATCTCAAAAAATGCTTTCCGTACAATGATTTAGAATAAGTACAATTTCCGTGCATGTCTAACGCGCCTGAAGAAGTTTTCACTTCAAAAAAACTTATAAGTATACATTCGCAACACATTCAACGTACCTATTTCTTGTTTCAGCTTACGAAGTGGAGTATGATGACGTTCAGAAATGGTCGAAAATTGACATTGCTGTAGTTAAAGTAGAATCTCCATATCATTTTGGGGAACCTGATGAAAATTTTTGTGCATATATTCAGCCCATAGACATAAACTACGATCCAAAATATCAAAGAGCTAAAATTGACGCAATAGCATACGGGTCGAGTCTAGACTTAAAATTGCAAAAAGTACTTCCTCTATTTTTTTGATACTCTATCATTAATCTATATCTCCTTTAAGAATCACGGGTCTTTTCAACCTGGTCCTTGAGAGGCTTGCGTGGAGACCCAACACGCAGAGGCCTTTCGGAGAAGTTGATGTTATGTTACGCTCGCGCTAAAACCTATTCATTATTAATTTTTAGGGTTCCGTAGCCAAATGGCAAAAACGGAACCCTTATAGATTCGTCATGTCTGTCTGTCTGTCTGTCTGTCCGTCCGTATGTCACAGCCACTTTTTTCCGAAACTATAAGAACTATACTGTTGAAACTTGGTAAGTAGATGTATTCTGTGAACCGCATTAAGATTTTCACCCAAAAATAGAAAAAAAAACATAAATTTTGGGGTTCCCCATAATTAAAACGGAAATTTTAAAATTTTTTTTTCATCAATCCCATACCTGTGGGGTATCTATGAATAGGTCTTCAAAATGATATTGAGGTTTCTAATATAATTTTTTTCTAAACTGAATAGTTTACGCGGGAGACACTTCCAAGGTGGAAAAATGTGCCCCCCTGTAACTTCTAAAATAAGAGAATACTAAAACTAAAAAAATATATGATGCAAACTACTAGCGAAAATTGGTTTGAACGATATTTAGTGACTAGTTTTTTTTTAATACGTCTTAAATCATAAACCGCAAATTACCTTTCATTCAATCAACTCAAATGGAAAAATAGAAAAAAAAACATACAACAAGACTTGTATTATGTTACTTGCTGCTACGAAACCCTTCATGGGCGAGTCCGACTCGCACTTGGCCGCTTTTATTATGACCGAGCGAGCGAAGCGAGCAAGGTCTACAATTTAAGTCGGGGCGAAAAAAACATTGTTTGTATGTATCTATGTATGTTCCACAATAACTCTCGAACAGTTGAACTAATTTTGATGATATTAAGAATAAGTGTAGCAACTATTCATAGAATTTTTAAGTTCGTTTAGCATCAAAATTGGTTTAGCCGTTTCTGAGATAAACGCATTTTGGTGAAAATACTTATTGGTCTATAACTTCCGAACCGTTAATCAGATTGGGGTGAAACTTGTCATGTCACGAGATGGTATTACTATAGGTATTTAACCGAATAAAATATTTTTGGTCAATAAGCAATTCTTTGAGGAAAAGTAAACTCAAAGAAATTATTTCTATACGACATTATTAGCTTATGAGCGTTGTAGAAATGGATTAAATGAAACAGCACCATCTAGCGGATTCTTGAAGAATTAATAGGCATGTTATTTGGGGCATACCAAGATGTTATTAAACTGATTTTTTAACCACTACTGTTTGATTACTGATTAGTGACTGTATAATGCTGTCGTATAATGATGATGAATTGACTTTGGATTTTAAATTTACTATGTAACTTATTTAAGATTGCTAATATACCTATTTGCAGGCGAACCCGTGCCTTGAGTTCATTAAAATGACGATAACTTTTTTTAAGAGAGTGCCTCCGCTGCCGGTGTCAGCTCTTAAAAATATCACTATTGGGAACCGGCGGTTATACTGCCGGCAGCCGAGATTTAAAACACCGGCTGCCGGCGCCAACACTCAAAACTTGCCGTGAAGTGTAGGTTAGGTTCGTAAGGTTTCCTGTGACCAAAACACGAGCGAGCGAGCGAAACGAGCCAGCGGCTCAAGCTAAGGGCGTAAGTAACATACACACACAGATCGTGTTATACCAGCGCCGGCAGCCAATTCGGCAACCAGCGCCGGCAGCGGAGGCACTCGAACTACCCCGAACGCTTTAAGCGCTTGCACTCAATTCGTGAGCACTCTGTGGAGGTTCGAGAGGAAGAATCTTTACCAGAACACGGATTCCATTTCACCCATGATTGGATCGCGGAAGACTGGCCAAGTTTTATGCTCACGTACACAATTTTTATTGACACTTGCCTGGGCAGTAACTGTGCACAAATCCCAAGGACTTTGAATAAAGAGGTCGTAGATATTGGCCTTAAAGAGTTGGCGACCGGGTGTATAATCGTACATACGTTGCTCTTTCAAGTTCCAAACGTCTTACGGATATTGTATTTGATCCAGGTCTTGATATAATTTATTTGGAAAAAATTAAAAAAAATGAACTTAGCAGCTCAGAATAGACGAAGAAAGAAGGTTGGAAAAACTAAAAAAAAAAACAGTTTTACTGGATATTAAAATTCATTTTAATCTGGGGGCACGGGAGTGCCCCCGCCAAGACGAGCCAAGCGGAGCGCAAGGGCACTACCTACCTTTTCTTGAAATGTTTCGTCGTTTTTTTGAACTCTGATAACTTTGGTTTAAATAATGCTAAATAGCTGAAAATTTCGAGATATAATGACATTTATACAATTATTAAACACACAAAGTTTGAATGTCGTAGCTATTATACTTTAGATTTTATTAATGTCTGAAAACCCCCGATTTTTTACTGATTCACTCACTAACTCACTTACTGATCATCAAAATTCGGTAAGCTAATATTACTACAAAAACAACTAAAATATTTAAAAACCAAACCTAACCTAACCTATCCCTTCGGAATAGGAGGTGGAAGTTTGTAGACGTGTGGCTTGGCCGTTTTATTTCACACACGATAAACGAATGCCTATGAAATCTTCGTAGACGGTACCAAAACGGCCAAGCATCACGTTCTGACTAAAATGTAGAGTATTATTTTATTTTTTTATGTTATAAGTCGGCAAACGAGCAAGCGAGCCTCCTGATGGTAAAAGGTCATCGCTGCCCATGGACACATACAACACCGGAGGTGCCGTCTATGCGTTGCCGGCCTTTTAGAGTCCTATTAACACACCTTTTGAAGAACCCCATGTTGTAGCGCAAAGGAAACACCTCAGCTGGAAGCTTATTCCACATCTGACACGTCCTGGGGAAAAATGAACGTGATGCCCTAGTGGTTTTTGGATACCAGGCGTCTAAGATATGGGGGTGAGCTCTCTCTCTGTGACGCGAGGTGCGGTGGTAAAATCGTGACGGTGGCACCAAATCGAAAAGTTCCTCAGAACACTCCCCGTTGTAGAGACGATAGAACATACATAAAGAGCCCACGTCTCTCCGGTGTCTTAGTGTTTCTAATCTGTCTGTAAGTTTGGGATCGTCGACAATACGAACAGCCCGACGTTGGATCGAGTCAAGTGGAAGGAGTTGGTATTCTGGTGCTCCAGCCCAGAGAAACGAGCAGTACTCCATGTGTGGTCGGACTTGGGCTTTGTAAAGTAAAAGCCTGTGACCCGGTGTAAAGTACTTCTTCACTCTGTTGAGCACACCAGACGCCAGTTTGGCCTTATTCTCCAAATGACCCCGGTATTGGACTTCGCTCGATATTTCGACACCTAGGATCCCAATACTTTTAGAGATCGTTAGGGGAGTGTTCTGAAATTGAGGCGCTACAGTAAAAGGGGTTTTCTTGGCAGAAAATGCGCAAACTTGTGTCTTAGAACGATTAAAGGAGACTAAATTCTCACCACCGCATTCGGAGACTTTCTCGAGGGTGGAATCAATCTTAGACACAAGCTTAGTTCTGCTCTCTGCAACGGTTGCTGGGGTCATTTTCGCACGACCATTGTAATGTGCATCGCTCGTACTGTCATCCGTGTTACGGGATTGTCCTATATGAAGACCGCTGACCTGTTATATCGTTGCACACGGCACTGATGCTTAGAATCGCACAAGTGAAGTAAAGCGCCGACGCAGCAGCACGTGCAAGCCTCGACGCCCGCACGGTCACCGGACGCCTCGGCCACTTGGGCTTCACACTTCGACCCATGCACTTCAATTGTAATTAGTCGTAGTTCTATTTTTAGATTCATTTGTAATTTCTTTATTTCAATAAATTAGTCTTTTAAATTTTGTTTTTTTTTGAG
Source organism: Acrobasis consociella (assembly GCA_963555685.1). Taxonomy (NCBI): domain Eukaryota; kingdom Metazoa; phylum Arthropoda; class Insecta; order Lepidoptera; family Pyralidae; genus Acrobasis; species Acrobasis consociella. The sequence goes on from OY743127.1 coordinate 7,790,652, forward strand.
ACCTCCGACTCGCTGGACCATAATTGGCGCAGTCTTGGTAGTAGGCTCGAGCTAGGAGTGCGCGATCGCGATCAAGATTTCCGCAAGAATTCAGCCCGGGTCCCGCGTGACTAGCTGGTTCTCGAACCTTCGTCGAGCTGAGGGCGGAGGAGATATCCAATCTTCGATATCACTCAAGAAGGGCCAGGTATCGAGAAATGATACTGTAAGTACGCTACAATTTATTCGTGGTGTTGCTTTCCTTATTTCCTAATATCCTAGTGTAGTAATTTTCCAAATTTTTCACCCTCGTAAATCATCTCGTAGCTCTGCGTCTAGGCAGGCTAGGGACACCTTTATTGATAGTAATAGAGATTTAGATTCATCAAATTTAGAAATTAATAGCGTAAGGATGGGTCCAGAACAAGAACAGGCACCATTAGGGAACCCGTCCACTATTCGCCAGGTTGAACCTGACACCATAATTAAGGCCCTTCGATTGGCGCCTGACTTTGATGGTAACCCCCACACACTGCCGCGATTCATTCAATTATGTGACCAGATTGTAGGAGCCTATTGGACGGAGGGTAACCACCTTACCAATTTATTCCTTATTAACGGAATACTAAATAAAATAAAAGGAAATGCTGCAATGACTATAAATGCAAATGGTATTCCATCCGATTGGTTAGGTATTAGAAACCATCTTATCAATAACTTTAGTGACCAAAGAGATGAGACCACTCTGTACAACGATCTAGCTATGCAAACCCAAGGTAATAGCTCCCCACAAGAGTTCTACGATAGGTGTCAGACACTATTTAGCACCATTATGACGTTTGTCACCTTACACGAGGACATTCCCACGACTGTGACTGCTAAGAGGGACCTGTATAAAAAATTGACAATGCAAACTTTTGTTCGTGGACTGAAAGAACCCTTGGGATCTCGTATAAGGTGCATGCGCCCAGAGAACATGGAGAAAGCATTGGAGTTTGTCCAGGAGGAATTGAATACTATGTACTTGCAACAACGTAATGAAGGACTGCCTAAAAATCTGCAAGGGCCATCCGCCCCTAAACCTGTGCAGACACCAATGCAAACGCCACAATCTCAACAACCTCAGATACCTAAACCTTTCACCTTTGGTCCTATGGCACAATTTATACCTCGTCAAAACTTCAACATTCATCAACCTAAACCTAACGCACAATTCCAAAATAATCAAATCACACCTCGCATGCCTACTCTCACCCAACAGATGCAGCACCACCTCGAAACTATAATGCAAGTAGTAATATGTTCAGATTATATACCAACTCGAAATTTTAATTTTAATAATAACACAGGTTCCCGCCCTATGAGCGGAGTTAATCATTTCACACCTAAAGTACTACCTCCAAGTGGTCACGACTGGACCAAGCATGGCAATCCGCCTCCCACAAATTATTTTAAATCTCGAGATGTTAATATGAACGAATGCTATGCTTATGAACCTGATTATAATTACTACCCCGTGTACTATGAACCAGAACCTTACTATGACTATAATAGCTGTAACTACGCGGAACCTACTGATTACGACAATATTAATTATAACATGTTCAATGAAAACATTTATGTTGGGCAAGGACCAAGCGTATCGGAAGAAGTAAACTATAGTGGACAAACAGATAATTTACCCCAACCCTCGTCCAGCCAAGCCGAGGATTTTCAGATAGGCAGCCTTATAAAAAAGTTAAAATAGAGGTCAATCTGCAGACGCAACGGCAATTACCCTACGTGCAGATTACCGAACCCCCTCTTAAGCTCTTATTGGACACTGGTGCAAACCAATCTTTTCTCAGCCCCGATGCAGCAAAGAAATACTACCCCCATCTGCAATTAAATTATGATCCTTTCCAAATAACTAATATACACGGCACTTCTAAGAGCGATTATTCCATAACAATACCGTGTTTCCAGGAATTCAACTGTACTAATGACATTACATTATTCCTATACAATTTTCACGATTTCTTCGATGGACTGATAGGGTTAGATTTGCTCACCCAATGGGAAGCTAAATTGGACCTTAAAGACTTAACAATAGTTACTAGCAACGCGTCCAACCCTATTAAAATGTATAACTCGCGCAACGTTAACCTTTATGAAGACATCATCCCCGCTAAGTCCTCTAAGTTACTTCGACTTCCTATCAACGTTAGTGATGGTGATGCTTACATACCTGAACAAGTATTGTGTAACTGTCTAATCCACGAATGTATAACCTCCGTTAAGAACAATCGCGGCGTGATAGAAATTGAAAACCCATCCGATCATGATGTGATATTATCCTTAGACAGACCTGCGAATGCTGAACTATTTAATATTGATAGTGCTAGTATAGAACAGCAGCCCATGTCTAAGCGAACTGAGGAGGTTCTATCACGGCTACGTACAGACCACCTTAACCCTGAAGAGAAAGCTAATTTGACCCAGCTTTGCTCTCAGTACTCTGACATATTTTACTTAGATGATGAACCTTTGACATTTACTAATAAAGTTAGGCACTGCATAAAAACCACAGACGAAATACCTATATACACTAAAAGTTATAGATACCCCTTCATACATCGGCGCGAAGTCCAGGAACAAATACAAAAGATGCTAGACCAAGAGATAATACGACCTTCAGAATCTGCATGGAGCTCCCCTATTTGGGTAGTCCCAAAAAAATTGGATGCTTCTGGCAAACAAAAATGGCGAATAGTAGTAGATTTTCGCAAATTAAATGAAAAAACAATTGATGATAACTACCCAATCCCTAACATCAACGATGTATTGGATAAATTGGGGAAATATCAATATTTTACAACCCTTGACCTTGCATCTGGGTTCTATCAATGCGAAATGCACCCTCAAGATATACCCAAAACAGCATTTAACGTAGAACATGGGCATTTCGAGTTCCTGAGAATGCCAATGGGACTGAAAAATGCACCCTCTACCTTTCAGAGGGTAATGGATATATGTCTAGTTTATTTGGACGACATCGTCGTATTCAGCACTTCCTTGCAGGAGCACATTGTTAACCTGGAAAAGGTATTTCAAAGGCTTCGAGAATCAAACTTTAAGATTCAGATGAATAAATCTGAGTTCTTGAAGCTTGAAACTGCATATCTTGGACACGTGATAACCCGTGAAGGCATAAAACCCAATCCAGATAAAAATTTCAGCAATAGTTAAATACCCCATCCCAAAAACAACAAAAGAAATAAAAACAATTTATAGGACTTCTCGGTTATTACCGAAAATTCATACCGGATTTTGACCGTATCACTAAGCCAATGACACACTGTCTTAAGAAAGGCCAAAGAATATCATTAGACAATCCTGCCTACGTCAAATGTTTCGAGACATGTAAGAACTTACTGACAAATGACCCCATACTTAAGTACTATGACTTTGAGAAAGAATTCATACTGACTACTGACGCAAGTAACTTCGCAATCGGAGCTATATTATCTTAAGGGCCCATAGGTTCCGACAAACCTATATCCTACGCATCTCGTACTCTTAACACCAGCGAGACCAACTATAGCACAATAGAAAAAGAGTTGCTAGCTATAGTTTGGGCCACTAAATATTTCAGACCATACTTGTTTGGCAGAAAGTTTAAAGTTATAACAGACCATAAACCACTTCAGTGGCTAATGAGTCTGCGTGAACCCAACTCACGCCTTACATGATGGAAACTGAAATTAAGTGAGTACGATTTCAATGTCATATACAAAAAGGGTAAAAGCAATACCAACGCAGACGCCCTCTCCAGAGTAGAAATCCACAATTAGGAATTAGACCAATTACTAGACGACTTACAATCCATAATAGGTAACCCATCAGAAAAACCACAGACGTTACAGGGCTCTACAACAGCCACAGTGCATACTAGTGAAGAGAATCCGATCTTAGAAGTTCCCATTACCGACGAACCCCTGAATAAATTCCATCGGCAGCTCGTTATAACTATCGTAGGTGACGTAAAGAAGCGGCCTGTCGTAACCAAACCGTTTGACACACACACTCGCGTTTCAGTACAAATTTCGGAATCGAATTTAGAACAAGAAGTTATTAATATAATCAAAGAATATGTTAACCCAAAAGTTAAAACTGGCATGTTACTAAAACCCCCAGTTGCAATGTATTCGGTCATACCAGTCATCCAAAATAATTTCAAAAATTCATCCATGAATCTTGTACTTTGTAAAAGTGAAATAGAGAACGTCAAAGAATATTTAAGGCAACAGGAGATAATCAACAAATATCACAATGGAAAAACTAACCATCGTGGTATTAATGAATGTTTCCTGTCCCTTTCTCATCGCTATTTCTGGCCCAAGATGAAAGAACACATTGCAAAATTTACATCATTTTTCTAACTACAAGTATTTATTGTTATACAACTCTTGTGTGGGGTCGACAGAGTGCATGAGGATAGGCTTACAAGTACCTACTCTCTCTCAGTATCTTCTAACGTATTGGAAGAAAAAAATTTAAAATTTTGAATACAAGAATTTTTCGGGGTCCAGTTTTGCCCCCATTAGAAATAAATAATTTGAAATTAAACGGAGATATTATTAAAATTTTGTCTCATTTAGCCCTAGATAACCCTTCAAAATATTTTATGAACTACTGAGAACGTGAAACTTTTCTTAGCCTTTTTTCGCAAATATGAAAAGAAAAGCTTCATTCACGTTCTTACTTTAAACTGTATAATACCGTAGTTCATAAAATAGTTTGAAGGGTTATCTAGAGCCGTATGAGACAAAAATATGCGGGCAAGCAAAATATGACAGAAACCCCATTAGGCCACAGTTTAATCTTGTTCCCCCTGTGTCTAAACCTTTTGAAGTAGTCCATATGGATCTATTCACTGCCCAGAACGAAAAATATTTAACTTTCATTGACGTATTTTCAAAATACGCACAAGCATACATCCTTAGGGATGGTACAGCACTCAGTATCCTACAAGGGCTCCTAACATTCTGCACCCATCGCGGACTTCCGTTAACAATAGTCACCGATCAAGGCCCTGAATTTAATAACCAAATGTTTTCAGAGTTCATTAGGTTACACAAAATAACACACCACAAGACCTTAGCCCATACACCTAGCGATAACGGCAATATAGAACGATTCCATTCCACCCTTCTCGAACACCTACGTATTCTTAGCCTACAAAGGAAAACAGAGCCCATTGTTAATCTGATGCCTTATGCACTCATAGCTTACAATAGTTCTGTACATAGTTTTACAAAATGTCGACCATATGATCTTATAAATGGCCATTTCAACCCTCGAGATCCCATAGACATTGACATCACCGGACATCTAATGGAACAGTATCTACAGACACATAAAGACCGAATGAAGACAGTGTATGAATTAATACACGAATCTACCTCCGCTGAACGCGAGGCCATTATAGAGAACCGAAATAAAAATCGCGAACCGGAAATAGAATACCAACCCCAACAACAAGTTTTTATAACAAACCCATCAGCCAGAAGGCAAAAGATAGCCCCAAGATACTGTATTAGCGGATTTGCCGATCCATATTTATACAACCAAAAAACGCGGCCCAATTGCAAAAGCTAGACTGAAAAGAATTCCCAAATCTGCAAAATTGTTGCAGGTTACTTCTAACTCTGACCCTGACCCGAGCGCAAGAAGTTCAAGTTGACAGCCTAGAAGACGGACCTGGACTCTTACCCTTCAAACTGGGACCTACTAGACTAGTAACACATGACCACTCCTTTCTACAATACATTGAGCTTAGTAATATAGGCAATCATATTGAGCTAGTTAAACACAAAATCGTAGAACTAAAAGTTAAATTACCTAACGACACTTATTTGAAACCCAGATAGAGTACTTAAGTGATAAACTAAATAAAACCGCATACGAACTAGATAGTTTAGGACCCCATCGTCTACGGAGAGGTCTCATAGATGGTCTAGGCTCTATGATAAAAAGTATAACAGGAAACCTAGATTATACAGATGCCGTTAACTATAATAAAGCCATCGAAACTCTTAAAACCAACCAAAAGAAATTAGTTAGTAATTATAACACCCATATTAGCTTAAATAAAGAATGGATGGCTCATCATGCAAGTGTTTTAGTTAGTCTAGTAGAAAATCAAAAGAACCTAACCATACCTTGAATATGCTACTGGACGATGAAATCCATAGGAATAATAATCTAATTAAGTACGCTAAGTTAGCTCAACTTCTATCGATTATCACTAATAATATAGATGAATTCTCAAATGAATTGCGTAGAATAGAAGATATCCTAGCCTTCACTCGCACATCAAGTGTTCATCACTCGATGTTGAGAGTCGATATCCTAGGTAAGCTTATTAGAAAACTTAAGGAATTATATAGTAACGAACAATTATTAGACATAGATTTAAGAGATTATTATAACGTCATACACGCAGGTTCGTATTATATGAATAGGCAAATAGTTATAGTTCTCAAGTTCCCAATACTTTCAACAGAAACCTATGATCTATATAAATTACCCATAGTACCCAATCAATGTAACCGAATCCTAATACCCCCTCATCCCTTACTAGCAACCAACGGTAAAGAGTACATGTACATAGAGGCAGAATGCCCGAAGATACAATCTCGATACCTATGTCAACCAACAACATACCAGCAGATTAGATCGGTTCCTGACTGCATCCAGACACTCATCGCCAAACAATCTATCGACGACTCCTGCCAGCAGATAACTGTTACGCTTACAAGGGAAACGCTGCAAAAGCTGGATGACAGACATTACATCATAACTCTTCCACGGCCAACCAAAGTGCGATTAACATGCGAGCGAGATGTATACCGAATCCTGTACAAACAGATGATTTTACCATTTACAATTCTCAAGATCGCGTCGAAGGACAACCCGTCAAAATACTCAATATCCCGGACAACCCTGAGCTACACATCATCCCATCTCAGCCAGCGATAAGTCTTAACTCCATCGATTTGAAGATGCTTCGAAATATTCAAGATAGAATTTTATCCCAGAAGACCATGGAACTGGACGAAGTAAATACACCATCCCTGTACCACACTACAGTACCATTATACGTGTTTCTGAGTATCGTAGCAATCACAGCTACAGCTATAATATGCCGCAGATATATGAAACAAAGACAGATTCCCGCTACCACCAACGATATCCCAAAGACCGAAGAAACTTCCAGATCCACAACTATATACAGCATCCCGAGTCCGGCAAACAGAATACCGAACGCAACATTTTCGTTAAAAAACCTAAAATAGTTGCGTTTCTAAGGGTGGAGGTGTTACGGGATTGTCCTATATGAAGACCGCTGACCTGTCATATCTTCGTTAGAATCGCACAAGTGAAGTAAAGCGCCGACGCAGCAGCACGTGCAAGCCTCGACGCCCGCGCGGTCACCGAACGCCTCGGCCACTTGGGCTTCACACTTCGACCCATGCACTTCAATTGTAATTAGTCGTAGTTCTATTTTTAGATTCATTTGTAATTTCTTTATTTCAATAAATTAGTCTTTTAAATTTTGGTTTTTTTTTGAGACCTCCGACTCGCTGGACCATAATTTCCGCATAACAATGAATGTTACCAGAAAGTAACATGTCATTGATATGCAGAAGGAACAAAGTAGGGGATAACACAGAACCCTGGGGAACGCCAGCATTGATTAGCATAGTTTCAGAGCATAGGCCGTCTACAACGACTTGTATGCTACGCCCAGATAAGAAGCTGGCGATCCAAGTGCATAACCCTTCGGACAGCCCATAGGATGGTAACTTCGATAGAAGTGCCTTATGCCAAACCCGATCGAAGGCCTGGGTGATGTCTATGTGATGTGTATGTGAAGTTAGGCCTGGTAAAGTAAGGGCGCATAGATCAAGAATCTTGGCTCTACATAAGATCTGACCACTTTTTTTTTCATAAATTTTGATTAAGGTGTAGTGTAGAGCGTGTAGTCTTTAGAACTTGGCTTTATACGAGATCTGATAACTTTTTCACAGGGTAAGCTATGTAGACTCGTCTTGGCATTATTTTTGTATGAAAATGTTTTTGGTGGGATTCTATTTTGGTATAATAATCGCGAGGTCTACGTTCGCAGCGAACCACTAGTTAAAATAAAATTTAGAAAAAAAATATTTTTTACCGTATCTAGCTCCCATACTTGTAAAATGGGAGATTTTTTTTTCCATGACTAACATATCGTGTGAGTTATCGTTGAAAAGGTCTCAAATATATTGTTTGTTTGTTTAAACTCTTTATTGCACATTAAATATAACTACTTAAGATACAAATCGGAGTGGAAAAATATATTATCGGAGGTCAAAACTCACTTTGGGTTGCTGCACCATCCTAGTAAGTAAGTAAGATACAAATCATATTCATTAAATATAAAATGTACAACGCCAACAAGGAATTTCTTCCAGCCAACCAAGCATCTAAAAAAAACAGGAAGGAAGCATCTGGGTAGTCGTGCAACAAAAACCTAACAATAATAAATACTTAACACTTATTATAAACTAATATAAATACCAATAATACCTATACAAAAAACGTATAAATACGTATACATATACATACATTTAAAACAATAATGGAAGGAAAAATAGAAGGAAAGAGAGGAGTAGGAAAACCCAGAAGAAAATTTATAGACCAAATGAAAGAAAAATTAAACGTGAAAACACATAAAGAGGTTAAGAACTTAGCGGAAGGAAGAGAGACATGGAAAGCACTCCACCGACAAGAGCCCAGCTTTTAAATATAAGAAGAAGAAGAGAAGATACATACATAAATATAAATTGCTCAATTGTCTGAAGAATCGGAGTAAAATTTTCCAACATGAGATTTAAGAGAATAAGCAGAGAATGCCACAGAAGTAAATTCCACAATTGTGCCGCATGCACAGTAAACGGCTTGGAGAATGGGGTTGTTAATGGCTATCAATTTCGCAAAAAGAGAACTTGTCATGAAGATATTTTGGAAAGGAAGATTTATAAAGTACGTTAAATAGCAATGAAAGGTTAGGTACGTTGCGGCGATGTCTGAGTGGTATCCAGTGAAGCTCTTAAACATGGTCGAACTTGCGAAGACCGACTATATAACGAATAGCTTGATTTTGCAGCCGTAGAACGGCTGCAAAATCAAGCTATTCAAAATACATGTCTAATTGTTCTTCGGTAACATCTAGAAAGCCACATCGGCATAGTCAAAAATAATCATAGAAATGAGGAGAGACTGGGCAAGAAGAATCTTAGTTTCGGTAGGTAAAAAGTTCTGTGACCTACGAAGCGAATGTAAGGAAGCATACATTACATCTTACGGCTAATCTAATTAATGTGAGGCATCCAAGACAGGGTCTGGTCCTAGATGCTCCCCCAGTCTGAATAACTGTCATTGAGTTTGACCAATTTTTTGCGTCCCGTCAGGTAAGAGCAAAACCAAACAAGAGAGTTAGAAGAAAAATTTAAAGAACGTAACATTTCAATAAATATGGTATATATAGTATTGAAAGTACTAGTGAAGTCTAAAAGAACAAGGATGGTGAGCTCTTTACCATCAATATTCTAATGACTATCATGTATGATTTAGACGAGCGTAGAAGTTGTACTATTTATTACTAGTTTTAAAACCTGATTGAAAAGGACTCAATAAGCTATAACGTGAGATGTGACTAGTTAATTGTTGATTAACATGAAGTTCTATAATTTTAGATAACAACGAGAGGATAAAAATGGGACGTAGATGGGAAGGACAAGATGGGTTGGGTTTTTTAGGAAGTGGAATTATGTGGCCATATTTCCGCAAGCTTGGGAACACATCAATGGAAAGGGAATTGTTTATATATAATATTTTTAGGGTTAAATCATATTTACAGAAATATTGTCATTGCCAAAAGCTTTTGACTTGATTGATTTAATGTATCATTTAATGTAAGCACAACTGTGGAGAATCACAAGCAGGTCGATCAGCCAGACGGGCCAAGGTGGCCTCCTTCATCCCAGGAGAAAAACGAGTAGGAGAATCCCAAAATATTTGTTTAACTCATTAACATCCATTAGATTCTCATTCTGGGATCTTTGTTTGCCTAGCCCCAATCCTTTTAAGAAATTCCAAAGTTTATGCGGGGGGCAGCTCTCCACATTATCTCTCATATACTTGCGCTTGGCCTCACGAATGTTTTGTTACATAGGTTAGAATCGATTCTCGTCTGACGGGCACTGACGCATTCTTAATTTAGCTCTATCCCTCCTTGCCATAAGAATGCTTTAATATCGGAGGAGAGCCATGGGGCTGGTTGATGCTTAATCCGTATGGAGCGTAATGGCGCATGTTTGTTAAAGAGACCTAAAATAATGTCATTTAAATGACTAACTTTTGCGTCTACATCAGAAGCAGCCAAGACAGAACTCCAATCGGAAGCAGATAAATCAGCTTTGAAGCGCTCTTCATCTATGGCCTTAAGGTTACGAACTAACACCAATCTACGTTGGCGCTGAGGAGAACGCAATATAAAAGAGGCATAAATAAGGTCATGAGCTGAATAGCCTACTGCGTTAAATTGACCATGTTTAGCAACTAGACTTTGAGAGGATGTGATAATTAAATCAAAAAGAGAAGGAGGGCCATTATGAGGGAAATGTGTAGCACTGAGAGAAAGGATATGAAGATCCAGAGATTGAATAAGAGAAAGAAGAGAAGAAAACCGAGAGTCTTTTTTAATGAGACAGGTGTTGAAACAGGTGTTGTATCCTTGTAAATTCCATTTTATTTTTTATATTAGGTTTTATAGTACAAATTTTCGTAAGAGTCAAGTGTCTTCCTCCCCCCTAGCAGATAAAGGAGATGGGGGGGGGACACTTGACTTTAACAAAAATAAGGACACGTAAAAAATTCACGGCAGTGGTATGAATAACGAAAATTAAAGAAAAAAGCAGTAGCACTCCAGGAGTGCTGACAGAAGTGAAAACTCGAACAATAATTGTCAGGAGTCAGGACTCTCGTAGCGGTAATATTTAAAATGTATGTCACCAACTGTGACGCCACAATCCTTAGTTATGATAAGTATATAATATGTTCCTTGTATTTAGTTGCGCGTGCTTTCTTCGCCACATTCTTCAATAACTAAGGTATTGTATTTGGTATATAATATATACTGCTTGAATTTTATTGCTTTCGCTCTTACGTCTTCTATCTGGATTGATATTTGTGAACAGCTGTTAATATTAGCATTAAATCTCATCAATTCTTTCATACATTTATCGATTGTTCGTCATTTTCTGGACATAGGAAATATGCTTCGTCTACTTCCTGACATGGCTGTGTAAGCGACATGAATTTTAAACCTTTTACTAAAAGGTAAGGAGATTTAGGAATTATAATAACGGTTTGTTTAAGGTAGGGATTATATATAGGTAAAGGATACAATTTAAAATAGGTATACTGTTCTGTACCAACGAGTGAAACCTCTAAGAGAAATACAATTTTTTTTTAATTTAATATAGGCTTTTATAACAATAGAGCTTTCTATCTTAACTAAATTATAGGATACAGGTTTATGTATTAGTCTATCTGTTTTATTTATTTTTTCTAACTATTTTAATAATTCGTTAGATTCTATTATAGACTGGTGTAAAGTTCATATTTTACTAAAAGCTAGAGCTGTTTCAATTTCATTTAATTTAATATATATTGTTTGAAAATTATGAATGTACATATGGTATATAGTTATAATTTGTGATTGGATTGACTGCTTATTTTCTTTAGTCTGTAATGTCTTTAAATTATCTTCAATTTTTTAAGCCTTTTACTTAACTGTATAAAATTGTAATTTACATTTTTTTAAGTTTGTTAACATTATCAAATCCTATTACATTATCTTCTAAATCCATATATAATAAACTTAAATTTAAAGTCTACAATTGTCCAGGTATCATGCTCTATCAAGGCTGTACCTTCTTTTATGGCAAGCAGACCAGGATTGTTGTCAATGCATTGGAGCTGAAGGCCCTGGCTGGTCTTCATCAGAATCAGCATCATCAGAACGGACCTGTGGGGGACGTTTGATGTTTTTAATTGGTGTCCTAGTTATTCTAGAACCTATTTTTACGGAAATCATATTACGATCTGGTTTACTACAAATTGTCGCCTTTTTATAACGTGGTTTATCCTTTCCTTTTCTTACATTTATATCTTTTACATAAACTATTTCTCCTATTTGGAATTCTAGATTAGTCTCGCCTTCTCTTTTCTTTCTTTCTTTATTTTTTATCTCTATCATTTTATTGGATATGTATTTATACAGAAATTAAGTACGCTTAGCATGATCTTTAAGTAGTTCACTAACATATTGTTTTTCATAATCTATATCAAAAATACTGTTACATGAGGTATGTCCGAACACTACTTCAAAAAGTGTGAGGCCAGTGACTGTAGTAGAATGTATAGTATGACTAGCTGACCCGGCAGACTTCGTACTGCCAAATATAGCCTGTCAAAATGTACGTTTGTATGGAAAAAAAGAAAAGGGCTGTTTTTAGGGTTTTTCCGGCAATTATTCGATTTTTTATCGCCGTAAAAACCATCTTTGAATTTCAACGAACATTTAAAAAAAAGAATTGGCCAAATTGGTCCAGGCGTTGTTGAGTTATGCGCTTACCAACACATTTTTTGATTCATTTTTATATTATAGATTATAGGACATTATGGAATATGACATAATAGAAGCTACATCTGTACATTTTTGTTCATAGTTTGCTAGACGATATATCTCTATTAAGGTAGAGAGAAATCTCTCTATCATCCCGGTAGAGTTAGGGTTATTAGGTGTAGTAATATGTAAGTCTATTTTATATAGAGTCATGATCAAATTCCTTTATTAATGTATTATTAAATTCTAGTCCAGGATCACTGGTTATTTTACGTGGGGTTCCATATATAGAAAAATAATAAATTAAAGCTCTAACTACTTCTGGTGTTGATCTGTTTTCTACTTTAATAGCTTGACCTAGCTTGCTGAATGCATCTACTATGGCAAGATAATATACATGATCTATGATGAAAAGATCTATAAACAATTCTTGAAAAGGAGCACTTTGGGTTTGAGTTAATTGTAATTTGGGTTTAATTGGCTTTCTGTCATATTTAAAACTAAGTTACATTTAAAAACCAATGATGCCAGTATTGTCAGTAGAGAGATTGCAATCAAAAAAGGTATTTACCACGGAGATTCTTTGAGCCCCATGTGGTTCTGTCTGGCCTTGAATCCCTTATCATTTATACTTAATAAGCAAAACAAAGGCTATCGCTTAAAACCTAATAATCCACAGACTGCATTATCCCATCTAATTTATATGGATGATATTAAATTATACACTAGCAACAAAAAAGACATGAAACAACTTATTGACATTACATCCAAAGAACTGTGACTAGAATTATGGGTTTTTCGTCCTATAGATACTTTGTTCATCACTTTTTATTTTACAATTTGTATTAAAATAGTTTTTAAGTCTTTATGTATAAGCGCAGATACACACACTCACTCTACTCCACACTCACTCATTTCACACACACACAAACACTTTATTGAATGCACCTCTACAAAAAGCTATTCTAATTATTCTCTAGCACTCACTTTCCTTAGTCTCGTACTAAGCGTCGAAATAAAAATAACCCTTTATCGTAACTTTAAAGCGGAAAATAGGTTTTACGTTGTACTTGTTAAATATTAGATCAATCCTAAACATAATATGGACTGGAACTTAAGTTCCAGTCTAGACTCTCTGTCTATTTCAGAGAGTTTTACCTGTGACATAGAAAATATTAGTAAACAATTCAAAAATAACAAGTACAACCTAAAAATCCTATCTCAGAATATTCGTAGTATTTCATACAACTGGAACAATTTTACAACTTTACTTGCGCGTTCACGAATAGATTGGGACTTTATTGTGTTAACTGAATGTTTCCTACCATCAACAAAAAATGTTCTTATACTGGATAACTACAACTTTACTACCTCAGCTTCCTCATCGCACCTCACAAAGAATGAAGGGGTAGTAGTTTATTTTAAAAAATCCCTTAAGGTTAAAATAGAACAAACTTTAATATTGGATGCAAATTGCGTTTTGATACATTTAAATACAGATACGTGTCTAATTGGTATTTATCGACCTCCTTACCACTTTAAGGCTACTAACTTTATAAATTCACTACACTTACTTCTTAGCAAGTTATCTCATTTTAAAAACATAATTATAATAGGAAATATTAATCTCAGCATCTGTCCTGAAAAGTTTGATGAACGCGCAAACGATTATCTAAATATGCTTGCAAGTAATTCCATTATGCCTGGTCATACACTACTTAAGCGAGAAAAAGCTTGTTTAGACCATATCATGATTAAAACTAAATGTCAACCTCAATGCTGCGTCATAGAATCATCAATACTGATCATGAAAGTATAGCTCTTAATATTAATCTCAAACCTAAATTTTCCATCCAGCAAGAAATAGCACTATGAGAGTTACTGATTATGACGGATTGGATGGTGCAATAGCACTTATTGACTTCTCTCCTATTTATAAAATGACAGATCTTAATGTCGCCACCAATTATCTCATAACCTCTTTGCAGAAAGCTATTTCTACTAATGAAAAAATTAAAAAAATCTCGTCTAGAAAAAAAATACTTAAACCCTGGATCACTAATGGATTACTCAATTGTATGAAAAATAGAGACCATCTACATAAAAAACTAAAACGAGACCCTAATAACTCAACCTTAGAATGCACCTATAAAAGATACAGAAACTTCTGTAATCTTATCTTAAAAAGAGTTAAGAGAGAATATGAAAGGAATTTGATTAAAGAAGCGGGAAATTCACATAAAAAACTATGGAACGCAATAAGTAAAGTTACAGAAGTTGGTGGCAAAACCGACCATTCCTCTAATCTACTATCTCCCCTATCACCTCAAGAGAGTATTAATAATGTTAATAGTTTTTTTGCTAACATAGGAAGTAATTTAGCAAGCAAGGTAGGCCCCAAAAAAGCCACAAATACAAAAACCCAACATACTAACCCACGTCTCAACTCTTTTGTTATATTACCTACTGACGAGGAAGAGGTTAGAGGCACGATCATGTCACTTAAATCTGACTCTGCTGCAGGGATCGATAATATACCCAGTCGATTGCTTAAAAGGTATGTGGATTTCCTAACTCCACCGATTACATATTTATGTAATCTTATTTTTACCACTGGTGTCTTTCCACTGGCATTAAAAGTTGCCTTAATAAAACCCATTCATAAAAGTGGAGACAGAGACCGTGTCGACAATTATAGACCCATTTCGCTTCTGCCTGCATTATCAAAGGTTGTTGAGCGTCTACTCAATAATCGTCTAGTAAATTATCTTGAGGAAAATAATATCTTAGCAATTTCCCAATTCGGCGAGTAATTTAGGCGAGGTAAATCCACTGACGATGCAGTGCACGAACTCACGGACCTACTTGTTTGTAATATAGATTCGGGTAAGAAAAACATCGGCATGTTTTTGGATTTTGCAAAGGCCTTCGACACGATCTCTGTCCCTCTTATGCTTGAAAAACTAGAAGCCATAGGGGTGAGAGGAGCGCCTTTGGCACTTTTCTCAGATTTCCTTAGTAACAGACACCAGAGGGTAAAGATTGATGATCTGATATCTGACGAACTCCCTATAACTCATGGCGTGCCACAAGGCAGTATATTGGACCCGACGTTATTTCTTGTCTATATAAACGATCTCTGCCAACTAAAAATCCCAGACTGCAATATTTTTACATTTGCTGATGACACTGCATTAGTCTTCTCCGGTAAAACATGGGATGAGGTGTATCATAATGCCCAAATTGGTTTCGATATTGTTTCTACTTGGATTAATAATAACTTGCTGACGTTAAACATATCGAAAACCAAATATATGTTTTTCGCCCTGAATAAAAGTCAATGGCCTACTAATTGCTCTATTACTGCTCACACATGCACACAAAATGATTCTCACTGTACCTGTCAAATTCTTACAACAAGTGGATACTGTAAAATACCTAGGAGTAACAATTGACACCGCGCTTACCTTTGAACCCCATCTACAAGCGCTAGCTACAAGACTGCGCAAACTGATCTACATCTTCAAAAACTTACGACATGTAGCTGATCGTAAAATAGTGAGAATGGTGTACCAATCCCTATGCCAATCAATAATTAGTTATTGCATAACTACATGGGGTGGAGCTGCTAAAACAAAAATTATTGAAGTTGAGCGTGCGCAGCGTGCTATCCTAAAGGTCAGTGCATTTCTTCACTTCCGTCACCCCACCTTTGAATTATATCAAAAGTGGGATGTTCTTACTGTTAGGCAAATGTTTGTCTATTCTATAATTCGCAGAATGCACTCCCAGGGCGGGTACAGACCGAGTCTCTTTGCTGGCAAAAGAAGGAACACTACCGTCTGTTCCATTAAAAAATGTAAAGGTTTTGCAAAAAGGTTCTACTACTTTTTGGGAGCATATCTCTATAACATGGCCAATGAATTATTAAATATTTATCATCTGAGTAGAAACCCATGCAAAAAAACTCTTACCAAGTGGCTACTAACCCTCGACTACGACTCTACAGAAAATTTACTCAAAATAATGTCCTAAAATATGAGGCCTTTGCTCAGCAGTGTGACACATGATGGCTCAAAAGAATCATAAAAAATAATGATCCCACAAATTTGGTCCCTGTAACTCTCAAATCCCTAATCCAAAGTTTTACATTTTGCATTCTATCATTTTGTGACGCTATTTACGGCTACAAACTCTGACATATACACATATACACAAACACATTCAAGTTCACACACACCAAACGTCTCACCACACTGCCTCGCTTGAAGCATATATCTTTTTTTGTTTTTTTGTAATATTATTCTATTGTAACGAAGTTCCTTATCCTTATATTAAACTCACTGTACCGTTATTCGAAGCCTATATAATGAGAGAGGCACTAATTCCGGTTCTAGTACTAGTCATGACTTCCGGTCTAGGTCCACGCCAGCTCGCCATTTCCGCTTCCCACTATGCTCCCATCCCCACTACGCGACACTAGCGCCACCTAGGCAGTTGGGTTTTGTAACCCAGTTTATTCGTGGCGTTTTTGATTCCGTTCGAGACAGTTACCTAATATGCAACGCATATTCAAACCGCCTCACCGGTACTAGCCAAAAAACTTCAGGAGGGAAAAAAAGTGGTAATATTAACGGAAAAGCGCTGTGCGTCACCAGTTGTAAATAAAATTTTAAGGTTATCTGAGGTAACAAATTAAATGTTCACGTGGTTAAACCGTAAGTAATTTGAACCATAATATTTTCTCCAGTATTTTCCGGTCATAATTTTTCTACATTTTAACTGTGTTACAGTTTATAGATAGTAAATAATTTATTGCTATCTCAAGAGTATTTTATTCCTTTCTAGATTTGGTTACGTCGGTATCTAACTACCTACGTATATTTTTTTACTACGTTTGGCAATCAGATCTATTGCTAAATTTAAAATGTAATTTTCTTTTGTACTTTTCTCAGTGTTATTGACCTTACAGGGACGGTAATCCCTTAAGTTTAAGCCTTTTCAGAGTGAATAACCAATTAAAGTGATTGAAGTGCGAAATTGAGCTAACTTCTCAGGAAAAGAAAAACCGTAAGTAACCGCATGCTTAAACTTATGCACAAGTGACGTAATCGCCATTTGGGCGTGGCCTTCACGAACGGAATTGTTTTAAACCATGCACTTGCAACGTGGCCATATAGAGATATGTTTTTCTGATATTTCGTGGTCGTTTTTCAACTGGGACTAACTATTAGTTGATAGTTTTAAAGTAGGAAGCAGCTACGCTGCCAATACAAGTACTTCTGTTCATTCCTGATAATCATTACTATACATACTTTTTAACAGTTTATCGAAATGTACACAACCCTACAGGGTTTACTAGCTATAAATATAATAATTCCAGATTTGATGATAATATGAATTTGCAGGTGCTTCTAACGCTTTCTTACAGCAAGGAACTACCGATGTGCCAAAGCTGAAAATAGTTATTGCTTGCTGCCCCGCCGAGTGTAGTGACAAACGTTATCATACCGGAACTCCTGCCCCGCAGGTTTCCTATCGTATTGATTTACGACAACACCTGGAATCGCACTGCAGCCCTACCAAGCAAACGTAATCATACTGGAACTCCTGCTCCGCAGGTTTCCTATCGTATTGATTTACGACAACACCTGGAATCGCACTGCTGCCCTGCCAAGCGACGCGACAAACGTAATCATACTGGAACTCCTGCTCCGCAGGTTTCCTATCGCATTGATTTACGACAACACCTGGAATCGCACTGCTGCCCCGCCAAGCGACGCGGCAAACGTAATCATATTGGAACTCCTGCCCCGCAAGTTTCCTATTGTATTGATTTACGACAACACCTGGAATTGCATTGCTGCCCGCCGAGCGGCGCGACAAACGTAATCATACTGGAACTCCTGCTCCGCAGGTTTCCTATCGTATTGATCTAAGGCAACACCCGGAATCGCACTGCTGCCCTGCCAAGCGACGCGACAAACGTAATCATACTGGAACTCCTGCTCCGCAGGTTTCCAATGGTATTGATTTACGACAACAACTGGAATTGCATTGCTGCCCGTCGAGCGGCGTAACAAACGTAATCATACTGGAACTCCTGCTCCGCAGGTTTCCTATCACATTGATTTACGATAACACCTCGAATCGCATTGCTGCCCCACTAAGCGACGCGACATACGTAAGTAATCACACCAGAACTCATGCTCCGCAGGTTTCCTATCGTATTGTTTTACGATAACACCTGGAATCGCATTGCTGCCTCGCCGAGCGGCGTGACAAACGTAATCATACTGGAACTCCTGCTTTGCAGGTTTCCTATCGTATTGATTTACGACCACACCTGGAATCACATTGGTGCCCCGCCGAGCGACGTGACAAACGTAATCATACCGGAATTCCTGCTCCGCAGATTTCCTATCGGTATTAATTTCATGACAACACGTTAGGCAGGTTCCCTATAGTGTTCATTTACAACGAAACCTGTGATCGCATTTTTACCCCACAGAGTGACGTGGCAAATCTGTTCATACCAGAACTCCTGCTCCGCAGAGTTCTTGTCTTATTGATTTACAACAAAACGCAATCGCATTCTGCACCGCAGAATGAGCAACGTCGTTTAGTTTCGGAAGTATAGGTGAACCTCTGCAATGGATATTTTACTGTTGAAGCAGCAACCGTGGTAAAACTTCTGCTCTACAGAATTCCGTGCGCTTCGACTAATGCTATGATCCTAAGTCGGTCTCTGCTCCGCGAAACGATCCGAATGGAAAGCTGAGCGGAATGATCACTGCTATACTTATTTTTCGGGATATCGTCTCGAAAAAGACTGCTGCGCAAAATAATCCCTGCTTTACTTATTTTCCGGGACTTCGTCTCGAAAAAGACTGCTGCGCAAAATAATCACTTTTACACTTATTTTTCGGGATATCGCCCCGAAAGAGACCTCTGCCCCGCAGGACGGTATGAGTGCTTCAATGTTTGCTGAGATATCGTACTACTGCATTAAGGTCTCACCCAATTCCGCAGAATGATCTGAGTGCGTTAATGTATAGCAAACCCGCCTGCATTCATAAGAAATCGTTCTGCTTTGCAGATTAAGCAATGCATATTCATCGATGTATTATACAAACAGAAGCACTGAAAAATCTGCTTCGTTCATCGATCCAGCTATTGCCCTTCATAAAAACCTATAAATAGTGATAGCAATAGGTATGTACAAAAAGCAAGGACCCAGACTCTGCTCCGCAAGTCTATCCAAGTACACTAATTTCTAATCAAACTTATCATACCACTGCCTAGTACAAATTTGTAGAAACAGGGTCGAAGGGCACGTCATTATAGTTCTAGACGCCTTGGAACGTAATGATCATAAAATTTTACTTGGTTCACAATTGGAATGCGACGTCGTGTTATTTTTTATTAAGAGAAGGTGCATTGTTTTGGTTTAGCATCGCGGATAACTCAGATTAGCATCATTCTGCGAAATATACGTATACGTATGCAGTTAAGCGGTCTCCGCGATTTGTAATGTACCGTACATTGGCACCGTATTATTTTACTTCCATTGGGCTATTTATGAGTATTTTGTTATTTTCTCCAACTCATTGCCATGTAGGAGGATAATTTAATGCCTCAAACCCCTATGTAAGCCAGCTTTTTTGAGGGGGGGGGGGGATCATAGTCATAGCTACATTGAGACCTACCCCTCAGATGCATTGATCATCAACAAAGTCTTATTCACGTGGATTGTGGACAAACCCCAATCAATCTCATTTTAAAGCTTTTAATAAAAATGCTTTACCATGACACTTATATAGGTGCTACGCATCTCCACCTATATGTGTATGTACGTACACAGAGTCAAAAGTCAAATTCTACAAAACATCAGTACAAGGTACAGCACAGCACGGGTGCCTTGTACCACACCTACCCTACCAAAGAACTAGGCCTACCTTGGAACCTTGACCCTCGTTTATTAGCATGTTCAATGTCAGGGCGTTAGTAATTCGGCGTGCCTTTGTCGTAAGCGACCAGGAATTTCATCTCCGACTCAATCAAGATGAAATTATGCACGAAAGGCTTAATTTACCCCACTCTTGTCTGTACTTGATATATAATTAAATATTGAATACTAAAACTTCTTTTTTACTTTGAAAAGTACGTGCTACACAAAATTTTGTGTTAAAATGACAGTGAAATACTTTTACATTATAATACATTTGCGTTCAATAAGAATGGTGTTATGGCCGTCATACGAGTATCCTAGAGGAGCAGAGCAGTTCCGCCATCAAGCTGACGTGGGTCCACGCTTATCATCTGTCAAAATGTAAGATAAAATGGGCAACTGAAAGGTCAAATGCGGGACACATTAACCATGTATCTAACCCTGCCAAGTAGTAATCAAGAGTATTGTTATTAGTAATATTTTTGCTAAAAATGTTTGCATACACGTGCAGTGGCTACATTCATCGTCAGTCTGCCTAAAGATGTCAAGCAAACGTCGTCGGCAAAATATGACATCCGGGTTTCTCACATGGTTTCGTTCGGTATCCGAAGTCAAAGTCCAAAGCTACTACGCCGACCTACTGAAGGCTGTGGGATAGGTTTATTTTAAACCAAAATAAGAACGTAGAATAAATATTTTCCTAATTAAACATGGACACAAATGGTATGATAGTCGGAACCACACGCTCGCGAGTATTAGCATCTGAGAAGAAGCATCTACGCTTCTTATTAGCTGTACAGGACAAGCATATAAAATAATAAAAAAAAAAACTGATTATTTGATACAACTTATAAAATTCAGTACAACAAAATAAATTTCACGGTGTACCATTGCTTAAGTATCTAAATATAATGATAGTTATGCGTCTGCGTAAGCGCTCTGCTAACTGAGCCTTTGCGACTTCAAATTACCATGTTGAATTTCTTCGTGATATATCAACCCTGTAACGCATTTAAAGTATACAGAAAAAAAAATAAACGAATTTATTATTCATGGAAGTTTACTTCTTCCAGCACTATGCTTAACCCTTCAAACTTTGTCAGTGCAGTGCAGACACAATAGTAAAACTATACATCAGACGCCCGCTCCGGGCGTCCGACGTTTGAAGGGTTAAAGCTATTTCGAAAGATGTTACATTTTTAAGTCTAACTATACGTACTAAGTATTCAGGTAAGTTATACAGGAAAACGTTTAAAGCTGTGTGGTTATAAATAGTTTTCTTACTCTCCTTTAGTTGTATGTCTGTTATTTTATTTACTTTAGACATAAGCATCGATCTGACAGATTGTATCCTATTGCAGAATTCTAAGAAGCTCTCGCCCGATTTAATCTTGAGTGATTCTAATTCAATAAATATATATATACACTCTTCACTTCGCGGTTCACCAAAAAGTTGCTCTAACAATTCTTTAAACTCGGCCCAAGTGATTATGTCATCACGCTCACTTAGTACGGCCGCAGCATCTCCCGATAGTCTACTTGTAAGAGTATGCATAACATAGTTGGCTTGCGCTACATTGTTAACGTCTAAGTAGCTATTTTTATACTCACACTTCCTAAGAAATAAGCCTAGTTGTCTCTTATCGCCATTGAAGATGGGTATAAGTTTGATCATTTCGTTTGGAATTATGTTAATATTGACTCTATCCATTTTTAATTATTTTAATTAACACTTTTAAAATATAGAGTTTTATATACTTTTTAAGAACACGGAAAATACGCTCGCAAAAAAAAAACACAGTAAAATACACAAAATTATAACATAACACAAATACAATAAAACACAGAAATACATACATAAATATATAATTTTAAGGCAAGTTCCTTAAAATTATATAGATTTTATATTATCTTTTGTAAAAGATTTTAAATTTCAATTTAAGTTTAATTTATTTAGTCTGAATAGCAAGACTATATATTATATCTATGTTTATCTTAAATATGCATTAATTATAATGCGTGTTTGAATTGTAAGACCACTCGAAGGTTTACAAGTTAGAGTTTATAGGGACTGAAAATGCAGGAAAATGAGGGATGTAAAGAGTTTTACTCACAAGCCGCTCACGTTGCCGTTGTTCAGCATTACTGCACTTTCACTGTACCACAAGTCACATTTATTTGGTTCACAGATTTTCCGTCGTTTTCGCACTGTCGATTTTAGACGTTTTATACGCGATTACTGGAAAGTGGAAAATCCGCCCCGGTTGCGCCAGACTTGTTTCGGGAACGTTAAGTTGACTTTTTAAAAATACAAAATTTAGATTGTATCACTACTATATTTAATTTACCTTTTAATTACAAATGACACGACCGTCGCCAATTTGGAGGTAAGAGTACGAGCCATTATTTCAGGTGGGAGAAGACTTATATAGTCCCTGAAATATAAACAATGATATCAGGGCTGACGGTGCCCCATTAACTAACTTAAATTTGGTACTAAAGGGTAACGTAACTAGATTAATAACATGTTTGGTATACACAGCAGCTCCTTCGAGCGTCCGTGCCAGCGCAAATCCACAGATTGTAATTTTTACTCGAAAAGAGTTTGTTATCATTTGACCAAAAATTATTGACATTTAATCGATATCTGTTTTCATGACTTAAGAGATGTCAATAATTTCTCAATCCGTTCTAGCCACATCGCCTAGTATCATGATTCGCGCCCATGCAGAACAGATTGTAATAGCCAATTGAGGGATCAATTGGCTATTACAATCTGCTCGAAAAGTTAAGAAGCTATTGATAATTTATGAAATCAAAAGATGTTTGAATTAGAGGAACAAATCTCAACATTGCAGGCTACCTTAAAAAATCTCACAAAAAAATATGAGGTAATTTTAGAAGAAAATAGGGAAATTAGTTTAGTATCTGACGGTGTTCCCCTGACAGTGGTTTCGGAATCACCTGTTTACTCAACCCCATCCCCTACTGTTGACTGCGGTATAAGTCTAAGAATAAATAAATACCCTCATGTAGAAAATGATGTACAATCCAAAATAGAAACAATTGATAATAGCATAAATAGAAAAATGATTTGTAAAAAATTAATAATATATTCTGATAAGTTAGGTCAAGATCTTAGTAGTATGATTTATAATAACCTGAACAGTGAATGTTCAGTATTCAATGTATGCACACCCGGGGTCACATTTTTAAACCTAATAAATAACATAAATTATAATGACATAGACCAACATACCACAATTTTAATAATGTGTGGTGACAGTTCCTCTATTACAGGAAGGAACTTAAAAAAAGGTATAGACAAAATCAAAGCTTTAAAGCAAAAAAAGGATTGTAGATTTATCATTGCCTTTCCATATTCAGACAAATTAGACAGTAAAAGTTACAGGCAAATACATGATTTAAATGTACATCTGTACAATATGACTTATTGTCACGGTGACTTTATTTTTTATTTAGATATAAATAAATTTATTTGTAATTTTAAGTTGACTCTAGATACTATGTATCTGCCTCCTAGATATAAGCGACTCTTAGCTACATTAGTAGCTTATAATATACAAAGTAGTGTTGTAAATAGTACAACTAGTAACTCTAAATTAAACACAGTACATTGTAGTGCTGAATGTACCATAGCTGGAGATACTCAGTCTGATTTAAACTAATGAAAAAGACAACAGTCAAGGCCAAAGAGTTAAATATTATTCACCAAAATATTCAGGGCCTGACTAGCAAATTATTGCAATTAGAATTATATGCAAACAATAGGGATTTACATGTAGTATGTTTAACTGAACACTTTTTGCAGTCACATCAAGTACAATTTAATATTGATAATTATTTAGTCTCTAGTTTATTTATTAGAAAGATTAATGAAAAAGGAGGCAGTTTAATTTTAACACGTAATGATGTAAAATGTAAAGAACGCAAGGATATTGTGAGCCTGTCGGTTGAAAGTATTGTTGAATTATCCTGTGTTGAACTAGAAAATTGTATTATAGTATGCGCGTACAGACCCCCAAAAGCTGACTTTAATACTTTAGAAACTGTAATTGAAGATGTTTTGAGAAAATTAAGTTCATGTCGAGAAAACATAATATTGTGTTGCGACTTTAACGTAGATTTATTAGCGTCTGATAGCACCGAATGTATTAGATTTTTGAATTTATTTAAGTCATTCAATTTGTTCAATTTATTTTTAGAACCAACTAGAATACAAGGCGACTCTAAAACATGTACAGATAATGTTTTCTGTGATTGCACTGCTGTTGATAAAGCTATAATTAAAAATATAACATCTGATCATTTTGGTCAGTTCGTGAAATTTACCAACAACGCAGTAGAAGTAGAATTACCTGAAATAACCTACAGAGCTATTACTAAAGATTATATTAACAAATTTAGGGATACAGTTTCGAAAAAATTACCGTTAATTGAAAAACTCGGGATGATCCGGATATTTTGTATAATAAAATGTTCGGTGTGATTGAATCAGAATTTAATAATAATTTTCCACTTAAAAAGGGAAAGAAACGTAATCGGAAAAAGTTTAGCGAATGGGCTACCACAGGGATTCATAATAGTAGGAATAGGCTATATGAATTATTAGCTATGAAAGGTTATAACCAAACACCTAATTTCATTAATTACGTTAGAACTTACTCAAAGCTTTTTAAAAAAGTATGTTTATGCGCGAAATCGTTATACACCAGGAAAGCTATTCTAGATTCTAAAGATAAAATAAAGACAACCTGGAATATTATCAACACTGAAACCGGGAAAAACAAGCAACGAGTAAATAAAATTGAGTTAAACATTAACAATAAGGTTCTAGACACTAGTGAATATGTCGCACAATACTTTGAGAACTTTTTCACAAACATTCCCCTAAATACAACTGCCCCACTAATGTCCTCATCTAGGAAATCAAAAAAGCTATTAACCAATTGCGTACCTAAATGTAAAGATAGGCTAATATTCAAATACGTCACACCTAAAAATATCATTGATACTTTTAAAAGCTTGAATAATAAAAAAACTGGTGATTTGTGGGACATTTCTGTATCCGTTATAAGTAATATTATAGATGTAATTGCACCTTACTTAGCTTCCATATTTAATAAATGTGTAGACGCGGGATCTTTCACTGACATGATGAAGTTAAGTAAAGTTATCCCTCTATTTAAGACTGGTGACAGAAATAATCCAACAAATTACCATCCCATTTCTATTCTGCCAGCATTGAGCAAAATATTCGAAAAGATAATTTTTAACCAATTATTAGATTTTTTCAACAAAAATAGTTTGTTCCATGGTGATCAGTATGGATTTACTAAGGGTCGATCAACAACGGATGCAGGTGTTGCACTATCACAAAACATCTATGATGCTTGGGAGTGTTGTCAGAATGCAATTGGTGTCTTTTGTGACCTCTCCAAAGCCTTTGATTGTGTAGACCACAAAACCCTTCTATCCAAACTTGAGCACTACGGAATAAAAGGGAAGGCTCTTGAATTGATTAAATCTTATTTGAATAGCCGAATTCAAAAAGTTAGTGTAAATCAAGTAAAATCTGAAGGATCAACCGTAGTGATAGGTGTGCCCCAGGGTTCTATCTTGGGTTCTTTGTTGTTCCTGATCTATATTAATGATTTACTATATTATGTAAAAGATTGTAAGGCTGTACTTTTTGCTGATGACACTTCCCTTGTTTTCAGCGTAGATAGGAAAACTGACACCTCTGATGAGATGAATAATATATTGTCGCAAGTGTTGGATTGGTTTACAGCAAATAATTTAGTATTCAATGCAAAAAAAACGAAATGTGTAAAGTTCTGCTTACCAAATGTTACAAAAGTTCCAACACGATTATTTATTGATAAAGAAGCAGTAGATATGGTTGATAACACAACATTTTTGGGAATAACGCTTGATTCAGGGTTGCAATGGGGTGCCCATATTCAAAAATTAGCTGGAAAACTTAGCTCTGCAGCCTATGCGGTTAGAAGAATTAGGCAAATGACTGACGTTGATACAGCGCGTTTGGTATATTTTGGGTATTTCCACAGTGTTATGTCCTATGGAATATTGCTATGGGGTAACGCTGCAGATATAAATACCATATTTGTTTTACAAAAACGCGCTATCAGATTTATATATAAATTAGGTGCTAGAGAGTCTTTGAGGGAACTATTTAAAGACATAAATATTTTGACCCTCCCTTCGCAATTCATCTATGCGAACATTATGTACGTGCGTCAGAATATACAATCATTTAAGAGAAATTGTGATATTCATAGTATTAACACGAGAAATAAAAATAAATTAGCCATCACAGCTTTGCGGTTAGAGAAAACAAAAAAATCTTTTGTGGGTCTCGGCTTGCGCCTCTATAATAAAATTCCAGATGATATAGTAGCATTATCATTATCTAAGTTTAAGACAGCCGTTAAAAATCATTTATTACAAAATGCGTATTATCATGTAAATGACTACTTATCATCATCTGAGAAAAATTCTTGGAAATAGTTGTCTGCAAATTGTAATTGTATAATTTAAATGTATAGCTTAAGTGTAAATCTGTATTGTAATTGTAACATAGCCCATCAGGCTGGGTAGGGACCAATACTGAACTGGGTTTCTTTCGGCGTAATCTTCCCAGCAGTGGTCGTTCCGAAACGCTAGTAGTTTTTAGCTTCTGCACTAAAAAAATATTTAAAAAAAATGACCTTCAATAAGAGATAAATTTATCCTACAATGAATAAAAAATTTTGACTTTTGACTTAGATGATGATTTGTCTTTTTTATTATTCTATCGTACGTAATTATTACTCAAAACGAGTTTTTAATCTTTCGACCAAAAACTATTAACTTTAAAGTTATATATTTTTATGACATAAAGAGACGTCAATGTTTGTCAAGTATAAACATAAACATTATATTTTATGCAAACAGTCCTGAATTTTTCCTTTTTATTTAATTTAACACTATATTGCTATTGCTCTAAAAGGAAACGTAAAATACATAATCTGAATAGGTTTATTTGTGAAATCCAGAAGAAAGAAATAATGAATGAGCAATGTGTGAGTCTAACTTAATTTATTTATATTATGTGTTTATCTTAGAAGTTGTTGTTGTTGTATATATCTTTATTGTACATAAACATTACAAACATAGAAACAATAACAAACCATAAAATTTGTAGGTACAAAGGCGGACTTATCCCATAATGGGATCTCTTCCAGTCAACCAAATATCAGCGAATGGATACAATAAATGGGCATAACGGGTAGAAGTCAAAGTGTACATATCGGAATAACTTATATTTATTACACAAATAAACATATATTCATACGTATAATACATAAACTTATATATATCCAAAACAAACTACATCTATAAATAATATAACAAATAAAATACATAAACTACAATATATTTACATGTCTGAGGAGTCGTCATAATATCTTCTAAGTCTGATCTTGAAGGAATCGAGAGACGGCGCACTTTTCACGTCTGCAGGAAGCGCTTTCCACAACTGGGCAGCGAGAACCGAAAATGAATCCCCGTAGGACTGCGAGACATGAGCAGGAATTAGCAGAAGAGGGATACCACTACCACGTAGGCGACTGTCGATCTCTCTAAATGAGAACCTCTCAGAGAGGTAACTTGGGGACTGGGGATTAAAAAGGACTTTATAAAGCAGAGAAAGGATATGACTGTTTCTACGAAGTCTTATTGGAAGCCATTTGAGCTGAGTGTGAAACTCAGACACATGATCAAACTTACGCAACCCGAAAATAAATCTAATGCCCTGATTTTGCAACCGTTCAAGTTTATCTAATAAACACTGGGTATGATCTAAATAAGCAACATCTGCATCATCGAGGATAGGGATAAGAAGGGATTGTGCCAAGAGTACTTTAGTTCGATACGAGAGGAAGTATTGCATACGCCTCAAGGAATGTAAGGAAACAATTATTTTACGACTGATTTCATTCACTTGAGGAGTCCAAGATAAAGTTTGATCCAAATTGACAAATTAGTGACTTTAGAAGAGAAAGGAATCACAATATTGTCAAGCACTAGATTTGGAATATCAACTTCATCAGCTAGCGAGCTAGCTAGCTTCTTCAGCTTTCGATGTAATAGAATTAATGATATCAACTACTTCCTCACTAGAAACATTAGGGATATTAAACAAAGGGTAATCAGAAACAGGTTTAAATAAGAGGTCAGCTAAAGTTGCTTGTTTCGTACTAGGGGTGAGATTGGGTTGGGAAGTACAGAAGTGATTATTCAGAGCATTTACGTCAAAAGAAAAATCACTTGCCGCCTTTTGTTTACCTAAGCCCATGCCTCTTAGAAAATTCCACATTTTACCAGGCGGACAGTTTTTAACATTGGTATGAATGTATTTTCTCCTAGCTTCACGACACTTTTTATTGCATAAATTACGTAGAGAAATATATGTTTGGCGATTTTCATCAGTAGGGCACTGGCGTAGCTTAATTTTAGCTCTATCTCTTCTGGCCATGAAACCCTTAATTTCAGGGGAGAGCCACGGAGCTGGAAAATGTTTAACTCTGACTGATTTAACTGGCGCATGTTTATCAAAAAGAGACAATAGTGTAGAGTTAAACACCTCTACTTTAACATTAACGTCAGAGGCAGTTAATACTGTTTCCCAATTGGTCGCAGCAAAATCTGCTAAAAAAAGGTTTTCATCAATAGTTTTAAAGCTACGCCGCATAATGATTTTGTATCGGCATTTAGGCATACGTATTCTAAAGGAAGCGTAAATAAGATTGTGGGCCGAGAAACAAGCAGCATTGAATTGCCCATGTCAGGAGACAAGGTTTGGGCTCGAGGTAACAATGAGGTCTAAAAAGATGGTGGAACATTGTGAGAAAAATGGGTGGGGCCAAGAGGAAGACAATGTAGATCTAAAGAATGAAGAAGTGAAAGAAGGGAAGAAGATTATAATGTGAGGTAGTACGTATACCGGTGATTAATCCTCCGTCTGACAATGACAAATGTCAGTGATTGTTGACAGTGACAGTTGAAGCTTAATGTATCGTTCGGAAATCGCGATCGCGAGTTTTTTAGTCAGACACATTAGTCACACACATTTGCGTACAAAAATTTGTTTTTTTTCTTTTGTTAGCAAAAAAGTTCTTCATAGAACATATGTATTGATTTGAATATAGTATGCTTTTATAATATTTGTTATCCATTTAATTCAACACAGCTGGTGGGTGGAGTTTGCTTCGCCTGGGTACTATTATTATAGTTTACACACTTACATATTTATATTAAATTTTTAATATTATATTGATATTATATTATATCTTAATTATATATTATTACAATGTTAAAATTGCTAGATAATGAAAACAATAGTGATAAAGACGATTACTTAACTGCTTCATCTCAGAATAGTGATTGCAGTGAAGACAGTTTTGCAAGTTTGCCTTCCCTTTATGACACTCTCAACAATGAATTTTCTGATGTACCTACTAATTTTAACGTGATACACATCAATGCCCAAAGCATTCCGGCTCACTTCCCTGATATGCTGGCATCATTTGACATTAAAAATATTCATGCTATACTAATCTCCGAGTCTTGGCTTAAACCTTGTCTCCCTTCCACCTTATTTCCGTTACCCGGATTCCAATTAATTCGTAACGACAGAACTGACAGAGTTGGTGGTGGTGTAGCGATCTATCTACGCTCTCACATTTCTTTTTCTATTATAAGTATGTCTGCATAACCACCACCTTCAAACGCAGGTAAACATCTTTTTATTGAAATTAATCTTTCACATAGCAAAGTTTTACTCGGAGTCTTTTATAGTCATTCTTCTAATGTTAGTTACTTCTCCTCATTTGAAACCATATTAGAACCTCTCCTTCCACTGTACAGTCACACCATTATTATGGGTGATTTCAATACTTGCTTACTCAAAAAAGACAATCGCTCACGTTCATTAGAATCCATAATCTCCTCGTACAACTTGCACATTCTCCCACTTAATACCACTCATCATGTTCCTGGAAAAAACCCTTCACTTCTTGACCTTATTATCGTTTCATCGGATCAGCATGTTGTCAAGCATGGCCAATATCCCGCTGATTCTTTTTCTCTTCACGATTTATTATTCCTATCGTATAAAATACGTCCTCCCAAATCTAAACCAAAAATAGTCCTTCAGCGTAATTTTACTCAGATTTGGGAAAAATTGATTGGTCTTGGGTCTATAACGCAGAGTCTGTAGATGATAAAGTATCGATTTTTAATTCTTTAATCACTCGGTTATATGATGTACATGCTCCACTGAGGCCAGTAAAAATTAAACACTCTCCTGCGCCGTGGCTTACTTCGGAACTCAAAGCTTTAATGCACAAAAAAGCCAACGCTAAAAGCAAGTTTCGGCGTTGTCCCAATGACGCAAATAAGGAGAAGTATAATAAAGTTAGAAATCGTTGCAATACAGCACTTAGGGATGCTCAACGTCGCCACATTCATAAGTCAGTTGAGAATGAAGATCCAGCAAAGGTCTGGAAATTTCTAAAATCTCTTGGAGTTGGCAAATCTCAAATCGATACTATTCCTAATGATTTAGATATCAATTCTCTTAATGATCACTTTTCTACTTCTTCCTCAATCGATAAAATAAATAAAATCAAAACTTTAAAGAATCTTTCTGCTGTTTTAACTTCTAACTACGATCCATTTATTTTCAAGCAAATTACTGCTTATGATGTTAAAAAAAGCATAATGTCGATTTCATCCAATGCAGTAGGTGTTGATGGATTAAGCCGAAAAATGTTGGTACCTATTCTAGACTTCATCCCCCCTATCCTTTGTCATATCCTAAATACCTGTGTACAAACTGGAGTATTCCCTTCTCTCTGGAAACAAGCCATTGTCATCCCATTGCCAAAAAAACCTAATTGTAAGTCCTCATCCGACTAACGCCCTATCTCCCTACTTCCCTTCCTTTCCAAAGTAGGTATTAGAACGGCTTGTGCACTCGCAGATCTGTTATTTTCTTACAAAAAATAGTTTATTCAATCCAATGCAGTCTGGATTCCGCAAAGGGCACAGCACTGTAACCACTCTTCTCAAAATAACAGATGACGTTCGTTATGGTATGGAGGAAGGGAAATTAACAGTGCTTACATTACTTGACTATAGCAATGCCTTCAATAACGTAAATTTTGATATTCTTCTCGAAGTATTACGCTCTATTAACATATCTCCAAACGCGATTTCCTGGTTTCATAGTTACTTGTACGGTCGACGGCAGCGAGTTCGCCTTGGGGATACTTATTCCTCATGGTGTGACACGTCTGCTGGCGTACCTCAAGGCGGCGTGTTATCTCCTCTACTTTTTTCAATTTTCGTAAATTCTGTCTCAAACTATCTGTCTTCTTCCTACCACATGTATGCGGACGATCTTCAAATTTATACTCAAGCAACTGTTGATAATTTGCCTGATGCGATCGAGACAACAAATAAAAAATTCCGCTGCATTGCGGAGTGGAGCCTGGCATACGGCCTTAAAGTTGACCCTTCCAAAACGCAGGTCATTATTATGGAAAGTTCCTATATGCTATCGTCAATTGATTGGTCGTCATTGCCTGGTATAGAATTAAATGGTATTACAATTCCTTACTCCGATAGTGTTAAAAATTTAGGTTTTACTTTTGATCCGACGTTATCTTGGAGTCCTCAGATAGATATTGTAAGCCGTAAACTATTCGGGGAGGCAGCTTCGCTTAGAAGACTACGTAACTTTCTTCCTACTGCCACTAAAATTGCGCTCGCTCAGTCTCTCTTGCTTCCTATCTTAGACTACATGACGCCTGCTATCTTGATCTTACAGAGGAGCAGCTTAACAAGCTTGAGCGACTTCAAAATTTTTGTATAAAATTTATATTTGGTTTGCGCAAGTATGATCATGTTTCCCAATTTAGATCTCAGCTCAAGTGGCTTCCCATACGTCTTCGCCGGAATGCTTACATTCTGTCAATACTATATAATGTATTATTTAGTTCCACATCTCTACACTATCTCCAAGAACGTTTTCAACTCTTTCGCTGTAGTCATCCGCTCAACTTGAGGTCATCAGACAGTCTTAAGCTCAGTATGCCGATGCATCGGTCATCCTTTTACGACAATTCGTTCACAGTTCAAGCTGTGCGCTTATGGAACGAATTGCCTGAGTCTATTAGACGTGCAGAATCTGTCTCTATTTTTAAAAACAGGCTTAAAGAATTTTATCTAGCTGAGTAATCGTACCTTTTTTTTTCCATATAAAATGATATATATTATGTATATGTATGTAATATTTATTATACTTATTTATGTAGATATATTGTATTGTATGTATGTAGTTTTTTATGTAAGTATATTATATAATATACGTGTAGTGTATTATGTAAATTATAGGTATCCTTAACTATCTATTTAACTTTTAGTTTTCTTTGCACCACCGTTATTTCTGACATGCCTACATTTCCTCTCCATCCACTGGTTGTCTGGAAGAGATCGCTCTAAGCGATAAGACCGCCCATTGTACCTAATTTATTTTTTGTATAAGTATTTTCTATTGTATATTTTTTTTCTCTTGTGTATTGGTGCAATAAAGAGTTTTTCATTCATTCATTCATTCATTCAAGAAGATCGAGAGTCGTTTTTAATGAGGCATGTGTTAAAATCACCCATAACAACAAGATGATCGTATTGACTACGAAAATTGGACAGAAGGGATTCAAAAGACTGAAAGTAATTAATGTGAAGAGAGGGGCTGTAATATACACCAAGAAGAATTTTGGAACTTTTGAGGGAAACTTCAAGGAAAAGATGTTCAGGAGACAAATAAGCGGATGGGGACTGCGATATAATGCGACATGGGATATCGCTACGCAAATAGATTGCTACACCTCCACCTCTAACCATTCTAGAGTCACCCCCTGAAGAAGCCAAGTATGACCTATCATTTCTGATGAGTCTGTATCCAGGAAGTGGGTACAATGTGGACGAAAGAGATGATTTCAAAAAACTTTCTGACACCAAAATAGCATGAAGATTTGTTGAGGCAAAGGTGCCTAATAAGTCAGTGTAGTGGTCGGGAATGCTTTGTGCGGGAATTTTTTGCACAAGAGGAAAAAGTGCTACATAATTTCTCATTCAGTGAAGGCATATCATCATTATCTACACTCAAAAAACTATCAGGCGATGAGGATAAAGAAAAGTAATCTACATCAGAATTATCACTTAGAACATCAGACATGACTTGAACTATAAATATAACTATACTAGTATATATATATATATATATATATATATGTTAGGTTAGAACTAAGTTAAATTTTTATACACTTAAATGCCTAAAGTACATATATCCTCGCCAGATACTTGCCAGACATTAATACATAAATCGAAACACTATGTAGAGAAAAAAGAAGTTCAGAATAAACGCTCACAGTGTAAAAAACCTTTTAAGTTAAGAAATTCAGTCACGAGAAAAACAAAAAGAAATCCGACAGAAAAAAAACGCAAATGATAACAATTAAGATATGTAGAAGCCAAAACAGTACGAAAACAAAACAAAAAAAAAAGTGACAGTGACATTTTTCTTTTCGTGTTGCTGACTGACATTGATAATTGATTTAGGTTATGTAGACAAGTGAAGTTTATATTTTTAAAGTGGTGGTGATACAAATTTAATAAATCAAAATTAACTGTGCCAACGAAAGAACAATAAATTGTTACAATTACCCTATAATTACATAATCATAATATAATACGGTACCGCCACAAAAGATAAATTTGGAACTACAAACGAAAACTGGCATCAACCTAAACGGATAGAATTACTTCACTTGATGTTTGTCATGGCCTGAAGTTTGGCGCAGTAGGGCACTGGCGTAGCTTAATTTTAGCTCTATCTCTTCTGGCCATGAAACCCTTAATTTCAGGGGAGAGCCACGGAGCTGGAAAATGTTTAACTCTGACTGATTTAACTGGCGCATGTTTATCAAAAAGAGACAATAGTGTAGAGTTAAACACCTCTACTTTAACATTAACGTCAGAGGCAGTTAATACTGTTTCCCAATTGGTCGCAGCAAAATCTGCTAAAAAAAGGTTTTCATCAATAGTTTTAAAGCTACGCCGCATAATGATTTTGTATCGGCATTTAGGCATACGTATTCTAAAGGAAGCGTAAATAAGATTGTGGGCCGAGAAACAAGCAGCATTGAATTGCCCATGTCAGGAGACAAGGTTTGGGCTCGAGGTAACAATGAGGTCTAAAAAGATGGTGGAACATTGTGAGAAAAATGGGTGGGGCCAAGAGGAAGACAATGTAGATCTAAAGAATGAAGAAGTGAAAGAAGGGAAGAAGATTATAATGTGAGGTAGTACGTATACCGGTGATTAATCCTCCGTCTGACAATGACAAATGTCAGTGATTGTTGACAGTGACAGTTGAAGCTTAATGTATCGTTCGGAAATCGCGATCGCGAGTTTTTTAGTCAGACACATTAGTCACACACATTTGCGTACAAAAATTTGTTTTTTTTCTTTTGTTAGCAAAAAAGTTCTTCATAGAACATATGTATTGATTTGAATATAGTATGCTTTTATAATATTTGTTATCCATTTAATTCAACACAGCTGGTGGGTGGAGTTTGCTTCGCCTGGGTACTATTATTATAGTTTACACACTTACATATTTATATTAAATTTTTAATATTATATTGATATTATATTATATCTTAATTATATATTATTACAATGTTAAAATTGCTAGATAATGAAAACAATAGTGATAAAGACGATTACTTAACTGCTTCATCTCAGAATAGTGATTGCAGTGAAGACAGTTTTGCAAGTTTGCCTTCCCTTTATGACACTCTCAACAATGAATTTTCTGATGTACCTACTAATTTTAACGTGATACACATCAATGCCCAAAGCATTCCGGCTCACTTCCCTGATATGCTGGCATCATTTGACATTAAAAATATTCATGCTATACTAATCTCCGAGTCTTGGCTTAAACCTTGTCTCCCTTCCACCTTATTTCCGTTACCCGGATTCCAATTAATTCGTAACGACAGAACTGACAGAGTTGGTGGTGGTGTAGCGATCTATCTACGCTCTCACATTTCTTTTTCTATTATAAGTATGTCTGCATAACCACCACCTTCAAACGCAGGTAAACATCTTTTTATTGAAATTAATCTTTCACATAGCAAAGTTTTACTCGGAGTCTTTTATAGTCATTCTTCTAATGTTAGTTACTTCTCCTCATTTGAAACCATATTAGAACCTCTCCTTCCACTGTACAGTCACACCATTATTATGGGTGATTTCAATACTTGCTTACTCAAAAAAGACAATCGCTCACGTTCATTAGAATCCATAATCTCCTCGTACAACTTGCACATTCTCCCACTTAATACCACTCATCATGTTCCTGGAAAAAACCCTTCACTTCTTGACCTTATTATCGTTTCATCGGATCAGCATGTTGTCAAGCATGGCCAATATCCCGCTGATTCTTTTTCTCTTCACGATTTATTATTCCTATCGTATAAAATACGTCCTCCCAAATCTAAACCAAAAATAGTCCTTCAGCGTAATTTTACTCAGATTTGGGAAAAATTGATTGGTCTTGGGTCTATAACGCAGAGTCTGTAGATGATAAAGTATCGATTTTTAATTCTTTAATCACTCGGTTATATGATGTACATGCTCCACTGAGGCCAGTAAAAATTAAACACTCTCCTGCGCCGTGGCTTACTTCGGAACTCAAAGCTTTAATGCACAAAAAAGCCAACGCTAAAAGCAAGTTTCGGCGTTGTCCCAATGACGCAAATAAGGAGAAGTATAATAAAGTTAGAAATCGTTGCAATACAGCACTTAGGGATGCTCAACGTCGCCACATTCATAAGTCAGTTGAGAATGAAGATCCAGCAAAGGTCTGGAAATTTCTAAAATCTCTTGGAGTTGGCAAATCTCAAATCGATACTATTCCTAATGATTTAGATATCAATTCTCTTAATGATCACTTTTCTACTTCTTCCTCAATCGATAAAATAAATAAAATCAAAACTTTAAAGAATCTTTCTGCTGTTTTAACTTCTAACTACGATCCATTTATTTTCAAGCAAATTACTGCTTATGATGTTAAAAAAAGCATAATGTCGATTTCATCCAATGCAGTAGGTGTTGATGGATTAAGCCGAAAAATGTTGGTACCTATTCTAGACTTCATCCCCCCTATCCTTTGTCATATCCTAAATACCTGTGTACAAACTGGAGTATTCCCTTCTCTCTGGAAACAAGCCATTGTCATCCCATTGCCAAAAAAACCTAATTGTAAGTCCTCATCCGACTAACGCCCTATCTCCCTACTTCCCTTCCTTTCCAAAGTAGGTATTAGAACGGCTTGTGCACTCGCAGATCTGTTATTTTCTTACAAAAAATAGTTTATTCAATCCAATGCAGTCTGGATTCCGCAAAGGGCACAGCACTGTAACCACTCTTCTCAAAATAACAGATGACGTTCGTTATGGTATGGAGGAAGGGAAATTAACAGTGCTTACATTACTTGACTATAGCAATGCCTTCAATAACGTAAATTTTGATATTCTTCTCGAAGTATTACGCTCTATTAACATATCTCCAAACGCGATTTCCTGGTTTCATAGTTACTTGTACGGTCGACGGCAGCGAGTTCGCCTTGGGGATACTTATTCCTCATGGTGTGACACGTCTGCTGGCGTACCTCAAGGCGGCGTGTTATCTCCTCTACTTTTTTCAATTTTCGTAAATTCTGTCTCAAACTATCTGTCTTCTTCCTACCACATGTATGCGGACGATCTTCAAATTTATACTCAAGCAACTGTTGATAATTTGCCTGATGCGATCGAGACAACAAATAAAAAATTCCGCTGCATTGCGGAGTGGAGCCTGGCATACGGCCTTAAAGTTGACCCTTCCAAAACGCAGGTCATTATTATGGAAAGTTCCTATATGCTATCGTCAATTGATTGGTCGTCATTGCCTGGTAT
The DNA here is from genome assembly GCA_963555685.1 of Acrobasis consociella. Taxonomy (NCBI): domain Eukaryota; kingdom Metazoa; phylum Arthropoda; class Insecta; order Lepidoptera; family Pyralidae; genus Acrobasis; species Acrobasis consociella. The sequence continues at coordinate 7,828,417 of OY743127.1, forward strand.
AGAATTAAATGGTATTACAATTCCTTACTCCGATAGTGTTAAAAATTTAGGTTTTACTTTTGATCCGACGTTATCTTGGAGTCCTCAGATAGATATTGTAAGCCGTAAACTATTCGGGGAGGCAGCTTCGCTTAGAAGACTACGTAACTTTCTTCCTACTGCCACTAAAATTGCGCTCGCTCAGTCTCTCTTGCTTCCTATCTTAGACTACATGACGCCTGCTATCTTGATCTTACAGAGGAGCAGCTTAACAAGCTTGAGCGACTTCAAAATTTTTGTATAAAATTTATATTTGGTTTGCGCAAGTATGATCATGTTTCCCAATTTAGATCTCAGCTCAAGTGGCTTCCCATACGTCTTCGCCGGAATGCTTACATTCTGTCAATACTATATAATGTATTATTTAGTTCCACATCTCTACACTATCTCCAAGAACGTTTTCAACTCTTTCGCTGTAGTCATCCGCTCAACTTGAGGTCATCAGACAGTCTTAAGCTCAGTATGCCGATGCATCGGTCATCCTTTTACGACAATTCGTTCACAGTTCAAGCTGTGCGCTTATGGAACGAATTGCCTGAGTCTATTAGACGTGCAGAATCTGTCTCTATTTTTAAAAACAGGCTTAAAGAATTTTATCTAGCTGAGTAATCGTACCTTTTTTTTTCCATATAAAATGATATATATTATGTATATGTATGTAATATTTATTATACTTATTTATGTAGATATATTGTATTGTATGTATGTAGTTTTTTATGTAAGTATATTATATAATATACGTGTAGTGTATTATGTAAATTATAGGTATCCTTAACTATCTATTTAACTTTTAGTTTTCTTTGCACCACCGTTATTTCTGACATGCCTACATTTCCTCTCCATCCACTGGTTGTCTGGAAGAGATCGCTCTAAGCGATAAGACCGCCCATTGTACCTAATTTATTTTTTGTATAAGTATTTTCTATTGTATATTTTTTTTCTCTTGTGTATTGGTGCAATAAAGAGTTTTTCATTCATTCATTCATTCATTCAAGAAGATCGAGAGTCGTTTTTAATGAGGCATGTGTTAAAATCACCCATAACAACAAGATGATCGTATTGACTACGAAAATTGGACAGAAGGGATTCAAAAGACTGAAAGTAATTAATGTGAAGAGAGGGGCTGTAATATACACCAAGAAGAATTTTGGAACTTTTGAGGGAAACTTCAAGGAAAAGATGTTCAGGAGACAAATAAGCGGATGGGGACTGCGATATAATGCGACATGGGATATCGCTACGCAAATAGATTGCTACACCTCCACCTCTAACCATTCTAGAGTCACCCCCTGAAGAAGCCAAGTATGACCTATCATTTCTGATGAGTCTGTATCCAGGAAGTGGGTACAATGTGGACGAAAGAGATGATTTCAAAAAACTTTCTGACACCAAAATAGCATGAAGATTTGTTGAGGCAAAGGTGCCTAATAAGTCAGTGTAGTGGTCGGGAATGCTTTGTGCGGGAATTTTTTGCACAAGAGGAAAAAGTGCTACATAATTTCTCATTCAGTGAAGGCATATCATCATTATCTACACTCAAAAAACTATCAGGCGATGAGGATAAAGAAAAGTAATCTACATCAGAATTATCACTTAGAACATCAGACATGACTTGAACTATAAATATAACTATACTAGTATATATATATATATATATATATATATGTTAGGTTAGAACTAAGTTAAATTTTTATACACTTAAATGCCTAAAGTACATATATCCTCGCCAGATACTTGCCAGACATTAATACATAAATCGAAACACTATGTAGAGAAAAAAGAAGTTCAGAATAAACGCTCACAGTGTAAAAAACCTTTTAAGTTAAGAAATTCAGTCACGAGAAAAACAAAAAGAAATCCGACAGAAAAAAAACGCAAATGATAACAATTAAGATATGTAGAAGCCAAAACAGTACGAAAACAAAACAAAAAAAAAAGTGACAGTGACATTTTTCTTTTCGTGTTGCTGACTGACATTGATAATTGATTTAGGTTATGTAGACAAGTGAAGTTTATATTTTTAAAGTGGTGGTGATACAAATTTAATAAATCAAAATTAACTGTGCCAACGAAAGAACAATAAATTGTTACAATTACCCTATAATTACATAATCATAATATAATACGGTACCGCCACAAAAGATAAATTTGGAACTACAAACGAAAACTGGCATCAACCTAAACGGATAGAATTACTTCACTTGATGTTTGTCATGGCCTGAAGTTTGGCGCTCCGCTGTGGACGGTCGACAATATCGCCGACGGCAGCTGGCCTCGTCTGCGAGCGAGAAGATGACGCGTTGGTCGCCGGGGCTCGGGTGGCGGCCGAAGCTGGTTCAGATCTGCCGACTGCTTGCTGCTCACTGCCTTTAGCCGCAGCAAGCTCATCTAATACATTACGAAGCTCGGCCATTGTTGTAATCTTACGCTTCGATCCGTTGGCTGTCACAGCAACAATTCTACCGTCACTAGTCCAGCATCCCGCAACTCCCAATGTCTTACGAGCCTCCACAAACACCGCATGTCGCGAAGCCGTTAGAAATTCGGATAGTGACAAACTACTATTCATATTCTTCTTATTGGCCCATATCATATTACGCACGCGCAAATCAGAGCAGCGAACTAAAACAGGCCTGGGTTTGTTAGCCCTAGAGGATTTTCTCATACGCCAACAAGTAGAGAAGGATTCAGGTGTTACAGGAACTTTTAGAGAAGTATTGTTTTTTGTCGCAAACAATTCATACTGCAGCACGATACCATATTTCCAACCAAGGTATAAAAACTAATCAATGAACACAGTTTGCAATAATAAAAAAGCGGCCAAGTGCGAGTCGGACTCGCCCATGAAGGGTTCCGTAGTAGCAAATAACATAATATAAAAGTCTTGTAGTATGTTTTTTTAATTTTTATATTTGAGTTGATTGAATGAAAGGTTGAGTGGTGGAAGGCTGTGTGGTTTCCGGCCTAGAATAGAACCACTCCATTTCCTCCTGTGGATGTAGTAAAAGGCGACTAAAGGATTTTCTTCCCGTCATTAAACATGAACAGACTTCCGATGGGCAGCAGCGTCGGAAGTACGATAGTGACCCCCACTGCGCTCGCCAACCCGCCTGCCAAGCGTGGCGAGTATGGCAATATCCCCTCATGGATATACAAAAAATGACCAGGCCCCCAATACCCGGCAGCCCCGCTATTCCTGACTCCGGTAGCGGTCATGGTAACGGCGGGGCAGGGGGTGCTAAGAATCCCCGGATGGGATCCGGCTACCAACCCCGGCGAAAACTGGCCCTGGTAACACACAATGTCTGCACATTGAGGACTGACGAGAAACTGGCTGAGGTGGAGGAAGAATTGAGTAGGTTACGGTGGGACATTGTGGGGTTGTCTGAAGTCCGAAGAGAGGGCGAGGGCACGACAACCCTAGAGTCTGGTAACCTACTCTATCACCGGGAAGGAGACGAAAAGAAGTCCCAGCATGGTGTCGGGTTTCTCGTCCACAAGTCCCTCATTAACAACGTCACAACTATCGAGAGTGTTTCCAGCAGGGTAATATACCTGATACTCAGAGTATCTAAAAGATATTCGCTGAAGGTTATACAGGTATATATGCCAACTGGGGATCACTCCGATGAAGAGGTGGATGAAGTGTATGAGGACATCAGTAGGGCCATACATACTTCTGAAACCTATTTTACGGTTGTTATGGGGGATTTTAACGCAAAACTGGGTAAGCGAGGCATTGGAGAGTTTAGGCTGGGAAACTTTGGATACGGAGTGCGAAATAACAGGGGACGTAGGCTGGCTGATTTTTTGGAGCAAGAGGGACTCTTTGCGATTAACTCTTTCTTTAAAAAGCCGCCGCAAAGAAAGTGGACCTGGTTAGGTCCAGCAAAAAAGAACCAGCCCCCTGTTAAGAACGAAATCGACTTCATCCTAACGACAAAGAGACGAATATTCAACGATGTCTCAGTGATCACTCGAGTCAAAACCGGGAGTGATCACCGAATATTAAGAGGCATCGTGAATATTGGTCTCAAAGTCGAAAGGTCACGACTGATGAAGTCGACGCTCCGACCGTCGCAAGTCCAAATTGAGAACTCCGAGGGCTTCCAGCTTGAACTGTCGAATCGCTTCGAAAGCCTTCAGGATTGCGTTACAGTGGACGAGATAAACCAAGGGTTTATACAAGCTGTCCAAGCAGTGGGATCAAAAGTATTCAGGTCCAGCCCCAAACGAAAGCCTCAAAAAATCTCTGCTCGGACCCTAGACTTAATGGCGGAGCGACGATCAAGGCCGCTGCGTACCTCCAAAGATGCTGAATCATAATGGCAGCTCAACAGACGTATACAAAAGTCCTTGCGACACGACATCCGCTCCTTTAATACTGAGCGTATTAAGGAGACGATAGAGCAGAATAAAGGCTCCAAAGTGTTCGCAAGAGCTATGTCGGTTGGGCAAAGCCGATTGATGAAGCTGAAGACGGAGGACGGCGGCGTGGTGTCGACAAAGGAAGGGGTTCTGGCGGAGATCGAGAGGTTTTATGGACAGCTGTATACCTCAGTATCACAACCCAGTAAACAAATGGTTAAAGACCCAAGAGCCAAGCTAACCCGACACTATACCGAAGATATCCCGGACATCAGCCTGTACGAGATTAGGATGGCCCTCAAACAGCTTAAAAACAACAAGGCGCCGGGCGAGGATGGAATCACAGCAGAGCTTCTGAAAGCGGGCGGAACGCCGGTACTGAAAGTCCTTCAGAGGCTCTTTAATTCCGTTCTGCTCGAGGGCGTAACGCCAGAAGCGTGGAACAGGGGCGTGGTGGTCTTGTTCTTCAAAAAGGGAGATAACACCCTATTGAAGAACTATAGGCCTATCACGCTTCTGAGTCATGTATATAAGTTGTTTTCGAGGGTCATCACGAATCGTCTCGCGAACAGGTTTGATGCCTTCCAACCTCCCGAACAAGCTGGTTTCCGTAAAGGCTTTAGCACCATGGACCACATTCATACGCTGCGGCAGGTTATAGAGAAGACGAGGGAGTATAACCGGTCGTTATGCTTGGGATTCGTGGACTATGAAAAAGCCTTCGATTCGATCGAAACATGGGCCGTGCTTCAGTCTCTCCAGCGATGCCGTATTGACTATCGGTATATCGAAGTGTTGAAGTGCTTATACAGTAACGCCACTATGTCAGTCCGAGTACAGGAGCAGTGCACGAGGGCAATTCCACTGCATAGAGGTGTAAGACAGGGAGATGTTATATCTCCGAAACTGTTCACCGTTGCACTGGAAGATGCCTTCAAGCTTCTGGAATGGGAAGGATTTGGCATCAACATCAATGGCGAGTATACTCACCTTCGATTTGCCGACGATATTGTTTTCATGGCAGAATCGATGGAAGACTTAAGTACTGTGCTCGGAGACCTAAATCGAGTTTCCCAACAAGTGGGCCTTAAAATGAACATGGACAAAACCAAAGTAATGTCGAATGTCCATGTTGCGCCCCTACCTGTTTGTGTTGGGAGCTCCACCCTCGAAGTTGTAGACCAGTATATCTACCTGGGTCAATTGATCCAGGCAGGAAGTTCCAGCTTCGAGGAAGAGGTCTTTCGACGAATCCGACTCGGCTGGGCAGCGTTCGGGAGGCTACGCAATGTCTTCTCGTCCAAAATACCTCTGTGCCTCAAGACTAAGGTTTACAACCAATGTGTGTTACCAGTGATGACTTATGGCTTCGAAACGTGGTCCCTTACTATGGGTCTCATAAGAAAGCTCAAGGTCGCTCAACGCGCTATGGAGAGGGCTATGCTCGGTGTTTCCCTACGTGATCGAATCAGAAATGAGGAAATCCGTAGGAGAACAAAAGTCACTGACATAGCCAAGCGGATTAGCTCGTTGAAGTGGCAGTGGGCGGGACACATAGCGCGACGAACCGATGGCCGATGGGGCAAAAAGGTTCTTGAATGGCGACCGCGTACTGGCAAGCGAAGCGTAGGGCACCCACCTACAAGGTGGTCAGATGACCTGACCAGGGTCGCTGGAAAGCGCTGGCCGCTCTTGATCGGTCATTTTGGAAATCTTTGGGGGAGGCCTATGTCCAGCAGTGGACGTTATGCGGCTGAAATGATGAATAATGAAATGATGAATGAAAGGTAAATTGCCGTTTACGATTTATGACGTATTAAAAAAAAAACTACTTACTAGATCTCATTCAAACCAATTTTCGCTGGTAGTTTTTATGGTAATGAACAACATATATTTTATTTAGTTTTATCATTCTCTTATTTAAGAAGTTACGGGGGTTAGTTACACACTTTTTTCCACTTCGGAAGTGTCTCTCGCGCAAAGTATTCGGTTTAGAAAAAAATGCTTTTAGAAACCTCAATATCATTTTTGAAGACCTATCCATAGATACCCCACACGTGTGGGTATGATGAAAAATAAATTTTTGAGTTTCAGTTCTAAGTATGGGGAACCCCCAAAATTTACTGTTTTTTTTTCTATTTTTGTGTCAAAACCTTAATGCGGTTCACATAATACATCTACTTACGAAGTTTCAACAGTATAGGTCTTATAGTTTCGGAAAAAAGTGGCTGTGACATACGGACGGACAGACAGACAGACAGACAGACATGACGAATCTATAAGGGTTCTGTCGCGGAGCGACTACGTCATCGCGGGAGGCGCGGGGCGCGGGGTGATTGACAGGACCGCCGGTCAGCGGTCATCGTCATCACTCGGCCAAAGGACTGGCATTGCGCGCGCACGTGTAGATATTTTATTTCGCTTGTAAACCAATAATAACCTATTACAGTCCACCTTTTATTTCTCGCCTTAAAATCCCACAGCATTACCTTGTAGGGTTAGGCTTATTCAGGTTCCGTTTTTGCCATTTGGCTACGGAACCCTAAAAAGTATGATATCCTATACCTTTAAACGAGCAATTCTTGTATATTTATTTATATATTTCTGTGATCTCGAAAACGGCTCTATCGATTTCGCTGAAAATTAGTATTAACTTTTAAAGATATCTATTTTTATGACATAAAGAGACGTCAATGTTTGTCAAGTGTAAGGTGCAAGTCATTGCAAGTTTGCATTAACTTAGGATTCGAAAAAGCTTGTAAAAATGATTCGAGTATTTGGAGTAAATGTATCTGAATTAACCATCGTAACTTCAATACTATTATTTATAGAAAGTTTTTATTTTATAAAACAAACTAATTCAAAACAAATCTGACGGGGGAGACTTTGTGGGTTCTTTCTTAACCGATGACTTAAAACAATTCTCAAGTAACAAAATAAATGTATCAAAAACGACGGTGACGGTGTTGCGCCGCGACTGACGGGACGCCTCTTCCCGGTAACCTTCCCCACCCCCGCTCGCCAAATGACACCCGTGACGTTACTTTGCGTAAACGCACTCTCAGACCAAATAAAACGCACTATCTCGTATATTTAGTGCAATTAAATGCGTTTGGCGGTAACATTCATATTCTATTGTTCAAATTATAACCGCATTATCTCCAGTTGTTTCTGATAATCTAAGCTTATCACCGATAATTAATTATAAGATAACTAGCAAAAAGCGCACTAACTCTAACCTAGTGCGTTTATAAATAGTAAATCTTTAAATGCAAAAAAAATGTTTGCATTAACTTCGGATCATGCGTTCTAGATAAGTGAAAGTGCTAAAGAAGTCGTAGATAATGCGTTTATAAAATCTAAAAAACTGTTTTCCATAATTTTTTTACTAATGGTTACTTTGGGAAAGTTGTAGTTCTCATTCTCCTGATGTCAGATTGAGTAAAATATATACTTATATTGAGTTATATATATATTTGCACCAAAAATCAAGTTGATGCGTTTTTCATAAGAACGGCAGTATAGTACAACAGAGTTTGCCCTGGTACCCTAAGGCGCAACGTTAGCGTTATGACATGTTTGTTTATACACCCCCTCATACCATTCAGCCTTTAGCCAAGTGCTGAACTTCTTTCTGAATCCTCACCTTGTCATTGGGTCAACCATGTAATCAAACAGAATTCACATTCATAACTACAAAAACGAATGAAGGAACACAGTTTACAATTATAAAAATCAAAAATTCGTATCCGATTTCCGATTGAGCGGATTCCCAGAGCGGCCCGATAACGCCGCTTATTTAATTGACATAATGTTAATTTGTCAGGGTGTCATCAGAAGTGTCGTTAACAGTGTCGTGAGTTCAATGCTTTTATCCCATACCAAAGATTTAGTACATACCATTTTCGTGCATGCCTAACGCGCCTAAAGAAGTTTTCACTTCAAAACTCCAATTTTCGTGTGACAATATAAGCCAGGTTTACAAAACGCTTTCGCGCGTGATACAAGACAAGATCGAAATAGAAGACTGTCTTCGATCAATCCCGGAGCAGCCCGATCGGGCCGCTTAAAACAGGTGATACTCAACCTTATTTCATTGACATAACGTTTATTTGAAAGGTGTCATCAGAGGTGTCGGTAACAGGGTCGCGAGTTCAATCCTTTAACCCTCTCTCAAAAAATACTTTCCGTACAAAGATTTAGAATATATGTACAATTTCCGTGCGTGCCCAACGCGCCTAAAGAAGTTTTCACTTCAAAAATATTAGATCTAAAAATGATTTACAAATTTAAAAGTTATAGCGAACCAACTTATAAACAGTAATTGGAAAAAGAAAATTTTATACTAATTCAATAATAAAAATAGTGTTGTTAGACGTTTTTAGTCGCGTAAACTATAAGTCGGCATTCGTAACTATACGGAACCTTACTTAGTCTCAATGTAATGTCAGTCAGTCTGTCTGTTTGTTTTCCTTTTCTAGGCATAGTCTCTATGCCTAAACGAAAGTGCTCGTTAATGTTGGCTGAACGACTCAGTATTGTGTTTTAATATACTTTTATGTATTTCAGCCAGAAGAATACGAGCCAAAATTTTTTCATTCTACACCACTACTTATACAACCAAAATCAGTATGTTATGAAGCCTATAAGGACTACAATCTCACAAATGTAATCACTAAATATATGCTATGTAAGTGTTTATCTGTCTGCTTTTTATAATTTATATGCTTAAGATATTTTAAAACAAAATAATTATAATTTTGTGATGTTGGTCGGTACATAATGCAGGATACAAAATTGTAAAGGTATGAGTACAAAAGGTGAGATTGTCAACTGAACTTAGCTTTAAAAAATGTTAAAGCTTCCAGTGATTCTTTTGTATTGATGTTTGTATTAATGTTTAGAGGAGTAAATCGTTTATTATCTCTTTATTTATTTTAAAAACATAGATCATATTCTATAATATACCTATGAAGTTAGATATAAAATAAAATACAAAATATGAATACAGTATAAAACCTAATCTAGCTTCCCGCTGGCAGCGGGGCAACGCCCAAGCTATATACTACGATAGTTTGATACAACTATCGGGACAATGACCGTCGAATCCACATCCCACATATCAGTCACCTCGTGGGCTAAGTCAAGGTACTTGCTAAGCTTGTCCTCGGCCTTCACGAGGGTCTCGACAAGGTAGGTGGTGATGTCGACGAGCACTGCCTGGCGCATCAATCGATCTGTCAGCATGATATCGGGCTTATTGGCGACAAATCGTTTATCGACCCGGTCCTTTGAGGCGTTTATGGGGCCAAAGCCAACGAAGAGGCCTATAATTACCTTTTTATCTAAAAAGTGAGATGGCTGCGTCTACGGAGGTCTATTCCTTAATATACCATTGAGATGCACTAGCGGGCAGTCCACCATAGCTGCCTCTTTTTGTCTTTTTGTCTTTTTGTCTTTTTGTCTTTTTGTCTTTTTGTCTTTTTGTCTTTTTGTCTTTTTGTCTTTTTGTCTTTTTGTCTTTTTGTCTTTTTGTCTTTTTGTCTTTTTGTCTTTTTGTCTTTTTGTCTTTTTGTCTTTTTGTCTTTTTGTCTGTTTGTCTGTTTGTCTGTGCGTTTGTGCACGCTAATCTTAGAAACGGCTGAACTGATTCATTTGAGGTTTTCACGAATATGTTTTGATAAGCTTCACTTAAAATTAAGTGTTTGTTTCATTTAAATCCGTTCATAAATAAAAAAGTTATATCAATTTCAAAGAATCACGTCATACATTTTTGTTCAAAAAATTGTGTTTATGCACGCTAATCTCAAAGAAGACTGAACCTATTCAATTGCCGTTTTCATAAGCTTCTCCTCACATTCATTGTTTATTTTATTTTAATCCATTCATAAATAAAAAAAGTTATATTAATTTAAAGAATCGTCAAACATTTTTGTTCGAAAAATTGAGTTTATGCACGGTAATCTCAGAAACAGCTAAACCGATTCGGTTGCATTTTTCACTAATATATTTTGCTAACCTATATATAAAATATAGTTTTGTTTTATCTAAATCCAGCTAAAAATTAAAAAGTTGCGTTAATTTAAAAAATGACGTCAAACATTTTTGTTGAAAGATTGCTATAAAATAACTGTTCAACAAATAACAGTAAAACTTTTGTTCAATTTATTTTATGGTTTACTATATAGTATGATTTTAATTCGATGCCGATTAGTTTAGGAGTATTGTTAAAAAATTAGTTCTTTTGGACACCAATAGATGGCGCTGTTCATAATTTTTAAATTTAAGTGAGGCTCTGGGCTTAGAGCCTTTGCAGACATAGCCTAGGGGCGCAAGACGGGATTCAGTCGCTTGACAAATACTGTCCTAATGGTTGAAAGGCGTGTTTGTGTCAACACGCGCCTTTACCTTTGTGGGTAGAATTGAAGGCCGATGGGCCACATCGTAAGCTACTCTGGCCCCTCTCGCTAATTCAGAAGGTATCGCGAGTGAGCCCAGCTGATAAGTGGCCGTTGTGCCAGGTCTTTGGATCGAGAGGAGCACAAAAACAGACCCAGGCAAAAGCGGTAATGGCGTTGTAACCGTGAGTTTTTTAGTGGGTGAGAGCCATAACCGGCCAGTTCCCCATGGCCAGCGGCAGACGAAAAGCACCTTTTCCAAACTTGAAATAAATGGTTAGGTGACGTGTAGTTTGGGTTCGGTTATGGACTAAAATAAAAATGTCTGGAACCATGCGTGCTTTCGTTAGTAATAAAAAAAACCCATATAGTTACGTCATGGCCATCTGTCTCTCTGTCTGTGCTTTTAATTATAAACAATTAGTACCAGAAAGTCGTAATTTGGCAAGTCTTAAAAAAATAAAAAATGATTTTTTACATGTAAAGTAGAAAAGTATTTTTGTCTCTATGCAGACCAGGGCTGTAAGAAAGCCTGATGGTGGACGTTAAAATGAAAAAGGGAATCCAAATAATGATTGGTTGCTAGCCGCATTATCTATAACATGATTCAAATTTCGCCCATTCTCTCGATTGGCTTTTACAATCTGCATGTAATTTTTTTTCTTTCTTCTAGACCAGCATGAAAGATAAAAAAACTTGAGAGGTGTCAGGGGACACCCGGATGGAACGGAGTTCCTTATGATTAATTAGGAGAGAGAGAGACAGACAGAGAAACACGCGCACGCCGCACAGCTTACAACTATAGCAAAAAGTGTCGTTACAACTTTTGATCTTATTTTTTTCGTCTAGCCTCCTTTCGTAACGCGCGTTAAGGAACTTCGTTCCAATAAAACAACTATAATGGAATATTGAAATTATTAAATTGTTTTTAACTCTTTAGTTTTTACTATACCTACGTCGGCATTCGCATATAGTGTAGGTTTAATTACGGAACTCTTCAAAGCACGTGGCCCGACATACACTTTACCGTTTTTATTCTTCTTCTTCTTATATTTAAGAGCTGGGCTCTTGTCGGTGGAGTGCTTTCCATGTCTCTCTTCCTTCCGCTAAGTTCTTAACCTCTTTATATGTTTTCACTTTTAATTTTTCTTTTATTTGGTCTATACATTTCCTTCTGGGTTTTCCTACTCCTCTCTTTCCTTCTATTTTTCCTTCCATTATTGTTTTAAAGAATGCATCGTGGCGTAGTAGATGACCGAACATTTTGCCTCTTCTATTTTCTGTAATTTGTATTATTTGTCTTTTCTCTCTCACATCCTCTAATACCTTCTCATTTGTAATTTTTTCTGTTCAACTTATTTTTTTCATTCTCCTCCAGCACCACATTTCAAATGCTTCTAATCTATCTCTATCCTTTTTGGTCATCGTCCACGTTTCACATCCATACAAGGCAGTGCTCCATATAAATGTTTTAATAAATCTTTTACGTAAACTTTCTTTAATACCAGAACAAAATATGTATTTTTTACTCTTAAATGTACTTTTTGCAATAGCAATCCTCTTCTTAATATCTTCTGAGCATCTTGCCTCTTCGTTGATAATAGTTCCTAAATATTTGAAACTCTGAACTTGGTCTATTGTTTTATTATTAAGTTGGATATTTTTAATTACTGGACCTGACTTTGAGACAATTAAGGACTTGGTTTTATTTATGTTTATACTCAATTTATGTTCTTTAAAAATATTATTCATTGCTTCTATTAACTTTCCTAACTGTTGTGAACTGCTTCCAAGGGCTGCTATGTCATCTGCAAATCTTATAAAATGTATCTTTTCTCCATTAATACTAACTCCTCCTAAATCTTGGTCTTTGATTTGAGATATTGCTGCTTCTATAAATAGATTGAATATCAGTGGAGAAAGTGGACAACCCTGCCTCACTCCCTGTCGTATTTTAGCCTGTCTTTTTTCATTATTACTTTCTATTATTGTCTCTTGTTCTTTATACAGTTCTTTGATTATTCTCCTGTCTCTATAGTCTACGCCAGCATTCTTAAGCGCCTTCATCATTAGTATCCAATTTACTTTATCGAACGCTTTCTCTAAATATATAAACGTAATATGTGTTTCTAAACCAAGTTCCAATCTTCTTTCTATTATAATTCTAAGTGCTAAAACTGCTTCTCGAGTGCCTTTGTTTTTGCGAAAACCATATTGGTCGTTGCCTACTATATTTTCTACTTTAGGTCGGATTCTATTTTGTATTATTTTTATCAATATTTTTGATGCTTGTGTAATTAAACTAATCGTTCTATATTCTTCACATCTTTTCGTATTTGGTTTTTTTTGGTATCGTAACGGTTCTACTTATTTTAAAATCATTTGGTATTTTTCCTGTTTTATATATTTCTTGTATTAATTTAAATATCTCGTCTATGAGTGTGTGACATTTAATATATTTAATAAGTTCTATTTGTATTCCATCTACTCCAGCGGCCTTGTTATTTTGTAAACTATTGAGTGCAAATTCAAATTCTTCGCGCGTTATTTCAGGCCCTATCTCGTTTTCTTCTACCCTTTTTTCATCTTCTATATCCTCATCACACAAACCTTCTCCATCATAAAGTTTTTCTATATATTCATTCCATCTTTCTACTATTTCTCTATCGTCTATTAATATTCTATTGTCTTCATTTAAAATAACTGTACTTTTTGTTTTATGGTTTGTTTTTAATTTTTTTATGATGCTATAAGCTATGTCTGGTTTTCCTTTATTTAAAAATCTTTCTACGACGTCGCAGTCTTTTTCAATGGCTTTCTCTCTTTCTTGTCTGCATTTCAGTGTTATTTTATTAGATAATCGTTTGTATTCTTGTATGCTTTTGATACCGTTCTTGTTTCTGAGAGTTCTACGTTCCAACATCAAATCTTGAATTTCGTTATTTAGCCATTTCTTCCGCGGTACTATTTTTCTATTTTGTAAATGCTCTTCTGCACTATCTTTTATAATATCTCTTAATGTGCACCAGTTTTTCTCTACATCTTTACTTTCTTCTGTATTTCTATTCTTTTTGTATAATTCTAATTTATCTCCTACTTTATTACTATATTGCACGCTTTGACTAGAATTTTCTTTTATTTTAGTGAGATCTATTTTCTTTGGTCTATTTATTCTACTTTTTTTACCTATATGCATGTTTATTTTGCTAACTAAGAAATTATGATCTGTACTTAAATCTGCTCCTGGATAAGTTTTGCTTATTTTAACGTTTTCCTTAAATTTATTTTGTACTATAATATAATTAATTCGGCCTATATCACCAGGCATCTTCCAAGTGTACCGTCTTCTCTTTGGTTGTTTAAACATAGTATTAGTGACTATTAAATCGTTCTCTTTGCAGAATTCTATTAATCTCTTTCCTCTTTCATTTTTCTTCCCCAATCCATATTTACCTATTATATTTTATACATTACCCTCTCCTACTACTGCATTGAAATCCCCTATTATAATCAAGTTATCTTTCTCTTTTACTAAATCTATTATTGTGTTTAATTGTTCATACATTTCTTCTATTTCTTCATCAGGGTGGGTACCAGTGGGCATGTAGACTTGAATTATATATGTATTAGTTTTCATATCATTTATCTTAATTGCTGTTATTCTTTCGTTTACATGTAAGGTGTTTTCTACTTTTGATCCCCATTCCCTGTTCAAAATAATTGCAGTGCCATGTTCTCCCTGTTTCTCCGCTCCTGTATAAATGACTCTGTACTCATCACTCCAATAATCTCCACTACCCCCCCATCTCGTCTCAGCTAATCCTAATATATCTATTTTCAGCCTATTCATTTCTAATTTAAGTTCCTCAAATTTGCCGGGATCCAGCAATGTCTTCACGTTCCACGTGCCTATAGTACAAGGTTTGGACCTGGGTAGCCTTGTTCCTACCCCTGCCAGACTCGGACCGCCACGGCATTTTACTTCGTGGAAGCCCGTTGTCAAGAACTTCTTTACTTTTTTTACTTTTTTCCATCTTGACTCCATTTTAGGGATATAGTACGGTGGTTTCCCCATTTGCCTTCCGTACCGCAGTATTTGATTCGACAGAAACCCTTCCAAATTCCGCATCTTCGGCCTTCTGCCAATACTGTCACTACTGCTGCCTAGTGACAGAGGAATGCCTATTTACTGGCGGCATTTAATCGCCATGACACAGAGCCGTCATTGGACCTAAGTGGCATTTTTTAGGTAAGCCCGCCCTACTGGACTTCCCACCACGTCCTGCTAACCCTGCCGCTGATTGGTCGGGGACTGCTTATTTTTATATTCGCAGCTAACCATCATATCTGATGGCCGTTCCACTATCCGCCACCTGTGGACCCCGTTAGTAGCCTACAGCTAATCCCTAACCGTTTTTATTAAAAATGCCAAAATAACGATTCTCATAAACTATAGTCCACGCTGACGAAGTCACTGGCAACAACTAGTACATATAATAAAATCGTAACCGATCGCTGTCTGTACATGGAAGATAAATGAGAAAAAAGAAATATGTTGGGGGCTTTTACCAACGTTACAGAATACAAAACAATGATTTTTAGAATTTTTGTCTGTTTGTCTGTGCGTTTGTGAACACTTATCTTGGAAACGGCTGAAGCGATTTGGTTGCGGCTTTCTCTAATGTATTGTGATAAGTTTGACTTAGGGCCAAACTACACGAACGATAGTTTACCAACCAAACAGTTTAGTCGGTTGTCAAAAATCAATGCACCACTTCTCGGGTGCGCACACGGCACCGACTCAACTGTTCAATCAATACAATCGAGACCGACCACCAACTAAATAGTTGGCCTTAAGGGTCCGGCGGACCTAGACCAAAATACAACTTTCCATACAAACGTAGTCTACGTTTTATTTCAAAACGACATGTCCGATTTGGGCAAAATTTTGTAATTTCAAAGATATTGCAATTATCTAGGTTTATATTAAGTTTTCGACAGTAAAAATATGAACTTGAAATAGAATATAGTGTTTTATATCATTTTTGACCATTGTATGGGAAACTTCTAAATCGTTATATTTTCTTTCCAGTTCATAATTTTAGTATAGGAAACTTAATATAACCCTAGATAATTGCAATTTCTTTACAATTACCAATTTTTACCGGAATCTGACATGTGGTTTCAAAATTAAACGTGTACTACGTTTGTATGGAGAAGTCTAGGGTCGCCGGACTCTTAACTCCACGGTTTTGTATGACGGTTCGCACACGACCAATCGTTCAGTCGGCGACCGAAGTGCTTAGTTGGCCGTCAACTGAATCAGAGTAAGGACGTTAGCACGGGTAAAAATGTCAGATTCGCCAGCTTCACCCTCGTCGGCTTCGCCTTCGTCAGCCACAATTATATGTAGAGGATATTGAAAAGTTTATTGAGTTAGTGGAGGCTCGCCCGCCATTATATAATAAAAAATTAAAACAATACTCCGATACTAATTGCAAGAAAAAGTTGTGGGCAACATTAATATTGAAAAAAAAAGTGTGGCACTCGAGGACTGCTGCGGTTAAGCTATTCTTCTTATCGTGTGTGATTGTGACTAACACTAGTGTCAGAGTTTTTAAACCGCCGTAAAGGCCTCTGACATGGTTTTAGGTAACGACCAATGTCAATGACAGTGACCGGGACCGACGGCTTAACGTGCCCTCCGAAGCACGGATCATCTTACTTATCAGACAATCAGGTGATCAGCCTGCAATGTCCTAACCAAACTAGGACAACAACACAGTCGTTGCCCCCGCTGGGAATCGAACCCGCAACCTCCGGGTATGGGCCAAACGCACTAACCACTACACTACGGAGGCAGTTAAAACGGTAAAGCTATTGCATAGCATTTTTTTTCAACTTATGTATTTAGCAGCCTGCGGTTTTTCGTGCGGCTGTCGAGGTAGGCTAAGACATGTTTCCAGTTCAGAAAATGGGTAAAAACTGCAGTCAGTAAAGGAAACATCAAAATATGTGTAGGGCCAAGACCTCCCGTGGATGTCTGGCCAGCGTGGAGAGTGTAGGCTAAGACCTCTGGCAGCTCTGGCCAAGTTTGGCTCAGGTAGTACAGACAAAAAGACCTGATGATAATGTGTGGGGGCGGACATCTTGGATCCAAAATCTGATTGCACTTTTGAGTTCCGCGGGGTGCTTTATCCCCACATGCAAAATTTCAGACCCCTACGAAGTCCCAGTGAGATGTTATAAACGAAATAAGTTTAATTTTCTAAAATCCAGACGCCATCTTGGATTCCAAAAAAGAATTAAAATTTGGATTTTTTGTGTTAAAACACATAGAGATATCGATTTTCAGCCAAATCGGACGCAGTTGTTGTGTAATTTTTTTATGGTACATTGTGGATATTTTCACTCTTGTTATGTTAAATACTGCCGTCCACCCACACCTCTAGCTCAGACCGACAGAATGATCGGTCATGTGCGCACATAGTCAACTAAATTGTTTAGTTGGATAGAAGTTGGTGGTGATGTCCAATCCAACCAAACAGTTTGGTTGGTCAAGAAATCGGTCGTGTTGCTTGGCCCTTAACCCTTTAACCGCGAGCGTCGCATATATGTGACAAACATTGTCGGGCCCATTCCGCGAAGGTCACATATTTGTGACAAAAAAAAATGCTCGTATGGCACATAACTTACGTATCCATATCCGTTTTTGGTTGTAGATAGGTATGTTAGATTTACCATGTCTCGCGCTGGGGGCACGACAACTGATATAAAGTCTCGCGGTGAAAGGGTTAACATTTATTGTTTATTTCATTCAAATCGGTTCATAATTAAAAAAGTTATATCAATTTTAAAGAATCACGTAACTTTTCTTTGTTCGAAAAATTGCGTTTTTGCCCGTGAACAGAAGTTTCTCGAGATTGCCTGCTCGTTTCCTGGAGATATGTCCGAAGAACTCAAGTACTCTGCGTAGACAAATTGTGGAGAGTCTGATCTTTATTCCTAGTTGTTTGAGGATAGATGCGTAGTCCGCACAGGCAGACAAAAATTACACTCCGCTCAATTAACGCATTCGAAAATGTTCAAAATAAATTTGTAAAAATACTTAATTATAGGAACTGCACATCATCATAGTGATTCCCTTAAAAATCACAAACATTATCCCTTTGGGACCGTCGTACTCAATTCGACATCACATTTTTGACCGACCGAGCGAAGCGGTCTTTGGTTGACCAAAGCCCGCGAACGCAACGCGAACTTTACGTAGATAGTTAAAAACTAATGAAAAGCGGCATGAGCGTGTTTCGCAACTTAAGGGTCCCCCGACCCTAGACCAAAATACAACTTTCCATACAAACGTAGTTTTACGTTTTATTTCAAAACGACATGTCCGATTTGGGCAAAATTTTGTAATTTCAAAGATATTGCAATTATCTAGGTTTATATTTAGTTTCCGATGGTAAATATATGAACTTGAAATAGAATATAGTGTTTTATATCATTTTTGACCATTAGTATGGGAAACTTCTAAATCGTTATATTTTCTTTCCAGTTCATAATTTTAGTATAGGAAACCCAATATAACCCTAGATAATTGCAATTTCTTTACAATTACCAATTTTTACCGGAATCTGACATGTGGTTTCAAAATTAAACGTGTACTACGTTTGTATGGAGAAGTCTAGGGTCGCCGGACTCTTAAGGAAGATGCCAGTACTTCTCGTGCCAGTGAAAGCTCATTAAGGCTTGGCTCTACGCTTTTCTTTTTCAAAATCTGTCAAAATTGATTCAAAAGTTGTCCGTTCTTTTCCGCTAGGTTTGTAGTAATGTCTAAACGCAATGCAGATAGAGTTAAAACTATATAGAGGTTACAGTATGGAAGACATGACGTAATGAAATAAATCTAATATGTTTACATTTTTGTAACATAATTTGTTTTTGTAAAGAATTGAATAAGGTCATGTCCTTACAAGGACTTAATGCTGATGGTCTACCGGTCAGCCTTTAGAAAAAACAAAAATAGTTTATTTAAATTTTAAAATAAACACAGTGATTTTTCATTGTTTTTGAAGCTAAGGGCCACTTTATAAGGGTCGTTAGTAAAACTAATTAGCTAGTCGAAATAAAAATTTAAAAACAAAGTAAAATCGTGAGTACAATAAGTAGTGCCACCAGGCACCGCCTCCGTCCGGCCGGCCGGAGATCATCGAGGTCATGCGGTAGTTTTTGATCGGGCGTAACTACGTGGTCTCGATTTTTTTATCTTATGTCATACACAAATTTGAATTAAGTATATGGATAGAGGAATTTATTTACAATAGATTTTTTTCCAAAACCAATGAAAAGTCAGCATGTATGTACTGAATTACTAAGGGGTAAATAAGTAACTATATAAAAAGAGCTGCATTATTCAATTATTTATATTAAAGTATGTAATATTTTTAAAATTGCAAAATAGTTGTACGTTATGATATTAGTTTTGTGTGTGATGATTTTCCAGCCCGAGCCGAAAGCGAGGGCGTAATAGAGCTGAAAGTGTTTTAACTAATATACACACGTATATCGCACGACGTTTTTCAATACACTTATATCTAAACTGATTTTTATTTTAAGGCTGCTACCAGCGCTAGCGACCTTGAAAATACAGAAAAAATTATTTATCTTTCTGTATGTGAGATTATCAGAAATCCTCGCACAACTTTTAAGCTAGTATCCTTAAGTTTCATTAGAACCTCGAAAGTCATTGAAATACTATCAGCTTTAGAAACCTTTACAAAAAGTGTCAAAAGTGGCCGTTTTTAGTAATTTTTAATATGTTTATAACGCAAGCGTGTTTTATGACCTACTTTATATATCTAAAACCGATGAAATTAGAGCCACTTTACTAGCAAGTGTGTTGAAAAAATAATTAGATAATATACAGCATGGAAGGGACATACCCGTAATAAATCGAACCACAGGCTATACTAGATCACTTTATTATAATTATAAAATAACAGTAAAAAAGAACCGGATTTGACATTCTCATACAAATTTTCCAGGCGGCTGCACACTTTTGTATGGAAATGCCAATTTATTTTAGTTTTTGGTTGTGATTTTTATTTGATTATAGTCTAGTGTAGCCCGTGGTTCGATTTATTACGGGTATATCCCTTCCACGTTGTATATTGGCACTACTGTGGGCACTACATTTATTTTAAACTGACGTCGAATTTGCGGAGTGTCTATGTAGTGTAACTGCTAGGAGAACAATCTTATGTATTCATACATACATACATACATACTATCACGTCTTTATCCCTAATGGGGCAGACAGAGCATTTTGGGTGTTGCGGCTCTATGCAGAGCCTAGGGCCGCAAGACTCAAAAGCCACTTTTAGCGTCATGGTGGGCGAGAAGATGGAAAAGCAATCAATACAGTGACGGGTTGCTAGCCGCATCGCCTGTTAAAATGATTCGCATTTTTGCCCATTCCCTCGATCGGCTATTACGATCTGCGCGGGCAGAGAAGCAGCTGGTACATTCTAAGTTTTATCGTTTCTCCCAGACCAGCATGGGAGTTATGTATTCAGATTTGTCTATAGTACAGTTGTGCTACTGTAAACGATGGGCAAAATTTTAAACAAGTGCCAAGAAAGGGTGATTCAGTCCTTTATTTTTACCCAATTTTTTAAAGTTAAACTAGATCTTTTATCTTTTTAGGGTTCCGTACCCAAATGGTAAAATCGTCCGGCCAAGCCAAGTCTACGCCACCAAAAACGTCTAAAAACTTATTTTATTTTCATTTTATGATTTTTTTTAATTCACGTTAACCCTTTAGGTTTGATAGTTTTATTTTAACTTTTATTAAATACAAATATTCTAGAAACGGATTCTTAAATAAAAAATGGTGTTAACAAGCTCAAAATATTTTGAAAGACCTATTTAACGATACCCTACACGATGGGTTAATCGAAAAAAAAACTTTCATGGGAGCTACAATATTATAGTACCTGGGTGACCGAGCTTGGCTCGGTCGGTTTCATCTCAAACATTAACTATATTTTTTAAAACTTGTCTAAAAACAGTACGAAATAAAAAATTATATATAAACTTGAACATAAACGAGTGACGCGCACGCATCGCTACGCTGCGGGCGTGTATTCGGTTGCTGCGTACTTTCATAGTGCGTATTTGCGAAAATGACGACGCTTAAATGTGCAAGTTGTAATATTGTAATTGATGAGCTGCTTGCGTACATTCAGAATAAAATATCAAGCACGGACGAGGAAACTCTTGTAAAGATATGCAGGGCGGTGTTCAGCAGTGAAGAAATAAAATATTCGAAGGCGTTACTCTTTGAATCGCTGTCTGCAGACTATCGTAAAAAAGAGCGTAAAGGACAAGGGAAAGAAGATCGTGAGCTATTTGATATCATCGCCCTATTTAAATCGGTGCATGAAAATGAGATGCCCATTTTTACGGCCCGAAAACTGGACCGCTTGCCTCCTTTAACGATGGACCACCTAGACGTGTCTAAGTTGCTTAAAGACTTAACAAAGGTAACAAGCGAACTGGATCAGATTAAGGGATCCTATGTGACGAAAGACCAGTTGGATGAGGTGAAAAATCAAATTCAAACGGTGAATTACTCTGTCACCCCCTTTTCGGTCAATAACGTAAATACGAGGAGAGGGGCGGCCTTCTTAGATAGTGGGCCTATGGGGTTGTCTAATCTCAATGAATCTACGATAAATGAGCAAAATGATTCATCAAAATGTATATCCTTATCATCTAAAAATGATTTGCAATATCGTAGCATAGTACACAGTGAAGGTAGTAACGAAAAAGTTAATGCGGAGCGCTCGCTTAATACAAACCGGCCGGCTAACGAATGCCGCGCGGATGACGCGGGGAATGAGTCATCGTCGGTGACAATAAATAACAAATCGGAACAGCTGATTGAATCTGTACAGCAACGCAAATCATATGCAAGTATTCTTAATAAGGAATCTAAGGAGAATGAGTGAACAACAGTGACAAGAAGAAAAACTCGATTAGCATATCGTTTTGCTGGGAAAATGGGCAATTGCACAGTCGAACCCGAAGAGAAATTTCGAGCCGCCGACAGAAAAGTACCGATGTTTATTTCAAATGTGGACTTAGGGACATCGGACACTGATATAAGTAAATATATTCTTAAGAAGACTAATGAAATAGTTACACTAGAAAAAGTTGCTATGAAAAGAAAAAATGATTACGACGCATACAAATTCTTTATAGCGAGATCGAAAGTACATTTATTTCTTGACGAATCGTTATGGCCGCAAGGTATTATTTTTAGGCGTTTCGTAAACTTCAAGGCGAAAATCTCGAATGGAGCGTCGAGCGGTTATGGTACGGCTTCTGTAAAATAAAATTATGGATACTAAGAGACTTATTACTTTCAACTGCAAAAATATTAAACGCTCTGTAGCTGAAATTAGCGAGCTGTGCAAATCGTGTGACATAATAGCCTTACAGGAGACGTGGCTGACGCCGGACGATTTGCCGTACCTTAACACAGTAAGTGACGAGTTCAGCTGTACGGGAACATCTGCAATGAATACGGCAGCCGGTATGGTGTGTGGCCGCCCTTACGGCGGCGTAGCAATTCTCTGGCGGCGCAGTGTTTTTTCTAATGTTGTAGTAGTGCTGTCGCGGAGCGACTACGTCATCGCGGGAGGCGCGGGGCGCGGGGTGATTGACAGGACCGCCGGTCAGCGGTCATCGTCATCACTCGGCCAAAGGACTGGCATTGCGCGCGCACGTGTAGATATTTTATTTCGCTTGTAAACCAATAACAACCTATTACAGTCCACCTTTTATTTCTTGCCTTAAAATCCCACAGGATTACCTTGTAGGGTTAGGCGCATTCACTCCTTCGAGTCTTAAAATATTTACAAAGCATCGCGAGGCAACGGTCGGCGGACTTCATGTAAATTTTGAAGCATAAAAAATCGTCGCGTGCTGAATATCTACGGGTTGCTCCCGACTTAACAAAGTTTTGGGAGCTAGACAACGTTTCATCGAAACATAACTTGTCATTAGAGGAAAGGTATTGCGAAAAACATTTTTATGAGACCACTCTTCGTGGAAAAGATGGTCGTTTTATAGTTATGATGCCTTTAAAGAAAGATCCCAATGTTTTAGGATTTTCTAACAATAACGCTAAAAATCGTTTTTTATCGCTAGAACGACGTTTTCAGCGAGATCCAAAATTTAAGGATCAATATATGGAATATATGAGAGAATATTTAGACGTAGGTCACATGTCTCTTGACAAAGGCCCTCCAAACGATGACTCTGTCAATCATTATATTGCTCATCACGGAGTCATTCGAGAGTCTAGCTCTACAACCAAACTACGCGTTGTCTTTGATAGTTCAGCCCCTACGAGTTCAGGCGAATCTCTTAACGGGATACAAATGGTCGGACCTGTAGTACAGGATGATATTCTGTCAATTTTTTTGCGTTTTCGTCAGCACAGGTACGTTGTTTCAAGTGACGTATCCAGAATGTACAGAGCTGTAGAACTAAATCAATGTCAAAGATCACTTCAAAAAATAATCTTTAGATTCAATTCTAATGAACCTCTTAAGACATATACGTTAAATACTGTTACGTTTGGCATGGCTTCAGCTCCGTATCTTGCAACTAAGTGCTTAGTAAGTCTCGCAGACAGCTCAAAGGACGAGCTTGTCAAGTCAGCCATAAAACATGACTTCTATGTAGATGATTTTTTGAGTGGTGGAAGTACATTAGAGGAAACTGTTCGTATTTCTAAAGCTGTATATTCCACGCTGTCTTCTGCTCAATTTCACCTTCGCAAGTGGCGTTCCAATCATCCAGATATTTTGTCCCAATTTGCCACTGACATGGCTGACTCTAGTAGCACTATAGATTTTTCTCAGCAAGGTATAGAGTGCGTTCCGTCTAAGATTCTAGGGTTAAATTGGGATTGTAACTCAGATGCTCTTTCATACTCTATCTCTTCACCTCAGAATTCTGAAGTAGTCACGAAACGCCATATACTTTCAGTTATTAGTCAAATCTTTGATCCACTAGGTCTCGTAGGACCGTGTGTAGGTAAAATACTGATGCGACAAAGTCAACCCTGAAATAACCAAATTATGGTCTACATTTGTAAATACTATTTCTTTACTTAATTCTTTAAGAATTCCACGTTGGGTTTTACGGGAAGACTCTATCACCAATGAAATTCACGTTTTTACAGATGCGTCTGATAAGGCCTATGGAGCCTGTGTGTATATTCGGTCGTGTGATAAAGTCGGAGCTGTAAGCGTTCACCTTCTAGTCTCTAGGAATCGCATAGCGCCAATCCACCCGACCACAACCCCGAAACTTGAACTTTCTGGAGCTTTGTTAGGTGCAAGGCTGTGTACTAAGGTTCAGGAATCGTTAAATTTGAAGATTAGTAAGTGTAGATTCTGGTGTGACTCTATGATAGTCGTGGGTTGGTTGTCCACACCGACTAGTCAACTTAGAACCTTTTGTTAAAAATAGAGTATATGAAATTTTGGAAACCACACATGGTCATACCTGGAGCTACGTACCGTCGAAGGACAACCCGGCAGATCTTGTAACACGTGGTCTAAGGGCTGACGTCATTGGTGACACACCCTTGTGGTGGTCAGGACCTTCGTTTTTATTAAAAAGCGAAAGTGAATGGCCTAAAATGCCCAATGATACGAAGTGTGATATGCCGGAAATAGTAAATAATTTCACGAGCAGCATTGATCAATCTAGTAGTAATGCGTCTATTAAATCTCAATCATCTACTATAGTAAACATGCTTTTAGAAAATATATCTAGTTTTACTAAGATTCAAAGAATTGTTGAATTTCTTTTTAGATTTACTTATAATTTAAAAAATAAAAATAATAAATTGTGTGGTAAGCTCTCTGTAAATGAGTTGAAAAATTCATTAAATTATGCTTTACTTAATTCTCAACTTGAAATGTTTCCAGAAGAGTATGAACTTCTTAAGTCTGGGAAGACATTGCCACACAAAAGCAAGTTGATTTCTTTAACGCCATTTTTAGACAAAAATGGACTTCTTCGCGTGGGCGGCAGGCTTGAAAACTCCCCTTACGAATATGATGTTAACCATCCTATTACAATATGTAGTAAACATAAGTTAACAAAACTAATATTTAGTATGCAACATATTAAATTGTTTCACGCCGGGCCTCAATTACTTTTGTCACATATAAGACAGTCATACTGGCCTATAGGCGGTAGAAACTTGTCAAGATTAATTGTTAAAAAGTGCGTGAAATGTTTTAGACATAGAGCTCAAAACGTTCAGCCAATTATGGGTCAACTTCCTCCTTCAAGAACGCGTCTAGATTTTCCTTGGGAAAATAGTTATGTTGATTACTGTGGGCCAATAATGATATGTGACCGAAAAGGTCGGGGGTGCAAGCTAATGAAATCTTATTTGTGTATTTTTGTTTGCGCCGCAGTTAAAGCTGTTCATTTGGAGCTCGTGACAGATCTCACCACCGAGGCGTACATAGCTGCATTACATCGGTTCGTGGCGCGCCGCGGCAAGCCGCGAACTATCACGTCCGATAATGGAACCAACTTCGTAGGCGCTTCAAATGAAATGGCCAGGTTTTTGCGAAGCTCTAATGTTGCATCTGAGATAGCTCAGGAAGGCATAGAGCTGATTTTTGTAGCCCCCTATAGTCCACACCTAAATTCTCTGGCTGAATCCGCTGTCAAATCAGCCAAATATCATTTAAAGAGAGTGTTGCAGCTAACACATCTCACTTATGAAGAAATGGCCACTTGTCTGTACCAAATAGATACTGCAAAAGAGGTAGACAAGGTGGTAAGGTCTATGACCAGAGGTAAATCTCCCGGGCATGACGGTCTCAGTATTGAGCACTTGCAGTTCGCTGGCCCGCACTTGCCGAGACTGCTGGCTATGCTCTTTAACTTATGCTTGAGTCATTCATACATGCCAAAAAAGATGATTAAGGCTTTAGTGATACCCATAGTAAAGAACAAAACAGGTGATCTATCTGATAAAACCAATTATAGGCCAATCTCCCTAGCTACAATTGTGTCTAAGGTATTTGATAGTATGCTTAATACACATCTAGCTAATTACATCAAACCTCACGATAACCAGTTCGGATTCCGACCAGGGCTGTCAACGGAGTCTGCCATTTTGTGTGTTAAGCATACTGTCAGGTACTATACCAGTCGTAAGACCTCTGTATACTCTGGCTTTCTCGATCTTTCAACTGCGTTTGACCTGGTTTGTTACGACATCCTATGGGGGCAACTCCAAAATGCTCAAGTTCCTCCTGAGCTTATTAATATCTTTAAGTTCTGGTACAAAAACCAGGTCAACAATGTTAAATGGGCAGATAGTATATCTGAGTCGTACGGGTTGGAATGCGGCGTTAGACAGGGTGGGTTGTCGTCACCGTTGCTCTTCAACCTTTACATCAATGAACTAATAGTCACGCTCAGTAATACCAGCATTGGTTGTCATGTAGACGAAGTTTGTGTAAACAATATAAGTCATGCAGATGACATGGTATTGTTAAGCGCGTCTCCGTGTGGTTTAAATAAGCTTTTAAAAATATGCGAAACATATGCTAACTCCCATGGTCTAATATATAATGTCAAGAAAAGTGAAATAACGGTCTTTGGGGCCGGAGGCAGGGATGTGGTAAATATACCGGCTGTAGAGCTTAATGGTGTAAAGCTCCGACGGGTTTACCAGGTTAAATACCTGGGCCACATCCTTGCTTCCAATCTCAAAGACGATGCTGACATAGAGAGGGAACGGAGGGCGCTGTCGGTTAGGGCAAACATGATAGCCCGAAGATTTGCACGATGCTCGAATGAAGTGAAAATTTCACTTTTTCGAGCATATTGTACATCTTTTTATACATGTGGTCTATGGGCCACTTTCACCCAAAAATCGTACAGCGCCCTCCGCGTCCAGTATAATAACGCATTTAGGATGCTGATGGGGCTACCTAAGTTCTGTAGTGCTTCGGGAATGTTTGCAGAAGCGCGAATAGATTGCTTTTATGCTATTATGCGTAAGAGGTGCGCTTCCCTGGTACGTAGGGTACGGGCTAATCCCAACAGCATCCTAAAAATGGTGGCCAGCAGGCTGGACTGTGCATACATCAATCGCTGCTGTGCAGTTTCACATGGAATTGTACAGCGGTGATTATCGGGTGTCCCATAAGTAAGGAGACAATTTTCAAAATCAAACTGGCCACAGAAAAAGTTTTTTATAAATAAAAAACTGGTTGTCATGGTAACTATAGATAACATATCTTTCAAAATATGCGGGTATTATAATAGTCGTCTTGCATTTTTTGAAAATGAAACGAGCTGAACAAACATTGTTATTAAAGAGAGTTTTTCAATACTATTTGTTTCATGGGAAATCTGACACATTACGCTATTTTACTTAAGAGGGAGGAAGAAGAACTAGTCTGTACAGAATAATAAGACGTTACGAAGAAACAGAAGACTCTGATTTTAAAAGGATTTCGGGAAGAACACGTACACTATCTACATGTGGAAATATAAACCGAGTAAAAATGGTTTTGAACAGGCATGTTCAACAACGGTAAGAGTTGCAGCGGATAAACTAAACATTTCTTAATCCAGCGTATCTAGAATTAAATGTAAAGATAAAGGCTTGAAAGTTTATGTAAAATTAGCCTCCCCCAAATATGTCACAGACCAGGAGGCGCGTGCGAAGCGAGGGTGCCGTAAAGTTTATAAAAAAAACTTGGAAAAAGCATCTCATAATCGGTGATGAGACATACGTATCAGTTGATCCGAGTGATGTACCTGGGAAACAATATTTCCATGCAACCTGTCGTGAGCATGTTGATTATAACAAAAAAATTATACCAAAGGCTTAGTTTTAAAAAAAATACCTTGTTTGGCAAGGTATGGATGAAAACGGTAATATTTTCGAACCCTGTAATCATACAGGGTCTTTTTTACGAACTCCCAGATTTATCTGAAAGAGTGCATTATAAACGACTAATACCTTTTATAGACAAGCATTATCAGAGAGAAGTTTTGTTTTGGCCGGATTTGTCTTCATGCTATTACGAGTTAAGAGTTACTCAGTATTTACAGACTGCAAGTGTTGAGTTCATAACTAGACAAGACAATACCCCAAAGGCCCAAATGTTCCTCAAGCTCGAGGTATTGGAATGTTTTGGGCATTGTGTAAAAACGAGTATAAAAAAGTACACAGATAAACCACAAACGTTGACATCTTTCACAAACTGATGGACTAGATTGGCCAAATGAGTAGCAGCTATAGTTGGAAATGCGGACATAAAACGTGCTGCTATAAATTTAAGAAAAATTGGATATAAAGGTATTGCTGGAGCAAATTTGATATAGATATTAAAAATAAATTAGATCTACTTGCATTTGCATTACAAATGCATATACTATCGGATTATTTTCAATTAAATATTGTTATAATATTTTTGTCTCTTTACTTCTGGGACACCCCAGTAGACGTTAGTATCATTTTTATATAATACTAACATTAGGGTAAGAATAGCAATGTTACTAACCAAAGTGGACGATAGTCTGAATAAATAAATTTATTATTATTATGTTGGTACGCTTTTCAGCCACGGGTCCATAGGAACCCGGTCCTTTTAGGCGTTCATGGGGCCAAAGCCAACATGAAGAGGCCTTTTAGTACCTTTTTATCTAAAATGTGAGATGGCTGCATCTACGGAGGTCTATCCCTTAATGTATCATTGAGATGCACTAACGGACAGTCCTCCATAGCTGCCGAACTATTGCCAGGGAGGGATTGACTCGGTTTGGGCTATGTGGATGGGATGTTAGTGGACCGGATAACTGGGTTATGGAGTGAGATATGGACATCTACCTAAAATCTCTCACAACAATTTTACTCTGGTAGATGGTGACTTGCTGCTCGTTGGCTACACAGCCTGTGGGCACCCTAACAAGCCACGAAAATGCGGCCAGGGCGCAACACAATGTGAGCAGCTGAGGGTGTCGAGAGGTGCGGCTCCGGTTTCACCATTATTATTATTATTTATGTTCAAAAAATGTTTCTTCTCTCTTTCACCGGAAAGAGGTTAAAATAACACGGGCCGAAGCCAAGTGCAAAGTATTTTAAATAAATAAAGTTTAGTCTCATGAACAGAGGTTGAGTGTCAAATTGAAAAGAAGGAGGAACTGTTTATCCTAGAAACTTTCTAGTAATGCGACACGTATTTAATATAACTGCCTTTTGTATTGTGTGAATAAGTATTATTATAAAAAAAAACAAAAGTAAGTCACCGAGTGGGATTCGAACCCGTAACACTCTTTCTAACAGTCAGTATCCTTAACCGCTGAGCTAAGCGGATGGCGGCCGGCGCGATGAAATTAGCGACCATATTCTGCGTAGAAAGAAACTCGAAAACACGCGTTTTCCCAAACATAAGACTAATCTAGATCGATTGCTTAGCCCCAAAAACCCCCATATACCAATTTTCAGCGAAATCGTTAGAGCCGTTTTCGAGATCATAGAAATTTATAAATAAATACATGTCGCAGACGAGGGTCTGAGGAGGCCTGAACGGGATCGCGAGATCAGCATCTGACATGTTGGGTGACGTGAACTAGCCATTTGGTTACTTACAATACGAAAACAGACTAATGCGAGGATGGAAACTTACAGTCACCTCACCTTATCGATGTCGCCGCAAGAGAGACCTTACGTGGGCATTATAAAAATGTGACGATAAGTCAACGCTCCGCCTCGCGTTGACCATGGATTCCAACCACATGTGTTTGAATACCCCTGGCCCACACAGGTATTGAATCTGTGTTCAACAGGGCTTATCGTCTAGCTGGAATAGACCAACATTGTAATAAATCGGTTTACCAATCCAAATCTATTACAATAATCACAATTAAATGAGTCATGGCCAAGCCACAGCAAACTACACAAACGAGTTGTGCACAGTACGGCCGCTCGAACAAGACTGCCCTCTCAGTTACTAGGGCAACCGGTTTTATATCTCGTTGCTAACGTCTCGCTATTTAAAAATTCAACCGTCGCATCTTTTAGTAAACAACTTTCTCTTTGCACGTTTAAAATAATAAAAAAAGGGAATTAATTATAAACTCTCCGACATACATATACAAGAATTGCTCGTATAAAGGTATAAGATTTTCCCTATTTTACTTCACTGTTTTTTGGCATGATTAATACGAGTATACCCATGCCAAATTATAGCTTTTTTAGTACTTATAGTCTCTAAATAAAACGTCGGATCACAGACAAACAGACAGACATGATGAAACTATAAGGGTTCCTTGTTTAAAACGGAACCCTAAAAACTGTCGATAGTTTTACTTGTCATCGATATTATTGTAAACTATCAGTAATCAATATTATCAATAGTCCTATCGATATTGTTATGGTTTTTTAAGGCCACAAATATAGTATATAGACTAACGATATTTTATACTTATTCATCGATATTTTATATCAATTTTTACAAATGTACTAGCTCTTTAGGCGTTGCGCAAGCTGCAAGCAGCCCGCGGTTTTTCGTGCAGCTGTTGAGGTAGGCTAAGATATTTTTCCAGTTCATAAAATGGATAAAAGCTCCAGTTACTTAAGAAAACAAGAAAAATGTGTGGGCGGCCATTTTGGATCCAAAATCTGAATCCAGTTTCGAGTTCCGCAGGGTGCTCTACCCCCTCATGCCCATCTTGGTTTGCAAAAAAAAAGAACGACGAAGCACGTGGTGGGTGTGGCTCGGCCTACGGCCTCGTAGGTGACCTCTGCCTTAGGCCTAAAGCTTCACTTGGTTGCTTGTTTAGAGGGATAAGCAGAAAGCCCCCCCCCCCCCTCTCTGCTCCCCAACCAAGGTGAGCTTCACTCCTTACGGCTATCAGCACGGTGCAGGTCAAACAACCATATCAATCAGTCAGCCAGTCAGTCAGTTGTACAGTATGTACGTGTATATTTCTCGAAATCTAAAAGTAAATAAATCCGAAGAGTATCTATAGATAAGTTTCTTTGGCTATTATAAAATTAATTTATTGCCACAAAACTGGTAATTAAATAAAACTAAAATATTATAAATCGATATTGTATGTACGGTACTTGTATGAAAAAAAATCTATGCCAACCATGTCTGTTAGGTAATCAATCTATGCCCCGCTATCACTGACCTCCATATATACAAGTACGCTGGACCTATGATACCCTAAGAAATGACAGCTCTTTATTGTGCCAATGCGTGGGAAGAGAACTAAATCTGACGTAACTAATTCGGAAATGACTTTTATCGATGTCATTGTCACTGTCTAATATTAGTTCCGTTCCCACCCACTGCTACATTGCTTCAACGATCAGCGCCAAAATGACGAAAATCAAATCGCCTCACTATGGCCCGGCTAATCATAGGTCCAGCGTACTTGTATATATGGAGGTCAGTGCCCCCTATACTTTGACACTTCCTTTGACATTATGACAAGTGACACAGTGTAAAAAAGTTACTCGCACGTTTGTTTACAGACTGTTCGACCCATATATATTCGTGATATTATTTTACACTGTGACAATAATTTTACGAAATTAAATGTCATTTTTTTTTGTGAAGAGCGACGCGTCCTTACTCCGCAAGGCCCATCGGCCATATAACAATTTGATGTATAACTGTCAAAAATCTGTACAACAAGAACAGTTGATTTAAATACACTCGCGAAAAAGCGAGACGGCAATTACAATAATTTTCAGGAAGGTAAAAGGGCTTATATGACTGAAATCTAAAGCCACGCAAAACTGATCAATTGTAGAAAAATAGCTCTAAAATTAAAACTAAAGCAACAAAAAAAATTTGAACCACAATTTTGAAGATTACATAATTACTGATCTGCTGAAAATTACAGTTTAGTGAGTGGGCTACTACCGGCATCTACATAAGTAGGAGCAGGCTTTATGACTTATATTCCCAAAAACAATATAATTTTAGTCCTTCCTTTCTAGAATATGTTAAAAATTATTCCAAAATATTTAAAAAAGTTTGTAGACAAGCCAAGGCAAATCGTATAAGTAGAAAAATAAATAATGCTCCTAACAAAATAAAAGAAACTTGGAATGTTATAAATAAAGAAACGGGTAAAAATAAAGCCAAAGAAAATATCTGTCAAATCAAATCTTGTGGTAAGACTATTACTAAAACTGAAGAAATAGTAAATATTTTTGATGATTTCTTTACTAACATTCCTTTGGAACTTACTTCTAATGTGAATTCTAGCCCCCAGCGTGCTGAAGCCTTGCTTAAGAATAATGTTAGGCCTTGTGATTCTAAATTTAAATTTAAGCATATTGGCCCCAAAGATATAATAGATGCATTTAAACAGTTAAATTTAAAAAAATCTGAAGACCATTGGGGCATGTCAGTTGCTGTAGTAAGCCATATCATAAATATCATAGCTGCTGATTTAGCTTTTATATTTAACGAATGTATTGATGAAGGCATATTTCCTAACCTAATGAAATGTAGTAAACTAATCCCCTTATTTAAAAAAGGAGAAAAAACAGATCCTGGCAACTACAGACCTATATCTATCCTGCCAGTTTTGAGTAAGGTGTTCGAAAAGATGATGCTCAATCAAATGCTTCTTCATTTTAAGACCTACAACCTTTTCCATAGCCAACAATTCGGCTTTACTGGCGGGAAATCGACCACCGATGCGGGAGTAGCACTTGTTACTCATATATACGACGCATGGGAGAGCAAAAATGATGGAATTGGATCATTTTGTGATCTCTTCAAAGCATTTGATTGCGTAGATCATCCGACACTTTTGCTTAAATTTCGTCAATACGGTTTTGATGATAATTCAATAAAACTTATAGAATCTTATTTAACAGATAGGCATCAGACTGTTGATTTAAATGGCATAAAATCGCACGGATCTAATGTTAAGATAGGCGTACCGCAAGGTTCAATTCTTGGACCTTTCCTTTTCTTGGTTTATGTCAATGACTTGCCTTACATGGTTGAGAAGCAGGCTGGCATAGTGCTGTTTGCTGATGACACCTCGCTTATATTCAAACTTGATCGACATAGCACAAACGCTAGCGCGGTGAACAGCACCTTGTCTTCCATTTCTGATTGGTTTTCTGCCAATAATCTCGTGCTAAATGCGAAAAAGACTCAATGCGTTCGATTTTCTCTTCCGAATGTGAGACAGGGCTGCGTTGACATAATGATAGATGGTCAAAAACTCGATCTTGTTGAAAGTACTACCTTCTTAGGAATTACAATAGACTCGAAACTTCAATGGGGTGCTCATATAACTAAACTTTCAAATAGGCTTAGTTCTGCGGCTTATGCTGTTAGGAGAATAAGACAATTGACAGATGTAGCAACTGCTAGACTAGTGTACTTTAGTTATTTTCATAGTGTAATGTCTTACGGCATACTCCTGTAGGGGAATGCAGCCGATATCCAGACTATTTTTATATTACAAAAACGGGCTATTCGTGCTATTTACGGGTTAGGATCTAGAGACTCACTCAGAGAATTATTCAAGGAAATAGATATACTTACCTTAGCATCACAGTATATATTTGAAAACGTAATGTATGTAAGGAAAAATATTTCCTCATACAATAAATTAAGCGATTTTACCGATAGAAACTTACGTAATAAGAATGACTTAGTTGCCCCGTTTTATAGGCTTAAAACAATTAATAAGACGTTTATGGGGAACTGTATACTTTTTTATAATAAATTGCCAAAATCGATCCTTGATATGCCAGACAAAAGATTCAAAACTTATGTAAAGAAAGTACTTTGTGAGAAGGCTTATTATAGGACCGATGACTACCTTAAAGACAAAAATGTCTGGCTTGAGCTTGACGCGGGTCCCTCTAAAAGTTTGTAATATAGGTACTCGAAAATGTCATAATTTGGTACATTTTGTACAAACTGAATCTACAACTTGACATTACTTTAAAATTTTGACATTCTAAAAATTAAATTTAAATTATGATATGACATAAAAAACAAAACAATGTATTCTCTGTCCACATTAACTTTAAGTATTAATTTAATTGTGAGTTGACGTCCTTGGAGAAGAGGTGCAGTGCAGTTTGTTACCGCTTCTTCTGCACTAGCGCTTTGGAAGCGGTACTAAACTTAGCTGTAAGTAACTATTTGACGTCAACAATAGTGCAACAAAATAATGAAGATTATTAAGAGATATTTTAAATATCCTATGATAATAAAGATATATTTGATTTGATTTGATTTGATTTTGCATAAAAAGTTTCAAAGCTGAAGTCCCTCTCGTTTGTGAGAAATTAGACCATATATGTTTTGGTAGAGGTGTTTTTGACGAGCAAGTTTGTGTTACAAAAATTAACTAATCATGTATCCACAACCACAATTATGCTAAAAAAGCGTTCTAGTATGCTATTAGCAAGTATCAGTTCTAAATTTCTGATATTCGCTGAGAAATAAGAAATAGAAAATGCCCATTTTCACGGTGCGTCCCCTTAATCGATTAAATCAAGAAATCTTTCCCAACGTAAAAGGGAGCTTCGTCAGCAAGCTTCGCCCGAACGCCTGTAACGCTTGTGTTCACAGCGTGAGCACGCAAGGGAAGTAATAGAGTATGAACTATTCCCTGAACGCTTTAAGCGCTTGCACTCAATTCGTGAGCATGCTGTGGAGGTTCGAGAGGAAGAATCTTTACCAGAACACGGATCCCATTTCACCCATGATCCGATCGCGGAAGACTGACCAAGTTTCATGCTCACGTACGCAATTTTTATTGACACTTGCCTGTGCAGTAACTGTGCACAAATCCCAAGGACTTTAAATAAAGTAGTCGTAGATATTGGCGTAAAAGAGTTAGCGACCAGGTGTATAATTGTACATACGTTGCTCTTTTAAGTTCCAAACATCTTATGGATATTGTATTTGATCCAGGTTTTGATTTAATTCGTTTGGAAAAAATTTAAAAAAAAATGAACTTTGCAGCTCAGAATAGAATAAGAAAGAAAGTTGGAAAATCTGAAAAAAAAAATACACAATTTCACTGGATATTAAAATACATTTTAATTTGGGGGCACGGGAGTGCCCCCGCCAAGACGAGCCAAGCGCCACTAGTTACATAAAATTAACAACTAGCTGTTGCCCGCGGCTTCGTCAGCGTGGACTTTAGTTTACGACCATATCGTCATTTTGGTATTTTCAATAAAACTGGTAAAGTGCATGTCAGGCCACGTGCGTCGAAGGGTCTAAAAATTAAATCCACACAACATGCGAATGCCGACTTAGTAAAGAGTTCAAAACAATTAATTAATTTCAGGCTCGCTTGCTCGTTTGCCGACTTATAACGTAGTTTTTTTATGTTTCATGCTGGTCTGGAAGAAAGAAATAAAATTAACACGCAGATTGTAAAAGCCGATCGGGAGAATCGGCGAGATTTGAATCATGTTGATAGGAGATGCGGCTAGCAATCCCATCATTATTTGGATTCATTCTATCATGTTTAGCGTGGCCTTTTGGTCTTATGGCTCTGGTCTGTATAGAAACAAACAGACTAATAGTCACTACTCATGGCCGCAGACAGAGAGACCGATGGTCATGGCGAAACTGTAAGGGTTCCTTTTTTACTACGAAATCCTAAAAACGATCACACCTCTTTTTGTAGACTAAGTTGTTTGGAATTTTAACATTGTAAATAATGTTACCCAATGTTTTGCTTCACCTTGGATCTCTCAAAAATTGAAAGTTTATGCAATAAGCAAATAAACTTTGCTATAGTACTTCATTCACCTTCTGTCTTTCGGCGGGTGTTCCCACAGCATGGTTGTAGCTCTCTTCAGCGGAGTGCCGCCGCCTCCTAAACTACACAACGGTAAGCCATGTCCAGGCGGGAGTTGAAAGTCGATAAATCAGCGTTCCTATTTTAAGTCCCGACGGATGACGGCGTTTTTCAAATAACGCGGAACCCCTCTAAAATATTGGTTTTCTTAGGTTTGATTTAATACCGAGCCGCGTCCGTAGCGGGGAGCGAGAGAAAAGTACTGGATAGAGCTTCCCCCCTACTGTCATTATCCTATCGATGTGGGCTTTCAAGCTGAGGTATTTGCCGAACTTTTTCCCAGGTATTTGGCGTGCGAGTGCCTCGGCACGTATTTTCTGAAAATCTTCAAGAGTTGTAGGAGGTTTATGTTCTCTGAGATCAATGTCTGCTTCTTGTTCCTCTATTTCAAGAGTTTACTAGGCAGGGCTGGATTTAAATATCTGCACGTTATTTGCAGCGTACATTGATTCCAAAGTAAATGCAAGAGGCGGCGTGTCGTCGGCAAAGAGTACCAACTGAGCCTTACCGATAACG
The DNA here is from genome assembly GCA_963555685.1 of Acrobasis consociella. Lineage (NCBI taxonomy): Eukaryota > Metazoa > Arthropoda > Insecta > Lepidoptera > Pyralidae > Acrobasis > Acrobasis consociella. The sequence goes on from OY743127.1 coordinate 7,864,680, forward strand.
GGCATGCCGTTGGTGTCGGTGTTCGTGAAAACCGTAACCGAATCTGTTAAGCCGTTTCTGAGATTACCGCGCACAAACTCAATTTTTCGATCAAAAATGTTCTACGTGATTCCTTAAAATTGACATCATTTTTTTGTTTATTTAACCACTTCAATTAGGTTTTGGTTCTAAGGGTGGCTGTGAGGCCGCTGTTTATTCATAAGGAATTTATTTTTAGTATTTAAGTTTATTTTAGTTAGTTTAACTTAGTTTAATATTTATTGAAAATATTGTTAGCTAGTTTAATTTATGAACGGATTTAAATGAAACTAACACTAAATGTTAAATTGGCATAAAATATGTTAAAGAAAGCTATCACAATACTTTAGTGAAAACCGCAATCAAATCGGTTTAGCCATTTCTAAGATTAGCGTGCACAAACGCACAGACAAACAAACAAACCGACAAACAGACAAAAATTTAAAAAAAAAAGACGTGTGGCACTCGGGGACTGCCGTGGTAAAGCTATTGCATTAAGGTGGTTCGATTCGGTCCGCTAGGAGCCTCACCGTCTTAGTCATCTATATACGACCTCCATGGCGTAATGGTCAACACGCTAGACCGCCAACCCGGAGGTCCTGGGTTCGATCCCCAGCCAGGGCAAGTTGGAAAATGGCCTTTTTCAATTTTTCCTGGGTCTTGGATGTTTATCTATATATGTATTTGTTATAAAATATAATATCGTTGAGTTAGTATCCTATAACACAAGTCTCGAACTTACTTTAGGGCTAGCTCAATCAGTGTAATTTGTCCTTACATATTTATTTATTTATTATTTATATCTCACTCATCATAATAGATGGCGTTAATGTTTTATTTTTTACGAATGAAACGTGCATTAATGTTTACAACAAATTCTATTCACGAAAACAACGCAATATTTGTAATATATCCCAACTACATATCATACAAGCACATTTTAATTTCTAAAGTATTAAAAATGTGAATGCTAATGTCGGATGGAATTTTTACGCACACATTCAAAGGGATTTTAAGCAAAAAATAGGATGTTAAATTCGTCTCTTACGTCATACGCTCACTGGACCAGCGGATAAGGTAACTAGGTAAGCAAACGCTTGGTGTCGAGTTCGATTCTCAACTCAGGTGAATTTTTACAAGGAAGGACGGCAACGTCGCAAACAGACGACGGAGACGAAGCGGCAACCGCGCGAGCGTGAGGTTTTTTCGTTACGGAATTTCTGGATTCGGTTCCCGCGCTCAAGGCCCGCGATTGAAGCTATGCAATAGCTTAAAAATATTGTTTTGTGTTCTATTGCGTTGGTACAAGCCCCCAGTAATATTTTTTCTTATTTATCTTCTATGTACAGTCAGCGATCGGTTAGATTTTATTATATGTATTGATGAATAATTGATGATGGATGATTGATAGACTGATATTAATGTCTTTTGAGAATCACGGGTCTTTTCACCCCGGTCCTTTGAGAGGCTTGCGTAGGGATACAGATCCAACACGTAGAGGCCCTTTGGAGAAGTTGTTGTCATGTGGCGCTCCCGCCAAAACCTATTCCTGGATATACCTATGAAAGGTGTAACCTTGAATAGGTTTTGGCAGAAGAAAAATCTATTGCATGTAAAAGGAAAAGGTTTAAGGGTTATGGAATGAATTTGGGATGGACTGATACTGGGTTATTGCAACAGAAACGTCACCTGCCATAATCATGATTACTGACTATTATAGGCAGGTGGTGGCTTGCCGCCCACTAGATGGGCCCCTCAAACGCACCGACAGTAGTTGCCGGCAAAGGAGCAACACCGGTGCGAGCGACTCAGGGGTGTCGAGAGGTGTGCTGCGCTTTCTCCGAAGTTACTCGCGTCGTTATGCCCTTTAACACTTCCACCCCTGGAGCAACAGCTCTGACGACTCCTCTCTGCACAGCCAATTAAGGCAATGCAGAGCTGAGAGCCCTGCGAGCCCTCTTGGGTCTCCACCCCGACCGATGAAGACGCGTCGGGGATTTTATTTATTTATTTATTTATTTAAATTTTATTGCACAGTAAAAAAACGTACAAGTGGCGGACCTAATGCCATATGGCATTCTCTCCCGGTCAACCATTGGACCAAGCGGAAAATATGTGTGGCTGGCGTGATAAAGATCGTGGAAAAGTATACTAAATATATTTATCTACATAAGTATGTATACTCAAAAATACATATACATTACAAGAATAAACTATTAAACATAGGTATAATATATATCTATACATAACATACAATATATATAAAAAAGAATATATATAATAGCATAAATACTAATAAAACATAATATCAGGATGACTGGGACTAGGACTGCAGTAGGAACAATTTATGTACTGCTCGTTTGAAAGCCAAACGACTGGGGGCTCTTCTTATACTCTCCGGAAGGGCATTCCATAGCTCGATAGCCTGGACTTGGAAAGACTTACCCATGAATGATGTGCGATGCGGAGGGATATCAAGGATAAGAGTGCTAGAGGAGCGAAGTGTGCGAGAGTGAGTAGAACTAAGCAGATTGAATTTAGATTTAAGATAGCTAGGGGATTGCGGGTTATTCAAGATAGAAAAAAGTGTGGAAAGTATTTTAGCATTACGACGTAAGGGGATAGGGAGCCATGCTAACTGAGAGCGAAAAGAAGAAATGTGATCAAATTTACGAATGTTGAAAATAAACCTGATGCAGTTATTGGCCAACCGATCCAATTTGGTTAGGAGAACTTGTGTTAAGTCACAATAACATACATCCGCGTAATCGATAATAGGTAGAATTAAAGTTTGAGCTAGCGTTACTTTAGTTTTAGGGGGAAGAAAGTTCTTGAGACGATAGAGAGAGCGCAGCGTGGCAGTTACTTTTCGACTAACCTCAGCTACTTGGGTAGTCCAGCTCAGGGTAGAGTCGATGTGCAGACCGAGATCCTTCACACTCTCACTATATGGTATGGTAGTATTATTGAATTGCAGAGAAGGGATAGATTCAAAATTTAATTTAGAAATTTGACGAGAGCTGCCGATCACTATTGCCTGGCATTTATTTGGGTTTACAGCAACACCGTATTTTGCAGACCAATCGGCGATACGCTGTAAGTCGTCGTTGAGAATAGCAATCGAAGAGTCGATGTCAATGTAATCACAGGAGTGATAGAGCTGCAGATCATCTGCGTATAGATGGTGTGAAGAAGAAAGGAGGAAAGTAAGAGAATTGATGAAGATTGAAAATAATAGAGGAGATAAAATTCCTCCATGCGGCACACCGGAATTGAGATTTTGCCAGCTAGAGAGTGATTGATCGCCACGAACGGTCTGTTGTCGGTCACGAAGGTATGATGAGAACCAATTTAAGACTGTTGATGAGAGGTTGAAGCGGGACAGAAGAGCAAGTAGGATGTCGTGATCGACCGTGTTGAAGGCGTTAGAGAAGTCAATAAGGACTACCACTGTTACTTTGCCATCTTCCATGGCAAGTCTTATGTCTTCTGTGACCTTAAGTAAGGCAGTACTTGTGCTGTGACCTGGACGGAAGCCAGATTGTACTTCACTAATGAGATTATTTCGTAAAATAAAAGAAGATAGTTGGTAGTTCACGACGGCCTCTAATATTTTGGAGAAATACGGAAGAATAGAAATAGGTCGAAAGTGATTCAAGCTACTAGGGCTATCTGTTTTTGGAAGTGGAATGACAAAAGCCTTACGCCATAGTGATGGAAAAACCCCAGAGCTGAGAGAGAAGTTGATTATATGTGTGAGAACTGGAAGGATAAATTCAAAGAGAAGAGAGATCATACGATGACTTATATCATCAACACCAACGGCTTTAGACTTAATAGATAGTAAGATGTTTTTAACATCATCAACAGTCACGTTGGAGAAAGAAAATGCATTAGGAAGAAGATAAGGAAGGGAGTTAATGTGAGAGATAGTTTGAGTTCGTATAGAAGGGTCTAGACTTGTGGCCGAGGAAAAGTGACCATTAAGGTCGTCCAAAGTAAAAGAAGACTGGTAGGATTTGTTTTGGCATTTTCCTAAACCAAGGCTCTTGAGAAACTTCCATACATCTGCCGTAGATGAATTGACAATATTATCATGAAAGTAGCGCCTTTTAGCAGATCTTACCATCCGGTTGCAGCAATTTCTGGCCTGTTTATAAAGGGTTCAGTTGGAGTCACTACGATCACGCTTTAACTTCCCGAAGGCTCGATTACGTTTTCTCATAGCCATGCGCACTCCACGAGTAATCCAAGGGCATGGTGGACGTTTGAGTCTAACACGTCGAAGAGGAGCGTGGCGATCAAACAAAGAGATTATTGTGTCATTAAGCAATGAGACTTTGGCATCAACAGAATCAGCAGTGACAACAACATCCCAATTAGTGCTGGCGGCATCTTTACGCAAGGCCTCTGTATCTAACCGAGCAAGATTGCGCATTGAAACATACCTAGGTTTTTGTTTTGATGTATGGATATTGTAGGAGGCATAGATAAGGTCATGGCGCGAGAAGGCTGGAGCAGGATGCTGACCATGCAGTAAAATATTGCTAGGTGAGGAAGTTATAATATGATCAAGCCAAGTATCAGGAGAATCTTTGTTGAAGTGAGTCGCATTGAGGGGAAGTAGAGAGAGGTTCAAAGAGTTGACAATATCGCGTAGTTTAGAAGAGGAGGATGTATTTAGTAGGAGATTAGTGTTGATATCGCCGAAGATAAGTAGATGTGAGTAGACTGAGGCAACTGAGTCAAGTACAGACTCAAGACTGGAGTAATAGTTTGTTCCCGGGCGGGCAATACATAACGCCTAGTACTGCTTTCACCTTTTTCACATCGACCTCAATAAAAAGATACTCGGCCGACGCAGAATAGGCGGAAGGAGATTGGCAAAGAATTCTGTATGGGATATTACTGCGAAGATATATAGCTACCCCCCCACACCCAACACCAGTCCGGTCGTTCCTAATCAAAATAAACCCAGGCAAAGCAAATAGCGAAGAGTCCAAATTAGGCTTAAGAAAAGATTCTGAAATTAAGATAGCTTGAAGAGCATTAACAGAGCCAAGTTCCAGAAGATCTGTGTAGTGGGCTGGAATGCTTTGAGCATTTATGTGACAGACATTAAAATATTTTTTCACGGGAGTCAAGTCGTTACGCACGAGTTCGCCAAGAGTAGCGGCATCATGAAAGGACGCATCATCATCACTACTCGACGAGTCACTAGCATCATACGCGGAATAAAATGAATCATCCATAACAAATAATATATAAAAATACAAATACTAATAATATAATATATAAATATTACAAACTTAAAAGAGAAGAAAAAAGTGATCTAATTACCACCAATTTTAGCTTGGTCTGCCGGCTTACAACAAGCTTAAAGAAAATAGTGAGACAAAATACAATTTGAGCATATAAATCTAAATCGAATATGGGCCAAAGAAATAAAAGCTACTTTAGAACATATACAATCCAAAAATTAAACTGTTTAAATCTTTATGTACATATTTAGTAAACAAGAAATGTTGTCGAGAATATTAAAAAAAGAAGAAAAAATAATAATCTTCAGAATGCACCCAAGGCGCAAGTAAAGAAATGCGGAACGCATCTAAATATCAAAGTAGCGAAGTGAAGGCGGGTCTCCTGCGCCAGAAATCTCGAAACATAACACAAAAAACATGAAACAAAAACAAAACAAAAATATTATTTTTCATACACAAACCGTCTCCTGCAAATAATTTCTGTTTTGAATGAAACATTTCTCTATGGTTGACTTCATCATGAGGTGCTACTTTTCAAACGCGGAGTAACTAAACGAACGGTTTTTTGTACAGAAAAACCATTCGTTCAGGTGACTCCGCGTTTCAAAAATGACACTTAAGGTACCTAATAATATTTATTTCTGATGGGGATGAGGGATCTGACCGGCTCTCTGGAGCACTCGGGTCCGTGGTGTCGTTACTTACCAACAGCTCGCCACAAGCTGCCCTGCGGGTAATGTCTTTGTCTTTTTTTTTTCTTTTTTAATTAATGTCTTTATTATTTTTATTTTTTATTTTTTCTTTAAGTCTCTTTAGTCTTCTGCTATTTATTCCCTCTATGTATTGTGTTAGCCGGCCTATATTATCTTTTCATAGCCTTCTGTGCCAAGCCGGTGTCCTCCTTACTCTCTGCTGATTTTTTCACACGTGTCCCTAATTTTAGTACCATAATATATATCAGTTGTGTAAGCTGTACAGTAAATTAGAGTCTGTGTTATCAAAATGTCTTGATTTCTGCTGTTATGGTTAGGTATAATTATGTTATTTATACATAAAACATAAACTATACTTAGGTACTTAAATAAAAAAAGCTTGTAAATAGGTAATATACATACAATTAAAACAAAAAAATCAACTAAAACAAAATTAAAGAACAAAAATAAAGAGAATAAATAAAACAAATCGAAGAGCCCGCCCCGGAGCGTACCGGGCTCGAAAGTGTCCGTAATACCAGCGGCGTTGCCTTGTTAAATGGCTAAGGCAATGTGTTGCGTAAGGTAAGCTCCGGAGCGGGGATACCTCCACTGTCGCGCAGGCGTCGCCCTAAATTCGCGATAATTATTTTCCCCTCTTCGCACCAAGGTCCGCCAGTTTCTACCGCAAAAGGTATGTAAATGTATTGAGACAACTCAGCATACTTTGAGTGTTTGTTTGTTTGTTAAATTTTTATTGTGCATAAACACAAGACAAGAGTGTTTCATTTTTGCGGCAGATTCTGCAGCGGACCCTGCCTTACGGGTTGTGTGAGGTAAGTGAGAAGCAGCAGAGGTACTTACGCATGTAGCGTCCCAAAGTAGGCACCTACCTCTTTTTTTTACGGTATTAAGGTGAGCCCATCGAGGCGTTTACCGTCCGTGCGACAAAGTCCGGGGGCTCAACAACACAAGGTATGTTTGCCGACACCAGAGCTATGCAGATAATATCGTTTAAATTATGGTGACTGGGAAACCTGCCGACGCATCTTAAGCAGATAAGTCCGTGGTAGCCCTTGGAATCCACCTGAATACCACATGGGCAACGGTGTAGCTCACAAATGTTACCTCACCTAGCCTCAACGCGACTGCAACCCGTAAAGAGTTATCATCTAGTTGAAGCGAGGGCAACGCTTGGAGCCAGTCGCCTGACTCTGGGCAAGTTGCGGCTTTAATCCGAGCAAGGTTGAATTGCCAAAAACAATCTGCTAGCACTTATAAAACAATTTTGGAAGGCATATCATCCCAGGCCCTCTGAGAATGGAGATTTACCAGGCGGCTCTATGTTGGGGCAAATGTACTAATAAATAAATTATTACTCTATCCATATACGTAATCAAATATGTGTATGCCATAGAATAAAAAAGTTGCGTTAAAGATTTTCGATCGAGACCACGTAGTTACACTGGTTCCCTATCCATAAGCATACAAATTTAAGCCATAATGTAACATGGCATAACTACTGTTTTTTGGCATAATCGTTTTTAAGCATAACAGTTTACGCATAATTATTTTAAGCATAATGTATGTAAGATGGGTTGACGACATCAGAAAGTTAGCGGGTCAAACCTGGTAAATGGCATTCGTTGAGAGAGGCCTATTCCCAGCAGTGGGAGGATCAAGGCTGTGGATGATGATGGTGATGATAATGTATGTAAGCATTATGATGTTTAGGCATTATAAAGCATACATAAATGTATTCAACCATAATGGTATCAAATCATAATTTATTAAGGCATAAAATTTTTTTAGGTGTATACATTCTTTATCCATATTGCTCTTAAAATATTAATCACTCAATTGTTAATAACAAATTTTTCAATTGTTAATATTAAAATGTGTATACATTTTAATATTAACAATTGAAAAATTTACATGAACCTTACATCCCTTCTGCCCATAAATTGTGCCGGATGGTCATAAATAAAATAACCTCAACCTAAGATCTCTTCTGCCCACACAGTTGTTCAAATGATCATTTTTTTTTGCATTATGATTAAAAATAAACTTGATTTTGTTTCTGTTATCCCGAAAAAATTATGAATAAGGTTTATTAGTTGTTCTCAATCAATATTTAGCAGTAGGCATCAAGGTATGTAACTTAAATCGAACAAAATAGAGCTGCGGATGCCGCGTCCCGTCACAGCTCTTAATAATGTGCTGACGAAATTTAAAGCTTAATTTCTCGTGAACCTTTTTAGTACTTATTTTATTTTCTTACGTAAATTTATAAACATTATACGTATATTATTTACAAAAACATTTGAATAGCGATGGACTTTTCATTTCTGCGTACGAGGCAGCGTTGCTAGGAAATTTCTCTACCACCACGCTATGAAACTAACTTTGTTATTTTTCTCGCGAATCTGCACATAATTATATTTTTTTAAAGATTTTCAAGAATGTCGGATAAATGAACATTTTTTTTAAATAAAATTTGTATAGGAATATGTCCCCCATACCTGAGTACGTGGTGGCGCTGCTGGAAGGTACCCTCCTGGCCACGCCACCGATTTTATTAAATTTCTCTTAAACCTTTCCAGTACCATTTTTTCTTACAACGTACAATGACATACGTTTCACGGACATTTTATTATGCTGACTCCGATACAAATTCCATATGGTGGCGTGGCCAGGTCGTATCACACTTTTTATTTTGGCTAGCAATTAGGTTTTCGGTATTACTAAAGATCCTTATGAAGTAACGTGGCCTTCGGCTCCGAAACCATTGAAAACTCAACGTGTATTAAGTTTAGTTTGTGGACATGACAAAATTAAATACGACTCAATAATATTTGTGTATGTCGTAGGTGTGAACAAGTCCGGAAATATTCATGAACATGGACTTCTTATAAGATTTAAGATGCCTTGTCTTACCGGTTGCATTACCGAACATGAGCAACTCCGCGACGCTGCAGGAAAATTAGTAAGTTAGAAATATTAATATGTTTAATTAATAAACTAGCTGTGACCGCGGGCTCCGCTCCCCGTGGAAATTTCGATATGTCTGTTCCGTGACAGCAAGCGACGGTTTCATACAAACTGTACAGAAACTTTGCGTCGCAGAACACACTGAAAGGACGGGGCAAAGACGGGGCGCCCATTTTTTCTGTTTGTCCAGCGATAAGCTTAAGTCGCTTGCTCGCTTCGCTCGCTCGATAGTGTTTTGGTCACAAGAAACCTAACAAACTTAAGCTACACCCCACGACAAAGTTGTTTTAATGTTAAAATTGTCAGTAAAATATAATTCCGTGAAGGAATATACCGAACAAACAATATTCTTTAGAAATTGTTCTACTGTTTAATTAGTTTGATAAATGAAAATATAACATTATAAAATTCATTTAACTGTGTGTCTATAAATTATGTTTCATTCAAGTAAACAGTCTTTTTTTTATTCTCTTTTTTTAAGGGCTTTTATCTTAACAGACATGCCAGTAAACAGTCTTTGAAACAATATTATCCTACTAATTAATCCTACTAGTCCTACTAATATTATAAATGCGAAAGTGAGTTTATATATTTGTTTGTTTTTTACCACTTCACGCTTCAACTACTGAACCTGTTTAGATGAAATTTGACTTGGTTATAGTTTGATACCCAGGGAAGGACATAGGATAGTTTTTATCCCGAAATTCATACGGGGAGCGGAGCCCACGGGCACAGCTAGTTAGAAATAAAAATACAAGAAATAAATATTCTATGAAACATTTTCTGCAAATCGAAATTCAATGAAATTTCTGTCTGTGAAACAAGGGGCACCCTCAGCTTTGCATTTGTGTGAGTGAGCGCAAAAAGCAGTCAATCCAAAAATTATATAAAAACAAAATCAATGTTTTAATAGAAAGAAGAATAAATGTAAATATTTATCCACATTGTAATTCTATCTTCACATATTTATTTGATAAACAGACGTTCTCAATATGTATTCGATCATTTAATTTTAAAACACATTGCACACAATAAAATAATTCAAAACGGCTCCTCGCAACTTGTTAGTTTAATTTTTCAAGACTACACGCATAACTTTTTTTCTTTTCTTTCAAATAATTTAACATCAGAAGAACTAAAATCATAACTAACTAACAACCTCACTAACCAACTTAATGAAGTAAGTATCTTTAACACCTCAACTTACCACTCCACAGATAACCTATTATTAACCCTTTAACCGCGAGCGTCGCTTATATGTGACAAATATTGTCGGGCCCATACCGCGAAAGTCACATATTTGCGACAAAAAAATGCTCGTATGGCACATAACTTACGTATCCATATCCGTTTTTGATTGTAGATAGGTATGTTAGATTTACCATGTCTCGCGCTGGGGGCACGGCAACTGATATAAAGTCTCGCGGAAAGGGTTAAACCTCCAAACCAAAACCTTTTATGTCTTCTTTAATGTCCCAAAGACTTTATTTAAAAAATTGAAGAAATTTCCAAAGCAAGAAATATACCTGAAAAATCATTATTAATCATTTATATGACATTCTAAAAGGTCCAGCTTTGGATGAGTACAGAACTAAAGCTGATTAAATAACAGAGTGGATTTTTTTAAAATTTCTTTCTTAACAGATTTTGAAATAACATATTAAAAACAATTATTGATACTTAATCACATACAAAAAAAAACGAACGATCAGTTATCTATTTTCATTTTTTGATTATTATTAACTTGATCTGAACTTGACCTGAAACTATAATCTTAGAAAACGGTCCTCAAATGATAATCCAGATTTATTTACATTTTATAAAATACTTAAAGTACACTACACACCACGATACTGTCCTCAAGTAAATACTGTGGAACGCTTTTATTATATAACTATATTAACAGCAGTGGCTTCTTTTGTTAATGATGATCACCGCACAAGAGACATTAATTTACATGTTGCTGTGTGTTTTGAATAAAAGTACGAATTGTTAACAAGCGAGCGCCATCTGCCTTTCTTATCCACAAACATGGGCAAGGTTTGTGGATTTTGCGATAATCGATTGGTAAGCGCGAGGTGTCGCTTCACTCGAGGTGTGTTGCATCACTAAGGCCGGGACGCGGCTTCTCGCTCAGTTCCGTCTCAAAAACCTCTCGAAGCGGGTGGCAGCTGGGTTTTTTGTTTGATCATGGTTGTAAAATCGTAAATCGTGGAGATATCTCGCTGATTAGATCAATATAGTTTGTTGTAAAGTTTGTATAGGCATGGCGCCCTAGATTAAAAGACCTTGTGTGTAAAATAGTGTGTCACGGCCTCGACTCGCGCGCCGTCGGCATATTACTTGTTTGGCCGGTGCCCATGGCGAAGATACGCGATGAACGCGTGATCTTGTTTTTGTTGTAAAGCGTATAATTTCATGGAGAAGTGTCGCTAAATTAACTAATTATTGTTTGTTGGATTGTTTGTTAATTGTTGGAAAGGCGTGAAGCCGAAATAATTCGCCGTATGTATAAATAACAGTATATGTGTCGAGGTAAAAAATTTGCTTGTTAAATCGCCTGTTTAGAACGGAAGTTTTGTAAATTGACTTTTAAACATTTGTAAAACCTATTGTGCGTGGATGCCCATAAATAAAAACTAGACGTATAAAAGTGATAAGTGTTTGAATCGGAGCGAGGGACACCGCGTGTCAAGTTCCGCTGTTAGGTTATGTACTTAGTCTTGAAGTGGCGGCTAAGAAGATAAATCTATTGTGTTGTGTTAAAGTGGTGCTATATATACTACATATTCGTTTGGGGCACTTGAGCTCAAGGGACCCATTTTCTTCACCACTGACTTGGGTCCTTGGAGGGACCCAAACCATCGCCAACCCTGAAGAGGACTTCGGGCTCGACGAGTAAGCAAGGCGAGGCCGCCTGAAGACACTATAGACACTGTAAGTGATACCACAAATTTGTACTCCACTTTTAATCAGTTTTATCCCGTTTGTAATTAGTTTTAGATTTAAGTTATAATTAGGTTAGGAGGTTCCCTTGACCTTATCTAGGGTGGTAGCAGACTGCGTAGGTTTATTTGTGTGTTTGTTTGTTTCCGGTGGGATTGCCGGACTTATAAAAACAACGTAATCTTATCTATCTGCGCCAACACTGTGAATGAAGTGACCGCCGCGCTAAAAAACTGCACTAATTTTTAGCAATGGCTTTTGCTAAAAATTAGTGCCGTTTTTTAGCGCGGCGGTCAACCAAATATTTTTTTCTTCATCTTCGAGCCGATATAACTCCGTCCCGACTGAGTTTACAAATATCATTCCTTTACAAATATTGCTTCTTGTATTTGATTGTATAAGCGTACAAAAAACGGTTGACCGCCGCGCTAAAAAATAAAGGCACCATTCCTCCATACAAAACGGTTCCTTTACACGTGCATTTTTAGTTTTCAGACAAGAACTTCCTTTTTGTGGCTCTATTTTCTTAAACAAAGATACATCCGACGACTTAAAATTAAGTCCTAGAGACATGTATGCTAAAAATAACAACGTTTTCCCTTCGAAGGGAAGAAAACGAATATTTAGGTTTCAGCCGAAGCTTGACCCACCTGGCCTTCCAAACCTTCAGGTCTGGCTTCCAAAAGGCACGCTCCCACTTTGGGACTATTAGCAAATAGTAACCTTTGCTCTCTATAATAAAAAGGTTTATTCTCTGCTTCTATTAATCTCTTGCTCTCCGACCTCTATAAATTTCATGTGGGAACGAACACGCTTTTACTAGTTGGGGCAGGTGGAGTTCCCACACACTCACACAAATGCAAAGCTGAGCATAAGTCTCAAGAGCTGTACCATTGACACTGTCATTGATTTAGGACCTAATAGGGAAGTGGACTGGATAAAAAATAAATATTATTTTATTTAGTCTGCAAACTAGATTGTCTAAAAATGAAAATAAAATATCAAAATTAAAAACTTTATAATATCTATCTAATGAGCCAAAAAAATGTTATCCACATTCCTATTGTGTCTAAAGCCATGTTGCTTTGTTTCGTAACTGGACACAGACGAGTGCAGAGCAGTATGTCCCGTTGGATACGAACGTGTAACAAAATTTACTGAAACTATTTTAATGCTAGTTTACCCATTCCAAAAAAAGTGCACAACGCCGCTAAAGAAGTTTTCACTTCAAAAACTAAATTGGCTTTCTACTTATAAATTAGGTAAAAAAACTAAAAATAAAACACTTGAATGTTTACAGTGTACATTTTGCGATGAAACGAGAAAAAAATTGGACGAAGATTATGTTACTCTTTTGGACGAAAGATATCTAAACCCACAAGATTTTTTCTGTCCGGTAATATGCCTTTTGTAGTCGTACCTACCAAAGTTGTGGATGTTGATTTGGATATTTACAATATCTTGTGATTGTATCTCCTTTAGGTACTGTAAGTACAATTTTTTGAAATGATGTTCTTTCTGGCAAGTCGCGGGGCCGGGACTAATGCCACAAGTTGCGAGCGCTACGCGTAACGCAGTTGTATTTTTCTGGATCTTGCGTTTATTTTGTAATAATCTCATCATAGTAGATGTGCTTAAGATTTTTTCCCACATTTTCCTTGCAGGACGGTCATGGCATTCCCCTGGTGACATACATTGGTCGTGACCAGTACCTCATTGGTGTAGCTTCAAAGTTAAAGTTTAATAGATCCGCGACGTGTGAAGGACCATTCTTATTTACCAGCACTCAGTGTAACGGAGCGTTTTTGGATTGTGTAATAAATGAAAAGGAACGGTGAGTTGGAATGAAGAATATTTAAACTAGGTCTTTTGTATATAGGGTAAATTTCCAATCATTGGACGCTAACAGTCATTGGTTAGAACATAATAAAATCTTATTTACTCAGGTATAAAGATCCACTTATTTATCTTTTTAAACTATTTAGCTGCAGTAATCTTAATTTGAAAGCAACCTTATAAAATAAGGTTTTATTGCGTTCTGTCCATGATTGTTAGCGTCCACTTACTGGAAGTTTACCCTAAATCGTTATTGCTCATTGCGGGCCTGTCATCGGACCATCCATCTTTATCTGTGAATGGGGTCCATATTGGCTCATATAAAATTCTCAATCGTATTCTTCATCTTACTACCGATTAGTGTTCATAATAATTACTCTTTATAATAATATTTTTTATTAGGTACTACCAACGCAGCTCAAAATAGCTAGTTATCATTTTTTTATTATTAACTATTTTATATTATATTAACTAGCTTAATATATTTAATATCAACCAGCTGGTGCCCGCGACTTCGTTCGTGTGGACTTTATGACTCCAGCGTAATAATATGCTCATCAGACTGAACGACTTTTGCTAATGCGTCATTAATGTATATTTCTAACAGTTTAGCTGGACCATTATGTTTCTGAATCAGGTGTGCCGGACCTTTGATTTTTATACCTTAACAGAAAATGCTCATCAGGCTGAACAACTTTTGCTAAGGCGTCATTTTTAGGTTGCTTATTATAGTTTAGCTGGACCATTATAGTTCTGCATAATGTGTTCCAGATCTTCGAGTTTCATAACTGAACAAAAAATGCTCATCAGGCTTTTAAACAACTTTTGCTAAGGCGTAATTTTTACATTTCTTGTAGTTTATCTGGACCACTATGTTTTAACATCAGGTGTTCCAGATCTTCGATTTTTATACCTCAACAAAAAATGTTCATCAGGCTGAACTACTTTTGATAACACGTCATTTTTATATTTCTTATAGTTTAGCTGCTGGACCATTATGGCTCTGTATCAGGTGTTCCATTTTCCAAACTCAATTATACCCTATATGTTGATAAAAAAGTTTCATTCGAATCCATCCAATATTTCTGAAGATTAGCGTATACAAACAGACAGACGGACAGTTTTTTTTATATCTTATTATATAACAGTCTCACATTTTTTTTCTGTTTTATTTTACGTATAGGTCATTATGTTTCTGAATCAAGTGTTCCAGACTTCAATTTTTTACCTCAACAAAAAATGCTCATCAGGGTGAACAACTTTTGTTAAGGCGTCCTTTTAAAATTTCTAATAATTTAGCTGGACCATTATGGTCCTGCATCATGTGTGCTAGATCTTCGATTTTTATATCTCAACAAACAATGCTCATCAGGCTGAACTACTTTGGCTAAGGCGTCATTTTGTATTTCTTACAGTTTAGCTAGACCATTATGGTTCTGCGTCAGGTGTTCCAGGTCTTCGATTTTTATAACTCAACAAAAAATGCTCAGCGGGCTAAACAACTTTGCTAAGGCGTCATTTTAATATTTCTTGTCGTTAAGCTGGACCATTGAGTTTTTACATCAGGTGTTCCAGATCTTCGATTTTTATATCTCAACAAAAAATGTTCATCAGGCTGAACTACTTTTGCTAAGGCGTCATTTTTATATTTCTTGAAGTTAAGCTGAACCATTAAGTTTTTGCATCAGGTGTTCCAGATTTTTGATTTTTATATCTCAACAAAAAAAATTCATCAGGCTGAACTACTTTTGCTAAGGCGTCATTTATATATTTCTTATAGTTTAACTGGACCATTAAGGCTCTGCATCAGGTGTTCTATTTTCCAAAATTGCTCAGGCTTAACAGCTACATAACAAAAAAAGTTTTATTCGAATCCGTCCAGTATTTCCTGAGATTGGCGTGTACTAACAGACAAACAATCGCCCATAGAAAAATTATCTTTAAACTTTAAATGATGATAACTTTTTTATCTGACAACAGATTTCGATGAAACAAAGCCTATATGTTGCTCAGGGATGAGCTTAATCTTTTAGTGAAAACCGCGTAAAAATCTGTTCAGGAGTTTTAAAGATTAGCAAGTACATACAGACAGACAGACAGACAGACAAAAAAATCCAGAAAATCTTTTTTGTGTTCTGTTACTCTTTTCTTATCGCCCACATCCATTTATTGTAATTTTTATCAAATGTACAGACACGCGGTTCCTACTAATACTGTCACTACCAAACAAAAAAACGACGGGTTGCACTCTGGGAGTGCCGGCAGAAGTGAAAACTTGAATATTAACGTTGTGCATTTTTGATATATTGGAATGGTTAGGGAATAATTTTGCACGAATTGCTTTAATTATCAGTATAAAATATTTCAAATCTTTTCTGAACCACAGTCTGTCACAATTGTCACAAGCATGACCAAATTCATTTTCAACAAAATCATTTTCAAATACACAGCAGTATGGCCACTACACAGACGGTCGAGCCATCAGCTAACACCATACATGGATGCGCGTAGCACGCTGTAACATAAACACACACGAACATTCGCGCAAGCGCCCTGCGCCGTCTTACGAATTTTCGATCAGGTCACGTGTTCTGACGCGAGTTTAAGATTTTTTACCCATTCCAAAAAAATGCACAACGTCGCTAAAGAAGTTTTCACTTCAACAAGTTCTTTCTTTCAGAACTTTTTTCTTCATAAATTCAATGATTATATTTTTTTATTAATAATGTTGTTACTAAGAACATACTTCAACTCATAACGTCGTTGTTCAGAGAAGTTAATTTTATTACAGACAATTATCATAATCTTTGTATTAATAAAAGTAATAGTAAGAAAATATTTTTACTTACAATGGTAAATATTGAAAATAATTTTAATTAATGTGTAATGATGGTATGGGTAGGAAAATAGTAGATGTTAAAATTGTGGGTACGCTTCGAACGGCATAGCCGCACCTCGGCACGCTCGTTTCGCTCGCTCGGCTCACGCGCTGTTGGTATCACAGTTCTAACCTAACCTAAACTAACCTACTTTTCTGGCAGCAATTCGTGTAATTAAACGATTTAAATCTGTTACTTTAACCCCCGACCAAAACTGAGAATGGTTTTTAAGTTTGCCGTATCTATCGGTGTTCTGTTACTTTTCTATTAAAAATTAGTTTTTGGCACGTACGGATCATAGTTCTAACCCAACCTACTTTTCTGGCAGCGATTTATTTGATAAAATAAAAGTTATGTTTTTAATCTACTTATTACTTTTTACCCCAAAGAGAGAGAGAGGTACAAAAATACAAAATCATTTATTTAACGAGAAACTTAATACACTGTATGATTAACAATGATTCCCGCACTAGGCACAAGCCTGTATCACGGGCAATCAGAAGGATTAACCAAAATAAGCACTTATACATTTAAAAGACGAGCGGCCGGGAAAATTTAAGTATAAATTTAAAAACAAAGTAAAACAATGCACGTGCATTAAATCTAGCGCATTTGAATAAAGAAAAAAAAATGTACAAAATATGTTTGCTTATAAAATATTCTGATTAATAGAAAATAGAAACATCAACTAAAGAAAACAAACTATATGCTCAATTATGATGGGGGAGGGGCACGATGTGTGTGTTGCATGAGGGTGTAAGGGTGTGTGTGTTTGATTTCGCTTGGTCAAGACATTTGTCACGAGTTTCGCAATGATTCTTTACTATAATGTAGGGAAATAAATAGTCACGGAAACGTTTGGCAAAATGAGTGCGTACCTTTGGAGTCTGAATATTAAGTAAACGTTTATGTTTTTGTATCTCGAACACGTGGGAGCGCAAAAGAACCTTGTGATAAGCAAGAGCCACTTTAAATATATAGAATTGTCTAACTGTCAGAAGATTGGCCTCCCTGTAGTGGGGAGTCGTACGAAACATAAATGGCTTCCGGAGCATTACCTTAATGATTGACCTTTGCGCTCTCTCTTGTGATATTAAACGCGTCTTAGCAGACCCACCCCAGGCAGACACACAGTATGTGAAAAGTGGTTGACATAATGATTTGTAGACTAATAATAAAGTTTCCTTATCAGTTGCGGCTCTAAGTCTCTTAAATACCCAAATAAACCGGCGCGCTCTGGTCAGTGCAGTTATATGTTTCACAAAAGTAAGTCTCGCATCTATCGTGACTCCCAAATATTTAATACTGTTGACTCGTTCAATATACACGAACAAGATGAGGCTTGATTATGACGGTCACAGAAGTGGATCTTGATCCTCTCAATATTCATAGGTGGTTTACCACGAATTTTAAAATATATAAATTTCGTCATAACGATGTTCAGAGTAAGCAAATTCAATTTTAGCCACTTGGTAATTATAGACATTCATTTTTCAAAATCGTTGACTACTTTCTCCCAAGAGTTATCAATGGCCGTATCATCAGCGTAACAAGATGACATGTGAAATTGTGTCGAACGCTTTCTATATGTCTGAAAACGATCCAATGCAAGCATGTTCTTTGTCTAAAGTAGAAGAAATCTCGCTCAAAAGAAAAGTTACAGCATCTTCTGTTGAATTATTTTTCCTAAAACCGAATTGGGTAGGTAAAAGTAGTAAAAAGGGAAAAAAAAATGAATCTGTATCATTAAAAAAGATAAATATGAGAAAAACTAAATTATATAACTCGTATAAACTGTATGTCTCAAAGTATAAAATAAATACATTTCTAAATGATAATTTTTGGCCAAATGGTATAACTTTTAGACGTTTTGTGCATTTTATGTACAAAACAAAAGTTAATAATGTGAAATAGTTAAAGTTATAAAAAATATTATATTTATATGGATTTAATGCCTAATCAAACTTTGAATTTTGTAAGTTTTAATTGTTATTTTGTCTCTAGATCTTTAAATGACATACAGAGCATATGTAAAAAATCAGATGTTGTTGCGCTGCAGGAGACTTGTTTGCTTCCTCATGATGTACCGGTACTGGGGACTATCTCAAATGATTTTGAATATACAGGGAAGTCGGCGGTAGACACATCTACCGGTCCTCTAATTGGAAGACCGTACGGGGGGGTAGCGATACTCTGGAGAAAGGGCATTTTTGACAGCGTAACTGTAATAAGGTGCACCAATGATCGCATTGTAGCTATTAGGGCCAATATTGGGCAGCGAGCGATTCTGGTTTTTTCCATATACATGCCAACTGACTCCAAAACCAATTTACCTATATTTACCGATGTGTTGGGCGAAATAAACGCTATTATAGAACACGAAAGTATTGAGTGTGTATTTATATTGGGAGATTTTAATGCGCATCCCCATGAACCGTTCTATAATGAACTTTTGAGCTTCTGCTCGGAGCAGAGCTGGGTTTGCGCTGATGTGGAAAAACTTGGCGAGCAGAGTAGCACTTATACTTACGTAAGCGCTGCGCATGGCTGTCGTAGGTGGCTAGACCATTGTTGTGTGACAGACCTTGCGTGGCAGACTGTAGTCGAAGTGGAAGTAATGGAGGACGTATTTGTGTCTGACCATTTACCTCTTATTGTTAAATGCGACCTAAACATTGTAAGACCCAAGTTAGCGCCACCTAGTCTGCAACGAAGTAGAGTTTTGTGGGGAGAGAGAGACGAGGCACAGATAGTTAAGTACCATGACCTATGTAATAGCAGTATGCGTGGGATTGATTTTCCTTCCGAGTTCACGGACTGCAGCCACGGAGTATGTAGCTTGAGTGAGCATAAAAAGATATTAGACCGCTTATATCATGATATTGTCCATGCCCTAAGTGATGCGGCAAGTAAGTCAAGTCAGTTTCGTGGAGGAAGGAGGAACAATAATAGGCATATATGCGGGTGGAACAAGCTGGTTCATGATGCACACAAGCAGGCCAGGCTTAACTACCAAATTTGGGTGCTAAATAATCGGCCTAAGTCAGGTAGAATCTATGAGCGGATGTATGGATCGCGTAGAATATTCAAAAGCCGACTAAAATGGTGTCAACAAAATCAAGACCAACTTAAAATGGACGTTTTAGCCAATCATAGATCTGCAAAAAATTTTGATCGTTTTTGGAAGGCAACAAGAAAGCTTGATGTTAGGCCTGGTTTGCCGACAAGTGTGGGGGGGAAAAATGAGCCTGCTCATATTGCGGAAATGTTTAGGGACCATTTTAAAGTCGATTCACCACTGGGCCCCTCGATTCCTACCTTTGATAAGCCTTTGTGTCAAGGGAAAGATAAACTAGTGTGTGTTACAGCAGAACAAGTACGAAATGCTCTAAAAAATATGACTGGTGGCAGGTCTCCTGGACACGACGGCATTAGCGTTGAGCATCTTAAACATGCGGGTGTACACCTCCCGAGGGTTCTAGCTCTGTTTTTCACAATGTGTATCAGTCATTCTTATTTACCACGAGAAATGTTAAAAACCATTGTGGTGCCCATTGTGAAGAACAGAACTGGTGACATTTCGGACAAGAAAAATTATCGTCCAATCTCATTGGCAACGACTATTGCGAAAGTGCTGGACAGTGTGCTTAATTCTTACCTGAAAGAAATAGCTAACCTACATGATGCGCAGTTTGGGTTTCGGTCCGGACTATCTACTGAGAGTGCAATCTTAAGTCTAAAGCACACTGTTCAATACTATACAAATCGTGGAACACCGATTTATGGCTGTTTCTTGGACCTGTCCACGGCATTTGACTTAGTATCTTACAATATATTATGGAAAATGCTGGAGGACAGGGGACTGTCGGTCGAACTTCTGAATATATTTAAATTTTGGTATGCTAACCAGACAAATTGTGTAAAATGGGCCGACTCTCGCTCGGAGGAGTATGTGTTGGAGAGTGGAGTTAGACAGGGAGGATTGACGTCTCCCACACTCTTCAACATATATATAAATGACCTTATTGTAAAGTTGAGTGGTATGCGTGTCGGATGCCGGATCGATGGAGTAAGCACCAACAATATAAATTATGCTGATGATTGTTTGCTGCTCTCTCCGACATCAGGGGGTCTAAATGAGATGCTAAGGGTTTGCGAGGCCTACGCTACCGAGCACGGACTGGTATATAATGTGAAAAAGACGGAATTCATGGTATTTAAGGCCGCTGGTAAATGTCCCGATAAAGTCAATAATATTACCCTAAACGGCGTGAACATTCAACGTGTATCAAAATTTAAATATTTGGGACATATAATTACTGAAGACCTTAAAGACGATGAAGACATAGAAAGGGAACGTAGAGCTCTTGCGGTTAGAGGCAACATGTTGGCTCGCAGATTTTCGCGCTGTAGTGAAGAGGTAAAGGTGACTCTTTTTAAAGCGTATTGCCAAAACATGTACACGGGAAATCTGTGGGTCAATTACACCAAAAAGTCGCTGGACGCCCTACGAGTCCAATATAATAATGCGTTTAGGATGTTGTTGGGACTGCCTTATTTCTGCAGTGCATCGGCAATGTTTGCAGAGTACCAAGTTGACGGCTTTGCAGCCATTATCCGCAAAAAAACCACATCGCTGATATTTAGAGCACGTGCCAGTCACAACAGCATTCTACAAACCCTGGCCGATAGGTACACGTCTCCGCTTTGGGGCTGTCTTGTGAGGAGAGTAATTTTAAAATCCCTCACTTTATTATGATTATTTGTTTTTGTTTTTGATTTTATTACGATTATATTTTCTTACTAACATAATTTAAGTGATACTAACATATTCTATGGATCTTTGATATCCGAAATAAACAATTATTATTATTATTATTATAAAAGTAAGATATTAGATTCAAAAAATTTGGTTAAGCGGTTATTTACTAATTTTTCAAAAATTTTTGCAAAGCAACTTAATAATGATATTGGCCGAAAACTTGATGGGTCAGTTGCGGAGCCAGATTTATGGATAAGTATCACAGCAGCATGTTTCCAGCATTTTGGGAACTCTCCAGTTGAGAGACTCAAATTATAAATATATATGAGAGGTTCCAAAAAAGTCGGATATATCTCTTTGAGAAGCTTATTATGAATTCCATCAATGCCCGGAGCCAGGCACGTGCTTTCCATAGAGACTCAAAGACTTTGTCTACCCGGAGATTCCCTAACATATACGTTTCAAATGTTTTTATTTAAAAATAAATTATTATGGGCCCTATTTTCAAATAAACGCGCGCATTCCCGTCCATTTCCCATCGCGCCAAATGCAGGCTACGTACTCGCTTACTTAGGTAGGTATACGTATATAACCTCAGTACTCTAGGCAGCTACCTAAAAGACAATTGTCCATAGTGTCTCGATTTACACACATTCACAATGCACTGATAGGAATTAACGTCTCTAGTGTGATCGTCAACGTATTTCATTGACGCACCCACACATTAAATTTATTCACAAATAACTAATATCTTAGACATGGACTGATGCATGCCATTTTTAAAACGCGTCAGTCACAAACAAAGCTAATTTTTGTATAGAAAAAACCATTAGGTTAGTGAAACGCTGATTTTCAAACATGGCTCTTATCTTTAAGCTAGTTCCATCTCAATAATCAAAGTTTTTTATCTCTTTTCACCTTTGACCAATAAGGAATTATATCGATTTCAGGCCTATTCATTTGTTCTATGATGCGTACCGTGATGAAAACTAGAAAGTTATTGGTTCTCGCTTGGGTTATGCTACCAATTTAAATACGCGGAAGATGTTCGAGTATAAAATGTAACACGAACAATTTTGTGTTAATCGTATATATTTGATATTTTTTCTTGTTTAATGATTGCGATAATAACAGATGAAATTGGGAGGACATTTTTTGTATTCTTTATTATTAGGTACCTCTTTAGAACAGTTTGCAATAGAAAGTTTTTCATGTGAAAGTTGTGCGCCAGGTGATTGTTTGCTAAAACTGAAAAATTATGCGTGTAACCATTTAACTTGTGAGGAAAAAGAGCAATAATTACAAATGGCCAATGCCAGCCTATTTTAGATTTAGTTCAAACAAGCGGTAAGCTAAAAAGAACATTTAATAGTATTAAACAATATGACGCGTATAAGTGACTGTCGGGATCTAAACACACTAATAGGGTCAGTTCAGTTAGAGAGGATTTTTTTGTCCCGCTGCTGGGCAAAGGCCCTACAATTAGTCTATCCTGCAGTAATCGGTGATGCATGCAAGAGATTTGATTAAGTATACCATCTACTTCATAAACATCCGTAGGAAAAATAGCTAATTTTGAAGTTGTACCTATCTCCTGAGATTTAGAGTTTTGTAAGCCAAATTTTACCTACTGTCTATTAGATCTTTTTTAAGTGAAAATAGGCATTGATTTTTATTATTACGCTTATAAAGTTCACAAATATTTTCAATGGTGCCCCAGAGTTTTTTTTGTGCAGTTTTTGTTTTGTTTTAATTGGTTGCTATCATGTAAGGATTTCAGATTTGCAATTAATTTGTTATAAAATTACGATATCTGATATATGTAATTTTAAGGACTTTATCATTAGGATTTTTCCTAACCTTCAAGTGGAGATTATCTCTTTAACTTTCTTATGGCAAGTGTGTTTTTGAATAGCTTATCAACGGAGTTCATGAAGATCTCCGCTGCTTCAAATGAATTCTCAAAATTAAAGACGTCCGACCAGTCGTGTCTATAGAGCTCATCCACAGGTGATTCTAACATAATTCTAGTAGCAACAGTTTTACAATGTGGTGGACTATGTAAATTTTTAAAGTTTATACCTGCCATGGTCACATCATGGTCTGTAACAGCAGTTTTGTAGACTACGCCCGCAAATTTTAAATTAGACTGAACATAGATGTGATACAAACATGATTCGCCACGATTATTAGTTGTTATTACCGGAGCATATCCAAGTTCAGATGTAAGACAGAGCAAATTGTCAATGTACTCTTTTTGTTTTTTGCCAAGAATATTTAAATTAATATCACCGGCTACCACAGTAGAGCGATGAACCGTTGTCAAAAATGTGTTCAGACCAAAAATAAAGTCATTGGTGTTTTTGAATGACGGCGAGCGGTACACAGCAAGTATAGATATTTCTGTATTTAAGGTGACCAATATTTTATCACAGTCCAGGAGATCAGGTTCATACGCAGATGCCAAGTTAAATATTGATTTAACATAGACCACTATGCCTACAGCCTGGTTACTTATCTTGTTAGTAGAGAAGTAAGTGTACCCTTCCAAGGTTCTGATTTGAGGGCAAGTGCCTAAATGACATTCTCTTAAAATTATTATATCGAAATCAATTTTAGTGCGAGCAAATGTAACATTAAAGAGTCAAAGTTGTTTTGAAGACTTCTTATATTGAAATTAAATATCTTAAGACCATAAGTAGACAAGTAGGTTGCAGAAGATTCCGGAAGATCACAAACGTGACTTTTAACTAAGAGAGTTGCATCAAAATCTTTTTGTACGTCTAGATCGGCCACTTGTGAAAAAGTTTTAATTTAATGCAATAGTATAACTCTGAAACGCTTAAAGTCACGCTGTGAAAGGGTTGGGATGGTGTCTTAAATATAAGGCTTGAGAGTAAGATGATAAGACTGTTAGGTGTAGATGAGGGTGAGTAATAATTTAAGATTGTGCTAAGAAGTGTGTTGTGGGTTGATGAGAGTGTGATATAAATTGAGCATAAGAAATATAAATACCTATAAATATGTAACAAAAATGTAACAAAAATTAGGACTATGATAACTAGTACTTTTGCACATCTGCAATCGTTTCTTAGGTTTAAAGATATTTATTCTCAAAAAAGATATAAGATATCACTTACTTGAGAACACGGGTTACATGCTAGTACATATTTTTAGCCTGTCGTGTGATGGAAGACCCCCGAGATGCTCCTCAAGGTCTGTTTGTGTCTGTAGTCGTAGGGCTGCCTTCCCTCCTTCGAATGAATACGTGGCCATTGCTGGTCCAGCAGAATTAAAATCCAGCAGCCTGAGATCGGCTGCGATCCTCACAAAATAACTGTCGATTTTGTCTAGTGAGTCTCTCATTAATGTAGATGCGTTGTTCCACATCTCCGATATTTAACTTTTTAGAGCGTAAATTTTTCCTAGATCGACCCGATCTTACCAATTGATCCCGATTTGCTCCTCTCAAAAACCTGGCAACGACAGGACATGGGAATTTATTTAAAGAGTCCGGGTTCTTCTTAGGACCTGCTTTTACAGCCCAGTTGATGCCTGACTCAAGGATAGGTACTCCTACCTTAGCCGCTATAAGCATTGTGATGTGGATTAGGTTTTCATTAGAGGTTTCAGGGATTCCTGCTATCTCTATCTCATTTCGAACCATCGCCTCGGCTTGGGCGTGCATCTGGTTCTGCAGGGCTGCCACTTGAGACCTAAGATTGGATATTTCCAGGTCCTTCACCTCAGCTCCCGTGCTGGTCTGGGAGAAACGAAAAAACTTAGAATGTACCAGCTGCTTCTCTTCCCGCGCAGATCGTGAAAGCCGATCGAGGGAATGGGCAAAAATGCGAATCATGTTAACAGGCGATGCGGCTAGCAACCCATCACTGTATTGATTGCTTTTCCATCTTCTCGCCCACCATGACGCTAAAAGTGGCTTTTGGGTCTTGCGGCCCTGGGCTCTGCATAGAGCCGCAAGACCCAAAATGCTCTGTCTGCCCCATTAGGGATAAAGACGTGATAGTATGTATGTATGTATGTTCACCTCATTCTCCTTAACTTTCTCTTCATACTTTATTGTTATTTCTTCTATGTGACTATTCATTTGCGATAAGTCTTGCCTCATTAATCTTATTTCATTAGCTAGCATTCTCAGTACATTACGGGGAGGGTCGCTGTCATCATAAACGCTATCATTATTAAATTTAAATTCACGTAACTGAGTCATTTTTTGTTGTTTGCCGCAGTGGGTGATGTTATTCTGAGAATCCGTAGCCTCTTGACTACGGACCGGGGTCGATGAGTTATCCCCACCCCTCTTGTAATCACAGCGACATTTTATGCATATTGCAAATGCAATTTTGATCACCAGGTGGTTGGTCTTAACTGCTACACATACCATTTCTATAATAGGCTCGTTTGCGATTGGGTTCGCAACAGATTGAGCGAGTTTTATACGGTGCAGTGTACGGGCCTCTCGTCACATTCGTCCTGATAAAGACCTCCGGATGAGGTGGAAACATGTCAGCAGTAGCTGACTCTATACGTGAGTAACCCGTTCTCTAAATAAAACAAAGATTGAGCGAGGTTCCTTCTGTTGAAAAACGTAGAGTGTAGGTGTGTCCTTATCCATGTTTATTCGTTTAGACAGACCAATTATAACAAAAAAAATCTTCAAGACGTGATAAAAAACAAAGAAAAGGAAAAAAATGGTGTCGCTGTATTGCCGGCTCGAACTCGTATGCCCAGAGTCGCAGCCGCACACTTTACTGGAATGTAATGAAATAATTTATGGACAACAATGCGCAGTATATATACAAAATTATTTACTAAGGAAATCATCATCAACCAATAATAATAACAGCGTTTTACACTACAGTAAAACGCTTATTAAATACCTACCTTATGTGAAGCTTAAAATTAATGAGATAGGCCCTATCTGTTTTCCGCACTTCTTGCCTCTTCGTCTACCCTAGTGACTCCCTAGTAGCTCTATCTCGCTCACACACTTTCACTCACTCCACCAGGGCGGCCGCTAGGCTCGCTCTCGTCATTGTGTCGATTTACACCAGGCAGAGGTTAAAAGTTAAGCTTCAAATAAGGTAGGTATAAGCATTTTATTGTAGTGTAAAACGCTGTTATTAATTACCTGACCGTTATTTGAAGCTTAAAATTAATGAGACCTGTTTGTTATCGCCTGGTGGAGGAGTACGCCAATGTGAAGGTATGTACAGCTTTACGCCGAAGGCGTAAAAGGTAACATTTATATTTATATTTAGGGAGATATAAATAAAAATGTAAGTATGTGAAACTTAGTATATTTAATCACTTATAATATTATGCTCATAGAAAATATAATCATAAGTATAAGGAAATGTACACAAAAACAAATGATAGCATTGTGGAGCGACCACTAAATAGTAACAATACAGTTAAGAGATTCAATTAAATTGGGCCAAAGCAATCTGACAGCCCAGAGCTAACAGGAGCCTTGACGACCTCACGTCTATAGAAGCGACGGAATGTGTCAACAGACCTCCAGTTACCTCGAGACAAAATTTCGTTAACCGAGACGTTATCGGCCCAACTTCTTGAGGCAACCGCTGAGCGTACGCTACTGGGAGCTGCGACAATACCAGCCTCTGATAGAAGAGACTTTATCCAGCCGGCAATCACCGTACGCGATGCTGGCTTATGATCACCTCTTAAACTAACAAATAAAAAATAATCATTTGAGGAATCACGTTTTTGATTAAACAATTTGATACACTGCTTCACCCAAAACACTGGACCGAGGTTTCTCGTATTCCCATTTTTTAATAATTTCCAGCCCGATTGCCTGAAATCAGAACGGTCAGTTTTAGAACCAAACCTAGGCCATAGAATTATGTGATCAATATTGTCAATAAAATGCTCTTGATCGACTGCCAGAAGGGTCAGGTCATGGATACGTCTACCAGAACACAAAAGCAGCAATAAAGCCGTGTGTCTGGCGGTAGCAAAACAGTTATTTTCATTTAATTTATATGAAGCCAAAAAAGAAATCAGAGCATTGACATCCCAAATAGTTTTCTTATGGGGCTCAGGCTTTTTTAGTGCTATAGATTTCATAATATGCTTAACCAGTACATGAGCACTTAGCAATCCCGATAATTCGGTATTACAAAGCGTAGACACTACTGATTTGTGTAACAGTATAGTATTATATGATAGTTTTTCTTTCAAATATAAATCAGCATAAAATTTTGCTAAAAGTGAACCGGTTGGGTGACACGGATTAGCTTTCTCTTTTTACACCATCCTAGCCACCTTTGCCATGCGGCTTTGTATGTACTACGGGTAGAGGGACGTCAAGACGGTGAAAGTAGGTCCAGTTGGGAACTGTTCCAGTCACTTAGATCATGAAACCTTCCCCACATTTCCATACTTCTAGCATCATTTCCTGCACTTTGGGAGGCGGAAAGCCCGTCGAGACGTCTACTAGGTGACGGTCCAAATGCCTGATTGTGAAAGGAGCACCTAGCGCTCGGGATTTGAGATCGGCTCCAAAAGACCCGTTCCCAACGTGGCACCACTAACAGAAAGAGACCCTTGACCTGGTTGAGATGGGCAAGGACCTTGGGAATTAAATATAGAGGAGGAAATATCCACGCTATGTGGTAATTCCAAGTCTGTGAAAAAGCGTCGTGGACTAGGGCTTGATCGTCGTTCTGGTCTAGAGACACATAATTGGCAACCACATGCGCATTTTCCGACGCAAACAAATCTATTATTGGGACCCCGAATCTTCTGAAAATCATGTCTGTACACGCCGGCAAAAGGTGCCATTCGGGGGGAGATCGGTAGCGAGACAGATGATCTGCGTGGGAGTTGAATCTGCCGGGTATGTGATAAGCGAATAGGTGAATTTGATAATGATCTAAAACCTCGAAAATATCGATTGTCAAATCCAAGAGAGCTATTGATTTCGTGCCGCCTTCCTTGCGAATGAAAGCTACGGCCGTTCTGTTGTCGCACTGCCATAGAACCGTAGAAAAACTCAGAGATTGACCTTGGTCCTGTAATATCTTGAGCAATGTTAGAAGTTCCTTCTGGTTGCAGTGTACCAGTTGTTCTTGTTTGTTCCACGGTCCCGTGAACGAACGGTCGTCTAGTTGGGCTCCCCATACTAGGTCTGAGGCATCGGTCGCTAGAAAATGCTTTGAAGGAACGAAGTGAATCGGAGAAGGACAAGGATGGTTCTGCAACAACCAAGTTAACTCTTTCAGAGCGTGTACTGGATTCATAAATTGTTTTGCATTTGGCAACTTGGCTACTGTGTTCAGAAAAGAGAGGAGTGCTCGAAAGTGAAGCCTGCCTCTTGGTGCTACAAAAACTTGCGAAGTTTAATAGACCTAATAGACTCTGCAAGGCCTTTAAATCTAGAGTTCTCTCTTTCAGAGCTGTCGATATCTTGGACGTTAGATTCAGGCACTTTTTCTCTGGAAGAGACTTTTCGTTTAACAGCGTGTCCCATTGAACGCCTAGGTAAACTAGGCATTGACAAGGCGTAAGTCTGGACTTGTCGAAATTCAATAACCAACCGAGATACTGCAACCTTTCTACTGTGATTTGGACATGGGCCTGTAATATCCTTGGGTTTTGATGCACAACCAGAAAGTCATCCAAGTAGACGATTATTCGAATACCTTGCTCCCTTAGTGATTGAGCTACCCAATTGGATAGGGAAGCAAAGACTTTGGGAGCCGTGCTCAGACCGAACGGAAGGCACGTCATTTCCATTAACCTTCCTTTGTAGATTAGACGTAGGAACCGTCTGTGAGATTTAAGCTACGGGAAGGTGAACGGCCTGTGTCAGGTCTATTTTGCACATCCAATCGTTAGGCTGAAGAAAATGTGGGACTCGATAGACTTTATTAAACTGAACCTCTTGGTGATTACATAATTAATTGTTCAAGGCTGCTAGGTTGAAGATGGGTCGGTGTGACCCGTCGCCTTTTGGCACGAGAAACATTGTGGACACGAAACTTGGCGATGCCTTGACAACATCTAATACACCCTGGTGTTGCATTTGGGTGATTATGGACGTCATTGCAACCGATGGGGCTGTGCTGAACCGACTTTCGTTTAACGGAGGTAATGGCGGTCGATGTGAAAAGGGTATGCGATACCCTTTTATTATTTTTAACAAATAACTTGGGGCACCCAGTGCCCTCCATCGATGGTTGAACCGAACTAGACGACCCGCTCTGAATGTTCGGGATTGATAGTCAAAACTTACGTTTTTTGATCTGGTTCTCAGAGGGCGAAGCGGCTCGCTTACGGCTAATCCTGCCGTCTTGCTGCCTGTAGCCTTGCCGACCTCCTCTGCCTCGAAAGGAACCTCTTGAACCGCCAGAGAATGATGGGCGATTTTCGCCGTGATTAGAACCATGACCCTGCGAGGGTCGGGCATTACAGCAAACCTGCGAGGGTTGATTGGAAACATGGGAAATATGCGTAGGCGCACAACATCCACGAGCAGTACCCTGCGAGGGTACGTTACGTAAAGCCTGCCCCTGGCGTGGCGTGGTGGGGTGGCGTGCGGGCTTGCCTTGACCCGTTTGCGGAACGGTGGCAGAAGTGCCCGGCTTTTGTAAAGGCAAGAAGGCTTTTCGAACACCACCTGCCTTCTCTAGTGCTGTGGCTAGTGACTCCGCATTGAACACGTGCTGACAAGACGGAGGAAACTTCTGACGGAAGTTTGTAAAGCTTCGCGCTGTTTAAGGACGCAAAAAGAAAAAGCGGCGAAAGCATTGTCAGCGTGAGCAAGATGACGTAATGAATCATAAGCCTTAATTTCTTCATTCATCTCCAAATCGACAAAACCGGGGGTAGAATTATAAAGTTTTTGAGTTTCTGCATAACGAACCTCGCACCAATCACTACTATCTGAATGTTGTAAATCCTTTAACGTCTGAAGAAACTCCTGAGGAGTCTTTGGAATACTAGGTTCTTTCAATTTCGTCTCAATTTCAAAAGTAAAATCTGACTGAGCATCAGGTACCGGCACCTCGACAGAATTTAATGTAGGATCTTCATAAAGTTCGCCACTAACGTTTCCGTCAACTAGATTCTCATCAACGTGTAACGCGGAACAAGGCATAGAGTTATTGTTGCAAAAAATTAATTGCTTTCGGAGGTCATCTACCTGACGTGTTAATTTACGGAATTTCCGGGAATCGCTTCGTCGATGCCCGCGTTTGCCCCTCCTTTTTTACTGCGGTGACGCGGCGTGGATTTTCATGGACTCGAGTCCGAAGACGACGAACTCGAGCTGCTAGAAGAGCTAGATGAGTCACTACTTGATGAACGAGACCTAGCTCGCGACTGACAACGAGCACGCGATCGTTTTTTATAGTCACTATTAACGGGAGCACTAGCACTAGCACGCTGAGCTTTCGAGCCCGGATCCGAGACACTTTCGTAACTTTCCATGTTAACACGAGCTGAAAAACCTAGGGTAGAAACACAAATATGCATGAAAAATATGTAGGTAGGTACTTAAAACCTACGTACTAAAAAGTACCGAACGGTAATACCGTTTGATTTAAAATTTTAAACATGACATTTAAAAATCTTTAATCGTATGATTTACTTATTTCTTTTAAAAAAGAAAAAAGGCAACGCAGTTCTTTTAAACACTTACGTGGACCCGTGATGGCGATAAAATATGAATTTGCAAAAGATACAAAATTATCTTACTGAGTCCTGAGCACAACCGTGCGCAGCGGAAAACAGGACGCCAATGACGAGAGCGAGCCGAGCGGCCGCCCTGGTGGAGTGAGTGAAAGTGTGCGAGCGAGATAGAGCTACTAGGGAGACACTAGGGTAGACAGAGAGGCAAGACGTGCGGAAAACTGATAGGGCCTATCTCATTAATTTTAAGCTTCAAATAACGGTCAGGTAATTAATATTAGAATTATGATATTTTTAAACAATAGGAACGCGATCGATATGTTGGTAAACGCTGAAGATTGCTATCTCGCTTGCACGCTGTTCCTCTCTTTCGCACGGCACTCCGCCGCCCGCGTCGGCGAACAAAACTCTCTGAAGTCGCTTGGCTCGTTCATTTAAGCGGCGGGTCGACTGCGTGTGCACATCACGGAAGAGCTCTGCGGCGCGTCGTACGTTGGTTAGAACACGTGCATACATGATGGTGTTGGTTGATGCAGTCCTGGCTTGGGAAACTGTGTTTGCTGCTTGTGCGCGATGATGAACTGCTGTGCGTGGCGTTGGTGTGACGAAGATTGCACGCGGTGCATGCGTGCTGTGCCAAAAGCTCTTATCAGAGCTACCTCGTACCAATCTGTGTTTCATTCTAACGACACAAACAGTTCTTGTCAGAACTACGATGTATCCTCGTTTCTTGACATA
This sequence comes from Acrobasis consociella, assembly GCA_963555685.1. NCBI lineage: Eukaryota > Metazoa > Arthropoda > Insecta > Lepidoptera > Pyralidae > Acrobasis > Acrobasis consociella. Next base: position 7,896,484 of record OY743127.1, read on the forward strand.
ACAGATATTTCGATGTGTTGGTGGTAATCCTTCTTGGTAATTTGGTTTTGCAGTGGTAAGGTAATTCTTCATGGTAAATTGGCTTTTGCAAGGTAAGTATACTGTAGCCACAGTTTCATTCATATAGAACCTCACTTACTTATTGATTTACTCAATAAATTATGCTGATTGTGTTTCACGTATCTTGCCAGCATCAATTACTCTTCACTATATTAAAAGAAAGATTGTTGAAGTATGTTCTAGTAACAACATTATTAATAAAAAAATATAATCATTACATTTACTCGTATGAAGAAAAAAGTTCTGAAAGAAAGAACTTGTTTTTGGTAGTAATAGTATCAATATCATCATCAATACATATACATACAATAAAACAGTAGGAACCGCGTGTCTGTACATTTGATAAAAATAATTAAAAAATGGGTGTGAGCGATAACAAAAGAATAAGAGAACATAAAAAAGATTTTTTGATTTTTTTGTCTGTCTGTCTGTCTGTATGTATGTACTTATCCCGTTTCATTTACAACAGAACACAAAAAAGATTTTTTGATTTTTTTGTCGTTTGTCTGTCTGTATGTACTTATCCAGTTTCATTTACATTAATTATTAGAGACTATATGAAAATGAACATAATAGTATAAAACAAGTGTATAATTAAAAACATTATCGTTTTCATTTATATGGACTAAAACACTTATGATTGAGAAATTTATAATAAAAAATATTAGAATACAACATTTTATGAATATTATAGTATTTATTCGAATGATCAGGAGTTTCGATCATTAGTATAAACAAATATATGTAAACATATTATTAGTAATATTATGAATTTCAATGATAATAATTTTTAATCATTTGTTTTTAATTTTTTTATGACAAATGATCATTACGATTTTAAACGGTATGAGAATTTTTTTCGGACATCCGATGTAATAAGTCAAAAAGTTCTGTAAGACAATGCGCACCCTTGCGAATGTCGTGAAAGGTGACACAAACCTCTCGTCCTACAACTGCAATCCCAATAGTCGAGGTGACAAGATTTTTCGTAACGATCATGGATACGGGTAGATTTACTTTAATGGGTTTAAGAGCAATCACCTAATGTAAATTTTAATGATGTCGGTCTGTCTGCTTTCAGTGGTTGCGTTTTCGAGTTACAGCGTTTACAAGAGGCTTCATTGTTGCGAAAAAAAGAACGATCAGGGAAATGGTCAGTTTTAATATCTCAAAATCGCTTAAAAGGGGTAAAAATCGCGGGCTAAATTTGTATGAAAAACAATTTAAATCTTTTTTGATTAACTTAAAAATAACCATAAATGTTTCTTAACAAAAATAATTAAACACATGTTTCAGCATTTTTTTAAATTTCATCTTTATGGGGGGAAAAAGGGAAAGAAAAAAAACATAAATTTAAACGTAGTTCCCATGTGATTTTTATATATAATAGTAAACTGCTTGGCTTGCACTTGAAAAATTCTGATCTGATCTTTTTTTTTTTCGCAACAATGAAGCAAGAAGAATGCGCGCAAGAATGAATGCATTTAAAAGGCAACCACTGAGAGCAGACAGACCGACATCATTCACATTAGAGAACTACTCTAAAACCTATTAAAATAAATCTACCCGTATCGATGATCGTTAAGAAAAATCTTGTCACCTCTCAGTCCACAAAGAGGTTTGACATCGGGTGGAAAATTTTGAATGACGCGTTGTTTTTTTTTATAATAACTGTGACATACTTACTATTTCAAATATATACTACTATAAAAGCTATATATCGTAGAACGTTGTGTATAACCCAACACTTTTTTAATTACAGGAGTGCAACTTCCGTGTGTAACAAAAGTCCTGAAGTTAGGGGATTTGATATAAAGAAGAGGATTATATCTTGGAAAGACCATGCTGATGGGTAAATATACCTACTAATGATTTTAGGCCTGTGTCACTCCCCGTTTCGGTATCGAAATTATACCTACATTGTTATAATCACAGACAAACTAAGGGAAGCGGACCAAACATTACATACATAGAAGGCGTGGCGTAGTTTGTCTGTGTCTGCCGTCCGTCCGTCCATCTGTCTGTTTGACGCATATTTTGGAAAATACTGGATGGATTTTAATGATTTTGTCTCTCTGTCTGTCTGTTTGTCACGTGTATCTCGGAAAATACTGGATGGATTTTAATGATTTTGTCTCTCTGTCTGTCTGTCTGTTTGAAGGCGTGGCGTAGTTTGTCTGTGTCTGCCGTCCGTCCGTCCATCTGTCTGTCTGTCTGTCTGTTTGACGCATATTTTGGAAAATACTGGATGGATTTTAATGATTTTGTCTCTCTGTCTGTCTGTTTGTCACGTGTATCTCGGAAAATACTGGATGGATTTTAATGATTTTGTCTCTCTGTCTGTCTGTCTGTTTGAAGGCGTGGCGTAGTTTGTCTGTGTCTGCCGTCCGTCCGTCCATCTGTCTGTCTGTCTGTCTGTTTGACGCATATTTTGGAAAATACTGGATGGATTTTAATGATTTTGTCTCTCTGTCTGTCTGTTTGTCACGTATTTCTCGGAAAATACTGGATGGATTTTAATGATTTATTTTTGTTATATAGCCGTTAAGCATCATCTATCATTATTTTGAAATATTTGATTGCCAATTTTTCTAAGAGGTTAGGATAGGGATCCCTAAATCAATGGTGCTATTTATACCATTTTTGAAAAACATATTCAAAGATACCCAACTCGAAGGGAAGGTTGACAAAAAAAATTACTTCTACTTTACTTGTACAAGAAATACGCAAAAAAATTTTTTTTCAGTCTTTTAATTTACCGCTTTTTCGCCATAATTAATGTAGTACCTGGGCGACCGAGCTTTGCTCGGTTACATCTCAAACATTAAATATTTTTTTATAAACTTGTCTAAAAACAATACAAAATAAAAAATTACATATAAACCTAAACATAAAAAAACAAAAGTAAGTCACCGAGTGGGATTCGAACCCGTAACACTCTTTCTAGCGGTCGGTATCCTTAACCGCTGAGCTGAATACAAGGCGGTCGGCGCGACGAAATTAGCGACCATATTCTGCGTGGAAAAAAAAAACCCATGAGAACTCAAAAACACGCGTTTTCCCAAACATAAAACTAATCTAGATCGATTGTTTACCCCCGAAAACCCCCATATACAAATTTTCTGCGAAATCGTTAGAGCCGTTTTCGAGATCACAGAAATTTATAAATCTTATACCTTTAAACGAGCAATTCTTGTATGTATATATATATATTTATTTATAAATTTCTGTGATCTCGAAAACGGCTCTAACGATTTCACAGAAAATTTGTATATGGGGGTTTTCGGGGGTAAACAATCGATCTAGATTAGTTTTATGTTTGGGGAAAACGCGTGTTTTCGAGTTTTCATGCGTTTTTCTTTCCACGCAGAATATGGTCGCTAATTTCGTCGCGCCGCGACCGCGTTGATTTAGCTCAGTGGTTAAGGATAGCGACCGCTAGAAAGAGTGTTACGGGTTCGAATCCCACTCGGTGACTTACTTTTGTTTTTTTTATGTTTAAGTTTATATATTTTTTTTATTTTGCAATGTTTTTAGACAAGTTTAAAAAAATGTAGTTAATGATTGAGATGTAACCGAGCAAAGCTCGGTCGCCCAGGTACTATATATTTATACAAGAATTGCTCGTTTAAAGATATAAGATACCCATACCAAATTACATCTTTCTGTCTTTGAGTAAAACCGCCGACGAATGGACGGACAGGCAGACCAAGATGGCGAAACTATAAGGGTTCCATGTTTACTACGGAACCTTGAAAAAAGATCGCGACGAATTGATAACCTCCTCCTTTTTTTGAAGTCGATTAAAGATGGATGTTTTTATCCACAGGGCCGCTGCAAATGAAGAAACTAGTAATTGATTCCACTTGAATAATTTTTTATTGGTATTGATAATGTATTTCATTAGTTTGTGTGAAATAAATGATTTTTGCGGTGTAAGTTTTACTTTTTAAATATATTGATATGTGATAATATGTAATAAGAATACTTATCACATATTATCACATATAAAGACCAGTTTTTTTCTGGTATTATCTGTATTCAAGTTATTATTATAGCGCAAAGAACCGATGGCCGTCGGGGCATAAAGGTTTTCGAATGGCGACCATTGAAACATCCACCCACAAGGTGGTCAGATGACCAGACCAAGGTCGCTAGTTCGCTAAAACCTAAGGCGTAACAAAAAATGTATGACAACTCTATACTCTTCACTATGCTGATATTCGGTACATGAAAGGGTGGTACTAGATACCGAGAGACTGTTATAAGAGCCGAAGGGTACTATTCTAATTTATTGTTTTCAAAATTTGCAAATTGTTAGAATTATGGTAAATTTAGATGTTTATTGTGATTTTCAAATAAATATTAAATAACCTTTCAACTTAAAAAAGAAACAGTTGATTTCAGCCTGACTTAAGCAGTAGGTACAATTTTTTAAAGGTAAAATTTGTACCATAAGTCTCTCATTATCCATCCTACTAAATCCTTAGCGTCCACTTTCGATAAACTTGATCACTTCGTCACTCATTCTTTTACGATAATTGTATAATATACCTAAAGGTATATTGCAATGTCAATATGACATACATCTCATGTTTATTTCTTTTAGAGGTCATAAACGATCATCGGATCGAAGGTTTCCTTCAATCTCAGTAGATCCAATGTCTAGATCCATAATGTTCATGGAATTGTATGTACTAACTGGAAAAAGCTCTCTCAAAAAAAGACAAGAAATGACCTTGAAATTTTTCTTTGCCCCTCCGTCTCTTTCCAATTAGGGTGACCACCAATTACAAGAATTCTGAATTATAGAAATGAAACTATAACTCGAGTGTTTTTATTTATATTTATTTATAATATTTTAATTTAATTGTAAATAAAAATTATGATATAATTTATTCCGACATTTTAAAGACATCGTTGAGTTGTCAACTTATCGGGATCAGAGAATTAGAATATGCAAATGGAATTTGGCATACAATGACCTGGTATGATATAACACATATGATACTTCTTATCGAAATTTGATCATTTTTCTTAGGGATTCTCCCTAAGAAAAATGATCAAATTTCGGAAAAATTCACGCAGACGAAGTCGCGTACGGAAGTTTATTATTTAATATGTATAATATTTGTGTTCTTCTTGTATACTACATAAAGTACATAAACACAAAAAGATAAAGTACATACATACATAATATCACGCCTGTTTCACGCAGGGGTAGGCAGAGACTATGGACCTCCACTTGCTCCGATCCTGACAAACCTCTTTTGCTTCATTCCTTTTTTTGCAAAAAGATAAAGTGTCATTAGAAAATAATAAAAAAAAGTTACATTTTTATTTATATATTTATTAATATAATAGCAATAGCATTTACAAATTCGCAAGTTAAACGATTCACTAAAGATAAATCAATACAATCCGCTTCTTCATTGAAAAATGGTGTCACTCCGTGTTTCAGTCGTTTTCTTACGTTAGCCATGTAATTGGTTGGTTTAAAATGGGGATTACAATTCTTGGCTTTTTTAAAAAAGGGTCTTTTTAGTTCCACAATATATAACCATTTATTACGTTCCGTTGAATTGGAAGGAAACCTAAAAAAGTATGTTATCAAAATAGATATTTTTTCAGTTCATAGAGATAAAAAGAAATTTATGCAATACAATACAATACAATACAATACAAATTAACTTTATTGCACCATGAACATAAAAAATTAAAACAACAACAAGAAACAATATAGGCACAAAGGCGGACTTATCGCTATAAATGCAATCTCTTCCAGCCAACCTTATGCAGTCGATGTTTTATGCAGATATTTATTGAGATTTAGATTCCAATTTCAATAGGTTCTTCGTGATATTGTTGATTTAATGTATCAGCATTCAAATAAACAACGTATCGATCACATTAACTTTCGCGCAAATCGTGTAAAGTACCATTCGAAAGAACCTTTTCTTTTTCTAAAATGACCATACATTCACGATATATGGTCACCCTAGCTGAAATTTCATGAAACGTTCATTATTAAATATTAAACAAATAACGAAGTAAAATGGGAAATACCGGACCAAAATTAACATCTAAACCAAAATAACCAGTTCTCTTTACAGAAATAGCTGCGATTAAAGTCGAAATATTACTAAAATCAATTTTACATGACGCGCAGTTTGTGCATTGTGTTTTGTACTTACGAATGAAAAATAGTATAAAATCCTGTAGGCCCCTCACTTTTGCAACCGCGCCCAACACATTTAATAACCATTTTGCTAGTTTTGCCTCTGGATTCTTCCAAAAATTAAAAACAAAATTGCGAAGTGAATGTAAACATCCGCCATTCTGCAGTAAAAAATATTTGACATGATTTGACAACTAGAATTTGGATTGCCATGTAACAGCTTTTAAGAATAATTCAAAAATAGGGGGAAAAAAATTGGAAGGCTAGGCAGTTAGTCCTTCATAAATCTTTATTATTTCAATTAATAAGCAAACCGCCTAATGAAGCTACGTCATACAAGCCTATCTCTTTATTGCCTGTTATGTCTAAATTATTCGAAAAACTTCTAATAAAGAGGTTAAATCCAATTATTTTAGCCAAGAACCTTGTACCAGAACATCAATTTGGCTTCAGAGAAAAACACTCAACAATCGACCAGGTACATAGGATTACAAATATAATTGAAAAAACCCTTGAAGACAACAACGTCTGCTCTACGGTTTTCTTGGATGTAGCACAAGCTTTTGACAAAGTATGGCACGAAGGCCTTATCACAAAACTAAAGAAAATGCTCCCCAAAAACTATGTTGACATACTAACTGTTCAGGCTTGCCTTTGTGGTGTCGATGAAATGAAAACTTTGTTTGATACTAAACTTGCGTGTATTTAGAATTATTACAAATATAAATTTTGTATGGAGCTTTCGCGTTGCGTGCATAAGATGGCGAAGAAGAAGTCCTAGCGGAAACGGATACAAAAGTACAACGCCGATGTTGTCCTATCAAAAAATAAGCGTTTATAGATAAAATAGATCCGATGATGAGAGGCCTACACACGATTAGTTCTTTGCGTGCTTCAACATCCCCCCGGCCTTGAAAGCTCTAGCTTTCGAAGCTTAAGGAACAGCGCGTGGCGTCTAGTCTTCGAGAAGGGGACATATCTTGCTGTAGGATCTTCTCACGATGCTGGTGGACGTCCGTATATCAGCAACCCTTGCAATGCCGTCTTTCCCTGGGATAGTATCGATGATTCGACCAAGATGCCACTTCAGAGGGGGCAGGTTATCATCCTTGATGACGACGAGCATACCCGGCTTCAATGGAGTGCCATCTTTCATACCCTTGGTTCTTGTTTGTAGCTCGGATATGTATTCTTTCGCCCAGCGACTCCAAAAATGTTGACGTATCTGCTCCAGGCGTTGGTAGCGGTTTAGGCGACTTGCTGGGATCTCAGTCACATCGTCAGAGACTGGCGCTGTGAGCGGACGGCCAACTAGGAAATGTCCTGGACTTAAGGGAGCGAAGTCGTATGGATCTGTGGACATAGGACTAATAGGACGGGAATTCAGGACGGCCTCAATCTGTGTCAATACCGTGCTGAATTCCTCAAAAGTTAAATGTGCGTTGCCTACAACGCGACGTAAATGGTATTTGCAGGACTTCACGCCCGCTTCCCACAATCCGCCAAAGGTTGGGCTTTTGGGAGGAATGAATGAAAATTTAATATTATTAGCTAATGCGTAATCTAGAATATCAGACGAACAGTTATTTAAGAAGTACTTAAAGTCATTCATGAGGCCAACAAAATTACTGCCGTTATCAGAAAATATTTCCAGTGGCTTGCCGCGTCTAGATATAAATCTTTTTAAAGCTAACAAGTAAGAGTCCGTAGACAGGTCACTGACTAGTTCCAAGTGTATAGCACGAGTTGCGAAACAAATGAAAATGCAGATATAACACTTAGTAGTCCTAGCACCCCTACCCTTACGATTTAACATGAGCATAGGCCCGGCGTAATCAACCCCGGATCGCAAAAAACAAAAGCCTGGCTCCAAACGCTCCTTTGGAAGATTTCCCATCAAAGGAGTGGGAGTCCTGCCCTTCAAACGCTTGCATACAATGCAATCATGTGCCACCTTCCTGGCGAGGTTTCTGCCACCAATAGGCCACCATTTTTCTCGCAGATTGTATAGGAGCGCCTGCGGGCCTGCGTGCAATAAGCATTTGTGCTCATATTGAAAGAGTAATATAGCAAAAGGATGTTTACTAGAAATAAGAATAGGGTGTTTCTTGTCTAAAGCAAACTCTGGTGAATAAGCAATACGACCACCTACACGGATCAATTTATTGTTGTCAATAAATAAAGTAAGCTTTGCTAAATTGTGTTTATTGCTTAAAGCACCATTGCTTGAGAGTGACTTGTACTCATCTGGAAAAGATTCCAGTTGAGAAAGTCTAGCGAGAGTTAGCTCAGCTTCTCTCAATTCATCCACGGTGAGAACGCCTGATCGCCGGCTGTGTATATTGCGCGTATTATAAACGAAACGATTTAAATATGCGACAGAACGTTTCATGCGACTGAATTGAGAGAACCTGTGAAAAGGAAACAAAGTCTGATCGGAAACGTTGTTAGCTGCAGCAGAAAGAGTTACAGTAGACTTTAACTCAGGTAAATCATTAAGCGAATTAGATAGATGCGAGGGCACTTGACTGCAACTAAAATCGGTTTGACGGAGAAAAGATGGCCCTTCCCACCATAACGTAGAAGTCGAAAGGTCCTCCAGCGACGTACCGCGTGAAACTAGGTCAGCTGGATTGTCCTTTCCACTTACATGACGCCATGGATGTTCTCCAGTCAATTCGTGTATTTCTGCTGTCCGATTTTGTACGAAAGTCTTTTGTAAGTGTGGTGGCATGTGTAACCAGCCTAGCACTATGGTTGATTCAGTCCAAAACATAACGTTGTCGAATTTAAGTTGAAGAGCTCTGCTTACTTTGTCGTAAAGCCTAGCGCCTAGCAAAGCTCCGCATAATTCAAGCTTAGCTATTGTGACTGGTTTCAAAGGCGAAACTTTACTCTTAGAACACAGCAGTCTTACCAATACATTATTATCATCATCACTGGCTGAGCGAACGTAAATACAAGCGCCGTACGCTGCTTGTGATGCGTCGGTAAAAATGTGTAGCTCCAAACGCGTAGATTTGAAAACCATGACGTGACGCGGAACACGGATGGCATTAAGCGCTGACAAACTATTTGCAAACTTTGTCCAACTGCGCAAGACGTCCCGCGGCACTTCATCGTCCCAACCTAACTGCAACAACCAAAGCTGCTGCAATAAAATCTTTACCACGATAATGATTGGACTGACCAAACCAAGTGGGTCAAAAATTTGTGAAACATGTGAAAGAATGCTGCGTTTCGTAACCTTATCACTGTTACCTTTGAATTGCGTGTTAAAATAAAATTCGTCACTTGTATTGCACCATCCTAACCCTAAAGTCTTGCACTGAGCGTTGGTACCTAATGTCAACTCCTTAGCTATGCTAGAAGGGGCTGATGACTGATCACAATCGAAGTTAAACGACCATTTTCTCAATGGAAAACAACCAGACTCTAAAACCTGTGAGGTTTTGTTACATAGCGTTAACAAATCTTGTTTATTATCCAAACTTGTGATCATATCATCAACGTAAAAGTCCTCGGAGATTATTTTGCGCACATCAGGGTCCGTACATTCAAGCGCCAGCTGTTTGAGACACCTAACAGAAAGAAAGGCAGACGCTGCCATGCCATAAGTGACGGTATTAAGCTGGTAAATACCTAAGGGCTCAGATGGGCTGTCCCGCCATACGATCAGCTGAAGGTCGCGTTGTGATTCATGTAATAAACACTGTCTGTACATTTTACAGATGTCAGCGCACGCAGTAAATTTAAATCGTCTAAATCTCAACAAAATGTCTAATAATTCACTTTGCAGAGGCGGCCCAACAAGCTGAAGGTCATTTAAGGACACGTTATTACTGGTAGGTCTACTCGCATCGAAAACCACACGAAGTTTAGTGCTGGTGCTGTGCTCGCGAAATACACCATGATGACACAAGAAATAATGTGGTGTTCCATACGAGTCGACCTTCCTCATATGGCCTAAATCAATGTATTCGTGTATAAAATCACTGTACAGTTTCTTATAACTAGGGTTGCGTTCGAGGCGTCTTTCCAGTGCCAGAAAGCGATTCATAGCCTGGGAAAACGACTCGCCCAGCCTGGTTGGTGATTCCTTGAGTGGAAGCTGCACGCAGAACCTTCCTTCACTTGTGCGCGTGGTAGTGTTAATGAAGTGTTCTTCGCAAGCCAGCTCCTCTTCAGTGTGTGTGTGGCCAACCCTAGGCAGCTCCTCCAGTTCCCAAAACTGCCGTAATTGTGTTTCAATTGCGTGAGAAAAATTACATTGGACAGACCTATTATTATTGCGCGTTATATTATTAATAGGCCCTGAAATTATCCAACCTAATTTAGTATTCTGTAAAAATGGGCCATTAGGCAACCTAATTTTACCTTCGCATAATAAGTCCCAAAAGATATCTGCGCCTATCAAAATATCTATACTTTGAGACTCGTAATAAAACGGATCGGCCAGCTGTATATGTTCAGGAATGTACTTCTGCGCGCTTTGATCACATACGACTGCCGGCAAGGTACCTGTTATGTAAGGCAACACAAAACATGTAATACGCGCTGTGTAGGACCCTGTGCGTGATTTGATCTGCACATCGCATATTTGTGTTGAGTGAGTAACAAAGTTACCTATCCCTCGAATTTCGGACGTGGACTGTATTAATTTAGCGTTTAATTTATCGCATAATATCTTAGAAATAAAACAATGTTGGCTGCCACAATCAAGAAGTGCGCGTGCGACGTGAAATTTATTATTTGCATCAGCTATCTCGATCATGGCAGTTGATAACAAGACAGAACGCATACCATTACCTATAGCCGATTGATTGTTGTAAATATGTGTGCTATCTGTGTGTGACCTGTTTACCTGAGATGATGGAATCACGGGCATGGTGTGCGCGGGCGCCGCGGGGGTCGCGGGCGGCGGACAGCGCTGCCGCTGGTCATCATTGCATGCGAAGTGAACCGCCACTCCTTGTATCTCGTTGGTCGTGTCATTATGAATTAATGTGTTATGTTTTTTATTGCACTTTCGACACGGCCCAAACTTACATGCATCTATCGTATGTCCAGGACGTAAACAGTTCTCACAGAGTTTGTTAGTGGCTACAAGTTGCAGTTTAGTGTTTATGTCGGAATCTAGAAACCTTTGGCATGAATACAGTGGATGATCAGCGTTACACATTAAACACGGCTTCCTAGTGAAATCAGTGCGATTATGCTGCGGCTTATTGGTGGAAACATTGCAATGAGTTTTGTTGCGTGGCGTGTTAACCTGTGACGTATTGTGTGACGTAACAGTTTGTTTCTTACTGTCGTAGTTAACCTTACTGTGAGAAACTTGCAATGTTTCCAGCATTTCAGCCCGGTCCCTAAGGAATGAAAGCAGATCGTCCACCTTTAGGGATAATTTAGTTTCACTGTGCTTAAATGTACACTTATGTTGTTCCCACTCGCGTTCAGTTGTGTCATCAAGCTTACTAGTAACAATAAATATAATCAATGTGTCCCAGTGCTCAGTCGGCTCACCTAATATTTTTAAAGCGCGTAGGTTTTTGAGGACAGTGTCTATGAGCGTCCTGAGCGAATGGGCAGATTCCTTTGACACTTTTTGAATGGAAAATAGGGCTTTTACGTGGTTATGCACTAAAAGGCTGCTATTGTTGTACCTATTAAGCAGTAGCTCCCAAGCCACAGCGTAGTTACTAGCTGAGAACTCCACCGAATCAATGACCAGCTTCGCGCTCCCTTTTAATGATGATTTTAGGTAATGGAATTTTTGGATGTCTGTGATATCATCAGACTCGTGAATTAGGGATGTAAATTCATCGCGAAACTGGAGCCAAGATTCGGGAGATCCGTCATAGGAATTTATAGAAATAATTGGCAATTTTACAGATTTTGATTTACTATGACAAACGTTGGAACTATCAGTGACCTTGACCTGGCTAAGCAAATATTCTGCGCGTGATATTACACTGTAATAGCCATCTTCAAACAAATCTCTTTGAGTTAATTGTGCGTCTAAGTCAGAATCAATTTTTTTCGATATTTGTTTGAATTTCGCTAAATTCAGTGAACAGACTAGCTGCGCCCTGCATTCTTAGCTTTAAATCGATGCATTTTTGTGCGTCTAGGAATTCACTAGAAATATTTCCGACAAAGGTCGTTAATCTTATTAGCCTACCTTTAATGATTCCTCTAGCCTTGATGAGTTCGGCTAAAAGCTGGCTGTCGGTTTCGTGTCTAGCGGCAGGTCTAGGAGATTTGTCCCGTTTGGGCCTCGATTGCTCGTCTGTTAAGCCCATTTTGGCGGTTGTGAAATGCGGTGCGAAGCTGACTCAAGGCAAGCACTGAAAAATGCGAATAAACACGGTATTAGCACAGATTGAACCCACAGGGAGGAGGTTAGGAAGGATGGCTGACCGTACCGAATGCAATTTCGATGTCCTGCTGTTCCTTCAACGCCTTAACCTTGCCTCGCTGGTCCGTACTGGTGTGGTCTCAATCCGGCTCGAAGGACCACGACGACGATGTTCAGGCTTGCCTTTGTGGTGTCGATGAAATGAAAACTTTGTTTGATACTAAACTTGCGTGTATTTAGAATTATTACAAATATAAATTTTGTATGGAGCTTTCGCGTTGCGTGCATAAGATGGCGAAGAAGAAGTCCTAGCGGAAACGGATACAAAAGTACAACGCCGATGTTGTCCTATCAAAAAATAAGCGTTTATAGATAAAATAGATCCGATGATGAGAGGCCTACACACGATTAGTTCTTTGCGTGCTTCAACACTAACATCGTATTTATCAGATAGAGTATTCAGAGTGAGGCAAGAAAATGCTTCTTCCGAACTTAAGAAAATAAAAAAGAAAATAAAGCAGGACCGGACCCAAAACACTTCCCTGAGGTACTCCCTCAGGGAAGTGTTTTGGGTCCGGTCCTGTACCTTTTATATACCCGTGATATTCCATATCTAGAAAACAACACTTTTGCCGATGACACGGCTATAATGGCAGTCGGTAGCACCCATGCGGAAGCTGCAAAAAAGGTCCAAGTAGCTGTTAACAAAGTTCAAAACTGGACAAAACGATGGAGAATCAAACTTAATGAATCAAAATCAATCCACGTGAACTTTACAAACAAGCAAGACAAATATTACCCCGTATACATAAATGAAAAACAAATACCATACGAAGACACAACAAAGTATTTAGGTATGACCCTCGATGCAAAGTTGCGCTGGAAAGCTCATGTCAAGAAAAAAAGAGGAGAGCTTGACATACGGTATCAGAAAATGCAATGGTTGCTTGGAAGACACTCTACCTTGTCAATTAAAAACAAACTACTTTTGTATAAACAAGTCCTCATGCCAGTATGGACTTATGGCATACAGCTGTGGGGCTGTACTAAACAAAGCAACATCAATATAATCCAACGATTCCAAAATAAAGTGCTGCGAGATATTGTTAACGCTCCGTGGTATGTAAGAAACGAAGACCTGCACCGGGACCTTAATGTACAGTTCGTAGACAAAATTATAAAAAAGTACGCCGAAGCACACGAGTTTAGGTTGCTTCACCACGTGAACGTTGAGGCAATCCAGCTCCTCGACAACACAGATATAGTGCGAAGACTTAAAAGAACTAAACCGTTCGAACTAGTGTAGCAGTGACATATGTGTATAATAGTGAAAAATAGTGACAATGAAAACAAAAGACACATGAACATAGTGCCTTCCCCTTAATAGAGACAGTAAGAAAAGTGCCGATGGACACATTCTTATAATATAAGTACTTTATAAAACTAGGTCAATGTAAAATTACTCATTAGTCTGAGTTTAGGCTAGATCGTAATATTATTAGCGTATTTCTTTACAATATAGATATACGTTACCATATGGGAAAAAAAAATTAATAAGCAAACACTTGCATGAAAATCGTTTTAGTCAAGTTTTTTTATCAATTTAAATTTATAATTCTAGTCATACTGTCGCGTAGGACGATAAGTGATAATGACAATGTCAACGTCACAAATTCAAACTAGGAGAATTCATCTAAAGGGAAATTTCGTCACTCACGTCAGCACACGATTGGCCTAGCGGTCTTGGTGTTGGACTGTGAATCCATAGACCCCAGGTTCAAATCACAGTCATGTATAGTGTTTTTGAAGTTTTATAAGAAGTTTCTAGATAACTCTAGATTAAATTGAAATAAAAATACGGGCCAGAAATAAAAGAAGACAAAAGAAAATTTATGACTTAAGTTTAGAACTTTGATGCGATATTGTTCGCATCCGGGGGGTATATAAGCAGAACAAGGCGCGGCCTACGCCAGTTTAGTTTGAAAGTAAAATCCGAAGAAGGAAGATAGAAACACCGAACACGATACAACAGGGGAAAGTCCAGCAAAAATACTTCTGGGGAGAAGTTTACGCATGCGCTTAGATAAATTAAAACCAGATCGCGAGGAAAGAGTAAGTGAACGTCGGAGGAGAAGTGACAGCAGCGGCGAGAGGAGAGCGACGAGACAGCGACAGCTCGAACCGGGCGATGACGTCTGGTGCCGCGACTATTGTTGAAGCACGCAAAGAACTGATCGTGTGTAGGCCTCTCATCATCGGATCTATTTTATCTATAAACGCTTATTTTTTGATAGGACAACATCGGCGTTGTACTTTTGTATCCGTTTCCGCTAGGACTTCTTCTTCGCCATCTTATGCACGCAACGTAAAGATGCATACAAATTTATATTGTAATAATTTGAAATACACGCAAGTCTAAGTATCAAGCAAAGTTTTTATTTCAACGACACCACAAAGGCAAGCCTGAACATCGTCGTCGTGGACCTTCGTCGCCGCATTGAAACCACACAAGACATACGGACCAGCGAGGCAAGGTTAAGGCGTTGAAGGAACAGCAGGACATCGAAATCGCATTCGGTACGGTCAGCCATCCTTCCTAACCTCCTCCCTGTGGGTTCAATCTGTGCTAATACCGTGTTTATTCGCATTTTTCAGTGCTTGCCTTGAGTCAGCTTCGCACCGCCTTTCACAACCGCCAAAATGGGCTTAACAGACGAGGAATCGAGGCCCAAACGGGACAGATCTCCTAGACCTGCCGCTAGACACGAAACCGACAGCCAGCTTTTAGCCGAACTCATCAAGGCTAGAGGAATCATTAAAGGTAGGCTAACAAGATTAACGACCTTTGTCGGAAATATTTCTAGTGAATCCCTAGGCGCACAAAAATGCATCGATTTAAAGCTAAGAATGCAGGGCGCAGCTAGTCTGTTCACTGAATTTAGCGAAATTCAAACAAATATCGAAAAAACTGTCATTGATTCTGACTTAGACGCACAATTAACTCAAAGAGATTTGTTTGAAGATGGCTATTACAGTGTAATATCACGCGCAGAATATTTGCTTAGCCAGGTCAAGGTCACTGATAGTTCAAACGTTTGTCATAGTAAATCAAAATCTGTAAAATTGCCAATTATTTCTATAAATTCCTATGACGGATCTCCCGAATCTTGGCTCCAGTTTCGCGACGAATTTACATCCCTAATTCACGAGTCTGATGATATCACAGACATCCAAAAATTCCATTACCTAAAATCATCATTAAAAGGGAGCGCGAAGCTGGTCATTGATTCGGTGGAGTTCTCAGCTAGTAACTACGCTGTGGCTTGGGAGCTACTGCTTAATAGGTACAACAATAGTAGCCTTTTAGTGCATAACCACGTAAAATCCCTATTTTCTATTCAAAAAGTGTCAAAGGAATCTGCCCATTCGCTCAGGACGCTCATAGATACTGTCCTCAAAAACCTACGCGCTTTAAAAATATTAGGTGAGCCGACTGAGCACTGGGACACATTGATTATATTTATTGTTACTAGTAAGCTTGATGACATAACTGAACGCGAGTGGGAACAACATAAGTGTACATTTAAGCACAGTGAAACTAAATTATCCCTAAAGGTGGACGATCTGCTTTCATTCCTTAGGGACCGGGCTGAAATGCTGGAAACATTGCAAGTTTCTCACAGTAAGGTTAACTACGACAGTAAGAAACAAACTGTTACGTCACACAATACGTCACAGGTTAACACGCCACGCAACAAAACTCATTGCAATGTTTCCACCAATAAGCCGCAGCATAATCGCACTGATTTTACTAGGAAGCCGTGTTTAATGTGTAACGCTGATCATCCACTGTATTCATGCCAAAGGTTTCTAGATTCCGACATAAACACTAAACTGCAACTTGTAGCCACTAACAAACTCTGTGAGAACTGTTTACGTCCTGGACATACGATAGATGCATGTAAGTTTGGGCCGTGTCGAAAGTGCAATAAAAAACATAACACATTAATTCATAATGACACGATCAACGAGATACAAGGAGTGGCGGTTCACTTCGCATGCAATGATGACCAGCGGCAGCGCTGTCCGCCGCCCGCGACCCCCGCGGCGCCCGCGGACACCATTCCCCGTGATTCCATCATCTCAGGTAAACAGGTCACACACAGATAGCACACATATTTACAACAATCAATCGGCTATAGGTAATGGTATGCGTTCTGTCTTGTTATCGACTGCCATGATCGAGATAGCTGATGCAAATAATAAATTTCACGTCGCACGCGCACTTCTTGATTGTGGCAGCCAACATTGTTTTATTTCTAAGATATTATGCAATAAATTAAACGCTAAATTAATACAGTCCACGTCCGAAATTCGAGGGATAGGTAACTTTGTTACTCACTCAACACAAATATGCGATGTGCAGATCAAATCACGCACAGGGTCCTACACAGCGCGTATTACATGTTTTGTGTTGCCTTACATAACAGGTACCTTGCCGGCAGTCGTATGTGATCAAAGCGCGCAGAAGTACATTCCTGAACATATACAGCTGGCCGATCCGTTTTATTACGAGTCTCAAAGCATAGACATTTTGATAGGCACAGACATCTTTTGGGACTTATTATGCGAAGGTAAAATTAGGTTGCCTAATGGCCCATTTTTACAGAATACTAAATTAGGTTGGATAATTTCAGGGCCTATTAAGGTGATTGCGAACCTTGGCCGTCCATACATTTTGTTTTACAGCAATTCTCTTAATGTGGATAGTGTTTCTCATATTACAATCGATTTTCCAATTTTCATGAAGTTGTAGTGCTCGCCTTTAAAGTCTGTCATAATAATTTACAGTACTTTACAAGAAAAACGATATTTAAAACAAGACAAAAATTAACATTTCTAACAATGTGTGTGTAATAAATAGAATTCATTTTAGAGTGACATCTGGCAGATTTATTAAAAACTACTGCATTTGTCTAATTTGACAGCTCAATGCTTGCAACGACATACTTGGACATCATTTAGATGGCGCTGTAATAAAAGTATCTAAATGTAGTATTATGTCAGAAGACTCAGCGCGGTCAGAATGCTACGTTGCCGCTCTTCATGCAGCAGGCAACGCGCAAAGTGTAGTAGGTACACAGCGGCACGAGACGGCAACGTTGTTTGCTTTTGAAACCAAATGCATTTCTCTCCCAGTCTCCACAATATTTCTAATTTCTACGATATGAGTTCGTTCTGAAACTGAAACAATTATTTTTTTCAAAACATATATTAAGTAAAAGAAATAATGATAGGTATAGCTTAGTAGGTAAACATGTACCTATTCATTAACAAAAAATAAGTACTTACTAATGTTTGTATTGATTACTATGAATACTACCGAAAAATTAATCTTTACTTTTTATTTAGAATTTCACAATAAACCTACGAACTTCTGAACGTGACTTATCTAATCTACTTATATGAACAATCAAATTAGCAATTTAGCAAAACCTTCACGTGGAGATAGTTCATAAATTAGTTGTTAATTATTTTATCGGATATTAATATTAAATATCAAATATTCATTGGATATATTTTATTAAAAAAATCTGCGATCGTACTTATCTTCTCTGTATTTATGCTCACGTCAAAGAAGTATAACTTCTAACTAACGCGTGTAGGTACATAAGTACACGCCATCGAGTACACACTCTTTTTTTAGGGTACTCAAAGGGTAAAAACGGGACCCTATTAGGTACTAAGACTTCGCTGTCTGTCCGTCTGTCCGTTTGTCTGTCACTAGGCAGTATCGCAAGAACCGCGATAGCTAGATAGTTGAAATTTTCACGAATAATTATGTATTTTTGTTGCCATCTGTTCTGCCATAACAACAAATACTAAAAACAAAATAAATCATGTGTGTAAATGGCCTACACTGGTGTCAGATTTTTTAAGCTACCTAAAGGAATCTGACAAAACTAAACGACTTTCATTTAATAATGTCAGCTGGATCCAACGGCTTATAACTGCTTTCCAAAGAACCGAGAAGCTTAAGACATTATTATGCCACTTGTGGTCACCCATCTAAGTGCGGACCACTCCCGTCGTGGCTTTACTTGCGCAATCACTAGTAATGTGCACTCCCGCCGGGACCCGTTTCTTTTGATTTCTAAGCGCACGGTAGTGCGTAGGCCAAGTTCCAGCAACAGGCCGCGCCTATGCCGTGCACTATTTACACGAACCTACACTATTTACTTTTGACCCCCTGTAGCTAAGTGCCTGTTGCAAGGACAGGGATAAAATTGTACCTACGTAATTATATACTAGTACAAAAGCAGTATGCCAAATTTCATAGATATAGCTTCAGTAGATCCTGAAATATGACCCTGTGAAAATAGCTAATTTTGGCACTGACTGACTCACTGACCGGTAATCAAAACCTTTAAGCCACTTCCAATTGTAATAGCGTTATAAAATTTGGCACACAGGTCGTGTATTAATTATGTTATGTAAATTAACAAAAAAACAGAAATTTAAGAAATCGGTCAAGCGTGAGTTGGCTCAATCTAATACCGAATTAAAAAATATATATTTATTAACTTAGATGAGGAGGGGGGAGGAGGATAGGGGGGAGGGGAAACAAAATATTGTCATGTATATATAATGCACATTGTATAGCAGGCGTGGCACAAAAAGAAAAAATAGGTACGATTTCTTGAAAAAAGTATTGAAATCCCACCAAAAACATATCTGTTAAAAAGGGGGCCAAGTTTCTATCAGCTAATAATTGTTCGCCTAAAAAAGAGTTGAAATCCAGTCCAATGCCAAGTTTTGAAGTAATTAAATAATTCAAAATTTGAACTTGGCAGGTTTTCGTGCAGTAAGTAACACTTGATTAAAATTAATTCTCTCTATCTATTATAAAACTCTGTTTTAGGCGAACAATTAGCCGATTGGAACTTGGCCCCCCTTGTAAGAGGTATGTTTTTGGTGGGGTTTGTATCTACCAGATGTTGCCGGCAACGGCACATCTCTAGATTATGTGTTACAATTTTGTCGTGCTATATTATAATTTCGGAGAATAATGGCACGGATAATGGCTACCAGATCGGATAGGAAGAAATATCAACGTTACGTGTATTCGGGACCGCCTAAGTCGAGGAAGCGAGTGCTTGCAGGTTTGAAACGATATACCGATATGACATAAGTTGAAATCATTAGAATATTTAATATAATTTATTATAGGTAAGTTGTATCCAGTTGAGATTTGTTTACGTCGCCTGGGTGTCTGATAGTAGTGACACGCTACATGTCTACATATTTCAGTGGTCGCCGCAGTATAAAACCGGCTGTTTAGTCAAAATGATATTAGGCGGCGAGCAAAAATGCCTTCATCCACGACGGTGCAAGAAAAGTACGGATGTCACGGATGACATTTTTGCCAGGACTTCTTTCTTGTCTGCGTGGTCGAACGGACTCGTGATATTTTTTATTATTGTTATTGTACTATATGTGATTCAACATTTCATATTGGAATCTGTTTCAAAATGTTTCCCTAAGTTGCAAATTGCCGCCATGTTTGACACTGAAACACAAGTCTCGAACTTGTTTTGGGTTTGATTGATTTAAAAGTCTGTGTGATTTGTCCGTATACATTTTTGTATAGATACCTATATTTATATTTAAAATTTATTTCAGGTCCATGGGAAAATACGTGTCAGGAAAATGCAGAAGTGTTTCTTTTTTGTTTCACTATAACAGAG
Organism: Acrobasis consociella; assembly: GCA_963555685.1. NCBI lineage: Eukaryota > Metazoa > Arthropoda > Insecta > Lepidoptera > Pyralidae > Acrobasis > Acrobasis consociella. Next base: position 7,916,831 of record OY743127.1, read on the forward strand.
GTTTGCCGTCTCCATCATCCATCATTTCAAGTTCAAACATGCAATAAACTATAAAGTTGTTTTTAGTCACCGTGCACAGAATAATGACTACAACATTTAACAATTTATGTCGGCAAGAAATCACTATCATTATGTATCATTCTATCTGAATGAATTGTTTTTTTTTCAGTAATAAAAATTAAACTTCAATAAAAAGAAAATTTAACAACATTGTGTACGATTTGGTTTTATTAAAAAATACAATGCATGTAGGTACAATGACGACGTTTGTTGCGCGGTGGTTTTTCCTTCCACCAAATGGTCTAAACTCTAAACGAGTGCCCCGACACAAGGCTTGATTAGCTATCAGAGTCAAAGCTGTGGTTGACAAATATGCAATCTGAGATCATTTTTTTATCGCCGGCCGTGTTTAAAATGATTTTCGGCTGTTCGAAAAAATAACTGAAAATAAGCGCTATCCAGTTAAGTTTTTATAATAGTGCCATCTAGTGGCGATACTCAAATCTATAACTACGGTTTACGCCATCTTTCATGCTTTTTGAAGCTCCTGTCGTAGTGTGAGTGAGTGTAGAGATACGAGAAAAAATGACAGATTTTATTTTGGAGCATTTTTCTGAATACGTTGACTGAAGAATAAAAGTATGCCATTAAATAAATAAAAGAGTATGTTACAGGCTCGCCGATCAAAAATGTTTGCCTACCAGTAATCCATTACACAAGAATTTTAAAAAAACCTGAAAATATTGAAATCAACGCCATCTAGCGAAAAAAGTTTAATGAAGAGCCCTTTGCATTCACCTTAATAATATAACGCGCAATAATAATAGGTCTGTCCAATGTAATTTTTCTCACGCAATTGAAACACAATTACGACAGTTTTGGGAACTGGAGGAGCTGCCTAGGGTTGGCCACACACACACGGAAGAGGAGCTGGCTTGCGAAGAACACTTCATTAACACTACCACGCGCACAAGTGAAGGAAGGTTCTGCGTGCAGCTTCCGCTCAAGGAATCACCAACCAGGCTGGGCGAGTCGTTTTCCCAGGCTATAAATCGCTTTCTGGCACTGGAAAGACGCCTCGAACGCAACCCTAGTTATAAGAAACTGTACAGTGATTTTATACACGAATACATTGATTTAGGCCATATGAGGAAGGTCGACTCGTATGGAACACCACATTATTTCTTGTGTCATCATGGTGTATTTCGCGAGCACAGCACCACCACTAAACTTCGTGTGGTTTTCGATGCGAGTAGACCTACCAGTAATAACGTGTCCTTAAATGACCTTCAGCTTGTTGGGCCGCCTCTGCAAAGTGAATTATTAGACATTTTGTTGAGATTTAGACGATTTAAATTTACTGCGTGCGCTGACATCTGTAAAATGTACAGACAGTGTTTATTACATGAATCACAACGCGACCTTCAGCTGATCGTATGGCGGGACAGCCCATCTGAGCCCTTAGGTATTTACCAGCTTAATACCGTCACTTATGGCATGGCAGCGTCTGCCTTTCTTTCTGTTAGGTGTCTCAAACAGCTGGCGCTTGAATGTACGGACCCTGATGTGCGCAAAATAATCTCCGAGGACTTTTACGTTGATGATATGATCACAAGTTTGGATAATAAACAAGATTTGTTAACGCTATGTAACAAAACCTCACAGGTTTTAGAGTCTGGTTGTTTTCCATTGAGAAAATGGTCGTTTAACTTCGATTGTGATCAGTCATCAGCCCCTTCTAGCATAGCTAAGGAGTTGACATTAGGTACCAACGCTCAGTGCAAGACTTTAGGGTTAGGATGGTGCAATACAAGTGACGAATTTTATTTTAACACGCAATTCAAAGGTAACAGTGATAAGGTTACGAAACGCAGCATTCTTTCACATGTTTCACAAATTTTTGACCCACTTGGTTTGGTCAGTCCAATCATTATCGTGGTAAAGATTTTATTGCAGCAGCTTTGGTTGTTGCAGTTAGGTTGGGACGATGAAGTGCCGCGGGACGTCTTGCGCAGTTGGACAAAGTTTGCAAATAGTTTGTCAGCGCTTAATGCCATCCGTGTTCCGCGTCACGTCATGGTTTTCAAATCTACGCGTTTGGAGCTACACATTTTTACCGACGCATCACAAGCAGCGTACGGCGCTTGTATTTACGTTCGCTCAGCCAGTGATGATGATAATAATGTATTGGTAAGACTGCTGTGTTCTAAGAGTAAAGTTTCGCCTTTGAAACCAGTCACAATAGCTAAGCTTGAATTATGCGGAGCTTTGCTAGGCGCTAGGCTTTACGACAAAGTAAGCAGGGCTCTTCAACTTAAATTCGACAACGTTATGTTTTGGACTGACTCAACCATAGTGCTAGGCTGGTTACACATGCCACCACACTTACAAAAGACTTTCGTACAAAATCGGACAGCAGAAATACACGAATTGACTGGAGAACTTCCATGGCGTCATGTAAGTGGAAAGGACAATCCAGCTGACCTAGTTTCACGCGGTACGTCGTTGGAGGACCTTTCGACTTCTACGTTATGGTGGGAAGGGCCATCTTTTCTCCGTCAAACCGATTTTAGTTGCAGTCAAGTGCCCTCGCATCTATCTAATTCGCTTAATGATTTACCTGAGTTAAAGTCTACTGTAACTCTTTCTGCTGCAGCTAACAACGTTTCCGATCAGACTTTGTTTCCTTTTCACAGGTTCTCTCAATTCAGTCGCATGAAACGTTCTGTCGCATATTTAAATCGTTTCGTTTATAATACGCGCAACAAACACAGCCGGCGATCAGGCGTTCTCACCGTGGATGAATTGAGAGAAGCTGAGCTAACTCTCGCTAGACTTTCTCAACTGGAATCTTTTCCAGATGAGTACAAGTCACTCTCAAGCAATGGTGCTTTAAGCAATAAACACAATTTAGCAAAGCTTACTTTATTTATTGACAACAATAAATTGATCCGTGTAGGTGGTCGTATTGCTTATTCACCAGAGTTTGCTTTAGACAAGAAACACCCTATTCTTATTTCTAGTAAACATCCTTTTGCTATATTACTCTTTCAATATGAGCACAAATGCTTATTGCACGCTGGCCCGCAGGCGCTTCTATACAACCTGCGAGAAAAATGGTGGCCTATTGGTGGCTGAAACCTCGCCAGGAAGGTGGCACATGATTGCATTGTATGCAAGCGTTTGAAGGGCAGGACTCCCACTCCTTTGATGGGAAATCTTCCAAAGGAGCGTTTGGAGCCAGGCTTTTGTTTTTTGCGATCCGGGGTTGATTACGCCGGGCCTATGCTCATGTTAAATCGTAAGGGTAGGGGTGCTAGGACTACTAAGTGTTATATCTGCATTTTCATTTGTTTCGCAACTCGTGCTATACACTTGGAACTAGTCAGTGACCTGTCTACGGACTCTTACTTGTTAGCTTTAAAAAGATTTATATCTAGACGCGGCAAGCCACTGGAAATATTTTCTGATAACGGCAGTAATTTTGTTGGCCTCATGAATAACTTTAAGTACTTCTTAAATAACTGTTCGTCTGATATTCTAGATTACGCATTAGCTAATAATATTAAATTTTCATTCATTCCTCCCAAAAGCCCAACCTTTGGCGGATTGTGGGAAGCGGGCGTGAAGTCCTGCAAATACCATTTACGTCGCGTTGTAGGCAACGCACATTTAACTTTTGAGGAATTCAGCACGGTATTGACACAGATTGAGGCCGTCCTGAATTCCCGTCCTATTAGTCCTATGTCCACAGATCCATACGACTTCGCTCCCTTAAGTCCAGGACATTTCCTAGTTGGCCGTCCGCTCACAGCGCCAGTCTCTGACGATGTGACTGAGATCCCAGCAAGTCGCCTAAACCGCTACCAACGCCTGGAGCAGATACGTCAACATTTTTGGAGTCGCTGGGCGAAAGAATACATATCCGAGCTACAAACAAGAACCAAGGGTATGAAAGATGGCACTCCATTGAAGCCGGGTATGCTCGTCGTCATCAAGGATGATAACCTGCCCCCTCTGAAGTGGCATCTTGGTCGAATCATCGATACTATCCCAGGGAAAGACGGCATTGCAAGGGTTGCTGATATACGGACGTCCACCAGCATCGTGAGAAGATCCTACAGCAAGATATGTCCCCTTCTCGAAGACTAGACGCCACGCGCTGTTCCTTAAGCTTCGAAAGCTAGAGCTTTCAAGGCCGGGGGGATGTTGAAGCACGCAAAGAACTAATCGTGTGTAGGCCTCTCATCATCGGATCTATTTTATCTATAAATGCTTATTTTTTGATAGGACAACATCGGCGTTGTACTTTTGTATCCGTTTCCGCTAGGACTTCTTCTTCGCCATCTTATGCACGCAACGTAAAGATGCATACAAATTTATATTGTAATAATTTGAAATACACGCAAGTCTAAGTATCAAGCAAAGTTTTTATTTCAACGACACCACAAAGGCAAGCCTGAACAACTATCGCGCGCCCGACAGGTGGGTACCGGGTAAAGTTTTGGATAAAATAGGAAATACTGATTACAAAGTGAAATGCGATAAAGGAACCGAGGTACACAGACATATCGACCAACTGAAGCGTAGAGTATCTTATAGTCTTACAGATATAAATGCGCCACAAAATCCAGCAATACGACGAACGTCGCGTAGTTCTTTGGTGGTGCCAGCGAGCGAGGGGAGTGGGTTGGAGGAACGATCTTAGCCGGGGGAAGCGATGACGCCGGCGTTGCCCTCCACCGTGACGTCACCGCAACGACATGGTACAGATACAAACACCCAGCCCAGTGTGCCAGACAACAGGTCTCATGCTACGCCTGCTGATGTGCCGGAGGAGGCAAAAAGAGCCCGAAAACCTCCAACTTGTTTTGGAATAGACGAGTATTTTTGATACTTTGCATTTATTATTTTATGTAGTTATAGTAAGTCTTAAAGTTATCGAGAACAGACAGAGAGACGCGGAAGAGTACTTTTTTTTTTTTAAACTAATAATATAATGTTATATTAAGTATAAGTAAGAAAATGTAATTTAATAAAGATTGTTCATTGTTTCTAATTAGATTTAAAGGAACTTATTATTTGTGATTGTATGCATATACACTTAGTACCTACCTTTACACTACGCTGAGATCATTTCATGCTGTTGTTAGTTATGTAAGTCATAGATTCATAAAGGTGGTCTCGATAGTTTTGTAGATGTAATTTCCCGCATACCTTGGTGAATTAAATTGTAATTAGTTGTTAATTTAGGGTGAAGGTATTGGTATGTTCTAAAATAATGCGGGTGGAATTGTCACAATTCAGTCTTGCAATAAATACGTTACCGAACGCACGTCTATTATTTCAGAACCAATATGTTCGTGCTCATCATGAAACACTCTGAGAAGGCTAAGTCGGTGGCCCTTGGGAATGTAGCACAATAGCCGCGCTGGTTCACCGACTGGTGTGTACTTGTAAAACAAGACATCATTTTGGACCACATATCGGTTTGGATCGAGTGAACCATCTTGGAGCTTCTGGATGAGATCCTGAGTCTCGTTGTCTGCAGCTTGAGCTATTTGAGCCCAATTACGAGGCTTACTAACCTGATTAATGTTGACAGTTGGATTACGGCTCAAGTAATCAGCATGAGGCATTAGTACTCCTTTTCTGTACTCAATGGTGAACTCAAAGTTCTGGAGGTATACCCACCAGCGTGCTACTCGGGGCAGGAGGTCCTTCTTTCGTTCTGTCGCCTTGAGAGCGTTGCAGTCGGTGACGACTAAGAATTTCAAGCCTATCAAGTAATGGCGGAAGTTTTGAAGAGCCTTGACGACTGCAAGCGTCTCGAGCTCGTAAGAATGATACTTGCTCTCAGCTCCTTGAGTGACTTTGCTGAAGTACGCTACTACGTGTTTTTTTCCATTAGAATGTACTTGAAGGAGAATTGCTCCATAACCTGCGCTGCTCGCATCCGTGTGAATTTCAGTCGAAAGATTAGGATCAAAGATAGCATATACTACTGACGAACTGGCTCGTTCGTCAGTATTTTAATTAGTTCTTGACGAATAGCCTCACATTCAACTGACCAATTGAAACTTACATTGCGAGTTAAGTGAGCAATAGGAGCGGTTTTTGTGGCATAACCCTTTATATACCGCCTAAAATACCCAGCCAAACCTAGAAACTGACGGACTTGTTTAAAGTTTTCTGGTGGAGAAGTATTTACTAGGGCTTCAATTTTTCGAGGACTCGGTCTAACCTGACCTCGACTTATCACCCTACCTAAATACTCTACTTGAGTCACGAGGAATGAACATTTACGAAGATTAATAGAGAAGCCAGCTTGAGTCAAAGTAGCTAGCACTCTGCGCAACAGGTCAATCCCTTCAGACACAGAATTACTTAGTAAAAGCACGTCGTCAACGTAAACTAGTACGTTCCCTTCATTAATGTGGTCGCGTAGGGTGTCATTAATAATTCTCTGATAGACAATTGGCGAGTTTGCTAATCCATAAGGCATTTTTACATACTCGAAATGATCTTCCGGGGTAACAAAGCCAGTAAGGTGGATACTGCTTTCTTTAAGAGGTATCTGGTGGAAACCAGTAGCCATATCAAGGCTTGAGAAATATTTAAAACCGCCTAGTCTATCTATTTGGTCGTCTATGAGTGGAAGAGGGTATCGGTCTTTAACTGTTATTCGATTTAGGCCCCTAAAATCCACACAAAGTCTATCTGAGCCATCACGTTTTTTAACAAGTATGATTGGGCTCGCGTACTCAGATCTAGACCGTCTAATAACTCCTTTTTCCAGTAAATCATGAGTGATTTCCCTAACCTTAAGCTTTTCTTGATAGGACAGCTTGTACGGTCGATAAACTACTGGCGTATTACTGGTAAGCTTTATTTCCATTTCACCTGTTTTAACAGTGGTGGCAGCTGTACCAGCAATTAAAAAATCCGCAAATTCGTGTACAACAGACATAAGTGCCTTCAACTCTTCACCCAGAAGGGGAGTATTGACTTTCAGCTCGTTATCGGACCGTACAGAACTTACACTAATGCAAGGTTTTGTTGAGTGAGTAAGATACTGCCTCTTAGATCTCTCTAAGATCTTTTGTTCGTACATAGGTTATTCCATCTCTGTTAAGTACATCAGTGCCTATTATAATCGGCCAGTTCATATAAGATGATGGAACCACTACTAAGTCCACTTCAATGGTTATGTCGCAAAATTGTACCGTAAGAGTGACATAAGAGGTAGCAACGATTTCTCTGTCACTAATACCCTTCAACACACAACGCTTTGGCTTAGGTTGACATGGAACATATCTAAGTACGTTAGAGGAAATAAGAGACACGCCCAGAGCACCGCTATCAATCAAAACGTCAACTGGTATACCGTACACTACTGCAGTAACTGTCATTGTTAACTGGAAGATTTGCCGGATGAGAGCAAAGATTAACATTACGAGGATTATGGTACTCCGAACGAGCCTTCGTGAAACAGTTTTCCACGGCGTGGCCCGTCTTTTTGCAGAAAGTACAAGAAACCGCACTACTGTCTGTACCAACGCTAGGCTGCTGTGTGTTTGGAGTAGTTTTAGTCTTAGGTTGTTTACACTCGCGACTAATATGTCTGTATGTACTTGAGCATTATCTATACCACGGATGACAATGAGAGTTCGTAACTCATCACTAATACCTTGGACTATTTTGAGACGCAACAAGGTGCGTCGAGCATATTCTGCGTACGTTGAGTATTTATCTGAAGTCGCGTTCATGGCGTCATATAAAATATTTGCGTAGTCCAATTTATTAGGGCAGAGTGGTTTAAACTCCTTTTTAAAATTCGACCATGTTCTATCGTTCGTCACCCATTCACTCAACCATACCTTTGCCTTTGAGACCCGACGCAACGCGCGACAAGCACTCATAATCACTCCACCCATTAGTATTTCTGGCGCGATCCACTTCCTCACACCATGCATCGATACTGTGCAACAAAGGATCAAAATGTGACACATAGTAGTGTTGAGAATTTACAGGTTGCATAGTTTTAATAGCCTGCATCAAAGCATTTGCAAGAGTGGATCCCTCAGAACCCTGAACAACAGATTCACTAGAGCGAAATACCTGCGGTTGATCAAAATGTACCGGTAACGGTGGAGTAGTCAGTCTATCCGCAGGCAAGTGCGACTTACGAGATACGTTAGACAAACGCGATCTTGATCTATCATTACAACGGCGACGTCGCGACCTAATACGTGAAGCACTACGTGATAGACGGTCTTCTCCATGACGAGAGCTACGGCATGCCCTATTACGTTTACGCGTTCGATCACGGCTACGCGAGTCTATCCTATGGCGTTCTCGACTACTAGAAACACTTCGAACAGCTCGATCACGAAAACGCTGACCACTCGAACTACGTGACACACTTCGCGATTTCCGATAACACCGATCACGCTTATCACGTAGTGGACTAACACTCCTATCCCGTGATATACGCAATGTACGCCTTTTATAATTTTGTTTGCGGGTAGACGATTTCGTACGCACCATTTTAATCACACACACGAAAAAAATATGAAGACACACAAATACTTATGCAAGCCAGTAATAAATTTAAATTACGAAATTAAGTGGGCAAATGCGACTTTTATCCCACTTCTGATTTTAGCTTTCCTAAATGAATTTAATAAAAATAAAACACAAATACCAACGAACAATTTAGATTATCAATAATCTAAAAATGTAATTTGACACTAATTAAATAAACTAAACAGCAATTCTAAACAATTTTCAAATAATTAACCGAAATATTACTGACTAGCAAAACAAGAAAAATACAAGGATAGATTTCACCAAGATGTTATCAGTACGGCGGTCGAGCAGCAAAGAGACCGCTTATGGTCGAGTCAAGATATTTATAGAGACGGTGTGGCCATCAGGTAGAAAATATGAAGCTCAGCTTATAATACTATAAATGTGATTTGACTCTTACAAAAATTTGAACTTTAAACCCAAATATTTCAGGAACGGATATATCCTAAATCGAAAAATGGTGTTCACAAGCTCAATATTTTTGAAAGACCTATTCAACGATACCCCATTCAATGTGTTGTCGAGAAAAAAAATATTGACTACGTCTTTACTTGTATGGCAGCTACCCTGAAAAAATTTTTTTTTCCATATTTTATTTTACGACTTTTTCGCCATAATTAAAATGCATATCCATGCCAAATTACAGCTTTCTAGTACTTATAGTTTCTCTGTAGGACCGTGGATGGACAGAAAGACAGACAGACAGACATGGCGAAACTATAAGGGTTCCTTGTTTACTACGGAACCCTAAAAACAGACGTGGAAAAATATTTTATAAAATGATTGACATGACTTTTGACATGGTTTTTTTATTATTATTATATTATTAATGTAAAACGCAATAAATGAATTGAATTAAATTAAAATAAACAATAAATAATTACTTCATTTTTTTAAATTCTTAAAGACATGCATAAATACTATTAGTCTTATAATTATTATACCTACGGAGATTATGCGTATTAGCATTATGCCAAAACTAATTAGCCTGAAAACATTAGGGCAAAACTAAATTATGCAAAAAAAAAGGGATCCCAGCCCGCAACACTTTATAAAGTCATGGAAAATACCAAACAAATGTAAAGGCGACAATGTAATATTGTCTTTAAGAAGTGATTTAAATAAATTCTCAAAGTCCAAAATAAACGATTCAACTCGTTACAGCAAATATTTGTTTTTCTTTGTTGTAAATATTAACGAAACAAATGCTAACACGTTGGGGCGTCCTGTATAAGTATGTTTAGGAGAGTTTAGATTACCAACGGCAAAGTGATTTTCATGAACCACCAGGTTGGTAGTTAATGACATGAATAATTAGAAAAGCAACCGACCATGAAATATAATGATTTGCTGTAAAAACGCGAGTCCTTATTTATGTTTTTAGTTGTGATGACATCAGGAATGATTAAAATTGATTTGATTTTGACTTTTTTCATCTTACACTGTAAGTACCTATTTGTTTATTCTGTATTTTTTTCAAAAGGCCCTTAAGTACCTAAAAACTTATTACTTTATTGACCGAGTGAGCGACCGATCGTACGAAGCTGAATTTCGACTATTTGACGGAATGTCCATTAAGAGGTAGAAAAAAACCCCACACTGCATCTTTCTGAAGGTGCTTAGTTTGAAGCCAAATTGATATATTTCTTTTAAAAAAATATGCGATTCCAACCCAAAGAATGATGTAATTATGTAACTTTAGCTTCGCCCCGGGTTCAGGTTCGATAAAAACTGAGAAAATAGAGTTAATGTTTGTGGGATCAAAAGACCTCATAATGCACCCAAAAGAGGGTATATTTTGATAAAACCTAGTGATTTGAAGACTAAAGAAAATATCGATAGCCATTCTGCTATACGCCAGACTGCTTTGACTGCTTTATTATTCTAGTGCGGCAAGCGGGCATTTACGCCTCGCGCGTGAGCCAGAAAACGTTATTTTTGCACAGAAAAATATTTTGCTATGTCTGTGCGACATGCAACTGCCTTATTTATATATTTCTAGTATTTCAAAGACAGTTTTACTGACCTACTAAAAATATATTTATATTTTTATCTTACGTACGTAGTATTTTCTAAGACACGAGCTGCGCACTAGACAGAGAAAGTGACTTATGAATGCCGCACGGAGCGGGAGTACACTCATGCGGTCTTAGAACCCCATAACGCATTAGTCTGGTTGCTTTCTCAACAGATTCTCTTGATTTTTTTTCGCGCGATGTGTTTAATTCGCTCACGAGGTTTTGAATCTTCATTGATCTTATGTAAAAATATTTAAAATATAAATCTAGCTTATAGGTCAGATCATTTTATATCATAGTGTTGCGTACCTACCTAAATATAGTATTTTATATTAAAGGAGAAAATTCAAATTGGGCCCAAAGTCAAAGTTCCAGCTGTCAGGCGGCCGTGAAGTCTATAGTTAGTACTACTAATGGCGATCATTTGTCAGTATGGCATGAAACCTGTGGGATTATTCCACAACTTTTTATTTCCATTTAAAGATTTATTTCTTTCATACTTTTTTCCCAAGTTCTGGCCAGATTCCGGCGATGCACTAGGTTGTTAGCACTAGTGATGGTGAGCAATTATTACTATGGCATTATAAGTGTAGGGTTATTCCACAACGATTTATGGGCTTTTGAAAAGTGAACTTTTCATACATTTAAAAAAAAAGTGCCGGCCAGAAGGCGGCCACAATTTTAATTGTTAGTATTACTAATGGCTATCATTTGTTAGTATTGCATAAAACCTGTGGGGTTATTCCACAACTTTTTATTTCCATTTAAAGATTTATTTCTTTTATACTATTTTTCAAAGTGCTGGCCAGATTCCGGCGATGCACTAGGTCGTTAGCACTAGTGACGGTGAGCAATTATTACTATGGCATTAAAAGTGTAGGGTTATTCCACAACGATTTATGGGCTTTTGAAAAGTGAACTTTCCATACATTAAAAAAAAAAGTGCCAGCCAGAAGGCGGCCACAATTTCAATTGTTAGTGTTACTAATGGCGATCATTTGTTAGTATGGCATGAAACCTGTGGGATTATTCCACAACTTTTTATTTCCATTTTAAGATTTATTTCTTTCATACTTTTTTCCCAAATGCCGGCCAGATTCCGGCGATAAACTAGGTCGTTAGCACTAGTGACGATGAGCAATTATTACTATGGCATTAAAAGTGTAAGGTTATTCCACAACGATTTATGGACTTTTGAAAAGTGAACTTTTCATACATTTAAAAAAAAGTGCCGGCCAGAAGGCGGCCACAATTTCAAATGTTAGTATTACTAATGGCAATCATTTGTTAGTATGGCATGAAACCTGTGGGGTTATTCAACAACTTTTTATTTCCATTTAAAGATTTATTTCTTTCATACTTTTTTCCCAAGTTCTGGCCAGATTCCGGCGATGCACTAGGTTCTTATTATTACTCTGGCATTAAAAGTGTAGGGTTATTCCACAACGATTTATGAGCTTTTGAAAAGTGAACTTTTCATACATTTAAAAAAAAGTGCCGGCCAGAAGGCGGCCACAATTTCAATTGTTAGTATTACTAATGGCGACAATTTGTTAGTATGGCATAAAACCTGTGGGGTTATTCCACAACTTTTTATTTCCACTTAAAGATTTATTTCTTTTATACTATTTTTCAAAGTGCTGGCCAGATTCCGGCGATGCACTAGGTCGTTAGCACTAGTGACGGTGAGAAATTATTACTATAGCATTAAAACAGAAGGGTTATTCCACAACGATTTATGGGCTTTTGAAAAGTGAACTTTTCATACATTAAAAAAAAAAGTGCCGGCCAGAAGGCGGCCACAATTTCAATTGTTAGTATTACTAATGGCGATCATTTGTTAGTATCGCATTAACCTTTGGGATTATTCCACAACTTTTTATTTCCATTTTAAGATTTATTTCTTTCATACTTTTTTCCCAAATGCCGGCCAGATTCCGGCGATGCACTAGATTGTTAGCACTAGTGACGGTGAGCAATTATTACTATGGCATTAAAAGTGTAGGGTTATTCCACAACGATTTATGGCCTTTTGAAAAGTGAACTTTTCATACATTTAAAAAAAAAGTGCCGGCCAGAAGGCGGCCACAATTTCAATTGTTAGTATTACTAATGGCGATTATTTGTTAGTATGGCATGAAACCTGTGAGGTTATTCCACAACTTTTTATTTCCATTGACAGATTTCTTTTTTCATACGACGAATATCCATTGAAGGCCTTCGAAATAATTCGATAGATCAAGCTGGAAGCCCTCGGAGTTTTCGATTTGGATCTGCGTCGGTTTGAGTGTTGACTTCATCAGCCGCGATCTTTCGACCTTGAGATCATATTGACGATGCCTCATAATATTCCTTGATCGCTCCCGGTTTTGATCACGAGACATCGTTGAATATTCGTCTCTTAGTCATTTAGATTAAGTCGATTTCGTTCTTTACAGGGGGCTGGTTCTTCTTTGCTGCACCTATCCAGGTCCACTTCCTTTGCGGTGGCTTCTTGAAGAAAGAGTTCATCGCAAAGAGTCCCTCTTGCTCCAAAAAATCAGCCAGCCTACAACCCCTGTTATTTCGTACTCCGTATCCGAAGTTTCCCAGCCTAAACTCTCCATCGCCTCGTTTGCTCAGTTTTGCGTTAAAATCCCCCATAACGACCGTAAAATAGGTTTCAGAAGTATGTATGGCCCTACTGATGTCCACATACACTTCATCCACCTCTTCATCGGAGTGATCATATATACATTGGCATATATACCTGTATAACCTTCATCGAGCATCTTTTAGATACTCTGAGTATCATGTATATTACCCTGCTAGAGACACTCTCGATGGTTGTGAAGTTATTAGTGAGGGATTTGTAGACGATAAAACCCGACACCATGCTGGGACTTCTTTTTGTCCCTTTCCCGGTGATAGAGTAGGTTACAAGACTTTAGGGTTGACGTGCCCTTGTCTTTGGACTTCAGGCAACCCCACAATGTCACCTCAGCTAGCTTCTCGTCAGTCCTCAGTGTTCGGACGTTGTGTGTCACCAGGGCCAGTCGTCGACGGGAATGGTAGCCGGATCTCTGCCGGGGATTCTTAGAACCCCTGCCCCGCCGTTACCATGACCACTACCGGAGACAGGAATAGCGGGGCTGCTGGGGACTGGGGGCCTGGTCTGTTTTTGTACCTCCATTGGAGAGGTTTTGCCATACTCGCCACGCTTAGCAGGCGGGTTGGCGAGCGCAGTGTTGTGTCAAGAGCCTGTTTTGGTGTTCGTGACGTATTTATCCTTTATTCGCCTCTTACGACATCCACAGGAAGAGATGGAGTAGTCCTATTCTAGGCGGGGCACCATATTATTTATTTCCATATAAAGATTTAATTCTTTCATACTTTTTATGTAAAGATCACTTTACAAATGCCCATAAATCATTATGGAATAACCCGACACGTTTAATGCCATACTAATAATCGATCACCGTCACTAGTGCTAACAATCTGCTGCATCGCCGGAATCTGGCCGGCACTTGGGAAAAAAGTATGAAAGAAATAAATCTTTAAATGGTAAATAAAAAGTTGTGGAATAACCCCACGTTCATGCCATACTAACAAATGATCGCCATTAGTAATACTAACAATTTAAATTATGGCCGCCTTCTGGCCGGCACTTTTTTTTTAAATGTATGAAAAGTTCACTTTTTAAAAGCTCATAAATCGTTGTGGAATAACCCTACACTTTTAATGCCATAGTAATAATTGCTCACCGTCACTAGTGCTAACGACCTAGTGCATCGCCGGAATATGGCCGGCATTTGGGAAAAAAGTATGAAAGAAATAAATCTTTAAATGGAAATAAAAAGTTGTGGAATAACCCCACAAGTTTCATGCCATACTAAAAAATGATTGCCATTAGTAATACTAACAATTGAAATTGTGGCCGCCTTCTGGCCGGCACTTTTTTTTTAAATGTTTGAAAAGTTCACTTTTCAAAAGCCCATAAATCGTTGTGGAATAACCCTACACTTTTAATGCGGTAGTAATAATTGCTCACCGTCACTAGTGCTAACAATCTAGTGCATCGCTGGAATCTGGCCGGCACTTGGGAAAAAAGTATAATAGAAATAAATCTTTAAATGGAAATAAAAAGTTGTGGAATAACCCCACAGGTTTCATGCCATACTAACAAATGATCGCCATTAGTAATACTAACAATTAAAATTGTGGCCGCCTTCTGGCCGGCACTTTTTTTTTTAATGTACGGAAAGTTCACTTTTCAAAAGCCCATAAATCGTTGTGGAATAACCCTACACTTTTGATGCCATAGTAATAATTGCTCACCGTCACTAGTGCTAAAAATCTAGTGCATCGCCGGAATCTGGCCGGCACTTGGGAAAAAAGTATGAAAGAAATAAATCTTTAAATGGAAATAAAAAGTTGTGGAATAACCCCACGTTCATGCCATACTAACAAATGATCGCCATTAGTAATACTAACAATTGAAATTGTGGCCGCCTTCTGGCCGGCACTTTTTTTTTAAATGTATGGAAAGTTCACTTTTCAAAAGCCCATAAATCGTTGTGGAATAACCCTACACTTTTAATGCCATAGTAATAATTGCTCACCGTCACTAGTGCTAAAAATCTAGTGCATCGCCGGAATCTGGCCGGCACTTGGGAAAAAAGTATGAAAGAAATAAATCTTTAAATGGAAATAAAAAGTTGTGGAATAACCCCACGTTCATGCCATACTAACAAATGATCACCATTATCAGTACTAACAATAGAAATCTTGGCCGCCTCATAGCCAGAGTTTGACATGTGGACCCAAAAATGTATGGCGCCTGAATGGTCTCCTTTGCAGTAGTTGTTGTTACGAATGGCAGTCGAAATTGGATGGGTGACGGTCCTGTGCCTCGTGATCATCCCGAAACATTTGTGGTAAGACAAACCTTACGTTTTACTTTTAAATGTTGTAAATTTACCTATTATATAACATTCATGGATAAAATATTAAACAATTTTGTATCATAAACCTAAAAATAAGACCAGTGACATGAAATTGCTTTTCGTTTATTTTTTATACTTCGTGATGTTACAGGCGTATTTACTTGATGCACCGATCTCAGGGCGAAAGCATAACGCCTGGCGGTGTGGAGGGGCGGTTGTAAGCCATTATTTTATAGTGGCGTCATCAGTTTGTGCAGAGGAAGTTGAATATATGTATGCGATTGCTGGATTGCACACTGATAGTTTTCCAGTTGAGGTAACATCGCGCAAATGCGCCAGCAAAATGATGAAGAAAGTTGTTACGATTTTTGTACCAACATGTAAGTTAGTTTAGTTAGTAGAAAAACTAGTGAAAGGGAAAGAGGCATACCCATAATAAATCAATACACCGCCTATATAAGACGACTATAGTATAAAGAAAGAAAAAAAAAACAGTAAAAAAAATGGCTTTTTCATTCGAAAGTGCGCAGGCGCCCGAACAATTTGTATGCGAATGTAATATTTTTTTTTGTTTTGTGGCTGTTATTTTATTATCATTGTATCATAGTGATTTAGTCTTCAGTCAGTGATTTGAGTCCCTTCCACGTTGTAGATATTTTTTTACTCAGTGTAAGATAAGATTATTTATTTGCCAAACATGTGTTACAAGATACTACATTCATTTTCGTCTTAGTAATCATGTTTACCATCACCAGTAAAAAAGTAAATAATTTATTCGATAGTAACAAAAAATGTTTTTTTTTCAAACTTGAGCATACTATAAATAAATGAATGAATTGAGCAATAAATATTTTTGAAGTGAAAATTTCTTAAGGCGCGTTGGGCATGCACAAAATTTGATGTATACCTATTCTAAATCTTTGCACGAAAAGTATTTTTTGAGATGGGGAAAAATAATTGAACTCGCGTCACTGTTACCGACACCTCTGATGACAACTTTCAATAATCATTATGTCAATGTAAAAAGGTTGAGTTTCGTCTGTGTCAAGCGGCTTAATCGGGCCGCTGATTAACCGGAGACAATTATTCGTCAGAAAAAAAAAACATACAAATAGACTTCTGCTATCAGTCTCGTGTAAAACTGACATCAATACTCAATATTCAGATATGTATATAAATGTCGCAGTTGGATTGTATGATCCGCTGTTATTCAAAAACTCTAGCTGTTTGGCATTGCAGCTCGGCTTTGTAATATAGCTGAAAATCATTCAGCTAGATCGTCCAATGTGTTACGTTTAACAAAATAGCTAACGTAAATTGTAGAACGATTATTCTGGAATTCTGCCACTTGTGGGTCTTGTGACTTTTGAAGTGTCAGTGTCATAACAACAAATATGGCCACCCATAAAGTAAATTTTTCGCCGCATTCCGGGACTAAGCTGTTTTTATCGAAAGAAATCGGGGGCATCGTTTGTGATTTTGGAGTGCAAAAGATTGAAAAAAATTAAGCAGACCTTTAGCTTGGATCCCATATTGTTATTTCGACGCCCGCCTTCCGGCAAGATGAAAAATTCACGTCGATCAATTGGCCGTAAGAAATCGCTGCGCCATTGAGTTGTTGGGTTTACAAAATTTCTATATTTCTAATCCAATTGCATCGAGCTGATTGTCATTCTTCAATGGTGTTTTATGATGTTGGAGACTGAATTATTTAGTAAGGAGTTGAATTGAGGTTTTATTTCAATCCTACGAGTAATATAAAAATAATAAAGACCAACTATTGTCTCCTCATATGTTATTTCGTTTGGTAACACAGTTTTATTTAGTAATGATAACCCTGTATGCTATCTCAACGCTAGCTGTTTTGATAAACGTAATTACGTAACTCATTGACAATTGAGCTGAAATATTTTCAGCTGTTTTACAAAACCGAGCTGTATTGCCAAACAGCTAGAGTTTTTGAATAACAACGGATTATACAATTTAACTGCGACATATATATTATAATCTATGTATTTAAATTTTGTTTTCAATATTTATGTATGTGTTGTTTATTTCTTCACAATTAACGGGATTTAGAAAGATGGAATTTTCCACAGAGTTAGATTGGGTTGGTTTCAATGTATTTGTGCTGTTGTGGTGGTTAGTTTCACCGACAGAAGCAAAAAAATTGTTAAAAGTATTAGCTATTTAAATTCATTTTTGCTCTTATTAGTTTTTATGTTGGTTCTTCCATTTATGATTTCTTTCCGTTTTTTATTCTTTTTTATATTGAGTTTTTTTGCTATGTTTATTACTGCTTTTAATAATTTTTCATATTTTTTATAGTGTTAGTTAATTGGTTCGTTATTTGCCTGTATTTTTAATAATTTTAATAGTCTTTTATGCTGACAAGATTTTTTAATGCCAATAGTAAGCCAACACTATTTGTAATTATTTTTATTCTCCGTTTTGGGATACATATGTTCAAGATTTCAATCAATGTGTTTTGAACAGCTAAGTAATTATCATTTTTATTGTTGCTTGGAGTAATTATGTTGTCCCGAATAATTTCTTTAAAATTTTTACTTAAATTGTTTCATATTTTTTCTATTAAATATACGTTTGGACGCGTATCAGGCTTGTGTAGATGGTTTTTGATAGCCAAGTTGATTGTTGTAGCAGAATGACGTGAGAAACCGAATGCCTCCACGGTGGTATAAAAACATGGATTACTAAAGTTTGTAAAAATTAAGTCAATGCATCTTCCACCAATAGAGTTGGGTTTCGGAAATTTGCGTGGAAATTTTAAAACCACTTTTTGATGAAATTTCACTTTTAATTTAAGTAAATTTTAATAATAACTGTATAGTGTAAAAGTAGCAATAAAGATTACAAAAAAAATATATTTTGTCCAAAGTCACGTGCATATTCCCCATTATTGTTCGAGTTTTCACTGTTGTAGGCACTCTCGGAGTGCTAATGTTTTTTTTTTAAAGGATGACGGCAAAAATATTTTTGACGAATATTTTAGCGTCTAGAAATGTCGTATGGTTAAATTGTATTAACATAATTTTCTGCGATTTTACCAAAAACAGACTATTTTGTTAAAAGTCTCAGAAATATAATGCAAATAAAGGGATTTATACTGACTGCGGTGACCACGGAAGACATTTCCTGCGTTTGAGGGTTGCCGTTAGTACAAAGATTGGTACGAAATCGAATATTGAAATAAGTACATACTCTTAAGCAAATGAAATGAAAATCATTACTAATTTTTCAAAGAAACGGTCTTAAATAAGTTTAGGCATACCATTTATCAATAAAAAAAGTATAATCGTATAACTTTTTATGATATAGTCATCTTATTATATATATATATATACACTTTTAAATAGCTGCAATAATTATAATATATACGAATTGTAGTTTTTACGATGGAAACATTGCAATTTCAATATCAGTGTCACTGTCACGTCACAGTTGTTACCATAGATTTAAAAAAATCTATGTTTATGGACTTTATAGTTGTCATAAATGTTTTCTACCTGTCACTCTGCTTTCCGTTCCCGATCATGCAGCTATGCAGATCAAAGATGCAGATTTTTTCAAAGTGTCGTCAGTATGACACATAACCTCAATAATCTCGAAAAGTTAAACAGATATATCTTTTTTCCACGGAGTTCTTAGACAAAAATTCTTTATTGTATATATTCAGGAATATTTTAAGATATTTTCGATATGTAGACGCTTCCGATTTGAGTCAACTAACGGGTGATTTTTTAAGCGTAGTTTTTTTTAAAGTCGATTATAATACTCAAATTTTCATCATATATTCAAAATTTTTATTGTAATTGATAAATTGGCGTTTGCCATTTACTTTTTAAAGATAACTTCATGTAAATGTTATCCACGGCTCCGTTTAAAATGGTCCATTCGGAAGGTCCAATTTTGCATCACTTTGTCGAGCATTCGGCCTATATTCCAGGAATAACGCGTGTTATGTTATCCTGTAAGGCTTCAATCGTGTTCGGCTTGTCTACATAGACTAACGACTTCACATGACCCCACAAGAAATAATCAAGAAGCGTTAAAACGCATGATCTTGGCGGCCAACTCACAAGGACATTTCGAGAGATAAGCTGCTCACCAAATTCATCCTTCAACATGTCCATTGTTTCACGAGCTGTGTGGCATGTGGCACCGTCTTTATGAAACCACATGTCAATCAAGTTCAACTCAGCAAATTGGGGCAAAAAAAGTCGCGTATCATGGCTCGATATCGTTTGCCGTTGACGGTAAAGTTTCTTCCACGGTCGTCTTTGAAGAAAAATGGACCGATGATGCCATCAGCCCATAAAACATATAACGACTGCAATATTCTCTTCGGTACGCACTCTACGCATGCGAGTCGATGGTTTAATGTCCAACAAAGTAAATTTGGTGCGAAATTTGGTGATAACAGTACGAATTGTTGATTCACCAGGTCGCTTATGACGACCATAAAATGGTCGTAATAAACGATGCACATTTTTCACAGAGCCCAAATTTTGATAATAAATTTCAACCATTTGGAACCGTTGTTCGTTTGTATGTCTGTCCATGATGAAATGGCAGAGTATACTGAACACTTTTCACTTTGAAAGAGGACTTTTGGACGCCATTACCAACCAGTGTTGCCAACCTGAAAAACTTAACTCGTAAAAAATCACCCGTTATTTTGATGTATGGGCATTTGCCGTGATCCTTTGGAGTACATACCGTCGTCAACATAGATGTATATTGGTAAATATTTTTATGTTCGTCGCTTCGAAAAAAGAAATAAGTCTAATAAAAAAGCGCCATTTTTGTCTTTGTTTCAAACTAATTACATAAATTAGTGCTTACTAAGAAAGGATTTTTGGAAATTAACTTCCTTATGGGTTGAAATGAGGGTTTAAAGGTATTATTGAACTTGATCATATTTGAAGTTAGAAATAAAAAAAATAACATAAGCTTACGGTTCAAAACAAAAGTTTACAGGAACACTTTTTTTTAAAATCATTCTCTAAGGGGGTGAAATAGGGGATGAAAGTTAGTGTGAAACTCAACAACTTAAAACGACTGACCAGCGGAAAAATGTACAATTCTCATGGAATTGTCAAAAATTTCACCACGTGGACTGTGTGCTTCAGCTAGTCCCATATAAAATGTTTGGTTTGAACTTAAGAAAAAAGTAATTGATTGTAATCTAATTAAGTATATAAGTATATGTAAGTACTTATTTAAGAAAACACATAACTTCGATGCAGGGAAGATTTATAACATATGCTTCTACAAGCGCCCTTGCCGGCGCCTTGCCTATAAACGATATTTTTTTGAGAAGCTTAATTATTTTTGTATAAAATTTTAATATAGATTGCAGTTTTGTATCCTATTTAGAATAGGACCTCTCCACCTTTTTCTGTGGATGACATAAAAGGCGACTGAAAGACAAAGCTTAAAATCTCATACAAAAATGTCATAGTCAGAGAACTGACCGCGTATGTAGAGCATTTGTAAAAAATTTTGCACGAATACATTTCCAAAAGCACTCTTAAGGCCCATTTAGACAGTGCAAGTTTCTTGCCCGTTGCATGCCATTTTATTGCAGCAATAGACAACTTGCATGGTCTAAACGAAATGTCAGCCATACAAATCATTTATTGCTTCAATAAAATTGTATGCAACACGCAAGAAACTTGCACCGTCTAAATGGGCCTTTAGCGTGACAATGGGCGTGGAGGTGGAAAAAATAATCAAAATAGTGACAAAATTCTAGCCACATCGCCTAGTATCATGATTCGCGCCCATTCCCTCAATCGGCTATTACAATCTGCTCGAAAAGTTAAGAAGCTATTGATAATTTATGAAATCAAAAGATGATAATTTGTCTTTTTTATTATTCTGAAAATCTTTGGTAATTTTTATATTACTCAAAGCGAGTTTGTAATCTTTCGACTAAAAACTATTAACTTTTATAGATATCTATTTTTATCACGACGTCCTCCGTGGCGTAGTGGTCACCATGCTAGTCCGCCACCCAGAGGTCCCGGGTTCGATTCCCGGTCAGGGCAAGTTGGAAAATGGCCTTGTTCAAATTGTCCTGGGTCTTGGATGTTTATCTATATATGTATTTGTTATAAAATATAGTATCGTTGAGTTAGTATCCCATAACACAAGTTTCGAACTTACTTTGGGGCTAGCTCAATCAGTGTAATTTGTCCCTATATATTTATTTATTTTTTATTTTATGACATAAAGAGACGTCAATATTTGTCAAGCTCTAGGGTAAACATAAACTTTCATATTTTATGAATTATTTTATGCAATATCTGTCATGAATTTTTCCATTAGGTACAATATATTGCGATTGCTCTTAAAGAAAACATAATCTGAACATGTTTTTTTGCTAAAGTTCAGAAGAAAAAATTATGAATGAGCAATGTGTGAGTTTAGTTTAATTTATTTGTATAACGAGGTCGCTAACAATCCATACTGCAGCACGATACCATCTTTCCAAGGTATGAAAACTAATGAATGTACAGTACACAGTTTACAGTAATAAAATTAGGAGGTAATATTAAACATTTTTGGAATTATATTAAAAATAAGAATAATAAATCTGATATCCCAAGCCGGGATCACTAATAGAGGTGTTATTGTATATTTTATTTCCTGATATATCGAAAGCCGCTCGAATCGTACCTGTTCATAAGGGTGGACCTAAGGACGAGATGGAGTACTGTCGACCTATATCCATATTGCCTGCTCTGTCGAAGCTTTTCGAGAGATTGGTTCATAACCACATATATCCACTTACCCGTAATAAAATAATCCAAGAACAACATGGTTTCGTACAGCGTCGGTCTACCACTACAAACTTATTAATTTATTGATCATACTTGTTTGAAGAAATGGATGCTAACAAACAGACTGACAGTGTATACACCGACTATTGAAAAGCGTTTGAAAGAGTGGACCATAAGATCTTTCTGGAAAAACTTCAAAAAAATCTCAAAAAACTTGCTTTTAAAGGAATCCGTGGTAATCTGTGGAGGTGGTTCAAATCTTATGTTACTCGTCGTACTCAGAAGGTTGTTGTCAATGGCCATGAGTCTGGCCTTGTTAATGTTAGCTCTGGGATCTCTCAAGGGTCCATTTTAGGCCCGCTGCTTTTTATCATCTTCATTAATGATATGGGCCAATGCTTTAAATTTTGTAATTATCTTTTATACGCTGATGATATTAAAATATATCACACTATAGAAATTATTAAAGATCATCAGAAGTTTCAATCTGATTTAGATAGATTCACACACTACTGTTATCAAAGCGCATATTCGTCGAAAATTGAGCCTAAATGTAAATAAATGTAAAGCTATCACTATCTCCAAGAAAATAAATAATATAATAGGTTGGGGAAAAGTCTTTTCGCATTTCATATGAAAATTCAAAATTATTTTAATATAGTTTATTTACATTTAAGTACCATTTTGTTCGATAATTTTTTGCCATCTTAAAGTTAGGGACATGATCCCATTGCTATATAAATTTTGGGGCTTCTGATAAAAAAAAACTGCGTCAAGTAGTTTTGGCAGTACTCTCGTGATGTTAACCTGACACTGCCTAAAGAATTCTGAAGAGACCGAAACAGGTGGAAATCTGAAGGTGCCAGGTCAGGACTACACGGCGGATGCATTAACACCTCCCAGCCAAACTCTCTTAATTTTTGCTGAGTGGTTAAAGATGTGTGAGGTCTAGCATTATCATGATGAAAAACCACATCCCTTCTGTTGATTAATTCCGGCCGCTTTCTCTCAACTTCTTGCTTTAATCTTATCAGTTGTTCGCAGTAGAGTTCTGAATCGATGGTCCTGCCTGGTGGTAACAGCTCATAATGAATAATGCCCTTCCAATCCCACCACACACACAGCATCACCTTCTTGCGAGTTAACCCGGGTTTCGCCACAGTCTGTCAAGCCTAACCGGCCTTTTACCATGACCTTTTTCGCACGTTCTTGTCGTACGTGATCCACTTTTCATCACCAGTTATCAATTTCTTCAAAAATGCTTCGGTCTCTTTACGTCCTAATAAAGAATCACAAATGAGTACACGGTTCATTAGGTTTCTTTCAGAGAGCTCGTGAGGTACCCAAATATCGAGCTTTTTTGTGTACCCATTTTTTTTCAAATGCGCCTAAACTATTTTGTGGTCAATTCCCAGCTCTTCAGCTACGTCATCATTACTGATATGCCGATCTTGCTCCACTTTTTCAAAAATAGCATCTATTTAATCCGTAACAGGGCGACCAGAGCGACGTGCATCATTGACATCACAATTTTACGGATTGAAAACGCTTAAACCACATTTGTGCTACTCTCACAGACACTGCACTAGGTCCATAAACATCGCAAATTTTTTTTGGCGGCTTGCGTTACATTTTTACCTTTTTGGTAGT
Source organism: Acrobasis consociella (assembly GCA_963555685.1). Taxonomy (NCBI): domain Eukaryota; kingdom Metazoa; phylum Arthropoda; class Insecta; order Lepidoptera; family Pyralidae; genus Acrobasis; species Acrobasis consociella. The sequence goes on from OY743127.1 coordinate 7,940,825, forward strand.
AAATTTTTAAAATGTATCTAATTTCTTCATTAGATTTACTTCTTGACGGTAAGAAAAACAAATGAAAATCACGCATTTTCCTAATTTGAATTTGGAATTATCTTCTTTAAAATTTAAACTTTTAAATGATACTAAAACCAGCCAGGTACAAATAGTATAGCCGAAGTAGTTTTATTACAAGTTCATACATAAGTATACGCGAAAAGACTTTTTCCCCAACCTAATAGATACATATTATTCACTAAATGGCACTCTTCTGAAGAAAGTTAATAATATTATAGATCTTGGAGTTACTTTCGATTCAAAATTACATCTCGATATACACATTGATAATGTAATTAACAAGGCCAGAAGGATGTGTACGATCTTGTTCTCAGTTCACATGACCTAACACTTATTGCCTTATGTACACTTCGTTGATACGCTCCCAATTAGAATATGCTGTGCCCGTATGGAATCCATGTTATAAAATATACACAGATGCAATAGAATCAGTACAAAAAAGAGTTTTGAGATCAATGCATTACAAATGTTACCGCAGCCGTATGTCTTATGAAAATCTTTTAAATAAATATAATCTGTTACCACTCGAACATAGACGACTACAACTTGAAATGATTGTGCTGTATGAAATGTGTAACAACAGATATGACTGTGTGCCGTTACATAATCAACTTTGCTATTGTTTATAAAAAAAAAACAAAAAGCATAGATAATTAGTTTAATATGTTGCAGTGGCAACACTGCCACCCTCTCTTCTCTTTTGTAACGCTGTGTGTGCAGAAGTCACCAATAAATATAATTAAAATTTTAAGTTGTTTGTTGTTTTACTAACAAAACTGGTGCCGAAACCGATTATTTTTATTTAAAATATTATTAATATTTAAATAGCTGTCAGCAGCGCTCCGTGCCTCACTTTCGTGCTGATCCATCTCGATTGTCTACGACCTTCGACGACACTCGTTCACTTGGCATCTGTCACTGTCAATTACCTGTCAATGATGTTTATTTACATTGGTGTTTACGTTTCAAGAACTCCTTAATTTCGCAATTGAAAAAGAAATGGCTGGAGGAAAGAACGATGCCAGTAAGAGCAAACGTCTACGAAAGGCAATCGGCCAAATTAAAGGGCAATTTACTCGTCAAGAAAAATATGCGTTGGAGCAGGAGGAGCAACTACTAATTGATACCGAGGACATCAAAATACGGATAGAGGAACTACAGAATGGCCTGCAAAGCTACAAGTCGCTATCTTTGGAGCTTTTAATGTTGACAGACGAGGAACCTTCGGACGAAGATGATTTGGAAGAAAAATATTTTCGTGTGGTGTCCAAATTGAGGAAACTTCTTCTGAAAGCGCCATCGCCCGAAAAACGTGAGCCAGCAGCAGCTTCACAGAAGCAGCGAAGCAAACTTCCACAGCTTGACACAGCGCAGTATGATGGGAAAAAGATCACAGAATACAAGCCGTTTATTGACATCTTCAAAGCTGTTGTAGATCAGGATGCTTCGTTGACGCCACTCCAAAAATTGATTTATTTAAGGAAATACCTCAAGGATGATGCACTCCTACTAATTAATAGTTTACCTTTAGTTAATGAAGCATATGCTGAAGCATTATAGTTACTTGATAAGCGTTATGATTTTAAGTGTTTGGTTATCACACACCATGTTAATGCGTTACTTGACTTCCAGCCGATCTCAAGAGGTAATTCCGCAGAGTTTAGACATTTTGTTTTAGTAGTTAGGCAGCATTTAGGGGCTTTGAATAATCTTGGGCAACCAACTCAGCACTGGGACATAATCATTGTGCCAATGCTGTTGCGCAAATTAGACCCGCTTTCTTCCAGGATATATTATTCTGAGAGAGATGATACTGTTTTACCCAATATTGAAGGTTTGCTAAGTTTCATTGAGAGAAGAGCAATGAGCTTCGAGAAGTCACAAATTTCTGCTGGTAAGTCGCCAAATTTTAAAAATAATAATAATAAATCTGTGAGCTTGATCAATTCCTGTGACCAAAAGTCAAAACTATTTTTATTTTGTAAAAAGGCTGATCATAAATTATTTGCATGCAAAGAATATCAAGCCTTAAGTGCACAAGACCGAATTTCCTTTGCCATTCGTAAACAGTTGTGTCAAATCTGTTTAAATAAACATAGCAACAAATGCCATTTTCATTACAAGTGTTCTGTGTGTAAAAGTAAAACTCATAATACACTACTACATTCAGAAACCGATGCGAGTTACAATTTTTCAAAGGGTAGCATTAATGTGAGAAATCCCATGGTGTTGTTGCCAACTATAAAGGTACATTTCAAGGCAAAGGATTGTTCATTTGTCACAGCTAGAGGATTGGTCGATAGCGGCAGTCAAGTCTCATTTGTCAACAAAACACTATTTGACAAATTAAATATCCCTGCATTTAATTATGAGGTAAATGTCACAGCTCTTGGTCAAGTTCAAAAGCCAATTACCAAGGCTGTCAATTTAACTATATACTCGAGGCACAATGATTTTAAATGCAATACATTCTTTTCTGTGGCGGACAATATTACTTCATTTCTTCCTCAGACAAAATGTGACCTCCGAGACATTTCTATTCCTGATTTTATAAAGTTAGCGGACGATGAGTTCAATATACCTGGTGAAATTCAATTTCTGGTATCAGCAAATATTTTCTTTAAAATTCTGTTACCAGACAAAATCATCTTATCAGATGACTTATTTTTATTTAATACAAAGTATGGATATATTGTTACTGGTAACATTAGCAAAGCGGATGTTTGTATTGTCTCACAGGACACTTTCAATAAAATAGTGATGCATGCTACAAGGATGACAAAGTGGAATCCCTCTTACAAAAATTTTGGGAAGAACAACATACTCCTGAAATTACATCAAGTAAAGACGTGTACGAAATAATTTTTCGAGAATCAGTTCTTTTACAAAATCAGAGATTTCAAGTTAGTTTACCATTAAAAATGCCAGTTGAAGAAATCAAATTAGGCGACTCATTCAATATAGCATTGCAAAGACTGAATGTTTTGTGCAAAAAGTTTTTAAAACACAAACACCTCCAAAATGAATAAACAAATTTCGTCAGTGAATATTTAGCTTTAGGTCATGCAAAAAAGATTGATCTATTTAATATACAAAGGCCCTTAGAGTGTTGTTATTTTTTGCCGCATCATGCTGTAATTAAAAATGAAAGCAAAACAACTAAACTTAGAGTGGTGTTTGATGCAAGTGCCAAAACAGAACTAAAACTGAGTTTAAATGATATTTTGCATTCAGGTCCAGTTGTCCAACGAGAGTTATTTGACATTCTCATATTATTTCGCACATACAATTTTTTAGTTATGGCAGATGTAAAACAAATATATAGGCAAGTGACTCTAGACCCAAATCAAACTCATTTGCAATTAATATTATGGAAGGGAAATTTTACTGATCCTTTGTCATGTTTACAGCTAAATACGGTAACCTATGGTGTTACCAGTTCCAGCTTTCTCACCACTCGGTGTCTGGTTGAGTTGGCTCAGCGATATGGGGACCAGCACCCTCGGGCAGCATCGGTATTTATAAATAATTCTTATGTAGACGACTTTCTATTCGGTTCAGCGTCCGTGACAGATCTACAAACTATCTGTCTTGATTTAATTGAATTGGCAAAAAAAGGTAATTTTGAGCTGCACAAATAGTCAGCAAATCATCCTAATGTTCTTGATGTGATACCCAAGTGTAAGCAGCAGGAAGATGTTATAAATATAGACAACGCTGAGATAACCGTCAAGGCGCTAGGTCTTCAGTTAAATTTACAGTCTGATCAATTTATTATTTCACAACCATGTGGTCGCATATTTTTAGAATGGACCAAACGCACAGTTCTCAGCTTTATAGGTGCCTTTTTTGACCTCTTGGGATTGGCTGGACCCATTGTCACACGTGCCAAGGAATTTCTCCAAAAAGTCTGGCAGTTACATTTGGATTGGGATACTCTTTTACCAGATGAGATTTTAGCACCTTAGAATTCATTTTTTTTTGACTTAATGAATATGAAACCAATCAACATTAGTCGTAACTTGTCAATGACTGACGCTAGCACTATAGATTTAATTGGGTACTGTGATGCTTCAAGTATAGCTTATGGTGCTTGTGTGTATGTAAGAGTAGTAAAAAAATGACAAAGTGTATGTAACATTAATATTATGTAGTAAGTCTAAAATTGCACCAATCAAACCAAAACAAACGTTACCCAAATTGGAATTGAATGCTTGTTTGTTATTATCTAAATTATATTCTAGAGTTTATGACTTGTTGAGTAGTTGGAATATTAGGTACAAAATATTATACAGTAATTCCCAGATAGCACTTTGCTGGATCCAAAATCGACCCGCTGAGAATATCTATGTGAAACGTAGAGTTTCATTAATTCAAGAACAAACTAAAAAAATTACATGGTCACATGTGAGTGGGTCTTGTAATCCAGCGGATTTGCTGTCTCGAAGTGTCATGCCTTCTGAACTCAGTTCTAATGTGTTGTGGTAGCATGGCTGGCCTGGCTAGCCATGCTGGTCTGGGAGAAATGAAAAAACTTAGAATGTACCAGCTGCTTCTCTTCCCGCGCAGATCGTAAAAGCCGATCGAGGGAATGGGCGAAAATGCGAATCATGTTAACAGGCGATGCGGCTAGCAACCCATCACTGTATTGATTGCTTTTCCATCTTCTCGCCCACCATGACGCTAAAAGTGGCTTTTGGGTCTTGCGGCCCTGAGTTTTGCATAGAGCCGCAAGACCCAAAATGCTCTGTCTGCCCCATTAGGGATAAAGACGTGATAGTATGTATGTATGTATGTATGGCCACTCTGAATTGCAGGATAAGCTCTCTCCTAAAAAAAATTTCTTCCAAAGATATGAATGTAAGCAACTACGAGTATGATAATGAGATAAAAAAGTCAGTTAATTGTAATTTCCTTGAGGAAGTGTTACCAATATCCAAGTTTTCTTCCTTAGCAAAGCTCCAGCGTGTAGTCTGTTACATGTTAAGGTTTATAAAGAATTGTAAAATAAGCAAACAAGAACGCGTTGATTGTCAATGAAATTTATAATAAAACATGTTCAACATTTACATTTTCGTGATGAAATTCAATGTATTAGCAATAAGAAGGTAATTGAATGTAATCTTAAAAAAATGTGTCCATTTTTAGATACTGATGGCATATTGCGCGTGGGCGGGAGGCTGGATAAAGCCGCCATGCCTTACTCACAAAAACACCCCGTGATATTGCCAAAAAATTGTAATTTTTCTAAATTAATTATCATGCATGAGCATCATGCTCTATTACATTCTGGTTTAAAGTTAACCTTATCTAGCCTTTGTACAAAATATTATATAGTTATTGCTATAAAATTAGTTAAAAATATTATTAACAAATGTGTACTTTGCTACAAATTTAGAGCTCAAAGGGCACAACAATTAATGGCCTCCTTGCCCCAGGATAGAGTGGTACTGGATAATAGAGCGTTTAGCAAGGTAGGCCTTAATTATTGTGGTCATTTTAATATAAAACAATCAAGCTTGAGTCGTTCTGTGATCTCCAAGGGATATGTTTGTGTCTTTGTTTGTTTCACAACAAAATGTATTCATTTGGAATTAGTATCCGACTGAACCACAGAGTGTTTTTTTAGCAGCTTTTAAGAGGTTTATTTATCGTAGAGGCATTCCTCATACCGTTTATTGTGATAATGCCAGCACTTTTAAAGGGGCTAGTAACCAATTGAAACATTTATTCACCTCATGTAATTCTCAGAATCATAGAAGTGCTGTCACTGATTTTTGTAATGTTCGTGGAGTAGATTTTAGGTCTCTGGGAGTCCGCCGTGAAGTCTGCTAAGTACCATTTTAAAAAAATAATTGGCAATTTAAATCTGACTTTTGAGCAATTTTATACTGTCATTGTACAAGTGGAAGGCATATTAAATTCTAGGCCGATAACTCAATTTACGAGTGATGTTTTTGACTTCACCTTTTTGACACCAGCTCATTTTTTGATTAATCAACCAATGACAGCACTTCCTGAACCAAATATTGCTACAGAAAATATAAATTGTCTAAGCTTTTGGAAAAAATGTACGAAGATCCGTTAGGACTTTTGGTGTGTCTGGCATAAAAGTTATTTGTCTCAATTATTATGTCGCCCTAAGTGGCATAATGTTAAACCTAATGTTAAGGAAGGAGTATTAGTATTACTAATTGGAGAAAATGTATCACCTTTGAATTGGCGTGAAGCTAGAGTTGTAAAAGTATTTAAAAGTAGTGACGGTTTAGTCAGAGCAGTTGAAATCAAAACAAAGAACGGTTTTGTACAAACTAGAGCTATTAATAAAATTGCTGTATTACCCATTTATGATAATAAGATTTGTAATTAATTCTTGTCGTGGGGGGAGATTGTTTAAAAAAAAAAACAAAAAGCATAGATAATAAGTTTAATATGTTGCAGTGGCAACACTGCCCCGCTCTCTTCTCTTTTGTAACGCTGTGTGTGCAGAAGTCACCAATAAATATAATTATAATTTAATGTCGTTTTGTTGTTTTACCAACAGCTATTAAGTTCCTAGTAACTCTACTAGGAACTTAATAGCTGTTGGTAAAACAAAATGAAGATTTACTCAAATCTCCGTCAACCATGTAGACTATTTCATAGCACGGTTTGCCGTATCAACGCTGGTAAAAGATCACAATTACACCGGTTGGTTAATACCCATAATAATTTGTTTACTGATGTTGACATTCAGGTTGACATTCTTCATTCTCCACTCGCGTCAGCGCCTTTAGATCGGCTATATTAAACAAGATTTAAGCTATTTAATGTACTAGCTGATGCCCGCGACTTCGTTCGCGTGCACTTTATGACTCCGGCTTATAAATATGCTTATCAAGCTGAACGACTTTTGCTCATGAGTCATTAATGTATATTTCTAACAGTTTAGCTGGACCATTATGTTTCTGAATCAGGTGTGCCAGATCTTCGATTTTTATACCTCAACAATAAACCTTCATCAGGCTGCACTACTTTTGATAACACGTCATTTTTATATTTCTTATAGTTTAGCTGGACCATTAATATGGTTCTGCATCAGGTGTTCCATTTGCCAAAATCAATTATAGCCTATATGTTGATAAAAAAGTTTCATTCGAATCTATTCAATATTTCCGGAGATTAGCGTATGTTAAGGGTCCTCCCCGCGCTAACGACCTTGAAAACACAAAAAAATTTATTTCTCTTTCTGTAAGTGAGATTATCAGAAACCCTCGTACAACTTTTTAGCTAGTATCCTTAAGTTTCATTAGAACCTCGAAAATCATTGAAATAAAATACCCTGAATTTTCCTTTGCAAAAAATACTAAAACCGGCCATTTTTGACTCTTTTTGTAAAGGTTTCTAAACCGGATAGTATTTCAATGACTTTCGAGGTTCTAATGAAACTTCAGGATACTAGCTAAAAAGTTGTACGAGGGTTTCTAATAATCTCACTTACAGAAAGAGAAATTAATTTTTTTGTGTTTTCAAGGTCGCTAGCGCAAGGAGGAGCCTTAAGGAATGCGAAGTTTTGTGAGCCGGTGCCATCTAGCGCCTCAATATGTAAACGTCTGTCGCGAGTAAGATCCACCATCGATCAGTGTTGTGTGCGGACTTTATTTCAATAAATATACTTTGTAGATTCTAAACGGACTTTATTATACATAATCCGTGAAGTTATGTGCCCAGGAAGTTATATACAAAAAGTGTTGTGAACAATAAATCGGATTTATAGTGATAAAAGTGCAAAATAATTTCACGTAAGCAAATTAATAAACGCGCTGTTACCGAACGTATGCGCGTTAAGCTAACGCGGATTTGATAGTTACGTTTCGTGTTGTTTACTTGAAGATTCTTTTATGCCTCGATTATTGTTTTTGTCTTTATACTTGAACTTCGATATGGCTATTAAAATTGATCCAATTACGATACGTGGAAAATACATACCTATGCGAGCTATTATGAAGAAAAATGACTTGTGGGAATACGTATCGGGAACAATATCGAAACCTAGTTCGGCAGATTCGAAGTATGCGGAGTGGATCAAAATGGATGGCAAAGCTGAGGCTGACATACTGTTGACTATTAGTCCAAGTGAGTTGGTTGCATTGGATGGTTTGGAGTCGTCGAGGGCTATATGGGACAAATTAAAATCTGTGTATTAATCAGGCGGGCCTGCTAGAAAAGCATCGCTATTGAAGAAACTTGTGTTAACTCGTATGCAGGAAGATGACCTGCGTAAGCACAACTCAGATTTTTTTGATGCTTTAAAGAAGCTTAAAGAAATCGGTCTAGTGGTAATAGACGAACTGCTGGCTATATTATTGTTACGAAACTGGGTTCGAGATTTGGAGAAAAACGCCAAAGTTCGTATGAGGGTTTTTATTCATTACGGAACCCAAAGGTTGACACGTGAAGATGGTCTTCCTGAAGTCCAAGTTCCAAGTCGCGTAGCAGCTGAGGTCCAGGTATCTCGCAAAAGTTGTCGTAGGTCACTTGTCGCACTTAGGCAGGTTTCGCTTCGGTTCGCTTCGAAGTTATCGCTTTCGTAGCTCGTACTGAACTGGCGGCACACGCACTCGATCGCCTTTTTATATGCGCCGATACAGAGGTCCACACTTTTCTCGAATATTCGCCTCACTTGACGAATGTATTTCGATTGACGGGAAACATCGAGACGCCGGTATGTATGTGTGAGTGCGACTAAGCCGACGACCATTCAAAGAACTCTAGCCTTTATGCTGTAAGAAAATAAGGCCTAGTTTTGCTTGCATTATCCTGACGTCTTTCTATACGATTCTACTCGCGAACATTCCGAGTCTATCTCGCCAGCAAAGTTCTTACTCGCGAATATTCTACATTTGTCTCGTTCGCGACACTGCCCCCTTCTTAAAGACGCGCGTCCCGAGCATCACTATTGCTGCCATGATAACGTGCACTACTTTGAGTGCCCCTCTTGGTTGACGTTGGATCCGATAGGTCACGTCGTTTATTCGCGTAATGATCTTGTATGGGCCTTCTCATCTCGTTTGTAATTTCGGTGATTTTCCTTTTCGGTGAATCGGATTATGAAGCCATACTAAGACTCCTTCAAAACCACGTGAGTTCGCTCTTCGGTCATATCTAGTTTTCATGTTTTCACTTGCTTGTAAACCATTTTCGCGAACTAAGTCATAGATGTTCCATATTTGCTCTCGAAGATTGAAGACGTAGTCTGGCACAGTACATGGGTCTTCTGGTGGCCTCCCCGTTAGTAGATCCACAGGTAACCTAAGTTCTCTGCCGAAATTCACCTAAGCTGGTGTCAGTTTTGTGCTTTCGTGCTCTGATGTCCTATAAGCCAGGAGAAAAAGCGGTATGTACTTGTCCCAGTCTTTCTGATGTTTGTCAACCAGTTTTGCTAAATGTCTCTCCAGAGTCTGGTTAAATCTCTTCACCATCCATCAGACTGAGGGTGATATGGAGTGGTCCTTGTTTTATGCATCCCCAACAGTTTGCAGATTTCTAGAAATAGTTGCGATTCGAAATTTCTCCCTTGATCTGAGTGGATTTCTAGTGGTACACGAAACCGGCAGATTACTTTCTCAACCAACTTGGAGGCTACTGTTGAAGCTTCTTGGTTAGGTATAGCAAATACTTCTGGCCACTTAGTCAAATAGTCCATGACAACCATGAAGTACTTATTTCCTGATCCAGTTACGGGGAATGGTCTGGCAATGTCTACTGCAATCTTGTTGATGGGCCTTTCACGGCTGCACAAGTTGTACAATTGCGGCACCAATCCTGAACATCTTCCTGACAATTCAGCCAGTAAAATCGTTCCCGAATCTTTGTTAATGTTCTCTTAACGCCTAGTTGTCCACCTATTACACCATCATGTTCTTCACGGAGAACGTCTTTCACTCTATGTCTTGGAACAACAACCTGTAGGTGAAACTCTTTGCCGTTTTGTTTCTCCCATTTACGGTAAAGTATTCCATTCTGCAGGATAAAACTGTCCCATTGAGCCCAATACGCTTTGGTGGAGGGGCTCGTAGGTGCAACTTCTGCCCATCAGGTTTATCAGCACTACGTTCTTTCCATGCGATGATGAGCCTTATATCTTCATCATCTTCCTGGGCTTCTCTAAAGTTGTTATCGTCCCATTGCCCCGTAGGGATTGTTCTTGTGATCCTAACCGTAAGCTCCTTTGTCTCTTGTTTAACGCAATGCTTGCAGTCCTCCACACATGGTCTTCTTGAGAGTGCATCAGCATTTCCATGGACCTTTTGACTACGGTGCTCAGTAACAAAGTCAAATTCTTTGAGTTGTTCAATCCAACGTGCAACTTGGCCTTCCGAATTTTTAAATTGTAACAGCCATTTCAAAGCAGCATGGTCTGTGCGAAGTTTGAACTGTCTACCAATTAGATATTTGTTGAAGTGTTGCAGCGTCTTCACAACGGCCAAGAGTTCTCTTTTTGTTACACAATAATTTCTTTCAGGCCTTGACAAAGATTTACTGAAATATCCAATAACTATTTCATTTTCACCTTGTTTTTGAGGTAGTATCCCTCCGATCGCTGTGTTGCTAGCGTCTGTGTCAACGATGAATTCGCCATTAGCTTGCGGGTATCCCAAGATTGGAGTATTGCAAAGGCATTCTTTTAGTTTGGGAAAGGCATTTTCACAGGTATCATCCCATTTAAAAGGCTGTTTGTCTTCTGTCAGACGATGCAGTGGTTTAGCGATTTCAGAAAATCCCTTTACAAATCGCCTGTAGTAAGAGCATAATCCCATAAATGCTCGTACTTCTGTCTTATCTTTGGAGGTAGGCCAGTTTTTCACAGCTGCAACTTTATCAGGATCAGTTTGGATTCCCTCGCTGGTGATAACGTGTCCGAGATAATTCACTTTGTTTCTGAATAGACTGCATTTCTTTGGATTTAGTTTTAAGTTGGCACCCTGTATCTTTATCAAGACTTGCTCCAGATTCCGTAGATTATCTTCAAAGTCTCGACCCATGATGATGTCGTCATCCAGATAAACTAGGCAAGCGTCTCCTACTAATCCTGCTAGTACACACTCCGTAAGTCTTTCAAAAGTGGCGGAGGCGTTGCATAATCCAAAAGGCATAACATGGAACTGCCATAAACCTTTTCCTGTTGAGAATGCTGTCTTTTCTTTGTCCTTAGAATGAATTTCCACCTGCCAGTAACCAGATATCAAGTCCAGGGTTGAAAACCACTGCATTCCGCTAAGGGTGTCCAATGTGTCATCAATTCTTGGTAATGGGTAGCTGTCCTTCTTTGTGACGTCGTTCAGTCGTCTATATTCGACCAAAATCGTGTGTTGCCGTCTTTCTTCTTAACTAAAACAACCGGGGAGCACCATGGACTTGCAGACGGTTCGATGATCTTATTTCTTAGCATATGAAATTCTTCTCGCTCGCTGACGTATAGGTCTTTCGCTTCCAGTATCAATTCTGTGCTGAACTAGCGAAGTTCTTCCTATGTCACCTTCCTTGGAAGAGAAAATGTCAGCAAAATCCAGCAGCAACTTCTTTGCCTTCAAGCTCTGTGAATAAGTTAGGTTGCTTTTGCAATCTTTTAGAAGGTCGTAAACTGTAGAACAACTGGAGGTTTTAGGTGCGTCTGAGTTTGGTGTCAATTGGCACTTTTTCATCTAGACAACTTCCTCACATCTTCCAACAACATCTCCTTCATTTAAGATGATCTCATGGTCCTCTAGATTGACTATTCACTACTGCAGTATCCTTTCCAGTGACTAATGTTCTTGCTGTCAGGAATCTTTGAGTTGGCTTGTTTGATGTATCCTCAATAAGAACGCATCTAGTTGGCTTCTGTGTTTTAGGTGATGGCATTTACACCATTATTTGTGCTTATGTTCGACCAGGTACGACGATTTTATTTAAACAAGTCACTTTTCCGGTGGGGCCTCCAAGGATCAAAATTTCCTCATTACCACACTTGAAAACTCCATTTGCGACATCGATTTCACAATTGTATTTCTTAATGAAATCTAGGCCCAATATGCACTCATCCATAATTTCAGCCACAATGACATCATGCGTGTATGGTGAATCTCCCACGAATTACATATTGCCACTGTCGTCTCTCCTAGGACAGGTATTGACTGGCCAGAAGCAGACAGAAGCCGACACTCGAGGTTCTTATATTTCATCACGGCTTTCACCAGATGAGGGTTGATTATTGTTCTGGAGGCTCCGGTGTCTATGGTCAATTTGCAATCTGTCCCATTCACTTGTCCGCATATCGTCATACTGTTCCTATTGCTTACTTGTGAGATGACAATTGCTGGGACTTCCTCAGTACCCGCCCCTTAGTCTTGGCTGTTACTCGTTTCCCTGATTTCTTGCAGGAAAGGAGGATTCTTGCCTTTTCGTAATTTCCTTTATCTCTTCTCGTTATTTGATTATTTCATGCTTTTCTGGACAGGAGAGCCGCAGATGTCCTCTTTCAACACACCTGTAGCAAGTAGGCGCAGATCTATTGGTCTTCTTTGGCGGGCTCTTGATTGCCTTTACGTCTTCTGTGACTTCTCGCAACTTATTTGCGCGCATGTCCTGCCTTAAAGCTTCGTACTCTAGAGCATGTGCCGAGACATCTTTTAGAGACGCGTGATGTTGAGTCCCCACTGCAGCCCTTACCTCAACATCTCTTATTCTAGCAATAAAAGCTTGTAGAATGTTTGTGTCGACCATTTTGGAGTCAACAGACGAGTAGGCTTTACGCACTAGTTTTTCTATTTTCAATGCCCACTGTTGAAGTCCTTCTCCTAGGCGCTGAACTCTTTTACGCAGCTGAACTCGAAAAACGTGTTCGAGATGACGTTCCCCATACTTGGCTTCTAACGTCTCCATTAATTCTTTAAAGGTGCTTCCAGAGCTAGGCAGTGCCTCTAGGACTGATAGGGCTGAGCCTTTCAGAGCGACAGTAAGGGCTGTATGGCTCTGTTCATCGGTCCAACCGTTTAAACCAGCGACAGTCTGGAATTGCTGTTTGTATGCGGCCCAAGATGTGGTACCGTCATAAGATGGCACTTTTACTTTTGGCCCCTTAGTTTCACAGCTGGATGTCCTTGGGGTTCCTACTGTCTCTAGACGCAATACTTTCTTTTGGAGACCAGCGAAATTAGTCTCCAAATCGGTTACTCTATTTTCCACCTTGTTTTCCAGATCAGTCACACGGTTTTCGACAACGTCTACATCATTACGGATCTGCTCCACTGATTGGTTGAGTTTGCAGAAATTTCCCAAGACTATTTGCTGTTGCTTACTCAAGCGTGCAAATCGTAAATCTAGTGTCTCTTCTATACGTTGAAGTCGTAAATCTTGTGTCTCTTCTATACGTTTAAGTTGTGCTTGCTGTTCTTGCCGAATTAGTTCTAATAGGTGCATTAAACTATTTGAATCGCTTGGCGTCTCTTGTGGACGTGGCACTGTTTGGTGGGCGTGGTCAGTGGGCGTGGTCTGGCCAAGGTGGGCGGGGCCAGTGGGTGGAGCTGGACGTCTGGTGGGCGTGGCTTGATGACTGGTGGGCGTGGCTTGAGGTCCAGTAGGCGGGGCTTGTTTTCCAGTGGGCGGAGCCCGATGGGCGGTGGGCATGGCCTGATAGGCGGTAGGCGTGACCTCAGGGTCAGTGGGCGTGGCTTAAGGTTCAGTAGGCGTGGCCTGAGCCACGCTCCCTTGAGCCTCCATGGCACGCTGGGTCCTCGTCTTTACGCCCTCCCTGATGGTATCTTCTTCTTCTCTCGGTAGAACTGGCATCTCCAAATCCACTTCCGACACCAAATGTTACGTAACTGGGTTCGAGATTTGGAGAAAAACGCCAAAGTTCGTATGAGGGTTTTTATTTACTACGGAACCCAAAGGTTGACACGTGAAGATGGTCTTCCTGATGTCCAAGTTCCAAGTTGCGTAGCAGCTGAGGTCCAGGTATCTCGCAAAAGTTGTCGTAGGTACTTCTACTTGTCGGACTTAGGCAGGTTTCGCTTCGGTTCGCTTCGAAGTTATTGCTTTCGTAGCTCGTACTGAACTGGCGGCACATGCACTCGATCGCCTTTTTATATGCGCCGATACAGAGGTCCACACTTTTTTCGAATGTATTTTGATTGACGGGAATCATCGAGACGCCGATATGTATATGTGAGTGCGACTAAGTCGACGACCATTCAAAGAACTCTAGCCTTTATGCTGTAAAAATATAAGGCCTAGTTTCGCTTGCATTATCCTGACGTCTTTCTATACGATTTCACTCGCGAACATTCCGAGTCTATCTCGCCAGCAGAGTTCTTACTCGCGAATATTTTCATTTATCTCGTTCGCGACATTATTATTATACAGTTTGCCCGATTCTTTCGCTAAGTTTAGAATAGCAATGGAATCACGTGATGACCTACCGTCAACAGAAACATTAAAAGTGAAAATTTTCGAGGATTACGAAGTATTGAGGTCGTAAATCGAAGGTGGTTGATCGAGGGGCTATGTTCGTTTAGCGGGTTAACCATTTCAATAATAAAAATAACAACCAGAAAAAGAACCCTGACAACCACGGCCAGAAAAACCAAGTTGAATGCTACCGATGTCATCGTCACCGGCATTTTGCGAGAGAGTGCCGAACCAAAAACATCAACAAAAACAAGCAAAGCGCACAACAAGTAGATCGTAGCGACAATGAGCGGAAGACGACACTGTTGCTTAGCACCACCGAAGAGGTGTTGATAAGTAAGCAAGTAAATCCTATTTGGTGTATCGATAGTGGATGCACGGGTCATATGTGCAATGCGAGAAATTATCAATCATTTGTTTATACAAATGATTGATAATTTCTCGCGGTTGGATTCTGAGCTAAATTTGGCTAACGGAGATAAAACACTAATAACCGGAACAGGCAAAGTTAGTTTTGTGGTGGACACTGGCAGTGAAGAACGCCAAGTAAATATAGAGAATGTGTTTTTAGTATTTGACTTACGAACAAACTTACTGTCTGTTGCTAAAATGGCAGATCGTGGGTTTGAGGTTCACTTCAGGAAGAATGATGCGATTGTGATTGATAAAAATAATAAAATTCACATGCGCGCTGAACGCACTGGTAATTTGTATTATGTTCAAACGAGTCATAATGCTGTTAATAATGTCCAGACATCGAAAAATTCTATAGATATGTGGTATCAGCGGCTCGGACATCTTAACGAACGGGATCGAAAGGCTATGACAAAAAATGGCCTGGGACACGGCTTATCGTTCGGAGATAATGAAAAATTGGCTGAGTGTGAAATTTGTATAAGCGAAAACACCATTTCCGTAGGGGCAAGAAGATGATATACTGATGTATGTGGCCCTATGAGATACGAATCTTACGGCGGTAAAAAATATTTTATCACATTCATAGACGATAGTTCAAGATGGTGTGAGGTTACTTTAAAGCGAATAAAAGTGATGTCCTAAGCGTATTCAAAATATATAAAGCATATGCAGAGAAACTTACTGAAAAAAGACTGGAAGAAAAAATATTCAATCAGATAACGGAAGAGAATATATAAATAATGAGTTTGATGATTTCTTGAACAAAGAAGGTATTAGAAAGAGGCTTACAACGCCCTATACGCCTCAGCAAATGGTGTTGCTGAGAGGAAAAATAGAACATTGATTGAGATGGTACGATGTATGCTACGTCAAGCAGGAAGTCCTCCTGGATTTTGGGCAGAAGCAGTGAATACTGCAAATTATATTAGAAATCGGTGCCCAACTGTAGCTTTAAAAGGCCAAATTCCGTTTTCAGAATGAATGGGCAAAAAAGCCACTGTTATATATTTTTATATTAATATTTTCGGATCGAAAGTTTATTATATAGACAAAGCGACACAGAAAGGCAAATTTAAGTCGAAGTCATAGTTAGGAATATTTATGGGTTATGATACTCAAACAAAAGCTTGACCCGAAGACAAGGAAAATTGTCGTGACACGTGATGTGAAATTTATGAATGAGACGGCATTTAAAAAAGAATATAAAGAAATACTTGATGATGAATACACAGATGATGATAAGATGGAAGTAGAATTGTATGAAATCAAGGAAGATACTCGTAAAACTTTATTAAAACCAAGAATGGTCTTAGATCGCTTGATAGAATCGGTGAACTAATTAAAGACAGAAATAAAGAGCAACAAGAAAAAAACTTAAGCATTATTTGTGAAAGATTAATTGAACCAACAGAGAGAGGAAAAGGAAGGCTAATCCGTATTAGAGAACAGCCAAAATAACACAATGAAATAGTAAAGGAACAGAAAGTGAACATAAAATAGAGGAAACGATAGATGAACAGATGGCTTGTATAGCCATTATAGAACCTATGATGAAGTGGAATGAAATCGAAAAGTCTACTGATGTGGAAACATGGAAAAGAGCTCTAGAAGATGAATATTTGGCACAAATAAAGAACAAAACATGGGAAATTGTACCTCGGCCTGAACAACGAAAAGTTATAGGAAGCCGATTCGTATTTAGCACCAAAACTAACAGAAAGAAAGTACGTCTTGTTGCAAAAGGATGCTCGCAACGGCCAGGGGAGGATTTCCACGAAACTTCATCTCCGGTTGTGAGAACGTCCTCAATAAGACTTATCGCTGCATTGTCAGCGGAACTAGGATTGGAAATCCATCAGATGGACGTCGTTACAGCTTACCTGAACGGTTCACTTGATGAAGAAGTATACATGGAAATACCAGAACAAATTAGCGAAGTCATTGATAGATTTCTCGCAAACCAAAAGATTGGATCACAAGCAAAGATTATCAAAGACAAGGATATTCTGAAAACAGCTAAACGCTGGCAGAAAGCACTGAATGAGTGTGTTGATAGTGTTTGTTAAAGAAGTCTTTGTACGGTTTGCGTCAGTCAGGTTTGCAGTGATACAAGGAGTTGGTAAGAAAGCTTATGAGTATTGGTTTCGAGAAATTGCAACAGGATCCATGTGTGTTTGTAGCTCGAAAGGGTGAACGTGTGATGTTAATTGCTATTTATGTAGATGACATTATATTAGCGGCGAATGATAATGAATGGATTAAAATTATAAAAGGACAATTATCTTGTATGTTCGAAATGAAAGATATGGGAGAAATAGGTCACTGTTTGGGTATTGAATTTAGTCGTGATGAAGAAAATAGAGTGTACTTAAATCAAAAGGTGTATTTAGATAAGATGTTAGAACGTTTTAATATGAGTGAGTGTAAATCTATAACAACCCCCATAGATGTAAATGTTAAACTAGAAAAACCTGAATGTATAAATGATAATGTAATGAAACAGTTCCCATACCAGAGTTTGATTGGCGCATTGATGTATCTAGCTGTATCAACTAGGCCAGATATAGCCTAATGCAGTAAATTATTTGAGCCAATTTAATACAAATAATGATATTGTGTATTGGAAAGTGGCTAAACGGGTTTTGAGATTATTTAAAGGGTACCTCAAATTATGGCCTAGTATATGAAAGAACAGGTTTGCCTCTTTTTGGTGTGGTTGATGCTGACTGGTTAGCAAATGCCATAGATCGTAGATCCGGTTTAGCGTTTGTCTTGGCAGGAGCACCTATCAGCTGGGAAGCTCGAAAGCAACGTACCGTTGCTTTATCAAGTACGGAAGCCGAATATATGGCAATATCAGAAGCCACCAAGGAAGCCATGTATTTGTATGATGTATTGAGTAATATTGGAATGGAGTATGAATGTCATGTTGACTCAAGATAGAAATTATCACTCTCGCACCAAACACATGGATGTACGGCATCTATTTGTTCGAGATATGTGCGAGCAAGGTGTTATAAATCTGAAATACCTAAGTACGGACAAAATGCCAGCTGATGTTTTGACAAAAGGTCTGAATGGAACGAAACATCATGAATGCTTACGGAATATAGGTATGGATGAAGGCAAATAATATTTGATGATCGCTCACAACTTCGAGGGAAGATGTTAAGGAATGCGAAGTTTTGTGAGCCGGTGCCTTCTAGCGCCTCAATATGTAAACGTCTGTCGCGAGTAAGATCCACCATCGATCAGTCTTGTGTGCGAACTTTATTTCAATAAATATACTTTGTAGATTCTAAACGGACTTTAATATACATAATCCTTCAGCGTATACAGACAAACAGACAGACAGACAGTTTTTTTTATTTCTTATTATTACAGTCTCCATCGCCCATTATTTTTTCCAAATAAATTCAATGTACAGACACATTTTTTTACTGTTTTATTATACGTAATAGACCATTATGTTTTTGAATTAAGTGTTTCAAACTTCAGACCTTCGATTTTTATGCCTCAACAAAAAATGCTCATCTGGCTGAACAACTTTTGCTAAGGCGTCCCCTTTATATTTCTAATAATTTAGCTGGACCATTATGGTCCTGCATCATGTGTTGATCTTCGATTTTTATATCTCAACAAAAAATGCTCATCAGGCTGAACTGCTTTGGCTAAAGCGTCATTTTATATTTCTTATACTTTAGCTGGACCATTATGGTTCTGCACCAGGTGTCTCAGGTCTTCGATTTTTATAATTCAACAAAAAATGCTCAGCAAACAAAACAACGTTTGTAAGGCGTCATTTTTATATTTCTTGTAGTTAAGCTTAACCATTAAGTTTTTGCACCAGGTGCTCCAGATCTTCGATTTTTATATCTCAACAAAAAATGTTCAACAGGCTGAACTACTTTTGCTAAGGAGTCATTTATATTTCACTTATAGTTTAGCCGGACCATTATGGTTCTGTATCAGGTGTTCCATTTTCCAAAATTAATTATAGCTTATATGTTGCTGAGGCTTAGCAGCTATTGTGACCTCTTTACTTGCGATTATTTACAAGAAGTCACCACCGGCTTTCTACCTAGTAAAGACATGAGACCTATTCAGGGAGTGAGGTAGCGTGTGTATTGGTTGCTCAATGAAACTACAATTTGTGAGCAACAGATGTATTTTATTAAATTTATATGCATAACATAATGGGACGTATGGATTCACCACTTGCTTGACATTGGATTTCTTGAAGAACTTCCGATGGAATACAGTTCTTTACATAGGCAAATAAAGATTCACTTACTAAAATTGTCCTTGCTAATTTAGTAACATTATAAGAAGTTTATACAGGTAGACCTTCGAATAATTTACTTAGAATTTCAGCCCGTCTCCCAAGGTCCTTTCGATGTTATGCCATCAGGTCAGCCTCCAAGGATGATGAAGGAAATGCAGTCTGTCCCTTCACATTTGCCACAAACTAACTGTGCTCACTTTTTTATATTTTATTAATTAATTTAAATTATAGTTAGGAACCGATTTATATCGGTCTATTAAAATCATTTATGACATCTTCCTTTTTTATTTTTCTTCATCGTTTATTTCTAAATTTTGTTTCCTTCTTTTACTTTAATTAAATATATAATAAATTTATGTCTCTCAAAATCAAGACGCTCAAGACGATGTCCTTACAAATATGGCTGTCAAAAAGCCTGTTTATTTTTCTATATACTTTTTCTTTACGGACTTAGATGAAAGGTTTTTGACTTGCAAAGATCGGTTGAGTTTATGAAACATATTAAGTTTAAATTTTTATTTATGTATTTTGTTATTTATAGCTTTAGATATATTGTTTTACATTTTTTTAAGTTTGTTTATATTTTATTTATGCTTATTTAATTAAAAGGAATGAATGACGACTAGCGACATCTCGTGTCAATTTCGAGCCAATATTGTATTTTGTTTGGGAGACGTTAATGTAGATGTCGCTACTGATATCAAAATATTTTTTGTTTGTTACACTATATATCAAAAAAAGTTTTATTCGAATCCGTCCCGTATTTCTGGAGATTAGCGTGTACAAACAGAAAAACAATCGCCCATAGAAAAATTATCTTTAAACTTTAAATGATGATAACTTTTTTATCTGACATCAGATTTTGATGAAACAAAGCCTGTGTGTTGCTCAGGGATGAGCTTAATCTTTATTTGAAAACGGTGTAAAAATCTGTTCAGTAGTTTTAAAGATTAGCGCTTACATACAGACAGACAGACAGACATACAGACAGACAGACATAAAACTCAAAAAATCTTTTTTGTGTTCTGTTACTCTTTTTTCATCGCCCACACCCAGTTTTGTTAATTTTGTCAAATGTACAGACACGTGGTTCCTACTGTTTTATTATATGTATTGATAAGAATGAGAAACAACTACTTACCTACAGCCTTAAGTTTTAAAAATATCTTTTAATGTAAATGTAGCCCAACCCATCTCAACTTCCTGTCGAATTATTTTTCACTTATTCTGTAAAAGTAATCAGTGGTTAGCAATTTTGATGGCACATTTATTTGTTTATTTGGTAAGATTTTTTAGCATTATACAATGTACCATTGTTTGCTTACCCAAATAAATAGAACAAAAAAAAAAACAATTTTCGTGTGATATACGCTTGGTTTACAAAACGCTTTCGGCGGCACGAGACAATAGCGATAGCGAGACTGTCTCTGATCGGGCTGCTTGAAACAGGCGAATCTCAACCTTATTACATTGATATAATGATTATTGAAAGTTGTCATCAGAGGAGTCAGTAACAGTGTCGCGAGTTTAATGGTTTTATCCCATCTAAAAAAATGCTTTACGTACAATGATTTAGAATGGGTATACATACAATTTCCGTGTATGCCCAAAGCGCCTGAAAAAAACTTATAAGTACACATTCGAAACACATTCAACGTACCTATTTCTTGTTTCAGCTTACGTACTTGAGTATGATGACGTTCAGAAATGGTCAAAAATTGACATTGCTGTAGTTAAAGTAGAATCTCCGTACAATTTTGGGGAATTTGTGGGAAATGGATGTGGATATATTCAGCCCATAGACATAAACTACGATCCAAAATATCAAAGAGCTGAAATTGACGCACAAGTATACGGGTGGAGCAGTAGATTAAGATTGGAAGACGCACTTGCTGTATTTTTTTTGATACTGTATCATTATTCTGGGTCCATATTGGCTCTCATAAAATTCTAAATCCTATTCTTTATCTTACTACCGATTTGTGTTCATAATCATCACTCTTCATAATTTTAGTCTTCATACTTTTTTATTCTTACATTTTTATTACTATCATCGGAGTTCATAACATTTAGTGATCATAATTTTTTTATTAATACTGTTGCTACCAAGAACAAGTTTAAATTCATAATTTTTCTTTTCAGAACTTTTTTCTTCATAATATTCAATTATCATATTGTTTTTATTAATAATATTGTTACATATTATAACATACTTTAACTCATAACGTCGTTGTTCAGAATAGTTTACTTTATAAAGGACAAGTATCATAATTTTTGTATGAATAAATAAATGAATGAATAAAAATAAAAGCAATTCTAAAAAAATATTTTAACGTAGATTTGTCTTTGTAACGCTTATAAATGGATGACTTCGACCAAAAATAAGATGGTTTTTATAAGTTTGACGTATTTGTGACAGTGTGTTTGTCTATTTTTCAAAGAAAAATTAGTTTCTGGCGCTTTGCCGGCCGCTGCCGCGGCACGCTCGCTTCGCTCGCTCGGCTCGCGCGCTGTTGGGGTCACAGTTCTAACCTAACCTAACTTACTTTTTTGGCAGCAATTGGTTTAATTAAACGATTTAACTCTAGTTTTATAAGTTTGTCTTATCGGTCGGTGTGTCTGTTTACTTTTTTACTAAAAAATAGTTCCTAGCGTAGTCAAACAGTCTTTAAATAGTCTATGATTGTTACCTATTCCCTTTAGATTAACTGTATGAAAGTGAATATATTAGTATAAAACAAATTTTGATTATAGATATTATCATTTTCAATAATATGGATAAGACACTTATGATTAAGAAGTTATAAAAAAAATATTAGAAAAACAAATGTATGAATATAATAGTTATTAATTCGAATGATTAGGAGTTTAGGTCATTAGTATAAACAAATATATAAAAACAAATATTATTAAAAGCGAAGTGTATGATTAGTGATATTATGAATTCCAATAATTATAGTTTAAAATCATTAGTATTTAAATTTTTTATGAACAATGATCATTAAGATTTAAAATGGTACGACAAAGTTGTCAACATACCTGCGTTCCGTTTCGTGATACTGTTATACTTTATTTATTGTAAAACAAATGTTATTTAGCAATCAGAGCAATAAATAAGAGATTTTTGATAAAATTAAAAACATTGCATAATTTTAAATCAATTATATTTTAACTTATTTCCCTTTTAATTAAAATATTTTCGAAAAAATAATATTATTATGAAAAACGGAATGATTTTTCTACTTCCGGTCAGACTAAGTTGGATCTATCATAGTCCGTCTTTTTTGCACGTTTTGTAATAAAGCAAAGTGTAAAGTAGATTTAACGTTTGTTACCGTACTAAGGCCCGACTAAGATAATACGGGACTAAACTACGATTAAGGCCTTTTTTTGTAATAAGACTGATGATGTACATTACCATGAAAACTACCAGCGAAAATTGATTTGAACGAGATCTAGGAAATAGTTTTTTTTTACGTCATAAATTAAATTAAATATTACTAAAACATCGATCAAAGTTACAACGAACTACAAGAACTTTAATTTTTAATGTTACTCGCTGATATGGACCCTTCAAGGGCGAGTCCGACTCGCAATTATGACATAATTGTGTACTAAGAAGGTATTTTTGAAATTCATCCCCTAAGGGGTTAAAATTGAGGTTAAAAGTTTTCATAAGACTTTGTCAAATTTGGAGTTAGAAATGTGAATAATAACAGGAGCTCACGGTTCAAAACACAAGTTTACAGGATCACCATATTAAAAAAAAAACTTTAAGTGGGTAAAATGGGGGATGAAAGTTTGTGTGAAACTCAACTCAAAACGGGTAAATGTACAATACTCATGGGATTTCAATTCTAAAAAATTTTATCACATGGACAATGTTGTGGGCTTCAGCTAGCCCCATTTTAAAAAAATTGTTTGGTTTGACGTTAAGCAAAAAGTAACTTGTTGGAATCTAGCGGATTAAGAAAATCTTATCACATTTTACACGAGATGTTTTACACGGGAGATTTTACACTTCTTATATTACTTATTTACGCCGAAAGTTGCGTAAAAATTAGCAAAATAAACGAATCTTTGATAGCTCATAACCTTTTAATGGCTTTTTATTTTACTATTCTTTATCCATACCGACAACATTTATAATGAGACAAAACCATATCATGCTAAACTTTGGATGTACAATGACAAACAGTGGAGGAAAATTAAATACACATAACGTTGATGCGGAGAAGATTCAAAACATACTTGGTATACAGCAGCTTCTACGAGCGCACGTGCCAGCGCAAATCCACAGATTGTAATTTTTACTCGAAAAGAGTTTGTAATCATTCGACCAAAAATTATTGACTTTTAATCGATATATATTTTCATGACATAAAGAGATGTTAATAATTTCTCAAGCCGAGTAGTAAACATAAACTTTATATTTTATGCAAATAGTCCAATAACACTACATCTACTTTTAATGTAATTCAATTATCAATATATATACAATTAAAATTAATATCTAAATTACAATCTAAATCTTTATCATGTGGCATGGTGCCAAGAACACTGGCTGCATTCCCGCGCTGAATAGCTACTGCAATCCTCTGCGCGAGATATGAGTCAGCCCTCTTGTCACCAGCGGCGTCGACAAGCCGAGGGGTTATTTTTTTAATAATTTTTTTAGTACTTGGACCCCACGGACCAAGAGTTTCGACGCCAAGCGGAACAAAAATATATTCATTAGATAAAGAGGAATATTTTCGCCGCTTGGCGTCTTCTGCTGCTTCAGCCGCGGCTCCAGCCCTTGACACCGTCGCCCCGAGGCGAGAAGGGGCAACCGTATCGACGCATGTCGCGTCCCACACGAGTGCCTTCCCCCGCTCCCAAGGGACAAGGGTTAAACCATCTGGACGCTTGCCATCATTGCGAGTAATTCCTACAGGTTCTAACACATTAGGGATATCGATGGTGGCAAGCGCCCTTTTAACGATATTGTTAATGGAGCCGTGGCGTGAAAATCTGCCAGCACTGCGTTGGCAGTGTAGCCCGTGTAGTCCGTTCCTGTCGACGACACTGCCACATAAACATAGATGGCGTTCGACAATGGCAGCACCCAATCTAAGTCCAACGATAATTCGAAAACTGCCATTGTCGAAAAGTGTTCCGAGGTTGGCGGAGGGGAGTGCGTGTAACCAGTGTCCTGATTCATGTTCAGAGACGGCAAGAAGCCTTGCGCGGTCTAAATCACTGATAGAACTTTGAACCAAATAGTTATAATCTCTCTGTACCAGAGGGATATCCCAGAGTTTTTGTCGGTTTGGTGCCTCTGGGATGTTTTCATTGGGACAGAGAGTCTTCCAGGCATCGATTGCCTCCATTGCACAGTGTATATCAGCTGAAGACATTTAAAGAATTTTCGCACACAAATGTGATACGCTGTGAACGGACGAAAGGAAAGCCAGAAGAGCTATACTAGAAATTTTTCTGATACCGATGCCACCAGATCGAATAGGTAAAGAGGCTTGAATCCAGGCGCGGTGATCGAGGTTTAAATTTAGAATTATTTCTAAAGCGTTTTTGAGGGTAGCATCTAAGTTTTCCAAAAGGTCTAAGTGATTCCAGATTGGGCATGCTCTTAATATATATGTAAATTTTGGAACAAAAAGGCAATATTTAAGAATGGTAAATGCGACATGGGAATTCAGAAGGCCCAATCTACTTATATTTTTCGAAAGTGTTTCACATTTATTTTCCAGGATTGGTCTAATGCTTTCCTCGAGTAGTGGAGCACCTAGAAGGCAAAGTGAACTATTTTCTAAAACTTTGATATCTGGAGCAATGTTTTTAAATTTTTGAATGATTAAATTTCTGTCATTTTCGTCAAACATAGAGCTCACACTTACCTAAATTGAGTTCTAAACCTATTTTACTAAAATTTTTAATTATTTTAGATAAATCATCTCTAACGGAGTCCACCTTGCCCCCTAAATTACCGTCATCCAGGAACCAGACGTTTAATTTAGAATTTAGATTAGCTATGATGGGGTGCATACCTAAACTAAAAAGCGCTGGTCCCAATGGGTCTCCCTGCTGGACGCCTACTTCGGAGGAGATTTCTTTATCATTAAAAAATAATTTTGAAGGGGTGTTATAACATTGCCAAATATAATTATAAATGTTTGGTATGTGTATACGGGCTTCGTTCACTAGAGTAGACCTATCCATACTTTTGAAGGCATTTTTTACGTCAATTTTGAGTAGTACATCAGCTTCGTTGTCGTTATATAAAAAGGTACGAACCGAATGTACTGCTGCTTCGCAACCTCCACGGTTACCAAAACCTAACTGAATAGGTTCAAATAATGTTTTTAGATTTCCAGAATTCTTTTTGCACGCTAATTTAGAAGCAAGTCTGCGGAGCGTGCATCCAACAGCAATAGGGCGCACGCCTCCATCTTTTTTCTTGAAAGCGCATAGACGTGCCCCAAAGAGAATGGTTTAGAAATTTTCCGTTAAACTGCCTGAAAATAAAAAATTGCAAAATTTTGTAATGTCACCCAACAAAGTCCTGCCAGCGTCACCGGCAGACACACTAATAAGGTCTTTGAGATGTTGAGGCGTGAGTCCGTCGATACCGCCAGCAGACCCATTGGGGAATGACATAATAGCATCGAAAGTGTCCTCAATATTAATTTCGAGTGCCAACTGGGTCAAATTTGGAGGATTTGGAGGCGCAGAGGTCGTGATGGCCGAGGGATGCTTGTCGCGAAGGCTTCGCAACGTCTCTGCATTGTTGGGAGCAAGTGTGTCGTCTGAAAAAAGAATTTTGGCAGCATTTCTTAAGTCACCATCCAAATAGTCCTGAATTTTTCCTTTGTAACACTATATTGTTATTGCTGTAAAAGGAAACATAAAATGAATAATCTGAATAGGTTTTTTGGTGAAATTCAGAAGAAAGAAATAATGAATAAGCAATGTGGGAGTCTAACTTAATTCATTTGTATTATGTGCTTATCTTAGAGATATTGTTTTTTGTCGCAAACAATCCATACTGCAGCACGATACCATATTTCCAAGGTATAAAAAAACTAATAAATGAACACAGTTTGCAATTATTAAAAAGTAGTACTCCGGAGTGCCGATAGAAGTGAAAACACAAAAAATAATTGCGTGTGTTTTTTTTAACCGTCGGAAAATATTTTATTTTGTAGTATATTTTTAAATGAAGTGTTTTATCCATTATTATAATCTACAAAGTACTATAAAAATTACATTACAACTTTCATTTAATGCACAAACTTTCAAATAATAAAATAAAAATATATTTTGTTAAGAAAATGTTTTACTTGTAAATAAAAAAATCTAAATGGTTAAAAATAATTTTATTTTGATAAGAAATAGGTAATAGTTCTCGGGGGAGCCTTACTCCTAGAGAACGCGTCCCCAGGTGGTGGATAGGGGAATGCTCGGCAGATATGCAGGGTAGGGGGGAAATAAAATACCTCCCGCGGACCGAACAGGCCGGAGATGGAAACTCCGCTAACAAACCCCGCCCCCAGGGCTCCGAAGAGGCCTGGAGATGTGCTGTGTATTTAGGATGGAATACACAGAATGAATGGTAGCGGAAGAACCTCGCAAGGTCAACGGTAGCTCCAATGCTCTCCAAGAGGGTTACATCCTTATCCTTGGCGTCTGGTGGCAGCCGGCTGTAAAATTTTCGCCAATTTCTTCAAACTCCTATCTAATATGAAAGTGCGCAAAGTAAAAAAATGTATAAATGCTAGGGCGTCCCCCGTAAGCGACGGTCAGAGTGTATCGAATGCGAGAAGTGCTAGGGCGTCGCACCAAAGCGACGACCACCGACGCAACGCTCCATGTGTGCGTGTAGCCTCTTGGAATATCGGCTCAATGACCAGACGCAGCCAAAAATTGTCAGAAATTCTCAAAAGACTGAATATGTGTATCTGCTGTGTTCAAGAACTAAAGTGGAAAGGATCCAAGTCAAGAGATATAGGGAACAACTACCAATTAATTGACCGAGCGAGCGAAGCGAGCAAGGTCTACAATTCAAGTTGGGGCGAAAAACACATTGTTTGTATGTATGTTTGTATGTATGTATTGTTACGGCCACTGGCAACATTACGGTGCGATGCGATGCGGAGCGGCCGGAAACGACGTCATACACACACACACACAACTACGACCATCTTGCGCGGACACGGATCATTGATTATCTTGTAAATTAACTAAAATAAATAATATACAAACATATACAGCGCCTATTTAAAATCTATAGTCCACACAAACCCAGCAGCATCAGCTCAAACAAATGGTCCTTCGCCTAAGAACAACCAAGATACAGGATTTGCAAGAACTGGACGTGTCCCATGCCAGAGGTCACCTTGAATCTTGAGAACAAAGGAGCCTGAGTGAGTTCGTTCCAATACCTATCTTTCCAGTGCTTTCCCCTCGAATTTTGAGTGCCAATATCTGGATCTGCCAAAAGGATCTCTTCATAATTCGGCTACTTTAAAGTTCGTCTTTATTCGGAGTGCACACCTATATGCTAGCTTGCCTTTTGCCAGTTACGTAACGCCAAGTTCATAACTCGTCGCAAAGCAATCACAAAGCCTGCATAGTGATTCATTTCTATAATCATAAGTAACTATAACAGTTTGCTTGACCATTACGTAATACACTCATCTCACTGCAATCGAGCGAACCGCGGTTTCGTACCTACCGAGACCCATCGTCATTGCTAATCCCTTTGACTCGTCATCTATTTAACCTCTTCATCAGTTTTGTTTACGCATTCATATAATCTGCAGCGTGTTGCGCTTAGATAACCTAATATTATCATAATCCTGCGTTATTTTTTTTGTAAGTATAGTGTAAAATCGTATTAAATTTCTTTACTTAGCTAGCACAATGAGTGATGAGAATAAACCTGTGAGTGTTAGTGCTAAAGATCGCCTCAAAGATCTAGTGAAATTGCGTAGTAGTATGAAAGCTAAATTAACACAATTCGAAAACTACCTAAGGCCTATTGAGCCACCATTAAACGAATTACAGTTCACGGAATTGGATTGTCGCTTAAATAAGATTGATTCCTTACTGGATACCTTCGACAAATTACAGACGGAGTTCGAAACGTTGTCAGAAGAATCTACAGACTTGTACACGGAACGAGAGCTGTTCGAGTCCAGGTATTTCTCACTGGTGGCCAAGGCACGTACCCTTCTTGAGTCTGTGCGTCGCCGTCAGCGCTCGCCATCGCCTGGAGAGGCTTCCAGCCGCTCGAGCGGGGTCGGGCCGGGACAACAGGACTTTGTTCGCCTCCCTAGGATCAATCTGGGGACTTTCAGTGGAGAATTTCGGGATTGGTTGACCTTTAGAGACCTGTATGTATCTATTATTCATTCTAATACCAATCTTAGTGACATTAATAAATTTCATTACTTGAGAGCTGCATTAAAAGGCAGCGCGTCGCTCATAATACAAAGTCTGGAGTTTAGAGCAGATAACTATAAAATTGCTTGGCAATTATTGTCAAATCGTTATGATAACGAACGATTATTAGTGAATAACCATGTCAGTGCCTTGTTTAGTGTGCAACAAGCTCAAACTGAGTCAAGTCAATCTTTGCGAAATATTATTGATGTCACAAACAAAAACTTATGTGCTTTGAATACTTTAGGTCAACCAACAGACCACTGGGACACTCTTATTATATATATTATGTCCAAAAAATTAGATAGTGTCTCATATCGTAAATGGGAAGAGCACCGTAACGATATTTCGGGCTCACCCACTTTGAAACAATTTACTGATTTCCTAACTAATCGTGCTGACTTATTGGACACCATGAATAGTCAATTTGGTAACAAAATTAACACACCTACTTCTAGCACTCACCCAAAACAAAATATACAATATTCAGATTTAAATAAAACTAAAAACAATAAATCATTTTCAAACAAAACATCTTCATACGTTTGTCCCATGTGCAAACAAAATCATTATTTATATAATTGTCAGGTTTTTCGTAAATTAGATGTCGATACACGATTGCAAAAAATTGTAAATTGTCAAGTTTGCAATAATTGTTTACGGCCTGGGCATAAGGAAAACCAGTGTACTTTATCACATTGCAAGTATTGTACACAAAAACATAACACACTTTTACATAAGGAGACTGGCATCGAGCACAACGTCGTTGCTTTGTCAACCAATATTAGTAGATCTTTATCTTCTCACACACCTTTTGTAATGTTATCCACAGCATTGGTGAAAGTGGCGGATAGTGACGGAAGACTTCGCACGGCCCGCGTCGTCCTTGACAACGGCAGCACTTCCAACTTTGTCACAAAACGCCTCTGTGATCAGCTGGGACTGGTAAGACGTAACATGGACTCCACTGTCAAAGGTATTAACAACCAAAATTCATTTAGTGCAGAGTCTTGCGACCTAACCCTTCAATCGTGTTCAGGGGAATTCAAGGTACAGCTAAATTGCTTCGTTTTACCCGAAATCACAAATTCATTACCTTCATCATACTTGGACTTAAAGTACTTACCTACTATTCCCTCAAATATTCACCTAGCGGATCCCACGTTTAATATTCCGTCTGAAATCGACATATTGGTAGGTTCTGAGGTATTTTGGGACATGCTAGGTACCAAAACAATTAATTTAGGAAATAAAGGTCCTAAATTATGGCAATCAAAATTAGGCTGGTTAATAACCGGGGCCATACCTCATATTCAAAAACAAATTAATCAGTCTGCATGTTATTTTACACAAAATTTGGATTCCCAGCTTACCAAGTTCTGGGAATTGGATTCAATACCACCCACTCACTGCATGTCTGCGGAAGAAAAGGCCTGTGAACGAAACTTCGCTGAGAACACTCGACGTGCGGATAACGGTCAGTTTATTGTAAAAATTCCTTTTAAAAACTCACCTGAGTTCCTCGGCGACTCATACTTACTTGCGAAGCGGCGATTTCTTTCTCTGGAACGTAGGCTGCAGCGGGATGCTAACCTAAAAAATCAATACAATGCCTTTATGTTAGAATATCTTACCTTAGGTCATATGACTGAAAATAAAGAAAATACACGCATTAACGGTTTTAATTATTTCTTACCACATCACGCTGTACTTCGTGAATCCAGTACAACTACGAAGCTGCGCGTTGTTTTTGACGCGTCAGCTGTCACTACTTCTGGAAAATCACTAAACAGTATACAACTGGTAGGACCAGTAGTGCAGGATGGCCTTTTATCTATTTTATTAAGATTTAGGCAACATAAATTTGTAATTTCAGGGGACATTCAGCACATGTACCGAGCCATACTCATAGATGAATGTCAACGATCCTTACAGCAAATTATTTTTAGGTTTGATCAATCCCAACCTTTACAGACGTACACTCTCAACACAGTTACCTTTGGCATGGCGTCGGCGCCATACCTTGCGACCAAGTGTATAGCCACCCTAGCTGAACAAAGTCCATTTCCTGAAGTTAAAAAGGCTTTAGGAAGTGACATGTATGTAGATGACTATCTCAGTGGTGGGGATACAATAGAATGTGTAATACATACGTCAAAAAAGGTAATTGACACTTTGAAATCGGCTCAATTTAATTTGCGTAAATTCCAATCAAATAATTCAGAAATTCTAAGTTCTATAGTTCAATATTCTAACACCCAAAATTCAAACTTAACAAACAAGACACTAGATTTAAATCAATTACTTCCTAATAAAATTTTAGGTCTGCATTGGGATTCTACACAAGATCAACTTTTGTTTTCTATCGATTTAGACGTAAACATAAAACAAATAACTAAACGAAAAATTTTATCCATAATTAGTCAGGTGTTCGACCCACTGGGACTTTTAGGTTTATGTACAGTCGAAGCAAAAATGATCATGCAAAGATTGTGGTTGGAAAAATGCGGCTGGGACGACGAAGTTTCGTTAGAAATTAAAACCAGATTTAATAATTTTATACACTCACTCAAGTCACTCAATGAGCTTCGTATTCCTCGCTGGTTTTCTTGCAGCAACGCTACCGTGCATGAACTACATACTTTTACAGATGCATCGGAACGTGCGTACGGTGCCTGTGTGTATGTGAGGTCAATCGACTCAAATGGTAAAGTGTGTGTTCGTCTTATTATTTCAAAAAGTAAAATTGCGCAAATTAAACCTCCAATTACGATTCCTCGTTTGGAGTTATGTGGTGCGTTATTAGGTGCAAGACTCTGCTCTAAAGTGACAGAATCACTTACTATGAATTTTGGTAATATTCAATTTTGGTGTGATTCAACTATTGTACTTGCGTGGTTGAAAACTTCACCTAGCAATCTAAAAACATTTGTTCGTAATCGAGTTGGTGAAATTCAGGATTCTACACGTTATGACAGTTGGAATTACGTGCCGTCTGCTGAAAACCCTGCTGATTTAGTTTCACGTGGTGTTAGGGCTGATACCGTCAGCACAAATTCTTTATGGTGGAATGGTCCTAGTTTTTTACATCACAAAGTAATACAACAACCTAAAGTACCTAATACACGCCCAGAGCCATTGCCAGAAACTTCTTTACACACAATTTTAAATAATAATGAAAACACACAAAATCAAAATGACAATAATATTATTTCAAAATTAATTCACAAATTTTCAAATCCATTAAAATTAATCAGAACACTAGCTTACATAAATAGATTTATAAATAATTGCAGGAATCCTAAAGATAAAATATTAAATAATTTAACTGTTGAAGAGTTACACAAAGCAGAATTCA
Source organism: Acrobasis consociella (assembly GCA_963555685.1). NCBI lineage: Eukaryota > Metazoa > Arthropoda > Insecta > Lepidoptera > Pyralidae > Acrobasis > Acrobasis consociella. Next base: position 7,972,822 of record OY743127.1, read on the forward strand.
CAATAATACACACAGCACAAAAGGAAATGTTTCCTGCAGAATATAACTCATTAAAATCAAATCAAGTTTTACATAAAAACAATCGTCTTATTACTCTTTCGCCGTTTATTGACGAAAAGAACATCATACGAGTAGGTGGTAGACTCAATAATTCATACTATACTTATGATGTAAAACATCCTATTGTTCTATGTAGTAAACATCATTTAACCCAAATCATATTCCAAAAGGAACACATTAATTTGTTTCATGCAGGTCCTCAACTGCTTTTATCACAGTTAAGGCAAAAATATTGGCCTTTGGGGGGGAGGAACCTCGCGAGGCGTGTAGTGCATTGCTGCGTTCGTTGCAAGCGTTTTAGATCGCAACCTGTTCAACCTATAATGGGCCAACTACCATGCGATAGGTCGCTTCTCGAGTTTCCTTTTCTCAACACAGGTATTGATTATTGTGGGCCAGTGTTAATCGCTGACCGAAAGGGGAGGGGAGCAAAGTTATTAAAATCATATATTTGCGTCTTCGTCTGTTTTGCGGTCAAGGCTATCCATCTTGAACTTGTAACTGATCTCACCAAAGAGGCTTTTTTAGCTGCACTCAATAGGTTTATTGCTCGGCGGGGCAAGCCACAACGCATTTACTCCGACAATGCTACGACATTTATTGGTGCAAGCAACGACGTCGCCAACTTCTTTAAAAAATATTCTGACGATATTCATAATGCTTTGTCAAATAAACAAAATAAAAATTTCATACAAATCCCCCCCTACTCACCCCACTTTGGAGGATTATGGGAGGCGGCAGTGAAGGCAGTTAAGCACCATTTGAGGCGTGTACTCTCTCTAACTCATTTAGATTATGAAGAGATGTCGACTTGCTTGATCCAGATAGAGGCTATCCTTAATTCGAGACCCTTAACTCCTTTATCCCAAGATCCCTTAGACTTCACGTGCCTTACTCCTTCTCATTTCCTCATAGGACGCTCACTCACGGCGGTTCCTCATCAACCACTGACAGACGTCAACGTTTTAAGGCTCCAGAGATACGAGCGAATTGAAAAGTTAAAGCAACATTTCTGGCAGAGGTACTCGGACGAATATGTGTCTCTGTTGCAGACCAAGACGAAGTGGCGGTCCTCAACTGACTCCTTGAAGGTTGGGACATTGGTGCTAGTACGAGATAGAACTCAACCACCGTTATTGTGGCTTTTGGGTCGCGTGGTCAAGACATACCCAGGGCCGGATGGCATCAGTCGAGTGGCGGATCTAGCAACGAAGAAAGGGACCATCACCAGGGCGTACCCTCACATATGCCCCCTCCCAATACAACATTGAAATGAACATTTCAAGGCGGGCAGCATGTTACGGCCACTGGCAACATTACGGTGCGATGCGATGCGGAGCGGCCGGAAACGACGTCATACACACACACACACACAACTACGACCATCTTGCGCGGACACGGATCATTGATTATCTTGTAAATTAACTAAAATAAATAATATACAAACATATACAGCGCCTATTTAAAATCTATAGTCCACACAAACCCAGCAGCATCAGCTCAAACAGTATATATGTTCCACGATAACTCTCGAACCGTTGAACTAATTTTGATGATATTAAGAATGAGTGTAGCAACTATTCATAGAATTTTTAAGTTCGTTTGGCATCAAAATCGGTTCAGCCGTTTCTGAGATAAACGCATTTTTGTGAAAATAATTATTGGTCTATAACTTCCGAACCGTTAATCAGATTGGGGTGAAACTTGTCATGTCACGAGATAGTATTACTATATTTAACCGAATAAAATATTTTTGGTCAGTAAGCAATTCTTTGGGGAAAAGTAAACTCAGAGAAATTATTTCTATACGACATTATTAGCTTATGCGCGTTGTAGAAATGGATTAAATGAAACAGCACCATCTAGCGGATTCTTGAAGAATTAATAGGCATGTTATTTGGGGCATACCAAGATGTTATCAAACTGATTTTCGCTTATATTTATATTTTTATAGGTATAATGCTATCGTATAATGATGATCAATTGAGTTTGGATTTTAAATTTCCTATGTAACTTATTTAAGATTGCTATATATTTGCAGGCAAACCCGTGCCTTGAGTTCATTCAAATCACGATAACTTTTTTTTAGGGAGTGCCTCCGCTGCCGGCGCCGGCTTCTAAAATATCATTAATGGGAACCGGCGGTTATATTGCATTATTTTCAGTTTTGGCTTAGTTTGATTGATTACTAAATTTAACAATTTTGTTGAGCAAACTTTGGTTCAATCGTTATCGCTGCTTGTCTGTGATTCTGAAGTAGTATTAGTGATTATGCTTCGAACTAAAAAGAGATCAGCGTCAACCAAAGCCCGCGAAGTAGCTTTACGTAGAGAGTTAGAAACCAATGAGAAGCGGCATGAGCATCTTTCGCAATTAAAGGGAGATGCCAGTACTTCTCTTGCCAATGAGAGCTCATCAATCGCTTAAATCAAGAAATCTTTCCCAACGTAAAAGGGAGCTTCGTCAGCAAGAAAATTCGGCCGAACGCCTCTAAAGCTTGTGTTCACAGCGTGAGCACGCAAAGGAAGTAATAGAGCATGAACTATTCCCTGAACTTTAAGAGCTTGCACTCAATTCGTGAGCACGCTGTGGAGGTTCGAGAGGAAGAATCTTCACCAGAACACGGATTCCATTCCACCCATGATCCGATCGCGGAAGACTGGCCAAGTTTCATGCTCACGTACGCAATTTTCATTGACATTTGCCTAGGCAGTAACTGTGCACAAATCGCAAGGACTTTGAATAAAGTAGTCGTAGATATTGGTGTAAAAGAGTTGGCGACTTTCAAGTTCGAAACGTCTTACGGATATTGTATTTGATCCAGGATCTAAATTAATTCGTTTTAAAATAAAATTAACTTATCAGCTCAGAATAGAAGAAGAAAGAAGGTTGTAAAATCTGAAAAAAAGCACAGTTTTACTGGATATTAAAATTTATTTTAATCTGGGGGCACGAGAATGCCCCCGCCAAGACGAGCCTAGCGGAGCGCAAGGGCACTACCTACCTTTTCTTGAAATGTTTCGTTGTTTTTTTGAACTCTCATAACTTTAGTTTGGATAATGCTAAATAGTTAAAAATTTCAAGGTATATTGACACCAATACAGTCATTAAAAATACAAAGTGTGAATGTCGTAGCTATTATACTTTAGATTTTATTAATGTCTGAAAGCCCTCGATTTCGTCACTGATTCACTTACTGATCATCAAAATTCTTAAGGTACTTCCTGAAGTCCTAGAACGCTGAAATTTGCTATGTAAGCTAATATTACTACAAAAACAACAAAAAAAAAACAAACTCCCCTCGGAATAGGAGGTGGAAGTTTGTAGACGTGTGGCTTGGCCGTTTTATTTCACACACGGTAAGGGCGCATAGATCAAGAATCTTGGCTCTACACGAGATCTGACCACTTTTTGCATAGATTTTGATTAAGGTGTAGTGTAGAGCTTGTAGGTTTAGAGCGTGTAGTCTTCAGAGCTTGGCTTTATACGAGATCTGATAACTTTTTTCACAGGGTAAGCTATGTAGACTCGTCTTGGCAACATTTTTACATGAAAATGTGTTTGGTGGGATTCTATTTTAGAATAATCATCGCGAGGTCTAAGTTCGCGGCGAACCACTAGTTTACCATGGCGTATCATCTTCAAAAAATGGTGTGGGAATCATCTTGAATGCAGACCTTAAACAAAGAGTCATTAACGTAAGCAGAAGCAGTGACAGGATTATATCAGTGAAGTTAGCGATGGATAACAACCAGCCATGTCTAAATATAATCTCAGTGTATGCACCACAACAAGGATGCACCACTGAAGAGAAGAGCTTTTTCTGGGATGAACTGTATGATGTGGTTCAGATTATACCCCCAAACGAAAATAAAATCATAGCAGGAGACTTCAACACGTTGACACGTTGGCCAGAAAACGAATACCTTTAATGAGATTCATGGAAACTTTGGTTATAGATCCGAGAACAAGGAAGGAAAATCGCTTTTAGACTTTGCTGCTGCGTGTGACTTCCCAATTTTAAAAACATTTTTTAAGAAAAAAGATGAACATCTTATCACATATAAAAGTGGCGGCACTGCGACCCAAATTGACTACATTTTGTGAGATAGATTTATACGTAAAGCCTGTAAGGACTGTAAGATCATCCCTGGGGAACCACTTACCACTCAACATCGCCTATTAGTCGCATGCTTAAAAATGCCTTCCTACAACAAAACCAAGTCTAAATCAACACCGCGTGTCAAGTCGTATAACTTTCATAAGTCTGAAGGCAAAAATGTCTTGAAAGATGAAGCAGAATATCTACTGGCGCTGGGATATACAAAAGAAACACCCAACGAAACCTGGGACAAATTCCATGCAGCGACTATCAAATTTGCCAAAAACCATCTCGGTATCACAAAAAGGAAACTGAATACAAACAAAGATGCTAGTTGGTGAACGACTTTGTGAAGGATAAACTTAAGGAGAAAAAAGAAAAGTTTAAGATATGGCAAAGCTCTCACTCTGTTGAAGACCGAAACAGATACAATGAAGCCAAAAAGCAAGCAAAATAGTTAGTGGCATGCTCGAAAGCTGCAGCACAGGAAGAAATCTATAAACGATTAGAAAGCTCAAAAACTGACAAAATAAATTTTCAAACTGGCGAAATTTAGAAACAATCAGACCAAAGACATTAAATCAAATAAGTATATTAAAAACAATGACGGGAAGATCCTGACCCAAAATAAGGAAATAACTGCGCGCTGGCAAGAATACTACTCGGACCTATTAAATGAGGAATTTTCACGTAATGATACACCTGAGTCACCGTGCGTCGTCGGTCCCATCGAAGCAGTGACGCCGGATGAAGTACGAAGTGCCATACAAAAGATGAAAAATAACAAAGCTACTGGACCAGATGAAATACAGCAGAATTCTGGAAACGGCTAGGCGACACAGGTGTGTTATGGCTGACAAACCTTTTCAACAAAATAGTTGAAAATGGTAAAATGCCAAATATGTGGAGGCAAAGTGATATTATTCCCTTCTATAAAAATAAAGGCGATGTTGCAGACTGTGGGAACTATAGAGCTATCAAGTTAACCTTACATACCCTTAAAATCTGGGAAACAGTAATAGCTGAGAGACTAAAAAAAGCTAATAACGTTAACACCAAACCAGTGTGGCTTTACCAGTAATGTGGGGACTGTCGACGCCATCCACTTGATCAAGATACTTGTACAAAAATACAAACTTAATAAGAAAGACCTCCATTTCTCATTCATAGACCTAGAGAAGGCCTTCGATCGAGTACCAAGAGACCTCATATGGACGGCCCTAAGAGCGCATCTTGTTCCGGAACAGTACATATATATTATAAAAGACATATACCGCGACGTCACCACTAGAGTTCGTAGCCCCGCGGGTCTGAGCGGAGAGTTTCATGTCAGAGTGGGAGTGCACCAAGGTTCTACTTTGAGCCCTCTGCTGTTTAACACCGTAATGAATTATGTCACTGAAGATCTGCAACGACCAGCTCCATGGACTTTCTTGTATGCAGACGATATAGTGGCATGCGAAACCCAAGAGGAGCTGCAGACCGAACTTACATCGTACACATTTTTTTTTTTAAATAAAAGCGTGTTACATTTATGCCTCAAAAGACGTAAAGAACTCATATAACTTTAAAAAAAACACCTTCTCATGATTCGGGATTTACTAGGGCGTAGTAATTTGTAGCCTATATGATGTTTTGAGTACTTAATAAAGTAATGTCTTTAACCGACTTTAAAAACATAGCTTATCAATTCGCGATCTTTTTTTATGGTCACTTATTATTCGAAGACGCGTGGATCGATTCGAAAAATTATTTTTTTGTTTGAAAGGGTATACTTTCAGGATGGTTCTGTAATCATCAGTCAAGATGTGATGATGGAATTTTGGAAGAATGGAGTTTGAATTTTATAGGTATATAGCGATTTAAGAAGTTCGGTTTTTAATTTTGAAAAATTATTTATATTTAAACAACTTACGTCCATTATCCTGTCGTCTGCGCAAAATACCAAAACAATAGTAAAACAATGCATGTCAGACAGATTCTGCTCTGTTGCCAGATGAGAGGTTATATAAGCTGGACTTGTAATTTATATTAGTTAAATCATTTTTAAATTCGTTATGCAATTACTACAGTGCTTATGGCGAGGGTTTTCCAGACTCGAGAGGGATGAGGCAAGGGGCGATCCGCGAGATTTCTCCTGTCGCCTTAATTTATTTGTTATGCAAACGACTTTTCTTTGTTTAGTAGTTTCTTATTCAATCAAGTCGTTCCCACGAATAAAGGACATATAAACGATTCATCCCCTCAGAGGTCAATTGTTGAAGGGGTAAGGGCTATAGTACAACAGAGTTTGCCCTGGTACCCTAAGGCGCAACGTTTGCGTTACGACATGTTTGTTTATACACCCACACACCATTCAGCCCTCAGCACTTGCTTACCTTGGCATTGGGTCGTCCATCTAATCAAACAGAATTCACATTCATAACAACGAAAACGAATGAATGAACACAGTTTACAATAATAAAAATCAAATTTTCGTATCCGATTTCCGATTGATCCCGGAGCGCCCGATCACGCCGCTCGACACAGGCGAATCTCAACCTTATTTCATTGACAGGATGTCATCAGAGGTGTCGTCAACAGTGTCGTGAGTTCAGTGCTTTTACCCCATCCCAAAGATTTAGTACATACTTTTTCCGTGCATGACTAACGCGCCTAATGAAGTTTTTACTTCAGAAATCCAATTTTCGTGTGTAAATATAAGCCAGGTTTACAAAACGCTTTCGCGCGTGATACGAAACAAGAGCGACATAGATGACTGTCTCCGATCAATTCCGGAGTAGCCCGATCGGGCCGCTTGACACAGGCGATTCTCAACCTTATTTCATTAACATAATGTTTATTTGAAAGGTGTCATCAGAGGCGTCGGTAACAGGGTCGCGAGTTCCATCCTTTAACCCTATTTCAAAAAATGCTTTCCGTACAAAGATTAAGAATAAATGTACAATTGCCGTGCATGCCCAACACGCCTACAGAAGTTTCACTTCAGAAATGTCAGATTTAAGCAGGGTTTACAAAATAGTTTTTTAGACTTAAGTCGCGTGAACTAGGAGTCGGCATTCGTGACTATACAGAATCTTACTGTCTGTTTGTTTTCCTCTTCTAGGCATAGTCTCTATGCCTAAACGAAAGTGCTCGTAAATGTCTGCCAAAGTTGGCTAAACGACCTAGTATTGTGTTTTAATATACTTTTATGTATTTCAGCCAGAAGAAAACACGGAAAGATTTTTGCATTATTCACCACTAATTATACAACCGAAGTCAGTATGTAATGAAGCCTATAAGGACTATAATCGCACAAATGTAAGCAGTAAATATATGCTATGTAAGTGTTTACCTGTCTGCTTTTTTATAATAATAAAATATTTATATGCTTAAGATATTTTAAAACAAAATAATTATAATTTTGTAATATTGGTCGGTACAGAATGCAGGATACAAAATTGTAAAGGTATAAGTACAAAGGGTAAGATTGTCAACTGACCTTAGCTTTAAAAAATGTTAAAGCTTTCAGTGATTCTTTTGTATTGTTTATTATCTCTTTATTTATTTTAAAACATAGATCAGATTCTATAATATATCTTTGAAGTAAGATATAAAATAAAAAAATAATAAAAAAATCAGTATAAAACCTAATCTAGCTTCCCGCTGGCAGCGGGGCAAGCCCAAGCTACCGGCGGTTAGGGCCGCAGAGAGAGGAACCTCCTGACAATAATGCGTGCTATGTCCAGGAGTACTGCCTTCTGTTTCTTACCCTTGAGCCAACCATCTAGAGTCTTAAAGTGTTGGTCAAGACTCTTTGCTATAAGACCGTTCGCCGATACAACTATCGGGACAATGATCGTCGAATCCACATCCTACATATCGGTCACAGCGTGGGCTAAGTCAAGGTACTTGCTTAGCTTGTTCTCGGCCTTCACGAGGTACGCGACAAGGTAGGTGTGGTGATGTCGACGAGCACTGCCTGGCGAATCAATCGATCTGTCAGCACGTATATATAGATTATCGTTTATCGACCCGGTCCTTTGAGGCATTCATGGGGCCAAAGCCAACGAAGAGGTCTTTAATTACCTTTTTATCTAAACAGTGAGATGGCTGCATCTACGGAGGTCTATTACTTAATATGCCATTGAGATGCACTAGCGGGAGTCCTCCATAGCTGCCGAACTATTGCCAGGGAGGGATTGACTTGGTTTGGGCTATGTGAATGGGATGTTAGTGGGCCGGATAACTGGGTTATGGGGTGAGATACGGACATTTACCTGAAAATCTCTCACAATAAGTTTAGCCTGGTAGATGGTGATTTGCTGTTAGTTGGCTACACTGCCGTTGGGCACTCTAACTAGATACGAAAATGCGGCCAGGGCGCAACACAATGTGAGCAGCTGAGGGTGTCGAGAGGTGCAGCTCCGGTTTCACCATCACGGGGCTCACCCCTCAGTGTATTTCCCCGTTATTAGGTACGCCATCCAGGGTGGAAGTGTATTACATATGCAATGCACTTCCACCTTGGAGCATATATTCTTTTTTATTTTATTTTATTTTGGCACTAACAGTTATTATGTTACAATTGCAATTGATGTATGTTTTTGTAATAGACAAACACAGTGCCAAACTAAGCATAAGTAATGTACAATTTCTGCAACATGCTGACGAACAATTTTTGTTTTAATTTAACTTATATTAATCCGCAACTCTAAGATGCGGGTTAACAAACCGTCACCACAATATGCAGAACAAAGCACTCAAATTCCAGCCTTAAAAAAAGTACCTGGGCGACCGAGCTTTGCTCGGTTACATCTCAAACATCGAAAATACGCGTTTTCCCAAACATAAGACTAATCTAGATCGATTGTATACCTCCGAAAACCCCCATATACCAATTTTCAGCGAAATCGTTAGAGCCGTTTTCGAGATCACAGAAATATATAAATATATATATATATATACAAGAATTGCTCGTTTAAAGGTATAAGATATAGAAAAATTGAATTTTGCATAAGTAGTGGTAGGTAACCATATTGATTTTTCGCTTGTACACCACAAGCGAAAAATCAATATGGTTACCTACCTATGGTTATGTATTACGGAAATAAAAATAAAATGTTATCGTTTTAATTTTGTAGCTTGTTATACAGTAGCTTTTTTTGTAGTCATTAACAAGTTTGAGAATATATCAATATCAAAGAAATCACTATTGTATTTCACTATACAACGATGGAAAAAATCGTTTCTAATGTAGTTTTTGCGCAAGGTTGGTGGCACAAAAATGTTAAGATGACAAGATGGACGAGCTGGTAGTCTGGCCTTACTTATAAAGTTAATTTTTGAAAGAAGTATAGAGTGAGTCAAAGTTATTTTTAATAAATTTAAGTAATAATGTGATGTCGAAAGGAGTACGACGGTCCTGAAGGGATAATGTTTGTGATTTTTGAGGGAATCAATAAATCAATCACAAAATTGAATGTCTTTGGAACATTTTGAATAATATTAATATCGACTTAATAATAATAGTTTTAATATTGACTTAAGAATAGGCCTACAATGGATCCTACAAAACTACAATAAAGAATTTTGAATTAAATAAGAAAAAACTGCTTTTAAAAATGGAAGACACTATCAGCGTTCTTCGTAATATACAAATTGAAATGGCGGAACAAAAAAGAACCATTTCACAAAGTGAAGAAAGGGTTACAGAACAAGTTACCCTAAATGTAAGTCAAATATTAGAAGAAAAATTTAAAATAAAATCTGGAAAGAAAAAAAGGAAAATCTTAAAGAAAAATCAAAACATCAAGAAAAACGACTTCAATATTTAGAAAAACATGCAAGACAAAGGAATATACTAATTGTTCTTTGGAATAGAAGAAAAAGAAAATTCTTACTCTATCAGTATTTTTCGACCAAGATTGACCACAGGGACATCCAAGAGATAAAAATATTAGGGAAAAATTGCGAAAAACTCCGTCCCATTTTAGTGAGTGTGGAACCTCAGACAGAAACACGCTTGAACGATATGACTACATGCAGAAAGCACGGCTGACTGAAACCTCTATTCGTAGACATCACGTTTTACCTAAAACTTTGTTGATAGAAATCACTGCTGGTAGATATCTCGGTTCTTAGGAAGCACTATTGACAGAAATCACTGTTGGTAGATATCTCGGTTCCTATAAAACACTAAGGATAGAAATCACTATAGGTAGATATCTCGGTTCCTAGGAAACACTAAGGGTAGAAATCACTGTTCGCGGATATCACTAATGCCTATATCGATAATGATTTCGATAATTTTCATTGTTAAATTAAGTTAGAAGCAGTGAACGCTTTTTTAGTATTTCTTAAATTAAAGACAAAACGAACGAAGCAAATCTGCAATACATATTTTTAATTGGTCAGATTCATACAGGCGTTTTGTTAACCATCAATAATTTATGGCTTTAATTAGCTAATTAGAACCATGTCAATAAGTTATTCTCAATATACGGAAGTCTTCTCTAAAAATAATTATGTACCTAAAGTCTGATTTTTAATTCCGTAGAATTCTGACAGCTGTCATTTTTTGAAATATCAGAGATAATAAACCTTTTTGGCGGGGACATTTTTTTATTAAATTCCAGATTTCAATAAGAATGTGAACATCTAAGTCTACACATTTTATTTGTTAGTGAATGTAACCATTTAATTAAGTGCGGTCCTCCAAATCAAAAAGGGATTTACAGCGAGTGATATTTTCATCACGAACAGTTGAATATCCGACATAAAATACGAACAACTGTGAAGACAGACAAAAAAACGAAAAAATAGTTTTGATTCCATTTTTTATAGAGACTCCTTTTAACAATTTGTGGGTGAATGGCTTATACGTCCTTTCCAGGTTTTTAAACTATCTCCATATCCAATTAAATCTAAATCAGTTCAGAAAAAAGATTTTTTCAACAAGAAAAAACTTATCAGATACATAAAAAATATAACAATCAATGTGACAGTCGCGACGTGACAGCTGATTGCCGCATACACTTTTTTTTTTAATTTTTATGATTGATGGATTACGAAAAAAAATTTTTATAAGCTTTTGCCTAAAAAGGTTGTTGATACATGACTTAGTAGGGAGTGATGCCAGGGAAAGAAAAATAACCTGCTGACTAAAAATTACTTAAAAATATAACTTTGATAATTCGGTATTAAAAAATGTTATAACATTTTAAATATATCAGAAAGTTTAAAGTTTATTATTATCTTGGCAATACATTAAAATTAATCAAGAATTTATTTTTTTATCGCCCTTATACGCATTCCCTTTTTAGTTGGAGAACTTTTTTAGTAGCAACACTTATGAAATGTCAGAATTCTACGGAATAAAAAATTAGACTTTAGTTAGGTACATAATTATTTTTATTATGTGATGGATGAGTATGATGTATTATGCACATTGCGTGGTGTCGTTTTATACTAGAAGTTAAAAAAAAATGATAAAAACGGAGGGTAGATACAGACTATTTTACATTCTTACAAATTGACAAACGTTTCTTGCGCATTGAGTTTTGCTACTGTTATTGTCGTCACGCAAACGATCTTTATTAAAATGAGTGCCTGCAAGTTAGTAGAATCGAAACGTCGATCAAGTGTACTTATAGTGAATGGTTATTCATATCACGTAAATAAAAAAGTGGATGATACATTTTACTGGAGATGTACGCGGAGGCGTTGTGGCGCTACTGTCAAAACTTTGATTATCGGTAATGAACATTCAATTTTCAATCAAAAAAATTTACACGGGCATCTGCCCGAGCCAGAAAAGCGAATACAATTGGAATATAAATCAAAAATAAGAAATATAGCAAAATACTCCATGGATTCTCCGGCACAGATTATAAACCGCTGCCTCCAGGATATTCCAAGTACGAGTGCTGCCCAATTGCCTAATAAAGCAGCAGCGTGAATGATTGTGCACCGCATGAGGAATAAAGGACAACCTAAAATTCCTCATACATTTGATTTTGAAATACCGGAAAATCTTTCAAAAATTGGAGATCAATTTTTAATCGGCCAAATATATTACCCAAAATGAGAGTGTAGTCGTATTTTGCACAAAAAGTAATTTCAAACGACTTATTAGTACAAAATGTTGGGTGATGGATGGCACGTTTGCTACTTGTCCAGCGCCATACACTCAGATATATACAATACATGCTTCGATAGGTACAGAAAGCGGCACAAACAAATTTTTACTTTTAGTGTTTGCATTACTATCACGACAGAAAGGTGTTATACAATTTTATTAGAATTACTTAAATGGTATAGTGTTAACACATTCAACACTAATTTGTCTCCTCAGAACATTTTGACCGATTTTGAAATAGCAGCTATTAATGCCGTTAAGCGGCAATTTCCAGTATGTAAACAAAGACTATGCTTATTCCATCTTACACAGAGCATATGGCGGCATATACAAGCTGAAGGCTTAGCAAAAAAGTATAGGAATGACTTTTTATTTGCGCATAAAATTAGGCATTTATTTGCCTTGGCATTCCTAGATCCCAACGAGATACCTAAAGCTTTTCAACTTATTAAAGATAACGTATTACCAGAGGAAGCTACAGAACTAGCTAAGTGGTTCGATAAATATTATGTCTCTGGGACGTATCATAAAAACAATGTTAATAGTACAAAATTAACAATAAAAAATGGGAAGCAACTATTTCCACCTGCTATGTGGTCAGTGTTTGACCGCACATATGATATTCCCAAGACACAAAACGTGTTAGAATCTTGGCATGAGCGGTGGACTATACTTCCGAGCCGTAAGACATGGAATGTGTTTAAAACTATCAATGAATTTGCTAAAGAGGCAAAAAATACTGACTGTGAAATTGAGCGCATTAATGCGTCAGAGCCCATGCCAAAGCGTCGTCGATCTTCACAAATTGACTATGAAAGTAGAATGCAAAAGCACCTGTCTCATAAGAATGAGAAGGAGTTATTCACCTTTTTAGGTGGATTAGCTCAAATTTTGCATATAAAAAATAACTAACAATGATTTTTTGTGCGTAAAATGAAGTCTAATTAAAGGGAGTCATTTTTTTTAAATTAAATTGTCTATATTTTTATAGCAGATAATCTTATTATGTATTTATTTTTTTCTGTTGTTAGTTTTTGTTTAATATATCATTATTATATCTATAAGACAGGCACATAACTTTTTTAAATTAATATAAGGCATCTACTTCTTTTATTTTGCTTTGATTATTTTTGAATAAAATAGCGTTATGTTATATGAAGTATTTTTTTTTAGGTTTTATTTAATATTTAACTATCGTTAAAGACCGACACTTATTTTTATGATAAGATAAGATAAGATAATTTTTATTTGCAATAAATAGGGTGTACAATACAGGTGTTAGGTATAATATACAAAAATAGTAGCTTAAACCTATTTAGCCATATTTAATAGCATGCAAAAATCATTGTTCAGAATTTTATATTCATGCATCGAATTCGCAGTCTTTAACTTTACATTCTAAAAACTCCTTTACTGAATAAAACTTTCTTTTAAGCAGCCATTTGCGCAGACATGATTTAAATTTATTTAAAGGGAGTTCTTTAAGTATAGATGGCAATTTATTATAAATATCTTTGCACATGGCATAGCAATTACGTTTATATTTTTCAGTTTTTGGCACTAGATTGAATACGAGTCTATTATAATTTCGTGTTGTTCGTAAGAAGAAATGTCTAGCTTGAACAAATAAATGCGCATTTTGTTTTACAAAAATGCTTATTTCTAAAATATATAAGCATGGTAGGGTTAGTATTGTTGAACGCGTTCCTGCAGCAGATTACTGTCATGATGCAAGAACAAATACGGGCGCTGCAGGAGGACCAAGCACACCGCCAGGAGGAGCAAGCACACCGCCAGGAGGAGCAAATACGGGCGCTGCAGGAGGAGCAAGCACACCGCCAGGAGGAGCAAGCACGCCGCCAGGAGGAGCAAGCACGCCGCCAGCAGGAGCAAATACGGGCGCTGCAGGAGGAGCAAGCACACCGCCAGGAGGAGCAAGCACGCCGCCAGGAGGAGCAAGCACGCCGCCAGGAGGAGCAAATGCGGGCGCTGCAGGAAGAGCAAGCACGCCGTCAGGAGGAGCAACTTCAGTCCTTTTCCAAAGATGTTTTGGCCGTGGTTCGGGCCAACACAGCCCGGATGGATGACTTCGAGAAGGAAGTTGCAGAAGTAAAGGAGGAAGTTACAGAAGTAAAAGAGGAAGTTGCTGAAGTGAAAGGGACGCTTCAACAGCTTGGTAAGGAAGTTAAACTTCTCAAAGAGTCTGGCCCTGTCACTAGCTCTGTAGTCGCTCCTTTTTTCAAAAACTTAAAGGTGCCACCCTACGACGGCAAATCCTCTTGGGCTGCTTTTAAATTGCAGTTGGAGACAATTAAAAAAGCCAGCCATTGGGATGAGCAGGAGGCGCAGTCTGCATTGACCCTGGCACTTCGAGATGACGCTCTGTCCGTATTGGAAGCACTCGGCGCTGGAAAGAAAGAGGTCACCTACGACGAACTCATAGGCGCTCTGGAAGCCAGATACGGTGACAGCCACCTGGAGCATGTATACAGGGCGCAACTCAAAGATCGTTGTCAGCGGGCTAGCGAGACCTTACAACAGTGGTCCGTGGAAGTGGAAAGACTGGTCCGCAAGGCATATCATTCATCACCATCTGTCGTGGAGGAGATGCTGTTGCAGGTTTTTATTGATGGGATACGGGATCCCGAAGTCAGGGCGGCTGTACGACTGGATCACCACACCACCTTGAAAGAAGCAGTGGCTCACGCTTTGGAAGTAGAAGCGGTTCGTCATGACTCACGAGCTCTAAGGCTTCGAGAGGTTGTAGTCACAGAAAACAGTAGACGACGACCCTACAACCCGATGTGCTATGAGTGTGGAGAGCGGGGTCATATTCGAAGCATTTGCCCGAAGCGTGAACGTACAACTTTCCGACGTCAAGTGGATGCAGCGGTTTCGACGTCGGAGCAGCCACAGGAAAACTAAAGAAGGCCAGGGCTGTGGGGTGGGCGCTGGCCGGTAGTAGTAAAGCCCCAGAAATTCTTGTGAAGCAGACTAACGACGGAAATACTCTAGTGATAGACGGTTTAGTTAATGGGAGACCTTGCCAGTTGACATTAGACACTGGAGCTTCACGGACAGTCATAAGCAACCACAGACTTAAGGACATTGGAGGTCGGTATATTCAAGCGAATAAAAATATCACGTTAACTACTGCTACCGGCCAACGAATCCCATCTGAAGGAGAAAAAATTGTAGCCATTAAGATCGGGGCAACACTTTATTGGCAAAGAGTGATTGTCGCAGGCATCTCCGACGATTGCATTATTGGTTTGGACTTTCTGCAAAATCATCAGTGCAATATTGACTTGAAAAATGGTGTTCTAAAACATGGCAATGATGAAATTCCGATGAAAGGAGGAAATTTTGGTAAGGTGTTATGTTTGAGAGACACTGTCCTTAGTCCTAGATCCCAAACGATGGTCCCTGTTATGCTTCCGCCTAATAATGGAAGCGGACCACGGAGATGTGCCATTATAGAGGGAGGAATCTCAGACGCATCATGGATTCCGGCTAGAACCTTAGTTGGAAGTGGCCAAGTTGCGTTGGTACCTGTTCTGAATCCTCATGACGTGGAGCAAAAACTGCGAAAGGGAACGATTGTAGGAAACTGTGATGAAGTAGCCTGGTTGAGGAAGTGTGAAGAGGGGCAAAAGCGGAAAATTACGAATCAGGAAGAAAATGTCGCAAGGTTTCTGGAGGGTTGCAAGGGTAATCTTACTAAATTGCAATTAATAAAAGCAAGAAACTTCTTGTTGAAATATAGCAATTTATTCTCTAAAAATGATGGAGATATTGGCAGAACTGATTTGGTAAAACATAAAATTGATACAGGAGATACAGCACCCATCCGGCAGAGACCAAGACCTGTTCCTTTTGCCCGTGAGCAGGAAGTTGAGGTCATGATCCAAGAGATGAAGAAGAATGGCGTGATAGAACCTTCATCAAGCCCATGGTGCTCTCCGATAGTATTAGTAAAAAAAAAGGATGGATCGACTAGGTTCTGTGTGGACTATCGGCGATTGAACGATGTAACTAAAAAGGACAGTTACCCACTTCCTAGAATTAATGACACTTTGGATTCACTTTGTGGCATAACTTGGTTCTCTACTCTTGATTTAAAAAGTGGGTATTGGCAAGTAGATTTGGATCCTAAGGATAAAGAGAAGACTGCGTTTTTAACCGGCAAGGGTTTATGGCAGTTCAAAACTATGCCATTTGGACTATGTAATGCGCCAGCAACATTTGAAAGGTTGATGGAACATGTGCTGGCAGGTATACTAGGAGAAACCTGTTTGGTCTATTTAGATGACATTATTATAATGGGAAGAGATTTTGATGATCATCTCAAGAAGCTTGAAAGCGTGTTTTCGAAACTACAGAGTGCAAATTTGAAGCTAAGTCCAAAGAAATGTTCATTTTTTCAACGTCAGGTCAACTACTTGGGTCACGTTATTTCAGAACAAGGTATTGCCACTGACCCTACTAAAATAAGTGCAGTAAAAGATTGGCCAACACCAACAGATAAGACACAGGTACGAGCATTTTTGGGTCTATGCTCTTACTATCGAAGATTCGTAAGAGGATTTTCCGATATCGCGAAGCCATTACATCGGTTGACAGAAGAGAAACGAGCATTTTCTTGGGATGAAGATTGTGAGCAAGCTTTTCAGGACCTCAAAATGCGTCTATGTGAAACCCCTATCCTCGGATATCCTGACATAGAAGGCAAGTTTATTGTAGACGCTGATGCAAGTAACACCGGTATTGGAGGTGTTCTATCTTAGCAAAGAGGAGATCAGGAAGTAGTAATCGCCTACTTCAGCAAATCTCTTTCAAGGCCAGAGAGAAATTACTGCGTAACTCGCAGAGAATTGTTGGCTGTGGTTAAGACATTGCAACATTTTAAGAAATATTTGCTTGGCCGCAAATTTCTGGTAAGGACTGATCATGCTGCATTGAAATGGTTATTGGAATTCAGAAATCCTGAAGGGCAGGTGGCCAGGTGGATTGAGCTACTCCAAGAGTATGAGTTTGAAACTGAGCATCGAGGAGGAAAGAGTCATGGCAATGCGGATGCTCTGTCTCGAAGACCTTGCCTGGAGGACTGCAAGCATTGCAATCGGCAGGAAGAGAAGGAAAAAGTAAACATCCGGCTAATCCGTACTGATTCCGTAGATGAAAATTGGACTAATGACAACATGAAAAAGGCTCAGGAACATGATAAAGACTTTCAACCACTATTGAACTGGCTACGAAGTGGAACTAAACCAAAATGGTCAGAAGTGGCCAAATACAGTACGGCTACAAAGAGTCTTTGGGCGCAATGGGATAGCCTGGTGTTACACGATGGATTACTTTACCGAAAATGGGAAAGTACTCAAGGTAAAGATTGCCATCTACAATTGGTCGTCCCCAGAGAGAAGATAAGGGAGATTTTAAAAACTTTCCATGATGGTACTTCCGGCGGACACCTGGGGATAAGAAGAACTCTCACAAAAATTAAAGAACGTTTCTACTGGTTACACTGCCGAGATGATGTAGAAGACTGGTGCCGTAAATGTCAGAGTTGTGCGGCAGTTAAGGGACCACAGACTAGAAGCAGAGGAGCCATGAGGTTGTATAATGTTGGAGCTCCTTGGGAACGAGTAGCTCTTGACATAGCCGGACCGTTTCCAATTACGAATGCTGGCAACCGGTACATTTTGGTAGTAATGGACTACTTCACGAAATGGCCTGAAGCATTTGCACTACCTAATCAGGAGGCTACCACCGTAGCGACAAAGCTTGTGAACGAAGTATTCTGTAGATTTGGTGTGCCATTGGAGATGCACAGTGATCAGGGTCGAAACTTTGAATCACAGGTATTCCGAGAAGTCTGTGAAATCATGGGAATCCATAAGACTCGGACGACGCCGTATCACCCGCAGTCAGATGGAATGGTTGAGAGGTTTAACCAAACATTGGAACGGCATCTGGCAAAAGTGGTAGAAAGCCATCAGAAAAACTGGGACGAGTATATTGCACTATTCCTCTTATCTTATAGGACTGCGGTGCATGAGACCACTACAATTACTCCAGCATATGCCAATTTTGGAAGAGAATTGAAATTGCCAGCTGATTTGTTATCAAGTTGTCCACCAGATACCCCAAAAGGAATAACCGACTACGCTAATGACCTTCGGATTAAGATGGTTGACGTCTATGAGCAGATTAGAGAGGCTGGGCTTAAAGCTAGTGAACGGATGAAGACTCGTTACGATCGAAGAGCTAATGGCCTCAGCTTCGAGGAAGGAACACTGGTTTGGCTTCATAATCCGGTGAGGAGAAAAGGGAAATCTCCAAAGCTACAACCAAGTTGGAAAGGACCTTACAAAATTATCACCAGAATTAACGACGTGACCTACCGAATTCAGCGTAATCCTCGTAGTCCTCTCAAAATAGTTCATGTGGATCGATTGGCACGTTATCATGGAAGCAATAATGATCGGGACGATCATGTCTCGAGAGGGGGCAGTGTCGCGTAGGATGATAAGTGATAATGACAATGTCAAATTGTCAACGTCACAAATTCAAACTACGAGAATTCATCTAAAGGGAAATTTCGTCACTCACGTCAGCACACGATTGGCCTAGCGGTCTTGGTGTTGGACTGTGAATCCATAGACCCCAGGTTCAAATCACAGTCATGAATAGTGTTTTTGAAGTTTTGTAAGAAGTTTCTAGATAACTCTAGATTAAATTGGAATGAGAATACGGGCCAGAAATAAAAAAAGACAAAAGAAAATTTATGACTTAAGTTTGGAACTTTGATGCGATATTGTTCGCATCCGGGGGGTATATAAGCAGAACAAGGCGCGGCCTACGCCAGTTAAGTTTGAAAGTAAAATCCGAAGAAGGAAGAAGAAAAAGGAAGAAAAGTAAAAGTGGAAGTAGTGAGTAAAAAGTAAAGTGTAATAGTGAGTGAAGTGAAGTGTTCAGTGCAGTAAATACGCGCGAGAGACGTTTCCGCGCGTGACAGTGCAGTGACGTTTACGCGTGTGACAGTGCAGTGACATTACCGCGCGTGACAATGCAGTGACGTTTCCACGCGCAAGACAGTGCAGTGACGTTTCCGTGTGTGTGTGACAGTACAGTGACATTCCCGCGTACGTACCTGTGACAACTGTGAGTACCCTAGAGTTGTAAATAAAGGCACTATTCCATAGAATTAGTGTTTCCTTTCCTATCCCCAACCCACTCGCGTGACAATATATTCAATGATTTGAAATAAGGTCTACTTGAAATATATGATGGAATGTTACTAATTGCCCTAATGCATCTTTTCTGCGCCCTAAACACTCTTTGTATGTTGGTACCATTTCCCCAGATAATTAAAACATATCTAATAATAGACTCTATATATCCAAAATATGCCATTACAGCTGTACGTTTATTTGCCACTCTATTTAGTTTAGAAATGGCATATGCAAATTTGTTTATATTACCACAAACTTTGTGTATTTGTTTCTTCCAATTAAGCTTGGTATCAATAATTAAACCTAAAAATGTCGTATTACTTGTATTCTTTAGAACTTGTCCATCAAAATTTATGTCAATTGGTTGATTTTTAAAATTATTAAAATTCATTAATTTTGTTTTTGATATATTTATTTGTAAATTATTTTTATTTAACCAATCAACTACTAATTGTAAATTTTTAAGAATATCATTTTTATGTTGTTGTAATGTAGAATTTTTGTCAGTGGTAATTATTAATGATATGTCATCAGCAAATAAGATTGTTTTTTGGTCAATATTTTCTATTAAGTCATTAATATAAAATATAAATAAAAGTGGCCCTAAAACACTTCCTTGTGGCACACCGAAATTATTTTGTTTTGCTTCAGATCTATAAGTTTGAACAATCGCATTTTTGTCCACTTGTTCAACTTCTACACATTGCACTCTATCTGACAAATACGATTTAATCCAATCCAAAGCCGGACCCCTTATGCCTTTGCATTCTAATTTGTCCAGTAATAATCGATGTGGAACAAAATCAAATGCCTTCGTCATGTCTAAGAATAGTACAGACGTAAACTTCTTCTCATTAACATTATTCAAAACATTTTGTATTAAATTAAAGGTAGCATGCGTTGTAGATTTATTTTTTTGAAAACCGTATTGATTTTGATTTATTATATTATATTTATGAAAGAATTCAGACAACTGTTCATGCATCACTTTTTCAAAAATTTTAGAGAAGATAGAGGGTAATGCAACGGGTCTAAAATTTGATAAATTTGATTTATCTCCTTTTTTATGAAGTGGTTTTATCAAGGAAACTTTTAATTTGTCTGGAAAAACACCTGTCTGTAATGATAAATTTATTAGAAATGATAATACCTGACTTAATTCATCCTTACAGTATTTAATGACTTTTGTGCAGATTGAATCATACCCTTCTGAATTTGTATTATTTAACGAGAGAATTATTTTTTTGACATCCTCCGAGTTTACGGGTTTAAGGAAAATACTATTTCTCGTAGTGTTTCGAGTTGTATTTTCTAAATTATAATTTACTTTATTCGTTTCTTCTATGAAAAAGTTATTAAACGTTGTGGCTATCTCTATTGGATCAGTAATGACTTTATTATTATAATCAATTTTATTTATGAAATCTTTATTGAATTGTTTACATGCGAGATGTTCTGGTGAAAATGACAATAGTTTTGTATATGTCCCTTGACTTAACGTTTGAAAAGGGACAAGTCGTTCGATCTCCTCTTTTGGGACGAATATTAACATAGCGTACCAAAAAGTTGACATATGGCCCGTGGACCAGATATCGAGCGGGCCAGGTGTGCCATAACCCTTTGAAACTAGATATCTAGAAACAGTTATTTCTGACATAGGTGCTTCCTGGGAACCGAGATATCTACCTATAGTGATTTCTTTCTATCCTTAGTGTTTTATAGGAACCGAGATATCTACCAACAGAGATTTCTGTCAATAGTGCTTCCTAAGAACCGAGATATCTACCAGCATTGATTTCTATCAACAAAGTTTTAGGCAAAACGTGCTGTCTACGAATAGAGGTTTCAGTCAGCCGTGCTTTCTGCATGTAGTCTATCGTTCAAGCGTGTTTCTGTTTGAGGTTCCACACTCCATTTTAGTAATCTTCACATTTTAGTAATCTTCACTATCACAACCCTAGGCCTAAAAATAAAAAACAGCGCTGAAGGATACAGCTTTCTGTATGAAGGAAGACTACCCTAAATACGTACTGGACAAAAGCAAAGAACTTCAAGAATTAATAAAGATAGAGATAGAAAAGGGAAAAAAAACGTTTATAAAATATGATAAACTAATTGAACTGAGGAACAAAATAAAAGAGCTCTCCCTCTCTCTCCAGGACAAAACCCTACACATCAACGACATATCAACGATTTGACGACCTCCATGGCGTAGTGGTCACCATGCTGATCCGCCACCCAGATGTCCCGAGTTCGATCCCCGGTCAGGGCAAGTTGGAAAATGACCTTTTTCAAATTGTCCTAGGTCTTGGATGTTTATCAATACATGTATTTGTTATTAATAAAATATAGTTGAGTTAGTACCCCTAATCACAAGTCTCGAAATTACTTTGGGGCAAGCTCATTTAGTGTAATTTGTTCCTATATATTTATTTATCAAGGCGATAGTAACGTACAAGCGAAGAAGAAAAATAAAACTAGCCTCCACAACATCCATACGTAGAACATCTAGCCTTACTGAGGTACAGAAACTAGGAATGCTGAAGTACTTAATAAACAAAAATGCAAAAGATACTTTGAGCAGTAAGGAAAATAGAGAAACAAATGCATAGCAACTAACTCCCTCCTAAAAGAAAAGAAATGATAGAGGACAACGATTAATCGATTTCGCTCTCGAAAATAAACTTTCAATTTTAACCCATATTATCCCAACCCTATTAATATACTTGTAAGATTTTGAAGAAATTTTAATCCTAGCACCTTATAATATATATTAAGATAAATACATTCTAAAAAAAATATTTTTTGTATATTTTTTGAGTTTTGAAACCGATCGATTAATCTCTAACGATTTTGCTGAAAATTTGTATATGGGGGTTTTCGGGGGTTAAGAATCGATCTAGATTAGTTTTATGTTTAGGAAAACGCGTGTTTTCGAGTTTTCATGCGTTTTTCTTTCCATGCAGAATGTGGTCGCTAATTTCGTTCTACCGGCCACTGACCGTCCAGCGGGAGTGTGACGGGATCGAATCTCGCTCGGTGACCTACATTTGTTTTTTTTTTATATGATAAAGTTTATATATCATTTTTAATTTGCATTGTTTTTGGACAAGTTTAAAAAAATAAGTTAATGTTTGAGATGTAACCGAGCAAAGCTCGGTCGCCCAGGTACTGTGTACTTACATGAGTATGATGAGCATTGTGAAATAAAAATCTGTTTTTATATCATATTTTATTATTTTTAAAGGAATACAAATTTTGACACCGTTTAGAACTAATCAGGACATCGTAAATACTGTTGTTTTTTATTTATTCAAAATAAGTTTTCATATACTTATTTAAAATGGAAGTCAACAATACATTTCTGATGAAAAGCGACATTATACTTCTTACATTTATAAAATGTATTTTTATGACATAAGCCACATCTGGTTGATTTATCTTGCCCAACAATGTGATGGACCTGTCTATCTAGCCTTATAGTGTCTGGACCCCGTTTTATACCTGCCAATGATGACCCAAAATGCTCTGTCTGCCCCATTAGGGATAAAGACGTGATAGTATGTATGTATGTATGTATGATGATCTAGGAACCGAAAGTTTACCAACGGTGGGGGTGTTTGGGGCCTCTTTTATTAAAAAGTAGGTTTGTACAATATACCTGGTAAATGATAAAAGATCATTATAACTTTTGCCATTTTTTGACGCTGGAGATATTTTATATAATCTTCCAGTTCCATCATCAGACCCTAAATACTATCTAAAGACAAAGTAATCGTCAAGACGAACCATACATCTTACTAGCTCAAACTCGATGGGCTTATGAGGTTTTATCACGGGAGTTCCTATGGCCACCTTCCAGCTCCATCAGTCCCTAAATACCATCTAGAGACAAAGTCCTTGTCAAGACAAATAATACGAGCCTAAACTCGAGCGACTTATGTCAATTCATCACGGAGTTCCTATGTTTAATACCTATCAGCTCCATCATTACATTAGAACCTGAATATGATCTAGAGACAAAGTACTCGTCAAGAAGAATCATGTGAGCCCAAACACGATGGGCTTATGTCGTTTTATTACGGAGTTCCTACAGCCACCCACCAGCTCCATCATTAGACCTTTGATACCATCTAGAGACAATGTAATCATCAAGACGATTATATGAGCCCAACCTCGATTGAGTTATATCGTTTTATTACGGAGTTCCTAAGGCCACATTTCAGCTTCAAGGTCTAATAAGACCTTAAATACCACCTAGAGACAAACTATTCTTTGTCAAGACAAATCATACGAGCCTAAACTCTATCGGCTTTTGTTGTTTCATAACGGACTTCCTATGTCTAATACCTTTCAGCTCACACGATGGGCTTATGACGTTTTATCACGGAGTTCCTATGGCCGCCTTCCAGCTCCATCATCAGACCCTGAATACCATGTAGAGACAAAGTACTCGTCAAGACAAATCATACGAGTCAAAACTCGATGAGCTTATGTAGTTTTATAACAAAGTTCCTGTGGTCACCTGCCAGCTCCATCATCAGGCCCTGGATTCCATTTGGAGACAAAGAACTCGTCAAGGCGAATCTTACAAGCCCAAATTCGATGGGCTCATGTCGTTTTATTACGGAGTTTTGCGTCTTTTCATTACAGAGTTCTTATGGCCATCTTTCAGCCATCCATCATCAGATCAGCTAAATTTTATCATAATATTCTATTGTCACGCTATATGTCACTTGTGTGGTTCAAATTTAACTTGCAAGATTTAATTACAGACTGACAGACATCGGGACAGGTGAAACTAAATAAAAGCTTGTAAAATAGAAGAATGTTACACATAATCAAAAATATATATAATAAGAGTACTGCCGATATAAAACTTCAGTTTCCCGGTTCGTCATTTCAAATACAACGAGGCGTGAAGCAAGGTGACCCGCTCCCGCCCGAACTCTTTACTTCTACTTTACAGAAGGTATTCCACCAACTTACTGACCTCTGGAATGATAAGGGCATTACTGTGGGCGAAAACAGATTGACTTATCTACGTTTCGCCGACGATATTAAAACTGTTTTGCATTACAACAAAACAGCTATTATGTGAGTCCTAAATCACATAGTGTAGAAGAAACGATTGTATGATTTTATCTTTATTCCAGATAATCTTTACCCGTAGTGTGAGTTTTCCTCTGCTTATCTTCACCAGTAAGTGCGCGTCGCTTTCTGAACGCAGCTTTTTCATAGACAACGACGCGGCGCTCTGTCAACTTCATAGTCTTCATCCTCATCATCAGCAAGCCCTGCTATAGCCACTATGTGTTTTAGGACTCACATAATAGCTGTTTTGTTGTAATGCAAAACAGTTTTATTATGTGTCGTCTCTAAAACACATAATGTAGAAGACCTGTTTGATATCTGCTGGTGAAGATTACAAACGCTATGTGAAAATAAAACAGAAAATAATTAAACACAGTTTATTCCTGTCAAAGGAATCAAATAAAATTATTGTGAAATTAAGTTGAGATCCAGTCATAGGCTTAATTCTAGCATAATAATAAAATTCTCACATTTCAAAATTAAATGGACTTTTATACCTCAAAGTCTACTGAGATTAGCAACATAGAATAAAGTAATTCTTTATCATAAAAGACGTTATCAACAACAAAATACTATCTAATTACTTAGATTTAAAAATAAACTTAAATTGCACTTCTAAAAAATGGTAGTATTACTAGTACAATACTTCCCATCTGATAGTTTAAAATCGGCTATTATAATTAGCTTACTTAAATAACTAAAAAGTTTTTATATAAATGATCTGCACTTCTGTTACAATCAACTTGCTCGACTGTGCGACAGTAATGATTTTCAAATGTCTGGAGAGACTTCCATTTTCCTCTATCTAGAATTTCTTGTATTGGTCTATGTTCAATGAAGCTTCTCGAAGCAACAGCAGAACGTACACTCCCTGCGGAAGCATCTATACCTGCATCTCTTAGGACCGTTCTTATCCAGCCACCCAGTATAGTTCGTGTTGCAGGTTTAACATTTCCAGTTACCGAGATAAAAAGGTTTGTAATATGATTACCCTTAGACCTTCTGTCATCTGTAGCTTTGATTAAACTTTTTATGTGACCTACTGGACATAGTGCACTCTTAGGATGTGTCTTGAGTAACCAGCCAGATTGTCTCCTCATTGCGTTATCCGTCTTAGATTCAAATATTGGCCAAAATGTTATTTCGCCATCTCTATCATTAAAGATCACATTTTCTTGGGACAAATCTAATAGTGTTAAATCATGGACTCTATGTCCTGAGGCTAACAATAGAATGGTGGCAGTTCTTCTGCTTATGTCAAAAAGGGTTCCTGTTGTTGGTGTGGTTTCTAGCCATTCAAACAAAACTTTTGTGTCCCAGATAGGAGCTTTACGTTCTGGTGGTTTATGCAGAGCAACGGCTTTTAGTACCTGCTGTACAAGAAAGTTTTTTGATATTTCTTCTGCAGTGGCAAAGAAAGTAGTTATAGCTGATTTATGTAACATTATGGTTCTATAAGATAAGCTCTCCTTTAGGTATAAACTGGCTAAAATCTAGCAACATAATTTCCATGTGGAGTTCTTGGGTCAATTTGCTTCTGTTGACACAATAAACGCCATCGTCTGATAGGGGCTTTATAAGTCGACAAAGTGGACTTTCTCCAGCTTTTGTTCAAAAGCTTCCTCTCTTCTATGGACCAGTGAGCTACTTGATTGGCCCACCCCCAACTTTCCAGGCTAACATCTCGAGTTTCTCCAACTGAGGGGGACTTCTGTTTGTCGTCAAATCTATTAGGTTGGTCTGAAGATCTGGTATGGCTATTGGTTCCTCCCTAGTCCTTACTCTCAGGTCTGGTAACCAAAAACATTGACTCCAATTTGGTGCTATTAAAATGCAAGTCCCGGTTGCCGTGTTCAGGTGACGCAGGACTCGTGGTATGAGGTTTGGTGGTGGAAACACCCATGCCAACCTGTAATGCCAAGGACGAATGAAGGCGTCGCAAAAATTGGCGGAGCCATCTGTCGAATCCCAAGTTACATATTGGTCTACGACTGCGCTTTCTCTGGACGCGAACAAGTCGACGTCTGGTGTACCCCAAATTCGGAATACGGCCTCCGTGGCCGGGGGTAACAGGTGCCATTCCGGCACTGGTCGATTTCTTGAAAGGCGGTCGGTTATGCCGTTGTATCTCCCCGGGAGATATGCCGCCGACAGCGTCACATTCAGTTGCTCGGTCAATTCTATTAACTTCATTGTCAACTGCAATAGGGAAATTGACTTGATTCCGCCCTGGTTTCTGATGTATGCTACCAGCGTGCGGTTGTCCGATTGTATTAGGATGTGAGCATCCCTGAGGAAGTTTCGGCAGCGGTTTATTGCACCGAACACTGCAAATAGCTCCTTCATGTTGGAGTGCCAAGATCTCTAGTGCGCTGCCCACCTGCCTGTCATGTATTTCTCGTTCAAGTGAGCGCCCCAGCCCGCGTCCGCTGCGTCTGTGGTCAGAAAATGTGTCACTTCTTTTTTGTGCAGGGCCACCGAGGTGCGGCCAATGGCGTTTCGCCACCAGTGTAGTTCCTGCTGCACTTTGGGAGACAGAGTTCTGATCCGAGTTGCTGTCTGAGCGAAACCTCTTAGGAATCTCTGTATTAATCGACAGTGAAGGCAACCTCCTGGTGTTACAAGGCAAGCAAAATTTAGGGTGCCTAGTAGCCTTTGAGTTTCCTTCAGAGAGCACCGATTCTTTTTGAGGATGTCTGTCAATAACTTCCCTGTCTTTTCTACTTTCTTTAGAGGAAGGCTTATCTTGCTTGTTTCTGTATTCCATTGCAGGCCCAGGTATTCCAAATTTTGAGTCGGTACTGTAATTGACTTTTGAAAGTTTACTTGCCAGCCTAATCCTTGTAACACATTTAAGACTTCGTTTATCTGCGTCTGCAGTGTGACCCTGTTCTGATTGGCCAATAGAAAATCATCCAGGTATACAATAATTCTCAGACCCTTTTCCCGCAATCTTTTTGCTATCCAATTCGATATTGCAGCAAAAGTATGGGGGGCAGAAGACAGGCCAAAAGGTAGTCTGTCAGTTGAAGTAGTTGGTTTTGATACACAACTCTTAGGAAACGCCGGTGACTCTCTGCCATTGCAATATGAAAATAGGCCTGTTTTAGGTCGATTTTTGACAGCCAGTCTCCTTCCTGCAAGAAATTCATTACCTCCATCTGGGATATTAATTGGAAATTTCTGGTGCGTATGAACTTGTTTACATATCGCAGGTCGAAAATCGGTCGTACACCCCCATCTGGTTTCTGGACCAGAAACATATTGCATATTATACCAGGATTCAATTCTTTGGGGGTCTCTAATACCCCAGTCTCTTTTGATTGCTGTATTACTAACGACATCTTCGGAGAAGTTCTTGTGTTGTATTTCTTTATTACTTTTGGTGTTAACTGGTGGAGAGGAGGTTGTTGTTGAATGGTACTACTGGCATCTACATAAGTAGGAACAAGCTTTACGACTTATATGCCCAAGAACAATATAATTTTGATCCTTCCTTTGTAGAATATGTTAAAAATTATTCAAAATATTTAAAAAAGTTTGTAGACAAGCCAAGGCAAATCGTATTAGTAAAAAATAAAAGAAACTTGGAATGTTATAAATAAAGAAACAGGTAAAAATAAAGCCAAAGAAAATATCTGTCAAATCAAATCTAATGGTGAGATTATTACAAAAACTGAAGAAATAGTAAATGTTTTTGATGATTTCTTTACTAACATTCCTTTGGAACTTACTTCTAATGTGAATTCTAACCCCCAGCGTGCTGAAGCCTTGCTTAAAAATTATGTTAGGCCTTGTGTTTCTCAATTAAAATTTAAGCATATTGGCCCCAAAGATATAATAGATGCATATAAACAGCTAAATTTAAAAAAATCTGAAGATTATTGGGGCATGTCAGTTGCTGCAGTAAGCCATATCATAAATATCATAGCTGCTGATTTAGCTTTTATATTTAACGAATGTATTGATGAAGGCATACTTCCTAACCTCATGAAATGTAGTAAATTAATCCCCTTATTTAAAAAAGGAGAAAAAACAGACCCTGGCAACTACAGACCTATATCTATCCTGCCAGTTTTGAGTAAGGTGTTCGAAAAGATAATGCTCAATCAAATGCTGCTTCACTTCAAGACCTACCAACTTTTCCATAGCCAACAATTCGGCTTTACTGGCGGGAAATCGACCACCGATGCGGGAGTAGCACTCGTTCTACTATTTACGGGTTAGGATCTAGAGACTCACTCAGAGAATTATTCAAGAAAATAGATATACTTACCTTATCATCACAGTATATATTTGAAAACATAATGCATGCAGGGAAAAATATTTCCTCATACAGTAAAGTAAGCGATTTGACCGATAGAAACCTACGTAATAAGAATGACTTAGTTGCCCCATTTTCTAGGCTCAAAACAGTTAGTAAGACGTTTATGGGGAACTGTATACGTTTTTATAATAAATTGCCAAAATTGGTCCTTGATATGCCGGATAATAAATTCAAAACGTATGTAAAGAAAGTACTTTGTGAGAAGGCTTATTATAGTACCGATGACTACCTTAAGGACAAAAAAGTCTGGCTTGAGCTTGGCGCGGGTCCCTCTTAAAGTTTGTAATATAGGTACTCGCAAATGACATGTACATTTTGTACAAACTAAATCTACAACTTGACATTATTTAAAAATTTTGACATTTAAAATTTCAATTAAAATCATGATATGACAATGTATTCTCAGTCCACATTAACTTTAAATATTAATTCAATTGTGAGTTGACGTCTTTGGAGAAAATGCTGCAGTGCAGTTTGTTACCGCTTCTTCTGCACTAGCGCTTTGGAAGCGGTAGTAAACTTAGCTGTAAGTAAACTTTTGACGTCAACAATTTACAACAAAACAATGACGATTATTAAGAGATATTATAAATATCCTATGATAATAAAGATATATTTGAATTTGAATTTGGTATTCGGCATGCCTCTATAATATCCATGATAAACCTGTTGGCACCCAGTTGCAGCCAGGCTTCTGTGTGGTGCCGCAAGCAACCTCCCCTGAAAGCAGCTTGAGTTCTTATATAGTCATTTTGCTTTACTGTCTTGATCATTGCTAGTTTGTTGGTTACGTTTTCCTCGAAAGGAATGACGTTTCTGAGAGTTCAAGGTACTATTTTGTTTATTCTTTTGATAAGAACTTGTCTTCTTGAAATTATTGTATCTTTTAACATGTTTAGAATCTCTTGACTTTCCTCTATTTTGGTCTTTTTCCTTCTCTTTAATATATTCTGGTTTATTCAGCAAAGTCTGAGTACCTCCTAGTGACTGAATCACTGATTGTAGTGCTTCTCGACTAAAAAGATATACTGAACTAGGAGGAACACCTCGCAAAGTAACTTTCAACATTGGATTGTTAATTTCCTTTAAGATCCGTTCCCTTTTGACTTCAATACAATCTGCTCGTCTGCCGCAGATTATTTGCATGATTTTCTCAGAACTTTTATGTGTTGGTGAATTAGAGCCCACAAATTCTACTACCTTTTCATATAATGAATTTGGATTTAAATCATTGGGGTTAGCAGCAGCCCAGTTGAGAAGGTTCTGTAAACCTTCATTTAATAACTCCTGTCTGTCCAACTCAGCATTGGTCAATGCAGCTAAAACATTATCATTAGTAAGAAGGTAATCTTTAGACTTATTAAAGTGTCATAACTCCTCATTAACTTTTAGTGTGACAAAGCCAGGAGTAGCTGCATATGATTGCATTGTACTTTTGTAGCGGAGTGTCTTCCACGATGGAGCATCAAAATGCTGAAGGATTTTCAGTTTTTCAAGACGGCCTTTGTTAGCAGGTGTTACTACTCTTTTTGAATCACATTCAGTGTTCAAATCCCCTAATTGTAATAGGTTAGAAGAATAACCTTGTTTCACCAACGACAACGGATTAACTAGCTCTTGTGTATGCACAAAACTAGGGCCAGCGGTCGCGGCAGACTCACTTGGTCCCCTGGACACGTAAGGCATCTGGGCTAGGAAACCCGAAATATAGTTAACCTGACTTACGAGTGCGTCAACTCGGGGATCAGAAACAATATTTGAGTACTTACGTCGTTTGTTTGGTGGAGGAGATGCGAAACCCTCCTCGCCTTCCGAAGTTGAGGAGGGCTCGCTCGAAGATAGGTCTTTTTGGCCCGATCGTTCTCGGTCCGGAGCAACGACGGCGTCCGACACACTTTCACCACTTATTTAGACGAAAAAACAGAATGACGCGGAACTGAATAACGTTTAGGGACGCGATGGTCACACTTTTAAATTGTCTTACTTCTATTTTATCTGGAAAAACACGCTTATTCATTAATTTTCAGTCGGAAGAAAAAATAACGTGATTTTGCCGGTAAAAAATACAAACGATATGAAGTTGACAGCGCGCCGCGTCGTTGTCTATGAAAAAGCTGTGTTCAGAAAGCGACGCGCACTTACTGGTGAAGACAAGCAGAGGAAAACTCACACTATGGGTAAAGATTATCTGGAATAAAGGTAAAATCATACAATCGTTTCTTCTACACTATGTGTTTTAGAGACGACACATAATGTTCTATTTGCATCTTCCTCATCAGAACTAACACAAATGCTCCAAGATCTGAGCACGGCAAGCCTTCAAATGAATCGAACAAAAACACAAATTATGACCAATATCACAAAAAGTAGGGTAACAGTAGAAGGGCAAGATATACAATATGACGATGAGTACACAATTACACATACTATAGTCTCATTCGAAAATCACCAGGAACTGGAAGTCGCACGTAGGATCGACAACGCGTGGAAAAGTTTGTTTTTTTGTAATAACTTTATTGTACCAAAAAACAAAATAAAGTACAAAACATTCGAAAGAGCAAATATACAAAGGCGGACTTATCCCATGTAGGGATCTCTTCCAGTCAACCTGCAATAGATTGAGAGGACATTTACTCAATTAAAAGGTAGAAGTAAGTACGAACTAGATACCTTAAAAGATTATACATATATAATAACTACATTACATACACATACGCAAGCACATATATTTTATATTCATAAACTTACTTACAAATACACATATAATACTGTATACACATAAACTTACATAGACATACATATATATACTAATTATACATACAATTATGTAGACTAAGTACTTAATTACCTCAAGTGTGACGCCACCAGAGAAGATTTGGATAATCTAACCTTAAATGAATCAAGCGATGGTGCCATTCTTACATCAGCAGGAAGCGAGTTCCAAAGCCTAGCCGCCATAACTGCGAAAAACTTGGAGTACGACTGCGACGAATGGGATGGAATCTCAAGAACGAGGCTACCGGCTGAACGCATACGATTATCCACATTTCGAAAGCTAAATTTGCAGTAAAGGTAATCAGGGGAGGAAGGGTTAGATAGGGAGTTGAATAGGAGGGAGAGAATATGGATATTACGGCGGATCCTGATCGGTAACCATTTTAGCTTAAGACGGAAATCAGAAATATGATCAAATTTACGTAAACCAAAAATGTACCTGATACAGTTATTCTGAAGGCGTTCCAATTTATCAAGAAGTTCCTCAGATGGATCTAAATACGCTACGTCTGCATAATCAAGAAGAGGAATCAGCAAAGAGCGTGCCAGCAGCACTTTCGTGCCGATTGGTAAGAAATTTTGCAACCGCCTCAGGGAATGCATACTGGCAACCAATTTGCGACTCACCTCGTTAATTTGGGCAGACCATGATAAAGTTTCATCCAAAATTATTCCCAAGTTTGTGACTGTTGGAGAGAAAGGAATAATAATACCATTCAGCATAACATTGGGAACAGGGATCGAATGAAACTTTGATATGAAATAGGGACTACCGATGACAATTGCTTGCGATTTTTCAGCATTGACCATTAGCCCGAAGTTATGGGACCAGGTCGCAATAGCGGCCAGGTCGGCGTTGATAGTGCTTACAGCTTGGCTGAAGTTCTCGAGTGGGGCGGCCGTATATATCTGCAAATCATCTGCATACAAGTGAAACGACGATGAAAGTGAGGACGTTACACCGTCAATGAAAATTGAAAATAAAATTGGGGATAGTACTCCACCCTGAGGAACACCAGAGGCAAGCTCACACCAATCAGATTTACTCTGATCAATTTTCACCAGCTGATGACGCCCATGGAGGTAAGAGTGAAACCAAGCGAGCGAAGATGCAGAAAAGTTTAGGGAATTTAGAACGCCTAGCAAGATATCAAAGTCCACTGTATTAAATGCATTAGAGTAATCTAGCAAAACTAAAATAGTGAGCTCCTTATTGTCTATATTGAGTCTAATATCATCCGTTATCTTGACGAGAGCAGTCGTAGTGCTATGTCCAGCACGAAACCCTGATTGATATCGATTCAGCAGTTTATGCAAAGAGAGATGTTTTGTTAGTTGTTGCTGGACATAGTGCTCAATGATTTTAGAAAGAACAGGAAGAATGGATATAGGACGGAATTGGGAAAGTAAGGCTGGGTTAGGTTTTTTAGGGAGTGGAACAACATGTGCGTATTTTCAAGCCGAAGGAAAAACACCCGTGGATAACGAACAGTTGATAATGTCAACCAACATAGGCGAAATAACCGGTGGAATAGGCTTCAACATGTCAAGAAAAATGTCATCGTTACCGACCGCATTCGATTTAAGCTTGACAAAAATATCTTGAACATCCCTCATTGATATAGGAGGCAAATCAAAGGCTGGGCAATCAGGCTTAGGCTTATTGGCAAGCTGTTTTAGCGTAGTACTCTTAATACTTGAAGGGAGATTAGAGCCAGAAGAGCAGAAATGCTTATTCAGAGTATTCCCATCTATATCAACATTAGGATCCGACGTTGGTTTTCCAACCCCCAAACCCTTTAAGAAAGTCCACATCTTACCAGGGGGACAATTAACAACATTATCGTGAATGTATTTACGCCTGGCTTCCCTACATCTCTTATTACAGAGATTACGTAAACTTATAAACTTTTCACGATTAAGATCAGTAGGGTTACGACGAAATTTTATTTTAGCGCTGTCCCTTTTGGCCATAAGCTTTTTGATGTCAGATGTTAACCAGGGCGCGGGGAAATGCTTGACTCTGATCTGTTCAACCGGTGCATGTTTGTCGTAAAGGGATAGTATACGGGAGTTAAACGCTTCCAATTTGGAGTCAACATCATGCGCCTTAAGAACTGTGTCCCAATCCAGACCCTTGATATCAGCTTCAAACAACTTTCAGTTTATAGCATTATAGTTACGCCTTAACACAAATTTGTGTCTTGGTTTTTTAGTGCGCAGCTTGAATGAAGCAAATATGAGGTCATGGGCTGAGAATGCGGGAGCATGAAATTGACCATGCTTAGAAACTAGCTCTGGAGAAGAGGTAATGACCAGGTCAAGCAGAGATGGAGGACCATTATGAGGAAAATGGGTAGGATTAAGTGGAAGGACGTGAAGATCAAGGGAATGAAGGAGAGAGAGAAGGGAATTAGTACGAGAGTCTTTTCTTATGAGACATGTGTTAAAGTCTCCCATGAGAATGAGATGATCAAATTGGGGCCTAAAATTTAATAAGAGAGATTCAATAGAATTAAAGTAATTAATGTGCATAGAGGGGCTATAGTAAACGCCTAGAAGAATCTTTGAACCGTGTAGATTAACGTTAAGAAAGAGATGTTCAGGCGTTTGTGCAGTGGTGTCAGATTGTGAAACGACTTTTGCAGGGATGTCACTGCGTAAATATATGGCCACCCCACCCCAGCCAACCACTCTGGAACTACCATCCTCACGCGACACAGTATACGAACGGTCATTTCTGAAGAGACGATATCCTGGTAATGGATAAAGAGCAGAAGGCAAAGAAGGCTTTAGTACACTCTCTGAAACAAGTATGGCATGAATTTGACTATATGCAAAAGTGGCTAAGAGATCCGTATAATGAGCGGGTATGCTTTGTGCATTGATATGCACCACATTAAAGTTAGATTTCAACCTCGTGAAAGTAAGATTTAAATGATCGTGAAGTGAGAGATCATCTGTGTCATCACTCTGGGCACTTAACAAACTTTCAGAAGAAGACGACAAAGAAAAGTATTCCAAATCAGAGGTTTCATTAAGCACATCAGACATTGAGCCAACTAAGTAATACAATAAATAAAATAAATACAAAAAATAAATACAATACAGTACAAAACAAAAATAATACTATATATAAGCCTGAACTTATATAATATATTTATATATATATATAAAAGTATCAAGTAGGTAAGTACTTATAGTATTGGTAACAAGTACCCACCACTATCTCTCAATTACTCGCCAGTTGCTATTTTAACAGTATAAATACATCACAATCACAAATATTACAAAATACCATAATAATCTGATCTAAAATTATTTAAAAAAAAATGTAAACTAGACTAGGTAGGCGTAGAATTTCTCTTACAATATTCGTAGGTATACCGATACTTGAAAAATGTAACCCAGAGGAAATGTATTAATAGTATGTAATATGCGCCTGCATAGTGCGAAATTCACCGCACACTTATTATTATAGGAAAATAACTAATTGACATGAGTCAATTTAAAGCAAAAAAAAAAATGAGAGATAGTATGATAGGAAACTAGTGCACCATGAAAATCGCCCCACGCAAGCGCCCCAAATCCCAAACCCAAAATAAAATGTATAACCTACATATCAGATACATCATAACTAAACACTAAGTGCGAAGCCCCCCCAAAACAAACCAAAAAGGAAACAAAAGCAGACATAAGCGCAAGTTCAAGAGAAAAAAAAAAAAATTGTATCAAGAAACAAAACGCAGTTTAAAACTTGTGTCACTGTCAATTAAAATCGCCTGTCTGATAAAAGTGTCAACACAAAAACATCAAATGATCAAGACGTAAAGAAACGAAAAAAAGTTAAGAAAAGTTAGTTTATCAGTTATTAAATTACTACCCAGTATTAAAAGAAGTAAGTGACCCGACAAGATTATATTTTAACTACCCGGTATTTTAATTAACGGCCCGCAAAAGTTAAGAAATTACATACGTACTACCGGTTACATAGCAGCGATGTGAATCGAAATAAGTAAAAGTAGACTACCGGCGTCGACGACCTGACGCAACGCATTATTGGCGTTACTTCTGCTTCTGAGCCCTAGTAGCCCGCAGCTGCCGGCCACTGGGCTCGTTGGTGTTGGAAGGACCCAGCTTGGAATCTGGCCCAGAGGTTTCGGCGGCAGAACCTTTGTTCGCTTTGTCAGGCAGCTCAGCCAAAATAGCTCGCAGATCCACCATGGTTGTGATTTTCCGCTTCACACCATTGGCTCCAACCACGACAATCTTCCCATCAGCGGTCCAGCATCCCTTGACTCCCAAAAATTTACGAGCTTCGACAAAGACTGCATGGCGTGAAGTGGTCAGAAATTCAGAAACTGTGTATCCAGATCCTTTTAACAGTCTCTTCGCAGACCAAACCTTGTTTCGGCTTGTGCAATCTCCAAAACGCAGTAGAATGAGACGAGGTTTATCTGCTCTGCTAACTTTACCCAGTCGCAAACAGCTTAGAGATTGAGTTACAGTATCCGGCAATTCAAGACTACTGTGGCATAATTGAAGGACTTTATTAAACAGATCCTCTTGCTTTTCCTCCACGAGTCCATGCAGTAGTAAGAGGTTTGATCTAGACCGCATTTCAAATGAGTCAAGGGTCTGCACAACTAGCTCAAGTTGAGATTTAAGTGCAGATACGGCTTTCCAGATGAAGGTTTTGAAAGTCTGAAACTCACTTGACAACGATGTAACATCCTGTGGGCTGCGTCCAGCTAGATTTTCCTCAAATGAAGACATCTTTGTTTGGAACATCTCCGTGATAGACTCCATATGTTTCCTTAATTGTGCGAGTTCGTCCATTGTAATGTAACTGTGGTATATAGTGATGTTATGGTGCAATGTGAAGCCGAGAAAGGAATGATGAAATTAATAGCTGGCAAGTGGTATCCAGGTATTTAAAACATTTATATATACTATTTAAAATAAAAACTTAATGCAATTAATTTTATATAAATAAATTAAAATTGCGAGACAATAAAAACGTCAGTCACGTTTTCACCTCTACCCTCGAAAAAAAAAAGTTACTGGTCGATGAAGGAATTATTTAAAGGCAACCTTCCAACTTGCCTAAAGAGACGGCTCATAGACATGTGTATCTTGCCCATTCTAACTTACGGTGCTCAGACTTGGTCGCTTACTAAAAAACGGGTCTAGTTCATAGTATCGCCAGTTACTACATCGATGGTTGCCGTATCGAAAATGCTACATCGAGAGGTTACTGTAGCGAGAGTGCCTCATATCGATGGTTGCTGCATCGAACGGTCAGCAAATCGATGGTATGGCGTATCGACAGACACAATATCGAAGGTGCGCCGCAGCGACAAGTCACCGTATCGATGGATGCCACATCGACAGTACACCATAGAAGGTTCGTGCGTCGACAGTGCACTATATCGAAGTTTTAAATTAACCAGGAATAAGTGGGAATAAATTAATTTTTCCCTTTATTCCCTTTCCTTTCCGTTTTGAGGGTGCCGTAGTAAACAAGGAACCCTTATAGTTTGGCCGTATTTGTCTGTCAGGCTGTCTGTCTGTCTGCCCTGTCCTGTTTACTTAAAGAATTAAGTACTAGTAAGATGTAATTCGGTATGGATGTGTATATTTAATTATAGCGAAAAAGTGGCAAAATAAAATATTGAAAAAAAAATTTTTTAGGGTCTCTCCTGTAAAAGTCGAAATCAATTTATTTTTCTTGACTAATCCATCGTGTTGGTTATTGTTGAACAGGTCTGTAAAAAATATTGGGAGCGTGTAAACACCATTTTTCGATTTAGAATCCGTTTCTGAAATATTTGGTTTTAAAGTGAAAATTTTTGTAAGAGTCAAATGTCCCCACTCCCCTCTGTACACTGCGCGTGGCCCGACACGCACTTGGCCAATTATTATATCTTCCTGTCATCCATCTCAAACCTGACAGCTAGAGGTAAATTAAATCTGAATGTTCTGTAGGGAGGTACATCTCTAATCACAACTAAAATGTCAATGTTTTCCTTGTTTTTTTTTTTGGATTCGAATTTGTATTTTTCGTGTGATATTTTCAACTTTAAAACTTGCATATTATGCTTTTTATTGCTAATTTTAAATTACTATAAGTTGATTTCAGCTTATGTGATAAGTAAATAATTAAATGAATACACATTGACTCACTTATTTCCTCGATCATTTTCCACAACATCTTTTTTGTATTACCCCCATAAGTTAGTGGTAAAACGGATTGATCTTTTGTTGTACTTGTCTTCGTTACGAATATGGAAAATATTATAATAGCTACAACGTATAACAATAAACAATGTTTAATAATAAATGGTTACAAAATGGTGAAGAACAAAGTAAACGATAAAGGTGTGCACTACTGGTATTGCATGAACAAATACACCAATTCAAAGTGTCGCAGTACTTGTAGCAGTGTGATTAGTGATAGTAATCACGTATTAAAGAATAGTATGACAACCCATAATCATGCTCCACAACCTGGTAAGTAAACAATTTAGTTTTTGAATGTTATACTTTAATACTGTTATTCATAAAAAGTTAAAGCCTAGGTACTTCAAGTCGCACTTTACAATATTTGACATTAACAGAAAGAGACAAAACATACTTTAACCTAAAGCAGGCTTCAATATTTTTATGAATAAGGGGATAGATAATGCTTAAATAGCTTTAATTACATATCACTTATATAGGGATTCTATATATTCACAGTGTTTTGAATAAAAGTACTTATTGTTGGGAGACTAGCGCCATCTGCGTGTGATCTCCACAAACACGGGCAAGATTATCGATTTAGCGATATTCCGGCTGTGGGCGCCCCGCCGAGCGCGGATTGTCTTTGCCCGGCCAGGTAATATTCTTTGTCTATGGGTCGCGTCAAGCTCTCGACCGACGCCATTACTGGTTCGCTGTCCCGTCGCGAAACATACGCGATGACCGCGTAATTTTGTCTTTTGTTGTAAAAGCGTGTAATTTCGTGGAAGAATTATCGCTGAATAACTAATTATTGTTTGTTTTTGAGTGCCCAATTTGTTTGAAACGGCGTGGAGCCGGGAATAGTTCGCCGTACGTATAAAAACTGTGATATGTGTCAAATGTAGAACACGTGCTATTGCGTCATTATAAATTATTGGTTTTCTGCCCATCCCCGTGTGGAACGGAAGTATTTGTATAAATTGACTTTAAAATGGACTAATTTTGGTGGCGTGGATGCCCATAAATATATAAATGGTGATAAATGTTTGAATCGGAACGAGGGACACCGCATGTCCTGTTTCGCTGTTATGTTATGTACTTAATATTAAATTGTAACGAAGAAGAGGAAATCTGTTGTGCTGTAGTGAAAGTGGTGCTATATATACGACGTATTCGTTTGGGGCATTTGAGGGGTGGGCATAGGGACCCAATTTCCTTCACCTCACCACTGACTTGGGACCCGTGGAGGGACTTCGGGCTCGACGAGGAAGCCAGGCGAGGCTGCCTGAAGACTATATAGATACTGTAAATTTAATCATAGTTTTGTTCCCCATTTTTAATTAGTTTTTAATCAGTTCTATTAGTATGTAAGTTTAGGTTATAATTAGGTTAGGAGGTTCCCTGGACCTTATCTAGGGTGGTAGCAGACTGCGTAGGTTTGTATGTGTGTTTGTTTGTTGCCGGTGGGATTGCCGGACTCGTACAAATAACGTAATCTCAGCTATCTGCGCCAACACACAGGCATTATTGATGAGTTAAACCTGAGAGAAAACTTAAAACGGGATGCAATTTTAAATAAAATGGAAAATCCCTGTCATATATTAAACCGTAATTTAGAGGAAGTGCCAACATCTAGTTTTTGGTACTACCTAATAACGATTCATTATGACAGGTGACAAAACGATCTCGAGCGAAGAACAATCCACAAGAAACCACAATCAATGGATGATATTAAAGTACCAGATGATTTGGCAATGCTTGACGTGGAACCATTTTTAGTTTCAAAGACATATTTTAATGAAAATAGTTGTGAACTAATTTTTATGCACTAAAAAGAATATTCAGCTCTTGAAAGAATCCTCAATCTGAATAATGGATGGCACTTTTCAGTGCAGCCTAAAGTTAATTGTCCAACTATATTCAATTCATGGAATCGTTGGTTCAGGGTATAATACTAAAGTAGTTTCTCTTGTTTATATGCGTTTCTACCGAGTAAAACTCAAGAGTGCTATACTCACTTCTTTCGACAATTCAAATGCTACGCAGAGTCTCTCGGTGAAGAACTTTTGGCGTCAGAAGTAGTAATGACAGACTTTGAAGTTGCAGTCATAACTCTATTAGGTCGGTGTTTATTGAGGTCACTC
Source organism: Acrobasis consociella (assembly GCA_963555685.1). Lineage (NCBI taxonomy): Eukaryota > Metazoa > Arthropoda > Insecta > Lepidoptera > Pyralidae > Acrobasis > Acrobasis consociella. Next base: position 8,012,909 of record OY743127.1, read on the forward strand.
ATAAATGCTGTCTTTTTCATTTTTGACAGAACGTTTGGCGAAGGGTACTACAATATGGTTTACAAAAAATATATTTTGAAGATGCAAAATTTGCTCTAAATATACGATATTTTATTGCTTTGGCTTACTTTCCGCCTGACGAAATTTCAAATGCATTTGATTTGCTAAAAGAAAAAGTACTTTCTAGGGATTGTAGCTCTGAAAATATTATACAGTGGTTTGAGATAACGTATGTCAAAGGTAAAAAAACTTCGCGTACAAGCAATGAAAACAAAATAGCGATATACACCATTCCACCGCCGTTTCCACCAGATTTATGGTCTGTTCATTTTAATAACGAACGTAATTTGCCTAGGACCTAAAATTCCTTTGAGGCGTGGCATAGGCGATGGAATTCATTACTTGATAATAGGAAACTAGGTGTGTATGCTACTAACAAATAACTAAAAAAGGAGCAGATAGCCATGAATATTGAAATTTAACAAGCGGAAGCCGGAAAACAAGGCCCTTCTCCTAAAAAAAAACGTCCAGACTGTCAGACTGTTATCTCTAGTTTTATTGATCAAAGAAGCAGTATGACTGTCTTGCAATTTCTTATAGGTATTGTTAACAATACCAACATTTAATTTATTTAATTACATACTAATATATATTATTGTGTTTTACAAATATTGTTACAATACATATAAATAACTGTTACAAACATTATTTGACTAGGTAATGATAAGATTAAGAGTATTTAATGTGTTTAAGAAATTTAACATTTACTTTTTTTTCATGTTATTTAGAAACTTAAATAACTATATAGTTGTTATATAATTATTTAAGTTTGTAAACTCGATCTGTATAATTGAACACTTAGAAATTTACAAATAATTTTTCAGTACTTACTGAGTTTTAAAATATAGTTGTGATTCATAAAAACACAAATACATTATTAATATTTATCTACATTATATATTTAAATGTATATAAATACAATAAATCTTATATTTTATCTACATATTTATCTACACTACTTACTTACCTATTTTACACTTTCATAATATATCGTACAGTACCAGTTTGTCGATGTCGATATCGACAACGCATTATCGAGACTTCCGACGCACTAGTCTCGCCTTGTACATAACGCGGTTATTTACCGGTGCGGCGCTGCGCACACGCCGCTCCCGCCGCACCAGTCGAGATTTGCACTTAACGCGAGACGCACGCTCGCTGCCTCCGCGCTTATATACTTACGCCTACCGCTACTGTGCCTTATGAACTTTATATATTTCGCTTCTATATCTTTCTATAGCAACTCTGTGCTCTGCTGTGAACTTTACCTTGTGCTTTCCTTCTACTTTGTACACTGTGATCTACATATATCCTTGAGCTTTCATTGCAACTGCAATAAACGTATGGTATGTGCTACTGGATTTTTAATCACAAAAACCCTATCGCTGGATCTCCGGACTATTGAGGTAGGATTATAAACCTTTTCCTACATACTGCACGCTTGTACCTACACATCCATCGATACGATGCCTTGTCTCTGCGGTGCACCTTCGATATTGTGACTGTCGATACGCCATGCCATCGATTTGCTGACCGTTCTATGCAGCAACCATCGATATGAGGTACTCTCGCTACAGTAACCTCTCGATGCAACATTTTCGATACGGCGTCCATCGGTGTAGTAACTGGCGATACTATGAACTAGACCCCTAAAAAACAGAAGCTCAAACTGGTCTGTCAAAGGGCAATGAAGCGCAGTATGTTGAGTGTAAAACGTACAGACCGTGTCAGGAACACTACGCTGTGCTCCATCATCACCCAAGTGGTTGACGTGGGAAGAGTGCCAAACTGAAATGGGACTGGGCGAGTCACGTTTGCCAAATGGTGCCGGATAGATGGACAACATTACTACCATGTGGATTCCAGGAGACGGGAAGCGATCAAGGAGAAGACCTAAAATGAGATGGAGTAACGCCCTGTTTGCGTTTGACAAAGATTGGAAGGAAGTAGCTAAAGATCGAAGTAGGTGGAAACAACAAGGGGAGGCCTTTGCTCAACTATGGGACATAAACGGCTATTAAAAAACCATCATGGAAACAAGATTTCTGTGCCATGTGAGCCATGTCATTAGGTACAAGTAACGAAAAATACAATTAATCTGTATCCCAGCTAAATCATTATGACGATATCGTTTTGGTTATAAACGAATTATTGCATATGTATGACAAAAGAATATATATTTAAAATTTTGACCAATCATTAAACCAGTAAAATTTCAAATAAAACATAATTTGTATTTTCAAAACTTCCTTTTTCTTAGACACACAAAATACAGCCAGACAACTTACCTTATATAACAGGGAACTCGTACACAATAAAAATACGAAACGAATTATTTTTAAAAAGAAAAAAAAATTACTGACGGACAAGTCAGCCGTATCAGTTAAGCCAAAAAAATTTAGGTTTGTAGTCGAAGCCATAATTATAAATGAACGATCACTGAGGTTTTTCGATCTACATACATCCGCAAGGATGTAGGTAGATTGATAAAAATATCAATTTTGTGATATCTAAAATCCACTCAATAATCAACTTTTGTCTATTATGAAGGTTTTGGAAAATCAGAGATAATAGAAAAATAAAAATGTTTAAGAGTTTATTAGTTATTTATGGATTCTTGATTATTAAAATGAATGATTTTGAATAATCAACATTATATTTATGGTTAGGGAGGCGAGGTAGCTAAATGGCGTAATTCAACGGCGCCGTCGAGACCTATCAAAATCGAAAGATAAAATAATTTCGAAAAGAAAAGCTCGTATGGTAAAAACCATTTTAGCGGTGGGTTTGGCGTGTACGGTTTTTCAAAAATGTAAAAAAAAACATTTACTTGGGCATTCTCGAGCGCGTCAGATATTCATACTACGTATGCCCCAAGTGCCTTTGATAACAACGGTATACTAATCTGCCGGTTTGCGTGGTGGGGGTAGGCATACAAAGTAGTCAAAAATGCAAAAAAAAAAATTTTTCTCGAGCGCGTCAGATTTTCGGAAGGGGTGTTAAGTAGGTCCCAAGGAAGCTCCCTTTAAAAAAACTGACGATTTCGGCGTGACGATAAGTTACGATGAATTTTTGAAAATGCAAAAAAAAAAAGTTTTTTTGAAATACTTGAGCGCGTCAGATTTTCATAGGGGAGGTTTATCTCGGTATCCTGATTATTTTTTATTTTTTTAATCTGACAAAAAAGTTGGTGGGTTCTCTTAATCTGACCGAAAAAGGTTTTTTGGTTTCTTTTTTTTCCTTTCTTTCTCCTTGATAAAACGGGGAATTTAAGAATGACAATAAAGCGATAGATACAACCAACGTAAATGATTATTTAAACTTTTTTTTTGTAAAATGTATCGTTCGCGACTTATATGCCGCAACGCGTTCTAAGGAACACGAAATAGCTCCTCCACACTTCCGGTCATGCGGAAACCGGATTTTGTATTTTTAGTAAGTTTTAGATTATATTCTTCAAAATAAATAATAAAAAAATCGCGCTCGAGAATGCCGGATTAACGTTTTTTTTTTTACAAGTTCGCGACCCTATAACTCGGCCACGTCAAGGACTTATCGTCAGATTACTTAAATTTAGTCTTTAAACACTAAAATCATCCCCCAATATCTTAATCTGACGGGCTCGAGTATTTCAGACTATCGATTTTTTTTTACTAATCTGATCGTCGATCCTAGGCGCGTGTCACTACATATAGAGCTAAATACTTTACAAGGTTGTTCTATTAGGTCTAAGGTATCTCTCATATCTTAAACTGCCACGCTAGAGTATTGCAGAAAATTCCCCTATTCGCCTCCCTAACTATTAATTTTTTTTAAACTGGGAATGACCATGACATTAATCTGTCAATGTCTATCTGTAAATGTCATCCTAAGTAATTCAGTTAGAATGAACTACGTAAACAAATAATGAACATAAGCAACCTATTTGAATGCGATTATTTTTTAAAATTACAACTATTTCTTATTAAAATGTGATGGAATACATACTTTTGAAAAAGAATTTAGCAATATCTGTAGAAAATAAAAGATGACCAATTGGTGAGTGATATTGTAAACATTACATTGTTACACACTATAGCCGCTAAAGTGTTGGACGGTATACTTGAGATTTATCTTTGCAAACATGTTAAACTGAATGTCGCTCAATTTGGGTTTAAGTCAGGTTTATCCACAGAAAATGCGATTTTAGCTCTGAAGTACACAGTTCGCTACTATACAGATCGTGGGACCCCTGTTTATGCTGCTTTTCTGGATCTTTCAATGGCTTATGACCTTGTAGTGTATAATAAGCTAGTGGCTTTGCTCCGTGAGACAAGCCTGCCTGGTGAGCTGATTAATATTTTTGGTTACTGGCTTACTGGTATATGCATCAGACTAATCAAGTGAGATGGTCGGAGGCATTATCAAATAAGTATAATATAGAGAGTGGCGTGAGACAGGGGGGTCTGACGTCACCTATCCTCTTTAACTTGTATATAAACCGGCTGATTGAGGAGCTATGTAGTACTGGAATAGTATACTCGCTTGATGGTAAAATCATCAATAATATCAGTTATGCGGACGATATGGTACTGTTGGCCCCATCCGTCAGCGCATTGAGGGAGTTGATGGCTATGTGCGAGTCATATGCAAGGTCCTATGGGCTCATTTACAATTCCAAAAAAGCTCCCCCTGAAGCGCGTCACACACTTTAAATATTTGGGACATATAGTCACAGAGAACATGAATAAGGACCTAGATGTAAAAAGAGAACGCAGGGCGCTGGCAGTTCGCTGTGACTTGGTGGCTCGCAGGTTTGCGAGATGCAGGGCTGATGTGAAGGTAACTTTATTTCAGGCATATTGTAAAACTTTCTATACCTGCAGCTTGTGGGTTAACTGTACCGCGCGAGCTGCCGGCACCCTGAGAGTTCAATACAATGATGATTTTAGGATGCTGTTGCGACTGCCTGTGTTCTGCAGCGCATCAGGGATGTTCACGGATGCAGGAGTTAACGATTTTTATGCAATTTTACGCAAAAGGTCTGCATCTCTGAAGCGCAGGATCCGATGCAGTCCTAATAGCATTATGAGCATTGCTAATAAGATTGAAGGTCCGGTGTGAGCGCATTGGATTAAAACCCATGTACAAATTGAAAAGTTAGTAAGACTTGTAATTTCATAAATAATTTAAAATGTTTGACGATATTAATAGTAAAAATACATATAAATGTAATATGCTATAAATAGTAAATAATATGTTATTGCTAAATGTGAGAAGGGAGAGGACTAGTGTAATGTTATAATTCTTCTATGGACAAAAAATACGAAATAAAGATATTTGTTGGAGAAAGGAGCTTACTAAAAGTCTGACGATAAGTCAGCGCTCCGCCTCGCGCTGTACCATGGATTCCAACCACATGTGTTTAAATACCCCTGGCCTACATAGGTATTGAATGTGTCACCATTGTAATAAATCAGTTTACCAATCCAAATCTATTACACAATGAAATGAGTCATGGCCAAGCCCACAGCACGCTACACAAACGAGTTGTGCACAGCACGGCGGCTCGAATAAGACTGAGTATTTGTCGACCGTGCGACGCTTATATACGCCGTTCACAACGAGGCAGTAGTGGGGTTTATGATCCGCAGCTGTAGTTTACGATAGGCGGGTGCCATTTTGCTATGTAAAATACGCACGTAATTACTATTATATCGACACATTCAGGTAAATAAACATCGTATTATGTCTCGGTGTAGTCAAAGCAGTATCTTATATTAATCGCGCCGACATATTTTATTTTATTTTATTTTAAAGGGATATTTTTTATTTAGAATTGTATTTGTTTATAAGTAATTTATTTTTAGTGTTTAAGTTTATTTTAATTAGTTTAATTTATGAATGAACGGATTTAAATGAAACAAACACTAAATGTTGAGTGAAGCTATCTCAATACTTTAGTAAAAACCGCAATCAAATCGGTTTAGCCAGTTCTAAAATTAGCGTGCACCAACGCACAGACTACAGACCAGGGACCGGAACCGCTTACCTTTTGAAGGGTTTTCGTTCGGGTTTTTGATCGACTGGTTTTCGTAAACCCTAATGATTTGTTAAACATATCATTTGCTTACCCTGACAAAAGGCTTACTAATACAATACAGTTAATTCAACTAAGCACTAACCAATATCGCAAAACCCTATGATTGGCTTACCCTATCAATATTATTTATACGGCCTCAAGCAATTTAATCTTTATTTGAATAGCATACAACACAAAACTGCTTGTGCAAAAAGTTTATAGGGTTAGCGAGGCGACGCATCGGGCTAGAAAAAGAAGGCAGGCTTTGTGGATTTCCAAACAGCCATTTAATAATTATACTAATTGCATTCACATAAGACTTATATTACAGTCGTTTCTATGAGTTTGGAAGTAGTAGACAAGACTGTAGAACAAAGAGGGGGAAAGGGTAACCAACTTAATGCTAACAGGTATAATCGGAACTTTAAGGTTACTGGTAAGTCCAGTTACCATTAGTTAACTGATTCAAAGGAGTTACCATAACGTTAGGGTAAGTCTATCGATATGCTAACTGTAACAAAGGGTAAGCTTATGATGGAGTTACTCTATCGATAGGCTTAATCAAATAAAGGGGTTTTCCGGTCCCTGCTACAGACAAACCGACAAACAGACAAAAAATCAAAAAAACATTGTTTTGTGTTCTATTGCGTTGGTAAGTTGGTAAGGTCTGCCGTGCCGAGGGATGCGTGGCTAGGGGCGAGCCTAGTCTCGAGCGTGCTGTATTACCCTGGGGTCGGGCGCCCCCAGAACAAGGCTAGCCTTCGCCTGACAAGGGGCTCTGTCAGGTGCGACCGAATAGATCCCCATTACTCGTGGGAACGCAATGATCCAGAAACATTTAAGCAATCAGTATGGCGGCGACGCGGTTCGCAACCCGTCACGTCCCGTTTCCCGCAGGTGCGAAAAGCGGTCTTTGGACAGCCGCTTGGCTACTTTGAATATAAGAGGAGGAATTAATGGTAAAATAGATGAGGTATATCAGATGATGAGTGAAAGAAAGATTGATGTGCTGTGTGTAAATGAGACGAAACGGAAAGGATGCGGAACCACTGAGAGTGGTTCATTCACGGCATATTGGTCAGGAGTACCAGAAACCGCCAAAGGCTGTCAAGGAGTTGGCCTCATCCTTTCCAAAAGAATGACAGAGTGTGTGAGTGAGTATGAATTTGTAAGTTCAAGACTTGTCTGGATTAGAATGAAAGTTGGGTTGAATCGAATATTTATATTGGGAGCGTATGCGCCTACAGAAGGTAAGTCTAAAAGAAATAAAGAAGAAAGAAAGGAATTTTGGGATAGTGTGAATGATGTTTTGAGTGGTTGCAAAGACAATGAGAAGATAGTTATGCTAGGTGATTTTAATGGATGGGTTGGTATTAAGCGAGATGGTTATGAAAAGATATTGGGTTTGTTTGGCGATGAAAGGGAAAATGAAAATGGGAAAAGTTTGCTTGAGGTATGTCTGCAAAAGAATCTTTGTGTGACAAACACTATGTTTGATCACAAAAAGATTCACATGTACACAAGGGAGGAAAACGGAGTGAAGAGTATGATTGATTTTATAATAGTGGACGAAAGAATGAAAAAGAATGTGATTGATACAAGGTCTTACCGTGGAGTAGGGATTTCTACAGATCATTATTTGGTAATCTGTAAAACTAGAAACATTTTTAAAAAATGGCGAAATTTTATATCTAACCCCTCCAACAGGTTGGAACGGATAAAAGTTGAGAAATTACAAGAGGAAGATGCAAAAAAGAAATATAAATCAAAACTAATAGAAAAATTTAAAGGAATAGAGGACGAATGTGAGATAGAAAACGTGTGGACAGTATTAAAAGAGGGAATGATTGACACCGCTATTGATGTATGCGGTATGACAAAAAGAAGAAAAGGCAAGGATGTGGTAAATGTATGGTGGGACAAGGAAGTACAAGACGCTGTAAAAAAGAAGAAGAAAGCATGGAAGGATTGGTTGTCAGTACGAGCTGATCGAAGAAATCAGAATGCAAGGGATAGTGATGTATTTGCAGCAAAGCAAGAATATAAGAGGATGAATGTGATTGTGAAAGAGATAGTAAAAGAGAAGAAAAAAGAACAAAAGGATGATTTTGATATAAGGTTGTCTCAAGACTTTAAAAGTAATATTAAATATTTTTGGAAGAGCGTTAAAACAGCTAGAGGTAAAAATACGACCTCTGAGTTAAACAAGATCAGAGACAAGAATGGAAGATTATTAGTTGGGTTACAGAGTGTAGTAGATAGATGGAAGGAATATTTTGAAGGACTGTTTGAAAAAGATGAAATGAGAGTACCGGAGCCTGAAAATAACGCACAAGAGAGTGATATGCAAAATTATGATGAGGAAATAAGTATGGATGAAGTAGTGAAAGCATTAAATAGTATGAAAATGGGAAAAGCTGGAGGGTATGATAGGATTACTGTCGAAATGCTGAAGGCTGGACAGGGCATAGTAGCAAGTCAGTTGTGTCACCTTTTCAATCTTTGTTTTAAAAACTGTGTGGTGCCAAAAGATTGGTGCAATGCGGTAATTGTACCGCTGTATAAAGGAAAAGGTTCACAGCAAGACTGTAAAAACTACCGAGGCATTAGTCTTCTCAGCGTTGTCGGCAAATTGTATGCAAAGGTCTTGATAGAAAGGGTGGTGAAAAATACCGAAGAGAAGTTATGGGATGTACAAGCGGGATTTAGAAAGGGTATGGGATGCACGGATCAGGTCTTTTCTTTAAGATGCATTTTAGAGAAGCTTTTGGCCAAAGGTCGAAAAGTCTATTGCATCTTCGTAGATTTAGAAAAGGCCTATGACAGAGTGGTGAGAAATGAATTGTGGTCAACATTGTCTGCGTATGGGCTGAGCAGCCATCTGATCCGAGCACTGAAATCTCTTTATAGGAATTCCAGTGCTTGTGTCAGAATTGACGGCGAATACACAGACTGGTTTAACATCGAAAAAGGTGTTAGACAGGGATGTGTAGCGTCGCCTTGGCTGTTCAACTTATTCATGGACAGTTGTTTGACAGATTTGAAAGATGATGAATGTGGTGTTAGAATGGATGAGTTATTAATCAAATGCCTTCTCTATGCCGATGACCAAGTAATACTTGCGGACTCAGAGGAGGAATTACAGAAGATGATAGCTGTTACGAATGATGCATTAGAGAAAAAGGGTATGAAAGTTAATGTCAGTAAAACCAAAGTTATGGTGTTTGAAAAGGACGATAGTGCAACAGAATGCAATATTTTAATAAATGGGGTGAAAGTTGAGCAAGTGAAAGAGTTTGTATACTTGGGATGTATGTTTACAAGGGATGGTAAGCACGAGGGTGATGTTGAAAAAAGAGTGAATGCGGGTAACCAAGTGAATGGAGCGTTGCATTCCTTTATGAGCAGTAGGAAGGTATCAGACAAGGCACGTCTCGCTGTTCATAAAGGAGTACTGATACCTACTTTAATGTACGGTAGTGAGAGTTGGGTATGGCAGAGAAAGCATGAAAGTAGAATAAATGCAGTTGAAATGCGAGCGCTGAGGAGTATGTGTGGTGTTACTTTGAAAGATCGAATACGGAATGATGCCATAAGGGAGCGGTGTGGAGTAAAAGAGGATGTTGTGACAAAAATAGAGAAAGGGATGTTAAGATGGTTTGGGCATATAGAAAGGATGGATGAAAAGAGATTGACGAAAAATATTTATATGACGAATGTGAAGGGAACAGTAGGAAAAGGTCGGCCTCGGCGAACTTTCTGCGACCAAATTGCAGACGTTCTAAAAAAAGGAGAGGTAAAAAGTACCCGTAACCGAAGGGCATGTATGAAGAGATTGATGAGTTTAGATGAAGCAAAAGAGGTTTGTCAGGATCGTAGCAAGTGGAAGTCCATAGTCTCTGCCTACCCCTGCGGGAAACAGGCGTGATATTATGTATGTATGTATGTTGCGTTGGTAAAAGCCCCCAATAATATTTTTTCACATTTATCTTCCATGTACAGAGAGCGATTGGTTACGATTTTATTACATAATATATTGATGTATTGATGATTAATTGATGATTGATTGATTGATATTGATGAGTATTCTACTCATCGTCTTTTTTATATCTACTATAAGTCTCTGTAGTCTTGTGCTACTTATTCACTGTATTATGTGTTAGCCGGCCTATATCTTTTAGTAGTGTGTTAACTTTATTTTGGAGCCTTCTCTGCCAAGCCGGTGTCCTCCTTACCCTCTGCTGATTTTTTCACACGTGTCCCTAATTTTAGTACCATTATATATAGCAGTTATGTAAGCTGTACAGTAAATTAGAGTCTGTGTTATCAAAATGTCTTGATTTCTGCTGTGATGTTTAGGTATAATTATGTTATTTATACATAAAACATAAACTATACTTACTTAAATAAAAAAGCTTCTAAAAAGGTAATATACACTCAATTAAAACAATAAAATCAACTAAAACTAAATTAAAAAGAACAAAAATAAAGAGAATAAATAATTTAATCGATGAGCCCGCCCCGGAGCGAACCGGGCTCGAAAGTACCCGTATTACAAGCGGCGTTGCCTCGCTGAACCCGTAAAGACTCGGACGATATTTGTAAATATCCACGTTCATTGTCTTACTATAGTGTCTGGTGTTGACGGTTGCGAAACGGCCTGGGCGATGTGTTGCATGAGGTAAGCTCCGGAGCGGGGATTACCTGCGCTGTCAAGCAGGCGTCGCTCTAAATTCGCGATAATTTTTTTCCCCTTTTCGCTCCAAGATCCGCCAGTTTCTACCGCAAAAGGTATGAAAATGTATTAAGACAACTCAGCATACTTAGAGTGTTTGATTTTTGCGGTAGATTCTGCAGCGGACCCTGCCTTCCGGCTTGTGTGGGGTGAGTGAAAAGCAGCAGAGGTACTTACGCATGTCACGTCCCAAAGTAGACACCTACCTCTTTCCCACGATGTTAAGGTGAGCCCATAGGGGCGTTTACCGTCCGTGCGACTAAGTCGGGGGCTCAAGAACACAAGGTAAGTTTGCCGACACCAGAGCTCTGCAGATAATATCGTTTAGATTACGATGACTGGGAAACCTGCTGACTGCAGATAGTGAACTATTTTCACTTTTTACTGCTACTTCTCTGCTGTCAGCATTATTGCTGCGCTGGTCTCGAGAACTTTGAGGGCGTGACCTTAGAAAATATCTTTTGTTTACTTCTTTTATAAAGTTCCCATGAGGAGCTAGGGAAAAAAATGTCCACACTTTACAGAGCCCTGCTTGCAGAGGTAAGGAGATTTTTACATTCCGAGGCCAGTTATTAGGAGTCCACCGTTCGCGACCAAGCTCCCCTTTGATCACACATCCCTCGGCACGGTTGGTCACACCTTGGATTGATTAGGTTAGGGTTTGGGACCGTTAGTTGAGGGATGGAAGGTTTTTAAGATAGTCAGGTTATTTTAAAATGTACTTCTTTAATATAAGGGTTTGTTCTACCCTCCCCGAAAGCCCCTCCACTTCGTCAAGGTGGCCCCGCCGACCAAATGGTACCAATAAGTAGGGATGACTCGCGATGATGGCAATCGTCCAGATGGATTAACCCTCGTCCCTTGGGAGCGGGTGTTGCCCCTTATCGCCTCGGGGCGATAGTGGCAGCAACGTTGCTGGTGACAATTTAAGAGGGCTGGCCCATAAATTTAGTTTAGATTTTAATTAAGTATTTAATGCAGATTTTAATTATTTAGATTTTAAATTTAATTTTTAGGATAATTTTAATTAAATATTGTTTTTTGAAATAAATATCAGTTTCTGAGTACAAGTGGTACTCAGAAACTGATATTTATTTCAACTTGAATGTACTTTTTAATTTCTTGCATTTATTATGCAATTATTAATTACATTTTGCTAAGTCCACATATATTGTACTAAGCCAAATTTAAACTATCGACAGATAATGCCCAATCTGTCTTGAATCTTGCACACTGGCACAGATGTGGCACTTTTTCAGACAAAATACACGCTGACTTTTCATAGGTTTAGGAAGAAAATTTGTCGTTTAGTAAATAAATACTCTATCCATAACGTAATCAAATTTGTGTATGACATAAGATTAAAAAGTTGCGTTAAAGATTTTCGATCGAGACCACGTAGTTACGCTGGTTCCCTTTCCATAATCATACAAATTTAAGCCATAATATAACATGGCATAACTACTGTTTTTTGGCATAATCGTTTTTAAGCATAACAGTTTACGCATAATTATTTTAAGCATAATGTATGTAAGCATTATGATGTTTAGGCATTATAAAGCGTACATAAATGTATTCAACCATAATGGTATCAAATCATAATTTATTAAGGCATAAAAATTTTTTAGGCATAGACTTTCTTTATCCATATTTCTCTTAAAATATTAATCACTCATACACATTCCCTACACCCCTTCTGCCCATAAATTGTTCCGGATGGTCATAAAAAAATAGCCTCAACCTAAGATCTCTTCTGTTCAGTTGTTTTCGGGTGATCATATTTTTTTTGCATTATGATTAAAAATAAACTTGATTTTGTTTCTGTTATCCCTAAAAAATGATGAATACTATTAATCTTATAGTTATTATGCGTACGAAGATTATGCGAATAAAAATTATGCCAAAACAAATTAGCCTAAAAGTTAATTATGCCGAAATTACCAGAATGCCAAAAAACAATTATGCCGAAGAACCATTGCCAAAATATTTTATGCCAAAACCGTATGCCAAATAATAATTAGGACAAAACAAATTATGCGAAGAAAAAGGATTTCGTAGATCCGATGATGATGAACTCCGATGACCTCCGGCCAACCGGCCAGCGGCGACTGGCTACAGCTACTCATTGATCTTACGATTTTACTTTGGAGTTTAAGTCAGCATGTTTTGTTCCTGAATTTTTATTTTGGCTAGCAATTAGGTCTTCGGTATTACTAAAGATCCTTATGAAGTGGCCTTCGGCTCCGAAACCATTGAAAAATCAACGTGTATTAAGTTTAGTTTGTGGACATGACAAAATTAAATACGACTCAATAATATTTGTGTATGTGGTAGGTGTGAACAAGCCCGGTAATATTCATGATGGTGGAGGTCTTATAAGATTTAAGATGCCTTCTCTTACTGGTTGCATTACCGAACATGAGCAACTCCGTGACGCTGCAGGAAAATTAGTAAGAAATATTAATATGTTTAATTAATAAACTAACTTCGAAAAAGGTGTTAGACAGGGATGTGTAGCGTCGCCTTGACTGTTCAACTTATTCATGGACAGTTGTTTGACAGATTTAAAAGATGATGAATGTGGTGTAAAACATTCATCATCTTTCAAAGTGTGAAATTGGCGGTGAGAAATGCGAGCGCTGAGGAGTTTGTGTGGTGTGACTTTGAAAGATCGAATACGGAATGATGCCATAAGGGAGCGGTATGGAGTAAAAGAGGATGTTGTGACAAAAATAGAGAAAGGGATGTTAAGGTGGTTTGCGCATTTAGAAAGGATGGATGAAAAGAGATTGACGAAAAATATTTATATGACAAATGTGAAGGGAACAGTAGGAAAAGGTCAGCCTCGGAGAACTTTCTGCGACCAAATTGCAGACGTTCTAAAAAAAAGGAGAGGTAAAAAGTACCCGTAATCGAAGGGCATGTATGAAGAGATTGATGAGTTTAGATGAAGCAAAAGAGGTTTGTCAGGATCGTAGCAAGTGGAGGTCCATAGTCTCTGCCTACCCCTGCGGGAAACAGGCGTGATATTATGTATGTATGTATGTATTAATAAACTAGCTGTGCCAGCGGGCTCCGCTCCCCGTGGAAATTTCGGCATAAAAACAATAATATAGTGTAACTAACACGACGTTGTTATCATAATGTAGCTACATCTGTTAGTACGGGGTTCTTCTTTAACCTTATATTTCTGTGTCTTTCAAAACATGACCTTCAACTACACACACAGACAGACCGGCATACGTTAGCGTCAAACTTATAACACCCCTCTTGTTTGTCGAAAGTTACAAATTACTAATACAGTGTTTTTTTCTTCAGCAGATCTGAAAAAACTTCTATGTAAAAACTTAGAAAGGGTTGGTACAACCTACAAAAAAAAAACAAAACTATAAAAAAACGCTGCCACATTTATTCCGTTCTAATACCACTATTTTATTTTATTCCGGACGTTCTCGAGGCATAAACTTAGCTTTAGAGAAGTGCGTTTTTTTACAGACAAAAGTTTTATAGAAATTCGTTATACAGATTTTTTTTCTAAAATTACGAGTATCATTTTATTAAATTATAAATACTTAGAATACTCAGTATGAAGAATTTTTAAAAATAGTTTTTTGTTACACAGAAAATCAATACTCAATATATTTATTATAAAGAATTTTATTATATTTACTTTTTCGATTTTTATAATATCATAATATCAAATCAAATATTTTTATTTTTAATATGTTTAGTTAATATAAAACTTATAACCTAACGAACCCAACCTACAATTCACGGCAAAGTTGTTTTTGTGTCTGTGGTAATTTCACCCTAAGGCGCAGGATACACTAAAAAGACGTAAGACGCGGACGGGGCGCAGACATATGTCTGTTCCGCGACGGCAAGCGATGGTTTCATAGAAAATGTATAGAAACGTCGCGTCGCAGAACACACTGAAAGGAGGGCAAGGACGGGGCGCCCGTCTTTTCTGTGTATCCAGCGCATAAGCTTGAGTCCCTCGCGCGCTTCGGAAACCTAACGAACCTAACCTACACCCCACGGCAAAGTTGTTTAATGTTTACATTTTCAGTAAAATAAAATTCCGTGAAGGAATGAACCAAAAAAACAATATTCTTTAAAAATTGTTCAAGTGTTTAATTAGTTTGATTAATAAAAATATAAGATTATAAAATTTATTGAACTGTGTGTCCATAAATTATGTTTCATTCAAGTAAACAGTCTTTAAAACAATAATATTCTACTAATATTATAAATGCGAAAGTGAGTTTGTACATTTGTTTGTTTGTTTGGTACCTCTTCAAGCTTAAACTACTGAACCGATTTAAATGAAATTTGGTACGGATATAGTTTGAGACTTGGGGAAGAACATAGGGTACTCTTTATCCCCTAATTCCTACGGGGAGCGAAGCCCACAGGCACAGCTAGTTAGAAATAAAAATACAAGAAATAAAAATAATTAAAAAAATATTCTATGAAACATTTTCTGCAAATCGAAATTTTATGAAATTTCTGTCTGTAAAACAAGGGGCACCCTCAGCTTTGCATTTGTGTGAGTGAGCGCCAAAAGTAGTCAATCCAAAAATTACTTAAAAATAAAATCAATGTTTTACTAGAAAGAAATTTACATTTCTACTACTACCTATTTTATAATAAATGTAAATATTTATCCACACTTTAATTCTATCTTCACATATTTATTTGATTGACAGACGTTCTCAATCCGTATTCGATTATTTTATTTAAAAATACATTTTGAAAATACTTCAAAACGGCTCCTCGCACATTGTGAGTTTGATTTTTAGGGTTCCGTAGTCAAATGGCAAAAACGGAACCCTTATAGATTCGTCATATCTGTCTGTCCGTCCGTATGTCACAGCCAGTTTTTTTCCGAAACTATAAAAACTATAGTGTTGAAACTTGGTAAGTAGATGTATTCTGTGAACCGCATTAAGATTTTCACACAAAAATAAAAAAAAAACATGATTTTGGGGGTTCCCCATACCTAGAACTGAAATTCAAAAATTTATTTTTCATCAAACCCATACATGTGGGTTATCTTTAGATAGGTCTTAAGAATGATATTGAGGTTTCTTATATCATTTATTTCGAAACTGAATAGTTTGCGCGGGAGACACTTCAAAAGTGGAAAAATGTGTGTCCTCTCCTGTAATTTCTAGAAATAAGGGAATAATAATACTAGAAAAAATATAAGATGTTCATTACCATGCAAACTACCCGCGAAAATTGGTTTTAAGGGGACGCACCGTAAAAATGGGCATTTTCTATTTCTTATTTCTCAGCGAATATCAGAAATTGAGAACTGATACTTGCGAATAGCATACTAGAACGCTTTTCTAGCATAATTGTGGTTGTGGATACATGATTAGTTAATTTTTGTAACACAAACTTACTCGTCAAAAACACCTCTACCAAAACATATATGGTCTAATTTCTCACAAACGAGAGGGACTTCAGCTTCGAATCTTTTTATGCAGATCAGTAATTATGTAATTTTCAAAATTGTGGTCCAAATTTTTTTTTGTTGCTTTAGTTTTAATTTTAGAGCAATTTTTCTATAATCGATCAGTTTTGCGTGGCTTTAGATTTCAGTCATATAAGCCCTTTTACCTTCCTGAAAATTATTGTAATTGCCGTCTCGCTTTTTCGCGAGTGTATTTAAATAAACTGTTCTTGTTGCACAGATTTTTGACAGTTATACATCAAATTGTCAGATGGCCGATGGGCCTCACGAAGCAAGGACGCGTCGCTCTTCACAAAAAAAATGACATTTAATTTCGTAAAATTATTGTCACAGTGTAAAATAATATCACGAATATATATGGGTCGAACAGTCTGTAAACAAACGTGCGAGTAACTTTCTTACACTGTGTCACTTGTCATAATGTCAAAGGAAGTGTCAAAGTATAGCGTGGCATAGATTGATTACCTGACAGACATGGTCGGCATAGATTTTTTTTTCATACAAGTACCGTACATACAATATCGATTTATAATATTTTAGTTTTATTTAATTACCAGTTTTGTGGCAATAAATTAATTTTATAATAGCCAAAGAAACTTATCTATAGATACTCTTCGGATTTATTTACTTTTAGATTTCGAGAAATATACACGTACATACTGTACCACTGACTGACTGGCTGACTGATTGATATGGTTGTTTGACCTGCGCCGTGCTGATAGCCTTAAGGAGTGAAGCTCACTTGCTTGGTGGGGGAGCAGAGAGGGGGGGGGCTTTCTGCTTATCCCTCTAAACAAGCAACCAAGTGAAGCTTGAGGCCTAAGGCAGAGGTCACCTACGAGGCCGTAGGCCGAGCCACTTCCACCACGTGCTTTGTCGTTCTTTTTTTGCAAACCAAGATGGCCGCCGAAAGCGTTTTTTTGGAATCCAGGATGGCGTCTGGGCTTTAGAAAATTAAACTTTTTTCGTTAGTAACGTCTCACTGGGACTTTGTAGGAGTCTGATTTTTGCATTAGGGTGTAAAGCACCCTGCGGAACTCGAAACTGGATTCAGATTTTGGATCCAAAATTGCCGCCCACATATTTTTCTTGTTTTCTTAAGTAACTGGAGCTTTTATCCATTTTATGAACTGGAAAAATATCTTAGCCTACCTCAACAGCTGCACGAAAAACCGCGGGCTGATTGCAGCTTGCGTAAGGCCGAAAGAGCTAGTACATTTGTTAAAATTGATGTAAAATATCGATGAATAAGTATAAAATATCGTTAGTCTATATACTATATATGTGGCCTTAAAAAAACCATAACAATATCGATAGGACTATTGATAATATTGATTACTGATAGTTTACAATAATATCGATGACAAGTAAAACTATCGACAGTTTTTAGGGTACCGTTTTAAACAAGGAACCCTTATAGTTTCATCATGTCTGTCTGTTTGTCTGTCATCCGAAGTTTTAGTTATAAGTACTAAAAAAGCTATAATTTGGCATGGGTATATTAATCATGCCAAAAAACAGTGAAGTAAAATAGGGGAAATCTTATACCTTTATACGAGCAATTCTTGTATATGTATTTATCTATGACTATTCTTGAAAACGGCTCTAACGATTTCGCTGAAAATTGGTATATGGGGGTTTTTAGGGGTAAACAATCGATCTAGATTAGTCTTATGTTTGGGAAAACGCGTGTTTTCGAGTTTCTTTTTACGGAGAATATGGTCGCTAATTTCGTCGCGCCGGCCGCCATCCGCTTAGCTCAGCGGTTAAGGATACTGACTGCTAGAAAGAGTGTTACGGGTTCGAATCCCACTCGGTGACTTACTTTTTTATTTTTTTATGTTCAAGTTTATATATAATTTTTTATTTCGTACTGTTTTTAGACAAGTTTTAAAAAATATAGTTAATGTTTGAGATGAAACCGACCGAGCAAAACTCGGTCACCCAGGTGCTATAATATTGTAGCTCCCATAAAAGTTTTTTTTCGACTAACCCATCGTGTAGGGTATCGTTAAATAGGTCTTTCAAAATATTTTGAGCTTGTTAACACCATTTTTTATTAAAGAATCCGTTTCTAGAATATTTGTATTTAATAAAAGTTAAAATAAAACTATCAAACCTAATAAGGGTTAACGATTTCAAAAAAAATCATAAAATGAAAATAAAATAAGTTTTTAGACGTTTTTGGTGGCGTAGACTTGGCTTGGCCGGACGATTTTACCATTTGGGTACGGAACCCTGAAAAGATAAAAGATCTAGTTTAATTTAAAAAAAGGTAAAAATAAAGGACGGAATCACCCTTTCTTGGCACTTGTTTAAAATTTTGCCCATCGTTTACAGTAGCACAACTGTACTATAGACAAATCTGAATACATAAGATGGTTCTCCTAGCATTTACACTACATAGACACTCCGCAAATTCGATGTCAGTTTAAAATAAATGTAGTGCCCACAGTAGTGCCAATATACAACTATGGAAATGCCAATTTTTTTTAGTTTTTGGTTGTGATTTTTATTTGATTATAGTTAGTGGTCTAGTATAGCCTGTGGTTCAATTTATTACGGGTACGTCCCTTCCATGCTGTATATTATCTAATTATTTTTTCAACACACTTGCTCGTAAAGTGGCTCTAATTTCATCGGTTTTAGATATATAAAGTAGGTCATAAAACATGCATAAACATATTAAAAATTACTAAAAACGGCCACTTTTGACACTTTTTGTAAAGGTTTCTAAAGCTGATAGTATTTCAATGACTTTCGAGGTTGTAATGAAACTTAAGGATACTAGCTTAAAAGTTGTGCGAGGATTTCTGATAATCTCACTTACAGAAAGATAAATTATTTTTTCTGTATTTTCAAGGTCGCTAGCGCTGGTAGCAGCCTTAAAATAAAAATCAGTTTAGATATAAGTGTATTGAAAAACGTCGTGCGATATACGTGTGTGTGTATATTAGTTAAAACACTTTCAGCTCTATTACGCCCTCGCTTTCGGCTCGGGCTGGAAAATCATCACACACAAAACTTATATCATAACGTACAACTATTTTGCAATTTTAAAAATATTACTTACTTTAATATAAATAATTGAATAATGCAGCTCTTTTGATATAGTTACTTATTTACCCCTTAGTAATTTAGTACATACATGCTGACTTTTCATTGGTTTTGGAAAAAAATCTATTGTAAATAAATTCCTCTATCCATATACTTAATTCAAATTTGTGTATGACATAAGATAAAAAAATCGAGAGCACGTAGTTACGCCCGATCAAAAACTACCACATGACCTCGATGATATCCGGCCGGCCGGACGGAGGCGGTGCCTGGTGGTACTACTAATTGATCTCACGATTTTACTTTGTTTTTGAATTTTTATTTCGACTAGCTAATTAGTTTTACTAACGACCCTTATAAAGTGGCCCTTAGCTTCAAAAACAATGAAAAATCACTGTGTATATTTTAAAATTAAATAAACTATTTTTGTTTTTTTCTAAAGGCTGACCGGTAGACAAAGCATCAGCATTAAGTCCTTGTACGGACATGACCTTATTCAATTCTTTACAAAAACATAAACATATTAGATTTATTTCATTACGTTATGTCTTCCATACTGTAACCTCTATATATTTTTAACTCTATTTGCATTGCGTTTAAACATTACTACAAACCTAGCGGAAAAGAACGGTCAACTTTTGAATCAATTTTGACAGATTTTGAAAAATAAAAGCGTAGAGCCAAGCCTTAACGAGATCTAGTAAGTAGTTTTATTTTTAATACGTCATAAATCATAAATCGCAAATTACCTGTCATTCAATCAATTCAAATAGAAAAATTAATAAAAAAACATACTACAAGACTTATATTATGTTACTTGCTGCTACGGAATCCTTCATGGGCGAGTGCGACTCACACTTGGCCGCTTATTTTAAGGCTACAAGCAAAACTTTTTTTCACGCTTCTATTACTTTCCTTACTTATTTTTCAAATAATTTAACATCAGAAGAACTAAACTCATAACTGACTAACAACCTAACTAACCAACTCAATGAAGTATCTTTTAATGATATAACTACAGATCTTGACGATATAAGATGTTTACTATTAATTGACAATTGCATTTTATCCTATCCAAATCGAAATACTAAAACTCAAACATACATTATTCAATTGGATGATTACTTGAAATGACTAATCATTTTTATCTAGATAGACCAATCTAGATAAAAATGATTAGTCATTTCAAGTAATCATCCAATTACTATTTGAGAAACAATTAATACATATTATAATAAAATTAAAGAACTAGGAACTAATTATGAAATCGTAGAAAAAAACAATTCCAATAACACCTCAACTTACCACTCCAGTAACCTATTAATAAGCCGCCAAACTCAAACCTTTTATAATTTACCTTTACGGATCAGAAGGTTTCGGAAGCTAAATGACCACTAACAGAAAAACTTTCTCATCTCTGTAATACCACAAAATAATGACCACAAATTTCATTTATCGATAAACATTTCAAGGCAGCTTTAAACTAAAGATCTAATATAGTCAACCTTTAATATTCGACACTTTTCCGCTGGGGACATACACACTAATTAAATACTTCATTATCAAACTAGTCGTTGTTAAAAAATTACCGAGTAGCATCATTACGAAATCAAACGACACTTTCGTACAAGGGACCGCCGATAAAGCGTTTTTTTGGCAAACAAATTCGCTGTGAACTGATTTATGTAGAACTTTGACATGGTGAACGATTTTTTGGCAAACTGTTCATCGGCGAGGAATTTTTTCATAGTACCAACCAAATACCAAGCGTGAAAGGGTAAACCTTATATTCGGAGTTGAGTAATTCGGAATTTAATTCGGAGTTCGGGCTTTTGAATGCCATCGTATTCTTGGGCAAGCATTGCACCAATGCCGTATGATGAAGCATCGCAATGAACTAAGAATGGTTTTGTAAAATCTGGACAAGCAAGAACGGGAGTACTGACAAGTGCTTGCTTTATAGCATTAAAGGCATTTTCAGCTTCTGAAGACTAATTAAAAGGGGAGCTTTTTACTGGTTAAAGTAAGTTTGGAAAGAGGAGCTGCAAGTGTGCTAAGATACGGTATAAAACGTCGGTACCAGCTTACGGTGCCGGGAAATCTTTTGACATCTTTAGCCGATTTAGGAGGCTGGATGTCAAGAATAGCTTTCACTTTTTTGGTATCCGTATGAAGACCTTGTTTATCCTTGTTTGACCTTGTGTATAACGTAACCAAGATATTTTAATTCATTACGGAATAATAAGCATTTAGGAAAGTTAATGTTATGTTTGCTTGTGTTTATTTTTTATTAATTTTATTGAGAAGTTCGATATGTTGATTAAACGTTGCTGTAGCGATGACAATATCATGCAAATAGCAGAAAACGGAGTTATCTAACATTATGTTAGATAAAAGATTATCGATAAATCTCTGTTGCATAGCTGGAGCGTTAGTTTAACAATAGGGTATAACTTTAAACTAAAACATTCCTTTTTCTCGGAACGTAAAAGCTGTGTGTCGGTCTTCTTTTCTTAAAGGAATTTCCCAAAAAGCTTTTGCATTATCAATCGAAGATAAGTATTTAGAGTCTTTCAAGTTAATCTTTTTTTGGTCTTTACGTATGAAATTGGCATTATGTCGTACTGGCCACTTAAATCACAAAGGAGATGGCTAAATAGAAGTATGGGCGACTGCCCTAGCAATGTACAAACATGGCTCCTAGTGTATCGTAATGCTGAATAGCTGTATATTAATATTTCATGTAAAAAAAGTTTCAGGAACTTTTGAAACGACAACAATCTATATCTATCTATACATATAATAAAACAGTAAAAAAAGTGTGTCTGTACATTAAATATATTTCCAAAAAAAAAATTGGGGGCGATGGAGACGTCGTAATAGAGTAAGAATTTAAAAAAAAATGTCTGCCTGTTTGTCTGTTTGTCTGTTTGTCTGTTTGTCTGTTTGTCTGTTTGTCTGTTTGTCTGTTTGTCTGTTTGTCTGTATGTCTGTTTGTCTGTTTGTACACGCTAATCTCCGGAAATACTAGACGGATTCGAATGAAACTTTTTTGTTATATAGCTATTAAGCCTGGGCAACATATAGGGTATTAATGATTTAGGAAAATGGAACGCCTGATGCAGAAGCATGATGGTCCAGCTAAACTATAAGAGATATAAAAATGCCGCCTTAGTAAAAGTTGTTCAGCCTGATGAGCATTTTCCAGAGACATAAAGTCCACGCGAACGAAGTCGCGGGCTTCGGCTAGTTTTAAAAATAAAATCATTGAAATCCCTTCCCCGATCGATTGGTTACAAACGCTTTTGCTAAGTTTTTATCATAATAGATAGGCAGGCAAGTCAGTGTAGAATAGCTAAAGGTCAGTAGGCAGGCGATCACACACAATAGTCTGATAAACAAACAAGTACTTTGAAAACTTGAAAACGCAACAGACGCAACGGTACAACGAACACCAGTGTTGCCAGATTACCCGCATATTATCGATTATTTATCGATTTTATTTTTAAATTATTTATAAAATCTACTATATTCTCGGTCAAAGGGTCTCGTGCAAGAAAGTCTCGTTGGCTTCGCACGGGTGGCGGGTATGCTCTCGTCGAGAGTCTTCTCGGCCGAACCTAAAGGCGAGCGTGTGCCGCTGGCATTACAATGTTTAAAGTGATTTTTTAACGGTAATGTAGTAGGTATTTGTATTTGTCTATTAGTTCACCAACAGTTTGGGTAACATTCATTTTTACAATATTACCATGTTTAATACAACTTGCATTATAGTTCGGTAAGGCGAGTAAACCTTTAACACTCTCACTGCCAAGTTAAAAGACACAATAGAAAATCTATTGTTTGGGTACCGCCAGCGGACCCCATTGGCAGGGGTACCTATGATTAATCATTTCGATTATAGTTAAATTCAATAATCGTTTGGCTTACATAGGTAACAAATAGAAACTCCTATCTGGCAACACTTAGGTAGAAGTCAATGGAGGAAATGAGGAAACTCAAATAAAAAACTTATAATTGCGTATTATTTTACCGAAGTTCTAGAGTAAAAATGAAAACATAAGAATTCATTAATGAATATTTCGGTTTTACAGGATACTACAAAATCTTTATACATTCTTAGGGCAGTCGTTTAGCCATCTCCTTTCTCCTTGTTGGTTTAAGAATTCCAAATTCAAATTTATACAGCTATTTTCAATGTATTTAATTTCGTAAATCGTATTTTTTTTTTCTTTTGATTTTTTTTCTGATTGCGGCGCTTAGTTTACAAAATGGAAAACTTGAAATATCTCGTTATTTACGAGTACGAGTTCCACCGTGGCACCAGTGCTGCGGAAACGGCTCGAAGGGTTCATGGCGGTTGTGTTGCAAAAGAATAAACAGTGCGTTTTTGGTTCTGGAAATTTCGACCTGCAAAACAAGCCCATTGGACGGCAGGAGATACCAAGGATGACAAAAATGAATTGAAGGCTATTGTGGAAGCGGATCCATCGCAAACCTCGTCCGAGTTAGCTGCAAGCTGCGGTGTTAGTGATGAAACTTTTTTAATCCACTTGAAGTAATTTGGGAAGATTAAAAAGCTTAAAAGGTGCACAATAATGAAGGGTTTCTTAATCGAATTATTACCTGTGATGAATTCTCAACGATAATCGGAAATGCTCATCGCAATGGCTGGATCCTGGCAAGCCAGCCAAATCCTGCCCCAAGCGAAAATTTACACAAAAAAGTTACTTGTGAGCGTTTCGTGGACTAGTGCCGGTGTCGTTAACTACAGTTTTCTCAAATCAGGCCTGAAAATTACGGTAGAGGTCTATTTCCAGCAATTGCAAACCATGATGGATAAGCTAGCTGCTAAACAACCGAGGCTGGTCAATCGCTCTACGCCACTGCTACTTCACGACAACGCTAGAGCACACACTGCACAACAGACGGCTACCAAATTAGCAGAGCTTCAATTGGAATGTCTAAGACATCCACCGTACTCCCCAGACATTGCTCCAACAGATTACCAGGTTTTTTGATATTTGAATAACTTCTTGCAAGAGAAAAAATTCAACTCCGATGGGGCACTCAAAACCACCTTTAAAGATTTTATTGATTCCCGTCCGAACAATTTTTTAGTAAAGGGATCAATGAACTTACCTATGAGATAGCAAAAGTGCATAGATAACAATGGTTCATACTTTGATTAAATAAATACAAAACGCCAATTTCATATGTAAGGACCTAATTACAGGGTTAAGCCATGGGCTTTCGAAAGGTTCAATAACATTTAACAAAGTCACAACCATCGAGAGTGTTTCCAGCAGGGTAATATACCTGATACTCAGAGTATCTAAAAGATATTCGCTGAAGGTTATACAGGTATATATGCCAACTGGGGATCACTCCGATGAAGAGGTGGATGAAGTGTATGAGGACATCAGTAGGGCCATACATACTTCTGAAACCTATTTTACGGTTGTTATGGGGGATTTTAACACAAAACTGGGTAAGCGAGGCGTTGGAGAGTTTAGGCTGGGAAACTTCGGATACAGAGTGCGAAATAACAGGGGTCGTAGGCTGGCTGATTATTTGGAGCAAGAGGGACTCTTTGCGATGAACTCTTTCTTTAAGAAGCCGCCGCAAAGAAAGTGGACCTGGTTGGGTCCAGCAAAAAAGAACCAGCCCCCTGTTAAGAACGAAATCGACTTCATCCTAACGACAAAGAGACGAATATTCAACGATGTCTCAGTGATCACTCGAGTCAAAATAGGGAGTGATCACCGAATATTAAGAGGCATCGTGAATATTGATCTCAAAGTCGAAAGGTAGCGGCTGATGAAGTCGACGCTCCGACCGTCGCAAGTCCAAATTGAGAACTCCGAGGGCTTTCAGCTTGAACTGTCGAATCGCTTCGAAGGCCTTCAGGATTGCGTTACAGTGGACGAGCTAAACCAAGGGTTTATACAAGCTGTTCAAGCGGTTGGATCAAAAGTATTCAGGTCCAGCCCCAAACGAAAGCCTCAAAAAATCTCTGCTCGGACCCTAGACTTAATGGCAGAGCGACGATCAAGGCCGCTGCAGACCTCCGAAGATGCTGAATCATATCGCCAGCTCAACAGACGTATACAAAAGTCCTTGCGACACGACATTCGCTCCTTTAATACTGAGTGTATTAAGGAGACGATAGAGCAAAATAAAGGCTCCAAAGTGTTCGCAAGAGCTATGTCGGTTGGGCAAAGCCGATTGATGAAGCTGAAGACGGAGGACGGCGGCGTGGTGTCGACAAAGGAAGGGGTTCTGGCGGAGATCGAGAGGTTTTATGGACAGCTGTATACCTCAGTTTCACAACCCAGGAAACAAATGGCTAAAGACCCAAGAGCCAAACTAATCTGACACTATACCGAAGATATCCCGGATATCAGCCTGTACAGCTTAAAAACAACAAGGCGCCGGGCGAGGATGGAATCACAGCAGAGCTTCTGAAAGCGGGCGGAACGCCGGTACTGAAAGTCCTTCAGAGGCTCTTTAATTCCGTTCTGCTCGAGGGCGTAACGCCAGAAGCGTGGAACAGGGGCGTGGTGGTCTTGTTCTTCAAAAAGGGAGATAACACCCTATTGAAGAACTATAGGCCTATCACGCTTCTGAGTCATGTATATAAGTTGTTTTCGAGGGTCGTCACGAATCGTCTTGCGAACAGGTTTGATGCCTTCCAGCCTCCCGAACAAGCTGGTTTCCGTAAAGGCTTTAGCACCATAGACCACATTCATACGCTACGGCAGGTTATAGAGAAGACGAGGGAGTATAACCGGCCGTTATGCTTGGGGTTCGTGGACTATGAAAAAGCCTTCGATTCGATCGAAACATGGGCCGTGCTTCAGTCTCTCCAGCGATGCCGTATTGACTATCGGTATATCGAAGTGTTGAAGTGCGTATACAGTAACGCCACTATGTCAGTCCGACTACAGGAGCAGTGCACGAGGGCAATTCCACTGCATAGAGGTGTAATACAGGGAGACGTTATATCTCCGAAATTGTTCACCGTTGCACTGGAAAATGCCTTCAAGCTTCTGGAATGGGAAGGATTTGGCATCAACATCAATGGCGAGTATATCACTCACCTTCGATTTGCCGACGATATCGTTGTCATGGCAGAATCGATGGAAGACCTAAGTACTATGCTCGGAGACCTAAATCGAGTTTCCCAACAAGTGGGCCTTAAAATGAACATGGACAAAACGAAAGTAATGTCGCATGTCCATGTTGCGCCCCTACCTGTTTGTGATTGGAGCTCCACCCTCGAAGTTGTAGACCAGTATATCTACCTGGGTCAATTGATCCAGGTAGGAAGTTCCAGCTTCGAGGAAGAGGTCAAAAATCAAAAGAAAAAAAAAACGATTAACGAAATTAAATACATTGAAAATAGCTGTATAAATTTGAATTTGGAATTCTTAAACCAACAAGGAGAAATTTGTGATTTAAGTGGCCAGTACGACATAATGCCAATTTCATACGTAAAGACCTAATATTACCCCAAAAAAAGATTAACTTGAAAGACTCTAAATACTTATCTTCGATTGATAATGCAAAAGCTTTTTGGGAAATTCCTTTAAGAAAAGAAGACCGACACACAGCTTTTACGTTCCAAAAAAAAGGAATGTTTTAGTTTAAAGTTATACCCTATTGTTAAACTAACGCTCCAGCTATGCAACAGAGATTTATCGATAATCTTTTATCTAACATAATGTTAGATAACTCCGTTTTCTGCTATTTGCATGATATTGTCATCGCTACAGCAACGTTTAATCAACATATCGAACTTCTCAATAAAATTAATAAAAAATAAACACAATCAAACATAACATTAACTTTCCTAAATGCTTATTATTCCGTAATGAATTAAAATATCTTGGTTACGTTATACACAAGGTCAAACAAGGATAAACAAGGTCTTCATACGGATACCAAAAAAGTGAAAGCTATTCTTGACATCCAGCCTCCTAAATCGGCTAAAGATGTCAAAAGATTTCCCGGCACCGTAAGCTGGTACCGACGTTTTATAC
Organism: Acrobasis consociella; assembly: GCA_963555685.1. Lineage (NCBI taxonomy): Eukaryota > Metazoa > Arthropoda > Insecta > Lepidoptera > Pyralidae > Acrobasis > Acrobasis consociella. The sequence continues at coordinate 8,040,349 of OY743127.1, forward strand.
CGTATCTTAGCACACTTGCAGCTCCTCTTACCAAACTTACTTTAACCAGTAAAAAGCTCCCATTTTAATTAGTCTTCAGAAGCTGAAAATGCCTTTAATGCTATGAAGCAAGCACTTGTCAGTACTCCCGTTCTTGCTTGTCCAGATTTTACAAAACCATTCTTAGTTCATTGCGATGCTTCATCATATGGCATTGGTGCAATGCTTGCCCAAGAATACGATGGCATTCAAAAGCCCGAACTCCGAATTAAATTCCGAATTACTCAACTCCGAATATAAGGTTTACCCTTCCACGCTTGGTATTTGGTTGGTACTACGAAAATATTCCTCGCCGATGAACAGTTTGCCAAAAAATCGTTCACCATGTCAAAGTTCTACATTAATCGGTTCACAGCGAATTTGTTTTATATCGTATGTAATATATCAAATATAATGTAATGTAATATGTATTATATCAAAAAAACGCTTTATCGGCGGTCCCTTGTACGAAACTGTCGTTTGATTTCGTAGTGATGCTACTGTGTAATTTTTTAACAACGGCTAGTTTGATAATGAAGTATTTAATTAGTGTGTATGTCCCCAGCGGAAAAGTGTCGAATATTAAAGGTTTACTATAATAGATCTTTAGTTTAAAGCTGCCTTGAAATGTTTATCGATAAATGAAATTTGTATATTCAGTAATTTTTGAGAAATCTGCCAAAAAGATATTCCGCCAGGGAAACGTTTTTCTGACGGAATTTTGTCAGGGATCCAGAATTCAATTAGCTGAGCAATTAATGTATCATGAGAGACAAATGTTTATGTATAAATGAATTTTGTATGTAGTACATAGGCCTCCGAATTTATTGAAAATTCCGCTGGGGAAATGTTTGGCCTTTTGCTGGATCTCACAAAAGATTTTTTTACACACATTGCTATTCATTGTTTATAACGTCTGTAAATACAAAATCCACAAAAACACAACCATTTACCAATAATAAATATAAACATTAAAGTAGGTATTTTGGTTCTAGTGTCTTAAGGGACATAGGGAAAAGTTTTGAGTGTCGATTTATATACTAAAACTTCCTCCAACATCTGGGAAAATACGATTGTAATAGAGTAAGTATTAAAAAAGATACAACAAAAAATAATGTCCCACTGACATCATGGTTTTAAATCGGTCTATGTGACAAGTTTGAACTAATTCCAATCTTTAATGTGTTAATTCAACTATCCATATTCCAAAAATTTGCTTAATCCAATTGGTAATAAAGGAAATATAGTAAAAAAACCAGCGACACTTAAAACTTTGTTATAAACCGACCAATTTCGGATGACTATGAAAAAGCGACTGCTTCATATAAATTGCTGTCATTCCAAACACTACAATGTAATACCACTATAAATGTGGTACAAGTCTTAGTAACAGTAAAAATCTATAAATTGTTTGTAGTTATTTGTGTTATTCCTTACTAGAAGGAGACTTTATACCTCTCTTTCACCAGCCGTTAAGCAGCAATGTTTGTGTTTTGATTGAACGTTGAGGGTAGTGAGTGTAATTATAATTGGGCAATCAACTAAAATATATAAAAGTGTTAATGGTGTCTTTAATCGAAAATATAGACAATTTTAAGAAAGTAAATTGAATAACAAAAAAATCTACGTGTTATCAGGATTTTTTTATTTAATTTTTAACATTACACCGGAAGTGACGACACACATCAATCGATATTTTCATTTTTCTCATGCCTACAGTAAAAAAAAAACAATGACATCTGTCAACTGTCAATGTCTACTGTTTAAATTACCGTCGTTATGTTGGTTGTTGTCAAGTTTTTGTGTTGGTAGATGACAGTGACAGTGACAGTGACATATCGTCTGTACTGTATGACGTCGTAGTACCTTAACATTCATTCCTACTTCAAACAAATCTACTAGCCTCAAGCGTTCGTCCCATCCCCACTCGACTTTAAACCTTATTCACGTAAATTAAAATCTATCTGTTACTATTTGCAGCGGGGTCTCCGACCTTGCGGCTCGTAGGTATCAGTAAGCGCGCACCACACGATTTGTTTTGATACTTTGAATAGCATTAATTGCAGTGTTATTATGTTACCGTACAAAATATCGGTTATGTGAGTATGTTAATAAGTTAAATTATTACACATGTATACTAAGTTCATATTGTATAATTTGAAGTACAACTTAATACACGTATTAGACCTAGGTTTTACGGTAGTTTTATACGTATACACACTAGATTTCCCTAAAGGATATATTGATTACGGGACCAAAACCTGTGCCCGAGCGTGGTATTATAGAGAAAATTAACTATTCCGAAACACGAATATTCTTTTAACTATCTACACTTCACTTCGTCATTCGTTCAAACAGCTGATCCGTGTACTTTCACTTCTGATACGAATAATGTATCTCAGCACTTGTTATTTCTTATATTATATAATAAATATATTTATTTTCTGCTTCTATTAATCTTCTGCTCTTCGACCTTTATAAATTTCATGTGGAAACACGCTTTTCCTAGCTGGGACAGGTGGAGTTTCCACACACTCACACTAATGCAAAGCTGAGCGTAAGTCTCAAGAGCTGTACCGTTGATACTGTCATTGATTTAGGTTATGAAATATTATAAACTTTTTTTTTTATTTGGACCCAATAGGTAAGTGGACTAAATAAAAAAATTTAGTGTGCAAACTAGATTGTCCAAAAATGAAAAGAAAATATACAAAATTGAAAACTTTATAATATTTATCTAATGAGCCACAAAAAAAATGTAGTCCACATTCCTATTATGTCTAAAGCCATGTTGCTTTATTTTTGTAACTGGACATAGAGCAGTATGTCCCGTTGGTTACGAACGTGTAACAAAATTTACTGAAACTTTTTTTAATGCTAGATTCAGTCTACAATAGTAAACAACTTTCCTGAAAAAATCTCACTCATTGAAAATTTTCATTTTTCCCCACGTTTATTTGAGGCAATTGTTTAGTATTCCTTAAAAAAATTCAGAATATTTTGTTAAAGATTGTAATTTTCTCTTCATAACATATATTTATGTGCAAAAAAATATAATTGGCTATCTACTTATAAATTAGAAAAAAATAATAAAAATAAAACACTTGAATGTTTACAGTGTACATTTTGCGATGAAACGAGAAAAAACTTGGACGAAGACTATGTTCTGCTTATTGAAGAAGCTCCCATAAATGAAACCATGATTGACTGTCCGGTAATATGCCTTTTGTAGTCGTACCTACCAAATTTGTCGATATTGAATTGGATGTTTACAATATCTTTTGATTGTATCTCCTTTAGGTACTGTAAGATCGATTTTTTTAAATAAAGTTCTTTCTGACAAGTCGCGGTGGCGGGACTAATGTCACAAGTTGCAAGCGTTACGCGTAACGCACTTGTATTTTTCTGGACCTTGCGTTTATTTTGTGATAATCTCATCTTAGTAGATATGCTTAAGATTTTTTCCATATTTTTCTTGCAGTACGCTTATGCCGGTCCCCTGGTGACTTACATTGGCCATAAACAGTACCTAATTGGTATAGCATCATCATTGTTACAATTTCATAGATCGAGAGACGCGTGTGACGGACCATTCTTATTTACCAGCACTCAGTGTAACGGAGCGTTTTTGGATTGTGTGATAAATGAAAAGGAACGGTGAGTTAAAATGACGAATATTTAAACTAGGTATTTTGTAGATAGGGTAAATTTCCAATCATTGGACGCTAACAGTCATTAGTAAGAACATAATCAAACCTTATTAATTCAGGTTTAAGGATCCACTTGTTTATAGAGGTCCACTGCAGCTCATATCTTTTTATACTCTGTAGCTGCAGAGATCGCATTTTAAAAGCAACCTTATAAAATAAGGTTTTATTGCGTTCTGTCCAATGATTGTTTGCGTCCACTTACTGGAAGTGTACCCTAAATCGTTATTGCTCATTGCGGGCCTGTCATGGGACCGTCCATTTCTACCTGTGAATGGGGTCAATATTGACTCATATAAAAATCTAAATCGTATTCTTCATCTTACTACAGATTAGTGTTCATAATAGGGTCTTGGATGTTTATCTATATATGTATTTGTTATAATATAGTATCTTTGAGTTAGTATCCCATAACACAAGTCTCGAACTTACTTTGGGGCTAGCTCAATCAGTGTAATTTGTCCCTATATATTTATTTATTTATTTATTTATTTATAATAATTACTCTTCATAATTATATTTTTTAGACTCTTTTAATTCATAAATTTTTATTACTACCAACGACATAACAGCTAGTATTCATTTATTTATTATTAATAGTGTTACTACCAAAAACAAGTTCTTTCTTTCAGATCTTTTTTCTTCATAAAATTCAATGATCATAGTGTTTTAATTACTAATGTTGTTACTGAGAACATACTTCTACTACTCATAACGTCGTTGTAGCCGCAGAGAGCTGAGATTACGTTATTTGTACGAGTCCGTCAATCCCACCGGCAACAAACAAACCTACGCAGTCTGCTACCACCCTAGATAAGGTCCAGGGAACCTCCTAACCTAATTATAACCTAAACTTAAATGTAAAGAAAACTAATTAAAAATGAGGAACAACTTAGGATAGCACTTACAGTATCTATATTGTCTTCAGGCAGCCTCGCCTGGCTTCCTCGTCGAGCCCGAAGTCCTCTTCGGGGTTGGCGACGGTTTTGGGTCCCTCCACGGGTCCCAAGTCAGTGGTGAAGAAAATGGGGTCCCTATGCAAACCTACCCATGAGCTCATATGCCCCAAACGAATACGTCGTATATATAGCACCACTTCACTACAGCACAACAGATTTCCTCTTCTTCGTTGCAATTTTAATATTAAGTACATAACCTAACAGCGGAACATCACATGCGGTGTCCCTCGCTCCGATTCAAACGTTTATGACCATTTACACATTCAGCGGGATCCACAACACCAAAATTAGTCAATTTTAGTCAATTTACAAATACTTCCGTTCCACACGGGCGATAGGTTAAAACAACACGTTTTTAACATTGACACATATACTGTTTTTATACGTACGGCGAACTATTTCCGGCTCCACGCCGTTCAAACAAATTGGGCACTCAAACACAAACAATAATTAGTTAATCAGCGATAATTCTTCCACGAAATACACGCTGTGTACCGAAAATGACAAAAAATGCCGGCATCGGCTATGTTTCGCGGCGGAACAGCGAACAAGTAATAATGACGGCGGCGCCCGAGTGCCGCGACCCATAGACAAAAGTTATTTCCTGCGTGGCTAGTATGGTCAGGGCGGCAAATTTTTTACCTTGTAATTTGTCGCATTAGGCGTAATTTACCGCAACCAACATAGACAAAATTGAGCGACAAATTAACTTTCATTCATAAAACGTATTTTATCTCATGCCTAACTCACGTGCGAGCATGGTTTTGACAGATCAATGTAGACATTTCGACGGTTGGCAACGTGAAATCGTGTAAATTTGTCGCCGATTTGCTAGACCCACTTTAGACTCAATTAAAATATTTTCAATCGTATTTAAAACAGTTATTCCGTTAAACTAACACTAAATGTATAATTACACATTTAAATGTAGGCAGACATCTTTAAACAAGGTATTATTGAAGTTTTACAAACATAACAAAATATTTAATTACGTAACTGTAGCGCCATCTTTTGATGAATACAACAACTACTTTGGCGGTGAATCCGCCGCCGGCCACCGTCTACTGAAGTGCCATTTTTGAAACGCGGAATCACCTAAACGAGTGGTTTTTCCATACAAAAATCGTTCGTTTAGTGACTCCGCGTTTAAAAAATATACCCCCTGGGCAGCGGTGTTTTTCTTTATGTTGGCTGTACTGTACGACATGAGTTGAAACGTTCCGTTGCACATTTATTGTAATAACATTTCATTTTTATAATGTTTAATACTTTTGAATTGCAATATTTTTTCTATAAATTATTACGTAATTATATAAGTCTTTTATCTAACGTCATTGTCTTACAAAACGCGTGTTTAAATTTAAAACTATAATATTTTCTTAGCAGACATTAGAAACTCTGTTTATAAACTGCCTGCGTGTGACGACTCATTTTACTACGTGTCCATTCATGAATTTTATGTTATCATGTACATTTTTACAGAGGAAAGATATGAAAAGACTTCTCAGATAAAACACCATGCTTGCCTCGCTGGCCGGGCAAAGACAACCCGCGCTCGGCGGGGCGCCCACAGCCGGAATATCGCTAAATCGATAAATCTTGCCCGTGTTTGTGGAGATCACACGCAGATGGCGCTAGTCTCCTAACAATAAGTACTTTTATTCAAAACAGTTAACTTTATATTGTAACTAGCAGTAACCCGCGACTTAGTCCGCGTAGAAGTCGAAAGTGGTTGTAATAAGTCTGAATTTTGTAAATCCTATTACTCATTTACCGCCAGAGAACTCCTGCAAAGTTTCGAATAAAATCTAACTAATCTTGTTTATGTCAGTCAGATAGTTTATTTTTCCCATTCCCGTTCCCATTCCGTATTTCCATCCCCGTTTCCGTTATCGGTCCCGTTGCCGTTCCTGGTACCGTTCCCATTCCCGTTCTCGTTCTCATTTAAGTTACCATCCAGTACAAATACAAATAAAATTTGGCTAAATAATTATGGCTAGGTAGGTAGAAGTCTAAGGAAGTCTAGAAGGCTAAGTAGAAGAATGTCACTAAATTATGTCAATATTACAATAATAAAATAAAATTAACTCTATATTCGTATCTACACATGCATGTCAATTTCATATTGTTAAAAAACTTATGTTATAAGTAATCAAAAACATGTGAGCTGCGACCGATACTTAAAATAATTAAAATATTCATCAACGAAGTAGAAACACTGCTCCTCCAGCCACTTTCTTAATTTGATTTTGAATTCCTTTAGAGGTAATATTAGGTTGGGGGAAAAGTCTTTTCGCATATAGTATGTATAAACTTGTAATAAAACCACTTTGGCTATACTATTTGTACCTTGTGACGATAAGATTATTTTGAGAGAAACAATATTTAAAAAGACCAAATTCTTTAATTTAATTTTTAACAATTTATTCACTGAGTGCCGGAAGTAGTCACAGGTAAGGGTTGTAGGTTCACAGCCACAAGATTCGTTGTTCCAGAAGAGATTTCCATAAGTACTCAGCTTTGAAGCAGCCCGGCGTCCAGTCGTGGTCGAAAGAAGACGAGACTCCTCACGCCTTCGTATTTATATGGGCCGCGCAGGGTGGAGAGCGGGGTAAGGAGGGAAGCACCAGTGCGGACTTGGTCACAACCTGGCTGGTTTTGGTATAATTTAAAAATTTAAAATTTAAAGAAAATAATTCCAAATTCAAATTAGGAAAATGCGTGATTTTTATTTGTTTTTCTTACCGTCAAGATGAGTAAATCTAATAAAGAAATTAGATACATTTTAAAATTTTACTACCAAAAAGGTAAAATGCAACGCAAGCTGCGATAAAAATTTGCGATGTTTATGGAGCTAGTGCAGTGTCTGTGAGAGTAGCACAAATTTGGTTTAAGCGTTTTTAATCCGGAAATTTTGATGTCAAAGATGCACGTCGCTCTGTTACGGATAAAATGGATGCTATTTTTGAAAAAGTGGAGCAAGATCGGCATATCAGTAGTTACGACGTAGCTGAAGAACTGAGAATTGACCACAAAACAGTTTTGGCGCATTTGAAAAAAAATGGGTACACAAAAAAGCTCGATATTTGGGTAACTCACGAGCTCTCTGAAAGAAACCTGATGAACCATGTACTCATTTGTGATTCTTTATTACGACGTAATGAGACCGAACCATTTTTGAAGAAATTGATAACTGGTGATAAAAAGTGGATCACGTACGACAAGTACGTGCGAAAAAGGTCATGGTCAAAGGCCGGTCAGGCTTCACAGACTGTGGCGAAACCCGGGTTACTTGCAACAAGGTGATACTGTGTGTGTGGTGGGATTGGAATTCATTATGAGTTGTTACCACCAGGCAGGACCATCGATTCAGAACTCTGCCACACCTACTTGACGCAGTTTTTTGATCAGAAGCCCCAAAATTTCTATAGCAATGGGATCATGTCCCTACCTATAAGACAGGGACGTGCTGTCCATAGAGACGCAGAGACATTGTCTACCCGGAGCTTCCCTAATATATCCGCATTTTTTATATTAAAATAAATTAAATAAATAATAAATAGGCCCTATTTTCAAATAAACGCGCGCTTCCCCGTCCGTTTCCCATCGCGCCATATGCAGGCCACCGCCACGTATACTGTCATGTACTCTAGGGGCTACCTACCTAAAAGACAATTGTCCATCGTGTCTCGATTTGCACACATTCACAACGCATGGATAAGGATTTGCGTCTGTGGTATGATCGTCAACGTACTTCACCGACGCACACAAACATGAAGTATACGCGCACACAACTAATATTTTAGACTTTGCCTAATGAATGCCGTTTTTGAAACGCATTAGTAACAAACAAAGCAAATTTTAGTATGGAAAAAACCAGTAAGTAAGTGATACGCTGTTTTTCAAAAATGGTCCTTATCTTTAAGCTATTTCTGTCTCAATAATCAACGTTTTTTATCTCTTTTCACTTTTGACCAATAAGGAATGATATCGATTTTAGGCCTATTCATTTGTTCCTGTGATGAAAACTAGAAAGTTATTGGTTCTCGCTTGTGTTATGCTACCAATTTAAATACGCGGAAGATGATCGAGGATAAAACGGGACACGAAGATTTTTGTGTTAGTCGTATATATTTGATAATTTTTCTTGTCCAATGATAATTATTTGCATTGTCGCATTACAAATGATCACGTGTTGCGCTCTGCTCTGAACTTTGTTATGTTTGCGATAACAGATGAAATTAGAAGAAGTTTCTTATTTTTATTTTCTATTATTACCTCTTTAAAATAGTTTGCAATGTAAAGTTTTTCATGTGGGAGTTGTGCCCCAGGTGTTTGTTTGCTAAAACTGAAAAGTTACGCGTTCAACCATTTAACTTTTGAGGAAAAAAGTGCAATAATCATAAATGGCCGATGCCAGCCTATTTTGGATTTAGTTCAAACAAGCGGTAAGCTAAAAGAAACATTTATGAATATTAAACAATATGACGCGTATAAGAGGCTCTCAGGATGTAAACACACTAAGTAATAGGGTCAGTTCAGTCAGAGAGCTTTATTTTTGTCCCACTGCTGGGCAAAGGCCCCAAAATTAGTCTACCCTGCAATAATCGGTGATGCACGTCCCTGCTATAAGATGGCAAAAAGTTATCGAACAAAATGGTACCTACATACTTTAGTTAAATGTAAATAAAGTATATTAAAAAATGTTTTGAATTTTTATACAAAATGCGAAAAGACTTTTTCCCCAACCTATTTATTTCATTTTGCTATCTAGCCATATATCTATGTTGACTCCCATGCAATAAGCATTCTTACCGTATAATGTGGTGGTATGAGTTGGTGCCACAAGATTTCTGGGATACCTAGTATTAAAATTACAGTAATCCCTTTTTGTTACAAAAAGTTGCATGTTTGTTCTAACGAAAACACATAACTCATAAATATACATACATGGAACAGTGGAACATTCAACAGTCTGAGTTGCTTAAATAACGGTCTGCATGACGTTAAGGGGCATGTGTCAAATATTGCTCTAATGCACTGTTTTTGTGCAAACAGTGCTTGATCAGATAGGGATACTTAGTATTTCTTACTTCAGCTTACACTTCCATCTCCATCCACCCCGGCCGTCCCAGACACAGTCAGAATTAAGTTTGGATTTTAAATTTCCTATGTATCTTATTTAAGATTGCTATATATTTGCAGGCAAACCCGTGCCTTGAGTTCATTCAAATGACGATAACTTTTTTTTAGGGAGTGCCTCCGCTGCCGGCGCCGGCTCCTAAAATATCACTAATGGGAACCGGCGGTTATACTGCATTATTTTCAGTTTTGGCTTAGTTTGATTGATTACTAAATTTAACAATTTTATTGAGCAAACTTTGGTTCAATCGTTATCGCTGCTTGTCTGTGATTCTGAAGTAGTATTAGTGATTATGCTTCGAACTAAAAAGAGATCAGCGTCAACCAAAGTCCGCGAAATAGCTTTACGTAGAGAGTTAGAAACTAATGAGAAGCGGCATGAGCATCTTTCGCAACTAAAGGAAGATGCCAGTACTTCTGCCAATGAGAGCCTCATCAATCGCTTAAATCAAGACATCTTTCCCAACGTAAAAGGGAGCTTCGTCAGCAAGAAAATTCGGCCAAACGCCTCTAAAGCTTGTGTTCACAGCGTGAGCACGCAAGGGAAGTAATAGAGCATGAACTATTCCCTGAACTTTAAGCGCTTGCACTCAATTCGTGAGCACGCTGTGGAGGTTCGAGAGGAAGAATCTTCACCAGAACACGGATTCCATTCCACCCATGATCCGATCGCGGAAGACTGGCCGAGTTTCATGCTCACGTAAGCAATTTTCATTGACATTTGCCTAGGCAGTAACTGTGCACAAATCGCAAGGACTTTGAATAAAGTAGTCGTAGATATTGGCGTAAAAGAGTTGGCGACCGTGTGTATAATCGTACATACGTTGCTCTTTCAAGTTCGAAACGTCTTACGGATATTGTATTTGATCCAGGTTCTAAATTAATTCGTTTTGAAAAAAAAAAAAAACTTATTAGCTCAGAATAGAAGAAGAAAGAAGGTTGTAAAATCTGAAAAAAAAACACAGTTTTACTGGATATTAAAATTCATTTTAATCTGGGGGCACGAGAATGCCCCCGCCAAGACGAGCCTAGCGGAGCGCAAGGGCACTACCTACCGTTTCTTGAAATGTTTTGTCGTTTTTTGAACTCTCATAACTTTAGTTTGGATGATGCTAAATAGTTAAAAATTACAAGATATATTGACACCAATACAGTCATTAAAAATACAAAGTGTGAATGTCGTAGCTATTATACTTTAGATTTTATTAATGTCTGAAAGCCCCCGATTTCGTTACTGCACTCACTGATTCACTCACTGATCATCAAAATTCTTAAGGTACTTCCTGAAGTCCTAGAACGCTGAAATTTGGTATGTAAGCTAATATTACTACAAAAACAACAAAAAAAAAAAACAAACCTAACCTTTCCCCTCGGAATAGGAGGTGGAAGTTTGTAGACGTGTGGCTTGGCCGTTTTATTTCACACACGGTAAGGGCGCATAGATCAAGAATCTTGGCTCTACACGAGATCTGACCACTTTTTCATAGATTTTGATTAAGGTGTAGTGTAGTGTAGAGCTTGTAGGTTTAGAGCGTGTAGTCTTCAGAGCTTGGCTTTATACGAGAGCTGATAACTTTTTCACAGGGTAAGCTATGTAGACTCGTCTTAGCAACATTTTTACATGAAAATGTTTTTGGTGGGATTCTATTTTGGAATAATAATCGCGAGGTCTAAGTTCGCGGCGAACCACTAGTTATTCATTTTGTTATATTGTCCTTTCCTCGTAGTTTTTACTTTTATTTTTTTATTTGTATTTTTTTGCACGGGCTAATCCCGTAGCAGTGTCGACACCACGTACCCTATCTCCAGGGGGACCATACACACATGCGCTTACACACACACATACACACAGTTACACAACCCCCGCCTCTGTCTTGCCTTGACCGGCCGGCCAGAGTGGAGTCGCAAGAGCAGGACATACGCTCCAGGGTGGAAGTGTATTGCACGTAATGGCGTAATAACGGGGAAACCCGCTCTCGGGGGTAAGCCCCGTAATGGTGAAACCGGAGCCGCACCTCTCGATACCCTTAGCTGCTTACATTGTGTTGCGCCCTTGCCGCATTTTCGTGGCTAGTTAGGGTGCCCACAGGCAGTGTAGCCAACGAGCAGCAAGTCACCATCTACCAGGTTAAAATTATTGTGAGAGATTTTAAGGTAGATGTCCGTATCTCACTCCATAACCCAGTTATCCGGCCCACTAACATCCCATCCACATAGCCCAAACCAAGTCAATCCCTCCCTGGCAATAGTTCGGCAGCTATGGAGGGCTGTCTGTTAGTGCATCTCAACGGTACATTAAGGGATAGACCTCCGGAGATGCAGCCACCTCACATTTTAGATAAAAAGGTACTAAAAGGCCTCTTCATGTTGGCTTTGGCCCCATGATGGCCTCAAAGGACCAGGTCCCAATGGACCCGTGGCTGAAAAGCGTACCAACATAATAATAATAATAATATATAACCACAGGGCAGCTTGTGGCGAGCTGTTGGTGAGTAACGACACCACGGACCCGAGTGCTCCAGAGAGCCGGTCAGACCCTCGTCCCCGACGCTTCTTCATCGGTCGGGGTTGAGACCCAAGAGGGCTCGCAGGGCTCTCAGCTCTGCATTGCCTTAATTGGCTGTGCAGAGAGGAGTCGTTAGAGCTGTTGCTCCAGGGGTGGAAGTGTTAAAGGGCATAACGACGCGAGTAACTTCGGAGAAAGCGCAGCACACCTCTCGACACCCCTGAGTCGCCTGCACCGGTGTTGCTCCTTTGCCGGCAACTATTGTGGGCGCGTTTGAGGGGCCCATCTAGTGGGCGGCAAGCCACCACCTGCCTACAATAGTCAGTAATCATGATTATGGCAGGTGACGTTTCTATTGCAATATCCCAGCATCAATCCATCCCAAATTCATTCCATAATCCTTAAACCTTTCCCTTTTTCTTCTGCCAAAACCTATTCAAGGGTACACCTTTCATAGGTATATCCAGGAATAGGTTTTGGCGGGAGCGCCACATGACAACAACTTCCCCAAAGGGCCTCTACGTGTTGGATCTGTATCCCCACGCAAGCCTCTCAAAGGACCGGGGTGAAAAGACCCGTGATTCTCAAAGGAGATACATAATAATAGTTAATCAACGGTAACTTCTACTTACAACATACGGTAGCTCCCTCTTACGCTTGGCTTCGGCCCGCGTATTTGGCGTATACCCTCAATTAGAAGCGAAAAAAATCAAAAGAAAATAATAATAATGAAATTACGATAAACTAAAAGTTATTCTATAAATTAAAACTATTACTAAAAATAAAAACATCAATTTATATAAAAAATCGTTCCCAGATCGCCACCGTCAACAGACAGAGTCCCCAAGAAGCTGGCGGCATTTCCAAAGTTTAAGCTCGGTTGCGCAAAAACGTTGATAAAATATCCAATTTTAATTTACTGTTTGAATCACCAAGCAAGCCAGATGCAAGAGAACCTTTGTATAATCCCACTCGCGTTCTGTTGCTAAATCGAGTTTTGTCGTGATGATATATAGTAGTAACGTATCCCATGACTTAGTGGGCTTATTCAAGGTTTGAGGAGTTTGCTAATTACGTAACACTGTGTCAATTAGCATTCTGATTTGCTTTGGCGTCTCATGAGAGATACTAGGAACAGTAAATAACGACTTTAAATGATTGTGTACTAAAAGACGTTCATTGTGGAACCGCATTTCTAACAGGTCCCATGCGTGGACATAGTTTTCACCAGTGAATTCTAAAGCACCAATCACTACCACTAAGTGACGACCTCAGGTAAAGAAACTTTTGTATATTATCTAAGTCTGTGCGATTATGAATTAATGAAAAGTAAGAATTCTTAAATTCCAACCAACGATCACTAGACCCATCAAAGGAAACTAGCTTCAAATCAGTAGTTTAGCATGTATAGTGGCTTTTGGTTTTGACTCTGCGACACACCCAGAACTATTCTAATTCTCTAATAAAGACTTAGCTACACAAATAACTTAATAATACTGTCATTGTTTTATTTAGAGAACGGGTTGCTCACGTATATAACTGCCGACATGTTTCCGAAGACCTCCGGATGAGGTCGAAACATGTCAACAGTAGCTGACTCTATACGTGAGTAACCCGTTCTATAAATAAAACAATGATTGTATCTCACGTTAGTTTTAATCAAAAAATTAAGGGTCCTCCCCGCGCTAACGACCTTGAAAACACAAAAAAATTAATTTCTCTTTCTGTAAGTGAGATTATCAGAAACCCTCGTACAACTTTTTAGCTAGTATCCTTAAGTTTCATTAGAACCTCGAAAATCATTGAAATAAAATACCCTGAATTTTCCTTTGCAAAAAATACTAAAAACGGCCATTTTTGACTCTTTTTGTAAAGGTTTCTAAACCGGATAGTAATTTAATGACTTTCGAGGTTCTAATGAAACTTCAGGATACTAGCTAAAAAGTTGTACGAGGGTTTCTAATAATCTCACTTACAGAAAAAGAAATTAATTTTTTTGTGTTTTCAAGGTCGCTAGCGCAGGGAGGAGCCTTAATAATACTGCTCTTCAAACGTTTCGCGGTATTCTATTTGTTCAAAAATATCATAATCCTCTGAAAAACGTTCCATTTTATTTTGAATTTTTTCAAACTCAACGTGTACCGTTTCTCAATTTTGAACTCTTAGGGATATTTTTTTGCTTTTTACTAAAAGAACTCTCATCTAACTTAGTCAAGTACTTATCAAAGGACGTAAGTTTTGATTTCAGAACACCTCTTTGTTTCCTAAGATCGGATAAGGATACTTTCTTAAAATCAAATTCTCTTTTATTTGAAGGCGACATACTACCTTCAGTTCCGGCAGATTTTGACAGATAAGGCTTCAAAGTCTTTCCACAGAGTCACTCATCTCGGTGATTTTTGAAAAAAGAAAGCAAAATACTTACAATAGTAATCGTAACCGTTGATGACTACAACTACTGACATGTCGTTTGACTCACCAACTGAAATTCGAGAAATAAAGCCGTATTAGCACTTATCTAGACACTAAGAGGAGGATAACGGAAGGATTACCGAACAGACACGCTGCTTGCCAATCTGACGCTGCACAAGCTGCTTCTAGAGTGTTCTGGACTTTGATCTTCCTTCGCTTCACCTTTTCTCGTTTCGTATCTTCGCGTAGCCAGTTCAGATGTCGCGTTGAAGGACTAATTTTATGTGCAGGATACGTGAAAAAATACTTTTATTTATTGAAATATTAACAATATGCCTTTGTCTTTGTCCGAATGATTTTACATAGCAAGAATGAAATAATAACCGGAGTGAAGGTTTCGAATCAAGTCCTTGTAGTACATTCGTTCTTTGAGTTGCACCGCGGCGCCGATAAATGAAGCTTCAACACCTTAAATCCGCCATTTACATGTATTGTAATAAAGTTAAATAAATAAATAAATACTGAGAAAATATTTTAACTCACAATGGTAAATATTGTAATGATGGTATGGGTAGGAAAATAGTAGATACTAAAATTGTAGGTATACTTTTATGAAGAATGATCATTATGATTTTAAACGGTATGAGAAATATATTCGGACATCCGATGGTATAAGTTAAAAAGTTATATAAGACAATGCGCACCCCTGTGAATGTCGTGAAAAGCGACACAAAGCTCGCGTGCTACACCGCAGTCCATGGAATTGTATGTACTTCGTACAAACCGCAGTCCCAAAGAGGTTTGACATAGGGTGGTTGGCGGTTCCCCCCCGATGTGGTTCCCATCTTGTCGCGATGGGGGGGCTTAGTACCTGCGGTTGCCTCGGCCGCAGGGAAGCTAAGAGGAACCCATTGCCCGGGTTGAGGCTTAGGCCTCCCCGGGCCCGGCGGAGGCCATTCCTGGCTGGAATGGCCTGGCTGTGAGGGAAGGGGGTGACGACGACCCCCCTACCATCACAGCCGTGGTAGGGGTCGCGGGGGAAGAGGAGTGTCAGTGTGTCGTTGCCGCTCGCCCTATCCTCCGTGACCAAGCGCAGCCGTGGCGCTTGGCACGGCATCGGTGGGGCCGCAGGGGAGGAGGAGCGTCGGTGTTACGTTGCTGCTCTCCCTATCCCCTGCGGCCGGCTGTGTGGGCCCCGGTCACCGTCAGGTTGACTGGGGCAGGGCCTGCTTTAGCAGGCCCCAAATTATGAGGGCTGGTTGGACGGTGAAAACGGGATTTCATCGTCCTCCCGGAGCCCTCCGGAGTGGAAGGAAGGCAGGCGCGTGTGCGTGTCAGCGCGCCTGTCCTTGGGCCAAGAGGCCAAGGCGGCGGTTGCTCCGGCCCCTCTGATTCAGCAGAGGGTGCCGTGAGGCCATTGGCGAGCCGGGGCCGCTAAGTAGCGGCCGGCCGCGCAGGGGCTGTGGAGCATGAAAAAGCACACTGTCCCAGCCGATAGCGGCTGAGAGGTGACACCGCGGAGTTTTTAGTGGTAACACCACATAACCTTACCGGTGTCTCGTAACCGGTAAGGTATCCGAAGGGATTTTCTCCGCGTCAAAAAAAAAGGGTGGTTGGCGGTTGTAATTTTAAACTTTGAATCACGCGCGGTTTTTTGTTTTTTTTTTTATAATCACTGTAACATACCTACCATGTTATAAAAGCTGTACATCGTAGAACGTTGTGTATAACCATAGATAAATATAAGAAGGATAGATTGCTAACTCTATACATCCATTTTAGCCTCGCCTAAAACTTATTATAGTCGCCGGTACCTCGTAGTTCCACTTATTATATTAGATGGCACCACTTTACTAGCTGAAATATCCCATAACTAATGCCATCTACCGAACAGTTAAAAAACAAATTAGTCATGCACGTTGGTGTGTGTGTAGGTAGGCGGCATCGTAGGCATAACTATCAGATGTGGTGGTAGCTGTCAATTTACTTATCAAGGAAAACATTCAAACTGCTTTCTTACTATTTAGAAAGAAAGAAAGAAAGAAAAATACTTTATTTGGTGCAAAACAGGAGTTACATTATCCATTATAAAAATAAAACTATATTTACACCAAAATGGCACCACTCAGCATATGGCAATGATGTATCTTTACATCATGCCGCTGGTCTTCCGTGGTACCACAAGATAAGAGAGAAAGCACTACCAGATATTCATTTACAATGATCAAGTCGAAAACATGTTATGTATACTATTTCCGATAATAATAATCCAGTTTTAGGTGATACTGCCAAATTAAATAATTAATATTTAAATAGATAATATATATATATATATATATATATATATAATAATTAAATGAAAAATTAAATATATAATAATTAAACAAACAGAATAATATAAGTATTAACACAGAACTACTATCTACCGATGATTAAACAATTGGATGTTCAGAAGATGGCTTTTGTATTTTTTCTTAAAAGTTCCAATAGAACTGCAGGCTCTTACCGGAGGAGGAAGATCGTTCCAGCATTTCGTGGCAGCAAATCGAAAGCTGCCACGGAATGCAGCCGTTCTGTGTTTGGGACAAATTAGAAGTAAATTTATTCTGGCGTTTCTTTTTGATATCTTTAATTTTTCAAAGAGATATAAGGGTTGTCCGGTATGCAGTACACCAAAAAGTAGCGAAGCAAAATGTAATTTCCGACGAGATGACATGTTTAACAAGTCATTATTATTCAAAAAAGGGGTTACGTGAGAGTGAAGAGGAATAACGAAACAAAATCGAGCACACGCATTCTGTATACGCTGAATCATTGTTCTCGTTCGCGCTAATAAACATTCTCCAAACACAGTATCAGCGTATGTAAGTTTAGACAAGATTAGCGTTTCACATAGTTGAATCCGCGTGTCAACATTTAAATAATCTCGTATATGATATAGAACTTTTAGCCTATAAAAGCAATTACGCATAATGTTGGAGATGTGTTCTTCGAATCGCAAGTGTTCGTCCATTAAAAGACCTAGATTACGTGCCTGTGATACTTGTTCAATATTATTACCGGAAATGAAAAGCTGGGGCTTTTGGGATATAATATTACTTATTGCATGTGTAGGTCCAAACAACATATACTTTGATTTATCGGGATTTATTACTAAGTTATTTTCATCGCACCAATGGGATATACGGTTGAGGTCCCTATTTAATCTTTTTACCGCTGCAGTTGTATTGGCTGTATCCGGTTTGAATGATAAATAAATTTGTAAGTCATCTGCGTAAAGATGATATTCGCAGTTTTTAATGGAATTAATAATATCAGATGTATATAAAATAAAAAGAATAGGTCCCAATATTGAGCCTTGTGGTACTCCCCTAGCAACTAAAGATGTGTCTGAGATTAAAACATTGCCACAATCATCACGAGTCTCAACATACTGCGACCTATCAGTTAGATAACTGGTAAACCATTGCATAGCGTTATGGTCGAAACCGTAAAAAGAAAGCTTAGCCAAAAGGAGTGCGATGTTGATAGTCTCAAATGCTCGTGTAAAGTCTAGTAATGTAATTATGGTAGCATTTCCGTTGTCCTGTGCTTCTAAAATATCATCGACTACATCCATTAAAGCAGTGGCAGTGCCGCGGGCCTTTCTAAAACCGGACTGTTTCTTAGGAAGAATATTATTAGATTCTAAATAATTAGTCATTTGAATACTAACAACTTTTTCGACAATTTTTGACAAGAATGGGAGAATATTAATGGGACGTAAATCTTTAAAGGTTTTTACATTTTGCGATTTTGGAATCGGTCTAACAATTGCTTTTTTCCATTCATCCGGAAATACGCCGGTTTCAATACATTTATTTACAATGCACGTAATTAAAGACAAGGTATGCGGTAAAGTAAGCATAATCATATCTAATGTAATTTTATCTGCCCCCTGCGCATTTGATTTTATAGAACTAATAATTTTAAAAACTTCCACTTCACTGACTGCTTTTAATGTAAATATAGAAGAGTTAAATCTATTTGTTTTAAAATGATTTACTAACGTTACGTCAGCTTGGTTATCACCTGGAAGATTTAAAAAATGTTGATTTAAACAATCAGGTTTATTTAAGTGTGGTGGTAATTCAAAATCTTTCTTTTTGAAATCAACTACGTTCTTTTTAATATTTTTCCACAAAGTGCGAGGATTTTTTATGTGTTTATTGACGTTTTGTTTAAAATACGCTGTCTTTTCTCTATAAATGGCAGTGGAGACAATAGTTTTTAATTCTTTGTAGTACTTTTTGTGCGCATCTAACTTAGTTACTCTACTTCTAGCATGAGCTTTATCACGCAATTTTATCATTTCTCTGACGGTATATGTGATCCAAGGATGACAATGATCCTTGATTTGAATACGTTTTAAGGGTGCATGCATATTAAATAAATATAAAATATGTGTATTAAATATGTTAACCATACTATTTACATCCTTGTTCTTCAACTCATCCCACGGAATAGAAATCACATCTTTGTTAAACTGTTCAAGGTCTATATCTTTGAGCGGCCTATAGGTAAAGGTTCTCGGAATAAACTTGGGTTTTTTAACATTTAAATCACATGTTATAAACGCGTGATGACTAAGATCTGGTATATAATCAACAGTTAAATTAGAAAGTGGTAAGTTGGAGCAAACTACATCAATCAATGTAGCGCTATTGTCAGTAAAGTGAGTGGGTTCTGTTACATATTGAGTTAAATTCATACAGTTGAGCAGATCTAATAGGTTTTTTGTGCTATGCTTGGAAGTATCTAAAATATTTATATTGAAATCACCAAGTAGGATTATGTTATCAAATATAGCCAAAGCTGATAAAGATTCACTAAGAGCATCTAGAAATGAGTCGACATCTACCCATTGTGGACGATAGGCTGTACCAATGGCTATTTTAAGACCATTTATGTTAAGACTTAGCCACATTTGTTCAACAGTGGGAGAGTGTGGATGTGTGATAACCCGAGCGTTGACACCACGCTTGATATAAAAGCCAACACCACCACCGCGCTTAAACCTAGCTGAAGTGCGAGATACATGTCGTAGTCGGTAGCCGGAGGGCGCAGGCGCACGAGCTTCTTCACCGTCTTTGAGCCAAGTTTCATTTATAGCTATGATGTCGGGGTTATGTCGATCTAAGGCGACTAAGAACTCATCATGTTTGGTGCCAAGTGATCCAGGATTTAATAAGCTCAGAGTCATTTTTCTAAATTTAACAAATTGTATAACAAAAGAAATAGAAATGAGAGTATGTTTACTATATACTAAGAATTTCCGTAAAAGTGTTAAATGGCGCCAATCAATGGCAAAAAGAATAGGTAATATATGAGAGTATATATTATGCGTATTAAGTTTGAAATAAATATTGCCACAAAAAGTGTTACAGCTATTTAAGGTTCTAAACATAAATAATGTAGGTATATAAAATAAAATACTAAATAATGTATATATTTTGCAGCTTTTAGAACATACTAATATTACACGATATTTTTTAGCGTAGTTTGTCTCGATCTCTGCCAATGAATGCCCAGCAGTACTTTCAACACATAAATAACCAATTTTACCTAAATCATAGTTTAGCAATATAGCAAAATATAACAAAACATGAAACCCCTCTGAAACATATAGTATTTTAAAGTATATATGCAGCAATTTAAAGTAGGCAACATAAATATAACTCAAAAACATCCGCAGACCAGGCCACAAAATGATTACAAACATACTATTATAGAAATATTTTTGACAAGTAAATAAATACCAAAAGAAGAATTTTAGAATTTTCATACATTGTATCAAAATAGCAAAACACGAGAAAACATATTGTAAAAACAAAATAAAATTATTAAGTATGAAATATATGTACCATACCGTGTAGCGTTTAACAATCACAAAAAACCAAAAGGTGCATGCACACATTATATACCGATTCTTATATAATAACAAGAACGAAGTGTTACTGTATGTTATATAAAGAAAATAGACCAGGGCCAACGTTAACCCTGTCCAAAAATTTTTGAGACATCAATTTCAGTACGTATGCGATGACGCGGTGAACCATGGTCTCTTCGTGCAAATATTTTTCCATCGCGTGTCCATACGTATTTCCACTCGACGCGTTGCGCTTCCGCACGAGCTTTAAAAAACAATTGTCGGTTAGTTTGAGTGAGTCTTTCATTGATGTATAATTTTTGATTGCTTAAAGACAATCCTATCCCTTCGGTAGTCACATTACGCCTGGCTCGTGCAGCGGCTAGCATCTGGTCGCGCTGTGTTCGGCGCGCCAATCGTACCACCAGAGGGCGCGGTCGACGCTGTCCAACATTTTCGTTCATAGCATTTTCTTGAGCAATGTTTTCACGGGCATTAGAATTACCATGTCGAGCAGGCCCCACGCGCTCTGCACTTACAATATCTTGTTCGATCAAGGACACTCCTAATTTTCGAGCTACAGTAAGAACCAGGTGGGTGCTGTTTATATTTGCCTCTTCCGGGATACCAACTATTTCTATATCGTTGCATAGCAGCTCTTGATCGCGATCGTTAAGGTCCATTTTGAGATCGGAAATCGTCTGTTCCAGGTTTGAGGCGTTGCAGCTGCAATGAGTAGTTGTGGCTGCGGGCAGTTGACTTTCTACAGCTTCCACGCGCGTCACCAGGCTGTCAATTCGTTTGTTACATGCCTCTGTAGCTAAATTAATTTTCGCAGTGATAGTAGACTGAAACTGCTGCATCTCAATTTTCACGGCTTTTATTATTGCTTCTTGCAGGCGATTGATGTCAGTAGACAAGTCAGGTTGAACTGTGATGTCCTGTGTGAGACAGTGTGGTAATGGTGGCGATGCAACCATGTCAGGATGAACTGTCATGTCCTGAGTGAGGCAGAATGGTAATTGTGGTGATGCAATCCTGTTTGGAGATTTGTTTGAATGTTTAGGAGTGGGGGTGTTGTCCCCTTTTGATTTGGTTTTGCATTCCCGGCACTGCCAGTTGTTTTTATATTCAGTAGTCATTGAGCCGTAAAATCTCTGTTCACTGACTTTAATACAGGTTAAATCATAATATCTTGAGCATAAGCGACATTTTAGATATTGACGTGTTTTAATAGGCTTTGTGCATGCAGCGCAGGATTCGTATTTTTTTGCTGGAGGCGACATCTTGTGATATATGGATAGAGCTTTTATATTTTAGTAGAACATCTAATTCTAGGTCAAATAGGTAGATGGCGTAAATTAGCGTGCTTACGTCGATTTTATGAATAGTTCAAGGTCAAACAGGTAGATGGCGTATATTAGCGTGCTTACGTCGATTTGATCAATAGTTCAAGGCCAAACAGGTAGATAGCGTTAGTAAAATATGTGCATGCTTTGTTGTCTTTTTTTATTCACAGGCATTTTTAGGTTATGCTAATTGCAATAATATAAATTCGAAGTTGCAACAAAGTTAATGATGTTAATTTCGCACACTAAACACTGGCTCTATGGTTTACTAGGGTTCACTTGGTGTTCAGTCCACAGTACGCTTATTTTTAGGCATTCACTTTTGTATATCGTTTTTCAATGTTTATGGGCACTAAATGTTGTTAAACTGCTGAAATAACAATACCACCACTTAATCACACTCCAAGCTCAATCTGATTCCAATTGTTTTGACAAAATAGTGACTTTGATATTTTTAATAAATAAAATTAATAAGGAACGATGTTTACACGCTGGTAGCGCCCTCTCATCATTTACGATGTTTGTTGAGTGCGTTAAGGTCTTCGCACATTATAACAACTCACCGGCGACTCGACTCTATGCTAGACATTGAAATTTAAGCCCTGTATCGTATGTTCAAGGTTCAATTTCAAAAAATGATTATAAAGTAGTGTACAACGAGTGGCCTACGCATCGTACACTAGAGGTCAACCCCGACACGTTTGTCACGCAATGACCATACGTCGTCCACGCAACGACCACTCGTTGTCCACGTAACGACTATGCGTTTGCGACTGTCGCGTGACGGGCAACCATTTGCCAGCCCACCCGTCCGCCCCGTGCCTTCCCCCCGCCCGCCATCATTCACTATAGAATCGAAGGACGGAGTGCACGTTGGCTGTACACGGTGATATTTTTCGAAAATCATGCAGAAAGAAAAGTTGATAGAAGAAGTGCGAAAATATCCGCTACTATACGACCTTCGTGATCCGAAATATAGTGACGTACATAAGAAGGAAAAGGCATGGAATGAAATCGCTATTGTATTGTCGCAACCAGGTAAGAATTTTTTTCTACTCCGGTACATTTATCTGTTAATTATATAGTCCCGAACACCTATATAAAAGCTAGTCTTATTCAATTGCAAAAAAGTCTATCTAGTCTTTTTTGCAATTGAATTTTGCAAAAACTAACTGTCATATGTGACTATACAACTTCCCGCTCTTAATTATGCGGTATTGCTGTGTTTGTTATATTTAATCCCTAGTCGTAGAAAAAGTTTTGTATGCGACGTTGCATTAACACTCACCACGCCACTCAACATTTTTGAACCCTCTTATACAACTATTACATAAAATACTATTAACATAATTAATTTCTATTTGTGACGTTTTCAGTGTTGGTATTGAGTTATTGATTTTGCCATAATCTACAGAAATTCAGCTATCGAACAAATAAATATGTGTGATTCTAATAGATATTAAAAATAATGTTAAAACTTATAAGTCATTTCATTAAAGTACATTGTTGAGAAAATTTAATTCAACCTGTTACATCCAAAAAGTAGGTATGTTATTGTACAGTTAACAGTACCTACGATTTTCTACTTGGACACTCGAAAAATCTAGGTTTATCGTAAAAATTAGTTTTTTCACATACAGTAATATAAAATCCCAGAATTTACTGATATAAAATATTAAATCTACGTCATATATATTTTATTTTTAGTTTGGGTTTCTGTATGTTATAATAAAGTGCCTTACGTTTATTTAATATAGGTAATCAGTAATAAAATCCCAGCTTAGTATAGAAACTTGTTTAATATTCTTAATAAGCCAATAATATTATAACCAACTTCTTACGATTATTACATATTAATTATCCATGATCTATATTAAATGCTGCCACGGAACTCGTCCTTCGGGAGATTGAAAATAAGTTGCAAACATATCACGAGTTTCAAAAGCAGATGCCGAAGATTCACTTATATCTTCTGGAATTGTACTTAGATTACTTAGTAATCTCTGTTCATCATCATTATTGGCCGAACTCTGCCTTGTGTTGACTTCATCATCGGATGTTATATTATAACACCGCATGACATTGTGTAAAATACACGTCGCAAAGACCACAATATCAACATATTTTGGGTGTAAATGCAAATTCTTATTATAAATTCCAAATTTTTGATATAAGATGCCGAACGCGTTTTCAACTACTCTGCGAGCTCGCGATAAGCGATTATTGTATATTCTTTCCTTTTCTGAAATGCCACTTGAACGTGGATATGGTCGCAATAAATTCCTTTTTAAAGGAAACGCTTCGTCGGCTACAAAAACATGTGGCATTATTATTTCAGTACCAGGTAATGGTGTGTCAGTTGGAATATTAAATGTATTCATTTCAATCGCTCTTCCTAATCTTGACGATGCCAAAATTCCGCCATCACTATTCTTGCCATAGGCCCCTATATCGACAGCTATAAATCTGTATTTATCATCGACGACAGCCATGAGGACGATAGAGAAGTGTTTTTTATAATTAAAAAATAGCGAGCCGCTGCTAGGAGGGGCAATTATGTTTACATGTTTGCCGTCGATGGCACCTATGCAGTTTGGAAAATTCCATTTTTTATTGAAACCATCTGCGATTCTTTTCCAGTCTTCGGTAGTAGGTGTGGGCATGAACTTCCCCTTCATTGTATTTATAATCGCATTGCACACATCTTTTAATATCGACCGGATGGTACTTTCGCCTAACCGAAAGCTTGAACTCATAGTCCTAAATGAACAGCCACTAATCAAGTACCTGAAACAACCAATTTTTCTTTATATTTATATTATTTTGTTACAGCGTCAGAATGTAAGAAGATATGGCAAAACTTAAGGGAATATCATAGAAGAGCCATTAAAAAGAAAGCAACTAAAAGTGGTCAGAGTGCTAATACTAATAAAAAATGGCAATATGAAACTGAAATGTCTTTTTTATTACCACATTATAAAGAACGGTCTACAGTGACGTCAGTGGACAACACAGATGATGGTGATGATGAAAATAGCTTATCTGCTGCGGAAATTCTTGCCAATGTGACTAATAATGAAGAATCTCAAGACTCGTCAATTATCTCGGAGCGTCCTGAATCTTCGGTGTCTATGTACGATTCATCTAGATCAGTGTTTCCTGACATTCCAAAAACGACAAAACGAAAGAAATTGCAAGAAACAAGTGCATCGGCGGTTTTAATGGAATATTTATTAAAAAAAAAAAACGATGAAGATGGAAAGCAGAATGACGAAATGGATAAATTTTTTTTAAGTATTTCTAGCACAGTAAAAAAATTATCTACCTATAATCAAGCACTTTTAAAGTCAAGAATTTTTAATTTAGTTTCGGAAGCTGAAATACAAGAACTGCAAAATAATCGAAACTATTACTTTGATGATTTGTTTGCACCAGGAACTTCTGGCTACACAACTCAAAACCTAAATGCAGGTACTACCGGTAGTAGCTACACAACTCAAAACCTAAATGCAGGTACTACCGGTAGTAGCTACACAACTCAAAACCTAAATGCAGGTACTACCGGTAGTAGCTACACAACTCAAAACCTAAATGCAGGTACTACCGGTAGTAGCTACACAACTCAAAACCTAAATGCAGGTACTACCGGTAGTAGCACCGCTAGCACCCAACAGCAAAATACAACGCCTATGGAAGAATCGAGGGTTGATGGTTCTTCTTAACACAATTAAAGTAAAATTGCTTTGCTTTGATTTATCCTTTAACTTGATATATAAATAAATACATATAAATTATAAAAAAGTTTCTTATTGCTTACCTTAATGTCACTGCCAGCTTTTCTTCCGGTGATACAGCTTCTCTAAATCGCGTGTTTCTTTTGTAGATGTCGTCCTCAATAATATTAAGTATATAATAAAACAAGAATCTCGGCATACGGAAATAGATATAGAATTTTTCTTCGTCATCTAGCAGACGTTTCCGGATATTCCAATATTCCCCTTCTGATTTCCTTTGTCGCAACATATCATGTACCCAATATCTTCTTTTCCTGCTGTTTCGTTCATTTTCATTATCAAATATAATAGCTATAATCGCCAGTTCACTGAATGTAAAGTTCGACATTTCATAAGCAACACGACTTCTTTGGACAAAATTTAACCGAAAACTGAGGTTAGACGAGTTGTCTGTTGAATAACCCACTCGTTGGCACCGCGTTGGCCACTCCTTGACACCGCGTTGTCCACTAGTGACCATTGGGTGGATCAACTAGTTGACTACTCATCGAGAGTGTGAGTAGAGTTGCTGCCGCGTTGGCGTGGAGTTGTTATAATGTGCGAAGACCTCAAGAAAGTAAGCTCCTAGAAAGATGTGAGTGGAAGTTATAATAAGTACCAAATTTACAAGTAAATGTGCCCGCATTTGGTACGAATTTTGAGCTAAAAATGTTTTTATATAAATAGGTACGAAACATTTTTGGCTCAAAATTCGTAATTCATTATTCGACTTCAGGTACCAATTTTTGGTTGACACCGCACGTCTAGGGTTGACCTGTTTTCTATGTTGACCGTCAAAATTATGATACCTAAGATAATTTTGACTTTTTACAATATTACTAGCTGTTGCCCGCGACTTTTTCCCTTTCCAATTTTTTATGGAAATAATAGGCGAATACAGTTTCAGTGAGCTTATTTATACGTTTTCTCATTTAGGCGCTGTGTTTTTTGTTTTATGTTTTCAAAAAAACGTGATTATTCAAAAATTATAAGTACTTTCTTATTTCTAATTAATTATGCGTGCCATGACCACAAATAAAAAGAGCTACTCATATCATCTCAATTATTCTACAAGCGCACATGTAACAGTTTTAGAGCACCATGATTTCGCTAAACATTATTCCAGCAGAAAACTCTGCACATAATTCCACATACATAAGCTATCGGACCATGCACATTGTTTCTCCCTCCGGCTGCGTTCAGTAGTTTAGAATTTTCCTGCTGGAACAACGTTACCCTAGCAGGTACAGTTTTTTTTCAAAACAACAACCCCCACAAATTATTTAGGTAGGTATGCAGGGCACATTTACAGCATAGGTAGGTACTCAATCACGCCAAAATAATGAACTGATTTGAATGAAATTTGGCACAGAGATTTTAAGTACTTTTTAACCCGGAAAAATACACGGAGAACAAAAAATTGTGTGTAGCTGCGGGCATTCGGTAGTGTCTGAAATTCTTAATAAAGCTAATAGAAGCTGTGTAGCTCTAGTTTTCCCGGGTTCGATTCGATTTTACGACCACTTCGGTCAATTAGGGGTGACGACAGGGTCCGAAAAGTATGATTGTACAAACCACGGAATTAGAAACAATAAGTAGGTAGGTAACGAACGAAATATGAAAGCAAGCAAGCAGAGAACTCTGATCAGAAGTGCTATTTTTGAAACACGGAGTCACCTAAACGAATGGGTTTTCCATACAAAAAATCGTTTGTTTAGTGACTCCGCGTTTGAAAAATAGCACCTCTGACACCTGACAGCTAGCACGAGTCGGCGTAGGTAGCATAGCAGCATTGCTTTGCTTGCCATATCCCAAAATAGGACAACAAGCATTTTTTAAAATAGTTTTAGAACTTGAGAACTTGAACAATAAAACACCCCAAAAAGAGGAAGAAAAATTAGGCGTAATAATAATAACACGAATAACGGTAACAATAATAAAAACCGGATCCGGAACCGGAAATCCCATGCTGGTCTGGGAGAAATAAAAAAACTTAAAATGTACCAGCTGTTTTTCTTTCCACGCAGATCGTAAAAGCCGATCGAGAGAATGGGCAAAAATGCAAATCATGTTAACAGGCGATGCGGCTAGCAACCCATCACTGTATTGATTGCTTTTCCATCTTCTCGCCCACCATGACGCTAAAAGTGGCTTTTGGGTCTTGCGGCCCTGGGCTCTGCAGAACCGCAAGACCCAAAATGCTCTGTCTGCCCCATTAGGGATAAAGATGTGATAGTATGTATGTATGTATGTAAAAACCGGAAACTAAAGATTTAACAATTTCAGATCAAGGCTATTTTTTGTGGTCTGGCAATATTCTTACGAGATGCTTACATGATATGCGCCATCTAGAGGATTTTCTACAACTGCAGTCACTAGCAGCGAAAACGTGCTTTTAGGTTCGAGCAAGATCAACGAGCAACAAGACAAAAATAACAAAAAGTTTAATATGAAATTCGATGTTTCAATTAAAATGTTATGATAATTTTGTATTTTGATGGAAAAAAAAATATATATGATGAGTCAGAATACTAAAATATGATATATTGTTGATTTGAACATTTTCGCGAGCTTATTCGCGCATGGTAATGCCATTTAGTGACTTAGTCTCACGAGGCTTGAATCAATGTATGGGGTTGGCGATCTTTCCTTCTTATATTTATCTATGGTATAACCCAAAACTTTTTTAATTACAGGAGTGCAACTTCCGTGTGTAACAAAAGTCCTGAAGTTAGGGGATTTGATATAAAGAAGAGGATTATATCTTGGAAAGACCATCCTGATGGGTAAATATACCTACTAATGATTTTAGGCCTGTGTCACTCCCCGTTTCTGTATCTAAAATATACCTGCATTGTTATTCACAGACAAACTAAGGGAAGCAGACCAAACATTACCTACATAGAAGGCGTGGCAATTTTTCACTCTTAGCTTATTTTTTAATTGCCTAAATATTTTGTTATAAACAGTTATAGCGTGTATTTACAAAGTACTCTTTCGCATCCATAAGGTATAGTACACTATTTTTGTTCCAAAAATTTTTAATATTTTTTTTTGATTAAAACTAACTCATTATTAAATTTAGTAAACGGGTTACTCATGTATAGAGTCAGCTACTGCCGACATTTTATCGACAGTAGCTACTCTCGACTCTATACGTGAGTAACCCGTTTACTCAATTTAATAATTATTAATGATATTTAAGAAAAACAATAAAAACTAGTGTAAATTTATGCGTCATTCTTTGTATTACAATAATGATTAGTCAGCTTCCCTTAGTTTGTCTGTGAATAGCAATGTGGGTATATTTTCGATTATAAAATGGCGAAAATACAGTTAAAATTTA
Source organism: Acrobasis consociella (assembly GCA_963555685.1). Classification (NCBI taxonomy): domain Eukaryota; kingdom Metazoa; phylum Arthropoda; class Insecta; order Lepidoptera; family Pyralidae; genus Acrobasis; species Acrobasis consociella. The sequence continues at coordinate 8,069,469 of OY743127.1, forward strand.
AAAAACTTAAAATCTTTTAAATTTGATTAAATGTTACTTAAAAACCATAAGACCTATAAAACTAAAATTCATACCATGTAGTAAGTAATTTAAAGTAGATTAATTTTGTTAGTGACAGTTTTTTCCTAGATCAAATAGTTTTTGTACAAAACGCAGAAAACCGTGGCGAGGGACATATTTTCAATAAAATGGGGTAAGGGGGGGGGGGGGGAGGGATTGGTCTAACACCGGGCAAAATCGAGCTCAACAGGGTCGAATTAGTCTAAATAAGGTTTTCTAAAAATTCAAAAATTCTTTTAGACTAATTATGTCTGTGTTATGCGCGCGGCGACCACTAAGCAATGGGAAATTCAGTGATTGAATCATTTGTCTAGAGTAATAAGAATTCTAGGTATCTAATATCTAAACGAAAGGTGCTGAGTTCTGACGCGAGCTAAGTTAGCAATATCACTGACGGCATTGAGTAAATATTTCTTAGAATTTCCAAAAAAAATATTTGAGGCGATGGAGACTATTGAATAGTACTAGAGAATAGTAATAGAGTAAGATTTTTTTTTTAAATCTGTCTGTCTGTCTGTACGTCCGTTCGTCCGTCCGTCCGTCCGTCCGTCCTTCTGTCTATACACGCTAATCTCGGGAAATACTGGATGGATTCGAATGAAACTTCTTTTGTTATATAGCTGTTAAGCATCATCCATCATTTGAAATATTTGATTGCACATTTTTGTTAGGCTTTAGGAAAGGGATAAAATCGATGGTGCATTGGTGCTATTTATAAAATTTTTAAAAGACATATTCAAAAATACCCCACTCGAAGGGTAGGTCAAGAAAAAATAATGACTTCTACTTTACTTGTACGGGAAATACGCCAAAAAATGTAATCTTTTATTTTACCGCTTTTTCGGCATATACCCAAATAACATATTTCTAGTACTTATAGTCTCTGAGTAAAGCCGCGGACGGATGGACGGACAGGCAGACCGACACGACATGACGACACTATAAGGAAAAAAGATCGCGATGAATTGATAACCTCCTCCTTTTTTGAAAGTCGATTAAAAATGTTTTTTTTTTATCCACAGGGCCGCTGAAAATGAAAAAACAGGTAATTGATTCCACCTGGATAAGTTATTGATAATGTAATATTAGTTTGTATGAAATAAATTATTTTTAAGGTGTACTTACGTTTTACTTCTTAATAATATTTTTCATCTCATCTACTCGAAAAACGGTGTTTTCATCCCAAAACATTTGGAGCTTAAGTTACTGCTTATTCTCGCAGGATTAAAAAGTGAAAAAGAAAATCTATCTAAAGAATAAAACACGATTTAAAAACAGAACACAAGTGGAATCTGTGTAAAATCAGCCAAAAAAAGAATTTATTTTTGATACAGTAAATTATGGGCAAAGATTTCATATTTTTTTACATTTGGAATACATATCATCGTCAACATGGATGAATGTAGGTAAAAATATTTTTGTATTCTTTGCTTTGAAAAGGGAAACAGGAATTATCTTAAAAAGCGCAATTTTTGTCTTTGATTTAAAGTCATTACGGAAGTGTTATGTGATAATGTGTTTGTAATGAAATTAATTATTTGTGTAAATTTGATGAGGGACGAACCGTTTTAAAGCTAATAAGTAGTCATCGCTGGATAATCCACTCACGAGCTCCAAGTGAATAGCAGGCGTTACAAAACAAACAAGAAGGCAAATATATATCCTTTCACTAATATAGAACCCCAGCCTTAGCGATTAAGAATTTGCACGGGTCCATAGTAATCAACCCCACATCGGTAATAAGGAAATATAGCATCTAATTTTTCTGATGGTAAGTTTTCCATGATTGAAGTTAAAGTCATTCCCTTCATACGAGTACATCTTACACAGTCCTTGATCACTACTTTAGCCAAATTTCTGCCACCTAATGACCACCAATACTCATGAATCTGAGTAAGAATAGTAGCTGAGGTCCAGCATAAAGCAATTTTATGTGCTCACAAGCAAATAAGAGTTTTGTAAACCGATGCTTACAACACAACAGCAGTGCGATTCTGAGCTATTAGTTTTATAAACTTTGACACAAAAGCATCTTTTCAGTTTCGAATTGGTATTCTGAGACGTTTTTTGGTCACACAAAACGACTTGATTCTGGTTGAATTAACTTGAATCAACTTGACTTACTGTCATATATGACAACATGTTAGCAGTTTTCCGCGGGTTTGCTTACGATTTGAACTGTCAACCCCGAATCGGTATTCTACGATTCGACATCTTTCGTGTTTTTGACGCTGTCAGAAGGCAATTGGTATTCCGGCAATTACAATGATCGTACTTTGGATTGTTTGAGCGCTGATTTTTTATCAAAACCGCTGTCAAAACTACAAACAAACCTCGATCGCGTGTTTTCTTTCGTGTTATGAGCCGACTGGGACAAATATTTTTATTTTACTTTTTTACATAAATTTATGTTGTAGGAATGTTTTAAACATTTACCAAATTCCAAATTGAAGATGTAAAAATGTATGTCGAAGTCTAACAAAGTACTTTCTAGGGGTAGGACAACATCATTCTCATATCTATCGACAGAGGAGTACGGCAAGGGGTCACCATCTTAAAGAAGACATGCTAGAATAGGAATCTAGCAAGTTAAGTAACACCAGGCGTGGTCCGCATTTGGGTGGGTGACCACAAGTGGCATAAAAATTTCTCGAGCTACTCCGGGCTTTGGAAGGCACGTAAAGCCGTTGGCCCCGGCTGTCATCATTGTATGGCAGTCGTAAAGCAACCAGTGTTGGCCACTTACACACACGTTTGTGGCAAGAAGATACAAATAATGTAATAAATACATACATAACATCACGCCTGTTTCCCACAGGGGTAGGCAGAGACTATGGACCTCCACTTTCTACGATCCTGACAAACAAATAATCTAATGTAATAAAGTTAAGCAGTGGAGCTAAAAGGCCTAGATGCACTGCTTTTATAGTAAACTATCTGGAGTCCAGGACTTTGTACGCGTAAAATGAACTCTAGAATTAACCTAACCTCCGTCTTGCCTTCTTTGGTTGGGCTGGCGGAAAACTGGTAAGATGACAGGAACCCCTACGTGTGTATTGTCTTCACCTGTAGTACTGATAAGGTCTCGGTTTTAACTATATTTGTGTTTCGTTTGTGTAACTGGCCAACACTGGTCTTCTTCTTATCGTGTGTGTTAGTGACTAACACTAGTGTCAGAGTTTTTAAACCGCCTTAAAGGCCTCTGACATGGTTTTAGGTAACGACCAATGTCAAAGACAGTGACCGGGACCGACGGCTTAACGTGCCCTCCGAAGCACGGATCATCTAACTTATTGGACAAATAGGTGATCAGCCTACAATGTCCTAACCAAACTAGGACAACAACACAAAGTCGTTGCCCTCGCCGGGAATCGAACCCGCGACCTCCGGGTATGAGCCAAACGCTCTAACCAACACTGCCAACACTGGTACTGGTCTATTGGTACCTGACATCGCTTGACGACAGCCATACCGTGGTGATTTCCAAGACTAACGGCTTGCATATCACGTAATAGATACATTATCACATTTTCATTCCTTACGGTATACACAGAGCCCAATGCTGTAAGACCGAAAGGACAGGCTTAGCGTAATGGTGACATCTAAATTATGTTCATAGGCGATGCGGCTAGAATCAATGATTACTGAATATTCATAAACAAAATTCATAATCCGTAGAAAATAATTACAAAGTTCAAGTTATAAATTATTTAAAAGCTCATAAAGGAATTTGTATTTCTGAAAAGGGGTGTGGACTGGGTAAAAAGATATTATTTTATTTGGTCCGTCAACTAGATTATGCAAAAATAAAGGACCCATATTTTTTCGGTTAGCAAAGTAGTATAAATTTACAAAGATACAGATACGCTTCCAAATGTCGAAGTGGGGATGATTTAAGACACCTTTAGTTGAAAATTGTAGATAATCGTGAGGTCATGTGAAATTTAAATGCGGCTTATCTTTGTCATTATTTGTTAGTAACAGAAAAAATAATAATCTACCTACTCTGAGCCAAAAAATATTTTTAGTCAATATCCCTATTGTGCACACGACAGCAACTCGAAAGAAAGTACGAATGAAAACCCATACAAAGCCGACCTCGCCCCGCTTCGAAACAAAAACGATAGAAAGTAAGATGTCATTGGATTGGTATTCTGGTAATTTACAAAGTTCGATCGAAGCCGAGTAAGCAAGTTTGGGGCCTTAAACGTTACCGATTCAAATTTAATCTCACCGAGGCAGTCACTAATACAGGCATGTACACGAGCTAGAGCACGCGCGTGCGCGTATGCGTGTGCGTGTGCGTTTGCTTATGCCATGCTACGAATATTCGCGCATTCATCTTCGGAAAATTGCCGGTTGAGGTCTTATAATTTATAAAATAAATACAATTTGTTTTGATAAACAAATATATACGGACAAATCACACAGTTTGAGCTAACCCCAAAGTAAGTTCGCGACTTGTGTTATGGGATCAACTCAACGATTCTATTTTTTTTTATATATATATATAACAAGAGCGGGTACACATTGCGCGTTTTAAAACGCGCGCTTTGCTAACGTGCTTTTTGAGAACCCCTAATTCTATAGAAATGTACACATGCAAGGGCGCGCTGCTGGTTAAGCGCGCGTTTACATTTTTTTGTTCGAACGAGCGTTGCTTGGGCGTCATCTGCGCGCTTGGAGATATATGAGCGGCCATTTTTTGACCATTTGATCGCGCGCTTTCGTTTCGCAATTTGTTTCGTGTCCATTTTTTTTTTTTGCTTTTTTCACACCTTACTATCGCGCGTAGAACGCCGTCCTAAGAGCGGTGTGTATACGCGACCAACGCGACGCCGAGCGCCCAATATGTACTAGCTCTAACCGGCCAAGTACTAATCGGATTCGCGCACTAAGGGTTCCGTACCATTATTTATAATAAATCGCGTTTGTTGTATGGGAGCCGCCCTTAGATATTTATTTTATTTTGTTTTAAGTATTAGTTGTTATAGCGGCAACAGAAATTCATAATTTGTGAAAATTTTAACTGTCTAGCTATCGCAGTTCTTGAGATTCAGCCTGGTGACAGACAGACAGACAGCGAAGTCTTAGTAATAGGGTCCCGTTTTTACCCTTTGGGTACGGAACCCTAAAAAAGAATACAGTTACCTAACCTATTATCAAGATTTTTGCCTAACTAGCAAAGGTACTTTTTAACCCGGGAAAATGTGAGGACCCTGTGGAATGAGTAAGGCCTGTCGAGCTGTAGCCACGGTAAATAGTCTGCCGAGCGCCGCCGTCACTGCGCTCGCATCGTTCGTGGCGACCAATATGTGAGCGATGTGCTCACATATTGGTCGCCACGAACGATATATAGATATAAATCCAAGACCCAAGTCAATATGAAAAAGGTCATTTTCCATCTTGACCTGACCGGGGATAGAACCCGGGACCTCCGTTGTGACAACCTGGTATGACGAACCCAAGACAGCAGAGGTCGTCGGAACAAGTTAAAATCCAGTAAGACTGGCCTCCAGCTAGACAGCGTTCCAATAAATATATGTACCTACATACCTACATGAGTAATGAAAGAATCATACATACAAAAAAAACAGGTACAGCCGAATTAATAACATCCTCCTTTTTTTAATTTTTTAAGTCGGTTAAAAATATTTTATCTAGGGTAAAATAAAAATAAACCTCGGGTACAGTCAAAACTTGACCAGGCAACCTATTCAAAGAGCAAAAAAATATGTTTTTAGTTGTTCAGGTAAGCGAGTGGATAAATAGGTATATTAAAATCCAGCGATTGTCTTACACGCTTTATTTCGAACACACAGATAAATATTACAGAAGGAGAAATAAGAGTAGGTACACAGTGAAGCGAGAAGTAAGAAGTCACATAAGAGAGAAATAAAGTGAATTAGATAAGCAAGCGGCACTAGATATCAGTAGGCTAGATAAAGACGCGAGAACGCAAGCCAAGCGAGTGCGCGATGTACGCGGTGGAGTATCGAGCGACACAAGCTCCGCGTCTGAGTGCAAATCAAGACTGGTTTCGCGATGGCCGTGCGGCCGACGCCGGCGCAGGTAATGCGCGTAGCTATAGATATGCGAATGTGGTGCACATTCCTTGCGGCTCGCTGCATACTACGGATATCGCACGGGTATGCTTGTGAATAAAATAATAATATAGTTTTATGTTATAGATAAATGTGATAGTGAAGTATAAAGTGTATAGTTAATTATATTATGTATGTATGTATATAAATGTGATAATAATAAAGTATATTTGTATAGTATGAATTGAATAAACTACTTAAATAATATTTATTACGTATTTGTGTGTATGTATGTTAATGTTTTATAATATTTATTTATGTCAAGTAGGTAAGTTACCTACAATGTTTAATGTTGTCTACCATAAAGTGCTTGTCAAGACTAATCAAACGAGTCTTACAGTTCAACTCAATGGGGTTATGTTGTTTTATAACTGAGTTCTCGGCTCCATTAATGTAAATTAAAAGATGGTAGTGGATGAAACTACAAACTAGAACTACTTGAAAGATGATTCGAGTAGGTTACTACTCTGCAAAGCGGCTCGTCTCTCTCGACCATAGGGCCCTTGCGTGAGAAGACTTTTTAACGATATTGCTCCGCGATTGAAAGCCGCCCCTGGTGATAAGAGAAATTATTATTTTGCTATCTTTTGCTATCCAGCGAGGAAACAATGATAAGATTTCATTCTATGTATAAAAGAGTATGAATCTGTAGGATCATACTCTTTTCAAAACCAATATGTTTTTCTAATCATTCTGGAGCATGTCAAGTTTAAAATGTCAGCTCATGTATAGTGCTCTGAAATTACATATTGTAAATTTTTAATAATGTTGATTTTTACAGGACTCAAATTATGAATTAAATATAGACTGGGTTATAAACATCATTTTCACAAAACACACTATTTTGGATGTTATAAATGGAACTCTTTGCGCCATAATATTAAACACAAGTGTTGAGTATTAGAGGATTCAAAGGGGTTTCGAAAAAACAAATTGGATTAAAATTATTGACTAAAGCTCAAGGACAACTACTTGAACACTGGAAATTATTGATGACTCCAAGATATTTTCATCTTGAAATGTTTTATTATAAGAAAAATAAATATTGCATCTGTAGTATCGTATATTATTCTCACATTCTTGTCTATTTATTTATTTTTTATAAAATTCCACTGCTGGACGAATTGCCTCTTCCCTGCATATAACGACGGACAGAACGATCACTGTAGATGGTATAGTAGTAGAGCTATATAATAACATAAATATATAACTCCCTTGGTGGCTTCTATGTAAAAAGCCTCTTGATAACAGTGGTAGGATTGTTAACAATACATCACTTAGGTAGAGGAAACCTTCCTGTCCGATTTGTATTCCATTCAACCGTTTTAGCAGAGATTTTGGACTACACATATTTTCAATCTGGTAAACAGTTTTTGACATTTGTGTGTCTATGAAGTTTTGCTATTCTTGACAGATTTGTAAGTTATTTTGTTTAAATAAATGTAATACTTACTTGATTATAATAGGAATGTGCAAACTGCTAGAAGAAAAGATTTATCGGATCGATATTTAAGTTGAACAAGCAAAGCATATGTAGGATTGTTCAAAGATAAAATAAAAATGCCACTGCGGAAATCCTAAAACGGTGCAAATATGGACGTTTAGGGAACGGCTTCATATTTGTTCCGTTTGGGGTTGAGACTTTAGGTTCGTGGGGACCATCTAAAAGTTAGTCGAAGTGTCGGGTGACCAAAGGGCTGGCAATTATTTTGCCCATCGAATAAGCATTGCCATCCAACGTGGCAATGCTGCCAGCCTTTTGGGCACTCTACCACTAGGAAATGATCTGCAAGACGTTTTCTACTTGTAAGTTTTTATTATTATTATTATTTTTTGTTTAGTATAATTTAGTTTTTAATTAATATGTTATTTAATTTAGATTTAATTTATTCCCATTGTTTAACAAAGTCTGTCTAGAGGCTAAATGAAATTCTGTACGATTTTTTTCCCTGTTTTCATTCTTGGTCTAGAGGCTGATTGAAATTCAGTACATATATCTTTCCCTGTTTTTAATATATAGGTATATATTATTTTTTATCTAAATATGTAAATCCTTTTAGAACCATTTTCGGCTTTTACAAGGATTATAAATAAACTATCTTTAGCCCGCGACTTCTTCTGAGTATAAGATAAGTAATGCAAATTTAAAATTAATTTAGTACTTTGTAATAAAGTTTTCTTTTGTATGGCAAAATACGATTTGCAAAATTTCACCAGAATCGGTTCAAAAATGCCACGTGTAGGCGAGAACAGCTGAACAAACTGACTGACAGCCAGATAGCCGGAAATAAGCATTATTGGCCAATCTCGAAACTGAGACGCTTCGCTCGCTCGATCAACTAAGTATTCAAGGCGAGTGGAATTACTAGCACGATATTTTAAATTTTGTTTTTAAGTGATCGCATGTCGAAGCACACTTACGTTTAATTTTTAATATACATTGCTTATAGTAAGTCAATAAGTTTAGCCGCAGCCATGACAGAGGCATTTGTAAAAAAAAGTAAACAAAGAAATTCCTAGTACTTCAAGGGTAGGTAAAAATAAGGAAATAAAACACAATCCTCCTAAAAGTGAGTCTAATGAAGTTCTCAACCCTAAGTTAAAAATATAATACCTTACACGCGCCTATCTGTTTTATGTAAATTTTGCAGTTAGAGATAATAAGTTCATTGATAAATAAATAAATATATAGGGACAAACTACACTGATTGAGCTAGCCCCAAAGTAAGTTGGAGACTTGTGTTATGGGATACTAACTCAACGATACTATATTTTAGAACAAATACATTTATAGATAAACATCCAAGACCCAGGACAATTTGAAAAAGGCCATTTTTCAACTTGCCCTGACCGGGAATCGAACCCGGGACCTCTGGGTGGCGGACTAGCATGGTGACCACTACGCCACGGAGGTCGTCAAATGAAAAATGCATTATTTCTGGAATACGGCAGTGCCAACAATTTCTGGAGCACGACTTACCTCGCGTTTCATAGTTATTGTGACTGGCGCTCAACACCTTAAAAATAGTAAACGTTTCAAAGCTAAACTTTGCAATGCATATAATACATACATACATACATACATACTATCACGTCTTTATCCCTAATGGGGCAGACAGAGCATTTTGGGTCCTGCGGCTCTATGCAGAACCCAGGGCCGCAAGACCCAAAAGCCACTTTTAGCGTCATGGGGGGCGAGAAGATGGAAAAGCAATCAATACAGTGATGGGTTGCTAGCCGCATCGCCTGTTAACATGATTTGCATTTTTGCCCATTCCCTCGGTCGGCTTTTACGATCTGCGCGGGAAGAGAAGCAGCTGGTACATTCTAAGTTTTTTCATTTCTCCCAGACCAGCATGGGAGCATGCATATAATATGACGGAAATAATCACAGGCAAACCCATGGCCTGTTTATAAAGATCTATTCCTTTTATCGATATCTTCAATTTGCATGTCTACATCCACAGACAAAGCTAGAATTACTAGAAATCGGTAAGAATCGTAGTTTTTCAATCCCTACTCCGGTCACCTTCGATTTGAAATGTCAGAAGAAAGTTTAACTGGTTTTGTTCGAATAGAGGCGGGTTCGAAGCGTACTTTGTATCGTGAATTTGACAGTTAAAATGAAAAATACCAGAATTGCACTGCTGAACAGGATGCTTCTTATCAAAACTGAAATTGGTGGCATTAAACGACCTACCGCCGACTCTTAGTATTTTATGCTCATCCAAAAACACGCTCACACCAGATATTCAATTTTTTTCTTTACTATCAATACTGGCCAATGATTATTTACAAGTAACTTAGATAAAAAGTTAGGAAATGATTGCTTCTGAGCTAATCTTACAAGCATTTGTTGTGACGATAATAATTCTTCAGGCAGTACTTCTGTACTTGTTTTTCGAGCCTCCTTCGCATTGTTTTTAATCTGTGCATTAAAAATAAAACGTAAAATGGACGCACCTACTCGTTTAAATTTGATCAATGAAGAGAATCGATTAAAAATCTATAAAATATTTTGCTTTTAGTTTCGGTAAATCGGGACACTGGTCATTTACATTAATTTCCCAAGTCGCCTGTTCATATAAAAAGGACGGGCCGTTCCACCAAAGCGAGTGTTTCCATGTAAAGGCCCCTTAAAACAAGATCTGCAGGATTATCTGAATCTTTTACGTGTAACCTTTCTAATGTCAAGAGTTAATTCTTTTATTAAGGTTACGCGATTTTGCACAAAAGTATTCAATAAATGGGGGGACAAACGTAACTAACCGAGAACTATCGTGGAATTAGTCCATAAGTAAACGTTATCAAATTTTAAGCGGAAAGATTCTTTAATGTGTTTATGTAGCTTTGCTCCTGCATGAGCTCCGCAAAGTTAGAGGCTCACTATGGTGCCACGTTGTAATCTTCTATATATTTTATGTTTATGTAAATTTCTTCTATATATTTTATGTTTCTATATATGTATGTTGTATGTTTGCTTCTAGCGTACAGAAGTCTTACTGAATTGCTGACATTGGTGTAAGACCGAATACATGCACTCGCACCATATGCATTTTCAGAAGCGTCCGTAAATATATCATCATCATCATTATCAGGTCTTTTTAGTCTCCACTGCAGGAGCACGGCACGACCCTCTCTGTACTACCAGAGCCAGTGTATACTTGGCCAGAGCAGCAAGAGGACTTGGCCTACACTCACCTCGCTGGCTAGACAGGTTGTAGACATCTCATTGATGTGTATAAGCATTGTTTAGCTTGTTTTTTCTGAGTCGCCTTTTACGACATCCAAGGGAAGACTTGGAGTGGTCCTATTCTACTCTGCCGGAAACCACACGGCTTACGGCACCGTAAATATATGCAGCTCTTTAATTTGAGTATGTTCTTCTTAAACGTACTGTGGGATTTTAATTTTGTTTAAATACTGTAACGTATTTATAAAACCCATCCTAGTTTCTCGAGCCATAATTTCTAAAGCAATATTTTAAACAATATAACTGCTGAAGCAAGGAGACCCAAAGGATCGTAGATTTGTGATATTATTAATAACATTATGCGTTTTGTCAGTTAAGCATCTGTGAAATCGAATTTTGTTAAAAAATATAATTCGTCACTATCGTTTTGCCAAGCGAGACCTAACGTTTTGTTGTGTATGTGTTCGTCTATAGATAACTTCTGGGAAATGACTTTAGAAACATCAAAATTTAACGTCCTTTTCAGCAGAGGAAAACAACTCAATTTAAGAACTTCTATGGAATTATCGCAAATTTATAGGAGTTCCTGTTAATCATCTTTTCCGGTGATCAAATCATCAACCTAAAGGTCCTCTCTTATCACTTAAGCAATCTCATTATCACCACATTCTTGAGCCAGCTGTTGTAGAAATCGCATACCTAAAAATGGTTCTGTCTGATACAGTTCCGTATGAGACAGTGTTCAAACAGTAAATTTGTATAGGATCCGAGCTGTTTTCTCTCCAAAGAATCAATTGCAACATTCTTTGATCTGGTTGAATATTAATTTGACGAAAAAACTTTTCTATGTCAGCGCATGCCACATATTTATAATGTCGGAATCGAAGCAATATCGAAAAAATCTTATTTCGCAATTTGGGCCCAAGTAATTGAATCTGATTTAATGACTTATTTGAACTCGTTACCACACTTGCATCAAAAACTACTCAAAGCTTAGTAGTGCTGCTGTTTTTACGAAAAACTCCATCATGAGGGACAACATAAAATACAAAGCCAAAACTAAGTAGTTAATTAACTCATATGACCTAATTGGTAATATTCGCGTAGGAAATCTGACTACCTACATATTTTTGTGTTCAGATTATTTTTCTTTTTTATTAACAATAAACGAGATTCTACGATTTTGTATGAATCTCTAAGTACGTTTGGTGACTCCGAGTCGCATACGAACTGAAAAACAAAAATAAGTCTCCACATTTAAGTTCCTCTATTTGTCATAATAATTCGCTTTGGTATTTCCTCTCACTCCCAAAATCGTTTTAATTGATCTTCAATCGTAAAATTACAATGGATATCTTTTACCCGATGGCCCCTTGTGAAAAATGGCCCAAATATTAACCACTCTAGTTTTGTATTTTGCAAAACTAGTTTACTAGTTTCATAGTACCTTTTTCTAATAATTTTCAAAATATATAACTACTAATCAGTATGTCTATTTTACCAGGTATAATAAAGGTCGGATCTACTAACATAACACTGTCAGGTATACATATATGTACCTGAGACATCTAGTTTTGTTGTTCGCAAACTGGATGTTATGCAAGGTAATTCAAAGCAATTGACATGCATTTTATAATCGTTTATTTCCGACTGAATTTTTAAGTCACATGACTTGGCTATGGCATTGGCATGAATAGGCTATTTTTCAAGTTTTTGAAAAATATGTCAAATTGTTCATAATAACATAATACATTTGCAATCTGGATATTTCTTTGTGATTTTCTTTCCTTTCTTTGCAAATCAGCATAAAAGTTTGAAAAAATAATATAGCCGCCAAAACGCTATAGACTCCATAAATGAATGTCACTTGTTGTTATGACGTCACCTGCCTGTAAAAACGTTGTAGTAACTATGCTTGGTTATTAACTTTTGAGATTTTACTATTTCAAAATGGCTTATATATGGAGCATAGTGCCCAATGTACTAAGACATCTATCAAAACACCGGAGAAAATGTTTGTGAGCATTCCAAAGGACGCTAAGATGCGGAAAAAATGGTTAATACTCGCACGTAGAAACCCGCAAGATATAGCAGCAAGAACTAATGTTTTCATGTAAAGATCACTTTAACGTAAGTATATAAAATTCTATTATCTTATCCTACATACATTTCTTACACAATTTACTATTTCGTATTTTCGTAATAATCTTCCCTTGCATTATATTTTGAAGTTAGATAATATGTCCTATGGTAGGTACTTACATAGTGGTTGATTTTTTATATGGAATAAATTGGATTGTATGTATTGTCTTTGTAATTTTTAAAAGAAGTTTGTTATAATAAAAAAGAAGTTAAAAGAATAAATCTGTAATGTTTTAATCCATGTGAGTTAGGTACCTATATATTTTGATAAGACAAATATGTTTTTGCAGATGGATCAAGACATGGCAAACTATATAAAATGGGATTGAGCCAGACTATACTCATGGTTAAAGGAGCTTTACTATCTAAGTTTTTTTGCCAGGAAGATCGAAGAAACAGGCTGTCAAACACTACCTTGTCCCGAACAGCCTATATAAAACGTTTAAAGATTGCTCAAGAAAGTCAACCTGGAGCAGATATGCCCAGAACCACCACATTAAAATAAGAAAATATTATGCCTGAAACTGCTGTGGAGATCATAGGTATGTAAAGTTACTTTAGGGATTAATTTACACACACATATTGTACCTTTATACAAAGAAAGTACAATTTTTGCAAAACATGTCTTATAGTATCTGATTTGTGTGAGTTGGTTGATTGTGTAAAAAGTAATAAATGTTTTGTTTATTCAGAACCACTACAAACATATTCTGGGAAAGGAATGTAACCGAACCTATTGTTAGTGTGGAAAAACAAGTCCAAGCTACTTTCAAGGTTTTTATAGAAATAAAGCAATACATACAAAAACAACTACCAGAGAAATTTCCCTTTCTCCTTACACAGTCCCAACCAGATCGAATATATTTTTTTTAGGCTAGCTGCCATACAAGTAAAGAGAAAGTCAATATTTTTTTTCTCTACAGACACATTGTGTGGGGTGTCGTAGAATAGGTCTTTCAAAAATATTGTGCTTGTGAACACAATTTTTCGATTTAAGTATCCGTGTCTGAAATATTTAGGTTTAAAATGAAAATTTTTGTTGAAGTCACGTGTCCCCCCCTCCCCTCTATCTGCCAAACGGTTACATTATGGAAACGTGATCGAAATCACAGCTCTAGTATATATAAACATTTGCACTTTGAATACATACATTATAAAATTTTTGTTTAAGGAATATTTTTTTAATTCCTCTCATTATTCGAATAAGTAGTAACTTGACAAAGCTCAAAAGTCATTTCAAACTTCAATAAGGACAAATTATCGAAGTAAAACTCATTTCTAAATAATTGGCCAAGCGCGTGTCGGGCCACGCGCAGTGTAGGGTTCCTTAGTTGTAAATGCCAACTTTGAGTTCATGAATCATGCCACTAAAAACGTCTACAGCGTCTATCTATTGAATTTGTATAAAATTTTCCTTTTCGAATACATTTTATAAGTTGATCGCCTATAACTTTTTAATTTGTTAACCCTACTTAGGTCTGATAGTTTTCCTTTAAACTACATTATATGTACTATAGCTGTGATTTTTTTTACGTGTCCATATATAACCGTTTAGCAGATAGATGGGGGGGACACGTGACTTTAACAAAAAAAATCATTTTAAACCTAAATATTTCAGACACGGATCCCTAAATCGAAAAATGGTGTTCCCAAGCTTACAATATTTTTGAAAGACTTTTTTTAACGATACCTCACACAATTAGTTTGTAGAAAAAAAATATTGACTTCCACTTTCAGCTACCCTAAAAAAAATATTTCTATATTTTATTTTTTCGCCTTTATAGATATACATATCCATGCTAAATTACAGCTTTCTAGTACTTATATTTTCTGAGTAGGACCGCGGACGGACAGACGGACAGACATGGCGAAACTATAAGGGTTCCTTGTTTACTACGGAACCCTAACCACATTCATAAATCATAAAAACTAATTAAAAATATGGATTAACCAACCATTACCTACAATTGTAACGTAACAAAGCATTATTTTAAGCATAACATTCTGTTTATGACTTAAACTTTTTCATAAATGATGCTTTAGTACCTTTTGGATACTGTAGTATCCAGTAAGTGCCATCGTATATTTATGCAGAATTTGAAAAAGTCTTACTTGATTAATATTATTAAAACTAGTAATTGCCCCAATTTCTACCCCCCAAATTGCTCTATCAGTATGTATAACAGTTATTCGGTTAGTTGACTGGGAGAAAGTCAACTAACAGAAGGTGCCGAAAAAGCAATTTTGGGGGTAAGAACAAGATACAAAATAAGGAACTTCGTTCCGAAACTTCTGGTATTAAATTCGTATTTCACTATGTATGTATAATAATTTTAACTAAATAACTATACAGAATATTACAAACAAAGTGGATCTTAGATATCTGAAATAAAGAATTGAATTGCCATTTGCCATTTTGGTAAACGTTGCGTTCAATTACGTGGCTAGTAGTCCTTCAGCCATTTAATTGGATGCCTGCTTTTGCAGAACGGGTAAGGCGTTCAGTTAACTGGCTGATTAATCCCTCGTATGCCGTTGCATAGATCACGCGAGAATGCATGTCCCCTATACCTGAGTACGTGGTGGCGCTGCTGGAAGGAACCCTCCTTTCCACGCCACCGATTTTATTAAATTTCTCTTAAACCTTTCCAGTACCATTTTTTTCTTATATTGTACAATGACGTACGTTTCACGGACATTGTATTGTGCTGACTCCGATACTAATTCCATATGGTGGCGTGGCCAGGTCGTATCACACATTGTTTAACTATTGTGTCTGATATTTCGGCATACAAGAGGTAAAACCATATGGCTGCGACTGACACAAACATATTCGTTTATACGAGTATCTATGTAAAATTTATTTTTACATTTTACGACTTCAAGTCCTGCTCAAACAGCGGAACGATTGCATACAGTCACAAACACTTCATTTTAATATCAATTTAGAATGACAGCGCTACATTTGCATTTCGGGAGATGGAAATTGCGGTAAGGTATCATTCATACTGAAGCCTACACCACTATTTAATTTAGAAATAAACATATCTTCTATGTAATAAATTTAATTTATAATATGTATAATCCAAATTTGATACATATTTATTATAAACTAGCTATTTCACGCGTTGCCCGCGAGTTGTGAAAGATAATGTTAGCCTTCTGGGTACTTTGCCGCATCAGGCTAAAGATTTACTGGGCCGTTTTTGGAACAAAGTTCCTTTTCAGATTGTACGGACTTGGCTGATGGGGGCTAGGCGAAAAAAAATGTAAGATTGGTCCGTCACTTATTCACTTTTTTTAGGGGCTGGAATTTTTTGGGGGATTTTTTAGGAAGCTCCAATTATTGTAACTTCGTTCCAACTGAGTTTTACACGACACTCATTTTTAGGGTTCCGTAGCCAAATGGCAAAAACGGAACCCTTATAGATTCGTCATGTCTGTCTGTCTGTCTGTCTGTCCGTCCGTATGTCACAGCCACTTTTTTCCGAAACTATAAGACCTATACTAATGAAACTTGGTAAGAAGATGTATTATGTGAACCGCATTAAGGTATTGACACAAAAATAGAAAAAAACAAAAAAAAAATGGGGGTTTCCCATAGTTAGAACTGAAACTCAAAAATTTATTTTTCATCAAACCCATACGTGTGGGGTATCTATGAATAGGTCTTCAAAAATGATATTGAGGTTTCTAATATCATTTTTTTCTTAACCGAATACTTTGCGCGGGAGACACATCCAAAGTGGAAAAAAGTGTGTCCCCCCCCCGTAACTTCTAAAATAAGAGAATTATAAAACTAAAAAAAATATATGATGTTCATTACCATAAAAACTACCAGCGAAAATTGGTTTGAACGATATCTAGTAAGTAGTTTTTTTTTAATACGTCATAAATCATAAACGGTAATTTACCTTTCATTCAATTAACCCAAATATAAAAATTTAAAAAAAAACATACTACAAGAATTTAATATTATGTTATTTGCTACTACGGAACCCTTAATGGGCGAGTCCGACTCGCACTTGGCCGCTTATTTTATTTGCATATATTAGTCTGTAGTGTATTGTATTAAGTACTAGGTAAGTATTTTTATCTCAAAAAAATTTTTTTTTTCGGTATGAACTTAAAATATAGACTTCTGAAGATATTGTGGAGTTTGTCAATGTTTGAATGCGGTGTGGTTTACTTAAATGAGCCAACTTTATAAATTAAGATATACATCGTTATGTGACATTTACTTTAATCATTGCATTATTACACAATGGTGCTCGTAAGTACCAGATTAGATGGTGAAATGTACCAGCCGCAACTTAACTTGATTCTAGCCTTAACTTATTTATTAAGTACTCGTAGGTACGTTGAATGTTTGGTAAAATTTTATTTTCTTTACTTTATACGAGTATCATTAATAAATTTAAAAACTAGATTATTAATATTTAAGTAAAGTACTTTATTGCATTATTTGCTTTTTTACATGTTTTTACACTTATAACTTATTTATGGACTCACGTTTTAAATAGCCTGCTTGTATAATCATAGCAGCTAATGTAGGTACTTACCTTTTTACACCGAACAATTATTATTTTTAGTCCGTTTATCCCTATGGTTAAAAATGCACTTTTACTCTTCGTATTAAGTCTGCCATTTTTGCTTTGGAACAATAAATTATAAAAATAATAAATATATATAACCGACCAACATAAATAAAAAAACAGGTTTTTAATTTTTAGTTAATTAAAAATATAAAGTATGTACTTAATACGTTTTAAAAAAATCATTTGTTTCGTAAAAAAAGTTGCCTTTATTTTTATATTTAGTATAAACGCACCCTCAGCGAATTTCATGCAGATTTTCCAGAGACAAACGCAGCCGAGTTTAATTATGCACCAAGGTATAATAAAGAGCAATATACGTTTAAATGTTGGTATAAACTGCTATTTGTATAATAAAAACAGTGAATTTATTTTAATAAAACTTCGTTTCTATTCAGTTTATTTAAAGCTCTCTTAACACTCATTTTCCAGTATTTAACAGACTGTATCTTATTATTTAATTGTAATATATATTAGCTGATGACCGCGACTTCGTCTGCGTGAAATAAGCTACTAGTGATATAATTTTCATTATTTTCGCGACATCAGATTTCAATGAAACAAAACCTATGTTGCTCCAAGTTGAGCTTTTATTGTTGAACTAGCTGTTGCCCGCGATTTCGTCAGCGTGGACTTTATGAGCATCGTCATTTTAGTATCTAAAGGTATAATAGAACTGTAAAAAAGTGTGTCTGTTTGTACACGCTAATCTACGGAAATACAGGGCGGATTCAAATGAAACTTTATTTATATATAGCTGTGAAGCCTAGGCAACATAGGTATAGGGTATAAATGATTTTGCAAAATGGTAAACCTGATATATATAAAAATGACACCTTACGTAAAAGTTGTTCAGCCTGATGAGCATTTTCCATAGATATAAATTCCACGAAGTCGAACGAAGTCGCGGGCTTAGGCTAGTTTTCAATAAAACCTGTAAAGTTCATGTCGGGCCACGTGCAGTGAAGGGTTCCGTAATTAAACCAACACTATATGCAAATGCTGACTTAGAGTTAAAAACAATTAATTCATTACAATATTTATTTCAATTAGTTTTATTTATTTTAACACACAGATTGTAAAAGCCGTTCGAGAGAATGGGCGAGATTTGAATCAAATAGGTGATGCGGCTAGCAACCCATCATTATTTATATTCCCTTTTTCATCTTAACGTCCACTATCATGCTAAGCGTGACCTTTGGGACTTACGGCCCTGGTCTGGATAAAGACAAAATTACATTTCCACTTTATATGTAACCCATGCCAAATTACAGCTTTCTTGTTCTAATTGTCTCTAAGTAAAACCGCAGACAGAGAGACAGATGAGTATGGCGGAAGTATAAGGGTTCCTTTTTTACTACGAAATCCTAGGAACTGTCAAACATTACCTCTTTGTGTCATGTCGTTTGGAATTTTAACATTGTAAACGCTGTTACCAAATGTTCTGCTTCACCGTGCACTCAAAAACTGAATATTTATGCATAAAGCAGTAACTTTGCTGTATACTTCATTCACCTTCTGCTTTTCGGCGGGAGTTACCACAGCACTGTTGTAGCTCTCTTCAGCGGAGTGAGGCCACCGCCTATAATGTTCCTACTTTAGGTACCGACAGATGACGGCGTTTCTCAAGTAACGCGTAGCTCCATCGGCCCCTAAAACATAGGTTTTCTTAGGTTCGACTTAATCGGGCGGTAGCGGGAAGCGGAAGAAAAGTACTGGATAGAGCTTCCCCGCGCCATCTTCGCTATCGTCACTATCCTATCGATGTGGGCTTTCAAGCTGAGGTATCTGCCGAACATTAGGTACTCCCAGATATTGGACGTGCGAGCGCCTCGGCACATCTTCCCCGAAGAACTTCAATGGTGGCAGGAGGTTGACGTTCTCTGAGACCAATGACTGCTTTTGTTCGCTAAGAACCTCTATTTGAAGAGCTTGTCAGGCAGGGCATCTGGGTCTATTTGGAGGTTATTTGTGGCTTACTTTAAGTTCAACTAACTGCAAAAAGCGCCGTATCGTCAGCAAAGAGCACCAATTAAGCCTGACAGGTAACAGGTATGTCGTCGGTGTACTACGCATATCGCCGTGGTGAACATTAGTTTACACAGGGCGTTTTGACAGTTTGACCTCTTCGACCGTCACCGTGATCTTTCAGTCCTCGTGGATGGAGAGCACGCATGGGTGTTTCAGACGTTTTTATTGCAGTGCTTAACCTAACCCAACCTACAAAACGTAACCTAACCTTTTTTTCACGTGAGGAAAAGGTGTCTTTCGCCTATCGCCGGGAACGGGGAACCGGCCGGTTATGGCTCTCACCCACTAAAAAACGCACGGTTATAACGCCATTACTGCTTTTATCTGGTCCGTGTGCTACTCTTGCTCCACAGAACTGGCACGATGGCCCCTTATCAGCGGCATCAGCTGGGCTCAATCGCGATACCTTGTTAATTAGCGAGAGGGGTCAGAGTGGCCTGCGAGGTGGCCCATTTTGATACTGTCGCGTAGGACGATAAGTGATAATGACAATGTCAACGTCACAATTCAAACTAGGAGAATTCATCTAAAGGGAAATTTCATCACTCACGTCAGCACACGATTGGCCTAGCGGTCTTGGTGTTGGACTGTGAATCCATAGATCCTAGGTTCAAATCACAGTCATGTATAGTGTTTTTGAAGTTTTGTAAGAAGTTTCTAGATAACTCTAGATTAAATTGGAATGAAAATATGGGCCAGAAATAAAAGAAGACAAAAGAAAATTTATGACTTGAGTTTAGAACTCTGATGCGATATTGTTCGCATCCGGGGGGTATATAAGCGGAACAAGGCGCGGCCTACGCCAGTTTTAGTTTGGAAGTAAAATCCGAAGAAAGAAGAAGGAAGAAGAAAAGGAAGAAAAGTAAAAGTGGAAGTAGTGAGTAAAAAGTAAAGTGTAATAGTGAGTGAAGTAAAGTGTTCAGTGCAGTAAATACGCGCGAGTGACGTTTCCGCACGTGACAGTACAGTGACGTTTACGCGTGTGACAGTGCAGTGACATTACCGCGCGTGACATTGCAGTGACGTTTCCACGCGCAAGACAGTGCAGTGACGTTTCCGTGTGTGTGACAGTACAGTGACATTCCCGCGTACGTACCTGTGACAACTGTGAGTACCCTAGAGTTGTAAATAAAGGCACTATTCCATAGGATTGGTGTTTCCTTTCCTATCCCCAACCCACTCTCGTGACAATTGGTGTCAGAAGTTGGATAGGAAAGATGCCGATTGTGCCTAGAAATGAGAAAGGGGTAACCACCCGAGCGGGAGCTGCAGCGGCAGAGGAACAGTCGCTCGAGGAATCCAATACTGGAGGCGCCGAGACCACATCAGCGGCCGGCCACACAGCAGCCGCTCCTTTGGAAATGAACGCGTTCCTGCAGCAGATTACTGTAATGTTGCAAGAACAAACGCGTGCGCTGCAGGAGGAGCAAGCGCGCCGCCAGGAGGAGCAAGCGCACCGCCAGGAGGAGCAAGCGCGTCACCAGGAGAAGCAAATGCGTGCACTGCAGGAGGAGCAAGCGCGCCGCCAGGAGGAGCAAATGCGTGCACTGCAGGAGGAGCAAGCGCGCCGCCAGGAGGAGCAAATGCGTGCACTGCAGGAGGAGCAAGCGCGCCGCCAAGAGGAGCAAATGCGTGCACTGCAGGAGGAGCAAGCGCGCCGCCAGGAGGAGCAGTTTTAGTACTTTTCTAAAGACGTTTTGGCTGCGGTTCGGGCCAACATAGCCCGAATGGATGACTTCGAAAAGGAAGTTGCTGAGGTAAAAGGGACGCTTCAAAAGTTTGATAAGGAATTGAAACTTCTCAAAGAGTCTGGCCCTGTCACTAGCTCTGTGGTCACTCCTTTTACCAAAAATTTAAAGGTGCCACCCTACGACGGCAAATCCTCTTGGGCTGCTTTTAAACTGCAGTTGGAGACAATTAAAAAAGCCAGCCATTGGGATGAGCAGGAGGCGCAGTCTGCATTGACCCTGGCACTTCGAGATGACGCTCTGTCCGTGTTGGAAGCACTCGGTACTGGGAAGAAAGAGGTCACCTACGACGAACTCATAGGCGCTCTGGAAGCCAGATACGGTGACAGTCACCTGGAGCATGTATGCAGGGCGCAACACAAAGATCGTTGTCAGCGGGCTAGCGAGACCTAACAACAGTGGTCCGTGGAAGTGGAAAGACTGGTCCGCAAGGCATATCATTCATCACCATCTGTCGTGGAGGAGATGCTCTTGCAGGTTTTTATTGATGGGATACGGGATCCCGAAGTCAGGACTGCTGTACGACTAGATCACCACACTACTTTAAAAGAAGCAGTGGCTCACGCTTTGGAAGTCGAAGCGGTTCGTCGTGACTCACGAGCTCTGAGACTACGAGAGGTTGTAGTCACAAAAAACAGTAGACGACGACCCTACAACCCGATGTGCTATGAGTGTGGAGAACGGGGCCATATTCGAAGCACTTGCCCGAAGCGTGAACGAAACACAGGAAAACTAGAGAAGGCCAGGGCTGTGGGGTGGGCGCTGGCCGGTAGTAGTAAAGCCCCAGAAATTCTTGTGAAGCAGACAAGCGACGGAAATACTTTAGTGATAGACGGATTAATTAATGGAAAACCTTGCCAATTGACGTTAGACACTGGAGCTTCACGGACAGTCATCAGCAATCACAGACTTAAGGACATTGGAGGTCGGTATATTCAAGCGAATAAAAATATCACGTTAACTACTGCTACCGGCCAACGAATCCCATCTGAAGGAGAAAAAATTGTAGCCATTAAGATCGGGGCAACACTTTATTGGCAGAGGGTGATTGTCGCAGGCATCTCCGACGATTGCATTATTGGTTTGGACTTTCTACAAAATCATCAGTGCAATATTGACTTGAAAAGTGGTGTCCTAAAACATGGCAATGATGAAATTCCGATGAAAGGAGGAAATTTTGGTAAGGTGTTATGTTTGAGGGACACTGTCCTTGGCCCTAGATCCCAAACGACGGTCCCTGTTATGCTACCGCCTAATAATGGAAGCAGACCGCGGAGATGTGCCATTATAGAGGGAGGAATCTCAGACGCATCATGGATTCCGGCTAGAACCTTAGTTGGAAGTGGCCAAGTTGCGTTGGTACCTGTTCTGAATCCTCATGACGTGGAGCAAAAACTGCGAAAGGGAACGATTGTCGGAAACTGTGATGAAGTAGCCTGGTTGAGGAAGTGTGAAGAGGGGCAAAAGCGGAAAATTACGAATCAGGAAGAAAATGTCGCAAGGTTTCTGGAGGGTTGCAAGGGTAATCTTACTAAATTGCAATTAATAAAAGCAAGAAACTTCTTGTTGAAATATAGCAATTTATTCTCTAAAAATGATGGGGATATTGGCAGAACTGGTTTGGTAAGACACAAAATTGATACCGGAGATACAGCACCCATCCGGCAGAGACCAAGACCTGTTCCTTTTGCCCGTGAGCAGGAAGTTGAGGACATGATCCAAGAGATGAAGAAGAATGGCGTGATAGAACCTTCATCAAGCCCATGGTGCTCTCCGATAGTATTAGTAAAAAAAAAGGATGGATCGACTAGGTTCTGTGTGGACTATCGGCGATTGAACGATGTAACTAAAAAGGACAGTTACCCACTTCCTAGAATTAATGACACTTTGGATTCACTTTGTGGCATGACTTGGTTCTCTACTCTTGATTTAAAAAGTGGGTATTGGCAAGTAGATTTGGATCCTAAGGATAAAGAGAAGACTGCGTTTTCAACCGGCAAGGGTTTATGGCAGTTCAAAACTATGCCATTTGGACTATGTAACGCGCCAGCAACATTTGAAAGGTTGATGGAACATGTGCTGGCAGGTATACTAGGAGAAACCTGTTTGGTCTATTTAGATGACATCATTATAATGGGGAGAGATTTTGATGATCATCTCAAGAAGCTTGAAAGCGTTTTTTCAAAACTACAGAGTGCTGAAGCTAAGTCCAAAGAAATGTTCATTTTTTCAACGTCAGGTCAACTACTTGGGTCACGTTATTTCGGAACAAGGTATTGCCACTGACCCTACTAAAATAAGTGCAGTAAAAGATTGGCCAACACCAACAGATAAGACACAGGTGTGAGCATTTTTTGGTCTATGCTCTTACTATCGAAGATTCGTAAGAGGATTTTCCGATATCGCGAAGCCATTACATCGGTTGACAGAAGAGAAACGAGCATTTTCTTGGGATGAAGATTGTGAGCAAGCTTTTCAGGACCTCAAAATGCGTCTATGTGAAACCCCTATCCTCGGATATCCTGACATAGAAGGCAAGTTTATTGTGGACGCTGATGCAAGTAACACCGGTATTGGAGGTGTTCTATCTCAGCAAAGAGGAGATCAGGAAGTAGTAATCGCCTACTTCAGCAAATCTCTTTTAAGGCCAGAGAGAAATTACTGCGTAACTCGCAGAGAATTGTTGGCTGTGGTTAAGACATTGCAACATTTTAAGAAATATTTGCTTGGCCGCAAATTTCTGGTAAGGACTGATCATACTGCATTGAAATGGTTATTGGAATTCAGAAATCCTGAAGGGCAGGTGGCCAGGTGGATTGAGCTACTCCAAGAGTATGAGTTTGAAATTGAGCATCGAGGAGGGAAGAGTCATGGCAATGCGGATGCTCTGTCTCGAAGACCTTGCCTGAAGGACTGCAAGCATTGCAATCGGCAGGAAGAGAAGGAAAAAGTAAACATCCGGCTAATCCGTACTGGTTCCGTAGATGAAAATTGGACTAATGACGCCATGAAAAAGGCTCAGGAACATGATAAAGACTTTCAACCACTATTGAACTGGCTACGAAGTGGAACTAAACCAAAATGGTCAGAAGTGGCCAAATACAGTACGGCTACAAAGAGTCTTTGGGCGCAATGGGATAGCCTGGTGTTACACGATGGATTACTCTACCGAAAATGGGAAAGTACTCAAGGTATAGATTGCCATCTACAATTGGTCGTCCCCAGAGAGAAGATAAGGGAGATTTTAAAAACTTTCCATGATGGTACTTCCGGCGGACACCTGGGGATAAGAAGAACTCTCACAAAAATTAAAGAACGTTTCTACTGGTTACACTGCCGAGATGATGTAGATGACTGGTGCCGTAAATGTCAGAGTTGTGCGGCAGTTAAGGGACCACAGACTAGAAGCAGAGGAGCTATGAGGTTGTATAATGTCGGAGCTCCTTGGGAACGAGTAGCTCTTGACATAGCCGGACCGTTTCCGATTACGAATGCTGGCAACCGGTACATTTTGGTAGTTATGGACTACTTCACGAAATGGCCTGAACCATTTGCACTACCTTATCAGGAGGCTACCACAGTAGCGACAAAGCTTGTGAACGAAGTATTCTGTAGATTTGGTGTGCCATTGGAGATGCACAGTGATCAGGGACGAAACTTTGAGTCACAAGTATTCCGAGAAGTCTGTGAAATCATGGGAATCCATAAGACTCGGACGACGCCGTATCACCCGAAGTCAGATGGAATGGTTGAGAGGTTTAACCAGACATTGGAACGGCATCTGGCAAAAGTAGTTGAAAGCCATCAGAAAAACTGGGACGAGTATATTGCGCTATTCCTTTTATCTTATAGGACTGCGGTGCATGAGACCACTACAGTCACTCCAGCTTATGCCAATTTTGGAAGATAATTGAAATTGCCAGCTGATTTACTATCGAGTTGTCCACCGGATACCCCAAAAGGAATAACCGACTACGCTAATGACCTTCGGATTAAGATGGTTGACATCTTTGAGCAGATTAGAGAGGCTGGGCTTAAAGCTAGCGAACGGATGAAGACTCGTTACGATCGAAAAGCTAATGGGCTCAGCTTCGAGGAAGGAACACTGGTCTGGCTTCATAATCCGGTGAGGCGAAAAGGGAAATCTCCAAAGCTACAGCCAAGTTGGGAAGGACCTTACAAAATTGTCACCAGAATTAACGACGTGACCTACCGGATTCAGCGTAATCCTCGCAGTCCTCTCAAAATAGTTCATGTGGATCGATTGGCACGTTATCATGGAAGCAATAATGATCGGGACGATCATGTCTCGAGAGGGGGCAGTGTCGCGTAGGACGATAAGTGATAATGACAATGTCAACGTCACAATTCAAACTAGGAGAATTCATCTAAAGGGAAATTTCATCACTCACGTCAGCACACGATTGGCCTAGCGGTCTTGGTGTTGGACTGTGAATCCATAGATTCTAGGTTCCAATCACAGTCATGTATAGTGTTTTTGAAGTTTTGTAAGAAGTTTCTAGATAACTCTAGATTAAATTGGAATGAAAATATGGGCCAGAAATAAAAGAAGACAAAAGAAAATTTATGACTTGAGTTTAGAACTCTGATGCGATATTGTTCGCATCCGGGGGGTATATAAGCGGAATAAGGCGCGGCCTACGCCAGTTTTAGTTTGGAAGTAAAATCCGAAGAAAGAAGAAGGAAGAAGAAAAGGAAGAAAAGTAAAAGTGGAAGTAGTGAGTAAAAAGTAAAGTGTAATAGTGAGTGAAGTAAAGTGTTCAGTGCAGTAAATACGCGCGAGTGACGTTTCCGCGCGTGACAGTACAGTGACGTTTACGCGTGTGACAGTGCAGTGACATTACCGCGCGTGACAGAGCAGTGACGTTTCCACGCGCAAGACAGTGCAGTGACGTTTCCGTGTGTGTGACAGTACAGTGACATTCCCGCGTACGTACCTGTGACAACTGTGAGTACCCTAGAGTTGTAAATAAAGGCACTATTCCATAGGATTGGTGTTTCCTTTCCTATCCCCAACCCACTCTCGTGACAATACCTTTTTCTACATTCTTGCCCACAATCACCCTAAGAATGGCCGTTGTGCGGCGGTATAGTCTAGAAGAATTTTCACAACTTTGAACGGCATGGAATATAACAGTTTGACACAGGGTTTTTTTAGACTAATTCGACCCTGCTGAGCTCGATTTTTCCCAGTGTCAGACCAATTCCAATTCTAAAATGGCGAAAATACAATACAAATTTAAAAACTTATAAACTTTTAGGTTTGGTTAGATGTTACTTAAAAACTATAAGACTTACAAAAATAAAATTCATACTGTAATTTAATGAAGATTAATTTTGTCATTGACAGTTTTCTTCTCCAGATCTAACAGTTTTTGTATAAAACGGAGAAAACTGTGGCGAGGGACATATTTTCACTGAACAGGGGGGTAGGGGGGAGGCGGGGGGAAAATTGGAGTGACAACGGGCAAAATCGAGCTCAGCAGGGTCGAACCAAAAAAACTATTTTTTTAAAATACCTCGAAACCAATCGAAATCAAATTGAGGTCATTTTATATAAACCATTATATAAAATTTACAAAAGTTTTTTGTCAACCGAACAGTTATTTCATAGCAATCTGTCGAACAAAAATGTTCGACGTGATTCTTTAAATTATTATAACTTTTTTATTTATTGACGGATTGAAATAAAACAAACACTTCATTTTATGTAAAGCTTATCACAACATATTAGTGAAAATTGCAACCGAATCGGTTCAGCCCTTTCTGAGATAAGCATGCTAAAACGCAGTTTTTCAAACAAAAATGTTCGACGCGATTCTTTAAATTGATATATTTTTTTAATTATAAATCGATTTTGATGAAACAAACTTTAAATGTTTTGCTGAATTAAAAAAAACGAATTGGTAAAAGTCAATCGGTTGAGTACTTTCGGAGATTAACGTGATCATACACACAGACAGACAAAAAATTAAAAAAAAATTTTTTTGCTTTCTTATATTCTTTTTAAGTGTCCCTATATCCATTTCAGTCAAAAACACTAAATGTACAGACAAAATATTTTTACTGTTTTATTATATGTAAAGATAGATATAGATATAGATGCATATATAAAGTGTGTAAATCCGTTCAGTAGATTCAGAGATTAGCGTGTACATACAGGCAAAAAAAAATCTTATAACTCACAATTTTTTTTTTGCTTTATTATATATACTGACACGCGATTTCTACTGTTTATAAGTATATGTATGATTTAGCGGTATCTCGAAGATTATAAACATGAATGGTCCTCTCTAACTCTCCTCCTCTCCAACCCGTCTGGCCAGCGTGTAGAGTATAGGTCAAATCCTCTGGCTGCTTTGGCCAAGTATGGCTCTGGTAGTACAGAGAGGGTCATGCAGTGGAGTCAAAAAGACCTGATGATGAGATTGTCCAATGTGTTGCGTTTTACAAAACCGAGCTCTAATGCCAAACAGCTAGAGGTTTTGTCAAACAACATTATACAATCTAACTGTGACATATATAATATATGTGAAATATTATACTTATATGTTTGTTACACAACTACCCTTACAAAACACAAACCCTTGCGTGTTTCGTACGTGATAAGAAACATAAAATAAGCTCTACTCTTGAAGGATATATTAAATTTGTCATGCATACTCTGAAACTAGCGCTTTATTTATAGCAGTTATTTTTGTATGTAAATGTTGTTTATTTCAATTTCATTCTTCTTCTGCAACATCTGAAATCTGTCTTTGCATAGCTTAAAATTGAGTATAACATTTACTCAGTTTTAACCATTTAATTTCATTTATTTATTACGATACAAAATAATTTGTGTTGAAATATAGTTTACTGTATAATACATAAAACAGTTAATCAATTGATTGCCATCATTGACATAGTAGGTAAATAATGAATATATCGGAATCAATCATCATATATTGACCAGGATAAACAACTGCACTGTTACTGCATTTACTGACTTCCGAGAGCTCACAACAATAGACCAAAATAACCTTGGCCGAATAATATAACACAAAACCGTGAAGCACAAAAGAGTTCAAGATGCAACTAGTAGGCGCACCCATCTACAGTTCGTTCGTCGAAACGATTTGCAGAATGTCCGCGCGAAAAAGGCGGCAATGGCTCATTCAATACAACAAAATGAAAAAATGATAAATACGATTATAGGTACCTAACCTATATAATCGTATTTATCATTTTTTCAAACAGTTCATTTTTAGACAACTACATAGGTTAAAAGAAATAAAGGGGAATTGAATATCATCTCCAATGTCCACAGTCAAACAGTCCCTGGGCTGAATTATTTTTGATATATGATACTCCTCGTTATCAAAGAATACGTAAGACAGTCGCATGGACTTCAAAGTAAAATAAACAAAAAAAAAATAAAGGAATTTCCCACATCTACAGAAAATATAGCTTAACCTGACAATTGCGGCAAGGACTATACATTCGATCATAGAGTACTATAATATAACTGAAATAGAGAGCCATCTCGCGTAATTTTAGTGTCATCTATTAATATATTATTTAAAAACGAAATCGACTTCATCTTAACGACTAAGAGACGAATATTCAACGATGTCTCAGTGATCAATCGGATCAAAACCGGGAGCGATCAATCACCGAATATTAAGAGGCATCGTGAATATTGATCTCAAGGTCGAAAGATCGCGGCTGATGAAGTCGACGCCCCGACCGACGCAGATTCAAATCGAAAACTCCGAGGGTTTCCAGCTTGGACTATCAAATCGCTTTCAAGGCCTTCAAGATTGCGTTACAGTGGACGAGATAAACCAAGGGTTTATATCCAAGCGGTGGGATCGAAGATGTTTAGGTCCCGCCCCAAACAAAGACCTCAGAAAATCTCTGCTGAGACCCTTACCTTAATGGCAGAACGACGCTCAAGCCCCCTGCAGTCTCTGAAGATGCTGAATCATATTGGCAGCTCAACAGACGTATACAAAAGTCCTAGCGACACGACATCCGCTCCTTTAATACTAAATGTATTAAGGATACGATAGAGCAGAACAAAGGCTCCAAAGTGTTCGCGAGAGCTATGTCGGTTGGGCAAAGCCGATTGATGAAGCTAAAGAATGAGGACGACGACGACAAAGGAAGGGGTTCTGGCGGAGATCGAGAGGTTTTATGGACAGCTTAGCAGCAAATGGCTGAAGACCCAAGAGCCAAGCTAACCCAACATTATACCGAAGATATCCCGGACATCAGCCTGTACGAGATTAGGATGGCCTTCAAATAGCTTAAAAACAACAAGGCGCCGGGCGAGGATGGAATTACAGCAGCGCTTCTGAAAACGGGCGGAACGCCGGTACTGAAAGTCCTTCAGAGGCTCTTTAATTCCGTTCTGCTCGAGGGCGTAACGCCGGAAGCGTGGAGCAGGGGCGTGGTGATCCTGTTCTTCAAAAAGGGAGATAGCACCCTATTGAAGAACTATAGGCCTATCACGCTTCTGAGTCATGTATATAAGTTGTTTTCGAGGGTCATCACGAATCGTCTCGCAAATAGGTTTGATGCCTTCCAGACTCCCGAACAAGCCGGTTTCCGTAAAGGTTTTAGTACCATGGACCATATTCATACGCTGCGGCAGGTAATAGAGAAGACGAGAGAGTATAACCGGCCGTTATGCTTGGGGTTCGAGGACTATGAAAAAGCCTTCGATTCGATCGAAACATGGGCCGTGCTTCAGTCTCTCCAGCGATGCCGTATTGACTATCGGTATATCGAAGTGTTGAAGTGCTTATACAGTAACGCCACTATGTCAGTCCGAGTACAAGAGCAGTGCACGAGGGCAATTCCACTGCATAGAGGTGTAAGACAGGGAGACGTTATATCTCCGAAATTGTTCACCGTTGCACTGGAAGATGCCTTCAAGTTTCTGGAATGGGAAGGATTTGGCATTGACATCAATGGCGAGTATATCACTCACCTTCGATTTGCCGACGATATCGTTGTCATGGCAGAATCGATGGAAGACCTAAGTACTATACTCGGAGATCTAAATCGAGTTTCCCAAAAAGTGAGCCTTAAAATGAACATGGACAAAACGAAAGTATTGTCGAATGTCCATGTTGCGCCCTTACCTGTTTGTGTTGGGAGCTTCACCCTCGAAGTTGTAGACCAGTATATCTACCTGGGTCAATTGATCCAGGCAGGAAGTTCCAGTTTCGAGGAAGAGGTCTCTAGACGAATCCGACTCGGCCGGGCAGCGTTCGGGAAGCTACGCAGTGTCTTCTCGTCAAATACACCTCAGTGTCTTAAGACTAAAGTTTACAACCAATGTATGTTACCAGTGATGACTTATGGCTCTGAAACATGGTCCCTTACTATGGGTCTCTTAAGAAGGCTCGAGGTCGTGCAACGCGCTATGGAAAGGGCTATGCTCGGTGTTTCTTTACGTGATCGAATCAGAAATGAGGAAATTCGTAGGAGAACTAAAAGTCACTGACATAGCCCAGCGGATTAGCTCGTTGAAATGGCAGTGGGCGGGACACATAGCGCGATGAACCGATGGCCGATGGGGCAAAAAGGTTCTCAAATGGCGACCACGAACAGGCAAGCGAAGCGTAGGACACCCACCCACAAGGTGGTCTGACGACCTAACCAAGGTCGCTGGAAGGCGCTGGATGCAAGCCGCTCTAGATCGGTCATTTTGGAAATCTTTGGGAGAGGCCTATGTCCAGCAGTGGACGTTGTGCGGCTGAAATGATGATGATTAATATATTATATATATTAATTATAAAATATTTAAACTTGCACAATGAAGTGGGATTTGAACCTGGTTGATTCCTGAGTGAGATCTCAGTTGAATTGTTTTAATGCGTTAACCGCTTCGCCATTCAGGCTTGGTACCTGTGCGTGACATTTTGCTTATTCTTTAATATAAAACTTATAGGAAAACGAATAAAAGATTTTTTAGTTTTTAGCCATTAGAGGGGATTTGAACCCAAGGGCTCACGTGTAGTATTAAACGCGTAAACCATAATACCATTAAGACGTGCTGAGCACGCGAAATTATTGGTTAAACTATACTTTAACACTGTGAAATTAGGTCTGAGAAAGCATGTAGTGCGACATCTCTACAAACTTATAACTTAAAGTGGTTTTGATATTTATTCCGGACCAGGATTTATAGATGGCGTCGTTTAAAACGAAAAATTCGCAATGGATGGCACTATCACCCCCCTGCATTTGATTCACAGAAGGCTGACAGACTATCATGTAAAACATGCATCCTATAAAAAAAAGAAATGTGAAAATGGGAGCCAAGTTCAATATCCGACAAAATTATCGACACACACCCTTAGCCAGGTAGTGATCACATAGCGAACCACCTCAGAAATATTTTTTTTCTGACGAGCAGATGCTAGCTCGAAACCGCAAAATGTCATCCGTCTATTGTCTATGATACAGTTGATTTCTGAACGAAAAAAAAAATACGTCTCTAGAAAAAAAAACTTGACATTTCGCTTGTCAAAGTCAAAATATTGGTCTTACAGCGAATTTTTGTGCAAATTGAAAGTGTTTTTTAGTATTATGGCGGAAAAAATCCCGGCAAGTGATATTATTTGCGTTTTTATAATAGCAGATAGGTTGAATTATATGTAATATGTTTCGGTTTTACATGATACTTGTTTTTCTTTAAAATATATACGCCAAAAGTTTGTGGTCAACATGTGACCTCTGCCTATCTGGAAAAACTTTTTGTGGTTATTATGTAACCACTGTCCTACAAGCGTTTATCCATATAAATAAAGGCAAAACCATATTTACACATCAAATAGTTTGTATGGTAAATAGATAGGTTCTTGGATCGAAGAATAACCGATGCCCTGGTGTCAGAGTCTTTTAACCACTACATCACAGAGACATTAATATTTATTAATATTTTTATACAAAGAAACACACAAATCTTTCCTCTTTTTTATATTAGGCTTATATGTAGATACACCTTTATTTTTTTAATACTTACATGTTGTGACCTAACTGGGCAGTGGTCAGATCTAATCCACATCATGTATATTTAAATGGGCAGTGGTCATATCCAGACCAGAGGGTTTTTTTAAAGGAAATTGTAGGAATAAAAAAAAATTAAGAAATTAGTTTTTTTATTATCATCCAATCTACCATTATCTGTATGTAAAGATAAAATAATCGCCAGGCCTGGCTAAGGGTTAAAAAAATTGGCGGATAATGAATACTTATTTTTATAAAAATTAAAAAAAATACAAGTTGTGCGGTCAGGAGCTCCCGTTGGGAACGATGTTGTAATATCTATGTCAAGATTACATGACAACGATAGATAAAGACAGCTATTATGCATGTTTCAAGCTTATAAGTCTGACGTTTTACAGCTCCGTATTGTAATTAAACATTAGAAGTCTATGGCTGACATTAGTGCAGCCTTGACATGTAGTTTTCTATTATCCGCCGTATTTCAGGCCAGTTATGACAGGCCGGACAAGGGTCTATTATAATGTTGTATTTGGCCTCTTGACATACTTTCATGTCAAGACATTTTTTTAAGTTTCTGTCAGATGTAATAATTTTTAGGTTTCAAAGTTCTAGTGTAATCGTTATCGCTTATAACCTTAAAACGAATATGTTATGTAGGAATTTAGGTGCACATTTTCAATAAAAAACAACAAGTGCAAAAGCAAAATTATTTATTTTTGGGGAAACAGTAAAAAAATGTGTGTGTTATCATTGAAAATATTTCCAAAAAAATAATAATAATAATAATAATAAATTTATTTATTCAGACTATCGTCCACTTTGGTTAGTAACATTGCTATTCTTACCCTAATGTTAGTATAATATTATATTCCATGTGAAACTGCACAGCAGCGATTGACGTATGCACAGTCCAGCCTGCTGGCCACCATTTTTAGGATGCTGTTGGGACTGGCCCGTACCCTACGTACCAGGGAAGCGCACCTCTTACGCATAATAGCATAAAAGCAATCTATTCGCGCTTCTGCAAACATTCCCGAAGCACTACAGAACTTAGGTAGCCCCATCAGCATCCTAAATGCATTATTATACTGGACGCGGAGGGCGCTGTACGATTTTTGGGTGAAAGTGGCCCATAGACCACATGTATAAAAAGATGTACAATATGCTCGAAAAAGTGAAATTTTCACTTCATTCGAGCATCGTGCAAATCTTCGGGCTATCATGTTTGCCCTAACCGACAGCGCCCTCCGTTCCCTCTCTATGTCAGCATCGTCTTTGAGATCGGAAGCAAGGATGTGGCCCAGGTATTTAACCTGGTAAACCCGTCGGAGCTTTACACCATTAAGCTCTACAGCCGGTATATTTACCACATCCCTGCCTCCGGCCCCAAAGACCATTATTTCACTTTTCTTCACATTATATATTAGACCATGGGATTTAGCATATGTTTCGCATATTTTTAAAAGCTTATTTAAACCACACGGAGACGCGCTTAACAATACCATGTCATCTGCATAACTTATATTGTTTACACAAACTTCGTCTACATGACAACCAATGCTGGTATTACTGAGCGTGACTATTAGTTCATTGATGTAAAGGTTGAAGAGCAACGGTGACGACAACCCACCCTGTCTAACGCCGCATTCCAACCCGTACGACTCAGATATACTATCTGCCCATTTAACATTGTTGACCTGGTTTTTGTACCAGAACTTAAAGATATTAATAAGCTCAGGAGGAACTTGAGCATTATGGAGTTGCCCCCATAGGATGTCGTAACAAACCAGGTCAAACGCAGTTGAAAGATCGAGGAAGCCAGAGTATACAGAGGTCTTACGACTGGTATAGTACCTGACAGTATGCTTAACACACAAAATGGCAGACTCCGTTGACAGCCCCGGTCGGAATCCGAACTGGTTATCGTGAGGTTTGATGTAATTAGCCAGATGTGTATAAAGCATACTATCAAATACCTTAGACACAATTGTAGCTAGGGAGATTGGCCTATAATTGGTTTTATCAGATAGATCACCTGTTTTGTTCTTTACTATGGGTATCACTAAAGCCTTAATCATCTTTTTTGGCATGTATGAATGACTCAAGCATAAGTTAAAGAGCATAGCCAGCAGTCTCGGCAAGTGCGGGCCAGCGAACTGCAAGTGCTCAATACTGAGACCGTCATGCCCGGGAGATTTACCTCTGGTCATAGACCTTACCACCTTGTCTACCTCTTTTGCAGTAAATCTGATTCCCAGATTCATGCCACCCTCAACACTGAGCACCGAACGCGAAGGACCAAGCGGGGATTTTACCGTGAAATGGTCTTTAAAAATATTCGCTATGTCCTTCGCGTCATTCCTACCGTCTACACAAGTAGGAAGGCTAGGTCTTACGTTCATCCTCTTTGTGGCCTTCCAAAAAGACTGAAAATCATTTTTAGAATGATGTGAGGCCAGAATATCCATTTTTATTTGTTCTTCGTGTGTTTGGCACCACTTTAATTTTGTTTTGAAGATTTTTCTAGCCTCACACATTTCGTTATAAATATAGCCAACTCTTGGTTTTCCATACCACATCCAAATCTCGAATTTCTTCCTAGCCTCCCTATGCGCCTCACTGACATGCGTGTTCCATCCTATTACAATCTTTTTCCTTTTACGAACAGGCCCCCCACTAATAACAGCTGCTTTTGTTAATGCAGTGGTAATGTTATCATACAATCTGTCAATGATTTGCCTATGTTCTATAATATTACAAGTTAGATCTGCACACCTTTCAAACTCCATAGGGAATTGAATGACTTTAAGCTTCTCATGACTTTCCTTACAGAATAGTTCAATTTGCTCTTTACTTCTTTTTCCCCATAACACCTTGTTAGGAGTTGAGAGGGTTTTGTAACTCTTAGTTAACGAGGAAGTTTGAAGGTCACATTCAATCGTAAGAGGAAAGTGGTCCGACCAAAACACGTCATAGTTAACATATACATTGCGCACAGACCTTATAGCCGCTTTTGTAGAAACTACGTGATCTAACCATCTAGTAACACCCCACACCCCACATACAAAAGTAAAAGTAGGTACATGTTTTAACATTTCTACATCAACACACGTCCACTCTTGTTCTTCACAAAATAATGAAAGTTCTTTATAAAATAATGGGGCGATGGGGACATACATACTAATAGAGTAAGAATTAAAAAAAATGACTGTTTTTCTGTTTGTAGACGCTAATCTAAATACTGGACGGGTTCAAATTAAACCTTCTTTTTATATAAGTATAGCAGTTAAGCCTGGACAACATATAGGGTATAATTGATTTTGGTAAATGGAACAACTGATGAAATGAAATGAAACTTTATTGCTTAAACTGAACTTTATTGAAAATCTGATGTGGTACGATAATTTATTTATTAATTATTATTTATTAAAATCTTTATTGGCCACAACGGTACAAAAGGTGCACTTAACCCGGGAGAACTCGCGCCCTTGAAAGTTACACGAGTACTCGCGCATAGAGTAATTTGCTCACGTTTTTTAAGCCTGTTATTTATACATAGTACATAAGACATAAATTATTTCATGACTATATTTGAATGAAACATTTTATTTAAAGTTTGTAGCATTAATTTACTTTTAATTTTTAATATCACACATAGGACTGATTTGCTTATTGTAGGAACACGAACATTAGAAAAATAAATTTAAAAAATACTTGAATGAAAAAAGAAGACAAAAAATGACATGGTATGAATCTTTATTATACGCACGAGATTAACACATATTACATGAAGTAAAAGCATATACTGTACATAAAAAATGTTTGCACATAAAACATGTATTTTTTACATAGATTAGTTTTTTGGTATTTGCCTAAGTAATAAAGTCAGTTTCCAGGTTGTGCATAAGAAATCTCACCTTCATCTTCCGTTGATGACTGTTCCGTAATATTATGATCGCTGTACTCACTTTCTTGGTCGCTATCTATAGTATCGGCTCTAAAAGAAGGATCTTCTATATAATCGGATTAGCCACGGCGTAATTTGTTGCTCCTGTCTATCCATCTGGAAAAATGACTATATAAATAAATAAATGGCTTACTACAATTACTAATAACGACTGTTTAACATAAAGATAACAATAAAACTGTTATATAACTTTATTTACTAATTTTATTTAAAGTAACAACAACAAAAATATACTTATGTCGATAGTCGCGATGAGCAAAATGCCGCGTGACACGGCTCTGCTGAATAAACCACCTCCCACGATGGACTGGGACGCACTGCACCGATGTAATTGTTGCGATAGGGTCGAGGGACGTACGAAACTCAGCTATAGCGAGGACGAGGCGCGTTAGCACATTTTTAACGAAATACCGCGAGTTTTAAAATCACCGTGAGGGAAATGCTCATAGCGCGAGTGCTCGCGGGTTAATCGCTAATGCATTCTCTATCAGTCATCCTGTAGGAAAACAGGAATTTATAACTAATTGCGATAGGTGCTTGAAGATGTACTTAAAATACACTATATACTGAAGTAATACAAATACAAGTTTACTTAGGTACATACGTATAAAACACATAATGGTTCAGCTAAAATATAAAAATGACGCCTTAGCAAAAGTTGTTCAGCCTGATGAGCATTTTCCGTCGTGTCCGAAGTCGTGGGCTTGGGCTAGTTTTCAATAAATAACAACAAATGCAGAAGCAAAATTATTTATATTTGAGGGCCCAATCACAAATAAAATAAGTAATAATAATTTCAAAAAATACCGCGTAAAACATTTTTTAACATGACAATAATCAACAACTCAGAATCACGTTAAAACAGTCTTTAATCATTTTCCTGCGTAAATCAAAATGGCGTGACGTTTTTAACACATGACTTGGCAAATTCTATTGAAAGAACATTTTCGCTCTGAAATTTTTCGGTGTAAAATGTTTTTGCTTCTCATTTACCTGAATGACGTCTACATTATAACAAATAGCATTTTATCACCGTTTTTATGAGTATACCTAAGTTTATTTCAGGACTTTATAACGCGTTCACATATATAAGGTCTAACATAATATACTGAAACTTTTTTAAAGGTGAACTCAATCCATGATAATAAATTACTTTCCCCAAGGAACACGTATCGAAATATGGAAAGTAATTTTTAGCCTCCCATATGATATGACCAATCAGCTGATCCAAGTTTGTATCATCATCATCATCAATAAATTTAAGAACTAGGTTCTTGTCGGACAAGTTTGTATGGAAAGCCAAAAATTATTTTTCTCATTTTGACATACATAATATGTTTCTTGGGGAAATTTGTTCAGTATTATCAGGCTAATACTAAATAAAAATGGAAAGCATAAATGATGCATGATGCATGCCCATCGTAGTTAAACAGGTTTCTTGCTGTTGTATGACCTGTTGCTTACCATTTTATTGAAGCAATAAATTATTTGTATGGCTCACCTTTTGTTTAGACTCAAAGTTGCAAGCATGTAAGTTCTTAATAGTATTATGTAAATATTCCTCCAATTAGCAGCCGAATTTTTAGATTTATTCGTTCAATTTAAGACAATCAAGAAACTTGCATAGTTGGGCTTATAACATTTAGGGAATATTTGATATACAGCTTTCATGCACAGAAACTGAGTGAAGAGTGAGATATATCTTGCTCTTTCATTTTTTGTTTTGATTCAAGATCGAACAAAATACACTAAAACTATTTTATGGGTGAAAAATTATTTTTCATGTTTCGACATATGTTCCTTGGAGAAAGTTGTTCAATATCACGGAATAAATTTACTCCTAATTGTTAGACCTTATATATCTATATATATATACTGAAACGGGAGTGAACAGTAAGATATATCTTGATCTTTAGTACATATATACCTATCTGATATGCAGTATAGCTCAGTTACTAGCAATTCACAAGTGCAAGTTGGCTCCTTGGCATTAACTAAAGCCATTGCAGCCAGACGTCAATTTAACTTAGTTTCCGCATACAATTAAGGGCTGGAAGGCGGTTGTATGTGTAGACTTTGTTAGGATGAAAATGGAATGTTTTC
Organism: Acrobasis consociella; assembly: GCA_963555685.1. Lineage (NCBI taxonomy): Eukaryota > Metazoa > Arthropoda > Insecta > Lepidoptera > Pyralidae > Acrobasis > Acrobasis consociella. The sequence goes on from OY743127.1 coordinate 8,107,937, forward strand.
TTGTGCAACAGGGTTTGTTATCGGGAGCATGGGAGCTGATAGCACTATTTATTTATTAAATCCTTATTGAACACAATGGTACAAAAGGTGGACTTCATCCTAATGCATTGTCTCTCTTTCAACCTTAAGGAAAAATTTGATTGCGAAAATGAGTACTTATCAAAAAAATCTAAAATCATTGAAATTCATACATCTCAAATCATTGAACAAGTTGCATTATTTTATGTTTATTCTCTCGTTTTATTCTCATAACAGTTAAAAATAATTTATAATTGACTCTGGATACTAACCCTGTTTAAGGTCTATAATCAAAACTTTTACGATATATAAAGACCTTCTATAAAACTAAAATCACTTATTTATTGATTTTGTCGTCTTTGTACTAGTATCTACGTGTAGGTAAGCCACACCAAAACTGAAACACAACTCAGTAAAGCACCTCATACACCTACGATGTATGTGGTAGTTAAATTAGGTAGCTAAAATACTCCTAGAAGACTCCTCCTAGAGGACTAAGTGGTAGCCATTTTGAATAGGAAAATAAAAAGTACAATAACTTTCCAAAATGAATAAACCAACTATAACATCTACTTTAGCGGAGATGCATTTCAAGATTACCAACAACTGATCGCGCACAATTATTTGAACTGAATTTAAATAGAACGGCCCTCGAGTCCAAGACCGACCGCAGTGCGAGCTCCCATACCGATTGACATAAACATCATAGAGCAACTTTTAGAGGAGGCCGGCAAGCGCGTTGCGGTAGGTAAATAAATAAATATATAGAGACAGATTACACTGATTGAGCTAGCCCTAAAGTAAGTACGAGACTTGTGTTATGGGATACTAACTTAACGATACTATATTTTATAACAAATACTTATATAGATAAACATCCAAGACCCAGGACAATTTGAAAAAGGCCATTTTCCGGTCCGAAGAGGTTGGCGATGTCCGACGTGGTCATTATCGTCCGCTATACTACCCACATTTTCACTCCTTCCTTGGTGGACAGAGTCAAAAGCCGGACAAGACTCAAATGCCATGCTTAGCCAGATTGTCAGATTATACTAATTAATATTTTTTCAAAACTAAAAACAAACTTCAACACCAAAGTACACAATCAATTTCGATAAATTTTCTATGGGAGTACACAAGTGTGCTCTTGAAATAACAAAAAAGAATCCAACTTGCTCTAGGCGTCCTCGATAATCGGGGACCAAAAAATAACATTTAACATTCATTCAAATTGATAAAATCCATCCTTTTTAAGTCGGTCTAAAAGGTCGTATCTAACAATCTTCACATGTAAACCGTACTAAAACTGAAACACAACTCAGTAAGGCACTTCAAACACCTACCAACTATCTGGTAGTTCAATTAAGTAAATACTCCTCCAATTGGCAGCCGAATGTTTAATGTTCGATTCCCATCAAGTTAATATTTGCTTTGCCTAAAAGCCTAGTGTTTTCATTTAGTTTTGTGAATTCTATTTTTGTTTGCTATGGGCGTACCTATTTTGTCGAATTTATTAAATTAATTAAGTTATAATAAAAGTATAAAAGAATCTAACTACCTTTACTAAAAACTGCCTTTGTACGATTTTTTTGTTGCTTTTTTACACTAAAAAACTCAAACATGAAGTCATTTTACACGTTGGATCGCGGTCTCCCTTTTTATTTGTAATTTTCAACCCACTTCAAAAAAAGGAGGAGGTTATCAATTCGATGTGTATATTTTTTTTGTGTATTACTAATTGAAATAATAAAGATTTATGAAGGACTAACTGCCTAGGCTTTCAATTTTTTTCCCCTATTTTTGAATTATTCTTAAAAGCTGTTACATGGCAATCCAAATTTTAGTTGTCAAATCATGACAAATGATTTTTACTGCAGAATGGCGGATGTTTACATTCACTTCGCAAGTTTGTTTTAAATTTTTGGAAGAATCCAGAGGCAAAACTAGCAAAATGGTTGTTAAATGTGTTGGGCGCGGTTGCAAAAGTGAGGGGCATACAGGATATTATACTTTATTTCAATCGTAAGTACAAAACACCATGCATAAAATGCGCGTCATGTAAAATTGATTTTAGTTATATTTCGACTTCAATCGCAGTTATTTCTGTAAAGAGAACTGGTTATTTTGGTTTAGATGTTAATTTTGGTCCGGTATTTCCCATTTTACTTGGTTATTTGTTTAATATATAATAAGGAACGTTTCATGAAATTTCAGCTAGTGTGACAATATATCGTGAATTTATGGTCATTTTAGAAACCGGAAAGGTTCTCTCGAATGGTACTTTACACAATTTGCGTTGCGCGAAAGTTAATGTGATCGAAACGTTGTTTATTTGAATGCTGATACATTAAAACAACAAAATCACGAAGAACCTATTAATATCTAAATCTAAATCCCAATAAAATTCTGCATAAAATATCGACTGCATAAATTTCTTTTTATCTCTATGAACTGAAAAAATATTTATTTTGATAACCCCTTTTTTTTAGGTTTCCTTCTAATTCAACGGAACGTAATAAATGGTTATATATTGTGAAACTAAAAAGACCCTTTTTTGGAAAAGCCAAGATTTGTAATCTCCATTTTAAACCAACCAATTATATGGTTAACGTAAGAAAACGACTGAGACAAGGAGTGACACCATTTTTCAATGAAGTAGCAGATTGTATTGATTTATTGTTATTGTATCGTTTAACTTGCAAATTTGTAAACGCAATTGCTATTATATTAATAAATATATAAATAAAAATGATTATAATTTTATTTTTATTATTTTCTAATGATACTTTATCTTTTTGTGTTTATGTACTTTATGTAGTATTCGAGAAGTTAGTAGTATACAAATATTATACATATTAAATAATAAACTTCCGTACGCGCCATCGTCTGCGTGAATTTTTTTAATATTCTCCCTAAGAAAAATGATCAAATTTCGGCGTAAGAAGTATCATATGTATTATATCTATATATACTATGGATCACATCTACACACTGGAACAAATTATAGAAAAACATAAAGAATTTAATAAAGGACTCTACATATGCTTTATTGATTACTCTAAAGCTTTTGATAGCATAAACCACAACTCTTTATGGCAAGCTTTACATGAATGTAAAGTTAACTCGAAAGTCATGATAATTCTGAAAAAATATCTACAGGAATAGAGTAAGCAGAGTCAAACTGGAAACTAGAGGCGATGAGATCAAAGTAGAGCGTGGAGTAAGACAAGGGACCCCGCTGTCTCCTAAACTTTTCATAGCTGTCCTGCAGCACATATTCACCAAACTGAATTGGGACTCAGAAGGTATACAAATTAATAACAAGCATCTCAGCCATCTAAGATTCGCAGACGATATCGTAGTATTGCCAATACCTATCAGAAGTTACAAAACATGATAAACCAACTTAATGAGGAAAGAAAACTGGTCGGTCTACATATGAACTTAAGTAAAACAAAAATAATGACAAATAATAAAAAAGGTAAAGTCATGTTAGAGGACGTCCAACTCGAATATGTTGAGTAATCATATATTTGGGAAAGGAAGTATCTTTCCGCAAAACAAGCAATGAAGACGAGGTAAATAGACGAATTTCATCCAGTTAGAACAAATTTTGGTCACAGAAAGGAATATTGAAAGGAAATTATGATTTAGAAAGGAAGAAAATTGTCATGGATACCTGTATCTTACCTTGCCTGACATACGGGTCACAGACTTGAACATTTTCGAAAAAAATAAAAGACAAAATAACAAGTTCTCAACGTGCGATGGAAAGAACTATCTTAAACCTAAGAAAAATCCACAAAGTTAGAAGCCAAGAAATTAGGAAAAAAACCAAAGTTACAGACATGCTTTACCAAGCCTTAAAACTAAAATGGAACTGGGCTGGCCACGTAGCGAGGTATACTGACCAACGCTGGACTCTTACATGCACGAACTGGAAAGGCCCGCCCGGAAAAAGAAAAGTGGGAAAACCACGAAAAAGATGGGTGGACGAAATAAAAAAAGTGGCAGGAAGAAACTGGTGTAAGACAGCACAAAATAGAGAAGAATGGAAGAAGCTGGAGGAGGTTCCTATATAAAAATCAAACTATTTTTTTTTTTTTTTAATTACTGTATTTTTATAACTGTACTTATAGGAAATAACGAGGCTTTATTATTATTATGTATTATATCATACCAGGTCATTGTATGCCAAATTCCATTTGCATATTCTAATTTTCTGATCAAGTTGACAACCTAACGATGTCTTTAAAATGTCGGAATAAATTATATCATAATTTTTATTTACAATTAAAATATTATAAATGAATATAAATAAAACAACTGAGTTATAGTTTCATTTTTATAATTCAGAATTATTTTAATTGGTGGTCACCCTAATTGGAAAGAGACGGAGGGGCAAAGAAAAATTTCAAGGTCATTTCTTGTCTTTTTTTATGTCATTTGATAGAGCTTTTTCCAGTTAGTACAATACAATTCCATGGTTCCATGTAATTTTTTTAAGATCGGCGAAAAGGTATTGGAGCTGGAGACCGAAATACCTCAATAATAGACAACTGCAGCTCAAATATTTTGTGTATGTTACCTCGTAACTCTGTCAAATATGAACCGATTTAAAAGATAAATGTTTCGTTTTAAAATATTCATTGCAAGGTAACGGTTGGTCCCATGTATTTTTTTAAAAGATCTTGGAGCTGGAGACCGAAATTCCTTATTAACAGACAACTGCAGCTCAAATATTAATACATTTGCATACTCATAACACTTTGTAATATAAACCGATTTTAATGATTCAATGTTTGTTTGGAAGAATTGCATTTAAGATTAGTTTTTTATAATTTCAATGTAGACCTGATGAAGGGTTTTGGATGCGTCTTTTATTATTAATATTAATAATAAATAAGTACTGAGGCCTCACATTAAATAAATAAATAATAAAAGAAATAAAAATATAGGGAAAAATTACACTGATTGAGCTAGCCCCAAAGTAAGTTCAAGACTTTTGTTATTGGATACTAACTCAACGATACTATATTTTATAACAAATACATATATAGATAATCCAAGACCTAGGACAATTTGAAAAAGTCCATTTTCCAACTTGCCCTGATCGGAGATCGAACCCGGACGGACGGTGGCGGACTAGCATGGTGACCACTACGCCACGCAGGTCGACGGTCGACATTAAAAGGTTTTATGAAAAAAAAATTTTTATGACAATTACTTATACTACTTTAAATGTAAATTTTATTTCAGTCAGTATACAATAAAAATGCAATGAGCTTAGTATATTTTCTTGCTAAAAGCTGTGAAATAAAAACTTTTTGAAAAAAATAATAACCGACTTCAAATCGAAATGCACTAAAAAGAAGAAAAAAAATATTTTAATATTAGACGTCCCTGAAGTTCTGGGTAAAAAATCTCTATAATACTTATTATTTATTTGGAGTCGGTGACAATCTTCCTGCCTCAGAGTCCTAAGAAAGAATAAATGACAATATTTAATCTTAATTATTCTTATACAGCACCGCCAGATACTGCTAGTTTTAAAATGGTATCAACCAAATTTTCAGGCTTAAAAATGCAAAGTAGCCTAGCATAAACTCCAATTGAATAAAGACTAAACAGCTCATATCTTCCAATTTACCGGAATCGCAGCGACCTTAGTGATTCCTGCAGGAAAATACCGCTAACTACCGTCATATGTCGCAATTTTTATATATACATTAACTACGCCAACAACCTTTCACATTTGGAGAGCATAGATATGGCTTAGACATGGTTTAGACTGACATCGAGACAGAAGTCAGCTCTCGAAGAAATATTAGAACAAACAAAACATATGTACATCGTGTGGTATATTATATATAAATTCATACAATTGTAAATATAAATAGGTACAAATAAATATATAGCAAAGCCGAGCATATTCAATTTGCTATATGTCTTTCCGCGAAGATATGTTTTGTGACTTACTCGTAATTTTATTAAATTGGTAGTCTTGGTTGTCATACTAATGCCACATCTAGCAGTTTTAGTCGTCTGAGTTCAAACCCAACATTGCAATTTAAAGTAAACCCGGAAAGCTGGCGGAAAAACGAAAACATTCACTGTAACTGTGACTCGCAAAAACTGAAAATATCGCAGAGAATTTCTTAGGTCGCTGGGCTAGAAAATTGAGTTTTTACGCCCCTTTCACCAAACTATGGGGGATTAAAAATAAACCGTGTGAGGCTTACTTTGGCGCTAGTTTCGGTATTTTAGTTCGTTAACTTTAAACAATGGAGTGCTGTTTCCAAAATTTAGTAATGCCGGGTTTCAAAGCCAATGTTTTTAAACTCTAAATTGGAGTTGACTATAGTGTGCAAGGTTTTCTCCTTCCTTCCTACAAGATTCGTTTATTTTATATGTGCTATATCTTATACCTTTAAACGAGCAAATCTTAATTAAAAAAACGTCGATGGAACTCAGTGATAAAAAAACGCAACTCCATCGAGGTTCGGCTTATTTAATTTGCCTTAGTTAGTACTTTGGCCTCACAATAAAAGCTTTTTAAAAAAAAGGTACTTTTTTTTCAAAAATCTTATGTATCTAGCCTTTTTTTTCTTAAATAATTTTTTAATATAATGATGATGATGAAAATGAACAGGTTTATTTAGACGGTGCAAGATTCTTGCCTGTTGCATACCATTTTATTTAAGCATTAAATAACATGCGTAGTCTAAACGAAACGTCAGCCGTACGAATGATTTATTGCTTCAGTAAAATAGTATGCTACCGGCAAGAAATTTGCACTGTCTAAATTAAGCTTAAAAGAAAACTTAATGCTACCTGATAATAATATAGCACCAATAATAGGTGGATATCTACCTCATTCCCTCATAATGGCATCCCGTTTGTCTTTCAAATTAAAATTCTAGATTCCATATTCAAACTCTACCCACATTCCATCATTCTCATTTTATACCTTATTTAATACATTTCCACTTCTCCTTTTGAACTCAGGAATATCTACCTAAAATCTATAATAACGTTTAACTATTCTGTAATTATTGTAACAGTGCTCTAATAATCTGAGAATTAAAGTGATAAAGATCCTTTAATTTTTCTCTGCTGAGCGATACAACGTGGAAGTAACATACCCGTAATAAATCGAACCACGGGCTAAATACATAATGTACCAAAAATTCAGATTTTTCCATACACAAGTGTACAGCCACCCGGGATTTATATGGGAATGTTAAATTCTTTTTGTTTTTTGACTGTTATTTTATTATCATTATAGTATAGCGATATAGAGTAGCCCGTGGTTGGATTTATTGCGCATATGTCCTTTATACTTTGTATATAATTTGCTACACCTACTATTTACGTACAATAATATCTGGGTTCATCTAAAGATGGTGGGATTGGACGAGCTCTCATTTTTTTTATTTTTAAATAAATAAATAAACATAGGTATACGGAAAAATTACACTAATTGAGCTAGCTCTCTAGTAACTTCGAGACTTGTGTTGTAGGATACTTATTTATACGGTCAGGGCAATTTGGAAATTAACCTTTTTCAAATTGTTCTGGGTCTTGGATGTTTATCAGTATAAGTATTTGTTATAAAATATATGTAATATCGTTGAGTTAGTATCCCATAACACAAGTCTCGAACATACTTTGGGGCTAGCTCAATCTGTGTGTTTTATCTCTATATATTTAACTCAACGATACTAAATTTTATAGCAAATACATACATGTAAAGATAAACATCCAAGACCCTGGACAGTTTGAAAAAGGCCATTTTCCATCTTGTCCTGACTGGGGATCGTACCCGGAACCTCTGAGTGGTGGACTATCAGGGAGACCACTACGCCACGGAGGTTGTCGGAGGTTGGATTTGATTTTATTATATGTATAGATGGCCGCTCGTGATAATTCATTTTTACTTTTTATTTTATCATACTTTTTTGGTCCAAAGTACAAATATACATTTAACAAATCTCCCAGTCAACTATAGGGACGAACAGAGAGATTATCCTGCGCAAAAAAAGCAATACAATATACTTACATTATAAAATACTAGTTGTACCCGCGGGCTTCGCTCCCCGAGGGAATTCCGAGATAAAGAGTACCCTATGTCCTTTCCCGAGTCTCAAACTATATCGATATCAAATTTCATCCAAATCGGTTGAGTAGTTTAAGCGTGAAGAGATAACAAACAAACAAATATACAAACTCACTTTCGCATTTATAATATTAGTAGGATAGGGTTACTATGTAATTACTATGTAATAAACTGTGATGCGCTGCGAGACTTGCATATTTTTACATACTATGTTTAAAAAGCTTAAACTATTTGGTCTTATTATACATTTCTTATTAACTGCATAAAGTAAGTTAGTAAAAATATTTTTCGCAATTGACAATTTCCAAAAATAACGAGTTTGATTTAATTGCCTGGACAATATATTTTTACTACCATGTTGCTTGTATTATTTCTTACTCCATAATATAGCTAGCTAAGTAGATACTGAGAATGCGCATACCCTAATTAAAAATATGATCACGATTTCAAATTCCAAAGAAAGCCAAGCTTATTGAAATAACTCGAGTCGAATCCTAATTATGCAAAACCGCATTCAATGCACAAACAAAAACATCTCCATTGAAAATCTGCGTTTCCCAAAGTAATATAAAAACGATCCCTCTTCCGTGGACAATGAAATATTTCGTGACTGGACCCGATGTCAGGAGCCATGATTCAAATAGAGTCTGCTCTATCAATAATATGAGATCACTAGCTGTACCGGCGGGCTTTGCTCTCCGTGGGAATTTCGGAATAAAAACTATCCTATGTCCTTGCCCAAGTCTCAAACTATGTTCATACCAAATTTCATCCAAATCGGTTCAGTGGTTTAAGCGTGAAGAGTTAACAAACAAAACAATATACAAACTTACTTTCGCATTTATAATATTAGTAGGATTAGTAGGAGAGGATTACTATGTAATATAAATTACATTACATACCTAACTATTCTATATAAATATTGGAATGAATATCTAGTTATAAAACCTTATATAACCTACTTATAAAATACTTAGCTCGCAAGAGAAGAACTAAGTAATGATGACTTTATGAAGAAAAAGAGTTTAAAAGGTTCATATGACTATATTCGCTGAACCCTCGAAAAATATGATAAATTATCGTCCAAAAGAAACAATTCCCCTTGCTTTTTCATCGCAATGAGCGTGTAAACGGTAATAGACCTAAACAAACTGACATAAATTGAGTGCTCGCTGAAACGAGATTTTGAGATAGAGAAATATTTTTATGAGAGCAAATAGCTATTAAGGAAGATATAAAATTCTTTCGATTATCTTCAACTTTATTTGACAGCGTCAAAGATCAGATGTGTATGGAGATATTTTTTTATTTGTTCTTTAAAAATTTAAGTTTTATTTATGTGTTTAGAATAACAGAAAGCGTAGATACGCTTTTCTTAAAAAAAATTACAAATGTTTCCTAACCTATTTAAAAATATTTTTGACCCGACACTCTTTTCAATATTTGACATTGCAAAAAAAGAACAACTTTAAACTAAAATGTATTTAGAAAACGTTTGTTTTTTTATGAATAAGGGAGGTATTTAGGAGAAGGTTAGGAAGAGTAGAAGGGAGAGTTTATTAATAGTCTTCCTACCAGAATATTACATGCAGTCGTTAGTATGGTAAAAGTAACAAGTGGTTAGGAGAATTTATCCTATTGTGAAGAAAATCTTGCGAATACATTAATGGTACTGTCCTTAACACAGGAAAAGTATTGTACATAGTGGTCAATCTCTAACCGTGACATTAGGTAATATAGTGATTTATTCTACCAATTTAAGAGTGCAGACTTTTAGATATACCTTTAAATTATTTCATGAAAAGCCCTTTCAATTATCGTTGGTATTCGTCTACCTTTAAAACGCATTTCTGCTAAATGTAACCACATTTGGCAAAAACTCGTTTCGAAAGTAGATGGACTAATGCAATTATTTTCAACGATTGTTTATAATAGTATTTTATACAACAGTTGTTTAAGAACGGTCAAAAAATGCGAGTGGCGCAGGTTACGCTGCGAGCCTTGGCGAGCATCGTAAGAAGACGCCATCGAGCATTTTTGACGAACTTATACAACGTTGCATACTATACTTTTTCTACGACGCTATTTACCAAATAAAATACAAAAACAAACAAAGAAAAATATGAAAATGTTTGACGTAAGTATGTTTGGTAAATCAGATTTAGAATATACAAGTATCTGATTTATATAGTATCTATGGTAAACTTTTTTTTAAATTGACGACTTTTTAGTGACTATGTTAAAAAATAATTTTTTCTTATGTTGGCAGTATAGTAAATCTATAGAAAAAAAGTTCTAGGTCTATGGCTAGGCGTATCTTTTTAGCGAAATAACGACACATGTGCTATTATGAGGAATAGAGTATAGACTCTTTCTCCAATCATATTTTCAATGTACTTAAATAAGTGATCAGAACCATTTAAAATACAGATAACAGTACAGGAGTAGAAAAAATAATTTAAAGGTATATCTAATGTCAACATACAATTTCAACTAAAGGCGCCAGTTCCGGCTTTTGCTCGCCATAACTGATTTAAACTGAGCATATTTTCTTTTACAAATATGCCTTAGAACAAAGTTTACCTACTTTTATGACGTCAAAAGATTTATAAAGGAGTAATTGCATATATAAATATCGTTTCCCGCGCAAAAGGGGTTGTTAATTTGCCAGCGAACGTTTTCAAATGTAAATTCGAGTAAATACGGCGTTTACGGTCCGCAGATTAGCGGTTATAAAGATTGACCGACCAAAGTCGATACCGAAAAGGCGGTTAAATTTATTAGATTCTTCTTTTAAATTTTTCGTCCAGTTTTGTATATTAAACAGTTATGTACCTTACACTGTTACTAACCCAGAAAAGTTAAAGTTTTTTTTTAAAACTATACTGAGCCATAAAGCATCACTATGTATAAACTTATAAGAACATTCTCTCTCTCAAACGTGAAGCAAAAAAAGCAGACAAACCTTATGCAGGACTAGCCGAAGCCCGTGACTTCGTTCGCGTGGACTTTATGTCTCTGGAAAATGCTCATCAAGCTGAACAACTTTTACTAAGGCGTCATTTTAATATTTCTTATAGTTTAGCTGGACCATTATAGTTCTGCATAGTTGTTCTATTTTCTAAAATCATTTATGCCCTATATGTTGCCCAGGCTTAACAGCTATATAACAATACTAGAGCAACATAGTCTATAGCCTTCCTCGATAAACGACCTATCTAATAACGAAAGAATTTTTCAAATCGGACCAGTGGTTTCTGAGATTAGCGCGTTCAACCAAACAAACAAACAAACAAAAAAACAAACTCTTCAGCTTTATATATAAGTATAGATTAGCGTGTACAAACAGACAATCAGACGAACAGACGAACGGACGAACGGACGAACGGACGAACGGACGAACGGACGAACGGACGAACGGACGAACGGACGAACGGACGAACGGACGAACGGACGAACGGACGAACGGACGAACGGACGAACGGACGAACGGACGAACGGACGAACGGACGAACGGACGAACGGACGAACGGACGAACGGACGAACGGACGAACGGACGAACGGACGAACGGACGAACGGACGAACGGACGAACGGACGAACGGACGAACGGACGAACGGACGAACGGACGAACGGACGAACGGACGAACGGACGAACGGACGAACGGACGAACGGACGAACGGACGAACGGACGAACGGACGAACGGACGAACGGACGAACGAACGAACGGACGAACGGACGATCGGACGAACGGACGAACGAACGAACGGGCGAACGGACGAACGGACGAACGGACGAACGGATGAACAGACGAAGAGTGTCATACCTAATACACTATCATGTAATAAAGTAGTTTTGAATAAATGTATGCACAATTTGTCTTCACGTCGGTTTCTTTCTACTCTATCAGATAACTTAGGTAACAGTTAAGGATTACGTTTTACAAATAAAGCTGTTTCCATTATATACAATGATGGAAGTGTTAGAAATTTATGTTTCTTTAAATATCGGTTCACAACTATCTGTACTTTTTAGTCCGAAAGTAAAAGTAGAGCATTGTGTTTTATTTTTTATTTAAATTGGAAACTGATTACATTTTAACATAATTTAATTGAATACGTTATTAATAATAATAATAATAATAAATCATTTATTCCAGAATTAAAATAATTCCATACAATGGTATATATATATATATTATACATTAATAAAATAAAATTTAAAATAAAATAAAATTGGTCACACACAAACACACACACACACACTAGCCGTCAGACGACACTCTGCAGAGCCCTCCAGCAGCCATGCATGGGGCTCGCCGTCCAGGAACGCACCGCCTGCACGATGGAGTTGGCGGAGAGGCGCAGGCGCTCGGCCGCGCCCGCCGCGGTGTGCCGCATGAGCGCGTGCCACCCGTGCACCCGGCCCGCCGCGAACATCTCCGACGCGCTACACCGGCGCGGCAGCCGGTGCAGCGCCCGCCACGCGTCGTTGTATTGTACTCGCATGTGGTTGTAAGACGCCTTTGTGTAGTTGCACCAGAGTTCCGCCGTGTATAGGCATGTGCAGTATGCCATGAAGAGGAGGCGCTTTACGGGTGGGCTGCAGCGCTGAAAGCGTCGTGCGAGCATGTTTGCTTTGACGCTGATGGCTCTCCGTTGTCTCTCTATGTCTGCCTCGTCTCTTAGGTCGGAGTTGATGATGTGACCGAGGTATTTGACCTCTTCGACTCTGGTCAGAGTAGCGCCATTCAAGTACAGCGGGGGAATTGCGGCCGGGGTGTTCGTTGATTTAAAAAGCATGACCACTGATTTAGTTGCGTTGTATAACATGTTATGTTCCGACGCATACCTCTCGCAGATTTCCAGTAGGCGTCTTACAGCGGTAATAGAGGGTCCCAAAATTACCATGTCATCAGCGTAACATACATGGTTTATACATACGCCATTCATGTAGCAGCCAACACCAGATTGGGTCAGCCGGGTGCTGAGCTCGTCCATGTATAGGTTGAACAGCACTGGCGAGCTTGAGCCGCCCTGTCTCACACCACAGTGTAGTTTGCCTTGCTCCGACAATGTACCGTTCCATCTGACTGAGTTTCTTTGTTGTTGATGCCATTTTTTAAGAAAGTTTATGATTTCTTCTGGCATTCCCCTCGTGCGTAGCTTCTCCCACAGTAAGGGATGAGACACTCTGTCGAAGGCTTTGCTGAGATCTAAGTAACAAGCTATCACAGACGTTTTACGGCTTTTATAGTAATGGGCGACTTGTTTTAATACATAAATAGCGGTACTCGTAGATGAATTGTTTTTAAAACCCATCTGGTGGTCGCTGCTTGTTAGGTATTTTTGAGTTATGTGATGGATCACCTTTTCCAGAATACGTGCAATTATAGGTGACAGCGCAATGGGACGATAGTTGTCGGACTTTGCAACGTCTTTCTGTCTATTCTTGCATATCGGTACAATCAGTGTCGGTGAGGGCAGTAGGTAAGTGCGAAAAGTTGATCATCGCCTTAAACAGGTGGCATAAAATAATGCATATCGGATAGCCTAAATATTTAATATGCTCAATCGTTAAGCCGTCATGCCCCGGTGATTTTCCCCGCGTTGTGCTATTAACAATCTTGTTTATTATTTCTGGTGTGATTGAGTTCATATGCCTGTCTCTTTTTCGCCCGGTCTCGATCTCGATCGCAGTGCAACAGGTAGCATTCGTGGTCGGCGATAATGCGTCAGCGTTGCCGAGTGATGTACTTGTAGGACATGATGCGCGGAGCCCGGCGGCGGCGGGTACGGGCGGTGGGGGGTGTGTGAATTTGTTAATAAACAGGTTTGCTATCTTTTTATTATCTGTCTCGCCGTCGATGTTAGAAGGAAGTGAGCTGCGTGATTTACAGACATTGTTGGTTTTTTGCCAGAATTTTACAAAGTTCTTATCCTTCATATTTCTTGCTATGCTATCCATTGCGTGTTGCTCCGCATTCTGTTGACATTTCTTAAAGGTTTTCTTAAACAAAGTTCGCGTCGTTTTTCTATCGTCCGCCAGAGGCCCATTGATCGGGCGCCCCGCGCAGTGCCATCTCATTAGCGCATGACGTGACCGCTTATAACTCTCAGCAACGTGTGCGTTCCATCCGGCTATATGTGTGCATTTATTTTTTGCCTTGTGTTTGTTATGAAATGCGATCTCAGACGCTTTCTGCATAGCTGTGATTAGAGATTTGTAGGTATTGTCTATTTCTGCTTTTGAGCTCGGTTCCTGATTGAAGTCACAGAACTGTAGGTATTCTGTCATGCATTCACCATAACGAATGATATCATTTTGGTTACGAGGTTTCCATGCCCAGGGAGTTATGTGGTCGGGTGTATTGTTAGCAGTCCTAGTTAGTCCTTCGATATTTAGTGCAAGGTGGAGAGGGCGATGGTCACTCCATGTCACATTGTAGTCGACTGATATGCTTTTGATGCATTTTTTCATATGCTCCGTCGTAAGACAGTGATCGAGCCACGATACCGTCCCGTGTGCATCGCTAACATAAGTATATGTGTCAGCAGGTAGCATTAGGGAGTCTATACACACGTAGCTGTATTCTTTACAGAAGTTGATCATTTCTTTGCCAAAGATAGTTGAAAAATCAGCATTAAAATCGCCAAATATTAGCACGTTATTGCCACAGCTGCTCTCTTCTATAATGCTATGCATTTTGGCTAGGCATTCCGCAAACTCAGGCAGGTTCTCGTTCTTACAGGTTGGCATGTAGGTGTTGAGAATTAGTAGTTTTTGATTGCCTGATATAGTAATTTCTACGGCTGCCAGTCGGGCTGATTCGCATATCACTGTGGCTGTAACCTTGAGAGACTTTTTGTAGATTATTGCAAGCCCACCGTACGGTCGCCCCACCAAGGGCCCCGAAGACGTGTCCACCGCAGATGTGCCAATTGCATCACAATCTTTGTGTATGTTTTGTAGTATATGTAGGTCCGTAGGCAGGAGCCATGTCTCCTGTACAAGCACCACGTCACTGTCGTTGCAGAGTTCCGCGATGAACCTCAAGGAACGCCTCAGAGATCTGCAGTTGATGGTAACTAGATTTATCTGTTTATTATTCATATTGTTGTTGGGGCTTTTGGGACCCTGCGGGTGCTCGGCCCTTATGCCGTGAAAAGTAAGCTCGGGCGTTAAATTTTCCCACCACTATGCCCACAGGCCAGTGACTGTGTTTCAGTATGTTATCCAGATGATCCCTGTGTATGATAATTTTGAATGCACTGTGAGTCCCACCCTCTCTCTCGGGCAGTTGTTTTACATGCAACGCTGACAGTCCAATTTCTTTCAGGTGTGCTTCTATGGTTTGAATGGTGACCGACCTGTCGAAGCCAGATGTATACACCGCCGTGGTCGCGGTGGCCGCTTTTAGCGTGTTACAAAAGTTGCTCGCACTACCACGGATGTTACTTGTTATTAAAAAAATATTGTTATCTTACAGCACTAAGTTGAAAGTCCTAGACATCATTGTTCAATGTGACTATACGAATAAATAAGATTTTTCGACTGTAATCGCAACCCAAAATGTGTCTTGTTTTTAAAGAAAATATTAAGTACAAAATTACTGTCATCTTACACGGTAGATATAGATAGCGTTGGGTTGGAAGACAGGTGTCTATTTTATTTCCCAGAAAACTATTCCACAATTTTTATACATTTTTTTCTTAATAAAACGAATAGTTTATCATCGCAGTTTCATATTATAATAACAACATTAAAAAATATATATTTTTTAAAATGGTTTCTTTTATAGAAAAACGGTAAGTATATCGAACTAACATTTCATATAAAATATTAAGTTATCGATAAAACTGTTCATAAAAACATGTTTCAATATGTAACGGTACACATAATAACTCGCTTCGCTCGCTCGGCTCGTGCGTGTGTTGGTCGCAGTTCTAATATAACCTAACCTATAGGATTGCCCTAACCTAGGAAAATGGATAGAAGTTTCCTAGCACTCGTTTCAAATGTTTCAACTATTTTGCAAACTGAAACTTACGTGGAAACAAAATTATGGGTAACAAAACTTTGATGTTACGTTATTTCGATAAAATACATAAAATATGAAAAGAAATAACGATAGATTGAGTTTGTAAATAACGAATAATCGAATAAATGAAATTTCGACGTCAACAGATTTTAGGATTTGTTAAATATTGTATTAAAAGATTTGCGAATAGTTTTATGCTGGGGAATGAAAATCGTTGAAGTTAATTGCGAGAAAGTGATGGGTTCCCGTTGGAAGACCTAGATGTCATCATTATAAATTACGTCTACGCCTAGTTTTCCATCAGTATAAAATAAGTCGTGAAATGTGGCTTAAATTTTTTAAATAAAATGAAACAAAATTTCCCAACCGTTATCACCCAAAATGTGACTTGTGTTTAAAGGAAATATTACCTTCTATTTGCGTAGCTAAAGACTCTCGAAAGTCCCACTCTTCGCAGGTGCGTGGGCTTGTTTGCACAAGTAAGTAAATTAATTTTATCCAAGGTTTTTGTATAAGTATATTAATTAAATTGTGTTTGCTTGCATTATTATCCTTTTCTTTTAATTTTGTTTATTTGTTATCTTGCTACTTTAAATACTTGCTAAAAGTATAAAGATTTAGATGCATTATCACGTCTTTTACTCTAATCTAGTTTGTTTGTTTTTCGTGTGTGTAAGTAATAACACTTTATTTCTTCACAACAACTACAAAGGCACTTTCTTCACTTTCTTTTTTTTTTGGAAAGTAAAATAAATTATCGACAGTTCAAATCTTTAATAAGTGAGTAGGTACCTATGTAAATTGAAACTCAAATTAAAATACGAAAGTAAGAGGCTTAGTTTCAGACGAAGTAAAATGTAAAGTTTTATTTATAACAAAATAAAATTCTAACATGTCGCATGCATGACCGCTCTTTGACACTTTTTAAATGGATTCAATCTTATAATAGAGCATTTTCCAACTCCCAGGGCTAGGCCTGATTTATTTCGAACAATGACTTAATAGTAGTTTCGCAAATAAACTTGACATGAATAATTATGTGTCTAAAATAAATAAGAATAAAAAAAATATAGTTTACTAGCTAAACTTATCTATTCTTATAAATCCTAACTACCCAGAATATCTTAAATGTAAATTCAATTATCTTTCAGACACTCGCGATCGCCAACTTCGTTCTAATGAGACACGTCAGCTCTTTATCCCCCTTTTCCGGACAAATTTTATGTCTAACGCTTTTTCTCTTCAAGCCTCACGACTCCGGAATGCTTTACCCGTTGACATCAGAGAAATTTTTACTAAATTATCTTTCAAAAGAAAAGTTCACGCCCACCTTTTAAACTACCTTTCTTCATAAAGTCATCATCATCAATCCTTCTCTTCATAGCTATTAATTTGTATGTTAGGTAATATAAGTAGACGTGTATGTATTTGTGTGTATTGTATAAATAGTGTATTCATTCTGATATTTATGTTATAATATATATAGTAGGTATATTATATAATTTTATATTATTTTGTAATATTTTAGAATGTACATATGTATATTGTATTGCTTTTTTGTGCCGCATATTTTTCTCTGTTTATCCCCATGGTTGACTGGGAGAAAATGCTTTTAGCATTAAGTTCGCCATTTGTTAAAAGTATTTTGTACTTTGGAACAATAAAGTTTAATAAAATAAATAAATAAAATAAACTAGCTTATTTCTAAATCCAAATCATATCTTTAACAAGACTTTTTTACTTATTTAAAAATGTTACGCCGTCAAATTCTAACTGAAGAGTATAAATGAATTATTCAATTAATGCAAACTCGGTAGCCATTTCCGGATAACAATGTAGGTATATGTCGCAGTTGAATTGTATAGTCCGTTGTTATTCAAAGACTCTAGCTGTTTGGCAATACAGCTCGGTTTTGTAAAACAGCTGAAAATAGTTCAAGCTCGATTGTCAATGAGTTACGTAATTACGTTTAACAAAACTGCTAGCGTTGAGATAGCATATAAGGTTACCATTATTGAATAAAATTGTGTTACCAAACAAAATAATAAATGAGGGACAGTAGTTGTTCTTTATTATTTTTATATTACTTGTGGGATGGAAATAAAACCTCAATTCAACTCCTTACTAAATAATTCAGTCTCCAACAACAAAAAACACCAAAGAAGAATGATAAATCAGCTCGATGCAATTGGATTAGAAATAAAGAAATTTTGTAAACCCGACAACTCAATGGCGCAGCGATTTCTTACGACCAATTGATACACGTGAATTTTTCATCTTGCCGGAAGGCGGGCGTCAAAATAACAATATGGGATCCAAGCTAAAGGTCTGCTTTATTCTTTTCAATCTTTTGCACTCCGAAATCACAAACGATGCCCCCGATATCTCTCGATAAAAACAGGTTAGTCCCGGAACGCGGCGAAGAATTTACTTTATGGGAGGCCATATTTGTTGTGATGACACTGACACTTCACAAGCCACAAGTGGCAGAATTCCGAACTAATCGTTCTACAACATTACGTTAGCTAGTTTGTTAAAGGTAACACATTGGACGATCTAGCTGACCGATTTTCAGTTATATTACAAAACCGAGCTCTAATGCCAAATTGCTAGAGTTTTTGAATAACAGCGAATTATACAATCCAACTGCAACATATATATTTTTGAAATGTGCTAATTAAGGCATTGCATCTGATATTATTTTTTATTTTATATTGAAATTGATAAATTTTATTTAATATTAATTATTTATTACTATGTAACATTTTTGATATTTATTTTATAGGAGTAGGGTAGACATCTAAAGAACTGCGCTTTTGTCGGTGGAGTGTTTTTCATATCTCTCTTTCTTTCGTTAAGTTCTTAACCTCCTTATTTATAGGTACATACATAATCCTTATATTGACTTCATTACTGGATCCTTTTTACTTGGACGCCCATTTAGATAGATATTTATTTACACCCATGCTATACATTTTTTCATTTATTCATTTATTAAAGTTTCTGAAACAACTTTTTGCCAACATGTTACTATGGTACTGGTTGTTTTACAATACAACCAGTATTATAGTAACCTTAAGCAAATCTTTTTTTATATACGTTAACGAATAATTTAATTATTTATTTCATAATTTATTTAATAATTTATTTCAAAAACTGCCCTATCAATATGGCGCAAGCTACCCGGATCTCTTGGATGTTCCAACACGCTCTACCGCATCGTTACGTAAAAACAGCTACAACGTGGCAATAACGCTCTACAACTATTTACCAGAAAGTCTGAAGTCCTTGCCATATTCAAAATTTAAAAAACAACTCAGTAAATTATCAGTGCTTCTATTGGCTCCATGCGAAGTACGTGGTGGGGGTAATGAAATCTATTGCAGCGCCCATGGTGGCCAAAAGTAGCAATTATACAGGCGCTGTACGAAATTCTGTCAAAGCTGTCAAACAGACAATTGGAGATTTTTCAATGGGATTTCGCATTGTTCCTCCAAAAAAATGAATCATTAGGTATGGTTGTTGTGTCGTAAATTAGAAAAATACTGAAAAAATAGCAAATGCAAGTTTTATTGATTCCCAACAACAACTTGGAAACTAGAACAACGCGAGAAATGAATAGCTGCCATCAACAGAAAAAGTGTAAAAAATAAATAACTTTAAATTTTACGCAAATCCTTTATATTAATCTAATATAATACCTATAATTTAAATATTTACATGAGTATAAACTAACCTCGTTAGTATTTCAGTACCGATAGATTGCCACGGCACCCAAAACCACATGATATAATCTGCAGGAATCATTTTATTCGTGGCAAAAATCAATCAATCAGCAAGTCATCCCCAGTTATATACCAACGACATTTCTTGCAATCTTTTATTTAAAAATGAATGAATTTGAAGCTTTATCAGGTTACAGACGTTTTAAGGAACGGAGAAAGAAGAGGGAACTGTTCAAAACTATACAAACCTACCGAACACATTTACTCATCATTACACTCATTTTGTGCTAAAAAATAATATTTAGTTTATTACTAGCGATACTGTAACCATTAATACATGTTCATTATTGTTAAATGAAACCATAAAAGTAGCCTTTTTGCTTGTTTAACAATAAAACTACAAACACATGTTTAGTAAACACACCCTGATGTATCCAAAATAAAACGCTTTTTATATAAACTTTACGTACTTCATTTAATTTCAGTGTACAAAAACGATTACACAAGCCTTTATCTACATAAAATAAAGCAACACGTTGAAATTTAGTGCAATAAATAATCTAATTTTCATTAATTTATTTTGTCAATTTTTTTGTAGGAAACGTCACGAGCCATTTTGCCCACGCCTAAGTGGCGCTGACATCTGCACGGAGCGAATACCATTAATGAATTCCTTGATTAAAAATTTGACATTCGGCGCCCCATATTGAAATCATTAGACATAATTAATTATTATTGGAACTCTTGGGCCCAAAAGTTATCAAAATGAAAGGTATACAAACAAATCGGTTATATTTTTTTTATGAAACTCACAAAATATTATACCATTTTACGATACAGAAAACTTAGAATATGTTATAAAAACTAAATAATCGATATATAAGAGCACTCGATTTATGTGTTCAGTATTAAAAAATCGTTAAAATATATTAAAATCATGTTAAGATAAAATCGATTTTATTATTTTACAGTTGGTAACACTAGTCACAGAATGACAGTGACAACTGATAAAGACAAGACAGGATAAAAGTCAAAACGTCGTTTTCTTTCGTTCGGAGTGCGCATATTTTTCATGTTTTATGGTTTTTCTCACGACTTGGCTTTAATACGGACTTTAGACTGATCTTGCAATTGTGAATTACCTGGCTTTGTATTTTAGACTACTGATAATGCATAACAATTGAATATCGACAACATGGGTCGCTGTGTGAATTGCAACATTCGTACTACGTACTATATTTCAAATATCTTGATTCCAGGATTGCCTAATTTTCCCAATTTTTTTTGAAGAATTGATGTTTTGAGTCCTTTCAAATAAGGCAACTTTGATTTGTATAATACTTGGGCCCACGAATGTATGGTACGGTTGCAGTCTCCTTTATCCTTTATTAATGTAAATCATTTGGCATGCATGATATTATTGACTAGTGACTATTATTATTATTATTTTGTCAAATCAAATCAAATCAAATCAAATATATCTTTATTATCATAGGATATTTATAATATCTCTTAATAATCGTCATTATTTTGTTGCACAATTGTTGACTTCAAATAGTTACTTACAGCTAAGTTTACTACCGCTTCCAAATCGCTAGTGCAGAAGAAGCGGTAACAAACTGCACTGCACATTTTCTCCAAGGACGTCAACTCACAATTAAATTAATACTTAAAGTTAATGTGGACAGAGAATACTTTGTTTTGTTTGTTAAGTCATATCATAATTTAAATTTAATTTTTAGAATGTCAAAATTTTAAAGTAATGTCAAGTTGTAGATTCAGTTTGTACAAAATGTACCAAATTATGACATTTTCGAGTACCTACATTACAAACTTTTAGAAGGACCCGCGTCAAGCTCAAGCCAGACTTTTTTGTCTTTAAGGTAGTCATCGGTCCTATAATAAGCCTTCTCACAAAGTACTTTCTTGACATAAGTTTTGAATCTTTTGTCTGGCATATCAAGGAATAATTTTGGCAATTTATTATAAAAAAGTATACAGTTCCCCATAAATGTCTTATTAATTGTTTTAAGCCTATAAAACGGGGCAACTAAGTCATTCTTATTACGTAAGTTTCTATCGGTAAAATCGCTTACTTTATTGTATGAGGAAATATTTTTCCTTACATACATTATGTTTTCAAATATATACTGTGATGCTAAGGTAAGTATATCTATTTTCTTGAATAATTCCCTAAGTGAGTCTTTAGATCCTAACCCGTAAATAGCACGAATTGCCCGTTTTTGTAAAATAAAAATAGTCCGAATATCGGCTGCATTCCCCCACAGGAGTATGCCGTAAGACATACTATGAAAGTAACTAAAGTACACTAGTCTAGCAGTTGCTACATCTGTCAATTGTCTTATTCTCCTAACAGCATAAGCCGCAGAACTAAGCCTATTTGAAAGTTTAGTTATATGAGCACCCCATTGAAGTTTCGAGTCTATTGTAATTCCTAAGAAGGTAGTACTTTCAACAAGATCGAGTTTTTCACCATCTATCATTATGTCAACGCAGCCCTGTCTCACATTGGGAAGAGAAAATCGAACGCATTGAGTCTTTTTCGCATTTAACATGAGAATTTTGGCAGAAAACCAATCAGAAATGGAAGACAAGATGCTGTTCACCGCACTAGCGTTTGTGCTATGTCGATCAAGTTTGAATATAAGCGAGGTGTCATCAGCAAACAGCACTATGCCAGCTTGCTTCTCAACCATGTAAGGCAAGTCATTGACATAAACCAAGAAAAGGAAAGGTCCAAGAATTGAACCTTGCGGTACGCTTATCTTAACATTAGATCCGTGCGATTTTATGCCATTTAAATCAACAGTCTGATGCCTATCTGTTAAATAAGATTCTATAAGTTTGATTGAATTATCATCAAAACCGTATTGACGAAATTTAAGCAAAAGTGTCGGATGATCTACGCAATCAAATGCTTTGGAGAGATCACAAAATGATCCAATTCCATCATTTTTACTCTCCCATGCGTCGTATATATGAGTAACAAGTGCTACTCCCGCATCGGTGGTCGATTTCCCGCCAGTAAAGCCGAATTGTTGGCTATGGAAAAGGTTGTAGGTCTTAAAATAAAGAAGCATTTGATTGAGCATTATCTTTTCGAACACCTTACTCAAAACTGGCAGGATAGATATAGGTCTGTATGTGCCAGGATCTGTTTTTTCTCCTTTTTAAATAAGGGGATTAGTTTACTACATTTCATTAGGTTAGGAAATATGCCTTCATCAATACATTTGTTAAATATAAAAGCTAAATCAGCAGCTATGATATTTATGATACGGCTTACTACAGCAACTGACATGCCCCAATGATCTTCAGATTTTTTTAAATTTAACTGTTTAAATGCATCTATTATATCTGTGGGGCCAATATGCTTAAATTTAAATTTAGAATCACAAGGCCTAACATTATTCTTAAGCAAGGCCTAGCACGCTGGGGGCTAGAATTCACATTAGAAGTAAGTTTCAAAGGAATGTTAGTAAAGAAATCAAAAATATTTACTATTTCTTCGGTTTTAGTAATAGTCTTGCCACAAGATTTGACTTGACAGATATTTTCTTTGGCTTTATTTTTACCCGTTTCTTTATTTATAACATTCCAAGTTTCTTTTATTTTGTTAGGAGCGTTATTTATTTTTCTACTTATACGATTTGCCTTAGCTTGTCTACAAACTTTTTTAAATATTTTGGAATAATTTTTAACATATTCTAGAAAAGAAGGACTAAAATTATATTGTTTTTGGGAATATAAGTCATAAAGCCTGCTCCTACTTATGTAGATGCCGGTAGTAGCCCACTCACTAAACTGTAATTTTCTATGCACTACAACTTGATTTTGTTTCAAAGTTTTTGTATATTCTGAGGTAATAACGTTAAATAGTTTATTGTAATGGTCGTCAGGATTTTTTCCTGTGTAAACGACCGACAACAATTTGTTATCTAAATTATTTTTTAGGTTTTGTATATTTTTAGAAGTAATCGGCCTACAAAAAGTCTTATCTTTGTTCAAAATGCTGGACTTGCCTTTGGACTCCTTGACATAAACTACATATACACCTGAATGATCAGAAGGCAGTTTATTAATAACAGATTTATCAGAATATTGAATATTACTAAAAAAATTGTCTAGACAAGTAGCAGATGTAGCAGTGATTCGTGTTGGCTCAAAGAATACGTTTACTAATTCATAACATTTAAAAAGATTTAGAAATTGTGTACTTTTTGGATTATCTACTAAGATATCAACATTAAAATCTCCGCAAACAATTAAATTCTTTTTACTAGATGAACAGGACTTAAGTACATGGTCCATTGTTTTAAGAAAACTTTGAAAATCACTATTAGGAGGACTGTATACACAAATAATTATATGATGATCTAGCTCGGCACAGGTCACCTCACAAACGCGCTTAACAGAAAGTCTAACAATATCCGTCCGCTCTTTGCTACGGAAAGAATCTTTTACAAAAATTATGGAACCCCCTCGCTGAGCAGACTTCCTGTTAAAGCAGCTAATAATATTATAGTTGTTTAGGCTGAACATCATCTGACTCTCATACAGCCAATGTTCAGTCAAACATTTTTGAATTATTTCTTGAAGAATTGGATGTTGACATTTTCAACATCCAATTCTTCAAGAAATAATTCAACTAATAATTCTTTGCCGGAAAAACCTTCTAAATTTTGATGTACTATTCTTAGTTCATGAGGCCTTTCCGTTGTCTTAATGTTCAGTTTAAAACTGTTGTCAAGTCTACAGATTTACCATCACATATTCCTGGTAAATCGGTAGGCGCCTTAAAACTAGGTTTTCGTTTACAATGTAAACTCGTCCAAAAATTAATATTATTTGCTACTAACGTAGCAATCTTACGTCTAGAATATTTTGAAAGATAAATATTATCTTTTGTCACATTCACCTATGAAATTATTGGTGTCAAAACACACAAATTTATCACTATAACGACATGTTATATTATGTATCAAAGTATTGAGATAGTAAATGTTTCTATTATTTGTTGGAGACTGGCAACGTATATATGGAAATGCACATAAAATTATTTTGCCTACTTCTAGTTTAGTTAAATAATCCATACAGCTGATTATTTCTTTTTTCCTATTCTATTACTATTGCCCTTATCAGTAATACAACAGTAGATTTACTATTTAGTTTGGTTAATTTAATTTTATCTAAAATTTGCGTATAGGTTGCATTCGGGAAGCAGTAATTAACACAATTGTTATCAAGAAGTGTGTCAAGCATGCAACCCATATTGCGACCCATACTATCAGAAAAAACTATTGTATTACATGGAGGTTCCATGAGGTCAACGCAATCAGACACATTATTGCACAAATTACTGTCACAAGGAGAGAGCTCTGGTGTGGGGACACTGATGGTGGGCTGGTTGAGCTGCCCGCAAGTACATTGCTTAGCTAATAAATCAAGGGTTTCTTGATTGTACCTACTGTCGCTAATCAATTTCTCCACAGTCAGCATGTGCTCAGTATTTTGTTTTTGTTGATTATTATACTTAGAAAATAATGAGGAGTAGTCCTCCTGCAATTTAGTAATATGAGACTCAATTCTAATCCTGTTGACCTCATACAAACTCTTGTAAATTAGAAGCATGAATATTTAAAAAATTTGCATGCCGATTGTTGGTGCAACACGCCTGTACAATAGAATTAGGTATAAATGACCTGTAAAATCATAATTTTTACCGTGTTTGCTTGCAAATAAATTTATTTCATTTCATTTCCAGTGTGGCTTGGCATTTTGACCACTAGGCCACATAGGTCGTCAAATCAGAAGATGAAACCCCAAAAATGCTTTTAATCCTAAAAATATAATAAAAGTTGGTTATTCAATCAGAGAAAACGACGAAACCACTGCAAAAGCTAGTAGAATAAAATAAATTAAAAACTGAGTGTTGTGGAACACTTCGTTTCAAAAAAACATTGGCGTGTTCTGGGTTTGAACTGGGAACATCGACCATCTGAGCGATATTTCTCACCCAACTGAGTTATCGACGGGACAGTCAAATTTGTGAAATTACCTTTCACATCATTTCGTGATGGAAAAAACTTACACTCTTAAAGTGAAAATCGTTTCGAAACACCCTTTTAGTTCTTTGGAAGAATAAAAGTAATGAAATTGCCAGCTTATAAATACAAAAATTGGAGCCGCGAAAGAAGTATGTTGACACTAGCAAGGTTTCTTTACTTAGGCGGTATCTGTTGGTGTTGGGGAAAGTTTGGGAGAGAGTTCCAGAGTTAAGCGTCTTATAACGTAAGAGCTAACTTTGTGTTTACCTGTTTTGTATTTTTAGGAGTAATACAGGTGCCATGACATTAATATACGTATATATTATATAGTATTTTATTTCTATCGCACTGTTAATAAATAAGAAAACGCGTTGTCTTATCTCTGTAAGCCTTGATGAAGCCATCAAGGCTTTGAAATAATTATGAAGACAAAAATTATTTTAGAAGTTTGCATTTCATCGAAAAAAATATGTCGAAGCGTTATATGACATGGCTGCATAAAATTAGATTCCATTACTTTAAGGGGACGCACCGTGAAAATGGGCATTTTCTATTTCTTATTTCTCAGCGAATATCAAAAATTTAGAAGTGATACTTGCTAATAGCATACTAGAACGCTTTTCTAGCATAATTGTGGTTGTGGATACACGATTAGCTAATTTTTGTAACACAAACTTGCTCATCAAAAACACCTCTACCAAAACATAAACGGTCTAATTTCTCACAAACGAGAGGGACTTCAGCTTTGAAACTTTTTATGCAGATCAGTAATTATGTAATCTTCAAAATTGTGGTTCAAAATTTTTTTTGTTGTTTTAGTTTTAATTTTAGAGCAATTTTTCTATAATTGATCAGTTTTGCGTGGCTTTAGATTTCAGTCATATAAGCCCTTTTACCTTCCTGAAAATTATTGTAATTGCCGTCTCGCTTTTTCGCGAGTGTATTTAAATAAACTGTTCTTGTTGCACAGATTTTTGACAGTTATACATCAAATTGTCAGATGGCCGATGGGCCTCGCGGAGCAGGGACGCGTCGCTTTTCACAAAAAAAATGACATTTAATTTCGTAAAATTATTGTCACAATGTAAAATAATATCACGAATATATATGGGTCGAACAGTCTGTAAACTAACGTGCGAGTAACTTTCTTACACTGTGTCACTTGTCATAATGTCAAAGGAAGTGTCAAAGTATAGCGTGGCATAGATTGATTACCTGACAGACATGGTCGGCATAGATTTTTTTTCATACAAGTACCGTACATACAATATCGATTTATAATATTTTAGTTTTATTTAATTACCAGTTTTGTGGCAATAAATTAATTTTATAATAGCCAAAGAAACTTATCTATAGATATTTTCTTTGGCTATTATAAACTTCGGATTTATTTACTTTTAGATTTCGAGAAATATACACGTTCATACTGTACCACTGACTGACTGGCTGACTGATTGATATGGTTGTTTGACCTGCGCCGTGCTGATAGCCGTAAGGAGTGAAGCTCACTTGCTTGGTGGGGGAGCAGAGAGGGGGGGGGGGCTTTCTGCTTATCCCTCTAAACAAGCAACCAAGTGAAGCTTGAGGCCTAAGGCAGAGGTCACTTACAAGGCCGTAGGCCGAGCCACTCCCACCACGTGCTTCGTCGTTCTTTTTTTGCAAACCAAGAGGGCCGCCGAAAGCATTTTTTTGGAATCCATGGATGGCGTCTGGGCTTTAGAAAATTAAACTTTTTTCGTTAGTAACGTCTCACTGGGACTTTGTAGGAGTCTGATTTTTGCATGAGGGGGTAAAGCACCCTACGGAACTCGAAACTGGATTTAGATTTTGGATCCAAAATGGCCGCCCACACATTTTTCTTGTTTTCTTAAGTAACTGAAGCTTTTATCCATTTTATGAACTGGAAAAATATCTTAGCCTCCCTCAACAGCTGCACGAAAAACCGCGGGCTGCTTGCAGCTTGCGCAACGCCTACAGAGCTAGTACATTTGTTAAAATTGATATAAAATATCGATGAATAAGTGTAAAATATCGTTAGACTATATACTATATTTGTGGCCTTAAAAAACCATAACAATATCGATAGGACTATTGATAATATTGATTACTGATAGTTTACAATAATACCGATGACAAGTAAAACTATCGACAGTTTTTAGGGTTCCGTTTCAAACAAGGAACCCTTATAGTTTCATCATGTCTGTCTGTACTAAAAAAGCTATAATTTGGCATGTGTATATTAATCATGCCAAAAAACAGTGAAGTAAAATAGGGAAAATCTTATACCTTTATACGAGCAATTCTTGTGTATGTATTTATTTATAAATTTCTATGATCTCGAAAACGGCTCTAAAGATTTCGCTGAAAATTGGTATATGGGGGTTTTTGGGGGTAAACAATCGATCTAGATTAATCTTATATTTGGGAAAACGCGTGTTTTCGAGTTTCTTTCTACGCAGAATATGGTCGCTAATTTCGTCGCGCCGGTCGCCATCCACTTAGCTCAGCGGTTAAGGATACTGACTGCTATAAAGAATGTTACGAGTTCGAATCCCACTCGGTGACTTACTTTTGTTTTTTTTTATGTTCAAGTTTATATATAATTTTTTATTTCGTACTGTTTTTAGACAAGTTTTAAAAAATATAGTTAATGTTTGAGATGAAACCGACCGAGCCAAGCTCGGTCACCCAGGTACTATAATATTGTAGATCCCATGAAAGTTTTTTTTTTCGACTAACCCATCGTGTAGGGTATCGTTAAATAGGTCTTTCATCAATATTTTGAGCTTGTTAACACCATTTTTTATTTAAGAATCCGTTTCTAGAATATTTGTATTTAATAAAAGTTAAAATAAAACTATCAAACCTAATAAGGGTTAACGAATTTAAAAATATCATAAAATGAAAATAAAATAAGTTTTTAGACGTTTTTGGTGGCGTAGACTTGGCTTGGCCGGACGATTTTACCATTTGGGTACGGAACCCTAAAAAGATAAAAGATCTAGTTTATTTTAAAAAAATTGGGTAAAAATAAAGGACTGAATCAACCTTTTTTTGGCACTTGTTTAAAATTTTGCCCATCGTTTACAGTAGCACAACTGTACTATAGACAAATCTGAATACATAAGATTGTTTTCCTAGCATTTACACTACATAGACACTCCGCAAATTCGACGTCAGTTTAAAATAAATGTAGTGCCCACAGTAGTGCCAATATACAACGTAGAAGGGATATACTAGTATAGCCTGTGGTTCGATTTATTACGGGTATGTCCCTTCCATGCTGTATATTATCTAATTATTTTTTCAACACACTTGCTCGTAAAGTGGCTCTAATTTCATCGGTTTTAGAGATATAAAGTAGGTCATAAAACACGCTTGCGTTATAAACATATTAAAAATTACTAAAAATGACCACTTTTGACACTTTTTGTAAAGGTTTCTAAAGCTGATAGTATTTCAATGACTTTCGAGGTTCTAATGAAACTTAAGGATACTAGCTTAAAAGTTGTGCGAGGATTTCTGATAATCTCACTTACAGAAAGTTAAATTATTTTTTCTGTATTTTCAAGGTCGCTAGCGCTGGTAGCAGCCTTAAAATAAAAATCAGTTTAGATATAAGTGTATTGAAAAACGTCGTGCGATATACGTTTGTATATTAGTTAAAACACCTTTAGCTCTATTACACCCTCGCTTTCGGCTCGGGCTGGAAAATCATCACACACAAAACTTATATCATAACGTACAACTATTTTGCAATTTTAAAAATATTACTTACTTTAATATAAATAATTGAATAATGCAGCTCTTTTTATATAGTTACTTATTTACCCCTTAGTAATTTAGTACATACATGCTGACTTTTCATTGGTTTTGGAAAACAATCCATTGTAAATAAATTCCTCTATCCATATACTTAATTCAAATTTGTGTATGACATATGACCTCGATGATCTCTACTCGTACTACTTATGGATCTCACGATTTTACTATGTTTTTGAATTTGTATTTCGCCTAGCTAATTAGTTTTACTAACGACCCTTATAAAGTGGCCCTTAGCTTCAAAAACAATGAAAAATCACTGTGTATATTTTAAAATTTAAATAAACTATTTTTGTTTTTTCTAAAGGCTGACCGGTAGACAAAGCATCAGCATTAAGTCCTTGTACGGACATGACCTTATTCAATTCTTTACAAAAACATAATATGTTAAAAAAATGTAAACATATTAGATTTATTTCATTACGTCATGTCTTCCATACTGTAACCTCTATATATTTTTAACTCTATCTGTATTGCGTTTAGACATTACTACAAACCTAGCGGAAAAGAACGGACAACTTTTGAATCAATTTTGACAGATTTTGAAAAATAAAAGCGTAGAGCCAAGCCTTAATTGGTTCGATGACGTTTGGCAGCAGTTCCAGAAAAGAAAACGCGAGACTGAATGACTTCTTGTTTGGTTTGGGAGTTCGATGGAAGAGTCCGAAGAGTAGTAAAACTAGTAAACTGGAAGTTCATGGATTGAAACGGTGTTTCTGACTGAACCCTGGCTCTAGTCTGATTCACTTCGTTAACATTAACTATAAATAAATATATACGGACTAATCACACAGATTGAGCTAGCCCCGAAGTAATCTGAAAAAGATGTTGACCTAACTGGGAATCGAACCCGGGACCTTCGGTATGACAGCGTGGCATGATGACCACTAGGCGACAGATGTTCTACTAGCATTTAACATATTATTATGCATTACCTAATAAGTACAAAAAAGAAAACATACCTACCAAGTACAATCACCCCACCAATCACATCGCCAAATAATCGAGAAAAACCACCCGACTCGTTTGAGAGCGGAATTGAAGCCCCTGTCCGACCTTCACGGGATTAGCGAGAGTCCCATAAGACCCCTCAATATTATGGGGCTCTGCACTTGACTTTTATTTGCATTTTTTATGGCAATGGCTAAAATCGTCAAGGGTTTGATTCTAATATAACTAGTTTTGACATAACTTGACATCTATTACGGTAAAGTTTTACAGGATCTACCTATTTAAATATTTTTAAAGAAGTTCCTTTTTGGATGGTATAGACTTGGCGCATGGGGGCTAAGCGAAAAAAAGTGTAACGTCACTTTTTTCCGTCACGAACTTTTTTAGGGGCTGGAATTTTTTGGGGGCTCAAATTTTTGTAACTTCCTTCCCATAGAGAGTTCCACGTCACATTTTTTTTAAATACTTATGCACAAGTTTTATCTAAATAAAATGGAAACTGATGATTTTTAAGTAACTGTAAACCACTAAATGCTAAGGAAAGTTATATGAGTACCTTTATTTATTTATCACATTTAGGTACTTATTTATCACATTTAAATGTTCCAAAGTAAAACAAATACCTACTTTACAGACCCATCACTAACTTCAGTTTCGCTCATGCTGGTCTGGGAGAAAAGAAAAACTCAGAATGTACCAGTTGCTTCTCGTAAAAGCCGATCGAGGGAATGGACGTAAATACGAATCATGTCAATAGGCGATGTGGCTAGCAACCCATCACTATATTGTTTTCTTCAACCTTATCGTCCACCGTCACGCTAAATGTGGCTGGTGAGTCTTGCGGCCCTGAGCTCTGTTTGCTTAGAGCCACAAGATACGAAAAGCTCTCTCTGCCCCATTAGGGATAAAGACGTTGATAGTATGTAATATTATATGTAGGTGCCGTGTGGTATCCGGCAGAGTAGAATAGGACCACTCCAAGTCTTTCCATGCATGTCATAGAAGGCGACTTAGGAAAACAAGCAAAATAAAGCTTATAAACATCAGTGAGACTTCTTCAACCCGTCTGGCCAGCGAGGAGAGTGTAGGCCAAGTCCTTTGGCTGCTCTGGTAGTACAGAGAGGATCGTGTTCCTGCAGAGCAGGCAAGACTTGACGATGATGACGATGATGAGTAATGTATGTATGTACTAATTTCAGTTCCTATTTACTTATTAGCCAGACTGTTGCGACTGCCACGTATTTAAGCTCAAGTGCCCCAGTTAGCGTATTTTCAAAACAACAGCGCACTTTGGTAATAAATCTGTCTAGTTTAGAACTCCCAGTTTGGCGGCGTTCCAGCCTGGAATATGTTATTACTCGGGTTGATAAACAATGTTTGTAAGTGGAGTCTGACTGGGAAATTGCACTCTAGGTATTTAATATCAGTGGCGCATTTACCAATAGGCTGAGTAGGTTGAAGCTTAGGGGGCAGATTTTGGGGGCGGCTTATTTGAGGTAATTTGAAAAAGGTTGCTAGCCGTGTGGTTTCCAGCTGAGTAGAATAGGACCACTCCAAGTCTTCCCGTGCATGTCGTAAAAGGCGACTTAGGAAATGCAAGCTAAACAAAGCATATAAACATGAATAGAAGCTCTACAACCCATCTGGCCAGCGTGGAGAGTGTAGGCCAAATCTTCTACTGCTCAGGCCAAATATGTCTCTAGTAGTAAAAAGGGGGTCGTGCTCCTGCAATGGAGATGAATAAGACCTGATGATGATAATGTTGATGAAAAAGGAGTGAAGTGAGATACTCCTTTTTGGAATACAATAAGGATACGATTATGAAGAGAGATTCTCTAAAACACAACAATGACCTAATCTTGATATGCCTAATTCCTCATAATGTATTCGAACTTACTTTGCAGTTTGTAGACCTGGAGCTATGTACTACCGCAAATGTCGACCTACGTGGCGTAGCGGTCAACATGCTAGTCCGCCACCCAGAGGTTCCAGGTTCGATCAATACAGATATGTAGAAAACGGTCTTTTCTAACTTGTCCTGAGTCTTAGATATTTATCTATATATGTATTTGTTATAAAACATAGTATCATTGAGTCAGTATCCCATAACACAAGTCTCGAACTTACTTTGGGGCTAGCCCAATCTGTGTAATTGTACCTATTTATATATAAAAAAACTGCCATGGAATATTTAATAATGACGATTGTAATATTGCAGCAGGTTTTATTTTTATTTTCTTTTAGTACCTAATATTTTAATGTTGAAGTTAATTATGCCTTACTATGCCTCGAAAAGGCTTACCGACCGACTCACCACAAACCTATTCCATTCGCAGGGATTAAAAAAGTTTAACTTCAAACTCTTTTGAAGCCAGCCTGAAAAAGGCTGGTTTCCTCTCTTTCTTTCTTTTAATTGAGTTGCGAAAGCTGGGTGCTACATTTATTGCTTCAGACCTTGTTCTGAAGTCTTTCACCGCGGGTCAGTGTTTTTGAAAAATAAACTTTTGGAGAAGATTCTTTTTGACTAAAACTACATAGTTAAATCTTATAAAATAAATAACAATTAGTAACGCTCACAGAATAATATTATTATGTAATAAGGTATGCTCATGAACAATTTCGCTACGCAAGCCGCAAGAATACCAACATGACTCTTTTCATGGCAAAAGAAGCAGTTTTTTTGCAAAAATGCTAAGAAAAGTTTCATGTTCTAACTGTAAAATGTAAGCAGCAGTTCATAAATGCCGTATGCGGAAACGCTAGTAGTTTTTAGCTTTTGAACTAAAATAATATCTAAAAAAACGACCTTAAATAAGTGATAAATTTATCCAACATTGAATAAAAAAAAATTACTTTCACTTTGACTATGAGATAAAATTTTAAGTAACATCTCCGTTTCATTTCAAATAATTTATTTTAAATGGAAGCAACACTGGACCCAAAAAATCATGTATCGTTGATGAAAGTCAAGCCGAATTACAATAGAGATATGGACTCAGTAAAATAAAATTTAATTTAGTTCGTCAACTAGATTATCAAAAAATAAAGATCCATATTTTTTCTTCTCTAGCAAAGTAGTGAAAATTTACTAAGGCCCCTCGCCCACCGCGACTTTTTGTCGCGATGCAGTCGCGCGATTACGAAACGCGCGACTGCATCACTACTAACGCGCGTTAGTCGCATTTGCAGCGCGATACAGTAGTGATGCTAACGCGCTACAGTATCGCGACTGCATCGATACAAACGCGCGACTGTCGCGCGACCGTTTCGGATGACATCGGGGAGAGAGTGGAGGGAGGGTAGCACGTGTGGAGAACCGAACATCAGCAAAGATAACGTGACTAATGTTGCCTCAACGGAGTCCATCTTGCAAATGTGACGATGACGCATTTTTCTGTCGCGCGTTTGCATCGCGACAGAAGCGCGACAGTATCGCGTTGGTATCGCGACTGCATCATGTTTAGGTGGGCGAGGGTACACAGCTAGCGACTGCATCGATGAAAATACGCGACAGTATCGCGTTTGCATCGCGACAAAAAGTCGCGGTGGGCGCCTAAGATACAGCGCTACGAAGTTTGGGAGTGGGGGCGATTTACGTCACCCTTGGTTAAAAATCAAAGCTGATCGTGACGTCACGCGAAATTTAAATGAGTTATATCATCATCATTATGTGCTAATCAGAGAAAAGAAAAATACTTATACCATACTTTTTTTCTAGAAGATAAGACCGCCTATTGTACTCATTTAACGTAAAATATCATACATTTTAAAAACTAAAGAGCAAAATATTATTTATTTCACATCTCTATTGTCTTAGAAATAATACTATTTGTTAATAAAATAACACCTTACTTAAACAATTTATGTAGGTGTCTCTACCTATTATTGCAAGAGAATAGCTTCACTGGGATTAAGGCGTCGATTGGATCGAGATTCGAATCCAGGCTCCCGTATTAATCCCTACGAATATCAAGCTATAGGTATTATACCATTTGATGGAGGCTTGGAAGGCGTAAGAGTGCCAAATTTCGCATATTTACTATAATTTGAAGGGTTTATTGAATCCCAGACTAGACAACCTGGCTAATTAAACTAACAATAAAAATAAAATGTATTTAACTCTATACACATTATCGTCATCATCATCATCAGGTCTTTTTGTCTCCACTGCAAGAGCATGACCATCTCTGTCCTACCCGAGCCAACTTGGCCAAATCTGCCAGAGGTCTTGGCCTACACTCTCCACGCTGGCCAGACGGGTTGGAGAGGTCTCTTTGAGTTTATAAGCTTTGTTTAGCTTGTATTCCCTAAGTCCCTTCTACGACATCCACGGGAGGTCTTGGAGTGGCCCTATTATACTCTACCGGAAACCACACGGCAAGGAAACCACACGCAACTCTATACACAAATACAATTATAATGGAAGCCTAAGGCCTTATAAGTATGTTCTTAGGCAGCCTTAGTCTAAATCTACTGGTAAATCTACCAGTCCAACCTGTTAATGTGGAGAAATCCACTTTTGGTCAACTTCAAACTTAAATTTAAAAAAAATAGTAAGATTCATTTATTATTTGATACAGGTAGGTATATCATAGTTTGTTATCCTGGATCAAAATCATTTATTCGGAACAGTAAAGAAAATAAAATGTCTTAAAATAATATCACGGCGGATTATAAGGCCTCTTTAGGGTTCTGTACCTCAAAAGAAAAAAAACGGAATACATACTGGATCGCTCGTGTGTCTGTTTTGCTGTCTGTACCACTGAAACGCGTTTTCACGGGGTTCGACCTCGCGACCGTGGTCGCCACTCTATCGATTTGCAAAGACAAAGCGATTGCCGCCTAAGAGGATCAGCCGGTCTTTGGAGACCCGTATCTAGTTTTGTTATGTAGTGACACTTTCACTGTGTAGCAAGGCTTTTATGCGGGAAAATCAGTGTAATGAATTGATTTTGTACATAAAGTTCAATTTATGACACTGATTTATGTTGTCTTAAAAAGTCAATAGAATAGATAATTGGCCAAATGCGCGTCGGGCCACGCAGTGTAGAGATCCTTAGTTGTCTAAATGTCTAAAACCTCATTTTCTATTGAATTTGTATGAAATTTCCTTTTCCTAGTATATTTACAAGTTAGTCGCCTAAAACCAGACAGACAGACATACATGGTGAAACTATAAGGGTTCCTTGTTTACTTAAATGCCATTTATAAATATATATATATATAAATTATAAGTTTATTTATATATGTATATGTTATAAAATATAGTATCGTTGAGTTAGTATCCCATAATACAAGTCTCGAACTTACTTTGGGGCTAGCTCAATCAGTGTAATTTGTCCCTATATATTTATTTATTTATTATTTATTTATTTAGTTCTAAAATAATAACTCGCCAAAGCGTTTGTTGAGCTCCGCTTGAATCTTTTTTAATAAAACCTCATTTAGGCTCTTTTGAAGAGTTTAATTTTTTGCGTTCAACAAACTCTTTGAATACGTTGTATGCATGTTATATGCATGCATTTTTTTTTTCATTTTTAATCGATAGTTCTTGTCAAGAAATCAGAGCTGAAAAGCGTGTGTATGTGGTAAAAAATCTTATACCTTTAAACGAGCAATTCTTGTATGTATATATATTTATTTATAAATTTCTGTGATCTCGAAAACGGCTCTAACGATTTCGCTGAAAATTTGTATATGGGGGTTTTCGGGGGTAAACTATCGATCTAGATTAGTTTTATGTTTGGGAAAACGCGTGTTTTCGAGTTTTTATGCGTTTTTCTTTCCACGCAGAATATGGTCGCTCATTTCGGCGCGCTGGCCGCCATCGGCTTAGCTCAGTGGTTAAGGATGCTGACCGCTAGAAAGAGTTTTACGGGTTCGAATCCCACTCGGTGACTTACTTTTGTATTTTTTTTTTGTTCAAGTTTATATATAATTTTTTATTTTGTACTGTTTTTAGACAAGTTTTAAAAAAAAGTTAATGTTTGAGATGTAACCGACCGAGCAAAGCTCGGTCACCCAGGTACTAAATATTAAAAATAGCAAGTACATTACAACAACTAAAACGTGTCATTTTAAAATATAACGTCAAAGTTTACAATATCCGCTGAAAATTGAAACTTTTTGGACAACTAGCTAGAGATAGAAGCTGTCAATGCATTATTTTTCTTTTTTCTAGTACTTTTGATATTATCAGCCAGTGATGTTTATTAAACATTTTTATGAAAGTACGTACATCATATATGTCATCGACAGTCAAACTACATAGACATTCACACACCCGAATACTCCCTTTCGTTTGCTAAAAGTTCCCGCGCGATATTTGCCTATTTCAAAAATTTTTTTCTGATTCAAATAAGAGTCAATTATAGTATTTTATGCAACAGTTGTATAAGAGGGTTCAAAATATGCGAGTGGCGCAGGTTACGATGCGAGCTTTAGCGAGCATCGTAAGGAGGCGCCATCGAGCATTTTTTGACGTACTTATACAACGTTGCATACAATACTTTTTCTACGACTATATTTACTAAATAAAATACAAAAATAAACAAAGAAAAATATGAAAATGTATGACATCATTTATGTTTGGCAGATAATAGGCATCTATGGTAAACTTTATTTTTTTTAAATTGACGTCTCCCTAGTGAATATATCACGAATATGTTAATAAAACGTTTTTCTTATGTTGGCAGTATGATAGATTCAAAGAAAAAAAAAGGTTCTAAGTCTATGGCTAGGAGTATCGTTTTGGCGAAATAACGATACAAGTGCTGTTATGGGGAATAGACTATAGACTTTCCTGAAGGTATAAATAATCAATGTTCTTATAATAGTGTTCGTGACTATGTAAAAGGCAAATAACAGTAGAGGAGTAGAAAAAAATAATAATTAGCTGACCGTAATAACGTATAAGTAGATACTGTAAAATAAATATGAGCCGGATTGGTATTACATGCATATACCTTATTAGTATTGTTAATAGCTATAGTGGACCAAAAATTATTACACCACCGAAAGTGTTTTCCGCGTTACGTGCGTTATGGTAACAAACGCTAATCTTAGATTAGAATCCGCCAAAAAACCTGGGGGAAAGAACTTCATTCTAAAAAAATATAACACTCGAGTGATGATATTAAAAGAAGTTAACTTTAACTTAAATCTGTAACAAGAAGAATTTCGAAGTTAAAATAATGCACTTTTTCTCAAAAAAAATGTTTGGAAATGGAAGCATTATTGTAGTAAAATAAAGACACGAAGTTTGTAATTCTTGGTTCAGGCATTAAACTTGTTTTAAATATGTCAAACAATATTTGAAATTAATGAATTGCTTTGTTGATTTTTTATACACATTTGTTTCCAGTACTTGTCAAGACTTTCGTTATTTCCCCACTTTTATTGATAAAAGCACCATACATACATACCTCGGCGGGAATGGGATTATTGTCAAGACTTTGCTGACGCTTGGCTTAAAACTCTACTCGTTCGCCAATTCTTAACTTCCCGGCCTGCAGTGTGCTATTACTATTAGACGTGTACTTATACTATATACTATTCGAAAAATAAACAATAGTATAAACTGGAGAGAATCATCAATACCTCTCCACGGTGAAAGGATAACAATAGTTCAGGCAATCCGTTTTCTGTCCATTTGTGCGCTCCCTAGAGAGCAGCTTTGTGAAGTACGGTCAGCAAGCAATAAATCCATATACAATCCATATCGCTTTACCGTAAAAAGTCTAGGTCTGGATTTACCGCAGGAAATGAACCGTCAATCTATGGTATAAAAAGTCTAAATATGTATTAAATAAGTCACTTTCCGCTGTATGTCCGTTTGTACGTGTGTATGTACATATTATGTATACATATGAATGTATACATAATATGTACATACAGTTACATCTGAAAAATTATGAAAAATGTCGTAGGTATAACTTCGGAACTCTTTACTGAACGTGGCCCGACACGCACTTGGCAGTCATTGATTTGTGTTATATAAATAGGTGGAACATAAATACAAAGTGGAAGGGACACCCGTAAACCGAACCACGGGGTCAAAAACCACGTCAAAAATTAAACGGCATTTCTTAATAAGTGTCCAGACGCCCGGGCAACTTGTATGAGAATGTTGATTTCCTTTTTTTATTATTATTATTATTTTAATATAGTGATCTAAGATAGCCGGTGGTTCAATTTATTACTAGTATGTCTCTTCCGCGTTGTATACAATTATGGAGTTTCAAGTCAAAATAACTAATTAGT
Organism: Acrobasis consociella; assembly: GCA_963555685.1. Taxonomy (NCBI): domain Eukaryota; kingdom Metazoa; phylum Arthropoda; class Insecta; order Lepidoptera; family Pyralidae; genus Acrobasis; species Acrobasis consociella. The sequence continues at coordinate 8,146,946 of OY743127.1, forward strand.
AGATGACTGACGAAATGAAATGGAGCGAAAAAGCGAAATCATGACCAGCGCTTCTCAGCTAATTGTTGCTGAACGAAGCTAATTGCAGAAAAAGTTAATTATTTTCGGCTAGCTGTACATTGAAGGTTTTTTTCTATGTTAAATATTTTTCCGGAACGAATATGTACTACCGAATAAAAAAATCTTTTATGATATTTATCTATAATGTTAAGGTATAATGGATTAAAAAATCCCGCTTACATAACTATATTATATGAAGCGTGAAACAATACACATCTTTTTCGATCTTCGATAAGAAATATGACTTTTCGTTTGCTGTGAACAAAACAGCTTTCGGTCGTTTTCTCGTAGCATGCTACGAGTAATCGTAGACCGCTACGCTCATCGTCGTAGACTGCTACGAACATTCGTAGGTGAACATTATTAAGAACTTCCAGAAAGGAAGAACTTCCTTCAATTTGTCAGAATATTTATATGTATGTTCACGGATTTTTCGAAGACGCATGGACCGATTTGGAAATTTGAAAGAACATCAGCAACTCAAAGACCATAGAGTGATGGTGGGCGAGAAGGTGGAAAAGAAAAATAAGTAGAGATGAATTGCTAGCCTAATCGCTTATCAATGTGATTCTCATTTTGGCACATTCCCAAGTTAGTAAAAACAAATAAATACAATATTCTTTTACAACCCCGTATTAAGGAATTTACCAAACAAATGCACCAAGGGAGTTAGAACCAAGCTTAATATTAACATAGTAGAGACATCAAAAGCAAATCAAAGAAACCATTGTCGAAGCTTTTCATAGCGAGCTTTTAACAGTAGCTTTGAAAGCTGCCTGAACGTCATTTGGTGAAAATCGTAAATTACCTTCTATTGTAGGGATTTTTAAATAAAAAACGCATTGTAGTGGCATTGTACGGCACTGGCATATATCTGTTCATCTTTAGGTCTTTTTAGTCTCCACTGCAGGAGCACGACCCTTTCTATGCTACTAGAGTTATACTCTTACCCTACACTATCCACTTACAGGCTAACCACGCTGAGTTTTGGCCTTTTTGCACTGCTGCAGCACATACATTTATAATGTAATAGTGCATATAAATTAAAAACTTTTTAGGATAAGTTATAGTTTGTAAGTTTATTTGTATGTGATGCAGTTTTTGTGAATAAACTATCTATCTATCTATCTATCCACGCTAGCCAGACGGGTTGGAGAGGTCTCATTGATGTAAACTCAAAAACTGACAGGACGATTTGATGCGATTATTATATTAAAGAGAATGAAGGAATCCCAAAAAGTGTTGGAAGGATTAATTCTTCTTTAAATTTAATTCATTATAGGGATCAGTGCTCGGCGATACGCGCTCGGCAACAGTCGCGTACCGCTGCATTGCACTGTCACGAATATTTATTCGCGAATTGTGCGGCTTAGCCGCTGCCCGATACCGCTATGAGTTCCGAAACACTCATAGCGAACGAACTGTTGGCGTTCATCCAGCACGCCATCGATACCATGGACAAGCTCAGCATCTTGCAGATCTGCAAGTCTAACTTCAAGTTAGAGGAGATTTGCAGTGGCAAGGAGCTGCTGTACAGGAGTCTCGACATGGCCGACCGGATGCCGTCCCGCAGAAGGGATGAAAAGGGGGAGAGAAGCTTGCAGGATATCATCAACCTGCTGAAGGTCACAGACCCGGATGATGTGCCCACATTCGTGGCGAAGCGGCTGGACAAGCTGCCTCCCGTCACGTTCGACCACGTCGACGTCACTAGGCTGCTGAAGGACATCATCGCACTGAAAGCCAGCCTGGCCGAAGTACAGTGTAGGTTAGGGGTCTCCGAATCTACCATCAGTGAGCTACGTATCGAATTATTAACGTTAAAAAGTGGTGATTCGGTAAGTAGGTCACCTAATGAGACTGCTAACGTAAACATGCGACGAGGCGGCGCGCAAAATGTCTCCGTCAGCAGTTTGCAGTCGCCGCATGTTGTTGTGCGCGATACACAGCCCGCCGCCCGCTTCCCCGCACACGCCCCGGTGACGTCGAGCCCGGGTGTGCCGCCGCGGCCGCGGGTCTATGCCGAGGCTGCCGCTGCGCCCGCGCCCACCGCCACTCCCGCCGCGACCACAACGCGGCCTTTGGCACAGGGGCCAACAGGGAGACGGCGTAAGCCAGCTTCCACCAAGCCGTTGCCACCACCGGGTCCCGAGAGGAACCAGCGCGATGAAGAGGGCTTCGTGAAGGTGGAAAGGAAGAGGAGGAAGCCCGTGAGCCGCAACAACTGCGGAACCGCGCCGCCCGGACCAGACTCTCCGCTGCGTCCTGCCGTACCATCGACGCAGCTGTACGTGTCCCGTCTGCACTGGTCTACGAGGGTAGAGGAGGTCGTGGACTACGTCCGAAAGAAGTCCAACTTCACCTTGAGGGTTGAACGGCTGCAGTCTCGCCACAAAGCGAATTTTAATTCATATGTGGTGAGAGTGCCGACGCATCATCTGCCAACCTTCATGAAGGAGGACTTCTGGCCGCAGGGTGTCGTATTTCGGAGGTTCCGAGGTCGGCTACCCGACGATACTGTGCGTCACACGTCGCCGACACTACGTGTAAATTAGGATAGAAATTATATATAATTATTATGTATGTTAGTTATAAGGTATTTATAATATGGGTCTCTGGCATTGTACAAAATTTGTAAGTACAATGCTATTGCCTGAAATAAAGGAATTTATTTATTATTATTATTATTATATTGTTTGTCATAATGCTTGGTCATAACCTTAGTTTGACATAATGTTCTTTATCATTCTGAAGTCCTAATTTTTATTCACCTAAAGCTTTTTGACATAATTCTAAATCATGTTATAACACATTATATGATATATAAGTTAAGGTGGCTAAAATTTATACAAAATAAGGATACAGAGTAAAGAAAGTAAAAAATTATTTTTTTATAAGGATTGCATTTAGGGTTTAGTAGTAAAATATTGTGGACATTTTTAGGGTTCTGTACACAAAGGATAAAAACGGCACCCTATTACTAAGACTTTTTGTCCATCCGTCTGTCTGTCCGTCTTTAACCAGATATCACATGAACCGTGATAGCTATATAGTTGAATTTTTCATAGATTATGTATTTCTGTTGCTGCTATAACAAAAAATACTAAAAACAGAATAAAATAAATATCCAATACAACAAACGCGATTTTTTGACGATTTTTGTTTGATATTAATAACGGCATCAGGTAGACGCCTGAAATATTTACAGAATATTCAGTGGTTTATTCAGTTTACAAATAAATAATTATTAAAATAAAATAAATATTTAAGATCTCATTGTGATGTTTTATACATAACTAGCGGTGCCTGCGGGCTTCGTTCCCCATGGGAATTTCAGGATGAAAACTATCCTATGACCTTCCGTGAGTATCAAACTATTTCCATATTAAATTTCATCTAAGTAGGTTCAGTGGTTGAAGCGTGAAGTGGAAACAAACAAATATATAAACTCACTTTCGAATTTATAATGTTAGTAGGATGGTACGGAATTCGCACTTGGTCGGTTATTGTAGTCCGTTAAAAATAACATGAAAAACAAAATCTTTCCAAAGATCCGCCGACCAGCTAAGATTTTAATGAAATTTCGCTAAGCGCCCAAAAATCGTCGTCAAATTATGATAATCCACTTACGGAGACTGTTTATTTTGGCAAGAAAAATACAGATAACAAAATTAAGAGGAGGTTTGGAATGGTTTGCTCTTCGGTTTCCTTGTCAAATTAAATTAGGAACGAGTTCTGTTGGAAGATAAAGATTTGTAAGATTGATAGAGGCTGGTTTTCTTAAATTTTTCTTACCGGAACGTGTTTAAATTCAGATGTACACGAGTAGAGTAATTTAGGGCGAGAAGCGTTACATTGCTGGTTTCACTGGGGTACTGTTCTTAGCGTTTACAGCTCCGCAACGCAATGTAAAATATATATTATAGGGCTATAATAGACGGCCTGTTCGGTTTGGTCCGATTTTCTCAGCTTATCTTAATTATTTATTTATACTTTACTATATGTGCCCGTGGGCTTTGCTCCCCGTGGGAATTTCGAGATAAAAATATCATAAGTCCTTTCCTCGGTATCAAACTATGTATATTCATATCAAATTTAATTTGAATAGGTGCAGTGGTTGAAGCACAAATTGACAAAAGCGACACTGTGCAGACGATAAATAAAACTTATATGAGCTGTCATATATTTTATGTAAATTATTTTTTTATTATGATGTATAAAAAATTACAAAATATGGTTTACGGCCAATAAATAATGATCGGCAAAACGGCCAAAATGTGTTCAAGGGTCAAAAGCTCTTCAAGGCTAGACATGTATTAGAAGTCGAACAGAAAGTAAATAAAGAAAACGAGGCGGTGTTATCTGGAAAAATTGTCGCACAGACATAAATTGCAAATGTTTACGACGTGAAAATAACTGTAAAACATTCTGTGTATTAAGTTTTCATATTTGACGTATCATTATTACAAGGAATATAAGTAATTAATTCTATTTATGTTCTCAACTTTTCAGCTTGATTGCAACAGAAATCATAAGTGCTATTTGTAAATGTGGCTTTTTAGGAAAATTTACGTTTATTATGTACCTTTATTCACAACCTAAATTCTCCAGAAACTGCTCAATAAAAAAATAGAAGTGCTTAACAATGGGGCAAACCATCTAATGGGCAGTTACTGAGTTACGAAAGGTACCTACTAAAATGTCAGAAATAAAAAAGCTAAAACTTAGTAATTTCATGTAACAGGTCTTTTTCTTTCTTTTTGGACAAATGACACAGATTAGCTAGCCCCAAAGTAAATTCGAGACTTGCGTTATGGGATACTATATTTATAACAAATACATAAACATCAACTTAAAAAAGGCCATTTTCTATCTTGCCCTGTCCGGGGATCGAACCCGGCACCTCTGGGTGGTGGACTAGCATGGTGAGCCAAGCAGCTTAGATCACAGGATATTTTCACAGCAACTTTAGAAGAATCTTTCGCTAAATCACATCACACCCTTGTATCCTCCAGTTAGAAGATGCATATTATTTGTCAAGCAAATTAAAAGCCCCGCGCTTATCAAGCGTTCACTCCCAATAACTTTTGAACCGCTGAGCCGATTTCCATCTAAATAGCTAAGAACTATCTCGATCAAGTCGCCTTTAAAAAAGCTGCATTATAATTGGCCCATTCGTTAACGCGCTACGATGCCACAGAAAGACAAAAGCACACAGAAATATCAAACTAATAACACCCGTCATTTTTGTCGGAGGTTAAAACTCAAGAAAATGAAATTATGGCTGCAGAACTTAAGTTGATCTGATTAACCCAGAAAAGAAATTTTAAGGAAAAAAATCGCCAAATGATACTTGAATGCATGGCTAGTTACTATTCCTCTCAAACTTTAATACTAGAGCTTTTTATGATTTTTAACAATAAGTAGTAATTTTTTTTGTAATGTTTTTTTGTAATATATATTTGTTTTGGTACCATTGACCAAGCGAACAATTCACGTTCGTATCTATATAGAAAGAAAGTTAAGAATTACAGCAAGTAATGCACAGACTAAAGAGTCATCGTTTTGTTTTTGATGCATTCCAACGTCCAGAAATGCAACAATATATTATTGAGTATTATCTAGATTATTTTTCACCCTTAAAATGAAATGTTTTGCTCGTTATAAATTATATTGTCAAGTGTTGACAGCTTAAAAGTTTCAAGTTGTAGACATTCGGATCGAATTAACTCAATAGATGTCCAGTTTGACGCATTCTTAAGGCTAATAAATTTGGAAATTACTTACCTGACATCGTTTTCGGCTTGGAAGATCGGCTCTCGATCACTCCAACTCCTGCAAAAACCAAAGAATAGCAACTGTTAGCGTCTTTCATGCTTCTGCCATCGTTCCCATGTTTTTTAGGAACCATCTAACAAAGTCTAAGCTTTGTGCCCGTGTTCTTTCAAAAAAACTTGTACACCATCAACAATGAACTTGTGACCTTCCTTTCAAAAGCATATCTAGGCAACCGCTTGATCGATTTGGGTGTAGATATGACTCAAATGTTATTATTATCAGGTCATCTACACGCATACAAAATTCCGATCGAAGATAAAAGCCGTAAAACTTTTTTTGTTTTGCAGTGTGCTTTAAATGCAATAAATAATTTATCTGTCTATCTATCTATCTAAAACTTTACTCTTACCTGCCTATATTTGGAAGAAAAACTACCATGAACGACTAACTTTTTAACTGTGAGAGAAACTGAATTGTTAAAAATTTACGCATCAATCATTTACAATGAGCGTAACAATACTAGCAATTAGTGAAAAAATATTTAAAAATAGAATGCCCTTGTTTAATTTCTTCTTTTAACATAACGCATGTGGCCAGCACTTTCAAACTCCGAACTCTTTATTACTCAACAACTACATCGGGTATGTAGGTAAGTATATATTTTTTTAATCCAGAAAATTATGTTCCTTTCCCAGCTGTAAGTAAGTTCACTTGTAATTCTATCCACGGAAGTAAGTATTATGAGAATTGTGTAGTTGTAAATTTCCATACCAAAAGCGAAAAAGTTACCTCCCCCCTTAAACATAGGCCAAATTTGATTGAAAAAATATGTTGTTGATATATTAGATACTAGCCGAAGCCCGCGACTTCGTTCGCGTGAACTTTATGTCTTCGGAAAATGCTTATCCGGCTCAACAAGTTTTTCAAAGGCGCCATTTTTAGGATTCCGTCCGTAGCCAAATGGCAAATAACAGAGCCCTTACGGATTTGTCATGTCTGTCTGTCTGTCCGTCCGTATGTCACAGCCACTTTTTTCCAAAACTATAAGAACTATACTGTTGAAACTTGGTAAGTAAATGTATTCTGTAAACCACATTAAGATTTTCACACAAAAAAAGAAAACAATAAATTTCGGTGGTTTCTAATAGTCTAAGTATGAACTAAAACTTGAAAAAATTTTTTGTTAAACCCATGGGTGTTTTTTTTTTTTTTGAAGTTTGCAACACCATTTTTTTCTAAACTGAATAGTTTGCGCGAGAGACACTTCCAAAGTGGAAAAATGTGTGTCCCCCCTGTAACTTTTAAATAAGAGAATGATATAACTAAAAACATATATGATGTTTATTACCATGCAAACTACCACCGAACATTAGTTTGAACGAGATGTAGTAAGTAGTTTTTTTTTTAATTCTGCTTACTAGATCTCGTTCAAACAAATTTTCAGTTAAAACTAAATCTAGAAAAAAAAAGATCGGTAAAAGTTACACTAACTTTTATATTATGTTACTTGTTGTAATGGAACCCTTCATGGGCCAGTCCAACTCGCACTTGGCCACTTTTTTATATTTCGGAGGGAAAAAATAGGCAATCGCCTCTAGGACTTACACGGGTGGGGAGGCAGAGCGACGTCAATTGCAAATACCTAAAATATGAACTTGAAATAGAATATAGTGTGTTATATAATTTTTGACTATCAGTATGGGAAACTTCTAAATCGTCCAGTCCATAATTTTACTGTAGGAAACCAGCAATTACCCTAGATAATTGAAATTTCTTTAAAATTGCCAAATTTCACCGTAATCTGACATGTGGTTTCAAAATAAAAAGTAGACTACGTTTGTATGGAAAGTCTAGGGTAAGGGGATTCTCAAGTTACGTAATGTGTTTCATCTAGTAATGGAAGTAAGTGGAGCCGGCCGCCACACATAGTGGATGAAGCTACTGAGAGAGAACGAGAAATTCACAGCGCGCACTCAAGCGCTACTCAAGAGATTGTATAGTTTTGTTACTTATAAAACTGAAGCTGAACCATATTTTATTTATTACTAGCTTTGCCCGTGGACTTCTATAGTTAGGCTAGGATAGTTTTATCTCGATATTCCCACGGGGAGTGGGCATATCGGGATAAAAATTATCCTATGTCCTTCCCTGGGTATCAAACTATATGCATATCAAATTTCATCTAAATAGGTTCAGTGGTTGAAACGTGAAGTGGTAACAAACAAACAAATATAAAAACTCACTTTTGCATTTATAATATTATAGTAGGATAGTAGGACTAGCCGAAGCCCGCGACTTATTTTGGGTGGACTTTATGACTCCGGAAAATGCTCACCAGGCTGAACAACTTTTGCTAATACTAAGTTTTGCTAAGGCGTCATTTTTATATTTCTTTTAGTTTAGCTGGACCATTACGGTTCTGCATTAGGTGTCCCATTTTCTAAAATCTATAAATACCCTATATGTTGCTCAGGATTATATAAGAAAGAAGTTTCATTTGAATCCGTTCAGTATTTCCTAAGATTAGCGTGTAAAAACAGATAAAACAAGGACCTTTTTTTTAAATTCTTACTACTCTATTACTATGTCTCCATCGCCCAAATATTTTTTTTAGAAATATATTTAATGTACAGACACATTTTTTTACTGTTTTATTATATGTATGATAGATATTTATTCCGTTATTAAATAAATAAATAAATATATAGGGACAAATGACACTGATTGAGCTAGCCCCAAAGTAAGTTACTTTGGGGCTAGCTCAATCAGTGTACGTGCGAGACTTGTGTTATGGGATACTAACTCAACGATACTATATTCTATAACAAATACATATATAAATAAACATCCAAGACCCAGGACAATTTTAAAAAGGCCATTTTTCAACTTGCCCTAGCTGGGGAATTGGGGATCGAACCCAGGACCTCCGGATTGGCGGTTTAGCGTGTTGACCAGTAAGCCACGGAGGTCGTCGAAAATATTATCACCTGATTATCTGAAAAGAAAGATCATTCTGTTTTTTGGAAGGCATAATTATATAAAAACTATTAAAAGTCCTAAAAGCCATCTAGCTCTTGCTCAAACCTTCTTCGAAAGGTTTGAGCAAAAGCTAGATGGCTTTCAGGAATTTGGTTCTGATGTACCTTTTGGGTTACGGAGGTCTGATGGCAGTCGCTTTTTGTAAAAACCAGTAACCTCGTCCAATCTCCTAGGTTATATAGCGGACCCCGGGCTCTAAGGCGTTTTCGCTGATGATGTAACCGGGAATACGCTCGGATGATGATGACGATAGACGATTACATTCTGCTTAAATCAACATGTTTCAATTTTATTACTTACGTGTCTTCATTTGATATTCAAATGCTGCATTAGAATACCAAATGAATAATTACCCGACTGATAAACTGACAGACAGACATAATTAAGGCAAGTGGAGACGACCTGATGCGTCCTCCCATTAGTTGATTGCTTCATTGATTTTGTTAGGTATAGGGGATTTGCCTATTCAACAAAATCAAACTAGTTAAGCTTAAAACCAAAATTTGTCTTCTCTTTAACCGACTACTAAAAATAAGGAGGTTATCAATTAGTCTTCTTCTTATCGAGTGTGTTAGTGACTAACACTAGTGTCAGAGTTTTTAAACCGCCTTAAAGGCCTCTGACATGGTTTTAGGTAACGACCAATGTCAAAGACAGTGACCGGGACCGACGGCTTAACGTGCCCTCCGAAGCACGGATCATCTTACTTATCAGACAATCAGGTGATCAGCCTGCAATGTCCTAACCAAACTAGGACAACTACGCAAAGTCGTTGCCCCCGCCGGGAATCGAACCCGCGACCTCCGGGTATGAGCCGAACGCTCTAACCACTACACCACGGAGGCAATCAATTAGTCGGGATCATTTTATTTATGTACGTTCATCGATTGTTTGAAGACGCTTGGACCGATTTGGATTTTTTTTTTGTTTGAGTGGATATACTTGCGAGGTTTTTTAACCCCAAGGAATGTTATAAATTTGACGCCAATATGTGTATGTCTGTCTGTGAAATCGTAACTCTAAAGTAAGACAGATATATTTTTCTCACGTGAAAGCAAATTTCCTTACTTTGGTTTTTAACTTTGTTTGATGAAAATCACGTACGCTTGAAAGCCGGGGGTTTTAATTAACCTGGCTAATAAACTTGACAAATATATAAAAAAGAACCACTTTAGAAATATAATGTTTAATTCCATAGCGTCATAGCGTCATGTCTCTTTTATTTATAAAATGCAGTGTTTGAAGTGAACATTTAAAAGTACCGACAGCAATCCGCTTAGCAGTTTGTCAAACAAAGTCTTTGAGTGTAACTTTTAAGCTGTTTTTGCATCGAATAAACATGGCTTACCCCCTGGCCACAGCCCACGGAGGCGCGGATTGCGGCGCGGATTGCGGCGCGGCAGGCGGTGAGCGGCGAAAACAAATGGTAGGGAATGTATGGAGTATGCCACAGCTGCCGGCGACGCGGATTGCGGCGCGGCGCGCGGCGCGGGGTGAGTCGCGCGGTACGCGGCCGCGCGGCGGGCGGATGAAACAAATGTATGCGCGAGTATCGAGGTGGCCACAGCTCGGCGCGGCGTCAGCGGCGGCAGCGGTGGACGTAATCAGCGTCGCGCGACCGAAACAAATCATTTTGTTTTTACCGCGCGTTGAGCTCATATAAATACCGAATACGGAACAATTTATAAGTGAAATACTGAGTAGACCAGCATTATGGATGTCAAAAAATTCACATCATAAATATAGGCAAGTTTAAAAAAAATTATGGATCGAAAAAAAAAAACAATTCCCTTCTATTTTAATAGTTAGCAATTCTCTAAATACGTCCATCGCTGCCGCCGCCGCGGTCGCAACATGTGAGCTGTGGCATACCACCGCCAACCGCGCCGCACGCCGCGCCTCCTGCCGCACCGCGATCCGCACCGCCAGAGGCTGTGGCCAGGCCGTTAGATGTTATTAAACAGTTAACAAGCATTCAGCTTTTTTCTAATGTTTAACTGCAATAGGTAAAAACAAATACGTACTTACATAGAGAGATAAACCTCTTTATAGTACGCCAAAAGAAAAAAGTAACAAAAAGTATTTTGCATTAAATGAGGACAATGGCGGTCTTATCGCTTAAAGCGATCTCTTTCAGACAACCAGTGAAGACTCATCATCATCATCATTTAGCCTACACCATTTCACTGCTGGGCATACCTCTCCCTTTTTTGCCCTATTTCCTACGGTACTGTGCCATTCTCATCCACTGCTTACCCGTCAATCCTACAATATCATCTGGCTAACGGTCCGGTGGTTTCCCTACTGGTATGATCCCACCACTCTGTTGCTGCTTTGGTCCAACGGCTGCCTGCTCTTCTAGCCAAGTGGGACACTTGGCCCATTCCCACTGCAACTGCGTACATCTATCAATCTTACATACTATCACTTTATTTATACAGGTTTATTTTCAATATTCGAAAATTTGATCACATTTCTTCATTTCGCTCTCAGTTAGCATGGCTCCCTGTCCCCTTACGTCGTAACGCAAAAATACTTTCCACGCTTTTTTTCTATTTTGAATAACCCGCAATCCCCTAGCTATCTTAAATCTAAATTTAACCTTCTCAGTTCTACTCACTCTCGCACACTTCGCTCCTCTAGCACTCTTATCCTTGATATCCCTCCGCACCGCACATCATTCATGGGTAAGTCTTTACAAGTCCAGGCTATCGAGCTATGGAATGCCCTTCCGGAGAGCATAAGCAGAGCTCCCAGTCGTTTGGCTTTCAAACGAGCTGTACATAAATTGTTTCTTCTGCAGTCCTAGTCCCAGTCATCCTGATATATATTTTTATTAGTATCCATGCTATATATACGAGTATATATATATATATATATATATATTTTTTTTTTTTATGTATGTAGATATCTATTATAAATATGTTTGATAGTTTATTCTTTTAATGTATATGTATATTTATACATATATACATATTTATGTACGATATACATTTAGTTTACTTTTTCACGTATTTTATCACGCCAGCCACACATATTTTCCGCTTGGTCCAATGGTTGACCGGGAGAGAATGCCATATGGCATTAGGTCCGCCACTTGTACTTTTTTTTTTATTGTGCAATAAAGTTTAAATAAATAAATAACAAAAATATCACGCCTTTATCCCTAATGGGGCAGACAGAGCAATTTGGGTCTTGCGGCTTTAAGTAGACATTAGACAAGGCCACTTTTAGCGTGATGGTGGGCGAAAAGGTGGAAAAAGGATTCAAAATCCTATGTTGCCTAGAGTAATCCAACATGCCACGCTGTCACTCTTGAGGTCCCGGGTTCAATGCCCGGTCACGTCAAGATGGAAAATAATCTATGTATGTACCTGTTATAAAATATAGTATCATTGAGTAAGTATCCCATAATACAAGTCTCGAACTTAATAGCCGTGTCGCCTTTTACCATGATTCGCATTTTCGCCCATTACTTCGATCGGCTTCTACGATCTACGCGGGAAGAGAAGCAGCTGGTACATTTCACCTTTTTTTCTTTCAGACCAGCATGGACGGATATAAAATAAATAACAAATAAGTAGCGGAAATATATCAGTGTGATAACGGCAAAGTAGAATACGTATGATTGATTCGCTTCTCCTCTCCCACGGATGTCGTAAGATGCGACTAAGGCAGCTATAGGTAAAAGCGAAAAGGCATCAGTTTCCTCCTTATAAGACCATTATCTAAAACCCATTTTCCTCCCCTTATTGGGAGAAGCCTTTAGTCCAGCAGTGGACTAGTATGAGCTGTAAAGTAAGAGATTTCATGGTACTTCTTGTTTTGGATTGTTTTGATTGCTATGACACTTTATTTAGATTATGTAGTTTTTTTTTAATAACTTTATTAAACCAAAAACAAAATAAAGTACATACAATTTGAAAGAGCTGACTTATATCACAGGCTATAATAGATTACTATAGTACAATGATAACAAAATAACAGTAAAAAATATATATTCAATTTCGTGAATAACTTTAAAAAAAATTAACTGTTATTTCAACTTTTTATACTACTCTAGCTAGTGGTTCGATTTATTACAGGTATATCCCTTTTCCGTTGTATAGGGATCTCTTCCAGTCAACCTGTGATAAATTGAGAGGATGTTTACCAAATCAAAAGGTAGAAGTAAGTACGTTATTGGGTAGAGGCATTCATTTTAGTTATTACGTGAACAAGTTTATTTGCTTGGTAAATTAAAAAAAGCCGACTTTCAAGCGGTTATAACTTTTAAACCGTTAAACCAATTTCTATCAAACATAAAAGAATCATCTCGATTATATTAGCTTTCAAATAAAAGAAACCACATCAAAATCAGCCAATTTGTTTAGGCGCTACGATGGCACAGACAGCCACATGCAACCTTCTTTTTCATCAGGAGTTAAAAATATATAAAAAAACATAATTTTTTTGGGACCATGTAGGATGCAACAAAATACCTTGATATCTAAAATTTTGTTTTCGTCTGAAACCTTAAAATCTATCTTCAATTAATTTTCTCCGACAAAATAAAATGAAACCTTCAAAGCTTTCCTATAAAATAAAATTTATTGTACATACCTTTTATTATCAAGTGCAGCTCGAACATTAGAGCAAAGGAAGCCATAGCAATGCTGGCTGCAAAGAATTCTAATACGAACTCGTGGCGGTAACATAGACTACGTGTTCGGCTTTCAAATGAATTTTGAAGTTAGAAGCTTATACTTTTAAAGTATCGGAGAGCGATATTGATAGTTTTACGTTTCTAACCTTTTTATTTGTCTACCTGAAAGCTAGCGATTTTTACCCGGCCTCCAAAAAGAAGGAGGTTATCAATTTGTCACGATGTTTAATTTTTTTTAAATAAATTTGAAATTACTTTATTTAAATTTAAATCGGTGTACATACAATTTTATGTATGCATACCGATTATTCGACGAGGCCTGAACCGATTTGGAAAATTCTTTTTTTGTTTTAAGGGCATGCTTGTCTGGTGGTCCCATAGAAATTATATCAAAAGTTGTGGGGTTTGTTGGTTAAGTCAGTTTTTAGTTTTGAAAAATGATTAGTCACCAATTTGATATTCACAAGGACGTGTGGTTTGGAGTGACTTGCAAGGTATCTACAGCTCCTTCTTCTTATCGTAACGTGTGTGTTAGTGACTAACACTAGTGTCAGAGTTTTTAAACCACCTTAAAGGCCTCTGACATAGTTTTAGGTAACGACCAATGTCAAAAACAATAACCGGGATCGACGGCTTAACGTGCCCTCCGAAACACGGATCATCTTACTTATCAGACAATCAGGTCTTCTTCTTATCGTGTGTGTTAGTGACTAACACTAGTGTCAAGAGTTTTCAAACCGCCTTAAAGGCCTCTGATATGGTTTTAGGTAACGACCAATGTCAAAGACAGTGACCGGCACAATCAGGTGATCAGCCTATAATGTCCTAACCAAACTAGGACAACAACACGAAGTCGTTGCCCCCGCCGGGAATCGATCCCGCGACCTCCGGGTATGAGCCGAACGCTCTAACCACTACACCACGGACGAACGGTCTACAGCTAACAGAGCCATACATAGATATGAGTTAATTTACGTACGGCAGTAGAATAGCATAATATATTCCACAGATGGCGACTGTTGTACAAACATTTTGTTTCGCTCCGCATGTAAATCCACGTCCTCAGTAATAACAGAGCAAACAGCGGCTCGATTTTGCCGAGCAAACAAAGTCGTGCTGGAGATGTCGCGAGTTGGGGAGGTATTCTCAGATATTGTTCGACATAATAAATGCTCCAGTAGCTTTCAGCCTAGAATAACACCACTCTATCTCTTTCTGTAAGACTTAAAGGACTAAGTACAAGCTTAGCCGGTTGTAAAAGTTTTCGCACAAATGCATTCGCAAAGAGGGTTGACGTCATGCAGGTGGCCGGTCGTAAAACTATAGCCATCATTGAAAAACCTAATATCTATCTATTACTATCTTGGTTTCACATGGTCTTTGGTATGCTGGGGTGGCTATTGACATGCATATTATACAACATAGAAGGGACATACCCGTAATAAACCGATCACTATAGTATAATGAAATTAAAATAACAGTCAAAAACTAAAATAAACGACATTTCCATACGAACGTTTGCAGCCGCCCGGGCAATTTGTATTGGAATGTTTTTTTTTTTGTTTTTGATTGTTTCTTTTTTATAATTATACTATAGTGATCCAGTATAGTCTGTAGTTCCATTTATTACGTTGTATTTGGAGCAGGAAAGCTCCCCGGGCTCAGAAGCAGCACAGCTCAGGATGCAATTGAGCAGACTACGCAAAGATGAAGAAGACTTTTGAGTCCCTGAATTAATGGCGTTGTTTTTAAGGGAAACCATAAAACAGTTGTAAGTGAAATAAAATTATTAACACTTTGTTTCAAAATCAGCGTGGAAGGATACATTCTTTAAATCAAGTAATAATTGTTAAAACTAAATATGTCTTCATAAATGATTAGCGGGTAGAATTTACTTTGATTCATTTTGACCGACTCCAAAAAAGGAGGAGGAGGTGATCAATTCTAGTCAATGTCAATTGTCAGTTCAATGTTTTTTTATGTATGTTATGTATCCCCGTTTAGTCAGAGATGCCTTGACCAATTTGTTTTTTTTTAATTTGTTTTAAATACTTTTCATGTGGTTCTATGGAATTTTTATCAAAATCGATTCTTTAGTTTGGTGTCAAAGTCGGTTTTTAGTTTTGAAAAATGAAGTGTCCTTTCGGTCTTATGTCCTTAGGCTCTGTCTACAAGGGATAACGAGGTGATCATATGTCGGTTGATCCTCGAGTTTACTCGTTACAGAATAACCCCCCGTGAAGTTGGAAACTCGCTCGGTATCGAACAAAAGTTTGAATTAACGGTAACGAGTCGAAATCCGGGAGCACCCACTTAGCAGCGGCTGTTTGCCCAACTTTCTTTCCCTTTTCAAGATACTTATTACAAGTACTTATATTTTAGGCCAAAATGCCTGAACTAATGTATGTTTACATTAGTTTTTCGTGTGTGTCTCGGTTGTAACAAATAATCAATTTATCTATCTATCTATCTAACAAGTGAAGAAAAAAGAAAAAGGCGTGTCATGCCAAGCATTTGGCAGAAGATCGGGGGAAACGACGACCTCCGTGGCGTAGTGGTCACCATGCTAGACCGCCACTCAGAGATTTCGGGTTCGGTCCCAGGTCAAGTTGGAAAATGGCCATTTTCAAATTGTCCTGGGTCTTGGATCTTTATCTGCATTGTATTTGTTATAAAATATAGTATCGTTGAGTTAGTATCCCATAACACAAGTCTCGAACTTACTTTGGGGCTAACTCAATCTGTGTTATTTGTCCAGAACAATAGTTATTTCTAACGTGCCTATATTCATCTCCATCATCGGTTGTCTGGAAGAGATCGCTCTAAGCGACAAGACCGCCCAATTTACCTTATGTACATTTAAAAAAACCATTTCTATTTTTGTATTGGTGCAATAAAGAGTTCTTCAAAATAGATACTGCTTTCTTTTGATTATGGAACAAAAGTCCATCGTACTTTTGTTAGGTACGTCGGACTTTTATTCCGTGGTCCTTTCCTTTCTATGAATATCGTATAAAAGAAATGAAGGGCTTCTTTTTTCTTCTACATTTAAAAGGAATTTGGTTTTAAATGTAGAAGAGTTTGGCCGTATTTACAAACAAACGTAGTTTCCTGATTCCTCGCCAGATAAAGCTAGTAGAGTAATAATTTTATCCAAAAAAATCTTTTGGTATATTATTATTAGTATATTCGCAAAAGATCGTATCTCTTTATACCTCATCTAAACCTGAAAAATTGGTAAGATTTACCACTGTGTTCCAACATCTATAATATTATCCAAGATAAATATCTATCTCTATCTCTGTCTCTGTCTGCAGCTAAGTTAAGGCCATACCCAAATTTTCCGGGGTCCAGTGGCGCCGCCATTTAAAATAAATCATTTAAAAGGAAACGGAGATATCAATTAAAATTGTGTCTTGGTCAAGTTCTAGATTTCTAGAAAAGTAGTTTAAAAAATACTTTGAATGGGTATTCAAAGTATTCTTTTAACTACTTTTTGTAGTTTAAAGTGAGAACGTGTAGCTTTTCTACGCACATTTGCGAAAAACGGCCACTTTTAGCTAATGTGCGTAGAAAAGCTTCACGTTCGCACTTTAAATTATAAACAGTAGTTCATAAAATAGTTTTAAGGGTTATCTAGGGCTTGACCGAGACACAATTTTGAATGATATCTCCGTTTCCTTTTAAATGATTTATTTTAAATGGCGGCGCCACTGGACCCCGGAAAATTTGGGTATGGCCTTAAGAAGTTTTTAGGTAAGCCAAACTCGGCCAAATGTAGGCGGATATTGACGTCATATTTTAAAATGGTGCTTTTTGTTACTGTAATCTACTTGCTGTTTTAAATATCTATACCTGGGTACCTATTATTATAAGATCTTAAATTATGGATATTAAATTATGAGACAAAATAGAGAACCACTAAATCGTGATGTTTAAAAAATGAAGTACTTTTTATGAAATAACATTTTGTTAAATGACATTTGGACAAATAGTTAATTAGCGAAACATATTAGGTTTTGGTGAAATGATAAAAAGTCAATTGACATTTTATTGTTTAACATATTTAACAAGCGTAGTGTTTGCTAATGGATCATTTGCTAAGTGAATTTTTGTAAGATGATACTTTTGTTAAATGTATCGTTTGCCAAATGAACATTTGGTGAAACGTTGTTTGTCAAATGATAATTTGTCAATCAATTTTTGGTCAAACATTAGTAATCCAACTAATCTAGATCGATTGTTTAACCCCACAAACCCCCATTTACCAACTTTCAGCGAAATCGTTAGAGCTGTTTTCGAGATCACAGAAATTCTTAAATATATAAATAAATAAATAATAAATTTCTGTGATCTTAAAAACGGCTCTAACGATTTCGCTGAAAATTGGTATATGGGGGTTTTCGGGGGTAAACAATCGATCTAGATTAGTCTTATGTTTGTGAAATCGCGTGTTTTCGAGTTTTCATTTGTTTTTCGTACCACGTAGAATATGGTCGCTAATTTTGTCGCGCCGGCCGCCATCCACTTAGCTCAGCGGTTAAGAATGCTGACCGCTAGAAAGAGGGTTACGGGTTCGAATCCCACTCGGTGACTACTTT
Organism: Acrobasis consociella; assembly: GCA_963555685.1. Classification (NCBI taxonomy): domain Eukaryota; kingdom Metazoa; phylum Arthropoda; class Insecta; order Lepidoptera; family Pyralidae; genus Acrobasis; species Acrobasis consociella. The sequence goes on from OY743127.1 coordinate 8,165,069, forward strand.
TGTATTTTTTTTATGTTTAAGTTTTTATATAATTTTTTATTTTGTACTGTTTTTAGACAAGTTTAAAAAAATGTAGTTAATGTTTGAGATGTAACCGACCGAGCAAAGCTCGGTCACCCAGGTACTAAATATATAAATAAACAAGGTATTTTACACATGTTTTTCAGAACGGACTTTTTTTACGGCTATTTCTCGACGAGAACTACCACTATCGATTAAAATATAAAAAAATGCATGCAAAATAGGGAAAATCCCTATTATACACTTGTGGCCGATATTAATGTCATTATTGATGGTAAATCAAAACAAAACGCGATTCACTATACCTTAAACTATACCCCGTGTGAACTGGGCCATTTCCGGATCCGTCAAGCGTGAACCGGCTAAATTTAACCGTTCGTAGTTCCAATCAATGTCTCATTTCCACTCGGCTTAATCGGTAATTGGTCGTTTTAATCTTCAATCAAATGCTGTTCAGACGCTAATCCCGGGGGATAAATGAAAATTGTTTGCTTAAATTGATTTACGTATAAGCCATTTATCGAATATGTTGGCTTTTTAGTTTATTAGTTTTACACTTCAGACTATAGTATGACACAAAAATAATTTTTGACTGAGGTAATATTTGTTCTAGTTAAAATAACAAATCAATGTTTTAACTACAACAGCTACTATGCCTCGTAAACTGAATTAATTTATCAATTAATAATAGGTATCAATGGATCACTAGCAGTACCCGTGGGCTTCGCTCCCCGTGGGAATTTCGGAATAAAAACCGTCTAAGTAGTTTCAGTGGTTGAAGCGTGAAGTGGTAACAAACAAACAAATATACAAACTTAATTTCGCATTTATTACATAAGAAGATTAGATTAGAAGGATAGGATAGTAGATAGATAGGATTGTGTAGTCGGGACAGTGCCGTTTCAATTAAATTTCGTGTTTGTTTGTTCGTTCGTTTGTTTGTATGTTTATAAAGCTTTATTGTACGTAAGAAAGAACAAGATACAAAACAGAAAAGTAAACATATTACGGCAGAATTATCCCATATAAGGATCTCTCTCAATCAACCGGCCAATAATTAAGAGGAATATTTGTTCTAGTTAAAATAACAAATCAATATTTACTACAAAAGCTACTATGCCTTATAAACTTAATCACTCAAGTGTTCTTCTGAGGCACCACGACGGAATTCAATTTATAGATCATTGTGTAGTCGGGACAGTACCGTTTCAATTGAATTTCGTTACTTAAGGTCCGGGTATGTTGATCGCAGTGTGCTGGATATATTTCAGTGTGAACTAAGCTTGGTCATGTGGTTTCCGGCAGAGGAGAATAGGGCCACTCCAAATCCTACCGTGGATATCGTAAAAGGCGACTTAGGAAATACAATATAATATAACAATATATACAATATAGTATAATTTTAGGATTGGATAAGTTTAGTTTCATTCTCTCAAGTTTTTATAAAAAAAAAAATATTACTAATACATTTTTGTATAAATAAACACAATACCTACTTACGTCTGGTAAGTATCAATTATCTTTGCCACAGTTTTTACCACCTAGAACCCCTCAATTTGTCATCAGTGATAGCGCACAGGAGCTATCAATCACTGATAAGTGATAAGGTCGGCTTCTCACTGATGTAATTGCTACAAATCTATTTTATTGATCACACAAACCACAAAACTATTGTCTGGAAAAGTGAACCTTATGACTATTAAAAATAAGGACTGTTTTATTACCATAACACATTTTCCACCTCAACAATTTTTAGTTTTTGTGTCACCTTTTTGTTACTTTTTTCTCCTACCTATCTTGTCTGGCCAGACAGACTTCAAGACAGAACCAAGATCACGGGATTTTGGCGGGAAGTCAAGGGGTTCAGTTGGAATTTGCTTTAAATTGTTTTGCAAATTGGTTCTGGTCGACATCACACTATGAAAACCAGTGGACTCGTAAAGATTTGTCGCCAGAAGCTCCCTTGACACAATCAAAGGACCTGCCCTACACCAACCATTGATTGTACAGATAGGTTAGGCATTTGAAAATAAGTAAAAAAAAAAAGAGAAAAAAAATATTTCTGAGGTGGTTCGCTATGTGATCACTGCCTGGCTAAGGGTTAAATGACTAGTCGACAGAGCCGTTAAGGCGCTTTGCAGACGGCGGGGCGGAGCGGGTCGGTCAATTTCGCCGCGAACGATAACACAAAGTGAATCCTATACTACAAACGCACACAGAGGGCAAAAAGACCGCGCCGCAGGTGCCCGGTGGGCACTGGCGGCGCGGCATGTCCGCGGCTGCCCGCCGTGGATCATACAAACCAGTTTATATGCAGTAACGCAGACGGCGGCGCGGGGCGGCTAGCTCAGTCCGCGCCACGCGCTTTTTAGTGATGGACGTCATTGATGTAGATGAATTAATTGCTGAAGTGCAGAAAAGATCGCCCATATATGACATGTCGTTAAAAGAATATCACGACGTAAATGAAAAAAAGAAATTGTGGTACCAAATATGCCAAATAATTTATACTCCTGCAGTCTGGGATGAGTTGTCATCGACTGAAAAAACTAAATATGGTATATAATTTTTAGTCTGCATGTTTTATGTGAAACAGACCTTTGGTCAACCTTTGTGAATTCATTGGGTGTACCCAGTATTCTCTATTACGGTTGCGTCTCTTCTTTTTTTTGTACATGAAATAAGCAACGATTCGAATTCTCTCTATCTCCATTTTCACTGACGTGCTATTCACTAGAACGAACGTCCTGAACTGACTGCCTCTGCCCGTCGTGTGCTTTGTGTACGCGGCGAGGGCAGCCGCAGACAACGACGGGCAGACGCGGTCTTTATTGCTTCGCGGACAAAAAGCCCGCCCCGCCCCGTCGTCTGCAAAGCGCCTAAACAATTACCTCCATTGAAAAAACCAAGGTCACTAGACGGAGACTGGCGGGAGTCTGAAATGGAACATAATAATCGGACATCGTCTTTTGAAAACATCTTCTAGTACACATTAGTTGTATGTGAATATAAGTTAGAAAGTGAACAAACAATTGTGAAGAAGTGAACAAACAGCCGGATATCAATAAAAATTTTGTCTCGTAAAAGTAACATCCCCGCAGTATTAGGCAAATAAGTATTTAGGGTTTAGTTACCGCAAAATCGTAAAAAAATGGTTTGATGCCCACTTATTATATTATGTATACTTTGTTTATAAAGTTTTATTGTGCTTATGAAAGAATAAAGACAAAAATTAGAAAAGTTTACATACTATGGCGGACATATCCCGTATAGGGATCTCTTCAACCGGGCTGTAATTGAGAGAAATGTTTACTTTTTATACGTTTTGGGCAAATGTGGTACAATATACATTGAACTTATGCTAAAGGGACGAGTAACAGAATTTGTACTTCCCAGTCTTTGTATAAACGTTATGACCTACAATACCTTAACTAGGCCCAAACGACCGACAAAAGCTTTGCCAGACTACGTTTTAATTGGCGCCATCATAACTGAATTAATTCCCTTTCTCAATTGTTACTTTGCTTTGTAGTGACGTATATTTTATAGTACCTTTTTTCTCTCTGGTTCGCCTCAACGTAAACATTACTGTCAGTAGCTCTCACTTATCTAAATTACAAATAATTAATAATTGCACTTTTTTCACGGAAATATTGATACTACCGGTTAACATAACCTTAAAGACTTACAGTGAAGCATCCAAATTCATTGTTCCTGGACACATACAAAGGAAAATCTACATCGGTGAGAAAACAATTCACTGTTAATTTTGCTGTTATTATTTAAATTCGATTTAAATAGTAAACAAAGAACGCAATTCGCTAATTAAGATAACCTGCTTGCACAGCTGATTGGACGCGAAGCAAATCAAATGTCATCCTGACATATGACAGGTGGCTGTCATCACAAGTCTAAGCATAGACAACATCGTGTGCGTTCAGAATTTGTTATTAATACATCGATACGGCAAATCGTTGTGACGTCCGATACAGTACTGACGGGAAACATGAATACTGGGGAATCACACATTATTAAATGCCAGGCTTGTATGGGCGATGTTCACCGGAATGATTCATTGACTTGCTGTGCTTGTAAAAAAGCTTACCACTATCAATGCCTCAATATTACACAGAATCAATTTGCTGGTCTGACTATTGGATTTCTATCAGCGTGGATCTGTCCAGCCTGTAAGAATGTTACTCGTCGTGCTAAATCTAACATCAACACGCCTGTAAAGGAAACACAAGTGCCGATTTCTGACGAGAGTATGAACATGTCATGTGACATGCTAAACGTGTCAGTGGCCAACACAACCACTTCTTCACCACCTATTGCATCTATGAAGACCGAGGTCACAATGGAAAACATAAGTGCTCTGTTAGACCAAAAACTTAACCTCAGTTTGTCACAACTGGCAGAAACCCTGAAGGTGTCTCTGAAGGAAGAGATTCGGCTTGTTGTAAAATTGGAAGTCGAGGCGGAAATCAACAAGTTAAAGAATGATTTAACGGTTACGACAGACTTTTTTTCAGACGAACAAAAAGTCATACAGGAAAAGTTGCAAGCCAATACTGATCATGTAAAAAGTCTGGAGTCACAAAACGATCGTCTTCGCACCGAGCTTAGAAATCTGGAAGGCCGCCTAGCATCAATCGAAAGACTATCACGAAGCTTTAATTTAGAGATTCAGGCCGTTCCTGAAAGTCGCAATGAGAATGTCAACGGGATAGTAAAGAAACTCATAGAAACAGTTAATGCGCCCATCTCAGAGGCTGATATCCGTGCCTGTCGCAGAGTAGCCAAAATGGATGATAAGTCTAACCGACCCCGTAATATTCTGGTAACGCTGTCATCGCCGCTCAACCGTGACAAACTTCTATCTGCGGCTCATCGTTTTAATAAGGCGCACCCCAAGGACCCTTTGAGTTCAAGACAATTGGGCATCCCAGGCGGCTCGACAAGGATCTACGTAGTCGAACACGTTTCTCCAGAGTGTAAGCAGCTTCATGCCGCTGCCCGGAAGACAGCCAGGGAGAAGGGATATAAGTATGTGTGGCTCAAGTACGGGCGCGTTTATTTACGTAAGGATGACAACTCTAGCTGTATTAATGTCAAAAACCAGGACGTTTTAGAAAAGCTCTAGTTCCTTTTTAGGTTTAGTTTTTCTTTTATATATTGATTAACTTACTTAGTAGTAATAAATCGTTTTTATGTATTTTTACTATCAAAATGTAAATAGAGTTAGGTCAAAAACTAAAGACTTGTATCTTAACACATTAAATTCTAATTATGATTTAATTTGTCTAACTGAAACCAATCTGAATAGCGGCGTACGTGATAGTGAACTGTTTGATACTCGCTACAGTGTATTTAGAAGGGACCGTTTTGATAGCTGTGTGGAAAAGATTGACGGCGGTGGAGTATTAGTTGCAGCCAAAAAAGGTTTAAATGTAGTCTGCCAAACAGCTTGGACCAGTGAGCTCGAGGACATCTGGGTTAGCATTTTCTCTAGTGATGGGAATGGTCCAGCTATACACCTATGTGTTTGTTACATACCTCCGGATCTTCCTGCGCGCACGCGTGCGATATTTTATGATAATTGTCAAAAGGTTATTTTAAATGGGCCTGTTGATGATATTTATTTGCTGCTTGGTGACTTCAATACTCCAGAAATTGTCTGGTCTCAGTCAGATTTTTCTTTCTTGGAAGTTACGGCTCATAAGGGTGTTGATGCGGATCTTCTTATTGATACGCTGTCACTTTGCAATCTATTCCAATTTAATAATATTCCTAATTCCAATGGACGTCTCCTTGATCTTGTTATCTCCTCGTGGAAGGACATTGGGGTCTGTGAGGTTGAGCCTATTAGTAAACTGGATAAGAAGCATCATCCTGCATTAGCCGTAGAACTAACTATCACTCATAGCAAGAGAAATATTAATAATGCCAGTAAGAGACATCTTAATTTTAGGAAGTGTAAAGTCGAATTAGTTAAAGCGGAATTACGAGGCATTGATTGGCCTGGCATCTTAAATAATGCAAATATTGACGATGATGTCTCAGTTTTTTATGACGTACTTTTTGGTATAATAAAAAAACATACGCCTCTAACAAGAAACTCCTCGTGCAATTATCCTGTCTGGTTTACCCAATCTTTAATAAAATGCCTTAATGAAAAAAACAAATACCACAAACGTTTTAAGAAGTTTGGTAATCCTCGTGATTATGATACATTTGCTTTGTTACGTGCTAGATGCAAAACTTTGATCAGCGAGTGTTATGCTAATTTTATCGATTCCGTCGAGATCTCTCTTAAAGATAACATGAAGCATTTTTGGTCGTATGTTAAAAACAGTAGGGGGGGCACAACTGTACCGCATACAATGAGCCACAATGATAAATCTTCTTCTGACCCTGAGTCGATATGCGAGATGTTCTCTCAGTACTTCAGTTCTGTTTTTGAAACGCCTGTCTCGGGTGATAACTTTGATCCCACATTCTTCACGCCTAAATGTTCAGGCACATTGAGCAACATCGACATATCCCTTAATGATGTTCTGGACTGTATGAAACGTCTTGATGCAAGTAAGTCTGCAGGTCCTGATGGGCTTCCACCTTCTTTTATCAGGGCTTGTTGCGATGAGCTGAGTGTTCCTGTTCATTTATTGTTCTGCAAGTCTCTTAATACTGGTGTATTCCCTTCGCGATGGAAGTTGGCACATGTGGTGCCAATTTTTAAGTCTGGTGACAAGACACGGTGTTGTAACTACAGACAAGTAAGCATCTTGCCCTGGTTTGCAAAAATGTTGGAAAGTATGGTATACATATCGCTCTTTAACCATGTTAAACCCTTCATCTCGCCTAAGCAGCACGGTTTTGTCAGCAACAGATCTACAATTAGCAACCTACTGGAATACAAGAACTATCTGTGTTCTGCTTTCGCTAAATGTGAACAAACTGACTCAGCATATACCGATTTTACTAGCGCATTCGACAAAGTGCAGCATTCTATCTTACTTATCAAAATGTCGGGATACGGTGTTCACGGCAGTCTGCTTCGCTGGCTTGAGTCATACCTATCTAATAGAAGTCAACTAGTTGCCTTGAAGGGATACAATTCGTCAACCGCTGCAGTTACCTCAGGGGTTCCACAGGGCTCTAACCTCGGGCCCTTGCTGTATATTCTGTTTATTAATGACCTCGTTGATTCCTTGTCATGCCCTTGTCTTATGTATGCGGATGACCTCAAGGTGTATACTGTGGTTAAATCGAACAGTGATTGTGAAATGCTTCAGAAAGACCTCAATATTATCTCGCGTTGGTGTAAATATAACTGTATGTCTCTGAATGTTTCAAAATGCTTTATTATTACTTTCACGTCTAAACGTAATATACTGTGTTATAATTACTCAATAGATGGCAAAACGTTAGAAAGAAAATCTGTTATTAAGGATCTTGGTATTCTGTTTGATGAAAAACTTACATTCAGGGATCATTATGATCACATAGTGAGTAGAGCGAATTCACTTCTTGGATTTGTAGCCAGAATTACAAAATCCTTCAAAAATTCCAAAAGTGTAGTGACTCTTTGGTGTAGCTTAGTGCGTAGTGTACTGGAATATGGCGCAATAATATGGTCTCCATTTTACCAAGTACATTGCCAGCGAATTGAGCGGATACAGAAAAAGTTTTTGAGAATTCTCAGTTACAGGTTTGGTCTAGGTCGCACCCTGTCGACGTACTCCGAAAGATTAGAAAAATTTAATTTAAAGTCTCTAGAAACTCGTCGTAAGCATATGGACTTGTTACATTTATATAAAATTGTTCATTCTATTATGGACAATTCCTCATTACTATTGATACTTAACTTTAACACTCGTTTTATCACGCGTAATCCCCAAATCTTCCGTCTAGCAGTGCACAGGAACAATACCTCATGCTATAATCCTATTACTCGTATGTGTAGGCTGTATAACGAGCTTGCTGAGAACGATGAACTCGACATCTTTGGTTCAAGCTTCGGCAGTTTCAGATTGACGGTTGTCAGTCTGGTCCACTAGTTTGTAAACCCTCATTGATTATAACAGTTTTATATGTATCCTTGTATTTTATATTAAGTAGGTATATTATATTAATTTTTGATTTAATTTTATATATTATTTTAATTTAATTTAATTTGATTTAAATGTTTAATAATCTTTACATATGTTTACGTTAGGTCATTTGTAATCTTGCTGTGTGCGTATGTTTTGGGCTACAGTCCAGTCTTTTAATATTGTGTGTATTAATATTTGTATTTATGATTGTAACCTGTTTTACGTACCTAAATAAATAAAATAAATAAAATAAAATAAGTACCTAGCGTTTTGTTTTTTTTTTTTAGGGTTTTGTACCTAAAAGGCTAAAACGGGATCTATTACTAAGACTCCGCTGTCCGTCCGTCTGATTGTCTGTCCGTCTGTCACCAGACTGTATCTCATTTGGTTTGTACCAATTTGTTTGTCCAAGTAGTGTATAGCGAAATTGCTGTTTTTATATTTAATTTTGCTAACCTATGATTCAGTTCGCAGTAAGTCGTACTATATAAGGTCCTACAAAATATACTGAAACAATTTTAAGGGTGAATTCTGTCCATGATACTGAACAACTTTCTTCAAGGAACATAAATCGAAAAATGAAAAATAATTTATGGTATATAATACAAGTTGACCGAGCAGATCCGAGTTTGGGAAAGTTTTTCAGTATCATGGACTGAATTTACCCTCAAAATAGTTTCAGTATATTTAATAAGACCTTACAGTACCTATGTTAAACAAACCCTGTCCGATCCGATCCATTAAGGAAAAAAAAAACTGCGGCTCCATACATAATTAAATATTTACCAGTTCAAAATGTATGAAGCCGCAGATTTTTTTGCGATATCAAGGTTGGGAGAAACTTATAAATAGAACCTACACAAGCTACCCAACATTACCTCAACGGATCGAACAGAGATTTTTTTAACATACTGTACATAAAGGCCCTTGCAGATTCTTCATCTTAGCGCGCTCCCGGTTGCACCTCAGTTGTGCTTCTTTGGTGCCCGGGGTGAACTTTCTCGCTTTTTTTTGACGACTTCCGTGGCGTAGAGGTCACCATGCTAGTCCGCTACCCAGAGGTTCCGGGTTCGATCCCCGGTCAGGGCAAGCTGGGAAATGGCCTTTTTCAAATTGTCCTGGGTCTTGGATGTTTATCTATATTTGTTATAAAATATAGTATCGTTAAGTTAGTATCCTATAACACAAGTCTCGAACTTACTTTGGGGCTAGCTCACTCCGTCAAAATTTGTCCCTATGTATTATTTATTTATTCTCTTCCAAATCTATTACGCGTGTCAATGGTCACCCAAGGATATAGAAGACCATGCAAAATTGAAAAGAAACCACCGGAACCGTATGAGGGACATTGTAGCTAACTCAAATATACAATGTAAAAGGGACATCATCTTCATTATCATCATCATCAGGTCTTTTTGTCTCCACTGCAGAAGCACGACCCTCTCTGTACTACCAGAGCCATACTTGGCCAGAGCAGCCAGAGGAATTATACACTCTCCTTGCTGATAAGACAGTTTGGAGAGGTCACATTGATGTTTTTGTAAGCTTTGTTGAGGGCATACAAATGGTCCGGGCACACTTTCATATGAAAATGCCGATTTTTTTTAAATTTCGACTATTATTTTAATTTCATTATACTATAGTGGTCTAGGTATAGCCCGTGGTTTGCTTCATTGCGGGTATGTCCCTTCCACGTTTTACTTACTTTTTCATAAAACAAATAACATCTTTTCATTTTTATAAGGTTATGAAATTATTTTCCCATTTTTAGAATTTAATAAGTAGAAAAAATGCTGTTTTTGCAAAAATAATTTTTAGAACTTATTAAAAATACTTTGTCAGCGCAATTGAGAATATTTAAAATGATTTAAACGACTTGTAATAGATCTTAGATATTTTATTAGCTCCGTAATTCGTGGTCCAATAAAAGGTATTTTTTATAAACGTAAATCTGTCCCTACGACATTTGGGGCGGAAATATTAAAGAAGATTGTTGAGTCAAGAACGATGAATTATGGAAAAAACAGAAAAATACCTCAGTGTCTCAAGACTAAAAGTCTATGACCAATTTGTGTTACCAGTGATGACTTATGGGTCTGAAACATGGTTGCCCTTACTATGGATCTCATAAGAAGGCTAGGTCGTTCAACGCGCAATGGAGAGGGCTATATGCTCGGTGATTTATCTACGTGATCGAACCAAAAATGACGAAATTCATAGGAGAACTAAAGTCACTGACATAGCCCAGCGGATTAGCTCGTTAAAGTGGTAGTGGGCGAGAAACATAGCACGACTTACCGATGACCGATGGGGCAAAAAGGTTTCCGAATCGCGACCACGTACTGGCATGCGAAGTGTTAGGACACCCACTCACAAGGTGTTCTGACGACCTGACCAAGGTCGCTAGAAAGCGCTGGATACCGCTCTTGATAGGTCATTTTGAATTTTGAATCCTTAGGAGGGGCCTATGTGGACAGTGGACGTTATGCGGCTGAAATGACGATGATTATGTAAACAATATTTAGTTTTCCATATCATTTATAAAAATTAAAAAAAAGAAGTTCAATTTGTTTGTCCGCTCCGCTAATAGAATTAATTATAAGAAATAGTAATATAATTCAACAGATTTTGAATCGGTTTTCAAGTATTCCTAAGTACGTAATTTACTCATTTCTTCAGAAAAGTTTTAATATAGTGGAATGAGTCTGTGCGTTTAGCTGCGCGTAACTACAATATCATTTTAGAAAAGTATATACATATAGTTCTTAGTTATAATTTAAGAGCAGTGTTTTTGTCTGTGAAGTTTCTTCTATTCTCTTTTATCTTCCGATATCCTGCCTCTTGATACTACACCGGTACGACCTTGACATGCTTCATTTAGCTGTAACTTTGCCTAAATGCCTTAGTAAGGAATTTTCGTTATATGGACGTTATTATTAGTTATTATTATATACTACAATTGGACGTTTTATTCTAACAAATAATTCATTATTGACCCAGGAAACTTCCTAATTAATTAAAATAGTTAATTATGATCTCTCCAAAAGGCATTCAATTTACAAAGGATTTTAAACCATATCACAACAGGTCTCAAGTCAAAATGTATTAGTGAAGAAGGTACACTTTTGTGTCATCCGTATTTATAAAAGAATGCCGAGTATTACAAATTAGGAGATCATTGTCCAATCGACTTTATTTCATTTCGCTAAGTCGTTTTTTAACTCGTATTTTTAGTCTTTATTGAGAAATATGAAGAAATATGGCTTTGTGTTTTTGCGAAGATTCTCAGAATCAAATATTATCGTTAGCGCTCTTACAGACAAACGACAGTATACTCGCGACAGCTGTCGGTGACTGTCGGCGACTGTCGGTGAGCATCGCTGACCTGTTTCATCGATAATTTATATTTCGATAATATTCCTATAATAAATCGCCGATTTATTGCCAACTATCGTCAACGGTCGTGCGGCAGTTCTTGACAGATTCATATGTGTCACGTGACCATTTGCGACAGCCGGCGACCGTCGCCAATAGTGTCGCGGTACGGTATGCTACAGCATAAAAGGATAGCAATACGGTGAATTTTTATCATTCGACGTTTGACTGCCGAAAGATCAACAACTTGTTTGGAGCCTGAGGATGCCTTGTGAAGAGGCGACACACGTGTCGCGTATACGACGTCCGATGTTGCTGCAGCCACAGCGGATGCCGCAGCATGGGAGGAATCATGAATCGACTGTTGGTGGCGGGTGCACACGGGCTGCTGGTGGCAGGTATTCTGGGACTAACAGTAGTGGGTGGGCGCCGGCCGGCAATAGTTTGCATGAACTAACTGGTGGCGGAATCACACAAAGTAATTCAAATTACATAGTATATCAATAGAATACAATTCTCTTATTAGAAAATATACTTGATCCCAGTCACATGACGTCCACAGCTGAGCATAGCTTTTTAAAATCAGTAGGTGCTATCATCATTATCATCATCATCGTCAGTTCTTTTTGTCTCCACTGCAGAAGCACGCGACCTACTGATTCTCTACTCTACTCTCTGTACTACCAAAGCCATACTTGGACACAGCCCGAGGATTTGGCCTAAACTCTCCTTCTTCTTGTTTTCCTTTTTCTATTTTACACTCACCACGCTAGATAAATATTATTTTAATATTTTTGTGGCAAAATAAACGCCACAAAAAGACATTTTCAGATTGTTCATTTCAAAAGTTGAAAGGTCACTGTAATTGAAGAGAAATAAAATGAAAACAAAACTTTAGTCTTAACTTAACTTAAAGTTCGAGGCTTAAGACAATGGCAAAAAAGGAGGGAAGGAAAGGAAGCCAAGGTAGTATAAGTAAGGCACGTACTAACAAACGTAAAAGTTGATAGGTACTTGGGTATTCGCTTATGTGAAGTTTTATGACTAGGTCACCTTTTTACCAGACTACGGCAAAGCCAAAAGAAAGGGTAATGATTTTTACAGTCTATGTATGTATGTATGTATGCATGCATACATGTCTTAACATAACCTTTTTTTAGTTTAAATATTTGTATAAAACAAAACATATTTTAACTAAAATAGGCCTAGCAAACTTTTAATATTTTTCATAAATAAGAAAAACCTTTTTATATTTACTTCTTTGAATTATCTGCTTCAAAAAGGACATCTATCAGAGAGTCTAGATTTCCAAAATGGTTTTAGGCCGGTTGACCGAAGTTAAACCTTGTTCTTGGTTTCATTAAACTATGATCTTTGGATCAAACAGCTGACCCTTGCAGCCGACCCTACTAAGTTGCCATATTAGACCACAAACCGTCTAAATTGGGTACTTAACCCGTTTATACACGTTAGGGTCCAATAGTCCCCGCGAGCCTCGTCCTGGAATCTTGTCATAATGTCTTTAATGGTTACTGCGGCCCTTGAGGTTAGTAATGCTGGTATTAACAATATCATTAAATTTTACATTATCTTAACATCTTTCCACCTTACTTGAGATTCCAGTCATTTCTATTTTATCTTTCTCATCTTCTAATTTTAATATTAGCCGTGTAGTTTTTGGCAAAGTAGAATGGGACCACTCCTGTCCTCGTGGATGTCGTAGAAGGCAACTTAGGAAATACAAGCTAAACAAAGCGCATCAATAGAACCTCTCCAACCCATCTGGCCAGCGTGGAGAGTGTAAGTCAAATCTTCTGGCTGTTCTGGCCAAGTGTGGCTACAGACAGGGTCGTGCTCCTGCAGTGGAGACTAAAAAGACCTGATGATGATGATGATGAATTTTAATTTAATCTTTGCACGGTTATGTTTGAAATCGTTTCAGGGGAAAATCTGACCACAAGACACATGGGACCACAAGTGGCATGAAAAATTCTCGAGTTTCTCCGTGCTATAGAAGGCGCGTATAAGCCGTTGGTCCCGGTTGTCATCATTGTATGACAGTCATGTCAGATGCCTTTAAGACACAGATGGTGCTGGATGTGATGCTGGGGTGAAGGTATAAAAAGGAATCAAAATAGTAATATTTTAATGTCGCAATAAAACATTGCTTTATAGATAGTAAAGAATATGAAATTAGGAAATATCTCATATAAATTCAGGTGACGTTAGAGTAACATTGAATTTGGGAGTGAATGAGTGCCGTGCTTCTATATCTTTACGATGGGAATAAAATTGTCGTAAAGACGGAATCTTCCTGTGGGCTGCAGTTTGGAACATGTGCTGAGGCGATTTTGATAGAAATTCTTTACTGTACTGTTACTTTACCACGTTTGCCAGGGCCAACCAACCCAATAAACCCAAGAAATGCTGGCTCGACGTCATTAAGGATGATAGGTATGTGCTAATGGTTTTACTACCAAGGATGCTTAAGACCGTTAAAAGTGGAGAAGAAAAAAAGCCGCAAGGCGGACCCCAGCATTTACAGCACTACAGCTGAGAATGCTAGTTGAAATACGCTGAGATAAGAGAGAATATTATGCCTACATTATAAACTGGATACTTATCTTTAGCAGTCTCTGCACCATACTGTAAGATATTATTTTTGTCATCTCGACTTTTCAAATCAAATCTGATACTTTTTTCTAAACGTCAAAAAAAACATTTTGTATGGGATTTGTATGAAAAATAGACTGAAGACGTTATTTCCTTGGACTCAAATAACCCTCCAGTTTTTCTGCAATAATAAATATAATAAAATATAAATACATTATTTAGCGACGTTTCATTTTTTTAAACACGCTATTTTCTAATTGTTTTAATTCTGTAGTATCGGTATCGCTTACTCTCTTGCCTTGCACCGCTTGTAAAAACTGAGATTTGCTGTTGTAGAATGCGGCACAGTTGATGACAGGAGTAACAATCAGAAACATACTTCTTGAATCCAGATGAAACCTTACGTTGTTGCAGTCTCTTGGGGGAATAAAGTGGGAATTTAAGTCTTTTATACAACGTGGAAGGGACATTTCCGTAATAAGTCAAACCACTGGCTATATATACTAGGCTATATATACTAGACTTTACTTTTCATACAAAAGTGTGCAGCCGCCCGCACAATTTGTATGGGAATGTCGAACTATTTTTTATTTCTGACTGTTATTTTATTATTATTAGAACGTAGTGATTTAGTAAAGCTTGTGGTTCGATTAATTACGGTTATGTCCCTTCCACGTTGCACAGGGCCTTTGGAATACCAAAGCATTTATTGAGAGATTATATTACTATTATCTAATCTTCATTGCTGGTCTTCGAAAAAAGAAAGTCTTACAATATACCAGCTGCTTCTCTTTCCACGCAGATCGTAAAATTCAATCGAGGGAATAGGCGAAGATATAAATCATGATCGTGGGCGAAGCGTCTAGCAACCCTTCCTATTCTGATTGCCTTTTTCTACATTCTCGCTAAACATAATTCTAATGGTGGCATTTGGTTCTTACGGCCCTGGGCTCTGTCTTCTGAGTAGTAAGATTCAAAATCCCATTAGGGATAAAGATGTGATAGTATTGTATGTATCTAAGTACGTATTTAAAATAGGGAAGATATTATTATTTATTTTTTCTTGAGAATATCTTGTATCAGAATTTTCTTAGGCATGTGTAGTCACCAGTTTTGCGATGGCTAAAGAGCAAACATTGCTTATCGCAAAATTGACTAAGTTAGCGAGTACAATAGGCAAAGTTTGCTCTTACAATAATTATTCCACAGATATTTTAAAGCGTTTGGTATAACTTCACTAACTTAAAGGATTATAATAACTTTATCAACTATGAGCAGCGAGCTAACAAAATGTTCTAAGTATATTATAATAGTAAGTAAGTAAGTTATAATAGGCGGTTGTGTAGTGCCGATACGCGTACCGAGTAGGTATTAGCAAAAAAATTATCTGTTTCACGCCGCTCTGCCGACTCGTATAGCGTCATAGTGGATATTGACCAACAGCTAATGTTAACGTCTCTGTTATGCAATGTAACAGTCATTTTATATCATGGAGCTGCTTTGCCCAATAATGTTTAAAGTACCTCTGATATAGTTTTATAGATCACCTGTAAGTAAAATGAGAAATACAACATTTCATGCGTGTGCTTCATTATTCCATTCGTAAAATTTATGCTTCTGTGTTTATTTTTGTGCATTTCAAGAGCTGACTACACCCTATCTCTCTTTTGTGATTTACCTTTCGTGATTGTCTTAACTAATAAACTAGCAAAGTAAAACCGATAGCGGCAAGAGTTCGGCAAATATTGCCTGTCTCGGCTAAACAAGAGCAGTCCATATAAACCAGAGAGAGGACAGAAGGGAAGCTCGTTGCACTATAGTATTAAACAATCAGTGGCACTAGCAAAGTAAAACCGATAGCGACAATGGTTCCGCAAACATTGCCCGTTTTCGCTAAACAAGAGCAGTTGATGTAATGCATCGAGAAAACAGAAGTAAACCTTTAATTGTTTAACTCACGCTATCGACAGACCACGATGTAGGATGTAAGGCGGCAGATAACTTTAACAGGCAATAAATGGTTAGAACTTAAGGTTTTTCTATTTATGACTCACACTATCTATCTACCTACTTATCTGTGGTGAATAACCTACCTAGCACCAAGCTAACGCTATCGAAAAAATCGATCCTAGCATGACACAAAATCTGTTCAATTTTTGGGAGACAATATCTAGTATTTTTTTCTTAGTCAATCACGTAAACACGATTGAAAAATTGTACTAAAATTTTGCATGTAGCCTAGTTAACTAAAGCCTGAATAAGTGATAGATATAATAAAAAACTGCAAGATGGTTTAACTGAATTTGTGCCAAGCGATTTAATCTATAATATAATCTTTATTAATGTGGGTCGATGAGTGTCGAATAAAAAGGTTAATTAGTTTTAATTTTTTTTTATAAGCGAATTTTTAACGTTTTACACAAAGTTAATATTGGTTATCTTCTGTATTTTATGTTATTTGTCATCAGGGACTACAAGTAAACAAAGCGAACGTGTTGGTTTACTAAGGGGCAACTCTGAATACTCTGATACAACGTTGGTGATCAAATAAAAGACCGAAAGTGATCTTCAAAGCTTTGACTTGACAAATTAACAGCTTCCATTATATGGATACCGATGCAACACCTACTTAGAATCAAAATAGATGGTTGGCCAATCACATGGATCAGAAATTTTAAAACAAATGTTTTGTACTTCTTGCAAGAACAAAACTGTACTTACTACTATACTGTACCTTATAATCTACGAACTGAAGAGAATGGCAGACTTTTTTTATGAATCTAAAGCCTTCATCAAGGTTTAAGTAAAAACCATTCTATGTAATAATTCATAAAGTTCGGTCCGGCAAAATATGTAAAAAAACCTGCCAAGTGCGAGTTGAAATCGCGTGGAGAGGGTTCAATGCCAAAGTCAATCACATTTGAAAACTCACAGTAAGACTCGAGATAGCTACTACTAGCGCTAGCTAGTAGAGTTTTAGTGAACTATTTTTCGTAAGTGAACGTATTATATTGAGTTTAACAATAAAGGAAGGAAGGTCAATGTTCGTCTTCTTTCTTGAATAAAATCAAAACTATTTATTTTACAATAATAACAAAACTATATCTGAAATCCCCATTTCCAGCCAAGCTGTTTTATTTTTTATGTTTTTACATTTTTTTTTACATAATCTTCATTAACTCCAGGCAAACTAAAAAAAAAATATACATAATCGTCATCGCAGGAATGTTATCAGATCAAAAATAAAAAAAAATACTTTTATAGTCTCAGAACAGCTTGGTATGAATGAATCATAAAAAAAAACAAACATTATCCATCGTCATGCGGAAAACGGTAAGTTAAGGGGGAAACAAATGTATAGCCATGCCGCCTATGCCAGGACATGGCATATCTAGGCATATAACTGGTTTTCACTGTCAAAATATAAGAAAGATATGCGTGCCAATTATCATACAACCGAGGATTCTCAAGACCATGCGAAGTTAAAACGAAAAAGTCGGAAAGCGGACTCCGGGCTTCTCAGCGCTACAGCTAAGGATGCAACTGGAAATACACTGATATGAGAGAGAGAGAGGGAGACAAATATTATCTACTAGATTTTATTTCAGATTTTATTTATTGAAGAAATTATAATTAAAGCACACCATTTCGAGTACATAACTCGCAATTGTGTGCCATAATTATAATTTCTAATTCAAACCTCATAATATCCTAAATAATAGGAACGTTCTTTATTAACTGCCAAAAAAGCTCGCTTTTTATTGAATCTTGACTAGGAGCTTAAAACACGATGGATAATGGGCTGTAAAAAATGCTAAAATCTAAATTACAATATAATTTTAATCTGTGCCACGCTTATAATTTATATAATAATGGAGATTTTTTATTGTTTATTTACAAAGTGTTAAAATTTTTACGTCAATGTATCACTTATTGCATAAAAACATACATACAAAATATTTTACTTCATATTAAATTGATAAAGATTTGAGTTTAATAAAAAATACTATAAATGAGACCATTATTCTAATAAATAAATTATCCAATTTGTATAACTTGTGAGGCTATAGGTAGGCTCTATTTAAAGCTATACCTCGGGCTCTTTAGCAAAATTTCATTGTCTACGGAAAGAAGCATCGTTTTTATTATTACTTTTAGAAACGTCGCATTTTAATGGAGCTGTTTTTATTTGTGCACTAAATGCATTATAATTATCAAAATTAATTTTTAAGCATGCTCTATTTGACTCTTAGCTTCTGACCTCAGGGCCATTCACGATATTTCATTGTTCGCGGAAAAGGGACCGTTTTTATATTCCTTCGGGAAACTTGGACTTTCGATTGTTATTTTTTTGTGAACTGAATGAAGTGATTATTAAAATTTCTTTGCTGCAATATAATCCCATATTATTTATTGATAGAACTTCACTTAACTATAAGAGATATAACTAAGGAGACTCTATTTGACTCTTGGCTCCTGACATCGGGTCCAGTCACGAAATATTTCATTGTCCGCGGAAGAGGGATCGTTTTTATATTACTTTGGGAAACGCAGACTTTCAATGGAGATGTTTTTGTTTGTGCATTGAATGCGGTTTTGCATAATTACGATTCGACTCGAGTTATTTCAATAAGCTTGGCTTTCTTTGGAATTTGAAATCGTGATTATATTTTTAATTAAGGCATGCGCATTCTTAGTATCTACTTAGCTAGCAATATTACAGAGGATGAAATAGTACAATCAATATATAAAATAGTTAGTAAAATATATAGTCAAGGCGATTATATCTGATAAAACTTGTAATTTATGGAAATTATTAAATACGTAAAATTTTTTTTTTAACTACTTTATATAAATAATAAGAACTAATAATAAGACCTACTAGTTTAAGCTTTATAAACATAGCATTTAAAAATATGCAAGACTTGCAATGCATCGCAGTTTTTCCTTAGTAAAACATACATACATACATACTATCACGTCTTTATCCCTAATGGGGCAGACAGAGCATTTTGGGTCTTGCGGTTCTATGCAGAGCCCAGGGCCGCAAGACTCAAAAGCCACTTTTAGCGTCATGGTGGGCGAGAAGATAAAAAAGCAATCAATACAGTGATGGGTTGCTAACCGCATCGCCTGTTAACATGATTTGCATTTTTGCCCATTCCCTCGATCGGCTTTTACGATCTGCATGGGAAGAGAAGCAGCTGGTACATTCTAAGCTTTTTTTTTATTTCTCGCAGACCAGCATGGGAGGTTAGTAAAAAAGTTATTATAATCAACGTAATCGTCATAAATTTTTCTGCTTTATACTACTGGAAAAAAAATACACTAAAAACAGACGAACACGCAATATTTCAAAAATCTGTGTGCATTTTGTTTTTACTCGCAATGAAATGAAAGCTGAAGCTGGCTCAAACAGTGTGAGATTCGGTCGTTTTTGTGCAGATTCCAAACGAACGAATACTCTCTCTTTTTTATTCAGCCCGCGCTGATTTATTGTATGGGAGCTATTTTGAAAGCATCCTTTTATGTGTGGAACAAGTTTTAAACACGTTAAAATTATTTTATTTATCTGCGACGAAGAACGTGTAATAATTTTATCATTATCATCATCATCAGATCTTTTTGTCTCCACTGCAGGAGCACGACCCTCTCTATACTACCCGAGCCAAACTTGGCCAGAGTTGCCAGAGGTCTTGGCCTACACTATCCACGCTGGCCAGACGGGTTGGAGAGGTCCCATTGATGTTTATAAGCTTTGAATAGCTTGTATTCCTTAAGTCGCCTTCTAAGACATCCACGGGAGGTCTTGGAGTGGCCCTATTCTACTCTGCCGAAAACCACACGGCAATAATTTCATAACATATGATAATTGGTCATTTTGATAACAAAGTGGACTCCCGAAGATGGTTGAAGGAAGGAAGGAAGATAGGCAGGCTCCGGAAGCGTTGGTGTGACGACTTGCGATAGTTTAAGAAGGAATGGCTGCAAGTGGCACACGATCGAGATATTTGGAAGGAGATGGGGAAGACATTAGCCCTGTGTCAATTAATATTCTTTTTGATAATTTAAAAAATGAGCGAATCTGTAGTAATAAGATATTCTAATCTAGTGACAAATCACACAGTTACTGAATTGTGCTTCCTTTGAAGCAAAATTCCATTGGTTGGTCGATAAAAGAGGATTCCGGCGACTGGGACCGAAGCTCACTATAAGACCTCGGTTAGAGTTGCTTGATTAAATTTTATTTATTTTTCTTCCGGCGACTAGGATAAATAATAAATGTATAGGGACAAATTACACTGATTGAGCTAGTCCCAAAGTAACTTCGAGACTTGTGTTATGTGATACATACTATCATACTATATTTTATAACTAATGCTTATTTGTACAAAGAGAATCCACAAATTGACATTATTTAAAATTTTGACATTCTAAAAATTTCATTTAAATAAATGATATGACATAACAAACAATGTACATTTACACTGTCGACATTAACTTTAAATATAAATTTAATTGTGAGTTGACGTCCTTGGAGAAAATGCTGCAGTGCAGTTTGTTACCACTTCTTCTGCACTAGCGCTTTGGAAGCGGTAATAAACTTAGCTGTAAGTAACCATTTGATGTCAACAATAGTGCAACAAAACAATGACGATTATTAAGAGATATTATAAATATACTATGATAAAGATATACTTGAATTGAATTGATAGATAAACATCCAAGACCCAGGATAATTTTAAAAAGGCCATTTTCCAACTTGCATTGACCGGTGATCAAATCCAGAAACGCTGGGTGGTGGACTAGCATGAATATCACTACACCATGGAGGTAGTCAAAGACCACTTACAAATAAAAAATCTATTGTTCAACCAAAAAGTACAGTCAGGCGAAAAAGTAGTAGTAAACACAAATATATAAGAGCGCCCGTGAGCACACGCGACGGATTCAGCTATCTCTTTCTCACGTAGAGATTATGACCGACATAGACTGAAACCTGCCGCGTGCGCCCGCGTTATACTTAGCGGACGCCCTAAGACCTACCTATCTAAAAAATCTTTTTCCGTCCTTACTTAGCCATGTACATGAAAAATCTTCGTACCTAGGTGCCTAACACAGCTGTGATTTGGATATTTTTATATCTCGATATTTTTAACTTTTTCATACGTAGGTTTTTACATTTTCAATATCAAGCGCATCGGAAAATAGTCAGTCCCCTCTGCTATAATCGCATTGGAAGCTAAAAACGAACTCCACAACTTTTAAAATCCCGGCTTTGACGTCTAAAACCTTTCCCCAACTAGCGGAATTCGATAGAAGCGGCAAACCACTAGTGAAACAAATTTTGTTACAAAAGTTTCAGGCTGTAAACGTTTTAGAAATATGTACCTAACATAGTTACATTATACATAGCATTAAAAAATCTACGATAACCTAACCGGGTAGACAGAGCCTATGTCCGTAAAATATTTTATCTTTCTAAACCTTTATGTAATTTTTTGTATTTATAATATTATAGTAATTCTGTGAGCTGTTAGACCTCGCGAGTCCCCCAAAGTTGTATACACAAAAAAGATGCGTCTTAATAAGGGTAACAAAAAAGTTTCATGATATGTTTAAAAAAAAAACTAAATGCCAGAAATGTTTTTTTAAGTTGTCGGCCCGCATATTTTCGCTAATTTAAACATATTCAAAAATCTTTATCGACAAGAATCCTACTATCCTAATTATATTATAAATGCGAAAGTAAGTTTGTATATTTATTTATTAGTTTGTTATCTCTTCACGCTTTAACTAATAAACCGATTTGGATGAAATTTGGTATGGATTCGAGACTCTGGAAAGGACATATGGTACTCTTTATCCCAAAAACCCCACGGGAAGCAAAGCCTGCGGGTTCGTGTCTAGTTCTATATAAATTATAAACCTCAAAAAAATTCAGAAAAAAATAGTTAAGAAATGCGACCCTTACGCGAGAATAGACAGACTGAGAACCGAATAGCCGGACAAATGCATTTTTGGCCAATCTCGAAACTGAGACGCTTCGCTCGCTTAGTCAATTAATTATGTGTATTAAAATGCTAATAATTTCAGATTTTGTGCTGTGTTGAGCTTAATCTGTTATTGAAAACCGCGTATATATCTGTCTAGTAGTTTTGAAGATTCGCGTGAACATATATACAGACAATTTTTTCTCTTTTTTGTGTTCAGGTACAATTTTTTCATAAATTTATTAAATGTACTGACACGCAATTTTACTGTATTTAATTAGGTATATGTATTATAATTAAATAAAAATAACATAAAAAAACATGGTATTTCCATACAAATGTGTGCAGCTGCCCGGGCAATTTTTCAATTTTTTTCAAATTGTTTACTGTTGTTTTAGTATTATTATGATAATTTAAGATAACACGTTTATTTTCCAAGCAATCCCCAATAACTTTTGAATGGCTAAATCGATTTCCATCTAACTTAGCTAAGAACCATCGAAAAATAAGGCCTTTCGATTAAAAATAGACCGAATTGAATCGGTCTATTTGTTTAAGAGTTACGATACGGCGCACACACATATATACACACACACACACACACACACACACGTCACACAGTCATGTCAAAATTTCATAGTATGATATGACCCCTCTTTTTGCCTCGGGGGTTTTAAAAATAAAAGACAGAAATATTTTAACGTAGTTTATTTTCGACTAGAAATTTCTTAAATACCAAATACCAGCTTTGGCGTCACATTCCGTTTGTTCCAACGAAGCCACATATGAAACATTAAGATTATAGAAAATACTATTTACAACACTCACCGATACTAACATTGCTTTTTCTTATATTTGTAGACAGAGAGGTTGAAGTCCAAGAAGTCTCCGAAAGATTATTTTATGATATTTTAATGAAAAAAAAAAAATATATAATTACATTGTTAAAATTGTAACCAGGACCGATATTTTGAACAAGCAATTTTAATATAGTTTTTTTTTATAACAAGAAAAAATAATATGACCTTTACCTTACTAGAAATTATATAAGGATTATACCAATACTACACACATATAATTTGTTTTTAAAACAAAGGAAAAATACACTTTTATACATCTATATACCTGTTGCATAATAGAGTAGATTAAAATATAGGGTTTTCATTCAAAAATATATTTTCCAAAGGTAATTACAGAAACATTCTTGGCTCTCTTCTCAAATTATTAACTAACTTACCTATTTTACCTGTTTTTAACAAAGTTGAGATTCAGTTCATTAAAATGTTAACAAATTCGTAAATAATCTCAGACATTATTTTCTGGCTTCATAAGCCACAAGAATTGAGCTTCAGAAGTCTTGTAAATTTTTCAAATAATTTCGTTAATTTTTCCTGTAAACAAAATCTTATGAAAGTGTCAAGTTTCTTTTACAAAGAAATAAATAATTAAGTATTTAATATCAGTGTTATTTACAGTATGTATGATATTTTATTCTTATTTTTATATTACCTTTAACGTTTAGTGATATTGAATTGTGGATATAACTACTTTATGATATCATTCCTATTGATATGAAAATTCAGGTAAATATATATCTTGTTATAATTTATATTCTACAAAACAATTATGTAATATTAAATATCTAAACTATCGCATCTATTGTATTTTTATACAATTTTTTTAATGTACAATCATCTTTAATCACGTGTTTTAAACGTAGTAAAAATTAAGAACAGTTGCGAGCAAGTACGACAAAAAATTAATTTATCGTTTCACCAAAATACGTACATATTTGTATTTTTTTAAATGTGATGTCAAACTTTCTAATTTGAAATACTACTTGACATCGAGATCTTTGTCTAATGCAAATAAATACATTTTTGTGTTATCGCTTAAGTCAAGCATCCGATGGATAAGATAGACTTTGGCACTTGCCACTAACACAATAAAAAGAAAGGACATTGCACGCGAAATATACAATCTCAGAATAAATATATGGCACTTGCCGATAACACAATAAAAAGAAAGGATATAGCACGCGAAATATACAATCTCAGAATAAATATATGGCACTTGCCGATAACACAATAAAAAGAAAGGATATAGCACGCGAAATATACAATCTCAGAATAAATATATGGCACTTGCCGATAACACAATAAAAAGAAAGGATATAGCACGCGAAATATACAATCTCAGAATAAATATATTGCACTTGCCGATAACACAATAAAAAGAAAGGATATAGCAAACGAAATATACAATCTCAGAATAAATATAAGTACTGAACAACAATCAATACAAACGTGAAAGAATGACTTGGCCGACCAAATTGAATAACTTTTTCTACGGGACTAGTGCTCTCGAACAACATTTTGACATACCCGTATACAAAACATTGCCCCGTCCCCCAATAAAGGGTTCCGATATTACCTTTATCTATTTTCCTGGTATCAATAACATTCTTTCAAAAAGAATCACCGTCAATATTTCAAAAGGAATAATATAAGAACATTGCGTAATAGCATAGTGCTCTAGTTCCACTTGTGATATAAGCTGAATTATAAAGGAGGGGAAATGGTATCACATTACACAAATGGAGAACAATGAAATCGATGTCACAGGACATTTTTAAAACGAAAGACATATTTTACTGATACTTTTATGCGGAAATAGACATGTTATGGAAAAGTTCGTCGCTAGTGGGATTCAAATTTTGTAGATATACTTAACATATTTTCTTTTTAAATAATATAAGTGCCCTGAGTAAAACCATAGATATGTAGAATCTTGAGACTGTTTTATATTATTGAAAAGTAGGTACATGTTTACAGTAAAATATTATTTTGATTCAGAAAATAACAGATTTAATCGTTCAATATATGATAAAAATTTATTATAAAAAATATTTTTATGATGAAATCAGGTATTGTAGTGAGTTACTCAAGTACCTACTTATATAATTTTTGACATTCTATTTTATGTTTAACACAATTGACGAACATATTTTTAAAATAAAAGTATGATTTTCAATCCTGATAATCTATTTTAACATGTATCTAAGTAATTACTTATCTTTTTTTTAATATTAAATAAAACTACATTACTATGTACAGCTTTAAGCATCCATATACTCGTCTAATAATAAGTGTATATTTTATTGTATTTCAAAAGAATCTATTCTATGTGCTTTTAATTTTTGTTTTATAGAAATTAAATTATATTTATGATTCTTTATAATTCACAGCGAATAAAGTTTTCTAAAGTACCTTAATCTTTTATTTACAATAGTCATATAACTATAAATTCATTTGGAATGACTTGATATGTCCTACGATATTTTCAATACTGACATGTATACTATATTAATATATTTTACACATATAACTAATAAAGTTCATTAGCGCTTTTCCCCATATGTTTTAAATAATGTATATTTCCATTAAATATGTATAACACTGAGTGCTTTCTACTGGAATGTGATAGGAACACAATTTTAACAAGACAGTATAATAAATATGTAAAATGAAACACAAATTGAAATAAATGTCTCGATATTCGATACATATTATAAAAAGTTGTACGGTTGCATGAGCTTTAGAACTGTGACATTAGAATTCATCAAAATCCCACAGAACTGGATATTAATAACAAAGTTCGAATAGAAACTTGCTCAAATTGACAAACATCTTAAGCTCAACCGAGCGATACGGTGAATATCTCACGACATCTCGGAAATCCGTGGAAACTCAACCATAAATGCGACCCTTAAAATAAAGGGCTGGTCGTAAAATGTGCCACAATATTCAACATTTGTGTCTACGGATCTTATTCAGAATTTATTCGCGTAAATTAAGTACCTGGCAATACGTTATTTCTGGTAAGTGAGTGTTTAAAATTGTTAAAAAAATACGGATTGTTTACTCAAACACAATCATAGGAAGGAATTTTAATTTAGATTTTAATAAATATTTTACATTAAAATAGTAAAATACTTACCCAAAACTGTTACTTTAATAAAAATGTTAATACCAAATAGGTTATACCTATATGTTATACAATGTGGAAGGGACATACCCGTAATAAATCAAACCACGGGCCATACCAGAGTCAAAAACTAAAAAAAAAACTTCGGCATTTCCATACAAAAGTGTGCAACCACGAGCAATATCTGTGTCAATTTTTTTGTTTGTTTGCTGGCTCCATCTGTAGTCGTGTTGCATCGAAGTAAGGAATCTTCTTCCCCAAGAATTAAAAAAATAAGAAAAATCCGAAAAAAAAAGTGGGAGAAAACTATTTTTTTTAATTTAAAAAATTAATTTCTGTTTTATTAAAGAGCTATCGCGCATATTGGATTTACGGGCAATCACTTTGACATCAATCGCCATATTAATTTCGCGGTTATATGTTTATGATCAAAGGGGACAATGAAACACGGACAATGCAGAATTGCGGAGAGATATGGATCTAATTTATTTTGAATTGTGAAACACATGTTACGACACTCATAAAGGGATGTGGAGTACAAAAAATTTGCTTCATTAGATAGATTCTCAAAAAGCATGGTATTTCTTTTCTCTCATTAGCATATAGTAACGAAGATGTAGCATATTTAAATTTCGCGTCACGATTAGCTACGATTTTTATCCCAGAAACTTCGTGTGAATTTTAACTCCGTTGCTTAGCAAAAAAAAAAATTGTGTCCTTTATTTTCATTAAAACTTAATAAAATAACATATATTTTACCCAGTCCACATCCCTATTACGACATTGGTCAGCTCAGTACGAGTCATTGGTTTTAACGACATATAATCCTTTTTATTTTAACTTAAAATCATTTTCTACTAAATCAACTGAATATATTATGAATAAAACGATAAATATTGCCACGTAGTACGATCAGACCAATTTTTCACACATCATAACCTGGGTTTAAAGAAGAAAAGAATCAAACGAATGTTAGAATAATGAATTCGTCATACCATTAAATTGATTTTAAAAGATAATATACTACAGAAAGTGCACAAGGGAAATTACACATCCTAAGGTTTGGTACAAAAATCAAAAATATAAAATCACTCAAATATTTTAAATTATTTCAACAGTCAGCGGAGCGTACTAAAAATCATCAAATATGTATTTACATGTCTTATAAAGACTAAATATATGTACAAAAGTATCACAGGAATCTTAACTTCAAAGTGAAAGAGGTATTTGCCGACTAGACAATGTTAATTAATATACATTATATAGAACAATTACTTTGGTTATTACAGCGACCGATAGTTTTTATGTAAAAAAATATTGCAACTACAGCTTTTGCAATTACGTTTTCGGGCGCGGTTTGATTAGTTACAGTTATTTAAAAATGTAATACCAGTGTGTTTAGTTAGTCTAAATTGTAAGTACCCAAGTATGTTTTTAAAAACCGCCAAAACTTAATATTTTTTTCTATTTTACGTACGTTATCGGTTTATCAGAACAGATCTAAAAATATTAGTAATTTTGGGAACATAAGTGGTTTTTACATGATTATTTGTTAACTTCAGTTAGCGAGTTGATTACCGATTAAATAAAATTTATTTCAAACTATATTATTTCCGAATACGTTTATCAAATCGCGCCTACTTAGTATCGCAAACTGTTTTACTATCCGTTTTTCGATACTGTATTAAATTATACATTTTTCAATAATGTTATTTAATTATGTCTGGTTTCATTTAACATTACAAAAATATTTTTGGACACTTTTCCTGGAATAAATAAACCTATTAAACCTTTATGCTATAAGCATTTACCAATTTTATAAAGTCAATTTTATTCATGACATTTTTTAGTTATTTATTTATCCTGTGATTTCTGGTCGTTTACTTTATAAAGCTAGAAATAGTTTCAAAAATCTATTAATTCGGAAACATTTTGGGTATCGGATATGTACCTAATTATTTTATAATTTCTAGACACATCTGTGGTTTTTATTGAGTACTAAAAAGTTGACGTACTTTTGTAAATATTTATTTGTCATTATATGAAATTACAGCCAACTATTTTGGCAACAGCTTGAATGTAATTAAGTCGTAAGCAAAAATAAAAAACTTTTTTCACGTCAAACTGAAATTAATATATATTATTATGTCTTAGTTATAATAGAGTTAAAGCATAATGCTTTCAATCAAACATGAAAATGTTTTTCAGTTGATAACATGCAATTATAATGTACAGAAAGAATTATTTATGTTGCATTTGCAGAGTATCATATAACTTAAAACTACCATCAAATTCAAACTACGTCACTCTTATTGAGTAGCCCGTTGTTGCTACTCCCGTCTTCTTGTCAGATATGGTAGTCCCTGAGGGGTCTGACAGATTCTGCCGAAGACCTAGGGGTCGGGTCGACCCCGGAGAGTCCTAGAGACCCGCTTCTCCGCACTACTAACGTCTTGGTTCCGTAGTCTGTGACGAAGTTTTCGTTTCTCGTCGGCGTGTTGGCCCGCACGGTCTGATAGCCGCAGCATGGGGGGTACCTTGATGTGAGGATCTTCTTGAATGCTTCACGGAACTCTGTGTTGAAGATGGAGTAGATGATGGGGTTGAACGCCGAGTTCGAGTAGCCGAGCCATGTCAGGATTTTGAAGGCCAGGTCTGTAACAATCACATGTTTTTATTTTCAAGAAGAAGCTGTCATACTGCCTTATACTGACATAATTCAGTCATGTGCTGATTTTTATTCTTCATTATTATCATCATTCACCTACAAGAAGTCCACAGTTAGACCTCTTCCAAGAATTTCCAGAAGACCGATTGGATGCGGCCTTCATCCATAGATTTCCTACAACCTTGCTTAGATAGTCCGACCGCCAAGTAGGTGGTGTCTATGCATCCGGGTACGTGGCCGCCATTCGAGAACCCTTATTCTGCCCCATCGGCCATCGGTTCTTTGTTCTATGTGCTGTAGTATATATATTAACTGCCTACTTCGAAAAACCGACAAATTTAAGTAAGCTAGTACATTTTTATTATCTGGTCATGCACATACATGTTAATCTTCATAACATGTGTACTATCAAATGTAAGTTATGTAAAGATTTAAGGTTATAGATATCATTTATTATTTTGTTATTTTTTAAATTAAAATATGAGTCTCAATTTCAATTTAGAAATAACCGAAACCATAAAATAACATTTCGCTTTTTACACAAACAAGATTTTTATATATTATCTGAGAATTTTTTACGTTCACATTTCTGCCAAATCAATTTACAAATTGCAATCGCAAAAGCTCTCGTTCATTTATTAATAAAACAGTAAAATGAAAACTGACGTCTAAAAATAAATTAAAATTGACAATTGGATTGGACAGCTTTAGCCTCCATCACAAGTTTATGTTATAATTACTAAAACAATTTTTAAGTAACATTAAAAAAATCCAATTTTTGATTTGGCTATTGTATTCCAGTGTTTGCCCTAAACAAAAGTTTTTACTCAATCAAGCATTACGTTTGCTAAATTAATATTCATAATTAAATCTTTGCTTTGTTATAAAATGAAGTCGGGCCACCCTAATTTAATTTCATTCAATTTGTTTTTATTACCTTCACTACAAAGAAATGAAAAGTGACTTTCGAATTATTTTTGCAAACAAATCAAAGTATTGTTTTCTTTATAAACTTTAAAAAATGCAAATTGTTTCTTTTAATAATAATATAATTATAGAAAAGAATTTTTATCAGAGTATGATTACCTAAATCTCGTTAATAAAGTATCGTGGATAATGAAATTTGGTTACCACTTACCACTAAGTTTGTGCTACTCTGGTTTCACAAGTACACATTATAAAACACGTCACATATCTATATCTTTCTAAAATTGAAGGGTCAATCTCTCAAAGAATGTAACTGAAGCTTTCTACAAAGTCCCTATTTTCTTAGCCAATTTACCTGTATATAGGTACATAGTTTACCTTTCTATGTATTGCAGTAGATATTTATTTTTTGTGTCGAAATTTTCCCTTTCATGTTGAACACCTTCAGGTAATGAGCTCCTAACGAATAGTAAACACGTCTTTGAGACTTAACATCACTTATTTTGGCAGTGAATATAATGTTTCTCATACAAAGAATGTTCCAAACACTTTTTTATAAACTCTCATTGTTAAAGTTTAAGTAGGTAAAAATACGTAGGTATTTATTGATTGTACAGGTATTATTGATTGTCCTAAAGGTAAAGACGGAAGATTTTCAGTGAGACGTCGAAGTATTATTTTTGAATAGACCAAATGATGAAAGGTATTGTGTCGGACAAGGATAATTCGGATAAATGTGATTAGCTCACATAATATACGTCCAAATTTCAATATGTAGTGAGCATCAAACACTTAATTTATATCAAAAATGAAGCTGCAAAATATTCAATATTCATCCAACAAAAATAAAGCAAGTAGACGAACGTTCGTATAAAATTTTATCCTGATTCCGATTCCTGATAGTCCGATTGTCATGTAAGTATCATCATCATCATCAGGTCCTTTTAGTCTCCACTGCAGGAGCATGATGCTACAGCAGCCAGAGGATTTTGCCTACACTCTTCATGCTGCGCTGGCTAAACGGGTAGTATATAAAATATTTTTTTTGTTTATAGTTCAGACATGCATACCCATTGCCATATAAACATAATTATTTGTCTTCCTTGTCACTAGATGGTGTTTTATGGTAATAAATAAAACATTTAAATCTTTTATTCCTATTATTTAAATAAAGAAGTATTCTAATTAATTAAATACGACTTATATGAAATGCAATAATTTTTTAAAGCATATTCAACACTTTTACTTTTTTACTAGTCGTGTGTGCTGCCATCTCTGTGTGTCTGCAACTCCAATATTCCCTCCAATAGTTTTAATGGCGTTGGGTATCTCTTTCGTTAATAATTATATTATCTTTGTTTCAGATTTTTGAAGCCTATCGACCTGTAGTTTAATACA
This sequence comes from Acrobasis consociella, assembly GCA_963555685.1. Lineage (NCBI taxonomy): Eukaryota > Metazoa > Arthropoda > Insecta > Lepidoptera > Pyralidae > Acrobasis > Acrobasis consociella. Next base: position 8,196,148 of record OY743127.1, read on the forward strand.
AACCTGGTATACAAGTCTTGCAAAACGCAGCGACAATATTAACGCAGAAGAACGGCACCCAACACAGAAGAAACACTCCCATGATGATGCCAACGGTGATGGCTGCTTTGTGGTCTGACACGTGGTATGGCGACGAGTGGACGTGTGTGTGGACCCTGGTCCGGACGGATTTGGTCCGGTTGTCCGGCATTTGGACCGTCCGCGTCACCGCCCTGATGGACTTGACATGCTTTTGGGCATAGCAGTAGAGTCTGTGAAAGAATTACAATAATTTAGATTCAAGTACTTAGTAGGCGACTGCAGTCATATAGTCAAAGGTATCCTTACGAACATCATCCTTTGAGCATAATGCTGACCTAATGTTAATTGGATACCCTAACTTATGGATGTTTGCATTAATCTAAGGTGTCTTAAGAGCTGCTAAAGCTGTTGATACAGAGTCAATTTATATTAATTCTGTGACAGCACCGTACCCGACCTAAAGTCTCGAAAATTAAACTCGCATTGTGGCAAAAGAGGTGCCCGTCCTCAGCACCCAATATTCCCCCTGACTAGAAGCTGCCTTCGGCTAGAAAAGTTCACTAAGTAGTCTGGAAATACTAAACAGACTCCGATCTACAGAGTGATGCCGAAAAAGTCGAGCATTTCGCATAACGTCACTACATAGAACGATTCTCCGAAATTTGAATGTCCTGTATCCTTGTGATTTTTTACAGTTTTCATTACCGACAAATATAAGTTCATTATTTTCCAATAAAAATCTGATGAACTTAATGGAAAAGTACTCTTCTGACTCAGTCATCATCCCTATTGAGATTAAAACGGATCGCAAATTCAATCATCGGTACATTCATAACTTCCGGACCGAAACAAAAAGTACTCAAGCACCAATAAATATGATTTTATTAGTCGAAATTCAACTCCAACTTTCCGAAGCATTTACGAAGCTCGTTGATAACCCTCAAGATTGAGAGTTGAGAGTTGTTCGTGCTAAATAAATTCTAAGTTAAATTAATTAATCCCAGATTTCAAAGGCGGGATTATGAATGCTGATATTGATAAGTTGAGCAAATGAAGGATTTTATATATCAATTTCATGTTTCGCAATAAAGAAGTTCAAGTGCTTTTGCAAAGTTTTATAAAATTTCAATTTATATTGGTTTCATGTTTCTCGATAAGATGCGACGTAATTTGGAGTTTGTTTATAGCTAACTACCTACATACATAAAGTGAAAAGGTACGAGTATATGCGTTTTGGATGAGAGTTTTTTGTGTGTACGGACGTAGCCATTCGCCTCTAAAACGGTTATTTTGATTAAAATGCAGTTTCGGTAAAATATTGCGATTCATTATTTTTACAGTTGTTCTGAGTCCTTTGGAACCGAAACAAAAACTTTCACGAAACTATCAAGTATCAAAAAAAAAAAATTACAAAGTGCTGTAACTAAAAAACCCCGTTCAAGAAGATTTAAGTGCATCCATTCCATTTAGCAGAAGTGGTAGTACAAATTGATAAATGTACAAAAATACTCACGGGGTACAAAATCAGTGCATACCTATAGGAAGTATCCTAAAACATAGCTTCCTTATTTTATCTATGTTTTGTATGATTCAACCGTGGTCTCAGAGTGCCCGTTTGTGTATATCCCGTATGGTATCTTCATTTTAAAGGAGCCCTCTTAAATATTTATTTTATTTTGTTTTTGGTATTTGTTGTTATAGCGGCAACAGAAATGCATAATTTGTGAAAATTTCAACTGTTCAGCTATCGCGGTTCTTGAGATACAGCCTGGTGACAGACAGACGGACAGACGGACAGACAGCGAAGTCTTAGTAATAGAGTCCCGTTTTTACCCTTTGGGTATGGAACCCTAAAAATAGTTACAAAAGATATTTTTTGGCAGATCTACATATGAATTTAAATTACTACGTTACAGCACATAGGCGTGATAGTTTTTCAGTAAAGTATACCACAAAATGCTCAGGTATTAGGATAGTATCTTAAACATCTGAGATAATTTGAAGAAGGCCATTTTTCAGCTTGCCCTAACTAATAATCGAACTTAAAACCTCCGAGATGGCAGACTAGCTTACTCATTACAAATAGATGTCGCCAATATTAGTAAAAGTGCTGTACTCTTTTTATTTTAACATTGTTATTTCTTGACTATTGTTACGTGACCTAGAACCGGTTGAATTGATCTATTGTGCTGCTAATACCTGTTATGTCATCTAAATGCGACTGACTTGTCTGCTCCACATCTTGATCTCATTGTGCGAATTCAATATCCAGTTTGCATTTGAGATAAGCAGTTTGTGTTATCTGAAGCTGATATACATTTGGCTTAAGGCAGACGCTTGAATGCATAATATATGTTTAGTCATATATTTTATTCAGTGGTAGATAGAGTCGTGTAGTTTCCAACCTAAAACAGGACCATTATACTACTTCCTGTGAAAATATAAGTCGCAAGAGGCGACTGAAAAAAACTGAAAGAAATGTTTTTTGAAAACAGCCAGAGAGGTAATAAATTAATGAAGTTGTAATTAAGATTGCAACTCACTTCTCTTTTGAATGCGTGAGACCCAATAGCGTGAAGTCAAGAGTGCTGTACGTGCATCCTTTTTCTGTTACTGATAGTTTTCCCTTCCATCAGATTTTAAAAGCTTGTGACTTACTGATTTTTGGGAAGATTAAAAAACATTTTGTTTTCGGTTTCAGACTATGTTACTTATTGACATGAAAAATAAAAATAATTGAGTAAAATACCGTATTGCATTCCCAAGGAGGTTTGTAGGTTTTTGTCAGGTGTAAAACTTTTTGCACTAATGTCTTCCTAAGAAGGCTTGCCGTTAAGGAGGCGGCCTGACGTAAAACAGCCAAATCGTTAAAATCCTGATTGCTATTCTCCAAAACAACACTGCTAAGGGAGCTCCGTTCTGCGAAAGGCACGTATAAGCCGTCGCGTCGGTCCCGGCTGTTATCATTGTATGGAAGTTCGTTAAGCAATATCAATCTGACACCACTGTTGGCCACTTAAACACACGAAAAAAATAAATAAAAAAAACCTCCAAACTATTAAACTGATTTAATAAAAAAAATTATAAGACCGCCTGATTACACCACAACAAACCTAATTTTCCAAATCGGTCCAGGCGTCTTCGAATAATCGGTAACATACAAAAAAAGGTCGCGACGAATTGATAACCTTCTTTTTGGAAGTCAGCCTATGGGATACAGGGTAAAGTGAGAAAAGTTATCGACAAAAAATAGACTAAAAAGTGGAAATTTCCAATTTATTTACATAACATTGAAACGAGGCATGAAATCGAAGCAATAAGCGGAACCCGGAATCATTAATATTTTATAAACACAAAAATTGACATCGGGGTCCAGACAGATAAAATATGTGAAACGAATTTTTCAATGGCCACATTTTTGCTTTCATTCGCGTTTGGAAATAAAATCTCCGCCGGTTGAGAATAAAATCATGTTTTTTTGTTAATTTTCACGACGTAAGGTTTGGTTGTGAAATATTGAGAATATGAAACGTTTTTTAAACGACATTTTCTACTGTGCTTGTCGTTTTAATATTGAAGTGAATTATTGCTACAGCTCGCATGTTTTTTTATTTTTGTTACAAAAAATATTCTGTAATACGAAGGCGTTCTTAGGGTTCCGTACCTAAAGGCTAAAAACGGGACCCTATTACAAAGACTCCGCTGTCCGTACGCTGTAAATTGTCTGTCTGTCTGTCCGTCTGTCACCAGGCTGTATCTCTTAGGGCGTGATAGCTAGACAGTTTTAATTTTCACAGATTATGTATTTCTATAGTCTAAGGTGTGTGGGAACTCCACCTGTCCCAGCTCAGTAAACAAGTCCCACATGAAATGAGTATAGTAGAGGTCGTAGAGCAAGAGATTAATTAGAAGAAGAGAATTTTATTTATTATACAGTAAAACTGATTAGGTATACAAGAAATTACAAGTACTAAGATGTTATTAGTATCAGAAGTGAAAGAGAAATGAGTCAGAATGATGAAAAAGGACACATTTCTTTTACATCATTCTGACTCATTCCGAAATTCTGGAATTTAAAAATAGAATTTCGGAAGTGATAGTTGAAGATAATCAAATAATAGAAAGAAGGTGGGCAAGAATATGAGGGATAGAGCTTATTACAACATCGTTACAGGTGTGCATGTTTTTTATAAGACTTACCTGCAGTATATGCTGATCATGACAATACAAGGCAGTATGAACGATATACAGCTGGACACTATAGCGTATGTCGGAGTTAGCACCAGGGCGCAAGTTGGGTACCGCGGCGGTCTCTGCGTCGCTAGGGCCTCCTCGTCCGGCCTGTGGAGGCCTAGCGAGATGGGAAGGAAGCTGACCAAGGCCGCCAGAATCCAGATCATGGCTATCGTGATGATAGCTACGCGGCGAGTCACCCAGCGGCCGTATCTGAAAGGAATTGTTAATTAATTAACTGGTTAGATGCCGCGTGGTTTCCATCACCCAAGTCTTCACGCGAATGTCGTAGAAGGCGACTAAGGAAATACAAGCTAAACAAAGCTTATAAACATCAATAGAACCTCTTCAACACGTCTGGTCAGCGTGGAGAGTAAAGGCCGAATCCTCCGGCTGCTCTGGCCAAGTATGGCTCTAGTAGTACAGAGAGAGTCGTGCTCCTGCAGTGGAGATTAAAAAGACCTGATAATGATGACTGTTTAGGGAGAGCTAACACGCTTTCAACGATATCTCACTTTTTAATGTACCTTGTATATTATAGGAGATACGATTTACGAGGTAACAGATGAACATATATACATAGCGGCGAAACACATAAACATCCTTTTGGCTTCGCCGTAGTTGGGTAGAAAGTGCGCTGTAGGCCGCTGCTACCTCAGCATTCAAGAGTGCTTCAAAATAGCAATCAATTACACTTATAACAATTATGTAAGTATTGAATTTTGTAATAACAGATTGTTATATATTTTCAATTAGTAAACACTTGAACAATGTAGTACATTTTTCGAGAAATAAAAAGATTTAAATTACGCTAAGCGTGTTTTTTTGGATCTCAGGGCTCTGAGCTCTGTCTACCCCGTCAGGAATAAAGTCATTATAATATATCTGTATTTGTACTAAGCATACCTTTCTAACTTTAACAAAAATTTTAAAACCAGCTTTTGTTGCAAGTTTTACAAAACACCACATTTTCCCTTTTAGAAAATGCGGAATTTCCCTCAAGAATTTTCCATTTTGCGAGCAGTTTTTAAAGTTCGACGTATTTGGTTTCAATTTGTATCGGGTTTTCACCGGACTTCCTGTGAAATTCTGCTACAGTGGATAACAAGCTTAACTTGTATAAAAATCTGCTGATCGTATAAATTATAAGGTTTTTTAAATAAATTAGATTTTTTTGATGTTTTTAATTTTCTATTTAAGTATACGGTTATTTATTTGTTCATAGAATTATCTGTTTGAACGGTTATTTACTTATTTATTCATCGATAATTTAAGAAGAAAAAACTATTTCTAAACCATATATTTATATTGTTTTAGACATAAATACTGTATATTATTAAAAGTGTACTTATTTATATCCAATGTAAATGTATGTGAAATGGATTTAAATAAAGCTTGTGAAAATATGAAAAGAAAATAATGACAGTACTCTGGAAATATCAAAAATATTGTTTATTCCTTTTATTAATTTGAAGATAATAAGCCAAAGTACCTACCCGTTTTACAAATAAAGAATCTTGCTTTTTGGACAAAGAGATATAAAGTGGGGCAACTGTCCTGGTTTTACCCTTTTAGTATACGGTTTTTATTTATTCATAAAATTATATATTTGTATGATTATTTAATAATTTTTTTATTCATATATAATTTAAGAAGAAACAACTATTTCTACTCGATATATTTATATTTTTTGGTCATAAATACTGTATATAATTAAATTGTACTTATTTATATACAATGTAAATGTTTGTAAAATGTGTAAAATAAAGCTTGTAAAAAAAAGAGAATAAATGATTACAATTTATAAAAATTACTAAAAGTTAGTCTTCCTCTTAACTACATGATTAATTGGCTCATGCGCCTCGTAAGTCCAAATCAAACGGCTTAGTCCTTAAAATGTATCCTCTTATCCCAGATTTGTAGGTACATCTATTTCTGTTCACAGCAACATCATTACAGCGTATTCGAGAGAATATTGGCTCGCTGTGATCAGATAGGATTAATTTATGTCTTCATTATCAATGTTGATAAGCGGGATGTATGCTATTTTTAAGCGATTTAAAAAAAGAGGTGATTTTCAATTCGAATGTACTTATATATCATTTTTTTATGTACCTATGTTCCTTGACTCGAAGACGTCTGGACTAATTTTGAAAATGCTTTTTTGTTGAATCGGGCATACTTTTAAGGGGTTTCATAGAAATTATATCAAATTCGGTTCTGTAATTATTGTTTTGAAGACGGTTTTTAGTTTTGAAATAATATATCGATATTTATCTTACTAAAAGAATTTTAAACATCACCATATTAGCCACAGAAAGTCATAATCATTCATCAATCAGTAAAAGAAAGCAAAATAACATGATACTGTACAAACTGCAAATAAACATAGTATGTTTATTATGTAACAGTTACATAAATACAACATACTGAAAGTAAAGTTAAGTAGTTATACATCGTTCACAAATATTATGTCTCAAATAGGACCCTTAACTTGATTTATTACTCTCAAAGGTACTATTTATTTCTGACCATAAAGCTCCATAGGAAATTGTAAGTAATTCATATTATTTGTTTTATTAGAAAATGTAATTTACATTGTTTGTTTTAAATACATATTAAAGGTCTAATAACAAACATGCAATTGCTTGTTTTTATGCTCCCTCTTGTATCTTGTATGTCTATTTCTATTCACAATAACATACCCAATTACTTAAGAATTTTGTTTGTGATAGGAATATTGGAACGTTTAAGAGGATTGTGAAGCTGTCAATTTCCATACAAAAAGCAATAACGTTTCCCTTCACGTGAAAGTAGGCCAATTTTAAATTTTTGTAAAAAATATTTTTAATATATTAGATATGTAGGGCCGTACGTTTTTATTTTAAAGAATTATTACTAACAATAAAATTTATGTGCATCTGAATATTAATATTTTTTATTAAAAAAGTACCTCAAGAGTTTTAATTTATTTAATTGGGTACTCTGCCCTGTGACGGCAGCGATTTGGCCTCAATTTTTTATATAATTTAATAAGTTATTTTTAATTAGTTTTAATTTTAGGTTGTATTTATTTAGTTCATATTATATTGTTATATTATGTTTATTACTATGCAATAAATATATTGAAAGATAAAAAAAATATTTAATTAAAACTAAACCATATTACACTATTAAACGAAACACGCACAGCCTTAGATTAAGGTGTGCTGATTTCGTTGATTTCGTTGATTGATTTCGTTAAAGTTTAGGGGACATTATCGCCTGAAACAATATTTAAGATGGAAAAAATAGGCAATCGCTTCTAGGACATGCAACTCTCGCTATCGCACATTATGAGTCGAAAGGCAGAGCGGCGTGAAACTGATATAATTTTTGCAAATAACTATTTGAGACGCCCATCGGCACTACACAATCCTCTTAACAAAGAAGAAATGACAAAAATAGTAATATATTTTCTTGATAAGATTTTCATTTTTGTTTGGGGCTCTTAAAATATTTGTCTCAGCAAATTGGTACCTACGTAGTTCGCCATATGTGTTAATTGTTGATTCAATATATTGAATCGCAGTATACTGCGAAAACGTGCGTAGGTTTTTACATTGTTTTCTTTGGACCAAATTAGAAAAATATTTGTTTGTTTGTTTGTTTGTTTGAAATTGGCATATACTTGTAAAAAAATATCAAAATCGGTTGTGTACATTGGTGTTGAAGTCGGTTATTAGTTTTAGGAAATTATAAAAATACAAAATTATAAAATATATAATATTAAAAAAAGATCACGACGAATTGATAACCTCCTCCTTTTTGGAAGTCGGTTAAAATTATGTTCAAATTTCGTTTTCTTTTGTCAATAAGTAGGTTTCTCATTTTGTGACTTTTAATGAAAAGTCGATAACTGTCTGTTTATATAAGTCTGTATTATATAATCGCCAAAAGTGATTATATGTAAAACATAAACTTAGGCGTCATAAGAAATATCATATCACAATAAAAGAGCAATAAGGGTAGATAATTATTGCATAAAAAAAATTGACAACGCACAAAAAAACACCCGAAACTTACCCCTGAAAAGGCATTAGTACTACATTACGTACGTATGTTTACCCGAAAAAAAATATTTGATTGTCCTACTTTTGAACTGTTAAAAATCAGTAAAATACATACATACTGTTACGTCTTATCCTTGATGAGGCAGACAGAGACTTTTATAATAACTTGTTAGTCATTTTCTCCCAGACCAGCACGGGAGAGCCAGACCAGCATGGGGCAAAAAATCAGTAAAATATAATATATATATATAATAAAATAAATAAATATATAGGGACAAATTACACAGATTGAGCTAGCCCCAAAGTAAGTTCGAGACTTGTGTTATGGGATACAAACTCAACGATACTATATTTTATAACAAATACATATACAGATAAACATCCAATACCCACGACAATATGAAAAAGGCCATTTTTCAACTTGCCCTGACCGGGCATCGGACCTGGAGCCTCTGGGTGGTGGACTAGCATAGTAACCACTACGCCTACAAATAAATACATGACTTACCTCAGCGGATCCTTGATATGTATGTATCTGTCGAGAGAGATTGCGCAAAGGTTGAGGATGGATGCGGTGGAGCACATGACGTCACAGGCCACCCACGTGTCGCAGAACTGCTCGCCAAACACCCAGTACCTGGCGAACAAGCAGAAGTCATTCATACACCAACTGGTAATTAACAGGCGTCCCTCATTCACCATCATCCAAGCGTATTCCCGGTTGCATTCTTAGCGGTAACGTTTCAGAGCCCGGGTTCCGCAACCTACAGTACAATATAATGCAGTGCAGGATCCTGTAGACACAAAAGCGGACTTTTTGCTATAAATGAAATCTCTATTTCAGACAACCTTTAAGTGGCGGAAAAATGCACTCTAAACAATGTGACCTAAGTAATTTGCCGAGGTTACTGGTTTACACAAAGCGTATTGTCTATTATGGGTATATGTAACGTTAGTAATAGGCTATTTTACTGTGTATGTTGTTGGTTAATATTTGGTATAAAACAAAAAAGAATATTTTTTGAAAATAGAAAGAAAATTGGTAACATAATGAAGAAGTAATTAATATTTCAAATATAAGAGTGGGAGCGTGGTAAGGCCAACTCACTATCTCTTTCGTACGCGCGAGACTTAATAGCGTGACGTCAAAAGTGATGTACGTGCATCCTTTTCTGTTACTTGATAGTTTCCCCTTCCATCAGATTTTAAAAGCTTACTTATTTTTGGGCAGATTAAAAAAAACCAATATATTTTCGGTTTCGGATTATGTTATTTATTAATATGAATAATTATTTATTAATACCATAATATGGCTATAGATACTAACCCGAGCAAGTCATTGACGCCAGCAAACGTCATGACGGCAGCGGCAACTAACATGTCGGCGATCGCCAACGACGCGAGGAACAAGTTGCCGATGCGTCGTAGCCCGCGGTCTGTGTAGATCGCGACGCAGACTAAAATGTTGCCGGCGACGCTCAGGAATATAAGAAGCGACAGAAATATGCCTGTTGATAGAAAAATACTCATTTAGAACCTAGAAATACGAGGTGGTAGTTTTTAGATTCATTTAGTATAACTAAGTGAGTAGATGCTTGCGGTGGAGGCCAGGCAGTTTGGCCACGGACATTAACTCTACGTTTGTGAGTAAAATAGGGTTACTAACTTTTTTTCTATAGTATATAGTACTTATTTTTCGGCTGATAACTCTAAAGATATGGTAAAATTTAACTAAAAACGGTTTTTACAGTCACAGAATGGACTTGAAGGAGAATATAAGTATATTTTATATATATTTTGACCATCTGTATTAGAAACATCTAAACCCTTATATTAACTTTCATGTTCAGATTTGGAATTTGAAATTAAATGACTAGATCAAGGCAATATTTTACAAAATTTAACCGAAATCTGACATGTAATTTCAAACTTAAAGCTAGACTACGTTTGTATCAAAATGTCTGTGATAAGGAGACTCTTTACCCCTTACTTCATGCCCTTAACACACTATGTAGAAAGAAAAAGAAATTCAAGTTTTTGTAACATCAATTAAAAAGCTCAAGTATACTAATTAAGAGGTTAAATATATTCAAAGGATTTTTTCGTTTTTCCTTATCATATTTTTAAAATTATTATATCGTCACTCAATTTTGTATTTTTCTTTAGACAATGCTAAAAGGCCTCTAATAAACCCACTAAAACTCGAAAGCTAAGACAAATTTAATTAAAAATATACATTTTTATTAAAACCCTTGGGACTAACGCCGCTGTTTCGTCCAAGCAGTTGAATTTCCGCGTACCAGAGAGGAGAATTATAGTGAATTACTTTTATCTAGAGTTTTTATTTATAATTAAGAAAAAATAAGTGTTCTCATTTATTTATACTTCACAATTTCTTAAAACTGTAGGGAAATGGAGCAGACAAGTAAAACACGATTTTATGGCGTAGATAGGAAACTACGAAATAAGCACGGATTTTTGCGTTGTATTTTTAAATAGTACTTTTTCAGGCAACAAAAGAGTTTATATGAATTGAAATGTATGAAACCGTGCTTAGTTGTGTGTGTGTCAACGTAGTTTTAATAAAACTGCGTTAATAGGTCAATTCATATTCACTTTTATTTCTATATACTCGTATGTAATGCATAGATATAGCTTGAATGAAAAGGCGGTTGCTCGTGGAAGCGCGACTTCGACGACGATATCTGTCTTTAAATGTTATTCTTCAACGATATTTTCTTTACTTATTTACATTTTGTAGATAAATGTGACTGGTACTTAGATAAGTCCTTAGGCTTTAAGTCCGCCATGAAACTTGTATTTGTGTATAAAGTTAAACAAATAAGAATTATCATTACATCACCCACAAGATTTTTTACAGCATAACAATGCGCAGTGCGCACATTATAATCCAATTTAACATGATATGAAACGCCATGAGAGGATTCAAAACGACGATCCTTACGTTAACATACTCCCCTGAAGATTTCCAAAACGAACGATGAAAGCGGACTGCATCCAGATACCCAGTGTAATAAAGTTTGACAATAAATAAGTTGTACCAACCGTTTAGACCTGGTATGAATGAAATCCCAGAAAGGGTTAAGGGGATTCACGATTTTTCCGGAGTCCAGTGCTATAAATTAATTGAAAGGAAAAGGAGATATGATTTTTAATTTATTTTGGTGATAAATTTTGTCTTGATCAAGCCCTAAATAATCCTATAAACTATTTATGACTATAGATTAACGTGAGAATGTGAAATCTGAAATGGCTTGATCAAGACAAAATTTTAAATGATCTCTCTCTAAATAAATTATTTAAAAGGAAACTCCTTTTAAATAATTTATTTCAAGTGGTGGCAACACTGGACCCCTGAAATTTTTGAGTATTTACCCCACAGACCTTGGCACAGGTATGGCACTTCATAGAAACGGAGGAACATATATACCTAGTACTACTATACACGAAACAATACATCCGTGCACACGTCAAATGTGTGAGTTAAACAATCAGGGACACTGCCACAGAATTTGTTTGTTTGCTTACCTGTTTTCATCACTCGGAAATCTATAAAATTTTCGTTCTTTATTGTTTTCCGTGGATAAACAATGATAATATGCGCAGTTTCTCACCATTATGATTCAATAATCCTAAGTAACTCGCGTAACGTTAACGTACGACTAGCAAGAACCATGTTTTACAGGAGCTTACACGTCCCAATAACGGGGAAGGGGTTACGGGGACGCCAGATTGCGGGGGACGGTGCTAGTTTCCGTTCTGTATGTAATATTATTATTAATTATGTGTCCTTGGTCTTAATCTTTTCCAAAACTGTATCAAAACGAACTTTTGAAAATGGCCAGATGAGTATGTTTTATAATAAACAAGCTAGCCCCAAATTAAGTTTAAACTTGTGTTATGGAATACTACTCAACGTTACTATGTTTTACAATAAACACCCAAGATTGCCCTGGGGGCAATTTGAAAAAGGCCATTTTCAATTTTGCCCTGACAGGGGATCGAACCCAGAACCTCCGGATTAGCGGTCTAGCATATTTACCATTACGTCACAGAGGTTTTCAAATCGATAATGGTTTGACAGTATGCGCTTTGGCTGCTTATAATGAGTAATACCTATGCCGTGTGGTTTCCGGCAGAGTACAATAGGGCCACTCCTCCTGTAGAAGGCGACTGAAGAAATACAAGCTAAACATAGCTTATAAAACATCAATGAGACCTCTTCAACCCGTCTGGCCAGCGAGTAGAGTGTAGGCCAAGTCCTCAGGCTACTCTTGCCAAGTATGGCTCTGGTAGTACAGAGAGGGTCGTGCTCCTGCACTGGAGACAAAAAGAAGGGTGATGATGGTGATGAATGAGTACTAACCGACGAGCAGTATTGAGAGTAGTGTCACCGCATCGGGTTCCTCCCCATCATCATATTCCACCGTCGTCTCATTCTCTTCTAGCGCCACCTACAACAAAACGTTTTATCATTGTCTAATATATGACTGTTTCGAGATTGGCCAAAATGCTTTTGTCCGGCTGTTTGTTAGTTTGTCCGTCTGGCTGTTTTCGCCTGCAGGTCGCATTTCTCAAACGATTCTCGTGAAATTTTGTGAGACGTTCGAAAATTACATAAAGATTTTTCGTGAATTCATTTCAATTTGACAAAATTTTAGTACAAAACTCTAATAAATAGAATAATATTCTTATCTACTAAGACCTAACTGTAGATTATTTCTATAAAATTCAATAATAATTCATAGTTTTTGAATCAAGGAATAAAAAAATATTATACTAATATTACAAAAGCAAGAGTTTGTGAGTGTGTGTATGTTTGTTACTTCTTTACGCGCAAACGGCTGGACTAATTTAGTAAGCAGGAAGCTGAGACCATAGATTAAGACGTAGGCTACTTTAGGCGCGGGTAACACCGCGGGGTGCAGCTAGTAAGGCATAAAGAATAAATAAATATACAGGGACAAATTATACTGATTGAGCTAGCCCCAAAGTAAGTTCGAGATTTGTGTTATGGGATACTAACTCAACGATACTATATTTTATAACAAATACATATACCTAAATAGATAAACATCCTTCTTCTTCTGCCTTATCCTTGTCCCACTTTTTATGTCGGGTCAGCACAGCAAGTGAGTTCCTTCCACTTTGATCTATCTCTAGTCAACCCGTCCGTCACCCCCTTCCTACTCATATCCTCCCTTATACACTCCATCCAATGGTCTCCCTCTGTTTCGATGTCCTATGACATGTATTTTTAAAACCTGCCTGGTTATATGGCTTTCCTCTCTTCTCTTAACATGTCCATGCCAGCCCAACCTATTACTTCTTAATTTTTCTGTAAATAGATAAACATTCAAGACCTTTGAAAAAGGCCATTTTCCAACTTGCCCTGACTAACATGTTGACTACTACGCCACGGAGGTCGTCAAAGGAAGTATACTCACATTGGTAGGGAATATAGAGGCGAGCTCCATCTTAGTTTGGTTGTGTGCGCATGCTTCAGGTCTTAGTGTCCACCTTCAGCAGGAACGTCTCCCTGGCCGACCAGGCGATGTGAAGCGCCGCCATTGTTTATGACAATCACATTTCTGAAACAAAATTATAATATTTTATCTTTTATATAACTTCTTTATTTATTAAAAACATGAAGATAACTTAATTATTACGAATAAATAATAATACTCAGATTAAACTACAAACTAAATATAACTAAGTATTAATAAAAACGAAACTAGATATAAATACAATAAAAAACAACAAATTATTTTGATCCTTATTTATTCTTTGACAACAGACACAACGTTATAAAGAAATCACTTTATTGTATGTCATAATGTATATATTGTTTGTCATAATGTCAGACGACAGCCAAAGAAAAGGTGGATGGAGTATGGTGTACGATATTGATAAAAAGAATGTGACATGTACCTTGACAAAGGATAGAGGAAAATGGAAAAGCCTAGCATATCGTCCAGACTCCACGTAAAAAAGGTGAGTCATTTATCATGATTCAGATGTATCTATCACTAAGTATATTAATAAATTTATGGAACAAAATTATGCTTAGTTATATTAAAAATCTAAATAGGTATTTATTATAAAAGTAGAAAGGTGTCTCTTCTAAAAAAATTAGGAGTGCCGTTCACAAGGGAGCTTATACTAAAACAATAAAAACCGGCCAAGGGTTCCGTACCATTATCTATAAAAATCACGTTTGTTGTATAGCAGCTGCACAATAATATTATATGTTTTTTATTTTGTTTTTAGTATTTCTCGTTATGTAAAGCGGTAACAGAAATACATCATCTCTGAAAATTTAAGCTATCGAGCTATTACTTCGCTGTCCGTCTGTTTGTACATACGAACAGCGGAGTCATAGTAATGGGGTTTTACCCTTTGAGAACGGAACCCTAAAAATGACAATGTGTTCCTTCCAGCTTCATCTCATATGAGCTATGCCTTGAACATCAGTGGAGTATAAAATTTCTTTTATTTGCTTCTCTCGTCCGCCAGCTATTTTACTTCGCTGTACGATACGTCGTTCTCCTTTATTATATCTTTCATGTAGAGCTATGCTTCTGGCTTCATTATCTAACCAATACAGTACAACACAAATTAACTTTATAGCACCAAAATAACACACACAAAAGGAATTCTATGATAATACTATAATTACAACGATTATCACAGGATGTTAGTATCCTTTACGTTGTTTTATAGAATGATTAGCTGACGCCCGCGACTTAGTTCGCGTGGACTTTATGTCTCCGGAAAATGCTCATCAGGCGGAACAACTTTTTCTAAGGCGCCATTTTTATATTTCTTGTAGAGCTGGACCATTATGGTACTGCATCAGGTGTTCCATTTTCCAAAACCAATAATACCCTTTATGTTGCTCAGGCTTAACAGCTATAATATAACAAAGTTTCATTTGAATCCGTATTTCCGGAAATTAGCGTGATCAAACAGACAGACAGATTTTTTTAAAATTCTTACCCAATTGCTATTTCTGCATCGCATTTTTGAAGATTTATTCAATGTACACACACTCTTCTTTAACTTTTTTTATAATATGTACAAATACTTAAATGTTTATACTTCATTGAACCTGTGACCCCGCGTACGTCTACTGTCACTTCAATGAGCTAATCCGCTGAGCCTGTCAGCGAACTTTGTTCTTAGAAATCTCTTCAGTTTTGACCGGTCCCGAGGAGAAACCTGAGAGTTGCCCTTTTCATACTCCGTTGAGTGCCCTTGAGGCTTTGGGGTTTCTTATCCTACTAATATTATAAGCGCGAAAGTTTGTAAGTATAGATGGATGGATGTTTGTTACTCTTTCACGTAAAAACTACTGAATGGATTTAAATGAAACTTTACAATAATATAGCTTATTATTAATACATCAGAATAACACGTAGGCTACAATTTATAAAGATATTGTGTGATAATCCTGTGCAGACAAAGTCGCGGGCACCAGCTAGTATGAGATATATGTAGGCACTATAAAGAAATGTACCACGTTTCAGAGCTGCAAAATGTTAGTACAAACAAACTATAAATTCGGTACACTTCACAACGCAATATCTTAGTGTTTTAAGTTTATAAAATTAGTAATAAAATACAAAGATACAGTGCAATTTCTATGGTTGAGTCCCGCGTCACCGTCATTCACAAATAGTACTAGACCATGACGTCTTGCGAAATTTAAATGCGCTGTATTTTCGTCAATATTTTGATTTTCGTTATTCAAATAAAAGAAAATGCAAATTCAATTAATTTATTATTATTAAATCTATCTCATGATATTTTTTCAAGACTTAACACATCTAAAACGTTCTACCTTCACTAATGCACTCTATTTTATACGTAGGTAATACCAAGACAAGTCGATATATCCCAGTATTTTCGCGTAACCAGAAAATCGCATCACTCCCCTAACCGACGAGAGACAAGCGTTCAATTTGCCTCGAATAAATAAGTCTCGAGAACTTTTATCCTAAGCCGGTTTACCGCTACACGTGTTTGGGGGTTAGGATATGTGGTTTGGATTTACCGTCACTGATATACTTGAGCTATAACAGTACATATAAAATTTGCTGCATTTAATTATTTTTATACTAGCTGTGCCTGCGGGCTTCGCTCTCCGTGGGAATTTAGGGATAAAAACTATCCTTCCCTGGGTAATAAACTATATCTATATCAAATTTCATCTAAATAGGTTCAGTGGTTAAAGCGTGAAGTAGTAACGAACAAACAAACAAATATACAAACTCACTCTCGCATTTATAATATGAGTAGGATAAGTATCGTATAGGGACCGCAATAGATGGAAACAAAGAGGGAAAACTTTTGCCCAACGATGTGACCTATTAAAGATAACAAAAAAAGTATCGTATATGTAATGTTTAAGTATTTATGGTCTAACAAAATATACTAAAGCTATTTTAAGGGTGAATTGTGAGTAAACAACTTTACCCAAGAAACATTTCTATAAAAACAATTTCTGGCATTCCATACAAACTCGGATCAGCTGATCAGTCAATTTGTACAGTAAAGTTGTATGGGAGACCAAAAATTACTTTTCATATTCCGATGCACTGAATTCACTTTTTTTAGATCTTATAAAGGTAAATAGAAAATATATTTGTCGTTTTTCTTATGTACTAAACGTTTATCTTGCAACTTATAATAACTATCTGTATTACTCAAAAGTTAGACATTGCTTTTAGTGTCAATTTTGCCTATTGTTTTGTACAATTTGTATGAGATAGACAATTAGAATAAATAAATACATACTTTGTTGAGTGGGGGTGTTTTAATTTTAATTATTTTTACCCGACTACGTTGAAGCCAAAAGGAGGGTCATGAGTTTCACCGCTATGCGTGTTATGTAGGTTCATCTGACGCCTCGTATATGCAATGATATCCATGATACCTTGATAATGAGGTGTCGTTGTGATGGAACCGCCGAGTATTACATAATTTTTCATCAGGGTACTTTTAAACAAACCTGAACCATATCACCCGTTTGGTTGACTGGTAGACAAGGCCTTAGGCTTTAGTCTGCCATTACACTTGTATTGGTATATGAAGTTAAATAAAAAAACCTATTCAATAGACTTCCAAAAAAGGAGGAAGTTATCAATTCATCGTGATCTATTTTTATGTTTGTTCACTGATTATTCAAAGACACCTGGACCGATTTAGGAAATTCTTTTTTTTTTTGTTTAAAAGGATATACTTGTGAAGTAGTCCCATAGAAATTTTATCGAAATCGGATGTGAAGTTTGGGGTTGAAGTCGGATTTTAGCTTTGAATAATTATTATATTGAGTATTTTTTCTTTTTGCCGTGTGTTTTTGGCAGAGTAGAATAGGGACACTCCAAGTCCTCCCGTGGATGTCGTAGATTGCGACTTAGGAAATACAACTAAAGAAACATAAATGAGACCTCTCCATCCCTTCTGGCCAGCGAGGAGAGTGTAGGCCAAGTCCTCTGGCTGCTCTGGCCAAGTAAAAGGGTAGTGCTCGTGCAGTGGAGACAAAAAGACCTGATGATGGTGATTATGTAATAATGTAGTTTGCCTACTTAAAAATTCAGTTCCAGACTTAACTACGATGATTATTATTTCAGAAACTTGAAGATTGTAAAGGAAGTACCAGCGACCCTTTTATTTCATTAGTTTAATTCCTACATAATTAATTTCCCTTTCTAAAATTTTTTACCCTCAAATCGCAATTGTTTTTGAAATCGTACCGTGTAACACCAGCTTAATGTAGCGGAAACTTCCTAATCTCGCCTCCGAGGCCCGATATGTGTATTGAGACTCATATTAATACTTTGTTTCGTATTGACAGATGCCAATTCTGTTTGTATTTGTTCGGATTGACTTGTGAGACTCCAATGTTGACTGTATGCTGTAAGTATGTTATATTACCTAAGTCACATCCATGGATTTATATGTACTTCGTACTATTTCCGTGGTCACATACCATCCTACTCATATTATAAATGTGAAAGTGAGTTTTTATATTTGTTTGTTTGTTACCACTTCACGCTTTAACCACTGAACCTATTTATATGAAATTTGATATGGATATAGTTTGATGCCCAGACAAGGACATAGACTAGTTTTTATCCACAAATTCCTACGGGAAGTGAAGCCCACGGGTTCAGCTAGTAATAAATATTTTTTTTGTAAGAATCTCTGTTATCTGTTCGTGTATAAACATGTTGAAATTAGTAAAAATGTATAAATAAACTGCGTGTTATATGAACTGAAAGGATAAAAACATATGCGGTGTGTCACTCCGACAAAAGAAGAACGTAACGACACGTCTCCAGCTAAAATTCATCAAGCTATACGTATACAAAGATTTAGAATAGCGACAGTATGCCCGCGGTACAGGTCGGCGTACTACGGGGTAAAGGCAAAGATAATATATATTTACATATGTATTATATGTTTATGTATTATTAATATGTAAGTAAATTAATTATAGGTATAATTACTGCGCCCACCTAATTTCAAATTATTATTTTTCCTCCACTCAAAGGTTGGCTGGAAGAGATTGCATTTATAGCGATAAGTCCGCCTTTGTGCCTATATTGTTTCTTGATGTTGTTGTAATTTTTTATGTTTATCATGGTGCAATAAAGTTAATTTGTATTGTATTGTATTGTATAATATAATTACTAACGTAACACATACACAACGCCATAGAAACTATTGGAGGGCAAGTAAGGCAATACTGGAGTTGCGGGTAGGCACACAGAGATGGCAGCACACACGACTACAAAAGCGACAAAGAAAGTGTTGAATATGCTTTAAAAATATTTATTGCATTTCATATTTAATTAATTAGAGTCCTATTTTAACTAAATAAAAGGAATATTATATACTGTTTTAATTATTACCATAAACCGCCATCTAGTGAAACAGAAAATAAATAATATTTATTTGGCGATGGGTAGGCTAGGCATGGTAAAGGAAAAATTTTGTTCGGAGAATATATTTTGTTCCGATAGGTTTCAAATTTTGTATTTCAGTTTTTTTTTCCGAGAAATTACTTGAAATTTTCCATTATTTGAATTACATCATCAGTAGGTCGCCGACGATTGTGTGGTAGTTTTTGACAGTTTGTGACAGATTGACATATGTCACGAGACCGTTAACGACAGCCGGCGACTGTTACGCGACACAGGTTGGCGACGGTCGCCGATCCGACTGTGTCGCGGACATTTATCGCTCGTCTGCAATAGCGAGAATAAACGTGCCTAACACGTAAACATAACTTTATGTAAGTATACCCACTTATAAGTTTGTATATATTTTAGTTCAACTTAAACGCATAAGCAAACAATTAATTTCGCGTAGACTCTCGAAACTCGCTTTGTGCGTCTGTTTGTCAAAGCCTCATTACTCGTATTGTTTGAGCAAAAACCGATGGAGCGAGGGGTCAAACCGCAAGTCGAACTCTGACACAATAGCGAATCTGTATGCCTATGTCATGTATATCTGTAATTAGTTGCAATATCACAAGTATCAATTAACTTACAAATATTGTTTATTAGTTTCATTATATAATAATAACTAAATAAAGTGCCTTTAGTTGAAACCTACAGATTATGTAGGTATATTATTATTTATTGTGTATATTATACAACGTAGAAGGGACAAATACCGTATTAAATCGTACCACGGGCTATACCTAACTAGATCACTATAATATAATGAAATTTAATTAACAGTCAAAAAACGAGGAACAAAATTTTGGATTTCCAAACCAAAGTGAGCAGCCGCCCAGGCGATTTGTATAGAAATGTCGAGTATTCGTTTGTTTTTTTTTTGTCTGTTAATTTAATTTCATTATACTATCGGGATCTAGTATATAATAGCCCGTGGTTAGATTTATTACGGGTATGCCCCTTCCACGTTGTATAAAAGTATTTATAAACAAAGACGTAATGTTTTTACAAACGTTTATATATATTTCCGATACCAGTGACGTAAGAATGCACAGACACGTCGAACTTATTACACCCCTCTTTTAGGTCGTGGGTTATAAATAGGGACACAAGAAAAATACCCCAGCGACAAGAACCTACCTCTTACATTTATTGATGATGATTAGAATCATGTCATATTTTATTCTACATTCTATTTCTTTAAAAAAAATATGTAAAAATAATTATATATGTGTATATATAATTATTTTTCGAAATAAAAATATAAAAATATGAAGTCCTTTAAAGGAATGTGATGCACAATTATTATTTTTACTTCTTGAGTACACCTATGACATAAATAAGAGCGCATGATTTTTCAGCAACGTAGCTCATGGAATTAAATAAAAAAAATCTCTTTTTTTAACTGCAGTTTTTCAGCCTTAATATTCTAAAATAGAACTCCATAAAGCTCGCTATTCCTTCAAGTCCAAATCTCCCATTACGTCATACACCTCGAAATACTGCCGCATTCATTATAGTGCCTTAGGTTAGGACCGCGCAGTCGTGTCGTATTTCTCCGACCCTCGTGTAAATTCTTCGTAACCAACACTCCGCTACAATTAACGAGAATACGAAACTATCACTTCTTACAACTTGTTTTTTTTTTCTAACCTGGTCCTTCTGCTAGGCAAAAGTCTCCTTTCCTATTCATTATCACAACGTTCACAGCTGGACATTGGCCTTCAAAAAATTCCAAAATGGCCGATCAGGAGCGGCCTACATTCAGCGCTTTAGAGCGAACCTGGTCAGGTCAGGTCATCTGACCACCTTGTAGGTAGTCCTATGTTTTGCTTGTAAGTACGCGGTCGCCATTCAAGAACCTTTTTGCCCCATCTTTTCTACATTGTAATGTAAATGTTGTTTTTTTTATTTTTCAAATCGCATAAAAGATTTCTTCAGTTTTAGGTAGAAATCTTTTATGCCACTTGAAAATGTAGAACGAACAACGCATGTAGATATGGCCGTGCTGTCATATAGGCGTTTATAGGATACGGATACTACGTAGCATAAACCATATACCTACACAGATTGGCCTACCTTAGTCGTAAATAGGCAAATGTGACTTGATTTTGTTCGTTATAAGAAAACAGGGTCCTCGCAGGCCTGCGACGAAAAAGAGGCCGCTCTAGAACAAGGTGGCAAACGATCGAAACTGATAGAAATTTATGGAAAACTAGAGGGAAACCCTTTACCAAACAGTGGGACACTGCAGGCTTATAAAAAAAATATAATAAAATAGGACACTTACTCCAAAAGCAGCACATCAGACGTCAGACGAACGTGTCCGCGTTAAAGTGTCAAACAACATTGGGTGTTATAAAATGATGACATAGTCTAATTTGATTTGACAGAAATAGGACGAATTTCGTGTTATTATTTGGAGTAAGTAAACAAGTAAAGTTGGTTACAAGCTATGTATTTTATACTCGTAATACCTACTTAGTAATTTTAATCGTACGTGTTGCTAAGAGATATAATGCCTACCTGATGGTAAATGCCTATGCTCGTAGCCTATCGACGCTTATGGCACCAGCGTGCATGAGTTTTTCTGTAAAATCATTAATTTGTACCTGAGCCAACATCCCATTACACACTTCTTATGTGCGAAAGCCTCATATAGGGGGAAATCCGCGAATTTTCATATGAGTGACACCCTTAAGTGCAGACTGGAGAATGTAAAGCTGAGTTCTGATATGATGCGTGCCTACAAAGGCACATCAAACAATCGGCCTTGATTGTTTCGTATTAGGCACTATATGACCAGTGTCCACAACGTCCGATGTCCGAACCACCATCGCCACTAATAATCATCATCATCATCATTTCAGCCGCATAACGTCCACTAATAATATTTTTAGCTTAATACTCTTTTTTATAATTATAACCAGTTCAGTATACATGCTGTCGACTTACATTATTTAGGTATTTATTTTTTGCTTTATATACCAAATTAATAAAATAAAAAAGTTTTTGATTCAAAACAAACATGTATTTACGAAGTGATAAAATTGATCATACATTTTTAAAGGCTTGTTTTTGGTTTTTCGTACCAAATTAATAAAATAAAAAAGTTTATATAGATACTTCAAATGAAACATGTATTCATCTCAGTGTTCACAGAGTGACGTGAATGTCAAAAAACATATTTTGTTTTTATTGTGAGAAAAAAAACAAACATTTTCATCCACAGACATTCCCGTCTGTTCTTTCCCTTACAAAATTCAAGAGTCTAAGCAATTTTCTTCTCGAGAGTACAAATATCTCGTGGTTTATTGGGGATGCGTCTCCCATAGTACATCATTTTGTATGTATATGTGTCATAAACCGGGGCGTAAAATTAGACTTTTGTTCGCTACGTGACTGCGTGTTTTTTTATTATGGCCTAACATAAAACTCTTATGCTTACCCACGCGTAATGTACCTGGGATTGCGCTTATGACAGTACTTTCACTGTAATATTCAACATTTGCTTCTGTTTTTATATGAAAAACCTTTTTTTCATGATATGCTAAAAAGATAAATGAATAACATCAGAATTTCAACGAGTAAACGTGATCCTACGAGATTAAAACGTAAAAGAGATGAATAAAAAAATATCAAAATTGTAATTTGCAGTATTTTTTAAGGTTCCGACCTAAAATAAAACCAACCGCACCTACATACATGCAAACGTTTATCGATCGATATTATGTACGTGTAAAAACTGTACAAGCGTACGTGGTATTGTGATATCCTTTTTTATGAACATTTCTGCCCTGTATGATATTGCGTACGGCGTGGGAGTTTTTATCGAAGTACTTGCTTTTAGTACAAGAATGTATATTAATAACATAGTATTGAGATGCCGATCGAAAAGATTAGGTACGCGTGTGAGAAAATGATCTTGCAGCTCTATTTTCAATTAAACAGCCAATCTAATAAGTATATTCAAAGATAAAACATTTGGTCAAAAGAAACGGGCAGAAGAAATTCCAAAGACCTACATCACTTTGCTCTAAAGACGTACACAGAAGAAAAACTTTATTCGTCGTACTTATTATAAAACGCAGACCAACTTAAACCACTATCCGATCAAATCAAATTGACATATTCATGAGACACCGTCATATTACCAGATGACAACTTGATTTGGTCGAATAATGGTTTAAATCTAGTTAGTCTGCGTTTTATAATAAGATGATTTAAGTATACCATTACTATAAATATGCTATTTTCCAAAGTTGTTATAAGCAAATTAAACAGAAGGACAAATATTAATTAAACAAATATTTCTAATTCACTAAATCTTACTCAGGCAATATTTGCCAACTATTTTGACGAGGAAAAAACATTTTTAGATATTTATAAGTCGCGGAAATTCCATAAGAAGGAATGTCAGGAAATATTTGGGAGAGTCAAGAATTTTGGGGTGGCGGGATAATGATAACTGATCGAATTGAAAGGTATTGTGAGGTAAATAGAAATGTGCATTATAGGAAATATTTCGTTCGAGGTTTGTGCTATTTATTTTTTACTGAACTGAGTAGGTGCGTATCTTAGAACAGTTTGAATATCTGAAGAAAATGATGATAAATACGCAACCAATCCCATTTCCTACTAATATAATAAGTGAGTTTGTTTATCACTCCACGCTTCAACCACTGAACCTATTTATATGAAATTTGATACGGATGGATATAGTTTGATAACCAGGAACATAGGATAGTTTTTATCCCGAAATTCTTACGGGGAGTGAAGCCTTCGAAAACAGCTAGTACGATATATTTTGATTCACAGATAATATTTGTATGTAACTTTTCGCGGCAGTAGTGTAATAATATCACGAAGTTTAAGAAAAAACGAATCAAAAAGTTATAGGTGACGACCGCCTTAACATTTTACAAACTTAACTAACTTATTTTTTGTAGCTACATACTATCACGTCTTTATCCCTAATGGGGCAGGCAGACAGAGCATTTTGGGTCTTGCGGTTCTATGCAGAGCCCAGGGCCGCAAGACCCAAAAGCCACTTTTAGCGTCATGGTGGGCGAGTAGATGGAAAAGCAATCAATACAGTGATCGGTTGCTAGCCGCATCGCCTGTTAACATGATTTGCATTTTTGCCCATTCCCTCGATCGGCTTTTACGATCTGCGTGGGAAGAGAAGCAGCTTGTACATTCCAAGTTTTTTTTATTTCTCCCAGACCAGCATGGATTTTTTGTAGCTATACGTATCTTATACCTTTAAACGAGCAATTCTTGTATATATACATATATTTATTTATAAATTTCTGTGAACTCGAAAACGGCTCTAACGATTTCGCTGAAAATTTGTATATGGGGGTTTTCGGGGGTAAACAATCGATCTAGATTAGTTTTATGTTTGGGAAAACGCGTGTTTTCGAGTTTTCATGCGTTTTTCTTTCCACGCAGAATATGGTCGCTAATTTCGTCGCGTCGACGGCCTTGTTTTTAGCTCAGCGGTTAAGGATACCGACCGCTAGAAAGATTGTTACGGGTTTGAATCCCACTTGCTGACTTACTTTTGTTTTTTTTTATGTTTAAGTTTATATATAATTTTTTATTTCGCATTGTTTTTAGACAAGTTTAAAAAAATTAGTTAATGTTTGAGATGTAAGCGAGCAAAGCTCGGTCGCCCAGGTACTTCGTAGTAGATAAGTATAAGGTGCTGAACCAAAGAGTTCAAATTCATTTGTCGATAAGTTACGACCTGTTTGATTAATAGTAGCATTATAGTATATTTTCCAAAACATCTTTCATTTATTTTTATAATAAATCAGTAGCTTAAAGCCTTTAGCTCATTGAATGATTAATGAAATTTACCATCGATGCCCTAGTTCCGATCTCGAGTTTTTAGGTTGTTCACAACATTTATTATTAAATCGTTAACTTGACCCTAAAGTTCTGGGTATTTTTAACAATCGTTGAAAGAAATGCTTTTGGGTTTGTTGTTTATAAAATATGCGGCTCGGGCATGGTATCGATAGGACCATCACCACAAGCCGCTATTTCATTCAATCAAATTTGTTTCTAGACCAAAACTTACACTAAAAAAGGACAGCAACAAGCATGGAATACCCTAGAAATATGTCAACAGAATCCACGCTACTCACGCCAACTACTTATACTAACAAAGGTAAAACTTAGAAAAATAGTAGTCTAACTAAGAGGACACTGTACTTTTAATAAACATCTATTCGGTATAATCAACAGCATTCTATGTTGAGGCTGTATGGAGACAGAAGGAACAGCGAAGCACATGATACTGGAGTGTCCATGCGTTGCATCAAAAAGACAGGAGGATTTTTTTATTTAAACCTAACATGACACAGACGTTATTAGAATGAGTTAACGGGTTACTCACGTAGTCAGCTTCTGCCGACATGTTTCGACCTCTTCCGGAGATCTTCAACAGGGCATGTGACTAAAGGCCTGTACACCGGCTCACCACACACTGACATGACCAGTAGCTGACTCTACACATGAGTAACTAGTTAACTCATTCTAATAATGAGAGTAGTACCTGGAATCTCTAAGTACGCTAGTGCAAGTCTGCAGCACTCTGTCTCCACTGCTTTGCTAGCTCAACGAGCTGATCTGGCTCGAATGAAAACAACTATTCCAGTCCACAAAAATGCAAACACAGAAGAATGTTGCTGTCTCCCTCACGTACTTGAAAAAAGAGCCTAGGAGCCTAGGCGTGGAATAAAGTCCACAGAACAAGGTGAAAACCAAGTGGACAGGCAGTAAAAATACTATACAAAAATACTCTTTTTTTTCATTAACTTATACTCTCCCACTGCTGGCAAAGATCTCCCCATATCCTTTCAAATATCTGGATCAGTGCCACTTCCAAATATTCCCTCTCAAACTGTCGCAAGCCGTTCCACAAATGATTCCGGGGCCTACCTTTGACCATCATCAGGAGTCCACTTTGTTACCAACTGGCCCACTTTCAAAGTCCTTTCAACGTAAAATATTCTCAAAACTTTTCACTCTCAAAAATAACAGCCAATAAAGGTTCTCTTTAGAGAAACAACGGTTCCGTATTTGTGTTTGTCAAATAGTTCCTAACACGTACCGAGGGAGCGTGGGGACAATTTTATTTATTTACTCTGGCAGCACCATGTGTGGAAAATATATAAATGACACTCGTTTAAACACGTAATGTTCATAAGTATAACCTGTATAGAATTGAAATGTCGTTTTCTTCGTTTAATCGATGCTGCTCTCTAAGAAACGTAGCGCTGAAAGGTTCTCGAGAGGGCGTTGGGACTATAGGGATGTGAACTGGGTAAAAATATATTTTTTTATTTAGTCCGTCACTCAGATTATAAAAATAAAGGACCCATATTTTATGGTTTAGCAAAGTAGTAAGACTTTACATTATAGTGTTTCATAGTTTCGGAGTAGGGGTGATTTACGTCACACGAAATTCAAAGGCACTGTATCTTCGTCATTATTTGCTATATTTATATATGTTGGGAGGATTCAAAAATATTATAACCTTACATACAATTGTCTAAATTTCAGAATTTTACGAGATGTACTTTTGTTTTTTATTTATTTTATGCTTGCGACTCCTACGGCTTTGCGGATTCTGCAGATTTACTGAAAAAAAAGTGGTATTATTTGTGTTTCAAGACTTCTTTAATTAAAACAAATGTCTGTGTTGGTTTTACAATAATAGAGATGTGACTGGATAAAAAAATTAATTATTTTATTAAGTACGTCAACTACATTATCCATTTTAAGCTTAGAAAAAGTTTCGTATTAGAAGCGATTTATGTCACCTTCTGGTGAAAATCGTGCCTGGTATGATTATGACGTGTGACCAGAAATTCAAATGCACTGTATCTACGTCATTATAAATACGTCTTCTTCCTTTGAAAATCTTCCAAATGAGCAAAAATGTATTTATTCCAAATCCGTATTGTCAAAGCCAATTTCGTTGTTTTCTTTTGTTTATTTATTTCAAATTACATAGAGTGTCTACAGTTTTTATCCGACTTAAAAAAAGGAGGTGGTTCTATGTTCGACTGTATTTTTTATGTGTATTCGCCGATTTTCCGTCAATAGGGATGTGGAAAAAATTTTAGCTCATTAGATATATTAGTAAAGTAGTATTTACGTATTTCTTTTTCTTTCATTAGCAAATAATGACAAAGAAACAGCGCATTTTAATTTCATGTGACGTCACGATTGGCTAGGATTTTTAACGTAAAACACCACCACTGTGCAGTGGTGGTGTTTTACGTCACCGATTCATCAACCAACTTCGATTTTGAATTCTTCTAATTTTGACTACTTTGTTAAACGAAATAATATGAGTCCTTTATTTTTGGATAACCTAGTTGACGGACTTATGTTGACCCAGTCCACATTCTTATTGTTGACCGATTTTTCAAATTCTTTTTTAATTCGAAAGAGTGCAGTTTCGAGTTGGTTTTATAGAAATTTTATCAAAATCGATCTTGTAGTTTGGGGGTGAAATCGGTTTTTAATTTTGCAGAATTATTATATGAACTTTTTAGTGTTTCTTTGCTCTCATCATGAAATATACAAAAAAGGTGTGTTAAATTCAAAAACAGAATAGGTTCTGTACCCTAGGAAATCAACATTTATGTAGGTAATAAGTTCAGTTTCTCGTGGAGGAAAACGTCGTGAAGAAACCTGCCACAATAAATCTGATTGTGACAGAAAATATATTAATCCTGATGTCAAGCACAAAAACATTTACATTTTCCGTATTTATCAAATTTCATTTATTATTTTGAATACAATAACTCCATAGGAAGTGAGGAGGTATTAAGAGACTGAAGAACCTACAAATGGAAGCAAAATGACAGATTACGTCCGCCCTGAATAAGTGTTCAAAGACGGGAAAAATATGAATACTTTGAATACAAAGAAAATGTGATATTTTGTGTGTTATGTCAAGCAAACGCGATGTGATGCAACCTATTTTTTATAAAGCTTTTGTGATGTAATAAAGACGATTATTTCACACAAACGACAATAATTTAACATCTGGAAGACATGGAAAATACTCCAACGACAAGGACGCAGTTTTTAAATTCATTGGTGGCAAACTGTGCCCGCGGGCTTCGGTCCCCTTGGGGATTTCGGGATTTATCCCGAAATCTTTATTGAATCGAAATAGTATTTAAACTATCCTAAGTCCTTCTCGGAATCTTATACAATATCCATACAAAATTACATTAAAATCAGTCCAGCCAT
The DNA here is from genome assembly GCA_963555685.1 of Acrobasis consociella. Taxonomy (NCBI): domain Eukaryota; kingdom Metazoa; phylum Arthropoda; class Insecta; order Lepidoptera; family Pyralidae; genus Acrobasis; species Acrobasis consociella. Next base: position 8,224,727 of record OY743127.1, read on the forward strand.
TCACGCGCGAAAACAGAGATTCGTTTTTACTATGACCACTTTATGTACTTATTTAGGTAGGTTAAAGACACGCGCGTGATTTTTTATTCAACGACCTTCTTTGTTAACTTTTACATGAACATAAAAGTTGGTCATACCTAAAAATATTATAATTTATAATATATAAACCTACAATACCACTCACTCACTGACTGATTGACATAGTTGTTTGCCCTGTTGCGGGGTTGGTGGGGTTTAGGTTGATGTGCGGTCGTATAGAGGGTGCTCCAGTGAGTACCAGAAAAATCTGACATTTGAGGATCTGCGGAAACCTGATGTGGAAGGGGTACGGCCTGCAAAGACGGTTGGGGTTGGGGGCGTGATTTTTTTTTCAAAATGTAGGGGGTTGTGAGCAATTTGAAGAGCGTCATTTGTTTTTTGTTTTTTTTCAAAATCCAAGATGGCCGCCATACATGGACTATTTTCCTCCATACAAAATTCATACAAACGGCCCCCCAAGTAACTTGGCGCAGCCAGAGGCCAAAGACCAAAAGCAAAGCCCTCCACCGCGAGGCCGCAGGCCGAGCTGCGGGCGAGGGCGAAGCCCGAGCCACTTTCCCCCCCCCCCCCCTTGACCCCCCCCCCCCCCCTCCAAGTAATTTTCACGAGGCCGTAGGCCGAGTGATGCGAGCCCGTAGGGCGAGCTGCGGGCGAGGGCGAAGCCCGAGCCAAACTCACAAGGGCCGCTTTTTTTTTTAATTTTGGAAATCCAAGATGGCCGCCGAAAGTCAACTGCTTGCGATTGGGCTGAAAATCGATATCTATATGTATTTTGAGCCGCAAAATCCGAATTTGACAATTTTTTTGGAATCCAAGATGGCGTCTGGATTTTAGAAAATTTAACTTATTTCGTTCATAACGTCTCGCTGGGACTTCGTAGGGGTCTGAAATTTTGAAAATGGGCTTAAAGCGCCCCGCGGAACTTGGAACTGCAATCAGATTTTAGATCCAAGATGGCCGCCCCCACACATATTTTGACGTTTTCTTAACTGACTGCATTTTTAACCCATTTTCTGAACTGGACATGTTATTAAGCCTACCTCAACAGCCGCACGAAAAACCGCGGGCTGCTTGCAGCCCGCGCAGCGCCCGAAAAGCTAGTTGTTTATATAAAAATAATAAACAAAAAGGGAAATGCTTTAGAATTAAGTCTCTATTGTAGCTTTCTTGGCTTAATACAGTTTTAAATATATACCCACTTAATATATTTTTTTGATGGTAGTAAAAATCTTTATTTAGCCAATACACATGTTGTTTATTTATAAGTAATTTAAGTTATTAATTTAGCTGTAGTTAGTTTTCTGATTTATTTTATGAATTTATTTGTCTATGTATATAAATCTAAATAAACTCCAAATTGGTTAATGTTGAGGTATAAGGTGTACCAGGTTTGGTTACACAAACAAAAAATAAAGAATGAACCTAACCGATCTTCAAGAAACATTAGCAATGTTCTTTTTGTAGAAAACTATACTGCAGTCTCTCAGCACGGGAAGCATTCTTTAATTTAATTGAAAGTACTTTTAAAACGTTAAATTGAAAAACAATAAATAGCAAAGCTGAAAGTTGTGATTCCTTACGTCTATAAAAAAGAAAGGCAATAGATTGCAAACGACAAAACTTTTGTCTTCAACTTCACTGACACTGTGTCTTTAAGTTTCTTCAATTACAGCAAACGAAAGGATTTTCTGAAGGTATTTGTGAAAAAAAGTTACCTATTCTGACTTTGTGAAGCAGGTGGTAAACTAAGCTTTTTATATGCTGTCGTCTCACAGACCGGAATCCGGTTGACATGCATTGTTTTACTATTGTGATGATTTGCACTGACAACAGGATAAGTGGCGATAAACGTGTCAATGTATTTAACATTCATTATTTTTGACACACACTGTGAGTCGCGAGCCGATGCGGTGTACGGGCCTCTAGTCACATTCGCCCTGATGAAGACCTCCGGATGAGGTGGAAACATGCTGGCAGTAGCTGACTCTATACGTGAGTAACCCGTTTACTAAATTTAATAATGAGTGTATCTCACGTTAGTTTTAATCAAAAAAGTCATTAACATTCTTCAGTAAGCTTGTTTATGTAGATACGTACGAATACACACACACAATTAGTGCCCGAAGTTAAATTGAAAAACAAAAGCAATGCTGGAAGTGGTGACGAACGTTTAATAAGAAGAAAGACAAAAAATTGAAAACGACTAAACTTTTCTCTTAAACTGTGATACTTGTGTCTTTAAGTTTCTTCAATTACAGCAAACACCGGGATGTCCTGGGGGTATTTGTGAAAAAAGTTATTCTGACTTTGTCTGGTCACAGGATAAGTAGCGATAAACATGTCAATGACTTTAATATTCTTCAGTCAGCTTGTATAGGTAGGTAGGTACGTTTGAATACATGCACACACACAATTAGTGCCCGAAGTTAAATAGAAAAACAAAAGCAAAGCTGGAAGTGGTGATAACGAACGTTTAATAAGAAAAAAGACAAAAAAATTAAAGCGACTATAATTTGGCTTAAACTGTGACACTTCTAAAGTTTCTTCAATTACAGCAAACGCCCGGATGTCCTAGGGGTATTTGTGAAAAAAAAAGTCATTCCGACTTTGTGAGGCAGGAATAAAACTTAGCTTTTTATAAGTGGGTATTAAAGTGTCAGACTTTAACATTCTTCAGTCAGCTTGTATAGGTAGCAGTAGGTGCATTTCATACAGACACATAGAATTGTCTACCCTTTCCCACCCTAATATAATGTCGGATACTAGCGAGAAATGTATTTTGTTCCATATGAAGCTGTTCTCAGGAGCTCGGTGGTCCGGCGGGATAGTGCATTACTAGCGCTTTCGCAAGTAAAGCGACACCGGGCGTGGTGCGCACTTGGATGGGTGACCACAAGTGGTATAACAAATTCTGGAGCTCCTTCGTGCTTCAAAAGGGACATATAAAGCCGTTGGTCCCGGCTGTCATCATTGTATGGCAGATGCCGTTAGGCAGCTTGAAAAATCTGACACCAGTGTTGGAGTGTTGGCCACTTACACAATCGGAAAAACCGACAAAACAACAAGCCGTTCTCGTAATTTAGATATGATTAATGTCTACCCTGTAAAATTGTACTTGTGCACGTCACTGATAGGTAGGTACATGTGAGTACAGTCGGGTGCAAATAAAAGAGACCCCATACCACACGGCCGGGGCCTTTAAAGTCAGAAGGGTCAGGTTTATCTGCCCCCGATTGTACCTAGACGTAAGTCTAAAAAGGCTAGTATTGAGGGCACCATTGAGTTACCAATTGGTGCCCCTTAATACCAGCCTTTCTAACTTTCGCCAGATAAGTGATCACTTTTTTTATAAGCCTGCAGTTTCCCATTGTTGGGCAAAGGCCCTAGTTCTCCACAAACTTCTACAAGTCATTTAGAGGGGGTTAGGATAATAACCCACCACGCTGGTCCAGTGCCGTGAAGAATGTGACCACAAGTGGCATAAAAATTGTCAACGTCAAAGTCAAAAATTTTTGTTCAATGTAGGCTAAATTTATCTCTTATTGAAGGTCATTTTTTAATATTATTGAGCGCAAAAGCTAAAAACTACTAGCGTTTCGGAACGACCACTGCTGGGTAGATTACGCCGAAAGAAACCCAGTTCAGTATTGGTACCTACCCAGCCTGATGGGCTATGTTACAATTACAATACAGATTTACACTTAAGCTATACATTTAAATTAGACAATCACAATTTGCAGTCAACTATTTCCAAGATTTTTTCTCAGATGATGATAAATAGTCATTTACATAATAATACGCATTTTTTAATAAATGATTTTTAACGGCTGTCTTAAACTTAGATGATGGTAATGCTACTATATTATCTGGAATTTTGTTATAGAGGCGCATCACAAGACCCACAAAAGATTTTTTGTTTTCTCTAACCGCAAAGCTGAGATTGCTAATTTATTTTTATTTCTCGTGTTATTACTTAACTATGAATATCACAATTTCTAAGTGTATATTCTGACGCACGTACATAATGTTCGCATAGATGAATTGCGAAGGGAGGGTCAAAATATTTATGTCTTTAAATAGTTCCCTTAAAGAGTCTCTAGCACCTAATCTATATATAAATCTGATAGCGCGTTTTTGTAAAACAAATACACATGTAAAACAAATACAATGGGCGAAAATGCGAATCATATTAACAGGCGATGCGGCTAGCAACCCATCACTGTATTTGATTGCTTTTCCATCTTTTCGCCCACCATGACGCTAAAAGTGGCTTTTGGATCTTGCGGCCCTGGGCTCTGCATAGAGCCGCAAGACCCAAAATGCTCTGTCTGCCCCCTTAGGAATAAAGACGTGATAGTAAAACAAATATGGTATTTATATCTGCAGCGTTACTCCATAGCAATATTCCATAGGACATTACACTGTGGAAGTAACCAAAATATACCAAACGCGCTGTATCAACGTCAGTCATTTGCCTAATTCTTCAAAAATTAGCTGAAAAACTTAAATCTGCGGCTTGTTAAATTCCTTATAGATCTGAAAGGCACGTCAAACCGTTAAAATATTGTGTGGCAGTCCTGAAGCTACTCGTATGTCAGGTGCTTAGCAGCTTGTAAATCCGTCACCAGTGTAGGCTACTTACACACAAAACAAACAAAATAATATAGGTAAGTACTTATATAGGTACTTCCATAATGGAAGAAAGCACCTAATGTGTCTATACAACATAATTTAAAGTTTGGGTAACGCCTACGGAGAAAACTTTGTTTTCCAACGTAATAGGCGTCTCAATAACAGGTCTACGCCTACGCATTATCTGATTTTATGATTAAAATAACCTTGAATCCAATTTTATCTTATTGTAATTTGGGAAAATTACATTCCACGAATAAAACAGTATTTTTATGAAAGGGTTAAAAATGTGACTAAAGAAGACGCCATCAAGCTTTCTGACATACGTATACAACGTTGCAACTTTTTCTACGACTATATTTTTAATAAATAACATACAAAAATAAACAAAAATTAATGAAAATGTTTGAAGATAATGTTTGGTACATACCATGTAGATACTCCATGTCCTCCCGTGGATATCATAGAAGGAAAATTAGGAAATACAAGCTAAACAAAGCTTATGACATTAATGAGCCAACGAGGAGAGTGTAGAACAAGTCCTCTGGCTGCTCTGCCCAACTACGGCTCTGTTAGTACACAGGTTCGTGCTCCTGGCAGTGGAGACAAAAAGACCTGATGATGATTATGATGTATATACTAGATATCTATGATTTTTTTTATTGACGTCTTTCTAGTGACTTTTGTTCCTAAATGTTTTTTTTTTTATGTTATTGCCTAATGTATAATCTTATACAGAATGGCTTCCCTTTGATGATACACCTAGTCATACTTTAGTTATTTGTAGCATGATTTGTAGTTTTCCCACAACATTTCCCAACTTGGTCGTACTAAGTTATCCCGCATCTTAACAATCCAATTAATTATTTGTTGTACCTACTAATGACGCGGTTTTAACCATCGTCGCAAAAAGAAGGGTGTTATAAGTTTGACGCCAATGTCTGTCTGTATCATCGTAGCTGACGAACGGATAGACCGATTTCGATGCGTTTTTTTACGTGAAAGCAAATTTCCTTGCGGTCGTTCTTGAATCTAGGTTATGCAGTTCAAAGGTTATTGGAGTAGAAAGCTGAAAAGTCCCCCATTTATTAATTACCCTGGTAAATAAACGGACTAACTCTGTTATACAATTAATCAAATTAGGGTAATTCGAATAAATGTGGTGAACCAAACCGATTTGGCTCACATTTAAATCTCGTTTGTTTTTGTTTTTCGCAAAGTGGCCGACATTAGTATCAGAATCTGATATGGCTTGACGACTGCAATACAATGATGACAGCCGGTGCCAGAGATCCAAATCTCAGGCCCGGACCAACGACCTAGCGGCCCTTCAAAGCACGGAGGAGCTCGAGAATTTATTTTTGCATCAAATTAAGAAAACTATCAACTGTAAATTATCTTTGTTTCATCTACTTTCTTATAAAATTTTACTAAGTTCTGAACAAAGATACTCGATTTATCGTCGAACGTACATACACGTACAAGGTACTTTCTATTATACAAACTCGGAAAACTTTGCTTTAATGTTAAATTATCTTAACAATCGAAATAAAATAATATGGTAAAATATTATATGTATCGTTACAAATATCCATTTAACATCAATTGACTCGTCGACTACCAAGAAAACTCGCCTATTTAGGTCAATCGATGTCCCATCACATAAATATTACCTTTATGATCCCAAATTGAAAAGTAATGCAGCGGCAAGCTGTTGAGACGTCTATAGAGGTGCTCCGTAAAAATTACGGTTGCTATAAACAGCTAAATAGCTTTTTTATTGTCGTGCGTAAAAAACTCTGCTCACTGGAGAGGTTGGTTTTTATGCAATGATTTATTATATATAGAACTTACAAGTGGCTACGTTGGACCGAATGCGTTAGTTTCACAACAATTCAAATCAGATTTTTTAAATGATTACTATATTAGGCTTATGACTACTATACATAGGGACAAATTACACTGATTGAGCTAGCCCCAAAGTAAGTTCGAGACTTGTGTTATGGGATACTAAGTCAACGATACTGTATTTTATAACAAATACAAAGACATATATAGATAAACATCCAAGACCCAAAACAATTTCAAAAAGGCCATTTTCCAACTTGCCATGACCGGGGATCAAACCCGGAACCTCTGAGTGGCGGACTAGCATGGTGACCACTACGCCACGGAGGACGTCAATTTTTATTTTATCGTTTCTTTATTCCTAATCAATCAAAGGTTAGTGTAACTCGATTGTTTTTTCACCAACGAAACCCCTACATATTTAACTCCATCGTTCTCTTTAGAGCGGTTTCCGAACTAGTAATTCGGCCCCAACTGCGAACTTGCGGACGCCATATCTCAGCAAATCCCTTGACCGATATGACTCATGTTCAAACTTAAAAATTATCTACCTGTCACGAACATAACAACAGAATTAATAATAATAGTAATAACATGCAGAACGGAAACTCGCACCGTCCCCCGCAATCAGGTGTCCCCGCAACCCTTCCATTGGTATTGGGACGTGTAAGCGCCAGTAAAACAGGGTTATTGGTAGTCGCACGTTGACATTACGCGAGTCACTTAGGATTATAGAATTATAATGGTGAAAAACTGTGCACATTATCATTGTTTATCCACGAAAAACAATAAATAACGAAAATTTTATAGATTTTCGAGTAATGAAAACAGGTAAGCAAAGCAACAAATTCTGTGGTAGCGACATAATTACTTTGTAATTTGCAAAGGTATTGATTTATAAAGTGTATATTTCAATAAAAAGACATTTCACGATTGTTTACATTTATTTATGTAAAAACCTAACCAAAGGGAGTATAGGTATATATGCTGCTCCGTTTCTTTGAAGTGCCATACCTGTGACATTACTCAAGTTATCGAAAAAGTTTAAAATTATACCTGAACGTAATGATAAAACCCTCAATAGATTTATTTTCCCATAAAGTTTGCTCTGTGTTATAAAATCTCAGCGAACTCAATGTTCGACGGTAACTCAGTTATGTTTATGCGAGAATTACCTTTTACGGATAAAGGGATATCTGATTGAATATGGAATAATATTTCCTTAGAGAAGAGATCTTCCAACGATCGATCGTGGCCTATTCTAACATGTGATTTTTAACCGACTTCCAAAAAAGGCGGAGGTTATCAATTCGTCCCAACCTTTTTTTATCAATGGTCATTGATTATTCGAAGATGCCTGGACTGATTTAAAAATTTATCTTTTGTTTGAAAGCGTGTAGTAGACTGGGATTGAAGTCGGTTTTATTTTTGAAAAATCATATATAAATAGACTATTCCACGTAAAATTTGGATTTATCATCAAGATTTTTTGTAGTATTTGATTTAAGAAACCAATATTTATAGATGGGCTACATATCATTTATTTAAAAATTCACACTTTACATGTGTTTGTATGTATAAATATAAAATAAACTTCAAAATTAATGTACTAATGAAATCTAACGAATGAAATTTCTTGATGAGCTTTAAAAGAGCTGAACGAACAACCATCTTCTTTCAAGTCGGTTAAACAAGTATTCTTTCCTCACTCAGATAAAACTGTCTACCGAATCTCGGCTACTCTGTGAAATCTCGGGTTTAAGTAAGGGATCTCGATAAAGTAGGGAATATAAAACGGTGGTCCCGCATACATTATGCAGCCTATTGTTTTTCTATCAGTATCTCTACTACTGGGTAAAAATGGGGAATTTTGCTGAAATAAGAGAAAGTTTTTAATCTGAAATATAGTATAAAATGTAAAGGAACTTAGAGAACTTATTCTGTGTAAATAGAATATAAGGAATAATGAAATGACCATCCCATGCTGGTCTGGGAGAAACGAAAAAACTTAGAATGTACCAGCTGCTTCTCTTCCCGCGCAGATCGTAAAAGCCGATCGAGGGTGTAGCAAAACGAACGCGTTATTTTGTTGTTTGTCCGTTTGCCACTCTGGATCGAATATCTGAAGGATATTCCACGGTAATAAACGATACAACACGACAATCAGTCAGGAGAATACCATGCATAAGTACTTACCACGTAGCGGCAAATGCTTGATGGCTTCTTCTCGAAGGCGGTTCTTTGATAGAATGTCCTTAGATACGATGGCCGGCCGGCTAATTACGTCACGACGAACACAGTTCTTTAGTCCACACACACACACGCCAATACCTATTAGTCTAGGCACAAAATTAAGTACTAACAAAGCGAAGATATGAATTTTCGATCCGATCAAACGAGAAGTTAAAGACGGTACCGCGTTCAAAACTTTTGATGTGTCGAAGTTCTTCTTTTTGCCACTATGGCGCTAGGATTACGCCGGTTGTACTACGCATGCGCGCGGTCCATTCCGCGCGTTCTCATTGGCTGAATTGTGATGTCGAATCGTTTACATAAATCAAGCTGATTGGACTAAATTGGCAAAGTGCGCGAAATTCAAATATAAGAAAACAAACGCTAAGAACGGAACATTCCGCCCACCAAAATACCAATGGGATTTTTCTAATTAACTGATAGTTGATCCTAAAGATCCTTAAACTTACGATACTAAACTAAAAACTAAAAATGTTTGTAGCGAAATGATTATGCGGATGGCAGAGGACAAAGCTTTACCAAAGGTCTCTTAATCAAGAGGCCCTTGACCGTTTTTACGGTTGCAACCCGAACCACCCCATCAGGGCCGGGATGTAAGGAAACAACTCGCGCGAGCGCCCACTGAAGAGGAGGTCGGTTGTCCTCCTTGATAATAACTACTGAATTTACGCTTAACGTTGGTGAGTCTTTGGTCCATTTGGCCCGCTGAGTTAACCCATGTAAGTACTCATGTTTCCAGCGTTTCCAAAACTGCTGTTGAAAGGATTGAATAAGTTGGAATCTGTTAAGTCGATTGATTTTTACGTCCGTATAGTCGGAATCAGGAACCGCTGTAAGTGGTTCCAGCGTTAAAAAGTGACCGGGCGTGAGAACGTTCAAATCATTAGGGTCGGAGCTTAATGGACATATAGGTCTCGAATTTAAAATAGATTCGATCTGAGTGAAGAGTGTTGTAAGTTCTTCAAACGTTAGAGTCTGATCGCCAACAATACGATATAAATGACTTTTTGCGGCCTTAATTTGAATCTCCCATATTCCTCCGAAATGTGGGCTAGAAGGTGGATTACGTTTAAAAGTAATTTTTTCCATGTGCGAAGCTTGTTCGATACAAGATGCTAGTTGTGCACTTGCACCTACGAAATTAGTGCCGCAGTCTGAATGAATCACATTGCAACGACCGCGACGGGCAACGAAACGACGCAATGCCGCGATGAATCCGTCAGTTGATAACGTCGATACGACCTCGAGGTGCACTGCCTTTGTGCTTAGGCATACGAACAAGCACAGGTAAGCCTTGTCGATTTTCGCACCACGATGATGGCCAAGCTTGATTCGAAATGGCCCGCCAATATCAACGCCGGAGACCGAAAACGCCTTTGCTTGATTTACGCGGAAGGACGGAAGGTCGCTCATAAATGGTTGCAAAGGTTGTGGATGGAGACGATAGCATCTTATGCATTTGGAAAGTTGATGTCGTATAACATGTCTAGCCGCAAGTATCCAAAATTGTTGTAAAATCAGATAATGAGTCGTGTTTAGACCGGGGTGAAAGTTATTTCGATGAATTGATTCAATTACGGCTGCTGTAAGTACACTTTTCTTAGGTAACAATGCAGGATGCTTGTGTTCGAACTCAAGGCCAGAACGAGCGAGCCGCCCGCCCACCCTGAGCACACCCTGATCGTCCAAGAAGGGATTTAATTTACGGAAGTTGCGCGGCAGCTGCTTCCGCTGTGTTAACTTCGAAATAATGTCGGAAAAATAACGATTTTGGAAATGTTTGACGATAATTAACAACGCGTGATGACGCTCAATGTCCGATACGAATAGATGTCCCCTTTGTGAAACGGTATCACGCTTGTTGCAAAACCTACGAACGTAAGCTACAATGCGGCAAATTTTCTCTAATGATGAATATTTTTCGAACAACTGATCAATTATTGACATTTGGCTAGCGATGTCGGGTTTATCTGTAACGAGAGCTACAGAGCGACGCTGTTCGGAAAACACTACATTATTCTTAGAATGATCCTTCGATGTGTCAATTGGCCACTCAGATTGTGGCTGTGATAACCACTCTGGCCCCGCCCACCATAGTATGTTGTGCAATAAGTCATCTGGAAGTAGTCCGCGCGAACAAATATCTGCAGGATTCATGGCAGAGGGAACATGTTTCCAACACTCCGTTGGTACGATATCTTGGATATGGCTGACACGATTTGCAACGAATGTCACCCAACGAGCAGAGGGAGCTCGCAACCAAGCCAAAGTAACGGTTGAATCACACCACAAATAAGTGTCGCAGACTGGTGTTCGCATCGTTTCCCTGACAAATTTGATGAGATCTGCGAGCAACACTGCGCCGCAGAGCTCGAGACGAGGTAGCGATTGCCTTTTCAAGGGAGCTACGCGAGCCTTCGCACAGACGAGAAAAACGCGAATGGAACCATCGGAGCCTATAACACGAAGATAAATGATGGCGCCATACGCTGCCTCGGAGCTGTCGCAGAAGCCATGCAGTTGATACGATTGAGCGCCTTCGGATACAAATTGACGAGGAATTTTTAGGTTTTTAACTTGTGGAAGTTGTTGGGAAAATTTGCTCCATTGAGAAACAATTTCCGGTGGAGGAGTTTCATCCCAAGAAACGCCGAGAATCCAAAGTTTTTGAATTAAGCATTTAGCTTGGATGGTCAAAGGAGACAGGAAACCCAGAGGGTCAAAGATTTTAGCAACCTCACTTAGAATCGTTCGCTTGGTACACGGCTGATTAGACGGATTAACGTTAAAAACAAACGAATCTGAAGCAGGCTCCCATTTAAGGCCCAAAACCTTGATGGTTGCATCTTCAGCTTCGGTAAAGGTTATAGCCTCTGACAGACACGCCTCTGGGGGAAGGTCATTGAGAAGCTCGGGTCGATTGCTAGCCCATTTTCGTAACTCGAACGAGCCACGAGCAAGAAGGGCAATGATTTGCGTTTTTATTTCACGAGCGTCCTCCAGCGAAGGACTTCCGGTAACGACATCGTCGACATATATGTCAGATGTCAAGACGACTTTAGCTTTAGGGTACTTGTGCCCCTCCTCGTTAGCTAGTTGCTGTAAAGTTCGGCATGCCAGGAAGGGAGCTGAAGACACGCCGTACGTCACGGTGTTTAAAACGTATTCCTGAAGCGGGTCATCTGGGTGAGCTCGCCAGAGAATGCGCTGATAATCACGATGACGAGGAGCTACGTTGATTTGACGGTACATTTGGCGCACGTCGGCCATGAAGACAACTTGATGCTCACGAAAATGAAGAAGAATCTCCACAATATTCGATTGTAATTTCGATCCTGTCAGCAATGTGTCGTTTAGCGATTTGGAATTGGCATCCTTTGCCGAAGCGTCGAAGACGACGCGAAGTTTCGTTGTGGCGCTGTCAGGACGTAGAATACAATGATGCGGTATGTAGTATTTGCCTTGACCCATTTCTTTGGCAGGTACCACGGTCATGTGACCACTTTCGACATAGTCAGACATGAACTCAACGTATTGTTGCTTTAGATTTTGATCACGAGATAAACGCCTCTCAATAGCATGAAAGCGTCGTAAGGCAATCGCTCGAGAACCTTCAAAGACTGGCTCCTCATTTTCTTTGAAAGGAAGACAAACGACATATCTGCCTGTCTCGTCACGGTAGTGGTGGTTGATAAAACTGTTTTCACAGAATTGATCATCTGGGGTCAATCGGAAAGATTGTGGAACGTTATCGATTTCCCAGAAACGTTGAACGATATTATTCAAGCTTTTGTCTACAGTAGGAGGTGCTACTCCTAGTAAACAGGAAGAAGCGAGTCGAGACTTCCCAAGAAGAAGCCAGCCGAAAACTGAATTAAAGGCTCGCGGTTGAGAGGAATTGCCTTTGAGACGTTGTTCGAGAAGTGACTCTGCAAAAACATCAGCGCCTAACAAGACGTCGATCGGGCCAGGGATGTCAAAACCAGGATCTGCTAGCGGTAATGTCTTGAGCTTATCCCATCCTTTCGTGTTGAGTTTTGCTATCGGTTGATCTCCACAAATGCTTGGTATGACCAGCATATCTAGACGAAATCTGACGTTACGATTACTACCAACATCACATGTGACAACACCACTAACAGATGCTGGATTGCCACCTAGGCCATGAACGTTAGTACAGCCTTCTCTAGGCCTTAGGTTCAGCCGTTGAGCCGCTTGGGTTGTGAGAAAATTATTCTGACTCCCGGTATCAAACAACGCGCGAAATGTATGAAATTCGCCCGATGCGTCACGAATTTGAATGAGAGCAGTGGCTAGTAAAACGGTTGTATTTAATGCTGAGTTAGACTGCGTTACGGATTCTTTAGCGACCAAAGCTACTGAATTTGGCGTATCAGCAACCTGGCTTGGCTTGCTAGCCGCTTGCTCTCGATGTAACAGAGTGTGGTGTTTACGTTTACATTTTTGACACGTAAATATCGATGTGCAGTCTCGCATTGAGTGAGATGCGTTAAGGCAGTTATAGCACCATCTCTTGTCACTGACTACAGCCATACGCTCATCTATCGATTTAGTTAAAAAATCTTTACAGGCTGATATGTGATGTGCTTCACCACAATAAGTACATTTACGATTGAACTTCGGGGCGGTCGTATTGCTGTTTGGCTTCGCTTCTTGTTTGTCGCCAACCTTATTAGGATTACTTGCGGCGGGAGCGACGAGGGAATGCGTAAAGTTTTGTCGCTTCGTTTTTTGTGCAGATCCTGATGCCTCCTTTGAGGCGTTAGCGCTTTTATTAGTGACTGCGGCAGTAAAGTGAGTATCACGTATTAATGCTTCACCTTTCGAATGTAAAAATGCCCTTAAATGTTTATATTGTGGAAGTTCGACGTCTGTATGTTTCTCCTCAAATTCGCGTCTCAGGATTGTATCCAGTTTAGCAAGAATGTGATAGCAAATAATGAAGTCCCAATGCTCAGTTGGTAATTTTAATGTTTTTAATATCGTTAAATTTTCATCAATCATGTCTAAAGCGCGTCTGAAATCCTGAGCGTTTGTAGTTTTAAAATTGACATTTAAAATATCATGCCAGCACGTAAAGGCTAGTTCGCGTTTGTCCTCATAACGTGACTTGAGAGCGTTGTATGCGCTTAAATAATGCTCGCTTGCAATAGGGAATGTTCTAATTAATGATAGTGCATCACCGCGCAACACTGACACCAAATAATGAAACTTCTCAATATCACTTAATAAGGGAGAATCGTGAATCAACGCATCATAAGTTGCAATAAACTCGGGCCATTCCTTGATAGCACTTGCAAAAGTTGGCAACGTAATTTTCGGTAATCGCATGTTACCGCCATGCAACCCGGTTAATGAATCACGCTTAGAATTATTTAACTTTTGAGACGACGAACACGACTGGAGTTTAAGTTGGATGGCTGAAACTTGGAAATACATGTCATCAAAATGTTCTTGAATTTCATTATCATGTTCAGCATCATCATCCTTCAGAAGATCCAAAATAATAAAGTGAGCTTCTTGAAAACTATTCGCGATATTTTTTATTTCCTGACAATACGACAGAAATAACTCGATTTGCGATTCATCGGTAGCGACTAAGTTTCCTATTTCCAAAGCCTTTGAAATACGATTGTAAGCTATCGTTCGTTTACGTCGCAAACTCGGCAAATTATCAACTGAGTAAGTATGCTCGGTGCATTTTTTAGGTACGACTTTAGACTTTCGCCTTGTTAAATAAGACATGATGAACCCAAATTAAACGTTAACTAATGAATATATAATATTTTGCCAAGTAGGTACTTGCTGATGACAACAAACAATACCACCCTCGAATGATCAGTTACCTACTTCTGCACGTTGGCAATGATCACCCGATAACGCGTAGGTAAGTAAGTACGTGCGGTATCAGTTCGCGCTAGCGTCGATGTATCGTATAACACGACAACAATAAAACTCACCACCTCTAGTCCACAATGTCGGTAGGAAATAAACAATACGAATTGTTTTGAATCGAAAGTAGATACTTAAAAGTTGTTGATATAAAGTTTCGATTGTAAGAAACGTAAGTTTTTTATATCGTACTAAAGTCGCGAATTTAAATCTGTTAACGGTACAAAAACGTACGAAATCACGGAATTCGATATAAGTTTTTTTTATGATATGCGGTAAAAGTCGGTAAACGTTACGATACGATGCTATCTGAATTTTAACAAATGAAAATTTCAAATAGGTAAATGAAATGTCGAGTGATCGAAATAAAGTAGTCGAGTAATGCGCTACGTTATTGCCCAGAATTATGATGAGATATATTTTGCAATATAGTTGATTGCAAACGGTAAACGATGAATAATAATGTGACAACAGCAGGCATGAAACGACTTGATATCCGCTTTTTACAATTTAAGTAAAATCAGAACGCCATTTTGTAAGTATTGGTTTGGTTATGATGTGGTAGGTATTCAGCGGAACAGATGGAACAAAGACGTGAATTTCTATGTAGGTAATTATGCGAAATGATTAGGTAGGTACGTTACTTTAGTTTTATCGATATTCAATGCATAAATTACTAAATAGAATTGGTAATTGGTGGGCCGACTGTAAGTAGGTATCTAAGGTCCCGGGTTTTCGGCACCATAAAGATGTAGCAAAACGAACGCGTTATTTTGTTGTTTGTCCGTTTGCCACTCTGGATCGAATATCTGAAGGATATTCCACGGTAATAAACGATACAACACGACAATCAGTCAGGAGAATACCATGCATAAGTACTTACCACGTAGCGGCAAATGCTTGATGGCTTCTTCTCGAAGGCGGTTCTTTGATAGAATGTCCTTAGATACGATGGCCGGCCGGCTAATTACGTCACGACGAACACAGTTCTTTAGTCCACACACACACACGCCAATACCTATTAGTCTAGGCACAAAATTAAGTACTAACAAAGCGAAGATATGAATTTTCGATCCGATCAAACGAGAAGTTAAAGACGGTACCGCGTTCAAAACTTTTGATGTGTCGAAGTTCTTCTTTTTGCCACTATGGCGCTAGGATTACGCCGGTTGTACTACGCATGCGCGCGGTCCATTCCGCGCGTTCTCATTGGCTGAATTGTGATGTCGAATCGTTTACATAAATCAAGCTGATTGGACTAAATTGGCAAAGTGCGCGAAATTCAAATATAAGAAAACAAACGCTAAGAACGGAACAGAGGGCATGGGCAAAAATGCGAATCATTTTAACAGGCGATGCGGCTAGCAACCCGTCACTGTATTGATTGCTTTTCCATCTTCTCGCCCACCATGACGCTAAAAGTGGCTTTTGAGTCTTGCGGCCCTAGGCTCTGCATAGAGCCGCAAGACCCAAAATGCTCTGTCTGCCCCATTAGGGATAAAGACGTGATAGTATGTAATGAAATGACATTCACAGTAACAGCTGTTTGCGTTATTGACGCCATATTTGTTTTAGTGCGCTACTTCACCGCTGTAAAAAAAAAACTAAACCAAATTTGTTTGGCTGAGTCTTCGTCAGTCATATTCAAAGGGCTGACTTTCAATTCGCCAAGTTGTTAATAGAGTGATTCTAGACCAATGAACGATCGGCTTAGGCATCCAAATGCGGTCATCAGGGAACGGCCTAGGCGTTCAGTTAACTGGCTAATTTTACCAGATGGTTGCGACATATAGATAACCCGCAGCGATGAATCATCTGTTTATGCAAGTTAAGATAAGAAATTAGTTTACGACATTGATTCTGTTGTCACTAAAATTTAGACCGTTTCTCTGGGAAGATGGTAACGATAAGCCACGTTGATGATTGATTCTGAAGTATAGCTATTAAGAGTAAAGAATTGTAAATAATAAGTGAATTAAAGCTAGTCGGCCGAATACAAAGAGTCCAGTAAGTGTAGTGGTAAAAATAGTCTACGGACGCAAACTCGACTACTCTGTAAAATCTCGGTGTATTAGGTAAGGGATCTCGATTAAGTAGAGAAAATAAAACGGTGGTCGCGCATACATTATACAGCCTATTGTATTTGTATCAGTATCTCTACTTCTATATATTTTTATATAGAAGTAGAGATTACACTGATTAAGCTATCCCCAAAGTAAGTTTGAGGTTTGTGTTATAGACTGCTAACTCAACAATACTATAATAACAAATACATATATAGATAAACATTCAAGACTAAGGACAGTTTGAAAAAGGCCATTTTACAATTTGCCCTGACCGGGGATCGAACCCGGAACCTCTGGGTGGCGGACTAGCATGGTGACCACACCACGGAGGTCGTTCTTGAGGACTACTTACGTACTAGAGTAGATGCCACATATCACAGTTTTGTTCCGTTCATCATAAGCTATCACTGTTCACCTCACATTAGTCGCTTGCTTGCATTTACGCGCCTAGTACACACCACAGTTGATAAAAGAAAACACTGTTACCATAATCAAGATGCCTTGGGTGTGTGTTAAAGTCATAGACATAGAATTTTTAAATCTGTGGTTAAAGTACTGTAAGAATGATTCAAAGAACATACTATAGTGTAAAGAAATAACTTTAAAAAAAAAAAAAAAAAAAAATTTTCACGTTACTAAGACCCATATTTACAAATACACCATGTCAATCGCTCTTACAATCTATTATTACAATTAAGAATTCGTTAAACACAATAAATTACAATAATTTATATCGGTATGTAAGTAACCAAATTTTAAAATTAAATACATGTGGTAAAATTCCCGCCGCCATATATACCCGTTCAAAAATAGAACAGAGGCCAATGTTTGAGACATAGACATAATTTTTTTTTTTTACTAAGATAGCTGGTCTATATAATCTATGTCAATACATGACGTTCACAGCTTGATATATCCCAAGGATTTCAATATAAAGTTTTTAGGAACTTTATATTGAAATCCTTGGGATTTAGTTAGGTTCTTGTTTTGTCTTTTACGTTTAGACGTAAAAGACAAAACAAGAACCTAACTAAATCCTTCTAATCGTGATACAATAACAGCAACCGAGAGCACGCTCGAATGAGCGACATTATATAGTGTTTTTAGGGTTCCGTACTCAGAGAGTAAAAACGGGACCCTATCACATAGACTGTCTCCGTCTGTCCGTCAGTATGTCCGTCTGTCACCAGGCTCTATCTCATGAACCGTGATAGCTAGAGAGTTGAAATTGTCACAGTTGATGTATTTCTGATGCCGCTATAATAACAAATACTAAACACAGAATAAAATAAATACTTATTCAAGTGAGGCTCGCATACAATATACGTGTTTTTATATAGATAGTGGCACGAAACTGTTTGTGCGCGAGTCCGACCACACTTGGCCGGTTATTTAACAAGATATATGGGCGAAAAGCATAACTCTTCCTTCAGTCCGGTAAAAAGTGAGCAGAAATAGAGAAAGGTGACCTCAGCCGGTTTTTCCTTGCATTATGTATACTTCAAGTGCACTCTAAAGCACTGCGGTAAGCCGTGTCGACGACTGACTCCAGATATAAAATAGCTAAAGCATGTAAGACAGCATATGATATGTGAATTGATGCACAGGTTACTTTTATATGTTGAATTTTCTGTTTATTCTTAAATTTATAAATTATAATAATTTTGATTGCCGAATAAAGCTTGTAATTCTTTCTTATTTCACCGACATGCTGTAGGTATTGAGTTTCTGGTAGGATATTTTTAAAAACTATTATTTTTTCTTTATAAGGTTTTTTTTTTAATTGTTAATATCAATCGTGTTGGTCAAAAACTAAAACTCACACAAAAAACAAGAACTTAAAGGCCGGCTAGTTTTTTATTGCAATGTTGGACAGCAATGCTTATCTAGTAGACTTAGATATAGACCAGTCCTTTGGTCACTTCGATGGGTTTTCTTGAGGTATAATAAAAAAAATATGATTGTTCTGTCCCGATGTCACCACGTTCTACTAGTAAACAATAGGGTAGTATCCAGGGTATTTTGTACTAATAAGAGATTATAACATTACAAAATAATGTCACTGGTCGTTGATCATATCCATTTTCACCGTGATTTTAGATTTTTTTTAAGTCTTTATTTATTATGGAGCTTTTGTCTTAAGACATGTCAGCTCCATCGAGACAAAACTTTAATTTACTTACATATTAACCTTATATAAATTAAACAACCATTTTAGATTTAATAATGCAGAAACACTGATAATAGGAACGATATTTGACTTCAAGATTAAAATTGAAAAGTATCTGATTTGACTTGTTGTCATTTAGCGGATTATCAAGTGATACAAATATCCAAAGATAAGTAAATTATTTTTTACTTTGAGTAAAAAGTTTCTAATTTGACCATGAAATTAGAAGGATTTGATTTTTTGGAAACTAGCGGATTCCATAAATTCAAGGATATCCGAAACGACTGTGTATTTTGAAACCCAAATACCTACGATGCGAATTTCGGAACAGCGTGATTTGCATGAGGCGACAGGACATACGTACAGTCGAGGACCCAATTATCTGACCACCTTTATTACCTTTTGCTTTTGAGAAACATCGCACAGCTATAAACCAAATCATTTTAAAGAAATATAATCCTTAGCCGCAAAAATACGGTATATTTTTCATTAACAGTTCAACTATGCAAGTATAAAATTGTAAACTATACCTTCTTATAGACAAACTTAATAGTAATAAGTGATTAGTAATTTCATCAACGTCGTTCATGAAGCAGTGGTCTTGCGGTCATGGGTGTAGACTGTAGTCTAAACATCGCAATCCGAATCATCATGGTTCGACCCCGCTAAAATGCTTTGAGTTTTTATTTGGAAGTATTGTTTTCTGCTTCCAACAAATAGTTTTACTTTTGAGTTTGGAATACAAATAATACTATGAACTACTGTATGCTTAACATATTATCTTTGGCTTACTTAGAAAAGTCAAGTGGGTAGATGATAAAAATATGGATTGTCTGATTTAAACGACATTCTGGAGACAGGCCAGTCTACGCTCATTTGCAGTGACTACGGTTGTTAGCTATTTGATTAATATACGAGAATTATTGGAAATGTCGCACCTAACGGATTTTTTGAAAGCGGAGATTATTGTTATATATGAACAATACGAGTCTATAAGTGAAATAGCAAGACGCTTAAATATTTCGGTAAGTGAAATATTTATCTTTTAACTACCTATAGAATGTGATAGTGCAATTGAATTTATATAGAATAATTCAGTGCATAGTGCAATTGATTTTTATAGAATAATTCAGTGCATTATTCCTAGTCGGTTAGTTAAATCTTTGTTCACACACAGAATAGGTGGCTAGACCTGGTTTTAAAATAGTTTTTGCTAACAATAAAACCACTTACTTTTGAGGAAAGAAGTTCATTTTGTTAACCTTATTTTATTTTTGTTCACAGAGAAATACTGTGAAGCTATGGATTAGGCGTTACCAACAAACGGGTGATGTGCAGCGTAATCGCCCCGGACCTGCGCCGGTTATGTTTACCAATGAATCGACGCGTCATCGGGAGATTATTTCTAGGCACTCACAAGACCCATTTGTGACCACCAGATCTACTGCTGCCATTCATGGCGTGTCCATGAAAACGATACGCAAACACTTGCATGCGGAAGGGTTCAAGACATATATACCGGCAAGAAAAATTATACTCACACCCGCCCATCGTAGTGAACGTCTCAGATTTGCGAATGATTATTTGAATTTTGATTGGCATAATAATGTAATTTTTACTGATGAGAAAACATTTAGATCAGACAAAGACGGTCGAAAAATTTTATGGCGAAAATTAGGGGAACGCTATAAAGAAATTAATATGCTGCCGAACAGAATGAGCGGTAGAATAACACTGGGATACTGGGGTTGGATGTCTTCAATGGGTCCAGGTGAATTGGTTGAAGTCGGTGGTCGTTTTAACAACCAGTCTTATTTAGAGGTGTTACGCGATGTTATGTTACCATCCGTGCGCATAGCTTATCCGGACGAACACATTTATTTTGTTCAGGACAACTGTGCCGTGCATCGAGCTGGTATTGTGCGTGACTGGCTC
The DNA here is from genome assembly GCA_963555685.1 of Acrobasis consociella. Classification (NCBI taxonomy): domain Eukaryota; kingdom Metazoa; phylum Arthropoda; class Insecta; order Lepidoptera; family Pyralidae; genus Acrobasis; species Acrobasis consociella. The sequence continues at coordinate 8,245,583 of OY743127.1, forward strand.
GCGTCACAGGTCAATATGACAGTTATTGAGTGGCCGTCGAAAAGTCCCGATTTAAATCCTATAGAAAATCTATGGGGCCAAATGATACTTAACTGGGACTCATCTCAAGTTAAAACTAAAACTAATTTAGATGAATTGGTGATGTCTACGTGGGAATCAATGCGGGGAGGAGATTTGTGTTGGTCGATGGTAACCGATATGAAAAATCGCTTACAACAAGTAAAAGATTGTGAAGGAGGGCCGCTTAAGTATTGAGCTAGGTTTTTTTAGTGGCGCAAATTATCTGTAATTAATTTGTTTCAGCTAGGTCTATGTAATGTGTAAGTGATGTTATTGTTACTAAATGTAACAAGTATATTCACTTTACTACAAATTAAGTCCGTATCAACTTTAACTAGGTTAATTACATTTCAGTTACAGGACTTGTTATGTCTACGTAAATAAATAATAAAAATACTTTATTTTGTAATTTATCCTAACCGATATAATATTGTCTAATATAGTTAGAAGTTAAATCAATATATCGTTGTGAATGTTAATGTTGCTTTATATTATTACCATAAACATAAATCTTCTAAGAATTGTTATTTTAATAAAACATATTTATTTCGAGCAGTCTCACCTGAATCGGCGGCGATAGGCAGGCACATTGAGTGAATATCATAATATCTATTTAGAAGCTTTTATTTCTGAATATAATAGACTACTTCATTAAAATAGCACAGTGATTTCGAGTATTGAATACCTATCTAGTCTGTAACAAATTATTGTTTTATATTTTAGATATGTTTTTATAAATGATAGTGATATTTACTTAAATAAATACTGATTATTTTATCAATCCTTCACTTTTTTATTTACAATAATTTCACAAGAATTACCTGGTTATTTTATACTAAGGTAAAGTGGGTGCGTAAGTGGTGCTTCTATTTGAATTATTTTTTTGATCAAACTTTATACCTAAATAAATACCTAATTAAAAATTGCAAAAGTGCTAGTGAAGTAGTATAAAAAGGACTACCAATACTTTCAAAGGTTATTCATAAAATAGAAAACAGTTATATCTGTGCAATCGACTATTTTTTTTTTAAATAACGCCACATTTACGATTAAGAAAATTATTGCCTATGAGGGCGCCACTTACGCACCCAATTAACTTTAATAGTAAGTAACTAATAATAAAATTACCTCATGCTTAATTTATTATATTTTGCATTATTCATACGAAAAAAAAGAAAATTTTTAAGGAAAAATAGTGGTTTTTAAACTTCCATATCCAGTCTTTCACTAGGTTCGAACACGCGACTGGATAACCTTACCTTTCTATAACAACCTTATGGTTAAGAGTCCGGCGACCCTAGACTTCTCCATACAAACGTAGTACACGTTTAATTTTGAAACCACATGTCAGATTCCGGTAAAAATTGGTAATTGTAAAGAAATTGCAATTATCTAGGGTTATATTGGGTTTCCTATAGTAAAATTATGAACTGGAAAGAAAATATAACGATTTAGAAGTTTCCCATACTAATGGTCAAAAATGATATAAAACACTATATTCTATTTCAAGTTCATATTTTTACCGTCGGAAACTTAATATAAACCTAGATAATTGCAATATCTTTGAAATTACAAAATTTTGCCCAAATCGGACATGTCGTTTTGAAATAAAACGTAGACTACGTTTGTATGGAAAGTTGTATTTTGGTCTAGGTCCGCCGGACCCTTAACCACTGAGCTACAGCTACGCTGACATATGTGATGAATATATGCTAAGCATTTCAAAGGAAATAGATGAACCGTAATAATAACAATAACTTACAATGTGCTATTAAACAAAATCTTTCTTTATGCTTTATTAAGCATGTTATTACATAAGATACTATTTCGAATAGAATACGTTTGAATATGCTATAGCTATAGTTAAAAAATGTTAGAACTCAATGAATAAAGAATATCTCACCTTATGCTTAGTGTCTTAAGATATTATTTCGTAAAATGAATTAACTAAACCTATTTGCAAAGTTGCTCAGAAGCAAAAAGTCAATAGGTGGTCAGGTATCTTATGCCGTAGCTGTACATCCTACAAAAATGCCAAATAAAGTCTCCACCGTGTTCCTGCTTTTTAGGGAAAAAAAATCAAGGATTTCAATTCCCAGGGTCGAAAATAGAAACTGTTTCACAAGCCGTCATAGTGTCGGAGCTAACGACGAAAACATTTGCTTGTTACAAACCAAGTTGGAAAACATTGTTTTGATTGTCGAGTGTATTTAAATGAAAGTTTAAGGCTTCTGTTGGAAATCAGTTGTCCATAATATAACTAGATTACCTATATTGGAAGTATTAGAAATAACAAAACGTTGGTAATGAAATTGAATTTATTGAATTTGTTGGTAATCACTTATTAGCGAGCGATCTTATATATTATTTTTAACTTACTGAATTTGAAATATACATAATACTTTTGGGTGATAATCGACATCTAAATCTGATATTAAAATATATAATAGTGACATGCTATCTATTTTTGTAACTAGCCTTCTGGATTTGACTTAGGTCAAAGCTCTGTTAAATGAATAGGTTATTACTATTGTTCACGTGAAATTGATAACCATTGATTTAAAAAAATGTTCTAGTCATACGACAGGATTTTTTCTTTATAAAAAAGTAAAGTCTTAACTTGACTTTAACTTAAAGGAAACTTGTAGAAGTATTTACAAAACTGAAAGTAAATAAATCTTTAAAAAAGTTATAAAATATTTCAATTACGTTTGACGTTAGAGATTATTTCCCAATGCTTATAAAACTAAGTTTCCTATAGTTTAGTACTAAGCTTTATTGAACAACTATTGGCTAACTGAAATTGCGGTCGAATAGTCGAATATAAACTAAGATAGATAGTTATAGATTTAGAAGTCTTTACAGTAAGAAAGTTAGGTTAACTAAAAACGGTCAATACTCATACATATATTAGGTTACTAAAAAGCTTAACTTTCTATTCGTGATTATTCTTACAACTCCTTTTTGGCAAACCTTGACCTAGTCTAAACAAGGTATTTTTTACTTAATTGTTCGTTCGTTCGTTAATTTCTGTCCAAAGACAGAGTTATTCGCACAAGTGAAGAACAAATTCTGTGATGCGTTTAGTTGCTCGAAAAATCTGACACACGTGTAAACTATTAACACACTCGATAAGAAGAAGAACAAATTTCAATTTTCTTTAACGTACGTCGTCAGCAATACTTACTTTTAATGCACCTACATAATCGCCCCGCTTGTCTGACCTACATATTAAAAAAATCATACAGTTGACAACTTTACATTTTGGTACTTGGACTAGACAGAAAAATCTGATATTTATTTACTATAAATAGAATTGTTATTCCTAACACTAGAAAAATTTCAGACGTTTTATTAATTTTCATCCCTTCCCCGTTTAGCAATAGAATTTTAAAACATCGTAATCTATCCGTAAAATAACCATTTTATGTTGATGGCAGATTAAGGTAGCAATTATCTGTTTTACAACCTTTTCCCGAATATTGAATCGTTTTCTTCTCGGCAGCCATCTTAGAAACGACCCATTTACTAATTTCTCTAAGTAATCTTTATTTAATTACTGATTGTTTTCTTTTTGAGGTTCCTATTTTAACTTGGTTTGTGTAATTTTATTAAAAGGTGATGATGTTTTTTTTTTAAACCAGAGCTTATGAAATTTGTTTTGCCATTATTATTTGTAATATTTAGTAGAGACTTATAATCTTGATTCATAATTCATTCAAGGTGGAAGAGACATACCCATAATACTAAGAACAATATAGTATAATGAAATTAAAATAATAGTAAAACAAAATCCATTTCAAAGTGATCAGCCGCCCGGGCAATTTGTATGGTAATGTCGATTTTTTTGAGAGGAGCTCCTGCAGTGGAGTCAAAAAGACCTGATGATGATGATAATATCAAAGTGTTAAACTTGAAATAAAACGCATGAAATTTTTAATATCGCCCGAATTACTTTACAAATTGGTTCTCAACGAGGACAATTTAAGCGATAAATTATATCTCGTAATCACGTTAGCTCACGTCCATTTATGATCGCTCGCTGAATTGCAATTAATCTGGAAAATTCTAGAACAATTGCTGCCAGCGAAGACTTATTGACGAGTTATTAGATAGTGTCTCAATAGATGCGTGAAACTTTATTTAAGTACTTATTCTACGAAAACAAATTACTACTACTAACGAGGTTTTTGCTTAAAAAATGGATTTATTACACCTCATATTAATGTAAGTAAAAAAATTACATTATCATCATCAGTTCTTTTTGTCTCCACTGCAGGCGCACGACCACTCTGTATTACCAGAGCCATACTTGGCCAGAGTAGCCAGAGGACTCGGCCTACACTCTTCTCGCTGGCCAGACGGGTTGGAGAGGTCTCATAATTTAAATAATTTCTACACATCACAAAAAAAGTTTTTAGCTATTAGGTAGCAATTTACAAAATATTGTACGAGTATTTTTTTTAAATTTCGAAATGAGAATAAACAAATCGTTTCTGTGACTTTCACTTATCTAAAGTTAATGTTTATTAAAAAAATACATAAATACATAAAATAAATAAATATATAGGGATAAATTACACTGATTGAGTTAGCCCCAAAGTAAGTTCGAGACTGTGTTATGGGATACTAACTCAACGATACTATATTATATAACAATATATATAATATATATAGATAAACATCCAAGACCCAGGACAATTTGAAAAATTTCAACCCGGGTGGCGGACTGGCATGATGACCACTACGCCACGGAGGTCGTTGCGTCTTCGCGAGGAGGAGGAGGACATACCTACAGACTTAAAGGTGTATCGCATGATAGTTGCTTCAAACACCACTAACACATTTTTTTAATAATTAATAAACACAATTTTTTATTTATTCAATTCATGTAAAATAATCTACAAAGCAAAGAATGTCCTACTTAAAATGTCTACAACATTGAAAATTGATAAAATATTCTAGGAAGGCGTAAAAACTGTGTTTACGCTCGGGATAAGGGCTACCGATACGGGCCGAGAGGCTTAGAATATAGAACCCGAGAGGCTGAGGTGGGATTATTTGTTTGCATTATTCGACCACAAGGAATACAAACTTTGAATTTGTATTTATTTATTTTTTTACAGTATTTTCATTTTAAAACCGTATTTTATAAAAACTAAGGTGAGGTAACATTTATCAAATTATAATTACCATGACGCTAAGATGTTTTTTCTATTGAAACATAGATCGTCATCATCATCATCATCACTTCAGCCGCATAACGTCCACCGCTCAAATAAAGATTTCCAAAATGACCGATCAAGAGCGGCCTGCTTAAATCAGTTGATCGGTAAGCTTGTATAGGAGGTCAAAAAATATTATTTCGTATTTCGCTGAAATATGTTGTTCAATTTCATAGTAAGAATGTGCCTTTTATAATATAGTTTCAGTACAGGTATTTAGCATCTCATTAAGCCCAAGTCATCCACACCTGCACGCGGTGCGCCCTGCTACAAATCAACGAGGCTCTGACGACCCACCAACATGCACTGGACCAGCGCGGTGGGCTTAAGGTCCAAACCCCCTTTTTGATGAGATGGCATGATGACATCGAGAAGATGGCGGGATGACATCGAGAAGATGGCGGGATGACATCGAGAAGATGGCGGGATGACATCGAGAATTTCTTAAGTGGATGGCAGCAAATTGCTCGGGATAGAGATAGATGGAGAGGAAAAGGGGAGGCCTTTGCCCAGCAGTGGGACACAACATCGGGCTGATAAAAAAATAAAAAAATAGGTATTTAGCATTCTTATGTAAATCATATTTTTAATTAATCTTTATATTAAAACTTAAAGTGCTCCAAGACATATAAAACTGGATGGAATTACGTAGTTTCATACAGAGTGACGTAGTAGTACCTACAAAGAGGGTCGTGCTCCTGCAGTGGAGACTAAAACACCTGATGATGATGATGATACAGAGTTCCGATGGCCGCCTCCCGGCTCCATCATCAGGTCAGCTCCATGTCATCACAATATTCCATTGTCAAGCGATATATACATATGCGTGCTAAATTTCAGCTCAATCAGAAACTGGGAAGTGGTCAAATTTAATTTTCAAGATTTGATTACAGACAGACAACGGGACAGGTGACACTAAATAAAAGCTTATTAACATGATATTGCATATAATGTAGGTACTAAAGGTATATTTAGATACTCACATGAAAGAAATGGATAGCTAAGATTTAGCTTAGTCATTTATTATATTTAGTTTATTATTCTTAAATAAAATATCTAAGCAAGTATCTTGACTAAAGACACTATTTATTAACTAGTACCACAGATTACTCATAAGTTACCTAGTACAAGTACTATTTTTAGTAATAGCTTTTATTTATATAATAGCTATGAGTTAAATTTAATTTTTGCTAAATGATTTCGATATTTAAAACGAATTGTCCTGTAAAAATAAATAGGAGGTGAAGGCAAACCTCGTTCCAATTTTTTTATAATATGCGGTTTAATACTACTTAGTACAAACAGTACAAAAACTCCACATTAAAGTCTATATATGTAAATTAACAATTATTATTACATACATTCTAAATTGTTTTACAATGTCAACATTCATAACAAGAGGTGCCTTGTAGAAATCTATTGAAATAGCCATTCTTTGACTTGTATTTATACTTACTTGTACTTATTATTGACACCAAAAACTTGTATTTATTTATTGTGGTAGCGGGAGTCAAATTTATTGTTGTGTATAATTAATTTGTGGTATCGTAGGAGGCGACTTAGGAATAACAAGCTAAATAAAGCTTAAAAATATCTATGATAATTTTTCAAACCGTCTGGTCTGTGTGGAGATTGTAGGCCAAATCCTCTGGCTGATCTGGCCAAATATGGCTCTGGCAGTACAGAGACGGTCGTGCTCCTGCAGTGGAAACTAAAAAAGACCTGATGACGATACTAAAAATGTTTATATTTGTTAAGATATTAATGATTTTTAAATCGTGTTACATTAAAATAATTCTGATCACGTTTAAAAGGTCACGATTCAAATTAAACACGTAGCTGTACAATAATTTAGAGTTCTTAATTTCATTGTAAACTTTAAATATATATTAACAATTGATTGCCAGGCATTTTGTATCTGTATAAAGGTTATATAGTAGTTTAGATTTGATTAAGCCTACTTACTTGTTTGTTCATGTACATTGCGTTTTATTTATACAGATCATATTAAGATTGTTTAAAACAAAATAGGCTATGTTTATCAAAGTGTTCGCAAAATTAATGTTTAATTTATACCTTTAGGTATTTTTTCTATAAATACAACTAAGAATAAAGAAAGAAACTCCCATGCTGGTCTGGGAGAAATGAAAAAAAAAAACTTAGAATGTACCAGCTGCTTCTCTTCCCACGCAGATCGTAAAAGCCGATCGAGGGGATGGGCAAAAATGCAAATCATGTTAACAGGCGATGCGGCTAGCAACCCATCACTGTATTGAATGCTTTTCGATCTTCTCGCCCACCATGACGCTAAAAGTGGCTTTTGGGTCTTGCGGCCCTGGGCTCTGCATAGTACCCCAAGACCCAAAATGCTCTGTCTGCCCCATTAGGGATAGAGACGTGATAGTATGTATGTAAAACTAAGAATAAAGGACAAATCACACAAATTGAGCTAGCCCCAATGTAAGTTCGAGACTTGTGTTGTGGGATACTAACTCAACGATACTATATTTTATAACAAATACCAGAACTATTATGTATTCTGTGCAAATACATACAATATATGAACTAATCCTACAAAAAATCACGATTCATAGAATATGGTCCATGGATTTTGTTTATAAGTAGATTACAATTAACAAAATAATTAAACCGATTAGAAAACTAACAGAAATTGAACTTCATCATTTCAGCCGCATAACGTAGGCTTCTCCCATGGATTTCCAAAATGACCGATCTAGAGCGGCGATGCAATTCAGTTCATCGCGCTTTGTCCCGCCCACTACAATTTCAACCAGATAATCCGGTGGGTTATGTCAGTGACTTTAGTTCTCCGAAATAAACACCGAGCATAGCCCTCTCCATAGCGCGTTGAACGACCTTTGTGCCTTCATAAGAGACCCGTAAATAGTAAAGGACCACGTTTCAGAGCCATAAGTCATCGCTGGTAACACATATTGGTCGTAGGCTTTAGTTTTAAGGAAATTTAACTGAATTATGACCAAATCAACTTAAAAGCCCCGTCAAATTGCTGCCTCGTAGTAACGTGCCCAGCGAGCTAGCAGCGTTTTATGGTTGGTTGCACTGAATTCAAATATAAACCCTCACAAGTATTGCAAAAGAAAACCTATTGAAACCGGTCCAATTATCACATTACCTACCATTTTACGGATTGTTTTTTGTTTTGTTTTACTTCTTCTTACTTTGCTATGTATATGTATATATACGCTGTTATGTTATTTTTTAAAGTTCCCAACCTACCTTCATCATTTCAGCCGCATAACGTCCACTGCTGGACATAGGCCTCTCCCAAGGATTTCCAAAATTACCGATCTAAAGAGGCTTGCTTCCAGCGACCTTCGTCAAGTCATCAGACCACCTTACCTGCCTTCATTTACACCGATTTTTAGTTTTTTATAAAGCAATAACATATTATTTTATATACCATAACTAATATTGACCTGAAAGTGTCTACCGAGATCGATACTTCAAACTTGCTGTGAATGGGAGTACACTCACCTGCAAAATACTCAAACAATTCTTCCCTCGCTCCCCTCTTATTGCGGTGAAATAGAGTATGTTTTAAAGTCGTCGTGTTAGGAGTAACGTGTGTGTGCCCGTACCTTTCCCCAGTCCGCTCTGGTGGAAACGCTTTCCATGCCAATGGGTTTTCTCGCCCAACACACAGCTTTGAACTTATTTTCCACTCTGGAAATTTGTTTTCTTTCTCTATATTCGTTGTGAACGCGTGTCCGATATTCAATGATATATAGTCACTATATTATTGTGGGTAAAAACCTGTTGAATGCCAAAAACATCTAGTAGACGTACCTGCATTCGCTCAAGTGGTTTGTTACTTTGCTAGCGGCCTGACAAAGGTGGCGCGTCTCCATCATTTTTTTTTTTTTATTCTGTTTATTAGAAATACAAACAGATTACAACCAATACATGTTTCAAAGTAACAATGTTATAAATATTATACATTTTGATGTAGGTTGTACTCCAATTTTATGTGTTTACAGTTGCGTCATTAGCATTTTAAAAATCTTCTTATTTTAAATACCTACATGAAAAAGTATTACTTAATAGTAGATTGTGCTACAAGGGGTAAACGAGGGTGCTACTTTGAATCCAAGGCGAAAAGAAGGATCATCATTCAAAGAAGCATCAGAGACACCGTCCGCTCTATTCAATGGCAGAATATGTTTCACCTATATATATAGGTATTGGTGAACCCTCTTTTTGTTTACGTTAATTCGTGAGCATTATCCTCATTATATTATGTATTTACGTTGTTTTATTAATTGCATTATTTAAATGAAATACTCGTATTAAATAAAATTATTTCGATATTTATTTTCATTGAGTTTCCGAAATGTCTTGTAGTATATTCATATTGTAGTAAAAAAGACCATCTGAACAAAAAACAGAAATGAATATTCGTGCAGTCGAATTTTTGGTCATTCAAAAATATACATAGTATTTTTTGCTTGGCTGAATCCGTTTCAAAGTTAAACTCAAGTAAAATTATTTTTATTTACGAAAATTTTCATACCGAAAGCGTATATTACCGATAAATTTGTTAAAAAAAGGCCGGTTTTGTAAAGTTATTCTATCCATGAATATTCTTTTTTATCCTAATTTTAAATAACTAAGGCCAGATTCGACCAAGCTGGAGTAAATTTTTACACTAGAGTAAATAGTAGTTTACTCTAGTGTATGCACTATACTGTAATGTTTTATAATATGTAATTTATATATCTGTTACGTAAGCAATACAATAATAATTAATGAAATATGAAGAGTCTAAGGTATTTAGGAGAGAGATATTTCAAATGAACTAACTAGGTTTCACAAATTCAGAAACTTAGCAAAACTTAAGTTTAAATAGCGATTCAATAAAATTAATAGTCAGTTCGTAATGAAAGCCTTAATATTAGCATTATAAAATTAGGGTGAGATTCCAAAACCCTTTGCCCTTTATAATTGGATAATCTTTTCACACTTGGTAGTCTCGGCTTCAAAATGTTGCGTTTAATTTAATGTTGTACATTTTGCTTCGAGAAATAACAAAAGGGTTGATGATTCTCTTACTTTAATTTGAATAACCTAAATATCTCTTAAAGCCTAAATATCACTCTCTTGAATGCCACGCAGATTTTCGGCTTATTAGCCTAGCGGGCATCGAACGAGCTAAAATATACCTTCCGCCTGAGAAGCGATGGTCTATATTCCTTTATCTCTAGCATTTAATTTTTCAACAATTGTAACCTAAGTCAATGAATAAGCCCTATTTAAGGCAGCTTTGATTTATAACTGATCATCATCATCATTACATCATCAGGGTTTTTTTGTCTTTACTGCAGTAGCACGACCCTCTCTCTACTACTAGAGCTATACTTAGCAAAATCAGCCAGAGAGCTTGGCCTACACTATCCTAGCGTTTATAAGCTTTGATTAGCGTGTATTTTCTAAATCGCCTTCTACGACATCCACGGGAGGACTTGGAGTGGCCCTATTTACCCTGCCGGAAACCACACGGCAACTACTTTTATGTTTTCTGTGGTATTGGTAAGTGTAAGTGTAAGTACAGTTATTTAAAGAACTATACTACCGAGCAGTGGTGTCCCAGTGAGTGCTCAAAATGCTATAACTTGTTTATAGCGGCCCCATACGCTCGGTGTACAACTCGTAAGCCCATTAATGGCCACTTGAGAACTTCGCTATACTGCGGGCCATTAATACAATCACTAAATCTTTTGCTTTTATACAGGGTGTAAATCATTAATTTTGCCATATTCTCAGACGTACTTATACTGATCATGATGAACAACTTTCCCAAAGAGCAGAGGTAGAAATATGAAAAAAAATTGGGGTCCCCATACGAAACTGCTAATCAGCTTATAAATTTAGTACGGGAAGTTTAGTTTAGTTGGTCCATTTGGAACAAATTTTAACCGACTTCCAAAAAAGAAGGAGGTTGTCTATACGTCGCGATCTTTTTTTATTTGTGTTCACCACCACATATGATTATTCGAAGACAACTGGACCGATTTGGAAAATTGTGTTTGAAAGGACTTACTTAACAGGTAGTCCCATATAAATTTAGTAAAGTCTAGCTGGTGCCCGTGACTTTGTCTGCGCAGGATTATCACACAATATCTTTATAAATTATAGCATATGTGTTATTCTGATGTATAAGCTATATTATTGTAAAGTTTCATTAAAATCCATTCAGTAGTTTTTAAGTGAAAGGGTAACAAACATCCATCCATCCATACTTACAAACTTTCGCGTTTATAATATTAACGTAGGATATAATACATACATACATACTATCATGTCTCTATCCCTAATGGGGCAGACAGAGCGTTTTGGGTCTTGCGGTTCTATGCAGAGCCCAGGGCCGCAAGACCCAAAAGCCACTTTTAGCGTCATGGTGGGCGAGAAGATGAAAAAGTAATCAATACAGTGATGGGTTGCTAGCCGCATCGCCTGTTAACATGATTTGCATTTTTGCCCATTCCCTCGGTCGGCTTTTACGATCTGCGTGGGAAGAGAAGTAGCTGGTACATTCTAAGTTTTTTTTTATTTCTCCCAGACCAGCATGGGAGATATAATGAAGGAATGGGTAGGATATAATGAAGATACTTATAGAAGAAACTTCTCGTAAAATAGTAAAGGCATTGTGATAAATAAATAATCATCAAAATTCGAAAACCATTACAACTGGCAAAGCAATCGCGTTACATACATCATCATCTATATTTAAGAGCTAAGCTCTTCGCCGTGGAATATGAATTTCCTTCCATTTGTTTCTCTCGTCCGTAAGCAGCTCAACATGTTTTAAAAAAATATCATATATATTATTAGAATGAGTTAACGTGTTACTCACGTACATAAACGTGTATCTCACGTTAGTTTTAATAAAAAAATTGCATATAACATACTTACAAAAAAGCAGTAGAATGAATGTAGGGACAAAGAAGTTTAAATTTTTTTACCTTTTTAAAGTTGGTTAAAATATAATTTATTTTAGTTGGCATCAACAAAGTCTGTATTTAACTATTCGCGTTTCGCTTTACAGCCATCTTAATTGAGCAAATTGCTCAACTAGTCGGAATAATCGTCGTCTAGATCTTTAATCAAACATTTTGCCGTTCTATTGACTCTACAAGTACTTCAAACTTTGAAACGATATTAAAAATGTCTAGAATTAATATTGCTCAGTGAATGACGTTCATATTTCTTTCAAATTTAATAAAGTTTGAACATCGAATGGATTCGCTAAGTCGGATGATTAGGCTCTGTAAGTTTTATAAAAATTTGTAAAATCAAATTAAACTCGTAGTAAGCCAGTTAGTTTAAAGAGGACACAGAATAGGCGTACTTTTTAAAATTAATTGCTACTATATTATTTTAATTCTTGTATATAAACATCCTATAACTTAAACGAGCAATTCTTGTATATATGATCTCGGAAACGGCTCCAACGATTTTGATGAAACTAAGTATTTAGCGAGTGATGAGGCTGAAAAATCGATCTAGCTTGGTTTCATTTTAATAGAACCTCGCTTTAAACAAGCAATTTTCATATAAATGTAAAATAACCTTTTCTATATAACTGCTTTAGTTTGTAAGAGAACCATACATTTTTCGTTGTATTCCGGTATATATTATTGTTCAAAGTTTTGGACATAAAAAAGGACATTGTATGTATTTATATGTAACAAGTTCTCGGAAATGGCTTGAACGATTTTTTTAACTTAGGTAATCTTTTCCCTTACCTTGTGTATTCATTATTCTTCCGAATAACAATATTTTTCTGTCCTATCATTCATTTTGTCATTTATCATCATTATCATCATCAGGTCTTTTTGTCTCCACTCCAGAAGCATGACCCTCTCTGTACTACCAGAGCAATACTTAGCTAGAGCAGCCAGAGGATTTGGCCTTACACTCTTCTCGCTGGCCAGACGGGTTGGAGAGGTCTCACGTTTATAAGCTTTTTGCATTAGTATTTATATTAGCTAAGTCGCCTTCTACGACATCCACAAGAGAACTTGAAGTAGCCCTATTCTACTCTGCCAGAAACCAAACGCTTATTCATATTGTACTCTCTCCCAAATAAACTGTAGTAAAAAATCTAGATCTATGGATAAAGTATGTATATAACCCACACGCAAGTTTTAACATTTTTCATTTACACGCGACCGAATGAAAAATGCATCGGAAGTGACGTATGTACAGCTAGTGACATATTGCCGGGACGAGCGAGCGCGTGTTGAATACTAATAGAGAAAAGGATTTAGCATCACATTCTTTCATGCTTGTATTAGTGGCCAACGCTAAATATTTGTTCATACGGCAGGGCACAAGACACTGCCACATTTCCTCTCTTGATGTTGCAGACGTCAATGACCCACGGAAACTGGTAAGGGACTTCCAAATGCCTTAATTGGTAACCATTTATCACCAAATGGATCATAGCGTGCCCAGAGCGTGTTCATTGTACTGTACAGACCCGTTCCCGTTCCCGTTCCCGTTCCCGTTCCCGTTCCCGTTCCCGTTCCCGTTCCCGTTCCCGTTCCCGTTCCCGTTCCCGTTCCCGTTCCCGTTCCCGTTCCCGTTCCCGTTCCCGTTCCCGTTCCCGTTCCCGTTCCCGTTCCCGTTCCCGTTCCCGTTCCCGTTCCCGTTCCCGTTCCCGTTCCCGTTCCCGTTCCCGTTCCCGTTCCCGTTCCCGTTCCCGTTCCCGTTCCCGTTCCCGTTCCCGTTCCCGTTCCCGTTCCCGTTCCCGTTCCCGTTCCCGTTCCCGTTCCCGTTCCCGTTCCCGTTCCCGTTCCCGTTTCCGTTTCCGTTTTGACAAATTATTATTCAGGTGAAGTACAAAACCCCGAATTTGAAGAGTTATCACCCAATAACTTCTGAATCCATTTTAATCAAACATAGCTAAGAACCGCAAGGTAAATTGCTTTCACGTAAAAAAAAACGCATGGAAATCGATCCATTCGTTCGAGTGCTACGATGATACAGACAGACAGACAGATAGATATTATAGCAACCTTTTTTGTCGGGGGATATAAAGTAAATGTATATTTTAAAATGACTTAACACTTCTCCGAGTCAAATGACGCATTTCTCCACAGTAATAAAACTTTCAAATTTTACGATATCATAAACGTCGCCTCTTGTAATATAGGTCACGAATTCAACAAGTGCGCCAGTATCGCCCTCGTGGAATGAAAATGTTATGATTTTGGTAGCGACTCGTAAATCTGAGAGCTTGTTGATTTAGTACCTACTCCACTATTAGCGCTTATTGAACGAGCGAGCTAAGTTCTCATAGATTACTTGAACAATCCGGCGTAGGTATGCGTGGGTGTGTGTGTGTGTGTGTGTTAAAGGAGGAACTCGAGTAGATTTGATTCGAGGTTTATGTGTTAAGTGACTAATAATTTGTTTTTCATTCATATATTATTTGTCAGATATTAGATTAAGAGATATCAGAGATTAAGAGAAATTATTAATATCATATGATAATAGAGTAATATTTGAATTGAATTGAGTTAAATCACAAAGCCCTGAATTTGAAGCTTTATCACCCAATAACTTAACGACTGAACAAATTTACATCAAACATGACTTAGAACTACCGGAAGTTGCTTTTACATAAAAAAACTGCATTGAAATCGGTCCATCTGTTCGAGCGCTACGATGCCACAGACAGACAGGACAAAAGTCATATAAATAATTTATTACAATGTAGACCTGCAGAGATATTCATGTAGCATACGTTTAATTCACCAAATTACCTACATTGTTTATTTGATATAAGTCAATTTAGGAATAAATTAGCCTTTAAAATGATCTGTGTATTGCAAATACTAATCATAGAATTAGAATCTAAAGCAACAAATCCCACGCACTGCTACACTTTACAGATCCTAGAAATGTGATTAATCATTGTAATGTTGTGTAGCCAAACTATGCGATGGCGGAACACATTAGTATCCGTAATTATTACTAAACACGGGTTCTGAATATCCATTAGTTGATCAAATTCATTGATATTAGTTAAACCAAATCGAAAAACTGAAAATGTGTATCAATTTGGTCCATAAAGATTAAAGAAAACAACATAGAATGTCATCTGAAGCACCATTTTTGAAACGCTGAGTTACAAGACAAATGGTTTTTTCCATACAAAAAACCATTCATTTAGTGACATAAGTAGTGTTTAAAAATGACACCCCTGCAAGTTGTTGGCGGGTTACAAATATGCCGTGTGTCTTTTAGGTCTTTTTAAACGCGATGATGGTCACCTGGTGATCGACAAATAGTTAAAAATCTATTATATCCGCAATACTGGCAAGCTTTATTTGTATCTCGATCTAATGGCACAAACAAAAGTACCTCTAGGCAGTGGCTGACAGCGCACTTTCATTGTCAAACCATATTCACCTTTATTTCTATTAGGGAAATGCACAGTATAGCTTGAACAATATAATAGCCTCGCAGCTGCCAACAGCGCCACGCGTCCACAAGGGGTCGACTTTTTCAAGCTATTCTATGCATTTCATAGATATAAATAAAGGTGACTATGGTTTAACAGTAATATAGGCTGTGGGACGCTGCCGTTCCGGTTTGCGTTATGCCTAAACCTCCACGTGATATCGTTGAACGAGGTGATTGCGTTAGAGTTCGTTAATAAATCATAAAATTAAATATTAGCTCTCTCGCCTCGTTACAATCTGCTTGATTCAATTTTTCAGTGGGTACGTAGATTTTAGTCCCATTTTATTTTGAATCACGAGCAAAGAATCCAATTTACAAATTCGATGTGTACACAGGAAACAGAAATTTATACAGATTTAAGAATCATGTAATAAATTCATTTAATTCCAACAAGTAACTAATTAAATAATACATTTGTTGACTTATATTATACTTATATCTATATAAGCGTTTGACATTGATAAAACTAAACTATAAACCTAATTGGGAGAAAAGTATTTTTTTTAAATTTCTCCAAGTTTATTTCTATTCTATCATTCTTGATTCAATTTTCACATATCTCCATCACCTTGATCTATTCTTCCTCTTCCGTGTTCTCTTCTTTCAAATTTAATTTCTTTTATCCAGTAGCTATATTTAAGTGAATATTTTGGTTCTACAGCTGTATACCTATTTATACAGTTATGACTTACTCTTTCTTATCGAGTTTACTTTAAGCTAACACTGGTGTACTTTATGGCATCAGAGGTAACTCACTGACTGTCATCTAGTGACAATGGTCATTATTGCTCACCAGTGAGCTTGTGTACATAAATGCAAACTCTGATGTAACCTAGTGAGGACTGAGGATACAACTTATGCCTTAGATGTACAGCCAATGCTTCAACGTCTTGACCACTACACCACTTTAAACTAGTATTTTTCTTATCTAACGCAGCTTCAAAATGTACATTTGTTCAGAATTAGAAGTTTCCTTGCATTTAATGTCATCATATTACAAGTAAGAGCAGTATGCGATGATCCATTTTATAGTGCTCTGACCAGCATCAGGTCACTACTTTCTGTCTCCGTTAGGAAAATTGTTTGTATCTGGCTCTAACGCAAAATTCTATACACCCATAACTGTCTTTATCCAGGGAATATAGGGACTAACCGGTGTGCAAGCAGAAAAAAATTCCAACTGTCTAAGTCTATACGTTTGAGTAAAATTTCTACTAGAGCATACGCCAACAATTTTACCATGGATCACCACGGGCCCTCCTGAATCCTCAAAATTTAACAATTTCTTTCTTTCTGAACATTTTGGAGCAATGAATATGTTTGGTTGAACTCCTGTTCCTTTTGAATCATCTGTAAAAACTACACCCTCTATTTTGAAAAGATTAATTATAATATAGCCTTGCTTGTGCTGGGTCATAAGATACCCAACATACTGACCCATAGCGCCCAAAAAAGTTTTGTAATCTGCTGCATGGAGTGTGGCATATTTGTTACGTATTATCTCTTCAATTTGTAGTAAGGCGATGTCGTTAAAAATTGCAGTATGTCCGCGGATAAACATCGGATGAGGAACTTGTTTTAAAATATATCCTTTGCAATTACTGTCATTAAATGGTATGGATAAATTGTCACATTTAACTCTCAACAAGTCAGGTATAAGGCAATGCCCTGAAGTAAGCACCCACGTGCTTGCTATGAGTGACCCGCTGCAATGTTTGATAGCGAGTGAGATATTGGATATGAATTTCCGCTTCTGGATAGTGACAATGTATGGGTACTTTTCATTGATATCTTGCCACGTAAGAATAGGCGAGGCGCGCATCTTCGGCCGGTCTGGTTCAATATCGCTCATAGGACGCGACCGAGGTATGTGGGACCTAAAACGACGAATTGACAAAAGATCTGATCTCCGTACCGTGTTGGACGTTTCTAATATGAAGATTAACACCACAAACCTGAAAACACGTGTTATCATCAATATGAACTATTTGCCTTTATTACTTTATCATCAAACCTCATTACAAAGTTTGTGTTACCTGTAAAACATATTTTTTGAAATGAAGTACAGCAATATTAAAACTAAGATTTATAAAAAATCTCTTTTTCTTGTATGTTTTTAACTTAAATTGAAATAATAAAATAGGTAAAATGAGTTATATTGAAATTTTATGGTTTCGAATCTCAAACAATAATTCTACTATTTGCAGTAAAATTGGTTTACGATGAAATTTAATGCAAGATTTCCATTGCTTATGTTTTGTAACGTTAGCTTTGAAAATATCTCAGTATAATACCTATATTATCAGAACACGGAGATCCCTTTCAAAGATTTAACACAAATAATTAATTATTCCCCTCCGCAACTAAGAAACCGGCAAGTTGCGAATTGGGCCGTCAAAGGAAATGTTATCAACTAAGTTAGTTTTGTCTATGTATTTCAATAGACCAATCCATCAGTAGGTACATAATGAGGAAGTTTAGTTCGTAACAAACTAGGCGGAAACACAAGTTTGACCAACTTTTTTGGTAGGTAATTAATTTATAGATATTTTGTTGAAACACACTCCATCTCTTCTTGTAGATATCGTAAGATGCGACTGAGGGATTAACAAAAATTTCGTGCGTTAACTGCATTTCCAAGAAAGGGAAAGGCCCTGTCGTGCTACTTACGGGGCGATCCGCAAGGCACTCCGCAAAGTGCTACATATTTCGACTGAACGGGAGGCGGAATGAACGCGGAATGACACGGAATGTAGACTTTATTGTAATTAAATTTAAAAAAGGGATAAAAAGAGAACTCTGTGAATTTTTCTGTAAATATGTAGTGGCGTCAGTTGAGTTTAAGAGTTAAATGTAAGATTAGTCATCTTGTCTTGAAAAAATATTATGAAATAGGTTGCTTTGGGATTTTTTTATGGAGTGAAGTTGGTTGGATCATATAATTTAATAATGCGACTTTGACTAGACTAGATCCAAGACATATTACTACTTATTTTAGATTTTAAAACACTTTTTCTATGTCTCAGATGGTTTGAAAACTCAATGGTCGTGCTCCTGCAGTGGAGACAAAAAGACCTGATGATGATGATGATGATATGTATTGTTGCCTCATACACAAGTCTTATCAAGTTATCACATTCCTAAGCACTCCGCTAAATACAATAGAAATAGCTGTAAGTGTTACGAAAAGTGTTGTGTTGGCGGTGTGGAAAATGTTTAACTCTTCAAAGGTAATTATAACGATACTGATAAAAGGTTTATAGACATGATGAAAGGCTCCATTCTATCAATAAATTTCTGAGGAAATCACTGATTACAGACGGCGAAGCATAATTATTATATTTGGAGAGAATAATGAATATTCCGTGAGAAATTATTTCAATTTCTCAGAAACGGCATATCAATCTGGCTTTTAATTAATTTATTACCGGAAGGGGATCGCTCAAACGTACGAAAATGTACATCGCTCAGGTAAATTTATTTATTGGTACCTATTCCCAAAAGATGTGATGATACCGAAGAATAAGGAGGTAGACTGGGTTAAAAATTAATTTTTCGGTACATTTATTAAAATAAGACGTCACTAATAGTGTTACTTCTCATTGACAATTTCTTTTTCAACGAGATTTTAGATTTAAATTAATATAACAGCATTATTTGACTCCAAAAAAGAATGACCTCACGTTTGGTTATTACCATAGGTTTTTACATACAATAGGCATGACGAATGGAAAAATATTTTTGGTCCATCGGTTAGATTATTAAAAAATATTGTACACGTATTTTTCCCTTTCTTTGAGAAACATTAAATGACAAAGATATATAAAAATTTCGCGTGACGTCAAGGCTGGGTATGATTTTTACATAAGCGTGACGTCGCCAGCCCCCACTCCGGAATTTTGACGCTCCGTATTTTTGTGAATTTTAACTTTTTTGATAAACTGAAAAATACGGGTACATTTTTTTGGATAATCTAAAAGACGGACTAATTACAATCACACTTTTCGGACCCTGTCCTCACCCTTATTCCTAAAGAAAATTTTTGTTTTGACGTTTAAAAACGTGTCTGATTTAACTTAGGTATTGTCATGTAGCGGAACTGCTCTTTTTGATTACGTAGTCAACACAGCTGTTGATCTCTTGGTCTGTCTGTCTGTCTATTGCAGCGCCATTAGTATCGCTTGAGCGATTTTTTGACTTGCGGTGTTTCTTAGCCACGTTTGATAAAAATTAGTTCTGTCGTTTAAAAGTTATTGGGGATTCACTCTTAAAAATCAGGGCTTCCTCTAGCAAATAAAAGACGGGGATATCAAGTCGTATGCGTAGCTCAGCTAAGTCATCACAAAATGGCGTTCTTGACAGTCGAGCGTTTTTAATTTGCCCAGCAAATAAACTTATACCTTGAACAAAAAAGTCAGTACATAATTATTTATTTAAAGTTTCGCAGATATTTTTACCGTTAAAGCAGCCGTTTACAGTTATCCTTTTCGCTGTAACTGGGTGGAATTCCACCCGGCTTCCATTGTCTTACTATTGTGTCTGGGTTTTGTCGCATCTTAAAGAGTTATAAGAACATTTTTATTGTTCTGAGGTCTGCAACCGAATATTGCAATTCAAATACGGGTACCTACCAGAAAAATACAAGTGGGTAAATCGCACAGGTTTTTAGCTCGTGACTATTTTTTAGATTTTGTTTTTACACAATCCCATATTTACCGATTTCCATATTAACAGAACTTTCTCTCTTTCCTCGAAAATGTTTTTAGCCTCATTTCAAACGTCCAAAGCAATAAAGTCACCAATTTGGCTACAAATGAAGAAATCTGAAAACTTCTGAAGTTCTTAAGTGGCATTGTGGCTTTGTTTATATAGGGAGGAGATGAAAATAAAAGTTTTTTTTTTTTCAATTTAAAAATTGCCTCCTCATTGACCGTTGCGAAAGAAAGTGGGTTAGTACAAAGTTCTTTTAGAATTCTTATAGATTTTTTTGTATCTATCAAATATACTAGTGTACAGTAGTTTATGTAATGTAGTAATTATTAATATTTATCTGAATTATACCCAATACCACTTTTTCTTTTACTCATCCCATTATTTTACACCCACCTATTTTCTCTAACAACCCAAAAGTTGGCTGTTAGATAATGCTTTTAGCATTAAGTCCGCCTATTGTGCTATACAAATTGTATTTTGTACAATAAAGGTTAATACATAAAGAAATCTATCCAAGGAGTGGTTTTGGTCTACCCTTTGGGTTGCAGATATCAGACGGCAACTATCACCTTTAAACGAGCAATTCTTGTATATTTATATATTTATAAATTTCTGTGATCTCGAAAACGGCTCTAACGATTTCGCTGAAAATTGGTATATGGGGGTTTTTGGGGGTAAACAATCGATCTAGATTAGTCTTATGTTTGGGAAAACGCATGTTTTCGAGTTTTCATGCGTTTTTGTTTCCACGCAGAATATGGTCGCTAATTTAGTCGCGCCGACCGCTATCCGTTTTGGCTCAGCAGTTTAGGATGCGGACCGCTAGAAAGTGTGTTACGGGCTCGAATCCCACTCGGTGACTTTCTTTTGTTTTTTTTTTATGTTCAAGTTTATATATAATTTTTTATTTTGTGTTGCTTTTAGACAAGTTTAAAAAAATGTAGTTAATGTTTGAGATGTAACCAAGCAAAGCTCGGTCGCCCAGGTACTGTGTATAAAAAGTAGAAACCTCGTCAAATCACCTAGGTTATGTAGCGAACCGCGGGTCCGAAGCATTACCGGTGAGGATGCAACCCAGAAAACGCTCAGATGATGATGATCTTCTTATCTTTTTCATTTACTTCTATCTTTTGGCATTTGTTACTTTTTTATTGACATATTACTGGTATAAATGCCAACAGGTACTCTAAAATATAAGCTTAATATCAGTATTCTAGAAATACCAGTTGGTAGGTAGAACATAGTCTGTCGCGCCGCCCTTGCTATTTATAAGGTACCGATCGATGGATGGAGATTTGGAAGAACGCCTCAGGAATAATTTGGTTAAAGTTAAAGCAGGACGACAAAAAAATCATAAAAAATTCGTCGATTTGTCCAAGTACAGACAAGTCTACTTTAGGGTCAGTGACTCTGTACAAAAGGGCTGCAAACAAAAAAATAATGAACAATTTGTATTAGTCTAAAGATTTAGCTATGGAACTTAGAGGTGATCATCATTTCAGACGCATAACGTCCACTGCTGGACTCACCTAAAAAAAATCCAAAATGACCGATCAAGAGTTGCCTGCTTCCAGGGCCATAGAGGTGAAAAGTGTTAGTAATCACGCCATATCTCGCAATACTTATAAACAAATTATAAACATAAATTATTGCCCTAAGGTTATATTATAAATTCACTGGAATAGCTCTCAATGTAACGAAATTAGTGGTATAAGTCAAATTAATGAACCATATTGGCTAAACTAACCTGAACGTATCGACTCTTTAGGGTTTTCTCAAAACTTATATTGGCCGAGCGGAATGGGTGAGAAGATTAGGTAAGTGAAGTGGCGAATAGTTTACAACTGATTCTTACATTCTTTATCTGTTAAAATATTTACTTTCAGGGGCCCAACATCATTCCTCGTCTTATCTCTATTGTATATGCATAAACGTTCTGTTCTTATTGACCAGTTAATATTCCTTGTTGGTTTTTCTCTCTGTTCAGGTAACTAAAGGTACGTTCACACTTCAACAACGTCTAAGTGACATAGTTAGGCGCAATAAATTAATTTAGGGGATAAACTAGATCACTTTAGTATAATGATATTAAAATAACAGTCAAAATACAAAAAAAAAATACATCCCATACGAATAGCCGATAGAATGTATAGAAATACCGATTTTTGACAGTCATTTTAATTTTAACTAATGTTTTGAACGTGGTACGGTTTATTACGCATATAAGTATTACTTACACTGTGTATTATAAGTCAAGCTGTTCTAAAAATAAAGTTTAAAACCTATGAAAGACCCATTGATGTAGAAACTAGTTATAAAATACAAATCAATAGTTTCTTAATTGTTTGGTTCTCTCTACCAATGTAAAGGACGCTTTTTGCCTAAATACGATTATCCTAAATGTATAAATTAAGGAATCAACGAAGCGTAACTCCTCCCTAATCTTGTTTATTTGCGTTTTTATTGTTTTTGTTATTAATGACGTATCTAGACTATCCTACTACATTATTGGTGGAGCAGATACAGGTTTAAAGCTATTGATTTGACTATTTTTAAATACCTAATAGCTAGGAATAAAGATACGGTAAAAAAATTTTGATTATTACAAATTTGTACACGTAATTTTTATTTTCTCCAAGAAACCAAAAATGACACAGATTCAGCGCATTTATATTTCGCATGACGTCACGTCTGGGTACAATTTTAACTTAGCGGCGCCGTGGTCGTAAGCACACTCATAGGAATTTTTGTTTTTTTTTGGTAAACTAAAAAATGTGGGTCCATTACTTTTGAATAATCAACAAAACTGGAAAAAAACTCAGCACTAACTGGAATTATTCTTTTTACCCCTTTTTATTATTTTGGAATTTGGGATGATATTATGTAGGTACTTACACTCTTGAGATTATCCGAAAAAAATGGCTGCTAATTATAATTCATCCAATTAGAAACAACAATACATATGTAGATATTTATATTTAGTTTACTTATTCACGAATTTTATTACACCAGCCACACATATTTCCTGTTTAGTCTGTTGAATGTTAGCGAAGTTATATCTTTAATGCGGTAAGGACTAACCGGAAACCTCACAAGTCTTGAAGCAAGCTTTGCTAAAGCTATGCAAAATCTGCCGATCTCAATCCTTGCTAAGCTCACTGCATTTTAGAGAGCAAGCAAGCATTAAGCAAACTCGTCTACATTTTGCGAGGATTATCTTATGCTTGAATTCAAAATTTCTAATGTTTATTCAGTCATTAGACTTTTACAGACACTTTTACATGTCATAGTATAATTTTAATTTACATTATGTATAATTTTTTTAATAAAATTTATTTTTAAAGAAAAGCTACGAAAGCTAATTACCACTGCTGAGAACAACCCTGAAAAAACTCATTTTCACAATATTGGTCGCCTATAGTAGCTGGAAGAGCTTAGTCATTTTAATAATATTATCAATACTTATAATATAATACAATGTTGAAACTATTTTAATAGATAGATAGAGGTAGATTAGTCCATGATACTGAACAGCTTTCTATACATATACATCAAAATATATTGAAAAAAAAAATGATTCGCTTACCATTCAAACGGACCGAGTTTATATGGAAAGCATTTTTTTTTTAATTTTTCAATTTATACAGGATGATTTTAAACCCACTAGCTTTATTGAAATCTTAGAATCAGAATCACTAATAGAACACAAAACTGCAATAAAAAAATAAAAAAAAGTTTTAAAAAAATTATCACGAAAAGTCCGCAAATTTTCAATACATGGCCAACCGAATAATGAATGAACTCGCTCAGCCGGTCGCACGGCCGCACACACACACAGCTGATTCACTCGTGCAATCCTGCCGCGCCGCTACCATTGCTCGTTCGCCTCGCCCGAGCCGCGCCACCCTGTCGGTAATCGCACGCGCCGCGCCGGCCGCCCCAGTCGGCAGTCGGCATAACCCTCGCGTCAAAGGAGGTTGTGAAAGCTCTTTTCCCGCGCGCGTCTCTTATCTTATCCATAACAATGTCGTATTCCGCACGAGAGTATTACGAAATGGTGCGCATGTATACATTCTAAGTGGGGAAAACTGGGGAAGCCAGGAGGCTCTTCGAAAGTGAGAGCATTCCTCGACTTCGTGCTCAAGGCATAACGAATGCTACAGTGGCTCACCGCCAAACGATTGTGGCGGCAAACCAACGGCTTCTTGACTATGGTCAGTTCGAGATACCATCCCATGCATGAGGATGTGGAGCGCCACGTCTAGTCGTCGAGATTGAAGATGACATCTTCGAGTGTTTTGAGCGGAACACCCGAGCCAGCCCGTGAGATGCAGCTCGGCGATGCAGAAGCTGTAAATGCTTTATTAATTACCTACTATTCTACCTACCTATCATTTTTATTAGTGTTTAGGTAGGTACCTTATGTTTTTTTCCTTGCTTAGTAACAATAACAGCTTCAGTATTTTGAAGGTACTATAAGCCCGTAAAGTACGAAGGGAAATTGCGACTTATGATTAGGTACAAAATTAAGACCAAATTCGGCCTTTATTGTTTATCGTTTGTTTACGAAAGTGGCCAACACCGTTTGCAAGATTTTTACAAGCTGCATTAAGGAGGCTGCAAATTTTTATGCCACTTACGGTCACCCATCCTGGTATAGCACACCCAGGGCTACTTAACATGCGAAAACGCTAATAAAATACGCACCACGATCGTGCTACCGTGTAAATGGTAGAAACGCGAGGTATAAGCAGCCATTTGAGCATCAAAATGAATTTACCCTTATAAAACGTAATACAATAGGTACGTAACGATAAAGATCAATGACCTTGCGGCGTAAACGCGTCTCGCGCGGCCTTTACCACTACAGACGCGGCGCGGGCGACAAATTCGTTTATTTTTGGGATATCTTTGACGCCTGATATCTTTGGTTTTTACTATGAAACGAGTTAAAAGTAATTCAACATGTATTTTTTATATCACATATAGAGTGCGTTCCTTAAATAAAGCTAGGGAGTTCAAAATCATCCTGTATTTGTTGTAGAAAGCTGTTAAGTACCAAAGAATTTGCCCTTAAAATAGTTTCAGTATATTGTGATAAGAGTTATATAGATATGTCAGCTTAGATTACCTTCGGTTAAAGGTAAGAGCTATAACGTCCATCCATCCGCACACCAGTTACTTACCTGAAAAGAAACACACTTTTAATTAAATACTTGTGGGTTACTGTTATATAATATCGATATTAATTATGGCACTTACCGCGATTAATATTGATATTAATCGCGGTAAGTCCCTTAATATAACAGTTATTGTGACCACGAAAGTCTAAACTCATATACTTGTTGATTTCAATGATCTTTATGGAAATTCGGTTCATATTCACGCCTAACCGACTAAACATTTGGAATGTAATTTGGCAAATAGAATACCTAATATGGAAGAATACATACATTTTTACTCCGGAAACGTCAGTTTCTCGTTGGATTTCCAAATACCCTTAGGCCACGCCACTGCCGACAACTAAAATAAAAATCCTTAAAAAACTAAGAATTACAAAAAAGATTTAAAATAAATAAAAATTCAACATAAGTTATGCCTGTACTAAGCTCATGTTCGCTCAGAAATAATATATTCGCGAAAATAAATCTCACATACAACTTAGTGGTCGAATAAATCATAACACGTGTGAAATGTTTTTTTCTGAGCCTACCCGCCTGTCACAATTGAGAAGATAGATAGATATACCAAAAGCTAGTAGAAGAGAAGAAAAGCATATAGTATATAATTAAATCTTTTGTTTTGTATACTTGTTTGTTTGTTATCACTTCACTCTTCAACCACTGAACCTATTTAAATAAAATTTGATATGGATATAGTTCGATACCTTGGGAAAGACATAGGATAGTTTTGATCCCGAAATTCTCATGGAGAGCGAAACCCACGGGCACAGCTAGTTACCTATATGAATATAGGTAAACGATTTACTAACGTAACATGCTTAGCCGACCAGGTTTGGATCGCTAAATAAGTGCGGGAATGAACGCGATTGATGTTGACAATCATCTTCAGGGCGAGGTTCGGGAGCCGATGGTTTTCCGCAATCTCTGCACTGCAGAGAATAACTTTCTAGACATTTTGTAAAGGAAATTTCAGTTTCAAAATGTCCACCATCAGGTCCATCAGGTCTATTTCAACTGCAGGAGTACGACCCTCTCTGTACTACTACAGTCATACCTGGCCAGAGCAGCTAGAGGGTTTAAACATCATCATAGTTATCATTTGCCAAGGCACATCAATGAGTAGAAGTCGAATTGGGTGGGACTGGGTCAAAAATAAATTATACATAAAATAAAACGTCACAAAATAGTTTCACTTCTCATTGATTATATCCATTTTCAATATGATTTTAGATTATAAATGCAAAAAAAAATTATGTAAAGAGCTTTCGTATTTCATACAAAAGGTTTGTTTTGACGTTTAATACTAATAATTCTTTATTTCAGATGTCAATCCATAGTTTTTGTTAGTAGTTTTTTTCTTATCCTCTGTTGGTATAAATTTAAATTAAATTATATTTTTATTTAATAGCACCGATACCTAATATCCTCATCATGTGGTTAACGATGGGGAACTTATACCTAGCTAGTGAAGCTTTTGCGCATTATTGCATGAAAGCCATCTGTATGTCTTATTTTGGTTATTAACCGTTCCTTAATCGGCAATACCAGACACAATATAGTAAAACAATGAACGTAGCATTTATTAATGCCATGCGGGTCTTGACCGGTTAAAAAAAACACGATGCTAGCGGTACCAAAGGTAAAGGTGAAGAAAGAAAGTGTACGGCAGGGAGATGACGCGCAAGGGAGACGCGCGTGCCTTGTCTCAGGCCGAGTTTCAAACGAGTATAAACCGGTTAAACAATACGCGGACAATGCCGTGCCTCGGTCCAATGTTTCACTTACACTATCTGTGTTCACTAACACAAATGCAAAACTGAGCTTACGGCTCGAGAGCTGTACGGGCTGTTGATAAAAATAAAAACTAAATATTTTGAAGCGTCACAAATTGGAACAGTCAATTCAATTATTGCAAGCAGGCGCCTCACCGATTTGATTGAATTTGAAGCTTTTGTTGACAAAACCTTTATTTTAATAAAACTAACGTAAAACGAATCTGTCTGATTGCGTAATCGATTTTCAGAAAATTCTCGTTCGGAAAATTTTAGTAGCTTTTTTAATTTGGCCTAAAGATACCAATTGAAATGGTTTTTACCAACCTACAAAAAGGAGGAGGTTATCAATTAACCCAAGCGCACCCACGTTTAAAAAGTTACGCTACGAGTAATTTTTAAGGTGCGCCTCACTCTGTACCTTAAAATAGTTGGCTTCGAAGAATACACTCTTGATTCCGGTAAAGCAAAACATCATGAGCCGTGTGGTTTCCGACAGAGTAGAATCCACTCCAACTTTGGAACTTTGGCGACTTTGGAAATAAAAGCTACACAAAGCTTTAAATATCAATGAGACTTCTTCAACCCGTCTGACCAGAAAGGAGAGTGTAGGCCAAGTCCCCTGGCTGCTCTGGCCAAGTATGGCTCTGGTAGTACAGAGAGGGTCATGCTCCTATTGTAAAGACTAAAAAGAGCTAATGATGATGAAAACATGTGAGGAGACCTGCACAGTGCACACCAAGTTCACAAGTCTTGATAATGACTGTAGTCTCTAGATAACAGCCTGAAATGATGTTTAACACTATTTATGGGACAAGATTTTTTTTACCATAATAGTATGCAAATTTCATGTGTTACGGTTCCATACCGAAAGGGTAAAAACGAGACCTTAGTACTAAGACTACACTGTCTGTCTGTCTGTCACCAGGCTGTATCTCATGAAACGTGACAGCTTGACAGTTGAAATTCATCTCAAGAATTTTTTGCTACTTTGAAATAAACAGAGTGGCTATGAACCACTCTGCCTAGTAAAAAAATGTGTTTTACAAAGCAAAAAGCGTTTACCCGTAATTCTGTGCCCGCATGGCGTAATTTAAAAATCCGCATTTTTTTCTTTAAAGAATACGCGAATTTAATTCACCGGAATAACCTACAAACAAAAGTTGGGTCTCAAAACGAATTTCCACTGCGTTTCTCAATACACAAAACGGAGAGAATTTCCAGGTTTTAAGCTCGCCAGGTATTTTCTGTTTCGTTACTACTTTAATCCTGAGCTATAAGGTTCATTTTGATCTGGTTGTTTAGGCGCTTGAAAAATGATAATAAAAACAAATGAGGTCGAAACTTTTTTAATCCCTTTGCCGCTGTTTTGTCGCTGGAAATTGCTGGAATTAGGTTCTTTTCAATCGACAATATTTCAGTTAGATTAGGTTCTTTTCAATCGTCAATATTTCAGTTTAGATTAGGTTCTTTCGTAACAACAATTGCGCCTTGATTAGCTGTTTTCCCTTTTCAATCACCGCTTGTTTTGTCGAGTTTAAGATTGGTTTTCGGCTGTTGTTTGTTGACATTCGATTAATTGTATTTACTTTTGCGTAGGATTAAATTGACTTTGGAGATTTTGTGACAATTTACGTAAAGACCAAAACAAAGTCAAATTAAAGCTATCTAACTTTAATGAAAAACTGTTTGCGAAAAAAACTGTTTTTTTTTATACAACTGGTTACAAAGCCACACACAGTTTACGATATTTCCATATTAATTGACTGGTCATCTGAACACTTTGTACCAAAAAGTAAAATTTACTAAATGAATTGGGATTGAGTTGTCCATTCAAGCAGTTGTAAACTCACCACCTTTTTATAAATTATTGACGTACATTTGGAATAAACTCACCACTTCAAAAAATTGTACCTTTTTGCTGTAATCACACTACTCGATTTTATTACTATTTGTCTTTTTTAAAGTACCGTCGGCGAAAGTGACAGTAATATTTATTTATTCATTTGTTTATATGGGTTAGGTTACATCATAACTTGCGTAGTTAGTAGGAAAAATTACAAGCGTCTACTTTGTACTGCACGGGCAGTACAAAGTAGACGCTTGTAATTTTTCCTAAATTTCTAATAAAATCCGCCAGGAGCAGACAGTTAGAGGGTACGGTTTGCAAGGATCAGGTGAAAAATATGCGCGTACGTTGTGTAACTATGCGCATTAGGATATTACATTGTAAGCAAATTCGCAGACCACGCATAAAGGTGACGAATTTACAACAAAAATAATTAAAAGAATGTTTACCCGCGACTTCGTCTGCGTAAATTTAGTACTTACTTTGTTATAAAGTCTCCTTTTGTATGGAAAAATAGGATAAGTTTTGGGATAATAAAACTAAATTATTTCCTTCCCCGGTTCGCAGTGGATACGTATCTCCATTCTAAATTTCATCTAAATCGATTGAGTGGCAAACAGACAGACATACAATGTGGAAGGGACATACCCGTAATAAACCAAACCACAGGCTTTACTAGTACCTTAAAGTATAATGATAATTAAGAACAGTAAAAAACAAAAAAAAATCATCATTCCCTTTGTAAATGCTGCACATTTTTTATTAATTTGTGTTTGTTATTTTAATTTAATTGTGCTATACTGATCTTGTTTAGCCCGTGGTTCGCTTATTACGGGACTGTCCCTTCCATGCTGTATATTCGTCGTCGTCGAAGTCGTCATCATTGGAGCGTAACTTCCCGGTTGCATCTTTAGTAGTAATGCTTCAGAGCCCGGAGTCCGCTACTTATCCAAGGAGATTTGACGAGGTTACTGATTTTTACAGAGAGCGACTGGCGTCTGACCTCCACAACCTAAAAGGGTATACCAAAACCAATCCTTGGGTAGTTTGATGATCAAACGCTAGATGGCGTTCGGGACCCACAGTTTATCCGTCTTCCTTCACCTTCCGAAACGCGGAATTATCTCTTTTTTCTGATAACCAGGTGATTCAAGCCTGCAATATCCTAACCTGACTGGAAACAAACTTTTCACAAAGTATGCTTCCCAGTGGGATTTGAATCCATGACCCCCGGATCACAAGGAGAACGCTTTGACAACTGAACTACGGAGGCAGTCGTTTACATTGGTAAGTATAAAGAAGTAATACTTGCATTATACGTCCTAATTCAGGTACATCGATCTAAAATATCTTTTTAAATCTTTGAATAAAGTCTAGAATTTTACTCAATAGTGAAAAATGGCCGTCACTCCGTCCCTAGTGTAATGGCGAGTCATTTTGCTCCTTTCATATTCTGCTTCGGGTGGGTGCGGCCATTCAAGGTCCTGATGGATGAAGGGGATATTATTCACTATTTTAACAAAGCTGTATTAAAAGTATGTTTAAAAATACACTTACACTTATGGGCATTAAAAGAGCGACTATTTGTAGAACGTTTCGTTCAAATGTATTTCGCGCTAATATTTTTAGTTGATTAAACTTGGTTTAAAAATTTGATAAAAGAAACCTGTATAAATTGACGACGGTTAATACAATATTTTTTTTAACTAAAAACAGACTTCACCCCCAAACTACACAACAGGTTTTAACAAAATTTTAACAAAATTTCAAACTACTAAGTATACCCTTTCAAACTAAAAAATAGTTTTCCATATCGGTCCAGCTGCCTTCGAATAATCGGTAAACATACATAAAAAAGATAACCTCCTCCTTTTTTGGAAGTCGGTTAAGAAGGCTTGTGTTGATAATATATGTACCTACCTATGATATACCTATGGTACCCTTCTCTATTATTTGAAGTCGCAGCGACAAATGCGTGACATTGGCCCAAGAAAAAAAATACTATCAAGAACATCTGCCCCGCATATGTAATACTATTATCATCCTTATTCCCTTATGCTAAAATGTATTGCTCAAATCTGTTTCCTCGTGGGCTCGCAAAATATGCACATATTTTTACGTAAACTCCACATATTTGTATGCCGGCCGGGTTATTTGTTAACATATTTGTTTGTGAATTGATCTAGGAGTTTTCCGATGAATCGGAGGGAAAGATTAAGTCAAGATGTATTTGAATTACACAGCCAACATTGAATGTTGATGATCAAACCGATTTTCTGTAGGTACGGGGGGATTTGTAAAGCAATTTTAGTCAACAACCAAAGTTGATGATCAAACCCACTTTCTGTAGGTACCCCTGTACCTACGGAATACAGATTAGTAGATACATTATTCATTTAAACTTATTACACAGTTGAAAAAAAATCAAAATCGGTTGACAAAAACAGAAAAAGTTTAGCTATATCGGTTTTTCAGCAGTAGGTTTAAAAATATTTCCATTTTTTTGGTAATTATATATACATTACACTTGTGATTGTGTCTTATGAGTATCAGGTCTCAGAAATTTCAAGCTGCCTATATAGGCATCTAACATAGTTTGACGACTGCCATACGATGATGACAACCGGGACTAACGGGTTTTACGCCTTACGAAGCACGAAGGATGTATATAATATATGAGTGTATGTGTGCGAATGTGTATAAGTGTGTGGGTACGTACATGTATGCGTATGTATATGTTTGTAAAGATATAAATACTAAGTTTTACTAAAATTAGAAATTGGTTGAAGCCGTTTCCGTGACCAGATGTACATCAGATGATCAAAGTATGGTACAGAGTACAGAGTCCAATAAAATAATATACTGAAATTCTTGTAAGGGTGAATTCAAAAAAGGGACCAAATTCACTAAGAAACATAATATATCGAAATATAGAATTAATGCTTACGTAAATTAATTTATCTTTTATATTTAAACTCCATATCAGATCAGATCAGAAATATCAATTTTATATGATTCTTAAAAGTAAGTATTTGAAATTCAAATAACTACACAATGATGTCGACTTATACCCTATACAAAAGACAATTAATCGCTAAAGATATCTTATTCCTCAATTGGAAAACAATATCAATTAGGAAACTCTCATTATCACTGTTTATATAACTATAGTAACGTAACGGGTATGGCTGGGATAACGTTTCTTGTTGGAATTTTGGTGAGATGTTTTATTATTCTTATGTTTATTTGACGTGTGGTTTTGTTGTCTGTGGTTATGATGTCGTAGAAGACAACTCAATAAATAGGTAGTTATAATAATATCATGTCCATAAGTAAGATTCAAATTTTAAATGAATTTAAAACAACATTCCACTATTATTTTAATCAAAATAATTGATAAATTTGCCTAGAAAAGTAAAAAACCATTTATCTTTGGATATTTGTATCACTTGATAATAGGGGTAACGACAGGGTCCGAAAAGTATGATTGTTTTTAGTCCGTCTTTTAGACTATCCAAACATAATGGACCCGTAATTTTCAGTTTACCAAAAAAGTAAAAATTCACAAAGATACGGAGCGTCAAAGTTCCGGAGTAGGGGCTTCCGACAGTTGCGACGTCACACTTAAGTAAAAATCGTACCCAGCCATGACGTTACGCGAAATTTATATGCGCTGTATCTTTGTCATTTTTAGTTTCTCAGAGAGAAGAAAAAATATAGTACAATAGTTTTTAATAATCTAACCGATGGACCAAAAATATTTTTCCATTCGTCATGCCTATTGTCAATTATTTCTTTCGATATTGATAAAAGGTAGTTATTGATATTAGATCATTTACATACAGTTATGTTCATTGCCGCTTCCTAAGTGCAAGTAAAGGAGAATTGGCAACAAACTTTACTGCAGCATTTTCTCCAAGAACGTCAACTTACAATGAGGGGTCTCAAAGTGACATTTAAAAAAAAAATATAGTAACTCTTTTTCTCACTAGATGGCATTGATGCCTTGGTCAAGTGTCAAATAGTGGTGGGTCGTACGTAACGGGTTTTGCAGATAACGGAACGGGCTGGTTTCATCTGGCAAAGGAACTGGATTGAGAACCAGTTTTACGAAAAACTGCTTTCTCTATCCTTTAAATAAGATTTAAAATTGCTTAAACATTACGAAAGAAACGTGTTTGTAGGAGAAAAAACATATAAACGGGCGAAACGGAAGGAATGTTCGTTCATGTTTTGAATATCGGGGATCGTTTCGTTATTCGTTTCTTCGTTTCACCCGGTGTGGTCGTCCGTTCTCAGTATAACTATGTATATGAATCGAAAACCGTTCGTTCGTTTCTCTCGTAGAAACCAGTTTCAAAAAGCGTTTCATGAGAAAACGCCCAGTACGTCAAAAATGCTGTGCTTGTAAAATGTAAGCAATTTACATTCTACTAAGAATTTTCCCTTAATTCAGTAAATATATGAGAGAATTCTTATGAAAAGTTAGTCCAGACTTGATATTATGTCGTAAAGCTTGTATCCATTGTGATTTCGTCTTAAGGAAAACGACGAGTGCCAATATTTTGACAGTTTTTCACAATACATGGGCTAACCATAATTATAACGTAGTATATATTTTTTTTGTTAGAATATTAATAAGCAAACATTATAAATGAAACAGTAAATAGTTATGTTTATATTACCTACATAGATACCTAGAGAGTAGACATGGTCGTTGAATGAACGAACGGTTTATTTCAACCGTTAACTGGCATGAAGTGCATGAACTATTAGACTAGTTTACCGTCGAATGATAAACCGAAATGATCGAATGATAATGATCGTGACTCCTCGTCGCTTCGCTACGCCAACCAAAGCTAGCAATCTGTTCGCTTCATTCATAATTTAATATTTGCCGATATGACTGTCTCTGCCGCGCGCATGCGCGAAATCCATGCACTGAGTTGGGCGCAGTTCAATTCTATTGTCATTCGCATAGATTGTATTTTTAGTTTATAAACAGGTTATTAGACATAATTTACGTTATTTTTTTGGTCTCATTTGACTCTAGTCTAGTTCACGTCACGACGTTGACGTTGTCGTTGAATCGTGCAATAAAAGTTTAGTTTACGTTGTCATAGTTCCTCAATGTAGTTCCTAACTAGTCGAAAATTAGACTGTTTTATAAACTCGTTAAAAGTTGACGGAAAACGGTCTCGTTTCGTCGACGACAAAACCGTTGACGACCCACCCCTATAGAGAGTGACAGGACATTCAATATTGCCATCTATGACATTGACACATGCCTTTTTATCAACGCCATCTAGACTTATTTTTTTAAATTTCTATTCTGAAAAGACCTCATTATCTTGAAATAAACAATGTGGACTGAGAATAAATTGTCATCTCGTAACTTTTAATTAAGAATGATGTCAAATTTGAAATAAATGTCAAGATAGCGAAATATAATTTAAGAACAATATCCAAAATTGATAGAAAAATGAAATAAGTCGTAATAAAATTTAAATAAAAATACTTGCATAATAATAATATTGAATTAGGTTAAATAAAAACAAGAAAAAGAATTAAGATTATCCTCTTATTCATCAAAATTTCAAATACGTAAATAAATGATTACACATAGGCTTTATGCTATTAGGTACTTAATACTCCTCGTAGCAATAATAATTAAACATTTAAGCCATAGATTCGACTGCTGTGGCGAGCAAACTTATGAACGGGCATATCTTTTTTGGCGTATTCAGAAGTTATAATAATTTTTATGTGACTTTTCAAATGGGTATAATAATATTTTGTACACATATATGTGTTGTATATGTGTACAAAATATACTGAAACTATTAAAGATATTGAATATAACTTTCCCCAAGGAACATTATTTTAGTATATTTTGATAGACATTATTTATATATATATATATGAATTTCTCTATTAAAGTAATAATATTACGTAATGAAATCTATAAATATAACATTTGTGTATACAAACATGTGTTTATATAGGTAGCTATTATTAATTAATTATGCTTCGTAACGCTAAAATAATTAATTCATCCCACACTCTGATTAGGTTTGATAATACGTATCGTGTTTCTAATTGGAAAACAAAACAATTAGAGAAGTCATTATTACTGTTTATATTCAATTATGGCTGCGTAACGTTTCTTGTTTGGATTTTGGTAAGATGTTTGTCTGGTATAATTTGTTGCACTACATTGTAATTGATCAAATTAAATCAAAATAAAGTCAAATCAAAT
The DNA here is from genome assembly GCA_963555685.1 of Acrobasis consociella. Taxonomy (NCBI): domain Eukaryota; kingdom Metazoa; phylum Arthropoda; class Insecta; order Lepidoptera; family Pyralidae; genus Acrobasis; species Acrobasis consociella. The sequence goes on from OY743127.1 coordinate 8,281,156, forward strand.
GAAAATCAACTTTCATCATCATCATCATCAGGTCTTTTTGTCTCCACTGCAGGAGCACGATCCTCTCTTTACTACTAGAGCCATACTTGACTAGAGCAGCCAGATGACTTTGGCCTACACTCTCCTCGCTGGCCAGAAGGGTTGGAGAGGTCTCATTGATGTTTATAAGCTTTGTTTAGCTTGTATTTTCTAAGTCGCCTTCTGCGACATCCAGGGGCTTGGAGTTTTCCTATTTTACTCTGCCAGAAACCACACGGCAATCATAAACATTTTTGCACCACAATAAATACAAAAATTACAAAAACAATTGATTTCAGTGACTGTTTATTTCAGAGCGTAACAAACATACGCCGGATTGTTAAAGTAGATTCGGAGACCTTTGCTAGCTCATTCAATCACGAGTAAAAGAGCAATCCCGGACTATACAGGTTCTAAAAAAGTATTATTTAGTCCATGATATTGAACCACTTTCCACAAGCATACTTTAAAATACTAACGCGACTTCTTTCGCGTGGATTTTATGACTTCAGAAAATGCTCATCAGGCTTTTGCTGAGGCATCATTTTTAATTTTTTTATAGTTTAGCTGGATTATAATGGTTCTGAATCAGGTGTTGAATTTCAAAATCAATTATACCATACATGTTTCCCTGGCTTAACAGCAGGAGATTAGCGTGAATAAACAGTCTCCATCGTTCCAAATATTTTTTTTGGAAATACATTCAATGTACAGATATTTTTTTCTTTTATAAAAAATATTTTTAACTCCCATTCAATTAGACCAATTAATTGATCCGAGGCTGGCTCTCCGCATAAAGATAGCAGCTATTGAGAGATTTATCAGCAAATGCAATGTCCCACGGCAGGCTACAAGTTTGCATTAAATTTACCATTTCGCAAACCTGCGATCAAACAGTGTAATGAGATCAGCTTATATCTGCGGATAAAGCTTCCCAAAATTGGTGCTAGTGGTATTAGGACGCGTGGCCCCAAATCGATTTTGTTGCTGACCGTAGCAAGTCTACTGGATATAAAGTCTAACAAAATATACTGAAACTGTTTAAAGGGTGAATTCAGTCCGTGATAGTGACAGCTTTCCCCAAGGAAAACGTATTGAAATCTCCCTCCTCTTCTTAAAATAGTTCAATACATATTGTTAGACCTTATATATACGTATACATTCATTAGAAAGCCAATGGCTGTAAGGCCATAAGGCCACTTTTAGCGTGATGGTGGGCATGGCGGTAGAAAATGCAATCAAAACAGTGATGGGTCACTAGCTACATCAATCATCAAATAGTGCAGATTGGAGGAGACTGGAGCCTGATGAAGGCAGGGCCTGTATCACAGTACTCCAGTGCTCCCCGCCTCTGGACAATTACATTTCACTGGGAATATTTTCCCGTTTGCGTAATGCATACTTAAGAAATATTAAATAAATATACTATGGCTATGTATTCTTAATATTAAATAAACTAAATATGTATATGTATTCTCCGTTTAATAGTAGGTTTAAAAGTAGGTAATTTATAAGTTCTGGGTATGAAAGTATAAATTTAAACGAAAAGTTAGCCGTTATATAAGAGGGTGTATAAAAATTTTTGTGTCAAAATAATCAAGAGAATGAAGGAATTTAAATAATGAAAATTTACAGGAGCTGTTTGGTAGATGGAAAATTTAAAATTTAAAATGGCGTCAAGATTATTATATATTTTATTACTACCACAATGTGCCATCTAGTGACAAGGAAGAGGAATAATTATTTTTATTTCTTAAATCACATGGTACATTACGACACAAAAATCACATCAGGATCAAAGAGAGAAAGAGAGAAAGAGAAAGAGAAAGAGAGAGAAAGAAATGAAAAAACGAAGAATGTAAAAACAAATAATGCGCTTCTCTTTCCGCGTAGATCGTAAAAGCTTTCAAAGGAAAGGGCGAGAATCTAAATCATTAATAAACAATACGGCTAACAACCCATCACTATTTCAATTCATTTAATCTTCTATTATACACAAGCCTCTGTGTCAAAGACGTGATAGGGTATTTGTATTTTTTTAGAGCTGTTATGTGTCCTATTGCTGAGCAAAAACATCTGTATTATTCTATGAAAAGTGTTTTTGTTTAAAAAATATGGTTACTGTCCAAACTTAAAATAAACAATGCAATTTCAAAACATTTAACAGAAACGGGGCACAGCAGTGCAATAAAAACTTTCGCAGCTAAAGTTAGATTATAAATATTATGATTCGCTGAAATGAGATTGCCCATTTTAAGTTAATAATTAATGGTTTCACGCTGCATGTGACGGAACAGCCTTTTGAATACAAAGGAAGATGTATGGAGAAAATATACAATGTGTGAATAATATCTTGCTAATGATCTATTATGCAGCCATGAATAGTCGAACGTTCTTGTAGTATTCAACAGATATGCTTTTGTAACTAATCCTTGGGCCTGTGTTGTCATAAATAAAGTTTTTATTAATATGTTAGTACGTTTTTCAGCCACGGGTCCATTAGAACCCGGTCCTTTGTGGCTTTTATGGGGCCAAAGCCAAAATGAAGATACCTTTAAGTACCTTTTAATCTAAAAAGTGAGATGGCTGCACCTTTGGAGGTTTATCTTATTATTATTATTATTTAGTCCTCGTATAAGTTAATAAAGCAGTACTGAAGTTAAGACTTTTTGCAAGCTACGTGAAAAAGACAGGTGTTTCTTAATATATTGCTGCTTTATATTAAAAGGGTTCTTACAGACGAACGTCTTTGAACTGTAAGAACGTTAGCTTTCTTTAAATCGAAAAAAAAACATCAAAAAATAAAAAGTCGAAAAAAATTACAGGTACACTAACAGTTTTAATTTTATACGTATTAAAAGATCTGGCATCGGTTGCTTTTCTTTAAAAAATATTGTTATTCACATTAAGTTTACACAATTTAATTTAAGTGAACTTAATTATGGCAATGTTCACCAAATACATTTTAATATACACTACATGTAATATAAATTAAACTTACTGACGTGTAAAAGTGCCTATGAAGATCTAATTACTGAATAAATATTTAAATTTTGAAGAGAAATAAAGGAAAAAGTGTTACGTCGTGAAGTTGTGAGTAATAATTTTTAAAACTAAAAAACGACTTTATCCGATTTTGATTAAATTTATTCGGGACCACCTGGACTATTATAATTTCCCAATCAGTCCAGGCGTCTTCGAATAATCAGTAACAAAAAAAACAGTACGAATTTATAATCTCCATCTTTTTGGAAGTCAGTATAAAGATTTACAACCGGCCGCTACTCGACTTCTCTATAGGACAGACAGTTCGGGCCGTAGTGTCGCACGTATTTAAGAGCCCTAACACTGTAAAGACGAAGTCAATTGTCAAGGCCATTATCGTGGCCCGCGCCTCAGCTATCCAGGTGGAGGCAACCTCCGCAATAATAAATACATGTGTGCCGTGAATTAATTTCCCGAAGGAGGGGATAAGAGCAGAAATATTTATTTGTCACTTCGTGGCTTATTGGAGACGGCACCGCCGGATTTAAATATTTATTGCTTATTTCCCGCATTGCCAATAATACTTTAATATTTATCTAAATCATACTATACTATGTTATATTTATCTTTTACTGACGTCATAAGATATACTGGATAAACTGTGCATTTTTATATTATCAACCGACTTCCAAAAAGGATTCGTAGACTGATTCAAAGACGCCTGGACCGATTTAGATTTTTTTTTGTTTCAAAGGGTATACTTGTCAGGTCGTCCATAGAAATTTTGTTATAATCGTTAGAATAGTTTTTTTTTTGTTAAAGGGTAGTCGGTTTTTAGTTTTATAAAAAATATTTTACTAACAGCCACTCCGGAGTTTCTGGGTTCGATCCCCAGTCACGGCAAGTTGCAAAACAGCCTTTTTCATATTGTCCTGGGTCTTGGATCTTTATTTATGTATTAATCATAAAATATAGATAGTTGAGCTAGTATCCCATAACATCCCTTAATACGAGTTTTAAACTTACTTTGAGCCTAGTTCAATCTGTGAAATTTGTCCATATATATTTACTATAATTTAAGAGCGGCGTTTTTTTCGGTGAAGTTTCTTCCATTCCTCTTTATTCTTCCCCCAATTTGTTGAAATCTTAATACGACACTGCTACTAACTTTCCTTGGCTAGTGTGCAGTATTGGGGGTCTTCAATGATCCTTCCTTTATTGATTTAGTTAAATATTTTATTTATTAAAATTTACAAAATAGAATTATATGCGACTATGTATGAGACGTGCTTGCGTGTGTAGAAGATTCCAGAGAGAGAGAGTGGAGGGGGTTGAGTACATCGATCGCCCGGCTGCTACTCCTCAATAGATGGCGCTACCAGTGGCGTTGACATGCCCCCGGCCTTGGAAGACTCTTCCAAATGTACGTCTTCTTTCGGATTGTCCTCTGGCTGCATCGGTAATGGACACGATCTTCTGATGATCCCTGTCGCTGTACGGATGTCGGCAACTCGAGATATTCCGTCTGTACCAGGAAAGGTTCTCACGATGCGACCTAATTTCCATTTGAGCGGCGGCAAGTTGTCGTCTTTTATAAGAACCAAGCTGTCCATGGTGATGTCGCCTTTGTTGTATTTCCATTTGGTCCTCGTCTGCAATTCAGCCACGTACTCTTTGGACCACCGCTGCCAGAAGTGGCGACGAAGTAGCTCGATGCGCTCGTAGCGGTTGAGAGAGGTTATATTCGTATTTGTCACGTTTGAGCCATCGTCGGCGCTCGCAGGCGAAGTCAACGGCCGGCCTATAAGGAAATGACCAGGTGTAAGGGGAGAAAAATCGTTTGGATCTGAGGAAAGTGGGGACATAGGTCGGGAATTAGGGACAGCTTCGATTTGTGTCAAAACTGTGCTAAATTCTTCATATGTTAACCTAGCGTTACCCACAATACGTTTAAGGTGATATTTACACGACTTTACACTTTTCTCCCATAAGCCTCCGAAACTAGGGGAATAAAAAGGGATAAATGAGAATTTTAGCCCATCATTTGCGGCAACATTCTTAATTTTATCTGAATTATCGGATAAAAATTTGGAAAATTCTTTCTCCGCACCAACAAAGTTTTTTCCGTTATCAGAAAAAATTACATTAGGTTTACCTCTTCGGCTAATAAAACGTTTTAAAGCTAAAAGAAAATCGTCAGTGGAGAGACTGGTAACGAGTTCTAAATGTACAGCTCGAGTAATAAAACAAACGAATAAACAGACATACGCTTTCATTAGTTGTGCTCCTCTGCCTTTTCGATTCAAGATGTACACTGGGCCACAGAAATCACAGCCCGTCCTGATGAAGGGAAACCCAGCATCCAGACGCTCTGCGGGAAGATTTCCCATGATCGGCGTTAAAGGTTTACCACTAAAACGCGCACAGGTAACACAATCACGAACTACTTTTCTCACTAAGTTCCTAGCACCCAATGGCCACCAACACTCGCGCATGGAAGACAAGAGTAGCTGGGGACCGGCATGAAGTAAGCGTCTATGTTCGTATCTAACCACCAGCATTGTAAAATAATGTTTATTGCAAAGTAACATCGGATGTTTCTTATTATAATTAAAACTGGAAGAGTTAGAAAGTCTACCACCGACTCTAATCACTTTTTCACTATCCAAAAATAAATTTAGTCCAGATAAATTACGCGTTTTTATAGGAGAAATGTTATTACGTAACAAATTATCATAAACGTCCGGAAAGGATTCACGCTGCGCACACCTCACTAGCAATAACTGTGATGCGCGCAGCTCATCCGTCGATAGGAAACCGGTTTGTTGTTTTGTATCCCGCTGCAGCCTATTGCGAATGTTACCTATAAATCGCAATACATATGCGCCTATGCGTATAAGTTTAGAGTACGACGAGTACCTCTTAAAGTCAAATAGGTCGTTCTCGGCTGGAGTGCAAACAAAACTAACCTTTGAAGGAGGTTTTAATTCGGGCAAAGAATTTAATTCAATTTTATCGTCGTATTGTTTGTAATCTGAACTATTAAAATTACGAGATTGTAGAAATAATGGTCCGTTCCACCATAAGTTATGATTAATTAATGAATTTAAATAAACACCTCTGGACAACAAATCTGCCGGGTTATCTTTAGTAGGTACGTGTAACCATTCAAATTCCTTCGTGGTACTTTTTATTTTTGACACACGAGTTTGCACGAAGGTTTTAAGTAGATGTGGAGACATTCGGAGCCAACCTAAGACAATGGTCGAGTCTGTCCAGAAATATGTTTTGGTAAAAGTTAGACGTAATGATTCTACAATCTTTTTATATAGCTTAGTACCTATATACGTAGCCGAAAGTTCTAGTCTAGGTATAGACAGAGTTGGAGAAATGGAAGCTAATTTTGTTTTCGAGCAAAGTAATTTAACAGTGACGACTGATGACTCATTACTATAGGTACGTATATATGCACAAGCACCATAGGCCTTTGAAGATGAATCGCAAAAAATATGTAGTTCTCTGTATTCCCTATTTTCAGATAAAGCATGACGTGGAATTTTCAATTCGCCTAAGCACCTCAAGGTACCGATAAAATTATTCCAGGCATCCGCAACATCCTGAGGGACAACGTCATCCCAACCTAGCTTATCTAACCACAATCTTTGTAACAATATTTTTGCGATAATAATTGAGGGAGACAAAAGACCTAATGGGTCATAAATTTGTGCAATTATAGATAACATCTTTCGCTTATTTAATGTAGATGCATCCAAATTAAAATCTATTTTAGTTGTAAAGTGCAGCTCATCAGTATCGCTATTCCAACCTATGCCTAAAGTTTTATTTTGAGTATGCTCGCCCTCAAAAGTTTTTGTAGAAGCACAACGCGTGACATCGGAATTGAATGTCCATTTACGAAGTGGAAAGCATCCAGACTGTAAGACCTGTCGTGTCTTCTCACAAATATCTAGCAAGGTTTGGTAATCATCATCGCCGGTTATCAAATCGTCTACGAAGAAATCTTCGGTGATAACGCGAGCTATGACATCATCCGTGCACTCTAAAGCTAGCTGGCGTATACAGCGCATACTGAGATACGGGGCTGATGCTGTACCGTAAGTTACACAGCTCAGCTGATAAACTTGCAGAGGATCTGTAGGTTTTTCACGCCATACAATCAATTGCAATGACCTTTGGTCTTGCTGAACCATGACCTGCCTAAACATTTTACAAACATCAGCACACGCCACATACTTGTATTGCCGAAATCTTAAAAGAATTGAAAATATATCATTTTGTAGTGCTGGACCAGGTAATTGAATGCAATTTAAAGATTTTTTTGACGTTGTCACAGCACTACCATTAAAAACTACACGTAATTTAGTAGTAGAACTACTCTCTCTAAACACACCGTGGTGTGGTAGAAAAAAGTTAGGCTTTGGCGGACTATCTAGACGCTCCATATGACCTAAAGCCTCGTATTCACGCATAAACTCAACATACATATGTTTATAATCGGGATTACGCTCTAATCTGCGTTCCAAAGACAAAAATCTATTTTTAGCTAACGTATAAGAATCGCCTAACACGTCAGCTGATTCTTTAAGCGGGATACGAACAGAAAATCTACCATCAGACAATCGCTTAGTCGTTTTAATAAATAGTTCCTCACACAAACGTTCATCGTTAGTGAGAGGAGTACCTGACGGAAGTACCTCTTCGATCTCCCAAAATCGCATGAGTTGCTCATTGAGAGCTTGAGATAAATTACACTGGACTTGTTTGGTGGGAAGATTTTTGTTATTTATAGGTCCAGAGATAAGCCAACCTAACTTAGAGTTTTGTAAGTAGGGACCATTCGCTAACCGAAACCTATTTTCGTGTAACAAATCCCAAAACAAGTCTGCACCAATTAATAAATCAACCTCTGACGGAACGCAAAAGCTCGGATCAGCCAGTTGAATATTAGTAGGTATACGTATAAGTGCATCGTCAATGCAAGTCGTGGGCAAACTGTTTGTTATGCGCTGCAGGACAATGCATCGAACATTTGCAGAAAATTCGCATGTTTTCGATTTAAAAGTTAATTCGCATAAGTGATTTGAGTGCGTCACTGATTGTGCGACACCCGAAATTCGTATGGTGGACTATAAAAGAGGCGCATTAATTCGTTTTCTTAATTTCTCCGTAATAAAACTATGTTGACTACCAGAATCTAACAGCGCTCGGGCTGTGTGCATTCGATTATTATTATCGAATACGTCCACTAACGCCGTGCACAACAAAACAGATTGCAAAGGTACATGGTCCAACGCGCCAGTGCCTTCGTCACCGCTTGCGCATGCCAATGTCTGCGAGTAGAAGGGATCACTACCTACTGATAACGAGTGAAGCGCAGCGGTCGGCGTAGGGGTGACATGGGGAGAATCTGACTTGCATTCACGATAACTGTTATTGTTTGCAGAACTAGATAAGTGGAGTAAACTATTATGTTTGCCCTGGCATTGCTTGCAAGGACCAAACGTACAATCTGCAAGTACATGTCCCGATCGTAAACAGTTACGACACAAATTATTTTTATCGACAAATAGGGACCTGTCCTGAACAGATAAATTTAGAAAGTTATAACACATATAGAGGGCATGGTTACCGTTACAAGAAGGACAGTTAAAACGCTTATTATTATTAGACTTAGGTTTAGAGCCGCTGTTAGTTGAGACAAAACTATGTACTGGTGTTTTACTTATACTGTTAGCAACTTTATCATTTGATACTGATTTAGTTTGCAATTTATTATGATTCGCACTAATCATGTCCAACATATCGGCTTTATTCCTAAGGAATCCTAGCAAATCTTCCAATTTAAATTTTTGACAAGAATCCGAAACAAGAGTGCCCTTATGCTTTTCCCAGTCACGCTCGGTAGCTAGATCGAGTTTAGACGCAATCAAATAAATTAACAAGGTGTCCCATGTTTCCACAGGCTCCTCTAACGTCTTCAAGGCGCGAATGTTACGTAACATGGTATCAATAAGTTTTCTTATTTGTATGGCAGATTCCTGTTTGATGGCTGGGATCGAAAATAATGATTTAATATGATTATGAATAAGAAGTCTCGTATTATGGTATCTATTTTCGAGTAACTCCCATGCGTGGAGGTAGTTAGCCGCGGTGAATTCCAACGCACTTATAACTTGCAACGCGCTTCCACTGAGCGAGGAACGCAAATAATGAAACTTTTGAATCGCATCGAGATCTGTACGTTTATGAATCATCGTAAAATACGAATTTTTATACTCTAACCAATTATCGTACTGACCATCAAAAACTATAAGTTTCAATTCTGGAAGACGAAGAGATGCGCGTTGTTTGTCAGAGCTACAAGAACTACTAGATTTAGATTTAGAACTGTCCCCAGTCTCATCACTTTCGACTAAACTTTCAGCAGTAGCCAAAGCAGTAAAATATAACGATTCAAATGACTCGACATACTCGAGGTTAGACGTTTGATCTAACTCACTAGACTGAACTTCAATCTCACTTTGAATTTTATTAAAATTTTGAAAAATATCTTGTGCCGCTTGCATTCTAAACTTTAATTGAATTATTTCTAATTTAGAGGGACTAGTATTTTTGAAAAAATCAAGATATTTCTGAAATTGAGTCAATCTACCTCGCAAAGTACCTCTTTGTTTTTTGAGATCAGAAACGGACATTCTCCGCGGAGAAACTGATCGAGATGAAGGCTTTGCTAATAAGTTATCACCAGTCATTTCGAAGGGCTATGAGAAGAAAGTGTAAAGTACTCACGGTTTCGCGGGACTAGAACGGCAACCAGACACGTCACTAACACGACCCTAGAATTTGCACAAAATAACACAGTTTTAACACAATTCGCTTTGGAGGGGAAGGATATACGGGAAGGAAGACCTGACCGTTAACTGCTGAGATGTGGTTCACGCGTAGAAGCTTGACTTGGAGGCTCACGACGTATATATGATTCGCATCGACGTGTTCTTCTCTCAACCGAAGAATCCTCTTCGTCATCCGGCCGCAGGATCAGATTATGTGCAGTATTGGGGGTCTTCAATGATCCTTCCTTTATTGATTTAGTTAAATATTTTATTTATTAAAATTTACAAAATAGAATTATATGCGACTATGTATGAGACGTGCTTGCGTGTGTAGAAGATTCCAGAGAGAGAGTGGTGGGGGTTGAGTACATCGATCGCCCGGCTGCTACTCCTCAATAGATGGCGCTACCAGTGGCGTTGACAGCTAGTTTTATATAAACTGTGTCTGGGCTTTACTCTTCCCCTCCTTACTTCTTATTTAAGTGTTATATATGTACAATATAATATACAAAAGCAATAAATGAATTGAATTGGATTGAACTTCTATTTTGCCATCTGTTTTTCGCATACATTTTTGATAAATATGAATGGAAATAAATAGGTTTAGCAAACGAAGATATTTTTTATGAATACTCACAAATTTTGTGATGCAATAATTTGTCGCTTTAATTGTATTTAATTAAAACGACAAATTTTATCATTTTATAACGATATCGGACACTGGAAGTTCATTTGTAGGTAATTTGTTTTCATTAAGATAATTACGCAAATTGTCATTTTCCACTGGCACAAAGTTTAATTTGCTCATAGTTTTATCATTGCGAATCCAATTACAATTGGACGGCTATTTTCGAATACATTTTCGATGGAGAAACAAGCAATTAGGGGAGTAATTTGATCTTACTGTAACATCTGTAAAAGCAGATCTGTTCTTCTTGAATTGGATTAGCCAATGTGCATTGCCGATTGGCTGTCTACGCAGATTGCCCGGGGTACGCCGGACAATCTGCGTAGACAGAGAAATATGATAAGTATTACATACAGAACGGAAACTTCTAAGGTCCCGCGCTATATGCGTTAATCCCCGTTCCGCGTCTCCGCACATTTTTCCTAATCTCACCTTGTAAAGTCTATTGAGCGGGCAGCCAGGTGCCTTCAGCTGCCTCTACAATGCAAGAACGGGGAACGGAGACGCATATTGCGTGGGACCTTAGGAAATTCCGTTCTGATGTTGTGGCCGGGCGTACGGAGGGGCGTTCAGTAAGTCTTTTAGACTTTAGCTCGGTGGCCCGGCGTGAGTGCGCATTACTAGCGCTTTCGCAAGTAAAGCGACACCGGGCGTGGTCCGCATTTGGATGGGTGAAAAAAACGGCATAAAAAAACTCGAGCCTCTCTGTGTTTCGGACGGCACGTCAAAGCCGTTTGCCCCGGCTGTCATCATTGTATGGTAGTCGTCAAGCTATGTAAGAGGCAGCTTGAATATCTGACACTAGTGTTGGCCACTTACACACACGAAAAACAAAACAAAAAAGATAGACTCACTTTTTTACCCTTACGGGACCGATAGAGTCCGGTAACGTAACATGGAATGAAGTGAAAAAAGGGTTTCCACATATTAATGGGTTGTTAGCCGCTTCGGTTATTTCCGTGATTCAGATTTTTTCCTATTCCAACGATCTTAAGGAATAGAAGCAGCTAATATAAATGTCTAACAAAATATACTGAAACTGTTTTAAGGGTAAATTCCGTCCATGATACTGAACCACTTTCCCCAAGGAACATGTATCGAAATATGAAAAGTAATTTTTGGCTTCCCATACAAGTTGCCCGATCAGCTGATCCGAGTTTGTATTAAAAAAATAATAAATATTTTTCATGATTCGACATATGATCCCTAGGGAAAGTTATTCAGTATGACGGACTGAATTCACCCATAAAATAGTTTCAGTATATTTTGTTACATCTTATATAATTCCCAGTCTGGAAAAATGTACTATAACAAAAGACAAAATGACCACCTACTGCAGCAAAAAAAGTAAATGGGGAAATAATGACGTTTAAGATATTTATCTCGTTTACTGTACCTAACCGAGTGCAAATAAAATCAGAAGGTAATCTTTACAGTTATAACGTAACTTACGGAATTTGACTGTTATTAATACAGCTTTAATACAGAGATTGGCTAAAAAATTGTTTGGCTCATAGGTAGATTAAAAATAAATGGTACGTAAATATTGTGTGTGCCCGTTGTACGGGCTATCATCGTACAATGTTAGCATTTTAACTCATTACTAACTTCATTTAGTTTTATATTTAGTTCGTAAAAGGTCATTAACAGCGCCGCGCGTACTCATTATATATTATACAATTGTATTGTAATAAGTACTTATTAAGTTATGACTTTCCAATATAGTTTTGAACAGTTATAAAGTTTCCCATTTCTACTCATCTTAGTTTCGGCAGAAACCGAACACCCATTTCTTCATAAACAAACAAGTCTTTGCCTTCATTTCTGTTCAAAAAATCTTCTTAGATATAAAAAAATAGAAAACCTAATTTCGACGGGAATGACTTTCTGGTGAAGATAAACTGCAATTCTGACCTAATTGCCAAATAGCTCAGCTAACTGAGATGAAGACGGCTACAAATAGCCGGACATCAGCGGAATTGACTGAGAAAATTGTTCGCCGTGACTTGGCCTTTCCTTTTTTGCCTGGCAATTTGTTGCGTTCCTAGTTTATTCACGGGTTCATATTAACATTCCTTGGAAACGTTGTGGGTTCGGTAAATAATAGTTGTGATAAGCCATTTTACTTTACTATTGCCTTTTTTTGTCACTCCGGTTCACATTATTTCTACAACTGATTGTTATTGTTATTGTGTTGATTTGTTTGTATGTACATTTATATATGTGTATGCCTCAGTGAGACAAACAAAGTGCTTATCTATCTATACATTTTTTGCGTTCTTGATTTATTCACTTTTCTTTTTTGTCTGGCAATTTGTTGCGTTGCTAGTTTATTCAACATCAGGTCTTGTTTAGCCTCCATTAGAGGAGCACGACCCTACTACTAGAGCCATACTTGGCCAGAGCAGTCAGAGGATTTGGCCTACACTCTCCACACTAACCAGACGTGTTGAAGAGGTCCTATGCTTTATTTAGCTTGTATTTCCTTAGTCGCCTTCTACGACATCTACAGGAGGACTTGGAGTGGTGCTATTCTCTCTGCCGGATACCATGCGGCACGAATAATAATTGTTCTAAGCCATTTTATTATTTTGCCTGTTAATTTGTTACACTCGTGATTTACTTACGAGCTCATATTAACATTCCTTAAAACGTTGTTGGTTCAGTACTTAAATAATAGTCGTTCTATGCCTTTTTATTTTTTGCTGGGAAATTTGTTGCGTTCTTGGTTTATTCACAGATGTGTATTACTGTTCCTTGGAAACGTTGTGTGTTCGGTAAAGAATACCTACTTAGTGATTCTAAGCCTTTTTTTTCTCCGGGCAATTTGTTCCTAATTTATTCACGAGCTTATACTAACATTCCTTGGAAACATTGTGAGTTCGGCAAATAATTTTTGTAATTTATAATTGGGTTGTTCTAAGCAATGGTCATCAACATCAATGGCGAGTATATCACTCACCTTCGATTTGCAGACGATATCGTTGTCTTGGCAAAATCGATGGAAGACCTAAGTACTATGCTCGGAGACCTAAATCGAGTTTCCCAACAAGTGGGCCTTAAAATGAACATGGACAAAACGAAAGTAATGTTGCGCCCCTACCTGTTTGTGTTGGGAGCTCCACCCTCAAAGTTGTAGACCAGTATAACTACCTGGGTCAATTGATCCAGGCAGGAAATTCCAGCTTCGAGGACGAGGTCTCTCGACGAATCCGACTCGGCTTGGCAGCGTTCGGGAAGCTACGCAATGTCTTCTTGCCCAAAATACCTCTGTGCCTCAAGACAAAGGTCTAAAACCAATGTGTATTACCAGTGATGACTTATGGCTCTGAAACGTGGTCCCTTACTATGGGTCTCATAAGAAGGCTCAAGGTCGCTCAACGCGCTATGGAGAGGGCTATGCTCGGTGTTTCCCTACGTGATCGAATCAGAAATGAGGAAATCCGTAGGAGAACAAAAGTCACTGACATAGCCCAGCGGATTAGCTTGTTGAAGTGGCAGTGGGCGGGACCGATAGGGCAAGAAGGTTCTGGAATGGCAAATGCGTACTGGCAAGCGAAGCGTAGGGCACCCACCTACAAGGTGGTCAGATGAACTGACCAGCCCGCTCTTGATCGGTCGTTTTGGAAATCTATGTCCAGCAGTGGACGTTATGCGGCTGAAATGATGAAGCAAGGGTTCTAGATGTGAGTAAATCATAGATAGAGGTTGTTGTTTGTTTGTATTTTGTGTGTGTACATTGTCAACACTGGTGTCAGATTTCTGACGTAGCTTGAGGACTGCCATACAATGATGACAGCCGGAACCAACGGCTTTACGTGCCTTCCGAAGTACGGAGGAGCTCGAGAAATGATGCCAGTTGTGGTCACCCATCTAATTGCAGACTACGCCCGGTGTCGCTTAAATTGCGAAAGCTCTAGTTATACCCTTTCCCGCCGGACCACCGAGCTCTTATTGAAAGATGTATCATTATTATATTTATGGTTTTGTATCTCAACAAAAAACCAAACCATTATAGGATCACTCGTTGTCACTCTGTCCGTCTGTCGCAGCCAATTTTCTCTTGAAAATGAACAAACTGTATTAATAATTTTTCAAAACTAATAACCGACGTCACGCCCAAACTACAAAACCGATTTTGATAAAATTTCTATGGGACCACATGACAAGTATTTCAAACAAAAAAAGAATTTTCCATATTAGTCTAGGCGTCTTCAAATAATCAATGAACATAATTATAGAAAAAAAAGATCACGACGAATTGATAACCTATTCCTTTTCGGAACTCGTTTAAAACAATCTACTAGTCCTTTATGCTAAGTGTTTTAATAGCAGTAGTTTAAAGTTGCCTCATTTCGCTTCATTATTGTCAGCCGAGCTCACCCTGGGAACTGCATAATTCCGGGATGAGATTGAGCTGGAGGCAAATTCTAGGAAATACGAAACAGTTTTAAACTGAATTAGATCACGTAGTCAACACCTACCTTTAGTTATACATATCGTACACCGGTTTGGTGTATTTAATTTAATTAATATTTACACGTCTGAAAGGAAATCCGTTTTTTGTGTTGAGTGTACGAGTAAGTGACAAACGCAACAGCTGACGATACGACCTAACCGGGAACGTAGTAAAATCAACAATAAATGACCAACACTACACTGTATTAGATTGTGTAAAATATAGTTACCTTGTCAAATCTCCCTGGTAAGGTAGCGGACCCCGGGCTCAGAAGCATTACTACTGAGGATGCAACCAGAAAAATACGCTCGGATGATGATGACTATTTTATAGTAATTATAATAGTTATTCAAATATATATATTTATTTTTGCATAAGTTCAAACTATACAAACTTATTAAAATTTAAATTAAAACTAAAAATTACAAATTATGTAGTCCCAAAAATATTACCCCTCGGCAACGAGGCCAAAAGGCTGGCAGCATTGCCACGTTGTATGGCAATGCTGATTCTTTGAGCAAGATAGTTACCAGCCCTTTGGTTATAGGATACCTCGAATAAACGCTTAGAAATAATATTAAATAAACTATGGGCGGAAGGACCCCACGGACCAAAAGTTTCTACCCCAAAAGGCTCAAATATGTAGTTTTCTCCGATGTCTACATATTTGCGCCTTTTATGGTTCTCTGCTGCGGCAGCTGCTGCGCCGGCCTTTGCCTTGGTGACCTGAAGATGGGACGGTGCGAGGGTGTCCACACAAGTAGCATCCCAGACCAAGGGCCGTCCCAATCTTCAAATAACTTAAAAAAGTTGGATGCAGCTTTTCATCTTCAGTACAATGATGACAGCCCATGATAAGATATCAACGGCTTAAGAGGCCGTCTATTAAATTTGACAAATTTCACTCAACTTTGCGTCGTGTTTTTAAGAAAACTACAGGATTATCATTAAATTTATTTATATATTATGAAACATAATATCATATTATTTAGCATGAGTGAATCATTTTGCCTATGCACTTGCTTGTTTTAGTATAATTCACTGGAATCCAACGTGCGTTTTGCCAAATTTTGCAAGACGCGTGGCGGGGCTTTCGAGATTTTCAAATGATTTAATCATTAACACCCGGTAAAAAAAATACACAAATATAGCTGAATAAGTATTTTCTGACATGAGTGAAGCTTTTTTCATTGTTTTATTTAAATTCACAAGGAAAAAAAATCAACAAGTCGCGTAATTTCCGCCGAAATCGATGTAAATAAAGTCGCTTGTATTTGTGTTTTGAGCTCCTATTTTAGAAAAATAAAAATAACGTTACAAACGCCATTTCATGCCCTTTTAAATATGCCAAACACATCATAATTATATTTTTTTAAATAATGTAAAAAAATAAAATCATATCGCATAAAAATTTATTTAAATAGGATGCGGTTTACCCTCCGACGGCAGTCCGCGCGCAGCGCTTACAGCGAGAGGACGTATTTCTTTGCGCCAACGCCGACCTCGTAGTCACTGTGCGATGACGTGCGCAAACCATAGAGTGACTGATAGGATTTGATCATTGTAAAACTTGATTACTTATAGTAATTTATTTGTGTCGTTGAACGTACTGTCGTAAATATAATGGGCTATCGGATAAATTTTTCAAACTTGAAAAGAAATAGAAAATTTATCAAGTTCTCCCTAATTGCCCCGTATTTCTGAAATGAAGATGTTGCTCCCATTCCATCGCTGGGCGGTGGTGTTCAGCGCTGGTGTGGCCCTAGGCCATATGCGCAGGCACTGTCTGCTCCGCGGTGGAAAGGGACGTGATGTAGCGGCCATTTTAAGAAATTCAGTTTACATGAAAATGCGATTTTACTAATATCGTCTAAGTAACCAAACATAATTATTGAAAGATTTTTTATATTTAATTTGCCGTGCTCATTTGGGGAGTGTAGCACGGCAGCTGAGTGCTGGCACCGGATGCCGTCCTCCACACCCCAAATTTAAGATGAAACAAATTTTGAAAAATCAATAAAAAATAGTTAAATTCATTTTTATTCCAAAAATTTGTTAGTAAAAACTTTAATTTGGAGAATACAGTCTCCGATTATGTTGGAGGATGCGGACAAAAAAATAAAATAGAATGGGCAAACGAGCTAAAAATAGAACATTGATAATGTGAAACGGAAAAATAAATACTATGGTGCCACTAATTCTGCAAAAGGCAAAAAGTAAGCTTAAGTAAGTCACTAGACAAGACGTTTGTCAGTTTGGTGTCTAGACTGGACCTGATTTGTTAATTAAAACTGAAATTATCAGGCGAGACGATGAGATTTGGGAAAATAAAATGTAAGACCGGTTGATAAATTTTTATCATAAATTATTACTACTGGAAATCATCGATCCGCCTAAATGTCGTTCAATGAAACTCCTGCAGCTATTAGCCCTATATTATAATTAATACGTGCTTGTACCTTCAATAAGTATCCTAGCTATTGTTACGAAAGTGGGGTTTGAGATTTGGAAAAAAATGCCAACACTCTTCTTAGGGAATTTATTCACTATGCAACCAAAGATTGACACACTAATATGGTCTTCGAAACGTCCATTGTCCAAGTCTTCATGCAGTCATAGTCCAAAATTCGTCGCTGAAGTTGTATAGGTTACGCGTCGATAATATTTGTTAAATCTCTTTGAAGTTTTCTCACCACTTTTATATACGCCTGCCAAGGTACGAGAATAGATATTTCTAGAAAATTCATGTGCTTGACCCTCCGTCACCCCGACTTAGAATGTTAGTGTTGGTTGACCGATGTGAACTCGGGATTATTCTCAAACATTCCACAACCTTCTTTTTAATTCTTCATCATTCTGGATTATTCTATAAACTTCTAGAACATTCCACATTATTTTAGAACTTGCTAATTCTTCTGGAATTCTCTACTTCTAGTAGCTTTGCGACACTATTTCTCATCATTGTGCTAAATTTCATCGAAATCCGTTTATATGTTAGATATTATTTGTTTTGAGCACGCAAGGTTTAAAACGGTAGTCAGATTTGCGTGCTAACATGAGGCTTTTCTGCAATAATTTTAATCGAAAATCAGAAGCAAATGTAGCGTTTCCTGTCAAGCAGATTTGTATGTGTACTTTTTAAATGTATACTCAGACAAATTATACCAATTTTCTTAATTCTACAGTTTTATTTATTTTATTCGATAATAAGGAAGGCAACTTCTACTCTAGCGATGCAGTCGTGTGTTTCATGAACGCGCTACTGCATCGCAACATTCTCCATCGGTTTATGACCAGCGACTGCATAGCTACCAAAGAATTCACCGTGTGCTACCTCCCTAAGTTTTAGAAAAAAATGTCATCGTGTAAAAAAATTCTTCTATACATATTTGTGTATGACAAGACAAAAATGTTGCGAAAATGACTTCTGATCGAAACCACTTAGTGTTGTGGCGACCTCTGCGCCACTACGAGAAACTAAAAACCACAAACAACAATGAACGCAGCAATACCTAGTTCACAAGAATCATACGAGATGGCGCCAGCAGATTCTACATCTCGATCTCAGAGTTCTGGTTGCAACTGACTATATATACAACCTCCGACAAAAACACCGTCGGAGCCGCGGTTCCCCAGGCGCAACACCATGCCTGGCGGGAAGATCTTCCCTTTGTGGCGGTCGAGCATATCACCTCGCTCCCGCTACAGTGGTGACCCCGACGTGATTGGAAGCAACCTTCTCCATCATCAGCAGTCAAGCAGCCTTCTTCAGCACCATCGAACTCTGTCATCATCGTTCCTCTCTCTCACTCAATGTTGGTCAGCAGCAGCATCAGCAGTCTCACAGCAAGCCAGCAACAACGGGTCAATCATCAGGTCCATCGCAGCCGACTCACCGAGCTTCCTGGTCCTGATCCCAAGCACCCACAACTCACTCGACGACTACAGCGACCGGCGCATCCCCCGCAGCATCGTACCCTGGATCCGAGGCATCTACTCTCCAGCGTAGCACTCCGGCAGGACATCATTCCGGCGCCAACAAGTCGACAACGCTCAAGACAGTCTCGACTCACTGCAGACTACGAGCACGCTTAAGACAGTCTCGACTCACCGCAGACTACGAGCAAGCAATCCACTTCCGACGCACTGGAAGGCTCCCGACTCACTGGGACAAGAATCATCTGGCACTTGCAAGCTACGATATTAAGCACAGACTGCACTTCTGCACTTGGAAAAACTATCAGACCTCCGGTCTTGGGAGGGAGTCCTGTGGCGACCTCTGCGCCACTACGAGAAACTAAAAACCACAAACAACAATGAACGCAGCAATACCTAGTTCACAAGAATCATACGAGATGGCGCCAGCAGATTCTACATCTCGATCTCAGAGTTCTGGTTGCAACTGACTATATATACAACCTCCGACAAAAACACCGTCGGAGCCGCGGTTCCCCAGGCGCAACACCATGCCTGGCGGGAAGATCTTCCCTTTGTGGCGGTCGAGCATATCACCTCGCTCCCGCTACAGTGATAAATAAAAGATTCGCATAGATTCCATGACACGTGTTTATCTCCACCGTCAATGCCCCAGAATCTTGTAAAAAATTTTTCAACAAAGACATTTAATTTCTACCTTTATTATTTATTCAGAATGAATTCTCACCAACCGGTCAATTAGTGCTGCCAATTTTTAAAATATCCGTCTGTTCGTTACAACTTGCCACAGATACCCGACCGTACGAACGTACCAACTGTATCAATCGACTTCCACTTAG
The DNA here is from genome assembly GCA_963555685.1 of Acrobasis consociella. Classification (NCBI taxonomy): domain Eukaryota; kingdom Metazoa; phylum Arthropoda; class Insecta; order Lepidoptera; family Pyralidae; genus Acrobasis; species Acrobasis consociella. The sequence continues at coordinate 8,300,935 of OY743127.1, forward strand.
GTTTTATTAATTTAGCAACACTTATGACAACTGCCAATACTGTTTACAAATCGTGATACTTATTAGCTACAACAGATCTAAGAGTTTTAAATAAAAGTAATACTTAATAGTAGTTACGCCTGACCAAAACTGCCGCGTGAGCTCGATGAACTCTGTCGGGCCGGCCAGGTGGTGGTACTACTAATTGATCTCACGATTTTTTGTTTCTGAATTTTTATTTTAACTAGCTATTTAGGTATTAATAACGATCCTTATGAAGTGGCTTTCGGCACTAAAACCATTGAAAAATCACCATGTAGAGAGTAATACGGAGTAATATGGCTTACAATCAATGATAAGTAATACTTTGCACTACCTAATTTGCTAAAACTTGCCTTATTTAAGTTTCTAAACAAATTAAATAATACTCAACTTTGCTAAAGTACCTGGGTGACCGAGCTTTGCTCGGTTACATATCAAACATTAACTACATTTTAAACTTGTCTAAAAACAATACAAAGTAAAAATGATATATAAACTTGAACATAAAAAAAACAAAAGTACTCATTAACAGTCACCGAGTGGGATTCGAACCCGTAACACTCTTTCTAGCGGTCCGCATCCTTAACCGCTTAGCCAAACGGATGGCGGCCGGTGCGGAGAAATTAGCGACTATATTCTGCGTGAAAAGAAAAACGCATGAAAACTCGACAACACGCGTTTTCCCAAATATAAGACTAATCTAGATCGATTATTTACCGCCGAAAACCCCTATATACCAATTTTCAGCAAAATCGTTAGAGCCGTTTTCGAGATCATCGAAATTTATAAATATATAAATAAATAAATATACCTACAAGAGTTGCTCGTTTAAAGGTAAAAGTTAAAGAATAGAAGTCTCCATTATTATCACCTTCACGATTTATCATAATATTTTTTAATTACCCGTAATCCAAAGCACTCAAGGATTTAATATTCATATATTATTACTCTCATTTAAATTAGGATGGCATTTGTAATAAAACTTTTACCAAAATTTGAATAATATCTGTTAGTTTATACCAGTTAGTAAGTTAGAAAATCTTTATTGCACCAAAACATAATGTACCACCAGTATATTTAACCAAAAAACATCAACGATCGCCGAGCGCACTACACCGCGCTTTACGTCGCCTACGTAGCTCTGTGTGTGTGAGCGGCATGTCGTTGTGTGCGTGCGCCCGCTGCCAGCGTGCAAAAAGATTACAGCGGGCTCTTAACGTGCTTTTAGTAAGAAATAAGGTAAGTTCGAGATAATTTATTCCACTTGTTACCAGATTACTTAACACACTAAAGCGCTATTGATGCTATCTGGCTCCTTCTATTTATTTTATTGACAAGTATACCTAACGAGTCGAATGCAAACCTTGCTTTAAAAAAAATGGCATATTCAATTAACCAAAAATGTTTATACGGCAAGCATTAATGACTCAATAGGACCCCTGGAAACGGACTGTAATTTTTTAAAAAAGTGGCATTTCTCTGTCACACATCTGTCGTTTATTAAATGATACGTTAAAAATGGCCACGGTCACGGGTAATAAAGTGTAATCTGTGATAATGGGTGAACAGACGGACAATAATTTTAATAGGTGCCGCATACGTTGAAATAAAAAAGTTCATATTTACTTTATTTATTTATTTACCAAGGCTATACCCGTGGGCTTTGGTCCCCATAGGAATTTTGGGATCTTCTTCTTAGCGGTAACAAACAACTTCTAAGTGGTAACAAACAAATAAATATACAAACTTACTTTCGCATTTATAATATGAGGATAGTAGGATAGGATTCGTGTATTGTTTTCTATAGATTGTTTTCTCTCTTACCACCTTTGCCAGCTGTTTCCCGTAGCGTTGCCCGCTTTTTGAAAGATAAATTGTAGCCTTTAAGTTACAACAATGAAGCGTTATGAAGATGTAAGAATTGTTTAAAGGGTCAGTAGTTTTTGAGTGTATATGTAATGAACCATGTAATAAATTGGGACATTGTTCATAATGCCCGGGCGTTATCAAAGGCAAGCTACTTCGGGCAAAGTAATATTTATTTGAACTTCCTTATATACAATGTGCAAGGGACCCGTAATGAATCGAACCACGGGCTATACTATTGAATAATGAAATTAAAATAACAGTAAAAAAAAAACATTTAAAAAATTACATTCCCATACAAATTGCCCGGCCGGCTGCACACTTTTGTGTGGAAATGCCGATTTTTTTGTGTTTTGAGTGTTATTTTAATTTCATTATACTTTAGTGATCTAGCCTTCTAAGTTGTATAACTTTGCCTACACATTAAGACAGAACTGTAAATTAATAGATTGCCAATACATGACAATATCATGTATTGGCAATCTATTAATTTACATTTCTTTTAACTGTTCAGAATATGGCGAAAATCCGCTGAAAAATATCCATTTATTACCTTCTTTTATCACGTGAGCTCGCTTTCATATACCATCGATCAATCACGTTGGCAGGTAGGGCTTGAAACGTATCTCTTCTTGTTTATTAAATTCCAAGAAACTTGACTTGCAAATATGTAATGAAAAACATTAGTGGAGAAATTTTCTAATAAATTTTGTCGGATTTGAAATAACGACTGCTAGCGTTGCAGACACAATCAATTTTAATTGTTTGTCAGACTTACATGGCGTTTTAAGACTTAAAGCAAGATAGCTCACGTTTTGCTCTGGTTTCGAAAGAAATACTTATCTATAAGCATTATAAATTGATATATCTGCCGTTGTGCCTAAACTCACCTAAACTCCCATGCTGGTCTGGGAGAAATAAAAAAAAACTTAGAATGTACCAGCTGCTTCTCTTCCCACGCAGATCGTAAAAGCCGATCGAGAGAATGGGCAAAAATGCAAATCATGTTAACAGGCGATGCGGCTAGCAACCCATAACTGTATTGATTGCTTTTCCATCTTCTCGCCCACCATGACGCTAAAAGTGGCTTTTGGGTCTTGCGGCCCTGGGCTCTGCATAGAACCGCAAGACCCAAAATGCTCTGTCTGCCCCATTAGGGATAAAGACGTGATAGTATGTATGTATGTATGTATGTATTATATGCATTGCAAAGTTTAGCTTTGAAACGTTTACTATTTTTAATGGGGTGCGTATTGCTTGATATAATTACATTTTATATATTTACATTTCAATAACGTTCATAAGATATAATGTTAATTTGACATAATCATTAAGGTATATATTTTTAATAGCTATAATATTCATTACATTTTCATTTTAAAAAGCATAAAATCATTTATATAACGTTTATGTACACTAAACATCACCTGTTATACAACTTGTGCGGTATACAGGACAAAAAGTATATCATTCAAAAAGTATATTGTTGAAAAGAGATATCATTCAAAACATATAACTATCAAAATCATATTGTTTAGAAGATATATGACTTAAAAACCATACCATCTAAAAAGTATAGACAGACGAAAATAATTCAAATTTGGGAAATTTCATAAACTTTAATTTTCTTATAAAAAAAACTCAAGGTATAGGATAGGTTTATAAAGGTGCAAAGTTTAAACAAAGAAGTAGGCAATGTCCATTAAGATATTTTATTACATAAAAGAAACTGTGAATAAGATACCCAAAAGCTAACATAAAAATAAAATATCTAAATTTGTCAGTAAACGATTAGATTAGTAAAAAAATCTGACTAGAAAATAGTAAAAAAAGAAGTCATATCATAAAGGCTACAAAAACTAACCAATTTTTTTATTAAAAAAAAATCTTGCCAATAGCCAAGCTATGAAAACAATTTTTTCACCCAAGCCTCAAGGTATAAAAATTTGGTTACACATACAAAATGCGCGCGCATTTTGTAAGTGTAACCAAAATTTTCCGCCCAAGCCCCAAGGTATGAAAAATTTGGTCACACGTACAAAATGCGCGCGCATTTTGTACTTGTAACCAAATTTTCCGCCCAAACCCCAAGGTATGAAAAATTTGGTTACACATACAAAATGCGCGCGCATTTTGTACTTGTAACCAAATTTTCCGCCCAAGCCCCAAGGTATGAAAAATTTGGTTACACATACAAAATGCGCGCGCATTTTGAATGTGTAACCAAATTTTTCGCTCCAGGCCCAAGGTATGAAAAATTTGTTTACACATACAAAATGCGCGCGCATTTTGAATGTGTAACCAAATTTTTCGCTCCAGGCCCAAGGTATGAAAGAAATAAAAAAATAACTAACTTATTTTTTACGAACCGAAGCCCGCGACTTCGCTCGCGTGGACTTTATGTCTCTTGAAAATGCTCATCAGGCTGAACAACTTTTACTAAGGCACCATTTTTATATCTCTTATAGTTTAGCTAGACCAGTATAGTTCTGCATCAGGTGTTCTTCCAAAATTATTTATGTATATAATGTACAGACACTTTTTAGGGTTCCGTAGCCAAATGGCAAAAACGGAACCCTTATAGATTCGTCATGTCTGTCTGTCTGTCCGTCCGTATGTCACAGGCACTTTATTTCGAAACTATAAGACCTATTCTGTTGAAACTTGGTAAGTAGATGTATTATGTGAACCGCATTAAGGTTTTGACACAAAAATAGAAAAAAAACAATAAATTTTGGGGGTTCCCCATACTTAGAACTGAAACTCAAAAATTTATTTTTCATCAAACCCATACGTGTGCGGTATCTATGGATAGGTCTTTAAAAATGATATTAAGGTTTCTAAAATCATTTTTTTCTAAAGCGAATACTACACGAATAATACACTTCCAAAGTGGAAAAAAGTGTGTCCCCCCCCCCCCCGTAACTTCTAAAATAAGGAAATAATAAAACTAAAAAAAATATATAATGTTCATTACCATGAAAACTACCAGCGAAAATTGGTTTGAACGATATCTAGTAAGTAGTTTTTTTTTAAAACGTCATAATGTCATAAATCATAAACGACAATTTACCTTTCATTTAATCAACTCAAATATAAAAATTAAAAAAAAAAACAACTACAAGACTTTTATATTATGTTGTAAGCTACTACGGAACTCTTCATGGGCGAGTCCGACTCGCACTTGGCCGCTTATTTACTGTTTTATTATATGTATGATATAGATTTAATTTCACTTATTATTGTTTAGTCTATTTTCATTGTAAGAGTAACCTTTCACAAATAACACTATTTCGTAGTTTTAAACGTTTCGCACTTATGTTTTATTTATGGCTAACAAACTAAAATTTGAGGAAGGAAATTATCTATTAATGTTAATACGTAATCAGTAATTACATTATGTGATTGCGACATATTAATATATTATTTTCAACCCTCCTGCATTGGCTTGTCTTAATAAAATTATCCGCAACATACTGCCAGGCGCTATATCAAAAGTTTGTTATATCTAATGATGATTATATACAAAGAATCTTCTACTAATCGATTCATATACGCAATGATTATTATGCTTAATAATATATCTACAGAAAGTTTATTATACGTAACGTAAATAGATTGCGAGAATTTTATACGACTTTAAATGTATACGAAAGGTTTGTTAGATTAAATAATTATTATTTAAACGATTTTATGGGTTAGAAAAGTATGATTTATGATTTTTATCTTTATTGATAATTATACCGACCAAAATTATACATTTCGTTGGTATTTATTCAAAATAATATATATATTGTTGTTCTATCTTATATTACTTACCCTTTTTAATGTGTTGTACAATGTACAATGCCCAGGCAGGGCTTCATACATTCGAGAAACGTTTTTAATGCCCAGGCAGGGCTTCATACATTCGAGAAACGTTTCCTTTAACTTAAAAGATTTTTTATAACTTGCAAAAAAATAAGATTACAGATTATTAGGAACAACATTTCTTTTAACCGATCTGGTATCTCTTCCGAGCAAATGAGTCGCCCATCTATTAAAATTCTTTGTACAAAAGCAGTCAAAAAACGCGAATGCATAGTCGCTTCCCCCTCGTAACCTGCGTTAAAGAACTTCGTTCTACAAAATGTCAGAAACAAAGGGTTCATTCACGTCATCGATTTTTGCTACCTTCCGTCTACATTTAAAAATATTTTATGAAACCAGCTAAGATACATTTATGTCTAATGCTCCACTCTCGCAATTCGTACTATCGGTTCATTTGTATCATAGATTTTTACTACCTTCCGTCTTAATTTAAAAATATTTTATGAAACCAGCTAAGATACATTTGTATCTAATTCTCCACTCTCTTGTTTCGCAATATCGGTTCATTCATGTCGTAGATTTTTACTACCTTCCATCTAAATTAAAAAAAAAATTATGAAACCAGCTAAAATACATTTGTGCCTTTGTCTAATGCAGGGACAGGAAGCGCTTTCCCTAACGTGGATTTTTAGCGGCTAATTGATTGGCTTCAATATTTTTATTGGATCAAAAACCCCTATCGCTGGGTAACTATTTCAATCGACTAACCGTATCACATGGAAAGCCTTTAAAAGGGTTTCCCTTTAAATAAGTTGTTCAAAAATGCACGTCACGTTACCCTTACAAAAACCATTTCTCATAGGGTAACCCTATCTCATAGGCTAACCCTTTAAGAAACGCTTTCCCTGGCGGCCACGGGGCGGGGGGGGGGGGATACGTGGGAAAAACCCTTTCAGTAAAGTAGAAAAAAATACCCCTTCCAATGATTTGGTAAACGCTTAGCCTATCATAAGGATAGGGTTACCCTACAGGGGATACGGTAAGCCTTTCGCTGGACAAGCTTTTTACAGGCTAACATAAACGTGAGGGTAAGCCTATCGTAAGGATGACCACTTAAAGGGGTTTTAAAAATTAGCTGCTAATCCGGTCCCTGGTCTAATGCTCTCTCTCAACTCTCCCTCAATTCGAACTATCATTTCATTAATGTCATAGATTTTTATTACCTTGCGTCTACATTTAAAAATATTTTATGAAACCTGCTGAGATACATTTGTGTCTAATGCTCCTCTCTCTCAATTCGTACTATCGGAGATAAATCGCGGTCGTCTGTCTCTATCTACTGGCTTAATGTGTCCTTAACTGTGATGTAAGTTCGGGCTTATCGGAGTTAAATATAAATAAATGTTTTAGCTTTCGTTTTCCTTAGGGACTTGGTAGTTTATTTATTGCGAGTTCCGTCTAAACATATGTTTTAAAAGCAACTGTGTACTCGCACATTTTTTTCTGTTTTTATAATTTAAGCAATCCAATGCTTAAATTATAAAAAAGAAAAAAATGCGAAGTAAAGCTTTATATCAATGGTACTGCAAATAATTGACATTAAGTCTAAAAAATGATGGTGATACCTAATACTTTAGTTTTCGACGACCTCTTTGGCCTACTGTCATCATGGAGTTTTCGGTTCACACTGGAGGTCCCGGGTTTGATCTTCGGTCAGGTCAAGATGGAAAATGATCTTTTTTATAATTGATCTGGGCACTGAGTGTTTATCTATATAACCTATTATGTATTTGTTATAAAGTATAGTATAATTGAGTAAGTATCCCATAATACAAGCCTCGAAGGGCTGGCTTAATCTGTGTGATTTGTCCATGTATATATACATTTTTTTTTAATACAACAAACTGTGCAGTTTGTTACCGCTTCTTCTGCACTAGCGCTTTGGAAGCGGTAGTAAACTTAGCTGTAAGTAACTATTTGACGTCAACAATTGTGCAACAAAATAATGACGATTATTAAGAGATATTATAAATATCCTATGATAATAAAGATATATTTGATTTGATTTGATTTTGATTTGACTAAAAATAAGTACGTGAAAATGCGACTATGTAGTTTACCACTAAATTTAACAATGAAATAATAATCATAATGTGATCTTGTAGTCGCATTGTTACAAAATAGAGTTTAATTCTTGGTATCCTTCCTAATTCTCGGGTTAATCTGTGTCTGACAGGTTCGCTCAGAAGCTGGATTTTAGACTTAGTTTGGATTCTAGAGAAATTTGAAATAACTAATATTTATAAGCCACCAGTCTTTTACTAGCACCCTGCCCTGAATCAAGGCAGAGCCCAGGCTCTGTCTACCTCGACAGAGATATATATACGTGATAATATAAAAACAGCCTGATGACAGACAAACAGACAGACGGACATTCGGACAGACGGACGGATAGACGAACAGCAGAGTCTTAATAATAGGGTCCCGATTTTACCCTTCGTGTACGGAGCCCTAAGAAAAAAGGAAAAAACGGTTAAAAAGATTTGCTTACTGTTTTCTTCTTCTTCTTCTTATATTTAAGAGCTGGGCTCTTGTCGGTGGAGTGCTTTCCATGTCTCTCTTCCTTCCGCTAAGTTCTTCACCTCTTTATGTTTTCACGTTTAATTTTTCTTTTATTTGGTCTATAAATTTTCTTCTGGGTTTTCCTACTCCTCTCTTACCTTCTATTTTTCCTTCCATTATTGTTTTAAAGAACGCATCGTGGCGTAGTAGATGACCGAACATTTTCCCTCTTCTATTTTCTATAATTTGTATTATTTGTCTTTTCTCTTTCACATCTTCTAGTACCTTCTCATTTGTAATTTTTTCTGTCCAACTTATTTTTTTCATTCTCCTCCAGCACCACATTTCAAATGCTTCTAATCTATCTCTATCCTTTTTGGTCATCGTCCACGTTTCACATCCATACAAAGCAGTGCTCCATATAAATGTTTTAATAAATCTTTTACGTAAACTTTCGGTAATACCAGAACAATATATATATTTTTTACTCTTAAATGTACTTTTTGCAATAGCAATCCTCTTCTTAATATCTTCTGAGTATCTTGCCTCTTCGTTAATAATAGTTAACTTTTGTAAAACTTACCGTTTTACAAAAGCCTATTATATTTTAAATTTTAATCAAACGAGAAAAGGCTTTTAATATAATCATAATTAAGAGTTAATCATGAATTAATCATGTTTGGTTATCGAAAAAATGCAAAAGACGATGGGTTTGTGTCATGCAACTTGCCCATAAATTTTACCTACTCTACAAGTAAGTAAGTATATTTTTTTATTCATTACCTACTTTAAAAGCAAGGGTTATAGATGATAACAGCAATACATGACCTAAATTGAGGTTAAAAGCAATACTTTGACAAAAAATTCCAATGTTATAAATATAAATGTCACAGTGATAATGAACAACGAATCGACGAGTGTTCTAGATTTGAGGCGCCCTATAAATTTTATTATTTTTGATGCGATCTAAGGAAACAATTTACATTAATCTGAATGTAGTTTATGAAATAGGGGTGATAATAAAGTTAGAATAGGAATGTGGATTTAAAATTATTAAAAGGTATGGTATACGTATTTTTTCTTTTCTTCATTAGCAAGTACTGGCGAAGATACAGCGCATTTAAACCATAAGCGTTGTGTCTATGTGAATTTTTACTACATTGCTAAACGAAAAAATGTGGATCCTTTATTTTTGGGCAATCTAATTTAAGGAATAAATAAAATAATATATTTTTACATCCCTATTATTCTAGTTAGTTTTATTCTTTCGTCTTTAATTAGTCCGACCCATGTTTTTCAATTTACCGAAATAGCAAATCTCGTAAAGATACTGAGCATCAAAGTTCCAGAGTGCTTGCCACGTCAACGCTAAGTAAAAATCGTACTTAGGGTGTGACGTCATGCGAAATTGAAATGGATATGAGTAATTTTTTGTTTCAAGAAAGCTGGCTGCATTTCCAAAAGACATATATTTTTTTTACTGCGTAAGGCGTTTCCTATCCATTCACACGTGTAAAACTACACATTAGTCGAATACGATTCAATAAAGCAAAGTTTGCTAAGGAAATTACCTAATCCCCACATTTTCGACGTTTATTACTTTCGACAATATGGTTTTCGATAATTTTTACCTAACCTAAAAGTGGCCTTTGAATCTTACGGCCCTGGGCTACGTCTGCTTAGAGCTGTAAGACTTGGAAAGTGCTCTATCTGCCTAGTTAGGAATAAAGACGTGATAGTATGTATGTATGTTATACCTAACCTAAATACTTGGATACTGGTTTTCCATGCTGGTTTTTGTCTATGTTTGTACGCGATTTAAACAGATTTTAATATAGTGTACTGCATTTTTATATTGTGTGTTGATAAACCGCAGCTATTTTCGACGTTCTTACCAGATAATATTCGATAAATTCTATTATTTTGTTTTTAATTGTTTTTCTCTTGACTGATATACTGATGTTCACGGGCCGAAGCCAAGTGAAAATTAGGGTTTATTCGGTTCTGGATACGTGTAGAGTTTGGGTGATAGGGGTTAACGCCTGTTGAGTATGATGTGTTTGGGAAGAATGCTGGTTGGTTTTTATTGCAGTGGATCGGCGGGAGTGAGCATTACTAGCGCTTTCGAAAGTAAACCACTCCCTACTTGGATGGATGCCCCACAAGTGGCATAAAAATCTATTGAGCTCCTTTGTGTTTCGGAAGGCACGTATAAGCCGCCATTGTCATGTCATCATTGTACGGCAGTCATCTTTGGCAGATGCCTTACAAGCAGCTAGAAAAATCTGACACCAGTGTTATCTACTTCCACACACACACGAAAAACAACAAAACAAACAAACTTATTATGCACGACAATCCATTCAAACCTGTAAAACTCCACATTAGTTGAACACGATTCAATAAAGCAAAGTTTGCGAAGGAAATGACCTACATCTGCGACACGGCGACCACACGTGTCGCTATACGCGTACAACGGTTAACCGCACATTTTCGACGTTTACTACTTTCGACCACATGATTTTCGATAATTTGTACCTGACCTAGAATAATTGGATACTGGTATTTAAATAAAAGTGTGTCATGTAAAAGTATCTGTGTATTAAAAAAGGAGCGATCATATATTTTTAATTAGTTACTTTGGTGTAAAAATGATTGTGGGAGAAAGATATAATTTAAACAAGAAAAGTAATGAATCGGGTGTTTTTGAAATTCTTTTTATGCTAATATAGACCAATGCCAAATTAATTGCCTTTCTTAAAACTCAGTGTAAAATTTAGTTGCAAGTTACCCTTTCATGCTGGTCTGGGAGAAAAGTAAAATTATAACATGTATCAGCTGCCTTTCTTCTCACATAGATCGCAAAAGCCGTTCAAGGGAATGGGCGAAAATGTGAATCCTGTTTATAGGTTAGCAACCCATCACTCTATTGATTGCTTTTCTATCTTCTTTCCCACCATCACGCTGAAAGTGGCTTTTGATTCTTGTGGCCCTGAGCTCTGTCTGCTTAGGGCCGCAAGATGCAAAATGCTCTGTCTGCCCCATTAGGGATAAAGACGTGATGTATGTTAAACCTTTAACCAGCGGCAAAGTTATAGAGTACTCGTATTACCATGCCCATAAATCATAGTCTCGGGGGAAATGTTTAACAAGCAATAAAACTCAGCGACATCTTGCTATAACGTTCTTGCTGCAAAGTGGATTGCGATATACTTGGAAAACTAACCGTAAGATTGATTATGATAATGACGTCATTGTACTTGGGTTAATATATAAAAGAACAACATTCTAAGCCTAAGCTATACAGTCCGACAGATATACACATCTACTATCTAATGGTGGTCTAATCTAACTTTATTTGGCTATTTGTATTCGCTATTACGCACTTTGTCATTATCACATACACAAACACCAGATCCATACTTCCACATCTTTAAATCTTTGTCTGAGTAATGTCTGTCTGGATGTACATTCTAATTCTAAATTTATAGGGCAAATTTTGTAGCGGTTTTACGGACTGGTAAAGTATTTCGTCGGAAAGGTCTACATGTACCTACAATTAACAAAATCATTGATATCTCAGCTAATATATTACCACAATATTTGAACACACTGCTATTATAATAGCCATTCTTTCTGTGTCATATTCTGTATGTTGGGAAAAAAGGGTTAAATTTAAAAACTTGTAGTATATTTTTGCGAATGGGAATGTTACACGGAGCCTAACGAAACCCGCAAGAATTTGCGGTCATGTCCGTCGCAGGCACGCTGACATTGCCACAATGTTTGGTCACGCTGTTAATTATCATTCTTATTGTGTATACGTGTATTCATGTTTAACAAAAATGTTCTGTAGGTTTATTTATTTCATTTATATAACTTTATAACAAAAATTGTAACAGGCGAACTTAAGTCCCAGGGCTTTTTCTACCAGTCAACCTAATATAATATCAATAAAATCGAAAATAGCTAATTTTGGACGACATGCCACATCTTGTAATGTAATGTATGTTGGGTCTACATTGTTAAATACAAAAATAATTAGGGACAGATAAAAGGCCCCAAATATTTAGAAATGTTCAATTAAGTCTAAACCACGAAACTCGCAAGAATTTGCGGTCAGCGTCGCCGGCACGCTGACAATGCCACAATAATTTGATACGATGTTAATTCTCATTCTTATTGTATTATGTTATATATACATTAGTAAACACAAATATGATTAGGGCAAGATTTAAAAGTCCCGCACGTCGCTGGCACGCTGACAATGCCAAAATGACTGGACGCGCTGTTAATTCTCATTCTTATTGTATGTTATGTATACGTTAGTAAATTCAAAATAATTAGGGACAGATTTAAAAGTACCTAAATATTTTCAATTAGAAATGTTGAATTAAGTCTAAACCACGAAACCCGCAAGAATTTGCGGTCACGCACTTCGCTGTCACGCTGACAATGTCACAATGATTGGGCGCGCTGTTAATTCTCTTTCTTATTGTATTATGTTACGTATACGTTAGTCAATTTAAAAATAATTAGGGACAGATTTAAAAGTACCTAAATAATTTCAATTAGAAATGTTGAATTAAGTCTAAACCACGAAACCCGCAAGAATTTGCGGTCACGCACTTCGCTGTCACGCTGACAATGTCACAATGATTGGGCGCGCTGTTAATTCTCTTTCTTATTGTATTATGTTACGTATACGTTAGTCAATTTAAAAATAATTAGGGACAGATTTAAAAGTACCTAAATAATTTCAATTAGAAATGTTGAATTAAGTCTAAACCCAGCAAGAATTTGCGGTCATGCACGTCGCTGGCATGCTGACAGTGCCACAATATTTAGACATGCTATTAATTGTCATTCTGATATTCTTTGATGTAAAAATGTAAGGATAATATAGGTCAGATTTTAAAGTTACAGAATATTTTCTGTTGGATATGTTGCATGAAGCCTAGGTAAACCGCGAATCCTGTGAGAATTTGCGGTCATGCATGTCGCCGGCACTCTGACAATGCCACAATGTTTGGACATGGTAAAGGTTAGAGTTTTTGGCAACAGTCGCAGACGGTCACCGACCGTCGTTACCATTTGACTGTAGATTGAAAAAAATGACTACCTTCCAAATGGTAAGATGACAAGGGTAATTTTTTTTTTGTGACGTCATCATTATCATTTTAGCCTCTTAGTGACTACTGCGAGACATTGATGTTTGTTGTGACATGCGACGACGGTAAAAGAATGAAAGACTGAAGGTAAGACGACCTGAGGTAAATTGTAGAAATTGGAAGCAGACTGCTTCCTATTATTCATTTTAGAAATTTTTGCAAATCAATAAGATTCGTGCACAGGACCGTAGAGCACTTGTTTGTTTTTCTGTATTCCAGATTTACTTTAAAACATTTCTGAAAGGTCGAGAAATACGAAACAGTACTACAAGTAAAAAATTATATTTACTTGTACTCAATTCGGAACGATTACGTTCCGAATTGAGTAGCTCGCATAATTATGATAGAGCTTCACTTACAAGTTCGTTTTATCATTAAGTGTCTATCTAGTGGAGACTTGAGATGATTCGATTAATTAGAATTCTGCGGGTTGGGTAGCCCGAGCTGGAATGCCTGTGGGACCCGACCCCAACCTTGTGGGCATCGACATGCCAAATCAGAAACCGAATTATGGATTGTAATTATATGATGTCTTCCTTTTAAGTATTTACAATAAATTCTCATAATTTTAGGTTTTCTACAAATACATTTTATTGTTATAGGTTGATTGAAGGCTAATCTCTTTTTGCTTTTAATTTCGCCTTACCTACTTAATTTTACACCACTATTCAAAACAGTAATGTAATATTTTCAGTTATTATGTAGGTGTGCATGTAATAAATTAAGTAAGTATGTGTTTTGTTTGGAAATTTTGCTGGTAGTCGGTTTTATTTTAAATTAAAATAACTTGTTAAATTTTTAAGCTTAAATCAGGGTTGAAGTTGAAGTGCTTACAAAAATCACGTCATCTGTAACAAAATGGGCAAATAAACAAAAAGCCCAGACGGATAAATTATTAGTATCGATCAGATATATTATAGAATCGATTTACAATCCAAAACGTGGAGAGCATTAAAATTAGATTTCAAATCAACATTATCGCAAGTCTTTTTCGCTAATGCAAATGGCTTTCCTCGCCCTACTGAGTGGGGAGAGGTCAGAGGACTCCGGGGCTCGCCAAACCGATAAATAAAATTTTCCAATAATGTAATTGTATTTATTAGAATTTCGACACCGATGGAAGTGCTGTGCAAAGAATAAGAGATAAGAGAGCGGGAGATAAGTTTGTTTATATTTGTTGACGGTAGGATTTGGGTTTCTATGGGTTTCTAAATATTTCGAAATCTTCATAAGTTTAGGTGTAGTATAATAATAAAAATGTGTAGTGTAATATGTTGAGATATTTACACTTTAATTATTAAATGTGTTGTAGGAGAGTGTAGGTCAAGTCCTCTGGCTGCTCTGGCCAAGTTTGGCTCTGGTAGTACAGAGAGGGTCGTGCTCCTGCAGTGGAGACAAAAAGACCTAATGATGATGATGAATTATTAAATATAACTAATTATCTAAATATATAATGATAATAAATATACATAATTAACTGAGACATAAATTCTTAACTACGACACTAGGATTGTATAAATTTATTTATTCTATTTAACATTTTATTGAGTCAGTGCAACAATAGGTATACTATAATACAATGTAGTATAACACAATATTAGGCGCAACCGGAGTAGGTAACCGCAATAAGCCTCCGGCAGTATTGTGATGTTCTAGTCTCAAACATAGACATAAGCATTGTGCAGAAGCAATCGGCACTGCATACAACAAATATCTTTTAGTTAGGCAGAGTTTTAGGCGACACAGTTTTTATAGAAAGGAACGCTACAGCTTCTTTCTGACTGTCTCAGGGCGGGAAGTTAGCTTATACCGATTACAAAATGTGGAGAAGGTGGAAACCTGAGAAATTAATATAATACAATAGGTATACTTCAATAGATATGTTATATCGTGACTATGTAGCATTAGAACCAACTACAAGCCATTGGAAGAAGAATATACTTAGATTTTCTTCTTATTTTATTAAACACCAGTTTTCCTGGATGACCTTATAAATTTTAACAAAACCATATTGGCCTTGTGATCATTCGTAAATACATAGAAAAACAAGGCCAGTTAAGCACACGAGGTTAAACGTCACACGAAAACTAAGATTCGAATTAAAAAAACAGAACAGCAAAGGTCACACGCATACAGACTTAATTTCTATGACTTGCACTATATACTCCAATCCAAGAAACGAAAGCCTCCAACAGTTACAAATGGCCACGCTGCGGCAATTTCCTATTTTTCGACTCAATCACCATTTTAAGTAGCACAGGGACCATTCCGTGTCGATGGCCTGGAAGAAATTGATTGTGAATTACGTGGATTCCAGACTGAACGTGTTAAATTGAATGGATAAATGAAATGGATTGTGACACGCGCTTTGAGTTTGATTCCGTGGAGTCAATATGGCTCAAAACTAAACATTTAGTTCATTTTGTTAATATTTTTATCTTTATTAATATGAGTTAACGGGTTACTTACGTTTAGTTGACGACCTCCGTGGCTTAGTGGTCACCATAATAGTCCACCACCCAGAGGTTCCGGGTTCAAACCCAGGTCAGGCCAAGTTGAGAAATGGCCTTTTTTGAATTGTCGGGACTTGGATGTCTCAAACTTTGGGGCTAGCTCAATCAGTGTAATTTGACCCGATATATTTAGGTATTTATAGAGTCAGCACTGGCCGACATGTTTCGACCTCATCAGAATGTGAATGAGCCGATGAGGTGTACGGCGTACGAGCCTTTAGTCACATTCGCCCGGATGAAGACCTCCGGATGCGTTCGAAACATGCCGGCAGTAGCTAACTCCATACGTGAGTAGAGTAACCCGATAACTCATTCTAATAATGTATGTGTCTTACGTTAGATTTAATTAAAAAACGTAGTTGGTTTCACCACTTTATTTGGTTTAAATTAGGCGATATGATAGAGTGGGGGCAATTCACGTTACCGTATAGTAAACATTTTACTTGATCGTGATGTCATGCAAAATTTAAATGCGATGTATCTTTGTCATTATTTGGTAAACAGGAAAATTAAAAAAATAGGTACAATATTTTTTATAAAATGAACCAAAAATTGAAGTCTTCATGCATATTGTGACCGAATATGCTCCCATGCTGGTCTGGGAGAAATAAAAAAAACTTAGAATGTACCAGCTGGATCTCTTCCCACGCAGATCGTAAAAGCCGATCGAGGGAATGGGCAAAAATGCAAATCATGTTAACAGGCGATGCGGCTAGCAACCCATCACTGTATTGATTGCTTTTCCATCTTTTCGCTCACCATGACGCTAAAAGTGGCTTTTGGGTCTTGCGGCCCTGGGCTCTGCATAGAACCGCAAGACCCAAAATGCTCTGTCTGCCCCATTAGGGATAAAGACGTGATAGTATGTATGTATGTATGTATTGTGACCAAAGGTCGTAGATGAAGAGAAAGAGGTCAGGAGGCGGATCAAAGTAGTAAGTCAAGGATCATAGTCTTTGACGACCGCTATATGTATAGGTTAATGCATGTACGGTCCTGGCTCAATCCTCCACATAGGAAAATAATAGAATTGAGCGCATTTATTGCTCCCGTTATGTAGGTAGGTATAGGGTAGACCAGGTAATTATATACTTCAAGTGAGTATAGCACTGTTCAGTGTTATTTTATTTAGCTCTATAAACCTTGTAAATAAACGAATACCATTCATTTGTAAACGCCTATTCGAGGTATCTGGTGACCATAGAGCTATCTGACTCAAACAATCAGTATTGCCATACAACGTGGCAATGCTGCCAGCCTTTTGGTCATTTTGCCGAGGGTTAGTATTTCAGTGGGACTTGATAATTTGTATTTTTTTTGTTTTGTTCTTATTTAGTTAAAATTTTAATTTTAATAAGTATAGTCTTATTTTATTTTTTTCAATAACATTTTAGACAGGTATGCCATAAAAAGTATTGAATATACAAAAACAAAACTATAAAAGAAAGGAAAAATAAAAAAGATGAACAGAAAAATATATTTTACGTTATATTTTATTCATTTATTTGAGACCACAATTTGGTGATACTAAAATATTGAACTCAAACACAGTACTAATATAATTCATTATTTTTTTATTTATTGGAGGTATTCATTTATTGAATACTTTAATAGGTATATACTCGCACTCGCTTGCGCACTGTTAAGTTGAGCTCCTGTGTTTTGTTATTTGTTTAAATAGTTAATCACCTTGTATTTGACTAATTTTGTACCAGTATGTTCCCGAAGTGCTAAACCATTGAAATACGAAAGCTTTTAGTATTAAACAGTGTTGTAACGAAAGAATTATTAAGTAAAACAACTTGCGTAGCCACAAATTACGCCCAAGCAAATAGTGCCGTGTGCAGTGTAATGACTCATAGTGATATCGGTGACTAGTTCGCTACCATATATGGTCATCAAGGAGTCTCGCTCAAGTCCGAGTGTGAAGCAACTGGCTACTATTTTCACCGTTGACGTCGAGGTTGCGGTCGGTCCAGCGGTTAAGGCGCGAGTTCTGAACAGTCCGCGTCTGGAGACCCCTGGTTCAAATCTCATTTCACCCATTTTTAAGAACCTTTTTTTTTCGGGTAAAATTTTATTTTTGATATAATTAATGATAAACATGGCACTTTATAATTGTGCTGGATGTAATCACGACATCGATACCAAAGACAGGTTTATAATATGCTCAGATTGCAACAATAATTACGATTTAATCTGTGCGGGGTTTTCAGTGGACGCATATCTATCTCTCTCTATAGACGCTAGGAGTTTGTGGAAGTGTGTCATATGTATGAGTAAAATACCAAAGAAAGATAATTCATCGACACCTGTCCGCCTGACCCCTAGTGTTTTAATCAACCCCGCTGAGAATGTCATCGAAACACCTACTGGTGAGCAGGACAATGTGACGCTGAGACGTAACCAGAAAAATCAACCTAGGTGCAATTGTCCAAGTTTAAATAGTATACGCATACGTGAAGAATTGCAAATGGCCTTAAATCAAGTCACTAGCAATATCAAACAAGAAGTTTCGAATCAAATAAGAATTCTAGAAGATAAATTGGTTAATGCATTCAAAAAGAATATATGTAATGATAATTTCAAGTTACATGAAGATAACCTTAAGATCCAAAGTCAGAAAAAAACGACTATAATGACTGAGAAAGCGCTTCCAGCAACAACGCTACCGAATACCATGTCATCGTATAAGACACAAGCAAAAGTTCAAATCACAAAGTTAAAGAGCAATAACACCAAAGCTAATGCCTCAAAAGGATTGCGCAGCCCACCTACCACACCAAATCCTAGCTCGAACCTTGTTGCAATAAGCAGTGCTCCACCTGTAGCCTCCAGCTCTTCAATGAAAAATATGACTCAGATGGAAAACGTTGCACATGGAAACTCTGTTGTTCCTGATGACTCCATCGTGCTCCTGGACACCGCCTCTCCTGATAAACTTGCCGCCGGCAATCTGGCTTCAATGACTAACACGAGTCAAGGC
Source organism: Acrobasis consociella (assembly GCA_963555685.1). Lineage (NCBI taxonomy): Eukaryota > Metazoa > Arthropoda > Insecta > Lepidoptera > Pyralidae > Acrobasis > Acrobasis consociella. The sequence continues at coordinate 8,319,864 of OY743127.1, forward strand.
GCTTGGTTTGACGTTAAGAGGCGTTCCATGACTTCGAAACCCACCGTGCTGCGGGGATCGGCACCTCCAGGTACAACATCTCTACAGGCGTCCGAAAGACGAAAATACCTACATCTCTATTATGTTAAGCAGGGGACAACGGAAGCAGAGGTACGTGCGCATCTTGAATCTGTTAGTGGTAGTGATGACTGTATGGTGGATTCTCTTAAAGCAAGAGGCAACTATGCTTCCTTTAAGCTCTGTGTGCCGGCAAAGCTAGCTGATAAAATTATGCTTGCTGAAAACTGGCCGACGGACATATGTATAAAACCTTGGAAGCAGAACTTTCGTGTCAAAAACCAAAATTAGACGTAAATGCATAAAAATATATTATCAAAATGTCCGTGGTTTAAGAACTAAGACAACAACTTTTCATAATAATATGTATTTATGTACCAGTGATTTTATAGCGTTAACTGAAACATTTTTGACAGAGTCTGTATTTAATGCAGAGCTTTTCCCACCTGGCTATAATGTCGTCCGTAAAGATCGTTATAATGAAGCTGGATTTGGAGGTGTCCTCCTAGCTGCAAGAAACTGTTATAGCTTGCAAAAAATTACTGATATAGATGGTGTATCAGAAGATAAAGAATTTTTAGTAGTATTAACAACTTCCAAGCATGTTAAATTTATATGCTGTGTTGTATATCTTCCGCCCGGATACCCCGAAGTTAAATATTTGAGTGTACTTAACTGTTTAGAAAATGTTGTTTGCACGTACACTGATTTAGACATTGTAATTATTGGTGACTTTAATTTGAACTCATGTACTGATCGTTTAAGAAATCAATTTTTAAATTTTAAGGAATTATGTAATATTAATCAACATAACGTAATATTTAATAAGTTTGGAGTCATGTTGGATCTAGTGCTAAGCGAACATGCTCCCGAACTAGTGACAGTCTCAGAATCTTTCCATCATCTTGTACCTATGGACGTACTTCATCCTCCATTAGAGGTTGAAGTTAAAATATGTTGCCTAAATAGTAGCAAGCAAAAATCTATTGCAGCCTCTATGCCAAATTCTTTACCACATTCCACACAGCGGAACTTCTATAAAGCTGACTTTCATGGATTATATTCATCTTTGTATGAATTAGACTGGGCCGAGGTAATTAATGAATCTGACGTGGAAACTGCTGTTGACATTTTTTACAATAAATTAAACTCGAAGTAAGAAGCATACGTACCTTTAAAAACCACAACCCGTACCAGGGACCGCCACGTATACCCAACATGGTATACAGCTGATATTATCAGCAACATAAAATCAAAATACTTCTACCTGAAACTTATAAAAGTCGATGCAAGTGAATTCCATAAAGAAATGTTTAAATTTTATAGATATCGCACAAAACAACTCATAAAAGAAGCCTATTATAGACATATTAAAAAAACCCAAGAAGAACTAGTAGACAACCCGTCAAAATTTTGGCAATATGTTAAAAATAAAAGAAAAGGTCGACAAAACTCTGACACTTATACATATAAAGGATGTGAAATATCAGGACAAGAGGCTGTAGATGGTTTTGCAGATTATTTTAGTTCAGTTTTCAGACCCGAATCGCCTAAGCTTGACGTAGCAGATGCTGAACACTATGCCTCCAGCTCAAGTTGCTCAAAACATGTAGACATTTCTAGGATAGATGACAAAGATTTATCTGTGGCTGTAAAAAACCTAAAAGCTCATTCTTCTCCAGGTCCTGACGGTATTCCAGCCTATGTAGTTAAGGACTGTTTCGAAGCTTTAAAATCCCCACTTCTATATATCTTGAATTTAGCCTTAGAAAAATCTACCTATCCAAATGCATGGAAAACTAGTAGTGTCACACCCGTTCCTAAAGCTGGTGCTACAAATGACGTCACAAATTTTCGGCCAATAGCGGTGATGTCCGTTTTTGATAAAATTTTCCAAAGTATCATTGATACGCATTTGCATCAGCAGATAGATGTCTGGTTGGATGATTCGCAGCATGGGTTTAGGAAGGCTAGGTCCACAGTCACCAATCTAGTCAACCTTATTGACTACGTAAGTGCTGAATTAAATAATGGTAGACAAGTTGATACGTCATATTTTGACTATCAAAGGCGTTCGATTTGGTTGATAATGACGTACTGTTACGCCAATGTTCGGCCATTGGTTTTACACCTAGACTTCTTGAGTTCATGGCGAGTTATCTTAGTAATAGGTCTCAATATGTTAAACTTGGTAAATACACTTCGGAGGGTTATTACACAAGATCTGGAGTTAGTCAAGGTAGTACGTTAGGCCCCACTCTATTCCTGATAATGATCAATGACCTTCCGAACGTCATCAGTTTCGCTAGATGCCTACTATTTGCCGATGATTTAAAGTTGTTTCTAGGGGTGAGCAGTGAGGACGATACCGAAAAGTTACAAAAAGATATTGATGCTGTGGCAGAGTGGAGTCGAGTAAATAATCTCTGCTTTAATGAAACCAAATGCAAAACGATGACATTCAGTCGCTCAGCCTCTCCTATAAGAGCCAACTACCAATTAAACAACACGGTTATTGAGCGAGTCTCGGAGATTCGTGACTTAGGAGTCACGCTAAACAGTAAGCTGGACTTTCACACTCACATAACAACCATCTGCAAAGAGGCTTCCCGAGCTCTTGGTTTCATTATGAGGGTAGCCAATGAATTCGATGATAATAGAGTCGCCATTACGCTTTATAACGCATATGTCCGGAGTAAATTGGAGTATGGAGCAATTATTTGGGACCCTTATGAAAGTACCTATGCTTTGATGGTTGAGAGAGTGCAAAGGAAATTTGCAAGATGGTTGTTCAAACGTAGCCATGGGTACTATCCGTACCTCTATCCATCTTTGTTCGTCACAGGAATGGTAGAGCTCAACACTCTTATTTTTTAGAGAAAAATGTTTTTATTGGTCCATTACTTCTTGCTCTTGAGAAACAAAGTAAATAACGAGTCAGCACTTGAGCAGCTTGGGCTTTGTGTACCCCTGCGGTGGAATCGCAGGGAGGGCGCCGTGGTCGCACCTCGACGACGACCGCGACTGTTCTCTCCATCAGCGGTTCGCACTAAAAACTATACTAAAAATGCTCCTACGACGAGAGCCTTGCGACTACTTGGGGACATGCTCGTTAGACACTTTGAACTGGATGTATTTAGTGACTCAGTAAATGTATTTATGCAAAATTTATTGACATATCTCAATTCAATTAATTATATAATTTGACTTATTGTTAGTATACTTAGTACTCAATGACATTGTTTATTTGATCTTTTTAATGAATATTGATTGATGTGCATGTTCTTTATTTTCTGTTATTTTATCATATTGACTATTAATATTGTACCTATTTATTGACTACAGTGCAGATGCTTTGGTGTATAACTGTCAATCTGTATGTGATTTATAAATAAATAATAAATAAATAATAAATAATAATTTATTGGAGGGAATAAAAATTACTTAAATACAAAATGGCGTGCTATAGAATGCCATAAAGTGCCGTAAGTACATTTCAACTTGGTAATACGCCATCATATGCTCTTAGATAAAATGAAAACTTATTTTTACGATGCTAAAATATTCATGCCCTCAACCAGCGGCGTAGCTATGGGAGCGGGGTGGGGGGCGCTCCAAGACAGGACAGTCATAATCATACATCCGAGATTTACGACTTTTATTTGCAAGTCGTCAGACTGACGTAACGATAACGAAGTTAGTTTTGTGTGTTGTTATTAACGATTAGGGATTCTAATATATTGCATAGCGCATTTTTATAATATCTAACGGGCAAATAGCAGCGACATCCGATAAAATACACTCGATATCTTGATACAAATAAAACAACCGATTGATTCCATGTCTCAGATGTAGCGAACCGTTGATGCAAAGTTGGCGATATTTATACAATACGATATTCGATATCAAATAAATTGTGTAACCCCTTGACACGATGTCATGACGATATGGGCGGATGACAATAAGCGTCGTTTTTTCCCCTTAATTTACATACCTAAGTCATCAGACCATCTCCGTTGAGGTCTGCTTCTTAAGAAATCTGCTCTCTAATCAGTTGTATAGGGTAAAAGCCGGATATTTATGGCCGATGTCACCGTGATACCGTCAAACGATATTGTTGTCGTCCGAGCTGAAGATATCGAGTGTCGTATTAGTTACTGTTAATGTCGTATTAGTTACTGTCAATGTGGAAACGTTATTAAAACGAGTAACCGGGTTACTCACTCATAGGTACCCGGTAACTCTTAATAATGTCTGTGTCTCACGTTAGTATTAATCAAAAAATGTTAAAACGCTTAACCGGCCTTGCGACAGCTTCTAATACAAAGTCTACTACCGGTACTGTTGGGGTAGGGTCTAGTTCATAATATCGCCAGTCACTACATCAATGGTCGCCGTGTTGAAAATGCTCCATCGACAGGTTCCTGTAGCTAGATACCTGCGGCATGCATCGATGGTTGCTGCATCGACATGCAGGTTAGCAAATCGATGGTATTGATGGCGTATTGACAACCACAAGTTGGCACCCCCCGTGGATACAATATTCGCCGGAGCTAGCTACGCAACTGTCCTCACCTTTTGTAGTTCCGAAAATATGGCAAATAAAATAAATATTCCCTCGCTTTCCAGCTTTTCATATGGTTACAACCATATGAAAAGCTGGAAAGCCGTTTGAATATAAAGTACGCAAATTCCTTTATGAATATCACTCAAAAACTATTATGTTCAAAGATAAAAGAAAATTATTGCTCGATTGTAAGGTCCATATCTTATTTATTCGATGTAAAGGTTTAACTTTTTGCTGGGGTATTACTTTTTAGCTTATTCTTATTGCAGGTCTTTTGAAAAGACTCTTTAAATACCTAGTAAGAAAATCTAAGATTTAAATATGAAAATTATGAATTACTTTACGGAAAAATAGATATGTAACTAAATAACCAAGATACTTTAACACATACACTATCACATATTTATTCCTTGGATTACTAATGTTTGACCAAAAATTAATTGATAAATAATCATTCGACAAACAACGTTTCACCATATGTTCATTTGGCAAACGATACATTTGACAAAAGTATCATCTTCCAAAAAATTAACTTAGCAAATGATCCATTTGCAAACACTACACTTGTTAAATGTGTTAAATAATAAAAAATCATTTGAATTTTAATCATTTCACCAAATAATATGTTTCGCAAATTAAGTATTTGTCCAAATGTCATTTAACAAAGTGATTTTTGTGTTTGTGTTACTTTCCCCCATAGCTTGAGTCGCTCGCTCGTGTCTTGGTCACAGGAAATTTAACGAACATAACCTAAACTCCACGGCAAAGTGGTTTTTGTGTCTGTGTTATTTTCGCCCTAAGCTTGAGTCGCTCGCTCGCTCATGTCTAGGTCACAGGAAACCTAACGGACCTAACCTACACTCCACGGCAAAGTAATTTTTGTGTCTTTGTTACTTTTGCCATAAACTAGAGTAGCTCGCTCGTGTCTTGAACCAAACCATATTTAATAATAGATTTATTAATAAACGAAACACTAGTAAAATAATACATTTTAACAAATGTTTTTAGACCAATAGTAGTTTAGTCTGATAACTCAGTTGCTAAATGTTCATTTGAGAAATAATTAATTGTAAAATGTAAATTTAAGTGTTGATCATTTGGAAAAGTGACTCGTTTGTAAAATGATTAGTAGTAAAATGATCAATTGGCGAAACCATTTCTTTGCCAAACGTTGTTTGTCAAGTGTAATTTTGCCAAATGACTTTTGGTCAAACCATAGGATCACTTATTCCTTACAAGGTAGACAGTGCTTAGGACCTTGATCCAACGGTCACGTAAAAGGTAAAAGAAGAGAAAGAATTTACTTCTTTTGCAACTGCTTACAAAATAAAATACAAAAAGCAATTAGGTGAATCTCAATAAACGCTTGTGAAAATCTGGCCTCCATCATAAAAAGGACGACGTTAGAACCAGAGTGATCTAAGTGTCATTTTTGGCGAAATTAGATTTTTTACACATTAGCCACAAAAAAACATAATTCTTTCAGGCCACACTGATCTCACAAATTTTAACAGGTTTAAAAAAATAAAAAAACTGCCCTAGTAATCTTAGTGTTATTTTTTTTGCAAAACTAAGAATATTAGCTTTAATAAATAACTTATACTGGTAAAAACTGATCTTCTTTTATTTAAAACTCATTGAAAGTACATGTAACTAAAAATAATAATATATGCCTTATAGATTTCCAATAAGAAGGCTTCCTTAGTTTTCTCAGAAACATACTTTTGTGCTCTGAATCACTCTGGTTCCAGTGTCGTCTATATGCTACCAATTTAAAAAGTGAAAACATTACAATATGTACCATTGAGAGAAAAAACAGGCTATTTTTTTTATCATTAAAATAAAACAGGCAAATTTTTTTTCTTTGTTGTAGCGATGTGGACTAAAATATTATTTTATTTAGTCCATCAACTAGATTATTCAAAAATAAAGGACCCATAATTTTTCGGTTAGCAAAGCAAAGTAGGAAAATTCACAAAGATTCAGCGTTTCAAAGTTTCGGGTTGAGGGAGATTCACGCTACCTTTAGTTTAAAATCGTAGTTGATCGTGACGTCACGCGAAATTTAAATGCGCTGTATCATCGTCATTATATGCTAATAAAAGAGTGACAGAGAAAAGACAAAATACATCATGACAAGTATATCATCATCATCATCAGGTCATTTTTAGTCTCCACTGCAGGAGCACGACCTTCTCTGTTCTAACAGAGCCATACTTGACCAGAGCAGTCAGAGGATTTGGCCTACACTCTCCTCGCTGGACGGGACGGGTTGAAGAGGTCTCATTGATTTTTATAAGCTTTTTTTAGCTTATAATTCCTCTCGCCTTCTACGACATCCACGGGAAGACTTAGAGTGGTCCTATTCTACTATGCTGAAGACCACACGGCTAACGTATATATACTTTTTAATAATCTGTCTAATGAGTCAAAAAGTTTTTTTTAGTGCCACAAATCTATGGCACGATACGAATATAAAATGTCTACTCGTAATTATTTCGATCATTAGTCGTACGTTATTTTGACAAAGACGTGGACTAATTGCAATTAGTGGTTCAATACGCTGATGAATGAAATACTCTTATTAATTTGCATCATTATAAACGGATAGGACATAATAATGTTGAGACAAGACAAGTTCTTAAATTTATTGATCGATTGATGACACATGAAATATTTGTTGTAATTATAAGAAATATTTATTTATTTATTTATAATATGTCAGATATTTATTTTATTTGAATAATTTAAAGGTTTCGGTTCAGAGTCCTTTTAATCATGATCTAAATCTTACCATTTTTCTGATCTTATTTCAAATTCAAGGAAAAAATCAAATAACAGATTGTATTGACAAAAATGTATAAAATCAGACTTCCTATTTTTGTATCATTATATTAAATAGGGGATTCCGCTACCTATAATGTAATACGGTATTTGTTTTTTTTTTTCATTAAATCAAAACAAAAAGTATCTAATCGTAACCGTAAAAAAACACTAAAAACAAGTAAGTCTTTCAAATCTGATGGATAGATAGATAGGGAAACTGTCAAGTAACGGAAAAGGGATACAAGTATTTGAATGTAACGTCACTGCTATTGGCTAACATGCATATGAAAGAGATAGCAAGATAACCATGCTCCCATTTTTCTTCATACCAATATTTGGAATGCAATTTTTGATCAGGACAGGTTTTAAAAACAATTAAAAGGATTGTCCTGAAATTGATTTTCATACTCAAAAAACAAAAATGAGCACAAATTGCTACCCCACATCATACACAGGAATTAATTAACAATTTGATGTGGGTAACACTGAACCAATTACTGACATAAAGTTGTACTACTGCGGTAAGCGGTAAAGAGAACCGATAATATCCAAATATACGTTATATTTGGATATTATCGGTTCTCTTTAACATATCGAGTGAGATTAAATAAATAAATAAATAGGTGGAAGGGACCGCCCCGTAGTAAATCGAACCACACTATACTAGATCACTAAACTATAATGACAATAAAATAACAGGCAAAAACAAACAAAAAATCGACATTCCCATTTTAATTGCCCGGGCGGCTGCACAATTATGGATGGAAATGCCGATTTTTTGTTATAAGTTTTTGGCTGTTATTTTATTTTAATTATACTTTAGTGGTCTAGTATAGCTCATGGTTCGATTTATTATGGGTATGTCCTTTTCATGTTGCATATGGACCAATCACGCAGATTTAGTTAGCTTCAAAGTACCTGGCGACGTAACGAGCTCGAAAATTTTTTAAAAAAATTGACAAGAGCTGGTGTAAAGTTAAGCGCGTTCGAGATGGAGAGACTTTGTGGTCGCCCTCTGCCCCAGATACAACAAGTCTCAGTCCACATATAACATTTAATATTAAGTATAATAATAGGGATATAGCTAAAAAAAATATTTCGGGTTATTAGATGGATTATTTAAAAGTATTGTATGCGTATTTTTTCTATTCTTTCTTTAGCAAATAATGACGAAGATAAAGCCCGTTTAAATTTCGCGTGACGTGACGATTGGCTAACGTTTTTAACCAACGGTGAAGTTAATCACCATCACTCTAAAACTTCGAAGCACTGTATCTTCGTCAATTTTGGCTACTTTGCTAAACGAAAAAATATGTGTCCTTTATTTTTGGATAATCTACTTGACAGACTAAATAAAATAATATATTTTTGACCAAGTCCACATCCTTATTGTAAGTTGACGTGTTTGGAGAAAACGATACAGTACAGTTTGTTACCGCTTCTTTTGTACTTACGCTTAGAAGCGACAATAAACTTCATCATTTCAGCCGCATAACGTCCACTGCTGGACATAGGCCTCTCCCGAAGAATTCCAAAATGACCGATCAAGAGCGGCCTGCATCCAGCGCTTTCCAGCGACCCTGGTCAGGTCATCTGACCACCTTGAAGGTGGGTGCCCTACGCTTCGCTTGCCAGTACGCGGTCGCCATTCAAGAACCTTTTTGCCCTATCGCGATCGGATATCGGTTCGTCGCGCTATGTATCCCTATGTGCAATAAACTTAGCTGTAAATGATCTGATGTCAGCAAATATTTTGAAAACAAAAGAAAAACCGATAATTATTGTCAAGTGAAACCAGTATCCAAAGTTTAGTAAATGATTTTTGATTGTTTGACTGTTTTGGCATTTGTGAGGCGGCCTAGCTTCAATTCAAAACTTCAGAGTGCATCTGGCCTGGTCTAAGCCTTCCAGACAGAACTTCTACCTGTTACTCTAGGAAATGTGAATTACCTACTCGATAGCGTAGAAACGAGCGCGGGCTTTGGAGGGTGAATAATTCGCACATTCTACTGCCAATTAGCATTGATCGGCTGCTGCAGAGCGTACAGTGTATACAGTGTACCTATACTTACCTTTATCATAGATTACTAATAAGTCACTACGTAACCTATATTATTATTAAGCATGTAACTATGTTGCAATAAGCTCTTTATATTCTTGCCCACCTCCTTTCTATCATTTCATTATCTTCAAATTTCATTTCGGAATTCAATTTATAAATTCCAGGCACATTCTTTGCTCATCATTTTGACTTATTCCTATTTCAATCCTCATACCAATTACATCTCAATACTTATAATTCTTGTATCATCAGTTCTATTGTATATACCTAATAAATAAATTTATTTTCTTCTTCTATTAGTCTCTTGATCTACGACCTCTAGACATTTCATTTGGGAATACACCTTTACTAGCTGGGACACGTGGAGTTCCCACAAGCTTTCTTGCTGGATTGTTTCCAGCGAGTCATGTGACACATAGACCTCTTCCAACATTTTCCTATTGTTTCTGTCTCTGGCTCTTCTTCTTTACAGTTGGCTCTTTTCTTCCAATCGTCTTAATATCATTGTGACAACTTTTAAACTGCCATCTTCTCTTTCTTCTGCCATCGCAGGGAAACCATTCATTTGCAATTTTCGTCAATTTTTCTTTACTTTCGCCTGTCATTGTCTTTTAACTATCACATGCAGCTTAATGCAGCTTGGTGAGAGATAGACAGACAGCGAAGTCTTAGTTTTTTTTTACCTTTAGGGTACGGAACCTTAAAAGGAATTAAAATAGATTGCTAGCCGCGTCACTCATGAACAAGATTTCCCATACTCTCAATCAGCGTATACGATCTGCGCGGGTAGAGAAGCAGCTGGTACATTCTAAGTTTTCTCATTCCTCCCAGACTAGCATGGAAGATATACTTACCTATACTATCTTAAGTTTAAACAGGGTTATAGTTTTTTTTAAAATTAGCTATTCATGTCCCACTGCTGGGCAAAGGCCTCCCCTCTTGCCTTAGTTTAGGGTTATAGTTAGTTAGTTAAAATCTTTATTGCACCAAAACATAAAGTAACAGAGTAATGCATAAGTACATAAAACAGATGTCAAAAGGCGGCCTTATCGCAACTGCAATCTCTGTCAGGCAACCGAGGTACTTGGAGATATATAGTATACATACACATTTGCGAAGTTGACACCACGATATGAATAACTTTTAATGAGAATGTTGGGAACTCGAAAATTATTTCGACAGCACCGTCCGGTCAGCTAGACACTTTGTAACATATTTGTATACAAACAAGTTTATACAACGTGGAAGGGACATACCCGTTATTAATCAAACCACTGGCTTTACTTGATCACTTAGTATAATGAAAAATCAAACAACAGTCAAAAACTAAAAAGAAATCGACATTCCCAGGCAGATGCGCACTTTCATATGGAAATGCCGATTTTCTTTTTTAGTTTTTGAGCTTTTCCGAGTTCATTTTATAAGTTAGCCGCCTATAACTTTTTAATTTGTAAACACTACTTAGCTCTGATAGTTTTCCTTGAAACTTTGTTATATATCTATCTATATACTACTACCGTGATTTTTTTACGTGTCCATATACAACTGTTTTGCAAATAGAGGGGGGTCAATTATCTCTAAGCCTAAAAAGCTGAACTTGTCCTTTTCTTAACATTTTTTTTAATCGACATGATAATAGTGTTTGTTTTCAACAACTCGAATAAATAAATATATTAAGACAAATTAAACTGATTCGGCTAGCCTCAAAGTAAGTAAGAGACTTGTGGTATGGGATACTAACTCAACGATACTATATTTTATAACAAATACATATATAAATAAACATCCAAGACCGAGGACAATTTAAAAAGGGCCATTTTCCTACTTGCCAACTCTGGATAGCGGATTAGCAGGGTGACCACTACGTCACGGAGGTCGTCATGTCATGTCATGTCATGTCATGTCATGTCACGTCGAATAACTATCATACCGGATTTACACATGCGTGTTCGCTATTCGCCTCGTCATTCGACGAAACATTCCACGAACTATTCGTGTACGAATGCCGACGCGAACTGCTGTTTACACATTCGTGTGTTGATTCATTATGAGATTCGCACACGAATATGGAGGACGTGGACATAATGGCGGCATGCACGCTACATTTACAATTATGTCTTCTACCCGGGTATTAACCCACGCTTAGGTATATACCTGTATGTGGTGGGTAGATTGGGATGTTTATTTAAAACCAGCCGAAGCCCGCGACTTCGTTCGCGTAGACTTTATGACTTCGAAAAATGCTCATCAGTCTGAATAACTTTTGCTAAGATGTCATTTTTAGGGTTCCGTACCCAAAGGGTAAAAAAGGGACTCTTACGAAGACTTTGCTGTCTGTCCGTCTGTCTGTCATCAGGCTGTATCTCAAGAACCGCGATAGCTAGACAGTTGAAATTTTCACAAATTATGTATTTCTGTTGCCGCTATAACAACAAATATTAAAAACAAAATAAAATAAATATTTAAGCTTTTAGCTTATTTGGGGCTTCCATACAACAAACGCGATTTTTTATAGATAATGGTACGGAACCCTTAGTGCGCAAATTGGATTCGCACTTGGCCGGTTTTATATGTATACTGTATAGACTATAGTGGACTTTATCCGTGTTATTATAAAACGCAGACTAGCTGTACCCGCGGGCTTCGCTCCCCGTGGGAATTTCGTGATAAAGAGTACACTATGTCCTTCTCCGAGTCTCAAATTATATCTATACCAAATTTGTTCTATATGGTTCAGTAGTTTAAGCGTGAAGAGATAACAAACAAATATACAAACTCACTTTCGCATTTATAATATTAGTAGGATATAAATTTAGTGAGAGTCCTCTAATTATATGTAGAAATGTATCAAAAGGTCATTTAATGTATAAAACAATGAATATATCTAAAAGAGAAAATAACTAAGATTAAAATCACTGATGCTATAAGTACTTATTAAATATAGAGATATCATCTTATTTGATGTCTGATTGCCTATTTTAACATATAATTAGGTCTACACTTCAATTCGTATGTTTCCATACAAGTCATACAACGGGTACATATACGTCCTGTCGGGTCGGGCGCTAGCTGCCAACTGCCGGCAGGCGAAAGTGTAAACAGCCAGTTCGTGTTCGCTATTCGTGTCCTTTGATTCGCGTCCGAAAAACCGCCCTCAACGCGAACTCGCGAATCGCGAGGCGAATCACGAGGCGAATAACGAACTGACTGTTTACACATGCTAGTTCGTTATTCGCCTCGTCATTCGCCTCGCGATTCGCGCGAATGTGTAAACGCGGCATCATCATTTTGCAAAAAGTGTTCTTCTAGCTTTTAGTGTAAATGTACGTCATACATGATCTAAGGGTGTGACTTTAATTGATCCATTAGAGTTGGTAGCGTTGATACTACACATATGCAACCGTGCATTGCAAGGGTTCCATCTGCTTAGAGCCGCAAGACCCAAAAAGCTCTGTCTGCCCCATAAGAACAAAGACTCTATGTCTGTGGACGTGATAGTATGTGTGTATTATTTGCACAAAATATTACCAACATAATGATTCCGTGCCTATGCCTAATGTAAGGGTTGCCCGCCAGACTTCCGGTCCCCTGATAAGATATATTCATAATTTATAGCCAGCCCAAAACAAGCAACATAGTGTAACACTTACATTTGTGTTATTCTCACTAGTACCATTGAAATTATCTCATCGTAATACTGCAATCGATACAGTCACATTTGTACCATCTAAATATATATGAGGTCTAAAAAAATATACTGAAACTATTGTAACCCTTACAATAGTTTCAGTATATTTTTTTAGACCTCATATAAGTGATACTCGTAGTGAAAAATTTTCCGTAAGAAACTCGAAACACGAAAAATAATGTTTGGTTTTCTATACAAACTCGGATCAGCTGATTGGTCAACTTGTATGGGAGGATACAATTTCGATACGTGTTCCTTGGGGAAAGTTGTTCTGTATCATGGACTGAAATGACCCATAAAATATTTTTAGTATATTTTGTTAGACCTTATATAAGAAACTGAATGACTGACTGATTGGTGACTGACTGACATATCAACGCACAACCCAAACCACTGGGTCTAGAGATTCCAAATTTGGCACATAGGCTCCATATGAGGTCAAGGGGTGCACGAATAAAATGTTTTTTTTCCAAAATTTACCCCCCCCCCCCCCCCCCCAAGGGGTTAAAACGGGGGACCAAAGTTTGAATGGAAAAACAGGATTATTTAGACCGTTTTATTTGAAACTTCGCAGGGATACCCTGTCAGTAAATGTCGGTAAAAAGGGAACGGGACGGGAACAGGTGGAACAAAGTTAACCGGGCTTTAAATCCCTACATTTTAACATATACATTTACGTTATAAAAATAATAACGTAAAAATCAATTAAAAATTATATCTATTTAACCATCCGGGGGCTGCAATGTTTTTTTTGTTGTCTACAACGTCTATAACTTAAAGAAAATATTATATACAATATAGAAATCTATTGGTTGATCTTTAAAAAATATTTAATATTACTTCTTACAACTTAACTTCTCTGAGACCAAATCCAATTAATTAATTTGGCAAAGTTTTCACGAAAACCTAACCCCTTGGGTGTAAATAACGAATTTCCTTACATTAATAATTTAAGCAGTTTTGATTAAAAGAGTAACACTGAACCAACTCAGGTGAAACTTGATCTAACTATTACCCCGAAAATAAGTTGTTTGATTATTGATTTTAACCTGAAATAGAGCCTTTGTATACGTAGTACCTTATTATTAATCAGTCTCTTTGTATAGTAGATCAATGTTTTGTTTGAAATTGACAGGATTTCGTAACAACAAGGGCTTAATTGTGTAATGTGTATAGTAAACGGTAGCACTTATAAAGGCCCATTTAGACGGAGGAATTTCTTGCCTGTTTCATACCATTTATCAAGCAATAGATAACTTGCACGGTCTAAGCGATACGTCAGCTATACAAATCATTGCTTCAAGAAATGTTATAATAAATACATAGAAAATATCTGAATAGTCCATATTTGTAAAACCGCGGCGCAAAAAGAGGGATTTTATAAGTTTGACACCAATATCTGTCTGTCTGTGTTATTGAAGCTCTCGAATGGACAAATTTAATTGGATGCGGTTTTTTCACATGAAAGTATTTCTTAGCCATATTGGATGAAAATAGATCCAACTGTTCGAAAGGATTTGGGACTAAACGCTTAAAAGTTGGTTTATAATTTGCCTGGCAAACAAAATTGTATATAACGTTTTTAATCATCAATACTACTAAAATGTTTTAAGGGGCTTCTATTGCAATTCTTAGATCTGTCTGCCCTCAAAGGGATTAAGACGTTTCTTTTCTTTGCTCCAGACCAGCCATTGAATGTTAATGGAAGCAACATGAATAGAATTTCTTTAATGAAGACTAATTATAAAATACTAGCTAAAGCGAAAAGTATGGCTTTAGTAGTACAGAGGGTCATGCTCCTGTAGTGGAGGCTAAAGACCTGATGATAATGATGTTGAGCTGAAGCCTACAGCCTTGCCCGCGTGGCCAACAATATGCTATTTTGCTGTGTATGTTTTTGGTTAATATATTATATAAAACAAAAAAATCTGAAGTATTAATTATTAGCATTTAAGAGTGGAAGCATGGCGGGGACATCACACTATCCTCTACTATAAAACCTCATAGCAGTTACGTCAAGAGCGCTATACGTGCGTCCTTTTTCTGTAACCTGACAGTTTCCCTTCCATCAGATTTTAAAAGCTTATATTGTTAGGCAGACTAAAAAATCTTTTTGTTTGCGGTTTCGGATTACGTTACTTATTCTTCTTCCTCCGGCCTTATCCCATTTTTAGTTGGGGTCGGCTGTCCTAATCTTTCTTCTCCAAAGATATCTCTTTTGGGTCGTCACTGGTTCTGTGTTGGCGTTCTTTAGGTCCTTGTTTACCACCGACATCCATGTTAATCGAGGCCTGCCGGGGCGTCTTGGGAACGACTCAAAGTCCATCACTTTCCTGGTCATGTGATCGTTTGGCCTCCTCATGACGTGGCCGTACCATCGAAGGCGTGCCTCTTCCAGCTTGTCCGGCAGTGGTCTTACTTTAAAACTTCCTTGGAGATATCGATTGGGCACTTTGTCGCGAAGTGTGACCCCCGCCGACCATCTCAGCATACGCATTTCTGCCACTTGCATTATGCTTGTTTGTTGTTTACTAAGAGGCCAACATTCAGCTCCATAGGTCATTGCGGATCTCACTGCAACTTTGTAAACTTTGCCTTTGGTGCGTATTGGCATTCTGGCATCGCACAGCACTCCAGTCAGCTCTCTCCATTTCTGCCACCCTGTTTTAGTTCTGTGCTTGATGTCGGCATCAATAGTGCCGTCGCTGGACAACATACTCCCAAGGTATTTAAAGGAGGACACAGTTTTTAAGGCGGTACCTTGGATATGCAGAGTAGTTTGGTTATTCTCATCAGAGAAAGGGCAGTGCATGTGAAAGAAAGAAAGAAAGAAAAATGCTTTATTTGACACAGATACAACATTAAAACAATTTTCTTAAACATATATATATGGGCATGTTTGTGCCTGTACCAAAAAGGCCTCCTCTCAGCATAATGTTGTGACGAGAGCCACAACGCTGGTCTTCCGAGGATACCGACATAAAGACTTAATTTACATAGAACAAAAACAAAAACAAACATTACACAAGCAGGCTAGGTGGCGTTACACTATTTTTATTTATAGAATAGATATATGTATATATATTTAAACAGATAAGTATAATGTATATAATAAAAACAATATAAAGTATCAGTAAAAAACCTACATAAATAATTTGCAATAACGCTGCTTAATCAAGACATCTGCCTATTCAGAACTAACTCTTTGAATTTTACTTTAAAAGTACGAATAGTAAGACATCTCCTGATGGGCGGTGGGATGTTGTTCCAACACTTTGTAGCAGCGTACCTAAAACTACCACGAAACGCAGCGGTTCTTTGCCTGGGGATGGCTAAGCGGTCAGGTTCTCTTGCTCGTTGGCTGAATTTTAGTTTATTGAATAAATATGGCGGATTTTTACTCTTGATTATACCAAAGAGCAGTGATGCAAGGTGAAGGGTACGTCTAGAGTCCATATTAAGTAGTTTGTTTCGATTAAGATAGGGCGTTATGTGAGCTCGTCTGGGAATGGAAAAACAATATCGCGCACAGGAATTTTGCACGCGCTGAATCAGTTTTTTTGTACGAACAAGTAAACAGTTTCCAGTGACCACATCAGCATAGTTGAGCTTCGACAAAATTAGCGACTCACAAAGGTAAATTCGAGATTCCACACTAAGGTAGTCACGGATCTGATACAGAACTTTAAGACGGTAATAACAGGTTCTAACAGTTTCCATAACGTGATTTTCAAATTGCATGTTGCTATCCATTATTACGCCCAGATTCCTAGCTTCCGAGACCTCCTGTATTTGTGTGTCTTTTAAGTTTATTACAGGTTTATGGTCTTTGATTTTAGAAATCTGAAGTTTAGTTCCCAAGACTAGATATTTTGTTTTGCTAGGATTCAAAACAAGTCCATTATCATCAGACCACTCAGCCACCCGTTTTAGATCGTCGTTTAATTTACTAACTGCAGTTAGAGTGTTACAGGGCTCGAAAGTCTGATAAATTTGGAGGTCGTCCGCGTAAAGATGATGTTCGCTGTTATTTATGCACTCTGGTAAGTCTGCGGTATACAATATAAACAATATAGGCCCTAATATTGATCCTTGCGGAACTCCTTTCTTTACGGGTTCATTTTTCGAGACCAGTTTCGTACCATCGCTATTAGTGATTTCTACTCTTTGGTAACGATCGGTTAGATAACTGGAGAACCATCTTATTGTCTGAGCATCGAATCCATAGTACACCAATCTGGCCAGAAGCAGCGTGGAATTGATTGTGTCAAAAGCTCGTGAATAATCCAGCAATACAAGAATTGAACCCTCCCCTATATCTCTTCCGGCTAGTATATCATCCACTACATCTATAAGTGCCGTGGCTGTGCCTCTACCTGCACGAAAGCCAGACTGCTTACAAGGTAAGATATTATTAGCGTTCAAGTATTCTACCATTTGATTACAGACTATTTTTTCCAGTATTTTTGAGAGAAATGGCAAAATACTTATTGCACGGAGATCTTTATAATCCTTAGGGCTACTGACTTTCGGGATTGGTTTAACTATGGCATTTTTCCATAGGTCTGGGAAGACGCCTTCTGCAAGAGACATATTCAAGATTGCAGTAATAATTGGCAAGGTTCGCGGTAGGGTCAACATTATCATGTCTAGTGATATACCATCTACGCCTTGTGCATTAGTGGTAATTTGTTTTATAGTTTTCAAAACAGTTGCTTCATCTACTGGCTTTAAGCTAAATACCGAAGTACTATACCTGTTAAACCAAAAATTTACTAGTTTGGTTATATTTGGGGAAGAATTGTTACCAGGGATATCCAGAAAATGATTATTAATTTTGTCGGGGTTACTAAGATTATGAGGTAAATCTGTATGTTGTTTATTAAAATTAATATCACGGTTAATATTTTTCCAAAGTACACGAGAATTTTTTAGATTTTTGTCAATTTTGTAACGATAATAAGCTGTTTTTTCGCTGCGTAAGGCTACCTCTACAATTTTTTTTAATTCTTTATAGGTTGTTTTGTCCGTGTCCAACTTCGTTTTACGACTTTTGGAGTGTGCCTCGTCTCTTAATCGCATCATATCCTTGATTGTTTGCGTTATCCAAGGATAACTCTGTTCCTTAACGTATGATGTTTTTACAGGAGCATGGAGGTCAAACAAGAAATTTATTAAATCTGTAAATGCAGCAACTGCATCGTTAACGCTGTCACACAACAACAATTTCTCCCAATGAATCGATTTGACATCATTTTCAAAATCTTCAAGACTGATATCTTTGAGAGGCCGGTATGTTATCCAGCGTGGTTTTGTTTTAGGTTTTTTTATATTTAATTCAAATGATATGAATGCATGGTGGCTTAGATTTGGCACATAATCCACCACGAGATTTACGACACTTGTGCTACTACAAACAACGTCCAACAATTTAGCCGAGTGGTCAGTGAAATGTGTCGCTTCTTCCACATACTGACGAAGACTCATACACTGTAAAAAACTAAGGAGTATTCTGGAGTCCCATTGATTTGGTGTCAGTAAGTTTATGTTAAAATCTCCTACCAAAACTATGTGATCAAAATTTGAAAAAGAACTTATTGAGTCAGTCATTGCATTTATAAAGGTGTCGACTTTCATCCACTGTGGACGGTAAGCAGTGCCAATAACCACCCTATAACCATTAACCTTTAAACTAAGCCACATTTGTTCAACGTGTTGACACGGTGGGTGCTCCAGGGTACGTGCATATATCCCGCGACGTACATAGAACCCAACCCCGCCTCCGCCGTCGCGGGGAGCGAGTACAGACCGCGGCACATGTCGCAGCCTGTAACCGGCCAGCGCGGGGGCGCGCGCGTCCTCGTGCTCAGGGATCCAAGTCTCATTGATTGCCAGCACGTCCGCATCGTGCCGCTGGACAGCGACGCGCAATTCATCATGGCGACGCCGATTACCAAGCGAACCAGGGTTTAACAGACCTATGGTGAGGTTTTTCCTCTTAATAAATCTAATTACAAAACTGAAAGAAATTTGTATATAGAAGCAGTTATTTAAATACAACTTTAAATATGTCAAATGTCTCCATATAAGTCGAAAAATAAATAGAAATATAATAGTATATGTAGTACAATAAATATATAATATTATTCTCAGATATAACCTTGGCTTGTGCAAATTTGATTGAAGATTTTGCGGACTTTGTTGTATTGCAATATTCAACCAAGTATATTCTCTTTTAAGATTACATATTAGACAACAAATAAATAATTTCAATTTATAAAGTTTGTAAGGAATATCTTGTGATAGACAAAATGTGTGCAGAAAATATATCAGTACAGATACAACATAAAAGAAATAAACGTTAACATTATCTGTTCTCCACTTGTAAGTAAAACATTCATACAAGTATTTGAATAAGACACAATCTCGAATGCAACATGCCAACACAACACTAATATTTGAAACATTGAAATAATTTGCTAAATAAAATAAACTATAGAGATAACATAACAAGGTATTTTTGAGACCATAAGTTTTAATTAGATAACAATATGTTCTAGAGGTCAACAGAACAATATTATAATTGCTTAATGCACGCACCATCTCGAGACCCAACGTTACTTTCCCCAAAAACCTTTTGAATGTCCCCATCGGAACGCAGCCTTACACTTGCCCTCCCCTGCTCTTTCCTTGCATATATTTTACCATCCCTGCTCCATACAAATTTCCATTCAGCGCGCTTTGCAGCATCTCGCGCTCTTTGGAATAGGCGCCTGTTCTCTTTGGTGAGTCTTTCGTTCACGTAAAATTTGCAAGGTGGTCCTTGAGCTTGGGGGGTCATGCCCTCGGTAGTAACGCCGCGGCGAACGCGCGCAGCCCGCAGCAGCGCGTCACGAGCGGCGCGGCGCACCAGCCGCACCACTAGCGGGCGCGGGCGCGGCGGCGCCCCGCCCTCCACGGCCGCAGGAGGCGGCCCAGCACGGTGTGCGATGACGACATCACGCTCTTCCAATTCTACTCCCAATTTTTTGGCTACGGTCAGGATCACATGGGTTGTGTTTTCATTTTTTCCTTCCGGGAAACTAGCAATTTCGATGTCATTTCCGAGTATCTCTTGATCGCGATCTTGAATTTCTAATTGTAACCGGGATACTGTCTCCTCTAAATCTTTTATTCGACTGTTTTCTAGCTCATTTTTTTTCTTTTCTATATCGCTCATTCTAGTCTCTAATCTATCCATTCGCGTGTTGACTGATTCGGTAAAGGTGTCCATTTTGTCGCACATCCTGCTTAGCTCTTGGCGCATCGCTCGCAGTTCCTCCGCAAGTGCCTTAACATACGACGTAGAATTAGGTGACCCTTGTAGTTCATCTTTTGTATCACTTAACAATGATTCATCTGTGATAGGCGTTTTTGTTTGTTTGCTCCTTAGTGTCACATTTTGGTTGTCGTAGGATGGACTCGCAGACGAAGTCATGCTTTGGTCACTGACACTAACTGGTGCTGGTTGGCTGCCACGAACTGGGGTAGAGAGGTTTCCTTGTTTTGGTGCCTTGCTAATGCATTCAGGACATTTCCAAGTTTGCTTTCTTTCTGATTCAGCACCATAAAACGAGCGATAACGTTGAATGCTGATATTGAGACATATTATATCGTATGCTGACCTACAGAGAACACAACGTAGGTATTCCTTCTTCGCCAGCGAGTTTGAACAGGCTGCACAGTTCTCCGGCTTGCCGTTTTTTGATGAGGGATGCATTTCCATTAGATTATTTAAAATATCTGTATAGGTATCGCCCTCTGTCAGTGAGTAGCTTTATTCTGTTTCTTAAAATAATCTATAGATGGCAGTACAGGGCATGCTTGCTAAATGTTTACAAGCAGCGTCCTCTATTATGAAGTGGCCGAATCACAGCAGAATCATCAATTCAACAATACGTTAGTATCGAAAATTTAAAATTACTGAAGATTTCATTGCCTTGTGCTTTGATGTTGTGTGTATTTAATTCAAGTAATGTTCAGGGATTATGAGTACATAAAAATGTTATTGTTAAATGCTCAATCACTCACAGTATTTTTATTTCACTGGTAATCCATGTTTTATTCTTAATGCAGTTGTATTTTCTGTCACAAACACTATCACTTATCTATTATACGTTTATAATTATATTTCACTAGCCACTTTACTATTTTGACAACTTTTTATAATTTTAAAATTTAATTAATACAGAGGACAATGTTATCGTGCGCCACCTAGCGGCCACCCAGAATCCTTCACACATCACCTTGGACATGTGTTCCGTCTTCTGTCTATTTATTCTTAGACCAGATCTTTCTAACGCTATTCTCCACATGTCCAAGGTGTGTTGGAGTTTAATCGGGTCTGTGTCGATCAGGACTACATCATCTGCGTAGAGAATGTTCCAAGGCGTGGGTTGCTGAATCTCAGCTGTTACGAAGTCCATTACTAGGTTAAAAAGTAGTGGACTTAGGGCTGAGCCTTGGTGAACCCCTATCCTTACATCAAACTCCTCGCTATTTCCGGCTGGCCATCGTACCTTCGTTTTGACCCCGTTTAACATGTCTGATATGATCTTTTGTATAGCTTTCGGGTACTTTCTGAGATCTTAAAGCTTGCCATATTAGTGCTCTAGGAATGCGATCGAAAGCTTTCTCTAAGTCAATAAACACCATGTGCAGGTCTTCTTTGCTGTCTCTGTGACATTCTATTAGTAGCCTGATAGCATGTACTGCATCGGTCGTTGATTTCCCGGATACAAATCCACATTGGTTTTCAGAGACTGTTGTGAGTGATCGAAGCCTGTCATTTAGAACGTTACGTTACTTATTGATCTGAAGAATAGAAATAATTGATTAAAATACCGTATTTTACATTGACAATACTCAGCAGATTTATACAAACATCCATTCCCTATTTTACCTCCTTAGATATTTTTTTAAAGTAGTGATACAGTACAATTTGTTTTGAACTGTTGGTCCTGTTATTTTTTACATTTCTTACTTTAAAATTTACCAAGTTACAAACTACTTTCAACCATCATTTTGAATTCAACCCCTTTTTCTTTCAGTTCAAACCCAACCCCCAAGGGGATAAATTTCGCAAAATCCTTTTCTATTGCACACTTATGTCATTTAAGGAACGTTTGTGCAAAATTTCATGCTTCTAGACCCAGCGATTTCAGATATACGTTGATTGATCAGTCGGTTAATAATGACAGCCAGTTATTCAGTAAAAACCTTTACAGGCACTTTTACACGTCAAAAAGTATAATTTTCATTACGTGTAGTGTGTAGTAATTTTTTAAAGAAAATAAATTATCTTCTTATATTAACTTATATTAACAAAGTGTCTATAACATTTTCCTGATATTCTCGTATCACATATCATTTTCTAAGAACGTTTCGCTTGTACTGAACAACGTTGATGCTGAAATGAAAGTTTCCTTTGAAGGCACATGTAAGGCTTTGAAGTGAACATTGACTTTATTAAGCTAGTAACACATCGTGAGCGTAACTCGTGAGCTCTAATATGTGTTAGGTACGTCGCACACTAGACGGCCACGACTATGACCAGTCGGAGCCGCGGCCGCAAACTTGGTCGCAGAAGGTTCAGTTGTGCTTAAAGTTTGCGGCCACTATACAAACCGTATATTAAACTTGGAAGGTACACACCCGTAATTAATCGAACCACGTGCTATAATTAGATCACTATAGTATAATAAAACTAAAATAAGACAAACATTTTAAAAATTGGGCTTTCCATACTAAGCCGCCCGGGCAATTCGTATGTCGATTTTGTTTTGTTTTTAGACTGTTATTTTATTATCATTATACTATAGTAATATATAGTATAGCCCGTGGTTTGGTTTATTAGGGGTATGTTCCTTCCACATTGTATATAGTACCGGCTGTGGCCATGTCGCTGCGGCCACGTTTCTTGGTCATTGTCATCTAGTGCACGAGGTGCCTTATCGTTACCACGGTTAAGTTCATCACGGCGATAATATCGTCCTGCACTGCTACTTCATTCTGACACTAGTGGCTCTGTAGGCATGACCTCGCGAGTCTGACTTTTCGTCACCAATGTACTCATAAAATTTCACGAAAATCCAATGCGTAACTAACCGTCTTATTATAAAAAAGTAATAAAGCTAGTCTAGCTTCAAACCATTATCCGACAAAATCAAGTTGACATCTAGTAATAAGACATTGTCTAATCTGAAGATGTCGACTTGATTTGGTCGGATAATGGTTTGAACTTAGTAACAAAGTTAGTCTGCGTTTTATAATAAGACGGTAAATGTTGTAACCGGCGAACACGTATGAAGAGGGTGATGACTGTAGATGAAGCGAAAGAGATCTGTCAGGATCGCAGTAAATGGAGGTCCATAGTTTCTGCCTACTCCTGTGGGAAACAGGCGTGATAATATGAATTTATGTAAAAAATTCTGCACAGTCTGCTCATTTTTTATAACAAAATCCTTTCTTGGAAAAAAGGCCTTGTTTATCGTTTTCCACAAAATAATATAAAGGGACATTTCTCGATTTAGCTAATATCTTACAATAAGAGGAAAATGCTTATAGCACAGTAGAAAGTGTCAAAGTCAACCCTCGTAAGCTCCAGAAGAATAGAATACATATCTGGCGACTCTAAATTGGTATTTGAACTAACGCTGATAAAACCGCAAAAAACCGCTTTGTCACGAAGGGACCACAAAAAACATTTTCTGTAAACGTTATTCGATATCTATTGAAATTCCAACCAGATTTAGAAACCGAGCGAATGTATTTCTTGTTGTATTATGTAGTAGATGTATTTTTAGGATCTTAAAAACAGTATTTCCAATAAAAAACAGATGTGCTGCCATTTATAAATGTTATTCTTACAGGATTTATAGACCCAAGTGTTAATTGGTTACCTTTTTTGCATATTATTTGAATATTATTTTCATACACAAATACACTTAACACATCTTCTTCCTTTTATGTTTATTTATATCCCTATTTTTTTTAACTTTTTTGATTTATTTTATCCCTAGCTAATGTGATTTAAGGCAGGCTTAATAAGTAAAGTTCATAAAATAAAACGTCATAAAATAGTGTCACTTTTTGTGGATCATATACATTTTAAACATGATTTTAGGTTTAAATTTGACTTAAAAAAAGCGTCACGCTTTCGTATTTTAAACACATTCCATGGAAAATGTTTGTGTTACGTTCAGAAAAAAGTGTCTGATTTGAATCGCTGTCATCTAGCGGATTAGCCAGTGCAGATGCACAGGCAAACTGCACTGATGCATTTCTCACGACGCCACCTTAGGTAAATTTTTATAGAAATTATTAAAGAAGTTCAAAGTAGTAACATGTTGCCAGCTAATTACCTCACTTTTTGCCATGTTTTGTCCCGTTATTTGGGTTCGGCTCTCCTCGTACAAGTGTGCCCGCTTAGTAGCTCTATTTAAGGCTGTCCACCATATGAAAAATGGTCTACCTTTTTCTTTTTTCTTGCTGGGATGATCAAAGCCCTTTGTACGGTAACCTATCATTGTTACGAAACTTTACTGTTAGAATTACTGATGATCGAAAACGGTATATCGAAGTTTTAAATAACAAACTGGTTATTTTACATAATTTTTCGCATCAATAAATTCATTTTACCTATGTTTCATTTTCCAGAATAACACATAGTCGAATATTAAAAGTATTTTTTTTCGTTCGACATATCTCTTGTTCACTAGTACTAAACTGTAGGTTAGGTTATGTTAGAACTGTGACTGCAAGGTAGAGAGTCTTTAGTAACTACATATATGTATTTTATATGTTAGGCGTCAACCAACGTATTTTTATACTTAAACTTAGGGCGAAAATACAAAAGACACCAAAACATGGTTATGCCAAAACTATAGGTTAGGTTATGTTAGAACTGCGACCACCCCACGGCACGAGCCGAGCGAACCTGCCGCGGCAGCGGCCGGCGAGTTCCGAGGTAGAGAGCCTTTAGTAACTTAACAAATAATATAAAAAATTTAATTATAATTTTATGTTAGCCGTTTTGTTAGATTTTAATAAGATGTCAATAAAAGAAAAATCTTTTGATAATTTGGAAAATATGTTTATGACGTCTAAATCATCTTCCATTAGTAATTTCACGCAAAAATCAAGTAAGGATTTCAAAACATTTAGATATTGAAAACAATTGTAATTGAAAATCGGTTTCTCAATAAGTTTTCAAATGATATTTCGGTTAAATGAAATATGGAAAATAAAAAAAATAAAAACGTTTTCGAACAAATAAGATTCTTATGGCAAAATTTCGTCTTTAAGATAGGTAACCCTTTGTACGCAATGATCGTTGTCTCGTCTCACCACATGCCCGATCCAGCTCATACGACTCTCTGTCATCTTTTTAGGGTTCCGTACCCAAAGCTCAAAAACGAGACCATATTACCAAGACTCTACTATCCGTCCATGCGTCTGTCCATCTGTCCGTCTGCTTATCACCAGGCTGTATCTCATGAACTGTGATAGCTAGACAGTTGAAATTGTCACATATGATGTATTTCCGTTGCGGCTATAACACCAAATACTAAATACAGAATAAAATAAATATTTTAGTGGAGCTCCCATACAACAAACGTGATTTTATATAGATAGTGGTACGGAACCCTTCCTGAGAAAGTCTTTAGTTATTTGTAATTTGATCCACTTTGTTCGGGTCCCCTATATGTTCATTTCTAACTTTGTCAAATCTTATTGTGACTACTATTGCCAACTAAAGCCTCTTTTTCTCCATTTGTATGCATTTTTCTGTTGATGCTTCTGTAAGAAAGCCCGGCAGATGGATTTATACAGCGTAGCGGGTCTCACTGCTAGTCCATTACCTATTTAAAAGGATCTTTGCAAAATTAGACACAGTTCTACTTTTATTCGCTCTCAGGCCATCATATGACGAAGATAACGTTAGGTCAACATTTTCACATCGATGTGTATCCGCAACACTAAGCCCAAAGTACATTTTATCCGCAACATGATTCGTCAGAATTTTCGGAGTAAACTTGTTGTGTAAAAATGTTACGAATCATAAGTTTGTTTTGGAAAAGCATGTATTTTTTATACAATTCATTTCCGACAAGGTTTTTAACCTTTTTATTTAACTCTTCAATTCCCAGTGGCACCTGAAGGCCTGAAGGTGAGTGTTTTTTATTTTATTGTATGCTAAAACTCCTCTTGTTATGGATATTTTCTAAATTATTTTGTACCGAATTTATTTTTCTACCTGGTCCAATGGCTGTCTGGAAAAGAACGCCATATCGCGTTAAGTCCGGCATTTATACACCTTTTTTGTGAAATAAATTCTTAATAAAGATATGGCACCATTCTCGGCAAAACGCTAACGGAACGTGTGAAAAAAAAATATTTCAAAATTTCAAAGACTAAATCTTACGAAAATTATATTTTACTAAAAGTTGGGGGTGTCCTTTCTCTAGTAGTGGGCTTCCTGTGACTGGTATAATAATGATGATGTTTATTTTTGTTGATTGTTGGGTTATGTCTCACATCTGCATTACGGCCTTCCTCTTCTTCTTCCACTCGTCACTCACATATTTTACAAGCTTTCATTTAACTTGCAATGTATCTTGTATATTTATTTAGGTCAAATCTTGCAACTCAATTTTCAACCAGTTATATTGAACAGATTAAGCTGAAATTTTGGCCGATTACAAATTTTTTGTGTAATAAATTCTTAATAAATGATATAGTACCATGCTCGGCAACACTCTAATGGACCGTGTACCAAACGTAAAAATTCACCGCAGAACTAAGTTCGAAGACGTAGGTAGATGGATCACGCTGTTGAAGTAGGAATGGGCAGGATACTTGGATATAAAAGAAGACAGACAATGAACAGCAGTAACTGAGAGGTGGCCGAGACAGGGAACTGACAAGTAGAGAAACCACCGGCCCGTTGATCAGACGATAATGTAAGGTTGACGGGTATGAAGTGGATGAGAATGGCACAGGACCGTGAAAATTGGGGCAAAAAAGGGATGCATATGCCCAGCAGTGAGTTGATGTGGCCTGAAATTGATGATGAAATGATATGGATGGGATACAAATTTAAAATATCTTGTGACTGCGAAATAAAGTATTCAGAATGTAAAGCTTGTAAGCACTATATGCATGTGGCAGTGACGAGCTCAAATATTTTTAACAGGGTATCTTACCTAAATTACGGGAATGCAACATATCAAGTAAAATACATTTTTCACCTAAATCCGATATTATATTAGGGTGGCATGGTGTATAAAAAGTCTATGTGTCTCTATGAAATGCACGCTACTTTTACTGTATTGTAAATTCTTTATTGTACATAAAAAGCTACAATTGAAACATAGTTAAAACACAATAGTACAAAGGCGGACTTATCCCTGTTAGGGATCTCTTGGTATGTGGTGTAGTTGTGACGATAAATTAATCACATCACTAAATCACACAAATATACTTTATAAATTATAATACTCCAAGCACATGAACGAATTTGAATTTGTTTGCTTTAAGTGCTTATATACGTAGACACATTTTTTATTTTTATTTTTCTATACCTACTAGTATAGCAAGGTTAATTTTATTTATATTATTTTAACGATTGGACCAACGTAATGATTGAATATTCGAGTTTCAACGAGGAATAGGAGAGTTACTCGGTAAGAAAAATAATGTTTTTCATTTATTCGAGAATGTTCATTTATTTTTTAATTAAGTACCTGGGCGACCGAGCTTTGCTCGGTTACATCTCAAACAATAACTACATTTTTTTAAACTTGTCTAAAAACAATGCAAAATAAAAAATTATATATAAACTTAAACATAAAAAAAAAAACAAAAGTAAGTCACCGAGTGGGATTCGAACCCGTAACACTCTTTATCCTATTCTGTATCCTTAACCGCTGAGCTAAAAACAAGGCGGTCGGCGCGACGAAATTAGCGACCATATTCTGCGTAGAAAGAAAAACGCACGAAAACTTGAAAACACGCGTTTTCCCAAACATAAAACTAATCTAGATCGATTGTTTACCACCGAAAACCCCCATATACCAATTTTCAGCGAAATCGTTTGAGCCGTTTTCGAGATCACAGAAATTTATAAATATATATATATATATATGTCGCTTCGTTTAAAGGTATAACATTTTTTTTTTTTTAGAAATTATATTTAATTATTTTCTTAGAAGTAATAATCATACATACATACATACATAATATCACGCCTGTTTCCCGCAGGGGTAGGAATATGTTTAAATTTACGATTTTAATGAGATCCTCACATTTCAGGTTTTGTAATTTTTTTTTCAGCTTAATATAATCGAAATGCGCTATTAAATGCATTTGAACCACATCCGTAAAAGTAAAGTGTAATAGGCTATAAAAGTGCCGTATACCGAAGTCGTAAAGCACAGATTTATTTTCTTCCCCCTATGGCCTTAAATATCTACTTAAGTATTATTTTTACTGAAATAAAGGCAGATAATAAGTGTACGTACAAATAATATTTTAAAATACGTACATACCTATAGCAGTGGTTAAGTTAAGATTAATTATAAAAAAAAAACGTTATTAAAAAACGTAAATACACACGAAAAAGGTTAACTTACCTGAAAACCGCGTATTTCCTCTGAAACTTCCAAAAAACTTCAGTAAAACTCAGTACAAAAGTTTGCTTTCACACAAATTTAGTTTTCCACCACACACGCACTTCGTTCCAGATTCTAAATTTAAACTTTTTACTTTCTTTTATTTGTATTGTTTAGGTTTAGTTCATTTTTTCGAATTTTATTTTACCGAAATTGCGTTTCGGCACGCCGTCGGCTGTGGGCGGTTCGCTCGGCGCCTTTCAGTCTACTGACGGGCGGGCGGGCTTTGCGTATACTCGTAGATATACAACGGCCGTAATGCCTCGGAGAGCTGTAGTTTTTCTGATACAGTTTCGCTAATTGTTTGTTTAACTATATATTTTATTTATGAAGATTGAAAGGGTTTTTGCATTTCATCGTATAAGCATTTGGATTAAGATTGATATTAGTAAAGTTTATTTGTATTGGGAAAACTTAATTCGCAATATCATTGGTAGTCATTCTTTTAGTTACATACATACATACATACATACTATCACGTCTTTATCCCTAATGGGGCAGACAGAGCATTTTGGGTCTTGCGGTTCTATGCAGAGCCCAGGGCCGCAAGACCCAAAAGCCACTTTTAGCGTCATAGTGGGCGAGAAGATGGAAAAGCAATCAATACAGTGATGGGTTGCTAGCCGCATCGCTTGTTAACATGATTTGCATTTTTGCCCATTCCCTCGATCGGCTTTTACGATCTGCGTGGGAAGAGAAGCAGCTGGTACATTCTAAGTTTTTTCGTTTCTCCCAGACCAGCATGGGAGGATTCTTTTAGTTGTACTTATTAATATTAATAATTTATGAACACATTGCGTCATGAAATAACGATGATATGATTTATGCAGCAAAATCAATACTTATTATAATTTAAGATTATTATGTTAAAAAGAAAGAAAGAACGAAAAGATAGGTAGGTAAGTACTTGATAATTTACAAAACTTCAACGATGAAATCTAACAAAAATTTGAGTGGTAAAGATTTGAACTGTGAGGAATAATTGCATTTTAAGTATATTTTACTAAAGTTAAAGAGGTCCTTTTTCCAGCTGTGGGCTTCCTATGACTGATATAATTATGATGATGTTGTTTTTTGTTGATTGTTGTGTTATTATTCTTCTTCTACTCTTCATTTTGTCTACTTGTCACTCACATATTTTACAAGCTTTTATCTTACTTGCCATGCATCTTCTATGTAGCTTGTATATTAATTTAGGTAAAATCTTGCAACTCAATTTTAAACCAGTTATCTTTAATCCATTGAGCTGAAATTTGAGCCCATTTGTTAAGTTGAGTAATTACTTTATTGTAAACCAAAAAAATAACAATATATCAAATATACACACAGAAAAAAATATTCAAATGTACAACGGGCGATCTTATCGCTAAAAGCGATTTTCATTTGTTTACAATGCCGCAAACAGTGTCTGTTCGTCTGTCTGTGGCATCGTAGCGTAGTCAAACTTATAACACCCCTTTTTCGTCAGGGGTTAAAAAAGTACCCTCACAGAAAGGTCTTCAAAACATAACGAGCAGTAACGAGTGGTAAACCCATTTTACGATACTTTCCGATACAAAGGCTATCAGATAACGAGCGATAAAATTTTATCGAATCTTGCCTTCCTAATACCACGTGATCTTTTAGAAATTTTAACACTGTAAAATAGGTGCTCGAGAGTAAGGGAAAATTTTGATATCTATCGATTTATTTGGTGTTTGTTTACAGCTAAAGCGAGTTGAGACAGAGGGTGGATATTGTCCGAATTGGTTTATACAACGTACAAGGGACATATCTGTAATAAATCAAATCACGAATTACACTAGATCACTATAGTATAATGGAAATAAAATAACAATTCGTCAACTAATGCCAACACCAAAATACTTTTAAGCGTGGAAATGCCTAATGTACATAAGTAACAATCAAAAACTAAAAAAAAACAGCATTTCCATACAAAAGTGTGCAACCGCCCAGACGATTTGTACGGGAATGTATATATATATCTAGTGTATAACCCGTGGTTTGATTTATTACGGGTATGTCTCTTATACGTTGTATACATGGAATGTATAAGGTTGTATATTATGTACAAATAATATCTAGTGGTGACCACTCGAATCACTTATTGGCAGGGATGCTTATAGTATCAAGCATTGATACAATATTCGATACTGGTATACAATAAACCGCTTGTTTAACAAACATGTTCCGGGATACTCAGCCAGACACAAAAGAAATAAGAAATGACTGAGGCGTTTTCTTTAAAAAAAATACTTCCTTCACGTGACATCGATGCCGCAGCAATCACATAAATTGTTCTGTCAATCTTAATTACAGAGTACATTATATATACTAATGTCAATCAGTCATATAAAATTTTCATGGTAAAAGTTTGTCTTTGGAATATTTAATATTTTTATTTTATTAAATTTACTTTAAAATATATTATTATTTGTAAATATGTATTTTTTACTTAAATTATAGTAAAATACAAGATTGGTTAATAAATTACAAATTTATAAAAATATTGAACCAAACGTCGTCTTACATTTTTGACAGAACGATTTAAAATATTATGCGCCATCTATGGACAATTTTTTTTTCACTGGAAAACGCCTTATTGCTTCCACGGCCATAAGTGTCCCGGACTTTGATAACATGGAATTATTTTTGTATGACTTAGATGACTGTTTATGAAGGGATGCTGCATTCGACAGACACATTTGTAAACAGAAATGGAAGGCCGTTGCCATGGCCGTTGCCCAGTGGGACACGTTAAATAGCTTATTTTGTTTTTATTCAGAAGAAAATAGACATTTAAAAATGTTTTTTTTTTTTTGTTTCAGGAGAATGTTGAAAGAGAGTGAATTCTTTAGCATAAAGTCCACCTATTGTAAATAATGTAATTAACTTTCTAAGTAAATAAATAAGAAAACCTCCTTCCTAATTAAAATGTATTTATTTAGCCCATACATACACAACTCCTCACGACGACGCTATAGAAACCAGTTCTTCAGTAGCTAGTTCTTACATGAATAGATAGATATTCCTGTTTTGTCAACAGATTGCACGTCATGTCCAGGTCCAATTTATACTGATAGAGACGTTGCTTTGTCTCGATGTCAGTAGACATCGGGTACATTCACTCAGATAATAATATCCATTAAATAGTTAAGATCATGATGAATAACTAAATAAAAATTAGTCATTGTGTACAAAAAATATTAAATGTATTTACTTACTTAACCCATTTATAGAAAATTCACAATATGCGATAGTTCCTCAGAAGTTCTCACATAAAAAGATGTTCCTGTTTTGTCCAAAGATTGCATGTCATGTCCAGATTTAAACGTTTAGACGTTACTCTGTCTCGATGTCTTAGATAATGTGTTAGATAATAAGAAAATAAAATTTAAATGTGATAACGATTTAATTCAACTTTGAATGAAAGAGTACAAACATGATACATACATATATGTCCGTTGGCGACATTTACGAATGAGGCCTTTCTTTATACATATACCTTGTTTGTTAAATAATCTATAGCTGTGTTGTATTAGGTTAAGCCTTTAAAAACGAGCTGTTTTGGAAAAAATTGGAAATTTGAAATTGGAAAAATAAATAAATAAATATTCATCATCAGGTCTTTTAGTCTCCACTGCAGGATCACGACTCTCTCTGTACTACTAGAGTCATACTTGGTTAGAGCAGCTCTGGCTGCTCTGGGATCCTGAATCCTCTGGGAATTGGCCTACATTCTCCATGCTGGGCAGACGTGTTGGAGAGGACCTATTAATTGTTTATATGCTTTGTAAAACTTGTATTTCCTAAGTCACCTTCTACAACATCCACAGAAAGACTTGGAGTGATTTTATTCTACTCCGCAGGAAACCACACGGCGAATTGTAAATAACTGCATATTTAAAAAAGGATGGTAATTTTATTCGTATCTCTTTAAAAGAAGTATAAAGTGCAATTTAAATAAACTTACTAGTTTAATTGATGATATACAATCAAAAAACTTAATAGCGTCCAAATAAATTAATTTAATTATTTTATCAAAGAGCAATTGGTACCTATAAATAATCTCGACGAATATTTAACAAATTGACGTGAAGTCCAGTAAAACACTTTACAGGATCCGATTCGACTTTTTTTTCATTTTCAATTGCATCAGCGCAAATTTGTAGGCGAGTGACCGCAGTTTTCACTTTGAAGGATCATAAAACTCGAGTGGACGTATCTATATGGATGCATTATGAATGCACATAATTTAAGCATTGCTGAGATTGTTAGCTGGGAAAATAAACAGATGATGAAATGAAAACCTATCTGAATTAGGTTTTCATTTCCTACTTGTTGTGTGTAAGTGGGCAATACTGGTGTCAGTTTTTAAGCCTGTCTAAAGACATCTGACATAGTATGATGTTTGCCATTCAAAGATGACAGCCGAAATTAACGGGTTATACGTCCTTCCAAAGCACGGTGGAACTGGAGAAATTTTTAAGCAACTTGTCGTCACCATTCCAAGTACGGACCACGCCCGGTATCGCGTTCCCACGGGGCGACCGAGGTCTTATAAGACTCAGGTTAAGTACGTAGGTATATATAAAAATCTAATAATCAATAACTGCATACTGCAGATACTATGGTTTTCTCGAAAGTGTCTGTTGACTAGGATTACCTCCCACTCACTTAACATAAATTATAGTTTGAGTATGTAAATCGTAATTTATTTATTTCCTGAAACAATATTTTGGAAAATCTCTATATTATTTTACATAATTTTATATCCTCATAAAAATAAGTAAATGGTGCATGAAAATTTTACCGACTTATAAAAAGTAGGAGGTGGTCAATTCGAATGCATTTATATACAACGTGGAAGGGACATACCCGTAATAAATCGAACCACGGGCTAAACTATACCGCTATAGTAAAATTCAATTAAATAACAGTCAAAAACTAAAAAAAAACGCCATTTCGTGTATTGTATCTCATAGAATGACAAAAATTTTTGACTGTTATGTGATCTAGTATGGCGTGTAGTTCGATTAATTACGGGTATGTACTTTCCACATTGTACAAGTACATATATTTTATAATGTTCCCAGATTAATCAAGACGCCTTAAAAATTTGAAAAATTCTTATTTTCTTTACAAGCGTTGCGAATCGGTCAAATATAAATTTTATCAAAATCAGATTGATGAATTCGGTTTTTAATTAAAGAAAATTATACGATATAAGATTAGATGAAATAAATAAATCATTGAAATGTCGCTCTTGATCTTTAGTCTAGAGTAACTCTCCTAGCTTCTTGCTACTGCATTACAAATGCACATAACTTGAGTCGAGGTGAGAATGTTGTAGGAAACAATACAAATTGATTGAAGCTGTAACTGAATATGTATTCTTGATAGTGCTGCCTGAAGGTCATGTAAATTTAAGTAACACAAGTTTATTTGCCAGGCTTTTAAAAAATCCCCGACTTTTAATAGTTTCATATGTAAACGCCATCTAGTGATGAGCGGAGGAACTAGATAGTAGAACTAATGTCCGTAGCGCTATCTTTTATTTGCTAGACAAAATATTTTCAATCGTTTACTACAACAATAACTTTTAAACAGCTGAACAAATTTTCATCAAATATAGCTAAGAACTACCGCAAGAGAACTTGATTTTACGTAAATAAAACCGCATTGAAATTGGTCCATCCGTTCGAGTGCTACGAAGCCACAGACAGATAGATAGATATACAAATATTTGCGTCAAGCTTATAACACCGCTCTTTTTTGACGGAGGTTAAAATACCTATGTACTATTGATAGGCCATGTAACGTCTAGCCTAGAAAACACCATTCCATTTCTTATTGTAAATATCGTAACAGGCAACTAGAGAACTGAGAGCAAACATCGAGATTTTTGGGCTTGTTTAGTCCCTTATTTGCCTGTTGCGCCTGTTGCCAGTGGTACTATACAGATGTGGACTAAAAACTTTTTTTGGCTCATTCATCATCATCATCATAAGACTGTTTAGCCTCCAGTGCAGGAGCCTCTCTGTACTACTACTAGAGCCATACTTGGTCAGAGCAGCCAGAGGATTTGGCCTTCACTCTCCACGCTGGCCAGAAGTGTTAGAGATCCTGTCCTATTCTACTCTGCCGAAAACCACACGGCAGGCACTAAATCACTATAGTATAAAGAAATAAAAATGACAGTCAAAAAATTTAAAATATTGGCCCCCATATGCATCGGGATGACATAGACTTCTTCAAAAGTGGATGGCAGAGAACTGCTGAAAAATAGTACGGAAAAAGAACAGGAGGCATTTGTCCAGCCGAGGGACACTTTACTGGGCCCAAAATTATGTTAACTTCGTAAATAAGAAAAAGTACGCCATCTTTAAAACTAGCCATCATATTTGCATAGAAAATTTTGTTGCCGTCAAACCGACGTGTAACGTATATGAAGTTGGTCCATTAATTAAAGAGGACTTTTGGGAACTCCGCTCTTGGCTAAGATGGCTTGTAGTACGATACGAGAATGATTTAGTAGCTAAATAGATACAACTTTGTGAGGGCTCTTACATTTATAATCGAATTCTTCAATGCTAGTCTAGAATAAATGAATAAAGAAATACCTATATAGGGACAAATTGCACTGATTAAGCTAGCCCCAATGTAAGTTCGAGACTTGTGTTATGGGATACTAACTCAACATTACTATATTTTAAGAAAAAAAACTTACATATTGCTTCCCCTCCAGTGCAAATGATAATAAAATGCCTCATTCAAGGTCTAGAATTAATACTTAGCATTTTCCAAGATTTTCAAAGTTGATAAAGGAAAAAACGCTGTAGATTGCGATTGTATATTATGTCTTTTTATAAAAAATATTTATTTCTTTTTTGTCCATTTACTAAATATTGTATTATCCATTTCAATATTTGTGTATGCTTTGAAACTTTGAATCTGGTTTCAAATCCTGCAAGTTTGGATTAACCTTTAACTTTTGATTTATAGTGTTTATTATATACGTGGTCCCTTTGGACTTTTCAATATATTGGAATTCGCTAACAAAGCCGGTTACTAATTACTTTCAAAGTCAATACCACCTTGTATTGTTAGAAATTATTAACTTTATAATTTAATTAAAATTTTGTACTGATATAACATCGACCCACGTTGCGTAGTGGTAACCACTACATAAAGTTAAAGAGCCTCTAACTTCATGAACCACCATAGACCTGATTTTTTTTTTCTAAATCTATGGTAACCACGCTACTCCGCCATTCGGAGGTTCCGCGGTATAGGTATTGAGGTATATTTATTTATAGAAAAAGAAAAAGAGATTTACTTGCTATTCTATCGTGATCATGGGTGAGAAATGGAAAAAGAAATCAAAAAATTAATGAGTTGCTGAGCGCGTCACCTGTTAACATGATTCGCATTTCCGTTTATTCTTTTCATTTTTTACCGACCAAAAAGGGAAAAACAATTCGTCGTGATCTTTTTTTTATTTAAAGACGCTGAGACCGTTTTCGGAAACTCTTTTTTGTTTGAAATGCTTGTCAGGGTGACCCCATTTTTATGTATGTTCACCGATTATTAAAAGACATTTGGACCAATTTAGAATATACATTTTTTTAAAACTGTTATGGTTATATTGGCCAGGCAATTCCATATAAATTTTATTTTTGAAAAATTGCATCGGAATATGTTTTTTTTGAGATCCATGTACAAGGCCATTCAGCCTTTATTCACCAATCGTTAGATATCCAAGTTTTTTAATGGTGTTTCCATTTGACCCGGTTTTTTGCAGTTAGCAATACATAAATTTAGGCTTTGCCCAGTACTGTATAGATGTGATCAGCCCAGGGCAAGATGACCTTTTAACATTTCTCCGGCCAGGGCGACGTCTCCATTCTGCAATTTTACGCGCCCAACAAACTTCTCTTCTGCTCATGAGTCCAGCCCATTTCCATTACTAGTGTTTTCAGTGCGTGTCCTTATGATGATATTTTGGATTCGATCTATGAGCTATATTCCCAACATCGCTAACCACGCATCTTCAGGTCACAGCTGAAAATCAGTGTGTTGCTCCCGGGCAATATCACCACTGAGCTGTAACCTATTTGTGTTATTGTAGCACACGCATTGAAAATTGTACAGGTAGGTAGAAGTTTCTTTTCTTTTTGTATCTGATTTGTGTTTTTTTTTGTATGTGTGTTTTAGCAGCAAATAAATGACTCTATCTATCTATCGTTCAATTCAATATCGTTCAAAACATGACACTCTGATCTTCATTTATTGCCCTTATCTCTATCCACGTTTAAAAATTTGCAGTTTCTTCAAAATAATATAATACGACACCTTTGACATTAAGCTATTATTTCTTAAAAATCGCTTTCATCTTTGATCATTAATTCGTATGTTCTTCTAACGTGACTCTTTAATTACCGACGGGTCATCACCCCCAATTAGTTTTCTGGCTACATTTCTTCGCTGATTCAGGTGAAGCACCCATTCGTCATGACAGACACCTGTGATTTAGATAGTCTAGACTATTTGCTTTTGATACTTATGCAAAGATTAAACGCCATCGTTATAATATATCGAGCGAGTGATATCGGATTTTTAAACTAGCTGCAAATAGCAGAGTATGTTGAATAGGCTGTTTTACTTTGTATTATTATTATTATTATGTATCTCCTTTGAGAATCACGGGTCTTTTCACCCCGGTCCTTTGAGAGGCTTGCGTGGGGATACAGATCCAACACGTAGAGGCCCTTTGGAGAAGTTGTTGTCATGTGGCGCTCCCGCCAAAACCTATTCCTGGATATACCTATGAAAGGTGTACCCTTGAATAGGTTTTGGCAGAAGAAAAAACTATTGCATGAAAAAGGGAAAGGTTTAAGGATTATGGAATGAATTTGTTATTATTATTATTTATTGTAGAACACACTAGCAGCTTAATAAGCTGATGCGTATGCTTTTGGTTTATATTTTTTAAACAAATTTTTTTTTAAAGACAGCAACAAAACTTATTAACTAACGAAACTGCTGTCATTATCATCTCTCGTCATCTTTATATCTCTTTACGTCACCGGAATAAATTAAAGAAAGTGATATAGAGTTAGATTTTTTTTTTACTGCCGATGATCTTTACTTCTTGATACATCTTTCGCAGAGCGGTATTGGATATACAATATGGAATAAATAATACTAGATCACTATAACATAATAAAATTTAAACAACAGTAAAAAAAACACACGCACACTTTAGTATGGAAAAGTCAAATTTTTTTGTTAATTTACTATTATTTTAAACCATACACTATTGTGATCTAGTATATATATAGCCCGTGCTTCGATTTATTACGGGTATGTCCATTCCACTCTTCCCTTGTGGTTACCCATCCAAGCCTGGGTTGCTTAACTTGTGAAAGCGCTAGCAACGTGTACCTACTCCCACCGGGCCAACAACCTCCTCAGTTGATGATTGATTATGATCCTTTTCGATTAAAGTTATTTATACCCTGCACGGGAAACTTTTATACTTAAGCCGGCGACGACGTTAAGCTTAGAGAAATAGAGCTAAGTGCTCAAGTTTGTAATGTATGTTACGTCAAGTTAGTTCGCGATCGATTGTGATTTCAAGTTACGGACTTTACCGAAGCTACACTGAGGAAATTATTAAATCTTACTTTATTTTATCGACATTAAGTATCCATTGCTAGCCTATATATTTGAGATACTTTTTTTTTATTTATTTTACCAATTACATTCACCGTCAATGAATAAACATTATTTTTTTAAATCGATTAAATAACATTAATTAACAATATAAAACTATATACAATAAAAAGTAAAACTATAGGAATAAATAAAATAAAAAATGATATACTCTTACAATTTATTTATAGAAAACAAACAGGAATAAAAATGATGACCTATATATAATATGATAAAATAAAATTACTTCACATATTAATATAAATACCTTATTAAAACAAGAATGTACAAGAACAAGTAAAAAAACTCTTCCTGTAAGATTAGCCGTACTCTTAAGTTATTAGTTTATAACGTTTTTAACTTTCTGTGACCTAACAGTCACAGTAACAGAACAAAATAAGAAATTTGACCCATATTCCACGTGTATTGTATTGGTTGAGTCAGTCGAGGTCGCCGGTACAGCGGTCTGCGTGCACTAATAGTAACTTAATATAATAACGGAACGGAAATTAAGAATGACGGCGGCCTGGGAAGCGTTTCTTTTTACGTAAACAGTACGCTAATTGATATTAGTCCATTATTGTGAATACCATGCTATGTTTTTGTCTAACACACAGTAAACAAGGAACATATATCATTGTAATTATCATTTTTGGTCTGGGTCTGTGTACTTTTACTTGCAAGCCTTTTTCAGGGTTCCG
The DNA here is from genome assembly GCA_963555685.1 of Acrobasis consociella. Lineage (NCBI taxonomy): Eukaryota > Metazoa > Arthropoda > Insecta > Lepidoptera > Pyralidae > Acrobasis > Acrobasis consociella. Next base: position 8,359,195 of record OY743127.1, read on the forward strand.
TACCCAAAGGGTACCCTATTACTAAGACTTCGCTGTCTATTCGTCTGTCCGTATGTCTGTCACCAGGCTGTATCTCAAGAACCGCGACAGCTAGACAGTTGAAATTTTTACAAATTATGTATTTCTGTTGCCGCTATAGCAACAAATACTAAAAACAAAATAAAATAAATATTTAAGGGGGACTCCCACACAAAAAACTTGATTTTTATAGATAATGGTACGGAACCTTTCGTGCGCGAGTCCAACTCGTACTTGGTCGGTTATTTGATTTACGTGAGACAGACATTATTAGAATGAGTTAACGGGTTACTCAAGTAGAGAGTCAGCTACTTCTTTAAATTTCTTTATTTTAAAAAATTACATTGTGTTAGAAATTATAAATATATTTAAAAAAAATCGAATACCTAAAAATTTCAATCATAGTTAGAAAATAAACTTAAAATAATACATAATGAGAATTATGTATCTGTCAGGACAAATGTGACATATGGAGACAGAAAGGAAGTTGGTAGGACTAGTGGGTATTTTTTGACCCAATAGTAGGTAGTGGGTGGCTTGGTAGGACTTTTGTGACTAGCTCGAAAGAGAGCGAGTTATATATCAAATTAAATTATCATCATCATCAGGTCTTTTTGTCTCCACTGCAGGAGCACGACACTCTCTGTACTACCCGAGTCAAACTTGGCCAGAGCTGCCAGAGGTCTAATATCAAATTAAATAAAGACTTAAATGTTTATTTAGTAATTTAATATTTACATAGACACTATTTACACGTCAATAAGTATAATTTACATTTCGTATTGTATGTGTTATAATAAAGCTTTTTAATAAAAGCTACCGATACCAGCGCTTCGCAACGACCACTGCTGCACCATAAGTAATAAAGTTTCGTAAATATTTATTCAAAATTAATGTACTTACTCAAATAAAATAAAATATATCAGAAATGTTTCCTACTTGGTTTTCACGATACTGAACAACAAACTAATCCGAAAGAGGCTTTTCGGGTATCTAAAAAACTTTCTTCTTACTTTTAGAAGTCGTCAGTGCGTGACTAGTAAAAAGGATAAAGTTACTTCTTTATTATATTTGTTCATTACTATTAAAAAAAAATTAAAGGAAATAAAGCCTTAAGCCTTTATTCGTGTATATAAATAAAATAAACAAGAAAAATAATTATTTAAAATATATTAATAATATAAAAATATGCCTAACAATTTATATTTATATATATAAATTGTTAGGCATATTTTTATATTTTATCAGTATGTCAAACTAAACTTGTATAAAAAAAAATTGTGTCACCGTGATTTTATAATAACAATTTTATTGAACACAGAGTATATATTATAATTATATATTTTTCTTTTTGAAATCGTTTGAAATACCAGTTTTTAAACTCGGAATCAAATAAAAAAAGATTTTTTGTTTAGAAAAACCATTCGTATGTCTCCGCGTTCCAAAAATAGCACTCGAGTATATTTATACCAAAACACGCCGTGTCATTATTCGTAACGATATCAACATCAGTTCCACCCACACAGGCATTAAGGCATGATATGACAAAATATGCCTCCCACTTCTATACAACGTGGAAATTAAACCACCGGCTATACCAGATCACTTTAGTACAATGAAACTAAAATAACGTTCAAAAATGTTTTAAATTTTGGCCTTTTTTACGAATGTTTGTAGCCGCTCGGGCAATGTGAGCATCAAATTTGTATGGGAATGTCATTTTTTCAGTAGGCATTTAAATTTGTATGGGAATGTCGATTTTTTTCGTTTTTGACTGTTATTTTATTATCATTATACTCATCGTATTTATGTACTTTTACCCTAAAGCGGCTTGATAGACTATTTGTGGTATACTTTGTATTAGTAATGAGTTAGTCTCGAATGGTCCTAATTGCAAATAGTCTTATAGTGGAAACTCGTCTAAAACTATGAACTCGTTTAAATAGCAACTCGTCTAAATTGAAGAAAAATTCAAGTTTTCGGCAGAAAAAAAAATTGCATGAATTTTTTGATAATAGATGTACTATAAAATGTTTAAGATTAAGAATCAATACAGAAAACATAGGATTTGTTTCTCTTAAATAATTTATATGTATTTAATTACAATATTATTTCAGTTGTGATATGAAGACGATCGGGATAGTCGAAGTTTGTCCCTGCCAACCACACAGACAGACAAACACACATAGAAGCAGAGCGTAATTTGTCTGTATGTTTGTCTGTCTGTTAAGCACGGACAAACCTCCTAAACACGAAGTAAAGCGCGTAGCCTAAGACCGATCTCTCCCGAACGTATTTCCGGCGATTAGTCTGTACAAACTAGCAGACAGACTTTTTTATGATTACTCATGTCTCCATATTAAAAAAAAAATTGGGAATATTTTCACTTTTGCGTACCTGTGTGCGAATCGCCTAAGTAAGTCAAATTATATCAGATAATTTTGCCAAGAGATCAAGCGAGTTTATCAGAGATAATTTTGTGATCTTAAAAATAAGATTCAGATATATTTTTTTAGTTTTGCTCAAGACCTTTCCTTATTTTGTTAGAACTTGAAAGCCATTTTTAGGGTTCCGTAGCCAAATGGCAAAAACGGAACCCTTATAGATTTGTCATGTCTGTCTGTCTGTCTGTCCGTCCGTATGTCACAGCCACTTTTTTCAGAAACTATAAGACCTATACTGTTGAAACTTGGTAAGTAAATGTATTTTGTGAACCGCATTAAGGCTTTGACACAAAAATAGAAAAAAAACAATAAATTTTGGGGGTTCCCCATACTTAGAACTAAAACTCAAAAATTTAGTTTTCATCAAACCCATACGTGTGGGGTATCTATGGATAGGTCTTCAAAAATGATATTGAGGTTTCTAATATCATTTTTTTCTAAACCGAATACTTTGCGCGGGAGACACTTCCAAAGTGGAAAAAAGTGTGTCCCCCCCCCGTTACTTCTAAAATAAGGGAATTATAATACTAAAAAAATACATGATGTTCATTACCATAAAAACTACCAGCGAAAATTGGTTTGAACGAGATCTAGTCAGTAGTTTTTTTTTAATACGTCATAAATCATAAACGGCAATTTACCTTTCATTCAATCAACTCAAATATAAATTAAAAAAAAAACATACTACAAGACTTTTATATTATGTTATTTGCTACTACGGAACCCTTCAAGGGCGAGTCCGACTCGCACTTGGCCGCTTATTAAAACACTAAGCACTAAACGAACGTTAAATTAAAAGTAACTCCGCGTTTCTAAAATCAGTTCACTGACCTAAACCTAGGTATCGATTTTGGTTATTGAGTTTTTATGTCTTAGGAATATAATATACTTAGTAAAATACAATAGAATACAATTTATTACACAAAAAATACCGGTTAGTATTATCTTAAAAACTAGGAAATGCCCAAAAAGTAATATGCTGTTGATATTATTATTTTCAAAAGATATATGTGTAGTTTTTTCTGCAACTATGTTCATTATTTTACTGAAATTACCGGATAAAATCAAAGTCCCATAAAAACCCTAAAAAGTTGCAGTGGGCTGTTAGCGGAGTGATGACGATGATAAGAAAAAAAACAGTTTTGAAAAAAAGGATAACTACGAAGTAAATACTTTATCATAAACGATACACAGTATTTGACTGACCTACTTGATTATTTTAATAAACTAATTTTATTTATAAGAAACGATTCTCTTGTTGTACAATAACATAAAAAGAGGAAAAGGTTAACTAACCTAACTCTCTTATTTAATGGATTAGTATATATACCCACCACATGGAGATAGATTATGATTTTAAATTCCGTTAATACGTAAAATTCCGAATACATAGAGGATATATTTTACGCAATACAACATCAATTCTTAAAATAGGTACTATACGTTGACGAAATATTAATAAAAAAAAAATATTACTTAATACCACTACACTTTTGGACGAGATTAATATTTAGGCGACTTTCTATTATAAAGACATATAATTTAGGCACTGAGCATTTTAGTCGAGTTACTATATAGACTATTTGCGTTTAAGACCATTCGAAAATAACTCTTCTAGTGATTGTTTTTAATCAGATTTAGAATGACTAAAGTTAACTCAGTCACAGAACGTTACGCTTTGAAAGATATAAATAGTCAACTTGGTTTTAAAACTATCTTAATTTTTATAATTGCATGAAATATAAATAACATTGTGGTAATAATCTAAAGAGCCTTGGGGTTTTTTAGATTGGGGTTTAGGATATTTATATCTTATAAAACCCCAAACAAAACAGGAATTCTAAGCCCGCAAGAGGAACTTGAAGAAGGCCTAGGAAAATCTTTGAAAATTAGTAAAGGTAACGTTCTGTTACTAACCTTAAGATACTATGGCATACCTTTGGATTCTCCAGATAAAATTAAAAGTCATTGCGCGTAGATAACTCCATAAAGAAATATCTGCATATTCTCACAATTTCTCATAGTACGGGAGCCCATGATGCTAAATAGGGATTCGCTTGAGCTTTTGATCTAGGATTTTGAAGATTAATTGATAAAAGTAATAAACATTTGTAACGTCTATTCTCATACAAGAACAAAATAATTTATTTTTGACTCGGATCACTTAAATACATAGAAACAGCTTTAAGCACGCTGGCTTCGCTCCCCATAGGTATTTTGGGATAAAACCTATTCTGTGTCCTTTCCTCATTCCAAAACTATATCCATGCCAAATGTCATCTAAATAGGAACAGTAGTTGAAACGAAAAGAGATTGGAATTATGTATTAGTCAAAATAAATTAAATGACCTCTGACATGTCAGATTCAATTCTTTCAAAGTATGTACTGAATTCCTATGGTTATCTCTCACGGTTTCATCGTCAGACCTCTTTGATATCGTTATATAGTGGCTACCTAATATGATAAGTGAGAGTCATCGACATCATCCGGGCGTATTCCAGGTTGCATACTTGCCATAACGCCTTGAGACCCCGTGGTCCGCTATCTAACCTAGGTGATTTAAAGAGGTTACTGGTTTTTATACAGAACTACAACCATCTGACCTCCGCAACCCGAAAGGTACACCAGAACCAATCCTTAGATAGGTTTGAGCAAACGCTAGATGGCATTCGGGACCCACAGTTTATACGTTCTGAAACCGGAATCGTTTTTCTTGTCGGATTCTCATTCGGATTTTTCCGCAATATCCTAACCAGCCTGGAAACAACTTTTTCACAAAATATGCTTCCCAGTGGAATTCGAATCCACGACGTCACCATCACAAGGCGAACGCCGTGACCACTAGACCACGGGGGTAGTCCTGACAAGATAAGTCTGCATGTTAATCTGACGCGCTTGAGTAAATCACAAAATCCCCTCTTGGGCTCCCATACTATCACAGGTCGCACCGTCTTAGTGAATTTAAAAATTAATAGACGCTGCATTGAAAGGAAGTTCAGCTTGCATATTCAATGGCGGAGCTAAGATGCAAACGAATAAATTATCTCTGTAGTTTTTATTACAAAAATATTATGTTTTGTTGTGGTTAGAAGACTGATTTTCTAAGGTAAAGTAGGTACTTGACGATGCATTTTCCTTTTTTGCCAAATGTTGATTTTTCTCTTAAAGCAATTCTTCATCATCATCCTCATCAGTCTTTTTGTCTCCACTGCAGGAGCACGACCCTCTCTGTACTATCTGAGCCGTACTCGACTGGAGCAGCCAGAGGACTTTGGCCTACACTCTCCTCGCTGGCTAGACGAGTTTGAGAGGTCTCATTGATGTTTATAAGTTTTGTTTAGCTTGCATTTCCTACTCCGATTTCCACGTTGTACATAAATTAGAAAAAGTTTATCTTATTTTTACAGACTTCACAAACTGTGTGAGCACCGAAACACTTTTTGTCTGCCAATTTCGATGAATTTTCGATACGCCCTCCGATAGCTATAAAACCATCCAAGAATAAAATTCGCAATCTAAAATTTGATCCGTTGTTATCCGGACGAGTGAGTGGGGATATTAAAACTTTCTTTTACAAGTAATTGGTTTTTTACAAAAACCTAGAATTTTTGTAATAAAAATGATCAAGGATTAATTGACAGCGTTTTAATTAAGTTTGTTTTATAAATGAAATAAAAAGTGGTTTTTGTTACTCAAGCCCCGTAAAAAAGGTATTTTTTAATTTTGAAATAAAAAAATACCTTTTTACGGCCCTTGACTCCGTTCGCGTGGACTTTATGACTTAGGAAAATGCTCATCAGGCTGAACAACTTTTGCAAAAACGTCATTTTTATATTTCTTATAGTTTAGCTGGACCATTATGATTCTGCACCAGGTGTTCCATTTTCTAAAATCAATTATACCCTATACAGTATGTTAAAAATCCCTGTCCGATCTATTCTGGTGATGTTGGGTAGCTTGTGTAGGCTCCATTTATCGGTTTCTCCTATCCCTGAATTTGCAAAAAAGATCTGCAGCTTTATACATTTTGAAACGGTAGGTATTTAATTTTGTACGGAACCGCAGATTTTACATTACCTTAACGGATTGGACAGGGTTTTTAACATACGGTATGTTGCCAATATATCACAAAAAGATTCAATTAAAACCGTCCAGTATTTTCGGAAATTAGCGTGTACAAACAGACAGACGCCGGATTTTTCAAATAAACTCTAAAATTTCACTCGCTTTACTTACTCGTTAACTGGGACACGGTGAAGAAGAAGTGGAATGCTTCCTTCCCATGTATTCCATTCTTATGTCGAGCAAATGTAAAATTTAATTTACGAGTAGATTCGAAAGTTATCTCATTAAATTCCCACCTGCAGCAAGATCTAGAGTGCACCTGGGAGATTGCATGTATTCTTATTTGATTAAGTTTGAACTCCAATAGGGAGGACTGAGAGCTGCGATGAAAACTGATGTAGATATACCAGTGACATGAATAGCACTAAAAGATATCTCGAATAAGGGAGTGAACGAATTAATGACTAAATTGGATTTTATAAGGTTCAAGATTCAAAGGACCAAATATTTATTCAGTAATTACACCCTTACAGGCAAATTTTACACGTCAATGTTTATTTTTCGTGTGTTTTGCCAACTCTGGCATCTGGCATGGCTTACATTTGCTTTAGCCTCCATTTATTCATATCCGACCTCGTACATTCGTTCGATCTCTATCTCGGTCTTTCTCTTCCTCAAAGAAAATAATAATAATGAAACGAAAATAAACCAATATTTAAATTACTTCTAGTCAGATAATTAACGGCATAGAAACTATTGAAGAAACTTTATATTATACTCGTAAATAGTTATTGAAAAAAGTAAGAATATTAATTGCGTATCATAATAACTATATTGAATCAACTAGAGTACTTTTTATAAATAAAAGCAATAAAAGATTTGAATATTTTTATAAATACCTATATCTCCATCTTGTGACAAGGGAAGAGAAATAATTGTTATAAGGCGATGGTTAGGTACTAGGCATGCTTAAATAAAAGGTTTTCTGCGTAGTTCCGTACAAGACGTGTCTAACTTTTTATTTTTATCTACACGTGGAAATAACTTAATCTTTTCCAACTCATTTTCAACGTTAGTAGTATCATCTGTTCTCTTAAATAGATAATTCGAAGCCAGACCACAACTTGTTATTTGCTTTGCTCGTTCAATTATACAAACCTCGGACCTATAATATATGTGAAGTGTTTCGAATACAAACTATGTTTTGAGTAAACTTTACGTATGCATTTGTATTTTTAAAACCTCTTTTTAACTTTTAACTCTAATTTTCTTGAATGCATAACATTAAAATAAGTATATGAATCAATGATTCAAGTATATGAATCAATGATTCAAGTATATGAATCAATGATTCATATACTAAAAAACAAAGACCTCTAAACTACCACATTAATTTTAGTACACTAATACTGGTTCTTAGTTCAATTTCTATCTGGTACTAACACATAAATGTAATTATGATCTTTAGTTGGTCGAAATAAAAATATTTTATTTTTATTTATTACATAGTCTAATAAAATCATAATTGTCAAGTATTTTTTTTTCCATATGTTAACGTATCTATATTGTAAATAAACACGCTAATAATATTACGATCTAGCCTAAACTCAGACTAATGAGTAATTTTACATTGACCTAGTTTTATAAAGTACTTATTTTATAAGAATGTGTCCATCGGCACTTTTCTTACTGTCTCTATTAAGGGGAAGGCACTATGTTCGTGTGTCTTTTGTTTTCATAGTCACTATTTTTCACTATTATACACATGTGTCACTGCTACACTAGTTCGAACGGTTTAGTTCTTTTAAGTCTTCGCACAAAGTCTGTGTTGTCGAGGAGCTGGATCGCCTCAACGTTCACATGGTGAAGCAACCTAAACTCGTGTGCTTCGGCGTACTTTTTTATAATTTTGTCAACGAACTGTATATTAAGGTCCCGGTGTAGATCGTCGTTTCTTACATACCACGGAGCGTTAACAATATCCCGTAGCACTTTATTTTGGAATCGTTGGATGATATCGATGTTGGTTTGTTTGGTACAGCCCCACAGCTGTATGCTATAAGTCCATACTGGCATAAAGACTTGTTTATACAAGAGTAGTTTATTTTTAATTGACAAGGTAGAGTGTCTTCCGAGCAACCATTGCAATTTCTGATACCGTATGTCAAGTTCTCCTCTTTTTTTCTTGACATGAGCTTTCCAGCGCAACTTTGCGTCAAGTGTCATACCTAAATACTTTGCTGTGTCTTCGTATGGTATTTGTTTTTCATTTAACAAGTAAATTGTCAAGTATATTGAACAAACTTATTTCACCAAATATATAACAATTTATGCACGAATAAATTATAGCCGAATCCTTTTTAAAGAGTTTTCAATATTCATATAGACACTGTGTTCCAAAACAAACATTACTACTATCAAACCTAAAATTATTACAAAACTGCAAAATAACCAAAATGCGAAATAATATACAAAATGCGGTGCATACGTAACGAGAATAAGGAAACTAACCGCTAACTGCGAATAAATAATTAACGGTTAATCTGACCCACATATCTGACAACTGTCACAGACCAGCAATCAAATAAACAACACACAAAAAACGTGTGGTTTCATTTATTTGACTTTTTCTTGATTACATTAAACGTGGTAGACACTTTAAAATGTCATTCTTTGATAGGTACTGGAAAACTTACACAGAAAATAAACTTCGAAATACGAAAAAATACCTTTTTAAGACAACAGAATGAGGTTTTTAAAAATAAGCGTAGAAGCATTTTTCTAAGTTGGTCAAGCTCTTGTGCAATCCTAGGTTTCACAAGTGTACCTAGAGAATTCTTCTTCTTCGAGCCTTGTTTTGATCCTAAAGGTTAATTGGTTCATCAAGTTTAAATACTTTTACCTGTTTGCTGGTACACCACAGTCAGATATTTCTTAGCAACGACATAAAATACCAAAAAAATAGCTTTTTGCGGCTTTATAATATGCAATGGTTTACTATAATCCAAGTTTTTTAACTGCGATAAAAGCCAAGAAACTTACCAACAATCAGGAAAAAAAGGACATTCCGTTAAATTGCAGTTATAACTTGATAATTTTCTAATACCTTAATGTTTTTTACGTTAAAACTTACGTGAGACACAGACGTTATTAGTATGAAGTGAATGGGTCACCTTAATGTTTCCACAAATTAAATTCACATGATAAATAAGTTTCCTAAGATAAATATCCTTTGGGGGAGGCCTATGTCCAGCAGTGGACCTTCCGTGGCTGATATGATGATGATGATGATAAATAAGTACAAAATATATTACAATATAGGCTCATTTAATTTTGTTCTGTTTGGGCTTGCGTTATCCATTACTTTCTTTGTATATGGATATAAATAACCCAGTTCTGAACAAAAGATGTGTATTGCAATTGAGGCAGAAATTATAATTAGCATTAACCCACACGGGTATAAATAAGAACCGTTTTATATTTACTTTTAGGGCGATAAATATTGCAATTATCTGTGTACTGTAACTGTTGTATTAACCATAACTATATGCTTCCAACATGTACATAATATATCTCAAATAAAAAAGAGATATAATATGTACATGTTGGAAGCATATACTTATGGTTAATACAGCAGTTACAGTATACATCATTTGTCTATATTTGACGTGATAATGCACATTGCAATGCTATTTTAAAAATGTCTGGAGGCAAAAAGTTGGAGCGGTAACTAAAGTTTCATTTTAACCGACTTCAAAATAGGAGGAGGTTATGTTATCGATTTGTCGAGATCTTTTTTATGTATAAAAAATAAAATTTCAAAAAATATTTTATGTTTGATTGGGCATACCTAATTGGTGGTCCCATAGAGATTTTATCAAAATTGGTAGTGTAGTTAGGGGGAGAACTCGGTTTTTGGTTTTAAAAATTTATAGAATATAATGATATTCTTTTTATTACACTGGGTCCAAGTCGTGCTTTAAATAAATGTGTTTAACGCACGACGTGGACCCAGTGTAATAAAAAAATTAAAGCGATCATAGGTAAAAATTATTATAAAACATAGAAGCATGCATATGGGCCATTCTCTTGAAAATAGTAAACAAAAAACGCAACAGTGTGAATACAAAAAGCCACGTAGATTGTCCGTCCAATATTTCGGGCGCGGCCAGCTTTGTGCTGCGCAATTCGGAGCGAATTTATATTTGAACGCGTCTGACGGGTGTCCGCCATAAATGGCGGTTTCTGGCTCTAAGCCTAATAAGTATTATATTTACATTATTTACCTCAACATTCGACGGTAACTGAGTTACCGTATATAGACAATTACCTTTTTACGAATAAAGTGATATCTGATTGAATCCTACTAATATTATAAACTCGAAAGTTTGTAAGTATGGATGGATGTTTGTTACTCTTTAACTTAATTGTTACTGTTTCACGTAATTGTTACTCTTTCACGTAAAAACTACTGAATGGATTTTAATAAAAACTTTACAATAATTATAGCTTATACATCAGAATAATAAATAGAATAATAATTTTTAAAGATATTGTGTGATAATCCTGCGCAGACGAAGTCGCGGTCACCAGCTAGGTAACTTAGTTATGTTTACGAGTATGTGAGAATTACTTTTTTACGGATAAAGGGATATCTTATTGAATATGGAATATTTCCTTATAGAAGAGATCTTGTAACAATATATCGTGGCCGTTTCTTACATGTAATTAGGGTTCCGTAGCCAAATGGCAAAAACGGAACCCTTGTGGAATCGTCATGTCTGTCTGTCGGTCTGTCTGCCTGTCTGTCTGTCTGTCCGACCGTCCGTATGTCACAGCCACTTTTTTCCGGAACTATAAGACCTATAATGTTGAAACTTGGTAAGTAGATGTATTCTGTAAACCGCATTAAGGGTTTGACACAAAAATAGAAAAAAAAAAACAATAAATTATGGGGGTTCCCCATACTTAGAACTGAAACTCAAAAATTTATTTGTCATCAAACCCATACCCGTGGGGTATCTATGGATAGGTCTTCAAAAACGATATTGAGGTTTCTTATGTCATTTTTTTCTAAACAGAATACTTTAAGCGAGAGACACTTCCAAAGTGGAAAAAAGTGTCAGTTCTGCGGCATTCCGTTGCTCTTTATCGCTCTATCATATGTCGGTACTGAGTGACAAAAAATGATATCAAAGTGTGTGTGCTAACAGATGAGTCCAAACCCTAAGAAACCCTAAAAATAAGAAATAAAATATAAATTCTCTACGTAACATTAAAGCGTGGATAATTTTAAGTTAGTGTCTGAAGCGAGTATAGTTAGAGTTAAGAAGTGCGCCACTCGGGAGTTGCAAGTTGGATGAACGATTGTTGCAAACTACGTTAGAGTGAGATGTAGTTGAAATACTTTGGTGTCACAATATCTTCTAACGTTAAAATTAAATGTGTTTTAGCGTTTGGGGAAAAAAAACAAACCAGCATGGAAAGTATCCAAAATATTGTGACCCGAAAGTATTTCTACTAGCTACTTCACTCTCTAACAGAGTGTGCAACAATTATTCATCATTATCATCTGGTATATTTGTTAGGATTTTCTTCCATGCTGGTATGGGGAAAAAAAACAAAACATAGAATGTACCGACTGATTTTCTTCCTGCGCATAGCGTAATAGTAGTTGCGGCTATCATTTCCACGGAATTTCCTTTTGGCATTACATGATATTATTATTCTGATGTTTTAAGCAGCCTCAAACCTTAGTGTACCTTTCGAAGCGCGAAATAGGATACCCCATATAAATATGCCGGGTGTAAATATATTATATTGAAACATATTTGAAGGAGTGACTCAATATGAACAGCTTTTAGGATAAAACCAATACAGGAAACCATTTTTTTATGAGTTTACATCAGAAAGTTATTGGTATTGAATCGACAGACTAAGTGATCATGTTTGTAAAAATGATTACTTTTCATACGAGTTGGATTGATACGAATTTAGAGCAAAAATAGCACATCTAGATATTGTTACGTTTCCATAATATTATACAAACTAACTAGAATCAATTAACTTTATTTGCACATAAACATTATGAATAACCTTAATAACATTAACAAATATCCTATGATAAACGTAAATATAAGTATACTAAAGTATATAATTAAATAATATAAACCACAATTTGGACCACAAATCACTGCGCTCGCGGGGTAGGGTGCCCAAGAGGCTGGCGGCATTTAGCCAAAATGCGCGCCAGGCCTTGGATCTCCTGAGGCGTCGATGAGGCGTGCGGAAATCTCCTTGAACAACTAACGGGCTTCCGTAACGCTAAAACTAACGTAAGATGACATAACTAATATTTTAACATGCTTTTACTCACGTAGTTGGAAAAGACACTTGACTACGTGTATAAAACCGTGTTTAAAATATTTAGTTACATGTGGAGTTAATAGATTGAATCTGTCATTAGAAAAACTCGTAGTATTTTGTGGGACGTTACATCATGTAGAAATAAAGAAGCTAAGAGAAGTTCAGTGTGACCTAATTTGAATTATTTATTTAGACTTCTATAAATTGGAATCACAGACAAATGTTTATAAATTGAAATTCTGACCAGTTTCGTTATAAGATTGGCTTATAAAAATGCCACATACACTACGAGTGTCGGATGTCATGGAATATTTATGTCTAGAGACGTCACTTGGAGACCGTAAAATATGTAGGCACTAACAATGATGTTATATTTTATAAAGAGTTAGCATAAAAACTAATTCTGAATAGGTAATTTAAACAAGTGTTCCCCTAAACCTAATATTTGTGAACCTTTCTTACAATCCCTAATATCTCGGTTTGATTTAATAATTGAAAAAGCTGTTTTTATAGTCGTCATGAAATCAATGATTAACAAATGCATTTCTAAGTAGGGTTTACGTCTGGACGTAAAACTATAGTCAAACTGTTCCGGCTATTTCATTTCGATTTTGCGTGTCTTTGGCATCATTGATCCCCAACCAGGGCAAGATGGAAAATGGCCTTTTCTCGAAGCAGCTCTGCTGTAACATTATTAAAACTAACGTGAGATGACATAACTTAATATTTTAAACATTTTTACTCAGGAAGTGTAGTCGAAAGAGATTCTGATGTCGCGATGGTTTCTACAGCTAGAAGAGTCAGTCATCGTTTCCAACAGAGCAGCGCTTTAAGGACAGCAAAACCGTCGAGTCCTTGTCCTCGTAACACTCGCCCTGAAGATGATCGTCTAAATTCGTGTTTAAAATATTCAGCTATGCTGTGGATGCTGATGCGCTAAGGTGAAGAAGAAGACGTCATGAAGTCGTTGATTTGCTGTTCTGGCAATTATGAGTCAAATATTATTATTATAACGAGCCGTTTCTATCTCAATGCTGAGCAAAGGCCTCTTTCTCTCGCTTCTATGTTTGTCTATCGTTTGCTTCTGGCTTATTAAATAATAATGTAAAATTATATTATCATAATTTTTATATTATATAGGTAGTTTAAAAAGGTCAAGAGATTTACGAGACACATTGATTGATACGACTATAGTCCAAATGTTTATCACGATTTTAGAAGAGTTTAGTTATAGTAAGCGTTATCCGGATAATTGAATGAATCTACATGAAATGTACTTTACGTCGAAACTGTGTAAACACTATTGCTACATCTACATATTTACTTATCAAAGATTACTAAGCTTCCCGGATAATCAAATAAATCTACATTAAATGCACTTTAAGTCGACTGCTCAAATACTGGAGCTCCATCTATATATTTTTTATCAAAGACTACTAAGCATAAGCTGAGCAAGCACTGTCGTAAATGTGCTCTATTTCAAAGCATTTCTATGTAGGTTCAGGAAGTTACATTTGGCAAAACTTAAGAGTCAGGCTCTTGTATTAGTAGTAGAGCATCATTTGTCAAATCTGTTTTACTATCTTATTAGAAAACCTTAATGTATTCACTTTCAAAACATTGCATTACATTTGTACCTCACAATTTTTCAAAACTAAAAGCTAACTTCTTTCCAAACTAAACAATTAAATTTGATTAAACTTCTACGGAACTACCATAACCTGTCGTCTGTGCAAAACACCAGACACAATAGTAAAACAATGCATGTCGACCGGATTCCGTTCTGCTCACAGATGACAGTTAAGTAAACTCTTTCAAACAAAAAAAATATCGATTTAGCGTCTTTGAATAACCTGTGAACATAAAAAATCGCGACGAAATAATAACCTCCTCTTTTTTCCACCGAAAATCAAAAGACCAAGACACCAAAAGCAACAGCAATCATGTATTATTTTTAATCCTAAAAAACCTAAACACATTAAGTTCAAAAGGAATCAAACAATATTTTAAATTTCATTATATTACATTAGATTCACAGGAAAAAATATCTAAGAAAAGTATTTTTTTATAAAATCTTAACTCTTGATTAGCGATTATTTCAGAATTTGTATTTTTTAACTTACTTAATGTACTTGATAGATTATTTCCCCCTTTCTAAAACACCTTACAGTCATATGCTTAGTTTTTTTTAAAGAGTTTATATTATTTATTCTTATATGAATTCTATTCTGAAATACTCTAAATGAATATTACAGCCACTCTCACATTAAATGCATTATTCGATTAAAGTGGTTTTGTCATAAACTTCCAAACAAATTTCACAAGTCTTTGGCTTCCATCCAAACCAGCTTTCAGTTTGAAGGGTACTTAGCCGTTAAATTCAGTTACTAATGAGAAGTACTTAACTTAACGTACTTTCAAGTGACGTCTAAGTAAATTACCCATTTTACTAAGCTTGGCTAAATTCTAAATTGAATTTTACGTTGTATAGAACGAGTATTATTTGCTTAAGCCCTTAATCTTATTAACTGCTTACTCATTTATTTATGTGTGCCATTATTGCAGCGGCAAGATTAAATAATTTCAGTATTATCGGAAACCAATATATTGCCGCGTAGAATAGGACCAGTCCACTTTCTTTGTACATTAACCAAAAGCAGTTTTTCGCGAATGTGCGTAGAAAAGCTTCACGTTCTCACTTTGAAAATTAAACAATAGTTTATAAAATAGGTTGTTCGTATATCCGTTATATCTCCGTTTCCTTTCAAATGATTTATTTCAATTAGGGTTAGCCCTGGACACCGCAAAATTTAGGTAGGCAGCCCTTAACGATAAGTACAGTTCACTTGTTTGAAAACCATTGACTAAAGCAACCCATTCAAAATGAAGAAACAACTAGAAAATTTGGCAAAAAAATCTCGCAGCGAAGAGACGACAAAGTTACGCTTATTAAATTTAAAACCAGATGAAAATACATCGTCGTACACAGAAAATAAATTTTACAATCGAGTGTAGCACTTTGTATTACCACGTACCTGCCTGTTTCATTAAAATGGATATAAGTTGTACACAAGCGCTACTGAGCGAACATTTTAATTTATTTCGTGTGTGATGTCAACAGTCTCAATTTCAATTTCATTATTGCTTTTTGTATTGTATATACAAGCCGAAGCCCGCGACTTCGTTAGCGTCGACTTTATGATTCCGGAAAATGCTTCATCAGTATGTGTTGCCAAGGCCTAACTGCTATATAACAAAAAAGTTTTATTCGAATCCGTCTAGTATTTCCAGAGATTAGCGGCATATACAAACAGACAGACATTTTTTTAAAATTCGTACTCTATATTTTACTTTTTTATTATATGTATACTACTAAGTTTATATCTGATTTAGTATTGGCGACGTGGATGGGATGGTTTGGTTTCCAAATGATTCTGCATAATATTTTTAATTACAATATGATAATTTCCAAAGACAATATATGTAATTGGTCTCTCAAGAATGCCAATTTTCGTACGAAGTGGTAAAGATAAAGCTTTGAC
Source organism: Acrobasis consociella (assembly GCA_963555685.1). Lineage (NCBI taxonomy): Eukaryota > Metazoa > Arthropoda > Insecta > Lepidoptera > Pyralidae > Acrobasis > Acrobasis consociella. The sequence continues at coordinate 8,375,631 of OY743127.1, forward strand.
TGTGGTTCTACGGCCGGCCTGATATCAACCAATATAGTTACTCATGACGTTTATGCTTTTGGTCCTATTCAAGCGGACGCAATTCGACAATTTTATATAATATGTTCATTTTAAACACGTGAGCTGAAAATAGAAAGTATAATGGTTTGTGCTGATCTGTAAATTAAATCGACATGAAAAGAAATATTGGCCCAAAATTCATGCGCATAAAAATTTCATATACACCTGATTTGAATCCTACAAAAATCTAAACATCAAGATCCCCAGGGCCAAACCGAAACCAAATAAAACATTCAAAGAGCAAGATGAATGGCCAGGGTTCGATTCCCAAAGGCACAGAATAGATTACAAAAGTAGACATCAGTTATGGTCTCGCACCCGATCATCCCTTTTACAACTTATTAATTAAACAAATAAATAAAAAACTTACAAAAACTAGACTAATAACTTAAATTTTGACAAACCGCTGCCCCGTTGTAACGCGCCCAAAAGGTGATTTATGTAGAAAAAATCATTTAATTTATGCTTGTATGTGTTACGTTACAAATATTAATGAATAAGTTAATATAAATACGTATTTCATTATTAATGTTAAAATTTAATTTATTTAGTAATTTCTCTTAGTACTAGATTTTAAAAAATAATACTCTTTTTGTATAATACCACTTTTTGTCTCGGGATCTATAACGGGCAAATAAATATTAAAGTATGCTTCAATGCTTGCCGAAGGGGGTGAAAGGATGCGGGTGATATCATAGTTACTAATGATATAGTAGCAAACACTATTTATTTTTTCATAGCGTCGGATCACGCCCAAGGGACTTATAAATCAGAGAGAGGGATTAAATTCGCAGTTCATCGAGAATTTTTCCTTTGCCATTGAGTTGTAGTGTCAATTAGAAATGTTTTTCTATAATCCAAGCTTTGACAGGTACGTAAATTATTACTACCCAATATTTACTATTGCTAAAACAAATGTCAGTCGTCAAATTAAGTTCTTAATGACCATTTGTGCCAGTAAAATAAAAAACAAGTAGAGAAAAGATAAAAGGACATAAGATTTTAAACCTAATTATTTTTATGTTATCCTCAAACCAAAAAACTTTTTAGTCTACTACCAGTACTACTATTTATTACGAGTATATACCTAAGTATAATCAGGATACATCTTCATATACCTATGACATTCTGCACCGCCTATCTTTTAAATATTTACTTCTCCCTCTACCCAAAGGTTGACTGGAAGAGAGCTATGCCTAAAGTCCGCCTTTGTACCATAATTCTGTCTTATTAATTTTTTTTCTGTTTTATTGTATTTTCTTTTGTTAATGAAGCAATAATCGTAATTAGGATTTACCACTAGTGTCTGTGTTATTACGAGTATTTGTTGTTCATTTCAATATTTTGAGAGAAAAAAACACGTTTCATAAGTTCGAAATATATAACGAAAAACTATTTACAAAGCTCACCAATTCTAAGATTTTTTTTCTTTCATTATTTATTATCATACCTAATTTGTTAAAATAACTATTTTCTTTTACAGTGGTTGACAAAATAAACTAAAAAAATGCTTTTCTATAAAATTTATTTATTTTATGACTGTGACTCAACGGGAATACAGAGTTGCGGCGGACCCCTATTTGACAGTTGCAATGAGTAACACTGTTACTCATTGCAACTTTTTTCCCAATGAGTAGCAGTGTTACTAATCTTGGTATGACTCAACGGGAATAAACGGCTTCGCTCCCCGTAGAATTTCGGAATAAGGAGTACCCTATCTCCTTCCCCCGGTCTCAAACTATATTCATACCAAATTTCATCCAAATCGGTTCAGTAGTTTAAGCGTGAAGAGGTTACAAACAAACAAACAAATATACAAACTCACTTCGCATTTATAATATTAGTAGGATAGGAAGTAGGATAGGATAGGAAGGATTGTACTCACTTACAATAAGATCTATTTTTCTTTAAAAGACATAAGACAGTGTTTAGACATACCTACACTAAATTACTTTCTATCAAAAGTACTTTGGCAGTTGTTATTGTCACCTTACGAATAATAATAATTATTATGCAGTCTAGACATTTTAATTGACCTGTTATAAAACGTTTAGAGAAAGCCTGTTAAAAAATAAGTAAGTAAAAGTTTGACTCACATATTTATGTATAGACGAATGTGAGAAATTGACAGTCTATGGAATAGACTGCAATTTGCGTTAAAATCTGAGTGAAAATGTAGACTTCTAGAAATACATACACATACGTCTTTATCCCTAACGGGGCAGACATGAGCACTTCTGTCTGGCGGCTCTAAGCTGACGCCGAAGACCGCAAGATTCTGCGCGGAAAGAGAAGAAGCTAGTACATTCTGACTTTTTTTTTGCCCCAGACCAGCAACTGAGGGAAAGATTTCTTATTTGATCGTCGGATATTATTTCTCAGATTTTTTGCCAAAAAACTGTGATTGGACTTACATCTAGTGACAAAAACTATTGTGAAACTAGTTTCCATGTTTTCACATGATATTTAATACCGGAAGCAAGTAGTAGGTAATAAATAACCGGCCAAGTGCCAATCGGACTCGCACACGAAGGTTTCCGTACCACTTTCTATAAAAATCACTTTTGTTGCATAGAAGCTCCACTTATATATTTATTTTACTCGGTTTTTAGTATTTGTTGTTATAGCTGCAACAGAAAAACATCGTCTGTGAAAGTTTCAACTGTCTAGTTATCACGATTCATGAGATACAGCCTGGTGACAGACAGACGGCCGGATAGACGGACAGCAGAGTCTCAGTAATAGGGTCCGGTTTTTATCCTTTGGGGACGGAACCCTTATATAAATTACCATACATGAGTCAGACTTTTCTACAAAACTATTAATTTATTCCGTAAACACAAACAAAAACCGACCTTATAGGCATGTAAGTATGTATTAAAACAACGTATGATATAATTTAACAGATTAAAAAAGAAATTTGTTTGATATGAAACTTTTACAAGGATGTGAGCAAAAAGATTCTCGAATGGCGACCGCGTTCTGGCAAGTGAAGCGTAGGGCACCCACCTACAAGGTGGTCACATGACCTGACCAAGGTCGCTGGAAAGGGCTGGATGTAGGCTGCTCTTGATGGGTCATGGATGGGTCTTTGGGTGAGGCCTATGACCAGCATTGAACGTTATGTGGCCGAAATGATGATTATGTAGTTTAATCGATCACTTCATGGTTCTCTGGCTGCTCTGGACAAGTAAGGCTCTGGTGGTACAGAGAGGGTCGTTGCTCCTGCAGTGGAGACAAAAAAGACCTGATTATGATAATTGATCACTTAAACGTGTACGTTATATTATCTATTCTAATAATTTATCAGTGAATAATATTCTTGAAACTCGTTATCTTACTAGCTCTGCAACGCCTTTCACGTATCTCAAGTTAAATAGTTGAATGAAGTCTTCAAAGAAAACAATCTTTTTGCTCATATCAACATTCTAGACTTAGCTTGTATCTCAATGTCTATTAACAAACAAATTTATATGCGAAATATTAATGCGAAATATTTACATTATGTACGTTTATCTATTACTTTTGCTTTTATTACTTTGCAGCGTTGTTGTTAAGTTAGGAACGTATTTCTTAAATTCTGATATTTGATATACACTTTCAAAGTCTTTATCTTCATTTCAATGTGCTTCATCTAGTTGAGGTAATAAGATCTTTTTAGTCGATTGTTCTTTATATTTGTTGTCTGCTATCATGTTCGTTTTGTAATTTATAAAAAATCAGACAAGAAATAGTTTATGCTAAGGAATAATAGGTCTTCGGCCATTGACATGCATGTAACTTGGTACTAGAAAGTTTATTTGCCAGGAAAATTAAAAAACCCTACTTTCAAAAATACCATCTAGTGATGAGTAGCAGAACAAAATATTCAAATAGATATAGGAACGCCATCAATTATTTGCTAGGAAAAATAAAACTACCCCGTCGACAGCTAAACCGATCTTCATCAAATACCTATAGGCTAAGAACAATCGCAAAGAAATTTACTTTTACGTAAAAAACTGCATTGAAATCGGCCCATCCGGTCGAGATCTATGATGCCACGGACACACACGCTGATGTCGGACACACAGTCCGACATCAGCGTCAATTTTATGCAACCCTCTTTTTTGTCTGGGTTAAAAAAAAAACGAAAGTGCATCCTAAGGCTCTAAAGCAGTACGGCTTAGGATGCAACCAGGGATTCGGTAAGATTAGGCGGAGGAGGAATTCTAAATAGATAAAGACGATTCTGGTGCGTGGTTTCCGACCGAGAAGAACAGGACCACTCCAAGCCTTCCGTGGATGTCGTAGAAGGCGACTCAGAAAATAGAAACTAAATAAAGCTTATAAACATCAATGAGACCTCTCCAACCCGTTCGACCAGCGAGGAGAGTGTAGGCCAATCTCTTGTGGCTGCTCTGGCCAAATATGGCTCTGGTACTACAGAGAGGATCGTGCTCGTGCGATAGAGACAGAAGGACCTGATGATGATGGTGACGGCAGAGTAGGAAACGTTTTGTTTCCCCTCTCTATCGCACGGCGGTGGCGAGGGAGCTATTGTTATTTAAAAAGGAGCAAAAAAAGATTTATATAGCGTCCTAAGAAGCCGATTTCCATCGAGTTTTCTTGGGAGTTTCTAATATATACACATTTATTACTAACAGCAATAAACCTACGTATCGGCACACCGCGTATGAAAATATCCATTTACTATTTTCATTAGCCGTAAACCAGCATAACAGGATTGCATATATCCAAAATACGAAATTTTTTGCTGGTTATGGTCCAATACACTCACGGTGATGAGTTTTGTATGAAAACGCTCAGAATCACTCCCACTAAATAAATAAAAATAATAATACGCAAATTATACTTATAAGCCGGACGTTGAAAGGCTTTTTAGCCTTTATATAACCTAATTAGGTAGTCATTTAATTCGTTTCATACTTTTATAGCTGTACTTGCCCAAATTCTTACCCAACGCCACTGTCATTCTGTAAATTGGTACCTAATAAAGAACAAGCATAAAAAAGAGAGGAAAATCCTCCCTTTATCTAAAGAGGCTATAAGTCCAGCAGTGGACTAATACAGTCCACTACTATTAGACTGATCAGATCACGTTTCTGTAAATGGTTTTGGACTTCTGAAAATCCCAAATTAACTAAAGTGATCCTATTTTCTATATATATCCTATTGTGTAGATGAAGCTTTAAGGTAAGTATTAAATAAAATAGTGGATTCCACCACTGTCCACTAACTTTATTGACGCAGAGAAGTTTAAAGTGAAATTAAAAACGAATGAAGCGTCGAAACTCCTCGTTAAACTTGTGAGTAATTGGCTGGGAGAGAGATAGTTCCTGCTACAACCCAATTAACATCTAAATTTTAAACTCTAAATTAATTAAACTAAACAAATAATAATAATAAAAAAGAAAAACCTATAAATATTTTATATAGTCCGTCAATTACATAATGCAAGCATTTAGCGGATATTTATTTCATCATCATCATCATCATTTTATCCGCATAACGTCCACTGCTGGACATAGGCCTTACCCGAAGATTTTCAAAATCATATAAAATTATTTCCAATATTTATTTGTAACTAGGTAACTAAGTACAACTTTTGACGAAGCATGTTGTGGATTCTTTCAAACAATTTGAAATTAATTTTGTTGTGTTTTGAACTAATTATTCAATAAAAGTGGTACTGTTGTACATATAATAGTGGTACATTAAATTATCCAAAAATAATGAACCAAAATTTTTTCGTCTAGCAAAGTAGAAAAAACTTACAAAGAACAGCAGCGCATCGAAATTGGCGAGTGAGGACAATTTACGTCATCGTATACTACAAATCGTCTGCCGTCATATTTATTAAAAACTGTACTTATATTGCAAACACGGTAAGGCCTGAAAATAATTTCCGTTAGAAATATGCAGGTTAACGATTTTCACACTAAGCAGTGGTTCTTGAACTTTATATCTTTGCTATATTGATTTTAATTATAGGAAGTAAGTTAAACCATTCGTTTCTACTGGTTTTGGAAGCAACTAATACTTAATAATACAACTAAGACTTTATTTGACAATACTTGGCCCTATGGTGAAGTCACACTCTACACTAAGCAGAAAGAATGTGTGGAGAAAAAAAATATCGTCCGTCAGATACCTTACCTTAATGATGACAAGTAACACTCCAAATTCATAGTAAGCACCCCAAACGCATAATAAATATGTTTACTTATTTCTTCTCAATAACTGGCCGGTTTAATGAAAGAGATCCCTATACAGGATACGGGATATAAGTTCACCGTTGTATCTTTACTTTTCTGATTTGTATCTGTGTTTTTTCTTATGTACAATAAAGCTTTATAAACCAACAAACAAGAGAACAAACATTAAATTAATCGCCACAAGAGCAACTTATTTGCATTTTCAGTACTAAGTTTTAGAAGCGTTGGCAGGTCGTCGAATAAATTAATTAGAGCCGACGCCATCGGCTCGCCTAATGAACTTACACTCATGTTTACTAAATGAGCAGCATTGGAGGCTTAGGCTTGCGAGCTTTCAGGTGGTTTATTACGTTGGAAATTACCATGCAGGCAATAACCAAGTTTATAAAGTCTGTCTGTTGTTTTTAAGTATTATAAGCTTGCTTGAATGAATCTTTCAATATGTTTAAAGGTTGTTAAAGTAATTTTAATCTTACTTACGAGCTTACCACCTATTGCAAGTTTAAATAAACTTAGTAAGTAAATGATTTCACGTCAAACATTATTATGAAATCAAAAGAAAATTTGACACAAATATACAAAATATAAAAAATCAAGTTATACAAATGTACAAAAATAAATAAATGATTTTTGACTTTTGAAAAAAAACTTTAAAGAAAAATATGTTATCAATCACATTTGTGTACGTGAGCAAGCGAATTTATTTTTGATTTAGGTGGTCAAAATTTGAGACATTTTGTTAGACCACATTGTAATAGTGACGAGATAGCAAATTTAAAATCGACGTGAGAAAAGAGTAGATAGCACCTGTTTCCTAAGTTAGCTGATAGAGTAGAAAGAAACCGACGTGAAGACAAATTGTGCATACATCCATCCAAAACTGCTTTATTACATGATAGTGTATTAGGTATGGCACCGATAATATATAATAAAATACCAAAACAATATAAAGAATTAAATGTTACTTTGTTTAAATATAAAATGTCTCTAAATTTAATATAATTTTAATTTATTTATTTATTCAGACTACATGATCCATATAGTGTTAGTAACATTGTTTCTTAATACTTTGTAAGTAATGGTATAAGTACATTTGTTTAACTACAACTATTACAATTTTGTTCCAGAATTATAGCAATATGGAGCACAGTATCTGCAGGATGTTGATACTGCAATCTGCTTAGCAAAAAAGCTACTCGTTTATGTCTAATAGCGTAAAAATATTGTCTATAAAAACTTCAGAAAACATTATAGATGCATTACAGAACCTAAGCAGTAATGCTAAACCTTAACTTACGGGAACGGCAGCGCAATTTCCTTGTCAAACTATATTCACCTTTATTTCTATTTGCGCAATGCACAGTATAGCTTGAACAAAACAAAAGCCTTGCTCGTGACTGCTCGCGGCTGCCAGTTTTTTTTTCAAGCTATTCTTTGCAGTTCAGTAGATATAAATAAAGGTCACTATGGTTTGACAGTAAAGTAGGCTGCCCACCGCTGCTATTCCTTTGTGAGTTAAACCTAAAGAGAAAAGCATATTATTTATATCCAATCAATTTACCAATGCCGTGTGGTTTCCACTCCAAGTCCTCCCGTGGATGTTGTAGAAGGAAATACAATCTAAACAAAGCTTATAAACTTCAATGAGACCTCTCCAACCCGTCTGGCCAGCGTGGGGAGTGTAGGCTAAGTCTTTTGGCTGCTCTGGCTAAGTATAGCTCTGGTAGTACAGAGAGGGTCGTGCTCCTGCAGTGGAAAAAGAAAGACCTGATGATGATAATGATTAATCCAATCATGAAAACAAGGGTCATCAATTTACAAAACTATCAAACAATTTTTTGAGAATATTTGATTTAAAACTGAAGTGAGATAAGACAAAAGTAAAGCTCAAGATTGGTCCCTGTAACGTCTGCGTTTGAAATCAATCACAAGGATCAAGTTGTGACGTCTCAAGTACGTATCACGTTCAATTCCTTTAAACAATATCCCACTTTGCTTCGTTCAATATCCGTTGGTAAATTGCTTTTCTTCTATCAAATTCTATTTGCTTTACAGTGAAAATTGTTTCTTATTTTATTGTAAAACTTTATATAATATTTCATCTGTTCTATGAGATACTTGACCGACAACTTCTATTGAGAAAAAACCTTATTTCACAGATTTATTGTTATGTCAGTGCAATATTTATCAGAATACTCTGCTCAATAGACCATTTACTGTGTATGTTTTAGTTGACATTTCTTAGAAAACAAAAAATACCACTGAAACTAAATATTTTTTGGAAAAAAACATGAAACAAACGTGTTATTTTAGAGTAACCCCCCTGTTACCATTGTCGCTAGATAAGAGTCACTGAGCTAAGACAGCTCGAAAAATCTGACACCAGTGTTAACTTTCAACACATTTAATAAGAAAGTGTTATAATACAATGTAATAAGCGAGATAATCGATATAATGTAGCTCTGTCTCTGTCACTCTGTCTGTCATGGCGATTATCTTTATAACTGTACGCGTGTGTCCTGCGGAAATAAATTACTTAAAACATATTTTGGCCTATTTTTCACCTGTATTTCATCTGGTTATGGGCCCAGGTCAATAACTTGCTTGAATGAGTGAATGTAGGCTAAAATATCACCAAATACTGTAGCGGAAAGTCGACATACCGGTGGTGCCAGGTGGCGGAAACCATTTTGAGGTTAGGTTAGGTTAGGGAAGGAAACTCGAATGAGGAAGGTCTGTCTACAGGAAGGAGAATCAAGATGGATTTGTTGACGCAGAGTGGTCACAACATTATAAAGTTGGAGGGCTCCAAGAATTGGAACATATGGAAATTCCAGATATCCGTGGTGCTGCGAGGTCAAGGTCTTTACGGAATAGTGGACGGGACAAAAGTAAAACCCGAGGAAGCTACACAGAAAAATACTTGGGATACACAAGATGCAACAGCTCAAACGTTACTGGTAACGAGAATGACTGAAGAAGTCATGCTGCATGTCATCTCGTGTGAAACTTCGGCAGCTATGTGGAGCAAGTTACATAGTGTCTACGAACAAAAGTCTGAAACCAGTATACACATAGTACAGCAAAGATTCTTCCAGTTTAAGTATGAGGATGATACAGACATATCGGTGTTTTTGTCGAAAATACAGGAAATGCAAAATCATTTGAAGCAGCTTGGTGAACCCATATCTGACAAGTTTGTCATCACAAAGGTTTTGATGTCATTGCCAGAAGGTTACAAACACTTCGTCTCAGCGTGGGAATCTGCTCCAGATGACAAGCAGACCTATGAAAATCTAGTGGCTAGATTGTTAATAGAAGAAGAAAGAATTAAAGAAAAAGGTGAAAGTACGCAATCGTCTTCTGCATTTGTAGCTCGAAAATTTAATAAAAAACTCGTCAAGTGTTATAAATGCGGGAAACCGGAACATTTTCAAAGTGAATGTAAAAACAGTAACGAGAATCGTAATTTCAAGGACAATGTGAAGTGTTATTATTTGCAATAAACCGGGACATATCAAAAGTCAGTGCCGATTTAAAAAGGAAAAAGAAAGCAACGCCTTCGTAGTACACAGTGCATCCGGTGAACATTTCAAAAATTCAAAGTTTTTAGTCGATTCAGGCGCAAGTGAACATATGAGTAATGACATTGAACTATTCACTTCATACTCTGTGGTGCATAACAAAAAGGTAACTGTGGGGAACGGAACGCAAATTAGTGTTCATGGCTACGGGCAGGTGGCGCTTGAAGTTTGGAATGGCAGGAAATGGATCGAGTCAACCATAGACAACGTATTGCATGTGCCGGAATTACAAAGTAATCTTTTCTCTGTGAATTGTGCTACGAAGAAAGGTTACGTCATGATTACTGAAGAGAAAATGTGTAAATTTTACAAAGAAAATAAACTTATGGCTATTGCTGAACGGTGCGGAAGTATGTATTTCTTGAACTTTCGGCGAATGAGCGTATGCGAAGCCAATGTTGCAGATGTCAAGCGCTCCGATCTACAAGAGTGGCATGAGAAAATGGCGCAACAAAATCTGGTTTACGTAAAAGACGTGCTCAAGAAATACAACATGGAAATAGAATCTGAGATGAATGCCGATACATGCGAGAGCTGTTTGAAGGGCAAAATGGCTCGACTGCCCTATCCAGTGAGCAACAACATTAGTTCTAGCACGTGTGAAGTCATCCACGCTGACACGTGCGGACCCATGGAAGTTCCATCCGTAGGAGGATCCAGGTATTTTGCAATATTTAAAGACGATTATTCTAAATTTCGAAAAGTATGCTTTGTGAAAAACAAAAATGAGATAAAAAATCATGTAAAGCGTTTCGTTATGGAATCTGAAAATGAAACAGGCAACAAAGTTAAAGTATTTCGAAGCGACAACGGGACAGAATTCGTAAATAATGATCTTAAAGCATTCTTTGAGTCAAAAGGAATTATACACCAGACTTCTGTAATTTTTACACCGATGCAAAATGGCAGGGCGGAGCGTGAGATGAGAATTTTGGTGGAAGCAGCCAGAACAATGCTCTGTGCTAGGAACTTGCCAAAGTTTCTATGGGCTGAGGCAGTAAATACAGCTGCCTATGTTATTAATAGAACAGGCAAAAACTCCGTTGCAGGAAAAAGCCCATATGAATTGTGGTCAGGCAACAATTTTGATATTTCTAGTCTGAAAGTATTTGGTGCCCCCGTTTATACTCACATACCAAAGCAGAGGAGACAAAAATGGGATCCTAAAGGAGAGAAGGGAATAATGGTGGGGTACGAAGAGACAACGAAAGGATACAGGGTATATTTTCTACAGAAAAATGAGGTCACTATAAAAAGAGATGTTGTTTTTCCAGCCGGCCATACAACAGGGACTACAACACAGTGTGAGGTGCCTTCATCACCTTTACTGCAGGACGAGAGTTTTCCTTTACTGCAGGACGAACAGCACACAAGCAGCGATACACCAGTACTGAACTCCGATCAAAGCAACCTGAATGACAGTCAAGATTCTCAAGTGGACAATAGTGGAGGTAATGATCACGAACTTGATTGTACTTTTGTCAGCCCTGAGTGTAGTCTGTATGAGCCTAGTGAAGTAAGTGATAGTGATAGCAGCGGTAATAATAGTGAACAATGTTTGGAAAGATATAATAACAAAAGAGTTAGGAAACCGACAGAATTTTATTGCTGTAATTTAGTTTTATATAATGAGCCTAAAACATATAATGAGGCCATGAGTAGTCCAGATTCTTGTAAATGGCTACAAGCCATTCAAAGGGAATTAAAAACCCTTAAAGATAACAATACATGGGACATTTGTAAACCACCTAGAGACCAACAGATTGTAAGTAGCATATGGGTATTCAAAATAAAAAATAATAATGGTGTCACTCAGTATAAAGCTCGGTTGGTTGCTAGAGGGTTTGAACAAAGTGATATAATAAATGTTGATGAAATTTATGCACCTGTCGCTAAATTAGCAACTTTTAGGTTATTTTTAGCTATTGCTACTTAGTTAAATTTACCTGTACATCAGTTAGATGTAACGGGCGCATTTTTGTATGGTGAAATAGGAGAAAATGTTTACATTAGTTTGCCAGATGGTGCTTAGAAAATGAAAATAATATTGTAAAATTAAATAAGTCTTTATATGGACTAAAAAAATCTCCAAAGTATTGGAATGATAAGTTTAACTCTATCATGTTAAGAGAAGGTTTTAAAAAGTCCAAGTGTGACTCATGCTTGTACTCAAAGTGTAATGGTAAAAAGCAAATGTATTTATTAATCTATGTCGATGACTTGTTGATATTTGGTTCAAGTGAAATAGAAATTGTAAATCTAAAAGCAATGTTAAACAATGAGTTTGAAATGAAAGATCTAGGTTTAATATCTGAATTTTTAGGAATAAATGTGAAACAAAATTTAGACACCAAAATAACAGAGTTATGTCAGAAAAATTACTTGGAAAATGTATTGAAAAGGTTTAATATGTATGAGTGCAAACCGGTCACCACACCTATGGATCAGAACTTTAATATTTCTGAATTGGGAAATAGTAAATGTACAACTAATGTAGAAAATGTATGTAGACAAATTATTGGGTGTTTGATGTATGCAGCTTCAGGTACAAGGCCAGATATTTGTGTGTCTATGTCTATATTGAGCAGGTACCAAGATCGTGCAAACAATGCCTTGTTAGTAGCATTGAAACGGGTTCTTCGATACATCAAATACACAATAGACTACAAATGAATGTATAAATGTAACGATGATAAGTTGATAGGGTACTGCGATGCTGATTGGGGAGGTAATATAGTAGATAGAAAGTCTACTACAGGATACTGCTTTATGTTTTCTGGTTGTTTGATATCCTGGTGTTCAAAAAACAAAGTACCGTCAGTATCTCATCAACTGAGGCTGAATATGTAGCAATGAGTATGGCAGGAGCTGAGGCATGTTGGCTTATTAACTTGATAACCGACTTTAAAATAAGAGATGTATCGCCAGCCCTTATGTACTGCGATAATCAGTCTGCCATAGTTATTGCTAACACTAACGGCATCAAAAGGTTAAAACACATAGATACTAAGTATCATTTTATTAGGGAATTGATCGAAAAGAATAAAATATGTGTTGAATATGTAAGCACAGAAAAACAAGTTGCTGATATGTTTACAAAGCCTTTGAAAATTAACTTACTAGTAAAGTTTGTAAACATGTGTGGTATAATTCAGTAATATTAATTTAGTTGTTAGAATTATTACATTGAAAGGGGGTGTTATAATACAATGTAATAAGCGAGATAATCGATATAATGTAGCTCTGTCTCTGTCACTCTGTCTGTCATGGCGATTATCTATTATAACTGTACGCGAGTGTCCTGCGGAAATAAATTACTTAACACATATTTTGGCCTATTTTTCACCTGTATTTCATCTGAAAGGCATATTAAAATAATAAAAGTATAATACTTTTATACAATACACAATATAGGGTAGGTCTTGTAGCCAAATGTTTTTATAATATACCTATAGTTGAAAGATAAATGGGAAATTTACCTAATTCTGAAATTTTCCAATATCTGAATTGTCTGAGCACAGCGAATGCGGGTTGGAAGTGCATTCCAAGAGCCAGAATAAACAGTACAAGATTTCGAATAAGAACATTACCTATACTCTTATAATATCATGGGAGACTTTTTCTTCGTTTCTTTGTAAATTATAAGTTTTATCTTATACTTTACAAAGGTATTTTTCTACTATTTAATTGAATTAGGTAGTGTCGCTAACAGTCGAGCATATAAATCTGGACACCTGGACTAATAAACTTAGTCAGTTTTGTAGGATTAGTCCAAGTGTCGGCGACGCGCTCTATACTTATTTTAATTTCTTTGTTTTTTTTACCTTATTCTTAAAATATTTTATGTTAAATTCTAAAATTGGATGAAACGAAATGTCAAGGTATTTTAATAAAAAATGACATGTCATGTAGTTTTTTGAAATAAGTCTAGTCTGATACAATCCAAGCACGACATCACACTACTTTATTTAAAATTGTAATTTATGTACTTATCGGAGTTGCAATAAATATTTTTCTTCTTCATCGGTGCCATTGAAGAGACCCTATACGGACACTAACACTAACACTAAGGATTTCAACAAGTAATTGACAACATTTGTGGCAAAGCTTTTTACTCATTCCTATTAGTAGTTGCGAATGTATAAATGTGTGTAAACGGCTGAACTGCGTAGAATGCGGCGTGTGTAAATCATCTGAACGACTAGCTATAAATCGCGTGATGCTTGGATTTAATCCTGTATTTTTATTTTTTTTGTATACATCTTTATTATCATAGGAATATTATATAACATAATTAAAACAAAAATTAAATTAAACAAATAATAAAAAACTTACAAATATTTTTTTATAAATTTATTATATTAATAATTATTTTTACATTGAATGTGAGACTCCCATGGGACTGTCATCGGTAACATTTGCCCAGCTGTGGTGCTTGTGCAGTTAAAATGTGAAAGATGGAGAAAGAAATAAAAAAGTTAAAAAAATTTAAAACCGCTTCTCTTAAAACATTTGGACCAACCGAAATCTCAGCCGAGGGAACTCAGTAAAACTACGAAGAACGTTGCATTTCTTGTAGAGTGCGAGAATTTGTTCATAAACGAATACTTTACCCAGGTTTTAACGGGGTGTAATTGGTTCTGTTAAAGCAAAATCATGTTTTAAAGTGTTTTAGTTTTAAGAAGGTCCATCGTGTTACAGTCTATAAGAGTATTTTCAGTCATGATGATAAATAAGAATGACTTGTGCAATTGTGCAGTCATTTTTGTAGTAGGTCCATTACATTGAAAAGCAACAGATTATACAATTAACATCTTGTTCATCCCAATTTGGTGTTCTAAAACATGGCAATGATGAAATTCCGATGAAAGGAGGAAATTTTGGTAAGGTGATTTGTTTGAGAGACACTGTCCTTAGTCCTAGATCCCAAACGATGGTCCCTGTTATGCTTCCGCCTAATAATGGAAGCGGACCACGGAGATGTGCCATTATAGAGGGAGGAATCTCAGACGCATCATGGATTCCGGCTAGAACCTTAGTTGGAAGTGGCCAAGTTGCGTTGGTACCTGTTCTGAATCCTCATGACGTGGAGCAAAAACTGCGAAAGGGAACGATTGTAGGAAACTGTGATGAAGTAGCCTGGTTGAGGAAGTGTGAAGAGGGGCAAAAGCGGAAAATTACAAATCAGGAAGAAAATGTCGCAAGGTTTCTGGAGGGTTGCAAGGGTAATCTTACTAAATTGCAATTAATAAAAGCAGAAAAAGGCTCAGGAAGATGATAAAGATTTTCAACCACTATTGAACTGGCTAAGAAATGGAACTAAACCAAAATGGTCAGAAGTGGCCAAATACAGTACGGCTACAAAGAGTCTTTGGGCGCAATGGGATAGCCTGGTGTTACATGATGGATTACTCTACCGGAAATGGGAAAGTACTCAAGGTAAAGATTGCCATCTACAATTGGTCGTCCCCAGAGAGAAGGTAAGGGAGATTTTAAAAACTTTTCATGATGGTACTTCCGGCGGACACCTGGGGATAAGAAGAACCCTCACAAAAATTAAAGAACGTTTCTACTGGTTACACTGCCGAGATGATGTAGAAGACTGGTGCCGTAAATGTCAGAGTTGTGCGGCAGTTAAGGGACCACAGACTAGAAGCAGAGGAGCCATGAGGTTGTATAATGTCGGAGCTCCTTGGGAACGAGTAGCTCTTGACATAGCCGGACCGTTTCCAATTACGAATGCTGGCAACCGGTACATTTTGGTAGTTATGGACTACTTCACGAAATGGCCTGAAGCATTTGCACTACCTAATCAGGAGGCTACCACCGTAGCGACAAAGCTTGTGAATGAAGTATTCTGTAGATTTGGTGTGCCATTAGAGATGCACAGTGATCAGGGTCGAAACTTTGAATCACAAGTATTCCGAGAAGTCTGTGAAATCATGGGAATCCATAAGACTCGGACGACGCCGTATCACCCGCAGTCAGATGGAATGGTTGAGAGGTTTAACCAAACATTGGAACGGCATCTGGCAAAAGTAGTAGAAAGCCATCAGAAAAACTGGGACGAGTATATTGCGCTGTTCCTCTTATCTTATAGGACTGCGGTGCATGAGACCACTACAGTTACTCCAGCATATGCCAATTTTGGAAGAGAACTGAAATTGCCAGCTGATTTGTTATCAAGTTGTCCACCAGATACCCCAAAAGTAATAACCGACTACGCTAATGACCTTCGGATTAAGATGGTTGACGTCTATGAGCAGATTAGAGAGGCTGGGCTTAAAGCTAGTGAACGGATGAAGACTCGTTACGATCGAAGAGCTAATGGCCTCAGCTTCGAGGAAGGAACACTGGTTTGGCTTCATAATCCGGTGAGGAGAAAAGGGAAATCTCCGAAGCTACAACCAAGTTGGGAAGGACCTTACAAAATTGTCACCAGAATTAACGACGTGACCTACCGGATTCAGCGTAATCCTCGCAGTCCTCTCAAAATAGTTCATGTGGATCGATTGGCACGTTATCATGGAAGCAATAATGATCGGGACGATCATGTCTTGAGAGGGGGCAGTGTCGCGTAGGTCGATAAGTGATAATGACAATGTCAACGTCACAAATTCAAACTAGGAGAATTCATCTAAAGAGAAATTTCGTCACTCACGTCAGCACACGATTGGCCTAGCGGTCTTGGTGTTGGACTGTGAATCCATAGACCCCAGGTTCAAATCACAGTCATGTATAGTGTTTTTGAAGTTTTGTAAGAAGTTTCTAGATAACTCTAGATTAAATTGAAATGAAAATACGGGCCAGAAATAAAAGAAGACAAAAGAAAATTTATGACTTAAGTTTAGAACTTTGATGCGATATTGTTCGCATCCGGTGGGTATATAAGCAGAACAAGGCGCGGCCTACGCCAGTTTAGTTTGAAAGTAAAATCCGAAGAAGGAAGAAGGAAGAAAAGTAAAAGTGGAAGTAGTGAGTAAAAAGTAAAGTGTAATAGTGAGTGAAGTGAAGTGTTCAGTGCAGTAAATACGCGCGAGAGACGTTTCCGCGCAGTGCAGTGACGTTTACGCGTGTGACAGTGCAGTGACATTACCGCGCGTGACAGTGCAGTGACGTTTCCACGCGCAAGACAGTGTAGTGACGTTTCCGTGTGTGTGACAGTACAGTGACATTCCCGCGTACGTACCTGTGACAACTGTGAGTACCCTAGAGTCGTAAATAAAGGCACTATTCCATAGGATTGGTGTTTCCTTTCCTATCCCCAACCCACTCTCGTGACAATAATTAATAATTAATATATAATATAAATCTACTGAAGTTGCATTGCATCTACCATAATCTTAAAGTGAGCTCGTGAATTTCGTGACCAAGTTTCGAATCTTGACATTATGTCCGACTACTCAAAGACGCCTGGACATATAAAAAAAAATGTTTGCGGATTGTCTTTAAAATAAATACAAAGTTTATCGCTTGGACCATGATAAATCTACAAAAGTTGCATCTGCCGGAATCTCGAAGCGAGCTCGTGATGAAGTATTATAAGAATCTTGTTGCATTCGTTGAGACCGCCTTCAGAGTTAATTTAATTAGGGATTCGGCGCGGCTCTCACTGGGTACAAGATCGTAATCCGAGTTGGGTAAAATGAATTAAACATGGAAGTATTTTTATTTTGCTTTTCTTCGTGTGCGTAAGT
The DNA here is from genome assembly GCA_963555685.1 of Acrobasis consociella. Lineage (NCBI taxonomy): Eukaryota > Metazoa > Arthropoda > Insecta > Lepidoptera > Pyralidae > Acrobasis > Acrobasis consociella. The sequence goes on from OY743127.1 coordinate 8,393,190, forward strand.
GGCCAACACTGGTGTTTGAGTTTTCAGGCTACCTCTAGGCATCGGACATAGCTTGACGACTCCCATATACCTAGATGACAGCCGGGACTAACGGCTTATACGTGCCTTTCAAAGCAAGGGGAGCTCAATGGTTTTTTATGCCATTTGTGGTCACCAATTCATGTGCAGACCACGTCCGGTGTCACTTTACTTGCGAAAGCGCTAGAAATGAGCAATTCTTCCGGGCCACGAAGCTTTTTAAAATTTTATTTTATTAAAACCATGTTGAAGGGAATTCCAACGCAACGATTTCCAAAATAAAATTTTGAAATACGAAACAAATTGATCTGTCATTCAAGTTGAGCAAACAACAAAAAAAATCATTGTCGTTTAAAATTGAAGGCCCTAAAACAACGCAGATTTGAAGTACAAAACATAATTTAATCATTCTCGTAAATAACAGGGAATCCAAATATCATTTTCCACTTCTCTTTGTTCGTTTGGGCTGTCTAAAAGCCATCCACAGTAACCGTGTTCCGTTTTTGTTCACTATTTGCAGTGTGCTCCATGCTAAATAAATTGAAAACACTTGGTTTGACAGAGTTTTTGGAAAAAAAGAATGACATGTCCTCAGCGCATACGTAACTTTATATATCGGGTTTTCAATATAGGCTTCTATTGCACGGTATGGTTTGTAAATTTGGATTTTTTATAATGTTTTTGAATTTCTCTAATTGCTTGTAAATTAAGATTGTTGGCATTTTTCTATCAGCTTACCTTCACGCTGTTTTCAAGAGTAGAATTATTGTATAGGTATACGCCATTTACACTAATGCAAGTTTTGCAACAAAACTTTCACAATAGATTCAAGAATAGTACGTGTTGTATAGACCATGCAAGTCATTTTTTGCTTCAATATAAAATAGTTGCACACAGGCAAGAAACCTTGCACCGTCTAAATGGGCCTTAAAAATATTTATTAAATCATTTACCAGTTTTTAAAAGCCCTATAAAATTCTTATTATAAGTGTAGATAAAAGAGCTCTTAGAAAGTTTTATTCACGTTTTCATTTCAAATAAAATTACGCTGTTCTCTTTAAATAAATAGTCTGTTTAACTTCAGACAAACACACGTCTTACTTTAAAGTATGGATATGAAGTACGTCCAAAGTAAATTACAGTCTTATGCACTGTTTAGACATGCAATATAAGTTACTCTGCCTTGTCTAGACTCTAGACTGGTTATGAATCATACTTTATCAGTCGGAGGTGAAAATGCAATAAAATATTTTAAAAGTCGTAAAATCAAACTGCTTGAGATATGAATAAAATACTACTAATTCAGAGTGCTCAGATATCTGACTTATTTATAACGATAACAATTCCGAAACTGATTTCCAATAGTCATAGGTCATAGATTGTTTCATTTAAAACTGCTTGCCTTGCATACGCTCACAAGCAAATTTGATGTTTATTCCCAACACATGCAATTTTTTGTTGTCATGTGCAATCATTGACCGATTGCTTGTTAAAATGCTGAACGGCCAGATTTGTTGTTCAACCAGTGCACAAATGAAAAGATGGCGCGACAGATTAGACGTTTCTACAAGACAGCTGCTAACTTTGCCTTACAATACCTGGATTAAACATCCAAGTATCTGGATTTATCATCCAATTAGTTGAGATTACGAGCGCGGACGAGTCCATTTTCCAGATAAATTGACACTCATTTCCAGTAAACACATTACATTTCAGACACATTTTCCCGTCATTGTGACGTTTTGTTTGAGGGCACAAAATGTCACAATAAATATTTACTTTCACTTTCATCAGTTTATTGGGAGGTCATTTTTGGGCATGATGGTCTGTAGTAGGTATTGACGGCTTGACGTATTGTATCTATACAATAATAAAATTTATATTCCTACATTACTTCAACACCCAACTAACAATGAACCTCAAAGATACTCTTAATCATGTAACTAGATAGCGTTCAACCCAAGTTCATCATCATATTGCTGGGAAAAATCATACGATAGGCCAGTTGGCATAATGAGTTGGATACTAATTTTAGATCCAATACTTTGATATTATTTTGATGTTGACTTTGGATCCAAGACGTCGAATTTAATTTATAAGTGTACGGTATAAGGATTTATTATAAATCTAACAGCTGGAAAATATCCCTGCATGCAATTTACTAGTTTTACAACATATTTCAGTTAGCTAGGTAATACTGGCTTATAAAGTTGGTTGTTTGGATTGCTCGACATGGTCGGTAAAGTTTGTCTTTTATCACGACCAAAATGCTGGCTTATATTTGAATAGTTGTAGTTGAATTTGAAAATGAAATAGTTTTACTACAATAGATAGTCATTTTAAATAACCATCTAACGTCAACAATGTGCAACAAAACAATGACGATTATTATGAGATATTGTATATAAAATATGATAATCCTACTGATATTATAAATGTGAAGCTGAGTTTGTATATTTGTTTTCACTTCAAGCTTCAACCACTGAACCTATTTATATGAAATCTGATATGGATATAGATTGATATCCAGGGAAAGACATAGGATAGTTTTTATCCTGAAATTCCCACGGGGTGCGAAGCCCACGGATACATCTAGTAAAGATATATTTTTATAATCGCGCAATACCGGTTGGGTTCTGTGCTGCACGCACCTGTGAATCTACGATTGTGAAAAAAAGTCGCCGCTCAGAGTCGCGAGCTATCGCTCATCTGCTTAAGAATAAGTATAGAATATGTAATGTAAGGACCCTCTTTTCATTACCAACTTTTCATTTAACCCACAAGGTAGTCTGACGACCTAACCAAGGTCGCTGGAAGGCGCTGGATGCAAGCCGCTCTAGATTGGTCATTTTGGAATTTTTAATTTTTTGGGAGAGGTCTATGTCCAGCAGTGAACGTTATGCGGCTGAAATGATGATGATTCAATCCGAAAGACACTAACATCCTAATCAATGTAAACAAGTTTTTCCAATGGACCATCCCTGAAGCTCTTTGAGGCTTGATACCCCCTTTTTGTAACACATTGTACAGTGATTTTACAAGCATTTATTTAAATTGCAATGTAGGTATCATGTATGTTAGTTCGCGTCATATCTTGCAGTTCAATTTTAATCCAGTTATCTTCAACCGATTTAGCTGAAATTTTGCATATTTATGTAAGTCAGATGACAATGCAATATTCTTATGACAAGAAGCTGATATGACGATGGAACCGGAAGCCATAGAAACCCTGTAAGAATAAGACATAACCCAATAGCGTTTGGGTCTATTGCATTGGCCTTGATAACGGCTAATGCCGTAAAATAAATTAAAAAAAAAATAACTTTTTTATGTAATTTTCAGTAAATAAAGACTTTGCATTTAAAAATGTGAGTTAGTGAAGTAGACTTGATAAAGAAGACGAAAAAATTAATATTTAAAAGGTTTGGAGTACCATTTTGTCAGTTTAACCTAGCACTATATACTATAGCACATACACATATAATATATTTGAAGTAGTTCCAGGTAACAAGTTTTAATTCCAGAGGCTTGTATCTGAAATTGAAATCCTAACAGGCTCTACAATATTCATCGTCTAACCCCATTTGTATTGCTTAATTTGCTTAGCATAGTCCATCGTGGGTTTCACGATTGAAATTGTTTTTCTTTCTGGGATTTTTGTTAATACTTTTTTTTTATTCGATATTGCTATCTAATTACGTTGTATACAAATTTTTAGTTTAATCCCCTTGAACGATCGCATACACAATAACAGCAGACACAGATTGCTAGGGTTCCGTAACTAAAGGGTAAAAACGGGACCCTATTACTAAGACTCCTCTGTCCGTCTGTCTGACACCAGTGTATAGTTGAAATTTTCACAGATGATGTATTTTTGTTGCCGCTGTAGCAACAAATACTAAAAACAGAATTAAATAACTCTTTAAGTGAGGCTTTCATACAACAAACGTGATATTTGCGGGTCAACCCAATCCCAATATGTCGTCCTAGGTGTTATTGTTTATTGTTTATTACATATTGATAACATTTTGTTACAGGTCAATATAATAAAAACTTGTTTGTGTTAAGTTTTTAGTTACACTTCTCTTCTTGTAATATAAAACTTGTTCTTGTCGGTGGAGTTAAGTGGATATGCCTCCATTTCTCTCTTGTTACTGCCATCTCTTAATAACCTGGTAGGACTGAAACTCGCCTTTTATTTTTTGGGAAAGCTTCATCCCTGATCTTCCTTTTCCTCGTCACCCTTCAATCTTTTCTTCTATCACAATTGTTAATATAAGCTTTGTTTTGCTTGTATAGTAAATTTTCGTGGGCTTTGAGTCTTGCAGCCCTAGGCTCTATCTGCCTCAGTATGTAAATCTTACTCATACTTTAACATGACACGTTTTTAATCCGACTTTTTTATAGACTCTATTTAGGTTTTTAACTTAGTAACGATGTCCCTAATACATCGATAAAAACATCGATATCGAGTCGAGCGCTCGATAATCCGGTCATCTCCGGTCCTTTTGATCTTTGAGACGAGTGTTATCGACATCTGTTAATTACATCGAGGAGGTCGCTCGTATGAGAAAATGTTTATTTTTTCCTTTTGAAGTGTTCCAAATACTTACTTGTAAGTGGTTCGAGATAGCGAATTAAATTGTGCCAAAGTAAAAGTGCTAAGGTTGATGACGTAATATGTTTTATGTGATATTGTGTCTAAAATACAACGTGGAAGAAACATACCTGTAATAAATCGATATATCGAACCACGGGCTGTAGTAGATCAGTATATGTAGTATATATAATGAAATTAAATAAAGGGCTAAAAAACAAAAAATCTACATGACTGCACACTTTTATATGGAAGTGCCGATTTTTCTTTCTTTTTTGCTGTTAATCTAATTTCATTATACTAAAGTAAAGTGGTAAAGTAAAGTAAGGTGGTGGTAAAGAAAGGTGGCCCGTGGTTCGATTTTTTACGGGTATGTCCCTTCCACTTTGTATATATTGTCGCTGATATAGAGTCCCGCATTATGTTAGCTGATCCGAGTTTGTATGGAAAGTCAAAAGTATATTTACTATTTCGATGAAAAGTTGTTTAGAATCATTGACCGAATTCACAATTAAAATAGTTTCAGTATATTTTGTTAGACCTTATACCTCTATATAGTTTGCGTAATAGCCGGAATCCAATCGTAGCTAAGAAAATTTTATATAATTAAATAGAAGTAGTTTTTTGACGTTTTCAGTACCGTAATCTCAAAGTCGGAATTCGTAACTATAGAACCTTCACTGCGCGAAGCCCGACACGCATTTGGCAGGTTATTATTATAATAATCATTTATCAACTTATTATTAAATCAATCCCACTGATATAACTACAAAAGGTAGTATATATATTTGTGCACTTTCACGCCAAAACGGCTGAATGAATAGGAATGAAAATTAGCATGTAGATAGCTTATTACACGGATAAACATATACCGTAAAACGCAGACTATCTTTGTTACTAGGACCAAATCAAATTGACATTTAAGATGAGACAGTCACATATTACTAGATGATTGGATAATAGTTTAAACCTAGTTACAAAGATATATAAGATTGCCGTGGGATTGTAAAATAACCTTTCATCGCACGGCAACGTCGTGAGCATGGCTAGTCCCATCTGTCCCACCCATAAATACCACACCTAACTCGCTATTCGTGACTGGAACATAGTATAATGGATATATGCGAAAATCCGCATAAATCCATTTCCGTTTCCGTTTAGTCTGTGCCTACCCACCCCAGTGGAAAACAGGCATTAATAATACGTATATGAATGTACGGTTTTTTTATGTTATAGGGCAGTATGGCGATCACTAAGGTCCTAATGAAATTCCACTGGATCTGGTTCGATCCATCGTCATCTAGATGCCAGGAGTGGCGACGAATAATGGATAATTTATTTGATTATTGCAGAGTATTTATACTTAAACATTGTACAGTGTTATTTTGAATCTACACATCCAGTTAGTACGTGATGCGCATAATTAACAAAATAAACGTGGTCGCCGTAGACGAAAACGATCAAGCGGGTCACCTGATGGTAAGTGATCATCTCTGCCTATGGACAACTATAACACCAGAGGTGTAACAAGAGCGTTACCGGCCTTTCAAGAAGATATAGACTCGTTTTTGGAAGTTTCAATGTCGTATCGGTCCGGGAACACCGAAGCTGCAGGAAGTTGATTCCACAATTCGGTTGTACGCGGTAAAAAAATCTTACAAAATATACTTACTAAAATTTTTTAAAGGTTTATAGAGTTACAATGAATTTACTTTTCAATAAACAATGAATAAATAATATACATAAAAATATTCCAATATATATATTGTAGCTCGTCTGTAAGAGCCCTAACTATACAATGTAAGATTCGTAAAGAAAAATATATGTAATATGTATTTTAAAATACAAAGTAAACATTTACCAAGAAAATCTCTTTGAAAATAAACGCGAAAACAGAAATGAAAGAAATTGATACTCTAAATTAAATACAGCGCCGACAAATAATTTGCTTTTCCCGGTAAATACGCTGTGAATGAAATTTTATATCATTAACAAAATTTTATTTTCTCAAGAAAAATATAAGAAAATAGGGATGAAGTTACGGGTCCAGTGACGCTCTTATTTAAAACCGTTTAATTGTTAGTCGTAAGAAAAGTAACAAATATAATTTTGGTAAGCAATAAGGCATGCGATAGACATTAGAAATTATTAACATATATGTCTATATATTTTATATGTGTATGAATTGTATTTATACGCTTGTAAGAGTTGTAGTGTATAAGCCTAATTTAAACTTTTTGTATTTCGATCTTCTGTACTTATGCCTTCCTATTAATTATAACTGTCCTTTGTTCCTCTGGTTGACTGGAAGAGATCCGTTCTGGGATAAGTCCACCATTTGTACCACTGTGTTTGTAAATATATGTAATAAATGTTTGTTATTAAGTACAATAAAGTTTTTAATTAAATAATAAATAAATAACATTTTAAAAATACACCATTAGATTGATTTTGTTATTTAAACAAGCTGTGTGTATTTTAATCCTGTTTACTAGCATTACTAGGAATGGTGAACCATTATCATCATCGTCGTCATCTTTCGTGAACCCGCTGTTATCCATACGACTTATTCGGTCCGCGCCATCTTGTTTTATACCTGGCCAAAGATAATATATATACTAACGTAACAGATACCTACTCAACGCCATATAAACTATTGTGGTAAGTAGGCAATACTGGAGTTGCGGGTAGGCAGCATACACTACTTGCAAAAATTCACAAAAGAAGTGTTCAATCTGTTTTAAAATATTTATTGCAAATCATATAAGTCATATTTAATTAATTAGAAAACTACTTTGTTTAAAAAATAGGATTTAAAGGGTTTAATGATTTCATTTTTACCATAAAGCGCTATCTTGTGACAAGGAGGAGAAATAATTATGTTTGTATGGCGATTGGTCCGACGTCCGTCGTATACACTATTTGGTTAATAATTCCATGAAATACCCTTTTTGAGTCAAGGGTTACAGACCCTTGTCTCAATAATGACATAATTAATTTACTTAAGTAAGTCCGTTTAATCATCGTTTTGAACTTTCAATTAACTAGATAAATTCGTCACCAAATAATTAAGAAAGAAAAAAAAATAATTTATTTGATATCACAATTATAATAGCAGTTCTCAGCAATTAAAATTAAATATTTGTGCCTATATCAAAATGGATATTCATGGATAATAATTAATCTGTTTTTAAATATAGTCATAATCTCATAATAACTTAAGCGCTTTAGTGATTCATTATATATTAATTAATTCGTTTATATATTGTGGTAAATTAATTGTCTAACAAAAATATTAATTAAAATATGCATTTGCCTAAACAATGTTGTTGATGCAAAAAAAATGCGGTATATGTGACGTCACGTCTTCTAATTATATCCAGTCCGGGTTTATAATAGATTTTTAGCTTGAAATAGCGCATTGGTTTTATTTAAGAAATCTTAAAATAAAAGCCTATAATTATCTATAACGTACCTTGTATAAAATGCGAAAGGTTATATAAAAGTATAAGGTCTGACAAAATATACTGAAACTATTTTAAGGCAGTCCTTTATACTGAACAACTTTCCCCAAGGAGCATAAACGGAAATATGTAAAGTCATTTTTGGCCTCCCATACAAGTTGACCGATCAGCTGATACAAGTTTGTATAGAAAGCCAGTAAATATTTTTCTTATATGTTTTTTGGGAAAAGTAGTTTAGTATCATGGACTGAATTTACCCTTGAAATAGTTTCAGTATATTTTGTAAGACCTTATATAAATGGTCACCCCCATATTTGCATTTGCCCACACGACTATTTGACACACTGCTATCCCCTATAAATAAGCTATGTCACATGACTTTCGGCACCTAGCTTGAAATATCTGATACTCCTGCTGATGCACAACATAAAAAGCAAAACTGAAAATCATCTGCAACAAACAGTCAACATGATCAGATGTTTGTTTGTGTTCGTGTGGTTAAGAGTAAATACTGTATGCACATTTTCAAGCTGTTAAAAAAGCTTATTTCGCATAAACATGCTGTAATGTCAAAGGCGGTAATAGACTAGGTTGCTAAGGTGTAAATATTGCTATGCAGATGAGTGGCTCGTTGAATATTGGGGTTCAGAAAATCGTTACCTGTACCGACAGCTCTGTAGAGTTGAGATGCATTCTATCGATACTATATCGATAATACAGACGAAGACAATTTTTCTCTGTGACTCATTAATTAGATTATTAAAAAGTATGGTATACGTAATTTTTCTTTTCTCTAATAAGCAAACAATGACGAAGATACAGCGCATTTGAATTTCGCGTGACGTCACGTTCAGTTACGATTTTCAACCAAAGATGACGTCAGCCATCGCAGAAATTAAAAGGTGCCTTACACAACCTAAGTACTTACTAGACATACATGCCCAATATCGATATATAAATATCGACAAAACTCGAATTATAGACATCCCTACCGAAGGAGCTTTCTCTAACCCAGTTATCTCATCCCGTTTTGCAATTAACTCTAAGTATTCTTCGGTCCACATCACGCCGTCTGCAATGCATGGAATATTGATAGATAGGTAGATAGATAAACACTTTATTTGTCTTACTGCGGCACAGACTTACAAATCAACACAAAACATTGACTTTCAGTCATAGACATAAGGTGGACCGCAGTAATACATAAAAGCAATAACTCAGCGTTAAAATTGCTTAGGGAGCAAACACAGATTTTCAGTCATTAACGTCGTGTGAGAGAACGTGAGTCTGTCGGAAGATTGATAAATAAAGATTAGTCACAATATTAACTGTGTTGGTACAAATTTTTTGGCACTTGCTCTTATAAGACATGTTTTTGAATTGAAAAGGTCGTTAAATTATAGTTACATATAAATATTGCCATTTCATGTTGAGTAAACAAGCATGTCGATAAGTACTTAATCCAACGTACAAGAATAATTTATAAAAGCGGAAAAGCAATCAAACAGATACCTACGATATTTAGTAACTTAAAAATATATACATATTAATAAATATTACCATCACATGAGAATACATTTATTAACCTATGTCTTTTTTAAATTCTTTAATTACAGCGCCCGCCAGGGGGCCTTAATTGACCCTATTTTATAATCAAAGACATGTATGTACATTAAGAAAGCAATAAGCGATTGAGTATTAAGTATTGAGTTCTTAAATATCGATAATACAGGGATAGACAATATGGACATCCCTACCGAAGGAGCTTCCTCTAACCCACTTACGGAGCGATCTCGGCCGGTTTCCAATACACTCTATAAATTTTCGGTGCACATCAGGCTGCCTGCAATGCATGGGATATTGTCTGTGTAGGTAATAGGTATGGTATTACAGCGTACGATGTTGGAGCGAAAAGTCTTAAGAGCGACTGTCGTATAAGCGGGGCTTTTAAGTAACAATTACAATCTCCCGACGCGAATTTCTAATGAACTGTCGCTCCAAATTCGTTCGCTGCAATTACATGCACTCCTCAAAATGCATGAAGATTGAAGTGGAACTATGATTCGATGCACATCAGAATGCATGCAATGCATGGGATATTGTCTGCGTAGGTAATAGGGATGTTATTACAGCGAAAAGTCTTAAGAGCGACAGCTGCAGATACAATGAACTGTCACTCCAAAGTCATTTACTGCAATGACATACACTCACTCCTTAATGCATGAAAATTAAATTGGACCTAAGATTCGGTGCATATAGGCTGCCTGCAATGCATGGGATATTGTATGTGTAAGTAATAGGCATTTACAGCGAAGTCTTAAAAGCGACGGTCGTAGAAGCGATGGGGTTTTGGATACAGATACAATGCCCCGACGCGACGTTCTAATGAACGGTCGCTCCAAAGTCGTTCGCTATAATGACATAAACTCACTCCTCAATGCATGAAGATTGAAGTGGACCTAAGATTAATTTGAAAATGGAAGACAAACATCTGTTGATTGATTTTGTGATAGCTTTGTTCAAAGGTACCTGTTACAATACACAGAGGAGGCAACCTTTCACAAAGCTGTTGTTATAGGCCAGGTGTGGGAGATACTTTGAACATAGACAATGTGTATCGAAAGGGCCCACATAATCAATTGATGCTACAGAAACTAAATAATTAAACGAAAGCTTAACTAAAATGAAGACCAACTGTTTGGACTACAGATGTGTATCTAACGCGGTGATATAAACGTAACACACCTATTATATTTCTTCGTAGACAATGTATAAGTTTTCAGTTGGGAACTTACGAAAAGAAAGACTACTACTAAAAGATTGTAGAAGTCAATACAGGGAATAGGCGTTAAGATAGGATTCTTAATAGACTACCGGCTAACTTCCTATTACTAGACTGTCCTGACTTTTAGGCTTTTTTTACAACTCACTTTACATTCGGGGAATTAAACATTCATTAAATAAACATTCTCGGAATTCAACTTAACGGCCCAAAAGTTTCTTATGCCCGGTGCTCTATCTTAGGCCCATCATCTTGCTAAATATGGCCTTTGGATATTGAAGCCCTTGTCTTAGTCTACCAGTTTAGGTATGAAACGTTGCTTATTCACAAACATAAGGTTGAAATTGTTCAAAAAATTTACGCTAGAGATAAAGGGATATGGACTGTAGGCCTGTAGCCTCGCAGACGTAAGGTACATTTTAGCTCGTTCGGCACACGCTAGGTTAATTAGTCAAAAGTCATTTGCGCGGCGTGCAAACTAAATGGGGCTTTAGTATGCTGTAATTAAGTTAAAATTTAGCAAATTTTCTTTATAAGTGTGGTTCTTCTGTACTTTAATACTATTACTTATTCTGTGGTATAATTAACTACCCGGTCGTAAAATAAGCCTTGCATTCAGGGTGTGTAATTCCGAATTATTGCTATACTAACATGTACCATTAAATTGATGGCAAACATGCGCTTGTAAGTTTCGTGGAAGCAACAAGATCATGTTATCCCACCAGACGTGCCTAGGTATCTGCCATATTGCACAGGAGGAGAAATTTAGAAAGAATTTTTAGTTTTTAAAAATACCTACTATATTTTTAACCCCCGACTCAGAAAGAGTGTTATAAGTTTGAAGCTAAGAGAATAGATTGATTGTGATGCCGTTTTTTTATTCGAATGCTAGCATGGTGTGTTTGGAGTTTTAACTTAATATTTTTTATTTTATTTCTTGTCGTGTGGTTTCCGGCAGAGTAGAAAAGAGCCACACCAAGTCCTCCCGTGAATGTGGATGTCGTAGAAGGCGACTTAGGAAATACAAGCTCAGCAAAGCTTATAAAACATCGATGAGATCGAGACCTCTCCAACTCGTCTGGCCAGCGAGGAAAGTGTTAGTCAAGTCCTCTGACTACTCTGGCCAAATATGGCTGTGGTAGTATAGAGAGGGTCGTGCTCCTGCAGTGGAGATAAAAAGACCTGATGATGATTAAAATTAGATTATAACTCAAGTAAGAGCTTCAGTAAGAAGCGACTTAAGGAATAAAGGCCCATATAGGCCCAACGTAGACGACAGACTATCCGTGACGCAGTTTTTAGTCTGTGATATATCATATGCAGTAACGCGCGCGCAAAAAGTCCGGCGCGCACTGTGTGCGTTACTGCATAAGGTTCCATGAGTTCTATTTTCACAGACTAAAAAGTGCGGCGCGGATTAGTCTGTCGTCTACGTTGGGCCTTAGATGATGCAAGTTTCTTGTCTGTTGCTTACCATTTTATTGAACCAGCGTGGAGAGTGTAGACCAAGTCCTCTGACTGTTCTAGCCAAGTATGGCTTAGGTAGTGCAGAGAGGGTCGTGCTCCTGCAGTAGCGACAAAAAGATCTGATGATGATGATGATGAAAGTAAGTTTATAGATAGGTATTGACTTTCTAACTAAATCGCTTTTCCTATCTGCCAACCCTCTCCTTTCGATTGTCAATTTAACTCGAGTGCTATAATTCTGTTACTCCCGTTAATATGTTCGCATATTGATAAAGTTATATTGAGTTGACAAGATTCGGGCGTGGGGTGAACAGATGGCTGTGACTCAATCAGGGTAGACCTGCCGGATGTATGGAAGTCATAATAAGAAAATCAGTTCAATTTATATGTCTGTGATGGTGATTGGGTATGACTGGATCAAAAATATATTATTCGCCACAGTTCATAAAACTTAAAATCACAAAATAGTCATCATCAGATCTTTTTGTCTCCAATGCAGAAGCACGACCGTCTCATTACTACCAGAGCCATACTTGGCCAGAGCAGCCAGAGGACTTTGGCCTACACTCTCCTCGCTGACAAAGACGGGTTGGAGAGATTTCATTGTTATTTATAAGCTAAGTTTAGCTTGTATTTCTTAAGTTGCCTTCTTCGACATCTACGGGAGAACTTGGAGTGGCGCTATTCTATTCACAAAATAGTGTCACTTTTCATTGTAGATATCTATTTTCAACATGATCTAAGATTTAATAACGCAGAAAAATTGATATATAGAGCGCTATTTGACTTTAAAAAAGCATGACGTCATAGTTTTGGATTTTATACAAATCAGACGGAAGAAGTTTATTTTGACACTTAGAAAAAAGTGTCTGATTGTTGAGTTGTTGTCTTCGAGCGGATTGTGGATATCTAAAAAAAATAACTTGTTTACCGTTATTGTTCGAACGAGAAAAGCGAACGAATCAAGCGAAGAAGATTTTTTGGCGGACTACGTCCTGGGTTGTTATTTATGCAAAATAATTTTTCAAAACTAAAAAGCGACTCCACCTTACTACTAAACTACGCAACCGTAAAATTACAAATTTTTGTTATATTTAATTTAATTACCACCTGCCAAGTATTCCTTCCAAACAAAAAAGAATTTAACAAATCGGTTCAGGCGTCTTCGCCTTCGCCAATAATCAGTGAACATACATAAAAAAAGATCGCGCTAAATCGATAACCTCCTCCTTTTTGTAAGTCGGTTCAAAAGCTTAACAGTGCGTACTCCCGCCGGGCAAAATACTCATATTGGATTACAATATACACAATCCAAAGAAATTGTAGGAGTAAAACAATATTTTCATATTATCGTGATATGATAATAAAACAATATTGACATAGTTCAAAACGAGACGTATCGGCAGCTGTGGGTAGATGTTTGATGAAATTATACCAACATGTGTGGGTGAGTGTACTTTATATTATTATTTATTTTGAATACATTGTCTGTATCAGTTATTTTTTTCAAATCAAAGAAGTCCATGATATGTATGAATACAATATCAAAGAAAAATAAGAAGACTAAAAATTTTAGCAAACAAAATATGGTATGACTAAACTAATAAAATATGATTACTTTTCTTTTCATACAACTATTTTTTTTGCACAATTGCTAGAAACTCGTAGGCCCGGTGGAAGCACGGCGTTGCTAATGCTTTCGAAAGTTAAGCAAACCCGGGCGTGGTCCGCATTGGGGTGGGTGACGGCCTGTGGCATATAAATTTCTCGAGCTCCTCTGTGCTTTGAAAGTCACTTGAAGCCGTTGGTGTTCGTACCATTGTATAGCAGTCATCAAGCTATGCTGTGGCATAATTATGTGCCTTACAGCAGCTCGAAAAAAGTGACTCCAGTGTTGGCTACTTACACAAATGAAAAAGCAATCAAGCTAGCACTTTTAAATTTAGCATAATTTTATTTCAAAGCATTTTTAAATAAAAATCGCTTTGAAATAAAAATACAAAATTAAAACATATTCAACGAGAGGTAAATTGGAGTAAAACTCATCAAAGACGCTCTCCCCTAGCAATTGAACTGTAATAATTACAGGCATTACACATGTAATTTATGAAATTTCTCGGAGCACGTACGAATGGGGATATTTCTGGCAAACTTTTGCTTCCGGCCGGAAGTATTTTAATGATACGCGAGTTGGGAACTCATTGGCGAAAGCGATGCCAATCAGCTTTGACGGTACTTTGATACTTGGAGGTCTCAAAGTTACTTTGGGGCTAGCTCAATCAGGGTAATTTGTCCCTATTATAAAAAAAAGTCAGTCAAATAGTACAATCGGAATCTGGGAGTGCCGATAGAAGCAAAAACCTAATCAATTAGGTACGGGTACATTTTTTGAATCGTCAGAACGGGAAATATTTTGTGGTGCCAAGACATCATTTTAAATGAAGTGTTTTTTTTTGTTTTTTATAAAGTACTACTAAAAGAATTATATTACAACGACATGCAATAACAAGATATATTTTTTAAACAAACTTTTATGTCGTATTTGTGGACAAAAATAACTAAAAAGTTAAAAATAATTTTATCCTGATAAGAATAGAAATATATCATTTTAAAATTGTGAAAATTTCTCAGGCCAGCATATAATCTTATACCTTTAAACGAGCAATTCTTGTATGTATATATATTTATTTATAAATTTCTGTGATCTCGAAAACGGCTCTAACGATTTCGCTGAAAATTTGTATATGGGGGTTTTCGGGGGTAAACTATCGATCTAGATTAGTTTTATGTTTGGGAAAACGCGTGTTTTCGAGTTTTCATGCGTTTTTCTTTCCACGCAGAATATGGTCGCTAATTTCGGCGCGCCGGCCGCCATCGGCTTAGCTCAGTGGTTAAGGATGCTGACCGCTAGAAAGAGTGTTACGGGTTCGAATCCCACTCGGTGACTTACTTTTGTTTTTTTTATGTTTAAGTTTATATACATTTTTTTTATTTTGCATTGTTTTTAGACAAGTTTAAAAAAAATAGTTAATGTTTGAGATGTAACCGAGCAAAGCTCGGTCGCCCAGGTACTAATATATTATTACATAAAACAAAATTTATTGGATTTATATTGGACAAAAAGTAAAATATGTATGTATGTATGTAAAAAGTAAAATAATATATACATATAAAAGAAACTTATTGTTACACAGCCATAAAAGAAATGAACATAACATAAGTACCTCAAAAGGCTGATTGTTCCTTAAAAAGGGATTACAAAGTATACGTAATACCTACGTGCGGGCTTAGCACATAATCCGACAGGCAAGGGGCGATCAAAGTATTACGCGTAAGTAACACAACGGCGTAGTTACACGTAAGGCATTTCTCAGACACGAGTAAAAATGAACCCAGTCCATATCTAGGGACTTTAGTTTTGTACTGATACGAAAATAAACACAACAACATTATGAATGGCTTTCTTAATTTTTTTCATTACAGATATTCTGAACGCGACATTATATATTATGGTAGAAAAACCAAATACCTGTAAGAATCAGAAAAAAGAAGAAACAAATAAGAAGACTTTTCCATACAAACGTAGTCTACGTGTAGGTTTTATTTTGAAACCACATGTTACATATATGTGTTTGTATGTATATATCTATGTCTTTGTACCTATATATTATGTATGTGTAAGTGTATTTATTGATTGAACCTACAATTACTCTTTTTCTTCTCCCTTGCCTATAACTTTGCACCTCACCTGTTTTCGTCAAACATCTCCAAGTACCTCGGTTGCCTGGAAGAGATTGCAGTTGCGATAAGGCCGCCTTTTGACATCTGTTTTATGTATGATTTACTCTGTTACTTTATGTGGTGCAATAAAGATTTTAACTAACTAACTAGATTTCGGTAAAAAATTATAATTTAAACAAAATTGCAATTATCAGGGGTAATAATAGGTTTCCGGCACAGTAAAATTATGAACTGAAAAGAAAAATAAGCATGTAGAAGTTTCCCATATTGATGGTCAAAAATGATATAACACACTATATTCTATTTCAAGTTTGTATTTTTTCTGTCGGAAACCAATTATAACCCTAGATAATTGCAATATCTTTGAAATTTTTCCGAAATCGGGCAGGACGTTTCGAAATAAAGCGTAGACTACGTTTGTATGGAAAAGTGTATTTTGGTCGAGGGTAAGGGGACTCTTAAGAGCGCTGATTGACTCGAAGAAACTTTGACGTCACAGTCCGGTATTTCACACAAATACCGAACACTGTTTGTTTTAGAGTACTATTAAGAGGAAAAACGAGATAATTCTTCTAAGCTTGTAAGTGGGTTGCGTGAGAGATCAAAGGCATAACTAGGCGTGTTTTTTATACAAATTGAGGTTCTTGCGCATACAAAATTAAAATCTGTTTCGCGCAAAGCGACCGAGTACGGTGCAGTGTGATAATCGCCGTAAAATTTGGAATAGAAGCTTTGATATCTAGGCAGCGTGATTAGAAAGGGATTTATTGATTTGTAGAAAACATTGTAATTTATATATTTTATTTTTTAATATTGAGTTTTTCTAGAAAAATTCCTTTACGGACGCTACGGACTTGCAAACGGGCTAGATGAAAAAAGTGTAAGATTTTTCCGTCACAAACTTTTTTAGGGGCGTGAATATTTTGGTGTTTTTTGGAACTTCCATTTTTGTAACTTCGTTACTACCGAGTGTTTCATAACACTCAGTTTTTTTGTATAGGTAGACATATTGATATCACGTTTTTAATTATTATTATTTTGTGACTTATGTTATGTATGTATATGTTTATTAGTAACAAGTTTTCGTAGTTTTATGTTATTTTAATATATTTTTCTTCCTTTATTTAAATGAACAACTGAACACGCTTTTTATACCTTTCTAACATAAACATCTCCTTTCACAGGCTTACCCAAAGATATCTCTTTTGAGATAAGTTACGTTATTAACCGACTTCCAAAAAGTAGGAGGTTATAAATTCATCGCTATCTTTTTTTACGGAATGATGTTCACCGATTATTCAAAGACCTGGACCGATTTGTAAAATTACTTTGTTTAAAATGGTATATTTGTCAGGTAATCCCATATAAATTTTATCAGAATTGGTTGTGTAATTTGGAGTAAAGTCAGTTTTTAGTTATGAAATCATATCTTCTATATAAATATATATAAAATTTAATCCCTAATTGCCTTGGTCACACTACATGCGTGAACGGCTGGACCGATTTCAATAAAATTCGGTATGGATATCGTTTAAGACCCGAGGAAGGACATAAGATAGTTATTATTCCGAAAGTCCCACGGGGAGCGAATCCCGTGGGCACAGCTCGTTTATGAAAATAAATAAAAATAACAGAATAGCGATTCACTTCTAAAAATTGGAAACACAAGTCATGTAAGTCTACTAAAGGCACAGGGGTACAAGGGCATGACAAATTCGGTAGAAAAAATGTACCTAATGCACAATGGGACCCTCGTCACCTGGCCGGATTATCCGACAGGTGTTGTGCTGCTCTTCTGCTCGATTAATCTCCGAATCTTCGAATCTCCGCGGAGAAAGATTCGAAAATATTTACAGTGAATAAGCAATTGAAAGTTCCAGGGTGCGGAAGGGTTTTCCCCATCGCAACTGAAATAAAAAAGTATTTTATTCAGCTTTACTTTAACAAAACATTACAACTAACAAAAGTGTATTTTTAAGAAGAGCGAGCTACTTATAGTTTGGGTTATGTAATAAGTATGAACATATCATGTAAATAGTTGATCACTATTTTGATTCTTTTTCTACTTTCTCACCCAACATCACGATTAAAGTGGCCTTTGGATTTTGTGGCCTTGGGCTTTGTCTGCTTAGAGCCGCAAGACTCAAAATGTTTGTCTGCTAAGCCGTGAGACTCAATATACTCTGTTTGCTTAGATTGGTGAGACTCAAAATGCTCTGACTGCTTAGATTGGTGAGACTCAAAATGCTCCGTCTGCTTAGATTGGTGAGTCTCAAAATGCTCTGTCTGCTTAGCTTGGTGAGACTTAAAATGCTTTGTCTGCTTAGATTGGCGAGATTCATAATGCTTTATCTGCTTAGATTGGTGAGTATCAAAATACTCTGTCTGCTTAGATTGGTGGGAAATTTTCCTTTCAGAAAAAAAATCGGTATTGAAATTTTATAAACTGGAAACAATCAGTCAAGTGTGAGTCGCACTCGCACACAAAGGGTTCCGTACCATAGTCTATAAAACACGTTTGTTGTATGGAAGCCCACTTGAATATTTATTTTATTCTCTTTTTAGTATCTGTTGTTATAACGGCAACTAAAATACATCATCGGTGAACATTTTAACTATCTAGCTATCATAGTTCATAAGGTACAGCCTGGTAACAGACAGACATACAGACGGACGGCAGACGGACATACGGGCAGACGGACAGCGGATTCTCAGTAATAGGGTCTAGTTTTTACCCTTTACGGAACCCTAAAAATAACTCCTTTTACGGAATACACATAAAAATCAGCATAATAAAGACCGTCTGTCCCGAGCCGTCAACGCTAAGGAAAATTGCATAAACTTTCCAATTTAACTTCGGCCAGCTAACTAACTTTTGTTGTCGTAATTTACCACGAAATTGCCGCATCTGAATATTTTATAAGTCTATCTTTGAAATACAAAATAATAAATGCAAAATGAAGTAGTAAAAAAATGTTTGGAATTAAAAATATTTAATGAAAACTTTCGTCATCAGAGAAATTCAGATCCCCCATATCTGTGTATATGAGCAGTGATCTAAATAGTGAAATACTTTCTAAAGAATTATGTGAAATAGAATATGTTAGGATATTTCATAGAGGGCTACAAATTAAAGGCCAGCTTAGCTCCATCTTGTAGTTTCATAAATCAATTATTCTTTATTCAAATCAACACACACGCACATACATACTTGTTTTTAAATGAAGCCCATTAGTTTTGGATTTATTTGATTTGTATGGAAAAGAACTAATATAATGTTTGCACCATCTTCTTCTTATATTTAAGAGCTGGGCTCCGGTGGAGTCCTTTCCATTTTGACCCCATCAATTTTCCATTTGGTAGCTATTTATGTTTGATTAAACCTATTTGGTTTTTTCCTCAAAGGTCAAAAGGGTTAGGAGCTTCAGAATAGGCATGACGAATGGAAGATTATTTTTCGTCCATCGGTTTATTAAAAAATATTGTAATTGTATTTTTTATTTTCTCTGTAATAATAATAATAATAATAGCCTTTATTCAGACATTTTTACATTTCAAACTTAAATCTAACACTTATACACTATCATCGCCTCCTCTGTCTGTATGCCATAGGTTGGCAAAGGCCTCCTCCAACTGCCTCCATTTCTCTCTATCCTTAGCCACTCTGGTCCATGTGTTGCCTGCAATAGCTTTGATGTCGTCCACCCACCTTCGAGATGGCCTGCCTCTCTTACGTTTTCTGTAACTTGTGAACCAGTTCATTATTGATTGAGACCATTTTTCCTTTCCTCTGATTGTATGTCCTGCCCACTTCCATTTCAATTTTGTTACTGTTCTTGTTACATCCTTTGTTTTTGTGTATTTTCTTAAGTTTACAATTCTTATTCTATCAGACAGCCTTTTTCCCATCATGCTCCTGTCCATCGAGTTTTGACAAGTTTGTAGCTTTTTCATGTGTGCTTTAGTGAGAGCCCATGTTTGGCAGCCATATGTAAGTACAGGTAATATGCTGGTATCAAACAGTTTCCTTTTGATGGTCATTCTTGTGTCCTTATTTTTCATTATCTCCTTTTGGCTCCAATATTGTTTCCAGGCATTACCGATGCGTCTATCTATTTCTTTTGTAGTTATTTCCAAGGCAGAGATCGTTTGGCCTAGGTATACATATTCATTTACATATTCGATTTGGTTATTATTAATTGAAATTGGTTCTTGTTCCCCATTGGTCATAGCTTTTCTCTGAGAAACCAAAAATGACAAAGATGCATGCGCATATAAATTTCGCGTGAAGTCACGAATGGGTACGATTTTTACTTAGTGTGACGTCGCAAGCCCCCACTTCGGTACTTTGTCGCTCCGTATCTTTGTAATTTTTTTACTTTTTTGGTAAACTGGAAAATACGGGTCCATTATTTTTGGATAATCTAAAAGACGGACTAATTACAATCATACTTTTCGCACCCTGTCGTCACCCCTATTATGGCCAGAATATGTTTAACATCTTTCATAAAATTATTTTATTTAAAAACATATATGTAGGGCTTTATTTACATTTATACAATTTCTAGTCAATAAATTGATCTTCGCATATAAATTTTATTGTTTTTGCTCAATGAAAACTAATACCTAAGTCAAAATTAAAATCTCGTAAGTAAACTTTATTTAATTAGATAGCATGAAACTTAAAAAGTATAATAAGCTGATAGTGCTTAATTACTATTTTATTTTATTACTAAAATTAGGCAGTGGGGTCAGTTTACAAAAAAAAAATTAATGGATTTATAAATATACTTATATTGGCTAGTCTCAGATATGCAGGATGTGGGAATAAAAACCGATATTTTTCACAGCACGTATAATATCACTCAGCAAAATACAAATTAACAACACCCGTTCGTCTTTACCGCTCGCATTCGCATGCCAATATGGCCGACGACATCTTAACATTACACTGTTTTGATTTTATACTTACATTACTTATTAACCTAATTTGATTATTTAAAATCATTTTAGAAACACATTTATATTAAATAATTACCATTTACAATAATAAATACTTATATTTTATTAAACTAACAACTTTGATTACCTACTTTCTATAATATTGACTTCCTGTTTTAATCAATACAATATCATTGACAAAATACAACAATTAATTTATATTAAAGAGCAATTATTTTAATTAGCAATTAATTATTAATTATTATAAATAATAAGTGAGCTTACAACTCGGCCTTCCTGTTATCGCGAGTCCCTTCGCGAATTGTGTTATTTTTGTTTTAATATCAAACATGATCAGAGTGTTTAGCCTAGATAATTATAAATGTAAAATTTGCCCAAAACATTATTTCACATATAAACATAACCAAAATAAAAGATTTTCTTGTCTAACAGAAATATTTAAACACAATGACTGTATAAAAACAACATTACTACATTTCAAATGTAAAATAAATTTAAAAAAAAAAAAAATTATAATATTCATTTATCTTAATTCATATCCTTTATGATACATTCATATTCATTCATAAATTGGATCTTTACAGTATCTCCAAATTCCAACGCTTATATTGTATATTACATTAAAATGTATTATGATGTTTAATTTTCAGAACGCAAGATAAATCCTTATATTTCTTGGTAATAGTGAACATTTAGTTCGGTATAAGAAATTACATAAATGTTACTCAATTATTTACTTGGGGCTAGCTCAATCAGTGCAATTTGCCCCTATACATTTATCTATTTATTATAATTATTATTTAGTTTCTTTTTACATATTTGTTAACTTATTATAAATTGTTTTAAATTACTTATTTTGTAACTCATTAAACATTGAATCGTTGAACATAACATATTTTCTATTATTCCTAGTTATTCATCGCCTGAATTGTCTTCTTCACAACTGCTAAAATCTCTACTAAAATTTAGCCAGGGCTGTATTTTGTCGATTGCGACTACAGCTTCGTAACGACGATTATTTTTGCGTGAAAGTGGGGTGTCTTCGATGATGTACCTGTCATTGGGGAGTACCTTTAAAACTCGGTAGGGACCCTGGTACTTGACGACTAGCTTTTGAGATTGCCCGTCACTAGGGACCTGCCTCTCAACCCGTACTAAATCACCTTCGGAATAGCATTTTGCGGCTTTCCTACGGCTATTAAACCTGGCCTTATCCTCACTTTGCTTTTTTTTAATTTTCTCACTTGCGTCCTGTCTCATATCGACTAATTCCTCCGGGGTGGTTGTATTAACTGTATCTTCTAAAACCTCACTTAAAATGCCTTCACTCCTACATTTAATGTTAAACCCAAAAAGGAGTTCCGACGGTGACTTTTGAGTTGTTTTGTGTGTCGTTGTATTTAAACCTAATTGAATATCTGGGATTTGTTCGTCCCAAGTTTTATCGTCTTTACCATGTGTGGACGTTGAAAGTGCGTCTAAGATTGTCCTGTTGAATCGTTCGACTTGGCCGTTTGCCCTAGGTGTTGATACTGCATTCATGATATGTTTTATCCCGGTCTGAACTACAAATTCTTTAAAAGATGAACTAGAGAAACTTGTGCCTCTGTCAGTGATTAGACGTGTAGGGACTCCAAAGTAACTAATGTGATCTTTAAGGACCTTTAATGTAGTTGCAGTTTTCGTATCTCTAACAGGTCTTATATTCGCGTATTTTGTGAAGCCGTCTACCAAAACGAGTAAATAGCAGTTACCCTTTTTGCTCTTTATAAAGGGACCTAAGTGGTCCGCGTGAACCGTATGAAAGGGTATGCTAGGTTTATCTATAGGGTGTAGTTCTCCCTCACGTTTACCACCGGGAGTTTTATGATGCAAACATTCGAGACACGAAGAAACGTATTTTTTTTACAAATTTGCGCATCTTAGTAAACCAGTAGTTCTTACGAATACGTTGTAAAGTTTTATCATAACCACAGTGTCCTACGTCATCGTGGTTCATTTTCATAATCTGCCAACGAACGCCTTTTGGTACGACCCATTTAATTTCGTCGCCCACTATCCTATATACCCTGTTGTTCTTTAATTTGTAATTACGATGAATATCTAAGATATGTTCAGAGTCAGGGTCTGATAGCATTTCTTTAATTTTCTTTATTTCCTCGTCGACAGACTGCACAGTGGAAATCCAGTCCTGCTCGCTATTTTCGACAGCTAGAACATCGAGACATGTCAAAGAATCACCTTCTACTGTATCTACGGGATTGCGACTCAGAGCGTCGACGTGCGACATGCGCGTGACCCAGGTCTATACTCAATGTTGCAATCGTACTCTTGTAATTGCACCCACCACCGAGCGATGCGTGGGATTAAGTCTCGCTTCACTAACGTCGATCGCAATGCGTTGCAATCCGTAAGTATTTTAAAAGGGATACCTATTAGGTAAACGCGGAAACGGTTCAGTGACGCTATTACTGCTAATGTCTCTAGGTCGTACGAGTGGAATTTCTGCTCTTCCACATTTGTCTTTCGGCTAAAGTACGAAACTGGTTGGAATATGCCTTCGGAGTTGGCTTGTAGTAAAATGCCAGCCAACCCATCTTTGCTGGCGTCTGTATGTAATTGAGTCTCTGCAGTATGATTGTAAAGCGCAAGAACAGGTCTATCAATAAGCATAGATTTGATTTTTTCGAAAGCTCTCTCTTGGTTTTCGCCCCATGACCACTTTACATCCTTTTTAAGTAAGTCCGTCAAAGGGGCTGCTGTTAACGCGTAATTTACGATAAACCGTCTAAAATACCCTGACAGCCCAAGAAATTGTCTCAATTCGTGTAGGTTTTTGGGTTTTGGGAATTTCGACACCGCATCAGTTTTTCGTTGACCAGGCCTAATACCGTCAGAGCTAACCTCAAAGCCGAGAAAATCTATGGTGTCTAGAAAAAAATGACACTTACTTAATTTTAGCGTTGGACCACCCTTTTTCAGGAGTTCTAAAACCTCCTCTAATCGCTGTAAACCCTCGTTAACATCTCTAGCTGGAATAAGGACGTCGTCCATATACACTATAGCGTACTTTATTTTAACTTCGAGAAGTATCTTATTGATAGTGCGCTGGAATACGGAAGGCGCGTTGACCAGCCCAAATGGCATTCTGTTGTACTCGTACTGCCCGTCAGGTGTCACGAAAGATGTTCTGTGTCGTGACTCTTCTGCAACCGGTATCTGGTAATACCCAGAGGCTAAGTCGAGTGAGGTAAAAACCTTATTTCCTGCCAGTTGGTCTAATTGATCCTCGATTCGAGGAAGAGGGTAATGCTCCTTTTTAGTCTTGCGATTCAACGCACGGTAGTCAACGCATAAGCGTTTTTCACCAGTCTTTTTCTGCACTAGGACTATTGGGCTTGCAAATGACGAGGTTGATTCTCTAATAATACCGTGATCAGCCATTTCTTGTATCATATTTCGTACAAGTACACGATCTGCGTAAGACATGCGGTAAGGACGATATACAATTGGTCCTTCGTCCTCAAGTTCGATTGTCATCTCTGTCAAATTAGTGAAGCCTAAATCGTGAAGTCCAGTTGAAAAACAGGCATTGTACTTTCCTATCAACTGTAGTAGACTTGCCCGTTCATTCGGACGTAGTTTTTCACTACAGTTTAAAGAATCGTTACTTTGCGACTCAGAGATTGTAACATGGCACGAATCTAAGATATTATTCGAGTCTATTACATCTTTACACTGTACTCGCGTCAGAAGTGAACCCTTTTTTAGAGTGATTGGGTTGGAAGAGGCGTTACGTATTAAAAGTGCGCTAAGAACACGTTTTACTTCGTACTCTCCAGGGAGAAGGTAATATTCTTCGCCTGGTGAACCCCTCACGGACCCATTTACATAAACACGTGTATCTATATACGGGTTAGCAGAAACTTGAACTGCTCGTAAAGTATTTGTTGGGATCTCAATATCTTTTGTTGAAAGAAGGTGTATTTTTATGCTGGGTATTTTGCGAAAAATTACTGCAGTTGGGGTTTTAGTAATCACAATATCTGGTTTCTCTGTAAATGAATGTCCTAAAAGAACTGATTGCTTTATTACGTAATCATCAACCACATATAAATTGACAGTCTCCACTAATCCTTGGACCTCAATGGGAACGATAGTCATACCTACTGGGGAAATCAGGTTTGCCCCTATACCTCTAAGCACAGGTAAGTCCTCCGGCATAACAATGTCTAAATCTAGCTCTTTGGCTTTAGATAATTTGATAAGAGAACATTGGCTTCCTAAATCTAAGTGACAATCTAATACGTGGCCGTTTACTTTAATATCGATCATATATTTAGCTGTTAACTCCTCAGCTATATTCAACTGAGCTACTTGATGCTCATTCTTGCTAGTACTTTGATTCTTATCCTTTTCCTGGTCTTTATTCGTACGTTTATTTCTAAAACAGTGAATGGTTAGATGACCTAATTTTTCACAAGTAGTACACTTAGCTGCCGGTTTCTCACATTTGAAACTAGGATGACCAACTTGGTCACAATTATAGCATGTCATTTTAAAGGAACTACTTGATTTTGTCGTAGAAGTTGCATTTTTACGATCGGTTCGAAAGTTTGAGTTTAAATCACGATTTTCGCGACTATTACCTACTTTAACGGTCCTGAAATATTTAAGAACCTGCTCCGGTTCTGCAAATTGTGCCGCTTGTGCACCCACTTTGACAGCCCTATCATCAACTCCGTACAAAATACAATCGACAGCTTGGCGTCCATAAATTTTACACCTATTCAACAAGTTTATTTTTGCGTAATAGTAATGTTCAAGCGACTCGCCGTATTTAACCCTTTTCAGCATTTCAGTCAAAAGTTCAGCATAGTCTTCGCGTACAGGGAAAGATTCAATTAATTTCTTTTTCCACTCTACCCATTTAAACATCATAGTTGGCAAGTTTTGGTACCAGGACTTTGCTACCCCAGTTAACTTTGGAAGAGCGTAATGAATGGTTTCCCTATCATCCCATCCATATATTTCAGCACACTCTTCCACCTTTGTCAGCCAAGTTAAAATGGTCTGTTCTTTTGACATTGGGTCAAACTCCGGTACAATGTTAGTATTAAATGACAATTTTGGTTTATCTGAGCTTTTGACTGATTGCAGAATCGACAAAAATTTATTCAATATATTATCCATAGAATCTGAATGTTTAAATCTCTTAGAATCAGTAGATTGTGGTTGCTCACCGTCTCCTCTCGTTGAACTCCAACTTCTTTTCCTCTCACGCCTGGAAGCCAAGTACGAATCCCTCTCACCTTCAAGCCGTGGCCTGTTCCCATTAGAACTCTTTTCCCGAACGTCCTCACGACCACCGGACTCAGCACTCTCAGATCGGTGACGTAGTGATCTTACAGGTGTACGAAGAGACCTCTCTTCAGTCCTCCGTAGACGAAACATCCTTCGATCTTGGCGCTCTCTGCCAAAATCCTTATGATATTCAACCTCAGTATCGCGCACCCGTGATACCCCTGGTTGCTCTGAACATGGTCTCCAGGCACGCCTCTCGCGTGTGGATTCTCTGGGCCAAGTCTCATGACTAGTCTCTCGGCATCTCGAGTCCAATGCTTTACGACCCTGTCCCTCAAACCTGGGCACCCTTGGGTCTGGACTAAAAGCATCATAATCTTTGTCTCCAGTTTCCCCACGATCCATTTTTAACTGAAACTGACAAAGTATAGCTTAGTGGATCCGCTTATAACTACAACATCTTAACAAATCACTTTAAACATAACCGTTTATAAAAGTTTTAGTCCCAATTGTGTTTTACACTCTTAAACTCTTAATAATATTGCTTAATCCTATTTCATGTGTAAATAAAACCAATAAGCGTAAAATTTTAAAACTCAAAAAGATAAATATTACCCACTGTATTACCACTTGCATGAATACACCGTCGACTATGCACTTCATTCATCAATTTAAGAAAACACACCACAATTATATCTCATTAAATCTCATTAACCCTGTAACTTTATTTTAATTTCGTCTTTGAATTAGACCTCAGGAATAATACATTTTTCAATTTCGATCATATTTTCATTGCATGGCATAATAATTACGGAAAACGAAAAAAAAAAAAGGAAAAAAAAATATTTTCAATTTAATCGCCCAGAATCTCATCGAACCTATTACTATCTTAAAGTATTATTTGCTAAACCGGTCACAGTAACCCCATATTACTCGACTCCACACTTATTTTCAGAGATAACAGATGAAATCTGTACTTACGTTTATTTTTGTCTTCCTCAGGCATAGATCGAAAAGAATAAATCTTTTCGTCGATCCCACTTCTGAACTATTGGCTAGTCTCAGATATGCAGGATGTGGGAATAAAAACCGATATTTTTCATAGCACGTATAATATCACTCAGCAAAATACAAATTAACAACACCCGTTCGTCTTTACCGCTCGCATTCGCATGCCAATATGGCCGACGACATCTTAACATTACACTGTTTTGATTTTATACTTACATTACTTATTAACCTAATTTGATTATTTAAAATCATTTTAGAAACACATTTATATTAAATAATTACCATTTACAATAATAAATACTTATATTTTATTAAACTAACAACTTTGATTACCTACTTTCTATAATATTGACTTCCTGTTTTAATCAATACAATATCATTGACAAAATACAACAATTAATTTATATTAAAGAGCAATTATTTTAATTAGCAATTAATTATTAATTATTATAAATAATAAGTGAGCTTACACTTACTTATGGTATTTTTTCTAGCTTTCGCTATTTTGTACAGCAATTTATGACGTTGTTATGTATTTACTAAGATAAGGTGAAATACAAAACAAAATGGAAATTTTTGGGTAAGTTTTGGTGTGGAAATTATAAGTTTACCCAAAAAAACTCACTAACATTCATCGCATCATCATTTCAGCCGCATAACGTCCACTGCTGGACATAGGCCTCTACTAACATTGGATCTAATTAATTGTAACCGCGACGTAGTTGACTTTTATTGTGTTGTGTTTGTATCTATTTCGTATAGTAAATGTACATAGTATATGATAAAAGTGGTTTCCTTGTACAATGGACGTGGCGCGCACAATACGTCATTGTTCGGCTATCTCCCGAAGTCAGGCGGTGGCACCACACGACACGACTGTGACACTTAGAAAAAGATGGCGCGGACATACGTCACCTCTGAAACGAAATGACGTCAATTAATACTAGTAGTTTGCCTCGAACTGTGAACTCGCAAACCCCATATCTCGGCAACCCCTTGACCGATTTGATTCATGTTCGAAATTAAAAAGATCAGATAAATTTCTTTATTGCACCAACTAAGTATGTCAATTCTGATTTCATTTAGTAAATAGACATTACAAATTTGAATTTAATTTTCTAATCAAATTTAATGGTTTTAAATATGCAAGCATGTAAAATTAATTATGGAATAAAAGGCTTTTTTATTTTATTTTATAAGTATGTCAATAATCAAAAATTACATACACGCACAGCGCTATGTGTATAATATTTATACACCTTGATCGTTTACTATTGTGTCCGGAATCCATGGCAGTCAATAGGTTAAAATATACCAAGTAGGTACAAAGGCGCGCTTATCACTAAAATTATTTATTCCAGCCAACCTCTGGGCAAAGAAGAGCTAATCACCGTGGTTCACGAGCAAACAGCTTTTTTATTTAAAATAAAAATACACTAATAGTACAGTGTAGAGCTCGTTTACTTGTTGTTTATTACTAAACAGCCGTTTACTCCGGCACAATAAATGCTAAAACCAACTGTTTGGAAAGTTCCAGGCGAGTCTGTGTGGTTAGTCAAAAGGGCATTTCTTTTTATTGCTTTACTTTTTTGAGCCAATCAAATTTTCTTTTTTGCTCTTAGCTTATTCTGACCATTTTCTTAGTGACTTTAATTTGGAAACGTTAATTTGAAAGGGTTTTGGAAATCTTTTTTGTTCCACTTCTGGGCAAAGGTCTCCCATTTTCATATTTTCTCATTTATGATTACCTAGTTACATTTCTGTAGTAAGCTTTTATGACACCAGAAACACTGGTTAAGAAAATTTTATTATATAAGCAAACACGACAGGCTTTTGTACAAAGGAGGACATTTAGATCATATTCGTATTATTTTTCTCTACTTTTTATTGTGTGTAACTTTGTAATGGAGACGCATTAGTTGAATTCAGACATATTTTTAACTGTAAATGGGTTAAAAGACATAAGTTTTACACCTACATACGTATACCTGAAAAAATATACATGCATATGTATGAATATCAAATCAGGGATTTACTCTGTTAATGTTCGTTAATGCTACGTACATAATATAATAATACACGTGACCGATGTATTATTATAATATTATAAAATGTTATTAGTTTGATAGTTCCTAAAATCCTTGTTGAACAAACTGATCAATATTTAAGTCTGTAGTAGTAACTGAAGTAGTAACAAAACATCAGGAGTTCCTTTAAAATCCGATTTTGCACGCCATAAGCGTAGCGTTTGAGATAGTGCATTACTCTCAACATTTCAGGTTCGATCATTTTTTCTTATTGGTTTTACATAGGCAGTACCTTACAAACCTACTGTGTAGTCTAAGAGCATGCATTGATATTGTTACAATCTTAAGTAAGAAGATACACCTTAGTCAAATAACATACTAACTCAGGTAACTACTACTAGATGGACTTCAGGCTTTAACAAAATAGTCAAAAGTACTGAGATCTGTTTTAAATAACGACTAATTTACTTTACCTAACAAAATAAGTAACGTATTACAAATCAACACTAGCTATTTGTTAAAATTGGCGACATTTATAAGAAATTTTAAAAGTAAATATCCAATGACACATTCTTGCAATATTGAACTCTATTTCTAGCTATTTTAAATTGAAATTCACCTGCATTAGAAAACCATTGACGCTTATCATTTTCTGAACATCGATTCTATAGCTGGCCAGTGCGTTGTGTTGGAAGTTAATCAAATTTGATCTTTACTATGTTGGCGTAAAGTTGAAAATGATTTGACTTATTGAGCGGACGTCACTGAGGCGACTGGGGTAGTCAGGAACGTCGAAGCTGATTCAATTCTATCGGGTCGGGTGGCTATTAGGGTAAAGTGTTGTCGTTATATTGAAATTGATTTTACCAAAAATCTAAATGATAATGTACTTATAGGTATTAAAAATTTCCTTCCGAGAACTATTTTTACAAATATATTCAAATATTGTTGAAAGACGTTTATTCCCTAACCCTTCAAACGTTGTCAGTGCAGACACAATAGTAAAACAATACATCGGATGCCCTCTCCGGGCGTCCGACGTTTGAAGGGTACTCTGATCTAAATGATTGTCATCATTTAGATCAGAGTACTGCAGTTGTCAAGGAAAAAAGTTGTGTAAAAAACCAGTAACCTCGTCAAATCTCCTAGGTTAGGTAGCGGACCCCGGGCTCTGAAGCATTACAGTTGAGGATGCAACCGGAAAATACGCTCGGATGATGTGTTTTCAAGCGATAAATACATCAATAATGATTTTGGATAAAAAATTACTAGGAAAATATACATATTAAGTACTAGTATATTATTGCATATGAATAAGAACTATATCAACGCAGAACAGGAGTACCGCTTTTGTATTTTTGCTGCCTAATTGATTGCCGTAAATTAAATTGTGGATACCAATTGTACACTTTTTGATGACGCTTGTTGCTGATAAATCTTTGTAACCTTTTGTAGCATACCTATATTCTTTTGTAAATTAATTAGAAGTCGAACGTCGAAAAGACAAAAACATATTTATCTTTAGGTATTTGAATCACTTGATAATTGTCAATTTTTCTTCTCATTTCATAATAGGAAGTTGTATCATTTACTAGCTATACTTTACTATTAGCTAAGTTAACTGCCGCTTCCTAAGTGCAAGTTCACAAGAAGCGGCAACAAACTTTACTGCATAGGATTTGCTTCAAAAACTTTCAACTTAGATTGGACTAAGAATACTGTGTTGTCACATATCACTTTTAAGAAGCTTTTATTTTACTTGCAATGTATCTTGTATGTATATGTATGTATGAATGAATGTTTGTTTAGGTCAAATCTTGCAACTCAATTTTCTACCAGATATCTTCAACTGATTTAGCTGAAATTTTGCATACTTGTGTAAGTCGGAAGACAATACAATATTATGAACTCAATGAACTGTTATGGTGATGACGCTAAAAGATAATTACGACGGAACTCAGTTATAAAACCACAAGCATAACCTCATTGAGTAGAAATCGTTTGATTTGTCTTGACGAGCACTTTATGGTAGACGACATGAAACGACACAACTGTATAGAGTTAAGTTGAGGCTTGTTTTTTTTATTTGTCAGTACAAAAAAGTTTGCGAGTCTGACTTGCCCATGAAGGGTTCCGTAGCAGCAAGTCACATAATATAAAACTTCTTGTAGTTCGTTGTAACTTTTACAGACCGTTTTATTTATAGATTTAGTTTTAACCGAAAATTGGTTTAAACGAGATCTAGTAAGTAGTATTAAAAAAAAACTTTTAGATCTCGTTCAAACCAATTTTCGGTAGTAGTTTGCATGAAAATGAACATCATATAGTATTTTTTTAGTTTTATCATTCTCTTATTTCAGAAGATCATTTTAGAAGTTACACACATATTTTCCACTTTGGAAGTGTTTCTCGCGCAAACTATTTAGTTTAGAAAAAAAATACATATTATATATAAAAAATATATACTATTTATAGGCACGCGTATGGGTTTGATGAAAAAATATTTTTTGAGTTTCAGACCTAAAACAACCTAAAACAATAAAGTATTGGGATCCCCAATAATTTATTGTTTTTTTCAATTTTTTGTGAAAGTATTCTTTAGGTATAAACCTTAGATGATCGCTAAGAAAGAATTCACACGGGCTAAGCCGCAGTCGTCCTCAAGACATATAATAAATAATGTAAATATAATTTACCTATAAACATGTAAGTTGAAATAAAATGATAATGATTCTTGCAAAGTTTGTGCAAAACCAGAGTGTAAATAATATTCGCACTTGTCCGTCTAAAGTTCGAGCGCGGGCGCCGTGCAGTAGGCGGAGTTTCGCGCGCTGTACCCCGCGTACTTTACCGCCTCAAATACCGAAAGGTTGAGGGATACAGCGCCTTAACGCGGTTCACAGAATACATCTACCTACCAAGTTTTTAGTATAGTATAGTTACAGTATAATTCTTACAGTTTAGGAAAAAAGTGGCTGTGACATACGAATGGACAGACAGACAGAAAGACATGACGAATCCATAAGGGTTTCGTTTTTTGCCATTTGATTACAGAACCCTAAAAAAGGTCCTCTGGTATCATGTTGGTATATTTTATTATTTTATTGGTGCATTTGAAAAATTTACAAATATATATTTATAATACAAATTTAAATAATTAGTAGCATTTATACAATGTAGCAGGGACATACCAGTAATAAATAAAACCATGGCCTATACTTGATCACTCTAGTACAATGGAATTAAAATAACTGTCAAAGAACAAAAAATATTTTTGGCAAAAATATGTAGCTGCCCGGGCAATTTGTATGGGAATTACTGTTATTTTAATTTTATTATACTATAGTGATCTAGTACAGCCCGTGGTTTGATTTACGGGTATGTCCCTTTCACGCTGTGTAGGTAGTAGGTAATGATGCAGGGCTATCTGGGCCATATACTTTAGAATGTCAAGTGTCGCGAATTAGCGATGGAATCTGTTACTTTCAGCAAATTGTACTTAAACGCGCAAATAGCCCATTTGTTTTTATCTCTTCAAATAAAACAAGAAAAGGTTTAAAGACGGTGTTTGTGTAACCATAAAGCGGCTGTAAGTTTACAGGTGCACAGTTAAAGCCCCGTTAATTGCCCGCGGGATTTACGAGCCTATGCTAATAGCAAGTAAGCTTTACACTTTTATAGCAAATTAGTGCCAACCTGAATAAATATAGGAATTTTTGCGGTTTGCGGTAAATTTTATTTGTACTTTTTACGACTTCTAGAAGGAGAAGGTTATCAATTCATCGCTATCTTTTTAATATGTAGGTATGTTCACAGATTATTCGAAGACGCCTAGACCGATTTAAAAAATTCTTTTGTTGTTTGCAAGGGTATACTTGTGAGGTGGTCCCATAGAAATTTTATTAAAATCGGTAGTGTAGTTTGGGGGTGACGTCGGTTTTTAGTTTTGAAAAATTATTACTATACGAGTGATCAAACGAAAAACTTATGTAAGATTACCTACTTGTGTGTACTTCGGTCTCGGTCTGTTGATCTGTCTTTGCATGTCTTTTTATCTTAAAAGAATATGTCACCCTCAAAGGTGCATTTAAGCAAAAAATCATCTACGACTTTTTAACAATTGCCTTGCATGTTTTTTTTTTATTAATCGCTGTACGATCGGCAGAGTATTCATATGTTTTTTTATTTCTTTATCCTTCTATGCCTCCTATTCAAGTCTTTATATGTTTGAAAACTCTAAAATTTTTTACTGACTATGCGCAGTTCCTTTATCCTCCTATCCTTTCTAGTCAAGCGTTTATATGTTTGAAAACACTCAATTTTTTTACTGACTATGCGCAGATATATCTTACACATCTAAACACCCTCCTAGAAAAAGAAAAATGCTTTAAATATGCTTCTCTAATATTGATGAAATTGCTTTGTGTACTTTTTATTATACTTGCATGATATTTTTCCAATCTAAACACAGACGGAAGCAATCGCACCGTACAGCGGTCATTTGCTGGAGGAAATGAAACCGCCGCTACACACGTGTGAATGACATACTATCAGGTCAAACCGTGACCTGTACATAGCAGTGACGTGCACAAACATTTTTGAATAGCCGAAGCCCGTGACATAATTCGCGTGGACTTTATGACTATGGAAAATGCTCATCAGGCTGAACAACTTTTGCTAAGGCGTCATTTTTATATTTCTTTAAGTTAAGATGGACCATTAGGTGTTCAATTTTCTAAAATCAATTATACCCTATATGTTGCCCGGGCTTAACAGCTATATAACAAACAGAAAAACAGGAGATTAGCGTGTACAAAGAGACAAACAGACAGCCATTTTATTTAAAATTCTTACTCTATTACTATCTCCCCATCGCCTCATTTTTTATTTTTAGGAATATATTCAATGTGCAGACAATTTTTTTTACTGTTTTTTTATATGTTTAGATAGGGTAGGCAGTAGGCACTAATCTTAAAAGTATGAGAACGGTTGCATATAAAAAAAAAAACAATTTTCGCTAGTATCCGATTTTATATTAGGGTGGCACAGGGTATAACAAAGTCTTATGTGTCTGTATGAAATGCAAGCTACTGCCACAAGATTATCTTTTTCGGATTGTCCTGGTTCTTGAATGTTTATGTATTTGTTATGAAATATATATATTTGTTATAAAATATACTATCATTATTTTAGTTTCCTGAAACGCAAGTCTGAAACTTACTTTGAGGCTAGCTTAATCTGTGTGATTTGTCCCTATATATTTATTAATTGAATATCGCAAGAATTGAAACTTATATCACTTACATAATTAATGGATTTTATTATGCTATTTTGCTTATGATGAATAAATAAACGAAAAACGCGTTTTTGTGTCTCAAATAGTCTCAATAAAAATAGAATTCAACTCGGAACGCAAACAATAAAATTTTAACTGATGATATACAAATTGTTTGTCCAAACGGATAACAGGGTCGCTAATTAACAGCTGTCGGCAGTAATCCGCGAATTTGCTGATCATACTCGCTTACAAATTGATTGGCAATCGACAAATGAAATCTCTATACCATAGAATGTAACACTTTTCATTGTTATATTTTCTTTTTTATTCAGTAAGTTTTCAACATTTTTGTTCGATCCCCGGTC
This sequence comes from Acrobasis consociella, assembly GCA_963555685.1. Classification (NCBI taxonomy): domain Eukaryota; kingdom Metazoa; phylum Arthropoda; class Insecta; order Lepidoptera; family Pyralidae; genus Acrobasis; species Acrobasis consociella. The sequence continues at coordinate 8,428,206 of OY743127.1, forward strand.
AGGGCAAGTTGGAAAATGGAAATTTTTCAAATTGTTCTGGGTCTTGGATGTTTATCTATATATGTTGTATATGTCTTATATAACATTAAAGACCCAAGCCAATCGGTAAAAGATCATTTTCTATCTTGACCTGACCGGGAATCAAACCCGGGACCTCCTGAGTAGTGAACAGACATGTTAACCATTACGCCGCGGAGGTCGTTCACTAAATAAAATAATGATTGAATGTCACGTTAGTTTGAATGAAAAAAAACCACTATTGGGCATAGGCCTCTCTCTAGGATTTACAAAATGACCAGCGCCTTCCAGCGACCATGGTCAGGTCGTCAGATCACCTTGTGGGTGGATGGCCTACGCTTTGCTTCCAAACACGTGGTCGCCATTCGAGAACCTTTTTGCCTTATCGGCCATCGGTGCGTCGCGCTATGTGTTCCGCTCATTGCCATTTCAACGAGCTAATCGTCTGGGCTACGTCTGTGACTTTAGTTCTTCTACGAATACTGAACAGAAATACTGCCTAATACATTAATTATTAGTCATTTTGGCAATCTTTGGGAGAGGCCTATATCCAGTAGTGGCAGTTATGCGGCTGAAATGACTGACATAAATTACTAGAGATGTGCCGATTATGAGTTTGGTCGACTAGCCGATTAGCCGGTTGTGAACAGGCCGACTAGTCGGCCGACTATTCGGCCGACTATTCGGCCAAGCTGATTACGCTTATTCGCGCGCAAGTCGCTAACGCCGCGCCTCCTGCGATCGTATTGGAACCTGTTTTGTTTACTTTGCATTGTCTATTATGTATTCGGTAGCATTGTTTCTTGATTTTTACTTTCGTAAGGACAGAGCAGTGTTATTGTGTATTTTTAAAAATCAAGGTTTTTTATTTAATGTACTTAATTACTTCTACATGTTATTATGTACATATTATTGAGAAATACATACACAATAAGAACTACGATAGTAGCCAAATAGTCGGCGCCTTAGCCGAATATTCACCGACTAGTCGCCGACTACAATAGTAGCTGGATAGTCGGCTTAACCGACTAGTCGCCGACTACTCGGCACATCTCTATAAATTACATAATACAATACAGCCGCCTGGAGCGAGTCATGCTCGGCATCAAATTGCAAGACCGAGTTCGCAACGTGGAAATCTGACCGACTTCGAACGACTGTGAGCGTTTTCACACTGACACGATAACGATGACTACACGGCACCGATATCGTCAGCTCAACAGCAACCACTATCCGGTTTTTACGTGTAAAGATTTTTACGGTTCCGTAACCAAGGGGTAAAAACGTAACCCTATATTACTAAGACTCAGCTGTACGTCTGTCTGTCTGTCTGTCACCAGGTTGTATCTCATGAACTGTAATAGCTAGACAGTTGAAATTTTCACAGATGTTGCCGCTATAACAACAAATACTCAAAACAAAATAAAATAAATAAATATGTATTGCTTAGATACAACAAACTTTATACATATAGATAGTGGTATGGAATCATTCGTGCGCGAGTCCGACTCGTACTTGGACGGTTATTTATGAATCGGCAGACCAGACAGTACGTCTGTCGACTGACAATGTCTCCTGTTTAAATTACCATCATTATGTTGGTTGTTGTCAAGTAGAAATTACCCACTTTACTTAAAGAATTTTCATCGTGACGTCATTTCCTCAAATAAGTTTGACCTTGCTTAAAAATAAAGGTCATTGGGGTTTTTGCATAAGTATATAAGTAAGACTTTATTCTAAAATCTGATTAGAGAAACCTTCTACTAGAGGCTATTCCTCGAAATGATTTGCGAATTAGATGTTATTTTAATTACTTCACAACCCAATTGTCGTCCTTCGATATCGAGCCGACATTGTCTTGACGACATTTCGCTATGATATCGGTGACGACAAACGACACAGAGTAAAAGCGTTCTGTAGAAAATTTATGAAACTACCAGTCCCACGATATCGTGTCGTTATCGTTGTCGTCTAGTGTGTAAACGCTCTAAATACAATTAGGTATTATATATACATAGTATAAGGTCTTACAAAATATACTGAATTTATTTCAAGGGTGAATTCAGTTCATAATAGTGATCAACTTTCCCCAAGAAACATAATAATATGTCGAAATATGAAAAGTAATTTTTGGCTTCCCATACATGTTGACTGATTAAGTGATCTGAGTATGTATGGTAAGCCAAAAATTATATTTCATATTTCGACACATGTTCCTTGGGGAAAGTTCTTGACCATCACGGACTGAATACATCCTTAATAGTTTCATTATATTTTGTTAGACCGTATGTACTTAATCGACCGATCAATATACTTAATCAAGACGTCGACAGCACTTAAATCTGCGATTCTTTTGTTTACCGACTGCTTCAATACAAACTGCTTCCTGCAAAGGAGCTTTCGCTCTGGACCCAATCACTTTTGATTTGAATTCCCTTCCATTATTATTGTTCTATTCCTCTTTGTCGTGTTTTAGAGTATTAAATACTCCGTTTATTCAACGTATTCCGAACAACCCATTTTCAAAAGAATTATTGATGTAGGTATATTAATTTTAGTTATTTTTTATTAATTATTTTAATATCGTGTTTATTTGAATAAAACTAAATAAACTAAATAAAAATTCGCCGTGAGGTTTCCGGCAGAGTAGAATAGTACCAAACCAAGTCTTTCCGTACATGTCGTATAAGGTGACTTAGGAATTACGTTAAACTAAGCTTCTCTGATCAAGTATGGCTCTAGTAGTAAAGAGAGGGTCGTGCCCCTGCAGTGGAGACAAAAAGCCCTGATGATGATGAAATAAAATAAATGCTAACTAACCGGAATTTAAAAAATACCGGCCACTGAGCTTCTTACTCAGGTACGTACTTTTGTTTATTTTTCTTGTGTGTAAGTAGCCAAAACTGTGTAGCTGACACGAGTGTCAGATTTTAATAGCTTGACTACTACCATACATGATGCTTGCCAGGCCTTTAGTTGCCTTCCGAAACACGTAGAAGCTCTAGAAGCTAAGCTAGTGTTTTTTATAATACTTGTCACCCATCCAAGTCACGTCCGGCAACTAATTCTCTTGTTTAGGCCGGTTTCACAGGTGCGGGAGATCCGTACGTTTCGGACTTTGGCCGTAATCCGTAATACGGGCGACACGTACGCTAAGCGCCCGCATTGCTCTAAAACGAGATTTCAGTAGGATTAGCGTTTTTTTTTTACGTTTTAAGTACTTGTACCAATCATCATCATCATCATCATTAGGTCTTTTTTGGTCTTCACTGCAGGAGCACGACCCTCTCTGTACTACCAGAGCCATACTTGGCCAGAGCAGCCAGTGGACTTGGCCTACACTCTCCACGCTGACCACGGATTGGAGAGGTCTCATTCTCACCGTAAATAAACATTTTTTCTTTTATCATAGGCTAGAGCCTATGATAGCCCGGAGCTTGCCGTACAGAGCAAAAAACGATGATCTAGCGCCTAACTAACGTTTGTCTCCACTCCGTGTACGGATTTCCCCCATAGCTGTGAAACCAGCCTTATCGGTAATCGAGACACTATTAAGACGTTAGTACGACATAAATACACAAGGTAAACCCAACTCATAATAATTAGGGGTTCAGCATCGTGACCAAAAATATCTTTTTCGTCCCCTTTTTCTTGCGGTCAACTCCCCTATTATCGTTTAATAAGACGGAGGGTAAGTGAGGTTCAAGCGACTGCATTATTCATTTACTAACCTAGTTTTGATGGCAGTTGCTGACCTATTTTGGATTGAGGTAATTTTAACTTCAATATAGCTTATTGTTGATTTTAGTTTTATTTCCGAACTGTTTACTTTTACATTTTCCAAAGACGGTTGACGATTGACTATACTGTTCACGCCATATCGCCCTTTTTACATCATATACTCTTTCGTTCATCTCATTCTCATCTATGGCCTGCTTGTCAAGAAGAAAGAAGAAATCTAGTCTGATCGCAACATCGGCGCGCACAACACCCGCATCGCTAAAGTGTAAGGCTGCAGCCTGAAAGTTCCAGTGCGTGTTTCTGATCAGGTGAGCAGGCCTACATTATTCATTCATTACCTTATTACAGTCCACTACGCAACGCATACGCTGAACCATTTTTGGTCCTTCGAGCCGGATTATCCGCTATACTATCCCGCATATCCCACTATTTTATCCCAGTTTCGCATTCGCATTTTCATATTTTCTATTTTCGCATAACTATATCATTGTAAATTTTATCGATTGATTTGATTGTCATTTTCTCTGTCAGTCATCAATTGTCATTTTAATTTTCCTTTTGTTTCGTATTTGAAATTTGAAAATTTGAACATATCATATGTTTCAAACCGCTGTCATATATAAGGCCTGTTTTACATGTAAACATTATAAGGCTATTTTCTCACAAATAATAAAACCGCTTTTGTCTTTGTTTTTTAAATTTAGTTTCTTTCGCTTTTCTTTGTTCTGCTTTTATTTAACCGCTTCTATTAATTGTAAAAAAAAATGGAAACTAAAGTTAAATTACTAACTGCTAAAAATGAGGCGTATTTTGCTCATATTACGCAGTTACATGACAGATCGAAAACCATATCTGGTATAGAAAGTTTGCGATCATCGGAATCGTTTCTCGCTGATACTGAGACATTGCCTACAATTCGTAAAGATTTTATTTCTAATTTAGATAAAATAAATGAAGTTCTTTTAGAAAATAATAACGAATATACGCCCAATTATGGACCGCTTACTTCCTTTGAAGAAATTTACGCTCGTGTACAGAGATTTAGATCGCTTCTTTCAACTTCTAAGAATAAAGACAGTGGTCATAAGGATATTAAGAGTGAAGTTACACTGGGCCCTAATATTAAACTACCACCAATGGTTTTAAAACAGTTTAATGGGTCTATAGAATCTTGGCCGTCTTTTTATGAATGTTTTAAAGCTAGTATACATGATAATCCAGATTTGACTGATGGGCACAGAATGCATTATTTGATGGGCCAACTTACGGGTTCAGCCCTTAAAATAACTGCTGGAATTGTGCCTTCCGCTGAAAATTACCAAAGCGTTTGGAATAGCCTTATCAGTAAATATCAGGACAAGCGTGCGTTAGGCTCTCACTACTTATCGCTTTTACTTAATATTAAACCCGCTCTTAATAACTCCGCTTCGCTAAACAATTTCATAGAATCCTATTCTGCGGCAGTTTCAGCGCTTGAACAGTTGCAAATTAAGGATTTAAAAGATTTTATGTTTTTAACGATTGCCTTACGCAAGCTTGATCTAAATATCGCACAAGCTTTTGAAATGCATTTCCGCGATAAAGAAATACCTTTATATAAGGAGTTTTCCGAATTTATAAAAGGACAAGTTAAAATTTTAGATCGCACTTCTAATGTTTCGCGCATGTTTAATGTAAATAATAATAACACTTTCGCTGACCTAAGCAGCACACGGGGCTCGGGTGAGCACGCTCATAAATCTAACCTAAACCGTCCAATCATACTTCAGTCTCAAACATTGTTGACTAGCAGACCAAAGACTGGGTGTGCTTTGTGTAATAATTTAACGCATTCTCAATTATACTTTTGTGACGAATTTATAAATATGTCTAATGAAGATCGCTTAAATTTCGTTAAAAAGAAACGCGGATGTATCAATTGTTTAAGTTTAATCCACAATACCGCTAAATGTAAATCGAGTCATTCATGTAAGACTTGTGGCAAACGTCACCATACGCTTCTACATCTTATTGAAAATCAAAAACCCAATGATATGCATGACACTTCTTCTTCCTTGCCTTCTAATGCATCGCTTACTGCCGTTGATGACCAACCTGCTGCTATCAAAGAATCACCCGCTAGTGAAGTTGTCAGCGCTGCGATGTCACTGTGCGCACGAAATGGAAATACATGCCAGACAACTATTTTATTGTCAACTGCGCAAGTGAAGGTAGAAGGTGGAAACAAACAAAAGCATACTGTCAGATGTCTTCTTGATAACGCTTCGCAAAATAATATAATAACGCTTGGTTCTTGTAAACGTTTGAATTTAAAGATTATTCCTTTACCGAACTCTTACATAAAAGGTATCGGAAGTGTTTCTCAAACTGTTCTAGGGTACGTAGAAGTACGTTTATACGCTCATAATAACTCAAATTATTACCTAGATACAACCGCATTTGTATTGAATAAAATTACAGATTCCTTACCAAGTAATAAGGTGGACGCTAATATAATTCAGCATTTAGTCCATGTACCGCTAGCCGATCCCGTATGGCATAAGCCAGGTGACATTGATTTGCTTTTAGGAGCACAGCTGTTTCCGCATATATTAATGAGTGGTAGGATTATCGTTCCACCTGCACCTCCAGCGATAGAAACAGTCTTTGGCTATGTTTTTATGGGAGAAGTTCCCATTATACCAGACGCGTCTCAACCTTCTAATTCTTCGCATTCCCATACATCGTATACATTGTTTAATAAGTTAAATGTTGATGAATCGCTTCAGAAAAATCTACCTCTTTTCTGTAAGCTTGAGGAAGTACCTTCTGGAAGGTTCTCTAGCCACAAAGACAAAGAATTAGAGGAAAAATCTTCTTCTATATTATCACGTGAACGCATGGGTTGTCACTGTGTTGCATTCGGCAATGCATTGCCCTTCAAGAGTAACATAGACAAACTGAAAGATTTAAGGATGATGTGATACAAGTGTTGTTCTCGCTTGAACAAAAATTTAATTCCGCTCGCTTTAATATATAATAAATAACTTACGCGTTTTATGATATTTTCTCAAATTTTTGAATTAAACTATTCCGATGGTCTAATGCTTTAGAAAACAATTACCTATTTTAAAATTTGCTTTTTTTCAAGAAAGATGTAAGTTATATTTACATATATTACAAACAAGACAAAAGTGGCTAGTTATTATAAAAATAATATTCAACTATTTTAACGCATCAACATCAATAACATGATGTTATCTCGCTTTACTGCTTCGCTATTATATATTCCGTATTTAAGGACTTTTTATCATTGTTTCCTTAAGCGGTCAGTGGTAAAACTTTATCCACTTCCTTCTCAGTAAATTCATTTATTACTTTCAACGCTTTAATTCTCAACTTAATCCTACTCTTTTTTCGCTTTCACGCATTTATTTATCTTCTTGATTTCTTGACTTCTTGAAACGCTACGCATTGTCAAGGCCGGGGAGGATGTTCACGCCATATCGCCCTTTTTACATCATATACTCTTTCGTTCATCTCATTCTCATCTATGGCCTGCTTGTCAAGAAGAAAGAAGAAATCTAGTCTGATCGCAACATCGGCGCGCACAACACCCGCATCGCTAAAGTGTAAGGCTGCAGCCTGAAAGTTCCAGTGCGTGTTTCTGATCAGGTGAGCAGGCCTACATAATTCATTCATTACCTTATTACAGTCCACTACGCAACGCATACGCTGAACCATATACCTACTAAGTATGTCTTGTTTTGTTCTCTGATAGGTATATAGGGATGGGGACTAAGTAAAAATATATTATTTTATTTCGTCCGACACTAGATTATCCCAAAATAATGGACCCATGTTTTTTCTTTTAGCAAAGTAGTAAAAATTCACAAAGATACAGCGCTTCGAAGTTCCATAGTACATTTACGTCACCTTCTGTTGAAAATCATACCTAATAATGACGTCACGCGAAATTTAAATGCCATGCATCTTCGTCATTGTTTTATTGTTTGGGCAAAACTTTTTATCGTCACTTTTTTGATATGAAAACGATGCTTTAATTAGTAAGAGAAAAAACTTGAGAGGTGTCAAGGGATGGAACGAAGTTGCTTTCGATTAATTAGGAGAGAGAGAGACAGACAGAGAAACACGCGCACGCCGCACGGCTTACAACTATAGCAAAAAGTGTCGTTACAACTTTTGGTCTTAATTTTTTCCGTCTAGTCTCCATTTGCAAAGCGCGATAAGGAACTTCATTAAAAAAAAAAACTGGAGAATGACCGTGAAATAATCGCGTGATTAAGTACCTATACTTACTTACGTATTAGCAGCATATCCATACATACGAAACAAATACATTATTATCATTCAACAAACATAGAAAGTCCTGCTGGGATATCCCAAAACAATATTTCACAATCACACGTCAAAAGTAAAGCCAAATGTCAGAAACAAGGTGCGCTCGGAAAACGAAAAAATATTTCCTATTTTCGTACATACCAATAGGGTATTTAACTGTGTATTTTTTTGTTTAATAATTTATACAAAACAAAAAAAAAAACCACTGAAAAGAAATATTTTTGTAAAACAGCAAGAAAATTGGTTAATTAATCAAGTATTAATTCAATTTTGTACTGTTCAAATATACAGTGGGATTGTTGTGGGACATCTCACTATGTCTTTCGTACGCGCTACGTCAAGAGTGCTGTACGTGCATCCTTTTTTAGTAACTTAACAGCTTTCCCTTCCAAAAGATTTTAATAGCTTTATAACTTACTTTTTTTGGGCAGACAAATAAATATATTTTGTTTTCGGTTTCGGATTATGTTATTTATTGATAATAATAATAAAAATAATTGAGAAAAATACCGTATTGGATAGTTGGATAGTTGTATGGGTCAAAAATAAGTTAATTTGAAATATTGTGAAAAACTGATATTAGGAACGCAAGAAATTTAAACTGTGATGTCAGATGTACCTATATATTTTTTGATTAAAACGAATGTGAGACACAGATATTATTGAAATGAGTTAACGGTTTACTCACGTATAGAGTCAGCTACTGCCGACACGTTTCGCTTCGTGTGACTAAAGACCCGTACACCGGGCACCTACCGAACACACAACTGCACAGGTAGAAATATGTCATTCTAATAATACCTATATATTTTTTTATAAAACCCATAGAAATGTTTGTTTTGAGATCCTGGGGTCCTGTGGATTTTAATCATGATAAATTTTATACATCCAAGTCCTCAGGTGGATGTCGAAGGCGACTTAAGAAGTACAAGCTAAACAAACCTCTCCCACCTGTCTGGCCAGCGTTAAGAGTGTAGTCCTTTGGCTGCTCTGGCCAAGTATGGCTCTGGTATTACAGAGAGGGTCGTGTTTCTGCAGTGGAGACAAAAAGACCTAATGATGTTGATAATGATGATGATGAAATCTTGTAAAAACTAAACATAGATAACAATTAAAATACATTTTAAAATAAATCAATATAAATATGTCACGTATATTAAAAACAGGGCGGATATTACAAAAAAAAACTGTTTTGACAGAATGGCAATTTTGCTTGCACACGTTTGAAAAGATATTTCATAGTCTCTGGCATGTTCCCCGCAACTTAGAACCAGTTTATAGATTTTTAACTCTATTATATCATAATAGATAGATATCTTTTATTTTGCTTTAAGTTTTAATTTCGATTTAATTAATTCAGGTATTTTAATAAAAAAAATGTATTTTAATATTTTTATTTAAGTACATAATAATTAATACGTTTATACTTTAAATTAAATTAACATTTTTTTTTAAACTAAGCAATCAATATATCTCTCTGCTGGGTAAAGGCAAGACCTCCCTACTTTTCCTATGATCCCTATATGATGCACCAACTACAAAAACAACTTGTAAGAAACCTTAAAAGTAGGTACCTACAAAGATTATTAAATGAAAAGAAATAAATTTATTTGCAAGCAAACATGATGAGCAATATGATTTTACAAATAATTCATACCTATTAACATACAACGTGGAAGGGTCATGCCCGCTATAAATCGAACCATGGGCTATACTAGTTGACTATATTATACTAAAAATATGAGCCAAACTACAAAAAATAAACAATCAAATGTGTACAGCCGCTCGGCCAATTTGTATGGGAATGTCGAATATTTTCTTTGTCATTTGGTTGTTATTTTAAGTTCATTATATTATGCCATAGTGATCTAGTATAGCCCATGGTTCGATTCATTACACTAGTTAACTGTATTATAATAAAAATAACAGCCAAATAACTAAAAAAAGAATATTTAAATGTGTGCAGCCGCTCGGTCAATTTGTATGGGAATGTTGAAATTTTTCTTGGTCATATTTTAAGTTCGTTATACTATAGTGAACTAGTATTGCCCATGGTTCGATTGATTACGGATATATCCCCCCCGCGTTGTATAAGGCGATTTTTTACCGCCTAATTTAGGTAGAATGGGACTTATAAATACAGAAAGTGTTATAAGTTTTTTCACTTCAGTTTTCCCTACTATATTTGTTATCTTTTCCAATCTCCATTCGTATTCTAACCTCCGCGGAACGCTCGCACCCTAGTATGGGAAATTGAGTAATTTCGAAGCGCTTCGCACAAGAAACTCAGACACAGGGAGGAGTAAATTAATAATCACAAAAGGAAATGTTGGTATGACGAGGCAGATATGAGATGGTATCGATCTTTATGGTTCTTAACCCTCGACAAAAAAGAGGGATGTTATAAGTTTGACGCCAGTATCTGTCTGTCTGTGGCAATGATTTCAATGCAGTTCTGATTACGTAAAAGAAAATTCCCTTGCGGTAGTTTTGAGCTATGTGTAATGAAAATCAGTTGAGTCTTTTAAAAGTTATTAAGGATTAACGCTTTAAAGGCACTGCTTTCTCTAGCAAATAATATGCTATGGATATTCATCTAGTGATGAGCAGTGAAACTACCGATTTCGGTAGTTCCGCTACTCATCCGTAGATGGTGTTCTTGACAATCGGGGGTTATTTAATTTGCCTAGCAAAAAAACTTGTATATCCCTTTCGGACCCTGTCGACACAATTGTGTCTATGTCTTTTGAATGTTTAGACTACACATCATCACACTAATATTACGAAAGCGTATGTTTGTGAGTGTGTGTGTATGTGTACGTATGTTTGTTACGTCTCCACGCGCAAACGGCTGGATTAACTTTGACACAAAATTTGATATGCAGGAAGCTGACACCTTGGATTAACACTAAGGCTACATTACATTTATAATTGTTCTTAAAGAGCACACCGCGAGTTCATAATTAGGCAAACTAGATACTAGAAGGTCCAAACAGATTCGAATGCCAATGTTTCCAAGTCCAGTAGAAACGCGCCAATTGGAGTCATCACAAGCACGCGTTTCCGCTCGAGTAGCAATCTCGATTTTCCTGGAAACGCTTCAAACGGCCCCGGAAAATTTACTCCATTCGTGAAAATCTCACTCCGTGCTACGCATTGTGAGTTGCGTCTTATATTCGTCACGTAACAGTACGAAAATAGTCTACCTTGAAATATTCATCAGGCACCCATTACGTTAGTACTTTCTCTGACTTGTTTTGTAAGATCGCGATAAAATAAATGCATTAGTTAAAAGTGTTTGTTGTTGTTGTTGTATATATCTTTATTGTACATAAACAATTTACAAACATAGGAACAATAACAAATCATAAAATTTGTAGGTACAAAGGCGGACTTATCCCAGAAATGGGATCTCTTCCAGTCAACCAAATATCAGCGAAAGGATACAATAAATGGGCATAACGGGTAGAAGTGTACATATCGGTATAACTCTTATATTTACTACGAAAATAAACATTTAAACATACGTATATATAAAAACTAATATATAACCAAAACAAACTACATCTATAAATAATATAATAAATAAAATACATAAACTACAATAATAACTACATGTCTGAGAAGTCGTCATAATATCTTCTAATAATTTGTGCTAGCTGTGCCCGTGGGCTTCGCTCCTCATGGAAATTTCGGGAAAAAAAACTATCCATTGTCCTTCCCTGGGCATCAAGCTGTATCCATATAAAATTTCGGTAGTTTTTCTTCTAAGAAATAAATTCAATTTTAATATACACAAGGGTTTATTTGTAAATTTTCAAGTGTACATGAACCAATAAAATAATTATAAGGAGATTCTCGTACATAGTTTAATTTCTCGAACAACAGCACAGTACCAGTAATTGAAGTGCATGGATCACTTCAGTTATGGCTTCAATGAATCAGCTGAGGCTTTCACGGTACCGAGCTTCGGACTGTGCTAGATTGCTTTCAAGACAAAGGGATGAATGGGATGAGGGGATCATAAGCCGCATCTGTGATAGCTTGTGTGTTTGTGTAGTTAGCAAAACATACTTTATACTATACACTATCTCGTCTTTATTTCTCACTAGCTGTACCCGTGGGCTTCATTCCCATTGGTAATTTCGGGATAAAAACTACCTTATGACCTTACCTGGGTATCAAACTATGTTTATACTATATAGTTTGATACCCATATAACTATATAAATAGGTTCAGTAGTTGAAGCGTGAAGAGCTAACAAACAAACAAAGAAATATACCTCCACAAACTCACTTTCGCATTTATAATAAGAGTAGGAAGTAGGATAGTTCGAGCGCTACGATGACACAGATAGACAGACAGACAGATCAACAGACACTATCGTCAAACTTGTAATACCCCTATTTTTGGTCGGAGGTCAAAAATAAATAGTTTCGCGAATACAAACACAGTAATAAACACGTCACAACTCTGCTCATTTGTGCAGCTTTCGCTAGATTGTCACGAGCTTTCAACTTTCCGCGAGCTTTGTAAGGACAGAGCGAAATAAATTTTATCTATTTTGTTTATTCTTCTTTATTTATTTATTTTCTAATACAGCTTTTTTTAACCTAATACAAGATATCATCATCAGGTCTTCTTGTCTCTTCTTCAGCAACCCTCTCCGTACTACCGTACCATACTTGGCCAGAGCAGCCCAAGAATTTGGCCTACCTTCACACTCACCATTACACTAAACTAGGTCTTAACCCCTTACAGGAATGAAAATAGGATAGTGTATGTCTGATATTTTTTTTATTTATCAAATGATATGTTACAAAGTAGTTACAAATATAAGAAACAAATATAAGCAAATGGCAGACTTAACCCTGAAAGCATTTCTCATCATCCATAGGGATAAACAGAGAAAATTATGCTTCACTAAAAAGCAATACAAATAAATACAATTTAAGGGGCTACCCGAATTTTCCGGGGTCCTGTGCTGTCCCCATTTGAAATAAATTATTTGAAAGGAAACGGAGATATCATTATTATTTATGTCTTAACTAAGATTTAGAAAACTCTTTAAACTATTTCATGAACTTGTTTAGAACTTTTCTTTAGCTAGAAGTGATCGTTTTTCGCAAATGATTAGAAAAGCTTCACGTTCTTACTTTAATCTTTAAACAGTAGTTCATAAAATAGTTTGAAGGGTTATATAGGGCCTGATATAGACACCATTTAATGACATCTCCGTTTCTTTTCAAATGGGGGCCACACTGGACCCTGGAAAATTCATACATTAAGGTATGTATTATACTTACTGTATATAACACTCTTCCATGCTGGTCTGGGAGAAAAGAAAAAACGTAGAATGTGCCAGCTGCTTCTCTTCCCGCGCAGATCGTAAGAGCCGATCGAGGAAATGGGCGAGATTTGAATCATGGTAATAGGCGATGCGGCTAGCAACCCATCACTATTTTGATTCTTTTTCCATATCTTAACGCCCACCATCACGCTAAGTGTGGCCTTTGGGCCTAATGGCCCTGGGCTCTGTTTACCCTGTCAGGGATATAGACGTGAAAATGTATCTGTATCTGTATATTATTACTTTATAGCCCTAAGGTACATCTAGATCAAGAAGTAACTTCTTGATTTAGAAATTTACTGACAGTGGTTACTCGTACCTATCTACAAACTTACTGCCAGTACAGTTTAGTTTGTCTTTCCCCCACCGTTCATAAATCTATTCTGAGCCGACGTCAGAAATCTTGCCGCTGAACAATAGTCTCGAGAACAATGGCGTCAGAACGACTAACAGGTGATTTAGTGGCGTATTTTTAATATTTAGTAACCTGGGCTGTGTACAATAGTGCCGCCCCAAAAATTAACATCAACTTTAGATATAAAAATAAATCAGCGTGGCTAGTATGGTCAGGGCGACAAATTTTTACCTTGTAATTTGTCGCATTACGCGTAATTTACCGCAACCAACATAGACAAAATTGAGCGAGAAATTAACTTTCATTCATAAAACGTATTTTATCTCATGCCTTACTCACGTGCAAGCATGGTTTTGACAGGTCAATGTAGACATTTCGACGGTTGGCAACGTGAAATCGTGTAAATTTGTCGCCGATTTGCTAGACCCACTTAAGACTCAATTAAATATTTTCAATCGTATTTAAAACAGTTATTCCATTGAACTATCACTAAATGTATAATTACACATTTAAATGTAGGCAGACATCTTTAAACAAGGTATTATTGAAGTTTTACAAACATAACAAAATATTTAATTACGTAACTGTAGCGCCATCTTTTGATGAATACAACAACTACTTTGGCGTGAATCCGCCGCCGGCCGCCGTCTACTGAAGTGACATTTTTTAAACGCGGAATCACCTAAACGAATGTGTATTTCCATACAAAAATCGTTCGTTTAGTGATTCCGCGTTTGAAAAATATACCCCCTGGGCAGCGGTGTTTTTCTTTATGTTGGCTGTACTGTACGACATGAGTTGAAACGTTCCATTGCACATTTATTGTAATAACATTTCATTTTTATAATGTTTAATACTTTTGAATTGCAATATTTTTTCTATAAATTATTACGTAATTATATAAGTCTTTTATCTAACGTCATTGTCTTACAAAACGCGTGTTTAAATTTAAAACTGTTATATTTTCTTAGCAGACATTAGAAACTCTGTTTATAAACTGCCTGCGTGTGACGACTCATTTTACTACGTGTCCATTCATGAATTTTATGTTATCATGTACATTTTTACAGAGGGAAGATATGAAAAGACTTCTCAGATAAAACACCATGCTTGCCTCGCTGGTATGAGCCGACGTCAGAAATCTTGCCGCTGAACAATAGTCTCGAGAACAATGACGTCAGAACGACTATCATGTGATTTAGTGGCGTATTTTTAACATTTAACAACCCGGGCTGTGTACATTAGTGCCGCCCCAAAAATTAACATTAGTATAGATATAAAAAAATAAAAAGATATGAAATCTCGAATCTGAATAAATAGTCTCAAGAACAATTGCGTCAAAGCTACTTGTTTGATGATTTTGGTGAGTCAGTTGCCTTTTTTAATATTTATAAATTTTCGGGCTTAGTAATTATATTTGCCGCCCGAAATAAAACGAGTAAGTACAAAATAAAGTTAAGTAATGTAACTCCTGTAAGTTTGCCCCAAATAAAGATTTATTTTTCTTTCTTTCGAAGAATATATTATAATAATGTGCTGACATCATACTTTAGTTTTTTTTTTAATCCACTAAGTACAGTAATAATTGTAAGGGGCCTTCTATCCGCCGCCCTGAACTATGGGGTTTTTAGTAATGAGATAATTAAGTTAATTTTGGTATCATATGTCAGAGAGAAGTATCACGGCCGCATTTGTTTAAGAATTATGATTACAAGAATAAGTCGTATGAACAATTTGGTTAGTCTGGCGCCTTGTTGAAGATGCGAATCATGTACACGTATTATGTAAAAAGGCGATGCGGGCTAGCAACATATTTTGATTCCTTTTTTTATTCCCATAACACAAGTTAAAGCTTACTTTGGAGGTAGCTCTACCAGTGTGATATATCCCTATATATTTATTTATTTATTTTCTCGCCCTCACGCTAAAAGTGACCTTTACGTCTTGCGGCCCTGGGCTGTGTCTGCTTTAAGTCGCAAGATCCAAAATGCATTGTGTGCTCCATTCGGGATAAAAACAATTTGTAGCCTGATGCCAGAGCATTTAGTTAACAGAGTTCCTTTCGTTCTTTGTCTTTGTACCTGGAGAGTCCTTACTACATCTGCGCTCTAATATGGTACCGTTTTGGGCCTAGCTCAATCAGAGTAATTTATCCTTTTTATGTTATTTATTATTTATTTAGATAAATAAGACGTAAAGGTCACTTTTAGCGTGAGGGCGAGAAAATAAATAAATAAATATATAGGGATATATCACACTGGTAGAGCTACCTCCAAAGTAAGCTTTAACTTGTGTTATGGGAATAAAAAAAGGAATCAAAATATGTTGCTAGCCCGCATCGCCTTTTTACATAATACGTGTACATGATTCGCATCTTCAACAAGGCGCCAGACTAACCAAATTGTTCATACGACTTATTCTTGTAATCATAATTCTTAAACAAATGCGGCCGTGATACTTCTCTCTGACATATGATACCAAAATTAACTTAATTATCTCATTACTAAAAACCCCATAGTTCAGGGCGGCGGATAGAAGGCCCGTTACAATTATTACTGTACTTGGTGTAAATTAGCAACTTTACTGAATATCAAGATTTTACCATACAAAAGAAGAGAACAAAGAAAAGAAGAACAAAAGATAAAACTATTGGCTCTGAGAGCTTATACCTTGTGAAGTCTATTCAACTTGACTTACTTCAAATATATAGCAAAAGTTACTAGAAATATATACATTGTGACGTTAAAACATTTCTCCTCCATACAATTTATTGCAACAGCAGTTCCTCGACTTTAAATAAAATGCCACTGAAGTTACGCTGTAATGTTTCTTCTCTTTAAAAATGCACAAACTATCGGCTCTATCTGTTTCAGCCGGAGATACACTAAACAATAAATTTTAAATATTTTATACTGCCGTGTGGTTTCCGGCAGAGTGGAATAGGACCACTCCAAGTTCTCCCGTGGATGTCGTAAAAGGCGACTTAGGAAATACAAGCTAAAGAAAGCTTATAAACATCAATAAGACCTCTCCAACCCGCCTGCCAGCGTGGAGAGTGTAGGCCAAACTCTCTGAACCTATACTATGGCCAAGTATGGCTCTAATAGTACAAAGAGGGTCGCGCTCCTGCAGTGGAGATTTAAAAGACAGGATGATTATGATGATAATACTGAGTACTTGTTCACACTATTAATATAAGTATTACATACAGAACGAAACCTCTTAACGCCCGTCTCGACAAGGTGGCATATAATATAATAAAACGAATAGTTTGAAACAGATAGCGCCGATTGTGCATTTTTAAAGAGAAAGAAATATTACAGCGTAACTTCAGAAGTAATTCTGTACATAATTTTGTGACTTGAGTCAAATATACAGTGTTTTGGTATAATATCAGTTGAATTCAGTTGTTATTGATCCTATCCATTCTAAACGTGCTATTAGATTTATTAATTCAGAAAAACTAATAATAATAAGGATATTTGACTGTCAGGAACTTGACGTGACTTGATGAAATTTGTATAAAATACCATACCGTGGTTTGTTATTTCATACAAATTTCATTAAAAGTATTTTATATTGTAAAAATATTGGAAGGGTGGAGTGCGGTCCTATTCTAGACCCCATTAGCATAACATTAAAAGTTTTAAATTATGTTTGAGATGTTTTGTGAACAGTCAACAAATTGAAGTAGATCGGGAAGCGTACTACAAAAACGATTTGCACGGAAGTGAACAAAATTAAATCGTTATCGGTGTGTCAGTGCCTTTACAGAAACAGTCCAGCGTGGCATTTTATTTAAAGAAACTGTTATAAGTGAACTATCTCGCAGAAGTCGAGGCGATTCAATTTAAATTTTAAATGCTTTTTCTTAGATTTTAATTACAAAGAGTAGAAGGTATTAAGGAGAGACAGAAATAGAAATAGACTATAATTGGTTAATTGCTGGGTAGTATTTTTACCTGAATTCAAAAAAAGGAGTTTATTAATTCTACGCAATCTTTTTAGGGTTGCTAGTAAACAAGGAACCCTTACCTATAATTTCGCCATGTCTGTCTGTCAGAGTCTATATCAACTTACTCTAATTAAGTACCTATATTAGCTGTAGTTTTATTCAATAGAGTGAGAGTCGTCACCATGTAAGGAGTAGGTTTAAGAAGATAGAATAAATACAATCAACGGCTCTCGTGTTTCTATCACCACTCCCAACCACAACGCTACCTACTGGACACCAACATTAACCCAAGGACATGGCACATATCATATATTATTTCAGTTTCTTGAAGTCAAATAGCGCTCTTAACATCAGTATTTCTACAATAATAAATCTAAAATCACACTAAAGATAGATATGATTATAACAAGTGATATTATTTCGTGACGTTTTATTTTCTAATTAGTACAAAATAATTTATTTTTGACCTAGGAAATTTTTCAATTATGTGCTGATAGTCTACTCAAAGTATTTCCTGGTCTACGAAATAGTTAGTCAGCGTCGTTAGCTACTGGCAGTTCATTTAAATGCCTCAGAAGTCAGAAGTCCTGCAACAGTCTTTGAACTTTCACTGTCATT
Source organism: Acrobasis consociella (assembly GCA_963555685.1). Lineage (NCBI taxonomy): Eukaryota > Metazoa > Arthropoda > Insecta > Lepidoptera > Pyralidae > Acrobasis > Acrobasis consociella. The sequence continues at coordinate 8,446,584 of OY743127.1, forward strand.
TAGTTTGTTTTAGTTGCTGTAGTTTTTGTTGTAGGTACTTTCGCTGGACCTTGGACGGTTACAATGAAATAAGTTTGTAAATTTAAGGTTAGTAAGTACTGAAAATATTAATTCACTGTTTGTTTTATAGTTAATCCGTAGGTAATGGTGCTGCAAAACGTTAGCAAAAATTTTCTAACGAAATAAAAATCCTAACAGTATTGCAATAATAATTTATTTTATTATATTAAGTGAACGGTTTACTCACGTATAGACCAGTAACTAACTCTATTCGTGAGTAACCCGTTAACTCATTCTAAAAATGTATGTGTCTCACGTTAGTTTTAATCAAATAATTTATTTTATTTGAAGTAAGATTCTTTATCTACTATTAATTATAAATAAAGTTATTATAATTTTAAATTATGAATAAAATATATTTAAAAAAGGTTATTCTTTTTAATTTGAGTAAAAAAATAATTGTCAAAAAAATAAGTATTTACTTTCTACTGTTTTTTATTCATAAAAAGTGTAAAATTATTCTTTATTTATGAAAGGCAAGATCAGTCGCGTTTTCAAACGCAGTTAACACGTTTACTGCGGAAAGCCTAACGTATGTTTCGGGCAGTTTCATTCAGGAAGTGAAGGTTCCATTTATTTGAAATATCTCACCAAAGGTGATACATGAATTTTCCGGGGTCCAGTGGCAACCCATTTGAAATACATCATTAGAAATGAAACGGAGATATCATTTTAAATTTTGTCTTAATCAAGCCTTAGATAAACCTTCAAACTATTTTATGAACTACTATTTACAGTTTCAAGTTAGATCATAAAGCTTTTAACGCACACTTGCGAAAAACGACCACTTTTGGCCAATGTGCGTAGAAAAGCTTTGTGTTATCATTAATTTATTTCAAATGGGGGCGCCACTGGACCCCGGAAAATTCAGGTAGCCCCTTTTACTGCGGAAAGCCCAACGTATGTTTTGGGCAGTTTATTTAGAACATGAAGGTTCCATTTCTCTAAATTTCTTACCAAAATCAAACAAAAAGCATTTCCGATTTACAATGAAACCTCGACGGACTTAATATAATTTACTTTCCCCGCTTCGTCTTCATCAATGCTTATTTATGGAAAAACGTTTTAGTGAATTCCAAAATCGCTCATTGGTATGATAAATGTTCTCTGAATTTCTGAAATGTCCTCAAGGCATGGAATATTTAGCAAAGGCTTTTCTTGGTAAGGTTTATTCTCATAACTGCCTGCGTCTTAGTTCGCGTGGACAAAAATGCTTCTCAGGCTGCTACTGCTACTTTTGCAAGGTGTCATTTTTATAATTCTTACTAGCTGCGCCCCACGGTGTTGCCCGCGGTTAAAGTACATATGTGTTAATGACCAGGAAATCAGCTTCTTGCATACCAAATTTTATCAAAAGGAGTCGAGCCATACATTTACAATCTTTGGTCTTTATAAATTAGTGTGATAGTTTAGCTGAACCATAACAGTTCTGCATCAGGTGTTCCATTTTCCAAAATCAATTATGCCCTATATGTTGCCCAGGCTTAACAGCTGTATACTTAACAAAAAATTTTATTCGAATCCGTCCAGTACTTCCGAAGCTTACCGTGTACAAACAGACAGTTTTTTTTTTAATTGGTACTATATTTAGTCACATTTTTAGGGTTCCGTAGTAAACAAGGAACCCTTATAGTTTCGCCATGTCTGTCTGTCTGTCTGTCTGTCCACGGTCCTACAGAGAAACTTTAAGTACTAGAAAGCTGTAATTTGGCATGGATATGTATATTAATTATGGCGAAAAAGTCGTTAAACAAAATACGGAAAAAAAATTTTTACAGTGTAGCTGCCATACAAGTAAAGACGTAGTCAATATTTTTTTTTCTCGACAGTCAGTTTGGGGGGGGTATCGTTGAATAGATCTTTCAAAAATATTGTGAGCTTGTGAACACCATTTTTCGATTTAGAGATCCGTTTCTGAAATATTTGGGTTTAAAGTTCAAATTTTTGTTCGAGTCAAGTGTCCCCCCCTCTATCTGCTAAACGGTTATATATGGCCACGTGAAAAAAATCACAATTATAGCATATATAATGTAGTTTGAAGGAAAACTATCAGAGCCAAGTAGGGTATACAAATTAAAAAGTTATAGGCGATCAACTTATAAAATGTACTTGAAAAAAGACATTTTCATACAAATTCAATAGATATTAGTTTTTAGACGTTTTTAGTGGCAAGAACTCAAAGTTGACATTCGCAACTACGGAACCCTATACTGCGCGTAGCGCGACACGCACTTGCTCAATTATTTACTGTTTAATTATATGTATAGATGTTGCAATAACAAATTCTCCATTCAATTTTTGTTTCGCGAGTTATAAAAGTAGGTTTCCTAGATAAAATATTTAAAAATCCCAGGTAGGGATATCCTCCAGTCAACCATAAAAAAGAGGACAATTCTTAATAGTGGCTTAAAAAATCTAAAACCAGTGTTGACCACTTATGTACACACAAAAATATAATTTTTACTTTCTTATACTTTGATGTATCTAATTATCTTAGTATCTAATCTAGCTATGGTTAATATTTTACTTGTTTAAATAATTTGACTGAGATTTATACCATTTATCCGAAGGAAAAAGGCAGATACGATCTAGCAAAACTGATTTTCTCTTACTTCAAAAGCAGCATGAAAGAAAAGCTAAAATTTAAATGTAAATGCAAAATATTGAATATTTGAATCTGGCATCTGCTTGTTCCTGGGCATAGCGTCGCAAATGCAATGTAAAGTAGTGTTGCATAATAATCGATAGTTTGACTATCGATAGTTGACCTCGGAAAACAGGTACAATATCGATAGGACTATCGATAGTATTACCTTTATTATTGCGTACTATTACTGTGTATATGTTTACTTTACTGTAATAATGTTATTTACTGATATTATTACCGTTTTTAAAGTTCTTTTGGTTAGAATATTGCTGGCTTGAATCACCTGATTATCCGAAAAGAAAGATAATACCGTGTTTCGGAAAGCACGTTTAAAGTGTGGGTCCCGAACGCCATCAAGCGTTTGATCATCAAACTGGGTACCCAAGGATTGGTTCTGGTTTGCCCTTTGGGTTGCGGAGGTCAGACGGCAGTCGCTCTATGTAAAAAAACCAGCAACCTTGCCAAAGCTCCTAGGTTAAGTAGCGGACCCCGAGCTCTGAAGCATTCCTGCTGATGATGCAACCAGGAAAATACTCACATGATGATGATGATTATTACTGTTTTTCAAAGTCATCATAGTATCGATAGACTATCGATATATTATACTATTGCTTGAAAACACTAATGCAAAAGGAAGTGCAAACATTGCAGCGTTGGCTAGTTCCGAACACGCTGATTGTTACCACTTCTAACGATGTATAACTGTACCTAAACAACATTATGCACAATATTTTATTTCATTAATAAATTAACATTATGAATTTGCACACGTATGTACCTCTAAACTTTTGTCATTTTTAAAGAATAGCAAATAATAAATAATTATTGATCAACACTCAATAAGTCGAAGTTCTATTTATTTTCTTTATAAGTATACTATATAAACAATCGAAAATCGTAATAATCGGAGTCCCTCGAGTTTCGAATTAACGAGAGTCGAGTATGTTTGCATACTTAGCCAAATAAATTCTATCAAATTTTTATTAATTTCATCATCATCATCATTATTTCAGCCGCATAACGTCCACCGCTGGACATAGGCCTCACCCAAAGATATTCAAATTTATTAATATGTTTGCGTATAATCCGCCAAAAATGGAACTATTTAGCTGATTACTAAAAATATTAAAAAATAAAATACCAACATCTGTATACTTACATTGAACCAAGTAACTTATTATAAATTAGTATATGTGACTGATGTGCCATATGGTTTCCGGCAGAGTGGAATAGAACCACTTTAAGTCTTCCCGCAGATGTTGTAGAAGGCGACTTAGGGACGACAAGTTAAACAAAGCTTATAAACATCAAGAGACCTCTCTAACCCAGCGAGGAGAGTGTACGCTAAGTCTGCAGTGGAGACTAAAATGACTTGATGATAATGATGATGATCTGTGACTGAACCAATTACAAATATCTTTGAATTTAGATATTTTACTGAATGTTTTCAACATTAAGAACAGGGCTGCCATATTTCCCAGAATACCTTGAAACAAATATGATATATGTTCATGAACAGCCGTATTTTATACATCAATTTCTGGGTATTCTGATATCCATATATCTGAAATCCAAGTCATACATATTCATACGGAGCATTTGCCGGTTTTATGGTTATTGAGTGGCTGCTAAAGAGACTCCAATATGAAAATACGTACATATATATTATGTAGGAACATTGATAAATTAATTGATAGACATGAAATTGAAATTTATAATGATTTGTATACCTATGTATGGCTAGAGAGAAGAACAAAATATAAGTATTTTTATAGCCTATGTAGTATCCCATTGTTAAGCAAAAGCCTCCCCTTCTTGCTTTCACGATTCAAGATCCAAGGCAGCTTGCTGCCATCCACTCAGGTAGCATTCGATGTCGTCCCTCCATCTTTTCCTCGGTCTTCTCTTATGCTGGCATCCTTCTGGAATCCTTCCAGAACCAGAACGCTTTTCTTGCTAATCTTTCAGCTGTCATACGACATAAATATAAGATTTACACAAAAATTAGTAACTGTTTGCTAAATATATTTTAGTTAAAACATGTTTTGTCCCTTTTCTTCTTTTAATATTTGACATTAAAAGAACAAGACAAAGCGTATATTAACTAAAATAGATTTAGCAATCGTTTGTTAATTTTTATGAATATAAGGGTAAGTTTTTTCTTTTCTCCTAGACATACAAAAAAGTATTTTTGCAATCAAACTAATATATTGAAATGCCTCAGCCCATTTACTTCGACGAGTGCATTGCATATGCAAATTGGGTCTGACGGCAAATGTTATGGAAATTATACATTACCGCCGCTGAGGTTTACCTCAGCGGCGGTAATGTATAATTTCAAACAAAAAGAGTTATGGTTTACCATAACTCAATTTGTTTGGCAGAAGATCGTTTGGGCCAGAAGACAGCAATATAAAAAAAAAAGTAGTAGTAAGTTGAAAAGCGGAGCAGACGCGGCGCAGGTACGATGTCACTTCAAAAAGTTTACATACAAAATGTCTGAAAGCGACGCGCGATGTTAATTATGATGAAGCGACGCGGCGTAGGCGCTGCACAGGCATGCCGTATCTTCACCGTACGCCGTCTCTGTGTGTTTTACGCCTAATGTGTCGACACTTTTAAAGCTAGCTTTAAATGCTTATTTTACAGTTCAAATGGTTGGGATATAGTAATCTTTCACTCGTTTCTTAAACGTCGTTTTGGTTTTAGAATCATAACATAATGTTGGGTGGTAGCTGATTCCATAGCCTAAATTGCATGAAAAAGAACTAGGTAAAGGCAGCGGAGCTATGTATCGGGAAATGAATGATGAATTTACGGTTAGACAGACAGTGAGCATCGACAGGTCATGCGAAAGAAAATAAGTAAGGAGCATAGGAAGGATTGTGTAGGATATTGAAGAGAAGGCAAAGAATTCTAGTGTTCCGAAGGCGGATGGGAAGCCACTTGATTTACCTTTACTTGTATAAGCAAATGTTGTGTACACTTATAGTTTTCTTATCTTAAAACAATTTAAATGTATATGTATTTAATAATAGTAATAGGTACTTACATCCGTGATAGATACTATAACTGCACCTTATTAAGCCTAAGGTATGCAAGTCCCACTCGGACATGGCCAGATTTATCTGGCCATTTGCGAGTAGTTCGTTTATATTTATTCAGATAACCAAATACCTTGGGGCAAAAAATAAATAAGGGCCCCAACCCAACTAAACTATTTTAAAATCGTTTGTGTCGTATTCATCATGTTCCGAATTCAAAGTAGGTACTCCGTACGTACCTTTAATGTATCGTAATCCAAATTCGTCGTAACACAGTCGACTCAATAATAAAATAAATAATCAAATACAAATTGAAACTCATTTTGGATTCGAGAAACCTTCGAAAAGCAGTGTGACGACATACGACGAGGGCCCCCTGAGCTTGAGGGCTCCGGGGCACTGCCCTGTCTAGCCCTCCGTTGGCTACGCAACTACAGGCCATGCTGACTTAGGAGAAAATAATGTACCGTTGTGGCTAGCAATCAATAATAAATAATATATATATAATAATAAATAGCCGAACTTACATCGTGGTGTAACAGACTGGAAAGCAGAGGACTCAGAGTGAGTAGAAAGAAAACCGAATATATGTGTTGCAATTTCTCTGGTGCCGATACAGATGCGCTCCCTCCACACATACACGGTGTTCCCCTTAACAAGGTTAACAAGTTTAAATACCTAGGATCCATGATAACTAACAACTCCAGCACCAAGGAAGACATTGACAGTAGGATCCAAGCGGGGTGGCATAAATGGAGGTCGCTGACAGGTGTGCTCTGCGATCCAAAAATGCCAGTGAAAGTTAAGGGTAACATCTATAAGCGCGCCGTCCGACCTGCGCTTTTATATGGTGCGGAGTGCTGGCCAATGCGACGCCAAGAAGAGCAAAAAATGCACTGTGCGGAAATGCGGATGCTTAGATGGGCGGGTGGCGTGACGTTGCGGGATAAGGTTAGGAACAGGCACATCCGTGGGTCTCTTAAAGTGGCCAGCATTCAAGACAAGATGCGAGAAAGCAGACTCCGGTGGTACGGTCATGTAATGCGCAGGGATGATGACCACATAACGAATAAAGTTATAAATATAGCCGAAGGACGGAGAGGCAGAGGACGCCCCCTCACGACTTGGTCCAGTACCATTAAAAACGATATGAGGACGATGGGGGTAACCCCTGACATGATTTATAATAGGGAAAACTGGCGCGAGAAGATATGGAGAGCCGACCCCAAATGAAATGGGACCATGGCTAGGACTGATGATGATGATGATGTTGTGGCTAGCAATCCATCACTATTTGGATTCCTGTTTAAGCCTACTCCCCACCACGCTGAAAGTGGCATCTGGGCTCTATCTGCATAGAGCAAAACAAAAAAAGCTCTGTCTGCCCCATTAGGGATAAAGACGTCATCATTATCAGGACTTTTTGTCTCCTCTGTAGGAGCACGACCCTCTCTGTACTACCAGAGCCATACTAGGCCAGAGCAGCCAGAGAACTTTGGCCTACACTCTCCACGATGGCCAAAACGGCCCTCTTGATGTTTATAAGCTTTGTTTAGCTTGAATTTCTTAAGTCGCCTTCTATTCTACGACATCACGGGAGGTCTCGGAGTAGTCCTATTCTACTCTGCCAAAAAATACACAGCGAAAGTCGATAAAGATTTGATAGTATGTAAATAAATATGTTTATATAAAAGTTAAGTGCAATATTCAAAGTTTGTAAGAACATACATTAAAAAAGTCAACATTATTACCTTTAAATAAAGGTTTTCTACACGCAATAATGGTTTTTATTTGGAGACAGCCAACCTTTTATTACATTTACGAGCACTTAAAGAAATTTGCATTCGTGTAATCGGTCCCTTGTCGGTATTTAGCAGTATAGAAATAACTTATTTTCTTATTTTTACAAAAGTATTTACTCTGAAATAATAGTTAAAGTATATTTGTATTTTGAATGAAATGGTGGAAGTTTATACTATAGTTACCTATATGGGGAATACAAGTTAGCCGATCAGCTGATCCGAGTTTGAATAGATAGCAAAATATATTTTTCATGTGAAAGTGTTTCGTGGTGAAAGTTGTTCAGTATCATTAACTGAATTCACTCTTAAAATAGATTCAGTATATTATGTTAGATAACATTACATTGGCAAAGTAAGAAAAAACTTTTTTTATAATTTCTACAACATTTATTTTCATATTTCCAATAACACTTACAAGATATATGTTTAAAAAACTCATACTCGACTACGAAAGCCTATGATATACGGCCAACAATGTATATATATTTTTGAAATGCCGTAATCAAAATCTTTCATTTAGTACCCCACTCGACATAGAAACAAAAAAAATTACTCTCACTTTTTGTAAGTAACATTTGTTATATTATACATTTTTTGCTTATGTCACACGAACAATAATGATGAATATATGAATATTGACATATCATTACATACATACATGCATACATACATAAAATACTTACTTACCCTACCTCTTGGATTTGCTGTAGTCGGGTAAAAAGTCCTGATCTTTAATACCTAAAATAAAATATCAAAAATAACTTTAAACGAAACTAGAAAAGTTAGTTGTCATTGGAAATTCTCCTCTTTTCCAAAGTATAGAACTCTAGAATGTTTGGTCTGGTTAGAAAACTAAACGACGTTGTTATACAAGCCTTACCGCGCCGCAAGTTGGACGGGCTTTGTTATATTAAAAACTTTACGTCCACAAAGTTCAGGGTTACTCTGATGAAATTATATGTATGTAGGACCGTGTAGTATAATTGCACTCACAGTATCTATTTACTTTTGTTTGATTCCACTTTTTCTATTGAACTGTTTTGTGATAGAACATATAGGATTTTTTCGTATATAAGTCCTATAAGTAATATAAATAATACTTAGAACTTTGTGGCTTCCAGCATAGAAAAGGGCCACCATCTTTCTTTGTAGATGTCGTAAGAGGTGACTAAAGGATTAAGCACAAAAGACATACATCTCGAGCTACATCTGCATTAACAAGGAGATTTGATGTCAGGCGGCAGTAGCTTGTTAAACTCCTGCAGTGGAGACAGAAAGACCTAATGATGATGATGATGATTTAAACAGGCTATTTCTTCTTACTTTTAAAAGGTTTTGTTTAGCGAAGCAAAATCGGAAAAGCACACGTTCCGAAGCAGCACAACTGAAGATGCAAAAGGGGCGGGAATAATCTTATACACAGAATAAGGACTAGTTTGCCGAGTAAGACTTCTGTACTCACGTACAGAATTAAGTCTTACTCGGCAAAGGAATTTAAAGAAATATTAATATAATACTCCATTTCGTTAAAAATATGGTTTAATTTAGCTCGCGTCAGAACTCGGCACCTTTTTGGTTTAGATACTTAGAAGTGCATTGCAAGCCAATTTTATTCTTATTACTTTCTTTCTTCTTATTACTTTATTCTTAGTACTCTAGACATACGATTCATGTCACTGAATTTACTACTCCAGAGTGGTCGGCGCGCGCATAGTAATAATATAGGTATATTTTCGATACCTAAAGAGGAAGTAACACAGGCCTGCCTAAGATGAGAATGACGCGCGTGCAAATACAGAGACGGGCCGCTAGTTATTTAAACATCAAACAACAATATTCGATCATGTTACACAGACCTAACACACCAATATCCTATACATTTAATAAATTTCATCTACGACTATATCCGTTTGATCCAACAAAGCTATCGTGAACAAACAGATAAATCTAATTCAACGGACCCTCTACCCGTAACATCGTTACAGCTCTATGGGCCCGAATAGGGTTGCCATCTCCTATAATTAAAAAACAGGACTCTGCGCTGAATAAAGACGGACATTTAACCTCAAAGACGGAAATACAGTGACAGGGCAAGACCACAAGACCAAAGTTCTGCGACAGTTGTGGTGAGGGTTATAAGGCTTATGCGCTTTGCCAAAAACCCTAAGGTCATTTGCCAAAAATCCTAACAAAAGACAAATATTTGGCCAGACGCGACCATAAATAGCCAAACATGGCCAGCAAAAGCCGGACAGATGGCAACCCTAGGCCCAAATAAACAAGACAAGTGGCAACCTGCCCGTATTGGCACAATATTGAGTATTATCGAGTATTATACGATACTACGATGTATGATTGGAAACCGATATTGTATTCGTACATAGTGTATTTCGTGTTGATTTTCGGTATCTAAATATCAGCTTCAAACAGAGAGTGGCAACAGCAAAACAAAATGTTATTACATGGGGTTAAATTAATATGCGTATAATAAAACAGTAAAACAACGTGTCTTTACATGAAATATATTTCCAAAAAAAAATTTGGGGGATAAAGTCAGGAGTGAATCTTTGATTTCGTGCATATCAGATATATGTTTTTGGGTTCAAAATATTTATATGAACGGCTCTCGTATTACGTAAAAGAAAAAAATATACATCTGCTTAAGCTAAAAGTTATACGCAATGGAAGATTCTAAATCTCATTACCAGTGTGTCCCTTTTCCCAGATTTCAACATATTTTTTCATTTTATTCAGAAACGGGAATAAAAAACGGGATCCTAAGTATTAATTTAATAACAGCTGAACTATAAAAAATATAAAAATTTCGCCTTAGGAAAAGTTGTTCAGCCCGATGAGCATTTTCCGCAGTCATGCGAAAGAAGTATTTTAAGTTATTTAGCTTCGGCTAGTTTAAAATAAGTGTCGTATATGCCTTGCTGATAAAACTTGATGACTGACATCAGTTGATGACAACTAGCTGAGTCAGATGCCTTTAGACTGCTTGAAAAATCTGACACTAGTATTAGCCACTTACACACACGAAAAACAAACTTAAATAAAATTATAAAAAAATTATATTTTACCTATTAAACTCTTAGCAACCTCTTGCAAACGTGACCATGATTACATATTTTTCGTTATTCTGAGTTTTGTCTGTCCTGTTACGACATAATCCTATCATATAGGATTGTAATGCTGCCCTCAGTCGTTGCCGAGTCACGAAAAGCCGACCAAATTGGGTAGGTATTCCAATTTTTGCTGAATAAGCGAAAAAAATAGGTAAAATATTACTATTAGGTTACTTACCTAATGTTACGGAAAAATAAAAGAAATATGTACTCATTACAACTAAACCTACTCAGAAAAAAGTTAAGTAGTCTAATAGGTGGATTTTCTTTCTTATATTGAGTGTGTCTAAAGTCCCTCCCTTGGTACGTATCTTTTTTACATTGTTTGTCAAATATGCTCATTTTCCCTAACTTTTTGCTTTTAAAGTAGAGAAAACTCTCTAAGAACACGAGATTCGTCATTCCTAGACCAATAAGAAAAAAAGATTGATCTTGTAAATAATAAGTTTTAAAAAAAAACACATTTTATTTTTCAATCTTTTTTTGTGAGGCCAAAATACTTATTGAGACTTATGAAATAAGCTCAAACTCGATGGAGTTACGTTATTTTATAACTGAGCTCTTTCGAGCACCTTTCGTCTCCTTGATCAGACCCTAGGCATCGTCTACAGTAAAGCGCTCATCAAGACAAATAAAACGAGTCCTACGTAATCAGGTTATGTTGTTTTATAACGGAGTTCCGTTGACTATCTCCCTGCTCTATCATCAGCTCATTGCTCATTGATATTCATCAATAGCTCATTGACTTCATAATATTGTATAGTCATGCGACTTGCACAAGTATGCAAAGTTTCAGCTAAATCGGTTAAGTATAACTGGTTGAAAATTTTGTTGCAAGATTCGCTAAACTTTCATTCATACTTACATACAAGAAACATGTGAAAAAAAAAAGAAGCTGAAATAATAATCAAATAAGTATATAATTCGGATGAAACGCAAAACGCAATATAAATCGAACTCTATAGTGAAATTTATTTAACAAAAAGGCTTCACCGATTACCGAAGTAAATAAAACGCTATTAAACAAAACCAAATTAAAAAACACGAACTTGGCCCAAGATTACCAAATTGGCAACGCAAATCCCTTGGGCCTTTAATTTGTATTCAATGACGGGATCACAGCTATCTGCCCAACCTTGCCCTAATTATTTGTCCCAGTTTGCCCTACACTAAACGTCTTCTTTAGCAAATTGTTTTCTGAATTCTTCCTAAGTATTTTAGCTTAATCATTGTTAATTTGTGCCATCCAGTTTCGGGCCTAGAATAAATAAACAAATATATAGGGACAAATTACATTGATTGGATTTGGACTAGCTTGCTGACCACTACGCCACGGAGATCTTCTTCTTCTTATTATTATTATTAAAGAGCTAAGCTCTTGTCTGTTGAGCAACCAATGCCTTCCATCTCTCTCTGTCTAAAGTCAACTCCTTAACATCCTTGTAGGTTGAAACACTAATTTGATCCTTTAATTGTTTTATAAAACTATCTCTAAGTCTTCCTTTGCCTCTTCTTCCTTCTATTTTCCCCTCCAATATTACTTTTAAAAATTCATCAAGGTGTCCATTTTCCCTCTCCTAGAATTAATAGAAAATACATGGAAAATACTCCACCGACAAGAACCTAGTTCTTAAATTTATTTATTGATGATGAGAATTAATAGTTTGAAGTAGTTTTCGTTTCTCTCCAACAAGTGCAAGCACCTCCTCATTCGTTTTCTTTTCTGTCTAGCTAATGCCCTCCATTCGCCGCCAGCACCACATCTTAAACGCTTCTAATCTAGCTCTATCCTTCTTTCTCATTGTACATGATTCGCAAATATATAGGGCCATGCTCCAAATATATACATTTATCAGTCGTTATCTTAGTTTTTGGGATATTTTTAATTTAAATAGTGACTTATTGTTATTAAATTGTTTTTTGGCTATGGTTATTCTTTGAATAATATCTTTGGAGTATCTTGAGTCATTTGTTATTGTACTACCTAAATATTTATTTAAAACTATAGACCTGTTCTATAGGTTTGTAATTGAAAGTGATGGGATTTTGGGGCGTCTTCTTTTTAGAGGCTATTAATGTTTTTGTTTTGGAAGTATTAATTTTTAATGCAAAATTTCTCTAGTTGGTTATCATCTTCCGCCACGGCTGCAATGTCATCTGCGAAACATATCAAATTGGAATCATGTTAATATTGGATGCGGGTAGCAACCCATCACTATTTTGATTCTTTCATCCACTTTCTTGCCCACATCAAGCTAAAAGTGGCCTTTGAGTCTTGCAGCCCTACGCTCTATCTGCTTAGAGCCGCAAGACCCAAAATGCTCTGTCTGTCCCATTAGGGGTAAAGATATGATATTATGTATGTATGTATCGTAACAAACAACGAAAACTTTCTTCGCATATTCGCCCAATGCGGTTATTTTTCGCAAAAGTGCGAAGTAAAGCTTTACATTCTCGCATTAGACTGTCAACTTGTTCATAAAATATTTTAAAGGATTATCTATGGTTTGATCAAGACACAATTTTGAATAATATCTTCGTGTCCTTTCAAATAATTTATTTCAGATTCCCATCTGAAATAAATTATTGACCCAGACCTCCGTCACCGACATCGTCAAGATAATGAAGACCGGTAGATGAAACCCTGAAGCCAGGTTCCAAAATCCAGAATCCAGAATGCTGTATTAACACGATGGCGTCAACAAGTCACATATTTTGCAAATAAGACCTGCAGAGCAACGTGTCGGACATAAAACAACAAAGCAGTCTATTTTCCTTCCAAGCGTATATATCACACACCAAGTATTATATCTATCCTCCCCATACTGATTTGATGCAAGTATTCGGTCGGTTCTACCAACTCCCTCTATCTCCTAATCCCTGAATGCGAATATACTCCTATATCCCTATCTACGAGTCCAACTGGTTTCTCGAGCTATGAGAGTGGTATAATGAGGTTTGGCATCGCCAAGTTTGAGGAACTGAGGACGGTACACATACCGGGCTTGGTTTGCGAGCGTGATGATGCACTCACCAAGGTATACCTCATTCATAAGCTCTTGCAGCGTAACTGCTGGCTGGGCGGACTCAGAACAGAACAGAACAGAACAGATTCCCATCTGAAATAAATTATTTGAAAGCAGTGGACACCGAAAAATTCAGGTAGCCCCTTGATACCTAAATATAATGCCGTTTCTGCTAAACTGCATTCTTAAGGAGGTTTATTAACAGTTATTAACAAACCTCCTTAAGAATGCATAAGGACATACATAAGGACAGATGGGGAAAGCGACTATAATTTTTACTAAGATATACTTATTACTTATATAGTACATGCGTCAATAATAGCTTCATGTCGTAGTAGGGATGATTTAGAGCAGCTGTCACCCCTCTATATATTGACATTTATTTCAGTATACCTAAATTGACATAAGTTTATCACTTTGGAAAATTCATCCCAAATATTCAATAACAGATTTAACCCTGAAATGAGATCTTTCAGGATGACGCATTTCACGAAGGCAATAGCCCATTGATGTTAAAATTAACCCATTGAACGGGGGCTGTGCTAAAAATAATCCTGCGGGACACCGCGGCCTGAGGCTTCACCAAAGCGGATAATTCGTTCAGGTAATATCTATGTACTTATTTATGTTGTAAATTTTTGTACAAGTACATTTTACCTTGCGTTATATTTTTTTATGTTGTTCTAGAAGCAACGAAACAAATGTGGGATGTGTTAATATTTTTTTAAGTTTACATTTTGATCGTTCCAAAGTACAAAAATAACTTCAATAATACAAATATATTATATATAAGCTGGATGCAAGCTGCTCTAGATCGGTAATTTTGGAAATCTTTGGGAAAGGCCTATGTCCAGCAGTGGACGTTGTGCGGCTGAAATGGATGGATTATACTAAGATTAAACTAAATGAATAAAACCTGCCGCATCTGTACTTGTTGACAGAGGAATATGAAATTTTTTTACGTATAAGCCAGACAGCACCAACTATTTTGTAATCATAAATGTATAGTTTTACACCTCCCTAAGGAGTCAAAATAATATACCAAAATGAATACAGCTAATTACATCGCGTGTTGCAGTTTTCATTATAGATCTCTAATGGCCTTTTATTGGTTTTTACTGTAATAGGGTAAAGACATATATAACTGTTATAACGTTAATGTCAGAATCTATAATTTTACGCAAATTAGACTTACATAGTTAAGGAAAGCTTACACTGCAGCTAGCCACAAAGTAAGTTTTAAACATGTGTTTGCCTGGAAGATTTAGCTCTTGGCAATGAAACTGCTTTAATCGTTATATTTTAAATATAGTATACGTCTATTATAACATACTGAACACAGACCTAGATGTTCTAGGTTTGTGATACTGAAACTATTTTGATGGTAATTTCAGTTCATGATACTGAACAACTTTCTCCAAGGAAAATGTAACGAATTATGAAAAGTATACTTTTCATTCGATACATAATGTTTGGACTCACAAGTTGACCGATCAGTAATCCAATTTGTATAGAAAGTCATTTTTTTTATATATTTCAACTTATGTTCATTGGGGAAAGTTGTTTACTATCACGGACTGAATTCAACCTTAAAATAGTTTCACTATATTTTGTTAGACCTTATACATTAATTTACAATTGTATTTTTTTTTTTGTAAATGGAGGTTTCACCACAAAACTGCAGAATCATAAGAATCTTTTCGCAGTGTACCATCAAAAAGGCCTCAGCCTTAACCCGTGGACAGGCGAGTTAACAAATAGGTCATCGGGGGCGCGCAATAGTTTGTTCACGTGAGACTTCGAGCGGGATAGAACTTACTAGCGAGACTGGAGGATTAATGTGCTCTTTTAGAAGAGAACTTAAGATTAGCTGCGTTGTTTCCGGTAGAGTAAATAGGGCCACTCCAAGTCCTCCCGTGGCTGTCGTAGAAGGCGACTTAGGAAATACCAGCTAAAAAAAACTGCAAGCGAGGAGAGTGTAGGCCAAGTCCTCTGGCTGCTGTGGCCAAGTATGGCTCTGGTAGTACAGAGAGGGTCGTGCTCCTGCAGTGGAGACAAAAAGACCTGATGATGATGATGATGTTGATGATGTTAACGGATAGTACCACTCTATATCTTCCTTAGAATGTCGTCTTCTTATTATCGTGTGTGTTAGTGACTAACACTAGTGTCAGAGTTTTTAAACCGCCTTAAAGGCCTCTGACATGGTTTTAGGTAACGACCAATGTCAAAGACAGTGACCGGGACCGACGGCTTAACGTGCCCTCCTAAGCGCGGATCATCTTACTTATCAGACAATTAGGTGATCAGCCTACAATATCCTAACCAAACTAGGACAACAACACAAACTCGTTGCCCCCGCCGGGAATCGAACCCGCGACCTCCGGGTATGAGCCGAACGCTCTAACCACTACACCACGGAGGCAGTTTGTCGTAAGACGACTAAAGGAATAAGCAAGAATGAAATAACATTAAATAGATATCTACTATTCCGTTCCCGCCTTGTAGAAGCGGGTACAGGCGCCTGAAGCCGCCCGCTCTACACCCTCCACAATGCAAGATCAGGAGAGAGGTGAAAGAGGTGGAGCGAGGCGAGCATATTGCGCGGGACTTTAAGGGATTCCGTTTCGTAGGTAATATTTATACAACGTGGAAGGGACATATCCATAATAAATCGAACCACGGACTATACTAGATCACTATTGTACAATGATAAATAAAATAACAGTAAAAAATGGCATTTCCGTACCGTTTTCAACTGTTGTAAAATTTTTTTTTTCGTGTTTTGGCTGTTTTTCTAATGTTATTATGCTATAGTGATCTACTTAGTATACTTGTATAGTCCGTGGTTTGATGTGTTACGGGTATGTCTCTTCCACGTTGTTAATTCTGTGCCATAGCAATCGGAATACCCTCGACAATCTCTTCAAAATTTCGTAATTTCCCGTTTCAAGTGTCAAGTGCCGTGATTCAATCACCGTAATAATTACAAACTGTCTACATTGCCAGGATCGCATTTCCTTTTGTTTCGATCTTTTGACAAAGTTAAAAGATTAAAACGATAATATCTTCCCGTTTGCTCTATTCATTTATTTATTAAAACTTTATAGATCCTCATTAACAATTGTTTACGATTGGCGGACGTAATATGAGCGTTCTCTCCCAGTCAACCATTGGAATAGACAGGTTGACTGGAAGATATCCCTACATGAGATAAGTCCACCTTTGTATAGTTTTTTGGTACAATAAGATTATGTCATGACAAATAAGCAAGATAAATTGAACAAACAAAAAAAAATTACATCAATTAATATTATTCTTATGACTTCTTCTACAGCTTTAAGGTAAGTATTGAATTGGTTAATTTAATATCTCAGTCCTTTGGACCTGATTGTCTGAAAAGAAAGATGATTCCGTGTTTTGGTCTGTCCTCTGTGCCGTGGGGACCATCAGCACACAATTTATAATATTGTTACCTGAAAATTGACTGAAGTCACGGGACCAGAGGGCCTTAATCTGGTTCAAAAGATTACCATTGCCATACCACATGACAATGCTGCTAGCCTTCAGGGTACTTTACTAAGGCTTTTATAAGGCAGTGATTTGCTGGGCCTTTTTCATTTAAAAGTAGGTTAAGTCATTGTAGTACATTTTGTGATTTGTATTTTTAATTAATTAGCTTTTTACCTGCTTCTGTCTAACAGTCATCTTTCTAACAGACAATTTTAAAATTATTATTATAGTGGGTGCAATAAAAATGTTTTATAATTTTTTTTCTTTACTTTAAGACCAGCATGGAATATATCAGTTATATAATTCTGACCGTGTCTTACGCAAAAAGTCACGGCCTTATCAGTAAACACCGCTGAGCAAACTGAGTTAGAATATTTATCAATTTGTTGATCAAAGAGCAAAGATCAACGTTTGCTTTTGATATTAAATGACATTCTTTTTTTCTAAACTCATAAAAGTGGCATTTATATTCATGTCATGGAGTAAACAGAATATATTAAGCACTATAACGGACTTTTTTGTGGATTCTGTTGAATTGTATAACTGGATGGACTAACCCAAATTTTGAGATTGTTTGTTGAATCTGGGTCGTAGAGAATGTCTGAATCTTATTTTATGTCAAAATGCCAAAACCCGATAAAATGCCTAAAATATAGAAGTATAGAATAATAAAATATACCCACGAGATCTCATATCACCCTCGACTTCGGCTCGGTTCGCTATCAGTGTATTAGTTTGTTATGTAATGGGTGCCACTTCACACCGTGCCATAAAAAACTTGATTTTTAAAAGTTTGTACGTAAGTGCGGACCGACGACCTCTGTGCCTAGTGGTCATCATGCCACGCTGTCACGCCGGTGGTCTCGGGTTCGATCCCCGGTCAGGTCAAGATGGAAAATGCATCTCTTCAATTTTTATCAGATTGACCTGGGTCTTGGATGTTTATCTACACATATATGTATCTGTCATAAAATATAGTATCGATGAATTAGTATCCAAGTCACAAGTCTCGAACTTACATTGGGGCTAACCCAATCTATGTGATTAGTCCTTATATTTAATATGTTTATTACTATTACTAATTTAATTGGTAAACAAATTGTTATTATGAAGAAAAATGCGACATTCATGAAATTGCTTTCCGTGTACCTTCCAATTTGCTTCCAGTCATATTAATAATGTGAAAAATAATGTTATTTACGTCTAAGATTGAAAATAAATTTAATAACTGTCGCTTCGTGATTGAAAACAGCTCCATTCAAGAGAATAATAAAAATAATGATGTGAATCTAAGGGTTTAGACAGACGAGCGGTTATATGGGGTTTAAAGAATTTATTTACTCAAAAGAATTACGTAGGTATTCGCTTAAGTGAGTCTATGCATAAATAATACACTTTATAAATAAATCGGTGAGAGTAGGCAGGTATCACAAAACTCATATACACCAAGCGCGCCAAACTGAGCTGCCAGCGACCAAACTGCGTAGCGAGTTGATAAATTGTTAAGTAAGATACGTAAACAATACGAAAACACGTTCAAAAGATTAGCGTTCGCTGGATGCAGCAGACTCTCAGGCTAGATACGTTGTAGACAAGACATTTCACTAGAATTTGTTTATTATATAATTATAATAATACCGAACGATAGCTCGCGAGCATGGTCGGCGACAGTCGCGAATATTTTGTAGAAAGTAGTGTTTATTCATGAACTGAACCAGCTTCAAAAATTTGCCGGTGGTTAAATAAATAGGTGTTTATTGCTGTTCGTTAGTCTCTTTAATTTGAGAACAGCTGAACTGATGAAGCATATTTTTTCCTTAACATATTTCTAATAGTCTAAAAAGGTTATATGATTTAAAAAAATCAATAATATTCAGTGAATATGCTGATGTTTTAAGCTGCAGTTTCTTGAGAGCAGATTGGAAATGATACCTTGATGTTTAGAGATATCTTTTATGAAATACAATAGTTTTCTATCAGCGAGGACATGTAATGGACTCTCTGTGTTAATATAGTTATGCATGTAAATTAGAATAGTTGTTAGACTTCCTAATAAAATGAAAATGTATGGAAAAGAATAAAAGAAACGGTAACTTGATCAGGCGGAACCAAGCTTACCGGGTCAGCTTTTAAATAATAAAATATAGAGGGACATAATATACACAGAGCCCACAAGTTTTAAAACTTGTGATAAGGAAAACTTTTTTGTTCTTTGATTCAATTCAGTTCAAATATATCTTTATTATATACCCAACGTTATGTGGCTTAAATAATGACGATGATTATATCTTTATTATCATAGGATATTTATAATATCTCATAATAATCGTTACTATGTTTTGTTACACAATTGTTTACGGCCGCTTCTAAACCGCTAGTGCAAAAGAAGCGGCAACTAACTGCACTGCAGCATGTTTACCATAAGACGTCAACTCGCAATTAAATTTGAAGTTTATATGACGACAGAACGTAGATATAAGATATTTTTTAAAAACTATATCCATGCGACAGGAGTCCCGTACGCCTTGTCGAAAATCACTTGGCCGGATCACCAGTGGCCGAATGAATTCTTGATCTTTTTTCATTTTAACGAATGAACTCTAGACCGCGGCACGTTTGGACGAATTAACGTTTGATATTATTTTATTTGACAGAAAAAACTCAAGATCGAATCACAACTATCGAAAGCACGTTTTCCGAAAACATATTCATACAAACAAACAAACCTACTTACATACATACATAGTATGTATTACATCATAGGTACATACGTGCATACATGCTCTGCCGTAGTCGGGTAAAATAATAACAAGTTAATTTGACAGACAAATAAACTTTTATGCGTAACCCAAATAACAACTTTTGAATTGCTGAACCGATTTTTATTAAAAGACCGATTTCTTAAGCTATAAATTTAACCCTTTCATTTGATACGGACTCTGGCATATTTGCTTTTTTTAAGTTGCTTATCCCCTTTTTTTCACTGCCAATAAATTTTATATACACGGTGATTTTTCATGGGCAACGTTAGTAAGACCTAATTAGCTAATCAAAATAAAAATTTTGAAACAAAAAATTTAATCTAAAACTCGAAAGTAAAATTGTAAGATCAATTAGTAGTAGTAGTAAAGTAAAATTGTAAGTCTCTGGTCAACTCTAGCTTTGGTAGTACAGAGAGGGCAGAGAGCAGTGGAGACAAAAGGACCTGATGATGATGTTGATAATGATGATTGAAATACGATAAATTGTTATAAAATAATAAAGAAATACTTTAACATAATTATTATATTTACATTGATTCACACGATTTAATAGTTTCTCAGTACTACTTAACTACTAAAAGAAAGAATCCAAAAGCTTTTAGTATAAAATGCACTTTAGAAGTTAGTAAGTACAATAATATCAGTAATTATTCTTAATTCTCTAAGACCCAAAATGTCCAAAACTTTGATCATTAATCAGTAATAACTATTAGGCCATTAAGACTTTTATCTTTTATAAAGAATAAACGATGCTTTGAAAGATAAAATATTACATGGTAAAATTGCAATGTTAAAACGATAAAAAACAAGCCTTTGTGCGCGACTTTCTTCCTTTTTTTTAAGTTCACTTCTTGTTTGATGAAGCCAAAATCAAAGTCAAATATAAAAATAATTTATTTTATATTTTTTGCCAGAAAATAATTCTCAGCATAGGAAACATTGAGAACAGTTATTGGGTATTATTTTTCAATTTACCGGTATTTTTTATCATTGTTTTACAAATGAAATACTTATAAAAAGAAACAGGACAGTTAATAACTTTTGTTTTAGAGGTGGGTCTTTTCATTGTTCCTAAAGGAGAAATCAAAAAGGAATGTGTCAAGAATTTGAAAATGGAATTTGAAAACAATATTCGAAATTTCAAATTAAATTTCGTTTAATTAAAGGCGAACAGGATGAGATAAGGTATCATGCAGCATCGTTATATTATCTTGTTTGCCATTTTTAACCTCCAACGAAAAAGAGGGGTGCATATCTTCAAAATTTAAATGATCACTAATTAATACCTTTACTGGCACTTTCACACGTCATTATGTATAATTTACATTACGTGTAGTATATATTAAAATTTTATTTATTTTTTAAAAGGTTCCGATACTAGCACTTCGCAACGAGCACTGCTGAGAAAAAACGCCTAAACTAATTTTCACAGTATCCGTGTCCGTGTAAAATCGTAAGTCCGTAAAATCTCGTAGCGTTAAGTCCGCCAATTGTAAACAATTTTAATTGTGGATGAATAAAGTTTTAATAAATAAAAGTAGCGCCTAAACAAAGGGCCGATTTTGATGCGATAAAATATTTAGCAACTATGTAGATGTTATCAATCCGCTGCCGAGCTTGTAAGAATATTTACGAGCTATTAACCACAATGTAGCTCGTTTTAGAGCCGTGTTTCAGGCTTTCAGGGCTTGTTGAAGAGCGACCTAGTAAAATCTACATGAATGCTTTACTGCTCTATCAAACGTTTTTATAGAGGCAAGTTTATGTTTCCAATGGTCCAAATGAGTAAAGTTTAATAATTTTAACAAATTTATTTGCTAGGCTAATATAAAAAAACTGACTTTCAAGCGTCCATAAATTTTGAACCTCTGAATCGACTTCCATCAAACATAGTTAAGAACCACTGCAAAAATCTTTCTTTCACGTTAATAAAGCCGCATCAAAATCGGTCCATGCGTTCGAGAGCTACGATGCCACATGGTAGACACTCAGCCAGGCAAACGCAGACATTGGCGTCAAAACTATAAATATAACATCCCTCTTTTTTGCCGGGGGTTATATATACAAAAAGACTATCAGACTATCAAGATTATGTGAGTAACCCTTTCAGTGCCGGTTTATTTACTGTTTATTAAATGGATAATAATTATTTTGCGACTTTGTTGCGGTTTTCAAAAGACATGACTTGCAATATATATATATATAATATCAACCCTTAGCCTAGACAGAGTTAGACTTTTTCATACAAACGTATATTATAGTAATATAACTTCAAAGACATTTGCACATATCTAGGTATAAATCTGGTTTTACTGTCAAAATGTGGACTTGAAAGAGAATATAGGTAGTTTATAGGTATATCATTACTGACCATCAGTATGGGAAACTTCTACACCATTTATATGCTTAGACGTATGCAATTTATTTGAAATTACAAAATTTTACCGAAATCTGACATGTAGTTTTAAAATAAAGCCTAGACTATGGTTGTATGAAAATTTCTATGGTAGGGGAAGTTCTAGGCACCAAAAAACTTGGTAATTACCTACTTATTTCCTCGTTTTCATGGATCAAAGCCGTAGCAAGTGTAGTCAGTGGAGCGGTTTTACATACGTAATGCCGAACATATCGTTTAAGCGAGCGCAATTTATTCAGCTTAGCATAAACTTTTTTTGGAACGAAGTTCCTTATCGCGCGTTGCAAAAGAAGGCTAGACGGAAAAAATTAAGACCAAAAGTTGTAACGACACTTTTTGCTATAGTTGTAAGCCGTGCGGCGTGCACATGTTTCTCTGTCTCTCTCTCTCCTAATTAATCGAAAGGAACTTCGTTCCATCCGGGTGTCCCTTGACACCTCTCAAGTTTTTTTTCTCCTTATTGAAACAAAAACAGTTTTTACAGAAAATGTCTTACTAACTAAAATAGATACATTATGCAGACTTGAAAGAGTTGTGACAAGAAAGAGAAATAATTGGGTATTTTCCTACGCCAAAAATAAATTATTTTGTACTGATAACAAAATAAAACGTCGCAAAATAATGTCACTTGTCTTTGAACATAACCATTTTAACGTGATTTTAAATTTATTTATGCAGAAAGACTGATAATAAGAGCGCAATTTGACTCCATAAAACTATGACGTCATCTGCCTGTATTTCATACAAAATCCCTTAGAAACTGTTTGTTTTGACGTTTAGAAAAAAGGATCTGATTTGACTTGTTGGAATATAGCGTATTATGTTTATAAGGCGATGGGCAGGCATGCCATAGTGATGGAATTAAACGTGGATGGGACGTACCCGTAAGAAATCGAACCACGGGCTATACAAGATCACTATAGTATAATGACATTAAAATAACAGACAAAGATTTTTTGTGTGGGGCAATTTGTATGGAACTATTTATTTTTATTTATTTATTTCTCAAACTTACATCTATTTTACAATTATTTTATTTTTCCAAACTGCCAGGCAGTTTATCGGCAAGGTGTTTTTATCAGTCAATTATTTTTTACTGTTATTTTATTATCATTATACTATAGTGTTCTGGTTCGATTTATTACGGGTATGTCCCTTCCACTTAGTATATTATTGTCTTTTTTCTTTTTCTTTTAAACGACAAATGTCGGCGAGCGTCGCGCGGCCCTCGGCGACCGTCGCGCGACGGTTCGTGACGGCAGTGACAGACAGCGACGACGATCGCCGACTGTCACCTGCCGTCGCTAAATAAAAAGAAGCATTCTCAGATGGCGACCAAGCACTGACAAGTAAAAGACCCACAAGGTAGACAGACCACCTGATCAAGATTGCTGGAACGCTGGATGCAAGTCGCCGCAGGTAACTTTGGAAATCCTCGGGAGAGGCCAACCTCCAGCAATGGACGTTATGCGGCTAAAATGATGATAATTAGAAGATAAGTCGAAAAACACTCAATAAGAGAAATCTAATAATGTTGCTATGGAAATAACTATGTTTTTAATAGTACTGTAGTGTTTCTTATGGCTTACATGCCGAAAAATTCTAGTCTAAAGTCAAAAAATCATTTATTTATCTTTAGATACTTTGGATATTTGTATCACTTGATAATTTTTATTTTGGTGATAATTATCAAGTGATATGTCTGATGGAGTCAGATGGAGTTAATCTAACAACAGCTTGTGTGGCTGTGGGGTCACTCAGTCCATGGACCTTATGCCATGTTCCAACTGCCCGACCCCCTGCATAAATGCAGATCTCCATTGAGGTGAACGACAGAGTGGTAACGGTGTGTCCAAATTTAGGTCTAGACAAATTTAATTTTAACTATTTTCGACTCAATAGGAAGATTTGGGGCTTCGCTGGAGTTAACTTTCCTAATTGTTTTAATGAAGAAGTCACCATAAATCAAATTTTGATTCAGAGTTGTAGTTAATTCTGCAATATTCGGGATCATAATTGGAGTTCGCGAGAACTCTGTCCGGAACAGATGAAGGGCATTTGATCGGAGCTAAGATTATTTGGTGGACCTCTAGGGAGCTGCCTGGCAGGAATAATGTTGTAAGTACTTTGCTGTGAATATTTCGGCGGGAATACGGATTACTAGCGCTCTGGCAAGTATAGAGCGATGCCTAACGCCATGTCATACTACAGTCGTTTCATACTTTACTATAGTCATATCATACTATAGTATGTATGCAGTATATACTTTCCATTATATATAATTTTTCAAAACTGAAAACCGACTTCACCTCCAAACTACACAACCGATTTTGATAAAATTTCTATAGGACTACCTCGCAACTATAATTTACATAAATACCTCCTCCTTTTTTGGAAGTCGGTTTAATATCGCAAAGAAAATCTAAAGCTCAGTCCGAAAACACTGCCGTCGTTTCACTTAGATCGATCGGTATTCAGTTATTCTAACTAATCCTACTAATATTATATTAATGCGAAAGTAAGTTTGTATGTTTGTTACCACTTCACGCTTCTACCACTGAATCTATTTAGATGAAATTTAATACGGATATAGTTTAACACCCAGGGAAGGACATGGGATAGTTTTTATCCCGAAATTCCCACTGGGAGCCTACGGGCACAGCTACTATTATAAATGCGAAAGTGAGTTTGTTTATTTGTTTGTTGCCTCTTCACGCTGAACCGATTTGGATGCAATTTGGTATGGATATAGTTTAAGACTCGGGAAAGGTCATAGGTTACTCTTTATCCCAAAATTATATATAAATAAGAGCGAAGCCCGCGGGCACAGCTAATATAGATATAATCTAGTAAAATATATCTGGCTTGTTATTCTTGTTTATCTATTCCCGATCGGGCACGTTTCCAATCAGTCATTAACAATATTTGTCCAGTATTGAGCCGATCACTATGAGGGGATTATCTTATATCCATCCATCATATACATAAGGTGAATATACTAAAACAATTTATTGGGTACAATCACGAACTAAAAGGACTAACATAACTTTTTAAGTACCCAATAAAAGCTTTTGAAACTTAATGCAGTTGTTTCTAAGTTATTTTCACGTGTTTACTTTGGGCTTAGGCACTTTGAGAATTACTTTAGTACATACATATACTTACAGATTATCTTCTTACTTACTCGTATGGTGTATAATACATTTGAAACATATTATGTACTTACAATTAATACAATTAAGTTTTTAAGAACCCCCGACACAACTATTGCTGCGATCTGTTTCACGTCAGCTTCCCAACAAAACAAAAACGCATCTTAACCTTTCTTTTTCGTTTAGGAGCTACGATGCCAATCAAAGTCGAAAGTCAATTTCTATATTCAATGTAGGATAAACCTCTTTTATTGAAGGATTTTTTAAAAAATATTATTTTAATGCTAAAGCGAAAAACTACTAGCGTTTCGAACGACCACTGCTGGGAAGATTACGCCGAAAGAAACCCAGTTCAGTATTGGTCCCTACCCAGCCTGGTGGGCTATGTTACAATTACAATTCAGATTTACACTTAAGCTATACATATTATTATTATTTTATTATTATTATTTGTTTAGTTTAATTTAGTTTTTAATTTACATGTTAACTGAAAAATATTGTATCTTACTACCTTTTCTATGTTTTGAAATAAATATATAAATTTACACATAAAAAAAGCTATACATATATTATACAATTACAACTATTTCCTAGAATTTTGCTCAGTTGATAATAAATAGTCATTTACATATCACAATGTTTCTTATATGAATGTATATTCTGACGCACGTACATAATGTTTGCAAAATCGGACACGTCACACTGAAACTACCTTTATTGGATTAGTCCGGGGTTAAAAATACTACAAAATTTAAACATATTACAAAGACCTTACATTCTTTTTTTTCGTTAGCTTGATAGGTCCCATCGTTGGGCAAAAGCCTCCCTTCTTCGTTTCTATCTATCGCTGTCCCTAGACGTGATCTGCCATTATTTTTCAAACTGTGTTAGGTCGTCCGCCTCTTTTTTATTCACTTTAATAAGACGCGCTAGCGAAGTTCTCTGTTACTAGTCTATTTGAATCAGGTATCTGATCTAAACTCCATTGAACTCTTGATAAGTACATATCTATTCATAGTTTAGGTAATCGTTTTAGATCATTCAACAAAAGTTAATAGGCTGAAGGAGGACAGGAGAAGATGAAATAAGAAGGTAGCTTAAGGGTTATGGAAAAGAAAAACTTTACCTACGTTTGTTGCCGCTTCTTCTTTACTTGTGCTTAGAAAGTGGTAATAAACTAGCTTTATGTAAATAATCTGACGTCAACAACTACCTATTGTAAAATCTAAAGAAAAATTAAATTGACAATCCGCCGTGTGGTTTCCGGCAGAGTATAAAAGGAACACTTCAATCCTCCTGTGGATGTCGTAGAGGGCAACTTAGGAAATACAAGCTAAACAAAGCTTATAAATATCAAGTGAGGAGGTGAAGCCAGTGAGGAGAGTGTAGACCAACTCCTCTGGCTGCTCTGGCCAAGTATGGCTCTCATAGTATAGAGAGGGTTGTGCACTGCAGCGGAGACAAAAATACCTAATGATGATGATGGTGACAAATATCCAAAGATAGATAAACATTGTTTGACTTTGACTTTAAAGTTGACGCTACCAACAGGAGTCACGACAGGAAAGCAAAGAAATTGGTGTTAGCTTAAATGTTTAATTAATCTTTATTATGTTTACGTTAGGTGCATTTGTAATCTTGCTGTGTGCTGTGCGTATGTTTTGGGCTACAGTCTAGTCTATCAATAAGTATTATTAGTATTTATATTTGTTTATGTAAATGATTGTAACCTGTTTTACGTACCTAAATAAATAAAATAAAAATTCTACGGCGACAATTCGGTATTGATTGCCGAAAATGGAGTCGTAGTAAGAAAGGTCACCAAGTTTAAAGTTTAAGTAAACATTTACTTAGATCAAACAATATTGGTTTATGACATCGAGATTTGAATTTAGCATTCAAACAAAACACGTCCAAACAGTTGACAGCATCTAGATGGATTTCAGTCCACGACGTTTAATTAACTCCGTACAAATTGTGCAAATGGAGGCGACCAAACAATCGGTGTTGGGAACAATCGCTATTGCTTCTATTCTACGGTGACAGTCGACTAGTGGTATTGAGGCGGGGTGCTACTGGAAGGTTTGAAACTCGATAGTTTCAAACATTCCAGTAGCACCCCGCCTCAAGTGGCTTTAAATATATGTACGGACTGGATATTACCCGTTTTGTATTATATCATCATCATCTGCCTTACCTTATCCCATAATCTGGGGTTCGGCGCAGTATGTCTTCTCTTTCCACTGTCCTCTTTTTTCCGTCATACTAACATCTACTCCTATTACCGCCATATCCTGCTTTACGCATTTCATCCACCTCTTTTTTGGTCTTCCCTTTCCCCTATTTCCACTTATCTTCATGTCTTAAGTTCTTTTTGTTACGTGTTGATCTTCTCTTCTCATTACATGTCTAAACCAAGACAACCGAGTGCTTCTTACTTTCTCGTTTATTGGTGCTACCTTTGTTTTGTATTATGTATGTTTATGCAAAATGGATTCTGTAAAAACAGGTGATGGGTTCAGGTAGAGAAGCCTATACCTACATCACAAGCTCTACACGCTACAGAGACGGGTATCATATGATAAATCTATTTGTTACCTCCAAGCCCAGAGCTTGCACTTCGGGTTTTTCTTCTTCAATTCATCATCATCATCATAATGTCTTTTTGTCTCCACTGCAGGAGCACGACCCTCTCTGTACTACCAGAGCCATACTTGGCCAAAGCAGCCAGAGGACTTGGCCTACACTCTCCTCGCTGGTCAGACGGGGTGGAGTGTTTGTAAGCTTTGTTTAACTTGTATTTAACAAGTCGCCTTCTACGACATCGACGGGAGGACTTAAAGTGGCACTATTACACTCTGTCGGAAACCACACAATATTGATTATTGAATTAGAATAGGCATTTTATAGATGCCGAAGTCAAATAACCACACAGTTCTAATGATTTGGCTGTAGTTTTACGCAGTGCCATGCCCAGTTTGCACAGGCGCAGTCATGTTGTACCAAAACGATATTAGGATTTTTATTATACTTAATTTTAAATTGCAACATTCTCTAGATACTTTAATTGGTGAAAACCAAGTGAAAACCGTTGTATTTGGTTTGACAGTAAATAAATCAAATGTTCGCAACGGGCGCTCAGTCAGGCTGCCTACCTGACATTACCTTTAAAATCCCGTGGGAATACATAGGTACATTCGTTACATATTATATAAAATATCAAGATGTTAAACACTTTTTTATTCTGCCACGCCCACTTAACTCGCTGACAGTGACACCCCACCATTCTGTGTCAATTTGCATAATCCCGAAACCTATTCTCGTTCGCATCAAGAAGACGATGATATTATTTTTATTGTAACTTATATCTTCTCTTTATATTGCGCACACGATAAAAGGGAAATAGACTTTTATGAATATTGTTTTAGGCACATTTGTATTTATATAAAGCGTTATCCTCAAAAGATTTTGTAGCCCTTAACGATGGACTGGAATAAAAGTTTAAGATGGAAATCCAAATAAATGTTTATATACCAACCATTATACCTATCCAACCCGTCTGGCAAACGAGAAGAGAGTAGGCCAAGTCCTCTGGCTGGTCTATCCAAGTATGGCTCTATAATAGTACAGAGAGTGTTCAAACGCCTGACGGAATTTGAATAGCACTTACGCACATTTTCTCATTTTGCTATTTTTTATCTGTGTCAAAACTTCTGCTAATACAAAGCACATACAAACAGCGTCTCCAGTTTTTAATTTATAAAATCCCAGAAAAATCATAAAACCCCTCAACATTTGGTCCTAGACCGAAGCCGGATATGTAACTGAGAGAACCAGATAATATTTCAAGAAATATTCTCAGTAAAATTGGAGAAATCGACGTGTTGAAAAATCCCGCCAAAAAGCCCGCCAATTTTCATACTGCATGGAGTGACAATTTATGTGGTGTAAAACTTTATATATAAAAATAGGTATATAACCCAACACTCCAAGGTAATTTATTTGAGCAGGTTAGTAAAAAATATTATTTACAATATTTGATTAGGCCTACTTAATTTTATTTGTATAGATAGGTACCCATTGCATTGTGAACAATCAACACTTATTGTAAAGTAATAAATACATATATTTCGTAAGGATTAAGTCTAAATCGTACTTAATGTAAGTATAGTATGCATCAGTGCAACATTATTTAGCTTAATTCATAATAAAAAGTGCGAATGTGTGTTATTGTTCATGTTAGGTAATTAACTGATAACATGCGTAGGTACCTACTTGTGTAGCATCTTGTTGCATTTATTATAGGCCTATTTTATCAATAATTTTCGAAGCGTCGAGTTATTAGCTGTTTGTAATAAAATTGTTATCACTTATTTTTGCCATTAACCGTATCTATAGGTAAGACATAACTTTTACGTACATTGATTTCATACAAGGTAATTCCCTCATGTACTATGGTTTATGTATGAAACTTTATTTAATATATTAGGTGCATTGTTTTGTAGTGCTTACCTAGTACATAATTCATAGGTTAAATAAATAGGATTTAAGTTAGGAATACCTAGTTAGTAAGTACATATAAAGAGTAGGTAGGTAATATTTACGTTTTGAGTTGTATAAGTACTTACATTCTAAGGTTGACAACACTCGATTTCCAATATGTCTGACGAAAAGGATCTGGTAAGGAAGCGAGCTAGCTTCAAAGGGCGTTTAACTTCTTTTATCAAATATTTGGACATGCTCAGTGGCATGACTATAGATGAGTCTATTACCAGAGAGTTACAGTTGCGTGTGGGAAAAATGGAGTCGTTATATGAGCAATACGATGAGGTGCAGTTGCAAATGGAATGTGTAGCTGAAAATACTGAAGAACAGCATTCAGAGCGTCAGGAATTCGAGGCTAGATATTTTAAAGCTATAGCTTGTGCTCAGGGTTTTTTGCAAGTCTCAAAACCAAACTCAATGCCGTTGCTGGGTGCAGGTAGTGAGAATGGTTCTCATGCAAATCGTCGTCTTGTGAGGTTACCTACCATTCAGCTGCCCAAATTCAGTGGATCTTACGATAATTACTTAGAATTTCGTGACACATTTACTAGCCTTATACACAATAACGATGACATTGATGAAATAAATAAATTTCATTATTTACGAACGTCTCTGGAAGGGTCCGCCGCTGTGGTGATCCAGTCAGTACAATTTTCGGCTAGCAATTATTCGATAGCATGGAAACTCTTGTGCGATAGGTTTGACAACAAGCGATTATTGATACAAAACCATGTCTCAGCTTTATTCAATATCGAACCAATCACAAAAGAGTCATCTGCTATATTGAAACGTCTGATTGACCAAGTAAACAAAAACTTACGGGCACTCGAGTCTATGAATGAACCTGTTAAGCAGTGGGACACTTTGTTAATTTATATTATTACGCAAAAATTAGATCAAAAGACGTACAGAGAATGGGAAGAATTCAAGGGGCGTATGGATCAAAATAATCCAATCACATTTGACGATTTTTTAACATTTCTTCGCAATCGCGCTGACTTAATTGAAACATTAGAGTTGTCACGCGGTAACCATTCAAGTAACAAGTCTACGGTTAAATTTAAGTCTATGGTGTCAGTGCCAGGTAGCTCTAATCAGCAGTCAAGCACGGAATCGCCTCAAAAACCTTGTCCTAAGTGCAAAGCTAATCATAATTTAGCTAATTGTTCTCAGTTTCTTGCGTTAACTGCTGAAGCTCGAATGGAGTTGTTACCTACTTATAAAATATGTTTTAATTGTTTCCGGACAGGTCACTTTGCAAACTCGTGCAAAAAACCAGGTTGTAAAGTGTGTAAACGACGGCATAACACACTTATTCACGTCGGTAATATAGGTCAGCAGGCACGACAGGAAAATATTATTTCATCTGAGACAGCTCCCTCAGTTTCTTCATCGTCCGTCTGTCCATCAAAGCCTACGTCTACTAGTACTAACAATGTTGCGTTGTCAGCGAATGTTTACAATCATAATCAGTGTAATGTACTTCTGTCCACCGCGTTAATTAAATTATATGACAACAGAAATCGGGTGCATATTGTCCGAGCGGTGTTAGACAGCGGAAGTACGTCTAGTATCATGACGGAAAGACTGTGTCAGCAGTTGAACTTAGAGACTCGTCAAGTGAATCGATCAATCCTTGGCATCAACAATGCTGTCTCAAGTGTGAGTAAAACGTGTCATGTAAACATGACGTCATTAGATGATAGTTTCTCTTCAGAACTTCATTGCTTCGTTTTACCAATGATAACTAGTGGCACGCCATGTCATGAAATTAATATTTCTAACTTTGAAATTCCGCCTAATATTTGTATGGCTGACCCTATGTGGTACAAACCAGCTGAAGTTGATATTTTAATTGGTTGTGATCTATTTTGGGATTTATTAGGTTCACAACAGCTAAGGCTAGGTAAGGGCATGCCAGTTATATGTGAAATAAAATTAGGTTGGGTAATTTCTGGTCCCATTTTTGGTAAGCATATCACTAATCGTATGCAAACGTGTCATATAAAGTGTAACTTTAGTCACGTTGATTCAGAATCAACTCAGTCTCTAGTAGACATTCAAAATGATTTGACACGTTTTTGGCAGTTAGAGGAGGTATGTGCAAAATTACCTAATTATTCACGTGAAGAACGCTTGTGTGAGGAACACTTTGTTAAAAATACCTCTCGTCTTGAAGACGGTCGTTTTTGCGTTCGTGTACCCTTAAAAGAAAGTCCTACTTTATTAGGGGATTCACATTCAAGAGCTAAGCATTGTTTAATTTCCTTAGAGCGTAGATTGAAAGACAAACCTGAATTGAGTCGTATGTACTATGATTTCATGTCAGAATATGCAAGAATGGGCCATATGTCTGAGAGTAAAGCCGATGAGTTAAAATCGAATGGTTATGTCATTCCTCATCATGGGGTATTGCGTGAGCAGAGTACTACGACAAAGCTCCGCGTGGTATTTAATGCCAGTTCACCCTCATCATCAGGCGTAAGTTTTAATAACATTCAAATGGTTGGTCCAACTGTACAAGACGATCTGCTGGCAATCTTGCTGCGATTCAGACAGCATAAGTATGTTTTGTCAGCAGACGTAGAAAAAATGTACCGGCAAATCGTCGTCCATCCTTCTGACAGGCATTTGCAACTAATACTGTGGCGCGACGATCCAGGTGAGCCAATTAAAACATTCACTTTAAACACCGTAACATACGGTACGTCTAGCGCTCCATTTTTGGCAACCCGTTGCCTTAAACAGTTAGGTCTTGAATGTGAAAATGATAAAATTGCTGAAGTCATCAAACATGACATGTATGTTGATGATCTACTTACAGGAGGTGACATATTTATTGAAGTTCAAAACATTAAAAGGGAAGTTACTGATGTGCTTGCTTCTGCTGGTATGCCACTTAGAAAATGGAGGTCAAATGAGCCTAAACTGCTATCTCAAAATAGTCAGACGACATCACTTGATTTAAATATTGGCAGTGACAATCCAGGAAAAATACTAGGTTTATGTTGGCATGCTAGCACTGACGAACTTCGCTTTCCTGTAAGTGCTTTAGCTTCTAAATGCAATACGAAGCGTGAAATCCTCTCGGTCATTGCGCGAATCTTTGACCCCATGGGACTCTTATCTCCATGCGTAATTAACATGAAGATTCTGTTACAAAGCCTCTGGCTTAAAAAGCTGTCATGGGATGAGCCATTGCCGCATGACATCGATAGGCGCTGGACTGAAATTCGTGATACATTACATCTTTTAAATGACATTCGCATTCCACGTCATGTTGTTTGCGATTCGTATCAGTCGTTGGAGTTACACGTCTTTACTGACGCATCAGAACGTGCATACGGCGCATGCATATACATGCGCAGCGTCAATAGTAAAGGTGAGACCTTTGTTCGATTGCTAATGGCAAAGAGTCGTGTGGCGCCCGTCAAACATACAACAATTCCTCGTTTGGAATTATGTGGCGCGTTGATTGGAACTCGGATTTATGAAAAGGTAGTCGATTCGCTTCGGCTCAAGGTCAATCAAGTCTGGTTTTGGACTGACTCCACAATAGTTCTGGGTTGGTTACACATGCATCCTTCTAGACTTCAGCCCTTTGTGCGTAATCGCGTCGCTGAAATCCAAGAAACGACAAGCAACTGTAATTGGAGACACGTTCCAACTGATAAAAACCCTGCAGACTCGTTGTCTCGTGGTGTAGATACTAGCCATCTACAAGATTTAGAACTGTGGTGGTCAGGTCCCAATTTCCTCCGTCTTGACTGTTCTAAATGGCCTTCTCAGCCCAACGAATACAAGGAAACGTTACCCGAGATTAAACCAGACGTATCTTTGACGTCTGTTATCGACAACGCAAGTCACAATAAGTTCATTGACTATAGTCGTTTTTCAAATTATTCAAGGCTTGTTCGATCCGTAGCTTATGCTTTGAGATTTATTCAGGCATGTAAAAAACAAAAAGTAGCGTCAAACTTCTTAGAAGAAGAAGAATTACGGAGGGCTTTAAATTTAATTATTTCAGTTTCTCAAAGTGAATCATTTCCCGAATACCATTTACTTTTAAGTAAGCATAGTTTGCCTAAGAAAAGTCAGCTATTAAAATTCAATGTTTACTTAGATGAGAACAATATCATGCGTGTTGGTGGTCGCATCGACAACTCTAAATTTTCAGAAGGGAAAAAGCATCCTATTATTTTACAGTCCACACATCAGTTTACAAAATTATTATTTAAATTTGAACATAATAGATTGTTGCATGCTGGTCCTCAATTATTGTTAGCGTCTATAAGGGAAATGTACTCGCCTATTGGTGGTAGAAATTTAGCGAAGGCCAGTTACCACAATTGTGTCGTTTGCACTCGTATGAAAGGTAAGATTATTACACCTTTAATGGGAAATTTGCCACGTCAGCGACTTCTTCCAGACGGCTATCCATTTGAAAGTGTTGGGGTGGACTACGCAGGTCCTCTTTTATGTGCTAGTCGTCAAGGTCGTGGTTGTAGGCTAGTAAAAGTGTATATCGCACTATTCGTTTGTTTTACTACCAAGGCCATTCATTTAGAGCTGGTTGGTGACCTCACAAGTACCAATTTTTTACTCGCTTTACGTCGATTTATGTCGCGTAGAGGAAAACCAACTGACATTTATTCAGATAATGGCACCTCATTCGTTGGTGCCTATAATGAGATCTCCAAATTCCTGAAGGGCAACTGTAATTCTTTGGGTGAAAACGCAGCCGCTGAAGGCTGTCGATTTCATTTTATACCTGGGGGAGCTCCACATGTCGGAGGATTATGGGAATCGAGTGTTAAGTCGACGAAATTCCATTTAAACAGAGTGTTGGGCAATTGTAAATTAACTTACGAAGAACTTAACACCACGCTTACTCAAATAGAAGCAGTTTTAAACTCGAGACCCATTACACCCCTTTCGTCGGATCCAGCGGACCTTTCTCCATTGACTCCAGGTCATTTTCTCATCGGGCGGCCTTTAACATCCTTACCACAACAAGATTACCAGACTCAGTCCATTGATCATTTAACAAGATTTCAACGCATTGAACAACTACGCCAGCACTTTTGGACGCGATGGAGTAAAGAATACATCGCTGAGCTTCAACAGCGTATAAAGTGGCGTACCAACAAGGATGATTTGAAACTGAACACTATGGTTGTGGTGAAGGAGGATAACCTTCCGCCGCTAAAATGGAGGTTAGGAAGAGTTGTGGCAGTTCATCCTGGACTTGATGGCATCGCCCGTGTCGCCGATATCAAGACATCGACTGGTGTGATCCGAAGAGCATTTAGCAAGATATGCCCGTTGCCGGTATCTTCAATTTCGGTTGAAAGCTAACCTTCAAGCTTTCAACGCCCGGGGGCATGTTCAAACGCCTGACGGAATTTGAATAGCACTTACGCACATTTTCTCATTTTGCTATTTTTTATCTGTGTCAAAACTTCTGCTAATACAAAGCACATACAAACAGCGTCTCCAGTTTTTAATTTATAAAATCCCAGAAAAATCATAAAACCCCTCAACAGAGAGGGTCGTGCTCCTGCAGTGGAAACTAAAAGACCTGATGATGATGATGATGATGATGATGATACCAACCATTCAAATTATTTTTAACCCCGGAAAAAAAGAGGGGTGTTATAAGTTAGTATGTCTGTCTGTGAAATTGTAGCTCTCGAACGGTTGGACCGATTTCGACGGTTTTTTACATGAAAGCAAGTTCCTTTGCGGTGTTACTTAGCTAAGTTTGATGAGAATCGGTTCAGCCGTTTGAAGTTATTGTACATTAACGCTTGAAAATTGGAGTTTTTATTAATTTATCTAGCAAATAATAGATGGCGTTATGGATATATCAATTGGAATATATATTTCCGCTACTCATCACCAGATGGGGTTCTTAAAAGTTGCTTTTTTTTATTTGCCTGGCAAATTAACTTGTAAATAATGTACCCTTTGACTACAGGCCACAAAATCATTATTACTTTTTTAAGTTATTATTAAAAAAATAACATAAAACATTAAAGCTTAAAGTGCTCTTCAAGACGAATCAAACGAGTCCAAACTCAATGGGATTGCGTCGTTTAATTACAAAGTTCTTATAGCCACCTTCCGGCTCCATCATCATGTTAGCTCCATGTTATCATAATATTGCATTGTCACGCGATATACGTATGCCTGCAAAATTTCAGCTCAATCGAAAACCGGAAAGTGGGTCAAATTTCACTACAAAATTTGCTTACAGACAGACAAATCGGGAGATTTAGGTCACTTTGACCGGTGAAATTAAGCAAAAGGTTGTGAAAAATATAACCGGCCAAGTGCGAGTTGAATTCGTGTTGAGAGGGTTGCATACAATGCCAAAGTCCATCACATTTGAAATCCTTACTAATAGCGCTATCTAGTGGTGTTTAAGTAAACTATTTAATAAAAGTTCATGTTTTCAATTTTTTGTACGGAACCCTTAAAACCAAATACTAATTGTCAGAAAAACAAACACTTAATTAAGGGCACTTGGATTTTTGAGTCTAATCTAACGATACCTTAAACGTTGCAATCCATCCATTTAATTTACAATATACGCAATTAATTAACACTATTTATGGAATTATGTTTCCCAGATGACATTTATTTTGTCCACTGGTCATTACTACTATAGATACTCATTTAAGTTCGTTTTACCGAAACATTATTCAGCGAATAATCTACTTAATAACTACTAAACGTAACATTTATTTCCCAGATGACGTTTATCCGATAGTTCATCTAAGATATGCGCGAAACACATAACCCTTCTTGGAAGTCGGGTAAAAGGAGAAGAAGCCAATTTTGGAGTTAGGGACAAGTAGATATAAATTGTGAAGTGACAGCAACAGTAGTTATCAACTAATTTTCATTAACATTAGCCATTTGGCCCTCGGTCCTTTTAAACTGCCAAACTGTTATCTGATTTACATAATAATGATCTGTTAAATTATACTTACAGGGTTCGAGCCCCGGTCAGGGCTAGTTGGCCTTTTTCAAATGTTCTGGGTCTTGGATGTTTATCGTTGAGTTAGTATCCTATAACACAAGTCTCGCACTTACTTTGGGGCTAGTCCAATCAGTGTAATTCGTCCCTGAGAGATATTTATTTATTTATTATTTATTTATTTATACAGGGCCTCACAAATATACTAAAACTATTTCAATGGTGATTTCAGTCCATAATACTAACATCAATATATAAAATATTTTATTTTTGGTTTTTCCATACAATTTGACCGATCAGCTTATCCGAGATTGTATTGAAAGACAAAATTTATTTTACATGTTTCCAATGTTCCTCGGGGTAAGTTGTTCAGTCTCATGGACTAATCGACTCTTACACAGTTTCAGTTTCAGACGTTATGTAAAACCCTAATGAGAATTAATTTTGTAGCACAAAACGATTGACAAAGTTACTTACAGTATACATATCTCCTCTTACTTAATTTATCGGAAACCAAGTTTAAAAAAATAAATAAATTTGATAGGTTTTCGTTCAAAATATTTTATGAAAAGTTTTGTTAGAAATTTATGTGTATAAAAGTGAAGTCGATTCGTTATTTATTTTTAGAGGAGCGACAAAGAAGCACACTTTGTAAAAAAATGCAGACGCATGGGACATGGATTTATTTTGTTACAAAAATAGGTAAGTATCTGTCATAATTTTTATTACAGCAAATTTTGATAACATTTCTATGGGACCACCTCATAAGGACCCTTTTTAACCAAGAAGAATTTTACTAACCGGTCCAGGCGTCTCCGAATAATCGGTGAATACACATAAAAAATGATGGCAAAGAATTAATACCCTTCTCCTTTTTTGGAAGTCGGTTAAAAAGCCGAGAAAGCTACATTTCAAGAAAACGAGTTACCTCTGAGATTTATGTTAAAACAGATTTGGTAAATCCTACTCTGGTATTACTTTTTATCTGAGCTGTCCTTATAAGATGAGTGATGACTAATGGAGATAGCTGGAAAAAGATACGTGACAGTCTAGGCAGACGTGACATACTTTATACCACCTTATATTTGAACGAGATTAAGAGAATTGTGTAGCCTGAGCAACATATAGGCTTTGTTTCATTGAAATCTGTTGTCAGATAAAAAAGTTTAAAGATATAAAAAAAACTGGAACTGGAAAATGGAAAACATGATACAGAACCATAATAGTCCAGCTAAACTATAATAAGAAATATAAAGATGACGTCTTAGCAAAAGTTATTCAACCTGATGAACTTTTATTGTTGAGGTTTAAAACTCGAAGATCTGGAACACCTGATGCAAAAATATAATGGTCCAGCTGCATTAGCAAAAGTTTTTGAGCCTGATGTCCATATTTATATGCCGGAGTCCTAAAGTCCACGCGAACGTAGTCGCAGGCATCAGCTAGTGCTATCTAGTGGTGTTTTAGTGAACTATTTTCCGAAAGTAAACGTTTTTCCTGGAATCTGCAAGCACTGAACTATATTTTGTATTTCTTGAATAAAATCAAAACTATTTATTTATACAACAGTAACAAAAATATAATTGAGATAAACTTATAAAGCTTCGACCCTTATTTAAAAAAAATATTTACTTTGCATATATGTACATGTATTTGGGTCATACAATTACACCATTTTAATAAATATCACCTGATTTCTTCCAATAGATTTGGAGCAAATTTTCTGTGATAGATGGACGGACAGACAGACGCACGAGTGATCCTATAAGGCTCCCGTTTTTTTAAATTTTTTGTACGGAACCTTATAAAGATTGGGACGAATTGATAACTCCCTCCATTCTGGAAGTCGGTTGAAAACCAACATATATGTATATATAGATTTGAAAACGCCATGACTCATTGGTTATTTCTCTCGCAGCCCTCGGTTGAAAACCTTACCTCATTATTGTCCCTCATTTTTATTAGTTGATTTAAATACTTTAATAAAGACCTTTTTTGGTTAAAAATTGGTTTCTTTTACCATATTTTTGCGTATTACAATTTTAAATGAACCTTCGGGATAATTTCCGCGACAGATGCTGGAATGAAGAGAAATGAAGTGTATTTACTCGTAAGTCGAGATCGGATAGAATGGCGATTTTACTTTGTATATCTTTTATTAAATATTTTATATAAAACAGAAAATGAAACTAAAAAATCATCTATTTTTGAATACTGCAAGATATTTTGTTTTTTATTAAATGACGCAGAAATTAGCCTTTAAAATGTTGCTATGGAGAAGAGAGAGTGGAAAATCTCATTATCTCTTTTATACGAAGAGCATGCAAGACTTAAAATAGCAGTGAAGTCAAGTGCGATCCTCTTCATGGTTCCATAGTAAACAAGGAACCCTTATAGTTTCGCCATGTAGACAGACATGGCGAAACTATAAGAAAGAAGTCTGTCTGTCCGTCCGCGGTTTTACTCACAGACTATAAGTACTAGAAATCTGCGATCGTACGTACTGGAGACGTATTTTTGAAATCACTTGTCACATTACGAAGGGTTTGCGCGAGCGTTTCCAAACGGGCGCATTTTTGAATCGGTAGTTTGCGAAGGCTTTGCAACGAGTGGTCTTGACCACTCGTAATTTTGACATTTGTAGCGTAGATATGTCATCGAAGCCAATCATGGTAAATCCGTTCCATTTTACGTTGCTTTTTTATTCATGTTCGAATTTTTAGAAAAGCATAGACAAATTATCGATGTTTTCTGCGTAAAACAATATTGTTTTTCGCTGACACGACGGTTTCAAAAATACGATCA
The DNA here is from genome assembly GCA_963555685.1 of Acrobasis consociella. Classification (NCBI taxonomy): domain Eukaryota; kingdom Metazoa; phylum Arthropoda; class Insecta; order Lepidoptera; family Pyralidae; genus Acrobasis; species Acrobasis consociella. Next base: position 8,486,469 of record OY743127.1, read on the forward strand.
ATTTGTATTTTACGCCAGCGGTGAGTTGAAAAACTACACGTTTTGTGTTTCGCTGAGTCCCTCAATGAAAAATAGCACTCCTGGTCTCCCGCATAGCTGTGAAACCAGCCAATACATAACGGGTGATTTTTTAAGCGTAGTTTTTTTGAAAGTCGATTATAATACTCAAATTTGCATCATATATTCAACATTTTTATTGTAATCGATAAATTGGCGTTTGCCATTTACTTTTTAAAGATAACTTCATGTAAATGTTGTCCACGGCTCTGTTTAAAATGGTCCATTCAGAAGGTCCAATTTTGCATCACTTTGTCGAGTATTCGGCCTGTATTCCAGGAATATCGCGTGTTATGTTATCCTGTAAGGCTTCAATCGTGTTCGGCTTGTCCACATAGACTAACGACTTCACATGACCCCACAAGAAATAATCAAGAGGCGTTAAATCGCATGATCTTGGCGGCCAACTTACAGGGACATTTCGAGAGATAAGCTGCTCACCAAATTTATCCTTCAACATGTCCATTGTTTCACGAGCTGTGTGGCACGTGGCACCGTCTTGATGAAACCACATGTCAATCAAGTTCAACTCAGCAAATTGAGGCAAAAAAAAGTCGCGTGTCATGGCTCGATATCGTTTGCCGTTGACGGTAAAGTTTCTTTCACGGTCGTCTTTAAAGAAAAATGGACCGATGATGCCACCAGCCCATAAATCATATAACGACTGCAATATTCTCTTCGGTACGAGTCGATGGTTTAATGTCCAACAAAGTAAATTTGGTGCGAAATTTGGTGATAACAGTACGAATTGTTGATTCACCAGGTCGCTTATGACGACCATAAAATGGTCGTAATAAACGATGCACATTTTTCACAGAGCCCAAATTTTGCTCGTTTGTAAGTCTTTTCATGATGAAATGGCAGAGTATACTGAACACTTTTCACTTTGAAAGATGAAGTTTGGACGCCATTACCAACCAGTGTTGCCAACCTGAAAAACTTAACTCATAAAAAATCACCCGTTAGAAGAACTGTTTCCATGTAGCGGCTGCAATCTTTTTGCATGTACATGCATTTCCATGAAGAATTAATCATCAGGCAGGCGGCTGGTTGTAAAACTATATTCTAATATATTATTGGTTTCGGATTTCTATTTTATAATCTTCCTTTGAAAAGAAAAAGCCGGAAAGCGCACTCCCAGCTCCAAAACGCTATTATGCAACGTGGAAGGGACATACTTACCCGTAATAAATCGAACCACGGGCTACTATACTAGATCACTATAGTATAATGAAATTAAAATAAAAGTCGATAATTAAAAAAAATTTCATTTCCATTCAAAAGTATTTGTTTGTTTGTTTGTTAAATCTTTATTGTACATAAACACAAGACACAAAAATACAAGTTAGAAGTAGAAAATAGTAAGTAAGTGTGCAGACGCCCGGGCAATTTGTATGGGGATGTCGTTTTTTTGTCTTTGTTTTTGACTGTTAATTACACTATAGTGGTCTAGTTACTATAGCTCGTGGTTCAATTTATAACGGGTATGTGCCTTCCACGTCGTATGAGCACGATGACTATGTATTAAAAAATTAACTATGCAACGCCGTAGTGAGCGAAATAACACCCGCATATTAAAAAACAACAATAAATGGACGAGATTCCTGGCCGCCTCAAACCAATGGCCGCATGGCCAGTGATTCCTTAATTAAACGATTTATCAACCGTTCCTGCGGCAATAAATAAAGACAGAGCTGTCAAACCTAAATCAGGAGCGGACGTCTGGTAACTAGTGATGGGACAAATACGAATGTTACGATTTTCAAATTAATATAAAATAAAATAAATTTATAGGGACAAATTACACTGATTGAGCTAGCTCCAAAGTACTTGTGTTATGGGATACTTAGTCAACAATACTGTATTTTATAACAAAATATATAAATAAATATCCAAACCCTGGACAATTTAGAAAAGGCCATTTTCTAACTTGCCCTGACCGGGGATCAAACCCGGAACCTCTGGTTGGCGGACTAGCATAATGACCACTACGCCACGGAGGTCGACAAAATATTATATGGTGAAAACATGGCACGATAGCGCGAACAGAAATATGAGCTAAGTATCACGTGTTCAACTTAAATTTCTCTACTATATCCTATTCTTTTAACATGCATTATTTATGTATTAAAACTTTATTAATACACAAAAAAAATGTTTACAATTTGGCGGACTTAAGGCTCAGAGCGTTCTATCCCAGTCAACTATAGGGATATCAGATAAATTTTTGCGGCGCAAAAAATTAAAACCATAAAATTACAGCAAAATATACTTACACTTGAATTTATATACACATATTATAAAAATTATATAGCATATCTTACAGTTTATACCTGCATATAATATATACCTTATACTTTAATATGATATAAACATACACATTAGGCTTGCGTCGAAATATAAATACCAGGACGCCGGTTTAAGTCCCATTTGCGTGGTATTTTTTCACCATTTCTTAATTTCATTATTTAGATTGATACATTTTACACACTTTACTGACTTTATACCTTAGAGTAATAAATACATTTCTTTATAAAGTTTTTCCAGACTTACACAAAATATTATATGTGACCAAACAGGTTGCCACGATTAGGATGCCATCCCACCACCTGCATAACCTACGAAATCATCGTGACTTCAAATGATGTCAATTATTTTTTTTAATTAAAAAGGTACGCATATAGTGATTACATATTACAATACTATTGGTTATCTAGATCAATCGCTCGGAACTACTCAAATATTCTCCAAAACATAGTATTTATTGTAGGTAATTGTAATCAGCTCATCAAAAAAAAAGTGAAATATACATAATAAAAAACTTACCTAGTGCAAATGCACGAAGTAATTTTCTTTTTATTTCCTTCTAATTTGAAATTTAAAAAAAAATAGATGAAGGTATAGAAGACACAGATATCAGATAAGTTTCGTAAATTTCCACTCGTACACACATACAATTTTCACATCACTAGTAATAATGAGTAAATTTAACCGCTGCCTGTCCCCGATCATTTTTTTCAATTTAAACGGTTATTAATACCAATTAACGTTATTTACGGGTTGGGCTGCAGTTTTAATTTAAAAGGTAGGTTTTGTCTACCAATTTGTTATGTTTTCATCATTCATCATCATTTCAGCCGCATAACGTCCTCTGCTGGACATAGGCCTCTCCCAAAGATTTCCAAAATGACCGATCTTGAGCGGCTTGCATCCAGCGCCTTCCAGCGACTTTGTCAGTCAGAGGTCGTTTTGTTATATTTTGTACGATGTTAACTATATAATGTTTGTCATGTGTTAATACTTACTTACTCTTTAGTCATGCTTACTACAAAATGATGTAATGGTTGCCATTTATCACACAACTTACCAACATAACTTCTTCAATAGCCTATATCGGTCCACTACTAGACAAGGTGAAGGTCTACCCATAATCACCATAGCTGTGCAGGCGAATCGGTGTTTACAGCAGATAGTAGAAAGCTTTACCCAGAAGACACTTGCCTGTTCTCTGTTCCCTATACTCCCCTAAGTCGCCCTTTACGACACCCTAAGGAGAGAAAGACGGGGTGGTAACATGTAGTATTCTACCACAGAATGAATATAAGTATTACATACAGAGAGGAATCTTCTAAGGCGCCTGTAGCCGCCCGCTCAACACCATCCACAAGGCGAGAACGAGAGAGAAGTGTGGGGTCGGGGGACGGGGACGCATATTGCCTCGTGACACTCCTAGGGCTCTAGAAGTTGGGTCACTGTCAGTGGCGGATATACACATTTGCCGCCAGTAGGCTAATTATATTTTGCCGCCCCTATCTATTCTTTTCAGATCCTTTTCAGGTCATAGATTTTGTGCAGCTTTTTCTGTGTCGAAGGAGTGGAAATAGGTACGTATCAGTCCACCGCCCTGATAACTTAAAATAAAACCTGGGAGCACTTGATTATGCCGGCGATATTCAGGGTAGCTCCTTGTAGTGGTCTGAGTTCACCATATACTTATACTTGTAATAAAAATGTTTGCTTTTCAGAATTTCTACTGAGCAAATATTTATATTACGCTGTACATTACGGCGGAAAATTAAATAGAATCACGAAGTAAGTCTGATTGTAAAAATAATTTCATTTCCATTGCTTTAATTTTTAGCACCATTACTTGTTAACATTAGCACCATCACGTGTTAACATTTTAATTTTTTTTGATAATGTTTACAGATTAATGAAAAATGTTTTCATACCAAAATCTAAGTAGGTAGATTTAACAATTTACTAAACTAAACGCAAAGTGCAGTCAAAAACTCCATTGCAGAAACATGCTGAGCACATTCTTAGCATCACGGTAGGTTCCATAGAGCTACAACGATACAAGATCTGAAATGCACTATGTAGGCTAGACACTATGTCAGCGCTTCCGTTACAACTAGCGGGAGCAAAGTGACCGTGATGCTCGACTGCCAAAAAGGAAGGATCTTCCCGCCAGGCATGGTGTTTTGCCCGGGGGAACCTCGGCTCCAATGGTGTATCGTTGGAGGTTCTATATATAGTCAGTTGCAACCTGAACTCTAAGATCAAGGGTAGGATACAGCTGGTGCCATCTTGTATAATTCAGATATCACCCGACTGCCAGTGTGAACATAATTATGTGTTTACGTAGATACTCATACATTAATACAAACGCTATCGTCTACTATTTTACGATAACTCGAGTACCTTTGATAGTAGTTTTATAAAATAGGCGTGTAAATGTTACCAACAAAATTTTAAGTGGGAACATAAGACTGTCGAAATGATGCCGAGAAAAGAAAACAGAAGCGAACGACTAGTTTGAAAATTTACTCTGGTGAGGTCTAAGTGGTATTAAGTCTACTTTCAATCTATGGACTATGCGGGAACTACTAGGATTAAAGTTTCCCAAGTCCCTGCTCCGTAATCCCAATTCGAACGCTTGGCTTAAAATCGCTAACGCTACACACTTTTTGTATTTTTAGCGCAAGCTTTTGTGATTTCTCTGGTAGAAAATGCACACGAGTTTCGTATTTTTCTTTTTTCGTGGAAGATGGGGCTATGTGGACTGCTAACAGCAACTGCCTTTTAGATAAAAGGCTGTGTAAATTTATAATAAGACGGTAAATATTTAAAGGCATACCCAATACTTTGTGTATTCGGCAAATGAATGACTTCAAGAATCTATGACGTTATAAGTCTATTTTTCACAGAAATCCAATAGAATATGTTTTTTTCGACGTTTAGAAAAAAGCAATTACATAATCTAATTTGACTTGTTGGAAAGAAACCTAGCGAACGAATGTCAAACAAACTGTCTTACTCAAAGAAATTAATCAAAAAGTGTTCTCTTTAAATAATCGTGATAAATCACCAATTAGAGTTAGAAATGTTGATGAAATATCGGCGTCGTCGGAAGACTCTGGGGGAATTATTCATAAGCGGCGTATTTATTACACATCATTTCTGATCTGTCTTGGCTGCCCAAGGTCGGGTACAATCAGCCGCCCCTTCTCTGTGATTGGTGAGAGGTCGGGCAGTTGCTGGCTCTTGATCGACCAAAAAGGTCGTAGGACAACTCCTACGATCTTTATGGTAAAAAAGTCTAGGTCTATGGCTGCAGCATACACATATCCTTTTACCCTCTAACTTCATTCACAAATCATGTCGCTAAACCTGTATGTATAAATATGTTTTAGTTTTAGTTAATGTTTAAGTTCGTATATCTTTCAGTGTTTAGATAAACAATGTTTGAAAGTGTATAATTTATCGCTGAATAAAGATTTTTTTAATTCTATTTCTATAACATAACGTGTGTGTTTATTTTGTGTGCAGTCTTTACAAATAAAAGATTTATGTATCTGTATGGGCGAAGCACATGGCAGTACCGGTGTAAACTTCGGTGGCGCGATGCACGAGCAGGAAAATCTAGAGGATAGGAACGTTTACATAAGAGACAGAAGTGGTGCAATATAAATACATAAAGATTCTGTAAAAAAATATTAGTGTAAATCTACACAAACAAAAGTAAAAAAAAAAACTTAGGTACATTGTGAGTATGTATCATGTAGTATGCATATGGCAAAAATAAAATTGTGTTACGTAAAATAATTTATTTTTCCCGTATCTACCCGGTTACGGGTTATCTACTCGCCCCTATAGTCTGGCTGCCCTAGACATGGGCCTACTGGCGCTTTTAGACAATTTCACTACTGTTTCTAATCGATTTGAATTCTAAATATTCTAATATTCTATTCTATTTTATTATTCTTAATTGCTTTTAATAAATTTTCGGTAAAGTCATCGAGAAGGGTTAGAGATATTTCGAAGAAACCGATTTTTAAATTTTATATGCTCTATAATAAAATTTAATAAATTAATTTACATAAACAAACACGCAGATTCAGCTAGGCCCAAAGTAAGTTCGAGACTTGTTTTATGGGATACTGATTTACCGATGGTTTAAAACAAAAATATATATTTATATATATATATGGTCTAACAAAATATACTAAAACGTTAAGAGTGAATTCAGTCCGTGATACTTAACAACTTTTCCAAAGGAAGATAGTATATATATAGATATACTATCTTCCTTTGGAAAAGTTGATATAATAAAGATAGATCGAAATATGAAAAATAATTTTTGGTTTTCCATACAAACTCTGATAAGCTGATGGTCAACTTGTATGGAGGGCCAAAAACACCTTTTTTATTTGGATAAGTGTTTGTTAGAGAAAGTTGTTCAGTATCATGTACTGAATTCATGCTTTAAATAGTTTCTGTATAGGTTAAAAAAAAATCTAAGAAAGACCCAGTTCTCTCTTTGGGGTGTGCTCAATGTTTCACAGTTCAGTTCCCAAAGCAACACCTAGATGGCGCTATCCAAAGTTATGGTTTCGTTTGCTACATATTCGTGGACATTTTTATTAATATTTCAAAAACTACCGAACTGATGCGAATGCCCATCGAACTTAAAAACTCTATTGATGTTTCCTACATGCCTACCAAATTTCATCAAAATCAGACTATTGATTCGGCAGTAATCGAGGTACAAACGCACTCAACTCGTCAAGTGTCTGCAAATTTAATACATTTTTCAACAAATTAGTTAGGTAAGGTTAGTTATAATAATAAAAAGAAAAGATTAATAGAACACATTTTTTTTTTACTTTATATATACCGAAATCTTCAAAACTCTTCTTTTCTTCTTATATTTAAAAGCTGCGCTCTTGTCAGTGGGTACTTTCCATGTCTCTCTTTCTCCTGCGTAGTTCTACTAGTAGTTCTACTGATATTTACACAGTTTTAACAAAAGATTAAACTTCGCTTGAAACAACTAAGCTTGTTCCATTAAACATCTTTTTGTGGATCACTATTTATATGCATACAAATTTAAGCTATAATATCACATAGCATACTGGTTTAATGCACAATCGTTTTTAAGCATAACGTCCTTTCGCATAATGGAGTATGCATAATAATTTTTAGCATAATCTACCTAAGCATAATTATTATTTAGCCCTAACATTTTAAAGCATAAAAGGATGTAAGCAGGATGTAAGTTGTTCTTGTGTATGTATTAGTTTCGCCCTAAGCTAGAGTCGCTCGCTCGCTCGTGTTTTGGTCACAGGAAACCTAACTAACCTAACCTCTGTGGCAAAGATTTTTTTGTGTCTGTGTTATTTTCGCCCTAAGCTTAAGTCGCTCGCTCCCGTTTTACTGATTTTATTCGTAAAAATACATTTCCTTATTATTAAACTTATAGTTACTATGCCTATGGAGTTTATGCCTATTAACATTATGCCGTAACAAATTAGCCTAAAATATAATTATGCCCAACTACCAGTATGCCAAAAAACAACTTATGCCTAAAAACTATTATGACAAAATATTTTATGCCAAACCCAGTATGCCAAGGCATATTAGGACAAAAAAATTATGCAAAAAAAAAAGGGTCCCTCTTTTTGTGTCTGTAAAAAATTTATATTCTTTTTTAGGGTTCCGTATCCAAAGGGTAAAACGGGTCCCTATTACCAGCCTTAGGTGGCTGGAATAAGGTACTCCGTCAAACTTTATACATGCTTATTGTGGCTGGAAATACTTACTTTATACATTTACATAACTAAGTACCTAACTACAGTTATGTGAGTTATATTTATTCTGTGCTATAGCCCCATGTATTTCTGCTTATAAGAAAATCAAAATCTAAATTATCTGTAGATAGACTAGATCTGTAGAAATACGAGAAATAGTTACCTTGTTTTTAGGCTCTGGAACTTATAATTTTGTTTGCTAATCTTCATCAGGTCTTTTTGTCACCACTACAGGAGCACGACCCTCTCTATACTACTAGAGCCATACTTGGCTAGAGCAATCAAAGGACTTGGCCTACATTCTCCTTGCTGGCCAGACGAGTTGATGTTTATAAGCTTGTATTTCCTAAGTCGCCTTTTACGACATCTACGGGAGGACTTGGAGTGGCCCTATTCTACTCTGCCATAAAGCACACAGCATAAATAATTATGATATAATATGATATGATGTTGATAAATTATAACATGTAATGCTTGCGAATGAGTTAACAAACATGAATTGCGTAATTATACTAAGTACCTAGTAAAAAAAGCAAAGCCGAGCTGACCAGTCCCTCCCGGCAGCACCCGTTCACGAGTTGACGCACGGCACTAAAACCATGTCAGAGGCCTTTTAGACGGTTTAAAAACTCTGACACTAGTGTTAGTCACCAACACACACGAGAAGAAGAAGACCTTAAGCAGGCAGAGGCACCGAATTACAATAATATGACTTCATCATTATCATTTCAGCTGCATAAGGCTAGACATAGGCCTCTCAAGGATTTCCAATATTACCGATCTAGAGCGATTTGTATCCAGCGCTTTCCAGCGACCTTAGTCTGGTCATCTGACCACCTTGTGGGTGGATGTTTCAATGGTCGCCATTCGAGAACCTTTTTGCCTCGACGGCCATCGGTTCATTGCGCTATAACATAACTTGAATACAGATAATACCAGAAAAAAAAACTGGTCTTTATAGAATACTCACAAAATATTATTAAAAAGTAAAAACTTGTACCATAAAAATTATTTATTACAAACAAACTAATAAAATACATTATCAATATCAACAAAAACTTATTTAGGTGGAATTATTTACGTATTCGTTCATTTACAGCGGCCCTGTAGATAAAAACATCCATTTTTAATCGACTTCTAAAAAAGGAGGAGGGTATCAATTCGTCGCGGTCTTTATTAGTAAACAAGGAACCATAGCATGAATTTAAAGTTGGCATTTGCAACTACGGAACCCTTCACTGCGCGTGGCCCAACACGCACTTGGCTAATTATTTTTATGTATGTTCACCTATTATTCAAAGACGATTTGGAAAATCATAGACGATTTGGAAAATCATTTTTTGATACTTGTGATGTGGTCTTTTCGAAATTTTATCAAAATCGGTTAAGTAATCGGTGGCTGTTTGGGAATGAAGTCAGATTTTAGTTTTGTTTTTTTTCTAATTTATGTACGTACGCAATCACGTCTTTATTCCCAAGGGTTATCATAAATAATTGAGCTAAAACTGGTAAGTAATCATATGCTTTGATTTTGGTACCTACTGCCACTGAATTTGTCTGTTTCAAATTTGAAGTATATTTTAACTTCTAGACTTTTTCAATTTTATAAATGATAATCGCGTCGATATTTCCGTTCTGCCCTATTCTATGCTAGCTATGAACCAACCTCCGCACGGCACGGCGGTATCATCGCGGTGATACGACTAGCGAGTGTCATTCGACCAGCAAAACGTCACGATCTCGCCGCGGACTCGCTGCGAGCGCGTGGCGACTCGCTGTACTTACGTACAGAAGCCCCACAATAAAGAAATTCTAAGAAATATCTACTCAATGTGGTCAGTGATATAGGTTAACTTAGCTCGCGTCAGAACTCAGCACCTTTCGTTTAGATACCTAGAATTCTTATTACTCTAGACAAATGATTCAATCACTGAATTTCCCATTGCTTTGTGGTCGCCGCGCGCCTGATTATATATGTAGGTATGTACATTATCGATACCGAAACCGGGAGTGGCACAGGCTAAAAATCATTAAGGTATATTTACCCATCAGGATGGTCTGCCCAAGATATAATCCTCTTCTTTATAGCAAATCCCCTAACGTCAGGACTTTTGTTACACACGGATCTTGTACTCCTGTAATTAAAAAAGCGTTGGGTTGAACACAACATTCTACGATGTACAGCAGGTATAAAAAAAACGGCGCGTCATTCAAAGTTTTAAATTTAGAACCGGAAGCCGTATGACGTCAAACCTCTTTGGAACTGCGATGTAGCACGAGAGGTTTGTGTCGCCTTTCATGACATTCGCAGATAGATATAGATGGTCCTATGACAGGCCCGCAATGAGCAATAACGATTAGGGTAAACTTTTAGACATTGGACGCTAACAATTATTGAAAAACCTTATTTAATAATGTTGCTTTTAAAATGGGATCTGCAGCTACAGAGTATATAAAGGTATCAGTTGCAGTGGACCTTTATAATTATGTGGATCCTTAAAACTAAATACATAAGGTTTGTTATGTTCTGACCAATGACTGTTAGCGTCCAATGAGTTTACCCAAAACAAACAATCTACAAAAGACCTAGTTTAAATATTCGTCAACTCACCGTTCCTTTTCATTTATCACACAATCCAAAAACACTCCGTTACACTGAGTGCTGGTAAATAAGAACGGTCCTTCACACTTCGAGGACTTAGTGACTTTAAACACTGATGCTACACCAATGAGATACTGCGTACGGCCAATATATGTGACCAGGGGACCACCATGATCGTTCTGCAAGGAAAATGTGAAAAAAATCTTTAGAAAAGCACTATGATGAGATTATTACAAAATAAACGCAAGATACAGAAAAATTCAAGTGCGTTACACGTAACGCTCGCAACTTTTGGCATTAGTCCCGCCCCCGCGACCTGCCAGAAAGAACTTCATTTCAAATAAAAAGCGGCCAAGTGCGAGTCGGACTCGCCCATTAAGGGTTCCGTAGCAGCAAGTACGAGTTTGAGTTGAGTTGATTAATTGAAAGGTAAATTACGGTTTACGATTTATAACGTATTAAAAAAACTACTTACTGGATCTCTTTCAAACCAATTTTTGGCGGAAGTTTTCATGGTAATGTACATCATATAATTTTTTAGTTTTATCATTCTCTTATATTAGAAGGTACAGGGTTTTAACAGTATAGTTCTTATAGTTTCGGAAAAAAGTGGCTGTGACATACGGAAAGATTGACAAACAGACATGATGAATCCATAAGGGTTCTGTTTTTGGCCGTTTGGCTACGAAACCCTTAAAATCGTAACCCTAGAAATCGAAAAAATCTTACAGTACCTAAAGGAGATAAGACATTGAAAAATCCAATTCAACATCAACAAATTTGGTAGGTATATTACTACAAAAGGCATATTACCTGACAGATACCATTTCTTCTGGATGCATCGGTATACAAATATTCTTCGTGCAAATATTTTCTCGTTTCATCGACATATGGTTTACCACACTGTAAACAGTAAAGTGTTTTATTTTTAGTGTTTTTTTTTTAACCTAATTTATAAGTAGACAATCTTATTATGATTTTTTGCACATAAATATATTAATTGAAGCTATATTTGTTTTATAATTTAGCGAAAATCTAAGAATATATTCTGATTTTTTAAGGCATACTGAATAGTTGCCTCAAATAAACGTGGCGAAAAACAAAAATTTTCAATGAGTGAGATTCCTTAAGGAAAGTTGTTTACTATTGTAGACTGAATAATAGTTTCAATAAATTTAGTTACACGTTCGTAACCAACTGGACATACAGCTCTGCACACGTCTGTGTCCAGTTACGAAACAAAGCTTTAGACACGATAGGGATGTGGACTAAAATTTTATTGCTCAGTACATAGATATTAAAAAGGTTTTTTAATATTGAATATTTTATTTTTATTTTTAAATAATCTAGTTTGCAGACTAAATGAAAAATGATATATTTTTTTTTATCCAGTCCACTTCTCTATTAGGTCCTTATTTAAAAAAACCTTAAAATGTTTTATAACCTAAATGTATCAATGTAAATATTTATCAATGGTACAGCTCTTGAGACTTACTCTCAGCTTTGCATTGTGTGAGTGCACACAGATAGTGTAGGTGAGACATCGGCCTGAAGCACGGCTCGGACTGCACCGGTTTATACTGGTTGAAACTCGACCTGAGGTGCGGCACGACCCTCGCGCGTCATCTCCTTCACAATAAATTACATAAAATCGTCATAATCATAATCATAACTATTTATTTTGTCAATGATAGGTAAAATTGTTGATAGGTACATAATTTCAAGTATCACTGCGTTTAGTTCAGTCACAGTAGTTAGCAGTACCTCCGTACTAAATATGACATTTGGTTATTTGTATATACAAATAACCAAATGTCATGTTTAGTACGGAGGTAGACAGAAGTATTCATTTGTGGAATAATATGCTTTATTCACTTAACTAAGTCAAATAATAAGCGTTTGAATTCATTAGTTTCTTTGCATCTTCCTTTTTGTGTGGGTTGTTCAATAACAGTCTAGGGCCATTGTATAAATACTTTTGTTTAAAAAATCTATTTTTTTTCGATATTTGATAGAGTTTATCCGAACGATGCAGGTTCTTAACAGGATTTAACAAATCATAGGTATTTTTAAAAGGGGCATGTGGATGGAAAAGTCCAAAGCAGAAATTTTGACTCAGCAACTTTGTTAAGACTAGTTAGGACATAAACATACTAAAAATCTCCTTACCCCTCCAAGGTGAGCCCGCGGGGGAGGGAACATAGAAGGTCCCGTTTTTTAGTTTTTTGCTTACATCTCGAAAACGATGCGTTGTACAAAATTTTCTTGTACTACATAATAAAAGCTGATAAATGAAAGCTGTCTACAACTTTGGCTTTCACACTTTTTATCTATCTCCAATTTTTACCTAGCTGTGTCCTTCGAAAAAATTTAGATTTTCAAAAATGTTTTCTACACTCAGGGCGTTTTCGGACGAAATGCGCACGCCAAGCCCACGTCCAATACATGCCTTTCATTCCGTTTCGATCCCCATAGTTCAGGAGAAAAGTCTCCAAGCCAAGTCTGAACGTGATGGTAAGTAACAGCATAAGCCCGACCATCTTGATAGATATTATTGGGAGTTTTAGCCAGTTTAAAAGTAGGTAAACTGTTTCCGCCTTTGCAGCGTGAAGATACTTCCAGCAATGTTATTTTTTAATAGTGGGTGAATAATATTTTTTTTTATTAAATTTGAATTGTTAAAATGTGCTACAGAGAATTGAACACATTTTTGAAAATCGGCCTTTTTTTGAAGCTCATAGCTAGGCAACGATTGGAGATAGATAAAAAAATGAAAGCCATAGTTGTAGAGAATTTTATCAGCTTTCATAATGTAGTACAACAAAAGTTCGTGCACCGTTTTTAAGATTTCCCTAAGTAAAAAACCAAAAAACGGGACCGGTGTGGTCGGACAAACCACACCAAAAGTTAAGTCAAATAATTAAAAATGGTTCATTTATTTCTTATAAAACACTGACTTTATTTTTATGTAATTTTGGGACTTTTTGCGCTCACACTAATGCAAAGCTGAGCTTATGTCTCGAGGACTATCCGTTCAGAATTAAAAATAAAATAAAACGAGCGAGCAATAAAAATAGCTTGCAGTGGTATTAGTAGTTAGAATTAGAACAAAATAAATATAACAGTATTTTTGAAAGATTTTTTGTCAGTTGTATCAAACCTTTATTCAAAGTTTTTACATAGAAGTTTTTCCAGATTCGTTGAAAAAAGAAAAACTACATTAGTCATTTGTAACTTCCACTAAACAAATAAATAAAATAAATAAATAAATATATAGGGACAAATTACACTGATTGAGCTAGCCCCAAAGTAAGTTCGAGACTTGTGTCATGAGATACTAACTCAACGATACTATATTTTATAACAAATACATATATAGATAAACATCCAAGACCCAGGACAATTTGAAAAAGGCCATTTTCCAACTTGCCCTGGCTGGGGATCGAACCCAGGACCTCCGGATTAGCGGTCTAGCGTGTTGACCATTACGCCACGGAGGTCGTCAAACAAGAGGGGTGTTATAAGTTTGACGCTAACGTCTGTCGGTCTGTCTGTGTGTGTGTCTGTCAGTGGCTAGCGCTCGAATGCAGGGACCGATTTCGATCCTTTTGAAAGCAAGTTGCCTTGCAGTGGAACTTAGCTATGTTTGATGATAATCGGTTTGGCCCTTTAGAAGTTATTGGAGATTTCCCTAGCAAAAAATAGAAGGCGCTACGGATTTCAAGTTGTATCAGGCAGTTCCCCTTCTCATCACTAGATGGCATTCTTAATAGCCGGGGTTATTTTTTAATTTGCTTAGAACGGGAGGTCACAGCAAATTTGGTAACGATAACGTGGACGGCTGACTCTGGTTTAATAGAATAAAGACCACCTCTTTGATGCTAAATATGTCGGTCTGCCTGCGTAAAGTGGTTGCGTTACTTAGATATGCCGCCTGAAAAGTTGTTTATCGTATGGCTGACTTTGGTTTTACATAATGAAGAGCACCTCTCTGCTGCTTAATATGTCGGTCTGCCTGCGTCAAGTGGTTGCGTTTCTTAGATATGACGCCTGAAAAGTTAGTAATCGTGACCAAAAGAAAAACAATTATAACGTTAATAACTGATTCTGGTTTCACATGATAAAGAGCACCTCTCTGATGCAAAATATGTCAGCCGTCCATTTTATCATTACCAAATTTTTCGTGACCTAATCTACTTGTAGTAGTGTTTATTTTATTATAACTAACGTGAGATAGATTTACTATAGTAAGCTCATGAAAGTTAAATCGCTGAAAAGATGACGTCACATTGTGTGATTAGCATAAGATAAAAACGGGCGGTTGATTTGGGCAGAAATGGGGCAGGGAGCGCAGAGAACAGTCTAGGGTTGGCCGACAAGGCAGACGCATGTGTGATTGTATTTAGGTCGAGTTTTGTGTTTAGTTGAAGTGCATGTATCGAAAGACACATAAATATAAGAGTAAAGAAGAACACCGTTCTTTATTGGTATACTGAGACACTGACAACAGACGTAAGCTACATTATCTTAATATATAAAACAACTAGCTGTTCCCGTGGGCTTCACTCCCCGTGGAAATTTCGGGATAAAAATTATCCTATGCCCTTTCCTGGGTATCAAACTATATCAACATCAAATTTCATCTAAATAGGTTCAGTGGTCGAAGCGTGAAGTGGTAAGAAACAAACAAATATACAAACTTTCGCGTCTATAATATTAGTAAGATATCGTGTTAGTTACATTGTTTATAACTCAAGAATGGCTGGACAGATTTAAATGAAATTTGACATGGATATACTTCGAGATTCGGGTAATGACATAGCCAGCGGTTATAGCTTGTTTTTTTTTTAAATACGGTTCACTCGGTCTAAATCAGGCGGCAATACAGTCAGGTCGTTGCTAACACTCGCCCAAAAGATGACTGTCTAAATTCGTCGAAATTTAGCCGGCTTTTCCGTCTTTAGTACGCGAGTATGTAATACTATTAGTAATTCTGGACGCGAGTGTACCGTATTTATTATATACTTACATATTAGTGTTAATAACTTACTACTTTTCCTGCAGCGCCGCGGAGTTGCTCATTTTCGGTAATGCAACCGTCGAGAGCAGGTCTCACAATGTTTATAATATGTCCAACATGATCAATATTACCTGACGAGTTGAGACCTACACAAACACAAATATTATTGAGTCGTATTTAATTTTGTCATGTCCACAAACTAAACTTAATACAGGGTGAGGTTTCTTTTTTTTTAGAGCCGATGGCCACTCCATAAGGATCGTTAGTGAGACCTAATTGGCTAGTCAAAATAAAAAATGTTAAACAAAAAATGTTGACTAAAACTCGAAAGTAAAATCGTGAGATCAATTGGTAGTACCGCCACCAGGCACCGCCGGCCTGTGGTACGTTTATACTCTCTTTTTTTTTTAAATAAAATTCTCTTTTTTACTTAAAGTTCGCTTGCTGACGAGGGGCTTGCTAAAAGTTATAAGATACTCTTTACTCAATAACATGATACTGGCAAGTAAGTACTAGGTATTTAGTGATAAATTTAAATATGGATTTTTTGGTTTTAAATATAAAATATCTTAAGCGTATATAGATATTTTTATTTTATATAAAAGCAGATAGGTTAATACTTACATAGCATATATTTACTGATTACATTTGTGAGATTATAGTCCTTATAAGCTTCGTAACATACTGACTTTGGTTGTATAAGTAGTGGCGCATAATGCAATTGAACTTGGTTTAAATCCGTGTTATTTCCTGGCTGAAATATTTATTTTATTTTATCAAACTTTATTGTTCCAAAGTACAAATATACTTTTAACAAAAGGCGGACTTAGTGCTAAAAGCATTTTCTCCCAGTCAACCATAGGGATAAACAGAAAATTATGCGGCACAAAAAGCAATACAATGTACTTACACATTATAAAATAATACTATATAATATACAATTACATTATATACCTATGATATATAAATATCAGAATAAATATCTACTTACAATACACACATATACATTTACTTACATATAAATAGTTAAGAAAAGAAGAACAAAATAATAATGACTTTATGAAGAAAGGGAGTTTAAGAGGTGGGCGTGAACTTTTCTTTTAAACGAGAATTTTGTAGAAATTTCTCTGATGTCAACGGGTAAAGCATTCCAGAGCCGTGAGGCTTGAAGAGAAAAAGAGTTAGACATTAAATTTGTCCGGAAAGGGGGGTAAAGAGCTGACGTGTCTCATTAGAACGAAGTTGACGATCATGAGTATCGGACAGATAATTAAATTTACATTTTAGATATTCAGGGTAGTCAGGATTTGTGAGAATTGAAAAAATAGTACACAGTAATTGAAGTTCCCTACGTTGGCGGATAGGAAGCCAATTAAGTTCAGAATGAAAGCTAGACAGATGATCATATATTCGAAGACAGAAGATAAAACGAATGCAGTTATTAAAGAGTCGATCAAGTTTATTCAGAAGATCTCCATTGAAGTCGGGAAAACACACATAAGTATAGTCAAAGAGAGGAAAAATTAGATACAGGACAAGTAAGATCTTTGTTTTGACAGGTAGAAAATTTCTGAGGCGATTAATGGTTGAAGACTAAAAGTGATGGTTTGCCTAATTGCAGCTATGTGAGTGGTCCAGCTAAGGGTGGAGTCAATTTGTAACCCAAGATTCTTCACGGAGTTGCAATAAGGGATAATATTATTATTATAAGTTACTGGTTGGATTAATTCAGTGTCAATTTGAACAACTTGCCACGAACTACCCACGATTATAGCCTGACACTTAGAGGGGTTAACTTTAATTCCAAAGTTGTCAGACCAAGACAAAATTGAAGATAAAGCAGAATTTATGGTAGCTACACACGTGTTAATATCGTCAACTGTTGCCTGAGCATAATTTTGGAGATCATCAGCATAAAAATGGTAAGAGAGCTGTGAATTTTTTCAAGTGTCCTTATTTTTGTTAGAGTCCAGTTTCCCCTCTCTTCTATCTGCTAAAACCCAATATAAATAATGAATATAATTATTTATATTGGGTTGTATTGGGAATATCCTTAATCGAAAAATGGTATTTACAAGCTTACAATATTTTTGAGACCTATTCGACTAAACTCCACACGATGGGTTAGTCAAGGAAAAAAAGTACTCCCCCATATATTTATAGGAGCTACCGTAAAAATCTTTTTTTTTTTTTACTTCTTTTCGGCATGACTAATATTCATACCCATACCAGCCTTCTTGTACTTTTATAGTTTTTAACTATGACCGCAAACGGACAGACAGACAGACATTGCGACAGGGTTCCCCGTATAGTTTCGACATGTCTGTCTATCTATTGTTTACTATGGAACCTTCTTTACGCATAGGCATCGGCTTAATAAGCTGCTAGTATGTTCTACAATAAATAATAATAAAAATTAATAATTAATGAGTTTTGGCGGGATTTTGGTGGCCCGGTGGGAGTGCGCATTGCTAGCGCTTTCGCAAGTAAAGCGACGCCGGGCGTGGTCCGAACTTAGATGGGTGACCACAAGTGGCATAAAAATTTCCCATACTCCTCCTTGCTTCGGAAGGCACGTATAAGCCTTTGGTCCCTGTTGACATCATTGTATGGTAGTCGTCAAGCTATGTCAGATGCCTTTAGGTAGCCTGAAAAATCTGACACCAGTGTTGGCCACTTACATACACGAAAAACGAAACGGCGGGAGCGTATCATAACATCAACTTCTCCGAAAGGCCTACGCATGTTGGATCTCCACGCAGGCCTCTCAAGGACCGGGCTCTCAACGACAGAATAATGATACAGTATCAAAAATTGAGCCAGTACTTACTGCTCTCCAATTAAGTGTGTGCCCCCACCCGTATACTTGTGCGTCACCTTCAGCTTTTTGATATTTTGGATCGTAGTTTATGTCTATGGAGCGAATAATATCACATCCAGCTCCCAGAGATGTGCCAAAATCGAATGGAGATTCTACTTTAACTACAGCAATGTCAATGTTTGTCCATTTCTTAACGTCTTCATAATCAAGTTCGTAAGCTGAAACAAGAAATAGGTAAGTTGAAATTGTTTTGATTGTATACTTATATGTTTTGTTTTCTTTGCTTGTATGTATTTATACCGATTACTCGAAGACTCTTGGACTAATTTGAAAATTCCTTTTTTTTACTAAAACTAACGTTACCCCGTTAACTAAGTTTAATAATGTCTGTGTATCACACAGACATTATTAAACTTAGTTGACGGGTTACTCACGTATAGAGTCAGTAACCCATTAACTTAGTTTAATAATTAATATACAAATGTGACACAATAGTAAAACGATGGACCGGTATTACAATGCATTTGCAATATCATTAATACATCTTCTTTTCAGTCGATATTTATTAATTGACCGAGCGAGCTAAGCGTCTGTTTTGACATTGGCCAAAAATGCTTTTGTCCGGCTGTCCGGTTGTCAGTCTGTCCAGCTGTTCTCGTTACAGGTCGCATTTCTTAACCGATTCTTGTGAAATTTTCTGAGAAGCTTGAAAATTAAATAGAATTTATTTGTCGAATTAGTGTCTCAATTTTTTTTTAAATGGCTTAAATTAAAAAGCTTAAAAAAATTATATCACAGCCATTTCAAAAACTAACCTTGTTTTTTATGAAGTGAAAACTTTATTAGGCGAGTTGGGTATTTTTGAGATGAAAAAATTAAAAACCCTGAACTTGCTGTCCCCAAAACCGATAGAAAGTTTTCACTTCTGTCGGCACTCCCGGAGTGTCACTTTTTTTTCATGTATGTTCACCAATTACTCGAATATGCCTCGACCAATACAATTTTTTTTTTGTTTAAAAGAGCATACTTGTCCGGCGAACCCATAAAAAATTATATAAAAAACGGTTGTGTAGCTTCGTTAGGAAAAAATAAGTAATATCTTTAACACATGCTTGGCAAATAAATAATCTTTATCGTACATTCTGTAAAAAAATATTTACAACGTGGAAGGGACATACCCGTAATAAAACAAACTACAGGCTATACTAGATATATACCAATGATAATAAAACAGTAAAAAAACAAAATTCGATATTCCCATACAAATTGCCCAGGCGGCTGCACACTACCGAATGGACAAGGCAATTTTGTGATCTAGTATAGCCCGTGGTTCGATTTATTACGGGTATGTCCCTTCCACGTTATGGCTTTTCTCCTAACTAAACTAACTTACATTTTGGTACACAAGTCATAACAACTTTCTTCATCCTTTGTCTCGCGCATGCATTTATGTCTGCTAATATATCTTGTGGTCGATAATACTGCTTCACTCCAGCAACCGCATACATATACTCAACATCCTCTACACACGCTGAAGACGTCACTATATAATAATGGCTTACAATCGCCCCTCCACACAGCCAGGCGTTATACTTTTGTCTTGAGACCGGTGCTTTAACTAAATACGCCTGCAACATCACGAAGTCATCAGCATTATCATCTTCCTCGCCTTATCCCTATTTGGGGTCGGCTCTGTATGTCATAAAAAATAAACATACATATCACGAAGTATAAAAAAATAACTAAAATATATTTTATGGCACTCAATAAAATTAAGGACTGATCTTATTTTTAGGTTTGAGATACAAAATTGTTTAATAGCTTTGCCATGAACAGTATTTTTACAAGCTTTTATTTAACTTACAATGTATCTTGTATATGTGTATGTATGTATGAATGGTAAATCGGGTGACGATACAATAAAATGAAGTCAATGAGTTCTTCTGAAGATTAAACTAGGAGATATTCGACGGAACTCAGTTATAAAACAACATAACCGCTTTAAGAACTTAAAAAAAATTAAAAAAAAATTCATCCGACTTACGCAAGTATGCAAAATTTCAGCTAAATCAGTTGAGGATAACTGGTTATAAATTGAGTTGTTGAGATTCGACCTAAACAAACTTTAATACATACAAACAAGATAAATTGCAAGTTAAATAAAAGCTTGTTAAAGAAAATTTATTAAAAACTAGCCGAAGCCCGTGACTTCATTTGCGTGGACTTTATGTCTCTGGAAAATGCACATCAGGCTGAACAACTTTTGCTAAAGGCGTCATTTTTATACTTATTATAGTTTAGCTAGACCATTGTAGTTCTGCATCAGATGTTCTATTTTTCAAAATCATTTATACCCTATATGTCGCCCATAGGCATAACAGCTATATAACAAAAAAAATCATTCGAAACAGACAGACTTTTTAAAAAAATTCTTACTCTATTGTTATGTCTTCATCGCCCCCAATTTCTTTTGGAAATATATTTAATATACTGACACCCTTTTTTTACTGTTTTAATAAATGTATAGATCATGGAATAATATGTACAAGCATTGTACAAGTATAGATATAGAAACACTGTCCATCTTCTTCTACTTATCGTGTGTGTTAGTGACTAACACTAGTGTCAGAGTTTTTAAACCACCTTAAAGGCCTCTGACATGGTTTTAGGTAATGACCAATGTCAAAGACAGTGACCGGGACCGACGGCTTAACGTGTCCTATCCAAACTAGGACAACAACACAAAGTCGTTGCCCCCGACGGGAATCGAACCCGCGACCTCCGGGTATGAGCCAAACGCTCTCACCACTACACCACGGAGGTAGTTACACTGTCCATACGTCAGATGGACATCGTTCGATATCCAACATTTAAAAGTAAAACCATGCTACCTAGGTTTGTCTTACCACAAAATTGTCGAATGATAGATGATGATGCAAAGCTTCTCCTCCCATTATCTTTCGAGTACCATTAGTAACAATAACAACTGCAAATTTAAAATACATCCTTACTAATATTATAGATGCGAAGGTGTGTTTGTATATTTGTATGTTTGTTTGTTACTACTTCACGATTCAACCACTTTTTTAGATGAAATTTGATATGGATATAGTTTGATACCCAGTGAAGAACATAGGATAGTTTTTATCCCGAAATTCCCACGGGGAGCGTAGCCCACGGGCACAGTTAGTATATTTTCAAACCTATTATCTGAGACAGCATAGAAAGTAGGTGGGTAACCAACACCATGATCTGATCACATCTGATGTATAAACTAGACTTATATTTTAAATTTTCATATTTTATAAATTTTACATAAAATCAATGAAGAAGGAAAAGCAGTGACTCTGTGAGCTGTAGTATTCATAATAATATGGCTCGCATCGCGCGAAAAAAATATAATTGTTAAGGTTTTTACTTTTTAGTCACATATTTACGCCATTACGAAAAATGTTGAAAAACTAGGGGGTCACTCCACAAACCGTACGCAACACGAATGGTACTGCGTATCCGCGTACGATTGTCCACCAGCATTAAGCACTAACTTATAATATTAAAGTATAATTTGGTTTGACATAGAAACAGGACGTGGCTTTCGTACGACTAACATGACCCCCCTGAATCGGTGAAATTATTCCATAAGTATAATTATTCATCCTGCTCACAAAATTTTAAGAGAATATGTTGAGAAGAGCGACCCGAGGCAAAAAAGTCAGGAACCAAAACATCCGCAATTAAGACATACGAAGGTACGATCGGCCGCTCACTCGGTCAATAAAGTAACAAGTATTTAGGTAAGAGCCTTTTGAAAAAAATGCAGAATAAACAACAAAAGAAGTACTTACAGTGTAAGATGCAAAAAGTAAAAATCAAATCAATTTTAATCATTCCTGATGTCATCACAACGAAAAACATAAATAATCACTCACTTTTTACAGCAAAACATTAAATTTCATGGTCGGTTGCTTTTGGAATTCAATTCATAAACTACCAACATGGTGGTTCATGAAAATCACATTGCCGTTGGTAATCTAAACTCTCCGTAACTTACTTATATAAAAGTGTTAACATTCGTTTAATTTAAAAAATGCTATAAAGAGTTAAATTGTTTATTTTGAACTTTGAGAATTTATTTAAATCACTTCTATCGCATAAATGGTCGCCTTTACAACGAATCTTGCAATGAGCTCGTTTTTTAGCATTTCCCATGAATTTATGAAGTGTTGCGGGCTGGGATCCCTTTTTTTTGCATAATTTGTTTTGTTCTTTTGTTCTTTGGCAAACCGGTTTTGGGTATAAAATATTTTGTCAAAATAGTTCTTAGGCATAATTGTTTTTTGGCTTAAGGGTAATTTTGGGTAAGGGTAATAATTAACACACTTAACTTTTAAACTTATTTGTTTTGACATAATGTTAATTAATTATACTAATAAATAGTATTTAGGCATATTTTTTGGGAATAGCAGAAACCAAAAAAGTTATAGTTAAGTGTTTATTTTCAATAATCATGCAAAAAAGTTTATGACTATGGAAGGAACAATTGTGAGAGCGGATAAAACGGAAGTTATGGTCAAGGTATTTTTTTTATATCCACCTGAAACAACTGTAAGGCAGAAGGGAAGTTAGTTCCAAAAATCCTTTCTCAGTGGACGTCTCCTTGTCACAATCTACCTTCCTGCCAAATTCTATCTTCATTGACTAAGCAGTTTTCGAGATTTCGTGATGAGTGAGTTAGTGATTTTCGCTTTTATATATGTAGATAAATGAGGCTTTAAATATAAGTATATCTGGAAAAAAATACTCAAATGTAGACACATTCAGACAGCCATAGTTTCTTGTGACATATGTTTAAAGGTTCGCTATGGGTTTGCTTTAAAATAGAAAAGCTTTTTCCTTTATTTCAGTGTCGAAGCGTATACCTATAGATTGACCGAACAATGAATGAGAAATCTTAAACCTGCGAAGTATCTTTAAGTTCAAAGCCAATGCTTAGATGTTCCCTTTCTTATTATATAACGCAGACTTACGTCACTGAATTAATAATAGTATTACATACAGAACGGAACTCGCACTGGCTACAGCAATCTGGCGTCCCTGCAACCCGTTCCCCGCTTTTCGACCTTGTAAGCGCCTGTACAACAGGGTTGCTGCTAGTCGCACATTAATGTTACGCGAGTCCCTTAGGATTTTTGAATAATAATAGTGAGAACCTGCGCACATTATCATTGTTTATCCACGGAAAACAATAAAGAACGAAATTTTATAGATTTCCGAGTGATAAAAAGTTTATCCACGGAAAACAATAAAGAACGAAATTTTATAGATTTCCGAGTGATAAAAACAGGTAAGCAAAGCAACAAATTCTGAGGTGGCGACTCTGATTGCTTAACTCTCACATTTGACGTGTGCACAGATATATTGTTTCCTTTGTAGTAGTACTAGGTATATTTGTTACTCCGTTTCTATGAAGTTCCATACCTGCGCTAACGTTAGGTCCTGGTGCTCTTCAATTCAAATGTCCGTGTTTATGGAAATACCCAATCTTTTTCTTTAAAAGTAGTATATCTAAGCCTAGTAAATACCAAAAAATATTGGATAATACCTACCCACATTTTTTTATAGAGCTGTTGTGACCCTGCCTGTGACCCTGGGTATTGTTTGAAATATTTATGTACATTTTTTTCTTTGATTTTATATAGAAAGTTTGTGTACTTATAATAATATTTATTACCTATTACTAGTAATATTTATTACTAGCTGAACCCGCGGGCTTCGCTCCCCGTGGGAATTTCGGGATAAAGAGTACCCTATGTCATTCCTCAAGTTTCCAACTATATCCATACCAAATTTCATCCAAATCGGTTCAGTAGTTTAAGCTTGAAGAGGTAACAAACAAACAAACAAACAAATATACAAACTCACTTTCGCATTTATAATATTAGTAGGAAGTAGGATAGTAGGATAGGATAGTGAACTACTAAATTTACACAGTTATTAACCTCGGACTTTGTAAATTGAATGCACCCCTCCCCCCACCTGCCTGACAAATCCAGATGTCTCTACTTCTAAAACCCATTATAGGAACATAAAAATCAACCCTGCCGAAACTTAAACTAATGAAAGTAAACTTTTGGTTCAGAATGAGCTGTATTCTTCACTTTTTTTGTCGTGGGCGGATGTTATTATAAGTAAAAAATAAAAACTTGAAAGAAATGATTCATGTTTGTTTATTATTATGAAATAAATACCAACACTTCTTCTTCGTCGCCGTGTAGTTTCCTGTCTTCCCACTCCAAGTCTTCCCGTGGATGTCGTAGAAGGCGACTAAGGAAATATAAGGTAAACAAAGCTTATAAACATCAATGAGACCTCTTCAATACGTCTGGCGAGCGTTGAGACCCGACAGGATTCATAGTGTACCTAATTTAAGACAGTGACTTTTAGTAGTTAGAACTGATGTACATTATGAAATGCAATAAATAATTTGAATTGAATTGAATTGAATTGGAAGGTGTAGGCCAAGTCTGCTCTGGTCAAGTATGGCTTTAGTAGTACAGAGAGGGTCGTGCTCCTGCAGTGGAGACTAAAAAGATCTAATGATGAAATGATGATGATGATGAAATACCACCACTTGAGGTTCAAACCAATATTACACTTGCTACAAAGTATCAGCAACGCGGTTGCTTACAATCAAATGCGTTATCTTCAACTCCTTCTGCAGACCTCACCTCCCACCTACACTAATCTGCAACGGATCTTCGCAGTATTACGGCTTGGGGGCTTACCAAAATTTTTTTAAATTGATAGAAGCAACATCATCAAATCTTTTGTGTCTCCCTCCACTGCAGTGCAATATCTGTACCACCAGAGCCATACTTGGCCAGAGCAGCCATAGAATATGGTGTACACTCTCCACACCTGAATTTTATTGAAACGCTGTCCAAATTAGCAGTAGAGTTAATTTTTTTCAAAATGGGAAGCAATTACTTTCCACATACATTCAGAATTTTTATATTTTTCAATAAGTTCGGCACGTCCAGATGGTACCGATGCCGCCATTTGAAAACAGATAAATCATGGTATAAGGTATAATATAATAAAACTTTGCTGTTTTGAAATAAATGAAAACACACTCAATCATAGAATAATATTACTGCACTCAATCACAGCCGCGGGCGCCTTTGAGCGAACTGACGCCATTGGAGTGATGATCGCACACTCACGGTCAGTTTGGCGCGACGCCGGGTTGGATTTCCGGGCACGCCGCGCCGTCAGTTAAAACTCTGGCGTGATGATTCCACATTCACGATCAAATTTTGGATGGACGTCAGTTCAACTGATGGGAAAAACTGATCGTCAGTGCCCAGCTTTAGAAAGTGAACCATAGACATGTATCCCGTTTTAGAATTCCAAACGCAGCAAATTGATACAAATCAATGACTGTATCACACACATGCGGAAATTTTCCGTAGGGTTTTTATTCCGATTCGGAATTCCGAACGATTGTCTGTGCGTTCGGAATCCCGAACGGAAAAAGCCTTTCCGAATGCACGTCTTCCATATCTTATACCTTTAAACGAGCAATTCTTGTATATTTATTTATATATATATTTATTTATAAATGTCTGTGATCTTGAAAACGGCTCTAACGATTTTGCTGAAAATTGGTATATGGGGGTTTTTGGGGGTAAACAATCGATCTAGATTAGTCTTATGTTTGGGAAAACGCGCGTTTTCGAGTTTTCATTAGTTTTTCTTTCCACGCAGGATATGATCGCTAATTTCCTTGCGCCGGCCGCCATCCGCTTAGCTCAGTGGTTAAGGATGCTGACCGCAAGAAGGAGTGTTACCGGTTCGAATCCCACTCGGTGACTTACTTTTGTTTTTTTTAATGTTCAAGTTTATATATAATTTTTTATTTTGTACTGTTTTTAGACAAGTTTAAAAATATGCTAGTTAGGGTGCCCACAGGCAGTGTAGCCAACGAGCAGCAAGTCACCATCTACCAGGTTAAAATTATTGTAAGAGATTTTTAGATAGATGTCCGTATCTCACTCCATAACCGAGTTATCCGGCCCACTAACATCCCATCCACATAGCCCAAACCAAGTCAATCCCTCCCTGGCAATAGTTCGGCAGCTATGGAGGACTTTACGTTAGTGCATCTCAATGGTACATTAAGGGATAGACCTCCGTAGATGCAGCCACCTCACATTTTAGATAAAAAGGTAGTAAAAGGCCTCTTCATGTTGGCTTTGCCCCCATGAACGCCACAAAGGACCCGTGGCTGAAAAGCGTACCGACATAATAATAAATATATAGGGACAAATTACACTGATTGAGCTAGCCCCAAAGTAAGTTCGAGACTTGTGTTATGAGATACTAACTCAACGATACTATATTTTATAACAAATACATATATAGATAAACATCCAAGACCCAGGACAATTTGAAAAAGGCCATTTTCCAACTTGCCCTGACCGGGAATCGAACCCGGACCTCTGGTTGGCGGACTAGCATGGTGACCACTACGCCACGGAGGTCGTCGACATAGGAAATCTTATCATTTCCGTAGAAGCTTACCCATGTTTATGGAACACTTATCATAAAGATTACCATGACTGAGACCTTAAGGAAATGGTGTGGCAGGACATATAATAATTAGGTCTTCAAAAAATTTCCAGCAAAAAAATATATATTTAGACCTGTCCATTCCTATGTTCTATACAACGAGTAGATTTGAATAAATACCTGGCATACTTTTTTGTGGGCAATGTTATATAACAAGTTGATAGGGGATCGAAGAACTCGGCAATACTAATATCTTTTATTTGGTTCATTTTCTATAAAATTGCCTGTATTGCAATCTTTGGGTATTTAAGGGCTGCATCTAGTAACGGCGTTTTTAACGTGATATAGTAATCGCTATTAAAAAATAATAGTCAAGTTTCATATTACCAGTAAGATACTAACACGTCTGCACTCAGTAGATGGCGTCTCTCAACTGAGACGTGTTATACGGAAAAAAAACATATGTGTACATCGAATCGGTTGTCCAAAACGGAATTCCGTTTCGGAATTCCGTATGTAGGTGACAGATCTAAGTGAAATAAGTAATTGATTTTGACAGTTGATGTATTGTAAGTATTGCCAGAAAAAAAAATACTATCATTCATCCTACTAATACTATAAATGCAAAAGTGAGTTTTTTTGTTTGTGAAGCGAAGCCCACGGGCACAGCTAGTTGGCTATGAATCAACAATATTTAATGGGAACTAAAAAAATAATTAAACAAAATACCTTTCTGGGAATTGACGAGTATCGAGTAATTACAGTAACAAAGAGAAGGTGACATATTGCGGAGATTGCGAAATGTATTCTTTTTTTCTGGTAGATAGTGGTTTAGTAGTCCTTTATCTATACATGTAATAAAACAGTAAATAATGTGTGTCTTTCCATAAAATATACTTCAAAAAAAATTGGGGGCGATGGAGATATAGTAATACAGAAAGAATTAAAAAATGTCTGTCTGTCTGTTTGTACACGCTTATCTCCGGAGATACTGGACCTATTCGAATGAAATTTTTTTTGTTATATAGCTGTTAATCCTGGGCAACTTAAATGATTTCGGAAAATGGAACATGTGATTAAATGGGCCAATTAAACTAACATTTAATAAGCGGCCAAGTGCGAGTCGGACTCGCCCATGAAGGGTTCCGTAGTAGCAAATAACATAATACAAAAGTCTTGTAGTATGTTTTTAGGGTTCCGTAGCCAAATTGGCAAAAACAGAACCCTTAAAGATTCGTCATGTCTGTCTGCCTGTCTGTCCGTCCGTATGTCACAGCCACTTTTTTCCGAAACTATAAAGGTCACAGCACACTTATCAACTCGTAAACGGAACGTAAACGTATCAACTCGAGCAGCTCAGTATTCTTTGTATGAAACTTCCTACTGCAACGCACACTATTCGGATTCGTAACGTAAACGCCTCGCCTCGGGACCAGCTCACGAACCGCTTTGCTGGTCGGTCAACTAGCGGTCCCCGCGCTTGCGGCTCGTCGTCCGCGCGCTTACGCCTCTCCGTATGCGAGCTGACGTCTCTCCATTTCCTCACACCCGCGTTTGATTTATTTTGTAGATAAACAAAAATTGATGGCTATGATTGCCAACTCGCGTATTGTGAACCGAGACATAACCGTGCGCTACACTTTACGTTTAAAATGATCTAGTGCCAGCCAGACCAGAGCGGCCGGCGAGCGGTAAGCGCGGCGTCGCCCAGCCGTAGTCGAGTCGACGTACCGAAGCTGAGCCTGTTTGGTTACGTGCCTACGTCAGGTTGACGCCTGGTTGACCGCGCGGTGAAAGGCGATACGGTGTCGATCCCTTTCCGAGTTGATAAGTGTGATGTGACCTTAAGACCTATACTGTTGAATCTTGGTAAGTAGATGTATTATGTGAACCGCATTAAGGTTTTGACACAAAAATAGAAAAAAAAAACAATAAATTTTGGGGGTTCCCCATACTTAGAACTGAAACTCAAAAAAATATTTTTCATCAAACCCATACGTGTGGGATATTTATGGATAGGTCTTCAAAAATGATATTGAGGTTTCTATCATCATTTTATTCTAAACCGAATACTTTGCGCGAGAGACACTTCCAAAGTGGAAAAAAGTGTGTGTGTGTGTGTGTGTGTGTGTGTGTGTGTGTGTGTCCCGTAACTTCTAAAATAAGAGAATGATAAAACTAAAAAAAAATATATTTCATTACCATGAAAACTATCAGTGAAAATTGGTTTGAACAAGATCTAGTAAGTAGATTTTTTTAAATTCTATTTAATCAATACATATAATAAAATCGTAACCGATCGCTGTCTGTACATGAAAGATAAATGAGTAACAATATTTTTTGGAGCTTTTACCAACGCAATAGAACACAAAACAATGATTTTTAGAATTTTTGTCTGTTTGTCGGTTTGTAATAGTGGACGAAAGAATGAAAAAGAATGTGATTGATACAAGGTCTTACCGTGGAGTAGGGATTTCTACAGATCATTATTTGGTAATCTGTAAAACTAGAAACTTTTTTAAAAAATGGCGAAATTTTATATCTAACCCCTCCAACAGGTTGGAACGGATAAAAGTTGAGAAATTACAAGAGGAAGATGCAAAAAAGAAATATAAATCAATACTAATAGAAAAATTTAAAGGAATAGAGGACGAATGTGAGATAGAAAACGTGTGGACAGTATTAAAAGAGGGAATGATTTACACCGCTATTGATGTATGCGGTATGACAAAAAGAAGAAAAGGCAAGGATGTGGTAAATGTATGGTGGGACAAGGAAGTACAAGACGCTGTAAAAAAGAAGAAGAAAGCATGGAAGGATTGGTTGTCAGTACGAGCTGATCGAAGAAATCAGAATGCAAGGGATAGTGATGTATTTGCAGCAAAGCAAGAATATAAGAGGATGAATGTGATTGTAAAAGAGATAGTAAAAGAGAAGAAAAAAGAACAAAAGGATGATTTTGATATAAGGTTGTCTCAAGACTTTAAAAGTAATATTAAATATTTTTGGAAGAGCGTTAAAACAGCTAGAGGTAAAAATACGACCTCTGAGTTAAACAAGATCAGAGACAAGAATGGAAGATTATTAGTTGGGTTACAGAGTGTAGTAGATAGATGGAAGGAATATTTTGAAGGACTGTTTGAAAAAGATGAAATGAGAGTACCGGAGCCTGAAAATGACGCACAAGAGAGTGATATGCAAAATTATGATGAGGAAATAAGTATGGATGAAGTAGTGAAAGCATTAAATAGTATGAAAATGGGAAAAGCTGGAGGGTATGATAGGATTACTGTCGAAATGCTGAAGGCTGGACAGGGCATAGTAGCAAGTCAGTTGTGTCACCTTTTCAATCTTTGTTTTAAAAACTGTGTGGTGCCAAAAGATTGGTGCAATGCGGTAATTGTACCGCTGTATAAAGGAAAAGGTTCACAGCAAGACTGTAAAAACTACCGAGGCATTAGTCTTCTCAGCGTTGTCGGCAAATTGTATGCAAAGGTCTTGATAGAAAGGGTGGTGAAAAATACAGAAGAGAAGTTATGGGATGTACAAGCGGGATTTAGAAAGGGTATGGGATGCACGGATCAGGTCTTTTCTTTAAGATGCATTTTAGAGAAGCTTTTGGCCAAAGGTCGAAAAGTCTATTGCATCTTCGTAGATTTAGAAAAGGCCTATGACAGAGTGGTGAGAAATGAATTGTGGTCAACATTGTCTGCGTATGGGCTGAGCAGCCATCTGATCCGAGCACTGAAATCTCTTTATAGGAATTCCAGTGCTTGTGTCAGAATTGACGGCGAATACACAGACTGGTTTAACATCGAAAAAGGTGTTAGACAGGGATGTGTAGCGTCGCCTTGGCTGTTCAACTTATTCATGGACAGTTGTTTGACAGATTTGAAAGATGATGAATGTGGTGTTAGAATGGATGAGTTATTAATCAAATGCCTTCTCTATGCCGATGACCAAGTAATACTTGCGGACTCAGAGGAGGAATTACAGAAGATGATAGCTGTTACGAATGATGCATTAGAGAAAAAGGGTATGAAAGTTAATGTCAGTAAAACCAAAGTTATGGTGTTTGAAAAGGACGATAGTGCAACAGAATGCAATATTTTAATAAATGGGGTGAAAGTTGAGCAAGTGAAAGAGTTTGTATACTTGGGATGTATGTTTACAAGGGATGGTAAGCACGAGGGTGATGTTGAAAAAAGAGTGAATGCGGGTAACCAAGTGAATGGAGCGTTGCATTCCTTTATGAGCAGTAGGAAGGTATCAGACAAGGCACGTCTCGCTGTTCATAAAGGAGTACTGATACCTACTTTAATGTACGGTAGTGAGAGTTGGGTATGGCAGAGAAAGCATGAAAGTAGAATAAATGCAGTTGAAATGCGAGCGCTGAGGAGTATGTGTGGTGTTACTTTGAAAGATCGAATACGGAATGATGCCATAAGGGAGCGGTGTGGAGTAAAAGAGGATGTTGTGACAAAAATAGAGAAAGGGATGTTAAGATGGTTTGGGCATATAGAAAGGATGGATGAAAAGAGATTGACGAAAAATATTTATATGACGAATGTGAAGGGAACAGTAGGAAAAGGTCGGCCTCGGCGAACTTTCTACGACCAAATTGCAGACGTTCTAAAAAAAGGAGAGGTAAAAAGTACCCGTAACCGAAGGGCATGTATGAAGAGATTGATGAGTTTAGATGAAGCAAAAGAGGTTTGTCAGGATCGTAGCAAGTGGAGGTCCATAGTCTCTGCCTACCCCTGCGGGAAACAGGCGTGATATTATGTATGTATGTATGTATTGTCGGTTTGTCTGTTTGTCTGTGCGTTTGTGCACGCTAATCTGAGAAACGGCTGAACTGATTCGTTTGCGGTTTTCACTGAAATATTGTGATAAGCTTCACTTAAAATTTAGTGTTTGTTTCATTTAAATCCGTTCATAAATAAAAAAGTTACATCAATTTTAAAGAATCACGTCAACCATTTTTGTTCGAAAAACTGTGTTTGTGCACGCTTATCTCAGAAACGGCTGGACAACTTCGCTTGCGATTTTCAATTATGTATTTTGATAAGTTTCACTTAAAATTTAGTGGTTGTTTCATTGAAATCCGTTGATAAATAAAAAAGTTATATCAATTTAAAGAATCACGTCAAAGATTTTTGTTCGAAAATTTGCTATGAAATAAACTGTACGGTAGCATTGGCTAAAACTTTTGTTAATTTTATATACGGTTTTTATAAAATAATAAAGTTAATAACCGGCCAAGTGAGAGTCGGACTCGCGCACAAAGGGTTCCGTCCCATTATCTATAAAAAATCAAGTTTGTTGTACGGAAGCCTCAATTAAATATTTATCTTACTCTATTTTTAGTTATTATATCGGCAAGAGAAATACATCATCCTTGAAAATTTCAACTGTCTGGCTATCACAGTTCATGAGATACAGCTTGGTGACAGACGTACGGAAGGACGGACAGCGGAGTCTTAGTAACAAGGTCCCGATTTTAGCCTTCGGGTACGGAATACGGAACCCAAAAAATCTACTATTTTGATGTTTTCGGAGTTTTTTTATTAGTTTTTTTTGTTCACCAATAAATGGCGCTGTTAAAAATACACAGAGCCTAGGGCCGCATGATTGTGGGCGCGAAAATGGAAAAAGGAATCAAAATAGGAAGTACTTAATAGGTTAGGTTAGGAACAGGGGATGTCCTCTGACTAAAGCATAGGGTGCTGTGTGCGAGTCATGGACCGCCATAGTGGTAGCCGCGCCGGGGCTTTAAGCCCTTACCCCGGAGTTTTTAGTGGTAAACGCCACATAACCTTACCGGTCTCCCGTTACTGGCAAGGTGTCTGAACCGAAGGGATTTTTCCCGCGTAAAATCCTCCATAAATCTGCCTCCATGACGTGGGCCAGTCGGGCGATGGGAACGGGATTCCGTCGCGCCACAAATACGGTCCTCTAGGTTGAAAGGAGCATTTGTGTCAACACGCGTCTTTACCCTAGCGGATAAAATTGAAGTCCGATGTACCAGGCCACTCAGACTCCTCTCGATAACTGAGAGAGTACCTCAAGTGAGCTCAGCCAAAGCCGCTGATAAGCAGTCGCCGTACCAGGTCTTTGGAGCAAGATTAGCACACTGACTTGGCAAAAGCGGTAACGCCGTTATCACCATGAGATTTTTTGTGGGTGAAAACCTTAACCGTCCGATTTCCTGTGGCCAAAAGGCACCTTTTCCTCACGTAAGAAGAAAGGTTAGGGAAAAAATGTTAGGTTAAAATTTAAGTTAGGCACTGCAATAAAAATGTGTGGAACACACATACCAAGACTACTCAGTATTGTGACCTCCTTCCTTGAGGAACGAAAGATAGGTAATGGTCATTTTCCAGTTCGTTTGAACTGAAAGTATGCCCCAAATAACCTCCAAATAGCCGAATAGGACGCCCTACCCGAGAAGCTCTTCAAACGGAGGTTATTAGTGAACACTAAGCAGACATTGATCTCAGAGAACACTAACTTCCTGCCATCCTTGAAGCTCTACTGGTAAAATGTGCCGAGATACTGGCACGTAAAATACCTAGAGGTATCTTAAGTTTGGCAGATGCCTCAGCTTGAAAGTCCACATCAATAGAATGGTGACGATAGTGAAGATGGCCCGGGGGAAGCTCTATCCAGTACTTTTCGCTCGCTTCCAGCTTCGGACGCGGCTCATGATTAAGGCGATCTTAAGAAAATCTATGTGTAAGGTTACTTGAGGAACGCCGTCATCTGTCGGGACTCAAAGTAGAAATGCGTATTTCTCGACTTTTATCTCCTGCCTAGCGAAAGACATATTTGACAAGGCTTACCATTGCACCGCCACATCGGGAGGGCGGGAAAGAGGGGGAGATACGTATAGACGGTGGCAGCAGTCCGCTGCAGAGAGCTACAACAGATTAGTGCTGTGGGAACTCACGCCAAAAGACGGAAGATGAATTAAATATTAGCAAAGTCACTACCTATTGCATAAGTATTTCGTTTTAGAGAGACCCACGGCGTAGCAGTAACATTCGGTAACAGTGTAAGTTTACATGTAGTTTACAATGTCAAAATTCCGATCGACTTAGACTGTGACTAGAGATAATGTGTGATCGTAGTAAACAAGGAACCCTTATACTTTTACCATTTCTGTCTGTCTCTCTGTCCGTGGTTTTACTTAGAGATAATTAGAACCAAGAAGCTGTAATTTGGCAACGGTCATGAATTTAAAGTAAAACTGGGCAGGGCAACTGGCCCGACGGAGCCCATGCGATGGGTTGACGAAATAATCAATGTCGCGGGTTACACCTGGATGTGAGCAGCAC
This sequence comes from Acrobasis consociella, assembly GCA_963555685.1. Classification (NCBI taxonomy): domain Eukaryota; kingdom Metazoa; phylum Arthropoda; class Insecta; order Lepidoptera; family Pyralidae; genus Acrobasis; species Acrobasis consociella. Next base: position 8,520,973 of record OY743127.1, read on the forward strand.
AGGACTGAGATGTGTCGACGAAGACAGGTCTATGCTCAGCAGTGGACGGAATTAGGGCTGAGATGATGATGAACTCTTTAGTTTTAATTCTAAATCGACATTCACAAATACGGAACCCTTCACTGCGTGTGACCTGATATGCACTTGACCGGTTTTATTGAAAATATCAAAATAACGATTCTTATAAACTAAACTCCACGCAGACGAAGTCGCGGGCAACAGCTAGTATATAATATAATTTAATTTTAGTTCTAAAAATGACGCCGTAGCAATAGTTGTTCAGCCTGATGAGCATTTTCCAAAGACATAATGTCCACGCGAACGAAGTTGCGGGCTTTGGCTAGTTTATAATACGAGATAGACGTTCTTCTAAATTTCTTACAGCAAATATTTGGCAAGGTAGTGGAATTTGTTGAACAGTAAAATCAATATATTTAGTGTTATATACATAACAAAATACATTTGTTTTTAATTTGTAAAAACATTTACTCATAGAACATAAGCACTTGAAAAAAAACATACTTATAAGAATTATACCAGCCACTTATGAAGTTAAATTATTATGAATTTTCCTTAGTCTCTTCCTTAATTTACTTTTACCGTTTTTTCCAGATTTTCGTTCATTTTTAGCGGGCCTGTGAACAAATACGTACCTAAACATTACCATAATATTTTTTATTGCACTGGACTTGTGCATATACGCCGAAGTCATAAAGTCTACGCGAACGAAGTCGCGGGCATCAGCTATATTTATATAAATGCAATTTAGACAACGGCACTGAAATAGGCGTTTTTGAATTTCATATACTCAGACTAACGGACAAGATGTAACACTGACGTTTTCTATAATATTATGTAAAGTAGGACATTTATTTTTCTGTTTGTTAGGTTTATGACGGGATTTTAGAAAATAGGTATAAAAAATAAGTAGTAGTTACCCATCGGGATGGTTTTTCCAAGATATAATTCTTCTTTTGATATCAAATCCTCTTTCAATAGGGCTTTTGTTACACATTGATCTAGCACTTCTGTAATTTTGTACAAGAAAGGACATTCAATTTTTTGATAAAATTCTGTGCAACGTCTCTCTAATGTATTATTATACTTAATTTTAAAATATAATATTGCTACGGGTCTTAGTTTACTTTCAATGACCACTCCATGACAGCTTTTTACACTAACATTGCCTCTCTCTCATCTCATGTTCCAGTTGCATCCTTAGCCTTAAAGCCCGCTTTCCGACTTTTTCTTCACCACTTTGCACGGCTTGAGCATCCTTGGTTGTAAGACGATGGGTATACATATCTTCCTTGACAACGTCAAGCCAGCAATTATTGGATCTACCACACAACAAATGTATGAGATTTATTTACGACGATGAATTATAAATCTGTTGTAACCTTATTTAAATATTTATCATTTCAACTCACTGTTTCTTCTCAGATAACACACACTCCAAAAACGCTCCGTTACACTCAATGCTGGTAAATAAGAATGGTCCTACACAGGTAGACAAATTGTTGACTCTAAACACTGATGCTATTCCAATGAGGAGCTCCTGTGTGCCAATGTACGTGACCAGGGGACCGCCGTGGTCGTTCTGAAAAGAAAATATGAAAACATATCTTTAGTAGGTGTACAACCGCGATAAGAATCACACTATTATAAAGGTGAAAGTTTGTGAGTGTAGTTTACGTCGTCGAAGACCAGGCCTGTCTCACTCCGCGGTAGGTATTAGCAAGTACAAAAAAGTACGTTCGGCGGCCACGCCGGCGTGGCTAATCAGTGCGGCAGAAAAGGTAAGCGTTACGCGATATAAAGAGACGGAAAGAGATGGAACGTCTAGGTAAATATAACTGTAGGTTATTAGCGTTCTGCGATCTGAATTGAACTTAATTGTGTCGTATAGAGAGTCGCTAATCCTATAATTGATTTTTCGGAGTGAATCTTCTGTACTTGTACTATTATATATTCTGTGCTATGACAACGTAAACTAATCTTTCATTGCACGATTCAATGGCAATGTCAACGTCGTGACATAACTAGCTTTTAGTGTTATATCGACTGGTAAACAGGAACAAGATTTAGTTTTTTGGATTTTGAATGTCTTTTTCGCTTGCCTCCAGACTGAATTATGAACATTACTACAAGCAGGTGCAGTTTGCACTCTTCTCTTCATAATTTTTCAGACTTTATTTTTTTTTGTTTTATATAAGTACATACATTGGATAATTACTGTATATCACCTGACAGATTCCATTTCTTCTGAAATTGTCCATATCCTTTTCATATTTGTTGTATCTTCGCTCTACATGGTATGTTTTTTCACCGCACTATACAAAACAAAAAAGATTTTTATTAATAAATTCAGGAATTAAATAATGTTATTTTTATAATTATGCAGATTGAGAAATATTTTTTGAGAAAATTAATTGTTTGCAGCATATTTTTTTTAAATTATATACCCAATTCGAGTTTTGAACGGTACAAAAAATGCGAATGGGACGAGTTGCGAAAAAAATAGAGAACAGGACGAGTTACGAACGGGACAAGATGCAAACGGGACGAGCTGCAAATGGGACAAACTGCAAATGGGACAGGTTGCGAATAGGACAAGTTGCGATTTGGACGAGTTGCGAATGGGACGATTTGTGTCACACCCAACAAAACCTCATTCATTCTACATTCAAATTACTCGTTTTGTTTTACGTGCTAGTTTCTCATTCTTACTCTACCTACTTACATTCTGACCTCTTTCGACAAACATCTGGATTTTAGTATTGTCGATCGAATCAAAATAGTACGTTTTTTAAAGAGAATTCTTATATGGAGAGGTATACTTTTCTGAGTTCAGCAATGCCACTTGGTACGAATATTATACACGTCTACCCAAGCCCAAAACGCCCGGGAGCCAGATTGAACTCCGCGTCATGAGGAGGGGAGGGGGGCCCAAAGTACAGAGCTCCCGGCGCTCAGAAAAAAAATTCTGGCGGAATTGTTTGGACATTTGAATTAAGTTTGGTATCGTTTTCAGGTAACCAGATGATGCCCAGTTCATTCCTCATACCAGTTCTTTTAGGGTTTCGTAGCAAAATATGACGCAATACTTAAAATACTAAACCTTTTGTAGTAACGTAATGTAAACAAACCCTTATATTTTATATTTTTGTATGAAACTTGGTTTATAAAAAATACTATCCGAGAGCCCGTTTAATGCAAATTATAAAAATATAAACAATAAATATACTTTTATCTATTTCCAATGTAAAATAAAATAATTATTGCATATACCTAATAGAGCCGCATAGAATGGTTTATCTTCGAACTACTATATGAAACTTTTCATTTGTCCTTTCTGGCTATCACGACTGGTGGCGTTGGATTCCTCGTAACGCTCAAAACCCGAAACTCTCGGTTATAGAGTGCTTAAGGGGCGGAGGGGGGAGGGGGAGGCAATCAAAGATGGCGGAAGAGCAGTTTGGTTTTCACGCCATAATTCCATAAGTACTGGACTGATTTCCAAAATTTAAATGATTTCTCAAAGGCAATAATATGCTCCATGTTTTGTCTATATACATCTTAGATGTATTTATTACAGTTGATGAGTTTTGTTAAATGAAATGTTGAAGCTACAGAATTTTTATTTACATCTAGAAGTGCCCGCGGGCTTTGATCCACATGGGAATTTCAGGATAACACTATCCTATATCCTTTCCCGGGTCTGAAACGATATCCATGCCAAATTTCATTTAAATCGGTCCAGTCATACACGCTTGATGGAGTGACCAAGGGAAATAGGGATTTATTTATACATTTATAGATTTCCTCCACAATAACAACAAGCTAGCGTTTGAAGCGATTACATTTGGTACTGCAAGATTTCAAGCATCTACATCTAATCAATTCTAAGCATGCTTGAGCAGCCATAGGACTTTGGGTCCACAGTGGCACCCAAACTTCTCCTTTTCCCTGCCAACCCCATTTAGATGGGCAAGGAATATTCAGATTTTTCATAAGCACTGCCCCGAAACCTAAACAGCTTGTAAAACTGCCCTTAAGGTATGTTGTTTGAGAGCAGCCTCCTTTCGGTTTGCCTGTCCTTCTTATCCAACAGCTCCCCGAGTAACAGCTAAGATACTAGATGGTTCGGCTTTAGTTCATATGTTGAGCCCATAACCGTCAAAAATATTTGGGGATTATGCTACCAATGCATTTTCATCCTTTCTGATTAGAGAACTATCTAATGTCAAAAGAATGGACGTAATTGGTGACTGGAGTTTGAAGAATGGCAGCTCGAGAAAAACGCGGTTCTGGCAAACGCTTACAACCACGCAATCAGTAGTTAGCGAACATACAAGGATTCCAAAAGGCTAACTTTCTTCGTGAAGGATCAAACAAAGAAGAGCTATACCATCTTTTGTCGTCACATTGTGACTCAAACATGGGTAAACAAGCACTTACGAATGGGTAAAGAATTCATCATAACTGTAGATAATGATTTATTTTTCTAATAAAAAATCAGAATATTCCTTACCCATATGAATGGGGTTGGCAAGAAGAAGGAAAAGTTTGGGTGCCACTGTGGACCCAAAGTCCTATGGCTGCTCAAGCATGCTTAGAATTGATTAGATATAGATGCTTGAAATCTTGCAGTACCAAATGTAATCGCTCCAAACGCTAGCACGTTTTTATTGTGGAGGAAATCTGTATATGTATAAATAAATCCCTATTTCCCTTGGTCACGCCATCACGCGTGTACGGCTGAACCGATTTAAATGAAATTAAGCATGGATATCGTTTAAGACCATGGAAAGGACATAGGATAGTGGTATCCTGAAATTCCCATGTGGATCAAAGCCCGCGGGCACTTCTAGTTGTAAATCAAATTCTGTAGCTTCAACATTTCATTTAACATAACTCATCAACTGTAATAAATACATCTAAGATGTGTATAGACAAAACATGGAGCATATGATTACCTTTGAGAAATCATTTAAATTTTGGAAATCAGTCCAGTACTTATGGAATTATGGCGTGAAAACCAAACTGCTCTTCCGCCATCTTTGATTGCCTCCCCCTCCCCCCTCCGCCCCTTAAGCACTCTATAACCGAGAGTTTCGGGTTTTGAGCGTTACAAGGAATCCAACGCCACCAGTCGTGATAGCCAGAAAGGACAAATGAAAAGTTTCATATAGTAGTTCGAAGATAAACCGTTCTATGCGGCTCTATTAGGTATAAGCAATAATTATTTTATTTTACATTGAAAATAAATAAAAGTATATTTATTGTTTATATTTTTATAATTTGCATTAAACGGGCTCTCGGATAGTATTTTTTATAAACCAAGTTTCATACAAAAATATAAAAATATAAGGGTTTGTTTACATTACGTTACTACAAAAAGTTTAGTATTTTAAGTATTGCGTCGCATTTTGCTACGGAACCCTAAAATAACTGGTATGAGGAATGAACTAGGCATCATCTGGTTACCTGAAAACGACACCAAACTTAATTCAAAAGTCCAAAAAAATCTGCCAGATTTTTTTTTCTGAGCGCCGGGAGCTCTGTTCTTTGGGCCCCCCTCCCCTCCTCCTGACGCGGAGATCAATCTGGCTCCCGGGCGTTTTGGGCTTGGGTAGACGTGTATAACATTCGTACCAAGTGGCATTGCTGAACTAAAAATTGGCGTACTTTTTCCCCTTAAAAACGGACTAAAATATGATTTATTCAGAAATCGACCTTCTCAGGTACTTATTCTCGAGCTTACCAATTCTCCGACAGAGCCGTGGCGCATCTCATGTTCAGTAATACAACCGTCGGCTGTAGGATCCACTCTCCTTACTAGATCTCCGTTATCGTTAATATTTCCTGTGGAAGAAGCACCTATCAAAAACATAAACATTATTAAGGTTATTTTTTAAAAAATAAATGATATATTTTGCCTGAATTAAATAAACAACAAAAGTATAAAAAATCATAAATCATTTATTTATCTCGGATATTTGTATCACTTGATAATTATTGTTAAATTTTCTTTTAATTTCAATTTCTTACAAGATAAATTTTGACGTCAGATCATTTACTTAAGCTAAGTTTACTGCCGTTTCCTAAGCGTAAGTACAGAAGAAGCAGTAACAAACTGTACTGCAGCATTTTTTCCAAAAATGGCAACTTACAATTATACTCATATTAAAATTAGATATGTGGACTGAGAATACATTGTTATGCTATCATTATTAATTAAGCGTGATGTCCAATTTGAAGTTAATGTTAATTTGAAAATTTAGTTGTCAAACATGTCATGTACTCAAATAATGAAATTTGTGGATGCACAAATACAAACCTTTAAGAGGGACCCGCACCAAGCTAAAGCCAGACATTTTTGTCTTCAGGCAGAAAACTGTGATCGCCTACCATTTTCTCATTCTCACTATCACCAAGAGACAAAAATTATCCATAATACAATATTCATTGCTATGGTAACCTTGATGACTCAAAATCTATATTCTTTATCTTCAAATATTTCGATCACTACCTAAATAATTTTCATTTTGTTATTGATTTCATAATAAATAAGTGATATCAAAAACTTACAGTTTAATTTAGAGCCGCTTTCTAAACGGCAACAAACTTTTTTAAATCCGATAATCATTTCAACTCTATGTTAAATATGTTTGTAATACTTAATTTTTAAAGCCCAGTCTTCAGGGTCTTCTTCAGCTCTAATGATTCGTACAGTTAATAAATAAAAAGATATACTCGAACACACAGATTAAGGTAGCCCGAAAGTAAGTTCGAGACTTGTGTTAAGCTACCTCCTCGATACTTTTTTATAAATAGATAGGTATATAGAAAAAACATCCAAGACAAAAGGTCATCAAATTATATAGAAAGGCAAATAAATACTTACACAGCATGTATTTACTGATATTCTCTGTTAGATTGTAGCGCCGATAAGCATCATAACATAATGACTTCGGTTGTATGAGCAATGGAGAATAAAGCAAATGTTTTTCGTTCATATCCGTATCGTCTCCTGGCTGAAGTACGAAAATACAAGTTTGTTTTACTTTTCAATTACTCTTTACTATTTACTCTACAGTGTCGGGAAGAAAAGAGGCTAGTAAACTATTATATTATACTATATAAATACTGGCTAATAAGTAACAAAATAATCTTTTCATCTCATCTACTCGAAGAACGATGTTTTCATCCCAAAACATTTGAAGCTAAAATTACTGCTGATTCTCTCGGGATTGAAAAGTGATAAAGAAAATCTATAGGGAATAAAACATAATTACAAACTGAACACGGATGTAATCTATGTAGAATCAAAAATAATGTTGGCAGTCCAGCAAAAAAAAGACAAAGTAATTACCGTAGTTTTAGGTACTTAAATATAAGTTTAAGCCGATAGTGAATATTAAGTTTACAAAATAAAAACATTATGAAGGACCACGCAAACAAAGTTATAAGTAATTTTTTTTATCAGAAATTGATGCCCTTAAAGAAATTATTTCTTGTATTTCTTGTGTAGCGGTTCACCACTGTAACGGGAGCGAGGTGATATGGTCAACCGCCACAAAGGGAAAATCTTCTAGCCAGGCTTGGTGTTACGCCTGGAACCGCAGCTCCGACGGTGTATTGTCGGAGGTTGCATATATAGTCTGTTGCAACCAGAACTCTGAGATCGAGATGTAGATACTGCAGGCGCCATCTCGTATGATTCTTGTGAACTATAGTTCATTGTTGTTTGTGGATTTAAGTTAATGGAAATGGCACCAAAAAATGGTTAGTATCTGTCAGTTGAACTCTGATTAGGTAATGTAGGTGTTCTACTTTTCTTTATATTCTGTTTTGTATTTGCTAGTTTTTCAAGATGGAGATAAAAATTAGAGCGTGCTACTCGGGCACGGTAATATTTTTACTTCGGGCGATATTCATAAATCTCTCGCTATACTCAGGATTCAAAGTAAAGTAGCGCTCTTGCGTTAAAACTATTACGTTTACCCCTTGTAACACAATCTACTGTTTCCACATTTTCAGTTTACAGAATATTTTTATTTGAGAAATCATCATCATCATTTCAGCCGCGTAACGTCCACTGCTGGACATAGGTCTCACCCAAAGATTTCCAAATTTGAGCAATGGTTAAATATTATTTTAGGACGTGATAGTGAGGAGTTCGGTAGCCGGGCGGTGGGTGTGCGCATTATTAGCGCTTTCTCAAGTTAAGTGACACCGGGCGTGGGCCGCAATTTAAGGCCATCATCATCATCGTCAGATCTTTTTGTCTCTACTGCAGCAGCACAACCCTCCCTGTACTACCAGAGCCATACTCGGCCAGAGCAGACAGAGGGCTTTGTACGGGTTGGAGAGGTCTCATTGATGTTTATAAGCTTTGTTTATCTTGTATTTCCTAAGTCGCCTTCTACAACATTCACGGGAGGACTTGGCGTGGCCCTATTCTACTCTGCCGGAAACCACATAGCTGTGTTTGTACATTAAATATATTTCCAAAAAAAATATTGGGGACGCCTGTTTGTCTGTCTGTTTGTCTGTTTGTACACGCTAATTTCCGAAAATACTGGATGCATTCGAATGAAACTTTTTTGTTGATATAGCTGTTATAGGTGTTGCTTGTTATAAATGATTTTAAGAAATGGAACACCTGTTGCAGAACCATAACATAATGGTCCAGCTAAACTATAAGAAATATAAAATGACGCCTTAGCAAAAGTTGTTCAGCCTGATGATTTTCCAGAGACAAAGTCCATGCAAAAGAAGTCACGGGCTTCGGCTAGTTGTAACTCTAACACGAGTGTTGGCCACTTAAACAGACGTAAAATAAACAAGCAATTTAGCTGATACTAACCGATCTCCATGTAAGTGTGTGGCCCCATCCGTATACTTGTGCGTCAGTGCCTGGTTTTTGATATTTTGGATTGTAATTTATTCCAATGGGATGTGGGGGATAGTCACATTCTCGTGGTGTTTCTTTAAAATCGAATGGTGATTCTACTTTTATCACAGCAATGTCAATGTTCGACCACATCTCAACGTGTTCGTACTGAAAATTGTAAGCTATAAAAGAAATAATAATATGTTGATAGTGAGCCTTTTATAATAAATTTTATTGCACAAAATAAATATTTACATAGAACGCAATAATTATTTAACTAAAAACTAAATTACCTACCTAAATTATAAAACTATAAACTAAAATAATTAATAATAATTGGTCGAATACGTGTCGGGCTACGCGCAGTGTTGGGTTCCGTAGTTCCGAATGCGTCCATGTATGCTACTTAAACTAATTATCTATTGAATTTGTATGAAAATTTCCTTTTCTGAGTACATTTTATAAGTCGATCGCCTACCTATATCTTTTAAATTTGTAAACCCTACTTAGCTCTGATAGTTTTCCTTTAAACTACATTATATATTATTCTATTGCTCAGATTTTTTTCACGTGTACAACCAACATATACATCCATCAAGGGGTGCACTGAGAAAGGATTTTTTAACATTCACTCCATAAGGGATGAAACGGGGTCCAAAGTTTGTATGGAAAAACAAGATTAGTTAGAAAATTTGCAGAAGTACTCTGGCGGTAAATGAGTAAGTACGTGTTTCAGGATTTACAAAATTCAACACCATAAGAGATAGAATGGGTTGACCTTCTACCTAGGCCATGCTGAAGCGTTCCGTCAGTCAAGTCGAGTCGTCAAGGAAATGGAAAGGGAAAGGGAATTTTTTTATTATCCCCTTAAATCCCTGCACTACATTTTAAAATAATAATTCATAAGTTATAAAAAAATTGATAACAGAAAAATAATTAAAATCCTATCAGAACCATTTTTGACTTCTACGCAAACATAGTCGCGGGTGACAGCTAGTTAATGCATATAAAAATATATTTTGCTCATATTATTAAATGTACTAACAATATTCACTCAAGTTCGTAAGACAATTCATGAAGACTTAAAAATGGTTATACCTAAGTTTTATAATCAATCCAACAAGAACAACCATATTGTAATATTTTTGCAATTTGGTGAAAATTTCCTTTTTTTTTTTAATAAGTGAAAAATAAGTTATACATTTTTTGTACGGAACCTTAAAAACAAAGCATTAATTTTTTTTTATAAAATTAAAGCATTTTATGGAAAAATATTTAAAGGATTTTACCTATTTGCAAAATCCCTCAACACTGGGCAGCTATGGATCAAACATAGACTGCTAAATGCAGTCTATGTTTGATCGATAGCTGCCTAATAGCACAGAATAATAATAGTATTACATACAGAACGGAAACTTGCACCGTCCCCCGCAATCTGGCGTCCCCGCAACCCGTTCTATCGCCTATAAACAGGGTTGTTACTAGTCGCACGTTAACGTTACGCGATTACATTACGCGATAGGATTATTGAATCATAATGGTGAGAAACTGTGCATATTATCATTGTTTATCCACGGAAAACAATAAAGAACGAAAATTTTATAGATTTCCGAGTGATGAAAACAGGTAAGCAAAGCAACAAATTCTGGGGTGGCGACCCTAATTCTTTAACTCACACATTCGACGTGTGCACAACTGCACAGACATATTTTCGTTTGTAGTAGTACTAGGTATATTTGTTGCTCCGTTTGTATGAAGTGCCATACCTGTGCTAATAGTAAACAATGAATTAAGTAAGTGGAAAATACAAAAAAATATATATAAAGGCACTCTTCTCACCTCTGGGCACACAAGTCATCACTACTTTCTTCATAATTTTACTGGCACAGCTATGCGTATGTATATTTTCTGCATTAACGTACTCTCTTAGACCGGCAATAGCATACATATACTCCACGTCTTCTACACAAGCTGATGACGTCACTATATAATATTCACTAACAATTGCCCCTCCGCACAACCAGGCATTGTAGACCTGTTTTGATATCGGCGCTTTGATTAAATACACCTGAAACATGACATCAATGAGTGCAATAGAACTTTGTGGTATTTATGTATACAATTAAGTACCAATTAAGATTTATACAAGATTTAACGCTTTGCCAAGTTTGTAATTAAAAACCGGCCAAGTGCTAGTTAAACTCGCGTGGAGAAGGTTCCGTACAATACCAAAGTCAATCACATTTAAATCCTTAGAGTAAGACGCGAGTTAACTGCTACTAGATGTTTTAGGTTTTCCTGTAATCTATAAGTAATACCTATATTTTGATTCTTTTCAAATTTTTAGACTCAGGAGTTTCTGAGATCAGTGGGAAAGAGTTAGAGGTACGGCGCGGCAGGTGACGTGGCTCGTGACGTATTTGCATGCTACGCGCGGGACGGGCGCGTTTTTACAACTCTCTTTTCAGGGCTCCGTAGCCAAATGGCAAAAAACAGAACCCTTATAGATTCGCCATGTCTGTCTGTCCGTTCGTATGACACTTTTTTCCGAAACTATAAGTACTATACTGTTGAAACTTGGTAAGCAAATGTATTCTGTGAACCGCATAAAGATTTTCATACTATGTGATTCAAATAACTTTGTGTGATTCCGCCACTGCAAACTATTGCCGGCCGGCGCCCACCCACTACTGTTAGTCCCAACATACCTGCCACCATTAGCCCGTGTGCACCCGCCACCAACAGCCGATGCATGATCTCTTCCATGCTGCTGCATCTGCTGTGGCTGCAGCAACATCGGACATCGTATACGCGACAATTGTTTCGCAAGGCATCCTCAGGCACCAAACAACTCGCACTTGGCCGGTTATTAAAACTTTAATAATTTTGTCATTTCTTCGTGGATTTGATTAATTTAAAAAGACATTTATTTAGATATTTATATTGTATTTGAGGTGATATACAAAATTGACATATCCTTTTGTCCAATTGATCCTTGTGACTAGTATTACAACGAAATACAAGAACTTTTTATATTATGTTACTTGCTGCTACGGAACCCTTAATGGGCAATTCCGACTCGCACTTGGCCGCTTCATTTAAAAATATTTTTTTGTAGGGAACCATAGAAACAAGGAATTCAAGTTTATCAAAATATATTTGAAGAATTTTACGCCAATTTGCGAAATCCCTAAACACTGGCAGCTTTGGATCAAATAGTAAACAATGAAGTAAGTATAAACCTAAAGTTTTTTTTATTCTTACCATGTATGGTTTCTGTGCATACACAACATGTCCGTTAATTATTCTTCGACTACTATTAGTAAACATAACCACTGGAAATTTAATACAAATACACGCTTAATAAATTGTAATTTATTACACTGATTTCAGATGAAAAGATACGTATTTTTAGACGTTGTAAATTGAGTTGCCATGAGAAAGCGTACACAAGTCTACCTCCCTGCTGACTCTGACTCAAGTGAAACCTAAAATAATAAATTTGGTAAGTTTTATTGACAAAGTATTGTATACACCTAAACATAAAAGAAATACTCACTGTGTAAAATGAAGAAAGTAAGCAATAAAGCAGTTTTAATCATTTTTTTGAAAAATGAATATAAAAAAAGTATTATGATCTTTTGAGTTTTCACTTTTAACACGGTTGGCTTCTAGCTAAACTGCATTTATGTATTGTGGTAGCTAATTTACAATTACTATCACCGCTAAATGGTGTCAACTACAAAGTTAAAAAAATGTATAATAAATTATAAATGTACAAAAAAGGGAATAACATTTATTAAACTTATAAAAAAATCTCTTTGTTTCTTTAGTAAATAGAAATGACATGACAATTATTAATATCACTATTAATTTCAGACATTGAGCTAACTAAAACCACAACATTTAATTTTTTTACAGCGAACCGATAAAATTTCACGGTCAGTACTTTTCGAGAAGTCGTAATTTAAACTACCAACGTGGTTCATAGAAATCACGTTGCCTTATTAATTTTTCGCCCAATCATATCTGAATAAGAAATTATAGTGCAAACAACTGATTTAGTTTAAAATTAGCTTGAAGTCTACGCGAGACGAAACTTATTGTAAGCAGAGAAATTATTACACGTTTAACATTATACGTGTCAGCCATAAAAAAATCCCGCACACTACTGAATATATATATACCTTTACACGAAATAGGCGAGCTTGGATGGCCTCTTTAATGACAAATGGAAATGGACTTCTATACATACGTAGTTCTACGCCTGTTTCCCAGGGGGGTAGGCAGAGACTATGGATCTCCACTTGCTACGATCCTTGCAAACCTATTTTTCTGCGTCAACACTCTTTACTCTTTTCAGGCATGCTCTCCTGTAACGGGTACTCCGTCAATAACCTTTCTTCAGAACTTCTGCAATTTAGTTGCAGAACGTTCGTGGAGATCTACCCAGTTCGGTTCCACCTCGACGACCTCCGTGGCGTAGTAGTCACCATGCTAGTCCGTCACCCAGAGGTCCCGGGTTCGATCCCCGGTCAGGGCAAGTTTGAAAATGGCCTTTTTCAAATTGTCCTGGGTCTTGGATGTTTATCTATATATGTATTTATTATAAAATATAGTATCGTTGAGTTAGTATCTCATAACACAAGTCCCGAACTTACTTTGGGGCTAGCTCAATCAGTGTAATTTGTCCCTATATATATTTAAATTTAATATATTTACCATCTACACCGGCACGATAAATTTGTTTAGTTACTCTTCTTTCATCCATCCTCTCGACATGTCCGAACCACCTTAACATTCCTTTCTCAATTTTTATCACTACATCATCGCAGCCGTATATTATCTGATTTTTTCTGTTCGTAAATTCCTGACGGCCGCTCCTAGCACGCCGCGCCGCACACCTATCAGAAATTACGATCGTATTCGAATTTAGTATGTCAGCATATATATGGTGCTGTTCAAAATTTGAACTAATTTTTAACCCCCGATTAAACTAAAAATGTCCATCTGTTTGTCTGTCTGTCCGTCCGACCGTTTGTCTGTCTGTCTGTATTTGTGTTCGAAGGATCGAATTTTGAGAATTGGACATTCTGAGAGTTGGACATTTTGACATTGGACCTTCTGAAACCGCTGGACATTATGAGAATTAGACATTCTGAACTGGAACGAACTAATGTTCTCATCAACCCCGCGCCCCGCAAGCGAACTGCGCGGGCACGGGGCCGATCTCTCATAGAAAAACCGCGTAAACGGAAAGGGCGTATGCGGCAAAATGGTTCTTGTTTCGTAATTTATAAACAACATAGTATAATAAGGTCTAACAAAATATATCAGTCCGTGATACTGAACAACTTTCCCCAAGGAACAGATGTCGAAACATGAAAAACAATTTTTGGCTTTCCATACAAACTCGGATCAGCCTGATCGGTCAACACGTATGGGAGGCCAAAAATTACTTTTCATATTCCGATACCTGTTCCTTGGGGAAAGTTGTTCAGTACTCCTGGCGGTAAATGAGTAAGTCCGTATTTCAGGATTTTTCAAAATTCAACAAACAACATTAAACACCTAGGGGGATGAAATGGGGTGACGTTTTGTCGCTCTCTCTCTCTCTCTCGCTAAAAAATCGAAAGGAAAAGGGAAAATTTTCATTATCCCCTTAAATCCCTTCACTGTATTCAAATATTTAAATAATTCAAAATAAAAATTCAAATAATATAATAAATAACAAAAAAAAAAACAATTATAAATCCTATCTTTTCCGACTTCGACGCGGACGAAGTCGCAGGTTACAGCTAGATAATCAAATAAATATTTTTTTGTTAATCTCTTTTAATCCATACTGATATATTTCTTGATTTTGTTAGTTTCATTATAGTTACAAGATTCACTCTATCTGAAAGTCTCTTTCTCAACGTGCTTCGTTCGATTGAATTTCAACAAGATTCGAACTTTTATTGGTTTGCTTTGGTCATAGCCTAAGTTTTTTTGCAGTGAACGTCTTGATAGTATTCTGGTTATTCATGTTTTCTATTAGATTCCAATAAAGTTTTCATGCATTTTCTATTTGTCTGTCAGTTTCTTTCGACGCACTATCTGTTAGAGATATTACTTGCCCCAAATAGATTTATTCGTTGACATATAAAATTTTATAGTTGTTTACATAGATAGCTTATTTTACCCTGTTTGCCATGACTGGTTTTCTACATGTTCATGTCTAATCCTACTGTATGGCTTAGATGGTCTAGATTATTTAGCGGTTTGTAGTTCGTCCTTTAAGGCTGAGACTATCATGTCGTCTGCAAATCTCTGATGTGATAAGTTATCACTGTTGATTTTTATTCCACATTCCAGCCTAATAAGAGTACCTAGCACAACATTTTTATGTCTTTTTTCAACATTTTTCGGTATTGCTAAAATAATTCCCTTTTTCTTTTTTCCCAAATTTCGAAATACTTTATTGTCAAATCTGGTCACACATTTCACGAGAATCGCTTGAGATATGCGACAACGACAGCAGACACCATGCTGAAAGACGGACAAAAGCATTTTTTGGCCAACCTCGAAAGACGCTTCGCTTGCTCGGACGAGTATATTAGTACTTATTCAAAGTTATTATTCTCGTCACTGTTTGTTAAGTTTTTCCAGTCAATGATTGTGTTTTTAATGACAAAGCCTTGTTTTCTTGTGTGTTTATGGCACATGCGCCGGCTGAAATATAAATATTTCTGTGTTTTAGTTGTTTGTCGTTTGTCGTTTGTAAGTAACCTAAACTGGTGTTAGATTTTTCAAGCTGCCTGAAAGCATCTGACATAGTTTGATGCCTGCCATACGATGATGACAGACGGGACCAACGGCTTATACCTGCCTTCCGAAGCACGGAGTAGCTCGAGAATTTTTTTTGCTACATAAGCTGTCGTCAATGCTTCAATGCTATTCTTTTCTCCCAGTACAGTGATGATTTGAAACGCAGAGTCACTAAACGAACGGTTTTTTGTATGGAACAAACCATTGGTTTAGTATTTAGTATTTTTTTTTATAAACAACTGTCTTTACAGGTTTTAGCCTAATGCGACATGCTTACCTTAAAGTTAATTATATTTGTAACAAATTATTCTCAAAGATACCTTTGTGAACTCAGTCAGACTGCAATAAAATAGGTTGGCCTCGTTAGCTAGTGACTCCGCCTTTCAACAATGGCACTTCTGCGCAGAATATGACGAAAATTGTTTACGTACAATATTTGTGACTCAGTAGTGTTAACATCTGTATTATGTCTTCTATCCCTTGTGTCTAGTTCCTCCGCAGCCTGGACACATTGGATAAACAGGGCGGTGTTATAGGTGGTTATGTAGATGCTAGGTTCAATGCATCTATATTTCTGATCATACACCGAAGCAGACCCAACACCGACCAGCATTTCTTGGTTTCCCACAAACGCTGTCAGGGGTGATCCGTGGTCGTGCTGAAATAATAGTTTATGATAAAATTGTGTTAAATTTGTTCATTACCGTCGAGGCGGGTTGACTTACGAGCGGGCGAAGCCCGCGCGTTTGTCTGTGGAGCCAAAACTTGTGATGAACAATACACACGTGTGCCATACTATGTTTTTCAACACATTAGTGAGAAAAAAAACTTCATTACTCGAAGACATTTTTAAGTACAATTTACTTAAACTTACAATAAATCTCACTAAAGAAAATTTGAAATACAGCGCCCTTCGCTTTTTTTCCAGGCGTATTTCGCGCATTCGCGAATTTGTAGTGATACGAGAGATACAGAAATCAAACCAACAGCCAAACGATTATTTCAAAAAAAAATTTTTTTTTAGCAATGTTGATTAATAAATTCATTTTAGTGTTGTTACAAGACTAAATAAAATGGAATAATTTGATTAAAACTAGGTATCGATAAGAGTCTAGGCTGGCTGCATGCAGAGATTTTATGTTTCAAAAATAATATTCGATATTTAGGATTTATAGAATCCTATTCCTAAATCTTTTAAAAAATAATATTACAGCACGATTTTGAATGTGTGCGTAATGAATGGCATTACTTAAGTAAAATTGGTGTAATACATAGCACATTCCGAGCTAATGTGTTGAAAAAAATACAGTAGCACTCCGGGAGTGCTGACAGAAGTGATAACTCTAACTGAAACTAGGTACTTAAAAATTATATAACAACTTACATTTAATGCGCTATTGAAAATGAAATAAAAAATTCAAAAATATATTTTTGTAAAACAATCTTTTATTATGGACTTGTTAACAAAAAAAAAACAAAAAGGTTAAAATAATCTTGGTCTAATAATAAATAGGAACTTATAGCCACTATTTTTTGGTACTTACATTAAATCACTTTTTTTTAGATAAAACATGTTGCATTTTTACGGCAAAAGACGTAGACGCATAAAAGCTTGTTTTTAAAAAATACGAATAAGACGTGTGGATCGATTTGGAATGAAATTATATTTTTGGTTTGAAAGAGTATACTTTCAAGGTGGTCCTAGAATAATTAAGTCAGGATCTACATAATGATGGAATCTTCGAGGAATCAAGGGAACTCTTTGAATTTTATAATCACACATATAGCGATTTAAGTATTTTTTATTGTGACTAAAGCATTTGCGTTTAGGAAGCACAACTTCATGTAGCATCAAAATCGGTTGTGAAGTATGGAAAAATTATTGAAATTTAAAAAACGTACGTCTAATTTTTTAGGACTTGTAAGTTATGTTATGCAATTACTGGTTATGGCGAGGATTTGCCAAACTCGAGAGTGATGAGGTTAGGGGCGATCCGCGAGATTTCTCCTGTTGCTTACATTTCTTCTTCACACCTCTTTTTCTTTGCTTGGTAGTTTCTCTTTTAATCATGTTGTTCCACGAATATATATCTATATTCGTGGTTCATCCTCTCAGAGGTCTATTGTAGCATGTGTATACACCCTCATACACTCCTTAGTACATCCATCTAATCAAACAGAGTTCACATTTATTACAAGAAACGCACTTTTTCGAAATCTGATAGGTTTGCGGATATTATCTAGAACCAAAGCACTCATTAAGCCTAATCATACGAGCCCAAACTTGATGGGGTTATATCGTATTATTAAGGAGTTTCTACGGTCACCTTCCAGCTCCATTATCAGATCCTAAATACTATCTAGACTAAAGTACTTTGTGTACTCGTCATCTACTCGACTGATCCATCAACGCACAGCTGAAACAGCTGGGTCTAGAAACATGAAATTTTGCACAAACGTTCCTTAAATGACGCTATTGGGTACTGAGAAAGTATTTTTGAAAACTAAACCCATAAGGGGTTGAAATCAAGGTTAAAAATTTGTGTGAAACTTTGTCAAATTTGAAGTTAGAAATGTAACTACAGGATTACACAAGTTTACAGGATTACTATATTTGAAAAAAATATTTTCTAAGGGGGTAAAATATAGGATAAACATTGTATGAAACTCAACTCCAAACGGCTAAATATACATTGACATAATGTTTATTTGAAATGTGTCGGTAACAGGGTCGCGAGTTCAATCCTATTACCTTTCGTGCAAAGAATTAGAATATCTACTTATATAATTTCCGAGCATGCTCAACGCATAGTAAAATCGTAACCGATCGCTGTCTGTACATGGAAGATAAACGAGAAAAAATATTATTGGGGGCTTTTAGCAACGCAATAGAACACAAAACAATGATTTTTGTCTGCTTGTCTGTGCGTTTGTGCTCGCTAATCTTAGAAACGGCTGAACCGATTCGATTGCCTTTCATATCCCGTCTAGCGAAGGACATGTATGATAAGGCTTACCGTTGCACAGCCACGTCATGAGGGTAAGGGAATGGGGGGAATACTTAAGTAGCTTAGGCGGCTGCAGCACTCCGCAGTCACTCCCGCCGAAAGTCAAAACTAGTAAATAAAGTACTGGCATAGTCACTGCCTATTGCATATGTATTCAGTTTTTGAGAGACCCTCACCCAGTTAAAATTCCAAACGACTTAGGGGACTAAGAGGTAATGTGTGATCATTTTTAGGGTTTGTAGTAAATGTCCATGTCTGTCTCTCTGTCCACGATTTTACTTAGAGACAATAAGTACCAACGCCATAATAGTAATAAAATAAACAGTAATAAATGGAACCATATCAGTCTTATTACAGAAAAAGGCCTTAATCGTAGTTTAGTCCCGTATTATCTTAGTCGGGCTTTAGTACGGTAACAAACGTTAAATCTTCTTTAGACTTTGCTTTATTACAAAACGTCTACAAAAGACGGAATAAGATAGGTCCAACTCAGTCTGACCGGAAGCAGAAAAATCATTCCGTGTTTGATAATTATATTATTTTTTCGAAAATATTTTGATTTAAAGGGAAATAAGTTAAAATATAATTGATTTAAAATTATGCAATGTATTTAATTTTACCAAAAATCTCTTAATAAATAAAGTATAACAGTATCAAGAAACGGAACGCAGATATGTTAACAATTTTGACAACGTAATTCTATAATTAGTCTGTGGTAAGACGTCATAATCGCCTGTCATGGAATCTACCTATATTTTTGTTTACGTTTGTAAATTGTAGAAAATCTTAAAAAATGTTGTTTTTATATGAGTGTTGTATAGTGTAAAAAATATAAAATCGTGTTTTTAATGTTGTGAATGTAAATAAACGAACAATAGTGATAAAATAATTTTGTCATGAAAAGTAGTAAAACAATAAAAATACTTTTATATCATATTCATAGCAGTTTCTACACATTTCCTGGATATAATAAGCATTTATTAATAGCTATCAGGTAAAATTATAGATTTTACTACAATTTTTATGTTTTGTTTTGATATATGTCATGATTTTGAGGTTAGTCGTAGCTTAGTACCGAGCTTAGATTAGGGTGCTAGCAGGTTTAACTTTAGATTTATTTTTAAATTGTATTTTATTTTATTTTATTTATATTAACTATGGATCTTTTGTGTATGCAATAAAGCATATTATTATTATAATAAGACTGTATGAGTTTCACTTGCAAAATAACAATCTTATATTAATATTAACGCAATAATTACTACAATAAGCCCAAAATCAGATGACCAGTCAGGAGATAAATGTCAGAAGTCGAAGACGCTGATCAAAGATAAGAAGAAAGAAACCAAGACCCAGGAGCTTAGGGAAAAGAGGCAGAAATCCAAAACCGGACTTCAGAATACATATCTAGGAAATAGAAAAAAAAAACAAACAGGAAATCGGCTGACAAAAACTGAATTCAAAAGGCAGAAGTCAAGACCGGTAGATGGAATTCAGAAGCCAGGTTTCAAAAGCCAGAATCCAGATTGCTGTTCTATTACGATAGCGTCAACAAGTCACGTACATTACAAATAAGACCTACAGGGCAACGTGTTGGACAAAAAAACAACAAAGCTGTCTATTTTCCTTCCAAGTATATATCACACACCAAGTATTATATCTATCCTCCCCATACTGATTTGATGCAAGTATTCGGTCGGTTCTACCAACTCCCTCTCTCTCCCACTCCCCGCCTGCGAATATCTCCTACACTCCTATATCCCTATCTACTAGTCCAACTGGTTTCTCGAACTATGAGAGTGGTAGGTATAACGAGGTTTGGCATTGCCAAGTTTGAGGAACTGAGGACGGTACACATATCGGCCTTGGTTTGCGAGCGTGATGATGCACTCACCAAGGTACACATCATTCATAAGCTCTTGCAGTGTAACTGCTGGCTGGGCGGACTCAGAACAGAACAGAACAAAGACAATAAGTACCAATGCCATGGGACTATGTATATAATTACCTCAAAGTCTTCAAAAAAAATCATAAACATGTAAAGTGAAATTTTATTTTTTCTACGCAGATCAGGACCATAAGATCCAAAAGCCACACTTTAGCGTGATGGTGGACGTTATAGAACGGGAGGTCACGACAAATTTGGTAACGATAAGGGATATGGCTGACTCTGGTTTTATAGAATAAAGACCACCTCTCTGATGCAAAATATGTTGGTCTGCCTGCGTGGAGTGGTTGCGTTACTTAGATATGGCGCCTGAAAAGTTGGTTATCGTGACCAAAAAAAAATGATAAGGGATATG
This sequence comes from Acrobasis consociella, assembly GCA_963555685.1. Lineage (NCBI taxonomy): Eukaryota > Metazoa > Arthropoda > Insecta > Lepidoptera > Pyralidae > Acrobasis > Acrobasis consociella. Next base: position 8,541,996 of record OY743127.1, read on the forward strand.
GCTGACTCTTGTTTCACAGGATGAAGAGCACCTCTCTGATGCTAAATATGTTGGTCTGCCTGCGTGTAGTGGTTGCGTTACTTAGACATGGCGCCTGAAAAGTTGGTTATCATGACCAAAAAAAAAATGATAAGGGATATGGCTGACTCTTGTTTCACAGGATGAAGAGCACCTCTCTGAAGCTAAATATGTTGGTCTGCCTGCGTGAAGTAGTTGCGTTACTTAGATATGGCGCCTCAAAAGTTGGTTAGCGTGACCAATAAATGATAAGGTAAATGGCTGATCCTAGTTTCACATAATGAAGAGCACCTCTCTGATGCTAAATATGTCGATCGGCCTGCATGAAGTGGTTGCGTTACTTAGATAGGGCGCCTGAAAAGTTAGTTACCTAGACAAAAAAGAAAATTATAAGGTAAATGGCTGACTCTGGTTTCACAGGATTAAGAGCATCTCTCTGATGCTAAATATGTCGGTCTGCCTGCGTGAAGTGGTTGCGTTACTTAGATATGGTGCCTGAAAAGTTGGTTATCGTGACCAAAAAAAAATTATACCGTAATTGACTAACTCTAGTTACACAGAATGAAAAGCACCTCTGTGATGCTAAATATGTCAGTCTGCCCACGTGAAATGGTTACGTAACTTAGATATGATGCCTGAAATGTTGGTTATTGTGAGCAAAAAAATGGTAATGCAAATGGCTGACTCTGGTTTTACAGAATGCAGAGCACCGCTCTGATGCTAAATATATGTCAATCTGCCTGCGTGAAGTGGTTGCGTTACTTAGATAGGGCGCCTGAAGAGTTAGTTATCATGGCAAAAAAAGAAAATTATAAGGTAAATGGCTGATTCTGGTTTCACAGGATGAAGAGCACCTCTCTGATGCTAAATATGTTGGTCTGCCTGCGTGGAGTGGTTGCGTTACTTAGATATGTCGCTTGAAAAGTTGGTTATCATTAACAAAAGAAAAAATAATAACGTAAATAGCCGACTCTGATGTCACAGAAAAAAGAGTACCTCTCTGATACAAAATTTGTCGGTGAAGTCTTGTTTGTTTTTGTCGGTATGCCTACGTGAAGTGCTTGTGTTACTTAGATATGGGTATGGCGCCTAAAAAGTATGTTATCGTGATCAAAAGTAAAATTATAAGGTTAATGACTGACTCTGAACAGCTGCATATCGAGCAAAATACATCTATCGTTAGTATCCGATATTATTGACCGAGCGAGCGAAGCGAGCGAAGCGTCTCAGTTTCGAGATTAGCCAAAAATTCTTATGTCCGTCTGTCTGTCTGTCTGTCTGTCTGTCTGTCTGTCTGTCTGTTCTCGCCTACAGGTCGCATTTCTTAACCGATTCTCATGAAAATTTGTAAGCAGATTCAGCAACTAAATAGATTTTTTTTGTCGAGCCTGTTTTTAGAAATTTTTCAAAATGGCGGAAATATGGGGGTTTAAAATTTAAAAAGTGTCATATATCCGCCATTTCCAAATATTTTCAAAAATGTCATTAGATTTTTTTGTTGCCATTATAAAAACGCAATTTTTTTATTTGAACAACTATTTTGTCTGAACAACTTTTTTATACGTTATACTTGAACGGGTTTAGGATGACTCGCGAAGTCTAGCTGACTACTTACAAAATAAACTGAAACTATTTAAGGGTGAATTCAGTCCGGGTTACCGAACAACTTTCTTAAAAATGCATATCTTACTACAGATACAGATCGTGTTATACCAGCGCCGGCAGCCAATTCGGCGAATTCAGCGGCCGGCATCGGAGGCACATCCTTTGGAATAATATTCGCGAGGTCTTAGTTCGTGGCGAACTACTAGTATATACATGCCGCAGTTCACAATTGTACTAACAACAGTTTTGTCAACTTTTCAGTAGAGTATATATTTAGAAAGTTTTCTAAAGTTTAGTCCAGAACGACACAAAAATAAATACATAATTTCACGTCTATTCAAGAGTCTAGTCCTTTGACTGCATTATATCCAAAAATTGTGGTATTATAGTAGTGTAATATCAAAAATAGTAAAATAAACTTTAGTCCATTTGTGCACTAAACCTCATTATGTTAACAGGCAAATATTTTTTCAAAACTAAAAAACACTTCACCCCTAAACTACACAACCGATTTCGATAAAAGAATTTTCCAAATCGGTGAAGGCACCTTCAAATAATTGATAGCAAATTATGCACTTGCATAACTTTAACACGTGTGTAAATGTTATAAATGTGTATTATACGCCAGACTTTGAAATTTTGTTGAAATCAATCAATACTTGAAGATTGAATTTATAAAAAAAAATTCCGGCGTTAACAATAATACTAATTATAGTTAACGCCGGAATCTTAAAAAGTACAACTATAACACTAAGTTTTTGGTAGAAAGAGTTAATTTATCTGGTACTAAAAAAGTAAAAACCGAAAATTTTGTAGTTAGTACATTTGCGAACTACGGCATCAATATTAGGGTGACAGGGTATACAAATTCATGTGTTTGTATGAGTGCACGCTACTGTATCTAAGTAACGCAACTACTTCACACAGTCAGACTGACATATTTAGCATCAGAGAAGTACTCTTCACCCTGTGAAACTAGAGTCAGCCATTTACCTTATCATTATTTTTTTTTATCACGATAACCAACTTTTCAGGCATCTTATCTAAGTTTCACAACACAAACATTTCACGCTGGCAGACCGACAAAATTTGTATCAGAGATACTCTTTGTTCTGTGACACTAGAGTCAGCTATTTAAGTTATTATTTTTTTCTTTTGTTCACGATGACCAACTTTCAAGCGACATATCTTAGTAATGCAAGCACTTCACGCAGGCAGACCAATATATTTAGCATCAGAGAGGTGCTCTTCATCCTGTGAAATCAGAATCAGCCATTTACCTTATGATTTTCTTTTTTTTCCAGGTAACTAACTTTTCAGGCGCCCTATCTAAGTAACGCAACCATTTCATGCAGGCAGATTGACATATTTAGCATCAGAAAGGTGCTCTTCATTATGTGAATCCAGAATCACCCATTTAAATTATCATTTATTGGTCACGCTAACCAACTTTTCAGGCGCCATATCTAAGTAACGCAACCACTTCACGCAGGCAGACCGACATATTTGGCATCAGAGGGATACTCTTAATCCTGTGAAACCAGAGTCAGCCATATCCCTTATCATTTTTTTTTTTTGTTCACGATAACCAACTTTTCAGGCGCCATATCTAAGTAACGCAACCACTTCACGCAGGCAGACCGACATATTTGGCATCAGAGGGATGCTCTTAATCCTGTGAAACTAGAGTCAGCCATATCCCTTATCATTTTTTTTTGGTCACGATAACCAACTTTTCAGGCGCCATATCTAAGTAACGCAACCACTTCACGCAGGCAGACCAACATATTTTGCATCAGAGAGTTGCTCTTTATTCTATAAAACCAGAGTCAGCCATATCCCTTATCGTTAGCAAATTTGTCGTGACCTCCCGTTCTAGATTAGGAGGTCACGAAAAATTTGGTTGCGTTACTTAGATATGGCGCCTGAAAAATTGGTTATCGTGACCAAAAAAAAATGATAAGGGATATGGCTGACTCTTGTTTCACAGGATAAAGAGCACCTCTCTGATGCTAAATATGTTGGTCTGCCTGCGTAAAGTGGTTGCGTTACTTAGATCTGGCGCCTGAAAAGTTGGTTATCGTGACCAAAAAAAAATGATAAGGGATATGGCTGACTCTTGTTTCACAGGATGAAGAGCACCTCTCTGATGCTAAATATGTTGGTCTGCCTGCGTGAAGTGGTTGCGTTACTTAGATATGGCGCCTGTAAAGTTGGTTAGTGTGACCAATAAATGATAAGGTAAATGGTTGATTCTGGTTTCACATAATGAAGAGCACCTCTCTGATGCTAAATATGTCGATCGGCCTGCATGAATTGGTTGCATTACTTAGATAGGGCGCCTGAAAAGTTAGTTACCTAGACAAAAAAAGAAAATTGGAAGGTAAATGGCTGATAGGTAACTAACTTTTCAGGCGCCATATCTAAGTAACGCAACCACTTCACGCAGGCAGACCAACATATTTAGCATCAGAGAGGTGCTCTTTATTCTATAAAACCAGAGTCAGCCCTATCCCTTATCATTACCAAATTTGTCGTGACCTCCTAATCTATATGTATGGCTCTATTGATGTCGTCATACACTTCATCCACCTTTTCATCGAAGTTATCCTCTGTTGGCATAAATACCTGTATAACCTTCAACGAGTATCTTTTAGATACCCTTAGTATTGGGTTACGCTGCTAGAGATGCTCTCGGTGGTTGTAAAATTGTTAATGAGGGACTTGTGGACGTGAAACCCGACACTATGCTGGGACTTATTTTGTCTCCCTCCCGGTGATAAAGTAAATTACCCGACTCTAGAATTTTCATGCTCTCACCCTCTCTTCTGACTTCAAACAACCCCACAACGTCCCACCGTAACATATTCATTTCTTTTTCCACCTCAGCTAGCTTCTCGTTAGTCCTCAGTGTGCGGACGTTGTGTGTTACCAGGGCTAGTCGTTGACGGGACTAGTAGCCGGATCCCTGCCGGGGATTCTAAGCACCCGCCGTTACCATGGCCGCTACCGGAACCAAGAATAGCAGGGCTACCGGGGACTGGGAACCTGGGTTTTTAAGATTCTACCATTGAGAGGTAATTGGCCTTAAAACGCTGCGCTAGCCATTGCGAGTTAGCGAGTCCACGGTTTTAAAGAGGATTTAATCCGTTATGGATTGTGTTATTCGCTTTGGGCCGGGTTTTTGCCGCCCGTTTTTTACGACCGGGCAGTTCACCTACAACCAACCCTCCTCCTTACTCATCCGGGCTTAGGACCGGCAATGAGGGAGGTGTGTGTTGTTGTATAGTTGTATGTACATGAGACGTACACATACATTTTGAAATAAAAATGATTTTTCTAAATCCGAGGAGTTATCGAGAAACATTCAATATTATACAATAATACTTACATACAATAAATAAATTAAATAAAAAAATATAACTAAAGTCGAATTGGGAAATTCCTTCTTATTTGAAGTCGCTTAAAAACGCTATTAAAGCCACGCCAGTGAAATCGTAGGCCACTGATAGTTGGCTAGGTTTTATGAGAAGCTAAAAATCTGTATACTTTACCTGACATAGTCCTGCTTGTCTAAACATTTCGGAACGTCTTGTGTCGTTGTCATCTAATATTAAATCGTGCAACTCAACATCAGAGGTTTCATCTTTTTCAGACTCTTGATCCTCATTACGTCTTGTTTCGTTGTCATCTAATATTAAATCGTGCAATTCAACATCAGAAGTTTCATCTTTTTCAGACTCTTGATCCTCATTACGTCTTGTTTCGTTGTCATCTAATATTAAATCGTGCAATTCAACATCAGAAGTTTCATCTTTTTTATCTTTGTCCTCAGTATGTCTGGTGACGTTGTCATCTAATATTAAATCATGCAACTCAACATCGGAGGTTTCATCTTTTTCAGACCTTTTATCCTCATTAGAATGGTAGTTACACTGCAATTGTTTTAAATATAACAAAAAAAAGTTAAGCAACTCCAGACACAGCTGTATCTAAGAACTATCCTGATCACATCAGCTGTCAAACAATAAAACGCATCATAATTAGTCCATTAGTTTAGGAGCTACAATGCCGCAGGAATATACATAGATAATAATAATATAATTTATTTGAATTTTTTAACTTGTTAGGAACTGGTAATATTAAATATCTAATATTATCTTCAATTTTTATAAATACACTTTCCCATATCCTTACATGCTCCTACCATTTTTATGCCGATGACTTGCAGCTTTATGTACAAACAGATATTGCAAATATCAATGATGCCATAAAGATGCTAAATGATAACTTAAATAATATAATGCAATGGTCTAACAGTTTAGGTATTTCAGTAAACCCGAAGAAATTTCAAGCAATTATTGTCGTTAGTAGAAGGCAATTACCCCAAATAAAATTAGATTCTGTGACATCAATTTTATTAAGTATGATGGTAAAATTGCTCCATTCCTGAATTCTGTTAAAGATTCTGTTAAAAGGCTTAGTTATTGATGACAAATTGAGCTGGGTTACACATCTTGGGGACGTCAGTTGAAAGTTTTTTGTCTCGATGCATTACCTTAACAATCTAAGAAACTTCTTCCTATCTCAACCAAAATTATGCTGGCTCAATCTCTCAATTCCCTATTATCGACTATGCTGATGTATGCTATTTGGATATAACTGAGAAACAGCTTAGTAAACTTGAACGCCTCTTGAACAACTGTATCAGATTTATTTTTTGCCTTCGCAAGTACGACCACATATCCTCTTATCGTTCGCAGCTTAAATGGTTTACTATCAGACAGCGAAGAAATCTACATATTCTTTGTTATCTTCATGGTATTATTTATAGTCCTTCTGCACCCAGTTATATGACATCTAAATTTCAGCCCCTTAGCTCAACTCACGAAAGAAATCTACGCTCCTCTAACACAATGCAATGTGTTGGGAGCTCCACCCTCGAAGTTGTAGACCAGTATATCTACCTGGGTCAATTGATCCAGGCAGGAAGTTCCAGCTTCGAGAAGGAGGTCTTTCGACGAATCCGACTCGGCTGGGCAGCGTTCGGGAAGCTACGCAATGTCTTCTCGTCCAAAATACCTCTGTGCCTCAAGACTAAGGTCTACAACCAATGTGTGTTACCAGTGATGACTTATGGCTCTGAAACGTGGTCCCTTACTATGGGTCTCATAAGAAAGCTCAAGGTCGCTCAACGCGCTATGGAGAGGGCTATGCTCGGTGTTTTCCTACGTGATCGAATCTGAAATGAGGAAATCCGTGGGAGAACAAAAGTTACTGACATAGCCCAGCGGATTAGCTCCTTTAAGTGGCAGTGGGCGGGACACATAGCGCGACGAACCGATGGCCGATGGGGCAAAAAGGTTCTTGAATGGCGACCGCGTACTGGCAAGCGAAGCGTATGGCACCCACCTACAAGGTGGTCAGATGACTTGACCAGGATCGCTGGAAAGCGCTGGATGCAGGCCGCTCTTGATCGGTCATTTTAGAAATCTTTGGGAGAGGCCTATGTCCAGCAGTGGACGTTATGCGGCTGAAATGATGATGATGATGATGTACTGATTTCTTTTCTAATTCTTTTGCCGATACGGCTGTGCGGCTTTGGAATGCCCTGCCTGATAGCATTGCGAGATTATACAGTCGTGATACTTTCAAAATGCAGGTAAAGAAAATTTATTTGGAATCGGAATAGACTCTCTGCTGTAATATATAGTTAAGTGTATGTATTCTATGAATAATTTTATATATATTATAACTATATATTATGTTTAGTATATATGTATTATATAAGGTGTAATATTATACAGGTATTCTATTAAAAATATTACAAGTTAGCTTGCTACACTTGCACCCCTATTCCAATTTCTCAACATGTCCAAAGGCAAACTGGTAGATAATTCATTAGCATTAAGTTTGACCCAATGTAATCAATCCATTAAAAGATTGTGTTAAATAAAATGATAAAAAAGGCAGCAAGACTGCAAGAACTACTGAGGCATTAGTCTTCTCATCTTTGTATATGCTATGCTGTGATTAAAAGAGTGATGAAAGATACTGATGGAAAAATATACGATGTACAAGCGGGATTTTTCTTCATTCTTCATAATTTAGATAAGGCCTATGGCAGAGTGGTGAGGAATGAATGTGGTGGACACTGTCTGAGTAGGGCTGTCAACAGTCAGCTGATCCGAGCACTAAAACCTCTTTATAGGGAAGAGACCGGTTTGATATCCAAAAAGATGTTAGACAGGGATGTATAGAAAATGGCCTTGTTCAAATTGTCCTGGGTCTTGGATATTTATCTATGTATGTATTTTTTATAAAACATAATATCCTTGAGTTACCTAGTACCCCATAAGTCTCGAACTTACTTTGTGGCTAGCTGAATCTGTGCAATTTGTTCTTCTGCTTTAATTACGAAACTAATAAAGGTTGGTTGATACAGTACAGATTTACGGATCAAGAATTATCTAAAATCTATGAGCCATATCCCGTCGCGTTCAAAACTAGTTAAATTCGACAAAGACAGAAATATAACTTACGTTAGCAGATCTCCGCAGACACCCTTTATCATCAGGTGCTAAGGTCGGATAAGCATTGCCTTTTGGGTCATGTTTTTGTTTTTTCTTGCGGACAAAAATAGAAAACTCCTTCAATCTGTTACAATAATCAGCGTTGCCACACTTATCTAAAATGTGGTTTTCATCTGTCTCCAACTCTACATTTGCCCATTGCAATAGTTCTTTATTATAATTCGCTGTATCAGAAGGCTGAAAAAGTTTTTTTATTTAAATATATAAACAAAAATGCTTTACTTCTGAAGATCCTAAATGCCTATTTACACAGTGCAAATTTTTTGCCTCTTGTATACAATAATTGAAGCATTAAAATGTTTAGTATAGTTGAAATTTCGTTTAGACGTGCAAGTCATCACCATCATCTTTATTTCAGCCGCATAACGTCCCCTGCTGGACATAGGCCTCTTTCAAGGATTTCCAAAAAGACCGCTCTAGAGCGGTTTGCATCCAGCGACCTTGGTCACGTTGTCAGACCACCTTGTGTGTGGATGTCCTACGCTTCGATTGCCAGTACATGGTCACCATTCGAGAACCTTTTTAACCTTTTTTATAAGTCATCTATTCCTTTAATTTAATTATAGGCAACCAGCAAGAAACTTGCACTATGTATAATGTAGCTCAAACAGTTATTGATATAATAACTTTCAAAAACCTGGAAAAAGTGATTGACCTCTTATCCATGATCAAAAACATATCCTACTTCCAATGACCCAGAAAGTTGATATTTGGCATCTTGGTAGACCATTAGGCGTGTACAAAGGAATAAATCAAAAACAGTGAATTTCGTAGTTTGTTTGATAAAACTAAAAAAATATCATCCATGATAAAAAAAGATATCCTACTTCCATTAAGACCTAGAAAGTTGATATTAAAAAAGTAATTGAACGCTATTGAAACTAAATTGTCTATCTGTATCATGTATCACGTTCACGCTAATCTATAAAAGTACTAGACTGATATTTAAGCGGTTTTTTTAATAATAGATTAAGCTCAGCTCGAAGCTATCAAAAACAAATCTGATATCAGGAAAAAAGTTGTCGTCACTTCTAAATTTCATGCAAACGAAGTTGCGGGCACCAGCTAGTATTTAATATTTTTCACATGTCTGCTTGTGAAAGAAATAGTTATCCAGAATGAAACGTCGTAAGTAATGTATGCGTAATCCATCGGCTACAAAGCTGGATAGGATGGCCTTGAAAAGATTTTTTTTATAAAACATCAAATTTAATAAAACATCTTAGAAATAAAGTATAATAATGCATTTTCTTAAAAAAAAAAGTGATATATAATAGTGTAACAGGTTACAAATAATCAACACTAGATGACGTTTAAAGTTAAAACTCGCTATGGTTTGTTTTACGTAAATGAATTGAATTTGTGTGAATTTTGTTACTAGTTATTTCGCTTCTTGCAAGGTAAGGCACGCTGCAGCGTGGCTGAGCCAAGTTTAATTTAAATAAATGGCAAGGTGCGTTTCAGGTCACGCACAGTTGAGGGTTCCATAGTTGCAAATACCAACTTTGAGTTCTTGCCGCTAAAAAGTCTAAACACTAATATTCTATTGAATTTGTATGACATTTGTCTTTTCCGAGTACATTTTATAAGCTGATAGCCAATAACTTTTAATTTGTAAACCTTACTTAGCTCTGATAGTTTTCCTTTAAACTTCGTTATATATACTACTGCTGTGAATTTTCACGTGTTCATTTATAATCGTTTGGTATAAGATGAGCTAAAACTTACTAGGTCAATGTTGAGATTTCAGGATTCTCTACAGAACTTCGAGGCCATTTAGATCTTAATTCTTTTGTCAGATACAGAACTTGGCTCCCATTTTCACATTTATGTTTGTGATGGAATATAAAATTACTTAAAGAATCAACAACAATTTTGCAATTTGTTACGTTTATCAAAATGGCTAACGTAAGTTTGGAGATTTTAAGTTGGGAATTTTGCCACTTGTGGCTTGTGGTTATCATAGTGTAATCAAAGTGGTAATCAAATATGGCCCCCGACCAGGTAAATTCTTAACTGCGATCGAGAGTAAGGTGTTTTCACATCACTAACATGGTTTATGACTACGGACTGCAAAAGGGTTGAGAATAATAAAGCAGACCTTCAGCTTAGTTCCCTTAGTGTTATTTCGACATCCACCTTCCGGCAAGATGGGAAAAACGTGGATCAAATGAAGGCCGTAAGAAACCGCTACGCCATTAAGTCGTCGAGTTTTCACCATTACAATCTTTTTTGCATGTGTTTAAGGGTTGCTACACACTTATTCGGGCCGGCATTAATCGGCACATCTGGGCGGGTAAATTAAATAAGTGTATGCAGATGAATGATCGGGAATTACAAACTGCCGCCGAACATAATAACTTCCGAATTACGACAGTTGCCATGGCAATGAAGATTTTGTAAGTAATCATCATCATCAGCCACAGGAAGTCCACTGCTGGACATAGGCCTCCCCCAAGGATTTCCAAAACGACCGATCGGAAGCGGCCATTAAGTAATAGTAAGAATCAATCACAGAACTAACCGATGGACACAAGCCGAGTGAAGCCGAACAATATAATTGCTTTGGATCGAATTTGTTGTTCGACCAATATTTTTTTAAACTTTATTGCAAATGTAATAGACGAACTTAAAGCTAGGCTTTATCTACCAGTCAACCCACTGGTTATGGCGAGAATAACAAGTTTTTAGAAAGAAATGTAAAATTTGTAATTTTTAAAGGTTTCCTAATAATGATACAAGATATAAACAATTAGATTTGACAAGTACATTATATCAATAAACTAACATTGAAAATATACATGATTAAAATAATAACCAATACATAAACTATATATATATATATATATATATATATATATAAACAGACGTTTGGGCACTACGTAGATCCAGCAGTGGGCCTGAACTTAGTTGATTCCACCTTTAGCGGCGAATAACTTGGCTCCCTTCGCATATTCTTCGAGCGGTGTGGCAACGTCGCATTCTAGTAATGGATTCTGTCCAACATATTCGTAGAAATAAAGTTCTACTCGTCATTTTTTGTATTCAACCTCCGAGAAAACTTGGATCCGTAACGGTTATTTTTTTGCGAACTAATTCGCACTTGCTGCGTCCACATTTTATTCAAAACCCATGCTTGTGTTGTTCCGTTTTATATATATATCATATGTTTTTGTATGAACTCTTTGGTACTTTCTGCCTCCGATTTTACTCAAAACCAATACGTATGTTGTTCCATTTTATATATATATATATAGTGATTGACGGTGAGTTAAGCCATAGCTGAAATTTGAATGCTTGGTTTGATCCAGCAGATTTTATATTCACTAAACTTGTGCGTTTTAAGCTCCTATATACTTTTATGAACTCATCGATACTTTCTAGCTCCGAATTTTATTTAAAACCAATGCTTGTGTGGTTCCATTTCGTATATATTTAATATAACGGTTAGCTTAGGCATGGCAATATATATTTTTAAATCTTATGCCTTGTAAGCTCCAAAAGTGTTGCCAACTTTGAAACCTATTGGGTGATTGTTAAAAAACTACAGTAATTTTTTTCTAAAAAATTTTTATGAAATATTTTAGAATTACCTTGCTTTTTAATGCAAGTAATAAGTCTAAAAAGTCATAACAATAATAAAAACTCATATTTTTATACTGAATATGATAACCTTATTGTTTCGCATTATTTATACATTTAAACATGTTTATGACTTAATGCACACAAAGAAACTTGCTATCTTGCCTTACGCTCTTGCGTAATGGTACAAATGGTATATAGTACGATTGAAAAAGTACTTTTCAACAAAAGCAATTATGCAAATAATTTTAAACACAACATACAAGCCTACCAATTTCTTTAGAGTCAGTAAATTCAAAATTCAGAAGTCCAGACGCTTTGTTTACGAAATATAATTGCATTTCGAGTTTAGCAGAGTGCTTCACCTCCACATACAAAATTTCAGATCTCTACGAAGTGCCAGCGAGACGTAATGATTGACTATGATTTTTTTTTCATCCAGATGCCAGATCCAGATTTTGGACATTAAAAAAATCAAATTCGGATTACGCCCAAAAAATATAGATTTACAGCCAAATCGCAAGCAGTTAGTAACTTTCGGCAGCAATCTTTGATTTCTAAAAATTAAAAAGAAACACTTGGTGTGGATGACTTGGGGTTTGCCCTCGCCACGCAGTTCGCCCTGTGGGCTTACATCACTTGACCTGTGATGTGGCCTCGTGAAAATTGCTTAGGGGGAGCGGTAACAAACAGTAGAAGAAGGGGAATGGCTTGGGCTTCAGTACGACATGGCTACGTTGAGTAGCTTGGTGGTGGCATTTGTATGGAGGATGAATATTTTTTTGAAACTTGAAAAGAAAATACCGGCTCTGATGAGATTGACATCGTTTAGATATGGAGCCCTAATTCTATTATGAATATGAAAAATAAACGCACACAACGATATTTAAATTATGCAATACATATAATAGTAAAAAAATTGTCTGTATATTGACTAAATTTCCAAAAAGAAACAACAAGCAGATAGATACACAGTGAAAGAGTAAAATTTTAAAGAGAATGTCTCTCTGTTTGTTTGTCCTTTTTGTACACACTAATCTCCGGAAATTCTGGATAGATTTGAATGAAACTTTATTGGTACAAATCTGGGCAACATACAGGGTATAATTGATTTCGGTAAATGCAACACCTGATGCAGAACTAAAAATTTTCAGCTAAACTATGAGAAATAATAAAATGACGCCACAGCAAAAGCTGTTTAGTCTGATAAGCATTTTTGTGCACGCGAACGAAGTCACAGGCATTAATTAGTATAAATACAAATAAATACATCATTAAAAGAATTAAAAATTCTTAGGACAGTTGAGTGACTACTCTATGTTCAAATCTAATGCACAGGGAATTAGGACGAAGGTTGTAAATCATAAAATGGTAGTCTTGTGGGAAGTGTGCATAGTTTGGGTGTGCATTCTTTTACAGACAAAAGTTTTATAGATTTTCGTTATACGGAATATTTATTCCATACTCACAATATTTATTATGAAGAATTTTATAGTAACAAAACAATTTTTTTTACAAATAACATAAATTTTTTCGATGTTAATAATATCATAATATCAAATCAATTTTTTTCAATTCTCAATATATTTAGTCTTCTTTTATACTAATATTGTTATATAACTTCGCTCTAGATCTGTCATTTTGAAAATCTTTGGGAGAGGCCTATGTCCAGTAGTAGACGTTGTGCGGCTGAAATGGATGGATAGATGGGTGGATGTTATATAACTTAACCTACACTCCACGACAAAGTTGATTTTGTGTCTGTGTTAATTTCGTCCTAAGCTTGAGTCATTCGCTCGCTCGTGTGTTGGTCACAGGAAACCTAACAAACTTAACCCACAACCCACGACAAAGTTGTTTGTGTTTGTGTTACTTTCGCCCTAAGCTTCAGTCGCTCGCTCGTGTGTTGGTCACAGGAAACCTAATGAACCTAACCTACAATCCGCAACAAAGTTGTTTTTGTGTCTGTGTTACTTTCGGCTTAAGCTTAAATTGTTCGCTTTTAATACATAAATATAAAACAATTTAAAATATAAAAAGCTTATTCGAAATGGTTTCCATTGGCTGCAATACAGCCCTTTACACGTTGAGGTCAGTTACCAATAGAAGCATGCACTCTTTCCATGGGAAAACTCTTCACTGCCAATATTATGGATTGTTTTGGGGACTCCAAATTATCATGGCGTTTAGAGCAAGCCGTACTCTCTAAAACTGACCATAAAACATAATCCAGCGGATTAAGATTGGGATTAGACGACGGCCAGTTTTCAGCTCTGATGAAGTCGGAAACGTTTGATTCCAACTAAGACTGCGTTGACCGAGCTTTGTGACCCGGTGCCGAGTCTTGCTGGAAAAACCATTCTTGGTTATTGAACATAGTGTTGTTAAGGGGCTTAAATACCTTCTCAAGAATGGTATCTTGATACACTTATGCCGATGTTTCGATACTTTTTTCACAAAAGCATGGCTCAGTCACTCCTTCATAGCTAACACCCCACCAAACCATCACTAAAGTCGGCTAATGCCACGCTGCACTCTGTCGACTTATTGGGAAGCTTTCTTAGAGCTTGGGGCATAAATACCTACAGTCATTTTATTTGTTAAAATGTTGCTCAATGGTAAAAAAATGGTCATCCGTAAACATTTTTTTTCTGCGACCACCCATTGCGTACCGCTTCAGTAGATTTTTCAATTTTACTACTCTATTCTTTTTTAAATTATCAGTTGTAAAATTACCAGTTCGTCTTTTATAGGCAGCAAGTCCTAAGTCATGTTTTAAAATAAGCGACATGGTTCTCGGTGCTATCTTCATCTCCTGTGTTAAAATCTTTTGCTTTCGGACAGGATTTCTTCGAATTCTTTCCCTTACTGCTTTGACCACCTTTTTCATATGAACACTACGTGGACGGCCAGATCTTTTACTGTCACAAAGAGGAGGTCTCATTGTACCTATTATAGTCCGGTACCACAGAATTAATAATAGTGTTACATACAGAACGGAAACTCGCACCGTCCCCCGCAATCTGGTGTCCCCGCAACCTTTCCCCTGTTATTGGGACGTGTAAGAACCAGAAAAACAGGGTTATTGGTAGTCGCAAGTTGACATTACGCGAGTCACTTAGGATTATTGAATTATAATGGTGAGAAACTGCGCACATTATCGTTGTTTATCCACGGATAACAATAAAAAACGTAAATTTTAAAATCATAATCATAATCATATTTATTCATAATAAGCGGCCAAGTGCGAGTCGGACTCGCCCATGAAGGGTTCCGTAGTAGCAAATAACATAATATAAAAGTCCTGTAGTGTGTTTTTTTTTAATTTTTATATTTGAGTTGATTGAATGAAAGGTAAATTGCCGTTTATGATTTATGACGTTTAAAAAAAACTACACTCGAGATATCGTTCAAACCAATTTTCGCTGGTAGTTTTTATGGTAATGAATATCATGTATTTTTTTTAGTTTTATAATTCCCTTATTTTAGAAGTTACGGGGGGGGGGGACACACTTTTTTCCACTTTGGAAGTGTCTCCCGCGCAAAGTATTCGGTTTAGAAAAAAATGATATTAGAAACCTCAATATCATTTTTGAAGACCTATCCATAGATACCACACACGTATGGGTTTGATGAAAAATAAATTTTTGAGTTTCAGTTCTAAGTATGGGGAACCCCCAAAATTTATTGTTTTTTTTCTATTTTTGTATCAAAACCTTAATGCGGTTCACATAATACATCTACTTACCAAGTTTCAACAGTATAGGTCTTATAGTTTCTGAAAAAAGTGGCTGTGACATACGGACGGACAGACAGACAGACAGACATGACGAATCTATAAGGGTTCCGTTTTTGCCATTTGGCTACGGAACCCTAAAAAGTATTTACACGTCATACAAAAATGAAATTGAATAATAAAATAAAATAAATTAAACATACAAATAAATATATTACGCATACACATACATAACTTATAATAATCATATAATTACAGAATAATCGAATGAAAATTAGCATATCAAATTGGAATTATAAGCGACATTCATAAAATTCTTCTATACTGTAGAATGTACGCTCAAGAAGCCACTTTTTTAGCTTGACTTTAAAGCTTGTCAATGTAGTCGCCTGTTTTATATCAGGTGGCAACTTATTAAAGACAGACGGCCCCATTACATGAGTCAGTCTGTCAGTCTTAGCTAGTCTGTGTGGTATCAGGTGCAGTCGGTCAACATCGCGGAGCGCAATGTCGTGCACATCTCTCGGTCTTTGGTACACGTGTTGGTTACTAAAGACATATGTGGCTACCTGTAAGATGAAAAGGGATGGCAGCGTGAGGATTCCAAGGGTTTTAAAGTATGGTCTGACGGTTGTTCGCCCTGATACGTGGACTATCGCGCGGACTGCTCGCTTTTGCATACGAAACGCTCGTTGCCATTCCGCGGCGCACCCCCAGACCTCTAGGCCATACTGCAGGACAGACTGCACTATCGCAAAGTAGGTAGACCTCACCACCTCTCTAGGTACCACATCCGATAGTCGTCTGAGCGCGAAGCTAGTGCTTGCCAATTTACCGCTCACTTTATCAACCTGTGTTTCCCAGGTAAGGGCACTATCCAGTTAGTTGTATTCCCAAGAAGGTAATGTCATCCACCTGTTCAATAGTTGTTCCTTGTATAGCAACAGATAATCGTATAGATTTCCGAGTGGTGAAAACAGGTAAGCAAAGCAACAAATTCTGTGGTAGCGACCCTGATTGTTCAACTCACACATTTGACGTGTGCACGGACGGATTGTTTCGTTTGTAGTAGTACTAGGTATTTATGCTGCTCCGTTTCTATGAAATGTCATACCTGTGTCGGTACACAAACATTTGACTAATACCAAGCGTATGGAGAATTTTAAAAACTGCATTTGGCTCAAACCTACTTTGTGTAATGCAATCACAGCGATTCGGTTCTCTATATCACGCAAAATATTGTTCAATATATTAGCGCCAAAATAAGAAAAGACAATGAAAAATCATATAAAAGTAACGGATTCCAAATTCAAATGTAATATTTTTTTTATTTTTAATGGTAACAAGCTTTTTTGTCCACGAAAACGAGGTCAAAGGCATCAGATAGTCACAAATTAACACGTCTTTCAAAAAATGTAAACACTTCTTAGGACAGTTGAGTGGCTAATCTATATTCAAATCTAAAGCACAGGAATTAAATAGGAAGGTTGTAAATCATAAAATGATAGTCTCGCGGGAAGTGCGCAGTTTCGTAGCGTGTGCGCCTTCGTCATCGACTAATTGTATTTCAAATTTGAACTTAATTATCGAACCTTGCTAATGTAATTGATACATTTAGTCTCGGCTTAAAGGATAGTGAAAAAATAATATCGAAAAATGAAATTAGTTTGGCAAGTTTGTGTCATGCCATTATTAATATTTTTACTGTAGTTTGGCAGTAAACAAGCGAGAAAATCGTTTGGCATGGAAATTAGTCTCAAACTAGACTGTATTCTTTTTACGTAATCGATACTAGAAGATAAACTCATTGATACCATTTTTCAGAATTACTTCTTAATACAAAACAACGTTAATAAAATAAAAAACATTGCCCGTGAAAGGTTATGCAATCTTTAAGAAGGTTATATGTATTTTTTTGTTTTTAGTTACTAACTTGCAATGTATCAGATATCTACGTACGAATATTGGTTTGGGTCAAATCTTGTAGCTCAATTTCCAACCAGCTATTCTCAATCGATTTCGCTCAAATTTTGCATACTTGTCAATACAATATTATGAAGTTAATGAGCTGTTCTGATGATGGAACCGGGAGGTATTCACTAGGACTGAGTTATAAAACAATATAACCTCATGGAGCAGGACTCGTTTGAATTGTCTTAATGAGCACATTAGTGCAGACGATGCCAAGGGTCTGATCTCGGAGGACGGAAGGTGGTCGATGCAATTCAGTAATTAAACGACGCAACTCCATCGAGTTTCGGCTTATTTCATTCGTTTCAATAAGTAGTTTGGCCTCAGAATAAAAAACTTATCACACAAGGAAACTGTTTAACATAGCAATTCTAACGGAGCACTTGCACCGTCCTTTCGATACTTTACAGATTTACGTAATGATCATAATCGATTACGCAACTTACATTATAAATGTATTAGATTAGTTGATTTTATACCTTGGCAGAGGGAAACACGCAGGTAAGGCTAATCTGTAATAAATGATCTAAGGGCTATGTTATTTTATTTACTGAGGGTTGTTGAATTCGTTCCGGTTCCATCATCAGAACGGCTCATTTACTCCATAAGCATTGGATAAGTGTTGCCGCTCGATAGTCCACTATTGACAGTCAATTGACTCACTATCGGTATTTTTAATAAAACTGACATTGAGTCTTGAGATACTTTTGATTGTTTATCGATACTGCTGATAGTATCGATACTATCGATTCTGATGACGAACAAACTATCGATAGTATTGCTTTTAATAATACATAAACTATCGATACTATCGATATTACAAAAAATATCGATAGTGTCGATATTTTATGAAACGCATACTATCGATACTCATGATAGTTTGATTTTCGTCGGATCGATACTATAAATACCAATTATGGTATTGTTGGTTATCAATAGTATTGCTCTAAAACAGATATCCATACTGATAAACCACTGTCGATAGTTTGTCATTTTTCAATTGAAAAATGATATCTATTGTTTGGCACCACTCCATTGATTGCATAAACATTGCAAGTTGAACAGAAGCTTGTAATAATATTATTACTAGCAGATTGTAGCCAATGAGGTCAACGGTGCTCTCTGATTGGTTGATTTGAATCGGAAGTAACAGTGTTGAATGCCAAAAAGGTGGATTTGTATAAAATTGACGTAATTATTATTATTACTCTCGCTGACACTTTTGGCTCCAGTCGGAACAACATGCGCATGGCTGACTAGCATTGGATCTAGAAAAGGCACCCGGAGCCAACTATGTAAACGGAACCAACAAATACTAGTCGTACGGCACGATGGATCTGCAAAGTGCCCACGGGTATATCTATATATATATATAAACTATTTGTATTGTATTGTATAAACTTACCTTATTAAAGCCATAGCGGTGTCCCCATCCGTACGTATAAAAGGTATATTTCCTCCCTTTATATTGTTTTTCATCGCCTTTGCCTATATACCACTTCTGGAAGTTGATTTTTATAGCCATTGGGTTGTAGTCACAGTGCAGTCTGACTGAAGTGTCGAGAAAGTCGAATTTACCCTCAATGCGGGCAATGCCAATGTCGGCGTAAGTCCAGTAGTAGGGATATCTTTCACCCTTCTCATTAAGATCAGAATGTTGATATATAAAATCTAAAAAAAGAAAGAAATAAAATCAAACAATATTAAACGAGTAGTTCGCCGCGAACGTAGACCTCGCGATTATTTTATTCTAATAATTTTGTTAGCTCAACCCTATTAGCTAATTAATTAAAAAATATAAAGCAATTTTGACGTCCTTTATAATATTTATTACCTTAATTTATATATATTTTTGTTATTTAGCCGTTTAAGTCCCATAGTGCGTTTTTCTAGCTATTTCTTGCCAATCCTTGTCAAACGCAAACAGGTCGTTACTTCATCGCATTTTAGACCTTCCCCTTAATCATTTTCGTTACCCTTCTCCTGGAATCCACATGTTCGATATGTATCCGACACCATTCGATAAACGTGACCCGCCCAGTCCCATTTCAATCTGGCACTCTTTCTTTCCGTCGACCACTTGAGTGATGGTCTTTGCGTTGTGTTCCTGATACGGTCTGTACGTTTTAAACTCAACATACTGCGCTCCATTGCCTTTTGTCAAACCTGCAGTTTGAGTTTCTGTTTTTTAGTCAACGACCAAGTTTGTTGTCCCGTAGGTTAGGATGGGCAAGTTCAGTGGATCTTTTCATTAATAGCCTTCGTTTAAAGATCTTTTCTGTGAGACCATACATAACAACCGGTCACTGTCAAACGCTCAAAAATTGCAGTTCTTGAAGGGAAAGCTTCGGGCCGAAAAAATTGCCCCGCATTTAAATATCACTTCAGATAACTATCAGGTCTCTTGGGACATTTTGAACCACAGATATAACAATCAAAAGTTAATTTTCAGCCCTCATATCATCTTAACATTATCAACAAAAGAGCAAAAGTGCATACAGTGTATACAAGTCAACTTCGACTAGAAATGAAGAAGGCAGTACGTTGTAAGATTTTTTGACAATGCAGAGGAAAACCTAGGAGCCATAACGCCACTCGAAACAAATAGCCATAACGCCATTTTTACAATTTGAAAGGAAATTTCGAACAAATTCAAAATTAGTCAAAGTTAGTAAAGTTTGTATCATACACGGTGATATTTTATTGGTTATGGAGCCGAAGGCCACTTCATAGGCATCGTTAGTATGACCTAATTAGCTAGTCAAAATGAAAATTCAGAAACAAAAAATGTTGACTAAAACTCGAAAGCAAAATTATGAGATCAATAAGTGGTACCGGCGCCATAAACCGCCCGCCGGCCGGCGGAGGTCATCGACATCCACGCAGCTGTTTTGGCCAGCATAACTACGTGGTCTCGATCGAAAATCATTTACGCAACTTTTTTATCCTATGACATACAGAAATTTGGATTACGTAAATGGATAGAGGAATTTATTTACTATACGACATTTGTTTTTCAAAACCAATAAAAAGCCAGCGTGTATAATACCTACTTAAATTGTATAATATATGAATCTGCCGAGTTATCAAACTTCACCCGGGCGGCGATGGACACGTAAGGGTGGTGACATTAAAAACAAAATCGGTTATCATCACGAGACCTACCTATATCAAAATTGTCACCATAGCTACGTGACAGTGAAAACAATCCTGTTAAAAAGAGGGTCGAGAAATCATCTCACGTTACGACTTCGCGCGTCGGTAGATCATCTCCGAATACGTTAATGCAACATAATATAATGAACATCAAAATTGCTTTAGTAGGGTTGAGCTAACAAAATTATTAGAATAAAAAAATCGCAAAGTCAACGTTCGCAGTGAACTACTAGTTATTTTTCTTCATATTAATTATCAGCTTTAACTTACGAAAAAGTATTCAAATTTACACAAATAATGAAATATCAATACAATACAATCTAAAACTTCTGTAATTACTTTGATTCAAAGATAAAAATAGCGCTTTTTAATTATACTTATTTCAGAAGAACATAGCAATGTTTATCTACATGTTGAAGACGATATATTATTCAAATTTAAAATATGCGACTCCTGTGCCCTTTATTTATTGTTTTAAAACTATTTTTTTCTTTTGCTTTTGCCAACATTATTTTTGATTCTGCATAGATTCATCCGTGTTCAGTTTTCAAATTGTTTTTAATCCTGTTCCCCATATCCTCATATTCTTTTTCACTTTTCAGTTCCGAGAGAATCAGCAGTATCTTTAGCTCCAAATGTTGTGGGATGAAAACGTCGATTTTCGAGTAGATGAGATAAAAATACAAAAACGATAAAAAAATACGAAAAACGATGTGAATAGTTAGGGCTTAGCTGTAGGCTACTAACGGGGTCCACAGGTGGCGGATAGTGGAACGGCCATCAGATATGATGGTTAGCTGCGAATATAAAAATAAGCAGTCCCCGACCAATCAGCGGCAGGGTTAGCAGGACGTGGTGGGAAGTCCAGTAGGGCGGGCTTACCTAAAAAATGCCACTTAGGTCCAATGACGGCTCTGTATCATGGCGATTCAATGCCGCCAGTAAATAGGCCTTCCTCTGTCACTAGGCAGCAGTAGTGACAGTATTGGCAGAAGGCCGAAGATGCGGAATTTGGAAGGGTTTCTGTCGAATCAAATACTGCGGTACGGAAGGCAAATTGGGAAACCACCGTACTATATCCCTAAAATGGAGTCAAAATGGAGAAAAGTAAAAAAAGTAAAGAAGTTCTTGACAACGGGCTTCCACGAAGTAACATGCCGTGGCGGTTCGAGTCCGGCAGGGGTAGGAACAAGGCTACCCAGGTCGTCATCCTGCGAAAACCTTGTACTATAGGCACGTGGAACGTGAAGACATTGCTGGATCCCGGCAAATTTGAGGAGCTTAAATTAGAAATGAATAGGCTGAAAATAGACATATTAGGATTAGCTGAGACTAGATGGGGGGGTAGTGGAGATTATTGGAGTGATGAGTACAGAGTCAATTATACAGGAGCGGAGAAACAGGGAGAACATGGCACTGCAATTATTTTGAACAGGTAATGGGGATCAAAAGTAGAAAACACCTTACATGTAAACGAAAGAATAACAGCAATTAAGATAAATGATATGAAAACTAAAACATATATAATTCAAGTCTACATGCCCACTGGTACCCACCCTGATGAAGAAATAGAAGAAATGTATGAACAATTAAACACAATAATAGATTTAGTAAAAGAGAAAGATAACTTGATTAAAAAAGGGGATTTCAATGCAGTAGTAGGAGAGGGTAATGTAGAAAATATAATAGGTAAATATGGATTGGGGAAGAAAAATGAAAGAGGAAAGAGATTAATATAATTTTGCAAAGAGAACGATTTATTAGTCACTAATACTATGTTAAAACAGCCAAAGAGAAGATGGTACACTTGGAAGATGCCTGGTGATATAGGCCGATTTCAAATTGATTATATTATAGTACAAAATAAATTTAAGGAAAACGTTAAAATAAGCAAAACTTATCCAGGAGCAGATTTAAGTACAGATCATAATTTCTTAGTTAGCAAAATAAACATGCATATAGGTAAAAAAAGTAGAATAAATAGACCAAAGAAAATAGATCTCACTAAAATAAAAGAAAATTCTAGTCAAAGCGTGCAATATAGTAATAAAGTAGGAGATAAATTAGAATTATATAAAAAGAATAGAAGTACAGAAGAAAGTGAAGATGTAGAGAAAAACTGGTGCGCATTAAGAGATATTATAAAAGATAGTGCAGAAGAGCATTTACAAAATAGAAAAATAGTACCGCGGAAGAAATGGATAAATAACGAAATTCAAGATTTAATGTTGAAATGTAGAACACTCAGAAACAAGAACGATATCAAAAGCATACAAGAATACAAACGATTATCTAATAAAATAACACTGAAATGCAGACAAGAAAGAGAGAAAGCCATTGAAAAAGACTGTGAAGACGTAGAAAGGTTTTTAAATAAAGGAAAACCAGACATAGCTAATAGCATCATAAAAAAATTAAAAACAAACCATAAAACAAAAAGTACAGTTATTTTAAATGAAGACAATAGAATATTAATAGATGGTAGAGAAATAGTAGAACGATGGATTAAATATATAGAAAAACTTTATGAAGGAGAAGGTTTGTGCGATGAGGATATAGAAGATGAAAATAGGGTAGAAGAAACCGAGTTTGGGCCTGAAATAAAGCGAGAAGAATTTGAATTTGCACTCAATAGTTGACAAAATAACAAGGCCGCTGGAGTGGATGGAATACAAATAGAACTTATTAAATATATTAAATGTCACACACTCATAGACGAGATATTTAAATTAATACAAGAAATATATAAAACAGGAAAAATACCAAATGATTTTAAAATAAGTAGAACCGTTACGATACCAAAAAAACAAATACGAAAAGATGTGAAGAATATAGAACGATTAGTTTAATTACACAAGCATCAAAAATATTGATAAAAATAATACAAAATAGAATCCGACCTAAAGTAGAAAATATAGTAGGCAACGACCAATATGGTTTTCGCAAAAACAAAGGCACTCGAGAAGCAGTTTTAGCACTTAGAATTATAATAGAAAGAAGATTGGAACTTGGTTTAGAAACACATATTGCGTTTATAGATTTAGAGAAAGCGTTCGATAAAGTAAATTGGAAACTAATGATGAAGGCGCTTAAGAATGCTGGCATAGACTACAGAGACAGGAGAATAATCAAAGAACTGTATTAAGAACAAGAGACAATAATAGAAAGTAATAATGAAAAAAGACAGGCTAAAATACGACAGGGAGTTAGGCAGGGTTGCCCACTTTCTCCACTGATATTCAATCTATTTATAGAAGCAGCAATATCTCAAATCAAAGAGCCAGATATAGGAGGAGTTAGTATTAATGGAGAAAAGATACATTTTATAAGATTTGCAGATGACATAGCAGCCCTTGGAAGCAGTTCACAACAGTTAGAAAAGTTAATAGAAGCAATGAACAATATTTTTAAAGAACATAAATTGAGTATAAACATAAATAAAACCAAGTCCTTAATTGTCTCGAAATCAGGTCCAGTAATTAAAAATATCCAACTTAATAATAAAACAATAGACCAAGTTCAAAGTTTTAAATATTTAGGAACTATTATCAACGAAGAGGCAAGATGCTCAGAAGATAGGAGGATTGCTATTGCAAAAAGTACATTTAAGAGTAAAAAATATATATTTTGTTCTGGTATTAAAGAAAGTTTACGTAAAAGATTTATTAAAACATTTATATGGAGCACTGCTTTGTATGGATGTGAAACGTGGACGATGACCAAAAAAGATAGAGATAGATTAGAAGCATTTGAAATGTGGTGCTGGAGGAGAATGAAAAAAATAAGTTGGACAGAAAAAATTACAAATGAGAAGGTACTAGAGGATGTGAGAGAGAAAAGACAAATAATACAAATTATAGAAAATAGAAGAGGGAAAATGTTCGGTCATCTACTACGCCACGATGCGTTCTTTAAAATAATAATGAAAGGAAAAATAGAAGGAAAGAGAGGAGTAGGAATACCCAGAAGAAAATTTATAGACCAAATAAAAGAAAAATTAAACGTGAAAACATATAAAGAGGTTAAGAACTTAGCGGAAGGAAGAGAGACATGGAAAGCACTCCACCGACAAGAGCCCAGCTCTTAAATATAAGAAGAAGAAGAAGAATAGTGAATATCAAGTTAACTTATAAAAATAAAAAGTTGTGGAGGACAACGCAAACAAAATTACACGAGTAACGTTTATAAGAAGTTGGTGCCCTTAAAAAAATATTCTTAATATTTCTTGAATAAAAACGACACCAAAAAGGGTTATTTTCTGTCAGTTAAACTAATAAGGTAGGTATATGTAGGTTTTCTACTTATCTTTATATTCTATACTTGCTAGTTTTAGCTGTTGTGTTTTTGCTAGTTTTTCTTATAGATGCAGATGAAAAGTAGAGTGTACTACTCGGGTACGGTAGTATTTTTACTTCGAGCGATATACACGAATCCTTTATTGATAATTCTTCATTTCACTCTGGATTCAAAGTAGCGCCCTGGCGTTAAAACTATTACCTCCCTTGTAGCACAATCGACTATTTGTTTTAGCTAAAATAGTACTTTACTTGAATGTAGCTATTAAGTTTAAAATCACTATGTATAAATGCTTTTAGTTTGACATACCTGTAGGATGGCATATTTTAACCACCTTCTTTTTCCACCGCGATATGCATTCGTGGTCCTTCCACTCTGACGGGTGGACGTACCGTCTATACCCTGACACGACATACAGAGGCGTATCCTTCTTTAGGCAAGCGGCAGCAGTTATTACAAGGTTCGATGACACTATTGCGCCCGTACAAATCCATGACTGGTCCGACCCGTCAGTCATATTTGGTCTGGCAATATAAACCTACAAGTTTTAATCACGTTATTCTATTTACTCGGATCTTTATAAAAGAATGGGGCTAACGATACAAAAACTGTTAAAATACCATGTTCAAATTAATTCATTATCGACTTATCATAATTTTTATGTAATTATGTAATTTTTATTTGCCAAATTCTTGTTTGAAAGGGTATAACTCCGAGGTGGTCCCATAGAAATTTCATCAATATGGGTTATGTTATTTAGGGTTGAGGTCGGTTTTTAGTTTTGAAAATTATTTCCTTTTAAAGTACAGAACCTTCAATAAATTTATGTCGTAGAATCAATATGAGCCGATAAGCGATTTGATTTTCTTTTTCTTGTCAAAGACACTGAGTGAAGGGATATGAGTGAACCGTCATGCTAGAAGAGTCTTTAGGCCGTAAATATATCTTATATTGCATGTAAGACAACTTAGCCCTCGGGTCAAGTGCGCTAACCATCTATTCTACGATAAGTTTTTTGAAAGAAATACATTTTTTGTACAAGCTTTTGTTGTGAGGCCATGGTACCTAATAAGACAAATGAAATAAGCCAAAACTCTATGGAGTTACATCGTTTTATTACTGAGTTTCATCGACCACCTTCCGTCTCCGTGATCGAACCCTAAATATCGTCTACCAATAAGTGCTTGTCAAGACAAATCAAACGAGTCCTACTCAGTTATATTGTTTTATAACTGAGTTACGTCAAATATCTCCCGGCTCCATCAATAAAACCGCTTATTGACTTTATAATATTGTATTGTCATCCGACTTCATCGTCAAATGTCGGATCAAATTTTGTTTACAACACAAGTATACAAAATTTCAGCTCAATCGGTTGAGAATAACTGGCTGAAAATTGAGTTGCGAGATTTGACCTAACCAAACATTCATAAACATACATACACGATACATTGCAATTTGAATAAAAACGATCCTGTATAAAGGTCTATGTACTAAGTCTACATTTCTTACCACAAATGGTTTGTCCCAATTCCTCATTTCATAACTATTAAATAATCTTCTCTGATTCTCAGACCGCGTGTCTGAAATTTAAATAAAAAATTCCTTTTTTAATTTCTAATTTTTAACTGACTGCAAAAAAGCAGGAGCTTCTCTTTTTATGTGTTTTGACCAATAACTTCACTATCTACGTCAAAACAGGTATATATTCAAATAAATCCTTTATCATCTGGTCAAGACTTAATGTTAGAATTTCAAGACACAAATATTAGTGATAATGCCTTGTCAGTGAATCAAGCCTTTGCATTCCGCAAGTGGTTTTTGGTTAAGAGGGACCACAGACCGCACATTGTTTAAGATGAACAGAAATTGAAGTCGCTTTTTGTTTACCGACTTCCCAACAGGGAGGTTATCTATTCTTGCAAGCTTCTTTTTTTATGTATATTCGTCGATTATTCGAAGACGCCTGGACCGATTTGTTTTTTTTTTTTTTGTTTAAAAAGGTGTACTTGTCAGGTGGTCCCGTAAATTTTTTATCAATCCTTGTGTGTGTTAGTTAGGGGTCAAGTCAGTTTTTAGTTAGGAAAAATTATGTAACGATAAATCAGTCGATATACACTGAGTCAACAGCATGCGAGCTAACAGGTACAGTACGATACAGTGGTCTTTACGCCGCCACCGAAATCCTTCAACTTTGGGTGTTAGCCCAGGGTGAGCTTTCCCGATTTTTCATCTCCTAATAAAATAAGCATGTCAATAGTCACCCAAGGCACAGAATAAGTACCAGTACTTACATTCAGAAGTCTGATTCAGCAAAGAAATATCTACTCAATGTCATTAGCGATATGGTTTAATTTAGCTCGCGTCAGAACTCGGCACCTTTTCGTTTAGATACCTACAGGTGCATTGCAAGCCAATTTCATTTTTATTACTCTAGACATACGATTCATGTCACTGAATTTCCCATTCCGGGATGGGCCCCGCTCGCTTAGTAATAATGTAGGTATATTTTCGATACCTAAACGGTGAGTGACACGGGCCTGGGCAAGGCCTTGTGAAGTGCCCAGCTACGGTAGCCATAGTCAAGGTCCGATCTGTGTCGTCGTCTCTAAGAGCCCTTAGGCCCAAAGCAGACGACAGACCAATACGTGCCGTACTTTTTAGTCTGAGATAATAGAACCCATGGAATGATATGCAGTAACGCACACGACGCAAAAAAATGTCCGGCGCGCATCGTGTGCGTTACTGCATAAGATTCCATGAGTTCTACTTTCACAGACTATCACAGACTAAAAAGTGCGCCACGGATAGTCTTTCTTTTGCGTTGTGCTAATGACGACATTATGCAGTCATCAAGCTGTTCGTTAAGGTAGCTTGACAAATATGATACCAATATTCGCCTCATACACGAAAAACAAAATGCTTAGTTGTATAAAATAAATATACTCAACATTGCACGTGAACACATGTTAAAACTGTTAAAATGTATATGAAACTTGTAGCCATTTTGACGAGCCAAAGCACGTTAATTCACTAAGTTTGCTCGAAGCAGATTATTCTTTTTATTTCAGAAAAAAATTAAAAAGTTAATACATTTATTTTTCATGTGAACATCCATCCAATTATGTTACCATAACCAGTTCAACAACGGTTCACTTTTTTATTTTATAGAACTAATTATTTACAAAAATGACTTTTTTTATTAAAATAAACTGCATATCTTCACAGCAGACTACTTGAATCAACGGAAAGTGGTAACATAGTTTTATATCTCGTACAATCAAATTAAAATGATTGCTTTTCGAGGTTTATGTACATTCATACTTTAATCACACGTGACTATTTCCAGTGAATGTGCTGTGCGTACAAGAGAATGTTTTATCTAAAAATATTATAATATTAAATTATATATTTATTTTATAACATATGTTAGTTTTTATAATACATATCTCTATAAAAAGTAAAATACATAAAAAACATGTTGCTTTATATTTTTTGTAAGGTTTTTCTTTTTTATTATTATTATTTGTTTAGTTTAATTTAGATTATAATTTAGTTTTTAATTTAGTTGTTAATTGTGAAAGATTAAAAAACATGTTACAACATATAAAATTATAATAAAAAAACCTAACATAGCTGCCGGCTGGCAGCGGGGCAAGGTCCAAGCTACCGGCGGTTAGAAATATTATTATTAATTATTATACCGGTGATAGCCCTGAGTCTTAGATGTATATTTATATATTTGTTATAAAATATAGTACCGCTGAGTTAGTTAAGTATCCCATAACACAAGTCACGAACTTACTCTGCTCTCCAGCTCAATCAGTGTAATTTGCCTATACATATATATTTTATATATAAATTTTTCATCGGTTTCAGAGCCGAAGGCCACTTCATAAGGATCGGTAGTAAGACCTATTTATCTAGTCAAAATAAAAATTCAGAAACCAAAAATCTATATCTATCTATACATATAATAAAACATTAAAAAAAGTGTGTCTGTACATTAAATATATTTCCAAAAAAAATATTGGGGGCGATGGAGACGTAGTACAAAAGTAAGAATTTTAAAAAAAAATGTCTGTGTGTTTGTCTGTTTGTCTGTATGTCTGTTTGTCTGTTTGTCTGTTTGTACACGCTAATCTCCGGAAATACTGTACGGATTCGAATGAAACTTTTTTGTTATATAGCTATTAAGCCTGGGCAACATATAGGGTATAAATGATTTTGGAAAATGGAACGCCTGATGCAGAACCATAATGGTCCAGCTAAACTATAAGAGATATAAAAATGCCGCCTTAGTAAAAGTTGTTCAGCCTGATGAGCATTTTCCAGAGACATAAAGTCCACGCGAACGAAGTCGCGGGCTTCGGCTAATTATGAATAAAACTCGATAGTAAAATCGTGAGATCAATTAGTACTACCCCCGCCGGCCAGCCAGCCGGAGTTCATCGAGGTCACGCCGGTTACGCGACAGTTTTGGACGAGAAAATCATTTTTGCCACTTTTATTAACTTATGTCATACAAAAGTCTTGATTATTTACTTTTATGGATAGAGGAATTTATTTACTATACGACATTATTTTCCAAAGCCCATGAAAAGTCAGCGTGGAATATAAGATTTGTGCACAGATATTAACCAGGCAATCGATAGTGGATATAGCATTCATGACCATCTTCTTCTTCTTCTTATCGTGTGTGTTAGTGACTAACACTAGTGTCAGAGTTTTTAAACCGCCTTAAAGGCCGCTGACATGGTTCTAGGTAACGACCAATGCCAAAGACAGTGACCGGACCGACGGCTTAACGTGCCCTCCGAAGCACGGATCATCTTACTTATCAGACAATCAGGTGATCAGCCTACTATGTCCTAACCAAACTAGGACAACAACACAAAGTCGTTGCCCCCGCCGGGACCGAACCTGCGACTTCGGGTAAGAGCCGAACGCTCTAACCACTACACCACGGAGGCAGTTCATGACCATTGTGTTACTAGTGATGACTTATGGCTGTGAAACATGGTCCCTTACTATGGGCCTCTTAAGGCTCACGCGCTATGGAAAGGGCTATGCTCGGTGTTTCTCTACGTGATCGAATCAGAAATGAGGAAATTCGTAGGAGAACTAAAGTCACTGACAGATTAGCTCGTTGAAATGGCATTGGGCGGGACACATATTGTGTACACAAGGTGGTCTGAAGACCTGACCAAGGTAGCTGGATGCCGCCGCTCTAGATCGGTCGTTGTGGAAATCTTTGGGAGAGGCCTATGTCCAGCAGTGGACGTTAAGCGGCTGAAATGATGACGATGATGATGATATTATTGTCAAGCTGTACACAAATCACAATTGGCATAACTTGTGGTATAGCCGCTCCGTGATTCAGAAAAATCACTTTTATAAAGAGACATCTATTTACATATTTTTTCAATCGTTTCGCCATTCAGGCTTGGTTCTGAGTGTGCGAAATTATTCATTAATAAAATTAATACTTGTAATATTTGTATTCCAAAAATAAGGAGGTTACCAATTCGATCCGTATGTTTTTTTAAAATTCTTGTATGTATGTTACGCAATACAGAGGCGTCTAAGGGGGAGCCGAGAGTCGAGCGCCCTGACACCACTGCGCCCTCACCACTGCGCCCTTGCCGACGTCGGGCGCACGGTAGCAAAGCAAGGCTACTTACTCCTTTTCCTACTCTATTTTAATATACACAATAACTTGTAACTATGTAGCCCAAGACGGCTAAAGGTGATGACACCCCTATACGAAAGATCACAACTAGGGGAAATAAAAATTTTAAAAATATTGAAAGCGAGCGTCTGCCCAAGCAAAATATTGTATCGAGCAGAGGAAATAAAAGGCCAGCACTTAACTCGCCGCCAATGGACAATACCAAATCATCTTTTTCTAAGGATGAAATACGTGATGTCGTTCAAGAAGCTGTCAAAAAGGAACTGAAGGATGTGCTAGGTGCGTTCAAGGAAAGCATAATTAGCGCAATGAACTCTCAAACACAACCAATTAGAGATGATATTGGACAAATAAACAAAGCTATGACATTTCTTAGTGCCCAATACGAAGAAATGAAAAAGGAACATGAATCTACCAAGAAAAATATCTTAGACCTGCAAAAGGAGAATGAATTACTCAGAAGTAATATTACACAATTGAACTTAAGAGTTAATGAACTGGAACAGCAAACTAGATCGAAAAATATTGAAATACAATGTGTCCCTGAAAATAAAAACGAAAATCTAGTAGATATTATCACGGAGCTGGGAAAAGTTGTTGGCTGCGAGATAAAACAAAGTGACATCACAAGCTGTACGCGAGTTGCTAAAATAAACAGGAGCAGTACGAGACCGCGAGCTATAGTCGCACAATTTACTACCATGAGGACACGTGACCTCTTACTTGCATCGTCTATTAAGTATAATAGATCGAACCCGCAAAAAAGACTAAGTAGTTCTCTAATTGGCATTTCTGGTAGCAATACACCGGTCTTTGTGAGTGAACACCTAGCCCCTGCCAATAAGGCTATCCATGCGGCAGCAAGGCAGACGGCAAAGGACAAATCATATAAATATGTATGGGTGAGGAATGGAAGAGTATTCATGAGAAAAACTGATGAATCTGAGTACATTTTGGTGAAAAATATGGAAACTCTAGAAAGACTGAAGTAATTTAGATTATTTAAAACTTTTTGCATGTGTGTTGTGGTTTGGAAATAAAATTTTCTCAATTAAGATTATACTATCAAAATACGCAAGGTTTAAAAACAAAGGTTGTCAATTTTTATCGTAATATATGTTGCAGTAACTATGATGTAGTAATCTTAACAGAAACATGGTTAAATGATTCTATTAATAGCAGTGAGCTATTTGACGCGCGATATGTCGTTTATAGAAGGGACAGGGTACTAGGTAAAAAAAAAGATGGCGGAGGAGTAATAATAGCAGTAAATCGTAAAATTAAATCGAAACGTATGTATGATTGGGAAAGTAATTGTGAAGACCTTTGGGTTATTATTGAAACACCGGTATCACAGGCCGTACGACAAATAGCTCTTTGCGCAGTTTATCTCCCATCTCCGTCCACTTACCATTTAGTGAAACAGTTTCTCGATAACTGTAATGAGGTTTTAGAAAAATGCACAGATAGTGCAATATGTATCTTGGGAGATTTTAATTTAAGCACATTAGACTGGAACTTGCCTAACGATTCAGCTAATTCTAGCAAAAATAAACTCCTTCTAGATTTTTTACAACTTAACAATCTCAATCAACATAATCATATTGTTAATGATTCTAACAGGGTTCTGGATCTGGTGTTAACTTCTATGCAGTCTTGTGAAATCAAGCAACCGGACGACTCATTGAGTAATGTTATCAAGGTGCACCCACCTCTTGAAATATTGCTAACGATTAGTAGAGAAAAAAAACTATCATATAATGCAGAAAACCAGCAACGAAATTTTTATAAAGCAGATTACGAAAAAATTAATAAAATACTGTCGGGATATAATTGGAATGAAATATTTAGTAAAGTAAATAATGTTGATGATATGGTCACAATTTTTTATGAAAAAATTCGTTCGGCAATAAGCATGCATGTGCCTATAAAGAAAGCACGAAATAATAAATATCCTGTATGGTTTGACCGTAATTTAATCCGATCCTTAAATGAGAAAAATAACTTAAGACGACGCATAAAAAAGTATAACAATCCTAGGGATAAGCTAGAACTAGATTTGTTAACTATGCGATGTAAAAATATGGCAAAAATACGCTACAATAGGTATATGAATGATCTAGAACACCAAATTGGTTCCAATCCCAAATTGTTTTGGTCCTACATAAAAGGTAAACGTAAAGGCTCTGGTTCATATCCTTTAACAATGACTGATGGTTCAAAATCCACTTCGGATGGAGTTGAAATTTGTGAAATGTTTGCTTCTTTTTTCGAATCTGTCTACAGTCAAAGTTCTAAGACTTCACAAGATACACCATCTGAATGTGAACCGACAACCCCAGATCTTAACCAAAGCTTACATTGTCTTCAATTGGATCGTGAAACAGTCTTAAAAAAAATGAAAGGTCTAAAATGTAGTAAAGGCGCCGGTCCAGACAATATCCCACCAATTTTTATTGTCTCGTGTGCTAAATATTTAGTTGAACCCTTACTCTTAATATATAATAAATCTTTGAGTACTGGAGTGTTCCCAACAGAATGGAAGACGGCTAAAGTCGTTCCGATTTTTAAGTCTGACAGTGAAAGTTGTATAAAAAACTATAGGCCAATTTCTATTCTTTCACAATTTGCAAAATTATTTGAAGTTCTTGTGTGTCCTCATATTGTTAATCACTATAAGCAGCACCTCAGTCCAAGCCAGCATGGATTTACTCAGAATAGATCAACTGTTACAAATTTAGTGGATTTTTTTGAATTATTATCGGAAGCTGTAGATGCTAACAAGCAAGTAGATGTCGTTTATTCGGATTTTAGTAAAGCGTTTGACAGTGTGCCGCATGATACTCTTTTAAAGACCTTGTCAGCGTATATATCAGGTTCGTTGCTCAGTTGGATAGGTTCCTACTTACAAAATCGCTCTTTTTATGTGGTGGTCAATGGCTACCAGTCGGGACTGCATAGAATTGCCTCTGGTGTACCTCAGGGATCGCATTTGGGTCCAATTCTGTTCGTTATATTTGTAAATGATATTCCTAAATTGCTCGAGTTCTCTGAATCATTCATGTATGCTGACGATTTGAAGTTTTGCCGGGTTATAGACACGGCAGATGATTCTATTAAGCTCCAAGCTGATCTTAATAAACTAGTAGAGTGGTGTAAGCAGAATAATATGAAATTAAATACTTCCAAATGCTATCATGTAAAATTCTCGCGAAAAAGGGCAATATTACCAACTAATTATCTTATAGGCACTGAAAAAATTAAAGAAGTGGATGAAATAAGAGACCTGGGTATAGTATTCGATAAAAAATTAACATTCATTCCCCACTATGATAATGTAATAAAAAGAGCATCTAAGTTACTTGGTTTTGTTCTTCGAAATTGTAAAGATTTTCGAAACGTCAGTACCAAAAAACTTCTGTATAACAACTCAGTGCGTAGCATTTTGGAGTACGGAAGTGTTGTTTGGAGACCTCATTTTTCTACTCACGCCTTACATATGGAACGGGTCCAGAAGAGATTTATGTGGCACCTAGCCCATTCTAGTGGTATACCAAAATACACATTACCTTCGTATAGTAAGCGTTTGTCGCATTTCAAAGTCGAATCTCTAACTAATCGCAGAATTCAAATGGATCTCAAGTTTACATGGAAGATATTTAATAATGCATTAGATTGTCCGCGACTTTTAGGTAAATTTAAATTTCGAGTGCCATACAGATATCCCCGTAATAGTATCGAACCATTTAGTCCCTGTCTCCGTAGAACTAAATTCGGCGCAAACTCACCAGTGCCAAGGCTCAGTAGACTGATTAACGAATTGAGTACAATGATAGATATTCAGGCTGACTCGTTTGGCAGGATACGGAACACTGTTTGTCAATATCTAGCAACTAATCAAATTAGTTATTGATAGGAATTATATCTGTTCATGACATTTAGGTTAACTTCTTAAGATTTTTTTTACGCATGTCGTGTTTACCTGTAAGTGTTTGTTACATTAAGTAAAAATCTTGTATGTAAAATTTTAGAATTAAGTAACAATGTAAACAAATGTTGGTAAGCCATAATCAATAAATAAATAAATAAAAATAAAAAAACTTTTGTTTCAACGTGAAATCAGTCTTAAAACAGATTATTAAAGATTAAATTGGCGTAATGTCGCATCGCTACCAAAGGCGTTGAAGTTAGTGACATTATTAAAGATTTCGCTAATGAAAAACTCGAAAAGTAACTTTTTTGTTAATACATTTATGTCTAAGATATATACTTACTTGTGTGACGAGCTTCCTGTTATGTTACTATAAGTAGTTTTCAAATAAATATTTTTGAAAGAACAACAAAGTTGTGATTTTTTCATTCTTAAAACCCCTTCCTTCCCATTAAAAATTTTGCTTCCCGACATAATTTTAAATTGCACCATTTGCATACGAATTTCCGATTGAAAATATAGGGTCTTAACTACTGTATGCACTTTGACCATTCATTGAGATGCATGGTCAAAGTGCATACCGCAATGCAGACGAGAATTGACCATGCATTCCTTGGGGAAAGTTGTTCAGTATCATGAGTAAAAGCCTCAGTTTAAAAAAAGTGCATACCTTTGTGAACACCCTGTATAACTGTTGGTACTTATTCCATTTTGACCCCGCTCCTACTAGACTAGAGAGCGCCAGAGTACTGGTTGCACACAGGCGCCACAAGGGCTAAAGACGCCTCTGACGCAATATATTCGATACTTGTGAATTTTGACGATTCTTTTTTCTTTCTAAGCCTAATTGGTCCCATATTAGTTTGGTTAAGATACATCATAGATAAGTGACATAAGGGTTCCATTTTTGCCCTTTGGCTACGGAACTCTAAAAATGCACTCGTCGAGCATAATGCAATAATATGTATATGAATATAACAATTTTATTAAAAAGGGCTGTATGGGTGGCTACGTTTTCTTTGCAACTTATTGACAATTGATATAAATACGCGGGAAAGGAGTTTTTTTTTTCTGAAAACCGCTTTGTGTACTGTATACTGGCAAGTTGGTCACCACCACCAAGAAAAAGACCTGTCAAGACCCGCATGACATCATATCATGCTGCTTCCCTTGCTTCCATTGTTTAGTGGGTTTTAAATATTCTTTGCAGTACATTAGTTACTTTCACTAAATATTTGCTTCTTTCTTGCCTTCCATGCTGGTCTGGGAGAAAAGAAAAAACGTAGAATGTACAGGCTGCTTCTCTTCCCGCGCAGATCGTAGGAGAAAATCGAGGGAATGGGCGAGATTTGAATCATGGTAGCGATAAGCGATGCGGCTAGCAACCCATCACTATTTTGATTCCTATTCCATCTTAACGATAAACTATAATGAACATGTGTGTTCATTTTGTTATAAAACATGCCTGAAAGTTTCGGCTTCAAATCTCGCATGGAATAGAAGTTATTAAAAAAAAAAAAATATCATCAATTCTCCTATAAACCGACTAAATAACGGAGGCTACGAAAAAGCATATATAATATACCTTTTGAGATATTCAAGATTTTGCTGGGGAGCAAAATCTTTAATAACTCAAAAAGTATAAGATGAACACATCTTGCTATCGGTATACATTTACAACTCATTAAGAGCTTTCTTTTGATATACTTGATTCTAGACAAAACGCCTTTTTTAAAAAACATCTTGCTGGGGTAACGTTACTCCAGCAAAAACAGTTTTTCTCGAATAACTTCGAAAATACAACATGAACACATTTTGCTATATTTTAACAAATTGAGGCTTACTATGAACCAACTATCTGTAATACTCTTATTTCTCTACGGCGCAACATTTTGCTGGGGTTACGCATTCATATTGATGAACATACGCCTCCCTCAAGGTTTTCCAAAAACTAATAAAACTAATCTAAAAGTGTATAGTGAGCTTCATTTTTTCTAATAAAAGAAAAAGAAGAAAGGGGTGTTATACTTTGTCTGTTTGTGGTATTGTAGCTCCTAAACAAATAGGCCGATTTCAATGCAGTTTATTAAACGAAAGCATTGGCTGCCAGGATAGTAAAAAGCGGAAATCGATTCTGCAGTTAAGAACTATTGGGGTAGAAGGCACGGTTGAATCGGAATTTTATTTTTATATCCAGGCAAAAAAGCTTGTACATGTATTAATTTTACAGGATTTGTGTAGTTATCAATACATGTAAATAAATCGAAGAGTTTGTTTGTGATATCAACAACAATGTTAGTGATACCATTGTCTGTAAAAGTGGCACCTATAACAGAAAAATTAAGGAGTAATAGGTTGGGCTGGTATGGTAAAAAAACAGGCAAGTTCTGAAAATACTTGTCAAAGGACATCGAAATACAGGGAGACCAAAGAAACATTAGTGGAATGTGTAAAGGAGGATATATAAGTAGGAAGTAGTAGGAAGGGGATGACGGACGCCTTAACTGGAGACTGGAGGGAGAGAACAAAGTAGGAGAAACTTACATGCTGTGCCGACAAGGATAAGGCAGAAGAGAGAAGAAGATTGTGATACGGAGCATCCCCAAGTTGCTGAGTGAGGTCTTGCGACGTTACCGCCGTAAAAATCGTACCTATACGGTATGATAAAAAATACCTGTTGTGTAAAAAAAGCAAAAAAAATCTGCTCTATACAAAATCACTACCATTTCAAAATGTATGAAGCTGCAGATTTTTTCTGTGATTTCAGGGTTAGAAGAAACCGATAAATAGAACCTACACAAGCTACCCGACATTACCTTAACGGATCGGACAGGGTTTTTCTTAGCATACTGTACATATAGCCATGACGTCATGCGAAATTTAAATGGGCTGCATCTTTGTCATTTTTTTTTCTCAGAGGAAAGAAAAAATACGTAATCATTTTTTTGTTTAATAATCATTGTTTATCTTGTTGTAGAAAAATAGTCTGTTTTTCTAAATGAATAAAAAGATAGATAGTCGATAACTCTTTATTGTACACTAAAAAGAAAAATGTACCTAACTAAGAAATTATTTTTAATGGGCGGTCTTATCGCTCAAAGCGATCTCTTCCAGACAACCAAGGATGGATGAATATAATATACTACACGTTACTGGTTTTAAAAACTCATATTTTTTTTATCTGTCTTAGTGTTTGTGCCAGCAAATTTCAGAAAAGGTTGTTCAATATTTTGGACTGAACTGTCCCTTCTTAAAACAGTATCAGTAAATTTTGTTAGACATCTCGTGAAAAAGTGAACCCCCTGCAACCAACCCGCGCTAGCATTTTTTGGCCTATCTCGAAACTGAAACGCTCAGCTCACTCGAACGATTACATTAGTAATCATAGTCTGTAATGTTTGCCCAATCAATAATTGTTCTGTGAATGTAAAAGCCTTGTTTTCTCGTGTGTTTGTCGCACATTCGCCGGCTGAAATATAAATAAAGTACGTTTAATTTGTTTACTTTACGTTTGTAAGTGGCCAACACTGGCGTCAGATTTTTCAAGTTGCCTAAAGGCATCTGCTGCATAAAGCACGGAGTAGCTCGAGAATTTTTTATGCCACCTTGGTCACCGATCCAAGTGTTTTTTTTTCTCCAAGATCGTGGTGCCATTTTTAAAACGCTGACTAAACCATTCGTTTAGTAACTCCGCTTTGCAAAAATGGCACTACTGCGCGGAATATGACAAAATTGGCTGTAAATTAAAATGTCGCCATCTTTGCATTATTTTAGGGGATAAACACACTGCCACTGAATTAATATGAGTATTACATACAGAACGGAATCTCCGAAGGTCCCGCCCGCGCAATATGCGGGGGGTGTTAAGA
Organism: Acrobasis consociella; assembly: GCA_963555685.1. Classification (NCBI taxonomy): domain Eukaryota; kingdom Metazoa; phylum Arthropoda; class Insecta; order Lepidoptera; family Pyralidae; genus Acrobasis; species Acrobasis consociella. The sequence continues at coordinate 8,580,445 of OY743127.1, forward strand.
GTCCCCTTACCCTAGACTTCTCCAAACAAACGTAGTCTACATTTAATTTTGAAACCACATGTCAGATTCCGGTAAAAATTGGTAATTGTAAAGAAATTGCAATTATCTAGGGTTATAACTGGTTTCCTAGGAAAAGGAAAATAGCGAATAGGAAAATTATGAACTGGAAAGAAAATATAACGATTTAGAAGTATCCTATACTAATGGTCAAAAATGATATAAAACACTATATTCTATTCTTTTTCAAGTTCATATTTTTATGGTGGGAAACCAGTTATAAACCTAGATAATTACAATATCTTTGAAATTACAAAATTTTGCCCAAATCGGACATGTCGTTTTGAAATAAAACGTAGACTACGTTTGTATGGAAAGTTGTATTTTGGTCTAGGGTAAGGACGGGGACGCATATTGCGCGGGACCTAAGGAAATTCAGATTTGTATGGAATACTCATATTAATTCAGCGGCAGTGTGTTAATTGTATGGAATACTCAACGCGCGGGGACGCGGTGTCTGTAGAAACATACAGATGCGTGTTTTTTCTACAAATTGAGATACTTGCAGGCAATGCAACCTCATGTGGTTTCCAGCAGAGTAGAGTAGGGCCACTCCAAGTCGTCCTGTGGGTGTCGTAGAAGACGACTTAGGTAATACAAGCCAAACAAAGCTTTAAGGTAAACAAAGCTTTAACCTTTGTTTAGCTTGTAAGCTTCTTCTTAGCATCAATGAGGCCTCTCTAACCCGTCTGGCCAGCCACCAAAAAAAATCCACCTAACATACAAATCAGCGCTCAGCCAAATGGATTTTGTATGGGAAGACGAATTTTTTTTTTTATCAATATCTAATATATTTTTTTAACGGAAACTACTTTCGTATCGTGTACTGAACCTGTTTTAAAAATATTGCTGGTGTATTAAAAGTAACCGTGTATTGTACCCACTCTCTACCCTGTGTTGTAAATTGTATTTATACTTATGTCAACGTTGGGTGAAACAGATCAAACAGATCATGGGATAAGTCCCCCTTAGTACTGTTGTCTACTTTTAACTTGTATTTTTGTCCTGTGTTTACGTACAATAATGGTTTTACAAGCAAACAAATTGTTTACGTACAATATTCGTGACTCAGTATTGTTAATATCTGTATTTTGTCTCCTCTCCCCTGTGTCTAGTTCCTCTACAGCCTGGACACATTTGAGAAACAGGGCGGTTTGATAGGTGCTTGTGAAGATACTGGTTTCACCGCATTTGAAATTCGTAAAGTACACAGTAGCAGTCCCAACCCCTACCAGCATTTCTTGGTTTCCCACAAACGTAGTCAGTGGTGATCCATGGTCGTGCTGTAAAATAAATCCTTTTAAATGTTTTAATTCCTTGTGAACGTGGAATAGGAATTGAAGAAACTACGTTTAAAAAACGCGCTAAGTACACTACCTCATAGGTGGCGTGGAAACGTAAGCATATAATATATATTTTACAACTTTTTGAACCGTTACATCTAAGAAACGGTGACTCGTAGGATAAAAGTATTGATACATTTTTTATAGATAACAAGCTGCGCTGGGGCTTCGCTCCCCGTAGGAATTTCGGGATAAAAACTATTATTTGTCCTTCCCTGGGTATCAAACTATATCCATATCAAATTTCATCTAAATAGGTTCAGTGGTCGAAACGTAAAGTGGGAACAAACAAACAAATATACAAACCCACTTCCGCATTTATAATACTAGTAGGACTAGTAGGACTAGTAGGATAGGATTTTACGATCTATTTTTGTCTGAGTTATTCTTATGATAAAACTTATCGTTTTGCTGAAAATCGAATTAAAAATTTTTTTGGCCTTTGACCTCGACTAAAATTTTTCCCATACATATTTATAGTTGTATTTTGAATAATATTACTGATTTTCAGCTTGTTGTAAGTTTATGTTGGTACCTTCAATCTTATTTTTAGGTCTAATTTGACCGGACTAATAGGCCTCTCCCATAGATTTCCATAATGACCGGTCTAGAGCGGCCTGCATCCAGCTTTCCACGGACCTTGGTCAGATCATCTGACCACCTTGTATTGTTTGTTCGATGATTTACTTTTTATTTATTTATTGTAAAACTAAACACAACGGTTTGTCAACAATTACAGTATCGAAGATGTAATACTATAACCCTTAGCCAGGTAGTGATCACATAGCGAACCACCTCAGAAATATTTTTTTTCTGACGAGCAGATGCTAGCTAGAAACCGCAAAATGTCATCCGTCTATTGTCTGTGATACAGTTGATTTCTGAACGAAAAAAAAATACGCCTCTAGAAAAAAAAACTTGACATTTCGCTTGTCAAAGTCAAAATATTGGTCGAACAGCGAATTTTTGTGCAAATTGAAAGTGTTTTTTAAGTATTGTGGCGGAAAAAATCCCGGTAAGTGATATTATTTGTGTTTTTATAATAGCAGATAGGTTGAATTATATGTAATATGTTTCGGTTTTACATGATATTTGTTTTTCTTTGAAATATTTACGCCAAAAGTTTGTGGTCAACATGTGACCTCTGCCTATCTGGAAAAACTTATTGTGGTTATTATGTAATCAATGTCCTACAAGCGTTTATCCATATAAATAAAGGCAAAACCATATTTACACATCAAATAGTTTGTATGGTAGATAGATAGGTTCTTGGATCGAAGAATAACCGATAACCTGGTGTCAGAGTCTTTTAACCACTACATCACAGATACATTAATATTTATTAATATTTTTATACAAAGAAACACACAAATCTTTCCTCTTTTTAATATTAGGCTTATATGTAGATTCACCTTTATTTTTTCAATACTTACATGTTGTGACCTAACTGGGCAGTGGTCAGATCTAATCCACATCATGTATATTTAAATGGGCAGTGGTCATATCCAGACCAGAGGGTTTTTTTATAGGAAATTGTAGGAATAAAAAAAAATTAAGAAATTAGTTTTCTTATTATCATCCAATCTACCATTATCTGTATATAAAGATAAAATAATCGCCAGGCCTGGCTAAGGGATAATAAGTATGTATGATTATGATATTCTATGGACCAAGTGACATTCGAATAAATGGCAGTGTGATAGATACAGTGGTTCGCCGCGAACTTAGACCGCGCCATTATTATTCCAAAATATAATACGTAAATTTTCTGAATCAATTTTAATATCCAGTGAAACTGTGTTTTTTTCTTTTCTACTCTGAGCTGCTTAAGTTTTTATTTTTTTTCCAAACCAATTAAATCAAAACCTGGATCAAAATATAGTTCTTATAGTTTCGGAAAAAAGTGGCTGTGACACACGGACGGATAGACAGACAGACATGACGAATTCATAAAGGTTTCGTTTTTGCCATTTGGCTACGGAACCCTAAAAATGAACAGAAACCAAATGTTTGACGGTAATTAGGAATCTTATTCCTAACAATAAAATAACAGTGGCACTCCGGGAGTGCCAACAGAAGTGATAACGATCTAGACGCGTTTCAACGCATCTAAATCGTTCGCGTTCTAGAAAACGACACGCCAAGTGCAAGTTGAACTCACCTGGAGAGGGTTCCGTACAATGCAAAGTTAACTACTACTAGCGCTATCTAGTAGTATTTTATTAAACTATTTTCCGTACTTTATTTTCAATCGAAAGTATTCTTATAGGTCTTTTATTAATCTACAATGCAATGCAATGATCTATATTTTGTATTTTTTTTTGTATAAAATTTTAGGCTTAGTAGTATCTTATTATATTTATTTTATAATGATTCTTCTTCTTCTTATCGTGTGTGTTAGTGACTTACACTAGTGTCAGAGTTTTTAAACCGCCTTAAAGGCCTCTGATATGGTTTTAGGTAACGACCAATTACAAAGACAGTGACCGGGACCGACGGCTTAACGTGCCCTCCGAAGCACGGATCATCTTACTTATCAGTCAATCAGGTGATCAGCCTGCAATATCCTAACCAAACTAGGACAACAACACAAAGTCGTTGCCCCCACTGGAATCGAATCCGCGACCTCCGGGTATGCGCCAAACGCTCTAACCACTACACCACGGAGGCAGTTTATAATAATTACAAAAATATACTGGAGGTAAGACAGTAAGGTTCGCAACACTATTTGTTTTTATTTTTCCTAATTTGTGCTCCGAAAATAACCCTTATTTATAAAAAAATATTTGATTACTTTGCACGTCTGTATTTGGGTCATAGTATTACCACCCTACCAAATTTCACCTGGATAGGTCCAGTAAGTTCGGTGCAAATTGGCTGCGACAGACAGACGCACGAGTGATCCTTAAATAGTTCCGTTTTTTCGTTTGTGTACGGAACCCTAAAACCACGCCGGGAGTGCCGACAGAAGGGAAAACTTGGTGTCGATAGCGGTGTCGCAAGTTCAATGGTTTTTTTTCCACATCAAAAATGCTTTTCGTGCACGCCCAATGCGCCCTAAGAAGTTTTCACTCCAAAAAAATACAATTAAATTGAGAAGCTTCTCAAAATCGGAGATTTCGAGTATTGTGATTGGTCAATTTATGCACCGCTAAGCTCCTCTCCGCTCTGCTCCGCTTCAGGGAAAACGCAGTCTTAAAGTCGCTTAAAAACGTTATAAATACCGCGAACGAGGTCGAAGGCAACAGTACAGGATTAATAAAAGTCAAAAGCTAGTTTGCTTTATTTTATGACAGATACGTATAAGCACAGAATACATAATAGTACAAGCAGTAAAAAAATCTGTATACTTTACCTGACACAGTCCATGTTTAAAGTATTTTTCTCTTTCTTTTTCTTTTTCTTTTTTATCTTTCTTATCTTTCCTTTTTTTTTTGTTTCTTGTGACTAACAAATCGTACACCTCATCATCAGAGGTTTCATCTAGTGCAAACTCTTTATCCTCATCAGAGTAGGCGGAACACTGCAAGGTTTTTAAATATAAAAAGAAAAGAAAGAAAAAATTATAAGTTATTTCAAACACAACTATTTAAGAATCATTCCGATCACATCAGCTGTCAAGCAAAAAAACCGCATCATAATCGGTCGGTTAATTTAGGAGATACAGTGCCACAAGAAGATATACAGATAATAATAGTATAATTTGCAATAGATCTTTCTCCTGCCTGAATCTATTCAAAGGTACAGCTTTCTTAGATTTGGCGGGAGCGCCACATGACAACAACTTCTCCAAAGGGCCTCTACGTGTTAGATCTGTATCCCCACGCAAGCCTCTCAAAAGACCGGGGTGAAAAGACCCATGAATCCAAAAGGAGAGATTTAATGGTGATATACAACGTCGAAGCGACATACCTACCCGTAATAAATCGAACCACATGCTATACTAGAATTATCACTACATTACAATGATAATAAAATAACAGTCAAAAAAAAACTCTGTATTCCCATACAAATTGCCCGGGCGGCTCACACTTTTGTATAAAAAAGCCAACTTTTTTTTAGTTTTTGACTGTTGTTTTAATTTTATTATCCCATAGTTGTCTAGTATAGCCCGTGGTTCGATTTATTACGGGTTTGTCTCTTCCACGTTATATATTTTTTTCAAAAAGCTTATTAGAGTAGAAATATTATGAATATACACATAGTTGATACATCATCAGGTCTTTTTATTTTATTGGATTTTAGATAATACCTACTGTATTAAGTAGGTATTATCTAAAACCCAATAAAATAAAATAAAATAAATAAATTAGGTAGACCAAATATTATCTTAAATCTATGAGTCATATCAGTCACTTTCCTGGTTAAAATATCTGAATGCGTAACCCCAGCAAAATGTTGCGCCTTAGAGAAATAAGAATACCTATAGTTGGTTCATAGTAAGCCTCAATTTGTTCAAATATAGCAAAATGGGTTCATGTTGTATTTTCGAAGTTATTCGAGAAAAACTGATTTCGCTGGAGTAACGTTACCCCTAAGTAATTTATTATTTTCAAAAACCAGAAAATTTCGATTTACGCGTAAACTAGTACATTTATTAACAAATAAAAAGCAGTTACATATACGTATGGTATACCCTTCCAACGTGTACAAATATTGATGAATAAACATAACGCGATATAAAGGAATTTCATCGAATTCCTAGTGGTGCGACCTTGGCAATCGAACACGCAGTTCTCTCTGAACACAAATAGACAAAGTATAGTGAACATATGTGTTCATTTTGTTACAAAACATGCCTAAAAGTTTCGGCTTCAAATCTCTGATGGAATTAAGTTGTAAATTAAAAGGTGATTGCGATGCACGAGTCTTTTTGTAAAAGAAACAAAAATTATATTAACATTGAAATGCATAAAATTTGATCACATGATAAGGTGTCCAAGACGAGAAGTCTGTTTTACAGTTCTGTCCCGTTTGCCACAATGTAGGCTTCTCTTTACAACGCCGCGAAGCACAGGCATACATTTTTCTACCATGAGTCATTTTAGTCAAGCCATACCTTTGGGAGACATGAAACTATTTAAAAATGGGGAGTAATTTTATTTTTTCATTAACTTGAAAATAATATTAATCAAAAATATAATATCAATATATAATTTATTTTTATGAAAATGTATAAAACTTGTAATTAGTATCGCTAAAAAATATAAGTATTTTTAAATTTTAAGTTTATGTAGTACCTAACCTAGGTACTACATAAACTTAAAATTTAAAAATACTAAATATAAATCATTGCAAAATCGACACGCTAAAAAATCTCATCACCCCATTATTATGTACGATATTTTATAATTATGTTTAAAATTAGTGATAAAAGTACACTTGTTAAATAATAGGTACTCAATTTATGTGTGATTTTCTTAGTTTAAGTTATATAGCATAAATTATTATTAAACAGATATTTGAATTTAAAAAAAAAACATGCTCATGTATTGTTTATCCACCAAACGCAAGAACCTTTTTGTATGCAACTGTACTAGCAAAAAAAGACTATTGTACCATTTTTTGAGATGGTTACGCTCAAGTATGAAATGGCCACTTTTTCGTAGCCTCCGTTATTTAGTCGCTTTGTAGGGAAATTGATGATATTTTCTTGTTTTTTTAATAAATTTTATTCCATCAGAGATTTGAAGTCGAAACTTTCAGGCATGTTTTGTAACAAAATGAACACATATGTTCACTATAGTTTATCTATTTGTGTTCAGAGAGAACTGCGTATTCGATTGCCAAAGTCGCACCACTAGGAATTCGATGAAATTCCTTTATATCTTCATATCGCGTTATGTTTGTTCATCCGAATTTGTACACGTTAGAAGGGATATATCATACGTATATGTATTTTTTTATACGTATATGTATGTTTTTGAAAATAATAAATTACTTCGATATTTGTTGATGAATCGAAATATACAAATTTGAACATGATAAGGCCTATAAACAGTATTTTTTTCAAAATTCTGCTACTAACAGTTTTCGAGATATGGAAAATTGCAAAACGTTACCCCAGCAAAATCTTCAATATCTCAAAAAGTATACGATGAACACATGTTGCTATCGGTATACATTTACAACTCATTAAGAGTTATCTTTTCATAAACTTGATTTTAGGCTAAACGCTTTTTTTTTGAAAAACATCTTGCTGGGGTAACGTTACTCCAGCAAAATCAGTTTTTCTCGAATAACTTCGAAAATACAACATGAACCCATTTTGCTATATTTTAACAAATTGAGGCTTACTATGAACCAACTATCTGTAATACTCTTATTTCTCTAAGGCGCAACATTTTGCTGGGGTTACGCATTCAAATATCTTTCAATTCGACAGTAACATAGAAATATATCTTACGTTAGCGTTTGATCCCCGCCTGCAGGCCATTCTATAAGGGCGTATGGTCCGTACACGATTGCCTCTCGGGTCAATGTATTCCTTTCTTTTTGTTTTTTCGCGGAAAAAAAGAGCAAACTCCTTCAATCTTTTATAATAGTGTGAGTCACCTATTGCTTTTTCAAGTTTTTCTTCATCCAACTCCAACACTAAATCTGTCCAATGCAATAGTTCTTCATTGTAATTCGCAGGGTCAGAAGGCTGAAAAAATAAATAAAAACAATACTTAATACTTTTGGAGATCCTAAAGGCCCATTTTCACAGTGCAAGTTTCTTGCCTCTGGCATACAATGATTTATAGAAGTAGTCATTTCGCTAAGACCATGCGAATCATCTGTTGACGCAACAAGCAAGAAACAGGAGTAATTTCACCGTGTACTATATTTATATTTTCTTCATTAAAATTTATAAAGTGCCACAAATAAAATACATTATGTCATATTTTACACTGTCGAAACGATAGCTACATATCTACATAAAAAAGGTCATCCATATAAACCGCCTTTTATCGTGTCCCGTGCAAAGGTGCCCAAAAGCTGGTAGCATTGTCACGCTGAATCGCAGTGGTCATGTGAGCCGGATACCATACCGTGTACGTATTTTTGATAGCAACATATCTAAATGCATACTTTGTTCTTTTTTCCTATTCATAATTTTTTTGAATATACAGAAGTAAAATTACTGAAAGGCATCGAGAATGCACTGCCCTTCTAACTATGACCACCTTAAGTGCATAAAGCGGGAAGTCGAGAAAAACGCGCCTAAAGATTTTTATTTTAATTTTGCGACCATTAAGAAACTATGTAAACATTGTCAAATCTATTGATTGAATCTGTAGATACTGTTTGATGTAACACCACATAAATCGCACTTTACTGCTATCTTTATGATCTTTATCGCTTTATCACTTATTACATAATTTCTTTTATTGTGTCAATAATTAACAATTTTTCAATTTTTATTTGGTTTTATTTTATTCAATTTCTTGTACTTTAGTATAAATATTTTATTTGTTAATAATAATTGTAAAAAATACGTTACAATATTTATATAAATTTATATACGAGTGGTCCAATCGAAGTGTTAATAGCATGTGTTTAGAATCATTTAAACAGAAAACAAATACTGCTAAGAATTATATCGTTTATTCTGGATTTTATCTTTATTATATTTAGGCATTTTGAAGTAATAGCGGAATGGATTGCATATATATTCGTATTTACAGGAACACTTAAAACATTACAACATTTTTGGCAAGTGTGTAAGAGTTGCCAAGCCAAACTTACCTTATTAAAGCCATAGCGGTGTCCCCATCCGTAAGTAAAAAAGACAAATAGCCTATTCTCATTTTCTTCAGTTTCGCCTTTGCCTACATACCACTTCTGGTAGTTGATATTTATAGGCATTGGGTTGTAGTCACAGTACAGTCTGACTGAGGTGTCGAAGAAGTCGAAACTACCCTCAATGCGGGCAATCCCAATGTCAGCGTACGACCAGTGGTGAGGAAATTTTAAACGGTTATCATTGTGATCAAAATGTATATATTCGTATACTAAAAAAGAAATAAATAAAATCTAACTATACAACGTGGAAGAGACATACTCATAATAAATCAAACCACGGGCTTGATCACTTTAGCGTTAGGAATTAAAATAACAATCTAGAAACAAGAAAAAATTCAGGGCGGCTGCAGACTTTAGTAATAGAAAATTTATTTTTGTTCTGTAACTGTTATTTTGATTTCATTATACTAAAGTGATCTAGTATAGCCCGTAGGTCGATTTGTTACGGGTATGTCCTTTCTCGTTGTAGAAAATTTACTTAACTAAGCTAAAAACTTTCTACATAACAGAATAAACCTATATACTCGTACTTAAGAAGTGGCGCCCTCGTTTGAAATAAATTGTTTAAAACTAAATATGGTGATAGTTAAAAATTTGGTTTGTATCAATGTCTAGAAAGACCTTTAAACTTATCTATGAATAATCTTTGAAAGTAATATTGGAAGTCCGTCTTGTTTTAAAACGGTTTAAAAACGTTTAAAAACTAGACGGACTATTACTAATAATTTCAAAGGTTATTCATTAAATAGTTTAAAGGTCTTTTAAGATATTGATACTAAAATGAGGGCGCCACTTCTGCTACCACTTCGTCTTATTAATAGTATTTTGAGAAGTTATTTTACCTAGATATAAACTTTTATAGAAAGATGTCATTGTGAGTGTGTTAGAACTCCTGATAGATCGGTATAATTTATTATAATACACACATCATTATGATAATTATTTGTGTGTATGACTGTGATGTGTTTGAGTGCATGAAGTCAACGAAGTCGTGAATGAGTCGGTTTACGAGAACCGGAGAAAAAATGCGGAGATTTATAAAATCACCATGTATAAATAAAAGATGCACTGAATAGTGATTATGTCGAATAACCGAATACTGGATATTATTCGGCTAAACCTTGACCGAACCAAATATTCGGCTGAATTATTCGGTTTACCATTACTATGTTTTACCGCGTAAATAGGTTCTATCATGTATGCTGCTTGTCGCTGCTGGCTAGCTCACGAGCCAGCCGTATCTCACCGCCCGCTTCCCACTCACACGTAAATAACTATAGCTTAAATTTTAATATAAGAACTTTAAAACGGAATAGGCATGCAAGAAGATGATATAGAAAATATTAACCTAGTAGAAGCAGACGATATTGGACCATCTATACTAAGGGAACAGTTTGACAGGGCTATTAGTAGTATCCAAAACTTATACAATATGCAAACTGTGATATATTGTTAAAAGAGTTATACGACTTTATCTGTAGAATGTATGAAACCGGTAATATTCCAAAAGACTTTAGTATTGCAAAAACAGTAACTCTGCCGAAAAAACCTAATACACTTAAATGTGAAGAACATAGAACTTTAAGTATAATATTGCATGCTTCTAAAATACTTCTTAAGATAATCCAACATCGCCTATGACCCATTTCAGAAAATATATTATTTTTAGGTCCAGACCAACATGGTTTTAGACAGAAGAAAGGAACACGAGAAGCAATTTTAGCATTGCGACTTATAATAAACAGAAGAATAGACTTAGGGATAGATACACACATAGGCTTCATTGACCTGGAAAAGACGTTTGATAAGGTTAATTGGAAAAAGATGATGAAAACGCTAAAAGACGCGGGACCGGATTATAGAGACAGAAAAATCATATACGAGCTATATAAACAACAAAAGATAATTATAGAAATAGGATTGGAGAAAGAATACGCTAAGATTAAACGGGATGTAAGACGAGAGTACCTGTTGTCACCGTTTATTTTTTACATATTTATAGAATGTGCAACTAGAAAAATAATAGAAGCCGATGAAGGGGTTATAAAATCCAATGGGGAGAAAATATTCTTTATTAAATTTGCAGTTGATATTGCAGCGTTAGCTGCAGATTCGAAACAATTACAAAAATTAATCAACACTATGGATAAGACTTTTAGAGAACATGGACTAAAAATAAATAAGAAAAAAACCATAATTTTTAAAACATCAAAAACAGAAAAACCAGAGAAGAAGAAATCTTTATCAAAACCAAAACCCTGCACCGAAAATCCCATTCATATTAACAACCACAATTAAGAACAAGTACGCTCATTTAAATATTTAGGAAGAGTCATAACATCTGATGGTCGATCCACACAAGATATCGTTGTCAGAATAGCAATGGTAAAACAAGCATTTAAACAGAAAAAACATCTCCAATCTGCAAAAATATTAAACTCGTCATGAAAACGGCTCCTTAAAGTATACATATGGACCATTGCATTATATGGATGCGAGGAATGGACTAAAACTCAAAAAGAAAGAAAAAATCTAAAGGCATTTGAAATGTGGTGCTGGCGTAGAATGAAAAGGATAAGCTGGACTGAAAAAAATACCAATGAAGAAGTCCTGTAAGGAGTGAGAAAGAGTAGATGCATTCTGGACTTAATAGAGAATAGACGAGGAAAGCTGTTAGGTCATCTGATACGACACGACAATTTCATAAAAATCATCATTAAAGGAAAGATAAAAGGGAAAAGAGAACCAGGAAGACCGAGGCATGAAGCATTACATGAAGCAGATAAAGGAGAAGGTGAACGTCATGTCGTACTGCGAAGTAAAACAGCTGGCGGACGAGAGAGAAAAGTGAAAAAAAAATCATATTCCACCGACAAGAGCATAACTCTTAAATAATATAGATATAATAGATAGACTTATGATATAACAAAAATCTGGCATATGAAGCGGTCTTTTAATTCTACTCCATGTCATGTAGCCAAGAAAAAAAATCGTTTTTGTGAATATACAATGTCCTTTTTTATTAAGTACAAATATTTTAAGGGGTGATTTAGTCCATCATTTCGAACAACTTTTCCCAATAAATGTATAACAAAATACGAAAAAATATTTTTTATTTTTCATAGTAATGATATCACGTGACTACTTCGATTTCTATGAAAACCTAAAAATTTTTTTTCGTATTTCGATATACATTTATTGGGAAAAGTTGTTCAAAATAATGGACCGAATCACCCCTTAAAATATTTGTACTTAATAAAAAAGGACATTGTATTAGGCAGCATAGCCGAATAATTTGGCCGAATACAAGTAGTGAAATGATGTCGAATACGCCGAATACCAAATACAAAATAAATATTCGTCGCATCTCTAAAATACTTTTAGTTTAACATACCTTTAGGCGTACATATTTTAATCACTTTCTTTTTCCACCGCCATATGCATTCGTGGTCCTTCCACTCTGACGGGTGGACGTACCGTCTATACCCTGACACGACATACAGAGGCGTATTCTTCTGCAGGCAAGCGGCGGCAGTTACTACAAGGTTCGCTGACACTATTGCGCCCGTACAAATCCAAGACTGGTCCGACCCGTCATTCATATCTGGTCTGGCAATATAAACCTACAAGTTTTAATTCCGTTATTATATGTACACTATTTTTTATAAAAAGATAGAAGGGGCTAAGACGACACAATAGTGGCTTTCATGTTAATAACCGGCCAAGTGCAAGTTGAACTCGCGGGAACAGGGTTCCGTACAATGCCAAAGTGAATCAGACTTAAAATCCTCACAGTATGACCTGAGTTTACTTCTACTAGCGCTATCTATGTTTAAGTGAACTATTTTCCGGAAGTGAACGTATAATACCACTTTATTTTCTGTAGTAACGTGATAATATACACATACATGCTTATTATAAGTTACGTGCTTTGTAAGCTACATGAGACAGATTCAGTAATGGTTACTCTAATTTAGTATATAAGATGTAGTTGTATTCAATAGAGTGGGAGTCACTATGTAATGAGTAGGTTCAAGAAGTATGAAATAAATACAATCAACGGCTCTCGTGTTTCCATCACCAGTCCCAACCACAACGCTACCTACTGGACACCTACATCAACCCAACAGCATGGCACATATCATTTGTTATTGCATTTCAATTGATAGAATTCTTATGGGTTTTCCTGTAATCTACAAGCTATACTTACTAATATTATAAATGCGAAAGTGAGTTTGTATATTTGTTTGTTTGTTAGCACTTTACGCTTCAACCACTGAACCTATTTAGATGAAATTTAATATGGATACAGTTTGATACCCAGAGAAGGACAAAGGATAGTTTTTTCCAAAATTCCGACGGGGAGCGAAGCCCACGGACACAGCTAGTGCACTATATCTTTTTTTTTTTTCAAAATTTTTTAATCTGCCATTTCTGAAATCAGGTCCAATTGTCAATTTTCGTCTTCTTTCATAAATAAATTCAAAACTATTCATTTTATAATTACAAAAATATATTGAAGATCCTTATAACGAGTCCTTTCATTTGAAGAACAAATTAAGGTTTGCAACATTTTATTTTTTTTAATTTCCACAGAAAATTACCTTTAATTAAAAAAATATTTAATTTAATTTGCACAACTGTGTTTGGGTCATAGGATTACACCATTCTACTAAATTTCACCTGATTTGGTCCAGTATATTCGAAGATAATTAGCTGTGCCAGACGGAAGGACAGAAAGACGCAGGAGTGATCCTATAATATAAGTTATCATCGACTTGGTTATGGAGCAAATAATTGTTTTTAAGAATTTCCTTCAAAAACTGTCAGATAGATCATAGTATATTTAGTAGTATTTGTAGGTATTGTTTATGTTAGGTTGACTGGTAGAGTTGAGTCTTAGGCTTAAGATCACCATTATACTTGTATTTGTGTATAAAGTTAAATTAATGAATGCTGCCGGTAAGCGATTTGGCTAGCAGTCCATTACTTTTTTGATTCCCTTTTTCCACTTAAAGACAAAGGTAAAGGAGGGTGTAAGCAAACCATCATTCTAGAAGTGTCTTTAGGCCGTAAATGTATCTTAAATTAGCCCTCGGGTCGGGCACAAAGTAGCCCGAGAAACTAGTTGTATTTCACCGTAGTGGCACTGCACTGACCATCCTTTCTACCAAAAACGATTTAGCATATAGGTTATTAACTCTACATTTCTTACCACAAATGGTTTGTCAAAATTCATCATTTCAAAACCATTGAAAATTCTTCTCTGCGTCCCAGATCGCGTGTCTGAAATTTAAATAAAACAAATACAGACTTTTTGAATTGCTAATTTTTATCCGATTTCAAAAAAGGGCTTTTTTATTTATTTATTTTGACCAACAACTTAACAAACTACACCAAAACGGGTATATATACAAACAAATTAATCCCTTGGTCATCTGGTCAAGACCTAATGTTAGAACCCTCAAGAAACTCAAATATTGAAGACTCAAATATTAGTGATTTTGCCTTGTCAATGAATCAAGCATTGCATTCAGAAAGTGGTTTTGGTAAAGATGGGATTAAGAAAGATAAACATAAATTGAAATAGCTTTTTTGTTTAACAATATTATTGGTCGATAACTTAGTCCACCGGGGTCGTTAGCATGCGGGTTAAACCGACCAATGAAAGCCACAGGTCGATACAGTAGTTCATTTTCATCTTCGCGCGTTAGGTTGCTTCTTAAGCTGTGCTGTTTCAAAGCCTGAGGTGAGCATTCCCGCTTTTTGCTCTCCTAATAAAATATGCATGTCAATGGTCACACACCCACACCCTAGACTTTGTGAAATGGAGAAGAAATAACCGTAACAGTTCAAATATTTTGGCTATAGCTTTACGACCGGCCGCCTGCCTGATGTCAACCAACTTTTCCTATATATTGACCAGTGGAAAGGGCTCCTCTTGCATTCGAGCGAGAATAAGGCTTACGCCTATTTGATGATCTAATATTGTCGTCTCAGAGTGCATTTCTAAGCACAGCACAGCTATGAGAATTTTTAAAAGCTGTGTGTGCAGCTGACGATATATTATAATAACGCAATTTCCCGCACCCCGAATGCGAGCCAAATCAACCAATGAAAATGAGACATAATATCGGCGCCAGCTTTTAAAAATTCTCCTAGCTGTGCTTCGGGAGGAAAGCTAAGCGCTCGTACAGACAAGCGGCAGTTTTTGAAGCCGCATTTAAACATTCGCGCGAATCACGAGGCGAATAACGAACACATGTATGTAAACAGTGAGTTCGCTATTCGCCTTGCGGTTCACATCGCGATTCGCGTCTTCGTGGTCTGGGCGCGTTTTGTGCGTCGTCGACACATTCGTGCGAATCGCAAGGCGAATGACGAGGCGAATAACGAACACGCATATGTAAACTAATGCGGTATGACAGTTTGTGATAGATTGACATGTGTCACGCGACAGCTTGCGACAGTCGGTGAAGGTCGCCAATCGCCAACCTGTGTCGCGGTCATACTGTCACTCGTCTGTTAGAGCCCTTATTTGGCCCAATCCTTAACCAATAAAATAAAAACCTAAAACCATCATCACGAAAAAAATAAGAGCCCTTAGACTTCATCATCTGATCATCAAGCGATTACGTTAGCTTGACAAATCTGATGACACTGTTAGCTACATGAAAAACAAAATGCTTAGTTGTATAAAATAAATATACTCAACATTGCACGTGAACACATGTTAAAACTGTTAAAATGTATATGAAACTTCCCGGAAGTTTCATTTTTATTAGCTAAAGCAATATAAAATACTTCCAATACACGTTAATTTACTAAGTTCACTCGAAGAAGATAATTCTTATTTCTTTAATTAACAAAAAGTTCTGTTTTTTTATGTCAACATCCTAGAAAGTTAAGTATGTCAACCACCAACTAGTTCGCTGTTCACTTTTTTCTATTTTATGGAAGTAAGTATTTAAAAAAAAAACTTTTAGGTATATTAAACTGTATATCTTCACAGCAGACTACTTGATTCAACGGAAAGTGGTAAAAATAGTTTTATATCTCATGCAATCAAATTAAAATGATTGCTTTTCGAGGTTTATGTATATTCATACTTTATAACACGTGACTGTTTCCAGTGAATGTGCATACAACAAAATGTTTTATCAAGAAATATTATTATTATTCATTATATACGTATTTCGTAAGTAGAAAATTCTACTTTGTTTCTTAATTTTAACCGACTTCAAAAAAGGACGAGGTTTTCAATTCGAATATTTTTTTTTGTAAGTATGTTCCCTGATTACTAGAAGACGCCTGGATCAATTTAAAAAGAAGTTGATTCTTAAATATATTTTTTTGTACAAGCTATTATTGTGAGGCCAAAGAACTTATGAATGAAATCTCGTCCCATCGACCACCGGTTCGGCTTCGTGATCAGGTCTACCATAAAGTACTCGTCAAGACAAATCAAAAAGGTCCTTCTAAATGAGGTTATGAGACTGACATTCGTCGAATATCACCCGGCTCCATCATCAAAACAGCTCATTGACTTCATAATATTATATTGTCATCTTACGTACATACATATGCAAAATTTCAGCTAAATCAGTTGAGAATAACTGGTTGATAATTGAAAGCAAGATTTGACCTTAACAATCGTTCATATACATACAAGATTCATTGCAAGTTTAATAAAAGCTTGTTAAATATATAGAAATAATATCAAAATCGGTCGTGTAGTTTGGTGTTGAAGTCGGTTTTTAGTTATAAAATACTATTCATGTTGTCGATCCTCCTTTTGACTTTTCTACAAAAAGGATAATGTAAATATGAAAAAATCTAAATCAAATGTTAGGCCCTTGCAGGTTTCATGCAATAAAACGTCTAAATATGGTATACATTATGTTGAATACTGATAAACATATATACAATTTGTTTACTAACGATACTAGCGTATTGGAACGGCCACTTCTGAGAAGAAACGCCGAAAGAAACTCATTAAAACAGTATTGGTTGCCTTATTCGGCCAGAGCTTTGTCGACGTTAACACGTTAAGTATAAAAAAATACTATGTCTGTAGTAAGTGGAGTTTCATAATTTCTGCCTTACCTGCCTACCCCTATGGGAAAGGCATGATATTATGTATGTATGTATGTATGTTTGTTTAAATACGTCACCAGGGATACGTCACCATTACTAGGGAGAATTTCTGGTTTCTGACATTGAAATAAACCACAAACTTTGAGACACAGACATTATTAAACTTAATTAACGGGTTACTCACGTATAGAGTCAGCTACTGCCTCGGTAGCTGACTCTATACGTGAGTAACCCGTTAACTCCTCGAGTAACACTCGTTTGATTTGTCTTGACGAGCACTTTATAGTAGACGATGCCTAGGGTCTGATCACGGAGACGGAAGGTAGTCGATGGTACTCAGTAATAAAACGACGCAACTCCATCGAGTTTGGGCTTATTCTATTTGTCCTAATAAGCATTTTTTCCTTACAATAAGAGCATGTACAAAAAATGTTTTCTTTTCAAAAAACTTATCCTTTTTAACCCCCAATGTAAAAAGAGAGGTGTTTAAATTTTTTGAGAATTATATTATTTTAACTTTTTCATGTACCTACCATTTTGCATAGCCGATAAAACGGAGATTTTTTTGTCATTTGCATTGAATACACACTTATCGCAACATGGTCTCGGTGACATTGTTATCGAGCGCTATCATCTATCGTGCTTGAACTATCGAATCGCTTCGAAGGCCTTCAGGATTGCGTTACAGTGGACGAGATAAACCAAGGGTTTATACAAGCTGTCCAAGCGGTGGGATCGAAGGTGTTTAGGTCCCGCCCCAAACGAAGACCTCAGAAAATCTCTGCTGAGACCCTGAACTTAATGGCGACGATCACGGCCGCTGCAGGCCTCCGAAGATGCTGAATCATATCGGCAACTCAACAGACGTGTACAAAAGTCCTTGCGACACGACATCCGCTCCTTTAATACTAAATGTATTAAGAAGACAATAAAGCAGAACAAAGGCTATAAAGTGTTCGCAAGAGCTATGTTGGTTGGGCAAAGCCGATTGAGGAAGCTGAAGACGGAGGACGGTGACGTAATGTGGGTCCCGAACGAAATCTTTGAGAGAGGCCAGTGGACGTTATGCTGAAATGATGAAATGATGATGTCCTTATTTATTTATCGTTTACATGTATACTGTGGTACCACGAGGAGTCTAAAATGTCATTAATGTTTTAGCTTCGCATTGTCAACGAAGAATAGTCAACGGTAAGAACGTTACCTCGGATAAAGCGTACATGGTAAGTGATACTATTCTCTATCTCCTATATCTTTTTTCCATTTAAATGGAAAAAGTATATTTTCCGGTTTGACTTTCTTCGTAGTCCAGCGGTCAAGGCGTTCGTTTTGTGAACCGGAGGTCGTGGGTTCAGATCCAACTGGGAAGCATACTTTGCGAAAAGTTGTTTCCAGTATGTTAGGATATAGCAGGCATGAAAAGAATAGAAAACAATGTAATACCAAAAGGTCACTAATTAAATCAAAAATATCCCAAATACTAAGAAAACGACTGATGAAAGTATATATTTGCAACATAGCCCTATACAGTTGCGAATCACTGACAATGAGAAAAAAGGATAGAGCTAGATTTGGTGCTGGCGGCGCGGCGAATGGAAGGCATTAACTGGACAGAAAAGAAAACTAATACAGAGGTACCTATTGGCACTTGTTGGAGAGAAACGAAAACTACTACTAATATAAACTATTAATTCTCTGAGACGGAAAATGTTAAGACTAATTCGAAATGATGAATTTTTAAAAGTAATATTGAAGAGAAAATAGAACGAAGAAAAGGCAATGGAATACCTATAAATCGATTTATAAAACAACTAAAAGTCAGATTAATGTTTCAACCTACAAGAATATTAAGGAGTTGACTTTGGACAAAGAGAGATGAAAGGTTTCTCCACAGACAAGAGCTTAGCTCTTTATTAATAATAAAAAGAAGAGGCTTGGCCTGAGTATTCCGAAAGATCTTATCTTTCGGAATACTCAGGCCATGCCTATTGTCTAGAAACAAAGTACTCATCAGCACAAAATCATACGAGCCCAAACTTGATGGGGTAGTGTCGTTTAATTACAGAGTTCCTATGGCTGCTTTCTAGCTCTGTCATCAGACCCTAGATACTATCTAGACACAAAGTACTCGTTATATATCTGTCGCAGTTGGATTGTGTAATCCGCTGTTTTACAAAAACTCTAGCTGTTTGGTATTATAGCTTGGTTTTGTAAGACATCTGAAAATCGTTCAGCTAGATTGCCAATGAGTTACCTACGCGTATAATTAATGCTACCTACGTGTGGCATACTTTGAATTACCAGAAAATATACTCATCATCATCGATCAAGCGATTTCTCGGTTGCACAGCTCGGGTTCCATTACCCTAACCTAGGTGATTTGACAAGATTACTGGTTTTTACACAGAACCGCTGCCGTCTAACCTTTGCAAGACCGAACTAATGATAGGTTTGAGCAAACTCTAGATGGCGTTCGGAACCCACAGTTTATACTTGCCTCCCGAAACACGGAATCATATTTCTTTTCGGATTTAGAATCAGGTGGATTCAAGCCTGCAATATCCTAACCAGACTGAAAACGATTTTTTACAAAGTATGCTTCCCAGTGAGATTCAAACCCATGATCACAATGAACCCCTCCGGATCAAAAGGCGAATGCCTAGCCCACTGGACAATGAAGGCAGTATAAAATGGACGCAAGTTGTTCAAATATAAATAATTTTTCAAAACTAGAAACTGACTTTAGCCCCAAACTACACAACCGATTTATATGCTTCATGAAGTTGTGCTTTAGAAATGTAAATATTTTCATCACTATAAAAATCCTTAAATCGCTACATATGTGTGCCTATTAAATTCAAGGAGTTCCCTCGATTCCTTCAAGATTCCATCATCAGATTTGATGATTATAGGACCACCATAAAAGGATACCCCTTTCAAAGAAAAAATAATAATTTTCCAAATCGATTCACGCGTCTTACATTAGTCCATATTTATAGGTACATATAATAAAACAGAAAAAAAATGTGGAGACGTAGTAATAGAGTAAGAATTTAAAAAAAGTCGGTCTGTTTGTCTGTTTGTACACGCTGATCTCCGGAAATACAGAACGGATTCGAATGAAACTGTTTTTTTATATAGCTGTTAAGCCTGTACAAAGTTAAGGGTATAATTGATTTTGGAAAATGGAACACCTGATGCAGAACCATAATGGTCCAGCTTAACTATATGGAATATAAAAATGACGCCTAAGAAAAAGTTGTTCAGTCTTGAATAACGCTTGATTCAGGGTTGCAATGGGGTGCCCATATTAAAAAATTAGCTGGAAAACTTAGCTCTGCGGCCTATGCGGTTAGAAGAATTAGGCAAATGACTGACGTTGATACAGCGCGTTTGGTATATTTTGGGTACTTCCACAGTGTTATGTCCTATGGAATATTGCTATGGGGTAACGCTGCAGATATAAATACCATATTTGTTTTACAAAAACGCGCTATCAGATTTATATATAAATTAGGTGCTAGAGAGTCTTTGAGGGAACTATTTAAAGACATAAATATTTTGACCCTCCCTTCGCAATTCATCTATGCGAATATTATGTACGTGCGTCAGAATATACACTCATTTAAGAGAAATTGTGACATTCATAGTATTAACACGAGAAATAAAAATAAATTAGCCATCACAGCTTTGCGGTTAGAGAAAACAAAAAAATCTTTTGTGGGTCTCGGCTTGCGCCTCTATAATAAAATTCCAGATGATATAGTAGCATTACCATTAACTAAGTTTAAGACAGCCGTTAAAAATCATTTATTACAAAATGCGTATTATCATGTAAATGACTACTTATCATCATCTGAGAAAAATTCTTGGAAATAGTTGTCTGCAAATTGTAATTGTATAATTTAAATGTATAGCTTAAGTGTAAATCTGTATTGTAATTGTAACATAGCCCATCAGGCTGGGTAGGGACCAATACTGAACTGGGTTTCTTTCGGCGTAATCTTCCCAGCAGTGGTCGTTCCGAAACGCTAGTAGTTTTTAGCTTATGCACTAAAATAATATTTAAAAAAAATGACCTTCAATAAGAGATAAATTTATCCTACATTGAATAAATTTTTTTGACTTTGACTGTCTGATGAGCATTTTATAAAGCCATAAAGTCCACGCGAACGAAATCACGGGCTCGGCTACTTATAAATAAAAGTTATTTGAAAAAAAAATTGTATTTACAATAGCGCATTAAATGAAAGTTGTAATAATAGCGCACGAAATAATTTTTATGCCCAGTACTTTATAATAATGGATAAAACACTTCATTTAAAAGTATGTCCTAAACAAAAAAACATTTGCTTACGATTCAAAAAATGAGTCTACCACTCAATGCCGACAGACGAGATCCCGGTGAACGCTATATCGACAGTTCACTAACTTTTTGTGCTTGAGACCGACAGAAGACGAGATCGAATATACACGCCATTATTGTTCGATTCATCATCATCAGTCCTAGCCATGGTCCCATTTCATTTGGGGTCGGCTCTCCATATCTTCTCGCGCCAGTTTTCCCTATTATAAATCATGTCAGGGGTTACCCCCATCGTCCTCATATCTTTCTTAATGGTACTGGACCAAGTCGTGAGGGGGCGTCCTATGCCTCTCCGTCCTTCGGCTATATTAATCACTTTCTTCGTCATGTGGTCATCATCCCTGCGCAGTACATGACCGTACCACCGGAGTCTGCTTTCTCGCATCTTGTCTTGAATGCCGGCCACTTTAAAAGACCCACGGATGTGCCTGTTCCTAACCTTATCCCGCAACGTCACGCCACCCGCCCATCTAAGCATCCGCATTTCCGCACAGTGCTTTTTGCTCTTCTTGGCATCGCATTGGCCAGCACTCCGCACCATACAAAAGCGCAGGTCGGACGGCGCGCTTATAGATGTTACCCTTAACTTTCACTGGCATTTTTGGATCGCAGAGCACACCTGTCAGCGACCTCCATTTAAGCCATGCTTGGATCCTACTGTCAATGTCTTCCTTGGTGCTGGAGTTATCACGGATCCTAGGTATTTAAACTTGTTAACCTTGTTAAGGGGAACACCGTCTATGTGTGGAGGGAGCGCATCTGTATCGGCACAAGTGAAATTGCAACACATATATTCGGTTTTCTTTCTACTCACTCTGAGTCCTCTGCTTTCCAGTCTGTTGCACCACGATGTAAGTTCGGTCTGTAGCTCCTCTTGGGTTTCGCATACAAGCACGATATCGTCTGTATACAAGAGAGTCCATGGAGCTGGTCGTTGCAGATCTTCAGTGACATACTTCATTACGGTGTTAAACAGCAAAGTAGAACCTTGGTGCACTCCCACTCTGACATGAAACTCTCCGCTCAGACCCGTCGGGCTACGAACTCTAGTGGTGACGTCGCGGTACATGTCTTTTATAATATATATGTACTGTTCCGGAACAAGATGCGCTCTTAGGGCCGTCCATATGAGGTCTCTTGGTACTCGATCGAAGGCCTTCTCTAGGTCTATGAATGAGAAATGGAGGTCTTTCTTATTAAGTTTGTATTTTTGTACAAGTATCTTGATCGAGTGGATGGCGTCGACAGTCCCCACATTACTGGTAAAGCCACACTGGTTTGGTGTTAACGTTATTAGCTTTTTTAGTCTCTCAGCTATTACTGTTTCCAAGATATTAAGGGTATGTGAGGTTAACTTGATAGCTCTATAGTTCCCACAGTCTGCAACATCGCCTTTATTTTTATAGAAGGGAATAATATCACTTTGCCTCCACATATTTGGCATTTTACCATTTTCAATTATTTTGTTGAAAAGGTCTGCCGGCCATAACACACCTGTGTCACCTAGCCGTTTCCAGAATTCTGCTGGTATTTCATCTGGTCCAGTAGCTTTGTTATTTTTTATCTTTTGTATGGCACTTCGTACTTCATCCGGCGTCACTGCTTCGATGGTACCGACGACGCACGGTGACTCAGGTGTATCATTACGTGAAAATTCCTCATTTAATAGGTCCGAGTAGTATTCTTGCCAGCGCGCAGTTATTTCCTTATTTTGGGTCAGGATCTTCCCGTCATTGTTTTTAATATACTTATTTGATTTAATGTCTTTGGTCTGATTGTTTCTAAATTTCGCCAGTTTGAAAATTTCTTTGTCACTTTTTGAGCTTTTTAATCGTTTATAGATTTCTTCCTGTGCTGCAGCTTTCGAGCATGCCACTAACTGTTTTGCTTGCTTTTTGTCTTCATTGTATCTGTTTCGGTCTTCAACAGAGTGAGAGCTTTGCCATATCTTAAACTTTTCTTTTTTCTCCTTAAGTTTATCCTTCACAACGTCGTTTTACCAACTAACATCTTTGTTTGTATTCAGTTTCCCTTTTGTGATACCGAGATGTTTTTTGGAAAATTTGATAGGCTGCATGGAATTTGTCCCAGGTTTCGTTGGGTGTTTCTTTTGTATATCTCAGCGCCAGTAGATATTCTGCTGCATCTTTCAAGACATTTTTGCCTTCAGACTTATGAAAGTTATACCACTTGATACGCGGTGTTGATTTAGACTTGGTTTTGTTGTAGGAAGGCATTTTTAAGCATGCGACTAATAGGCGATGTTGAGTGGTAAGTGGTTTCCCAGGGATGATCTTACAGTCCTTACAGGCTTTACGTATAAATCTATCTCCCAAAATGTAGTCAATTTGGGTCGCAGTGCCGCCACTTTTATATGTGATAAGATGTTCATCTTTTTTCTTAAAAAATGTGTTTAAAATTGGGAAGTCACACGCAAAGTCTAAAAGCGATTTTCCTTCCTTGTTCTCGGATCCATAACCGAAGTTTCCATGAATCTCATTAAAGGTATTCGTTTTCTGGCCAACGTGTCCATTAAGGTCTCCTGCTATGATTTTATTTTCGTTTGGGGGTATACTCTGAACCACATCATACAGTTCATCCCAGAAAAAGCTCTTCTCTTCAGTGGTGCATCCTTGTTGTGGCGCATACACTGAGATTATATTTAGACATGGCTAGTTGTTATCTATCGCTAGCTTCACTGATATAATCCTGTCACTGCTTCTGCTTACGTTAATGACTCTTTGTTTAAGGTCTGCATTCAAGATGATTCCCACACCATTTTTTGAAGATGATACGCCGTGGTAAATTAATTGGTAGTTGTTCCCTATATCTCTTGACTTGGATCCTTTCCACTTTAGTTCTTGAACACAGCAGATATTCCGTCTTTTGAAAATTTCTGACAATTCTTGGCTGCGTCCGGTCATTGAGCCAATATTCCAAGAGGCTACACGCACACTTGGTGCGTTGCGTCGGTGGTCGTCGCTTTGGGGGGACGCCCTAGCACTTCTCGCATTCGATACACTCTGACCGTCGCTTACGGGGGACGCCCTAAGATTTATACATTTCTTTACTTTGCGGATTTTCATATTAGATAGGAGTTTGAAGAAATTGGCGAAAATTTTACAGCCGGCTGCCACCAGACTCCAAGGATGTAACCCTCTTGGAGAGCTTTGGAGATACCGTTGACCTTGCGAGGTTCTTCCGCTACCATCCATTCTGTGTACTCCATCCTAAATACACAGCACATCTCCAGGCCTCTTCGGAGCCCTGGGGGCGGGGTTTGTTAACGGAGTTTCCATCTCCGGCCTGTTTGGTCCGCGGGAGGTATTTTATTACCCCCCTACCCTGCATATCTGCCGAGCATTCCCCTATCCGCCACCTGGGGACGCGTTCTCTAGGGGTAAGCCTCCCCCGAGAATATTCGATTGTGCTATTATTTTTTATTTCACGTTTTTTTAGGGTTCCGTAGCCAAATGGCAAAAACGGAACCCTTATAGATTCGTCAAGTCTGTCTGTCTGTCTGTCCGCCTATATGTCACAGCCACTTTTTTCCGAAACTATAAGATCTATACTGTTAAAACTTGGTAAGTAGATGTATTATGTGAACCGCATTAAGGTTTTGACACAAAAATAGAAAAAAAACAATAAATTTTGGGGGTTCCCCATACTAAGAACTGAAACTCAAAAATTTATTTTTCATTAAACCCATACGTGTGGGGTATCTATGCATAGGTCTTCAAAAATGATATTGAGGTTTCTAATATCATTTTCTTCTGAACCGAATACTTTGCGCGGGAGACACTTTCAAAGTGGAAAAAAAGTGTCCCCCCCCCGTAACTTCTAAAATAAGAGAAAGATAAAACTAAAAAAAAATTATGATGTTCATTACCGTGAAAACTACCAGCGAAAATTGGTTTGAACGAGATCTAGTTAGTAGTTTTTTTTTAATACGTCATAAATCATAAACGGCAATTTACCTTTCATTCAATCAACTCAAATATAAAAATTAATAAAAACATACTACGAGACTTTTATATTATGTTATTTGCTACTACGGAACCCTTCATGGGCGAGTCCGACTCGCACTTGGCAAGTTTTTTTTAAATATATTGAATGTATAGTCACATTTTTTTTATTATATATTTATAAGGTCTAACAAAACTTTAATAATAAATATACTGAAACTATTTTAAAGGTAAATTGAGCCCATGATACTGAACAACTTTCCCCAAGGAACACGTATCGAAATATGAAAAGTAATTTTTGGCCTCTCATACAAGTTGACCGTTCAGCTGATCCGAGTTGGTACGGAAAGCCAAAAAATATTTTTCATATTTCGTCATATATTCCTTGTGGAAAGTTGTTCAGTATCACAGAGCATTTTGGGTGCCACGGCTCTGAGCTCAGGGTTGCAAGCCTCAAAAGCGTTACTATTTTGAATCCTTTTTCCATCCCACCATTCGGACCATAGCCTTTGGGTCTTATAGCCCTAGGCTTTGTCTACCCCGTGAGGGATAAAGACGTGATAATGTATCTGTATGCCCCCGACAAAAAGAGGGGTGTTATAAGTTTTACGCTAACGTCTATCTGTCTGTGGCATCTTTTGATGATAATCGGCTCAGCAGTTAATAAGTTATTGGGGGTTAACGCTTGAAAGTCAAGGCTTTCGCTACTTGCGACTTGTTTGCTTACTAAGCGATTGCTTGCGATTGTAAAAGATTGCTTGCTCAGCATCACCTGTTGGTTGACTGCTAGAACAGGCCTCAGGTCTTAAGTCCGCCATTTACATGTATTGTAATAAAGTTAAATAAATAAATAAAATAAATAAGCGCTAACATAAAATTCCAGTACTCATCTCACTAGATGGTGCTTTTAACAGTCGAAGGTTTTTTAACTTGTAGATTTATTGTTGTGCAGGTATATTTACGCCGGTCATCATCAACAAAAAACACAGATCTGGATAACTGGCTCTGCGGAGGGGCAATCGTGCACCCGTGGTACATCATCTCATCATATGCATGTCTGAATGATGTAAAAAAGGCGTATGTCATAGCTGGATTGAACTACAACGTGAATCTTACAGAGCTGCTCGCAGGGGGAAATGAGTGCGCTTCGAATACTAAAAGAAAAATAATAAGGGTCTGCGCTGCAACGGAAAGTAAGTAGTGCTTACTTCTTACTTCCTTACTTCCCTGGAGGACATTTTTGCCGTATTTAGACCCAAAATTGAACGGTCCCTTTTTGCATGGGGAGCTGACGCCTGTCTCAGTTCTCGAACCAGCCCAGCTCCTGCAGGAAGCTCTGAACGCGTGCTGGCGGCCTGGCTTCCGCCATGGTTCCCGGGTGTTCTAGGAACCTACTTCTTATATGTGCGACACCATCGCACTTCGGTGACCACTTACCAACCGTAGCAAAAGCCAAGAATCCCTGCTGCTCTAGTTTTACCAACGCAAATAGTACTCAAAACAATGCATTTTAGATTTTTGTCCGTTTTTCTGTTTGTCTGTGCGTTTGTACACGCTAATCTTAAAAACGGCTGAACCAATTCGGTTGTGAGTTTCACTAATATATAGGTATTGTGATAAGCTTCATTTAAAATTTCGTGCTTGATTCATTTAAATCCATTCATAAATAAAAAAGTTATATCAATTTAAAAGAATCACGTCAAACATTTTTGCTCGAAAAATCTTATAAAACGGCTCAACCGATTCGATTACCGTTTTCTTAAGTGTATTGTGATGAGTTTTAAAAATTCTGCAAAGAGACGAATATTCAACGATGTCTCAGGAACAATCAGATCAAAGCCAGGAGTGATCATCTCCCTCATCATCCAAATTGAAAACTCTGGGCTTACAAATTGAAAGCTTAAACTGTCAAATTTCTCAGGATTGCGTTACAGTGGACGAGATAAACCAAGGGTTAATAGAAGCTGTCCAAGCAGTGGGATCGAATGCGTTCAGGTGGCGCCCCAAACGAAAACCTCAAAAAAATCTCTTATCGGACCCTAGACTTGATGGCAGAGCGATGATCAAGGCCGCTACAGACCTCCGAAGACGCTGAGTCATATCGGCAGCTTAACAGACGTGACGAGACGGCTCCAAAGTGTTCGCAAGAGCCATGCCGGTTGGGCAAAGCCGATTGAGGAAGCTGAAGACGGAGAGTGGTGGCGTGGGAACCCAGCGAAAAAATAGCAAAAGACCAAAGAGCCAAGCTGACCCGAGATTATACCGAAAATATTCCGGACATCAGCCTGTACGAGATTAGAATGGCCCTCAAACAGCTCAAAAACAACAAGGGGCCGGGCGAGGATGAAATCACAACCAAGCTTCTGAATGCGGGCCGAATACCGACACTGAAAGTCCTTCAGAGGTTCCTTAATTCTGTTCTACTCCAAGGCATAAAGCCAGAAGCGTGGAACAAGGGCGTGGTGGTCCGGTTCTACTAAAAAGGAGATAACATACTTTTGAAAACTATAGGCTTGTCACGCTTCTAACTCATGTAATATAAATATAAGTTATTTTCGAGGTTTATCACGAATCGTCTCGTAAACAGGTTTAATTTTTCAGCCTCCCAAACAAGCCGGTTCCCGTAAAGGCTTTAGCACCATGGACATAACCATGGATCACATTCTTACACTGCGGCAGGTTATAGAAAAGGCGAGGTAGTATAACCGACCGTTATGCTTAGGGTTCGTGGACTATGAAAAAGCCAATTCGATCGAAACATGAGCCGTGCTTCAGTCTCTCGGTATATCAAAGTGTTGAAGTAACGCCACTATGTCAATCCGAGTACAGGACCAGTGCACGAGGGCTATTCCACTGCAAAGAAGTGTAAGACATGGGAGACGTTATATTATTATCTCCGAAACTGCTTACCGTTGCACTGGAAGATGCCTTCAAGCTTCTGGAATGGTAAGGATTTGGCATCAACATTAATGGCGAGTGTATAACTCACCTTCAATTTACCGACGATATAGTTGTCGTGGCAGAATCGATGGAAGTATTTTGACCGACATCAGATATGGAGGAGGTTATTAATTCGACCCGGGTGTTTTTTTAGTTCTTGTATGCAAGTTATGCAATATCTTCACTACTTGTGAATCGTTTTCGACAATTCTTTTTTATTTCAAAATCTTAAGTCCCATTTTAGTTTGGTTAAGATATGACAATTCAATTCAATTCAAATTATTTATTGCATTTCATAATGTACATCAGTTCTAACTACTTAAAGTCACTGTCTTAAATTAGGTACACTATGAACCCTGTCGGGTATCGCAACTAAAAAGTGGAACGGCAAGCGAGTTTTATGATATGCAGTTAATTTACAAATTTAAATGATAAAATATAATTAAAAAGGATTTTTGTTTGTAGTTGTCAGCAGATTGCTAGTTATTTATTATTAGTAAATTATTGTCAACATATAAATATAAAAGTAGTGTCAATGTTTATTGGGTATAGTATATAATGTCAATTTCAATTAAATTTTTAGCGTTAAAATACTCGTCCAATCTGTAATACGTTTTATTTACTAAAATTAATTTCAACTTCTTTATAAATTGAGAATTTTTTTCTTCATTCCTTAGGTTGTCGGGTAGGGCATTATAAATTTTTATCGTCATAGCTAGCGGGCCAGACTTAAAAAGTTCTAGCCTGGAAGCGGGTGTAACTAGTTTATTTTTTTGCCGAGTGGGGTATCGTCTTTGTAAGTCTCCTTTTCTTGTGTAAAATTGGGGATATTGGCGTACAAATTTGCATGATTCTAAAATGTAAATACAGGGCAAAGTTAATATTTCTAAGTCTTTAAAATATGGTTGGCAAGTTTCTGTCCCTTTTATATTTTTAATTATCGGTATGCATTTTTTCTGTAGGATTAATAGTCTTTCTGCATCGGTACTATTTCCCCAGAGAATTACTCCGTACTACGTAAGCCACGAATATGCATACGCATAATAAGCGGTTATCGCAGTTTTCATGTCCGTAGTTTTTTTTAGTTCTCTTAGTGCGTAAGTAAATGATTTTAATTTAGTTGCTACTTTGTTAATGTGGGCTTTTCAGTTTACGCTTGTATCCAACACTATTCCAAGTAGTTGAAATGTGTCGACACTTTCAAGCTTTTTATTGTCATAAGTGTAGTCTATATTTAAGGGAGATTTTTGATAAGGTCGAAATTCAATTATTTTACATTTTACAAAGAATTTTGAAGACATGAAGATACTCAAAGGAAAATAAAGTCGTTTTCTTTTGTCAATTTTTTAAAATAATTACTTGTAATAATTACTTTTTGTAAATAAAATAATAATACTAATATTAATAATATTAGGGTGCCCACAGGCAGAGTAGCCAATGAGCAGCAAGTCACCATCTACCAGGAGTAAAATTGTTGTGAGAGATTTTTAAGTAGATGTCCGTATCTCACTCCATAACCCAGTAATCCGGTCCACTAACATCCAATCCACATAGCCCAAACCAAGTCAATCCCTGCAATAGTTTGGCAGCTATGGAGTACATGTACTAATGCATGTCAATGGTACATTAAGGAATCCGTAGATGCAGCCATCTCACTTTTTAGATAAAAAGGTACTAAAAGGCCTCTTCATGTCGGCCCTTCACCTGCAAGGTGGTTAGGTGACCTGACCAGGGTCGCCGGAAAGCGCCGGATGCAGACGCTCTTGATCGATCATTTTGGAAATCTTTGGGTGAGGCCTATGTCCAGCAGTGGACGTTATGCGGCTGAAATGATGATGATGATGTTGGTCTTGGCCCCATAAACGAGCCATAGCCTGATGAACGAAGTAGCGGGCAACTAGTAATAAAATAAAATTAACAGATGAACATCGTGACGTTATTTTGGACAATACTGACATCGCCCTGGGAAAAGTTGACCGGCCTTATGGCTATACGGCCGAGTTCAAGAAGTTTCATTGTTCATACGTCCCGAGGAAGATTGGGGTGAACTACTTCCCTAAATATCAATGGATGTTCCGGGATGTCATGGCTTTGGGGTGGGGGTCCGTCGGCTCTGCCAAACCGGTAAATCATTTTGTTCTCCTCGTAGCACCCTCCTGAGGAACTCGGTGGCCCGACGGGAGTGAGCATATACCACAGGGGGTCCTACTGTTTGACCAAAAGCCATTTGGCAAAATTACACTTGACAAACAACGTTTGGCAAAGAAATGGTTTCGCCAATTGATCATTTTACTACTAATCAATTTACAAACGAGTCACTTTTCCAAATGATCAACATTTTACAAATGAACATTTAACAACTGAGTTCTCATACAAAACTACTATTGGGCTAAAAACATTTGATATATTGCAAGTGTTTCGTTTATTAATAAATCTATACATATAATAAAACAGTAAAAGAAGTGTGTCTGTACATTAAATATATTTCCAAAAAAAATATTGGGGGCGATGGAGACGTCGTAATAGAGTAAGAATTTAAAAAAAAATGTCTGTCTGTTTGTCTGTTTGTCTGTATGTCTGTTTGTCTGTTTGTCTGTTTGTCTGTTTGTCTGTTTGTCTGTTTGTCTGTTTGTCTGTTTGTCTGTTTGTCTGTTTGTCTGTTTGTCTGTTTGTCTGTTTGTCTGTTTGTACACGCTAATCTCCGGAAATACTGGACGGATTCGAATGAAACTTTTTTTGTTATATAGCTATTAAGCCTGGGCAACATAAAGGGTATAAATGATTTTGGAAAATGGAACGCCTGATGCAGAACTATAATGGTCCAGCTAAACTATAAGAGATATAAAAATGCCGCCTTAGTAAAAGTTGCTCAGCCTGATGAGCATTTTCCAGAGACATAAAGTCCACGCGAACGAAGTCGCGGGCTTCAGCTAGTCTATTAATAAATATGGTTTGGGTCAAGATACGAGCGAACGATTCCAGCTTAGGGCGAAAGTAACACAGACACAAAAACCACTTTGCCGTGGAGTGGAGTGTAGGTTAGGTTCGTTAGGTTTCCTGTGACGAAGACACGAGCTAGCGAGCGAAGCGAGCGAGCGACTCAAGCTTAGGGCGAAAGTAACACTGACACAAAAACCACTTTGTTAAATGACATTTGGACAAAATACTTAAATTTCGAAACATATTATTTGGTGAAATGATAAAAAGTCAATTGAAATTTTATAATTTAACACATTTAACAAGTGAAGTGTTTGCTAATGGATCATTTGCTAAGTGAGTTTATGTAAGATGATACTTTTGTCAAATGTATCGTTTGCCAAATGAATATTTGGTGAAACGTTGTTTGTCAAATGACTATTTGTCAATCAATTTTTGGTCAAACATTAGTGATCCTATACCACAGACATACAAAGGGAAGCAGACCAAACATTTCATACTTAAAATGCGTGGCAATTTTTCACACGTAGCTTATTTTTGAATGGCTAAATTAATATATTTATAAACAGTTATTGCGGGTGTTTGTATACTAAACTACTCCTTTATATTCATAAGTATATTTACTATTTTTGTTCCAAATATTATTAATAAAGTTAAGAAAAACAACAATACTTCTTCTTCTTCTTATCGTGCGTGTTAGAAACTAACGCTAGTGTCAGAGTTTTTCTGACATAGTTTTAGATAACGACCAATGTCAAAGACAGTGACCGGGACCGACGGCTTAACGTGCCCTCCGAAGCATCTTACTTATCAGACAATCAGGTGATCAGCCTACAGTTTCCTAACCAAAGTAGGACACAACTCAAAGTCGTTGCCCCCGCCGGGAATCGAACCCGCGACCTCCGGGTATGATCCGAACGCTCGAACCACTACACCACAGAGGCAGTACAACAACAACAAAACTTATGTCGCTTAAGTGCTCCTTTGTATTATACAATAGTGTTTAGTCTGCTTCCTTTTATATGTCTGTGGCATATACTTACGCTTTCGCAAGTTTTAATTTTGAATTTAATTTATTTGTTTATTGTGTTACATACGACTTACATCTATTAATTATCACACATGCATTTTTACAAAAATAAAATAATAAAGAATAAGTAAAGCATCACTGGGCGTGGTCCGCACTTGGATGGCTGACCACATGGATACTAATTAGACTAAATAGATCTTAATTCAATCAGGGATAGCGTCCCGCTGGGTCTACTAACATTATTGACATGGAGCTGATCTGATGATGGAACTAAAAGGCGATGCCAGGACCATCTCTGTGTTAAAACAATACATAATAACCCCATCGAGTTTGGGCACAGAATACATAATAGTACAAGTAGTCTAATAATTTATCTCGATACACTATAACCTTTTTATGTCATTGTTATGCATAAAAGCTTGTTAAAAAATAATAATTACATGTTTTACAGCAACACGACATACGCTTCCTCAAATATACTGTCGGGTACTTAGCGGATGTAAAAAAGTGCGAAGAAATGATATCCGACTTCGACAGAATGTACTACGAGTGTTTCAACGAGAAAGGGAGTCTGGATGATAATGGAACCCTCCTGGATTTAGATGACGGTCAGGAAGTGAATACCGGCTGTCTCCCAGACAGTAAAGTAAGTAGATCTCGCATGTATCACGATTTTTAGGGTTCCGTAGCCAAATGGCAAAAACGGAACCACTAATGGATTTGTCATGTCTGTCTGTCTGTCCGCCCGTATGTCACAGCCACTTTTTTCCAAAACTATAAGAACTATACTGTTGAAACTTGGTAGATACATGTATTCTGTGTATCGCATTAAGATTTTTACGCAAAAATAGAAAAAAACTATACATTTTGGGGGTTCTTGTAATTCGTTGTAACTTTGATCTATGTTTTAATAATAGTGTATTTTAATTTTAATATATGAGGTATTAAGATAACTAATAACTAAATCTCGTTCAAACCAATTTACGGTGAAACTTTAAATCATATATTTTTTTTAACTGCCACCGTGGTCTAGTGGTTAGAGCGTTCGGCTCATACCCGGAGGTCGCGGGTTCAATTCCCAGCGGGGGCAACGACTTTGTGTTGTTGATCTAGTTTGGTTAGGACATTGTTGCTGATCACTTGATTGTCTGATAAGTAAGATGATCCGTGGTCCGGAGGGCACGTTAAGCCGTCGGTCCCGGTCACTGTCTTTGACATTGGTCGTTACAAAACCATGTCAGAGGCCTTTAAGGCGGTTTAAAAACTCCGACACTAATGTTAGTCACTAACACACGATAAGAAGAACCTAGGAAATGTGTCTAATATAAATTAATTCACACATTTCCGGGCGGTTTTAGGAATTATACAGGGTGCAATTGAAATCATTAGCAATTAATTTAACTTATTAACATACTCACATAAAGGATATTTTATACGGTAACAACAATACAAATAATGCAGTAATTAAAAAGAATCAAAAAGTCGTGCGCGCTCACTGATACACCTACGAGCCTCAAGGTCAGCGACCCGCTGCAATACGCTGAAGCTGAACGGCGTGCGCGGCCGGCATACAAAAGTAGACTTTAAGTTATGTGAATAAGGTTGAAAGTCGAGTGGGGACGGGTCGTGTCACACGAACGCTTGAGGATAGTAAGTAGGTACGTTGAGTTAGGAACGAATGTTAGCGTACTACGACGCGACGAAATTGATACTATTATTATTAATTTATTTTTCATGAATTTAATAACGATTATTTTTTTATTTATAATTGCAGTAATGGTACCTATCAAAGAGCCTAACGCATATTTAGCGATTTTCTGTAATGTGAAAATGACAACTTTTGATTGAAGTTTTATTAGTCTTAAATTACTTTGTATCATGGGTATAGTAGATACCTAAAATATTTCCAACGAATTCAATTACACCCTGTATACATTTCCAAGGCATTGTATACAATGACGGATTACAAACATTTCCGTTAACATATACATATAATAAAACAGTAAAAAAATGTGTCTGACATTTAATATATATCCATAAAAAGATATTTGGGGCAATGAAGACAGTAATAGAGTAAGAATTAAACCAAAATGTCTTTTTGTCTGTTTTCTGTTTGTACACGCTAATCTTCGGAAATACTGGACGGATTCGAATGAAAGTTTTTTTGTTAACTATATAGCTGTTTAGGGTATAAATGATTTTAGAAAATGGAACACCTGATGCAGAACTATAATGGTCCAGCTAAACTATAAGAAATATAAAAACAAAATGCCTTAACAAAAGTTGATCAGCCTGATGAGCATTTTCCAGAGACATAATGTAAACGCGAAGGAAGTCGCGGGCTCCGGCTAGTATAAAATATTAACCAAAAACTAATACAGTGAAATAGCGTATTATAAGTATTTGTTCCTATATATGTATTATTATTTACTGTTTTGTGAATATTTCAGAATTACGATTATCATAGTCATCGTAACTTGCGACGATTTACTCGCTTGCGTTCTGATCAATATCGGAGGTTTGGCGGACTTTGTAAGGTAAACAGTTGTGTAGTTGTTTCGTTTAAAATAAGATTTAATTGTGGCTGACGCGGAAAGTTTTGAAACTTTTATTATAGCAATTCATATTATGGCACAAAAGTGTTATCATCATCATTATAATTTCAGCCGCATAACGTCCACTGCTGGACATTGGCCTCTCCCAAAGATTTCCAAAATGACCGATCACGATCACAAAAGTGTTATGATTCAAGATAATTAGGTAAATCAAAATAACGGATATTTGAACGTTATGGATTCTGAAGATTATAGAAAACTTGTTATGGATTTTGACATTCGGACATAAAATTTTAGGATAAGAAATGGAGTACCCATATTTTTAGTTAGTAACGGCCGCTCGATTGAAGTAGATTTTTTTTAAATTTGAAATATTTTTTTAAATGCCTTTTTTCTTGCTTATTCCATAATTACTAGTGATCGGATAATCGGGCGCTTATATGCCTAAACTTCTTTTCTTGAAAGAATAATATGGATATTCCTTCCTGTATTATTAAGTAAACCCTTGTTTATTTTACTATAACTTCAAATGCCTGAACCGATTGGAAATTTTGTGGTATTTTTAGAATCCTTATATAGGTCATCCCGAGTGACGTAGAAACATCTAAAACCACCGTAAACAAATAAAAGTACGAGAGGGTATGTAAGCATTATTCAAAGAAAATATATTGTTTTCGTATCAAGTTCTAACTAAGTATATTTTGTATACAGGTAACATTTTTAGCAATCAGGAATTTCTAATGATTCCGGGACTCGGGATTCTAAAAGCATGTCCGTATTATTCTTTCGTAGGCATAAAAATGCCGATTATCCGATCACTGACAATTACAAAATGTTTTTTTTATTGGTAGGGAGATACGAGATTTTGTATTCCCTTGTTAGGGGGTGAAATGTTGTCTTTTAACTAGTTTTTACTACCAGCCAAATTTTTAAAGCTAGTTCAGTCCAAGATGTCTAGATAAAATAGATAAAAAAACTTCGTCAGACTTCGGACAGAACTTGCTCAAAAAATTTGGATAAGTATTGGTTAAATTAAAAGTCAGCGTGTATTTACTTACCCATGCAAAATTACATTAAATTCTCTGATTTCAGTATGACAACGGAGGCCCACTAGTAGGCTGGATAGGCGGTAAAGAAATGGTCTTGGGAGTGGCTTCGTACTTCACCGTAGATAAGGATGAGATGTGTACTGGGCCCAGTGTGTTCGCGAGTACGGCATGCATCGGTCAGATGTTATATTGCACGTTGGAACAGTAAGTATAATCACCAACATTTCAACCGCATAACACTGCTGGACATACGCCTCTCACAAACACTTCCAAAATGACCGATCAAGAGCGGCCTGCATTCAGAGCTTTCCAGCGACCCTGGTCGGATCATCTGACCTCACCTTGGAGGAGCATCGAAATCGGGCCATCCGTTCGAGCGCTACGATGCCACATGCCGATGTTTTGCGGTGGTTCTTAGCTATATTTGATGAAAATCGGTTCGGCCGTTTAAAAGTTTGTGAGTAGGTCTGTAACCATTGGATGTGTGTTGTATTGTGAAAGTGCATACGATAGTTTGTGATTATTGAGTGCATACGTTATTAAGAAACTTGCTGAAACTTGGTGAAAGGTTTCCAAATTACATCATGCTAACTCGTAAAACCCCAAACATTATCACAAAAGAACTTGAACCTACTTAGGGGAAATCTACGATTTCACTAAAATATAACCGGACTACAGTCCGGTTAAATTAGACCAAATAAGAAAAGTGAAGGTACATAAACTTATAACAAGCGGAAAATCAGTAAAAATTATTCAACTAAAAATTAATTTAAAAAAATCCTTATAATGCCCGTGTATGGAAACAAAAAATACTCAAGGTCAAAAGTAAAAAAAATAGTTTTCCCGATTTTCAGCAAAGCGGTAAATTTATTATAAATATCTCGGACAAAAATCGTAGATCGCAAAATTATCTATAAAAATGTATTATTCTTTTTTTTTCCTATGAGCCACCGTTTCTGAGATATAACGGTAAAAAAAGTTATACAAGTTGTAATCGTAATTTCAAGCGAAAAAAGAGACAAATAAAAATTACATACTACGAATAATAATTCTCAATGAAAAAGAATTATTATTCGTAGAGTACATACAAAATTGTAAACAAATCACATATGTAAAGCTACGTGGAAAATAATAAAAAATGAAATTGACAATACATTAGTATTGTCAATTTCATTTTTTATTTTTTTATAGAAACAATCGAACACAACAGTAAAATTATTGCCGATCCTAATACAATTTTCAATATATTTAATAAACATTTTACTAACGCAAATAATAAATTAGGTAACTGTTCCTTTACCGCCAATACCAGACACAATAGTAAGACAATGGACGTGGACATTTATTAATGTCGTGCGGTTCTTGACCGGTTAAATAATATTTTGAATACACACGTGCCTGCTGCATTACATCATTCTATATTATTGATGCCGAGTTGATGAATACGATATCTGACCGCCAAGACGAGCCAAGCGGAGCGCAAGGGCACTACCTACCTTTTCTCGAAACGTTTTGTCGTTTTTTTGAACTCTCATAACTTTGGTTTGGATGATGCTAAACAGTTAAAAATTTCAAGATATAATGACACCAGTACAATCATTAAAGATACAAAGTTTGAATGTCGTAGCTATTATACTTTAGATTTTATTAATGTCTAATCATCCCCGATTTCATCACTGATTCACTCACTGATCATCAAAATTCTTAAGGTACTTCCTGAAGTCCTAGAACGCTAAAATTTGGTATGTAAGCTAATATTACTACAAAGACAACAAAAAAATTAAAAACCAAACCTAACCTATCCCAATAGGAGGTGGTAGTTTGTATGATTGTTTCTATTGTTACTTCAGACATTTAAGCTTTACATTTCGTTATTGTTAAGTAAGTACAATTTGTATTATTTATACATTTTATGTATGTTTATGTATATTTATGTATATTTATGTAGGTTTATGTATGATTATGTTTATTTATGAATGTTTTTGTAAAAGTATATATCTTGTAGCAAGTATGCATGTGTAGGTATTTAGTTAGATATAATGTTAGTTTCATTTATCCTGTGTAAGTACGACCTTTTATACCCTTCTTGTGAGTAATTGTCCTATCTTCTTATTCGCCGGTTGACTGGAAGAGATTCCATTATGGGATAAGTCCGCCGTTGTAAATTTATTCTATTGTTTTTGTATGTAATTGTGTTTTTTCATATTACAATAAAGTTATTACAAACAAACAAACGTTTGCACTAACTACATAATCATGCAGTAACAACTATTGAAAAGCTAGATATATGAAAAAATATACTTATGACAAATTAACAAATAAAAAAACCTCTTCAACCCGTCTGGCCAGCGAGGAGAGTGTAGGCCAAGTCCTCTGGCTGCTCTGGCCAAGTATGGCTCTGGTAGTACAGAGAGGGTCGTGCTTCTGCAGTGGAGACAAAAACCTGATAATAGGTAATATTTATGTACGTCATATTTTTTGGAAATCATCCACTAACTCTTAAAAATGGGGTAAAAGTTTAAACACGGTATAATAGTGACGGTGACATCAACGACGTCACACGATGGCGCTGACTGTATTTTAAAATGCGCTATCGACTTGAATACATCTAGCAGCCTGATCGTTATATCAGGCTGCCAGTGGTGCTGCTGCAAGTGGTCACTGGCAGTTTTCAGTCGTATACGACATTTTTCTATTGCGAATGATGATCGATTGTTAGGAAATATTTGCATTTCAAATTTGTAATTTCATAGTCGTACTTATCGTATATCTTTGTAAGAATTACGAATATTACGAAACTTAGAAAAATAAATGAAATCCCAGCAAAACAAAATTCATGTAAAAATGTTGCCAAAACGAGTCTACATAGCTTACCATGAGAAAAATTGGTGTAGTCTTTAGAGCTTGGCTTATACGAGATATGATAATTTTTTCACAGGGTAAGCTATATAGACTCGTCTTGGCAACATTTTTACATGAAAATGTTTTTGGTAGGATGAAGTTATATTTGTCCGTAACCCAACGTTAGTAAAATATTAGCTAGGTAATTTAAGATGACCCTCCATTTTTATTACTCTGCTAGCCAGTGGGCCTGCGTAATAAACCTTTGTCCACAGGAACAAAGAAGCTGAAAACGGGGAAGAAAAGGCCCAGGCCAACCCAGTCAAAGTCAAAAGCTGTAAAATAGATATGATATATGCTTTGGAAAGGCATGGATTCATCGACAGATTTATTAATGTAACCGAAAATAAACGGACGAAAAATAAACATAAAAACATCGTAGCGCATTGGTCCATTACTGACAGTCACAATCATAAAATTAAATGATCCATCTGCAAAACTAGTACGTGATACTAGTAATAAAGGACCTTTTTAGGGATTCCTAATTAAAACGCCACCGAACACCAGATTATAGCAACTTTTATCAACAACAATACAGAGTAGGTTGCTGAATAAGATAGTGACAAAAGGAATTAATATACCATGCCAAATTATATAAATAAATATTTGTATGTATAAAGAATTGTACAAAATTTTTCTATGGGATTTGTATGAAAACCCGTTTTATATCAATAAATAAGTACCTACTATATCATGGTTCCAAGTCTTCCCGAGGATGTCGCAAAAGGCGACTTAGGGATAACAAGCTAAACAAAACTTATAAACATCAATGAGGCCTCTTCAATCTGTCTGGCCAGCGTGAAGAGTGTAGGCCAAATTAAATTCTGGGTACTCTTGCCAAGTATAACTCTGGTAGTACATAGACGGGTCATGACCCTGCAGTGGAGTTAGAGATCAGGAGCCAAGAACCTAGAACCGGAGGCAAAAGCTGGAGTCTAAGGGTCAGCTGCCACTTCAAGTATCAAGAAATCGGGAGCCAAGAACCAGGGCCAAAAGTCAAACATCAAGAGGTCAGGAGTCAGGAACCGGGCCCGGGAGTCAGTAGTCAAACATCAAGAGGTCAGGAGCAAAGAGTTGGG
Organism: Acrobasis consociella; assembly: GCA_963555685.1. Taxonomy (NCBI): domain Eukaryota; kingdom Metazoa; phylum Arthropoda; class Insecta; order Lepidoptera; family Pyralidae; genus Acrobasis; species Acrobasis consociella. The sequence continues at coordinate 8,620,552 of OY743127.1, forward strand.
TGTAAGAAACCAGGGGTCAAGAAACAGGACTCAGGAGCTCTGAAGAATTAAATCAAATGTTGGAAGTCACGGCCGGGACCCAGAGAACAGAAGCCATGGAAATCGGAAATCATAAATCTAAAGTTAGAACTGAGTAATCGTAATATAAGCGGGAACCGATTATAGGAATCAGAAAGTATTAACTCAGAAGCTACAAGCTAGAAGCCTAAAGTCCCACATTAATACATTCTAAAAACCACGCATCTTACAAAGAAGAACCAAAGAGCACCCCGACGGACGCAAAACTACAAAGTAGTCTAATGCTAAACAGACTACACTTAATAGTCTCAGGAATAGGGCTTCCCCTGATTGTCCTTAATTTAATGTTGAAAAGATTACTATGGAGGATGTAGTAAAAATTATTAATTCTATTAAAACGAAGGCAAATGGTTATGATAACATAGGTCTGGACATGATCAGATCATTTGCAGCCTTGCCCCTGTTGTCACCGATATCATTAATTGTTCTTTAGACACTGGTGTATTTCCTAGTGCATGGAAGTATGGGCATATTATTCCCTTACCAAAAAGTTCTAATCCGTCTTCTCTTTCGTCCACTTTCCTTTCGTCCTGTATCCATCCTACCTCTCCTTTCAAAAGTATTAAAACACCATGTTCAACAATGTCTTACCAAATATCTCAACACATAATCTTTTAAGTCTGTTTTAGTCAGGTTTTCGTGCTGGGCATAGTACTACATCTGCCCTATTAAAATCATAGAGGACATTCGATGGTATATAGACAATAAAGAACTTACTCTCCTCGTATTACTGGACTTCACCAGTGCATTCAACACAGTACATTTTGAGTTGCTTCTGGCAACAATGCAGTCATTTAACTTTTCCTTTGATACTATCGCTTGGTTTCGATCATATTTGATTGGACTGATTGGTTCTGATTGGTGTAATCTCAGGGCAGGTGTCCCACAGGGAGGAGTTTTGTCACCTATCCTTTTCTCTATCTTCATTAATGGCATTACTGCGTCTCTCTCCTCCTGCTATAATTTATATGCTGATGTCCTCCAGATATATGCAGCCGCCCCTCTTAATATTTTCGATATGACTGTTACAACCATTAACTCCGACCTCGTGATTATCGCGGAATGGTCTAAGAACTTCGGGCTAATGGTCAACGCTGCAAAATCTCAAGCCATCGTGATAGGCAGTTCTCATTTCATCTCCAAATTTAAGACCGTGGCATTCCCTGACGTTGTCTTGGGTAATGATGTCATCTCTCTGTCTTTGACTGTTAATAACCTGGGTATTGTCATGGACGAAACTTTATCTTGGTCTCCGCAAATCAATGAGCTTAGCTGGAAAGTTTTTGCTTCTCTACATTCATTAAGACGCTTGAAGAATTTTCTGCCGACTGACACTAAAGCGCTTCTGGCTCGCTCGTTATTGCTCTCTATCTTAGATTATGCAGATGTGACTTTCCTGGATCTCACGGAAGAATTGGCTGACAAGCTAGAGCGACTTCAGAACATGTGTGTTCGGTATGTGTTTGGTCTACGTAAGTTCGATTATATATCAGTATTCTGTTCTCGCTTGAGTTGGTTAAGGCGATTAACACACTGCACCGCGCCCCGCTGCGTAGTGCGGGCCGCCATTCAAAACAACGCGCGAAGACGCGGTGTCAGTGTGTTGGACTGTGCGTGTTTTCTATACAAACGGAGATACTTACAAGCAATGTTAGAACACGCATTCACGCGCTACGCTGCGTAGTGCGGGGCAATGTGAGAATCGCCTAACCATAAAAAACCGGCGCATTTTACACCTTGTCTTTTAATGTCCTTCACAATCCTATTTTTCCCAAATACCTTAAAGACAAATTCCAATTTAGAGTCAATAATCCCCGCCTTGGATCTCGTAATAACATTCTTGACATCCCCACTTTCTCCTCTCGAGCTTATGCTGAGTCTTTTGCTGTCATGGCTGCTTATTTATGGAATGAACTACCACCTATTATTAAAGCGTCAGCTTCTTTATATTCATTTAAAGCTAGGGTCAAAAACTTTCACGAAGTCTCCTGACCTGGATTGAGTTATATGCATGCATTATGTACTTATTTATTTATTTATTTATATGTTTTATTTATATATTTATGTTTATACATATATGCTAGGTTTTTGTTTGTATTTTAGCTTGTAAGTATTGTACAGTATTCCACCCTACTTAATGGCATTCTCTCCTCTGGCGTTGGGTTGACTGGAAGAGATCCCTTAAAGGGATAAGTCCGCCTTTGTATTGTTATCTACTGTATTTTTATGTTGTCCTTTTTTTACAATAAAGAATTTACATACATTGGCGTACAAACGTTGCTCTTTCAAGTTCCAAACGTCTTAGGGTCAGTTCAGACTGAGACGCGACGTGGTGCGCGCATTGAAGAAAAATAGAACTTGTTTACTATCTACTCAAATAGATACAAATTTCATTTCAGTTCTATTTTTCTTCAAAAGAGCGCGCCACGTCTCGTCGCGTCGCGTTTTAGTCTGAGCTGACCCTTACGGATATTATAATTGATACAGATTTTTATTTAAATTGTTTAAAAAAATATTTTAAAAATGAACTTAGCAGCTCAGAATCTAAGACGAAAGAAGGTTGGAAAATCCGAAAAAAAAAACACAGTTTTACTATTAGATATTAAAATTCACAACGCATTTCAGATATTAAAATTAAATTTTGGAATAATAATCGCTAGGTCTAAGTTCGCGGCGAATCACTAGTTTATTTAAAGCAGTAGGTACCTTTTCAATTTGCTCAAATGCCATTTCACGTTATGGACGTTTTCCCAACGAAAACATTTTGCTCTGAGAACCACCTACTCCGTATTGGTTGCTAGTAGTAGTTGACCGGACGAGCGAAGCGAGCAAGGTCTCTAAATCGAGTTGGGGGCGAAAACACATTCTTTGTATGTGTGTGTGTTTATACCGCTATAACAGCCGAACCGATGGTCTGATTTTGATGAACTCTGGTAAGAAATATCAATAGGATTTTTAAGTTCGTTGAGATCAAAAATAATATTGGTTAAGTAATTTTTGAAATATTGATTAAAATGTCCAGGATTATGCAGCAAACGAAACCATAGCTCGTAACTTTGAATAGCACCATCTAGGTGTAACTTAGAGAACTGAATTGTGAAACGCGAATAATAATCGCGAGATCTTCTAAGTTCACGGCGAATAAACTAGTAAGTACAACTAGTTTATTCACCCTACACTTTTTGGCGAAAGTTCTGCTCAGGACTGTGTCCCTCTCCAGTGGAGTGCGGTTACCTGTGGTGCATGTCTTAACAAATAGGACGTATTTTTTTATCAGGGATACTGCAAGGAGGTCTGCTAGGTGTAAACATGCAGACAATTTCACTGAAGTAACTGATATTCCATGGACGACGCCTTAGAATTAGTAAGTTTTGATCAATGTACACACATCATCACAGAAATCTGACCCCCCTAAGCCTACACAAACTAGTGACACCTCTTGCACTAACGATGAACTAATAAATATGACAGTATGATTACTACTTTTTGAGTGATCCCACCACCACACAAGACAGTAATTACCTAATTACACGTATTGATAAAACAAGTTGCTTAAGTAACACATCTCATCTTAGGTTAGGTTAGGTCAACATCATGACCCCCCCGATGTGGTTCCCATCTTGTCGCGATGGGGGGGCTCAGTACCTGCGGTTGCCTCGGCCGCAGGGAAGCTAAGAGGAACCCATTGCCCGGGTTGAGGCTTAGGCCACCCCGGGCCCGGCGGAGGCCATTCCTGGAGGGAATGGCCTGGCTGTGGGGGAAGGGGGGTGAGAATGACACCCCTACCATCACAGCCGTGGTAGGGGTCGCGGGGGAAGAGGAGTGTCGGTGTGTCGTTGCCGCTCGCCCTATCCTCCGCGACCAAGCGCGGCCGTGGCGCTTGGCACGGCATCGGTGGGGCCGCAGGGGAAGAGGAGTGTCGGTGTTACGTTGCCGCTCTCCCTATCCCCTGCGGCCGGCTGTGTGGGCCCCGGTCGCCGTCAGGTGGACTGGGGCAGGGCCTGCTTTCGCAGGCCCCAAATTATGAGGGCTGGTTGGACGGTGGAAACGGGATTCCATCGACCAACGGACAGCCCTCCGGAGTGGCAGGCAGGCGCGTGTGCGTGTCAGCGCGCCTGTCCTTGGGCCAAGAGGCCAAGGCGGCGGTTACTCCGGCCCCTCTGGTTCAGCAAAGGGTGCCGTGAGGCCGTTGACGAGCCGGGGCCGCTTAAGGAGCGGCCGGCCGCGCCGGGGCTGTGGAGCATGAAGAAGCACACGGTCCCGGCCGATAGCGGCTGAGAGATGACACCGCGGAGTTTTTAGTGGTAACACCACATAACCTTACCGGTGTCCCGTAACCGGTAAGGTATCCGAAGGGATTTTCTCCGCGTCAAAAAAAAAAAAAAGGTCAACATCATGATCCCCCCGATGTGGTTCCCATCTTGTCGCGATGGGGGGACTTAGTACCTGCGGTTGCCTCGGCCGCAGGGAAGCTAAGAGGAACCCATAGCCCGGGTTGAGGCTTAGGCCTCCCCGGGCCCGGCGGAGGCCATTCCTGGCTGGAATGGCCTGGCTGTGAGAGAAGGGGGTGACGACGACCCCCCTACCATCACAGCCGTGGTAGGAGTCGCGGGGGAAGAGGAGTGTCGGTGTGTCGTTGCCGCTCACCCTATCCTCCGCGACCAAGCGCGGCCGTGGCGCTTGGCACGGCATCGGTGGGGCCGCAGGGGAGGAGGAGTGTCGGTATTACATTGCCGCTCTCCCTATCCCCTGCGGCCGGCTGTGTGGGCCCCGGTCGCCGTCAGGTTGACTGGGGTAGGGCCTGCTTTAGCAGGCCCCAAATTATGAGGGCTGGTTGGACGGTGGAAACGGGATTCCATCGTCCAACGGACAGCCCTCCGGAGTGGAAGGCAGGCGCGTGTGCGTGTTAGCGCGCCTGTCCTTGGGCCAAGAGGCCAAGGCGGCGGTTGCTCCGGCCCCTTTGATTCAGCAGAGGGTGCCGTGAGGCCGTTGGCGAGCCGGGGCCGCTTAAGGAGCGGCCGGCCGCGCCGGGGCTGTGGAGCATGAAGAAGCACACGGTTCCGGCTGAGAGGTGACACCGCGGAGTTTTTAGTGGTAACACCACATAACCTTACCGGTGTCCCGTAACCGGTAATGGCTTTGACGTGGATGTCGTAGAAGGCGCCTTATGAAATACAAGCTAAACAAAGCTTATAAAGATCTATGAGATCTCTCCAACCCATCTGGCCAGCGAGGAGAGTGTAGGCCAAATCTTCTGGCTGCTCTGGCCGAGTATGGCTCTAGCAGTACAGAGAGGGCCGTGCTCCTGCAGTGAAGACAGAAAGACTTGATAATGATGATGATAATAAAGTATTATTTACATAACGTGTAGTTAACATTAATGTTTGCGAAAGAGTTAACAAAGATAAGTTACGAAATAAGAAAAACTAGGCAACTAGTCAAAAAATCTGAGCTGACCAGTCCCTCCTGGCAGCGCCTTTAATAATTTATTTGGTTCGCTAGCTGGCTGAACAACAGACAAGTTTGAGAAAATGCTTTCAGTAAAATGAAGAATTAAATTATGGAGAGCACGTTTCAGGCAACGACCCGACCAGAGACGACGCAACCACCAGATTGGAAATTTTAATGAGCATCATTAAGAAGAATGAGCATCATAATCATAATCATAATCATCATTTCAGCCGCATAACGTCCACTGCTGGACATAGACCTCTTCTAAGGATTTCCAAATTTACCGATCTAGAGCGGCTTGCATCCAGCGCCTTCCAGCAACCTTGGTCAGGTCGTCAGACCACTTTTTGACCACTTTAACGAGCATGAAAAGTCGCAGATCTTGTCCAGATCAAATATTAGTTATTTCCTTTCTTGATTTATATTTCTTTGCTTCTTTTTAGCACTTAAAATTATGTGGATATATTGAAATCGCCAATGAAACCGTATTTTTTTAGATATAAATATCATATGGATTAATAAAATAAATCACTTCTTTTAAACGTGTTTTTATTATAAAAGCTTTACTTAATTATAAAATTATATACCTACGTCGGGTATACAACGTGGAAGGGACATACCCGTAATAAATCAAATCCAAGCTATACTAGATCACTATACTACAATGATGATAAAGTGACAGTCAAAAACAAAAAAATAATTAGACATTCCCATAAAAATTGCCCGGGCGGCTGCACACTTTCGTATGGAAATGTCTTTTTTTTTGGTTTTTGACTGTTTTTTTAATTTCATAATACTATAGTGATCTAATATAGCCCGTGTTTCGATTTATTACGGGTATGTCCCTTCCACATTGTATACTAGACCATATAGTATAATGGTAAAAAAATAACAGGCAAAAACTTAAAAAACGACATTTCCATACAAATGTGTGCTGCCCGGGCACCTTGTATGGAAATGTCAAAATGTATTTTTTTTGTGTGTTTGTATATGATCATCATATGGTTCGATTTATTACGGTTATGTCCCTTCCACAAAGTATAACGAATATAAAAGGTGTCTGACAATGAAATGATTTGCCTATGATTAAGTGAAACAATTTATTAGTTATTCTCATTGAGTCTAAAAGCATTTATTACATATGCTCTTTGGTCATTCTGCACTTGAATGCGGCACTCTAGAAATTTCTATCGATTTCTTCTATATAGAAGCCTTCTTTTTTCGTATATGCTTGGCACATTTTGCGGCTGTAAAAAAAGGGCTTTGAGTATTGTAGAAAAAATACAGTCATTTCATCGTAAAAAGTTTTGAAATCACAAACCACATGGAACAAAATCACTTTTTGGCCTGATTTGCTCAACACCAATTGCCATACAATGGAGACAGCCGGGACCAAAGATGCTTGCCTTCCGAATACTTCCGAAGCACTGAAGAGTTTGGCCACCATCTCTTTATTCTAGCACGAAGACATGCCTACCCATCGTTTTGTAAACATAATTATTTCTTCTCCTAGTCACCAGGTGGCGCTTTATGGTAATAATAAAAACATTAAAATCTTTTATTCCTATTATATAAATAAGCAGTAGTAGTACTCTAATTAATCAAATATGACTTGTATAAATAATTATTTAACACTTCTTTGTCATTATTTTGCCAGTCGTGTGTGCTGCCATCTCTGTGTGCCTACCTGCAACTTCAGTATTGCCTACTTACGGGCCCTCCAATAGTGTCTATGGCATTGGGTATCTGTTTTGTTTAGTAATTATACTTACTTTGACAAAGACTACTTACGTCAGCAGCAAAGGTGGTTCATTAAACACACATCTAAGAAATAGAGACATGCAATACGTGCTGGTGAATAGACTGGGCGAATGGCATTTGAACACAGAGTCAACGTTCGGAGCGATACCAACACCGATGACGATCTCTTCCGACCCAACGTACGTGGTCAACGGGGTGCCATGGTCGTTCTGTAAAGTACACAGGGATTTATAAACACAGGCAACATTTTTGGTGCAAGTCTAGTCCTTCAAATCATCATCATCAGGTATTTCGTCTCCACTGCAGCAGCACGACCTTTTGTACTACCAGAGCCATACCTGGCCATAGCAGCCAGAGGACTTGGCCTTCACTCTCCTCGCTGGCCAGACGAGTTGAAGAGGTTTCATTGATGTTTATAATCTTGGTTTAGGAATACAAATTCCTTAAGTCTCCTTCTACGACATCAACTGGAGGACTTGGAGTGATCCTATTCTACTCTGCTGGAAACCACATGGCATACATATCAGTCCATAATACTAAAAACCTATTTTCTGTAAAAATAGTATAGAAAATGGAAAAAAATCGTCTTCCCATACAATTTCCATTTGGCTGAGCGCTGATTTGTACGGGAATGAGAATTTGTTTTGCAATTTTCGATAATTGTTTTGATGGAAAGCAGCTCAATATCACAGACTGAAATTGTTCCAAAAATGTTTCGGGTTTACGGGGGGGGGGGGGGGGGGGGCACACTTTTTTCCACTTTGGAAGTGTCTCTCGCGAAAAGTATTCGGTTTAGAAAAAAATGCTCTTAGAAACCTCAATATCATTTTTGAAGACCTATCCATAGATACCCCACACGAATGGGTTTGATGAAAAATAATTTTTTTAATTTCAGTTCTAAGTATGGGGAACCCCCAAAATTTACTGTTTTTTTTCTTCTATTTTTGTGTCAAAACCTTAATGCGGTTCAACAGTATAGGTCTTATAGTTTCGGAAAAAAGTGGCTGTGACATACGGACGGACAGACAGACATGACGAATCTATAAGGGTTCCGTTTTTGCCATTTGGCTACGGAACCCTAAAAAGGTTTTTGTCCAAAAAAATGTTGGCTTCATCTATAAGTTAAGTACCTGACACAATCCTCCATTATGTTGAGGCTTCTTTCCATTTTTTCTTGCATCAATGTCTGTAAAATTAAAGTCTTCGCCAGAAAAGTCATCGTCAGAAAAGTCTTCATCGCTGTGAGTTACGTTGGAGCACTGAAGAAAGTCACATGAAAATTTCAGACTAGGTATTTTTAACCGACCTCTCAAAGAAGACAGATTTTTTCATAAAAGTTGGCTGACTGTATAGGTATACTTGACTTGACTTATTATTGGTAGGTGCATTGCACACCATACCGCATAACCTACTAATGAAATATATGACAAGCATATCATTTCATACATTGCCTAACAGTGATTCAGGTGTAATATTATTATACCCTAAATCGAGTTGGGGGCGAAAACACGAATGTATATATGTATGTTTGTACTGCAATAACTGCCGAACCGATGGTCTGATTTTGATGAAATTTGGTAGGCATGTAGGAAATATCAATAAAATTTTCAAGGCCATTGGGCATCAAACTCGTTTTAGTAGTTTTTGAAATATTAATAAAAATGTCCGCGATTATGTAGCAAACGAAACCATACCGCGTTGTAACTTTGGATAGTGCCATCTAAGTGTTACTTAGGGAACTGAATTGTGTTAGAAATGTCAAAATCATATTTTAGATGATTTGTAAATTAGTAGTTAGCCGAATAATAACCGCGAGGTCGTTCGCGGCGATCTACTAGTCAAAAATTACTAGCTGTGTCCGCAGGCTTCGCTCACCGTAGGAATTTTAGGATAAAAAGTATCTTATGTTCTTCCCTGGTTATCAAACTATATCCATATCAAATTTCATTTAATAGATTCAGTGGATGAAGCGTAAAATGGTAACAAACAAACAAACAAACGAACGAACGAACAAACTAACAAATATAGAAACTTTATTCAGGCATTGTACACAGTACACACTGCCTGAATTCATAAATATTCATACGATCTATAAATATTGAATTCATATCTCTTTCTATCCCATCACAAGTTTAAGCTTGGTGCTAGCTCGATCTGTGATATTTGTTTATCTATAAGTACCTGGGTGACCGAGCTTTGCTCGGTCGGTTACATCTCAAACATTAACAATTTTTTTTTTTAAACTTGTCTAAAAACAATGCAAAATAATAAAAAAAATATAAACTTAAACATAAAAAAAAACAAAAGTAAGTCACCGAGTGGGATTCGAACCCGTAACACTCTTTCTAGCGGTCGCTATCCTTAACCGCTGAGCTAAATCAAGGCGGTCGCGGCGCGACGAAATTAGCGCCCATATTCTGCGTGGAAAGAAAAACGCATGAAAACTCGAAAACACGCGTTTTCCAAAACATAAAACTAATCTAGATCGATTGTTTACCCCCGAAAACCCCCATATACAAATTTTCAGCGAAATCGTTAGAGCCGTTATCGAGATCACAGAAATTTATAAATAAATATATATATATATACATACATACATACAAGAATTGCTCGTTTAAAGGTATAAGATTATGTGCTTTTTAGAGCCACAAAATCCACAAATTTGCACGAATATACTTTTGAATTTCACTGCACCTGATAATCCCAAAGAGAATGAAAATCATGGAATAATTATGTGAGAAATAATTTCTTACATTCGTATTATTAGAATTAGACTTTCTTGATCTTGATCCGCACTGATCAACCAACATGGGTTTATAATCCTCAACATACATGGGATTGAAATCTGGGTCAAGTGAGTGTCTGCTGCCAGCGCAAATTTTGTTGCTTAAATTTACTTGACCTTGCATATCCAATACCTTCCTTTTGCAACTTGCCCTTGTTACGATCTTCGCATTGACATAATGCATCACGTGTTGGTTGTAGTTGATTATATCACCTGGCTGAAAAAATAAATCTTTATGATTTCTCCCATGCTGGTCTAGTGAAAGAAAATATGTATAATGTGACAGCTTCTTTAATCATGAGCATGCCTACCTATCGCCATGAAAACCTATTTATTTATCTTCCTTGTCACAAGATGGCGCTATAGATAATCTTTTAGTAGGTATTGTAGGTTCTCTACATCAGTATTTTATAACATAAGGTGTCATTTCTGTCTTTTGATATTTTGATTGTAAAGATATATCAGTGTGCAAGGCACAGGAAGGGAAACTGCGGTCGCCTCCCGTACGCCTCCGCCCAGTCACACGGACGCGTGAGCGCGCGCTGAGGTGCGATTTTTCAAACGCATAGTCACTAAACAAAGGATTTTTGTATGAAATAACCATTGTTTAGGTGACTCCGCGTTTGAAAAATACTTAGTACCTGTGGTGAGCTCGCTCGTGTGCCACATACCAATTTACGCAATTTTGTCCGCGGAATAATGCCAGTTTTGTGCATTTTACCTTATAATATGGAATAAATATATCCAGCTTGGTAATAATTTACCTATGGTTTATTAGCCCGAGTTTTGCTCAAACTGTGATACCGTAATAGAGAGCTAACACATCCAAGTTTCGACCACGCTGAAGGGTTGCTTTTCTTTTAAAAGCTTGGTCCGTCACCCTCACCATACTAGATACAAGCTAAAATCCATTAGGCATCTCCGGCAATATGGAGAACGGCGCGGGAAGGGACATGTAAGGGACATGTCCATAGCGAAACCTCCCTGTGGACTTCCGGCATGTCAGGGTACCGGACCAGTCTTCACTCGTGCCGTGCTCTCGCTGCTTGGGCTACGGCCACAGCCGACAGTACTCCACGGAGGGGGAAGACGTTTGATGCCACTGCAGGGGTCCACACCTGAAGTGTTCAATGTGTTAACAAGAGCAACACAGCAGCCCGGCCAAATATCGGAAAAAGTGTGCCGCTGAGGACATTGTGGGTGGCAATAGGGTGTAAAAGGTTTGTAAAATATAGACCCTGATAATGTCGGGGACTCAGGGGTAGGATTTAAAAATCCATTAAGCCGTTTAGTTAGACTAACCTCTATATACTCAAAATATCGACTTCTTCTGGCGAAGTCGGATCAGAATCATACGTAAAAAAATAGGTACAGTAGAATTTATAACCTCCTCCTTTTTTTAGCTTAGACCTCGACCTAAATTTATGGTAAAATGAGATCTAACGCACCAAAATTCGTCTGAAAAATCGCCGTTGCTTTTGCCTTTGGTCGTGGCATGTTTCCTACATTTCCATAAATTTGTTTCAGTCGCAACACGCCGTCGCCCGCGCTTAAGGCCACAGCACCCGCACACGCATATATTCATGACTGGGCGGTTATAAAGGCTACATACGATAACCTCATCCAGTGTTTTAATTTAGACAAAGAATACCACGCTTATATACTACACTTCAATATCGACTTATTAATAACAGTAGATTGGTCACTCTATAAATTCATAAACTCAGTCTATAGTGTAGTGGCATTGAAAGTGAAAAGACAATGCCACGATGAATTCGCCAGTGATTAACCCCACCAAAAACATCACCACTGAGATGGCAGCTGGCTCAGTCACCATCAACGCAAATATCAGAGTTCTGGAGGACGCAACCCAGACTGATTCCGCGAGTTTAAGGCAGTCGCCGCACCACAGAAAACAGGTAACATTAAAAGATTTCAATTAGTTATAGCAAAGCTGGGGCGAGATGAATTAAGTCATATTAGCGATATTCTAGAGAACCCACCAGAGTCCGATAAGTACGTAGTACTAAAAGCAAGATTAATAAACGCATATGAGGAATCGGAAACAATACAACTTCACAAACTACTGACTGAGGTCGAACTCAACGACAAACGGCCTTCCCAACTTCTCCGACGCATGAAGGAACTTGGCAGGAACAGGGTTCAGGACGACACGATTGAGCTATTGTGGCTGCAGAGGCTTCCTAGCACGATAAGAGCAGTCATAGCAGCCTGCAACAAAGTGGAGTTCGAAGACGCAGCACAAATTACAGACAAGATCATGGAAACTAAACAACGAACAAAAGTGAATAGTGTGAAATCTTTCGATGATCAACTGCAGCAGATAAAACAAGAAATAGCAGGGATGAACAGAAAATTGCATTTTTACAGCACCAACACAGAGGCCCTAGGCACAGGAACCAATAGAAAGACCGATCACGATAAACGTCACAGGCACGGTCAAACTAGGAAAAAATTAATGAACAGATAGCAAAACCCGGTGATCCAAATTTTAAATGCATTTTAATTTAGGTAGTGAATTAAGGCACATAATAAACGAAAGTTTTCTTAAAAAGCCACATTTACAAATAGCACTTATGATTTCTGTTGCAATCAAGCTGAAAAGTTGAGAACATAAATAGCATAAATTACTTATATACTTAGTAATAATGATACGTTAAATATGAAAACTTGATACAAAGAATATTTTACAGTTATTTTCACATCGTAAACATTAAAATTTTTTGTCTGTGCGACAATTTTTCCAGTTATCACCGCTTCGCTTTCTTTATTTACTTTCTGTTTGACTTCTAATACATGTCTAGCCTTGAAGAGCTTTTGACCTTGAACATATTTTGACCACGCGATCATTATTTATTGGCTGGAAATAGGGTTACCATTTAGGAATTTGAAAAATCCTGGCAAAAAGCCGGACATTTCGATAAAAGTCCGGACTTTTTTGGAAACAGTAACCGCTTAGTTTAGTTCAGTGCTCAGTGCTATGGTAAGCATGGTAGGCAGGCAGACGCTCGCAATGCTAGGGGGATAGGATGCGGGATGCGGGCGGGAATTGTTCGCCTTGTTTTACAAAAATACACAAACAAAAATAGTTTTACGTAAAATAATCAAACTTAACGCAAGTTTGATTATTTTACAAAAAAATACTGTTTTTGTTTTGATTGAAGAAAAATGTTTGAACTATTTGATTGTTTGCAAATTTCACAGTAGAAGATTTATTGTTATAGAATATTATATATTTTGTTTTTTGATAAATGAGAAGTTCGTTGTTGATTAAAGACTGATTTGATATTATATTTAAAAAAAGTTTTGTTATTCATATTCCATAAATCCGGACAAATTAAAGGGCCGGACAAAATCCGGACATGTCCGGACGGATGGTAACCCTAGCCGGAAAGCATATTTTATTGTTAGATGTATTTTATTTTTTGTATTGAGTGTGTGGTATTTTTTAGGCAACAAAGTAAATTCTATTCTATTCTATTCTATTCTATTCTAATAATTTATCTTAATAAAAAAAATATTTACATGAAATAATTCTTATTAATAGCAGAATGACAGTTTCATTTATCGTCCGCACAGTGTCGCTTTTGTCGATTAGTGCTGCCATCTATAGTTCGCGCACGCTCCCTATAGTTTCCCTCGCGCCATCTTCGCTAACGTCACCATCTTATCGATGTGGGATTTTAAGCTGAGGCATCTGCCGAACTTTAGGTACTCCCAGGTATTGGACGTGTGAGTGCCTCGATACATTTTTCTCTGATCTGATCTCTGAGACCGTATCGTTGGCAAAGAGCACCAACCAAGCCTGACTGGTAACACTTATGTCGTCGGTGAACTACGCATATCGCCTCGGAGAACATCAGCTCACACTGGGCGTTTTGACAGTTTGGCATCTTCGACCGTGATCTTTCGGTACTCATGGAAGAAGAGCACGCATGGGTGTTCCAGATATTTTTATTGCAGTCCCTAACCTATCCCAACTTACACCTAACCTAACCTTTTTTTCACGTCAGGAAAAGGTGCCTTTTGCCTACCGCCGGCCACGGGGAACAGGCTGGTTACAACGCCATTACTTTTGCCTGATCCGTCTGCTACGCTCGCTCCACAGAACTGGCACGACGGCCATTTATCGGCATGAGCTGGGCTCACTCGCGATACCTTCTCAATTATAGAAGTGGTTTGAGTGACCTACAAGGTGGCCCATCGGCCTTCAATTCTACTCGCAAGGGTAAAGGCGCGTGTTGACTCAAACGCGCCTTTCAACCAGGGGTCAGTATTTGTCAAGCGACGGAATCCCGTTTCCATCGCCCGACTGGCCCGCGTTATGGGGGCAGCAGTTGCAGGCCATAGGCCCGCCTCTTGCGCCTGACTTAACCTAACCTCACCTTCTTATTTTGATATCTTTTCCCATCTTCTTGTCCACAATCACGCTAAGAATGGCCATTGAGCGGCGTTAAGTCTTGCGCCCCTAGGCTCTGTCAGCAGAGGCTCCAAGCCCAAAGCCTTACTAAAATTTTAAATTTTTGAACAGCGCTATCTTTCCGTGAATAAAAAACAAATTTTTAAGAATACTTCGAAACCAATCAAAATCATTTTGTATAAAATATAATACAAATCAACAAAAGTTTTACCCAATGTACTTTCGAACAAAAATGTTTGACATGATTATCTATGTTTAGATAGACAAAACAAAATCAATTACTTAATCTCAAATTTTTAAGTGAAGCTTATCACAATATAATAGTAAATACTGCAACCGAATTAGTTCAGCTGTTTCTGACATTAGCGTGCTAGGCACAGAAACAGACAGAAAACATCTAAAAATCATTGTTGTCTTTCAACCATGTTTGGTGTTCTACTAAATTGCATGTACAGACAGTGATTGGTTACGATTTTATTGTATGTATTGATATGTATATATTTATGTTTACTTATATAAGTTTTTCTGACTTGTATTTGTGTAGTTTACATTAATATATTATTTGTACAGTATCTTTCTGTAACTTTGTATTGTACCACTTCTGCCCCAAACGCATAACAAATTCTAATTTGTACCTGTGTTCTTCCTTGTGTACAATAGAGCTTTATAAACAAACAAACATACATTTATGGAGTAACGGTTCTAGCCTCGTGGTGATTCGGATGGGCTACGGGTTGAGTCGCAGAGCAGGCAAACCACTCACCCGATTGTAACCATACTTGTGTCCCCACCCGTACATGTAGCAGTATCTGTTAAGTTCCTCATACTTGTGCGAGTAGTTGATACGGATGGGTTGTGGGACGTAGTCGCAGTGCAAACGCCACGTGAGGTCGTTGAAGTCATACGGCTTGTCCACTTTTGCCAAGGCGATGTCCCAATTTGACCACTTCGTAAACAGATTCGGATCGTATTCGTATTCTAGAAACAATCATCAGGTTCAAAGATTTATTCCTCGTATGCTCCGATTTTACTTAATCTTTATTTAACGACCTCCGTGGCGTAGTGGTCACCATGTTAGTCCGCCACCCAGAGGTACCGGGTTCGATCCCCGGTCAGGGCAAGTTGGAAAATGGCCTTTTTCAAATTGCCATGGGTCTTGGATGTTTATCTATATGTATAATGTATTTGTTATAAAATATAGTATCGTTGAGTAAGTAACCAATAACACAAGTCTCGAACGTACTTTGGGGCACTCACTCAGAGTCACCTAATAAATGGTATTTCTATACAAAAACCGTTTGTTTAGCGACTCTGCGTTTCAAAAATGGCACTTCTGGCATAGCGTTTTATTAAATACATGGTGGCACTTAACGTAAAAGCATACATACCTTTTGGTCTACAAATCTTAACTATTTTCCGTTTTTTAGCCAGAATGCACTGGATTTTGTCCCACTCCGAGGGAGGATTGTAAGTTTTCTTGCCAGCTATAACATACAGGGGAATGTTTTGTTCAACGCATGCGGCCGCCGTCAAGATGGTGTCCGGTTTGACGATTGCTCCAGCACAAATCCAGCCGTCGTCCTGTTCTCGACTTTTAGTTATGTACACCTGTATATATATAAAAGTAATAAATTTCTGGTGTTAAAAACTAATCATTTTTCAAATTAACAATTGGCCAAGTGCGTGTCGGGCCACGCGCACTGTAGGGTTCCGTGGTTACTAATGACAACTTTGAGTTCATGCCACTAAAAAGTCTAAAAACTAGTTTTCTATTGAAGTTGTACGTAATTTTCCTTTTCCGAGTACATTTTATAAATTGATCGCTTATTACTTTTTAGGGTTCCGTAGCCAAATGGCAAAAACGGAACCCTTATAGATTCGTCATGTCTGTCTGTCTGTCTGTCCGTCCGTATGTCACAGCCACTTTTTTCCGAAACTATAAGACCTATACTGTTGAAACTTGGTAAGTAGATGTATTATGTGAACCGCATTAAGGTTTTGACACAAAAATAGGAAAAAAATAGTAAATTTTGGGGGTTCCCCATACTTAGAACTGAAACTCAAAAATTTATTTTTCATCAAACCCATACGTATAGGGTATCTATGGATAGGTCTTCAAAAATGATATTGAGGTTTCTTATATCATTTTTTTCTAAACCGAAAACTTTGCGCGAGAGACACTTCCAAAGTGGAAAAAAGTGTGTCCCCCCCCCCGTAACTTCTAAAATAAGAGAATGATAAAACTAAATAAAATATATGTTGTTCATTACCATGAAAACTACCAGCGAAAATTGGTTTGAACGATATCTAGTAAGTAGTTTTTTTTTAATACGTCATAAATCATAAACGGCAATGTACCTTTCATTCAATCAACTCAAATATAAAAATTTAAAAAAACATACTACAAGACTTTTATATTATGTTATTTGCTACTACGGAACCCTTCATGGGCGAGTCCGACTCGCACTTGGCCGCTTATTAATTCGTAAACCCTTTTTAGCTTTGATAGTTTTCCTTTATATTTCGTTATATTTACTACAGCTGTGAATTTTTTTACGTGTACATATATAACTGTTTAGTAGATAGAGAGGGACATTTGACTCTTAAAAAAATTTCACTTTCTAAATCGAAATTTAAACGGCTCAAACGATTTTTTTTTTGCTTTTTTTATCAAGGAAACCTGCTTTTACGTAAAAATACCGCGTCGAAATCGGCCTTTCACAGGCAGACAGACAGGCATACAGACGGATGTTAGTGCCAAACTTATAACACCTCTTTTTTGCTTCTGGGGTTAAAAAGATTTCAGTGTACAATTGTACATATATCGCAGTATCAAACTGTGTTTATGTTTGTTACTTCTTCACGCACAAACGGCTGGACTAATTCTGATAAAATGCAGGAAGCTGACTCCTTGGATAGGATAGATATATATAGGCTACTTTTTGTATACAGTGTGTTGACATGACATGACATGAACTAGCTAAAAATTTAAAGACACGCTGTCGTCATCTATATGAACAACTAGCTGTGCCCATGGGCTTCGCTCCCCGTGGGAATTACGGGATAAAAACTATCCTATATTCTTCCCTGGGTATCAAACTATATCCATATCATTTAATCTAAATAGGTTCAGTAGTTGAAGCGTAAAGTGGTAACAAAAAAACAAACATACAAACAAACAAATATACAAACAAACTCACTTTTGCATTTATAATATTAGTAGGATAGGATAGGATGTATTATAAAGGAATAAAGGAATCGGTATGTAATTACGAGTACTATGGAGCAGCGAATTTTTTGTGCGATTTCATAATTTTTCCTTTATTATAAATTGTTTATATAGATGACGACATCATGTCCTTAAATTTATCGCAAGTTCATGTTCTAACACTCCGTATATACCGCGGGTAACTCCGCGGGGCGCAGCTAGAATAGTACTCTTATATCTCTTTTCTCTTTTATAGTTAAATAATCTACTATTCTAATAAACTTACCATAAAAGGTTTATAAAAAGTGCTTAAAAGTGCTCCGTGTTGTAACCTACGAGTTTCATTTGCGCGTATACCTGTAATAACATACTAAGTATATTCTACACTGATTAAGCTAGCCCCAAAGTAAGTTATATCGGATAACGTACCTGTGATACTGAATACTAACTCTGCGATACCATATTTTATAATAGATAAACATCCAAGATCCAGGACAATTTGAAAAAGGTCTTTTACAACTTGAGCTGACCGGGGATCGAACCCAGAATTTCTGGGTGGCGAACTAGCATGGTGACCACTACGCCACAGAGTTATCAGCCCCATAGCGATATAGACGTGAGGTCTATATCTCCAATGGAGCAGACAGGGTATTTTGAAGAGAAATGTAAGTCTTGCAGCCCTATACTCCATTTGGTTAGGTATTTAAATAAATGTAAACAATCTTGACATGTCTTTTTATTGAAATATACACTTTATACATTAACTAGTTTACCCGCGGGCTTCGCTCCCCGTGGAAATTTCGGGATAAAGAGTACCCAGTGTCCTTTCCTGAGTCTCAAACTATATCCATACCAAATTTCATCCAAATCGGTTCAGTAGTTAAAGCGTGAAGAGGTAACATACAAACAAATACACAAACTCACTTTCGCAAGTATAATATTATAGTAGGATACCTTTGCAAATTACAAAGTAATTATGTAATTTATAATTTATAACATAATTACTTTGTAATTAGCAAAATTATTGATTTATAAAGTGTATATTTCAATAAAAAGGCTCCGCCTATTGAGAGCCGCAAGACCATCTGGTCTGGAATACCTGGCCAGAGACACTTAGAGGCTTAAGTATTGAAAGATAATAAGTTAACTTAAAATATGTTTATGTAACTTAAAAACATTATATAGGTGGTATACATATTAAATTTTTCTAATAAACTAAAGATAAAAAACTACTCTCTACAGTACACTACACAGTGATATATACACATAAAAAGGTCCCGGTAATTGTTTACCCCGCGGTAACGTGACCAGAAGGCTGGTAGATATCGGCCAGCCTTCTGGTCACGTTGTTTTAATTACTTTTCATATGATGAGAAAATATTTACATTTTAGGCAAAACAAACATGCAATAGTATAAACTATTGCAAAGCACCTGGTTACCATTGTATTTAACTATTTTATTTATTTATTCAAACACACACAACTAACTTTACAGGATAATTACACACTTACATTATTTGAATCTTAAGAATTTAATTGATATTTTATTTCACAAAAAGCGAATGCAATCTCTATACCATGTAATTGAATACCCGATAAAGCTACATAGTACTTAGTTAGACAACATAAAATTTTATACTACTTATTTGCATTTTTCACGAAAAGTCGTCATGCCACGATGTCACACCGGGTTCGACCCCGGTCAGGGCAAAATGGTTGATGACATTTTTCAATTAACCTGGGTCCTGAATGTTTATCTATACAACGTGGAAGGGACATAAAAATTACCCGGCGGCTGCACACTTTAGTATGGAAATGCCATTTTGGTTTTGACTGTTATTTTAATTGCATTATATTATAGTGATCTATTAGCCCGTGATTCGATTTATTACGGGTATGTTCTTCCACTCGTTGAGTATCCCATAACACAAGTCCTGAACTTACTTTGTGGATAACTCAATGTAAGTTATTTGTATATATATCGCAGCGAGATATCTCTCTATCTCTCAGCTCTGCATTGCTTTATTTGGCCGTGCAGAGAGGAGTCGTTAGAGCTGTTGCTCTAGGGGTGGAAGTGTTGAAGGGCATAACGCCGCGAGTAACTTCATACAAAGCGCAGCACACCACTTGACAGGTACCCTTGAGTCGCCTGCACTGGTGTTGCTCCTCTGCAGGCAACTAATGTTGCCGCGTTTGAGGGGGCCATCTAGTAGGCGGCAAACCACCTGCCTACAATAGTCAGTAATCATGATTATGGCAGGCGACTTTTTTATTGCAATAATCCAGCATCAATCTAACCTTTTGTAACTTATTTAAGGGTACACCTTTTGTAGGTATATCCAGGAATAGGTTTTAGCGGGGGCGCCACATAACAACTTCTCAAAAGGGCCTCTACGTTTTGGATTGGTATCCCCACGCACGCCTTTTAAAGGACCGGGGTAAAAAGACGAATCTATAACATATTATATAGTAAATTTAAATAAAATACAGCAGGTATAATCTAAGGAGTAGGTACAAAGGCGGGCATTACTTCCAGCCAACCTTGCGGTTATCATCAATGTTTTTGGATTTTAGGAACTATGTTCTTTCTTATCGGTGGATCATTAACCTTAGGGTAATATTGAAAGAGTACAGTATTTTAAAATATTTATTCACATATCAATGTATAAGATTAATAGTACCTGGGCGTCCAAACTTTGCTCGGTAATAGACATATTTATGAGAAATACATTGTTATCTCAAACATTAACTACATTTTGTAAAACTTAAAATTAAAATTAAAAAATTATATATAAACTTGAACATATTTAAAAAAAACAAAAGTAAGTCACCGAGCGGGATTCGAACCCGTAACACTCGTTTCTTGGTGAAAAGAAAAACGCATGAAAACTAGAAAACATGCGTTTTCCCAAACATAAGACCAATCTAGATAGATTGTTTACCCCCGAAAACCCCCATATACCAAATTTCTGCGAAATCGTTAGAGCCGTTTTTTAGATCACAGAAATAAATTTATATACATATAAAAAAACATACAAGAATTGCTCGTTTAAAGGTATAAGATTATGTGTTTATATTATAATATAGGTACAATTATTGGTCACTGGTCACATAGTCAGCGTCTCAGCGAGGTGGCCTGAAATAAAAAACAATTTCAGTAAATGAAAATTAAAATCTTTCTTTTTTCAAGTTTTTTCAAAAATCAGTCAACATAATTTATTATTTATTGTATTCTAACATTTATAACACTTTGAAACTTCTTCTTGATGAGAATGATAAGAAAATTAGTCCAGGTGATTTGAAGCTATGGTTGAATATCTCAGTTCTAAATAGTATCTAAGTCGGTAGTAACGAAGAATAGGCGTCATGATAACTGGAAAAATATTTTTGGCCTATTGGTTAAATAAAATATTAAAAAAATACGTAACACGTTTACGTATTTTTTTAATATTTTAACCAATAGGCCAAAAATATTTTTCCAGTTATCATGACGCCTATTCTTCGTTACTTTTTTCTTTTCTCTAAGGAATCAAAATATGGTGAAGATACAGCGCTTTTCAAGCATTACATATTTTTAATCTCATCTATTCGAAATAATTGGCCAAGTGCGTGTCGGGTCAAGCGCAGTGTAGGGTTCCGTAGTTGCGAATGCCAACTTTGAGTTCTTGCCACTAAAACGTCTAAAAACTAATATCTATTGAATTTGTATGAAAATGTCGTTTTTCAAGTACATTTTATAAGTTGATCGCCTATAACTTTTTAATTTGTATACTCTACTTGGCTCTGATAGTTTTCCTTCAAACTACATTATATATACTATAATTGTGTTTTTTTTCACGTGGCCATATATAACCGTTTAGCAGATAGAGGGGGGTACACTTGACTCGAACAAAAATTTGAACTTTAAACCCAAATATTTCAGGAATGGATACCTAAATCGAAAAATGGTGTTCACAAGCTAACAATATTTTTTAAAAGACCTATTCAACGATACCCCACTCAATGCGTTTGTCGAGAAAAAAAATATTGACTACGTCTATACTTGTATAGCAGCTACACTGAAAAAATACACAGACAGACAGACATGGCGAAACTATAAGGGTTCCTTGTTTACTACGGCACCCTAAAAAGATGTTTTCACCTCAAAGTTAGCTAAAAGCCAAAATAGCTAAAGTTACTGCTGATTCTCTCGGGACTGAAAGGTAAGAAAGAAAATCTGCAGGGATTAAAAATAATGTGACAACTAAACTCGAGTGTAATCTATTTAGAATCAAGAAAAAAATAGAAGAATTTAGTTCTATAACAATGAGCAATTGGCAATATAAATACATATAGTCGACAACATGGATTAATGTAGCTACACATTTTTATGTTTTTCGCTGTGTTTATTATACTTACTTATTTCTTATGAAATAAGACATAAAAATCCCAATTTTTGTCTTTGATTAAAATCAATTACATAAATTTTAGGTTATATTGAAGAACGTGTAATTCTTTATGTAAATTTGAATACTTTTTTGAGTGAATATATAGTTTACAATACAATACAAATGAACTTATTGTACCAAAATAAACACAATATTTAAACAAAACACAAAAGTGAAAATTTATTGAATGAAAATGACACTAAATAAAGGTAAGTATCTGTCGGTTGAAATCTTATTAGGCATTGTAGGTGTGTTTGCAAATTTTTCTCATCGATGGAGATGTAAAGTAGAGTGAACTACTCGGGTACCGTTATATCCTTCTGACGATATGCATGAATTATGAATCCCTCGCTTTATAGTACAGTCAACGAATGATTCTGGATGGAAAAGTCGAAAGCAGAAATTTTGACTCGGCAACTTTGTTAGGACTAGTAAGGACATAAACATACTAAAAGTCCTTACCCCTCCGAGGTGAGCCCGCGAGGGGAGGTCACAAAGAAGGTCCCGTTTTTTGGTTTCATAGCTAAGAACTACAGCAAGGAAACTTGCTTTCACGTAAAAAAAAACGCATCGCAATCGGTCTATCCGTTCGAGAGCTACGATGCCACAGACAAACACACATACGGACATTGGCGTCCAACTTATAACACCCCTCTCTTTGCGTCGGAGAACAATAATAAAACAAAACTCAAGAATATCACTTACATCTGTGTAGTTGTTTTTTCCCATGTTTGATTCCATGGAATATCTGTTTCTTCAGTAAAATTATGTGCGTCTTTACAAAATCGAGCTCTTCTGGTTGCATCTCTGAAAATGTTAAAACATAGGAAGTGCCTCCGCTTGCCGAATTGGCTGCCCGCGCTGGTATAACACGATCTGTGTCTGTGTTACTTTTGCCCGTAGCTTGAGTCGCTCGCTCGCTCGTGTTTTTGGTCACAGGAAATCTAACGAACCTAACCTACACTTCACGGCAAGTTTTGAGTGCTGGCGCCGGCAGCCGGTGTTTTAAATCTCGGCTGCCGGCAGTATAACCACCGGTTCCGAACAGTGATATTTTCAATGCAGGCACTCTCTAAAACATACGAGTATTGGTCTTCCCTTTTTGCCCCCAATTGGAATCTCTCAGTGGTGACAACTGGGACAATATTTCATTTCCCATCCCTGACTATTGGAGGTGTATATGTAGAGTGCCTCAAAACAAAAGCAGTACGAATATGTGTTAACAGTAAAGATCTCTTAGGTGATTAACACACTGACCCGCGCCCCGCTGCGTAGTGCGTGGCCACCATACAAAAACGACGCGCGTAGACGCGGTGTCAGTGTGTTGGACTGTGCGTGTTTTCTACACAAACGGAGACACTTACAAGCAACGTTAGAACACGCATTCACGCGCTATGCTGCGTAGTGCGGGGCAATGTGAGAATCGCCTTAAGAAGATAAGAAGGCTTATGGTCGCCCAACAGAGATGGAGAGGGCTGTGCTCTGTGTTTTTCTACGCGATCGAAAAAGAAATGAGGAGATTTGTTGGAAAACGAAAGTCACTGACATATCCAAGCGGATTAGCTCGTTGAAGTGGCAGTGGGTATCCGGCTAGCGCGGCATAGGACCCACCTAACCCCTAAATGCGCAGTGTTGCAAATATGCAACATACTTACTGCATTTTTTTTAATAATAATTTTTATAGCTTTTAAATTTTTTTAATGTTTTATGTTTAATTGTCATCTCCTTTTGGTATTTAATAAAAAAAAACTGTTTAATAAATATTTCCAATTTTTTCTTTTTGTCGAACATAGAGCCAAAATTAATAATTGTAGTACCTGGGCGACCGAGTTTTGCTCGGTTACATCTCAAACATTAACTAAATTTTTTTAAACTTGTCTAAAAACAATGCAAAATAAAAAATTATATATAAACTTAAACATAAAAAAAAACAAAATTAATTCACCGAGTGGGATTCGAACCCATAACACTCTTTCTAGCGGTCGGTATCCTTAACCGCTGAGCTAAAAACAAGGCGGTCGGCGCGACGAAATTAGCGACCATATTCTGCGTGGAAAGAAAAACGCATCAAAACTCGAAAACACGCTTTTTTCCAAACATAAAACTAATCTAGATCGATTGTTTACCACCGAAAACCTCCATATACAATTTTTGAGCGAATTCGTTAGAGCCGTTTTCGAGATCACCGAAATTTATAAATATATATATATATATAAATAAATAAATAAATAAACAAGAATTGCTCGTTTAAAGGTATAAGATACTTTAAACTTGAAATAGTCAGATTGACATAAAATGAATTGCATAAAACAGGAAAGTAAACATATTTTTATAATTCATAAATAAAAATAACGACATTGAAAAATTGATTTATTTTATAAAAGGAATGCCCCCTTTTATAAAATAAATCAATTTCCTAATGTCATTAAATGTCAATAAATCATTTTTCCAATGTATTTTTTAAGTATTTGGACTATAATTACTAACCACTGATGTAAGTCCATAAAACTCGGAAAATTTGCGCTTTTAAGGGCTAACGCAGGTCGCTTCCAATCGGTCGTTTTGAAGCCCAACAGTGGACTTGTTTTGGCAGGGATGCATAACTTTTGATAAAAAAAAATACTTACTGTGTTAGTTTACAATATAAAAACTTGCCGACGCAAGCTGTCGATGTGAAAACACTTGGTCCTTTGCACATCATGTTCTTGTCTACCAAGGAATAGGAGGCTACTCCTATTACTATCTCTTGGCCGCCTCTCCAAGCAACCAAAGGGCTGCCGTGGTCATTCTGAAAGCAGAAAAAAAGCAAGTAAAGCAAAAAAAGTTCTGCAGTGTAAAAGACTATTTAAAAGACAACTTGATTTAATTTTTTATTTTTTTATTATTATTATTGATTTAGAATTTTATAATGTTATTTAATTACTCATTTAATTTGATTTATAATTATTGTTTTGCCTATAATTTTGACCTTAACTTATATTTATTGTATGTCCATCAAGGGCAGGTCACAGTGGCACATGTATATATTTTAAGATCCTTCTGTAACCTGTGTTTCCACAATAAAGATGTTTTGATTTGATTTTGATTCGATTTGATTTGATTCAAGTAGTAGTAAAAGTCAGTACAAATAATTGAAGAGGTGATTCAGTGCATTTGTTCCATCAACTTTTCCCAATAAGAGTATGTATACATAGGTATATCGAATATCGATAAAAGTGTCTCACTCCCAATAGAAACTAAGTCACGTGACTTTTTTTGGATTTATTTATTTGTAATAAAAATAATACAATGCAAATTAACTTTATTGCACCATAATAAACACAAACATTACAAAAAAAACAAGAGACAATATACACATAGGCACAAAGGCGTTTATATATTGTGAAAAGCAATGGTATCGATAGTGGTAAAATATCAATTGTAAAACTATCGATATTTTGGCAACACTACTTGGATGATCTTGAAATTTTCCGAGGTCCATTTGAATCATTTAATTTTTTTTCTTGTCCAAGATTATACTTCGAACTACTTTTTATAATTTAAAGTAATAACGTGAACCTTTTTTCCGCACTTTTTACTTTAGGCTATTGTGCGTAGAAAAGCTTCAAGTTCTCTCTTTAAACTATAAACAGTAGTTCAAAAAATACTTCGAAAGGTTATCTAGCTACCTCAAAATATTTATCTTATACCTTTAAACGAGCAATTCTTGTATGTATATATGTGTAGGCGACAGGAAATAACAACAACGATTTTATGATTTTACGTATGATAAGGTAGCGGCGGAATGACTTGACATACGTATGCCTCGTTAATAGGAAGGCAGGCGACTGGGCGACAAACGCCAATACAAATGTAAGTACTTAAGGTCCGCACACACGCGGGGAGGCTGTATACTCGTCATTGCACCCGTACCTCTAAAATATAATTATTCAAATAAACAAAATACATAAGTACTTATAACAAATTTTAAACAAAGCTTTCTGAACCGACATTTTTTATCTATTTTTAAATTCCGTCGTCTACATTCCCCTCCCCAGTGCTGGAACAGCACTCAAAACCCGTGGGAATACGCGCGACGCGAAGTGCCGGCCGGCGTAGCCCGCCTGACTTCGTCTTTACTTGTACAACGCGCACTCGCCCGTCCTTGCCTGGGAACACATCTTCAATCAGCCCTTTTGGCCATGTATTTCTGGGTGAGTTAGGGTCAACTATCAGTACGAGGTCACCAACTTGCAGTGGCCTTTGTTCATTATGCCATTTTTGTCTTTGACGCATTTCTGGTAGGATATCTTTCACCCATCGTTTCCAAAACATATCCGCCAAGCTCTGTGATATGCGCCACTGCTTACGTAGAAATATATCAGATTCATCAAACGTACCAAGCGTGGGCAAATTGGACGACGACGTGCCCAGCAAAAAGTGGTTAGGAGTAAGTGTTTCATTACTGGTCGGTTCTACGTTCACATGGGCGGCTGTTCACCATATGTTCAACTTCCGTCATCAAAGTGCTCAGCGTCTTATCCCGTGGCGCTCGTTCTCTTAGAGTTACTTTTAGCGCGTTCTTGACGATTCTTATGAGCCGTTCATATGCCCCTCCCCAGTAAGGAGACGCAGGAGGAATGAATACCCACGGTTGTAGCCGAGCTATAGTTCATTACTTCCTCTTTTAGTTTCAACTGATCCAGTTCTTGAACACATCTTTTAAGTTCAGTGTCAGCTCCTTTCAGGTTCGTACCGTTATCTGAGAATAGGTATCGCGGCCATCCTCTTCTTGAAGCCATACGTCTTAAAGACATAATGAAAGCGTCTGTCGTAAGTTGACTCACTATTTCGATATGGATAGCACGCACAGTCAGGGCCGTGCATTCCATAGAGACATGTAGACGTTGTCTACCCGGTCGATCGCTAGTATATGCGCATTTTTTAAATTATTATATAAAAACGATTACGCGCTACACGTATTTTAAATTGCGCGCTCTTTCCATGTGCGTTAAGACCACGGGTGTACACCACGGGATTGAACTGCTTTTATACATTCTAGAAGATAAATTTTGTTGTAGATGTAAAGTCCTTAAAGACTTCCATGCTGTCTGCGAGAAAAGAAAAAACTAAGACAGCTGGTACATCAGCTGCTTTTCTTCCCGCGCATATCGTAAGAGCCGATCCAGGGAATGGGCGAAAATGCGAATCATGTTAACAGGCGATGCGGCTAGCAACCCACACTGTATTGATTGCTTTCCCATCTTCTCGCCCACCATGACGCTAAAAGTGGCTTTTGGGTCTTGCGGCCCTGGGCTCTGCATAGAGTCGCAAGACCCCGTCTCCCCGTAAGGGATAAAGACGTGATAGTATGTATGTTTGTATGTATGTAAAGTAAATACGGTAAATTTGTTCTGTAATATTACTTATGTAATCAATCAGTCGTGTATGTATTATATACTTCACATGTTTTAATAAAAATAATTGGGCAAGTGCGTGTCGGGCCACGCGCAGTGTAGGGTTCCGCAGTTGCGAATGCCAACTTTGAGTTCTTGCCACTAAAAACGTCTAAAAACTAATATCTATTGAATTTGTATGAAAATGTCTTTTTTCAAGTACATTTTATAAGTTGATCGCCTATAACTTTTTAATTTGTATACCCTACTTGGCTCTGATAGTTTTCCTTCAAACAACATTATATATGCTATAATTGTGATTTTTTTCACGTGGTCATATATAACCGTTTAGCAGATAGAGGTGGGGGGACACTTGACTCGAACAAAAATTTGAACTTTAAACCCAAATATTTCAGAAACGGATCCCAAAATCGAAAAATGGTGTTCACAAGCTAACAATATTTTTGAAAGATCTATTTAACGTACCCCACTTAAAGTGTTTGTCGAGAAAAAAAATATTGACTACGTCTTTACTTGTATGGCAGCTACACTGAAAAAATTTTTTTTCCATTTTTTATTTTACGACTTTTTCGCCATAATTAATACACATATCCATGCCAAATTACAGCTTTCTAGTACTTATAGTTTCTCTGTAGGACCGTGGACAGACAGACAGACAGACAGACATGGCGAAACTATAAGAGTTCCTTGTTTACTACGGAACCCTAAAAACAGTAATGTCGCTTACATTCCCATGGAATCTATATGTTTACTTCTTATCTTGTTCTAAATTTAAATGTAGCTCATAACACTACATCATTTCTTTTTTATTTGAACTTCTTCCTTATCATTACCTACTACTACAAAAAAAAATTAATATTCTGTTTGGTTTACGGGATTTTTAAAAAAAAATAACAAAGTTCAATATATTTCATTGGTGCATATATTTGAAGTACCTATTTAACCGTGTTTGGGGAAATTTGCACTGACGATGGGATTAGAAGATTTACACAACCAACAAAGAAAATGCAATCGGTTCAGTAGTTACCGAGTTTTGATCTAAGACACAAATATGGGTCGGTCTTACGTAAAAAACAGATTTTGGTAATTTGCTTATTTCTAGTAGACAAACATATATCTGTTTTTTTACTTCGTAAATATTATATACGTAGTTAAAATCTTAATTTACTTGAAATCGGTTAACAACACTTTTGCCATAATATTTAGTACCTGGGTGACCGAGCTTTGCTCGGTCGGTTACATCTCAAACATTAACTATTTTTTTTAAACTTGTCTAAAAACAGTACAAAATAAAAAATTATATATAAATTTGAACATAAAAAAAAAACAAAAGTAAGTCACCGAGTGGGATTCGAACCCGTAACACTCTTTCTAGCGGTCAGCATCCTTAACTACTGAGCTAAGCCGATGGCGGCCCGCGCGCCGAAATTAGCGACCATATTTTGCGTGGAAAGAAAAACGCATGAAAACTCGAAAACACGCGTTTTCCCAAACATAAAACTAATATAGATCGATAGTTTACCCCCGAAAACCCCCATATACAAGTTTTCAGCGAAATCGTTAGAGCCGTTTTCGAGATCACAGAAATTTATAAATAAATATATATATATACATACATACATACATACAAGAATTGCTCGTTTAAAGGTATAAGATGGGTAAACTGAATTACTAGCATGATAATCATAGTAGATTCCATGGAAATGTAAGCGACATTACTGTTTTTTTATTTAAGCATGTGAAGTATATATTACATACATGACTGATTGATTACATATACATTAATATTACATGTACATTTATGTTACAGAACATATTTACCGTATTTACTTTACATCTTACGGCTAAATTTATCTTCTAAAAGTGAGAGGTTGTCTTGACGATTTTTACTCGTATTTGTCAACATTGTTTATATCTTTTATTTTTATATGCAGGTACACAGTAGGTACACATAAAAACAAGAAAAAAAATAATTAACAAGCGTCACCTTGCCGAAAAAAAAATGTACACCCGCAGTTCTAACCTTAGAATGGCGGGTGTATATACTTAATTATATATCTTTTTATCAGAAAAGGTATACTGAATTTCATTAAAGGTATAGTAAGGTACACTGCAGGTACACATACAAATAAAAACAATCATGTGAAATATGCATCTCCTAATCGAAAAAAAAATGCACACCCGCAGTCCTAACTTTAGAATGGCGGGTGTACATATTTTACTTTATATCTTTTTATCAAAAGAAGTACACCGGATTTCATTAAGGGTACACAGAGGTACACTGCAGGTACTACCTTTATGTATAAAAGCAGTTCAATCCCGCGGTGTACACCCGTGGTCTTAACGCACATCTTTCCATGTGCGTTAAGACCACGGGTGTACACCACGGGATTGAACTGCTTTTATACATAAAGGTAGTACCTGCAGTGTACCTCTGTGTACCCTTAATGAAATCCGGTGTACTTCTTTTGATAAAAAGATATAAAGTAAAATATGTACACCCGCCATTCTAAAGTTAGGACTGCGGGTGTGCATTTTTTTTCGATTAGGAGATGCATATTTCACATGATTGTTTTTGTATGTATGTGTACCTGCAGTGTACCTTACTATACCTTTAATGAAATTCAGTATACCTTTACTGATAAAAAGATATATAATTAATTATATACACCCGCCATTCTAAGGTTAGAACTGCGGGTGTACATTTTTTTTTCGGCAAGGTGACGCTTGTTAATTATTATTTTTCTTGTTTTTATGTGTACCTACTGTGTACCTGCATATAAAAATAAAAGATATAAACAATGTTGACAAATACGAGTAAAAAACGTCAAGACAACCTCTCACTTTTAGAAGATAAATTTAGCCGTAAGATGTAAAGTAAATACGGTAAATATGTTCTGTAACATAAATGTACATGTAATATTAATGTATATGTAATCAATCAGTCATGTATGTAATATATACTTCACATGCTTAAATAAAAAAACAGTAATGTCGCTTACATTTCCATGGAATCTACTATGATTATCATGCTAGTAATTCAGTTTACCCATCTTATACCTTTAAACGAGCAATTCTTGTATGTATGTATGTATGTATATATATATATTTATTTATAAATTTCTGTGATCTCGAAAACGGCTCTAACGATTTCGCTGAAAACTTGTATATGGGGGTTTTCGGGGGTAAACTATCGATCTATATTAGTTTTATGTTTGGGAAAACGCGTGTTTTCGAGTTTTCATGCGTTTTTCTTTCCACGCAAAATATGGTCGCTAATTTCGGCGCGCGGGCCGCCATCGGCTTAGCTCAGTAGTTAAGGATGCTGACCGCTAGAAAGAGTGTTACGGGTTCGAATCCCACTCGGTGACTTACTTTTGTTTTTTTTTTATGTTCAAATTTATATATAATTTTTTATTTTGTACTGTTTTTAGACAAGTTTAAAAAAAATAGTTAATGTTTGAGATGTAACCGACCGAGCAAAGCTCGGTCACCCAGGTACTAAATATTATGGCAAAAGTGTTGTTAACCGATTTCAAGTAAATTAAGATTTTAACTACGTATATAATATTTACGAAGTAAAAAAACAGATATATGTTTGTCTACTAGAAATAAGCAAATTACCAAAATCTGTTTTTTACGTAAGACCGACCCATATTTGTGTCTTAGATCAAAACTCGGTAACTACTGAACCGATTGCATTTTCTTTGTTGGTTGTGTAAATCTTCTAATCCCATCGTCAGTGCAAATTTCCCCAAACACGGTTAAATAGGTACTTCAAATATATGCACCAATGAAATATATTGAACTTTGTTATTTTTTTTTAAAAATCCCGTAAACCAAACAGAATATTAATTTTTTTTTGTAGTAGTAGGTAATGATAAGGAAGAAGTTCAAATAAAAAAGAAATGATGTAGTGTTATGAGCTACATTTAAATTTAGAACAAGATAAGAAGTAAACATATAGATTCCATGGGAATGTAAGCGACATTACTGTTTTTAGGGTTCCGTAGTAAACAAGGAACTCTTATAGTTTCGCCATGTCTGTCTGTCTGTCTGTCTGTCCACGGTCCTACAGAGAAACTATAAGTACTAGAAAGCTGTAATTTGGCATGGATATGTGTATTAATTATGG
The DNA here is from genome assembly GCA_963555685.1 of Acrobasis consociella. Lineage (NCBI taxonomy): Eukaryota > Metazoa > Arthropoda > Insecta > Lepidoptera > Pyralidae > Acrobasis > Acrobasis consociella. The sequence continues at coordinate 8,652,234 of OY743127.1, forward strand.
CGAAAAAGTCGTAAAATAAAAAATGGAAAAAAAATTTTTTCAGTGTAGCTGCCATACAAGTAAAGACGTAGTCAATATTTTTTTTCTCGACAAACACTTTAAGTGGGGTACGTTAAATAGATCTTTCAAAAATATTGTTAGCTTGTGAACACCATTTTTCGATTTTGGGATCCGTTTCTGAAATATTTGGGTTTAAAGTTCAAATTTTTGTTCGAGTCAAGTGTCCCCCCACCTCTATCTGCTAAACGGTTATATATGACCACGTGAAAAAAATCACAATTATAGCATATATAATGTTGTTTGAAGGAAAACTATCAGAGCCAAGTAGGGTATACAAATTAAAAAGTTATAGGCGATCAACTTATAAAATGTACTTGAAAAAAGACATTTTCATACAAATTCAATAGATATTAGTTTTTAGACGTTTTTAGTGGCAAGAACTCAAAGTTGGCATTCGCAACTGCGGAACCCTACACTGCGCGTGGCCCGACACGCACTTGCCCAATTATTTTTATTAAAACATGTGAAGTATATAATACATACACGACTGATTGATTACATAAGTAATATTACAGAACAAATTTACCGTATTTACTTTACATACATACAAACATACATACTATCACGTCTTTATCCCTTACGGGGAGACGGGGTCTTGCGACTCTATGCAGAGCCCAGGGCCGCAAGACCCAAAAGCCACTTTTAGCGTCATGGTGGGCGAGAAGATGGGAAAGCAATCAATACAGTGTGGGTTGCTAGCCGCATCGCCTGTTAACATGATTTGCATTTTCGCCCATTCCCTGGATCGGCTCTTACGATATGCGCGGGAAGAAAAGCAGCTGATGTACCAGCTGTCTTAGTTTTTTCTTTTCTCGCAGACAGCATGGAAGTCTTTAAGGACTTTACATCTACAACAAAATTTATCTTCTAGAAGTGAGAGGTTGTCTTGACGTTTTTTACTCGTATTTGTCAACATTGTTTATATCTTTTATTTTTATATGCAGGTACACAGTAGGTACACATAAAAACAAGAAAAATAATAATTAACAAGCGTCACCTTGCCGAAAAAAAAATGTACACCCGCAGTTCTAACCTTAGAATGGCGGGTGTATATAATTAATTATATATCTTTTTATCAGTAAAGGTATACTGAATTTCATTAAAGGTATAGTAAGGTACACTGCAGGTACACATACATACAAAAACAATCATGTGAAATCTGCATCTCCTAATCGAAAAAAAATGCACACCCGCAGTCCTAACTTTAGAATGGCGGGTGTACATATTTTACTTTATATCTTTTTATCAAAAGAAGTACACCGGATTTCATTAAGGGTACACTGAGGTACACTGCAGGTACTACCTTTATGTATAAAAGCAGTTCAATCCCGTGGTGTACACCCGTGGTCTTAACGCACATCTCTTTCCGGCCGTTCTACTCCAAAGTCGCTGTGTCGCTACCAGCGCGGCGGCGGCGCGGCGAACCAAACGTAAGTAGGTACGCGCCGAAGACAAATATCTAGATCATGGTATAATAAAATAAGGTATTCTCTTTCCGAGAACGAACTTGACTACGTCACGAAAGTGTTGCCACTGATTGTTCTTTTCAGTAAATTTAAGGACTTTCTCAATTAGTTCATGAATATTAAATAAAATGTTAAGTAACTTAGCTATTAAGAATCTCGCGATTCTCGCGTCATTCATCAATTCAAAATTTTATAAATTGATAAAATGGATTATTAATTTGAAATTGGTATATAAAGTTCAAAAATGCATTACGCTCGGGTAATTCAATTTCACACAGAGGCAACATATTACACTGATGACGTAGTCAAGTTCTTCCTACGTCATCAGCTGTCACGGAAAGAGAATACCTTATTTTATTATACCATGATCTAGATGGCTTAATTTACACACATGCATAGGTAGCTAATGTGTATGAATAGGCTTTTGCGCCTGTGTTTGTGTGCATGAACGTCCTTCATGGACACACCACACACGTAACAAATGCTCACATAAAGCTAGAGCTGAGACCGAGGCTGTGGCCAATTAGAATGTATCAATATTTTTATTTGTTCCTGTGATGTCACGAAGGTCACGACAACAAACCCTATTGGCTAATTGTAGTATTAACCAATAGGGTTTCTTATCGTGTTATGCTTCCAAATTAGAAACGCGTAATTCATATCGAAGATTGTATTGATATGTGTTACACATTTTTTTGCCGGATTATATTTCGTTCGGTGATTTGTTTGTTTACAAATGCATAGGTATGAAAGTTTTATTTAAAACTTAATAAATTGGTGCAAAGTTTTACTTGTGAATGTTGTATAACAAATTGATTGCTTGTTCAAACTGAATAGTGATTGTTTATTATCAAAACCAATAAGTATTTACAAATGGCCACTGATTTTGGAGGACGTAAAATCGCGTAAGTTGTATTGTAGTCTACCCAAACAAAAATCTCTATGCACGCCCCTGCGCACAGTGTGTTTTATGTTTGGGAAAACGCGTGTTTTTGAGTTTTTATGCGTTTTTCTTTCCACGCAGAATATGGTCGCTAATTTCGTCGCGCCGACCGCCTTAATTTTAGCTCAGTGGTTAAGGATACCGACCGCTAGAAAAAGTGTTACGGGTTCGAATCCCACTCGGTGACTAACTTTTTTTTATGTTTAAGTTTATATATAATTTTTTATTTTGCATTGTTTTTAGACAAGTTTAAAAAAATTAGTTAATGTTTGAGATGTAACCGAGCAAAGCTCGGTCGCCCAGGTTCTATTTACATATATCTGCAGCAATGAAATAAAGTTACTTACTTGACAAATCGCGCCATCGTCAACCGTGCCATAGAATTGATCGTAGTTGACATCCGCTGAAAATTCTTTAAATGTTCCGTTTTCATTTATATTCCCCGTATTTAGGAAACACATGCTGTAACCTGGATAGTATGCTTTAAAATTTTTGCTTGGCAGATAAGCCTCGCACATGAATCTGGATAGTAGTCTTCCAGACATGTAGTTTAGTTGATTTGAATTCAAATCCGACGCAAGAGAATCCGGTGGATTCGTCTGGGGGTAATAGAACCAGTAATTATTAAGGGGCTACCTAAATTGTCCGGGCTCCAATGCTTTTCACATTTGAAAAAAAACATTTGAAAGGAAACGGAGATATCATTTAAAATTGTATCTTGATCAAGGCGTAGGTTCGAAATATTTTTTGAACTATACTGTTTATAGTTATCTACACTAATATTATAAAGAGGAAAGATTTGTTTGTTTGTTTGTTTGTTTGTTTGATTGTATTGAATAGGCTCCGAAACTACTGGATCGATTTTAAAAATTCTTTCACTGTTGGATAGATATGTTATCCCTGAGTGACATAGGCTATGTATGTACCACGGGCGAAGCCGGGATGGACTGCTAGTAGAGTATATAGTAGAGTAGAGTATATATAGGTAAAGAGAAAACGCAAAGCTTTTCTACCCACATTTGCTAAAAGTGGCCGTTTTTGGCAAATGTGCGTCGAGAAGCTTCACGTTCTGACTTTAAACTACAAACAGTAGTTCATAGTTCGTAGTTCGTTTGTGCTGTCTATGAGTAAAGATTTCAGACATCTCTGCTTTCTGTATGTAGTCATATCGTGCAAGCGTGTTTCTGTTTGTTTTTCCACACTCCATCATATCACATCACATCTCATCACATCGATAAAGAAATGACAAAAAATTACGAACAATATTATAGAGGTAAGTAACATAAAAACTTTATTTGTGTATAGTATACTTATACAACGTGGAAGGGAAATACCCGTAACAAATCGAACCACGGGCAATTATACTAAATCACTATAGTGTAACCAAATTAAAATAACCGTCAAAAACTAAAATATACGAAAGTCAGCAGTCCGGGTGCAGCCACCCGGGCAATTTGTATGGGAATGTCGATTTTTTTTTTTGTTTTTTTGAATTGAAAATAAAAGTGAATTGTTATTTAATTATCATTATACAACAGTGATCTAGTATAGCGCGTGGTTCGATTTATTACTGGAATGTCCCTTCCACGTTGTATAGGCAACAAAGATGTTTGTATATTATTTACTTCAAACACACTCTCTCACTCACCCAACTGAGACCATAACCTTGAGTGTGTCCATAGCCTAGTGCCACGACGTCCAAGACCTGATTTTCGAAAAATTTGTTATAATTGATCTCGATGACCGCCGGAGGATAGTCACAATGAAATATTATGAATTCACGATTGTTGTCTACTCCGTATGGCCGGTCCACTTTGCCCAGGATTATGTCCATCCTGAACCATTTACCGTCGACACCGTAGTTCCCAAAGTCATAATCTGAAATAAACGGGAACACAATATCAGTTTTTAACTGATTTTAAAGAAAAGGAATTTATATAATTATTGTCTTTTTTAGGGTTCTGAACCTAAAGGGTAAAAACGAAAGATAAATTGCTAAGACCCCGCCGTTCGTCTGTCCGTCTGTCCATCTGTCTGTCACCAGGCTTTTATTTTCAGTTCAATTCTTACAGATGATGTAGGTATTTATGTTGCCGCTATCATAATAAAGTTAATTGTACCTGGGCGACCGAGCTTTGCTCGGTTACATCACAAACATTAACTACATTTTTTAAACTTAACTAAAAACAATAAAAATTAAAAAATTATGTATAAACTTGAACATAAAAAAATACAAAAGTAAGTCTACGAGTGGGATTCGAACCCGTAACACTCTTTCTAGCGGTCTGTATCCTTAACCGCTGAGCTAAAAACATGGCGGTCGGCGCGGAGAAATAAGCGACCATATTCTGCGTGGAAAGAAAAACGCATGAAAACTCGAAAACACGCGTTTTCCCAAACATAAGACTAATCTAGATCGATTTTTTACCCCCGAAAACCCCCATATACAAATTTTCAGCGAAATCGTTAGAGCCGTTTTCGAGATCACAGAAATTTATAAATAAATATATATATATATATATATTTATATATATATATATATACACATAGCGCGACGAACCGATGGCCGATGGGGCAAAAAGGTTCTTGAATGGCGACCGCGTACTGGCAAGCGAAGCGTAGTCCACCCTCCTACAAGGTGGTCAGATGACCTGACCAGGGTCGCTGGAAAGCGCTGGATGCAGGCCGCTCTTGATCGGTCATTTTGGAAATCTTTGGGAGAGGCCTATGTCCAGCAGTGGACGTTATGCGGCTGAAATGATGATATATATATACATACATATATACAAGAGTTGCTCGTTTAAAGGTATAAGATTTAAATGGGATTACCATTAATGGTACGGAACCCTTTGTCCGCGAGTCCGACTCGCACGTGGCCGTTTTTTATGTATGTGCCTGGGCCAATTTGGGAAATTCTTTTTTTTTATTAAAAAGGCATATTTGTCATGTGGTCGCTTGTGTAGTCTGGTCAATGGATTGGTTGGTTTTTAGTTTAAAAAATATCTCATGTGCTATTAAGATAACTTATCAAAACTAAAAAAACTACTTTATTATTTTTTACATTCGTTCAGGTGTCTTCGCGTAATCGGGGAACAAACACAAAAAATATATCCATTCATCATCAGATCTTTTTGTCAACACTGCAGAAGCTCGAACCTCTCTGTACTACTAGACCCATACTTGTCCAGAGCAACCAGAGGACTCTCCCGGCTGGCCAGACGGGTTGGAGAGGTCTTATGTCGCCACAGTCAGACATTACCGACAAACTTCACCACTATTTTAACCCCCGGCAAAAGGAGGGGTGTTATAGTTTGACGCTAATGTCTGTCTGTCTGTCTGTCTGTCTGTGGTACTATGTAACGCAACTACCGATACAATTTCGGTAGTTCCGCTACTCATCCAAGATGGTGTTCTTGACAATCGGGGTTTTTTGATTAAGGCTCCTCCTTGCGCTAGCGACCTTGAAAACACAAAAAAATTAATTTCTCTTTCTGTAAGTGAGATTATTAGAAACCCTCGTACAACTTTTTAGCTAGTATCCTGAAGTTTCATTAGAACCTCGAAAGTCATTGAAATACTATCCGGTTTGGAAACCTTTACAAAAAGAGTCTAAAATGGCCGTTTTTAGTATTTTTTGCAAAGGAAAATTCAGGGTATTTTATTTCAATGATTTTCGAGGTTCTAATGAAACTTAAGGATACTAGCTAAAAAGTTGTACGAGGGTTTCTGATAATCTCACTTACAGAAAGAGAAATTAATTTTTTTGTGTTTTCAAGGTCGTTAGCGCGGGGAGGACCCTTAACTAGCAAATTAACTTGTTAAAAACAAGGAAGCATATTTATATTAATTAATACAACAGTAATTAAACTAACAGTTAATAAGGTTTACTCAGGTACACGTGTCGTGTGGTTTCCGGCAGAATAGAATAGGACCACTCCAAGTCTTCCCGTGGATGTCGTAGAAGGTGACTTACGAAATACAAGCTAAAAAAAGCTTACAAACATCAATAGACCTGTCTGGCCAGCGTGAAGAGTGTAGGCCAAATCCTCTGGCTGCTCTTACCAAATATTCTATTAGTACAGAGAGGGTCGTGCTCCTGCAGTGACAACATTTTTTATTCAATGTAGGATAAATTTATCTCTTATTGAAGGTCATTTTTTTGAATATTATTTAAGTGCAAAAGCTAAAAACTACTAGCTTTTCGGAACGACCACTGCTGGGAAGATTACGCCGAAAGAAACCCAGTTTAGTATTGGTCCCTATCCAGCCTGATGGGCTATGTTAGGTACAATTACAATATTAATCTGTAATAGATGCACTTACTTTTCGGTGCGCAGTGCTTTACAATTTTTCTTCTGGTGTCATTTATACAAGGGTTTGAATACGTCATGCGCAGAGGCATATATGTGTTTATCCCGGCGATGGCGTAGACGTGGCCTACGTTGTAAATGCACGCCGCTGCAGTGAGGATGTACCACGGATGCACTATGCTCCCGCCACATGTCCATTCGGGGTAGTAAGGGGTCGCGGATTCTTCAGCTTGCAACAGATATACCTACAGAAGGGAAGGTTTCTGAAGGGTCGTTCGTAGGAGACAGACATGACTGACACTTGTTGAAATGTAATAATATTTATGTAATATATAAGTATTACATTAAGAACAGAATCTACGATCCCGCGTAATATGTGTCCACTCAACACCACAAGGCGAGAACGGGGGAGAGGTGCGGGGACGGGGGACGGGACGCATAATATTGCGCGGGACCTTAGGCAATTTCGTTCTGTGTGTAATACTCATATTAATTCTGTCATAATTAGGGCTTGTAGAACCGGATTCGGTTCTTGGTTTTTTTGCAACCAGGACAAAAACCGGATCGGAGCCAGGAATTCCGGTTCTTGAATATTTTTTTTTATTCTTCTCATTCCGTTTTTCCTTTAAATTAAACAGACCTTCAGATTTTACACAAGCAAGAGTCTGTGAAACACTTTTTGAATAGGATATATACACAAAAAATAATATGAATTATATATTATATAGAATTATAGTCAGTCCTAAAAACTTATGCAAGGTTTTGAAATACTTTACAGAAACAAATAATTGAAATAAAAATTACAGTCAGTCTTACTTAAAACATACAAACTAATTTAAATATCTGCGCATAACCGATCAATAAAATTAAACTTTTTGATATTCTTAAATTTTAACGTAATTACCTATGCGAAATCAGGTCAGAAACTTGAATTAAATAAAATTTACTCGTATACAAATTATAAGATTTTTTGTGGCTTTTGCAAAGCTCTAGTGGTAATATAACAACTTGTATGTTATTTCCCTTTATTGTAAGTTATGCTGACAGTGCGCCTTATGCTCCCGGTCCGATGTGGAATATAATTTTATACAATAAAAGGTTGCATCTCTTAAATCTAATGACCCCAAACGTAGGTACGTCAAATCTTGTACGATTTGACATACATTGTAACTTTTATTTCAATATACATAAAGCCCTTCTTTTCTTCTATCCTAAGACTAAACTTATTAAGAATCATAAGTTATTCCATTTAACATAACTGTGAACAAATGGGAATCAAAAAACGAACATCCCTATTTGTCACTTTTGGGGACAAATGGAAATTATAATGGAAATCTGTGTCATTCGTCCCCAGTAGGGACGTCCCCACTGATGACAAATGGGATACACCTAAATCTTGGTGCGAGTAGGTGTCACTAATTGAATAAACTTTGCGGAAGGCAGTTGCAATAAAAACACTGATTTTAGGAAGATGAAATGAAGGAAGAAAAGAATAAAAATAAAGGATATTATGAAATGAAGAAATAAGATTTTAAAGATAATAGATGTAAGTAAAATTACAATATTGGAACACAAAATTGTACCAGCTTTCTCCGACAGTTGTTTCTCCTTTGGACTGATTAAGTATATGTGAAACATTCTGCCGGTGAACTGTCCATAGGAGAAAGATTCTGACTGCCAACTACTCAAAAACGAATCGTCCTGTTGGTGATCACTGATCAGTCCAAAGGAGGAACAACTGCCGAAGAAAGTTGGTACAATCGGAACACAAACCTAGCGGAGGTATACATAGTAAGGTGCACAAGCGATCGAACCGAGTGCAGTAGGCAGAGTTTTAATTATACAAAGTGGAAGGGACACACCCTTAATAAATCTTACTACGGGCTATACAGGCTATATACTAGACCAGTGGTTCCCAAACTTATTTTGTCTACTGCCCACTTTAAGAATAAATATTTTTTTAGCGCCCCCATTTTTTCACCTATTTAAAAACCACTATAACTTCAAATTAAATTAATTAATTATTGTGACCTATATATGTATATTAACGGAGAATTCTAAACGAAACTTTTACTATAACCCGCAACTTGAAACCTGAGCGCAGTAGGTAACATACAACGGCGCTTAGGTCTCAAGTTAACTCTTACGGGCTCCACCTGCCAATAAGAATGATTATTGAAACGCAACTTTATAGTATTAAAACAGAGTATCTTTTATTAAAAATATAACTAAAATAATCAATCCTTATATAAAAACTAATGTGAAGGATGAATCTAATGCTGTTTAATAAGTTTGTTGATATCAGGTTCCAATTTACTCAAGAACAGTCGCAAGTCGCCACGTTCGGTAACAAGCAAACGATTTCTCTTTTTAGTAAGCAGTGTTGTCACAGCACTAAATCCACGTTCACACAAATATGACGATGGGAATGCTATCAAGAATCGGAGTCGGGACTACGCGGAGAGAAATATAGAACCGAGTTTGAGCAATCTTTTAATTCATATTAGTTGATGTTCACAAGTTGTTGTTGAGAGTCGAGAGCTCTTGCAGTCGTTGTTTAAGAGGCCTCCTAGCTAAATAAAGCTCCTAGCAAAAAAAAAAACTGGGTCTCTTACCGCCCCCCTTGAGACCTGCAGCGCCCACAAGGGGGCGTTATCGCCCACTTTGGGAAAGACTGTACTAGACCACTATATAGTTTAATGAAAATTTCGGCTTTTCCATAAAAAAGTGTGCAGCTGCAGCCGCAGTACGAGCAATTTGTATGGGAATCTCGATCTTTTTTTATACTTTTATTTTATTATAATATAATGATCTAGTATAGCCTGTGGTTCGATTTACTACGGCTACGTCCCTTCCACGTTGTATTTTGGCAGAGTGTTTGACAAGTCAAACAAAGCAAGCATTACTTACCATATATCTTTTTCTAGCCTTAACAGCTTTGCCCTTATAAATGCTACTGGTACCTAAAAAGTTACAACGATCTAACTGTAGACCGGCGATGCTCGCGTGGTCAAAGAGTAGTTCGTAATTTAACAATCCTGCAGAAATCTTTATATTTTTCCATGTCAGCCTGGTAATAACAATCTACCTACTTGTCGAATATCATCCCACTTCGTTCAATCGTTTTGGCTTGAAAGCGGATCTAACACTATGGGTAACATAGAATACCTATGTACGTATACACCTAGGCTTTAAGGTTGAGCTAGTCGCAGACTCGAACTCACAGGTGGGCGTGGCCTAAAAGCATGTTGTTTCATCTAACATTGTGGCGGGCGAAAGCAGTGTGGTGAAACGGAGCGACAAAGTAAGTAAATCGAGCGGTAAAAAAATACATAAAGTCATTTCGGAAAGGGGGTTTTAAGCAAAAACTACTGCCTTAATCAATTACAAATAAATTTTATATTAATCTTCGATAATTAAGCTGTATCGGTGCAGTCTTTGTTTTGGAGATTTTAGCACTCCTTATTGGCACGTGGCGCGTATTGTACTTTTATAATTAATTTCAATCTATATACATATAATAAAATAAATAAATATATATGTCGCAGTTGGTATTTATAATCCGCTGTTATTCAAAAACTCTAGCTGTTTGGCATTACAGCTCGGTTTTGTAATACAGCTGAAAATCGTTTAGCTAGATCATCCAATGTGTTACGTTTAACAAATTAGCTAACGTAAGATTGTAGATCGATTAGTTCGGAATTTGCCACTTAGGGCTAGTGAAGTGGCAGTGTCATAACAACAAATATGGCCTCCTATAAAGAAAATTCTTCGCCGCGTTCTGGGACTAAGCTGCTTTCATCGAGAGACATCGGGGGCATCGTTTGTGATTTCGGAATGCAAAAAATTGAAAACAATAAATCAGACCTTTAGCTTGGTTCCCATATTGTTATTTCGACGCCCGCCTTCCGGCAAGATGTAATATTCACGTGGATCTTGCTACGCCATTGAGTTGTCGGGTTTACAAAATTTCAATATCCAATTGCATCGAACTGATTATCATTCTTCATTGGTGTTTTATAATGTTTGAGACTGAATTATTTAGTAAGGTGTTGAATTGAGGTTTTATTTCCATCCCACGAGTAATATAAAAATAATAAAGTACAACTATTGTCCCCTATTATATTATTTAGTTTGGTAACATAGTTTTATTCAATAATGGTAACCTTATATGTTATCTCAACGCTAGCTGTTTTGTTAAACGCAATGACGTAACTCATTGACAATCGAGCTGAACTATTTTCAGCTGTTTTACAAAACCGAGCTGTAATGCCCAACAGCTAGAAATTTGAATAACAACGGAACAATTCAATTGCGACATATATATAGGGACAAATTACACTAATCGAGCTAGCCCCGAACTAAGTTCGAGACTTGTGTTATAGGAAACTAACTCAACGATACTATATTTTATAACTAATACATATATAGATAAACATCCAAGACCCAGGACAATTAATTTGATAAAGGCCATTTTTCAACTTGTACTGACCGGAGATCGAACCCGGAGCCACTGGGTGGCGGACTAGCATGGTGACCACTAGGTACGCCACGGAGGTAGTAATAAAACAGTGTTTGTACATTGAATATATTTTTAAAAAAAGTTGGCTCGATAGAGCAAGAATTAAAAAAACTTGTCTGTCTGTTTGTCTGTTTGTACAAGCTACTCTCCGAAAATACTGGATGGATTCAAATGAAACTTTTATACATATAGCTGTTAAGCCTGGACAACATATAGGGTATAATAGATTTTGGAAAATAGAACACCTGATGCAAAATCATTAATGGTCTATGAAATATAAAAATGACGCCTTAGCAAAAGTTGTTCAGCCTAATGAGCATTTTCCAGTGTCATAATGTCCACGCGAACGAAGTCGCGGGCTTCGACTAATAATAAATAAGTATATAGGAACAAATCACACTGATTGAGCTAGCCCCAAAAAAAGTTTAAGACTTGTGTTATGGGATACTAACTCAACGATACTATATACAAATATAGATAAACATCCAAGACCCAGGACAATTTGAAAAAGGCCATTTACCATCTTGCCCTGACCGGGGATCAAATCATCCTCTAATTATTACCTATTAGGCACTTAAGTCTTGTACTTATGTAATTTCTTTATATTCTAGAGTACTTACTGCTTAAAACCGCAAAAATTACTAAAAACAACTTAAAGCAATACATTATTATTTTTTAATGAAATTATATTTATTTAAGTTTATAAGTAAAATCCTGTCTTATTCTTAGCTAAGACAAGACATTCTTGCATGCAAAAAAACTATACTCCCGCGAAAATAAGAATTAATCACGTGCTTTCACTTAATCTAATGTCATTCGGCCGTGAAATTCAACTTTTATCACACACCTGTGAAACTTGATACAAAGCAATATCGACAAACAACCATAATTTATTTTATTTATTATGGAAATCTAACAGCCATTTCTTATCTATTTAAACAATAACAACAAATAGTTATAAAACTTAGCCAATAATAAGTTTTCACATATAGAAAAAATATAGCAATTAAACCAATTTGATGAAACAATATATAATGTAATAAACGAGACCAACAATTATACATATAAGTGTTTTGAAAAAGAAAGAAAGAATGAAAGAAAGGAAGAAATATTTTTCTTTATTTTTTTAATGTAATAAATAAAACCAACAACTTTTATTTTTATTTTATTTTTAAAGGTACGCTTACAGTAATTACATATTATAACATTATTGGATAAATAAATCAATCGAATAGGTATACAATTCCATATGTAAACACCAATTAAAAGCATACACAGCATTTTCTTACACATTCGCTGCCGTAAATAGTATAGTATATAAAGCATAAAAAAGGAATGAATATAGATTACTAAGGTTGAAAGTTATTTGTTATTCTGAGGAGAGTTTGTATTCAAAAAAGTGATGATATTAATTACAAACCAAAGTGCTTAAAGTGAAAAATATCAATTTCAGGTAGTTTGGTATTTATTTCATTGTAAACAGTACAAATTCTGGAGACAGGATGATGGAGGCCTAAGTTGGTTCTGAAAGATGGTACTGAAAAGGTCTTAGTTATGGATTTACGGGGAATATTATATGGAACAGTAAGAAGAATAGAGTTAGTGAGGTCGATACAGTCAATTTTATTGTAAAGAAGTTTGTGGAAGAAAGTAAGGTCTAAGATGGTGCGACGGACTTTAAGACTAGTCATTTTAAAATAAGACAAACGTTGTTCGTAGGGTTAACTGGGAGCAATATCACGTGTTTTGTAAGCGAGGTACCTGGTAAATACTCGTTGAATGCCTTCAATTATCTGTGAAGACGCTGTGTTAACACGTAGAACGCCAGACTTAAAACCATGTTTAGCCCAGTGGGCCGCGGCAGACACCATGTGACCGCATCATATCGGGTCCAGGGCGCCGCGGCGAACACCGTGTGTCCGCGTACCCTCGATGACTTTAAATGCCTCTACACGGCCGGCAGACAGCGTTTCGATTCTTTTTACAAAGGGAAGTGATCCGCGCGGCCCCACAGTACAATCTGGTCACTTGGCACAAAAAAATTTGAAAGGACTTAGAATTTATGGGCTTTTCAACAAGACGTGTCCAAAAAATGTTTTGAGCACATTACAATAAATGTTTGATTTTCAATTTAGTGAGGTTACAGTTAGGTAAACATATTTTTTGCCTTTATATTGCACTAGAAAGTCATAAGAATTATAATAGTTATCAGTCAAGCACGTATCCAATAAGTAATCCGGGTTCCGTAGGTAATAATTAACGTAAGAAGTTACCTTTTCGTGAATAATACTACGGTTTACCAATATTTCGACTTATTTTGTAAAAGTAAATATGAAACACCTACTGCGACAGACGGAGGGTTAATGTTTTTCGAATGAATGTGTATGTATGTATGTAAGTACTTACAAAGGGAGCAAGAGCAAAAGTCATTGCGACACGACATCCGCTCCTTTTAATACTAAATGTATTAAGGAGACGATAAAGTAGAACAAAGGCTCCAAAATGTTTGCAAGAGCTATGTCGGTTGGGCAAAGTCGACTGATGAAGCTGAAGACGGAGGATGGCGGCGCTACGTCCTCCGTCTGGCGTAGATTGAGGGGTTATATGGACAGCTCTATACCTCAGTTTCACAACCCAATAAACAAATCGCTAAAGACCCAAGAGCCAAGCTAACCCGATACTATACCGAAGATATCCCGGACATCAGCCTGTACGAGATTAGGTTGGCCCTCAAACAGCTTATAAACAACAAGGCTCCGGGCGAGGATGGAATTACAGCAGAGCTTCTGAAAGCGGGCGGAACGCCGGTACTGAAAGTCCTTCTGAGGCTCTTTAATTCCGTTCTACTCGAGGGCGTAACGCCGGAAGCTTTGAGCAGGGGCGTGGTGGTCCTGTTCTTCAAAAAGGGAGATAACACCCTATTGAAGAACTATAGCCTATCACCCTTCTGAGTCATGTATATAATTTGTTTTCGAAGGTCATCACAAATCGTCTCGCGAACAGGTTCGATGCCTTCCAGCCTACCGAACAAGCCGCTTTCCGTAAAGGTTTTAGTACCTTGGACCACATTCATACGCTGCGGCAGGTTATAGAGAAGACGAGGGAGTATAACCGGCCGTTATGCTTGGGGTTCATGGACTATGAAAAAGCCTTCGATTAGATCGAAATATGGGCCGTGCTTCAGTCCCTTCAGCGAAGTCGTATTGACTATCGGTATATCGAAGTGTTGAAATGCTTATACAGTAATGCCACTATGTCACTCCGAGTACAGGAGCAGTGCACGAGGGCAATTCCATTGCATAGAGGTGTAAGACAGGGAGACGTTATATCTCCGAAGCTGTTCACCGTTGCACTGGAAGATGTCTTCAAGCTTCTGGAACGGGAAGGATTTGGCATCAACATCAATGGCGAGTATATCACTCACCTTCGATTTGCCGACGATATTGTTGTCATGGCGGAGTAACTCCAAAGGAACCCTAATTTTCAATAACACCACGACCTTCTCCTATGCAAACGCAAAGGCAAATGAACGAGTGAAGCGCGTCCCGCTCGCTGGGGCTCGCAGGTGAGGGCGGTGCGGCATAGTGCAGGGGGAGCCGACAGTAGGACCCGCGCGGCGCCCGCGCAAGGAAATACGGTTGGACGTTCTAGCAGGCCGTGACGGACACTGGTGTCTGCCATTTAACATCTCAGAAAATAATGCATAACGTCTCTGTTCTATAAGTTGCCCATTATTTTTAGGTTATTTCTTATCGATATTTTCAAAAAAAATCCCTATCAATTTTTGGACGTTTTTTATTTTTTGGTACGGCCCCAGGGGAAAGTATGCTGTCGACCACATGGTGTCCGACATGGCGTTCAACGTGTTAACTGGATTCCAGGCAACAGATGCAAACTCCAAACGACTACGAACTAAACTAAGGTACTGCCGGGTGACAAGGCCCACAGTTTTGCAAGGCCCAAGCGCAGAAAACCATTTAAAATACATTTGACTCGCGCCAACTTCATGGTACGTGTGAAACAGACCAATAGGAACGCAAGAATGCAGCAGCCGGCAGCGCGTGGCCACCATTTCGCCAGTGACGTCCAGTTGTTCGCTGACTTTGGTCACGGCCACTCATTTAGCTAATTATTGCTCTCACAAAATGTTAGTTTTCACTTGTTTATACTACGATTTGTGAGTAAATTTTTGTAAAGTGCGTTTATTTGATCATTATTCTTTTGATATTAACATAGCCATGTGCTATTATATATGTATTTATTTCTAAAATGATCAATGTGTGTTGCGAGGCCCACGCGTTTAGGAAGGCCCAACAAAATTGTAGCTTGGGGCCTTACAAAACTCGACTGGGCCTTCCAGCCCTACTGCAGTCTAACAAGGCCCCTTAATGTTGTTATAATATGAGTGATAAATTAAAAAAAAATGTTTTTATTGATGTACAGTGCTTACTTATAGATACACACAACTTATAGATACATTTATGTTTTTTATTTATTTGTTCTTAGATCATTAAATGCCTTCCCCGAAGAAGAAGCGGGGGAGTTGGTGTGAAGGAAATTTAAAATCTGCTATTGAAGCAGTTCAAACAAATTGTCTAACTCAACGCGCTGCAGCTAAAAAATACTACATTCCCAGACGAACTTTAAGAAATGATTTAAAATCACGCGTTATTTCAAAAGTAATAGGAAAACAGACTACCCTTAATAATACATACACACATAATATCACGCCTGTTTCCCACAGGGGTAGGCAGAGACTATGGAACTCCTCGTGCTACGATCCTGACTAACTTAATTAATATTAAAGAATAAACTAATTTGCAGGGCCTTGTTACACACAATAGGGGCCTTCTTAACCATATATGTGTGATAAGGCCCAATTTATGAAAATTATAAATCAAAAATCTTTGACTATAATTACTTAATTCTAGCAGGAATAACATTATTTTTAAGTAAAATACTAACATTTATACACTTAACACCTAAAAATTAAATATCTGGGCTGTTTTCTTACACTGTGTAAAAGAGTATTTTTCTAAAAAAATGTTAATAATTTTAGTAACTGATTGCTGTTATCAAGTTCATGAATATAACATTCTTCATTATTTATACTTTTTTGATGTCTTTAATACTTACTTTTGCGGAAAACGGCCTGAAAACGACAAGGGCCTTATTAACCAGACCATGTTCAGTAAAGCCCAAAATAGAGGTTTTTAAAATTGTTTAAAAAACGAACATATAGTCATCATAGCTTTAAAAACTACATTTATTTGGATTTTGAAATAATCTTAGCTTTTATTGTAAACCTCTTATTCCTTTAGGGTGGTAATATAAAGGTTTTATTTCAATTTGTAAAAAAGTGGGCCTTGTCACCCGGCAGTACCTTATTATAGAGAATTTTACGTGATTGATTTGTTTTAAATCCTTTTAATGTGCGTTTTACAAAGCCAAGCATTTTTGCACTCTGTTTTACAATGTTGTTTATATTTGAAGAAAATTTAAGTTTAGTATCCAATGTTACTCCGAGATCCCTAATTTCAGAAACATTCGATATATGTTCATCGTTTAGTGTGTAGGAACTTTTAATTACGTCAGATTTTTTATTAGACCTAAATATTGTCTAGGTCCTGTTGAAGTAGCTCTATATCATCGGCGCTTTTTATCGGACGGTATACATATATTTGTTTTGAAAAAGAAAGGTTACTTAAAAAAAATTTATTTAGTCTCCAATCGTGAGAAAAGAAAAAAACTAATGTAATAGGTATATACATAATGTAGCTTTAATTCAACATTCGTACACTGAGTGTATCGAAGGTCGTATGTCCGTAGACCCAGCGGGACCCTACGCCTGATTGAATAAACACCTATTTAGTCTGATTAGTATCCATTTCTACCTATCGATTTATATATGTTTAAATTTCTACCTCGGTAGATTCACTGTCAAAATAAAAAAATCTTCACCATACAGTCAGCGGGGCCCTTTGGCCGATTGAAGGGCAATTGATTTGTGAGATATATTTTTAATGAGCCTTTTATTTCTACCTACAGATTTATTTACTATTATATTGCTACCCTAAAAGATTTCCCCAAAAAACGGCGAAATTATTCCTTTACTTCCAGCGGGGCCCTTCGTGAATTGAAGGCGTACAGGCAAAAAAAATACATATTCGTGAAGCCTTTAATTTCTACCTTTCAAAAATTATATTGCTTTAATCAAGGAGAAAATAGTTTACGAGATATTTTAGAAATAAGTTTCAAACTAAGCGGGCAGTCAGCTTTGCTATTCAGTATCTACGCACAGCACGTTTGGGTACATTATCGTAACCACCAGAAAGTTTATATTACCTACAACTAAAATTCAGCATATAGGTAAATCAACGTAAATCAAAATACCGAAAGTACAAAATGCCAATATGTGAAATGGTGTGTACAAAAGGTGAAATATTGATTTTCAGATGGACGAAAAAATTGTTATTGTATAATTAAAGAATTTATATAAAAGATTACATACCAATTTAAATTTGTGGTTATTTATTTGAGTAGGTGCTTACAAAAAATCTGATTTGCCCCCTCTGGCCCAGAACCTGGGTACGCCCATGTCGACATGTATTCTAATCTAAACGAAGGGATATTTGTTCTAAAACCAAATTTTTCAAACTAATCAAATCTTCATTGATTATACTTTATTCATTTTGCATTATACTTTATTAATATGACATTATAAATAACTAGTAGTTCGCCACGAACTTAGACCTCGCGAATATTATTCTAAAATATAATACGTAAATTTACTGAATCAATTTTAATGTCCAGTGAAACTGTGATTTATGAAACAATCATCATCGTGGGTTCGAATTTCAGAATAATGTACATGAAGAAAACTACTATCTATATAACGGTGTAGTAAATTAGACTCTAAGCATTATACATTAAGGTTCGATTGCTACATGATGAATGACTTAAGAACCCGTTAGCCCAAATAAAAAAAGGCAAGTATGTTTCGCGCAATTCCCGTACGTAATTATTTAATAATGATGCAACGCATAATTAAAAGTGGTTAAAATAACTTTAGTTATTTTTGGCCAATTGAGGGTTTACCTAGTTGTGTAAATGTTACTCAGATATATCTTGTTTATTGGTTTTTCGTGTGTTAGTAGCCAACACTGGTGCCTGGTTTTTTAAGCTGCCTAAAGGCATCTGACATAATTTGACGACTGCCATACAATACAACGATAACAGCCGGGACCAACGGTTCACTTCTCTTCACTTCACTTCCCTCGAGAACAGATTTTCCGCAATTAGGCCCGAATTTGCCGGTCCCGTTTTGTGTGGGGAGCTGACGCCGGTCTCAGATCTCGAACCAGCCCAGCTCCTGCAGAAAGCCTAGAACGCCTGTAGGAGCCCTGCACGCTTCCGCCATGGTTCCCGGGTGTTCTAGAAACCTTCTTGGGGGACCAACGGTTTTACGGCACGTAGAAGCACGGAGGAGCTCATGATTTTTTTATGCCACTTGTGGTCACCCATCCAAGTAATGCCCACGCCCGGTATCGCATGTCATGCAAAAGTGTTAGTAATGTGCACTCCCGCCAGGCCATATGTACTTGTATCAATATGCGTGGTCACATATTAAGTACATATTATTATGCAAATGTCTCCTGAAATTCATCAATATCTAAGCTAGTTGTATTCAATACTTAAATGTAGGTATCGCTGTTACGTTTTTATCACTGTAGACAGTTATTACTAAAAAGCAAAGGACTCAGCTGACTGCCCGCTTAGTTTGAAACTTATTTCTTAAATATCTCGTAAACTATTTTCTTCTTGATTAAAGCAATATAATTTTTGAAAGGTAGAAATTAAAGGCTTCACGAATATGTATTTTTTTGCCTGTAAGCCTTCAATTCACGAAGGGCCCCGCTGGAAGTAAAGGAATAATTTCGCCGTTTTTTGGGGAAATCTTTTAGGGTAGCAATATAATAGTATATAAATCTGTAGGTAGAAATAAAAGGCTCATTAAAAATATATCTCACAAATCAATTGCCCTTCAATCGGCCAAAGGGCCCCGCTGACTGTATGGTAAAGATTTTTTTTATTTTGACAGTGAATCTACCGAGGTAGAAATTTAAACATATATAAATCGATAGGTAGAAATGGATACTAATCAGACTAAATAGGTGTTTATTCAATCAGGCGTAGGGTCCCGCTGGGTCTACGGACATGAAGGTCGTAGGCATGATTGTAGGGCTATCATCATAAATATCGTAGATCCCAACCATATTATTCTGACTGCCCTTGGCATAGATTTAGAAAAATTTCTAGGTCTATGGCCCATGGATTGCCCTTTGTATGCTAGTTGTCAAACTAAGATTTTTTTACTGCGTAATAGCAAAGACAATATATTACAAGTATAGATTGCTACTCACGTACATTGAATCTGTACCTCAACAAATTTGGCTTATATCTAGATGGCGCTACTGAGAATTGTTGGTTATAGGTTTCCATAAAAATTCCGTAACAATAAAGTGTCGCTGCAGTCGTAACTTGAATACTATACGAGTTAGTTTGTATCCAGCAGCTATAGATGGCACCACTTTCTCCATAACTACATACGAATAATATTTGTAGACGTCTACACACACGCACCGGCTATTATAATCTTGTAGGTACACGTAGCGGCACGAAACTCTAGCGCTGACCGAAATTGCGCAGTAGGCAAAAATTAGTACTGTACCCGTGCGCAGTATCCCCTCTACATTTCACTCAGCGCTAAACTTACGTGCCGCTACTTGTAGGCAAGTACAAAAGAACACATTTTAGCAATTACGTGTTCGAAACTAATCAAAAGTCCGCAAGTTCAAATCCCCTCAATTGCAAAAAATTGAAAATTTTATACGTTTTTCTATTAATTTTAGTATTAAAGTATAAACAGAAATTTCGCGCACGAGGTTACAAGCCGGATTGGCGAAGCGGTTAACGAAGTCGAAATAGTTTAATCTAGGATTAAGGAATCGCAGGTTCAAGTCCCACTTCATTGCGAAAAAATTAAATATATTAATGTTTTTTATTTTATTTTATTTTGGAATAACATTATATGACACTACATTTTCAAGTTTTGCACACGAGAAGTTGGTTATATTATAGTACTCTATGGCCATAGCGTTCGAGACAAAATACAATATCTAATAGACCACTAACAAAACATCTTTATCTAGTGGCTCTGCTCTGCGAGCTGGTAGATCTCTCAAGGCTGACTTTACATAGCCCCTCCAACTCTTGATACTTTGGAGATTATCGATTTTAAGTTTTCAGATAAAAAAACTGCGTCACTAAAAAATCTTATGACATTTTTGAATATTTTTCTAAATTATTGAAATGTTTTTTTTAAAGTTTTCAATCCCCATTTTTCCGCCATTAAAAAATTTTTGAACTAATGGCTTCAAAATTATTTACGTGATTTTAAAATGAAGCTGAAGCAGAGAGTAAACATTGTTAATTTAATTATTAATGCCGTAGGTTACAATAAATAGATAAACACAGCAAAACCTTTTTTCCGACTATACCAAAAGGACTGTACAATCCAAATCGTAATTCAAATAACTTGCACGGGTCAACGTTTAGGCGTTATCGGAGCCTATATCTCTCCGCGCGTAACATCGAAAATATACCTACTCATTGCGTTGCGAGTGTTGCGACCTTGCGACCTAGGCCGTGCCTTGTACTGCTTGCTGCTTAGGGCCGCGCTACATTGGATTGACATGGCATGGCATCGGAAGGGACGCATCATTTCAAAACAAGCTTTATGTCAAGTGATATAAGATGCATAACCGACCGAGGGCATCTTTCCGCGGGAGTGCGCGGCAGGCCGCGGCTGGCCGCCGGCCGGCTCTCCGCGTTCAAGCGGTTATGCATCTTATTTCACTTGACATAAAGCTTGTTTTGAAATGACGCGTCGCTTCCGATGCCATGCCATGCCAATCCAGTGTAGCGCGGCCCATAAATACCCTCAAATACGGTTTTGTACCGTGCCTCAAAATGTTCCAAACTCAAATCACTAATTTTCTATCGCCTTCCATCTCACTCATTTTCTATCCCGTATTTTATTTTCTATTTAGTCTAGATTTATCTAGAAAAACTTCAAAAACACTAATACGGGATCGTGATATGAACCTGGAGTTCGATTTACAGCCCAACGTCAAGACCACTAGGCCAATCTTGTTCTGACGGAAGTGGTGAAATTTCCCTTTATAAGAATTCTTTTTAGTTTGAATTTGTGACGTTGACATTGTCATTTATCGTTATAAGCGACAATAGTAATTTTTTGCCATGGATTATTAAAATATTTTGAAATTTCTTAGCATTTGTATATTATGATAGTTATATGCATGAAATGACATTCACAGAATACTTAATAATTACAGGAATTGCGCCATCTAGTGACATGTGTGGTACTAAAGCAAACCTCGCATGACCACGAAATAGTACCACATTGTCGCTACAAATCTGACAATGGGGTCCCGGTCCTTTGAGGGGGCCAAAGCCAACATGAACAGGCCTTTTTATACCTTTACCTTTTTATCTAAAAAGTGAGATGGCTGCATCTACGCAGGTCTATCCCAGACACTAACGAACAGTTATTTTTACTATTACCAAAGACAATATATTACAAGTATAGATTGCTACTCATGTACATTGAATCTGTACCTCAACAAATTTGGCTTATATCTAGATGGCGCTACTGAGAATTGTTGGTTATAGGTTTCCATAAAAATTCCGTAACAATAACCCTTAGCCAGGTAGTGATCACATAGCGAACAACCTCAGAAATATTTTTTTTCTGACGAGCAGATGCTAGCTAGAAACCGCAAAATGTCATCCGTCTATTGTCTATGATACAGTTGATTTCTGAACGAAAAAAAAATACGCCTCTAGAAAAAAAAACTTGACGTTTCGCTTGTCAAAGTCTAAATATTGGTCGAACAGCGAATTTTTGTGCAAATTGAAAGTGTTTTTTTAGTATTATGGCGGAAAAAATCCCGGTAAGTGATATTATTTGTGTTTTTATAATAGCAGATAGGTTGAATTATATGTAATATGTTTCGGTTTTACATCATATTTGTTTTTCTTTGAAATATTTACTCCGAAAGTTTGTGGTCAACATGTGACCTCTGCCTATCTGGAAAAAATTATTGTGGTTATTATGTAACCACTGTCCTACAAGGGTTTATCCATATAAATAAAGGCAAAACCATATTTACACATCAAATAGTTTGTATTGTAGATAGATAGGTTCTTGGATCGAAGAATAACCGATACCCTGGTGTCAGAGTCTTTTAACCACTACATCACAGAGACATTAATATTTATTAACATTTTTATACAAAGAAACACACAAAACTTTCCTCTTTTTAATATTAGGCTTATATGTAAATTCACCTTTATTTTTTCAATACTTACATGTTGTGACCTAACTGGGCAGTGGTCAGATCTAATCCACATCATGTATATTTAAATGGGCAGTGGTCATATCCAGACCAGAGGGTTTTTTATAGGAAATTGTAGGATTAAAAAAAATTAAGAAATTAGTTTTTTTATTATCATCCAATCTACCATTATCTGTATATAAAGATAAAATAATCGCCAGGCCTGGCTAAGGGATAAAGTGTCGCTGCAGTCGTAACTTGAATACTATACGAGTTAGTTTGTATTCAGCAGCTATAGATGGCACCACTTTCTCCATAACTACATACGAATAATATTCGTAGACGTCTACACACTTTAGTTTGATGCCTACGACCTTCATGTCCGTAGACCCAGCGGGACCCTACGCCTGATTGAATAAACACCTATTTAGTCTGATTAGTATCCATTTCTACCTATCGATTTATATATGTTTAAATTTCTACCTCGGTAGATTCACTGTCAAAATAAAAAAAATCTTTACCATACAGTCAGCGGGGCCCTTTGGCCGATTGAAGGGCAATTGATTTGTAAGATATATTTTTAATGAGCCTTTTATTTCTACCTACAGATTTATATACTATTATATTGCTACCATAAAAGATTTCCCCAAAAAAACGGCGAAATTATTCCTTTACTTCCAGCGGGGCCCTTCGTGAATTGAAGGCTTACAGGCAAAAAAATACATATTCGTGAAGCCTTTAATTTCTACCTTTCAAAAATTATATTGCTTTAATCAAGAAGAAAATAGTTTACGAGATATTTAAGAAATAAGTTTCAAACTAAGCGGGCAGTCAGCTGAGTCCTTTGCTTTTTAGTAATAACTGTCTACAATGATAAAAACGTCTAAAATACACACACTTTTTTCCACTTTGGAAGTGTCTCTCGCGCAAAGTATTCAGTTTAGAATAAAATTATATTAGAAACCTCAATATCATTTCTGAAGACCTATTCATAGATACCCCACACGTATGGGATTGATGAAAAATATTTTTTTGAATTTCAGTTCTACGTGTGGGTAACCCCCAAAATTTATCGTTTTTTTTCTATTTTTGTGTCAAAACCTTAATGCTGTTCACATATTACATCTACTTACCAAGTTTCAACAGTATAGGTATTAAAGTTTCGAAAAAAAGTGGCTGTGACATACGGACGGACAGACAGACAGACCTGACGAATCTATAAGGGTGCCGTTTTTGCCATTTGGCTACGGAACCCTAAAAATTACTCTATTACTATTTAATTATTACTGAAATATATTTAATGCACAGACACATTATTTTTACTGTTTTATTATATGTATAGATATAAAGATAAGCAATATGATAAAACGATAATGTGATAAGATAGATCATACTAAAACCGTAAGCAATATTAATACTTACTCAGTCTGCGTTTAGATTTTATCTACTTTTTCGATTTTTTCAAGATGTCATTAATTCTACACAAAACTGACGTCAGTCCTCCCGCCAGGGCAGTTATGATGGCCCTAGAAATCCTTGGACTAGAAGCCAGCTACAAAGAAGTCAATCTGCCAACCAGAGAACATTTCAAGCCGGAATTTTTAAAAAAGAACCCTATGCATTCAGTTCCCCTGCTCGAAGACGGCAATTTAATTTTGGCGGATAGCCACGCGATAATCACCTATCTGGTATCTAAGTACGGAGATGGAACTAAGAACGAGAAATTGTACCCTAAAGATTTGGGAAAAAGGGCCATAGTTGATCAGAGATTATATTTCGACGCATCAGTATTGTTTCCGAGGCTAAGAACGGTGATATATGGAGTAGCGAAGAAATACCAAAGCGCACCAAATGAACTACAGTTGTCAGACATAGAAGATGCATATGAAATTTTGGAGAAATATCTAGAAAGTTCTAAGTATTTGGCTGGTGACGATATAACTGTGGCCGACGTGTCTTGTGTGGCGACCGTTTCTTCTTTAGACTGTGTGGTGCCTATCAACGCGAAGTATGGCAAACTGCTCGCTTGGTGGGCCCGCATGAAGGAGATGGAGTGGTATCAAAGCAAGAATCTTCCAGGCCTAAGTACTTTTAACTTCTTTATGCGAAGTTTGTTAGGATAACATTTATTTACCTTTTTTATGTATGATTTTGACTAAATGTTGACAGTATATTTTAAAACAATGTGTTAGAACGGAACAGCACTTCTCTCTCTCTCGCTCTAGCAAATTACTGTTCTGAGCGACAGAAATGGATAGCAGCATAGAAAAGTGATATTCCGCACTGACAAGTAAGACCTTATTCCACGCGGCGTGGTCAGTCTATCTCTGTCACGATCTCGACGTGTGAAAGAGTTAGCAAAATACTTCGCGCGATGCCGTGTCTTTGTCGCACGTAGGTTTGTGATAGAGATAAACTGAACACGCCGCCTAGTCCCGCTTGATACAGTATAAGGCCTAATAATTTACTAGTTACATGTAATTACTTAACTTTATCATTATCTTGCGAGTTATAGTGGTAATCCATACCATATTTGTTTGTGTAGAACTGAATTGTCAAATAACATTAAATAATAAAACGACTGATTTCAGCTTATATCTGACATTTATTTACAAGATTAAAATATTCAACAATAATAATGATACATTATTGAAAATATAGTCAGATGCGTCCGATTACATTTACAACATAATTATTATAATATACAAAAGGAAACTATAGGTAAGCCACATGACTTAGACCTTGTTTCAAGTATGTAGAGGCGAAGCGGGGAGAGGGGAAGGGGGGAAAGACGATAGACCGATTGGTAATAGATTGTTTCTTACACGCTCTTATTTTTCCATCTTCAGGCAAGGTCTAAGTTACGTAGTTTACATACAGGAAAGAACTATCATAAAATGGGTAAGCACTTATCATACCTTTACAAAATTTACATACATCTCATAAGACTTAGCGAAAAATATCTAAACTAACACCATAGGATATAAAAATTATGGAATCTTTTAAAGTTTTTATTATTTCTTATTCTTATTCAATAGTTATTAATAAAAAATGGTATTTTAACATTGAAGGTAATGTGTATTTGTTTTAAAAATATAAACATCATTTACAGGTATTCTTAAAATATATTCATTTATTTGAACGTTCCTACTTAGCCTAGTAATTTTGGGGCGAACACATCTTGCAACCGCCATAGAAATTATCGGTTTTATGAAGATAAAAAGACTATCTATGTATGTATGTTAAAATTATTGGACGCCAGGGCAATGCGAGAGTCTTTCTGCGGCTAAAGTATTTCACGATCAATCAATACATAATCCCTTATTCAAAAATTACAAGTTTGCTAAAACCTATTTAGATTAAAACATGTCAAAAAGTCAAAAGTCAAATAATAAAAATCATTTATGTATCTTTCCTCTGGCTGCTCTGGCGAAGTATAGCTCTAGTAGTACAGAGAGGGTCGTGCTCCTGCAGTGGAGACTAAAAAGACCTGATTTATCTTTGTATATTTGTATCACTTGTTATTTGTAAATTTTTCTATTTCTTTCGATTTCTTAATAGGTAAATGTTGACGTCAGATCTTTTACTAAGCAAGTTTACTGCTTTTTTACATTTGCATGTTTCGTCCCTTTCACTCTTTTTAATATTTGACATATCAAGACAAAACATATTTTAACTAAAAGAGGTTTAGCAAACGTTTATATTTTATGAATAAAGGGCACTTATTACAAGCGATGTGTCAAAAACTATAGTCTCTACTCTACTGCCCGTGCCTGGTCATTGATATACAATTTCAAACTAACGCTGTATAAATTCGACATAATAAACTTAAAAAATTATAAATTCGCAAATTTTTAGAATATTTTTTTAAGAACAAAGTTCTTTCTCGCTGGTCACGTGCACTTGTTTTTCAATAAAAGTAATGGCGGTCGCAAGCATCTTTTAAAATACGTAAACATACAATAAAATGTAGCAACAGTAACAGTTTAGAGAGCTACCTAACAATAACAAATTATATTCAGTCAATATGGAATATTTATTATTGATTCAATATTAATGGACGTCAACTAGGGTGAACTTTATATGCAAAAAGATTGGGACAATATTTATACTCTATTATAATAAAAAATACTTTTATTTTTACATTAATAAAATTATGCCTGTCTTTACTTTGATGAAAACTTTTCTCTGGCAAGATATTAATTTTTTAGTAAGTAGATATTATGAGTAAGGAGATTATTTTGCAGAAAAATTACATTCTTTTAAAAAGCAAACTGTAATACTATGGAAGCATAATCCAAGCGCAAATTACCCCATCAAAAGTACATTTAAGTAAGTTGCACTAAACTTGAATATTCAGTTTTCCGCCAATCCTGTTCCAGTGTCTGTTGCATTGCGCTGCTTCATTGCAGACAATGGCCTTAGTTTATGCTGCGTCATGCGCATGTCATGCGACAGTCGTCTATGCTAATATTATAAAGAGTATAGTGTATAGTGTAACGGATAAACTCAAAACTAATAATTCGGTTTGAAAATTTCTTTCAGCTATGAAAGTAAAAAAAAAATGAGGTCACTACGAAATGCGGTCAAAGACGCAAGCAGCAGCTATATTTCAATTCTTTAGGTATTGTTACAATAAATGTACTTATTTATTTATTATTAGTACCTATACACTTTACTAATCAAGACCTTTGCAAATTACAAATAATTTATTTAATAAATTACATAATTTATTTGTAAAGTAAAATACTTAAAAAAAAGGCGTCAAAATTGTTTCAATTTATTTAAATACCTAACCAAATGGATTATAGTTTTATATAAATTTCATGAGCCGTTTCGAGCGATGCAAATGTTTGAATTTACTCTTCTACAGTATTACAGTTCGCTGTTTTAAATAAAATGTTCAGACTAAAAACAATATATTTTTTTCTGCGAAGAACGGATCTGCATTCTACAGTACGTAACACAAGGAAGACAACATGGATTTATTTTTAAATTTACAATAAATTCCGAAGTGAAAATGTCGACAGAGAAATTAGGTACCTAAAAAGAAATAAACCAATCCCTAATTTCGGTATACGTGTAAATTTTAACACATTCGACATGTTCCAAATAAAAAAGGTTTTTTTTCTGAAACATCGAATATTTTCAATACTCGACATCCGAATACCGTGCAGAAGAGGCTCCCTCATTTGAAATAAATTGTTAAATCGTAATTTATTTCAAATGCTACATTTTGCTTATGTCAGGCATTAGATTCGCGCCACTTCTGCATGGCATCTGTCTTGCCTGTCAAAAAATATTTAGAGTAAGACGAGCAATGTATGAATTCATATACATACCGAAGTCGTTTCTTCTGACTATGTTCTAGAAGGTGCGTTTTGAGAACATTTAGCACCACCGAAACGTCAAGATAGAAACGTGGTGATATCTAAAACGCCAACTTCAGAGGCTGGTATGATGATGAAAAGAACATAAATACAGGGATATGTGAAAAAAAAAATCTTTTTTATAAATATAAATACGACCTAACGAAGGCAACTTCGATGGCATGAACTGTCAAAATAAATCTGACGTCTCAGTGCTGCCACCTATAACCCGTCTAAGTTGAAAGTACTCCAGGGTGCAAGCCCGCGGCCGTATTTCACCGGTTGTTTTGGGTCCTTGTGCTTCGGTAGCATTCTTCGCACACTCTCACCGGCTTCATTTGACCGTAGCGAGGTAGGGGGATCGAGTTGGAACTGCAAGATGCGCAGAATACTTTGCCTGAAAATAGAATAAAAGTTTAGTTTTCCTCTTTTTTACCAAAGATAATATTGCTAATGTAATGGATATCCAACGCCATAGAAGATATTGGAGGGCCCGTAAATACTGGAGTTGCATGTAGGCACACAGAGATGGCAGCACACACAACTAGCAAAAAAGTGACAAAGGAAGTGTTGAATATGCTTTAAAAATATTATATTGTATATTGCATTTCATATAAGACATTAGGTACTACTTTATTTAAATAATAGGAATAAGAGATTTTAATGTTTTAATTATTATCATAAAGCGCCATCTAGTGACAAGGAAGAGAAATAATTATGGTTATATGGCGCTGGGTAGGAATGATGCTACATACATACATACTATCACGTCTTTCGTACAGTAAAATTTCTGTGTAATGCAATGTAACATTTGGACGTTTCAGAAAAAGATTTCTTTTTAGTGTTAATTGTTGTTTCGCTAAAAACATTGTACAAAATCAAATACAGTAAAGTACTAAATAAATAACTTGTATTGTCACGCGGTCTCTTCCATGTCTGGGAGAAAAGAAAAACTTAGAATGTACCAGCTGCTTCTCTTCAGATCGTAGAAGCCGATTGAAGGACTGGGTGAAAATGTTATCACCGTCAGGGCTTTTTGTCTCCACTGTAGGAGCACGACCCTCTCTGTACCACCAGAGCCATACATGGTCAAAGGTAGCCACAGGACTTGGGCTACACTCCTCACTCTGACCAGCGGGTAGAAGAGATTTAATTGATATTTGTAGCTTTGTTTAGCTTGTATTTCCTAAGTCGCCTTCTACGACATCCACGGGAGGACTTGGAGTGGCCGACGACAGACTATCCGTGACGCACTTTTTAGTCTGTGAAAATAGAACCCATGGAATCATATGCAGTAACGCACACGACGCGCATAATGTGCGTTGTGTGCGTTTAGAATGATAATAGAAGTGTTCTATTGTCATAGTAAAAAATAACTGAGCGAAAGCGAAAGAGCGTTCGGCTCATACCCGGAGGTCGCGGGTTCGATTCCCGGCGGCGGGGGCAACGACTTTGTGTTGTTGTCCTAGTTTGGTTAAGACATTGTAGGCTGATCACCTGATTGTCTAATAAGTAAGTAAGATCCGTGCTTCGGAGGGCACGTTGAGCCGTCGGTCCCGGTCATTGTCTTTGAC
Source organism: Acrobasis consociella (assembly GCA_963555685.1). Taxonomy (NCBI): domain Eukaryota; kingdom Metazoa; phylum Arthropoda; class Insecta; order Lepidoptera; family Pyralidae; genus Acrobasis; species Acrobasis consociella. Next base: position 8,681,898 of record OY743127.1, read on the forward strand.
ATTGATCGTTAAAACCATGTCAGAGGCCTTTAAGGCGGTTTAAAAACTCTGACATTAGTGTTAGTCACTAACACACAGGATAAGAAGATAGTAAAGAATTGTCAGTGTCAATAGAAGTTGTACGTGACGTGTACGCACCGCAGTTGCGGCAGTGGTGCCGGCGGCGGAAGGCGGTGAAGTGCGCGGCGCAGCGCATGCAGGCCGCCGCCGCGATGTCCGGCACCCACTCCGGCAGCCGCTCGGGCGCGCTCCTGCGCACACCCACAAAGCTTAATTCATTTGTTCTAATCCTGTACTGTTATCTCTCTTTGAAATAGTCACGAACACTTATATAAGAACATTGATAATGTATGATTTCAGAAAAGTCTAACCAAAAGATCTACCATACTGCCACGGTGATTTTTTAATGGTTTTGGAGCCGAAGGCCACTTCATAAGGATCGTTAGTAAGACCTAATTAGCTAGTCAAAATAAAATTTCAGTAACAAAAAATTTTGACTCAAACTCGAAAGTAAAATCGTGAGATCAATTAGTTGTACCGCCGCCGGCCGGCCGGCGAAGTTCATCGAACCCACGCGGCTGTTTTGGAACTGCATAACTACGTGGTCTTTTTATCTTATGTCATACACAAATTTGGATTAAGTATATGGATAGAGAAATTAATTAACTATACATTTTTTTCCAAAATCAATGAAAATTCAGCGTGTACATATCAAACATTTTCGTATTTTTCTTTGTTTATATTTATATTTTATTTAGTAAATAAAAATAAAAAATATACTATGCAACGTTGTATATTATAAAAAGCAACAAAAAATGCCAGTGGTGGTAAGAAGACGCCATAGAGCAATGAGCATTTATAGTTGGCAGTTTGCGTGAGAGCATTTATGTTAGTGTTGTAGATCTAAAGAAATAAAGTTCTAGGTCGACTAGCCGTATCTTTTAGCTAAATAACGATACAAGTTCTGTTATGAGTAAGAGACTTTATACTCTTTATTAAAATATTTAACACTTATATTAGTGTCCATAACTATTTAAAAGACAGATAACAGTATAGAAGTAGAAAAAATACTATAAAAAAAGTTAGTACACCTTGTCAATTTGAATTCATCATTAATTTAGCCGCATAACGTCCACTGCTGGACATAGGCCTCTCCCAAAGACTTCCAAAACGACCGATCAAGAGCGGCCTGCATCCAGCGCTTTCCAGCGACCTTGGTCAGGACGTCTGACCACCTTGGGGGTGTCCTACGCATCGATTGCCAGTATGCGGTCACCATTCGAGAACCTTTTTGCCTCATCGGCCATTGGTATGTCGCGCTATGTATCCTCCCGCCCACTGCCTCTTCAACGGGCTAATCCGCGGGTCTTTGTCAGTGACTTTTGTTCTGATAAGAATTTCCTCATTTCTGATTCGATCACGTAGAGAAACACCGAACACAACCCTCTATATAGCGCGCTGAGCGACATTGAGCCTTCTTATGAGACCGTAGGGCCGTTTTTAAAGCAAGCTTTTATCTATAACAGTGACCTAAAAAGGTTATAAAGTGTTCATCATCGAATCAATCGAGCCCAAACTTGGTGGGGTTATTTATTAGCACACTCAACAGATTACAAACAGAAGAAAAACAAATAAAGTATAGATATTAGAGCCGTTCTGGCTCTTAGTACTTAATTGGTAAAGTCTGCAATCTTAAAACAGGTATGTCTAAAAGCTATACTAATTACAAGGTCAGAAAAAAATATACATCATTAGATCAGCTCCATAGCATCATAATATTGCATTGTCACGCGATATATACTTGCAATTTCAGCGCTCAATCAGCAACTGGGAAGAAGGCCAAATTTTACTTGCAAGATTTAATTACAGACAGACAGACAGAGAACGGGACAAGCTAAATAAAAGCTAAGATTACTTACGAGTATGTCAAGTCTCCTGTAGATACAGATGCCTGCAAATGGTTGGTGGTATCGACAGACTTTCTTCTCGGCTCTTGCTCAGCGGCTAGAGTCGTCGCATTGACGGTGTTCCGGCGGACGAGACGCGAGTTCGACTCCGAAGGGGTGGAATCTGATGTGCTGTCCGCGTACACTTCTTCGGCTGAATATACACTGTCGAACGAGCTACCTGTAAAGGGATAACGCGTTGTTAATAAAAATAGGTGTATCTTTAGCCCAAAGGTCATACCGACGGACTTATAATGACCATTTACTATAGGGATTCTAGTATTGCCCATGATTCGATTTATTACGGGTATGTCCTTCCACGTTGTATAACCCTCTTAATTTGCAAAGATGAAGTTAACTAATTTTTAAACTTTATCAAATCGTTTTCTTGTATATTTTCATTTCGACATGGTTCCTTACTAATACAGTGGATTTGTTTGTTTGTACATAATTTATGTTGATCGATAGTACTACCAGTTCAGTGTGACGGCGGACTATGTTTGTTAACATATAACTTAATCCGCCGTCATTATACTACTCATGTCCACTTTCTCTTACTTTCCCGACACCGGATCCGGCGTATCCGGGTTCATGAGGAGCACATACTTTAAAATGACAAAATAATCTTATAAATTATACGCAACCTTACCATTCTGTATAACTTGGTCCTCCGTCACTTCACACTCGATCGTGTCTGCTTTCTCCGTCTTTTCCGGTACCAGATCCGGCGAATCCGGGATATCCGGCGTCTAGTTAATGAGGAACACTGACTATAAAATGACAAAATAACCATAAAATTATACGAATTCTTACCATTCTGTATAACTTGGTCCTCCGTGACTTCATACTCAATCGTGTCCGCTTTCTCAGACTTTTCCGGCACCAGATCCGGCGTGTCCGGTATTTCCGGCGTCTGGTTCATGAGGAACACGGACTTGAGGATGTTCCGGAGATCCGCTGCAAAGTTCGTTTGCAGTTGGTCCGCGACGCCGGCGATGCAAACAAACAGACGGTGGATTAGGTCTTCGCTCGATCTGAAATGAAAAAAATTAAAATATAATTTACCAAGATGTACCACTTGTACTATATGTGCGATCATCAACCACGCGGTTACGCGGCAGAAATTCCATGGCATAGTTATTTAAATAGCATTGCGGGCGCAATTTTTTTGGACACGCTACTTCGGCGTAGTTTGTTTTGAAAGTTTGTTTCAGTTCAAATAAACCTTATTTTAGAGTCATTCTCAGAGTCAATGTAATACTTTTTTACTAGTCTCAATAGACTTATTTATCAACCAGAAAGTTATTTTTTCATTTTTCGTTTTTACTTTTGTATGGTATCTTTGAAAGCTACTTACTTGAACTTGCCCCTCGCCTGTTGTCTCGCTGCAAGCTCTTGCGCTTGTAAAGCCAACGCTATTTGTTCATCGTCCGCACATTCTGACGCCCCACATGACGTGCCACTGAAAATAAACAGAATAATTAATAGCTATTTTACTTTCTGCATACGCTTGCAGAACGCTTGCAAAACGGCGTTTTCGTTTGGCAAAGTAGATACCCAGTAAAAAATAAAAAAGATACAGCTCGTCGAAGTTTCGGATTGGGGATGATTTACGTCACTTTTGTTTATAAATTGTAGCTGATCGTGATGTCACGCAAAATTTAAATGCGCTGTATCTTCGTCATTATTCGCTAATCAGACAAAAGAAAAATAATTATACCATACTTTTTAATAGTAATGAAAAAATGTCCACATCCGATACTGAAAACATCAATAAAAGAATAAAATCTCACCTCTCATCCACAAAATGGTCCAAATTCAACCTCAACGGATTGTTCTGCGCCGCTCGACTATCAAGCAACACTATCGCTGGCGACCACATCTTACTTTTCTTTCTCTTACTCTTCCCGCCAGACTTCCTCTTCTTTTGCCGCGACGTGCTTTGCGAAGTATTCGCGTCACTAGAACTAATATTGTCTTCAACTAGCGAACTAATCTTCTTATCTGACTCTCTATGCCTTCTTAACTCTGTTATAACTTCGTCTATCGTCATATATTCTTCTTCGGGCACGTTAGCACCCCAGTCTTGTGTTTTAACATTACTTGCTTCATTTAAACCTTCCTCGTCCGAACTTAACCTATTTAATACAATACTAGACGAGCCGGCTTCATTTTTCATCGTATCTTCTTCAACGTAATTTATATTCACAACGTCATTATTTACTTCTGAAAAGGAACTTTCTAGAGTGTTTTTGGCGTGTTTCTCGTCTGGACTATCTAGTACCCTGTTTTGTTGCATGAAATGGTTTTCTTTTAAATCTTTACTCTGATCCGTGTCGGGTGATCTATCTAAACTAGTATTTTCTGTGCTAACACCCGAATCTACGGGCGATTCGTGATCACTTTCGTACCCTAACATAAACTTAACCCTTTCATCGTCTCTATCGATGATCATTTTCGCAGAATGAAAACTAGTATTGTCATCATTATTCTCGTCTGGGAAGTTCTGCCTGTATTCCTCATTGGTCAGTAATAAAGAACTTAAATTCGCATTAGCTATACATATATTAGTATTTACAATTTCACTGTCGATGCTATCTGGTATAATTAACGGGAGATCATTATTTATCATTGAAGAGTTAATATCTAATTCGTCTGAATTGAAGACAGCGGAATTATTGTGTGATAAGGACATAACTACTGGTTCGTGGCTTATAGCGTTCGGTATGAGATACCCGTGGCTCGTGGAAGGCATACAACTGAGTTGTTCGTTCCTAGGGCCGAGGTATTCCGAATCTTCCGTAATAGTAGGCACATCGTTGGTTGAGAACGAATGTTTTTGGTGTTCGATTTCGACGTCACTCGCGACAATGGACGACAGCCGGTCGGCTATTTCTGTGACCTGTTCGTTGAGTGACGTCACCAGGTCATGGTCGGGCAGTTGTCTTTCGCTAGATGTTGAGGCGGCGTTGATCACCAGAGGGTCGAACATCATGAGGCCGTTGGTCGACAGGTTTCTTAGAGAAGCGAGATCACTGCTCTCCGCTCTGCTTTGCTTTCTGCTTCTCTCTTCGTGGAATGTGTCGGTGCTGAAATAAAAGAAATCGCATTAAAGCAAAAATCCATTTCGTCTTTTGACTGAAATAAAGTTTAAATACGGAACCCTAAAAGTGTGAGATAATATTGTAAATGTTGTCAAGCTCAAATCGTAAGAGACTTGTTTAAGCCCGAATGTCAAATAACTTACAATTAACACAGGGAGACAGAAAGAGAGAGAGAAAGGGTAGAGCTAGATGAGTGACTACATACCTAGTGGTATCGGTGGAATAGTGCCGGTTTTTAGGGGGTTCGATGTCCGATTCGGGCTCCTCCTCAGTGTCGTCTGCCAGGCGACGCAGCCCGTCGATGATGGGCGTCATCACTTCAATATTGTCGGGGAGGTAGTCACCATCCGTTATCGTCGGTTCGCTGGAACTGACCAATGGCCGATTAAACTCTTATCCGTTAACCGTTTTATTTTAGTTAACCAGTTCTTAGTGCAAAAAAAAATAAAATAAAAATAAAACACTAGATACAATAGTAAAACAATGCATGTCGGCCGGATTCTGGTCTATAAACAGACGCCAGGTTAAAATTCTTTTGTCCCTTTCCATCTTTTCAATATTTAACATAGTAAGAACAAGAACGATTATAACTTTTTCTCAGTGTATGGCGACCCGATATATTGCGTGGTTTGGGAACTATTTCACCCCCAAACTACACAACCGATTTTGAAAAAAATTCTATAGGACCGCCTGATTGCTCTTTCAAACAAAACAGAATTTCCCAAATTGGTCCAGGCGTTTTCGAATAAACATACTCGTAATAAAGATCGCGACGAATTGATAACCTCCTCCTTTTTGGAATTCGGTTACAAAGATTGAAAAAAGTAGAAATGTAAAGTCGCAAAAACCAGATTTAAAAAAAAGAATTTTTATAATCATCAAGGGATTATATAGGAATTTGAGTATCTTTTATACATACCTCTGCGTGTACAGCTCGCGGCAGTGCGCGTGGTCGGCATAAAATCTCGACACGAATTCGCCGATGTCCGGATACGGACACGACTCGTCATTTATTGTCTCTGGGGCTGAAAAGTTACATTTTTGATGGTGTGGTAACAATATATTTATTTATTTAACTTTATAGTAACGTAGGGGTTTAGGGACTAGCTCTGGCACATAATAAACACTAGTACTCACCTACAGAAGTCTTACTCAGAAAAGAAATTCAAAGAAATATCGACTCAATGTGGTTAGCTATACGGTTTAATTTAGATAAGGTGCGCGAAGGGGAAACGGGGACGCATATTGCGCTGCCTAGACCTTAGCCGTCTTATAATAAAACGCAGACTACCTTTAGGACGGTAGGAGCTTCCGTTATGTTTGTAATACTTACATATATTCTGTGACAGGGGCTAGTATTATTATCATCAATAACAGCTAACGAAAAACGACTTATAACACTTATCTTCTTATCATATCAATGATCGTATTAATGTTTCTATGATTGTAACTAATTATGTACAATAAAGATATAATCAATCAATATAATCATACAATAAAGTATGTACAACAGTATCAGATATATGTACAAATAAACAACTTCTTCCTTTCTGGTCTGGGAGAAAAGAAAAAACTAAGAATGTACCAGCTGCTTCTCTTCCCGGGCAGATCATAGAAGCCGATCGAGAGAACGTTCGAAAATGCATGTTAATAATCGATGCAGCTAGCAACCCATCACTATTTACTTAGATTTTTTTTCATTTTCTCGGCCATCATCAAGCTAAGTGACCTTTGATAAAGCGGTTCTGGGTTCTATCAACTTAGAACCGCAAGACCCAAAATGTTCTGTCTGCCCCATTAGGGATAAAAACGTAATATTATTTATGTATGTATGTATGTATATGTACAAGAAAGATTTTATAATTAACAATGCACTTTAAAATATGTACAATTCAATTTAATTCGAATATATCTTTATCATCATAGGATATTTATAATATCTCTTAATAATCGACATTGTTTTGTTGCACAATAATTGTTGACGTCAAATGGTTACTTACAGCTAAGTTTACTACCGCTTCCTAAGCTCTAGTGCAGAAGAAAAGATAAACTGCACTGCAACATTTTCATCAAGGACGTCAACTCCTATTTTACTTTATATTTTTATGTATTTACTTATTGCACTTTAAAATTATTTACCTAAAGGCAGGTCAAGGCTCGAAAGGTTGGAAACGTCCTCATTGGTGCACAATAATCGCTCAAGGGCCATCAGTTCTCGGCGATCCAGGGTCCAAAGGAGAGAGCGGATCTTGTGTAGAAGCATGCGGAATGGACGAAACATGTCGGACATTTCCTCTGAAAGTACAATAAAACCATACATTTAAAAGCAGTAAAAATTGCGTGTACACACACTCCTTTGTTTACATAAAAATAACAACCATTTGCTAAATTTATTTTAGTTAAAACCACTTTTGCTCCAATGGCGCTATTTAAAAAATATGAAGAAGCATTAGGAATTGGACTGGACAAGACCTCTCAGGTCCCAAGCAGCGTTTACAGTCACACAAAAGTAAACTCTAATTTCTAGGAATAAGGTTTAAAGTTGAGAGGAGCTAGCGGTCTCAGGCGGTCGCTTGGTAGGCCACGGGTAGTAGTAACCTATCCACCGACGTATAAACATAATTATTCCTCTTCCTTATCACTAGATGCCGCTATAACGTTATAATTAAAACATTTAAACCTTTTCTTACTATGGCTTAAACTTCTTCTTCTTCTTCATCTTATTATTTAAACAAAATAGTACTTAAATTAATTAAATATGACTTATATGAAATGCAATAAGTATTCATAAGTATATTCAACACTTCTTTTGTTACTTTTGTGCTAGTCGTGTGTGCTGCCATCTCTGTGAGAATACCCTGCATCTCCAATTTTGCCTACGGGCCTTCCAATGGCGTTGGGTATCTGTAACGTTAGTAATTATATTATCTTTGCGTATGTTAAGTACCTGGTGGCTTGTCTATGCTCAGCGGCCCACTAGAGTATATGAGCAAACCGCTGACGATGGCCAGTCGAGGCACGGCGAACATCAACGCTGGATCGTATGAGTCCACCTGGAAAGTTGAATTAAAAATATAAAGTCTGCTTAAAGTAAAAGCTCTCTCTTGTCTTCTTATCATTTAGGAGCTTGTTTCTTATTTGTGAAGTTAAGTCCCAGAATAAATGTAAGTATTACATACAGAACACAATCTCCTACGGTCTTGCGCAATATGCGCCCCCGTTCCCAGTCACCTCTTCCACATTCTCGTGTTGTCGAGGCGGCCGGGCGCTAGCAGCCACCCGCTCAACATTCTTAACAAGGAGAGAAAGAAGGACTGGGACGCATATTGCGCGGGACCTTAGGAGATTCGGTTCTGTATGAAATACTCATGTTAATCGAATAGAGGCATCTTCACTAAATAGTTCTTTTGCATGGCGGAAATATCTACTTTTTGTAGCGGTCAAGCATACAGCTTTGCTTCCTCTATATGCTCTTAGGGTCAATTCACACCCACCTGCTCCTGTGTCAGCAAGTTCTGTTTGAGCGCCCGCCGCAGGCTTTCAGAGAACAGCACACAAATCAGCTGCTGCGCTTCGAACTCGTGAGGCGTCTTCACGTTCACCATCGCACTGACGTAGCAGAGCTCGAACTCCGCGAACAATCTATAAATAAAGGTAGGTTAGGTACATATAATATGTTTTTTCTCGTTCTTTGTCAAATATTGAAAAGAGAGATAATAAAATTAATTCAGCAATCGTTTCTATATTTTTTATGAATATGACGGAAAGACTGAGCTCGGCAAAAAGGTGCAAGCCATACAAAATCTGGCGTGGGCACTAACATGGCGTATATGTCTATACCGAACAATCTCTTTCGAACGCGCGAGGCCTCACAGCGTGACGTCAAGATTGCTGTACGTGCATCCTTTTTCTGTTACTTGACAGTTTCCCCTTCCATCAGATTTTAAAGGTTTATATCTTACTTATTTTTTTACAGATTCAAAAACCCTTTTTGTTTTCGGTTTCAGATTATGTTATTTATTGATATAAATAATAAAAAAGAGGAGTAAAATACCGTATTCCTAATGGAATGAAAATACGTCCGTGCCATGTCAGTGCCCGCACCAGATTATTATTGGCTTGCGCCTAAATTACTAAATTATTTAAAACTAAAAATAAATTGGAAGGATGGCAAAAAAAAGTGTCAAACAGGTCATGGATGCAGTTTAACTGGTTTCGGCTGAGTCGTCCTTTTAATTGCATAAATTAGTATTCAAATGAAGAACCTACATGACTGCAGACGTTACGTCACCTACAAACTTACTGGTGCATATACTGAAGTCATATCCCGCGAAAACTCGTATATTCATATTTTGACGACAAGGGGGGAGGGTGTGATACTGTTTGACTTTGCCGCTCCTCTGATCCAAAATATGCAGCCCTCTTCCTCTTGCCTAACGAGACTTTGCCGGTCCCCTCAAGTTGAAGGATATTGCCCGGCCTAGTCCAAAATGACGACAAGCAAGAAAAAAGGATAAGACTGCATTCCTCAAACCTACCGCACTACCTACTAAGCCTGCTGTTCTCGCAGAAAAGAACGAAAAGTCTCGAGGCTTCTAGTGAGCGCCTTAGCTAAAGTACGCACGCCCGCTTTTCTCTTGATTCATTTTGGTCGGGCCTCCAAAGTTAAAAGCCTTACCCTTCAAATATCCTCAGGCTCTAGAGCAACAATCATCTTGTTGCAACAGCGCGTGTTCCTGCTATCTCAGACACTGCTTTCACAACAGAGACCTAACTGTCTCGAGACTCCTTTCGAGCACCTAAGCTAAAGGTAGTACACCCACCTTACTTGGGCCTCTGCACTCAACGCAGTCAAGTCTTCACTGTCAAATATCCTCAAGCTCGCGTGCAACATATCATCTTGCTGTGACAGCGCGTGTTCCCGCGGTCTCAGAACTGTTCTCGCAACAAGGACCGAACTTTTTCGAGACTTCTTGCGAGCGCCTTAGCTTTAGCTTTAGCGTAGATGCTCACAAGCCTTACCTTAACTTTAAGGTAGCACACTCACTTTTCTAGGGACTCTGCACTTAACGCAGTTTCAAGCCTTACCTGTCGAATATCCTCAAGCTCTCGTGCAACATATCCTGCGACAGCGCATCTTCTCGCAGTCTTAGACACTGTTCTTGCAACAAGGATCGAACTGTCTCGAGACTCCTTGTGAGCGCCTAAGCTAAAGGTAGTACACCCACTTTTCTCGGGCCTCTGCACATAACGCAGTCAAGTCTTACCTGTCAAATATCCTCAAACTCTCGTGCAACATATCATCTTGCTGCGAGAGCGCGTGTTCTCGCGGTCTCAGACACTGTTCTCGCAACAGGGACCGAACTGTCTCGAGACTCCTTGTGAGCGCCTTAGCTAGAGGGCGCATGGCCGCAGACTCTTCCTCTCGATTCATTATGGAAGAGCCGGCTGCTAGGCACTGCAAATTTAAAATGCTTTAGTAAGAAACTGCCCATGGGACACGCTAAAAAAAGGTTTTGGTAGTATTTATTCTGTGCTTTTGGGATTTGCGGTCCTGTGCTCTCTGCCTAGAACCGCAAGGCTATATTTGAAATGAAAGAAATAATAATTGGATAGGTGACTGGGTCAAAAGTAAATTATTCGGTTCATAAAATAAATCGTCACAAAATAGTGACGCACTTCATTGATCATATCCATTTTCAACATGATTTTACATTTATTATTAATGCTGAAAAACTAATATTTAGAGTGCTATTTGACTTCAAAAAAGCATGACGTCACTCTTTCATATTTAGTTTGTTTTGACGTTTAGAATAAAGTGTCTATAAAGTGTCAAAAAGTGTAAAAAAATAGAAAAGTTGTGGAGTAGACGTGGGCCTATCATTATATTGAGTCCATCAAGATCTACCTCTTATTTCGTAATGTGCCCAATATAAAACTGGGCAGTTCTCACCTCAGCTCCGAACCATAGCTGCCCCGCCAGGTTATCTTGGAGAACATCCTCAGGAAACTTGACCCGGAACCCCCGCGCCACGCGTTCGTCTCCTAACAGCTGGTCCATAATCTGACTCGTGATGTTCAGCACTCGGTCCTGGAATATAAAGGATATGGGTTATTGTTGTAGAAACTGTTTGTAGAATACAAATCGTTGCTAAAAACGCTTACTAACTATGCCTAACGATTCTAAGATAAAAACTTTATCTTCTTTTTTAACCGACTTCGAATAAGGAGGATGTTATCTAGGTATATTATATGTATACCTATATGTCGTATGTAGGTTCGAATGTTTTTATATTTATATTATGTTCCACGATATTTTGGAGATGCCTGGACTATCAAATCGGTTGTTTAGCTGTTATTATTTTTTTCGATAGGTGAAGAATCATCTGTTAACTAAAAACTATATTCTTAAGTTCCGAAGTTCAAGTCACTACGATTTATTATCTTTATTTAACTTCATTACAAACGTAACAGGCGGTTTATCTACCAGTCAACCCACTGGTGATGCCGAGAATAAGAAGTGTTTAGAAGGACGCAAAATACTTACTTATATAATTTGAAAAGATATCTATACATCTATATCTATACATCTATATCTATACATATAATAAAACAGTAAAAAAAGTGTGTCTGTACATTAAATATATTTCCAAAAAAAATATTGGGGGCGATGGAGACGTAGTAATAGAGTAAGAATTTAAAAAAAAATGTCTGTCTGTTTGTCTGTTTGTCTGTTTGTCTGTTTGTCTGTTTGTACACGCTAATCTCCGGAAATACTTGACGGATTCGAATGAAACTTTTTTTGTTATATAGCTATTAAGCCTGGGCAACATATAGGGTATAAATGATTTTGGAAAATGGAACGCCTGATGCAGAACCATAATGGTCCAGCTAAACTATAAAAGGTATAAAAATGCCGCCTTAGTAAAAGTTGTTCAGCCTGATGAGCATTTTTCAGAGACATAAAGTCCACGCGAACGAAGTCGCGGGCTTCGGCTAGTTTATTAATATTATATAATATAAGATAATATAAACAAATCCGATAACTGGAACTTCCCCACCTTCACTGTGCCGGTGTTGAATCATACGAGTAATACAATGTTGTGATAATTCAACTCATAATAATTACACTCGATATTGCCGCTGTAGTAAACACTGGATTCACGCATAATGACGTCACAAGGAGAAAGACAAGGTGAAAGAAAAGTAAATAATAGTTTCTGGTATGTTCTGTAAAAATCTGATTTGTCTATCGATATTCTAACTTATGATTTTTCTAAACCAAAAAGCGACTTCACCCCCTAACTTTCACTGATTACTAACCCGATTTGGATAAAGTTTCTATGAGACGACCTGACAAGTATGCCCATCCAAACAAAAAATAATTTTCCAAATCGGTACAGGCGTCTTCGAAAAATCGGTGAATAAATTTTTTGGAAGTTGGTTAAAAATTAAATTTATCTATCGAATTTAACAATGCTCGCTCCACTCCTCCGGTTTACACGCACAAGCAAAATAAGTGTATATTCCCATACGTACAATATTTTTTCGTCATTATTCATTTATTGACTACCTACTAGTCAAAATGCCAAACTGTCAGATTCATGTCAGATCATGGTCAGATCTGTTGACTGTTAACTAACTAGAGCATAAATGACACGAACGCGTGACAAAGCAGACGTTTAACGTCATAAATTGTGTAATAGGCGCGTACACTTCGCCTTAAAATTACAGATCAGGATTTATAGCACAATTAATTAATTTGATTCTAATTCTACCTCTAGTCTATCAAGCGACCCATCCACAGTCAAATTCCCACACTCAATGATATGTCACAATGAGTATTTACTGTCTTACATTGAAACAAATATATTTTCCCGCCTGGGACATTTTGATATATAGTGGACTTTATGCGAGTAAAGGATCAAGTTTAGTATTAAAAGTAGTAGTAAAAGTGGAGTACATTTTTGGACTAGATACATACTAGAGATTTATACCGGACAAAGAATATGTCACATTAATACATTCTAAAGCAAATACCTATGTAAATTTCAACATCACTTCAGTCCTATTCTACTTTCCTAGGACTTACAATACAACCGAACTCCACTTTATGTATTATCATTATCATTGATATTCTTGTCAAATTCAACATGTTTATTGAGCACAAAAATAGGATCAAAGGCCAAGGGACACCATTAATCCTCATTCAGATCATTCAATGAAATGTTAACATTAACAATAGCTGTATTGAATCCATTTTGGTCCTCTGACGTCTTTTGGTAAAATTTATCATCACCGACAGGTATGAGTGCTTCTAGATTGATGAAAGTCTATCTAACACAGTGGTCTATGACTTCCAATTTACAACTATATCGAAATTTGAATGCAAGTGAACTGTCCGATAGCATTTAGTAATTACATTTATGACATTATTAATCATGACACGTGCTACAACTGCATTCCCAAGGAGCGGAGGCGATCGGCGGCGGCCGCAATCAAAACTTTTTGTACAAAAGCATTCCCAAAGAGGGTTGAGGTCACGCATTCGCATGGTCTTCGAGATCCTTGGGTGACCATTGACATGCATAATATTATATTCGGATAAGAAAAAAGGCGAAAAAGCGCCCTCCTAAGCACAGCCGAGGATACAACCAGGAACACGAATGATGAAGAAAACATGACATTATTGTTTACATGCTAGGCTACCGAACGAAAACATCGTCATCGATAGGTTCAGCAGATCAGAAGTGGGATTAAAACATCACAGACTAAGAGGGGGCCGTATGCAACCCTATCTCATCGAGTAGCAAATGTGACATATGTTGGCTGATTACATGCCAGGCTCATAAACGAAAACTGCCTCAGCAATTGGTTCAGCGGAGACCAGAAGTGGGAATTACACATAAATACCAACGTCACCTCTAATTCACATCGTATGTGTCAAAACTTGCGTCAACATCGAATAATGCTATGAATGCCATAAAACATAATGGCGTTATTGATTTCGTGTGGTATTGATGAAATCGGCCTCGGCGACAGTCGCCGAAGCACGTCTTAAGTTCACGGCCTGCCAGCGGGTTGCAGTTATCAAATTATACTAACTGCTTTCCCGCGGCGATGCCTGCAAATTAAAAAAACAATTGGCCAAGTGCGTGTCCGACCACGCGAAGTTTATATACTTATAGTATCTGAATAGGACCGCGGACCGTCACACAGACTCGCAGACAGGACAGAATGGCGAAACTATAAGGGTTCCTTGTTAACTACGGAACCCTAAAAAGCCCGGAACTACCGAAGTCGTATCGGAAGTTCCGCTATTCATCACTAGATGGATATACGTCGCGCCATCTATTATTTGCTAGAGAAGGACAAGACTTTTAAGCGTTTATCCCTAGTATAATTCAACAGCAAAAGAATTTGCTTTCACATAAAAAAACTGCATCGTAATCGGTTCATCAATTAGAGCGCCACGATGCCACAGACAGAGCGACAAACATTGACGTCAAAACACCTCTCTTTTTATCGGGGGTTAAAAACAAACCAAGTCATTTACAATCTCATTACGTACCTTACAATACAAATAGAGGTGCCGGTCACGAAAATAGAAAGAAATATTTTGGTGAATACAGGTGAATACACCGTCCTTTCTGCTTTATTAAGGAAACCGTGTTAAATATATGTATATGTAAATAAGAAGGCGATTGAACGATTAGTGCAAAACACGGCCGGTTCACATCACGTAGGGTTGTGGAACCAGTTTTGTGGCTCACTGCTGTGCTATATAGCCTAATATTGCCTGCCTACCTACTACTTAAAAGTACTGCGTAGTGGTATGTATAGGGTATAGGTAAAATAAAATTTATGTTGAAGAAATTCTTTTAAGGACTACGTGAATTTAAAAAGCTGCACGGTCTCACTTTAAACTTTAAACGGTAGTTCATAAAATAGTTTAAAGGGTTTTCTAGGGCTTGGACAAGACAAAATTTTAAATAAGTAATGTCTCCGTTTCCTTTCATCATTATTTTTTTTTTTTTTTTTTTATTAACCTATTTTGTCATCATTATTTATATAGGTATATTGATTTATTTCAAAGGGCAGCAGCACTGGACCCCAGAAGTTCAGGTAGCCCCTTAAATCTCTAATCATAACACTAAGTGTGAAGTACTTGAGACCTTAACATCTCATGCCGGCAAACATGTGGTTAAAATAAATATGGATCCATTATTCTTGGATAATCTATGAGACGGACGAAATGAAAAATATATCTTTTACATCAAACATTTGTTTGTCGGTTGCTTCGCCTTGACAACATTATTATACCAACGAAATATGAAACAATTTCAAAGTTATTTTATTTGTTTTTCATACGGTTTAATTCCTTTCATCCTTGTGCGTTCCTATAGTTGCATCTTCAGCTGTGTCGCTTTTGTCCATGGATGCGGAGTTATAATTGAGGAAATTAATTTACAAAACCTAGTATTCTTTTATTTCTGGTTTATTTTATTAAGTCATCTGCCAAAATCACGATCTGTTGACATCACAGCGAGTGATCTCAAAAGCGTGACACTAACCAACTAATCTATTCTAAAGAAGTTATCCTTGAATCTACTAGTCATAGAAAGTATTTTAAATAACTGCGTGTTTTTATTTTGAATAGCGCACATTATCTGTGGAAAAGACTTGATTGTTCACGAGCAAAAATAAAATACGAATGACAACGAGTGTACTGTAGTAAAATGCATCATTATGTCGTACGTACATTTTTGATTCTTTTTTTTAAATCACACTGATTTAGTTAGCCCCAAAGTAAGTTTAAACTTGGGTTATGGAATGCTAACTCAACGATATTATATTTTATAATAAATACATTAGATAAACACACAAGACCCAGTACAATTTAAAAAAGGCCATTTTCCAGCTTGAACTGACTGGGGATCGAACCCAGTACCGCGGACTAGCGTGTTGACCATTACGCCACGGAGGTCCTCAATAAAAACTTACATAAAACAGCACATAAGTTTGCCCGAATTCATTGTAATTTTCCCACTATCACCGCAGCATAAAGACGCGTGCGTGACGGATACTTACCCTGCTTCAATATAAAATGAAGACAATTCAGGAAGAGTTACGTAAACCAACTAAAAGAAAGGGTCATACATGCTATCAAAATAATCACTAAAGAGTAAGGCCGGAAACTTTGGAGCATACCTCCACTGATAAGTTCGGTCAAGTCATCAGTACATAAGTACACTTACTATCAATCTCACACTCACTATCACACATTTGTTTCGGCATAAGTTACAAGATTTAAAGGGCAAGTTCTAGGTGTTAAGATGACTATAGCACTAATATAACTTATACATAACCTATAAATATAATATTTTGAAATAGTTCTAAAAGCCTGTTCATTTTTTTCCAGATTTTATTTTACGACTTTTTCGCCATTATTAATATACATATATCCATGCCAAATTACAGCTTTCGGTACTTATAGTATCTGAGTAGGACCGCGGACGGGCAGACAGCCATGGCGAGACTATAAGGGTTCCTTGTTTACTACGGAGCCCTAAAAACGATTTACGGGGACTACAAAGAATGCTATATAACTTATAATAACGAATTACTCAATATTTATGTATTCTGTGTCAATATCGTATGTTTCTCGTATAATTATTCCTTTTGTAATGTTTGTTACAGACAACACCAAATAAATCTTTTATCTATCATGTACGGTACTTCGATAGTTTATTATTAGTGCCAAAAGAGCTCATCGATTCTGAAGCTGGCACCCATTCACTTAAAGGACTTTGATCTCCTTGGGATTCTAGGATAAGCTAGCTTGTACATTCCACGTTTTTTTCTTCGCCAGCATAAACAACATCGGAACTTGTCTAGAAATTAGCTGTACTGCACATGTATACATTCACACCACATAATTTCATAGAGCTCCTCTTTGTCGTTTCCTCATGTGATGGCATTTACTTATCGATCAGACCGCAGCACGGGAGCAATTTGGTTTCGAAGCCGATTACCTTAAAATCGCGTTATCATCAATAATAAATATAAAATAATGGACTTCCTAGTGACCGAAATACAACTAGCAACCTTGTACGTTATTGAGTCTAATAATAATTCTGGCTTAAGGCCTACCATTTTGCACAGCGTAACTTTTTTATCTTGCAACCCTTTAGCTTCTATGCTCCGTAAAACATATTTAAAGTCGAAGTCAAGTCAAATAGACGTAAGGCCCTTACGTGCCTTTACACCTCAAAACCACAGTGCCCACAGTTTGGTTTCGAAAACAATAATTTTCGCGTTTTTATAAACAATAATAATAAAATGTAAAAGGAACACACTTTCTAGAAACGCGGCAGTGCTGGAACCAGTAAGCCGATACGACTTCGAAAGTGGAGTACAATTTATTGACTAGCCATCGCCTGTGGCTTCACTTACTTTCCAATGAGAGCAGCACACGTGTAGAATGATGGTAAGTATAGCAACAGAATATTTAGGCTGAGTTTTTACCACTAGACCTTTTTTGGAGATAGTTCAGTTAAGGCTAGTCTGTACTTAGAGGTAGAGGTCCTGGGGACTTGCTCACGCTTACGCAAGTTAAGCAACACCGGATCACAGGTGGCACAAAAAAAACTCGTTTTCCTCCGCTTTTCCACTAGGAATACATAGCATAGCAGATGTCAAGTTACGTCAAATGCCTTGCCAGCTTGAAACCAGTTGCCTTCCTAGCCAGAGAATGGCTTTTTGTGTCACACCACTTTTTGGCCCGATGATACGAAAACTTACACAGCTCTCGCGGCAAATGATGTATTAGTTTTTAGTATTACTTTTGGGGTATTAGGTTTTTGCTAATTGTTATATTTGCACGTATGGATTAAGAGCCGTAGAATTGCCAGACTACATAACATACATACTAACACAACTTCATCATCATTGACTTTCAATCCAGCAAGTACATGATGGTATAGCCAACTGTAAGGTAGATAAATCCGTTTCAAAATAGAATCACTTTAACCAGATTGCAACACGTGCATTTTTATGCGCAACTACTGCACTCTAGTCCATCACCATAAACAACACCCCGGTTTTGAAACACAGCATTGAGATAAATGAAGCCGTTGAAAACACAATTTTTTCTATCCAAATCCAACGCGTTCCAAATCCGTTCGAGCGCTACTTCGAGCGATCAAACGGACCGATGGACCGATTTTGATGAGGTTTTTTTTTTACCCGAAAGCAAGTTTTCTTGTTTGTTGAAAATCGGTTTAGTCGTCTACAACATTCAAGCGTTAAATTATTTAAAGGTTAACGCTTGAATGTAAGTAAGGGTTTGTCTTGGCGCTACGGATACTTAGCGCCACCTATTTTTAGTATCGGGAGTTACGCTACTCATCATTAGATGGCGTTCATGACAGTCGGGGTTTTTTTAATTTGCCTAGCAAATAAACTCGTTAGATTATATTGTTTTAGCTTTGGTCCTCCACCTTTGGTCGTCTGTTCAGTGCTGAGCATAGTGATGCGTGCGACTTAACTTCTTCTCGATCTCCCTTTATTTGTTACTATCTTCTACCGGTACCAGTGCCTTGGAGATCTTGGTGTAAGTTTTACTTTGTGTTCAACTTTATTTTACTTTATCATATTTGTCATATTATTTTTCTCAAGCTTTTAGACGATTAACAAACTGCAACGCGCCCCGCTGCTTGGTGCAGGGCCGCCATACAAAAACGACGCACGGAGACGCGGTGCATTGTGTTAATCGCCTTAATATTTTAGGCCAAAGATGGCCAGATAGATGACAAAACTTAGAAAAAGGGACTCGATATCGAAAATAAATATATGTATTCATTAGAGAAAAACAATACGAACTAAGTGCATAAAGGACAAAGTTTCGTTGCATTTAGTGATAAGATAATAGGTAGGTATTCGGTGATTAGCTGCTTGAGTTTCGAAATGTTTTGTTCGCTCGCCGATAAGAGCTTTAAATAATATTGAAAATAGCATTTTTTACTAAGACTATATTCTTTTCACAATATTTATCATACTTAGCCAAGTTAGTCAAGCGATCTTTCAAACCAAATGTGACAGCTAGTGTCCATCTCTTAAGGGATATTTAATAAAGTAAAAGTAAAAGCGTTTCTGTATGTATTGCGATACATATATTATTATATTCCTTGGCAGCTGAGCTTCTTTACATGTCGATGGTTTATTTGTTTTTTTATATTCCATCAGCCCAATATTGAGCTACTCTGACGTCGTCGTCAGTAGCCACATATCAGTCGTCCAGGGTGCAGGAAGTAGGGCACCCGGGACAAGAAAGCAGGTACGTCATAGTTTGTGGAGAGAAGTCACACTCGCACACGTTTTAAGTTCTATCAATCATCTTCCACTTGGACAAAAGCTCTACAGCGACCTACTTGGGTACGTAGCCTATTTAACAAATTCCAAGCAGGCCAGGGCAAATCATGTCCAGACAGCTGATCTGATTAGCGCTATGTAGCAACTATATATTATCCCATAACACAAGTTTCAAACTTAATTTGGGGCTAGCTCAATCAGCGTAATTTATCCCTATATATTTATTTACTTATCACTTATTAAAGTTTCTACCAAGTTCTAGTCACTGACCGTAGCTGGTAAACAAAAAATAAATTGCTGCATGTTTTTGGCAAATCGAGGCTAGATGAGTCACTATCATACACAGAGCCGTGAATTTCATTGAGACTGTCCACCCTGTCGATCGCTATTTTATTTTAAACTTAGTAAAACAGTGCAAAGTTTCCTTATGAATGTTGTGTAACAAAGCGATTGCTTGTTCAATCTGATTAGTGATTGTTTATTGTCAGAACCAAGAAGTCATCATCGTCATCATCATCAGGTCTTTTTGTCTCCACTGCAGGAGCACGACCCTCTCAGTACTACCAGAGCCATACTTGGCCAGAGCAGCCAGAGGAATTTGCCTACACTCTCCTCGCTGGCCAGACGTGTTGGAGAGGTCTCACTAATGTTTATAAGCTTCGTTTAGCTTGTATTTCCTAAGTCGCCTCCTGAGACATCCACGTGAAGACTTGGAATGATACTATTCTAATCTGCCGGAAACTACACGGCAAAGAACCAATAAGTAATTCTCACAAATGGCCACTGATTTCTAAGGACGTGAAATCGTGTAATCTGTAGCCTAGACTTTCTCTACTTTTAGTGTACCCAAATAAAAATCTTTATGCACGTCACTGATCATCATACATCCATCATAGTCCATTAATGTTAGTACTACGATGTTTGGTGGTTGCATGTCTAATTTCATTATCTCTAAAACTACATGAATTTTATTATCATTACACAAAGTAACGAAGGGCATGTATGAAGAGATTGATGAGTGTAGATTTGTCAGGATCGTAGCAAGTGGAGATCCATAGTCTCTGCCTACGCAGTAGGATACAGGCGTGACATAATGTATGTATGTGTGTTACACAAAATTATTTGCGCATTTATAATTTACGAACAAGTTATAAGTGTTTGGAGCTAGCAGCAGCAGTAGTATGTATAACGAAGTTTTAAGGAAACTATAAGAACTAAGTAGGGTTTAAAAATTAAAAATTTATAGGCGATCTACTTCAAATAAGTACTCTAAAAAAAATTCAGACAAATTCAATAAAACAATATTAGTCTTTATACGTTTTTAGTGGCATAAACTCAAAGTTGGCATTTGCAACTACGACACCCTATACTGCGCGTGGCCCGACACGCACTTTCAAACTCAAAGTACCTATTGGACCTATTCAAAAGCCTTTTGACTTTTCTGGCACATTCCACACACACTTCCAAGGTATCTTCACGTGCATACAACCAAGGGTCAGGCTCAAGCTGTATGCAGCAACAAAGCCATATGCAGCATATGGCATTGCGTAGTGACGATATCAAGTCGGCCTCCACGCGTGACTCACTGCGCGCGCAACTACGCAAATCCACATTCAAGGTACATTTCCGAGTGGATTGGCCGTATTCACACCGTTGTATGCACGTGAAGCGGGTATCAGGAAAATAATATCTATTGAGAGCTGTCGAGTAACACGCGTAATGTAGGTATACATTACGCGTGTTACGCGTCTTTGTGTAAGCGGATCTGTGTCCTTAAAAAGTTCTTTAAAGCTTTTTGTATCATAATTTCATCATCATCATCAATAAATTTAAGAACTAGGTTCTTGTCGGTGGAGTATTTATCTGAGTTTACAAGTTTAATTTTTGTTTATTGTTATTTACAAGTTTTTTGTATCAGAGTTAACAAGTAGTAAATATAAGAGAATGTATTAATACATTATTATAAGGTTATAAGAACTATAAGAACTCCGTGCTTCGGAAGGCACGTATAAGCCGTTGATGGTCCCGACTGCCCTGCGAACCCACAAGACATGTATCAAACTAACCCACTTTACCATTTTTGTTAGAGTCAATTTACGTGCATTTGTTAGAGTCATTTTGAATGCAACTTTATTCTTAGTTTGTTATAAAAAAATCATATATCTCGTCTTTCGGTGTAATAGGTGTCCGCACAACAAGGCAAGATGTATCGGACAGGACGCAACGTCGTATTTTTTCTCCCCCACTTCCGAAACAAATTTACTATAGCCTTCATTCGAAGCATGAAGTGTTGCTTGCATACATGCTACTTATCTCTGTTAATTATCTTTGTACTCATATCAAAGATTTGCGTAAGTTTTGCTTATCGTCCATCGCCGCGCAAGAGCACAAAGCGAACCGTAATTATTTTAATTGCTGTTGTTCATTGTCGCTAAACTATAAAACTGCATGGTACGTATTTTTACGCAGCTACGTCACGCACAGTTGACGCAGTATAATATAATAGGCATATACATACATGTAGGCACATAATTATTTTTTCAAAAAGAAAAACCGACTTCACCCCCAAACTTCACAACTGAGTTTCTATTCGACCACCTGACAGTGATAACTATGCCCTTTTAAAGAATGTTCCAAATCGGTCTAGTCGTGTTCGAATAATCGGAGAACATACATAAAAAAAAAGATTACCATGCCCAGTACGATTTGCGAAAGCGCTAATAGCAAACGCAGTTCAGACAGACGAGAGGATTTTTTAATGACACTCGAAAACAGTTGGCAAAGGTACCTATAGTGCTATAGCAAGTCATCCCGCGCGCTCGCGTCTTGCACACGTTTAAACGTTTATAGACTTCTATGGTAATATGGTCTTATTTTCAATTGAGATAATAAACTGCTCAGGAATTTTTAACCGACTTCAAAAAAGGAGGAGGATACCAATTCGATTTTTTTTTGTATGTATATGACGCGATTGAGAACCGATTTTGATAAAGCTTTTTTTATTTGAAAGCCCTTACTCCCAATTTGGTCTCATATTAATTTGGTGAAGACACGATATGGAACTTTGGAGATATGGAAGAAACTCCTGAAATAAATTGAAGTCGCTTGTTTTATTTTTGTTAAAAATTTAACCATTGATACTAAATATACTAATATATCTGTCTGAACTGACTAATGCGTACACCAACCGGACCAACGAGTTGATGATGATGAATTACAAACCTGTGCATGCCGCAGCTGGTTGACGAGCGTGGAGCATCTCTCGGGGTCCTTGCGGCCATCGAACGAGTCCAGCTCTGCGGCGACCATGTTGAGAGCGTCGTCCGCGAAGAAGAATTGAGCTAGAAGCGACCGGTCGTCCCTCTGAAACAAAGAGAAATGTTATGAGTAAGTTTTACATACATGCATATTATCACGCAAGTTTACCAAAGGGAAGGCAGAAATTATTATTTTGAACTTGGCTCTGACACGCTGCCGCGAGTCTAGATTTTCATTCGCTTCACAAACACTCGTCAAGTACCGAGTAAGTTTACGGACACTAATAAAAGTAAAATCATCATCGTTCCCAGACAGACAAGACAGCATTATACAACGGTAATAGTAAGTGTCAATCGTCAAATTCTTCGAATTACCTAGTGTTTAGTATTGGATAAAAAATCAGACAACAATAATGTAGTTGTCATTTTGCATCAGAATTCAGAAGTGAGACAGAAGACAGTTCTGTGGTTGTGGGCGATAATGCGAAACATGTTAAAGTGGCTAGCAACACCAATATTGATTGCTATTAAATCTTCTCGTCCACAATTACCCTAAAAGTGACTTCTGAGTCTTGCAGCCCTAGGATCCGCAAGATAAAATATGCTCTGTTTGCCACATTAGGGATAAAGACGTGATAGTATGTATGTATCTCGACAAAATGAAAGCATAGTAAAAAGATTCAACCTACTGTAAACTGTGACACAATACCGCATGTTACTAAATATAAATAAATGAATTGATAACATGGTGATAAGAAGGATGAGTGATAGATGACTAACTACAAAGATAATATAATTACTACGTAACGTAACAGACACCCATCGCCATAGAAACTATTAGAGGGCCTGTTAGTACGCAAAACGGGTAGGCACAGAGATGGCAGCACACACGACGTGACAAAGGAAGTGTTGAATATGCTATAAAAATATTTATTGCATTTAATTTAAGTCATATTTAATTAATTAGAGTACTACTTTATTTAAATAATAAGAGTAAAAGATTTTAATGTTTTAATTATTGTCATAAAGCGCCATCTGGTGACAAGGAAGAGAAATAGTTATGTTAAAAAATGGCGATGTGTAGGCATGCTAATATCGTAGGTAATTATCGGAACAGAACGCAAGAAACCTAAATGCAAGCGTTTAATTTAGCACCTAGAGTTTAAAATAAGAGGTCGTTTAAGAGTCGAATCTCGAATGGAACCGGTGGCAGTGACCCCGCTGTTACTCGGGTATCAACCTTAGCACACGAAAGGTTTCGTGAGAGAAAATGTGGTAAAAAAAGCAACAGTACCTAATAGGCAGGTAAAATATCAGAAATTAATAAATTATTGAAATGCGCCATCGGGACGGGACCTTATTACCAAGCTTCCGATGTCAATCCGTCTGTCAGTGGGCTGTATTTCATAAACTGTATGTATAGGTCTTTTCTAAGGTACTTAGTTCTTAGGTTAGTATTTTCTTTGTCGTTTTTTACAGATTTTTTAAAGATATATAATTTTTCAAAACTAAAATCCGACTTCAACCCTAAACTACACAACCGATTTTGATAAAAAAATTATGGGACCATCTAACAAGTAAGCACTTTAAAACAAAAATGTCCAGTCGTTTACGAATAATCGGTAAACATACATAAAAAAAACATAAAAGATCGCGACAAATTGACAACCTAACCTTAAAAATTAAAAAAAAAACCGGCCAAGTGCGAGTCGGACTCGCGCACCGAGGGTTCCGTACAAACGAGAATTTGGTATGAATTTCAATTTAATACCTCTACGCGTTTATGAGGAAATGGGTAGTAAGTTTAAAATTATTAAAAAAAAATATATTATGTGATTTAACTAAAAATTTATGGTTTTCGTAATTTTTCCTTTATCTATGCTATAAGACGTTGCTTCGTACCAAATTTCAAGATTCTGAGTTCACGGGAAGCACCCTGTAGGTTTTGATTCCCTTGCAAGTGTCGAAAATTTGCGGCATAAACGGCTGTATCTTTTGATTGCGTTGGCTTAGAAGTTTGATTTTTTCACAGCTTCAAGGGACAGTAGACCTGAGTAATTGATATAAATTTCAGCTTCATACCTCCACGCGTTCCTGAGAAAAAGGGTCTTGACAGACGGACAGACGGACGGACAGACGGACAACAAAGTGATCCTATAAGGGTTCCGTTTTTTCCTTTTGAGGTACGGAACCCTAAAAATTGGCGCTTTTATTGATATAAAAGTAGATCTTATTTTATTACTTTGAGAGACATAACGATCACTTAGAAATTAATGTATAAAGTTATCCCAAAGAACTTTTTGAGGGCATCCTTCAAGGACACCCGTGCAACTTGCAAGGCCGAACAAAAGTTCATGGTCTATTGGCATAGCTTTAGTAACTAAGCTGTAACTTAGTGGAGGGTTGCGGAGCTCTTACTTATGTCAAGCTACTAGCGTGGTCCTATTTATGAATAGGTGATCAGAACGAGGTCACAACAATAGACCGAAATAACCTTGGCCGTAAAATAGTTCAAAAATATGTGCGATCTGTACCGTGCTACGTCACAGATTACATATAGGCGGTTACGTTGAGCCGGTAGGTAGGTACCGGCTGGGGCAGTCGAATCTATGACTGTCAGATACCTTTAATCATCTGGTAGAAACTGACTCGAGTGACAAACACTACTACGAGGGGTGTTCAAAAACTAGTGAGAATGACACAGTAATGGGGGGTACTTGAAAAAAATATATACTGTCACGGATAGATTAGGTCTTTGTTATAATACCCTCAAATAATTGGCTTTCTATCTTGTCTGTGTCAGTTGTGTTAATAATTTGTTTGGGACGTGTCGATAACTCTTGCAAAAAATGGATAAAATTGAAATACGTGCGGTGATAAAATATTTTTGCTTGAAAATTTTTACTACGGAACAAACTTTTAAAGATTTACGTGAGACATTGGGAGAGTCAGCTCCTCCCTATTCCACAGTGGCGCGGTGGTGTGCAGAGTTTAAACGTGGTAGAACATCGGTTAAAGATGACCCGGGCTCGGGCCGCCCTTCGACGTCAGTCACTCAAGAAATGATCGAAAAAGTTGAAAAAATTGTTCTGGATGATCGCCGTGTAACAGTCCGTTTTATAGCTAAAGAGTTGAGGATTTCAACTGGTAGTGTCCATAGTATTTTGCAAGATTACTTAAGAATGAAAAAGGTGTCCGCGCGTTGGGTCCCAAGAATGCTAACGGACGCACAAAAGCAAACGCGATTCAACATTTCAAAAAGCTCATTGGAACTGTTTCAACGAGATCCTGATTTATTTTTGGCTCGATTCGTAACAACGGATGAAACATGGCTTCATCATTATGATCCAGAAACGAAACAACAGTCAATGTCCTGGAAAAGACCATCATCTCCAACACCAAAGAAATTCAAGACTCAACCATCTGCTGGCAAGATCATGGGCTCCGTTTTTTTGGGATAGCCAGGGGTTAATAATGATTGAATACCTTGAACGTGGAGCCACTATCACAGGAAATGTCTACGCAGAACAAATAAAAAAATTACGTCAGGAAATCCTTGAAAAGCGACGAGGAAAACTCGCGAAAAAAGTTTTGTTCCATCAAGACAACGCGCCGGCGCACAAGTCTGCAGTTGCTATGGCAGCAATCCAAGATGCTGGCTTTGAGATCCTCGATCATCCACCATATTCACCGGACTTGGCCCCTAGTGATTTCTACCTATTTTCCCGTTTGAAAGAACATTTGAGAGGCACAAAATTTGAAGATGACGAAGAAGTGAAGGCCGCCGTAAACGATTTTCTCAGTACTCAAGATGAAGATTTTTTAAAAATGGAATCTTGGCTTTAGAAAAAAGATTTGCTAAATGTATTGACCTAAAGGGTGATTACGTCGAAAAGTAAAATAATATTAAATAAATTCATTTTCTAACATTGCTATTCTCACTAGTTTTTGAACGCCCCTCGTATAAGGTGATGCAGTGAAACTAAATTAAACTTTATGAACACATTATATATTCTTTAAACAATAGTTTAACACCCAATAATCACTGATTAATATCAAAATGATGTCTACTACACCGCGCGCGCTTTTACACTGTCCCACGGGGAATACGAGTCACAACACGATCGGGCGCATTCACGAGAGTAACCGAACACTCCCGAAGGCTGCCGACGTTGTCGCTGCGTTCACATCTTACAGTCGACCATCCTGATGATACTGGGCGCCCCGAACAGATCTCTTCTTAATTCGCTTCATCAGCTTTCAGGAACAGCCTTAAAAGATTGTAGGAACAACCTCTTAAGGTCGTTAGAGAACAACCTCTAAAGGTCGTTAGAGAACAACCTCTTAAGGTCGTTAGAGAACAACCTCTTAAGGTCGTTAGAGAACAACCTCTTAAGGTCGTTAGAGAACAACTTCTTTAAGTCGTTAGAGAACAACCCCTTAAGGTCGTTAGAGAACAACCTCTTAAGGTCGTTAGAGAACAACCTCTTAAGGTCGTTAGAGAACAACCTCTTAAGGTGGTTAGATAACAACTTCTTAAAGTCATTAGAGTACAACCCCTTAAGGTCGTTAGAGAACAACCTCTTAAGGTCGTTAGAGAACAACCTCTTAAGGTCGTTAGAGAACAACCTCTTAAGGTCGTCAGAGAACAACCTCTTAAGGTCGTTAGAGAACAACCTCTTAAGGTCGTTAGAGAACAACCCCTTAAGGTCGTTAGAGAACAACCTCTTAAGGTCGTTAGAGAACAACCTCTTAAGGTCGTTAGAGAACAACCTCTTAAGGTCGTCAGAGAACAACTTCTTAAAGTCGTTAGATAACAACCCCTTAAGGTCGTTAGAGAACAACCTCTTAAGGTCTTTAGAGAACAACCTCTTAAGGTCGTTAGATAAAAACTTCTTAAAGTCGTTAGAGAACACCGTATAGCGCTATAACTGAAATGAAATCCATGGATTTTGTTCAAATATATTAATTAACCAGCAACTACAACTGACGATAAGGTCACACAACATTTTTTTTAATATGCCATGATATAGCCTTACAATTGACATAACAATTTGTACCACAATAGGTAATTGGGATCAAAAATTAAAACCAGTTCTGAATCTGGAATGAATTATAGTGAAATGAGATCAGAATATTCCTCAAAAGGATATAATGACCAATATTAATAACAAAGCAAAATAACAAAAACGATGACAATATCTAGGAATCTATTCTCAATCGGATTCCGTGTCACAAGAGAACAATTTTAATTTATCTCTAGCCAATACATTTTCATATTTCCGCCCAACATTTTTAGTGCTTTTAATAACATAGCGGTCATGTGGTAATACCTTAGTCACTACAAACGGCCCGTCGTAACGTGGCACGAGTTTACCACTCCTTAACCCTTTCTTAAATACCTTGCGTTGAGCGAGAACTAATTGGCCAACACTAAAGGGAGCCTCAGTACGTCTTTTCCGATCAAATGCTACCTTCGCCTCCTCAGCGGCCCGTCGTGACCGAGTGGCTGCGGCTTCCCGAAGTTCGGGTAAGGGATGTACATTGACTGGTGCAACCAGGTCGCCAGATAAACGAGGTCGGAATCCATACAATAATTCTAACGGACACTTTCCTGTGGTATTATTCACATTCGAGTTTAATCCTAATTGTACCCGAGGTAAATAGGTTTCCCAGTTATTTTGATCATCTCCCACATAGGATACAAGTGCATCTAGTATGGTACGATTATATCGTTCAATTTGACCGTTGGCCCTGGGGCTGGCCACGGCGTTCATCACATGTTTAATTTGTCTATCACCACAGTATCTTTTGAACTCATGACAATCAAAGGCCTTGCCTCGGTCACTGATTATTCTACTTGGCAACCCAAACGTTTTTATAAATTGATCGAGAGTTTTTAGTGCATTAACACAGCTTGTATCGCGTACCGCCTCAATCCATATGAATTTGGTAAAAGCATCTATTAAAGCAAAGATATACATTTTGCCAGATGGGCTCTTACAAAATGGACCAAGGTGGTCAATATGCACTGTGTGGAATGGCACTGACATTTTCTCTATAGGATGCAATAGTCCTACTAAACGCCCTGTAGGTTTTTTGGCATATTGACAAGATAAACACCCTTGCACATATTTCTGAATAAACCTTCGCATATTACTAAACCAGTATTTATTTTTAACCGCGTCATATGTTTTATTAAAGTTAACATGACCATTGTCACTGTGGAAAGATTGTACCAATGACCAACGGGATTGCTTTGGTACAACCACTCTTTGTCCTCCATTAACCCTTCTAAAAAGTATACCATTTTCGATTAAGTAATCCACAGCTAATCCCTTGGTATTGCCCTTTTCCAACTCATCCTTCAGTTGGTCTATTGTCGAACGCACTGAGTCATCTTCCTGTTGCAGACTTTCTATTAGATCCTTTTCCACACAGCGCATCACAATGCCGACAGGATTACGACTAAGTGCGTCCACATGACTCATAGACGTTCCTGCCCTGTACTCCACTGTAAAGTCAAATCCTTGGACTTCTAGCCACCATCTAGCAATACGTGGGTTTAGGTCACGCTTCTCCCAGGTCCAGCGCAGTGCGTTACAATCAGTTACAATGACAAACTTGATTCCACTAACATAGACTTTAAATTTCTGTAAACTCATAACCACAGCCATAGTCTCGAGCTCAAAACTATGATACTTTTGCTCAGCAGGAGTTGTTTGTCTACTAGCATACGCAACCGGCTTCCAGGTGCCATCTATTTGTTTTTGGAGCAATATACCTCCCAGACCTATCTTTGAGGCATCTGTATGTATTTGCGTGTCATAATCTGGATTGAATAGTGCCAGAATGGGACGGCTAACAAGTATCGACTTTATTTCATCAAATGCATGTTGCTGGTCTTTACCCCAAACCCAGGGCTGATCTTTCTTCGTCAAGTTGGTAATAGGTCGTGCAATCGCAGCAAAACCTCGAACATATTTTCGGAAATAATTGGCCAATCCCATAAATTGCCTACATTGATGAACATTTATCGGTACTGGAAAGTCTCTGACAGCATTAATTTTATGTTGTGCAGGTTTAACTTCACCATTAGATACTTCATGGCCTAAGTATTCTACTTTAGAAACTAAGAAAGAACATTTATCAATGCGTAAAGTCATGTTAGCATCACGTAGTCGCTTTAGTACCTGGCGAAGACGATCCAGCGCCGTTAAATGGTCTATGGCATACACTAAAATATCATCTAAATAAGCAGTGCAACAATCAAATTTGAGTGGACCTAGTATCTCGTCTATCACTCTTTGGAATACACTAGGTGCATTGACCAGACCAAAACTCATGCGTTTATACTGAAAATGGCCATCAGGTGTAATAAATCCCGTAAACTGTTTACTGTCTTCCTCAAGGGGAACACAATGGTAAGCAGATAATACATCAAGGCAAGAGAATACACGCTGTTTGGATAGTCTGTCTAGTTGGTCTTGTATGAGCGGAAGAGGATAACGTTCTTTTTTAGTCACCTTATTGATAGCTCTGTAATCAATGCACATTCGTTTTTCACCCGTTTTCTTCGGCACTAAGATCACAGGGCTGGCATATGGTGAATTAGCAGGTTCAATGATATCCTTTCGCAAGAGATCCTTAACAATGGTGCGAACGAGATTACGATCTTCGATGGACATCCTATATGGTCTATAATAAATTGGCTTAGTATCGGTAATCTCTATTTTCATTTTTACCGAACACTTACCAATTACTTCATCATTTTCAGAAAAACAGTCTGAAAATTCCAATAATAAACTATCAAGTTGTGACCTAATATCAGGGTCCAAATCCTGTCCGACTTGGTACTTAGAGTTAGAGCTATCGACTGTAGCACGTGCTACACACTCATTACCTCGTATTGTGATCATCTCCGAACCCAAATTAATAACCTTAAGTGCCACTCGGCCATCGACTACATCAGTGATATGTTCAGGGATAAAACACTCTGATCGTGGCTTAAGATGTGTTGACTCAGGAACCCGTATGGTCCCCTCAAAATCAGAGCAAGTTAATACTATTTTATTGACCCCCGGTGTCAGTTTTATATCATCATCTGTATGTAACGTAACACGATCAATATCGTCACATGTTCCGGGTAAGTCAGTCAAATAATTAGCGTTATACATCCGTAATGATGTAGGTGTTTTAATGACATACACATTTGGGTAGTCGGTAAAGGGCTGACCTATAATGATACCTATGTCTTGTGCATAATCAGGTACAATATATGCTTTAATATTTTCACAAGTGGCCTCATCCGCTGTGATAGTCACTAACACTTCAGCAAGAGGTACTATTTGTGAACCTCCAAAACCTTTAATAACACTCTCATTTTTAATACATTGAGTTTTCAAGTTAAGCTGCTTCGCTATTGAATCAGTAATTGTTACACAAGAACTACCAAAATCAATGAATGCCTGAACAGTTGAGTTATTCACCTTAACTATCATATAATATTTAGAACCTGACTGACTTGTGCTGTTTATTACACGAACCGTTTGAGTAGACGTTACAGTGTTGCTCGCATTACGACTTTTAAATTTTAGGCATTCGTCTTTAATGTGGCCCATTTTATAACAATAGGAACATTTACGTATTTTTAAAAAACAATTATTTTCATTATGCCCTTTTTTGTTACAAAATGAGCAAAAAGACACTAATGCTTTATCACATTTATCACGAACCTTAAAAGTACATCGCGCGGCGGTATGTCCCTGCCTTTTACACGTATGGCATTTTAGTTTTGTGTGACCTTGATTTAAGCCGGCACTATTTTGTCGGAAGTTCGTCATAATACTACTATTTTGTCGTAAGGACGAAAGATAATTCAACAAAGTGTTTGGTTCACGACACCCGGCAGATATCGCACCGACCTCTACAAGCTCACTGCCTATTGTACCAATAATGGCCTCCGTAATCAAGGCCGGGGAAATACCGCACGCATTACCTAGGGCCAGTTTGTCATAATAAAATTGAAGATAATCCATGTCGGGGGATCTAATTACATTGACTAAATCACGCATCATAGCTAATTTACTTTTATGACATGGAAAAGCCGACAGTAGTTTGGCTTTAAACTCAGCCCACGACATATTATAGTCCTGCAACTGGTCGTACCAACGACGCGCATAACCTTTTAGTTTTGATGCACAATTAAATACAAGTGTCTTTTCATCCCAGCCGTACATAGATGAAATGCCTTCGACCTTTCGAATCCAAATTTCCATCGTCAGTAAGGACGACTTTGGGTCGAACTCTGGAATAGGGTCGTTACGACCCACGTATCGTAACTTATTATTACTACACTCGGCGAGTACGTACGGCACGTTCCAGTGTGGTGAGGATGTCGATGCCGGCACGCTCCTGTCGACAGCTCCGGTAGGTATGGTCGACGCGTTCGACGCGATCGACGCGGCCGTCGTCGCGTCTGATACTGGTATACCTGATGACGCCGGCAAGGCTTTTCGATGTGTTGGTACTGTCAGAGGCGCCGGCTCCCGATCTTCCCTCGCAGCCGGCTCTGATCTGACAGGACATGGCAACGGCGGCGTGATGATCCCGTCGTCCACCAATGAAGGCGGGCCGCAGGGTTTTTCCCCCGATGGAGGCAGGCCGCAGGGTTTTTCCCCCGATGGAGGCAGGCCGCAGGGTTTTTCCCGAATGATGTCTTCCAACCATTTTACGCGTTCAGCCAGTCGACGCGTCTCTATCTCAGCTAAAAGTTTCCTTCTTAGCCTATCTTCTCTGCTTTCTTTATGTTTAGGTTTACCCATATTGGTAATGCACGACACTCAACAAGTTTTTTTCTTAACACAGGTTAGGTATTTTAGCTACACGGTTTGCTCACATAAACGCACGTAGGAACACTATCGCACTTCTGAGTTATAAGGTGATGCAGTGAAACTAAATTAAACTTTATGAACACATTATATATTCTTTAAACAATAGTTTAACACCCAATAATCACTGATTAATATCAAAATGATGTCTACTACACCGCGCGCGCTTTTACACTGTCCCACGGGGAATACGAGTCACAACACGATCGGGCGCATTCACGAGAGTAACCGAACACTCCCGAAGGCTGCCGACGTTGTCGCTGCGTTCACATCTTACACTACAAAAAGAAAAACAAACAAAAATTTTGTAGAATATTCTAAGCACACCTTAGAACGAACATGAAGCATGACCTTCTTTACGTGCTGTCATGCGTGTAACATGGTTAACTAGGCCTTTTTAAGGCAATTTTAGGGGTTCGTGTTCAACATAAAATTCCAGTTGAGATTTCATGCACCGTTTAGAGGGTTTGGTCAAATGTGAATAACCTGAGATAATATAATAAAAAAGTAATTACTTTAGTAGCTAATCTTTAACTATTAAGTTAAAATCGTTATGATACATATTTCATTAACATACTTAAGTCCATTGAGACAATTTTTCTATATTTTACAACACATCTAGCCCTAAGCTCTGTGTATTAAATTTCTGTATTCTTCAAGGAAGGACGTCTGCAACGCGGCCTGCAAATGTTGAGAGTTCATGGTCTGTTTAGACAACATAGTCAAGCAAGCGTAATCGCCGAATCCGACTGGAATAGTATGTCAACGGCTGACAGAGGACCCTCATTGTCAAACCATATTATCGAAGTGCATAGAAAACTTTAGCTTGTTATAAGGTAAGACGTTTTGTGAGCACTATTCAAGGAGACACGTTCAGCTAGCAATTATTGAGAGTTCATGGTCTGTTCAAACAGCTTAGTCAAGCGTGACAGTAATACTTTGTGCAAGACACCTAATTACATAATTTTTCTGCGTGCTATTTATCCATTTTCATGTTTATGAACACATGTCAAGTTATGGTAATTTCAAATTTAATAAAAAAACATTTTTATATCTTAGTCTAGATGAAATATAAAAAATAGAGAAAGTGATAGTAGGTTTACAAACAAATAACGAACCCAACAAGCAGTAGGTTATTAGAGCTTAAATAGCTTACTTTTAATTTTATTTAAAACATACTTTATAAACCACCTCAGTCATAATTAAAATATATGTTCTATTTACAGCTCACCATTATAACACATTGAAAGTTAAGTTATTGTTAATTTAAAAACGACAAAGTTTCATACAAAGCTATTAAATAAATAAAAGAAGGTAATTAACTAATCAAAGAATCAATTAATGTGTCAGACGTAGCAACCGGTTCAAAAAGGGCTACCCAGTTAAGCAAACAAGTTACACATAATTGCTGTTACCGTAACTGTTCATTAAATTCAATAATACAGCAGCCACTAGTTCCAGTTACTAACGGCATTAGTAAACGCTAAGTAAACGGGGCTAGACTAATAGCCTGGGGAATGACGCCCTTACAAAAATACATTATTCATTTGAGGTTTGTTTAGGAACATTCTTATTTTCTTTCTATGCTGGTCTGTGAGCAATAATAATGTACCAGTTGCTTCTCCCGAGCAGATCGTAGGTTCGATCAAGGGATGGGTGCTGTATTTCCATTAAACTTTTCAATTCGAAGGTGCTTTCTTATCATCATCATCATCTCAGGCGCATAACGTTCACTACTGCACATAGGCCTCTCACAAGGGTTTTCAAAATGACCGACCTAGAGCGGCTTGCATCCAGCGCTTTCCATCGCCTTTGGATAGGTCGTTAGACTAGCTTGTGGGCGGCAGTCCTATGCTTCGCTTGCCAGTACGTGGTTGCTATTCGATAACCTTTTTGCCCACTGCCACTTTCTTATATTTCTACTGAACCATCGGACTCGATATTTCGGACATTTTGCGTCACCGAACAGCTGAGACGCAAAGAACTAAATCATCTAACTGCTTAAACCAGGGACTGACATCGAAAACCTTCTAAGTTGTATGAGCTATCAATTTGTCTGCAAGAATAATATACAATTTATCAACAACCACCTTTCCTCTCCCACGGACGTCGTAAGACGCGACAAAGATTTAGGTAACAGGGAACGGGCAGAAGCTTTCTCTGTGCATCAACTTCATACCATATACTGCGATCACCAACCCGACTGCCAAGCGTGATATTTATGCGCTAATCCTCTCTTTATAGAGAGGCAAAACTATTTGTTATGATCCTTCTTCTTATTAAAGAGCTAAGGTCTTGGCTGTGGAGCAACCATTGCCTTCCATCTCCCTCTGTCCTAATTTTACATCTTTGTTCCAGGTATTTCAAGAATTAAATAACTCGATTTTTAATGTTGTAGTTTACATCTCAAATCAGGATGACGCATCATATCTAGGTACTTTAGTTAGCCGACATGGTATAAGAAAAATGCAATTCGCATTAGTGTAAGTTACGCCTAAGTCACAGAATTAATAATAGTATTACATACAGAACGGAAACTCGCACCGTCCCCCGCAATCTGGTGTCCCCGCAACCCTTCCCCCGTTATTGTGAGGTGTAAGTAGCAGTAAAACGGGGTTATTGGTAGTTGCACGTTGACATTATGCGAGTCACTTAGGATTATTGAATTGTAATGGTGAGAAACTGCGCACATTATCATTGTTAATCGACGGAAAACAATAAATAACGAAAATTTTATAGATTTCCGAGTGATGAAAACAGGTAAGCAAAGCAACAAATTCTGTGGTGGCAACCTTGATTGTTTAACTCACACATTTGACGTGTGCACGGACGGATTGTTTCGTTTGTAGTAGTACTAGGTATTTATGCTGCTCCGTTTGTATGAAGAGCCATACCTGTGCCTAAGTAGCACAACACACACACAACTTTAGTTTGCTTGCAAAACATAGTTTGACATTCTAAGGGGTCCATATATCACACCACGAATGCAGTCTTACACCGCGTTTTGTTTTTTTTAGGCATAATATGTGTAAGATTTGACGGGCCTCTAGGCCTCTACAATTCTAATATATAGTTATCCCTTGCGAGGCAGAAACTCTGAGACTAAATTACCCAAAGGCCACACTATCGCTAGGTACCTATGTATAGTTAATTATATATGCGCCAACAATGTGCTGTTGAAATAACATGCAAAAAATTAACTGCTTAATTCCCAAAAAACTATATGCATCTATTGTCGTAAACAATGTTTTGTGTCTATAGAAGGCAAATCTGACACAAACAATTCTAAAATCGAATGACACGAACAGTCGGCCAAACATCAAGTACAACAATATAGTTCCTTAAAAGTCTGTAATTCAAACAAATAAGGTGCATTTAGTTCAAACTGTCACGTTTTATAAGTGGTCCGCGGTACAAAACCGCAGTGAACGGAGACCAAGGCGACAAAACGTCACACTCCGTCGCCTACCCTGCTACTTTCATCATCATCACAATTGATAAACCATTTCGGGCCTTGTTACCAAGCGTTAAATTACATTTTTCGATAGCAATACATGCGCGGCGCCAATGCAAATGAACAAGATTGCAAACCAGTTGGGATTATCATAGTTGCATCAATTATAAACAAACGCATTTTAAGGAATTTGATAAAATTTCCAATGCGAGTTGGTAATAATCGCTGTGCTTTAATTCTCCAAAGTTTAACCACAAAATAAG
The DNA here is from genome assembly GCA_963555685.1 of Acrobasis consociella. Lineage (NCBI taxonomy): Eukaryota > Metazoa > Arthropoda > Insecta > Lepidoptera > Pyralidae > Acrobasis > Acrobasis consociella. The sequence goes on from OY743127.1 coordinate 8,718,185, forward strand.
GTTGAGTCCGTCCGTTGACGCTGGTTTCCATTTATTACATGCAACGGCAACAGGCAAGTAACATGGAATATGTAAATGCGCCTTTATTATACGTGAACGGTTTCCTCTCTTTCTATTTATTTATCTCATTTTGGATTGGGTTCCTCTCAGACTGAACATGTCAACTCCATCCATAACTTCCTGTTCTCCATCATCTCCATACTTAACGACTCCTTCATAACTTCAGCTAAGAAGTACATTTGCTGGGCATAAGCATCACCTTAGGATTTCCAAAACGACAAACTCCTCAAACTTGTCACAGAAAGCATCACAGAACAGTTGTACTTGCGTAACCATGTGGTGAGTCAAGATTGTCAACTTCCTACTATTCGTGAACTGCGGTGAAAATATTATACCAGTCCAGTTCCACCAGTTCCATACAATGCCAAAGTCAATCATATTTGAAATCCTCACAGTTAGACGCGAGTTAACTACTTCTAGCGTAATCTATTGGTGTTTTAGTGAACGTATAACCAATAGGTAGGTAATGTAAAACATGCTTTTTTTGGATTTTCCAAAAAGTCTGCACCTAAGTCACCTAACAATATCTTTTGCTGGTTTTATACAAAAATACTACTTGTGGGAGCCAGGTTGGCTTTTTCGCGGTACCTAAAAGTTTTGAAGAAGTAACGCTATAGCGTTATTTATAGTGTTGTTTACGATAGGCAGGTGCCATTTTGCTATGTAAAATAATAAAATATCAACACAAATATATTTTTGTAGGTAAATAAACATTTATCTCCCACATACTTGTTTAAACATAGGTAAGTACTTATTGTTACTCTGCACGACAGTAAGATGCAACATTCTGTTCATTTTCATATGCAAAGTATAAATAAACCAACTTCTGTTGCGGCAAATCAAAATTATGCAAATAGTTACTAACTTAGAGCGCTCTAGAGGCTCTAGAACAAGAAGTTTTGAGTGAGCGGAGCAAGCTCAAATCTCAAGCACTCTAATATTGGCCGCACGCCAGAAGCTCGCATTACTAAATAGATCACGAAAGACTTCATAATATTACAATCATCTCAATTTTCGATCAGTAGAATATTTTAATCGGATACAAGAAAACTTTGGTTTATTTTTGACTTATCGCTATAACGCTATAGCGTTACTTCTTCAAAACTTTTAGGTACCGCGAAAAAGCCAACCTGGCTCCCACAAGTAGTATTTTTGGATAAAACCAGCAAAAGATATTGTTAGGTGACTTAGGTGCAGACTTTTTGGAAAATTCAAAAAAAGCATGTTTTACATTACCTACCTATTGGTTATACGTTCACTAAAACACCACTAGATAGCGCTAGAAGTAGTTAACTCGCGTCTAACTGTGAGGATTTCAAATATGATGGACTTTGGCATTGTATGGAACTGGTGGAACTGGACTGGTATAATATTTTCACCGCAGTTATCGCTATAACGCTATAGCGTTATAGCGATAAGGCCACATTTTGCGCATTTCTAGTTTTTAAGAATTAGCTACTGTCCAACAACTCAAATCAGATACTTTTTTCTAGATGTCAGAACAAATATTTTGTATGGGATTTGTATGAAATATAGACTTATGACGTTATAGTTTCTTAGAGTCGAATAGCGCTCGTTATATCAGTTTTTCTGCAATACGAGTAATAAATCTAAAATAAAATCACTTTAAAAATGGATATGATCATGACAAGTGACATTACTTTGTAACTTTTTGACCCAGGAAAGTACCCAATTATATACTGTTTATTTATTTTGCAATAAAGGATATTGTATTCCTACAATCATTTTCTAGCCCTCATCTTCAATCTTTGCCCACAGCAGATAGGTCAGAAATCCATCTCATCCTAGGTTTACTCCTTAATACTTTCTGTCTCTTAGAATCCACGATTTTGTACGTGATTTTTCTGGGAGTGAGCGGCAAAAGTGTACTTAGGCAAGTTAAAAAGAAGGTTACGCTCATGTCATTCAATACATTTCAATAAAAAATCTATAAAAAAAAGCTAAAATCAACGTTTAAAAGAAAATGGACACTGAACTCAGTCTCCAAGTCCTTAGAACTGATTGCTCTGAATGGGTCTGCAACAAACAACAACTTTATAATTTCAAGTTAGTCATTTTAACCGATTTCTAAAAAAGGAGGAGGTTATCGATTCGTCGCGATCTTTTTTAAGGTTCCGTAGTAAACAAGGAACCCTTATAGTTTCGCCGTCTGTCTGTCTATCTGTCCGTCCGCGGTTTTACTCAGAGACTACTAGGTAATAAGCACTAAATAATATATGGTTATATTTATTAATCCTGCCGAAAAAGTGGTAACATAAAATCGTAAAAAAAAAAACTTTAAGAGTCGCTTCCATACAAGTGGGAGTCATTTTTTTCTCGGTGAATCGTAATATTGGGACGTTCCATTGGCCCTCGAATAAGGAGATCAATTATAAGTCACAACTACCTACTTAATTGGGATTTTACAGGATACATCTTTTGATTGAGCTCATGTAAGATAATTAGGGTTCTCCGTCGTTTAAAGCTATGACTGGGACAATTTTGGGTCAGAGGTCAAAAACATTGGACAATAAAAGGTATTTTAAATCAAACAGTTTGTGAACTCTACAATAGTAGATTTAACCATTTTAGTTCAAGGAGGTCAACTAAAATTAGTTTCATGATTCATGGAGCTACTTACAATTCTATGAGACGTTTTCCTCATAGAAAATGCCACAAGTTCTCAACTATATAAACAAGCGTTACTCAATTTGTAGGATGATGATTTAATTTTGAACCATTGAACTCAATTGGGTCTTTCCGGGTTTTCAAAAATTACCAACGCGATGTTAGATTGAAGTATTATTGCAGAAACACTGATATTAAGAGCGCTACGTATAACGTCATTAGTTTTTAGGGTTCCGTACCCAAAGGGTAAAAACGGGACCCTTTTACTAAGACTTCGCTGTCTGTCCGTCTGTCTGTCACCAGGCTGTATTTCAAGAACCGCGATAGCTATAAAGTTGAAATTTTCCCGCTATAACAACAAATACCAAAAATAAAATAAATATTTAAGGGGGGCTAGAAGAACTAGTTTCCGTCCGAGCCGAGCATCATCGGAGAAATAAAATCCTCCCGACTTCGCTGGCTAGGACATGTAGAGAGGATGGGAGACGATCGAGCCGCAAAGAAAGCATATCATGGTCAACCGTCCGGGCGCCGTCCCGTGGGGCGTCCAATATATCGCTGGAAGGATGAAGTCGCCAAAGACCTGAAAGAGCTGGAAGTGTCGGACTGGTCAGATTTGGCACAGAATAGGAAAGAATGGCGCACTTTAATGTCGGAGGCCAAGATCCACTTCGGGTCGCTGAGCCAGCGAAGTAGTAGTATAGTAGTATATGAAATTTGTTTGTTTTGTTTGTTTGGTACCTATGGACTTTAATTGTCTGAGAATAAATGATTTTTATTATAAGTATATATTTCAAATCCCATAGTAAATATTTGTTTTAAAATTTAGAAAGAAGTATCAGATTTGAGTTGTTGGAAAGTAGCGAATTCTGGCCGATCTTTTATGAAGCGATCATTAACAAAAAAAAAGGTTTATTATCACAGAATTAATAATACACAGTACCTATTACATACTAGTAATAAAACCTATAACTAGACTCGTACTTCCGATTGTATTTTCAGACTGGTTCAGACTGGTGGCTCGAATTTTTCTAAATTTTAAAATAGCTTTTGGGATTTACTCTCTTAGTGTCATTGAAGCAACTGATAGTTAACCTACGATCTATAAGGTCATTGACGCCGTATAAACGATTTTGCACTGTACGCCATCGGAAATCCATTTCACATAACAGTTATCGTTTACCCGATCAAAAAATACCCAAAACAAACAAAGGATCGTCCGTTTTCGTACCGCTATGCATTGTGTCCGGTGAATCAGAGCGATTGTTCATAATGGAGCCAATTTTTATAACCCACTGACCCATTTGGTGAATCGGAGCTAATCAGTGTTGACTTATTGTTTTTACTTTGCTTGCTCCAGGTGGTATGCGTTTGTTAACTTTTTATTTTTACTTAGATTGCACTGGGTGGTATGCGTTTTGTTAACTTATTGGTTTTATTTTGGTTGCACCGGGTGATATGCGTTTTGTTAAACCTAATTATTTTTATTTTGGTTGCATCGGGTGATATGCGTTTTGTTAACTTATTGGTTTTATTTTGGTTGCACCGGGTGACATGCGTTTTATTAACTTATTGATTTTACTTTGGTTGCACCGGGTGATATGCGTTTTGTTAACTTTTTATTTTTACTTTGCTAGTGACTAGTTGCGAGTCTTGACTTCTGTTCTCCCTCTGTTCTACTTATCACATTATCGGACCTTGGAGGTTATTTTCACAAAAATACCCGATATGTCGGTAACAGGAAAGAACATTATTTTATTGATATAACATGATGTACGGTAATCCCATATAAGTACATAATAATAATTGCCTTTTTTTCTCAATTGCCTTGTATTTCCCTGTAATTAGAAGATGATGACCATTTTGGCAGCCTACTTGGTGTATGTTTTACCATGCTCGACCTAGGTTCGATTTTCAGAAAAATTCAAATGCTTATACATTTTTTTTTGTAAATATAAAGTATTTGTCTGCCAGTCTAAGTGCATTCTATAAGTCAAGGTTTGTGCCTATCTTTCTAACACAAGCTTAAAGCTTAGTAGGGACCGTTGAAATATTTATTGTCTATTTTTTTTTTATATTTCTCATTTCTTTCTGTTCCAACTAGCAGTCATAACAAGAAAACCATAGTTTTCTACGACATTGAAGTCACTTTACAGAAATAAATGCGGCCAAGGGCCAGTGATCGATGCCGCAATGTCCAACTGCGGAAAAGACAGATGGAAAGTCATAGATTCTATGTATAATTAAACGTCTTTCCTTAGCAGACGAATAGGTACTATATATCTACAAAAACTACATCCTATTTTAACATTATATACTTTCGTAGAAACTCGAACAGAGCATTTACATCGCCACAATTTGACAGTAACTAGCTACGTATTTAGTTGTTGAGAACCTATTTTAATAGCAACCCAAAAACCTAAAGGTTTACTCCTTTTGTCGGCCCAGCGAAAGTGACATAGTTAGTTTCAGACTTTTGTTTACTTGTAAAAATAGATTAGGAGGTCACGACAAATTTGGTAACGATAAGGGATATGCCTGACTCTGATTTTATAGAATAAAGAGCACCAGTCTGACTGTGTGAAGTGGTTGCGTTACTTAGATACAGTAGCGTGCGTTCATACAAACACATGAATTTGTCTACCTTGTGTCACCCTAATATTGATGCCGTAGTTCACACTAACTTTTCAGGCGCCCTATCTAAGTAACGCAACCACTTCACGCAGGCAGATCGACATATTTAGCATCAGAGAGGTGCTCTTTCTTCATTATGTGAAACCAGAATCAGCCATTTACCTTATCATTTATTGGTCACGCTAACCAACTTTTCAGGCGCCATATCTAAGTAACGAAACCACTTCACGCAGGCAGATCAACATATTTAGCATCAGAGAGGTGCTCTTCATCCTGTGAAACCAGAGTCAGCCATATCACTTATCATTTTTTTTTGGTCACGATAACCAACTTTTCAGGCGCCATATCTAAGTAACGCAACCACTCCACGCAGGCAGACCAACATATTTTGCATCAGAGAGGTGCTCTTTATTCTATAAAACCAGAGTCAGCCATATCCCTTATCGTTACCAAATTTGTCGTGACCTCTCGTTCTAAAAGTGCTGGTTTCTGCAAGACGCAACCGCACAGTCTCTCTGGCAGTCTTTTGTCAGACCTCTGTACCTCTGCCACTGAGAGGTACAGAGGTCAGTAAAAAAAGGGTAAGAGAGCAAAGAGAATATAAGCTATCATTTTATCATTCTCTAAGGAACCGAGCGAACTCAATTTCTTCACTAGTACTGTAATAGATTCAGTGGATATAGAGCCTAAAACAGTCTAGAATTTTCGCTATTCTATTAATACAAATGCCATAAATAAACCATTTTATTGTAACACACCACGAGCAAACAAAATGCGAAATAGCCTGACATCACGCAATTTATTATCTGACACACAAAAACCCGACAAGCCCATATTCTGTTTATGTAATAGTAACATAAAACAATGTAGGTACAGTAATACCCCAATCTAATTCTGTGACCCGAATAACTGTGCCATTACTTCAAGACTTTATGAAAAGGCTTATTATAGCACCGATGACTATCCTTAAAGACAAAAAATCTGGCTTGAGCTTGGCGCGGGTCCCTCTTAAAGGTTTGTATACTCGCAAACAAATGTCATACATAATTTGGTACATTTGGTACATACTGAATCTACACCATGACATTATTAAAAAAATTGTACATTTATAAAATTAAATTTAAATTATGATTATGACATAACAAACAATGTATTCTTTGTCCACATACTCGGATTAACTTTAAATATTAATTTAACTGTGAGTTGACGTCGTTCAGTTTGTAGTATACCTACTTAGCTGTAAGTAAGTAACCATTTGACGTCCAACAAAACAAAGTGACAAATATTAACAGATATTATAAATATCCTATGATAATAAAGACATATATCTACTCGTAATTAGTAATAGACCACAAGAATAAATGAGGTATCAAATACCACCCTTAATTATCAGAATGGTGCATCACCATTTTAGGAGGAAAACCGCACAATAAAATAATGTAGAAACTGCATAATGCACCGCGAGCGTGACGCTGCAAAATACAATAGCGACAGAAAATTACAAAATGCAATCGGAGGAGGAAAAGATGACACGACAAAGTAGCTCCAATATAAAATAGTACTTACGTAATTTTCAGATTTTGAAACGGATATTCTTTAAACACTGAAGGAAGACCCGGCCGGAGTGTGCATTACTAACGCTTTCGCAAGTAAAGCGACACGGGCGTAGTCCGCACTTGGATGGATGACCACAAGTGGCATAAAAATTTCTGGAGCTTCTCCATGATTTGGAAGGTACGTATAAGCCGTTGGTCCCGGCTGTCATCATGGCAGTCGTTAAGCTGTGTCAGATGCTTGCAGGCAGCTTAAAAAATCTAACACCAGTATTGGCCACTTACACGATAAGTTTATTTGCCATGCTAATTTTTAAAAAAAAACCCCTAGCGACTTTCAATAGTTTTATACGTAATCATTATCTAGTAGTAAACGGAGGATCTAAATAGTAGAACTAATATCCGTAGTGTGTCATCTAGGTACTATTTGACAGGCAAACTACAAAAACTCCGACATTCAAGTTATAACTAAATAACTTTTAAACGGCCAAACCGATTTTCATCAAACATAGCTAAGAACCATCGCAAGGAAACTTGCTTTCACGTAAAACAGTTGCATCGAAATCGGTCCATCCATCCGTTGGGTCAAAATTGCGTCCGTTTGAAAACGGTCACGCAAACCATTCACAATGTAACAAGTGTATTCAAAAATGCGTCCCGAAGATTTACTACTTATGAGCCCGAAACCTAATTCGACCGAGTTGTCTACGTGACTGCGACATACAATAATAATAATTTATTTATTGCAGGCAACAAAGACATAGTATGTAATAAATCTAAAACTAGAGTAGCATTTAATAAAACCTGAATTACATAAGCACCTACTTAAATAGCAGCTGTTGATATAAGATAAGCGAACTCTTCAATTACTAATTAGGTAAAACAACACGGTAATTCATTGGTAAACTTTTTAACAACAAATGTCAAATGTTTATGAGTACAAAATCCCGTTTTACAGCTACTTTGTAATACAAGTAATTACTTGTGTCAGTACTTAATTAACTACAGTTATCATCATGAATACGAAGTAATTTGTGTATTAATCAAATTTGCTGTTTTGCAGTATGTTTTTGGTTTTTTTATTGTTTGCAGTATTTGTGTTATGCAGTATGTTTCTCGAGTTGCATCTTCAGCTGTGAACTGTGATGGAGCCCAGGGTTCGTTTTCCGCTTTTTTCTTCTCCAGAAATGATATGCATGTCAATGGACAACCAGAGTCCGGAATCTTAATACTAGGTATCTTATTATATTAGTACTTATGAGTTTATGACAAATATATTTGAAAATTGAATAGAATGTATCAACAATAACCGGCCAAGTGCGAATCGGAATGGCGCACGAAGGGTTGATCATCTATAAAAAAATCACGATTGTTGTATAGTCCCAACAAATACACACTAGTGTGTATTTGTTGTGATAGCGGCAACAGTAATACATCACCTGTGAAATTTTCAACTGTCTAGCTATCACGGTTTATGAGAAACGTGATGACAAACAGACGGTCGTACAGACGGGGGATTAGTAGTCTTAGTAGTTAATCTAATAAAGTTGGTCCCGTTTTCACCCTACGGGCACGTAACCCTAAAAACTTCTAAATTAAAGTCTTTGCAATTCTTATTTTTACCGAGGCATATGAGTTGGCTGACCTATAATACTCGTAATACGATATAGATCCATTTGAGGCTGATTACATTTTTTATTACGATAAGCAGACGCTGCATGACATGACTCACTGTATTGGAGTGGCCAGACAAATAGGTATTCAGCTCTTTCTAGATCTGTATTATATTAGATTGAGACGTACCTATACCTACTACATGACATTATAATCTTTACGTCACGGTGAGTAAAGATCATTTTCCCCTAATGCTTCCCCTGATGTTCCAAACCAGTGCAGGGCATGACCGCTGGTCTAGTTCATTAGTTTTTAATTAAAATGAGATTAATAAAAACTGTAACCTCACGTTCGCCGGTCACGTGTTTGGTTTTGTACACTTGCAGGTTATCAAGCCGATAACATGTTTTTATTGTCCTCTTTGATACTACAAAAAGAGCTAAGATTGTAGCAATAACAACTGAATACACTGCTTCTCTCCGTGTGGTTTCCGGCAACGTAGAATAGGACCACTCCAAGCTTTCTTGAGGATGTCATGGGCGACTTAGGAAATTAAGCTAAACAAAGCTTATAAACATCAATGAGACCCTTTCAACCCAACTGGCCAGCGAGGAGAATGTAGGCCAAGTCATCTGGCTGCTCTGGCCAAGTATGGCTCTGGTGGTACAGAGTCGTGCTCCTGCAGTGGAGACAAAAAAACATGATGATGATAAATCCCTGTGTAAGCTACACCGGCTTTAACCTGCATCGGGAGCTGAAGAAGGTCTGCAAAAGTTTCAGAATATTAACTTGGTGCTTAAATATCAACTTTGAAAGTGCAGATCCGAAGAGAACTTGGCTTGAGAGTGAGAGAAAAGACGCTAGCCAGCCATTACTAGTAGCAGTTACACATAATGTGACTCTGAACCCTCACATGCCATACATTGTGAGCTTCCAAAAAGATGTTTGAAGAGATTACTATTAAAGTTTCCAGTCAAGGCAGGCTCCTTATTTGAATTATTTACAACACTGGAAGCCAGAACCCTGTCTTTCTTGTTCCTTGTATAAAGTTAGTAAGTAATAATAATAAAGTTCAAATCCCAATAGGTACTTTAAAACTTATTACATCAGTAGTCATTTTACGTTTTAGACCTATAATTTCTGCGGTTGCAATCACAAAATGCACATCTAATGCATCAAAACAATCCGAAATAACACTGAGCATAATGTATGTTCTATTCACCCTTAGATTGTCACTGTCGAATTATGTAAATATGATATGATTCAGGGGCTATTGTCTCCTGAACTTTACCTACATATTCTGTTATGGATTGTTATATCATCGCAAAATTACGTCATCCTTTTAACCCATTTAAAAAAAGGAGGAGATTCTATGTTTGACTGGTATGTTTTTTATGTATGTTCACCGATTTCTTTTTAAGACGGTCACGGTCATATCTGGTTACTTCAAAACTAAAAACCGACTTTACCCCTAAACTACACGAGCCACGGAAGTATACCCTTTCAAACAAAAAAAGAATTTTCCCAATCGGTCCAGTTGTCTGCGAACTATCGGTGAACATACATAAAATTCGCGACGAATTGATATAACCTCCTCTTTTTTCGAAAGTCGGTTAAAATATTTCCAAAATAGCCGGTTGAAAGCGACCTGCGTCCAGGTTTTTCCAACAACCATTTTCAATTGCTCAAGTCGTAAATATACCACCATAATGCTAACTTGTCAATAAAATAAAATTAACTGGTAGTCGACGCTTTTAGCGTTTACTTCGCCTATTGTTTTGTACAATTTGTATTTGATGGACTATACAGATTAAATAAATAAATAAAGAAAATTATTCTAGTTACAAAGTAACCTTCATCTCGCGCTAGAAATAAGAGCATTGTTCTAAACTGCATAGTTAAGTTTTATCACTAAGGCTCTATTCACACAATGCACTTATCACTACCAATCACAGACTGCGAGAACTATGTTTAGGCAGTCATGAGCAATGCCATGATGTGAAGAATGCTGGAAGGATCACTTGCTGGCCTTTTTGAATGCATGCCATTTATGCATCATCATCATCATCAGGTCTTTTTGACTCCATAGTAGGAGCGCGACCCTCTCTATAGTACCAGAGCCATAGTTGGCCAGAGCAGCCAGAGGATTTGCCCTGCACTCTCCACGCTGGCCAGACGGGTTGGAGAGGTCTCATTGATGTTTATAAGTCGCCTTTTACGACATCCACGGGAGGACTGTGGCCCTATTCTACTCTACCGGAAACCACACGGCTGTACACGCTAATTTTCTTTTAATGGTCACTTAATCAAGGATGCCGACCGAAGAACGTATAAAGTGAAATAGCCAAAGAGCGGACTCTGAGGTGAGGTCCAAGACAGAACAGCTAACGAGGCAAAAAAAAATCTGAATAGGTACAGCGTTGCCGCTTTAGGGCAAAGGCAAAAGAGCGCCACATTTTATATTCTACAAAAATTTACTTTTAATTCTACTAATTTTTCGTCAACGTGTTGCACAAACAGGACTGTCGTATGAAACCGTAGGTATGCAGTGTAAATTGCGTGATTTATTTTACGTTACTCACTTTTCAAGAAATTGCTCTCGTTTGCCTGGCCTTTACGCAAGTAAAGCCTGGCCTTTACGCAAGTAAATAAAAAGTCTGATGTAACAAAAAAAACAGAGTTTCGTGTGACACTCGGTTAGAACGAAGTTACAAAAATTTAAGCCCCTAACAACGCCCCCAAAACATTCCAGCCCCTGAAAAAGTTTGTGACGGAAAAATCTACACTTATTTTCGCCTAGGTCCCCTCCGCTAGTCAGAAAAGAAAATACGTGAAAAAAAAATCTTAATCATACTCTGATCGTAAAAAGAAGTAAAAAATTCTGCAATTTTTCTGCAAACCATCAGGTTTGTGTGAACTTAGCCCAAGATGCAATCCCTGCAGTGGCGACCGTGAGTAATGGTTGCACAATGCGTTTGAATGCAAAATCCTATCTCGGTGGACGCTCAATGCTACACATCACACGCAGGATCTTATTGTAAATATGTATTGTATTGCATACAAGTCATAGTTTCTCGTGATAGTTATAACTAGGTAACTATCTTTATGATGAATGGCGTATATATGTCGCAGTTGGATTGTATAAACCGCTGTTATTCAAAAACTCTAGCTGTTTGGCATTACAGTTCGGTTTTGTAATATAGCTGAAAATCATTCAGCTAGATCGTCCAATGTGTTACGTTTAACAAACTAGCGAACGTAAGATTGTAGAACGGTTAGTTCGGAATTCTGCCACTCCTTGTGGCTTGTGAAGTGTCAGTGTCATAAAAACAAATATGGCCTCCGATAAAGTAAATTCTTCGCCGCGCCGCTAAGCTGTTTTTATCGAGAGACATCGGGGGATTTTTTTGTGATTTCGTAGTGCAAAAGATTGAAAAGAATAAAGCAGACCTTTAGCTTGGATCCCATATTGTTATTTATACGCCCGCCTTCCGGCAAGATGGAAAATTCACGTGAATCAATTGGCCGTAAGAAATCACTGCGCCATTGAGTTGTCGGGTTTAAAAAAAATCTATATTTCTAATCCAATTGCATCGAGCTGATTATCATTCTTTATTGGTGTTTTATGATGTTGGAGACTGAATTATTTAGTAAGGAGTTGAATTGAGGTTTTATTTCCATCCCACGAGTAATATAAAAATAATAAAGAACAACTATTGTCTCCTCATATATTTTTTCGTTTGGTAACACAGTTTTATTCAATAATGGTAACCCTGTATGCCATCTCACCGCTAGCTGTTTTGTTAAACATAATTACGTAACTCATTGACAATCGAGCTGAACTATTTTCAGCTGTTTTACAAAACCGAGCTGTATTGCCAAACAGTTAGAGTTTTTGAATAACAACGGATTATACAATTCAACTGCGACATATATATAATAGTTCATCGATAATATGAACGATTAAGTACGTCGTTTTATTACAAGCTTTTATTTAACTTTTAATATATCTTGTAGGTACTTACTTATATGTATTTAAGTTGGTTATGTCTAATCTTGCAACTCAATTTTTAACCAGTTATCCTCAACCAATTTAGTTAAAATTTGCATACTTTGAAGTCGGATAGCAATAATAATATTTTATGAAGTCAATGAGTTGTTGTGATGATGGATCCGGAAGATATTCGACGACAGTCAATTAAAAAACAACATAACCTCATTGATTAGGACTTGTTTGATTTGTCTTAAAGAGCACTTTATGGTAGACGATGCCTAGGGTCTGATCACTGAGAAGAAAGGTGGTCGATGAAACTCAGTAATAAAACTCCATAGAGTTTAGGCTTATTTCATTGGTTTTAATAAAGTACTTTGGCCTCATCTCAGGGCCTCAAAATTAAAGTTCAAAAAACTTATTACCTGGTCATTTGATACAGATAGAAAGGGAGGTTTCTGCCCTGCAGGGGGACAGTATTGGCAAAAATAGAAAAGAAATATAGGAAGTTCCAGCTAAGAGAACGAGGTCTTCCGGCGAATATGACTCGGCTAACTGACGTTTGGGATAAGTTATGAGTATGCTGTACGCAGTATCCTCTCTTCTAAATTCGGTGCCTCATGACGAAAGTCTACATCAATGTGTTACCATTACCAATGATGACTTAAGTACATAACTCTGAAACGTGGTCCCTTATTATGGTACGGGTTTCATAAAAGACTAAGAACTATAGAACAATTTGTTGAATGTTGAATCATAAAATGAGAAGATTCGTGAAGGACCGAAAATGTCATTGATATAGCTTAGCAGATTAGCTAGTTGAAGTGGCAGTGGGTGTGCCAGCGCGATGAACCGATGACTATTTAGGCAGAAAGAAGAGAGTGAAAATAAAATTATATTTTCTGATAAAATAACTGCTCATACTGACAAATTTAAGTGTTTATTATTGTATCTACGCATCTTACCACATAACGGAAAGTCAGCAAATGATGCATACTTTAACACTGATTGCTTTATAATTTGCTACTTTCCAACTACTCAAACCAGATATTTTTTCCTCGATGATATGCATGAAATACAGATTACGGGCGTCATAGTTTCTTGGGGTCAAATAGCGCTCTTAATATCAGTTTTTCTGCAATAATAATCTAAAATCCCGTTGAATTCAATTTTGTAAATTCAAAGTTGAATTAAAAATCCAATGAGTATATTTTATAATATTTTGTGACGTTTTATTCAATAAAAGTACCAACGATAACAGTAGGTAAGAAAGAATTTATTTTTGACTCAAGAAAGTAAGATAAGATATAACATTTCTTTATTGCACCAACTAAGTATGACAATAATCAAAAGGTACAAAGGCGGGCTTATCACTAAAGCCATTTCTTCTAGCCAAACTTTGGGTGAAGAAGACTAAATAAATACTATAAATAATACGGGTCTACTGGAAGAAATTTCTTTAGAAATAAGTAGCACCTATGTACTAAGTTTACTTTTATAAGGTTTTATTTGTAAATGTTTCAAGTGTACATGAATCAATAAAATAAATAAATAAATATCTAAAAATTACGTGTCCCGTTGTTTGTCCGCGATGATGGACTCCTAAACTACTGAACCATTTTAGATTTTATTTGCACACAGTGTGCAATTTGATCAAACTTGAAAGATAGGAATTACATCTCAAAAGTCCACGCAAACGAAGTCATCAGCTAGTACCTATATATATATATATATATATATATATAAAGTACCCAATTAGGAGAACAAAAGTAGTTACCTTATGTACTGTGACCTACCTACGACTGTGACAATTATGGGTGATAATATTACTCTTATACTCATACCAACAACGTTTGTACGCATGTTCATAGGATGTAAAAATGAGAAACTTTGTCGACGCACCTTTTTCCAGAAATGTCAGCATTAAATAGTATAAATAAAACATAAAGTTAGAGCTGTTTACCTCTAACTTCATGGTATAAAACATTTGTGAGTTTTTTCTTTATTTAGGAATTCCGTTAGCTAGCCAATGTAGCCTGTCAAAGTTACCTGTGTCGCGTCATACACATTAATTACACCAACATATCAAATGACCAATTTTGCTTGTGGTTGTAATCAATGATAGATATCAGGTTATCACGTTTCCCATTTTATTGTTTTGTAAACTTACAAATACTATTTTCATGTTCAAGTTAGGAAAAAGACAGGAAGGATCTGCTCTAAGTGATTTCTTATGAATTAAAAGCAGTACTTAGGTACCTACATATAACGATACCTGATTATGTTATAATATTATGTGTTTAAAAAAAATAGGTACTTCTAAGTAAATAAGATGTTATAAAAAAAAGTACGACCGTAAGTCGTCTCAAACGACTCAGACGAAAATAAATAAAAAACAGGCTTGGGTTTTAAACGAATAATAAAATTAGCATTCTAAAACTGCACAGAAAAAAAAAAAACGTAATATGTAAATGAACTGCGATACGGAGGAGGAAAATAGGTGTAGGTACCTACCTACCTACTTGTACAAAAATATCAATATAGTTCGTTACAATTACAACGCAGTACGTAAATAAGTCATCTTCTCAATCATACCTATTTTATGGGTAGGTAAGGTAGGTACCAGAAAGGGTAGACTACGAAAAAGATGACGTGGTATGATATAGGTACGACAGAGTACGACTCCTTCATGAGCAGCAGCAGCAGAATGCTAAAAATATGGACTTATGCAAAAAGACAGATCAGACAAATCCCAGCGGCGTCCCCAGTTTTAAAAAAATCAGAGCATTGTGTTGTGGGCGTTGTGGCATCCAGTCCTTTTAGAGCCAACTCACACCGGAACTCTTTTATTGTCAAACCATATTCACCTTTATTTTTGTAAGCGAAGTTCACAGTAACTAATAAGTAGCCTTATTAGAAATAAAGATGACTGGTTGCCCAGCCGTTGCCGATCCGGTGCGAGTTAATTTGCATCACAGGTTTGCATCGATATAGTATGGCTTCATATTTCGCATACGGCCCATATAATATCCACCCACCAGCGTGGGTCCTTATAAGTTACAATCTGTTCTTTTGTCTTTGTCATGCGACTGCAACGAAATATCAGTAGTAAAGTTCGTTCTTCTGTTTTAAGTCGATGTCTAACTGTTTATGACCTTTAGAAGAGCGATATTTCCTTATAACTACAACTAGTTACTGCATCTTCGCCATATCTAAGGGCGTTTCCGGTTGCATCTTGCTATGCTGCTTTAGAAACCTTGGCGGAGTGACTTAAACATTGTCCTCTTGTAATCTACCTATACCTACCACGGGTCTCAATGATACTTTTCTGGGTCAAAAATAAATTATTTGGTAACAAAGTACTGTTACGAAAACAAAACAATAAAAATAATGTCACTTGTCATTATCATCATCATCATTCCAGCCGCATAAGGTCCACAGCTGGTCATAGGTCTCTTCCAAGGATTTCGAAAATTACCGATTAGCATCCAACGCCTTCCAGCGACCTTGATCAGGTCGTGATTTTAGATTTATTACCTACTGTGGAAAAACTGATATAAAGAGCACCTTGACTTTAAGAAACTATGACGTCATTAGTCTATATATTTCATACAAATCCCAAACTTCAATGTTTGTATTGATGTTTCGAAAAAGCATCTGATTTGAGTTGTTGTAAAGTAGCGAATTAACACACCTTATTTAGCGCACTCTTTCATGCAAATTGATATGCCATTACATTACTCTGGATTCAACTGATCAAGACGGTACTTATAAGTAAAACAAGGCAAGGGCACTTCAGAGATGTCGTAAGATAAGTAACTTCATGATGACATAACAGTTTTTTTTAGAATAGAAGTAATATAAAGAACCATAGAACAATGGCTATTTAAAAAAGGCTAAACAATGGCGTAGCGGCACATAGTTTAATAAATGAATGAACAGTTCGCAAAACATTTGGCAGTGCGACCGAGTTTCGCTTGCTATTGAGAAAGCGGAGAAAAAAGTGAAAGTGTGCAAGTGGGACGGAAATATGTTTATCCTATACGCGCGAAAAGGACAACGACATCGCCCGATAAGGTTATTTAAAGTGTCAATGGATTCAATAAAATTCCCGATTGCATTCTTTCGAACGTAATAATAATGGAACGATATACCTATATTTATTTTTAATTAACCTGTTTCGTCCCACTGCTGGGCAAAGGTCTCTCCCATTTCCTTGCATAATAAGCAAATGGAATGGAACGATAATAAGCAAAAGTAAATATCAACTTTGAGATTCGAAATTACGATTGTAATGGAAATAAACTGAGGGCATAATGGAAATGAATTGATAGCGTTATCAGGCAACATTAAGTAGGTACCTACTTATTTGATAACAACATTGTGATCTTAAGAAGTTATGACAGTATCTTTCACAACAATTTAGATTTGTATATGAAAAAAAAAGTTTTCCTTAAAACTTAAAGACGGAAAACAAGTTTTGAAGGCAAGGACCCAAAGCTTTGGAAAAAATATCGTGGGTGTTGCGGCGAACTGGCTTATCAATATCAAAGGCTATTAAAGTGTTGTAGGTACCTTTAATCGAAAATCTAAACAACTTTCAGAATGTAATTTGAATAAAAAAAAATACGTGTTAGCAGGTTTTTGTAACTTTAAACATTACACCGGAAGTGAACACACAGCAATCAAAGTTTAAATTTTTTTCTATGCCTGCAATTAAAAATCAATAACATCTGTCAACCGTCAATGTCCCCTGTTAAATTACCATAGTTATGATGGTTGTCAAGTCTGTTGGTAGATGACAGTGACAGTACAGTACTGAAAGTGGCAATTGCCAACTTCACTCAAAAAATCTTCATCGTGACGTCACTTCCTCAAATAAGCTTGACCTTAATTGAAAATGAAGATAATTGGGATTTTTGTAAATAAGTAAGACTATTTTAAAATCTGATTAGAGAAACCTCTTAGAGGCTATTCCTCGAAATGATTTACTAATTAGATTTTTTTAATATTAATTGACAAGCCAACTGTTCATGTGGGATTCATACGTAGGAATGTGGGAGGCTTGTCAGGTGTGCCAGATAGCTAACCCTCGACATTGTCGCACACCAGAGATGACCAGAATTGTTCAGTTTAGCCACCAAGATGCCGTTTTATTAAAAGTACCCACAAGCTTTTTACCTGTGACTTTATCTGTGTTTTAGTACAAAGTCTACTTTTGTATGGCAAAATAGGATTCCCCAAGTTTCACTCCCCTTTTCATTCTCTTTACGCATTATTTTTGGGATAAAAAATATCCTTCCCCGGGTCTTAAGCTATGTCCTAAATCCAAGTTTTATCTACAATCGGTTCAGTGATTGAAGAAAGGTTGCTGTGTTATTGGTCAAGCTCTGTTTAGATACTGGCTGTGCGAACGTCACTTAATGCAACTTGTGAGTTTGTTTCTATATATATGGTAATTTGTTACTAACTACCAGAGGCAGGTCAGAATTTGGGCTAGTACTTATAGTACAGCTATAAAACTGCTAAAAAGGAATTAAATTAGGTTTTATAAAAGTTAATATGCCATTCAATGTCGGCTTGTAATTCACATATTTTTATCTCTGAACGTATTTATACAAAATTTATCATTTTAAGTGTATTTACATAACCAGCGAGCATTTTCATATTTTGAATATGTGGGTGAGTGCAATCCAGTCATGATGATAGCTTACAGCTTATGAAAATAGTAACTAATGCATGGTGCGCCGATATATGTAGGTTATAATAGAAATTGTAAAATTAATATATGCATATTATAATGTATTAGAAACCACTAAGGGAACTCAATGAGAATCGGCTTCTAAGGAGGCTTCATAAACCACTGTGGAATCATTTAGATGAGTCACAGAAGCAATCAGGCCAGTGTTTTGTTTGGTGTCAGAATCAATGTTAGACATTGTATGTACAATGAATTAGTTAAAATGTGATTAGGTTATCAGGGCACTGTACTCTGTACTTTGAGGAATTTGTTACAATAAAGAGAAAACTTTCTATGCTGCTATCCTTATCTGTCGCTCTCTCTCGCTCTGACAAATTAAAGTTCTGAGTGCCAGAAAAGGATAGAGGCATGCGAAAGTGCTATTCTGTGCTGACGGATGTAGACCAACTCTACTTCTACTCTGATAGAACATGTCACGTATTTGCAACAGGCCGCAGTTGATGAAAAGTGTCATCAAGGATAATATGCATGTAAATTGTCTAACAACCAAAAGTGGATCCTAGGCTCAGGGGTCCCCGGAGCATTCCAGCATTTTCTTTTCTATTGCACATGGTATTGAGCATCCTTTGTAAGACAATGGGCACTTTCTTCAACTGCTGCCAATGGCAAATACTTGACATGTTCTGGTTGGAGATGATCATGGATCAATGAACATTTATTTATTTATTGACATTTCATAATGTACAAATTTCCATGAAGCCTCTGGTTTCCCAGTTACCTCACAGTGTGTTTCGGATACCAGCGTCTTCTCTCATTGGTCGAATGTTGAATGTGGAGTGGTATGCTGGGAAATGCCAATTGATAAGCATGTCATGCATTGCAAATGGAAGCCAACACACATTCCGAGGGAAGCTCTGGATTGGAGCCCCAAAGTGAAGGCAAGCGGAAAGTTTGATACATATTATTTGGACATTTTTTGTCTACACTAATATTATAAAGAGGAAAGATTTGTTTGTTTGATTGTATTGAATAGGCTCCGAAACTACTGGATCGATTTTAAAAATTCTTTCACTGTTGGATAGGTATGTTATCCCTGAGTGACATAGGCTATGTATGTACCACGGGCGAAGCTGGGATGGACTGCTAGTTTGTTATAAAATCGCCTTAAATATAGAATTATTATCATTTGTTCATGTTTAGGATAAAGTTTAATGGTTTTTTTTCCTCGTTGTTAATAAAAAAGTTATTTTAAACAACATTGTATGCGTAGGGTTAGTTGAATTGTATCATTATTCATATAAGTACATACTATTCTCATATCTAACCAAAAACAAACTTTAAAACTTGGCCTATGACAAAACAAAAACAAGTCATTATTACTGTAATTTCAAGTTTTACATGTGCAAAACATGCTTATAAATAGCTTGAATGCCTTTAAAATAAATTAATTTACAATACTACCGCAAAATATAGCTTACTCTGCGCAATTTACATAAGTATCACATACTGTTCAACATTCATAACAAACATGAGTCAGTGACGTAAGGCGCTCATTTAAATCGCGATTTTAAATTCCTAATCGCAGAATACCCAAACAAGACTCCTAAGAGACCATAACAAAGGAAGGTAGCAGGAAAAACAGAAACACCTGTGTTTTATTAATTTTGGGTCAACAAAAGATTTTCTATCCTAAAACTTTCCAAAATGCTGTTTATTACAAAAAACTAAGCGTAACACCGACAAGGACAGTTCATACGACACAAATACTATCACAAAAAACGGTTCTAATGCGCCACAAAGGAAATTACGATATAAAATTGTTTTGACATACCTTTGGTTTGTAGAACCATTTTCTGAGAGACTCCATTGGACCAGTTCTGTATAACAGCCGCATATGAACAATTCACTGCAAGATCACACACATTATAAAACTGTAATAGCACCAAAAATCACCACTTTAACGAGAACACAACACAATTTTCGCCAATATTTACGTCAAACAACAAAAACGGCGGACATGTTTCCAAATCCACGATTCGCGTTTTGTGAACGAACGAATGAGTGACTAACTGAACTAAACAACTAAACCACGAAGTGAACGAATGTTAAAGCATAAAATATGCGTTTAGTTATGCAGGTATTGAAAATATAAAATTTTATTTTAAACAGTTTCTTTAATTGATTATACTAATTTAGATTAATATAAAATGTAGTATGGGTATTCCTGCATGATAAAATAAACAAAGAATAAAATAATCTATGATGCTTTTATTAAAAGGAAACTTCTGAGTTGCCACAATATAAATAATCTACCATTCAATAAAATTATATTTTATTTGATACAGTATCATTTAATTGAGGTATCTAAAAAAAATTGGTAATACGAAAAGATCCCAAAGAATGATATGATATGATAATTGAAGCAACCCAATTGATCAAAAATAATATAAAGAAGTAGTTTTATGACTGCTCATTTAAAAGCCAAAACTAAGATTTCGTTCGCTCATTCATTAAAAATAATAGTCAATCCATGCACATCCAATCAACAATTTTCTACATACATGATATCTTACTGGTTTTGTAATGATTGATTTGATTAGAGATTGATTGTAATATAAAACCGTTCAAAACAGGCATTACAAATTTTAATAAAATCTAAGCACGTGAATTGACGTCAGTGTAAGTGCATTCAAAGATAAATGATTACTAACGTAACAGATAACCACCTCCATAGAAACTATTGGAGGGCCCGTAAGTAAGCAAAAATTATAGTTGCGGGCAGGCACAGACATGGCAGTACACACGACTAGCAAAAAAGGGACAAAGAGGAGCTTAAAAAATATTTATTGCATTTCATATAAGTAAGTCATATTATTTATTTAATTAGAGTATTCGACTTAAGACTATAGTTAAATAGTAGTAGTAAAAGATTTTATTGTTTTAATATTACCCGTAATTACCCGTACCAGTGACAAGGAAGAGAAATAATTATTTTTATAAGGCTATGGGTAAACATGGCGCAGTCTATTTAACTATATTCATAAAAATTGCTATTTTTTTACAATATTTACAGCCTATTTTTAATGAGGGTCCGTATAGAAGATAACTGTGGTAATAGTAGGTTTCAATAAAAGTACTAGCAACACTGTAGCTCCATTGCCAACTTGACAGAAATGGGAATGTACCTAATGAATGAATGACGTCTACGCGGCAATTTCAAAACAACAAAAGTTCTGTTTGTTTGTATGACTTTGGTAGTGATGGCAGCTATTTCAAAATAATGAATAACACTGCTACATTATTTGCCAATAACTGTTATTGTAAACTGTTATTGCTATCCCTATGACTTGTGTATTGTATTGTACAGTAGTCTAGTATGCCCAATGGCAGTAGTGGTTTAAACCTAAATATAATCACTAGATACTCTTAGCTTTGCCCTGCCTAATCCATTCTATTGGATTGACACAGACGACAGACTGTGGGTCTGGTTTAAAAAAATCTATTTTATATTCATAGAAATTTACTACCGCTTGCCAAACATGTTTTAGTAAAAACATGTTTTGTCCCTTTTCAATGTAACACTGAAAGAACAAGACAAAACATATTTAAAATAAAATAGGTTTACAAACGTTTGATATTTTTTATGAATGGGAGGGCATACATATACTGTGGCATGCGTAAAAGTATAAAAAATCTGAGGTTTCGGGTTCGATCCCCGGTCAGGGCAAGTTGGAAAATGGCCTTTTTCATATTGTCCTGGGTCTTGGATGTTTATCTACATATGTATTTGCTATAAAATATAGTATCGCTGAGTTAGTATTCCATAACACAAGTCGAAGGGAAGGGGGCCCCTCGCGCCCTCATGCGAACTGACGTGTTGCTATGTTCCATTGTGATAGATTTACTGAGGTAAGAACCATTACCCACTGAGCGTCATTCCCCCTCCTTACCTTAATTTTTTCCGAATTTTTAATTTGAGTATAGCTAAATATGTATTACTAATTTAATGAAGTGGCCTTCGGCTTCAATAGCAATGAAAAATCAACCGTGTGTACATAACGAGCAAAGCCAGCGGCCCACGAGTTGGGTTAGGTTAGTTTCTTCAATACCTGGGCGACCGAGCTTTGCTCGCCTATATCTCAAACATTATCAAATTTTTTTAAAACTTGTCTAAAAACAATAAAAATTTAAAGTTGATATATAAACTTGAACTGAACATAAAAAAAACAAAACTAAGTCACCGAGCTGGATTCGAACCAGTAACACTCGTTTCTTGCCGTCCGAGAAATTCGCGATCATATCCTGCGTGGAAAAAAAAACGCGTGAAAACTCGAAAACATGCGTTTTCCCAAACATAAGACTAATCTAGATCGATTGTTTACCCCCGAAAACCCCCATATAACCATATTTCAGCGAAATCGTTAGAGCCGTTTCCGAGATCACAGAAATAAATTATAAATATACAAAAATTGCTCGTTATCATATAAAAAAGAAAACCTTTTTCCAAGGAGTTCTTTATGTACTCATATTTACATACTGAAATACGAGTACAATAAAGTAACACAAAAACTAACCTCTAGTTTTAGAAGTACGTAAACAAATAGATAACATTCGTAAGAAATCGATATCATTGAGCACCTTTGAGTGTCCGCTTGCAACGAGTTAAAGATGACGCCATTATTTCTATGGATTTATTTCACTTTCACTGACATATCTATTTTTTGTTTTTAGGGTTCCGTCCCTCATCATAAGGTCTTTTTGTTTCCACTGCAGGAGCACGACCCTCTCTGTACTACCAGAGCCATACTTGGCCAGAACAGCCAGAGGACTTGGCCTACACTCTCCTCGCTGGCTAGGCGGGTTGGAGAGGTCTCATTTATTTTTAAGCTTTGTTTAGCTTGTGTTTCCTAAGTCGCTTTCTACGATATCCACGGGAGGACTTGGAGTGGCTCTATTCTACTCTGCCGGACACCACAAGGCTAAAGAGTAAAAACCTATTACCACACGATAAGTACTAGTGCTCACGTACAGAAGTCTTACTCAGCAAAGGTATTCAAAGAAATATCTACTCAATGTCGTTAGCGATATGGTTTAATCTTGCTCGCGTCAGAACTCGGCACCTTTTCGTTTGGATATCTAGAAGTGCATTGCAAGCCGATTTCATTCTTATTACTCTAGACATACGATTCTTGTCACTGAATTTACCTCCGAAGTGTTCGCTGCGTACATAGTAATAATGTAGGTGTAGGTATATTTTCGATACCTAAACGGGGAGTGAGGCCTGCTATTACTAAGACCCCGCTGTTCGTCCGTGTATCCGTCCGTTTGCCTGTCACCAGGCTGATCTTATGAAATGTGAATACCGTGATAGCTAGACAGTTGAAATTTTCACAGATGATGTATTTCTGTTGCCGCTACCTTTATCAACAAATACTAAAAACAGAATAAAATAAATATTTAAGTAAGTCTCCCATACAAAAAACGTGTTTTTTATACGGAACCCTACGTGCGCAAGTCCGACTCGCGCTTAGACGGTTCTTTGATCAAAACGGTGCGCCGCCTACGAGCTGCGGGCGGCGGCCTGTATCAAATTGAGGGGCGCACGCGTGCGTTGCTCAATGGAATTTTTGGGTTCCGTAGTAAAAACCTTATAGATTTGCCATGCCTGTCTATCTATTCACAGTTCTACTTAGTGTACTAATCATGCCAAAAAAATGTTAAAATAAAACCTTGAAAAAACACACGGCGTAAACGCCACGTTTCACGCAGGAAATAAAAAATAAAAACATATATATATATAATAGGCCCGTGCCGCTAAGAAAATAGCGTACCTAGCTGTGATGTCATGCCGTATGACATCACAGCTAGGTACGCTATTTTCTTAGCGGTGACGTCGCAAGCGACTCCGGAACTTTGATGCACCGTTGATCTTTGTGAAATTTTACTTTTTTGGTAAACTGAAAAATATGGGTCCATTATGTTTGGATAATCTAAAAGACGGACTCCTGTCTCCACCTCTATATTGTTGTTAAGTGACTAGTTACATGGATAGTTATAAAATGTTTAACACAACCCTGTACGGCGTAGGCAAACCAACACGAGACATTTCTTAGAAAGTAGTCTATAATCAAAGTGATATAGTCTCCATAACAAATTATAATTACATATACAGAACTTTAATAATTATAACTAACACTAGGTTCGAACATTGAATTATCTATTACTTGCTAGATGTGATTTATTTAAAAGTCTAAACATAAGTAAGCAGTGTGGTGTGGTTTGTGGCAGAGTAGAAGAGGGCTACTCCAAGTCCTCACGTGGATGTCGTAGAAAGCGACTTAAGAAATACAAGCTAAACAAAGCTTTAATCTTGTGGGTCTCATTGATGTTAACACCCACCACCCACAAGGTGGTCTAACGACCTGACTAAGATTGCTGGAAGACGCTGGATGCAGGCCGATTTAGATCGGTCATTTTAGACAGCCTTGAGAGAGGCCTATGTCCAGCAGTTGATGTTATGTGGCTGGAATGCTGATGATGTCTCGCCAGCGAGGAGTGTGTAGGCCAAGTCCTCTGGCTGCTGTAGCCAGGTATGGCTCTAGTGGTAGTACAGAGAGGGTCGTGCTCCTGCAGTGGAGACAAAAAGACCTGATGATGATGATGATGATGATAACTATACATGTATACAATCAGTGGCGGATTTACACATTTGCCGCCAGTAGGCTTATTATATTTTGCCACCCCTACCCATCCTTTTTCGGATCCTTCATGCGCAGCTTTTTTGTGGCAGAGAAGTGGAAATAGGTCGAACAGTTACGTGTCAGTCCGCCGCCCTGATTACTGGGAGCGCTTGATTATGCCGGCCCTATTTAGGGTAGTGGCGGTGCGCGGAAGGGGGGGGGGGGGGGGATACTCGATATTGCCGCCCCCTAAAATGTGCCGCCCTAGGCTCCAGCCTACTCAGCCTGCTGCTAAATCCACCACTGTATACAATGTCCTTTTTAATTAAGTACAAATATTTTAAGGGGTGGTTCAGTCCATCATTTTGAACAACTTTTCCCAATGAATGTATATTTAAATACGTAAAAAGAATTTTAGGTTTTCATACAAATCGAACTAGTCACGTGATATCATTACTATCGAAAATGAATTTTTTTTTAGTATTTCGATATACATTTATTGGTAATAGTTGTTCGAAATGATGGACTGAATCACCCCTTAAAATATTTGTACTTAATTAAAAAGGACATTGTATATCGTATCATCTCAGCCCTTTTATCGCCCACAGCTGAGCATAGGTCTCCCTTCGCCGACGCCACCCATCTCGGTTCTATGCTGCTCTAAACCAGGCGCGACCCATGACTTTCACTATATTTAACGGATAACTGCCTTACCTGATTGATGAACCGATGACTGAACCCTTATTTACATGATTGATTCTACTCCGTTTTGTAAGGTGAGGTGACTTTACATCCTCCATCATCATCATTTTCCCGGGTGCATCCCTTTTGTTTTTGTTTTGTTTTATTTTTGGGACACTAACCTAACCGACAAGAGCCCAGCTCTTAAATATAAGAAGAAGAAGAACCTAACCAAAGAGATTTGATAAGGATACTGGTTTTTACACAGAGCGACTGCCATCTGTCCTCCACAACCCAAAGGGTAAACCAGTACCTAGATGGCGTTCGGGACCCACAGTTTTTACGTGCCTTTCGAAACACGGAACCATATCTTTCTTTTCGGATATAAGACTTAAATAACTTTTCACAAAGTATGATTCCCAATGGGATTCGAACCCATTTCTTCCGGATCACAAGGCGAACGCTTTGACCACTGGACCACGGAGGCTGTCACTCAGATTGACCTTACCTAATTAATAAAGTATTCAGATCCAGCAATACAGTAACTATAAAGCCATGACAACAATCTTAAGGGTGGTCTGTAATCATTCCGCGGGGTGTAATTTGCGATCCGGATAGAAGTTAATTAATAAGGGTGTAATGAAGCGTGGGAGTTGTGCTGTTAAGTTTGAGGTCTAGGACACTCGGCGCCTTAACATAGACTATCTACTACTTCCTATATTAATCCCCTACCTACGCAAGAAGAGGGGGGGTTAAGAGTTTGACGCTGTCTGTCTGAGGCATCGTAGTGCTCGAATGAAGACCGCTTTCGATGAAGTTTTTTACGTGAAAGCAAGTTTCGTTGCGGTGGTTCTTAGCTATGTTTGATGAAAATCGGTTCTGCCGTTTAAGAGTGATTTTCCTATGAAAAAATAGATGGTGCTACGGATATCAAGTCGTATCGGTAGTTCCGCTTCTCATCACGAGGTAGCGTTCTTGACAGTCCGAGTTTTTAAATTTGCTTAGGAAATAAATTTGTAATTTTTAGAAAACCCTACCTCATATTTAATAGCAAGCGTAAAAGTTTGTATGGATGTGTGGAATGTGGATTTGGTATGGTGTTTATTAGCTTACACGCCAAAATAGCTTGACAATTTAAAATGAAATTCGGCATATAGACAGCTTATTACCTGTGATGAATATATAGGATACTTTTTATCCCGGGAAACCCTGAGGGTCAGGCAGGGTTGACAAAACTTTATTTAAATTTACCTTTATATCTTCTCACGCAGTGAAAGCTATCCAAGCAAGAAAGACTAGGTTTAAACACAGATTAATTGAAAAAAAGGAATATTTTTTTTAATCAAAATAAATTAACGCCGTAGGGGCAAATGTACCTAGTTAATTAACAGCTTTTAAGTTATCTTGAGATGCTTATAAAGAAACCAAAGCTTATTTGTATTTAAAACATGCCTTTATTTTCATTACTCACACCAATAGGCATGGCGAATGGAAAATATTTTTTGGCCATCGGTTAGATTATTAAAAATATTATACACGTATTTTTTCTTTTCACTGAGAAACCAAAAATGACAAAGATATAGCGCATATAAATTTCGCGTGTCGTCACGGCTGGGTACGATTTTTACTTAAGTATGACGTTGCAAGCCCCTACTCAGGAACTTTAACGCTCCGTATTTTTGTGAATTTTTCTTTATTGGTAACTAAAAAATACGGGTCCATTATTTTTGGATAATCTAAAAGACGGACTAATTTACAATCATACTTTTCCGACCTAGTCGTCACCCCTATTAAACGGAATTTAAATAAGTATTGTTAATTTTAAGGCATTTAACGAAGTCGTAGTGTATGTTTACTGATTATTCGGAGACGCCTGCACCGATTTGGAAAATTATTGTCAGGTGGTCCTATTGAAATTTTATCGAAATAGGTCGTATCGTCTGTAATTAATTTTAAAAAAATATGAGAAGTTTTCTTCTTTTACCCTATCCTTATTTTATTTATTAATTTTATCGAACTTTCTTGTTCCAGAGTACAAAATATAAACATTTAATAAAGCGGACCTCATGCTAAGAGTTTTCCTAGTAACCATAGCGACAAATAAAAAAATATTATGCGACACAAAAACAATACGACATACTTACGTTATAAAATATAACACATATACATCTACATAAACTAACATATAAATAGTTTAAAAGAGAATAAAGGGAGAGGGATATAGGAGGAATAAAAAGTGGGCGTGAACTTTTCTTTTAAAACAGAATTTGGTAGAAATTTCTTATGTGAGGTTGTCATAGCATGTCAGTTCTTTTTATCTTGTTCTATCTTCCGCCACTCTCTTCCTACTCATATTCTCCTTTACATGTTCCATCCAACGTTTCTTTGGTCTCCCAATGTATTGATATCTCTTGACGTGCCTTTTTAGAATCTGCCTGGTTAAGTGTTTATTAGACGTTAATAAATATACCTATAGAGACAAATTACACTGATTGAGCTAGCCCCAAAGTTCGAGACTTGTGTTATGGGATACTAACTCATCGATACTATTATTTTATAACAAATACATATATAGATAAACATCCAAAACTCAGGACAATTTGAAAAAGGCCATTTTACAATTTGCCCTGACCTTGCAACGAACCCGGGACCTCTGGGTGGCGGACTAGCATCGTGACCACTACGCCACGGAGGTCGACAGTCGTTATATTCCTTACCTACTTATTTTTAGAGCAATTAGTTTTATGGCGATATAATTTTGCCTACGTACCACATATGGAAATGGGCCCATGAAGAGTGATGACACCGATTATCCCTAACATTGACAGAAGTACCTAATCCAGTGGTCTAATTTATAATGTTAATATCTTTATAATATGTGATACTTCGGGACCGAAATTTGGTCCGGGGAAGCTTTATGCGGGATTTGACAAAATATACCGAAATTATTTTAGGGCTGAAATCAATCCAAGATACTGAACAACATTACCCAAAGAACATACCTTTATAAAAATATGGAAAAATTGGCCTCCCATACAAGTTGACCAATCAATAAATCAGAGTTTGTTTTTGACTGATTTTCAAAAAGAAGGAGGTTATCATTTCATCGGGATCTTTTATTTTATGTTCTCCGATTATTCGAAGACGCCTGGACTGAATTAAAAAAAAAACATGTTTAAAAGTCGTGCTAGTCGTTTAGTTTTATAGAAATGCTATCAAAATCAGTCGTGTGGTTTCGAGGTGAAGTTGGTTTTTAGTTTAGATTTTTTTTATATATTTCGAGTCATCGAATGTTTTTTGGGAAAATTTTTCAATATCATGGACTGAATTAGTTAAAATAGTTTTAGTATATTTTGATGAACATTATTTAGTAACACAAAATATCATTATCTACTGAAATATTAGCTTTTCTTTTTTAAATTACGGACTAATAACACAGATTCAGTTAGCCCCAAATTAGGTTCGAGACTTGTGTTTTGGGATATTCAATCAACGATACTTTTAGCCTAAACAAATATACCATAATAATTTGACTAAATTCCTTCCACACATCTAATTTCTTCAATAAAAAATTTCTTCGTTTCTTTCTGCAAGAAAATAAAAACTTAGAATCTACCAGCTGCTTCTCTTCCCGCGCAGATCATAAAAGTCAAATAAGGGAATGGTGGCTAGCAAGTCTAGTAACCCATCATTATTCGTTTGAGAACTTTTAAATTATGTGTATTTCTCCTACTAATTTAAATTTATTAGTTTAGTTTTAAGTAGATATTAAATTTGACATTCAAACGCATGTATTATTGTTAATGCACAAATGAAATGAACTCTTAACTCTTTTTACCTCTTTTACCATCTTCACGCCCACCAACAAAAAACCAAAAATGTTTACCTAATTCACTTTAACACATTCCTGTCTACTTAATAAAACCATATTATTTTACTAAATCAACGACCTAACGGTAATTAGTTAAGGGTACGCAATCTGAATTAATGAACTGAAAGGGTAAAACTTAAAAAAAAAACTTTCTACGTAGGTATAAAATTATACGATTTCCTTAAAATTACAACAACTTTATTTTAGAAAATAGTTATAAAATACCTACAATTCTTAATAAAATAGTTTCATTCTTAAGAAGTTGTTTAAAACAAATCTAATCAAGAATATAAGCAAACATATTTTTCTATATCGTTGATTGCTTATGAACATCCTATGATCAGCTTCAGGACAATGCAGTATTGACCTGAAGCTGATCATAGGAAGTCTGTAATGAAAAGACGCAACCCTAACGGAGTATTTAGGCCTCACAATAAAAGCTTCGTAGAAAAAAATAATAAAAAGAAATTAAAACAAAAAACTTATTTGTTTTTTTAAATATACGTACTTACTTTTATAATAGTTACCCTTGTTAGACTATTATAACGAAAATCAATAATTGACCGAGCGAGCGAAGCGTCTCAGTCTCGAGATTGGCCAAATATGCATTTGTCCAGCTGTCTGGTTCTCTGTGTCCGGCTGTTCTCGCCTACAGGTCGCATTTCTTAATTATTAAGATTTTTTTTGTTATTATTGAATTGTCTTTCGAAATATTTTAAAATGGCGAAAATATGGGGGTTGAAAACGTAAAAAAACATATTTCAGCCATTTCAAAAAAAAAAAACAAAATTTCATAAATCTTTTTTGTTATTCTTATAGATTTTTTTCTGAACAACTTTTTTTATGCCATAAACTTCAACAGATGAGGACTCGCGAGGTCTACAGCTCAGAGAGCCACTAGTAATAAAAAATATTAATATCATTAAATATTTTGGTTTCGTGGCACTACTCCCTCAATCTTAGTACACAACCCCAATTTCAATTAGTTGCATAAGCATCGGAAAATGACGTGGTTTTGTAGTTCCCGATGCCATTCCGTAAAGCCTTACTAGGGGCCAATTAATGAAATATTGGTGCACTCACTCATGCAATTCAAAATATTCATCTAGTGAGCCAAGTACTATTTTTAAGGATATTGATCTAGAGGAAATATTTCGTAATTTATCAAATGTTTCTGAATTCGGGTCATGCTGTTTGTGTGTCATAGGACTGATAAGTATCTAAAAATCTAGTTAGTAGTAGTTTAAAAGAAGAAATTGACTGACTGACATATTCACCGACTGATCGATCAACTTACAGCTGAATCCGCTGTTACTAGTGTCCGTAAGAATGAACAATCACTAGACGTATCTATTTAACATTATTGTTATTTGCTTTCAATTAATAGAGATAAAGGAAAAATTCATTTTTACATCAGCAGGATGGCCGGTTACCTAGGCGTAGTTTCTTCTGTCCAAACGTTCCATAATGACCTTAGTGGGATTTTTGGAAATTCATCTCCTAGGGGGGTAAAGTAGGGGATGAAAGTTTGTATAAAAACCCGTGAGAAGCAGGGGCGGGCTGCTAGTCTACAATAAGAGTCACGCTCTTGTTGATGTAATTCTTTAAAAATAAGCAAAATCTATCTAACAGTGCGCAAATTAATATATACGAAAAATCTAATATGAAATTATTAAGTTGATCATATCGCTGGTATAACTACGAGTATTTTTCTATTAGTCTAGTATCTAGTATTACAGGAAAACAGGTTTTCCTGCCCTCTACTCTACTCTATATCTTGAATTTTATCTTTAACTTAAAATAATATGTACATTTAGAAAGTCTTAATTAAAATCTTTCCGAATATACATTTTCATGTTAACATTATTTTGTGTTTAAGAGAAAATTCAAGACATAGGTAGAGGGCCGGCCCAGGTAACTCGTTGGCCCACTGTACGTACATGTATATAATATAAATGTAGACACATAATATTTGGTATATTGTACATACTTACACATGCATAAAGTGCAGCTGGGACCCATTATATTGTTGTTGGTAAGTAACCGGAAGTGTGGTAAACTACCCTACGTGGAAATAATGAAGGTTACTTTGCTTTAGGAAGTACGGGTAAGTCTAAGTAGAAATTGACAGAGAGCCCAAGGGAGCAATGATAAAGTGGAATGTCAGAGGTGCAGTGGGGGCGTTACTATTACTCCTAAAGTGACCCGACAGACTTACGTAATAAACTTCAATATATCGCACTAAAAAAGTTTTCCTATAATACCTACACTTTATTCACGCACATAACATGTATACAGGTATAAATGTACATACAAATTATTTGGTATACTCTACATACTAACACAGGCATGAAGTGCAGCTGGGACCCATTATATTGTTGTTGGTAAGTAACCGGGTAAACTACCCTACGTAGGAAGTAAGTAGTAATTGACAAAGAGTCCAAGAGAGCAATGATAAAGTGGGAATGTCAGAGGTGCGCCTTACTCCTCAAGCGGTCAGACAGACTAACGTAATTAAATTCAATATATCGCAGGTTGACAGGAAGCGATCCCTACATGGGATAAGTCCGCCTTTGTATATTTGCTCTTTCGAATTTTTTGTACTTTATTTTGTGTTTTGGTAGGTACAATAAAGTTATTACAAACAAACAAGCTTTCAAAACTAAAAACCAACTTCACCCCCAAACTACACAACCGATTTTGATAAAATTTATATTGGACCACCTCGGAAGTCATCATTATACAGCCGCATAACGTCCACTGCGAAACATGGGCCTCACTTAAGAATTTCCAAAATGACCGTTCTAGAGAAGTATACCCTTTTAAACAAAAAAAGAATTTTCCAAATCGGTTCAGGCGTCTTCGAATCGGTGAACTTACATAAAAAAGATGGCATCGAATTGATAAACTCCTCCGTTTTTAGAAGTCGTAAAAAAAGCTCAAAATTCATGGATGGTAAAAAAAAGTAAAAAGCGCACCGAAAAAGAATACCTGTATAAAATTACTAACATTTATAAATGTTATAAAAGGGATGGAAAAAGACCAATCTAGATGCGCCCGCATAATCCGCATATACATCTAATAAAAGTTGATATTTTCTTTTTCTTTACGAAATAACCCAAAGTCTTATAGGATACGTGTTACGTCATAACACGCCGTGGAATTTAAAAAAATCTTTGAAAATCTAAAGTTGAAGGTCACACGTAGATTGCCAATTTTGTTTTATTTATTTTTCATGATGAGAAACACATTTCTTTCCTGTTAAGTGATACTGTCGGAAAAACTTATCACGTACATATTTTCACGTTTTTTTCCCTGACGGGGTAAACAGAGCTTTTATTAAAGCCCAACATTGTGAAAAAAAATAAAGGTCTTATTTACAGTGGAAGAACAATTTAAAAATGGGATTTTATATTGATTCGTTAACTTCATTTGCTTATGTCCTTATAGTTCATACGAGTTTCTTTGCCAGGCAAGTTAAAATACCCCGACTTTCCAGCGTTCACGCCTAATAAGTTTGAACGGCTGAACCGATTTTAATCAAACATGGCTATGAACCACCGCAAGGAAACTTGCTTATACGTTGAAACAAATTCCGTTCGAGAGCTACAACATAGACAGACATTGGCTTGAAACTTATAACACCCCTCTTTTTGCACCGGGAGTTAAACAAGATATATATAACCGACTTCAAAAAGGAGAGTATTTAACACATAAGCGCTGTATGTATGTTTGGTCGAGCTAATAATGTCACCTACGTCGACTAGCTTCACTTGAACTTAGTAAGTGGTGTTCAGAGTTTAGACTCTTCCGAATTGCTGTATTAAACTTACCTTCCCATCGACATCTCCTCATTTTGACACTGCGGTTTTGGTTGTACCTTATAACATGAATAAAGTACGGGAAGGGATAAAAATTTACAGAACGTCTGAAACTTAATAAGTAATTTAAGTTATTACTTTAGTTTTAGGTAAAAAATAATTCAGTAAATTTTTTTGTTAAGTTTATTATATTAATTTATTTGTTGGAAATTTAAATAAAAGCATAAATTACCACTATAATTTTAATGAGAAATGATGATATATATTTGTATCTTATACCTTTAAACGAGCAATTCTTGTATATTTATTTATATATATATTTATTTATAAATATCTGTGATCTCGAAAACGGCTCTAACGTTTTTGCTGAAAATTGGTATATGGGGGTTTTTGGGGGTAAACAATCGATCTAGATTAGTCTTATGTTTGGGAAAACGCGTGTTTTCGAGTTTTCATTCGTTTTTCTTTCCACGCAGAATATGGTCGCTAATTTCCTCGCGCCGGCCGCCATCCGCTTAGCTCAGTGGTTAAGGATAGCGACCGCTAGAAAGAGTGTTACGGGTTCGAATCCCACTCGGTGACTTACTTTTGTTTTTCTATGTTCAAGTTTATATATAATTTTTTATTTTGTACTGTTTTTAGACAAGTTTAAAAAAAATGTAGTTAATGTTTGAGATGTAACCGACCGAGCCAAGCTCGGTCACCCAGGTACTATATGTTTATACTCTTAATTGTCTTATTCATTTTCTAGCTGGCGTGGTTAACGGACCCTAGCCTCGGAAGCGTTACTGCTGAGGATGCAACCTGGAATACGTGAGGATGAGGATGATGTCTGTCAATGATACCACACCAAAGGATATCCAAGACCGTGAAAAGTGGAGAAAAACATCATCATCATATCAGAAAGTCCACTGCTGGACATAGTCCTCCAAGGTTTTCCAAAACGACTGATACAACAACCCTAACTATTACAAGACTATATTATACATGTCAC
The DNA here is from genome assembly GCA_963555685.1 of Acrobasis consociella. Lineage (NCBI taxonomy): Eukaryota > Metazoa > Arthropoda > Insecta > Lepidoptera > Pyralidae > Acrobasis > Acrobasis consociella. The sequence goes on from OY743127.1 coordinate 8,752,413, forward strand.
TGGTCCTTGCACTTTGAACAGCATTTGACATAATCGAACGTCCCCGACCTACTCTATTCAGTATTATCACGTATTATGCAGGGCTCAGGTGGCCTGCATTCCTGGAACTCGTAGTGTAACCTTACACACCCCATAAAAGGACCCGGTATTGCGATATCGTTAGAAAATGCAACAAGCCATTTTGTTAGACATTTGTACAATCATCGACAACTATTGCAGTTGTCTATGGGCAGCGGTGATCACTTACCATCAGATGATCCACCTGTTCGTTTGCCGCTCTATCACATAAAAATACAACTATACACGGTAATTTTTCACCGTGTTTGGAGCCGCAGGCCACTTCATAAGGAACGTTAGTAAGCCCTGATTAGCTTGTTAAAATAAACATTCAGAAGCAAAAAAAACTGACTAAATACTCGAAAGTAAAATCGTGAGACTAATCAGTAGTAACTACCGCCGCTAGGTGTCGCCGGCTGGCCGGCCGGTGTTCATCGAGGTCGCGTGGAAGTTGTAGATAGACGAATTTATTTACTATACGATTTTTTTTTTCCAAAATCAATGAAAATCAGCGTGTATATCCTTTAATGGCAATATGTGTTCTGATTTTATGTGGCAACACATGATATTATAACCTAAGTAATTAAGTATGCATAAAAGTAGAGACCTTTCGTTTTTGTAAGTTTTGCAAGCTTTTGATGTGAACTGTTTGGCATACTAAGGATGGAAAGGATTTTTTAATGATACACGGAAATAAACTTTAAACTATTGGCATATAGTGTAAGACGCGGGCAAGAATTTTGTCATGTCACGTTTATACACTTTAGCCTATGGTAATACGGTCTTATTTGCAATTGAGTTAATAAATCGCTCGGGCATTTTTCCTCTCTGTCTGAACTGACCCTTACTTGTAGCAAGACGCTCTGATACCTCATTGGTCAAGGTACCATGGATATCGAAGAAGAAACAAGGTAGCATATGAAAATACATACCTACATACATAACATATGCCGTTAATATATAGCAGATGAAAATATATACCTACATACATAACATAAGCCGCTATGTATGTATAGCGGCGAAACTCATAACTTGCCCTATAGCTTCGACGTAGTCGGGTAAAAACAAATTCAGCGGGGAACGGGGAAAATGATAAACGATAGCTTCACGCGGATGAAGCCACAGGTGGATGCAAATACAAAGAGGATAATATTACTGATTGTAGGTATGACACTCTTTTTGCATTTATCTAACTAGTTGCTCGTTGAGCTGTAGACCTCGGGAGTCACCTCGATCCGTTTAAGTTTATTGGATAAAAAAGTTGTCCAGACAAAAAAGTTGCGTCTTAATAGGTACGTAACAAAAAAGTGGTGTAATTTTTTAAATAAAGTTAAGTTTTTAAAAATATTATATTCTGACCCATATCTCCGTCATTTTAAAGAATTCCGAAAAAGTGAATCGTCTAGATAATTCTATAAATTTTAACAGTCTCTCAAAATTTCAGGAGAATCGGTTGAGAAATGCGAACTGTAGGGAGACAGACGGTCAGACAAACGCATTTCTGGAAAATCTTGAAACTGAGACGCTTCGCTCACTCGATCAATAAATCAAAACGAACTTGTTTTAAGATATTATACAAATATGAAAATAATAACAACAAAGTTTCAAGCTGTTATTGTTAGTAATGCTGGTATTTAGTAGTAAAGTTTTAAGTCGCAGTAGTGTGTAATGTGTGTATGTATTGTATGTCTTTAAGCACTAGGTATTTTAAGGTAAAATGGGTCACATTTTGATATGTATATAATGAGTAGTAGGTATTCTAGTAGGGAGAAATACTACATAATAACTTCAACACCTACGTTTGCTCAAGTGACTAGGTGTGAAAAGTTTGCCACGGGCGCTATCGAATGGTCGCAAAATTGTACGGATTTTATCGTAAAATTCTTTACAAGTTGTCTAAAAAGGAATTCTAAAATTCTCAATCTATGTAAGTACCTGTTTACCTACCTGAAAGAACAGTTCGAAAAACTCTTGAATGCTTTAAAGTGCAAAATTTTCATCAAATTCTTTCCAAGGAGTTTTTGAAAAAAGTGGTAGTTACATGTACTAAGATATTTATTCAACAATAAAAGCAAATGCAGTGCACTTAGTGGGAATGATAAGTTTATTGATTTTCGCAACCCAAAGGATAGACTAGAACCAATTCTTGGATAGGTTTTAGCAGGTTGGGTTAGTCGCGTGCCTTATTTTAGCAAAACATAGATATTTCGTCCGTTGACTCATGTTAACTCCAAGTTTTTCAAAATGGAATCATGCTCTTTACTTGCTTGATCTTGCCTATACTTATCACAATAAAAAATACAGTCGCATTCCGAGGATGCTGACAGAAGTGAAAACTTAGTGTCGGTAACGTCACGTTAGTAATTAAATTTTCTCTGGTTTCGGTTACGTTACTAATTATATTATCTTTGGTTACGGTAACCGAGTCGTCAGTTAAATAATTTTTCCCATCTCAAAAAATGCTTTCCGTGCATGCCCATAACGCACCTAAAGAACTTTTAACTTCAAAATATAACTATACAAGCATGTTTAGTACTCATATTTTAATCACTTTACATATAAACAAGCACAAATCTCTTATTTACTTATTAATTTATAAAAAAATAGAAAAATAAAGGAATGAAATACTTCAGTATCAAAGTTTTTGTACCACTGTGTAGCGCCCCGAACCGTATAAAAGGTCTGAAATTTACTTCGCAAGCCGTAGTCAACTATTCCTCCTGAGAAGGGAAGCAACGGGGTTGGTTCATAGATTTTTGAGTTTGGAACCATATCTTTTTAAAACAATCTATTGCTGGCCAGTGTTTTGGATTCCTGACGACATAAGCAGATAACGACAAAAAGGTATTTTTAGAAAATTAAGTTTCATAATATCTATCTGTTACGCATCAGTATAAAACAGCGTTCTGTTGTTTATTTCTTTCAAAATTTTAAATACTTAAGTAAAATAATATTCAAAAATTTATTTAAATATAAAACTCTATAAATGTAATAAAACAGTAAAAGAAGTGTGACGGTAGATTAAATATATTTCCAAAAAAAAAAAAAATTGGTGGCAATGGGGGCATCCTAATAGATAGAGCAAGAATTTAAAAAAAATTGTCTATTTGTCTGTTTGTACACGCTAATCTCTGGAAATACTGGACGGATTCGAATGTAACTTTTTTTCTTATACATTGTCCTTTTTTATTAAGTACAAATATTTTAAGGGGTGATTCAGTCCATCATATGGAACAACTTTTCCCAATAAATTTATATCGAAATACGAAAAGAAAATTTTCATTTTCCATAGTAATGATATCACGTGACTACTTCGATTTGTATGAAAACCGAAAAAATATTTTTCGTATTTCGATATACATTTATTGGGAAAAGTTGTTCAAAATGATGGACTGAATCACCCCTTAAAATATTTGTACTTAATAAAAAAGGATATTATATAGCTGGTAAGCCTGGGCAACATATAGGGTATAAATAATTTCGGAAAATGGAACACCTGATGCAAAACCATAATGATCCAAACTATATGAAATATAAAAATTACGCCTTAGCAGAAGTTGTTCAGCCAGATGAGCATTTTCCAGAGACATAAAGTCCACGCGTACGAAGTCGCGGGCTTCGGCTAGTATTTTATATAATAGGTTGGGGAAAAAGTCTTTTCACATTTTATATGAAAATTCAAAACATTTTTTAATATAGTTTATTTACATTTAACTAAAGTATGTAGGTACCATTTTGTTTGATAACTTTTTGCCATCTTATAGGTAGGGACATGATCCCATTGCTATAGAAATTTTGGGGCTTCTGATCAAAATACTGCGTCAAGTAGTTTTGGCAGTCCTCTCGTGATGTTAACCTGACACTGCCTAAAGAATTCTGAAGAGACCGAAACAGGTGGAAATCTGAAGGTGCCAGGTCAGGACTATAAGGCGGATGCATTAACACCTCCCAGCGAAACTCTCTTAATTTTTGCTGAGTGGTTAAAGATGTGTGAGGTCTAGCGTTATCATGATGAAAAACCACACCCCTTCTGTTGATTAATTCCGGCCGCTTTCTCTCAACTTCTTGCTTTAATCTTATTAGTTGTTCGCAGTAGAGTTCTGAATCGATGGTCCTGCCTGGTGGTAACAGCTCATAATGAATAATGCCCTTCCAATCCCACCACACACACAGCATCACCTTGTTGCGGGTTAACCCGGGTTTTGCCACGGTCTGTGAAGCCTGACCGGCTTTGATCATGACCTTTTTCGCACGTTCTTGACGTACGTGATTCACTTTTCATCACCAGTTATCAATTTCTTCAAGAATGGTTCGGTCTCATTACGTCGTAATAAAGAATCACAAATGAGTACACGGTTCATTAGGTTTCTTTCAGAGAGCTCTTGAGGTACCCAAATTACGAGCTTTTTTGTGTACCCATTTTTTTTCAAATGCGCCAAAACTGTTTTGTGGTCAATTCCCAGTTCTTTAGCTACGTCGTAACTACTGACATGCCGATCTTGCTCCACTTTTTCAAAAATAGCATCCATTTTATCCGTAACAGGGCGACCAGAGCGACGTGCATCTTTGACATCAAAATTTCCGGATTGAAAACGCTTAAACCAAAATTGTGCTACTCTCACAGACACTGCTCTAGGTCCATAAACATCGCAAATTTTTTTCGCGGCTTGCGTTGCATTTTTTCCTTTTTGGTAGTAAAATTTTAAAATGTATCTAATTTCTTCATTAGATTCACTCATCTTGACGGTAAGAAAAACTAATGAAAATCACGCATTTTCCTGATTTAAATTTGGAATTATCTTCTTTATAATTTAAACTTTTAAATGATACCAAAACCAGCCAGGTACAAAAAGTATAGCCAAAGTGGTTTTATTACAAGTTCATACATACTATATGCGAAAAGACTTTTTCCTCAACCTAATATTATACAATTTATTACAAGTTCATACATACTATATGCGAAAAGACTTTTTCCCCAACCTAATACTATACAATTTATTACAAGTTCATACATACTATATGCGAAAAGACTTTTTCCCCAACCTAATATTATACAATTATTTTTTTTCTGAAAAGATGAAAAAATCATAACGGTCTAACATTCACGTTACTTACCAGATATAACGATTTAGATTTAATGTTTTGGAATATATAAATATCGAATAATATGGTACCGATCCTCTTGAGTAGATACTATTAACTTTTTTTTTTATCTTTGTTTAACACTACCCATTTCGAACATATCTATCTAAATCAAATATAACGAGCATCTATAAATCTTATTGCAAAATTTTATTTTATCTTATCATCACACAAAACAGATTACAATTATTACAAAAATGCACAGATTAAACTTTCAAAAAATTAAAAACTAGTTGCAGTCCAAAACATGTGTGTATCTACAAAGAACTATTACATACTATCACGTCTTTGACCCAAAATGCTCTGTCTATCCCTAATGGGGCAGACAGAGCATTTTGGGTCTTGCGGCTCTATGCAGAGCCGAGGGCCGCAAGACCCAAAAGCCACTTTTAGCATCATGGTGGGCGAGAAGATGGAAAAGCAATCAATACAGTGATGGGTTGCTAGCCGCATCGCCTGTTAACATGATTTGCATTTTTGCCCATTCCCTCGATCGGCTTTTACGATCTGCGTGGGAAGAGAAGCAGCTGGTACATTCTAAGTTTTTCTTTTATTTCTCCCAGACCAGCATGGGACTCTTAACAGAGGATAATCTTACGATCCAAGAGAAAACAAGTATAACAAATGAAATATAACAATGAGTTTTATAGTACCTTACCTATAATAATTTAATTCATTTCCTGTATAAATTAAAACGTAATAAGAATCGAGTGGGATTCGAACCCACGCCCCTCACGTTACATCTTATGTTCAAATTTAGATGATAATCTGAGCATTGTTCTCATTTAATGTAAAAAAATTCTTTGTGTACATTTTTCTTTTGACGAGTTATCTATATATCTATTTATCTTTTGTAAAACTGTTAAAAGCAATAATTCAGTCGTCACAAGTATGAATTTACTGGTGGGTTGTGTCTTTAACATCATCATCATCAGGTCTTTTTGTCTCCACTGCAGGACCCTCTCTGTATTACCCGAGCCAAACTTGGCCAGAGCTGCCAGAGGTCTTGGCCTACACTCTCCACGCTGGCCAGCTAAACAAAGCTTATAAACATCTTTAACATATAAAACAAAATAAAACTGTAACAAATAATAGGTACCTTATGGACAGACATAATGTCTCAAACTGATGAGCGAATTCTATACGAAAAAGGAAATGGAGAATACATTTTTTTATTCCTAAATGCTATCGGTTCTTAATGATTTTTAGTATGTTGATACTGTATAAAAAGTTAAATAAAATATAATATATGCAAATTTAAAAAAAAGAAAACCCTATAAAGCTTCTTAAAGTTTTATTGTGTATATAACATACTAAAAAAATATTGAGATTAGATAACATTTAGCAGCTGAAATTTCATTTAGTAGTTTTTTCTTTTTGTGTGGACTTGTATGGTTAAATAGAACCAGAATTCCCAATGTTTAATAACTTTCACGTTTACATTCTTTTGTAAACTAAGTCATCTAATATAATATACTTTGAGGAAGCGTATTGCGGATACTAGCAATTTGTTCCTATGCTATTATTATTTTGGCGCGGTAAATTAATTAATAAAATTATCATAACTGTTACCTGCCAAACGAAAATGTTCCCTGATTAACTCTTTAACCCGTTTCCACCCACGAGTTGTCCCCAAAGATAACTGTAATATAACTTTTATTATCTCAGTCCATTTGTCCACTCTCGACAAACTTAATATACAAATATGTAAGTATAGTGACCTCTCATATATATTCAAAGTAGTCTAAGGGATATGAAACCATAATTTAGTCGAAAGTCCATATTTTCTAAATGTAAATGTGAAATAGATTATTCTATAGATTTAGATTTTTTTATTAGCTAGGTTCAGTGTCCCAATACTGGTCAAAGGCTTGGATTAAAATTCTGAAATAATCAGAAACTAAATAATGAAAATTAATACAAATTACAAATAACAATCACAAAGTCCATAATTGCAACAATTAGTTGAATTTAAAAATATAGCGTTGGTCAAGCAAAATATAGTGAGCTAAAAGAGAAGTCGAGGTCCATATAGTCTCTGCCTACCCTGCCTGTGGGAAACAGGCGTGATAAGTATTTTGTTTGTATGTATGTAACATAAAAACAACTATCACTAGATCGCGTGTTCGTATGAGTGTAGTGGTGCGTATTCAAAAAACACAATTTAGTACGTCACCACTCCTTTCTTGAAGAATGTAATTTTGGATTAAACTTGCTTTAAAAATTGCGTAAGTACTGAATAAAAAATCGCCTTGTTATACTTTCTATAAAAAATATTAAAATATTTTTACTTAGGTTTAGGTAGTTAGGTCTGTGTCATGGTCTGAACTTGGTCTAAAAATAAAATATAACCTAAAATCAATAAATTTGTATAAAAATTATGGAATCATTTTAAGATATCCTATATAACTCAATAACTTCCTGTATGTAACAAAACGCATTACAGATTCGTAGCAGTCGTAGCACGTCGTAGAGGCGCTACGCGGCTCATGATTTTCCGTAGACACGTAGGCAATGTTATACGCAAATTATTTCTTTGTATTTTTAGGCTTATGAAATATAAATATAAACTCTACTAGAAAGTAACGAAATATAAATATTTAATAAGGTATTTGAATCTATGCTCATTGTAACATGAACGTTCCCCACCCCCACCCCCACGGGGATGTGTATCATTCTGTCTTTATTTCATTAACTCTAAAATTAATGGAACCATTTTAATGGATTTTTCTTTAACATATTGACCATTTCTCCAGAAAGATTTAGACAGAGCAGAGTAGAGTCTTGGGTTAAAAGCATAAATCCACTTTTATCGTGAGATTTAAAAGTCTTTTTTCTGTAAAATAAAATCTATTTTCCATAAAACAATACCAAAATACTTTTTTTATAGAAAGTAGATCAGTGTCAAGGTCTGAACTTGGTCCAAAGATAAAATTCTAATAAATAAAAATAAAACCAAAGTCTTGGGTCAAAAACACAAATCCACTTTTAGCGTGATATGGCAAAAGGGGATGAAAATAGTAATCTATATTCTAGCTCATACTTTTATCGGCTTTTACAATTTGCGTGGGAAGAGATTAAGTAACTGGTACATTTTACCCCGCACAATTATTAAAAATAACAAACGTTTGCTAAATCCCATGCTGGTCTGGGAGAAACGAAAAGACTTAGAATGTACCAGCTGCTTCTCTTCCCGCGCAGATCGTAAAAGCCGATCGAGGGAATGGGCAAAAATACGAATCATTTTAACAGGCGATGCGGCTAGCAACCCGTCACTGTATTGATTGCTTTTCCATCTTCTCGCCCACCATGACGCTAAAAGTGGCTTTTGAGTCTTGCGGCCCTGGGCTCTGCATAAAGCCGCAAGACCCAAATTGCTCTGTCTGCCCCATTAGGGATAAAGACGTGATAGTATGTATGTATGTATGTTTGCTAAATCTATTTTAGTTAAAGTATGCTTTGTCTCGTTCTTATAGTATCAAATATTGAAATGAGGAAAAGGGACAAAACATGATGTAACTAATATAGCTAATATAGCAAGCGCTTGTTAATTTTTATGAATATGAGGGTACTTGTTTTTCTTTTCTCCCTGAGGGTCTTAGAAGTCTCGAACTTACTGTGGGCCTAGCTCAGTCTGTTTGATTTGTCCGTATTTACAAATCAAAAACGTCAAATGTCAAAAATCATCTATTTATCTTTGGATATTTATATAACTTGATAATAATAATAGTCAATTTTTGATTTCATAATAGGTAGTTGTTGACGTCAGATCGTTTACTTATAGCTAAGCAAACTAATTTAGTCTAAAAAATAGTTGGAACAGCTTTCCCAACTATGTCGACTCGATTTCGCATTTGCGTTTGGCGTCCTTTGGTGACTGTTGACATACATAATATATTATACTTAATTTCGGAGAAAAAAATTAAGAAAGCCTGCACATCAGGTTCCGAAGCAGGCCAGTCGACGTTGCAGCCGGGCAAGTGCTAAGATAAAGAAAATAACCAGCCAAGTGCGAGCATATTAAATCACGTTTGTTGTATTGTAGCCCCACTTAAATATTTATTTTATTCTGCTTTTAGTATTTGTTTTTATAGTGGCAACAGAAATACATCATCTGTGGAAATTTCAACTGTCTATCTATCACGGTTCATGAGATACAGCCTGGTGACAGACGAACAGTACAATACTAGGATACCGTTTTTAACCTTTGGGTACGGAACTGTAGAAATAGTTTGAATGGTTAGCGAACCACCTTGAGTGGCAGAATTTAATTTATCACTTAATTATTTAAAATGAGAGCGCCACTGGACCGCACTGGCTTTAAAGCGAAAGCCTTAAAACAATACGGTTGTGGTTTTATGACCGACCACCCACCTGACAACCATTCTCGGTCACACTTAACTGATATTAAGTCAGCGAATATTAAGTACTTTAAATTTTATTAACCTATATGCCGCACCTGCAAATCCAATGAAATTTAAAATTTAAAATCTTACTTCCTACTCATGTCATTTAACAGTGACATGCACAATATTGCACAGAGATGTACGGATTAATAGATGCATACAGCAGAGCAACACATTCTATTCAAACCGACCGCGTTCATCAATGTTTCCCTCAAGTCTAGACATTACCTTTAAAAGTAAAAAGTAGCTGGATAAAAAGAGTCGGAGAATAAATAATACTTAAATACATTTAAGGAATCTATAAGGGTACAAAAATAGGACGAAACAAATTGTACCTACCGATAAAGTAAAAGTCACTCAATGTTTATTGAAAACCAAAAGCGTACAGGCGCAAAGGTTAAATATATGCGTATAAACTATAGTGCATCGCAAACCTTTGTAGCATTCCGTAGAAGGGCTACGAATTACAAAATTGCTCGTAGACACGTAAGATTCACTTTGATTTCTTTTCGAGCTTTTATTAAGCAAATTTATATTTTAAAAGTAAATGAAAAGAACTCAAAATTTCATTATCATCAAAAAAAAAAAATTATTGTTAAAATAATAGTATGAAACAGGTAGGACACTCAGACCAAATAAAATTGGTCTGAGGTAGGACTGTGTTGAAATAATTAACCGTCGAAACTCAGAATGACACTCTGGCAAGTTTGTACGCAAATGAAGTTTCTTACCTTTCTCTACAAAATCTAAAACTCTACAAAGAAAACTTCCTACGGAGGTATCGTAGTTTTAAATTGTAAATATGACATCTGGTTTTATAAAGAAATTATATATCTATCGTATGTAGGTGTGTTTATTGGTAATTTTCGTCCGGTATACATTATAAATAAAACAAACTTAGAAAACGAAAAATTTTCACCTTGAGTGAAATTCAAACTCAGCGTGAGTTTGAATTTCACTCAAGGTGAAAATTTTTCGTCACTTATTATTCATTTAAATACATTTAAAGTGTTTTTTTCTTCAACCACTTAAAAAGTTGAGTAATTCGTTTTTCAAGCTAAAAACAGAGACATTTCTGTACTTCAATAGACATTTTGAAATAACAAAATTATCATCAACAAAGAAGAATTCGGGGATGGTTCGCCAAAGCCTTAATTGCCAATAGGGTTATAACAATAATTTAATTTAAATTTAACCAAATTAGAAGACATTTTATTTCTAATTGATACAAAAAAATATTTTCAGAATATTTTTTTCAAGTTTTCATGTTTTTTAAATATTGTTAACTTTTGTACAAAAATATTACGAAAACTTAATTATATTATGACTTCGTACAGTCTGATTGTTAAGGCTAAAACAAAATAAAAGGTGTATTATTTCTATTGTTCTGTATAAAAACCAATTACTACTTAAAGCCGCAAGATACTCGTACAAAACGCCCTGTCGGCCTCATTAGGGATAAAAATAAAATATAAAGACGTGATAGGATGTATGTCATTGTATGTATGTATAACTTAGTCAATGGCTCTGTTTAGTATAAGACATCATATTATACGAGTATGGATATATATATACTTTTTAATCACACAATCTAAATTCCCCACGACATATATATTTGTACATCGTTCTGCAAACGATAATAATTCAAACACTGCGCACCGTCTTAGCAAACAAAATTTTGCGTTCAAAGAAAAAGTGTTTATAGACAGTTATCTAACTCTTTTATCTGTGAACACTGTCCGCCTTAACCTTTTTTACCCGACTGAGTCAGAAGAAGGGTTTTGTTTTAAAGACTTTGTTTCTCGAGGGAATAGAGGTCTATGTGACGTAGCGTGGCTGTGAATGATGCACTGCACTTCTTCGTCTTATCGAGTATGTTAATGTGGACATTTTGATACTGTCATCATCATCATCATCATCATCATCAGGTCTTTTTGTCTCCACTGCAGGAGCACGACCCTCTCTCTCTGGAATAGAAGTACTAGTAGAGCCATACTTGGTCAGAGCAGCGAGAGGACTGGCCTACACTCTCCACGCCGGTCAGATGGGTTGGAGAGGTCTCATTGATGTTTATAAGCGTTGTTTAGCTTTTGTTTTCTAAGTCTCCTTCTTCTACATCCACGGAAAGACTTAGAGTGCTCCTATTCTACTCTGCTTGATACCACACGGCATTACTTTTTTTACATTTTGATACTGTAGACGTTTCGACATAAAAGACTTTCTGCGACTGAAGGTTTAAGGTCTCAACATGCTATGGAGAGGGCTATCGTACGTGATCCAAAATGAAATAAGGAAATTCGTAGAAGAACAAAACTCACGCAAGGCAAGCGTAGCTTAGGACACCCGGGTGGGTTTCCTAAGTCAGGTCGGCTGACCGCCTTTGCCACAAGGTGGTCTGACGACCTGACCAAGGTCACTGGAAAGCACTGGATGCAGGCCGCTCTAGACCGATCATTTTGGAAATCCTTGGGAATGCTCATGTCCTAAATTATTATAATATTTATGATTGAAATATTTTCAATCATAAATCATCATCTTTTACTTTGGAAAATAAACTTCTAAAATAATTGTTGTCATTTTCAGAGACAATGGAATATTACCAGATTTTATGACAATTGTATTTTATGAAAAAAAAAAAAACAAATTACTAAAGAGATAAAATCCGTATAATGGAAAGGAAAACAGATGGGTAGATAGGCGGAGGATTAGTCACACACACGTAACGCAAAGGAACTCTAAAATTAAATATTTGGCCGAAGAGTAATGTTTTTGGGCGTATGATAAATTGATGACACTGTAAGCAATGTAATTTGTTAATGGAAAAATGTTTTCGATCTTTACAATTTCCTATTGGAACCCCCTAAAGTTATTTATTAACAAACCACATGAATATTTACATTTATACAAATATATTTATAAACTCATAATCATAAGGTATTTTTGTCTCCACTGCAGGAGCACGACCCTCTTTGTACTACCAGAGCCATAGTTGGCCAGAGCAGCCAGAGGATAAATAATTTATAAACTAAAACTAATTATACTACTAAAACTAAAAATGACTATAAATAAAAATACTGAGTTTTTCATTTATTTATTTAATCATAATTAATTTTACATTGTGTTTGATATTTGTTAAAATTTATATAATAAATTAAAATACATAACATACTAGAATTCGATAATAAAAATTAATCAACATAAACTTACAAATAAAAACCTCTATTATAACTAATGGAATTAAAAATAGATATCACCATAATGCAAAAGCAAGCAGCAATGCACACACAAACATATTTGCAAAAGTTTTGGGGGACTTAATTTTTGTTCATGGGGACACCACTGAAAATCCCTCTCCCTGAAGGTTTCCGGGCGGGAATAGAGAATATGCACGCATTTTTTTATTTGCTTAATTAAATCTTTATTAACCATAGTAAACAAATTCTTCTTTCTTTCTTGTCGTATTCCTCATGACTGAGGGTCGTGACCACCATAATTGGTTCTGAATACGCGGTCTTTCCAGGCTGCTCTATTTTGGGCCATGTGTATAGCGGCTTGGGTGTTGCACTTCAGTGCACTTAAAAGAGGATCAGTCCATCTTGTTGGGGGTTTGCCTCTAGGTCGTACTCCTTCCACGCGGCCAACAAGTATTTGTTTTTCTAGATTGTTTGGCTCTCGTCGTGCTATGTGACCGAAGAATGACAAAGCCCTTTGGAGACAAATCACTGATAGGCGGGTCCTTATATTAAGCTGCTCCAATATCGATACGTTGGTGCGGCGTTCTGTCCACGCTACGCCTAACATTTGTTGCGGATCGCAACTGTAAGGGTCCACGTTTCTGAAGCGTAAAGAAAAATGGAGAAAATAAGAGTGCGCATTAGTTTGATTTTGGTGCTGCGATAGATATTCCTGTTTCTCCAAATTTTCTCTAGGCGCATAACTGCCGTTTTCGCTATCTGAGCTCGGCGCTTTACCTCCCCCTTACAGTCGCCATCATTGCTTATTGAGGATCCCAGGTATACAAATTGGTCTGCGGTGTCTAGATCCCGTAGTTCATTAGTTCTTTGGTTAGTCTCAGCTCTGTCCACAACCATTAGTTTGGTCTTACTACGGTTGATCTTAAGCCCATATTCTAAACTCACGAACTCCAACCTATGCAGCAATTCCGCCACTTCTCTCTCGTTTGCACCAATTAATGTGGTATCATCCGCAAAGCGAAGGTTATTGATTAAGTGGCCTCCAATACGAATTCCACCCTCCCAACCCTCCAACACTCTACGCATGAGATGCTCACCAACCAGATTGAAAAGCTGCGGGGAAAGTATGCATCCCTGCCGGACACCGCGTTCCGCTCTGAAGGGTTGTGATAAAGAGCTCTCCAGCCTGACCTTGGACTGTCCATCCATGTACAAATTTTGCACAAGAAAAACTAGGTGTTCTGGTAAGCCCATCTCTCTCATCACTTGAAACATCTTGCTCCAGCTGATGCAATCAAATGCCTTACTGTAGTCTATAAAGCAGAGAACTAACGGGATATTAAATTCTCTCGCTTTTTGTATCAGCTGCCTCATGTTTAAAATTTGTTCGCGTGTGCCTCTTCCCTTAACAAACCCAGCTTGCTCTCGAGAGAGCTGATGAGCAATGAAATTTTTCAGCCTCTTGTTAAGGATGTGGAGAAGGATTTTGCCTGCATGAGATATGAGAGAGATGGTTCGGTAGTTCTCGCATTTACGTTTTGACCCTTTCTTGTGCAGGGGGATCACGATAGACTCTGTCCAGTCTTCTGGCCACTGTCCAGTTCTCCATGTTTTAAGGCAAATAGCATGCATGACTTTAATGCCCTCTTGACCCAGATGCTTCATGACTTGTGCCGTAATACCATCGCCTCCTCCAGCTTTGTGTTTGAGTCTGGAAACAGCTGCTTCTACTTCTTCGATAAGGATATCCGGTTCTTTGACGGTGTACTGTAGTCTTTCTTTAGTTACTGTGTGGCTGTTTTGACAGTACAGTTGCTCGCAGTATGTTCTCCACCGCTCCAATATATCTTGCTTATCAATTACAGTGTTTCCTTTCTCGTCATCTATGGACCATGTTCTCGGCTTATGTTCCTTTGAGAGCAATTTGACTTTGTGAAACATGTCTTTAGTGTGGGCCGTCTTTTCGTTCTTCTCCACATCCTTGCAAATTTCGTCTATTTGTGCGCTTCTATCTTTCCTGCAGAGGCGTTGAACTAAGGAATTAAGTTCTGAATATCGTTTCCGGTCATTCGTTGATTTCAGACCTTGCTCTTTTAATGCTCTTCTTTCCGATACAGCTGCCCACGTTGCTTCCGACATCCAATCCGCCTTTGGTCGATCAAATTGGCAGTTGTCAGTGATGATAGAAGCGCACTCCTTGACTGTACATTTTAGTTGTTCCCATGTATTATTTGCTGAGTCAAAAGGATCTGGTGCAAGTTTTTTTAATTTTTCCTGCATGAGATCTTCGAATGCCTGTTCTGTTCTCTCTGGTAATGTAACCATTTTGCTGGGTTTTATGTTTTTAACGACTTTGAGTCTTATTTTGAGTTTGGCTATGAGAAGCTGGTGGTCGCTTCCACAATCTGCCCCTGGTCTAGTTTTGGCTGTTAGTATTGACGAACGCCATCAGTAAACAAATATGAAAGAATTTATCAAATATCTTAATCAGCGACGAACCTATGATACCTACTTTAAAGTTTCAATTAGAGAGAGAAGTCCGATATGGACTGGTGATGTCATAATTACATGTCATCAATACATTTGCTATAGAAAATAGCGTTTTTGCGAGTGAGATAGACATATTTTCGTAATATCGCTATATCTTGTTCGTTTTTCCACCAATTTTTATTCTGTGTTCACTGTTAGTACTTTACTTTTGAATATTTACAAATAAACTGGTTAGATAACACATATTTTTTTCATGCATATTCTCTATTCAGTAAACTACCAGCCTCGAGACAGAGAAAAGAAGAAAAATATGTAGAAACCTATGTAAATAAAGAAAAGGGAAAAGAAAGAGCTGTTCCGTTTTTGCTAATTCTATAATTGCTTCAGTATGTAGGACGGTACTGTTACTGACTAGGGTTGCAGTGTAATTATGCTACTTTATAATTATATAGGACGGAGTTTTCCTTCTGTGCTCTGCTTATTTAACCGTGGAAATGTGGCCGTAAGATTTAGATGTTATAAATAAATATATAGAGACAAATTACACTGATTGAGCTAGCCCCAAAGTAAGTTCAAGATTTGTGTTATGGGATACTAACTCAACGATACTATATTTTACAACAAATACATATAGGTATAATTAAAGAGATTTTTAAGCTATTGCATAGCTTCTATCGCGGGCCTTGAGCGCGGAGACCGAATCCAGAAATTCCGTAACGAAAAAACCTCACGCTTCCCACTCCGCCTACCATGTAGGTTGCCGCTTCGTCTCCGTCGTCCGTTTGCGACGTTGTCGTCCTTCCTTGTTTGCAATAGCTTTACCGCGGCAGTCCCCGAGTGCCACACGTCTTTTTTTTTTAACAAAAAATAACACAGTTCTTTGTTAGATCTTCATTTGACAGCCTTTAGTACCAACTAGTTAGTAAAGCTTTCAAATAAAAGAGAATCATCTACAAGTGGCGAATATATCGTAACATACATACAGAAAAAAACATACAGGTTGAATTAATAACCTCCTTCTTTTTTGAAGTCGGTTGATAAAAATATATTTATTGATCTATGAACTGAATGTGTTATGTAAGGTTCAGGTAGTCTTAAAATATGCTGCATATGTCCCTGAAAATAAATAACCGGTCAAGTGCGAATCGGATTCGCGCACTAAGGGTTCCGTACCATTATTTCTATAAAAAATCTCGTTTTTTGTATGGGAGCCCCCCTTAAATATTTATTTTATTTTGTTTTTAGTATTTGTTGCTATAGCGGCAACAGAAATACATAATTTGTAAAAATTTCAACTGTCTAGCTATTGCGGTTCTTAAGATATAGCCTGGTGACAGACAGACGGATGGACGGCTCTGCTCTCACTTTATGCTCAAACATGCACTAACTCTAGTTACGAAATTAATGGATACGGTAATCAATGAGATTTTAATTTATTTTTTCTGACATTTCTAGGCTGTCATTCGGTGGAACATCAGCAAAAAAATATAAAAAAGTATGTTACGCGTTTATTCCCTATATGCATAAATTTAGTAGCGAATGATGCATCGCGTTGAAATGGCAGTGAGCGGGACACATAGCGCAACGAACCGATGACCGATGGTACGAAAAGGTTCTCGAATGGCAACCACGTACAGGCAAGCGAAGCGTAGGACACCCACCCACAAGGTGGTCTGATGACCTGACCAAGGTCGCTGGAAGGCGCTGGATGCAAGCCGCTCTAGATGGGTCATTTTGGAAAACTTTGGAAGAGGCCTATGTCCAGCAGTGGACGTTATGCGGCTGAAATGGTGATGATGATGATGCATCGCGTTAGTTTTAAACTAATACTAGTTTTTAGGGTTCCGTACTCGAAGGGTAAAAACGGGACCCTATTACTAAGACTTCGCTGTCTGTCCGTCTGTCTGACTGTCCGTCTGTTTGTTACCAGGCTGTATCAAAAGAACCGCGATAGCTAGACAGTTAAAATTTTTACAAATTATGTATTTTTGTTGCCGCTATAATAACAAATACTAAAAACAAAATAAAATAAATATTTAAGGGGGGCTCCCATACAACAAACGCGTTTTTTTATAGATAATGGCATGGAACCCTTAGTGCGCGAATCCGATTCGCACTTGGCCGGTTATTAAGACTACTCCTGCCCAATGTTTGAGATGCGCTGCAAAGCCTCAAGTCTCATTTTGACAATGCCCAAAACAACTTGGCCTCCAGTTATGGTAGAAAATGTAGGTTATAAGGAGGTCTAAGTAAAGTACTTTTGGGCAGTGCTCTTTGTCGGGAAGATTTTATGAGACAGTGGTCCCTAGGGTATTTTAATGAGATAATTAGTAAGTGAGTTATCTTGTGTGGGAAAGTGTTATGGGCTGACTTATTACTTAAGTGTGATTTAACTTTTAGAATGGAGTTGTACCAATTGTTTAAAAAAGTGTGTCACGTTCAATCTCCCTTTGGGATTTAGGTTAAGTTCTATTTACGTCATTAATAGTTTTTAGCCCTTGAATTATATTACTAGTTTTTCATCTTTGCTAGATTTTAAAATAATTGATAATTTCTTTAACAAAGTTTTTAATAATAAATAAATATATAACATTTCGGAAAACCTTTTTACGGGTTATTCAAAGTGCGTATTTCGACGAAGCATGTTCCTGATCTCAAGCATCATCTCAATTATTATTGTATTGAGATGATGCTTGAGATCAGGATCAGGATCCGCTTTTAGCTTTATTTAATTAATTGTTACTTAGCAATGTAATTATTACCACAAAGTTTTATGAGTGCTTAAGTAGGTGTAGTAGTTTTATGACTACGCTATAGGCTATCTAAACTGGCCGCAATATACCTGTTTGATTGTTAAAAAATAATAATTAATTTAAGCAAATCGTAGGTGTAGTTGATTTATGATTAGGTTATAGGCTAGCTAGACTGCCTGTAATATGCCTGTTTGATTATTACGTGTTAAAGTATTAATTTACTCGTATTCAAATTCAAATAAATATTTTAGATCCTATAGATAAATGAAATTTGAAATTGATATAGACGAATTATTGGAATATTGAGGGACTATTTATTGTGATTTAAGGGAGCTTTGTTCTCACACGAGAGCTTTAAGTTTTACGAACTGTTTACACTTTACAGGACAATGCTTTGTTTAATAAACACGTGTAACATTATTTTGTATAGTCTGCTAGTTTACTATTTTTGTTGTGAAGATTTTAATTTACTTCGGTTACCATTAAAAAAAAATTAAAGGTTTTTTTTTATTATCTATATAAAAATCTTCGCCTACCTTAGATTTCTGAGGGTTGCATAAAACGCTTTTTCTATTATTAAAATGAGTTAATGGGTTACTCACGTATAGAGTCAGCAATTGCCGACATGTTTCGACTTCATCCAGAGGTCTTCAGTGTGTCGCGAGCCGGTGTAGTGAACTTCTTCAGTCTCATTCACACTGATGAAGACAGAATGAGGTCGAAGCATACTCTATACGTGAGTAACCCGTTAACTCATTTTAATAAAGTCTGTCTTACGCTAGTTTAATAACAAAAATACTTTTTCTGTCTTCTTCTTATCGAGTGTGTTAGTGACTAACACTAGTGTCAGAGTTTTTAAACCGCCTTAAAGGCCTCTGACATGGTTTTAGGTAACGACCAATGTCAAAGACAGTGACCGGGACCGACGGCTTAACGTGCCCTCCGAAGCACGGATCATCTTACTTATCAGACAATCATCAGGTGATCAGTCTGCAATGTCCTAACCAAACTAGGACAACAACGCAAAGTCGTTGCCCCCGCCGGGAATCGAACCCGCGACCTCCGGGTACCTATGAGCCGAACGCTGTAACCACTACACCACGGAGGCAGTTTTTCTGTCAGATCGCTTTAAACCTGTCTTCTATAATTTTACCTATTTGAACTCTTTTTGCTTGCACGCCCACCATTGAACTTGGCATTTGAGTATCACGAACCTGAGTCTGAGTGAATAAACAAATTTATTTGCTATGCCAATTAAATAATTCCCTATTGTCAAGAACAACATCTAGTAATGAGTAGCGGAACTACCAAAGTCTTAGCGCCAACTATTTTTTGCTAGAGAAAGCCCTGACTTTAAAGAGTTAAATCTCCAATAACTTTTAAACCACAGACCTAGTTTTAAACGGACATAACTTTTAAAATTTTCATCAAACATAGCCAAGAAACTCCGCAAGGGAACTTGCTTCACTTGAGAAAAACCACATCGAGATCGGTCCATCCGTTCGAGCGGTACGATGCCACAGACAGACGGACAGACATTAGCGTAAAACTTATAACACACCTCTTTTTTGTAGGGAGTTAAAAAATCTCGAGCTCCTCTGTCCTCCGGAAGGCACATCAAGCCTGTGGGCCCCGGGTTAGATCCCCGGTCAGGTCAAGATAAAAAATTATCTTTTTCAGATTGACCTGGGTTTTAGATGTTTATCTATATATGATTTTTATATATCGTTGAGATAGTATCCCATAACACAATTCTCGAACGTACCTTGGGGCTAGCTCAACTGTGGGATATGTACGTAGGTATATATTTATTTATTTTATTTAACACTTAAGTAAGTACTAGTATATATTCTGTGCTTATAAGTAAAGTATTGAAACTTCATAAATAACTCATAATCTAACTCTACTCATAAACATCGCGGTTAACACTGTTACCCGATGCATATAAAATGATAAGTGCCTATGCATCATTATAACAGTGTTATAAAAGTTGATTAAAGTTCTAAGATAAACCCAGTTCTCTCCTGAAGTGGCATTACCTCCGTATTCCATTACCTAAGGCTGTAAGAAGGCTGTAAGGCATGCAAAATGGTTAGACTGCAATTTAATGCAGGTGGGAGATTGTCGTTTTTATTTGTACTTTAGTTTTATACGAGTTTTTAACCGAGTTAGAAAAGAGTTCTCAATCCTTCGGAATCTTTAATGTTTTATTATCACTGATTTGAAGAACGACAAAAAGAAAGAAAGAAAGACTTTTTTGTTCGAAAGGGTTCTTTTTCAGTTATTTTAGATTAAAAACCAAACTACCTAATAGTTTGGTTTTTAATCTAAAGTAACTGAAAAAGAGGAAACTGGTGACAGACAAAAGACAGTGAAGTCTTAGTAATAGGGCCCCGTTTTGGCCCTATGGGTAGGGAACCCTAAAAGAGGTACTTATACTTCCCGTTAATTCCTGTATAATTTGATGATGAATTTAAAATAAAGAGGCGGAGTGGTGGTAAAGAGCAACATGCGTTATAGACATAACTGTCTGTTAAATAAATACTTAGAAATTTTTTATTTGGTTACCTTGAACAAGACTCGACAATTATAACAAAAAAAGTCGTCTGATACAAAATATTTCAGAAGATACTTAATATTAGTTAGTCAACATAAAAATACAAATATGATTTGACCTTTCGAAGAAAATGGATCAAATATTAACATTGGTTGAATGAATTTAATATCGTTACGGCAACGCAACCTACCTCATTACACGGGATAACAATACTCGTTATCATATCAAACATTTATGTATAAGTATTACTATATGTATTGTATGCCTCGAATTATTTGCTGATAAAAATTATATCTTTACTTATATCGTCTTATATTCAGAAATTCAAATAACAGTTCGGGAGGCATTTTGTTTTAAATGTGTAGAATTTGCATTTATTAAAAGAGGTTAAATTAAGTCGACGAAGAATGTGTAACTGGCATGTAAAAAAAAGTAAAAAGTTGTTTGAATAAAGAATTGTTGGTTTAACTCGTATGTTCGGAATTCAAAAGAAGGCGCCAGGGTGGAAAAGATGAAAGGAGACTAGCACATTGAACTCTTACATCTGCCCTCGGTACGCATATGATACTAGAGAGGCCAATTCATAGAAACTAGCTTAATTACGATTTTCCTAGGACTGAATAGGTTTAAACCTTTTACCCTCTAACTTCATGGTTTATACCGACAAGCGGTGTCGTTTATTTTAGGCGGTTTATCACAGTCGTTCTGAAATCATTTAGATTCGTATCGAGTCACAGAATAACTATGCGTAATAGTAAATTTACTCTCGTGTAGAGTGGAGAAACGTAAACAAAGTAATCCCAGACTAAATTCTAGGAATAAAGTTATACCAAGGATTTTATTTTGGTATAAAGTTGTGTTTGGTGAAATCAAGCCTTAGTCTACTGATTGTCAAAACGCAGTTGCATTCCAAATTCTTTTAATAATGGTAGAATGAGTAGTATCTAGGTCATCTAATAAAGACTAAAAAGAAGTTAAATTTGCCACGAAGTTAGAGGTTAAACCCTTTAGCTTCATGAAATTCGCACAATAATTTTGACAATCAGTAGTCTAAGCTGAATACAATGACACCATTTGTCGGCAGAAACCTTTTCATCCTGCTAAAATTACAATTTTTTAACTTGGCCTCTCATCGTCATCATCATCAGGTCATTTTGTCTTCACTGGAGCACGACTCTTTCTGTACTACCAGAGCTATACTTGACAGACTTAGAAAACTTGGCCTACACTCTCCTTATTAGCCAGACGGGTTGGAGAGTCTCATGTTTATAAGCTTTGTTTAGCTTGTATTTCCTAAGTCGCCTTCTACGACATCCACGGGAGGACTTGGAGTGGTCCTAGTCTACTCTGCCGGAAACACAAGGCGTGGCGCGACGAGGCACAACTTTTCCTCTCCACTATGACAAATTGTACCAGTACAATTCTAACCAGGGCTGAGTGATTTTTTTAAGCTATTGCATAGCTTCTATCGCGGGCCTTGAGCGTGGGGACCGAATCCAGAAATTCCGTAACGAAAAAACCTCACGCTCGCCACTCCGCCTACCATGTAGGTTGCCGCTTCGTCTCCGTCGTCCGTTTGCGACGTTGCCGTCCTTCCTTGTTTGCAATAGCCCGAGTGCCACACGTCTTTTTTTTTTGCAGCTCATCATGGTTCCCAACATAACAATGTTTCTCCTCGTCGTGGCCCTTACCTCCGTGGCAGCGCAGACCTTCCAGTACTCCAGAGGTTGGACGAACGGGAAGCGAGACGGGAGCGGGCACAAGAGTGAAAACGTTGCCAGTAACCTGGAGAAGATCCTGAGTCCGTGCCAGATGAACAAGCTGAAGTACGTGCTGGAGGGAAAGCCACTCAATGAGCGGGTAAGATGAAAAGTATCGTATTTAGCTTTGATCTCTTTATTTTAAATGTGGATTAAAAACGTGGAGCGAACGGATGTTGAAATGGTTATAAAAAAAATTAAAAAAGTTAGGTACGTACTCGTACCAAATTTTTTTTGATACTTCATAGTGTTTTGACTGAAAAATATACTTATTGATTAATATTAAATTCAAAAAGTGGCGTTTAGGCCAAGTGACCGAAAAATGCTGTGGCCGAAACGCCCCATCTTTTTACAAGCTTTTAAGTTTTATCTGTCCCGTTGTCTGTCGGTCTGTCTGTAATCAAATCTTGCAAGTTTTTGACCCACTTCCCGGTTTAGCCTTCATTTTACACGCATAGGTACGTATATCGCGTGACAATGCAATATTATGATGACATGGAGCTGCCATGCTGGTCTGGGAGAAATAAAAAAACTTAGAATGTACCAGCTGCTTCTCTTCCCGCGCAGGTCGTAAAAGCCGATCGAGGGAATGGGCAAAAATGCGAATCATGTTAACAGGCGATGCGGCTAGCAACCCATCACTGTATTGATTGCTTTTCCATCTTCTCGCCCACTATAACGCTAAAAGTGGCTTTTGGGTCTTGCGGCCCTGGGCTCTGCATAGAACCGCAAGACCCCAAATGCTCTGTCTGCCCCATTAGGGATAAAGACGTGATAGTATGCATGTATGTATGGAGCTGATCGGTTGATGGATAAGGAAGGTGCCCATAGGAACTCTGTAATGAAACGACGCAACACCATCGAGTATATGCTCGTTTGATTTGTCTTTAGAAGCACATTAGATAAAACCTTATTGTTAAAAAATGTTTTTAGATGATTTATTGTTTCTCATAAACATTATATGATAATTATCGAGAAGTCCTTGGCAGACGATAAAGTTAAAACAAGAAATAAAAGATTCTGACAGGAAGGGTGAATAATAAAATAATCTACTAACTACCTTGACTTTGACATTTGGTCTCATAACTAAGGATGCTGAAAAATGTGAGAGATGGGGTTTTAAAACCAGAATTAGCTCATGGAAACGTGAGCACGTTTCCATGAGGGAGAAATCTACGAAGAGTTTAAAAAAATAATTAAAAAAAGTTAGTCTAAATGAGCAACTATCTAAGTATTACCTTCAAATAGAAAAGTTTAAGTCACCCGTCTCTTTAATCAAGCTTAATTCAAACTGTTTGTCTCACACAATAAACTCTCAATAATAAGACTTGTCGCCAGAGTTTTGAAGTAAACAATGTCTATTGTTTTTTTATCCCTAGACAGGAAAGTTGCTTCATTAAAACATTTAATCATAGGACTTAACTGGTAGTTCCCCATTTATTGCTAGCTTTGAGCTCTAGGGATCTACTTACAATACTTTTTTCTTGATAAATAGTTTTAGTATATTATTACTACTTACTTCCATCGTAAGGAAGTTTTGTAATGTTTTACCTAATGGATTCTCTTCTAGCATAGTGACTCGTCGCTATACACCTGTACATCTTATATTATTATTTTAAGTTATTATTATTATATTTTTTTAATGTTTTATGATCAATTGTAATCTCCTTTTAATGAGTACCTATATAATAAAAAAAATGTGTTATGGATAATTCTTATTTTTATTTTATTTTTTGTCTTTGCCATGTCAACTTTCTTAAAAAGAAAAATAATTTTATTTTGTAAAGGGTGTTTCAGTACTGTTAGTCTGTGGTTCTTCGATGAATTTCTACATTTAGTTAGTATCTTGTAATTCAATTTCTCTTTTCCTGAAGATTGGTAGAAATATGCTATAACATTAAGTTCACCTTTTGTACAATTGTTGTAACTTTTTTTTATAAAAATAATAATAATAAGTAATTCTATAAAATCACCTGTAAATAAAAGAACTTGCGAGAAAATGACAAATCAAGTAAGCTTAACAATTTTATAGCGACAATAACCATACCTTCTCGTAGGTGGGTAAGTAGTTAAATGCTTTTTACGGGTTAAAACTTTCACTTTATCACTGTTCGGGATTAGTTAGGCTGGACAGTGGCGGATTTACCAACAGGCTAAATGGGCTAAAGCCTAGGGTGTCACATTTTGGGGGCGGCAATTTTTTTTATAGACTTTTCATGCATTCCTGTCGAGAATGTAGAAAGGCGATTTATAATGATATTTAGTGAACGCAAATTCGCTGCAAAGGGCCGCTATTTATATAGCGGCAAATGTGTGAATCCGCCACTGGCTGAACTTATTAATTTAGATGAGAATTGCGAGTAAACGGGAAATAAAATCAACATCTGAATTGTATAATGATCAATTTGCTCACAAAAATTCACGCGACGCAACATGTGCCGTGTTGCGCGCCTACATGGCGTTTCATTAATTTCTACCCACTGTTCACACCACGTGCAGCTAACGTAGGCAGAAGACGCAAATTACGTCGCGCATATTTCGCTGCGTAATGTTTGATCCTTCTTAACAATGGCTGTTTGAAAAGCCAATGATGTTTATGGCTCTTTTAATTAATTTGAAATCCGTTTTCATAATGGATTTTTTGTTGCTTACAGTTATTCATCCCCTGCGACTACATCGAAGAAGAGGACAATCAGCCGAAGAGATACAAAAACGACCGTAACCAGGACCTGTACGAAATATTCCAGTAATTGTATAGAGTTAAAAAATGTGCCAAAGTTCTTGAGATTAATTGTTAAAAGGTGAACAAGGACCAGTTTATGGCTTAGAGCATTTAATTTATATAACTAGGTTCTAAGGTGATTTGACATTTTTAATGGATTTTAATGAAGTTGTTAATCAGCAGTATTTGAAAGCCTTTTTAACCATTTTTAATTATTTATTTAGTTCAATGTCTAACTAATATCTTTTGTTATTTGATTGCGAATTTGAAAGTATTAGGTCCCATAAATTGACTAAACATGGGGCCTAAAAGCAAAGATTGCACTGCGTGACAGTTTGAAAGAACCTTAGTAGGTTCCTAAAAAAGAAAAACAATTGTAATCAGGGGTTGAATCAAACGCAGTACGCAAGATGCGCGACGTAACTAGCTTCATTCTTACGTGGTGTGAACGGTTAGTAAGAATTATAATGAAACTCCAGTATAGCCGCGTAATGCGACGCGAGTTCCGTCGCGTATCTAACGCTGCGTGTAGTTCGATACTTACATCAATGCATATTTGGCTGGATTTATGCATTGATAGCTAATAACATTTTCAGAGAAGTTCGTAAAGAAATGTGAAAAGAGAATTTTGTAGCTACATAGACGGACCGTCAATGATTATAAAAAATAATGATATTAAGAGTTTACTTTGACGAACAAAACAAACTCACAAAGTACATATTCGTACTTGTCAATAATCAACTTCTTGCCTTTACAGAATGCTTTATAATATATACTACATATACAAACTAATTAGAATATTTTTTTTAAACTAGATTTTTTACTCATATTACCACAATGACCGTATGATTGCAACCTTTGGCTTGCAATATTTTTTAATTTATAATTTAGATAGTATATATGTATAGTAGCATAAAGATATGCAAGGGGAAATTTAAAGAAAATGTTGACAACAATGTTGTAATTTTAACTACCTACCCACTTATTTAAAATAAAGGTGATATTCTACTGTATATTGGTATTTTTTTTACTCCCACTGTGTGGTAATCTTCCCTGGGCCATTTGGAAGTCCATAAGACAAGATAAGATAAAATTTCTTTAATGCACCAACTAAGTAAGACAATAATCAAAAGTACATTTAAAATATAGTAGATACAAAGGCGGGCTTATCACTAAAGCGATTTTTTCAGCCAACCTTTGGGTAAAGAAGACTGTAAAAGATGTGGGGGATTTGGCGCAGTTTGAGTAGTAGTAAAAGAAAATAGAAAAAAATATTGAAGAAATAAAGCTGTCAACTTAATTAGTTGTAATATCAGTATCAAGTTATTTTGAAAATAAATAATGTACCAACGTGAAAAGAAGAACACAGATCATCATAGTAATATAGACACTCCTCCGACAAAAGCGTAGCTCTCCGGTCCGGTTTGGTGTTGGGAGATGCCACGAAACGAGAAGTCAGCGGAGTTTCTCAAACAACGATCGTTGTTTAAGTAGATAACAGTGGAGCTAACCATGGCCCATCAACAGTAAAAAATGTGTCTATACATTGAATATATTTCCAAAAAAATATTTGGGCCATGAAGACGTAGTAATAGAGTAAGAATTTTGTTCCCATTAAATGAAGTAAAACTGCCCAACACCCAGGCGCGAATTCAGCCCTTAAAAGAAGCTATGGTCACACGTCACAGCCACTCAAAAATTACCAAAGGGCGAGTCGAAGTATGAATTTGATAATGATGAATACAGTGTCGTCCCACAAACATGTATAGAAAATATATAAGACTCTGTTAAGTGTTCCACGTGGGCAAAGCCGTGGGATGAACACTCATAATAAATGTGACGTCACAAGTCTAAAACTGGCTGGAATTAATCGGCTCAGCCGATAAGTCAAAGTCTAAAATCACATTTACCTATATAATATAACTTACACTTTTATTTATAAAGAAAACTTAAATGACACAAATATATTATGATGATACTAAATAACTAAAAATTAGAAAGAAAGAAAAATACTTTATTTGGTGCAAAACAGGAGTTACATTATCCATAATAAAAATAAAACTATTTTTACACCAAAATGGCACCACTCAGCATATGGCAATGATGTATCTTTACATCATGCCGCTGGACTTCCGTGGTACCACAAGATAAGAGAGAAAGCACTACCAGATATCCATTGACAATGATCAAGTCGAAAACATGTTATGTATACTATTTCCGATAATAATAATACAGTTTTAGGTGATACTGCCAAATTAAATAAATAATATTTAAATAAAAAATAAATAAAAAGAAAACTATAAATGAAAAAAAAACTAAACTAGATATAAATACAATAAATAATAAGTATTATATAACTTAAGGATCTAATGTGGACATAACAGTGCTATGCGCGTTAGTGACCGGACGTGCTGTACTACGTTTGCGAATTTTTGATTCGAGTTTCGCGCGGCTTTAGCCGCTGCTCGTCGGCGCCATGAGTTCTAAAAAACTTGTGGTCAACGGACTATTGGCCTTTTTGGAGAAGCAGCTGGATTGCATGGATGAAGTGAGCGTCACGCAGATCTGCACCAGCAACTGGAAGGAAGAGGAGATCCGCAGCGCGAAAGTGCTGCTGTACGAGTCGCTCGGAATGATCGACCGAATGCCGTCTCGCAGGAGAGACGAAAAGGGAGAACGCAGTCTTCAAGACATCATCAAGCTGTTTAAGGAGACCGATCCTGACGAGTGGCCCATGGCGTTTGTGGTGTCTGCCCAAGGGCTTCATTCCCTTCCGCCTGTGAGTTTCGATCACGTTGATGTCACCAGACTTCTGAAGGACATCACGTCGCTGAAATCCAGTCTGGCTGACCTGCAGCTGAAGTTTGAGGCATCTCAATCTACAATAAATAATCTACGTACGGAAATTGTTGAATTAAAAACCAATAAATCCGTATGTAGGTCACCTGATGCCTCGATCAACGACCTGTGCCGTGATGCACTAGATGCAAGTTTCGCGTCAGCGAAATTGGACTCGCCGGTCAACACCGTCGAACGTCATGTGTCGCCTCGCCCCGCGCCGCGTGCTTCCCCCGCACCCGTGGTGATAAATGTGAGCACACCATCACCTCGTGCTTACGCGACTGCTGCAAGCCAACCTCCCGGGAAACAGCAGTTACCTCAACGCAAGGTAGAGGTAGTTCCAAAAGTGGGACCCACTTCCGTATCGGCTCCTCAAAAGGCGTCTGACGACCAGGATGGCTTCATCAAGGTGGAAAAGAAGCGGAAGAAGCCCAGTCCAAGCCGTAACAAGTGCGGTACTGCGCTCAGCGGCCCAAATATGCTCCTGCGTGCTGCCGTGCCTACGACCTTGCTCTATGTGTCCCGCCTACATTACTCAACTAAGATCGAGGAGTTGGTGGAATACATGAGAGTAAAGACTCATTTCACCCTGAGGGTAGTGAAGTTGGAATCGCGTCACAACGTGAATTTTAATTCATACGTGGTGCGAGTTCCAACTGCTCAGCTGGCGACCTTCACCAAGGAAGATTTCTGGCCGAAGGGTGTCGTGTTCCGGAAATATCGCGGACGGTTACCTGACACCAGCAAACAGTGCAATGCGTCACAAAAACAATAAATAGTTAATTTTTATTATATTATATATATTTTAGGCTAAGGTATATATTATATAATTATATCTATGCTAGTCTGTAAGGTATTTATTCTATGGGCCTTTAATATTGTAAATAATATTATGTTGCCTGAAATAAAAATGATTTGATTTGATTTGATTTGATTTGAAATCCGCGGGCACCCACCTACTAGGTGGTCAGATGACCTGACCAGGGTTGCTGGAAAGCGCTGGATGCAGGCCGCTCTTGATCGGTCATTTTGGAAATCTTTGTTTGAGGCCTATGTCCAGCAGTGGACGTTATGCGGCTGAAATGATGATGACTATATATATATATATATATATATATATATATATATATAAGATTGGTTATTTGTATTTTCGATTTCATACTAGGTAGTTGTTGACGTCAGATCATTTAGGTACTTACTCACAGCTAGGTTTAGTGCATCTACTTACAGGTGACTCACTAACTTTGCCTCTTTCATGGACTGTGCTGTAGGGGTGCAAATATTCGACGATTTCCCTCGCCTCCTCGATTCAGACGTATTTCCGAATAAAAATCCTTAAAAAATCCGCCTGACGTAAATCAGTATAAGAATCTGTAATCATGGTTCCATGATGGATTTCCAAAATCCGTACAAATATGGACAAATCCGCATATATTATGGCAATACAGGACTCTATTCAGAAGGTGATTCAGAATTCATAATACATTATTCAGAATAACTTTAGCACAATGAAGATCAAGTGTGTGTAGTTCAGCAGCGCCATCTATATTTTTTACGTATATCAAGAAGTTTGTATTACCACCATCTATTGCTATAATGGTAAACTAAAAATTTGACAAAAGTAGAAGATGCAGCGCTCTCTTCCTAAAAACATGCGTATTAACAATAACATGCTGTTTCTCACATGAAATAGTACTTCTGATTGACGCTAGATGTCACCTTTATATTGCTTTTATTACTGCTATCGCCCGCTAGGTGTCACTTTCCATTTAATGCAGCTATTGCACGCCAGATGTCACTAGGTTCTTATATAAATTAACATCAAATTAATAAGGTACAAAGAGTGAATAGCGTTTTATACCATACAAAGTCAAACTGTGAGGGCAATTTTTTGCACGGTTTGTAATTGTATGTATCACATTATTTATTATATAAGCGAAAATATGTGAGTGTGCGTGTGTAACATTTATTTGTTATTTCTTCACGCGCAAACGGCTGGTCTAATTTTGATAAAATTTGTTATGCAACAAGCTGACACCATGAATTATCACACAGGCTACTTTAGGCGCGGGTAACACCGCGGGGTTTGTGGCGGGGTACTGCTAGTTGTTTATAAACTTGTTACGACAGGCTAATTGTTTTAGTGTGGGTAGATATATAAATCAAATATTTTGTTTAATAAAGGGTTTTTATTTAGTAGTACGACCTATACGTACTGAAACTAGTAGACAATTAGATCATCATCATCATTATCAGGTCTTTATAGTCTCCACTGCACGACCCTCTCTGTTCTACCAGGGCCATACTTGGGCAGAGCAGCCAGAGGATTCGGCCTGCACTCTCACCGCTGGCCAGACGTCTTGGTGTTTTTAAGATTTAAAGATTCAAACATTTAATTTGCTAACTATGAATCATAATACATATACAGCTCTTAGGTATATTGATGGTCTAATCATAGCAACTCAGAGAGTATATTAGGGAAAATAAGCTTTGTTTAGTTTGTATTTCCTAAGTCGTCTTCTACGACATTCCAGATAACTAGATAGATTCAGAAACCTCTAAAAGCTAAAACTAGTCGACGTATTTATTTTAGCAGTCTAATGAGAAGTTAATTCAAACCGCTACTGGCTAAAGCTCGGGAAATTAACCAACTCTTAACACAACTCCGACAGTTCATTCCGAAGACGGCTCTAGGGATGGGATTAGTCGATAAATCGGGTGAGAATTATGATGATAGAGTGTGAGATAGGAATATGCAGGTATCATTTAATGTATTTAATATACAATGTCCTTTTTAATTAAGTACAAATATCTTAAGGGGTGATTCAGTCCCTCATTTCGAACAACTATTCCCTATAAATGTATATCGAAATACTAAAAAAAAATTCATTTTCGATAGTAATAATATCACGTGACTACTTATACTTACTTCGATTTGTATGAAAACCTATTTTTTTTACGTATTTCTATATACATTCATTGGGAAAAGTTGTTCAAAATGATAGACCGAACCACTCCTTAAAATATTTGTACTTAATTAAAAAGGACATTGTATATGGACAAGTGTTATGTGGATACTAACTTAACGATACTATATTTTATATCAAATACATACCTATTTAGATAAACAGGCCAAGAACAATTTGAAAAGGCCATTTTCAACTTGCCCTGGCTGTGGATCGAACCCGGAACCTCTGCGTGGCGAAATAGCCAGGGATTGGAGATTAAAATTTAATTTAATTTTAAGGGAGAGTAATTAGGCATTATCTGCTGGCCTATAATATTTCTAAAGCGATCGAAATCTGGTCTTTCATTCCCAGTTTCAGTTATATTAAATCACGTGAGTTATCAGTTTTAATGAGGGTTTTCAAACATATGGAACACCAGATGGCAGCACAGTAAAACCAGATCCAATAAACTGCTGTTAATAGATACATTTGGCGGAGCAAAAGAACCTGTCAACTGATGGAAAAAAATTATATTATACTTTAATTAAAGGTACTTACTTACCTTTAATTAAACTATGGTAAATATTTTTTCCATAATTAATTATTATTAATTATATTTTAGTAATTATATTATCTTTGGTAAAATAAAACTTTAAAGGTAGCTAAAGCGATACTTGTCTGTCTGTGTCAATGTACCAAATAAACTCTGAAACTACTGGGCCATTGTAATGCAGTTTTTATTAACATGTAAAGTATCCCCGGAAAGTTTTACGACATTAGTTGTCAACGTTTACATTTATTTGATGAACTTACAATTTTTACTTATAGGTACGAGAAAAAAATATCAAAAATACTTCAATAGGATTCGATGTAATCGTACTTATAATTCGTTTGCTCATTTGCTCTCCACTCTACCATATAATAATAATCTAAAAAATACAGATTAATCTACAAAAAAATAAAAAACTCGCCAACCAATAACATCATTAGTAATTCATTCATCGTGAACGCGAAGTTTGAAATTGGAATCGGTCTCAAACCGGCTCCGCAAATAGCTCCAAGTCTCACCACCGTTTAGTGTAACTTGCACAGTTCTGTCTCAATTACCGAGATAGGGATGCTGTAGTTATCGATATCGATATAAATTGTTATTCTCTTTTTATATTGTGTGTCATTTATTTTTCGAGATAGATAAGATAATATTTGTTTGATGCAGTACTTAAAATTTGCTTTTAATGATGAACATTTCAGTTATGTATTTGGATTTTCTATCATTTCAGTTTTGTATTTAGATTTAGATTTTCGCAACATAAAGGTAGTACGTACAATGCTTCGTTGTATTTATATAAGGTGTAACAAAATATACGGAAACTATTTTAAGGGTTAATTCAGTCCGTGATACTGATCAACTTTTCTCAAGGAAAATGTGTTGAAATATGAAAAATAGCTTTTGGCTGTCCATAAAAACTCGGATCAGCTGATCGATCAACTTGTATCCCATACAAGTTGATCGATCAGCTGATGGGGTCAAAATTGTTTTCATATTTCGATATATAATCATTTTAGCCGAATAACGTCCACTGCTGGCCATAGGCCTCTCTCATGGATCTAGATTGGTCATTTTGATATATTTATGTTTCTTAGGGAAAGTTGTTCAGTATCATGGACTGACTTTATCCTTAAAATAGTGACCGTATATTTTGTTAGATCTTTTATATATATCGTGTTTGAATTGTTATTAAAGTACACAACTTTTTGGCTGTACAGTAAAACAAGGCGATGAATGAAGTAAAATTATTTACTTACTTAGGTAAATGTGTAAAGCATCACTTCACCCCTACAAATACGTGGCTCTTGAATTTTACGGCACTTAGCTCTGTCTACCCCGTTAAGGATGATATAAACGTAATATGATTTATACTCCATTTGGTTAGGTATTTAAATAAATGTAAACAATCTTGACATGTCTTTTTATTGAAATATACACTTTATAAATCAATATCTTTGCAAATTACAAGCTAATTATGTAATTTATAATTCATAACATAATTACATTGTAATTAGCAATATTATTGATTTATACTTTATAAATGTTTATATTTTTTATTTCAATAAAAAGACATGTCAAGATTGTTTACATTGGAAAAATGGAGTAAAGTATACTATAAAATGTCAGTTTCATAAGTCGGTACCCAATTGAAAAAAATATCGATATTGCAAATATAAAGGCAAAACATCGACATCTTGTCACAAGCAATAAGACCTCATCACTAATCGTTGTAAGAATGAGATGCCCTAAACTTAAATCCGATTCCCGCCATCGCACAATCTGTTCCACCGAACCGACCAATCAGAACGCAAGAGGGCGGCGCGCCATCACCAATTGTCGCTTCTCATTGGTCCAAATCGCTAAACGGGTTGCCTGTAATAAAAAAAGCACCCGTAAACCTTACAATTGAGTGCCACTTTTTGTTCGTGTTAAATTGATGAAAAAAGACTGCGAAAAATTGGTTCAGAGATGAAATAAAAAATGATTTATAATACGCGTCCGGTAAATTTTTAACTTATTGGACATTAATGACTTTTGATTTTGCTCGGCGCGTTTTAAATTTGGTCCTGGCTGTTGGCTTTATTTTTATAGATCCGCCAGTGTTGGTAACGGATGGCGATTGGCTTGTGATGGAACTATGCAACTCCTTTTTTATCCTGCGCAATTATTCTTGTCTCAATAACGAGTCGGTTTGATTGGCTTTGTATTGTTGTTTGCAAAAATTATAGACTATTTATTGATGGCAACTATTGATTTTGATCTTATTTTAATTTTATAGTTATTTTTTCCTTCTTTTTATTCTTCTTTTAGTGGTGAAATCTTTAAATATTTTTTTTTTCCTTCAGAAAGTTACTACTTTTACAGCATTGTTGAAGCTTTACATAGGACACCCTCAATTGGGCAGGGAGAGATGTAACATAGTCTGACGACATTATTTTTGCCAAACTACCTTCCTGCGTGTTTACATGGCCGGACAATTAGTAGATTTTTAGGGTTCTGTTAGTAAACATGGTAAGTATCTTATAGTTTTGCCATTTCTATCTGTCTGCGTTTCTAGTCAGAGACTAGAAGTATTACAAGGGTGTAATTTGGCATGGGTATGTAAGTATATTAATCATGCAAACAAAGTAGTGAAATAAAATTATGAAAAAAGTTTTTTGGGGTATCTTCCATATTTGTGGAATGGGCGTCAATGTATTTTTTACATTTGCACTCTAAAACCGAATATTTCAAAAACAGATTCCTGAATCCAAAAATGGATACTTATATGAACTTAAACGGGAAACTATACATCTATTATTATAAATTTCACACAAGTTCAATAGAATTAGTTTTCAGACGTTTTTAGTCCCGTAAACTCAAGGTCGGCATACGCAACTACGGAACCCTACATTGCGTGTGGCCCGAAACGCACTTGGCTCGTTTTTAATCTATGTTATGAGCGGTACTATGATTTTAGTACCTTTTTGTCGGCTATAGACCTTGTGTACTTCTTCTTCTTATCGTGTGTGTTAGTGACTAACACTAGTGTCAGAGTTTTTAAACTACCTTAAAGGCCTCTGACATGGTTTTAGGTACGACCAATTCAAAGACAGTGACCGGGACCGACGGGTTAATGTGCCTTCTGAAGCACGGATCATCTTACTTATCAGGCAATACCTTGTGTTTACACTAACCTGTGATTACTTACCTGTACCTTCTAGATTCTATAACAAAACTAGGCACGATAAAACAAAGAAATTTAGAATATCTAGAAACGCAAGCTTCAACCCAACATCAAGCTCACAAAAAGACATCAGCCGCGTGGGCAGCGGCGCAGGCGCAGCGCGATACGATATCGTGACGACTTTATTTCGCGCGCGAGCGATTTATCGTCGCGTCGCGTCGCGCGATAACCCTGATTTGAAGGTACTGCGTACTGCCCTGGTTTATGATACTAGTTTCTTTTTATCCATCGAAACCACGATCCATGCTTATTGTGGCTCATTGAATGTTATCCATTTATTTAGTAGCTTGATGCCCGCGACTTCATTTGTGTGTGTAAGCGGCCATTACCACCATTATTTGTACTCGACTTATTATTGATTTATTAACCCCGAAAATAGAGGGGTGTTATGTTTTCTGTCTGTCTGTATGTCTATCTGTGTGTCTCTCGAACGGATGGACCGATTTCAATGAGGTTTTTTAAGTGAAATCAACTTCCCTTGCGTTGGTTCTTAGCTGTTTGATGAAAATCTGTTTAACCGTTTTAAAGTTATTAGGGGTAAACGCTTGAAAGTCGAGGGCTTGAGTTTACCTGGCAAATAATAGGTAGATGGCGCTACGGATATCAATTCCACTAATATGTAGTACGTAGTAGTTCCGCCAGTCATCACTAGATGGCGTCGGGGGACTTTTTAATTTGCGTGATAAATAAACTTTTTAATAAAAAAACTAAGTAAAAATAGTATTAATTTGTAACCCGTGCTAGCACAGACAGTCTTACTCGTATAGTGCCACACCGACTACACATGTGTTAGTACTAATACTCTCGTTTATCGCGCTTTCATTTAAATGCCTTCGTCTTGTCGTGACAGATTACGGTACAGCTACACGAAAGTACTGGCGTCTTGTATTTTTTACAAGCATTTATTTAACTTGTAATGTATGTATTAATGCTTGTTTAGGTCTAATCTTGCTAGGTACTCAATTTTCAACCTTTTATCCTTAACCGATTTAGCTGAAATTTTGTAAATAGATACAATATTATGAAGTCAATGAGCTGTTCTGATGATGGAATCGGGAGATATTCGACATTCAAAAAAACATAACCTCATTGAGTAGGAGTCGTTTGATATGTCTTTGCGAGCACTTTGCCTAGAGTCTGATCACGGGGACGGAAGCTGGTTGATAGAACTCAGTAACAAAAAACAACATAGGCATAGGTGTACGCACAATACAGGCACAGAACTAACAAAAATTTTAAAATACGGGTGTATGTAATTTTTGTCTATTTTGTTCCCATATCGTATGTACGTACAGAACAAACAAGTAAATCAAGTCGGGATTTAGAGCAATTTTTGAAAGGACACTATCCAGGACTTTCTGTCTCCTCTCCCTGATCTCCATAATAAAGTTTGTACGAAACATAATATTAAATAGCTTTTAACATTCCTCAGGCTATCTTAATGTCCCCCCAAGACATTTATATTTAGTCCAATACGTGTTCAATGTTTACCTTTCTGCCTCTTTATCTGTCTTTTTTATTTTATCTCCAGATTTGGGGTCCCGTCACAAAAGCATGTTGAAAATCCCAAAAGAAATGAAAAGTGTTGACACAATAAGTAATGGTTTTTTTTTTGTTTTGTTTTTGCAATATACCGGACAAGCTATGATATACCTAGATATACGATGTAGGTGTAGGCGATTTGAAAATGAAATATAGTACTTACGTTTTTTTTTAATAGAGATATTGCATTTATGTTCTTCTCATTACGTCATTCAGTTACTTATCAATCTTGAAATTAAAGTTGCAGATTTTGTGAAACTACTTTAAACGCAGTATTTAGTTTAAATACCAGTATACCGAAAATAGTGATGAGATCCATTTGGAACAATTCCTCTACATTTTTTAAGGACAAATCAAATTGATTGACAATAGAACAACTTTTTTTACGTTGGAAATGGGACTAACGCTGTTTTCGCATAAACAAAGAAACGCCTTTTCATAATAGACACACACATGAGAAACACATAAATAAGAAAGCTAAAAAAATCGACACTTCTCCATAAATTTCATAGGAAAAAATTTTGTGTCTTCAACAGTAATGTAGATATTTATTAACATAATATACGGAACCCAACTGTCCTATGCGTCAGTACAATATTTAAAATCTGAAGGCTAACTATGGAGTGATTTGTGGCTATTTGCCTCGCATATTGAATGCTTTAAAACCTTTTAAGTTGGGATCAGGCGTCGATAAAATCGTTATAAAAAGGTAATTAATTGGCATTGTTAAATCAAGCCTATAAATTTTTAGCGTAGTAAAAATTCTATCAACAGTACCCAAAACATTGTAAATAAGCAATTTGATAGTTTTAACATTTTTAGAGCCTATGGCTAGGAGCTCGGTAGCTCGGCGGTAGTGTGCATTACTAGTGCTTTTAAGTTAAGCGACACGGGGCGTGGGGCGCTTTTGGATGGGTGGCCACAAGTGGCATTAAAATTTCTCGAGCTCCTCCGTGCTACGGAAGGTACATTATAAGCCGTTGTTCCTGGCTGTCATCTATTACTGTAAGGCAGTCGTCAATTTATATTATATTAGATGCCTGTAGGCAGCATGGAAAGTCTGACACTATTGTTGGCCACTCTCACACACGAAAAACAAAAACAACAGTCTATAGCAATATCAGTCTATTGATGAAATAAAGGACTCTCATGTTGGGAGAGGAGGAAAGGAGAATTTCTCATAATCACCAGACAGGTTGGTATAGAATTTTTGCACAGGAAACGAGAATACAATACAATACGAGACGATACGATTCGATATTATACTATACGTCTCGATTCGATTCGTTTCGATTCTCAAAAAATATTATTTTTTTGATTCCGCCGACTGGGACCGCGGTCCGAAATGATTGCGGTCCCAGTTGACGGCATCCTCCTTTAGTCGCCTTTTACGACACCCTTGGGAGAGGTAATGGATGCTGACATATCGTATTCTACTCTGCCGTCACCACATTGTTTTAATCAAAGACCTAATTTTTTTAGTAGTTATCATTTTTATATAGTTGCTCAAGTTTGGAGGCCGCAGCAAGTAAAATTTCTCTCTGTTACCTGGTTATTCGTCCTAGTATGTTTAGCCTACCTGATTTTTTAATTTCAGTATGTAGATATAAGGTATAAGTACCTACGCATGTGTAAACTAGGAATAATGAAGTCTTATTTCAGTGCTGCGGCCATTTGAAATAAATTATTTGAAGGGAAACGAATATAAAATTAAAAAAAAAATTGAACAAGCCTAATTTGAAGCTATTTTATGAACTACTTTACGTGAAGCTTTTCTACGCACATTTGCAAAAAACGGCCACTTTTGGCTAATGTGCGAAGAAAAGCTTCACGTTCTCACTTTAAATTATATACAAAAAGTATTTCATGAAATAGTTTGAATCGTTATCTAGAGCTCGATCAAGACAACATTTTTAAAAATATCTCTGTTTCCTTTTAGACCCGGGAAAATTCATGTATTTATTAGAAACGATGGACTAATCCTTAAAATATTTACACTAGATTCAAAAGGGCCTCGTACACCTACATAACACGGCAAAGGGCCAACACAACCTACAGATACCTAGTATAAACTTAATCCACTCATCGCAAAACTAACCGCCATTCCTTCCAACCGGCAACAAAACAGCGCCATTCAATTCACAACAATACAGTAATCGTAAAGTCGTATACCGGCCACGTAGTCGTAAGAAATGTACCTGCAACGTCGTAAATGTCTAACACAAATTATATAACAATAACATACACTCGTACTAGCGTTGTTAAGCGAGGTTTGTAAGCGGGACACGTTTCTTTAGCGTTTTCGGCGATTTGCGGACTAAAACTTCTTGATAGTTTTATAGGTATATTTTATTTTGTTATTGTATGTGTATATTTATTTTCTTAACTTTATTACAATACATGTAAATAGCGGATTTAGGCTTGACGCCTTTTCTATTAGTACTCAACTAACAGCTGATGCAAGCTGAAGAAAGCAATATTTTTTATTATATTGTACAATATACATATATCATAATTTAAAACGTGTAAGGGACATACCCGTAATGATTCAAACCATGGGCTATACTAGATCACTATAGTTTAATGAAATTAAAATAACAGTTCCATACGAAATTGTGCAGCTGCAATTTGTATGGGAATGTAAAATATTTTTAGTTTTTTGTCTGTTACTTTATTATTGGAACGAAGTTCCATATCGCGCGTTGTCAAAATTAAGACCAAAATTTGTAACGACACTTTTTGCTATAGTTAAAAGCCGTGCGGCGTACGCGTGTTTCTCTGTCTGTCTCTCTCTCTCCTAATTAATCGAAAGGAACTTCGTTGCATCCGGGTGTCACTTGACACCTCTCAAGTTTTTTTTATTATACTATAGTGATTCTATTATAGCCTGTGGTTCGATGTATTACTACGGGTATGTCCCTTCCAAATTATATACGTCCATGTGTATTGTATATTTACATATTATACAGTATGTTAAAAAAATCCTGCCCGATCCGTTAAGGTAAAGTTGGATAGCTTGTGTAGGTTCTATTTATCGGTTTCTCCCATCCCAGAAATCGCAAAAAAAACTGCAGCTTCATACAAATTAAATACCTAACTTTTCAAAATGTTCGAGGTTGTTATAGTAAAATCAAGATTAGACCTAAATGCAAACCGTCAGAAATAAAGCGGTACCTTAAAACCAGCGTGGAGGCCGTACACAAGTGTCAAGATCATGCAGTCGCCGCAACATGAAAGAAACAGCATCCAAGTGGTTGTATTTAGATGGCGCGTGTCATATCATATGGACCCCGTGATCGGACGTTACGTTCGATCACAACATACAAACAGACAGACTGACGATAACTGTAAACATTGATGGTGTATTGTTAGAGGCAGTTATAAATAAGAGAAGATGTACTTACTTATTGGGTTGTGCAAGCATAGCATGATTATTATAGGAGCATTCTTTTTTGTATGCGTAAATATTTAATTCTTTTTCTATGTTGGGTTAACAACAAATAATTAAATGATTAGTAGTATTAATACTAATATATAATTTCTGCAAGTCTTCCCCAGGTTGTCGTAGAAGGCGACAAAAAAAAATACAAACTAGTAAATGTTTATGCAAGTATATGTTTATATAGCTACATAGATAGCTTTACTCGTATAAACATCAGTGAGACTGCCCCATTAGGAATAGAGATGTGATAGTATATGTATAAACGATTATTATCAAGAACATTTTAAAATAAATAATCATTATGACCTAGATACAGTAGGTAAAATATTGCACGTAAGAATGTATGGTTTTCTACCGCTTTTTATCAAAAGGAAGAAACGCTTAGCATTATTTCTAAGTCGACTTCTAAGTAAATCGGTACCTATATTTTTGTTTCTTTATTGATACAATTGATAATCACGTCTTTTATAGGGCAGACAGAGTATTTTGTGTTCAGTGGCTCTAAGTAGACAAAGCCCAGACCCAAAGGCCACTTTTAGCGTGATTAATTTTAATATCTTTTTTTATTTTAATTCAAATAAATTTTCTAAAACTACTGCCACTTCTAGTATTAGTATTGAATCTTTCTCAAATTCCTCCAATATCATACAACCATCGTGCA
The DNA here is from genome assembly GCA_963555685.1 of Acrobasis consociella. Lineage (NCBI taxonomy): Eukaryota > Metazoa > Arthropoda > Insecta > Lepidoptera > Pyralidae > Acrobasis > Acrobasis consociella. The sequence goes on from OY743127.1 coordinate 8,792,704, forward strand.
TGCAGTATTCATAGCGAGCTCAGATTTGTATCGGTTCCGTACGTGTGCTGGGTAAGTTTATCGCAACCTTGATTGCAGGGGATATGACATGAAAAATGTAAACTCCGAGAGATATTGCTCATTCCTTGAAAGGATACTGCGTTATGTTACTGGCCACTAATAGATATTGCCTTATTTCTATTTTTCTTTTTGGAATTCTAATTTAAATTTCAAAGAAAGAATTGTAGACCGTGGCAATAGGTGTATATTCATTTATATACATATTTTGCTGGTTTCTGAAATACAAAATTATGCTATTATCATCCCTTGTAGCCCACGTCTGCCCATTGTTAGGCCTATTTTTATTAAACATCGGTTATGTTATGCTACCTATATTGAAGTGTAAGTGAAATATATCAATAAAACTTTAGTTAGTGTGATTGTATAGTTTTTAGTTTAATTTAAGCTAGAAGCTTTTATAGTTGGTATTAATTTCTTAAAATTAAATACATGATGATTATCAGAAGACTGCTTTTGGTGCGAATTTTTTTTTATTATATTAAATGACTATATGAAAAAAAATCCAACAATAAGTTTTTAAAATAATTTGAAATCTTAACATCTACATTTAAAATTTAGTCAAAAATAATTTATATGAAATGGCCTTCGTTTCAGCAGTTTCGTTACTATAAAGCTTTAATTAAATTTTACGTCTCATATATCTACAATCAAATTATATTTGTTCGAATTACAACTTTCATGATAAAATTAACCACAGCTCTATTTAATGCCACCGTTACATTTATTATCAATAAAACTATACCCTAAGAGCATTAAGTTTTAGCAAACTCGAATGGCCGCGCTACCATTGGCGTTAAGTAATTAACCATAGTGGCTTTATTAATTGGAGTATTAAAATTGCTGTTACGTTGTGACTTTATATTCATCACTTCTTGGCTGACATGACTGTTAAGATAAAAGTCCTTAAAAAATAGAATAAAAAACGATTTTTTTTATGTAAAAAAATATTCATCACCTCTGGTGAGTGACTCAATATGTAATATACTAATGTAATGACAGTGACAACTTATCTTGAGTTTGTGAAAATCGTCCCAGACATTGATTTTTTAATTTTTTGCGCTACAAAATAAACATCCACAAACTTACGTATATTTCAGTATAATAATCACGATTTAGCACACTTTTTTTGTCATTGAAAAATTAATTTGAAATATTTCAATGGTCACAATTAACAATACTACAAAACAAAACAAAAATACATCATAGCCACGATATTATTTTTTCTATCCGACTTGAACTTTTTTTAAAAGTTAAGCCTTCTTTAGGCGCGTTGGGCAAGCACGGAAAACATTTTTTGATATAGGAAAAAACCAGTGAACTTATGACACTCTTACCGATACCAACCGTTGTTTTCACTCCTGCCGGCACTTCGGGAGTGCTACTGTTTATTATTTATTTAGGAGATTATCAATTCGAACGTGTATATATGTATATATTAATGTATGTTTCCCGATTACTCGAAGAAGCCTGGTTAGATCCAATTTTTTTTACAATTTGATGGCGACCATAGAGCAGCGGTGGCTATATTCCGTGCTTTACGAACTTTGAAGCGCTCATCCTTAGCTTTACGCCAGCCGTTGTACTGAAAGTGAAGTTGTCGAGCAATACAGCTTCTGGTAAGAGCGTCAGATGATCCAAACACAATTACGGGGTAATTCCGCCACGCGTTCGAATTTACCCCCCGCCGGTTAATCTGATTATTGTTGCAGAGTTATTGATCATTGCCGACGCGATTGGGTGCTTGTTATGGCTCGATACATTTTTAATAGCTTTCTTTCGTGCATAAAGAAGCGAACATTGATGTCAGAGTTTGCTACCGCCTCTTTTCCACTACCTAGGACGCTGCTCTAAACTGTAGAAAAATGAAAGTAAAAAACTATTCTGTAATGTAAACAATGTGTAACAACAGGTAGAACAATAGCTATTTTAAAAGGGATGATGATCGGATCAGAAAAGTATTATTCTAATTAGTCCGTCTTTTAGATTATCCAAAAAAGGATCCCTATCAGACAAGTATCGGTTCAACTAACATTTGGGATTAACTATTTCGATTTCGTCTTATGTCCGTCTAATGCACGAAAAGTAAATGAATTGTCGGTACAGCGTTCATCGAGATTTCGTCTGTCGTCGGATTGAGTGGTAGGTTGACTTAATACGTACTATCAAATCTTTTATCTTCATAATATGTGTCTAGATAGAGTATAAAGAACAAATATAAGTACCTACCTTATATAAGTAATAATTGAAATGATGCATCATTTCAATTACGGATTTGAAAAGATGCAATTTCAGTTTGGTGAAAATTCTAATAATGGACCTGCATTTGACTCGATTAAATATATGAAGGTAACCCACTAATCTGCTCTATCTATTTTAGGATCTAGGCGCCTAAACTCGCAGACGTATTCCTCCAAGGGCCGGACTCAAACCTGTGACCAGAAGTTAGTTCAATTAGTTCCACACAGAAGCCTGTCTCAATTAATATCTGTCGGTGGAACTGGACTATTCCTAGACGGCGATTTACTAGTTTGCCTCCTACGAGCACATTAACAGGTTGTTTATAAACATCCTAGCTACATCTCAGTCCACATATCTAATTTTACCATCAGTTTAATTAAGTTGACGTATTTGGGGAAAATACTGCAGTGCAGTTACTTGCCGGTTCTCTGCACTTGCGCTTAGGAAACGACACAAAACTTAACTGTAGGTAAGTGAATATAATCTTAGTAACCTTAACCTGGATTTTTGAACCTGGGTCCAAAAATTAACTTCAGGTAAATATGTATTCAGTTACCGAATCTCTGGATATGAAATAGAAAGAAACAATTGACAATAGTTAAGTGTTGTAAACATTCAAAGACAAATATGTAAATGAATCAGAATTTGAATATTTAAGGAAATATGATACTACTCTTCAAATAAAATTAAAACATACATATTCTTGAGTGCCTTGATTTATAAAATAAAAACCAAAAACATGAGCCGATTATTGCAAACTAAAAAATTTTTTATTTAATATCACCGTCCGCTACCAGGCGACTGGCGGCGATCAAATGGCAATAAATATTTCTTTACTTTACCTCACATGTTGTTTGAAGGTCATCGGTGGGAATGGTCGGTGCGAGTTAATCCCAAGTTAAGCCTCCCTCATTATATCGCTGACATCTGATTAATATTACATCAGCATGTCACGAACCGCGAATTTCATCAGCTTAATGAGAGTAATTAACGCTTACCTGCGATGATTAATTTTCATTCAATTGAAATGAAAACTCAATTTTCAAGTGTGACAGTTTACAGTTGTTTCAAAGGAACTGTGATAATTTATTTTTCCGATACCTACATACTAGTCATCATGATATTCTATTGTATATTTTTTTTCGCTTGTGTATTGGTGCAATAAAGAGTTTTCATTCATTCATTCATTCATTCATGATCAGGTTTGCAGGAGCAAGACCCTCTCTGCACTATTAGAGCTATACTTGGCCAGAGCAGCCAGAGGAGGAACCAGAGGCCTACACTCTCCACGCTGGCCAGACTGGTTGGAGAGGTTGGTGTTTATAAACTTTTTTTAGTTTGTATTTCCTAAGTCGCCTTCTACTAAATCCACGGTAGGACTTGGAGTGGCCCTATTCTACTCTGCCGGAAACCACACGGCAAACAAACTATAGTACCAGTTTTTTAACCTTTAAATCAATAACAAAAAACAATTCCTGAACGGACACCGTCAGAGTTGTGTGTAAGGACTTATGTAAGAAACGGCGAAGAAAGCGGGTAGACCGATATGGTTACCCTTGACAGCCGAACATCCATCGCAGTTCCTCCGTCAGCCAGCGACCATGATGGCAGAAGGGCCCTCGAAATATCGGGCAAAAACTATATTAATCGCAGTAAGTCCCGTAATACCAATAACAGTAATTGTGACCGTTAAACTCTAAAATCATGTACCTATATAACTAACCTACTAATAGATAACCTCCTTCTTTTTTGGAAGTCTGTTAAAATAAACAGAACTTACATGTGTTACAGAACTTACTGTTAAAATAAACAGAACTTACATGTGTTACAGAACTTACTGTTAAAATAAACAGAACTTACATGCGAAACAAGACTTTCCTAAGGAGTGAAGGGGAAGCTGCTTCGGAGCTATGGGCCCTTCTGACGGTTATTCCAGTTTGTTTTTAAATTTAGTTTTCTTTAGATTTTTTTAATTTCTAGATAATACTAGCTGATGCCCGCGACTTCGTAAGCGTGGACATTATGACTCTGGCGTATCTGCATCAGTCCAGTGCAATAAAATAATATTGCGACTATAAATTGAGATGTAAGCTATCCTATTTTTCAAGTTACATCAAATTGCACACAGTGTGCAAATCAAATTTAAAATCGGTTCATTCGTTTAGGAGTCCATCGCGGAAAAACAACGTGACACGTAATTTTTATTTATAAAGTTTTCTCTTCTTCACCGAGAATCATCGAAAAAAAGAATATAAAAGAAAAAAAGAATCTCAAAATAAAAATAAATTGTACAACAATTGTAAATTGTTCTTCATTATTTTGTTGTACTACTTGTACTGGACAAACAATTTGTGATTAAATTCCAATTTGAAACGCTAGCCCCTTTCAACTCGAAATATATGGGAGATTAGGTTTGATGAATTAAAAAGGGGTCGTATAAGTCATGATCTCATGGTATTCGATTGGTCAGCAAGAGTCGGGAGAGTCAAGGAGATTTGTCGTTTATTTTGACTGAAAAAATAGTTCGAAAACTAAAGGCTCTTGATCTAAAAATAAAAAGTTTTAATATTATCTTTCGATTCGGAGCATCATTGGCAGTTTTAGAAAAGGGTTCTATTTATTTTATACAACGTGGAAGTGTCATACCCGTAATATATTAAACCATGGGCTAAACTATATCCCTTTAGAATAATAAAATTAAAATAACAGTAAAAAAAACGACATTCCCATACAAATTGCGCGTGCGTCTGCACACTTTAGTATGGAAATGCCAATTCTTTTTGGCCTGTAGTTTTTTAAAATTCCATTATACTATATAGCCCATGGTTCGATTTATTACGAGTATGTCCCTTCCAATTTGTTTTATATCTCCACGGTTCATTTTTTTTTGTTCAAGTTAGCCTTTTTAATCGGAACATTTCAATTACATTACAAGTCAATACAACAACAAACTTTTGTTTAATGCTCTTCATACTTGTTCACATGTATTGCGGCCTATCATAACTTTCCTAGAACCGAAAGATATAATAATCATAAGCCACTAAAACAAGACTGTAACTCGCCCCGTAACGATCTCTCTGTTATGGGGAACAATTAACTTATTGCGTTAGAGGGTTGAACGTAGAGTTGATCATTTGTAGAGCTGACGCTGACTAAACGTCTGGACGCTACATACATACACATACATACTATCACGTCTTTATCCCTAATGGGGCAGACAGAGCATTTTGGGTCTTGCGGCTCTATGCAAAGCCCAGGGCCGCAAAACCCAAAAAGCGTCATGGTCGGATAAAACGTCTAAAAAATATACTGAAACTATTTTAAAAATAATTTCAATCCATGACACTGAGCAACTTTCTCAAGAAATATATGTCAAATATGAGAAAAAATGGATCCCATCAAAGCTCGTATTAGCTGATCGGTAGACTCGTAAAAAAACGGTATTGTTAGCCACAAATATGCAAAATATTATAATGTACAACTTTGTAACTTCTGACTATCGTATTGTGTCCCGTTTTACAAGCTTTAAGACCAAATAATACTAAACAAATTGCCAACCTACTTAGAGCGAACACAGCACATTAGGTAAAATCCTCTCAATTAAATTACATTTTAAATTAAATTTGAAAGTTAACTACATTTTTATTTGATATCGCGCCATGTCTATCAGTATAGCTCCATTAGTCTGTGAACTAGAATCAGTTAGCCCCCGCTCAATAAGTTTTAACGCGCTTTTCAGGGTTAAGTAATGTGTCCAGTATAACGTGCGCCGCGGATCCCTAACTTTCCTTTGAATTTACAAAAGAGCAATAGCTCAGTATAGACTGGTTGATGATAATATTTATTTGCTTTAGATCAAATTACAATCGATCAGTCTGCGTGATAAGAATCCTGGATTGCTATGCAATGATATCATTTTATTGTTTTGTCATTATTGTAGAAATATTTGCTATCAAAATTGCGAAATAATGTAATATTATCATCGTAAGCAATTTGAGTTATCTTGTTGTTATTTAGGAACTCTGGATTCAAATATAGCTATACTCCATTTGGTTAGGTATTTAAATAAATGTAAACAATCTTGACATGTCTTTTTATTGAAATATACACTTTATAAATCAATAATTTTGCTAATTACAAAGTAATTATGTTATAAATTATAAATTACATAATTAATTTGTATTTTGCAAAAGTATTGATTTATAAAGTGTATATTTCAATAAAAAGACATGTCAAGATTTATTTTTTTATTTTATTTTTCTTTATTAGAAACACAAACAGAATACAATAATATCAAGACCAAAATATTTGCTTAATTTAATTTTTAAATATACTTACCTACGTTATTTAAACATTAAATAGACTAAATAATAAGTGCATTGAATACCCACTACATAAACATTAAGAGATACTAAAAAAAGATAATATAGATTGTTTATAATTATTAAAATACCTAACCAAATGGAGTATAGAAACTTTAATAAGTTTAGAAACCAGCAATTGCTTTTCTATTAAGTGTTTGTAATGTTATAAAAATACGAACTTGCATAAAACTTTATTATAATTTTGAAAAAATCATTAACGTCTTTTTGACAATTAATACTTAACCTCCTTATTCATAAAAAAAATTGCAAACGTATGCTGAAGGTATTTTAGTTAAAATATGGTTTGTCTTGTTCTTTCAATATTAAATATTCAAAAGAGGGAAAGGGACAAAATATATTAATAATAAAATAGGTTTCGCAAATCTTAGTTATTTTTATGAATAACGTTAAAATCTATCAACACCTCCTCAGCACTAACCACGAAACAATCAATTCAATTCAATTATAATCGAATCAATTGAAAAACGGTTATCTTGATTGCTAGTCCATTACACTGGCGATCAATATAATAATAAATAAATTAATAATTAAATTTGCACTCACCCCCACACTGGCACTGTTGCATATTACAGACGTATTATATTATGGGATAATTCAATCATGACCCTCGGATGTGCTGTTTTATTGTCTTCTAGTGTATGAGCTGGGTGTGTGCCGTATATTGTCTAGGGTTGCCGAAACATTTTATTTTGCAATAAAGTTACAGAGTACAACTTTAATATACTCTGACACTGATCCTCAACAATTTCATAATACAACTAGCTGGTGCCCACGACTTCGTCTGCGTAATATCATATCACACAATATCTTTATAAATTGTAGCCTATGTGTTGTTCTGATGTTGCAAAGTATTGTAAAGTTTTATTAAAATCCATTCAGTAGTTTTTACGTGAAAGAGTAACAAGCATCCATCCATCCATACTTACAAACTTTCGCGTTTATAATATTAGTAGGATAGTAGGAAGTAGGATTTTATTTGCTAGGCAAATAAAAAAAAACCTTGAATCCGTAGCACCATCTATTATCGACAGCCTCTTTTTTGACGGGGCCTAATAAAAAAAAACTTGAGAGGTGTCAATCAAGGGACACCCGGATGGAACGAAGTTTCTTTCAATTAATTAGTAGAGAGAGAGAGACAGACAGAGAAATACACGCACGCCACACGGCTTACAACTATAACAAAAAGGGTCGTTACAACTTTTGGTCTTAATTTTTTCCGTCTAGCCTCCATTCGCAACGCGCGATAAGGAACTTCGTTCCAAAAACAAAAGGAAAATATAAATTGATTATCACTAAATATGATTTTGTATTCTACCATCCATAAAAGTAAAAATTGCAGGTGTAGCTCAACATAATATTTATATTTTTACCTAGATCTAGTTATTGTTTATTTTATTATGTTTTTATTATGTAGTCAAGTTTTTGCAACTATCTATATTTATTATTGACCGAGCGAGCGAAGCGAGTGAGGTCTCTAAATCGAGTTGGGGGCGAAAACACATTGTATGTATGTATGTATGTATGTATGTATGTTTGTACCGCGATAGCAGCCGAACCGATGGATTGATTTTGATGAAACTTGGTAGGCATGTAGGAAACATCAATAGAATTTTCAAGTTCGTTGGGCATCAAAATCGGTTCAGTAGTTTTTGAAATAATAATAAAAATGTCCGCGATTATGTAGCAAACGAAACCATAGCACGTTCTAACTTTGGATACCGCCATCTAGGGGTTATTTAGGAAACTGAATTGCGAAAAATAATCGCGAGGTCTAAGTTCGCGGCGAACTACTAGTATAGGTATTAAGTATATTTTGCAAAGACAATATGCATTTTTAGTTATCAAAAAAATTCATACCTTACTAAAAAAATGCTTTACTTTAAATTTTATTTTCTGCTGGTGTAGCGAGACCCTAAATAATCCCAACCCTATTTTTATTTTTTAATTCACATCCAAGTAACACAAAGAGACAATCGCTGTTTATTTAGACAACAGATTGTTTGATTGTTAAGTGTTATCCTTTGTTATTTTCATGTGTTTTGGTGCAATGAAGTGTTTTTACTTACTTACTTACTTACAATGACCATTGCAAAGTTCTTTTTTTTAAAGAAAAAATAAAGCATTACCTACAGTTACGTGTTTTAAAAAGTAAATAACATACTAACAACTTTCTCCAGATAATATATAGGCAAACCGAAGACCTAACAATTCAAAATTTGAAGAAATACTTATACAGATATGGGTATTGGTTGACTATAAAATAAATTACTTGGTAAGTACTTACTTATATGCATAAGTGATTAGTAATTGCTTCAGTATCTTTAAGCATGCTAAAACTTTAACACACATAAGATATTTGTTATTTTTTATGAGCAATAGATACCTTTTAACAGATACATACATATTACAAACAAAAATGATAAATTTTAAAAAACAATCTAATTAGATGTAACTTTTATGAAAACTAGGCTGAGAACGATATTATTGTCAATCTAGCAATCAATAATAATGATTTACTTGACTTTATGTAAAATCTTTAGTATTTGAAATACTTTGACATATGATTAAACTTCGTACAAATGACATCAGCACAAATGTTTAAACTATCAAAATTAGACGACCCATTGCCTCTTAATCTGCCAAACCAAGCGTGAGAAAGTGGCGAATATGATACAGTCATCAATGTACACCACTGGGACAAACGCGCCCTTCTAAATTATAATCTCCAACAAGATGCTATCCAAACACCGCTTCTGTACAGTCAAGTGCAAAATTTAGTATTGTACCATGCGTTACAGATTATGGGAATCACGCCTTAGTTTTTATTTTCACAATATCTTAAACGCTACCCTAATCTTTATTTGAATTTGTTTCTTCAGCTCTTATTTTGAGAGTTGCTATTGCTTTGAATTTTGGAGCACTTAGAGCAATTACTTCACTTAGAACTATAACATCATAACTGAAATCTACGTCTTCCTCGAAATTGATATTAAAAGAGTTGGTGTTAGAGTTGAATTTGGAATGTTTGGTAGAATCAATATCAAGTGCCAGTTAACACTGGTAATCTCCAGGGGTTACACAAACCCCAAAGCTTTGTAGGGTCCAGATGGAAGTTTATGGGGCGCACTTGTTAGCCAAGGGAATTACAAAAACTGTGTTATTGTTTTGTATTGGAGGGAAGGTTTTACGAGTTAATAAAAAGTAGGGAAATGTTGTGCGGTGCTGCGAGATTCGTATGAAGCTGTTTTGATAAATGTGATTGGTGTTGCTCTCCAGTGTGGCTTATGAATTGTTTATTGTTCATTGCTTTTGTTTGCGTCTCCTTTGTATAAATGGCAATCAATTCGATGATGCAAACACAAATATGTGTTTAATTTTCTCAAGTTGGTTTGTTTGTATACTTGGGACCACATTGTTGTTCTTACTTATTCTTAAAAATGTCTTGAGGATTCTAAACATACATAAGCCTAGAAAAACAGATTATTAAGAAGTTTTCTGGACCTCTGTCATATAATAATATGAAACTATTAATGAATCTTTTCACCTTTTAGGGAAGGTTTGATTTTTTATTGGCTAATTCCAATGACCTTCCATACACAATGTGTATGAAATCATTGGCTAATTCTAAAAAATTAGAAAGTTTATCTTATTGTGGACTTACATTTATGTGTTCTCGTGATTCTACATATTTTAGCTTTCATATACATGGTCTACATATGAAAGGCGGTTTTAATTTTGCTTATGAATGCTAGTAAAGTAAAAGAGTAAACACTGTCAGGACTAAAGCAAGTGCAATTCATATTTTCAATCCAAAAATATGTATCTACCGTACTTAATTCCCAGATGCATAGCAATATATATATCTATTACCCAGTAAAAGCGTGGGAGTGTCTAAAATCGGCGTGACGATTTCCAAACTTTACTATCCGTCTCTTGAGAATTCTATAATTTTAGGGGTTCTTGGCTACCACTGAAGCTTGACCTATCACTCCCTTCCTTCCTCAAACAAATGAAGCTCTTGAAGGGTCTCACAAGCGACTGATGAAGCTCAATATATACTGGTAGTTTTGTATGAGTGTTTACAGAAAATTCGCACGGCTATCTGATCCTGCGATAGTATGAACTGATATAATTACTGATAGGTCAAAAGAAGAATAGAATAAGCCCCAAGAGATAATTATAGGATTATACGAATCAGATGGGTGCAATTCAATGTTCACTTTTGCGATGTTATCTGGGATAACTCTCTCGAAATTATTATGTCATCTATCATATATAATTTGAAATGTGAGTGAATTAATGTTATCTAAATGTATAAAAGCAACAATTATAATTTTCTGATTCACGATATATAAGCTTTAGACTATATATATTTAAGTTTGATTTTCTTGATAATCTTATTCTTTCGCACAATTTTAATAAATTAAGCTTGTTGTATGATATGTGTTTGTTGCATTTTGTGAATTTTATTTGTAATTGTCATAGCATTTCTTGAAAATCCTTTGAACATTGTTTGTTAGAATTGAACATGTAAGTATGTGTTTTTTTAAAGAAGTACTAAGATATTAAATCTTTATTTATATTAAATTTAACTAACTAAAGATTAATTTAAACTCTTGGTAAACCAGTATCTATATCAAACACATATTTTTCACAACATTTCAAAATCCTTCATACATGCCCCGACGTTCTATTGTTTCTCTCAAAACTTTCCTATTTATACGACTTCACCTACATCAAGTGCTGACACCCCCTGAATTTTTAAGAACAAGACATGGGGTCATCTCCTCATGTCATCCGTCAAAGTCAATTTAAACTTAAAACTGTTTATTTAATTTTTTTCTGCGGGGGAACGCATAAAAGCTATATCGAGTAAGGGCGTTGAATAATAGGGGATATTTTAAGTAAATTAAATATTAAAGTGATTGTTCTGCCTAGGTTTTTGCTTTTTTCCTATGTCGGATGTTCCTACTGTATTATAGATGGACCTAATGGCTCCCGAATTAGGCTTTATATTGACCTTAATTGGACACAGTCCTTTTTTGGGGATGTGATGCACTTCTGCCTTTAAAACGTCAGAATTTTAAAATGCTACATGTAGGGTACGCTTCAAAAATGGAGTCATAATCTCTCATACTAATTGTATGAGAGATTATGACTTCATTTTTGAAGTCTGACGGTTCAATGGCCTTATAGGATTGTGTATCATTTGTATAAAACACAATATTTCTTATATTTATGACATTCAAATACGCGGCCACCACGGCTAAAGCAAGATAAACAAATTGGACATCTGTAAGTAGGTAAAGTAGTGGATATTAAATCAATGTTAATGCATGACACCTTTTACATTTAACAACTATTATATTAAAATATTTTACGCAAACAATTAAACTAGCTCTAGGAATTGTATTTGTATTTATCAAACCTGTTTCCATCTCACAATCGTCATTAAAAATTAACACGTATTGTGATATAATCAAGGCATACAATTGCATAAACATCCTCTGTGGCTTGCTAATGAGGCCGATGAATCCTGCTTGATTTCTATCCAAGAGCTACGAAATGTAATAGAGCTCCAATAGGAACACATGCATGAAAGTGAAAAAGAAAAAGAAAAAGAAAAGGCCTTGGGCTTTAAGTCCGCCTGTAACATTTTTGTAATAAAGTTTAATAAATAAATAAATAAAGAGAGTGATGACATTTTGCGATTTAGGCATTCGTTTCAAAAATTTTGGTTGCATAGTGCAAATTTTTGTTCGAGTCAAGTATCCCCCTTCCTACTTTAATTACTAAACGGTTGTTTATGGACACATAAAAAAATTTACGGCAGTAATATATACCTATATAAAAAATTAAAGAAAAACCATTAGAGCTTTGTAGAGTTTGCAAATTAAAGTAGGCAACCAACTAATAAAATGTAGGTACTCAGAAAATTAACATTTCATACAAAATCAATAGAAAATTAGTTTTGTAGACTTTTTAGTCCTGTGAACTCAAAGTTGGCATTTGGAACTACGGAATCCTACACTGCATGTGACCCGACACGCACTTGGCCGGTTATTTAATAATAATGCAATGCGATAGTTTAAAAGGTGTTCTCATGGCCCCCTGAGCATTCTATTGCCTACATCTCTACGTCTCATGTGAGGGGAAGGCAAATATGTTATATATTATATGTTTATTTATTTACTTACTCTTACTTACGGAGTAAGTAACTCCGTTGGCTCAGCGACTCGAAGTGGATCTTGGTCCGAGACGAAAGAGCACCAAAATTTTTTTTTTTCTGAGCGATATCTTGCCAACTGACATCTTCCATCTCCCGCAGATCAGCCTGCATATGTAAGTAAATTAATTACAGGTTTAAGTACTGCGCCCACCTTGTATCGAGTAAATTTTTCCTCCACCCAAAGTTTGGCTGGAAGAGATTGCAATAATAGCGATAAGTGCGCCTATATTTTCTGGTATTGTTTTATAATTTTTGTGTGTTTATTATGATTTATGGGATTCACCTGGGCCAAACATAAATTATTTGGTACTGTTTAGGAGAAAAAATTGCATATAATAATGTCACTTGTCATGATCAAAGCCATTTTCAATGTGATTTTAGATTTATTATTGCAGAAAAATTGATTGATATTAAGATGATAAAAGCGCTATTTGACTCCAAGAAATTATGACGTCATGTTCCTGTATTTCATACAAATCCCACAGAAAATATTTGTTTTGACGTTTAGGAAAAAGTATCTGATTTGAGTTGTTGGAAAATAGTGGATTTTATTGTGAGGTCCGCCATACTAAGCTAGGATAGGCGGAACCTCACAGAAGTAAGGGCTGTTTTCATTCGTTTTATTTATTTTATTTTGTTCGCAGCTCGCGGTCCTCCCTGAAATTGCTCGCAAACCCTGGATTATATTTGACGGCGCGCTAATCAGTCTCACTTACGCTCTAATTGCTAGCCGCAACTTCACTAAATAATTGTTGATGTTTATGGTAATGTTTCTTTGGTGAGATATGATATTCATTTGGATTTGACGACCTCTGTGGCTATTGGTTGACATGTCAGCCCGTCACTCGGAGGTTCTGGATTCGATCCCCAGCCAGGGTTAGTTGAAAAATGGCCTTAAAATCCGCTAGTTTCTAACAAGTCAAATCAGATACTTTTTTCTTCACGTCAAAACAAACTTCGTCTATAGGCTTTGAAATAGCACATCGTGACGTCATAGTCATTGTTCTTGGAGTAAATTAGCGCTCCTATACCAGCTTTTTTGCATTAATTAATGTAAAATCACATTACAAATGGATATGATCAGTTGAGATTACTTTGTGACATTTTATTTTCATATCAGTACAAAAGAATTTATTTTTGACCCTGGATACTACTTTGTTGTTTTGGGTGATGATTATCTACAGACCATATGTATTTATTTTAAAATATATATATGCAATAAACATTCTTATCGATATATTTTATTCACAATAAAAAGTAAAATACATAAATCCCTGCACTAAGCTACTGAATCGTAAGTGGAATACCTCCTATTATTTATTTATTGCCCACTGCTGGGCAAAGGTATCTCTCATTTTTCTTTTTTCTTTTCTTCTTTTATTTCTATCCAGAGCTGCCTCTAACAGCAGTGTGACAGTAAAGGTTATCATCATCATCATCAGGCCTTTTTAGTCTCCACTGCAGGAGCACGACCCTACAGTAAAGGTTAACAACAAAATTGCCGGTGATGGTTTTGGATGCTAAGCAAGCGAAGGCGTAGTCCATTTTTGGATTGGTGACTACAGTTTTTATGCACTTTCGAAGGCACGTTAAAACCTTTGGTCTCACTCAGCTGTGTTTCTTATTCATTTTTAGGGTTCCGTAGCCAAATGGCAAAAACGGGACCCTTATAGATTCGTCATGTCTGTCTGTCTGTCCGTCCGTATGTCACAGCCACTTTTTTCCGAAACTATAAGACCTATACTGTTGAAACTTGGTACGAAGATGTATTATGTGAACCGCATTAAGGTTTTGACACAAAAATAAAAGAAAAACAAAAATTTTTGGGGGTTCCTCATATATAGAACTGAAACTCAAAAATTTATTTTTCATCAAACCCATACGTGTGGGGTATCTATGGATAGGTCTTCAGAAATGATATTTAGGTTTCTAATAACATTTTTTTCTAAACCGAATACTTTGCGCGGGAGACACTTTCAAAGTGGAAAAAAGTGTGTCCCCCCCCCCGTAACTTCTAAAATAAGGGAATTATAAAACTAAAAAAAAATATATGATGTTCATTACCATAAAAACTACCAGCGAAAATTGGTTTGAACGATATCTAGTAAGTAGTTTTTTTTTAATACGTCATAAATCATAAACGGTAATTTACCTTTCATTCAATCGACTCAAATATAAAAATTAAAAAAAGAACATTCTGCAAGACTTTTATATTATGTTATTTGCTACTACGGAACCCTTCATGGGCGAGTCCGACTCGCACTTGGCCGCTTATTTGTTATGTATTTACTACTTCAAATGTTAAGAGTATATTTATTTATTTAACTTCACAAATGTAATAGGCGGTCTTAAAGCCATAGACTTTATCTACCAATCAATCCACTGGAGATGCCGAGTATATTCGTCTGGAATAAAATAGTTAACGATGGTGAACATTAGAGTAGCAGGTGTTACAATTTTACCCTCATTTTTCAAAGTCGGCGACATGTCTGACATAAACGTTACTAATCGGAACTAAATTGCATGTAAAGTTGATAGCTAGCAATAATAAGTAAAAATAACCGGCCAAGTGCGAGTCAGACTCACGCACGAAGGGTTCCTTATTATCTTTGAAAAATCACATTTGTTGTATGGGAGACCAGATAAATTGTAGTTATATGGCAACAGAAATAAATCATCTGTAAAAATGTAAACTGTGTAGCTATCACGGTTTATGAGATACAGCCTGGTGACAGACAGACAGACAGACAGACAGACAAATGGACAGACAGACAGACAGACAGACGGACAGCGGAATATTAGTAATAGGGCCCCGTTTTCGCACGCTTTGGATACGGAATCCTAAAAAAAAAAATCTGATATGGCTGTTAAGTAAGTAAGGTCCTACCATGACGTAAAGATATCGAAAAGAAGAAAAGAACGGAGGCATTTTCTTTAAACTTAAGGACAAGAAGAGATAATGATAGATACAAAGAATTTTGATTTGAGAAAATTGCGTGACACAATTCCAACCCGACAAACAGTATCTTTTTACGACAAATACCACTTAATAAGCTCCAAAAATGTCGAAACGTGTCCCCGATTGTCTCGAAATAATAGAAAAACTCTGAAAGTCTTTTTGTTTAAACATCTCAAATGATTGTCCAAGTCGTGGCGTGACCAGTGAATCGCGCACGAAGATGCCACTGTGACAAGTTTTGTTATTATGTAGTAAGCCTGCTACGAATTGGCTGTTAAATTGTGTAGCTGTAAATTTCCATACAAAAGGTTTAAACATAGGTAAATTTCATATGTTGTTGATATATTAGATACTAGCTGTACCCACAGGCTTCGCTCCCCGTGGGAATTCCGCGATAAAGAGACCCTATGTCCTTCCCCATGTCTCAAACTATATCCATACCAAATTGATCCAAATCGGTTTAGTAGTTTAAGCGTGAAGAGGTAACAAACAAACAAACAAACAAACAAATATAAAAACTCACTTTCGCATTTATAATATTAGTAGGAAGGATAGGATGCACTTTAGGCCGTAAGTCTTTATTTTAAAGAAATATTATTAGCAGGTCAATTTCCATATTTTTTAATAAAAAATAATAATCTTGGAGCCATTTAATTTATTTAAGTTACACTAAACCGAATCACAAAAAAGAAAACCGTACAGCCCTAGATTAAGGTGTACCTAATCGAATGACACCAAAATTGCCTCATTTCGTGAAGTTTAATCGTTATAGCCCGAACCTCCAGGACTTGCAACTCTCTCTACCGCACAATAAGCGTCGGGAGGCAGAGCGGCGTAAAACAAATATAATTTTTGCAAATACCTTATCTTTTTTATTAATACCTTATC
The DNA here is from genome assembly GCA_963555685.1 of Acrobasis consociella. NCBI lineage: Eukaryota > Metazoa > Arthropoda > Insecta > Lepidoptera > Pyralidae > Acrobasis > Acrobasis consociella. The sequence continues at coordinate 8,809,463 of OY743127.1, forward strand.
TTAGGTTAATAATGTGGCTTTAGCATAATACCTAACAATATGGCCTAGAATTGCGTGTATGATCCTTCATTTCTTTGGAAATATAAACAGTGGCGGATAGACTGGATTCGCCCATAATGAGACACCTTGTGCAGGGGACCATGCCGGTGGCCCTTGATGGTCAACTTTAAAGGCAATGCCGTCCGGCCCTCTGTAGTACATAGGACTCATTCATTCTATGTGCACAATAATCTGTATAGCTATAAGTACTAACATTAGTTTTAAGTTACTGTATACTAACAAATGGGATCTTAGATATCTGAAATAAAGAATTGAATTGAATTGAATATAAAGTAAAGTGTAAATTTTGACCAATTCGTAATATGACGACAAATTGTAACCAGCATAAGTTTATAAGTTCGCACGCTACCACGATTAAAACGACGGTCGTGGGTTTGGTTCCCGGCTCGCCCTTACGTCTCATTATACGACTAATTTGTACAAACGTCACGCAAAGACGGAAAACGGCGTTTTTTTAAAGCAATTTAAAACTTTTTGTGAAATAAAGACTTCTCAGAAAGTTTGTCATTTTAATAAGTTTTAATATGGAGGGTTTCCGAAATCGATGGATAATTTACAATACCAATGGCATTGTGCGGGTGGGCGATTTCTGTCAATTTAAACATGATTCAAAAAGCTAATCTGAGATCATGAAATACATATGTGTCTATGTACTTTTCTCAAGACATTTGTTAGAATGCTTTCAGGCTCGTCCGGAAGAAAAGAAAAAAACGAGAATGTAGGTACTACCTCCATCTGCTTTTTCCTGCACAGATCTTAAAAGCCGATCGAGGGAATGGAAGATCTACTTTTCACTTACTCACACGAAAGTTTTTATTACCTCTTTCATGTTTCTTATTTAAATTTATTGTTTTGAACTACATAAGTTACTATATGCTAAAAATATCAACTTATTTCTGAGTCGAAGGCAATTTTTTTTAATTTTTATATATTTTCATTTCAATCAAAAGGTGACTCGAAAAACGGCGCCTCTTTTTTGTCGCTAAATATCGATTACGGGGACATCCTTTCAAGAACCATTTGAAATAACCATCATTCAACCCTTCTTTATAACCTACCCATTGTAAAATATTATCACTAACCCATTGCTGCTTTCGTATCTGCTAGTTTAAACTTTACGCTTTAAAAAGCAGTAATGGAACGAATATAAGCGATGAATAGTGAGCCACCAGTGTTTCGTGGTAAGGTTTCCATGTTAGGGGTTCCCAATCCGTTTATTTTTTCTAAAAACAAATGTAATGATGGCACAGGAGTCACGTCTGTATAATGCTTCGTTATTACGAAGACCACGGATATTAAAGTTGTATTACGATCGTAATGGAGGTCCTAATTGTCGCTAAACAGAACGTTTTCGGCGACGGAAATCATTTAAATCGATTCTGTTTGAAGTTTGAGGATTTTCATTCCATTTTTTTTTGGTTATTACCCAGTTTTAGGTATAATCGACTGAAGAATGGTTTCTCAATTATAGGATACATTAAAATAATGGTCATTTAAACGTCTGCGGTTGTCGTTAGATCTATAAAAAAATGTAGACATTTATCCGTATTTTGTGAATATTTTAGTAATTTTATGGTATAATGCCTACTTGAATGACAATCAAATGAAAAAAAAAAAATTGAATAGGAGAATAAACTAAGGAAGTACCACAGCTGAGCGACAAACCGTTGCCCGGCAGACCTATGACCGACATAACATTTGATCGGTTCTATCTCGTACTCTACCAATCGTATATCAGTCTGTACTCGACAACTATTTTGTTCGACCGTAGAACTTTGCTCGTTCATTTTACAGAGTCAGTCAAATTGACTGACTTACAAAGTTTTACGCGTCTTCTTGGCCGCGCAAGTTATACTAATAAAGTCTTATCTTCATCTTTTTTGTTTAGGAAATCGGGTGTCAAAAGTGACATTGCCTGACATTAACCTCCCTTTATGATTTTTTTTATTATATGTTGTCTTCCACTTTTTTTTCTTCTTTATTTCCTACCTTATGTTCTCCGAGTCCTCTTAAATAACCTGGCGTTTGTATGTATGTATGTGAGAATGTAAGCTCGACGATAACTTGAGTCTCTTTCACAGTTCGGGTCGAAGTACTAGTTATTTGTTTTGAAGGAAAGCACGTACTTTCCCTAAAATATAAATTTAGCCGATAGTCCAACAGTCAGCTTTCATCATCATCATCATCATCATCACATCAGTCACAAGAAACCCACTGTTAGACATAGGCATTGTGTTTGACTAGGACAGAGAGAAGGAATATTTTGTCATATTTTTAAGCTTAATACATGTCCATTTACTGATTTCATTCCATTCTTATTAACATTTGCATCGAACCCAAATAGATCCAGACGAAAAATGGTAGGTAATAGGGTAATAAATAAAATTCAGTATTTATTATTTCATATTTTATTAAAACGTCCAGCATTTGATGTGGCAGCGTATTGAAAAGATGTAGGAAATATGTTGTAGTACATGTAGTGATTTGTATGTTTAATGTGTTATTTTAAAGATCATTCATAAGTATTTTTCTATGTGATCATGATAGGGCCAGCATAATCTACACCTGTTTCAAAGAATTTTATAAACATGTAAGAACGATACTTAGGTAAAAATTATGACTTCCCAGTAATTAAATAAAAACAGTCTACAACATATTTATTTCATGACACATGCTATATGTACTTTGATTGCATTTAGATTTAAGTAATTGAGCTACATCACTTAGATTATATGTACAAGTACCTACATGGAATGTCTTAGTTGTATCTAGAATAATTTAACATTTTACAAATTATATTATGTAAGATACGATATGATTTGCAAGAAAAAAAGATTTTTTTGTTTCAGAGTATTTATTATTTTTGTTATTGTACCTTCAACTATTGCATTGCATTTTAAGTTAAATAAGAAAATTAGAATTACTATACAAAAGAAATATTTCGAGCATTGATTTATATGTTTATGATATCTAAAAATTGAAATATTGTATTATTATGAGAATTATAATAAGAAGAAAAAAGAGAAGAGAAGATAATAATAACGGTGCAATTAGAATAATGTTTTTTTATATGAAACCTTATAACACTTTAATATGTACAGCTAATATCATAACTAGACTAACAATCTCTTTACATTATGTTTCTTCACTGTCGTTGGAGTTTATTAAAAATATATAAAAAAGTATCTTAATACAAACATTATAATACTGTTGAAGTAGTCACATTTTTTGTACAGTAACCATAAATTATTATTAAATCTAGAAGAACACAAAATGGTTAAGTATACCAGTTTTCTTCTTAAAAAGCAAAGTTTTGAACTAACTGAATATCTAATTTTTATTGAATATTTTATTTTTTAGAAATATGTATATTGTACAATCTTAATATTTACATATTTTTATATATAAAAGCATACGATCAGCCTCACGAAAATACAAAAAGAAATACACAATGAGATCGTACGGTATTTACAAAATTGGCCTATATGATGGCCGCTTGACTTATGACATAGTTTCGATTTAAGAAATATAAATTCTAATTTTGAATTCAACATATAGGTGACGCAACAGGTGGAGGATGAGGGGGAGGGGCAGTTGTTGGTGGTGCGTTCAGGAATCCATTTTGGTTTCCAGCCCACGGTTGTAGGTTTTGTAAAGCGCTTAAAGCGGTATTAGTCGGTGGGGCAGCAGCCGAGTTAGCGGGGTTTTGATAATGAAGCGCTGACAGCGAAGCTCCCCCTGGAGGCTCTGGCATGTATCCTTTGCTTAAAGCTTCGGCTTGTAAAGACAGCATCAGGCGGTTGGCTGCTTGACGCTCTGCTTCACGTTCTTCTGCTGTTTGTCGCCTGTAACAAAAGAAATTCTGTTAAAACCACTCGAAATATATCTTGAGGATGTCGACATTGATGACAATGTAAGACAGAAGTGCCTAGAAGATAAACAGTTCAATTTTGTATAATCAAAAATATGAATTATATTAATAGGCAATGCAGCTACAAGCTCATTATTTTTTGATTCTTTTTTCAACCTTTTTGCTCATTATCTAGTGGCTTTTAGGTTTTGCGGTTCTGGGTTCTATCTGCCTAAGACCGCCAGACCCATAGAGATAAAGACGTGATTGTGTGCGTGTGTGTGCATTTTTAAATTTACTTTCATTTGTCATCATCGGGTCTTTTTAGTCTCCACTGAAGGAGCACGACCCTCTCTGTACTACTAGAGCTATACTTGGTCAAAACTGCCAGAAGATTTGGTCCACACTCTCCACGCTGGCCAGACGGGTTTGAAACGTTGTTTAGCTTGTATTTCTTAAGTCGCCTTCTACGACATCCACGGAAAGACTTGGAGTGGTCCTATTCTGTTTTGCCGGAAACCAAACGGCACAATGTATATCATATAATTTATATATAATTCACATGTCAGTATTCAAACTAACTATTAATAAACATGGTAGTAGCTGCTTCTCTTTTCGGATAGACCCTGAAATCTACCTTTTATTCTGTAAAGATAATTCTATAACCGAGTTTCTAATCTCAGAATACGAGTATGTATAAAAAGCTTAACTATTATATTTGTATCCCAATACTAAGCCTGCAATACACACTAGTTAAATATATCATGGCTAATTAAAGGAGAGGCTCATTACTAGAACAACGGTTGTACACACGCTAATGGTAGCTCTGCATTATTGATCTGCATGTTCAATAATGCAGCTAGGTGATATCCTGCCTGGTTACGGGGAGTAGGTGATGATTAAACCGGTATGTTGTAGCTATTATTATTCCATTGTTATGTTTTCCATATGTCAAATATTATTATTCATATTTTTTAACATTACTACCTAAAACCACAGGAAAGTGAAACTTTTCAAAAACCCATAAAATGTTTTCTTCCGCGAGGGTTTCTTACCTAATAATAAAATTTTCTTGTTTTTGCATTTGCCAATAGGCAAACATAATATTTCCATTTAAAGTTAAAGAAAATTTAGATTAAAGGATACCAAATCACATTTTTAAAATAAAATGCAATCTAAAGGTGCAATGGTTTCTTTCTTAAATTGTTCATTTGCTCTGACAATAATAGAATCAAATTTCCACATATTATTGTTGTTCGAAATAGACAGTTTTAAAAAAGTTTCAATATGGATTAGAATTGATTTAAACACATAATTGTTGAATATATTATTATTTGATTTAGTAGCTGTCATGAATGAATTAATGACAATTTTATTAAGTTACAAGAACTAGAAAATTGAATTTCTTCTTGTAATTTAAGAGCTTACTCTTGTTGGTGGGGTTACAATTGAACTACTAGAAATAAGCTTAATTTCTACAAGTAATAATTTTTGCAACGTGGAGTTATATTTATATATTCAACAATGAAACAATTTTTTCAAATCTAGAAAACCCATCAACAATTTTTTAAATTTATTTTAAATAATCAAAAACAATCTAAATCTAATTACAATTAGAATTTTTCTAGTCTATAATCTCTGAAATACTTACGTGGGTAAGTAATAATCCTTTAACTACCGTAATTAAACCCTTTATCTGAAAAGCCGTGCATACAGTATCACCAGTAAATATTTAACGAGGTGACCCTATCAAACAACATCGGAACAATTATCTCCGACTACATTTAAAGCGGGTTCTGAAATGCTGTAAATAATCCATGAGATTCAAAATGGCGTTTCGCTTCTAATCTGATTTGCGTCAATTAGCTAATCATGTTTGAATGACGACAGGACGATTTGTCTGCGTTACATTAGGTTGGTTACACACACCTGATGCTCTGATAATTAGAATTATGTAAGTAAATAGCTATTTCTTGAATTTTTTAATTAAGGTTATAGTTATTGTGAGATGTAAGGTTTAACGATGACTTTAACTTGATGTAAACTTTATTATTACCAGATTATCTAGACACTATCTAAACATAAAACAACACAAAAAAATATATTCTTTACACTGCATATAAAATATTACAGCTGTTCAAATTCAATCCACATACGAATAAACCCGGCTAGATGTGTTTCGATATCTTAGAACTCATATTTTAGAATGCAATCAGAATATACTTTAAGAAATTGCCCATATGGACTATGATGCTGCATATCATCAGTTGATCCCAGGAGTCAAACGAACCGTCTGGAGCCATAAACTTGGTCTGCGGGAGACCCCGCTCTTAACACCCACCCCTTCGGTACATATTTTATGATAAAACATACACGATCCGTCGGCAGACTGATCTGCAGACTTGTGGTGTCAACATATGACTTGATATCTGGATGATATTATTGTTACAAATTATGTTGCTCAACAGTAAAAACATAAAGTGTTTGATCCTATATACTTACATTTGACGCTTTAAATACTCATTGGGTCAATTAAGGTTTAAGGCGTGAATCCATTAATTCTAATAAAATATATCGCATGTTAAAACATTACGCATTATTCTTTACGTAATAATCGACAGATAATTTAAGTCAACACAATATGAAGATATTGCAAGCGTGCTGTTAGTAACGATACCTGAATAAAACTATGATTATCCAGAAGTACGAGTTATATAATATTAGGTAAAATACATTGTTGTTCGGACTAGCCACTATACCTATAATTTCATGACTCACTGAACTTTTACAGACGATTGCTCAAATTACATCAGGCATCACTTTGGTCTTTGTCTTAACATCCGTGATGCTACTATTACATAAATCTTCAACCTTGGTTCTCATAATCACCAGCCACCACAGCCCGACCACAACCCAAACTTGGATCTGTTGAGCAACAGATCGGCCTTGGATGTAATAATTTTAGATAATTTTCAACCGCGAATTAAACGCTGCTGGAAATGGCTTAGAAGCTCTGATTATTATTTGAATAAAGATAAACTTCATAAAAGGACTTATTTACTAAACCGAAAATTCAAAGAAAACTTATAGCTAACTCATTATCGTAATTGCAAATTTGCAACGGCAAAAAGTTCATTTCAGTGTATAAAAAAAGTATAATATTAAAGTACAAACATAATAACAGACGTAAAATATTTAATAATTTAATTTAATGCTCAGAAAATACAGTAACGTTGTTTAAGTAAACAACATAAGAAAGCAAGGCCTTTCTCATGACATATCACGATGTTAAATATTACTTAATTGAAATCAAGTGCCCTTTATCAAAATATAATATAGGTACGAACGGTAAGTTTAAACTTAGTATTAAATATTCTGCAATTTATTAACGCAATTTTAAAATCTCCTAATCATGTATTGAAAACTTTTAAAATATCAGCACACTTTTGGAGCAACGCCAGTCTAAAGGTCACTGCACACTTATCAACTCGGAAAGGGATCGACACCGTATCGCCTTTCGCCGCGCGGTCAACCAGGCGTCAACCTGACGTAGGCACGTAACCAAACAGGCTCAGCTTCGGTACGTCGACTCGACTACGGCTGGGCGACGCCGCGCTTACCGCTTGCCGGCCGCTCTGGTCTGGCTGGCACTAGATCATTTTAAACGCAAAGTGTAGCGCACGGTTATGTCTCGGTTCACAATACGGGAGTTGGCAATCATAGCCACCAATTTTTTATTATCTACAAATAAATAAAACGTGGGTGTGAGGAAACGGAAAGACGTCAGCTCGCATACGGAGAGGCGTAAGCGCGCGGACGACGAGCCGCAAGCGCGGGGACCGCTAGTTGACCGACCAGCAAAGCGGTTCGTGAGCTGGTCCCGAGGCAAGGCGTTTACGTTACGAATCCGAATAGTGTGCGTTGCAGTAGGAAGTTTCATACAAAGAATACTAAGCTGCTCGAGTTGATACGTTTACGTTCCGTTTACGAGTTGATAAGTGTGCTGTGACCTTAAGATAACTGCATTTTATAATAATATTTAGATAAAAAAGCACTTAAATGCCGAGGTAAAAGTATTTAATTTCTACTGGAGAATAAAAATGTTTATGTATTTAATTAATTCCATCTATGATAATAGTTTAACGTCATGCACTATGCTGGCTTAAAAATATTGTTCTAAACTCAGCCTGTATTTATAAAATATTATATCAATACATTATTAATAAAAAAGGATTGAGGTATCCCCAAAGTAAGTTCGAGATTTGTGTTAATATTTGTAAAATTTGGAAATCTTTTAGGAATTAAGAAGCTAACATTTTATGCAAGCATGAATAATTCAAAACCTCTTTCACTCTCTTGTCGTATCTTGCTTTCAATCTTAACTCCTTGGAAAATTGTGCCCAACAACTTAACTCTTAGTGGCCTTTTCTTAAAAGGGGTGAACACACTTTAGTCTAAGTATCTCTTTGCATAAAATTTTAATTTACTGAGGAGGTTTGAACTTTTTCTGAAATTAATAGGCCTACTTACCTTTAACACAGATGTTGATAGCTTTAAACTTAAGAATTTAAAGGCAGTGAATGAGGTCTTAATACCATACAGTGAGAAAACAGTTTTGCTTTAACGACGATTAATGTTCGTTTCGCTTCTTACAGGTTAATTGTATAAACTTTATGTTATTTTCATTTTTTAAGATTTTGAATTCGATTCCTTAGGAAACGCTAAGGATGGGCCTCTCCATAAGCGGACCAATTTTAGCCATACGAGATTCATAGTGAGGGATCATAATTCATAACCATCACTACACAATTAATTATATTAAATTAGGTATTTAAAAAGAGAAGACACTTTGAACCTTCTCCAACGCTACCCATACCAAGCTGTTTTCATAAAATACCTCTTTCTCGAAGATGAGAAGATTTCCTTTAAATTCATCTGAAACAAATTATTTTAAGAAGCACATACATAACATTATCGATTTTGGTTCCTTATTAAGTCCTAACGGTCACGCAAGACCTCATGCATCAGGGTTCCTCACCATTAAGATATACTGCCATTACTAAGTACAAGGTCCTTATGTCTGACTAATTAAGATAGTGACTCGACTCCGAGTGGTCTGTTTAACATTAATTTGCATGTAAGTAACAAATTTAAACACGACGCAGCTACAAACTCTATTATAAAGACAGTAAGGTGTATAACTGCTTGGAGTTCAAACAAATTAACAGTGGGAGTAAAATGATGCTTTTAAGGCCTGGAGAGTTATCGCGCCGCGTCGACTAACTTAAAGAGACTCAATTATAGAGAATGCTTTTATCGTAATTGAAATTTTTCGTCTTGAAACCGATAATAATTGCGACACTTAACTTTAAATGTTCATTAGTGGACATGAGCTTTGGCTTGATATCTCGTGGTGATATAGCAGTGATAATGGAGTGTGTAATTAATAATATACTGCTTTATTAATATAACAAACTACAGATTTACGCAGTGGAAAAGATCTTTTCAACGTTTTTATTTATATATTCTGACAATATTATTTTTAAACTTTTTTATTTGCATCAAAATTATTTCAAAACTATTTTATTATAAATCGAATCAAAATAAACACTGGGAAACCAACTGGGAACAATACCAAGATACAAAAGACTACTGTAACCACGTAAGATTTATTTTGGTTTATGAAGCAACATATTTACTTGTATATTATCTATAAAACTTCCTCCTTTTTGACAAATGGTCTATATAGAATAAATATACGAAACATTCTCGCAATGTATTCATGAGGCAAGAAACTTTGACGCCATAACTCAAGTTTATTAAAACCGACAAGCGGTATGAATACAAAGTTAATTCCGAGTTTCTGATATACGAGCCATCCTCCATATTGGTTTAGCCACCTAATTACTGGCCCCCACTGCTGTATTTAGCAAAAGCCGTGCCTTTGGACAAGAATTTGTGATGCTCTTTGGCCTATATGCTATTTTAAAAATAGATGACAAGGCTCATTTCGAGTAAATTTACAACGCTAATTGCTTAGTATATTAAGCCTGTAGTTTTAGATTTGAACGTTGTTTTCATCCCCAAAATCGCAAAAAGAAATCAGTTATTCTATACTTTTTGATGCTGTAGATATATTTATTATATTTTATACCACTGATTGCGCTACAATTTTGATATAAGTATTTACTTCATATACATTTTAATATAGTATGACACTAACAAAAACCTTATTTTTATTTCCAGCATATTATAATATTCCACTGCTACAGGGCAAAGGCCTCCCCTTCTACCTTTCAACCTAGGAAGAAATATTCTTATTACTAAAAGCTAAAATATCTCCCATGGATTATTCTAATTTTACAGAATTCTTTTGCAAAGCCCCAATTTAGCAGATTTGATTTCTACATATTCCCAGTTCTATAGATTCCCATTCCCTTAGATTCCCATTTCAACATATTCCCAGTTCTACAGATTACCATTCCTTCAGATTCCCATTTCTACACGGATTCCCAATTCTAAAGACACTCCACTCGGTGTCAGGGCGCTTTAGTTACAACACTATCAACGTAACAGGACATCATTGCCCCTTTTTGCTAACAGCTCTGGGTATTCGCAAAACGTTAGGTACTCTAACGCCACTGTAGACCCCACCCAGTAATGAGGATTTAACGAAGGGAGGGCTGCGCATTTGACTTTGTAACTCATTTTATTTACGTGGTTTCATTATGTATTAAATTAGGCGAGTTTTGTTATTTAATACTTTTAATTAATGTTTTGTTTGTTGTATTTGATATTACTTGCAAGTTTTATGACCTTATGGATATATGTACTACATATAATTATTTATAAGTCATCTAGATGCAATGCAATGCAATGCAATGATACAAAATACTGTAGTATTTTTTATCCGAGCCAGATTAATTTAAATCAATTTCTTTCTCTCTCTTTCTCCAAATCCGCAATATGCTCATGTTCAAATTTAAGAATTCTATAGAATACAACTTACCAACACACGTTTCCTCTTCCACAGGTGTCTTAAGAGGCAACTAAGGGTCATAGAGAGAACGGGCATTTGCGTGATTTTGGCATAATCCTTCCTTTATTGGATACCTACGTCTTAACTCTAGCTGTGAACGAATATAAAAGAGCTTAAATTCACTAAAAATATTCAATATACACTAAAAACACAACATGTGGGGTTTCGTGAAAAGTTAGTCAAAATTAAAGTTTATTTTTACTGAATTGGCTCAACCTATACAACCCTTAAGGCTGTACCCATTATGATAGGAGTTCTAATTACGGACGAAGTGTACCGACGGCAATGAATGATTGAACAAGGCGTTAAGTCTATTATCAAGGAACTTTATTAGGCCGGGTAATGTACGAGATGGAGGGCGTAGGGCGGGGAAAAATTCTATCGATTTCGAATTCGATACTATTACGATGTACTTACCTAAATCAATTGAATAAAACAAAAATACACTTAATTTTTGTTTTATTAAATTGATTTTTATCCTTTGACAGAGTGAACGATACTCGTAATAGCTCTTAGCGTTAAGTCTGTCAATTGTAAATTGTGAATCAATAGAGTTGTAATAAATAAATAAATCAATGGTTGAAAAATCTGACACCATTATTTTCCATTTAGCCAAAATTATGTAATAGTCGCTTGCAATCAGATCCGTTAGTCTTAAATTTTAGTTTACTATCTTAAGTTATTTTTTTTTTGGTGAACTACCAAAAGTTAAATTTGTACTGCTCTGCAAAAAAGCTATTTAACCTATCGAAATACGACACGAAGCGAAATAAGTAAGATAAAATATAATATCGTTGAGTTAGTATCCCATTATCAATCATCATACAAGTTTATACAATACTTAATCCGTATGATTTCGTTTATTTATTTTTATAGAAACTAAAGAGTACAGATACTACAATACGTCTTATAAAAAAAAAAACTATCAATCTTAACATTTTTTTCATTATTGTGCAAGTTGACTGGCACAATAATGAAAAAAGGGCTCATAATGAAATCCTATCTCGTGAAATAGCAGCCAGTGTTCGGATTTATTCATGCACTAAGTATTTAATTTTGGATACTCTAATCTAAACTTGACTAACAAATCGATGTCGATGTTCCGCCCAACACTAGCAATTCGCCGCGAATTGCCAGTTAAGCCGTCTTTATAATTAGATAGAGTGAGGCACAATTAAACTTTCCTTAAATAAGCCAAACGTAGCGGGGTGGCAATTAGAATTTCTGGCTGATTATTTTATAAGTCTTCTTGTGGATTAATTAAAACTGGAAGTGGCCAAAACAGTATCGATTCAAGGATATCTTTTACCTGCACAGTTTCTAGTAAGTTTATAAAATCTATTATTATAAAAGTCTAGAAAAACCTTTCGAGTAAAAAAAATAGTACCATTAATTAAATCTGGTAGGCTGGAATGAATAGGATACCGGATAATGTATAAGGGTTTGGCCTACACTCTTCTCGCTGGCCACATGGTTTGGAGAGGTCTCACGATGTTTATAAGCTTAGTTTAGTTTGTATTTCCTAAGTCGCCCGCTACAACATCCACGGTAGGACTTGGAGTGGCCCTGTTCTACTCTGCCGAAAACTACACGGCGAGTTTAGAGTTATAATGTGGTTGTCCTCACCAATGTCAGTTCCAGTGTATTCGTTTTCCGCCGGGGCGCTAGCGGCGGTTGATTTTAACAAATTCATTCTCCCTAATTAAGATCTGCTTTATTAATTACTTCGGTATCCTCTGCAGCCGCGTTTTAAAAATCGCGAACACCTCGGGGAGTTAATTTGTGTCGGGGTTGATAATCTCGATTTGTCTTTTGTAAAAAAAAATGGTTTGTCCGTATTTATCGTACAATCCGTTTTGCTGAATTCTTCACTCATCCTAAAATTATAATTAACATTACAAGGTAAAAGATTGTTCAGATGTATTTTTTTTTTAAATTATGAAATGAATTGTTAATTTTTGATCACTACTGATACCAAAAAAAAAGAAGCAACACAATCAAATATTAAAAGGTTAAATAATATTGAAAACTATCGAATAAATATTTAAAAAATAATTATTATACACTTAGAAAAAGTTACTAGATTAAATTTATTGCGGTATATTATAAATGTGTAAAAAATGGTTAAAATACTTATAAAATAAATTTCGGCATGTATTTTTAGAAGAATAATGATATCTTGGCGCGAACCTCTTAACATAACGAGGTGTAAACTAAGATTAAACAAGCAATAAAGAAAAGGCGAAATATTTACGATCCGAGCTGGCAGTTATCAAAACAGTCATATAAATCCCCAGTTTAAATCTTGAAGCGTCTGCTCTTAAAAACTCTATGCATTATAGATGAGTGTTGAATTTATTATGATTTTCAATTTTCTACAGCGCGACCTCCGCTTTGTGAAAATTAATATAAATGAGCTCTTTGAGAAAGAAATCAAACGTTTGACAATCTGCTTCTTTTTTAATCATGTATACTGTATACATGTCTTTATTATACCTAAGCATTTTCTGATTAGATAATTGCTAGTTAGAATTTCTTTGCCAGATTTCTTAGAAAGAAAGCTTTTAAGTGTTAGCACTTTTATCTGAATGAAAATGATTTTGTTGTTTGCTTCGCCTGCTTCTGCCTTATAGAAATGTCTGGGCATATTAAATAACCTCATGAACCTTGAACCTTGAACCTGAACCTTACTTTAATATGAAGCTAAACAAAACAAGGGACGTTTGTCACGACCAACGTTGCGATTGAAAAGACGAAGCAATAAAAATTAACGAGAGAAAAACACGCATCCTCCCCTCGTATCAATCAGCAAACGGATTTGTTTCCTAATTCACGAGGAGACAGCCTACACGCTACAATTATCCGAAGACATCTCGCACGTCACAAACAAACGACAAACAGTCTTAACATCTGAGCAACAACATCCATTATTCTTCGCAAACACGACAATCTAACTGAAATTAAAAACGACGAAAAAATCTTACGCGAAAACCTACCTTTTATTAAACGAGATAAGAGTTATATTTGCAGTGGAAATCTCCGATCCGGGGAGTTTTAATATTCTTTATACAAGGGAAAGAATTACGGAGAGAAAATGAGGCTATGTAAATAAATAATAGCATCCATGTACTTACGTAGTGGTGGGCACATTACGTGTTAGATCGAGTCAATTCGATTTGTAGATTGTCAGAATCGAATTCCGAGGAACTGCTATCGACCTTTAGGTGTAAAATACAAGGTAATTGTCTGAATCAACTGTAATGGTTTCCAAGGAATGGAAGGGGTGTATTTCGATTTAAAGGTGTTTCTCCATTATGTAACAAATCACATACACCGTTTACTGTCAGTTTTTCTCATTTGTCTTTACCAGAATATTTATTTCAAAGACATTTATGAATAGCATTCATAACTCTAACAGTTATATATATATATATATATTATATTAAAAGTTATTATAAATAAAATAAGTACCTATGTATTTACTAGTCGGTAGTGATAGACAGACAAAATGTGAATAAGAAAGAGCAAGTGTACCGGCGATATTAATAATAGAGAATGGATATTTGAATTTGACTCGCAACTAAATTTAGGTTTTAAAAATACTAAGATCTTTTTTATAACCTCGTTCAGTAAAACGCCTCTAACAACCACTAAAGAAACACAGACCATAGATAACAAAACGTACCTACATAAACGTCACAAAAATAGGTAATAAAGCAAACGAACGGGACAATGCATGTAAAAATTCGAGTGTTCGTCTTTCCTCCGTAAATAATTGATCACGCAAACTGCCGAGTTGTGTTCTTCATACAATATTTAGCTCCCTAGCCACCCCACGTTACCGCTGAATATATACTACAGTATATGTTAACCGAGGTCCTTTGTTGCGATTTTGTCTTTTTTTCGCGATGGAACTGTTGAGTTTTTTGGAGAAATTGTGAACTTTGATGTGACAGTTGGCAACTCGGATTGGACTTGGTTTTTATATGATATGCTGTTTAGAAAGAAGGTTGCCTGAAAGAGATTGCTTTACAATAACACTGCCTTTTATATATTTGTTTCATTATTGAGTCATTGATTTAAGAACGACATCTAAATATCGATTTCTCTAAATCAAAATTTCATTCCTATAGGGTTTGTAAACTGTTATATTTTTTTAAGTAAATTAAGATTAAAAGTCTGAAATCGTTCATCACCGTGATTCCAAATACAATAGTAAATTTATTGTTTTGTATTAAAAATTAATGGCATGTTTTATCGATATGTCCTTCATACGCAATTTTTTTTAACCGGTAATGACCCAGACGACATTAATAAATGACCACGTTCATTGTCTTACTATTGTGTCTGGTATTGGCGGTAAAGGAACAGTTAAATATATAGAAAAGTCATTATTTATTAGATCGAAAGAATAATGAAATCGCACATTTACTTCATTCATTACTAACATTTCAATCAACAACATTAATCCACGCTCCCAAACAACCACCCTATAAATTCCAAATTCAAAAACAGTTGTTTATTACGCCCAACTGAATCGATATAAATCGAATTACGCAAGCGTACGAACACGAATTATCGATACCTCATTTATTATGTCACATCCTTATCTGCTGATACAGGATGGTGTGGCTCTTAACGTATGATTCCATTGTCTCGCATTTTAAACTATTACTTACGTATTGTTTGCTTGTGATTCATGTGATCTACATGGTTATTGTTTTAAGCTATTGTGTTGTTGTGTAATTCTTTTTGATGTGGCACCAAGTAATATAGGTTTGAATTAACATTTGAATTATTTCATTACACGAAAAATAAAGAAGTTGTTTATGAAAATTAACTTCGACTTTGTTTGCGTAAAGACTTTTCTAAGTTAACAACTTTTTCTAAAACGTAATTTTTATACTTCTTATAGTTTAGCTGGACCATTACGGTTCTGCATCAGGTGTTCCATTTTCCTAAATCAATTATAACCTATATAAATTATATATATGTTGGCTAGGCTTAACAGCTATATAATTAAAAAAGTTTTATTAGATTTTGTCCAGTATTTCCGGAGATTAGCGTGTTCAAACACACAAACAGACGTACATTTAAAAAATTCTTACTATATTTCTATGTCTCCAACGCCCCAAATATTTTTTTTACAGACACACTTTTTTTACTGTTTTATTATTTATAGATTAACTCAGCTAAAATCTGCTGCCTTGATAGTGATGTATATCTATTCTAGCTTTTTAGCATCAATTTCTGTTAAATAGTCGTCACTTTATGTGCAAGCAACCTGAGTTTAAAGTTAATTATTCTAAGAATAAATGCCTTTAGTAATTTGAACCAATACCTAATTAATAAAATAATACCATTATCAATAAATTAATTAATTTAATGTCTTAATATCATAACAAAAAATGTATTTTCAAAATTACCACAAGAAGTTCTTATTCTCAACACAGTCTAAATCAACAAAACCATACAATAGATAATCATACTATTAAAATACCTCAGAGCAATCTCCTACTGTCGCCTTACAGTAGCCCGATATTTTCTCTCAATCATCATCTGACCTGGATGCTGATATATGGGGTCCATTTGTCATAGATAAAATGCCACTTAATTTGGGTGTCAGTCGTATTTTAATCTATATTGGATTCAACTCTTACCAAAAAAGATATGACGGCTGTATTGCTAAAGATTCCGTCCTGTTATGGGGTTCCGTACCAAATAGTTTATTACAACGCCTTTATTTATTTATTAAAATCTTTATTGACCACTAAGGTACAAAAGGTGAACTTAATGCTATATCTATGCGGGAGACAAAGCATCTTGTGGGTTGTGGCAAGCAGACAGAGACCAGGGTCGCAAGATCCAAAAGCTACATTTTGCGTGATGGTGGAAAAAGAAATCAAAATAGTTTGGGGTTGCTAGCCGCATCGTATTTTTACTCACTTTTAGAAGTCCACACGTAAGTCACCCTATCCGTCTTTAGCATTATTTGCAAAATAACAAAATAATAAACTAGAGATTAATATGAACAAATAATCCAAGTAAGGCCGCGGAACCTTTGGTTGGCCGGCATCATTAGCTCTTGGCCTGTTTATTAGGAATCGATCATCATTCATTCCAATCACAAAAATAATTTGAATAACCGTACTATTCCAATCAGAAAAAAATAATCCAAAACCTCAAAACGCTCATAAAAAATATAAAAAAAAAATTCATAGGCCTAACGCGCAATGGGGTCCAAATGACTTCAGGATCCAGAGCTGTAAAAAAAAAATAGATGGACGTCAATGATCTCGCTGTCGCATGTTTTTGTTTGCAAAAAGTAATTCGAATATTATATTCAACATCATCATCAGGTCTTTTTGTCTCCACTGTAGGAGCACGACCCTCTCTGTACTACCAGAGTCATACTTAGCAAGAGCAGCCAGAGGGAATATTAATATATAGAATACTTTATTAATTATAATTAAACGACACTGAATTAGATAGTTATTTTCAATAGGAAACAATCCCGTGACGTGAGGAAGCTTTAGCGTAATTGTGGCTCATACATCAACAGACATCTGGAAGTCCACAAATATTTATTTTAAATAATTTTATGTATGTTATGCTTGACAGATATTGTCTTCAAGTATTAAATGTGTTTATAAAAGGGTTGTTCTTTTATATATCTGTACTTAAATTGTTGTTTTAGTGCAATATGAATATAAATAATAGAGACAGTTGCTCAGACAAAGAGGCGTGCAAATTATTGCACACATTTTCATAGAAAATGTTTATAATACAAAACTGACCATGACATAGAAAAAGAAAATAGACAAGAGTGTTTAAATTAGTCGGCCAGCGACCATGATGGCAGAAGGGCCGTCGAAATTTCTGGCAAAAAATGATATTAATCGCGGTAAGTCCCGCGATACCTCTGCGTAATACTAATAACAGTAATTGTGATCGGAAATGTCTAAAATCATATAAAGAGTATTAAAAATTTGCAAAAAAGAAATGATATTATTGTTAGGTATGTTATCTAAATACTATTTGAATAAACATCGAATAAAGTATTAAGATAACGCCTGATAAACATACCTCTTTACCTCCTATAAAATCGATGTTAGCTTTAAAACCTCACAATAAATTGTAAACCGTTTTATCGTAATCTTCTAAATGAGGTTTTTATTTCGAGACGTCTCGACGGCCTCGGATGTGTCGCCCGAATTCCTTTGCCTGATTAACATTGTTTCAATGTGTTGGAATTTTAAAAAGGTATGTTTTGAACATACTGCCTTCTTGGCCCATTGGTTAAGGCGTTCTTCGACCTTGTGATCTGGTGGTTGTGGGTTCAAATATCACTGTAAAAAGTTGTTTTCAGTCTGGTTAGGATATTGCAAGCTGATTATCCGAAAAGTGAGATAATTCCGTGCTTCGGAAGGCACGAAAAGCTGTGGGTCCCGAAAGCTATCTCGCGTTTGCTCAAATTAAGTTTGGATGGTTCTGGTTTACCCTTTGGGTCGCAGAGGTCAGACGGCAGTCGTTCTGTGTAAAAACCAGTAACCTCGTCAAAGCACCTACATAAGTTAGGTAGCGGACCCCGGGCTCTGAAGCATTACCGCTGAGGATGCAACCAGGAATACATGAGGATGATGATGATGTATTCTTATAATTTCTTCACCTTAGCGCGTTCCTGGTTGCATCCTCAGCTCCGCTGCTTCGGAGACCAGGGTGCGTTCTCCGGCTTTTTTTTCTCTACAAATATTTAATTCCATGGACTCCACTCAAGGATGGCAAATACCTTGCGAAGTGGAGAAGAACAAACAGAAAGAGTTTGTAACAGAAAGGATTTGGCTGTAGTTTTATAACGTTTAGGCAAAATTTCAGCTCAGTCCTGACACGTGGTAGAAAAATAGATTGAATTTTAACTTGTGGCTTAAGTATTTAATTAGATCGACTGCACTACTCAAAGAAATTTTAATGATATCTTATATTATACTAGCTGAAGCCCGCGACTTCGTTCGCGTGCACTTTATGTCTCTGGAAAATGCTCATCAGGCTGAACAACTTTTACTAAGGCGACATTTTTATATCTCTTATAGTTTAGCTGGACCATTATGGTTCTGCATCAGGCGTTTCATTTTCCAAAATCATTTATACCCTATATGTTGCCCAGGCTTAATAGCTATATAACAAAAAAAGTTGCATTCGAATCCGTCCAGTATTTCCGGAGATTAGCGTGTACAAACAGACAAACAGACAAACAGACAGACATTTTTTTTAAAATTCTTACTCTATTACTATGTCTCTATCGCCCCCAATATTTTTTTTGGAAATATATTTAATGTACAGACACACTTTTTTTACTGTTTTATTATATGTATAGATAAAAATGAATTGCTGTTCGTTTGTCTCACTAAAACTCGAGTGTAGCTGGACTGATTTAGCTCATTTTGGTTGACTAAAGTTCATCATCATCATTTCAGATGCATAATGGCCACTGCTGGACATAGGCCTCTCCCAAGGATTTCCAAAATGACCGATCTAGAGCAGCTTGCTTCCAGCGCCTTCCAGCGCCCTTGTCAAAGTCGTCAGACTACCCTGTGGGTGGGTGTCCTACGCTTCGCTTGCCAGTACGTTGTCGCCATTCGAGAACCTTTTTGCCTTATCGGCCATCGTTTTGTCGCGCTATGTGTCCCGCCCACTGCCATTTCAACGAGCTAATCCGCTAGGCTATGTCAGTGACTATAGTTCTCCTACGAATTTCCTTATTCTGATTCGACTTAAGTTGTTTTAGGTGGTAATCTCATGATACACAACTTAACATTTTATTTCAAAACATAACATTTAAGAACACAGACGCGATCTAAAGAACAAAATTAATAAAAACTCAACATGGCTATAACGTCAAAAAAATTACGCAGCAAATTAATCAAGCGAGTACGTACGTACAAATCCTATCATCTCTACTCTAGCCACGTCACCCCCGGTCAGATAACCCGACTTTTAATAATGCATAACAAAACAAAGCAAGAAGCTGCAGATAACGTGGCCATTAACACAGCTGGTTAATATAAAGAGACGGCTGATAAATTAGCCGAAAAGATTACTTTTGTTTTTAATCTGAGGATAGAATTTGAAAATGGAATTGGTTCCGACGTTCGAATTGTCAATTATTCCTATTTTTGAAATAAGAATTTTACTCGTTTGGACGGCTTTTCTAACCGATTCACATATTAACCATAGAGCATACCTATTATGCTAGCTTGTATTTGGAAGTACTACATGATATTTTGAAAGTAAGCATATTTTTTGCAAGAAAGTCCATGACAATGATAAAATTAACTATGAAATCAATTTTTCGTTATTTGAAAACTAGATTATGTTGGTGCGGTCTTTTTTAAGGCAAGTAAAGAACTTGTGAAAAATTGTACACTAGAAGAAAACCTTTCTCGTATGTTAAAAGCTGAAAAACACTCTGAAATTAAAAAATCCTCAGCTCATATCCAACCTTGTACGAGTATCAATGAATACATTAAAACGACATTGTATCGGCGAATATTAATCTTGAGATTAGGCTGTAAGGCTATCGGGAACAGCGAAACCCAGTGCGGCATCCAAACACAATCAGGCAGTAGATCACGAGGACTTTAGGAGCCCCCATGAGAACAAAATAACGAACATACACACACTGTCACGTCTTTATCCCTAATGGAGCAAACATAGCATTTAGGGTCTTTATCCCTAATGGAGCAAACATAGCATTTAGGGTCTTGCGGCTCTTACCAGACAGAGACTAGGGTCGCAAGACTCAAAGGATAGATTATAACTGTGTCCTGTAACTTTATAAGTAGTAGAAAAATCCTAGACTGATTAAACCAGCCAGTTTGCAAACAACCTTCATGCTGCACTACCACCCAGCATCATTGTTTAGTAAAGAACCCTGTTCACATCGATGTTAACCCTTGATCGTCTTTTTGTATCGCGGTGGCTGGCGCCGGCGGCGTATCGGGGCCTTATCGGAGCCCTACACAACACCGCTTGTCCATTAGAACGTAATCGCTTGTGATGCCACCAACCTACAACTCGCATTGTCTCGCACTTTTGAATTTGGAATCCTGTTTTATCTGTTCGACATGTTTTTAAAAAGTGTATTTGAATTTGGAAGGATTTAATCCTTTGTATCTCGACCTTGATTTTTTCAAATATGTGCACACAATTTTCGAATATATGATAATGTTTCGCACTTTTGTATTTGGAACTCCGATGACATGATTTTTAGTTAGGGAGGCGAATAGGGGAATTTTCTGCAATACTCGAGCGTGGCAGTTTAAGATATGAGAGATACCTTAGACCTAATAGAACAACCTTGTAAAGTATTTAGCTCTATATGTAGTGACGCGCGCCTAGGATCGACGATCAGATTAGTAAAAAAAAATCGATAGTCTGAAATACTCGAGCGCATCAGATTAAGATATTGGGGGTTGATTTTAGTGTTTAAAGACTAAATTTAACTAATCTGACGATAAGTCCTTGACGCGGCCGAGTTATAGGGTCGCGAATTTGTAAAAAAAAAACGTTAATCCGGCATTCTCGAGCGCGATTTTTTTATTATTTATTTTGAAGAATATAATCTAAAACTTACTAAAAATACAAAATCTGCCGGTTTCCGCATGACCGGAAGTGTGGAGGAGCTATTTCGTGTTCCTAAGAACGCGTTGCGGCATATAAGTCGCGAACGATACATTTTACAAAAAAAAGTTTAAATAATCATTTACGTTGGTTGTATCTATCGCTTTATTGTCATTCTTAATCTGTCAACGTCCGACGGTTCACATGTGAACCCGTTAACAATAGAAATCTATTGTGTCTGCGATTCCGGACGTTGACAGGTTAAATTCCCCGTTTTATCAAGGAGAAAGAAAGGAAAAAAAAGAAACCAAAAAACCTTTTTCGGTCAGATTAAGAGAACCCACCAACTTTTTTGTCAGATTAAAAAAATATGCTTTCAGGATACCGAGATAAACCTCCCCTATGAAAATCTGACGCACTCGAGTATTTCAAAAAAACTTTTTTTTTTTGCATTTTCAAAAATTCATCGTAACTTATCGTCACGCCGAAATCGTCAGTTTTTTTAAAGGGAGCTTCCTTGGGACCTACTTAACACCCCTTCCGAAAATCTGACGCGCTCGAGTAAATTTTTTTTTTTTGCATTTTTAACTACTTTATATGCCTACCCCCACCACGCAAACCGGCAGATTAGTATACCGTTGTTATCAGAGGCACTTGGGGCATACGTAGTATGAATATCTGACGCGCTCGAGAATGCCCAAGTAACTGTTTTTTTTAACATTTTTGAATAACCGTACACGCCAAACCCACCGCTAAAATGGTTTTTACCATACGAGCTTTTCTTTTCGAAATTATTTTATCTTTTGATTTTGATAGGTCTCGACGGCGCCGTTGAATTACGCCATTTAGCTACCTCGCCTCCCTAACCATTTATTCTGTTTGAATTTCGAAGGATATAATTTGCATTTGCACAATGCAAGCTTTTTATTTTTTGAATGATGATGAAATAAAGCTAGAAATGACTGGCATGGTCTAATTAAGAGAGGGTCGTGCTCCTGCAGTGGAAGTAAAAGACCTGATTATGATGACGATGGTCTAATTGTTAATTAATCTTCAATCTCATACAATTTTATTTTTATTTTAAAAGATTTTTTTTATAGCACAAAAGAAATAAATACAGGACACAATAATTATTTAACTAAAAATTGGTTGTTTGTAAAGTAGGTTTACGATCGAGATGTTTACGTGATAACGTCGTTTCACGGAATGACTGGCAGCGCTCGAGATGAGACGGGAGATCGGTCCGTCTCTCTCTCTTTATACCTGCGATCGCGCTCGTGAGGTTTTGGTGTGACACAAGTTTCTGAACATGTCACCCGACTAAAACGATTTTAAAGACGTTATCACGTCAAAAACTATATAACCTACCTAAATTAAAATAATAAAACATAAACTACATACAATTAAAACAAAGAAATCAACTATACATAAATTAAAGAAATTAAATAAAAAAAACATAAAAATTAAATTGTATGCAACAGACAAGTTAATTGCACTGTGTACAAATGGCCTTTGGTCCTTTGCGTATGTTAATACAAGAAACGTATTATATTTCAGTCTTGAAGTTGTGTTTTTTTTTGTGCAGAGAATATTACGAACGGACGTAGTAAGAAAACGCCTCGCACTTTTGAATTTCGAATTCCGTATCATGACAATCATCATCATAACGTGCACTGCTGGACATAGGGCTCACCCAAAAAATTTCAAAATGACCGATGCAAGAGCAGAACAATAAACATGACAATAACGTGTTTCAATCAATTTTTCAACCGGGACGTGGAGGAAAAAACATGGGAGAAATTTTTTCTATTAATCGTCTTGTTACAAAAAGGTAACTCATTATTTATTATCTGTTCGATTTTAATTTTTAAATGATGAATGTTAGTTATTTTTTCACGAAATAATGGATAGCATTCGTGTAACTCTTTAATAATGAGTCACCACACAAACGTCACTTTTCTCGACAGATTTACTAATAAAAAGGTTCAAACAAGTTTAGCTATCATGTCAAACACACGAAAGCGATAGATAAGTCTGTAATGAGCCTAATGAATTATTACAGAACGTATCTCTGGAATATAAAACACCTTTTTAAAGTTTTAAAGGCAGTAAAAGCAAAATTCATCGTTAAGATGCCGATAATCTGTTTTAGTCTGGTTACATTAACATAATTAATAATGAAATTTTATATAAATAACATAATTTTATTTATAAAGTATTTATTTTGACTTTAACAGAGGGAGTTGCGTCAGCGACAGTCGTGGATAATCGGCGACTATCGTCGACGGTCGCGCGGCAGTTCTTTACAGTTTTTGATGGAATAGATTGATATGTGTCATGCGACCGTTTGCGACAATCGGCGACCGTCGCGGGCAACAAATAACGATATGTCAATGGTCACGGGCATATTGTACAAAGTAAATTAATGGATTTGAGTATAGCTTTTTTGAACTTCAAACATGATCCAAAACATATACCATCTTATTATAAAACGCAGACTTTGTTACTAGGTTTAAACCGTTATTCGACTAAATCAAGTTGACATCTAATAATATGCCATTGCCTCATCTGAAAACGTCAACTTAATTTGGTCAGATTATGGTTTAAACCTAGTAACATAGTTAGTCTGCGTTTTATAATAAGATGGATAATGGATATTGATTTTGATGATTATGTCTCTGGATAATGGATATTGATTTTGATAATATATAACCTGTACCCAACCGAAGCTAGGAGTAAATCTTGTGAAATCATACGTTAAAGTCATCATTAAACTAGTTCTCCTCAAAATTAATGCGATGAATTTTAAAATCCGTGTACATTTAAAATATGTACGGACACGTGCTGACTGGATGCTATTAATTAAGTGTTCATTACCGTCACATAAATTGCTGATTCTGTTCCATTTTACAAGCTTTTATTTAACTTGCAATGTATCTCGTATGTATGAATGTTTCAATATCATCATCACCATCAGGTATTTTGTCTCCACTGCAGCAGCACGACCCTCTCTGTACTACCAGAGTCATACTTGGCCAGAGGGCTCGTAGATATTTATAAGATTTGTTTAGCTTGTTATTGTTGTAAGAGTATGTATGTACGTATTATCTAACACCCATTGTACCTGTGATTGACAAAATAAATGATTATGAAAATAAATGATTATGATATGTATTAGGTCAAATCTTGCAACTTAATTTTCAACCAGTTATCCTCAAGTGATTTAGCTGAAATCCGCTAGTTTCCAGCAAGTCAAATTAGATACTTTTTTCTAAACGTTAAAACGAACATTGTCTAAGAGATTTATATGAAATAGCACGTCGTGACGTCTTAGTTTTTTTGGAGTCAAATAGCGCTCCTATTATCAGTTTTTCATATAATCACGTTGAAAATGAATGTGATCACTGACAAGTGACATTAATTTGTGACGTATTATTTCCTTATCAGTACAAAATAATTTATTTTTGACCCTTTACTACCCAATATTGCGCATTTGTGTAAGTCTGATGACAATACAATATTATAGTCAACGAACTGATCTAAAAAATATATTTTCATTAGAATGTTTCCTATTTAATTGTTTTATAATCTGTTTCAAGGAGCGTTGCGTTGATGTCTTTCAATGGCCGACGGCAACACATAGAGTTTTTCCGTTTTACAAACGGAGTTTATTCGTTATTATAAACAAATATTATGATTACTTTTTATTTATTTTTAAGATTAAAACTATTTTTAACCAACTTAGTAATGAAGAAGTTATCAATTCACCTGTAACTTTTTGATATTTATCACCTCAAAAGTCTGTAATAAACAGATTTGAAAGAAAAAATTAAGAAAAACTTTGAATATTGGTCCCATATTTTTTTAACAAAATTGGTTCAGTAGGTCATCTATAAATAATTGAAAAAAATGTGAAATCTAAATACCTATACTATAATGCTGCGTGTTTAGCCTTTCTCTAATCGTCACAGGCTTTTTTGTTTTAAAAATGAGTTGGTGAGAAAACATTCTTGACTCTTGACCAGTATGTATATTGTTGTATTTAAATGCGTTTAGGCAGCTAACATCCGACATTAGTGTAGTCGCCTGCCAACAGATGTTGCTGTCTTGTTCGCTATGGTTATTTTTGTACATTTAGTGACTGTTCATATATGATTTTATTGTTTGTACCCTCGATCCTACCAGGCCAAATAAACATGTTTAGCAATTCTATATTGATATGATTACCTAAGTGTGCCTCAGTAGTAAGAACTTCCCCCACCCATTTGTACAGCGTGGTACAGTAGTCTAAAAACAAAAAAAAACTATTACTATCTGTCTTTATCATCCTGATCATCATATTTAAAAAAATATTATCTTATGTATTGATTTATGTTGTTTATATATATTTATGTACCTTACATAGGTTTTTTTTTGTACTGTACACACCAATTACCTCTTTCTTCCCATTTCCTCTCGCGGGTCTTCTTAAGAAGAAACTTCTTTCGAAATAAGTAGCACCTTTGTACTATTTTACTTCCATAAGGTTTTATCTATAAATTTTTCAAGTGTACATACATGAACCAAATAAAATAAATAAATATAACATTACCTCCACTTAGTCCTCCTATTCTGGAACCACGTCTTGACCTGCGCGTCTGTCATCTTCAGGGTCTTGGCCAAAGAAGCTCTCTCAGCCGACGCCAGGTACTTCTGCTTGTGGAAACGCTTCTCCAGCTCAGCTATCTGGAGCCTCGTGAAGGAGGTCCGGGGTTTCTTCCGCTTGGGAGGTGTTCGGTTCTGGTACGGGTGCCCGATCCGCCTCGTGATGGGGAATGATGCTGAGGGATAAAAAAGTTTGTGTTAGTGAGAGTGAGATGTTATCATCATTGTTAGCTTTCAAAAATCCAGTCTCTATGTACGAAGCCTATACAAGTAGCGGCACGTTAGTTTAGCGCTGAGTGAAATGTAGAGGGGATACTGCGCACGGGTACAGAGGTGCTTTTTTTCAAACGCGGAGTCCCTAAACGAACAGTTTTTTGTATGGAAAAACCACTCGTTTAGGTGACTCCGCGTTTCAAAAATAGCACTTCAGTACTTATTTTAGACTTTTGCGCAATTACGGTCAGCGCTAGAGTTTCTTGCCGCTACCTGTACTCAGCTTCATATATAGAGAAATAGTTAAGTAAGTATGGGAGAAAAAGATTTTTAACTGTATAACGACATACTTAGAGGTATAGGAGTAAGTGGATACTAGAAACGTAGGTTATACATTAACAACATTATTTAGATCTTAATAAATTTCAGCATTCTTTCCAAAACCAAGATAGTAGAGGTGGAAAGAAAACAGCCAAACTCAAATGGGACTGGGCTGGGAATGTGTGTAGGATGGGATGCACGCAAATTGGTGGGGTGGGTTGCCGGTAGGAGAGGTCGCCAAAGGACAAGGTGGTGGGTTGATCTGGCGCTTTTTGACTAGACTTGGAAGTCTATCGCACAAGATAGAGATCAGTGGTGTACAGAGAGAAGAAGATGTAAATAGCAAAAGAAAATATATGTTAAAAATAAATTTGTTTTTATGGGTTACCTTGAGTCTTTGAGAACTTATTATCTTAATAAATCAAGTTGAAGGTCACTACTTATATCTTATATACAAGATCAATAGGTCGTTTTGTTATAAATAAAATACTGTAGCGTTTACGGTTTCACGTAGGTATCTCATGTCTTGCGTTTTAATTCTCTCTATATGCATAAACATAACAACAAAACAATAAAACTAACCTAACGGTCGTATAATAGCACTAGAGCTACCTTAATACAACTTTAATACGACTTCAAGCTATCATTAAAACCATAATACGTCTTCCAACACATTAACTCTTATCTTAGTAATTGAAATCACGAATTCACAATGCAAAGACATGAATAAATAAAAATCTTATTTCACTTTATTGCTATAAAATTGTATATTACTCGCATAGGTTAAATTGCGGTAGGAGATCGAAATTTTCCATTAATGAATGTTAA
Organism: Acrobasis consociella; assembly: GCA_963555685.1. Classification (NCBI taxonomy): domain Eukaryota; kingdom Metazoa; phylum Arthropoda; class Insecta; order Lepidoptera; family Pyralidae; genus Acrobasis; species Acrobasis consociella. The sequence continues at coordinate 8,837,038 of OY743127.1, forward strand.
ATTATATGTTGATGGTAATACACACATATATCTAGCATGCATATATTCATACCTATATATCTTATCTTATACCTTTGAACAAGCAATTCTTGTATATTTATATATTTCTGTGATCTCGAAAACGGTTCTAACGATTTCGCTGAAAATTGGTATATTGGGGTTTTCGGGGGTAAACAATTGATCTAGATTAGTCTTATGTTTGGGAAAACGCGTGTTTTTGAGTTTTCATGCTTTTTTCTTTCCACGCAGAATATGGTCGCTAATTTCGTCGTGATGGCCGCCATTCGCTTAGCTCAGCGGTTTAAGATGCGGACCGCTAGAAAGAGTGTTACGGGTTCGAATTCCACTCGGTAAGTTACTTTTGTTTTTTTTATGTTCAAGTTTATATATAATTTTTTATTTTGTATTCTTTTTAGACAAGTTTAAAAAAAATTAGTTAATGTTTAAGATGTAACCGAGCAAAGCTCGGTCGCCCAGGTACTTTTCTCATATACAGTATACAGTTTTATATCATACGATAGATTTTTTAAAAATCTATTGGGAAATTATTGTTTGAAGTCAAATGGATTTTAAATACTTGAAAGAGTACTACAAGTTAATAAGGTCCTAGTATAAGGGGCTACTTGAATTTTGTGGGGTTCAGTGCTGCCCCCTTTTGAAATAAAAAGTAAACGGAGATATAATTTAAAATTTTGTCGTGATACCTTAAACCCTTCAAACTATTTTATGAACTTCCGTTTTCAGTTTTAAGTGAGAACGTGAAGCTTTTCTTCGCACATTAGCCAAAAGTGGCCGTTTTTCGACAATGCATGTAGAAAAGCTACACCTTCCCACTTTTTGGGGGACTGGGACACATCTACAATATTAATTGATCATGCTACATATTGGTTTATTAATTCTGAAGTAATTGAACACGTAACATATTCAATGAACAGTCCGCAGCAAATTCATTCAAAATAATCGAGCAAAAGCATATTGACTTCTCAAAATTACCCAAGATGGCGGCGAATGATTACGTTTTTAAAATTCGAAACTCAATAAATTACATTCGTTTAAACGGAGCTCTCTGATTGGTCGAGCGGTCGGTAATGGTCGATGATTTTCCTAATAGACCTATTTGCATTAAATCGACCGTGGGAGTATGTACTTATATCGTTAACTACAGATTCAATGTCGATTGGAAATTCATAACTAACATCTAAATGATGATAAAAATGATCCTCCATTTTAATCTATTTGGGAGCGGGAAATGAATGCAATGTCAGAAATATTAATATGTTTTTCAATTTATATAATATCTACCACTGGCGTTATTTACAATGACATTTTATTCGAGAACATTTATTTTGCTAACAATAGAATGTCGTAACGTTGCGCTTTATAACTATGATACGGTTTAAATAAATTCGTGATATAAATGACTAAACCGTGGAGTGAAATATATTTAGAAAGCTTTTTATATAGGAACCATACTTCATTTCTAGTTTTTTATCTAGGTTTAAGATGAATAGCTTCGCTAACCCAGACGTTTGGGGATTTGTGTTGTTACCCCCAAAAATTGTGTTGTTTTTTAAGCTTTTCTTTAGTGTTTACGTTATCTATCCATAATTTTAGCGTCAAGGAAGTCCATAGTGCAAAATACACTAAGGTGTACTATTGTAACGTATTTGACGATATAAAAAAATAAAAAATGTCCTTGGCCACATCACTATACAACCCTGATATACAGCCATCCCTATTCTAGAAACTCGAATGCCGCTAGCAATTCTTTTTTAAATATAGAACCGTATTAAACCGCGCTCTCTTATTGGTCCGTTCTTAATGGCTCGCTCACGTGACCGCAAATCGTTCGGCAATTGCCGGGGAGTACACAAGCATAGTTGAAAACCGACTTTAATGTCCAACTAAATATTTAAGTTTGAACTCCACGTAATTTAGTTTTGATTGCTGCTTGCCTACATGCCTTTTTGAGGGTTATTACTTATGTGTTTTTGTTGATTGCTATTAGATATCACATAATGTATATCTCCTGCAGGTACTTGCAATGTCATTATCGTTCGTATAGGTATGTAGTTAAAATGTATTTGATGATGAATGTGATGCTTTGTAAAATGCGACATTTATAAATGATCTCATTTAATAACATAAGTAATTATTTTCCTTTTTATAAATTTCAATGATAAATTGATAAAGTCTGGAAATTATGTCCTTCGGATGAATTTATGTGTACCTATTTTGTATTTGTGAATCAGTATATTTTTAAATAGTTTTTATTGTAATAGAGTACTTAGGTGTAATTGAATTCTATTTTCTGTTCTATGCCTGTATATTGTACCCACTCTCTAACCTGTGTTGTAATTGTCCTCTTAAGTTTGACTGCAAGAGATCCCTATCTGGGATAAGTCCGCCTTTGTACTGTTCTTTACTTCTTACTTGTACTTTTGTGTCTTGTGTTTATGTGCAATAAAGATTTAACAAACAAATAAACAAACCTATTTCTTAATGGTCTAATTTGGGCAAAGAAATGAGATTCGAGTGTAGAAATTATTGGGGGCCTTCAGTTTTAGAAAAGTTCTTTCAGCAATTTTTTAATATTAAATACCCAAGCTCTTTAACTCCTATTATCGATTCAATGTCAGTTGTCTGTCCACTAGTCCACCCTTTTGTTAGCTATTTCAACTACTACTTTACCTATACATGATGACTTTTTAACTGCCGGCTAGATTTTAAAGTAAGTTTAGTCTCTGATACCGAACGACTAATAAAGTATTAAAAATAGATTTAAATTTCGTCCTTCCATACAAAATCCGTAACGCTGAGTCCGTCACCTGTATAATGATATTCAAACATTAATATGGAAATCTTTAGAAAACTTTTTTTTGTTTTTCGCGTCTGTAAATGGCCAACACACTGGTATCAGATTTTTTGAGATGACCTATGTATGACCTCTTTTACACAAACTCACACTATACAAACAATGTTAACCTCTTCCGTTTCCTTATAAACAAGGAGTTTATTCACCCACGAAACTACAATACATAGAGTGTCACACTGCATCAGGGTGGAAAAGGGTGCGTAATAAGATTCCGTGGTCCTAATCTTGTTAGGGGGTATGATTCATTGGTGTAGTGAACACGGCCGCGCCGGTTTCAGAATAGGGATGCTTTAGGCCTTTTTATGCCCTGTCCCTTCTGCATGTTTGTGAAGTCTATTAAAACTGACTGTTGTTGTTTAGTGTCTTGTAAATTAATGTTTTGTTATTTTATGTATTAAATATAAAACAAAACAATGCAGTGATCACGTTTTTAATTTATAAACAGAAGTGAAATCTCGGAATGTAATGCCATTTCTCTCATTCCCATTGTTGACCTCTTCGATTCATTTAAAAAATTACATAATGAATCTACATTTTTACTCACTAAGTACTATTGATCTATTAGTTGAAATCGACAAAGGTTTTAGTAGTCTCACACAAAAAAAGAACTCATGGAAAAACGTATGGATGATAGTACTAGAGCAGAAATATGTAATCGAATAAGTATTTAAGGCAAAATAGTACCAGAAGTGGCGCCCTCATTATTTTACGAATAACCTTTAAAAGGGTAATTTAGAGGTGTTTCTACAGATTGTTTGAAGTAAAATTTTTAGTTATCACTATATTTAGTTTTAAACACTTTATTTCAAATGAGGGCGCCACTTCTGATACCATTTCGCCTTTTTTTACCAGTTTTTGCGTAACTACCAAATCTATGGTTTATGGTTTTGAATAACTTTTCTAACCCAATATCCTCAAGATGAATGTTACTTAAAAAATTCTGTCAACAATATAATTAATATTAGTTTGCGTGTTGTGTGGTTATAATTAAATAATATTTTTTTAATAATTACCTATGTTTTTTTTATAACTATTAACATACCTGCTCAAAAATTGTTGCACAAATTGTATCATAACCCAAATAGAAATCCTGTTTTAAAGCCGCAAACCCTTCTGCCATAAAGCCATATAAATAAAGAGTTAACCGAGGGGCGGGAAGGGTTATAATATCGTAAAGGATCACCCTTGACGGTTAAGCTTTCAAAGTTAATTTGCTTGTTAATTTTTCTTGTCGCTTATCTTTACTGTAATTCAGTTAAGCGTTAGATGAGAGGATTTTTTTCTGTTTTGTGCAATTAGATTATTTCATTACGAAATAAATTAAGAAGGTAGAGAAACGATTTAACGATCTTAAATTATTGTGAATATTTGGCATAGAAAATGAGTACCAAACCAAAGGCTTTATACTCGTACACGTGAATCTTCAATTGTTTTCATTGACATTCGTCTTGCCACTTTTGGTAAAAAGCAAGTAAAAAGTAAATTTTTAAATAAATATGTGGGGGGGGATGATAGTACTAGAGCAGAAATATTTAATCGAATAAGTATTTAAGGCAAAATGGTACCAGAAGTGGCGCCCTCATTTAAAATAAATTGTTCAAAAGTAAATATGGTGATAACTAAAAATTTTACTCCAAACATTCATAAAATAATTTAGAGGTGTTTCTACAGATTTGTAGAAGACCTCTAAATTATTTTATGAATAACCTTTGAAAGGGTAATTTAGAGGTGTTTCTACAGATTGTTTGGAGTAAAATTTTTAGTTATCACTATATTTAGTTTTAAACACTTTATTTCAAATGAGGGCGCCACTTCTGATACCATTTCGCCTTTTTTACCAGTTTTTGCATATATACCAAATCTATGGTTTATGGTTTTGATTAACTTTTCTAACCCAATATCATCAAGATGAATGTTACTTTAAAAAAAATTCTGCCAACAATGTAATTAATATAATTAATTTTTTTTAATATAATAAATATTAGTTTGCGTGTTGTGTGCTTATAATTAAATAATATTTTTTTCATAATTACCTATGTTTTTTTATAATTATTTAACTGCTTAAAAATTGTTGCACAATCTGTATCATAACCCAAATAGAAAACCTGTTTTAAAGCCGCAAACCCTTCTGCCATAAAGCCATATAAATAAAGAGTTAACCGAGGGGCGGGAAGGGTTATAATATCATAAAGGATCACCCTTGACGGTTAAGCTTCAAAGTTAATTTGCTTGTTAATTTTTCTTGTCGCTTATCTTTACTGTAATTCAGTTAAGCGTTAGATGAGAGGATTTTTTTCTGTTTTGTGCAATTAGATTATTTCATTACGAAATAAATTAAGAAGGTAGAGAAACGATTTAACGATCTTAAATTATTGTGAATATTTGGCATAGAAAATGAGTACCAAACCAAAGGCTTTATACTTGTACACGTGAATCTTCAATTGTTTTCATTGACATTCGTCTTGCCACTTTTGGTAAAAAGCAAGTAAAAAGTAAATTTTTAAATAAATATGTGGGGACAAATTACACATTATTACTTTCCGTTAGTACTTAGTTCAATTTATCAAAAACTTTGTGTCTATACCTACGAAATTGTGTTTGAATCTAAAAAAAAACATACCTAGGTTTAATTATTAAAGATAATATATAATTACTAAGGTAACTTTTATTAGGACTATTTGCCGTCGGTGTTGGTTGACTATAAATCCCCATTTGCTATGATTTTTACAAATAAGTAGGTATATTTCGCTGCATTTTCTTCATACAAGCCCTTCAGTCTTGAGTAGATCTTAAAAAAACATTCATTAATAATTAAGACAAGGTTTTATTTCAAAGTGTAGTTGTAGTTTAATTCTTCAATTGTATTTATTTCTTTAATTCAATAAATATTAATAGGCAACACTACTAGCAACCTAGGTATTTTGATAATTTCACGCTAAAAGTGGCCTTTGAGTGTTACGGCCCTGGACTCTATCTACTTAGAGCCGCAAGACCCAAAGTGCTCTGTCTGCCCCATTAGGTATAAAGACGTGATTGTATGTACGTATGCATGTAAGTAATAAACAATATTTCTGCTAAAAAAAAGGTCCAGCAAATAAAAGACATTTTTTCCAAAGCATAATAAATCATCCCGTAGTTCATGAAAAGGCGCGGACAAACGCTAGCATCCGCCTAGTGATCCCAAGTGACGTCACCGTCCAATTAGGCGGCGAGCATTCGTCTTGACGCGTTTGCCGGATTTAGGGGAAAATGTGGAATTGAGTACCAAAATAGAAACACTTTTTTGGCAACTTATTTCTTATTTTGTTCCGTTGCTGGGCATAGGCACAGAATTAATATAAGTATTGCATACAGAACGGAATCTCCTAAGGTCCCGCGCAGTATGCGTCCCCGTTCCCCGTCCCTGCACCCCTCCCCGTTCTCGCCTTGTCTAGGCGGCTAGGCGCCCGCAGCCAACTCAACACCCTCCACAAGGCGAGAACGGGGGAGAGATGGACGGGGGGGGGAGGGGAGGGGTATGGGGGGATATTGCGCGGGACCTTAGGAGATTACGTTCTGTATGTAATACTCTAATTCTGTGGCAAAGGTCTCCCATCTCCTTCCACCTATCTCTTTTCTTTCGCACGAGTAGGCCAAAAGCGCTGGTGAGACAATCTCAGCGCATTACGAAAATGATGGTCGAGAAAAACTTAGGGCAGTTTATCTTAGGTGTTACATTACAACAATTGAAACATTTTTAATCAACCCGACTTCGATGCAAAAATAAATACAAATATATCTAAAAATCTATCAACTGTCTAAAATCGAATGGACATTGCACATGTAGCAATAGCAACACAAAAATCAAAGAGCACGCACACATTTTTCAATTACGTGGCACAGTGGGGCGAACGGAAAAATGAATGGACAAAGTCTCATACATATTTGAAGCAACAAGCTACACCGATGCTAGTTACGGCACAAACGAACAGACATCATGGAATATTCAGGCTGAAAGCGGAATGCAATCGGGCTGGATTAGTCTAAGGGTACAATGGATGCAATGGGTGATGAAATGCAATGAGAGAATCATTCAGTCATTTATGAAATCTGTTCTCAATTATTTTTTAGTTTTTAATGTTAATTATTTTTTAATACAAAAGCTACAATGACGACTGATGAAAATTGTAGATTTGGTAGATAATAAATTTAATAATAGTATCATCATCATCATAAATAGATCTTTTTCACCACTGCCAGGAGCACAACCCTCTCTGTACTACTAGAGCCATACTTGGCCAGAGCAGCCAGAGGCATACACTCTCCACGCTGGCCAGACGTGTTGGAGAGGTCCTATTGATATTTATGTTTGATATTTACGACATACACGGGAAGAATTGGAGTGGTCTTATTCTACTCTGCCGGAAACCACACGGCAAATTTTATGCTGTTGTAAAAATAAAAAATATTGGGCATATTAAATACCTATTTTCTTGTCATTCAATAGACTTAACATCTGTAGATATGGATATAGGGTAGGCATTAGATTTTTTTTAATGTGATGCGGCCAATTGCGTTTTTTTCTTGCGACAATTTTCATTTTATTTCAGGCAAGGAACAAAAATGGAGTAGGTTCTAAAAACAAAAAATAACTAATTAGCGACATTGTTTAAGGTAAATAATGGTTTGTAGAATCTCCTTAAGCTTGAAGAATCAATATTATACACAGAGGGCCTCTTTATGTAATGATTGTATAAAATTAGTAGGTACTGTTTTCGCAAACTGTTTGTTGGGTGCAATCCGTGCTTTGTGTAACCTCTGCCTAACAACATTTTTGTAGCAGAAAAGGCCACTTTTATGACGTTGCAGTTTTAGTAAATGCTGTAGTATGTAAAATATTTAGTTCATGTACATTTAAATGTACGATGGTTCTACATAGGTACCTTAATTTTTAATAACGGAGTCGATTAAATATGTATATTTCATTGCGTATTATTCGTAATCAGTTTTATGTCTTTATTCTTGAGGGGTAGATCCTAGGACCGTCAATCTCAAAGGCACTTTTAGCTTTTAGAGTGGGTTATGTATTTCAAATATCGCGTTTATAAAAATTCATCCGCTTATGTGTTATGAATGTTATGATGACACATTTTTCTTTCATTAACCTATACTGTCCCACTGCTTTACACTGCAGTGGGTGCTAAGAATTCCCGGCAGAGATCCGGCTACCACTCCCGTCGACGACTGGCCCTGGTAACACATAACGTCTGCACACTGAGGACTGACGAGAGGTTAGATGAATCCGATTCGGTTGGCGTTCGTTAAGCTACGCAGTGTCTTCTCGTCAAATATACCTCAGTGTCTTAAGACCAAAGTTTACAACCAATGTGTGTTACCAGTGATGACTTATGGCTCTGAAACATGGTCCCTTACTATGGGTCTCATAAGAAGGCTCAAGGTCGTGCAACGCGCTATGGAAAGGGCTATGCTCGGTGTTTCTCTACGTGATCGAATCAGAAATGAGGAAATTCGTAGGAGAACTAAAGTCAATGACATAGCCCAGCGGATTAGCTCGTTGAAATGGCAGTGGGCAGAAAACATAGCGCGGCGAACCGATGGCCGATGGGGCAAAAAGGTTCTCGAATGGCGACCACGTACAGGCAAGCGAAGCGTAGGACACCCACCCACAAGGTGGTCTGACGACCTAATCAAGGTCGCTGGATGCAAGCCGCTCTAGATCGGTCATTTTGGAAATCTTTGGGAGAGGCCTATGTCCAGCAGTGGACGTTGTGCGGCTGAAATGATGTTTTACACTATTTTGTATACAATTTATTTTCTTTATTTTAAGGTATTTATTTTAATATCTTTCAAGCAATTACCAAACCATAACCGAAAACGGCCAGGGAATATGATGATGATGGTGACGATAACACAAACATACCTACGTAAAACTTAAAAAACCCCCTGTTGCATAATTGTAAAGTAGCACAAAATTGTAGGTTGGTTTGGTTACGTATTGTTGCCGAATTTGAATAGTCCATTGTTGTTATTTAATGTTACAAAAACGTTATAGGTAATTGATTGTAAGCAATTTATACCATTGAGTCAATGTTACAAGTAAACACGATATAATATATTATAGAATGTTGAAATGTTAAGATGAAATACATCTGTAATTAGCGTTGCCAGGCGTCCGGATAAAGCCGGACACAGTCAGGCTTTTTGGTTGCGTGTCCGGCCATATTAGAGCGTGTCCGGCCTGTCCGGCTTTTGTTAGGCTTTTTACATTTCATGAACGACCAAGCGCCGAGCGCGGCCGAGCGCAGGCGACGAGAGTCGAATGTCGCGTCGGTCACTCACGCAGGCCGAGGGGCGCCCCGCCGATGCACGCCCGCCCCCCTGCGCTCTGTCGTTATTGTTCATTTCTCGATTGATAGCGCACGTGCCATACGTTGCGTTGCGTGGCGGCAAGATTTATGATAATAATCAAAAAAGCTTGGTTTTACATTCTTTTTTTTTGTTGTACCTAATGCTGAGACAAAATCCTCAATAATGTAGGGTGTCCGGCTTTTCTACCCAAATGTCCGGCCAAACTGGCTGGTCTGTCCGGCTTTTAGGTTTGGCGACCTGGCAACCCTATCTGTAATTCTGTACCTACCTTTTTAACGGTGTATAGATAAAGCCCAGTCATAATGACATGGGTGTGGGTTAAAAATGTAACATTTCCTAGATCCGATTAAATTGATGTTTTTATTTTTAGTAATAGTTTTAATTTATAGAATGAAATTATGTTAAAATAAAAGCTATTTTAACATATTTTCATTATTATATCATTATGTCCTGTATTTGTTTATTTTGTGCAATTGTTAAAGTATCTAACTAGATCCGATTTAAAAAATGCACAATTACTGATGTAGGTTCTAGTAGACTTTCTTCTTACTTGTCGGTTTGGGATAATAAACAAATTAAGTATTCGAGTTGTTAATTGCATTTACCATTTTTACGACTTATTTGAAAGACACCGACAGCCATTTTTAACCGACTTCCAAAAAGGAGGCAATTAGTCGCGATTTTTTTAATTTTTTTATGTATGTTCCTCAGGTATGTTCTCCGATTAATCGAAGACGCCTAGGTAGATTTGAAAAAAAAATATTTTGATTGTTGAAAGAGCATACTTGTCAGGTAGAAATTTTGTTAAAATTGGTTCTGCAGTTTGGGGGCGAAGTCGATTTTTAGATAATCAAATTACGGGCTATACTATAATGTATTATAGCTATAGTAGGTATAATGAAATTAAAATTACAGTCGCCCGGGCAATTTGTATGGGAATGTCAATATTTATTTTAATTTTATTGTGCTATCGTGATCTAGTATAGCCCGTGGTTTGATTTATTACGTATATCCACGTTGTATATTAATTTATGAATTTGTCACTCCGTTGACTGTAGTGAGAGTTGAGACTAGTGATACTTCCAACTACATCTCTGTTCCTCAGCTCTGTTCTAAAAAGGCATCTATAACCGCCCCCAGAGGCCTTACGTAATATCACTTAACGCGCCCGACTTTACCAATCTTTTTAAGCAGAGTATGAATACGATATAATATTTTATGTACGCTGTCGCGCACTCGTATATTTTCGCTGAAATGTACCCCTTTTATAACCCCGCTTATGGATTGCCGATAAAATATATGTTTAGCAATGTATTTAGCCGTTTATGGGTTATATTTTTTTACTAGCTGTGCCCGCGGGTTTCCGCCCCGTGGAAATTTCGTGTTAAATACTATCCTATGTCCTACTCTGGGTCATAAACGACATCCATACCTAATTTAATTTAAATCAGCCGTTCACGCGTGTTGGCGTACCAAGGGAAATAGGGATTCATTTTGATATATACAGATGTTCTTCTTCTACATTAAAGAGCAAGGCTCTGGTTGGTGTTTGAAATTATAGAAATTGCTGCACACAATGATTTATAAAACTCCGACAAAATAAGAGCTGTGTTATAAGTTTAACTATAATTTATAAATGTCTATCTGTCTTTCAGTGTCATCGTAGCGCTTGAAAGAATAGACCAATTTCGATGCGGTTTTTTTTGTGTGTTTAAAAGTAACCTTGTATAAAGGAGATACTGACTGGCTGAAATATTGACTGATCGATCAACGCACAGCTGAAACCGCTGGGTTTAAAAGCGTGAAATTTTTTCACGTAGGTGTGCACTAAGAAGGAACTTTTGGAAATTCATGCAATAACGGGTCGAAATGAAGGTTGAAAGTTTGTATGAAACTTGGTTTATTTTGTGGTTAGAAATGTAAAAAAAGGCACACGAGGAAAAAAAGTTTGCTGTTTCACTCTTAAGAAAAAACATTGTCTAAGGAGGTTAAATAGGGGGTGAAAGTTTGTATGAAAAACAGTTAAAAAGCGGGAAAATGTGACGATTGTCGAAAATTTTACCACTCGGGCAAGACCTTGGGCTACAGCTAGTCAAACTATAAATCCCGGATAACTTAATTTAATCATAAATTGTGATCTTCACGTCTTTATGATAACTCAATTTAATCATAAAATTATGATGATGAAGTCATTACAACACCCGTATCCTACTAATATTATAAATGCGAAAGTGAGTTTTTGTATATTTATTTGTTACCACTTCACGCTTCAGCCATTGAACCTATTTAGATGAAATTTAATATATGTTATATATAGTTTGGTACCCAGAATAGGACATAGGATAGTTTTTATCCCGAAATTCCCACGGGGAGCGAAGCCCACGGGCACAGCTAGTTGAGTTATAAAAACTTTAGGCTTTAGTTAGAAATGTACAGGCTTTTACTCTTGCTGCACCGAAAAACAAACATTAATTCTTGTTTTCCCGGCCCAAAATAGGACAACACCACCTCTTAAGAAGGTAGAAGACATTTTTAGGCGGCACTAGGTAGGTTCCAAACCTTGGACATACAAGCTAAACAAAGCTTATAAACATCAACGAGACCTCTCAACCCGTCTTGCCATCGAGGAGAGTGTAGGTCCTCTGATTGCTCTGGCCAAGAATGGCTCTGGTAGTACAGAGAAGGTCGTGCTTCTGCAGGGAAGACAAAAAGACCTGATGATGATGACTATAGCCAAATAATTTAAACTGTTACGGCTATTTTTTTTTTTATTTCGCATGGTACTTAGTATATTTGGGTGACTATTTTTCATGTATTAGTACTATAATATATTTGGAGAAGAAAGAGAGAAGAAATATTATTATTATTTAGAGCCCCTGCTAGACCCCATTGTTGGGCAAAGGCTCTCGGCTCTCCATTTCTCTGTCTTGCGCTTTTGCCTGCCAGTCTTTTAAGTAGGCTTCAAAGTCGTCGCGCCATCTACGCCTAGGTTTTCCTGGACGCCGACGTCCGTTCGTTGGGGTCCACAAAGTTACAAAGTTAGAGTTTTGGCCCAGAGTTCTAAGTTAAAAAGCAATGATAAATTGAATGAACATATTATTATGAAAACATAAGATACTTTACATAACAACATTCTTACTATACCAACAAATTACAATAAAATATCCATACTCCGAATAACCACACTCACCCTACTTATATCATACGTATCCCCAATATCCACAAGCGGTCTTTACGCCCAATTTTACGATGCCTTTTTATGGGAGGTGGCAGAAAATCATCGATACACTAAAACGGGGTTGCCCCCTCCGGGTGGTTGCGTTATGAAAATTTGATGGCTATGCGATGATATGGCCCGCGTTATGGGATGTGTGAAATTATACCCCTTTTCCCTTAAAGATATGGACACAATACGATCCAAGAAGAGTGATTGTTTTTAATATCGTTAGTATGCGATTAGCTTTACGCCTTTTTTAAGGACGTATTCAGTCCATGGTACTGAACAACTTTCCCTAAGGAACATGTAGGTAACGGAATAAGAAAAATATTTCTTGCTTTCCGAAAAATCAATCTTGGATCAGCTAATATCGGTCAACTTGTGGTTGGAATAAAACAAGCTGATTTCGAAAAGTAAATTAATATTTTAAATAAATTTTATAATGACAGAACACTGTCAGTGAAGCTAGTATAGTAAAAAATAAAAAAGGGATACCAGCTTAAGGCTGGTATAAAAACGACTGGGCAGATCTTTTTTTTTTAAAACTACGAAGGTAGAGGTTATATACTCTTCCGGCAACGCCTAACTTTCCGGCCTCTGCAGTAATGTACTATTACATTTCGATATATTTTCCTGAGGGAAAGTTGTTCAGGATCATGGACTGAATTTAACCCTAAAATAGTTTCAGTATATTTTTTTATACCTGATATGAGCCCCCTGAAAAATGTTATTTTTTTGCAACCTGTTCAGATGTTGGAAATTTGTATTTTCGTTTTCGAGTTAAATCAAATTAAAATTGTATCTATATATATCCAATTTATTTACGACTATAGTGTATAAGCCATCATTTTCATAACCTGTAATAAATAAACCACGGGCTATACTAGATCACTAAAGTATAATGAAATTAAAATAAAAGCCAAAAAGTAAAATAAAAATTTGGGCTTTTCATACAAGTGAGCAGCCACCCGGGCAATTATAATGGGAATGTCGATTTTTGTTTTATTTTTGACTGTTATTTTATTATCATTTTAATATAGTGATCTAGTATAGCTTCCATGCTGGTCTGGGAGAAAAGAAAAAACTTAGAATGTACCAGCTGCTTCTCTTCCCGGGCAGATCGTATAAGCCGATCGAGGAAATGGGCGAGATTTGAATCATGATAATAGGCGATGCGGCTTGCAACCCATCACTATTTTGATTCCTTTTCCATCTTAACGTCCACCATCACGCTAAGCGTATCCTTTGGGTCTTACGGCCCTGGGCTCTGTCTGCCCCGTCAGGGATATAGAGGTGAAAATGTATGTGTATCTGTATCTAGTACAGCCTATGATTCGTTTTATAACGGTTATGTCCCTTACACGTTGTAATGAATAGGTACAACATAAATTTAATAATCACATGCTACAAATAATAAATAGATAATCAACTAAAACCTTACTTAATTAAAAGAAAATTGTAAATTAAAATTATACCTTTTTCTGCATATTTAATTCATCGCATTCTAACATCAATCAAACTTCCAAACTCTCATTTCTCACGATCAACACCAAAAGGAACTAATAACCGCACTAAAATAAAGTTAAACTGAATAATCATAATTAGTTTGATTCAAATAAAACTCCCGCGCACCAGTGACCAAATTAAATGTTTAAAATCAACATTTATAGACACAAATCGCTGTGATTGCTATAAAATAAACATAATATTATAAAACACCAATTACTAGTGCCTATTAATTATATAATTATGTCATTCTCGCGGCAAGTTCAAAGGATAACGAAGAGATGAAGAAATAAGTCATTATCCCAACAAAAGCATTGTGTAAAAGGTGCCAAGTTTACCAAAAAAGTAGTAAGATAAGATAAAATTTCTTTATTGCACCAATTAAGTATGACAATAATCAAAAGTATATTTAAAATATAGTAGGGACAAAAGCGGGCTTATCACTGAAACGATTTCTTCCAGCCAACCTTTGTGTAAAAACGACTATAAAAGATGTGGGGGATTTGGCGCAGTTTGAGTAGTAGTAAAAGAAAATAGAAAAAAATATTGAAGAAATAAAGCTGTCAACTTAATTACTTGTGATATCAGTATCAAGTTATTTTGAAAATAAATAATGTACCAACGTGAAAAGAAGAACACAGATCATCAAAGTAATATAGACACTCCTCCGACAAAAGCGTAGCTCTTAAATACTTACAGCTACTGTCATCATTATAATACTGTAATGATGACTAAATAGCAAATGTTTAATATAAATTCAATATTTAAGTTCTAAAGTATGTCATATTTTAAAATATTGTAAGTCAAAATGGTTTCAGTAAAGAATGTTAAGGAAATAAATATTTTCTTTGCGCTTGACTTGGTAGAATCACTGCCGTGCTCTTAGATTCTGGAGAGTGGCTGGTGTATTGTAAAAGAAATTAAATTAATTGTATTAATCTGTATTTTATAGTGCTTCATGAGAAATGTTGTAGATAAATAAACACGCTTTATTATGAAGGAATTACTCGTTCAAATGATAATTAAGAATTTTTCATTTGTTCATGATAAATTAAATGCATAATATTGTATACTTACGACATTAAATAATATGTTTTTGCTTCTCGGAAGAAGCAATTTTATTATAATATATAGAACATGGAAGGGACATACGCGTAATAAATCAAACCACGAGCTATTCTAGATCACTATAGCATAATAAAATTAAAATACCTAAGTCAAAAAACCAAAAAGAATCGACATTTCTATACAAATTGCCCGGGTGGCTACACACTTTAGTATGGAAATGCCATTTTTTTACTGTTTTTTGTTCTTTCACTGTTATTTTAATTCATTTACATACACTATAGTGATATAGTATAGCTCGAAATATTTTTACGGCATTCCTCGAAGCGCACACATGCTTAAAAAGATGCGCTCCGCTCCGAGGGATAGTTAAAGTGCGCCTAAAAAGGCTGCGTATCGAGGAATATCCCTAAGTATTAAATCGTAGCATTTCGTAGCAGAGCGTAGGATTACAAATCCTAAAGTTATAAAACCGATTACGCCAGTCATAAAATCGTCCAAATTATCCAAATAACAGTTCAGTAGTAATTGAAGCGCAGTAGTTTAGGTAGTTGGTAGTAAAAATTTGCGGTCGCTTTAATGGCCCGAAGACGGAAATGGTCCATTACTAGAAATGGTCTATTAGACTGCTCGATTTTGTA
Organism: Acrobasis consociella; assembly: GCA_963555685.1. Classification (NCBI taxonomy): domain Eukaryota; kingdom Metazoa; phylum Arthropoda; class Insecta; order Lepidoptera; family Pyralidae; genus Acrobasis; species Acrobasis consociella. The sequence continues at coordinate 8,852,711 of OY743127.1, forward strand.
AAGAAGTAGTTTTTGTGAATTTGTTTTGCCTTTTACTGAGTCAAATTGTACTTGTAGGTCCATCAGCAGGAGGCTTAATCAGAAATTACTTTCAGGATTTATAACAAAATTGTGTTTTCATTTGTTTTTTACAAACACAATATAAAAGATTGTTGTTTTTTAAAACCCTTTAGTAGTGTACAAAAGTAGTATAGTAACTGAGTATTTACTATAAGTACTACTTTTGTACAAATATATGTTCCGTTTTAATCGGATTGTTGTGCAATTTTCCAAGTAGTTTTTCCTTTTCTATAGAAAATGTTTACCGATTAATTAAGTGCATTACAAACATAGACATGTCCAGTTACTTACTTTAATTTAGTAACCTAACTTTTAGGCGTAGAAAACACCATGAAATTAAAGTGTGAAATACCAGCAAAGCTGAGAAACCACAGAACTACGGAAGCCTTGTTGTCGCGTCACGCTCCGTATCTTCAATTGCACTTTCATGTAAATAAGGACAAACAAGAAACCTTTACAAATAAAAAATTGCTTAGTTAAACCATTTAACCCTGAACCGGAAAATTTGAAAAACACCAGAAGTGCTATTTTTGAAACGTGGAGTCATCTAGACGAATGGTTTTTCCATACAAAAAAAACGTTCGTTTAGTGACTCCGCGTTTGAAAAATAGCACCTCTGGTAAGAACTCTAAGAGTAAGTAATAGGTAGATATATAATGTGGAAAAGGACATACCCGTTATAAATCGAACCACGGGCTATACTGCCTATACTAGTTTACTATAAATAGTCTAATGAAATTAAAATAACAGCCAAAAATAAAAATAAAAAAACAGCATTTTCATACAATTTGTATGCGAAAGTCATTTTTATTATGTTTTGTCTGTTATTTTATTATCATTATACTTTAGTGATCTAGTATAGCCTGTGGTTCGATCTATTACGGGCCTTCGACATTGTATATATTTTTCCTTATAAAAAAAATGACAAGGATACAGTTTTATAAGTGCAGCTGAAAATACTATTTCTAAGGACACACAAAACTAGCTAACAATTAGAACATTTACCCTCATCTAAGCAATAGTTGAAAGGTTTTATTTTCTTGACACAAAACAAATAACCTACAGAACCATTTTATTTAAACACACTAAATACAATAAATGATATACCTACAGAATAAGATGTAAATTATATCTGTATGCACATACTAAGAAGATACCTATGTTTTTCAAGTGAATAACCGCATGCATACTTACAATAACTTTTACGAACTTGTAAAAACCAAAAAAAAGCAAATTGTCTGATCCTTCCATCACCACTTAAGCATTTCCGATACACGCACAACACGGCGCTATTGTCTCAATTACAGAGACAACTTCCTCTTTGCCGGTGGTCGCAAAAAAGAAAAAAAAAACGGCCCAGTGTGAATCGGATTCGTGCACTAAGGGTTCCGTACCATTATCTATAAAAAATCGCTTTTGTTGTATAAGAGCCCACCTTAAATATTTATTTTATATTGTTTTTAGTATTTTTGTTATAGCGGCAATAGAAATAATAATTTGTGAAAATTTTAACTGTCTAGCTATCGCGGTTCTTGAGACAGCCTGGTGACAGACCAGACAGACGGACAGACAGCGAAGTCTTAGTAATAGGGTCCCGTTTTTACCCTTAGGGTACGGAACCCTAAAAAAAGTGGGGCCCACGCGCCCATTGTGATCTAATTGCTCCACTTGACAAATTGTTACGGTCCCAAAGCCATAAATAAGGGGCTTGGTTTAGCGCCATGCATTTTGTCTTTACTGTCCTGCTTTAGGCTACCATTGCCTATCAGATTTTTGTTTTTAGTAGATATTTTCTAGAACCCCGTAGCAATGTAGCAGAAGTTAATGTAGCAGAAGTAAGTACATATGTTTGGGCGAGATTTGAATCATGGTAATAGGCGATGCGGCTAGCAACCCATTACTATTTTGATTCCTTTTCCATCTGAACGCCCACCACCACGCTAAGCGTGGCCTTTTGGCCTACCCGCCCTGGGCTATGTCTACCCCGTCAGGGATACAGACGTGAAAATGTCTTATTTTTAATTAAATTTAATTTAGTTTATAGTTTTATTCTTTTAATTTAGGTAGGATATTTCGTTTTTAGTTAAAATAATTGTGATCTAATTGCTCCACTTGACAAATTGTTACGGTCCCAAAGCCATAAATAAGGGGCTTGGTTTAGCGCCATGCATTTTGTCTTTACTGTCTTGCTTTTCGCTACATTATCAGATTTCTGTTCTTATTAAACATTTTCTAGAATCCCGTACCTAGTAATGTAGCAGAAGTAAGTACATATGTATATTCTATTTTAATATAATGTTTTATTTTTTAGAGGGCAAAAATGCGAATCATGTTAACAGGCGCTGCGGCTAGCAACCCATCACTGTATTGATTGCTTTTCCATCTTCTCGCCCACCATGACGCTAAAAGTGGCTTTTGGGTCGTGCGGCCCTGGGCTCTGCATGGGAGCCGCAAGACCCAAAACGCTCTGCTGCCCCATTAGGGATAAAGACGTGATAGTATGTATGTATGTATGTATTTTTTAGATTATTTTAGTTTATAGTTTTATTATTTTAATTTAGGTAGGATATTTAGTTTTTAGTTAAATTAATTATTGTGACCTGTATTTATTTATTTTGTGTAATAAATATTATGGCTTTCTTTGAAATATATTTCGAATTTCATATTTCTAAAGAATATCTTTATTGCACAAAATAAACAAATACTGGACATAACAATATCTAATAATAATGAAATTATGTTAAACTAAAAGCTATTCTATAAATTAAAACTATTACTAAAAATAAAAACATCAATTTATATAAAAAATCGTTCCCAGATCGCCACCAATTTATAAAGAATAAATATGAAATTTATTTAAAGGATTCCAATGAAGAGAGAAGTTGAGAGAGATATGATTGTAACTGATAACAGACAAACATGAAAGTATCCTTATTTCCTTTCTTCCTTACTTGAAAGGATTGATCTGTGAAGAAACATTATTATAACGGATAAATAAAAATCGATTGAACTGAAGTTCAGGATATCTTAAGTACTTTTTGCTTTTGACCAGTATGTATTTGACAATAGTCAGTAGAATATAGACAACCTGTACATATATAATGCAAACAATTTTTTAAAGTTACAATGAAACTAGTCTAAAACGTACAACTTGGTGTTAAGAATGCCTGGCTGCGTTTCCTCTCTGTATGTATATGCTAAGTTATTGAGAAAAGAAGCAGCCAGTCCTCTTCCTGAATAAACCTTAATCGAGATTTATAATAATTTGTTGAGAAAAGAAGCAGTCAGTCCTCTCCCGGAATAAACCTTAGGTTGTCGAGATTTATAAAAATTTGTTGAGAAAAGAAGTAGCCAGTCCTCTCCCTGAATAAACCTTACTCGAGATTTACAATAATTTGTTGAGAAAAGAAGTAGCCAGTCCTTTCCCAGAATAAACCTTACTCAAGATTTACAATAATTGTTGAGAAAAGAAGTAGCCAGTCCTCTCCCTGAATAAACCTTACTCGAGATTTACAATAATTTGTTGAGAAAAGAAGTAGCCAGTCCTCTCCTTGAATAAACTTTACTCAAGATTTACAATAATTTGTTGAGAAAAGAAGTAGCCAGTCCTCTCCCTGAATAAACCTTACTCAAGATTTACAATAATTTATTGAGAAAAGAAGTAGCCCGTCCTCTCCCTGAATAAACCTTACTCGAGATTTATAATAATTTGTTAAGAAAAGAAGCAGTCAGTCATCTTCCGGAATAAACCTTAGTGATTTAATATTATTTGTTGAGAAAAGAAGCAGTCAGTTCTCTCCCTGAATAAACCTTACTCAGCTATTTACTATAATTTGTTGTGAAAAGGAGCATTCAGTCCTCTCCCTGAATAAACCTTACTCAGCGATTTACTACAATTTGTTCATAAAAGAAACATTCAGTCCTCTCTTTGAATAAACCTTACTAAGCTATTTACTATAATTCATTGAGAAAAGAAGCATTCAGTTTTCTCCCTAAATAAACCTTACTCAGCTATTTACTATAATTTGTTGAGAAAAGGAGCATTCAGTTCTCTCCCTGAATAAACCTTACTCAGCGATTTATTATCTTCAAAAGTGTGGATTCCCCAACAACAAGACGTGTCAACCAATTCGATGACCCAAAAAACTTTTGGCGGCGGTCGGCGACAAATTACTGCGGACCAGGCGCCTGCAATCTCACGCCGCCGGGACAAAAAACAAATGTTTCCTAGGTGTGTCATCGCACGCAGGGGTATAATCACAAGGGACATTGCCACTACTCTTTTTAGGGTTTCGAGCCCAATAAGAAAATCAATTCTGGTCTGGGAACAACGAAAAATTAAGAAGCCAGCTTTTAAACTATCGCGAGAATTCAGAAAGATAGATACATTATTTACGTGAATTCCCGTATGCATTAATTTAGTAATGTGATGTGATGTCGCGCAGAATAAAATCGGAACCCTAATAGGTATGTGTGATTGATTTATGAAAACAAAAACATTTTTGTGTATAAGTAGATATATAAATTTAATTGAACCACATTCAATTACATTTTTAAATAAGTTACTGTATTTTTTCTTATGATGTTTTATGTTTTTCTTGAGTAGAATATGGGTAAATCATAAAATATCTTCAATATAAATGTAAAATAAATACATATTTTATCCAAATTAGCTGACAGGCCTCACCAGTTACTTATATGTGTTATCATCATTTCTAACTTCGTAAAACTAAAAAAAAACTAACTACCTAAATGAAAAAACCAATTTGTGGAGTGAAAAAAAAATTGGAAAAAAAGCTAACACATGCAAAGTCTTCAATATCCCACTATGTGATGATAACGGAACCCCTCGTACGCGAGTTCGACTCACGCTTGGCTAGTTTTTTTGCTTTTCTTATTTGGATAAGGAAATTGCGCAGCGGGATTTGTAGTCCTTTGATAAAACGTTCTTGTTGGTCAAATTTATGTTTTGACTGAAAAGGATTTAAAGCCTTCTGTGCCCATCTATATTTAGAACCAACTCTTGCAGGATTTTTGGCTAATTAGGTCAAAAATAAATAATTCGGTACAATTCATAAAATAAAACGTTCCAAAATAGGATCACTTTACATTGATCATATCCATTTTCAACATGTTTTTAGATTGAATAATACAAACTGATATTAAGAGCGCTATTAGATATAAAAACATGACGTCACGCTTTCGTATTTCATATTAATCTCATAGAAAATGTTTGTTTTGACTTGACGTTTAGATAAAAGTGTCAGATTTGACTTGTCTTCTAGCCGATTAGACATTTTTAAGTATTTCGGTTGAAATATTCCACTTCTAGTAAATTTTTCATTTTGAAGATTAGAAATGTAATTTCACGTTAATGTACTTAAGTACGGGCCTAAATAATAAAAAAATATAAAAAAAAAGTTGATTATTTGTTAACTATATTTAGCTTACAATGTTTTTGTTGCTGGAGCCTCCGCTTTCTTATCTCTAAAACTTTATTCGATTGTTTTATTGATTTTATGTTTTATGTATTCTTTATTTATTTACCTAATATTATCTTGTACTTAGTTATGGTTTCAAAAAATTAAATACCCATTAAAATGTATTTTTTCACTCTACATATATGTACATAAAAAAATCTAAAAATCTTTTCCAATCCAATCTTGATCAATTCAGTTTTCGCTACCTATTGTAATCGGTTTACTTTTTGACATCACATTTATTATTAATAAGAAAAACTAGAAGATGGTCAACGCTTGAAACGTTACCAAAAATCTTGCATTGATCAACTTACTCACAACTTTAATTATACTTGCTAAAAAATCTGTACAAATAAAAAAAAATCGCTTTGTAATCTAGTACGAGTAGAATATTAGAATAGTAGAATAAATTATAAATATTACTTTCACCTTTTGCAGTAGTGTGCTGCAAAAGGTGAAAGTAATATTTTAAAGGCGAGGGCGCTTCTTTGAATCCACAGCGAAATAAAGGATATTTTATTTTATATTATTCTACGCCGGAATCCTGAGTGAAGCGAGGGATTCATGTATATCGCCCGAGGTAAAAATATACCCTACCCGAGTAGCACACTCTACTTTTCATCTCTAAGAAAAACCAGCAAATACAAAATAGAATATGAAGAGCACCAACTTCTACCAAAAACTCTTCTTACTTCTGTAATTATTTTGAATTAAAGACAAAAAATGCGCTTTTAAAGTACTTATAACTTTTGCTGAGGCAAAGAGCATAAAAATGTTTACTTAAATTCATCCATGTTGACGCTGATATGTATTCAAAATTTAAAAAAATACGACGCCTGTACCTGTAGTTTATTATTTTAAAACTAAATTCTTCTTTTTTGCTGGACTGCCAATATTATTGTTGTTTCTACATAGATATACGCGTGTTTATTTACAAATTGTTTTTAATCCCTAGAGATATTATTTTTCACTTTTAAGCTCTGAGAGAGAATCAACAGCATCTTTAGTTCCAACTCTAAATGTTTTGGAATGAAAACATCACTTTTCGAGTGGATGAGTTTAAAAAAATATTTAAGTAATTAGAATATTCAACTTACCGTTTAATCTATCTTTGACGACTTGATGAGCAAACGCCGCCGCAGCTGCTTGTCTCATAGGGTCTAAAGCCACGCCCCACGCACCCAAAGCACCCAAGGCTCTATGTGCGGGAACTCTCACAACCCCAGGATTACTAGTAAACCCATAACCACCGCCTAAACCCAACCCTGGCCTTAACAACAACCCAGAGTTAGGATAAAGTCCCGGATTGTGCGAAAAATTTAGAGGCAAATTTGAATTGTCCTTATTATCGTCCTTAGCACTTTCTGATTCAGTGTCTTGATCACTTCTATCATCACTTTCCCCTGAATGTCGACGTTTTTCTATGTCTTCGAATTGTTTGCCTAATAGTCTTGATATACTAAAGGGGAGATTAACTCTCGGTTGTGTGTCAGTCATATGTTCGTTTGGAGAGTCACGATATCTGTCATGATAACTGTGTTCTGAGTCTCGGTCTTCAGAAGCAATGCTTCTGTCACAATGACCTGACAGTCTGCTGTCAGAGTCTACATTGATCTCTTCTTGATCATCATCTGAATGCACTGATGACATTTTTGTATTTTTTTCTTATTCTTCTTTTTAAAACACTGGCACTAAATAAGTTCACTTAACTTTTTACAGTTGTCATAATAATTAAAAATAAATCACTTGTTTATTCTTAGTTTGAAATGCGATTTTAAATGTTTTATCTAAACGTCGTCAAAACTCGTGTTCCTTATTTGAAAAAGCTCCGTTTGGCGCGCTACGCTCGACCGCCCGCAGCCAAATCGTTATACACAATATCAGTCGAAACAAGCCAATCAGCGGCACCCCCACCGCTTTTCGAAATTCGAACGCGATAGTTTGACCGCACAAACGCCTCAACTATGCCCGTTGAGAGGAACAGTTTCCAACAAAAGCTTAATACGATTTCCAAACATAAAAACTCGTTTGGACTCACTAACTTAAACGAAACGGCTCATTCCATCTCTTTCATGGAACGTCTCGCTTCAATTGAGTCCCCCCATTTTTACAACACTATTCCAAGTTGACCTTTATATTGCGTAGTCATAAGGTTTATTTCAGAAGCTCAGATGTAGTCAATTGGCACATTTTTAGGAGCCTTGTAACAAGGTAAACATTTCAAAGATCATTTGTAGGAAAGAGACAGACTTGAACATGGAAGATACAACTTACCTGAGAGAGAAAGTGACAAATATAGGTTTGTTAGAGGGCGGAACCCTTTGTCTTGTAACGCGTCGTTTAAATCCAGTTATGGTCTGACAAATGGTGCACATATTAAGGGGGGCAATGTTAGGAAACTATTTTTGAATCTTTTAAGACAGTTAAATTATTTACGTTCGGCGGTCGACCGGGCTACTCCATAGTAGACAATGCACTTTATAATAAAATAGATCCCAAGTTTCATGTTATGGCCATAGATAAGTGGGGGTAATGTATTGTAGAAGATAGCCACTTTATAGTATTGGCTTTGACAGCTCGAGTGGTAAAGGGTGTTAGATTATGGTTTTGAGCGATAAGGACGCTCGCGAATGGCGATTTCTTCAGTAATGGTTAGATGCAATCCAATCCGGAATGGATATTGACGTTTCTATATCTAATGTCTAGGAGTTACTTTATTTTAGGAAACCGATGAAGGAACATAATATACATTTCACCAAAAATTCAAGTAGGTATTATATTTTAAATGTATTTATGAGGTTAATCAATACAAATTATAGGTAGTTACTGATGTAAATTTTACAGACATACCTACTTAAAGTTGTAATGTAGGTGAAAAAATTAAAATTAAATTGGTTTTTGATTCAAACAAGAAAAAACAAAACTTTCTACAAAAGACTAATAGTTGATTTTATAGATTAAGTAGTTTTTCACTGACTTTTCATTACGCCATGAAACTTTTATAACTTTTAGGCTCTAACCTTAAAGAAAGAAAGATCTAATTAAGAAAGCAAGTAAACAGAATAGAGAAAACAAAGACGGTAAACAAAAATTAAATAAAAGAAGAGGACTCAACACACTACCTTGGGAAACCCCATAATTAAAGCTTGCTTACGGAACGTGCCTACGTAAATCATCATCATCATCATTTCAGCCGCACAACGTCCACTGCTGGACATAGGCCTCTCCCAAAGATTTCCAAAATGACCGATCTAGAGCGGCTTGCATCCAGCGCCTTCCAGCGACCCTGGTTGGTTACCCTACATACATACATACATACATACTATCACGTCTTTATCCCTAATGGGGCAGACAGAGCATTTTGGGTCTTGCGGTTCTATGCAGAGCCCAGGGCCGCAAGACCCAAAAGCCACTTTTAGCGTCATGGTGGGCGAGAAGATGGAAAAGCAATCAATACAGTGATGGGTTGCTAGCCGCATCGCCTGTTAACATGATTTGCATTTTTGCCCAATCCCTCGATCGGCTTTTACGATCTGCGTGGGAAGAGAAGCAGCTGGTACATTCTAAGTTTTTTTTAGTTCTCCCAGACCAGCATGGGAGACCCTACGTATATCGTTAAGATCAATACGAAAGCCTTGTCATCAGTAATAAAGTTTACTTAATATAATACAACGCGGAAGGGACATACACGTAATAAATCGAACAACGGGCTATACTATACCACTATAGTATAATGAAATATCCAAAATACCCAAAAAAATAGACCTTCATAAAGAAAATGTCCGGGCAGCTAAACGCTTTTGTATAGAAGTACCGCATTTTTTAATTTTGATTGTTATTCTAATTTCATTATACTGTAGTGATCTAGTATAGCCCGTGGTTTGATCTATTACGGGTATGTCCCTTCCAAGTTGTATAGTAATTAAAATTATCTAAGATATTAGCCTTGTGGTTTCCGGCAGAGTAGAATAGGACCACTCCAAGTCTTTCCGTGGATGTCGTAGAAGGGACTTAGGAAATACAAGTTCAACAAAGCTTATAAACATCAATAAGACCTCTCCAACCCGTCTGGACAGCGTGAAGAGTGTAGGCTAAATTCCCTGGATGCTCTGGCCAAGTATGGCTCCTGCAGTAAAGATTAAAAAGACCTGATGATGAAGATAAGAAATGCGGCCTACCTACATCACCGCATGTGTGATGATCTGTGGAATAGAACCACAACAATGTGCACTCCACTCAATGGTAAAAGCTGAGTAGACCCAGGAGTAGATGGGGTAGACATTGACACTTTTTTTTCCACACTGGATAGCAATGCTTATTCGTTGGGCGAAGTAATTAAAATACATAATTAAAATCTGTATTTATATCGAGTTGAGAGAGAGTTTAAATGGTCATTCATACATCCTTGAAGAAAGAATTTAGAAAAAAGTACCTTTATACATATAATGCAATCGGACTTTCTCATCTAGATGCAAGTCACACGCATATCGTAAGAATTAGTCAAGGGAAAATGTATTGTACTTACGTGCCTAGGTAATATTATAGTTGAACTCTCTTTGATCAAACCCATGATCAAAGAGAGTTCAACTTTTCTTCAAAGTTTTTTGACTTTTGATCTTATAATCTGAATTCGCCTAAATTTAAATATAATTTTGCCAACAAACGTTTCGATATGGCTGTATTCACAACGTAAATTCTTATCTACTAATGCTTAAAAATTATGAAGAAATATATATTTTATGGATCTTTTTGTATCCGGCAATTTATCACAGTTATCTTAGAAATTAAATCTCAAACTTTACCGACCTATACGGCAGCCATCCTGGTTCAAAAACTTCGCCTTCAAAATCTAATTGAGCGACAAAATAAATTATCCATAATGTATATTTGTTCATGTTGTTCTGGGAGAAAAGTATCAGCTAATCGTAAAAGCCGTTTGAATGTATCAGCTAATCGTAAAAGCCGTTTGAATGTATCAGCTAATCGTAAAAGCCGTTTGAATGTATTAGCTAATCGTAAAAGCTAATCAAGTGAAAGAGCGAAATGCAAATCATGTTAGCGATGTGGATAGATTAATTATTTTATCCACTATCACGCTAAAAGTGGCCTTTGAGTTTTATGGCCCCGGATTTTATCTGTTTAGAGCCGCAAGGCCCAAAATCCTCTGTCTAACTTATTAGGGATAAAGTCGTGGTAGTGTAATTATATCACGATAAGTATAATATGTACTTTCTTATAAAAAAATCCAAATCCTTATATTATAATAATTATAAAAAAAATATAAAAATTTATTTAAATTATTTGGCCGAGCGAGTGAAGCATCTCTCAGTTTCGAGATTGGCCAAAAATACTTTTGCTCGGCTGTTCTAGCCTACAGGTCGCATTTCCCAACTGATTCTCGTGAAATTTAGTGAATTTAGTGAAATTTCAGTTTTACGACATTTTTCATAATGGAAAACTTTAAAACTTTTCTGTATCCCTTATTTAGACGTAGTATATTATTACTCTGTGTTTAGACGCAACTTTTTTGTTTTAACAACTTTTTTATTCGATAAACTTTGGGTCGAGGTAACTCGTGACGTCTAAAGCTTACAGAGGCACTTAGTTAAGTATTTAATTAATAAATGTAAGCGAGACTATATAAATTGAAGTCCCCCGGCCGTCCGTCTGTCTGCGCTAGCTAAATCTCTGAAAGTACTGGGCCGATTTATATGCGGTTTACGTACAATAACGCTTGTGCTCTAAATTATTTTTTCGGATAAAATATTTAGATACTTAGTAGTTTACCGCCAACCGTGAACTCGCACACCACAAATCTCGGCAACCCCTGGACAGTATTGGATCATGTTCGAATTTAAAAAATCTACTGGCTATTAGCATTATTACCTTTAATAAATTTACCATTTTAAATAAACTATTTTAAATAAAACGGAGTTATAATTAAAATTTTTGTATTTGGTTCTGAGGCGCCACTTCTTCTGCTACCATTTCGCCATAAACGCAAAAGTACCAAATTGTATGAAGATCGGATCAAAGATATCGTCGAACAAACATTAAATATAGGTTCATGCGTAATTTCATAAGATTACTAGAAGTAGACTCTAAAAATTCGCTTGTTGTGGCACGTCACCACCACACAGAAAAAAAACATAAAAATACTAACGTCTTTAAAAAACCAGGAGCGTGGTGACACCTATTATCGAATAGCGTAACTAAAAATTTGGAGTTGATTGCAGAGCCGCGTTCTTTGCAGACTGCTATTTGAAAACAGCAGGACAGTCTGCAAAGCACGGATGAGGGTTTTCAAAACGATGTAACATCAGGTAGCAGCAATGTGACGTCAGACGTCAGGTCCAATCAGATTCTTTTTCTAAACATCAAAACAAACAGTTTCCATGATATTTTGTATGAAATACAGGCAGATGACGTCATAGTTTTTTGGAGTCAAATAGCGGTCTTATTGTTAGTTTTTCTGCAATAATAAATTAAAAATCACGTTAAAATGGACATATTCAAAGACAAATGATATTATTTTGCGACGTTTTAGTTTGTTATCAGTGCAAAATAATTTATTTTAGGCGTGGGAAAATACCCAAATTGACTTCAGTGTGCTGCCATCTGGAGTCTCATATTTTTAGAAATACGCTATTTTCCAACAAGTCAAATCCGATACTTTTTCTAAACGTCAAAACATACAGTTTCTATGGGATTTTGTATGAAATACAGGCAGGTGACGTCATAGTTTTTTGGAGTCAAATAGCGCTCTTATTATCAGTTTAATAAAATAATTTATTCTTGGCTTAGGAAAATACCCAATTCTATTTGCTCAGTTGACCCACATTATGTCGTAGTATTTTTATCCGATTGCACCAGACGGAGGATTATGATTTTTGAGTGTGTTTATGCTTTGTATGTAGATAAATAAATAAAAGAATTAATAAATAAACGGAATTTGGCTTGAGGTGTGTCGTTAGATTCTACTTCATTGTCAGAGTAACATTGAATAATAAGAATCTATCAAAAATAAAAAATAAAATAACAATATGGCATATTTTTTTACTTATCAAGCTGTCCATTTTTTTGGGTTCTGTAGCCAAATGCCAAAAAACGGAACCCTTATAGATTCGTCGTGTCTGTCTGTCTGTCCGTTCGTATGTTACAGTCACTTTTTCCGAAACTATAAGAACTATACTGTTGAATCTTGGTAAGTAGATGTATTTTGTTAACCTCATTAGGGTTTTCACTCAAAAATAGAAAAATAAACAATACATTTTTGGGGTTACTTACAATATATAAGTTCTTCGAAACCGTACTTGTTTCCACGAGAGACACTTCCAAAGTGGAAAAATATGTGTCCCCTCTTGTAACTTCTAAAATAAGAGAATGACAAAACTAAAAAAATATATGATGTACATTACAATGCAAGCTACCACCGAAAATAGGTTTGAACGAGATCTAGTAAGTAGTTTTTTTTAATACTACCCCTTCATGGGCGAGTCCGACTCGCACTCGACCGCTTTTTATCTTTTTTATTCTCTGTTGATAGATGTAAGTAAAACTTTTCAACTCTAGGTAGTGTTTACAATGATTTTAAATCGTTATCTATAGATTCCTTAAAAAAAGATGTGACTGTCTGTCTTTCGTAAGAAAGAGAGGAAACCATTTGTCCAGAGTTGGGGACAAAAATGGTATTTTGTATACGTAAAGTACTAACAACACTACACGTAAGTATCAATAGGTACTTACATATCATAAAACAGGGAAAATCGCTTGTCTGCTCATTTAAAAAATTTAGAAAAAAAAAATGCGTGTGCGTTAATACAAAAGTGAATGTACACAAAAAGAGTAAAAAAGAATTTGTCTGTCTGTCTGTATGTGTGTTCACGCTAATAGTAGAATCACGCGGTTTTCAATAATAGATTAAACTCAGCTCAGAGCAACATATAAATAGGCTTTGTTTTATTAAAATCTGATATGAAGTTGCGGGCACCAGCTAGTATAATTATGTTAATAATATTTGTATGTTTTGTTGTACATCTATTTTACTTTACGCTATTTTCCAACAAGTCAAATAAGCAACTTTTTTCTAAACGTCAAAACAAACAGTTTCTATGGGATTTTGTATGAAATACAGGCAGATGACGTCATAGATTTTCGGAGTCAAATAGCGGTATTATTATCAGTTTTTCTTCAATAATAAATTTAAAATAACGTTAGAATGGATTTGTTCAAAGACAAGTGACATTATTTTGCGACGCTTAATTTTTTTATTAGTACAAAATAATTTATTTTTGACTTAGGAAAGTACCCAATTGGAAATCCCATAGATTTAGGATATATAAAAATTCTATGTCTATGGGAAATCCATAGTCTCTGCCTACCCCCATGGGAAACAGGCGTGAAAATATGTAAATATATTTTTATAGATATATTATAAATAACCTAATCTAAGAATTAATAAGGTTTTTACAAGCTTTTATTGTGAACCCAAAGTAATTATTAGGACAAATTAAATGAGCCCAAACTTGATGAAGTTGCGTCGTTTTATTACTAAGTTCCTTTGACCACCTTCTATCTCTGAGATCAGACCTAGGCGTTGTCTACCATAAAGTGGTCGTCAAGACAAATCAAACAAGTCTTACTCAATTAGTTTATGTTGTTGTATAACTAAGTTCCGTCAAATATCTCCCGGCTCCATCATCAGAATAGCTCATTGACTTCATAACGTTGTATCGTCATTCAACTTACACGAGTATGCAAAATGTCACCTAAATTAGTTGAGGATAAGGCTCGGGGCAAACGGACCACCAAAAAACGCGGCCACCGATCACTTTCATTCTAATGTAGTGGCCGCCACCGGTGTCACCGTGCGCGGCGAGTACATGCAAAATGTATGAAGACTACAAGAAGATGGTCGGTGGCCGCGTTTTTTGGTGGCCCATTTGCGCCGAGCCTAACTGTTTGAAAATGAATTGTAAGATTTGATATAAACAAACATACAAGATACATTGCAAGTTAAACAAAAGCTTGTAAAAAAATAGCCATTCTTTAACTGCCTATTTTATTATAAGGGCGAGAGTAAATTTAGAATTCTTATGTTTTTCATAAAATCATTTCGTTTTATGTATTCTAGTCACGAATCAACACATACGCCCAGCTATTGAGTTTTAAAATGCAATCGCTGTTGAATCAATCAACCATGACATTGGGTTTTTACGAGTATAGTTCTGAACAGATTTAATGCATGTGAAACATGAAAATTATTTATACTGTGTTTTTTATTATTACTTTAGCAATATATCAATTTGAACTTAGTGCAGGTAAGAATTGGATTAACACCTTGTACAACACACTCAACAAGTCAAAATGTAATCGTCATCATCAGGTCTTTTTGTTTCCACTGCAAGACAACCCTCTGTGTGTTACCAGAGCCATACTTGACCAGAGCAGAGGACTTGGCCTACACTCTCCTCGCTGGCCAGACGGGTTGAAGAAGTCTCATTCATGTTTATAAGCTTTGTTTAGCTTGTATTTCCTAAGTTGCCTTCTACGACATCCACAAGAGGACTTGGAGTGGCCCTTTTCTACTCTGGCGGAAACTACACGGCTTAGTACTCTTATTAAGTAAGTGCAATTATATGAAATGCAATAAATATTTTTAAGCATATTCATCACTTCCTTTGTCACTTTTTTGCTAGTCGTGTGTGCTGCCATCTCTGTATGCCTACCCACACCCACTTTACTGTTCCTCCACGTTCCTTTAGCCTCCATGTTCCAAGATGTTTTCCTGTCTATCCTTAGACCCTGATTATTTATAAATTAAGTATGATTTGCTATAGTACCTCTTCAGAGAATTGAGCTTCAGGCAACCCTGAATGGTACGCGGCGGATAATGGGAGGTAAAGATGCTGGCGATACGAGGCCTTACATGGTATGTATTGAGTTTAATTTTATTCTTTTCACTACCCCGCATCAGCTTTGTAATGGGAATGTATTATGTATACTTATACACAAGCTTTCCTCCTGAATTATCAAAACCGCGTTAAAATCTGTTGCAATAGTTTAAATGATCTAAGCTTATACATTCATAAGAGAGAAAGAGAGAGAGAGAAAGAGAGAGAGAGAGAGAGGGAGAGAGATGGTCATAAAGATGTTTAATTTAAGTAGTTTAGTTTAGTAACAAACTGCACATGATATTTTTAATCGTTTCGTATTGTTTGTCTTTCTGGGACCTGTCCAAGGCCTTTGATTGCGTTTAACACGTGACGCTCATAAACTAGGTCAATTTACGGAGTTGATACTAATGTGTGTCTATAAATTTTGACAATATGTTTAATGTTATTCAAAAACTTAGCATAACGATGTAGAAATTTAATTACGATTGTTAACAAAAAGGATAGCTCTACAAGGTATATTACTTGGTCCCTTAATAGTTATAAAATCAATTGGCTGCCAACGACGATTCAGAAGGCTTTATTCGATTCAGACACAGAGCCTGCCGGCACAGCTAGGAATCTTATAAAATTCAATTATATTAAGGATAATAATAAGAATTATCATTGCCAATCTACTAAGACGATCGTCGGTAATAAAAAATAAATTTTAGGTCTACCTCCGCCCTGCAGAACAACCACCGGGCTCTAAAATACCCAGTGTCGACTGGTTGTGTGGAGGCGCCATCATACACGAGCGTTACGTCCTCACGTCTGCTGCTTGTATAGAAGACGTTCAGCAATTCTACGTGGTCTCTGGCACACACAAGTAATAATTGTTCGCTAAGTCAACAAAGAGTTCCCTTACCAAAAGACTGAATCAGACTTTTCCATACAAACGTAGTGTAGCTTTTATTTTAAAACGCCGTGTCAGATTTCGGTTAAATTTTGTAATTTAGGAGAAATACGTAGTTTAGTTTATTGAATCAAAAAATATATTAATTAGAAAGCGTATTCTTGATATCATGGATAAATCAAAAATTAAAATAAAATTTGATTATAACATAATTTTGTAACATGAGGCTAACAATCTTTTTCTAGATGATTGACGTTGTATCAGACAGCTATTTTTCGAACTATAAGAAAAATCAGTAAATTGCAATCAGTAAATTTATTTGTAATTTATAGATGGTTTCCAGTATCGGAAAAGTCTAACGATTGCATAAACAATGGCGCCAAAAAGGCAGTGTGGAAGTGTGTGCCGAAATGTAAGTTGATTATAGAAACAAATCTATAAAGCTTATACTTATTGTAATTTCAATGAATTTGTGTTGCTGGATCTGCTGTTGGCTGTACTTAATCCGTATACTTCTCCTTCTTCTGCCTTATCCATATCACCATTTATGTAGGGTCGGCACAGCATGTGAGTTCCTTCCACTTTGTTCGATTTCCAGTCAACCCGTCCGTCAACCTCTTACTACTCATAACGTCTTTTACACATCCCATCCAACGTTTCTTTGGTCGCCCCCTGTTTTGATGTCCTTTAACCAAAAGTATTTTCAAAACCTGCCTGGTTGTATGGCTTATGTGTCTTTCCTCTCTTCTGTTAACATGTCCAACCAATCCACATACTTATAACACATTATTAAAATTTTCTCACAGCCTACGTCTTCGACGGCAAAGAGTTCGAGAACATTCTCTGGATGTCTAATGACATAGCTGTGGTCAAAGTGGAGGATGACTTTAACTTTAAACGACGTGTTCGAGGCTGTGACTTCATCCCGCAGAAGATCGGCTTCAACAATATCAGCGAAAATTTGGAAAGGCCTGGCACCACGGGGAGTATTGCTGGATGGGGGTCTATTGAAAAATTTACTACTGACGTAAGTGTGCACCAGTTATCATCATCAGCATCATTTCAGCCACATAACGTCCACTGCTGGACATAGGATGATGGACGATCTCTCCCATGGATTTCCAAAATGACCAACCTAGAGTAGCCTGCATCCAGCGCTTTTCAGTGACCTTGGTCAGGTCGTCAGGCCACCTTGTAGGAGTTTGGCTATGTTAAAAGCTTACAGATTTTTTGAGCTACATAACGGCATTTGGCGTAGCCTATTAAAACAGTTACAGTGAAGGACAAAAAAATCAAGAAGGAAGCGAATATAACCCCACCTCCAAACCAAGTTACAAACCCATTTAATCCCCTTTTCAGGACACAGAAGCGGCCCGAGAAGACGTTAACTCTCCATTGCTTCTAGAAGCAGAAGTTGTGCTGCTCTCGAAGAAAAATTGCAAGAAGCGCTGGGACCCCAGATACCACCACATCATCGACGAAACTATGATCTGCGCGAAGGACGGCAGTGACAGCCATGTTATGAGCGAGATTTGCCAAGTAATATTTTTTATTACCATGCGAGTCTGAGAGAAAACAAAAAACCGGCCGAAAAAGACTCGCGCACGAAGAGTTCCGTTCTCTTCCACCGAGAGAGTCCGGGTTCGATCCCCGGCCAGGGCAAGTTGGAAAATTGCAAATTGTCCTGGGTGTTGGATGTTTATCTATAATATTATGTATATGTTATAAAATGTAGTGTCGTTGAGTTAGTATCCCATAAGACAAGTCTCAAACTTACTCTGGGGCTAGCTCATAGCTAGTAATTTGTCCCTATATATTTATTTATTTGTTTACTATCTATAAAATATCACGTCTGTCGTATGGGAGCCCCACTTAAACATTTATTTCATTCTGTTTTTAGAAAAATAGAAATACATCATCTGTGAAAATTTCACTTGTCTATCTATCACGGTTCATAAGCGGACTCATAGTAATAGGGTCCTGTTTTTACCCTAAGGGTACAGAACCCTAAAACATAGTTTTTATGAACTAGCTGTTTTCTTCTCACACAAATTGGAAAAGCCATGCAGGGAATGAGCGAGAATGGAAAGGTGATGATGCGGCTAGTAGCCCATCACTACTACCTCTAGTATTGTGATTCCCATTTTTATGAACTAGCTTTTTTCTTCCCACACAAATTGGAAAAGCCATGCAGGGAATGAGCGAGAATGGAAAGGTGATGCGGCTAGTAGCCCATCACTACTACCTCTAGTATTGTGATTCCCATTTTCTATATTTACGTCAAAGTCATTAGTCTTGCGGTCCTAGATTGTTTGTGCCCCGTTAGAGATATAAACGTATTAGTATCTTTAAGTCTTCGTTGTAATCTTTTATTATTATTTTTGAATGTTTACCAATTATTCGCAGACCTAGACCGACTTGAGAAATTATTTTTTATTTCAAAGGGTATAGTTATAGCTTGGGGGAGAAGTCGATTAGAGGGTTTTGAAAAAATATTGTACATTTGAATTTTTTTCTTCTGTCATAGCCCTCAATGTATAATCTACTATTGTGTTCTTAATCATATTTTTAGGAGCAAGAAGTGAATTGCAAGGAGCTCGCCTACTCCGACGAAGAAAATGACGACGCAGCTAGACGTATATATATAGAGCCATCAGATCTTATATTTCATGAACCCAAACATATAAACGATGATGATTATAGAAGACAAACGGGAGGCTCAACTATCGGAGGATTCTGTGAGGTTAACTTAAGAAATATACTTAATCATTAACTTTCCATTTGTAGGATGCATTCCTAGGTCTTTGAATCTAGCGATGAGAGACCCGTGACAGAAGTTTAAAGACTCTTATGAAATTGAAAGACTGCCTCCGTGGTCCAGTCGTCAAGGCGTTGTTCGTCTTGTGATCCGGAGGTCATGGGTTCAAATCCCACTGGGAAGCATACGAGTATATTGCAGGTTTGAATCAATGAAGGCACGTATAAACTGTGGGTTCCGAACGTCATCTAGCGTATGATCATCAAACTATCCAAGGATTGGTTCTGGTTTAGCCTTTTTGTTGCAGAGTCAGACGGCAGTCGCTCTGTGTTAAAACTAGTTACCTCATCAAATGTCCTCAAAAAGGTAGCAGACTCCGGGCTCTGCCACGTTACTGCTGAGGATGCAACCGGGAAAATACGCTAAGATTATAGTGATGAAATTAAAACTGGATACTTCCAATCTTTTATTCATGAAATCATTTTGGGACGCCCACTTATGTCTAGCAAATGATGATTATTATTATGCCACGCCAACGAAATTTTTGAGATATTTACGTAATTTTCTGTCAGAAATATAAGAATGCATAATGTGTTTTTGTGTTTTCTTGCAGAATGACCACGGCGGCCCACTAGTGGTCGGTCAGGGTAAAAGTGCAGTGGTGGTTGGCATCATCTCCGCTTGCATGACCAGAGAGATCACCAAGAAGTGCTACGGGCCTTTCCTCTACACCAGCGTGTGGAAAAACCGATATCTCATCAACTGTGCCATTGACAAGGAAATTGGGTAAAATATTTTGACTTAAAAACAACAAACCTAATTATGAATTGGAATCACTTAACATATTTATTGGAAGAGGGGTGATTCCAGAATTTTCTTTTCTACTCGTTCAAGTACAAGCGTATTATTTTTGGAGAATATAACTAAAAAGACCCCAGGCTTAGAAGCAGCACAGCTTACGGACACAGCTTGCATATTGGGAGAGAGAAAATTTATGGAAACTAAGCTTTAGTAGGGTTATACTTCATGAAATTCGACCAGCTCGTCTGTGACATCATGCTGAGTCAGGACCTTTTCACTATATAGGTCACATCTCACAGTACAACCGCATTGCACTATCACAATTAATTAAGATTTCGTTTAGTTATCATGTGCTTTACTCAATACTTACACTGTATATATTGTGTCCTTTTTGGTGAATAAAGATTTTATCTATCTATCTATCTATATAAATTAATGTCTTCATCCTTTTCAAATGACCACCGATTAAAATGCCTCATGTTTGCTGTGTTACTTTTTTATGTAACGTCTTCGAACTTGTGACTTGCAAAAAAAATCTGAATCTGAATCTGAAATGACAGAATCATCTTCTTGAGAATATAAATTCCTTATTTGCAAGGGTCGTCCCGTCTCTTCTTCTGATTTTCTTTCCTCGGTATTTCTCTAATAAAGGGAGAATTCGTCCATAACCACCACGCTGAGCAAGCGGTCTTAGTGCAATAGACACCGATGCCCGTTCTTTCTATCTAAACTCTCTTAGTTGCCACTTCCAACACTCTGAGAAGAGACAATGAGTGCTAAAAAGTGTATTCTCCCAACACAAAAATACAGTACAACAATATTAACCGTACTGCCATTACAGGGTGTTTTTGGCGGAAGGTTAAGGGGTTCAGTTTTACTTTGCTTTAAATTGTTTTGCAAATTGATTCTAGTGGACTTTATAATATGAAAATGGTTTAGTTTAGTGTTATAAATGCTTATTCTTATGGAAAATATGTGTAATTTTTTAAATTGACAGTCGTAGTGCGGTTAAAATGATATTTATTTGCTGACTGTAGTGGGCGTCTTTCGGCGCCGTTCGCCACTCAATCGACTATGAAAACCAGTGGACTCGTATAGATATGTCGCCAGAAGCTTTCTTGAAGCAATCAACGGGCCTACACCTTCGATTGAATAGATAGGGTTAGGCTTAGGGTTGTTAGGAATATATAATAAATAAAAACAAAGTGAAAAATATCATATTGTGAATCGGCGGTTATACAGCCGGCAGCCGAGATTTTAAACACCGGCTGCCGGCGTAAGCACTCAAAATTTGCCGTGGAGTGTAGGTTAGGTTTGTCTGGTTTCCTGTAACCAAAACATGAGCAAGCGTCTCAAGTTTAGGGCGAAAATAACACAGACACAGATGCAAGGATGAAAAATGTCGCAAATATACTTTTAAATAGTCGCTATGTTGTGAATATTTGTTGTTGTTTTACGTGTTATAACAGATCCGGCAGCCAATTCGGCAAGTCGCGCAGGCAGCGCCGGCAGTCTCCCTAAAAAAAAATAGGACACTAGTCCTTTAGAGCCCATCTTTATTTTTTATTTAATTATTTTATACATATATAAGTATAATAATTAAATAAAACTGCCATGACACATGATGTTTCTGACACGAACATTGTTTGTAATTAATTTTGTATTTCAGATTGACCTGTAGAAAGTTGTTGCGCGCCGGCAAGACGCACATGATAGAGACCACATTCACCTGGCCACAACAAACGGAAAAGTAATAGTTATATTTGTATAAACATTTTTCGTATTTCGTTTCGAATATGACTGCTTTCGTACGGAGTGCCACTGTTCTTTTTGTATATCTTTTGGGCCGCGCTTACCACCCTCGTGTACTTTATGCGCCGCTGTAAAACCAACCTAAGTACATAACAAACCGCCGCTCGACAAGCTGATATCATCATCATCATCATCTTTTTGTTTCCACTGCAGGAGCACGACCCTCTTTGTACTATCAGAGCAATACTTGGCCAGAGCAGCTAGAGGATTTGGCCTACGCTCTCCTAGCTGGCCAGACGGGTTGGAGAGGTCTCATAGATGTTTATAAGCTTTGTTTAGCTCGAATTTTCTAAGTCGCCTTCTACGTCATCCACGGGAAGACTTGGAGTGGCGCTATTCTACTTTGCCAACTGACTTGTACTCTTGAAATTATGTTTATTGTTTTTTTTTTCCTATTCAATAATATGACTAAAACATACTTAATTTTTTTCTTCAGCTTAAGGTTAGTAATTTCTGATGATAGTTTCCAAAGTTCACAATATTTTTAACCGATCACGGGGCGAAAGAGTGATGTGTTTTACCGCTATTTCAATGTATGTATATTCATCTGTTCTTTCGTAAATTCAAGGATATCCATGATACCTTGACAAATGAGGTACCTATTGTGGAAGTGACTTGGCTGTCCGATGGTTATACCTAAGCTATGTCACGTCGCAGTTAATTGAATATAGCTCCTATAAAAAAAACTATGTAAATCGAATTAATATATGTATACATGAGTAACCTCACTAGAATCACTTCCCAAAATAAAAAGTATCGTTTATGTAGCTAGGTAATATTACAAAAATATGCTATCAGCTTGATAAATTTAATTCCCATCCATTAAGCCGTTTATGCGTGAAACAGAACAAACATCCAGACATCCATACAAACTTTCACATTTATAGTATTAATTGGATTTATAATATAAATTAGTTGTTGTCACTGGACATTGAAATTGATATTGTGTCCTAAGCGTTAGTTCAAGGTCAAAACAGGGAAATATCGATCTTACAAAATCATTTTACCCTCATAAGTGATTACAAAAAATTTCAGCGGTTATTCAGTCCACCATTTTGAAAAACTTTTTTCAATAAATGTACCTATATCGTTGCATACACCTACATTATAACCTAAAACCCAACTACGGGAAAATTCTTACTGAAAAATACGATTATACTGCATAATCAATTTCATTTAAAAAAATGCTTGTCATGTCAATGTTTAGAGTAACGCACAACCTCATTCACTCCGCATATGAGGAGTACAAAAAAACTTAAATTCAGCAAGAATTTCTCCGCAGTCGGCTTTTAGTTTTTTAAACTTACATCTTCTTATTTCAGACCTGTTAGACCTGTCAAGAATCTGACGGTCATGAGAGCAGCTGTGAATAAAAATAAAGTGACATCTAGAAGTCTAGTAGGCACTTAAGCAGAGAATAAGAAGTTTTCGAAGAATAACCGTAGAATATTAATTAAAATGTAATAAAAAGTTTACTTTTTTAATATACTTATTTTTTATTCCTCCTGCATACTTTTCATAGTACTTTATAAGTAAATAAATTAGACTGGATCCAGAGCCTTAAGACTCAATGTTTGATGCGTTGTTATTGGAATAGAAATAGCATGATTAAATTGCGTTTTTACAATCTGCGCAGGAAGAGAAGCAGCTGCTGCTACCGACAATGGTGGATTTACCAATACGCTGAAGCCTAGGGCGGCAGATTTTAGGGGCGACGTATTTGTGGCTAATTGCACTCCACCATACGCTTTTATGCATTGCGACAGTTGAGAATGTAGAAGTGCTTTTAACATATTATATTTTTGTTGAATGCAGAAGGGGCGGCAAAATGTGAATAGCCTGCAAGCGGCAAATGTGTAAATCCGCCACAGTCTATAAAAATACCTAAACTAAAACCATTTATAGTAAAAGTTCAAACTATAACATTGAATAATATTTACTGAGGAACATACCGGTTAGATCGTGTATGCTGGTTGAGGGATGGGACCCGAAAGAGGATATGTTATGTAGGTATTTACAATATGATAATCAATAAATACTACTTAGTAGTTACCGAATTAGAGTTAGAGATTTTCATTAACGACTCTTTAATCGCTCGAGATCTTTATAAGGGTTTCTTTTTTATATGATCTCTCGGCCAAAGCAAAAGATCATAAATCATATCTACCACAGCTTCCTCTGGCAATGAGTATGGTAATTTTGATAGTAAAACTCTTTTCTTATCAATAGAAACGTCACCCTGTTCGGTTGTGAACACATCTCTGTACAACTTATAAGCAGGGTATGGTACACTGTAAATAAGTACATTGAGTTCAAAGTCGGTACGTACAGTACGTCAGTATTTCTTTGCGAATCCCTCGCCAAAACACTGCTGCTGCAGTTGAGAATCAGCCATACATTCCTTCTGAATTTGTACTGCATCAAAAATGCTTCCATTTCTTCGGGATCCTTCTATAAACCGTCGGAGTTAACTTAGATAAGTTACCTTGTTTACGGTTATCAACAATCGAAGGTGATGATGTGACGGCGGCACCTGAGCTCGGCTCGGCAACACTATAGAATAAGTACTAGAACTCACGTATAGAATTTTCCACAGCAAAGGAATTCAAAGAAATATCTACTCTATGTCGTTAGAGATATGGTTTAATTTAGCTCGGGTCAGAACTCTGCAACTTTTCGTTTAGATACCTAGAAGTGCAATGCAAGCCAATTTCATTACTATTACACTAAACATACGATTCATGTCACAGAATTTACCACTCCGAAGCTTCCGTTTCTACGTTTCACTGCATTTCTACGTGGTTTCCGGAGTGGTCGCCGCACGCATAATAATAATGTAGGTATATTTTCGATACCTAAATGGACAGTTACCCAGGCCTGGCAACGTTCCCAAACGCGATGTCAATAAGGACTCGACAAACCTTAGGTTACTTTTGGCCTGCACTTTAGTCAGTGCAGCCAAAAGTGATGATAGCTGGTCTCCCGACATGAGCACAAGTGCAGCAGGTGGAGCTATAACCGACTTCATCGATTCATCACTAGAAGATTCGTTTACTTTACCGATTTTACCTTTCTTCGGTGCTATCTTTGCAAAACATGTGAAGGTCACGAAGTGAATTTTCAAGCCCCACATTGGGCGCCAATTTGGTAAAGTTAAGCTTCACATTAAAAAAAACTCTTGATATTTATTGTGATGCACTTGTAAAAATTGCAAGGAAAAAAATAAAAGCAACAGCACAAAAACATGACACGATAGCTACGCTATTCTTTCTTTTTTCCCTCTTGATGGCAGTACTGCAGGCACCGAATAAGAACTAGTACTCAGGTACAGAAGTCTCACGCGACAAAAAAATTCAAAGAAATATCTACTCAATGTGACTAGCGATATGGTTTAATTTAGCTCGTGTCAGAACTTAGCAACTTTTCGTTTAGATACCTAGACATCCATTGCAAGCCAATTTCATTCTTATTACTCTGAACAATCGATTCATAAAATAGAATTTGCCACTCCGGAGTAGTCGCCACGCGCATAATAATGGACGAGTAGGTTATTGTGACACAGGCCTGCTGAATGTACCGTTACAATATACTTTTAATTCTATATCCTTTCGAGTATGAAATTAATCACGAGACATTTCTTCTTGACCTCTAACATAGTCCATAGCCGCGGAAACCATGGAATGTTGGGGTGCATCTAAGAGTTAGGGCACAGAATAAGAGAGAATAACTTGTGCCATTATGTATTAAAAAATCACGTTTGTATGGGAGCCCCACCTGAATGTTTTAGGTATTCTGAAAGATTTTATTCTGTTTCTTTTATTTGGTTTTAAAGCGGTAACAGAAATACATCATCTGTGAAAATTTTAACTATCTATCACGGTTCATCAGATAAAGCCTGGTGACAAACAGTCAGACGGACAGAGGATTAATAAATAGTAACAGGGTCCCGTTTTTACCCTTTGCGTACGGAATCCTAAAATGGTGAAGTCCACTCTGGCTCATTTCTGATGCAAAAGTTGGCTATTGCCATTCAGCGCGGTAACGCTGCTAGTGTATTGGGCATCTTTGCAGTGGAAATGTTTAGGAAATATTTTTATTACGTATCTATAGTTGTATTTGGTATGCATTGTTTGTTTTTTATACCTATATACAACTTGGAAGGGGCATACCCTTAATAAGTCGAACATAGTATAAAGGATAGATCATAGATCACTATAGTCTAGAGGAATTAAAATAACAGTAAAAGAACAAAAAAGAAATATTTGGCATTGCAGTACTATTAATGCAGCCGACTGGGCAATTTGTATGAGAATGACGATTTGTTTTTTTGTTTTCTCGACTGTTATTTTAATTTTATTATGCTATAGTGATCTGGTATAGCGCGTGGTTTAATTTATTACGGGTATGTCCTATCCACTTTGTATACTTATATAATGCTACAATGTATGTTGTATATCCTCTCAAAATAAATCATATGATATTGCGTACACAGGAAATCATTATTAATAAATGTCATCACCGTGAAATGAATTCTATTTTCAATTATTCCATTTCAAATGCTCTCTTGGGAGAGCTAAGTTTAACATCATGAAGTATTTTATTTTGAATAGTTTTATTATTAGTTTAATTACCATATATTATAATGTTGTAGGTAAGAGCGGTTTTAAATACATACATACATATATACTATCACGTCTTTATCCCTAATGGGGCAGACAGAGCATTTTGGGTCTTGCGGTTCTATGCAGAGCCCAGGGTCGCAAGACCCAAAAGCCACTTTTAGCGTCATGGTGTGCGAGAAGATGAAAAAGCAATCAATACAGTGATGGGTTGCTAGCCGCATCGCCTGTTAACATGATTTGCATTTTTGCCCATTCCCTCGATCGGCTTTTACGATCTGCGTGGGAAGAGAAGCAGCTGGTACATTCTAAGTTTTTTTTATTTCTCCCAGACCAGCACAAGAGTTTTTAAATATACTTTTATAAACATACAGTTATATGACATGATAGATTATTGCTGACTTGAGATTGCAAAATTTTGAGCCCTAGGCTTTCTAGCCTAGAGGAGCTCTCATGGAGAAGCTCGGTGGCCCGGCGAAAGTGCGGATTACTAGCGCTCTCGCAAGTAAAGCGACACCGGGCGTGGTCCGCACTTAGATGGGTGACCACAAGTGGCATATCAATTATTCGAGCTCTTCCGTCCTTCAGAATGCACGTATAAGCCGTTGGTCCTGGCTCTCATCTTTGTATGGCAGTCGTCAAGCTGTGTCAGATGCCTTAAGGCAGCTTGAAAAATCTTACACCAGTGTTGGCCACTTGCACACTCGAAAAGCAAGCAAGAAAGCGTGATGGTGGTTGTAAATATGAAAAAGGGGAATTTAAACAGTATACCCTATGGACATAAGTCAAATTCCCACGCGTTGGTTAATGCATTTTAAAATCTCATGGGTGGTACTGAAGATTTAAATTTACAAGATTTCTTCCAGTCGTATCATCAGTGCCAGTTGCAACAACCATCCCCCCAGAAGTACACAACATATTGTCCAACACCAATGGCAGTAAACTATACCAAGCTGTCAACAACAGTAGAAGAATACTTGCGGGCAACGAAGCTGGGGAGAACAGACCTTATATGGTAAGCAGTGTTAATTTGGGTGTCAATTATGTCACAACAATTTTCTATGAAAATAAACTGTTTAAAAGGATTGAAAGCATCTTCAATTCCAACGCCATTCTGCATGAGATTTAGAATCCCTGATAATTTACTTATTAGTATCATCATCATCCGAGCGTATTTTCCCGGTTGCTTCAGAGCCTGGGCTCCGTTTCCTAACCAAGAAGACTTGACGAGGTTACTGGTTTTTACACAAGACGACTGCCGTCTAACCTCCGCAACCCTAAGGGTAAATCAGAACTAATCATTGGATAGTTTGATGATCAAATACTAGATGGCGTTCGGGACCCACAGTTTATACATGCCTTCCGAAACACGGAAAAAAATACTTTTTAGTATGTATAATAATATAAACCCCAATAGGTTTACCTGAAACTGCCGTCAAACAATCCCAAGTATAAGGAGTACCGGCGCTGGTTGTGCGGCGGAGTCATCGTCCACGAGGAGTACATCCTGACGTCAGCGGCTTGCATTGAAGATGCTAAGCATTTCTACGTGGTTTCTGGCACTTACAGGTAACTGCATAAATTTTTTTAACCAGGTATAAATCAATCTTTATAGGTTCAGGGGTAGTGTGGGGCCTTATATTATTGTAATATTGAGTTTCCAAAAATTGTGTCTAAAAGCCGATTATGATAATAATCATGAACATTCGCAGACATGATGAACGAGATGACCGGCATACCAACCAGTGTATAAAATATGGAGCCAAAAAAGCCATTTGGAAGTGTATTCCTAGAAGTGAGTAATTACTGTCTAATATTATGAAATTTTTTATTTCTTAATATCATAAACTATAATAAATAACAAATGGGTCAAGAAAATGTTAATATTTTCCCGGAATTCAATTCATATCATTTTGCAGTTTAGATTTCAATTTTTTATCATTCATATTTAGATAAAGCCTATGGCTTTAAGCCACCTATTATATTATTATATTATATTATCCACCTATTACATTTGTAATAAAGTTAAAGAAGTAAATACATAAATATTTTTACTAATATTGATTTTGGCTGCTAGTGGCGCTATAGTTCCGTTTCTCCTTTTTTCGTTCTTTTATGGTTATTTCTTTCTTCATAGAAGTATGATGTCATAAGTCATTGTATTCTTTAGACCCAACGCAGCTGTTCTTGGGACTATTATTGTTGTTTTTGGCAGATTACGTATTCGACGGCCACGAAAACGACAACATCAGATGGATGAACAACGACATCGCCATCGTGAAGGTAGATGAGGAATTCGACTTCACCCGTCGCGTCCGCGGCTGCGACTTCATCCCGCAACCCATCTGCTACAACAATCAGAGCAACAGATTGGAGGAGCCTGGCACTACAGGGTTCATCACCGGATGGGGCAGCACCTTGAAGTATAATGATGTACGTTGATGATGTATTTCTATCCCGATTGTCTGGCCCAAAACTAAACGCAAAAAATACTCATATGCCAAATGTGTAAAGAGATTCAAATTCAAAACAGGTAGGTTTTATGTAGTGCTATGTCTGACAACCATATGCGGCATGACAAAAATAATTAAAACATTATGGAAGGGAAAGTGGAAGCTAAGAGAGGAAAAAGAAGACTAAGCAGGTCGTTTATTATTATTATTATTTATTGTAAAACACACTAGCAGCTTAAGGCCATACCCAAATTTTCCGGGGTCCAGTGGCGCCGCCATTTAAAATAAATCATTCAAAAGGAAACGGAGAGAAAAGCTTCACGTTCTTACTTTAAATTATAAACAGCAGTTCATAAAATAGTTTTAAGGGTTATCTAGGGCTTGATCAAGACACAATTTTAAATGATATCTCCGTTTCCTTTCAAATGATTTATTTCAAATGGCGGCGCCACTGGACCCCGGAAAATTTGGGTATGGCCTTAATAAGCTAATGCGTGATGATGATGTCGTTCATGGATAAAGTAAAAGAAAATTCAAAAGTCGTGTCGTACAAGCCTCCCTGTACGACTTTTGAATTTGAAGCATTTAGCGGAAAATAGAGAGACATAATAAATACTCCACCGAAAGAACCTAGTTTTTAATTCATCCATAATGATGATGATTGTGCCATATCATTCTCTAGCTTATCAACTCTTTCCCCATGTCTCCGGTTTGGAGTACTCCTGACCCATAGCTTTTATAAAAACAATTCTAGGTCTATTTTCTGACCTATCTTCTGACGTTTCAATGATCCTTAGAGTCAGTGATCGATCTCTTGTTTGACACCTTATCATCCAACAATTTCTCATGAGATCGTGCAGTCATATTGAAACAAATATAGCTAACAGGTGTTTTCTAACGTCAACAACAACAAAAAATGGATAGTCCAAAGATATTGTCGTGTTCTATGGCACCTGAGTATTAAATGGTGGTCCGGTCACAGAGTATCACACCCATAACCCTATTGTTATAAAACTTTCCACGAGTTAAAAGGTTAAGTAGGTTATTTACTTTCCACTTTCTCCATTCTTAGATGACCACACAAAGGCAAGACCTGATGGAGACCAGCGTGCAGATAATTGCCAAGAACCGCTGCAAGAAGCGCTGGGGCAAACGTTACTACAACATCATCGAGAATTACATGATTTGCAGTATGGATCTGGTGCCGCAAATGTCTGAGATTTGCCAGGTCAGGAGCTTGGATTAAACATATTATTTTTCTATGTTGGTAGTGACGCAAATAAGAAAGGTAGATAAATTGTTTATTTGTCACTACCGAGACACACACAAAAATTGAAGTATACATACATGAAAATAAAAACTTAGAATATTTCAGTTGCTTATCTTCTCGTGCAGATCGTAAAAGCCGAACCAGGGAATGGGCGGAAATGCGAATCATTTAAATAGGCAATGTAGTTAGCAACCTTCTTTTATTGCTTTTTATTATTATTGTTATATCTTTGTAAGATTTGGGCATTTTTCCGAGAGAACACTGTTTTTACTTTTTTTTTTGGCTATTCCCAAATGCTTCTAGCAAATTCTTCACTTATATTATATTCTTTAGCAACTTGGGGTGACAGTCAACATGCATATCATCTTTGCAGAAACAAAATTGATACTTATAATACACCCTAAGCTCTGAAACAGCTAGCATAGCTAAAGATGCAATCGATTTTGGCAAATGTAATTTTATTTTCCTATTTGTTTAAATATGAATAAAAGTAACGTAAACTTTGGTTACAATCGCACTAATAAACACAAATTTTTAGGAAAAATATGTAGACTGCACTGACATTACTTATTCGAACGAGGATGATGAAGATGACGCTGTAAGAAGGGTCCTAGCTCCAAGCGAGCTGATGTTACACTCAGCGTATCACAACGAGAGTGGTAGAAGACAAGGCAATGTTAGATACGGCAGCGGAGGGTTCTGCGAGGTAAAGTTAAATCTAATCTATTTAAATAAAAATGAATGTTGCTAAGCGCAAAATTCGAGAACGGCTAAACTGATTTGGCTGATATATTTTTTTGTACGTTCCTTAAGTCCACGGAAGGTTTTAATAAAAAGAAGAAAAAAACGAGAACGGGAACGTGTGAGGGAATGGGAAAGAGAACGGGGAGAGGGAGCAAGAAAGGATATTGGCGAAACAAAGTTCGTCGGATCAGCTAGATAAAAGTTCGTTAAGGCTGTTTGTTCCGCTTTCTAGCAAAAACGGCTGAACAGATTAGAACAGAGTATTACCTGGACACAAACAATATTTTTACTGCGGAAAAACGTGAGGTTCCTACGGGATTGTCAAAAAATTTAAAAAGCGGGCATCAGCTGGTGATCGGTAATTTTCAAACTTAGTAGTAGATTTACTTAATAAATTACAACCGGGTTATTTATGGATACGTGCATACATATGAGACCTCTCCAAGCCAGACGGGTTGGAGAGGTCTCATATGTATGCAGTGTAGGCCAAATCCTCTATCTACTCTGACCAAATATGGATTTAGTAGTACAGAGAGGGTCGTGCTCTTGCAGTGGAAATTAAAAAGACCGAATGATGATGATGATGATGACGTGCACACGTAGATTATAAATGTATAAAAAGTCCGGGTTTTATAAAAATTAAATAAATTCCAGAACGATCACGGAGGCCCTCTGATCGTGGGTGAGGGAACGAACGGCGTG
Organism: Acrobasis consociella; assembly: GCA_963555685.1. Lineage (NCBI taxonomy): Eukaryota > Metazoa > Arthropoda > Insecta > Lepidoptera > Pyralidae > Acrobasis > Acrobasis consociella. The sequence continues at coordinate 8,884,198 of OY743127.1, forward strand.
GTCGTCGGCATCATATCAGCCTGCCTTGTGAGAGAGAGAACCAACATATGCCACGGGCCCTTCCTGTACACCAGCGTCTACAAGAACAGAGTTCTTATCAACTGTGCTATTTATAAGAATGTGCCGTATGTTTCAACTTTTCAATTTACTTTTTTTACGCTCCACGTAGGTACTTTTCTTTCTAATAAATTAATTTTTTGAAGCCTAGGGTCCACTTTTCAGCTTCTTGTTTACGTGGATTCAAACGCTGCATTCTTTTCACATGCATGCAATTGTTGTTCACATGGAGTCACTTCGCATGGTCTCAAGGATCCTTGATTGTAATTTACTGTGCATATTAGCATTAATTAGGAGTGCCTTGGTCTGGTGGAGACGCCGGCATGGCTAGAATTAAATTTGTTTCCTGACATAACCACACCAGCGTAGATAACTCTACACTCCATGTACTTATCAAATTCATCATATTTATCATTTTTCTTCAATGCTGGTCTGGGAGAAAAGAAAAACTTAGAATACAAGTCGATCGAGGGAATGGGCAAAAATGCAAACCATGTTAATAGGCGATGCGGCTAGCAGCCCATCACTGTTTTGATTTATATTTAAATCTTCTTGCCTAGCATCACGATAAAAGTGGTCTTTGAGTCTTGCAGCCTTGGGCTCTGTCTGCTTAGAGTTGCAAGACCCAAAGTGCTCTGTCTGCCTCATTAAGGATATCGACGTGATAGAATGTATGTATGTATATTCTCAGGTCCAGAGTTTTTCACCATTATAAGTGTTTGTTACTCCCAGTTTTTGTTACCTAATTATTTTCTATATTTTTACAAGCTTTTATTTAGTTTCACCTCTTCCGTTGTCTGTCTATAATCAAATCTTGCAAGTTATAGCAGTCCCGTCGTTTCCGAGCTGCAGTTTTGCATGCATAGATATATCGCGTAACAATGCAATATTATGATATATGAAATAGAGCTAATCTGATGCTGGAGCCGGAAGGTGCCTATAGAAACTCTGTTATAGAACTACACAACCCCTTTAAGTTTTAAGTTTATTGATTTAGATAAAAGCTTGTTTTAAAAATAAAATATTTTTTTATACCCAAAGGGTAAAAACGGGACTCTATTACTATGTTAATGAAAGCTGAGATCAGAGCAATATGTTTATTTTACAATCACAATCCATACTCAGACCAGATATATTTTGGCAGAAATGACTGCAACAAGCTGTTCCGAGCCAGTGAAACGCACATTGAAGTTGAAATGAGTTGGGCGGACCATCCTGATGGGTAATGTTCATTGATTATTACATATTGATCATATTGTAATTGGTAAGTATACTAAACACTCACAGGCTGGATGCAGACCGCTTCGAGTTTTGGAAATCCCTGAGGAATATCCAACTTAGGACAGACTCCTTACGGCGGAAATGATGATGATAATGAAACAAAAAAGAGTTAATGATTTCAACGCTCTCGTATTTTCAAAGTTCGGGTTTAATACTATATCTGCCTATTTTAAAACTAGAAATAGTTGTTTAAGTTCTTATTTATACTTATTACTAATTAAATCGAATATTTATTGAGAAAAAAGAAATAACAACAAGAAAACTTAACTAAACTAAACTAGCTATAAAATAAACTTATACTAAATTATGCTAAATTAAAAAATCTCATCTTGTCCATGCGGCATGGTTGCAAGAACGCTGGCTGCCTTTCCTCGCTGGATAGCAATGCTGATTTGTTGAGCGAAAAAACAGCCAGCCCTCTTGTCACCTGCAGCGGCTATCAGTCGCGGGAAGATCTCCTTAAAAAGGCCCCATGGTCCAAATGTTTCAACACCAAACGGCACAAATATATAATCTCCACAGAGAGATGAATATTTGCGCCGCTTGGCAGCCTCAGCACCTTCAGCAGCCGTCCCGGCCCTCGTGGCTGACTCCCTGAGATGGGAAGGCGCCAGTGTGTCCACACATGTTGCGTCGCACACTAGAGCTCTTCCGCGTTCCCAGGGAATCAGCGACATCCCATCTGGCCTCTTGCCATCATTTCGTGATACACCCCGGGGTTCCAGGGTGCAGGGAACGTTTATGGTAGCAAGAGCCCTTTTGATGATGTCATTTAAAGAGCCGTGGCGAGAAAGTCTACCTGCGCTAAGGTGACATTATAGGCCATGGAGCCCAGACCGATCGACGTCACTGCCGCATGGACAACGATGGGGCGAACATACCGGCGTTCCTAGGCGGAGACCAACTGCCGTACGGAAACTATTATTGTCCAGCAGTGTACCGATGTTGAGGGATGGAATAGCATGCAGCCAGTGGCTAGACTCATTGGAAGAGACTGCTAGAAGCCGAGCGCGATCGATGTCACTGTGGAAATTTTGAGCCAAATCTTTGAAAGTTCTCTCCACTGAAGGGGTATCTCAGCGTTTTTGTTGGTTTAATTCCACTGGAATATCTTCTTCAGGGCAGAGAACTGACCAGGTTTCCTTTGCCTCAGCTACAGGTCAATTGTGACATCGTCTTTTTTTAAGATTCCTTTGCATAGTTCTAAGACACTGTGAGCAGAGGAAAGGAAAGCTGGAAGGGCAACACTAGAAATTTTTCTAATGCCTATGCCACCGTTTTTTATTGGTAGAGTTAATTGGTTCCAAGAGTTATCGTAAAAATGTAAATTTAGAATTTTTTCAACGGCGGCATAAAGGCAAGCATCTAATTTGTTTATTATTTCCGAATGTTTCCAGATTGGACTAGAACGGAGGAGATAGGTAAATTTGGGGAAAAGAAGGCAGTATTTGAGAATGGTATATGCTATGTGGGAATTAAGAATATCCAATCTGGAGGTTGTAAAAGTAAAGTTATCTAATTTCTTTTCTAAAAGGGTTTCAATACTATCGTCAAACAGTGGTGCGCCAAGGAGAAGTAAAGAATCTTTGGATGTCAAAGTTATGTCAGAGGATTTATCAATAAATTTGTCCAGAATATATTTTTTTGTTGTTTCCGAAAGGTTCTCGTCAATATATAACTCACACTTTTGAAAATTCAGTGCTAAGCCAATACTTTTAAATTTTTCAATGATAGTCATGAAATCAGTGTAAACTGAGTCTTTACTTCCCCCAAACGTCCCATCATCAAGAAACCACACGTTTAATTTTAAAAGAAGAGATGATAGGATGAATACCTAGGCTAAAAAGCGCCGGCCCTAGAGGATCACCTTATTGCACCCCAGTTGAAGAAAGAATTGTGTTTTTTTCGTACAGTAATTTGGAAGGGGTAGCGTAGCACTGATTGACGAAAGGGAAAAGGCCTGGGAAGTAAGTAGAAACTTCTTGCAACAAAGCTTTCCTATTAATCGAATTAAAAGCATTCTTCACATCGACCTTAAGCAGCACCTCTCCATCGTTGTTTTTCAAAAAAGTGCGTACGGAGTGAACTGCCGCTTCGCAACCGCCCCTGCTGCCAAAACCTAATTGAATTGGTTGAAATTTGTTTCTTAAGGTTGAGGCTATGTGCGTGCAGGCTAATTTTGCTGCTAATCGATGAAGGGTGCACCCGATGGCTATCGGCCGCACACCAACGTCCTTTTTCTTAAAAGCACATAGCCTCGCACCAAAAAGGAATTCAGAAAAACTATCCAGTGTTATGCCAGATAAAAGAAAACTGCAAAATTTTGTAATTTCCCCCAAGAGCTCCTTTCCAGCATCACCAGCGGACACACTCACAAAATCTTTAAGATGTTGGGGGGTAAGTCCGTCGATGCCGCCGGAAGAACCATTAGGAAAAGACAAAATGGCCGAAAGAGTGTTTTCATTTTGAATTTGGATAGGATTTGGCGTAACATTTTGAGTTGGTAAAGGGTCGCCTGAGATCGGTGAAGGATGCTTTTGTAATAGGCTAGCCAGAGTCTCTTTAGTAGGCAGAGCGAGGGTGTCATCTGAAAAAAGAATACGCGCTGCATTTCTCAGATCTCCATCCATTACTTTATTTTCGACGATTTTTTAAAGATTATATTTATGTTTGTCATGCTGTATTACATTTGATAAGTTCGCAATAACTATCGGATTAATGGAATTGGATTTTAGTGACTTAGTTAAGGAAGAAGTTGAGTTTTCTTCATGAAGATAACGGTAAACGAAGGTAAATAAATTATGCCAATCTTGTAAAGTATTATTTAAACCTTTTTGTAAGGTAGTGGAGAGAGATCTGGCTAGCGCCACCCTCGCGCCCCTTGGGATTCTTTTGACCACTGGTCTGCATTTGTGTAGCTGAGTTATAATATTTTCAAAAGGAAATGGGTTTGATGTGAACGTATTTTGCGACTGATGAACATTGAAAGGTAGGGTAGGTTGTGATGCACTTACTGGATTGTTTTTATGGCAGCGGGATATATGAATATTTAGTCCTCGTTGTCTTTAAAATTTTCCATCGTTACACTGCTGACAAAGGAGGAACGCCGCCGGTTGCGACATAAAAAAATACAAGATTAATTAATAAGTAGAAAAATATAGGGCTGATACATCAAACATTCACATAACACAAGTAGGGAGTTCATTGAAGTTCAAAATCTTCAGGAGTTACTAGTACTTCTGTTTTCATACTTTCTTGCATTTTAAGTTAGAACTGATTTGACGAGGAATAAAAATTAGGCTTGGTTGTAAGGTAAATCATAAAGGTAAAAGGGAAACCAAAAAGCGAGTAGCACGTTTCATGGTCGCATTGTCGCGCTTCTCACATGTATTTTCATGCTTCGTATGCAGACGGGACCTGATTTACGAGTAAAACAACTATATTCTCAAAAGCTTTCCAGCGACACAGATTGGTTATTGTACTTGCAGGTCCCACTTGTCGTTTCAAGCGATTGGTTGTCTTGCAGTTATAATGGCCAAGATTGTTTATTGCGAAAATAAAAAATCACTTTGAATTTACTTGAATTTAAGATTTACTATAAATAAAAATTATATTTTTCTCACAGAAAATATTTGACACCGTCAAAGTCACTTTTTTTATGTTGAATAAGGGAGTAGTTATACCTAGCGTTGCTAGCGCAGCGCTACGAGCGCGACAGCTGTCAAATCGATGAATTTGTATGAAAATGTATGGAACGGATTATACCTCGCGCTTCGAGCGCTATAGCGCTCGGAGCGCTCTCCTAGCGCTCTCCTCCTAAAATCAACGCTAGGTATAACTACTCCCTAACATAGTTTGTGAATATAATTGTTTTTTTGTTGTAACGGAGACATGAGTTGTTGCCATTGAAAGTTTTGTTCAGAACGTGAGATATGTGGTAGACATAGGTGTAGGCCAAATCTTCTGGCTGCTCTGACCAAATATGGTTTTGGTAGCACATAGAGGGTCGTCCCCCTGCAGTGGAGACTAAAAAAGACCAGCCGATGATGATGAGACATAAAAAGCACTAAATGTATCTAAATTGCATAGCACTGAAATCGAAGATATTTCTTTTTCGTTAACCTTTTTTCTCGACCTGCATCAAGAACGATGGAATATTAGTAGGTAGAAGATTTTGATTTAATTTTTAATATCAAAGAATGTATTCTCCAAATCTCCAGGCCCGCGAAAAATGAAATAAAGAAAATGAGACGACAAGAAGAACTGGTGAAAAAATCCCTGAACGAGACTCTAATCCTGCGGGAGACGCCAGACAAGGTGGAGCAGCATGAAGGCGTGGTAGTGAGGGCAGCAGTTAGTCAGACTAACATGACTGCAACTGTGGCACCAACTTCAACTGTAGCGCCAACTTCAACATCAGCTTCTACAGTGGCATCAACTACTACGGTGGCATTAACTTCTACAGTAGCATCAAATTCATAATCGGCACCGCTTACACAGTAGCAGTACTGCAGCTTGATTTGTGAATAAACTTTATCATAAAAACAGTAGTTTCATGTTTGGTGCGTTGTTAGTTTGAATGAAAAATACTTTTACAATAGTATCATGTAGTATAACGACCTCTGTGGCCTAGTGGTCATCATGCCACGCTGTCACACCGGAGGTCCCGGGTTCGGGAGTAAAATAATCTTTTTCAGATTGACCTGGGTCTTGGATGTTTATCTATATATGTATTTATCATAACCTAGTACGTTGCATCAAACTTAGATTCGCGTGATTATTATTCGCGTTTCACAATACAGTTCCCTAGGTAACACCTAGATGGCGCTATCCAAAGTTAAAAAGCGCTATGGTTTCGTTTGCTATATAATCGCGGTCAAATTTATTAATATTTAATAAACTACTGAACCAATGTTGATGTCCTACGAACTTGAAAATTCTATTGATATTTCCTACATGCCTACAATTTTTTTATTAAAATCAAACCATCGGTTCGGCATACAAATAATGTGTTTTCGCCACGACTCGATTTAGAGTTGGGGGCAAAATAAAATCAGTTTTCATCAATCAAGAGTTAGTATCCTATAACACAAGCACACATATACACAACTGTAACATGATTGACTAACTCTGAATAAAATTTAAATTAATTTTAAGACAGTGACACGATAACAATGAAATTAGTATCACTCATACTCTGTGCATACGAAGAAGAAAATCATTTGTAGGTCTTAAGCGCGCACTGATGACTTTTGTCGCCGTTACAGTATATTTCTTTTTTTTTACTGAAGAAGACAAGACAGACATAATGCCACGTGACAAAAAATCACCAGTGCGCGCCTATCCTTAGTCGCTGGACCATGAAGTTACTTCATGCATTGGACTTTGTGGTAAAAATAAGACAGTCCTAATGGCATTAAATCCTACTAGCTTGTAATATATTTAGTTACCTTCACGGTTACGTGCAATACGCTATTTTCCAACAAGTCAAATCAGATACTTTTTTCTAAACGTCAAAACAAACAGTTTCTATGGGATTTTGTATGAAATACAGGCAGATGACGTCATAGATTTTTGGAGTCAAATAGCGCTCTTATAATCAGTTTTTCTGCAATAATAAATTTAAAATCACGTTAAAATCGATATGTTCAAAGTCAAGTGACATTATTTTGCGACGTTTTATTTTGTTATCAGTACAAAATAATTTATTTTTGACTTAGGAAAATACCCAATTATCGTTTACAATATAATATGACACTTTTTTCTTTGGTGAATTTAATTAGGTGGAGATAGGAATTTTTTGGGGTTCGTGGACTATGAAAAAGCGATCGAAAGATGGACCGTGCTTCAGTCTCTCCAGTAATTCCGGTGTGACAGTGGGCGGGACAAATAGTGCGGCGAACCGATGGCCGATTGGGCAAAAATGTTCTCGAATGGCGACTACGTACTAGCAAGCGAAGCGTAGGACACCCACCCACAAGGTAGCTGGAATGTGCTGGATGCAAGCCGCTCTAGATCGTTCATTTTCGAAATCCTTGGGAGAGGTCTATGTTCAGCAGTGACTGTGGACGTTATGCGGCTGAAATGATGATAATGATGAGGAATTTTTTGTTTTATTTTTCATGTGTAATTATTTAGTGCGGAACAATTCTGAGTATTTACTGTGTTTTGTAAACAAGTATTGTCGATTTTGTTTCTTTGATTATCAAGTTGTTTATGTTTTATTTGTTTTATTAGTAGATACTTTCTTTTCAATTGCATAATTGGTATAAAGTTTAGCTATCTATCCTCTATTTACTTGGTAGATACCAGCTGGAAATCAGCTCTGTGGCTCCTCATCATCATCATCATCAGGCCATTTTGTCTCCCCTGCAGGAGCACAAACCTCTCTGTATACCAGAGCCATACTTGACGAGAGCTGACAGAGGACTTGGCCTACACTCTCCTCGCTGGCCAGACGGGTTGGAGAGATCTCATTGATGTTAATAAGCTACACCGCACAAAACTGAGCTGGCCGCCTTTTTGGCATAAGTCTAGTATGTTACTCAGTTGTATTTTAGCGAATGTTAACGCCGAATCTGGGGGCACGGGAGTGCCTTCGCCAAGACGAGCCAAGCAGAGCGCAAGGGCACTACCTACTTTTTCTCTAAAAGTTTCGTCGTTTTTTTCTCTTATAACTTTGGTTTGGATGATGCTAAATAGTAAAAAAATTCAAGATTAATATTTTCTTTTAATCTTTCTTACTTTTCTTTTTCTTTGGAGGGCCTAGAAAGGCTTTTGTCTATTACTTAGCAGAAGGATAGATCATTTGACTATTTAAAGAGTTTCTATATGTATCATGTAATTCTCAATGATGATAACATCTTTGAGACTAGAAACATAAAGCTAATCACTGGTCATCAGAAAAGAAGAACACTAATAATAAATATCTCAAACTACTTTATTAGTAACAATTACACAGTTTTTTCAGTAACGTTTGCTACTGTGGTCGGTGTAGTTTCGTTCACGCCCCGGAGTATGAACCCACTGCCCGAGAATACCTTGTCCCCGGCGCCTTCCGCTGGGGCATCCTGGGCTCTTTGGACGATTTGTGCAACCGGGGCTGGCTGGTTTGGGTCTAGTTCATTCTTTGCTGGCCTGAGAAGTGAAATTTAGTCAAAATAACATTTAAGACTACTTACAATTTAGACGAGTTGCTACTTAAACAAGTTTCGAGTAGCGTTAAGACGAGTTTCCACATAGACAATTTGTATTTAAGACCATACGAGACTAACTCAAACAGAAAAGATAAAATCGCAAATTTTTTGTTGCAATCTTGGATCAGTATCAAAAAATAGTTTTTCTTTTTCTTACTTGCCGGCTTGAACTCTTTTTAAACTCCGAAAAAAAAGAGGGGTGTTATAAGTTTGACGTTAGTGTTTGTCTGTCTGTCTGTGTCATCGTAGCGCTCGAACGGATGGACCAATTTCGGTGCTGTTTTTTCGAGAAACCATCTTCCTTTGCCGGGGATTTTTAGCCTGAAAACCGATTCAGTCGCCTAAAATGTATTGGGTGATAACGCTTCGAATTTTGTAATTTACCTGACAAATAAAAGATGGCGCTACGATATTAATATATTATGTAGTTCCGCCACTCATCACTAGATGGTGCCGTCGGCGGTTTTTTAATTTGCCTTTAGCAAATAAACTTGTTCTTTCTTGTCGACTTAAGAATAAAAACTTGGAAAACTATTATAATTACTACTTTCAATTAGCTATGCCAGAAGGTGATGTATTGTAAGCGTCAAATGAATTAAAGTATGACTCGAAATTAGGTAGCGGACTCTAGGTATACGTATACCCGCAATTTATTGTACCTGAATAGGTAAAATATTAGAAAATTTTTGATGGCACAAAATGGAACCAAACCGCTACAAGCTGATAATTTTTTTAAATTGCCTAAATGAATTTTCTAAACAAATCTCAACGCCATAAAAAAGCTAAAAGAGGATATAAAGCAAAGTAAGTTTACCCATCTGGATGGTTTTTCCATGAGAGGACTTTTTCTTCATGTGTCACACCAGATCTGAACTGACGTCGACATTTCGGCCTGAAAAAAGTTTAGTTATGTATTTCTTGAATTTTTGGGAATTGGGAGAAATATTTTTATTCCTTCCAAGTATATTTTGTGTGAAGCCAAGGCATAAAACTAATTTAATGATAAAATTAAATACGAGGACGTACTCGACATCTTTGTAGATGGCGCAAGAGATGAATTGACGGTTTTTGTAGATGCTGGTGTACAGGAAAGGTCCGTAGCATTTGTTCGACCTTTCCTTGACGAGGCAGGCTGAGATGATGCCGATGACGATGGAGTTGACACCTTCTCCGTAGACCAGCGGGCCTCCGTGATCATTCTGACGAAAAAAAGCAATATATAAATGACATGTTAGCCACTAGCTGACTCTCCTACTTCAATAACCTGTTTACTTCATGCTAATAATAACTGTGTCTCACGGTAGTTTGATTTTATTAAATATATCATTGCTGTAAAGTGATAAAAATGCTGGTAACTAAGACTAATCTCAATATTTATAAAAAAAGTCTGAATTGATCAGGAGCACTGATTTATTTTGTCAAATTTATTAAAAGTCTGCATTCCACTCTCAAAAATGTGCATGGCCATTGTATTACTTTTGTGTCTGGTATTGGCGGTTTTTTCACTTTATGAATAAACTTACCTACATATCTATTTACTTCTATATCCCATAACAAACATTCATGCACACATTTGTCTCGATTATTTGTTTGTTACTTTATTGGAAATTATCGATGTTTCTTTACAGAAGTTTGTGTCTACCTAACTTTTCTTGTTGAAGTTCTGGTCTGTTCTTAAAATATATGGTTTATGTCATCTATTTCTTCTATTAAAGCATAGGTATATGCAACACACTACATTTAAAGGTTATATAAGTATCTACTACAGTTTTGACAAAAAAGTTAAAAAAAAAACTACTTACTTCACAAAATCCACCATCAGTAAGCGAAGTAAACCTTCTAGAACTAACTGTTGTGTTACTCTGTTTTTTATCGTCATAGGCGGAGTGTATCACCAGGTTTGTTGGTATTTTCTCTGATCTTCTCATGTCTTCTTCATCTGAGTAATTGATGTCTTGACAATCCACATACTTCTCCTGTAAAAATGAATATTTTTGATATTAGAAAATATATCATTTAGAAAATTTGATTTTTATCTAAAACTAAAATTAATGTCCGTAAGCCATACAAACTTATTTTTAAGACAGTGCTGGCTTATTTAAATTCAATTCGATGACAAATAGAATAAAAAGTTGCTTGACATAAAACTCCATAAAAATGTAGTTGTAGCACGAGACGTACCTAATCATAAACAGCTGTTTAACTAGTCGCTTTTACTACATCCTCAAGAAGAAATGCAGTGAATTCTAAATCAAAATCACAGTGTATAAAGGTTTATCAATGTAGTCTTACAGATATAAGAGTGTCTATTCATTTTTAACTATTTAGCCCGGGTCCAATTGCCCCTAATTTTATACAAATTACATATCAACTAACGTTGTTTTTTCAATTCGGTCTTTGGTTTATAAATGTAGTCTTACAGATTTATGAGTATCTATTGATTTTTAACTATCTCGTTGGGGACCAAATGCCCCTGATTTATTACAAGTTACATATGAACGATTGTTGTTTGCAATTTGGTCTTTGATTTCATGTACATACATTACAGATCTCAGACATGGACTGTCCAATATCCTTGGTGCAGATCATGTAGTTCTCAATGATGTTGTGGTAGCGGGAGCCCCAGCGCCGCTTGCACCTGTTCTTGGCGATGATTTCCACGTGGGCTTCCAGAAGGTTCTGCTGGTTCTCTTTCCTTCGGTTGACCCACTAAAAACATAAAAAAAACCGGCCATATGTGAGACGGACTCGCGCACGAACAGTTCCGTACTATCTATAAAAAGTCACATTTTGTGTATGGGATGGGAAACCTACTGAAATATTTATTTTATTCTGTTTTTAGTGTTTTTTGTTATAGCGGCAACAGAAATACGTCGTTTCACACTTGTCAAGACGGCCTCGAGTTTCACAATTTGTATATATATATATATTAAAAGTCTCGCAAAAGATGTTTTCGAACGAATTAGCTTTAGAGTTGAGATTTACTAAAAGGGTATCTACCAAGCGAATGTTTGTGAAAATGTGGGTCGGGGACGTCCTCGTCTGCGACTAGATTATTAGTAACCGTAACCGGCGGGCTCGCATGGAGAGAGTAATCAGTATAGATGAAGCGAAGGAGCCTAGGTCTGTCAGGATGCAAGTGGAGGTCCATATTATTATTGTCTCCTCTATAAGAAAGAAAAAGGCGCCATGGTGTATGTATGTTTCGAAACTTACGTCGTTATACCTCGAAGTGGTACCCCATCCGGCAATAGTCACAACTGTCCCAGGGTTCTCCAGGGTTTGACTCTGGTTGTTATAGCAGATAGGTTTGGGGATAAAGTCGCAGCCTTTGATTCTCCGGGTGAAATCGAAGCCGTCCTCAATCTTGACAACGGCAATGTCGTTGTTCATCCACCTGATGTTGTCATTCTCGTGGCCGTCGAATACGTAATCTGATAAAAGAGACATTGGCTGGGTAGGAAAATAATTAAAGCCTATGATGAACCATCACTTATTATGGAAGTTAGTTAGTTAAAATCTTTATTGCACCAAAACATGAAGTAACAGAGTAGATACATAAAACAGATGTCAAAAGGCGCCTTATCGTAACTGCAATCTCTTCCAGGCAACCGAGGTACTTGGAGATGTTTGACGAAAACAGGTGAGGTGCAAAGTTATAGGCAAGTAAGAAGAAAAATAATACAATAATGTAGATACAATAATAACTGTATTATTAGCAGAATTAAATGGAAATGAAAATATAGATAATTTTTAGTAGTTTAAATAAGAAAAATATTATAATAATTAAAAAAAATTCTTTATTAAAAATTATTTAAATCTATTATAATTTTGAATGAGAAATATATTTTTTGTACTTACTTTTAGGGACGCACTTCCAGATGGCTTTCTTGGCACCATTCTTAATGCAAGGATTCGTGTGTCTGTCATCTTCATCACCGTATCTAAAAAATGGCAAATATAATTTATATAAACGGCACTTAACAATAACCGTATTCTTTGTTGGGATAATGTTTCTAAGGAGTTTCAAGCGTGATATTTTGAATACCAAAAATATCAAGATTAACTCTAAGTAACAAATAAAAGGACCAAATTTTAATGTAGGTTATATTAGATCCAGGTTTCACAACAAACTATCCCAGATGCTTTCATTGATGTTTTGATTCAGATCACCATCATCGGGTCATTAGTCTCTACTGCAGAAGCACACCCTTTTTGCACTTCCAGAGCCATACTTGGCCAGCAGCCAGAGGATTTGGCTTGCACTGTCCACGCTGGCCAGACGGATAGGAGAGTCCTCATTGATGTTTAAAAACTTTGTTTAGCTTGTTTTTCCTAAGTCGCCTTCTACGACATCTACGGAAAGACGTGGGAGTTGTCCTATTCTACTCTGCCAGATACCACACAGCAAATCTTTTTGATTCAGATCTCACAGTCTTTATACCGGCTTTTTCTTCCCCAAGTAACTAATCCACGTGTTGATTAGTCCTTCTTGTGAATGCAGTTGTTGCCCAAAAGGTTTGTGCTTAGGATTAGTTGCCTCTTACGACATCCAAAGAAAGAGTTCTTAGGCATTACTTAATACAAGTTTTTTTCTTCATACCTACCTATAATAAATGCGAAACTTTGGGTGCCTGGATCTGTGAATGTTTATTCCGCCTACATGCCAAAACGGCAAAATGGATTGGAATGAAATTTGGCATGTAGATCGCTTATTACCTGGATCATCATGCGTAAAACTCTCTATCCCGGGAAAATGTGAGGTTCCCATGGGTATGTCAAAAATATGAACACGTGGCAACGCCATAATAATACTATATATACTTCAGTCTTTTTGAAAAATTAAGAATCTATTTACATGTAATTGCATTTAACACCTAATGATCGTAAACCTATCGGCAGCCTATGCCCAGCAGTGGGTTGATGTGATCTGAATATGATGATGACGATGATGATTATTAACAACTGCTATAGTATATCTTTGCTACCCAGAAGCTTTATACGTGTTTCCTCAAATGCTTGGTTGGCTGGAAGAAATCTCTCACGGGGATAAGTCCGCCGTTTGGGATTTTTATTTTGTAATGCATCTGTTTTTTAATTTCTTTTTATTTAAATACTAACTACTAACTGCTCTGCACTACCCCGCAGTGTTATCCGCGCCTAAAGTAGCTATTGTGTTAATCCAGGGTGTTAGTTTATCCAGTGCATACCAAATTTTAGGAAAATTGGTCCAGCCGTTTACGTGTGAAGAAGTAACAAACATACACACACAATCACAAACTTTAACCTTTATAACATTAGTGTGATGCATATGCACTTTTTTGTTGTTTAAATATGCATAAAGATTTCAAATAAACAAATAAACTAACTTGTAAGTTCCGGAAACGATGTAGAAATGTTCAGCGTCCTCTATACAGGCGGCGGAAGTGAGGATGTACTCCTCGTGTATGATCACTCCCCCACAGAGCCACGTCCGATAGTTCGGCTGCTTCTTATTGCTTCTCGGTAGTTTCAGATGTACCTGGTAGCAGACAGTAGAACTTATAGTTAGACAGGCGTCTCCAGGACGAGTGTTAGCATTAGCAGCAGCGGACCGTCAAATGGCTACTCCTAAAACTTGCCCTTTTGTTTTTTCGTGTGTGTAAGTGGCCAATGCTGGTGTCAGATTTTTCAGGCTGCCTGAATGCATCTGACATAGTTTGACAACTGCCATACAATGATGACAGCCGGGACCAACGACTTATACGTGCCTTCCAAAGCACGGAGGAGTTTTACTTGCGAAAGCGCACTCCCCCTGGCTACCGAGCTCCTTTGAAAACTTGCCCTAAAGATTATTATGTCATAGAAACCTAGTCTTTTCGACTAAGTCGAATAAGACGTGAGTTTTAACCTTTTTAATACTTAGATACAATCCGTTCTATTATAAAAACAGGACTAACTTTGTTACTAGGTTTAAACCATTATCCACCCAAATCAAGTTGACATTGTCAGATAAGTGAGTTTCACTTTACTAAAGGTCAACTTGATCAGGATGGTTATTGGTTTAAATCTAGAAATAAACTCAATCCTCGTTTTATAATAAAACGGAATGAATTCATCTCATATTATAAAAATTTTTGAGCAATAAAGACTATGCTTATCAACATTGTATTACCATGTAAGGTCTGTTGTCTGTAACCTCTTGTCCATTTATAATTCTTCTAGTCTCATTCAGCATTTTCTCTACGTGTGCTGGCATCTGCGTTGCTACTTCTATTGCTTCTATACCTAAAAACAAAACAAAAAATGGAAAAAAATATCGTTAAACTGATTGAAATTGGTAAACTGTTGTAAAAATACTTAAACTTTTGGTACCTGGCTTAGAAATACGATATTTTTATTCTTTGAATTCAAGTTGTCGAGGTATATCTAATGTACAGCATTTTACAAGCATGATGTCATAGGTATACAAATGTGTAGGCGTTGAAAACACGACATAAAAATTTCCTTTCTTACTACTTACTACCTTAGTCTATGTAAGAAAAGTAAAATAGTTTAAAATTAGATACCCCAGTTCGCATTTACCCATTTTAACTTAATCCAAATTAGGTACCTAATATTAACAGTAAACGAAGCAAATTATCATAATAATATAAAAAGTTACCTATAAGACATATTAAAGGCGCACAAAAGTATAAAACCCACATCTTGATAACTTAAATTTTCTAACCGGAAGACTTAACAATCAAAAGCAATAACATTTGAAGGCAAACAACAATTTCACGGTTGGTCAATACTAATTTGACACGTGAATTAATATCGAAGAATAATGGAAATGTTTTGAAGACGCGCGATATTTTACGAGTACGCTGACAGGAAATGGCTAATAAATGTTTTGGGATTGATATTGTTGCGTATTTAATTAATGACGGTTTTGCAAGTTAAGTTACACCGGACGTGGTCCGCTCTTGGATGGGTGACCCCAATTGGCATAAACATTTCTCGAACTTCTTCGTACTTTGGGAGGCACGTAAAGCCGTTAGCCCAATTGTCATCATTGTATGGCAGTCGTCAAGCTAAGTGATGCCTTTAGGCATCTTGAAAAATCTGACACTAGTGTTGGCCACTTACACACTCAAAAAAAACAATAGCTGCCGTCACCATCCTGAAAACACAAAAGCCCCGGTACTATGTCCACCCAATTCACAACCAATGACCAAATAATGGATGCAGTAGAGCCTAAGCTTTCGATCGGTCGTTTGTTTGTTTGTCTTTTTGGAAATCCTTGAGGGAAGCCTATGTCCAGCAGTGGACTTCCTGTCGCTGATATGATGATCATGATGACTGAATTCTTGACATGCCAGTAAAATCTTCAAGTCTCAGCATATTCCCATAGTTTCAAGTAATGTCTTATGTTGTCTATACATTTTATATATTTAAACTACTCGTATTATTCTTAATTAAAAACAAAAACATATTTTAAGTAGTAATTCAGTCCATCATATTCAACAATGTTTACTATAAAATGTATATTGAAATACGAAAAAAAAAAACATTTCTCAACCCATATTAACTAGATCACGTGCGGCTCCTCATTTTAACCTAATTTTGTCACGTTAGTTTTAATAAAAAAAAGTCATTCCTCTTTTGATATACCTATACATTCATTGGGAAAAGTTGTTCAAAATGATGGAATGTATAACCTCTTAAAATATTTGTACTGAATTAAAAATTGCCTTGTCTTTATGAATAAGTAACACATTTCGCTTATATCCTTAGATCTTCTAATCTTTCTAAAACCTTTTCCTTCTCAAGGATAATACGTATGTCAATGGCTTCCAACACAAATATACAAATTAAAGAGACATACCCGTAATAAATCGAGCCACGGGCTATAATAGATTACTATAATATGATAAAAATAAAATAACAGTCAAAGATGTGTATGTAAATGACAATTTTTTTTTTGTTTTTTGGCTGTTATTTTATTATCATAATACTATATAGTGATCTAATATAGTCTGTGGTTCGATTTATTACGGATGTGTCTCTTCCACGTTAAAATGTAGTCACCAAAATTAGTTAAAGCACAGAATAGATACTAGTATTAAAGTCAACGACCGTGCCAAGTGGAACGCCAACAAATGTCTAATTTTTTTGATGAAAGTAAACTTAATAACTTATCGTTCAATTAATTAGTATCATTTGAATCGTTTCTTTTTAAAATCTCTTTGTATTAATGGCTTCATTTGCAATTCTTGTTATATAACGGGATCTTTTGGATATACGGGAATTTTTAATGCAATGCACAATTGACTTGATAAATAAGGTTCATTAATAACTTTAAATGTAACTGTAATGTTCTAGATGTTCAATCTAATGTTATTTTAGGCAAGTCCATATTAAAAATCCTTACAAGCTGGTCTGGGAGAAAGGAAAAACTTAAAATGTACCAGCTGCTTCTCTTGATTCGTATAAGCCAATCGAGGAAATGGGCTCAACCGGTCAAGATCTGCACGACATTAATAAATGTCCACGTTCATTGTCTTTCTATTGTGTCTGGTATTGGCGGTAAAGGAACGGAAGGTCAGTTTAGCTAAGTCCATATTGAAAATCCTTATAAGCTGGTCTGAGAGAAAGGGAAAATTTTAAAATGTACCAGCTGCTTCTCTTTTTGCGCAAATCTTAGAAGTCTGTCAAGGAAATAGGCGATGCGGCTAGCAACCCATCACTATTTGATTCCTTTCCACCTTCTCGCCCACCATCACGCTAAAAGTGGCCTTTGAGTCTTGCGGCTTTGCGACTCTGACAGACATATACAACGTGGCAGGAACATAATAATAATAAATTGAAACACAGGCAATACTAGATCACTATATTATAATGTTAATAAAATAACAGTCAAAAACCAAAAAAAAAACGAGATTCCCATACAAATTGCCCGGGCGTTGCACAATTTTGTATCAAAATGCCGATTTTTTTATTTATTTTGACTGTTATTTTAATTTTATTTATAGCCTGTGGTTCGATTTATTACGGGTATGTCACTTTTACGTTGTATTTTGCACACAATCTTCTTCTTATTATAGAAAAAGCTGCTCTTGTCTGTTGAGCAACTAATGTTTTTCATCTCTCTCTGTCTAAAGTCAACTTCTTTGTCGGTTGAAACATTGATTTGATCTTTAAGTTGTTTTATGAAACTATCTCTAGGTCTTCCTTTGACTCTTCTTCCTTGAATTATTCTTCATATTTTTCAAAATTCATCATGTCTAATAGAGTCTCAAGATTTAAAATGCTCTGTCTGTCCCATTAAAGATAAAGACATGATAGTAAGATAAGTCTAATGGGAGGAGATGGGCATCTAGGGCAAATTGCTCGGGATAGAGATAGATGGAGAGGAGAAGGGGAGGCCTTTGCCCAGCAGTGGGACACAACATCAGGCTATTAAAAAAAAGTAAGATAAGATACAATTTCTTTATTGCACCTACTAAGTATTGCAATAATCAAAAGTACTACATATTAAAATGTAGTAGGAACAGAGCTACTAAAGGACGAGATAGTATGTATGTATTGGAAATCAATTCAAGACTTTAAAGAAGTACTTGGCACTGTCACTTTTAAAGCTCCGTTCTTCTTCCGCCTATTGCCAAGCTTGGCAAGGGCTAGGGCTTGATTTACCATATACCATCTCAAATAATCTCATTTTTCTAATATTCTAAGCCTCAATGGTAGTAATATTTAGGTGACCCGAAGAGACTTCGCTAATTAAAAAAAAAATTGCATGATCCGCACGTAGATGAGACAAGTGGCTAAAAATCGAGATGCCCGACTTTCTTCATAGCCGTGCCATCTATCTCAGAGACCTTTAGCTTGAAAATATTGACACTAGTGTTGGCCAATGACACATATGAAAACAGACCAGTAACTTTAGATATCAATCGTCTGCTGAGACGATACAAGTGACATCGCGTACTACTTTCAGATAAAGTATAATGTGAAGTCACCTTTATTTTGGAAGACATAGCCTAAGATAGCAGGAGCACGACTCTCTCGGTACTACTAGAGCCATACTTAGCCAGAGCCAGAGGACTTTGGCCTACACTCTCCACGCTGCCCAGACGGGTGGAGAGGTCTCATTGGTGTTTATAAGCTTTGTTCAGCTTGTATTTCCTAAATCGCCTTCTACGACATCTATGGGAGGACTTGGAGAGGCCCTATTTTACTCTATCGGAAACCACGCGGCATAAAATCTAATATAGTCATACATTTTATTAGGATACTAGCCCATCGCTTCATCATTTCATTATAGCCGCATAACGTCCACTGCTGGACATAGGCCTCTTCCAAAGATTTCCAAAATGACCGATCAAGAGCGGCCTGCAGCCCATCGCTTATTGCAAAACAATTCCCACGTAAATACTCTTGGTTCACAGTTCTTAGAATAAAACGTCACAAAATGGCGTAACTTTTCATTTATCATATCCATTTTCAACATGACTTTAGGTTTATTAATGCAGATAAGCTGATATTAAGAGCGCTATTTGATTTCGCATGACGTTCGAAAAGGCATGACGTCACGCTTTCGTATTTCATAAAAAATGTTTGTTTTGAAATTTGAAAAAGTGTCTGATTTGACTTATTGTCATGCCTAGTTCTTTGTTTTAATAATAAATAATATTTAAGCCTGGGCAACATATAGGGTATAAATGATTTTGGAAAATGGAACACTGATGCAGAACTATAACGGTCCAGCTATACTATAAGAAATATAAAAATGACGCTTTAGTAAAGGTTGTTCAGTCTGATATGCATTTTTCAGAGACATAAAGTCCACGCTGACGAAGTCGCGGGTAACAGTTAATATGATGTAACTTTTACTTCTGCCAAAAATGCTAAGAAAAGCTTCACATTCTCGCTTTGAATTATAGGACAGAAAAATACAGAAAATAGTTTGAAGGGTTATGTAGAGCCGCATGAGACAAAATTTTAAATGATATAAACCTTTCCTTTTAAATGATTTATTTATTACATGATTTGCATTCTCGCTCATTCCCTCGATCTGTAAGAGAAGAAACTGTTACATTCTAAGTTTTTTCTTTTCTTAGTTAGACCAATATGTAAGAAAGTATTTAAACCTTATTTAAGGCCTGCAATAGCATTACAAAACATCTTCAAGATAATTAAAAGATGTCAAATTGTTACAAAACATCTAATTCCCCGAAAGACAATAAAAAGTTTACAACATCCTGCATTTAAAATTAATTGGATTTCAATGAAATGTAAAAGTCACATTGATTGCAACGGAACCTTAATAATTGAATTCACTGAGCCGTCACCGTCCAATTGGTATCAAAATAATCAAACAATTCAATTTTCTGATTAACATTTAGCGCGATCCTTCTTGGATCGCCTCTGTCACGACATGGATCGCTGTTTGTATTTGTGTATTTTTTTAGTAATTATTGGTGAGTTAGTCTTTAATATTTTATTTTATTTTGGAAGTTTACACCTTTATTTACAATTAAATTGAATTGATACAATTCAATTTAAATTATTTATTGCATTTCATAATGTAAATCAGCTCTAACTACTAAAAGTCACTGTCTTATGTTTGGTACACTATGAACCATGTCGGGTATCGCAACGATAAAGTGGATTTTATGACATTTATATGGCCTCTATAGGACAAAACAGGTTATCAAAAAAAAATATGGCCTTTATGGCATTTTGCCAAAAATATCTAAATCGAAGTTGAATGTTGTATAACACATACGATACTAAGGTATAAACAAAATTTACTGTAAAGAATGCATGAAAATCACACATGCTATCATATGCTAACATGACCTATGTTAGCATATGATAGCATGTAGATAGGCAGAGATCTATTCTCTGCCTACCAAAGACTGGCAACATTTATATGCATACCATCTCTAAATTTTGTTGCTAAGACCCGGACCGACCTCTTTCGCTTAACAACTTAACTTTAGTAATATCAATTGAGAATAATGGATCAAATATGTTATTCTTTATCAGCCTATAAGGAATTACCTATTTGATCTATTCTATTTATTAATAGCAAATGAAAACATAATGATAAGAAAATTTATCTACTATGTATTTGTTATAAAATATAGTATCGTTGAGTCAGTATTTCATAACACAAGTCTCGAACTTACTTTGGGGCTAGCTCAATCTATGTGATTTGTCCAAATATATTTATTTACTTAAACCAATAGCTCCATTAAGTATCCAATTAAAAAATTAAAAATTCACAGGCAATGTTATTTCGAGTCCCACAATTGCGGAAACGAACGCCGAACCAAAATCAGAAGCTAATGCCACAGCAAAAGCAGAAGCTAAGCCAGAAACAAAACCAGAATCATCACCAGCGAAAGACGCTGCAGAGCGTACTGCGGACGCTAAGGCAGATAGTCCGAAGGGAAACAGCAGTGACGCCGATGAAATCGCAGACGAAGGATGGGAGTACGAGAACACCACAATAGTTGATACGAGGAGGATCCTGTATAGCTCCACTGTCGCGAAGGGCAAGAGGCCTTACATGGTTTGTATTTTTAGGCTAATTTTACAGCTACCTAGATCGAGATCCGTATGGGCAACCCGTATCTCCGCATCACCGGAGACACACATAAGGCGCTAGAATATCGTTCTGTACGAAATGCAGACTCCAGGCCACTTTTAGCGTAATGGAGGGCGAAATTGAAGAAAAAGGAATCTGAATAGTGGGTTGCTAGCCGCATCGCCTGTTAACTTAATTCCCATTTACGCCCATCACCTCGATCGTATCATACGCAAAAGACGATAAACGGTGAAGCAACTGGTACATTTAAAGATTTTTTTCGAAGACCAATATGAAATAAGAACGAAGTAGAAGCATAGAATGTGCCGGATTTAGTGTAAGAATTACTCGTAATATGAGTACTTACTATATTTCACATACGGAACGGAATCTCATCTCATAATATATATAGGTGTTATCGGTTGAGGTCAGGATAACTGGTTAAAAATTGAGTTGCAAGATTTGACCTTAACAAACATTCATCATACTTACACACAAGATACATTGCAAGTAAATTAAAAACTTATAAAAATTTGCAGGTCTACTTACAACTGACAAAGGAGTCTGCGAAAGCCCACAAGTACCGCGGCTGGCTGTGTGGGGGAGTGATCGTGGACCAGTGGTACGTGCTGACGTCAGCTGCGTGCGTGGAGGACGCCGACCACTTCTACATCGTGTCGGGCACCAGCAAGTTCGTGGACAGCTTCGACTATAAGTCGGACAACTGCGTCTGCAAGCACCGGCGCCGGGTCGTCTGGAAGTGTATTCCGAAGAGTAAGTTTTATCACCCATTGATATGAACGAGCAATCAAATTAGACACGGAAATAGTTCACGAGAAGCTTAAGAGATGGCGCTGCCACATCCTACATTGCGATATCAGAGTTCTGGTTACAACTTAGCATATATACATCCCCAACGATACACCGTTGGGGCCACGATTCCCAAGACGCCACACCGAGCATACTAACTCACCCACGACGATCCAGCGACTCCAACGGTTTCGATGAAAATTGGTAAGGTTTTGGGGATCAGAAATCTACAAAAACAAATGAAAAACTGGTCGTGGATCAGTGATACGCGCTGACCTGTGTGGAAGACGCCGACCACTTCTACAGTGTATTCCGAAGAGTAACTGTTAATACTATCAAAGACTCGGAAATAGTTCTCAAGAAGCATAAGAGATGGCGCTGCCACATCTTACATCGCGATATCAGAGTTCTGGCTGCAATTAAACAAAAATATAGGTGAACAATATACTTATCCGATGATTCATCATCGGAGCCGCGGTTCTCAGGGCGCTAAATCCTGCCTGGTGGGAAGATCTTCCCTGAGTTTTTTAGTAACAATGACTTTTATGACGGCAGAAGAGTGGCGTCGAAATATCTGGCAAAACATGATCATACCTAATCGCGGTAAGTCCCATAAAAATAATAACAGTTATCCACTATTATTCTAAAACTGAATCTTTCAAAGTCATACCTGGTCACGTGCCACTGGTAATAGTTATTTCAAAATTAAGTTTATTCTGTAAAGCTGTATTATGATCAATTTTCGAAGGCCCGTTGATGTCTTTTGTTTGTAAAATATGCTAGGGATATTTTCTTTTCTTCTTCGGACATCTTTATCCCTGATGGCGCAGACAAAGCATTTTGGATCTTGCAGCTCTAAGCAAACAGAGCCTAGGGCCGCATTAGTAAAAGGCCATTTTAAGCGTGAAGGTACGAGAAGGTAGAAAATAAAACAAAATATTACACAAAAAAAAAATACAGCGTCTATTAATATGATTCGCATATACCTTCGATACGCTTCTACGATCTGCACGGGAAGAGAAGTAGCCCGTACATTATAAGTTTCTTCTCTCTTTCATATCAGCATTAAAATGTAATTAATTTGTTTTCTAGATTACAAATTCGACTTCCAAGACAGCATAAAGTGGTCGTCCAACGACATCGCCATCGTGAAGGTGGACAAGCCCTTCAAGCTGAAGGTCTGCGAGAAGGGCTGCGAGTTCGCCGTGGACAAGATCTGCTACAACAACGTCAGCAGGGAGCTGGAGAAGCCTGGCACGAAGGGCTTTATAGCAGGCTGGGGGAGTAACAATGCCTTTAGAGAGGTAAGGGTGTTGAGTATTTACCTTCATCATCAGGTCTTCTTGTCTCCACTGCAGGAGCACGACCCTCTGTACTACCAGAGCCATACTTGGCAAGAGCAGTCAAAGGACTTTGGCCACATTACAAAACAGTATACAGTAAATTCAGTACGGTACGGTACAGTACAGTACGGTATAGTACAATGCATCATCATTATCGTCATCAGGTCTTTTTGTCTCCACTGCAGGAGCACGACCCTCTGTGTACTACCACAGGCATACTTGACCAGCGCAGTCAGAGGACTGGGCCTACACTCTACAACACTTTCCAAGCTGGTCAGACGGGTTGGAGAGGTTTCATGATGTTTATAAGCTTTGTTTAGCTTGTATTTCCTAAGTCGCCTTTTACGACATCAGGGTCATCGACAGGGTTTGTATGCAGTGGCCCTATCCTACTCTGCCGGATACCACATGGCAAAAGTATTATATACTGGTGGTTACAAAATCATCCTGCATTGAACATTATCATCATAATCCTCCCAGCCCTTTTTCCGCCCACTGCTGAGCATAGGCCTTACTTCGTCGTCACCACCCATCTCTATCCTGTGCTGCTCTAAACCAGGTGCGACCCATGACTTTCTTCTTTGTCAGCCTCTTGTATTGGACATCATCATTAGGTCTTTTTGTCTCCACTACAGAAGCACGACCTCTCTGTACTACCAGAACTATACTTGACCAGAGCATCCAAAGGATTTGGTCTACACTCTCCACTCTGGCCAGACGTTTTAGAGAGGTCTCATGATGTTTATAAGCTTAAGTTTATTTCCTAAGTCGCCTTTTACGACATCTACGGGAGGGTTTATATGCAGTGACCCTATTCTACTCTGCTGAATATCACACGGCAAAAGTATTACACACTGGTGGTTAAAAAATGATCCTGTATTGAACATTATCATCATCATCATCCCAGCCTTTCTTCCACCCATCTCCTGTGCTGCTCTTATCCAGGTGTGACCCGCGACCCGCGACTTTGACTATGTCGTTAACCCATGTCTTGTATTGAACATGTGTAATATCAAATATATTTCCAGGGTGTATACCGCCGTCAAAAAGAAGAACAAGTCCACATCCCCGCCAACGCCAAGACCCTGCAGGAGGCCAAGGTGTGCATCATGGACAACGAGCAGTGCGCCAAGAAGTGGGCCTCGCGGTTCAGGAGCATCATCACGCAGTACATGATCTGCACCAAGGATGTCATGAAACGGCTCAGCGAACTTTGTGAGGTAAAGTTATCTGTAGTCTCTCTTATCGGCGAAAGTAGGAAGTTTCTAGATAGATTGTTGATTGCTTTTTGTTTTACGTGTGTGTGTAAGAAGCCAACACTTGTGTCAGATTTTATTAAGCTGCCTAAAGGCGACTGGCATACAAGATGTCAGCCGGGACCAACGGCTTATACGTGCCTTCCGAAACAGGCTCAAATTTTTTTGTGCCACTTGTGGTATCCCGTCCAGTACGGACCACGCCCTGTGTCGCTTTACTTGCGAAAACGCTACATGTTTGTTTGTCCCTCCCGGACAAGGAGTTCTTATTATATTTTTAATAAAATTGTTGTCTCGAGCGATAACTGTTTTCCAGCCCTTAAACTTTATTAAATGAAACAAATCTTGTACTGATCGGCTCATAATATTTATTATGTACAAATATTCTAAGGATTATTTAGTCCATTATTTTGATAAATTTTTGGTAATAAATGTATATAGAAATACGAAAAATCATTTTTAAGTTCTCATACAATTTAAAATAGTAACGGATGTCATCACTATAAAAAAAAGGTTTTTTCGTATTTCGATATACTTTAATTAGGAAAAATTTTTTGAAAGGACGTACCGAACGCCCCTTAAAATATTTGTACTAAATAAAAAAGAACATTACTGGGGTCGTACATTTTTTTTTATTCCGTTATAACCCACGGAGGTCTTCAAATATCTTTAAAACGTCTGGTTGTATGTTTCCCAGAAGAAGTATGCCAACTGCACGGATGTCGAGAGCAGACGAGAGTTGGAAGAGGACCCGGATCTATCGTCTAACAGCATCAGCTTGGACCTGGGCAGGCATCTCAGGGACCCGGATGACTACACGGCCAGGCGGTCGTTGATGCAAGGAGGATTTTGTGAGGTAAAGTACCCGGATCAAAAGCATAGAGGTGCTATTTTTGAAACGCTGAGTCAAGAGAAAACAAAAAGTTCAGTTTCTTGTAAGAAAAACAGTTCGTTTAGTGACTTAGCGTTTTGAATATGGCTCCTCTGGTTCTAACCCGTCAAGAAATTCAGTCCATTAAATGATTGACCAACTCCGTTCAGAAAAAAGCGCGTGTTTTGATATAAGTACGCGTGGGGACTTTATTTTGCATAATTTTACATGTTCACTACCTATTTATAACAAAAAACTATTTCGTCTTTGAACTTAATGATTTCTAAGATTTATGTGTTGTGTTTGATTTTTCAAATACTTAGGTTAGCACATTTTATACTTAATTATATTTATACTTAAGGAGCAAATAGAGTGGTCTCTTAAGAGACCACTCTATTTGCTCCTGCCACAAAAAGTGTAAAAGAGTCAAAAGAACCAATGCAAAATAAAATCCATGCGTGCGAAAACTTGATGGCCCTTACTTAGGGGCTCTGTCTACATATTATAAAATACACTAGTTTCCTTGTTTGTTAATATGTATAACTAGAAAGAAGGAAAGAAAAGTTTTATCCGGCAATAAAACCATTACAGCTTACATATAGGTAAATACAATAAAACATATAAATACGAATTGCCGAAAGGGCGACCAGCTCAGCTATGTGCTGATGGCGGTTTGCCACAGCGCTGATTTTCAGCTGGTGCCAAAATAAGCGGGTTGAGATGGCTTTAAATACAATTCACTCACATAATATGGCCGAATAGACCGACCCAGGTTATCGAAACCTGGGGCGATTGAGACGATCATATCTAAGGCGAATTTTTTAAATACCTGTTTGTTTCGTAGAATGACCACGGAGGTCCCTTGATCGTGAAGTACCAAGGCAAGGAGCGGGCGGTCGGCGTCATCTCAGCTTGCAAGATCGACCCTAAGACCCACAGCTGTCACGGACCCTTCCTCTACACTTCGGTGTACAGAAACCGACAGTTCATTCAGTGCTCTATTCACAAGGAAATTGAGTAAGTTTTTGTTTGTGTACTACTTGAGCGGTGGCATGCCTACCCATCGCTATATAAACATAATTATTTCTCCTCTTTGTCACTAGATGGCGCTTAATAGTAATAATTAAAACATTTAACCTTTTTTTTCTATTATTTTAATAAAGTAGTACTTAAATTTATTAAATATATATAATTTATTATATATTTTAAAGCATATTCAATACTTCCTTTGTCACTTTTTTGCTAGTCATGTGCTGCCATCTCTGTGTGTCTACCCGCAACTCCATTTTGCCTACTTACGGGCCTCAAATACTTTCTATGGCGCTGGGTATCTGTTAAGTTAGTAATTATATTATCTTTGGCGGTGGCCAAGCGGTTTTTTTTATTGGTAGTGCGCCGAAAACACCAGTTTGATCCTTACTAGAGATTTGTCTCAGAGTTTAAACTCATGTTTGGTCATTTTCATCTACCACTACCTACTTTCGATGATTAAAACTGCAGGATAAGAACTAATTCCGTTTACTAGTGTGTGAAATGGAGAAAGCATTGTTAAACCACTCCATTACAAAAAAATGCATTGTTTTTCAAAAGTCGTTACACATTTTTGCCCAGTTTGTGGCTACGGCACATAACTACTTGTTAAAAAAAACTGTACCTTGATTTACCGACTAAGGAAGTTAGAAAAGAGGATGAAGAGATGCTTTCAAGCATTTTGTATTCGCCGTATAGTATACACAACGAATACAAAATGCTTGAAAGCGTGACCGCTTTTTATATAATCTAAGTAGGATCATATAAATAGTATTTTAAAGTTTTTAGAAATATCATACGTACTTACGTTTTGTTTTTAGTGAGAACTGTAGACGCGTGTTCCGTACCGGCATCACCCATGAGGAATACTCCGTGGACTGGGACTCCGTCAAAGAGTAACGATTTTGTTTTATTTCTTTCATTTTTCAGTTTAATTAAAAAATGTGGCGCAAGGGTACGGCGCAAACTTAGATCCCGCCATACAATACTGATTTAAATCTGCACATTTCATTATAAAAAATATAAGAAGAAGGTCTTAACAGCCCTACTCTAAAATTTTCCATACAAAAATAATCTAGCTTTTATTAAAAATTACATTTTATAATATAAGCGCTTGATAAAAAATATAGATTAAATCAAGTCTATTTTATCCATTAAAATTGAAAACTCGTAAACACTATATTTACTTTTAAGTTAATATTTTGTATGACCATGGAAAAGTTATTAAATTCCTATGTAGATCAATTTCTCATACCTGCAAAATTGTTTCAAATAGCGAGAGTACCTAATAAATTTGTGTTTACTTTGTATGTTGACTGGAAAAGATAAAGATAAAAATAGAAAAAGAAGGTCTCAATTTACTATTAAATCAAAATCGTTTTAAATCAATTTACTATTGCAGTGACGACGATGATGATGAAGATCCACAAGCACGAGCAAGGTAAAGAAAAGATAAAAAACTTTTTTTATACTTATTTACTCATTTATGATTTTTATATATTCGCCATGTGGTTTCCGGCAGAGTAGAATAGGAACACTCCAACTCCTCCCGAGAATGTCTTAGAAGGCGACTTAGTAAATACTAGCTAAACAAAGCTTAAACATCAATGAGATCTCTCCAACCCGTCTGGCCGACGAGTACAGTGTAGGCCAAGTCCTCTGGCTGCTCTGGCTAAGTATGGCTCTGGTAGTACAGAGAGGGTCGTGCATCTGCAGTGGAGACAAAAATACCTGACGATAATGACTCTTTTATGACTTAAGGTGTAAGGTGTGGCAGATCGCAATCAGTCTCTTGCTACGCGCTTTACTTTGGGCCAGGTTAGCTCGGTCTTCACTTTCACCTTAACTGTGCGCCCGCACAGGGACAGACAACTTTTCGCTGGTCTTGGGGATTGTATGGGTTCTTTCCTGAAAGTATGTACGATCCATGTCCATTTACCGTGCATGATCTGATTGTCAATTGTCATTTTCCGGCACGTATCCCATTGGCGCTTTTCGGAGATTATAAGGGAAAATATATGTAATGTTAATTATTTTTACAGTGTGGAAAAACAAGTTTTAAGAGAAAAAGGGTAAGACCAAATTTAATTTTAGAATTATTTCTATAAATTATAATTACAATGCTTGAAAAAAATACCAAAATTAATAATATGTGCAGAAAAATTTTCGCCACGATAAAGATTCGAATTCACGCCTACTCACTTAACCCTAGATTTTTTTTTACAAATAATATGACTTACTTGCAACGAAATTCTTGTAATTTGTTTTAATTTTTTTTTAATTTTATTTCTTTAAAGAATTCGAATGACAATTTTTTACGAATTTTGGGCGACCTACCACTCTTATCTTAATCCATGATGCTAATATGTAATATATGTATTGATGTTAATATAATTTAAATTTACAGTGAAACCAAGACAGAAAAAGCTAAAGAAGAAAAAAAGGAGGAGTCAGCTGAAAAAGTGGAAAAAGAAAAAACCCCTAAACCGAAAGAGGAAGTAAAAGAGAAACCAGAGAAAACAAAAAAAGCGAAAAGATCTGGTAAAAAAGTGAAGAAGGTGAAAAAAGTTAAGCGGACAGGACCGTCAGCTGATCAAAAGCAGAGCGACGACAAAACTGAGGTGTTTTACGAGTCCAGTAGAGAGGAGGATGTCAATGAGCCGCAGGTTGATGAGTAGTCCATATACAGTGTAATAAAATAAATATACGTCATTGGTTAAACGATGTTTGATTTAAAAAATGGTGTGCATGTCCCCAGCGGAGGAGTGTCGAATATTACATGTTGACTATACTAGATCTTCAGGTAAAAGCTGCTTTCAAATGTTTATCGATAAATTAAATTTGTTTATTCAGTAATTTTTTGAGAAATTCGCCAAAAACATATTCCGCCAGGGAAACGTTTCTCTGGCGGAATTTTGTCACGGATCCAGAATCAAATTAGTAGAGCAAATATATCAAAAGAGACAAATATTTATTTATAAATGGACTTTGTATGTCATAGGACTCCGAAGTTATTAAAAATTCCGCTGGGGAAATGTTTGGCCTTTTGCTGGATCTCACAAACGGTTTGGTATACAGCCCAATTTTTTTTACACACATTGCTATTCATTTGTTTATAACGTAAGTATAATAAATATAAACATAAAAGTAGGTATTTTGGTTCTAGTGGCTTAACAAGCACACTAAATAATGTGTGACTAAATCTTATAGGCGGCGGGTGGCGCGACGTGAGACGTCCCATAGGCGGATGGTCCAAGTGTTGGCTACTTTGGATATTTTCAGAATATTCAACACTTATTTTAAAAATTTCTCCCATGCTGGTCTGGGAGAAATGAAAAAACTTAGAATGTACCAGCTGCTTCTCTTCCCGCGCAGATCGTAAAAGCCGATCGAGGGAATGGGCAAAAATGCGAATCATGTTAACAGGCGATGCGGCTAGCAACCCATCACTGTATTGATTGCTTTTCCATCTTCTCGCCCACCATGACGCTAAAAGTGGCTTTTGGGTCTTGCGGGTTCTGCATAGAGCCGCAAGACCCAAAATGCTCTGTCTGCCCCATTAGGGATAAAGACGTGATAGTATGTATGTATGTATGTATTGTAAAAAAATAGCCTTATCTGTAATGCAACTATAACCCAAAATTTTAAGGTTTATTTTGATGTATTTCGTGAATACTAGTTGGTTACCGAGTAGATAAGACGTGATTTGGAGGCAACTCTATAATTGAGAAAATTTTATGCAATCGTGTTTTTGAGTATCCTACTCAATAGAGCTAGTCCTGAACTTTGCTGCATTTTTAGGGCTCCGTACCCAGAGAGGAAAAATGGGACCCTATTACCAAGACTTCGCTGTCGGTCCATCCGTCTGTCCGTCTTTTCGTCTGTCTGTCACCAGGCTGTATTTCAAGAACCGCGATAGCTAGACAGTTGAATTTTTTACAAATGGTGTACTGTTGCCGATATTACAACAAATACTAGACAAAATAAAATAAATATGTAAGGGCACCCACACAACCAACGCGACTTTTTATAGATAATGGTACGGAACCCTTAGTGCGCGTATCTGATTCGCACTTGGCTGTTTTTTTATTTCAACTTGAGTATATTATTATTAATATTAATATTACAGATGATAATTCAAACAGTGTGAGATAGTACGAGCCCATGGATTCCAGGTGGTCGCCAAAAGCGAGGCAGATATCGATGAAGTTTATTTGCCAGATAAAATCAATCCCCGACTTACAAGGATTCTCCCCTATAAATTTTAAATGGCTGAACCAATTTTCATCAAATATAGCTAAGAACCACCGCAAGGAAACTTGCTTTTACATAAAAACCGAATCGAAATCGGTACATCTGTTCGAGAACTCAGATGCCACAGGCAGACAGGCCAACAGACAGATAGACATGGTGTCTAACTTAGTGAGTATATGTGATAGTGAGATGTTTATTACGAGTAATTTACCAATTTTACTGCTGTTTTAAAAAAAAATCTTATCCGTGGTATTTTTTACTAGTTCGAACGGTTTATTCTGTTTAAGTCTTTCCACTTGTCGAGGAGCTGGATTGCCTCATGACATGAAGCAATCAATATAAAAAGGTTATTTGAAAAGGTGTTAAAATAAACAAAAGAGATAGGTAAATATTCAAAAATATTTTTACTTCGGATGCGAAAAGTTTCCTTATCAAACGCTTTCCACGCTGAAAGACATTTTCATACAGGCTATGAATTCCTTATTTTCTGTTTTATCGCAGTCGCAGTCTGGGTTGTAAAAAAGTTTTATTATAACAAAGTAAACCCCACTACTTGAGGCATTCATTGGCAAGTCTTCCTTATCTGGCGCGAATCCAGCAACCTTGTACGTACCCTAGAAAACATTAAACATTATTAGTATGAAGTAAGTTAGTTACGTAGAAAGTCCAACTACTGAGGTGCTATTTTCCAAACACGGAGTCACTAAACGAACGATTTTTTGTATGGAAAAACCATTCGTTTAGGTGAATCCGCGTTTCAAAAACGGCACTTCTGGCCGACATGTTTCGACCTCATCCGGAGGGGAGCTATCTTCAGGGCAGATGTCGAGCCGCACTGACGCTAGGTCTCTACGTGAGAACCCAGAGTATTAATATGGGACTGCTTTAAGTCCCATATCTCTGTGAGAACCCGTTTTTAATAATAATAATGCAGTAAATATTTACATTACTTTAAGCACTTAGTTTTAGGTAGTAATTAAGTATTTGGGAGAGGCCTATGTCCAGCAGTGGACGTTATGCGGCTGAAATGATAATGATGATGATCAAGTATTGAAGTAAAATAGGAATCCTGCTAATATTACAAATGCGAAAGTGAGTTTGTAAATTTGTTTGTTACCTCTTCACGCTTAAACTACTGAACCGATTTGGATGAAATTTGGTATGGATATAGTTTGAGACTCGGGGAAGGATATAGGGTATACTCTTTATCCAGAACTTCCTACGGGTAGCGAAGCCCGCGGGTACAGCTAGTAAATATATAAAAAAGCTAGATCAGTTATGCTGTATACAGCAGCATATATGCTACCTTTGCAAAAGGCCTCTCCCATTTTTTCCCATCTTCTATCCCAAGTCTTTCTCCACCATTGGTTCGTATATTTTGAGATGTCTTTCCATCTCGTTCTTGGTCTTGTATTTTGGGATCCATTCTGTGGTAATCTTAATTTGTCCATTTATTATTTGGCATCTTTCCGACGTGGCCTGCCCAGTTCCAGTAAAGCTTTTTTTACTACTGTTGTAACGTCCTCTACTCCTGTCATTAATCCGAGTTGGGTATTTCTAATTCTATCCTTTCTTGTAGCTCCCATCATGGATCTCTCCATCGCGCTTTGACTGATGTTCAATTTATTTACACATTATTACAAAATACTAATTTCCGCAGACGAAGTCACGGGTTCATGTCTGGTTTAAAATATTGGCTCAATTTCGATTGCTAACGCAACGCGTTACGATAAATAGAAGACTTACCGGTGGAAAAGGACACTTTGGTGGAAGGCCGAAGTACCTAATATACTTCCAGTTCTCGCTTGCGTCGTGAAGCTCTTCGCAGAGGTCACAGATCTTTTTGGTTAGCACTAACTCTAGTTTGCCGTTTGTTTCTTTGTATGCTTCGACCTCAATCTGCAATGAATGATTAGGATTTAAACTTACAGATACCGATGCACTATCACGTCTTTAAGTTAAGTAAAACTTTATGGTATGTACACGAAAAAAATTACAATAATAGGCATGACAATGGAAAAATATTTTTGGTCCATCGGTTAGACTATTGAAAAATATTGTACACGTATTTTTTCTTTTCTCTGAGAAACCAAAAATGACAAAGATACAGCGCATTGAAATTTCGCGTGATGTCACACTTAAGCACAATTTTAAATTAAGTGTGACGTCGCAAGCCCCAACTCCGGAACTTTGACGCTCCGTATCTTTGTAAATTTTTACTTTTTTGGTAAACTGAAAAATACGAGTCCATTATTTTTGGATAATCTAAAAGACGGACTAATTACAATCATACTTTTCGGAACCTGTCGTCACCCCTATTCAAATATATACAGAAAAAACATACAAATGTACAGTGGGCGGTCTTATCGCTAAATGCGATTTCTTCCAGACAACCGATGGATGGAGAGAATATAGTGAAATGTTAGCTATCAGCTATCAGACGGGGTGTACACAACTAAAATAAAAAAATAAAAATTCTTTATCCCTGACGGGACGGTACCCTGTCGGGTGCAGGGCCGCAAGACCCAAGGCTTCTTTTAGCGTGATGATAAGGGCGTGAATGGAGAAGAAGGAAATCAACATAGCAATGAGTTGCTAGCCGCATCGTCTATTGACGCCATCCAGCATGGAAGAATGATTTATTTTTTATTAATTTAGCATACGATCTGACGATCCTTCATAATCATATCGAATCAAATCCATTTATTTTCAGGCATCAAAATGTATAGTATACCGTGTAGGCCCATATTAATTAACATATGACTCCGTCGATCGTTGAGTGAGTGTGATTGTGATTCATGATGTCTAAGGCTAGAGGTGTTAAAGACCTCTTCACAATGCAACACCAGTGTTAGCCACTATCACGCACGATACCATGATCTACTTGTACTCACCAGGAATCCACAAGGCGGAAGAACCTTTTTAATTGACCATGATTCCGTCGATCGTCGAGTGAGTGTAATTGTCATTGTGACTCACGAGCTCACAACGTCTATTCTTGAGGTGTTAAAGACCTCATTATACTAATCTGACGTCAGTGTTCGCCAGTCTACACACATAAAACTATACTCGACTCACCAGGAATCCACACGGCGGAAGATCCTTCTTAATAAACATGATTCCGTCGATCGTCGAGTGAGTGTCATTGTGACTAACGACGTCTAGGCTTGAGGTGTTAAAGGCCTCATTACTTATGGGATCGGAGTCCACGAAGATGGATGACGCAAAATTCAATACGTAGGTGGGTTCTGGCTGAAATGCGGATGGTTTGTGAATTGTTGAGTCACAAATTAAATTGTTTTGTAAAATACTAAGGGCTAGCTAGACCATTAGACCTAGATTTTTTTACTGCGAGACGGTTCCGTGGGTCCGTAGAAGTTTCCATTGTTGACAGTCATAAGTTAATGAATGATACACTTTTCAATAAATGTTTCAAGTTAGGTAATTATTATAATTTCTGTGAACACCAGATAAAATCTTGTATAAAACGTGGAAGGGGCATACCTGTAATAAATCGAACCACGGGCTATACTAGATCACTATAATATAATGGAATTAAAACAAAAAAAATGGCATTTCCATAGTAAGGGGCAATTTGGATCTGAATGTCGAATTGCTTTTTGGTTTCTTGACTGTTATTTTAACTTTATTATGCTGTCTGGTGTCTGTACGGTACATGTTCCTTGGGGAAAAATTGGGTCAGTAATTATGGACTGAATATAAGTACCATACTTTATCTAAAGAGCCAATTTTTTTTGTCCACATCGCTATTGAAGGTATTTTTTGGTCTATCCTTTTTTCCGCTAATTGCTTATTAGGAAAATAGTCTAAGAGCAAAAATCATACTTACGGGTCCTCCTGCCCCTCCTGCCCCTCCAGCCCCTTGACTCGCGGATAATCCGGCGAAACAACTTACAACTAAAAACAAGTCAATTTTACGAAACATTCTACCAAATGCGACAAATAGACGCATTAGCTGTTTTATAAGCGCTATTAGCATAGCGTGCTACATCTGATATGTTAGATATACATGTCCAAGAGTTTATCTATCTTGTATCTTTGGACAGCGATCAATGTAGTATTGTTGCAAATAATGTGCACGGTTGAGATACAGATCATTTATTGTATACAGCTAGTATCAACTAGTATGAACGTTTATCTACTTTGGGGCTCGCTTAGTGTAACTTTTCTGTAAAGGTATTTTCTTGACAACCTCGCAGTAAAACCCTCCTTCACCACGAGTAATTATATTATCTTTCCACGACAACGCCTCGTCGTCGTTCGCTACCAAGCATTGGTGAATGCGTAACCCCAGCAAAATGTTGCGCGTTAGAGAAATAAGAGTATTACAGATAGTTGGTTCATAGTAAGCCTCAATTTGTTCAAATATAGCAAAATGTGTTCATGTTGTAATTTCGAAGTTATTCGAGAAAAACTGATTTTGCTGGAGTAACGTTACCCCAGCAAGATGTTTTTCAAAAAAAGCGTTTAGCCTAGAATCAAGTATATGAAAAGATAGCTCTTAATGAGTTGTTAATGTATACCGCGATAGCAAAATGTGTTCATCTTATACTTTTTGAGATATTCAAGATTTTGCTGGGGTAACGTGTTGCAATTTTCCTTATTTCGAAAACTGTTCGTAGCAGAATTTAAAAAAAAAAACTGTTTATAGGCCTTATCATGTTCAAATTTGTTTAAATATAAGTATTTCGATTCATCAATAAATATCGAAGTAATTTATTATTTTCAAAAATCTGAAAATTCCGGTTTACTCGTAAACTAATCTCGTAACTAAAACTCGTAAACTAAAGTAAAATAAAAAGCAGTTACATATACGTATGATATATCCCTTCTAACGTGTACAAATTTGGATGAACAATCATAATTTCATCGAATTCCTAGTGGTGCTACTTTGGCAATCGAATACGCAGTTCTCTCTGAACACAAATAGATAAACTATAGTGAACATATGTGTTCATTTTGTTACAAAACATGCCTGAAAGTTTCGGTTTCAAATCTCTGATGGAATAAAAGTTATTAAAAAAACAAGAAAATATTATCAATTTTCCTACAAACCGACTAAATAATGGAGGCTACGAAAAAGCGGCCGTTTCATACTTGAGGGTTCCTACGCAAATTTTTTTCAAAATTCTGCTACTAACAGTTTTTGAGATATGGAAATTTGCAAAACGTTACCCCAGCAAAATCTTGAATATCTCAAAAAGTATAAGATGAACACATTTTGCTATCGGTATACATTAACAACTCATTAAGAGCTATCTTTTCATATACTTGATTCTAGGCTAAACGCTTTTTTGAAAAACATCTTGCTGGGGTAACGTTACTCCAGCAAAATCAGTTTTTCTCGAATAACTTCGAAAATACAACATGAACACATTGTGCTATATTTGAACAAATTGAGGCTTTAGACCAGTAAATATAGCTGTACCTGGACATAATGCTATAACTGTAAGTTTCTTTTTGTATGATATAAAGTAATGTTAGTTATAGTTAAAATAAACCGAATTAAACAATTTAGGGCTCTGCGTCAGTGTAAAAAAACCAAAAAACTGAAAATTGAACAAATTTTGATTTCATAAGTACAGCATAATTAATAACTTTGGAAAACTACCTCTACCATATTATAACGTGTGCATTCCAGTTGAATAAATCTAAATTAAACAAATTAATCAATTAGCACTATCGTTAATAAAGAAGGTTCGGTATGTTACAAATTTTCAGGCTTATCTCACCAGAAATTATAGATTACTGTCTTTCAACAATTTATTCTAAATATAATATTATGTGTGTAGATAAATTATTAAAAATTAAACAAATTCATTTTATGCATTTCTACATTTACAATTTTTTGTATTTTTTGTAAAGCCAAAATACATAACTATTTTGAAAGTGTTTAACTTATGCCGTCAACATATTTTTGATACTATAAGGAACAAATCAAACAAAAAATATCTACGATTATAATTTTTTTCAATTTTTTTCTTACTTGCGTTTTAATATGAACGTTATTTCTTGCACAATAAGGTCGTCATTGGTTTGTGCCTCAACTCCCGACCGTGCTGTAGCGAGTCGCGAGTGATTCTCGTGTACAGTAGTTTCGTCGCGTCGTCTTGTGCATTTATTTGTAGTCAATCATTGTCAAACTTTTATAAGCACGTGGGAACTTTTACTAACCATGAATCGGCTAGGGTGGAGATTTATTGAAATATTGTGTTTATTAGATCGATAATAACTACATTGTTGAGCTTTTATTGGTTTGTTTATAAAGCTTTTTATGGTACATAATAAAGAACACAGACACAAATCAGAAAAGTAAACGTACAACTGCGGACTTATCCCCAGGGTTTGTTACTGGTACCAAATTCACATTTTAAGTACCAGTAACAGAATTCTCATTATGTTAAAATTTTAAGGGTAATACTCGTATAGTACGGGTATCGTTTATGTAGTAATAGTAACGTTATAGGTATTGTTAAAATTTAAAGGTAATTTTACCGGTACGTACCTACGCGTTGTTACCGTTCCGCATGAAACTCGACTGCGAAGAGCCACATTCCC
This sequence comes from Acrobasis consociella, assembly GCA_963555685.1. Classification (NCBI taxonomy): domain Eukaryota; kingdom Metazoa; phylum Arthropoda; class Insecta; order Lepidoptera; family Pyralidae; genus Acrobasis; species Acrobasis consociella. Next base: position 8,921,433 of record OY743127.1, read on the forward strand.
GTACCTACGGAGTCGCGATCGCGACGCACAACACTGCGATGACCAATGTTGCCTCTCGATAATACACTATCGCTAGTCTATCGATAAACTATCTATATTTTAAATAAAACCAATATTATCGATAGTATTGATTCTGACGACGAACAAACTATCGATAGTATTGCTTTTTTAATAAATAAATAATCGATACTATGGATAGTTTATGAAACGCAATACTATAGTTAGTTTATTCGTCATCATGATCGATACTATCGATAGTATTGTTGGTTATCCATATTGTTGCCCTAAAACAGGAATTACTATCAATAGTACACAAACTATCGATAGTATTGTTGGTTATTAGAGATGTGTTGTTCCTTTAATCTTTAAGGTCTAAACCAATACTGAACTGTTGTGAGTAGTCGATCCGGGTCTTCTGATTCTGACCCATTCAATTAATTGATAGGTTTTCTCATGAAAGTTCACGAAACAATCGTTAAAGCCGGGTATTCCTACAAATGTAGGTATTTAATGCTGCCCCGGCCGCAATTTGCATCGCGTGGACGCTGCGTCGGTGAGCTCAAATGTGACCCCACCAGCGACACAGTATAGAAATAAGCAGTAGAATAGTTTTATTTTGATTAAACTTTGTTTAAAGTAGTGTTCGATACAGCTACATTATCTTATATTAATGCTGACGGGGTAGACAGAGTCCAGGGCCGTAAGACCCAAAGGCTTAGCGTGATCAAAAAATAAATCAATAGTGATGGGTTGCTAGCCGCATCGCCTATTAACATAATTTGACAGTAGCGATTTATTAATAAAAAATTAATAGAAACAAGTAACCCTGCAAAGTCGTTATTTAGTGTCTTTGTTTATTTTCAACCCCCGACAAAAAGAGGAGTGTTATAAGGTTGACGTGTCGGTATGTCTGTGTATCTAGGTGTCTTAATGGCATCGTAAGGCCTGAACGAAGATTTAATTTTTTTGTTTGAAAACTGACTTTTTGTCATAGTTCTTAGCTATATTTATTAGAAATTGGTTCAGCCGTTCAAAATTTATTAGGAGTAAACACCTTAAAGTCGGTTTTTATTATTTTTCTTGAATATAAACTTATGGGTATTATGTTGTTTTGTTATTTACTATCTATGATACAACACTGAACCTAATAAACATCTTTGACCTTGGTCAAAGACCTTGGACGGATACAGCCAAACGGCGCGACCGACCGGCATACAAAAGTAGACCTTAATTTACGTGAATAAGGTTTGAAGTCGAATGGGGACGGGTCGTGTCACACGAAAGCTTGAGGACAATAGGTACGTTTGAAGTAGGAACGAATGTTAGGGTACCAAGACGCAACGAAATTGATACTATTATAATTAATTTATTTTTCGTATTAGATTTTTTTTATAATTGCAGTAGAGGTATGTATCAAAGAGTCTAACGCATGTTTAGAGGTTTTCTTGAATATGAAGTTTTATTAGTCTTAAATTACTTTGTATCATGGGTATAGTAGATACTTAAAATATTGCCAACGAATTCAATTCCACCCTCTATATGCATGTATGTATGTTGAATGTATTTGATTTTCTTTATTCCTTAATGTCGCCACGGATTTGAATGTATGGCCACAGAGCAGATAATAGTATTACATACAGAACGGAAACTCGCACGTTTTTGGACCTTGTAAACGCCTGTAAAATAGGGTTGTTGTTAGTCGCACGTTGACGTTCCCCGAGTCATTTAGGGTAATTGAAATAATATTGGTGAGAAACTGCACATATTATTATGGCTTATCCACAAAAAACAACAAAGAACGAAAATTTTATAGATTTCCGAGTGATGATAACAGGTAAGCAAAGCAACAAATTACGTGGTGGCGACCCTGATTGTTTAACTCACATATTTGACGTATGCACAGATATTATATTATTTCGTTTGTAGTAGTACTAGGTATATTTGTTACTTCGTATCTATGAAGTGCCATACCTGTGGAATGGCGTTTCGTTAGAATCCTTACATTTCAAAGTGACATGAGCTAAAAAGTCTTTTTATTGTTTCGTACCTAAAGGTTAGAAATTAGCCCAAACTCGATTGTGTTGTTTTATAACTGAGTTCTATTGACCACCATCCGTCTGCGTAATCAGATCCTAGATAAGCATCGTCTTCCAAAAAGTACTCGTCAAGACAAATCAAACGAGACCTACTCGATGAGGTTCTAACTGAGTTCCGTCGAATATATCCCGGTTCCATCATCAGAACAGCCCATTGACATCATAATATTGTATTATCATCCGACTTACAAAAGTATACAAAATTTCAGCTAAATTGGTTGAGGATAACTGGTTGAAAATTGAGTTCGAAGATTCCACCCGAACAAACATACTTACATTTATACACACATTGCAAGTTAAATAAAAGCTTGTAAAAACATGTAGCGATCTTTAGTTACATACTATGTGATTTGAATTATTTTGTGTGATTCCGCCACCAGTTAGTTCATGCAAACTATTGCCGGCCGGCGCCCACCCACTACTGTTAGTCCCAGCATACCTGCCACCAGCAGCCCGTGTGCACTCGCCACCAACAGTCAATGCATGACCCCGCCCATGCTGCTGCATCCGCTGTGGCTGCAGCAACATCGGACGTCGTATACGCGACACGTGTTTCGCCTCTTCACAAGGCATCCTCAGGCACCAAACAAGTTGTTGATCGTTCGGCCGAACGATCAACGACTGTTGGTGGCGGGTGCACACGGGCTGCTGGTGGCAGGTATGCTGGGACTAATAGTAGTGGGTGGGCGCCGGCCGGCAATAGTTTGCATGAACTAACTGGTGGCGGAATCACACAAAATAATTCAAATCACATAGTATGTAACTTTGACTTCCGCAAAGTAACACCTGAATCTATTAACGATATTTAGTTGTTTTATTGGTCCAATGTTAGTAAGCGCTAGCACGCGTCTAATCGGACCTGCCGAGTTCAAGTCGTCGCGCTCGCGAATTTCATATAATTATTAAGAAAATAATTATAATATCAAGTCAAACTCAGCGAATTTATCTGTAAATATTAAGTGGCTTTAATTAAGTACAATTTTTTTATGTAAAATATCGGTATTTTACTCGTAGTTTTGAAAAATTATCACAAAAAAGGGTTACTTTGGGATTTTTTCCAACCGAATGAAGTTTAAAGGATCTTGTAACTGATTGCGAATTTGACGAGCCTGGTTACTTAACTTATACATACCTTTTTTTAAGAGTTTAAAAGTAGATTGTGCTACAAGGCGTAAAGGTAATACTTTTAAGTCGAGTGCGCTACTTTGAATTTAGAGCAAAACGAAGGATTCCTCAGTTGAATCACGAGCGTAGCGAGTGATTCTACGATGGAATCTTGAGTGAAGCGAGGGATTCGTGTATAACGCCCGAGACAAAAATATTACCGTACGCAAGTAGCACACATTACATCGCCATCCATGAGAAAAACTAGCAAAAAGATACAAAACAGAATATGGAGAAAGTAGAACAACTACAATACCTAATCAAAGCTCCGACAAGAACTAACCTTTATTTAGTGTCGTTTTCATTCAATAAATAAATAAATAAATAAATAAATAGGGAACAAATCAATAAATACTAAGAAATAATTTTTAAGAACCAACTTCTAAAAAAAATGTTTGTTCACGCATAAACTCGTAACTTTGTTTGCGTGGACCTACATATTTTAAGATTTTTATAATAACCATAAATTTAATGTGCACTATCGGCTTAAACTTACGAAAAAGGATTTAAATTTACACAAAACAAATAATTTTAACACAATATAACCTAAAACATCTGTAATTACTTTGAATCGAAGACAAAAATTGCGCTAATTATTCTTTTTTCCTTTTTCGAAGCAAAGACCATAAACATTTTTACCTACATTCACGATGATATGTATTCCAAATTTAAAAAAATACGAAGTCTGTTCCATTTATTTATTGTATTAAAACTTAATTCTTTTGTTTTTAGCTGATTTTACATAGATAACATCGTGTTCAATTTTCAAATTGTGTTTTAATCCTGTAAGATTTACTTTTTCACTTTTTAATCCCGAGAGAACTAGCAGTAACTTTAGCTCCAAATGTTTTGGGATGAAACCATCGTTTTTTGAGCAGATGGGATGAAAAAAACACTTTTGTCTATGCCTCAAATGGTTTTCAAAAACTCTAAAGCACGGCCTTTGTGGGAATACCTAGCCTTAAATGTGTCCAATCGCTCTCGTCATTTTTGGTCCAAACCCAATAATTATTTTACTGAAATAATTAATTTTTATGTGACTGTAATTCTACTTTTTTTTAACTAAAAAACTCATTGAACCTCATTACATGATACCTAGATGAACCACGCTAGGAATTAATTGGCCATATGATGAAGTCATACTAAACAAGCTGGCCAGTCGATACTTAGTGACTAGTGTCGTGTAGTGGTTTGAAAATAGTATTTTATACACATAAAAATTAAAGTGTGGTTTTCGTTTTGGTTTTTACTGATTATATTTATGCATTAAAAAGCAACTGAGTTTAACTTCCATAGCGCTTATTATAATACGACATAATAAATAGTAATAATACTTTATTAAATACAAAAAAAATATATTATTTAAAATGTACATAGCACACAGAAAAAGACATTAAAATGTCCAATGGGCGTGCGTGGGTGGTCTTATAGCTAATGGCGATAATTTCTTTCAGACAGCTGATGTAGAGAAGTAAAATGCTGCCATTTCCCATAGAAGTCTGATAGACAAGGTCTATGTTAAAAATAAGTCTATCTATGTCAAACATTTTAGTCCTGCTCTCTAACACTACACGGCCTCTGTGCGGGCACTTGCGAGCACGTGTGCAGTGCGAATTGCGTTGAGACGTAACTTGGGCGTCGCATCGTGTGAACGGTGGGTAGAAATTGTGTAAAATGCTATTGTTACGAAACTGGGTTCGAGATTTGGAGAAAAAAGCCAAAGTTCGTATGAGGGTTTTTATTCACTACGGAACCGAAAGGTTGACACGTGAAGATGGTCTTCCTGATGTCCAAGTCCAAGTCGCGTAGCATCTGAGGTCCAGGTATCTCGCCAAATTAGTCGCAGGTACTTCCACTTGTCGCACTGACGTAGGTTTCCTTCGCTTCGGTTCGCTTCGAAGTTATCGCTTTCGTAGCTCATACTGAACTGGCGGGACGTGCACTCTACGCACTCAGCGGTCTACATTGTTTTCGAATATTCTCATATCTTGACGAATGTATTTCGATTGATGGGAAACATCGAGACGCCGGTATGTGTGTGTGAGTGCGACTAAGCCGACGACCATTCAAAGCACTCTAGCCTTTATGCTATAAGAATATAAGGTCTAGTATCGCTTGCATTATCCTGACGTCTTTTTTAAACCATTCCGCTCGCGAACATTCCGAGTCTATCTCGCCAGCAGAGTTTTTGCTCGTGAATATTCTACATTTATCTCGTTCGCGACACTACTTAAGTTGCACGGCGCAACTTGCACTCTGTAAATACCCAACTACATTTTAGTACGACAGCATAAAAACTTCGTTATATATTTATGTATTTAATTTTTTCTCATGTTACATCCCATTAATATGCAATGTCATGGGAAACGGAATATTTCAGCAGGGGCCCATTTTTGTAACGGTATTAGTCCAGGGGCTGTCATGTTGTACGGGTTTGCCGTGACAACAAGAGTATTACAAGACTTATATTGTTTTTAGAGTTTTAAATTGTTCATTGTGTCACCACGTTAACCCGTAAAGACCCGGACGGCAATAAAATGCCCACGTTCATCGTCTTTCTATTGTGTCTGGTATTGGCGGTTGCGAATGGGTTAAAGTTCAAGGCACAATCAAAACAATCCTACAATTAGCAAAATTCCATATTTACGAGTTATATGTTTTGTAAGCACACGGCGCGATCGGTTGAAAACACGTATAAACTCGTTCGCAGCCGCGCGCCCACCCGGCTGGTGCCTCGCTCTCTCTCCCCGCACCGCACCGCAATCACCGCAAGCATCCCGCTTCACGACATGTTCTCGCGTATTTTCAATCAAATATTTTTTGTTTTAAGTAAGACGTTTATGTGTTTAATTTTGATGAAAATTTGATTATAGTACACAAAAAGCTATAATTAAACAAAAATAACACAGTTACTATTTCTGGCTACTGAGAAAAACATTAATTTTAAAACATTAAAAAATGATGTTTAATTTTGGTTTTTAATGTCTAAAAAGACACAATATAGCTTATAAAGATATAAACATTATGGTTATCATTTTGGCTTAACTAGATATCGAGATCAGGTGAAAACTGTGAAAAAAAATGTATAAACAAAAATGGGGTCAGTTTAATTTTGCTATTAAGTGATCGCATTTGAATGCACCTAAAAGTTAAACTAACAAGGTCTTTGGTTACCTATTATGCTTTTAGGGAAAAGTTGAGTAGTGTACAAAATCTCACGATTTTTATATAATACGGTTGCGACCGCGGATAAATTACATAATATATCTAATTAATATTTGATACTCAATATTGATATCCGATAAAATATTGAAAACAACGAGTTTATTATTTATGTCCAGGTTGTGCTATTTTGATTGGTCTACTTACTATGAACCAACTATCTGTAATACTATTATTTCTCTAACGCGCAACATTTTGCTGGGGTTACGCATTCGCATTGGTCGACTATTGACGATAACAGGATATTATTTGACTTTCCTTTTTGTTTGTTTGAAGGAACAGTATCATGGCCTGAACATGCCATTTTTGTAACGTAGCCCATCGATGTGAAACTAATTTAAGAATAAAAAAATGAATAAATCAATTGGAATATATTGAAAATAAATACCAACCCTATGAATAAAACAGCCACTGGCTAGAAAAATAGAATTTAATTTGACCCTCAACATCTACGGCAAAATATTAATATACATCACAACATTAAAGTTACAAATACAACTAATATGGGGCCTACCTTTACCCTACACAAAGATAGAAATAGTCAAAAATGGCGAAGAAACGAAAGATAAACAAAACGAAAAGTGTTTAATAAATTTATTAAAAAAAAATACAAAACAAAAAACTCATCCATGCTGCTATCCCAACGATGTAGAATTCAAAATAAACTAGAAAATATTATTGTTAACAAGTTATATACATAAATATCGCTATAGTGCTTTAAATTGCGAGAGAGTAACAATATGTGGGGTGTCCCCGTGTGCGTATGATACTCTACTTTCCACTATATTAGAAAAAATGCTTAGAATAGTGCTTAGCCAAAGAGGTCGCATTAGCCAGTCGTAAAGTTCAAAAAGTAGTCAATGAACGATTGAAAATTGTTGCACCAAATATTTTTCTTTTTTTCTCTTCAAATATACTGAAACTATTTTTAAAGTATATTCAGTCCATGATACCGTATATATTTTCCCCAAAAAATATACAGGGTCTAACAAAATATACTGAAACTATTTTAAGGGTGAATACAGTCCATGATAACTTTCCATAAGGAACATATTATATTGAAGTATAAAAAATATTTATTTTCTTACCATACAAACTCAGATCAGCTGATCGGTCAATTTGTATGGGAGGCCTAAAATTATTATTTATATTTCGATACACGTTCCTTGGGGAAAGTTGTTCAGTATCATGGACTGAATTCTCCCTTAAAATAGTTTCAGTATATTTTGTTAGACGTTGTATATCAAAATATGTTATCACTTCCCAATCACTGGGATCGCTGATCGTTCTTGCGTGGAAGCCTTTTTCATATTTCGATATATGTTCCTTGGAAAAAAATTGGTTAAAATCATGGACTGCATTAACCCTAAAAATAGTTTCATATTTTAGATTCATATTGAACGCTTTGCTTACACGACCACCTTCGCCGATGCCTTATAAATATAAAATACAGATATATTATGCTGCAGAGTCTAACGAAAAATTTAGAAAAATACATCAATACAAATCCACTTTTCTATATAAAATACATCTTTGTTTAATCTAAGAGACCAATAATTTCCGAACGTACGTTCGCTAGTAGATACATAGTAAAATCCACGTATTTGTGGTTATATCTTAGGGTGTTGCCACACCGAGGCTAAAAATATTGTAATATTTTGTAATAACACCAAGTAAAGGTATTCAAAATTTTATAAATTGAATACCACTTACTAACAGTATTATTCCATAAAGTTTTATATGAGTGCGCACGATTGTTTTAGTATTTTATGCAACAGTTGTATAAGAGGCGTCAAAAAATGCGGGTGGCGAGCATCGTAAGAAGACGCTATCGAGCATTTTTTGACGTACTTATACAATGTTGCATACAATACTTTTTATACGACTATATTTACTAAATGAAATACAAAAAAAAATATGAAAATTTTTGACATGTGTTTGGTATTATTTTTTTTAATTGAAGTCTTCCTAGTGACTATATTAAAAAAGTATATCTAAAGAAAAAGTGGTCTATAGCTGGGGGTGTATCTTTGTGTACTGTACTGATATGAGGAATAGACTATATAGACTTTCCTGAAATCATACATTAATGTTCTTATTAGTGTTCGTGAGTATTTAAAAAACAAATAACAGTGTAACCGTAGAAATTTATATGTTAATGACCTTCAGGAAACACTAATTATTTTTTTTATATCGAAAAATTAGTACGTTTTTCGTCAATAGAACTCACCCATTTTTTAAGGCCAGTATGGCAACACCGTTATTATGTCAATTTATATATTACTTTCAAAGTCTTAAATTAGTTTAACCTAATACTGAAAAAGTAACAGACATTGAGGGGCCATTATACAATATTACATACATGAGATATGTTATAGATTCATTCAAAAACTACGGAAAGAAACTGCGAATTTCAAAGTTATTGCAATATATGAACTTTAAGTTGGCACAAGTACTAGATAGGACGAGTAACGGGGTCCAAAACTTTCAATTTAAAAATAAATACACTTAACTCTAGTCAAATCCATCCAAACTAATTTCTATTTAAAGTTTAGAACCCCGCTCTTAAGCACCTTAATACATTAAAAAAAATATATTACTTTTCTTTTAGTTTTTCTATACTATCATACTAAAAATATAGCTTCTTTCTCGTAATAATTATGGAAGAATGCTTAAAATGTATTTGCATTGGAAACAATCGTAAAATAAACCTAGTTACACAGCATAATCTAACTTTAGACTAGAGAAAACTAAAACATCCATAGAGATTTTCGTAAGTGTTTCGTAAACTATAGCTCACTCTCTCTAACACAGGGCCGGCCGTGGGAGCGACAAGAACAAAAGACCTTCCAGCGAACAAATGGGAAACAAACTTAAAATCGCTCCGGCTGCAATGCTGACCGACACTACGCAAACGGCTATTCATTACTTTATCACTAATGCTTGTTATAGCGACGAATGTATGCCTGAGGTTTATTAGCCCGGTTTGAAATACAAAAATGTACGATGATTTGGACATTCTGAGTTTCTGTACCAATAATAAGACTTTTTCGACATCGTGACTAAATGGTATTAATGGGTGATAGAATAAATCGTTCGGAATACAAATTTTATATTTTTCCGGAAAATAATCTTGAAAAGTTTTCATATTTTTTTTGTTTATTTTTTCGAAAAATAACTGTAAAATTTCTATTTAATTTTTGCTTGTTAGTCACATTTAGTATTACAAACAAGTGTAAATCTCCAAAATCTCATTACAATAAACCTAAACGTACTAGGCGATCAGCAATCCCTCCCTCGACCGGCGCAAAGGAAAATCAACCTTAACTCTAAACGATTAGTATCGGAATGCGACGGCAAGGCCGTTTCCGCGTGCAACCAAGCGAGCAACGTTTATATGCGTGTTTTAGAAATAAAAGGTGTTCGTGTCGGTACGTGGGTCGCGTCGGCTCTCGGGAGTCAGTGGACCGCGGTCACGGGGACCGGGGTCACCTGGTTCACCGGGGTCACCTGGGTCACCTGCGAGAAAATATAATACATTATTCATGATAGCAACCAAAACTAAAGGCAGTTTCAGTGCAGTTTTTTTCAGCGAAAAAAGGCCAACCAGATTTTGTTTCAATCGATTTAGACGATCATCAGGGCGAGTATTAGACCGGCTAAGTGAATAAGCCATTTTTACTAGTATCAATAATGAACTTATTTCACGTTAGTTTATATAAATTAAAACGTATGTATGTTTATATTCCTTTTTATATCTTTTATTTTCCAATTACTTCTGTGCAAGATTGGATAAGCCTAAGTCGTCGCGCGCCTCGTCGCCGCCGCTGCCGCTGCCGCCCGCGACATCGCGCCGCTGCAGCACTACCTACCTCAGCGTTCCGCGGCGGCGCAGGCTCCACCGTGAGCAGGCGCGGCTTGTCGTCGCGCGCCTCGTCGCCGCCGCTGCCGCTGCCGCCCGCGACATTGCCGCTGCCGCAGCACTACCTACCTCAGCGTTCCGCGGCGGCGCAGGCTCCACCGTGAGCAGGCGCGGCTTGTCGTCGCGCGCCTCGTCGCCGCCGCTGCCGCTGCCGCCCAGCGACATCGCGGACAGTGCAGCGAGCACGCTCTCCATGTTGGCCGGCGCTGGAGCGCTATCGCCTTCGCCCTAACAAAAAGATATAAATGAATATCAAAAATTATTTAAAACAATGCACACAATTTCGCAATAAATAACGCAGTCTATAAAAATGGATTTGAAGAACGTTATAAGTAATTATAGTGCTCACAAGTTCGAGCAACGCGAAACGCTCATGTAACGGCAGCGAGTGCAACACTATCTATAGCAGAGCTTTTTTCAGGCTACCATATTAAAATTGAGGGACCTTTAGTGGCCATGCAAATTACGTCACAGCGCTTGTTTTATGCCAAACATGACAGAAAACAATTTATGATAATGATAGAATATAAAACTTAGCGATGATGATGTCCTGAAAAAGGCGCTATTGAACTTTTTTCTTGAATAGGTACATATTTAAGATATTGTCGATGTCTTCGGGTAAGGCATTCCAAAGTCGCGTAGCCTGAATACTAAAAGAGTTAGTCATAAAATTTGTGCGAAAGCAAGGACGGTGAAGAAGAGTATGACAAGAGCGAAGCTCACGGTCATGGCTTTTTGACTAAAAGCAAAACTGCTTTTCATATACAGTGGATATAGAGAATTTCAAAAAGCATTCTTTGCCGAACAATAGGCCAATTAAGCTTATCGAAAATAAGAAATATGATCGTACTTAAGACAGAAAAAGCTTGCTAAAATAATTATCATCATCATCATCATCATTTCAGCCGCATAACGTCCAATGTTGGACATAGGCCTCGCCCCTTTCCAAAATGACCGATCAAGCTAAAACAAATTAACATTTTATCAAATGACTGAAGCCTCACCTTCAGCGGGCCAGGCTTGAAGAAGTGCAGGTAGCAGAACCCTCGGAAGCCCTTCCACACCATCACCTGCGGCTTGACGCCGCGCTCCGACAGCGCCTGCTTCAGGTCGCGCACTCGCGTGTTGGGGCTGATGTTGGAGATCTTTGGGACAGAGGGAAAAAAATTGATTTACGAGATTGGTCAAAAATGCTATTGTCTGTCAGTTTGTCAGTCTGTATTTTGTGAAAACATTTTTTTTTTCTCTTTTTTTATAAATTTTTTGGTTTAGTCAGTAAGTGAACCAAATTGATCAAAAATAACCTTTTTTATCCTATACCTAATCTCTAAAATTTATATTTGTATAATCTTGTGTATTGTTCAGCCAGTTAGCGAATCAAATTTTCTATCTCTAAAATTTATCTATGAATTTTTATATAAATTAAACCGTTTTTCAAACTTAGTCCAGCAGAGGATTGTTATAGAGCGTCGACGAACGAAAATTCACAAAGATATTGTTTAAAAAAAATCTTAAGTATATAGGGACAAATCACACTGATTGAGCTAGGCAGAAATAAAGTTAAAACTTGTATTATGGGATACTAACTCGAAAAATACTATATTTTACAATAAATAAATATATAAATAAACACCCAAGACCCAGGACGATTTGATAAACACCAAACTGACAAATTACACTGGCATTACGGTACAATTTTGACCGATCTTTGCAAAACAAAATGTTTATAGCATCTTAAATTCAGCATGTTATATTTCCAGCCATAGGCTGAAGTAAAACAACCTTACTTTACCTTGACAGAGAAGTCGATGACGGGTTTGGGTCGCTTGGGGCGCCTCGGACGGGTCTCCTCTTTCTTGACGGAGTCGTCCTTGCTGGCCGACTTGTTGCTGTTGCGGCGGCGCGTCGTGCGGCGCGGCTTGCCCGCTTTACCCTCTTCTCCTTCGGTGGTGTTGCCCTGTTAAAGAAATACGATTTCCACTTTCATAACAAGAAACAAGAAAGAACGTTTAACAAACCTGACTACGGAACATTCTCATTGTAAAAGTATTAAATGCCAGCTCTAAAGCGAACGACGACAATGTACAAGTATTATTATCCCACTCGATATCGGCGCAAAAAAAAAACATTTTACACGTACTACACGTAGAAAGAAGGAAAGAAAGATTTTTTTTTATTTGGTATAACTTATAAAATTCAATACAACAAAATAATTTTCACAGTGTACCGAAAAGGTCTCTGCTCAGCAAATTTGTCGCAGCGTGAACTACGACGCTGGTCGTAATGCACTATACACTACACGTATGTAATGTAAATCATACTTATTGACGTGTAAAGGTGTCTGTAAATTCTTTAGCGAGTGCGGATCACAATCACAGTAATATTATAAAAACGAAAGTTTGTTTGTGTGTGTGTGTGTGTGTTTGGGGGGTGTGGGGGTGGGGGTGTGTGTGTGTGTGTGAGAGGGTGTGTGTGTGTGTGTGTATGTTTGTTTCTTCTTCACGAGCAAACGGCTGGACCAATTTTGATAAAAAATGGTATGCAGGAAGCTGACACCCTGGAATAACACATAGCGCTTTTAACCTACTTTAAGCGCATTCAAGCGCAAGAGGGTAGTTTGCAACAAGTGTACATGTACAATACCTCTCCCTCACTATGGCTCTTGTGCGAGCGAGTGCGGCGACGCAGTTTGCGCGGCCGAGTGGTCCCGCGCTCCTCCACGTCGGTGTCCACTTCCTTTAGAACACATGGACGGCCAGCCCTTAAAACAAAGTGTAAAGTTTATCCCTCATATTCATAAAAATTAAAAACAGTTTGCTAAACATCATCATCAGGTCTTTTTAGTCTCCACTGCAGGAGTACGACCCTCTCTGTACAATTAAAAAGCGTTTGCTAAACATTATTATTATCATCAGGTCTTATTAGTCTTCACTGCAGGAGTACTACCCTCTATACTACTAGAGCCATATATGGTCAGAACAGCCTAAGGATTTGGCCTACACTCTCTACGCTGACCAGATGGGTTGGATTGGAGAGGTGTCATGATGTTTATAAGCTTTGTTAAGCTTGTATTTCCTAAGTCGCCTTCTACGACATCCACAGTAGGACTTGGAGTATTTTACTTTGCCGGAAACCACACGGCACGGAAGAAACAATTATAACGGATAAATAACAACGGATTGATGGTAATCGTATGTATATTTGTTGGACGATAACTGGAGTAGTTTTGGTCGGAGCTTCATATAATTATCTTCATAAAAACGCCGGATTGTTCAAGCAGACTCGAACTTCCTTCGCAACTCTTCAGCGTTCATAATTGCCCAATGATATGTATATTTGGAGAAAGAAAAGCCGGAAAGCGCTCGCTGGACTCTTCATAATTTTATTATAGGAAACCAATTATAAGCCTAGATAATTGCAATTCCTTTAAAATTACTAATAATAATTAACAAAATCGAACATGTGGTTTCAAAATAAAACGTAGACTATTTTTGTTTGGAAAAGTCTAGGGTAAGGGGACTCTTAATCATGCTAAAGATGCAACGAGAAAGGAGCTACGATAGTAAAGTTTTAAGGAGGCATATGTCAGACACTTGATGTAATGTGTATTACTCACAGCATTTCGATGTCGCGCAGTTGTCCGAGGATCGGCATGAGTTGCAGGCGGCGGTTCGACAGCAGATGCCACAAGATGCCCACGGGGCGTTGGCTCATGCGCTGGGTTTCAATCACCTGTAATTTTTTTGTAACTGTAGTGTCCTATCTTACGTAAGGACTACATGGCTTAGTAGCACTTAATACTTATTTAAATATCAGCTAGCAAGGTAACACACCTAGTGATGCGCTGTTCCAGGTAATTTCGGAAACTTTGGCCAATATACCCGTAAACTTACCCGGCAATATTTCTAAAATGGCAATTCATGGAAATATTTACAGAAATATTGGAAATATTACCGTAAATGTACAACCGGGAATATTCCCCTTTATTTAGAATTTCCAGCGGCTCAAACTCGAAACCACGCCTTTTCGCCCCCCGATCGGCATACGTGTTGCCTATCTATATCTATCGACCCTCGTAGGTGTTGCCCAAGACGACAGAATAATATCTAATTATTTACTGGTGTTCCGTACCCAAAGGGTAAAAACGGGACCCTATTACTAAGACTCCGCTGTCCGTCCGTCTCGTCTATTAACAGGCTGTATCTCATGTAACCTTGATAGCTGGATAGTTGAAATTTTTACAGATGATGTATTTCTGTTGCCGCTATAACAAATACTAATAAATTTTCAGAATTGAAAACCTTACGCGAGTCCGCCTCGCACTTGGCCGGTTATTTATTAATTATATTTATGTATTTATGTGTGTACACTACATTATTTATTTACTAAAACATTAATTCTCTTACGGCTAATATGTTAAACCATTGTTTTTCTAAATAACTATTAACAAGATGTTGCAGGAAAAGATGTATAGCAGATATCTATACGTATACATATAAAAAAAGTGTGTCTGTACATAAAATATATTTCCAAAAAAAATATTGGGGGCGATGGAGACGTAGTAATAGAGTAAGAATTTAAAAAAAAATGTCTGTCTGTTTGTCTGTTTGTACACGCTAATCTCCGGAAATACTGGACGGATTCAAATGAAACTTTTTTTGTTATATAGCTATTAAGCCTGGGCAACATATAGGGTATAAATGATTTTGGAAAATGGAACGCCTGATGCAGAACCATAATGATCCAGCTAAACTATAAGAGATATAAAAATGCCGCCTTAGTAAAAATTGTTCAGCCTGATGAGCATTTTCCAGAGACATAAAGTCTACGCGAACGAAGTCGCGGGCTTCGGCTAGTAGTCTATAAATCTCTAAAATATATCTAAATCAAATGTTCAAGACTCAATTCAATGTTTGTAATTGATCATACCTGGGTTGGTGTGACGATAATATCAATTGGTACATCGTGTGGACCAAACAACTCAGCTGGCAGCGTATCGAACACCTAGAACAAAAAAGTTAAGTTGACTCAAAATTATGAAAAAGAGGGTAGGGCACGAATTTCTACGGACTTGTGGCCCCACTGCTAATTGGTATTGTCCTGGGTAAAAAAATAAATTTGGTACTGTTAAGGCAATAAAATAAAGAAAAATGGATCCCTAAAATGGAGTCAAAATGGAGAAAAGTATAAAATAAAGAGGTTAAGAACTTAGCGGAAGGAAGAGAGACATGGAAAGCACTCCACCGACAAGAGCCCAGCTCTTAAATATAAGAAGAAGAAGGAAATAAAACGTCACTAAAAAATTTCACTTGCCATGATCATAACCATTTCAAATGTGATTTTAGATTGATTATTGCAGGAAAACTGAAATTTAGAACGCTAGAAAGCTAAGCTAGCTAGCTAGAAACTAAGATGTCATCTGCCTGTATTCTATAAAAATCCCATATAAAAAGTTTGTTTTGAGGTTTAGAAAAAAAAAATCTGATTTGACTTGTGAGAAAATAGCAGACTATGAAGCTTTTCTCAAAAATTAAAATTAAAAGCAAGAGATTGCAGATGGAATCTCTATTGAACATTATGTTTTGGTGCTACAAAGATTTAAACTAACTTCTTACCTGGCAATCGTGAACGGTGGTAACCACCACAGTGTTAGGCTTTATCGCCTTCATGTGCATCATGAGGCCAAACTCCAAGTCTCCATAGCCTGTCAAACATAAAAGAAACACGTGACTTTATAAAAGAAATGGATTTACTCAAATGCAAAAATGCTGCGACAGTGCTGAATGAATCTGTGCTATGTTTTAATACCTGTCGCGCGACAATTCAACAATATCCGGTATTTGGAAGCTCTACTTGAGGCGGTTTAGGAACTCTTGACCATAGAGTGTATGGGGTCGTTAGACCTTATTATACACGATAAGAAAGAACTAACGAAAAGAAAAGAATAGATAGCTAAAAAGTTAGTAAGCGGTCAATTTTTTGGACAAATGTTCGTCAAGTCTCTGTTTCGTAGCAGAGTCCATTCGAATGAGTTGTGTTCAAAAGCAAAAAAAACGGATAGTCGTTCGTCAATGCACCGCTTTTTCGCAGCAATATCAATTCGATGGCACATCCATTCGGATTAAATTAGTTCGCAAAAAAAATGTCTCGAACAACATTAATTCGAATAAACTGAAATCTGTGTTAAATATCGGACCCTGTCATTGGACCCTCAGTTGACAAGTTCTTTTGCGCCGTCAAATGTATTCCATAACAGCAGCGTATTGGACTTGACTTCACTGTACTGCCATCTGGTGTCTCATATTTTTATAAACTAATTCGCGACACTGGTCGCTGTCCAGATTAGCAAGCTGGCCACCTCAACAAGGCGAGAACGGGGGACGAGGACGCATATTGCGCGGGACCTTAGGAGATTCTGTTCTGTATATAATACTCATATCAACTTTGCTGTAACATCGAAAGATATACATAGTATATATTTAGTAATAGATAAATCCTAATAAAAAAGTTGGATGTAGTGTGTTAAAATGATGATAAGAATAAAAATAATGTGACGAATACCATGACAAAGGATAGTGGGAAAAAGAAAAGACATGCTGTCCCGACCCCAGGTAAAATAGGGCAAGGTGATGAAGAAAAAGCATAATTGCTCGCTTCAATAGAGGCAGTACTAAATAATCTTTAAGATATCTAAGATGAACTGGTAGACAATGCTTTGCATTAAGTTTTACCTTCATAATACATGTTAAATAAATAAATTACCTCTTCCTTTGCCGATGCGGTACCCTTCCTTGGAGACGGCCACGGAACCCATCACGACCAAATCTAGGGAGACTGAATCTTCAATACCTAAAAATAAAAGACGTGACATTTTAACATTTGCCCTGAGGAAGACCTCCGGATGAGGTCGAAACATGTCGGCCAGTACCTGACTCGGTACGCGAGTTGACCATTTTTTACCCCCGACAAAAAATAGGGGTGTTATAAGTTTGACGCCAATGTCTGTCGGTCTATCTGTCTCTGGCATCGTAGCGCTCAAACGGATGCAGTCCATCCTATCAAAAACCCTAATTAAGGTAAGCGGTTCCGATCTCTGTGATGGATCGATATCAATGCGTTTTTTTTTACGTGAATGAGACTTCCCTTGCGGTAGATCTTTGCCATTTTCGATAAAAAAACTGATCAGTCCTTTTAAAGTTATTGAGTGTTAACGCTTCAATGCTGGATGTTGTAAATAAATTACATGGCAAATAATAGATGGCATCATTGGGGTTTTTTAATTTGCCTATGATATTCCACATAACATCGGTTAGAATATTATGTAGTTCCGCCACTAGATGGTGTTATCGTTTTTTTTAATCTGCCTAGCAAATAAATTAGTCAAATATTAATTAAGAAGCACATCCTTACCAATGGGTTTCCCATAGGTCTCCATGCCCTTGCGAGACACGGCTTGTTTGATGGCCGCCGGTCCGGTCTCACCCTCAGGCAGCTCCAAGCGGTTCAGAAACCCATTCTGCAAGCGTGGCACTGGGACATACAGGGTCTTCTTCTGTTCTAGGCAGATCACCCTGAAACAAGATGTTAGGTCAATCATTTGTTTAAATGTAATAAATAATCAACATTTAGTTGTAGTAGTTAACGATGTATCTAGCGTGTTTACCATATATCTTAGTCGTCATATTGTTGCTAACTTATCGGTTCTATTATTGCTTATTATAATACTATAAGTGAAGATTTGTAAATGACTTCTTGTTTTATAGATAGTATCTACATAAATTGTTAAATGTCGATAATCTTCCAAAATAAAATAAATAAATGTACATGCTATAGTATAGCCATGGTATAGTAAAACAAAGTTTTCTCTTCTCGAGACGGCCTAAGACTACGCCACGAATGTCACGGAAAGTGTTCCCACTTCTTCTTATCGTGTGTGTTAGTGACTAACACGTTTTTAAACCGCCTTAAAGGTCTCTGACATGGTTTTAGGTAACGACCAATGTCAAAGACAGTGACCGGGACCGACGGCTTAACGTGCCCACGTGTGTTACCACTAAACTTTGTTTTTAAAAAATTAAGGGATTTTCTCAATTTGTTAAATGAATATCGTCATCATCATCATGAGGTCTTTTTGTCTCCACTGCAGAAGCACAACCCTCTCTATACTACCAGAGCCACAGTTACTCACGTTAGTCAAAGGACTTTATGAATATAAAATAAACTATTTAGTATTTCGTGTGATTCATCTATTTTAATAAATTTATTTCTTTAATTATTAGTTCATAATTGTTAAGTTAAAAAAAGTATTTAGCTCGGGTAATTTAATCACTCACAGTGGCAATACTTCCAACTGATGACGTATTCTTAGGGCTATCACATGACCTACTGTCACAAGAAAAGAATACCAGGCGAAGTATATATTATTATACCAACTTGCATCGTTCACACAATTATTTCTACCCGCGCAACTTGCGCGTTGTTTGAACGGTAGGTAAATTTTAGAAATTGTGTGAATATTGTGGTTCAACACAGGGCTTTTTACAGAAAGGAAACAGCGTCAGAATGCCCGTGACCCTGGTCAGCGACGGTCGTGGAATTGCGTCGCGCGACAGTCAGCCAACAGTGTCGCTAGTCTGTCTGAGCCCTTAATCATTTTTGTGCGTTTTTAACTTTCACTGTTGCAAACTCCAGATTTGTCATCAGGCTTATTAATCTACTTATATTAATCTGATTTAAATAGTCTTTACTGCGGAACACAGGTAATACATATACATATAGGTCTTATCATTATAAAAATGAATTCATATTCTGTCCTAATAGGACATCATGTCTAGAGATTAATATAATATAAAATTCTTATAGTATGTTTTTTTTAAACTTTTATATTTGAGTTGATTACATGAAAATTAAATAGCGGTTTACGATTTTAGACATATTTAAAAAAATTACTTGCTACGAGGGTCGTTCAATAAATACTTAGCCTACAAAAAGTAAACGAAAATTTTGGAAAAGTGGCAATTTATTTTTCAACATAGTCTCCTTTTAGTTCGATACACTTAGCCCAGCGATGCTCCAACTTTTTTAACCCGTCCGAAAAATAGTTTTTGTCAAACTCTGCAAAATAGGCCTCCGTGGCGGCGATGACCTCCTCATTTGATCCATATCTATTCCCGGCGAGTGATTTTTTCAGATTAGGAAACAGAAAGAAGTCACAAGGGGCCAAATCTGGAGAATACGGTGGATGGGGCAGCAATTCGTAGCGTAATTCGACCAATTTGGCCATGGCAACGGCAGACGTGTGAACCGGTGCGTTGTCGTGGTGAAACAGCACTTTTTTCTTCGCCAGATGGGGTCGTTTTTTCTTTAATTCGGCGTCGAATCGGCCCAATAAATCGGCATAGTAAAGCCCTGTAATTGTTTTACCCTTCTCGAGGTAATCGATGTAGATCACACCTTGTGAATCCCAGAAAACGGTGGCCATAACTTTTCCGGCAGATTTTACAGTTTTCGCCTTCTTTGGAGCACGTTCCCCGGTCTGGATCCATTGTTTTGATTGCTCCTTGGTCTCTGGTGTGTACCAGTGGATCCAAGTTTCATCGACGGTCACAAAACGACGCAAAAACTCCGCTGGATTCCGCTTAAACAGAGCCAAACACGTCTCCGATGTGGTCTCACGGTTGCGCTTGTTTTCCGGTGTGAGTAAACGCGGCACCCATCGCGCCGACAGCTTTCTCATGCCGAGTTCCTCGTGAAGAATATGATGCACTGTTCCTTCTGAAATGCCTACAGTCTCAGCTAGCTCCCGAACCTTCAATCGGCGATCTGCCAATACGAGATCATGGATTTTTTTAATGTTTTCCTCCGTAGCAGCTGTTTTCGGTGCACCTGGACGTGGTTCATCAAAAACCGACGTACGGCCACGTGCAAACTCGTTGAACCAATTCTTGATGGTGGCCATCGATGGAGAAGAGTCACCGTACACAGCATCCAAGCGCTCTTTGATTTCGATGCGCGTTTTCCCTTCCAAAAATAGAAATCGAATTACCGAACGATATTGCTCTTTTTCCATTTTTGTAAAACCGATCGACACGTTCGCTTCCTTAAGTTGTCAAATTAAAACAAATGAAGGGATTGGAATGAAAATTTGAAAAAAGAATTAAAAAAGAATGTGCTACACTGTGGTAAAACTCTTTTGAAACTACAGCGCCCTCTGGCGATGAGGCTAGGTACTTATTGAATGCCCCTCGTAGATCTCGTTCAAGCCAATTTTCGCTAGTAGTTTGTATGGTTATGAACATTATATATTTTTTTAGTTTGATTATTCTCTTATTTTAGCAGTTACATGGAGGGGGAAGGACATATTTTTCTACTTTGGAAGTGTCTCTCGCGCAAACTATTCAGTTTAGAAAAAAATGATAAAAGAAACCTCAATATCATTGTTGAAGACATATCCAAAATTTATGTTTTTTTTTTTCTGTTTTTGTGTGAAAACCTTAATGCGGTTTACAGAATATATCTTCTTACCAAGTTTCAACAGTATAGTTCTTATAGTTTCGGGAAAAAGTGGCTGTGACATACAGACGGACAGACGGACAGACATGACGAATCTATAAGGGTCCCGTTTTTGCCATTTGGCTACGGAACCCTAAAAAGGACTTTCATTGTACAACATAAGGTTCATATATTGTAATACTGTTACGCTTGACTGGTGAAGTACCAACCAAACACGTGATGTAACCATACAATAATTACTTGACTTTCTATTAATAAATTGGAGCCCATTAAATGAGTATCTTTGGTAAAAAAAAATACAAAGTAATAATCTGTTAGATGACAACAAGTCAAATCAGATTTTTTTCTAAACGTATGAAACACGAATGCGTGACGTCATGCTTTTTGAAGTCAAATAGCGCTCTTAATATCAGTTTTTCTGCATTAATAAACCTTTTTTATGTTAGATTTATTTTTGACCCAGTTATCTACCCAATTCTTTATCCACGTTATGTGTTTACGTAAACATACTATGAATTATTTATTTTATAATAAATATTAAGGTTTAATCTAACGCTAAAAATCTAATACTATTTTATACCGAATATTTTTTTTAACCCAGTTATCCGACTAATTCTTTATCCCACTTTTTATCCACTTTATTTGTTATGTAAACATAATTTTATTTATTCATTTTAGAACCTCGAAATTTTTTCTAGAACAAAAATGAAGCAAAAGACTAAGTTCCCTGGCCTTGCACTAAAATAATCGTGGTCAGTGTTAAGTGTGTTTAATTGACTTTAGGTTATCAAGTAACATTACGTAAACAATGTTGTGCATCCCTACGTTTGTACGATAGCAAATATTGTCTGTACATAAAGTCTTGTAGGGATTGAACCGGATATTATGATTTGAAAAAGAAAACAGAAAGATGTAACTGGGAGATTTACAGTTGCACAAGACATAGTTTAAAACTAGACTAACTACAGGAAAATTCTTACTGAAAAGTACCTACGATTATCCAGTTTTAGAGCAAGCACTTTGTCTCAATCTATACATCTATACATATAATAAAACATTAAAAAAAGTGTGTCTGTACATTAAATATATTTCCAAAAAAATTATTGGGGGCGATGGAGACGTAGTAACAGAGTAAGAATTAAAAAAAAAATGTCTGTCTGTTTGTCTATTTGTCTGTTTGTCTGTTTGTCTGTTTGTCTGTATGTCTGTTTGTCTGTTTGTACACGCTACTCTCCGGAAATACTGGACGGATTCGAATGAAACTTTTTTTGTTATATAGCTATTAAGCCTGGGCAACATATAGGGTATAAATGATTTTGGAAAATGGAACGCCTGATGCAGAACCATAATGGTCCAGCTAAACTATAAGGGATATAAAAATGCCGCCTTAGTAAAAGTTGTTCAGCCTGATGAGCATGTTCCAGAGACATAAAGTCCACGCGAACGAAGTCGCGGGCTTCGGCTAGTTCATACATATATTACAAAGAGCGAAACGCATAACACTCCTTTTGGCTTCGCCCTAGTAGGATTAAGAGTTAAAAAAAAATCATTTTGGTACATTTGACTGACTTTACATTTTACAGATAATTTCCGTTCGCGGCAAGCTCTTGTGAAAAGTAACCGACAAATTAAGTAGGTACAGAGTTAAACTAACAATATTTTATATTGAAACTGTAAAAGGAAGAAAGCATTAACTTTTATGTAATAATAGTTATAAAACGGCGCGCGAAGCGTATTACCCAAGATATCAACTTGCATAACTGTAACAGTGTGTCGAATTGTACGCTTCAATATTCAAAATTTTCTTTTATTCCACTTGTGGTCACCAACCCAGGTGGAAACCACGCCCAGAGTTGTGTAAGCACTTCTTTTTCTTCTTCTTTTCATGTCGATTGGCTTAAGTAACACTATATTTTTACAAGCTTTTATTTATCTTGCAATGTATCTGCAAGTATGTACGTATGATGTTTGTTTAAGGTCAAATCTTGTTACTAAATTTTCAATCAGTTTTCTAAAACCGATTTTTTTTACATAGTTGTGTATGGTCGGATGTTTTTGTGAAACTTAAAGGTTAAAAAATATTGAAAATAGTGGACTGAAAAATTTGTATTTTTCAATGTAAAATGACACTATATTTTTACAAAGTTTTTAATTAACTTGCAATGTATTTGCAAGTATGTGTATGTGTTTGTTTTAGGTCAAATCTTGTAACTAAATTTTTAACCAATTTTACAAGTCGAATGTTTTTAATGGTTAAATAATATTGGAAAAAGTGGACTGAATTTTTTTATTGTATTTTTAATTGTAACATAGTAGCCCATCAGGCTGGGTACTAACCAATACTGGACTGGGTTTATTTTATTGTTATCTTCCCAGCAGTGGTCTTTCCAAAACGACAAACAAGGCAAATTAAATTAAATTTCGCAATAATAATAAAAAATCCTTCTAACTGTATTGTTTTTATCTATCATCTTTTTCCCCACTAAAAAAGTTTGAGAACCGCTTGACAACTGATGACGTATTCTTGTTCTACCTACGTCACCAGCTGTTACGGGAAGAAAATACCAGGCGACGTATATTATTATACCACGTGCCACTCTAAGAACAGGTCTTATTTTGTGCAGCTGGTCGAAGTACACGAGAAGCTTCTTTCGACAAACCGATTACATTAAGGAGCCTCAGTTTTGTTAATATAGCCCCGTGCCCATATCGGCTCTTTCCTGGTCGATTAAGGCACTTCAAAGTTGTCCAAAGGGGGTAATGGCCCGAAGGCAGCTCTTCCAACGGAGGAACAAAGTCAGAGATTGGGGTGTATTGCGTATTAGGCCACATTTAAACCCAGGAAGACTGTAATAGTTACTTGATTACGCCTGCAGGCAGAAGAGCTCATCATCATCAGAGCGTTTTTTCCTGGTTGCATCCTCAGCAGTAACGCTTCAGAGCCCGGGATCCGCTACCTAACCAAGTAGATTTGACGAGGTTACTGGCTGAAGAGCTCCTCGTTAGTAAATAATTGTTTTTCAGAAAATCGCTCGTAGCCGAGATGTCGATTCTCGGCTTATCGAACCGCGACGAATCACCGACATAGTTGCATATTAAAATACCTAGCAGTAATGCACGAAAATGTTAATGGTTATCTGAAAGAGTATTTTTAGTTTTGTTATCGTTAAAGTAACTTATCTGTTCGGGCCTAATGTCAGAGCATGTAATAATAAAAAATAAAATATGCGCTAGAAGAAAATCTATCCTACTATTTATAGTAGGATAGTACGATATATATACTTATATTCTATCCCACTTCTTACTATCCTACTAATATTTTAAATGCGAAAGTGAGTTTGTATATTCGTTTGTTTGTCACCACTTCACGCTTCAACCACTTAACCTATTTACATGAAATTTGATATGGATATAGTTTGATACCCAAGGAAGGACATACGATAGTTTTTATCCTGAAATTCCCACGGCGAGCGAAGCCCACTGCCACAGCTAGTAACATATAGTAAAGAAAAATCCGCACCTCACGGGCTCCTGTGGCTTATCAGGGTTCACTTTGATGGTGGTGGCATTCTTGAACACGTCCAATTCTTCCAGCTTAGCGGCAGCTTCGGCGGCGCCCTTGAAGTTCGGAATCCTGTTGTAGACCGGCCTCGGGAACATAGCCAGACCGTTGGTCTCCAAATGACGCCATATCTTCACGCGGAAGGACTGCTTCGTTACTTCCTCTGGCATGGGTTTCTTGGCTGGAATAAAAATAGAAGCAATGTAGTGCCGTGTGGTTTCCGGCAGGGTATAGAAGTAGAATAGGACCACTCCAAGTCCTTCCGTGGACGACTTAGGAAATACAAGTTAAACCTAGCTAATACAATAAACATCAATGATACCTCTCCGACCCGTCTGGCCAGCGAGGAGAGTGTAGGCCAAGTCTTCTGGCTGCTCTGGCCAAGTATGGCTTGGTTGGTATAGAGATGGAGAAAATAGAGTGGAGAGAAAATGACCTGATGATGATGATGAATGTAGAGACTGTCTCATGACTCCATGTTGAGAGTGACCCGCATGCTCGCTTGTTGGTTCCGTCTACCACCTTACCTTGTATCGCTAATGGAAGCGAGTGGATTAGAACATTTAGGACTCAAACTTTTAAAAGTCGGGATTTTATTCGAAGACTCTTTCCATGAAAATGCTTTTTTGTTGTCGATAGGCATCAATACACTTAGATGTTGATAGTCTTAACTACTATTAAAAGTTAATTAACAATGCATTGCACGAGCACATGTAGCCAAGCAATGAACCAAAACCGTGTGCCACGGCGATATATGTAAGCATTTTTTAAAAGTTAATAATTTTTTATTATGCCTTAAGGTGGCCCTGAATCACTTGATAACAAATCTAGTTGGAATTTGATATCTTTTTTTTATTCGGATCATCCATATTTACACGGATTCAGATCGGATGGAATGCAAAGCCGCTTTTACAGGTAGTTGTAAGTACGAGTATATTCAGTTTATATACTAGTAGTTTCGCCTCGGTATTCAAGGTGACGTACCTACATTACGATGAAATCCGACACCTGTGCACACCTATATATACGTACTGTTTGTTTTTATATGACATGTATGTGCTGTGTACATAGAGACAGTTTGGAACGGCCGCTGATAAAGATTTTCTTGCTTAAAAACAGACATGTTTTGTCGACCTCACATAAAATTCGTTCGTTCTTACTATTACTAGTACCATTGAAAACCTATGGTCACAGAATTAATGTAAGTATTACATATATACAGAGCAATATGCGTCCTCGTTCCCCGTGATAACACTTCTCCAGGCGCCTGTAGCCGCCCGCTCAGCACCCTCCACAGGGCGGAAACAGGGGAGATGTACAACGACGGGGAACGAGGACGCGTATTGCGTGGGACGTTCGGAGTGTCCGTTCTGTATGTAATACTTATTAATTCTGGGTTATGGTACCCGATGATATCGCATCTGTACCATTAAGTATAGGCATTGATGGTACTAATGCCGTCTAGTTCAGAAATGGCCTGGGGCTGGATGGATTTCGATTTATTCCTTGTCATTGTAAATTATTATGTATATTAGCTAAATAAAGATTTAATGCGACTAAAAACAAATGCGAGTCCCAGTAGTTCCATTATGAGATGTGGATATGAAATCATATTTTGTTTTTATTTGTGCGACGTCGACGAACGCAAACATATCTAATCAAAATAACCCCAGTAGATTCAGGGACAATCTTATTGCCCTCGATGAAAACAAATATTTAATAAATACAATTTTGTTAAATTTCTGCGAATGGCAGAAAATCGCAGAAGACTGAGACTTGTAGAAACTGCTGGGTAAATGCTTTAAGCATTTGCCCAGCAATTTTATACCCATATCAGTAGTGGAACATAAGACCTACGGGCTGGCAAAAAAAAACAAAACAACATTTTATAAGACAATGGGTATTGGTACCTACCATCCTGGCAATCTCTGCTCAGTGACACAAAATATGACCTAAATTTAGGCCCCTCCCAACACCAGAGCATGTCAGCGCCACGCAGGTATTAGCTATCCTAACATTTAAAAAAATAGTGGAGGTGTCATCTGAAATAGATCTACCTCTGCGCAGATCTTATGCTGTAATCTATTAACTAGGTAATTATTTGTCATAATTTTTCAAAACTAAAAGCCGACTTTACCCCCAATCTACACCAACCGATTTTGATAAAATTTCTACGGGACCACTTGGCAAATACCTTTGCAAACAAAAAAAAAGAATTTTTCAAATCTGTCCAGGCGTCGTCGAATAATCGGTAAACAAATAAAAAAAAATTTAAGATCGCGACGAATTTATAAAATCCGCCTGTTATAGAAGTCGGTAAAAATAAAGTAATGACCTCCTATAATAAAAATATACATATGTATAAGTAAGGTCTAACAAAATATACTGTAACTGTTTTAAAGAATGAATTCATAGTATCAAGAACTAAATTCACTCTTAAAATAGTTTCAGTACAATTTTTAAACCTTATGTAAGTCAAGTCTAATCACCTATTGCTCTTAGAGATATAGTAAAACATTAGCATTATATTTTAGATCATAAAAATGCCTTTCATAGACTGTTCCTGTTTACACCTAACTGAAAGTTTTGCACACATTTCTATCTCCAAGTAGGTGTGTAAGGTCATTGAACTCGATGTAAATAGACACACATAGTGAAGATATTTTCAATTAAATATAGCAGTTGTGTTCCCTAGGGCTATTTTTAAAATTTATTCTGTAGCAACTATTCTTGTACCTTTGTTTAGCAATATCAACATTAATTTCAACTAAATGTAGACTAACTGTAGGAATTTGGAGCGAAAGGAAATTGCTCCGATTTTAGGGTTATGTAGTAAACAAGGAATCGTTATAGTTTCGCCATGTGTCTGTCTGTCCGTCCGCGGTTTTAATCAGAGACTCAGTACTAGAAGGCTGTTATTTGGTATAGGTATGTATATTAATAATGGCGAAAAAGTGGTTAAAATAAAATATGAAATAAAAAAAATTACGATGCCTAGCTTTTATACACGTAAAGTGGGAGTATTTTTTTTTCTTGACTTACCCATCGTGTAGGTAGGGTATCGCTGAATAGGTCTTTCAAAATGATGAAGCTTGTGAACACCATTTATTGATTTAGGGATCCGCTTTTGAAATATGCAAATTTTTGTTACAGTCAAGTGTACCCCTGCTCTATCTGCCAAACGGTTATACGTATATGTATGGACACGCGAAAATATTCACAGCTATAGTATACATAACGAAGTTTAAAGTAAAACTACAGAGCTAAGTAGGGTATACAAATTAAAAAGTTATAGGCGACCAACTTACAAAATGTACTCAGAAAAGGAAAATTTCATTCATATTCAATAGAAAATTAGTTTAAGGTAGACGTTTTTAGTGACATGAATTCAAAGTTGGTATTCGGAACTACGAAACCCTACTACACTGCGCGTAGCGTCGACACCCACTTGGCCAATTATTTTAAATATTAATGATTAATAAAAAGCAAAAATATTTAAATTTAATTACTATTTGAATTTAACTCCTTTTTCACTTTTGAACAAAAAAGGCTAGTTCAGATGTTTTTGATTACATTTCCCTTATTATGGTACTTCAGTATAACAAATAACAAAGTTAAAAAAATTCATGTCATAAAATTTTGATGCAGCATACAATATGATCGGGTAAGGATGAATTGGTTTTATTGCAGTTTGATATTTGAAGTAAACTTATTGAGGAAAATTGTTCAGTATTAGGTTTTTAACACAAAAGCTAGTTTTACTTGGTCAACAGGTTGAAAGTCATTAAAATATTTCGGTCACTGAACTATTGTGAAAAATGAAACATCAGTTCAAGTTTGGTAGAATGAACTAATAAGAAAATCATACCCACTAATCAGTCAACTGAACTGGATAGTTAAACAATGGGAATTAACCCACACAAATTAACTTTTATGTGATTTGAGTAAAAATCCAATTTTTCACATAATTTTATTTGATAGCTGTAAAAAGAAAATTTCGTGAAAACTTTGGACGAAAATGGCCTTTAAAAACAACAGTTCACGGCCAGAAAGTTAACATATTCTAGGACACTTACATAGATGTAATTCAATTGAGAATTCTAATGTGTATGGCTGAAACAAAGTCAAAAGTCAAAAATAATTCTTCATCTTTGGATATTAGTATTACTTGATAATTGACAATTTTTCTTTCGATTTCATAATCGTTTTTGATGTCAGACCATTTGCCTACAGCTAAGTTTATAATAGAAACATAAACAAACTGCACCTGCTCTGCAGCATTTTCTTCAAAAATGTCAACTTACGAAATACATATATTGATATTCAAATTTATGTTCTGAAATGTGTTTAAAATATAATGGAAATTGAGTTAATGGAAACAAATTCTAAAACATCTAGAACCATAACACTTGTTCAATCCAAAATATGGACAATAGCTCATCAGAGTTTAGATTAAATTGGAATTTGTACAACGGTATCATTGTCTTTATCAATAAATATGGATTAAATTTATTGTGTATTTTGACACTGTTCTTGTTTTTGGACATTGATATTGAGAAATGTAGTCAAGTGACTACGATGTTTATCATTAATGCAGTAGACAGAGTCAAGATCCCTAGGCCAAGATAATTAATTGCGGTCTCTTCCATTAGCAAGATAGTGATGCTATAGATAAATAAGGAAATCGGGAACATTGCTCGACAGGATCTGCAAGTTATGTCTGAAATACTTTTCGGGGCATCTGACTGTTCTGCAGAGTTCACCAGGAATACCAGGATCCATGAGCTTTTGTTTACACCTAGGCTGTCAAAATGGGCATACTGATAAGTAAGAAAAATATAAAATTTAATATTGATAAGTACCTACTGGATGTGATTAATGTGGTAAATAAAAAAAACGAAAATAATTAATTTTGTCCAGTATATCTTTAATCAATTTGTAGAAAACTCTGTTAATTGACTACCATCAAGATAAGCAAAAGATATTGGTGCGGTACAAAAAATAATACAAAATTTATCTATTTCATGGAGTAACTACTTAGATCTCACACAGATGAGGTAATACACAACTATATAGCCATGATATAGCCTTCAAAATGATGAATCAGAACAAATAGAAAATCTAATGACCTCAACCATTGAAATTTTTGTAATGTGAAGGTAGCAGAAAAAAAATCAACAAAGAACACACCACACGCCGCATCGAACTTTTCGCTCCATTATTTTCACAAGTACAAACGATACTTAGTCCGTGCAATGCACTGAATTGCTTATTACCCAAATCATTTTTACGAAAAGTGGTGGGCTGCAGGAATGTGACTCACGTTCACACTCCAATTAATCTACCCACAATATCAATAATTATTAGCCGAGGAAACAACCAAAATCGTGACGATTTATGCACGAAACCATCAAATTCAAGTGAAATTAAAAATGCAATCGAATTCCAAACAATACCATCCATTGCATTTGCAGTTCCGACTATTTTAGATGTATTAAAATGTGGGTAGGAAATCTGAATTAAAGCATGTATTTCAGTCTGAATCTACCAAATTTGCTAATTATACGAATTTTCTTTTGCGATTAAAGCGGCATTTTCTTTATAATTACAAGAAAACAGCGGAACAATGATTGTTATTCCATTAATCTGACAACAAAATGTGAAACTTACTGGCTTCCCCGGCCGCCGGCGTTCCCTCTCCGTTCTGCATATTGATATTTTAGTGCAATCTGGAGATGTTTAGCAAATATTTCGACAATCTAAATGAAAATCATCAAAATAATTTGGAAAATATATCCTTCTTCGCCGGACGGAACCGTCACACACAAAAATAGAACGCGAATAAAAAACAAATGTAGCCAACTTGACGGCTTCAATTTGCCGGTACTGTCAACATTTTAGCAAAATATTGATACGTTCTCATTTACACTCGTTGTAATTTGTATCATTTGTATTGTATTGTAATTTGTATCATACCACTGATTAGGATCATCAAAAATGGTTGTTTAGAATTTATGTGCATATTTTCCAAATAAAAAAATATTTAATGGCGTTCATTAATTTTTCATTGAATTGTTTTGCCTAAATTACCTACTGGCAACATTGAAAAAACGGATGCGGAAGTTTTTTAGAGGCGGTAAAATAAAATTCGAGAGAATAATAAAAATTTCACTGAGAAATAAATTGATTGAGAGAAATATCCTTTTATTGGTATTCTTTATACAAGCTATAAGAGGTAAAGACGATAAACATTCGCCGTGTTACATTTTTGGTAGTTATCCCTATCGCCAGTGTTCCTTTGTTTATACGCTTATTATATGTGCACATTATCTAGTAGGTACATGACATGATATGTAAGTTCTTATGCTCGAAATCATCATAGCTCATGCGATCTACATAGGTACAGTATCTTTATCATATTAAGCACAGGAAGTCCACTGCTGGACATAGGCCTCCCCCAAGGATGTCCAAAGGGATAAGTAAATTGATTGTACTAATTCGACATTACAGATAAACGGTGATGATGACGGAATTTTAGAAACTAATAAATATTTTGAATTTTTGACCTTTTTTTTTTTGACGCGGAGAAAATCCCTTCGGTCGGATACCTTACCGGTTACGGGACACCGGATGCCGGTAAGGTTATGTGGCGTTACCACTAAAAACTCCGCGGTGTCACCTCTCAGCCGCTATCGGCCGGGACCGTGTGCTTCTTCATGCTCCACAGCCCCGGCGCGGCCGGCCGCGACTTAAGCGGCCCCGGCTCGCCAACGGCCTCACGGCACCCTCTGCTGGATCAGAGGGGCCGGAGCAACCGCCGCCTTGGCCTCTTGGCCCAAGGACAAGCGCGCTGACACGCACACGCGCCTGCCTTCCACTCCGGAGGGCTGTCCGTTGGACGATGGAATCCCGTTTCCACCGTCCAACCAGCCCTCATAATTTGGGGCCTGCTAAAGCAGGCCCTGCCCCAGTCAACCTGACGGCGACCGGGGCCCACACAGCCGGCCGCAGGGGTTAGGAAGAGCGGCAACGTAACACCGACACTCCTCCTCCCCTGCGGCCCCACCGATGCCGTGCCAAGCGCCACGGCCGCGCTTGGTCGCGAAGGATAGGGCGAGCGGCAACGACACACCGACACTCCTCTTCCCCCGCGACCCCTACCACGGCTGTGATGGTAGGGGGGTCCCCCTTTTCCCTCACAGCCAGGCCATTCCAGCCAGGAATGGCCTCCGCCGGGCCCGGGGAGGCCTAAGCCTCAACCCGGGCAATAGGTTCCTCTTAGCTTCCCTGCGGCCGAGGCAACCGCAGGTACTAAGCCCCCCCATCGCGACAAGATGGAAACCACATCGGGGGGGCTTATTTTAGACCCTAGTTTAACCCAACGTATGCTTGTTGGATCAAAAATATTTTGGAGCAAGTGGGTCACATAGAACGATTATAAGACCTCTCGTGGATGTCGTAGAAGGCGACTTAGGGAATACAAGCTAAACAAAGCTTATAAATATCAATGAGACCTCTCCAACCCGTCTGGCCAGCGTGGAGAGTGTAGGCCAAGACCTCTAGCAGGTCTGGCCAAGTTTGGCTCGGGTAGTACAGAGAGGGTCGTGCTCCTGCAGTGGAGACAAAAAGACCTGATGATAATGGGTCACATAGAGGTTGGGTTGAAAAGAAAGCACAAAAGCCCGTTTGATAGGTTTGCTAGGTAAGGGTTACCACACGCATAAGCGGGCCGGCATTGTTTGGCAGCTTATAATTATAAGGTCTAACAAAATATACTGAAACTATCTTCGGGATTAATTCAGTCCAGTCGCAGTCCAGATACTGCGAACAACTTTCCTCAAGGAATAAAGGAATACATATTGAAAACTAATTTTATCGCCGCCACCGCTCCCGCCTACCTAGAGTTGGCTTGAAGAAGCATCAAGGTGTTTTTATTGAATCGAAGTCGCACATAACCGCTTTTAGTGCGACGAAAAATATATGTTATTATCGGGTATATTCAAATATTGGTGGATTTTGGAACTGGGTATAATAAAAGAGCAAATTAGAAGCAAAAAGCATCGGAATAAATAATTTATTAAGTACAATATTACCTAAGTAGAATATACAATTGCCAGGTATAAAGACGAGTAAATAGTAAAAAGTAGTGACGGGTTGCAGGACATAATTCTGACGCTGAATTCGCAACAAATCTGTACTCTTTAAATCGAGGTATTACCCATGGTATAATAAAACAGGTATTCTCTTCCCGAGATGGAACTTGCATACGTCACAAAGTGTTGCCACTGATTGTTCTTTTCAGTAAAAAAGACTTTCTGAATTAGTTCATGAATATTAAATAAAATATTAAGTAACTTAGCTATTTAGTATCTCGCGATTCTCGCGTGATTCATCAATTCAATATTTTATAAATTGATATAATGGATTATTAATTCGAAATTGGTACATAAAATTCAAAATGCATTACGCTCGGGTAATTCAATTTCAGTGGCAACATATCAAACTGATGACGTAGTCAAGTTTCACCTACGTCATCAGATGTCACGGGAAGAGAATACCTTATTTTATTATACCATGGTATTACCCGTGGTCCCACCGGCTAGACCCACTCTTCCTCGTCGAGGCGAATAAATGGTTTAGGGGGATACATTAATTTTTAACCCTCTTATTATAAAACGCAGACTAACTTTGTTACTAGGTTTAAACCATTATCCGACCAAATCAAGTTAACATTTTCTGATAACACACTGGCATATTACTAGATGTCAATTAGATTTAGTCGGATAATGGATTAAATCTAGTAACAAAGTTAGTCTGCGTTTTATAATAAGACGGTAAGGGTCCAGTGCTACCCCCATTTGAAATGAAACAGAGATATTTCAAATTGTTTCTTGATCAAGCCCTAGTTTACCCTAATTTAGTTAAACCTTCAAACCATTTTATGAACTTATGTTTATAGTTGTGAGAATGTAAAGCTTTTCGAAGTGTGAAGCACAATTTTAAATGATATCTCCATATCCTTTCGAATGGGGACTGCACTGGACCCTGGAAAAATCATGTATTCCGATAATCCAAGTCCTAATGTTAGGCTGTGTTTTCCATACTCCGGTAATCCAAGTCCTAATGTTAGGCTGTGTTTTCGATACTCCGGTAAACCAAGTCCTAATGTTAGGCTGTGTTTTCCATACTCCGGTAATCCAAGTCCTAATGTTAGGCTGTGTTTTCGATACTCCGGTAAACCAAGTCCTAATGTTAGGCTGTGTTTTCGATACTCCGGTAAACCAAGTCCTAATGTTAGGCTGTGTTTTCGATACTCCGGTAAACCAAGTCCTAATGTTAGGCTGTGTTTTCGATACTCCGGTAAACCAAGTCCTAATGTTAGGCTGTGTTTTCGATACTCCGGTTAACCAAGTCCTAATGTTAGGCTGTGTTTTCGATACTCCGGTAAACCAAGTCCTAATGTTAGGCTGTGTTTTCGATACTCCGGTAAACCAAGTCCTAATGTTAGGCTGTGTTTTCAATACTCCGGTAAACCAAGTCCTAATGTTAGGCTGTGTTTTCGATACTCCGGTAAACCAAGTCCTAATGTTAGGCTGTGTTTTCGATACTCCGGTAAACCAAGTCCTAATGTTAGGCTGTGTTTTCGATACTCCGGTAAACCAAGTCCTAATGTTAGGCTGTGTTTTCGATACTCCGGTAAACCAAGTCCTAATGTTAGGCTGTGTTTTCGATACTCTGGTAAACCAAGTCCTAATGTTAGGCTGTGTTTCATAATAAAACGATATAATGTTCTAATGGTTAGTTCAGTTCAAATAGACCA
The DNA here is from genome assembly GCA_963555685.1 of Acrobasis consociella. Classification (NCBI taxonomy): domain Eukaryota; kingdom Metazoa; phylum Arthropoda; class Insecta; order Lepidoptera; family Pyralidae; genus Acrobasis; species Acrobasis consociella. The sequence goes on from OY743127.1 coordinate 8,955,731, forward strand.
AAGCGCAGCGCACCCTCCTACCGTTCACCACAAAAGTTCGTGTACAAACTGTAACCCTTTCAGATACATGATACTATTTTTATCAATATTTAATGTAAATTTATCTAATAGTTTGGGACATATGAAGTGGAGTCAGCATGAGTTCGAACGCCGCGTCCTTCAAATTGGCGCCGCGGAGGTTGGCTTCGTGGAGGTCGCTTCCGGAGAGATCGCAGCACTGAAAAATTAAATTGTCTATGGTTAGAGGCCGCGGTGTTGCCAGTGAAAAGAAAAAAATCTGCACATTTTATTTTATAAACTAGGGTGTACTTGAATGAGTTTCATGACATTTATGCAAGAATATCGACGTTCTAAAGGTATTGATTCAAGTCAAAGTAATTTTTTAAAAATTAAATTTATCTCATAATGAAGGTTTTAAAAAAATAATAATGCTTAAGCTAAAAACTGGCATTTTGGATCGGAACGTCACTGCTGGGAAGATTACGTGGAACAAAACCCAGTTCAGTATTGGTGCCTACTCGGTCCGACGGGCTATGATACATTAAATTATACAATTGAAATTTGCAGTCAACTATTTCCAAGTCCTAAAGCGAAAATAAAGCGAGGTGAGAACGTTTTATTTTTTATTTCCAAGGAGAGTTGGTAGCCTTTGGTATCCCACTGCTGGGCATAAGCGTATCCCAGTGTATGCGTAAGCGTATCACAGAGTAGTATATAAAATCTAACAAAATATACTAAAACTATTTTAAGGGTGAATTCAGTCCATGATACTGAACAACTTTCCCCAAGGAATACGAATCAAAACATGAAAAGTAATTTTTGGCCTCCCATATAAGTTGACCGATCAGCTGATAAGAGTTTGTATAGGAAGCCAAAATTTATTTTTCATTTTTCGACATAAATATGTTCCTTGGAGAAAGTTGTTTGATAGTATATTTTGTTTGACCTTATATACTAGTGTAAATGCTACTTAACGAGAAGACGAAAATGCGTCACCTCCAAGTCAGCCCCGGCTAAAACAGCACTTCTGAGATCACAGTTCTGAAGGTTGGCATTCTTCAGTGTTGCCACCCTCAAATTGACACCTGGCATGTTACTGCCTTCAAGATTGGCACCTGTAAAGTAAATAAGGTATTATAAACTACCATTACAGTATATTATCATTGAGTCAGTATCCCTCAATACAAGTTTAAACTTACTTTGCTAACTCAATCAGTGTGATTTGTCGCTATATATTTATTTATTTATAATATGTTATACACACGCTCATTATTATCATCACCATGCCTTTTTGTCTCCACTGCAGAAGCACGACCCTCTCTGTACTACTAGAGCAGTGTGGTTTCCGGCAGAGTACAATATAGGACCACTCCAAGTCTTCCCGCGGATGTGGTAGAAGGCGACTTAGGAAATACAAGCTCAACAAAGCTCATGCACATCAATGAGATCTCTTCAGCCCGTCTGACCAGCATGGAGTGTAGGCCAAATCCTCTGGCTGCTCTGGCCAAGTATGGCTCTGGTAGTACAAAGAGGGTCGTGCTCCTACAGTAGTGAATAAAAACATCTGACGATGATGATGACCTGTATAGTAGTATGTAATAATGACCTACCTTTTAAATTGACCCCTTCCATCACAGCTCTTGAACCGTTGGGGTCTTCCATATTACAGCCTTTTAAATTGGCACCTGAAATATTAAAATAAGTATACATAAAGAAGATCAATGAAAAAAGAATTATAATATATTAAAACCGAAATTGCCGTATTACAGCCCCTAGCATGGCACCATGGATAAACTCAAATAAAGTTTATTGGCGCGACGGACTACTTCCATTCCGCTCGTTGTTATAACGCAAGTAGTAGAGCGATATAGTAACAGATGAAAGCACTTTCTAAACACTGTCGGCGGCAAAGGGCTGTTACAGAGTGAGAACCAAACTCGGTTTTGCGTCAGTTACTTGAGATCGGATTTAAGAAAGTATCAAGCGCATGAAAGGGGGTAAACACTAAGCATAGGTTTACCCCTGAACTGTATCTTACTAGACTCGTTTAATTGCATGATTTACAAAGTTTTTAAGTCAAATGTAACCAACTTGCATTCAGAATATGGCCTGAACATACTCCAAAAATTTGTGTGGTCAAAGATAATATTATTACTAACGTAACAAATACCCAATGCCATAGAAACTATCGGAGAGCCCGTAAGTAGGCAAAACTAGTAGTTGTGGTTAGGCACAACAGATGGCAGCACACACGACTAGCAAAAAAGAGACAAAGAAAGTGTTGCATATACTTTAAAAATATTTATTATTGCATTTCATAAAAGTCATATTTAATAATTTAGAGTTCTACTTAATTACCAATAGTGCCATCTAGTTATAAGGAAGAGAAAGAATTGTTTATAAGGTGATGGGTAGGCATGGTCTGGTATTTAAAACATCAGCTTGACTGTCCATGTAAAAAGAATATAAATGTGTACCTTCCATATTGGCACATAGGGCCTTAACTCCTGGCAGCTGAGCGCCCTCCAAGTTGGCATGAGACAGGTCTGCCCGTTCCAGACAACAGTGCGACAGGTTCGTGCCACTGAGGTTGCATCTTGATAAACAGGCATACTGGAAATTAGATAATTTTAAAAACAAAACTGACTTCTTTAAACTACACAAATATATTTTGATAAAAATTCTATTGGACCACCTGACATGTATTCTTTCAAACAAAAATGTTCCAATTTGCAAACACATCAAAAAATTAATAACTGGCCAAGTGCGTGATTTGACTTACGTTGAACGTCGTAACGAACGTAAATACAGTCTTTTCTAAATCTAAACAACTACTAACACTACATGGATGTATGTCTGAATAAATAGGTTTTTTATTTTATCTTATACCTTTAAACGAGCAATTCTTTTATATTTATATGTATATAAATTTATTTCTGTGATCTCGGAAACGGCTCTAACGATTTCGCAGAAATTTGGTATATGGGGGTTTTCGGGGGTATACAATCGATCTAGATTAGTCTTATGTTTAGGAAAATGCGTGTTTTTGAATTTTCATGCGTTTTTCTTTCTACGCATATGGTCGCTAATTTCGTCCTTCCGGTCACTGTTCGTCTGGTCCAGCGTGTTTATACGCGGACGGCATGAAACGAGTGTTACGGGTTCGAATCCCGCTCGCTGACTTACTTTTGCTTTTTAGGGTTCCGTAGCTAAATGGCAAAAACGAAACCCTTATAGATTCGTCATGTCTGTCTGTCTGTCCGTCCGTATGTCACAGCCACTTTTTTCAGAAACTATAAGACCTATACTGTTGAAACTTGGTAAGTAGATGTATTATGTGAACCGCATTAAGGTTTTGCACAAAAATAGAAAAAAAAACAATAAATTTTGGGGGTTCCCCATACTTAGAACTGAAACTCAAAAATTTATTTTTCATCTAACCTATACGTGTCGGGTATCTATGGATAGGTCTTCAAAAATTATATTGAGGTTTCTAATATAATTTTTTTCTAAACCGAATACTTTGCGCGGGAGACACTTCCAAAGTGGAAAAAAGTGTCCCCCCCCGTAACTTCTAAAATAAGGGAATTATAAAACTAAAAAAATTACATGATGTTCATTACCATAAAAACTACCAGCGAAAATTGGTTTGAACGATATCTAGTAATTAGTATTTTTTAATACGTCATAAATCATAAACGGCAATTTACCTTTCATTCAATCAACTCAAATATAAAAATTAAAAAAAACATACTACAAGACTTTTATATTATGTTATTTGCTACTACGGAACCCTTCATGGGCGAGTCCGACTCGCACTTGGCCGCTTATTCTTTATTTTTATATGTTCAAGTTGATATATAATTTTTATTGTTTTTAGACAAGTTTAAAAAAACGTAGCTAATGATTGAGATATAACCGAGCAAAGCTCGGTCACCCAGGTACTTTTATTTTATAAGTCCCATTGCTGGGTAAAGATCTCCCTCCACTCCTTAGAATAAAATCATCATAAGCATCAAAATATTTCTTCGTCTTCTTCTTATCGTGTGTGTTAGTGACTGACACTAGTGTCAGAGTTTTTAAACCACCATTAAGGCCTCTGACATGGTTATAGGTAACAACCAATGTCAAAGACAGTGACCGGGATCAGCTGATTGTCCGATAGGTAAGATGATCCATACTTCAGAGGGCATGTTAAGCCGTCGGTCCCGGTCACTGTCTATAAAAATATTTAAGAATATGTTCTGAAAACAAAAATGAAAAATACAAACCTTAAAGTTAATATTTCTTAAATCCAGTCTATTCAAATCGGCTCCAGCCAGGTTGACCCCCTGGAAACGCAGCTCGGTGCTGTTGGAGGTCATAATGATGGAGCGGACCACATCCATCCTGGTCAAGGCATGGTTGCTGCCCACACTGCTTCTTGACTCCTCTATCAGTTGCTGGAGCTGTGGTATCATGGATTCTATACCTGGATTTGTACAAAAACCAAAGCTGCACATCATTTCTCAGTAACACAGTGGTTAATAACTGAAATAGACTAACAGACGAAGTGGTTATTGGACCTTCCATAAATGCATTTGAAAACAGACTTGATAAGTGGATAAGGACAAATAAAGTGTTGTTAATAAATGAATGAACTGTCATAAAACTTTATGAAGTCTCAGCACTGCGTGAAATAGACATAAACACACTATACTAGTTAAAACTAAAAAAAAATATATTTTAAAAAGATTGATTGGCCAATTGACATGAAGTAGAACAGAATATTAAAAAGAATTATTTTAAACATTTTATTAGCATTTTACGCCTAGTAATTCATTAAAATACGCATAAAACATTACCATAAAATACTGCTTCTTCTAGCACACCTCTAGGATTGATATTGTTATCCAAAATGACTTCACCATGCCTCAAATAATTTAAAATAGGGTCGAAATACTCCGGACTCCTGTCGATTAAATAGGCGCCCATTTTATCAGTAGCACTTGGGTTCATTAAGTACATGTTATTGTCATCTGCAAACATTCTGGCCAACATTGACAACGGTTCTTTGGCCAGGAGTGTGGACCGGGACGTTGTGAAGTGCTTCCCACCAATATTCAATGTTATCCAGTCAGATACTGACTTACTACCGCACTTATCTCCCTTGTCATCGACAGTCATTTCAGTCAACGATTTCTCGATAATATCACAGCTTTGTGGAACAATTTTACCGTCTAAACTCAAGTATATTTTCTCTTCATCCCGAATGACTCTCGCGTCTATGATCTCACAGCCGTTTGAGGAAAATAATCTCAAGTTTTCTTTCGGCAACTGGAAAAGCGAAGAGATTGCGGATTTCAGCTCTTCAATCGTGTTTTCCACTGCCAACATTTTTCCATCTTCTTCCTCTTTGTTTCTGTATACGTAGGCACGTCTCATTCCGTAAATTTCAGTCAATTTAATATTATTTTATTCAAAAGGGGAAAGATGAAAATATAAATATTTTAATTTTCTTTTGGAACTCAGAGTAGACAATTTGACATTGACACTGACAGCTTGACAGCAAATGTGACAGACGACAGCTACTCGTTCCGATTCACGCTATTTTTACAATCAATTCTAGATTCTACCTTTTTTTTTTTTTGTACAATATAATTTTAATTAAATGTAGATTCTATCTTGGTCTGTAGATTCTAGTTCCGTTCGTTTTTTAAGTTTTTTCATGGTAGGTATAATATGGGTAAAATAATATTCTATGTTTTTTTTAACCCGATTGGCCTAGAACGGGCTAGAAATTTATTAAGAGATATTTGCTGTAGGTAGGTATGTACCTATTCTACCCGTAAAAGGGTTGATAAGACATAAGACGGTTCGTTAAGAGGTCTTTTCAGAATAGAAATTTAAAAAAATAAGTCTAGATGGCGTTGATAAAAAGGCAATGTCTACATATTTGCGCCTTTTAAGGTTCTCTGCTGCGGCAGCTGCTGCGCCGGCCTTTGACTTGGTGACCTGAAGATGAGACGGTGCGAGGGTGTCCACACAAGTAGCGTCCCAGACCAAGGGCCGTCCCAATCTCCAAGGCACCAAGGTCATTTCGTCCGGCCTCTTGCCATCATCCCTGGCCAGACCATGGGGTTCTAGGGCCGCCGGGATATTGATGGTGGCGAGAGAATGGAGGATAATATTATTAAGGGCTGCATGGCGCCCTAAACGGCCGGCACTCCTGGTGCAGGAAAGTCCGTGGAGTCCAAGGCCATCGACGGTATCCCCGCAGGGGCAGGGATGTGGGACTACACATGAAGCGCCTACCCGCAGCGCAGTTGCCACGCGGAACGCATCATTATGCAGAAAGGTGCCCAGGTTTGCGGATGGTAAGGCCTGTAACCAAAGTCCAGATTCCCATTGCGCTACAGCCAGAAGGCGGGCACGCACGCTCTACAGAATTGCTCGACGTTTCTATTAAATGATCTTGTGCAATTCTACAAAGCGGGCCGTCTTAGTGTCTCTGCGAATTTGGGTAATCAGGAAATTTTGAATTTGGAAGTAAGCTTGCCCAAGTGCTCTTGGCCTCCGATGCATAGCAAATTTCGCTTGGAGAGTTAACATAAATTTTCTTATAAAGACTTTCAATGCTATGTACCTATCGAAGACAAAAACGATGGGAGAGCCACACTAGAAATTTTGCGAATACCTAAGCCCCCATACCTGATAGGTAAAGAGGCTTGGTCCCAAATACGATTGCGAAAATCTATATTGAGAATGGACGAAAAGGAATTTTGAATAAACGTATCTAACCTGTGGAGCAGATGAGGATGTTTCCAAAAATGACTGCACCGCAGATTATAAGTGAAATTTGGGACGAACAGGCAGTATCGAATTATGGTATATGCGAAATGAGATTGGATATCTAGGAGACGGTTCGAAGCTTTCTGGAAATTATCAATTTTTTGGTCAATGAAATTAGAAAATGATTCTTCAAAAATAGGTGAGCCAAGGAGGTGGAGTGAACTTTTGTCTATAATTTTAATATCAGGAGCAATTAATTGCACAGAAATCTGATATAATATTTAGTTTTTGAGTGCAGTTGTCTTAAATAAAAAGTTCACATTTTTTGAAGTTTAGATCTAGGCCAATGTTGAGTAAGTTTTCAATTAAAATTTTGAAATCATCTAAAACTTTTTTAGAGTCACCCGAAGACAAACAGGCATCGTCCAAATACCAAATGTTTAATTTAGAATTTAAGCGCTTTATGATGGGATGAATGGCAAGAATAAATACTGCCGGTCCGAGCGGGTCGCCTTGCTGACACCCTACGCAGGATAATAGAAGATTGTCACGTAAAATAAAGAAATTAGACTTAGATACATTTATTCATAATTCTAAACAATTCACAATGGAACTCTCAAATCAATTGAAATTACTAACACAGAAGATGTAGACACTCAATATAATCACATAAAAACAGCTATACAAACCAGTAGTACCTAATAAAATTTAAAAAAACAAAACTAAATTAAAGGAATTGACACAAAACTCGCTAAATTTAATTGAATTAAGGTTGAACAAAAGTATTGGAAGTCCGGAATACAGAGCAATAGATAAAGAAGTTAAGAGAAGCATAAGGGATGACATCCGTAGTCATAATAAACAACTTGTTAAAAATGCATTAGAAAAGCACACCTCATTAAGAGAAGCTAAAAACGGCATTTCCAAGGGTAGGACATGGATAAATTGTTTGAGAGACGACGAGGGTGTCAAACATAACAATCAGGAGCAAAAGTTAGATATATGCACAACATTTTACAAATCCTTATACAAAGATAATAATAAACCGAAACCCACACACGAGTATCACTGTCCAGATTCTATTCCACTCATCACTGGAAGAGAGGTCACACAGGCATTAAAAACACTAAAGAACGGCAAAAGCCCTGGAAAAGATGAGATAACAACGGAAGCTCTTAAAATTGGCTATGAGGTGTTAATACCGCATTTGACAAACCTTTTTAACACAATATTGCTCACTGGAAAGCTTCCAAAGGACCTGTGCCATTCAGATATCATTCTGCTTCATAAAAAAGGCGACAAAACAAATATCAACAATTATCGACCTATCAGCTTGGTATGTCACATCTACAAAATCTTTATAAAAATTATTCTCCAACGTATAAATACCACATTAGATTCTCATCAACCTCCAGAACAGGCTGGATTCCGTCCTGGCTTTTCGACGTGCGACCATCTCCACACCGTTAACCAAATAATAGAAAAACAAAACGAATATCGAAGACCTCTTTATATCGGCTTCGTTGACTATACGAAAGCGTTTGATAGTATAACACACCAATCCATATTTACAGCACTGGAAAATCAAAGTATAGAAAAAACCTACATAGATTTGCTGAAAATGATTTACAATACTAGTACTGCCGATATTAAACTAGAATCTTATGGTCCATCATTCAAGATCGAAAAAGGCGTTAAACAGGGAGACCCGCTCTCTCCAAAACTCTTTACCAGCGTACTCGAACAGGTATTAAAAAAACTGGCAGCACAGTGGGAGGCGAGGGGCATTAGAGTCGGTGAAACAAGACTCACAAACCTTCGTTTCGCGGATGACATTGTCCTTTTGGCTTCCACATCGGTAGAACTGCAACAAATGCTCCAGGAACTGAGCGAGGCAAGCTCGGAGGTTGGACTTCTTATGAATCGGTCAAAGACACAGGTAATGACAAACAGCACAAAGCGTAGGGTCGAGGTAGATGGGCAAGAAATTCACTACGTCGATGAGTATATCTACCTGGGCCAGTTAGTCTCCTTCAAAAATCGGCAGGAAAAGGAAATTAATCGCCGCATTGAAAACGCATGGAGGAGCTACTGGTCCATGAAAGCGTTTATGAAGGGCGACCTTCCAATGACACTAAAACGCAAACTCATCGACATGTGCATCTTGCCCGTCCTGACTTACGGCGCTCAGGCCTGGTCATTCACCGAGGAACAGAAGTCCGAACTCATAGTTTGCCAAAGAGCTATGGAACGAAGTGTGCTAGGAGTGAAAAGACTGGACAAAGTCCCAAATGTCACACTCCGTTCTAAGACTGGCATCACCAATGTAGGCCACAAAACGGACAAGTTGAAGTGGGATTGGGCGGGTCACGTTAGCAGAACGTCTCCTGAAAAATGGGCTCACAGGATAACTTCGTGGATCCCCGAAAATGGTCGGCGTGGCAGGGGTAGGCCTAGAAAGCGTTGGCGCGACGACTTGGACGCATTCCAGCGTGATTGGTCTGAAGCAGCTCTGGATAGAGATGAATGGAAAAAAATGGGAGAGACCTTTGCCCAGCAGTGGGACAGTAAAGGTTAATAAAAAAAAATAGCCGACTTCACCCCAAGCAACACCACCGATTTTGATGAAATGGGACCACGCCCACCAAATGGAAACTGTAGATTGGGACCACTTTCATTTTTAAATAGGTCCAGGACTACAATATTTTTAACCCTTAGCCAGGCCTGGCGATTATTTTATCTTTATATACAGATAATGGTAGATTGGATGATAATAAAAAAACTAATTTCTTAATTTTTTTTATTCTTACAATTTCCTATAAAAAAACCCTCTGGTCTGGATATGACCACTGCCCATTTAAATATACATGATGTGGATTAGATCTGACCACTGCCCAGTTAGGTCACAACATGTAAGTATTGAAAAAATAAAGGTGAATCTACATATAAGCCTAATATTAAAAAGAGGAAAGATTTGTGTGTTTCTTTGTATAAAAATATTAATAAATATTAATGACTCTGTGATGTAGTGGTTAAAAGACTCTGACACCAGGGTATCGGTTATTCTTCGATCCAAGAACCTATCTATCTACCATACAAACTATTGGATGTGTAAATATGGTTTTGCCTTTATTTATATGGATAAACGCTTGTAGGATTGTGGTTACATAATATCCACAATAAGTTTTTCCAGATAGGCAGAGGTCACATGTTGACCACAAACTTTCGGCGTAAATATTTCAAAGAAAAACAAATATCATGTAAAACCGAAACATATTACATATAATTCAACCTATCTGCTATTATAAAAACACAAATAATATCACTTACCGGGATTTTTTCCGCCATAATACTAAAAAACACTTTCAATTTGCACAAAAATTCGCTGTTCGACCAATATTTTGACTTTGACAAGCGAAATGTCAAGTTTTTTTTTCTAAAGGCGTATTTTTTTTTCGTTCAGAAATCAACTGTATCATAGACAATAGACGGATGACATTTCGCGGTTTCTAGCTAGCATCTGCTCGTCAGAAAAAAAATATTTCTGAGGTGGTTCGCTATGTGATCACTACCTGGCTAAGGGTTAAAAGACTTATTCAACGCTAACACACACAACGTATTTATCGAGAAAAAAAAATTGACTACCACTTTACTTGCATGGCAGATACACAAAAAAAAAAACAGATTTTATTTTACCTTTTTTTTTCCATGACAAATATACATATACAAAAATATATCTATGCCAAATTACAGCGTTCTAGTACGTACAGTATCTGAGTAGGACCGCGGACGGACAGACAGACAGACAGACATGGCGAAACTATAAGGGTTCCTTGTTTACTACAGAACCCTAAAAAGATTCGACGAATTGATAACGTAATCCTTTTTTGAAGTCGGTTGAAAATAGAATTTGAATGGAATCGTCAAAACTGAACGATTGTTGGTGACCGCGAAGGGGGTTTTGCTAATTTAAAGAAGTCTAGAGTTTTTGTACGAGGGACAAAATATAAATAATTATGATACGCAAGCGTACGCCATGTTCAATTGTCCAGTTATGTCTGGCGCCTGGCGGCATTGGTTGCAAAAAGAATTGGCTTGTCAAGTAATTTTCAAAAAGATCTGATTCGCAATCCTTTTCGAGGAAATGCCTCTAGGAGAAGCTTTCTCTAGTCAGATTTTAAAATAAGGTCTTACTTATTTAGATATTTGCAAAAATCCCATTGACCTTCATTTTCAAGCAAGGTCAAGCTTATTTGAAGAAGTGATGTCACAAATTCACAATAAAGATTTTTTGAGTAATGTTGGCAATTTCCACTTTCAGGTCTGTGCGGAAAGAGAACCGTCGTAGCGTAAAATCAAACTAACAAAATCTTTTTATATGACAACCCATCACCCATCTGTCAAATGACAAACTTTACGTCATCTTTGTTTACCGTGTTGTTTTAACGTGATTTTTATTTTAAATCATTTCAAAATTTCCCTTCTTGCCTCGGGGCGACGGTTTTAAGGGCTGGAGCCGCGGCTGAAGCAGCAGAAGACGCCAAGCGGCGGAAATATTCCTCTTTATCTAATGAATATATTTTTGTTCCGCTTGGCGTCGAAACTCTTGGTCCGTGGGGTCCAAGTACTAAAAAATTTATTAAAAAAATAACCCCTCGGCTTGTCGACGCCGCTGGTGACAAGAGGGCTGGCTCATATCTCGCGCAGAGCATTGCAGTTGCTATTCAGCGCGGGAATGCAGCCAGTGTTCTTGGCACCATGCCACATGATCAAGATTTAGATTTTTAATTTAGTTTTTTTAATTTAGATTGTAATGTAAATACAAATTAAATAAATAAACTGTGTAAATAAACTTAAAAATTTCAAAAAAGGGAAATCCTTTACCCAGTCCTACAAGGGAAATAATATTTAATATTATTATAGGTTTTGCCAAAAAGAAAAAGCGGCCAAACACAATTATCGACTTAAACAAAGTCATGGAACGTGTGGCGGCGATGTGCGGTATGTAGAAAGTTATTTTAAATGTTTTAGATTTCCTAGGTAACCCCCAGACACCGACATTTTATATTATGTATAAATTTAAAAGAATTCGCATAAATATATAAAAATATTTGTTTATTTTGTTTCAATCAAAGTTTTTGATAGCAGGTATAAAGAGTGTTGATACTTTTAATTTATTATGTGTTTAGATAAACTTGCCCTATTTTTTTCAGGTTTGAGTAAAGATACAGTATCTGAAATAAAAAAGAAGGTTCTTTAAATAACGGCGTGTGGTGCAAGAATTTATTATAAATAACTGTAACAGATTCGAGCAAATCAAGTTCAGAAGAAGAAAATTCTTTGGATCTCTATAGTCTATCCGATGATAGTTCAAACATGTCCGGCATTGAATATTTAGAATAAGACTTTGATTATGGTTCTGATCAATAAATTAATAAATATATTATTGTTTTGAAATTTATTTTTTATGCCTACCTAACCTAAAGGCTAACGATGAAGATAGCATCTGAAAACATATAAAAATATATTTTCATTTACAGCCATTACATGTAATGTAAATAATATATAAAAATATAATTTATCCATTAGCATCCAATAGCCGTCATAGTTTCAAAATATCAAGAACTTTATAGTCGCACTATAATGACACAACAGTGTTGTCAACATAACAAATACGGATATTAAACACAACTGCGCCCTCAAATCCTACGACGGTTCTCTTTCCGTACAGACTTTTTTACTGTACTGAAGCGCCACTTTTGAAACGCGGTGTCATCTAAACGATCGGTTATTACTTATTCCATACAAAAACCGTTCGTGTAGTAACTCCACGTTTTAAAAATGGCACCACTGTTATATGTCACTGTCACTGTCATCTACCAACACAACAACTTGACAGCAACCATAACGAACACGAAAGTCAACTCAACGACGGTAGACATTGAAAGTTGATAGATGTCACTTTTTTTTACTGCAGGCAAATAAAATGTAATTTTCAATTGATGTGGTCGTCACTTCCGGTGTAATGTTTAAAATTAAATCTTATACCTTTAAACGAGCAATTCTTGTATGTATGTATATATAGTACCTGGGCGACCGAGCTTTGCTCGGTTATATCATGTTCTGCGTGGAAAGAAAAACGCATGAAAACTCGAAAACACGCGTTTTCTCAAACATAAGACTAATCTAGATCGGTTGTTTACCCCCGAAAACCCCCATTTACCAAATTTCAGCGAAATCGTTAGAACCGTTTCCGAGATCACGGAAATATACATATAAATAAATATACAAGAATTGCTCGTTTAAAGGTATAAGATATATTTATAAATTTCTGTGATCTCGAAAACGGTTCTAACGATTTCGCTGAAAATTTGTATATGGGGGTTTTCGGGGGTAAATAATCGATCTAGATTTATGTTCACTCGGTGACTTACTTTTTTTAAATTTTATGTTTAAGTTTATATATAATTTTTTATTTTGCATTGTTTTTAGACAAGTTTAAAAAAAAAATAGTTAATGTTTGAGATGTAACCGAGCAAAGCTCGGTCGCCCAGGTACTAAAACCCTGATAGAACGTAGATTTTTTTATTTAAATTAGTTTCTTAAAATTGTCTATATTTTCGATTAAAGGCACCTTCAACACTTTTATATATTTTAGTTGACTACCCAATTATGTAAGTCATTAAGTTTCGCTTCGGGCACATAAAAGGTTAAGTAGGTACCTTACCTACTAACTAAGTAGTATCGGCTACAAGTAACGTCACTGGACTCAGGTAGACCGCAGCAGGCCACGCTGCTGGTTTTTTATTTTTGAGCATGCTTAATTCTAGTAAATTAGCTAATGTACACATGTGCTACTGTAGTTAAGTGCATATATACTTATTTGTGCAGCAGCAGCAGCAGCTATCTTCTTCAATTCAGACTCCCAGTACGATTTTCATTAAAATTCCCAAAGAACTTTGATTGACCAGAAATGAGGAAGTCATAGGAAAACAAAAGTCACTGACATAGCTCAGCGGATTAATTCTTGAAGTGGCAGTGGGCAGGACACATAGCGCGACCAACCGATGGGTTAGGGCAAAAAGTTACTCGCATGGCGACCATGTATGGTATGGAATGGCAAGCGAAGCGAAACACTCACCCACAAGGTGGCCTGACGACCTGATCAAAGTCGCTGGAAGGCGCTGCGTTTTGGAAATCCTTGGAAGAGGCCTATGTCCAGCAGTGGACGTTATGCAGCTGCAGCGAAATAATCTATCCATCTTAATCTAAATTCGGATTGGATTCAGGTCATCAAGTAAAAAGTACTTATATGTTCGGAAGTCATCAAGTCATGCCCATATAAGTCGGGTGTACCGCAAGCATATACCGCAAGGCTATGTTCTGTCACCCACGCTATTCATCTTGAATATCAATGACGGTGCGTTCGTAAAGCAAAAAGATTTATAAAGCATGACTGTCCTACGAAAGTCAAAACATCGATGTACTGTATTGTAAGAAAGAAAGAAAGAAAATATGTTTATTTGGTAGAAATAAAAATAACAAAACATATTAGACACTAAGATTGTATGTAATTAGCTCTTGATTTAGGGGCCCGTAACGCCATCATCAACTAAGAGTCCATCGACGAGACCAATCCCAGTGCCATTACCTCCGTCTCCCACTTGAAGATTTTGCTTTGACGGCGCGCAAATTCGGCTTGTTAATTCTTTTTCAATTTCTATTTTTAGCCTATGCTGTCCTGCTGCAGGGCAAAGGCCTCCCTTCCTTCCTTCTAATTCTCAAGATCACCTCTCTAAAAGTGTTAATATCTTCATCTCTTTCTCCGCCATCTCTTTTTACATCTACTCGGCTTGTAAGGGGCTCTTAAATTAATATTTATTCACCCAAGCCAAGGATGCCAAAGACAGTATGAACTGTGAAGTAGAGAAGTCGAAACTCTGTAGGAAAGGTCGGCTGCCTGACTTCCTTCTTAAAAATGCTGTGTGCGAATCGTTTCACACAGCGACAGTTATTTTTACGGCGCTCACGATGTAAATCCGTTTTGGAAAATGCATTTGTGGTAGGTAGTAAAGAGATATTTATGCTACCTTTCGATTTTATTTATCTGTTTATGCTACTTAAGCTCTATATTAGTGCTTTAATCTCCTCTCACGACATCCACGTAGGAAGAGACAGAGAGTCGGTCTAAAAGACCTCGTACGTGAGGGCGACCTTTTAGGGGGTAGATTTTATCTCAAAAACGAACAAATAACTGCTAGCCCACATCAGTAACTATATTATCTTTGCCCACATGAACTTTGATGCTGAAATGTCTTAATATTGTATCCGTAACATAAACCTGTATGTTATATTATTGACAGATGTTGACTTGACCTACACTCTGAAAGTTAAAAATAGAAGAAGCGTTTTCCAAATATTTAGCAATCGCACAGGCGTCTGACGAGCGTTTTACGATCTGTTAATGTAGTGTCAGACACTCACCAACAGATCTACGGAATCGGTGATAACGGTAGCACTGCCAGTGCCCTTGGGCATGATGGATACTGCGCCCATTTTTTGAAGAGTGAGCCGAGAAGTTAGCATAGTTTTCTGTGATTCTACTTACGCTAACGATATCCTATAATAAATAAGTACATACAATAAACGACCTTTTTATTTTCTTAATAAATGTTATATGTATTTACACAATTATTTTTGTTTCTTCTATGTAAAGGCCAATTTCTTGGTATAGGCCTCTTCAAGACGTCTCCACTCCGGTCAATCGTCTGTCTTTCTTTTCCAGCTTTCCAATATCCTTTGTCTAGTTATAAATGCCTGATTTATAATTAGCTACGTATAATTCACGATGACTTGAGTGTCTATCTCTGGAACTTCGTGGGAGACAAGTAGATAGGACAAAAATATTTTTTAAGTAGGTTCCTGAAAATATGAGCCAAATTAGTCAGAAGGTTCGGAATGGTCACGAGTTCATAGTGTGATGTGAACTGTGAACTCGGTATCTTCTATTAATCTAAACGTAGTGTGTAGGTAATACTAGTGTAGAGATACGAGTACTATTTCAGAAACTTTCGCTATTTGTAAGGATTTGTTTTTCGCATATTTTTTTATGACAAAGATCAATAAGTCATTGGTCGATAATGCTAAGAAGTCGCTCTGGCTATGTTAACGCCAATGAAATTATCCTATAAGTATCATTTGCTTACCTGCCTCTTTTCTGGCAGAAGCTAGACAATAATTCTTCAAGTCCCACATATAAATTAGCCAGTCTCAAGCGCCTCATCGCCTTGGTATAAAGTACCCAGCGGCGCCCCTTTATTCTTGGCGCTCTGGGCGATCGCAGAACCGTAATCATAACACCGTAACTCCACGGAACCTCTGAACAGACCGATGACACAACGGGAAGCGCCGCTGTATTTATAAAATCAGTGTACACTCACCACGGGCATTTGCGGACGTCTCTATTTATATGAGAGTAAAAAAAATTGTTGTCATTCCGTGAGTTGACGCCGGCGCCTCTGAAACTATGGGTTCGGACGTACCACCTGAGTACGCGCCGCCGCCGCCGCCGCCTAAGAAGCTAGTCCGACCAAAAATCACGCTACAAATTCCTGATGCCGCCAGTGCTGCTCAACGAGGGCCCCCTACAGCTCAATCAGTGTACTGGGGACCAAACAGATACCATGCAAGACCAGCCGGGACTCCAGCCTCACACTTGTCAGACCCCCACAACCCGTTCCTCCACATGTATCACAGTAAAGCCTCGGACTTCATGTTCAAACAGTTTGCCGGCTTCAAAGACTTTACCATGAACACTGCGAAAAGTGGACTGAGTGTGGGAGAAAAGTCGGCTTTCTGGTTCTATAATAAGTTACGGTTGTGGTCCAAAAAGTGGTTCACGCATTTGTTTTTGACATTGTGTTTGTTGTTGTACAGTGTTATGGGAGCTGCTATGTTCATGGCTTTAGAAGGTAAGTTATACATACACCTAATTATACTTTACTTATTACCATAACCAAGCTAGTTCTTTATCCTTACCTAACCAAGTAGACCTGCTAAATGTTTGGCAAAAAAGTTTCACGTATGGCGAAAATTGGAAATATTTTTATTTTTCTTTCTGCCAATATTTTACATGATCATTCACGTAACAGAAGTCAAAAGTGTGAAGACAAAAAATATTCGTAAAAGTTGTAGAGGCCCCGTATATTTTTTTGGAAAGTGCAAACTAGTAGAGAACAATGAATATAATTTTTGTAATCAACTTTTTAAAACAACGATTCCGACTGAATAAATCTTGTTTAAAAAAAAACACACTTCAATATCAGTTATACAGTCACAGAAAACTATAGTTATAATCGATTATAAAATTGGGACCATATGGAAAGTAACATAAGAAAACTTTTAAACAAAAAAAAATGTTGCACATCGGTCCAAGCATCTTTAAGTCATTTAAAAAAAGCCTTCTCCTGTTTTTGAAGTCGGTTGAAAAGTATTAAAACCTGAATAAACTACATTGGAAAACTAGTTTGCCTATTGATACAACTGCTTAAGAAAATAAAAAGTGTGATTACCAAATTTTCAATCCAATAAATTCTTACCCACTGTACGTAACTTACAAATACAACTATGTAGGAACAAGGAGGACATAAGCGGAGACGTATGTAACTCAAGCAAAGTTTTATCAACTAAGACGTATGTCCAATGTACACAAACCACCAAACTTAGCGAGCTCCATGAGGAATTGAGGATGTAAGTTGTGATACAAAGTAGTTACAGTACAGATAGGAATACAGTTTTTAGTGAATTAGTTTCAAAAAAGTTAAATAATGCTTCTACTAGTTTACTCTTTTAATCACTTTTAATTCCGAAGTACCAGACACTATTATAAAACAATGCATTTTCGAGTCGGTCTAACACAAACGAGAGATGGTTATAATTATAACCATTATCTATTCTAAAATTGGCAAGAAATAGGTAGTATAGATGTCGATTTAATTAGGGTTAAAATGAAATTCTTATATGTAGGTAATGAAAGTCATTCGGCATATCTGTTTTTAGACAAGCTCTTTTATGTTCTCTTTTACGGTTTTCTGCTTGGTTATCGGATATTTTACTGCACTACCTTGAAACCTAAAGGTTGACAAATATCTTAATAAGTGAAACTTGTGGAAATAATCATAACTAAATTTACTATGGCACAACCAAGGCAAATCCATAACATCGATTAAAACAAATTCGGTAACGGTATCATTAAACTTTAAATCCACTTAAGGGTTGAGCTACCACGAAGTAAATCTCAAGTCATGCCAATATTTTCTCCGTTTTTATATTCCTCTACTTTGCCTGTTATCAGCAGTGTTTCGTTATCAGCATTATTTTGAGTGATATGACTAAAGAATAACTCCATTGTTATACGTTGCAATTTTCTGCCAGGCTTTATGTCTTACGTGCATCAGCAAGTGATAAGGTAGTCATTATTAATGTGAAAAATATTTTTTTAAAATTAAATAGACATATAAAATAAAGACAATGTTCGACTTCTGAGACTTTTCTGGATATATTGTTGTGCAGGACTTGTGTTTTTCCATATTTAAATTTCTCTTTTTAGGTATCTCCCTCAGTAGGTATAAAAAATAAGGCTTTTTATCTGTGGTCTCGATATTTTGAGTTTCCAAGGATTGCAGTCCTGAGAACTTCTGATTGTGTAAGATTGATTTCGCAGAACACAGTGTTGTGTACCGTTCCAGAGTTATATTGCTTTGTTTTGCAAGGAATACCTAAAATTTAACTATGTAATCTGTTGAGAGGGGATTACTTAATTTTGCATGTATTAAATTAGCACCAGACTTTTTGGTTGAGCGTTACGTATCTAAGTAACTCCATGGAAACGTTAGTTCAAATAATAAAGTAAGGATAACTGATTTT
Source organism: Acrobasis consociella (assembly GCA_963555685.1). Lineage (NCBI taxonomy): Eukaryota > Metazoa > Arthropoda > Insecta > Lepidoptera > Pyralidae > Acrobasis > Acrobasis consociella. Next base: position 8,974,427 of record OY743127.1, read on the forward strand.
CAAAATTCAAAAGTATATTCAGTAATTAAACCATTACAGGCAAGTGCCTGTACACACTTAAAAGTCATAAGTCTTTACACGTCAAAAATACTTAAGTATATATAAAAACTAACTAATACTTAAAGTAAGGAACAATTGTTTTTAACCGATTTCCAAAAAGGAGGTTATCAATTCGTTGCGATCAGTTTTTCAAGTGGAAGCATAGAAATTTATCAAAATCAGTTGTATAGTTTGGGGGTGAAGTCGGTTTAACCGATGGGCTAAAAATTTTTTTTCAGTCATTATGCGTTTTTTCAGAAAAAATACGTGTAATGGTCCATCCGATGGAATAGTTAGAAATTTTTCGTTTGTTCATTAGTTCACGGTGATAAAATAGGTTAATGCTAATTTTATCGAATCAATACAGTAAGATTACCGTATCAAGTTAATTGCTATTGCTTGTACCTAGAGATGTAAGTCCGATATTATACCATTTGATCATTTTGGTATAATTTGAAAAACATACATACATTCATATTTTTTCGCCAGTTTTCCATAGATCTTATTTCCATATCTCTTACTACGATCCTTGCAAACCTCTCTCTTTTAATGCATGCTCTCTTTACGGGTACGCCTTACATCACCTTTCTTCAGAACATCTGCTATTTAGTCGCAGAATGTTTATCACGGTCGACCCAGTCCGGTTCTCCCATCCACATCCGCATGATCTTTTAATATGAAAAATAAAGTATTAAACTGTATTTTACCATATCCAACGGCATATTTAGAATTATTCATTTACGAATCCGTTAGTTATTGTATAGTACTTATTTAAAACCTGATCACTTGGTACCTATACTACGGTATTTTTATTTATCTACTTGTACCTTCATCCTCCATACATTGGAAGTAGCTTGAATGTAGGTACTTTTTTACTGATTCATAAATTAATTACCTAAAAATTTTGCAAGTTGAATTGCTTGTTAGTTTAAGTGTATCACAAACTGTATCTCTTCTTTTTTTTTCAGACAAATAAATAGTTTATAAAAAAAACAATAGGTATATAAAAAAACGACGGGTTGCACTCTGGGAGTGCCGGCAGAAGTGAAAACTTGAATATTAACGTTGTGCATTTTTGATATTTTGGAATGGTTAGGGAATAATTTTGCACGAATTGCTTTAATTATCAGTATAAAATATTTCAAATCTTTTCTGAACCACAGTCTGTCACAAATGTCACAAGCATGACTAAATTCATTTTCAACAAAATCATTTTCAAATACACAGCAGTATGGCCACTACACACACGGTCGAGCCATCAGCTGTCACCATCCATGGATGCGCGTAGCACGCTGTAACATAAACACACACATTCGCGCAAGCGCCCTGCGCCGTCTTACGAATTTTCGATCAGGCCACGTGTCCTGACGCGAGTTTAAAATTTTTTACCCATTCCAAAAAAAGTGCACAACGCCGCTAAAGAAGTTTTCACTTCAAAAAGAAAAGAAAAAATAAAATATTTAATTTTGAGGTCGGAACCTATAAAGTAGAATTTCGTCAATTTCTACTGTACCCACAGCATTGCTTTATTATAACAAAAATACACAGAATTAAGTACTTACTCTTTATTAGGAGTCTTAGTAGGAGAAAAAAACAGGAGTCGAACGCCTATTTGATTATAAGAAACTTGGTAAGTTTGCTGAGGATGAGGAGAGTGTAAATAAGTGGGATTTGTCGGAAATTAGGAGGTGTGAGAATGTATGAAAACGTAATTTTACGTCTTGCATTGATCAGAAAAAGGCATTTATAGCGCAAGTAGCATGAGTGAAATGCCATGCAAGTTAACAATTTCTATTGTTTTTAAATTAACATTACATAATACATCTTCAAATAAATCATAACCATTTTCATTGTTTATAAATATAGACTCTACATCTTACTAGGAAAAGCCGATCGAAGCATATAGACAACGCTTAGCAATTTCGTAGTATTTACAAGTTATAACATCCTAAAGTTTTAATGAAATACGTTCTCTAATATTAAACTTGATAATAACGAAGTTTAATTTGTAACTTATGCCATTCAATTTTATTATTAAAAAGTTATAATGCTGCCATGTCGGCGTCGAGGTTGCTCAGTGTGTTAACAGCCTTTAAAGAGTTCCCAAGTTGTTAAAATTAAATGAGGAAAGATTCTCTTTTTCTTTTTAAACTCTTGGCTGAGGGGTTTCTCATTTTATCGTTCGTTATAGAGTTTTGTTGAGATGAAGGCGATAGATTTTAAATTAAAGAGTTTCGTTTAGTGTAGCATTATGAGCAGGTACTTATACTTAGATGTGTAAGTAAGTTCATAAAAAAATGTGTGTCTACTGTTACTGGAACTGGGGTGTGTAATGAAAAATCACGAAAGATAAATGGACAAATTATACCTACTTTACTTAGGGCGAAGTTATGCTTACCTACTGCTGATATAGTATCTACCTAATTAATATTTTGTTTATGGGTCTATATTGTCTACATATTTTTCTGTAGAAAATATCATTTATGCATGATATTTTTCACAAAAAATCAGTACCTTATCAAAAAATTGAACCTTCCATATATTTACTAAAAGGCAAACTTCATATATGTTGCCAAAAGAAAAATAGGTGGTTGTGTAGGTTGAAAATTATATTCAGTATAATTCAGAAAGATGGTCAAAATTAACAACATTTTGGTAGACCTAAAACCAGGAGCCAAGACGATCTGGCTAAGTTTTTGTCTTGATGGGAAAAGCTGGTAACAGTAAGAGATAACTGGAGAAACAAGGGGGAGCCCTTTAGTCTTATATAAGGGATGTAAGACCAAAGGGCAAGGAGAAAAGGTAGCTTCCCAATTTCCAAATATTTCTCTTGCAAGTAATGAAAATAAAACACGCAAGCGAAACCAAGGGCCGAGCGAGTTAAATTTATCTATTTTGGTATGCCAAGGTTGGTCGTAGATCGCCAACATAAACAACCCAACTTTCACATAATTGGACGAAGGACTTAGTATTCAGGCTAGGCTAGGACTCAGGGCAGCCATCATGGACGTAGATATGGGCCACCTAGGGGAGGGGGGTCGTGCATTTAACGCTCGATTTGCGTTTTATTGCATATCTTTTCTTTTTAGATTTATTGCTTAATGATGGGGATAAATTTAAAGGGAATTTTTAAGGGTTTTGGAGGTAAAAAAGTCATTAATAAAGAAGAGTGGAGTCTCCTAGCTCAGGCATCTTTGATAGCTTAAAAGGAGACTCCATACCTAGTACACTTTATGTAGTGTTGTTAATATATTTTTTTATTAGTCAACATTAGAAAGTTTCCCGAGTCTAAATTATCTGGTAACGTTATACTGTTAATAGAATTAAACGTCACAAATTAATGTCACTTGTCATTGATCATATCCGTTTTCGAGGTGATTTTAGATTATTATATGATTTATTATTGTGAAAAAAGTGATGTTAAGAGCGCTGTTTGACTCTAATAAAGTATCGCCGTCATTATTTATTTCATACAAATCACATAGAAAATGTTGTTTTGACGTTTAGGAAAAAGTATCTGCTTTGAGTTGTTGGTAGCTTCCATATAACTTTATACGTATTTAAATCATAAACTGTCTGACAATATACCTATATTTTTTTAAGAAAAAAGGAAAATACTGGCTTTATATTTATCTAGTTAACCTGAGGACAAGAAGAAGGTACAGTGGAGGGGGTACAGAACGCTGAAACCTACTCTTCTATATACATACGCCCATATGGATTGCTCCACAGGATTGCTCCTTGTTAGTACCGTCTAAAGTTTAGATTCCATGGTATTTAGCTACGTCGAAGATCTAACATGATCAAGTGCACAAATGAGATAGAGTATGTCCTAAATCAAGAGGATGCTAGCACTCAAGACTGTTGTGATGGAAAATTAAGCTGAATACTTATGTATATTTTTATACCTACTATATAATAAGGTTAGGTCTATACAACATTAGGATAAGGGCTAAGAGCTAAATCTCAGGCTTCAGCTTCAGGTTAATTAGGTGCTTTGCATAACCTGGGTCAAAAATAAATTATTTGGTACTGTTCTTCGTCTTATCGTGTGTGTTAGTGACTAACACTAGTGCCAGAGTTTTTAAACCGCCTAAAAGGCCTCTGACATGGTTTTTTAGGTAATGACCAATGTCAAAGAGAGTGACCGGGACCGATGGCTTAACGTGCCCTCCGAAGCACGGATCATCTTACTTATCAGACAATTAGGTGATCAGCCTACAATGTCCTAACCAAACTAGGACAACAACACAATGTCGTTGCCCCCGCCGGGAGTCGAACCCGCGACCTCCGGGTATGAGCCAAATGCTCTGACCATTACACCACGGAGGCAGTTATTTGGTGCTGTTAAAAATATAAAACGTTGTTACTTTTGTTATTTGGGGGCTGGCTCAATCAGTGTGATACGTCCGTCCGTATATATTGTATTTAACATAGCTAAGAACCATCTTGATTAAGTAAGCTTTCAAAAACAAAAAAAAAACTGGATCAAAATCGGCCATTCGTTTCCGCAATACAATGAAAAAGACACACCGACACGTCAAATATACAATGTCCTTTTTTATTAAGTACAAATATTTTAAGGGGTGATTTAGTCCATCATTTCGAACAACTTTTCCCAATAAATGTATATCGAAATACGATTTTTTTTATTCATTTTCCATAGTAATGATATCACGTGACTACTTCAATTTCTATGAAAACCTAAAAAAAATTTTTCGTATTTCGATATACATTTATTGGGAAAAGTTGTTCAAAATGATGGTCTGAATCACCCCTTAAAATATTTGTACCTAATAAAAAAGGACATTGTATAATATTCCTCTTTTTCGTCAGGGGTTAATTAAAAACGCTGCAGATAATATCTGGATATTATCCCCCTTATTCAAAAAAATGTTATAAACATTTGTTGACGATGTATTTAAACTATAGATAACTATTAAATTATAGTTAACTATTTTAGTTAAAATAAGTTTTGTCTCGTTCTTTCAATGTCAAATATTCAAAAGAGGGAAAGGGTCAAAACGTGTAATAAAATAGGTTTAGCAAACCGTTGTTAATTTTTATGAATATGAGGGACTTTTATCTGCTATTTAGATGCCACCAAATATATTATCTGTTTTTTATTTTCCTAAATGTTGACAGGGAGAGAATACTTTAGCGTTATGTCTATCTTGTAGCTTTTGGCTCAATATAGTTTGAAATAAATATAATTAATAACGTACCTCAGTATAAAAGACCATCGAAGGCGAAATATGAGAAGGCCCTCATTTAGAAAGGGGTCACGCACGTCTCGACCCTCACTAAGGAACGACGAAAGGAGAAGAATTAGGGAAATAAGCAAATGGCCAACCATGTAATAGGATGTATGTTATATGTATACTTACGTTGATGAAGAGAATTTATCTTGGGTAACTCTATGATCATTTTAATAAAATACACTTTATGAGGAATGGAGATAATGATAATAATAGACATTTCAATATTGTGGACTTTTTGATACTATGGAGGTTTGATAGTACAGAAGTTTTGATGACGATTTTGGAGCGTCATGACCCAAAATGGTCTAAGTCTGCCTCATTAGGGACAAAGACGTCATTAGTGTATGTATATCTATAAATTCATTTAAATTAACCTGACAAGTGCGAGTCGCTCGAAGGATTACATATGAAAATTCACGTTTTTTGTTTAGGAGATTCACTTAAATATTAATTTTATTCTGTTTTTAGTATTTGTTGTTATAGCGGCAATAGAAATAGGTACATCATCTGTGAAAATCTCAACTGTCTCTATTACGATTAAAGGAAAAGGTCTGGTGACAGACAGACAGAGGAGTCTTAGTAATATAGCGGGCCTATATTACTTGCACTCCTCTGTCCGATTGTGTTTTACCCTTTGGGTACGGAACTCTGAAAAACTGAGATACGAATATTATAAATAACATTAAAAGTATCGGCGTTGTCTCAGTTAATGTCGTTTTCCAATTTCCTTGGGACTAATAACCGTTACATCACCTGGTTATTTTTGTAGGTGACTGTAAATTGTTTACCGACTGTCGCGATCGCGAATACGCAAAATATTTCTGTTACCCGTGAAGTTTGTTTTTTATTAAAAACAAAACCTGTCAAAATGTCAGCCCGAAATTTTCTGCTGTATTTTCTAATCCAAGTCTAGAATATAATGGTAAATGAGAAGGTAGGCGTATATTCAGTGAGTGTGAATACCTTTTTATAAGTTTATAGATTTAGCAGTTTTCTGTTTTACTAAAGTGAAGAAGTTTAATTTTGACGAATTAAGACTCATTTTTGGACGAGGCAGATCATTTCACTAACACAACACTATGACGACATGCGATTTCGACAATAAGCTTTATAGACGGGTTGCTACATAGAATTTGCTTTTAAGGCCGTAAATCGTAGTTTTTTCGCAAGCTTACACTAATGTTTTATTTTTCGAGCTGCCTTAAAGCATTAAGAAATTACTAGCACAAGAGTACATATAAAAACCCATTTTATGCAGCCTTCTCTCGACATAAAGAACAAGTTTACGAGCATGAGAAGTGAAAATGTTCTCTTCTTCTTTACCGCATATATCAGTTCTTCCATCAATTGGCTAGACGACGGGGTCAAAAATAAATTATTCGGTACAGTTCATTTAATAAATCGTCCCAAAATAGTGTCACTTTTCATAGATCATTATCCATTTTTAACATTATTTTAGATTTATTAAGTAATGCAGAAAAACTTACGGTATTAAGAGAGCTATTTGACTTCAAAAAAGCAAGACGTCAATCTTTCGTATTTTGTTATGATCTTTAAAAAATGTATGAATTGACTTTGTGGTCATCTATTGGTATATGAGTCCACTACTTTTAGATTTACAATATACTTAATCTTTGTATCGAGTCAGGATAATGAAGTTAGAGGGAAGAAATCTGTGTTTTTTTTTTAAATTGTAGTTTTCGGGAGTAGTTATACCATGAGTCACGATAGCGTAGTAAATAGATAGCAAGTTCGACACAAGAAAGATGCATTTCAGAGGTGCAAAACGACCTACACAATCTGGATTGCCGTAAAATCGGCCTTTGATCATTTGGCACGCTCTTAGCAGAATGTAACCGAGGCGCCGTTGTAACCATCGGATTTGTGGTTATGATTCATCAAGCGCCTACTATCTTACGCATGACGCTTCAGTTGACTTATTGCGAAATATTATACCAGCTACAAGAATATTCTTAACTATGATCGTCGACCAGCTAAGCTTTTTGTTTTGCTTTTCTTGTAACCCTTATAAAAAAATATAAAAATGAACAGACATTGCTAAACTTGTTTTAGATATAATATGTTTGGTCTCGTTCTTTCTATGTCTAATTATGAAAAGACTGCTTTACTATGTGAATGTCGAGGCGATCCAGCTCCTCGACAATACGGACATAGTGCGACGTCTCAAAAGAACTAAACCTTTTAAACTAGTGTAGTTAAAAAAAATACATTGATATTATAGTGCAGTGATGTGCCTGTATAGACACAAGAACAAAGTGCCTTCCCCTTACTCGTAGTAGTGACAGTAAGAAAAGTGCCAATGGACACATTCTTAGACAATAACGAATAAAACTAGGTCAATGTTAAATTACTTATTAGCCTGAGTTTAGGATAGATTGTAATATTATTAGCGCACTTAATTAGGAACGTTAAGAGGCAAAAAAATATGAAAAGAGATAAAAGGACAAAACATGTTTTAACTGAAATGGATTTATCAGACGGTTGTTAATTTTCATGATTAAGAGGGTAAACACTGGTTTCAGATTTTTTAAGCTTCCTTAAGGCATCAGACATAGCTTGATGATTGCCATACAATGATGACAGCTGGGACCAACGCCTTGCGAAGCATGGAAGAGCTCAAAACATTTTTATGCCACTTTTTGGTCACCCATCCAAATGCGAACTAAACCTGGTGTCGCTTAACTTACGAAAGCGCTAGTAATGCGCACACTCGCCGGGAAACTGAGCTCCTCTTACGGAGTTCAAGCTCAAGGCACTTGAATAATCCTGCGTTTGTATGTATGTATGCTCGACGATAACATTGAATATCTTTCATTGGACTTGGCTTCACGAAATTATTTTGTAGAAGGAAAAATAAGTAATAAAACAGTCAAATCGTCTTCGAATAATCTTTGAACATGGTGGACATACATACAATATTTATCCAAGTGCGTGTCGGGCCACGCGCAGTGTAGGGTTCCGTGGTTGCGAATGCCGACTTTAAGGAAGTAAAAACGTCAAAAAAATTAATTTTGTACTGAATTTGTAGGACATTTTATAATTTGGCCGCCTATAACTTTAATTTGTAAACTCTTCTTAGCTCTGATAGTTTTCCTTATACTTCGTTAAATATTCTTTTGCTGTGAATTTTTTCACGGATCCATATATAACCGTTTAGCAGATAGAACGGGGAGCGGAACATTTGACTCTAAAAAAAATTGCACTATAAACCAAATATTTCAGATTATATTTCAAAGACCTATTCAAAGATATCCCACACGCACGATAGGTTAATCGGGAAAAACAATGACTCCCACTTTAATTTTATGGGAGCTACCCTAAAAAACATCTTAAGATTTACTCCTCCTTTTTTGGAAGTCGGTTAAAAAGGAAAGAAAGCATCGCAAGGTGTTACTCTACATGAAAATGTTTTTGTATTGTAACTAATAATACGTTGCGTAAATTGATTGTATATTCACTTTGCATAATACCCGCGAAAAAGAATAATATTTCCCAATCCGGTATGCAAAGCATGCGATGAGAATTTTCCTCATGAATTCGTTTGCAGCTGACAAACAAATGTCTCTGTCTATTGATAGACATGTATTTTTGTTCGGAGTTCATTGCACGAATTTATAATACGAGTAGACAATTTACCAATATTGTCTCCCGCGGCTTCGCTCTATGGGATTTTGTTATCCCACCGTGAATTTTTTAAAAATGCATTTCAATTATTGTTTTTTCATTCGTCAAAGAAAAATAAATTTCAAGGACAGTCTGGACTCGGAAGCTTATATTATTACCTATGTATCGTTATGATTAAATATTTAACGTCCTTCTGGTATAAACTACTCAGGTCAGGTACCTATTTCCTTGCCTTGGGAAAACGTAAAGTCTGGTCTTATTTTAACTTCTTCTTCTCGTGTGTGTTAGTGACTAACACTAGTGTCAGAGTTTTTAAACCGCCTTAAAGGCCTCTGTCATGATTTAAAGGTAACGACCAATGTCAAAGACAGTGACCGGGACCGACGGCTTAACGTGCCCTCCGAAGCAAGGATCATTTTACTTATCGGACAATCAGGTGATCAGCCTACAATGTACTAACCAAACTAGGACAACAACACAAAGTCGTTGCCCCCGCCGGGAATCGAACCCGCGACCTCCGGGTATGAGCCGAACGCTCTAACCACTACACCACGGAGGCAGTTATTGCTTATTTTAACTAGGTACGGGTATACCTAAAAAATGAATAAAAAATAACCAGTCAAGTACGTGTCTGACTTATCTATAAAAAATCACGTTTGTTGTATGGGGGCGTCCCCCTTTATTTTATTTAAATTGTTTATTTTCAAAATGAATATACAACTGAATATTCTGCGAATATTTTAAACGTCTAACTGTTGCCGTTAATTAAGAAGAAAACGGCTGAATATCGCGCTTTTTGTATAGGAGTCCCTTAAATATTTATATCGTTCTGTTTTTGTAGTATTTGTTGTTATAGCGGCAACAGAAATACTTTATCTGTGAAAATTTCAAATATCTAGCTATCACGGCTCCTAAGATACAGCCTGGTGGCAGTCGGACAGACAGACGGACGGACTGCAGAGTCATAATAGTACTAAGACTCCGCTGTCCGTCCGTCTGTCTGTCCGACTGCCACCAGGTCCCGTTTTTACCCTTTTGGGTACGGAACCCTAGAAAGGTATATGTAATTAACAGATTTCTAGACGTAACCTGGATTGTAGAAGTAGGTATGTAAAACCCAAATAATCCGTCAAGCCAGTGTCGCTCGGCCGCCCGCCAACTATTCAGGTGACTGTCTGGAGTACGAACAAGATACGCATTTTGACAGCTTCCAAATAGTGTACCTTGAACATTCGAGACAGAATTCCGGACGCCGTTATAATGAGGAAAAACAAAACCAACAATCTTCAAAGATACTGAAACTTTTAAACAATTTTTTTTAACTAAATCTCAAATAATTTATACGGCCAAGTGCGAGTCGGACTCGCGCACAAAGTTTCCGTGCCATTATTTGAAACCTTTCAAAAAGCGATGCTGCGGATCCACAATTTTGATTCCTATTTTTCAATATTCACCCCTACCAATGTGCTAAACGTGGCTTTTGGATGACACTGAATGAAACCACTTTGTAATCTATAAATCATCATCAGGTATTTTTGTCTCCACTGTAGGAGCGCGACCCTCTTTGTACTACCAGAGCCATACTTGGCCGAAGCAGCTAGAGGACGGCCTACACTCTCCTCGCTGGCCAGACGGGTTGGAGAGGTCTCATTGATGTTATAAACATTACACAACACACACAGCTTTGTTTAGCTTGTATTTCCTAAGTCGTCTTCTACGACATCCACGGGAGGACTTGGAGTGGTCGTATTCTACTCTCCCGGGAACCACACGAAAATAATCTTTATATACAAAGTAATAATTTTACGAACCGCTTTATAAGAGAGACTCACATTTCTCAGTATATCCCCAACCAAAGGGCCACGTAACATCATCCGGAAAATGAGCGTCTTCGCAGAAATCACGTTCACGCGCCAAATGAAACAAACTTAAAAATATCACAACACTTCAAAGTAAAAAATTATTACTCACCGGCTGATGACTCAAATAAACACTGTTAAATTATTAGTATAGGTATTATTTTATTTATATTTTTCAGTTCATAATTATTTGTATACTTAGAAGAAATGCTTGCCAGCTACCCTATAACTTCTGACCTACGTCAGCAGTTACAAAATAGTCCGTAATGTTATAAACATCATTTATCAAAATTGTTATCAAAAGATGATTTACTTTTAGGTGGCTATAAACAGGAGCGCCGTCCAGTTTTTTATTTATATATTTTATTTCAATAGTTACATGTAAATGGTGGGGCCTTTCTACCAGTCAAATAACAGTTTTACGAATTTTTTAATTATAACTAAAGTATTATACAGAGTTTTGAGCTTTGATTACGAAGCAAAAGGCGCCAAAAATACCTTTTTTGTTACATCCAGCGTGAAAAAATGACTGTCTATTTAGCTCTTTTAAAGGCATTCGCATATGGTTTTTTTGTATGTACAAAAACTTTAAACCGTGACTATCTACTGCGATCACCGTTTTGCCCAGCGTGACTGTGGGAAAACTGCCTGCCCTGTATTGAAAGAGGCTTTTCGTTTATTTATTGTTAACACACAAAACAGATTATAATCAAAGAGAGGATCAGCATTTAAGCATTAAAGTATCGTTCTAAATTATAAGCCAAAGGATGTGTGATACATGATTGTATTGCATCGCGCTGATTCGTTGTATAAATACTTAAGTTAAAACAGTTGAAGTAAATTTTTTTGAACAAATTAAATAAAAAGACTAGGCCCGCCTAGTCTTTTCATTTCATTTGTTCAAAATTTTTTGTCTAGCAGTGGACTGTTATTGGCTAAAAACTCTCATTTTAAGGAAAAAGGAAAAACATTTAAGAACAAGTTTTGTAACCTTGTTAAAGATTTTATTTTATTATATTAAAATTTCATTGCACAGTTAGTAAAAAAGTACTCTTGGGGGACCTGATGCCATATGGCATTCTCTCCGGACCAACCATTAGACCAAAGAGTAAATATGAATGAAGTTTATTCAAGAGTTCAAGAAATGGAAATGTTACATTAAGGATCAAAATGTCCACTATCGGTTTGTAGAAGTTGCAGCTTAAATGCGTGAAATATGATTAAGAATATATGTACCTATACATAATACGTAGATACTTATAGGTATTATAGCGACTTCCTTTTAAATTCTATGAAAAACGCTCGAACTCTCGCTAGATGATGACTAGTCAAACCAGACACTTTATTCTAAACGTCCAAATAAACTTTTTATGGCATCTGTATGAAATACAATAGTGTGACTTTTTTGATGTCAAATAGCGCTCTTAGCGTCCGTTTTTTGCGTTACTAAAATCATGTTGAAAATGGATTCGATCAATGAAAAGTGGCACTATTTTGTGACGGTTTATTTTATGAACCTAATAATTATTAAAAAAATAACTCCTCGGCTTGTCGACGCCGCTGGTGACAAGAGGGCTGGCTCATATCTCGCGCAGAGGATTGCAGTAGGTAGCTATTCAGCGCAGGAATCCAGCCAGTGTTCTTGGCACCATGCCACATGATCAAGATTTAGATCTTTAATTTAGTTTTTAAATTTAGATAATAATTTAGATTTTTAAATAAGTTTTTATATTTAGTTCAGTAAATATTTATTAACATATTAATTAACATATTAAAAAAAAAACTATTTTTACACATTGTTTTGAAGGTCACAATTTTGACTATTAACGAAATCGAATTGGGTACTTTCCTAAGTCAAAAATAAATTATTTTGTACTAATAAAAAAAAAAGCGTCGCAACCTAATAATTTATTTTTTACCCAGTCATCTACCCAATTTTACCGCCCGCACAATCACAACGAAATGTCTCTTTCCATTCCGACATCGAGTTATAAACTCCTGTCATTTCATAGCATATTAAAAAGTATCTGTTTGACCGTTTATTTGCCGGAGCCTATCGTCAAATCTTTTATGACGTTTCCACAAAACCCTCCGCTGTTCAAATTTCAACTGTAACTCGTCCATATTTGAACGCAATAGAGTCTAAAATGGAATAGTAGATGTTGATGGTTGTAATAAATTTTATTATTGACTGAAGGCGACCACATTTTTGAGATATCAAATAGAAGGTGTCATTAACTTCGTCGTTATTTTCCCGCCAATGTTTGCGGGTGAAACATGAAATTTTTCTTTACACAAGTTTATTTGCCAGGCAAATTTAAAAACCCCCGACGTCATCGATAAGTGGTGGAACTACATAGCGCCATCTATTATTTGTGAGTTAATTAAAAAAACCCGACTTTCAAGCGTTAATCCTCAATAACTTTTAAACGGCTGAACCGATTTTCTTCGAACATAGCTATAAACCACCGCAAGGAAACATGCTTTTACGTAAAAAACCGCATCTAAATCGGTCCAGAGGACCTGACCAAGGTCGCAAGGAAGCGGTCATATTCGTAATACCTGGGAGACGCCTATGTAATAATGAAACCGCATCCCTTAAACGTTACTTAAATCTCAAAATTTCTAAAGATTATATTCTCAATAAAAATAAAATTATGTCTATTAGTTTCAAATATTACGAGGGAACTCTTTAGCTTCATGATTACCCAGTGATACCTAAAGTTTCACGTTTATTTTTAAACTGAGCTTTCAGTCCTGTGTGTCCACATTACGAAAACGATGGAATTCATTACGTCAGTTTTGTTAGTCACATCTGCTAATGACGTCACAGATTTACAAATCAGCAAGTTCAGTTTGTGATACTTTAAAAATAGAAAAATACAGCAACGGACTTGCTTTTTGAACTTATTTTCAATTTAAGGGAAGTATTTTATTGAAATAAATAAAATAATTTACATATTTACAAATGAAGAGAAACGTTAGATACAAATTTAGTCAAAAAAATTAAATAAGCGGCCAAGTGCGAGTCCGACTCGCCCATGAAGGGTTCCGTAGTAGCAAATAACATAATATAAAAGTTTTGTAGTATGTTTTTTTTTAATTTTTATATTTGAGTTGATTGAATGAAAGGTAAATTGCCGTTTATGATTTATGACGTATTAAAAAAAACTACTTACTAGATATCGTTCAAACCAATTTTCGCTGGTAGTTTTTATGGTAATGAACATCATGTATTTTTTTTAGTTTTATAATTCCCTTATTTTAGAAGTTACGGGGGGGGGGGGGACACACTTTTTTTCACTTTGGAAGTGTCTCCCGCGCAAAGTATTCGGTTTAGAAAGAAATGATATGAGAAACCTCAATATCATTTTTGAAGACCTATCCATAGATACCCCACACGTATGGGTTTGATGAAAAATAAATTTTTGAGTTTCAGTTCTAAGTATGGGGAACCCCCAAAATTATTGTTTTTTTTTCTATTTTTGTGTCAAAACCTTAATGCGGTTCACATAATACATCTACTTACCAAGTTTCAACAGTATAGGTCTTATAGTTTCTGGAAAAAGTGGCTGTGACATACGGACGGACAGACAGACAGACAGACAGACATGACGAATCTATAAGGGTTCCGTTTTTGCCATTTGGCTACGGAACCCTAAAAATCGTGCCCATGTGACATAATGCCAAGTACACTGGCCGTATTTCCGCGTTAGATTGCAATAATGATTCGTTGTGCGAAAAAACAGCCAGCTCACTTGTCACCAGCGGCGCAGATCAATCTTGGAGAGATCTTTCTAAGGAGATTTAAGTAAACTTATAAGTTAGAATGAGTCACAGTTTTTCTTCAAGACTAAAAAGGGTTTTTTAAAAAAGGCGTGAGATTGCTTTAGGGTCGGTAACAAGCGTGGCATTTGCGTCCGTAGGTTGCGGCTCGTCAAGAATTTTTTTTTCTACTGATTTCGGTGAGCCTTTGACTATTATTATGTGAGCAGATGTAAGCACTTCTGGTCATTTATAAGTAATCTTGTCGGTCACCATTCCTCTCTTTGTTTACCTACTTAGTAATATCATGCCTACCCATCCCCTTACAAATATAAGTATTTCACTTCCTTGTCACTCTACGAATAATTGAAAGGTGATAATTGAAACATTAAAATCTTTTATTACCATAATTTAAATAAAGTCAGAAACACTACGATACGCTCTATCACAAAAGTTACGGATGTGGGCAAGAAATCAGCTTAATTAAAATGGGATTGGGCGGGTCACGTCAGCCGTATGCACCTAGAAAGATGCGCACATAGCCACAGGCTGGATTCCAACGGATGGACGTAGAAAGAGAGGTAGACCGAAGACGAGATGGAAAGACGACTTGAAAGCATTCGAAAAGAATCGGAAAGTTAAAACCAGAGACAGAGAGTTATGGAAGGCAAGAGGGGAGGCCTTTGCCCAGTACAGTATGAACAGTGGGACATGAACGGCTAATGAAATAAATAAAAAAAGAACTCTAATTAATTAAATAGACTTCTATGAAATGCAATAAATATTTTAAAGTATTTTTCTTTTAATTTGCCAGCCATATAAACTTGTAAAGTATGTGACTCTCCTGAAATCACGGATTCAAAATATAAGTAGTAGGTTCATGGATTCCAGTCACGACTTAGTCAGGGCATTGTCCATGGCAGCTGTAAAGATTTTACAACTAATATTGTATTTCTAAACTCTTTTACTATCATAATCACATGTATCATATATTAAGAACGTTAGTGACTCAATGACGGCATCACATCATATCCAAATAGACACGTAGATATTTTTTGTTCACGTAGATATTATCATTATTATACAGTGATCTAGAATAGCCTGTGGTTAGATTTATTACGGGGATGTCCTTTCCACGTTGTATAACGAAAGGCTTTTCTGCTAAATTATGTAACAGACGTTATTAATTTTATTATATTTGGTAACAGTAATAAGATTTTATGCCTCATTCACATAGCAAAGTGCCTACTAAAATCACTCATACTCGTAGCATATCTATAAAACTTATTGGCTATCACACTACAATCTATAAAAAGTTCAGAGTATAATAAAACTCGCGTAAATATAACACGTTATGTGTTTATCACCAAATAACATGATTATTAGTATGAGATATGAGTATATCTATTTTCTTCTTTGTGAATGAGAAAATACCTAAGAATAAAACTCTTTTTTTTTTAACCGACTTCCCATAACGGAAGAGGTTATCAATTCGGCGCTGTTTTTTAGGGTTCCGTACCCAAAGGGTAAAAACGGCACCCTATTACTAAGACTTTGCTGTCTGTCCGTCTGTCCGTCTGTCTGTCACCAGGCTGTATCTCAAGAACCGTGATAGCTAGACTGTTGAAATTTTCACAAATTATGTATTTCTGTTGCCGCTATAACAACAAATACTAAAAACAAATTAAAATAAAAATTTAAGTGGCTCCCCTACAACAAATGCGATACTTGTAGATAATGGTACGGAACCCTTAATGCGCGAACCCGATTCGCACTTGGCTGGTTATTATATACGTTCATTATTCGTAGACGCCTGGACCTATTTGGATAATTCTTTTTTTGTTTGAAAGAGTATACTTGTGAGGTCCAATATAAATTTTATTAAAATCGATTGTGTAGTTTGGAGGTGAAGTCGGATTTTGGTTTGAAAAATTAGTTCAGTTACGAAACAATGCAAGCCCATTCAACTTTATCTTGATAAGTACTTTTGACCTAGATAATATCAAGGGTCTGATATTAATTAAAAATATGTGTAGGTATTCCACTTCACAGCTTTGCATTACCCATTGAATCTAGAAATCGAAGCGTCAATGTAAATTTCAAAACAATACTATTTGTACACCATAACCAATAATCTATACATACATATACATATAATAAAACAGTAAAAAATGTGTCTGTACATTGAATATATTTTAAAAAACTATTTGGAGCGATGAAGACATAGTAATAGAGTAAGAAATAAAAAAATATCTGTCTGTTTGTCTGTTTATCTATTTGTACACGCAAATCTCCGGAAATACTGGACGGATTCGAATTAAACTTTTTTTGTTATATAGCTGTTAAGCCTGGGCAATATATAAGGAATAAATGATTTTGAAAAGTGGAACACATCATGCAGAATTTGCAGAACCAAAATGGTCCAGCTAAACTATAAGAAATATAATAACCGGCCAAGTGCGAATCGGATTCGCGCACTAAGGGTTCCGTACCATTATCTATAAAAAATCGTGTTTGTTGTATGGGAACCCCCCTTAAATATTTATTTTATTTTGTTTTTAGTATTTGTTGTTATAGCGGCAACAGAAATACATAATTTGTGAATTTTTTTACAGCCTAGCTATTACGGTTCTTGAGATACAGCCTGGTGACAGACAGACGGACAGACGGACAGACGGACAGACGGACAGACGGACAGACAGCGAAGTCTTAGTAATAGGGTCCCGTTTTTACCCTTTGGGTACGGAACCCTAAAAATGACGCTCTAGCGAAAGTTGTTTAGCCTGATGAGCATTTTCCGGAGTCATAAAGACCACGCGGATAAAGTCACGGGCTTCGGCTTGTATACATATAAGCGATCAAAGTCGATATGTACCGTAATAATAGGTACACCTATATCCTATCCTACTAATCCTACTTCCTACTATCCTATCCTACTAATATTTTAAATGCAAAAGTGTGTAAATGCAGAAGTTTGTAAATTTGTTTGTTTGTTTGTTACCACTTCACGCGTCAACTACTAAACCTATTTAGATGAAATTTTATATGGATATAGTTTGTTACGGGGCAAACCCCACGGGTACAGCTAGTCTTTAATAAATTTCTATAACCATATCATTATGAAAATAAAGGTGAAGAGATTCTTACGTCTAAACTCCATGTAGTTATTTTAATAAAGTAAAAGACAAACAGCTAAAATAGTACTAACAAAGAAATTAATATTCAAATCCGAACAGTTGGCTCACGGATGAGAGACTGGTATTTATGATTTCGAGATACCTACTTACTAACAAAATTAGACGGTCCAAAAATAACAAACGCACGTTATTTTAATAAAGCGCGTAACCCTTGAGCTAATAACCTTACACAAGGTTTTTTGAGGCAAGGACATTTTTAATTTATTGGATTTTCATGTTATTCTGGGTCATAATTCTTTCAGATTAATTTAAGAATATTTGGGTCCATCTTGGGTTAGGAGGCTAGTAAGCAAAGAATCTACTCCTTAATTATATGAATTTTCTGGGGTCTAGTGCTGCCCTAATTTGAAATAAATTATGTGAAAGGAAACGGAGATATCATATAAAATTTTGTCTTTACCAAGCCCTATTCTAACTATTTTAAACACTAACGTGAAGGTTTTTCACGCACATTAGCCAAAAGTGGACGTTTTTCGAAAATGTGCGTGGAAAAGCACGGGAGGGTTTTTTGTGTAAACGGCCCAGGGGGGTTACTCCAAAAGTGGTACGCAATACGGACGTTACCACGTAACCGCGTTTCAGTGTCAAGCGACATTGAGCACTTACGTATGATGATAAATGTCGTCACTATCGTACGACTAATTAATTATTTCACAGAGTAACCCCTCAGAACAAGGTAAACGGTCCAGTCAGGCTCGACGTGATGTGTTAAACCATAGAAAAATTCTAGTCGTCTTATTCTAAAACGCAGACTAAATTTGTTGCTAGGTTTAAACTATTATCCGAACTTATCCGATAATGGTTTAAACCTAGTAACAAAGCTAGTCTGCGTTTTATAATAAGACGGTATGTCTATGTGTAAACGATTTTAACTTAGTGCATTCCCGGTTGCATACCTAGCAGTGCTGCTTCGGCCGGAGCCAGACGTATGCAATACTATACAATACAATACAATACAATACCCTTGATTGCACAAATTAAAATACAGCACATTTATCTTAAAAACTAGGAAATGCGCAAAAGGAAAGCCTGGAAGAAATTGCTTAGCGATAAGGCCGCCTTATCGCTATGCAATTTCTTCAAAAAATAGTGAAAAAATAGTTTTGGGAAATTAGGTAGTGCGGGTATGCTTCGGGTTAACTACTTTATTTCGAATTCGGCTTCTCTTTTCTACCACCCAAGGATGCCGAAGACAGAGCGTAGCAGTAATATTTACCAAGTGGTATAAAAAGTTTATTAAATTAAATCAAAGTTAAACTTTTTTGTAACTTACTCTAAATAAAGCCCCAAAGAAAAAGAAAATAATATTTGTTCTCTGTCAGACATGTCAAATTTTTTACAAATCATTGTAACCACAAGCCTTCAAACCAAGCAAACCTAAAAACAAGTCACCCAAAAAAAAAAGTGAATAAATAGTTGAAACAATGCAATAAACTAAATAATTTTGAACAGAACATTTTTGCAAGTTTAAGAATAATTTCACACGTACATATAAAATAAATAAGTATAAACTTCCACCATGGTCCGTAAGTATTTCCTTTTTTTCAATTTTCTAACAGTATATCGGCATGTTAGATTTCAAGCTATCTAATGGCATCTGACATAATTTCACTACTGCCATAGATATCACCCGGGCCCAACGGTCGAACGTGCCTTCCGAAGCACAGAGGAGCTTGAGGAATTTTCATGCTTCTTGTCACCTAACCAAGTTGGACCACACCCGGTATCGCTTAACTTGCTAAAGTACTAGTAATGGTACTCCAGTCTGGCCATCGAGCTCCTAGTACAAGCTAAACAAAACTATATCAATTAGTGCTCTCCAACCAGTCTGGCCAGCGTGGAATGAGTAGGCTAAATCTTCTAGTTGGCTAAAAGCTCTAATAGTATAAAGAGGATCGTGCTCTTGCAGTGGAGACTATATAGGTATATAGGTAGACTTGATGATGAAATTAATGGTAAAATTCCATTTATTGTTCTTCAGAGTACAAGGAACACGACATATGCTCCGGCAGGCGAGCAGACAGAGTATTCAGTTTCAAAGAATTGTTGGGCATCTGCGGAGCCTACTGCTGCTACATTATAGGCGGGATGATACCTCTGCTGTTCTACTTAGGCCTTGGCATAACGTATACCATCAGTCAAATCTGTTGCTGTATCTTGTTTTGTGGATAAATTACTATCTATTGCAAGAACGTGCGCTGCGTCTAGAAGGGCATCGAAGATAAGCAATCGATAAAGTTTATATCGCTCGACGAAGTAGCAGCTTAATGCTAGCCGAGCTGGTGTCAGCATGGCATCGACGATAACGTTTATCGAGCGCTATTGACTGCTTTGTTCTACGCTCTAAGTTGCTAGTCCGTCGAGCTTGCTGAATGCTGCTTCGGAGCCCAGAGTAAACTTTCTTCGTGTCCTATATCATATTCTAAGTACAGTCACCTTTTGTAAGTTTATGCTGTTAAAGTTATTGTCCATATTTTGGTATAAGTAAAGTATGCGAAACGAACTTGTTTTTTTCTGGCTTACACCTAAATACATACATACATAATATCACGTCTGTTTCCCGCAGGGGTAGGCAGAGACCATGCAGAGACTATGGACCTCCACTTGCTACGATCCTGACAAACCTCTTTTGCTTCATCTAAACTCATCAATCTCTACAATCTCTATTACACCTAAAATTACTTTTTAATGCAGATCGTAGATGCTTAGTCTTTTGAATAAGTTATATTCAGCAGAGATAGTAATTTGAGCATGATTTTGTGTGTGAATAAGATAATATATTAGTTTGCTGGTAAAATAAATAATATTTTTAAGCATGAGTTGACGAGTTACTCACGTAAAAAGTCCACTATGTACTAGCCACTAGTTTTTCTGGATGTCCAAACATGTTGGCCAGTACCTACCTTGGGTTAAGCTGGTGGGTGAACGGGTCGCGGCTCGCTGAAACCGAGGGCCCCGCTGGATGGATAAAAAAGATTTTTTATTTTATTTTTGTCTACATGGTTGAGGTACATTGGATTTTGTTAATAAATTCGTGAGGTACATTGAACAGACAAAGCATTGCCACTAGTGTTTAAGGTCTGGCTCGCGTGGCCCCGCTCAATCGAATTACATCTGACTCTCCATACGTGATCTGATAACCCGTTAAATGACTATGAAGACATGTCGTACTGGTCCTCGTAGTCCAGAGATATGGGACTAAAGCATATCTCTGTCGTAGTCATACTGGTATGACAAACTAGTATGACCACGAGGAAACGGCGAACTCATGCTAGTCGGACTCACTTTAGTTTTAATAAAAATTGAGCAAAAGAGGCTTGTTTGCTTGAGCTTTGCTACTCAGGAGACAGGTTTTATACAAGAGATTATTTTTGGCTTTGGTGATCGATCAGCGAGTTGGAAAATAAATTTGTTTTGCCGTGATGGATCGCGGTCTCCTAGCCGATCATTGATAAATCGAGGGATATTCGGCCTAACCTGAACTTCAGCGTAGGTACTATTATCGCTTTATTACCGCTTAATGACGGCGATGAATAAGAAATTGGTATATTACCGCCGTCCACCTGCGCAAGGTCACTTGGGAAACGTTATATGCAGGCCGTTTTCGGTCATTTGGGTAGGTACCTATATCAGGAGAATTAGTCTCGATTATGTATATCGTGTATTTATTTGATTTAGGCCACTTTCGTCAGATAGGTAACGCATTCGTCGGAATAATTTATAGGCTCTTTTTTCTGACAAAAACGGTATTCTACTTTAAACAGATTTTTGAAGTGAAAACTTCTTTAGCGGCGTTGTGCACTTTTTTTGGAATGGGTAAAAAATGTTAAACTCGCGTCAGGACACGTGACCTGATCGAAAATTCGTAAGACGGATGGAGAGTAGACAGCTGGCGCGGCGTAGGAGAGGGAGTATCCCTCTCTCTTTCTACGGCGCGGCGAAAATGTATGCCTGCGCCTGCTGTTTCGTATATCAAAAATGCACAACGTTAATATTCAAGTTTTCACTTCTGCCGGCAGTCCCAGAGTGCAACCCGTCGTTTTTTTTTTATAGAAAACGGAATTCCTCTTTAAACTGTTCATTTATGGTAAAATTATCAAATATAAAAAAAATGTCCTAGCAAAAAGATTTTCGGGTTTTTCCTGGGTTTTTCCGCTTATCAGCCGATACCTCGCCTGCGTTACCCGTGTCAACTGTGTTTTAAATCCGGCCGTGTTTATTCAGACACGCACTGAGCTAACACGCTGTCCAATTGACAAAATGAATGTTTATTTAAATACGAAATACGATCATGAAATTCATGAACGTCAGTCAACATTTGTGGCTAAAATAATATAAAAAATATTTCGGAGATTTTCTCTTTGTGACGTTGAACTAGCCAAAGCCCGCGACTTCGTTCCGTTGGCTTTATGACTCACGAAAATGCTCATCAGGATAAACAACTTTTTCTAAGGCGTTATTTTTATATTTCTTATAATTTAGCTGGAGCATTATAGTTCTGCATCAGGTGTTTCATTTTCCGTAATTTTTTATACAGCTGTAAGGCGTAACAGCTATATAAAAAAAAAGTTTCAATCGAATCTGTCCAGTATTTTCGGAGATTAGCGTGTACAAGTAGACAGTCTCCATCAGCCTAATAATTTTTTGGAATTAAATTTAATGTACAGACTCATTTTTTACTGTTTTATAATATGTAAGTATAGATATATATAATTTATAGTATAGCTTTCAGTTTAATCTAATTTTACCAGAAATATATCCACATTTTACTTATGAATTATGCTCATGTGTGTTTTCCTGACGAATGTGAATCTTCATATCTTGCGTGATTATTTATATCCAGGGTTCGACCAGTTGAAATTGCAAAAAGACCAAAGTTGAAAAAATTACCATTGTTCTACCTAATGAATTAAACAAAGTAGCAAAGTTTTTACCTAACTTTTTTAAAGTAAATTCGTTCGTTTAATTAGTCGTAAAAGCAGAAAATATACCTAAAGTTGGTGCGAGCTAAGTACTTTTTTTGGTCTTGGCCCAAGTGACTTCCACTAATTGATCCTTTGGGACTAAACGGGATTTCCTTCGAGAATTTATTAAATCACAAATCAGATTTGTTAATCTTCTGGGGATAAATGAGCGCAGAAACTTTCACTCAACCAAACAGTTTGGTATTTTTGCCGAAATTTCCAGAAAACTGTTGAATATTTTGTGCTCTTTACAATTAGTTAGTGGTACCGTTAATTCTAAAAGAGTCACTGTATCACAGAATTAATAATCGTATTACATACAGAACGTAAACTCGCGCCGTCCTCCGCAATCTGGCGTCCCCGCAACCTCTCCTCCGTGATTTAGTCGTGTAAGAGCCTGTTCAACAGGGTTCTTGCAAGTCGCACGTTGACGTTACGTGAGTTACTTAGGATTATTGAAAATTGAATTAATGGTGAGAAACTGCGCATATTATCATTGTTTATCCACGGAAAACAATAAAGAACGAAAATTTTATAGATTTACAAGTGATGAAAACAGGTAAGCATAGCAACAAATTTTGTGGTGGCGACCCTGATTGTTTAACTCACACATTTGACGTGTGCACGGATGTATTGTTTCGTTTGTAGTAGTACTAGGTAAATATGCTGCTCCGATTCTATGAAGTGTCATAATATACCTGTGACTGTAATACCGGGGGTTTGTACAGGGGTACGGTGGGTCCAAAATGTGGAAGATCAAAGGAATGGACATTATCTTGGGAATCACTATTTCTTAGCAATGTCCGTTGAACCAGGTCGAGTTGCTAGTATTGTAGAGATAAATCAAAATATTTATGGAGATATGACCCATAATAATCCTAATGCGTCAAGGGATCGTAGTCAGAGCGGGTCATATCGACCCTCAGGTAGCCGAGATTGCGGCTTATACTGTAATAACTCTCCTTAGAATTTAACCGGAACGAAATAATAAATCAAATCGCACTAATATTACTAATGCAGGCGAAAGTTTGTGAGTGACTGAGTGTGCATGTTTGTAACGTGGCCTTTGGGTCCTACGGTGTTGGATTCTGTCTACTCTGTCAGCGAAAAAGACATGAAAATTCACTGTATTTCTCAGTTATATATTTTCTTCAGAGTGTATGATGCAGTCTTATTTTTAAAGTGAGTACTTAAGAAAAAGGAGGCGGTTATTAATTCAGTTATTTTTTCCATTTCCACGGTTGGAATATATAGTTTCGCCACTCATCAGTAGATGGTATCGTCGATGGTTTTTAGGGTTCCGTAGCCAAATGGCAAAAACGGAACCCTTATAGATTCGTCATGTCTGTCTGTCTGTCTGTCCGTCCGTATGTCACAGCCACTTTTTTTCGAAACTATAAGACCTATACTGTTGAAACTTGGTAAGAAGATGTATTATGTGAACCGCATTAAGGTTTTGATACAAAAATAGAAGAAAAACAATAAATTTTGGGGGTTTCCCATACTTAGAACTGAAACTCAAAAATTTATTTTTCATCAAACCCATACGTGTGGGGTATCTATGGATAGGTCTTCAAAAATGATATTGAGGTTTCTAATATCAATTTTTTCTAAACCGAATAATTTGCGCGGGAGACACTTCCAAAGTGGAAAAAAGTGTGTCCCCCCCCGTAACTTCTAAAATAAGAGAATTACAAAACTAAAAAAAATATATGATGTTCATTACCATAAAAACTACCAGCGAAACTTGGTTTGAATGATATCTAGTCAGTAGTTTTTTTATTACGTCATAAATCAAAAAACGGCAATTTACCTTTCATTCAATCAACTCAAATATAAAAATTTAAAAAAACATACTACAAGACTTTTATATTATGTTATTTGCTACCACGGAACCATTCATGGGCGAGTCCGACTCGCACTTGGCCGCTTTTTTTTTATTTGCCTGGCAAATTAACTTGTTAATTTTTGAACAGTCACGCGTTTTTTACTATTTTTTTTATAAGTGATTCTAAATATTTGATACTTGCTTAATTTAACAGGACTGAAGTCAAGATTGGCCATGTGGTTTCAGAGTAGAATAGGGCCACTCCAAGTCCTTTCGTGGATGTCGTAGAAGGCAACTTAGGGAATACAAGTTAAACAAAGCTTACAAACATCAATGAGACCTCTCCAATCCGTCTGGCCAGCGAGGAGAGTGTAGGCCAAGTCCTCTAGCTGCTCTGGCCAAGTATGGCTCTGGTAGAATAGAAAGGGTCGTGCTCTTGCAGTGGAGACTAAAAGATCTGATGATGATGATTGACGTCAGGAAAAAGGTCTTCTTACTGCAAACCCAATACATTTAATCACATTAAAGTAGTTCAGTTTTCTCTAAAATGTACACAATGTGTTTATCGGTTCTTTGTAGTACATTAGTTTTATTATTTAGCAAAATTAAATCCAGTTTGCGATTTCATTCTGAAGATTGAAAAGCACATCGTATTAAAAGTTTTGATTTATTTTAACAACAATGTTTCTTTCGGCTTCTAAATCCTTTTGTGTAGTTTTATCAATTGTATTTCTGTAATTTGATGTATAAATCACGAGAAAGTTGAATAGAAATGTCTCTTTTATGCAGGTGTATTTTGAAGCCTTTTCTTAGAAATTAAATTTGAGCTTTTAGTTAGTTAACATTAGTTACTCTTACAGAAAATCTACAATGCGTATTTTCTTTATATTTCATGAAAATTGATAAAAAAAAATCAAAACTAAAAGCACATTAGCCAAAAGTGGACGTTTTTCGAAAATGTGCGTGGAAAAGCACGGGAGGGTTTTTTGTGTAAACGGCCCAGGGGGGTTACTCCAAAAGTGGTACGCAATACGGACGTTACCACGTAACCGCGTTTCAGTGTCAAGCGACATTGAGCACTTACGTATGATGATAAATGTCGTCACTATCGTACGACTAATTAATTATTTCACAGAGTAACCCCTCAGAACAAGGTAAACGGTCCAGTCAGGCTCGACGTGATGTGTTAAACCATAGAAAAATTCTAGTCGTCTTATTCTAAAACGCAGACTAAATTTGTTGCTAGGTTTAAACTATTATCCGAACTTATCCGATAATGGTTTAAACCTAGTAACAAAGCTAGTCTGCGTTTTATAATAAGACGGTATGTCTATGTGTAAACGATTTTAACTTAGTGCATTCCCGGTTGCATACCTAGCAGTGCTGCTTCGGCCGGAGCCAGACGTATGCAATACTATACAATACAATACAATACAATACCCTTGATTGCACAAATTAAAATACAGCACATTTATCTTAAAAACTAGGAAATGCGCAAAAGGAAAGCCTGGAAGAAATTGCTTAGCGATAAGGCCGCCTTATCGCTATGCAATTTCTTCAAAAAATAGTGAAAAAATAGTTTTGGGAAATTAGGTAGTGCGGGTATGCTTCGGGTTAACTACTTTATTTCGAATTCGGCTTCTCTTTTCTACCACCCAAGGATGCCGAAGACAGAGCGTAGCAGTAATATTTACCAAGTGGTATAAAAAGTTTATTAAATTAAATCAAAGTTAAACTTTTTTGTAACTTACTCTAAATAAAGCCCCAAAGAAAAAGAAAATAATATTTGTTCTCTGTCAGACATGTCAAATTTTTTACAAATCATTGTAACCACAAGCCTTCAAACCAAGCAAACCTAAAAACAAGTCACCCAAAAAAAAAAGTGAATAAATAGTTGAAACAATGCAATAAACTAAATAATTTTGAACAGAACATTTTTGCAAGTTTAAGAATAATTTCACACGTACATATAAAATAAATAAGTATAAACTTCCACCATGGTCCGTAAGTATTTCCTTTTTTTCAATTTTCTAACAGTATATCGGCATGTTAGATTTCAAGCTATCTAATGGCATCTGACATAATTTCACTACTGCCATAGATATCACCCGGGCCCAACGGTCGAACGTGCCTTCCGAAGCACAGAGGAGCTTGAGGAATTTTCATGCTTCTTGTCACCTAACCAAGTTGGACCACACCCGGTATCGCTTAACTTGCTAAAGTACTAGTAATGGTACTCCAGTCTGGCCATCGAGCTCCTAGTACAAGCTAAACAAAACTATATCAATTAGTGCTCTCCAACCAGTCTGGCCAGCGTGGAATGAGTAGGCTAAATCTTCTAGTTGGCTAAAAGCTCTAATAGTATAAAGAGGATCGTGCTCTTGCAGTGGAGACTATATAGGTATATAGGTAGACTTGATGATGAAATTAATGGTAAAATTCCATTTATTGTTCTTCAGAGTACAAGGAACACGACATATGCTCCGGCAGGCGAGCAGACAGAGTATTCAGTTTCAAAGAATTGTTGGGCATCTGCGGAGCCTACTGCTGCTACATTATAGGCGGGATGATACCTCTGCTGTTCTACTTAGGCCTTGGCATAACGTATACCATCAGTCAAATCTGTTGCTGTATCTTGTTTTGTGGATAAATTACTATCTATTGCAAGAACGTGCGCTGCGTCTAGAAGGGCATCGAAGATAAGCAATCGATAAAGTTTATATCGCTCGACGAAGTAGCAGCTTAATGCTAGCCGAGCTGGTGTCAGCATGGCATCGACGATAACGTTTATCGAGCGCTATTGACTGCTTTGTTCTACGCTCTAAGTTGCTAGTCCGTCGAGCTTGCTGAATGCTGCTTCGGAGCCCAGAGTAAACTTTCTTCGTGTCCTATATCATATTCTAAGTACAGTCACCTTTTGTAAGTTTATGCTGTTAAAGTTATTGTCCATATTTTGGTATAAGTAAAGTATGCGAAACGAACTTGTTTTTTTCTGGCTTACACCTAAATACATACATACATAATATCACGTCTGTTTCCCGCAGGGGTAGGCAGAGACCATGCAGAGACTATGGACCTCCACTTGCTACGATCCTGACAAACCTCTTTTGCTTCATCTAAACTCATCAATCTCTACAATCTCTATTACACCTAAAATTACTTTTTAATGCAGATCGTAGATGCTTAGTCTTTTGAATAAATTATATTCAGCAGAGATAGTAATTTGAGCATGATTTTGTGTGTGAATAAGATAATATATTAGTTTGCTGGTAAAATAAATAATATTTTTAAGCATGAGTTGACGAGTTACTCACGTAAAAAGTCCACTATGTACTAGCCACTAGTTTTTCTGGATGTCCAAACATGTTGGCCAGTACCTACCTTGGGTTAAGCTGGTGGGTGAACGGGTCGCGGCTCGCTGAAACCGAGGGCCCCGCTGGATGGATAAAAAAGATTTTTTATTTTATTTTTGTCTACATGGTTGAGGTACATTGGATTTTGTTAATAAATTCGTGAGGTACATTGAACAGACAAAGCATTGCCACTAGTGTTTAAGGTCTGGCTCGCGTGGCCCCGCTCAATCGAATTACATCTGACTCTCCATACGTGATCTGATAACCCGTTAAATGACTATGAAGACATGTCGTACTGGTCCTCGTAGTCCAGAGATATGGGACTAAAGCATATCTCTGTCGTAGTCATACTGGTATGACAAACTAGTATGACCACGAGGAAACGGCGAACTCATGCTAGTCGGACTCACTTTAGTTTTAATAAAAATTGAGCAAAAGAGGCTTGTTTGCTTGAGCTTTGCTACTCAGGAGACAGGTTTTATACAAGAGATTATTTTTGGCTTTGGTGATCGATCAGCGAGTTGGAAAATAAATTTGTTTTGCCGTGATGGATCGCGGTCTCCTAGCCGATCATTGATAAATCGAGGGATATTCGGCCTAACCTGAACTTCAGCGTAGGTACTATTATCGCTTTATTACCGCTTAATGACGGCGATGAATAAGAAATTGGTATATTACCGCCGTCCACCTGCGCAAGGTCACTTGGGAAACGTTATATGCAGGCCGTTTTCGGTCATTTGGGTAGGTACCTATATCAGGAGAATTAGTCTCGATTATGTATATCGTGTATTTATTTGATTTAGGCCACTTTCGTCAGATAGGTAACGCATTCGTCGGAATAATTTATAGGCTCTTTTTTCTGACAAAAACGGTATTCTACTTTAAACAGATTTTTGAAGTGAAAACTTCTTTAGCGGCGTTGTGCACTTTTTTTGGAATGGGTAAAAAATGTTAAACTCGCGTCAGGACACGTGACCTGATCGAAAATTCGTAAGACGGATGGAGAGTAGACAGCTGGCGCGGCGTAGGAGAGGGAGTATCCCTCTCTCTTTCTACGGCGCGGCGAAAATGTATGCCTGCGCCTGCTGTTTCGTATATCAAAAATGCACAACGTTAATATTCAAGTTTTCACTTCTGCCGGCAGTCCCAGAGTGCAACCCGTCGTTTTTTTTTTATAGAAAACGGAATTCCTCTTTAAACTGTTCATTTATGGTAAAATTATCAAATATAAAAAAAATGTCCTAGCAAAAAGATTTTCGGGTTTTTCCTGGGTTTTTCCGCTTATCAGCCGATACCTCGCCTGCGTTACCCGTGTCAACTGTGTTTTAAATCCGGCCGTGTTTATTCAGACACGCACTGAGCTAACACGCTGTCCAATTGACAAAATGAATGTTTATTTAAATACGAAATACGATCATGAAATTCATGAACGTCAGTCAACATTTGTGGCTAAAATAATATAAAAAATATTTCGGAGATTTTCTCTTTGTGACGTTGAACTAGCCAAAGCCCGCGACTTCGTTCCGTTGGCTTTATGACTCACGAAAATGCTCATCAGGATAAACAACTTTTTCTAAGGCGTTATTTTTATATTTCTTATAATTTAGCTGGAGCATTATAGTTCTGCATCAGGTGTTTCATTTTCCGTAATTTTTTATACAGCTGTAAGGCGTAACAGCTATATAAAAAAAAAGTTTCAATCGAATCTGTCCAGTATTTTCGGAGATTAGCGTGTACAAGTAGACAGTCTCCATCAGCCTAATAATTTTTTGGAATTAAATTTAATGTACAGACTCATTTTTTACTGTTTTATAATATGTAAGTATAGATATATATAATTTATAGTATAGCTTTCAGTTTAATCTAATTTTACCAGAAATATATCCACATTTTACTTATGAATTATGCTCATGTGTGTTTTCCTGACGAATGTGAATCTTCATATCTTGCGTGATTATTTATATCCAGGGTTCGACCAGTTGAAATTGCAAAAAGACCAAAGTTGAAAAAATTACCATTGTTCTACCTAATGAATTAAACAAAGTAGCAAAGTTTTTACCTAACTTTTTTAAAGTAAATTCGTTCGTTTAATTAGTCGTAAAAGCAGAAAATATACCTAAAGTTGGTGCGAGCTAAGTACTTTTTTTGGTCTTGGCCCAAGTGACTTCCACTAATTGATCCTTTGGGACTAAACGGGATTTCCTTCGAGAATTTATTAAATCACAAATCAGATTTGTTAATCTTCTGGGGATAAATGAGCGCAGAAACTTTCACTCAACCAAACAGTTTGGTATTTTTGCCGAAATTTCCAGAAAACTGTTGAATATTTTGTGCTCTTTACAATTAGTTAGTGGTACCGTTAATTCTAAAAGAGTCACTGTATCACAGAATTAATAATCGTATTACATACAGAACGTAAACTCGCGCCGTCCTCCGCAATCTGGCGTCCCCGCAACCTCTCCTCCGTGATTTAGTCGTGTAAGAGCCTGTTCAACAGGGTTCTTGCAAGTCGCACGTTGACGTTACGTGAGTTACTTAGGATTATTGAAAATTGAATTAATGGTGAGAAACTGCGCATATTATCATTGTTTATCCACGGAAAACAATAAAGAACGAAAATTTTATAGATTTACAAGTGATGAAAACAGGTAAGCATAGCAACAAATTTTGTGGTGGCGACCCTGATTGTTTAACTCACACATTTGACGTGTGCACGGATGTATTGTTTCGTTTGTAGTAGTACTAGGTAAATATGCTGCTCCGATTCTATGAAGTGTCATAATATACCTGTGACTGTAATACCGGGGGTTTGTACAGGGGTACGGTGGGTCCAAAATGTGGAAGATCAAAGGAATGGACATTATCTTGGGAATCACTATTTCTTAGCAATGTCCGTTGAACCAGGTCGAGTTGCTAGTATTGTAGAGATAAATCAAAATATTTATGGAGATATGACCCATAATAATCCTAATGCGTCAAGGGATCGTAGTCAGAGCGGGTCATATCGACCCTCAGGTAGCCGAGATTGCGGCTTATACTGTAATAACTCTCCTTAGAATTTAACCGGAACGAAATAATAAATCAAATCGCACTAATATTACTAATGCAGGCGAAAGTTTGTGAGTGACTGAGTGTGCATGTTTGTAACGTGGCCTTTGGGTCCTACGGTGTTGGATTCTGTCTACTCTGTCAGCGAAAAAGACATGAAAATTCACTGTATTTCTCAGTTATATATTTTCTTCAGAGTGTATGATGCAGTCTTATTTTTAAAGTGAGTACTTAAGAAAAAGGAGGCGGTTATTAATTCAGTTATTTTTTCCATTTCCACGGTTGGAATATATAGTTTCGCCACTCATCAGTAGATGGTATCGTCGATGGTTTTTAGGGTTCCGTAGCCAAATGGCAAAAACGGAACCCTTATAGATTCGTCATGTCTGTCTGTCTGTCTGTCCGTCCGTATGTCACAGCCACTTTTTTTCGAAACTATAAGACCTATACTGTTGAAACTTGGTAAGAAGATGTATTATGTGAACCGCATTAAGGTTTTGATACAAAAATAGAAGAAAAACAATAAATTTTGGGGGTTTCCCATACTTAGAACTGAAACTCAAAAATTTATTTTTCATCAAACCCATACGTGTGGGGTATCTATGGATAGGTCTTCAAAAATGATATTGAGGTTTCTAATATCAATTTTTTCTAAACCGAATAATTTGCGCGGGAGACACTTCCAAAGTGGAAAAAAGTGTGTCCCCCCCCGTAACTTCTAAAATAAGAGAATTACAAAACTAAAAAAAATATATGATGTTCATTACCATAAAAACTACCAGCGAAACTTGGTTTGAATGATATCTAGTCAGTAGTTTTTTTATTACGTCATAAATCAAAAAACGGCAATTTACCTTTCATTCAATCAACTCAAATATAAAAATTTAAAAAAACATACTACAAGACTTTTATATTATGTTATTTGCTACCACGGAACCATTCATGGGCGAGTCCGACTCGCACTTGGCCGCTTTTTTTTTATTTGCCTGGCAAATTAACTTGTTAATTTTTGAACAGTCACGCGTTTTTTACTATTTTTTTTATAAGTGATTCTAAATATTTGATACTTGCTTAATTTAACAGGACTGAAGTCAAGATTGGCCATGTGGTTTCAGAGTAGAATAGGGCCACTCCAAGTCCTTTCGTGGATGTCGTAGAAGGCAACTTAGGGAATACAAGTTAAACAAAGCTTACAAACATCAATGAGACCTCTCCAATCCGTCTGGCCAGCGAGGAGAGTGTAGGCCAAGTCCTCTAGCTGCTCTGGCCAAGTATGGCTCTGGTAGAATAGAAAGGGTCGTGCTCTTGCAGTGGAGACTAAAAGATCTGATGATGATGATTGACGTCAGGAAAAAGGTCTTCTTACTGCAAACCCAATACATTTAATCACATTAAAGTAGTTCAGTTTTCTCTAAAATGTACACAATGTGTTTATCGGTTCTTTGTAGTACATTAGTTTTATTATTTAGCAAAATTAAATCCAGTTTGCGATTTCATTCTGAAGATTGAAAAGCACATCGTATTAAAAGTTTTGATTTATTTTAACAACAATGTTTCTTTCGGCTTCTAAATCCTTTTGTGTAGTTTTATCAATTGTATTTCTGTAATTTGATGTATAAATCACGAGAAAGTTGAATAGAAATGTCTCTTTTATGCAGGTGTATTTTGAAGCCTTTTCTTAGAAATTAAATTTGAGCTTTTAGTTAGTTAACATTAGTTACTCTTACAGAAAATCTACAATGCGTATTTTCTTTATATTTCATGAAAATTGATAAAAAAAAATCAAAACTAAAAGCACATTAGCCAAAAGTGGACGTTTTTCGAAAATGTGCGTGGAAAAGCACGGGAGGGTTTTTTGTGTAAACGGCCCAGGGGGGTTACTCCAAAAGTGGTACGCAATACGGACGTTACCACGTAACCGCGTTTCAGTGTCAAGCGACATTGAGCACTTACGTATGATGATAAATGTCGTCACTATCGTACGACTAATTAATTATTTCACAGAGTAACCCCTCAGAACAAGGTAAACGGTCCAGTCAGGCTCGACGTGATGTGTTAAACCATAGAAAAATTCTAGTCGTCTTATTCTAAAACGCAGACTAAATTTGTTGCTAGGTTTAAACTATTATCCGAACTTATCCGATAATGGTTTAAACCTAGTAACAAAGCTAGTCTGCGTTTTATAATAAGACGGTATGTCTATGTGTAAACGATTTTAACTTAGTGCATTCCCGGTTGCATACCTAGCAGTGCTGCTTCGGCCGGAGCCAGACGTATGCAATACTATACAATACAATACAATACAATACCCTTGATTGCACAAATTAAAATACAGCACATTTATCTTAAAAACTAGGAAATGCGCAAAAGGAAAGCCTGGAAGAAATTGCTTAGCGATAAGGCCGCCTTATCGCTATGCAATTTCTTCAAAAAATAGTGAAAAAATAGTTTTGGGAAATTAGGTAGTGCGGGTATGCTTCGGGTTAACTACTTTATTTCGAATTCGGCTTCTCTTTTCTACCACCCAAGGATGCCGAAGACAGAGCGTAGCAGTAATATTTACCAAGTGGTATAAAAAGTTTATTAAATTAAATCAAAGTTAAACTTTTTTGTAACTTACTCTAAATAAAGCCCCAAAGAAAAAGAAAATAATATTTGTTCTCTGTCAGACATGTCAAATTTTTTACAAATCATTGTAACCACAAGCCTTCAAACCAAGCAAACCTAAAAACAAGTCACCCAAAAAAAAAAGTGAATAAATAGTTGAAACAATGCAATAAACTAAATAATTTTGAACAGAACATTTTTGCAAGTTTAAGAATAATTTCACACGTACATATAAAATAAATAAGTATAAACTTCCACCATGGTCCGTAAGTATTTCCTTTTTTTCAATTTTCTAACAGTATATCGGCATGTTAGATTTCAAGCTATCTAATGGCATCTGACATAATTTCACTACTGCCATAGATATCACCCGGGCCCAACGGTCGAACGTGCCTTCCGAAGCACAGAGGAGCTTGAGGAATTTTCATGCTTCTTGTCACCTAACCAAGTTGGACCACACCCGGTATCGCTTAACTTGCTAAAGTACTAGTAATGGTACTCCAGTCTGGCCATCGAGCTCCTAGTACAAGCTAAACAAAACTATATCAATTAGTGCTCTCCAACCAGTCTGGCCAGCGTGGAATGAGTAGGCTAAATCTTCTAGTTGGCTAAAAGCTCTAATAGTATAAAGAGGATCGTGCTCTTGCAGTGGAGACTATATAGGTATATAGGTAGACTTGATGATGAAATTAATGGTAAAATTCCATTTATTGTTCTTCAGAGTACAAGGAACACGACATATGCTCCGGCAGGCGAGCAGACAGAGTATTCAGTTTCAAAGAATTGTTGGGCATCTGCGGAGCCTACTGCTGCTACATTATAGGCGGGATGATACCTCTGCTGTTCTACTTAGGCCTTGGCATAACGTATACCATCAGTCAAATCTGTTGCTGTATCTTGTTTTGTGGATAAATTACTATCTATTGCAAGAACGTGCGCTGCGTCTAGAAGGGCATCGAAGATAAGCAATCGATAAAGTTTATATCGCTCGACGAAGTAGCAGCTTAATGCTAGCCGAGCTGGTGTCAGCATGGCATCGACGATAACGTTTATCGAGCGCTATTGACTGCTTTGTTCTACGCTCTAAGTTGCTAGTCCGTCGAGCTTGCTGAATGCTGCTTCGGAGCCCAGAGTAAACTTTCTTCGTGTCCTATATCATATTCTAAGTACAGTCACCTTTTGTAAGTTTATGCTGTTAAAGTTATTGTCCATATTTTGGTATAAGTAAAGTATGCGAAACGAACTTGTTTTTTTCTGGCTTACACCTAAATACATACATACATAATATCACGTCTGTTTCCCGCAGGGGTAGGCAGAGACCATGCAGAGACTATGGACCTCCACTTGCTACGATCCTGACAAACCTCTTTTGCTTCATCTAAACTCATCAATCTCTACAATCTCTATTACACCTAAAATTACTTTTTAATGCAGATCGTAGATGCTTAGTCTTTTGAATAAGTTATATTCAGCAGAGATAGTAATTTGAGCATGATTTTGTGTGTGAATAAGATAATATATTAGTTTGCTGGTAAAATAAATAATATTTTTAAGCATGAGTTGACGAGTTACTCACGTAAAAAGTCCACTATGTACTAGCCACTAGTTTTTCTGGATGTCCAAACATGTTGGCCAGTACCTACCTTGGGTTAAGCTGGTGGGTGAACGGGTCGCGGCTCGCTGAAACCGAGGGCCCCGCTGGATGGATAAAAAAGATTTTTTATTTTATTTTTGTCTACATGGTTGAGGTACATTGGATTTTGTTAATAAATTCGTGAGGTACATTGAACAGACAAAGCATTGCCACTAGTGTTTAAGGTCTGGCTCGCGTGGCCCCGCTCAATCGAATTACATCTGACTCTCCATACGTGATCTGATAACCCGTTAAATGACTATGAAGACATGTCGTACTGGTCCTCGTAGTCCAGAGATATGGGACTAAAGCATATCTCTGTCGTAGTCATACTGGTATGACAAACTAGTATGACCACGAGGAAACGGCGAACTCATGCTAGTCGGACTCACTTTAGTTTTAATAAAAATTGAGCAAAAGAGGCTTGTTTGCTTGAGCTTTGCTACTCAGGAGACAGGTTTTATACAAGAGATTATTTTTGGCTTTGGTGATCGATCAGCGAGTTGGAAAATAAATTTGTTTTGCCGTGATGGATCGCGGTCTCCTAGCCGATCATTGATAAATCGAGGGATATTCGGCCTAACCTGAACTTCAGCGTAGGTACTATTATCGCTTTATTACCGCTTAATGACGGCGATGAATAAGAAATTGGTATATTACCGCCGTCCACCTGCGCAAGGTCACTTGGGAAACGTTATATGCAGGCCGTTTTCGGTCATTTGGGTAGGTACCTATATCAGGAGAATTAGTCTCGATTATGTATATCGTGTATTTATTTGATTTAGGCCACTTTCGTCAGATAGGTAACGCATTCGTCGGAATAATTTATAGGCTCTTTTTTCTGACAAAAACGGTATTCTACTTTAAACAGATTTTTGAAGTGAAAACTTCTTTAGCGGCGTTGTGCACTTTTTTTGGAATGGGTAAAAAATGTTAAACTCGCGTCAGGACACGTGACCTGATCGAAAATTCGTAAGACGGATGGAGAGTAGACAGCTGGCGCGGCGTAGGAGAGGGAGTATCCCTCTCTCTTTCTACGGCGCGGCGAAAATGTATGCCTGCGCCTGCTGTTTCGTATATCAAAAATGCACAACGTTAATATTCAAGTTTTCACTTCTGCCGGCAGTCCCAGAGTGCAACCCGTCGTTTTTTTTTTATAGAAAACGGAATTCCTCTTTAAACTGTTCATTTATGGTAAAATTATCAAATATAAAAAAAATGTCCTAGCAAAAAGATTTTCGGGTTTTTCCTGGGTTTTTCCGCTTATCAGCCGATACCTCGCCTGCGTTACCCGTGTCAACTGTGTTTTAAATCCGGCCGTGTTTATTCAGACACGCACTGAGCTAACACGCTGTCCAATTGACAAAATGAATGTTTATTTAAATACGAAATACGATCATGAAATTCATGAACGTCAGTCAACATTTGTGGCTAAAATAATATAAAAAATATTTCGGAGATTTTCTCTTTGTGACGTTGAACTAGCCAAAGCCCGCGACTTCGTTCCGTTGGCTTTATGACTCACGAAAATGCTCATCAGGATAAACAACTTTTTCTAAGGCGTTATTTTTATATTTCTTATAATTTAGCTGGAGCATTATAGTTCTGCATCAGGTGTTTCATTTTCCGTAATTTTTTATACAGCTGTAAGGCGTAACAGCTATATAAAAAAAAAGTTTCAATCGAATCTGTCCAGTATTTTCGGAGATTAGCGTGTACAAGTAGACAGTCTCCATCAGCCTAATAATTTTTTGGAATTAAATTTAATGTACAGACTCATTTTTTACTGTTTTATAATATGTAAGTATAGATATATATAATTTATAGTATAGCTTTCAGTTTAATCTAATTTTACCAGAAATATATCCACATTTTACTTATGAATTATGCTCATGTGTGTTTTCCTGACGAATGTGAATCTTCATATCTTGCGTGATTATTTATATCCAGGGTTCGACCAGTTGAAATTGCAAAAAGACCAAAGTTGAAAAAATTACCATTGTTCTACCTAATGAATTAAACAAAGTAGCAAAGTTTTTACCTAACTTTTTTAAAGTAAATTCGTTCGTTTAATTAGTCGTAAAAGCAGAAAATATACCTAAAGTTGGTGCGAGCTAAGTACTTTTTTTGGTCTTGGCCCAAGTGACTTCCACTAATTGATCCTTTGGGACTAAACGGGATTTCCTTCGAGAATTTATTAAATCACAAATCAGATTTGTTAATCTTCTGGGGATAAATGAGCGCAGAAACTTTCACTCAACCAAACAGTTTGGTATTTTTGCCGAAATTTCCAGAAAACTGTTGAATATTTTGTGCTCTTTACAATTAGTTAGTGGTACCGTTAATTCTAAAAGAGTCACTGTATCACAGAATTAATAATCGTATTACATACAGAACGTAAACTCGCGCCGTCCTCCGCAATCTGGCGTCCCCGCAACCTCTCCTCCGTGATTTAGTCGTGTAAGAGCCTGTTCAACAGGGTTCTTGCAAGTCGCACGTTGACGTTACGTGAGTTACTTAGGATTATTGAAAATTGAATTAATGGTGAGAAACTGCGCATATTATCATTGTTTATCCACGGAAAACAATAAAGAACGAAAATTTTATAGATTTACAAGTGATGAAAACAGGTAAGCATAGCAACAAATTTTGTGGTGGCGACCCTGATTGTTTAACTCACACATTTGACGTGTGCACGGATGTATTGTTTCGTTTGTAGTAGTACTAGGTAAATATGCTGCTCCGATTCTATGAAGTGTCATACCTGTGACTGTAATACCGGGGGTTTGTACAGGGGTACGGTGGGTCCAAAATGTGGAAGATCAAAGGAATGGACATTATCTTGGGAATCACTATTTCTTAGCAATGTCCGTTGAACCAGGTCGAGTTGCTAGTATTGTAGAGATAAATCAAAATATTTATGGAGATATGACCCATAATAATCCTAATGCGTCAAGGGATCGTAGTCAGAGCGGGTCATATCGACCCTCAGGTAGCCGAGATTGCGGCTTATACTGTAATAACTCTCCTTAGAATTTAACCGGAACGAAATAATAAATCAAATCGCACTAATATTACTAATGCAGGCGAAAGTTTGTGAGTGACTGAGTGTGCATGTTTGTAACGTGGCCTTTGGGTCCTACGGTGTTGGATTCTGTCTACTCTGTCAGCGAAAAAGACATGAAAATTCACTGTATTTCTCGGTTATATATTTTCTTCAGAGTGTATGATGCAGTCTTATTTTTAAAGTGAGTACTTAAGAAAAAGGAGGCGGTTATTAATTCAGTTATTTTTTCCATTTCCACGGTTGGAATATATAGTTTCGCCACTCATCAGTAGATGGTATCGTCGATGGTTTTTAGGGTTCCGTAGCCAAATGGCAAAAACGGAACCCTTATAGATTCGTCATGTCTGTCTGTCTGTCTGTCCGTCCGTATGTCACAGCCACTTTTTTTCGAAACTATAAGACCTATACTGTTGAAACTTGGTAAGAAGATGTATTATGTGAACCGCATTAAGGTTTTGATACAAAAATAGAAGAAAAACAATAAATTTTGGGGGTTTCCCATACTTAGAACTGAAACTCAAAAATTTATTTTTCATCAAACCCATACGTGTGGGGTATCTATGGATAGGTCTTCAAAAATGATATTGAGGTTTCTAATATCAATTTTTTCTAAACCGAATAATTTGCGCGGGAGACACTTCCAAAGTGGAAAAAAGTGTGTCCCCCCCCGTAACTTCTAAAATAAGAGAATTACAAAACTAAAAAAAATATATGATGTTCATTACCATAAAAACTACCAGCGAAACTTGGTTTGAATGATATCTAGTCAGTAGTTTTTTTATTACGTCATAAATCAAAAAACGGCAATTTACCTTTCATTCAATCAACTCAAATATAAAAATTTAAAAAAACATACTACAAGACTTTTATATTATGTTATTTGCTACCACGGAACCATTCATGGGCGAGTCCGACTCGCACTTGGCCGCTTTTTTTTTATTTGCCTGGCAAATTAACTTGTTAATTTTTGAACAGTCACGCGTTTTTTACTATTTTTTTTATAAGTGATTCTAAATATTTGATACTTGCTTAATTTAACAGGACTGAAGTCAAGATTGGCCATGTGGTTTCAGAGTAGAATAGGGCCACTCCAAGTCCTTTCGTGGATGTCGTAGAAGGCAACTTAGGGAATACAAGTTAAACAAAGCTTACAAACATCAATGAGACCTCTCCAATCCGTCTGGCCAGCGAGGAGAGTGTAGGCCAAGTCCTCTAGCTGCTCTGGCCAAGTATGGCTCTGGTAGAATAGAAAGGGTCGTGCTCTTGCAGTGGAGACTAAAAGATCTGATGATGATGATTGACGTCAGGAAAAAGGTCTTCTTACTGCAAACCCAATACATTTAATCACATTAAAGTAGTTCAGTTTTCTCTAAAATGTACACAATGTGTTTATCGGTTCTTTGTAGTACATTAGTTTTATTATTTAGCAAAATTAAATCCAGTTTGCGATTTCATTCTGAAGATTGAAAAGCACATCGTATTAAAAGTTTTGATTTATTTTAACAACAATGTTTCTTTCGGCTTCTAAATCCTTTTGTGTAGTTTTATCAATTGTATTTCTGTAATTTGATGTATTGTTCGATCTATTTACTCCTTATAAGCATCCAAGCCTGTTAAAGTTTTTAGTCTGCAATAAATCTCAGAGATAGCCACACGCATTTTTACTAATAAATTACAGTCCATACAATAATCAACCTTAATTCGCTATCGGAAGGATCATAGTGGCCTATCGAGCCGCATCGTGGACCGGTTACCTGCCGAGCGCAAGTACAAAGGTCAAGTTATCGGTGCAGTATGCAAACTCGTAAACAAGTTACGTAATCACAAGTGCAGTGGATTTGGACATTTCCTTGTTAATTTTTGGACATTTGCGGATAGTTTGGAGTGTTGAGTGTTATCAAACATTATCCTACGGTTCGTGCCCTACAGAGTGGTATAAGTTTAAACGTTAAGGACTCACGGGAACTATGGAAACTTCGCAAAAAGAAACTGTTGAACAATTGTGCAGTGAATTGGAAGATTTACACAATCACATAGTTAAAGTGCTAGAAAACTTTAAGAAGTGTCCTAAGGCGCGGCTTACCAAAGGCTACTTAGAAGCAAGAATTCAATGTTTGGATGAATACTGGATTTCTTATAGAAATGCTCACAGGGCTCTATTAAAAGTGATACCTAGGGATAAAAGAAAGCAACTCGACTATTTTGTGAATGATGATTACAGTGCTTGCGAAGAAATTTTTATGCAAGTTAAGGCCGACATCAAGGATGCGTTATCGTCAGTGCTATCACCGACCTCACCAGTAAGGGCATCCAGAAAGGACGACGCGGCACCTACTCCTATACAAACTTCGCAAGTAAAACTACCTCGTATTGAATTAAAGGAATTTTCGGGACGAGATTACCAGGAATGGCCAAATTTCCAAGATTTATTTACCTCGCTGGTACACAATGATAAATCTCTCAGTAAGGTACAGAAACTTCATTATTTGAAAACATGTGTTACGGGCGAAGCCGAAGCGTTACTCAAGCACGTGCAAATCACGGAGGATAATTATGAGTTGGCCTGGAATATTTTAAAGGACAGATACAGCAATAAACGTGTTATCGTCGCGTCATTGTTCAAGCGATTGATTAACCAACGAAAAATATTAAATCAAACGGCCCCGCAAATTAAATCGCTGCATGACACTACTATGGAATGCCTGAATAGTCTCAAGAATTTAGGTCTCAACACTGATACTTGGGATCCACTGGTCGTATTTTTAGTCGTGCAGAAGCTTGATGACGAGACACATAAGGAATGGGAAGATCGCGTCAGTAAGGAAGATAGTGACACCCTACCTACATTATCAATGCTAATGAAATTTTTGGAGTCGAGATTCAGGATGCTTGAGCTACTAGCGCCAACACCGTCAAAAGATAAGGTTATTCGAGAACGTTCTTTGCACGTGTCCACTGCTGAGAAAAGTTGTTTGATGTGCCAGGGTAACCATGCACTTTACCACTGCAAGGAATTTGGAAAAATGGAACCAACGCAACGTGGAGAATTCGTCAAGAATA
Source organism: Acrobasis consociella (assembly GCA_963555685.1). NCBI lineage: Eukaryota > Metazoa > Arthropoda > Insecta > Lepidoptera > Pyralidae > Acrobasis > Acrobasis consociella. The sequence continues at coordinate 9,015,753 of OY743127.1, forward strand.
AAAACTATTGTTACAATTGCTTGGTTCCTGGACACTCAGTCAAAAGTTGTCGGCTATCTACATCATGCAGAATCTGTCGCAAGCGTCACCACACTCTTCTACACCAAAACAGAACTACCACAAGTACCCAAGGCCATTCAAGTACCAATCAGCAGCCAAAGGTACCTACACAAGCAACTGTAGAAGATACAGAAGTCGAGACAAGTGTCAATACGGTGATGACGCCAAACTCACAACAATACACAGGGAACAAGAACAAAATAGCACTATTAGCGACCGCAGTAGTTACAGTGAGAAGCGAAGAAGGATTCACTACTGTGTTAAGGGCGTTGATAGACCCTGGATCAGAGAGCTGTTTCATCACGGAACGAGCTGCTCAATTGCTGAAGGTCAGAAGGAGTCCAGTAAAGGGAAGCATTTTAGGGATGGGTTCCATGAAGTCTCGCATCACACAAGTAGTTCAGGTCGAGGTATTATCAAGGTGCTCTCAATTCAACCTCCAGATTGCAGCTTATGTCATCAATAAACAACTGACTACTGAAATCCCTAAACGAACAATAACGAATCATAACTGGTCTCACATCACAGGTCTGAACTTAGCGGACCCCAACTTCTACAAACCTGGTTCAATAGATTTACTTCTGGGTCACGACGAGTATGCACAAATACTTCAGGATGGTATAATCAAAGGCCCTCTAGGTTCTCCTTGCGCGCAAAACACAAGCCTGGGGTGGATCTTATTTGGAAGAGTTGACCATAATATACAACCAGAACAATCTATCACAGTCATGCACAATCAAATAGAAGTAGAAGACATGTTAAAAGTCCTATGGGAAATAGACACAAATGCACAAAGAAAGCTTACGAAGGAAGAAGAAATTTGTGAAAAGATTTATAAAGAAACACACACAAGAAACAAAGAAGGAAGATACATAGTGAAGCTACCTTTTAAAACAGATAATCCAAAATCAACAGAAGGAAACACACGAAGCATAGCTATGAAGAGGTTTGAATATTTAGAAAGAAGATTAAACAATAATCAAGAATTAAAAAAAGCTTACACTGAAGTAATGGATGAGTACATTAAAATGGGGCACATGGAAGAAGTGCCAGCCAGTGAAATTTCTAAAAAAGCCGTGTACCTGCCACATCACGCCGTCGTACGTTCAGATAAGGAAACAACTCGCACACGAGTAGTATTTGACGCTTCTTGCAAGGGACAAAATGGAATCTCGCTCAATGAAGAACTTTTAGTTGGGCCAGTTTTGCAAGAAGATTTAAGAAGCATTATTATGAGATGGCGTCTACACAAGGTCTGTTTTGCGAGTGACATTGAAAAAATGTACAGAATGGTACTAGTAACCAAGGATAGTTCTGATTTCCAAAGAGTATTATGGCGAGAGAATACTTCAAAATTTGAAGAAATCAAAGATTACAGGCTCCTCACTGTAACTTTCGGCACATCTTCGGCACCATATCTTGCCGTTCGCACGCTGATTCAATTAGCACAAGACGAAGGTGAAAGTTACCCTGCTGCAGCTAAAATAATAAAAGAAGATTGCTACGTTGATGACGTCATGTTCGGCTGTGACACTGTATCAGAAGCCATTGAAGTTAGCAAGCAACTAGAAACCATTCTAAGCAAGGGCAAATTCACACTCAAGAAATGGACTTCAAACAGCGCTGAATTTCTTAGATCCATAGAACCAGACAAGCGCTCTGCGAAAGCCAGTCTCGATCTCAAGATGTATGGCACAGTAAAGGCCTTGGGTCTGTCGTGGAACCTAGGCGATGATGAATTTCAATACAATTTGACACTACCACCCCTATCAAACAATGTGACGAAAAGGACTATTTTAGCCGATTTGCAAAGATTGTTTGACCCACTCGGCTGGATTGCTCCTATCGTCGTCAATGCCAAATTACTCGTCCAGAAGCTATGGTTGTTAGGTGTCGGCTGGGACGAGTCTATTGACGATGACCTGGAGAAGCAATGGCGAAATCTACGCAACGATGTTTCAAACGTGAACGACATCACCGTCAAACGATGGCTCAGTACAAAAAGTATTGATAAAGGGAACATCACTCTACATGGCTTTAGTGATGCCTCTATGCACGCTATATCAGCAGTCGTCTACTGTCGAACAATTGACTCTTGCGGACACATCAGAACGAGTATCGTGGCCGCGAGAACTAAAATAGCTCCCGTAAAACCAGTGTCCATCCCGCGCTTAGAGTTGTGCGGAGCGGTGCTGCTCGCAAAACTCCTACACCACGCCGCTCAAGCCATGAGAATACCGTCAACTCAAACCTTCGCATGGACTGATTCATCGATCACACTATCATGGCTATTCGGCGAACCCAATAGATGGAAGCCTTTTGTTGCAAATCGCGTGGTGGAGATCCTAGAAACCACTAACGCAAGTCAGTGGCATCATGTCGAATCTGAAAACAATCCAGCTGACATTGCCTCGCGAGGTGCAACAGCATCCGAACTGCAGAGTAGTCAATTATGGTGGTACGGTCCGAAGTTTTTATCTGAAAAGGAAATTCACTTTAGAAGACCCAACATTAAAGAAACAGACATGGAAAGGAGAAAGATAAGAGTTTTATTAAACATAGAAGATAATAAGAGAGATTTTTTCGTCAATTTTGATAATTTATTAGAGCTACAAAAGACTATTGCATACTGCAAAAGATTCTTAAATTTCAAGAAAATAAGCAATATAGGAGAAAGTATTACAACAGAAGAACTAGACAAAGCTTTGAAGATATGTATAAGAAAGGCACAGATGGAATGTTTTGTCAATGAAATAGAAATGATACAGAAAAACAAAGGTGTAAAGAAAACAAGTAATCTAAAAGCATTAAATCCATACCTAGATGATGACGGTATACTAAGAGTAGGAGGCAGGCTTAGACATGCGAACATCAGTCTCGACAACAAGCATCCCATAATTCTCGATCACAAACATATACTTACCTCATTCATTATAGCTGATGCTCACCAGAAAACCCTTCACGGAGGTATACAACTAATGCTATGTCACCTACGATGCACATACTGGATAATACGAGCCAAGGGATTAGTCAAATCACATCTTCATAAATGTCTAGTCTGTGCGAAACTCCGGGCGAAAACTAGAACTCAAATAATGGGCGATCTTCCACAGGCGAGGGTAACACCTGCTCGCGCCTTTTTACACAGTGGAGTTGACTTTGCGGGCCCATACAATGTCCTGTTCTCCAAAGGAAGAGGAGGAAAAACGACAAAAGCCTACATCTCCATCTTCGTTTGTATGTGTACGAAAGCCATTCACCTCGAGCTTGTCGGAGATCTTACATCAGAAGCTTTCATCGGAGCCTTTAGGCGTTTTGTCGCACGGCGTGGTAAATGTGCACACATATGGAGTGATCAAGGCAGGAATTTTATCGGAGCCCATAAAGAGCTTGTAAACGCCTGGAAAGAGGCTAAATTGGAGTTTCAAGGTCAGATTGCTGATTCACTGGCCCAAGATGGGACACAATGGCACTTCATCCCCCCCTACAGCCCCTCCTTCGGCGGCTTATGGGAGACAGGTGTCAAATCACTGAAATATCACTTACGCAGAATCCTCACGACGAATCTGACTTACGAAGAAATGTCCACAGTATTATGTGAAACCGAAGCCTGTCTGAATTCCCGTCCATTATGTCCCATAGATGATTACGATGCCGAAAATCTGAATCCACTCACGCCTGGCCATTTTCTCATAGGAGAGCCTCTCACAGCAGTTCCCACACCAGGACAGAAAATTGACAATATTTCCAACCTGTCTCGCTGGCGATATACTCAGAAGCTGTTGAAAGACTTATGGCAAAGATGGCAGCATGAATATTTATCAAGGCTACAACAGAGACCGAAATGGCTCAAACAAAGAGACGAATTCAAAATTAACGACATAGTATTAATAAAACAAGACAATTTGCCCCCTGGCAAATGGTTGTTGGGTCGAATTGTCGCAAAGCATCCAGGACCCGACAACATTACGCGTGTGTACAGTGTAAAAACTGGTGATTCAGTTACTAAAAGATGTGTATCAAAATTATGTTTCTTGCCTCTCACCGAGTCACAGGACTCATAATTTAATTTGTATTCTTTTATAATAATTTAACTTTACTCTGATTCAATTTTCAATCGCAACATGCCTGTTTGTTATGTCAGTTAATTTTTAAATTTAACTTTCATGGAGGTACTCATTTCTTATTAATCGTTAATTTAGATGATTTATATTTAATATTGGTTATACTTACTTACCTATCATTACTTTTGAGTACCTACTTTCTTAATTAGTTAAAGGGTCAGGCCCCTTTCGGCGGGCGGCATGTTCGATCTATTTACTCCTTATAAGCATCCAAGCCTGTTAAAGTTTTTAGTCTGCAATAAATCTCAGAGATAGAGCGAGAGAGAGAGCCACACGCATTTTTACTAATAAATTACAGTCCATACAATAATCAACCTTAATTCGCTATCGGAAGGATCATGTATAAATCACGAGAAAGTTGAATAGAAATGTCTCTTTTATGCAGGTGTATTTTGAAGCCTTTTCTTAGAAATTAAATTTGAGCTTTTAGTTAGTTAACATTAGTTACTCTTACAGAAAATCTACAATGCGTATTTTCTTTATATTTCATGAAAATTGATAAAAAAAAATCAAAACTAAAAACCAACTTCACTGCCAAAGTACTCAACCGATTTTGATAAAACTTATACAGGACCACCTCCATAAAAAAAAGAATTTTGCGTTTTAATATTTAACAGCTGCGCTCTTGTCGGTGGATGTTCAGGGGCTACCTGAATTTTCCGGGGTCCAGTGGCGCCCTCATTTAAAATAAATCATATGAAAGGAAACGGTGATATCATTTAAAATTTAGTGAACGTGAAACTTTTCTACGCACTACATTTGCGAAAAACGGCCACTTTTAATGTGCGTAGAAAAGCTTAACGTTCGCACTTTAAATTGTAAACAGTAGTTCATAAAATAGTTAAAAGGGTTATCTAGGGTTTGATCAAGACAAAATTTTAAATAATATAACCGTTTCCTTTCAAATGATTTATTTCAAATGGGGGCGCCACTGGACCCCGGAAAATTTGGGCATGGTCTTAAAAACTTAGCAGAGGAATGAGAGACACGTGTGGTATCGATATACTAAAAATAGGCACATTTCTATTTTAACAATCTGTTTAAATACAGAAGAGTTATTGCAATGCAAATGTCTACAGAGTTTATTTGGTTTGATCCTAGTTTTCTCTCTGACAAGAATATCTGACCTATTTTGAAAGACAATTGTTTGTGCATCGATGTGTTCAAACGTTATATTAACTGCTATTATTAGCAATGGTATTTATGAGTAATATACTCGTACAATAAACTTCGTTATCCTCTGTTTGTTAACTTTAACGTGTGTCACGAAGTCCATACTGGTGCTTCCCTCCTTACCCCGCTCTTCACCCCGCGCGGCCATATAAATAAGAAGGCGTGAGGAGCCTCGTCCTCTTTCGACCACGACTGGGCGCCGGGCTGCTTCAAAGCTGAGTACTTTTGGAAATCCCTTCTGGAACAACGAATCTCGTGGCTGTGAACCTACGACCCTTACCTGTGACTTCTTTCTCATTGTATAATTGTTAAAAATTAATTAAAGAGTTTGGTCTTTTCAAATATTGTTTCTTTCAAAATAATCACAACGTCACACGTGTCATGTAGACCACGCAAGTTATCTATTGCTTTAAATGTGCAACAAGCAAATTCATGCACCATTTAAATGGGCCTTAAAATCTAAATTTTCTACTTGTTTTTCGAGATTTATTACAAAGGCGCCACTGCCATTCAAGATCCACTGAAATAAAGCTCGAGCAATGACCTGCGATAATTTATCATTAGACGATACAATTTATGTTTTGCAGTAATGAATGGTGTCGATTGCATTCGTGTGCTGATTTATCTGTCCAATTATCGTTAATAGGTGTAAATAGCAAGATTAATTGCTTGGGAAGTTTGGACTGAGCAAGTTATTCAAACATTTATACTGCTGGTGGACTTCGTCTGCGCAGGATTATTATTTCGAGTACCCACAATATCTTTATAAATTGTAGCCTATGTGTTATTCTGATGTATAAGCTATATTATTGTAAAGTTTCATTAAAATCCATTAAGAAGTTTTTACGTGACAGAGTAACAAACATCCATCCATCCATACTTACAAACTTTTTCGTTTATAATATTAGTGGGATTTAGTCGAGATTGTTTACGTGTAATTTACGTAAGTCTATTTATATATCAAGTGTTTTTATCGAATTAAATTAGAATGCGACGTAGACGTGCACATATTTTTAGAATTCAAAAATAATGTCTTAAATCTATTTCTTTTCAGCCAATATTACGCTGGACTAATACAAATTGCTATATAAATTGTATTTTGCAGAATAAAGGTTAAATAAATATAATAATAAAGGCTATACACAAGGCTTCTCACAATAAAGGGTAGATTTGTCCATAATCTCCTAAATCACCACGCTGGGCAAAAGGGTTGGTAAAAAATAGTGATAAGTTTGACGCCAATATCTATCTGACTGTCGTGTCTATGGCATTGTTGCTCTCGAATGGATGGACCGATTTCAATGCGGTTTTTTTTAAAAGTGAAAGCAAGTTTCCTTGCTGTGGTTGCGAGTTTAAAAGTTATTGTGGGTGAACGCTTAAAGGTCGAGACTTTTTAATTTGCCTTGCAAATAAACTTAATTGTTAAATAATACGTACAATAATACCAACATGGCCTAAGATTTATCATAACAAAAACAAAACGAAGTATTTTATTTACAAAATTCAGTTTACAACTAGGTCATCTAGTAAATTCCTCAATTGCCTAGGACTTTTCATGACATATTGCAGTTGGCAGGAGCGCAGAAACTAAAATTGAGGCAACGACCACACCAAATGTCTAGTAGAATTATACAATTTGTGTTACTACAAGCTGTTAAATTGTAGTATTATAAATTTAAAAAATCCAGACATACTTTGAAATTACAGGCAGAAAGAAGCATAGAATTAGAATTTTTATGTACTTATGAAAGATTAAAATATTATTTTAATTTTTTTTATAACCTCATACGGAACAATATCTCTATCTGTGGTAAACAGACGTAAGCATGTATGTATATTAACTATTCTAAAATACAAGGTACGGAATCTAGGTATATAACAAATTATGACATTATAGTAAATTTGTTTGCCGTGTGGTTTCCGGCAGAGTAGAATAGGGCCAAGTCCTTCTGTGGATGACGTAGAAGATGATTTAGGAAACAGAAGCTAAACAAAGCTTATAAACATCAATGAGACTTCTCCAACCCGTCTGTCCAGCGAGGAGAATGAGGGAGGGTCGTGCTCCTGCATTGGAGACAAAAAGACCTAATGATGATGATGAGTCAATTTGTGACTCATTTGTCATCACGGAACGGAACTGTCAGTCAATATACAGCATGCTAACCGCATGCTGTACTTATATCGACTGAATTATTCCGCACTGACTGAGCTCCCCGTACGCGGATTAGCGATCAATGAAAGCCATAAGTCGATACAGTGGTCTTTACGCCGATTGCGGTTATATTCCACATGCTGTATATCGACTGAACATTACTCTATCGACTAGTGAAAACGGCTCCCCGCACGCGTTTTGAAAATCTCTTGCACCCCGAATTCGAGCTACATCAATTAGTGAAAACGGTTACCCGCATGCGTGCACTACGGCATGCGTTTTAGAAATCTCGCGCACTTTGAATGCTTGCCAAAACGACCAATGAAATTGAGCCTGTGAATGAAAAGATGAGCGATAATAAATCCGCGACTCAGATTATTAAAACTGCCACGCAACCGTCCGTCGACAACAGTCGCCGATTATCGGCAACTGTTGCCGACAGTCGCCGGAAGTTTTTGACAGATTATGACAGATTTACATGTGTCACGCGACCTTTTGCGACCGTTTTAGAATATACAAGTAGTGTAGATTTGCCACCGAGCGACGGGGGGTAAGATTAAGACATTATAATCATCATTAGGTACACTTCAAGGCAATTTAAAGTGTGCATATATCCCGACCATGAAAAAATATTCGGTCGGGTCATAGACATAGAATTTTGTCAGTGCTAAGGACAAAAGACGGCACTTTTTTCTTATATCGCGGGCATCCTGTACTAGTCTGTGAGAGCCCTTACTAAATCCACAAAGTTTAAACTCGCATTAGTCTCTAAATATATGTATATTAACTACCGTATCTTGCAGTTTATGCGGAATATTTACCCAATAAGCAAAGCACATTTGTTATTCCACAGTTTAGTCTAAGCACACAACTTTAATACGACGGAAATTCTATCGCAAACAAATCGTAAATGCTGCTGAAACATTTTGTTTCATGAATTATTCGGTGCTGTTTCATATGCTCCTAATTTACCTGACCTATATTTAAATTAAAATGTAAAATAGAAACTTTGTACAAGATATTTTAATCTAGTGGTGTGATTTTACTGCATTTGACAATACTGACATTTACCTAATCTAAACCCGTTTCCTGTTCTCTTCTGCTTTAGAGTTTGGGGTGTGCTGGCAGAGGCAGATTTACCAATTGGCTAAGTAGACTGAGGCCTAGGGCGGCACATTTTGGGGGGCAGCAAATTTTAGGCCAATTGCACCCGGGAATTTTCTGGCGTCCAGTGCCCCCGTTTGAAATATTTTATTTTATTTTATTTATTTAACTTCATTACAATATATATGTAAATGTCGCGGGTCTTAAGGCTAGGGGCCTTTTCTACTAGTCAACCAACAGGTGATGCTGAGACGGTAATCTTCAATTTTTTTTTTAATTATTTGAAAGGGAACGGAGATCTCATTGAAAATTTTGCCTTAACCAAGCCCTTATAACTTCATAACGCTTCAGACTATTTTCAACCGAATTCAAAAAAAGGAGGAGGTTATCAATTCGACGTGTATATATGTTTTGTGTATGTTACCTCATAACTCCGTCAAATATGAACCGATTTAAAAAATATATGTTTTGTTTTAAAGAATGCATTGCAAGGTTGGTCCCATGTAATTTTTTTTAAGATCGGAGAAAGGGTCTTGGAGCTGGAGACCGAAATACCTTTAAAAAGACAACTGCTGCTCAAATATTTGTGTATGTTACCTCATAACTTCGTCAAATACGAACAGATTTAAAAAATATATATGTCCTTTTAAAGAATGCTTTGCAAGGTTGGTCCCATGTAATTTTTTTTAAGATCGGAGAAAAGATCTTGGACCTGGAGACCGAAATTCCTTATTAACAGACAACTGCTGCTCAAATATTTGTGTATGTGTGTTAAAGATCTTTGAGCTGGAGACCGAAGTTCCTCAACAGACAACTGCAGCTCAAATATTAATAATACCTTCATTTGTATGCTCATATCACTTTCCGTCTAATGATTTCATGTAGTATAATTTGAATGAAGATCTGATGAAGGGTTTTGGATCTGGAGAATAAAACTCCGGAAAGAAAAACAACAAGCACTTGTAAAAAGTGCAAAGTTTATAATTTGTGTTTTTTTTAATATATACCTACTGCAGATATATTTGTAGCATCTTGTGACAAGGTACCACAGCCGTCCACGATGCCAAGAGGTAAACAAGCATACGGCTCACTAGAGCAATATGTTATGTCATAAATCCGTTGGTTCAAGCGCATGGAACAGAGAAATCATCAGATCACAATACGCAGTCATGTTAATTTTTCTGTCTGTGAAAATAAAACAATAACAAGAAAGACAACAACACAAGCCCGAAGGCGTATACTTTTTTGTATGGGAGTTTTAGCCAGTTAACAAGTTAAACTGTTACCACCTTCACCGCTTGGAGGTACTCCCACCTTATGTTATTGCCTATTTATTTATTAAATAACTACTTAATTGAAGTAACCCTAAAGTCAATTAAATTTTGAAAAGTGATTTTTGGTAACCTCACAGACCAAGGTCAATGACCCAGTCCGCTTAAATGAACTCTGCTTAAATGTTAATATATTAAGGTTGAAATTTGTCGAGCGATCCGATCGGGCCATTCGGGCTAGTTTGTTTGATAACTATTTATTTATTATTTCCAGAAAAAAACATTCAGTATACAATAAATAAATGCAATGAGCTTAGTTCTCTGCCTGCTAAAAGATGTGAGATAAAAACTTTTTAAAAAAAATAATAACCGACTTCAAATCGAAATGCACTAAAAAGCAAAAAATAATAATTATTTATATCAGATGACCCTGAAGTTCTGGGTAAAAAGCTCTATAATACTCATTATTTATTTGGAGTCGGTGCCAATCTTCCTGCCTCAGAGTCCAGTTCATGTACGAGTAATACTACGTCGTAGCTCCGTAGCTCCCAAATCGATGAACCGAATTTGATTTTTTTTCTTGTTACAAAAGTATTTCAATCGAGAGTGTTCTTTGCTATAGAGCTCTTTTTTGAGTTGTTGAGGCTTAAGCAATTTTAAATTAATAATTACTAATGTAATATTATTTGCAAATAAAATGTGTTTTTCACATTATTTCGATTCCCGTGGCGTATTCTAAAGTACTTCAAGAATGATTTCAATGTTAAATAGGTACTTAAATTGGCACCGACTCCAAATAAATAATGAGTATTATAGAGATTTTTTACCCAGAACTTCAGGGTCATCTGATATAAATAATTATTATTTTTTGCTTTTTTTGTGCATTTCGATTTGAAGTCGGTTATTATTTTTTTTAAAAAGTTTTTATGAAGTACTGTTAATAATTTACAGTTGATAACGTGAAACTTTTCTACGCACATTTGCGAAAAACGGCCTCTTCGGCAGCTTCAAGTTCTCACTTGGCCCCTGGGCAGCACTGGACCCCGGAAAATTCATAGTAATACTTAGTGTAAATTATAAGATTTGGTTGTGAATCTTCAAACTCTCTGGAAATGTAATTTCTCTTTATAAACTCAAAAGCGAAGGCGCGATATGGAGCTACCGTATGTTCTAATAAAAGGAAAAGGTGTCAGCTGGTACACAGCTGTATAACGTAAGTAACTATAATAATGTCAGCTAATGTAGCTCACTCACTTCCGGCAAAGAGTAGGTTCAATATAGAGTTAAGACTTATCCATCGGTCTTTTAGGGTTGGGTTACACCTGTCAGCATGAAACAGCACTTTTGCACGCTGCTATCCTTTTCTGTGGCTCAGAACCATCATTAGCTAGGGCGAGAGAGAGCCCAACCCTTAAGAGTCCCCTTACCCTAGACTTCTCCATACAAACGTAGTCTACGTTTTATTTTGAAACCACATGTCAGATTTCGGTAAAAAAAAATAATTTTAAAGGAATTGCAATTATCTAGGGTTATAATAGATTTCCGACATAAAATTATGAACTGGAAAGAAAATACAAGGATATAGATGTTCTTCATACTGATGGTCGAAAATTATATAACACACTATATTCTATTTCAAGTTCATATTTTTACCGTCAAAAACCAATCATAACCCTAGATAATTGCAATATCTTTGTAATTACAAATTTTTTCCGAAATCGGGCATGTCGTTTCGAAATAAAACGTAGACTACGTTTGTACAGAAAGTTGTATTTTGGTCTAGGGTAAGGGGACTCTTAAAACGCGGCTTGCATAAAAGGCGACATGAATAAAATCCACAAAAATGCGTTAAAATATATCTGACATTTCTGTATTGGTAATTTTTTGTATTTGTTATTTTTCGTATTGGAAGTTTTTCGTACTGGTCATTTATAATAATTTATGTCATTAGTAGTGTAAATCAAAAATTCTAGGTCTATGTGTAAATCTACCCAATGTATTGCACTTTGTTATTTCATGGCTGACGTGACGATAATAGGTACCCGAACTCGGTATTAAGACGTTTTTTGTCCCGCGACCAAACGCGCATTGGTGAACAACACTACTTGTATATTCTAAATCTTTGGTGAACATAGTTTAAAGTTTGACGTCGGTGTCTTTGGTCTGTGAATTTCGAGGTGAAGATCCGTTTTTGATGATTTAGTAGAAACGAAGTATCTGTTTTCAGACTGTACGCACCTGGCGGATGCTAGGCAAAAAAGTGTATGCTGGGGCTAGTCGTAAAAAAATGTAAGTTTTTAAAGGCAAATTTTTTCGGGGGTTTTTAAAGGGGCTTCAATTTTTATAACTTCGTTCCAACCAAGTGTTCCACGTAACTCAGTTTTATTGCAAGTTAATATGATCGAGCCTATAAGTGTGCACCCAGCACAGCGGCGAGTAATAAATTGCATTTATAGGCCAACAACTAAGTAAAGGTCGGTCATGGATGAAGTAAAAGAAAAGGCAAAAGTTGTGACGTATAGGGAGGTCAAGCATTTAGCGGAAAATAGGGAGACATGTTGAACCTAGTTCTAAAATTTATTGATGATGAACTAAGTTAAAGGACCTGAAATTATAATGATGATGGAAAGGTCTAAGATCTGTTTTATGGGCGAAGCCATGTTGAATTAAGTGTCGTTTTTTTCGCATTATGGCGGGTTCCACTTACTTCTATAAGCTTATTATTAGGTAGCCAAATTTTTTAGGGTTGATCAAAACGAATACATAATTACATATATATTATCACGCCTGTTTCCCACAGGTGTAGGCATTAATCATTAAAGCGAATGAAGGTTATATAAGATTAAAAGGTATATAAATCATAAAGTTTAGGCTCTAGTGTGTGTCTACTCCCCAACTTCCGGCGTAAGCAGGAAGACGCCACCTGCGGCGTGGGCTGTTAGGCCGCAGCTATGTGTATACCTGCTACAATAATACACATGCTGTACGCAATGTAGCGAAGACCACTTATTTATTTGGTAATCGTTAGGCGTCATTAGGTAACCAAATTTTGTAGGATTGAATAAAACGAATGAAGGTTACAATCTAAATAAAGTTTAGGCTCTGGTGTGTGTCTACTCCTCAACTTCCGGCGTGAGCAGGAAGACGCCATCTGCGGCGTGGGCTGTTAGGCCGCAGCTATATGTATGTATACCTGCTGACATAATACACATGTTGTTTGCAATGTAGCGAAGTCCACTTATGTATTTGTTAATCTATAGGCTTAATTATGAGGTAGCCAAATTATGTATGATTGATTAAAGCGAATGTTGTTACAATCTAAATCATAAAGTTTAGGCTCTGGTGTGTGTCTACTCCCCAACTTCCGGCGTGAGCAGGAAGACGCCACCTGCGGCGTGGGCTGTTAGGCCGCAGCTATGTGTATACCTGCTACAATAATACACATGCTATTCGCAATGTAGCGAAGTCCACTTATTTATTTGGTAATCGTTAGGTTGAATTATTAGGTAACCAAATTTTGTAGGATTGAATAAAACGAATGAAGGTTACAATCTAAATAAAGTTTAGGCTCTGGTGTGTGTCTACTCCCCAACTTCCGGCGTGAGCAGGAAGACGCCACCTGCGGCGTGGGCTGTTAGGCCGCAGCTATATGTATGTATACCTGCTGACATAATACACATGTTGTTCGCAATGTAGCGAAGTCCACTTATTTATTTGTTAATCTATAGGCTTAATTATGAGGTAGCCAAATTATGTAGGATTGATTAAAGCGAATGTTGTTACAATCTAAATCATAAAGTTTAGGCTCTGGTGTGTGTCTACTCCCCAACTTCCGGCGTGAGCAGGAAGAAGCCATCTGCGGCGTGGGCTGTTAGGCCGCAGCTATATGTACACCAGTTAGAAATAATACAGATGCTGTTCACACGTGTGAAATATAGGTACCTACATCTATACCTACATATAATGAAACAGTAAAAAAATGTCTGCATATTGAATGTATTTTTTATTAAAAGTAACAATGGAAGTGTAATATTCTTTAACCATTAACAGCGCGAGACATGGTAAATCTAAAATACCTATTTACAACCAAAAACGTCAAAAATGCCATACGAGCATTTTTTTTGTCGCAAATATCCGAACTTCGCGGAATGAGCCCGTCAATGTTTGTCGCATATATCCGACGCTCGCGGTTAAAGGGTAATTTTTTTTTATTGTATTTTATATAAGTCATATTTAATTAATTAGAATACTACTTTATTTAAATAATAGGAATAAAGATTTTAAGTTTTTAATCTTTTTTTAATTTATATCTATATTATATTGAATGGATTACAATAATATAGCTTATACATTAGAATAATACATAGGCTACAATTTATATAGATATTGTGTGATGATCCTGCGCAGACGAAGTTGCAGGCCGTAGTTAACCAGCTAGTAGGGTATAAATGATTTTGGAAAATTCAACACCTGATGCAGAACCACAATGGTCCAGCTAAACTGTAAGAAATATAAAAATGACGCCTTAGAAAAAGTTGTCAAGCCTTATGAGCATATTTTTCCGGAGACATAAAGTCCACTCGAACGAAGTCGCGAGCTTCGAATAGTAATGAAAGAAATGTATAGGGACAAATCACACTTATGGGGATACCTACATTTTTAGGAAACGGAGATATCACTTAAAATTTTGTCTTGATCAAGCCCTAAATACCGTTCAAACTATTTTATAAACTACTGTTTATAGTTTAAAGTGAGAATGTGAAGCTTTTCTTCGCACTCTAGCAAAAGTGTGCATGCCTTACATGTCTTCTTCTTATTATTAAAGAGCTAAGCTCTTATCTGTGTGAACAACCAATGCCTTCCATCTATCTCTGTTTATCAAACAGAGATAGCCTTGTAGGTTGAAACATTGATTTGATCTTTTACTTGCTTTACAAAACTAGGTATCTCTAAGTTTTCCTTTGCCTCTTCTTCCTTATATTTTTCCCTCCAACATGACTTTTAAAAGTCACCATGTCCTAGAATTAATAATTGTAGTTTTCGTTTCTCATCAACAAGTGCCTTCCTTTCGCCGCCAGCACCACATCTCAATTGCTTCCAATCTAGCTCTATCTTACATGTAATTTACCTAAATTTGAATTGATAACCTCCTCCGTTTTCGAAGTCAGATAACAAAAACAATTACTATCGCCTATGCACATCGCTCCCCTTACAAATACAAAACATGCGTGCAGAGTAACTTATGGCTTCATTTATTTTCCCCGGAGGCACGACTGAAAAAGCCACGTTAAAGAAAAATAACCCGTATTTCCACAACGCAAGATTTAAATCCTATTGAAGGCTCTTGTAAAACGTGCTGGCATTGTTTGAGGTAAACCTGAAATCTGATTGACTTGATATGTCAAATAGACAGCACAAAAGCGACCTAACACCGCGCATTTACAGTGTTGACTAGCCAATTGCCTTATTTTCCATAGGTACATAGGATTGTTGAAGATAATATGTAGTACCCGTACCCATTTATAAAACAACAATTCTTAGGAGTTCAGATTTATAGTTAGTTGTTAACTAGAGTCTGTTAAACTAGAGTTAACTTTCAATATTTATGTTAGGTACTAGTTGGGAAAAATCTTTTTTTTGTCTTATATTCTAAAAATCTTATGTCTGTATATATGTAGTCGTTACATAGATGGGTCTGCAGGGCGTCCAGCCTCCTTACAGACTGACTATGGACGACGAAATAAAGTAAAAAAGGCCAATAACATCTGACAGTTACGTCAGTGTTACTGTGTTACAAAATTGTAATAAAAAATAATAAATAAATATATAAGGACAAATTACACTGATTGAGCTAGCCCCAAAGTAAGTTCGAAACTTGTGTTATTGGATACTAACCCAACGATACCATATTTTATAACAAATACATATATAGATAAACATCCAAGACCCAGGACAATTTTCAAAAGGCAATTTTCTTGCCCTTATTGAGGATGGAACCTGGGACCTCTGGGTGGCGGACTAGCATGGTGACCACTACGCCACGGAGGTTTAAATAACACGAAATTAAATAAATTAATGAAACTAAGTATGAAACTTGTTACTTTAATCATTTTGAGGTTTTTCTATCCATCTTCTTTCTATCGATTTTATAATATTTTGTTGTATTGGTCAAAATAAATGTAATAAAAAAAATAAAAAAAATAATATACCTACGTATATTATATTATATTTTCTTTTTTTAAATATTCTATCTGATTGTCTGTCTATTTCATGCAATGTCAATATGGAATTCCCACAGCGGCGGGAAATTTTTAGCGCGAAATATTACGCATACGAGCGCTGGCAGCCGTGGAGCAATGTCGAATGTGTTAATCCTGGATTGGGAGATAAGCCCGTTTAAGCACAGATTTAAGTTTGCAAGGCTTGTGGAATTTAACAAAACATTTCGGTTTTTAGTGCTTTGTAAGAGCGTCTTTACAACAAAGTTCAAAATTGTGGAAGGGAAGGACACCGTGAAAGGCCATACCCGTAATAAATTTAAGCACAGGCTATATTAGGTCACTATATTATAATGATATCTAATAAAATAACAGTAAAAAAAAAAGTTTGCAACCGGCAAACTTTTGTAAGGAAATGTCGATTTCTTTTGAAGTTTTTGACTGTTATTTTAATTTCATTATACTAATAGTGGTCTAGTTTTATTTATAACGGATATATTCTCACCACGTTGTATAAAAGTCTAACAAAATATACTGAAACTATTTTAAAAGTGCATATAGACTGACTTACTGAACAACTTTTTCCAAGGAACACATATCGAAATATGAATTAGCTTTACATACAAACTCAGATCCGCTGATCGGTCAACTTATATGATCAGTCAATTTTTTTTCATATTTCGATACATGTGAAACCAAAATGCACCTATTCCTTTTGGCATAAAGTATTTCACACGAAAATGTTTTGGCGGGATTATTTTGTCCGGTTTATAAATACATACATATTAACACGTATTTTGCCTGCTAGTTATAATTTCCTTTGGTTCTGTACCCTACAAAGTCATAAGTACATTGAGAAATTCAGCTTAAGCCTCTTTCAACTCGCTTTCCAGGCTTCCCACTCATTCTCAAAAACGATATTGAATATAATTTGCGGGAGCTTGCTCAAAAGCGTTCTGACGAGCCAAATGGACAAATCGTGTATCTTTATCGACTTTTATAACAGCAATCTGGGCTGATGTTTTTATCGACAGATAAAAGGTGATTTGGTTTCGTAGCCTTTGTTTTTGGTAAACATTGATGGGAGTTTCGAATTTCGCAATATTTATTCGTGTTCTTTGGAGTGTAAAGGTGCACTTCCTTTTTGTGGAAGTTGGTTAATTAAAGAACTGGATGAGTTAAGTTTACCTCGAGAAAGGAAGTAAAGTAGGTATAAACTTAATTTTGAAGAGACAATAATAAAAGGGTAATTCTCGAGCCAGTTAAATACATAGATACTAACGTCTAACATAAAAAAAATATTAAAGCAAAATTTTGTAAGCAGATTTATTTTTTGCAACTACACTGTTTAAATGCGTTCAATTAATTTTCAATCCTTGGGGGACTTCCTATGTCCAGCAGTGGACTTCCTGTGGCTGATATGATGATGAATTAGCTTTCAAATATTTTAATTTACCTCCATGGGCCCGCAATGTCACATGTGACATCACTTTTACGACTACTTTATAAGCACTGAGGGGGCCCTAGGGGAATTAGTTTTAGACTCATTATAAGTAATTAGTGTATTCTTTATGAGTCAATAAAGGTCCAGTGCTGACTCCATTTGAAAGAAAAAAATCTGACACCAGAATCGGCCATTTACACACACGAAAAAGAAACGAAGAGGTTACTACAAAAGCAGTTCGCAAGACGGACGTTATTGCGTAACCGCGTTTCAGTGTCAAAAAACATTGAACATTAATGTATGGTGATAAAACCTAATTTAGTTTGACATCATCATGACATCCATCCACACCGTATCCGGCGTCGGCGACTCCTCTTTGTTTATTTAAATTAAGTATCGTTTTTATTCCTGTGCGCTCTGATGGCTAGAAAAACCGAACTTCGTTTTAAAAACTCGGTTACAAAATGTACAGTATAACTGGCTTCCTTCCTTCCTATCGTGTGTTAGTGACTAACACTAGTGTCAGAGTTTTTAAACCGCCTTAAAGGCCTCTGACATGGTTTTAGGTAACGACCAATGTCAAAGACAGTGACCGGGACCGACGGCTTAACTTGCCCTCCGACGCACGGATCATCTTACTTATCAGACAATCAGGTGATCAGTCTAATACAATACAATGTCATAACCAAACTAGGACAGCAACAAACAGTCGTTGCCCCCGCCAGGAATCAAACCCGCGACTTCCGGATGAGCCGAACGCTTTAGCCACTACACCACGGAGGCAGTTGTACTAATGTACAGTATAACTGGCTTAGTAGGTAGTGTATGTGTAGGAGGGTTTAGACTTAGGCTTCCGCATTTGGCGATTTGCATCAAGATTCTTTTCAAGACTTTCAACGCTCTTGTGAATAGTTTTTCGTCATTCCGGTCCGAGACAAGCGCGGTCCTCCCAGTTATCCTACTGATATTATAAACGCGAAAGTTTGTAAATATGGATGGACGTTTGTTACTCTTTCACCTAAAAACTACTGAATGGATTTTAATGAAACTTTACAATAATATAGCTTATACATCAGAATAACCCATAGATCTGCGCAGACGAAGTCGCGGGCACTACCCTATATACTACATTATAGTTTATAGGGTAGTGCCACTATATTATAGTTTGATATAGAAATAGGACGTCAGTATAGGACAACTATCGTATTATTTTATAGAGTTTCCCCCACTTGTAGCAAAATAATATTTCTTTTTAGAATTTATTTAAATGACTTTCTCACGTTGAGGCACCTTCAAAGCACTTCCTCGTACCGGCGACATGTTTTCGTAAAGCTATTTAAAAATGAATAAGTAACTGAATCTTCCTGCAGTCAGAGTGATATATTTGGGGCAGTGGGGCAAACGGTTTATTTCTGGATTTGTCTCTGGAGATGGATAGACAATATTTCCTGGGTCATAAATAAATTATGTGGTACTGTCAATAGAATTAAACGTTACATTACAGTGAACTGACACTTGTCATTGATCATCTCGATTTATAACGTGATTTTAGATTTATGATTGCGGAAAAACTGATATTAAGAGATCTATTTGACTCCAAGAAAAAATGACGTTATCAGTTTATTTCATACGAATCCGATAAAAATGATTGTTTTGATGTTTAGAAAATAGTATATGATTTGAGTTTTTGGAAACTTTCTTATTAAATTAGCCTGACGTAAAAATTGGGTATATGACTGTGTTAAAAATAAATTATTCGGTTAATGAAATAAAACGTCACAAAAAAGTGTCACTTGTCATTGATCATCTCCATTTTCAACATGATTGCAGAAAATTTGGTATTTGTATGAGTTATACTGATATGATATTTGACTCCAAAAAAGCATGTCGTCACACCTTTTCCCAGAAAATGTTTGTTTTTACGTTTAGCATAATTTTTCAAACTAAAAACTGACTTCACCCCCATTCTACACAGCCGATTTTGATAAAATTTCTACCCTTTCAAACAAAAAAATATTTTTCCAAATGGAGTCTTCTTCGAATAACCGAAGAACAAACATAAAAAAGGATCGCGCCGAATTGATTGACCCTCCTTTTTTTAAAGTCGGTTTATATAAATTGTCTTGGACTTGTTGTGATCTAGCGGATTTCCCAGTGAAATTTTTAAAGTAACTGCTAAAAAATGTTTGGATTTGAAGGCTCTTTGAATATTTATTTGCACATCAAAGCAAAGCATTAAAGCTGCATTTCTTTGTTCTAGGACCGCATGAAGAAAATTTTGAGAAGAATATAACGTACGTGAGACAAGAAATGGCGATTAAAATACAAGACTCTATAATTAGAAATAAGACCGTTCTCTATGTAAGTACCTTCTTTTTGTTAATAGGAATAATATTTCGAAAAACTTTATTTGTTATATCTGTTTGAGGACAGCAAAACCGTCAGGTCAACGCTCCTCCTATGATCGTTTAAACCGAACGAAACTAGTCGGCCTTTTCCGACTGCACTACGCGTGTAAAACCGTGTTGAAATGTTTAGTTATATCATCTCACGTTAGTTTTAATAATATTACAGCTATAATAGTATTACTTGTCTCACCCTATTTACTGGGGCTAGCTTATTCTGTGTGATTTGTCCGCATTATTTTTCTTATTTTTTTTTCGAAGTCTGTTAAAAATTACGTGTAGCTCGTATTACTACTACTACTACTTCGGGAGGTTGCATGACATAAAAAATGTGTTACAGGATAAGGACTTGGACATCCTAAAGTTGATCCTGGAGGACTTAGAAGCCTACGAGACCAACTACACCGAGTGTCTGAAGCACGCACTATGCATGAACAACACCAACCTGGATGGCTCCAAAAAGAAGACTTGGACCTTCTGGAACTCTATGTTCTACGCTGGCACTATTTACACCACAATAGGTGCGTACCATTGGCAACTACACCCGTTGTTGGGGGAAGAAGGGGGTTACTCATGTATGTGTGACGGTAACAGTTAGTCGAGGGAAGGCGGGTGTTCAAGACATCATCAGGTCTTTTTGTCTCCACTGCAGGATGGTAGTACAGAGAGGGTCGTGCGACCCTGTCTGTACTACCAGAGCCATACTTGGATATAGCAGCCAGAGGATTTGCCAAACTGGTTGGAGAGGTCTCTTTGATGTTCATAAGCTTTGTTTAGCTTGTAGGTATTTCATAAGTCGCCTTCAACGATATCCACGGAAAGACTTGGAGTGGTCCTATTCTGCCGGAAACCACATGTCAAGACAAATTCTTTGGTTTGATTTTAATACTATCGCACTTTGAACACATTATTAATTTATATCTTTTTTTTTGAACTTTGTAACCATGACCATGATTTTTTGAAAAAAATTTCAAAAAACCGCAGTGTCTTTATTTATGAGGGGGGAGGGGGGGGGGGGTTTGGGTATGCGCTTTGTGCGTTATAAATGCTTTATATGTGAAATAGTGAAAGTAGAAAGTCATAGTAGGTACGACTGTAGCGATATCATTTTTTTTGAAGATAGGCTCGCTCTGTAGTACATCATAAAAAATGTGGAGAAAAAGAGACGGAAACGGCTGTCACAACGAACAGGGCTATAATATTTATAGAAATATTAACTTTTATAAAAAGATCTTAATTACTTTCGAGATAAAATTATGCAGTCTTAGATAGTAAAGAAAAGTTAAAATTTAACTACTTTGAGTTTAAAAGTCATTTTCTAAGATGAATTTCCATAATTATTCCTTTTACTTGCATAATATTAACGACTCTTGCAGTTCTTGCATACATCAGAGTCGTAATTTGAACTGTTTACTAAGATATATAGGAAGGTGGGTACCTAATTTCTGTTAGTTGAGTATAATTACGTAGTTTCATCAGAAATAAAAGTGAGACAAGCAAGTGAAGTTAGTAAAAAATATACATCCCGTATAGGCACAATGTGCCTAGGTAGTACTTACAGATTCAGATGCATTATCACGTTTTTATCCATAACAGGTTAAACAGAGCCTAGGGCCATGAGATTGACATATAATAGATAATGATGAGCATGAAGATAGAATTCAGGATGCAGTATTTTCATTATTTAGTTTAAGTACTTTAGAAGAAGGAAATTTAGGAAGCTTGGGCGCTTTACGTAGGCAAGTAAGTACCTACTTAGATTAAATCTGATTTATAGTACCTACTACTGTTAAAGATAAATAAATAGGTTGATAAGTGTAGGTTTGATGGCCTTTTTGTTTCGTAGCCTTAGATTCTGTCTATGTTTACAACAATACGGAGTTCACATTTGCTAAATGGTCACAGATATGATTTAAGAAGGTTTCAAAAAATAAAGAAAGGTATAAATAAAATCCATATAACCATTTAAGTACCCACTAATTATATACATCTTCATAAAAATACTGATAAACGCCTGATCATAATGTAAAAGCAATGTTGTAGCTCCGCGCCTATGAATAATTTAAAAATAGAAGGCGATTGCTAAGCGTTAGCGAAACAAAAGAATTGACACTCATTGTATAAAGAACGGAGTTGCCATCTGCGACTGCAGTTAACAAAGCTATAAAGAATATTTATTTATTTTCTTTCGTTACTTTTCTTTTATAAACGCGACAATCATTTTATTTTGCCCCGCAAAAGCTTACACAAAGCGGTGGATGTGTTGAAATAAATTCTTTGTTTTCCGTTGAAATTTTTCAAAGACAAGATTGAATTTATTTTGCTCGTTATTTCTGTTTCTCTGTTACCTATTAGGTACTGTTTGAACAATGTAGGTAGTTTACTTGAATAATTAGGAGTACTGCTACTTGTCACTTTTATTTTTCCCACCATTGGATTGTATGTCTTAATATGACAAAGTCCTTCTGGCAAGTAGGCGACCAATACTGTGAAAATAAGTTTTTTGAGAAAATGTATTAAAGTCATAGCTTTCTTTAAATAAGCGGCCAAGTGCGAGTCTGACTCGCCCATGAAGGGTTCCGTAGTAGTATTTTTTTTAAATTTTTATATTTGAGTTGATTGAATGAAAGGTAAATTGCAGTTTATGACATATTAAAAAAAAACTTCTTACTAGATCTTGTTCAAACCAATTTTCGCTGGTAGTTTTTATGGTAATGAACATCATATATTTTTTTTTAGTTTTATCATTCTCTTAGTTTAGAAGTTACGGGGGGGGGACACACACACTTTTTTCCACTTTGGAAGTGTCTCTCGCGCAAAGTATTCAGTTTAGAATAAAATGATATTAGAAACCTCAATATCATTTCTGAAGACATATCCATACATACCCCACACGTATGGGTTTGATGAAAAATATTTTTTTGAGTTTCAGTTCTAAGTATGGGGAACCCCAAAATTTATTGTTTTTTTTTTCTATTTTTGTGTCAAAACCTTAATGCGGTTCACATAATACATCTACTTACCAAGTTTTAACAGTATAGGTCTTATAGTTTCGGAAAAAAGGGGCTGTGACATACGGACGGACAGACAGACAGACAGACAGACATGACGAATCTATAAGGGTTCCGTTTTTGCCATTTGGCTTCGGAACCCTAAAAAATAAATTAAGTTTTAATATACTTACACTATACGTACCTTATGGACGTAAAAGTGCCTGCAAAAGACTAATTACTAAATAAAATAAACATATTAAACTTTGAATCTATGATCTGCACGGGAAGGGAAGTAGCTGGACCACCATGGAAGAGCTGAAAGATGAAATGTTACCCATGAAAGATATAACTCAAAAACTTTTGTATACATATACATTTTTGAAACAAAAAATACAGACATATTTCCCGTCTACAATACATTTTAAATAAAAGCAGAATGTAGTTATAAGAGTCTTCAATTTGATGGCATACTCCACTCCTCGTGCCGAGGCAAGCATCAAGTATGAAATAAAAATGAATCGCATTTTTTCTCTGCATACATTGACAAAAGCGTTTCATTATAGGACCAATTTGAACAGAACCTTTTGTTCAGGGAAATAATGCTTATTGCTTTGAAATTTCAGTGTTTTGCATGTTTTGCGGATGTCAGATTATTATGGTCGAGCTTATTATTATCAGTATCAGTGCACGCTATACGGGATACGGACTGACGTGAATGTAGTAATAGTTGTTTTATATTTGGATCGGTGCCCGGCGGGCTTGGGCTTTTGCTCAGTCAGTACAAGATTGAAACGAAGAGTGCATTTAGAAATTTCGCGACATTTCCCTATTTATAATTATTACGCGCATAAATTTTGCATTTTATTAAGTCTCTCATATTTTATAGTGCAAAGTGTGATACGTAACAGTGATATAAAAGAATTGTGTCGTCTCACACCCGTTTGTTTACGTGTGTCATGATGAGGCGTCCAAAATAGATTCTTTTCTTAGGCATCTGATTTGACCCCGTTGTTGGAGTTGGTATCGGCCGATACAGAAAGGGTAAGTGTATTGAGTGCTATATCTTTAACGCTGTCATCTCATACAACATTGGCAAGAGATCTTTCGATGAATGCCAACTTAGCACCTCTTTATATTCGAATCAGTATTGATCGGTTCGCGGTTATCTAATTCACGCGTGTTTTATTTTTCAGCTGCTGTAAAAGAATAAAGGAAGGTAATGAGTGAAGAGAAAAGCGAGGAAAAGAATGTCCTTACCCTGAAAATCCCCATCATAAAAGCAGAATCCGAAACACAAACCAGTGGTCATCTAGTTACGAGATCCCCAGAAATAATTTTACCCGACGAAATGGAGACGGAACAAAAACAGCAAATGTCTATTAGGAAACGAAGAAATTTATCAAAAAATAGAGGACAAGCCGCAAGACAAAGAGAGAAAACTCCCGAACCCGGCAGAACTCTTGTGCTGCATGAAGACACAACGACATCAGACGATGAAGATATTCCTCGGCCACAGCGAAACTCACGAGAAATTGAAGCTGATAAAACTTATGAAGAAATGAGAAGAATGGTTCAAGAAAAAGCTAATGTCAAGGATCCAGTATACGATTTAGATTTAGATGAAGTTTTAGAAGCTAGGGCTATGGCTGCGAATGAAAGAAGACGCAGAAGTGTTTCTCCGTTTGCGCTCCCCGAGAAAGAAAAAGAAGAACTTGCGCAATTGCAGCGAAAAGGCAGTTTTATTGATCCAACCAATAAATTGTTAAGTACAAACTACTCTTTGACTCTAAAAGATGAAGAACCATCTCGGCGTAATTCTCTTACCATGGAACTGCCACAAGAAAGAAGGAATTCTTTGTCACCTCCAATACCAAATAGTAACGCATCAAAAGAGGAATTAAATTTTCCTATGCCAAGTACTCCTAAAAAATTGGAAGAAATGGTATATCCAGATGAAAAGAAGTCAGAAAATACAGAGAAAGCACTTAAAACGCCCATTAAAAAAGAACAAGTTTTTAGTTTTGAAGAAAAGGATATAAAACCAAGTGCGAAAGTATCAACTCCTAAAACCCCTGAAACACCAGCACCAGCAACTCCGGGTGAGCTTGTAACAAAAGTAATAGCGATTGAAAGGACACCAAGCAAGAAATTAATACCAGAGAAAAAACCTGTGGTAGAAGTTAGGGAACGAATTGTTAGAACACCGAGCAGGAAGATGTCAACAGATGTGAAACCGGTAATTGCTAAACCAACCCCAAAACCAAAAGAAGAACAACAAAGTAAGGTACCTCCAGTGAAGCCGGCCCGAAGTAAATCAGCGACAAGATTTGGGGTCAGTTTTTACATCAAATTAGTTTTGATATTGTTTGTCGCTTTGTTAATAGCACTATATTTTCAACTGACGTAGATATTTTCAAGATCTGGTCACCATGTATATTATTTGTCATTAGCATAAGAAGAATAACTAATATTTTATACATAATGATATTTACAGAGTAAAACTAGTGAGAGTGAGATGAGTGAGGATCAGGCAAAACAACAAATTGTCAATGCTACTGGAACGAGACGCAAGGTTGCACCAACACCGAGGCGATTCATACGAAGTAGATCTCCTAGAGCAAATAGATCTCAGTCCGTTAATCGAGCTGATAATATACAAGTAATAGATAAAACAGGTACAGGTATGAGTCAAACTAGTAAAGAAATAATTGAACTGATGCAAAAAGCACGAGCACGAAGTCTGTCCATACCTAAAGATGATCCAAGACTTCCACAAGAGTATAAAGTTTATAGTAAAAACCTGCAGACACCGACAAAAACTCCTTCTACTCCAAGACATAGCCGAGGTATATCATGTCCTAAAACTATCCAAATTATAAGCGACCAAGAAATATTATCAGGATTAAGTTCAAAAATAAATGCAAATCAAGGAAAAGAAATGAGAGAACCTCAAAAGCCAGCAAGAAGAAGACGAAGTTCAGGTTACATAGATGCAAGTCAATCTGAATATACATCAAGTTGTTACTCCACATCTCCTAGTGAAAATGAATATGATTTTGATCTGTCGGAGAGAACGGCAGAATTGACTAGAAAGTTAAATATTTTAAGTCAAGAAGCAGATCACAGAGAAACGCTTAGTAACATTCTTCTTGCGAAAGACAACAATGAAACTGTACAAAAAGACTTGCAAACAGAAAAAAGGTCTTCCCTTAGAAAACGATCTGTCACTGATAATAAAAACGGAGTAAGAAGAGACAGTAAGGAAATATCAAAAGAAGAAATTAAGTCTAAAGGTAAACCACTTGATAAAAAGAAACCTGTTGTAAAAAGTAGATGGAAAATAATTGCTAATTGGCAAGATTTTAAACAAGAATATGAGCAGGAATTTACAAAAATAAGGCTACAGCGCAACAGATGCTTTTGTGATTTGATTCTGATAATAATAATGTGTGGCTTAGGAGGCATGATGTTTAAATCTTTAGAGGGATCATTCGAAAACGCGTACAAATGTGGGACTAGAGGCGTAAAGAGGGATTTTATTGAGAGTCTGTGGAGAGGGAGCAACTATATGAGAGAAGAAGATTGGAAGTCGATGGCGAGGAAAAAGTTGTATGAATTTGAAGACCAGCTGCATACGGCCCACGAAGCCGGCGTGACCTCTTACAGCGGACAGAGATCGTGGAATTTTATGAACTCTTTTGTTTATTGCCTGACGTTAATGACAACTATTGGTAAGATTAATATTTTTATAATGAATTCATTTATTGTATTTTTGACTTGACCCTATCCAATATAATATCATATCTTTCGTTATTATAACATGTGGTGTGTTGTAAAGTAGAACTAACTTCATGACATATATTCGTAGATTATAATGTTTAGCAGCAATGTATAATATAACACTCAAGAAAACTATTATAATTTTTCCCCAAATATAGTTTTTTCAATTAATGAGTTTATATTTTACTTACAAGCTTATCTTAATTTTAATGCCTCCTTATCTAAATTTAAGTTAAACTTTGCACTAAAGTACATTTTCGATATAAAACCTTTTAAAATAAAAAGAAATCTGAATAGGCAGGTAAATAAGTAAGTTATACGTAATCCTATATGCATGTTTCAACTCGCATTGGCTGGGGATTGATTGGGGGTGGTTACCATTAAGCCACGGAGGTCATCTGATCGTAAATAGACATACAAATACACATGTCAAATTTATTTAATAATAAAAACAAATAAACAAATAAAATAGGTACATTGTCATATTTTACATTGTCAAAACTGTAGCTACATATCTACATAAGAAAGTCAGTCATATAAACCGTCTTTTATCGTTTTCTGTGCAAAAGTGTCCAAAACGCTGGCAGCATTGTCACGCTGGATCGCAATGGCCATCCTTTGCACGAGAAACGAATCTGAGCGGGAGTCTCCAGCTCTGAAATTCTATGCCCTATCTCGTCGATTGGGCGCTTAGCATCAGCACCCCAGCAACCCATCATTTCTACAGCAAAAACAATAATAAATATGACAATTAAATATATATCCCCCTTCCTCCAGGGAAAAAAGGTGTTAAAAATGATGAAATGACGAATCAATCAACAGAATAGATTCCCTGCGCAGTTCAGTTCAAAGAAAAAAGATAAAAAAGATAGAAAATGTCGACGGGCTGACATCGAGGATCGATGGAACATAACATTGTTATGGATGGAGAAAAATAATATCCGCTCGGAGCGAAAAAATATCTATTGAATATTTCTCAATGATACGACGCACACTTTTGTTAGCGATTGCTGTATAAATTCAACAGTGTGAATGATGTTATCTATATGTGTATTGATTATTATCTATATTATATAAAAAATGATATTTTTGCGATTAGTATTTTTGTTAGATGTTGTGTAAACGTTGTCGTTAAGTCTCTTTTTTTCGAAGATACATTTTGAGGTATAGGTGTAGGTAAGCATAATATAATTCTTTATTATATGTGCAGTTTTTCGACCACATACAACGTCATATGGGTTATTAAAAATATTAGATAATATCAGTTTCTTTTTTAATCGTTACAGATTTTTCAGATATCACTCATTATCTAATTCAATAATCAGATACCTATACATCACGTCATCAAATGATCTTAAAATCCTCACCTTTGTGTCTTCAAACTTCTCTGTCGTCGTTCTAAAAATCTCTTAACTCGTCTGACCATTTCGTTCTAGGTTATAGGATAAAATACCTACCTGATATGTTTTTGAGAATTTCACCAAGCCCGTGTTGAAATTTTCACCTTGTATAAACAAAGAAATAACTAATAAAACCTCATAAAATTCCAGGGTACGGTCACATAGCTCCAAAGACACTGTATGGGCGGGTCGCGACTATTGTCTACGCCATTATCGGGATCCCCCTCTTCCTGATAGTGCTGGCTGACTTCGGCAAGCTGTTCACGAGAATCATCAAGTTCTTCTGGGCCTTCATACGGAGGTTCTACTACACGAGGAGCTGTAGGAAGGTCAGGAGGACCGCGCCAATGCAGGTGTGTATATGTTTCTGTTTTTGCATTGTAACAATCGACTGACCTTATAAATGTTTTCAGTCACTGGTTATCATCATCATCAAGTCTTTTTGTCTCCACTGCAGGAGCATGACCTTCTCTGAACTACCAGAGCCATATTTGGTTAGAGCAACTAGAGGACTTTGTCCTACACTCTTCTTGCTCGCCAGAAGGGTTGGAGAGGTCTTATTGATGTTTATTAGCTATTTGTTTAGCTTGTTTTTCCTAAGTCGCCTTCTACGATATCCACGGGATAACTTGGAGTGGAAAATCACTGGTGTTGGTTACAAATGTTCTGTCTGTCCCATTTGTGATAAAGATGTGATAGTATTTGTAATTTGTACGTTGTATATGTAGGTTATTGATCATCATAATTTCCAGCCTACATCAACTTTCTGCAGGGCATAGGTCTCCCTTTTTGCGATAATTCCCACGGTCCTGTGCCATTTTCATCCACTGCTTGCCCGTCAACCTTACAATATCGTTTGACCAACGGGCCTGTGGTTTCCTTACTAGTTTGCTTCTTTGTCTCCACCACTCGGTTAGTTTAGACAATTGTAATTAATGTTATTAATGTAGGCTTTAAAAACTTATAATCACTTCAGAAACGATGCTTGTAGAATGCTAGTCTAGCAACGGTAGCTCAGTTTTGTCTACGGTAAAAAGTTGGGCGATCACAAATCTTTATGAAAAATCAAGTCAGTAAAGAAATAACAAACAAGTACTTTATTTTTAACTTGGCTATACCACGGCAAATTGAAAATATAGTTACTTACGTTTTCAATTTCTCTCATGTAGATCTAGATTGTAATAATTTTAAGATTTTTTTTGATTCACGAACAAAAAGTTACCCTCTTATTCCAAATGCTTTTACTTTGGCAACAAATACGCAATTTCTATTCCACTTTGATTACTCAAACCCATATTAATCCATTCCTTCCATCTACGTACTTATCAAAATCTTCATACTAGAGATCTATTTTTAAACCCGGGAGTGATACAACAAATAATATACGCGAGTATTTCCAAAGTGTCACATTTTTAAATCGCTTCTCCGTTAAGGATTTGCAAATGGCAACGAGTAACTCGTTTACGCTAAAAATGTTAAAGAAACTCAGTCTGGTTTTTTATAGAGAGTCGGTTCCGTATCACGTTGCTATTTCATTAATTTTGTATTTTTTTAAAGTTGTAAATTTTTGGCAGTATCGTTGATTCAATTGAGTTGGGGCAATATTTCCATTCATCTACCTACTTACATATTTGCTGTCCAGTATAGCGACCACGAAGGTATTAATGAAACCCATTGGATCTGGTTCGATCCATCACCGTCTACAGGCCAGGAGTGGCAACGGGATAGTGGATAATTTATTTGATTATTGCAGAGTATTTATACTAAAACATTGTACAGTGTTATATTTAATCTACACGTCCAGTTAGTACGTGATGCGCTAAATTAACAAAATATATAATTTGCTTATTAGTTAAATATATATCCTAGTTGACATCACGTACGACTTTATGGATGCTGCCATATCCAGCTGTTCTAAATAATACCCATCCGCTTATGTATTATGTGTAAAGCAACCCTAAAAGAATAGATTTTTTTGTTGAAGCAGTGGTTTAGAATAATACGGTGTAGTGTAATTTTGTGAATGGAAACGCTAGCGGGGTCACTTGGAAAACTACCCGTTGTTTCGCTAGCTCCCGCGTTCAAAAATAGGTCTCCTGTACTGTGTCCTGAAAAATATGTAACAAAAATAAACAATAGAAATGTTTTCCTTTATTCAGAAATGAGTAATGATTATGCCGCAAGCGGTATGTTTTGTTAGGGTCGTTGCATATAGTAACAAAAACCTGCCACTGAAAGAAAAGGGACTTGAGAAAACGCGTAGACGCGCGTGATAAGGAAACTTTCTACCTAGTGTAAATTCTCCTCTCGATTGAAGGTTGACTGAAAGAAATCCCTATTTATGATAAGTTTGCCTTTGTACTGATAAAAAGTCAAGCTAATAGTACTTATTGAATTTTTTAAGTAGGGGTACTTAGTACTTACCTAGTAGGTGGTAACCTTCGGCACAGAATTAATAATAGTATTACATTCCTTACCTTCGTCCTATGCCTTCGGTACCATGTTGTTTGGTAAATAAAGTTTAGGTAAATAAATAAAATAACAGCATATCGACAGATAAAATTTTTGTGTTTTTGAATTGAGTATTCCATACTTTTGAATGCAATTCCTTAAATATAAGTCGATATGTAAATCATTGACGGATGAGATGATAAGATTTAGTCAATTGGATCAACTGAGCTGTCCTCTTTTTTTTAAATTCATGAAAATTTACATTAATTTCCTTTAGAAGTATAACAACCTGTTGACTGTTTTGTGGCTGTTGCAAATGGCATGTGTGCGGGTACGTTTACACAACATCTTTTGTTTAGGAAGCTTTGGCTGATACAACATGAAAGTATAATTTGTTGATTCATTAGTGTAAAATAGGTGCCCGAGAGGGAAATTGGTATCTATCGATTTATTTTGAGGTAATTGCTAATCAATTATTTGGACTTGGAATATAACCTTAGATCCCACGCAAAATGCGTCCCCGTCCCATCATCTCTCCCCCATTCTCGCGATGAGATGAGATGAAGATGATGAGATGGCGTCTTTATCCCTTATGGGGCAGACAGAGCATTTTATTATTGCGTTTCTAGTCAGCCCTACGAGCCGCAAAATCAAAAGGCCCCTTTTAGCGTGATGGCAGGTTCTCCTAGGTTTTTTGTTTATCTATCTAATACTTATCAGCGTCGCAGTTCGACCAGCTCGTCTGTGACATCATGCTGAGTCCGGACCTTTTCACTATATAGGTCACATCTCACAGTACAACCGCACTGCACTATCACAATTAATTAAGATTTCGTTTTGTTATCATGTGCTTTACTCAATAGTTACAATGTATATATTGTGTCCTTTTTGGTGAATAAAGATTTTATCTATCTATCTATCTTATGTATTTATCATCGTATCCTTGTTTCATCGTATATATCGTATAGTATCGTTATTTGTAAGGTTAGTATGATGTTGTACATAAGAGAGCAGTGCTTGCTGTAAACTGTTTATTTAAGTTTCCACTGAAATCTCAGTAAACTCTGTACAGATGAACCGGCCGCCATTACGTTACAGGAAAACCAAGTGACAACCTCCTAAGAACATAGAAAAACATTATATGCATAGATATCATATCGCCATACAGCCAGTTGTTATAAATGTTACATTGCTATATTGCAACAAGTATCCCATAACTTAAGATTCCTTTGGGGCTAGCTCAATTTGTATGATTTGTACCTTTATATTTATATTTCTTAACTTACGAAGTTTAATTGATATTTCCAGGAAATGATGAAAGGGCTGAACATCGTCTACGACGTCGTCCGACGGCCTTCGCAAATCTTCTCCGAGGAAGATATGGAGGACAAACCTGACGAAAACCCTCCCCCCCTGGAGAGAAAGGCCAGCGACGTCCCCCCGCCGTTACCTCCCAAACCCGGCCAGACACCGGTTCCTGACATCGAAAATGAAACTGAACTTGATACTCCAGCACCATCACTCTTCGAAATCGACGACGAATTTAACCTACCAATTTCAGTTGCCATATTCATTCTAGTCGTATACATAATCATAGGCGCTGTCGGCTACAACATCTGGGAAACGTGGAATTTCTTCGAGTCTTTCTATTTTGTCTTCATATCCATGTCTACCATAGGTCTTGGTGATCTAGTTCCAGACCATCCAATGTTCATGATGGCTTCAATTTTATACCTCGTCTTTGGTTTAGCTCTAACGTCTATGTGTATTAATGTGGTGCAATTAAAACTGTCTAACACATTCAAGCAAGCCAGTGCTAAGCTAGGAGCTACTATAGGGCTGAAGGTTTCTGAAGATGATGGAAGTTTAGTACCAGTAACGCCTCCGCCTACTGAAATTGCTCCAGTACATAAACCTACTACTGCTCCTGTGACACCGAAACCTAATAGTCCATCAGCTTCTGAAGATGGTAAAAACTTAGCTTATGCTATCTATAGAGCGTAGTGTGAAGTGAGGAGAGAAGTGAAAATAATCCAAAGAATAGTTAAGTTGTAGAAGATAATTTATTGGCTAGTCAGCAATTATTTTTTAATTTTATTTAAAATCTATTACAAGCAACACGCTTTAGAAATTTAGTTGAAGGTCGCATTGATTTTGATATCTAACCAGGTTGCGTCTTTGTATTCGTGATGTCATGATGAAGATTTGTTTGTAAGTCAAGAAGAGTGATTGGTTGTAAGTAGCCGATATATAGCTTGGTCTTTATACCGATTGTTCGTGTAGTAGGTACAAATACAACTTTTTTAAGTCAAACTAAACATCGTCCTGGTCAAATTTTTTTTCATTAAACTATGTGTATCTGGTACCTTTATATCTATGCCTATTTTAATAATTTGCCATTGTCAGATTAAACATTTAAAAAAATATACTTAACTTTATACTCATATTAATTTGTATCGTAAACTAAGAGTGGATACGCCTGATAAATATTTAAAATTCTATAAATATTTACTACGCTATTCTTTTTTGTCTTCCAATAAGATATTTAATATGTCCTATTTTATGGGCCTATCTGTGTGGACTTCGAATGAAGGAGGCGTCTGAACCTCATTGATATTTCTAGGTTAACTACCAAAGGTAGATAGATAACAGAAAGATAAATATATTTGCAGAAAGGGAAGGCCTTTGCCCAGGTTTAAAAAAATTACTCAAGGTGCTAAGGTTATAACTTCGCGTTATAGGTGATATTGTTACTAATTTTTTAGAATAATTTATATTTTATACGTCATTTAAGGCCATACCCAAATTTTCCGGGGTCCAGTGGCGCCGCCATTTAAAATAAATCATTTAAAAGGAAACGGAGATATCATTCAAAATTGTGTCTTGGTCAAGCCCTAGATAACCCTTAAAACTATTTTATGAACTACTGTTTATAATTTAAAGTGCGAACGTGAAGCTTTTCTACGCACATTAGCTAAAAGTGGCCGTTTTTCGCAAATGTGCGTAGAAAAGCTTCACGTTCTCACTTTAAACTACAAAAAGTAGTTTAAAAAATACTTTGAATGGGTATCTAGAACTTGACCAAGACACAATTTTAAATGATATCTCAGTTTCCTTTTAAATGATTTATTTTAAATGGCGGCG
The DNA here is from genome assembly GCA_963555685.1 of Acrobasis consociella. Classification (NCBI taxonomy): domain Eukaryota; kingdom Metazoa; phylum Arthropoda; class Insecta; order Lepidoptera; family Pyralidae; genus Acrobasis; species Acrobasis consociella. The sequence goes on from OY743127.1 coordinate 9,049,472, forward strand.
CCACTGGACCCCGGAAAATTTGGGTATGGCCTTAATGATATTTGTTGCTGTGTGTGTAAATAAAGGATTTTATTATTACGAGTTAAATTCATTCTTATTATTAAATAGCCGCGGCTACCTGATATCCGTGAAAGAAGTAGCCTATGTGCTAGTCCAGGGTGTCAGCTTCCTGCTTATCAAATTTTATCAACATTAGTCCAGCCTTTGCGCGTGAAGAAGGAACAAACATACAAAATCACAAACTTTTGTCTTTATACTATAAGTGTGATTCAAGTCTCCCGAGCATTAGTCTGTATTCGATAAACTTTGAAACGTACGAGCCGATTTCATACTTCCAAGTTAACTATGTAGGTGCTAATATTTTACGAAATATATAATTATGCAAAGTCAAATCTATACATATAATAAAACAGTAAAAAAAGTGTGTCTGTACATTAAATATATTTCCAAAAAAAATATTGGGGGCGATGGAGACATAGTAATAGAGTAAGAATTTAAAAAAAAAAAGTCTGTCTGTTTGTCTGTTCGTCTGTATGTCTGTTTGTCTGTTTGTCTGTTTGTACACGCTAATCTCCGGAAATACTGGACGGATTCGAATGCAACTTTTTCTGTTATATAGCTATTAAGGCTGGGCAACATATAGGGTATAAATGATTTTGGAAAATGAAACGCCTGATGCAGAACCATAATGGTCCAGCTAAACTATAAGAGATATAAAAATGTCGCCTTAGTAAAAGTTTTTCAGCCTGATGAGCAATTTCCAGAGACATAAAGTGCACGCGAACGAAGTCGCGGGCTTCAGCTAGTAACTTAATGAAGTTTCAAATAAGTAACAATCGTTTATTCAGATTATATATTTATCCAGTTATTTTGGCATAGAAGCAAACTTAATACAGTTTAACCAATTTGGTTTATATTTCTATGAGACCAATTTGAAAGTAGGTACATCTCTTTTTAATCGAAGATATAATTTTTCAAATGGGTTTATAAATTACGGCGTAACATTTAAAAAACAGCCGAAGAACTTCTTCTTTTTTGAATTTGGTCAAAATATCTATGAAAATTGCAACGGCAGCATGGTTGCCTAACACAAATAAATCGACGCTGACATTAGTTTGACCTTTTTCAGTACAAAACTGAAAAAGAATTATACGAACCAAGAAACAGAACCACACAAATACTTATATCAATCTAAAATCGACTTTAAGACAATAGCATAAGAAATTACTTATTGACCTATGCTGTTACAGTCAAGAAACGTTAATTTTATAAAATCAACACAATGGTAATAGCAATAGAGTCGCTTTTAACTTAATCTATCAAAGTTTAAACAAACTTTTTCCAAATCACAGACAGAAAGGATCACATTGGATTTATTTTTCAGCGATTCAATGGACTAAGTTCGATTTTTCCAGCTATTGTGCTTTAATGGAAGTCTGAGTGAAGTTACCTATCTGAACATTTAGTGCCCCGGGCCTAGAAGTAAGTTGGGCATTTGAGGACGCCTACCTAGAATTTTCCAAACAAATGTAGTCTAGCTTTTATTTCGAAACTACATGTCACGTTTCAGCTAAATTTTGAAACTTTAGATAAATTGCATGTAACTGGTTTTCGAAGGTAAAATATGAACTTGAAAAAAACATACGCAGAAGTTTTCTATATCAATGGTAAAAAAAGCCTCCTTATATCATACAAAAAAGACTTGATCTACGAGTATGACCTATATTTTCTTTCAAGTTAAAAACAAAGAACAGAAACAAAAAAAAACTAGTGGCAATTGTTTATTCATAAGTTGACGGGCTGGAGGTAGGCAATACATTGTCAAATGAGAATTAGTTCATGATTAGAACCATCAATACGGTAATTTATTTTTATTTATTTATATATATTTATTTTATAATATATTTATTTATTTTATTATTTTTATTCATATCAATAAGTAACATTATCTGAAACCAAAAACAAAATGAGTTTTTTTAGTTTGCCCAAAAATAAGTAAGTTATAAGCTTTTAAAATCTGATGGAAGGGGAAACTGAAAAGTAACAGAAAAAGGATGTACGTACTGCATTATTGACGTCACGATATAAGGTCCTGCGCGTACGAAACGCTCCTACTCTTAAGTTTGAAATGTTAATGTTTACTTTATTAATTATCCATTTTTCAAGCTGTTTAAAAAAAATCTGTGGTATTTTTTGTTTTATAAACATATACAGTAAAGTAGCCTGTTACTTCATAAAATAACTCGACAGGCGTCCGATTGTATCGTCCTATTTCATAGTCAAGTCAAATTAGACTATATGATAATATAGTCTAATTTGACTTGACTTTGAAATTGAATGACATTTTGTAGTGCTCATTATTGCTTGACACTGCTACGCGAGTACGTGGTTACGTACATTTCGTGCTGCTATTGGAGTGAAGGTCCTGGTACCGGAATCTGTAAAAAAATATTTTATACATACATATTATTATCTTATACCTTGTACCTTTACAATCTAGCTAATGGAAACATTTGTTTAGATTGATGACAAAATCAATTAAATCTATAAGAAAAAAGTCAAGCTTCACCTCCAGAGTTTATTACTCCTCTAGTCACTACCCTCAGGCCACAACCAGCCATGGTCAGTCTGGAAGTAACTCAATAGTCTGAGGACCCACCCAAATAGGACTCTGTAGGAGCAAAATACAAAAATTAGGTATTTTACCAACAGGGCAAACCATAGTGTCAGTACGGCCATGCCTACTCATCGCGTTATAAACATAATTATTTCTCTTCCCTCGTTACTAGATGGCGCTACAGGTATTAATTAAAACATTAATTTCTCTTATTACTACTTGTCTCGTAGTGGACACTTGGAATTTATTTTTTTGGAAATAAACTCGGATCTTGAAATAAAAGAATTTAATAACTTGCAAACGTACAATACAGGGCGTATCGATCGAACAAAGTGAGTTTTTTAATTGAAGTCAAGCATAATAAAAATGACATTTAGTTGCGGGTGAGACGACAAGACGAAATATAATCTTGCTTCTTGAAACCACTAGGCGTTGGCGCCAACATACTCCCCCCCGTTGAAGACCGTTCTTCAACCATCAATCTTGATCGGCGAACAAGGGACACAGACGGACTAAGGAGCGTCGATAGCATCCAGTGGTTGTTTTGACATCTGCGACTCGTGCAATTCCGTCCGGTCCAGGGTACAACTTGGCTACTCGTCCAGTTCGCCAACATAATGGTGGAAGAGAATCTTCCCACAAAAGGACCAGGTCTCCAATTTTTTGTTTGCCTTTGTCTAGTTTCCATTTTGTGCGCATCTGGAGTTCACTAATGTATTCTTGTTGCCATCTTTTCCAAAAATGTTGATAAATCTGCTCGAGACGGGCATATCGTTTCAGTTGGTTTTCTGGGAAATCTTCAAGATTTCTTGACGGCAGCGCATTCAGTGGTCTACCAATCAAAAAGTGCCCTGGCGATAGGTAAAGGAAGTCATCAGGAGATGAGGACAAAGGGCATAAAGGACGACTGTTCAATATAGCCTCTACCTGCGCAAATAATGTGGTGATCTCTTCGAAAGTTAAGTGGGAGTTTCCCATAACGCGTTTTATGTGAAATTTAGCCGATTTTATGTTGCTCTCCCATATCCCGCCGAAGTGAGGACTGAGCGCAGGAGTAAATATGAATTTACAGCCTTCTTGAGCTGCAGACTCAGTTATAGTATTATTGTTTACTTCAAAAAAGATTTTTATGTCTCTGGCAGCCCCTACAAAATTGCGACCATTATCGGAAAATATTTCCGCTGGCCTACCACGTCGCGAAATGAATCTTCGCAACGACATAATGAACGCATCTTTGGTTAAATCACTAACTGCTTCCAAATGTACGCATTTATATCTAAGACAAATAAATAGACATAAATATGTTTTTGTTATTTTAGCACCACGCCCTTTACGATTTATGGTATAAAATGGTCCAGCCATGTCAATTCCTACGGAATTAAATGGAAAATTAGTAGTAATACGTTGTGGGGGTAGGTTACCCATGATGGGTTCTAAAGTTCTACCCTGTACGCGTCGACAGCGCACACAGGTGCGCGCAACATTTCTTGCTAATCGTCTACCATTGATAGCCCAAATAGATTGCCTAACTGTTGCTAAAAGCAATTGAGGGCCAGCATGCATATTTCGTTCGTGTTCATGTTTAAATATTAATTTGCATAAATGATGAGACGAACTTAAAAGAACTGGGTGCTTATGATCGTATGAGCAATCAGAAGCGTCTATGCGTCCGCCTACTCGAATTAATTTGTCTTGATCTATGAATGGGGATAATGATAACAATTTGGACTTTGAACTTAGAGGTTTCTTATCAGATAATAATTTATACTCAGTAGGAAAAGACTCTTGTTGTGAAATGACATATAGAATTTTAAGAGAATCGTTTAATTCATCTACACTAAAACTACTTAATCGTTTATTGCTAGGATTTCTCGTATTGTATATAAATCTTTTGACAAATGCTATAGTTCTTTGTAATCTACAAAATTTAGAAAATCTAATAAAATCAATCAAACATTCTGGAATAATAGAAACTGTTACACTCTTCATCTCAGGTAGTTCAAAAATCTCATTTCGTTTTAGAATTGGCCACTCATTCTCTGGTTTTAGTAAAAAAGATGGTCCATGCCACCAAAGACATGATATTTGCAACTTATGCAAAGGGCAACTACGAGAAATCAGGTCAGCTGGATTATCAGACGTAGGAACATAACGCCAAAAACACGGTTGAGTAGTTTCTTTAATTACACCAACTCTATTAGCTACAAATGTTTTTAATTTAGATGTATCTGAATTTATCCAACTCAGTACAGTACTGGAATCGGTCCAGTAAAATGTACGTTCTGGTGTGTATCGAATGGATTCCAATATTGCCTTGCACAAACGACTCGAAAGCAATGAAGCGCATAACTCCAAACGAGGAATAGAAGTTGGCTTTAATGGAGCCACTTTCGATTTCGAACACAAGAGATTGACTTTAACATCTCCGTTTAATGATATAGATCTAGTATAGACACATGCTCCATAACCAACTTGAGATGCGTCACTGAAGCAATGAATTTCTATAGTTTCAGGTGAGTCACTGAGTACAAATCTAGGAATATTAAGATTACAGAGGAAGGATAGATCCTTTAGGAATTCATTCCATGAAACTTTGATGTCCTCTGGTACTGGTTGATCCCAATTAATTTTGAGCTGCCAAAGCCTTTGCAAAAGTAATTTTGGGTTCATAATAAATGGACTTATAAGACCAAGAGGGTCAAATATTTTAAATGCCTCAGACATGATAACTCGTTTTGTAATTTCATTGGTATGAGAAGGATTATTAATAGGAAAATGTAACGTATCATTGTTCGGGTTCCAACCCAAACCTAGAGTGCTTGCTGATTCACTAATTCTTAAGCTATCCTGTGAGGAATCAGTTGAAGCTTGTTCTAAAACACTAGGTAAGTTACTTTTGTATTTACGTAGTTTAAAACAGCCTTTATCCAATTCATTAGATACTGAATTTTGAATATAATGTAATTCGTTCTTGTCATTAGATCCAGTGATCAAATCATCAACGTAGAAATCGCGTTGTATTATTGTTTTGATGAAATTGTCCTCACATTCTTCTCCTAGTTGCCAAAGACAACGCGTGCTTAAATAGCTTCCAGTTGCAGTACCGTAAGTAACAGTATTTAGCTGCATCGATTTGATAGGCAGGGACTCGTCCTCTCTCCACAGGATCAGTTGCAGGTTTCTGTCATCAGGGTGGACTTCAACTTGCCTGTACATTTTGGCTACGTCACCGCTTAGTAGGTATTTGTATTGACGAGCGCGAATTAAAATAGAGAAAAGAGAATCCTGTATATGCTGACCTACCATCTGAAGGTCATTTATCGAAAAACCGGAAGTAGAGGGCGCTGAGCCATCAAAAACGACTCTGATCTTCGTTGACTCACTATTCATTTTAAAAACTGGATGATGACACAAAAAATAAGAGGGATTTGGTATTAGAATGGGTGATTCTGAAAGATGCCCCAATTCTTCATATTCCTTAACCCTTCAAATGTCGGCATAGCAGACACAATAGTAAAACAATACATCAGACGCCCGATCCGGGCGTCCGACAGTTAAAGGGTTAATAAATTCAACGTATTGTAACTTTAAAGACCGATTTTTTCTAAATCGCTTCTCTAAATTTAAAAGTCGTTTTTTTGCAAGTGTAAATGAATCACCCAAACAATCGGGTGAATCCAAAAGTGGAAGCCTTACACAAAACCTACCACTTCCTAATCTGATAGTATTAGCTTTAAAATGTTCTTCGCAAGCTCTCTCAGAATCGTTCGTTAATCTGTGTGGTGGGAGCTCCTCAAGTTCCCAGAATTTGGCAAGTAATTTATCTACTTGAATTTCCTGTGTAGCATCTTCTTGAATGCTTAATTTGTTACAATGTATTTGATTTATTTTGCCACACACAGGTCCACCTATCAGCCAGCCCAAGACAGAATTTTGTAATTTAGTATTTTGTAAACCTAAGGAAAATTGTTCGAATAATAAAATGTCCCAAAAGAGGTCAGCTCCTATCAGGACGTCTATGGGAGCGGGCATAGCGAAATTGGGATCGGCCAACTTAATGTGAGTAGGTATATTTAAATTATGTATGTCGATGGGTACCCTTGGAATGTGCCCAGTAAGTTTTTCTAAAACAAAAACGTTTAATTTTGTATTAAAATCGCTATTTAAAGAATGTAATTGTAAAGTACAACTTTCACTAACCTTGAGTGAAGAGTTATCTCCAATGCCAATAACATTAAAAGAAATAGAATTTGAATTTAGCGCCAATTTTGATTGCAAGGATTTAGTTATAAAAGATGATTGACTGCCTGAATCCAATAAGGCGCGCACCGTGGCTCCCTCTTTAGTCACTGGATTCGAAACATTAATTAGGGCAGTTGACAAAAGTACATGGCGTGAACTTTCATTGGAAAAATTCACTAAGGTTTCTTGTTGTTCGTTATTTTGTGCATTGTTGACTTTAGTGACATCAACTGAATGCAAAAGTGTATTATGTCTTTTTTTGCACATTTTGCACGGACCCATCCGGCATTCATTAACTGGATGACCTTGACGTAAGCAATTAGCACATAATTTGTATTTTGACACATCACAGAACCTATCTTTTATAGATTTTGACTTAAAAGTCGGGCAATCGTAAATGCGATGGTTTTGGTTACAAATAATGCATCTATATGTACCATTCATGTATGAATTATTGGTCGAGGAAGTCGCAGCAAAGGATTTTACAAATGATTGTTTATTGTTATTCACCGAATTCGTATTTTGTGGAAACCTACTCGCAGGGATTAAGTCAGACTTATTACGACGTGTAGATTCAAGGACATACGCCCGATCAATTAAAAACTTCTTAAACTCCTCCAAGGTAGGAGTATCACTTAAATTATTACGATGTTCTTCCCACTTCGTAACTGTCTGTATGTCGAGTTTCGATGATACCAAATATATAATTAAAGTATCCCAGTGGTCAGTAGGCTGACCTAAGCTAGACAAAGCGCGTAGGTTCTTAGTGACATGATCGACCAAAAATCGTAAAGAAGCATCGGTTTCACGAGTACTTTGTTGAATATTGAATAAAGATTTTAAATGGTGATTCGTTAATAATCTCTTATTATTGAAACGATCGCAAAGTAATTGCCAAGCCGCGTTATAGTTAGCTGATGATACCTCCAAGTTTGAGATAACACGAGCCGCATCCCCTTCTAGGTATGAAAGCAGGTAGTGATATTTTTGAATAGAAGATAGTCGCTCATTATTGTGAATTAAACTGGAAAAACTATCATAAAATTGCAGCCAGTAGAAATAATTTCCGGAAAATTTGGAAATTTCGATTTTCGGCAAGTGAACTCGCAATTCATTATTGTGATTGAGACTGCATTGCGCTTCTTGGAACACGGACTCACGACGCAGTTTTTCTTGTTCAATGGTTTTTAATTGATTTTGTTCTTCTATAATAACCTTGGCCTTAGCCAAGTAAACAATAAAGTCCTGTTCAATGCATTCCCTTTCATCAATTTCTGAATCCAAATTATCCGAATTAAATAACTCGATCTGGGTCTGCAGCTCGTCAAATTTGTTTGACAAACTTTCGAACTTGCTAATTTTCAAAGACAATTCTGCAATTTCGATAGTGGTCAATATAGGTTGCCTTATAAATTTATCAAGATAATTTTTAAATTTAGTGATTTGACCTTTTATTGAGCTACGTTTTGTAGTCAAATCCTTAAACGTGGCTTTAGTCTCAGACATATTTAAATAAATTTTATTATAAAAGTAACAACTGGTTTTTTTTATGAAAAAAAAAAAAATAGGTACTTTTATGTTCGTCCCTTTTGGGGTAAGAAATCCTAGGGCCGCAAACAAGGCCTGCTTAGGTTAGTATGTGGGCTTATAGACGGAAATCTGACATGGAATGAATTCTTTTATCACGCCCAAATCCCTTGGTTGGCTTTTACAACCTGCACGGGAGGAGAAGCAGCTGGTACACTCTATGTTTTTTTTTCGCTCCCAGACCAGCATGGAAGACTTTCAATAACAAAAATATTGTTAGAACTAACAAAAAAGGACAATAATTTATAAGGCAACTTAACAAGAAGGCTATATTATTATTAAATAAATGAATATATTAGCTCACGTCCCTCCTTCGGCGACAGCTGGGAGCAGAGCTGGTGGCCAACCGCAGTTAGTAGGCCGCAAGCCGGTATTGCCACGTCGTTGACAGCGACACTGAAATAGTCGGCAAATTCGACTGAATTTCGTGTAAAAACTGATGCGAATATAATAGAATTAACTGAATTTAATCTGTGGTCTTACCACTAGACTTAAATAAGGTATTTTGGTGCTTAAAGATAAATAATTTGATGACAACTAAATGGAACTTGAGATCACTTTATATGGTCAAAATACAACAAAAATTCAATATTTTACACCTTTTACAGCATTTCACTTGCGTGATTAATTAACCTTTAAATGGATTTTGCTTAAATTTCGCTTATTTTTGCTTATTTCAATAGAAATAGGTAGCCACGTGTATTGCACTAAGTAGATGCTATTTTTCACAGTTTTATGGGATTTTGGTAGGAAATATTGGGAAGGATGATAGCTAGGGAGTTTACAAGGAAACCAAGGCACTTATCTGGCGAACTATGCTGCGAGGTGATGCTTTTGCTGCGTCACTGCCCGGCGGTGTTCTATGACTTGGCGAATCTTCAAACTCCTGGCCTGTCGTCGCTCCACTGGTACTTTGCAGGCTTCCACACGTTGTTAGGCTCCGCTGCAGACGTCTCCACAGGCTCCTTGGTGGTATACTTGGCTGCTTTCCGTACGTGGACTTTGTACCGCGAAGTTAGGCAGACCTTTAATGGTCAGTATAGTGCAGAATGTACACTGTCCTGTCACGGTCGCCAAATTATGTCTCGTAGTGGACACTTGGAATTTATTTTTTTGGAAATAAACTCGGATCTTGAAATAAAAGAATTTAATAACTTGCAAACGTACAATACAGGGCGTATCGATCGAACAAAGTGAGTTTTTTAATTGAAGTCAAGCATAATAAAAATGACATTTAGTTGCGGGTGAGACGACAAGACGAAATATAATCTTGCTTCTTGAAACCACTAGGCGTTGGCGCCAACACTACTATTTAAATAAAGTAGCACTCTCATTAAATAAATTTGACGTATATGAAATGCAATAAACATTTTTGAAGCATATTCAACACTTTCATCAGTTTCCTCACAATGCTTCCCTTCACTGGCAGCAAGTATAATGATCGATGAACTTGACAAACCATACTTCTAAGCCTGATTGTATTATTAACACATAGGTACCTATATATCAGACCGGGCGGAGTTTGAACCTTTCGGTTATAAGTACAACTATACCGCTCCAGTGACTACAGGACTGTTAGGTAGAAACAAATCACAATGATCTCTTATGAACCCCCTTTGCCATATTACCCCGGGGTTATCCCTTGGCAAATACGCCGATGTCTGCGGCTTAGAAGAATTTAATTAACGTTCTTGTTACCCTGGTACACTTCTGTGTTTGCGGACTCTGTGGATCGTTGGTTATTTAACCACCGACGCAAAAAAGAGAGTTATAATATTTATGTTATAAGATGGGAGATATCTTTGTCCATTGCAGCAATAGGACAAAACAGTTTAATGAAAATGTATTGGTTGTGTATATTTTTGTAGTACTTCCGCCAGCCGTAGACCGACTAAAAATCCTATTGTTAAATGTTTAGGATTCGTGCAGTAATATGCCAAATATGTGTGTCTCGTCATCATCATCAGATCTTTTAAGTATTTACTGCAGCAGTACGATCCTCTCTTTACTACCTAGAGCCATGCTTGGCCAGAGTGTAGGTACAAAGGGTTTGGCCTACACTCTCCACGCTAACCAGACGGGTTGGAGGGGTCTCATGATGTTTATAAGCTTTGTTTAGCTTGTATTTCCTAAGTCGCCTTCTTTATCCACGGTAAGATTTGGAGTAGTTCTATTCTAATCTGCCGGAAAACACACACTCTGTGTGTCTGAAACATCTTAATTCTCGAACAGGTAGAGCAATCGATCGAACCGTATCCGTCCTTGACATAATATATGGACGTCTTAAGTGGGCATACTGCGTAAACAATAGACCAATAGACTACACATGTTCGAGCAACAGAAAACTGTATGAATCTGTTGTTATAGCCAATTGTTATGCCTGAAAAACGTGATAAGATTATAATTGGTTTTCTTAACTACAATAACCATAAAAATCGCGTTAATTGGTACAAGGATCGTCTCTGCCACTATATCCTCCAGGGTTTGTAGCATGGCACCGTTGATAACTACAGATAAAGTTTTTATCGAGTGACGGACTATTTGCCATCTTGCTTGTGATTTGTCAAACAACAAAGGCGACCGTTAGTGACGTAGTTCCTTCAGGTCTGATCGGCACAATTCAGTTTTTAAAACATACAAGAAATCTTCATTGCCAAAAAAAACCGACCGCATTATGTGCAGCCGAGCGGTTTGTGATTTTATTGTGGTGACTCTTAAGATCATCTGGTATGTGAATTTGGTTTTTCGTGTTGCCAACGCTGGTGCAAGATTTTTAAGCTGCTAAAAGGCACCTGATATATGACGTTTCTGTACCTTTCGAAGCACGGAGGAGCTCGAGAAACTTTAATGCCACTTGTGGTCACCCATCCAAGTGCGGACCCTGCCTGGTGAGGAATTTGCGTAAGCACTATTATGCACATTCCCACCAGGCCAACGAGCTCTTCAAATCCTGGTATGTGAATAATATCATCATTCAAAAAATTGTTTGCCCCATCCACCATTGATTCCCAATCTAGTAGACTTAGTGAAATTACCATCATTGGAGCCCCCCCTCCCCACTGTTGGGAAAAGGCCTCTCTCAGTACATGCCATTCAACTGTTTACCTTGAGTCTGCTGTACGAAAACAGTTTCGACCTACGATTTTTTATAAAGGCTGGTATAATACAAACCAATACAGTCCACAGTATAATACAGTACGGTACAGTAAAGGAAATAAAAATACAGACTTATTACATAGGTAATAATCTTTTCCAGTCACCCTTTGGGTAGAGTGATCTGGTACTTAATTAAAAGAAAATGACACACCTTTGCTGTTTAGATCGTCGAGAAAAATAATAACATTTTCACTGTAGTTTTTTATTGTTCACTGCGACAAACTACAAAACAATGTATGCAAATTAAATTTTGCTCTGCATATGAATTGGCCCGAATTTCGTTGCTTGCTCCATGAATATGTGTTAACTTAATTATCTATTTTATTTTGTTACTCTTTGCTGGAAAGCACGAGTATGTTAGAAGACAATTTCCAGGAATAAACTGAGAATTGCATCAATCGTTCATACATTATTATACCCTTTATTGTACAAAAAGTAAATACAGTTTTTTTTTTCTTGCGGCTCTAAGCAGACATTTCCGTACTACACGAAACGCTATCATTATGTCTTTATCCTAACTAACTAGCCAGAACGTTAGGCCGCAAGACCCAAAGGCCACTCTCAGCATGAAGGTGGAAAGAAGAGCCCATTAAATCGATTGGCTTTTACAATATCCGCGGGAAGAGAATCAGCTGCTATATTCTATGATTTTTTAGACCATCAAAGAAGAGACATTTTTTTTTAAATTACTATAATAACTAGATATAAAGTTAGTGCACTGTCAGGGGACTCCTGTGACAGATTTTTAGGATTCTGTAGCCAAATGGCAAAAAACGGAAACCTTATGGATTCGTCAAGTCTGTCTGTCTGCCCGTCCGTATGTCACAGACACTTTTTTTCGAAACTTTAAGAACTATTATACTTAACTCACGTATAGAGTCAGCTGCTGCCTATATAATATAAGAACTATACTATTGAAACTTGGCAAGTAGATTTATTTACATTAAGATTTTCACACAAAAATAAAAATAAAAACAATAAATTTTGGGCGCAGGCGCTTGACCGAGGTGTTTGACATACATTGAGAGTGGTCTTTTTTCAACAGTGGAATATAAAAGGCTGTCGATGATGATGATCGTCATAAGGTAAGGGGATTCCTTACCTTACAAGCCACGTAGACGAGAAAAATATTTTCTCGTCTACGTGGCTTGTCTGTGTACATTTTAATACTTTGAAACCATACATGTGCTAAGGTTATATTACTAATCCAGTCAGTTTTGCGCCGCGAAAACGTGTAGAGTTTTTAACAGTGGCTAATTTATCACTGTGTTGTGATCATGTTTTATCAGTAAATGTAAAACCGGCCAAGTGCGAGTCGGATTCATGCACGAAAGGTTCCGTACCAGTATCTATTAAAAATCACGTACGTTGTATGGGAGCCCCCTTAATATTTATTTGATTTAAATTTTATTGTTTACTTTTAAAGCGAATATACAACTAAATATTATGTGAATATTTCAAGTGTCTACCTGTTTCCGTTATTAACGATGAGAGAAAACCCGTTTGTTGTATGGAAGCCCCTCTTAAATATTATTTTATTTTGTATTTTTTTTTGCTATAGCGGCACTAAAAATACATCATCTGTGAAAATTAGCTGTTTAGCTATCATGGATCATGAGATACAGCCCGGTGACAGACAGACGGATAACGGAGCCTTAGTGGGTTCTGTTTTTACCCTTTGGTACTCAAAGGGAACTCTAGAAATAAAGTACTGAACACTTCTTAGTAACACTTGGTTGGACATAAGATAAATTATCCGTGACGCACTCTGTGATAGTCTGTAAAAATAGAACCTATGGAATCATACGCAGTAACGCACACGACGCGCGCCGGACTTTTAGCGCGTCGTGTGCGTTGCTGCATGTGATTCCATGGGTTCTATTTTCACAGACTAAAAAGAGCGGCACGGTTGTCTGTCGTCTGCGTTGGGCCTAAGTATTACAGAAATCGCTTTGCCTTGCTTATCATTCTGGGCTGGAATTGCGTAGACCAAAATTCTGTCTGATTTTACATACATACTTACTAATACGTCTTTAATCCTAACGGAGCATTTGGGGTCTTGCAGTTTTAAGCAAACTGTAACCAGGACCATGCCCGCAAGACTCAAAGGTCACTTTTAGCGTGATGGTGGGCGAGAAGCTGGAAAACGGAATCAAATAGTGATGGGTTGCTAGCCGTGTCGCCTATTAATATGATTCGCATTTTCGCCCAGTCCCAAAGAAATTATTAGTAGATAACTGAACAGATTCCTCATCACTTTTTGTTGGTATAAGTGTTACGTCGCAAAGAACGAGGTGGTGTGATGATCTGGCGCTTTTTGACAAGACCTGAAAGTCCATAATAAATGATTGAGATCAGTGGCGCACTAGAGGCGCCTTTGTCCAGCAGTGGGACAGTAAGGGCTATTGGAAATAAAGTGTTACTTAGGCCAAAGCAAAGCAGAGTTCTTTTTTTGATTAAAACTAACGTGAGATACACTCATTATTAAATTTAGTAAACGGGTTACTCACGTATATATAGAGTCAGCTTCTGCTGTATAGAGAGTGACGCGAGCAGGTGCGGTGTACGGGCCTGTAGTCACATTCGCCCTGATGAAGACCTCCGGATGAGGTCGAAACATGTCGGCAGTAGCTGACTCTATACGTGAGTAACCCGTTAACTTAATAACAAAGCCGAGTTCTTACTAAGAGCATTAAACTTTTTTTAACACCAGACTTGAATTTTCAGAAACAATACACACGTATGGGATCAAAAAACAGAAAAATATCAACACCAGGATATCTGACTCCATCAGAAAAGCCCAAAATACAGAAAGAGTTCATATTAAAAACTGCTTATATAAGCTACAAAAAATGCATAGAGAATTTATGTCACGAACAACAAAAGATAAACAAAGATGTTTTAATAATATGTCAGTTTGACGTATTGCCTTAAAATTTAACCCCGATATAAATTTTATAAATATAATTTCAAAATATGATATTTTGCACGAATGTCCGCATAAAAAAACTGATGAGAACGAAATGTTTCAAATTCGCTTTATATTTTGGATTGTTATGGTATATTTACCGAGTGTTGTCGAGTACTAAAGATGAAAAACTGCCCCCAGTCAATGTCAACTATGTAGTGGTGCATTTGGATTTGAAAGGAACGCCATTAAAACTGCAATACTTAAAAAGCTTGCTGCCTACGTTAAAGAAGTATGGTGTGAATGGGCTGCTTATGGAATATGAAGATATGTTTCCGTTTGAAGAAGGGCTAGTAAACTTGAGCAACAAGAATTGTTATAACAAAGAACAGGTAAGTCTCATCGTTAATGTTCTTAAGGTGAAACCTTTTTTAGGCGCGTTGGGAATGCACGGAAAGCATTTTTTGAGATAGGAAAAAACCATTGAACTCGCGACACTGTTACTGTAACCGACACCAAGTTTTCACTTCTGTTGGCACTCCCGGAGTGCCATTATTATTATTTTTTATATCAATTAGCGATCTTCTGGAAGTTCATTCATTCGATCGATATTATATTACAGTTGTTAAAATATAGCTTGATAAAAATGACAGGTGTCATTGAAACTAACGATGTGACTTTATACTAGCGTCTACCAGATATATTTTTTTTCTTTTCTTGATTATGGCGGTCAAACTTCGTTGAAGCTGTTTTGCCAGTGTCTAGTAATAGCTCTTCTTTATTCCTAATCCTAAACCCTTAACTATACAATCAAAGGTTGGTATAGGTCCTTTGATTGCTTCACGGAAGCTTCTGGCGACAAATCTATACGAGTCCACTGGTTTTTATAGCCGATTGAGTGGCGGACGGCGCCCAAAGACGCCCACCGCAGTCCGCAAATAATACCAGATAATATATTTTTAAATAAGAAAAATTATTAAAAAAAATTATAACTTGTAAGTTTTTTATAATTTAGTATTGTATTTATAAATCCAAAAAAGTAACTTTTTTCGCATAAAACATAACTAAATGACTTATAAATATTTATTTCAAAAGTTGATATTATCGCTCTTACAAAGTCACATAATCTTGAAAGAAAGTTAGAGATGGGTCAAATCGATATATTTAAGTCAATAGTTTTCCATAATCACTATCACAATAGAATTGAAAATAGTAATTTTAATTGGAGCAATTATTATTTTCGCGTTTCGTAGTTTTGGTAGATTTTTTAATCGCTTTTTTTTTAATGGTGATAATATTCGAACCTACGACCATGTTTTACTTGAACACCTCCTCTCTCACTTATTTCATTAGCCTCCTTAAAATCAATAATTAGTAGGTTATTTATATTTCTAACATAAAATACTCAAAATCGTTAAAATTTTTGCAAACATTTTCGATTTGATATTTTCGTCCCATCACTACTTGGCATAGTTTGACAACTGTCA
This sequence comes from Acrobasis consociella, assembly GCA_963555685.1. NCBI lineage: Eukaryota > Metazoa > Arthropoda > Insecta > Lepidoptera > Pyralidae > Acrobasis > Acrobasis consociella. Next base: position 9,065,469 of record OY743127.1, read on the forward strand.
TTTTTATCAAGCTATATTTAAAATACTGTAGTCACTTTATTTGAAAAATATAAAACCTTTTTTCTATATAAGCAAGTTTAGACCATAGATTTAAGAGTAAAAAAAATTATGGCTATGGTTTAGACGGTTAGACGGTTTTTTAAAACAGCTGAAAATCGTTCAGCTAGATCGTCCAATGTGATACGTTTAGCAAAATAGCAAACGTAAGAAGATGTTAGTTCGGAATTTTGCCACTAGTGGCTTGTGTTTGTCAAACAAAACAAAAAATATGGCCTCCGATAAGGTAAATTCTTAACCTAAGTTGTTTTCATCAAGAGACTTCGGAGACATAGTTTGTGATTTCGAGCTACTAAACATTGAGAAGAATAAAGCAGACCTTCAGCTTGTTTCCCATATTGTTATTTCGACGCCCGCCTTCCAGCAAAATGGAAAATTCACGTGGATTAAATGAAGGCCGTAAGAAACCGCTACGCAATTAAGTTGCCGGTTTACATAATTTCGATATCCAATTGCATTGAGCTGATTATCATTCTTCATTGGTATTTTATGATGTTTAACCCTTCAAATGTCGACATAGCAGACACAATAGCACAGGTATGGCACTTCATACAAACTGAGCAGCATATATACCTAGTACTACTACAAGCGAAACATCCGTCCGTGCACACGTCAAATGTGTGAGTTAAACAATCAGGGTCGCCACCACAGAATTTGTTGCTTAGCTTACCTGTTTTTATCACTCGGAAATCTATAAAATGTTCGTTATTTATTGTTTTCCGTGGATAAACAATGATAATGTGCGCAGTTTCTCACCATTATAATTTAATAATCCTAAGTGACTCGCGTAATGTCAACGTGCGACTACCAATAACCCTGTTTTACTGCCACTTACACCTTACAATAACGGGGGAAGGGTTGCGGGGACACCAGATTGCGGGGGACGGTGCGAGTTTCCGTTCTGTATGTAATACTATTATTAATTCTGTGACAATAGTAAAACAATACAGACGCCCGCTCCGGGCGTCCGACATTTAAAGGGTTAAGACTGGATTACATTGTAAGGAGTTAAATTGAAGTTTTATTTGCCACGAATGATAAAAATAATAATATTAGAGACCAACAGCTATTGCCCCCTCATTATTATTATTTTATTTGGCAGCACCGTTTTATTTAATATCGGTAATTCTACAGTGATCTAAAAATTAGCTATTTTGTAAATGGTAATCACGTAACTCATTGACAATTCAGCTGAACGAATTTCAGTTTTTTTACAAAACCGAGCTGTTATGCCTAGCAGCTAGAGGTTTTGTCAAACAACGGATTATACAATCCAACTGCAACATATGTTTTATTCACACTATAATAATACAGGCGAAAGTTTGTGAGTGGTGTGTTTGTAACTTCTTCTCGTGGAAATATTTGGACCGATTTTGATTAAATTTGGTATGCAAGAAGCTGATGTTTGGATTAACACATATGTTTCTTTAGATGCAGGTAACACCGCGGGGCGCAGCTAGTCATTAAGTATAGTACCAATCAGATAGTATCCCACAACACAAGTTTTAAAACTTACTTTGGGTTAAGCTCAATGTTTTTTTTTAAAAACTTTCCAGCTCTTGGACTTCTTGTATGAAGCCAATGATTCGGGATTCGAGATAATTCCACTGGTTCAAACCTTCGGCCACATGCAGTACGCCCTGAAACTGAACGAGTTTGCACACCTTCGGGAAGATCCTAATCATTCCGACAGCATCTGCCCCAGCAAAGATGAAAGTCTGACGTTAATCAAGAATATGATACAACAGGTAAAAATTTCGAAACTTTCTCTTTAAAGTTAAAGTCAAAAATCATTTGTTTATCTTTGGATATTTGTATAAGCCGCTTCCGATCGGTCGTTTTGGAAATCCTTGGGGAAGCCGATGTCTAGCAGAGGACTTCCTGTGGCTGATATGATGATGATGATTTGTATCACTTGATAATTGCCACTTTTTCTATTTCTTAAAAGGTAAATGTTGACGTCAGATCGTTTACTTACAGCTAAGTTTACTGCCGCTTCCTAAGCTCAAGTACAGAAGAAGCGGTAACAAACTGTACTGCGGCATTTTCTGCAAAAACGTACATTGTACTGATATTAAAATTAGATATGTGAACTGAGATTACATTGTTATGTCATAATTATTAATTATGCATGATGTCAAGTAAATTTAGTACTAAAACGTGTACAGAATGTACTTAAATTATGACATGTGAATGTAACCCTTCCATAAGCCCAAAATTAGTATGTTTTGAAAATATTTCTCGAATTTTAGAAAACAGGCGACCGAAAGGTAATATTGACGTGGACTGGGTGAAATATATATTTTTTTATTTGGTCCGTCAACTAGATTATCCAAAAATAAATGACCCATATTGTTTTGTTTAGCAAAATAGTAAAAATTCATACGGATACATCGCTTTGAAGTCTCGGAGTAAGAGTGATTTATGTCACCTTTGGTTAAAAATCGTAACTGATCGTGACGTCACTCGAAATTTAAATGCGCTGTATCTTTGTCAATATTTGCTATTAAGAGAAAAGAAAAATACATATGCCATATTTTTTTACAATCTATCTAATGTGTCAAAACATATTTTTTGCTACATCCCTATTGTATATATTTTTACAATCGGACATTGAATTGAAAATTGCATTTCTATTGATAGGTTTATAGGTCATATAAATTCGCTACTTTTCATCAAGTCACATCAGGTACTTTTCTAAACGTCAAAGCAAACTTTTTAAGGGATTTGTATGAAATACTGACTATGACGTCATATTTTCTCAGTTTTCTGCAATAATAAATCTAAAATCACGTTGAAAATGGATATGATCATTGACAAGTGATATTATTTTGTGACGTTTTATTTTCTCAGCAGTACCAAATTATTTATTTTTGACTCTGGAAAGTACCTACCTAATTATTGATGACCATTGCTGCCCATGGGATTCTTTTAAAAACTACCAAGATGATTGTTTTGATCTAAAGTACCCGTGTACCAAATATATATGTATATAGAACATTGATGTGTGTACTACACTATAATATAAGGGATATTAAATATCTTTCATAAAAAGTATCATCATTATCACTATAATATCTTTCTTGCTTTTTAACTGACTTCAAAGGGAGAAAGTTGTTAATTCGATCCGCGTGTTTTTATAAACCATATTTATTCAAAAATCGTAATCATTTGGCAAGAATTTAATCTAAATCTAGTTATTAATTATAGTACCAATAATTCTTGCCAAATGATGAAACTAAAGGCTATATACTTTACTTTAAATTGAAACTATTACTAAAAATAAAAACATCGATTTAAGTATATAAAAGTTCATTCCCAAGTCGCCACCGTCATTATTTTTTCATTGTTTTTTAGTGTTTTAATTTATTTTCAGGTGATAAAATTTCATAACAGCATTACGCCTCTCAAGCATATCCACATAGGTTGTGATGAAGTGTACCACATGAATAAATGCAATGATTGTGTGAAGAGGAATATATCGAAGCAGTGAGTTCTAAATAATATAACTACGCAAGTACTATCAAAACCGGTCAAGCGCGTGTCGGGCCACATGCAGTATAGAACTCAGTCGTTATATATACCGAATTTGAGTTCACGCGATTAAAAACGTCTAAAAAACTAATTTACTATTGAAATATTTTTTACCTTACAAATCCAGTTGAATTCAATTTGTTAACCCTACTTAGCTCTATAGTTTTCCTTTAAAATTCGTTACATACATATAAAGTGTAACAAACTATACTGAAACTATTTTGAGTGTGAATTCAGTCCATGATACTGAACAATTTCCAAAAGGAACATAATTATATCGAAATATGGAAAGTAATTTTTGGCCTCTCATACAAGTTGACGGGTCAGATGTTTTTGAAAGACCTATTTAATGATATCCTACTCGCCCGATGGGTTAGTAGAGAAAAAAACGACGGGTTGCACTCTGGGAGTGCCGGCAGAAGTGAAAACTTGAATATTAACGTTGTGCATTTTTGATATACGAAACAGCAGGCGCAGGCATACATTTTCGCCGCGCCGTAGAAAGAGAGGGGGATAGTCCCTCCCCTACGCCGCGCCAGCTGTCTACTCTCCATCCGTCTTACGAATTTTCGATCAGGTCACGTGTCCTGACGCGAGCGTGTCCTGATGCGAGTTTAACATTTTTTACCCATTCCAAAAAAAGTGCACAACGCCGCTAAAGAAGTTTTCACTTCAAAAATAACCCACCAAGTGCGAGTCGGACTCGCGCACGACGGGTACGGAACCCTTCGTGCGCGATTCTGACTCGCACTTGGCCGGTTATTATTTTTTCCATATTCGCGATGGATTTTATTTTGAGCCAGATATTTTAACGACTCTTTTATCGACGACAGTAGCAAAGATATATAATTACTAACGTAATAGATTCCCAACGCCATAGAAAGAAACTATAAAAATACTGGGGTTGCGGGTAGGCACACAGAGATAGCAGACCACACGACTTCAAAAAAGTGACAATGGAAGTCGTAAATGTTAGCACATTGTTGGACGCACTACGTCTATAGACGTACATCAATACCTAGGTAACACTTTTTAGAAAGTGAAAAACGGATTGATGTAGAAAGTTGCCAATACTTTTATTGTTTTTCGAAGTAATCTCCATTTATCTCTACACATCGTCGCATTTGATGGAACCACTGAGAAAAGCAGTGGGCCCATTCTTCCTTAGGGGTCTCTTCTATGGCTTTTTCGTACGCTTTCACCGCATCTTCAGGGCTCGTAAAGCGAATACCTCGAATTTTATCTTTAGTTCTTAGGAATAAATAAAAGTCGTAGGGCGCCAGGTCAAAAAAAAAATGTCTGCCGGTTTGTGTGTTTGTCAGTTTGTACACGCTAATCTCCAGAAAACTGGACGGATTCAAATGAAACTTTTTTGTTATATAGCTGTTAAGCCTGGGCAACATAAAGGGTATAATTTATTTTGGAAAATGAAACACCTGATGCAGAACTATAATGGTCCAGTTAAATATGAATGACGCCTCAGCAAAAGTTGTTCAGTCTGATGAGCTTTTACAGGAGTCATAAAATTTTCACGAATGAAGTCGCGCGCTTCGGCTAGTTAGTAAATCGTCTAGTGACAAGGAAGATAAATAATCATGTTTATATGGCTATGAGTAGGCATGACAGTAGCACAGTACATACAGTATTCTATCTTCATACAAACGGTCGGAACGCAAGTTATACCTACGCGCCTCGAAGGTCGGTATACACTTGTTCCGTGACTCGGTATACAAACATTCGGGATTGCGCCGCAGTGGCGTACGGTGTTTTGTTGTAAGCAGCGTGCTATTTGTGAACACTTATTAAGAAGGTATATTATTCTTTTTCTTGTGGGACAATAATATGGCAAAACACAGACAATATTGTGCTGTTTTTGGTTGTTTAAACTCGTCAGTAAAGTAGTTTTTATACGAGTACCTACTAGGTAGTACGTCGTTTATTAATTTTTTAATAGGTTAGCATTTCAGTTTCTCTACTGAGTAAATTACCTGGATTAAAAAATAAATAAGTAATAAGGTTGAATTGAAGACAGACTTAACCCACGACCACGAGTGAGCTATTTTACCTACGCTCGCGATAAAAAAAACTAGTAGGTAAGTAGGTAGTGGTTTCCTAGGCTACATGTCTACTTACTAATGTGGGAACTTAGTTACTTACATATACCTATTATTGAAATATGCAATTTATGTTTATTAAATATGCTAATAATCAAAAAAATAACACGCTTCCTTTTTCATTCACCTTACAATCACAAAACGAGTCACTTAAGTAGGTAGATGAAATTAAAATACGGGGCAGCCCTAGCGCACGCGTGGCGTAGGTATGTTTTTCAAGGACAGCGCCGAGTCGTTCTACTGTATGATATCTTTACCGTGACAGTAGTGTCGGTAATGTAAATATCTACTACCAACTTCATGGTGTCTTTGACCAGCAGTGGAGTTGTTCCATGGGTTGTTCTAGCTCAAAGCCCGTAATGTGAAATATCATATTTTTTTACAGCCTATATATACTGTCCCACTGCTGGGCAAAAGCCAAATTTTCATTATGACTGCAAAAAGTCTTAAGTCAGTTTTTTCTCATACTTATCCCTTGTTGCAGAATGATATATTTAAACCACCTCACCAAAGTGACTGCTTTTGTGAAGAAACTATCTCAAAAAACCAAAATCCTTGTGTGGGACGACATGCTCAGGACAATATCTCCAATTAACTGGAAATATGAATATAAATTACCCATAGAACCAGTCTACTGGCAGTATGCCCCCTCTTTCAATATATCAAATTCAAGTTTGCTAAAATATCACAAAACATTTTCTGATATTTGGATAGCAACAGCGTACAAAGGAGCTGATGGAAATTCCAGTTTAATTCCAAACGCAAAAAACAGATTTTTAAACCATTACACGTGGTTAAAATATTTATGTAACTACAAATTTGGCGGAGAAAAAACTACGTACAATTTTAAGGGTATAATTTTAACTGGGTGGTCTAGATACACCCATTTTGAACCCTCTTGTGATCTCATGCCTGCATCAATACCAAGTCTGATATTAAACCTGTTACTGATCAAAGAATTTAAAGCGGGCAATATAAGTTATAATGTTCAAAGTGCGCCTGATAAACTTTATAAATATTTTGAAATGAAATTGAAATATGCTCTGCATTGTGAAAGTGATGATAAAATGCCAAAAGAGATTGATAATTTGGACCATTTAGACCTTACTCTATGTGATTTTAAAGGTTTTACGTTGTACGAAAACCTCAAAATGTATGAACAACTAAATTTATCAATAGTTATTGACGCCAATATGCGCAATTTAAGAGAAAATCGTCATGTAAGACAAGAGTGTGATGATAATTCTATGTCAATTAAATTCTTGGAAAATGATTTTGCTTACAATATGAGAGAATTTTATGAAGAAGATTTCATAAATGAGTTCGTCTTTGATAAGATGCTGAAACTGAAAGCAAGGCTTATTTATTGCCTTGATTTAAGAGACAATTAACAATAAATAAATATAAGATATGTCAAAATGTTACCTAGTTGAAGCTAGTAGTCTCAAAATTTTGTTAATTAAACTCACCACAAAAAGAGTGTTGTTATGAGTTTGACGCCAATGTCTGTCTCTCAAACGGATGAATCGATTTTGATGCGGTTTTTTATGTAAAAACTAAGTTTTCTTGCAGCGATTCTTAGTTAGTTTGATCGAAATCGGTTAAGCGGTTCAAAGGTTGTGGGGGTGATCGCTTTAAAGTGGGTTTTTGTTTAATTTGCCTAGGAAATAAACTTGTTTAATTTAGTTAAGTAATAAATATTCTTCTTTTGTGCCTTGCCTTCTGTGCTTAGATTAAGGATCTTTACTTTAGTTGAAATATAAAAACATTTTTTGAAAAAACGATATATTTCAATTGCTTTTACCTATACCTACCTACCTACATCATTGTAAATATTTTTACCAAGGAAAGAGGGATATTGGAATTTACGGTTTACATTATCATAGAATAGTTATATTTATTTCTTTAATATAAGAAGTAGAAGTATTTTTCTGGACTAAGACGTTCTATCCCAAAGGACATAACAAACAATGTATTCACTGTCCACATTAACTTTAAAATTAATTTAATAGTGAGTTGATGTCCTCGGAGAAAATGCAGTGCAGTTTCGGCTTCTTCTGCACTAGCGCTTAGGAAGCGGTAGTAAACTTAGCTGTAAGTAAAACCATTTGACGTCATTGTGCAACAAACAATGACGATTATTAAGAGATATTATAAATATCCTATGATAATAAAGATTAAATTGAATTGATTTCCAAAATGATCAATTAAAAGCCTTCATCTTGCGTTTTCTAGCAACGCTGGTCAATTGGTCATATTACCACGCCTTTAGCTTTTCATATCGATAAACACTGATAATTGCCGTCAAATGCAGGCGTCTTGTCACGTCATTTTGGTATCGGCGATAAATGTCAGATTTTAAAAATGTCAGACGACTTTAAAATGGCATATTGTATGAATTCAGATTATCATGGCAGGGAGATGTGGCATTTATAGAATCTGATATTTGTAGAATCTGGCATTTGTGGAATGTGTCATTTATAGAATCTGGTATTTTAAACTCTTCTGACATTTTTAGAATCTGACATTTATCGCCAAAATATAATGATATAGTCAATATAACAAAATCTGGCATTTATAGAATCTGGCATTATTTGAATGTGGCATTTACAGAATGTGACATTTGTAGAATCTGGCATTTATAGAATCTGGCATTCATAGATTCTGGCATTTTAAACTCGTCTGACATTTCTAGAATTTGATATTTATCGCCTAATCCGTCATTTTATTGTTGTGTCTCTGCCCAAGCGCACATATAATAGCAAAACGCGTTGTTGCGATTCCGCTGCGAGTCGTTGGGAATACGCGCGATTTCATGACAAGTCGCAACGCTGACAGAATATTTTTTTTAATTAACCTGTTTCGTCCCACTGCTGGGCAAAGGTCTCTCCCATTTCCTTCCACCTGTCTCTGTCCATTGTCATTGCCGACCAACCACGCTGAAAAGCGTCAAGGTCGTCGCGCCATCTCTTTCTCGGCCTTCCCCTGCGACGACGACCATCCGCGGGTATCCAGGGAGTTACTCTATTCGCCCATCTCTCGGGACAGACAGAATAATACGTTTTTTTTTCTCAACAATTCAAATCAGATACTTTTTTCTAAACGTCAAAACAAACAGTTTCTACGGGATTTTGTATGAAATACAGGCAGATGACGTCATAGTTTTTGGACTCAAAGCGCTCTTATTATCTGATTTTCTGCAATAATAAATTTCAAACCACGTTAAAATAGATATGTTTAAAGACAAGTGACATTGTTTTACAACGTTTTATTTTGTTATCAGTTAAAAAAATGACCAATTGATCGGAGGATCGGAAGAGCGGATGAGTCATGATTCTCTCGCAAAAAAATAATTTGTGTGATCAGAACACTATACTTAACACAAATTTAAAAAGCTAATGACATATTTTTTTTACATATTTCTATGGAACCAATTTAAAAATATATTCTTCAAAAACAATCAGTTTATCAAATCGATTTTAAAATGAGGAAGGTTTGAGGTAACAAACAAAAATATATATTCAACGGAATTTATAACATCTTCTCTTTTTTGAAGTCTGTTGAAAGGTTCAAAGTTTTCCCCATTCCCTTTTCGCTTCGCTGCTCCAAGCCCCAATTATTTATGTTTTCCCATCGTCTTAGCAAAAACTAAGGAAACATTGTCTATATCCCGGATAAGTTTCATAAGAACTGAAGTGGCTATAAATTTCCGGAAACAAGCGCTTAAAGACACACAAAGTTGTGTCCTCAGTGGGCTATTAATATACAGTTTGCACCAAAAATAGTACGAAGTTAATATTGTAAGGACAGTCAGCATAAAAATTAAGAGTATTAAAATAAAAATTTGAACTAGGGTAAGGGGCCCTAGAGCAAACTACACTTTTCCATACAAACGTAGTCTATGTTTTATTTCGAAACTACATGCCAGATTTCGACAAAATTTTGTAATTTTTAAAATATTGCACATGCATAACTGGTTTTCACAGTCAGAATGTGAATTTGAAATATAGTGAGTTATATCATGTTTGACCATCAGTATGGGAAACTTCTACATTCTAATATTTTCTTTCAAGTTCATAATTATAACGTCGGAAACGAATAACCCTAGATAATGGCAATTTCTGCAAAATTATAATTTTTATCGAAATCAAACATGTGGTTTCAAAATAAAACGTAAACTACGTTTGAATGGAAAAGTCTAGGGTAAGGGGATTCTTAAGTTTCGGAAATAAGAACTTTTTTTTCAAGATTTAGCCGTAAACTTTTTACACAACTCATCAACGCATTCTCGGCCGCCAACCCGATGTCAACTCTCTTCTAGATGACGTCACGTCATATTTTTTCTTCTAGATAAGCATGGAAGTTTAGTGTATTGATGAGAAAATGCAAAAAAGAAAAAATATAGGTAGCTAGTTGTTTTGCGTACAGTAGCCGTCTACGTGAGCCGTGTCCGCATTCAGGGACCACCATTAAAATGCAACAGGGATGCAGCGTAAAATTAATGTACATTTTGAAGTTTGTATTATCACGCCGCCCGCCGTGGCACAGTTTTCGCTATATTTTTTATAAAAACTTGCTGATGGTTTTATCACAGGAAACGTAGCCGTGTGGTATCCGGCAGAGTAGATTAGGGCGACTCCAAGCCCTCCCGTGGATGTCGTAGAAGGCGACTTAGGAAATACAATTGCCATGTGGTATCTGGCAGAGTAGAATAGAGCCACCAAGTCCTCCCGTGGATGTCGTAGAAGGCGAATTGGGAAACACAAGCTAAACAAAGCTTATAAATATATAGGGACAAATTACACTGATTGAGCTAGCCCCAAAGTGAGTTCGAGACTTGTGTTATGGGATACTAACTCAACGATACTATATTATAACAAATACATATAAAGATAAACATCCAAGACCCAGGACAATTTTAAAAAGGCCATTTTCCAACTTACCCTGACCGGGGATCGAACCCGGACCCTTTGGGTGGCGGATGGGCACCACTACCCAACGGAGGTCGTCAATCGAGCTTATAAACATCGATGAGACGTCTCCAATCCGTCTGGCCAGCGTGGAGAGTGTCGGACAAATTCTCTGACTGCTTGGACCAAATATGGCTCTAGTAGTACAGAGAGAGTCGTGCTCCTGCAGTGGAGACTAAATGATCTGATGATGATGACAAAAAACGTAATTATTTTTTAACGGTAAAGCCAATAATTGTTTTATACTTATTAATACTACCGTGCGGGGTAGATAGAGCCTGGGGCCGTAAAAGCCACATGCCTCTTTGCGAGATGGTGACTATGAAAGCGGTAATAAGGAAATTTAAAAAAGAGAGATGGGTTTTAACTGTCTTATTTTTTTGACCTAGCGAGCGAAGCGTCTTAGTTTCTAGATTAATAAAAATGCTTTTGACCGGCTGTCTGTCTGTCTGTTCTCGCCTACAGGTCACATTTCTCAACCGATCTCTCGTAAGATTTTGTAAACGGATTCAAAAATAGTATAGAATTTCTTTGTAGATTCAGTTTTCGAAATTTTTCAGAATAGTGTAAAAATGGGGATTGAACTATAAAAATATATTTCACCCATTTCGCAAAAATTGTCACAAAACTTTTTTGTTACCCTTATTAGGACGCAACTTTTTTGTCTGAACAACTTTTTTATTTGATAAACTTTTACGAGTGGGGGTGACTCGATCACGAGGTCTACAGCTTACAGAGCCACTGGTATCTATATGACCTGAATTTTTCTTGCTTTTTGATGTATTACATGAACATGCTCCAAAAACGTGTTCCTTCAAACAAATCTTTCTCTATAACAATAGCCTTTAATATAAAGTATCGAAGTACATCGGCTGTAAATCATGTGTGTTATTGCAAACACGCCTGGCATTATCTATCAGCTTTTGTGTAGCTATTTCGCCGAACATGTACCGAATAAACTATTAGATGGGAAAAGCAAAGAAAATTTTGCTTGCTAAATTCCATCTATCATTTTTGCTCATATTGCTGTTGGGTCTTGCGAGGGATTGTCTCATCAAGTCATCACGGATAAAGTATAATAAATTATTAGTTTTGAAAACTAGTAATGAACTTGCGAACCCCATATCTCGACACACCCTAGTCAGATTTGTTCAAACTGATTTTTTTTATTATCTACATCTATACAACTGTCAATTTTCATAAAGCTCACTTCAAAATAACTTAAGTTATCGTTGAACACACATATGTTCATGCTCACATACATACAAACGCCTGATTAATTGACTTGGAGAACTTTGCTCGCTTAGCTCGCTCGTTCAATAATACAAGCTTTTATGGGCAATGCCGTGGTATGTTCAGTTTAAGTTGATACATCTTGTTAGTTATCTACAAAGTGAAAGGGACATACTCATAATAAATTAAACAACGGGCTATACTAGATCACTATAGTTTATTAGAATTAAAAGTAACAGTCAAAGAACAAGAAAAAAAATTGGCGAATTGGCTTTAATCAAGTAGTATTTTTCGCAATGTGAGCCTTTATGATTATTTTAGTCAAAATGCTACATTTCAAACAGCTTTGCCGAGTTACATATGAAAGAGCAAAGTTTGCATGCCACTGACCGCGCGTCACTCACATGCAGTGCAACGTCAGCTAAAATATTTTGTAGTTACGAGTAAATCTATTTTATTGTATTGCTAGCTGTGCCCGCGGGCTTTGCTCCCCGTGGGAATTTTGGGATAAAGAGTACCCTTTGTCCTTCCCCTAGTCTCAAACTATATCCATACCAAATTTCATCCAAATCGGTTCAATAGTAGAAGCGTGAAAAGGTAACAAACAAACAAATAAACAAAATCACTTTCGCATTTATAATATTAGTAGGATAGGATAGGAGTAGTAGGAAGAAGGATTAGTAAGATGAGTAGGATAGGATAATACACCAGGCGCGGATCCAGCCTTCAAAACAGCTTGTGGTCGAGATTCCTATTTGCAGATATTTTACTGACCCGATATTGCTAACCATTCATTAAAATTTATAATTCTTACTTCCTTACTAATATTATACTTACTTCCTTACTAATATTTACATAAAAGTACTAATATCTTAAAAAGCATAGGTATTATAAGGCGTTTTTAGTAAATATTCTACAGTTACGAGTAATTTAACTATTTATGAACTACTGTTGATAGTTTTAAGTGAGAACGTGAAGGTTTTCAACGCACACTTGCGAAAATCGGTTCGAAGCAAAGCTTCACGAAAAGCTTCACGTTCTAATTTTAAACGGTAGTTCATAAAATAGTTTAAAAGGTTATCTAGGGCTTGGTTAAGACAAAGGTTCTGAATGATATCTCCGTTTCTTTTCAAACGGCTTATTTGAAAAGGGACAGTACTGGACCCTGAAAATTAATATATCCCTGAATATTCAGTGTATAACTCGGGCAAGACTAGCGCGACTAGGAGCGTTTCGAATTTTCCTATGTCCCATAAAACATAGAAGAAAAATAACAAATATACGTAACGGAACGGAAACAGCAAAATCACATCAACAGAATACGAGATGTATACGGAACGTCGATCAACGTCGAGTTACACTAAAATAGCGCTATCTGACGTTATTCAATCTCTGCAGCGCGTGTGTGTACTGCGTACTGTGCACTGTGCAGCCGACCGCGTCTGTCATATGCAATGTTGATTTTTTTTCCTTTTTTTAACCTATTTCAGTATCTTTATCCTAGGGCAAAGATAATATAATTACTAACGTAACATATACCCAACGCTGTAGAAACTATTGGAGACGGATAAGCACACAGAGATTACAGTACACACAACTTTATTCAATCTGTGTAGCGCATGTATGTACTGTGCACTGTGCAGCCGACCGCGTCCGTCATGTGCAATGTTGATATTTTTTCCTTTCTTTAACCTATTTCAGTATCTTTATCCTAGGGCAAAGATAATATAATTACTAACGTAACATATACCCAACGCTGTGAAACTATTGGAGACGGGTAAGCACACAGAGATTACAGTACACACAACTTTATTCAATCTGTGTAGCGCATGTATGTACTGTGCACTGTGCAGCCGACCGCGTCCGTCATGTGCAATGTTGATATTTTTTCTTTTCATGAGCATTTGTCAGTATCTTTATTCTAGGGATAGACTGAGCCTAGGTCGAACTGCACTTTATTGTTATTATTTAATAATTGGTCAAGTCAAGTAATTGTCGGGCCACGCACAGGTTCCGTAGCTGGTTCCGTAGCTGTGAATGCTGACTTTGAGTTCATGCCACTAAAAAGTCTAAAAACTCTTTATAGTCTCTGAGTATAACCGCAGACAGACGGACAGACAGACAGACATACCGAAACTATGAGAGTTCCTTGTTTACTACGGAACGCTGAAAACGATTCCACCGCTTTACTAAAAGTTTTCCTTAAAACACTAGAAGAGTTGCCCATAATCACCATGCTGGGCAGGGATTAATACGCTTATTAGAATATGTAGAAAAACCTGTTTTCTTCTCTTTTCCTCTCCTGGGTCTGCTGGAAGAGATTTCTTGAGAAATAAGCAGCACCTATGTACTAAATGTTCTTACTTTGTTTGTTTCTGTTTTTGTATTTTGTGTACTGTTATTTGTAAATAAAATGAATAAATAAATAAAAACAGATTACATAGTCCTCTCCCCTTTTATCAGTAAAATGCCTGTTCTAAATTAACTGCACATCTAACAATCGATTAACAAACAAATTAAAACGCTGCAATTTTGGTTGCCAGCTCAGCAATTTGACAGATTACAGTCAATTAGATGATTTGGCCTAATAAGGCTGAATTCATATTGCAACGACTAGCTGTACTTAACAATGTCAGATAATAAAATAAAATAAAATAAACTATTTTAGTTATAAGATCATGATTATCAACTTTGTTTAGCTTTTTAGTCACCTTCTACGACGTCTACGGGAAGGCTTGGAGTGGTCCAATTCTACTCTGCCGGAAACCACACGGCCAGATATAAGATGTAAAACAAATAAAATGTAAAAAATATATATTTACGAGTATTACTATTTAAATTGAATAAGGCAGACAGGTAATATTTTATAACTTACTTTGGGGCTAGCTCAATTAATGTAATTTGTCCTTTTATTTACTGTTTTTTTTACTCTTTTATTTATTTATATTCCATGAATTATATCCAGAGCTATGCGAAGAATTCCACTGTAGAATCACGAACGTAGCGGAGAATTCTACTAAAATTTAAAAAGCATCTACATATTTTGTATTTATTTGTATTAACACATTTTTTTAAAATTTCTATTGGAGGTCTACTTTTTGTTGTATTTAGTATTTTTCATAAATTTTTTCGGGGTATGTCATTTAATGGAATGAGCATGCTCTTCCGGTATGATTTCACCTTTTTGAAATACGTCTGTAAGCCTTTACGTTGGCAGTCCATGTGTACGCCATAATAGTACAAACAACATAGAGGGACATACCCGTAATGAATCAAACCACAGGCAATACTAGATCACTTTAGTATAATAAAAAATAACAGTAAAAGAAGAAAAACAATTATTGGCGTTTACATACTAATGGGTTTAGCCGCTAGGGCATTTGCATGGGAATGTCGAATTTTTTTTTGGGTTCAAATTGGTATTTTAATGTTATTATGCTATAGGGATCTAGTATGGCTTGTGGTTTGATATTACGGGTATGTCCCTTCCACGTTGTATATGTACTTTTCGGGACACCTAATGTACCTTTTCCCCTATAAAAAGCCATTCCGAAGCAAAGCAAGCGCGTAAATCTAGTATTTTACAGTTTAATATAACATAGGTGTGTTAATAGGACTCTAAAAGGCCGGCAACGCATAGACGGCACCTCCGGTGTTGTATGTGTCCATGGGCAGCGATGACCTTTTACCATCAGGAGGCTCGCTTGCTCGTTTGCCGACTTATAACATAAAAAAAAAAAAAAAAAAAAAACATAGCTCAAAGTTTTAATTAAATACTCGGGTAGTTGGAAACAACTATCAGTTTAATAAATAGCAGCGCTATCGTTTCGGTGTTTGAATAATGTACTGAAATTGGACTTAAGTTTAGACGTTCCTAGTAATGTAAGTTTAGAGTGAATATTGTTATTAAGTTGTTTGGTAGGATAATTAAGTATTCCTTGGAAGGGTAATCAACAGGACGATCTCCGTGGCGTAATGTTCAACACGCTAGTCCGCCAATCCGGAGGTTTTGGGTTCGAACCCTAGCCAGGGTAAGTTGGAAAATGCCCTTTTTCAAGTTGTCCTGTGTTTTGAGTGTTTATGCATGTATGTATTTATTATAAAATTTAATATCGTTGAGTTAGTATGCCTTAACACAAGTTTAAACTTACTTTGGGGCTAGCTCAATCTACTATAATTTTAGTGCATAATTAGGTGAAGATAGAAATATTGTTCATGCGTTTATCAAGTTTAATAATATAGAGGTAAATGTTTTGTAAACATGTATTATAAGTTTTGTGTAATATCGTATTGTCAATGTTATTGTTTTATGCTAATTTGATTTTTAAGCTATCTAACCTGAGTCTCTTGGTGCCAGCTGAAAATCAGCGCTGCGGTCCACACCGCAGTACAAAGCTGAGCTGGCCGCGTCTAGTTTAATCTAGTACATAAGATCTTATCTGCCGAATAAACATTTTCTTTCTTACTTCCTTTCAGTGTGATTTGTCAAAAAAAAAAAGTTTTTTCTTAGTGACCAGCGTGGAAGAAAAGCTATTTGAATCAGACCGTTTGTTTCACGTGCTAGGATTATATAATTCAATGATCACGGGTAAAAATGCATTAAAAACCCGAACTCAAACATTACTCAGTTACTGTATGAAGTAAACTATATAAAAATAATATCCAGTTTTATTTTAAATAAATTTATATAACATACATTTACTATACACATACTATGACTTCACTAAATATTAGGACTATTAATATAAAAAATACTAAAGTAAGCAATATTGTCCCTTCCTAAATTAAATAAGCAATATTTAGTTTTAGCAAACAAAGTCCGGCCATCATGAATAGCAAAATTGGTTTTATTAGGAGACAAACTTATCTCAGTGCAATTTTCTTGACAATACCATTGTATTGTTTCGTTGTCTATTTTGCAGAGATGAAAACTGAAAGAAGATAGAGCATTGGATTCATCATAAAATATATGTCTTAAAAAAAATTGCTCCTATTTATTTTATAATACAATAACATAATCTTTAATTTAAATACTAAATGATCCACAATTTATTACCTTTGATTGCTCTATGATCCTATATTATTGTTTTAGCCAGTAGCTTTTTATTTGTTATTTTACTTTCACTTTAATATACAATGTTGAAAAGACATACCCGTAATAAATCAAACCACGGGCTATACTAGATCACTATAGTATAATTACATTAAAATAACGGTCAAAAACTTAAAAAAAAAGAAATCAATATTCCAATACAAAATGCCCGGCCGGCTGTACGTACACTGTGTGTATCATTTTGTATGGAAATGCCGAACTCTTTTGTTTGTTTATTGTATGTAATTTTAATTCCATTATTACTATAAAGATTGTGCATATGTTATTTACACGTTTTATATCAACCTAATATTAAAAAGGCGAAAATTTGTGAGTGTGTGTGTATGATTGTTACTTCTTCACGCGCGATAAAATTTGGTATGCTGAAGCTGACACCCTGGACAAAGATAATATAATTACTAACGTAACAGATACCCAACGCCATAGAAACTTTTGGACCGGCCTTAAGTAGGCAAATTGAGTAGGCGTTTCTAGTTCCAGCAACTCGCAGAGATGGCAGCACACAAGACTAGCCAAAGCCGCGAAAGCATATAGTAAGTGTTTAAGAGTTCGTCACTAGATGGCGTTAGCGAGAAAACAAATGTTCAGGCATAAGATCCTGAGTATCTATGATAATACACTTTTGGCCATTGTTAATGCTGTCCTACGTACGTAACCCGTAATCGCGCCATACCTACAAGGGGTAGGCAGCCGCGCGCGCCGCACGAGGGGTATTAAAATTAACAGATTCGGATGCAGGACAGCGACGCGTCGATCATTTATGTTATAAAATATCTAATTTAAAAACGTGTTTGAAGTAAGTGCCATTTATGAAACGCAGAGTCACAATAACGAATGTTTTTTCCATACAAAAATCCGTGCGTTTAGTGACTTCGCATTTCAAAAAATGACACCACTAACCATTCATATATAACTTCAGAAATATCTAGGTAGGTAAGTAAGCATTTCTCATTTCTTTCATGCACATTATGATAATTAATGAATCGTACTACGTAAAAAATTGCAAAATTATATTAAGTACCTACCTACCTTCTTACAAAAAAAGAACCTCTTGCAATGTGATAGGTATGTAGGTACTCATAAGAAATCTGAATACGTATAACAAATTTATTTACCAGGCGGTTTATCTCTTTTTTGTCGGGGAAAGTGAAAAAGAGTATGGAAATCTAATAGGTAGGTACTTAGTACTACTTATATATCGAGATCAGCTTCACTTGATTTGAATTATTTTTAGTTCGATGCATGTAATCTTCAAAGAACTGTGCTGTGTGCAGCCAATGGAAATGTCGTTTTTACTCATCATCGTTTTTATCATCGTTATATAAATAAAAATAAAAATGGAGACCTTTGCTCATCAGTGGGACAGTAGGTACCTAAGGTTAATTTAAAATATGATATATATATACATACAAATACATATATACTAGTGATCTAGTATAGCCTGTGGTTCGATTTATTACGGGTAGGTACGTTACGTCCCTTTCACGTTGTAGCACACAATACAACTAAAATTATACCTATCTACTTTTTTTTAATTTATTCCCCATATTTCCGTATCATA
Organism: Acrobasis consociella; assembly: GCA_963555685.1. Classification (NCBI taxonomy): domain Eukaryota; kingdom Metazoa; phylum Arthropoda; class Insecta; order Lepidoptera; family Pyralidae; genus Acrobasis; species Acrobasis consociella. Next base: position 9,084,051 of record OY743127.1, read on the forward strand.
TTCAAAGTTCTTTGGAATTTGATAAAGTTCGATAGGTACGTAGTCACGTAGTCGTACGATGCCACTGACTTACTCAGGTGTGTGAATGTGTTCGCCGCCGGTCGTTCCGGGCGCGACCTCGCGGCACTACTTAAACCAAACTTCTGCTTTAGGTAGGTACACGGGTAGGTACTTAGTATTTCGGATAAGTAGTTAGGTATTACAATATAAACCATATTTCGATGTTTTTATGACATGCATGGTAAGATACTAAGTAGGTAGGTACCTTAAGTTCGTACGGCGTGTGCCTTTTTCAATGATATCTTATCTTATCTTATACCTTTAAACGAGCAATTCTTGTATGTAAGTATACATATATATATATATGTATATTTATTTATAAATTTCTGTGATCTCGAAAACGGCTCTAACTATATATGTATATGGGGGTTTTCGGGGGTAAACAATCGATCTAGATTAGTTTTATGTTTGGGAAAACGCGTGTTTTCGAGTTTTCATGCATTTTTCTTTCCACGCAGAATATGGTCGCTAATTTCGTCGCGCCGCGACCGCCTTGATTTAGCTCAGCGGTTAAGGATAGCGACCGCTAGAAAGAGTGTTACGGGTTCGAATCCCACTCGGTGACTTACTTTTGTTTTTTTTTTATGTTTAAGTTTACATTTTCTTTTTTTTGCATTGTATTTAGACAAGTTTAAAAAAAAATGTTAATGTTTGAGATGTAACCGAGCAAAGCTCGGTCGCCTAGGTACTTTGTTCTAGAAACAAAATGCAGCGCAAAATGATACGAATACGATTTTGTTTGTACACAGTTTACGTAGTATATTTTACTCTGAGGTACATTATTACAAGAAATTATAATAGGTAGGTATCATTTGTATAATCTATTCTTACGGACGAGTTAGTACCTACGCTTTATAGTAAAGACGGTGCTGCCATCAATATAATCCCACATAAAACCTTAAAGCACACAAAGTGGCATCTAGTGACATAATTAAAAACCAAAAATTGTGCTTTTAGACAAATATTTCTGAATTTCGTGAAATAGACAAAGAAAGTGCTTTAAAAATATTTATTGCAGCTCATAAAAATCATATTTAATAAGTTAGAGTATTACTTTGTTCAAATAATGGTAATAAAAGATTTTAATGTTTTTCGTGGTTTTAATCGATACCTACTGCGCCATCTAGTGAGGACGGAAGGGTAATAATTACGTTTATATGGCGATGGGTAGGCGTGCCCTGGATTAACACATAGACTGCTTTATATATACATATACCTTTATATAAATACACTGCGAGGCGCAGCTAGTTGTTGATAAAAGATCTAACAAAATAAGGAAAAATTCAGTCCATGATGCTAAACAACTTACGCCAAGGAACGTGTATGGAAATACGAAAAAATATTTTTGGCATTAGTTAATCTGAGTTTGTATGGACAGCCAAAAAATATTTTTCATATTTCAACGTTGTGTTCCTTGGGGACTGAATTCACCCTTAAAATAGTTTCAGTATATTTTGTTAAACTTTATACATGATGGATCTTATCTTCCGAGTGATTTTAGTCTTTGTCCAATATATAGGTGCTTTATTCTCTCGATTACTTAGATCTATTGGAGACCTTACTCAATGAGATTATCTGTTTCAACAAATCTCAATACATCTGAAGGACGAACTTAGGATAGGATTAACAATCGGCCAAGAGGGCAGAACATTCATTATTTGATACCTCTCAAACGCAGTTTAATTTCATTTTCTGGCTATTTTAGCAATAAAAGGTTTCGTTGATTAATAGTTTTCAATCCCTTGAGATGAAATGTCACTCAGTTACTTTAGGAAAATCTTAAGCCATCTTTCAGGGTTTCTACATGAAAAATATACTTAGTATAATAATTTTGGAATAATAAACTACACGGATTAGCTCGTTTAAGTGGCATTGAGCGGGACATATAGCGCGACGAACCGATGGCCGATGGGGCAAAAAGTTTCTCAAATGGCGACCGCGTACTGGCAAGCGAAGCGTAGGGCACCCGCCTGCAAGGTGGTCAGATTACCTGACTAGGGTCGCTGGAAAGCGCTGGATGCAGGCCGCTTTTGATCTTTCGTTTTGGAAATCTTTGGGTGAGGCCTATGTCCAGCAGTGGACGTTATGCGGCTGAAATGATGATGATGATGAACTTAAACTTGGCTGGATGGTTGGTAATGACACTGAACGCTGGATATCTGGATCTAAAGAACGAGTGTAGATAGCGAGCGCTGCATTTGTAGCAAATGCGAGGCGGTGGCGTCAAGTTTTTTCCTAGAAACTGATTTTTGTTTAGTATAAACGAAGTTATTATAAAGAAGATGAAATAGAAAGACTTTGGCTTGGCGGTGGTAATGACACTGACTGCTAGATATCCGGATATAATGGAACAAGTCCAGCTGGCGGTATTTCTGGATACAGTACATCGATGTTTTGACTTTGGACGTTTGCTGCAGTCCTTTGCAGCTAATGTGAGGTGGTGAGGTCACGGTTTATTCTAGAAACTGTTGTTTTTAAATACAACGAGGAAGGAACATACCCGTAATAAATCGGACCACGGGTTATAATAGACCACTATCATCATATTTATCATCATTTCAGCAGGATAACGCCCACTTCTGGACATAAGCCTCACCCAAAAATTTCCAAAAGACCACTAAAGAATAATGAAAGTAAAATAGCAGTTAAAACTATTAGAAAAAAAAAACAATATTTCCATGTGCAGCCGCACATGCAATTTACATGAGGATGTCGAATTTTTGATTTGTTTTTTGACTGTTATTTTATTATCATTATAATATAGTAATCTAGTATAGTTCGTGGTTCGACTTATAACGGGTATTTCCCTTCCACGTTGTATAAATGAAGTCTTAATAAAGAAGATGCAATAAATAACCTTCACTTGGCTGGTAATGACACTGGCCGCTGGATATCCGGATCTAATGGAACGAGTCCAGCTGGCGAGCGCAGCGTTTGCAGCAGATGTGGGGCTGTGACGTCATGTTTTATTCAGAAAGCTGGTGAATTTATAATGTAACCTTAAACGCACTCTCTCATCTTGGCTTGTTCGCGGTTTCGTCCTTAGACGTAAGTCAGACCTAGAATTTTTTTCTGTAAAAAGACCACTGCACCATATACTGTTTAAATGTATTTGTAGCATGTGCAAGGCGGTTTATTCTAGAAACTGATTTTAAAAAAATATAAGTGAAGTCTTTATAGAGAAGATGCATTAAATAACCTTCACTGAGCTGGCAATGACACTGACCCGCTGGATATCCGGATCTAATGGAACGAGTCCAGCTGGCGAGCGCAGCGTTTGCAGCATCATACGTCATATTTTATTCAGAAAGCTGGTGAATTTATAATGTAACCTTAAACGGTACTCTCTCATGTGCCAACATGAGAGAGTACCGTTTGTTCCCGGTTTCGTCCTTAGACGTAAGCCAGACCGAGATTTTTTTTTTGTAAAAATACCGCTACACCATATACTGTATAGTTGTATTTGTAGCAGATGCAATGCGGTGACGTCATGGTTTATTTTAGAAACAGTTTTTTAATATAAATGAAGTCTTTATAAAGAAGATGCAATAAATAACCCTCACTTGGCTGGTAACGACACTGACCGCTAGATATCCGGATATTATGGAACGAGTCCAGCTGGCGGTATTTCTAAATACAGTTCTGTAAAAATATAATGTTTACAAAATCACTCACCAATTGATCATCTAATCATGTTTTGTTTTCTATAATTATTGCTAAATTCTTTTTCAAAAGTATGTATTCCATCACATTTTAATTAAAAGTAATTATAATTTTTAGATATAATCTCTTACAAATAGGTTGGTTCTGTTCATTGTTTGTTTACAGTAGTTTATTTTAACTGAATGACTTAAGATGATTGACATTGACAGATAGTTAATGTCATGGGCATTCCCAGTTTAACAAATAATTCAATATTATGTTGATTATTTAAAATCATTCATTTTATTAATAAGAATCCAGAATTAACTAATAAACTCTTTTAAACATTTTTAGGGTTCCGTAGTAAACAAGAAACCCTTATAGTTTCGCCATGTCTATCTGTCTGTCTGTCTATCTGTCCACGGTCCTACAGAGAAACTATAAGTATTATAAAGCTGTAATTTGGCATGGATATGTATAATAATTATGGCAAAAAGTCGTAAAATAAAAAATGGAAAATAAAATTATTTCAGTGTTGCTGCCATACAAGTAAAGACTTAGTCAATATTTTTTTTCTCGACAATCACATTGAGTGGGTATCGTTGAATAGGTCTTTCAAAAATATTGTTAGCTTGTGAACACCATTTTTCGATTTAGGGATCCATTCCTGAAATATTTGGGTTTAAAGTTCAAATTTTTGTTCGAGTCAAGTGTCCCTCCCCTCTATCTGCTAAACGGTTATATATGGCCACGTAAAAAAATCACAATTATAGTATATATAATGTAGTTTGAAGGAAAACTATCAGAGCCAAGTAGAGTATACAAATTAAAAAGTTATAGGCGATCAACTTATAAAATGTACTTGAAAAACGACATTTTCATACAAATTTAATAGATATTAGTTTTTAGACGTTTTTAGTGGCAAGAACTCAAAGTTGGCATTCGCAACTAAGGAAACCTACACTGCGCGTGGCCCGACACGCACTTGGCCCATTATTATTTTTCTATTACGTCTGATTTTCTAGAACCTTCGATAATAGACGAAAGTTGATTATTGGGTAGATTTCAGGTATAACAAAATTGATATTTATATCAATCTACCTATCTATACCTACCTACCTATCAATCTACCTCGATCTACAACCTTGTGGATGTAAATTGAAAAAACCTCAGTGATCGTTCATTTATAATTGTGGCTCGCTTCGGCTACGAACCTAAATAATTTGTCTGACACTGACAACTCAGCCGTACAAGACGGCTGAGTTGTCAGTCAGTTATTTTTTTATCTTGTTAAAAAAATTTTTTTTCCTAATTTTATTGTGTACGAGTAAGTTGGCTGTATTTTGTGTGTGTATTCCTAAAAAGGGGGTTTTGAAAATACAAATTATGTTTTATAAACAAATTTGAAATTTTACTGGTTTAATGATTGGTCATAATTTTTAAATATACTTTTGTTGTATGCGATAATTCGTTTATAACCTAAACGAAATCGTCGTAATGATTTAGCTGGGATAAAGATTAATTGTATTTTCCTATCTTAGTACTTGTACCTAATGACATGGCACAAAAATCTTTTGTCCTTGATTTATATTTATTTAATACCAATTAACATTGAACATGTTATGTATGTATGTTTTCGACATGACTGTAATTAGAATGAATCGGATTTCTGTTGTATTTTTCATATTCTAGTAATTTTAGTCTAAATGTTATGTTGTCCGATTTCTAGCTATTACATAATCGATTTTTTTAATGTGTTTAATTTCATTCACGTATTAAGCTGGCAATCATACCTAAGCGGTTAACTTTTAACGGTAACCGTATTTTTTTTTAATGAAATGAGTCAAGTGATGATTTGTCGGTTGGCTGCGTGAATGACATTTCAAATGGTACTAACTAGATTTATTTTATTTTATTAATTTAGCTTTTTATAATTTGCTCCAAGATTTTCTTAAGATCGATATTAAACTATAAAATTATGTCTTTGTGTCCCGAGGCTCTATCTGTCCCGTCCGAAAAAGACGTGATGATTTAATTTTGTAAATAACAGCAAATAGATATTTTTTTTTCTTTCTTTCATTTAACAATAATTTAATTATTATTGTACTTGTAATATTATTGACTCCTGTCAGTTTTTATTTAAAAATTAAATTTATTTTTGTTTGTAAAAGATCGCCGACCTTAGGGACTTTGTAATTATTTGTCGATCGGTGGTCCGCTGAGACGTCCAATATTTAAGTTTAACTACAGTGGACGCTTATGGGCATTTTCCAGAAACTACGTTACCCCTGGTGAAGAACTACGTTACCCCTTGTGAAAAACTACGTTACCCCTGGTGAAGAACTACGTTACCCCTTGTGAAAAACTACGTTACCCCTGGTGAAGAACTACGTTACGCCTGGAAATCTACACTACAGTGCAATTAAAGTTTGCTGCGGTGAACTTGCAACCAAGCGTGACTTCGAGTCGAGCTATGAACCGGCCGCCATTTTGTATTGTTCCGAGTGCCTGACGTTATCCTTCAACTAGATAAGTTCCGCACCGGGACCCACTGACCACCGTTCTTTTTATTTTTATTTGTAAACGCAACATCTGTACAGGACTACCTATATTTTCGCTGGACCCGCGTCTGTCCCTAGATTAGAAGTTTTTGTGTGTTTATTGTTTTATTGAAGAAAGGACAATATAGTTGTTTAAATTATTCCGTTTTGATTTTATTGTCCCTTCCCATAGATTTTTGTTTTTGCTTGGGTTTATCCCGTAGCAGTACATCGATGTTTTGACTTTGGACGTTTGCAGTAGTCCTTTGAAACATATCTGAGGCGATCAGGTCACGGTTTATTCTAGAAAAGGATTTAAAAAGTATATAAAATGAAGTATTTATTAAGAAGATGCAATAAATAACCTTCATTTGGCTGGTAATGACACTGACCGCTGGATATCCGGATCTAATGGAACTAGTCCAGCTGGCGAGCGCAGCGTTTGCAGCAGATGTGGGGCTGTGACGTCATGTTTTATTCAGAAAGCTGGTGAATTTATAATGTAACCTTAAACGGCACTCTCTCATCTTGGCTTATTCCCGGTTTCGCCCTTAGACGTAAGCCAGACCTAGATTTTTCTGTGTAAAAAGATCACGGCACTATAGACGAGTGCTACAAATAATACTTTAACTGACACAAGTTTATTTGCCAGGCAAATTAAAAAAAACCTTAAAGTTTTAAGACAGAAAAATGACAAAAACCCCGATTTTAAAGCGTTAACCCCAATAACTTTTAAACAGCGGAACCGATTTTCATTAAACATAGTTAAAAACCACTGCAAGGGAATTTAATTTTACGTAAAAGAAAATTGCGTCGAAATTGGTCCATCCGTTTGAGCGATGCCACAGAAAGACAGACAAACCAGTAGACAGACGTTAGCGTCAAACTAATAACCCTCTTTTTGTCAGGGGTTTATAAATAATGATAAAACGAAATATAAAAAAGAAAAAACTTGAGAGGTGGCAAGGGACACCCGGATGGAACGAAGTTTTTTTCGATAAATTAGGAGAGAGAGAAAGACAGACAAAGTAACACGCGCACGCCGCACGGCTTACAACTATAGCAAAAAGTGTCGTTACAACTTTTGGTCTTAATTTTTTCCGTCTAGCCTCCTTTTGCAACACGCGATAAGGAACTACGTCCAAAAAATGACATGACTTTTAAATACTTTACTTTTTCCCGGGCTAGTTCGACGAGAAGTCCGTTTTCGACAAAGAATAAAGTAAAACAGCTAAGACAGAAGTAATTGGAAACAAAAAGGGGAGGCTTTTGCCCAACTATGGGACAAATATGGCTAAAAAATGCCTTTTGAATAGGTATATTTTTTATTATTTTATCAGTCAGATGGCTGTAACACTTTACTCTGTATCAGTACGAGTACTATCACAATCTTTAAATATTTTCAATCATTTATGATTTTAAAAAAGGGGTGGAGGGGGGAAGGGCTCAAATACCGAAACATGTAGAGACTTGAACTTCAAAAAAGAAATACGGAATTTTTAAAAGTATTACCTATATATTTATTTACCTATTCATTTTTGATACTTTGTTAAGTTTGCAGCCTGAGGATAGTTTGTATGCGAGGTAAACGTTAGGCTATAAAAGTAGACAGGTACTAAAACTAAAGCCTTCCTGTCAGCGGTCCTGAGAGGCAATTTTAAACTAATTTCTCTACAAGATTGCTGTGCCTCGAATATACATCGTAACCGTAACCATCTCGAACCGTCCAATTACTTGGACAATGTAACGCGATATTAACCCGGTATATTCTCGAAATGTTAGGGTAGTCTTGCATTTGTGTTAGTGGTTCATAAGTAGAGAGAGAAATTTTAGATACTGTTTTTTGACAAATAGGTCCCATAGTTGGGCATAAGCCTCCCCTTTGTTTCTGAACTGCAGACATTCTAAAAAAAGTAGAGGTAATAAGCGGCCAAGTGCGAGTCGGACTCGCCCATGGAGGGTTCCGTAGTAGCAAATAACATAATATAAAAGTCTTGTAGTATGTTTTTTTTTTAATTTTTATATTTGAGTTGATTGAATGAAAGGCAAATTGCCGTTTATGATTTATGACGTATGAAAAAAAAACTACTTACTAGATCTCGTTCAAACCAATTTTCGCTAGTAGTTTTTATAGTAATGAACATCATGTATTTTTTTTAGTTTTATAGTTCCCTTATTTTAGAAGTTACGGGGAGGGGGGGGAACACACTTTTTTCCACTTTGGAAGTGTCTCCCGCGCAAAGTATTCGGTTTAGAAAAAAATGATATTAGAAACCTCAATATCATTTTTGAAGACCTATCCATAAATACCCCACACGTATGGGTTTGATGAAAAATAAATTTTTGAGTTTCAGTTCTAAGTATGGGGAACCCTCAAAATTTATTTATTTTTTTCTATTTTTGTGTCAAAACCTTACTGCAGTTCACATAATACATATACTTACCAAGTTTCAACAGTATAGGTCTTATTGTTTCGGAAAAAAGTGGACGTGACCTGTGACATACGGACGGACAGACAGACATGACGAATCTATAAGGGTTCCGTTTTTGCCATTTGGCTACGGAACCCTAAAAAGTACCCGTAACCGAAGGGCATTTATGAAGAGATTGATGAGTGTAGATGAAGTGAAAGAGGTTTGTCAGGATCTTAGAAAGTGGAGGTCCATATTCTCTGCCTGTCCCCGTGGGAAACAGGTGTGATATTATGTATGTATTCCCAAGTAGATACTTACATATTTTCTGACAAGAAAGAGGGGTGTTATACTTTGACGCCATTATTTGTCTTTCTGTGGCATCGTAGCTCTTAAACGGATGGATTGATGGGAAAGAAAGTTTTATCTAGTGGTTCTTAGCTATATTTGATGGAATTCGATTCAGCGGTTCAAAAGTTATGGTGGTTGTCGCTTGAAAGTCCTTTTTATTTTAATCTAAGGCATCTAACTAGGTTTCAAATGCAAAATATGAACTTGAAAGAAAATATAAGGATGTAATAGGTTCCCATACTGATGTTCAAAAATAATATATTGACTATATTCTCCTTCAAGTCCATACTTTGACCGCATAGACCAGTTATATGCCTAATTATGTGCGATTCTTTGAAGTTACAAAATTTTACCGAAATTTGACACGCACGTCTTTTTCAAATAAAAGCTGGACTGCGTTTGTATGGAAAACTCTGATTCTGTCTAGGGTAAGAGAACTCTGAAGATCGTAAAAAATGAGACAATATTTCTCTGGACTCACGACTAGGCTCTCTGTACTCACTCACACAAATGAATAGTAGTGCTTACGCTCGAGATTAGTAGTTTTGAAGAGGTACAGGATGGAATAGTTACAGACTCCATTAATTTTTAAGACTGGGAGTTCCGTACCCTTTAAGTTATACTATGTCCGTGATTGTGGTGCCAGTATGTTAGGCATGGACCATTTTCCTTTCTGTATTTGTTTGAATAAGTTTTTACTAGTTAAGTACTATAATCTTTGTGTTATATATGTAAAGTTTTATTGTTGTATTGCAGTTGTTAAAACGATCTATTTTGTTTTGTACTAGGTAGTTCTTCTTGTTTTTGACCTCCGTGGTGTAGTGGTTACCATCACATGCTAGTCCGCCACCCAGAGGTTTCGAGTTCGATCCGCGGTCAAGGCAAGTTGGAAAATGGCCTTTTTCAAATTGTTCTGGGTCTTGGATATTTAGCTTTATATGTATTTGTTATAAAATATGGTATCGTTTAGTTTGTATCCCATAGCACAAGACTAGAACTTACTTTGGGGCTAGCTCAATCGGTGTAATTTGTCCCTATATACATTTATTTATTGATTTATTTTATTCTTTTCGTGTCGATTGACTCAAATTACACTATATCATGCATTTCAAATATTAGTATGAAGAAGAGTGTGTGAATTATGAGAACTTACCTATATAAATACCAGCTGTACCCGTAGGCTTCGCTCCCCGTGGGAATTTCGTGATAAAAACTATCCTATCCTTCCCTGGGTATCAAACTATATCCATGTCAAATTTCATTTAAAAAGGTTCAGTGGTTGAAGCGTGAAGTGGTAACAAACAAACAAACAATTGTTCAAACCACTTTCGCATTTATAATATTAGTAGGATTCTGAAATGCATAATGTTTTGTAACATGTTTATGAATGGTGACCACACTATTGCATACAGAACGTTTGCAGATCTAAATAGGGCTGTAGCAGCTAATGTGTCGCCATAATGCAAAATGGCCGCTCATAGCTCGGGAATAGCTTAATTTGGTCGCTTGGAGAATACACAGGCACGTGATGTTATCATCCTTCGCTTGCCTACCCATCGCAATATAAACATAACTATTTCTCTTCCTTGTCACTAGATGGCGTTTTATAGTATTAATCAAAACATTAAAATCTTTTATTTCTATTATTTAAATAAAGGATTACTCTAATTAATGAAATGTGACGTATATGAAATGTAATAAATATTTTTAAAGCATATTCAACACTTCCTTTGTCACTTTTTGCTAGTTATGTGTGCTGCCATCTCTGTGTGCATACCCGCATCTCCCTGCTTAAGCGAGAAAGAGAGTTAATGGAGAAGAGAAACTATTGGAGGGACTTACGCAGGGGCTTAAGGCCCTCCAATAGTTTCTCTGGCGTTGGGTATCTGTTACTTTAGTAATTATTGGAACGAAGTTATCCTTATCGCGCGTTGCAAAAGGAGGCTAGATGGAAAAAATTAAGACCAAAAGTTACTGTTGTAACGACACTTTTTGCTATAGAAGTAGTTGTAGCCGTGCGGCGTGAGCGTGTTTCTCTGTCTGTCTCTCTCTCTCCTAAATAATCGAAAGGAACTTCGTTCCACCCGGGTGTCGCTTGACACCTCTCAAGTTTTTATTATCTTTGTCTTTATCTACATTAAATTTTCCTGGGGGAAAGTTTTAATATGATGCATAATACAATATCTTTTTATATATTTTGGTTGCTTATATAATGTAAACGTTTTCCTTATTTTGTTAGTTCCATACAATAGACTGATAGTGTCACTTATAAATATGGCATAAGAAGAAATTTTCTTTACTTAAGCTTTAAATACCAAAGTTTTACTTTTAAACTTCACTTTACGAACAAGCTTTTATTGTTTTCAACTTTAGTTGGTATTATATTTATGCGCCCATCTTCGGAATGGACGCGACAGAAATGACCAATCTCATTTTCATTTAGTACCTATATCAATTAGTTATAATGTTTTGTGTTTACCGATTAATAGAAGACGCCGATGCAGGCCGCTCTAGATCGGTCATTTTGAAAATCTTTGGGAGAGGTCTATGTCCAGCAGTGGACTTTATGCGGCTGAAATGATGATGATGATGATGAGAAGACGCCTAGACAATTTTTTTTTTATTTGTTTGAAATACTTGTCGGGCAGTCCCATTGAAATTTATCAAAATGGTTTGGTAATATACTAAACCAATTTTACTCCCATATCAGCAATTTTGGTGTGTGTCTATGTATTTACATATGTATGCAAACTGTCCACTGAATCGGTTGACCGGCTAATGTGACAAATTGGACAATGGCCGTTCATAACTCGGTAACTGGATAACAGCTCAGTTTGATGGCCTGGGGAATCCACAAGGACTGTTAATGGACTTAGAAATTAATGGTCTTTAGTGATAAAGCTAATCTAGTGCTTTATTACTAAATACAATTGTATTAGTGACTTTGTATACATTGATATCACTTATCAAAAATAAACTTAGACTAAATAAATAATATAAAGGGACAAATAACACTGATCGAGTCAGTCTCAAAGTAAGTTCGAGACTTGTGTAAAGGGATACTAACTTAACGATACTATATTTTATAATAAATACATATATAGATAACATCCAAGACCCAGGACAATTTAAAAAAGGCCATTTTCCAACTTGCCGGGGATCGAACCTGGAACCTCTGGCGGAGGAGCATGGTGACAACTAGGCCAAGGAGGTCGTAGACAACCTACCTGAATGATTTTTTGTCGTATGTCACGTAAGTAATTCATCTGTAAGGTAAATTATAAAATTTTATAGATAGTTTAACGTAGCCTGTATCTGTTTAATTTCGCTATAAAACTGTATATACAGTAAACTCAACTTAAATATTAACATCAAAGACATACATACCTACATTGAGGCGTAGGAAAATTTAACAAAGTTGTATAATTTTACCACTTAATAAAACATTTAGTACTGAAACTTATTCTATTCTTATTATATAATAAGAAGAATAATAACAATAAGCTTCAGTTTTTCGTAATTTCTCAAAATGGCGACAATATGGGGGTTGAAAACTTTAAAAAATATATTTCAGTCATTTAACAAAAATACCATAAAACTTTTTTGTTACCCATAATAAAACGCAATTTCTTTGGCTGACCAACCTGTTTAGCCGATAAAACGGGTGGAGTAGTTTCACGAGGTCTACAGCTCATAGAGCTACTAGTTTATAATTACACCACATAATAAAGGTTGACAGGGAGAGAATGCTTTAGCATTAAGTCCACCTATTGTAGCTTTTGGATCAATAAAGTTTTTGAATAAACAAATAAACAATACCAATACAACTGACGCTTCGTAGTTTATTAATTGGCCAAACACAAGTACCCCAGAGTAATCCGCAAGCCTCGCTCTCAAGCAATTTAGCTGAAAAATGCCGGCACTCAGTCAGGTGCGCCATACATCACTGTGTACGTACGTATTTTACGTGTTATCTATGTACCCTACCCACATAGGGGCGGCCTTAGCTTCATTTTTAGGCGGTGCGAGATCTATAGGTAGCGCCCCTATCCTACTAACAAAAAGAGCTCTTTTTAAGGCCTTAGCTTAATTTTTAAGTGGGGCGAGATCTTGAAGTGGCGCCCCTATACTCCTAATAAAAAAGAGCTCTTTCTTTGCAGTAACATGATGATTAGATAAGGTTACGTGACATAAATAAGGTTTTATCTGTAACTTTTTTAAGTGTAAATGAACCATAAAATAAAATAAATAATTTTTCTAAACTAAAAACACACTACACCCACAAACTACAACCGACTGGGAAGAAAAATAATTTTCTAAATCAGTCCAGGCGATTTGCGAGGTGGCAAACATAAAAAAAGACCGTGACAAATTGATAATCTTCTCCTTTTTTTGAAGTCGGTTAAAAACTACATAATTATTTCAATATTTATGTCCTTTTTGTCCGACTTCCTACTACTTTATATTCTTTTTTTGTTTGAACTTTCGGGGTCCCATACAAATTTTATCAAAATCAAAAGGTAGTTTTGAAATTATTTGTATGTATTTTCCTTCCTTAATTTCTCTTTGTTGACCCAGACAATATTAAAAATTATCTTTGGAGAGATCCAAATAAAAAACCAATTTAACGGATTATTTAGCTGCATCTGCTATCACCAAATTCAAGCTGTGACAGTCACATGGGTTAATAAACGCTCGAGGATATTGGTTCAAAATTTAGCGCCCCACATAATAGGGCGGTATGCCCTAGGGCCGCCGCTGCCTACATGTATAATTCTACTGTTATGTACTAATACAAATATAATGGCGGACTAAAAGCCTTAGGTCTTATCCACCAGTCAACCAAACGGTAGATGTGTAAAATAACATGGGTTATGCAAATCTTGAATAAGTATATAGTGAAAAAAGACAATAAGTAAAAACAGTAAACTAGATACCTACGAATAATACACACTATAAAGTATATGCTAAAATAAACAATACCTATATATACTACATAAATACACTATCTGTATTACAAAATTCAAGCTATGACAGCCACATAGGTTAACAACGTTTGAGGATATTGGTTCAAAATTCGGCGCCTCACATTATATGGTGCCATATTACGTGGGGCGCCAAATTTATGGTCGCACCGCTCGAACCGCTCGCACCGCCCTAGGGCCGCCACTGCCTACATGTATAATTCTACTGCTACGTTTGGTTTTTCTCTAAGTGATTTAATCAGAAATGTGGAGATTCGTGGAACCCAGTACAGGCAGTTTAAAAACTACTTTAAACAAATTAGTGAAGTAAGTACTTAATATATTATAATAGTAATTATAATCTCTTCCATGCTGGTCTGGGAGAAAAAAAAAACTTGTATCAGCGTCTTCTCTTCCCGCGCAGATCGTAAAAGCCGATCAAGGGAATGGGCGAAAATGCGAATCATGTTAACAGGCGATGCGGCTAGCAACCCATCACTGTATTGATTGCTTTTCCATCTTCTCGGCCCACCATGACACTAAAAGTGGCTTTTGGATCTTGCGGCCCTGGGCTCTGCATAGAGCCGCAAGACCCAAAATGCTCTGTCTGCCCCATTAGGGATAAAGACGTGATAGTATGTATGTTTGTATGTAAGTTATTATAATGAAGGTATAGTGTTAATTTTAAAAAAACCATACAAACGCTAGAAGGTAAAATATAAAAGGGAAGAATAATAACTTTAAGATCTTTATTACCTACATTTTATGTAAATAAATAAAATGATTGTGCTTCGGAAGGCAAATGTAACGTATTACTATAAGCGTTGGTACCATCTGTAATCATTGTATGGCAGTTATCAAGCTATATCAGATGCCTGAAAAATCTGACACCAGTGTTGGCCACTAAAACACACGAAAACAAAAATAAGCAAATTCTGATACCCGAGTAACAGTTGCATTTAAAAACTTCAAAACAACCGTTTAATTCAATTCCAGTGCAGACGAAACAATTCCTCACTTCTTTATATTAAATTCATGTTTCAGTAATACTTTTTGGACGTCGCAGAATGCAAGCGCTATGCAAATTGAGCTCGCCAAATCCGGGTTGTTTGAAAGCTTTGGAACTTTTCACATTTATTTATTTGAGAAGAATTGCTTAGTTTATTCGCTACATTTTAATTTGATTCTTCTATGCTGGTCTGAGAGAAAAGAAAAATCTTGAATATACTACCTCCTTTTTAGGGTTCCGTAGTAAACAAGGAACCCTTATAGTTTTGCCATGTCTGTCTGTCTGTCTGTCCACGGTCCTACAGAGAAACTATAAGTACTAGAAAGCTGTAATTGGGCATGGTTATGTATATTAATTATGGCGAAAAAGTCGTAAAATAAAATATGGAAAAAAAATTTTTTCAGTGTAGCTGCCATACAAGTAAAGACGTAGTCAATATTTTTTTTCTCGACAAACACATTGAGTGAGGTATCGTTGAATAGATCTTTCAAAAATATTGTTAGCTTGTGAACACAATTTTTCGATTTAGGGATCCGTTTCTAAAATATATGGGTTTAAAGTTCAAATTTTTGTTCGAGTCAAGTGTCTCCCCCCTCTATCTGCTAAACGGTTATATATAGCCACGTGAAAAAAATCACGATTATAGCATATATAATGTAGTTTGAAGGAAAACTATCAGAGCCAAGAAGGGTATACAAATGAAAAAGTTATAGGCGATCAACTTATAAAATGTACTTGAAAAAAGACATTTTCATACAAATTCAATAGATTAGTTTTTAGACGTTTTTAGTGGCAAGAACTCAAAGTTGGCATTCGCAACTACGGAACCCTACACTGCGTGTAGCCCGATACGCACTTGCCCAATTATTCCCCGTACAGATCATAAAAGTCTATCATCCGTAAGAGCTGATGTTTATAGTATTACGGAACTTACCGCGATTAATATCGTTTTTTGGCCAGATATTTCGACGACCCTTCTACCGTAATGGTTGCTGGCCATTGTCCGCGAAACTCTTAAATAATATACTGACGTTAATATGCTATGCGGCAAGCAACCTATCACTATTTTAATTACTTCATCACCGTCTCGTTCACCATCGTGCCAAAAGTGGCTTTGAAGTCCTGTAGTCCTGTGCTTTGTTTGCTGAGAGCTGCAAGACAAAAAATGCTGGGATCGAAGTCCAGTTTAAATTTTAAAGATAGTAATAAATTTGCCAAACATGTGTTACAAGATTTTGTCATACTAAAAGAGATCTTACGCCTTGCTTGACATTCGAGAACCATTTTGCCCCATCGGCCATCAGTTCTGGCCATCGGTCTGGCGACATAACCAAGGTCGCTGGAAGGCGCTGGATGCAAGCCGCTCTAGATCGGTTATTTTGGAAATCCTAGGGAGAGGCCTATGTCCAGCACTGGACTTTATGCGGCTGAAATGATGATAATAAGAGCTCTTCAGACGAGCGGCAGTATGGCGCTCACTATCGCTAAACTATTAGACTTTAACCTTTGACTTGTGACCTTTATCTAATTCCAGCTTTACATTAGTACAATAAATAAACTATGAAATTAGCCGTGCCAAACATGACATGAGTATTTAGCGAAACAAATCTGACAGACTGCTTTTATCAACTTTGATGTGGTGCCAAGAGCGGGCCACGGTCGACTGATGATTGCATGAATGACGCCAAGTTCAATAATTAAGACTATGATTCGTGAATGAAAATTATTATATACTAGCCGAAGCCCGCGACTTCGTTCGCGTGGACTTTATGTCTCTGGAAAATGCTCATCAGGCTGAACAACTTTTACTAAGGCGGCATTTTTATATCTCTTATAGTTTAGCTGGACCTTTATGGTTCTGCATCAGGCGTTCCATTTTCCAAAATCATTTATACCCTATATGTTGCCCAGGCTTAATAGCTATATAACAAAAAAGTTTCATTCGAATCCGTTCAGTATTTCCGGAGATTAGCGTGTACAAACAGACAAACAGACACACAGACAAACAGACAGACATGTTTTTTTATATTCTTACTCTTTTACTACGTCTCCATCGCCCCCAATATTTTTTTTGGAAATATATTTAATGTACAGACACACTTTTTTTACTGTTTTATTATATTTATATGTATAGATGTATAGATATAGATTAGTGGCTCTGTGAGCTGTAGACCTCGTTCACTCGCTGAAGTTTATCGGATAAAAAAGTTGTTCAGACAAAAAAGTTGCGTCTCAATAAGAGTAACAAATTTTTTTATGACATTGTTGTTTTTTTTTTTTTGGTATGGCTAAAATATGATTTTTAACGTTATCAACCCCATATATTCGCCATGTCCAAAAATTTCAAAAAACTGAATCGCCGAAATTTTTTTCAAGTTTCAAAAATTCTCAGAAAATTTCAGGAGTCTGGGAAATGAGAGGAATCGGTTAAGAAATGCGACCTGTAGGCGAGAGCCCAGCTCTTAAATATAAGAAGGCGAGAACAGCCGGACAAAATGACAACCGGACAGCCGGACAAAAGCATTTTTGGCTAATCTCGAAACTAAGAGACTTCGCTCGCTTCGCTCACTCGGTCAATGAATACTTATAAATAAATAAAGCATATACGAACAAATCACACATATTGAGTTAACCCCAAAGTAAGTTCAAGACTTGTGTTGTGGGGTGCTTACTAAACGATACTATATTTTACAACAAATACATAAAAATAAACTTCTATATAAGGGTCCGTTATTTTTCAAATCTACCTAACAGTAATCTTGCAAGACCTCGCGAGATTACTGCAAATCGCAAGTCTCAAACGGTAAATATGCGAAATCGCTAGTATGTTTCAGTTTAAGGCTCCTCCCCGCGCTAGCGACCTTGAAAACTTTAATTTCTCTTTCTGTAAGTGAGATTATTAGAAACCCTCGTACAACTTTTTAGCTAGTATCCTGAAGTTTTATTAGAACCTCGAAAGTCATTGAAATACTATCCGCTTTAGAAACCTTTACAAAAAGAGTCAAAAATGGCCGTTTTTAGTATTTTTTGCAAAGGAAAATTCAGCGTATTTTATTTCAATGATTTTCGAGGTTATAATGAAACTTAAGGATACTAGCTAAAAAGTTGTACGAGGGTTTCTGATAATCTCACTTACAGAAAGAGAAATTATTTTTTTTGTGTTTTCAAGGTCGTTAGCGCGGGGAGGACCCTTAATAGTCCGGTCAATAAAGAAAAAAATACGGACAAATTCCTACAGTCTAAATTTATTATTCTAAATGTTTTTGTGATGTTTTTAGATAGCCCTGTATAGCTTTAGTCTCATTTCTCGAGAAGCATTTTGAAATAGGGGGGGAAATATGATGAACGGCCTCGCTCGTATAAAAAAAAATCTACAGTAGAGATTAATGTACACTATCAATTAATAAGACATCACTATCCTATAAATAAAAGTTCTCCAGTTTTTGATAAGAGATTCCAGTCATAAAAAAAAAATTAGGTTTTCTATAAAAAGTTTGTACTTACAAAATCATACAAATGGTGACAATTTGGGAATACGATCACAAAGTAGTCTTGAATGTGTCTGTAACTTTTCACCAGGGTGACTTATACGAAACCAATTAATTAACGAATATTCTTCGTTTCTTTCATTGCTTTTGTATCGAGAATAAATTGTACACCGAATATTTTATCTGTAAATTTGTATGAACCAATAAATATCAAACTATCACACAATTATACGAAAAGGTTTTTTTAATAATCGCTAATTTACCTTTAAAATGTAATAACATCAGTCTATACGCGTGACCTTGATTGCGCTGCTCTTGCTTCCCAGTCCCGATGCAGTGTTTGAAAAGGACAGAAATATACTAGGCGCGCACCGGTCTCTTGGTCTTTTCATTTGTTTATTTTCATGTCACCGCTCATTTATTTACAACTAGCTGATGCCCGCGACTTCGTTCGCGTGAACTTTATGACTCTGGCGTATTAATATAAATACAAACTAATGTAAGGTACAAGAAAATATAAAAATTGTTAGAAACAATTTTTATATTATTATTAAAAGTGTGTTCCGACGTGAAATTTATAGAGGTCGTAGAGCAAGAGATTATTTGAAGCAGAGAATATATATATTTTTTTTACAATATAACTGATAAAATTAATTATAAGCGATAAGATGTTATTCGTATCAGAAGTGAAAGTGGAATGAGTCAAAAATGATGAGCAAGGAATGTGTGGAATTTATAAATTGAATTTAGGAATGAAATTTGAAAATAGTGAAATGATAGAAAGGGGGTGGACAAGAACAGGAAGAATGGTACTTATTGTAACATCGCTACACCGCGCCTACAGACACAATTTTTTAGTATTTTAATATGTGTATAGATTCTGACGCGTTAAGAAAGTGAAAATTTGCTGGGTCGAAAACAGTACCGTGTGGTTAATATGGACCGTGATATACATTGCATTATTTGTAATTCACCATTAAGTGAAGAAAAGTCAGTTACAGTGACACATTAATAGCAACATTTTACATGCAAATTAAATTAAAGTATAATAAAGTTACTTACCTTATTCTAAGCCTATATAATGAAAGAGGCAACCGCGTTTCCGGTTCTAGTACTAGTCATAAATACATACATAGACTTCAGGTCTAGGTCCACGCCAGCCGCTACGCTTGTAACCTATCTTACTCACGATTTTATTCCACTCGAATTTCATTTGTTTGAAAACGGTATGACGAAGTTTTAAATACCAGATAGCTTCTTTTAAATATTTTGTGTTTCTAGAAATATTATGTTTAGGTTTATAGAAAAACCATTCCCCGATTATCAAATTATGTAATTTTATTTTGACAGATGTTTTACTAACAATCATTTTAATTTTTAAAAGTATTAAAGATAAGAAATAACCTGTATTGCACAAAAACAACTTGACCACGGTGGGTAGGTAAGGTTCGTTAGGTTGTGACCAAAACACAAGCGACCGAGTGACTTAAGCTTAGGGCGAAAGTAACACAGACAGAAAATCAATTTTGCCGTGGAGTGTAGGTTACATTTGTTAGATTTCTTCTGACCAAAAAATGATTGATCGAGCGCCGCGAGCGGGCGACTCAAGCTTAGGGCGATAGTAACACAGACACAAAAACAACATTGCCGTGGAGAGTAAGTTAGGTTTGCTGGGTTTCTTGAGACCAAAACATGAGCGAGCGAGCGACTCAAGCTTAGAGATAAAGTAACATAGACAAAAACAACTTTGCCGTGGAGTGTAGGTATATTAAAATGTCATTCTTCTCTTGTTCCTTTCATAAAATAAAAAATATATTTTTTAGAAAATAAAATAACTAGTGGTATTAGCTGCGGTTCAACGTTAAGTTAGAATTCAAAACATATAGCTTCAAAAAATAACAACTATTTTGTTTTAGCAATTTGTCAATTGCATTTTCGGCCAAATGAAAATATAGAAAGTAAAAAAATTAGGAAACGTTTTCGGCATATTGAAATTCGTCCAAAACATATTCGCCTTCATGATAGGTAATCCGCTACGCGACACTAGCGAACGCCACCTAGGCAGTTGGGTTTTGTAATCTAGTTTGTTCGTCATTGGATCGTCTTTTGTGACACTAGGTAGGTTTTTATACACATTTTATTTGCAGTTAAATGTTGCTGTTTAACTCACTGTACCGTTATTTGAAGCTTATATCATTTTATTGAGAGACGTATTTATTATCGCCTGGTAGTGCTTAGTTACGTTAATGTGATTATACTTAGAAAGTAAGCAGGTTAGGACCAGCGATAAAAAAATAATCCAATAGGCAGCTCATGTAGATCGATATATTCATGTTCTAATGTAATAAAAGTAGGTAGCGATTAATTTGACAAAATTAATTATAACGATAAGCAGACAGTAACATAATGTCTTATTTGGTGGATAAACATAATCTTTCAGTTTTGTTTGTATACTTATGCGATGATGATAAAAATATAAGAAAAGCTAGTATTTTTAGATATATCACGTATTCGGGAATTTCAGTATTCTCTTTTTTCTCGGGGGTTAAAACTAGGCGAGATACAGGGAGATGCCAAATCTTCAAAAAATTTTACATCTGCACTGGAAGATGCCTTCAAGCTCCTGGAATGGGAAGGACTGGATTCGATTTGCCAACGATATCGACGATGTCATAACACTTATGCAAATAAATTGATTTGATTTGATTTGATTTGATTATGGCAGGGTTTAAGTCTTCTATCGATAGACTTAATTACGAAGCTTAGTCCTTAATTTTCCGGCTATTGACTTATTGAATAAAAATGTCAAAAATCATTTATCTTTTGATATTTGTATCACTTGATGATTGTCACTTTTTTTCTATTTCTTTCGATTTCTTAAAAGGTAAATGTTTACGTCAGATCATTTACTTACAGCTAAGTTTACTGCCGCTTCCTGAGCGCAAGTACAGAATAAGCGGTAACAAACTGTACTGCAGCATTTTCTCAAAAAACGGCAACTTACAATTAATTTTACTGATATTAAAATTAGATATGTGGAATTGTGGACTGAGAATACATTGTTGTGTCATAATTAGAGATCGGATATTTCAGTACATATTTACCTAAACTTCGAGGTAGTACGTAACATACAGTGGATAATACCACCTCTCGAAGTTTAGATAAATATGCACTGGAACATCCGCTCTCTGGTCATAATTATTTATTAAGCATGATGTCAAGTTTAAAATTAATGTCCATTTGTAAATTTAGTACTTAAACATGTACAGAATGTACTTTAAATTATGACATTTGTAAATGTACAAATACAAACCTTTAAGATGGACCCGCGCCAAGCTCAAGCCAGACATTTTTTTCTCTAAGTTAATCATTGGTTCCGTAATAGGCCTTATCACAAAATACTTTCTATACATAAGCTTTAGATTTTCCATCTGGTATATCAAGAACCGATTCTGACAATTTAATAAACTTCATACAGTTTCCCTTAAACGACAGAAAACAATTATAAATAAATAAATATCTTTTAATATTTTGTATGCGACATGATTGCTATAAGACACAATAATTACAGACATCACAATAGAAAAAATAGATACAAATCTTTTACAACCATCTCATTCGTCGGGATGTATACAATTATTTTGACATAAAATCTATCAATATGCTTCCTCCTTCTATGTAGAATGTGGTTAGTGGCAAGCTGAATAACAGATTGATTATCACAATACAATACAATTTTACTACTTGTCGTCGTCATTAAAAATTTCTAAACTAAAGCTTGCAGGAACACCGCTTCTCTGCTTGCTTCGCTCAAACTATAATACTCCGCCTCGGTGTACGAAAGCGATATACACGTCTGTTTAAAGCTGCCCCAAGATATCGAATTGCCACCATATTTTAACACATAACCTGTGTATGACTTTCGATCAATATCGGAAGCCCAGTTCGCATCAGAATATCCGTCAAGAATAGGATTTTGATTCATGACTTTGTATAACTAAACATTAATCTTTAGCATTCTAAAACCTTATGTAGTATGTTTAGTTAATACCTTTAAATCTAGTAGAATTCAGTACGAAAAGTGTTAAATTTACTTTAATATGACACGGCAAACAAAATGTCAGGGCGAGTAGTTACACAAAGATACATTAAACTACCTGAAAGATATCACAAAAGAAACGATAGATACAAATGTTTTCTAAAAATGGCCAGCGTTGCAAAGTACTCCAACGAAATAAACCGGAGAAAAAAATAATGCTTCAAAGCACTTACGGTTTAACTACGTGAATATTTAATTTGCTATGTACCTCAAATAACAGTTGCATATAACTTACTGTCTCGAATGGATTCAAAAACGCCAATGACGCACAAACTGGGTTACAAGACCCAACTGCCTAGGTGGCGCTAGCGTCACGTAGCGGGGAGCGTGCATAGTGGGGAGCGGAAGCGGTAGATGGCGTGGATTTAGACCGGAAGTCATAACTACTAGAAACGGAAATGGCTGCCTCTCATCATACAGACTTCGGATAAAAGAGATTTTTTACATTAAATTTTTTGTCTGTATATCATCATAATATTTTGTCCGTTTATATATAAGCAGTGTAACAAAAGTTGTAATATTAATCATACTCTATCGAACGGTATACTCTTAGGGTTCCGTAGTAAACAAAGAATCCCTTATAGTTTCGCCATGTCTGTTTGTGTGTCTGTCTGTCTGTCTGTCTGTCCGCGGTTTTACTCAGCAGCTATAAGTATATTACAAATCATGGCAAAGAAGTCGAAAAGTAAAACATTGAAAAAAAAAATTTTTAGTAACTCTCGTAAAATTGAAGTGAGATTGAAGTGAATTATTTTCTTTTTGGCTAACCCATCGTGTGGGGTATTATTGAATAGGTCTTTTAAAAATATTGCAAACTTGTGAACATAGTTTTTCGATTTAGGGATCCGTTTCTCATTATATAATGGACACGTGAAAAAATTCACAAGATGTAGTGTATATAACGAAATTTAAAGAAAAACTGATACTGTCTTCAAGCGGTTATGCATCTTATATCACTTGAAATAAAGCTTGTTTTGAAATGACGCGTCGCTTCCGATGCCAAGCCATGCCAATCAAATGTAGCGCGGCCCATAGGTACTAGTGGAAGTTGGAACTACCTAACCTACGCGACACGACACGCTCGATTCGCCGCGCTAATGCGTAGTATGGTTTTTATTTTATTACAGGAATTCCTCATAATATTTATCGGAGATTTTTCTTATACTCGAATCAAAGCTTTATGGTTTGTAAGAATATTAATAAACCTTGACTGTAGAATTAATGCGTCAGCATAAAAAACCGTTAAATATTAATTAAAAAAAAACTACTGATGTCACCCCCTTGAAAATTTAGGAAAGTGAGCATTACAATAATATAATAATAATAACTAAAAATCACAATTACCGTATTTTTTATGTTTGAACAGGATTTTTTTAAAATATTTTCTTTTGAAAAATATATTTCCTCTTCTTATTTAGGAGAGATTTCTTAAATCTAGCTTTTATTATTATTGAGTAAACATATGATGTAAAATCTCCTGTGTAGAAATTATTGTTCGAACGATATAACAATATGAGTATAAAAATGGCATTTAAAAAAAAACCTTTTATCATTTTTGAGGGAAAACCTGTAATTTACAGTTGGAATAGCATATTCTAAGATATTTCGAAACAATCTCTACTGTAGGTTTTATTGTGAATTTCTCATACAACCGAAAATTCACAGCCCCGACTATAATGAAAGTACTCTGTGCTAGAATGCGTACCTACCCAACCGGGCAAACGAGTTCCTCATATAGTTACTTTTTAATCCAACAGTAACTGGCTGCAAATAAAATAAAGCAAAAAGTTTCAAAGCTTAGAAACAAACCAGATTCGGTAACCTAATTTGCATAGCGGTTGCATTCTGCGACTTTCAAAGGAGTATTACTGAAACATGAATTTAATACAAAGATGTGAGGAATTGTTCCGTCTGCTTTGGAATTGGATTGAAATGAAGTTTTGGAGTTACTTTGTAAGCGAGTGAGATGCAAGTTTTATTTGTATAAAGTTGTTTTTAAACTTTCAAATTTTGAATTCGATTGTATTTTTGGTTTATTTTCAGATTTTGCTTTTAGTTCTCTTTTACGCAGCTGGCAACCACACGGCAGTAAAGTCAGACACTCCAAGACTTCCCGAGCAGGTAGAAGGCGACTTAGAGAACATAAGCTAAACAAAGCTTATAAACTCAATAGGATCTCTCCAAACCGTCTGGCCAGCGTGGAGAGTGAAAGCCAAATCCTTTTGGCTACTATGGCTCTGGTATTACACAGTGGGTCCTGCTCCTGCAGTGGAGACGATAAAAGATGCCGATGATGCTTTTAGGTGTTCATATCACATCATTATGAAATTCCTTTACGGACTGTAAGGACTTGGCAGATGGCAGATGACTAGGCGAAAAAAAGTGTAAAATTTTTCGGTCACGAACTCTTTTAGAGGCCGATATCTTCTTTTTATTTGACTTCAATTTTCGTTACTTCGTTCCGAGTGTTCCACGACACTTAGTTTTTATAAATTCATCGACAGTATCGACACAAGAAGAAAAAGATGTCGATGGTTACCTATTAGGCTTTCATCGTCTTATTACAAAACGCAGACTAACTTTGTAAGTAAGTAAGTAAGTAAAAACACTTTATTGCACCAAAAAACATGAAAATAACATTTAAATATAAATTCAGATGTACAATAGGCGGCCTTATCGCCAAGGCAATCTCTTACAGGCTACCTTTGGGTGACAGGTAACTTTATTATTAGGTTTAAACCATTATCTGACTAAATCAGGTAAACATTTTCAGATGAGATAGTGGCATACAAGGTGACAACTTGATTCGGTCGGATAAAGACTAGTAACAAATTTAGTTTGCATTTTATAATAAGATAGTATCAGAACAGAAGTGGGGCCAACTCGGTAGCTTTGTCGAAAGCGGAGTATAGGGCATTCAAGTTGCAAGTCGGAAGTGTTTGGACGCCTCGAGAATGATAAAAGGTGGAGAAACTTGTTTATTTTGCGGGCTCTCCAGTATTTTTATATATGTAAGACCGGGAGCTAAACAGACGATGAAAAATTAACCAAGCAATGGCGTTATCGATTTTGTCAAAGGCTTTTTGATAGTCAAAATACGTAACTCATACAAAAATACAAAAATCAAAATACAATTTTCACCGTTTCTTTTTATTTTCTTTACCTATATATGTATATAGTTATATACCTATTATATATTATTAATAAATATATTTTATTTATGATAATTTTAAAGTACTTATTATATCTGGCTTGGTATATTTAATCTGCTATTTAGTCTCCAACCTTCTTATCTGTTTTTCCTAGAGTTTAACAGGGAGAGTATGCTTTAGCATTAAGTCCACCTATTGCAACTTTTTAATTCAATAAAGTTTTTCAACAAATAAATTACATCTACCAGGCGCCTCTGTTCCATGGCACCCAAAATATAGTCTATACTAGATATAGCAATTGGTGTCTATTACATGGGACGAATTACTGAATTACTCTGTCTATCAAAGGTCTCGGTCTATTAGCCATGTTGCTTATCTCCTAAAGTATCGCTTTTTGTATATCTGAGTTAATCTTCATCTTCTTTAATCTATGAGCATTTATATTCAGAATACAATACAAAAGCGTTCGTATTTATTTTTATACCATCCATTATTTTCTTAGCAAGGATGACGCAACGGACCTATCATCTTTCGTTCAATAGCACCTTCGTACCTTTGAAATATGTCGTTGTTTTTCCCTTCATCTCATAAATGTGTTATTTCCGTTCAAAGAAATTTATTTTTACCTGATGGAAATGACATTAGGATTTATAATTCTATGCGCTATCTAATATAATATAACTCTTGCGGCAGTCACTATAAATTAAAAGCACATTATCGCAAATTTGCAAAAATAGTAATAAAATAATTTTTTTTTATTTATTTATATATTTTTTTTTTTTTTATAATCTTATCCTCACCCCTTACCTTACAAATTAGCATTCTTACAAAAAAAAAAAAATTCGGCACTTCCTCTTCCATACAAAAGTGTGTAATAATAATAAAGTGTGAATAAATATTAAGTGGTGCTCCCATACAGGGAGCACCACTTAATATTTATTTTATCACTATTGGGAACCGGCTGTTATACTGCCGGCAGCCGAGATTTAAAACACCGGCTGCCGGCGTCAGCACTCAAAATTTGCCGTGAAGGTTAGGTTTGTTAGGTTTCCTGTGACCAAAACACTAGCGAACGACTCAAGCTAAGAGCCAAAGTAACACAGACACAGATCATATTATACCAGCGCCGGCAGTCAATTCGGCAACCAGTGCCGGCAGCGGAGGAACTCCCTTTATTTTATTCTATATTTAGTATTTGTTGATAAAGCGGCAACAAAAATACAGCATCTGTGAAAAAATTTCATAAGATACAGCCTGGTGACAGACAGATGGACAGACCGGACGAACAGCGGAGTCTTAATAGTCACACTTTTTAGGGAGTCCGTACCCAAATCGTACCCCCCTGAAAAAGTGCTTAAATGCCGCCTCTATTGACTAAATAGTTTAATCTCTTTGTATTGGTGATACGATTGATTGGCCAATTCGTCGACACACGGGTGAAACGTAACCCTGATCGATTTCAAAGATGATTCACCCCGAAAGCCTTTACTTGTCTTCGTAAATAATGCCATAAGACACCAAAAACCTCTTTATTGGGGAAAACAAGCTTTAGTGTTCAGTGTTAGAGATGATTTTTGCTAAACGGGATTTGTTTTTGCGTAAATAAGCGTGTTAGGACGGTTTTCACGGTGATAAAGCAATGGGATATCTTTTTATTATTAAGATAGTTTTATTGTGGCATAGTGTAGATATAATATTGTTAAAACTAAAGTAAGATGAAATAACTAACAACGCACGTGCGTTGAGGAGCTGTTGGGATGTCGCACCTCCTGACGCTCGTTCTGAGAATGATCACCGACATCGATCGAAACTAGTCGGCTTTTTCCGAATACACTACGTGAGTAAAACCGTTTTAATATACTTAGAGTGAATATGTAAGTAAAAACCTTCACAGTTTTTTTGCCAGGCAAATTAAAAAGAAACCCATAACTTTTGAACCGCTGCTCTGGACCGATCTCCATTAAACACAGTTAAGATCCACTTGCAGTGGTTCTTAGCTATTCTATTCACGTAAAATCGTTAAAAAAATAAGATAAGACAAAACGTATTTTAACTAAAACTGGTTTAGCAGTCATTCGTTTTTTTTTTAATGGGGGTCATAATATAATACAATGTTGATAAATTTATAACATAAAATGCTTCCGAACGAGTTAACAAACATAAATTACTTAATAAGAAATACTAAGTAGTCAAGTAAGCGAGCGTTCCTACCAGTCAAGCTACAGGTGGTGTTGACATGCGAACATTTCGGTTGGATTATCTTTTGATGACAGGTGTAAAGCGGTGCCAACATAAGAAAAGACGTGTCAACCGCCTTTAAGCAGATTAAAATGTGACACTTGTGACAAACACACATTTGAGAAAACGATAGAGATCACGTCAATTTTCGTTCTTTTAGCAATCTTCTTCGTAAATGCCACATCGCCGGAGTGGATTCTATAAAAATTTATTTGTCGTACAAGCTGCGCGGCTTTGGAACTCTCTCCCAGTCAATATTTGGTAAGTTCAAACCCGTTTTGCGTTGAAAAAAACAGTGCGTGGACACTATCTGCCAAAACTGTCAGTAGATAAATAATAAGTACAGGTATGTATTTTATGTATATGTGGTTTATTAGGGAATAATGTATATATTATAATAATGTAACATAAATGGTATGCATACATTTTGAAATATTTTCTTTATTACTTACACCTAAAGATTGCTTTACAGTTGACTTGTAGAAAAGGCCTCAGGCCTTAAGAGTTCCCATTACCCTAGACAGAATCAGATGTTTCTATACAAACGTAGCCTAGCTTTTATTTATTGATGATGATTTCGATAAAATCTTGTAATTTCGAAGAAATTGCACATATGTAGGCATTACACCCTTATTTCTTTCAAGTTCATATTTTGAAAACTAGTTATATGCTTAAAGATGTCTGCAATTTCTTTGAAATTACAAAAAATTTCCGACATCTGACATGTAATTTCAAAATAAAAGTTAGACTACATTTGTATGAAAGTGTCTATAAGTGGTGGTGGTAAGGGGACTCTAAGTTATTAATTTAGATTTATTGTAATAAGGTTAAATAAATAAATAGAGCTACATCATCGATGCAGTTTCTTACATATTGTAATATTCAAGTTTCGCTAACGCAATAATGTCAAGCAGTAGCAGCTGCGGCCACGTGTCCCCGTCAACTCGTCGGATAGTTTTGGATGACAAAAACTGTTCTTGCTTAGACGTTATGGAGATTTCTATCAAAGCCAACCCGTCCGTAGTAGTTATATTACAAAGTTTGTCATCTTGTAAACTGTTTAGGTTTTGTACAGAAACTTTATGAAGGATGTTGGAAAATAACTTTTTATTAAAGGTAAATTGTACCTGGCGTACTACTAGTAGTTCGCCACGAACTTAGACCTCGCGATTATTATTTCAGAATAATGTACCTGATTTGGATGAATTATCGGTGCAGGTTTATCGATAAGCAGATTCATGGTTGTGACCAAATTTCCAAAATAGTTGCCAAACACAGCTCTTTCTTTAAATGACTTTCCATCTAGCTCTGAAATGTCAGGAGCACCTTCCTACCATACAATCCCATGGATAAGAGGTCTACCGTGATGCTGAAATTCAGTTCTGTACCAGTAGTCTTTCACCGAAAAATGACCCATCATTTTTCAAAATACAAAGTCAGCTCGTTGTTGGAAAAACCAGAAAACTATTTTAATGGGTTTTCGTTTAAATGTTTATTTGTATTGCCATGGCTCTACTATGCCGCTGCTCATTGGTTTTTTACTCTCTTCGTAAAGCTACTTTTCGTGCTTTGGTTGCTGTTGATCTCTTGTTAGTTCGTAGCATAAACGATTAAACGAAAGTTCGCTCAAACAAGCCAACAATCAATCAAAATAAACAAAAACTAATCGTAAAATAAGCAATACCCTTTTTTTAAGTCGGTTAAATATGATAAAATTTATAGAACTACTTATGAAACTCAAAATAATAACCCTAATAGTTATTCAGAGAAATTTCATCGTAGTTGTTCAGTAACCCGGACTGAATTCACCCTTAAATAGTTTCAGTATATTTTGTAAGAAGATTTGTATTGTATATCCGTTACGGCTCAGTCAGCTAGACTTCGCGAGTCACCCTAAACCCGCTTAAGTATAACTTATAAAAAAGTTGTTCACATAAAAAAATCTTTTTTATAATGGCAACAAAAAAGTCTAATGACATTTTTGATAATATTTTGAAATGGCGGATATATGACAGTTTAAAAATTTTAAACCCGAAATTTTTTCCGGCGTTTTGAAAAATTTCAAAAAACTGGCTCGACAAAAAAAAATCTATTTAGTTGTTGAACCTGCTTACAAAATTTCATGAGAATCGGTTAAGATATGCGACCTGTAGACAAGAACAGACAGACAGACAGACGGAGAAAATAATTTTTGGCTAATCTCGAAACTGAGACGCTTCGCTCGCTCGGTCAATAATCTTTGGCAAGTCATGGTATGTGCCATCTGAAGGATAAACGTCTAATCCCTTCTTCTTCTTCTCATATTTAAGAGCTGGGCATCGGTGGAGTGCTTTCCATGTCTCTCTTTCTTCCGCTAAGTTCTTAACCTCCTTATATGTTTTCACGTTTAATTTTTCTTTTATTTGGTCGATAAATTTTCTTCTGGGTTTTCCTACTCCTCTTTTTCCGTCTAATCCCATTCTGGATATTTTAATTCTTCGAACCTACAGCAATCTAAGCTCTGCTGCATAGAAAACATATCTTTATGAAGATAAAACATCTTTCTCTCTTTTGAAATCTCAATTTTTTTTCTGTATGTGGTTGACACAATAAAAAACTAGGTTTACTTATAGGTTTGTAGGGAGTGGAAAAACGTTTTCTCTTTTTGTGTGAACGAAAGCACGCTAGGCTTCCCTCTTAAGGGGATAGTACCTGGGTGACCGAGCTTTGCTCAGTCGGTTACATCTCAAACATTAACTATTTTTTTTAAACTTGTCTAAAAACAGTACAAAATAAAAAATTATATATAAACTTGAACATAAAAAAAAACAAAAGTAAGTCACCGAGTGGGATTCGAACCCGTAACACTCTTTCTAGCGGTCAGCATCCTTAACCACTGAGCTGAGGCGATGGCGGCCGGCGCGCCGAAATTAGCGACCATATTCTGCGTGGAAAGAAAAACGCATGAAAATTCGAAAACACGCGTTTTCCCAAACATAAAACTAATCTAGATCGATTGTTTACCCCCGAAAACCCCCATATACAAATTTTCAGCGAAATCGTTAGAGCCGTTTTCGAGATCACAGAAATTTATAAATAAATATATTATATATATACATACATACAAGAATTGCTCGTTTAAAGGTATAAGATATGAATTTTCCTTGGTCCAGTGCTGCCCCTATTTGAAATAAATCATTTCAATACGGAAGAATTATTATTTAAAATTGTGTCTTGACCAAGTTTTAGATAACCCTTGAAATTATTTTGTGAACTACTATTTATAGTTTAAAGTAAGAAAGTGAAAGTGAGGACGCTTTTACACACGCACATTAGCTAAAAGTCGCAAGTAGTTCATAAAATAGTTTAAAGGGTTAAAGCTCGGTCAAGATACAATTTTAAATGATATCTCAGTTTCCTTTCAAATGACTTATTTCAAATGAGGGTAGCACTGGACCCCGGAAAATTAATGTAGCGCCTTAAGCCCTCGTGAAAGAAAACAAAACTCCCTATAAGCATCTAAGACAATATTTCTTGCTCCCCGCCGGCCAGTAACGAGACGTGTCGAGTTTCGGACCCTTTCCATCATCACTGACCGGTGAAGAAGATCTTATAACTAAATGGAGACCGCGTCGTTGGATGTATTTTAAAGATTTCTCTTTAGGTCTTTTGAACCCCCGACGAAAAAGAGAGGTGTTATACGTTTGACGTGTCTGTGTGTTTATCTGTGGCATTGTAGGAAATTGGCCGATTCTGATGCGGTTTTTCTTTGTTTAAAATGGTTCCTAGCTATATGTATGATGTAAATCGGTTTAACGGTATAAATATTATGGAGTAAACGCTTGAAACTCGTTTTGTTTTATTCTAATACTTGTACTGGCGAGATATAACGAGCAAAACATTATCGAGATCTATGCATGAGTAAAAAAGACGTTCAGTTCACGGTTCGAACTAGAATTGATGCCTAAGTACAATGGTTTTTCGATGTACGATTTTCGAGCTACGATGAATTCCGACTCAAGAAAATTGCGCAAAAAGGTTTAATTTAAAAAAATAAGTACTGCAAAAAAAAAATTAAGTAAGGCGATAAAATAAATTGTACGAAAATTCTTAATTGAATCCTCTAAATCTTGAGTGCAACATATAGTCCTTTATGATTAGGCTGGACCTGAACCATGTTATCCCTCACCTCAGACCAAATTCCCTTACCTTTACTTACTCACATACGTCGATTATATGCAAACTCTATTTGGTTTCTGGCTCCTGGGAACGCTGTAATAACAGATGGATCATTATTTATCCTGATATTGTACACCTTTAGAGATTTGGGCTATCGATTATAGGGCCTGATTTTGTTGTTTCAATAAAATATTTACGGTAGTTAATCTGTGTTTTTTTGTCATAGTCTACCCTGATACCTAATTAAGGTGAAGTGGTAGCATAAGTGGCGCCCTCATTTGAAATAAATTGTTTAAAACTAAATATGCTGATAATAAAAAAAAAAATTGTATCAATGTCTAAAAAAACCTTTAAACTATTTTATGAATAACCTTTGAAATTATTACTAATAGTCCGTCTAGTTTTAAAACGAGTTTTCGCAAAAAGTGGCCACTTTCGGCAAAAACCCGTTTTAAAACTAGACAAACTACCAATATAACTTTCAAAGGTTATTCATAAAATAGTTTAAATGTCTTTTTAGACATTGATACAAATCAAATTTTTAAATATCACCATATTTAGTTTTAAACAATTTATTTCAAATGACTTCTGCTACCACATCGACTTAACTTCTAATTGATTTTTTGTAAGTTAATTTCTGAGTCAATTAATTTTCAATGAAGATAAATAAATTCTCGTCCATGGTCCAGCTAAGGATGCAGAAGAATGTACAAAGTAAAGCGATACCGGGCGTGGTCCGCACTTGGATGTGTGATCACAAGTGGCATAAACATGGCTGTTAACATTGTATGGCAGTCATCAAACTACGTCGACACCAGTGTTAACCACTTACACAAACGAAAAACAAACAAAATGTCAAAGTCCAAAATCCTTTATTTATATATCTTTAAACTTTTGTATCTCTTGATAATTGTATTTTTTTCTTTCGATTTCGTAAGGGAGGTTGTTGACGTCAGATCATTTACCTACAGCTAAGTTTACTGCCGCTTCCTAAGCGCTTCAAACATTGATTTTTCCAAGTCACGACATCAGAAAGATCGCGGGTCGGTCGTAGATAAGACTGATGAGAGTAGTTCAGGATCGTGGTAAATGGCATTCATCAAGAGAGGTATATACGTATGTAGACTCAATTTTTTTTCGTTTGTTATGTAGATTATAAAAAAAATTGTATACGTATGTCTTCTTTTCTCTGATTAGCAAATAAGGACGAAGTCAGGCCTGCGTCCCTGACATCGATGATGAAGATAGAAGATATATTTGATAGATAATGAAGATATATTTTCGATACCTGTAGGTATCGAAAATATATCTTCAGTATTACTATGCGCGCGGCGACCACACCGAAGTGGTAAATTTAATGACATGACTAGAGTATTAAGAATGAAATTAGCTTGCAATACACTTCTAGGTATCTAAACGAAAGGGTGCCGAGTTCTGACGCGAGCAAATTTAAACCTCATCGCTAACGACATTGAGTAGATATTTATTGGAACACCTTTGCTAAGTAAGACTTCTGTACGTGAGTACTGGTACTTAATATGGTACGAAGTGTATTTAAACTTCGCATGACGACACGAAATACGATTTCCACTCGAGGGTGACTAAATCGCCCTACGAGTACTGATAAACTTCGGTGCGTTGTATCTTTGTGAATTTTTATTACTTTGCTAAACGAATGAACCATTAGTTTTGAATAATCTAATATCTGTTTTTCTGCTAATAAATCTAAAATTAAATTGAAAACTCATCACTATACAATGTCCTTTTTTATTAAGTACAAATATTTTAAGGGGTGATTCAGTCCATAATTTCGATCAACTTTTCCCAACAAATGTATATCAAAATACGAAAAAATAATTTTCATTTTCCATAGTAATGATATCACGTGACTACTTCGATTTCTATGAAAACCTACAATTTTTTTTTCGTATTTCGATATACATTTATTGTAAAAAGTTGTTCAAAATGATGGTTTGAATCACCCCTTAAAATATTTGTACTTAATAAAAAAGGACATTGTATAGTGTTCTTGATAATCAGGGTTTTTTAATTTGCTAGCAATGAAACGTGATTCATATTAAAATAAAATCCTATCAATCTCTAAATACCTACATATTTACTGAACTAAATATAAAAATCTAAATTAATATTAAATAATTAAATCTAATTGATGGAATAAATAAAATATATAAATATATATATTTTTTTACCCTATCCATATTATTCAAAGTAAAGGATAGGGCTGCGAATAAAGATGATGATTTATCAACGTTTATCTTTAACTTAAGAATAATAAAACAACGTGTACCATAGATCTAAGTAGTCGATCAGAAACGACGTTGTCAGACTACAAGCTATTGGAGTCTAGACATTCTGCAATTCTTCATGGTTTGGGAAAGGGATAACAATGAAACATCCAAGAGTTTTAAAACATTTATTCATTTAGGCTATTGCTATAGCTCTAATCTGAATATATTGTGAAAGATTCTACCACCGCGTCGGAAGGGCTGTATCATCACAGAGAAGAGGCGGTCAGAAACTCTGTGGTAGCTCTTTTTAAAATATTCAACAATTATTCCATTACTCGCATAAAAACAGTATCTTAGAAATAAGTAGTTCATCAATCATTAAAATAACAAGAATATTAATAATGCAGTACTCACAGTTCCTTGAAATGAACACCTCGACGGTTGGCAACGTAATGCCCGACGTTTGTTTGCGTGTCGCATTTTATAGACAAAGTTAGGGCGTGTTACCCGCCGCTAGGTGGGGTAAAACGCATTTCCTTTGCACAAATAAACGTCTTAAAGTATTACCTTCTATTTTTAGATGTTTTAATTATTTTAATTAATTATAAAAGAATAAATTAGAATTAAATAATATCTTACATTATGTGAGCTCTGCTCAAAACTATCACCGTTGGGTGGGGATATTTCTCCTACCCTACAGCGCACGAACAAATGTACTTGCCATTATTAAAATAATTATTTTATACTTTTAATACATTAATATATTAGTATGCATTGATTTATAATATTAACTGTTAATTATTTGTATTGTAACATATATTTATGCATTACTGTGTTTTATTTAAATAATATTTGCTGACAACGTTAACATTGAAATTATCTAATTAGACAATGGATAGCAATTCTATTTCCCATTGAGACCAGAGAACCTACCTAACCATGGCCCTTTGGGAAGTAGACTTGTACTTTATCTCCGATTTGGGGTCTACTTCTTTTATTTTTCTTGTGTTGACAAATATATTAATAAAAATAATTTATAATGAAAAATTATTAACTGAAAATAAAAACTTGATTCCAACCCTAATACATTAAATAACTTTAGTTTAAATAAATCTTCCTTATCTCATTGTCTTTTTACTGTTAAAAAAAAAATATTTTGTATGTAAAATTGTAAATTTCATGTACTTAGTACCTGGGCGACCGAGCTTTGCTTTGCTTTTTAAGTCATCGAGTGGGTTTCGAACCCGTAACCCTCTTTCTTGCCGTCCGCATCGTCTTACCTCTGGGCCAGACGGATAGCGGCCGGCAGGACGAAATTAGCCACCATACATTGCGTACAAAGAAAAACGCATGAAAACTCGAAAACACGCATTTTTCCAAACATAAGACTCACCTAGATCGATTGTTTACCCCCGAAAACCCCCATATACCAATTTTCAGCGAAATCGTTAGAGCTGTTTCCGAGATCACAGATATAAATTTATATACATATAAATAAATAAATAAATAAATATACAAGGATTGCTCGTTTAAAGGTATAAGATATTTTATGTTCTTATTTTTTAGGTCTTCAACAAACAAATTAATAAAATAAACAAGAAAATTAACTAACAACTTCAACTACTTATAAATAAAAACGTCCTGCTAAATCGCTGCCTCGTGGAAGCATGCCCAGAAGGCTGGCAGCATGACCACTTTGTATGACAGCGCTTATCTTTTGAGCCAGATAAAGGCCAGACCTTTGGTCACGCGTGATTTCATTCTGAATGTTAATTAAGTTATAATTTAGTTCAGCAATAAACTTTATAGACATGTTTTTCCTGGATCCCCAAAATTCTCTATTTATGTTAAGTAGGTACTTTTTATCCAAACATTATGACTAACAGTAAATAATATTATCATACCCAATGTATTCATGTGTTATTCAGAAACATTGTTCAGAAATGATTTATACATTATGAAAGTCAAGTGGCTATAGCAAATATGATGTCTCATATATCAGGCATGTGTAGGCAATGTGACGGGTTAGTATATTTTACTCGTTCGCCACTCCGTTAGTTCAGTCATAGTAATTTACAGTAGATATTAGTCAAAGTGATATTTGAATAGCCTTTTTATAATGTTCGATTCTACTTCGACTCGATACTCATCCGATGATTGAACATTACATTTATTTAAAGAAAATATTTATATTCAAAACCAGCCGTACCCGCGGGCTTCGCTCCCCGTGGGAATTTCAGGATAAAGAGTACCCTATGTCCTTCCCCGAGTCTCAAACTATATCCATACCAAATTTTATCCAAACCGGTTTAGTAGTTTAAGCGTGAAGAGAAAACAAACAAACAAACAAATATACAAACTCACTTTCGCATTTATAATATTATATAAGTAGGATAGGATTTTTTAAATTCAAAAATTAAACTTCGTTGAGTAAATGTACGTAGAAACCTAAAATAATAATGGAAATGAATTATAACAGAGGGAACACCTATCAAAGTGGTATGGTGTATTTTGGAGCAGTACTAAGGCACAAATCAAAGTAACTTCATCAGAAAAGATTATATTTTGAGGTAAAATAATAAAAACCACTGAATAAAACATTTATATAAATATGATAAAGCGAGCGAAGCGAGAAACTTCTCCGAGTCCACTTGAACAATCCGAAGTTTATATGTATGTATGTTTGTTCGACTATAACTCGAGTAACTTTGACCGGAGCTTCAGTCTTGGGCAGTTCTAACATGACCCAAATTGGTTAAGCGGTTCCCTATGGGGTAAGGAACACACAGTTTGGGTAAACTACTATTGTTATTAATAAAATAAATGATAAAATATGTTTAACGAATTATTAAAACTAAAGATGATAGGGCAGTTAGACAAAGCTTATAAACTTCAATGAGACCTCTCCAACCCGTCTGGCCAGTGAGGAGAGTGTAGGCCACCTCTGGCTGCTCTGGCCAAGTATGGCTCTGGTAGTACAGAGACGGCCGTGCTCCTATAGTGGAGATAAAAAGACCTGATGACGATGATGATTAAAATTAATAGAATTAGTACGGGCCTTTAGTCACATTCGCCCTGACGAAGACCTCCGGATGAGGTCGAAACATATCGGCCAATAGCAGTAACTCTATACGTTTTGACGACCTCCGTGGCGTAGTGGTCACCATGCTAGTCCGCCACCCAGAGGTCCCGGGTTCGATTCCCGGTCAGGGCAAGTTGAAAAATGACCTTTTTCAAATGGTCCTGGGTCTTGGATGTTTATCTATATATGTATTTGTTATA
Organism: Acrobasis consociella; assembly: GCA_963555685.1. Lineage (NCBI taxonomy): Eukaryota > Metazoa > Arthropoda > Insecta > Lepidoptera > Pyralidae > Acrobasis > Acrobasis consociella. Next base: position 9,121,694 of record OY743127.1, read on the forward strand.
AAATATAGTATCGTTGAGTTAGTATCCCATAACACAAGTCTCGAACTTACTTTGGGGCTAGCTCAATCAGTGTAATTTGTCCCTATATATTATATTATATCTCTTTATTTATTTTTAAACATATATTAGGTTTTTTTATAACATATCTATAAAAGTAAAATATATAAAATACACTACAAAATTTAAACACATATACAATATACATATATATACATACATATATATATATATATATATATATATATATTATATTATATTATATTATATTATTATTACGTGAGTAACTAATAATGCCTGTGTCTCACGTTAGTCTTATTCAAAAACAATATCATATTTAATGATCGGATCGAAATAACATTCATTTAATGTAAAGCCCGTTCACTACAACCATTAGTAACATTTAGCAATATATACAAATGAGTATTTCGGTATTAGACAGGTAACTAATTGTCGCATATGTTGTATCTGTTGTACACAGTTTGTAATGCTTGCTGACATACAGAGAGGGACGGTGTGCTAGATTTCTTCTCACTGGCGCTGTATTTGTATTTCTCTTTTGAAATGATTAATTATGTGACATTATTAATAATTTGGTATCTTAAATTAGAACTTAATTTGATTACTAAATATACTTGATTCATCATATCAGCCACAGAAAGCCCACTGCTGGACATAGGCCTTCCCCAAGGATTTCCAAAACGATCGATCAGAAGCGGCCTGTATCCAACGCCTTTCTGCAACCTTGCTCAGGTCGTCTAATCATCTAGCAAATGGGTGGTACGTGGTCGACATTCGAGAGAATTTTTTAAAATACACATTTTTTAAATTTATTTAAAATTTAAATCAAAAATATATAATATATGTATACTGTTTGTTTTAAAATATTGTATGTCCGGCTCAGGAAATGATATGGCGAGACTGATTAATACCTATGTTCAACAACAAATATATTTTGTATTTTTGAAAGAAATTAGAAAGGATTGTAGGGACTTCTCTTCAGTTCGTAAAAGCTGATCTAGGGAAATAGGCATGTAAATCTCAAGTAATATATCCATCCAATATCACGTAGAAATATGAGTCTCCGGCCGGATTGAATATTGATATATTTCCTCAGGAAATGCGCCTATTTCGTCGATCGGCGGTTACGAACTCCGCAGGAAGATCAGTTTTTCTTTTCTATTGCTGCGTGTGAAGCATGGGGTCTTTGCATATCTTCCCTCTGTAAAAATGTACATGACAAGATACAATTTATGAATGTAAGTAAAACGAGTGTTCACACGCAGGCAGTTATTAAACAGTGATTTTAATATCTGCTAAGAAAATATAATAGTTTTAAAAAACACGCGTTTTTTAAAACAATCACTATAGATAAAAGAATATTAAACTACAAGAAAGGGATAAGTATAAAAACTATTAAACTAAAAAGCTTACTCAATTTTATGAAAGGTGTGTTAAGTAAAAGTAGCGTGTTTCTTGCACCTCGTAACTCCGTAACAGCTAGTATCTGAAATAACAGTATTACTGCAGTAGCCTATTTGATATTCATAAGTCTGAAAGTCCATTTACACAGCTATGCTATACAATAGAAAAAATACGAAAATAGAGCCTCCTTAGATTTATTTCGCTTATGCATCGAAGTTTAAAATTGTCAAAAGTAACATTTTTTAAATAATTTTGAATCATTATTTGGGTATAGTTCATCGTTGCCCCGGCCAAAAAAGTATACTAATGATTTTCAATGTAGTCTTTTATAAAAGTATTCACATATTAAGTTCACATATGAATTATATTGTATCTTGGATTTAAGAACAAATTTATGACACTTGCGATTTAGTTGTATGTAGATGAACATATTTTAAGTACAAGAAAGATTATAAGAAGATATTATCTTCTTCTGCTCATTATGAGAGCGCTTAACGCTCTTGTCGATAGAGTTGGCGACAGACGGACGTCTCAATCTATTTTGATTCCCTTTTTTCACCTTCTCGCCCACCATCATGCTATAAGTGGCCTTTGGGTCCTGCGGCTCTGTTTAGAGCCGTAAGACTCAAAGAGCTCTGTAAACCCCGTTAAAGATAAAGACGTGATAAAATGTATGTATGTCTCAATCTTCCGCTTTGTGTTTTAGCGCTGGATACGTACCCTGTCTTCATCCACATCCGTATAGCGCTTATGCTCCAAATGTATGTTTGATTAGTCTTATTCGTATATTACTAGATATTTTTGTAAAAAAAAACAGTGTTTTTATTATTATGAGATTGCTATTCATCTGTGCTGTCGGTTTTTTAGCGACGCCTCGAATGCCGCTGTAAGTGCATTCGGAGTTTTAGTCACATCGCAGGATATAAGAAAAGTTTTATTAAAATATTTAGTTCTTTTATGCCTGAAGGCTTCGAACTTATTTTAGAATATTCTTGGAGCAAGATAACAAAATGTAAACTTACTTAGAGTAATAAAAGGATAATTATTTAAGATGTATAACAGCTAAGTAGATAAAAATTGTGTTTACATTTTTTGTATTAATTTTAAAATGTCGTCGTAAAAGTTGCTCATATTTTATTGATTTACATTTTCTGCAACTTGTTATATTTCTAGTTTATGCGCCTATAAAACAATTACAGGTTCTTATAAGGTATAATGTATATGTAGTATAACAACTTCACCTGTCCCAGTTTAGTATAGGTGTGTTCCCACATTATATGTGTACGGTGGAGGTCATAGTGCAAAAGACTAACAAGGGTAAATAAATTTATTTATTACAAGCTGCACCCCGCGATTATGTCAGTTTCCTGCGTACCAAATTTTATCAATAATGGTACCAAGTTTGCGCGTGAAAGAGTAACAAACATCCATCCATCCATCGATACTTACAAACTTTCGCGTTTATTATATTAATAGGATTATAACAGAACTGTTTAGATAAACAATACATTACAAGTACTTAGATGGTATAAGTATATAGTAGAGGTGGAAGAGAAATGAGTCAGAATGATGAGGAAGGAATCTGTCTCGAATTTAGAAAAATTAGATTTAGAAATGAAATTTGAAAAAGTGGACAGTGAAAGTAGTTGAGTAAGATCATGAAGAATGGAGCTTATTGCAACATTGTTACATACAACAAATCATTTTCACTAGGTGAAACTTTATACCTGTAAGAGTATAAGTACCTACCTACATAAAACTAAATTGTTTACCAGTGTGTAATTAAAATATTTGTGTACGAGATGATTCGTGTTTTCTTACTTAATCGATTATTTCATTATATTATTTTGCGTGGATTCTTATATTCAATTTTAATCTATATATTTATTTTTAATTCATATATTTTGCTGCCATGTAGTTGTTATGTCTCAGAACTGGGCAAAGGCCCTTATTTTTCCACTTGTCGCTTTCATCACTAATACTTTAAAGGCTTAGTAAGTAAGTTTCGGAGTATGTGTTTGTATATTTGGTACTTCACGCGCAAACGGCTGGTCCAATTTTGATAAAATTTGGTATGCAGGCAGCTAACACCCTGGATTAACACATAGGCTACTTTAGGCACAGGTAACACCGCGGGGTGCAGCTAGTAAAAATAAAATTTAAAATGATATGACACCCGCCAAAAATATGAGTAGGTATAATACGAGTACCTACCACTCGTATTTATCTTCGTAGATACTCCAAACGTTAATAGACTAGAAGCCATTTATTCAGTCTGCAGGTAATCTAATTACTAACTATGACAGGCGTTAATTTAAACAGCTCAACCAAATTAGATCTAGGTGTGCTAAAAGGAGTAATCAATTTAACTAGGGATGTACAACAACGTTTGTAATTTTGTCGATGTTGTGATAATTTTGCCGTGCTCAGTTTATTACTCTTTAGTTTTATGTTAAGTGCATATCTATAGTTACATTTGAAATGAGTTGTAGTTGTAGTTAAGTTGTAAGTTTGAAGAGCTGAGTAGAGTAGTGCTCTTGTGGATGATTAGAGAAGGATATTAAAGATAGTTAAAGTCTAGAAAGAAAATCACTAAATCAATCACAATTGAACGGTAAGTATACTAAGTAGTTAGAAAACTTTTTCTATTCCTCTACTCTCTTCTTCTGGGGCCTTACCACGACCTCTTATAGCAGTCTTGTTTTAATATTACTTTGTCAATTCGTACCATGACCAATAGAAAACAACATTAAAGTAATATTACTTTAATATTGTATTTGCTAGCAATTTTGTGACGTCACATCAAATCATTCACTCAATAGCGTACCAGTAGGAGTACCATCTTTGGTGACAGTGTTTATCGAGCACTATCATTCGTTAACTTCGTTTCACTATCTTGCTCTACGCAATAATGACGAGCGAGATGGTATTTTTCCAACGAGCGACATAACTTTATCTGGGTTTCTTAACAGGATCATGCTACGAAGGTATGATCGCAATCTTAGCAGTATTGTTTTAACGTCAAAGTAGCAATCAAAATGGTGGTCTGTTTTTTTTTTAAATAATTTTACGGCTCTGGATACAATTCCTTTAGATCCATATTTTTTCTTCATTTCTATTCGTAATCCTAACTTGTTACAATCAAAGGTTGTTGTAGGTTCTGTGATTGCTCCAATGGAGCTTCTACTGATAAATCTGTGCGAGTTCACTAGTTTTTATAATCGATTGAGTGGCGATATTCATAATATAAACAGGGATTGGATAAGCAAAAGTAGAAAAATGTGAAATCGTTAAAGACAATCGAGGGAATAAGTAGGATATTACAAAGGGGATATTAGTAGGATAGTGCCGCAATACCCAAAGATCAGTCTTGAAAAAGGGAATAAGTCTTTTGACATGATTCAGATTCTCGCCCATTCCCTCAATCGATTTTCATATTCAGCGCAAAAAGATAAGTAGCTGATACATTAAAAATTTTAAGTCTTTGGGTACATTCTTCTTTTTTTTCTATATACATTTGCATTATAAGACTCCGGATTGTTGATAAAAGTTTTGTTGCCGCGGCCACCGACCAACTTTTTCAAGACTGCTAATTTGACAGTAAAACAATACTGATCGAATAGGAGCTCATGGTACGCATTAGAGTGAATGATTTAGTGTGACGTCAACAAAACTGCTAGAAAATACAACATTAAAGTAATATTGTTTTAATATTGTTATGTGACGTCCATCGGGCTCAAGAACGGGATGGATTTATACAAAACACATAGCGTTATCTCACTCTCATTAATTTGTTCTGTCTCATCTCTAAGCAGGAATATAACAATCTTGTTTTAAGAGCTCATGGTGCGATTTGAAACAATATTATTATAAGCTTGAATCAAAACGGAACTAATCCATCATGTTTTTGATAAAGTTCATAGTAAGGCCCCTGTTCAATGCACTACAAATACTAAATAATAAATAATAAAATAGGTATAATATTGCTCCTAATTATAGCCGTGTGAGTAGAAAACGACAGACAATGTAGGTACAATAAACTGTACATAACGAGTATAAGATTTTAAAGACATATGTACTATACTAAGACAGAAAAAATAAATTAAGAATTAAATAAATTAAGACGAAAAAGAAAAAAATAAATTAAGACAGAAAAAATAAAGAAGAAAAGAAGATTTCTACAATGCAATATACCGATCTAAACCAATATGACATTCGATAAAGGTAGTTCGTGATCGATTGTCCCTAATTGTTATACAAAACAAATAACTCGTATTGTTATTTTTTATAACAATACGAGTAATGTTAAAATAGTAACATTTCTGTAGCTTGATCGCTAGCGTCCGGAAGTTTATTCTAGAAAAAATGCAAAAAATATATCTATTAGCTGCTTCGTTTGTAGGGAAAAAATAAGTATTAATATTTTTTTTACGTGAAATATGAATTATTAAACAGTATCGATACTTAAACGTACATCGATAAACGACATCATCCCATCAATAGCACATCTCTAATTTTGAAACAAAAGAGATCAAATAGCTCGCAGCTGCTCGCACCTCATTCATTTTGCATTTTGCATTCATCTTCATGGCTGTAATTCAATATTTCGACTAAGAATTCCATCAATTAATAATTCCAGTTTGCGAACTGCTGAATAAGTCAAAAGGCAATGGAACGCTTTGGCGCATTCCACTTTGCACTTCAATTTATAGAATACTCGTACAGATGTGGATAATTTTATGGCTCATTAAGTTGATGATTAAAAAATATTGTAAACCTATTTTTCTTTTTGCTGATTACCAAATAATAACGAAGATACAGTGTAATCACACTTTTCATAACCTCACGATCAAGTACGGTTTTCATTTGACGGTGACGTAAATCCCCTACTTTAAAACGTCGATGCGCTGCATCTTTGTGAATATTTACTACTTTGCTAAATGAAAAAATATGGGAAATTTAGATTTTTCAAATATAAATGGCAACTGTTGGAACAAACCAATTTTTCAGACGCGAGCTATTAATATTTAAGAAACAAACGCTAGTCTGCAACTCCAAGACTTTATTAAGTTGTTATATCTTTGTTTGGCGACTTCAAGACTTAATATTGCAAAAGTTACTAAAATGGCACTTTGGTTTGATTTTGCTTTTGTTTTAGGTAAATATATTATTAATAATACGATACGCACCTTATTCATGTATTTTTGAGCTACATATTTTGACGACCAGCGACCATGACGATACCAGTCATCGCAATATTTGGCTCAAAATTATTGAGACCACGTGACTCTAAAATCACATACATACATACATACTATCACGTCTTTATCCCTAATGGGGCAGACAGAGCATTTTGGGTCTTGCGGTTCTATGCTCAGGGCCGCAAGACCCAAAAGCCACTTTTAGCGTCATGGTGGGCGAGATGATGGAAAAGCAATCAATACTGTGATGGGTTGCTAGCCGCATCGCCTGTTAACATGATTTGCATTTTTGCCCATTCCCTCGATCGGCTTTTACGATCTGCGTGGGAAGAGAAGCAGCTGGTACATTCTAAGTTTTTTTTATTTCTCCCAGACCAGCATGCAAATTGCAGCATCTAAAATCACATGTTTTAGTTATATTTTAATTCGTGTCATCCGTGTGTTTATATTTGCTCTCTACCTGTGCTGTTTTAGAAGAACAAAGTAAAGCATAGCACTTATGTGTTGAAAAATCACTACATATTTTTTATTTATTTACTTATAAAATTTTATTGGCGACTAAAAGCTCTCTCCCAGACAACCACAGGGATGAACATCTGTTTCTTTTTTATAAATTTGATACCTACACTTTGGTCAAAAAAAATTAACATGTTGTAAACTGGTAAATATATGTACCCATATTTACCATTGTGGTTTTTGTATATAATCGTTTACTTATTTACAAGTTACTTCTCTTCCCGCGCAAATCGCTAAAGCCAATAAAGGAAATGGATGAAAATATAATACGGTTAGCAACCCATCACTAGGTGTTTTGATGCCCTTTTTCACTTTCTCGCCTATTCATTCACGCTAAAATGTGCATTCAGGTGTTACGACTGTCTACAGCTCTCGAGACGTAAGCTTATCTTTGCATTTGTGTAAGTGCACACAGATAGTGAAGGTGATGTATCAGCCTGAGGCACGGTACTTCCCGCAACTGTTCACACTGGATTTTGAAACTCTGCCTGAGACACGGCACGACCCTAGCGCGTCCTTACCCTGCTACGCACTTGCTTTTACATTTAGTACAGCTAGCAGCTTGGCGTTCCAGTGCTGTTGTGTTATAATGATTAGTGAAAATAAATAAACATAATATCGTGTTTTTTTCGTTATATATATATTTTTATTTCTTTCTAATCAAACATTGATTTTATTTTTACTTAATTTTTTTACTGATTCTTCTTTTGGCGCTTACTCACACTAATGCAAAGCTGAGCTTACGCCTCGCTGACTGTACTCAGATAGGGATTATTTTCATTCCAACAATATTAAGTAACATGCACATTGACAAAACGGTAAACAACAAACATGCGACAGTTGAAGTGTTTATTTCTTTTCAAACGTTGATTTTATTTTTATGTAATTTTTTGCCTGACTATACTTTTGGCGCTCACTTACACTAATGCAAAGATGAGTTTACGCCTCGCGGACTGTACTCGGTTAGGGATTATTTTCATTCCAACAATATAAAGTAACATGCACATTGACAACAAGGTAAACAACAAACATGTGACTGTTGAAGTCGACCGCAAATGTTTACGGTCGCACGGTCGGTTTACAAAGCATTCGTTGAGCGACTCAGTTAGTTTGGAATATGTCGCACTGTTGCGTGAAACAACACTTCGTTTTGCATTTCTGCCTCTTTTGGTTCTACCTTTGGATATTTATCTACGGATCTACCTCTTTTGCTAGGGCCTGATGGATGCGACATGACCAGTATCTTTAAATAATTGGTTAAGTGAGTGTCGGGCCACGCGCAATGGACTAAGTTGCGAATGCCGACTTGGAATTCATGCTATTAAAAACGTCTAAAAACTAATTTTCTAATGAACTTGTATGAAATTTTCTTTTTCCGAGTACATTTTATAAGTTGATCTCCTATAACTTTTTTAATTTGTAAACCCTACTTAGCTCTGATAGTTTTCCTCTGAACTTTCTTAAATCGAAAAATCGTGTTCACAAGCTCAATATTTTACGTTACCTTACACGGTGGGTTAGTCGAGTAAAAAGGTACACTAAAAATAATTACATCAACATTTTATTTAACCATTTTTTTGGCATGGGTAATATAAAAGTACATGCCAAATTACAACTTTGTTTTGAGTAGAGCAGGACGGGCAGACAGACACGGCGAAACTATAAGGGTTTCTTGTTTATGACGAGACCCTAAAAATGTATTTTTATTTTTATTTCCAAGATAAAGTACTTATAGCATAGTTACTCGGGATGACCTAAGTATGATGAACCCTTATGAACGTTCTGCTAGTTTACTACAAGTTTAATCAGAGAAAGTTCAAAACAAACAGCAAGTATTTGTTTGAAATAACTAACAAACACGTCATAATTTCTTGGAGTCGAAAAGCTCTCTTGATATCAATTTTTAAGGCATTCATAAATGTAAAATCACTTTGGAAATGGCAATCAATGTGACAAGTAAAATTATTTTGTGATATTATTCTCTTATCCGTACAAAATAATTTATTTTTCACCCAAGATACTAATTTGTGTAACTTGAGCTCCTGTCATCTGTACATCGTGCGAACTTTGAAATAATTTCTCACTGAATTGTTTAACTTTGTGTTTAAGTGTTTGATATAAATTTGCATGTGTTAAACGTAGTACTTAACACAGATTTTCGTGCAATGAATTTATAAATTCACGTTTGATCAAGAAATTTGGGAAAGAAACAAGAAAACAAGAAGAGGCCCGAACGGCATCTAGCGTTTGCTCGAACGTATCCATGGATTATTTCTGGTCTACCGTTTGGGTTGCGGAGGTCAGACGGCAGTCAATCTGTGTAAAAACCAGTACCTTCGTCAAATCACCCAGTAGCTTACCCCGGGCTCTAAAGCGTCACCGCTGAGGATGCAACTGAAAATAGGCTTGGATGATGACCTACGATATCTAACCTCATGTAAAAAGAACCTATGGCATGCCTAGCGTTCCCAGAAGGCTGGCAGGGTTGAATTAGTTTTTAAACAATATATGTGGCCTGCATATTAATAACAATATCTATTTTTTGAAACTATCTGCAACAAAGTTTCACAATTTCAAAAGCAAATTACAGTACAAAGCATCATTTTTCATAGTAGTTCATCTCTCCAGAGCAACGACCTGTTATTAATGATAGTTCGTTATGACCTCATTATCTGCAATGAGATATTTCTAATAAATAAACTAAAAATGCAAAAGCTATGCTTTGTTAAGCAGAAATAACTAAAAGCTTATGCAGAGCGTGAACTTCGATAAAAAATTACTTCAACAAAGAAATAGTACTATTTGCTTCAGCCGAAGAATATTCTTATAATTATCTCGCAAAAGTCAATAGTCATGTCAAAGTCAAAAATATTTGACATGATTAAAACTAACGTTTGCAAAGGTATATTATGTAGTAATAATAATTTGCCGACCTCCGAGGCGTAGTGGTCACCATGCTGGTCCGCCACCCAGAGGTTCCGGGTTCGATCCCCGGTCAGGGCAAGTTGTAAAATGGCCTTATTCAAATTGTCCTGGGTCTTGGATGTTTATCTATATATGTATTTGTTATAAAATATAGTATCGTTGAGTTATTATCCCATAACACAAGTCTCGAACTTACTTTGGGGCTAGCTCAATCAGTGTAATGTGTCCCTATATATTTATTATTTATTTTATATCACTCATGTCGTCCACACCGTATCCGGCGACGGCGACTCCTGTTTGCTTGATTAAATTAGATTAAATTCCGTCTTTATTCCGGTTATTTTATATACTAAGAGGAGGAATATTTTTCAGTTCTAAAAGGACGTTTTGTTGAATAAAAACATGCTGTTAATTGTATTCAGGTGAATATATTTTATTAAATATTTATTGTTCATCAAATACAAGTTGTACAGAATAATAGAAAATATAAAATATTCATCCAAGATAATTGTATAACTATAATTTAAATTATGGGTAGGTTAGGGGTTCATTTAATTACATATATAATGTTTTGCGTATTAATAAATACACTTACTACACGCATACGAAAAATAAATAAATAATAAATATACATTTGCCAGTATCGTGTTTTTGACAGATGCCCCAAAATGTCTATTGCAGTAAACCAATGTTAATTTTATCAAATTTTCACTCAAAACTTAGACAACTTTCCCTTCGTTAATTTAATGTATTTCATAAACTTTCATCTGATCAACTACCCATGCTGTTCTGAGATAGTAAATAGATTCAGGTGTTATTTTACAGAAGTAAAAGTAACATGCTCTTTAATTTGGATTACTTTGTGTGCTTCCGCCACCAGTTAGGTCGTATGAACTATTAGCGGCCGGTGATGTTAGTCCTAGCAAACCTTCCCCCATCAGTTCGAGCGCATCCGCCCCCATCGCTGATGAATGTTTTCTTTCTCGGAGTGAAAAGACCGATGATCTTCAAAAACAGCGAAAGTCAAAGTTACATGCTCTTTAATTTGGATTACTTTGTTAGTTCATGCGAACTAGGCGGCCCTGCCCACCTACCACTGTAAGTCGCAGCGTACCTGCCACCATTAGTTTGAGTGCATTCGCCACCAACAGCTGATGAATGTTTACTCTCGGGTCAAAAGACCCGGGTCCTCAAAAACATAACTAAAAGTAATTAAAATAAACTTAAGTTACCTTTGGGTCTCACAGCCCTGGGCTCTGTCTACCCCACCAGATTAAGACAATTTTTATTGAATATTTTTATTTATTTATTTACAAAGTGTACGAAGCATAATTTTAAATTGAATTTCAGTTCGTAAACCAAGAATCCATTTTAAATTAAATCCGTAACGAAATGGTACTTTCCAACAATGATTGGAGTGGCGAACCCAATGGCACGAAAATGTTATTTATTAACGCTGGCACAAAACAACGATGGTTCAGCTGTAAAGCCATTATTACCTTCTTTTTTCTTCCTGCCATGTAATAATTTTTCTTAATGTTAATTATTTTTATGACCAAAGCTATGAAATACTTAAATACTACAATCCTTTAAGGATAGATACTCGTGTACGCATGTATTGATTGTGCTGATATTGTTATCAATGCGTAACCGATTTTTCTTGCACTATTTTCTTATTTTGTTTAACGAAAGTGCGTTTTATGGCCTTTACAAGCAGAAAAGCATGTAAGATATATACCACAAAATATATTTTGAAGTTTGGTGTGGTGGATCTTCCAACCAGGGGATGGAGGAGATCTTTGCCCAGTAGTGGCCCAGTAGAGGTTAATAAAAAATAACTGTTTTCAACTGAAAAACAAACTACTAATTTTTATGGGATTTCAACCACTTGAAATGCATGGCGTTAAGAGACCCTTAGACTAGATTAAATTACAGTTTTCCATACAAACGTAGTCTACGTTTCATTTCAAAACGACATGATGCCTGCTTTTAGCAAAATTTTGTAATTTCAAAGATATTACACATATCTAAACATATAACTAGTTTTCACAGTCAAAATTTGAACTTGAAACAGTGTGTTATAATTGATCAAGGTGTCTTCTAGTAATCCGGGAGCACCAATAAATAATAAATAAATAAATATAACCACCCCTTTTTTTAGTCGATTGAAAAATGCCAACTACCATCCCCTCAGTCACATATCCGTACCTTAAGTAATTTGTGATGCCGTGGACAGTTTCTCATTTCGATATTCAATAAAGCTGATTAATTTTCGAAATTGGCACATTCAACACAAAAATGAATTTTCATTATTGTATGTGTTAAATTGTAATCTAATGTATTGTATTATTTATGAATATGTATTGTTATGGTAATCTGGCAGCTATATGGCACAACGACAGACTAAATTGTGCCGCACTTTTTAGTCTGTGAAAAATAGAACCTATGGAATCATACGCAGTAACGCACACGGTGCGCGCCGAACTTTTTGCGCGTCGTGTGCGTTACTGCATCACAGACTAAAAGTGCGTCACGGATAGTCTGTCGTCTGCGTTGGGCCTATAAATGATCATTTATCTTCCAAGTACAGACAGCGATCTGTTACCATTTTATTATATGTATTGATGTAATTACTCCGGCTAAAATATGATCATATAATCCACCGAGAAGAACCTAGATCTTAGATTTATTGATGATGACATGCCTACCCGTCGTCTTATAAACATAATCATTACTTTTCTTTATCACTAGATGGCGCTATAAGTTATTAATTAAATCTATTATTATGAGGTAATAATTAGTACTAATATTTAAATAAAGTAGTACTCTAATTAATTAAATATGACATAAAATGCAATAAATATTTTAAAGTTAACACGTCGTGCTAGCTGCCATGTCTGTGAGGCTTCCCAGTAACTTCAAAATTTTACCACAGAATTAATAATAGATAGTATTTGGTTTTGCCCTTCCAATAATTTCTATAGTATTGGATACCTGGATATCTGTTACGTTAGTAATTATATTATCTTTGAGTATGATGACGTTGGTAATCATGATAATAATTTAATTATGATAAAAACAAAACAGGTTAGTCACTATAAATATAACTTAACTTTTTTGATTGAAATCACAACCATTTATGAATGAAATAAGCGCATCTGCGTCATTTCATAACTCGATCAACAAATCGCATTTTTGTATGGGAGATTGAATTCGTAATTCAATTTCTTTCACAGCATATTACGGACATGTTAATTTCTAGAGCTCCTCTGTGTTTCGGAAGGCACCTATAAGCTGTATTGCATGGCAGTTGTAAATCTACGTTAGATGCTTTTAGGCAGACTGAAAAATCTGTCAGTGTTGGTCACTTACACGCACAAAAAACAAACAATGGACTGAATATTCCTTTACCTGTATATTGTTGTGTTAGTACACTGAACTCCTTTTGAAACCCAAGTACCTTTTCTAGCTAAAGACTCACAATGTAAACCATAGCCCACATGGCTACAAAATGTCAGTTCCCAAAAACATTTGAAAAGGTCGATGGTACGAATAGCTACCGTTAATCATAACAGTCATTTAACTGCGATGAGTCTACGCTTTGAGGTTTATTTACAATCTGTCCTACCAACTGTTGGGACATGTCAAAAGCATTGAATGTCGCATGTCCCGAAAAAAAAAACAAAATTCATTGAACGGGAGCAAATAGCGCGAGGATTTAATAATTATTTTTTAGTTTGAATATGAGCCAAGTTGATTACGGGGTTGCTGAATTTGGCTTAAGAATTTACAGTTTGGGGTTACATAAATAAGATTAAACGGCTTATAATAACCGCTTAACTTATATACATATAGAATATACCTTGGATACAAAATATTCACAAAAAAACATCACTCACATGGTCCCTATCGTAAACAAAATTATTTTTCGAATAGTCTTAATATTTTTGGTATAAGTATTTTCTTAAATTACTTCACCGTGTATAGAAATATGGGCTATGTGGTTTCCGTTAGAGTAGAATACATCCACTCCAAGTCCTCCAGTAGATGTTTTAGAAGTCGATTTAAGTATATTATATTATTAAGCTATTGCATAGCTTCTATCGCGGGCCTTGAGCGCGGGGACCGAATCAGAAATTCCGTAACGAAAAACCTCACGCTCCCCACTCCGCCTACCATGTACGTTGCCGCTTCGTCTCCGTCGTCCGTTTGCGACGTTGCCGTCCTTCCTTGTTTGCAATAGCTTTACCGCGGCAGTCCCTGAGTGCCACACGTCTTTTATTATAAACATCAATGAGACTTCTCCAACCCATCTGGCTAGCGAGAAGATTGTAGGCCAAGTCTGCTCTGGCCAAGTATGGCTCTGGTAGCACAAAGAGGTACCTGCTCCTGCAGTGGAGACAACAAGTCCTGATCATGATGATGATGTATAGAAAAGAAAAAAAATATGTGTCAATATGAAATATACCTGTATAAATAAACAACCAGCGATGTAATAAGAGTTTAGTATTTTTTTTTCGAGGTAGAAAGCCCTAAAATTATTTAATTACTGTTTTTTTCGCTACTATTATTTTCTCGGGCCACGATCTAAACACGGCACCTTTTTTATTTAGAATGAATGAACGAAACTAGCAACTCATCGCGCTGAATGAACGGCGTTTCAGCCCTTGTAAATATTGAATCGTATTCAACTTGTTTTCTATTTTGGATTTTATAAATCAGCTTACGTATAGAGGTATATTTTGAAAAATTATGCTTTCATATTTGGCTTTAAAGCTGTGTGGGTTCTGGTGGAGTAGAAGGGAAAAAGAGAAATATTTAAAAAAAAGTCAAATAGTCTAACAATTATAAACTGAAGTCTTCAAAAGTAATAACGATAATGGACAGTACCTACGTACTTATTAGTAATAAACTACTGAGTAGGGAAGAAGTATATTTTTTTAAAGTTATTCATGCAACCGTTTGTTTTAATGTATGGAAGTTTTTCCGCCGAAACGGATGTATAGATTGTAGTGACATTTGGTATGAAGATAGCTTATTACCTGGAATATAATGACTATGTTTTCCGAATAAAATAAAAATAAAATATTTTTCCTAGTCCTCCCGTGGCTCTCTTAGAAGGCGACTTGGCTTAAGGTTAAACAAAGCTTATAAACATCAATAAGACTTTCCAACCCGTCTGGCCAGCGAGGAGAGTGTAGGCCAAGCCCTCTGGCTGCTCTGACCAAGTATGGCTCTGGTAGTACAGAGAGGGCGTGCTCCTGTAGTGGAGACCGCAAGACCTGATGATGATAATGAAAATATTTTTACCCAGTCCACATCTCGGATTCCATTGTAATTATACTACTATCTGTATCTGACAACATTTTCTTCCGTTTCGACGCTCCCGAGAATTTATATTGAACAAAAAAGTACAAAGATTCGTTTTCCTGTTTGCCACGAAACGAAAAGTGAAACACGAGTGACGTGATTTCCGTTACGCCAGACGTATCCTGTAACGTGACAGCTCGGTAGAGATAATTATAGGATAGCAACCATAGGAGCGTCTTGAGAATGGAAAAGAAACCAATCTTTCTTTTGCCGTAATCAGTTTTTTCGTATTTTCGGTAAAGATAGAGGCACACAAACATGTCAATGGTTTTTAGTGACTAAATAGCTTTTATAAGTAGATATATTCACTGTATGATATCCGAATAAAATAAGATACAAATAAAATACTTTTTACCCAGTCTACATCCTAATTCTATTGCAATTATACTAACTAGTACCTGTATCTGACAACATCTTTTTCCGTTTCAACGCTCCCGAGAATTTATATTGAACAAAAAAGTAGAAAGAAACGAAGAGTGAAACACGAGTGACGTGATTTCCGTTACGCCAGACGTATCCTGTGACGTGACAGCTCGGTAGAGATAATTATAGGATAGCAACTATAGGCGCGTCTTGAGAATGGAAAATAAACCAATCTTTCTTTTCGTAACGCTTCAACGCCACAATCAGTTTTATTTTCGTATTTTCAATAGAGAAAGAGGCACACTATTTAAATGTGATGAAGGGAAAAGGAGCTTTGTGATGATGCTTAAATTTTAACCATTAAATTAGCCCAAACTAGATGGAGTTCAAAACTTCAAAATTAAAATGTTTATTCAGTAATTAGAGTTATTAATTTGAAAGGTACTTACTTCGTGCCAATAAGTATAATTTACGAATTGTGTCGTTTAATTACCGAATTCCATCAACCTCCTTCCGTCTCCGTGACCAGACCCGTTCGTCAACCCAAATCAAATAAGTACTCAATAAGGTAATGTTGTTTTATTACTGAGGTCTGCTAAATATCTAATGGCTCGATCATCAGCTGTTCAATTAAATAACACACAATAGTTAACTGAAATAAAACAGAAAAAAATGACACGCGTCACCAACGTAAAGATGTGACAAAATTTCTTTATTGCTCATTAGACCATCTTATAAGTAAACTTTAAATATAAGGACTAACAAAATATACTAAAACTATTTTAAGAGTAAATTCAGTGCATGATACTAAACAACTTTCCCCAAGTGAAATATATTGAAATACAAAAAGTAATTTCTGCCCTCCCATAAAAGATGACCGATCAGCTGATCCGAGTTTGTATGAAAAGTCAAAAATCATTTTTCGTATTTATATACATACATACATACTATCACGTCTTTATCCCTGATGGGGCAGAGAGAGCATTTTGGGTCTTGCGGCTCTATGCAGAGCCTAGGGCCGCAAGACTCAAAAGCCACTTTTAGCGTCATGGTGGGCGAGAAGATGGAAAAGCAATCAATACAGTGACGGGTTGCTAGCCGCATCGCCTGTTAAAATGATTCGCATTTTTGCCCATTCCCCTGGATCGGCTTTTATGATCTGCGCGGGAAGAGAAGCAGCTGGTACATTCTAAGTTTTTTCGTTTCTCCCAGACCAGCATGGGAGTATTTATATAACACTTTACAAATCAATTTCAAGATATCTTATACCTTTAAACGAGCAATTCTTGTATGTATATAAATATATTTATAAATTTCTGTGATCTCGAAAACGGCTCTAACGATTTCGCTGAAAATTTGTATATGGGGGTTTTCGGGGGTAAACAATCGATCTAGATTAGTTTTATGTTTGGGAAAACGCGTGTTTTCGAGTTTTCATGCGTTTTTCTTTCCACGCAGAATATGGTCGCTAATTTCGTCGCGCCGCGACCGCCTTGATTTAGCTCAGTGGTTAAGGATAGCGACCGCTAGAAAGAGTGTTACGGGTTCGAATCCCACTCGGTGACTTACTTTTGTTTTTTTTATGTTTAAGTTTATATATTTTTTTTTATTTTGCATTGTTTTTAGACAAGTTTAAAAAAAAATAGTTAATGTTTGAGATGTAACCGAGCAAAGCTCGGTCGCCCAGGTACTATTATTTTATTTGTAGAAATCTAAATTATTATCTAAAATTGGTTTTTCGTATTTCGATATAATTAGGGGAAAGTGGTTTACTATCACGGACTGATATCAGTATATTTTGTAAGACGTTATAAAAGTAGATACAAAGGCGAGCTAATCACTAAAGCGTATACTTCCAGTCAACCTTTGGGTAAACAGAAATCTGAGTAAATGTTTCCTTACTCCGGGTCAATAGCGCGTAATATATGTAGCTATCTTCAGAACTAAATTCAGACAGTATGTCGCATACAATGTGACGACACGAGAATATTCCTTGAATCCTGAAGCGTCCCAGTAATTGTTTACACATCTGCTGGTGCACAATCGGGTATTGAGTTTGAAGAAACTTGGATGTGAGAAGAATGTATAATAAACTATTTTTTTCAATTAATGCCGCTTTTCGCTTATTTAGAATAGAATCCTCTTTTGAGCTGAACTCATGTACATGTCTAATTTATCATTTTTTCAAAATAGAGGAAAAGTAAAAATGATGATTCAAAACTTTTAAAAAATCATATTTAATCGGCTATTTTCCATCAAGTTAAATACATATTTTTTCTAAATGTCAAAACAACTAAAAATATGTTTATCATCCTCATCATCATCAGGTCTTTTTTAGTAGTTACATCATTGCAGGACCCTCCCTGCACTATTATAGCCATACTTCACCGGCAGCCAGAGGCTTTGGGCTACACTCTCCACGCTGGCCAGACGTGGTTGTTGGAAAGTTCATAAGTTGATTTTTGTAAGCTTTGTTTAGCTTGTATTTCCGAAGTCGCCTATTACGACATCCGCGGAAAGACTTAGAGCGGTCCTATTCTACTCTGCCGGAGACCATACACACTATGAAAATATGTTAATCCTACTAATATTAGGTATAAATGCGAAAGTGAGTTTGTATATTTTGTTTGTTTGTTACCACTTCACGCTTTAACCACTGAACCTATTGAATGAAATTTGATATGGATACAGTTTGATACCCAAAAAAGGACATAGGATAGTTTCCATCCCGAAATTCCTACGGGCACAGCTAATATGTTAATAAATATTAAATGTACTCGCGAAATCTACAGCTCACAGGGTCACTAATAATAATATTAGGTCAGGAGCTAGTATTTCGTAGCTCTTTGTCCCTCCAACCCGCTAGCCGTGTGAACTGGGGCGTCGTAATTTACGACAACTATCGCATCCGATCGCCGATGCACTCACGATACCGGCTCTTACTTCAAAATCCACCATTTTGTTACTGAATTCACGATAAGACAGAATTTGATAGATGTGGTATTTATACCATGCTGTTGAGCCGCGTTGCACGCGTTCTGAAAGAAAAATATAGCCTATGTTATTCGGTGATAATGTAGCTTTCTATGAGTGTATTTCACTCATAGAAAGCTACATACAGTGGTGTAATGTCCCTTCCACGTTGTAAATATATATAATACTAGCTGTACCCGCGGGCTTCGCTCCCCGTGGGAATTCCGGGATAAAGAGTACCCTATGACCTTCTCCGAGTCTCAAACTATATCCATACCAAATTTCATCTAAATCGGTCCAGTAGTTTAAGCGTGAAGAGGTAACAAACAAACAAATAAACAAACAAACAAATATACAAACTCACTTTCACATTTATAATATTATAGTAGGATAGTAGGATAGTAGGATATAGTAGGATAGTAGGATAGTAGGATAGGGAGTAGGATATATCTGATTAGCCGCGGGTAACACCGTAGGGCACAGCTAGTTGAGTCTAATCTTTTATTAACCCTATGACGTACCAGTTTCTTTATCTTTATTTAGCTGACGCTGAGTGCTGAATTCAGAATTCGCAGCGTCAGTGCAAACTAAGGATATTGCATCTTCTTAATATTCTGAAAACTGAATTTTCATTTCGAACGGTGGTCTCATTTTCAGGAGTGCACCGCAAGCGGTAAAATGATTTGAAATCAACGTATATGGTTCACCTTTATTTAAAACTCTCTTTTTTATTAAACACAATTAAGTTCTCGTGGTCTGAAAAATAATAATTCGGAAAATGAAATTGAAACCTTATATGTAGAATGTCTACATTTTTAAGAAAAATAGAATTTAAGAAATAATAAAAGATTATATTTTTTTGGTGCACTTTGTTTGCTTATATACTTTGTAGTTAAGTTCAAGAGAAGCAGCAACAAACTGTACTTCAGCATTTTTTCCAAAAATGCTATCTCACAATTATACTGATATTAAAATTAGATATTTAGACTGAGAATACATTGTTTTGTTATGCCATAATTACAAATTAAGAATGATGTTAAATTTGAAATTTGTAAATTTGCAGAGTAATATATTAACAGTCAACGTAAATGCGTTAACTGAAGTTCACTAATGGCATGTCAAAACATAAATTCAAACGCATAAATATTCATCATCATTTCATCATTTCAGCCGCATAACGTCCACTGCTGGACATAGGCCTCTCCCAAAGATTTCCAAAATGACCGATCAAGAGCGGCCTGCATCCAGCGCTTTACAGCGACCCTGGTCAGGTCATATGACCACCTTGTAGGTGGATGCCCTACGCTTCGCTTGCCAGTACGCGGTCGCCATTCAAGAACCATTTTGCCCCATCGGCCATCGGTTCGTCGCGCTATGTGTCCCGCCCACTGCCACTTCAACGAGCTAATCCGCTTGGCTATGTCAGTGACTTTTGTTCTCCTACGGATTTCCTAATTTCTGATTCGATCACGTAGGGAAACACCGAGCATAGCCCTCTCAATAGCGCGTTGAGCGACCTTGAGCTTTCTTATGAGACCCATAGTAAGGGACCACGTTTCAGAGCCATAAGTCATCACTGGTAACACACATTGGTTGTAGACCTTAGTTTTGAGGCACAGAGGTATTTTGGACGAGAAGACATTGCGTAGCTTCCCGAACGCTGCCCAGCCGAGTCGGATTCGTCGAAAGACCTCTTCCTCGAAGCTGGAACTTCCTGCCTGGATCAATTGACCCAGGTAGATATACTGGTCTACAACTTTGAGGGTGGAGCTCCCAACACAAACAGGTAGGGGCGCAACATGGACATTCGACATTACTTTCGTTTTGTCCATGTTCATTTTAAGGCCCACTTGTTGGGAAACTCGATTTAGGTCTCCGAGCATAGTACTTAGGTCTTCCATCGATTCTGCCATGACAACGATATCGTCGGCAAATCGAAGGTGAGTGATATACACGCCATAAGTAAATTACAACGTTATCAATGATGTTAGTATCAAATAACGATGGAAGTACGAAATAACAACATTGTTCATAACGTTATTATAATATTTAGAAATGAAATATGCTTGTAATAAAAGAATAACAGTGGGCGGCAAGCGACCACCTGAATTCAATAAATAAATAATATATACGGACTAATCACACAGATTGAGCTAGTCCCAAAGTAAGTTCGAAACTTTTGCTATGGGATACTAACTCAAAGATACTATATTTTATAGCAAATGCATATATAGATAAACATCCAAGACCCAGGTCACTTAGAAATAGGTCATTTTCCATCTTGAACTGACCGCGGATTGAACATGGGACCTCCGGTGTGACTGCCTGGTATGATGACCACTAACTAGGCCACAGAGGTCGTAAAAATTCTAAAGTCAGTAATCATGATTATGGCATGTTCTATTCTTTCTACCTATTGCAATAGCCAGCATCAGTCCATTCCAACCTCATTATCTGACACAAAAATCTTTTCTTTTTCTTGCAATAGATCTTTCTCCTGTTTATTTAGTAATTGTGTATTTTCCCAAGTTAAAAATAAGTTTGTACTGATAACAAAATAAAACGTCGCAAAATAATGTCACGTGTCTCTTAACATATTTATTTTAACGTGATTTTGAATTTATTATTGCAGAAAAACTGATAATAAGAGCGCTATTTGACTCCAAAAACTATGACGTCATCTGCCTGTATTTCATACAAAATCCCATAAAAACTGTTTGTTTTGACGTTTAGAAAAAAATCTCGATTTGAATTATTGGAAAATTGAGTATTAGCTCTTTACAGGTACTTTGGCTCTTTTACACGTCAAAAGTATGGTTTACATTTTATTATAATAAATAAATAAATATAAATAAATATATAGGGTAAAATCACACTTAGATTAATTATTAGTAATGTATATTAAAATTATATTTATTTTTAAAGAAAATTTATTGATACCAGCTCTTCCCAATTAATACTACTAAGAAGAAACGCCGAAAGAAACTCATTTTCCGGTATACCTCATCTACTCGCCAGATGGGCTTTGTTTGTGGCTTTGTCATAATAATATTATTATACCTTTTAATTAATAAATACTTCTAATTTAATTTCGACACATTATAAACACAATGTTGACACATTATAAAGAGCGAACGACTGGGGTGAAAAGACCCGTGATCCCAAAAGGAGATACGTAATTTATAAAGCACAGATATTATTAAAACTTCAATATTCCTCGTTTAGCTAAAAATGTTCAGGTCCACTTGCAAAATCATTAAAATATCATTGTAGTAATATCAAAATACTTATCATTTACATAATTTGAAACAGTCGACACTAAAAAAAATTTTTTTTTTCCTTACCTGTGGAATAGAATGACACTACAAACTAATGCTAAATATTCAAAACATTCTTCTACGTCGTAGCAAGCTACGAAATAGTCGTAGCATTCTACGACAGAGACCTGTGCCCCACAAAATCCTTGCCGTAATGTTCTTTGAAATTCTGAGAATGACGCCATATAAGAATTTGATTTTGATTTTATGGATGGCGTGTGGATCAACTTAAAAGCGAGTATTCTGGTTTCTTAATGATACTTTTATGTTTAGATCTATACCTAAAATTTACTTCATTCTAACATGGGTTACATTAGATTCAAATTTAGATTCGTGGAAATGCAGTTAGGTTTCATGTTTTTAAATACCTCGTAGCTTGTGTAGAACTTTTTGATGCAAGAATGACAGGACTGGATACAAAATACCATAGCAGCCTACGAGAGTCGTAGCGGCCTACGGGAATCGTAGCGACCTACGGGTTGGTTGTAGCGACCAACAAGAAAGTTAAAGGCTACAAAATATGTAATATTTATTAAAAGAGATACTACTAGACCGATCGTGTATTACTGTGACCGCTATAATAACAAATACTAAAAATACGACAAAATTAAAAATAAAACTGTATTAGTATTTTTTGTATAATGACCATCATACAAAAAACACTGATATAATAATTTAACAATTGATACATAATTGACGAAAACCACGAAATCTATAATATTTTGAAGCATCTCAGTTTCGAAATTGTCCTAAAATGCTTTTGTCAGTCTGTCAATAATAATTATAGAAGTCGCATTTCTCAACCGATTCTCGTAAATTTTGTAAGCAGGTTCGATTATACGCAATATAATATTAACTATATAAAAACAACCTAAAATAAAAATTATATTATTAATTTGTAAGATAACATTTTTTGAAATTTTTTAATTTGGATTAAATCTAGGTATACGCTACTGAACACATTTATTTAATGTTTTATTATTTGTGTAGATGGAAGAACACAGAATAATTAAACGTACATATATATGGATACTAACTATAATACATTTAAATATACAAACACCACATGGATTTCCTTGTTTCGTGGCTCGCAGCAGGCAATAGACAATAAAGAATATGGTTTCCCAAACCTTCGAAGTCACAAGTCTGGCACCTCGATGCCACCTCTGTTTAACTTTATGACGGACGTAAAGGTTTTGCCATTAGCACTAAAAGCCTCGTAAATTATACTTTATCTTCCTTCCGTCCCGCTTTTTCTGTTATCTCAGTTACAGCTTTAATTTTTTTCCATGTTTTACTACTTTTTCTAAATGGAACACATTACCGGAATGATCTTCGCGTTTTCTCAAATGGTTTATTGTTGGGTCGTAAATGGGAATAAGATGTAATATTTGGCCGCAATTTCTTTATATTTTGGTATTAAATTAAAACTCTTAAATACTCAGTGCTGTTTTTGAATGGCCTACTACTTACTATCCTTAGCATAAGCACTCCTTGGGTCACTCATTTGTTTATATTTAACTTCATTACAATATATAAATAATTTTGACTTTTGCATACAAACTTAATCTATGTTTTATGTTAAAACCACATGTCATATTTCGGTAAAAATTTGTATTTTAAAGAAATTGCAATTATCTAGGGTTATAATTCATAGCAATTTTGAGAAATATTCAAAAATATCATGAAACTTATTAGTTACACTTATAAAGGATTTTTTTTCTAAACAACTTTTTCATGCAATAATTTCAAGAAGTCAATATGGAGCTATGTAAAAACAAACACGCGGTGTGTACAGCTCACAAAGCCACTAGTAGCAAGTGGTTACTTGATGGTCACTACTTCTTACTTCCTTTGAGGACATTTATTCGCAATTAAGCCCGAATTGCCGGTTTCTTGTTGCGTGGGGAGCTGACGCCAGCCACCACCAGAACGAACCAGCCCAGCTCCTGCAGGAAGCTTAGAACGCCTGCTGGCACCCTGCACGCTTCCGCCATGGTTTTGTGGTGTTCTAGGAACCTCCTTAAAAATTTTTATGATGGTAACTTGTTAGAAAACTAGGGCAGCTATCAAGTAAAACAATAAAAGAGTTGAAAATTGAAAATGTATTGGGCAAGCTTCGCACAACATTGTAAAGACAAGTGACAGACAGATGGAGGCAACCCGAGTTGCCATCGTAAAAAACAACCGTAGATACAACATAACAAAAATAATATTGGTGCGTTCTTGTTTTCTAACATAACTAAATAAACAAAACATACAAGCTAAACAAAGCATTTAAACATTAATAGGACTTCTCTAACCCGTCCAGCCAGCGTGGAATGTAGGCAATCCTCTGGCTGCTCTTGCCAATTTTGGCTCTGGTAGTACAGAGAGAGGGTTGTGCTCCTGCAGTGGAGACTAAGATGACCTGATGATGATGATGATTGTAACTAAATATGAGAATATTAATCATTTTTAGAACTACTGCTAATACGTCTTGTTTTTATTTACTTTTATATACACAAAGAATATTCGAGAACCATCCGGACCTATTCAAATAAGTCTACAAGCTAACAAAGTTCAAGGATGAAAGGCCGCCGTTTCAAACATTAATAGTGTTTGCTCGACCCTCAGTGGTTCGATTCACACACTTATGTATAGCAAACATTCTGATATCCTTCACTGTGTAAAGAACAAAAAGGCACATTACAAATTAATTTGTTAATGAAGCTCGCGCGTATTACGCGTAACTTTGAAACTATAAGTTAAGTTCAATCTGTGATACTAAACAAGATTCCATGATAAAATTATAAATAATGTACATCAAAAAGTTGTTCATGATAATGAATGATGCTGTTCTTAATCACCCCTTAAATATTTGTACTTAGCCAAAAAGCACCTTGTATTTTGTAGTATATACCTACGCAATTTTTCTTGGGTAGGTACTCTACCAATCTACCATGCTAGTCAAAGAAAAACCAACCAACCAATTGGTTTTGGTGATATGTTCAAAAACTTCATCAGGTCCTTTTGTCTCAGCTACTTGGCCAGAGCAGCTACATGACTTGGCCTACGCTCTTCACGCTGGCCAGAAGGGTTAGAGAGTTCTCATTGATATTAATAAGCTTTGTTTACCTTGTATTTCCTAAGTCGCCTTCTACGACATTCACGGGAGGACTTGAGGTAGCTCTACTCTACTCTGCCGGAAACCACACGGCAATCTAGGTCACATCTTACAGTACAACCACATGGAACTGCTACTATTAATACTTAACTATATTTTGGTCAAACATTATGTGCCTTACTCATGAACCATAACATAATATGTGGCCTTTAAGAAAATTAAAAAAACTACCTATATTATAAATAATACTGCGACGAACCGATGACCGATGGGGCAAAAAGGTTCTGGAATGGCGATCAAGTACCAACAAGCCAAGAGTAGGATACCCACAAGGAGTTATGACGACCTGACCAAGTTCGCTAGTAGGCGCTAGATGCAGGCCGCTTTAGATCGGTCATTTTGTAAATTATTAAGAGAAGCCCATGTCCAGCAGTGGAAGTTATGCGGCTGAAATAATTATCTATCTAATAACAAAATTGATTTTACTTAAATTCACGTTAATAAAACGTGATGAATTAATTCATAAAATTATCTGATCCTTTACTTTGACACCCGATCCTAATTAAAATATCGGCTGGGTTAAATAATTCAAAGCGTAAAAATTTCCCGAACGGAGAAGAGAGTTAATAAAATAATTAACGCTTTCCCCGATTTCGGATTAATTACTACAAATTACGTTTTTGGACCCTTTGTAGACATTCTGGAGTTAGAGAATATGATACTCTTCCTTTGCTTTAACTTAAAGAGCAATATGATATTTTTACTGTGTATGTTTCGGTAAAAAAGAAATATATAAATATTACTGAAAAAAATCCGCTAGTGGCCTACAAGTCGAATTAGATACTTTAAAAAAAATATTAACAAACATTTGCTATGGAATTTGTATTTAATAGCACGTCGTGACGTTATAGTTTTTTGGAGTCAAGTAGCGCTCCTTTTACCAGTTTTTTGCAATATTAAATATAAAACCACGTTGAAAATGGATGTGATCACTGACAAGTGATATTATTTTGTGACTCAATTCCCTTAACAGTACAAATTATTTTATTTTTGACCCTGAATACTACAAACTGCGAAAATTGGTTAAAATTAAAAAAGTAGCAATTAGCACATCAAAATATAAGAGAGGGAGAGAGGGAGTGGGGTAGAGTAGGGTCATCTTACTATCTCTTTCGTACGCGCGAGACCTAATAGCTGCAGTGACGTCAAGAGCGCAGTACTTACTTGACAGTTTTCCTTTCCATTAGATTTTAAAAGATTTTATGTTACTTATTTTTGGGCAGATTAAAAAGAATCATTTTGTTTTCGGTTTCGGAATGTACTGATTAAGATACCGTACCTATTTACTCGTCGTCGTCTAAAATTATCGACTATAGAAACCATGTCTTTGTTTTGCTTTCAGACTAAATAACGAGGTTTCTTAGTAAACAAGGAACCTATATAGTTTCGACAGGTTTATCGTTCGGTCCGTCCGAGATTTTTTTCAGAGACTTTAAGTACTCGAAAGCTGTGTAATTATGCCAATTTTGGGATCGCTCCCATACAATTAAAGTGAGAGTGAATTTTTTTTGACTAACCCGTCGTGTTTTTTATCGTTGAATAGGTTTTTAAAAAGTATTGAGCTAATATGCTGTGAACAGCATTTCGATTTAGGGATCCATTTCTAAAATATTTGGGTTTAGAGTCAAGTGTCCCACCCCCTTCTATCTGCTAAACGGTTATAAAATTTTATTTAAACGAAAACGGCTGGAGTAAATATAACAAAAACTATCAGTTTAAAGAAAAACTATCAGACCTTAGTAGAGTTTACAAATTAAAAAGTTATAGGCGATCAACTTAGTATAAGTATTCGGAAAATAATTACAAACTAACTTTAATAGAAAATTAGTTTTTAGACATTTAGTGGCATGAATTCAAAGTTGGTATTCGCAATCTTACACTGCGCAGGCTCGACACTCACTTGGCCAATTATTTTTACAGTGAAAATATAAAAAGAAACGACGCGTTAATTAGGTAAAGAGAAAAAAACTGAATTATTATTCTGTTTCCTGCTTTTTCTTTCCATGTAAAATTTAATATGCATGTCAGTGGTAAAAAAAACATTCTAATTATTGTAGTAATAATAGGCAGAAGGTTCAAATATCTTGCCAAGTGCGAATCGGATTTGCGCACTAAAGGTTCCGTACCATTGTCTATAAAAAATCGCGTTTGTTTGTTTTTAGTATTTGTTGTTATAGCGGAAACAGAAAAACATGACTTGTGAAAATGTCAACTGTCTAGCTATCGCGGTTCTAGAGATAAGCCTGGTGACAGACAGACGGACTGACAGACAGAAGTCTTAGCAATAGGGTCCCGTTTTTATCCTTTGTGTACGGAACCCTAAAAATATTGTTCTATAATAAATCCTTAGATAGATTATCCGAAAATAATGCCCCATTTTTCCATTTATCAAATTAGTAAAAGTTAGTATTAGTAAAAATGAGATACAGAGCATCGATGTTCCGGAGAGGGATTGTAACGTCACCGCCCTGGACAATAGTATATTAAGCAATTAGTGAATAAAAGACGGATTTACTTCGAGGGCCGTAGATGAATCAGGAGCAAGTGAAGTATTCTAACGACTGAATCACGAGCGTAGGAAGTGATTCAAATGTTAGCATCCTGAGTGTCGCGAGTGATTTATGATTCATATACTTTATACCATGACTACTAGAAAAAGAAAGATTTAAGCGAAAATAGACATTTAATGAAGAATAATCGGCCAAGTGCCAGAGATACAGCCTGGTGCCAGGCAGACGGATAGACGGACAGACAGCGAAATCTTAGTAATAGGGTCCCGTTTTTGCCCTTTGGGTACGGAACCCTAAAAATGGAGGTTAAATTAATTAAAATTAACATTAAAATTGTAACTAAAATTAATTGTTCTAAATCCAAACACCAAAATAGTGCATTTTATTCACTGTTTTCAGTGAATAAAATAAACTTTTTGAAGAAGGAATGGTATAAAATTATTTTTTTAGTTACTTATGTAAGTAAAATTATGAAACAACAAAAACAATATATTTCTTGAGTTTCATAATTTTGCTGGCTGTACCTGTCTGAACAGTGTCCACGACTAAGCCTCTATTAAAATGCAAGAGAGATGCAACGAAATGAATTTACCTTATAAAGTGGGCTTAATTTGCGAGCTGTAGTGGCCTAGTTTCTTTAACAAGTGAATTGTATGGTGTTTGTGGCAGATTTTTTACAGGGTTTATCTTACGTCTTCTTTTTTTAATTACCGACGCAAAAAAAGAGGATGTTATAAGTTTGACGTGTCTGTAGCATCGTAGTAGTTGTCCCTAAACCAATGGACCGATTTTGATGCAGTTTTTTATTCGAATTAAAACCTTGCAATATACTGTATAACATAATAATAATCATCATCATTATTGTCAGGTCTTTTTAGTCTCCACTGCATGAGCATGACCAGAGGGACATGTGTCTGTACTACCAGAGCCATACTTGGCCAGAGCAGCCAAAGGATTTGGCCTACACTCTCCGCGCTGACCAGACGGATTGGAGTAGTTGTTTGAACGAAAACAAAAAAAAACATCTATATTAATTATATTAATTTATAATATCAGATTAGATGAAAAAAACAAAAGTTCAAAACTTTAATTTAAGAAGAAATTGTTGTTGTTTTTTGTGAAATGATTATGACGAATAAGAAGGCATATTTTGTTACAATTTAGTTTTTTTTTCATCTAATCTAATTATATAAAGAGATTAAAGAATTCTGGCGAAACTCCATACATCGGTTGTAGGGAAAAAAATAGAGAGCTTTTATTTGTGAGCGTTATTTGGGAGTGTAATATGCGAGTGTAAAAGGCTATCAGTGTACTTGTTGTTGTTGTTGTTGTATATATCTTTATTGTACATAAACATTACAAACATAAGAACAATAACAAACCATAAAATTTGTACTTAAGTTGATTCGTAGCATTATATAATTAAATACTTCATTATTAAACCAGCCGTTGTTGAACTGTGACAACAGTAGTGTGAATATAGTAGAAGGTATCAAATTAAACGACAGTTTCGTACAAGGGACCGCCGATAAAGCGTTTTTTTGACAAACAAATTCGCTGTGAACCGATTAATGTAAAACTGTGACAGGGTGAACGATTTTTTTCTGCAAACTGTTCATCGGCGAGGAATTTATTCGTAGTACCAACCAAATACCAAGCATGGAAGTGTGAACCTTATATTCGGAGTTGGGTAATTCGGAATTTAACTTGGAGCTCAATATAAATGTTGTATTTTCATAATTTGCATAGTTCATTTTATAGTTTAGTTAAGTTTTATTTATCTGTTCCTGTTTTTAATACTTTTTCTCAATGTACCTAATGACGACCTCCGTGGCGTAGTGGTCAGATGACCTCCGTGGCGTAGTGGTCAGACGACCTCCGTGGCGTAGTGGTCACCATGCTAGTCCGCCACCCAAAGGTCCCGGGTTCGATCCAGGGTCAGGGCAAATTGGAAAATGGCCTTTTTCAGATTATTCTGGGTCTTGGATGTTTATCTATATATGCATTTGTTATAAAATATAGTATCGTTGAGTTAGTATCCCATAACACAAGTTTCGAACTTACTTTGGGGCTAGCTCAATCAGTGTAATTTGTCCCTATATATTTATTTATTTATTATTTAATTATTTATAATGAAAATAATGTAATGTATTAATAGCAAATACAAAAAAAAAAATGATCTAGCAAAACAGTTTTTCCACTTGTCAGTTGATACAAGTATCTGTTTTCCCAAGATAGACAAAATGACGATATCGACCTTGGCATTTACGCTAACCTATGTCAATAAAAGTTACATGAATCCTTTTGTGTACCCCTATATTGGGTACATGTTTATCCAAAAATAGATATCCAGGCAGCCTGAAAATACTAGGAGTCAAGGGAAATCAGACAAAACATGTAGATTGTAACAATGTAATGTTTACAATATCACTCACCAATTGGTCATCTTTTGTTTTCTATAGATATTGCTAAATTCTTTTTCAAAAGTATGTATTCCATCACATTTTAAATAAAAAGTAATTATAATTTTCAGAAATAAACTCATACAAATAGTTTGGTTCTGTTCATTGTTTGTTTACGGTAGTTTATTCTAACTGAATGACTTAAGATGACATTGACAGGGGGTTAATTTCATGGTCATTCTCAGTTTAAAAAATAATTTAATATAATGTTGATTATTTAAAATCATTCATTTTATTTATAAAGAATCCATAATAAACTAATAAACTCTTTTAAACATTTCTATTTTTATAATATCTCCGATTTTCTTGAACCTTCGATAATAGACAAATTTTAATTATGGAGTGGGTTTCAAGTATCACAGAGTTGATATTTTTATCAATCTACCTACATCCTTGCGGATGTAGATCGAAAGACCACAGTGATCGTTCATTTACAATTGTGGTTTGCTTCATGTCAGTAGACCCAGCGGGACCCTATGCCTGATTGAATTAAGACCTATTAGGTCTAATTAGTATCCATTTCTACCTATCGATTTGTATATGTTTAAATTTCTACCTCGGTGGATTCACCGTCAAAATAAAAAAAATCTTCTTCATATAGTCAGCGGGGCCCTTTTGCCGATTACAGGGTTATTGATGTGTAAGATATATTTATCATGAGCCTTTTATTTCTACCTTCAGGTTTATGTATCATTATATTGCTACCCCAACAGATTTTCCCAAAAAACGGCAAAATGATTCCTTTACTTCCAGCGGGGCCCTTCGTGAATTGAAGGCGTACAGAATGATAAAATACATTTTCGTGGAGCCTTTTATTTCTACCTCTCAAAATTATATTTTTTTAATCAAAAAGAAAATAGTTTACGAGATATTTACGAAAAAAGTTTTAAACTAAGCGGACAGTCAGCTGGGTCCTTTGCTTCTTAGTAATAACTGTCTACAGTGGTAACAAACTTAACAGCGACTGAGCACTCATTGTTATTACATTATTAAGAATTATTGTTATTACATTATTTTACATTAATATGAATTAATTACTTATAATGACATATTAATAAAGAATAATGCAAATGCAAACGGTTTTTGACGTCTTCCTTGAAAGAATCGCACGTTACTCGATTTTAACCCCCGACAAGACAAAAAGAGGGGTGTTATAAATTTTACACTGAACGGATGAATTGGCGGCTTCCCCTCCTCCCACTTGGAACGCTCAGGTATATCGAGTATCGGTAAAGTACGTATCGAGGTTTACCGTCTTATTATTAAACGCAGATTAACTTTTTTACTAGGTTTAAACCATTATCCGACCAAATGCTGAATTTTAGTTCTAGGTATTATAAACTTTCTGGTCGTTATGATACGTACCCGAACATATTGTGGGTAAAAACTGAATAAATAGCAATATAATGATACATAAACCTGAAGATAGAAATAAAAGGCTCATGATAAATATATCTTACACATCAATAACCCTATAATCGGCAAAAGGGCCCCGCTGACTATATGAAGATTTTTTTATTTATTTTGACGGTAAATCCACCGAGATAGAAATTTAAACATATACAAATCGATAGGTAGAAATGGATATTAATTAGACTTAATAGGTCTTAATTCAATCAGGCATAGGTTCCCGCTGGATCTACGGACATGTTCGCTTCGGCTACGAACATAAATAATTTGTCTTAACTAGTACGGCTGAGTTGTCCGTCAGTTATTTTTTTTAACATTTTTAAAAATAATTTTTATTGTGTACGAGTTCCCATTTATATAGGGAACTTCCTTACCCCTGGTGAAGAACTTCTTTACCCCTGGTGAAGAACTTCGTTACCCCTGGTGAAGAACTTCGTTACCCCTGGTGAAGAACTTCGTTACCTCTGGTGAAGAACTTCGTTACACCTGGTGAAGAACTTCGTTACTCTTGGTGAAGAACTTAGTTACCCCAGGTGAAGAACTACGTTACCCTGGTGCGACCTACCGACCCTACACGACAGTGCAATTTGAAGTTTGTTGCGGTGAAGTTGCAACCGAGCGTGACTTCGAGTCAAACCGGCCGCCATTTTGTATTGCCCCGAGTGCCTGTTCATCCCTCACCGAGATAAGTCCCGCCCGAGAACCACTGACCACCGTTTTGTTTATTTTTATTTGTAAACTGAACATCTGTACGAGACTACCTATTTTTTTCGCTGGACCCGCGTCTGTCCCTAGATTATTAGTTTTGTGTGTTTATTGTTTTATTGCAGAAAGGACAATATAGTTGTTTATTTTAATTCATTTTGTTTATATTGTCCTTTCCTCGTAGTTTTTTTATTTCATTTTTTTGCTCGGGCTTATCCCGTAGCAAGATACAGAAATAAAGTACAATTGCAAAAGTACAAGAATGATAAATCAGAAACATTCTTCAGCTATATACCCAACATACATTACCACGTCTTTATCGCTGACGGGGTAGACAGAACTCGGGGCGGTAGGGCCCAAAGGCCACGCTTAGCGTCAAGGTAGGCGTTAAGATTTAAAACTCGTCTATGCCCTTGATGACAGAGAGACATGGAAAATACTCCACCGACAAGAACCTAGTTCTTAAATTTATTGAAGATGATGTGCCTTGCCCTTGATCGGCTTTTACTATCTGTGCAGGACAAGATGCAGTAGGTACATTATAACAAATAGGGCGTGATGGCCCAAACTCCACAAGTAGAGTTCCGAAGTTACACGTTTCAACATGGAAACTTAATAATTTCACATGTTAAACAAGTTACAGCTTTTATTATGTAATTGTTATAAGAATTATGTATTTTGTTCGAAATTTTGAAATATAATAGGTTCATTTTATAAGTTAGGCATCTGTAACACAATTAACTTATGCGGCAAAAATTTAAAACAGGACAAGTGCGAGTCGGTCTGGCGCACAAATGGTACCGTACAATTATCCATAAAAAATCACGTTTGCTGTATAGGAGCTCAATATATTTATTTTATTCTGTTTTTAGTATTTGCTAATATAGTGGCAACAGAAACACATCATCTGCGAAACTTTCAACTGTTTAGCTATCACGGTTCACGAGATACAGCCTGCTGACAGACAGACAGACAGTGATGTCTTAGTAATAGGATCCTGTTTTTACTCTTTGGGTGCGGAACTTTAAAAATATACATAATATTTTAATTAATTGAATAAATGTCCTCTCAATCTATAGCAGGTTGACTGGAAGAGATCCCTACATGGGATAAGTCCGCCTTTGTATATTTGCTCCTTCGAATTTTTTGTACTTTATTTTGTTTTTTGGTACAATAAAGTTATTACAAACAAACAATATTATACAACTGTCGTGATTTTTCTCATATTTGCAAGCTAACCATTTAGCTTTTAGAGTTTTTTTGGGTATTGTATCTTCTGAGATAGTAAGAGGCCCGAACGTTCTAAATTTGATTACCAACAAGGCCCAGTTGGTACTTTTTCAAATTATATAGGGTCTTAGTTATTTTGTTTATACCTATAAAATATGTAATTATTATAAATACAAGTTAAAACATAGCTTGGGGCTAGTTCAATCAAAGTGATTAGTCCGTATCTATTTGTTTATTTAAAACCCTTCTCTTTACTCTGTAAGAGATAAGACTTAGCTTTAAATAAGACGTAGCTAATCCTCATAAATTGAAAAATAAAAATATCATCCAATCCCAGGTTTTTGAGAGTTGCATTTTATTTGAAAGCCTGATTTGCATTATCTGGATTAGACATTTAATTTCAAAGAACAGATGCTTGCAATTTTTTATCTGTGGAACCTTCGTTATTGCTAAATGTATTCTGGTAAAGCCTCTAAAATAAATAATAATTTTGCTTATGTGATCTGAGAAACTTATTTTGCTTTATGAATTTAAATTATAACAACAACCTTATTTTTAAGGTTACCTACCCAAAGGATAAAAACCTTATTTCTAACCTTACTCCAAAGTAGTTGCTTGCCTCTCTTCCTGCATTTTCACCAACAGTAACTTACAGAGTCACTAAATAGTCTCTGTATTAAAATGTTTTTTGGTCACAATTATAGCAAAACAAAGATTAAAAAAAAAAAAAAATTGTACAGTCTTTTAATGTGTGCTTGTTCTATGTTATTATCAAGACAAATGTAATTAGCTCAAACACTATTGGATTGCGTCACTTTATTACAAGGTTCCTATAGCCTTCTGCTTCATCACCAGTTTATTGACTCCACAATATTGTATTGTCAACAGATGTATGGACTCACATAAGTGAAAAACCTTCTGACTGTCAACGTAGCTTTACTCAAAGGAGAAACTTTAAAGTTTCGAAACAAGAAGACGACGACATCGACAGCATACACCCTTAATCAGTTGAGGATAAAAGGTTAAAAATTGAGTTGCAAGATTTGACCTAAACGAACATAATATGTACGTACAAGATATATTGCTAGTAATACAAAAGCTTGTAAAAGTTAGCTAAGCTTTCCTCAAAGAACTGTAACTTTGTCAAACTCGCTCCACTCTTTGAACAACTATCGAGGTATCTTGGGCTTACGACTTATCTCCTTTAGCTGTTAAAAGGCGATGTATTGCTAGGGTTTCCTATACAGAAACCCACAGCATAGAATACTTAGAGATACCGACAGTGACTGTTCTCACGATCGTAGTCTTCATAGACTGTTTTAGATAAAATAATCAACGTTTTTAAACAAAATAGTCGTTTTAATTAACGTCAAACATAATTTTTCAAAACTAAAAACGGGCCTCACTCCCAATTGAATAAAAAAAATACTGTAACGTTATAGCAAAATATAAGCTGTCGCAGCTAATCTCAGCTGCTACAAGGATTAAGTTTAGAGCTTGCGGACGCGGCTATTAATCCAGAACCGACGGAATCTGAGGCTAGATGGCTATTAAGGAGAAGCTTATCCGTGCGGGACTTTATTTACAATATTTTGCATCAAATTTAAGAGATACCAAGGGCTTACAGAGCATAGGTTCCATACATACGATTTGGATATTATGTTTTAATTGATTTTGAAAAATGAAAAACCTGATGCAGTACTATAATGGTAAACTATAAGATAATATATAAAAATTACGCCTTAGCAAAAGTTGTTCAGCCTGATCAGCATTTTCCGAAATCATAAAGTCCACGCGAGCGAAGTCGCGGGCTTTTGCTAGTTTACAATAATTTGCATACAAAAGATATACCAAAGTCGAATAGGACACAATTCCCCGTTTTAGGGTTTCGTACCCAAAGGGTAAAAAGGGATCCTATTACTAAGAATCCGCTGTCCGTCTGTCTGTCCGTTGGTCCGTCTGTTCACCTGTCTGTCACCAGGCTGTATCTCATGAACCGGGATAGCTAGACAGTTAAAAATTTTATAGATGACTAGCTTTACCCGCGGGCTTCGCTCTCCGTGGAAATTTCGGGATAAACAGTACCCTTTAGTCTTTCCCCGAGTCTCAAAATATATCCGTACCAAATTTCATCCAAATCGGTTTAGTAGTTTAAGCGTGAAGAGGTAACAAACAAACAAACAAACAAAAATATATATACTCACTTTCGCATTTATAATATTAGTACGATAGTAGGAAGTAGGATAGGATGTATTTCTTTTGCCGCTATGAAAACAAGTACTAAAGACAGAATAAAATAAATATTTAATTTCCGCTCCCATACAACAAACGCGATTTTTTTTATAAATAATGGTACGGAACCCTCTGTGCACTTGTTCGACTCACACTTGGCCGAATATTTACTTGAAATTCTGAAGTCTTAGTTAGACTATTCTCCTTAAACTGACATGAAGCAAGCGATCTCCGTAGCGAGTGACCATCACCACTCAAGTCGAGTTAGTTACGAGGTTACTGCCACTGCAAGTGCATGCATAGAGGTGCATACTAATATGACGTCTACTTGCCGGATCTTGTGGTTTAACTTGATGGTGAGACTGCCCCATATTGAACAAGCGTTTGCCCGCCTTATCAGTGGAGAGTTTGAGGTAATGATCTATTCTCTATATGGCAGGGTCAAGCAATTTTGTTCATTTTATCCTGGGTAAAATACATTTATATTTAAGGACAAATCACACTGATTGAGTTAGCTTCAAAGTAAGTTCGAGACTTGTGCTATGGTATTATATACTGAGTCAAGGATACTATATTTTATAATAAGTACATATACTTCCTGTGGCTGATATGATGATGATGATGACATATATCATCTAAGACTCAGACCAATTAGAAAAATATCATTTTCAATCTTGACCTGACTGGGGATCGAACCCGGGACATTCTAAGTAGTAGACAGGCATGTTAACAAAAGTCACGGAGGTCGTAGGTAAAATACACAGTCAAACAAAATATACTAAAAATATCAGAAGGGTGAATTCAGTTGATGATGCTGAAAAACTTTTCCCAAGGAACACATATCGAAATATGAAAAATAATATTTTGCTTACTATACAAAGTCGGGTCGGTCAACTTGTATGGGGAGTTAAAAAGCCTGCTCTCATCCAGGTGTGACGCGCAACTTTAATTTTAGACGTGTCACCCATCTCATAGTTTATATAAAATTTATTCTTTGAATATTGATTTCTCTAAACTAGTTCACAGTTGTTTCAAACAAGATCCTCTGATTTATATCAACACAAACTATCAGAAATTGATTTAAGTCGTAATCTGAACAAAGCCCTTCTGAATTCAGATACAATATTCAAAACAGTTACATCAATGAGGAAACTCCATATTTCTCTGCGGATTATCGGATAGTGTCAGTCAGGAGCATCCTACGCTTTAGAACTAATATAATTTAGCAAGTTCCTGTTTATATTGTGAACTATTAGTATATTGACTTCATGCAGGGTAAGAGCATGTAGTCAATATTCTAATTTTAAGAATAGATAATTTCATCGAAATAGTTAGAGCCGTTTGGTTCTGGTTTACCCTTTCGGTTGCGGAGGTCAGACACGTGTAAAAACCAGTAATCTTGTTAAATCTCCTTGGTTAGGTACTCCGGGCTCTGAAGCATTACTGCTGAGAATGCAACCGACAAAATACGCTCGGATGATGATGATGATGAGTTAGAGCCATTTCAAATATCTTCATTTTTAGGGCTCTTACAGATGAGGGATAGCACTCAGTCGGGATTAATTATTTCGATTTCGTTTTCTGTAGGTCTAATGCACGAAAAGTTAATGAATTGTCGGTATAGTGATCACCGAGATTACGTCTGTCGGCATAGAGTGGTAGACTCAGTACTTACTTCTTCAAGTCTTGCGGCTCTAAGCAAACAAAGCCCACGGCCACAAGATTCAAAGTCCACTTTTAGCGTGATGATGGGCAAGAAGGTGGAAAATACAAGGTTGAGAGAATATTGGCTATACATACATAAAACAAAAAAAAAAACATGGGAGTGTTTCACGTGGGCGAAAATTTATTTATAGCCTGATTACACCTATCGAGTACAGTGGGGAGATAGTGAAATGTCACTCGGCTAAGACAGTGCAGTGGTTGAGTGAAGGTTTACACGCACATACTTTTGAATTTGCGGTGTGACAGTCAGTTAGTTCAGTTTATACCCAGTAGGTCAAGTGACGCGAATTCATGGATAGTGGCATCGAGTGGCGAATGGTGGCTAAGTGCGTGTTCAGATTTACTTTGTGAGAGCGAGACCAATGGTGCCTTTTTATAAACGTAAAGTCACTAAACCAATGATTTATTGTACAGAAAAACTATTGGTTCAATTGACTCTGTATTTCAAAATGGATCTTCACATCAGGTGCACTCCGCAGTTTAGGCATGTTACGTATGAAGTTAAGCTCCTCAAACAGGGCCATTCATAGACATGAGGTTAAAATTATTGAAACGTGTAAAGTTAGGAATAAAGGAATACAGACCGTTGCTTTACTCACGGTACATTTTAGCTTGTTTTGCGTACGCTAGGCTAATAGGTCTTAAGTCATGTAAGCGGCGTGCAAACTAAATGGGACTTTTTACAGTACGCTGTAACTAGGTTTGATTTAGCAAATTACTTATTCAAGAGTTATGCTTCTGTACTTTATTAGTACTATTACATATCCTGTGGCAAGACAGTACGGAGAAGTGGGAGATGAGTACTCGGCTTTGGTGGCACACCTGGTGCTAGGCCGAGAGCTAGTATGTCTCGCCACTCTACTCGGTAAGTGTAAACAGGCCTTTAGCGGTGCAAACAGTAGTGATTCTTCATATCTCCTGTACTTCCCTCGCAAACTGTCACAGGAATTGATTGATTACACCACTATTGAGCTGAAAGCAACACGGTTTGCTACTTAGTGCTTTAAAGTTTTTGCTTCCATCAATTATGTATTCAGATCGAAATGAATTTGCAAAGCACTGGTTTCATAAATGGAAATACTAGTCGATAGATAAATTTGTTAGCTTTGTGTTACTGCGAAAAATTTGAGTACTAAATTAACTATTCACTTTTTATAAACTTTTTGCTACAAAACAGATTAGTTAATTTCTTTAAAATTATACTCGTTTTAGTCAGTTTCTGTATCATCACAATCTGTATTTTTTTAGTTTGAGATTTAGTCATTTTTTTTTATTTGTCTGGGCAAAGACCTCCCCTTCTTTTATCTGTTTATCTCTACCCTGAAAAATTTGCTGTAAATTGTTCACATGTTAAAAATTGATTATCCTTTTACATGTATGGGAGCTATCCTAAAAAATACATTTTTAGGATTTAATTTTACCATTTTGTTGGCGTGACTATTATATACATTCCCATGCCAAATTACAGGTTTATAGTACAAATAGTATCTAGAGTAAAATAGTGGACAGACAGACAAACAAACAGACCGACATGGTGAAACTACAAAGGTTCCATGTTACTAAGGAGCCCTAAAAAAACTTTCTTCTGTTTTGAAATCAGTTAAAAATAACTGTTATTGAGCAATATCTTCGTTTACACGAAGTCACTGAATTGATTAGAGGTTTCCACAAAGTTACTTAATCGATCCTGAATAGCATTAACCCGGTCAGTTTGATATTCGAGCAAACTATTATAGCGGTAATCTGAAGACGGCAAACAACCGGACAAATTGTCCTTCGATGTTGCCACTATCCGAAATTAATGCCCTCTCATTATTACGAAATTGATGCTCTGTTGTTTATTAACTTGTGTTACGTTGAGATACAGGGCCGTTTCCCCATAAAATAAAATAGACGTCCTATAGTAATGTGACCGGAAAGGTGGGCAAAATTGACGACATTTTGGTTACCAGGGGGCCGCCGGGGCAGAGGTAGACCCAGAACCAGGTGGCGAAACGATCTGGATAGGTTTTTGCCTGGATGGGAAGAGCTTGTTGCAGACAGAGACAAGGAGGGACAAATGGGCCGCTTTGCCTAGCAGGACATAATAAAAGGCTAGGAAAAAAATATGTAAAAAAATAATGTCGTCAAATTTTAGTAAATTTTTATGGGATATTATTTAAACAATAATATACATTTATTTGCACATAGACATATAAATAACCTTAATAAAATTGAAAAATATCCTATCATAAAACTAAATATAACTATTAATAGTTAATTTGGTGCTTTTTATGCAATTGACAGAAAAACCAGTGCTCCCTAAATCAGTAATGTTATACGGGTCATACCTATTACATAACTACTAAAAAAATCAAAACATATTAGTAGGTAGTATCAACCTATTTTTAATTTCGCAATATTTACAAAATTTAAATGGATAAAAGGTACTTAGTTCAAATAGTAAAAAGTTTTTGAAGATTTAATTGTACAAAAAAATATCTCTATTAAAAAAAGTTAAGTAATAAAAGTCTATTTTTCGATTCAGATAAAAATCGTTGTGGATGCCATAATATTCAACTTTCAAAGTCGATATTTACGATCAAACATACATTGTTTGCTTGGCAAGCCATTTTTGCTGTTGACTGTACTTATCCAAGCAAATAGATAAAGTAGTCGAATGTACTTGTTTACAGGTTTTTATCTGTTCTACATATGAATGGTTTTGCGATTGTTCGACCAAACGAAAACAAACATTTGTATACGAAAGATGTACTTATTTGATCAGTGTTTTGATTGATTATTGTGTCGAATTCGTAGGCTAAAGGTATTCTCAAGGCTTCGGGTGGATACATGAATAAAAGAAAAGTAGAAATATTCAAATCTTATGGGGCTACGTTTAATATTTTGTGGAAAATCTTTGGTAAACATTTTTATACAATAAGAAGCCTATACGTTTGCGGAGGCATTTTTAACCAACCAAAAGGAGGACATTATCAATTCGTCGAAATCTTTTTTTTATGTTCACGGATTATTCAAAGACGCTTGGACTGATTTGGAAAATTATTTTGTTTAAAAAAGGCACACTTCTCAGGTTCCCATAGAAATTGTATTAAAAATCGGTCGTGTAGTTTGGGGCTTCTTCTTCTTCTTATCGTGTGTGTTATTGACTAACACTAGTGTCAGGGTTTTTAAACCGCCTTAAAGGCCTCTGACATGGTTTTAGGTAACGACCAATGTCAAAGACAGTGACCGGGACCGACGGCTTAACGTGCCCTCCGAAGCACGGATCATCTTACTTATCAGACAATCAGGTGATCAGCCTGCAATGTCCTAACCAAACTAGGACAACAACACAAAGTCGTTGCCCCCGCTGGGAATCGAACCCGCGAGCTCCGGGTATGAGCCAAACGCTCTAACCACTACACCACGGAGCAGTTTGGGGCTGAAGTCGGTTTTTAGTTTTTTGTCCATTTTTTGATAGGATTACTGACTAGTACTAATAAAAAACATATCCTTTTAAAAATAATTCTAATATTAAAATACGTTGAAAGTGCACTTTAGTGAATTAATTTACCGCCAGCGTACACTAGTGAGCGCGGCAACGTGTATTAAAGTCGATTTTTGCCGTAACACGTCGGAACAGCGTAAACACCGGTAGACACGTCGGAAACGACGTACGGCGGAATAAAGTGTACGAGTATGGTGCAAGAGATAAGAGGCTTAGCCATAATTACCGTAAAGTTTATCAAAAAAGCCCTTTTACGGCTTTCTAGCATGTTTGTAGCACCCAGGCTTCTAGTCTATAAAGTTTAATCTAGGCCCTACAACAAACAAACAAATATAAAAACTCACCTTCGTATTTTAATATTAATAGTAGTAGGATAGTAGGATTAGTAACTGATACTTATAAAAAAGGTATTCTTTTATAAATAACTTTAACATTAAAATACGTTAAAAGTGCACTTTACTGAATTAATTTACTGCCAGCGTACACTAGTGAGCGCGGCAACGTGTACTTATTAAATTTTTGCCGTAACCCGTCGGAACAGCGTAAACACCGGTAGACACGTCGCTCGCTCATTCAACAGATCCTTCTTCCTTTACGTTTAAATTGTTTCCAGGCCATTAATCCGCAACTATCTAGCCGACCGTAAAAACTCCAATGGTCATTTGTCCGTCAGAAATTCTTTTGACATTGACAAAAAACTTCCTCTTATTCCCTTGGGCAACAGCTAGTCGCTTATGACTTATCTCGCTGGTACAGTGTAGCGCCATAATTCAGCTAACACGTTTAACTCCACTAGGGACGAGATGCAAACGAGCTTCAGTGTTTGAACTTAATTACCCGATTGGCATGTTGGTTACCAATCACGCTCAATTTAACAGTTACCGAATCAAAAGTCTAAAGTTTACGCCGCAGTATAAATCCTAATATTTATTCCCTTATTTCCTAAGTCAGTGTCTTGTGGAATGACAGAAGTATCTACGTAATATAAAATGTAATGTTATAACAACAAAAGCGTAAGAAAAAGTTTGTTTGTAGAAAGTCTATCGTACACATAAATATACTTAAAACAAAAATACAAGTTCTAAAAAGAGAACAGTACAAAGGCGGACTTATCTCAGATATGGATCTCTTTTATTTGATCTTGAAATGAGTGCCATCTTTTAAACTGCCCTCCTCTTTTATTTGCTTTTAAAAGTCTGGAATTGATATTTACTTCTTAAGAAATTTATTATTTATTTACATATAAATAGTTATCACGGGCTTTACCTAGTTCCATATATAATGTATGTATTTTTCTGTTATTGCCTCTTTGTAAGGATCCCCAAAAATATCTCAACCATGACAGCGATGAATAACGATTGCCTTTATCCCCTTACCATAAAAACCTTCGCAGACAAAGCAAAGGGGTTTACATATCTGTTTTCCTCAGGATGATTGATTCGGCGCCGTGCCGCCATAGTGACGTCGCAGATCAGGTTCCAAAGTCAATGCCAACCAATGTCAAGGGCTAGCAATGTCTACTAAACTATACAGGATTTTACCTAAAAGATAAAATAAATATATATAAATAAATAAATAAAGGAAATGTAAAATAAATTATGGCGTTGCACGCTCGTTCCTTGATATATACATACATACATACATACTATCACGTCTTTATCCCTAATGGGGCAGACAGAGCATTTTGGGTCTTGCGGCTCTATGCAGAGCCTAGGGCCGCAAGACTCAAAAGCCACTTTTAGCGTCATGGTGGGCGAGAAGATGGAAAAGCAATCAATACAGTGACGGGTTGCTAGCCGCATCGCCTGTTAAAATGATTCGCATTTTTGCCCATTCCCTCGATCGGCTTTTACGATCTGCGCGGGAAGAGAAGCAGCTGGTACATTCTAAGTTTTTTCGTTTCTCCCAGACCAGCATGGGAGTATATGACGTTCCTTGATATATGAGTAAAAAAAATTCAAAATACAATTTAAAAGGCTTACTAGCGTGTCCTTTTTTGTAAGACTCTAGGGCGAGTCCTAAATTCGATCCGCAGTCAGGGCATGTTGGAAAAAGGCCTTTTTTAAATTCTCCTGGGTAGTGGGTGTTTATTTACATACTAGCCGAAGCCCGCGACTTCGCTCGCGTGGACTTTATGTCTCTGGAAAACGCTCATCAGGCTGAACAATTTTTACTAAGGCGGCATTTTTATATCTCTTATAGTTTAGCTGCACCATTATGGTTCTGCATCAGGAGTTCCATTTTCCAAAATCACTTATACCCTATATGTTGCCCAGGCTTAATAGCTATATATCAAAAAAAGATTCATTCGAATCCGTCCAGTATTTCCGGAGATAGCGTGTACAAACAGACAAACAGATATACAGACATACAGACAAACAGACAGACATTTTTTTTTAAATTCTTACTCTATTACTATGTCTCCATCGCCCCCAATATTTTTTTTGGAAATATATTTAATGTACAGACACACTTTTTTTACTGTTTTATTATATGTATAGATTTATTATAATAAAAAATATTGCATTAATTATATATATGCACACTTGGTAGATATGTATAATGATCATAGTGCTTTTTTATGCATAATTTAAGCACAATATTAATAAAATGTTGCATTGTTAAGTAACAGGTCAAATGCAAGTCGGACTCCTGCACGAAGGGTTTCGTACCATTATCTATATAAAACACGTTTATTGTATAGGTTTACATATCTGTTTTCCTGA
Organism: Acrobasis consociella; assembly: GCA_963555685.1. NCBI lineage: Eukaryota > Metazoa > Arthropoda > Insecta > Lepidoptera > Pyralidae > Acrobasis > Acrobasis consociella. The sequence continues at coordinate 9,165,437 of OY743127.1, forward strand.
AGATGATTGATTCGGCGCCGTTCCCGTCATAGTGACTTCACAGATCAAGTTTCAAAGTCATTGGCAGCCAATGTCAAGGGCTTGCAATGTCTATCTTAAAGAAACTATACAGAATCACGTTTTTTGTATGGCAGCTTCACTTTAATATTTAGTTCAAGGCAACAGAAATACAGCATCTGTGGAAATTTTAACAGTCTAGCCATAACAGTTCGTGAGATTCAGCCTGGTGACAGACAGACAGACATACAGACAGTGGATTTTTAGTGATAAGGGTCCCGTTTTTACCTTTTTAGGGTACGAAATCCTAAAAAGTAAGTTTCAAAATCTTGGAGTAAAAATTCATCTTCAGGTCTTTTTAGTCTCCACTGCAGAAGCGTGACCCTCTCTGTACTACTAGATCCATACTTGGTCAGAGCAGCCAGAGGATTTGGCCTACACTCTCCACGCTAACCAGATGGGTTGGAGAGGTCTCATGATGTTTACAAGCTTTGTTCAGCTTGTATTCCCTAAGTCGCCTTCACTTGGAGTGGTCCTATTCTACTCTGCCGGAGACCACACGGAGTAAAAATTATCCGAACCTAAAAGAAATGCTAATAACCCAGCCAAATTCGAAAATCATTTAAATTCAGTCTAGAGCTTTTGAAAGCAGAGAGTGCTAATGATCAAATCGTTAAGTTAGTCGAGAATTCGAGATGCATTGAAACTAGCTCGAACGCGTTGACGACGAAGATCGTAAAGTGGAACCCAGATGCAAAATGTAGAAAGGATAGAATAGACTACACCTGAATTATAAATTAACTCATTATAGAAGGGAAATAAAGTTCTTATGGTAGTAATGTGTACGTTACTTTAGTATCTATTATAAGTTTTATTTAGTACCTTGGGAGTACGAGCTTGATGTACCTGTAAGAAGTGTTTAAATATTGCTAATTTAGCAATACACGTACATCACACACACGTGAATGTACACGTACGCCTAACTCAGCAACCTTCCCCACTTCTTTACATGTATATTCCTTAGTATATAAGTTAGTATTCTGATAAATAAATTATTACATTTCTGGTACCGGTCACTGTGGTTTGATTTACACACTTATCTATTGTATGTATTATTCGATTTCGTCTTATGTCGGCAGTAAATGTAAATGAAATGTCGACGTAGCGTTCATTGAAATTTCGTCCGTCAGTGTTGAGTGGTAGACTCATTGCCAACACTTATGTTTACTAATGTGTACTAAGTGGTTACTCCAAAAGCGGTACGCAAGGTCGACGTTACTGGGTATCCGCGTTTCAGTATCAAGCAACATTGAGCACTAACGTATGAAGATAAAGCCTAATTTGGTTTGGTAAGAAATAGTACGTCACTTTCGTATAACGTATTTTTTGATGGAGTAAACCCCCTGGTTTGCTGACGTTTCATCCTGATGCACTAGTTTAAAAGGAATAACTATTTGTAAACTTGATGTTTTGCACAAAATGCTTCTCTGGACTATGGTAATGGTAATTGGTTCTTAATTTTTGGGAACAGAAAAAAGTCACAAGGTGCCAGGTCGGGACTGTATGCAGGATGACTCATGAGTTCTACATTTTTCGCCTTCAAAAAGACGTTTGTCTGTCTGGCCGTGTGAGAACTAGCATTGTTGTGGTGCAGGATGATACGGCGTTTACGGTTATTTTTACGGAGTTCGTCAATAATTTCCGGCAAACAAATGGTCGTGTACCAGTCACTATTCACTATACGACGATTCTCTAAAGCAACAGTAGCCACGTGTCCAGTTTTATTAAAAAAAGAAGCAATCATCCGCTTAGATGCACTTTTCACGCGCGCCACTTTGGTTGGTTTCGGCTCATCTTGAAAGACCCATACGCTCGATTGCTGCTTTGTTTTGGGATCGTAGCAATAAATCCATGTTTCGTCACCTGTTACTATGTCCCACACCAAATTTGACGCACCTTCGTTGAATCTGGTAAGCATGGCACTGCACCAAGTGACGCGGTCCGTTTTTTGAGCCTCGGTCAAGTTGTGTGGGATCCACCGCGAGCACAGCTTTCTCACACCCAAATGTTTGTGTAGGATTAATTGTATTTGACTCATGCCTATTTCTAAGGATGCGCGAATTTCATGGTAGGTCACATGCCTGTCTGTTTCAATCATACGGCGCACAGCATCGATGTTTTTGTTGGTCACTGCGGTGGACGGCCGACCATCGCGAGATTCGTCACTGAGATTGATACGACCACGCTTGAATTCTGCAAACCAGCTATAAACAGTTGTCTTGCATGGTGCTTCATTGCCAAAAGCTGTTTCAAGCCGAGCGATGCTCTGTTGAGCTGTCAAATTACACTTAAAATCGTAGAAAATCATACGACGAAAATTTTCCCGAGTTAAATCCATGTTGATGCAGACACACAATTTTTTAAATGGCGCCACAAGGTAAAAACAAAAGACAGTCAGATGAAACAAACTGCATTCTACAGCCAAATGTTGCAATAAATTTTTAAATATTGTTTATGTAAGTGGCCAGTTCCGGAAACTTACAGTGCGCCCTATGTTCTAGACCACATGGGAATGTCGATTTTTTGTTGCTTTTTCGACTGTTTGGAGTGATAAAAAAGAGCTTTCTTCCGCAGTCTCCTTATTGTAGTAAGTAAAGCCAAAGGCAGGATAGGGAGTTATTCGGCTTCATGCTCTTTAGTCAATAACTACCACGGATCTGACAGTCAATTGCAGCAAAATTGTGCCATCTAAATGCTGTCTTATTTATTCAGAATAAGACATTGAGTTACAGCAAAATTGTGCCAACTAAATGTTGTCTTATTTACTGTTGAGTTGCAGCAAAATTGTGCCATCTAAATGTTGTCTTATTTACTGTTGAGTTGCAGCAAAATTGTGCCATCTAAATGTTGTCTTATTTACTGTTGAGTTGCAGAAAAATTGTGCCATCTAAATGTTGTCTTATTTACTCAGAATAAGATGTTGAGTGTAGACAACACTGGCTTTAAATTTTTCGTGTTGAGTAAAGGCTGACGTAGCTTTTTATTAGAAGGTGTTTTTGTCTATCAGTCTGTCTGTCTGTCAGTATGATTGTGTCAGCTTCTTCTCGTCGTGTGTGTTAGTGACTAACACTGGTGTCAGAGTTTTTAAACCGCCTTATAGGCCTCTGACATGGTTTTAAGTAACGACCAATGTCAAAGACAGTGACCGGGACCGACGGCTTAACGTGCACTCCGAAGCACGGATCATCTTACTTATTGGACAATTAGGTATATGCTGTCCTAATCAAACTAGGACAACCACACAAAGTCGTTGCCCCCGCCGGGAATTGAAACCGAGACCTCCGGGAATGAGCCGAACGCTCTAACCACTAAACCACGAAGGCAGTTGTGTGTGTCAGCTTAAACTCTGTCATCTAGTGAGTCATTTTACATACTAATTAATTAGTGCGTAAGTTTTCCTTCAACGCAACGGATCGAATAATTGGCTGTCAAAACACAGCATATCCTCGCTTAGCTTCAAGTTTCTGCCAAATCCAATTCCTCGGTTTCCATTTATCTTCCTAATTCGCAAATAAAAGAAAGTAAGCATGAAGCAGGTATTGCATGCGAAGAAAATAAAGAGTATCGAATGTAAATTCGGTTCGATCTCGCTGCAGCGCTGATATTGCAAAAGTTAATGCATTTATAGACTGGCGGCAAACGCGAGATTTCACGTGAGCGGAAATTGCATCGTGGATTCTGCTAAAAATACTGTTGCCAGTATTGCCATATTGCTGGGCGAATAGTGCCGATTCCAAGAAATAAAATTATTCGATATAAAAAGAGATGTTCATTTTTGTACCCAGCTGAATACGTTATACGTTTATTGAGATACAAAATACCGAGGTTTGTAAATGTTCTTTTTAGTGATTAAACTTCTCATGCAAACGAGCAAACAGTTTTATATTGATTTAGTATGAAAAGTTTTTTTTTAAATTTTATTTCATATTATGCTACCGCAAATAGGAGAACGAAAACAGAAAGCAGGTATTACATACGAAGTTAATAAAGAGTATCGAATGCAAATTCCGTTCGATCTCACTGCAGCGCTGATATTGCAAAAAGACAGGCGGCAAACGCGGGATTTCATGTGAGCGGAAATTGCATCGTGGATTCTGCTAAAAATACTGTTGCCAGTGTTGCCATATTTGTATTGGAACGCACCAAGTGTTGTTTTAAAAAGTTATGAAAAATGTCAAAGTGACAGAGGTCATTTTTCTACTAGACGAATATCGGAGGCTACACATATCTTGGAGCGCACCCGATTTATTCTTTAATTATTAACATAAGAAACTCATTTGTAAAACTTAAAATAAAACAAGTAAGACATTAATTACTTTTAATTATTATCACCAACATTACATGGCGCAGCCGATATCGAACCAGCAACAGGATTGAAGAGGATTCGACATTGAAGATTTCGTACGGGACCGCGTGCAAGTATTGTACTAATTTACTTTAGAAAAACATACGGTGCTTACCTAGAACCTACCTAATATTCTGAATTGCATTTAAGTATTATGACAGATGAAAAAATGTGTGCGGTGGAATACAGGATGCCGCAAAGCCTTAATCTTGATAACATTGAAAATTGTTGGCCGCAATGGCAACGTTTTAAACAAAGTTTTAAAGTATTCATCATGGCAGCGGGCTTTGAAAAATTTTCGGAAAGCAGAAAAGCAGCTATATTGTTGAACTGCATCGGCCAACAAGCGCAAGAACTATATTTTAATGTATTAAAAATAGAAGATAAGACTAAGCTGGAAGAAATTTTAGAAATTTTTGACGAATACTTCAAGCCGAAGCAAAACGAAGTTATCAACAGTTACAACTTCAACCAGCGGAAACAAGAAGAAGGGGAATCCTTTGATGCTTTCTACACAGTTATTAGAAAACTGGCTGAAAATTGCAACTTTGAAGAGCAGATGGACAAAATGCTACGTGATCGAATTGTGATTGGTATTAGGGACCAGAGGATACAACAAAAGCTCCTTGAAGTAAAGGATTTAACCCTGGCACGGGCGGTGGACATCTGCAGATCTACGGAATTATCGCGGGAACACATCAAGATGCTAAACAATACAGAAGTTCATGCGGTACAAGCAGAGAGGTTATCGCATCAACGGGTCGCTATAGAGGACAAGAGAGCTAAGTATAATGTCAATAATAATAGCTCATTTAATGAAAACAAAACTCCTTTTGGAAAAAAATATTATCTTTGTAAAAAATGTAATACTGAGCATGGACCGAGGCAATGCCCCGCCTATGGTAAAACTTGTAAGAAATGCAATAAAATGAATCATTTTGCTGTTGGTTGTACTTCACCACAGTATAAAGTAAATAATATAACTTATGATGAGACCGACAATAATGTTCAGGATTTGTGACTAGTTTCCTCAATAAATTTAAATACTAATGAATGGAATGAAATTATACGTGTTAATAACAAAAAAGTTAGCTTGAAATGCGATACAGGTGCTCAGATTAATGTATTAAGTCTTGAAGATCTTAAGAAGATTGTCGATGATGAGAAAGAAATAAAATTGTCTGAGACAAAAACTGTTATTGAGGTCTTTGGAGGGGGAAAAATTATTCCATTAGGTAAAATAAAATTAAAAATTTTCAATACAAATGAGGAACATTTCTATACAGAGTTTGTAATAATTAACAGAAGAGTCAAGCCAATTCTTGGTTTAGGATCTTTGTGTCAATTAAAATTATTAAATAGGAGTAATATTAACACTGTGACTACTGTGAAAAGTAAAGATGTACTTATTAATATGAATAACAAACTGTTTCAGGGTATTGGGGAGTTTAAGAATCCGCCTAGTGCCTAATGCCCTCATGCAACGACTGGCGGATAAGTTGGAGGCTTTGGTGAAGCACAAAGTCATCGCTAAGGTCGAACACCCTAGGAGTTTTGTAAGCAATTTAGTTATTATAGAAAAAAAAGATGGTTCTTTAAGAATATGCTTAGATCCGAAGGATCTAAATAAAGTCTTGATAAGAGAATATCATTTAATTCCTACATTTGAGGAAATTGTTTCTAAGTTAAGTAATAAAAAATATTTTTCTGTACTCGATCTCTCAGATGGATTTTATAATATTAAATTATCTGATGATTCAAATGACTTATGTACGTTTAACAGCCCCTTTGGATGTTATAAATTTCTCAGACTTCCTTTTGGTTTGTCAATAGCACCGGAAATTTTTCAAAAATATAATGAATCTGCCTTTGGTGGCATACCAGGTGTTATTACTTACTGCGATGATTTATTAATATGTGGAGAGACCGAGGAAGAACATGATGCAATATTAGAAAAAGTTTTTCAGCGAGCTAATGAACATAATGTCCGTTTCAATAAAGATAAATTTCAGTATAAACTCAGAGAAGTAAAATATTTTGGTCATATTTTTTCAGAGCAAGGCACAAAAATTGATCCAGAAAGGGTAAATGCCATTACTAATATTAAAAGTCCTAAAAACAAAAAAGAATTACAAATTTTTCTTGGTATGGTCAATTATTTGAGAAAATTTGTACCCAATTTGGCTAATATTGCATTGTGTCTTCAGCAATTACTAAAAAAGGATGTTAATTGGTTGTGGACGGACATTCATGAAAATGTTTTTAATAATATTAAGAAAAAAATTATAGAAGCTCCTGTTTTGCAAAATTTTAATAGTAAACTCCAAATCGTGATACAGTGCGATGCATCCCAAGATGGGCTGGGATGCTGTCTGTTACAAAATAACAAACCAGTTTGTTTTGCATCAAGAAGCTTGACTGCTGCTGAACGCAATTTTTCCCAAATAGAAAAAGAATTGTTAAGTATAGTGTGGGCCACAAAGAAATTTCACTATTATATTTATGGCCACAAGATAGTTATTGTTAATGATCATAAACCCTTAGATAGTTTATTAAAGAAACATTTGCATGAAGTCCCGTCTCCTAGATTACAAAGATTAAAACTTAAACTGTTAAAATATAACTTCGAGTTTAAATACTTGCAAGGAAAATTTATGTATATAGCTGACCTTCTGTCACGCTCATATCAACAAACTGAAAATACTGATGAATCTTATATGTATGAGGTTATACATTGTATTGGTCTATCTAAAAATTTTGAATGTACTGATGAGCAGAAAAACCAATTAATTAAGGCAAGCTCTGAAGACAATGAGTTGTTGAAATTAATAGAATTTACTAATAAGGGATGGCCTAGTAAGAAAAATATCCCCGATTGGTTACAAAACTATTATAAATTAAGAGGAGAAATTACTGTAGACAATAACTTAGTATTTTTTAGAGACAGATTAATTGTTCCGAAGAGTTTAAGACTAACTTTTATCTCCAGTTTACATGAAGGGCACATAGGTACTAATAAAATGAAACAACTTGCGCGTAAATTGTATTATTGGCCTCATATAGATAATCATTTAGAGGAATTTGTAAAAAAATGTTATCCTTGTCAAATGTATCAGAATAATAATATAAAAGAACCCTTGTTATCACATGTAATACCGGAACTGCCATTTGCAAAATTGGGTATAGATATTATGGATTTTAAAAGTAAAAGTTATTTGGTAATTTATGATTATTTTTCTAAATGGTTAGACATCAAGTTAATCAGCAACAAATCGGCAAGGTGTGTAACTAATAGTTTAATAGATGTATTTAGTAATTTTGGAATTCCTAGTGAAATAGTTGCTGACCATGTTCCACTGGATTCAAGGGAAGGTAAACAATTTGCACTCGAATGGGGACTTAAATTAACTTTTTCTAGTCCAAGATATGCACAGTCTAATGGCATGGCTGAACGTGCTGTACAAATAGCTAAGAAAATGTTATCAAAAAGTCATGAAGACAAAACGGATCTAAGATTAGCATTGTTGATGTATAGAGCTTCTCCTGTAGCAGGTACCAGTTTAACACCCAGTGAATTATTAATGAATAGAAATTTGAGAACTAAAAGAATTGTTACCACACAGTATTTGAAACCAAGGGGATACGAGAATAGGATACACCAATTTGAAAAACATGCAGAAAGAAATGTAAGAAATTATAACAAGACAACAAAATTTTTATGTTGGTCAAAATGTTTGGTTTAAGAAAGATGTAAATGATAGATACTGGTTGCCTGGAAAGATTGTAAAATCAAATGGTTTGCGATCCTATGATATTGTAGATAGGAAAAACAATGTAAACTATACAAGAACCTCTTTTCATATTCGACCAGCGTAGACTTTGTGTTTCAGAACAAGTTTCTTTACTTGGGTGAATGTGCATGCTCAGAAAAAAATTGTGAGAAATAGCTATAGGATATAATTATTTTTTTTAACTAATTATAAAGGGGATGATGTATTGGAACGCACCAAGTGTTGTTTTAAAAAGTTATGAAAAATGTAAAAGTGACAGAAGTCATTTTTCTACTAGACGAATATCGGAGGCTACACATATCTTGGAGCGCACCCGATTTATTCTTTAATTATTAACATAAGAAACTCATTTGTAAAACTTAAAATAAAACAAGTAAGACATTAATTACTTTTAATTATTATCACCAACATTACAATATTGGCAGGCGAATAGTGCCGATTCCAAGAAGTAAAATTATTCGATATTAAAAGAGATGTTCATTTTTGTACCCAGCTGAAAACGTTATAAGTATATTGAGATACAAAATACTGAGGTTTCCAAATGTCCTTTTTAGTGATTAAACTTCTCATGCAAACGAGCCAACAGTTTTATTTTGATTTAGTATGAAAAGTGTTTTCTTTTATCTCATATTATGCTACCGCAATAAAAGAACGAAAACATGAAGCAGTTATTACATACGAAGTTAATAAAGAGTAACGAATGTAAATCCCGTACGAACTCGCTGCAGCGCTGATATTGCAAAAGTTAATGCATTTATAGACAGGCGGCAAACGCGGGATTTCACGTGAGCGGAAATTGCATCATGGATTCTGCTAAAAATACTGTATGTTGCCAGTGTTGCCATATTGGCAATCGAATAGTGCCGATTCCAAGAAGTAAAATTATTCGATATAAAAAGAGATGTTCATTTTTGTACCCAGCTGAATACGTTATAAGTATATTAAGATACAAAATACTGAGGTTTTCAAATGTCATTTCTAGTGATTAAACTTCTCATGCAAAGGAGCAAATAGTTTTATTTTGATTTAGTAAGAAAAGTGTTCTTTTTTAAAATTTTATTTCATATAATGCTACCGCAAATAGGAGAATGAAAACAGAAAGCAGGTATTACATACGAAGTTAATAAAGAGTATCGAATGCAAATTCCGTTCGATCTCGCTGAAGCGCTGATATTGCAAAAGTTAATGCATTTATAGACAGGCGGCAAACGCGGGATTTCACGTGTGCGGAAATTGCATCGTGGATTCTGTTGTTAAAAATACTGTTGCCAGTGTTGCCATATAGGCGAGCAGAAAAGAGCCGATTCCAAGAAGTAAAATTATTCGATATAAAAAGAGATGTTCATTTTTGTACCCAGCTGAATACGTTATACGTATATTGAGATGCAAAATACTGAGGTTTTCAAATGTCCTTTTTTGTGATTAAACTTCTCATGCAAACGAGCAAACAGTTTTAATTTCATTTAGTTAGAAAAGTTTTTTTTGTCATATTATGCTATCGCAAATAAAAGAAAGGAAACATAAAGCAGGTATTACATATGAAGTTAATAAAGAGTATCAAATGCAAATTCCATTCGATCTCGCTGCAGCGCTGATATTGCAAAAGTTAATGCATTTATAGACAGGCGGCAAACGTGGGATTTCATGTGAGCGGAAATTGCATCGTGGATTCTGCTAAAAATACTGTTGCCACTGTTGTTATATTGGCGGGCGGAAGAGAGCCGATTCCAAGAAGTCAAATTATTCGAAATAAAAAGAAATGTTTATTTTTGTACCCAGCTGAATACGTTATAATATGTATATTTAGTGATGAAATACATTCTCAAGCAAATAAGCAAAGAATTTTCTTTAATTTAGTATAAGTATTGTTTTTGTTTTTGTCTCATTTTATGTCTTTTGAGGACGTAATACTTATTAGGAAAGACTACTTTGCTTTTGCTTTGATACATTTTCTGTATTCGCAAATAAAGGAAACTCTAAAAAATATATTATACTAGTATGGAGTAATAATAACATTATACTCAAATACTTACCTGCTTTTTACCCGCCAAACCTCTAAAATTTTCATAAGTAGCAAAATTGTAAAAAAATGGAAATACGCCAAACGTAACGAAGATTTCTAGCCTGATTTGAATATGAAATCAATTTTGCGACGAAGTCAAGTGATGAGATATTTTTATGTCTGAATTCAATCTGCACTAATTCACACACCAGAAAAAGCCGTAGGTAGGTTACAATGATTTTTTTCTACGTAAATGCGCTTCTAAAACCGGCAGTATTCTATTATATCCCTAATTTAAAGATTGCAGATTTTGAGTAAATATAATGAATAGTCTCTCAATCATTAACAATTGACTGCCTCCGCGGTGTAGTGGTTAGAGCGTTCGGCTCATACCCGGAGGTCGCGGGTTCGATTCCCGGCGGGGGCAACGACTTTGTGTTGTTTTCCTAGTTTGGTTAGGACATTATAGGCTGATCACCTGATTGTCTGATAAGTAAGATGATCCGTGCTTCGGAGAGCACGTTAAGCCGTCGGTCTCGGTCACTGTCTTTGACATTGGTCGTTACCTAAAACCATGTCAGAGGCCTTTGAGGCGGTTTAAAAACTCTGACACTAGTGTTAGTCACTAACACCCACGATAAGAAGAAGAATTAACAAGTTAAAAATCAGTGCAAAAACATGATATTAAACGTGTTTTAATATTTATATTAAAGCTGTTGATGACAGGCAGACGAAATATTAGATAGTTTATCTCCTCATAAAAATAACATAAGTCGGGCACGCATTTTTGTATCACACTCAGTCATTAAAAGCAGTAAATCAACGTCTGTTATTTATAATAATAGCTTTTTTCTGGGTAGATTAACAACGGAAAAGTGTGTTGTTGAGTAATACATTCTAAATTCGATGTAAATTACATATTTCATTTTTTCATATGTCCAAATTATTTGTGTGCTATTTTCACCAACTCCAAAAAAGGAGGAGGTTATCAATTCGTGCTGATCTTTTTTATGTATGATCATCGATTATTCGAAGACGATTCGATTTGGGAAATATTTTTACTGCCACTATTGTTAGCGCGGCAGTATGCTTCTTACAATAAAATAAGAAATTTCCCCATAATTTACCACACTGGACCACATAAGGATATAGCAAAAGCATTCTATGGGAGTAGTTATACCTAGCGTTGCTAGCGCTGCGCTACGAGCGCGACAGCTGTCAAATCGATGAATTTGTATGAAACTGTATGGGACGGATTATACCTCGGGCGTCGAGCGGAGTAGCGTTCGGAGCGCTCTCCTAGCGCTCTCCTAACGCTCTCCTAGCGCGCGTCGAGCGCGCGCTTTGGTAGCGTTGAGAGCGCACGGCAAACGCAAATAATGTCATTTGGGAGTAGTAGGGTGACTAGGCAGGTGGTAATCTAAATGTTCCTTGGTCGCGGGACTCGGGTGTAGGTAGACGAGTATTTTTCAACATAAATTACTAAACTTCATACCTACATACCTACAGAGTGTTTTAAATATCTATTATGCAATAAGCAGTATTTGAATTATACCAACTATGTTACTTACGTCTTACGTCGGATCATATTGTAAAGTAACAGATCAATACATTAGGTACCTATTAAGAAACCGAATAAAATGCCAGAAACGTGTTTTTATTTTGTGTGTAATTTTTTTAATAACAAGTAAGTATAGTATAAAAACAAACTAAGTACATGGCAACAAACATTATGTGAACTCAACAGCCACATTGTACATCTACACTAGGAAAATATTTCCTTGCACAAATTATACGCATCTTATATTTTCTTTTGGTTTTATTTCCATTTATTAACTGGTTTTTGAAAATTACGTTACCTTGACAACGCATAAATTATCATCAAAAAATGCAACATGTCATGTAGGTATAAATTAAAAGAGAATTTAGTCTGTCGATTAAATTCTCTTTATTTGCAGTTAGAAATAGAATCGATTTTTACCCGACTTTCTAAGTATGTGTTGAATTTACTTTCACCAACTTATATCAATAATATAATGTAGGTATACATTCTTAGAATAGTGGATGACTTTGTTTTTCATATATGTAAGTGACCAATAAGTATTAGTGGCAGACTTTCAGGTTGCATACGAGTAAAGGCATTTGACAAAATTGTCTATCGGGACCAGCGATTTACACGTGTTTGCTTTCTGAAGCACGAAGGGGATCGTTCTTTTTTATGCTCTTGTGGTCATCAATTCAAGTTGGATAGTGGATACAAATGTGGACACCCTCCAAAGAAAGCGCCCATCAAGCGCTCTGCAAACGCTAATCGAACGCGGATATTTTGATGACATGTGTTTGACACCTGTCGCGCTAGGAGAGCGCTGAAAGCGCTGCGCTTCTAGCGCAAATCTAACGCAAAATCAACGCTAGGTATAACTACTCCCTATGCGTTACAACCACAAAGAAGCACTTTTCAGAGCTGTAGTGACATGACAATTTTCAATGTCACTTTACTTCTATTTTTTACTTCCAAGTGTGTTCAACGGAATAGCTACACATACAGCCCAGGTTGTTCTTTGTTTCTCGATGTACTCAATGTTGTGTAAGTGTTGCCCGTTTTAATTATTAAATAAGCGCCTGTTTAGATACCAGGAATTTATGCCGCCGGGCGGAAAGTGAGAGATACGAGCCAGATTTTACGTGCCGCCGGGCAGCACGCGACAGACGAGAGGGTAATTTCCAAACAAGTCCTACAATCTACCTAAACTTTATCATAGATAATCATAATTACTAACCTAAACCGTAAATCCTTATTTTTACTAATATTACAAATGCGAAAGTGAGTTTGTATATTTGTTTGTTACTACTTCACGCTTCAACCACTGAACCTATTTAGATGAAATTTAAAATGGATATACTTTGATTCCCAGGGAAGGACATAGGATAGTTTTATCCCACGGCACAGCTAGTAAGTTTTAAATTCGGTAGGTACTAACCTAAAGTATAATCCTTACAATGTAGTCCGCTACAGAGTATATTATTCCGGATCCATGAATGTAAAATTTTACATTACTTCCAACTTGAAATTGGCGACTCGTCACTTGCAATGTGTGGAGCATCGTAAAACGAAGGAACCCAAACACTTTACAGCCCAATAAACGAACGACAATAAGGACTTACAACAATGTACAAAGATATGTATCTAGATTTTGAGGTCAATTTTGAACTCGATTAAATCCGCTAGATGACAAGTCAAATCAGGCACTTTTTTATTAACGTCAAAGCAAACATTTTCTATTGAATATGAATTTTCTATGGGATTCGTATGAAATACTAAAAAGTGACGTCATCCTATTTTGGAGTCAAATAGGATGACGCAACTCAGTCATCTTACCTCATCTTACATCTACCCAATTGAAATTGAAAATATTTTGCCGAAAGCCTAATTCCGGAGTTGGGCGAGACTATAACAAGTTTTATTTATTAATGACTAGCTGTGCCCGCAGGCTTCGCTCCCCGTGGGAATTTCGGGATAAATAGTACCCTATGTCCTTCCCCGAGTCTCAAACTATATCCATACCAAATTTCATACAAATCGGTTCAGTAGTTGAAGCGTGAAGAGGTAACAAACAAACAAATTATATATATATATAGTAGGAATAGTAGGATAGTAAGATTTTTTTTATATCGATTAATCATTTTAAATGCGTTTGTTTATGATAATTTAGTTTAAAATGTTTGAACTAGTATTTCGCTCCGAACCGTGAACTCACGAATCCCTTATCTCCACTTTTAGAATTAAACATGGACCTGTTTGTTCCATGTTTAATTCTAAAAATTGAATTGGCCCGGTTACACGCCTGCCATATTTCATAACGCTCCGATCAAAACTATTCGAGCTATCGTCAAACATACATACAAACAAATGCCGTATTATGCACGTACACTCAGAGAACTTCGCCATAGCAGGCGAATTTTTAGGGTTCCGTAACCATGGGGTAAAAACGGAACCCTATAACTAAGACTCCGCTGTCCGTCTGTCCGTCAGTGTGTCCGACTATCAATATTTAAAATAAAATCGATACTCTCGGTAGTATTGCTTTTAATTTGATGATGGTGGGAGTGTACATTACTAGTGATTCCGCAAATTAAGCGACACTAGGCGTGATCCTCATTTTGATGGGTGACCACAAGTGGCATAAAAAATATTCAAGCTCCTCTATGCTTCAGAAGGCACGTGTAAGCAGTTAGTCCCAGCTGTCATCATCGTATGGCAGTCGTCAACCTATATCAAATGTGACACCGTGTTGTATCGTATCTCAATTGTCAAGCTACGTCAGATGCCTTTAGGAAAAATGTAACACTGTGTTGGCTACTTACATATACGAAAAACAGCAAATATCCTCGCTTTACCCTAAAAGGATGAAGTGGAAAATTCCTTAGCACATTTATTTCTAGTATCGGATTCACATTTGTCCACTGAGTGGGGTTTATTGGCCAATAAAAGATTAGTGATATTTTTGTAGCTCTTCACGTGATTATGAAGACATAAAACTCCAGTTAGTTCCTTCTGATGCGATACAGAACAATCGGTGTGTGTCATGTTTTGTACATATTTGAGGAACCTAGGAAAATGTTCGGTCATCTACTACGTCATGATGCGTTCTTTAAAACCATAATGGAAGGGAAAATAGAAGGAAAAAGAGGAGTAGGAAAACCCAGAAGAAAATTTATCGACCAAATAAAAGGAAAATTAAACGTGAAAACATATAAGGAGGTTAAGAACTTAGCGGAAGAAAGAGAGACATGGAAAGCACTCCACCGTCAAGAGCACAGCTCTTAAATATAAGAAGAAGAAGAATGTTAAAGAAAAACAACAAAACATAAGTAGCTAAAGTGTAGATTTATGCCACGCGTCATTCTTTGTATTATACAATAATGTTAAGTCTGCTTCTCTTTATACAGACTTTGGTATAGGTATACACGAAAAAAAGAAAAAATAGATATTATGACTTTTTTCTGCCATAAAAAAATGTATAATCAACATGTTACTATCTATTTAACAGTATCTAACTAACACAAGATAGTGATGGGTTGCTAGCGTCAGCTCAGAATCGAAAGAAAACATATTCCTTCATATAAAAATATTCAACATCGCAGCTGAGAGCGCTCAGCGGTCTCCAGATAGAAAATTTTAATGTTATCTTAGAGCTTCGGATGCTGGAGATTGAAAGGGGTGTAAATCTCCTGGCATTCCGAGGAAATGAGTGCCATTTCACCTAGATCCTGCGACCCAGCTCAGACAGACTTTATTAGGGTTTAGGCACTGACTTAATATAGGTATTAAGGTTTTAAAACCTAATCATACAGAACAGAATCTCCGAAGGTCCCGCACAATATGTGTTTGACGACCTCCGTGGCGTAGTGGTCCCCATGCTAGTCGCCACCCAGAGGCTCCAGGTTCGATTCCCGGTCAGGGCAAGTTAGATGTTTATCTATATATGTATTTGTAAAGTGATCTAGTATAGCACATGGTCAAAGATAATATAATTACTAACGTAACAGATACCCAACGCCATAGAAACTTTTGGACCGGCCTTAAGTAGGCAAATTGAGTAGGCGTTTCTAGTTCCAGCAACTCGCAGAGATGGCAGCACACAGGACTAGCCAAAGCCGCGAAAGCATATCGTAAGTGTTTAAGAGTTCGTCACTAGATGGCGTTAGCGAGAAAACAAATGTTTAGGCATAAGATCCTGAGTATCTATGATGATAATACACATTTTGGCCATTGTTAATGCTGTACTACGTACGTAACCCGTAATCGCGCCATACCTACAAGGGGTAGGTAGCCGCGCGCGCCGCACAAGGGGTGTTAAAATTAACAGATTCGGATGCAGACCAGCAGACGCGTCGATCATTTATGTTATAAAATATCAAATTAAAAAACGTGTTTGAAGTAAGTGCCATTTATGAAACGCAGAGTCACAATAACGAATGTTTTTTCCATACAAAAAACCGTGAGTTTAGCAACTTCGCATTTAAAAAAATGACACCACTAACCATTCATATATAACTTCAGAAATGTCTAGGTAGGTAAGTAAGCATTTCTCATTTCTTTCATGCACATTATGATAATTAATGAATCGTACTACGTAAAAAATTGCAAAATTATATTAAGTACCTACCTACCTTCTTACAAAAAAAAGAACCTCTTGCAATGTGATAGGTATGTAGGTACTCATAAGAAATCTGAATACGTATAACAAATTTATTTACCAGGCGGTTTATCTTTTTGAAGTGAAAACTTCTTTAGCGGCGTTGTGCACTTTTTTTGGAATGGGTAAAAAATTTTAAACTCGCGTCAGGACACGTGGCCTGATCGAAAATTCGTAAGACGGCGCAGGGCGCTTGCGCGAATGTTCGTGTGTGTTTATGTTACAGCGTGCTACGCGCATCCATGGATGGTGACAGCTGATGGCTCGACCGTCTGTGTAGTGGCCATACTGCTGTGTATTTGAAAATGATTTTGTTGAAAATGAATTTAGTCATGCTTGTGACATTTGTGACAGACTGTGGTTCAGAAAAGATTTGAAATATTTTATACTGATAATTAAAGCAATTCGTGCAAAATTGTTCCCTAACCATTCCAAAATATCAAAAATGCACAACGTTAATATTCAAGTTTTCACTTCTGCCGGCACTCCCAGAGTGCAACCCGTCGTTTTTTTTTGTCGGGGAAAGTGAAAAAGAGTATGGAAATCTAATAGGTAGGTACTTAGTACTACTTATATATCGAGATCAGCTTCACTTGATTTGAATTATTTTTAGTTCGATGCATGTAATCTTCAAAGAACTGTGTGCTGTGTGCAGCCAATGGAAATGTCGTTTTTACTTTTATATAATATCATCGTAATATAAATAAAAATAAATAAAAATGGAGACCTTTGCTCATCAGTGGGACAGTAGGTACCTAAGGTTAATTTAAAATATAATATATATATACAATGTCCTTTTTAATTAAGTACAAATATTTTAAGGAGTGATTCAGTCCATCATTTCGAACAAGATTACCCAATAAATGTATATCGAAATACGAAAAAATTTTGTAGGTTCTCGTACATATCACCGTAGTCACGTGATATCATTACTAATTAAGGAAAATGAAAATTTTTATATCTTTATTTTGATATACATTTATTAGGAAAAGTTGTTCGAAATGATGGACTGAATCACCCCTTAAAATATGTGTACTTAATTAAAAAGGACATTGTATACACGATGATTTTTCATTGGTTTTGAAGCCGAAGGCCACTTCATAGGCATCGTTAGTAAGACCTAATTAGCGAGTCAAAATAAAAATTCAGAAACAAAAACTGTTGTCTAAAACTCGAAAGTAAAATTGTGAGATCAATAAGTAGTACCGCCGCCATACACTGCCCGCCGGCACAGAATACATACTACCGCCGGCCGGTCGGGGTCATCGACATTAGGCCGGCTTATAACTACCTACGTGGTCTGATCGAAAATCATTTACGCAACTTTTTTATCTTATGACATACAGAAATTTGGATTACATATATGGATAGAGAAATTTATTTACTACACGACATTTTTTTTTCCTAAACCAATGAAAAGTCAGTGTGTATATATATATATATATATATATATATATATATATAGTACCTGGGCGACCGAGCTTTGCTTGGTTACATCTCAAACATTAACAATTTTTTTTTAAACTTGTTTAAAAACAATTCAAAATAAAAAAAATATAAACTTAAACATAAAAAAAACAAAAGTAAGTCACCGAGTGGGATTCGAACCCGTAACACTCTTTCTAGCGGTCGCTATCCTTAACAGCTGAGCTAAATCAAGGCGATCGCGGTGCGACGAAATTAGCGACCATATTCTGCGTGGAAAGAAAAACGCATGAAAACTCGAAAACACGCGTTTTCCCAAACATAAAACTAATCTAGATCGATTGTTTACCCCCGAAAACCCCTATATACAAATTTTCAGCGAAATCGTTAGAGCCGTTTTCGAGATCACAGAAATATATAAATATACATACAAGAGTTGCTCGTATATCTTTCCACGCAGAATATGGTCGCTAATTTCGTCGCGCCGCGACCGCCTTGATTTAGCTCAGTGGTTAAGGATAGCGACCGCTAGAAAGAGTGTTACGGGTTCGAATCCCACTCGGTGACTTACTTTTGTTTTTTTTTATGTTTAAGTTTATATTTTTTATTTTATTTTGCATTGTTTTTATACAAGTTTTAAAAAAATTTGTTAATGTTTGAGATGTAACCGAGCAAAGCTCGGTCGCCCAGGTACTATATATATATATATATATACGGACCGCTAGAAAGAGTGTTACGGGTTGGAATCCCATTCGGTGACTTACTTTTGTTTTTTTTTATGTTCAAGTTTATATATAATTTTTTATTTTGTATTGTTTTTAGTTAAGTTTAAAAAAATTTAGTTAATGTTTGAGATGTAACCGAGCAAAGCTCCGTCGCCCAGGTACTTTGTTCTAGAAACAAAATGCAGCGCAAAATGATACGAATACGATTTTGTTTGTACACAGTGTACGTAGTATATTATACTCTGAGGTACATTATTACAAGATATTATAATAGGTAGGTAGGGTGGACGTACCTAATGTCAGCGTTTTGGTACAAATTTCACCTTTAAAAAATTGTACTGCTTTAAGTATAGGCTGAAATCAATTGTTTCTTTTTTAGGTTGATAGGTTATGTATTTGAAAATCATAATTAACATCTGAATTGACCAATAATCTAACTGCAAATTTTTACATACATACATACATACTATCACGTCTTTATCCCTAATGGGGCAGACAGAGCGTTTTGGGTCTTGCGGCTCTATGCAGAGCCCAGGGCCGCAAGACCCAAAAGCCACTTTTAGCGTCATGGTGGGCGAGAAGATGGAAAAGCAATCAATACAGTAATGGGTTGCTAGCCGCATCGCCTGTGAACATGATTCGCATTTTTGCCCATTCCCTCGATCGGCTTTTACGATCTGCGCGGGAAGAGAAGCAGCTGGTACATTCTAAGTTTTTTCATTTCTCCCAGACCAACATGCAAATTTTTAAAAAATTTCAGCCACCCGAAATTAGGTACTCCATCTAACCTAATACCAGCCTAGGGTGGCTGGAATTAGGTACTCCATCTAACCTAATACCAGCCTAGAGTGGCCTAGAGTGGCTGAAATTACATACTCCATACATTTGATGTATCTAACTACAGCCCCATTAATTTCAGCTGATATGAGAGACAAAAAATAAATTATTATTTAGAAATCAATTCACAACTTTATCATAATATAAAATAAACCAAATCAAGAACAGTAGAGCTGAAGAAATAAGAGAAATACCTTGTTTTAGTGACTCCGGAACTTATAATTTTTTTAGCAAAATGGCCGCCGTCCATAGTCGCCTAGCCTTAATTGGCGATTGACGTCGAAGTACTCAGTCCAGTGTCACCATATTTAACAAATATTTGAGACCAAATGGTTTATATTTAAAAAAAAAAGTTCTTGCCACGTTATATTTACAGAAACCTTATTATCTAACGTAAAACGTTGAAAGGCTGGTATTAGGTACGGGGCTGGTATTAGGTACGTCCACCCTATCATTTGTATAATCTATTCTTACGGACGAGTTAGTACCTACGCTTTATAGTAAAGACGGTGCTGCCATCAATATAATCCCACATAAAACCTTAAAGCACACAAAGTGCCATCTAGTGACATAATTAAAAACCAAAAATTGTGCTTTTAGACAAATATTTCTGGATTTCGTGAAATAGACAAAGAAAGTGCTTTAAAAATATTTATTGCAGCTCATAAAAATCATATTTAATAAGTTAGAGTATTACTTTGTTCAAATAATGGTAATAAAAGATTTTAATGTTTTCCGTGGTTTTAATCGATACCTACTGCGCCATCTAGTGAGGACGGAAGGGTAATAATTACGTTTATATGGCGATGGGTAGGCGTGACATGGTTTTTATTACGCGTATATCCCTTCCACGTTGTATATCAGTCATTCGTCAAAATGCGTTTGACGACCAAACATTAGGTTACACAAGTATAATTTTAATCTTTGATTTAACTTTGTTGACGTTTCACCATTATATTCCTGAAATCTACGGCTAAGAGACTGTATATTCCAAAAAACGTACTTTTTCCGTAGATTGACTTGGATTGCGGAGACTATTTAATTTGGCATGAGATACATATATAAAAAAAAACTAGACCAAGCGTCACAGATGTCATCTCATCAGCTGTTAACAGTTCGCCATTATAATACTCCTAGTTAGTTATTCCTAGAAAATTGGCAGTATAAATAGCTTACTCTGGAATAGACATCTTATTCTTGGATTGGTTATCGGTAAAACGCAAACTTGAGATATTCTAGAGCATTTTAGAATTTACTCTCGGCATAAATTTTAAACTAGTTTGGTCGAATCCGCCCTTAGATAGATATTTGCAGAATAAATAAACAAATTTATATAAAAAACACGACAAATTACACGATTGAGCTAGCACCAAAGTAAGTTTGAGACTTGTGTTATGGGATACTAACTCAACGATACTATATTTTATAACAAATACATATATAGGTGAACAAAGTCCCAGGACAATTTGAAAAAGGCCATCTTTCATCTTGCCCTGACCGGTGATCGAACCCGAAACCTCTGACTGGCAGACTAGTATGGACCATTACACCACGGAGTCCGTCAAAAGGAAAAAAAGCTAATGAAAATAGCTTTTACAGACCGCGTGAGTTTCCCTACAAGGCTGCACTGAAACGAGCCATTTAACTTGTTTTAAATTTGAAATTCCCTGAAAATCTAGGCGAGAACTGAATACGTCCTTATTAACCTAAACAGTTCTTCTAGGTCTGAAAATTAAATGTTTATAGAGAATAAAAAGTTGATATGTCTTTTAATGATATTAGTTTTGGCATGCAGGATGGCTCCTAAGTTTTCGTTACGATGTAAACTTATAATATGCAAATGCTGAGCCCATCAGGGTTTTACAATTAAGGCTGCTACCAGCGCTAGCGACCTTGAAAATACAGAAAAATTAATTTCTCTTTCTGTAAGTGAAAGAAATTATCAGAAATCTTAGCACAACTTTTTAACTAGTATCCTTAAGTTACATTAGAACCTCGAAAGTCATTAAAATACAAAACGCTGAGAGTTTCCTTTGTAAAAATTACTAAAAACGGCCACTTTTGACACTTTTTGTAAAGGTTTCTAAAGCGGATAGTATTTCAATAACTTTCCAGGTTCTAATGTAACTTGTTCACCGGGATTTCGTCTGTCGGCATTGAGTGGTAGACTCAACTTAAGGATACTAGCTAAAAAGTTGTGCGAGGATTTCTGATAATCTCACTTACAGAAAGAGAATTTATTTTTTCTGTATTTTCAAGGTCGCTTGCACCGGTAGCTGCCTTAAGGTATCTGTAACTCATGAATCCGGCCAACTTGTGGTGTGGCAAGAGATTTAAACAGTTACGAAATCTGTTATTTATTGCTTTTTACAGATACAGATACATTTTCATGTCTATATAGCTGACGGGGTAGACAGAGCCCAGGGCCGTTAGGCCCAAAGGCCACGCTTAGTGTGGTGGTGGGCGTAAAGATGGAAAAGGAATTAAAATAGTGATGGGTTGCTTTTTGCCCTTAATTAATGTAGTAGACTACCTATAAATATATATTAGTGGTTACAAAACGTTATCCTACAAGTTTATCGGAATTTAATTTCGCTTGGTGACATTCAAAAGCATTCGTGCGAATATTATGAATTTTTCATTGTAAGTTTTAACGATTTAACAAATATGCAGCATATTGAACGTTTTCATATCTCACTGGATGTCACAGCAATTTGTAACCAGAAAGTTACAACGTGGAAGGAAAATACCCATTATAATTCGAACCACGGGCTGTACTAGATCACTTTAGAATAATGGAATTAAAGAAACAATTGGCATTTCCATACTAAAGTGTGCAGCCGAGCAATTTGTATGGGAATGTCGAAATTATTTTTGGTATTTTGACTATTTTTTAATTTTACTAGTAGTTCGCCGAGAACCAAGACATTTTTAGTAATATTTCAAGACTCCTGAACCGATTTTGATGCCCAACGGGAATGTTCCTTCCACGTTGTATAAGTGATTTAAATTAAATTTAAATTAAAAATAAATAAGAACTACACCAAAATTTGCAAATTATGTAGATCCACTAAAATGTTACTTCTCAGCAACGTGGCCAAAAGGCTGGAGCATTGCCACACTGAGAAAAAAATACTGTTGAATTAACAATAAAACTTTAATCCCTGAGAGCCGTCCATAGTGAATTGTTACCATTTAAAAGTTTTTATTGCCAAATGAAATCGATAATTGGGTTGATTCGGCAACAATAATACATCGCTGAAGAAGCAAGGTGTAATCTTGTCATATCAAATACTCCTATTTGTTTCCCTAACAATTGAACTTTGTTCCCATACATATTCCCGTTTGTTCCAATACCTATATCATTTTGTTCCCATACCCATTCCGGCTTTGTTTCCCCAGCAATCTGACTTTGTTACCTTATCTATTCCCCATTTTGCCTCCCTACAAATGTAACTTTGTGCCTGTAGCTGTCTTCTTTTTGCTGCTTCAGCAATTTAACCAACCCCTTTCATGACCGTTCTTAAATCTGGCCACATTTGTAAATTATCTTTTCTTTCTTTTGAATTCGTTGACATGAGCAATACAAAAGAAAGTTGTGTTTTCTGCCGTGATCAATATCATGGGTAAGGGTTTTCATTGGTGCCTTTAACAATCCTTTGAGCATTTTTAAGGAATGCAAAAGGCACCAATTTACCTTTTATATTAATTGCGGTAGTATTACACATCATATTTTTGTAGTACTTATTTATGTCAACAAATGTAAAAGAAAGAAAAGATAATTTACAACTAGTGACCAGATTCAAGAACGGACATGAAAACGGTTGGGTAAATCACATTTACAAAATAGCAAAAGAAAAATAGAAAGAGCTTAAAAATAAAATAGGCTAATATTATGTATATCTACTCTGCCTAATTATGGGTGCCGGAACAGGTAAAGTTAAAATCTCAAAACTTACATTTTGTAGCAAAAAATATGTTCAAAAAGGGTCGCAAGACAATTATATAACTATATAAAATATTTTAACTTGCATTTTGTTTACCTTTATCGCCATCCTTGTAAACCTTACAATTAATTGATTTGGGGCAACTTATTACCAAACAACGTTAGGACAGCTGCTGATTCAAACAAAATTATTTTGACAATCTATTTTTATTTGTACTGCAGTATCAAAGTATTAGGTACAATAATAATTATAAAAAATGTTTATATCTCCCACTACTGACAGGTACTTACACCTCATGCTTTTGTGTCTGATTTTTCATCACAAGTTACGTTTATCCCAATTGTTTACTATTCACTGCACAGATAGACACATCGAACCAGTCGCACCGATATTGTTCGCCGTAAAGTGCACCACACGCTCGAACATGGTACGACACCGCACACCGTTGGATTCACAAAACGATTTGATTACATTACTGTCCTCCATGATGAAATTTAGATACATAGAATGTAAAACTCCACAAACAGTTTCACGACTGCAGCTAGTAAACGCAGCCACGCGGTCGAACACTCGCGAACAAACTAAGCGCCTGAGTTTAAACCACGGCAAAACGGCACTAGTATTTTGTCACGATACACTAGTTCACTTGTTAAACGAACACCCTAATATTTTGTTTCTTTTGAGTATTGTTGACCCAGCTATGCATCAATTAAACATGACAGCAACATTAGTTTTGTTAGAAGTTATATTGTTATACTATTAACACCTATATTAATATTTGAGCAACAGTAGCGGTTGTTACCTTAACAACGTTATTCAACATTGTTACACGGTTAAAATTTCCGAAGCCGCAGGTACAATAAATATCTGACCATAAAAAGATTGCCTTGGGCATAATTTACCCTTTGTTAGTGTATGTCAAGTGTTTAGTTGCAGTAATTATAAATATTTAACAACGCTTTTATTGACGCTTTGCCAGCTTATTTTTTTCTCAGTGCATATAGTATGGCAATACTGATTTTGAAAATAAACAAGAAAAGTAAAGACAAACCACTGGATTCATATAAAATCAGTTACTGCACATTTAATTAAGGAGCACTGTTTTTTCTGTCAATTGCATGAAAAGTCAGATTGGTATATGACGAGGGAAGGGTAGGGGTGAGGCGGGAAGATTTATTATGAATATGAAAGGTAGTGTGTGTCTTTATGTGAATGAAAAACGAGTAATGAAAATATGCCTTTTCATATTATTTTACACCTATAGCGTAATTTAGGTTCATATTTATCATAATGAGTTTTGGGTTGGGTCTAGCAAATTTCAAATATAGGTCTTACTTAAGAGACATTGCGACACCTGTCTAAGTACTATTGAAGTCGCTTTAATAATGGAGTGACCAAATTAATAAGTATCGACATGAAGACAAAATAATTAGTCAAGTGCGTGTCGGGCCACGGGCAGTGTAGGGTTGCGTTGTTACGAATGCCGACTTTGAGTTTATTCCACTAAAAACGTATACAAACTGATTTTCTGTTGAATTTGTATTGATTTTTCTTTTTCTGAATACATTTTTAAGGGCCATTCATGAATTTCCATACATACATTTGAAAGGAAACGGAGATATCATTTAAAATGATGTCTTAACCAAACCCTAGATAACCTTTCAAACTATTTTAAAAACTAGTGTTTACAGTTTAAAGTGAGAACGTGAAGCTTTTCTACGTACATTATAAGCTTTAAGTTCTTACTTTAAACTAAAAACTTCGTTTCCTTTAAAACGGCGGCAGGCATGACGAATGGAAAAATATTTTTCGTCCATTGGTTAGATTATTAAAAAATATTGTATACGCATTTTTTTTCTCTGAGAAACTAAAAATGACAAAGATACAGCGCATTGAAATTTCACGTGACGTCACACTTAAGCACGATTTTTACTTAAGTTTAGTAAGCCCCCACTCCGGAACTTTGACGCTCCGTATCTTTGTAAATTTTTACTTTTTTGGTAAACTGAAAAATACGGGTCCATTATTTTTGGATAATCTAAAACACGGACTAATTTCAATCATATTATGTACATACAATATAACTATGAATATGCAAATATTTTAGGAACGGATTCCTAAATCGAAAAATGGTGTTTAAATACTCCCAATATATTTTAAAGACCCATTCAACGATAGTCCACATGATGGGTTAAACTAGAAAAAAAATTGACTCCTACTTGTATGATGATTAATGTATTTTCAGCGAAATCGTTAGAGCCGTTTTCGAGATCACATAAATATATAAATAAATATACAAGAATTGCTCGTTTAAAGGTTTAAGATACCCAAGCCAAATTAAAATTTTCTAGTACTTATAGTCTGTGAGTAAAACCGTGGACGAACTGACAGACAGATAGACAGATAGACATGGTAAAACTATAAGGGTTCCTTGTTTACTACGGAACCTTAAAAGCTCCCTATCTGATGAAATCTAAAAATGACATTCTGAAGGCTATTATACAAGACCTTATAATATTTCCTTGTGAAAGCCTTCCAGACGCTGCAATATAGTTCGGTTGCATTGGGGCGCTTATTTCGAGCTGCATTAGGGTTATCAGAGAATACATCGCAGGAACACTTCGACGAAATAGGCAGGCGGCCTGACAGTTGGGATGTATGCACACTGATATATCCCAACTTATTTTCAATTCATTTATGTATCATCATCAGGTCTTTTTATCTCACACACGCAGGAGCACGAACCTCTCTGTACTACCAGAGCCATACTTGGCCAGAGCAGACAAAAGGACTTTGCCTTCACTCTCCTGCTGGCTAGGTGGATTGGAGAGGTCTCACTGATTATGATTTGTGATCGTATTTCCTAAGTCGCCTTCTACGACATCCACTACTCTGTCGGAAACCACACGTCAACATTAACGTGTATTTATTATTCTATCAAATTGATTACCTATCAAATACATAATGTGAGAAAAATAGGATAAGGTACTCTAAACGGACTTAATTTTAATTTGTGATAAAAAATTATTCATCACTATCTATTCGTACACTTCCTCTGTGAAAATCCTGTTTTCACCAACGAACCGACTTCAAACTATAAACAAAATTTCTAGGTGAAAGCAAACAAAGAGCCAATTTTCCCCATCCAAAGCAGCTGTTGACCTAAAATGTAGCTCAGCTTGGTAGATTGTCAGCTTACGGCGCCGACAGGTGGCTGGGAAGCAGGTGTTGTGCAGGCTCACTGAATTTCGGTGGCCTTTTACACGAAATATATCATACATAGACTGTGCAGACTTGAATGACACGTTAAGCCGTTTGGAGAAGTTATAAATATGTTTGCATCTTATTTGTGCATGAAAGAAATCTCTTTAATTTCATTGTTTGTAACCACAAACGGATGCACGTACAGCACTCTCGACGTCACGCGAACGAAAGAGCAAGTGAGATGTCCTGACCACGCTCCTACTCTTATATTTGAAATGCTTATTACTACTTCATTAATTAACCAATTTACTTGCTGTTTTCAAAAAAATATTTATATTTAAGGTATGTTTTGTTTTATATATGTCGGCGAGTTCAAGATAATCCCATTTATTATTGTTTTCGATGTGCAAACAGAAAGTTGTTTACTACAAAACATAACTGCTACATTTTCAAATGTTGCAACAAGTATAAAAGCGGTCGCCCTAGCGACGAGCAGCTCAGTCTTGTGCGGACCGCCGTACTGTGAACATCTCCTTTGTGTAGTGTGCTGTGGGCTTGGCCATAACTTCTTTAATTGTGATTGTTGTAATAGATGAGGATTTGGTAAACCGATTTATTACAATGATAGTTGTTTCAGCAAGACGATAAGCCCAGGTGGACACAGATTCAATAACTGTGTGGGCCAGGGGTATTCAGACACATATGGTTGGAATCCATGATACAGCGCGAGGCGGAGCGCTGTATTTATCGTCACACTTTTAGTGAGTTCGGCGTAGGTCATCTCCTGCTCCGTCATCAGAAGTTGGATCTGAATCTTTTGCCCACTTGAGTGAATCCATGGGAGAATAGGGGTGAAGAGACCGACAGGGTCCGAAGAGTGTGATTATAATTGGTCCGTCTTTTGAATTGTTCAGAGATGATGGACCCGTATTTTCAGTTTGATAGAGGGGTAAAAATTCACAGGGATACGGAGCGTCAAGGTTCCGGAGTGGGGGCTTGCGGAGTCACACTTAGGTAAAAATCGTGCTTGAGTGTGTCGTCACGCAAAATTTCAATGCGCTGTATCTTTGCCATTTTTGGAAAGGAAAGAGTGAGTACAAACCACAATGTTGTTTGATGGTCTAACCGATGGACCAAAAGTGTTTTTCCATTCGTCATGCCTATTCTGAAAAACAGGAACCTGTCCATTTATTTAATAATCGTATGGCTGTTACAGTCGTTAATCCGTATCTATTGTATTGCGTCTTTTTGCAGGGTGAACCAGTCTTCCGGCAGTCTCGAATAATGTGGTCCATGTCCTATTCAGGAGCGCCACATCCGCAAGCTGGGGAGTCAATCCAGTCGCACCGGAATTCAAACGATCTAGTTCGTCCCCATTCAGTTCTCAGTCTGTGGAGCTGGCACAATTCGCTGCGTGAGAGAGAGAACCCTGATAGTTTTTCAGTGGGGTTATTGGTTGTATCCACATAGGTGGATTCAAATTCTATTATTTTTGATGGTAAAGTGGTTTTTTAACAGTCAATCTTATAGAGTTGGTGTCTTGACTTCAGTCTTAGCCTTTTTAATAGTTTGTGGATGGAGTTTAGCAGTGCAATGTGTCGATAACTTTTGGGGTCATTGACAGGCTCTGGTTTTAGTATCGCAACCCATCCTGTGTTGCATATGGTCTGTGTGACAAATGGTCTGTGTGACCACCGTCTGTGTGACAAGCGTCTGTGTGACAAGCGTCTGTGTGACAAGCGTCTGTGTGACAAGCGTCTGTGTGACAAGCGTCTGTGTGACAAGCGTCTGTGTGACAAGCGTCTGTGTGACAAGCGTCTGTGTGACAAGCGTCTGTGTGACAAGCGTCTGTGTGACAAGCGTCTGTGTGAAAAGCGTCTGTGTGACAAGCGTCTGTGTGACAAGCGTCTGTGTGACAAGCGTCTGTGTGACAAGCGTCTGTGTGACAAGCGTCTGTGTGACAAACGTCTGTGTGACAAAGCGTCTGTGTGACAAAGCGTCTGTGTGACAAAGCGTCTGTGTGACAAACGTCTGTGTGACAAGCGTCTGTGTGACAAGCGTCTGTCTGTCAACCGTCTGTGTGACAAGTCTGTCTGAATGACAGTCGGCCTGTGTGACAACTTTTAGCGCTAGTAATGGTGCTAACGAGAGTGAAGCGATCAGTGCAAAGATACTTAACGTGTGTTTAGTTTCAGCTACTTCTGCAAAGGTGCTAAAGTGCTAACAAGTGAACCATAACTGCTGGCCACGTATTGCGGCCGATTTGGAGTCAGCGGCAGTGCCGCAGGCGCTGGAGATTCCTGGTGAAGTGAGGTGAAGTGAATTTGTGTGTCGTAACCTTATCTGCTGAATCGCAAAGATAACCTGGTGAGTTTTTATATTTTTTTCGATTTAAGAGTAGAGCAGAGAGCAATTTCATCATCATCATCATATCAGCCACAGGAAGTCCACTGCTGGACATAGGCCTCCCCCAAGGATTTCCAAAACGACCGATCGGAAGCGGCCTGTATCCAGCGCCTTCCTGCAACATTACGTAGGTCGTCTGACCATCTAGCAGGTGGGTGTCCTACACTGCGCTTGCCGGTACGTGGCCGCCATTCGAGAACCTCTCTGCCCCATCGGCCATCGGATCTTCGCGCTATGTGCCCCGCCCACTGCCACTTTAATGAGCTAATCCGCTTGGCTATATCAGTGACCTTCGTTCTTCTACGAATCTCCTCATTTCTGATTCGATCACGTAGGGAAACACCGAGCATAGTCCTCTCCATAGCCCGTTGAGCGACCTTGAGCTTTCTTATGAGACCCATAGTAAGGGACCACGTTTCAGAGCCATAAGTCATCACTGGTAACACACATTGATTAAACACTTTCGTCTTGAGGCACTGAGGTATTCTAGACGATAAAACACTGCGCAATTTTCCGAACGCTGCCCAGCCTAGTCGAATTCGTCGAAAGACCTCTTCCTCGAAGCTGGAACTTTCTGCCTGGATCAATTGACCCAGGTAGATATACTGGTCTACAACTTCTAGGGTGGAGCTCCCAACAGAAACAAGTGAAGGCGTAACGTGCCTATTTGACATGACCTTCGTCTTGTCAATATTCATTTTTAGGCCTACCTGTTGGGAAACTCGATTTAGGTCTTCAAGCATCGTACTTAAGTCCTCCATCGATTCTGCCATGACAACGATATCGTCGGCAAATCGAAGGTGAGTGATATATTCGCCATTAATGTTGATGCCCAGTCCTTCCCATTCCAGGAGCTTAAAGGCATCTTCCAGAGCGGCGGTAAACAGTTTTGGAGATATGACATCTCCCTGTCTTACGCCTCTTTGCAATGGAATATCCTTTGTACTGTTCTCCTGTACTCGGACCGACATAGTGGCTTTATTGTATAAGCACTTCAACACCTCGATATACCTACAGTCAATTCGGCACCGCTGGAGAGACTGAAGCACGGCCCACGTTTCGATCGAATCGAAGGCTTTTTCGTAGTCCACGAACCCTAAACACAACGGCCGATTATACTCCCTCGTCTTCTCTATAACCTGCCGCAATGTATGGATGTGGTCCATGGTACTATAGCCTTTTCGGAATCCGGCTTGTTCGGGAGGTTGGAAGGCATCAAATCTGTTAGTGAGACGGTTCGTGATAACCCTCGAAAACAACTTATAGACATGACTAAGAAGCGTGATGGGCCTATAGTTCTTCAAGAGAGTATTGTCACCCTTTTTGAAGAAAAGGACCACCACGCCCCTGTTCCACGCTTCTGGCGTTACGCCCTCGAGCAGAACGGAATTAAAGAGCCTCTGAAGGACTTTCAGTACCGGCGTTCCGCCCGCTTTCAGAAGCTCTGCTGTGATCCCGTCCTCGCCCGGCGCCTTGTTGTTTTTTAACTGTTTGAGGGCCATTCTAATCTCGTACAGACTGATGTCCGGGATATCCTCGGTATAGTGTCGGGTGAGCTTGGCTCTTGGATCTGTAGCCATATTCACAGGTTTTGCAACGGATGTATATAACTGCCCATAAAACCTCTCGATCTCTGCCAGCACCCCATCCTTTGTCGAAACCATGTTACCGCCCTCCGTCTTCAGCTTAGTCAGCCTGCTTTGCCCAGTAGACATGATCCTTGCAAACACTTTGGAACCTTTGTTTCGTTCTATTGTCTCCTCAATACATTTAGTATTAAAGGAGCGAATGTCGTGTCGCAAGGACCTTTGTATTCGTCTATTGAGCCGCCGATACGACTCAGCATCTTCGGAGGTTTGCAGCGTCATGGATCGTCGTTCTGCCATCAAGTTAAGGGTCTGAGCAGAGATTTTTTGAGGTTTCCTTTTAGGGCGGGATTTAAAAAACTTAGATCCCGCTGCTTGGACAGTTTCAACAAGCCCGTTGTTTAACTCGTCCACTGAAACGCAATCCTGGAGACCTTCGAAGCGATTGGAGAGTTCTATTTGAAAGCTCTCGGGGTTTTGGATCTGACTCTGTGATGGTCGTAGCGCAGACTTCATCAACTTGGACCTTTCGAGTCGGAGACTGATATTCATGATGCCTCTCAAAATTCGGTGATCGCTGCCGGTTTTAATCCTGTTGATCACGGAGACATCATTGAATATCTGCCTCTTGGTCGTCAGGAAGAAGTCTATCTCGTTCTTGACAGGGGGCTGGTCGTTTTTACTAGGACCTATCCAGGTCCACTTCCTCTGTGGCGGCTTTTTGAAGAAAGAGTTCATCGCAAAGAGTCCCTCTTCCTCCAGAAAATCAGCCAGCCTATGTCCCCTGTCGTTACGCTCGCCATATCCAAATTGCCCCACCCTGGTCTCTCCATCGCGTCCCTTGCCCAATTTTGCGTTAAAGTCCCCCATAATAACCGTAAACTGGGTTTTGGAGGCATGTATGGCCCTACTAATGTCCTCATACACGACCTCAACCTCTGCATCTGAGTGTTTTCCGGTTGGCATATACACCTGTATAACCTTCAGCGAGTACCTTTTCGATACTCTGAGTATCAGGTATATTACCCTGCTGGAAACACTATCGATAGTAACTAAGTTATTTACGAGGGACCTGTGGACGAGAAACCCGACACCATGCTGAGACTTTATTTCGTCTCCTTCCCGGTGATAGAGTAGGTTACCGGACTCCAGGGTCGTCGTGCCCTCGCCCTCTCTTCGGACTTCAGACAACCCTACAATATCCCAACGTAACCTACTCATTTCCTCTTCTACCTCAGCCAGTTTTTCGTCCAGCCTCAAAGTGCGGACGTTGTGCGTTACCAGGGCCAGTTTTCGCCGTGGGTGGTAGCCCGATCTCATCCGGAGATTCTTAGAGAGCAATTTATTTCAAACCTTTAGTTTTAAAACATAAAGTAGAATAATGTCTAGTGTTTTGACCACTATGCAAGCAGAAAATAATTATGATTTCGCTATTTTTAATAAGAACGTGTATTATCTGCTAAGCTTAGTAAGTTAATCTTATTATCATGAGTTGATAGATGAGCTTAACATCACTAGAGGTGGCATAAGTCACTGTTACTCGGAGCTGGCAGAGGCGCCAGTTAGTATCCTAGCAAATAGTCTTGTTTGAGTATTTTAAATTATAATTTTTAGCGTCTTATAAGCTTACGTGTGAATACTGGTGTAAAATGATAGTTATTAGGTACGTTACGTACTTCATTATTCGTAAAGTTGGAGAGATCAGTTCTCCAAGCCTTTGCCTCATATTGGACTTAAGATAGCTAAATATGATGATGACTTTTATAAAGATTATAATGAGATAATGACCAGGGTGATGATGATGATATTGATAATGAAGAGACAGTGATAACGATGAAGATATTATTGATGAAGAGGTGATTAATAGGACGGCGAGCCTACCATGATGATGATCATGGTGATGACTTTATTTAAAAGGACCCTTCACTATTTACTATGTGAGTAATAATATTTTACCATTAATTTTGTTATTTACTGTGTTTTAGGTTAACTGAAGTAAAGTCCCGTTACTTGAGTAAATTTTTATCTGGATAATTAAAGTCGAGTAAATATTGTGATATTATAGCCAAGTTCAAGAATATCGTACTGATAAGCAATTTTATTTTTATTGTTATGAAGTCCGTAGAAAAAAGATTAAGCTTTAACTATTTTCTAGCCACGCTTTAGTGTAACAAAAGTACTGTAAACGTTTGTTTTTGTTGACAGTTGGGTGTTTTCCTGAGCCAGGGATGAATTATTTTGAGCTGTTGGCGGGGTTAAGCGTCGCAAAGTGGTGTCATTCATTTTTGAACTTATCCATTTTAGCGTAGTTTTGGATTTATTATTGCGGAAGGGCTGATGGTGAAAGCGTTGTTTGGCTCCGAGGATCTGTGTCGTCATCTGCCTGTATTTTATACAAAGTCCCAGTGCAGTCTATGTGCAAACAGTGGAAACTGTTTTTTTTGACGTTTGGAGGAAGGTGTCTGATTTGACTTGTTGGAAAATAGCGTATATTATCTACCCAGTTGACATTTATTTTCACTTCTTCTTCTTATCGTGTCGTTGGCTTGAATTTTAAATTTTGTTCTTCGAGAACGTTGCCACTTTTACGCTTTCCTCCGAGGCATAGTATAGGTCAAGCACGGTACAGCTGGTAGGGCATAGAGGTGATCTAATGATCTTATCGTCATGACCACAATCGCCCTGTGCTTCTGCTTGGTCTATATGGCACCAGCGCGCCAGATTATGTTTACATCGGCCTACTTCAGTTCGGAGGCAATTCAAGCACCTCCAAGTAGCCCATGGCAGTTTATGACCTGGTAGTAGCGCCTCTGATTGGATATAATCGGGGGGTGGAGCATACTGTTCGCACCACATTCAAAACCTAGATGATTCCGGTTGTTCTTACGTAAAACTACTTGAATCATTATGACGATTTTTCACCTATTCAATTATTTGAAAAATCGAGATGCTTTCCGGGCATGAAACTCAAAGCAAATACACAAGTGTTTTCATGATAGGTTGAGAAGGATGCGGAAGCCAGAGAAGCTCATTAGGAAGACCGATAGCATAGCCGAAGGCTTTATTGCCATAGGAAGAGTGATGAATTGCATTGTTTGTTTTGTTGTGACCGTACTAGAGTTGACCCGTAGTCCGTGAGTGTGCAGTATGCGGTCGGCTCTTGTGGAGGTCGAGTTTCTGAAGGAAATCATAAGGTCAAGTGGACCTGGTGATCTCAGGTGGTAATACACGTATTAGTGTGAGGCTAACGATGGCAATTTTGTTATTGTTATGTCTTGGTGATCTCTCCTAACTGAATTTATAATTACTGTATCTTTTTTTTTAAACATCGTTAAAATTTAGAAGTTCTATTCGTTTTGATTCAATTTAACTTTCATGACTGGTAAAGAGAACATATGATTAATAACAACTTTAACTAGCAGGAAGGCTGGCTGCGTTCCTTAACATGTGATCGCTGCACATAGACATGAAGTTATTAGTATCCAATTTGATTTTAAAGATTTATCAATGTTCATTTTTTGTTTTGAGTTTATTATATTTTAGATCGTTTAATCCAATTAAGTCATCTAATAAAGATGGTTATTTATAGCGAAAAATAAATAAATAAACAGTACACAATAATTAATTTAACTAAAAACTAAATAACCTACCTAAATTAAAATGTTAAAAGTATGAACTAAAATATAACTAACTAAAAAATATAAAAATAAAACATATACCTAAGAGACTGGCGGCATTGCCTCGTCATACAGCAAGACTTCTAAAAAAAATTTACTAAAGCTTTGTTTTGATCAGGTTTGGCCGAACGGTGTACCGTTTGTGCTTTGTGTTGATCTTAAATATGAAACCCGAGGACGGGTGTTACTGTCAAGATGGCAGTGACGGCGAGTTAAAAATTGATTCCTTTAAATTGATCCATGAATTTTGTTGATTCGAATGATTGAATACGTAAGCATTGTGCGAAAAATCCCTTAGTTATGATTTCTTTATAATTATTCCTGTATCCCTTTAAATGTTGGACGCCCGGACCGTGCGTCTGATGTATTGTTTTACTATTGTGTCTGCTATGACGACGTTTAAAGGGGTATAGATCTTGGCTGAAGGACAAATAAAAGACCGGTTCAGAAAAGTAGTTTTGCAAGGCACTCTTCTGGAGTAGAATTTTTGCGAGTTGAAATTTTGTTATAGTTTTGTGGGACGCTTATTGCCGAGCTAGATCAGAATTATTTTATGGTTATTTCTAACCATGCTACCACAGAATACATAATAGTACAAGTACAGAAGATTCACTCTGAAAAATCAATTAAAGGAATAGAGACTCTCGCTACGATACAATTAAGTTCAATTCAGATCGCACAACGCTAATAACTTACAGTTATATTCACTTAGACAATCCATCTCTTTCTATCGCGTAACGCTTACCTTTTCTGGCGCACTGATTAGCTACGCTGGCATGGCCGCCGTACGTACTTGCGTTTTTAATACCTACCGCGGAGTGAGACAGGCCTGATGCTACTTACTAGTTTAAATTACTATTGAGAGCGCGTACGAGGGCGTACGCATGTCAGGTTGGCCGTGTCGGCGAGTTCAAGATAATCCCATTTATTATTGTTTTCGATGTGCAAACAGAAAGTTGTTTACTACAAAACATAACTGCTACATTTTCAAATGTTGCAACAAGTATAAAAGCGGTCGCCCTAGCGACGAGCAGCTCAGTCTTGTGCGGACCGCCGTACTGTGAACATCTCCTTTGTGTAGTGTGCTGTGGGCTTGGCCATAACTTCTTTAATTGTGATTGTTGTAATAGATGAGGATTTGGTAAACCGATTTATTACAATGATAGTTGTTTCAGCAAGACGATAAGCCCAGGTGGACACAGATTCAATAACTGTGTGGGCCAGGGGTATTCAGACACATATGGTTGGAATCCATGATACAGCGCGAGGCGGAGCGCTGTATTTATCGTCACACTTTTAGTGAGTTCGGCGTAGGTCATCTCCTGCTCCGTCATATAAAATATTAACCAAAAACATACACAGTAAAATAGCCTATTAAGAACTAACAGTATCTGAGCTAACGGACAGATAGACTGATGAACACATCGAAAAGATAAGGGTCCTTTTCTGGACTTCGGAACTCTAGAATCTGGTAAAAAAATATAAAATTGCAAACCAATATACTTAACAAATCTTACGTATTTCTCTACTAAATATTTCATCTTGGATCGATATTTCATGCTTGATCCCATTGAGAACATTGCGGTTTCGAGTACGGAACCTGAATGCAGATCCCTTAAGCAAGATGCATTGGACAGGGATTCCGCGAACGACTGAGATAGGGAACGTGACGAAGAATCTACGATTCCTAATCTTTGGAAATGTTTCAAAGAGGTGTTGAGAGAGAGACCATTGTTATATGACAAATTGAAATTGTACAGCCAATAATAATAGGGATGTAGATTGGGTAAAAATTGATGTTGAGAGAGTCCATTTTCAAATGACAAATTGAGATTGTAAAGCCAATAATAATAGGGATGTGGACTGGGTAAAAAATAATATTTTTTTTAGTCCGTCACCTAGATGATCCGAAAATAAAGGACCCATATTATGTTTTCGTTTATCAAAGTGACAGAAAATCACATCCTACGCAACCTGTTCGCAATCTGGGTTACGTATTTATAAATATACAATGTGGTAGGGACATGCTAATACATCGAACCACAGGCTGTACTAGATCACTATAGTATAATGATAATAAAAGAATAGTCGAAAAACAAACAAAAGAGAGGTGTCAAATGACACCCGGATGGCAGGAAGTTCCTTTCGATTAATTAGGAGAGAGAGAGAGACAGACAGAGAAACACGCGCACGCCGCACGGCTTACAACTTTAGCAAAAAGTGTTGTTACAACTTTTGGTCTTAATTTTTTCCGTCTTGCCTCCTTTCGCAACGCGCGATAAGGAACTTCGTTCCAAAAATCGTCATTTTCATACAAATTGCCCGATCGACTGCACTCTTCCGTATGAAAATGTCGATTTTTTTTTAGTTTTTGACTGTTATTCTTATTTTATAATACTGTAGTGTAATATAGTATAGCCCATGGTTCGATTTATTTGACGACCTCCGTGGCGCAGTGGTCACCATGCTAGTCCGCCACCCAGAGGTCCCGGGTTCGATTCCCGGTTAAGGCAAGTTGAAAATGGCCTTTTTCAAATTGTCCTGGGTCTTGGATGTTTATCTATATATGTATTTGTTATAAAATATAGTATTGTTGAGTTAGTATCTCATAACACAAGTCTCGAACTTACTTTGGGGCTAGCTCAATCTGTGTGATTTGTCCCTATATATTTATTTATATTTATTTATTATTACAGGTGTGTCCCTTCAAAGTTATATAGCAGACATAAAACAGTACTGATTGCTCATTTGTTAAGATTTTGTCATATCAAATATGATCCTTTCCTCCTGTTTGCACACCATATACTTACATATGTATATACAAGCAAGGTTCCCAGTATAAACCCTACTTTAGTTTAAAGCGCCACCCACGATTTTCTTTGACGCTTGGAAATATATGCGATTTTGCCCCATTCAACCAAGATTTGAGTATTACGAGTTCCATGCGCTTGTGGAAATTGTGAGGAGCTCTGAAAGAATTTATAATGTGAAAGTGGTAGTTTTGTTTGCACTGAATCGGTAAAATTTATTCATAAAAAATACTTGTATTTTTGACGGAGTTTTTACCCAATATCAAAAATATTTTTCCATACCGCCGATCTCGGGAAAAAATAAAGTGGAACAATAGTATGAAAAATACTTGTATTTTTGATATTTGTTTTCTTTTCCTAAAGGTTGCATGGGAGAGAATGCTTTAGCATTTAATCCACCTATTGTAGCTTTTGGCTCAATAAAGTTTTTGATAAATAAAAGTGTGTTGGTAGGTAGGGACACCAAATTGTTTCTCTTTACACACAAATTATATTAACCGAACGATATGATGAACGATATGATGAACGATATGATGAACGATATGATGATCTATTTCTTACCACCGACAAAAAAGAGGGGTGTTATATGTTTGACCTTAATATCTGTCTGTCTGTAATATCGTAGCGCTGGAAAGGTAGGACCAATTTCGATGCGGTTATTTTTAACGTAAAAGCAAGTTCCTTTGCGGTCGTTCTTAGCTATGTTTAATGAATATCGGTTCAACCGTTCAAAAATTATCGCTTGAAAATGGGGGTATTTGTAGTTTGTCTGTCAAATAATAGATGGCGCTACGGATATTAGTTCTACTATTACTTCCTACACTCATCACTAGATGGCTTTTAGACATAAATTATATTGAAAGTCGGGGTTTTGTAATGTACCTGGCAAATAAACTTGTTATTATTATTTACTAGTTGTGACCGTGGGAATTTCTGGATAAAAACTATCCTATGTCCTTTTTTGGTTATCAAACTATATCCATATCAAATTTCATCTAAATAGGTTGAGTGGTTAAAGCGTGAAATGGTAACAAACAAACAAACAAATAAATATGCTTACGTTCGCATTTATATTATTAGTAAGAATAAGATTTTACACTGCCGCTTATCTGTCGTAGCCCTAAGGGCTCAAGCAAAGCGACAGTGTGCGAAAGCCGGCGACAACTTTCGACCTTGGTGTACTTTGACTTTTATTTATTTACGACCACACTTACGAAATTTCTATTTTAGCAAAACGCTATTCTGAAATACAGCAGTGAGAAATTAGGGCTTCATTACATTATTATCCGTAGTGCCAAGTTAGCAACATGATATAATTAAGGTAATTACATATTACCGTCACATTTGCCGCATTCATAAATCAATTTTATACTGTTTATGTGACGTAATTACCAGAATAAGTACGATTAGGCTGGTTAGCAAGAGTTACGAGTGGGTTTGTGGTAAATTCTTATTGAGGAGGACTGTGGTCCAATGGAAGTACCCATTGCTAGACTGACTAAGTCAAGATAACTGCTGATAACAGTGTAGTTTGTATTGCACGTGGCTGAGTGGCTCAAAAGTTTATCAAGACTCATCAAGAAATTCAAATGCTTATTAAGAGTCCCCCGACCCTAGACTTCTCCATACAAACGTAGTCTACGTTTATTTTGAAACCACATGTCAGATTCCGGTAAAAATTGGTAAGTGTAAAAAAATTGCAATTATCTAGGGTTATAACTGGTTTCCTATGCTAAAATTATGAACTGGAAAGAAAATATAACGATTTAGAAGTTTCCCATACTAATGGTCAAAAATGATATAAAACACTATATTCTATTTCAAGTTTATATTTTTACCGTCAGGAACTAGTTATAAACCTAGATAATTGCAATATCTTTGAAATTACAAAATTTTGCCCAAATCGGACATGTCGTTTTGAAATAAAACGTAGACTACGTTTATATGGAAAGTTGTATTTTGGTCTAGGGTCGGGGGACCCTTAAAGACCTTTTACAGGCAGTCCATAAATATAGTTTACATTATGTGTAGGTAGGTGTATATTAAAATTTAGGGAGTGCCTCCACTGCCGGCGCTGGTTGCCGAATAGGCTGCCGGCACTGGTATAACACGACCTGTGTCTGTGTTACTTTCGCCCTTAGCTGGAATCACTCGCTCGCTCGTGTTTTGGTCACAGGAAACCTAACGAACCTAACCTACACTTCATGGCAAAGTTTGAGTGCTGGCGCCGCCGGCAGCCGGTGTTTTAAATCTCGCCTGCCGCCAGTATAACCGCCGGTTCCCAATAGTGATATTTTTAGGAGCCGGCGCCAGGAGGCAGCGCCAGGAGGCAGCGGAGGCACACTCTAAAATTTAATTTATTTTATAAAGAAAAGTTGCCGATACCAGCGCTTCGCTACGACCACTGCTCCGTCGTTCGGAAAACACGTCAAGCCATTGGTCCCAACCCTTTATTGATTTATTACAAAAGATACAAAAAAAAAATACCAGCATATAGATATTTATTATTGGTCACTAAATGAACGGTAAGTACGATAGTTTCATTGATAGACAATCAGATGATAATGTTATCGGCGTAATATTGGTATTCATTGACAGATAAATACTTTATTGATCGTAACTATTTTATCTATACGAAGATAGCTACTATTGGGTAGATGACTAGCTCAAAAATAAATAATTCGGTACAGTTCATAAAATAAAACTTCACAAAATAGTATCACTTTTGATTTTAGATATATTAATGCCGAAAAACTGATATAAATACCTCTATTTGACTTCAATAAAGCATGACGTCACGCTTCATATTTCATACAAATCTTATAGAAAATGTTTGTTTTATTTGACGTTTAGAAAAAAGTGTCTGTATTGACTTGTTCAAAGTCAAAGTCAAAGTCAAATTCATTTATTTATCTTTGGATATTTGTATCACTTGATAATTGTCACTTTTTTTCCTTTCGATTTCTTGTTGTCCTACATACATACATACTAACACGTCTTTATCCCTAATGGGGCAGACAGAGCATTTTGGGTCTTGCGGCTCTATGCAGAGAAGCAGCTGGTACATTCTAAGTTTTTTTTATTTCTCCCAGACCAGCATGGGAGGATGTT
Source organism: Acrobasis consociella (assembly GCA_963555685.1). Lineage (NCBI taxonomy): Eukaryota > Metazoa > Arthropoda > Insecta > Lepidoptera > Pyralidae > Acrobasis > Acrobasis consociella. Next base: position 9,205,560 of record OY743127.1, read on the forward strand.
GTCATCTAGCGGATTAATTGACCCAGCGAGTGAAACGTCTCCATTTCAGCTTTAGAGAGATTCGTTCGTGTGTCCAAATCCGCTAGATGACAATAAGTCAAACCAGACACTTTTTCCAAAACGTCAAAACATTTTCTATTATTTTGGTATGAAATACAAAAGCGTATCATACTCATAAAAAATCATGCTAAAAACGGATATGATCCATTTGTAGAGATATTGTTTGTTGTTTTTGTAATTCTGGTGTTTATTATGGTACAATAAAGTTGATTTGTAAAGTAGTATTGTATTGTTCGATCTATGAAAAGTGACACTATTTTGTGACATTTTATTTAATGAACTGTACCGAATAATTTATTTTGACCCCGTCATCTATCCAATTTAGAATGTCCGAATTCCACTTGTCCGACTGTCTTTGCATTTCTCAACCGACTTTCGTAATATTTATAAGCAGGTTCGATAAAGAACTTATTTCTATTTAGTTCAATCAAAATAGTCATAAAACTTTTTTATTATCCTTATTAAGACGCAACTTTTTACTTTTTTGTCTGTACAACTTTTTAATCCGATAAACTTGAACAACCTGGGGGAGACTTGCGATGTCTACAGCTCACAGAGCCATTAATCAATAGAAGTTATAAATAAAGTTCCGCAAATCGCTTGCCATATTTACAAATATGCCATATTTATAGGCGATGCGGCTAGCAACCCATCACTTTTTCGATTCCTACACCCACTTTCTTGCGCACATCAAGCTAATATGGCCTTTGAGTCTTGCAGCCCTTGGCTCTATCTGCTTAGAGCCGCAAGACTCAAAATGCTCTATCTGCCCCATTAGGGATAAAGACGAGATATTATGTATGTATATTTACAAATAAACAGTTCCACGCATTTGCTGGTGCATGTCACGTCACAGCTTCCTCTATACATCATGCGCAATCGCATCTTGGGAATCTGCCATGTAGTTATTACAAATGTGGTTTGAATGTGATGAAAGATTAGTGTAAGCCTAAAATTAATGCTGCTGCAAAAAATACACCATTGAATCACAATATTTTGTTTTTGTCGTTTGTTTTGAATGATGATCGTATGAACTCGTTTCTTAGCTTCTTTTAATAATTTTAGACTATAAGGCTATTTTTAAGCCTATATCAAAGTATTAGAAGTGAACTATTTACTATTATGGTAGCCGTGTGGTTTCTTCCAGTAGACTAGAATAAGGACACTCCAAGTCCTCCCGTGGATGTCGTAGGCGACTTAGGGAATACAAGCTAATTAAAGCTTATAAAAATCTGTGAGACCTCTCCAACCCGTCTAGCCAGCACGGAGAGTGAAGGACAAGTCCTCTGGCTTCTCTGGCCTAGTATGGTTTTGGAAGTACAGAGAGGGTCGTACTCCTGCAGTGGAGACAAAAAAGACCTGATGATGGTTATTCCTTCATAACAAGTATGGACGTTGTAAGTTTCTTGCCCGTTGCATACCATTTTATTCAAAGTTTTTAAGCCTATAAATAAAACGTCAGTCATACAAATCTATAATAACAGTCTCGTGTAAGTAATATCGATGCTAATAATATCCTATAACGCGTTCAATTATGAATACTGATACGATCAGTTTGTTAATTTCAAATCGATAATAGGACAGATATGTTAGTAACAGTAATGTCTGTGATGTAATGTAATGTCATCATTTACATTTAGTTCTAATCACACTAATATTATTAAGGCGAAAGTTTGTAGGTGTGTGTGAGAGTGTATGTATGTTTGTTACTTCTTCACGAGCAAACGGCTGGACCAATTTTGCTAAAATTTGGTATACAGGTCGCTGACACCTTGGATTAACACATAGGCTTCTTTAGGCGAGGGTGACACCGCAGGGCGCAGCTAGTCCTTATCCTGACTAATATTATAAATGCGAAAGTAAGTTTGTATATTTGTTTGTTTGTTACCACTTCACGCTTCAACCACTGAACCTTAATAGATGAAATTTGATATGGATATACAATACAATACAATACAAATTAACTTTATTGCACCATGATAAACATAAAAAAATTACAACAACAACAAGAAACAATATAATAGGCACAAAGGCGGACTATACAAAGGATATAGTTTGATGCCCAGGGAAGGACATACCTAGTTTTATCCCGAAATTCCCACGGGGACAGTTAGTATAACATACAATTACGGATCGATTCATTTAGGAAAACCAATACAAAGTAAGCCGCTGCGCCACCTCATTGAGTTTAGTGCTTGTATTCTTTGCCCCAAAACGAAAAAAATATTTTTCTTTTTAGTAAAGTCGAATTTTAAAAAATACTTAACGAAAACGAAACATAAAATGAACAGGAATGGATTTCAGTGGAAAAGGCCATTGCAATATTTTACATTCAAGTAGTTTCAGCAGACTGGGGAACCAATTGGGGATTAAGTTAACTTATTTAATTGATAGGGATCTATAAATATACGGAACCCTGAATAGTGTGGCGGTTTTCATTACCGAAGTGCTTTTAGTTTAGTTGCATTCAGTTTGGTATTTGGCCTGTTGCTTTTAAGCTAAATATACATTATTTTATTTTTATTTTATCAAACATTAATATTCCAAAGTACAAATATACTTTTTACAAATGGCGGACTTAATGCTAAGAGAATTTTCTCCTAGTCAACTATAGGGATAAACAGAGAGAATAATGCGGCACAAAAAGCAATTCAATATACTTACACATTATAAAATAATACTATGTAATATAAAATTAATATACCTGTGATATATAAATAATATCGCCGTGTGGTTTCCGGCAGAATCGAATAGGACATTCCAAGTCTTTTCATGGATGTCGTAGAAAGCTACTTAGGAAATGCAAGCTAAACAAAGCATATAAACATCAACGGGACATCGCCAACCCGTCTGGCAAGCGAGGAGAGTGTAGGCCAAGGCTGCTCTGGCCAAGTATGGCTCTAGTAGTACAGAGTGGGTCGTGCACCTGCAGTGGAGACTAAAAATACCTTATGATGATGATGTTATTATATTATACTTTTTAGGGTTTCGTAGTAAACAAGGAACACTTACAATTTCGCCTTGTCTCTTCATCTGTCTGTATGTATATCCGTCCTCGCTTTTACTCAGAGACTATAAGTACTAGAAAGCTGAAATTTAGCATGAGTATGTATATTAACCATGCCAACAAAGTTGTAAAATAAAATATTGTAAAAAAAATTTTTAAGGGTAGATCCCATACAAGTAAATTGGAAGTAATTTTTTTTTCTTGACTTTAAGTAACCCATCGTGTGATGTTTTTTAAAAATATTGTAAGCTTGTGAACACCGTTTTTCGATTTAGAGATCCGTTTCTGAAACATTTGGTTTTTTAGTGCAAATATTTGTTAGAGTTAACTTTTAGTTATTTTTCATTTTTATTTTCGGTCTCTGTCCATTGTGATTGCCTAAAAGTTTTTAGTTAAGTTTTTTTTTAAATCTGATACTGTATTTATTTCTTAAGAATAATAATTCGGACAATAGTGATTAGCTTAACCCTCCTTGGACATGTCCAGCATTAGTGTAAAGTTTTTACTCCAAAAGACCACCTAAGTAGGTACTGTTTGCGTAAAATTTGCAAACTTATGAACATAAATATGAACAAGTAAGTTCATAATTGCGCATTGTTTGCACGCGTTCCAGATTAAATTATTTGTTACACCAAGGCTCATTAGGGGTGGTAAAATGCTTACTTTATGTTATGTCTAAAGCATCATCATCATCATCAGGTCTTTTTGTCTTCACTACAGGAGAACGACCCTCTCTGTACTCTCTGTACCAGAGCCATCCTTAGCCAGAGCAGAGACCTAGTAAAAAGGTCACACTAACCGAGTGCGAAAAACAATACGATAACTGTCACCCTCACAAGAGCAAAAGAGATAGCGATAACGATACAAAACCTAAGAGCCATAGCGGCCTGGCACGAACAACTTCATATAAAAATTGGATTTTTTAAATTGTAAACTGTGTTGATTAATAAACTATGCTGTGCCCTCGGCCTTCGCTCCCCGTAAGAATTTCGTGATACAAACTATTCTATGTCCTTTCCTGGGTTTCAAACTATATCCATATCAAATTTTATGTAAATAGTTGCAGTGGTTTAAGTGTGAAGTGTTAACAAACAAATATACAAACTCGCTTTCGCATTTACAATATTAGTTGGATTAGTAGGATCTTACCATGGAAAAATGGTATCGTGCTGCTTTACCGACAGTACATATTATGAATGGTCTAAGGTACAAATACATCCCTTTTAAGGCCACACGAAAACATTTAATTTCCGGTCTCATTTTACATCACTGTTTGGCTATCTTGTACCTTTACATCTACGGTCTAAAGAAAAGGTCAAAACCTCCGGGCGATGAGCCAGAGAAAACGCCCAAAAAGGGACCCTTGCCGAGCAATAGGTTGTTATGATATGAAAAGATACGTAGGTAAACAAAGGGCACATATATAGCCAAGCGGATTAGCTATTAAAGCGGCAGTGGGCGGTGCACATAGCGTGAAGAAGCGATGGAGAGAGAAAGTTCTCGAACGGCGGCTAAGTACTGGCAAGCTTAGCGTACTTATTCCTGCAACCTTGCTCAGGTTGAACGATCTGAGCAAGGTAGCAAGAAAACCGTATTTCTATAGCTGACTTGAAGATGATACCACTACTAATACCATACCACCAGAAAGAGAAGCTTTAAATCCGCTAGATGACAATAACTCAAATCAGACACTTTTTTCTTATCGTCAAAACAATCATTTTCTATGGGATTTGTATGATATACACAAGTGTGATGTCATGCTTGCTTGGAAATAAATAGCAGTTTTGCCTACTTACGGCCCCTCCAATAGTTTCTTTGGCATTGGATATTTGTTACATTAGTATATCTATCTATTAACTTTGACTTAGTCATCTATCCAATAGGGAATATGTATGAAAAAATATGTTATCTAAACAGTTTATCCATAAATATTCAAAAGTAAACTACTAACAGTAAATACCGAATAAAACTTGGTTGATAAATGAACGAGAAAACGATTCTACAAAAATATGTCTATCTCACTCGCAAAAAACGCTATTTTCTATGGCAAATGTATAGATGACATGGACGTTGACGTCACCAGTCCATATCAGAGTTCTCTTTCTAATTGAATCTTCAAAGCATCACAAGCTCGTCGCTGATTAAGATATTTAATAAATTCTTTCATATTTAATATCTGTGGTTTATAAAGATTTTACTAAGCCAATAAAAAAAAACTCTATTCTCTATTCTATGTAATAAATAAATAAAATAAATAAATAGGGACAAATTACACTGATTGAGCTAGCCCCAAAGTAAGTCCGAGACTAGTGTTATGGGATACTAACTCAACGATACTATATTTTATACATGTATACGTTTTCTCCCAGATAAACATAGAAATACTAATTACCAGAATTAATTTGGCGCAGTGCCAGCCCTATTTTCTAAACATTGTCTCTTGTGCGTGCGGGTTTATTTATAACCAAACTTCTCCTTTATTTGCAGTCGGCTTCTCGCGACAGATTAGATACAATTATACCGACAACTTCAATTTATTGTTTTCAATTTATAATTAGGCACGTGGCTTTTATGAATACAATATTTATGACCCTTCTGCGCTGGTCTGGGAGGAAAGAAAAAACTTTGACAGTCATTATTATAAAACGCAGACTAACATTGTTTTCTTCCTTTATTGGAAGTTGGTTAAAAATAGAAGTTTATTTCAAGGAAAATTAAAAAAATAACGACTTTCAAGCGCTTACCCGTATTAGTTTTACCCCCTGAACCGATTTCCATCAAAATAGCTAAGATCCACTGCAAGAAAATTTACTTTGGCACAAAATTCCGCATCAATATCGGTTTGTCCTTTCAAGAGCTACGATTTCATAGATATACACACACACACACACACACACATACACACACAAACAGACAGGCATTATAGTCAAACTTATAAAACCTCTCTCTTTGCATCGGGGGTTTAGAGAAAGTAAGTAAGAAAGAAAAATTGTTTATTTGGTACACAAAAATTAAAAGGAAAAAAAACATTGAAAATAGTTTAATAGTTTAGTGGGTTAAGTTTATTTGTCACGGCAAATTATTTATAAACGGATATACATGACAGTTCCATCTAGAATATTGCCAAATATTTCACAGTCCACGTCCTCGCGCATAACTCATTTACATAATAAATGTCCGTGTGATCAGTTGTTAAATTTATACTAATTATACTACATCTATCTGTCTTCTTCATCCCCTGTTCCGTCAGCATTCTCAGTTGTATCCTCTGCTTCATCGAAACCCGAGGTGAGCTTTTCGGCTTTTTCTGTGATTTAATAGGAAAAGCTAAAAATAAATGGGCCGTGTGGTTTCTGGAGATTTGAATTGGACCACTCCCAAGCTCCCCTGGATGTCGTAGAAGGTGACTTAGGTAATACAAGCTTGAAATTAAACAAAGCTTGTAAAATTAATGAGACCTCTCCAACCCGTCTGACCAGCGTGGAAAGTGTAGGCCAAAGTCGTCTGGCTGCTCTAGCCAAGTATGGCCCTGGTAGTGCAGAGAGGAGAGGGTCGTGCTCTTGCAGTGGAGACAGAAAGACCTGATGATGAATTGAATAAAGAAAGATGTGTTGTGTAGTGCTTACTAAAATAATTTTTTACACAGCTATTTATTTTGAGTACAAAATTTAAAATAAATCCTATCCTATACTACTAATATTATAAATGCGAAAGTGAGTTTGTATATTTGTTTGTTTGTGACCTCTTCACACTACTACTGAACAACTACTGAACCGATTTGGAGGAAATTTGGTATCGGGGAAAAACATAGGGTTCAATTTATCCCGAAATTCCCACGGGGAGTTAAGCCCGTGGGTACAGCTAGTTGTTTATAATTTTTATGTTGTGTTTACCAAAATAAACAATTTTTCTTTCTTTTTTTTCTTTCTAAGAGATCGATCTAACCGAAGAAAGACCAGCTCACCTGGTTTACATAGCTGGCGGAAGTTTCGGCGTTGTTAACGCTCCCTTGTGCCGTGTTTACGACAAAACTTTGTTTACTTTACAAGTTTACAGCAGAGGAATTAATTTTAAGGCACGTTTTAATTAAGTACACAAAAGTAAGTTTAGACAAGTAAATTGAGGTTAGATTTTTGAATTTCGTACTCTTTAGGGTTCCGTAAGAAAGAGGTAAAATGAGACCCTATTATTAAGACTCCGCTTTTCGTCTGTCTGCCCGTCTATCTGTCACCAGACTGTATCTCATGAACCATAATAGTTAGACAGTTGAAATTCTCACAGATGATAGCCGCTATAACAACAAGTACTAAAACAGGTTAAAATATATATTTAAGTGGGGCTCTTATACACAAATATAACTTTTTATAGATAATTGTACGGAACTCTACTGCGCGGGTCCGACTCCCATTTGGCCGGTTATTAAGTACCGCTTACAGAATGTACTTTTGATGATATTTTTTGGCTTTTAACTCTGTATTACATATTTAAGCTCAAACAATTTACAGAACGATAGAATATGAGAATTTGCAACGGTATATGGTTTTTTAAGCCGAGTTTCAAAAAAGGAGGGTCATCAATTCATCGCGACCTTTTGTTTACGTATGTCACCTTTTGTTCGAAGGCGCCTTGAAAGATTTGGAAAAATCTTTTTTTTTAAAGAGTATACTTGCAAATTAAATATAAAAGCTTGTCGCGAGATTTAAGTACTTGTATTTACATTCTTAGTTTTAAAATTTTAATAGGCAGCAAGTAAATACGAGTACTTAACCTCGGCACAAGCTTTTATAACATATAAATTGTGTCAAATGTGTTAAATTTGAAATGACGTTATAAGTTAACAGTAAAATGTAAAAGTTTATTTTTTTCTTTGTAGCGCATTTAAATAAAAGCTTGTTTCTAAAAAGGTTTTTTTTTTTACCTAAATTTTATTTTATACTTTTTAGTTTTCACCTGATAAGTTCCTAAGTCTGTTCATCTCATTCAACGCATCATTATTGCAAGGTCGTTTGCCAGTTAATTTTGAACAGTCCAGCTCTTCAATGAGGAGCCCTTCTAATAATTTCACCTTACTTAAGGCCACATATGCTTGACCAGCGGCAGAGAGCTTCGAGCCCAAGTATACAACGGCACGGTCGACGACGATTGGTAACATTCTCCTTTCTGCAGTGCCGTGACTATATTTTGCTGGAAATTGCACAGTCTTAGGTTGAATAAGATGAACGCCGTCTTTGCCGAAGTCTATACGGATGGAAGGTATGTCAGTATCATACATTTGTGCTCTCCGGAAGCAAAGCCATAATATTTCTGTTATATGTCCAATTGCACCATTCACAAGACCCTTGGATACATCTACATTGTACCGTAACATTACCTTCGCCCCAACAAAAATCTCTCCCATATGACTCTAAAGTGGCGTATTTCTAAATAGCCTGTCGCATCAATAGAAGGCACGAGAGGGTTATCTACTGATAGCTGTCTGATTTTGGCATATAATGCGTCACCCTCGAGCATATCTGTATTAAGTATATTTTTGGTCCATAAATGTGGAAAGAGTAAAGCTGCTCTTGTAATGTTTGCCAAAACCATAGCACAGCATTGGCGGCTTGTAAAGTTTGCATTAAAAACTTGTGTAAAAGCTTGTAAAAATTATAGTATTTGTAGTGCGCTGATTTACATAAATTCAAGTACCTATATTGCATCATAAAGTATCTTCCTTCCGGCATAAACTTTATAGTCAAACAAAATTTAAAGAGTACTTAACCCAGATTCTCAGCGAGCTTTTATGGGATCACTTAACATTTTGAGACTAATTAAAAGCTGCTGGAATGTATAATTCAGAAATGGATGTAAATTGAAATACGAACTCGAGATTTATATATCTTCGTCATTATTTGCTTATGAGAAAGAAAAATTACGCATACCATACTTTTTAATATTCTATCTAATGAGCCTAAAAATTTTATTGGACTTTAAAAAAATGACATACATACATACTATACTAAGAGCTTTTTTCCGTAGCTTTAGTTTTGATATGTACCCATTTCTCTTATTACTTTTAATTATGATCATGTAAACTATTGCACGAATACCCAATTACAGATAAAATCTAGTTTGGGTATTATTGTACCAACTTAAGAAAACGACCACAAATATGTGTCTCTCGTTCTTTAGTTCTAATGTCCATGTCCCTCGCAACACTCCTCGCTATCCTCCACTCGAGATACAGGTTTATTCCTAGTTCGATGGTGGGCTGCCGAGTGAGGGAACCTTTCGATGTGATGTAACTAAATGACATGTAGGATATGTAAGATGTAAGTCACTTTAATCTCTATGTAGTACTAGAACTTAAGAGACACAACAATAAAGTTTATTTTATTTTATATTTTATTACTATCACGTCTTTATCCCAAATGGGGCCGATAGAACATTTAGGGTCCTACGGCTCTAAGTAAACAGACCCAGGGCTGCAAGACGCAAAGGCCATTAGCGTGATGGTTGATGAGGTGGAAAAATGAATTACTAATTAAATGCTGATGGTGGCTTGCTGCATCGCCTATTCACAAAATTCACATTTCCGCCGATTTCCTCAAACAGTTTCTACGATCTATATATATATATATACGTACAGGAAGTACAGATCGTAGAAACTTTTTTTACTCAAAAAGAGAAGCAGCGATACATTCGCTGTCTAATAATTAGACAGTACAAAGACTAGTAACAAAGTTAGTGTGCCTTTTATAATTATTATAAAAGGCAAACTAACTTTGTTACTAGGTTTAAACCATTATTCGACCAAATCAAGTTGACATTTTCAGACTCCTGGACCTTTTCGGAAAAAAATTCTTTTTATGTTTGAAAGTAAACTTGTGATCCCATAGAAATTTTATCAAAATTGGTTCTGCAGTTTGGGGTGAAGTCGGTTTTCGGTTTTGAAAAATTATTGTGAATAGTATTGTATTCATATTGCGGACTAATCATAAATTTTACCCACAAGAACTGATCGACATAGTTTTATCAAATAATCTGAAATATAGGGTGTTTCAGAAAGGCGAAATAATATTTAAAGACATGAAAGCAATTTTGAGATAGGAAGCAAATATTTTTTTAATACAGATTGAATAATTGGGCGATCCAGTATTAAAAGAAAAGTTAAATTGATTGTATTGGACTTATTTTTTTTTATTCACCCAGCAGCAAGACAGTATAGGCTAATAAAAAATTATAAAGAAATTAAAATGTCTGTGTACCGCTTAATATCATGAACTGATTTTCGCCTTACTAAAACGCTCTAATATGGACCTAATTTGGGGATGGTGCCTTAGTAACGTTATTCATGTTGAACATACATACATACACTACATTAACCTCTTTTCGGCTGCTCCGACTATTGTACTGCATAGTTAATTTGCTGAATTGATTTGCATGCCGTCGGCGCGGCACAAAGGCCGCGTCTTTGTAAAAGAAGTGTGCCGACGGCATGCCAATAAATTGAACGAAAAGACTATATTATAAGGCTTACTACACATATAAGCGGCCGGCATTGTGGGTTCGGCAGTATTTGTCGAACAACAAAGCCGACCCAGAGGAACCATTACATAACCACAGTATTAATAATAAGAATTACATAAGTACAGAACGAAATCTCCCAAAGTCCCACGCAATATGCGTCTCCATTCCCCGTTCCTGCACCTCTCCACCATTCAGGGGGAAGTTAAATAAAAGCTTGTAAAAATAGTCAAGTGCCTCCAGGACTTGCAACTCTCTCTATCGCACAATACGAGGCAGGGCGGCGTAAAACATACATAATTTTTGCAAATACCCACTCGGGATGCGTATCGGCACAACACAATCCTCTTAATACCGGCCTGAATAAGTATGTAGCAATCCTAAAGCTTACTACATTTGAGAGGCTTTCACATCATGAATCAAAACGCCCCAACGTCGTTTCCTTTCATTCAGTACTCCAGCAATCTCCTCCTATTGTTCGACTATGAAATCAAGAGCATTATTCGTAACAAGTGAACTGCTAAAATATTTTATTCATCGGATCATTGAAAAAATAAAACTGTAATTTCAATGAAATACCTATTACTTTATACGAACAATTCTTGTATAATTATATATTTGTATACTGAGGCTCTACGAGATGTAGCATACCTCGCGAGTTTGTTTTTGCATAGCCCTCTTTCATACACCATGGTATGAAAAAGTTGTTCAGACAAAAAAGCTGCTTCTTTGTAAGGTAACAAAAAAGTTTTATGTCAATTTTAAATATCTTTTGTAATATGATATTTTTAGGGTACGGATCATTATCATTTGAGCCGCATAACGTCCACTGCCGGACATAGGCCTCTCCCAAAGATTTCCATAATTACCGATCTAGAGCAGCTTGCATCAACGACCTTGGTTAGGTCGTCAGACTACCTTGTGGGTCATGTGGGTGGGTGTCCTACGCTTTGCTTGCCTATACGTCGTCGCCATTCGAGAACCTAAGGGTAAGGATGCCCTAAGGGTAAAAACGGAACCCCATTACTAAGATTCCGCTGCCTGTCTGCCTGTCACCAGGCTATCTCATGAACCGTGATACCTGGACAGTTGAAATTTTCACAGATGATATACGAGTATTTCTATTGCTGCCCTTCGTGCGGAAATCCGACTTACACTTGGCGGCTTTTTTACCCTTGCAGCTTGGAGAGTATTATGTATGTATTATACAAGGAAAATTATAACAGCATAAGTATTTTCCGATATTCCACTTGACTTGATTACATTGTTATACTAATATCGAGTAAAATTACTTTCGGATTGCATTTCCATGAACTGTATTATTTCCCGGTGCTTATTAAACTGTGTTTGTTTTGGGATAATCCGTACTTCCTTATTCATCATCATTTCAGCCGCATAATGTCCACTGCTGGCCTTTTTAATATATAAATGGTAAAGTATAGTAAATAAACTGCCTCCGTGGTGTAGTGGTTAGAGCGTTCGGCTCATACCAGGAGGTCGCGGGTTCGATTCCCGACGGGGGCAACGACTTTGTGTTGTTGTCCTAGTTTGGTTAGGACATTGTAGGCTGATCACCTGATCCGTGCTTCGGAGGGCACGTTAAGCCCTCGGTCCCGGTCATTGTCTTTGACATTGGTCATTACCTAAAACCATGTCAGAGGCCTTTAAGGCGGTTAAAAAACTCTGACACCAGTGTTAGTCACTAACACACACGATAAGAAGAAGAAGAAGAAGAAAGTATAGTACCTCTGTCTGTCTGACTGTTCTTTTAATCTATTATCATCTCTTCACGCTTTATCATCTGAACCTATTAAGATGAAACCTGGCTATGGATATGGTTTGACACCCAGGGAGCGCGGAGGTAAATAGCATTATTAGTATTATTAAAATGATCTATTAAGGGAATCAAAAGCGTAGTCATTATTTGTATGGGGACTCCTATTTTGCCATACAATTTCAATAATTAGCATTACAAATATTGGTGCAAAGAAAAGTAGGAGCGGGTGGGGTTAACTCGCTATCTCTTTCATACATGCAAAATTTAATGGCAATAACGTCACAAGCACAGTATGTGCATCCTTTAATTGTTAGTTGACATAATTCTCTTTGCACCAGATTTGAAAAGCTTTTATGATATAACTTACTTATTTTTTAGCGGATTAAAATAAAATAACTTTTTGTATCCGGTTTCAGATTATATGGCGTGGATATATTTGGTAATTTTTTTACGAAGATAATGCGAATATAGGCTTTTCTTTATATACATTTTTCGTTGATGCATATACATAGCTTACACTCAGACCAAGTAAGTTTTTGAAGTGAAAACTTCTTTAGCGGCGTTGTGCACTTTTTTTTGGAATGGGTAAAAAATCTAAAACTCGCGTCAGGACACGTGACCCTGATCGAAAATTCGTAAGACGGCGCAGGGCGCTTGCGCGAATGTTCGTGTGTGTTTATGTTACAGCGTGCTAATGTCATGTTTGTGTACGATAGCCCAATAAATAAATATTGTATTCTACCACATAAATGAGAGTACTTTTATACTGATAATTAAAGCAATTCGTGCAAAATTATTCCCTAACCATTCCAAAATATCAAAAATGCACAACGTTAATATTCAAGTTTTCACTTCTGCCGGCACTCCCAGAGTGCAACCCGTCGTTTTTTTTTTTGGTCTGAGAGCTTACATTATTTCGTTTTACGTCATCGTCATTCGAGTGTATTCCCTGTCGCATTCTCAGTGATAACGCTTTAGATCCCGGGGTCAGCTAACCTAACCTAAGTGATATGTTGAGTTTGGTTTTTACACAAGAGTGACTGCCGTCTGACCCCCGCAACCCAAAGGGTAATCCAGATCCACCAATCCTTGGATAGGTTTGAGGCACTAAATTGCGTTTGAGACCACCAGTTTATGTGTTTCTTTCGAAACACGGAATCATCTTCCTTTAGAATAATCAGGTGATCCAAGCCTGCAATATCCTAACTAATTGGAACTTTTCACAAAGTGGGATTCGAACCCATGACCTTCGGATAACCAGAACGCCTTGACTAATAGGCTACGGAGGCAGCCAGTACAATAGAAATAAAAAATATATTAATCTAAATTGGCAGAATAGCCTTTTTAGGGTTCCGTAGTAAACAAGGAACCCTTATAGTTTCGCCATGTCTGTCTGTCTGTCTGTCCGTCCACGGTCCTACTCAGAAACTATAAGTACTAGAAAGCTGTAATTTGGCATGGATATGTATAACAATCATGGTGAAAAAGTCGTAAAATAAAAAATGGAAACAATTTTTTTTTAGGGTAGCTGCCATACTAGTAAAGAGGAAGTCAATATTTTTTTTTCTACAAACACATTGTGAGGGGTATCGTTGAATTGGTCTTTCAAAAATATTGTGAGCTTGGGAACACCATTTTACGATGTAGGGATCCGTGTCTAAAATATTTAGGTTTAAAGTGAATTTTTTTGCTAAAGTCATGTGTCCCCCCATCTATCTGCTAAACGGTTATATATGGACACGAGAAAAAAATTACAGCTATGGTATACATAATGTAGTTCATAGGAAAGCTAAGTAAGGTTAACAAATTAAAAAGTTATAGGCGATCAACTTATAAAATGTACTCGAAAAGGAAAATTTCATACAAATTCAATAGATACTTAGACTTTTTAGTGGTATGAACTCAAAGTTGGTGTAATGTAGGTAGTTAAATAACTAATGTCACTACCACTGTCAGGAACTCCAGTCTCGAATACAAGATTCTATCTGCCGGACGTGTGTTGTTTTATTTGCTGTTCCCGCCGAAGTATCACAGTTGGCATTTACAACTACGGAACCCTACACTGCGCGTGGTCCGACACGCACTTGGCAAATTATTTCGTTTTGATTACAGTATTTCGTTTTACGTATGATTATACCAGTAAAGACCTGTTCTTTTAAAATGAATAATACGAAATGTTTTTACCACTTATCTCCAAGGCTTGAGGGATTACAACACACGTCACTTTAGAGTAAAAATATTACGGGCTTATAAACCCTTGTGTTTCGTATATCTAATCATGGCAGCATTTATTTTACAAATTGAAAAGGGTTGAGTGTGCCCGCGTCATATGATGAATGAGTGTGGCATGAATAAATTATTTGACTTTTTATACCACTTTGTTCCTAGATACTTTTTACGAATTATTCTTATAATTTAAGAGCTTGCTCTTGTCGGTGGCTTTAAGTAGAGATATTTCCATTCCAAGTGGAGATACTTCCATTCCAAGTGGAGATACATTGAGCCGTGTGGTTTCCGGCAGAGTAGAATAGGAACAGTGCACTGAAGTGCAACACCCAAGCCGCTATACACATGGCTCAAAATAGAGCAGCCTGGAAAGTCCGCGTACTCAAAACCAATTATGGTGGTCACGACCCTCAGTCATTAGGACTACGACAAAAAAGAAGAAGAAGAATAGGAACATTCCTAGTCTTCCCGTGGATGACGTAGAAGGCGACTTACGAAATACAAGTTAACAAAGATTATAAACATCATGAGACCTGTCCATCCAACCCGTCTGGCCAGTGAGAAGAGTGATCGGACTCGTAGGTACTTGAAAGGTGCTGTTATGTATTTCGATACGAAACACTTTCAAGCCCTGTGACAGAACTGATAGACGGAGACAGACATTGGAGTCTCAGTATTAGTGTTCCGTTGGTACCCTTTTGGTACGGAATCCTTAAATAAACTGCAAAGCATGCCAGATTGCTGCTTGGAAAAGCAACGAAAAAGAAATTAAACTATATTTCTATCTCAAGCACTAAATAAAATAACACATTTGAGCTGGCATTAAGCATAGACGAATTTCCCTTTGTTTAGAAAATAAATGTATGTTATTTTTTTTCAAATAAACTTTTTTCTAGGTTATTACCGAATTAAAAAAGTAAATCAAAGACAATCATCACCTATTTTCATCACAAAAAAAAAACGCTGACATTGTCACAAGTGGTCAAAACAAAATACCTACCTATTTTCACAAAACACCTTCAATAGAAAATACATCAATTCCCCCGTTTCCCAAAATTATCAGCAAATTATGTATAATATTAGGTATTTGTGACACGAGTATTATCTTAATAAAGCAGCCGAGCCAAGGGATTAGCGTCTCAATATTACGGAATTCCGGCTAAATACCACAGAACGATTATACCCGCGTCTGTATACACCAAAATATACCTAGTGTTTTGGTATATACGAGGAACAAGTATCTAGTATACTCGTAAAGTGGATTTGTATCTGAGGTTTGTATTAAGAGAACATGGCAAATTTAGTAGAAAAAGAATCTTGGTTATTTGAGTTTAGAATGTAGAGTTACCTCTTTGTAGACCTGACAATCGAAATAAGTTTGTAGTGTCATTAAACCCAAAGGCTACATTCAACAATATGGTGGGTATGTGTAGAACGTAGGTTGAAAAAAAAAGTGATGGATAAGGGATATGGATAAAATATAATTAGTTGATTTATTCCGTCAACTAGAATATCAAAAAATAAGGGACCCATATTTTGTCGTCTAACAAAGTAGAACAAATTCACAAAGACACAGCGTTTCGAAGTTTCGGAGTGGGGGCAATTTACGTCACTTTTGCTTCAAAATCGTAGCTGTCCGTGACGTCATGCGAAATTTAAATGCGCTATATCTTCGTCATTATTTGCTAGTCATAGAAAAGAAAAAACACGTACAGGTACCATACATTTTGATAATCAATTTATAGAGCCGAAAATTTTTTTTATTCTTCTTCTTATCGTGTGTGTTAGTGACTTACACTAGTGTCAGAGTTTTTAAAGGCCTTTGACATGGTTTTTGGGTAGCGACCAATGTCAAAGACAGTGACCGGGACCGACGGTTTAACGTGCCCTCCGAAGCACGGATCATCTTATCAGACAGTCAGGTGATCAGCCTACAATGGCAGTTTTTTTTTAGTTCACCTCCCTAATTACTAGATGACTGGATCAAAAACAAATTATACAGTACAAATCATAAAATATAATTTTTCAAAACTAAAAAGCGACTTCACCACCAAACTACACAACCGATTTCGATAAAATTTCTACGAGACCATCTCTCAAGTATACTTTTTTAAACAAAAAGTGAGTATTCTGATTCGGTCTAGGCGTCTTCGAATAATCGGTAAACATACGTAACAAAAAACATAAAAGATCCTCCTCCTTTTTTGAAAGTCAGTTAAAAATAGTGTCACTTTTCATGATCCATTTTCAACACGACTTTAGATTTAAATGCAGAAAAAGGGATATTAAGAGGGCTATTTTAATTCAAAAAAGCATGACGTCAGGCTTTTATACAAATTGTTCGTTTGGACGTTAAGAAAAAAGTGTCTGATTTGACCTTTGGTTATCTAGCGGATTCAGTAACTATAATTACCAAAAAAATTGGTACATTTTGTGTAATGGTTTTCGCATTACATGACGCGACTTGAGGGGTTGATAATTTTTTTGTTTGTTTGTAATAACCTTTTTGTACCAAACAACAAAATAAAGTACAAAAATTTTCAAAGAGCAAATATACAAAGGCAGACCTATCCCATGTAGAGATCTCTTCCAGTCAACCTGCGATAGATTGAGAGGACATTTACTCAATTTAATTTTTTTCAACCTATACAACAAGCCGCGTTTAGAAACTAGTAAAAAAACTATTAGGTACATTATTTTCTGGTTTTGTAATGGATTGTCACTGTTTGTTTTTTTTTTTACAGATGCATTAAATACAGGGGTGTGAAACATTTTGAACGTATGTTCACTAAAATTCATCTCTAACTCTTTGCAAAAAAAAGGGACTACAATTATACAAAATCTTTTTTTTTAAGTATGACGTCAATCGTAAAGCAAAGAAAAACTGTACGATCAATAGGTATAATATGTTTAATAATATTTTTTGTTTCCGTTTTATTTATTTACTAGCCGAAGCCCGCGAGTTCGTTCGCGTGGACTGTATCCGGAAAATGCTCATCAGGTTGAATAACTTTTGTAAGGCGTCATTTTTGTAGTTCTTATTCGTCAGGTGTTCCTTTTTCCAAAATCAATTGATATGTAATATGTAATATGTTGCCCAGGCTTAGCAGCTATATACAAAAAAGTTTTATTTGTATTCGTCCAGTATTTCTGAAGATTAGCGTGCTATGTACAAACAGACAGACATTTTTTTAAATTCTTACTCTGTTACTGTCTCCACCGTCACAATTTTTTTTTTTTTTGGAAATATATTGATAGTAAAGACACAATTTATTTACTGTTTTGTTATGTATAGATTTCAGATACACACAATATTATCATATATTTTGGTTTAATTCATTTGATTTAACTTACTCGTAACATTGTATCGATATTTCACGTGCAATTTTTTGATAAATCAAGTTTAATAGTTGTTTTCAAAGCATAATAAAAAAAATCTAGTAAGCGAGTGTTCCAATTGCTTAATTTTTTGCGAAAATCTTAAAAGCCGATCCAAGAAATGGGTGAAAATCCGAATCATGTCAATAGGCGATGCGGCTAGCAACACACATCATTATTTTGACTACCTTTTTTATTTTTCTCTACCTACGATTAAAGTGGCCTCTTGGTTTTAGGCCGTTAGACTCTGACTACACAGTCAGTACCTTCATTACCAATACGTCATACTTATACCCTGACAAAGAAGTAATATATCAACAATGTTTGTATAGATACTTTATTGATAAATGTAAGATTATATGACTTGGCTTAAAATGTTTTTAGTTTTATTTTTTACACTGTATTTGATTTTAGGTACAGAAGCCAAACTACCAAAGTCAAGACACAGGGCTAGTACACACAGAAGTAATAAAGCGTGGGACCTTTACGCTGCTGTATTCCCAACTCTTCAGTTTATAATTTGGAATGTTTTCTTGTATAAACTGATAAATGTACGCACTGAAGAAGCTGTAGAAACTGTCATAGCACAGGCCATTTTACCTGATATTCCTGTTATGGCGTGGTTGTGACACTTGTATGTATAAACACACACACATATCTTCTCCTTCCTCACTTTATACCACTCTACGTGGGGTCGGGACAGCATTGTGTAATACTTTTCCATTTACCTCTATCCTCATCCTGTCAAACACACACACAGACGAATATATCAAAATAATGTACCTAAATATTTATTTGTTTATATATTAGAACGATAAAATTACATTATAGGTTACAAAGTAGCAAAAAGAAGCCAAAATCAGGTCTTCATATTGTTTAGATCTTGATGTGTAGATTAGTACATAACACAAAAATCTTTTAAAACTTTCAGTTCATTAATGATAATTTTCTTTTTGGAAAAGGTGATAACATTGTTTTGGTGTGTCAATTAGAAAATTCCTTTAATTTCCTGTAACAGGAAGTAAAGAATAATTGATTATTTCAAAATTCATTTTTTTAATCACAAGTGATGATTGCAGTTTTTGTATTAGTTATAATTGGAGTACCAATAGGTTATGCCGTTTATGCAATTATAAAAAGCAATAGCTCAGATTTCTAATAATTACTAAGTAGTCCATCATTTCCCTACAAAACGACAAATATTATATATTACAAATACGCTTTTTTAACTATTTTTTTTAGTATTAACCGACGCTAGGAATACTGAACATGGCTTTGACTAAGCGGAATGTTTCAAGTGAATAACAGCGCACAACGCAAAAATGATTTCAGCATGCTAATACGTTAGGGTTGGTACAATAAATCAAATACAAACAAGTTTTATAAATGATTTTAATTTTTAAAATGATTTTACCATCTATCAAATTTTCATTGAACACGGCAAATGGATTTCAAAATTGCGACACAAAGTGGATGTGTGGCAGCCCTCTCCTCCCTTGTGCGTTCGAAGACACGGCTTGCGGTACTTATCGCGCAACCTTGAGCGAGTGAAGGAGGCGGGAGCGTTTCAGACCGCGGTGCGAATCGCTCACGGTGCGAAACGCCAATTACCCCACGGAGGCCTGGCAATAGTTTTTGATATATGAATAAGTATACATTTAAATACTGCAATAAAAAATACTATTTACGTTGTTTAATTCCAAAAAATTATTTATGATATACAAAATATACTAAAACTAAAACTAAGAGTAAGACTTTACCGCATCACATTGTGGTGACCTTATTCAAAACTTCTAGTATGTAATTTATTTTTTATTAATTCGGTGTTTTAAGTTAAAATATATTTTGCAGCCATTTGGTTAAATCGGTCAGTTTACTGGACGCCTAGCGCCTAGCCTGTTCTGTAAAAGTGGACTGACCAAGTCATCGAACACAAGTACGCAACGTTTAACAAGAGCTCAAAGTATCATATTAAGTATATAGTCATTTATTTAAATTGGATATTAATGAATTTGTTATATAACGTGGTTTAAGTTTACTAATTTATTGACGACTACTTTTTATATATCATTCATTCATTTCAGCCGCACAAAGTCCACTGCTAGACATAGGCCTCGCCCGAAGATTTCAAAAATGACCGATCTAGAGCGGCTTGCATCCAGCGCCTTCCTGCGACCTTGGTCAGTCACCTTGTGGGTGGGTATAATAATACCTACCACTCAATAACAATGAGATGTGCGAAAAATAACATTCACACAGCTGTTTACGCTGTTGACGCCATATTTTTTTTAATAACTCCAAGTGCTGCAGTAGAAAAAAACTGAACTAAATTTGAATCATTTGGCTGAGTCTTGATCA
Source organism: Acrobasis consociella (assembly GCA_963555685.1). Classification (NCBI taxonomy): domain Eukaryota; kingdom Metazoa; phylum Arthropoda; class Insecta; order Lepidoptera; family Pyralidae; genus Acrobasis; species Acrobasis consociella. The sequence continues at coordinate 9,225,872 of OY743127.1, forward strand.
CTCATCTTAAAGGTCTGACTTTCGAAATGCCAAGTTGTTGAGTGATTCTAGTTCAATGAATTATCGGCCTAGGCATCCAATTAGATAGCTAATTTAATCAGGCTGCGACATATAGAGTGAATTCAGACCGTGATAGTGAACAACTTCCCCGAAGAAACAATGTCGAATATACGGCCTCCTACGATATACCGTCGGGGCCACGCGGTACAGTAGGTATATCACCTCGCTCCCACTACAAGTTGATCAAAGTTTTTATGGAAAGCCAATATTTATTTCGAATTTCAATGTATTTACTTATATAATCGCCTCAAAATTCAAATCATCGCCTAGTGATTGAGACAATTTTACCCATTTCCTTGATTTACTATTCCAGTGTGCAACAGAAAAAAGGCTGGTACAACTACTTGTTTAGTTTTTTGTATACCTAGCTAAGCTAGGTAGAATCTATTTAAAACACTATTCCCACCAAATTATGCGCTGTTGCGCTTTTAAATGAATTACTTAGTTGGCTGGCAGGAAATTGAAGCACAGCCATTACTGAGCAATTAGTGAGTGAAATAGTTGAACTTTGCGTTTAGTTAGAGTATTACAACGGCATTTTTGGTTAGTTAGTTTTAATTAACTAGCTGTTATTGTTTTAAGTGTAGTTTAAAATATGTTTCATTCATAATAGGTAGATCTGCTGTAATTTTTTTAACTTTAATCGCTAAATAATATATCTAACTGTAGTGGCTCTGTAAGCTGTAGACGCGAGCCCCTCACCCGTTTATAGGATAAAAGGTTTTCAGACAAAAAAATTGCGTCTTAATACGGGTAACAAAAAGTTCTATAACATTTTGTTTTTTTTTTATATGATTTTTTACGTTTTTAGTCGCCATATTTTCGCCATTTTGAAAAGTTCGAAAGACTGCATCAACTAATATATTCAGTCGTGCAGCCTTTTTCCGAGGGTCTATTGACTGAGGCGATGCTAAAATAAAGCCAAATCAAATATGGAGCATCTATAGCAACCAAGGATGCTCAAGACCGTGCGAAGTGGAGAAGAAAAAGCTGGAATGCTGACCCTTGGCTTCGCAGCATCACAGCTGAGGATGCAACTGGAAATACGCTGAAATGAGAAAGAGAGAGTTATATATTACATTGGTCAGGAAGGTGCCATAGTCCTCCCACAGTCTATTTTCTTAACTGCCTCCGTGGTGTAGTGGTTAGAGCGTTCGGCTCATACCCAGAGGTCGCGGGTTCGATTCCCGGCGGGGGCAACGACTTTGTGTTGTTCAACTAGTTTGGTTAGGACATTGTAGGCTGATCACCTGATTGTTTGATTAGTAAGATGATCCGTGCTTCGGAGGGCACGTCAAGCCGTCGGTCCCGGTCACTGTCTTTGACATTGGTCGTTACCTAAAACCATGTCAGAGGCCTTTAAGGAGTCTTAAAAACTTTGACACTAGTGTTAGTCACTAACACAAATGATAAGAATAAGTCTATTTTCTGATCTACTAGAATTTCATCCCAATAGTCCCAAGGACAATATTCCTTAGTAGTCCTGCACGTCCTAGGACTTATCAGTGAACATTGTCATGACCAAGTCACGCCCTGTAAGGAGTAAGAACACTATTCATAGTGGTCGGTGCTCTATTTCATACTTTAGCAAATCCCTTACAAGGCCTTTACATGTTGGATCTGAATATCTATGGAAGTCTTAAAGGTCCAGGATACGTCCCTTGTGTAATCCTAGAGAGAACACAATTATAAAGTTTGTGTGTGTATGTTGAAACACGCTAGACCGCCAATCCAGAGGTCCTGGGTTCGATCCCTAGCCAGGCCAAGTTGGAAAATTGCCTTTTTCAAATTGTCCTGGTTCTTGGATGTTTATCTATATCTGTACTTACTTTGGGGCTAGCTCAATCAGTGTAATTTGTCCTTATATCTTTATTTATTTATGTTTGTTATTTCTTCACGCGCAAACGGCTTAACCAATTTTTATAAAATTTGGTAAGCAGGAAGCTGACAACCTGGATTGACACATAGACTACTTTCTCCGCGGGTAACACCGCGGGACGCAGTTAGTAATGAATAAAATGTATCGTTGAATTAAAAAAATGCTGCATTGCAATTTGTTACTTCTTTGCACTAGCGCTTAGGAAGCGGCAGTAAACTTAAGTAAGTAACCTGTAAGTAACCATTTCACGTGCAAAAAATAAATCGATGATTATTAAGAGATAATTAAATATCCTATGATACTAAAGATATCTAGAGAGCTAGATGGGTTGATGACATAAGAAAAGTCGCGGGTCGAAACTGGTTTCGTAAGGCGCAGGACCGATGTGGTTGGCATACATTGATAGAGGCCTATTCCCAGCAGTGGGATATGCTGGCTGTTGATGATGATGATGATGATGATGACTAAAGATATTTGAATATAATTGAAAAAGTAAGTTTAACAGGTTTACACTAACTTAGGGGCCAGCTCAATCAGTGTAATTTATAATACTTTTGGACTCAAATTAAATATATACAAATTATAGCGTTGAATGTGAAGTACTGAACCACACTAGCACAGAAAGCTGATATACAATCTACGTTAATATGTATACCGCTACACACTATTAAAGCTTAAGTAGAGATGAACATGCAACCTCACGCATTACGCCAGCCAACGCACACTGGGGATTTTCGCACACTGATCTGAGTAAAGTAATATTGTTCAAATTATGCATTGCTACTCAATTCTCACGATTATATTTACTTGTAGTACTGTTTTTATGCAGCCGGAAAGATGGGCCCGAAATGTCACCTTCTGGGTGCCAGAAGGACGCAGACGCAGGAGTAGAAAGAGATAGTGGGACGACATAGACTCTTTCATGAGTAGATGGCAGCACAATGCTCAGAATAGGGACGTGTGGAATGAGCAGGGGGAGGCCTTTGCCCAGCAGTGGGACACTAGCAAAGATTAATAAATAAAAATAAAAAATGTTTCGTATTTCTCGGCCTTTCACGAATATCTGAAGTAAACCTGGAATAGAGATAAAACAAACAAGTGCTCAACTTATCTATTGTTGTGCAGTATCGGCCGTTACACGTCCAGATATTTAAAAAATAAAAATGTGTGTAATACGTAGAAGAAATGTTAGTTGTTAGTAGAAGAAGTGTTATAGCTAGTTTTTGGAAGTAATCTGAAGATACCTATGGAATGAAAGCGTAAAAACAGGGATAAAAACAGTGAGTGGCTGTTGAAAAGTTTAAAAAAGGAACTTCTACGAAAGCGAAGGTGAAAAAATATTCATCCAGCTCAGATCAATCAGACTTTACGCAGGTAAGTTTTTAGGTGATTCCTAAGGGGTGATACTCATATTTAGTATTTGTAGAAAAGATGAAATAATCGTTTCGTTTCGAAATTGTGTTGCTCGCATAATTATAATTTCTACTTCGTTGCAGACATGAACGTTTTATCATTTGATAACGTGTGTGTATGTTAAAATTTAATGGTATACATATAACATACTCCACCATATAAATGTAAGTATTGTAATAAAAATAAATAAATGAAATAACACACGATTAACATCCAACCACAAACATTACGTCAACTAACACACACTGAGGTTTAAACACATTGATATTTAGGTTTAAAATTGATAACTATGTCCTGGATTTGTTTATTTTGTGCAATAAAGGGTATTGCATTATATTGTATTGATCTGAGTAAAGTAGTATTGTTAAAAATTGTGTGAGATATTTATGTATTTATTTAAACTTTATTGCACATAAAAAGTGAACAAATGGCGGACTGAATGCCATATGGCGTTCTGCCAGTCAACTATTAGACCAATTAGATTATGTATGTTTAATTTATGTATAATATATAGATATTATACATAAATTATAGTTAAAATGATCGCTCGCCACACTGTAGAGATGAAAGAACATACAAAATGTACATTCCACTGTGGTTTACCACACATTGATGTAAGTAAAATAGTGATGGTTTAAAAACCAGGCTTTGGAGGTTTTATAATGTATCTCTTTTAATCATTTATATACAATAGTTTTGAACCTTAATGTATCAGTACATTCTAAGTGAATCACCATTTATTAGAGACTGAGGCTCAAACTATGTGCTTGTCGGTGGAGGTCTTAAATACATTGATTACTGATAATAATGAGGTTCGAATTTTAGTTTTAGTTTATTAGAGACAGGCCAACGAATTTTTGAAAAGAAAATAAACGATTGCTTCGTATCGTTTCTCGCTCAAAGATTTTTTATCGCTATAAGTACAACGTAAAAGTGCTGCTAGAATTATGGGAACCTTCCAGAGTCAATTTTCGGGGTGGTTTAGATTAATAATTTTGACTCAGCATGTTGCTTACTTATTTGTGACTAGGTAAGTACAACTTTTTACGAAGCATGTTGTGGTTTCTATTTATACATTTACTTCTGATACTTACTACTAATAAGGCAAATAGGGATGGTTATGAGACTTGTCCGAGTTGTATGTATAAACTGTAATCTAGGCATAGAATTATTTTGAATTGTGAAATTGTTATTTTTTCCACAACTTTGCAATTACCTCAGTGTGCAGCGTATAAGCTGATATTGTTTCCAAATCGTGGGCGTAAGGCAAGAGTGAAATCCTTGACATAACCGGAGGGGATTGACCCTTTATCCCTTGGTATTAAATTAATTATAAACAGCTTGCTTATATAACAGTTTGTGGTATGGCAAAGGTTTATGAAAATCTAGCAGTATTATTTCGACAACGTTGTCACAAATACATAGCTCATGTTTAAACTAAAAAATATTTCTATATTAATTCTGTATGTATTGCTTACATGCATTTACGAGTATACAAAAGATGGTTAGTAGATAAGTAAGTACATGAACCCGGGTAGAGTGTTGCGAACTGGTGTATAGTAATAATATTAAAGATTATTTTTAATCTTGACTGGGAATCGAACCCGGAACCTACGGTGTGACAGCGTACCAAGATGGCAACTAGGCCGTAAAGGTCGTCTAGTTATTGATGATTAGTTTTAACTTTAGAGATAATTTAGTTTATTATATCTGTCTATACACGGATGTATTATTAATGTTCTAAATTAAAGTTCCAAAATTCTAACGCTCCTGACATACTTGATTCTAAACAAACAACCCAGTTTGGAACAAAAATTCAAGAAGCAAATTTTATGTCAAACATAGCCATGACCAACTTATGAACAACTTTTATCGCCCCTTGTCCGAAGTCAAGTTCATAACAAACAACGATTTGTCAGTGCCAAAATGAAATTATTTACATGAGGCAATTTTATCATTTTCACCCTTCTTCTTATAGGTACCAGCTTCTTTAGTATAGGTATAAGCGTTTACAATACTTTTGCTTGTATCTTGTTAATAAAACGTATACAACTCATATACCTCAACTTTATAAATTGGTGCAATTTGATTATTTCAAAATACCTACTTTGTTAGGAAACCGCTTAGTACTGTATTTAAAAAAATGTAAATTTTCCGTATTCTTATGTCTAATACTTCTTGATTTAGAAGGAAACTACAAATTACCCAGTTCGTCCTTATATATTATAAAGAAATGTCATATTTTCGTTCCACTTCTTGATAAACTAGAAACTTCTACCAATACATATGTAAACCCGATGACAAAAATAGTATGAAATCAAAAAAACTAGTCGGGTAATCAAACCAAAAGAGAGTTCTGTCTTTTTTAAAACCCCGACAAAAAAGAGAGTGTTAGGTATAAGTTTGACGCACTTGCGTTTAACATAAAGATGATAAGTGAGTAAAGTGAACCAAATATAAGCAGGCATGCTAAAATTAGCTAAGACAAATGTTAACCTTTAACTGTGGACGTCAAAATATCGTTACATATTCATGGACGCGAGGTCTCACGGACCGCTATTGTTTTCAGGTTTTTTTTAAGGGTAATTGTCAGATATTTTATTAATTTTATTTTTAATATACTTAAGGGATATTAAGTTAAAAGACTAAATATGTATTTAGCGATTATTTTTTATTTTCTTATATTTCTAAGCAAATAACAATAAAAGGCACTTCTCAGTCTTCAATTGGCCTGAGATAAAAAAAGGAACTACAATTTAAAAAAACCGAAATTCTTAACATTTTGAAACTAATTATCTGTAAGTTTAAACTATATCAATCATAAAAAACAAAAAATCAACTTCTTAACTTAAAACATAAAAATTCTGACACAGGTCTAACATGAACAAAATTATTTGCAGTCGTTGTACAACGGCTTAGAGCACTGAAGACATATAGCTTGACCGCAGCTGACACAAGTGTAGTTAGTCTTCCTCTTTAGTTTAGGTGGACAGATTCGCCAGGTTTTTCGCTTTGAAGATTCCATTTCTATAGCACGGGGCTCTTCTGAAGGCATGTCGGCTCGTAAAACTCGCTTCAAAGTCATATTCAGCTCCTTTAGCAAATTTGAATTGAAAACGCGTCTTTGCGCGACTAAAGATCTTGCTATTTTTTTAAGGAAATCTCCTATTTCTATTTCTTTGGGTTGATACTGATTGTACATAGTATGAGAATTTACACCACTCAAATCCAGTACTTTATAGAAAATTACCATAGGCCACCTTCTAGTACGTCGACTGCTTGAATATCCCTGAAGGTCACTTTATAACAGAAGTACTAGGTTTAATATTTTTTGACATTTTGATTGAGTACTAACTAAAACAAAAGAAAATCGCAATCAAATTTTTTTGTATGGAAATCATGGACGCGCGGTCTCACAGACCGCAGCCGAAATTTAAAACAAAATAACTCACCAAATTTGTTTTCGGCGACGCAATCTCCCGCCTTCGAAGACGTTTCGCCACTAAAACTGAAGCTACTGAGCGCCGCAGGAGTGCAACATGCGGGGAAGTAAGGTATCCACGATTATTGCAAAGGGGAGCGGCCTGTGAGACCGCGCGTCCATAGTTAAAGGTTAAGATTCTTAGAAATAAATTTCAGGGTTCTCTACAGAACTTGACGGCCATCATCATCATCATCATAATATCAGCCACAGGAAGTCCACTGCTGGACTTAGGCCTCCCCCAAGAATTTTCAAAACGACTGATCGGAAGCGGCCTGCATCCAGCATTGACGGCCATATAGATCTCCATTCTTTTGACGAAAATTGAACTTGGCTCCCATTTTCACATTTATGATTTTAATGCATTAGTCATTATGGTACCGGCGGCCGTGGCATTCGCCGCAGCGGTTTTGGCCGCTGCGGCCACTGTGGCGCTGCACGCTTAGATTTTGTGACGGCATAAAAATATTAAAGCTTAAAGGTTCAGATTTGATATCTGAAAACAAAGCCAAATACGGTATTTAAATATTGTTCAAAAATACATTATCAAAAAAGTTTTAGTACAAGCTAAACAAAGCTTAAAAACATCATTAAGACTTCTCTAACCCGACTGGCCAGCGTCACAATATAGATATCATACAGTATTGTATCTTCATACAAACGGTCGGAACGCAAGTTATACCTACGCGCCTCGAAGGTCGGTATACACTTGTTCCGTGACTCGGTATACAAACAGCCGAGAATGCGTCGCTGTGGCGAACGGTGTTTTGATGCAAGCAGTAGTCGTGCGTTAATAATATAGCGAAACACAGACAATATTGTGCTGTTTTTGGTTGTTTAAACTCGTCGGTTAAGCACACAGAGATAACATTTTTTAGGTTACCTCAAAACTCCGAAAGGTAAGTAAGACTAATAAAAATAGTTTTTATATATGTACCTACTAGTATGTTGTTTATTTTTTAAATAGTATTTCCCTTTTTCCACAAATACCTAGATTAAAAAATAAATAAGTGATAATGTTGAAAGACTTAATACATAACACGAGTAAGCTATCTTACCTATGCTCGCGATAAAAAAAACTAGCTAAGTAGTGGTTTCCTAGGCTACATATCTACTTACTGATGTGGGTACTTAGCTACTTACATTTTTTTTTTTTTTTTTTTTTTTTTTTTTTTTTTTATTCTAGCCTGTTATGGTGTCCCACTGCTGGGCAAAGGCCTCCCCTTCTTTCTTCCACAGATCTCTATCCATAGCTGCCTGTTGCCACTCCTTTTTGAACCTGTTGATGTCATCGCGCCATCTTCTCCGTGGTCTTCCTCTACGTCTGCGCCCTTCTGGCACCCACAAGGTTGCTTTCCGGGCCCATCTATCCGGATGCATGCGGCAAACATGCCCCGCCCAGTCCCACTTAAGTTTGGCCGTCTTGACGCCGACATCAACAACTCCAGTTCTAGATCTCAGATCGCTATTACGTACCCTGTCCACTCTTCGTACTCCTATTATGCTGCGTTCCATCGCTCGCTGGCATACCTTGAGTCTGGACTTTTGACTCTCTGTCAGAGACCAGGTCTGTGCACCATAGGTGAGAATGGGCAGGATACACATGTCAAGGAGTTTGCGCTTGAGACACAGGGGAAGGTTGCCCTTCATTAGCGCCTTCATGGACCAGAAGCTCTTCCAGGCGTTTTCGATGCGGCGATCGATTTCCTTATTCTGCCTGTTACCGAAGCTTGCTACCTGGCCCAAATATATATAGTCCTCGACATATTGTATCTCCTGCCCATCCACCTCGATCCTGTGTTTGACGCTATTAGTCATTAATTTGGTCTTTGATTGGTTCATCTTGAGTCCAGCCTCAAGGCTTACCGAGCTTAATTCTTGTAGCATTTTTTGCAATTCAGCTGCTGAATGGGAAAAGAGGACAATGTCATCGGCGTAACGGAGGTTTGACAACTTAGTGCCGCCGATGTCAATGCCTACCGTCTGCCATGAATCTGCCATGAAGCTACTTACATATATTATTGAAATAAAATATCATTACAAATGATTATAATGTTATTATAACAATTATTACCTACCTTTTAGTTACCTACCTAGTAAGATTTACGCTAAGTAGAACTACCTATAATTTTTAAGTGAGATTTTGTAGTAGGGTTTTGATTGCTGTAGGAAGCGTATGCGATGATATGGTTAATGTTAGGTTACGTTCGCAGCGTTTCAATATGGGAAGGTAAACAAAAAAAAAATTGTTTCGAGTTGCTTCGTGCTGTATGTAGGGATTGTAATCCGACCGGACTGAACAAACCAGAATAATTTACCGTTCCTTTTTAACCGACTTCTAAAAAGGAGGCAATCAATTCGTCTCGATATTTTTAGGGTTCCGTACCCAAAGGGTAAAAACGGGACCCTATTACTAAGACTTTACTGTCTGTCCGTCTGTCTGTCACCAGGCTGTATCTCAAGAACCGCGATAGCTAGACAGTTGAAATTTTCACAAATTATGTATTCCTGTTGCCGCCATACTAACAAATACTAAAAAAAGATTACATGTATTTTTATTTAACGCTATCTTTTTCATTTACCTTACAATCACAAAACTAGTTACTCTAGTAGGTACATGAAATTAACCGTTCCTTTAACGTGCCGTCAATACCAGACACAATAGTAAGACAATGAACGTGGACATTTATTAATGTCGTGCGGGTCTTGACTGGTTAAAATACTGTAGACGGGCAGCCCTAGCGCACGCGTGGCGTAGGTATATTTTTCAAGGACAGCGCCGAGTTGCAATACTGTATGTACTGTGCCAGCGTGGAGAGTATTGGCCAAGTCCTCTGGTTGCTTTGGCCAAATATGGCTCTGGTAGTACAGAGAGGGTCATGCTCCTGCAGTGGAGACGAAAAGACCTGATGATGATGAATACATTATTAAAAAAAATATATAAAAAGCAATAAGTTGTCTCTACAACTAATTGCCAAATCTGAATAACCTTAGATTCTGTTCGACGGGTCTGATATACGGTTATTGTTGTAACTGTTCGGCCGATTGCCTCCGTGGATTTATGGGTAGCTTCGACGGGATAAGTTTATTTGTATCGTGTTTTATGTGATCTTTTTATTTCTACTTGTTGAACGGACGTCTTAATGTCTTTTGGACTGTCGTCTGTCATTTGAATACCTACTTAAATATGGAGCTTTTTCTTCTCGAGTCGAAAGGCTAGAAGTGTCCCTTAAATTATAGTAAACTAGCTGTACCCGCGGGCTTCGCTCCCCGTGGGAATTTCGGGATAAAGAGTACTTTATGTCCTTCCCCGTGTCTTAAACTATATCCATACCAATTTCATCCAAATCGGTTCAGTATTTTAAGCGTAAAGAGGCAACAAACAAACAAACAAATATACAAATTCACTTTCGCATTTATAATATTAGTAGGATATAGTAGGATATTATATAGTAGGATTTGACCAGTGTTTGGCCGAGGCGACTCCCCAATCATTTGCCTTTTTAAGGTCCTGCAATGTGCAGGAAGTGGGGCTTTTTGGACAGGACAATAAGTGAGTAATAAAGAGCTATTTTCCTTAAGGGAACGTATTATAGTTTACCACTTTATTTTCAATTAATAGCTCTCTTATAGATTTTCCTGTGTATATTTGTATTTTTCTCAAAATTCAAACTATCCTACCAAATTTCACCTGATTTGGTCCAATAGATTCGGAGAAAATTGGCTGTCACAGACGGACAGACAGACAGACGCACGAGTGATCCTATAAGGCTACGTTTTTTTCATTTTTCGTTCGGAATCCTAAAAAGATGATATTATTGTCACGAGAGTGGGTTGGGGATAAGAAAGGAAACACCAATCCTATGGAATAGTGCCTTTATTTACAACTCTAGGGTACTCACAGTTGTCACAGGTACGTACTGTTACATCCTCTGTATGACAGCTTAAGTGCTGACTGAGCAACCCTTCGGGCTTGCTCAGCAACCCCTCTTCCTTAGCCAGTCTCAGAGGAAGCTCCGGCAGTCAGTCCGTGCTAAGACCTCTACCCGAGCGGTTGCCTAAAGAAATAATTATTCTGTCAAATAACTAGTTCAGTAGTGAACCTAATTAAATCCCTTTTTTACGCAGTGATTAAAATAGTTTTTTTTTAAAAAGACTTTTAACTTCATCCGCGTAACATTTGGTGGCAGCGGTGGGATCCGGAAAATCCAGTGCTTAAGCCCGCAACCCGCTCACGGACTCACCCCGGATCCTACAAATCCAAATAAATCTGTGCAGTGAAAAGTGCAGTGACAAAGTGCAGCTAAAATTCATAATCGTCGCTGCAAATCATCCCTCGTCGTGAAAGATCCCGGAAGGGGTCATCCAACGGAGGTTGCATCCTGAACCGCAACCCCTACCCTTGTGCGAAGGGTGCTCTACTTCAGCCTGACTTCCTGACGCAGCCGTACCGGTACCACACACGATCTCGTGTACTTCGATCCAGATCTCGTAAACGCCGAGATTAACCTACCAAGTAAGGCATCATACGCCGTGACCTCGACCCACATCGGAATGTTCCCGGCCGCCGTCGCGTTCTTATCAGTCGCCCACATCCTGTAAGTCTTTGGTCATTGTTTAGTCTAGCCAACTGTAACGCTTTTAGGGTCCCGTAATTTACTTTGTATTATTTTTTGTTTTGTTATACTAATTTTGTAAATCTCAATTGAGTTTAAGTGTACCAAATTATGCCAAAGGAACTAAACCCAAAGGAGGAAGAAGTATTTCTTGATATTCCTGAAACAAACATTAGTGATACAGAAGCCAAAGCCGAAAAATCAAAATCAGCCCCTAACTCTCCTCGTATTACTAGACGCACATTAGCCGCTATAACCATGTCTAGCCTAGAACTTAATGTATTGTTTAAATTTATTAAATCATACGATGGTAGTCGCGAGACCTTAAACTCATTTCTAGTTAACTGCGATAATGCTCTTAACCTAGCAACGGAAATACAGAAACCCATTATATTCAAATACATCCTAAGTCAACTCAATGGCAAAGCTGAAGTGGCATGTTCTATAAAAGAATTCTTATCATGGGACCAATTAAAAGACTTCCTCAAAACACAGTTTAGCGAAAGGAAACACTATTCTCACCTACTCACCGACCTACAAGAAAACAAACAGGGTCCTCAGGAGACGGTGAGTCAATATTCTCTTAAAATGGAGACATGCCTGTCTCAACTCTTAACTGAAATATCATTGTCCAACACCAAAGCAAAAGAACTACCAGGCCGAACTGCTGCTATGGAGGACCTTGCCCTCCATCATTTCGTTATGGGCTTGCACCCTCGCATATCCAACATCGTAAGGTGTAAATCTCCCAAAACCCTTAATGAAGCGATCAATTTTGCCATATCAGAAGAGCGCATACAACAAACTATTTACAAACGTGCTCAACCCGAACTAAAATCCAATAATAATAATAATAAATTTAAACTAAACCCCTCAAAACCTAATTTTAATAATGCACCTTCAACACAAAAATCATCTAATCCAGCAGCACAAGGGACTGCTAATCTTTTCTGCCGTTACTGTAAAGCTACAGGGCATGAAATTTCCACGTGCAGAAAGCGCGAATATAATAACAGCCGTTTCAAACTCCCACAAAACCAATCACCCAGTGCTTTCAAACCAAGGGTGAATTTCCTTGAGCAGCCTGACGAGGAGAACTCTCAGGAGGAACTAGACTCACATGAGGATTTAAACGAATAATGGGCTCACGGCGGTGTCTCGTGAGACCCAATACTTCCCCACTATTAACTTTTCAAATAAATCACAATGACACCTCAAATCCGAGCCACACGGGTAACCAGCCCCAAGCAAGTGCTCATCTTCCAAATCCGAGCCACACGGGTATCCAGCCCCAAACAAGTGCTCATCTTCTAAATCCGAGCCACACGGGTAACCAGCCCCAAGCAAGTGCTCATCTTCTAAATCCGAGCCACACGGGTAACCAGCCCCAAGCAAGTGTTCATCTTCTAAATCCGAGCCACACGGGTAACCAGCCCCAAGCAAGCGCTCACCTTCTAAATCCGAGCCACACGGGTAACCAGCCCCAAGCAAGTGCTCACCTTCTAAATCCAAGACACAAGGGTAATAAGGCCCAATCAATCAATCCAATTCAAAATCCTATCTATGAAATAAACATAGACACTACTAAAAGGTTACTACCTCATGTTCTATTAACCTCACCAGCCTCTGACATTCCTCTATCCCTACTTGTAGACTCAGGTTCAAGCATATGCCTTATAAAAGAGACTAGTATAAAACAAAATAAAAATTTAATCAAAGAACCAATCAAATTAAAAGGCATAGATCCCAGTGACGAAACCACTCAAACCGAAGGTCATTTCCAACTTAAATTAAATTTAAATGACAAAAATTCCTTATCTTTTAAATTCCACGTAGTAAAAAATATAAACCTACCATACGATGGTATTATAGGCACTGACCTCTTAACTAAATTCGGTTGTAAAATCGATTATACCCGTGATACTCTTAAAATAGGGAAATTAGATATTAAATTGCATTTCTCCGAACCTTTCTATGTCATTCCACCCCGCACGGAGGCTGTCATTGAATGTTCTATTCGTAGAACCGACCTTAAAGAAGGTATTATTGCAGACCAGCATTTATCCGACAGCCTATTGATAGCCAACTGTATAGTCAAAGTCAAGGATAACAACAGAGTCAATATAACCGTGGCCAATACCTCTGAAAACTTTGCTAATATTAAAACTAATCTAAATCTTGACATTGAACCTTTATATTTTAACCCAACCTCACCTTATGCGAACTCTAAGGAAATAGCTAAAAGAACCAACGAAGTAATTAATTCATTAAGAACTGATCACTTAAACCAAGAAGAAAAGGAAGCCATCACAGAACTCTGTTCTCAATATTCAGACATATTCCATCTACCTAATGATCAGCTCACTTTTACCCCTGCAATTCAACATCAGATAAAAACTAGTACTGATGTTCCGATACATACTAAATCGTACAGATTTCCTGAATGCCATAAAAAGGAAGTAGAAACTCAAATCAATAAAATGCTCAAAGAGAACATAATAGAGCCCTCATCTTCCCCCTGGAGCTCTCCCATTTGGATAGTTCCTAAAAAACCAGATCCTCAAGGCCATCGTAAATGGCGCATCGTGATAGATTACCGTAAGCTTAACGATGTTACTATTGGAGAATTATACCCTATGCCACAAATATCTGAAATACTTGACCAGTTGGGAAACAGTAAATATTTCACAACTCTCGATTTGTCTTCCGGTTTCCATCAAATCCTTATGTCTCCCGAAGACGCCCCCAAAACTGCCTTTTCCGTTCCTCAAGGACATTACCAATTCAATCGCATGGCTTTTGGTCTGAAAAATGGACCATCTACCTTTCAAAAACTTATGAATAATTGCCTATCTGGCCTTCAGGGCACCCGTTGCTTCGTCTACCTGGATGACATAGTGATATATAGCCATGATTTGCCTTCTCACATCGATAATATAAGGGCCGTTTTCGAGAGAATACGCGAATTCAACCTAAAACTTCAACCTGAAAAATGCGAATTCCTCAGGAAGGAAGTAGCCTATCTAGGGCATTTAATAAGTGAAAATGGGGTTAAACCAAATCCAGATAAAATAAAAGCCGTTTCCGAATTCCCAAAACCCCAATCTCCAAAAGATATAAAATCATTCCTCGGACTAGTATCTTATTATCGAAAATTCATACCGGAATTCGCAAAGCTAGCCAAACCTTTAACATCCCTGCTAAAGAAGGATATTCCATTTAAATGGCAAAATGAACAACAACTAGCATTCGAATCCTTAAAGGATAGACTCATATCCGCTCCAATTCTAGCATATCCAGACTTCACACAACCTTTCCTCTTGACCTGCGATGCCTCTAACTATGCGATATCAGCTATACTATCCCAGGGTCCAATTGGACAGGACCGCCCTATTGCCTTCGCATCTCGCACGCTCAACAAAGCGGAGTGCAATTATAGCGTGACCGAGAAAGAATGTTTAGCAGTAATCTTCGGAACTAAAACCTTTAGACCTTATATTTACGGTCATCGCTTTACTGTTGTCACTGACCATAAACCCTTAGAGTGGCTATTTAAATGCAAAGACCCAGGTTCACGTTTAATCCGTTGGCGTCTTAAGTTAGAAGAATTCGAGTACGATATAAAGTATAAAAAGGGTAAGATAAATTCAAATGCAGACGCACTCTCTAGATACCCAGTCAACCCTGTTCAACCCGAGATTGCTCCCACTATAGAACCTGGAGTAAATGAAGAACCTATTCCAGAACTCGACAGAGACCTCTTGGATTTATTAATATCCCCAGCATCATTTAACCCAGGCGAAATAGACCAACCTTCCCCTTCCAATCCTAATGAAGACCCACTCTCTTTACCTGATATCAATTCACCACTAGATCTCCTTGATAATAATGAAGACATACCATCATTACCTGAACCTCTACCGCCTAATATCCCTGATACCCTTAGAAATGAGATTGAGAATGAACCTATCAGACCCTTACCTGAAATCGTCCCAGAACAAGTGGCAGGTCCCGATCCAACTGTCTCACTTGATCAAATCCCAGAAGAAACATCACCCGAATGTATCCAGGATGATGTCACCCCAGTACCATCCACCAGCGGTCAAATAGATTTGACCGATGGAGATTACTCTACATTCCTAAAATTTGCATCAAATAAAAACAGTACAGTAGATACTAATATCCAGGAACATAATCAAAACATAATTAAATCAGAACATAAGATCATTATCATACCTACATCCATAGACCTTGATGAATCTAATCCTTATGTACAATCCGTCCTAGAAATAACACCCGAAAGTTCTGAGATCCTAGACAAAGAAAGGACTCTAAATTCATTTATATCCTTCACTCATGGAGATAAGTCATATTACTTCCTCTTCTTCAAGGTATATCATTTCGATAAATCTTGCTATAAGGACATCTATGAAAGCCTCAAATCCCTCAGGAATGAACTGGTTGCAAAATACGATAAGGACACTACCCCAGATATAGCAATAACAGAATTCAGGAATCCTTTCGATACTCACCAATTCATTAAAATATACAATATGCTGCTCTACTTATTCAATAATACAAGAATCAAAATTCATATATATAAAGATAAAATTATATACCCATCTCTTTCGGAAATTCCGAAAATCTTGAAAGAAAATCATAATATCCCTATTGCTGGACACCTTGGAATGAACCGTATGCTCAAGCGAATCCAGGAGATGTTCTACTGGAAAAATATGCGGAGCGATGTAGAGGATTACGTAAAGAAGTGTCCACAATGCCAAACAAATAAAGCCCTTAGACAAATAAACCGTGCTCCTATGCAGATTACAAGCACTTCAACTGAACCTTGTCAGCGAATATCCCTTGACATTGTCGGGCCATTGCCTGAGGCTGGACCTGCCAAACTCAAATACATACTAACCATACAAGATGACCTCACAAAATTCTCTTCTGCATATCCAATCCGAAGTACTACCGCTGAAGAAACCAGCGAATGTTTACTACACTATATATCCATATTTGGGATCCCTAAAACAATCCTCACGGACCAAGGAACTAATTTCACTTCTGAACTCTTTAAGAAAACCTGTGAATTCCTTAAAATAAAAAACCTTTGGGCTTCTCCTTATCATCCGCAGACTCAAGGTGCCCTTGAGAGAAGTCACTCGACCCTCAAGGAATATCTTAGATCCTTCACGAATGAAGAACAAACAAACTGGCCCCGTTATGTATACACCGCTATGCTCACTTATAATACTACCATTCATTCAACAACCCACTTTACACCTTATGAACTAACGTTTGGATGCAAGCCCGTAATCCCAACTTCTATATATGAAGAGTCTCCAGGAGCAACGTACCCTGATTATGTGCGTATGCTTCAAAATAGACTTAAATATTCCCGAGAAAAAGCTTTAGACTCCATAAGAAAATCTAAGGAATCTTCTAAAACTTACTATGACTCACATACTCGCTCTGCTAAGTACAAAGTAGGCGACTATGTGTATCTGAAAAATCATTTAAGAATGCGTAAGGCACTTTCACCTCTCTGGAAAGGGCCCTATAAGGTAGTAAAAATAAATGGTAACAATACACTTACATTATTAATAAACCGGCGTCATATTACCCATCACTTCGATCAAGTGAAACCTGCCAACGTCGGGGCAGACCCGTAAATAAATCTTAAATGTTAGTACTTAAATATAATGTATGAATAGATAATAGTAACTTACCTTTAGTTAATGTTAATTATAATTGTTATTTGCAGCTCAGCTCGAGGGCAATCTCATGGAGATTTCATCCAGCCAATTACCTCCAGCTCGGGCCTCTACTATGACTACTTAGGAAAATTAAAAATAAACAATGTTCAACTAAAAATTGTAATACCAGTAGATATTTCACATTTTCGACCCCATATACAAAATATTAAACTTGCTTTAGGAGAAACATCACGTCTGTGTTATGAAACGCAAACACCGCAAACAATAGCTGAGTGTCATAGTTTAATACAGCCACTGATGGCACGATTCCAGGACATGAGCAGAGAATTTATGTCTATTTCACACCTGATTGATAAAAGAGCTAAACGTGCATGGATAGGAGGTATAGGTACAATATTTAAACATATTTTCGGCACTTTAGATGAAAACGATGGTTTAAATTATGAAAAAGCAATAACTGCAATACAAAACAACCAAAAGCATTTGGCTTCACTTATGAAAGAAAACATTTTAATTACCACTTCAGTATTAGCACAATATAATAAGACGTTACATGAGATAAAGGAAAATGAAGAAAACTTAAATGAAGCTATTAACGAGCTCTCAAGTTATATTGCAAATATTACCAAAATTACGAATGAATTACAATTAGCCACTAATCTTAATAGAGTCTTCGATATGTTAGAAACATCTATACTTACTCTTTCATTTCAGTTAGAAGACATTATTAATAGTATATTATTTAGTCATCAAAACACTTTGCATCCCGCAATTATAACTCCTAACCAATTACACCAAGAGCTCGTTGATAACTACAGACATCTGCCCAGTGACCTTGAGCTGCCTGTAACTCTAGATATAAGTTCCGTACATGTTATTTTAAGTATCTCTAAGTTAATTTGTTACTATATTAATAATAAGATTATATTCATTTTACAAGTGCCATTAGTAACTACAAAGGAGTATGTACTGTTCCATAATATAGCATTGCCAACTCCACATAATTCTAAAGAACCAAATTCATTCAGCTTAACTGTGCCTAATAAAAAATACATAGCAATGACCAAAGACAAAACCTATTACTGTAGTTTCGATGATCTGAACATTTGTAAGCAAGTGAACACTGGAACCTACATCTGTGACATTGAAAACGTGTACTCCGTTGACGCTAAACCGATCTGCGAAAGTGAATTACTATCAAAGGTGATAAGTGAAAAACCAAAACAGTGTGAAACAAGAACAATATTAGGGACATTAGACGTTTGGAAACCATTAGTAAACAATAGATGGATTTATGTACAATCAGAACCCAATAAGATATCAATTGACTGTGTTAATTCTAAATTATATGAAACAAATATACTAGGAACAGGTATAGTAACTATTCCCAAAAATTGCATAGGATATTGCAAAAGCACTAGCCTTATACCAAAATATAATGTTTTAAACATAACGTCTCCTATTAATCATTTTCCGGATTTTAGCCTCATAGACGACACCTGTTGTAATAAAAATAAATTAAATGTAATGAAAGATGCACCTTCTGTACATCTACATAACATAGATTTGGATGAAATCAATTCTAAAAGTAATACTAAATTTAAGTCCCTTTTAAATGACGTAGAGGCTATCGAACACCAAAAGCCACATATTGTTAAATATGGGACGCACTACTCTATAGCTACTATTTTACTTTTGTGTTTAATACTTTTATTCATATTATACGTTATCTTTAAGAAATGTAATTCTGGCAGCAACCGTCCATTTCAACTTAAACTTAAAATTAACAAAACACCTGAACCTACCCCTAAAGTTGAGGACACAACAAACATACAAGACGATAACATAGAAATGACAAGTCCCATTGCTCCTCTTAGAACAAAAATTTAACAGAGACTTTGAATCAACCCCAAAGTCTCTTCTTAAAGGGGGAGGTGTTACATCCTCTGTATGACAGCTTAAGTGCTGACTGAGCAACCCTTCGGGCTTGCTCAGCAACCCCTCTTCCTTAGCCAGTCTCAGAGGAAGCTCCGGCAGTCAGTCCGTGCTAAGACCTCTACCCGAGCGGTTGCCTAAAGAAATAATTATTCTGTCAAATAACTAGTTCAGTAGTGAACCTAATTAAATCCCTTTTTTACGCAGTGATTAAAATAGTTTTTTTTTAAAAAGACTTTTAACTTCATCCGCGTAACAGTACGCGGGAATGTCACTGTACTGTCACACACACGGAAACGTCACTGCACTGTCTTGCGCGTGGAAACGTCACTGCACTGTCACGCGCGGTAATGTCACTGCACTGTCACACACGTAAACGTCACTGTACTGTCACGCGCGGAAACGTCACTCGCGCGTATTTACTGCACTGAACACTTCACTTCACTCACTATTACACTTCACTTTTTACTCACTACTTCCACTTTTACTTTTCTTCCTTTTCTTCTTCCTTCTTTAGATTTTACTTCCAAACTAAACTGGCGTAGGCCGCGCCTTGTTCCGCTTATATACCCCCCGGATGCGAATAATATCGCATCAGAGTTCTAAACTCAAGTCATAAATTTTCTTTTGTCTTTTATTTTCCCTCTTTTATTTTTGGCCCGATTTTTCATTCCAATTTAATCTAGAGTTATCTAGAAACTTCTTACAAAACTTCAAAAACACTATACGTGACTGTGATTTGAACCTGAGGTCTATGGATTCACAGACCAACACCAAGACCGCTAGGCCAATCGTGTGCTGACGTGAGCGATGAAATTTCCCTTGAAGAATTGAAGATGAATTCTCCTAGTTTGAATTTGTGTCGTTGACATTGTCATTATCACTTATCGTCCTACGCGACATTATAATAGGTACCCACATAAATACTTAAATATAAAGAACAACAAATAGCAAGAACCATTTCTCGTGAATTCCTAATTCAGTCAGCGCCTATAAGAAAAACTATGGCAAACATTACATTTACATATCAATTTTTATCGCCACACAATGATACTAAGTCGTTATGCGCAAACAAATGTGAAACAATAACAATTCGATAGAACATACATTAGGTACATACAGAAGTAATGTCTTAGCTATACTATGAATATTGTTACAAATAGTATTGTATTGATGTTTATCTGAATATTCCTTCCATGCTAATCTGGGAGAAAAAAAAACTTAGATTGTACGAGCTTTCCGCGCAGATTGTAAAAGCCGATCGAGGGAATGGGCGAAAATGCGAATCATCTTCTTCTTATCATGTGTGTTAGTGACTAACACTAGTGTCAGAGTTTTTAAACCGCCTTAAAGGCCTCTGTCATGGTTTTAGGTAACGACCAATGTCAAAGACAGTGACCGGGACCGATAGCTTAACGTGCCCTCCGAAGCACGGATCATTTTACTTATCAGACTATCAGGTGATCAGCCTACAATGTCCTAACCAAACTAGGACAACAACACAAATTCGTTGCCCCCGCCGGGAATCGAACCCGTGACCTCCGGGTATAAGCCGAACGCTCTAACCATTACACCACGGAGGGAGTTATGCGAACCATGTTTATGAGTGACGCGGCTAGCAACCCATTACCATTTTAACTTCTTTTTCCGCCTTTTCGCCCACCATAACGCTAAAAGTGGCCTTTGAGTCTTGCAGCCGCGGGCTCTGTCTGCGTAGAGGCGCAAGACCCAAAGTACTCTGTCTGCCCCATAAGGGATAAAGCCGTGGTATGTATATTATCTATAAGTGCTACACTGGACATTTTTAGGGTTCTGTACCCAGCGAAAGGTTCAAAACGGAACACTAGTAGTAAGACTCCGCTGTCCTTCTGTATAATCTGTCACCAGGCAGTATCTTATAACCCGTGATAGCTAAACAGTTGAAATTTTGAAAACATGAGTTATACTAGATCAATATAAAATAGTGATAATAAAATAATAGCGAAAAAACAAAAAAAAATGACATTTCCATATGAAATTGAGCATCTATAAACAAAATTACTAAAGATTTAGCACACCTCCCGGGCAATTTGTATGGGAATGTCGATTTCTTTTGGATTTTTGACTGTTATTTTATCAGTATATTATAGTGATCTAGTATATAGCCCATGTTACGATTTATTACGGTAATGTCCCTTCCACGTTGTATAGGTACCTAATTTGATGGTCTTTTATTTTCCGAAGGAACTTAAAGACTACAAGATTACAAACTAAATAAAGATATTGAAAGTATAATCCATTATTTAAAACAAACTGGAAAATTATGTAAATGTGAATTTAAACCGGAAGGTAGCAGGAAACTGAGTCTTTCGTGTTTAATTAAACTTCCGGAAGTTATTCAGTTACTTCCAAATCGGTTTAATGCTTTTATTTAACATTTTGTTTCAGTATACTGTAGTTTTTGGGTCAAAAATAAATTGTTAATTCTTTCAGTATCTCTCAATGCTGGGATGACAAAAAAGAAATATAAATTGAATATCGAATATATGTTAAATCCGATATTCTATTTTATATTGTATAGAATACGGATATCAAAAATAACCAATTAAAAGTAGGTTTGTCTTGTTTTTTTACAGCATTGGTGGTAAATCGGTCCGATTCACGTCGACGTCATTTAATAGGTAGATATTAAATGATCAGGAATTCTTTATTCTATTCGTTTTGTTCTTCAACTTCTATGGGCAGTCCGCTGGACCATATCAGTATGTTTTTATAGAAATACTATAACTTAGAGAAAGAGAAAAAACGATGGAAAATATTGCCAGCTTGTTAGCTTTAGCCCGCGACTTCGTCCGCGTAGAAGTTGCAAATGGTTGTAATAGGATTATTAATATTTTTTAAGTGTTACAGCGAAAGAGAGCGGCAGAACCCTCCAGCACGGCCTAGGTAGTAGGTCGCCCCATTTCATCCCTCTAGGGGTAGAATTTTGACAAATCTTGAAACATGTACTGTCTGATTTACCGCCGAGAGCACTCCTGCGAAGTTTCTAATAAAACGGTCTAATCTTTTTTCCACATACAAACTTTAGAGGGTGCAAGTGTGGTTCCTCTCCACAAACTATGGCGCACCTGATTTCCTGTTCCAGGTGCCCTACCACCTGCACCCTGGATGATTTACTTCAGGCTAACGATAAAGCCGTTGAAGTGGCCTACTACTGGGCTGATCAAATATAAAAAATCCATCGACACGCAAAGAAGAAGAAGGGGGTGAGTTTTGAAAAATCATTTCTAAGTGCACCCCTAGATCTCATAAGGAACCTTTGTTCCAAATGTTGAGTCTCTAAACCCAATGGTTTGACCTGTGCATTGATACATCAGTCAATCACTTTTACCTTTTTTATATACAGATAGATCCCTCAAACTACACAACCGATTTTTACGAAATTTCCACCTAAAACCACCAACCGAAAAATGTACCCTTTCAATCAAAAAATAATTAATAACAATAACAAAAAACAAAATCGGTCTCTTCGAATAATCGGTGAACATACATAAAAAAAATATCGCGACTACTTGATAACCCTTTTTTATAAAATCATAGTTAAATATCAATCAAAATATGCTTTTGTCATACAAATCTAACGAGAAATCATTATTATTTTTTATCATAATGTGAAAAGAATAAGCAGTAAGAACTATAATAGCATATTACGTTTTCTTTTTTTTCCAGACAAACAAGTGAAAAGATGATCTTTTAATTGAAAAAGTTTATATTATTATAACCTATCCCGTCTCGTTTGTTTTGAAAAGAGCGCACCTCTGAAAATTTACGAAGTCATTGCGTTTCAAATTTTTAGCAATATTTGAAACGCAATGACTGGCAATATGCAAAATGTATTGCTGAATCACTCATATACGAGTATGTCAATTATTTTTTGTTAACGCATCGTTAAATCAACATCTTTTTTATTTTTTATTTCATTTGAGCTTTTTTAGGGTTCCGAACCCAAAGGGTAAAAGGAACCCTATTACTAAGACTCTGCGTCCATTTGTCCTTCCGTCTGCCCGCCTGTGTGTCACCAGCTTAATGTATCTCATGAACCGTAATAGCTAGACAGTTGAAATTTTCAGAGATGATGTATTTCTGTTGCCGCTAGAGCAACAAAAACATAGTATAAGTGGGGCTCCCCAACACCGTGTTAGAAAGGTAATTTTATATAGATAGTGGTACAGAACCCTTAGTGCGCGAGTCCGACTCGCACTTGGCCGGTTATTTACATTCGCTATAATTGTTTACGTAGTTATTTAAATTATCATTCATGCATGTTTATAAAAGACAATGCCCAATATGCCTGAAACATTAATTATTTTATTTTATTTTATTTGATACAATTGGGCCCTCAACCTGTAGCGAAAATGATTTTTTATTTTATAAAGTGTTCCTATTTGAATTCTGTCAGCGTAAACCTTTTTAAACTTAAGTATTCTTTTTAAGCATTATAATTTTAATTCTCACACTATGATGCTTTACTGTATAGTATAGGTTGAGTGAGTGACATCTTTGTCGAGTCGGTATAATGTACGAAGGCTTTTATGCAGCGCTAACATAATAGTATCTTGATGTACCTATCTACTGTACTTAATGTTTATACTTACTACTTTAAACCATTTGCTAATGCGTCTTGTATGCACACGCGAATCTCAAATTATTTATTTAAATTAGTAAACATTATTATTATTTATTGGAGAACACACTAACAGCTTATTAAGCTGATGCGTCTTAATATTTGAAAATCTTTGATTTGAGATTGTTGAATAATAATCCCGTTGCCGTGAGGTTTCCGGCAGAGTAGAATAGGAACACTTCAAGTCCTCACGTGGATTTCGAATCAGGTAATACAAGCTAAACAAAGCTTATAAACATCAATGAGACGTCTCCAACCCGTCTCGCCAGCGTGGAGGGTATAGGCGAAGTCCTCTGGCTGCTCTGGCCAAGTATGGCTCTGGTAGTACAAAGAGTCGTGCTCCTGCAGAGGAGACAAAAAGACCTGATAATGAAAATGATGAAAATAATAATAATACCACACTTCTAAATAGTGGGTAGTAATAAAGATTAACGCTTGCTTCAAATGCGTGTGTACTATATAATGAGAAAATTTAGGATGATTCGAAGTCACAATATCACAATATTTACACTCACGGCACAGAATTAATAATAGTATTACATACAGAACGGAAACTCGCACCGTCCCCCGCAATCTGGTGTCTCCGCAACCCTTCCCCCGTTATTGTGAGGTGTAAGTGGCAGTAAAACAGGGTTATTGGTAGTTGCACGTTGACATTATGCGAGTCACTTAGGATTATTGAATTGTGATGGTGAGAAACTGCGCACATTATCATTGTTAATCGACGGAAAACAATAAATAACGAAAATTTTATAGATTTCCGAGTGATGAAAACAGGTAAGCAAAGCAACAAATTCTGTGGTGGCAACCTTGATTGTTTTACTCACACATTTGACTTGTGTACGGACGGATTGTTTCGTTTGTAGTAGTACTAGGTATATATGCTGCTCCGTTTGTATGAAGAGCCATACCTGTGCTCACGGCGTTAACGTGAGGGGCGTGGGTTCGAATCCCACTCGTAGCGAAATTTTTCAACATAGCTTTAATTTGAATAATAAAGGTCACCATCCTTAACACTTGCCGTTCAATAAGAAAGTTTCCGTGTTTCGGAAGGCACGTATAAACTGTTGGTCCCGAACGCCATCTAGCATTTGATCATCAAACTACCCAAAGATTGGTTCTGGTTTACCCTTTGGGTTGCGGAAGTCAGACGACAGTCACTCTGTGTAAAAACCATAATTCGTCAAATCCTGTTTTAAAGCGTTACTGCTGCTTGCTCTATGTATTTCTCCATCGCCCTAAATATTTTTTTTTGAAATATATCCAATGTACAGACACATTTTTTTCTGTTTTATTTATTTATTTATTTATTTATTAAAATCTTTATTGACCACAATGGTACAAAAGGTGAACTTAATGCTAATGCATTCTCTACCAGTCAACCTGTAGGAAAACAGAATTTTTTTATCTAAATGCGATAGGTGCTTAAAGATACATTTAAAATACACTATATACTAATACAAATTTACTTAGATACATACGTATAATACACATACATATACATACACATATATACTTAGATACAAATTCATACATAGTACAAATGTTTGATTTAATGACTAGTTCTGCTGAAACAAATTTACAGAGAGGTACGTGTGAACTTTTTTCTTAAATAGGAATCTGTTTGAGATACTTTTGATGTCTTCAGGTAAGGCATTCCAGAGTCGCGTAACTTGAAGAGTAAAAGAGTTAGACATAAATTCGGACCGAAATAACGGAAGATGAAGTTGAAGAGTATGACTGGAGCGAAGCTCACGGTCATGGCTTTCAGACTGAAAGCGAAATTTGGTTTTCATATATTGGGGAGAAAGAGGGTTCTTAAGTATAGAGAAAAGAGTACATAGCATTCTCTGCTGTCGACGCTGACGAACAGGAAGCCAGTTAAGCTTAGATCGGAAAGAAGATATGTGGTCGTATTTACGAACACAGAAGATAAAGCGAATGCAATTATTTATAAGACGATCTAGCTTATTAAGAAGATCTGAGTTTAGATCAGGATAACACACATCAACATAATCAATAATAGGTAAAACAAGAGACTGTATTAAAGTGATTTTAGTTTTGATTGGAAGAAAATTTCTATAACGATTCAGGTATTGTAAGGAAAAAGTGACTTTTCTGCTGATCTCAGTGATCTGATCTCTCCAGCTAAACGTTGAGTCCATCACAAGACCAAGATTTTTTACAGATGGAGAAAGTGAGATGATTGTATTATTAAGGGTAATCGAGGGAACAGAGCTCACATCAATAATAATCATAATTGCTTGGCACTTGGGCGCATTTATTTTAATACCAAAATCATCTGACCAAGACGAAATGTTAGCCAAAGACGCATTTAACTGACTAATGCCAGCGTCAATGTTTTCAGCACTGGTTTGTATATAAATTTGCAGGTCATCAGCATAGAAATGGTAAGAACAGCTAATAGAGTGTGACAATAGATTAATAAATACAGCAAACAACAAAGGAGATAAGATACCCCCTTGAGGGACACCTGAAGAAATATTCTTCCATTGCGACAACTCACGATCCATACGAACTGCTTGTTGCCTGCCTTGGAGATATGAAGAAAACCAATCCATAGCTGAGGATGAGAATTTCATATATTGAAGGATTGCCAGGAGAATATCGTGATCAACCATGTTGAAAGCATTAGAGAAATCAATAAGTGCAAGAATGGTGATTAACGAATTCTCCATACCAAGCCGAATATCTTCGGTAACATTGAGAAGAGCAGTAGCGGTACTGTGCCCAGGACGAAAACCTGACTGTAGTGGAGTAAGAAGACAATTTTCAAGTATGAACGCGGAAACCTGAACGTGGGCAGCCGCCTCTAACACTTTAGAAAGATAAGGTAAAATTGAAATTGGACGGAAATTGTTCAAGGCCTGTGGGTTAGAAATTTTTGGTAAAGGAGTAACATATGCCTTTCCCCAAAGAGTGGGAAAAGTGCCAGTGGAAAGGGAAAAATTAACAATATGTGTAATAATCGGAATTAAAACGTCAATAATATTAATAATCATTTGCCTACTGATATCATCACAGCCAACAGCATTGGACTGTAGGGATATAATGATTTTCCGGATTTCATCCTCAGCTAGTGGAGAAAATGAAAAAGAGTCTATGTGAAGATTGGCCATGGAAGAAATTTTAGAAATAGTACGGAATTTGACGGAAGGATCTAAAGAATTAGAATTTGCGAAATGATTATTAAATTCGTCGAGAGAAAAAGACGAAGAGGCTTGGAGAGAAGTTTTTCCTAAGTTAAGAGAATGTAAGAACTTCCATATGTTAGCCGAAGAAGAGTTTGAGAGTTGGTCATGAAAATACTTTTTTTTAGCTGCTCTTACCATTCGATTACATAAGTTACGAGCTCTCTTGTACGCATCCCAATTTTCGTTACACCTATCGCGCTTATATAGTCGGAAAGCCCTATCCCTACGGGTCATGGCCATGCGAACTCCCCTGCCAATCCACGGAGCGGGCGGCCGCCTGACTTTGACTGCATGCACAGGCGCATGAGCATCGTAAATCTTTAAAATTAAATCATTTAACGCAGAGACCTTATCGTCGATTGACTCTGCTACAAAGACATTTGTAAAGTCAGTGGCCCTAGCGTCTTTATTTAGTTTATCGAGGTCAATATTTGCGTAATTCCGCATCAAAACAATTTTAGGCTTAACTTTAGGTGGTTTGAGCTTGTACTGCAGATAAATAAGGTCATGCTTAGAAAAGCCTGGAGCAGCAAGTTGACCATGATTGATCACTAGATCTGAAGATGAAGTTAATATAAGATCAAGCCAAGTGTCGTCAGTGTCAGTATTAATATGAGTAGGACCTAAAGGTAGGATGTTTAGATCCACTGACTTTATTATATGGCTCAGTTTATCAGACCGTGCATTAACTGTAAGGAGATTAGTGTTGAAATCACCCATAATTATGTGATGTGTGTAATCCGAACAATGGGAATCAAGGATAGACTCAAATTGAGAGAAATAATCATAACCTGGAGGGGAATACACGACTCCGAGAAGTACCTTTTTACCCTCACTAGAAACCTCAAGAAATAAAAACTCTGCAGCGCTACAGTATGTAGGAGGAGAAGAGTAAAGAACTTTATAAGAAAAATTGCTCCGCAAATAAATCGCCACTCCTCCACCGCCACATCCAATACGATCGTTTCTAATAAGCACGTAACCTGGAAGACCATAAGAAAAAGAAGAGAGGGCTGGTTTGAACCAAGTTTCAGAAACCAAAATAGCATCAAAAAGAGAGGAGGAGAAAGTGTCAATAAAGTCACTATAATGTGCGGGTAAACTTTGTGCGTTGAAGTGGCAGACGTTGAAAGAATGACGAGGATTATCAATAGCGCGATTTAAAAGAGAATCAAGAGTTTCAGGATCATCAAAAGAATCGTTAGTACTACAATTTAAAGATGTGCTACTTATGTCACAAGCAGATAGAAATGAACAGTCATCATCAATAGACATTACAAATACAAAATAAAAATAAATTAATATAAATAAATAAATATATAGGGACAAATTACACATATAGTAACAAAATAAATATAGGTATATACTTGATATAAAATAGTTATCCAATTTTGCTGCAAGTCCTGCCGGTTGCTCAGTATAGAAATCTTTTTATAAATACAATAATTTAAGAAAAATACAAATTCGAAACTAATAACAAAACGCACACACAATTGCCCTGGTAAAAAACCGAGGTGTCAAGCCATAACAAAACCAAAACATAGTAAACGTCAAAGTCATTATGACAATTGTGTGTTTACAAAAAAAAAAATATTTTCTCAAATGTAGTATTCTTACCTTACAAATCAAAGTGAAGAAAATAAATCCCATCAAAAACAATACTTGTCAAAAAAACCAAGTCTCGCAACTCAGTTGTTCTGCGGTAAAAAGTTGTGAGATCCATGTAACCAAGTCGGTTATTAATTTATTCAGTCTCTACTTAAGCGACTTTCTGTCTCAATACGTCCAGTCTCTAAGACCACGATCGTGGTCCATAACAATTGAAAATCAATTGTGTCTGGAATCTCCGTACTCGAAGCATTAAGTTGTTACGTAATAATTAACAGCATCTTATAGTGACGCATATCAATATTAAAATTCTTTAATGTTTTATATAAATATATCGAAACTTGGCCATCGCACTAAATAATTGAATTTACATGTGTTTTCAGGCGATTGAATTTACACGTGTTTTCAGGCGATGGCCAAGTCTCAATATATTTATATAAAACATTAAAGAATTTTAATATTGATATGCGTCACTATAAGATGCTGTTAATTATTACGTATCAACTTAATGCTTCGAGTACGGAGATTCCAGACACAATTGATTTTCAATTGTTATGGACCACGATCGTGGTCTTAGAGACTGGACGTATTAAGACAGAAAGTCACTTAAGTAGAGACTGAATAAATTAATAAACTGAGTTGCGAGACTTGGTTTTTTTGACAAGTATTGTTTTTGATGGGATCTCATTTCTTTTTGTATTTTGTAGACAGTTCTACTTTTTCCTTTTCGGTACCTTCTACTTATTGTATATATGTATATCGCACAGCGCAGTGCGTAGTAACGGCCCGCGCTCACTCGCTAGCATCGCAGCGCGTGGTATAATAATTAATTTACAACCTTACGCACTCGTAATAAGTACGAATACGCACGTAGGTACGTTTTTTGCATTAAATAATTTTTACACGTGTTTTCATGACGGGAATACCCATTTTTTGCTCGATTTGGCAGGGGCACTACCATACGCCTATATTTTTATGGGACTAGCTTAAACCCGCGGCTTTGCACGCAATAATAATAACTGCCGTAAAACATCGTTACGAATAAAGCTAATATTGAAAAATTTAACTGAAGACTTGGCTGTATGGGCTTAATTTTCTTTGCGGTCTTTTCTAGATTTTTTAGTTTTTCCTTGATTCATACACCAAACACTACTTATATTCCAAATTTGAAGCTTCTAGGTCTGCTAGAAGTGCCTTAGAATTTTGATGATCGGTGAGTCAGTGAGTGACAAAATTAAGAAATTTGACCCGTTATAATTCTTAAAATACTGGTTCAAATTGAATGAAATTTGAAATATACCGTGTCTTTACAATGCCTGCATGGTTACTGAAAATTTCAGTCTTCTAGTTTTATCCACAACGAAGTTACAGGGGGTCGAAAATGGTCTGAATTGCTTCGAGAAAAGGATGGTACGGCCGTGACGCTTTTTTGCTCGACTTGGTGGGGGCACTGCCGTGCCCCCAGATATAATGGGAGGTATAAGTTACAAAAGAGAGAAAAAAAAAAGTAGGTAATATGGGGTCCGGCATAAAACACACAAGTAAATTACGCAATAGAAGCAAACACAAAATGAAGTCACGCACATTACGCATGAATGTTCATTTTTTCGTTCTGGTGGATCGCTTCATCTTCGCCGGCTGCTCAGAGGAAGCAGCTAAATCACTTGTACTGGGGCCCGCATGCAATGGCTGCTGCACCTCATCCTCTGACTCCGGCAGCCCAGCAAGATCAGCCTCGTTGTAAATGCGCTGCTTCGATCCGTTCCTCAGCTTGACAATCACGTTGCCGCTCATTGTCCAGCATCTCTTCATGCCGAACCGCTTGCGGGCCAGAATGAAGACAGACTGCCGCTGACGAGTAAGGAACTCGGAGACGCTGAACTGCGATCCCTTAAATTGCGTCTTTTTCTCCCATACTGCAGTCTTGAGAGCCAATTCCGTGAACCGAACAAGCACAGGCCTACACTTTCCCTCAATAACCTTGCCTATTCGGTGACATAAAGTGATTTTCTCTGGTGAGATTCCAGAGACACCCAGCTTCTCTTGGAAAAGTTTGGAGACAAATTGTGGTAGATCGCTGACTTTATCCGGAACTCCGCTTTTATTATACGTATTGTTTAAGTGTGAATACCTCATTAGTTATTAGTTCATATACAAAAAAGTATTATATGTTGTCAGTCAGTTAAGTGTCAAGAAAATAAACAGGAAAATAAGTTATAAAGAATATTTTATTTAATAAAGAGATTTAAGCAGAAATAAATAATTCCTACAGTCCATACACAAGATCACAAGCCTCACGATTGTTCACGTATAGATATAGATAGGTTAAGTGACATCTTTGTAGAGCCATCCCATGCTGGTCTGGGAGAAATAAAAGAAAAAACTTAGAATGTACCAGCTGCTTCTCTTCCCACGCAGATCGTAAAAGCCGATCGAGGGAATGGGCAAAAATGCAAATCATGTTAACAGGCGATGCGGCTAGCAACCCATCACTGTATTGATTGCTTTTCCATCTTCTCGCCCACCATGACGCTAAAAGTGGCTTTTGGGTCTTGCGGCCCTAGGCTCTGCATGAGCCGCAAGACCCAAAATGCTCTGTCTGCCCCATTAGGGATAAAGACGTGATAGTATGTATGTATGTATGTATGTTTGTAGAGCCAGCATGAGCGAGTATAATCAAATGGGCCGGGCAAAGGGTTTTTATGCAGCGATAATCAAGTCTTGTAGACTGTACTTACTACTTATGCGCCTAATTGTATGTACACACATATTACTCAAATTTAAAATATTTCAATCAGAAAACATGCATAAAGTATTTCCAAGTAGAAACTTTAAAATGAGCGCTGAGTATCGTGCCCCAGCTTTAATATTCAATCTTGGGATTTGAAAATTTGCTCTGCAAACTCCATTTCGCTAATCTACCGCCAGCACGGATTACACCGGTGAAGAAATTATACAAGAATCTCTCTTTAATATAGATACATCTTTTGTGGAGGATATAACGACTTGTAATTCATTTGATGTAGATATTAAAGAAATTATACAAGAAATTCTCTTTAATATAAATACATCTTTTGTGGAGAATATAACTTCTTGTAATGCATTGCGCTAAGCGTGGCCTTTGGGCCTAAGGGCCCTGGGCTCTGTCTACCCCGTCAGGGATATAGACGTGAAAATTTATCTGTATCTGTATCTTTTGTGGAGAATATAACGTCTTGTAATGCATTTGATGTAGGTTGATAAGAAATTATACAAGAAACTCTCTTTAAGACGATACCACAAAAATTATGTACCTCATTTGTGGGCGGAGCTAGACGTATCGTGTCGATTGCGCGAGGGGGCGCTTTCCTTGATATTATATTTACGCGCACTGCCGAGAACATGTTCATGAACTCGGGAGCTTAGAACGTATGGATATAGCAGACAGATATGTTAACAATAATATTTTTAATTCAGTAGATACAAATATGTTAAAAGAGGTGATTCGGTCCATCAATTTGAACAACTTATAGCAGTACATGTATATTGAAATACGAAAAAAAATAACGTTCTCAAACAAATCGAAGTAGTCACGTCATCTAGTTACTATGGTCTTTATGTATGGTATTTTTTCATACAATAAAGTTAACAACTTTTATGTTGCTTTCGCCAAGAAATCAAAAGACAAAATATATAAATATATATATATAGTTACAAATTGACCGGTCGGCTGATCAGAAAATATTGTTCTTTATATATAAGGTCTAACAAAATATACCGAAACTATTTTAACAGTAGGCTCAGTCCGTGATACTGAACAACTTTCCCCAAGAAACATATAGTGAAATATGAAGTTTATTTTTTACATACACTGACCTTCGACCGCACATGCCGCGCCGTCCGCTCATCGCCGCAATACCTAAAGGCAGCCACAAACGTAGCTAAATGGCGCGAGGCCGCGACATCACTCGAACTTTATGGCACGATTTCACAACACAATCACAGTCACAAAACAAATTCATCAAATTAGTCGAGTGATTTATTATTTTTGATATCACTTGCCTAAGGCAACTAGTATTTATTCTGTACCCTATTAAACCTCAAGTAGACCCGCGTCTATTACATGATGCATGAAGTTATTAAAACAATAAGAAAATAAATAAAATGGCGCAAGTCACCTAAGTTTGATGTAAAAGTATCTAGGCTGGTGTTTTAATTACACACAATATGACTAGGTATTTTTGAATAACTGCCTATAATTTGGCATAGAGAAAACGTACGCACGATGCTATTTGCATCAGTTCCAACTCAAAACTGACCAGACATTGGAAAGTTTTTTTGTTGTTTATTTGTTTTCAGTTAGCGTTCCCACGGTTTACATTTATGGCCCCTTTTGTTCTCGCCGCAGGCACGAGCTAACTTAAATTTTATTGTACATTTTTTGCTTGTTGTGAACAGTATTTTTGTAAGTAAAATGCCGACAAAAGAAACAAACAAAACATCATAAAAGCCGGCAAAAATTGAACCGGTGAATTTTTACTACAAAATCCTTTTTTGTCATATTCAAAGAAATACCGCCTCATGTGAATAACATGTTTTTACTTATTATAGCAAGAAACAAAACCGACTAATAACATCAGTTGACTTTTGTTGCTCTAGTGAATAGGTAGTTCAGTCTCCAAAATATGCGAGTTTAGTGTAAATTAGATTTTTCTTATTAATAACCTATCGCATGAGATGTTTGAATATTTTTGACTGCATCAAAATATTAATTTGGAATGTGTTTTACTGTTGTGAATAATGTCGTTATTAACTGTTTGCACATTGTAAAGATACTTGTCGAAATAATAAAAATAATCTTAATTTCTTAGGTACTTAATTCAAAGTGTGTTGTGAATTGATTAAATTACATATGACTACCTAATGACTACTAGGACAACATGTGATTGTTTGTGAATGAGTGTAATCGTAGCGTGTGTAGACGTCCTTTGCTGCATACAGCTGATGTGTCGGGTAGAGCGGCGAGGCACATAGCAGTCAAAGGTGGGTGATATATGAAAAATATATTTTTTATATTTCGCTATGTGTTCCTTGGGGAAAGTTGTTCAGTATCACGGACTGGACCTACCTTTAAAATAGTTTCAGTATATTTTGTTAGACCTTATATTTCGATACAATGATAAGGTCTTTGGGGAAAATTACACACATTAAAACATAGGTATGGAATATGTAAAAGAAATATATTCAGTATATTTCGTAAAATAGTTTCAATGTATTTATATATATAGGTGTACAAAATAAAAATATAAAACAATTTTTCATAGATTTATTGCTAAACATATACAATAAAAATAGCATAATAACAATAATAATTGATATCTTTTGATTATACGATGAGACTGATGTATTAAACATAAAAATAAAAAACATCCTAAGTAATATAATAATCTTGATAAAGTTTGAACTGGACAATCAACTGCTAATAAGATTACATTATGTTCAAAGAATCAGAAAAATATTTATTGCCCAATACAGCAGTATTTATTTTTCACACACATAAAGAGCACTTGTATAAATCGCCTCCCTATCATAGTTGCAGCACCAGACAGAGCGAAGTAATTTCTCTCAAGAGTCTCTTTCACCAGCAACCATCCAGTATAACATCAATTATGGCATTGCCATTTTTATCTATTTTACCCTCTTCAATCGCAGCAGCTTTTTCTCTTTGTCCAGCTTTTTTCATTTCGTCCTAAGCTGTGGTCCCCCAGTTGTCGCATATTTTGTCATGTGCACGGTTGTAAATGCGCTCAGACATAATTGGTATATCTATGGAGGCAGGCACTAATTTGTTTGAGTTGGGGGTGACCACAACCTGCTACCATAGCTCCTGCTACTCCATCTTTATTAACATCCTCCAATGTA
Source organism: Acrobasis consociella (assembly GCA_963555685.1). Lineage (NCBI taxonomy): Eukaryota > Metazoa > Arthropoda > Insecta > Lepidoptera > Pyralidae > Acrobasis > Acrobasis consociella. Next base: position 9,260,366 of record OY743127.1, read on the forward strand.
TTCTTTATTGTAAATTGTTCGTTGCAAATGGAGCATGATAAAAAGCAATTTGATGTTATTCCCGTACATTTTTCTGATACAATATTGATGGTATTTAACCTACAATCACAAAGCGACTGGTGGCTATTTTCTTTAATTCTTTAAAGAAGTACTTGATGTTCACTATACGATGTCCAGAAATATTTTCATTAAATTCATCCTGAAACAAATACCATATTGTAATTTTTATTTCATGCTATTAGGTATACATATGCAAAACTATATAGATAAAGGTAATTTCAGACCGCAATACTGAAAGAACTTCGATGTCACAGACAAACAGACATCGGCATCAAACTTATAACACCCCTCTTACTGTCTGTCTGTCCGTCCGTCCGTCTATCTGCGACCAGGCGAAATGCCCGTTTACGAGATTAAAAAATAACTTAAAATATTGTCATATTTGAAAGTATGTATTCTATTAAGTTCTATTTAAAATACACACCTTTCCATTCCACCTGTAGTGATCCTGACAAAATATTTTGATTGTCCAGATCCATAATTTGTAAATCAGACTCCATATCAATTACACCTCCTTGTTCTTCTTGCGGCGGCGTCGACGCCGCGACGATCGACGCGGACAAAGAGTCATCAAACTCTGATAAAAGAGGATTTTTTTTGGCCTGAAAACAGTAGTACTTTTATATTAGCGGATTTACTTCGAAGTTATTCGGTAGGTCCCATGCTGGTCTGGGAGAAATAAAAAAAAACTTAGAATGTACCAGCTGCTTCTCTTCCCGCGCAGATCGTAAAAGCCGATCGAGGGAATGGGCAAAAATGCAAATCATGTTAACAGGCGATGCGGCTAGCAACCCATCACTGTATTGATTGCTTTTCCATCTTCTCGCGCACCATGACGCTAAAAGTGGCTTTTTGGGTCTTGCGGTCCTGGGCTCTGCATAGAACCGCAAGACCCAAAATGCTCTGTCTGCCCCATTAGGGATAAAGACGTGATAGTATGTATGTATGTATGTATTCGGTAGGTGCATATTATCCAAAATGTTAGTTGGGTAGAATAAGTTGTAACGTGTAACAGTACTGTAGAATAAGACAAAAAGGTAGATACGTATGAAAATAACATAAGTAGGTAATTAGCGTTTGAAAGTAGGACAGTCGGTACGGTGCCGGTGCCATCTCAGTATGATACAACTTATACCTAGTAGGTACCTATATTTTGAGTAGTCAGTAAGATTGGTAGGCACTTATTGACATACCTACTCCCTTTCTTACAAACTTTACATATTTTATCAATATAAGCCACTTATTTAGAAACATTGAGGTAGGTAAGTACTTACCCCCCCGATGTGGTTCCCATCTTGTCGCGATGGGGGGGCTCAGTACCTGCGGTTGCCTCGGCCGCAGGGAAGCTAAGAGGAACCCATTGCCCGGGTTGAGGCTTAGGCCACCCCGGGCCCGGCGGAGGCCATTCCTGGAGGGAATGGCCTGGCTGTGGGGGAAGGGGGGTGACGATGACCCCCCTACCATCACAGCCGTGGTAGGGGTTGCGGGGGAAGAGGAGTGTCGGTGTGTCGTTGCCGCTCGCCCTATCCTCCGCGACCAAGCGCGGCCGTGGCGCTTGGCACGGCATCGGTGGGGCCGCAGGGGAAGAGGAGTGTCGGTGTTACGTTGCCGCTCTCCCTATCCCCTGCGGCCGGCTGTGTGGGCCCCGGTCGCCGTCAGGTGGACTGGGGCAGGGCCTGCTTTCGCAGGCCCCAAATTATGAGGGCTGGTTGGACGGTGGAAACGGGATTCCATCGACCAACGGACAGCCCTCCGGAGTGGAAGGCAGGCGCGTGTGCGTGTCAGCGCGCCTGTCCTTGGGCCAAGAGGCCAAGGCGGCGGTTACTCCGGCCCCTCTGATTCAGCAGAGGGTGCCGTGAGGCCGTTGGCGAGCCGGGGCCGCTTAAGGAGCGGCCGGCCGCGCCGGGGCTGTGGAGCATAAAGAAGCACACGGTCCCGGCCGATAGCGGCTGAGAGGTGACACCGCGGAGTTTTTAGTGGTAACACCACATAACCTTACCGGTGTCCCGTAACCGGTAAGGTATCCGAAGGGATTTTCTCCGCGTCAAAAAAAAAAAAAAAAAAAAAAGGTAAGTACTTACCATCTATTAAATTTTTGTCTCATCAGGCTTGCTTTTTCCTTGAGAAATCAGGAATGTTCCCGTTTTCTATTTTACCTATTATTATTATACTTATGTACACAATCACAATGTAAAACAGTAAGTGAAAATAGGGTTCTATTTTCACAGACCAAAAAGTGCGGCTCGGATTAGTCTGTCGTCTGCGTTGGGCCTAAAACTTAATTTTTACAAATAGAAGATCGATCATTCGAAACGTTGGGATGTGCGGACGACTGGCACAGGTCTTACGTCCAAGGAATCCATACGCAGACTGAGCAAGAGATAGCGCTCGGCGAGTTGACGCGCGTGGGGCCGAGAGAGGTATACGGTGGGTGTGTTCAATTGGGGTTCCAATCCACATGAACGAATAGGTCGTAACCGCCAAAACCTTTATTAATAATTTACGGCAAAATGAAATGATCAATCAAAATTTCATCTTGTTATTATTAAAAATGTCTGAAAATCTTACTTATAGTTCAAACGGTTTCTTTTAAGTCGTCCTATTCGAGCGATAATATTGACAAGTTTGCTAAGTAAGACCATATTTCGAAAAATATTTCTATCGAGATTTTTCTTTTCAATCATGTTTTCATCTTATCAATAAACTAAGAAAAGAGTAAAAAATCATATCCTTAAATTTCAAATTTATATTTCAAATACTTTGCGAGATAAATTAGACTCAACACAACCTTTTTTGCGGAGGTATCGTCTTAATATAGATACATCTTTTGTGGAGAATATAATATCTTGTAATGCAACTGATGTAGATATTAATTTAATTTATTCCTCCGTGGTCCAGTGGCCAAGGCGTTTGCCTTGTGATCCGGAAGTAAGGGTTCGAATCCCACTGGGAAACATACTTTGTCAACTTTTTACAAAGTATGTTTCCCAGTGGGATTCGTTTCTTTTCGTTTTCAGTTTGGTGAGGACATTGCAGGAAACTCTCTTTAGTATAGATGCATCTTTTATAGAGAATATAACGTCTTGTAATGCATTCGATGCAGATATAAATTTAATGTAATTTATTGAAAAGACAAGAGATAATCGCTCCCTATCGTTTCTCGCTCAAAGGATTTCTATCGCTATACACCGTGGAAATGCTGCGTGCATTATGGCAGCCTTTGGTCCAGGGACGATTTGAGGCGGTTTATTAAATTAATAATTTTGACAAAGCATGTTATGGATTCCTTCAAACAATTTTGAATTAATTTTGTTGTTTTACGTTGTAATAAGAAATAATATTTGTCGTGTGATTTCCGGCAGAGTAGAATAGGACCACTCCAAGTCCTCCCGTGGATGTCGTAGAAGACGGCTTAGGAATCACAAGCTAAACAAAGCTAAACATCTATGAGACCTATCCAAACCGTCTGGCCAGCGTGGAGAGTGTAGGCCAAGTTCTCTGGCTGCTTTGGCCAAGTATGGCTCTGGTAGTACAGAGAGGGACGTGCTCCTGCAGTAGAGAAAAAAGGCCTGATGATGATGATGATGATGATGGTCAAATAATAATTCAATAAATATTAACTAAGCTATTTAATTTATTAATGTTTACTTTAAAAAATCGGGTGATGTTTGTATGTATTATTATCTTCGTGAAGAAACGTGCACATTAGTCGCTATTGTAAACTAGTGTGTGAAATTGAGAAACCAAAGGCAAACCACTTATTTTTGCCAAAAACCAGCATCGTGTGCGTGTCTTTTTAATCGACTTTTAAAAAAGGTTGAGATTATCAAATCTTTGCGATCTTTTTTTTATGTATGTTCACCGATTATTCAAAAACGCCTGAACCAATGTAGAAAATTATTTTTTGTTTTAAAGGGTATATTGCAAGGTAGTCCCATAGAAGCTTTATTAAAATCGGTTTTGTAGTTTGGAGGTAAAATTGGTTTTTAGGTTTGAAAAATTATCAGACAATCGCATGACAAAAGCTAAAAACTTACAAATACTAAACACACTTTTTTAAAAATAAATAAACTACTTATATATTTGACGCTCATTCTTAAAGACATTCCTTCCTACAGACTCACAAAACGAAATGGATATTATTATTGTGACATGTCTATAATTTTTGGCAGGGTCTAATAGGTTATTTGTTAGAAAACTCTGAATTCAGAGAATCACCTTATCACATTATGATAATCGGTACGATTTTCACAACCATGGGTGCCGAAAACAAGAGGCAGAAAATAAAGCCTTAACTGCAAAGCAGTACAGTACAAGAATTTAACCGGGAAAACGCTTAAAAGAAGAAGAGAGAATAAAATTGAAATTTGATGCAAATGATGGCCACCTCCTTTAATTTTTATTTATTTTATTTTCAGAAATCAGAAATCTTTTATTGCCAAATTACATTACAAAATATGTGTTCAGTACAATAAAAAGTTACTGTTTTCATCTTGCAAGCAGACGTACAAAATATACGAGTAGCAGTCAATAGCAAAATACAAAATTAATTAATTACTAATACATTTTTAGCTCTCATGCTGGTCTGGGAGACATAAAAACAACTTAGAATGTACCAGCTGCTTCTCTTTCCACGTAGATCGTAAAAACCGATCGAGGGAATGGGCAAAAATGCAAATCATGTTAACAGGCGATGCGGCTAGCAACCCATCACAGTATTGATTGCTTTTCCATCTTCTCGCCCACCATGACGCTAAAAGTGGCTTTTAGGTCTTGCGGCCCTGGGCTCTGCATAGAACCGCAAGACCCAAAATGCTCTGTCTGCCCCATTAAGGATAAAGACGTGATAGTATGTATGTATTTTTAGCCCTCGCTCGCTTCGCTCGCTCAGTCAACTAGTTCATACAATTTAAAAATGCCAGTTTACTTATACGCTATATATTCCTTATTAAATATTCCGTATAAAATTTATCATTTATCTAAAAGCGATTATGTCAATTTTCTTTTGAGTGAAGTCCTTTTTATTTTAAAAACTAATTTTCTATGGAAACTGTATGAAATTTTCTTCGTGGGTCGCCTATAACTCTCATTTGTAAACCCTTCTAAGCTCTGATAGTTTTTCCTAATACTTCGTTTTAAATACTACAACTGTATAGCAGATTCTATAGAGAAAAAAATTTTTTTTTGAAGATTTTGTTTTACCATTTCCTCGGCATTATTAATATACATACCTATGCCAAATTACAGCTTTCTAGTTCTAACAGCCGCTGAGAAAAACCGCAGACGGACAGCCAGACATGGTGAAACTATAAGGGTTCCTTGTTTACTAGGGAACCCTAAAAAAGAAGTTGCGTAATATGACCGTAATTTGTAATGATGGCCTCGGTAAATTTCAGTGGAACATTAAATGGTTAGAGGACTTCATTTTTCACGTTTTTCTAACCATTAACCCGTTGGTAATCACCGGTCAGATTTGTCGTGATATTGGGTAATTTAAAGGTAATTCCGACATCGCATGTATTTAACACTGAATGCCGAGTTTTATGGTTCGATAGTTTGAAAAAACAAAATTTTATCATAGAATATACGGAGAGTCATACAGACATACATACAATCACTAGATAGAACCTGGAACCATATGTATAATAGTTGAAAGCAATCTGTAATTGTACATTGACATTAACCGGTTTCTTGGCCATTGCTTAAGTCATCTATGCACGTAGTAGGTATACCTTAACCACAGGTATGGCACTTCATACAAACGGAGCAGCATATATACCTAGTACTACTACAAACGAAACAATCCGTCCGTGTACACGTCAAATGTGTGAGTTGAACAATCAGGGTCGTCACCACAGAATTTGTTGCTTTGCTTACCTGTTTTATCACTCGGAAGTCTATAAAATTTTGGTTATTTATTGTTTTCCGTGGATAAACAATGATAATGTGCGCAGTTTCTCACCATTATAATTCAATAATCCTAAGTGACTCGCGTAATGCCAACGTGCGACTATCAATAACCCTGTTTTACTGCCACTTACACCTCACAATAACGGGGGAAGGGTTGCGGGGACACCAGATTGCGGGGGACGGCGCGAGTTTCCGTTCTGTATGTAATACTATTATTAATTCTGTGCCTTAACTACAAAAACCTTTATTCCAGAAACCATACTAAACTTCAAAATCAAAATAAGAATCTGATTTTTAATCTTTTTCATGTGTAAGTGGCCAACACTGTTTTCAGATTTTTCCAGCTACCTAAATAAGCATCTGACATAGCTTGACGACTGTCATACACGACAACCGACCGAGACGGGCTTTATGTGTCTTGCAAAAAACGGAGCTCGATAAATTTTCATTCCTCCGGTCTGTTAATGATTCCTGTATTGTACTGATCCTATATTGCACTGATCTCATAATGAACAAAAATCAAAATCCCTTTTTTCCAAAATGAAGATTAATCATTGTAACCAACTCAGCAGATCGTCCGTTTTGGAAATCCTTATGGGGGAGGCCTATGTTCAGCAGTGAACTTCGTGAGGCTGATTATTGATGATGATGATATAACCAAATAACTGCAAAAAATATGATAATTATACAATTCTATGCGTAATTACGCATAGAATTGTATTATTATCATATTTTCCTACTGAAATATTTATGATGAATACTTATCATATATTTTATAAAATACAAAATGTAGTCTTCTATTGAAATAACTTTCCGAGAATTTATATCAATAACTTTAAAAACTTTATATTATAAAGTTATTTTCTTTAATATAGGTAACTAAAAACATCATCATCATAATTTCAGCCGCATAACGTCCACAGCTGGACATAGGCCTCACCCTAAGATTTCCAAATGACTGATCAAGAGCGGCCTGCATCCATTAAAATAATCTTAGCTATTAATTTACCAACCTTATTATAAACAGACATAATAAACGTTCTTTTTAAAGATTGTTTATACTAATAAAGTTAATTAATACCCTCAATATTTACCGTCTGCCTGCTGTAATTGGATTAATATTACCATTTAAAAATAGATACCTTTAATAATTACCCGAAAACATAACAACCGATTCAAATTCGGTAAATAATCATAAGTTTTTACTGTAAATAGGCCGCCAATTAAATACTTGACACAAATACCAAACGAACTAAAAACGTTTCAAACCAAAATTTCCACAAACTAAAACTTCCATAATCGAGTTCACGACCAATTAAAGTTGTTCAATGCTTGATGATGTAAAACTACGATAATAATTAATGCGATAACTAGGGAAATATCACAATTTCAGAATTTCAGCTTCGCCACAGGTGCGCGGCGCCGCGAAACGAACGAAAACCAACCGTTCGGTTCGTATCGCCAGTCCGTCGCCACTCGCCAGTACAAATATCGACACCGCAAAAGGAGGACGTGTCTCGCTCACGGATACCGAATACGAGAATGACTCGAGAATTATTCGATACAGTGAATTTACGATGATTTGACGTAGTGAAGTGCAGTAAATTTTTTTGTTTTATTTTTTCAGACAGTGATATCTTATCGATTGTGTTGAGAACAAATTGACAAAGATAAGATTGTTTAGTGTTAAGATTAGTGGATATACGGTATAGTGATAAATAGTATATGAACGAAATTTTAGTTTTGGATCCAGTTGACTTCGTTCAACTAAAATGTAAGTTTACTATTTTCTTAGTATAAACTTACTTTTCTTATTTTCAGGTTGCAGGTTGACGATTTATTTGCTATTTAGTAATTTATTTTATTGTGTTTCTTTTTCAGATATTTGAACAGGTGTTCGTTTTTCGGCTGTATATTTTAATACTCAGTGTATGTGTATTGCTTTGGCTCATTAATTTGATACAAAAAAGCGATAATGACCAAGAATATAACATATTGATAACTAAAAAAAGAAATTAGTCATAATGGTGTGGGCGACTTTAATTTAATTTTACAAAAACAACATTATTTTACTTTAAAGAGCGAAATAATTCAAAATAATGATTTTTGTTGATTAAAATATAATTTATCACAAATATTTGATGAATTTTATCAACAGCACCAAACTTTTATCATACAGATAAGAAAATTATTAAATTCCTACTGTTCGTATACTGACAATATACCAATAATAATAAAACGCAATTTTATTATTTTGGCAACGAAACTTATTGGTTATTGAAATTTGTTTCTTTCTTGATCTTATGTCTCACCCATAGACCTAGAATTTTTTTAATGCGATATTTATGGTCTCTCACTGGGAAAGGTTTATTTTCACAGCTCGTTATACTTAAACTACTTTTTACATTAATATTTCTATTATAAGTGTACTTATATAAATAAATTTAAAATCCACAGCAGTTTTCTATACATTCAACATGAACAAGTTTTGACATTAGACGTACCTAGTAACTTATGTAAACTTCATTGATACGTTCCCAACTTGAATACGTTGTGCCCGAATAGAATCCAATTTATAATATATACAATAGTCAATAGAATCAATACAAAAAAAGATTTTGTAGGATTCATGCACTATAAATGTTACCGAAGCCGTATTTATTACCCAAATCTTTTAAATAAATATAATCTGTAACAGCTCGAACATAGACGACTCATCATTTCAATTTGTATGAAATGATTGTGCTTTATGGAATTTATTCGTAGCAAGTGGAGGTCCATAGTCTCTGCCTACCCCTGCGGGAAACAGGCGTGATATTATGTATGTATGTATGTTATGGAATTTGTAACAACAGAGACGACTATATCCGTACGCCGTGTGGTTTCCGGCAGAGAAGAATAGAACCACTCCAAGTCCTCCCGTGGATGTCGTAGAAGGCGACTTAGGAATACAAGCTAAACAAGCTTATAAACATCAATGAGACCTCTACAACCCGTCTGGCCAGCGAGGAGAGTGTAGGCCAAATCTTGTGGATGCTTGGGCCAAGTTTGGCTCTAGTCGCACAGTGAGGGTCGTGCTCTTGCAGAGGAGACAAAGACCTGATGATGATGATATGACTGTATTAAATAATCAACTTTGCTATAAAGTTCCCAGTAGAGTAAATTTCCGTCAACCATGTAGACTGTTTCATATGGTTGCCCCATGGTTTGCCGTACTAACGCTGGTAGAAGATTTACACCGATTGATTGATACATATAACAATTTATTTAATGATGCTGACACTTTGGCCACACGCTTTAGCGCGCTTAAATCGGCTATATTAAATAACCGGCCAAGTGCGAATCGGATTCGCGCACTAAGGGTTCCGTACCATTATCTATAATAAAAAAAACGGGTTTGTTGTATGGGAGCGCTCCTTAAATATTTATTGTATTTTGTTTTTTTTTTGTTAGAATTTGTTGTTATAGCGGCAACAGAAATACATGATTTGTGAAAATTTCAACTTTCTAGCTATCGCGGTTCTTGAGATACAGCCTGGTGACAGACAAACGGACAGACGGACGGACAGCGAAGTCTTAGTCCCGATTTTACCGTTTGGGTACGAAACCCTAAAAAAATTAATACATACCTATGTGTCCATTGACTTGATTGATGAATAGTAGTTTTTTGTTGACCGATTTTTACTATAAACTCAAATAGCTACTATGTAAAATGTATTTCTTCTAGAAAATCTGTAGAAATAGTGTCTTATCTTGACAGTAGATCAGAAAAGTGACATAACGCGTAATGGTAAATGTAGAGTGTTATGTTATGTACCGGATTAGGCGTATTTTGTACCGATCTATCATAGATAATATCTGCCTACTTAACATTTGGAGAATTCAAAACACGTTTTTTTCTCTTGATAGATTAATTAAAGAAAAACTATTCATACAATTTACATAAGTATATTGTTCAATCAAATGTAAACTTTAATATAAAATTTACTAAGTACGTTTGTAATATCACCACTCCAGTAAGTTTGTTCCCCGTTTATATTTGTTTATAGTTAGTTTGTTTAGTAATAATTTATAGTTTTGAAAAAAAAAGCAACAATAATAAATAAAACGTGCAAGTAAGGTTATTATGGATATTAAAAAAAAAACACTTTTATAATAAATACCTATGTATTTAAAATTTATTATTTCATTTTATCAAATTCTTATTCCAACGTACGCCAAACAAATAATTTAATTTTCGTTTTTAATTGTTTTTAAAATCCCAATTGCCTTTTTATTGCTCATTTTGTATAACAGATTAAGAGGCATTCCAAATTTGATTGACTGTCTCGCTCGCACAATCAAACATTTTGGAATATGAAAAAAAAATGATTTTAGAGTTTCACGGTCACAATTAGCTTGTCAACTAAGAAATATGAAAGTGTTAAAAGTGCCTTAAATCGAAAATATAGACAATTTTAAGAAAGTAATTTGATTATAAAAATTCTACGTTTTATCAGGATTTTTTTATATAATTTTAAACAAAACACCGGAAGTGACGACACACTGCAATCGAAGTTTAAATTTAGCGCTAATAAAACAATGACATCTGTCAACTGTCAATGTCTACTGTTTAAATTACCGTCTGTATGTTGGTTGTTGTCAAATTGTTGTGTTGGTAGATGACAGTGACAGTGACATATAACACAGGGGTGCCATTTTTGAAACGTGGAGTCACTAAACGAACGGTTTTTGTATGGAAAAAACCAGTAATTTAGGTGACATCGCGTTTCAAAAATGGCACTTCAGTACAGTACTGAAAGTGGAAATTGCCAACTTTACTCAAAAAATCTTCATCGTGACATCACTTCCTCAAATAAGCTTGACCTTGCTTGAAAATAAAGGTCAATGGGTTTTTTGCAAATATCTAAATAGGTAAGACCTTATTTTAAAATCTGATTTGAGAAATCTTCTCCTAGAGGCTATTCCTCGAAAAGGATTGCGAATCAGATCTTTTTGAAAATTACTTGACAAGCCAATTATTGTTATTAGTATTACGGGACTTAACGCGATTAATATAGTTTTAGCCAGATATTTCGACGACCTTTATGCCGTCATGATTACTCGCGATACGTTATTAAGTCCTGTTATATAGGGTTAAATTGATTTTGGAAAATGGAACACTTGATGCAGAACTATAATGGTTCAGTTAAACCATTAGAAGTATAAAAATGATGCTTTAGCGAAAGTAGTTCAGCCTGATGAGCAATTTCCGGAGACATAAAGTCCATGTGGACGATGTCGCGGGCTTCGGCTAGTATCCCATAAAGAAGGTGAGTACTTACCTGAATTTTAGCTGTAATTTTCCTTTCTTTCCATACCTACATACCAAACTAGTAGGTATACTTTATGATATACAGTTAATGACGCGAATACGAAAAATCCTAACATAAACACAGTACGTCACGTACTGTCTGAACACATGACGGGCATTTTTGCACGTATTTGTTAAAGATTTTAGTCAATTCTACCGCCATCTACGTCACACGTACAGTACATCGAATCAAGATTATTCGCCAGGCAAATTAAAAATTAGAAAACCCCCACTTTCAAGGACGCTGGTGATGAGTAGCGGATATTTGATATCCGTAGCGCTATCTATTATTTTCTAAGAAAAAAAAACCCGACTTTCGAAAGACCACAATAATTTAAAACAGCTATATCGATTTTTATCAAACATAGCTAAGAACTACCGCTAGGTATCTTGCTTTTACGTAATAAAAACCGTATCGAAATCGGTCCGTTTGTTCGAGAGCTACGATACCACAGACAGACTAATAGCTGAGGGCCTGATGATTAAAATGACCAAAAGATGAAGATCCAAATACCTGAGGGCCAATTAACAAGGATTTTTCTGTCGCTTTTAAATAGTTTGGAAACTTTTCCATAAAAACTAAAGTGATCAGCTAAGTGTTAAAGTAGTTCAGTATCATGTCTTGAAAAGTCAATTAATGATAAATATAGATTATGCCTTGTCTTATTGATAGAAACTTCGATCAATTATTACATAAGTAATATAAAAAGAAAACATTTATAGCTTTAAGCTAATAAACACAACAAATCTTTAAGTCTTATAAAAATACTAAATAATACAAAACGATGATATGAATTGAACTCAAAAAATCGTGATACTATAAAATTATTTCGATACTAAAATGGAAACAATATTAATTGTTATTCAATTACAAAAAATAAATTTAACGTTTATAACGGAACAACACGTAAAATTTTTCTTATTTTTTTTATATCTTTTTGAATTTTAGGCAATATATTTTATGTTTAAAAAACAAAATGGGCAAAAATGCGAATCATGTTAACAGGCGATGCGGCTAGCAACCCATCACTGTATTGATTGCTTTTCCATCTTCTCGCCCACCATGACTCTAAAAGTGGCTTTTGGGTCTTGCGGCCCTGGGTTCTGCATAGAGCCGCATGACCCAAAATGCTCTGTCTGCCCCATTAGGGATAAAGACGTGATAGTATGTATGTATGTATGTTTAAAAAACAAAATAGCTATGCATACCAACGCAAGAGGGTAAAATGTAGAATAATAACTTTATGATATCTAGTACCTACATTTTATGCAAATAAATAAATATATAGGGACAAATTACACTGATTGAGCTAGCCCCAAAGTAAGTTTGAGACTTCAAATTGATCGATTGATTGTTGTTTTCTAGTTACTTGTAGATTTACACACGACTGTATCTCGGAGACCTGTATATTATGTTAAGTGATGCGCATAGTACCATCTCTTTCTATTTATATATGACTAGGCAGACTCAACGAATAATAGATATATCACGTTTTCTATCATTCTATCATATCATACAAGTTCTGTATTTTTTTATCAAATAAGTCAACAAGATGGATAGCTGTCGCCTCATACTGGTTAGGCCCCTCGCCCACCGCGACTTTTTGTCGCGATGCAGTCGCGCGATTACGAAACGCGCGACTGCATCACTACTAACGCGCGTTAGTCAGTCGCATTTGCAGCGCGATACAGTAGTGATGCTAACGCGCTACAGTATCGCGACTGCATCGATACAAACGCGCGACTGTCGCGCGACCGTTTCCTTATTAAATGGATGCGTCCAATTGACGTTGCTTCCGTTGCCCACGCTTCGGCTGTCTACTCTTCGTCTGCTTACGTAAAAGCAGCACCAAAGATAACGTGACTGTTGCCTCAACGGAGTCCATCTTGCAAATGTGACGATGACGCATTTTTCTGTCGCGCGTTTGCATCGCGACAGAAGCGCGACAGTATCGCGTTGGTATCGCGACTGCATCATGTTTAGGTGGGCGAGGGTACACAGCTAGCGACTGCATCGCGACTGCATCGATGCAAATACGCGACAGTATCGCGTTTGCATCGCGACAAAAAGTCGCGGTGGGCGAGGGGCCTTAAAGATTATTTGAAAGATATTATGCTGAATTAGGTTAAGATGTACATATAAATCAATGAATATAATTGACTGAATTAATCTGAAAAATAGTTTCAGTATATTTTGTTAGTCGTTTTATAAGGTGTAACAAAATATACTTAAACTTTTTAAGGGGGAAATCTGTCCGTGATACTGAACAACTTTCCCCAAGAAACATATGTCGAAATAAAAAACTTATTTTTTGGATTTCCATACATAATCGAATCAGCTGAGCGGTCAAATTTAATTTTATGGGAGGCAAAAAAACACTTTTTTATTTGGATACGTATTCCTTGGGGAAAGTTGTTCAGTATCATGGACTGAATTCACCCTTAAAATATAGTCTACGGTAACTGAGTATTTATTATACTGTGATTATATTATAAGTTAGAAGTGACTCCACTAACGAAAGACTTAGTTGGATGTAAAATGGTTAAAAAAATATTTTCGAAAATCAGCATTCAATAGACAAATCACCACCACAATTATATACAATATTTATTTATTTCTTTATTTACAATCCTATGAGCATTATATTTATTGTTTGTATGTCATAAACTCATAAGTCATAACTAAGTACGTAACAACTAATAATAATTGACTTTAATAGACTGACGAATTTAACAGTGATCGAACGTAACATTGACATTATAATTAGTTATTGATGTGTTAAAAATGCCAATTCAAGACATCAATGATTCAAATCCTGTTGAGAGGAATCTTGTTTACATTAAAATTATGTTTATGTATTTGTACCTACTTGTGCGCGTTCATTTGCAAAATAAGATTTTATTTAAAATTAAAAAAAAGGCAAAAATATTTAACGGCATAATACATCTTCATGTTTCATATACTTAGTTTGTTTTCTTTTTTGGTTGGAAAGCGCTGGATGTAAGCCGCTCTTGATCGGTCATTTTGGAAATCTTTGGGAGAGGCCTAAGTTCAGTAGTAGACGTTATGTGGGTGAAATGATAATGATGATGATGTGGTATCTCCGTAATATTTACATGTTGATTACATACAATAATAAAATTTTACAAAATGATGATAAACGTTTATGAAAGTAATACCCGAGCACGGGAAAATTCTTACTGGAAAATATGAATTATCCAATTATGTAATGCAATATTGGCAGCCATTTTTTAATTCACGTGATATGAACCCACTCGATATCGAAACAAAAAAATTGTTTCTTTTCTTTTTATGTTAATTTATTAAATACATTGTTTGCATACAAATTGTAGCCTATGTCACCCAGACAATAATGACGAATCAACTAACATATCATTTGTGATATGTCTTAAATCATTAGGTACCCTTCCTCTTAGCTTTGCCGTAGTCGGGTAAAATAAATGTACGCGTATGTTTTCTAATTTAAAAGTATATTTTAGAATTTTTTATTGTAAGACTATCCTTGAAAAGTACATCATGATTCGAATTCTTATGCCAAATTAAATAAAGACGCGCCGATTTGTGAGAAACAGCTGTGATTTCGTAGTTAGGCCCGCAGTAGAATTTGTTGACTGACTTTATTAAAAAAAGAAAATACTCTTCTTTATTGTATAAATCTAAATTAAGATGTCTTATTATTTTGTCTTCACAATGGTGTATAGTAAAATTTCTTAAACTCTATAACTAATTTTGTTTCCATCATATTAATATCAACACTATATTTTTTCCACAAAACCCAAACAACAAAAAAACGGTTCATTTATACATAACTAGCTTTACCTGCGACTTCGTCCGCGTATCTACAAATATCTTCCTTGGTATTTACGTTAATGTTCCTTTCATTTGCTAGAGCGAAAAGCGACGGAACATTTCGGCATCGAATGGCATCCCAATTCATCCTTCTAGGGGTTGAATTTTGAAAAATCCTGAAACACGCTTACTTATTTACAGCCTGAAGTACTCCTGCGAAGTTTCAAATAAAATGGTCTAACTAATCTTGCTTCTCCATGCAAACTTTGGACCCCTGTTTTACCCCCTTAGGGTGAGTTTTGAAAAATCCTTTCTTAGTGCACCCCAGACCTATGTGCCAAATTTGAGTCTCTACATCCAGCGGTTTGGTCTGTTCCTTAGAATTAAAACAACAAACAGAAAGATTTAATACAAATATCTATTTTAGTTCCATATTAAATAAATAGAATTTTTAACCGACTTCTAAAAAGGAGGAGATTATAAATCGTTGTAATCTTTTTTTAATGTATGTTCACCGATTATTATGAAGATCCCTGGACCGATTTGAAAAATTCTTTCTTTTTTAAGATTATACCTTGTCAGGCGGTCACATAGAAATATTATTTAAAATTGTTTGTTTAGTTTGGGGGTAAAAACGGTTTTAGTTCGAATAACTGTAAAGTTATCAACAGAGAAGATCTAACTTCTTGAATTGACGATAAGTAGGTAAGTAATACTTATTAGTATTTATTGAACGTACGTCAACATAAAGTTTTTACGTCTATATTTAGAT
Organism: Acrobasis consociella; assembly: GCA_963555685.1. NCBI lineage: Eukaryota > Metazoa > Arthropoda > Insecta > Lepidoptera > Pyralidae > Acrobasis > Acrobasis consociella. The sequence goes on from OY743127.1 coordinate 9,276,272, forward strand.
TTAATTTTGGTAGGCAGGTAGTAATTATTATTCTTAAATCTTTTAGTCTGTCTACGTGGTTTACGAGTACTATTATAGTAGATAACTTGTTTATTACACAATGACACCTACAAGAGGAAAGTATTTGTTTTCTGTCTTAACTAGCTGTACCCGCGGGCTTCGCTCCCCGTGAGAATTTCGGGGTAAAGAGTACCCTATGTCCTTCCTCGAGTCTCAAACTATATAGATACCAAATTTCATCCAAATAGGTTCAGTAATTTAAGCGTGAAGAGGTAACAAACAAACAGATAAACAAATATACAAAATCACTTTCGCATTTATAATATTAGTAGGATTTAGTTAAAGATATAGTTTTATGTAGCGTTGAATATAAATTCCTTGCCTATAATAATAAAATATAAAATTCCTTCAAAAATGTATACAATAACTTGTACTTACAAGATGTTTATACTTATAAAATCCATAAATTTAAGTTTTAATTTCTATAATGAACTACTTCTAAAACCTATAAATGTCAAATTTTCGGCATTTGCATTGAAAATATTAATTAAAAATAATATTTTTAAAACTTTGGTAGGTAGGTACATAGGCTATCAGTACAAACAGAAACTTCGGCATCTAATATTTGCACTGCAATTAAGCATATCTCAAAGAATTTCAAATCAGTCCGGGTTTAGTAATAAAAAGTACAGATTTATATTAAATCTGTACCTTTTATCCGATGTTTTTGATCTCACATTTCGTTGAAACTCTTTCAATATTCCAGAATAGGTACGCCATTACCCACTAATGAAAGCAAAACCTTATTCTTATTGGGAAATTCTGTACACGATTTTTCCCTAATGACTAAATCAATTTGAATGAATTAAACTTCCTTGTTTTACTGCAGCGCTTGCTCTTTTGCGCAAAAATTGTCTTTATCAAGATATACCTACGTTTAAGAAACTAATAATACTCGAATAAGAAAAAATATTAGCTAAAAAGTATGAATTAAGTATCCAATTTAATCAAAGCTCGCCCTTTTATCTCAATTACATAATTATGTTGTAAAAAGCTCGCCATTCATTTACTGTTAGCTATGTATATAATTTTGAAATGTTCCATTTGAGACCTTTCATTAGGCAGATATCGACATAGAAAGAAAAAAAAATTGGCTTTCCCTTTTTTGTATGTAATATTCGTCATACTTACAAATTTATTGCATACAAATTATAGTCTATGTCACCCGGATTATAATGAAAAATCGATTACCAACTCATTTGTGAAAAAAGGATAAGCAGTTTGGATGTTACTGTGGAACAAACATAAATACATACATATATACACACATATACCGCTAAAATTATCCTCTCCGTTTGGCTTTGCCGTTCAAGTAAAATGAGATATTTTTTGGTGCTAAAGTTTGAGTATAATTACCCACAAACGTTGGCAATTTTGGTAAAATCAACAAATAAAATAACTACATATTTTATTGATTTTACCAAAATTTCCAGTTTCGGTGCCGATACACATAAGTAAATAACGATATTTACTGATGAGTATCAATAAATATAATAACTCAGATCACATAAATTTGCTTTGATCATTTATTTTGCGCTAATTATACTACAAACATTGTCATTTCTAATAAATATCTGAAGTATCACTACCCTCCTTGTGCCTAACCTTTTCCCATTTTATTTAGGGATGGCGTAGTATGTCTTATCCCTCCATATTTCTCTTTTCCCCGTCATTCCTTCGTCGACCCCAACTATACTCATATCATGCTAAATGCACTCCATCCATCGTTTCTTTGGTCTTCCTCTTCCTTTATGTAGTATTTATTCCTGAAGTATCACTACATGATGGTACTTATTACTTGAATATTTTGAGGTCTCGTGCGGCCCCCATTTGAAATAAATTAATCAAAGGAAAAGGAGATATCATTTAAGAAATTTCTAGATAACCCTTCAAACTATTTTATGAAGCTTTTCTTCGCACATTTGCCAAGAGTGGCTGTTTTTCTCAAATGTGCGAAGAGGAACTTTACGTCCTCACTTTAAACTGTAAAAAGTGTTCATAATTCAACTAACCAGGCTGGTGACAGACAGACGGATGGAAGGACAGCGTAGACTCATAAATAGGGCCCCATTTTTACCCTCTGCTAAGAAAACCTAAAATGTAGGTCTTACCCAGCAAATTACTTTTTTTCAGTGGTAAAGTAGCCGTAAATCGTCAGATCCTATCTGGGAAGCTGTAAATGTTGTATTTTATTTATACTACACCTTTATCTTGCAACCCACATTCTCTACGTATCCCTTAAGTTGACTGGCAGACAACGCGGCTTTAAGCGTTAAGCTCGCATATTGTTCAACCTCTAAAAATACCATTTGTTTGAAATGGACAATAAAAGGTTATATATAAATAAAATTAAACATATTATGCCTGCTTTATGTTTTACTTTGCCACTTTTTAGCGAGGCTTAATGGACTAATATTATTACATAAGTTTGGCTCTAGTAGTACAGAGAGGGTTATGCTCTTGTTTTGGAGACAAAAAGACCTGATAATGATGATGATGAAGTGTGGACCAATATGAGGTCATTCTTACACTCACGTCACATATCTTCTCCATTACTCTAAACAACCACGAAATTGGCGGAGTGTGCGTACAGTTTGGGTGATGATAAAGAAAAACGCAATAGCTTCTTGTTGACCTGGGCAACTAATTCAGCTAAGATACTTTTTTATTTACTTGATAGTGTCTAAGGCATATATAAAAAAAGGTAAGTATATCCTAATTCGGTTTGGTAGTTCAGAGAGAATAATTCACCTGCAGTGGAGACAAAAAGACCTGATGATGATATTCCTCATTGTGTTAATTTTCAATCTGTCGATTAAAACAATACGCCTATCTACGTAACATCCATTGAAAGGCCAAAAAAGTTGTAAAAACAACGATGCACAGTAGAATTTTGTGTACTCCAAAACTACTTGCAGAATGATACTCGTCCAAGCTTCCCCATTGGCCTCAACGAGCAGAGGAAGACGCAATTGCTGTTAAGATGTCGAGAATTGAATGATTACGGTGTTGCCGCTATGACGCCGCGTTTTCATCAATTCCCCACGTTTGTACGGCAGTGTTACATAACGTCACATGTTACGATGTGGAGATCATAACAGTTTGGGTTTGAGTTAGTGAGACATCTATGGATATATTGTGCTCTATTTGTTGTGGTACTGTCAAGTTTTTATCAAGACTTTATGTTTTTACTGTAAGTGTGTTACGTAGAACGTCACATTTTACGATGTGGAGATCATAACAGTTTGGGTTTGAGTTAGTGAGACATCTATGGATATATTGTGCTCTATTTGTTGTGGTACTGTCAAGTTTTTATCAAGACTTCATGTTTTACTGTGTGTTACATGAACGTCACATGTTACGATGTGTAGATCTTAACAATTTGGGTTTGAGTTAGTGAGACATCTATGGATATATTGTGCTCTATTTGTTGTGGTACTGTCAAGTTTTTATCAAGACTTCATGTTTTACTGTGTGTTACATTAACGTCACATGTTACGATGTGTAGATCATAACAGTTTGGGTTTGAGTTAGTGAGTCATCTATGAATATATTTTGCTTCATTTGTTTGTTACTGTCAAGTTTTAACAAGACTGTTTTTACTGTAAGAGTGTTACATAACTTCGCATATTACGATGTGGAGATCATAACAGTTTGGGTTTGAGTTAGTGAGACATCTATGGATATATGTATTGTGCTCTATTTGTTGTGGTACTGTCAAGTTTTTATCAAGACTTTATGTTTTACTGTAAGTGTGTTACGTAGAACGTCACATTTTACGATGTGCAGATCATAACAGTTTGGGTTTGAGTTAGTGAGACATCTATGGATATATTGTGCTCTATTTGTTGTGGTACTGTCAAGTTTTTATCAAGACTTCATGTTTTACTTTGTGTTACATTAACGTCACATGTTACGATGTGTAGATCATAACAGTTTGGGTTTGACTTAGTGAGTCATCTATGAATATATTTTGCTTCATTTGTTTGTTACTGTCAAGTTTTAACAAGACTGTTTTTGCTGTAAGAGTGTTACATAACTTCGCATATTACGATGTGCAGATCTTAACAATTTGGGTTTGAGTTAGTGAGACATCTATGGATATATTTTGCTCTATTTGTTTGTAACTGTCAAGTTTTTATCAAGACTTCATGTTTTACTGTGTGTTACATTAACGTCACATTTTACGATGTGGAGATCACAACATAGTGTAAGTTTGAATTAGAAAAACATCTAAGAATATATTTTGCATTCATTGTTGAGGACACTCCGTGTGTTAGGTTTTTATCAAGTCTCCAAGTTTTTTCTGTACGAGTGTAACATATATTTCACATTTACATGTAACGATGTGGAAATCACAACATAGTGTAAAATTTAATTAGGAGATCATCAATGAATATATTTTGCTTTATTAATATTGGACACTGAAAAGTTAGTACTAAACTGTGTATCTTTTGATATATCAAAAGATTTTATTTTTGAACTAAGAAATGTTGACAAATATAACAAGATATTGGCCACACGTGTGAGAACTCCATCTGTCCCAGTTCAGTAAAAGTGTGTTGCCAAATGAAATAAGCATAGTAGAGGTCGTAGAGCAAGAGACTAAATAGAAGAAGAGAATAAATTTATTTTTTATACAATAGAACTGAATGAACTTAGGTATACAAGAAATTACAAGTGCTTGGACGTTATTAGTATCAAAACGGAAAGGGAAAATATCTAGGTCTATGGTATACTTACCCCCGTTCCCCTATGCGCGATCTTACGACTTTCTCATTTTTTTTGCCAGGGTTCGGTATCCGTTCCAGGTGGGACAATAGCTTTTTAATTTCAATAGGTCATAGGAGCAATGTGAATACTTAACAACAAATTTAATTATAGTTTTGACCTTTAAACTCTCAAAAGAGTTTAAGTTAAAATTAGCCACTTAAGTGTCGAATAATTAAATTACATTAGTGTTTGACGCGAAATACTGAATGGTATTACGAAGTTAACTTTCATTATTCATGAGGTTCTAATTAATGGCGCAAATGTAATAAATTTGCGCTTGAATATTTCTTTTTGTTTATGAAAATAGTTAATACTGAGGTTTAAGTAGCCTGTGTGTTGATTCAGGGGCATATCAAATTTTATTAAATTTAATCCAGCCGTGTGCACGTGAAGAAGTAACAAACATTCACACACACACACACACACACACACACACACACACACACACACACGCACTCACACACACACTCACAAACTTTCGCCTTTATAAGTGTAATTGTTACATGTTTTATTAAAACTTTTTTATGTATTTTTTTTAATTTGTTTAAAATGCTGATTTCGACATTTTCGTTTTCTGAAAGTAGTTTAAAGATTTCCTTATAAATATAATCATTAAAAAAATTAAATTAAATCAAAAATACCTACGTCAAATAGGAACACCAAATTTATAATAATTATAAAAGAAATCTGTCAAGTTGTACTGACCTTGTCGTCTTTAAATTAATTTAATCACTAATTGTTATGTAAAGGTATGAAAATGTATGCAGAAAGCAAGTTTAGTGTCAAGGAACAGATTTCGTAGACAAGTTGTGTTTGCCACATTTTTCATGTACTTAAGTAATTTTATGTTTTAACTCTTTTTTTTGTGTGTGAGTGACCAACATATGAGCAGACTACCTACACAGTTTTAAAAAGAATGGCAGATCACGTCTAGGGACCGCGATAAATGGAAACAGGCTTTTGCCCAACGATGGGACCTATTGTACATGCTTAAAAATGTGGCCCACCACTGCAGTCCTCGCATGTCACCGTTGATAAAATAAGATAAAGTTTATATCGCGCGACGGCATACTGCCATGCCGCTAGTTGTTGTCACCTACTGAGATAGCGATAAACGATGGCGTTTGAACGCTGTTGCCAGCCCATGCTACGGGGGCTGGTATCATGTGTGGATTGCGATATCAATATATAATATTTTTTCAAAACTAAAAGCACCAATCTATTCAATCAATTTTGAGAATTTTTTTATGGAATCACCTGAAAAGCGTGCCCTTTGAAACAAAGAATTTTTCAAATTGATCCAGGCGTCTGTATATGTTCCCCGATGTTCTGTATATGTGTATGTTCCCCGACTACTTAAAGTCGGGGAACATACACAAAAAAGTATATAGGTACATTCGAATTGACAATCCACTCCTTTTTTTAAGTCACGCATAATTTAATTTACATGTATTGTAATGAAATTGAATAAATAAATAAAAACACTCAGCAACAATTTATGTTACGCATCAAACGATATCAGCGGGTATTTACGTAGATAGCTTGATAAGAAGATGTCACTGTCAAGTGTTCGATAAGGCACTGATTTCTGCTTCTGAACAAGACAGTTTTGACATCGAGGGCTTCTATTGCCAATATTTCTATGAAATTGTTAGGGTTATTCCATTTTAATTATTTGATCCATCAAGACATCAGTTTAATAGCCATGTCATGGTCTACGTATACATATCCTATTCCATCCATCTTTTCTTGCCCTTGACTTCATTATAGTAATATATTTTGGTTTATTTTTCTATAAATCATAGCGGTTTCTTTTAGTTTGGTAAGCTCCCAGAGCAGTGTTGTGTCTATTTCTATGATAAATGTTATTTTAAAATGAATTATTTGGATATCTATATATATATTATCCGCATAAAAATATTGTTCTTGCCTTAGACTTTTTTATATAAGTACTTAAAGTTAAGTGGGCAAACTGAAATATACAACTTAGAAGGGACATACCCGTTATAAATCAATCACGGACTATACTAGATCACAAAAGCATAATATAATTAAAATAATAGTAAAAAAAACGACATTCCCGTACAAATTGCCCGGGCAGCTGCACATTTTAGTATGAAAATGCCATTTTTGTTTGTTTGTTTACTGTTATTTTAATTATAAGATACTATAGTGATCTAGTATAGCCCGTGATTCGATTTATAACAGATATTTCCCTTCCACATTGTATAAAAATACATCCCACCCCCACCTAATAGTGAGTGGGTGTCATAGTATCTATTTGTAGTGTATTGACGCCTTCCACATCAGGACCACCTGCGTTTTACCAACTTTGAAGAAACGTTTCAAAAATTTCTGAACAACCTCTTTTTGTAGTGTTAAAGATTGCTCCTTTGGCTAAAGATTTAGTTTTCAGATTATCTGATTTACCATAAGGTAAGGATCATATGATTCCAATGGAAAAACCCATTTTTGTTGTTGTTATTGTAGCCTTTGATATAAGAGGCTTTGGCGTTTTCCTATTATTTATATCTAACTATACTGAGTACCTGTATCTATCTATAATATCTAATAGATAATAATCTACCTACTAAAAAAATATTATCTACTTGTATTTATGTTACATACTGTGTAGTTAATCTGTATATATAATAAAACAGTAAAAAAATATTTTTCCATTTGTTTATATTATGTTTGTATACGCTTATCTCCAGAAATACTAAACGGATACAAATGAAACTTTTTTTTTATAGCTGTGAAGCCGGGGAAACATATAGGGTTTAATTGATTTTGGAAACCTGGTGCAGAACCATAATGGTCCAGCTAAACTATAAAAAATATCAAAATGACGCCTTAGCAAAGTTGTTCAGCCTAATGACCATTTTACGAAGTCAAAGTCCACGCAAATGAAGTCGCGGGCTTCGGCTAGTTTTTAATATTTATTATGCGATTAACAAAAAATAAAATAAAAATGCTTTTCTCTTCTAAAAAAATTCTACAACTTTCCTTATATTGAATTCGCCAACACCGATCCCTTGTGTACACTGAAGTGTTAGTAGCTTCCGTCTCCGGGTCACACGTTCGATTTCCTGTGCTAATATTTGTATAGAACTATTGTTTGTTATCTTACGTCATAACAGAAAAATCTTTATCCAGTGTGTTAATACTAATAGTGTTGTTAAGTTAAGTAATTCTCTATTGTACACCAAAAAAATACAATTATTAAAATATACACAGAAAAAAAAAACGCGATTTCTTCCAGACAACCGATGGATGGAGAGAACATAGTGAAATGTTAGCAGACGGAGTGTACATAACTAAAACAAAAAATTCAAATAACAGCAAGTATGTACATATATATATGCATAATATTATTTTTTTAAGCTGCCTTAAGGCGTCTAATGTAGCTTAATGACTGCCATCTAGTGACAACTGTCAACAGTCATTATTAGGTACGCCCTAATGAAGTAGTATGTCTGTAAATATGTGTGCTTGACTTTGTCGGTTTCTTCTTCTTCATTTAAGTCAGTTATGTTGGTTTCACTGTATAGAAAGAAATGAACTGAATGATACAGGCTCTGCTTAGTTCAGGCACACCAGTCTCTCACAATCTTATTTTTAAGGTGAAATGGCGCCCTAATTTAAAATAAATTGTTTAAAAATAAATATGGTGTTAATTAAAAATTATACTTCCAACAATCTGAAGAAAGACCTTTAAATTATTATAAGAATAACCTTTGAAAGTATTATTTATAATCCATCTAGTTTTAAAATAAGTTTTCGCCAAAAGGATGGCTTTTGGTAAAAACTCGTTAAAAAACTAGATAGACTAACTTAATTACTTTCAAAGGTTATTCATAAAATAATTTTAAGGTCTTGCTACAGATTGTTGGCAGTCAATTTATTTACTTTTGAACAATTTATTTCAAATCAAGACGGCACTTCTTCTACCATTTTGCCTAAACCCTTGCAATCAACTTTTACAATAGTTTTTAAATAGATATAAGATTGCGTAGATAATAATAAAAAAAATGGATGTCTTTTTGAATATTTTTAATAAAAATTCTCGGCAGCGTGGTTTCCCATTACCTTCTGAAATTCACACTCTAGTAAACCTAATAGCCAAGTGTGCAGGTTTCGTCGTAATGGTTTCTTTTACCGAAATAAACTGGTGGTAGGTAGTTGAAAAATTACCGCACATTAGTACATACGAGATAAATCACGCCTAGTTAGTGAAGAACGAAGTCGTGCCTCACAGTCCAGTGCATAAATTTACTTGCTGGAAATACTTTACGCTATAGTAAAATGAGTGAGCGAAGTGTAGGGCCAATACAATTAATAAGTTCGAACAAGAGCCAAATCAGTCAAGAGGTTGCCGAGTTATGGGGATCGGGATGAACTACTAGTCTTTATGGAAATGGTTTGTAGTACATTTTCACTAAATGGGCATGTTTTATTGCGTAGCTTCCGGCCTAGAATAGCATCTCTTTCTGTTGATGTCATAAGAAGTTACTCAAGAACTAAGCATGACAATTTTGCTCGCCAGTGCATTCCCAAGGAGTGTTGGTATATGCAATTTGCCGAAAGTTTGACGTAAGGCAAGCAAGAGTTTGATTCTACAATTATTTGTCATCACACTATTACACATATATAATTAAGGCGGAAGTTTTTGTGTGTGTGCGAGGGTGTGAGTGTATGTGTGTAAGGGTGGGGGGGTGTGTGTATGTGTGTATGTTTGTTACTTCTTCAAGCGCAAATGGCTGGATAAATTTTTAAAAATTTGGTATGCAGAATGTTGACACCCTGGACACGGTAAAGATATCATACAGTAGAGCAACTCGGCGCTGTCCTTAAAAAACATACCTACGCCACGCGTGCGCTTGAGTGACTAGTTTTGTGATTGTAAGGTGAATGAAAAAGGAAGCGTGTTATGTTTTTGATTATTAGCATATTTAATAAACATAAATTGCATATTTCAATAATAGGTATATGTAAGTAGCTAAGTCCCTATTTTACGTACATTAGTAAGTAGATATGTAGCCTAGGAAACCACTACCTACTTACCTACTATTTTTTTTTATCGCGAGCATAGGTAAAATAGCTCACTCGTGGTCGTGGTTTAAGTCCGTCTTCAATTCACCTTATCACTTATTTTTTAATCCAGGTAATTTACTCAGTGGAAAAAGTGAAATACTTACCTATTAAAAAATTTATAAACAACGTACTACCTAGTAGGTAGCTTTATAAAAACTACTTTATTGACGAGTTCAAACAACTAAAAACAGCACAGTATCAAAGATAATATAATTACTAAATTGTCTGTGTTTTGCCATATTATTATCCCACAAGAAAAAGAATAATACTTATACCTTCTTAATAAGTGTTCACAAATAGCACGCTGCTTACAACAAAACACCGTTCGCCACTGCGGCGCATTCCCGACTGTTTGTATACCGAGTCACGGAACAAATGTATACTGACCTTCAAGGCGCGTAGGTATAACTTGCGTTTCGACCGTTTGTATGAAGATACAATACTGTCTTTACCGTGCCCTGGATTAACGCATAGGCTGCTTAAGGCGCGGATAACACCGTGGGGCGCAGCTAGTGTTCAATAAATCAATCTGACCAAAGTCTTTTTAAACATAATCACTATTGAAAATAATCAAAATAGCTTGAAACCCAAATGAATATAAAATTCACCAATATTTCTTATCGCACTAAGACTGAAAAATGTATATTTGCTCCTTCGATTTTTTTGTACTTTATTTTGTTTTTTGGTACAATAAAGTTATAACAAAAGATCAAACAAACAAGACTGAAAAATACAAAAAGTAATACAAAATAAATTTGCCAAATAAAGGCCAAAGCCAAATTAAAAAAGTATTACATCTGACAAGTATTCTGTAGCGGACTTAAACGCCCAGAGGGACGTAAAAAAATTTATATCTTTCCTTAGCTGAGCTGAAACTAAATCCCTTTGTACTAAAATCCGTGGAAAAGGTACCTAAAATTTCAAACTTTTTACGACTCATTTCAGGGTCTTATTTAGTTAAACGAGATTTTACTATACATAACGTAATATTTCAAGGCTTTTTCTTCAAACTCAGTAATGAATTTAAAAACAAGATTTTTATGTTATGTAGTACCCTACTTAACTACTTACTTTGTACAAAACCACAATCTTTTATATTAAAGCGAATACAGGGTAGAAGTGGCGCCCTCATTTCAAAGAATTGTTTAATTGCTAAGAGGGAGGTATAGCACGCATTCGTCCATACAAAAAGAGGAAACGTTTTTCCACTCCTAAATGTGATCTGATCCCAATGATTCTTAAGTATATTATTTACACAATAAAAGACTGAACTGATAAAATAATTTAAAGGTCAGTCTAATGCCTGAAGGTTAGCAACTTGTTAAATTATCACAGTATCGAATATTAGATAATATTTTGATATTTCTAATTAGGGCGCCTCTTCTGCGCTCTATTCTCCTTAAATACTTAATTACTCGTAAGTATCTATTTTTATTTCAATTTTATTTGTCTAAAAACACTAAACTATGTCATATATTTGAGATCGACCCTTTTATTTGATATATGACAGTTAAGTTTGCAAAACTTTATTTTATTCTTCTAATTTGTCCCCCGAAAATGACTCTGATAAAAAAATTTCAGTTACTTTCCACATCTCTTGTTTGGGTCATAGGCACCATCCTACCAAATTTCATTTGATTTGGTCTAGTAGATTCAAAGCAAATTGGCTGTGACAGACGGAAGGACAGAATGACGCAAGAGAGAATGTTCCCTATAAGGGTTCCTTTTTTCATTATTTGTTCAGAACCCTAAAAACAAAAGAATGTTTCATTGACCTGAAATCCTTACTCCAAGTTGTTACTGACAAGAAAACATGATTAATCTTGTAATAACTAATTGCTAGCTATCATTATATTGTCTTATACATCATCGTCACCTTCCTAATCGTCTAGTTCCCATTCAATCATCAATAATACATAATTGTTCATAAGTGTTACCTCAAGTAATTTCACATAATGTGTCTATTTTTTCCCAGATTTACCTAATGGCGTTCGTTTAAAATACAATCATGGGAACTGCTTAAATTATTTTCTTAGATTTTTCAACAAAAAAATATTGATCGTTGACTTCTTTGAAGGTATTTAAATCTAGATGAAACAAGTAATATGTACATGCAGTTTCAGATCCAATTAATATTATAATTTATATATAAATATAGGAATGACAATATACAAGACAAAAGACAATAACAAATAAACAGATCAATTTCACAATAAACAGTCACTTGAGAACACCATTATTTGACAAACTCCACGATGGAGAAAAATATTTTCTTTTACCTAGACATGTGAGCTTTTTGATTTTTCTAACGCTACGAACTTCTAAAGGCACGTTAAGTCATGGCTAAGCTATTATAAACAATGAATGATGTTTTGTAGAACAACTGTAATATTAGCCATACGATAAAATAAATAAAAAGACAAAATTATTGTCTACAGTGTTTTTCGAATTAAAATTATGTTGGTGACACAAACAAAAAACAAAAATCACAATTAAAACCATAGTATTATAAATAAATAGAAGGATAAATAGTAAATCTAGTCAATTCTACTGCAATTTCATATTCATTTAATTCACAAACAAAAAACAAAAAACAAAAATCACAAACAAATCCATGGTATTATGAATAAATAGAAGGATAAATAGCCTATCTAGTAAATTCTACTGCCATTGAAGTCCTTGTTCCAGCGTCATACAAACACGTATTATGAAACAGCCTTGTGGCTCTCTTCACACCTATGGCCAACATAATCATGTCACGATTTTATTTTGCATTTGAAAGTCACTTCTACATGTAATGAAGTCTTCCTAGAGACATTTTGCATGATAAACAGGCGCTAATGCGATGTATCGTGTGATACAAATGTTATTTTGTATGGTAGCTCTGTCGGGGTCATGTTGTTGTTGCAATTTAATTTACCTATATCAAGGTCTCTGATTAGGATGAGGACTGGGTAAAATTTTTTTTATTTAGCGTTTGCCGTGTGGTTTCCGGCAGAGTCGAATAGGGCCACTCCAAGTCCTCCCGTAGATGCCATAGAAGGCGATTTAGGAAATACAAGCTAAACAAAGCTTATAAACATCAATGAGACCTGTCCTACCCGTCTGGCTAGCGAGAAGAGTGTAGGCCAAACCCTCTGTACCTATACTGTGGCTAAATATGGCTCTGGTAGTACAGAGAGCTCTTGCAGTGGTCATGGTCATGCAAGTGGAGACAAAAATACCTGGTGATGGAGATGTACTATAGCTGTTAATTTTTCACAGGTCCATATATAACCGTTTAGCAGATAGAGAAGGGGGAGGGGAGACACTTGACTCTAACAAAAAACTGCACTATAAAACCAAATATTTCAGAAACGGTTCCCGAAATCGAAAAATGGTGTTTTAAACTCACAAAATATTTAAAAGACCTATTCTACAATACCCAACACGATACAACAGTATTCTAGTATTTATAGTCTCGGAGTAAAACCGCGGACGGACAGACAGACAGACAGACATGAACCCTGAACACGGAACTTTAAAAAAATGGACTTCATTGAAGCTCTCTCCCCATATAACTTTATTTTTTATTTGGGACTGTAGATTTATTTTAACATATGTTTATATTGAGATTATTATTTCCTTTCCCCCAAAAATTTGCCCATTGACACAAAACCAATACAACTATCGACAAACTTAAAGACATAATCTAGTTTCAAAACTAAAATGGCGGCCCAAGTATATCACAGATTTAAGCTGCCGTCTGGCTTGACTTAAGAACTTGTTATCTTCCGACAACATCCGGCACAAAGGCCCGGCAAAGCTGGATCAGCCTGAAATTGCTGCCCGACTGCGAGCACCGTGTACAGATTAGCGTTGCACAACTATCGATAGTTTGAGAATCGATAGTTTGAGTATCGATAGTTTGATTACCTATCGATAGTTGACCGTGAAAAACAGCCACAATATCGGTAGAACTATTGACAGTATCGATAGTATCGATCATTATCGATTGTCAATAGTTTGCAATACTATTGATGAAATGGAAAACTATCGATAGTTTCGAAACTATTAAATTTAGATACTATTGGTACTATCGATTGGAAGATTTAAGCTGCCGTCTGGCTTGACTTAAGAACTTGTTATCTTCCGACAACATCCGGCACAAAGGCCCGGCAAAGCTGGATCAGCCTAAAATTGCTGCCCGACTGCGAGCCGTGAACAGATTAGCGTTGCTTAACTATCGATAGTTTGACTATCGATAGTTGACCTTGAAAGACAGTCACAATATAGATAGTAGTTTATACAAACAGTAACTTTACTATCGATACTATTGACAGTATGAATTAAAAACCATCGATACTATCAATAGTATCGAATCTATCGATACTATCGATAATTCTATCAATAGTCCTATCGATATTGTTACTATTTTCCAAGGTCACGATAGTATCGTTATTATTACACACACACGATAGTATATTTTATACTATTGCTTGCAACACTAGTACAGATGTATAATATCTGCATTATGGAGGGAAAGACGCCGTTCAAAACGACTGTCAGACCTTGACATTTTAGGAAGTAAGTCAGAACTATTTTCTTCGCAGTTTTTTCGGGCTATTTGAGCATTTAAGGAATTCGAAGTGTTTATAAATATTGTTGAAAAGTAGGGAGAGTCGTCTAGATTTTAAATCTAAAAGACTACAAGTCCTTTTGTGAAAGATAACAATTTAAAATTGTTTTTGCGCTACCCGATTTCATATTCGGTTTCACTGAAAATCAGCTAGTCTCGAGTTTCTACATCATCATCATCATTATCATTAGGTTTTTTTAGTCTCCACTGTAGAAGCACGACCCTTTCTGTACTACAGAGCCTTACTTGGCCGGAGCAGCCAGAGGATTTGGCCTACACTCTCCTCCGAGAAGAGAAGTCCTATTGATGTTCATAAGCTTTGCTTAGCTTGTATTTCCTAAATCGCCTTCTACGACATTCACGGGAAGAGTTGGAGTGGTCCTATTCTACTCTGCCGGCAACACGGCGTTTCTACAATCAGACCTAAAATCTGTGTGAAATACTTCTATTAATTCTATAATAACTATTAGTTAATAAGATAAATTAAGGCTCGATAGTAAATAATTTATGCACCAAATACAATATTTTTTGTTCTTTCTTCCTTTCAAAATGGATGTCAAATCTGCAATGTAGCATTAAGAGTTGAACCTTGGATAGCTAAGGCTGGTAGTTACTATGAAACCTCAGCCAACTTATGGCCTACTTTTGATCGGATAATCATGGGATAATCTATTTACACTTCTAACAACTGAAAACTTTGTGAACGAGATGCGGAAATCAAAAAAGATGTAAGTACCTACCTAAATTGAATAGAATACTTAAAGGTGGTCTTCATATCGACGCGTGACGCATACCTTAAAAGATAAACTGGGATTTAAAGATAAAACAGTATCTTATTTGTCCCCACAATCTATGTACGTTATCTGCACTAAATAATTTGAAGATAAGCATACAGTTTTAATTATTTATTGATAAATGTTAATATAATTCATATAACTACCTGTAGGTAGGTAGCTACTTATATGTTTTTAAGGGTTCCCTAGTAAAAAGAATCCTTACGGTTTCGCCATCTCTGTCTGTTCGTCCGTCCGCGGTTCTCAGAGATTGTAAGTACTAGAAAGCTGTTATTTGGTGTAGAACAATATTCATGCCGAAAAGTGGTCAAAAAAAATTTTTTTGGTTACATCCCATACACGTAAATATGTATTATTATTTACAGTCCACTAGATCCCATTGTTGGGCAAAGGCCTCTTTCTAAGCTCTCCACTTATCCCTGTTTTGTCCTTTCGTGTGCCAGTCCATCAGGACTGGCACTGGCATACACGTAGAATGGGAGTCAATTTTTTCTTCTCGACTAACCTATCGATTTTAAAAATATTGTGAACACCTTTTTTGATTTAGGGATCCGTGTCTGAAAAATTTGTTTTTTTTATAGTGCAAATAGTTAAATGGTAAAGGGATACGTGAAAAAAATCTAAGCTGTAACGAAGATTAAAGTAAAAATTTAAGGGCTAAGTAGGGTTTACAAATTAAAAAGTTATAGGCGAACTTATAAAATGGAAAATTTTATACAAATAAAAAAAGACGTGTTTTTGGCATGAATTTAAAATTAGCATTCTCTACGGAACCCTACACAGCACGTGGCCCGACACGCTCTTAACCAATTATTACTAAATGTTGTCACAATCATAGATAGAAGTCCATGACAAATTATGCCAGTGAAAATTATTTGCATGTGATACATTTACAAATATAAATATTTGTGTAATCAATTCTGCTTCGATTATGCAAATGTTCATTAGGTTTTTTTTTTGGCGTACGGTTGCAAAACGATTTCCCAACATTATGATATACAACGTGGAAGGGGCATACCTGTAATAAATCGAACCACATGCTATACTAGATCGCTATTCGTATAATGGATTAAAATCGAACGAAGCCCGCGACGTTTGCGTGGACTTTATGACTCCAGAAAATGCTCATCAGGCTGAACAACTTTTGCTAAGGCGTCATTTTTGTATTTCTTATAATTTAGCTGGACTATTATTGTTCTGCATCAGCTGGTGTTTCATTTTCCAAAATCAACTATTCCCTATATGTTGACAGCTATATAACAAAAAAAAAATCATTTCAATTCGTCCATTATTTTCGGGGATTAGCGTGTAAAAACAGACAAACAAACAGACTTTTATTTTAAATCTTATAGTCTATATCTACTATGTTTTCATCGTCAAAAATATTTTTTTAAAATGTTTTCAATGTACAGACACATTTTTTACTGTTTTATTATATGTATAAATTTATCGTTTTACTTTCCGCTGTGTCATAAAAAACCAACGATGGGTCGAACAGGTGTTTCTTTTAGTAACATAACTTTGAAAACCTGTTTGTTACCGTCCATTTTTTATGTTTTATTGTAAATAAAAAACTTATTTGAATAAACTGTTTGATGTGGATTGAACACACTATAATATCTAAGCATGAAGTAAAAAAATTGACAGTATTTTTTTGTCAGTACCTCACGTTATAAAGGTTTAAGCACTTTTACAACATTAATCTCTTATTTCATTAATGTTAAGTAATTTAATTCTTAAGTCTTGATATAAAGATGGTAAACACTTATAATTACAAATTGATAAACCTGTGAATTAGAATACTATTCGCGAGTTTCTGTAGTTTGTCAGTTTCGTGCAAACTTATCATTCTGCGATAGGTCATAAAATATTAAAAGCATTTTTATATCTTTCTTCTTGCAGTTGATATTGCATAATGCATGTGGTCACAGACTAATAAAGATAAAACTTGACTCACCGATTCTACTAAAAACAAGATAAGTTCGAGGTCAAGGTTCAAAATATATTTTTATTGTGATCTATTAATACAATTTATTATTAAAACTTGTAGGTCACGTGTGGTTTGTCATTTCAAACATGCTATCGTTATGCATACAATGTATTTATATAAAAAAATGATTGTTGCTAAGCGCAAAGCTTGAGAACGGCTGAAGCGATTTGGCGGATTTACCTGTGTAGATAGGACCTGTGTTTGATGAAGTCTGAGGAAGAAAAAACGGGAACTGGAACGAACTGGAGCGCATTTAAAATTCCGCATAACGTCACGGCTAGGTACAATTTTTACTTAGCGGTTGTGATTTGTTTTTGGGTAAACTAAAAATTTGGGTCCAATTTTTTTAGATGATCTAAAACACTGACTTATTAGAATCATACTTTTGTGAGTTCATATGGAAAACCAACAATTATTTTTCATATTTCGACATATGTTCTTGAAAAAAGTTGTTCAGTAGGTATCACGGACTGAATTCACCCTTGAAGTAGTTTCAGTATATTTTGTAAGACCTTATATACATACAAGCGGTGGTAGCCAAGCGGCACTGGCTGTTCATCTGAGGTACTAGTTCTATCCTCACTAAACCCGATTTATACATTTGAGTTAGTATTGATTGCATTGTGCTTCTTTCCGATAAAGCAAAACCTCATAAGAAAATCAGTCCATTGAGACTAGTTCGCTAGTATGTAAAATGGAGAAGGCAGTGGCAAAACTCTACAGTATCTCCGCCGAAAAAAGTTTTTGTGTTGTTTGCGTTTATTTCCATGTCGTGTGGTTTCCGGCAGAGTAGAATAGGGCCACTCCAAGTCCTCCCGTGGATATTGTAGAACGCGACTTACGAAAAACAAAGCTTATTTAATTAGCTTTATCAATGAGACCTCTCTAACCCGTCTGGCCAGAGAGGAGAGTGTAGGCCAAGTCCTCTGGCTGCTCTGACCAAGTATGGCTCCGGCAGTACAGAGAAGGTCGTGTTCCTACAGTAGAGACAAAAAGACTTGATGATGATGATAATGGTGATTTTTATATAATGACATCGATAAAAAGATTGCTCGTTAATGTACAAGAAATTAAGTAGATGGGTACCACAATAAATGACCTATTTTGCAACAGAAGCAATAAAAAATGTCTGCGTGATATATTGCAGAGATAAACTTATGTTACATGAATGTTAAAGATAAAAGCAATACTACTTTACAACATGATAGATAAGAAAATTAAAAATATAAGGTATTCTTATCTAGCTGAAATGGTACGTTGAGTTTTTCGACCCTATATTTGTACTCTGTATACATAAAGGCATAAGAATACAGACTATAAAAGGACGGTCGGCACATATACCTGAGTTTGTTACTCAACCCATAAACAACAACTTTAGGACTGATAGTAAAAAAAGACTTTTCCCATGCTGATTGTTAACAATATAGACACTTGTATGGTCAGGAAATCGTTATATGATTGATTTGATTGTCGACCTCTGTGGCGTAGTGGTCACTATGCTAGTCTGCCACCCAGAGGTTCCGGGTTCGATCCTCCGTCAGGGCAAGTTGGAAAATGGCCTTTTTCAAATTGTCCTGGATCTCGGATGATTATCTATATAAATGTTTTTGTTACAAAATATAGTATCGTTGAGAGTATCCCATAACACAAGGCTAGAGCTTCCTCTGGGGCTAGCTCGATCTTTGTTATTTGTCTCTATATATTCATTTTTATTCATTTATTTTGTAAAAAATATTACATATTTATTTCATTTGAGTACATTGGATTTACATTTTAAATTTATAATAAAGAAAGCCACCATAACAGATATAAATACAGCAATGACGTAGATACCCTACTTAAAATTGTTTTCATAAAACACATCCGTTGTCGATATGAAAATTATCTTTATGGCAAGAGAGGCATGTCTGAACAACTTGGCAACACCTACAAACACTCTGGTAAAACGCACTTGACATTGGCAGGAATATGCTGTAAGTGAAATTGTTGCCAGCGTAAAAATGCTGCCAAGACAGACTAACTATTATGTTGTGGTTTCGTATAGTTTATAATGTGCAAGTTTCAAATATTTAAATCACAACGCTTATTCTTTATCCCGATCTGATCGAGGGAATGGGCAAAACATAGAATCATGTTAATAGGCGATGCGGCTAGCTACCCATCACTATTTTAATTCCTTCATCCACTTTCTTGCCCATATCAAGCTAAAAGTAGCATTTGAGTCTTGCAGCCCTCAGCTCTATCTGCTTAGAGCCGCTAGACTCAAAATGCTCTGTCGGCTCCATTAGGGATAAAGACGTGATAGTATGTATGTATGTATGTGTATTCCTTGAATGCATGGAGCATTCAAAGAATAAGCGTTGTTACTAAATCATTTATGTTTAAACATCTACTATAATAAATAGTTTGTAGGTTAGTTACTACTTTTTTTTTATAAATAAACGTTTGTACAATACATTTTAAATTGATTGATATTTCTCAATTGTGCAGGGCTTTGTTCGTTTCTAATAAAAATAATTATTTTTCGTTACAAGCAAAAAGAGAAATTTTTATTTCTTACAGTACCCTAAAATACTGTAATAAAACGGACCGCTCCGAACAGTAAATCTTACGAGTTTGTATACATGCTGACTTTTCATTGGTTTTGGAAAAGAAAATGTCGTATAGTAAAAAAATTACTCTATCCATATACGTAATCCAAATTTTTGTAAGATATAAGACAAAAAAGTTACAAAAATGATTTTCGATCGAGACCACGTAGAAACACTCGCCCAAAACTATCGCGTGAACTCGCATGACCCCGGCGGCGCTTGGCGGTGGCATTACTAATTGATCTCACGATTTTACTTTCGAGTTTTAGTCAAAAAAAATTAGTTCTGAATTTTTATTTTGACTGGCTAATTAGGTCTTACTAACGATTCCTATAAAGTGGCCTTCGGCTCCAAAATCAATAGAAAATCACCGTGTATATTGTAAGAGATTTATTACAATTTTTAGATGTGGCAACACCTTTTGTGGGACTAAAAAGTTCGGATTTTGCGGAGACGTTGTAATTGAGATTTATTTATACTTTGAGAAGAGCGGTTATCTCTTTTATAAGGAAAGATATTTGTTTTCTTCCATTCATTTGAACACTGCTTTATAAAATTTGAAAACTTTTAACTAGACATATTAAATAAAAGACTATATTATATGACGACTTTCGAATAAATGTAGATATAATTCAAAATACATGCTATGCTATGTGTTATTTCTTTTAACAAATCAACTTTTTTAATTCGACCTATCAATTTAATGTTTTAGAAACGTAGTTATGTAACATAATACGTAGACATAAAGATTTACATGGTAAGTATACGTATTATTAAGTACAGGCGGGTTACTTCATAAATAAAACTATAAAACTATTTCTATGTCAAACCAAATTAGACTTTATAATGATACTTTAGTGCTCAATGTTGCTTGACACTAAAACGCGAATACGCAGTAACGTCCATCTTGCGTACCGCTTTTTGAGTAACCCCTAGGGGGGTTATCTCTGAATTGAAAACGGGAAAATTATTTCTTTATCTTGAAAATTCCATCTACTAATGATAATTCAGATAGGTCCTTATTGATTATCTGCAGAGATAAAATATTTATTGCTACTTCAAGATTATGGATATAGGGAAAAGCGGAAAAGGAATATATATACAATTATACACATACGAGCACCGTCGCATGCTCGTAAATAAAACTTAGCCCTAATAAATTTCAATGACAATAATAAAAGATAGCAATGTTGCCCGAATCTTACTCCGTCATGGCGTAAAACAGAGATTTATGGCCTATCACTGGCAACACTTAGCACCAGTTCTTTCGATCGTAAATTCCTTTTTCCAAAGATATTCAACGTTTCCTTAAGGCTCCGTTAGTTTGGAGATGTGTCCTTCGTTTAGAAGTAATTCTTTAAAAAAACGACGGGTTGAATATTAACGTTGTGCATTTTTGATATTTTGGAATGGTTAGGGAATAATTTTGCACGAATTGCTTTAATTATCAGTATAAAATATTTCAAATCTTTTCTGAACCACAGTCTGTCACAAATGTCACAAGCATGACACATTACACACACACGAACGTAACGTAACATAAACACACACGAACATTCGCGCAAGCGCCCTGCGCCGTCTTACGAATTTTCGATCAGGACACGTGGTCCTGACGCGAGTTTAAGATTTTTACCCATTCCAAAAAAAGTGCACAACGCCGCTAAAGAAGTTTTCACTTTAAAAACTAATGTTTAATCCAACTTCAAATACTGAAAGATAAACTTCCGACACGAATGACGTGATAGTATCGCTAAAAATCTGTACGCAAATAATTTGTGCCAAGTGGCCGATGTTGGCTGGATGGGTGATCAAGGCTGCTGCGGATGGTGATGATGGTGATAATGACGATAACCACTTACCATTGGAAGGTCGTATGCCATTTTATCTACAAAAAATCCTACTAATATTATAAATGCGAAAGTGAGTTTGGATATTCGTTTGTTACCTCTTCACGCTTAAACTACTGAACTGATTTAGATGAAATTTGGTATGGATATATTTCGAGACTCGGGGAAGGACATAGGGTACTCTTGATTCCGGAATTCCCACGGGGAGCAAAGCCCGCGGGTACAGCTATTTTATAAAGAAAACTTTGCAGCCAGTCGGTGCGTCGCCTTAATACGGCTCAGTGAAAACTTTTTCAATAAGGCGCCTTTGAATTAAATTATATTTTTACGTTGCAAAAATCAACTTTTTGATTGATAATTTTACTTAACATTTTTGAGGTTCCCGACAAGAATGTCTGGTTTAACATTTTTATTTTCCTTTATTTTTAGATCACTATTTTTTTAACAAGGTTTTATTTAGTTTTACGGTTTACCTGTCCCGTTGTCTGTCTGTCTGTCTGTAAATAAATCTTGCAAGTTAAGTGCTTTTTATTTTTTTTACAAGTTCACAGATACTGACACTTGTGCTTGGGTCATATTAGTCTTATTAAAAAAAAACCTGATTGGTAAAAAAGTGGCATTATATAACCTTACATACCGTTTATAAAAAGCTGTTGCTTTTTTGAATAAATAAATAAAAAATAAATATTTTGAACATAAATTTGACATACTTCCTCGTTTCCGATTGAGCTGAAATTTTGCACGCGTACGTACATATATATACCGCGTGACAATTCAAATTCTGATATTTATATATAGTATATATAGCAGGTATATAATATAATGTTAATGGGACAATATATAGGCTATCAAAAAAAAACATAATATAATGTTATATTATTTAGTAATATTTTAGAATGTACATACGTATATTGTATTGCTTTTTTGTGCCGCATAATTTTCTCTGTTTATCCCTATGGTTGACTGGGAGAAAATGCTTTAAGCATTAAGTCCACCATTTGTTAAAAGTATATTTGTACTTTGGAACAATAAAGTTTGATAAAATAAAAAATAAAGACAATGCAATATTATGATGACATAGAGCTGATCTAATGATGGAGCTGGAAGGTAGCCATAGGAACTTTGTAATCAAACGACGCAACCCTATCGAGGCTGGTTTGATTTGTCTTGACTACTTTTAACTTATAAGTTCATTTTTTAGGGTTCCGTAGCCAAATGGCAAAAAACGGAACCCTCATAGATTCGTCAAGTCTGTCTGTCTGTCCGTCCGTATGTCACAGCCACTTTTTTCCGAAACTATAAGACCTATACTGTAGAAACTTGGTAAGTAGATGTATTCTGTGAACCGCATTAAGGTTTTGACACAAAAATAAAAAAAAACAGTAAATTTTGGGGGTACCCATACTACCCATACTACCCCATACTAGACTTTTATATTATGTTACTTGCTGCTACGGAACCCTTCATGGGCGAGTCCGACTCGTACTTGGCCGCTTTTTTAATATTTTAATAAAAATTCCTCGTTATCCTTTAAAATTTTTGTTTAAATGGAGTCTTGTGATTTCTTTTCAAATTAGGTTTTAAACTTGTCAAAGGTGTTAAGTGTTAAAGCCAACAAGTTCATATTCCATTTTTTAAAATTATTCGCTTTCCTTAATTATTAATATGAATAGTGGCATTGTTCATTTTTAAAAAAAATCTTATTTGTTCATAAAAACAAAACAAAATACAAGTTAGAAGTAGAGAACAGTACCAAAGCGACTTATTCCATGTAGGGATCTCTTCCAGCCAACCTTGAAGTTAGGGGACAATTTACAACAAATTTTGTTTGTGTAAAAAGTAGGTAGGTGTCTTCTATGGGTCAATTAAAACAAGGGGACAATTTACCACACATTTTGTTTGTGTAAAACATAGGTAACTTTGAAGGTCAAGGTTGTGTTCTTCAAAAATGTTATAACCAAACTAAAGAGCGGGAAATCAACAGAGCTGTTTCAGTCGTGGAAGCCTTTTTTAGCCCATGAAGTAGTAACCACATAAGAAGCGTGGAAAAGCGAAAACGCAACCACAAAATGGTAGACAAGCATGCAAAGCTATTTCTGTAATAAATATGAAGATATAAAAACATACAATACATACACCTCCGACCACCATATAAATTGATGACCTCCGTGGCGCATTGGTCACCACGCTAGTCCGCCACCCAGAGTTTCCGGGTTCGATCTCCAGTCAGGGCAAGTTGGAAAATGGCCTTTTTCAAAATTGTCCTAGGTTTTGTATGTATTTATATATTTATTTCTTATAAAATATAGTATCATTGAGTTAGTATCCCATAACACAAGTCTCGAACTTACTTTGGGGCTAGCTCAATCAGTGTAATTTGTCCCTATATATTTATGTATTATTTATTAGTATACACACTATCACTTCTTGATTTCGAATAGGGTGGATAGCAGTGGCGTTGGGTGAGATATTTGGGCTAGTACAACTATGAAACGAATTGGATACCTACCTAATTAGGTTCTATAAAGGTTAGTAAGCCGTTCTATGTCCGGCTTATAATTCGCGTATTTTTATTGACTTAGTATGAGCAATCTAATATGTGTATATTTTGAATAATTTTAGTATTTTGAATTGTATAGGTGTGATCAATCCAGTCATGCTGCTAGTTTACACACACTAGCAGCATGACTGGATTGCACACATCTATACAATATACTATACCTATACAATATGGCTTATAAAAATAGTAAATGTACATTTTAATGCGCCGCGTTGATATATGTAGGTTATACTTGTTGTTAGTAATAAATGCATAGGTATAATATTAGAAACCCCTAAGGTAACTTGACGGGGAGTTAGTCGCGAATGGTCTTAAACGCAAGTAGTCTATGTAGCAACTCGTCTTAAACGCTCATTGTCTAAATCGCATGTCGTCGTAAGGAATCGGCTTTTAAGGAGGCCCTGCTACCCCACGGTAAGAATCGTAGGTAGTATACAAAACAAAAGGCCAAATGGAAATGAAAACATCACAAAAATTGCCATAAAACCGACGGGTTGTGTTCTATTGGAAAAATCAATAACATTTTTTTATTACTGGCCCCATGAGTTATGGGCGATAAAAAAATAATAAAATATTGCTACAAATTTTATTGAATAGAAAATAGTAGTTGAAGGGTTTTAAGTGTTTTTGTTTGTAAATATTATGAGATACCCAAGAGACTGGCGGCTTTTCCATTTTGGATAGCAATACTTCAACGCTGTCTAAACTGCGCGCCGGCCCTGAGGTCCGAAACGATAATCATGCATGCGGATATTTCCTTAAAAATTTGACGAGCTTCCGCACCAAGGCAAAGTTCAAATTTCTTTACTGCAAAAGGCACAAATATATATGGCTCTCCCAAAGCCGCATATTTGTGTCTTTGAGTAAATGTATTATATCGATACAATTACATTTCTCTTCGCAACTTGGCGAAGTATCGATAAAAACCCCGAAAACATCTTATTCATTTCATTTCTTACAAGTTTAAGAACTGAAACCGAGTTACTTGCGCTCATAATAATTCCCCATTGTTAGGAACACAATAGAAAAGTTGCTCCTTTGTCAGCAAAAAGTTGGCCATCCGTTAAGTACTTGCTGAGGATTAGGATTGGGTGGGATTTATTACGTTTTGTTGAAAGTAAAACTTTTAATTGTATTCCTCCCGAAACGAATACTTAAGTGACCGGTTCTCGACATATCACCTTCAAAGTGCGGTGATTACACATTAGGGCAGTTCAGACAGAGAAAAGCGCAGCGTATAGAGGATTTTTTTATGGCACTCGAAAATAAACTTTGAACTATTAGCATAAAGTGTAAAACGTGAGCATTTGTTATGTTTAAACGTTTATACACTTTAGGCTATGATGAAACGGTCTTATTTCAGCGCAATTGCGTATTGATTGCAACTTTCTAACTATCACGGTTCATTAAGATACAGCCTGGTGACAGATA
This sequence comes from Acrobasis consociella, assembly GCA_963555685.1. NCBI lineage: Eukaryota > Metazoa > Arthropoda > Insecta > Lepidoptera > Pyralidae > Acrobasis > Acrobasis consociella. Next base: position 9,302,030 of record OY743127.1, read on the forward strand.
GACGGACAGACGGACGGACAGACAGACAGCGGAGTCTTAGTAGTAGGGTCCCGATTTTACCCTATGGGTACGGAATCCTAAGAACCAACTAGATCAAGCAACTCACCAAACAAATTTTAATCAAAAATCAGTACTTCATCCTCTTGGTTCAACTTCCATTACCAAACTAGAGTTCATAGCTGTACAATAATTGCCTACCAAGCGCGTTAACCATTTTCGCAAACGATTCTGGCAGCTACTTGAAAGCCATAAGGAATTGACGCACGCCGTGCAAGTCCCTATAAAAACGATAATGTTTCTACGTGCCCTGAATAGTGATGGTGTTATGCAAAACGGTTTGGTTTTGCCCGATCCGTTTATCCGTTTTTAATAGTGTCGTAGGGAGGTGTTGTGGAATCACAGAATTTTAAAGGCTGAATGGTGAATAATTGTCATGACTCTTCATAAAATAGCACGTCTATTTGTTTTTTCTTTTAGAATAATCGCGACGTTTAACTAGAACTTACTGTTGGAAATACAAAGTTAAAATAAAGATAAAAAGTGATTTTAGGCTTCTGTAGTAAACATCTAAAGTCTGTCTGTCTCTCTGGCCATCCGCGGTTAAACTCAAAGACTATGAACTTCAAAGAACACTCTATACATAAAGTAGCACGTCTTTTGGTTTACGTGGTAGACCAAGTCCCTTTAGAATAAACGCGTCGTATGACTAGAACTTACAGATGGAAATACTTCAAAAGTTAAAAAGAAAGATTTTTTTTATGGACTAACTAAGCCTTGCGATGTTACCCTCGCCTTAAGTAGCCTATGCGTTAGGCCAAGGTCTTAGTTTCCTGCATACCAAATTTTATCAAAATTGGTCCAACCGTTCTCGCGTGAAGAAGTAACAAACGTACACGCACGCTCACAAATTTTGGCCTCTATAATCTTAGTGTGACATTGGTAAGATATCCTTCGTGCGCGAGTCCGTCTTCCACTTGGCCGGATATTTTTCTACATTAAGAACCTAATTCTGGAGCAAAATAATGTTAACCTTGTAAGTATATATATATATATGTATAGTTGTTCACGATCACGGACTTAATTCATGCTTAAAATAGCTTCAGTATATTTTGTTAATCCTTAAATGTGTATAATAATATTACATCTTTGGCAGAATGTTAAAACAAAAACCCAACGAGAATTTCATACGGTGCTTTTGAATATTCCGTATTATAATCTCAAAAACCAAAGCTTCATTAGCTTTCAGTAACATGTAAAAAAATAACTCGTGGAAATATTAAACATTAAAATCCCACCATTGTAACTTCTCATTGGGGAGTTACGCCGTAAATTTTTATTAGCTCCAATTTTATGAAAGGGTCGCGAGAACCATGGGTCAACTTTAAATATCGGTTAAATAAAATACAATAACCTTCAAATACTGATACAAATTAAATTAAATGTCGAATTAGTAAGATTTCAATATGTTTTTGTTATTTTTAGATACGTGCCTAATTTTATAAATAGTTTATCCTCATTTACTATTCCGTGATTATTATAATATTTATGACTATGATAAAGTAATTGAAAACAACTGCCTCTGTGGTGTAGTGGTAGAGCGTTCGGCTCATACCCGGAGGTCGCGGGTTCGATTCCCGGCGGGGGCAACGACTTTGTGTTGTTGTCATAGTTTGGTTAGGACATTGCAGGCTGATCACCTGATTGTCTGATAAGTAAGATGATCCGTGCTTCGGAGGGCACGTTAAGCCGTCGGTCCCAGTCATTGTCTTTGACATTAGTCTTTACCTAAAACTATGTTAGAGGCCTTTAAGGCGGTTTAAAAACTCTGACACTAGTGTTAATCTCTAACACACGATAAGAAGAAGAAGGAGAAGTTATTTAAATTATTCAGATGTTCTGAAGGAGTACCCATAAACGGAGAGCATGCATGAAAAGAGATAAGAGTGCTGACGAAGCAAAAGAGGATTAAAATGAGGAGGAGAGGAGAACGAGATTTAAATTATGTTAATAGGTGTATAGAACGGTTGCACAATAGATATTTTTATCCTCACTTTAATCAACTACTCGTAACACCACTATTGGCACATATTACACAATCGCTGTTAGTAAACACAACAACTTTTTTGTTCTATTTAAACATTAGTAAATGCTTACCGCGATTTCATTATCTTTTTTACTAAGAAACCAGTTATCTCAAAGAGAATTGATCATACGATGAAAACCGGTTAAGTAAGTATATTTGAATGTATTTGCAGAATTCTTATTAGAATTGTTTTTGTGTGTTTGTCTTTCTATAGAAAACATATATTAGGAGGCAAACAGGTATATCTTCTTATATTTAAGAGCTGGGCTCTTGTCGGTGGAGTGCTTTCCATGGCTCTCTTTCTTCCGCTAAGTTCTTAACCTCTTTATATGTTTTCACGTTTAATTTTTCTTTTATTTGGTCTATAAATTTTCTTCTGGGTTTTCCTACTCCTCTTTTTTCTTCTATTTTTCCTTCTATTATTGTTTTAAAGAACGTATCGTGGCGTAGTAGATGACCGAACATTTTCCCTCTTCTATTTTCTTTAATTTGTCTTTTCTCTCTCACATCCTCTAGTAACAGTCTTTCCCAAAGTGGGCGATAACGCCCCCTTGTGGGCGCTGCAGGTCTCAAGGGGGGCGGTAAGAGACCCAGTAAGAATTTTTTTTTTTTGCTAGGAACTTAGCTAGGAGGCCTTTTAAACAACCACTGCAAGAGCTCTCGACTCTCAACAACAACCACATAAATATCATCCTCCACTTTGAGAATAAATATTTACATAATATACATATATAGGTCACAATAATTAATTAATTTAATTTGAAGTTATAGTGGTTTTTAAATAGGTGAAAAAATGGGGGCGCTAAAAAAATATTAATTCTCAAAGTGGGCAGTAGACAAAATAAGTTTGGGAACCACTGCTCTAATACCTTCTCATTTGTAATTTGTTCTGTCCAACTTTTTTTTTTTAAAACAGGTATATGTTCACTGCTTATCCTGTGGATACTAGTAAAGTCCGAAGGGCAAAATGCACATTGCCTACTTTAAAGGAAGCTTTTTAACCCAAGACGAAAACAGAGGTGTAATTAGTTTAACGTGTTTGTGTCTGTCTGTGTCCTCGTAGCGCCTAAACGAAAGGCCAATCTTGATGAAGTTTTTTCCTTTGAAAGCTTTACTTGATCGGGATAGTTCGTAACTATGTTTGATGGAAATCGGTTCAGTGGCAAATAAACTTATCACTACATAATCTTTGTTCAAGATAATTAATAATTTAAATCGTAATAATCAATTGCTTCACGCATTGTTCGCAATTGGGTGGGTATTTAGGCAGCTTGAAAAATCTGACACCAGTGTTTGCCACGTACACACATGAAAACGAAATGAATTGATGCCGAACTTGCTTTAAAAAATGAATGCACTGTTAAATAAATAACTGTTTATATTTCATTTTACTGTCCTTATATTCCTACAAAGGCTATATTCTAGGCAGGCACTGTGCATCTAAGATCTTGATGTCACTCAACGACCATCGCTTTCCATACATTTCCGATTGATTCCGATGATTGCCGAGTGACTTCAAAATATTAGCTTAAAACACTGATGTCAAATACACGAGTAAATAAACAAAGTTATGTACATACTTATTCATGGAAATTTATTGAACTGACAAAAACGCATCCGGGTCATAAGAGCGATTGCTTTGCAACAAACATAGGTAGGGAGATATAATTAACGTGTAACATAATATACTGAAACTATTTTAAGGTGACATTTAGTACATGACACTCAAAAACTTTTTACAAGGAACATCGAAATATGATTTTATTTTTAACACCCTAAAAAAAAAGGGTATAAGTTTGACGTTAATGACTGTCGGTCTGTCTGTCTGTCTGTCTGTGGCATCGTATTGCTCGAACGCATGGACCGCTTTCGATGATGCGGTTATTTTTTACGTGATAGCAAGTTCCCTTGCAGAAGTTAGGTGGTTCTTAGTTATGTTTGGTAAAAATCGGTACAGTCGTTTAAAGGTTATTGTGGGTGAACGCTTAAAAATCGGGGCTATCTTTAGCAAATAATGTATGGCGCTACGAATATCAAGTCGTATTGAATTCATCATGAAAAATAGTTTTAATATAAGCGCCCATTTTGATTATACCTAGAGAGACATCATTATCATCATCAGGCCTTTTTGTCTCCACTGCAAGAACACGATTCTCTGTGTAGTACCGGAGCCATCCGTAACCAGAGCAGCCAGAAGATTTGGCCCACACTCTCCTCGTTGGTAAGACGGGTTTTAGAGGTCTCATTGATTTTTATATGCTTTGTTTTGCTTGTATTTCCTAAGTCACCTTCTACGACATCTAGAGAGACAAAGTACAAGTAAATAAATACGTAATTGTTCACTTATTTGATATTTACAGGTAAATGCCTTTACATTATTAAACTTGACACTTTGCATACGATATTATTGTGTGTTCGTATTGTTCGTGCATGACAAGAATCTTCAGTTTATCTATTTGTTTGGATAATATATTTGCATTATGTCGTCGTTAGATTTTATTCCGCAGCTCAGAACAAGTTAATCATAAAAATTACCTTACATACTTACTTACTTGCCGTGTGGTTTTCGGCAGAGTAAAATTGGGCCACTCCAAGTCCTCCCGTAAATGTCGTAGAAAGCGACTTAGGAAATACAAGCTAAATATCAATGAGACCTGTCCAACCCGTCTGGCCAGCGTAGAGAGTGTAGACCAAGTCCTCTGGCTGCTCTGTCCACGTATGGCTCTGGTAGTACAGAGAGGGTCCTGCTCCTGCAGTGGAGACCAAAAGATATTATGATGAAGATGACTTACTTACTTACTATACTGGCTCAGCGACTCAAAGTGAGTCTGGGTCTCCAGCACAAGAGCCCGCCAGCGCTCTCGGTCCTGTGCTAGCTCTTGCCAGTTGTCAACAACTAGAAGATCGCTAGAAGATAACATTAACAAATTACTTATTTTCTTTATCTCCATTTTGACTCAATTTTAGGGATATAGTACGGTGGTTTCCCCATTTGCCTTCCGTCATATGCCACTTAGGTCCAATGACGGCTCTGTGTCATGGCGATTCAATGCCGCCAGTAAATAGGCATTCCTCTGTCACTAGGCAGCAGTAGTGACAGTATTGGCAGAAGGCCGAAGATGCGGAATTTGGAAGGGTTTCTGTCGAATCAAATACTGCGGTACGGAAGGCAAATTTTCTTTATAAATCATAGTAAATAGGTATCAAAAGCTTTCACTTGCATAAAAAGTCTAGGCAGCGTATTATTTAGACAGAATTGGCAATTTCTTTCCATTGTTTTCAATTTTAAATTATTCAATGGCAATACACAATGTCTTCAAATGTAGATTTAGCATAGAGTGACACGTGACAAGATTTAATTTAATTTTCAATTGGTAATGCGGACACCCACCGGGCCACCTGGCTCCAGCTACAAGCGTACCTAGTACCATAGTTATAATAAAATCGCTTATAATAATGCGTATAGACATTAAAGAACACTCCATCGACTAGATATTCTAATCAAAACAAAATCACCTTCGCCATAAAACATAATTTAACTTGTTACTCCTGTCTTTATGGCTAATATCGTACTTGTACAACAGTTACGAGTTTGTTATAGGAAAATTATTAGATGTTCAGGAAAATTACGTCGACACGATGTAGTTTAGGGTCGTGATCCACAGGGAGCAGACTTACGTGCTGTGTTTAACGACCAATAATATAGTATATAAATTTAATATTTTTAAATTTTGCATTTCGGAAACGAGAAAAATTTGTGACGAAATTTAACTGTTCAGGGGAGCGCTGGAGTTCTGTGACACAGGCCTTGCCTTCATCAGGCTTCAGTCTTCTCTACTGAATAGAAAAATACTAAAAGGAAGCTCACCCTTAAGGTTAAACTAGCCGCGGACTCGAACTCAAAGGTGGGTGTGGCCAAAAAGCACGCTGTCTCACCTAACATTGCGGCGGGCGAAAGCAGTGAGGTGAAATGCATGACAAATTATGGTAAATAGAGCGCGTAAAAATATACGTAGTCTTTTGCATTAATCAATAACCAACAAAGTTTATTAAAATCTTTGATAATTAAGCTGTGTCGGTGCTGACTTTGTTTTTGAGATTTTACACTTCTTTTATTACTTATTTACGCTGAAAGTTGCGTAAAAATTAGCAAGAAAAACGAATATTTGATGGCTCATAATTTTTTTATGTCTTTTTATTTTACTATTATGTATCCACACCGACAAAATGTATAATCAGACAAAATGATATCATGCTAAACTTTTTATGTACAATGTCAAACAGTGGAGGAAAATCACCACCGCAAAGTTTAGCAGAAGAAAAATCTTACTGATGGCAGCAAAGATTATCTGATTTACAGAGGAAAAGTACTCGTCAAAGACTCCAAGAGCAGTGAAATTGTTTACGAAGCGTACATGCAATATAAATGTAAACATGATTGGACGAAATTGAATGTACTAATATCTTGTAACACATGTTTGGCAAATAAATTATCTGTATCTTTATCTTTAAAAAGTGCAGGTTACGATGCCAGCGCGACTACTTATACAACGTTGCGTACAATACTTTTTCTACGACTATATTTATAAAATAAAAAAATAAAAATAAGAAAATGTTTGAAATATGTTTAATAATATCCTAACTAAATGTTTGGTACCATTTGGTACATGTACATGGTATCTATGGTAAACATTTTTTTTTATTGACGTTTTCCTAGTGACTATGTTAAAAAAAGTTTTTTTTTTATTATGTTGGCACTTTAGCAGTATAGTAAATCTATAGTGAGAAGTTTTAGGTGTTATAAAGTTTGTAGGTTTTCGTACCTTTCTGATGAATTAATAAAACATGTGCTGTTATGGGAAATAGACTATATAGACTTTACTAAAATCGTACATTATTAATAGAACATTGATAATGTACGATTTTATATTTGTGTTAGTGACTATTTAGTACAGGAGTAGGAAATAAATCTTTAATCGTAGTGATTACCCCCTGAGCCAAAGGTGAGGGTAATGAATTTATGATCTTTATTTATCATCGCCAGAGGTGAACATACATACATACATAGGTATTATACTACAGGCATTATAATATTATGACAACCTTTGTGCCTACATTTGCACACCGGTGATGGTAAACATGATTGGACGAAACTGAATGTACATAATATCTTGTAGCACATGTTTGGCAAATAAATTATCTTTATCTTTATACAATTTACATGTTGTATAAACATACTATTTCTATCTATCCCTGGCCAGAAAGTGGCATTTTACCATGAAGTTAGATAGTAAACCTCTAACTTCATGCATATTACGCACCTGCGGCAGATCTAAACTGTCATTTAAATCCCGATGACGCAAAACAGTAAAAAGTTTGTAATCCACAATTTTTTGGTACAGTTTTATGAGTTCAGCTAGGTGAATGGTCTTATCAAAGAATACTCATTAATACATTAAATAAGGAAGATGAATGTTATTCAGATTTCAAAGTAGAACACATAACAGAGTGGGCGTCGACTATCTCGTCCAGCATTTCACTTATTCTTAATGAAACAATCTTATTTTACTTTGTATTACGTTATTTGAGATAATTTTGTATTATTTAATTCTCTCTTCAAAGATTTTTAGTTAGTATTTAGTCAGCTCTTGTAACTTCCTTTTAACATACGATACAGACTAAACTAGCCCGAAGGAACAAGTTTATTAGTCAGGCAAATAAAAAATACCCTCCTTTTTTAAGTATTCACCCTCCATACAGGTGACTTTTTAGCCAAATTTTTAGAGCATGGTCTGACCATGATGCTGAACTAATTTCTATAAAAACAATTGACGAATACTGAAATAAAAATTCGGCTTCCCATACATATCAGCGCTCGGCCAAACTAATTTTGTATGGACGGACGAAAATTTTTTGTCGATTTTTAATAACTTTTTTTGTGGAAAGTGGTCCAGTATCATGTACTGAATTTGCTTCAAAAATTTGGCTGGTGGGTAAAAAGTCATCCTGTATATTTTAAACCGCTAAACCAATTTCTATCAAACATAGCTTAGAACCATCTCGATCTTATCAGCTTTCAACAAAAACCACATCAAAATCGGCCATTTGGATTTCAATTTTAGATATTAAATCTGTATGTCATTAAATTTATCAAAGAGCGAGTACCTTCGCGTTCGCGGCCTAAAAAAATAACTTTTCATACCATTTCTTTCATAAAAAAAGTCAATTTATAATACAATTGAAACAAAAACATAGTTCATTAGAAATGTACGTACATTGTACATGTAAATTAGTGTTATTTTTATGAAAACGAAATGTTGTTTTTGCAAACGGTCTGACCTTTTAAATTTGCCTGGGAACTTCCACATGCATTAACATCGATTAGATTCTAATCGATATACCTCGCCCTTGATTCGAATCGAATATGCAATTTTAATTGAGCCTCATTGCGTACCTAGGTACTAAATTACTGTCATTGTGTGTTGCCAAGACCACAGAAATACCACTTATTTACAAAATCAAATGTATTTGCAGTTAGGAGATAAACCATACTAATCTTTTACGAAGTAGACATAACTTAGTATCAAATAACCTAAACGCAATGTTCAGTGTGACAGTTAGCGTGTTGGTGAACGGAATCAAAAAGGTGCTTCTTATTTATAAAGAAATTTCTTTCAGCAGAACTGCGAGTGGAAATGGGAAGACAGATAATTGGCGTGTATGTATGCATGTACAATACAAAAATAAATAAGAAGACAAGATAGGTACATAAATAATTTATTAAACATATGTACGTAAAATAATTAAATATATACTCATACTAAGCTTATCGCGCGACTTCGTTCGCATAGACTTTTGAGATGTAAGCTATCCTATCTATCAAGTTGGATCAAATTGCACATGATGTGCAAATCAAATTTAAAATCGGTTCAGTAGTTTAGGAGTCCATTGCGGATAAACAAAGTGACACGTAATTTTTATATATAAAGATATATACTTGATAAAAGTACAAAGACAATATTTCTAAATATGAAAACTATGATGATAAGGACAGATAATCTTCTACTCGTTTCTTAAACGTCGTTTAATATCTTCTAGACCTAAAAAAAATAATAAAACCTGACACTAAAAATCACTATAATAATACGCTAGTGCTTCTCTGTCCTCCAAACTCAGCATGTTATATACACAAATGTAAAGTTTCAAGTTTCTGTACCTATACAGCTGGTAATGAAAGCTTGATATTAATGTGGGGTAACTTTTCTAAGGCAAAGACCTAATGTTTTCATCAACTTTCCTTACGGTAAGGTTCTTGCGTGCTATCCACGTATTTAGTTAATCCTGCAGCAAAAAGTTCTATACCATGCTCCCTGAGGGCAGGTATTATGTAGCTTTAATATTAGATTAGCTCCGAGAGGAAACATTCCTTTAATTAGGTAATTCATCGAGGTAATGGAGGCTGGGGCTTAACGGCATTACTTATTAAAGTGAGTTGCTGATAAAATCGAAATTCAGAATGATGATGACATGCTCTCTAGCGTTACGAACCTAATATGCAATTGAGTCGGACACCTAACTAGAAGGAATGATGGAAAGTGGAGTAAGGCTATCAACGAGTGGTACACCAGGAATGATAATCGTTATTAAGGTTCAAGAGATATTCTTCCTTTTACTTATTCATTAAAACTAACGTAAGACACAGACATAATTAAAATTAGTTAACGGGTCACTCCCTTATAGAGTCAGCTACTGCCGTCATGTTTCAACCTCATCCGGAGGTCTTCATCACGAATGTGACTACATGTCCATATATTACACTATATCCACACGTGAGTATCCTGTTAACTAATTTTAATTATGTTCATTTATTCACATAAAATTTGTAACAAGGACACATTGTCATAAAGGGTCTTATTATTTTACACATCTTTCCTTTATCCTACTAATATCACAATCGCGAAAGTTTGTAAGTATGGAGGGATGGATGTTTGTTACTCTTTCACGTAAAAACTACTGAATGGATTTTAATGAAACTTTACAATCATATAGCTTATATATCAGAATAACACAAACTACAATTTATAAAGATACTGCGCAGACGAAGTCGCGGGCAATTTAGGATAGAGCCCTGTGACTGATGCGCGGACATCGGAGTTTCAGTAACAGGGTCCCGTTGGCACCCTTTAGTACCCTAAAATAAGTAAAAATTAGCTAGACTTCCCTAAAAACTAGAAGTCATACTACTTTACAGTAGAAGATCTGAAATGGTAACGCGCTCTTCAGTGTACTCAATTCGCATGTGAGAATTTGTCCAAACCCTTGTCATTTACTTGACACTTGATTCACAAAACCTTTGAGGTTTCGTTTCCTTGAATTCGTGTCATTTGCCACATTCGCACCACATTAAATCGACATCGGTGGCAACACCGCGTTCTTGCGGCACTTAGGGACCCCGCACTAAAATTTTATGCGCAATAGAAGAAAAGGTTCCGTCGGTGAAATGTTGGTTCTTCGGTCAAATGACGTCGCGTACATAGCTATTAAGGGCTAAGGTAAGTTGGAATGTGACATGAATACTAAAGATAGTTTGTGTTTTGTGGAAAAGGATTGAATGGGAGATAGGAAATCGTGAAATCCATGTAAGGTTTCGCTGTGGTGAATACATAATGTAAATAATGCATGTGTTTTATTTAGGCATGATTCCGATAGCCAATATATGAATTTTTTTTTCACAGGTATATAAATACTATAAATGTAAGGTGTTATTTTTTATATAAGAGCAAACATTTTAGGAACAAGTTTAATCAATGATAAAATCTTTAATGTGTATTTTTTTTTTGAAAAATCCCGTTTATAAGTTAATAGCAACGGTATAAAAAAAGACGAATAAAATATTAAAATAAACTTCATTATTCATGATTTTACTCCACTGAGAATTTCGCCCTTTTTTATCAATTTAGGACTAAACACGTGCATTTAAGATCTAAAACTGATAATGTGACGGCGGATTGACAGTGTGATTACATTTTTGTTTTTTTTTTTTCTAAATGGCGAAAATATTGTTTGACAGTGTTGATTGACATTACAACAAAATGGTTTTGATATTCCATGGTTTTGATTGAATAAAGTAGATAATATAAAAAGCATTTTTTTGTGCTCTTTTAATACGAACTTATTTGAAATAAAGTTATATCCCATCAAAAACAATACTTGTCAAAAAAACCAAGTCTCGCAACTCAGTTGTTCTGCGGTAAAAAGTTGTGAGATCCATGTAATACCAAGTCGGTTATTAATTTATTCAGTCTCTACTTAAGCGACTTTCTGTCTTAATACGTCCAGTCTCTAAGACCACGATCGTGGTCCACAACAATTGTAAATCAATTGTGTCTGGAATCTCCGTACTCGAAGCATTAAGTTGTTACGTAATAATTAACAGCATCTTATAGTGACGCATATCAATATTAAAATTCTTTAATGTTTTATATAAATATATCGAGACTTGGCCATCGCCTGAAAACACGTGTAAATTCAATCGCCTGAAAACACATGTAAATTCAATTATTTAGTGCGATGGCCAAGTCTCGATATATTTATATAAAACATTAAAGAATTTTAATATTGATATGCGTCACTATAAGATGCTGTTAATTATTACGTAACAACTTAATGCTTCGAGTACGGAGATTCCAGACACAATTGATTTACAATTGTTGTGGACCACGATCGTGGTCTTAGAGACTGGACGTATTAAGACAGAAAGTCGCTTAAGTAGAGACTGAATAAATTAATAACCGACTTGGTATTACATGGATCTCACAACTTTTTACCGCAGAACAACTGAGTTGCGAGACTTGGTTTTTTTGACAAGTATTGTTTTTGATGGGATCTCATTTCTTTTTGTATTTTGTAGACAGTTCTACTTTTTTCCTTTTCGGTACCTTCTACTTATTGTATATATGTATATCTACCAGCAACGAAGCCCCGCGCCCTCGCGCTAGCACCGCGCAGCGCGTAGTAACGGCCCGCGCTCACTCGCTAGCATCGCAGCGCGTGGTATAATAATTAATTTACAACCTTACGCACTCGTAATAAGTACGAATACGCACGTAGGTACGTTTTTTGCATTAAATAATTTAATTTACACGTGTTTTCATGACGGGAATACCCATTTTTTGCTCGATTTGGCAGGGGCACTACCATGCGCCTATATTTATATGGGACTAGCTTAAACCCGCGGCTTCGCACGCAATAATAATAACTGCCGTAAAACATCGTTACGAATAAAGCCAATATTGAAAAATTTTACTGAAGACTTGGCTGTATGGGCTTAATTTTCTTTGCGGTCTTTTCTAGATTTTTTAGTTTTTCCTTGATTCATACACCAAACACTACTTATATTCCAAATTTGAAGCTTCTAGGTCTGCTAGAAGTGCCTTAGAATTTTGATGATCGGTGAGTCAGTGAGTGACAAAATTAAGAAATTTGACCCGTTATAATTCTTAAAATACTGGTTTAAATTGAATGAAATTTGAAATATACCGTATCTTTACAATGCCTGCATGGTTACTGAAAATTTCAGTCTTCTAGTTTTATCCACAACGAAGTTACAGGGGGTCGAAAATGGTCTGAATTGCTTCGAGAAAAGGATGGTACGGCCGTGACGCTTTTTTGCTCGACTTGGTGGGGGCACTGCCGTGCCCCCAGATTAACTGTTTGCTGAAGAATAATAGGTACTCATGAAGTTAGAGCGTAAACAAAACTCAAATACTTGAAAGCATGAAGTTAGATGGTAGAAGGTTGAAGGAGTAAGTATTTAGCATTTATCTATAGCATCCTGACCTGCCACTGTCATTTGTCTTTATCGTCATCTAACTAAATTTTAAAATTTTTCAAAACTAAAAATAGACTTCACCTATAAACTGCACAACTGATTTTGATAAAATTTCTATGGAACTACAAGTATATTCTTTCAAACTAAAAAGAATTTTACAAAATAGTCCAGGTGACTTCGAATAATCGGTGAATATACATTAAAAAAACGCGACAAATTGATAACCTGCTCCTATTCAGAAGTAGGTAAAAAAGAAAATTAAATCTGTGTTTTTTTTAAATTAAATATTTAGTAAAAAACTACAAAAGAATATAGCCCACCTGATGATTAGCGTCCACCATAAGCTATGCATAAGCTCAATAGCTTATGCTTAGCTTCAGTATTACATGCATGTAATACTGAAGAAATCATTTTAGGTCTTTGAAAAATATACATACGTTTATTCCCATAAGAAAACGCGATCCCTTTCGCAAAACTTTTTAACGCAATGGATGGTATTCCATCATTTATTAACAAATTCAATCACAAGATTTATCGGGCGATCTGTAGGAAATTTATATTTTCAATCTTCTAGTAAAAGTTCTTAGCTAACTGGATTCCGTTGGAAACATTCCGCGCTTTGCTTTTCCTATTTCGATTTGTTTTGCAATAGGGTTAGCAGGTGTGTCAATTTTTTTATTTCCTTTTATATCGATGACTGGTCAAATTATCCTACCCTCCTTCCTACTATAATAATATTATACATGCGAAAGTGAGTTTGTACATTTGTTTGTTTGTTTGTTATCTACCTCTTCACGCTTAAACTACTAAATCGATTAAGATGAAATTTGGTACGGATATAGTTTGAGATTCGGGGAAGGACATAGGGTACAATTTATCCCGAAATTCCTACAGGGAGCGAAGCCCACGGGTACAGCTAGTATTATATATGTATTTTATGGTACTCGAGCTGCAAATGGCACACATACAGAATGTTACACTTTCTGGGTGGAGGAAATTACACATTTTTAATACCCAGTGCATGTAAAAAAACCTCAGATCGCATGTCTATCTTTGACGATGTGGACTGTCCGAAATATTATTTATTTTCACTGGGTGTATATAATGTTTCTACCCCAATTTTCACCTGCTTTTATTTTGTGTTCGTCTTTGGATCTTAGGGCCCTGGGCTGTGTCTACTCCACTCGAGATAAAGACATGATGATAAGCGCGCATGTTTGTATGTTTTGTCGTTTTCATACTACGGTCCACGGTTTTGGTTAAGTGATTGCATAATAATGTTCATATTTTAAAAAATGATGAAAATATACACAACTAGCTGTGCCCATGGGCTTCGCTCCCCGTAAGAATTTCGGGATAAAAACTATCCTATGTTATTTCCTGGGTTTTAAACTATATCCATATTAAATTTTATCTAAATAGGTTCGGTGGTTGAAGCGTAAAACGGTAACAAACAAACAAACACAAATGTACAAACTCACTTTCGCATTTATATTAGTAAGCAAGGGTAACGATAAGGATTTCTCTTCGACTAAGTTTTTTTTTGTTTATAAATAAGTTTTTTAAAAATATGCTTTTTTTAAAATATATTTATAGCACTAATGCCAGCCCTGATTGCAGTCTGTCTAGACTAAATAAAGCAGCACAAAAATAAGGTTCTATTTACTAGCGGCAAACACCGGGGCATGAAGGTGTGGCGGTTAAGTCTGGAAAATGCAGTTTCTGGGTCGAAATCTATATACATTTAATAAAACAGTAAAGAAAATGGGTCTGCACATTGAATATTATTTCCAAAAGAAATATTTGGGACGATGGAGTTATTGTAATAGATTAAGAATTAAAAAAAAATGTTTTTCTGTTTGTTTCTGTTTGAAATACTGGGCAGATTCAAATGAAACTTTTTTGTTATATATCTGTTAAGTCTGGGCAACATAAAGGGTGTAATTTATTTTGGGAAATGGAACACCTGATGCAGAACCATAATGGTCCAGCTAAACTATAAGAAATATAAAAATGACGCCTTAGCTAGAGTTGTTCAGCCTGATGAGCATTTTCCGGAAGTATATAAAGTCTAGTCTACGCAAACAAAGACGCGGGCTTCGTCACATTCGCCCTGATGAAGACCCCGAATGAGATCTAAACATGTCGGTCAGTAGTTGTCTCTCTACGTCCGTAAAACGTTTATTTCATGCTCAAAATGTGGTCGAATTTATAGTACTTACACATACTTCCACGAAGAGATTCCAACTCAAACGGCTTGCGAAATGCCCTAGTTAACAATCTTCAACAAGTAAAGTTGGAGATTGTTAATTATACAACAGGCTAACAATAACATTGTACTAACGATTGTGTATGGGACTTAGACCAAGTTCAGAATGTGCCATTTTCAAGGATGCGAAATATGATATTTGAATTGCGGAAATTCTATTACCTATATGTATTCTATTCCTTGGAGAATTAAAAAACAAATATGGCTTTCAATAGTGTCATAGGTAAACGCCATCTAGTGATGGGTGAAGGACCTATATCATAGAACCAATATCCATAGCGCCATCTATTATTTGGCAGGCTAACTAAAATTACCCCGACTTTTAAAAGAAAACATAATAACTTTTGCACCGATTTTCATCATAAGTACACGGTGATTCTTTTTCATGAAAAAACAACTGCCCTGAAATTCGTCCATCCGGTCGAGCGCTACGTTGCCACAGACAGACAGACTAACCGACAGACATAAGCGTGAAACTTATATCACCCCACTTTTTTGTCGGGGGTAAATAACATGATAACAAATTATAAATGCAATAATAAGCCAGTAAGTAAATCACATTTGATATGTATATTGAAAGTAATCTTTTATACATATCTATATATATAATCGGTCTTCTTCTTATATTTAAGAGCTGGGCTCTTGTCGGTGGAGTGCTTTCCATGTCTCTCTTCCTTCCGCTAAGTTCTTAACCTCTTTATATGTTTTCAAGTTTGATTTTTCTTTTATTTGGTCTATAAATTTTCTTCTGGGTTTTGCTACTCTTCTCTTTCCTTCTATTTTTCCTTCCATTATTGTTTTAAAGAACGCATCGTGGCGTAGTAGGTGACCGAACATTTTCCCTCTTCTATTTTCTATAATTTGTCTTTTCTCTCTCACACCCTCTTACCTTTTCATTTGTAATTTTTTCTGTCCAACTTATTTTTTTCATTCTCCTCCAGCACCACATTTCAAATGCTTCTAATCTATCTCTATCCTTTTTGGTCATCATCCACGTTTCACATCCATACAAAGCAGTGCTCCATGTAAATGTTCATAATCGGTACATTAAATATATTTCCAAAAATATATACATAGCCTCTGCCTACCCCCATAGGAAACAGGCGTGAAAATATGTATGTATATTGGGGGCGATGGAGACATAATAATAGAGTAAGAATTTTTAAAAATTTGTTTGTTTGTCTGTTTATCTGTTTGCACACGCTAATTCCCGAAATACTAGATGGATTCGAATGAAACTTTTTTTGTTGTATAACTGTTGAGTCTGGGCAATATATGAAGGTATCATTGATTTTGTAAAAAGAAACACCTGATGCAGAACCATAATGGTCCAACTAAACTATGAGAAACTATAAGAAAAGTTGTTTAGCATAATGAGTATTTTCCGGAGACAACGTCCACGCAAACGAAGTCGCGGGCTTTGGCTGGTTAATAATATATAAATACTACTCCATTTAGATGCTTTATCTCACAAGCACCCCCATAGCGCCCCTGAGCCATGATGGTGTGTATATATGTAAATTAATTAACATACAAATTGTCTTTGTGTGTCAATTCGGAAATCGTCAGAAGTGTCAAATTCAAATTAATCCACAATTCAAGGTCAAGTTCAGTTGTCAATTCTACATTGGAAGTACTGTACCGTCAGCATGGCAAGTTTATGTAAAAAGAGAAAAATTATTGGCTGTGAGGTAAGGTGCATAAAATTGTTAAGAACTTTTTTTTCACAATTAGCACTGAGGCCGATTTTTAATCTATATAATTTAGATGATTTATTTGTCGTTTTTTCGTTCCAAATTAGTGGACTTCTTGGAACTTAAAAAAAACATTTGACAATTTCTAAAATCTTCGGAAATGTCATACTATCGTCATACTATTTTGTTCATTGATGATGATCTTGTTAGTCACGCACACAAAAGCGCATATGTATTTGTGCAAACGTTATTCAACTACAACCAAGGATTAGGAGCATTCGTGAGATAAAATCATGTTACTTAAGAAGAAATTCTAGGTCTATGCTTAAACTTATGCATGTATAAGTTACTCATTCCATTTAAATCTTTAAATAATTTAATCAGAAGAAGTATTCAATTAATACTCAATTAATACCCAAGTTAATTGCAATATCTTTAAAATTACAAATCGGGCATGTCGTTTCCAAATAAAACGCAGACTACGTTTGTATGGAAAATTGAATTTTGGTCTAGGGTAAGGGGACTTTTAAGAAGAAATTCTAGGTCTAAAACTTATGCATGTTTAAGATACTCATTCTATATGAATCTTTAAATAATTTAATCAAAATAAGAAATCAATTAATACTGATTTGCGTTCAATTGCATTATTAATACATTTACTCTAATCAATGCCAAAACCACAGATGAATATCTTATTTGAAAATAAGTATGTGATATTCTTGTATGAACATCATACAAGAATTAATTTGTATCATTATTTAACTACTGTACTTACTTATTAATATTGTTTTGTTTATTTTCAGGTAGTATTTTGAATCTTTATGAGAGGACAATTGTAAGTTTTTTTGTATTGTTGATTGTTACAGCGGCTAGTTCCAAATAAGTTAATTTTAGATGCATTATTTCTATACAGAGAAAGTTCAGCTTTATGAGGCTGGCTTTTACCAGTAAGTGAGTATAAAAATTAAGTACATAAATTAAAATCAATCTAGGTCAAAGTGTTTTTATATAATATGTGCGGGTTTTTTTAAATAACCTGTTTTGTCCTACTGCAGGGCAAAGGACTCTCACATTTCCTTCCATCTGTCTCTGTCCATTGTCATTGCGTTTACGTAAGGTAAAAAAGGGTCAATATAGGCACTAAAACTTAATGAAACATTAAGTAGGAAAAAGTGAAAATGCAAGCGTATAAGATTTTCTTAAAATTTTGAAAAATCGATATATTTTAAATAGTACACGATTAGACATGATTTAAATTTTCGTTACACACTAACAAAATATGATTGAATGATCAAGTGTCAAAAGAGCCATTAAAATTGAAATTGCAGAAACCTGTCATATTCCCAAACGAATTTTCGTGGTAAAAAATACATTTACTTATTATGTAAAATTTCAGAAATATTGTACTCCGAAATTCATAGGTAATTTGAAGCAATAAAATGTATCGAAATATTGCGTTAAATTTACATATTTTTTTCGACTTGTGTGCTTTTTATTATTGCAAGTTTTCGTTCAATTTGCAATGTTTAGACAGACAAGTATATTTAGGTATCTATTTTTGTTCGGGTCGATTAAATTTTAAGGCAGATATCTTTACCTTACTGATTGAGCTTCTATGTCGCTCAAAAACCTTATAATCTTATTGTAAAAAGATTTAAAATTAAAAACCATGAAAATATAACGTCAACGATTATGATACAAAACAACGAAATTAAAATAATTAAAAGTAACATAAATAATTCAAATAAATGTACACGTTTCAACTTCGAAATCGACACCTTGATCTCTAATCAAAATTAGTAATGAGGCGTTTTCTTTAAAAAAAAAATAGTTCCTTCACGTGACATAGATGCCGCCAGCAATCACATAAATAGATCTGTCAATGTCTAATTCATATAAAATTTTCATAGTGAGAGTTTGTCTTTGGAATCAAAGAGAATATAATCACTATGTTTTGGAATATTTAATATTTTTATTTTACTAAATTTAGTTAAATAATATTATGGTTTGTAAATATGTATTTTTTTACTTAAATAATAGCAAAATACAAGATTGGTTTATTAATTACAAATTTACTACAAGTATTGAACCAAACGACCTCTTTCATGTTTGACAGAACGATTTCAAACTCTTATGCGCCATCTTTTGACAATGTTTTTAACCTCGTTTTTTTTTTCACTGGAAAACGCCTCATTGTAATTAGATATACTTATTTACTTTTTCTTAATTCTGAATTTTCCGTCTGTATTCAGAGATTTCCTCATTGGAAATCGTGTAAGAACAAAAGTTTCTAACTGATTAAAATTCGGAACAAAAAGAATGATCATCATAATATCAGCCACAGAAAGTCCACTGCTGGACATAGGCCTCCCCCGAAGATTTCCAAAACGACCGATCGGAAGCGGCCTGCATTCACCGCCTTCTTGCAACCTTGTTCAGGTCGACTAAACAACTCTAGGTGGTTGATGTCTTACGTTGCGCTTGCCGGTACGTGGTCGCCATTCGAGAAACTTTCTGCCCTATCGGCCATCGATTCTTAGCGCTATGTACCCATTCTGCTACTTCAATGAGCTAATCCGTTTGGCTATGTCAGTGACCTTCGTTCTTCTACGAATCTCCACATTTCTGATTCGATCGACAGAACAGAATAAATACCTAATGTTTTCTAATAGTTTAAACTTTTCAGTTACAGCATTGTGTCTTCGTAACTTTTCATTTAGATAAGTATTTTTTATTATGCTTTAGGGTCTTCTTCCAAAATGTTATCAAGTTTATTTGCTAGGCAAATTAAAAACCCCCCATACTCCATCTAGTAATAAGAGGCGGAACTAAAGTCTGTTAAGGCAAAATATAAACAAGCACGGCTTAAAAGTAGAATTTCCTGAAAATAAAATTTATTCACTGGTAAACATCGTCAATTTTAATAATGAATGAAAGGATTGAAGTGCCAAAGAGGTCGTTAAAAGTTATACTGCAGTGAAGCATGCTTTAATTTCCAAGTGGTATTTACATAGCGCTTTTTGCGTTTTAAAATAAATTTCAGAAATAAAAATGTATTTTTTGCTTTTTGCACTTTATATTACACACATAAAAAAAATTCTGACTATAAAGTTTATTTGCCAAGCAAATTTAATAATCATAATATAATAGGAAAAATTATACTGATTGAGCTAGCCCCAAAGTAAGTTCGAGACTTGTGTTAAGGGATACTAACTAGACGATACTATATATTATAACAAATACATATATAGATAAACATCCAAGACCCAGGACAATTTGTAAAAACCCATTTTCCAATTTACCCTGACCAGGGATCAAACCCGGGACCTCTGGGTGGCGCACTAGCATAGTGACCACTAAGCCATGGAGGTCGTCAAACACCCCGACTTTAAAGAACGCCATCTAGTGATAAGTAGCGAAACTTCATATTCCAATTGATATCCCCGTAGCCCCATCCTTTATTTGCTAGCCTTATTCGGCTAGCAAATAAAAGCATTTTTTATCAAAGTATGCCGTGTGGTTTCCGACAGAGTAGAATAGGGCCACTTCAAGTCCTCCCGTGGATGTCGTAGAAGGCGACTGAGGAATTACATGCTAAACAAAGCTTTTAAATATCAATGAGGCCTCTCCAACCCGTCTGGCCAGCGTGGAGAGTGTAGGCCAAGTCCTGTGGCTGCTCTGGCCAAGTATGGCTCTGGTAGTACAGAGAGGGTCGTGCTCCTGCAGCGGAGACAAAAAGACCTGATGATGATACTTAAAAACTGTTCTGAATGACAGAAGAGAATATAGCCGCATGCGAAAGTGCTGTTACGTGCTGCTAGATGTAGACCAACCCTTAGAGTTATAAATGATAGGTATATTACAAACAGTCAATATATCAATTCCTAATGATAAATTATGATCCGAGTGCCAAACAGGCCATTAAAAGTTAAGCCGTGAAGAATGCTTTATGTCGAGGGGCGATAAAATGACGCTTTTTAGTACCTTCAACTATGTTGGGAGCTTAAAGAGATGTTGTTCTGAAGCTAAAAGGTTAGTCTTCTTCTTATCGTGTGTGTTAGTGACTAACACTAGTGTCAGAGTTTTTAAATTGCCTTAAAGGCCTCTGACATGGTTTTAGGTAACGACCAATGTCAAAGACAGTGACCGGGACCGACGGCTTAACGTGCCCTCCGAAGCACGGATCATCTTACTTATCAGACAATCAGGTGAGCAGCCTGCAATGTCCTAACCAAACTAGGACAACAACGCAAAGTCGTTGCCCCCGCCGGGAATCGAACCCGCGACCACCGGGTATGAGCTGAACGCTCTAACCACTACACCACGGAGGCAGTTAATATAGTAAAATGTGAAAATATTTAAACTATAGATATATTTTTAACCTTCTTGGGTGTTTATCTCTATGTATTAATCATAAAATGGAGGGTTTTTTTTTTCAATATAGAATAAATTCTCGGGTTTGATACTAACTTTGAAACTTTAAATAAATGAAAATATATAAGTACTCAAAACAAATAAAAATGTAAAAATTTTGAAACTTACTTCTGTTTGCGATAACTTTATTGTACCAAGCCAAAACAAAATCATTAACTTTTGATGCAAAAACTAAGCGTATCAGAATCATCTTGCTGAGAAGAGGCGCCATAAATTTAATTTTTCAGCGATGTGATTCAGGAATTTGCATGGTAACAGATGCTCTGTTCAAATCTGTAGTAGTTAGCCACCCTCAAAGACATAGCAATGACGCCAATAGATGACGTCACATAATCTTTCAGTTATTTGTATAATTTACCCGCAAAAACCTGCCCGATAACATTAATTTTTCGCACAATATAACTGATAAGTTGTCAAAATATTCCTCTATTTGCTGCATTCTGTATTTGTTTTTGGTTTTAATGAATTAAACTTGTTTTTGGGCTTACACCACTTGCTTTCAATGAAGAAAAACGTCATGGCACCACAGAATAAATACTAGAACTGACGTACAGAAGTCTTACTTAGGAAAGGAATTCAAAGAAATATTTACTCCATGTCTTTAGCTATATGGTTTAATTAAGCTCGCGTCAGAACTCGGCACCTTTTTGGTTAGATACCTAGAAGTGCATTGCAAGCCAATTTTATTTTTATCAAGACATACGATTCCGTCACTGAATTTACCACTCCGGACTGGTCGCCGCGCGCGTAGTAATAATGTAGGTTGATTTTCGATACCTAAACGGGAAGTGACACAGGCCTGGCTATACCTGGAAACTAGTTCACTAGTGTGTATTTATGACAGTTCATGTATCACTAAATGATAATCATTCAGATGCGTCAAATGACTTTGGGCAGTTAAAAATATTTGTTTCCGTGTAAGCTTAACACATTTTATAAGAAGACGACATCGAAAGAGCAACCCACAAGGTGGTCTGACGACCTGATTGGTCGCTGAGAAGCGCTGGATGCAGGCCACTCTAGATCGTTTATTATGGAATTCCATGGAAAAGGCATAAGTCCAGCAGTGGACGTTATGCGGCTTAAATGATTTTGATGATGATGATAATAGAAAGAGCCTAAGTCTATAAATGTTGATGGTATCGTCATATTTTGAACAAAATAAGAATTTCAAAGCAATGTAAATAAATATTTATATTCAAAGCGGCATTTTAAAGCTCCAAAAGAAAATGGTGAGATGATCCCAAGTCGAAAGTTGAAAATAATTCGTAATCATCAAATTAATTTATACTCTAATATTGATCTTTGCAATGAATTTATACAAAGTGTTAATTAGTCAAAGATTAGTTTGTTTGAGTTTAAATCAAATAAAAATTTGCTTAACCACTGTGAAAATAAAAGCAAATCTAGTGGCGGTTGTACTGATAATTTTTTATTTTATTTTAGAACCATTATTCGTCCTACAACTAGGAAAAACTTGCTCGATTTTGAGGGTTATGTACCCTAGTGTAAAAACGGGACCCTATTACCGTTTGTCTGTCTGTCCGTCCGTCTCTCCTCTGTCTTTCTGTCTGTCTGTATGTCATGAACCGTGATAGCTAGACAGTTAAAATTTTCACACAAGACTTATTTCCGTTGCCGCTATACCAACTTAAAACAGAATAACATAAATATTTAAGTGGGGCATACAACAAAAGTGATTTTATAGATAATGCCTCATACAAATATTTTTATAGATTTTACCCTTCGTGCGTAAGTCCGACTCCCATTTAGCCGTTTATTTCCAATCGGTCTTGTGTTTTCCTTCCATCCCTTATTAGATTTGTCCAACTCGTTCTCGCCATCTTGCCACCGCGTCCTCAGCCTATTACGTTTTGAAATTCAGCAAGAGCTGGCCTTTGCTCAGAAGTTATTAGGCATTCGACATATTATTATGTGCCCAGCCCACGTCCAGTCAGTGAAGGGGATACTTTAATTTTTCGAGGTCCAGTACTGCTCCCATTGGAAAAGAAACGGAGATATCATTTAAAATGTTGCCTTGATCAAGCCCAAGGTAACCCTTCAAACTTTTTATGAAAAATTTTTTATAGTTGAAAAGTGAGAAAGTGAAGTTTTTTTCGCAAAAAATGTGCGTAGAAAACACACATTTACGTAAAAAAACTGCAAAAGAAACTAAAAAGGAAAAAAGCCTGATGACGAAACATCAAATACGCATAAACAAAGCCATTGTAGCCGATTTACCGTGAACTGTGATTTGCCGCGAATTTCCCATGGATTTACCACAACGCCATACATCAGCACAGAGTGAGCTCGGGTTGAAATGACGCTGCGTTTTCAATGGTTTCGGAGTTTATAGTCAGTCAAGCGCACACTTTATAATATATTTTTTTGATAACCTGTTAAACAGGTTAAAACTTTATATTAATAAATTAAAATTTTAAAATAATAAAAAAGCGCTGTCTAATTTACACTTAGTATATTTCGATCTCATTCGAAACTATGTAAGAATAGGCTATTTACTGTGTATTGCTTTTGGTTAATATTTTAAATATATATTTAACAAAAAATACAACTAAAAAAGGAATATATTTTAAACACAGAAAGAGAATTGGTTTAATAATGAAGCAGCAATAAGCATTTTAAGTATATTATAAGAGTCGTGGTGGGGACATCTCACTATCTCTTTCGTTCGTGCGACCCCTTATATCAGTGACGTAAAGAACGCTGTTCGTGCATCCTTTTCTGTTACTTGACAGTTTTCCCTTCCATCATCATCATCACATCAGCCACAGGAAGACCACTGCTGGACATAGGCCTCCCCCAAGGTTTTCCCTTCTATCAGATTTTAATAGGACAGTACATTATACACAACAAATTCCAAAAATCAGAATTAAATAAATATTTAAGTAGGGCTCCCATACATTTTTTAGGGATTTTTTATAATAATCTCGAACTCTTCGCGCGCGTGTCCGACTCGCACTAGACGTACTCCATCTACACGCTAGTGGCATTTTGGTTTTCTAACTATAGCTCTGTCTGCCCGTTAGGGATATAGACGTGATAATGTATCTGTAATGTAGCATACGACATCCCAAATACTAATCGTAAATGTACGCGTAAATTTTGGCCGAGTCTAATTGGGTCAATGCTCATGAACGCTATCGGCCTAATGAATACATGCGGTGGCTGTAGCCGTAATCTGTAATCGTAATCGTGTTATAGATAAAAGATAGCGATAAAGAAACAGATTACCGGATTGTGTACAATTTTCAATAACAGAAGGAATGTTTGTTGATGACGCGGCGTAAATATATTATGTTTTAAATTAATATCGCTTCTAATCGATCGTTTTAGAATTTATTTCTAGCAGTGGATTTTCTGTGGCTGATATTTTATTTATTTATTCATTACATAATCAACAGCACTGTAGTTATATGATGATGAAATATTATACTAGGTACTATTTTTGTAAGCGAGTGACATTAAAAGTGCATAGATTGGGCTATCCGGTGTTTGTATGGATCGGAACTACAGAAACCAAGTGAGCAGATGAAAAAAAAATACTATGTATTTGAAGTTTGAACGTGAGTCAAATTGGTTGGGGTGTTGCGATGGAAATGGATAAGTTTCTGAAAGAAATAACCGAAGGAAAGATACCAGTAAGCTTGAAATTGTACTAGTTTATTAGACATGCTACTTCAAATGTACTGCATTGTATCAGCTATAATATTAAATAACTAGACTGTATAAAAATGTGAGAAAAATCCTTAGTAATTTACAAACAAGTCAAGCGTAAGAACCGTAATCCTTTCAAATTAACACCTGACCTGAAAACAGATTGGTGTAAATAAAGGCAGCTATTGTAAAACAATGAACGTATTGATTACAAACCGCCCACCCTACCTCTGAAAAGATTTGATTAATTTATTGGCTTTTAAAAGTCTTTTACTTTAAACGAGTTAAAAACGTCCTCTGGGAAAAAATGTTATTCTCGTATACGCCAGTTTATTACTTATTATATAAACAAGACTTCGCACAAACCTTTATTTTGTTTCGTCTAACGTTTTGATTAGACGTTACATCATTTGTGGTCGCAGACAGATAATAAATAAGGCATATAATAAAGTAACAATATTTTCAAAGCGCAATAGTTCAAAAACCAATATGCAAGTCTAGTTTAAACTGAAAACAGATAAGTGTAAATAAAGGCAGCCACCCGCGATTGTAAAACAGTGAACGTATCGAATTTAAAAACCACCTATACACCCCTAGGTTATACTTCTATTAAGATTTAATTAATTAAATTATTTAAATTAATTGGCTTTTAAAAGTCTTAGTCTATAATTAAAACAAGTTCATATTGGTGTAAATAAAGTCAGCTACCCACGATTGTAAAACAATGAATGTATTGACTTACAAAACACCCTAGCCATACTTCTGTAAAGATTTGATTAATTTATTAGCTTCAAAGAATCTTTGTCTATAAGAACTTTAAACGAGTTCAAAACGTCCTCTGTGAAAAATGTATTTTTCCTTATAAAAAATATCACTGCAATGGTTTTCAGTAATTATTTTAGTAAGCTTCAGATTAGGTACCTTGTGGTACCTATAAAAAGTGTAGTATTTAAAATAAAATAAGAGGAAGAAAACAAGTTAAGCTTTGAACCGTCATCCTTTTAAATTAATACCAGAACTAAAAACAAGTTGGTGTAAATAAAGGTAGGCACCCGCGATTGTAAAACAATCAACGTATTGATTCATAAAGTTTATTGTCAATCAATACTTTATACAGGTTCAGAATGTGCTCTAGGAAAAATGTATTTTTCCTTGTTGCTTATTTTGTAAATCCTTGAAAGCAGCCTATGTCCAGCAGTTGACGTTATGTGGCTGACATCATGGTGATTCCAAAACTACCGGAATGTCTTTCAGGAATTATTTAATCATCATTCTTTAATGACTGACATCGTTCTTCAGTTTAGACTAGGTAACTAGTATCTACAAATTTGTACACTACATTTTTATCAAATCTTTATTAAGCATAAAATAAGAGGATATTTCAAGGACAAACAAAAGAAACGTAAAAATATAAAAAGTAGGATATTAAAAATGCCCATCAATAAGAGATATATTTATCCTACATTAAATAAAAAAATCGACTTCGACAGAAACGTCAACTCTATGAACCGGAATCCTTTCAAATTAACACCTGTGCTGAAAACAGGTTGGTGTAAATATAGGGTGCCACGATTGTGAAACAACGTATTGACTTACCAAACACAGCGTCACACCTCTAGTCTGTGGAGATTTGACGGATGAATTAATTTACTGACTTTTCAAAGTGTTTGTTCAACAGAATTTAAGAGTTCAGTAATTAACGCTCTGGTATATAAAACGTGAACAGGCTAAAAAAACTTTTTTCTAGTAAGTAAATTCTGTTCTTAATCTGGTCAAAGTCAAAATTTTTCATCAATGTAGAATGTAGGATAAATTTATCTCTTATTGAAGGTAATTTTTTTAAATATTATTGGTTGTAGAAGAGATCGCTTTAAGCGATAAGACCGCCCATTACTCATTTAATGTATAGTTATTTCTTTTAGTTTTATTTTTCTTTTGATGTACAATACAGAGTTATCTATTTATCTATCTAAAGATGCAAGTACGAGTCTGTAAGCTTAAGTTCGCTTAACTGCTAAATATATAAAAGTAAGTTCTAATGTCACATAATGTGTAATAATTCCCGAATGAGTCACAAACACAAATCAACCGTATGAACCTTGAACCTTTCACATTAACACCTTTACTGAAAACAAAAAACAATTTGCTGTAAATAAAGGCAGCCATCCGCAATTCTAAAATAATGAACGTATATCGGTTTACCAAACTCATTGCTTCACGTCTGCGTAAACAGAAAATTTGATGGAAGAACAATTATATTTCCGACTTTGTGAACAAAGCGAGTGAAGTTTGCTGACAATCCGGCGTTTGTTTGTACATAGGTATACAACGTGGAAGGAACATACACCCGTAATGAATCAAACCACGGCCTATATATACTAGGTCAATTTAGGATAAGGATATTAAAATAACAGTCAAAAGTTTTAAAAATCGGCATTTCCATACGAAAGTATGCAGCAGCCCGGTCAGTTTAATGGGAATATAAATTTTTATATTTATTTTTTACTGTTATTTTAATTTCAGTACACTATTGTCGTCTATTATAACTCGTGGTTTGATTTAGATTTTATTATAGGTATGCCTCTTCCACGTTATATATGTATGCTAGTTTGTTCAACGATACCTCGAGTAGTTTTCAATCAAGGGAATAAGAAGTAAAGTAGAAATCCTTCTAAACAGGCGATGGGCTAGCAAACCATTTCCTAAAAAAATTAAATCCGTTTTGTCTAGAGCCTATCATTTTGCTAAGTGATATCTTTCGATTTTGTGACTGATGTTTGGAATCGGCGACTCCCTTGTTATTTTTTAAGTCTTGCATCGTGCGAGAAGTCGGGCATTTAGGGACAAGACTATAAGTGGGTCATTGATTGGACAACACCGATTTCGCATTTGTTGTTGCTCCCTAAGGAATAAATACATGATTCAAGACGCCCAAGGGTAACCTTAGTTACATTTTGATCTCAGAATAAGGGCCGGACTGTACTGAAGCTAAAAGGAACGATTTTTATATTCAATTAGAACACATCTGAAGAAAATTCATAGCAATTTTTTCACTATAACTATTTTATAAGGCCTAAGTGTGCGTCAAATGAAGATTATCGCACACGTATTGTCTGCAAAAGTTTGCGACATAATATCAAAATTGATACAGCCACGGGTAAAAGCTGGGAACAAACCGGGACTTTTATCACATATTTCAAATAAAAGTATCGTATCGTGCGAGTTAGGCACTCGTAATTAATGCCCGTTATATTGCCATTGTTTACGCCCTATGATTTATGACCTCATAAACGTACGCCAGCCCTTTTATTTCTTCAGCCTGCAAGACCATTGACCTCTGAATACCTTTAATGACGTAATTATGAAAATTCACGTCTCTTTCTTGGAAATTAGGGGGTATAATACTGAACGTTTAATTCAGTTATTTTCACAAATAATGATACTTTCATACATTATAAATAATTATTCGTCCCAAATTGCTCGATAACCCATTGAATGATTTGGCTCATGTTTGAACTTAAATATTCTATTGGTACATACGTCTACCGAATTTCATGATGGTCCGATCTGAGATACTAAAATTATCGTTGCACAAACATAAATACAAACACTGGAAAGACTTTGTGAAAAGTTGTTTTCAGTCTGGTAAGGAGTTGGTTTAAATCGCCTGATTATCCGCCTGATAATTCCGTATTTCGGAATATAAACTGTGGTCTCCGAACGCCATTTAGGGTTTGCTTAAACCTATCTAAGGATGGGTTCTGGTATAACCTTTGGGTTGCCGAGGTCAGAAGGTAGTAGCTCTGCATAAAAACCAGCTAGGCACCTTGTCAAATCACCTAGGCTAGGTAGCGGACCCCGGGCTCTGAAGTGGGAACACTCTCAGGTCATGATGACTCAGAAAACCTAACCCTTCAGTTTTTAACAATCTACATTGAAAATCGTCGCTTGTATAATTTGGATTAAAGAAATATAAGCAGTTTATATTCTTACCTACACAGATATTAACTTACCAAAATCTAACAGAAATCTTATTTTATGCGGACAGCTTATAAAACCCAGGTTTGCCAACAGTTAAGAAAACATCGTGAGGAAACTTGCACATTAGTTCACAAGTGATTAAAAATGGTTCTTGTCACTAGATGACATTCATTGAGCTCATCAGGTAGCGCATAAAACTAAAACTAGTTTTAGTTATAACTTACTAGCTGCGCCCTGCAGTGTTACCCGAGGAAAAGTAGCCTATGTGATACTCCAGGATGTCAGCTTGCCTGGACCGATTTTAGATAAAATTTGGTATGCACCAAATTTTATCTAAAATCGGTCCAGGCTTTTGCGCCTGAAGAAGTTACAAACATGTACACATACACACACACGCAAACTTTCGCCTTTATAATATTATTAGTGTGACACACTCGGAAAGAAAGATTTTATATCAAAATATTATTCTTCGTTTTCTTCTTCTCACCTAAGCTAATCCCACTATACGTGTGGTCGGGACGTTTCTTCTATACATAGTTATTATAGTTACATTTTCCTATCCATTTTCTATAGAATATTAGCTGTTGCCCGCGACTTCGTCCACGTAAATTTCGAGTTGAATGTATAATAATGTGAAGTAAATAGATAGATAGACAGATAAAATCTTTATTTACCAAAAAGGACACAATATATACATTGTTAGTATTGAGTAAAGCACATGATAACTAAACGAAATCTTAATTAATTGTGATAGTGCAGTGCGGTTGTACTGTGAGATGTGACCTATATAGTGAAAAGGTCCTGACTCAGCATGATGTCACAGACGAGCTGGTCGAACTGCGACGCTGATAATTCTGCCAGAACCAAGGGTGGGGCCGGTAAAGCGATGCGAAGGTGGGCTAATAATATTACAGTACAGTGTGTATTATTGGAACTTATATCAATATTTCAATTCAATATAATTTGATACCTCTTCTCAATCATAAATTAAATATAAGAATTAAAATACAAACAATTACGAGTGAAATACATATAATAGAATAATATATAAGTCAATATATGTATAGTTTAACTTAGGTTCAAATGTTTGCTACCAAAACTGTATTGGAAAAAAGATATTCTTTAAATTTACATTTAAATGAATAGATTAATTTGAGGTTCCGTATTGGAGGTGGAATGTTGTTCCAAATTTTGGTAGTCAAGTCAGTTCAAATAAAAATACTTACTTAAATGACAGAAGTGACGTTACCGAATAAAATATTTTTGGTTATTAAAGCGATTCTTCTTTATTTATTTTTTAAAAAGTTGAAAATTATTATCTCATTATACTGAAGTTAGTAAGTATATTAACTTTCATATTTCGTGATTGTGAATGTACGAAATCTTACTCTGATTTCCACATTATATTCGATATTTTATTTATGGAGCATCACAAGTTTGTAGCCCCGGCTAACCTTTGATCATATTAAATGAACCACAAAATTTTATACGCTAGGGTTGTCATGCTTTTTTTGTTTTCGATTGTTTTTGATCGACTTAATAAAATGATAATAAATGAATGAATTATATATTTTTTTAAGTAACATGACTCATTTCGTAAGTAATCTTATAAAACTAGGGATTAGTAACATTGAGGTTTTATTTTTATTTATTTTTCCTATGTTAGTTTGTATCAGATTTTTCACAGATTTTTAAGTTTCTAAGCATATTGATATTATTATGTTGCTTCTATTTAACATTTGTTTTAATTTTATACGATAATTTATTTATTTGACGACCTCCGTGGCGTAGTGGTCACCATGCTAGTCCGCCATCCAGAGGTCCCGGGTTCGATACCCGGTCAGGGCAAGTTGGAAAATGACCTTTTTCAAATTGTCCTGGGTCTTGGATGTTTATCTATATATGTATTTGTTATAAAATATAGTATCGTTGTGTTAGTATCCCATAACACAAGTCTCGAACTTACCTTGGGGCTAACTCAATCAGTGTAATTTGTCCCTATATAAAAAAATGCATATTAAAGAGTGGAGTCAAATCAGATACTTATATTTATATCTTTTTTATTTATATGTTTGTGTATTCTCATTTAGTCTATTTTTGTACGTAGGTATGCATTGTATTATATTTTATTTATGTAAGTGATCTCAGTAATTTATGTATTATAGAAATGTTCGCATGTCAACACCACCTGTAGGTTGAATGGTAGAAAAGGCCTACGGCCTTAAAGTCCGCTAGTGATTTCATGTGATAAAGAAAATAAATAAAATAAAATAAATGCTTTGTGTAAATGAAAAAAAAAGGAAAATTTTAAAATGTTTTGTACTCATTAATTAATTTTCTAAAATAGTGGAAAACCAATTTTTCTAATAAATTGTTAAAGCGTTTTATCTATATATCCTACTTCACAAAAAATATAGACATGGTAGGTTCGAAATTCATACCCACTTTGCAATTTAAAATACTTCGTAAAAAGGCTCGACAAAATCTACCCAAATCGTTTAACATTTTACAAGAATATTCCTTTAATATTTTTTTAAACGATATTTAATCCGAACCTAATTCGTTTTTGTATTCACTTACTTGGTGAAAGCCTAATGTAAAGGCTTTCAGATAATTGTGGGTAAATCGGACACATTCCAGGAAGGAAATTTGATTTTGCGTATAAAATAACTCGCTTCTGTGTGTCATCGTATAATTTAATAAGCCTTGATTTATATCTATGCGAACTCTTGCCGTCCTGAAATTCTACCCCACTTTCCTTTGTTAAATAGAATTTCATTGAATTAGAAATGAAATAGTTGAGTTGGACTTTATAAATCGTATGATTTTTTTTTATATTTTACTACCTTTTTCTGTGTTTTTATGATGGTCTGGGATAACAAAATATCCTAAAGAATAATATGCTAGCTAATTTTTGCATCAAGTGGGCATTGAGTCTTGTGGCCCTGGCTTAGAGCCACAAAACCCTAAACAATTTTGTGTGATAGTTTGTGTGTCTGTATTTTTAAGAAATTATTCTATAATACCGGTCAAAATTTATTTTAGAGCTAGGTGATCTCTGTGGTTTGTTATTAAGTAGGTACAGGTATATATTTTTCTTTTTGTGCCTCTTATTGGTAATAGCATACACAGATGATTATTAGATGTATCCGTTTTTGTATTGTAATTATTGTGTGTTAGTTTTCTCGAAATCTGATTGCGTTTAGAATAATCGGTAACAAAGCCAGGTCCAAATTGTGAGGATATATGTATAACACAACGTAAAAGGGCATACCCGTTATAAATCAAACCACGGGTTATACTAGATCACTATGGCGTAATAAAATAAAAATAACAGTCAAATTACACAACAACAAAAAACGACATTCCCGTACAAACTGCCCGGTCGCCTGCACGCTTTAGTATGGAAATGCATTTTTCTTTGTCTTTTTCTGCTATTTTAATTCCATCATACTGTAGGGATCTAGTAGGTAGCCCGTGGTTCGATTTATTACGGATATGTCCCTTCTACGTTGTTTAACCGAGAAACCAAACTATAGCTAAGTATATACATTTAGAGGCGTACACTAAAAGATAAAAGACTTTGTATCTAAGTACTTATTTTAGTAAAAACAAAATGTAACCTAAATAAATTTAAACAAATCAATTCTTTATTAATTATTCACTTGACAACAAGGTGTCAGCCCTACCTATCGGTCTCGGCCTATTTATTTTATTCAACAAGTGGTCATTTTCTTGTTCTAAATTCACAGTAACGCTTACTGAATATTTAACTGAGCCTTCAACTTGGAAGGACTTCAAACCGTGGCTGAATTTGTAATGAAACCTTTGGGTCCAACACGTGAAAATATGGCGCCAAAACTATTACGCGTAACCTCAATATAGTTTAATATTAATGTATGTAGGAGCAAAGGATTTTTTTGATTTAGTTCATAATAACTTTATTTGTATAGTCTGCTGATGGTGTCAATACTTTCAATTAGTCAAGCAGTTTCAGTGTGTAATGAATCACTTAGTAATAAACTTCATACATTTTGCTGTTTCAAGGCATGATAGCTGGAAACTTAGCTGTCAAGAGGTAGCTGGAAAAACACTCATATACCTATCTACTTTTTTTTCCAAGGGCTGTACTAGACATCATCATCATCATCATCATTTCAGCCGCATAACGTCAATATGCATATATAATATTTTCAATGATACGATCTTATTATGTTCTTGTAGGTATTTAATGTATATTTTTGTATATAGTTCTCACATTCTGTCGCACCATATTAATTCTCTACTTGGTCTAATGGTTGACTGGCAGAGAACGCCATATGGCGTTAAATCTGCCATTTGTACACTTTTCTTATGCAATAAAGTTTAAATAAAAAAAATCAAAGTGAAATAATAACACAAAGTATCCAATACCCTACATTACATAAGTAGGACAAACAAAACGAAAAAGCCAAGGGTTTTTTCTACCGCAACTCTCGAGAGGTATTATTCTTCGACGACAAAAGCAAACGGCCAAATAAACGTGAACTTATGACCTCATAATGTATTTAAGAAACCCTTTTATACGAAAACATAAACAAATCAAGGGGAAATACGCGGAAACTGACAAGCAGCCGCCGTAGATTATTACAATGAAAAGAAAAAGGGAAAGTGTTTTTCGTAAAGAATGTTATCCGCAAAAATGTTTTCTTTTAATTTCGCTATAATATTTTTCAGGACTTAAACGTTTTACAATAGTATTTTGCATACAATACTTTTTCTACGATTATATTTACTAAATAAAATACGAAACAAAGAAAAACATAAAAATGTTTCACAGATGTTTGGTAGATACCATAGGCACCTATGGTAAACTTTAGTCGTCTTCCTACTTTTTTCTCATGTTGGCAGTATGGTTCCAGGGCTATAGCTAGTAGTATCTTTTTTGGCCAAATAACGACACGCGTGCTGTTATGGAAAATTATGGACTTTCCTAAAATTATAAATTACCTATCTATGTTCAAATATTGGTGTTTATTGACATCATGCATATTTAAAAGACAGTTTCTGTAAATTTATTCGACGTTTTTTTTTACATGCAACTATTATGAAATTCATGTTTACACATTTTAATTTTCTTCATAGCATTGTAAAATGCTGTCCGGCCCGGCCCGGTGCGGTGCGAGCAGGTCGTTCTGAATCGTACCTTATGTTCCCACATAAGGTACGATTCAGAGCGACCTGCTCGCACCGGGCCGTTCTGAATCGTACCTTATGTTCCCACATAAGGTACGATTCAGAGCGGCCTGAATCGGCCTGATCGTATGTGTATAGCGATGTGAACAAAAAATATTTTGGCCTCATTAGATAGATTATTGAAATTTCTTTTCTCTGATTATCAAATAATGACGAAGATACAGCGCATTTAAATATCGCGTGACGTCACGATCAACTAAAATTTTTAACCAAAGGTGACGTAAATCACCCCACTCCGAAACTTCGAAGCGCTGTATCTTTGTGAATTTCTACTACTTTGCTAAACGTAAAAATATGGCTCTTTTATTTTTTGATAATCTAATTAACGGTCAAATTTTTTTTTCCTTATCTATGATGATGTCCATATTCCTATTCTAGATTACAACACCTTACTGGGATTGCAAAGGTAAGTTTATTTCCAACCAGAGATATAGAGTCGAAAATCTTTCTGTAAATCATGTTAAGATCAAACATTTACTATTATAATGTGACTTGGAGGTTGTATACTTTGTAACAGTCACCTTGTACTTTGTGCGGAATACATTTAATTATACAATCAATCAATGAAGCGAAGAGGTAATCATAAAATCAGGAACTATAAGCTCTCGTACACACTCTCGTACTATAAGCTCTCGTACACACTGGTGATTCTGCGAGTGCTTATGAATTTTCTGAATCAAATTTATGATATGACACAAGTATTTACTGTAGCCAATTATTTAAGTAAAATATATAAGGCGATTTATGAAATATTATCATCATCGTCAGGTGTAGGAGCACGACCATCTCTGTACTACTAGAGACACCATATTAGGTCAGAGCAGCCAGGGGATAAGAAATATGTAAAAATAAAACAAATTTTATAAATCAATAAGGCCTCTCTAACCAGTCTGGCCAGCGTGGAGAGTGCAGGCCAAATCCTCTGACTGCTCTGGAAAATTATAGCTCTTTACTACCTACAGAGAGAAACGAGCTCCTGCGCTGGAGATCAAAAAACCTGATGATAATATTTACATTTAATACTCGAATTTAATTATAACTGCAAAATGCCAAATCCAAACAAAGTATTATGAATTCAAGGTTAGAGTTAATAATGACCGGCTAAGTGCGTGTCGGTGCTACACTCGCAGTGTAGATTTCCATAGTTACAATGCTTAACTTTGAGTTCAGGTTATACAATATTTTTGGAATACCTATTTAACAACAAAATTAAAGATGGTGCGGTGAAAAAAAAAATTTACACCCACTTTACATGTAAGGTAGCTACCCTAAAAAAATTGTTTAAGATTTTATTTTACCACTTTTTTGGCATGACTAATATGCCAAATTATATACCCATGACAAATTATAGCTTTCTAAAACTAATATTCTCTGAGTAAATCACGGACAAACAGACAAACACGGTAAAACTATAAGGGTTCTTTGTTTACTACGTAACCCTAAAAAGGAAACTCATCAAACATCACTCAATCCAATGCGACGACTATTGACTCAATATGGCCTTTGTTCCTCACAAAATAAGGAACAAAGTTCCGAACCATCTGGTAGTAAATTACTAACAGTTTTTAAGATAAACACATCTTGATTAAGAAGGCCGTCTATTTATAGATTTACTTTCGTTAGTTGTTCCTGATGAGTCAGGCAGATTAATTAATTGTAAACAGTTTACTCAATATGTTTTGAACTGGAATAGTTTCTTAAACTCGAACGCAAGTGGTGAAAAAATTGAATGAATGAATGAATGAATGAAAATCTCTTTATTGCACCAATACACAAAAGAAAAAAAAAACAGTAGATACAGTAGATAAAAATTGGTTGTAGATACATCGAAAATACACATAGATTATGCTTAACACAGACATAAACAAAAAAAAAGTTTTCATAGACTGCAATTGTAAAAATAAACGCAGTATGAAATTCTCCTATTTTCTAAAATAAGCAGAAAGTATCTCTCTGCAAACTAAGTTTAATTAATAGATTAGAAAACAATTTTTTAATTAAACAGAGCATGTGTTTGATTTAAAAATACAAAATGAGTTTGCAACTTTAAAATGTAATTATTACCTTTAAAAACTCTACATTTTTTGCGTTAAAAAAAAATGTTTGTTGATTAATTGTTAATGGAGTAGAATTAATAAAAAATAAGGTTTTTTAACACATTTTTATATAAGTCGATTAGCTACTATATTTTATGGGTTTTCATTTTGATTTGTGTTTTATATTGTTTTATTTTATGTTTACTAAATGTTATATATGTTAACTTATATCAAACATTTATTAGTCCAAACTTTAAACGAAAATTGGAATTACGGTGGCAAAGAGTAAATTAAAAACATTCTTGAAAATACAACGTTGCTCGTTGAATCCAAATATTTTAATAACATTTCATTTAAGAGTCAAAAACTTTTCGTTGTTTGTAATTTACCTGTTTATCTATCTATCTATATTATTTAAGCTAATGCCTTTGTTGGTGGAGAGTGTTTTTTTTATTATGTTCATACTCCATTTTTGAAATTTACCGGTTTGTGAATCTTATATTAATAAAAGAGTAAGTTTTATATTAATAAGAAGATAATAAGTAAGTACTTCTCGCTATCCAACCTTTTCCTTGGCCTTCCTTTATTCCTGTGGCCAGTAACAGTAACAACAAGTGGTAAAAAAATTGCGCGTCGCCGTGCCTCGGAAGGCACGTTAAGCTATTGGTAAGCTTTGTCAGATTTTATAAACAAGAAAATAATAAAATATATATCATAGGATAGATAGAATCATAAATATTCTACATAGTTAAACAAAAAATTCAGTGCCACGAAGAATAGAAAATCTAGTGTTTAATAAAACTTTCCTTCCAGTTTCACTTCGAAACAATTATAAAAGAAATTCATCATACACAAAACTTTTGTCGTTATAACTTGGAACCCTTCCTTTGAAACAAATGTCTTATTTTTCTGGGTGCATTCTCTCTGGAACCCTCCTTAAAGACTCAAAAATCTACTTGAAAAGTTAGGGTTAATATCCTACCAGCCTGGGATTAAAAAGATGACAGACGAAAGAAAGTAAAGAAGGCATCTCCAGTTCCACTTAACACAATCGATATGACCTAGCTCTAACATTACAGGGAAGATAACAAATTGGCAATAATACATGTTCAGTTAAAATAAAATTACTTGGTAAAGTCATAGTTTACAAAACTACGTTGTTCAACATTATTTTTTGTTGCAATAAAATGACATGCAACAGGCAAGAAACTTGCACTGTCTAAATGGGCCTTTACTAAGTAGCTAATTACAGAAGTCTTACTCAGCAAACGAATTCAAAGAAATATCTACTCAATGTCTTTAACGATTTGGTTTAATTTACCTCGCGTCAGAACTCGGCATCTTTTCGTTTAGATATCTAAAATTGCATAGTAATAATGTAGGTATATTTTCAATACCTAAACGGGGTATGACATAACAACCATTAACGTTTTTTTAACATATCAAGTAATTTTAACCACCAACGTATTTTCATGCAAGAAATCCAACGGGAACACACCAGCTTTCGTCGAAAAAATATGAAAACTTCGCAGCGCTTGCAGGCGTTTGTAGATTCCTTATTTCTTTCATGTCAAAAGAATTTAAAGCATAGTTTAGTCACGTATTCTCGAGCTTTAGTATTTTTAAAATTGCTTTCTGTTGTTTGTAGGTTAAGTTTAATGTAGCTTTATTGTACCATTATAACAAATATGGTGAATGACAGAAAGAAGTGGAAACAGTTGACAGAACCGACCCCAAATAGGGAAATAGCGAAGAGAATGGTGATGATGATAATAAATAACACAAAATCCTACTTCCTTTTGTAAGTGTGGATGTATGATATTTGTGACTCTTTCACGTAAAAACTACTGAATAGATTTAAATGAAACTTTACAATAGCACTATATACATGAGAATAACACAAAGGCTACAATTTATAAAGATATTGTGTAATAATCCTGCGCAGACGAGTCGCTTTAACGATCTGGAGTTTGTACATTTATTTCTTTCTTGTCTGCTTAGAGCTATAAAACACAAAATGCTCTGTCTGCCCAAAGACGATTTCATACTTGCTCTGGCTGAGGATCCAATCCCGGGTCTCTGAGTGGAGGTCTACCGTGGTTACCAATACGCCAAAGAGGTTTATCTAGTGCCTAACATCATCATCAT
This sequence comes from Acrobasis consociella, assembly GCA_963555685.1. Classification (NCBI taxonomy): domain Eukaryota; kingdom Metazoa; phylum Arthropoda; class Insecta; order Lepidoptera; family Pyralidae; genus Acrobasis; species Acrobasis consociella. The sequence goes on from OY743127.1 coordinate 9,340,416, forward strand.
CATCAGATGTTTTTGTCTCCACTGCAGGAGCACAACCCTCTCTGTACTACCAAAGCCATACTTGGTTAGAGCAGCTAGAGGAGTTGGCCTACACTCTCCTCGCTGGCCAGAGTGACTAACACTATTCAAAATGGCGATTATCACAACATTTACCATTAAAAAAATATTTCTAATAAGGCGCCACCGACGCCCTCACTTCACCTTAAAAGAAATGTTGTCAATACTTTTCCAACATATCTGTAAGCTCAGGAATACCTTCACAGGATTAAGTAACTGATGAAACGCACATATAGCATACGACACAGGTCGTATAATCCGATCTAAGATTAGATACGCTCTAGTTCCTACCAATACGTAGGTAGTCCATATTGCCCTACGTAACTCATAAGGATTATATTAACCACAGCCCAGGGTCCTGCCCGGATTAGGTGTACGGTATCATCGTAAGTGTAATTGAAATTCTGATTGGAACTGCATTGAGGCGTACCTATCACCATATAAATATAATTATTTTTCTTCATTGTCACTAGATGGCGGTATAAGGTAATTAAAACATTAAAATCTTTTATTACTATTATTTAAATAGCGTAGTACTCTAATAAATTATATATAAATTAAATATGGCTTAAATTAAATGCAAGAAATATTTTTAAAACATATTCAACATCTCTTTTGTCACTTTTTTGCTAGTCGTGTGTGCTGCCATCTCTGTGTGCCTACCCGCGACTCCTAGTTTTACCTACTTAAGGGCCCTCCAATCGTTTCTATGGCGTTGGGTGTATGTTACGTTACTAATTATATTATCTTTGATTGAGGTAACCATGTAGTATGAAGTCAACATGTTACCTCTGTGGTACTAAAATTAATATTTTATCGCTAATAAAGTCGTAATTATTAATATCCTGCTTACTTCAATGCTCAGGCGTAGGTATTGACTGAGGATCAGACTCCAACTCTCAAAGAATGCCAAAGAACAAGAAACGCTGTGTAGGTTTCAAGAGAATAGATAAGAGTCTCAAACACTACACTTTGTTCCTTGACAGAAATTACCTATGTTGGGCAGAAAGCTGCAAAGATGAGGTGGTATTAAAGGCTCATTTTAGTTGGTCATTTTGGCACGCATTCGGGGGGGAAAGTCGCAACATGCGTCTCTGTTCCCCATCACCGCACCTCTCCCCCGTTCTCGCCTTGTGGAGGGCGTTGGAATGGAAGGTGTTGAGCAAGCCTGCAGCCGCCTTCACTAGTTGATGTAGCTCCAATTCGAGTTGCGAGAGATTGTTATATCCTCATGCGGGGAGCCGTTTTCATTACTTGATAGAGTTATTGTACAGTCGATAGCAGCATGATATAACCTCATTCAGCGTAACTACCTCTGTATCAACTTATGCCTTTCATTGGTCGTTAGCCCTCGTACGTGGAGGTCCCGCATGCTGTATATCGACTCAGTTATCGACCATCAAAAATAAGCCTTATGCCATGTCAGCTGAATGCTTCCTGACAAATGGGCGAATAAATTAACACCCTGGATACCTGTGAATTGACGTCGTCGCACGGGAATGCCGAGACTCTTTCTCGGCCTCCCCTGCGACAACGACCTTGACAGTTGGGTCGGCTCGGCATTGACAATAGACAAAGACAGAGACCTTGATGCTTTGGTGGCCTTGGCATTGACAATAGACAAAGTCAGGTGTAAAAAAATTAAAGAGACACTCGCCCAGCGTTATGATGGAATGGGTTGAAACAATAATCAAAAGTTGTTAGTCGTAGTTAGTACTAATTAGGTAATTAGGTCTGATCAATTCAATTTATTTATTTCATATCAAATGGGTAGGTTATGAGGTGGGCAATAATACATATCCTTACTAATATTATCAATGCGAAAGTGAGTTTGTATATTTGTTTGTTTGTTAACACTTCACGCTTCAACCACTGAATCTATTTTGATGAAATTTGATATAGATACAGTTTGATATCCAGGAAAGGACATAGGATAGTTTTTATCCCGAAATTCTCTCGGGGAGCGAAGCCCATGGGCACAGCTACTATCCTATAATTAGTTGCTTATGTATGAGAGAAAGAGAAAGTATCCAAAAGAAAACCTGGAGTTGATTCATACATTATAAAATAAGACTTCGTTGAGGAAACATCTCATCAAGACGCCAAGAATATCTAATTAGACAAATGGACTAGCAGACGTTGCCTACTGTTTGCGTGAAGGTTTTATGTATTTTTTTTATCTATACAGCTTGATATCACTTAAGAAATCTTCTCTCCCCGCTTGCCTTGATAGCCTAATAATAATAAAACTAAAATTCAAAATGTTTGTTGTTTTCTGCTAAGATATAGATGATTTATCAAGTGTGGTTAATTTTTCCTGTAATAAATATGATGATTTAAAGTCATATTCGCAAAAACAATCGCAGAATAAAGAGACAACATGCCATAGTGTCATAGAATCAATACTCAACCAGTTGGTATGTTGTTCTTGAACTTGAACTGAGGACGTCATTCCAAACATACATTTACAATACTTATTATGTACATAATTAAGTATTCGTTTAAGATTTTAACCTTATTTTATGGCATTTATTTTATTCTTTAGTTTCATTTAGTTGTCAACATTTATTTATGTTGTTGAATTAAGACTTATGGATAAAACAAATTAATTCGCCAGGCAAATTAAAAACCCCCGACTTTCAAGCGTTGACCCCCGATAACTTTTAAATGGCCGAACCGATTTTTACCAAACATAGCTAAGAACTTATTGTTTTCGATGCCACAGACGGACATTGGCGACAAGCTTGTAACACTCTCTTTTTTAGTGGGTTAAAAATACAGAAGAAGAATTAATATCTTAATTTATACCGAGAACGCTAAAATAAACTTGAGGAGCAATGGTGGTAAATGGGATTTCAGGCTTTCTTTATTACTTGGTATGGTCACTAGGTACATAAACATAACACATTATTATTCTGTGATTTTCACTGTTAACCTTTCTAAACAATTCCTATCCTATTAACACACAATTGATATATGTATTAGTAGGCGAGAACGGGGCGGGGACGGGGAGCGGGGACGCATATTGCGCGGGACCTTAGAATAATCCGTTCTGTATGTAATACTTATATCAATACGGTGCCTAGTACTTAGTAGAATTTTCTCATCTTTTATTTTGATATTATTTCATATTTAAATATTTCTATTATGTTAATCTTTTTATTATATGCCTAAAAAAATGAATTTCTATTCGTTAGTCTCGCTAAAACTCGAGTACGGCTCGACTGATGTTACTAATTTTGGTAAAGCTTGTAAAAAGGCAGTTAGAATTTCTGAAAGCGGTAAAATTACATCGATAAACCAAAAGTTGGAGATAATAAGGTACTTATCGAAGCAAGGATGTTTACAAACGTGTAACGAAAACCATTCGCAGTATCGAGACGAGACATGGCATGATGAAGACTTCGCTGTAAGGTTGTCGATGTATCAATTTACGAAGAAAAGTATTTCGCAGTCACGTAGGAAACCCGAAATATTTGTGAAAGTCCAGGAAAGGTTTGTGTGATGAAAAAATATGGAAAAATGAATAGCAATATAACGGGAACAGGAAGGGAAAATAACTATATTTTATAAACCTTACTTACCTTACTTTACTAGTCCCTACTATTATTATAAATGTGAAAGTAAGTTTCTTTGTTTGTTTGTTTGTTACCACTTTTCGCTTTAATCACTGAACCTATTTAGATGAAATTTGATACGGATGTAGGTTGATACGTTGGGAAGGACATAGGATAATGTTTATTCCGAAATTCTCACGGGGTGCGAAGCCCATAGGCACAGCTAGTAAATTACTAAAATCTGACGAATAAAAACAAGTCTCGCAGCTCAAATAAAAATACCTTTTTAAAAGCATTCCATACTAACCGCGCATTTTTTCGTATAAACAGACAATATGCAAAATCCGTTTCAGTCAGACGAATGTTGATATTTGACGTCATCCCGTCCGTAATATCAGTTTTATGGGTTTCTACGTCGACGGGCGGCTACCGGCTAGTCAGCTGATTGTATGACGCTTTTATCAGTACTTAGGTAAGTATATTACGAGCATTAGTTACTCATTTTATTAACCGAATTTAAAAGAGGAGGAGGTATTTATTTTTGTACGTCGACGGGCGGCTGGTCAGTTGATTGTATGACGCTTTCATAAGTACACAAAGAGCATCCGTTTCTCATTTTATCAACCGACTTTAAAAAATTAGGGTATTGGTTTCTACGTCGACGGGCGGCTAGTCAGCTGATGGTATGACGCTTTTATCAGTATTTAGGTAAGTATATAACGAGCATTAGTTTCTCATTATACACCCAAGACCCAGGACAATTTGGAAAAGGTCATTTTCCAACTTGCCCTTGCCAGGGATCGGGATTGAACCCGGAATCTCCATGGACTAGCGTGGTTACCACCACGCCACGGATTACGGCAAATCGTTATGAACTAATGAAAGCAAAATGGCACCCTGAATATTATTTATAAATATTTTAGTGACTAAAACTGTAAGTGAATTCATAGTGTACTCGTACCTTGGCTCCAAGCCACTGTCTTGTCAAAATTGCCAATGGAATGGAAAGAAAATAAAAATGGATCTTTTTAAATCTATGAGCAAGAGGGCAACGCTCATCAGTAACGTCAATCTCGAAAATATAAATTTGTGCATATGCAAATAAAAAAGTAAAAAAATACTATTTTTTGTACCAGCTTTTGTGAGGCGTAAGTAGGTAAATGTAATAAGCCTAAACTTGATGGGGTTGCATTTGCGTCCTTTTATTACAGAGTTCCTATAGCTACCTTCCTGTTTCATTATCAGATCAGCTTCTTGACATAATAATACTTCCTGAGAATACTTCATTTCATTACATGATAAATCATTTTTTTGTGTTAAAATGTCTTCGCTTAGCCTACACTTAATAATTATATTTTATGAATAGTGTAATTAAAATCATAATAATACCTAAAACAATAGATGTTACCCATATCATAGAGAGAACATTATAGGTACAAACCAATGTCAAAAAAATACTGCATACTGCATTGTCATCTGAGTTACATTAGCATACAAAATTTAATCTTAATAGAAAACCGAGAAGTGGCTCCAATTTAACTTACAAAATTTGACCCAAACAAAGAAATACAATTTCAATCAATAAATTTTCCAATGAATAGTATATTAATGTACCTTAAGATTTCCTATTTGTGGCAGACAATAATATAGTGTTTATACGACATACGCAAAAACTTTATTAATTCACACATGAGCACAACAAGTAGGCATGTATGAGTACTAACATAGTTTTTCACACGATGACGCCAATAGAGGTCAAGGTAGGAAGATTAGAAAATCTTGCAGAATGACCTTCACTCGCGTCGTCAGTTATAATGAGATAAAACTGATTGAAATTCATTTTTGATTTAACAAAACACATACGAATTAGACATGCTATATAAGTATCTATAATATTTACGAGCTATGCTCTTGTCGGTGGAGTATGACTTTTTTTCCACTTTTCTTTCTCGTCCACCAGCTGTTTTACTTCGCTGTACGACACGACGTTCACCTTTTCCTTTATCTGCTTCATGTAGCTATGCCTCGGTCTTCCTGCTCCTCTTTTCCCTTCTATCTTCCCTTCAATGATGATTTTCCAAAATAAACAAACCAAATTGGTAGGTATTTTAATCAATTATGTTCAATTTGTCTCTATCCGTAGCAGTAGTTTGCCATACTTTATCAAATCCTGAGAGATTCTCAGAGTATCTTACTGATTACGTTAAAAAACTGACGATCTTTATCATTCCCGAAATAATTAACTCATCGAAAGCCATTGGTTCCGAAGTGCTGAAGTACATTCGGTCAACAATGGCCGAAAGAGGTCATTGGCTTGAAGGGAACAGCTGTAATGGTCCACACTTGACTAAAACTGCTGAAACGAACAGAATGAGAGTTAAAAATAACGACAATGTCATCATACTGTGTCCTACCCTGGTCGGCTTTCCGACTATACATATTACGTGGGTTGACCGTTTATGTATATATGTAAATTTATTATTGTACAAAAAGGACAAATTAAAAATACAAAAGAAACCGTAAAACAACATTCTTAAATAAAGTATTTTTCCAAAATATTTTGAGAATTATTAAAATGAGTTCACGTGTTACTCACGTAAAGAATCAGCTACTGCTGACATGTACGGGCCTGTAGTCACATTCACCCTGATGAAGACCTCCGGATGAGGTCGAAACATGTCGGCAGCAGCTGACTCTAGACGTAAGTAACCCGTTCACTAATTTTTACAATGTCTGAGTCTCACGTTAGTTTGAATCAAACATATTTTGAAGGTTCTTCTGTCTACAACTATTCATATTTATTAGCGGTCCTTATCTATAAATACACATAAAAGACATTTAATGTCGTTTATATGTTTGACGCATTGACACATCAGCAAAACAGCGTCATTGAATGCCGCATTCACACCATAGGTCACGGCTAAAATGTTTACCTTAAGGCCCCAATACACAATAGGTCATGCTTTGTCATGCATCCCCAGTGACGTCAATAGGCGTATGCTGGACTTAATATAGAATAGATAGATATCTTATAATAGACAAGTATGTAATTGGTTTTGTGCACTGTTTTGTTCTATTTTTTAACGATTTCAAAAAAGGAATGCGAGTAAGTATATGATTTTTTCAATGTCCTTTCCCGACTAGTCGAAGACTTTTTGACAAAAAAAGAAAGGACCAATTGGGAGAATTCCTTTTTTGTCTGAAATACTTGTCAGTGGCCAAAAAAAATTATCAAAATCGGTTTTAGGTAGTTTGGCGTTGAAGTTTGGTTTTTAGTTTTGTAAAATTATAATTTCTTAGCTAGTCTCAGGATATCGTCGACACATCTTAGAGACAAGAGATCGCTAAATTTGGAGAAGAATGGAGGACGCCTACATCTAGAAAAGGATATATAAGGGCTGATGGTGATTTATTTTTATTTTTTTTTATTTTTTATTTTTATTTTTATTTATTAAGGTACAATCACAGATATCAGAATGTGCCTAATATATAGTACATTTCTATCGTCAATATAATTCTGAGATCCTACAACAGATTGTACACGACATTATAAAGATTATACATGCAGCAAACAATTCAAACAGAACAATAATAAGGAAAAAAAAAAGTCTTACATTAACTACAGTATACTATACCTACTACTTACTAATTGTATTGAAAAACAGAGTTTTTAAATTTTGATAAACCATCAGCAAATAAATCTAGTTGGACATTAGTACTAATTTTATTATATAATTCACAAATTCTTATCATAGGATTATTATGACCGACATTGTTCCTGGCAGAAGGCACGGTGAACAACTGCGGAACCCTGGCTGAATGATGTGGAATCTTAAATTCCAACTTTTCCAGTAACTGGGAATCCATTGACCCGTTAGCTATTTTATATAAATTGGATAAATCAGTTACGGTGCGACGAAATTCAAGACTTTTTAAACCAAATCTTTGTAGTCGATCTTCATATTCAGGTATTTGACGCCTTAAACCGAGTTTTCCGCAAAGAGTTCTCAGAAAGCAACGCTGAACTTGTTCTATCCTATCCGTGTGGATCCTATAAACAGGTGACCAGACAGATGAGCAATACTCTAATATACTCCGCACCAGTGATGAATATAGAATGATCCAAGATCTAGGGTTTCTGAACGGCTTCGCTATACGTGTTACAAAACCTAGGGTTCTTTTGGCTGATAATGATGATTGTCTTTGATTGAATATTAAAATGGTGCAAATTTCAACTTAATCACTCGAGAACATGATTGCTTAAAAAATGGGGTATAGGAAATTTATTTTCAGGTTCATGTACGTTTAGACATATTATGTATGTTTTTTTATCCGCCATAACTTCAAAATGCCTAAACATACTTGTATGTAATATCAATATCATTGGTAGAATTCTTAATAATTTCATAACTTGCTGTAAAAAATTACGCACTTGAAAAATAAACTACCTATAGAAGTATAAACTGTCCAGCAATGCAGTATATGTATAACAGGTCAGTGGTAAGCGTCATTTGATTGGCCACTTATCATTACGCTGGTCATTAGACCAATGTGGTCATCCATTGCTTTTGCATAAACGACCATTATGCATATCTATGTAACGACTATGTCGTGTAACAATTGAGATTCATTGTACAAAGGATGCATTTTAGTTAGGTCAATCTAAGTAATCATTTCTACGAACTTTGTTGCTTAGCGTGAGGTCAGTTTAGTAAGTATATTATAATGAAAACGAACCTGATATTTATTATTGTTATTTGTATCACTTTTAATATTCACGGGTCTTTCATATTTCGATACAAGTTTGGTAATTTCTTATAAAAAGTTGTTCAGTCTCACGGACTGAATTCGCACTTAAATCAGTTTAAGTATACTATAATACAGGGTGTATTACTTAAACTTTTTCACCATCACTGAGAAAAACAATGGTTGCTAGTAGCAAAATGTTAGCTACACCAAAATCGAGTGACTCCTGAACTCAGGCACAGGTATGGCTTTTCATACAAACGGAGCAGCATATATACCTAGTACTACTACAAACGAAACAATCCGTCCGTGCACACGTCAAATGTGTGAGTTAAACAATCAGGGTCGCCACCACAGAATTTCTTGCTTTGTTTACCTGTTTTCATCACTCGGAAATCTATAAAATTTTCGTTATTTATTGTTTTCCGTGGATACACAATGATAATGGCGCAGTTTCTTACCATTATAATTCAATAATCCTAAGTGATTCGCGTAATGTCAACACGCGACTGCCAATAACCCTGTTTTAATGCCGCTTACACCTCACAATAACGGGGGAAGGGTTGCGGGGACACCAGATTACGGGGGACGGTGCGAGTTTCCGTTCTGTATGTAATACTATTATTAATTCTGTGACTCAGGGCTACTGTAGTTAAAATGTGTTTTAATTAATAGGTAGTTGTAATTTGGGATATGCAACTCCATGGTTTTGCTAATTAGAACAAAAGTTTGCTATTTACTTACCAAATCGCAAGTAGCAAAATTGGTTCAGCTATTTTTTTTTCTCAATATTATAAACCGATGTTCGCAGCATTTTCAAAGCCTGTAACGTAAAATGAACACAAATTGCCGTGTACCGGTGGCTTTACATAATCATACGCACGCCAAACCATGTTTGTTTACTTGTTCAATCAATCGAAAATCGAAGTTTTGTTTGCCTCCGCGTTATTTTTAGCTGTCATTGGTTACTTTCCGCTTAATATAATAAATGTGTGTGCGTGCTTGATTGTTCGAATAAGTAAATGAACTGTCAACCTACATACTTAATAGGGTAGATCTATTGAAAGTACCATCATCTGATGATGATGGTACATCAGGATCATCATGGATCATCAGATTATTTTACTGTTATTAGTATTACGGGACTTACCCGTAATACTAATCACAGTAATTGTGACCGTGAAACTCTAAAATCATATATCAGGTTATTTTGTCTTTCACTGCAAGAGCACGACCCTCTCTGTACTACCAGAGCCAGAGGATTTGGCCTATACTCTCCTTGCTGGCCAGACGGGTTGGAGAGGTCTTATTTGTTTAGCTTGTATTTACTAAGTCGCCTTCTACATGGGAGGACTTGGAGTGGCTTTATACTACTCTGCCGGGAACCACGCGGCAGCCTACACACGTAGAAGAGTAGATTCTATTGAAAGTATATAGCATATTTAAAACCTTTTTTTCTATAATCTTCAAAACGTAGGCCATTGTAGGTACTACATAGTAGGTACCTTAACATATTATGTATCATTTAACCATGCACCAGCTAGAACTTAGGTAAATCAAACCAACTTAATAACATGGTACATACTCGTCATAGTACATATTCTGTTTCCAAGTAAGAAAAATCCATGTATTATATATCTATAACGAAACGAAATACATAATACAAAGCAATAATAATTCCGTAATTTGCTCTAAACTAAACAAAATAAATCCGGTTTTTCGCCGAAGTGAACAGAGTGCGGGTCACTGGGCAAATAATCAAAAATTGAGATTTTATTTATCTTTTATAAGTGTTATTTTTTGCCTTTCGAAAAGTAATGTGTGGAATATGCTAGTTGTTATTCCCGTGCATATTATAAACTTGGTCTTGAATTACGGTATATATTTTTTTACTTTTTCGTAAATCCTACTTCCTACTAATATTATAAACGAGAAGGTTTGTAAGTATGGATGGATGTTTGTTACTCTTTCACGTAAAAACTAGTAAATGGATTTTAGTGAAACTTTACTATAACGTAGCTTATACATCAGAATATTAATAGGCTACAAAAGTCAAAGTCAAAAAAAAAATCAATTAAGGATAAATTTATCTCTTATTGAAGGTCATTTCTTTAAATATTATTTTAGTGCAAAAGTTAAAAACTACTAGCGTTTCGGAACGACCACTGCTGGGAAGATTACGCCGAAAGAAACCCAGTTCAGTACAGTTTATAAAAATATTGTGTGATAATCCCGCGCAGACGAAGTCGCGGGCACCAGTAAGTAATTTAATAATGCAGCGCAACCGGAATTCCGGAATTTGGAATCTACTCAAAATCAATCAGGTTTGCCGAAGTAAACAGGGTGCTTAATGCGGGCATTCCGGATCACTGGGCAAATAATCAAAAATTTAGATTTTATTGCCTTAATCAAAGTTGCTTTTTCGGCTTACGGCTGGTCTGGCAGGTTAAAAATTCGTAGAACGTACCAGCTTCTCTTCCCGCGCATCTTATAAACCTATTTTTACCCGACTTAAAACAGAAGAGGTTATCAATTCAAATGTATGTATGTTCCCCGATAACTCGAAGACGCCTGGACCAATTTAGTAAATTCTTTTTCTATTGAAAAAGGTTGTCCCATAGAAATTGTATCAAAATCGGTTTTGCAGTTTGGTGTTGAAGTCGATTTTAACTCCAAAAAAAAATATTTTTCAGTTACCGTTACTTTTTACCGTCTTTATCCCTGACGGGGCAGACAGATTCTAAGACCATAAGACCTTATTTGTATCAAATTTTATTAACTCAATTATTTGCATGTAACTCAACCAGAATTCCGTGATTTGCCATAAAATACACAAAATCAATCCGGTTTACGCCGAAGCGAACAGGGTGCTCAAAGCAGGCATTCCGGATCACTGGGCAAAGTAAACACAACCTGTAGCTGAGCACCAAGTGTCGGACATCAAAAAGTTGGATTTTATTACCTTTTATCAATGTTATTTTTTCCTTACATCCTGATCTTATGAATATTACCTATTATTTTTAAAGTAGGTACCTAACTATATTTATGTTCTATGTATTCATGAAGTTTTTCGTCATCAGGTCTTATTGTCTCCACTGCAGGAGCACGATCCTCTCTGTACTACTAGAGCCATACTTTGCCAGAGCAGCCAAAGGACTTGGCCTACACTCTCCACGCTGGTTTGAGAAGTCTCATTGATGTTTATAAGCTTTGTTTAGCTTGTATTCCCTAAGTCGCCTTCTACGTCATCCACGGGAGGACTTGGAGTGGCCCTATTCTTCTCTGCCGGAAACCACACGGCTAAAGTTTGTCATACGGCTTTATTATAAAACACAGACTAACTTTTTTACCAGGTTTAAACCATTATCCAAACAAATCAGGTTGACATGCTAGTAATATACAATTGAATCCTCTGAAAATGTCAACTGGATTAGGTCGGATAATAGTTTAAACCTAGTAACAAAGTTAGTCTGCGTTTTATGTGATGTGTGAGTTTATGTTAAATTTGTGTAAATTTATGTTTTTATTTGCTTTTGATATGATTTTTCCTACTTGGTCAGTTGCACCACCGGTTGGTCTTTCTGACATTCCTCTTATCCACTGGTTATCTAGAAGAGGTTGCTTTAACGCCCATTACACACATTTAATGTAAAATTACTTCCTTTTTGCTGTACAATAAAGCGTTATAATATATCTATCTAGCTAGCTACCAATCTGTGTAATTTGTCCCTGTATATTTATTTATTCATTCATGCATTCATTTATGAATTATATATTTATTTATTTATGTATTTTTTTGTCCAACAGTGGACAGAAATGGCTGTACATCTCGTCAAAAAATTCCAGTTTTCCAACAACGCAAATTTTGTAATTAAAATTAATGACTAAGGTTTTGGAAAGCCTAGATTCCAGCGTTATTTCTTACATTAGGCGATTGTTATTAAAATTAATGCTGCCTCGCTACTGACTAGTTGTGTAATTTATTACTGTTACACGTCAAGTCTGCTTGAAATATTCGTGAGACGTAGGTATCAAAAGTAAAACGTTATTTAAACATTTAGTAGAGGGTTTTGAGAAAGGATTATTAAATTTGTACCTAAGTAGAGCTGAAAGTTCGACGAATTCGACTAGGATGTACAAAACTCAAGTCCCCCGAGTCCTCTTACAAGGACTCGAAGTCGTGCACAGGGCTCGACTCTTTTTACAGAAGGCTCGACGACTGCGAGCTTAAGTGAGCCTCGGAGCGTGAGATTAGAGCTCGAGTCTCTTTTTGCACCCGAGTCTTCTGCGCGCGCGTCTTTTAACCCTACTGCGAAGACGGAGAGTTATGTCTTTAGTTTGTATTTGAAAGCAATAATTTTAAATTTGTAGAATTGATCTGTAAGTAAGTTTGTATATTTGTTTGTTTGTTTATTTGTTACCTCTTCACGCTTAAACTACCGATTTGGATGAAATTTGGTATGGATATAGTTTGAGACTCTGGGAAGGAAATACTTCTTATCCCGAAATTCCCACGGGGAGTAAGGCCCGCGGGTACGGCTAATATACTATAGATGGATCAGTGATCAGTGATTCTATACGAGCTACTTGTAAATAAAAATCCTCGTTTAAATATGCCTGAAGGCATTTACTTTTATACTTATAAAATATAAGGATTTCCAGTAAATTATAATAGAAAATTACAGTCAAAGAACAAAAACATTTTTGGCATTTCCTTATAAAAGTTTGAAGCCGCTCGGGCAATTGGTATGGGAATGACAATCTCTTTTTGTTTTTTTGACTATTATTTTAATACTATTATGGTATAGTAATCTAGTACTGCTCATGGTTCGATTTATTACGGGTATATCCCTTCCACGTTGTATATACAATTTTAAAGTTGGTCGCATTGTGTAAGTTGTCTATTGATGAATTAGATTTGCCCAAGCCTAGTCTATATCAACAACGCTAAGTTATTACTCAGACATATAATGTGTATATATATTGTGTACTTACAGCAATACGGCCGCCCAGACGACACATATTACACCTAATAAAAGATAATAAAAAGCTAAGTGTATGGCAAACAGACTCGGCGGAAATTACGTTGATGCAGTGTACACACTTGACCTAATAACGATTATTAGCCGGGTCTAGTCTAACTTATCTTTGAGTTTCTTGTATACAGGGACGTTTTACTGAACAGTGGAATAATCTCTAAAGGACTTATTAAACAGCTTACCCAAAAAAGAAATATGTAACAACTCCTTTATAATTTATCATAAAATTTATTAATTTGTATGTGATTTTTTATGTATCTTTTTTGAGCAAACCGTTCCATATCATAGAATGAACATTGATTATTTCGCCGCACCATTCTGTATAGTAGCTTATACCTAAGGACACAATGAACCGCTGGGTCTAGAAGCATGAAATTTTGCACAAACTGTGTGCACTAAGAAAGGATTTTCAAATTCATCCCAAAAGGGGTTAAAATTTTGTATGAAACTTGAAATGACTACGTAATATCGCGGTCAGATCCATCAGGGGCCGTTAGTAATGTAACACGATTTTGATTGATCGATCAACGCACAGCAACATGAAATTTTGCACTAACTTTGTGTGCACTATAAAAAAGATTTTGTGGAAATTCATCTCATAAGGGGTAGAAGTGAGGGTTGAAATTTTGTATGAAACTTGGTAATTTTTGAAGTTGAAAATGTAAAAACACAGTGATAAATATAAGCTTACTGTACTACTATTTACAACAAATCATTATCAAAAGGGGTGAAAGATTTTTGATGAAAATCGGCTAAAAAGCGGAAAAAATGTGTGTCAAAATTGGACCACGCGGACAAGGCCATGTGCTCAGCTAGTGAAAACTATTAATAATAGTGACAAATATCTCGTTACTGGTATAAATATCCGTTGTGCACCATCACCGTGTAATGACTACGTAATATCGCGGTCGGATCCATCAGGGGCCGTTAGTGACGTCACACGATTTTGATTGATCGCCGGCGCTGAGTCAGCGGTTTCGGAAAACTCGGTGGATATAGTTTTTACTGATTTTCAGTTTTAGTTTCTATAAGTATTTGTTTTATCAAAATTTATTTTTCCAAAGTACAAAATATATACTTTCAACCAATGGCAGATTTATTCTTAGACCATTTTCTCCCAGTCAACCATAGGGATAAACAGAGAAAATGCGGCACAAAAAGCAATACAATGTGCTTACACATTATAAAATAATACTATATAATATACGATTACATTATATACCGATGATATATAAAAATCAGAATAAATATCTACTTATTGAATACACACATATACATCTACTTATACTAACATAAATAGTTAAGAAGAGAAGAATTAAATAATAATTATTTTATGAAGAAAGGGAGTTTAAGAATATAGTATTTTTTTACTTTATAATTTGCGAAAGTCTTTGAGTGTGTGTATGTTTGTTACTTCACCACGCATAAACGACTGGACCAATTTTAATAAAATTTTGTATGCAGGGAGCTGACACTCTGGATTAACACATAAGCTGCTTTAGTTAGTTCGCTTACTTTATAAATTAAGTTATAACTTGCTATTGTTTAAAGGTATATTTTTTTAATTTTTGTAATTATCGTATAAATTTAATTTTGGTAAAGATACTAGTCCTGATAATTAGTAATTACAGGTTCTTCGGCAACCTAGCACGGGCACCAAAAAAAACTTTCTTGTGTATTTTTACAAATCTATCGGAGGAAAATAAATACATTTTACTATGTACTAGCTGTGCCCGCGGACTTCGCTACCTGTGGGATTTTGGAATAAAACCTATCCTATGTCCTTCCCCGGGTCTTAACAATATCCATACCTAATTTCATTTAAATCGGTCTAGCCGTTTACGCGTGATGGCGTGACCAAGGAAAATATGAATTCATTTATATATATATAAGTATAGATTATAATTCCGGAAATATGTGACAGATCTGAATCAAAGAGATCCCCGGGATTGTTCAACCACCCTTGATCACTATACACAATAAAATGTGGATATTAAAAGAGAAAAAAAAACTGTAACGGATATTTTAAAGAAATAAAAAATACTTACCTCTTTTCCTTATCCTTTAAAGCCTATTAAAACGGACGGGCAAAACGATTCAAAGAGTTTATTAGGATTTCCTAATTAACAGTAACAAATAAGACCCTCGTTTTGGTTTCACCCCTGCCCTGCAAGCACCTTGAGTAGCCATTAGATCGAATTAAATCGAAATCCAGAATTACGAAATATAGAATATACAGTTTTAATTAAACGGATAAAAACGTTGTTTGAGCTTCAGTTTAAATTTATTATGCTATATATTACATATTTTTAGAGTATCAACTGGTTATTGTATTTATTCTAGGCCGTGTGGTTTCTTGCAGAGTAGAATAGGGCTACTCCAGGTACTCTCGTGGATGTCGTAGAAGGCGACTTAGGAAATACCAGCTAATGTGAGACCTCTCCAACTGGCCAGCGTGGAGAGTGTAGGCCAAATCAACTGGCTGCTCTGGTAGTACAGAGAGAGTCGTGCTCCTGTAGTGGAGACATATAAGACCTGATGCTGATGACGATGATTGTATTTATTACTATATTGATTATTATACAAAAACCGAACTGCGCCACCTGTTATCTTATACGAGTAATAATATATTTCGCCCTCATCTTTTTGGTTGCCTGAAAGAGATTACTTTGGCGATAGGGCCGCCTTTTGTACCTCATAATACTATGTAATCCTTATTTACAAAATGTACATAAAATTTTTGACGCAACAAAAATTACATAAGTATCCTTTGTTTTTACAAAAGCAAAAGCTTTATGTATCAGAGTAAGATAAACACTCATATAAAATATTTTTCCACCTCGCTCGCCATAAAGCTACAAGTGGCCTTTAGGTCTTGCAACCCTGGGTTCTGACTGCTTAGTGCAAAGAGAATATAATCACAGTGCTGCTAGATTCAAAATGCTCTGTCTGCCCCTTTAGGTATGAAGCGTCGGTCCCGGTCACTGTCTTTGACATTGGTCGTTACCTAAAACCATGTCAGAGGCCTTTAAGGTGGTTTAAAAATTCTGACACTAGTGTTAGTCACTAACACACACGAAAAGAAGAAGAAGAAGGTATGAAGCATAGACATAGATTTTTTTTATGGTATGAAGTCGATCACGATTTTCTTTTTGTTTTTTAATTGTGTCATTCTTTGAATCAAGTTTGACATATTCCAATAACTACTTCCAAACTTTGTTTCACGCCTCATAAGCGGAGCGTTAAGGTAGTGCTCTACTCTCAACTTGATAGGGCCAAACATTTTTTATTATTATATTTTAAGGTCAAGAATTTCTTATTAATTTTTGACTAAAAGTAAAGACTATAATAACATAAATAAATGGGTTACTAACGTAGTCATTACTCATGTAGAAGTCTTGTGAGTAACCCGTTCGTTTCTTGCTAATAATATTTTGTTCTATCACTTTAAAATTTAAATTATTAAATACAAAATGATTTTGATAAAAATATTAACTATAACTACACAGTTGCGAATTTTCAATTAAAATTTCTTATTCCAAATTCAAACTACAAAATGACAACTTTTTGTCTGAAACCAATTCCAACGAAACTACAGCGGTAAGCCCGCAAAAACCATTGTTTCACTTTATTCCAACATCAAAACAATTTAATTCAACTAGAAAATTAACGTAAAACAACTTTGACACTATTGGAAAGTTTACCAGTAGTGTAATTTCGATACAACTGAGCCTTTTCATCCTACAATCCTATCATATCCTACTTCCTACTAATATTATACATGCGAAAGTAAGTTTGTATATTTGTTTGTTTGTCACCGCTTCACGCCTTAACTTCTGAATCGATTTGGATGTTTGGTATGGATATAGTTTAAGACTCAGGGAAGGACATAGGGTACTCTTTATCCTGAAATTCCCACGGGGAGCGAAGCCCGCGGGTACAGCTATTTACAAATAAAAGCTTGTGAGTGAAAGTGTGTGTATGTGTGGGTGTGTGTATGTTTGTTACTTCTTCACGTCAAACGGCTGAACCAATTTTGATAAAATTTGGTATGCAAGAAACTCACACCCTAGATTAAAACATAGGCTACTTTAGGCGCCGGTAACATCGCGGGGCGCAGCTAGGTTAAAATAAAGCTGTACACACATACCTGCCTTCTCGATTTTATGAATTATTGGGCAGACGAAGCATAGGAGACCTGAAGATCACTTACAGTATGATGGACTTATAGTTGAAAATACTAACCGGCCATGTGCGAGTCGGACTGGCGTACGAAGGGTTCCGTACCATTATTTATAAAAATCAAGTTTTTTGTATAGGAGCCCCCCTTAAATATTTATGTTATTTTAATTTTTTTATTTATTATTAAAATAAAAATATATCTGAGTATTTTGTGAATATTTCAAGTGCCTACCTGTTGCCATTATTGATATCGAGCAAAAAAAGGCAAAAAAATCGCGTTTGTTGTATGGGAGCCCCCATTAAATATTTATTTTATTTTGTTTTTAGTATTTGTTGTTATAGCGGCAATAGAAATACATCATTTATGAAAAAATCAACTGTCTAGCTATCGCGGTTCTTGAGATACAGCCTGGTGACAGATAGACGGACAGACAGACGGACAGACAGCGAAGTCTTAGTAATAGGGTCCTGTTTTTACCCTTTGGGCACGGAACCCAAAAATTACCGAATTAAATCACGTTATTTTGCGAAATTTGTATCTAGCTGGGCCATAGCAGAGATGACAGAAAGTTGCTTGAGGTGTTTTAACTCGAGACAAGGACCATTGCCTTCGAAGGGCTTTAGCCATTTATAAGGCAGAAGTAAGGCATAGGGAGCATTTTTCACGTGGTTGACAACCGTAAATACTCCCATACGGTCACAAATAGATATTCAAATATGTACACAAAAACTTGTACAAAATGTAGTTTAAAACTGATTAGTCAAAGTCAAAGTCAAAATTTTTTATTCAATGTAGGATAAATTTATCTCTTATTGAAGGTCATTTTTTTTAAATATTTTTTTTTTAGTGCAGAAGTTAAAAACTACTAGCGTTTCGGAACGACCACTGCTGGGAAGATTACGCCGAAAGAAACCCAGTTCAGTATTGGTCCCTACCCAGCCTGATGGGCTATGTTACAATTACAATACAGATTTACACTTAAGCTATACATTTAAATTATACAATTACAATTTGCAGACAACTATTTCCAAGAATTTTTCTCAGATGATGATAAGTAGTCATTTACATGATAATACGCATTTTGTAATAAATGATTTTTAACGGCTGTCTTAAACTTAGATAATGGTAATGCTACTATATCATCTGGA
The DNA here is from genome assembly GCA_963555685.1 of Acrobasis consociella. Lineage (NCBI taxonomy): Eukaryota > Metazoa > Arthropoda > Insecta > Lepidoptera > Pyralidae > Acrobasis > Acrobasis consociella. The sequence goes on from OY743127.1 coordinate 9,359,146, forward strand.
ATTTTATTATAGAGGCGCAAGCCGAGACCCACAAAAGATTTTTTTGTTTTCTCTAACCGCAAAGCTGTGATGGCTAATTTATTTTTATTTCTCGTGTTAATACTATGTATATCACATTTATAATGAAGAAAATAATAAAAATAAATATGATTAATAAAGTAGGTGTGTATATAACGTGGAACGGACATACATATACATTGCTTCTTATTTAAGATAAATGGATAAATCAATATTTTAAATTCCAAATCAAAAATTATTAACTAAAATCCTCATTTAAAAATCCTTGACGTTAATACAGGAGACGCAATTAAAACAACGTCTAAAAAGCATCCGAAAATTTCAATATTCTTTTCTCTTTGAGCCCTACACAATAACCTTTTTACTTTTACCTCATTACAGCGGCGGGTCCGTAAGGTAAATCCCGAGGGACAAATCCTTGTTTATAATATCGATAATATATGTATATTGTTCAGGGTTTTATGTAATGGGGTGCTAAATGTAGGTGAGTCCCATTTGTTCTCGCATGTCTGCTGATAAAAAAAAGCTTTAGAGAATAAGTAGCACCTTAAATGTTTTATTTGTAAATTTTTGAGTGCATATGAACTAGTAAATTGAATTAAACTGTATGAGAGACTACATATTTTAAACTGATATGTGCATCCCCTCCTCAAAAACAACACTTGGATTTCCGGTCTTTTTGAAAACGCTGGTCATTGTGGTAAATTAAAATATATGAAGACTATTTTTACAACTATGACAGCTCAAGGAAATTTTTTTGGAAATTGTTTTACGGCTCTGGATACAAGTCCTTTAGTAATCTTTTTTTTCACTTCTTTATTCGTAACTTTAACCCTAACTATACCTTTTACCCTTTATTCATAACTTTAACCCTAACTATACGTTGATCCTTTGATTGCTTCATGGGACAAATCTATACAAGTCCACTGGTTTTCATAGCCGATTGAGTGGCGGACGGCGACTAAAGACGCCCACTTCTGTCCGCAAATAAATGTCACTACAGCCACACTATGACTGTCAACTTTAAACATTTCACATATTGTCAATGAGCATTTATAACACTTAACTATAATATTATAAAGTCTAGAGTCAATTTGAAAAACAATTTAAATCAAACTTCAACTGAACCCCTCGACTAAGCCCTAAGACTACAAGTAAAGTAAAGTAAAGTAAAAACAAAAATAAATATACTTTTTACTTTACTTTACTTACTTTACTTCCCGCCAAATACACAGCTAAATGACAGAAAAGTTGTCATCTGTCATATGAGATTTTTTTAAACCGTCAATAGTCCGCGCAAAAAAAATGACGATAGAGTTCATTTTACATGATTTATAATGAAAATTATTTTTTACATTAAATGAACAGGAAACAAAAATGTCTAATATTTTGTATGGTAAAGAGGAATGTTATTGCAAAGAGCAGAAAAATATTTATGCGGTTTAAATATTCTCATCCCTTCTCTCAGACTTTTCCGCCGTAAAGAGTATCTAAATAGGTACTTCGGTTGGTTTTTCCGGCTATATTACGTGTAAACCGGATTAATTTATAATGAATTTATCTTTTAGGTTAAACAAGCGTACTTTTTTTCTTATAAGATAAACGCCAACGCCTTTTATTCATTATCATGATTCGCGCTTAATAACCAACAAAATGGGCTTATGTTTTGCCAGTACATTACATGTTTATTTGCCAGGCAATTAAAAAACCCCGACTTTCAAAAGTTTCATATGGAAACGCCATCTAATAATGAACGGAGGAACTAAATAATAGAATATTGATTCTGTTATTTCGTTCCTCCTATTGTTTGTATTATAGTGCCATCTATTATTTACCAGGAAAACTACAAAATCCCCATCTTTTCAGCGTTAATCCATAATTAATTTTAAACGGCTAAACCAATTGCATCTAAATTGGTCCATACGTTCAAACGCTATGATGCCACAGACGGACAGACACTGCCATCCAACCTATAACACCCCTCTTTTTTGTCGGGGGTTAAAAATACCTTTTCCAGGTAAAAACTCGCTACGATACTTTTTAATTAATTTTTCCCGCACTTAAATAAAGATTGGCAATCCAAAATACTTTTTACGTAAAATAACATCATAAAAGGGTACCTAATTACGTTTAATGGTTATTTATAATGCATTTTTTTGTATAATAATTTAATTACGCTGTCGTAAATATATACACGGATTTTGCAAATGCAAATTATTGAGCGTATAGAAATAGCGCTACAAGCGGTAGTATGCGGTAGCGTGTACAACTTGGTGGTTCTTGACACAAAGAAGTAATCATTTATACGCTGCTCATTGTCCTGTATTGACATAACTTCCTGATCATCCTGTGTTATAGTATGTCACTACATGGATCCTAAATACTTAATGATAAGAAGTATTACTTACTGTATAGAAAAAGAAATAATTTAAAAGTGACGACCCAGAAACTCAAAGGACTGGCAGGCAAAAGCGCAAGACAAAGAGAAATGGAGAGCCGAGAGGGAGGCCTTTGCCCAACAATGGGATCTGTCAGTCTCTAAATAATATAAACATTGAATTAATATACTAATGTTAAGTGTTGACCTCTGTGTGCCATCCGGGCGACATGCATTGTTTAACTATTGTGTCTGGATTTTGCACAAACAAGGACTGTTTGATATGTAAGTGATGTAAATACAGGGAGCAATTGAAATCATTAGCATTAATTTAACTTATTAACATACTCACTTATAGAATATTTTGTCCGGTAAAAACACTGCAAGTAATGCAGTAATTAAAAGTAGCAAAAATTACCAAAGTATCAAAATCGAGTCTTGCGCGCGTACTGATACCTACGAGAGGAAATTTCAGGTCAGAGACCCCACTGCACACAGCAATGGACACAGCTAAGCGGCTGGAACGGCCGGGATACAAAAGGAGAGTTTAAGTTACGTGAATAAGGTTTAAAGTTAAGTGGGGACGGATCGTGTCCCACGAACGCTTGAGAATAGTAGTTTATGTTTGGAGTAGGAACGAATGTTAGGGTACTACAACACGCAAAATATATACTATTATAATCAATATCTTTTTAGTGTATTTAATTATTATTAGTTATTTATTTATAATTGCAGTAATTGTATCTTTCAAATAGTCTAACGCGTGTTTAGAGGTATTTAATGTAAAAATGACGACTTTTGATTGAAGTTTTATATGTCTTATATTACTTTGTATCATAGGTATAGTAAATACATAAAAAGATGCTAACGAATTTAATTCCACCCTGTATACTTACGAAGTTGCTGACATGCTTTAATGCTTTTTTGTCTGTAAATAATAGTAGGTGATAGTGTAGCATCATGATGGTCGTATCGAGATCTAGGTCGATGGTTTCATTTCGGCTTACGCGAATTTTTTTCACCATTTCTTATTTCATCATTTAGTTTGTTTACTGCATGCCTAAATTATGCGTGTTAGTATTGCATGCATAAAACCCTATAAAAATGTTATGGATGCCGCCCGGCAGAGTAGAATGGGGCCGCTCCAAATCCTCCTTTTGGATGTCGTAGGAGACTTAGAGAATACAAGCTAAACAAAGCTTATAAACATCAACGAGACTCCTCCAACCCGTCTGGCCAGCGTGGAGAGAAGCCAAGTCCTCTGGCCGCTTTGGCCATGTATGGCTCTGAGTACAGATAGGGTCGTGCTCCTGCAGTGGAGACAAAAAGACCTGGTGATGATGATGGTGTTATGCAAATATAATTTACAATAGACAACCTACCTCTAAGCTCTTTGCCTTTTAAATAACAATGTTTCACTTCTGCTGTGAAATTATTTCATTCCCTTAATAACTTTCATTTAAAGCAAAGTGTTTTAATAAAACGATGTGCTTTAAAACAGCGTTCAAATTTTGCTCAGAATTTCCATATTCACCCTCGTAATTATAAAGGTGATACTAAGATAATTAATAATTTTAATGACTGACATAAAATAAACGATGAGGAATGAAGGAAGAGAAAATGAAGGCTATATATAATTTATCTGATATGGAGTATTATATCTACTATACGTAGTTTCTGTTTTTACTTTTATAGAAATTATTCTTTTTTGTGTATCAACTAATAATAGTATTTATTTTTTCAGGTAAAATCTTCGTTCGACAAAAATGTGAGTATCTTTGGATTAGCACTTAAATCAGACTCTGAATAAAAATTTTGAAAACCAAAAAAATATTATATTCAAAATTTTTGCTCAATGGATAATTGTTCTCAACATTTAGAGCGTGAGGGTGAGGTCATCTAAAGTCTGTTCGCGTAGAGTTGATAAATTAAGGGCTTATCTGATTACAAATTGCGGTCCGTTAATTATTTCAAAACTTATACAATTATTAACTGAATTAATGCAATTTGTGTAACACAAAACTGACTGGCAATATTATGTCCACCGCGTCCGCTCGCCCGTTGGGGCCGCGGTTGAAATCAACGCTTGCCTCCTACCACGTAAACGGCGAAAGCGGGAGATAAGCGACAACCGCCTTACAGTTTGCGATAATCAAGTGACAGTCGCTAGTCTAAGACGAATTATTATCATCAGGTCTTTTTGCCTCCACTGCACTGCACACGACCCTCTCTGTACTACCAGAGCCATACTTGTCTAAAGCAGCCAGAGGACTTGGCCTCTCTCCACACTGACCAGACGGGTTGAAGAGGTATCATTGATATTTATAAGCTTTGTTTAGTCTGTATTCCCTAAGTCTCCTACGACACCCACGGGAGGACTTGGAGTGACCCTATTCTACTCTGCCGGAAACCACACTGCGTACTATATGCGAGACGAATTTTATTATTAATCAACTCTCGGCGAATAGACTTTAGTTCTTTTAAATTCCAACAAAGGCTAAAACTCAAAATTATAGTTAAAAAATAATAGATAAGTGGCAGATTGCGTCTCACATTGCAAAAAGTTAGATGTCTTAATTTTGTCATACGATTGAGTAAGTAAACTGGTACACAGCCCACCTGAGGGCCAGTTAGTGCCTAACGTCACGCGTTACTAAAGAGATTGGACTAAATCTTTCCTACTCTAAAACAACCATTCACTAAGTAAACTGGTTTCGAAACAATATTTTAATAACATGTATGTAAGCCGTACATAGTTAGGTAATATTACAAAATTAGTGAATACGGGAATTAAAGCGAAACATACCTCGATCGGTTGGAGATCACGTTCGGTGCAACCCGGACGAAACGTCAACAAAAATAAGTAAAAAAGTATACTATGCATTAATTTAGTAATGATGCAACACGATATTTCAAAAGTTAGTATAATAATATGTTTGTAGGTACAAAAACAACGTTATCTTTGTAAAATGTAATACTTTTCCTGTGTTTGACTACGTAATATGTTTTGACAACGCATAGTACCGAGTTATTTTCGAATACATTTTTTTTTGCGTAAATCCATCACTTGCCTATTTATAGATGAACATGACACTTACCTTGAGGTGAATGATCTCTAAATGAAAAAAGTCTTTGTCATCTATTGATATTTAGACGTGTTAGGTATGTCGAAGTTGGACTGTGGTCTTATTATTTTTATATGTAGTAGATTTACTTAACAATTTGATAATAATAAAGCCCAACGCAGATAACAGACTATCCGTGACGCACTTTATAGTCTGTGATGGTCTGTGAAAATAGAACCTATGGAATCATACGCAGTAACGCACACGATGCGCGCCGGACTTTTTACGCGTCGTGTGTGTTACTGCATGTGATTCCATCGGTTCTATTTTCACAGACTAAAAAGTGCGGTACGGATTAGTCTGTCGTCTGCGTTGGGCCTAATTAAGATATGGTGACAATGGTGACTATGGAAAACTAATAATTGCTTTAAAAATAATTTCAAACACTAAAACAAAAATGCTTGGCGTTGTATGTTTTGCGATACATAAAAGATACATGTATCAAGTTCTAATTGCACTTTCCCAAATATGATCCATACAACCCGTTTCGCTAAGGGTACAGTAGTCATTCTACTTTACTGCACCTTACTACTTTAATTTAAAAACAATAAAACCAATTATATAATGACCTTTTTTATTAAGTACACATATTTTTAAGGGGTAATTCAGTCCATCATTTTGAACAACTTTTCCCAGTAAATGTATATCGAGATACGAAAAGTGGTAGCTCATTCAGTAATGTAATGTGTGGTATAAAAATACACCTACGAAAACCTAGTTTTTAAAAGAATATTTGTGATTTTGTGATAATAAAAATTCAAAATATAATTTGTATAAATAAGTAAAAAAAATAGCGATACAAAATATTGCGAAAATCCTACAGGTCTCAAGAGAGGGACTCTTCAGTCACGTAGAGGGTCTATCGGCAGCGTGGCGAACGTTGAGGCATTTCTATTTGCAGCATTGAATTAAACTGAACAACTATACGTATCTACACAGAACAGTTCTGAGAAACTCAAAGATATTAACTGGACCCTGAACAAAAATTGAACCAAAAACTTTGCTGGCAGAATATAAATAATCTTTTGTGGCAAAGGAATAGGCTATTCTATTGCCACAAACAAATCTTAATAAAATAATTTGTTGAAGTGAATTTTTATACAAGAATTGCCGATTGTTTTGTTTTAACTAGTTTAGTCCAGGAAAAATAAATAATTCCTAAACGAATTTGTAATCTGGTTATCAAATGTAGCCCATGATCAGGATCATAGAAAGAAATAGAAAAAAAAGAAAAAAAAAGAAGTAAAGTCAAAGACATTTCTTTTTTCAATTTACTATAGATTCATTTCTTACTGAAAGTAAATTTTTAAATATTATTATAGTACAAAAGCTAAAAACAAGTAGATAAATTAAACGTAAAAAAAATAAGGTTAAGAACTTAGTGGAAGAAAGAGAACGGCATGGAAAGTACTCCATTGACAAGAGCCCAGCTCTTAAATATAAGAAGAAGATAAAACAAACAGACTGAATGAAAAGTTACCCTGTAATTTTTTTTGTTTTAAATAATTTACAAAAAGCTAGGTGAATGTAGAAACAGGTATTAATTTTTGAGAAGAAGCTACAGCAGAATGCAAAATGATAGGTATGTAACTGTATAATAAATAAAGTCCTAAACAATAAGTATGAAAAAAAAACTAAGACCCAGTAAATTTTTTGTAAGAACGGATAAGCGATGTACTATCTCTTTCTTTCAAAACGAAGTGACAGAAAAATATGTAAAAAAAAAAGATAAAAAACTGAAATTGCAAAGAGTTTCCAACAGCAACAATCCTTTTCGCTCACGAAACAAATACCAAAGGAGAAACATTCCTTAATCAAAGACTTCCCGAGCACTGTTTCACCAATACGCTCGAAAAAAGCTTATTTTGCAGGTAACTGGAGATTCCACTTCAATCCGATTAATAAAATACGAAGGAATTCCGAGCTTAGATTAAAGTTAGATGTTGAAGTTACTGCAGCTTTATCTATAGACTTATTTGATAAGATTGTTTTGTATGTGTCTATGTTGCAAACATTTGTTGTGAATATTATATATATGACGGAGGAAGAGATGACCTGCGCCGAACTCACTAAAAGTGTGACGATAAATACAGCGCTCCGCCTCGCGCTGTATCATGGATTCCAACCACATGTGTCTGAATACCCCTGGCCCACACAGTTATTAAATCTGTGTCCACCTGGGCTTATCGTCTAGCTGAAACAACTATCATTGTAATAAATCGGTTTACCAAATCCTCATCTATTACAACAATCACAATTAAAGAAGTTATGGCCAAGCCCACAGCACACTACACAAAGGAGATGTTCACAGTACGGCGGTCCGCACAAGACTGAGCCGCTCGTCGCTAGGGCGACCGCTTTTATACTTGTCGAAACATTTGAAATTATAACAGTTATGTTTTGAAGTAAACAACTTTCTGTTTGCACAACTTAACCAATAATAAAGGGGATAATATTGAACTCGCCGACATATATTTTATGGACCAAGTGATAAATTGGGTCATTTTTAATAATGCCCGAGCATTACAAACCTAATGGCAAGTTACTTCAAACGAAGCATTTATTATAATTTGAACTTCTTTATCATATTGCCCAGACATTATGAATATTGTCATGTTGATTTTTGGGCAATCCGATATTACTCATGTACATTGTACGGGGTGATATACCTACAGTTGATTTTTTATGGTGCTACACCATAAATTTCACTACATTACTCTGGAAGAACATTGTTGGCAGCTGGGGGGTGGTCTAAAAGCTACACCTGCCGCACCATAACCTACGTGGACCTCGGTGGTCAATATGACTGCAAGAACGAGTCTGTTGTTGGTGGCTATTCTGCCCAATCGACGATAAGCATTATAATAATGCCCGGTTTGATTATTTTAATACTTTTTTTAATTGCCCCTCTAATTTTGGGTGTTTTCAAACTACTCGGGCATTTATTATAGTCTTAATAATCACTTATTCCATAACATATAGAACACCATTAACGTGTGAATTTCGTAAGTCCATAGATATTAAAATAAATAATAATAATAAAATATTTTTCCAAGTAATTTTAAGTAGGTATTTTTTTTATTGATAGGCAGCTAAATGGTCAAACCCGTCATCAGTTGATCAAATAAAATTTGGCAAATAAATATTTGTAGTATTTTGCAATAGGTATTTATTATTTGTATACGATGTAAAAAAATCGCACTAATATTAAAGCGTAAGTATATCCCTAATTAGTATTTATTGATATCATAATATTACCTTACTTGTTAGCTATAACTAAGTTATTTCATGTTTATGAGATACAGCCTGGTAACAGACAGATGGACATACTGCAGTATTAGTAATAGGGTCCTGGTTTTACCCCTTTAGTACGGAAACCTAAAAAATGAAAGAGAAAATTTGAAAAAATCAAAGAAATTTACGAATTTTGACATATTTTTTTGGGGAATATATTCATAGGTCAATATAGACTTAGTGCGATAGCATTCTCCTATACGAACTTTTATTTAAAGGAAATTTCAATGAACCGATTTCGAAGATCCCCTGGGGGATCGGGCTAGGGGATCCTAGCGAACGACCTTCCGAACGAACTTTCTTTGCTCTTTTTCAATTTTAATGCGGTAAACTCTCAAGTTTTATTTCAAACCCGGATCAGTCAAGTGAATTACTTTCCTATCTCCTGCCTCCATTATTCTCTGCAGTATATTCGCTGCAGCTTTAAGCATTTCTCCTTAATCGCAAAATGATATTCTACGTACCAATGCCATCGGGAATTTAGATGAAAACAAACGTCGAAAATAATCCTTTTAAATTCCACCACAATAAAATATTTTTTTTTAATTCATAAGGCATATTTCAGGCAACACCGGATGTGTCTGGATTTAAATTGACCTCAAGTGGTATTATTTATCCAGGTCCATGCTTTAAAAGGCACATTAAGGCGAATATCATGCAGAAGTAGCTCTCTCATTTGAAATGAATTATTATGGTTGTATATACAAGGTCTAACAAAATATACTGAAGATATTTTAAGGGTGAATTCAGACCATGATACTGAATAACTTTCCCTAGGGAACACGTATCAATATATAAAAATTATTGTTTGGCCTCAAGTCAAGTTGACTGATCAGCTGATCTGAATTTGTATGGATACCTAAAAATTATTTTTTATATTTTGACATATGTTCCTTCGGGAAAGTTGTTCACTAGAACGTCCGTTCTAGTGTACAACTATCTATCTTGAATACACCCTTAAAAAAGTTTCAGTATATGTTGTTAGATCTTATATAAGTATTTTTTTTTGAACAATCAAGCATTAGAGAGAGAGATTAAAGTATCATAAGTAACTCAGTCTAGCTTGTGGCCACTGTTGTATATTTAAAGAAAAGAAAGAAAGAAGAATACTTTATTTGGTGCAAAACAGGACAAAAAATCTGCATGAACAACTGGTGGCGGAATCACACAAAGTAATTCAAATCACATAGTAGGTAGTAGGTACTTATATTTATTTTCCCGTCTGTAGCGCTGCGATAGTTCTCAACCATAAGTTTACCGTGGCCACCTGTTGCAATAAATCTGAGGAGCTGTCTACTGCTACATAAATCAGATTGACTTTAGGACATAGGTTTCCCCCAAGGATTTCTAAAACGACCGATCGAAAGCGGCCTGCATCCCGCGCCTTCCTCTTCTTCTGCCTTATACTTGTCCCACTTTTTATGTGGGGTCGACACAGCATGTGAGTTCCTTCCACTTTGATCTATCTCCAGTACCCGTCCGTCACCCCCTTCCTACTCATATCCTCCTTAACACAATCCATCCAACGTTTTTTTGGTCTCCCTCTATTTTGATGTCCTATGCCATGTATTTTCAAAACCTGCCTGGTTATATGGTATCCCGCGCCTTCCTGTTGGATCAATATTGAAGACTGATGAACCAAAAGTCGCTGTAAATAACGATGTAGTTTCACACATTTCCAACGGTGCGGTCGGCTAAAAATAATTTCGCTTCTGGAAGAATGCCGGGTATGATCGAGGGGTATTTATTTATGTACGCCAATATGAACCGGCAACGTTTGTTGAAAGACGACGGAGGGTTAAAGGACAGGCTGCAGCGGAGCTGTCTTCTTTTAAATATTTACCTATCTGTAATCTATGATAAGCAAAAACTTTACGTTATTAGTTATGAACCGGCAACGTTTGTTGAAAGACGACGGAGGGTTAAAGGACAGGCTGCAGCGTAGCTGTCTTTTTTTTATATTTATCTGTAATCTATTGATAAGCAAAAACTTTATATTATTAGTTTCATACTTATTTAATTCTTTATCTTTTTTTTTCTTCCAATCTTTATCGTAATATTTTTTGAAGTAGTCTGATCGGAGTAACGTCTTAAATATTGACTCAATTTTTAATCAAGTACTTTGACGACCTTCGTAGGCCTCATAAACAGGCTTTTCAGTATAATCCCCGATCATTTAATTAGAATCCAAAAAATACAGGATTAACTAAGCTCTAGACAAGAACAATAATTTCTACCGAGTACGTACAGCGAGACCGAAGGTCGAGATACGTGGTGAGGGTGAAGCCCGAGGCCTTCACAACTTCCCCTATCCAATGAAATTTGACTGAAACTCGGTACCTAAGTTTTTTTTGTGTCGCGCAATCAGAATCTAAACTTTTTTAAAATCCAAGATGTCATCCGGAAATATTTTTATTTAGTTAAGTCTTCAAAGATTTTGCAGTAAGGAAATTTGTTCAGACCGGATGTACCACAACACCCAACTAGCTGTTATCTGTCATTTTAGCTTTTGCTGTCAATGCCATCCATTATTTAGCTGAAGGTCAAAACTATTCCGCTTCCTCTTATAAGTTTAGACCACGGAATATTATACGAAGACAAAGCGACTAAAAGTGAGGAGTGAATATACATGTAACATCTTTTTGAATATGATGAATATATTAAACAAACAAAAACTGTAAAAGATTTTTTTTATATTACGGCAAGTTCTTAAATTACATGAGTAGATTGAAAAAAAATTGCCACAGCTTTTCGGCTAGTAATAATCAAAATTAAAAAACCATTTCAGTATTTTCTTCTACTTCTTGATTAATTAATAACTCTAGCGTACTTAATCGGAAAGAAAATATCTATATTGATCAATTACCTAGATTGCATTTTTTTGCTGATACAATTTTCAAATACTAAATTGACTAAAGTTCCATATAATTATCGAACCCGCTACAATTTAATTTTCAAATATATCTTTCTTAATTATCATCATAGGATATTTATAATATCTCTTAATAATCGTCACTTAGTTCTGTTGTTCAATCACTTTTGAAATTTCACGAAAATCGGTTTCGAAATGTCTTAAATTTTCCTAAATTCGACCTATAGATAAAAATAGCCGGAGAGCCGGAGAAGCGGACAATCCCTACAAACAAAAACATTTTTGCCCGAGCTGAAAATCGAGTTTTCGGTTAATTGACACCGATCAACCGGCATTCAATGTACTGGCATTCGATATGGAGTAGAAAACACGAAACAAAGACGCTTCGCTTTCGATGCAAATTAAGATTATATCATCATTATCATCAAAAAGTAAGTTCGAGACTTGTGTTATGGGATACTAACTCGACAATACTACATTTTATAACAAATAATATAAGACCCCTATAACTTACAATAAATAAAATTAAATATATACATTAAAAAATGAAATTAAAATACTTAAATTAATTAAATCTAAATTAAAAAATTAAAACGAAATAAACTAAATATGAAAAATCTCCTCAAATGCATCTGAACGAGGCAACGTACCCAGGACACTGGCAGCGTTGCCTCGTGGCGAGAAAGCTGCCAGCTCTGAAGTCTCCTGTTGCCTCGACCAGGCGTTTAGACAAGTCTTTTATAACAAATACATTTATAAACATGTAAGTCGCAGGACAATTTGAAGAAGACCATTTTTCAACTTACCCGGACTGGGGATCGAACCCAGAACCTTTGGGTGGCGGACTGGCATGGTGACCACTACGCCACGGAGGTCGTCTTGCATTTATGTAATGTTATTTAGAGAAGTCAATCAACGAGTGCTGTTTGTTTCACTTGCTGATTGCATACATTATTTATACGTGATCTTGAACAGACGACGGACCGGAGTCAGTGTATTGAAAAATTGGGGTTTACGTAACAGTTTGTTGGGATGTTTGGGGAAGTATTTTTGTGTTATTGTATGGAATGTTCATAACATCTTATCCGTCGAATTCATAACTGCAGTACCTTACCCATTTTACCCAAATCTGACGTGTGGTTTGGAAATAAAAATGTATACTACGTTTGTAGTTTGGTCTAGGGTAAGGAGACCCTTAAATCATTTATTTAATAGAACGCAAATTCTGGAATGAAGATTTTTCCCTAAGCGTTGTTTTCGTTATGTTATTTTTGTCAAATTCATTAAAAGTCTAAACTCTTTAAAATAGTAAATACAAAGTATACCTATGACTGATTTCGGGGCTATCTTATACCTTTAAACGAGCAATTCTTGTATGTATATATATATATTTATTTATAAATTTCTGTGATCTCGAAAACGGCTCTAACGATTTCGCTGAAAATTTGTATATGGGGGTTTTCGGGGGTAAATAATCGATCTAGATTAGTTTTATGTTTGGGAAAACGCGTGTTTTCGAGTTTTCATGCGTTTTTCTTTCCACGCAGAATATGGTTGCTAATTTCGTCGCGCCGCGACCGCCTTGATTTAGCTCAGTAGTTAAGGATAGCGACCGCTAGAAAGAGTGTTACGGGTTCGAATCCCACTCGGTGACTTACTTTTGTTTTTTTTTATGTTTAAGTTTATATTTTTTTTATTATTTTGCATTGTTTTTAGACAAGTTTAAAAAAAATTAGTTAATGTTTGAGATGTAACCGAGCAAAGCTCGGTCGCCCAAGTACTATTTTTTTATGAATGAATTTTAATGAATATAAGACCGAAATTTTGGTCATTGTTTCATCATCATCATCATCAGGTCCCTTTAGTCTCCACTGTAGGAGCCCGACCTTCTCTGTACTACCAGAGCCATACTTGGCCAGAGTAGTAGGAGGATTTCGCCTGCGCTCTCCATGCTGGCCAGATGGGTTGCAGAGGTCTCATTGATGTTTATAAGCTTTGTCTAGCTTGTATTTCCTAAGTCGCCTTCTACGACATTCACGGGAGGACTTGGAGTGGTCCTTTTCTACTCTGCCGGAAACCACACGGCGACATTCGGTCGGTCATTGTTTACTAATATTAAATTATAAATAAAAACAATAAGATCGGACTAGAGTTCTTTTTTTTTTGATGTGAGACGAACCGCGAAGATGTAATTCTCAATAGTTATAAATTTTAAGTCGATCCAAAATTATACAAATTTATTTTTCTTTTTGACTTAAAAGAGAAAAATCTTTCAATACAAGTACTTATTACTTAGCAATTTTTCTTTAATTTCTTAGTGACATCGAAAAAACCTATCAGGCAAACTTAATTAATATACCGAAATCAGCAATTCTTTTTAAATTGTTATTTACCAACGACCACGTCCTCAAAATTAATGAAAACAATTTATACATAATATATTGACAATGCTTCGTAATTTATTGTTATCAAACATCCAACTTCATAACACAGAGTTAAAAAGTTTGTAATACCGTTCCTTTTGTTCAGTTTTAATTAAAATTTCAGCCCGAAAGAGATTACAGGAGAAATCCGGAGAATACACCTCGTTCATTTCTAATCTTTGTTATATCTTCTTAGGTTACCGTATATTAAATATTCGTGAAAGTTACTTCATGTTAAGATAAAATGATAAGATTTCAAACAGCTTGCTACACATATGTATAAACAAATATAAAGCATAATTTATAAGTCAACTAAACGGTAAACTTATTTACAAGTAAATATTAAAACGTTTGTAGTACTTCCAATGCCTTGCCAAACATAAGTAGTAATATTGTTATTTACCCACTCATTACTTAGTAATGATATGTATCTAGATATAGTGTCAAAAATAACTAGCATATGCTAAAAATGCAAGTTTGTTTTTCGAACTAGTTTGTTATTCTTACAATATTTTCAATTCGGCTTTACTTATAAATAATATTGTTGTAGTATGTAAGTAAAAACTATTTGAGCTAAAAAACTTTTTTTATACCTCATAGATATCTGTAAATAACTGCAAGCAATAATACTAGTTTTGCAGGTGACTCCGTCCGCGTAAATGTTTTTCAATTTCAAGTCAGGAGGACTTCTTGTATTCCAAAATCCGTTCAACTTTAACATTTTCTAAATTAAATCGGTACTATCGGGGCTATCGGTACTTGAAAAAAACTGTTTTAGAAAATAGCGCAGAAGTCGACCTAATAACAACAAAACTTGATGTACCTAATAAAACAAAGACGTTACAGGCAATTATAAGGCTGTTTATTTACAGTTTTGTAATGTTTTCCAATTGTTTCCAACAAAAACACCCATTTTTCATCACTGGAGCAATCCCAAATCGACGGCAGGAATGCCAAACAAAACATTATCGATTTTATAATAAATTACAATGTACTATGCAACCAAAATATACATTAAGTACGAGTAAAAGCATAGCATGCGATCATTCACGGATGTAACCCATAAATCATTATAGATTATCATAAAAAATATAATTGTTAAGGTGCGGCGCCGACGGGAGCGGAAGTCTTGTGTGGCACTTAAGGGCGGCGGGCGTGGGTCATATGAAATGTATAGTTTGGTTCACCGGCCGGCCTAAATTTGTTTTTTGCAGAGAAAGAGAGCTAGCATTTTTGAGATCGGAAAAAACAATTGACCTCGTGACACCGTTACCGACACCAATTTTTACTTCTGTTGGTACTCCCAGAGTGTCACTGTTTTTCTATGTTATTACGAGTACAATGAGGCATTTCCAGTAAAAATTGGTGGTTATAAACATTCTCAATTGTTAGCGTCTAATAGTTTTAAATCGTTGTCTAAACATTACCTACTAGAGCTAGGCCGTTTGGTTCAATGCTTAAAGCCTTTCTGTCATACCCTGAGAAAAAAGCTTTTATCCACTGTCGTTTAAAGCTTTCATCAGTAGAAAAAGTTGTAACAATTTTTTTTGCACGTCACGACGGCGCATTCCCTCGTTTTTCTTCAAACTGGAGCTAGAGTATTCTTACACGTGTTCTATTGAATTTTACTATAATTTAATTAATATACGACGTAGAAGGGACATACTCGTAATAAATCGAACCACGGGTTATATTCTAGATCACTACAGTATAATGAAATTTAAATAACAATCAAAAATCAGTTGGCCTTTCCATACGAAAGTAAGCAGCTGCCCGGGCAAATTATATGCGAATGTTGAGTTTTTTTTTGTGTTTTTGACTGTAATTTTATTTTAATTATATTATAGTGTTTGATTTCTTCTGGGTATGTCCTTTAAGCTTTGTGTACATATAAGTATACACAACACTTCTATAGTAAACTAAATATAAAGATTAAAAAATTCCAAAAACAAACACATACCATGAAAACTTGAAGAATGAATTTGACATTTCATCTGAAGTGATTGCTACGCCATCTATATAATGTTACAGTACTATTTAAGAAAAAGGTATAAGGCGAGATAGAGTAGGCGACGTACTATTGAAATGAGTTTCTTTCGACGTTTTTTTCTTAGCAGTGGTCATTGCGAAGAGACAGTATAAATAGCTTTCCTTTTAAAAAAAATTTAAGCAAAAATTATACGATATGTAATTAAACTAAACTTTTTGACGTGTAAAAGTTACTCTAAGGGTCCTATTACTGAAACAAACACGGAATTTTTTAATTTTCCTACCGATAATTAACAAAATAGGCAATTTTTACCTACCTATCTGTAATTATAAGATAAGCATCTAAATTGAAAACATAGTCGAACAAATTAAACTCAGTTAGACCAAAATCAATTAGTTTTTCAATTTACGATTTGCAAATGTACCCCAAAATAAGTACGGATTAAACTGTTAGTAGTGTTGGATATTTTTGAAACAGCCCTATAATAGAAACAGCTGTTGATTTCAATTCATGCGCCAACGCATGGTTCATTGATTTGACAGTTTGTTTCTCAATCTACAGACATCACATTTATTTTAATTTTATACAAGAAGCTGTTTTGTTTTATTTAAATATCTTACGAGCTCTTTTCTTGTTGTCACTGTAAGATTTTCGATAACATTACATAATAATATATTATCTGGGCATGATGAGTCGCCATCATCATTGATGATAAATAATTATTGAAAAATATGTATGTTTATTCTGTTAGGTTATTAAAAATATTGTAATTTTTAGGGTTCCGTACCCCAAGGGTACGGAACCCTAAAAAGGGGACCCTATTACTAAGACTTCGCTGTTTGTCCGACAGTCCGTCTGTCCGTCTGTCTGTCACCAAGCTGTATCTTAAGAACCGCGATAGCTAGACGGTTGAAATTTTCACAAATGATGTATTTCTTTTGCCGCTGTAACAACAAATACTAAAAACAAAGTAAAATAAATATTTAAGGGCTCCCATACAAAAACCTTGATTATTATAGATAATGGTACGGAACCCTTAGTGCGCGAGTCCGACTCGCACTTGGCTGTTATTATATTTCTTTTAGTTTGCTATTATTACTATTATAGTTCTGCACTAGGTGATCCACTTGCCAAATAAATTTTACCCTATATGTTGCCCGGGCTTAACAGTTATATAACAAAAAAGATTAATTCGAATCTGCCCAGTATTTCTGGAGATTAGCGTGTACAAACAGACATGTTTTTTTTATATTCTTACTCTATTACTATGTCTCAATAGCCCCAATTTTTTTCTTTGGATACAATATTCAATGTACTTACATAAACCTTTTTTGAACCGTTTTATTATATGTAAAGATAATATTAAAAAATAAAATGCGAACAAGAGCTGAATCATTGAAGAGGCTCCTAAATGTAACAAAAACGGTGTTACTCGGCATCAGTTCAGTCCCACCTGAGCTTTGATTCATTCGCAGTGACGTATATAAATATGGCTGCTACTGGTTATAAAACATCGGATGCTGAGGGATGGCCGACGCCTATTTTAGGCACTTATTGTGTATTTTACTCTGCTGGGAAGTATACATTTCAACAATACAAAATGGTTTTGTGATAAATTCGTTTTATTTAAGGTAAAGAATATTCAGGGTGTGCTTTTATCGTAAATATTATTCGAATGGTTTGGAACTTGTAAAACATACTTATATGTAAGTATAATAAATAAAAAATAAATATTTATGGACAAACACAGACTAAGCTAGTATCAAAGTAAGTCCGAGACTTGTATGATGGGATACGTCAATCCTACTAATATTATAAGTGAGAAAGTGAGTTTTTATATTTGTTTGTTTGTTACCACTTCGTTTCAACCACTGAACCTATTAAGATGAAATTTGATATGGTTATAGTTTGATACCCAGGGAAGGGCATAGAATATGTTTTATCCCGAAATTCCCACGGAGAGCCAAGCCCACGGGCACAGCTAGTCATAAAATATAAGCTCATAGTGCATACAAAATAGTTCAGAGGATTATATTTTTACCTTATTTAGTAACTCACTCAAAGACTTATCACTTTAATGTAAGTAAAGAGGTGGCGCCCTCATTTGAAATTTCTTTAATTAAGACCTAAAAATTATTTTATGAATGAACAATGGTTGATTGCAATTAGGTTAGTCCATCTAGTTTAAAAACCTGTTATCGCCAAAAGTGGAAATTTTTAGCAGAAACAAGTTTTATAAAGCTAGACTACCAATCATTCTCTCGAAGGTTATTCAGAAAATAATTTAAAGGTCTGTCTAATGCCTATAGTTTTTTCACCTCATTTACTAAGATATTATTTTAAACTAACTGAAGCCCGCTTCTTCGTTCGCGTGGACTGACTACAGAAAATGCTCATCAGGCTAAACAACTTTTGATAAGGCGTCATTTTTATATTTCTTGTAGTGTAGTGTGACTATTATAGTATTGCATCAGGTGTTCCAGTTTCCAAAATCATTTTATTTTAATATATGATTTTAGAGTTTCACGGTCACAATTACTGTTATTAGTATTACGAGTCGGCCAGCGACCATGATGGCAGAAGGACCGTCGAAATATCTGGCAAAACACGATATTAATCGTGGGAAGTCCCGTAATTAATACTAATAATTTCATTTCAATCCGTCCAGTATTTCCGAAGATGAGCGAGTACAAAAAGACAAACAGACATTCTTTTTAAATTCTTACTCTATTACTATGTCTCTATCGCCCCAAATATTTTTTTGGGAATATAATTATTACTGTTTTATTATATGTATAGATTAGGGTGCCACTTATGCCCTGTCTTCACCTTAAGATTTATCGTCAAATAAACATACAGAGAAACTCTGAAATCTTGTTAAAAAACACACCATCCTGAATAACAAATATTGTGTCTTTAAAAACGACGAATCATGTTTTCCTGCTAAACAAGACAACGCCACTTGAACAAACATGTTTATGTTAATTATTGTGTTAATTATGTGTATATCTAAGTTACTGTAGGTATTTGAGAGCACTTGATGCCGGCTGAAGTGGATAATAACGCAGTAATGAACAACATTCAGTTCATACCTGATACTCAGGTATGTTGCAATGATTATGAGCACTGAGCTGTTTGAGCTCACGGCACTAAACCGAAATAATAAGGAAGTGTCCTGGGTCAAAAATAAATTGTTTGGTACAAAATATACTGAAACTATTTTAAGGGTGAATTCAGTACATGATACTGAACTACTTTCCCCAAGGAACATATATCGAAATATAAAAAGTAATTTTTGACCAACCATATGGCTGCGTTTCCACTGAAGCGGAGCAGAGCAGAGTGGAGCTTAGCGGTGCATGAATTGATCAATCACAATGCCCGAAATCTCCGAGATCTCCGCTCCGCTGTTTACATGGAAGCGGAGCGGAGATCTCGAGCATTGTGATTGGTCCTCTCTGCTCTGCTCCTCTTCAGTGAAAACGCAGCCTATAAGTTGACCGATCAGCTGATCCGAATTTGTATGGAAAGCCAAAAATTATTTTTCATACTCCGTTTCTTAGGAAAGTTGATCACTATCATTGACTAAATTCACTTATATTTTGTTAGACCTTATATAGGCATACACATATATTTTATACAATTACATTACACATTTTAGATTTAGATTAAATAAATACTGTTGAGATTCAGCTCCGACCAAAGGCTATTGTAGACTACAAAACGAATAGAATGGGCGGTAACCAGAATTAAAATATGCCCATTCCAAGGATTTATATCTTCGGATCGTTAATTAACGAGATTGAATAAAAAAGGGTTTCTTTTCAGAGTAAATGGCTTGCTTTACTTTTTTGTTGGTTACTCTCTTTTGTTGTAATAAGAAGGAGTTTAATGTAATCCTTTTGAGTTTAAATAGCTAACTAACTAGTTTTATTTGATTTATCTGTTTCAACTCAAATACCGAGGAGCTTGGTGGTCCGGTATACGCATCTCTAAGTTACACAAGGCATTTTGTTTTTGTTTTGTTTTTCGTGAAACAAACAAAACAACCAGGCGTGGTCTGCACTTCAAGCTTCCTTGCCCAGCTATCATCAGTTTTGTTAGCTATGTTATATGTCTTTAAACAGATTGAAAATTCTGATACCAGTGTTGGCCACCCACACCAGAAACCACAGAATAGAAATAAAAATAGGGATGGCGTCGATTTCAAATCCACGGGTTGTACGGTTGTAACCTAGCACAATTTCTGATTTTTGTTTTCCGTATGAAACGCGGTATAAATACATGATAGCGTGTCTGTTAAATTTAAAAAAGCTTTTGTAATTGATGATCTTAGATGGTTATCGAAGTTTCTAATTACTTGTTTGTCTTCATGAAAGCTGCATCAAAATAATACAGAATACCGAGGTGCTTGGTGGCCCGGTAAAGTACGCATTACTATTGCTAAGTTACACAAGGTATGGTTTGCATTTGATTTGGACTGACAGTAGAATCATTTATTTTCGAGCCTCTCCACCCAGCTGTCATCGGTGTATGGCAGCTGTCAGCTAAGTCATATGGCTTTAGGCAGATTGACAATTCTGACACCAGTGTTGGCCATACGCACAAACAAAAACAAAATCTAAATAGAAATAGGAATGAACGACAATTTAAATCGATGGGTTAACAGCTTTTGTAAGTGATGATCATGATGGTCATCAAAGTTTCTAATTTTTTATTTGTTTTTCATGAAAGCTGCGTTAAAATCATTATAATTTATTTTTGACAAAAAATTTGCATTTTCTGTCGAAAATTTCCACATTTTGAAACTTTAAATTGTATAAAATGATATGATTAGGTATTTAATATTTTAAAAAATGTTTGAAGTTTAGTAAATAGACAAAGATAAAGTGACAGAGTATCATGGAAAATTCTCCGCGTATTTATAAACACCTAGTAGTCAATGCCAACCACTTAACGCAATACGTTTTAAATAGCTTCAAATGATTTCACAATTATTGCTGATATAATTTCTAGTTGCGGCACTTCTGTAATTTTATCCTTGCTATACATCGGCGAATTCAATGATAGGAATCTAGCTGCAAGAATAATTAGAGTTGTCATTCAATAAAATATAGTTCATGATTTATGCCGCAGATAAAACAAGGGTCATGCCCACAGTAGGGTTAATAGAAGCTGACGATTATAATAATGGTTGATAAATAAAAGTTGGCGAAAAAAGTTAAAGAAACCATTAAAATTTTTGGTACAAGTAAGATATATTATTACTAATAATAATAAACATTTATTATTTACTGGTGGATGTACTTCTAATTAAAAATAAGGTGATCTCCTACCAATGCGAATGCATATCGCCATCTTAAAACTTAGGTAGGTTCATTTAAACATAATTTATGTTAAAAAAATGCCGTAGTTTATCTCATTAATAAGATTTCTCAAAGATACTATCTACCTAATTTATTTACGCACTGCTTTTGTTTTTTGGTCTTGTAGGGTAAAAGGACTCTATTTCTAACACTCCGCCCGCTGTCCATCTGTCTATCACCAGGCTGTATTTCATGAACCATGATAGCTAAACCGTTGAAATTTTCACAGATGATATATTTCTGTTACCGCTACCACAAGAAACACAACAAACGAGATTCTTTGATAGCGAGTCCGACTCGCACTTGGCCGGTTTTTATTATTTAATTTGTTACCTTGTACTTTGTTTTAAGTTAGTGTTGATGACGTTTTATAAATTAATTATTCAGTAAAATGTTCGAGAAACCGGTTAACACATTAAAATTAAATTACCGTGGAAAATTATCTGACACATAATTATTTGATGAAACATAATATAATATTCTAGACTGTTGTTTTTGGATCTAGAACAAAGCATAACAATAAACGGTAAACCCAATGGACATAATCCATGAACTAGACTTGAATAGAACTATTTTAGTGTATACAACAATTTATGATAATTTGCTGTAAATATTTATCCGTGGATTGTCTAAATAATATGTAATCTGTGGAAACATACTAGTTCCATATGGATATAGAATTATTTAATGTTCGTGAATCATCATTTAGAAACATTAATTGGAAATAATTCATAAAATATTTAATAAGTTTTATTATAAATGACTATGTGTTTAGTTCTAAATGATATAAAACCGTATAATTTACACATTAAAGAAAGTCTAACTTAATATATAACAAATTTAACTTTGGTATTTTGTTTAAATTATTCTCTTCTCAGCGAATTCCCGTTTATATTTTCATATGTGCTGCTTCAGAGTCGAGGGTATACTGTAACATAATTAATCACCAAGGATACCCAGGATTAGTTTTAACAATACTAGTTTTACAATTTAAACAATTAGAATGTGAAAACTGAGTCCCTTGTATTGTTTTTTCCAGTTAATAAATAATGATTGTAAAAAATATAATAGTTGACCATTTTGTCTTAACTTTATTTTTAGATTTTTTGTTCGTTGGATGTTAACTTTATATAAAATAAGTTTTTTGAAAAAATTAAATTTTTAGTAGGTACAAGCTTTAATTGTGTGGCCAAAGTACTTATCAAGACAAATGAAATAAGCCCAAACTCGATTGTGTTAAGTCGTTTTATAACTGAGTTCTATCGACCACCATCCGTCTGCGTGATCAGACCCTAAGCATCATCTCCCATAAAGTACTCGTCACGACAACACAGACGGGACCTACTCGATGAGGTTATGTTGTTTTATAACTGAGTTCCGTCGAATATCTCTCGGCTCCATCATCAGAACAGCTCATTGACTTCATAATATTGTATTGTCATCCGACTTACACAAGTATACAAAATTTCAGCTAAATCGGTTGAGGATAACTAGTTAAAAATTGAGTTTAAAGATTCCACCCAAACAAACATACGTTGCAAGTTAAATAAAAGCTTGTAAAAAGCTTGTAAAAATATTTAATTTGTAAGATGTCTTAATTTACACAAGAAGAGATGACGACGTCTTGTTTTGGGCAGACCACCCGTACGTCCATACTTTCTTTATTCCTATATTTTTTAAAATAAATATATAATTCAACTTTTTCTGATGCTAAATCTACATCAGAACTGAACATAGCAACAGAATAATTGCTAGTACTCATGTACAGAAGTCTCACTCAGTGATGAAATTCAAAGAAATATCTATTCAATGTGGTTAAAACTTAACTCGCGTCAGAACTCAGCACCTGTTCGTACAAGCTAATTTCTTTCTTATTACTCTAAACAAACAATTCGTGTCACTAAATTTCCCACTCCGGAGTGTTCGCCGCAATAATGTAGGTATATTTACGATACCTAAACGGGGAGTGACACAGGCCTCAAATAGTCTAAAATAGGGAGACATTCGACCTTTAGTCTGGTGGCTATTTACATGATGGCGGAAGCGAGACAACTTCCAATTGTAAGACATTGACTAATGTGTAGGGTTGACAAATTATGCTTTAGCTCTATGATTGACTGCCTGGTCCAGTGGTTAAGGCGTTCGCCTTATGATCCGGAGATCGTGGTTTCGAATCCACTGAGAAGCGTGAAGTTGTTTCCAGTCTGGTTAAGATATTGCAGACTTGAATAATCTGATTATCCGGAAAGAAAGATGATTCCATGTTTCGGAAGGAACGCATAAACTGTTAATCCCGAACGCCATCTATCGTTTGTCCAAACCTATCCAGGGATTGGTTCTGGTTTATGACAAAAGAAAATACTTAAAATATACCAGCTGCTTCTCTTCCTGCGCAAATCGTAAAATAATCATGTTAATAGGCGATGCGGCTAGCAATCCATCACTATTGCTGCATCGCTGCCCCATTAGGAAAAAAGATCCATATGAAACATGCATGTGATGAAAAGTTTCATCTCATATTTTATTGTCAATTATAATCCGAGCATAGTAATGATAGTACTCATGTTTATATAAGTACAGTCGACTAACGAGATACCTAAGCCGGCTCTCTACCCACATTTTGAATTTGCTCTAGAATTCAAAATAATTTTAAAAATATACATTAACATGCAAGTTTTCACGATAATATTATTTTCAGTTTAAGAGAAAATTTAAATGGGTATAGGGCTGACCGGACCTTTACATAATTTTGTCAAAAATGTGTAAAGGCTTCGTAGCAATGTCCATCGAATGCTTGGACAAAACCAAAGGAAAACATTATTGACAGATCTGTCAAAATTTGTACATCATCTCGGGAAAAACCCTTGGGGATAAAACAAGCAAATTGCGGTGCCTAAAATAAAATGTCACAACTGATTAAATATTTTCTTAAAATAATTTGAAAATATCAAAAATATTTCTCTAAGAGGAAATTTTTTCGAAAATGTTTAAAGAGCAAACTCCGACATCTTTTAAAAAGGCTCTATGGTTAAATATATATCTTTGTTATTTTGTGATGCCCGTTTGACATAAAAATATCCTTGTTTGCTTAAAGAGCCTACAAATTGGGCTACTTAGGGTTATTTTGGGCTAATTCTAATAAACCTACCAAGTAAGTCCTGCCAAATATTTCTTTAGAAACTAACCTCCATATTTATAAAAAATACCAAGCGTTTATTAAAGTTCTTTTAGTTGAAATATGTTATGTCTCGTTCATATTAAATGTTTATTCAGTTTGTTTTTGGTATTTCTTGTTATAGCGGCAACAGAAGTACATAATTTGTGAAAATTTCAACTGCATAGCTATCGCGGTTCTTGAGATACAGCCTGGTGACAGACAGACGGACAGACGGACAGACGGATAGACGGACAGACGGACAGACGGACAGACGTACAGACCGACAGACGGACAGACAGGGAATTCTTAGTAATAGTGTCCCGTTTTTACCCTTTGGATACGGAACCCTAAAAAGAGAATAATTGACGAAAGATGTTTTAACTTACACAGATTTAGCAAACAGTTGTCAATTTTTATGTTTATGAGAGCACTTCTTTTGTTTTTTTTTGCTATTTGTTTTTATAAGTGTCTATCTGTCTGTACTCGATAAACGCTGAAACCACCACGCTCAGAATCAATCAATCAGAATCACGAATCAGAATGATCTGATTTCATGCGGTTTTACTAACATGTACCGTAGAGCATTTCTGATCGTCTATCTGTTCTCGATGATCTCTGAAACAATTCAACTGATTTACGTGAAATTTTACCAAAATGTAGAGTATTTTTTCAGACAGGGTAACACGTTTGAAACATTCTCGAACAAAAAAACGAAATCGTAAACAATTGAGTACTGTGTATCAATAAAGTTTTTATACCTAAATAAATAAAACTAGGGCGGGCCACAATAATATCCTACTATCCTATTCAATCGCAGTTATAATATTATGGTAGGGTAGCAATCCTATCCTACTATCCTATCCTACTATCCTATCCTACTAATATTATAAATGCGAAAGTGAGTTTGTATATTTGTTTGTTTGTTACCACTTCACGCTTGAACCACTAAACCTATTTAGTTGAAATTCGATATGGATTTAGTTTGAAACCCAGGGAAGGACATTTGATAGTTTTTATCCCAAAATTCCTATGCGGAGTGAAGCACGCAGGCTTATAAATCAAAAAAAAATAAACGTTCAATCAATGTTCAATAAACATGTTTTATAAACACTCATGACTCTAATAAATATCAATCATGCGTTTATTTGACCACACCAGCTATTAAAATAGCAATCTTATCTTTTCCCCATCAATCAGAATCAGAACATTAAAGTTGATTAACTCACGCCCACTATTTGATAAACATTTTCTCATACATCAAATATGAATAATGTTCTAAGTGAAATTACCTTTCTTGGAAACATGTCCCAAATTGTAATATTTCATATTTATTGTCGCGACCAACTTTAAGTGACTCATAAATAAACCCTACTACAATGTGTTTGTTAAAATGTCACAAATTAAACGCTTAAGTTTTTGAAAAGCCACCTTGGTGATTTTCTAAATAAACTACAGTTTTGAGGATCTACAAAGATTTATTCCAATAATTGATTTTTAACAGCATTATAATCGTTAGCGCCTTACTAGCGCTAACACTTTCAAGCTTACAAATTATATTAATATGAATTATTCTGCAAATGTAGTTTTTTTATTGAAACTGCCAACCCTGGTGACGCTGCGCCAATAAGAAGACAACGGTAATGAACGGTCACCAACAATACAAATGACATTTTAATTGCAACGCAACGCCAACTTTTTGCTAGCTTCAATTTAAAATTTGAATTGTTTCATTCGCATTTAAAAAATTCTTCTAATTCTGGCCGATTTGAAAAAGAAAAACATCCGATTGTTTTTTTTTATGCTCGTCATTTAATTAACTTTTTCTTTTGGAAATTCCGACGTTATAATTTTGTTGATACTTCGAACAAATTAAATCACTTTAAATTAGACCACTCACTTATTCTACGTATAAAATCTTCTTATTGTGGCAAATTTGAAGAAAAATACTTATGCTTTTACTTTTATAACACTGGCAACATTTTTGGAGCAAGTTTAGTCCATAGTCCTATTTTCTAACCTACCTACTTTTAAAAATATTTTCTTCAAATTAGCCAGAATAGGAGAATTTTAAAACTGTGACTTAATTTAAAGTGAATTAATTTGTTCGAAGTCCTATGTATCAACAAAATTATAACATCGGTATTTCCTTAAAAAGAAACAGTTAGGTAATTAAATTACGAGCGTAATAAAACAATTTGATATTTTTCTTTTTTAAATCGGCCAGAATTAGAAGATTTTTTTCAATGCGAATGAAAGAATTCGAATTTTAAAGTGTTGCCGGTGTTAAAAAAGTAACCCTGTATTTGACACTTAATATTGAAATAAGATCTTTTTTCTTTTTTATTCCTTATCTAAAGAAAAAGTAGCAAGGGCACCCAGCAGCATTATAATATTTTCACCCAAAATAAGTTCGCGCTAGATTAACCGGAGATAAATCAACGTAATGGGACATTACTCGATTACGCTGAGTGACTCTGGATACACTTGTGACTTACTGCTCATATTCGCATTTGCGTCACTCCACTAATCAAGCCTAACTAGAAATGTTGCATGACATTTGTGTAGATCATTAATAACATAAATGTCAAAGGGATCTATCATGTAAGACAAATTGTTGGAGTGTTTTAGTAATTTTGTTGTTCATGCTACATACATTAAACTAAATACCTATATAATACTAAGTTACGTTGCCACTGGCAACCCTGGCAGCCAAAGGACTTAGCCTACACTCTCTTCGCTGGCGAGACGAGTTGGAGAGGTCTCATTGATGAAGTTTATAGCTTTGTTTAGCTTATATTTCCTAAGTCGCCTTCTACGTCATCCACGGGAGTACTAGGTGTGGCCCTGTACTTTGCCGGTAACCACACGGCACATATATGTATGAGTTAAATACCAAAAATAAATATGGGCTAACCTGGCCTGAAGTAAAGCGCGTAAACAAAAAACGACCACGTTGAAGAAGCACTATCCCTCTACCTGGGGACCTTAGGACTATAAGTTAAGACTAAATGCGATCAATGTTGAACAATATATACTGAAACTATTTGAAGGGTGAATTCAATCCATGATACTGAACCACTTTCTCTAAGAAACATACAACGAAAAATGAAAAAAAAATTTTTGCCCTCCCATACAAGTTGACCGACCAGCTGTTCGGAGTTTGTATGGAAAGCTAATAATTATTTTTCATATTTCGACATATGTTCCTTGGGAAAAGTTGTTTACTATAAAGGTCTGAATTCACCCTTAAAATAGTTTCAGTATATTTTGTTAGACCTTATATACATGTGAAACTTATCAGATCGCAGATAGCAAAATTTTGTATGACTTGTGGTTAGATATAAAAGATACACTTAAGATAGGAACCTACTAACATTATTAACAAACGTAAATGTTTGCAATTTTTTTTAGTAATATAACATATACCATTCATATTATGTTAATTTTTAAAGTCAAAGAGTCAGGAAGTGTTTTACAATACGAAGTCAAATCTTTTATGTTCTTAGAAAAGAAAAGTCAGCATAGCCTTGCAAAAACATTTCCGTTGCCTTCTTTACAAGATTACTGATAAAAAAGTAGGCACCTACACTACCTTTAAACTTCAATCGACTACGTGAAGTCAAAAACAAGTTTATGAACCAGGCAAATTAAAAGACCACCGACTTTTAAGGGTTAAACCCCCACTAATTGTTGAACGGCTGAACCGATTTCCATCAGACATGGCTAAGAACTACCACAAGGAAACTTTCTTTCACGTATAAACAAAAACCGCATCAAAATTGACCCATCCGTTCAAAAGCTACGACACAGACGGACAGACTGAGAGACAGACAGGCAGAATTGGCGTCAAACTTAAAACACCCTTCTTTTTGCGTCGGGGGTTAGATAAGTAACATCGAAAGCGCTTTGACTGTCTTTTGGTTATATGACGTCACAATAATTTTAATATCGCTATACATAATGTGTTAAAAAACCCTGTCCGTTCCGTTTTGATAATGTTGGGTAGCTTGTGTAGGTTCTATTTATCGGTTTTTCCCATCCCTGCATCCTACCGTTTCAAAATGTATAAAGCTGCAGATTTTTTTTTGCGATTTTACAGATGGTGAAAACCGATAAATCGAACCTACACAAGCTACCTAACATTACTTTAACGGATCGGACAGGGGTTTTTTGACGTGATAACGTTTTTAAAATCGTTTTAGTCGGGTGACATGTTCAGAAACTTGTGTCACACCAAAACCTCACGAGCGCGATCGCAGGTATAGCGAGAGAGAGACGGACCGATCTCCCGTCTCATCTCGAGCGCTGCCAGTCATTCCGTGAAACGACGTTATCACGTAAACATCTCGATCGTAAACCTACTTTACAAACAACCAATTTTTTTAATGACGTAACTGTATGAGCCAGAATATAATGAAATAAAGCATTTTACATCAATACATTATATAATAATTTAAAAACATTATATAATAAATATAAATAAACATATTTATTTTAGTAATAATTTCCCCGTTTTTGCAATTGTTTTTGAACTTATTTTTTGTAAATTTTCATCTTGTTTAGTGTAAACAAATTTCTAATGCTTTAATTTGCAAACTAAGTATTCGGGTCACCGCGGCTTCAAATAGGTCAAAAGCGGCTGCCTCTCACTATTATTACGTAATTAAGGGAAGCTTCTTAATAAATTAAACAGCCGTTCGGAAACGGGAGCGAAAAATAATTAGTTTAGAAGACCAGGGAAAATATTTGGACGAAACTTAGATAGCTTTCAGAAGAACAATTAAAAGTGATGACCAGCGTTCGGAAGTTGAGTTTGTTTACGAGAGTTTTGTTTCTTTTAAGATAGATAAGTTTGAGCAATTATTATTATCTTTTTCGAAAGTCAAAAACAATTAGGAACGTAATTTTCTTTAGATAAAATGACGATTTTTTGCCTTTGAAAATAAAATTTTAAATTAAAATTCAAAAGTAGCTCTGTAATCCGAAACTTCATTTGATTTTCCACATTTTAGAGGTGTAAAATTTTTTTCCCAGAAAAACAAAAATAAAAAGAAATATTTCAACCTTTCTCGTATTATCTTTATCTTCTTCTTATCGTGTGTGTTAGTGACTAACACTACTGTCAAAGTTTTTAAACCGCCTTAAAGGCCTCTGACATGGTGTTAGGTAACGACCAATGTCAAAGACAGTGACCGGGACCGATGGCTTAACGTGCCCTCCGAAGCACGGATCATCTTACTTATCAGACAATCAGGTGATCAGCCTGCAATGTCCTAACCAAACTAGGACAACAACACAAAGTCGTTGCCCCCCCCGGAATCGAACCTTATATTATCTTTATGTTAACAATTCATGAGAACAATTTAACAAACGCATTAATCCTGCACAGTAGAAATGTGTTCTAAGTCGGAAAATCATTATTCTATTTTAGTTAGTTTGATTATCATGGACCCATATTTTTCGATTTATCAAATTAGGTATAGTAAAACATCACAGAAATAAAGTAAATCAAAGTTCTGGAGTAGGGGCTTGTGATGTCACAACCCAAAATGAAAAGCTGTATACGTGACCGTGACGTAATGCAAAAATTAACGCGTACTAATAAATGTTTGTCATTATATTTTACTCACAGTTAGAAAAAAAACCGACCAAGTGCGGGTCGGACTCGCGCACGAAGGGTTCCGTACCATTATCTATGAAAATCAAGTTTTTTGTATGGGATATTATACCCTATTTTAATTTTTTTTTATTATCAAAATAAAAATACAACTGAGTATTTTGTAAATATTTCAAGTGTTGCCATTATTGATATCGAGCAAAAAAGGGCAAAAAATCGCGTTTGTTATATGGGACCCTTAAATATTTATTTTATTTTGTTTTTAGTATTTGTTGATATAGCGGCAACAGAAATACATAATTTGTAAAAAATTCTACTGTCTAGCAATCGCAGTTCTTAAGATACAGCCTGGTGACAGACAGACAGCGAAGTCTTAGTAATACGGTCTCGTTTTTACCCTTTGGGTATGGAACCCTTAAATCGTAAAGGTACAGTACATTTCTATCTGACGGGTCAAATATATTTCTTTCCACATGCGTAACAATAGTTTAATAAAACATCTAAAAGATATAATTTCACAGATCCGAATAAAAAACAAAAGTCTATTTTTAAAACTAAAAATAGATCTCAATTTGAAACATCGAATGCGCTAAAAAAATATTATTTTAACGGCCATTGTGTTCTATCTAAACATTTTTTCGCTTGTTGTCGACTCGGTGCGGCCCGAATGGGAAAATAAAACGAGTGAACTGGCAACACTGTATTTTATAGACTTTGTCGTGGCGTAATAAAATTCAGTTTGTCCACGGGTAGCTTTTAATTTGCTGGGCACCTGACGGGTTGGTTTATCGCTTTTGTAAACTATTGAATTGCTGGTAAGCCTATAGTTGGCTTAAATATACTCGATAGTATTGAATTTCTGCGTCCATTAATATCAATTTATGTTGTTGTTGCACACAATAAATTAATTGGTCAATAAAGGAGTGACTGTTCATGTAATAATCTTATCTTTGACTGATACTTATGCTATTTATAGCAATTTATAACATACATAAAATTGTATAGGGCAGCCTGATTGTCATGTTAGCTTAATCCTTTTGTATGAGGTTTCTTGCACCCAGTAAAACTAAAAGTTCTTTATTGCTGGCCAGATACCAAAGAAAAATATATAATAAATAAAACAGTTGCACTCTGGGAGTGCCAACAGAAGTGAAAACTTGGTGTCAGTAATGACACTGTTACAGAGTTCACTGGTTTTCCCATCTCAAAAAATGACCAACGCGCTTAAAGACGGTTTTACTTCAAAAAATACTTAGAATGTACTGCTATACTGCTTCTTTTTCTACGCTGATTGGCTATGCCGATCGAGGAAAAGTCCGAGATTATGAATCATATAAATAGGGGATGCGGATTAGCAACCAATCACTAGGTATTTTGATTTCCCATCTTCACGTTCAATATCACGCTACACGTGATGGTCTTACGGTCCTAAGACTACCTATCCTTATAGAAATGAAGACATAAAGATTGTAAAGATATCAATCTTCATAAGGTCCAAAAAAAATATACTGAAATAATTTTAAGGGTGAATTTTCAGTCCATGATACCGAACAACATTCCCCAAACAACACGTATTGAAATATGAAAAGTAATTTTTGGCCTCCCGTACAAGTTGACCGATCAGCTGATCCGAGTTTGTATGGAAAGCCAAAGATTCTTTTTCGTATTTTGACACATGCTCCTTTCGAAAACTTTTTACTATCATAGACTTAATTTACCCTTAAAATAGTTTCAGACCTTTTCTGGGCCTTATATAACTTAAAGTACCTACTCACTGTAACATTTTTGATTTGTACGTTTAGGCTAAACGCTCATAACAAATACAAAATTATAGTGACCTCCACGGATTGCTGCGTGTGGGTAAACTGTGACGATAAAATCTGTATGCCTATCGCCTATAAAATAATTTCGCTAACAATACGGCTCCGTACTCCGTATCATGGGCGCATACATTGCATAGACAGAGGGGGACGGGATAACGACATTATTTTTTTAAGTTTTTTGAACAAATCATGCTAATTTCCAACAGACATCTTTGAAGACGATCTACTCAAAAAAATTCTAGTCTGTCTTAGTTGTGTCCCACTGCTGGGCAAGGGTCTCATCCCTCTTCTTCCACTCGTAACTGTCATCTGCAATACTAATTATAGCGCGCCGAAAAAAATTCCAGATTTTTCTTTAAATAAGTAAGTTTAGAAAATGATCTAAATTCCTATTGTTAACTCAGTCCAGTTTATGATCATATGTTCGATGTATCTAATCATAGGATATCTATGAGATATTAAAGCTTGAATAAAGATTACATCCGGAAATGACACAAATAATTATCAAATTACATAAGCACAAACAGGTATTAGTAAATATTAACGATGTATGCTGAAATTAAGAAAGGTATGCCGAATATAAAATTAAAACTAGTTGCTCTGTGAGAAAAGAAAAATATGGTTACAACAGCCATTTTTGAGCCATTTCAAAAACTTTTATAGAACTGAATTGGCGTAAAAAATTAAGATACTTATAGAAACTGCTCGCAAAAATTTACAAATATTTTTTGGCTAAGAAATGGGACCTGTTCAGGCGAGAACAGTCTGACATCGGAATTCGAACACAACATTTTTGGCGTAGAAAGAACGTTTCGCTCGCCCCGTCAATAAAATTAATTTAGTCTTGAATGAACCCATCCCATAGCAAAGCTATATCTACGCTGTCGGTCCGTACTACGCCGTGCAAAGCATCGAGCCCATTTATCAAGCGTATTTATAGAAAGGATATGAATAAACTTGTGGGTATTGTAGTTCCTTATTGATTTCAGAGACATACACCGTACCATGTTGCTACGTCTCTCTCTATTATCAAGTGTTTTAAATAACTTGGTGTCTGATTTTTCGAGCTACATAAAGGTATCTGACGTCCATTACGAGAACAGCTCCATATCAAACAAAATATATTTCTCGCTAGTATCCGACGTTATATGAGGATGGCACAGGGTAGACAAATTCTATGTGTCTGCATGGAAGTACATTCCATGGTGTTGATGTTTTATCTGTTTGGCAACTAAGTACCATCAAGTTTGTTTTTTAAATTAATTGTCCAACTGCTGGGCAAAGTTCTTTCTAGCGAGATTGGTCAGAAGCAGAACGAATGAAATCTAAACGATTAAAAATGAAACAAAAGCAGGTAATTATCAAGTGATACAAATATCCAAACATAAATAAATGATTTTTGACTTTAACTTTCAGCGCTGCATAGAGATAAATGGAGAAAAGAAAAATTACTAGTTATAAAAATTACTGCAACGTAATATTGTCAACTCTCGATGTTTTTCTGCAAATGGCAAGTGGTGGTAGATGTAAATGACCACAGATGAGTTTAAAATCAGAGGCTCGACTAGTGGCTTTTTTGGAAATAAGTAACTTTCGGTACAGACTTGACGTTGACTAGGCGAAACAAAAGTGTAAGATTTTTCCGTCCCTTTTTTCCGTCACGAACTTTTTAGAGGAATATTTAATTTTTGTAACTTCGTTCCAATGAGTGTTTCACGACGATCAGTTTTTTATTCGTTTATTTCAAAAATAGACATAGAGTCGATTTTTTACTAAATGATTTTTTTCAAAATATCTATTCTATTAATATAATACCCAAAATACCTAATATTTACTGGTGAGTAGTAACTAGATAAAACTCGTGATCTCTTCAAATAGATCTTTAACTAAAAAAACAATTCACTGACCCGAGGTCACCACAGATGCTCCATGTCATTCAAAAATATACGCGTTTTTACGAACTAAAAAACCGTAAAATTCTATTATTCTTGTAGTCTTTAACGCGTAGGAGTTAAGGTTGAAGATCGCATGCGCTTTTTATGTGAATGAGTAATAGGATACGTTGTAGGCGTGATGCGACGTGTCCAATTTGGACACTAATTGATCTTAAAAACGGAATGATACAAAAAATCTGTCGCAAAAATAGAAACCTATTTTAATAATAACTCGTATTATGAATGATTTTATTAGAGTTGACTAATGTTACTGCAAAAAGTTTCTATTCACACAACTCATCCGGAAAATTATGCGTTAACACGCAAAAATTTTCTGTTAAAAAAATAAACACGCTAGTCTAAGCTTAGTTAATTTTAAGTATATGTATAATAGAAAACCGGAATCAGGAATATTGATGTTTGACATGTTTGTAGGCCATTTTATATGTAAGTGTTTGAAAGGATCTTTCTAACTAAAGACGTGACGAAAGTCACGTATCGCGACTTACTTTAATATGTTTTATTTTATTATTATGCACAATCACACTAATATTATATATAGGATAACGCAGGAGTACATTCTGAGTTTGTTTTTTTGCTCTCAGACCATCACGCAAAATCTGTTCTAAAACTGACTTAAAATTGTTCACAAAGTATATAGGTATGTAAGTAGGTATATCACCCGAGCAACAAGGTATCACTGAAGGCTCTACACGACTCACAAAGACGAAG
Organism: Acrobasis consociella; assembly: GCA_963555685.1. Classification (NCBI taxonomy): domain Eukaryota; kingdom Metazoa; phylum Arthropoda; class Insecta; order Lepidoptera; family Pyralidae; genus Acrobasis; species Acrobasis consociella. The sequence goes on from OY743127.1 coordinate 9,393,874, forward strand.
AAGTAATTAAGTTGCCAACTATCTGACGGTTTAATTAAAACTTACATACTTATACTATACGGTACGGCCATCTTGGTTCTTTTTTTTTAGGTTTTTTAATCTTCGCGAAATTTTGTGTAGTCACATTTTCAGTAACTTTCAAATGAGAACGATACTATGTATGCTTTTAAAATATAATATGCTCTGCAGCTGTTGCTGCTTTACTTTCTGTTATAAGTCTATTTTCTACTCCCATCTCACGTATCCATTTTTTAAACCTTAATAAGTGTCGGACGTCCTAAAATGAGATGGGTTGACGATATAATCAAAGTCGCGGGTCGCACCTGGATGAGAGCAGCGCAGGACCGAGATTGGTGGCGTAGACGAAGAGAGGCCTATGCTCAGCAATGGGCGGAAGAAGGGCTGACATAATGGTGATGTCTTGATAATGTTTAATGATTTTTGTCACTAATCTCGTCCTAATATTGTCATTTTAACTACATGCATGCATAATGTTTTAACCATAGATCTATTTTTTACTGCACAAAAAGACCACACTAGCTGTCTGCGATAGATAATACGATAACTGACATCCTCACGAGAGCAAAAGAGATAGCAATCAATTTGTCAATGAGACAAGTCTTCAAGCAAAACATTTACCTAAGTCATTATCATCACCCAGGCTCGAAAATAGGCACACGAAAATTAGATTTTTAAAATTGTTAACTGTGTTTATTTTTTAGTTTTGACAACCTCTGTGGCCTTGGTCATCAAGCCACACTATCACATTGAAGGTTCCGGGTTAGTTTCCCAGTCAGGACAAGATGGAAAATGATCTTTTTTTTCTGATTGGCTTGGGTCCTAGATGTTAATTTATGTATGTATTTGTTATAATACAAAATATCATTAAGTTAATATCCCATAACACAAGTCTCAGACTTATTCATGAATTATCCATAGGTATATATTTATTAGTTATTTATTATTAGTTATCATATAAAAAAAAAACCCTTTTTAAGTCACTTTAAAATATTTCGTTTCTGGTCACATTTTACATTACGCTATAAGGTCTTGTACCTTCTAAATCTATGGTTTAACCGATTTAAAATAGAGGAGGTTATCAACAAGAATGAACTTTTTTTATGTGTGTTACGGAATATTTTTTCCAAAGCTTTTACTACCTGATTGCTTTCCAATTAATTTGGTGAAGTTATGATGATGAACACTGGAAATAGAAGCAAACTGCTCGACGAACATGAATTCAATTGTTTTTTATTTTTGTAAACAAATTTGAATCAAAAACCTTTTCTAACCAGTCACTTTCATATTTGTTTATAACGCTTGGAATATATAACATGAACATTACCCTCATTCGGCAGTCGGTTAATACCTTAATTCCAACCTAGATTGTAACCGTAGACTCGTTCGTCTCAAGTCTTTCTCGAGAACGTCAACGAGCATCATTAGCAAAACTGAGAGCGCCTGGTTAGAGGGGACTCGACGTAAATTGACGTATGTAGTGTACAGTTTCATGGCACTAAATCTGAGGTTACTAATAGGTTAAGATCTGCGAGACGTTATTTATTCGTAAGGTTTTTTTATTATTATTATTTATTTAGTTTAGTTTAGATTTTAATTATTTATATGTAATATTATTAACAATTGTTAAAATATAGTAAACATTAAGAAATTAAAAAAATAAGTCTAGCAGTTTAGGTTTATATAAAAATTTTGGGTGCTAAATTTTTATATACAGAGTGACATTTTACCCTCCAGCCAAATTTTTGGAGCAAGTTCAGTCCATTATACTGAACTACTTAACTCTCTAAAAAAATGTTATTTACAATCGCTGATTTGTATCGTCATCATCCTAAGGTCTTTTTGTCTCCATTCCTGATTATTTGAACGGCTGAACCAATTTTTTATCAAACATAGATACGAAAAATCGTAAGGAATTTTTCTTTCATCCAAAAGCTACAATACCACATATAGACACACCGACAGAAATTGACGTTAAACTTATAACATCCCTCTTTTGCGTCGGGATATAAATAAAAAAGACTATATCAGAAATGTAGACAAAATAACAAAACACCAAATATCCAATCAACAACTAATCACCTCAGCACCTTCCCCTCCAGAAAACACAAGAACCATCAAATTAGCGCAGACGAGCGTGTACACACCGTTATTAGCCGCGCCTCTGTCAGTGTCTTACAGGACGTCACTTATTGACAATGGCGGTGACAGATAGCCCATTACTTTCATACGTATTACCTAGTAGCGCTGCTGTTTAGAAGTTAGGGTTGCGTGTTTGTGATTTCTTTATTTGCAGTATCATTGAGTTAGTATCCTATAACACAAGTATCGAACTTACTTTGGGGCTAGCTCAATCAGTGTGATTTGTCCCTATATATTTATTTATTTAATATTTATACAAAAGTGTGCAAACGCCCACGTAACTTGAATTGAAATGTTTTTTTTTTTTGGTAAAATAACTCGCCATGAAAATAAGTTTTCTTCTGTGCTTTTCTTGTACAAAACACAGAAATAATCTCTTTTGATATGGTTTAAGAATATCTAGACAAGAATCCATAAACATACCCTGGCTTTCGAAATATATTTGCTATGGATGCAACTCGGTTAAACTACTAAGAACACAGATCAAGTTAATCCTGAAGTAAATTTTAAACTTGTGTTACGGGATACCAGCTCAACGATACTTTATTTTATTTTAAATACAATAAGTAAACATAAATATCCTAAACCCCAGACACTTTACATAAGTTATTTTAAAACTTGCCGTACCTGAGAATCGAACTCAGAACTTCTGAGTGACGGACTAGCATGGTTACAAAAACGCCACAGAAGTCTTCAACACGCTAAGATGAGGAATATAATTTTTCAAAACTAAAACCGACTTCAATTAATGTCACAACTGATTTTGATAAAAAGTTAATAGGACCACCTGACAAGTATGCCTTTTCAAACAAAATCATCCATTAGAAATAGGAAAACAAACATAAAACAAAAACACCTAACATACTTTTGAATTCCTAACCTCCTCTGTTTTTAAGTCATGTTGATAATGTCATTGATTGGTATGTGTACATCAAGCTAGACAATGATGACTCACACAGAAATACCCAAAATAATAAAGACGAGTATATCGACCAAGACATAACAATATCGTAGGACATCGGCCGTCATTGCGGCAGTAACGTCAGCAGTTTAGGTAAATGATGGCCCACTTGTAACATGTCATCTAGTGACCTTTATTAAGAGCATGCCTACCCATCGTCATATAAACATTATTATTTCTTTTCCTTGTAACTAGATGGCGCTTTAAGGTAAAAATTAAAACATACAAATCTTTTATAACCATTATTTAAATAAAGTAATACTCTAATTAGTTTAATAAGATATTCAGACTATTTTTATTTTACAAAAACGGGCAATTCGTGCTATTTACGGGTTAGGATCTAGAGACTCACTCAGAGAATTATTCAAGGAAATAGATATACTTACCTTAGCATCACAGTATATATTTGAAAACATAATGTATGTAAGGAAAAATATTTCCTCATACAATAAAGTAAGCGATTTTACCGATAGAAACTTACGTAATAAGAATGACTTAGTTGCCCCGTTTTATAGGCTTAAAACAATTAATAAGACGTTTATGGGGAACTGTATACTTTTTTATAATAAATTGCCAAAATCGATCCTTGATATGCCAGACAAAAGATTCAAAACTTATGTAAAGAAAGTACTTTGTGAGAAGGCTTATTATAGAACCGATGACTACCTTAAAGACAAAAATGTCTGGCTTGAGCTTGACGCGGGTCCCTCTAAAAGTTTGTAATATAGGTACTCGAAAATGTCATAATTTGGTACATTTTGTACAAACTACAACTTGACATTACTTTAAAATTTTGACATTCTAAAAATTAAATTTAAATTATGATATGACATAAAAAACAAAACAATGTATTCTCTGTCCACATTAACTTTAAGTATTAATTTAATTGTGAGTTGACGTCCTTGGAGAAGAGGTGCAGTGCAGTTTGTTACCGCTTCTTCTGCACTAGCGCTTTGGAAGCGGTAGTAAACTTAGCTGTAAGTAACTATTTGACGTCAACAATAGTGCAACAAAATAATGACGATTATTAAGAGATATTTTAAATATCCTATGATAATAAAGATATATTTGATTGATTGATAAGACTTATATGAAATGCAATATATTTTTTAAAAGTATATTCAACACTTTCTTCGTCACCTTTTTGGCTAGTCGTGTGTGCTGCCATCTCTGAGAGGACGCCCCGCAACTCCCGTTTTGCGTGCTTACGGGCTCTCCAATCGTTTCTATGGCGTTGGGTATCTGTTACGTTAGTAATTATATTATCTTTGTTAAGAGGGAAGTATAGCACGCGCTCGGTATTTACAAAAAAAGCAGATGGAGAAAACGTATTTCCACTAAATATCTGTAGTAAAAAGATATCTTTGCAAATTTTGAAAAAAGGAAAACCTAAAAACCTCTTTTTTTATTGTGTCAACAACATACTAAATAATATTAAGATCAGATAACATTTAGTAGTGAAAAAGCGTTTTCTCTTTTTGTATAGACGAGAAAATGTTATACTTCTCTCTTAAGGGGACTTACATTTTCCGGGATCCAGTGCTGACCCCATTCGAAACAAATAATTTAAAGGAAAACGGAAATATCATTTGAAATTTTGTCTTGATCAAGCCTTAGATAACCCGTTAAGCTATTTTATGAACTACTGTTTATAAAGTTAGAACGTGAACCTTTTTACGCACATTAGCTAAAAGCGGCCGCTTTTCACAAATGCTCGTAGGAAATTTATAAATGTTGTCAAGACAAAAGTTTGTATATGATATCTCCATTTCCTTTAAAATAATTTATTTTAAATAGGGGCAGCACTGGACCCCGTAAAATGTATGTATCTCCTTAAGTCTAAATCACATTGTAGACAATTATCCAGAAACACTTGATACTAGGCTAATAGTTTCGTGTAGAGCTCGTGTGATGAGAATTTAGAGGTATTCGCAAATTATATTGTACTGTTTTTGCCCATTGAGACGGACCCCTAAAAATATTATATTTTATAAGTGAGCAAAACATTTGACTATAACTATTTATTTAATAATAACACATAAACGTAATCCAGACGATTAATTAATTAATCCGGAAAACGTACCCTAAACTTCAAGGTACTGCCAAGGAATCAACCGAGGTCGAAGATAACATTGGTGTCAGATTTTCCGCATGAAGCTTTATTGCCATTATCTAGTGACAACAGTAATAATTGTATACACTAGTGAACTAGTTCCTCACTAGTTTCTTTCACCGACAGGTTTATTTGGTAGGCAAGTTGATAAAGCAAAACCCTCGACTTGATATCGGTTACGCTATAATAAACAAATAACTAAATATATAGGGACAAATTACACTGATTAAGCTAGCCCCAAAGTAAGTTCGAGACTTATGTTATGGGATACTAAATCAACGTTACTATATTTTATAACAAATACATATATAGATAAACATCCAAGACCCAGGACCATTCAAAAGAGGCAATTTTTACAACTTGCCCTCGCCAGCGATCGAACCCGGGACTTCTAGGTGGCGGACCAGCATGGTGACCACTACGCCACGGAGGCACAGATTAATAATAAGATTAATAAGTTACTACGTAAACGGAGGTCGTCTATCTATTATTAGCTAGAGAAAGCGCTTTAAAGCTTTTAACTTTGGAACGGCTGAACCGATTTTCTTTTAACATAGCTGAGAACCACCGCAAGGGAATTAGCTTTCACGTAAAAAAACCGCATTGAAATTGGGCCATCCGTTAGAGCGCTACGATGCCACAGACAGATAGACAGACAGATCGACATTAGCGTCATAAATCTCCTCTTTTTTCTCGGGGGTTAAAAACAAGAGTCGGTAGTTGAAAAAATTACACAAAAAAAAAAACTAAAGTAGAAAACGCGTTTAGTTACGAGTTTCAACTTGTGACTTACAGACGCATAAAATAAAATAAAAAAATAAAAATCTTTATTTGCCAACACAAACATAAGTAGGTACTTATATGTCTAAAAACATAATCACATATTGAGGGCACTCACAAGCCAGTCCCATGAGAGACCTCTCCTCGAACTAGATGTTAATCTGTATCACGATGGCTCGATGGGTTGGTCACCCATAGGAAAGCTGTGAGTGACTGTAATAGTAGGAAGGTGTTGTACTAATGTACATGCTATACGGCTTCTAAAAATACATTGCTTGTGTTACTTGCCCAACTAGAAGGTTCTGTTTTTGGGCAGAAGCTTATTTATTATTGTTAGGGTTACAATAACTTAAGACTAATTAAGTAAAAAAATAAAGTAAAACATGGCAATAACAAAAAATAAAATCTAAAACAAATAACTTAAAAATATTTAATATTTCCAACACGATGTTTCTGGTAAAACTTATAAAGAAAATACTGGCTGACCGAAAACATTTATTTACGTCTAGGGCGATAATATAACGTTGGTTACGGGTATTTGTTAACTGGGAGATCGGACAGCAACAATAAAACGAAATCTTTTAAAACTTGCTCAAATTCCTAGGAAAAACCCTATAGAAATCTCTTTCCTTTTTGCTTTTCAATATAAAAAACGTAAAGAATATTTGGCTTTTTTGATTAAATACATAAAAAGACAAGATCTTTCTAGAGTTTCGTACCCAAAGGGTAAAAACGGAAGCTCACTACTAAGACTCCACTGTCCGTCCGTCTATCTGTCTGTCTCTGTCAGCAGGCTACATCTCTAGAACCGTGATAGCTAGACAATTAAAATTTCACAGATATATTTCTGTTGCCGCTTTAACAAGAGTTATTAAAAAATATTTAAATTAATAGTTAAGTATCCCATACAACAACCGTTATTTTTTTATAAATAATTTTACGAAATCTTTCATGCGCGAGTCCGTTTCGCATTTTCTCGTTTTTTATTTAATGTAGGCATCATTACTTTAAAGTCGTTTTTAGTTCATTATTCTGTGGTCTTGTACTAAAATACAAACACACGTCTATTATGAAACGAAATAAAAATTGATATAAGTTATTCGAAAAAAGTAGTTCAACAGTTTTATGTGCCATGCAAACAACTTTCTTAAACAATGCTTAAAATGTTTAACTTTCCCAAACAAATTGTCCGGTTTTTCTAAATCCCGTATTTGGTCCCACAGAATTAGTTGTTTGTTTCGGCAGGCCGAATCACGCGTTCTACAATGTGTTCTCGTAAATCCATATATTGTAATAAGAATATTACTTACTCAAAACGTAAATAATTCCAAACCATAAAATATATTTCAAGCTTCAAATTTAAATAGATATATCTTAAAACAGGTAAACAAAAAAATCATAATAAATTGAACCACGGGCTATAATAGATCACTATAAATAATGGTAATACAATAACAGAAAAAAAAAACAAAAGAAATCGACATGCCAATACAAATTGCCCGGGCGGCTGCACACTTTCATAATATGGAAATGCCGAATTGTTATTTTTGTTTAATTTTGACTGTTATTTTATTACCGCTATAAGTATAGGTATAGCTCTTGGTTCGATTTATTACTTTTGCCCCTCCCACGTTGTATAGACAGATATTAGAGAATGTAAACCGCAGTTTATTTTTCCTACATTTGACTTAATAAATTACACCGACATGAAAAAAGGGCGTGCATTAATCACAAGTGAAGAAATCCGGTACATTAGGGCCAAGTGATTAATGAAATGTTTGTTAAATCTCAATCTCACGCCTACACTATGGAACCTACACACATTTACATCTTTCCGGGACGAAAGCCATTTCCTTAATTAAAATGACGACATACCCGTGTTTTTTTTCACAAGATGGATGATAATTGACCGAGCGAGCGAAGCGTCTAGTTACGAGATTATCTCATGTTTTTGTCCGGTTGTTCGGTTGTTCTCGCCTACAGGACGCATTTTTCAACCGATTCTCGTAAAATTTTGTGAGAAGGTTCGAAAATTTCATTTTTTTTTTAAATGTTATAATCCTTTTTTGTTACTCTTATTAAGACGCAGCTTTTTTGTCTGAAATTATCTTTTATCAGATAAACTTTAACAGGTCGGAGTGACTCGCGAGGTATACAGCTCACAGATCCACTCACTAGTTTGTAGAGTATTCGGTGATTCTTAAAATGACACTTATCTACTTACCTTCTGCGCTGGCTCAGCGACCCGAAGTTCTTGACCTTGGTCTCCGATACGAGAGAGCGCCAAAGTTTCCTAGACTGAGCGTTATCTTGCTAACTAATCGCAGATCATCCTGTACCATATCGCTCCAGTGATATCTGGGTCGATCCACTGGTCTTCGGCCTTATAGCTTTTCCACATATGCTGGCTTTACTCCACGATCCTCATTCTCTCTTTCTAGATGCCCAAGGTTTGTATGCGGAGTGCTTTAGTTAGTCCGATTATATTCTGCTCCTTTATCAGCTCCTCTATTTCCATCTTCCATCAGCATTATTGGCCGGTTTTCTTCAAAATTTTCTATCGCTTCTTACGGTACGGTGGGCTACTTATGGTTAAGCTTTAATAGCGCAAAACTGGTGTCCATAAATAACACCTATGTTATAATGAGTAGTCACAGGAAAAATCATTTCAAACATTTTTTGCCAAACATTATATCTTTCAGCAAAGCCACAGTAAGCTTTGTCCGTCACGCAGATGAGTTTAAGGAGTTTAACAAACTGTAGTCCGCCCGAAACAAGAAGATGTTTCGCATTATGTCACCTTCTCTTAGTTCACTGTAAACTTTATTTGGGGGAATAAAAGTCAAACCAACTGCGTTTTACAATAAAAGGATTAAAAGTACCTCCAAGTGATGATAAATTATTATATTTTCTTAAAATGCTAATGTAACATTCACTGTGTAAAATAACAGTGAGAACTCGATAATTCAAACTTACTTATTTCTAATTGCCTAAAAACACCAATCAGTCAGCCTTCATTTATCAACACATGATATAAAATTAAGTCGTTTCCCGGCCCCCTCCGCATTTATAGGTGAGCTAACTCTTTTAAACTATCTACAATGAATTATAGTTCAATCATATGGACTGAATTCATATATGTCTTATGATGAATTAAGAAAATAAAAACTCTGAGTCAGTTGAATGTTATAACGGAAAACTATTTACTCTTTTTTAAAATATAAAAAAGTTAAAGCAAATGTGTATAGGTACAACACCGCGTTTTGCATCAACAGATAGAGTAATTCACGAGGGACGTTTATTTGTATACCTACATACAACATACCCATGCAAACCCGGGGCGAGCCGCAAATGAAGAATATTATAAAACTTGACATTACGCTTATCAGACATTCGAAACAATTATTAGTTTCGTAGCTAAGTACAAGCTTTCATCAAAAGCAATCCCAGGAGTCCTTTACAAACAATAGTCCGCCGGAATCGAACCCACGAGGTCACGGACGACTATCAAGGTTTATAGTTAAAATTAACTACAACCGTGTAGGGAATTATTGATGGCGCCTTGAAACTTTAAAGGGCGGTTGTAACAGAGGCTTCTATAGCAACAATGTATATCTAAAGGCCTAATTGTGTTAACTATTGCTTTGATTTTTTAATCGCCCTTAAGTTTTACAAAATAATTTATAATTATAGTTATAATTACCTACAAGTGCGTCACTAAATCTGTCAAAGTCAAGGTCCTTTATTTTTGAAATTAGATAATTATACGTAATATTAAATTTCCTAAAAATAAAGATAAATTTAATGGTTAAAATTATAATATTGTATAGACATATTTAGTTTCACACTTTATAGAAAGTAAACTAAATACGTATATACGTTTTTTTTTAAATGTTGTAATTAAAAATATCTTCAAACCTTTAATCCTTTGCGTCAAAAAATGAGTTTACAATACATAGATTCCTTCATTATATCCACTCCTTGTCTTCTTTTTCCAAATACACATTCGAATTGACAGCAGCGTTTAAGTAAATATTCTTAATACAGTGGTGATACATTGCGAGAGAATAACTAAATATTTAATATACAATATGTAACAAAAACCCTGTCCGATCCGTGTAGGTAAAGTTGGGTAGCTTGTGTATGTTCCATTTATAGGTTTCTCCCATTCTTGAAATCACAAAAATATCATCAAAATACACAAGCTACCCAACATTACCTTCACGGATCGGACAGGGTTTTTGTTACATATTGTATATAAGGACAAATTGCAACCTGTACTGTGTTTAATTACAATAAATAATTCTCAGATCATCTGAAGATAACAAAATTCCATCTTGATCTTATATTGAAGAAGTAATAGCATTGCCAATGCGACAAGAAAGCTATCATAAAAATATAAAATTAATATCCAAATCTTTAAGCGTTTTCGTCACAATAGATTCGGAATTTCGAATAGAGGGCTTTATTTATTCGGTATTGTGACCGGCTGACACCCGACCCTGGTACTGCCTTTTCCTTTTTCCTTCCAAATAAGTATTCGAATAGACTGTTGGCATTTCATTTTTATTTTTTATACAATGCAGGGAAACAAAATGCGATCTCGATTCCTTTAAATTTGACGGAGGCGATGTTATGACGTGACAGACACTTGAGTTTTTATTATGGTAGTCTATGTATTTTATTTACTATACCGTTGGTAATATTTATAGGTATTATTTTAAAATGTTAATTTATATTTTATAGTTAAGTATAATTAAGTATATTTAACTTTTACAAAATAATTCATTTCATTGGTTTTAAGTACATAAATATTTACATGTAAAAAAATGTATAAAATTAAAAACTAAAAACTATGACAAAAAACCAGAATTTAAAACAAAACTGGCCAAGTGCGTGTCGGACTCGCGCACGAAGGTTTCCGTATCATTTTATCTATAAAAAAAATCTCGATTTTTTTGTCTCTACTAAAATATTCATTTTGTTTTTATTTTTTGTTATAGCGGCAACAGAAATATAATCATCTGTGAAAATTTGGATTGTCTAGTCTTTACGGTTCATGACATACTGCCTGGTGACAGACAGACTGATAGACGGACGGACAGACGTATAGCGAAGTCTAAGTAATAGGGTCCCGGTATTACCCTTTGGATACGGAACCCTAAAAACTATTTATGTGCAATAAAGATAAATATAACAACAAGAAAATACGGAAAGATATTTCCAACTCTCTTTTGACAACTGAAGTGTAAGATAGTACTATAATTTTATGAAAGATGAGACAAAATACGAATAAAATGATCACTGAAAGAAATGCTCCTGGATAAATGTACCATATTTTAATTTTCTTTACCAATTGGTCTCTATTTTTCTATTCTATAATATTGTCTTCTTAATTTCAGATTAAAACCTCTGCGCCGTTTCGTTCTGTAAGTATCATTTTAAATTACTTATTCTGATTTAGTAGAACATTTTATTTAAATAATACTACACTACACCTACAAGTAGTTAAATTCACCTAGTTAAATTTCAAAACGCTAGACTAAACAACCAGAAAAAGAGTGTTATAAAAAAAATATGAAAGAGCTATAATTGTTTATAAAAAGTTAATTTGGCAGTAATTGCTCTAAACAGTGTCAGACACTATTACTTTAAACAAGTGTCTATCGGGATGTCAGAGATAATTGAAGGCAATTACACTTCTACATTTATTTGTGTTAGAGATGTGGTGCTGGCGTTAAATTCTCATAATTCCCTGGACAGCACACCGCACTAATGTGTCTATTTTGCAAGAACTTGGCATTCAGACCCGACTGTCTACAATGTGTCTTAATTTCTTCGGTCTCCTACCGCGACACGCACATCATCATCATCAGGTCTTTATAGTCTCCACTGCAGGAGCACGACCCTCTCTGTACTACTAGAGCCATACTTGGTCAAAGCAGCCGGAGGATTTGGCCTACACTCCTCACGATGGTCAGACGAGTTGGAGCGTTGTCATGATGTTTATAAACTTTGTTTAGCTCGTATTTCCTAAGTCGCCTTCTACGACATCCACGGGAGAACTTGGAGTGGTCCTATTCTACTCTGCCGGATACCACACGGCAATCTAGATGGACTGATATTATTCGTAGGCAATAATATAATTACTGACGTAACAGATACCCAAAGCCATATAAACTGTTGGAGGGCCTGTGAGTAGGCATTCTGGAGTTGCGGGTAAGCACACAGAGATCGCAGCACACACGACTAGCAATAAGTGACAAAGGAAGTGTTGAATATGCTTCAAAATTATTTATTGCATTTGATATAAGTCCTGTTTAATTACCTAGTTAGTGTATTACTTTATATAAGTAATAGGAAAAAGAAATTTTAATGTTTTAATTATTATCATATAGCGCCATCTACTAACAAGGAAGAGAAATAATTTTATGTTTTTATGGCGATGGGTAGGCATGCCGTAGGGTAACGAGCAAAAACACTCCAGTAGCAATATAACTGGCGCAAGAGCGTACAGTGTTGAAAACCATTGTGAGGGGAGCTGCTCCCGATGCTACGACCCTCAGGTATGAGAATACGATTATAAAAAGTGATGTATTTGAATTAGGGCAAAAACTTATATAAAGAGGAATCGTGGCGATTCACGGCCGTCATCATTGTATGGCAGTCGTCAGGCTATGTCAGATGCTTTTATGTTTTTTAGCTTGTAAATTATGTTTTTCAGCTTGTAAATCTGACAGGGCCACTTACACACTCGAAAACTAAAAAGACAGCATGCTAATAAGCGGTGAGTGAGAGTCGTCTCTTAACCCGGCCGCATATTAAAAGATATTTATTTCAGTCAGAATATCTAGATCCCAACTGTATAGTATTATTCGGGACCTAGAATAAATAATATATGCAGAGTGCTTTTCGGCGGGAAATAAAAATATCCTGACAGAACATATAATGTTATGCGGCCTACATTTTTTGACCACCTATCTATACGCCTAACTTAAGCTGTGTATACCCCATAAGGGATAAAATCGTGATTATGATTACAATACATAACTGTGTAGACATGTAAAACATAAATATGTACTAGTTACGCGAACGAAGTCACAGGCAGAAGGCAGTTTGAGTACCATCGACCGCTCTGTCGCGCATGTATGCCAGAGGCTTAAATCGCCTCGTGACATTAACCATAAAACACGGTCCTTTTAGCCCTTCAACTGACGGGTTAAACCACAGGGATGAAAAATTAAAAGGAAAAAATATTTGGGGTGTCCCCAAACAAAAGTTGGGAGCTTTGAAAGGGTTATAAGTACTCAGTAATATACCAGATGAAATTAACTGCCGCCATTTTGTTTTAATGTATATTTTCAGGCTTTAACCGCTTAGGCTGGTTCAGTGGTTTGCCGTGTGGTTTCCGGCAGAGTAGAATAGGGCCACTCCAAGTCCTCCCGTGGATGTCGTAGAAGGCGACTTAGGAAATACATGTTAAACAAAGATTATAAACATCAATGAGACCTCTCAAACCAGTTTTTCCAGCGAGGAGAGTGTAGGCCAAATCCTCTGGCTGTTCTGGTCAAGTATAGCTCTGGTAGTACAGAGAGGGTCGTGCTCCTGCACTGGAGACAAAAAGACCTGATGATGATAACCGTCCACGCGGATAGTAAGCGTGGCTTGAAAGTTTGTTTGTTTAAACTCTTTATTGCACATTAAATATAACAATTGAGGTACAAAACATATTCATAAAAAATAAAATGTACAACGGCGGGCTTATCCCATTGAGGAATTTCTTCCAGCCAACCAAGCATCTGAAAAAACAGGAAGAAAGCATCTGGGTAGTCGTGCAACAAAAACCTAACAATAATAAATACCTAACACATATTATAAACTAATTTAAATACCAATATTACCTATACAAAATACATATAAATGCATATACATACATATATATAGCTCAATTGTCTGAAGAATCGGAGTAAAATTTTCCAACACGAGATTTAAAAGAATCAGCAGAGAGTGCCATCTTTATATCCAACGGAAGTGAATTCCACAATTGTGCCGCGTGCACAGTAAACGACTTGGAGAATGATCGTGATGTATGAGGGGGGATGAATAAAATGACGTTGTTACTCGCGCGCAAACGGCTGTCAATTTCGCGAAAAGAAAACTTATCATAAAGATATTTAGGAAAGGAAGATTTATAAAGCACGTTGAATAGCATTGAAAGGGTGTGTACGTTGCGGCGATGTCTGAGAGGGAGCCAGTGAAGCCGACGACGGAACTCTGAAATGTGGTCGAACTTGCGAAGACCGAATATAAAACGAATAGCCTGATTTTGTAACCGTTCTAACATATCTAATTGTTCCTCGGTAACATCTAGGAAAGCCACATCGGCATAGTCAAGAAGAATCTTAGTTTCGGTAGGTAAAAAGTTCTGTGACCTACGAAGCGAATGCAAGGAAGCATACACAGACATAGATATAGATAGACGACTTAAATGCACCTACTTCGCGTGTAAGTTCTCAGACAAAGCGTCGAGGTTGGCCGCCGCTACTGACAGTCCGCGCGTGTCTGTGATTGCAGCCGGACGGCAGCGAAAAATAAGATAATGCCTCGTTGCGTGATAATAAACTGCAACAGCCCAAAAATTGCAAGCGCTTATAGTCAAGGACATATTTCCTACCACAGCTAAATTATTTAAAAAAAAAATTATGCGTAAATTCATTTTAAAACAATTTTTTAAGCATTCCAAGCGGTGATTCCAAGATTATACCTAAATATGTATAGATTAAGGTTTAAAAACTATATTCACATTACATTGCCGCGTTTGCTTTGAGCGTTTGATCCGACGTTGTGTGTTAAGAAGCAATGAATATCGAAACAAGCGATACTGTCGCGCATCGCTACGACGTCGTGGTACCGGCAATTTCTCATTCGTCAGTAAAATTTAGCGACTAGTGTAGTTCGTTCTACAACATATACCAATAATCGATTTTAATCGATATCGGACTGACGAATGATATTAACTATTATTAAAGAGCCAATTTAATAGATTATAAACAAGCTTAGCTTAGCTTAGCTCCCATGCTGGTCTGGAAGAAATAAAAAAAAAACTTAGAATGTACCAGCTGCTTCTCTTCCCAAGCAGATCGTAAAAGCCGATCGAGGGAATGGGCAAAAATGCAAATCATGTTAACAGGCGATGCGGCTAGCAACCCATCACTGTATTGATTGCTTTTCCATCTTCTCGCCCACCATGACGCTAAAAGTGGCTTTTGGGTCTTGCGGCCCTGGGCTCTGCATAGAACCGCAAGACCCAAAATGCTCTGTCTGCCCCATTAGGGATAAAGACGTGATAGTATGTATGTATGTATGTATGTATGTATGTATGTATAAACAAGCTCATTTCCTAATTTACACTTTAGAAAACGAGGGTAATATTTTCAGAGTTCATGTACATACATGTAATATAGTCGCTCTTTGAACATATACTACTGGTCACACGTTGGTGAACAAAACCGCGCGTGCGTCACTGCTCACTGCTCGTTAGTGAGTCGTCCCTACTGAATTTCCCCCATTGAAGCGGTATCTTTTCGATACCTCTACGCGGAGTGAGACAAGCCTGACATGGCTAAGAACGACCGCAAGGGAAGTTGCTTCAACGTTAAAAAAACGCATTGAAATCGGTAAAAACGTGTTTTTTTATAGATAATAGTACGCAACCCTTCGTTCGCGAATTCGACTCGCACTTGGCCGATTATTTAAGAATAAAAATAGTTTATTTTTAAAGTTCAATTGAAATATTTACATTATTTGTAATTTTTAGTTTTAATTTAAATTTTAATAAGTTGGTATAGTTTGAATTTCAGTTAAATTGAAATAATTTGAGTACAAATATTTATTCTTTATTATCAAACAATTTTCCGTTTAGAATCATTTGTTTATCCAATTTCATATCATTCGTCAATCAGAAAATCGATTGTGAATCGATTTTTATCACAAATCGATTAACTTGAAAGTTAATCGATCGTATGGTTAGCGAGCGCGGAGTGAGCGAGCGAGACCACAGATATAAAATCTATGAGTATGAGCGAGACGATCAGGGCGGCGGCGTGCGTCTTCAATAAATCGTTTAAATCGTAGTGAGCGCTTTCTTTAAATCGGTTTGAATTTCCCGTCACTAAAATTGCCTGTGACGTCACAGTAGGCATTTAAAAAGTTGGCACGCTTGGTTTCCATACAAATCTTGATACGTGCGTTATCTATTACATCTATATCTGTGGAAGCATACATCTTACGGCTAATCTCATTATTGTGAGGCATCCAAGACAGGGTCTGGTCCATGATGATCCCCTTCTTAAAAGTCTTAGGAAAAATATCGTTTCTGCTGTTGCCTCTAATATATGTAGCGATCCAATACTCTAAAAGCTCATCGCCCGCGACACTGACCAACCGCACGGGCGAAAGTACAACCACTCTTAAATTTGAGCTTTAGACCTAGCAACTCAACCCCAACCTGTACTAGTTTACCGGATCAAAGGGTTGTTCAGACAAAACATTTGTTCATACATAAAAGCTGTTCAGACTGAGGTTCAAACCAAATAGCTCTTTTGACATTAGTACGCGCTCGGTTAATTATCTTTTTAGGTAACTATAGAAATATTGGATATTGTTTCAAGAAAAACCTATAAATTATTTTTCATTTGCCACACAATAGCTGACAACGTGATGCTTCAACTTACTTGTACGGATAGTCTCGCTCGATCAATACGCATTTACTGCTAAGTTTATTACGGGGATAGAGATCTTCTTCTTCTTCCTTGCCTTTTCCCTATTTGGCGTCGGCTCTGTATGTCAACTCCCTCCAAAACCTTCTATCCTTTGCCATCTCTTTATTGACCCTCGTCCCCCATATTCGATCTAACGCATTCTTCCCACGTCTCTCTGCCTTCCTATTCCTCTATATACGTCTACTTTTAACCAATACCTATCAGGTAGGCAGTATTTTTTTCACTTGTTCTGAGCAGACTAATTCAGTATTTAATTACCTATATTTAATATGACTAGCTGTGCCCGTGGGCTTCGCTCCCCGTAGAAATTTTGGTATAAAAACTATCCTATATGTCCTTACTATAAAACTAACTCCATATCAGTTTACATCTAAATAGGTGCAGTACCTAGTTGAAGCGTGAAGTGGTAACAAACAAACAAACAAATATATAAACTCACTTTTGCATTTATAATATTAGTAAAGATTTAAGGAATTAAGGAATAAAAATCAGTATCAAATTCTGTGGATGTTATTACAAAACGCCACCCAATATACTCAAGGTATCCAGGATAGGGTAAGTAAGTAGTTGCATCCACTTTTCTTTTCCCTTCAGTCCAGCATTGGACTAATAGGCTGCTAAATGAAATATAAAAGAATAAGGTACCTCCACCGACAAGAGCCCAGCTCTTAAATATAAGAAGAAGAAGGTACCTAACAGCCTCTATTCTGTAGGTTTGTAACAAAGTTGCGAAGTCTCAAGTAACAAACCAACAAGTTCGAAAGTAGTCAGCATTTTAGCGTTGTTCAAGTTTCTTGATCAGCAATATTAATTGCAAAATTTACTTTGTACCTAATCATCTTAGAACTGATCATTATTATATAAAAATAATTCGAAATTGGTCCATCCATTCGAGCGGTATGATGCCACAGACAGACCGATAAGACGTAAGCGTCAAACTTAATACTTCCCTCTTTTATCGGAGGTTAAAATGGGAGAAAATAAGATGTCAATATGCATAAAGACGCTGTAAAGAAATTTATGTCTATAAAATAAAAAGTTTAGTTTTGTTCCGTAGTTTCTCCTAACCCCAATAACATTTAAAGGTACATCACCTCTATATTTTTAAATGACAAGAATAATTCAGTGGTTACTAAAGGTTTTAACAATTCTAGGATCATCCGATACTCAATTTTAATCAGCCATTCGTATCCCCGTTCCTTTACTCTCTTTCGGTTAACCTTTCAACCTATAAAATGAATTAATTAAATTACCTACCTATAATTCCACCTGTTTCCATCAAAATATTACATTTATGTGCGAATCGGGATAAATCAAGCGGTATTAATGTTCGGTGACCTGAATAGAGCCCATTCAATGGAACTCTCAAAAAATGGATGGAGTCGTGAGGTTTTTGAATAAATTGACTTTATTATTTATTGGATTTAGAAATTTTGCGTTAATTCAAATTGGAAGATTCATACCATACGGTCTTTTAAGCTTTGCTCTGTCATTATTATAATCTTTGTAGCATTTTTATGGCTGTGCTGGCTTATGGCTCTGAAATGGGCGCGTATTGTTCTAATTACGTTATGGACAGTGTGCTGTGTTTAACTTCATTCTTTTGTATTTTAAAAGTAATTAGTCATGCAAAATAAGGTTATAAGACTAGTTTTGAATGAATAAATATTATGGCTGTTTTTTAAAAGATGCTTCTTATCGTGTGTGTTAGTGAATAACACTATGTAGTGGCAGAGTTTTTAAACCACCCTTGAGGCCTCTGACATGATTTTAGGTAACGACCAATGTCAGAGACAGTGACCGGGACCGACGTGCCCTCCGAAGCACGGATCATCTTACTTATCAGACAATCAGGTGATCAGCCTACAATGTCCTAACCAAACTAGGACGACACAAAGTCGTTGCCCCCGCCGGGATCGAACCCGCGACCTCCAGGTATGAGCTGAACGCTCTAACCACTACACCACGGAGGCAGTTTTAAGAGATGATGATGATAAGAGATAGGTGTAGCCTGGGTTCTTTGGGTTATGAAATGAGATTGAGATGAATTGATGCTGAGATTTTGCAATAGAAACCAGCCATAATCATGATAATGACATAAGTAGTATAGCAAATTGATTATTTATCGTATAACCCTGTGGTGGCTTGCCGCTTATCTAGTTTATTATTTTAAAAATCCAGTGATAGTGCTAGATTTTTCTTCTACACTTCTCATGGTCTCAGAATTTTTGGACAGGCATTTATAGAGAGAAAAATGCGAAAAGCTTACTTATTTATTAAATCTTTAGTTACCATAATGGTAGAAAAGGCACTTCAAGATATATATACAATACACATATATAGATACACATTATACATACAGTCATATACATACATAAATACGTAACATAAATTAAAACAGTTTGAGATGATTGAATATAATGATTACTTCTGCAGCAAAAAGGTGCGTGTGGACTTTTTTCCAAAATAGGATCCTATTTAAAATTGGAAATTGGAATTTTACCTCGGGTACCAAAGCAGGGACGCAAATTAAATTGAGAACGTGCCAAAATACATATTCAATAAGATATAATCTGAATATCATTTGATGGCACATTATTTAGTTACAGATTTCAGCATCCACTTGTCCAAATCTTAATTTCAAGCAAAAATCACTTTATGATTTTTTTATCGAAAATCTTCTCAGAATCATGTTAGTATTATTCCGTGAAATAAAAATCCTAAGCGAGTTTATAAGGCCAATATTACATTTGGAGACACTATGTAAATTTACTTTTACATATCAAAGGTGTATGAAGCGACCCTTATAGGCGATGGCTAGAATTTTGTATTAGCAATTGAAATAGGCAGATATGAGCTTTTGGTTCGAGAAAGCGGAACGGAAGGAGGCTGACTGTTACACTGTAGCGTAACTATCCCAAGAATCCGCAAGGACTATATTTTTAGCTTTTAGTTAATTCTATTGAAAATAGTTAACTTGGTATCAAGGAAAATATGTGTGTATGTGTATTGTATATGTATGTTTATAGTAAACTTTTAATAAATTTATCTGTTTTTAAAAGTACATTTAATGCACAGCAGTACAGCATTAAGTTCATTTCCGAGTACTTTGATAAACCAATGTCTCTACACCTCCCCTGGTTGACTACATAATAGAAAATAGTTAACTATGGCGTTAAGTCCGTTATTAGTAAACTTTTTATCTTACAATAAAATTTAAATAAATACAATCTTTGACATTTTTTTAAATCACTGTCAAAGTCGATTATAATCGATGAAATCGATATAATGGCCTATTAGAAGAAACCCATTAAATCCCAAGTCCCAATCATCTTGGGATTGACTTGAAATTCAATGGCCCCATTATTATCATTTATATGAAAAAAAGCTAGAAAATAAAATACAGAATGTTCATCACGCCTTTTCATCTATAATTTCAGAACTATGCCGCACGGAACTGAACATCTAATACAAAGTTTTTTCGTCATTTTACAATTTCTGCCTGTCGACTTCTACGGCAAGCCTTCTAAGAACTACGTTTCATAAAACGCATTGTTACGTTACATGACTGTGTAATTCAAGGTCAATGTTATCTCGCGACTTCAAACTTCAAAGAAGGAAAGAATGGATGCTATC
Source organism: Acrobasis consociella (assembly GCA_963555685.1). NCBI lineage: Eukaryota > Metazoa > Arthropoda > Insecta > Lepidoptera > Pyralidae > Acrobasis > Acrobasis consociella. Next base: position 9,414,305 of record OY743127.1, read on the forward strand.
CTCTTTTCAATCCGAAGATTATTTTCACTCGAAATATCTCAGTAGTGGCACTCGAACAGATTTTTATACGGAGAAGTAATTTGCATATACTTCAGTGAGCAATCCGCTTGGTCGATATCTTTTGTATCCATTTATTGGAGGTTGGCGAGATTGGAATTGTAGGAGGTATGTGGGATGGTATCAGTATTACAAGAATACTGACTGGCAATGTACGGTACGCTTCAAAAATGGAGTCACAATTTCACTTACTTATTGTATAAGAAATCATGAGTCCATTTTTGAAGCACCATCCTGCACGTTATCTTCGATTTACCGAGCGGTGTTAAAAGAAGAGTCAAGGTGTATTAGGTACCTACTAAAAAAAATTAATTTGAAGCTTTCTTTATCACCGTCCGGGTATACAATTTTTAACCAACTTGAAGAAAGGCAGAAGATTATCAGTTCTAATGTACATATGTTTTTTTTATATATCTATGCTCACTGATTATTAGAAGACGCTTAGACTAAGTTGGAAAAAAGTTCTTTGTTTTCAAAAGGGCATACTTGTCAGGTGGTATATATAATATTTTATAAAATTTTATCAAAATCGGTTGTAAAGTTAGTTTTTATATAGTTTTAAAATATTTATTAGCCTGCGTTACATAGTGTTAGTTTTATTCGATAACATAATATTTTCTACTTATGTCACTACTGAAACATTTTATTGTGAAGGTAACCATTGCTGCGTATTTTATTTAAAGAGCCTCCGACCTTCCGAGTCTACTCAAACGCTTCCACTTATAAAAGCAAAGATAAAATCGTCCGTACTAAGCGAGCCGTATAGTTTATGGCAGATAAAATTGAAACGATGTAGAGAACACATTAGATTTTATTCCTGGTGTTTTATTGGGGAAGCTACGTATATATATTTGGGACTTTGAGGGCTCCGATGGGTTTGTTACATCTCGAAGTTTAAGGGACGTGTTGTTTGCTATGACTTGTTGATGTCCAACTTGGGAATAGGTTTTAAAATCATTAAAATCGGTTCACAACTAGCTCTGATCTCGCGTAACACACGTACAAAAAGCAAACATGTACGTTAAATTGATTCACTTATGAGTCAAGTATTTGCTTAATGTACTATAAAATATATAACCAGAATCTTTAAGATATCAAAATATGAGTAATTAAGCTTCTAAACATTTAATTTGAGTCTTCTATACGGCCTTAGAGAGAGAAAAAAAACGTAAAAGTAACATCTACTTCGCGTTCCGTGCATATCCTAAAAGTCAATTTTAGAAATCGGCAAGAATATATTTTATAACAAATACATATATAGATAAACATCCAAGACCCAGGACAATTTGAAAAAGGCTACTTTCCAACTTGCCCTGACCAGGAATCGAACCCGGGACCTCCGGTGTGACTACCTGGCATGATGACCACGCGGCCATAGAAATCGACAGATACTAACTCAACAATACTATATTTTATAATAAACACATAATTATGTAGCATCTTCATACTATGGCTACCTAATCGATCCTGTTACCATAATATCTTGCATGAAATAAATAAATAAATATATAGGTACAAATTACACTGATTAAGCTAGCCCTAAAGTAAGTTCGAGACTTGTGTTTTGGGTTACTAACTCAACGATACTATATTTTATAACAAACACATAATTATGTAGCATCTTCATACTATGACTACCTAATCGATCCTGTCACCGTAATATCTTGCATAAAATAAATAAATATATACGGACAAATTACACTGAGCTAGCCCCAAAGTAAGTTCGAGACTTGTGTTAAGGGTTACTAACTCAACGATACTATATTTTATAACAAACACATAATTATGTAGCATCTTCATACTATGACTACCTAATCGATCCTGTCACCGTAATATCTTGCATAAAATAAATAAATATATAGGGACAAATCACACTGATTGAGCTAGCCCCAAAGTAAGTTCGAGACTTGTGTTATGGGTTACTAACTCAACGATACTATATTTTATAACAAACACATAATTATGTGTGGCTGTGTGGTTTCCGGCCTAGAATAGAACCACTCCATTTCCTCCTGTGGATGTCGTAAAAGGCGACTAAAGGATTTTCTTTCCGTCACTAAACATGAACAGACTTCCGATGGGCAGCAGCGTCGGAAGTACGATAGTGACCCCCACTGCGCTCGCCAACCCGCCTGCCAAGCGTGGCGAGTATGGCAATATCCCCTCATGGATATACAAAAAATGACCAGGCCCCCAGTACCCGGCAGCCCCGCTATTCCTGACTCCGGTAGCGGTCATGGTAACGGCGGGGCAGGGGGTGCTAAGAATCCCCGGATGGGATCCGGCTACCAACCCCGGCGAAAACTGGCCCTGGTAACACACAATGTCTGCACATTGAGGACTGACGAGAAACTGGCTGAGGTGGAGGAAGAATTGAGTAGGTTACGGTGGGACATTGTGGGGTTGTCTGAAGTCCGAAGAGAGGGCGAGGGCACGACAACCCTAGAGTCTGGTAACCTACTCTATCACCGGGAAGGAGACGAAAAGAAGTCCCAGCATGGTGTCGGGTTTCTCGTCCACAAGTCCCTCATTAACAACGTCACAACCATCGAGAGTGTTTCCAGCAGGGTAATATACCTGATACTCAGAGTATCTAAAAGATATTCGCTGAAGGTTATACAGGTATATATGCCAACTGGGGATCACTCAGATGAAGAGGTAGATGAAGTGTATGAGGACATCAGTAGGGCCATACATACTTCTGAAACCTATTTTACGGTTGTTATGGGGGATTTTAACGCAAAACTGGGTAAGCGAGGCATTGGAGAGTTTAGGCTGGGAAACTTTGGATACGGAGTGCGAAATAACAGGGGACGTAGGCTGGCTGATTTTTTGGAGCAAGAGGGACTCTTTGCGATGAACTCTTTCTTTAAAAAGCCGCCGCAAAGAAAGTGGACCTGGTTGGGTCCAGCAAAAAAAAACCAGCCCCCTGTTAAGAACGAAATCGACTTCATCCTAACGACAAAGAGACGAATATTCAACGATGTCTCAGTGATCACTCGAGTCAAAACCGGGAGTGATCACCGAATATTAAGAGGCATCGTGAATATTGGTCTCAAAGTCGAAAGGTCACGACTGATGAGGTCGACGCTCCGACCGTCGCAAGTCCAAATTGAGAACTCCGAGGGCTTCCAGCTTGACTGTCGAATCGCTTCGAAAGCCTTCAGGATTGCGTTACAGTGGACGAGATAAACCAAGGGTTTATACAAGCTGTCCAAGCGGTGGGATCAAAAGTATTCAGGTCCAGCCCCAAACGAAAGCCTCAAAAAATCTCTGCTCGGACCCTAGACTTAATGGCAGAGCGACGATCAAGGCCGCTGCATACCTCCAAAGATGCTGAATCATATCGGCAGCTCAACAGACGTATACAAAAGTCCTTGCGACACGACATCCGCTCCTTTAATACGGAGCGTATTAAGGAGACGATAGAGCAGAATAAAGGCTCCAAAGTGTTCGCAAGAGCTATGTCGGTTGGGCAAAGCCGATTGATGAAGCTGAAGACGGAGGACGGCGGCGTGGTGTCGACAAAGGAAGGGGTTCTGGCGGAGATCGAGAGGTTTTATGGACAGCTGTATACCTCAGTATCACAACCCAGTAAACAAATGGTTAAAGACCCAAGAGCCAAGCTAACCCGACACTATACCGAAGATATCCCGGACATCAGCCTGTACGAGATTAGGATGGCCCTCAAACAGCTTAAAAACAACAAGGCGCCGGGCGAGGATGGAATCACAGCAGAGCTTCTGAAAGCGGGCGGAACGCCGGTACTGAAAGTCCTTCAGAGGCTCTTTAATTCCGTTCTGCTCGAGGGCGTAACGCCAGAAGCGTGGAACAGGGGCATGGTGGTCTTGTTCTTCAAAAAGGGAGATAACACCCTATTGAAGAACTATAGGCCTATCACGCTTCTGAGTCATGTATATAAGTTGTTTTCGAGGGTCATCACGAATCGTCTCGCGAACAAGTTTGATGCCTTCCAACCTCCCGAACAAGCTGGTTTCCGTAAAGGCTTTAGCACCATGGACCACATTCATACGCTGCGGCAGGTTATAGAGAAGACGAGGGAGTATAACCGGCCGTTATGCTTGGGATTCGTGGACTATGAAAAAGCCTTCGATTCGATCGAAACATGGGCCGTGCTTCAGTCTCTCCAGCGATGCCGTATTGACTATCGGTATATCGAAGTGTTGAAGTGCTTATACAGTAACGCCACTATGTCAGTCCGAGTACAGGAGCAGTGCACGAGGGCAATTCCACTGCATAGAGGTGTAAGACAGGGAGATGTTATATCTCCGAAACTGTTCACCGTTGCACTGGAAGATGCCTTTAAGCTTCTGGAATGGGAAGGATTTGGCATCAACATCAATGGCGAGTATATCACTCACCTTCGATTTGCCGACGATATTGTTGTCATGGCAGAATCGATGGAAGACTTAAGTACTATGCTCGGAGACCTAAATCGAGTTTCCCAACAAGTGGGCCTTAAAATGAACATGGACAAAACCAAAGTAATGTCGAATGTCCATGTTGCGCCCCTACCTGTTTGTGTTGGGAGCTCCACCCTCGAAGTTGTAGACCAGTATATCTACCTGGGTCAATTGATCCAGGCAGGAAGTTCCAGCTTCGAGGAAGAGGTCTTTCGACGAATCCGACTCGGCTGGGCAGCGTTCGAGAGGCTACGCAATGTCTTCTCGTCCAAAATACCTCTGTGCCTCAAGACTAAGGTTTACAACCAATGTGTGTTACCAGTGATGACTTATGGCTCCGAAACGTGGTCCCTTACTATGGGTCTCATAAGAAAGCTCAAGGTCGCTCAGTGCGCTATGGAGAGGGCTATGCTCGGTGTTTCCCTACGTGATCGAATCAGAAATGAGGAAATCCGTAGGAGAACAAAAGTCACTGACATAGCCAAGCGGATTAGCTCGTTGAAGTGGCAGTGGGCGGGACACATAGCGCGACGAACTGATGGCCGATGGGGCAAAAAGGTTCTTGAATGGCGACCGCGTACTGGCAAGCGAAGCGTAGGGCACCCACCTACAAGGTGGTCAGATGACCTGACCAGGGTCGCTGGAAAGCGCTGGATGCAGGCCGCTCTTGATCGGTCATTTTGGAAATCTTTGGGAGAGGCCTATGTCCAGCAGTGGACGTTATGCGGCTGAAATGATGAATGATGATGACATAATTATGTAGCATCCTCATACTATGACTACCTAATCGATCCTGTCACCGTAATATCTTGCATAAAATAAATAAATATATAGGGACAAATCACACTGATTGAGCTAGCCCCAAAGTAAGTTCGAGACTTGTGTTATGGGTCACTAACTCAACGATACTATATTTTATAACAAACACATAATTATGTAGCATCCTCATACTATGACTACCTAATCGATCCTGTCACCGTAATATCTTGCATAAAATAAATAAAGTACCTGGGCGACCGAGCTTTGCTCGGTTACATCTCAAACATTAACAAATTTTTTTTAAACTTGTCTAAAAACAATGCAAAATAAAAAAAAATATATAAACTTAAACATAAAAAAAAACAAAAGTAAGTCACCGAGTGGGATTCGAACCCGTAACACTCTTTCTAGCGGACGCTATCCTAAACCACTGAGCTAAATCAAAGCGGTCGCGGCGCGACGAAATTAGCGACCATATTCTGCGTGGAAAGAAAAACGCATGAAAACTCGAAAACACGCGTTTTCCCAAACATAAAACTAATCTAGATCGATTGTTTACCCCCGAAAACCCCCATATACAAATTTTCTGCGAAATCGTTAGAGCCGTTTTCGAGATCACAGAAATGTATAAATAAATATATATATATACGTACATACATACAAGAATTGCTCGTTTAAAGGTATAAGATATATATATAAATATATAGGGACAAATCACACTGATTGAGCTAGCCCCAAAGTAAGTTCGAGACTTGTGTTATGGGTTACTAACTCAACGATACTATATTTTATAACAAACACATAATTATGTAGCATCCTCATACTATGGCTACCTTATCGATCCTGTCACCGTAATATCTTGCATAAAATAAATAAATATATAGGGACAAATCACACTGATTGAGCTAGCCCCAAAGTAAGTTCGAGACTTGTGTTATGGGTTACTAACTCAACGATACTATATTTTATAACAAACATAATTATGTAGCATCCTCATACTATGGCTACCTAATCGATCCTGTCACCGTAATACCTTGCATAAAACGGCACACACAACACACGATGCCCGTGTCGTATATTACGCAGTTACTGTTAGAAGCTTGCCTGAGAAAACACATTCATAATTCATGACCACGCTGTACCTTTTCTCGTGTGCTGTAGTGTAGATTATAAATCTTACACAGATACTATATCCAACATGAGATTTTCAAAAAAGGTGTGGCATTCCTACCCTTTGCCTTGTAAACTTAAATATTTCTCTTTGATGATGGCGTTTGAGGTATTAGTCAAAAACTTTCATTACTATTATTTCAATAAAATATTTCTCTAATTTATAAGTATGACTTTTATGAAAAGTTATAAATATTTCCAAAGCATATTCAACACTTTCTTTGTCACTTTTTGCTAGACGTGTGTGTTGCCATCTCTATGAGAGCAGCTGATATAATTTTGCCTACTTAAGGGCCCTCCAATAGTTACAATGGTGTTGGTAATTATATTATCTTTGGTTAAGGTTACTTTATATTACCCGCCTTCTTTTTATCGAGTCGATAGGTCATTTTTATATTAGTGTTGCTGCTCTATAGTCCGATAGACTATAAGACTCTCGATATTTGTATCGAGAGTCTTATAGTCTATTCTATAAGACTCTCGATACAAACTCTCGATATCTGCGATGATTTAAGGACAACAACGCGTATGACACTCCTGATGTTGCAGACATCCATAGGCTACTGTATCACTTACCATCAGGCCGATTGCTTCTTAGTTATATATAAAAAAAACATCATTACGGTTGTCCTTTTAAAAAGGTATCATAGGATAATTTAGGTCAAATTTCACATGGAATACTCCTTTCATAACAGTTATTACGCGCTGTCATATTTACTATGCAACTTTCCGCATGAAGGGATTAACTTTGTACATAATTTTGAATAATACATAATTAATGGCAGCCTTATGCCAGTAAGTGGGTTAGCCCTGGATTAATGTGTAATCTAAGCCGAAATTACAACAGAGTTTATGTTTAAACTGGAGAACATAAATAAAAAAGCTTTCAGACTGTTGTATTTAGATGAAACTGGGGTGTCCACTACATGTTGCTATTTTATAAGTGTTCCAAAATTGTTAATTTCTTTTGGTGCAATAAAGTTTTTTGTATTGTATTGTCCCTGAAATAGAGGCAAAAGATTAACGAAATGTCATTTTTTTCCTATAACAGGAATTATAACTATATATTTCCCTTTGTCCAGTAGTGGGAGAGTACAGGTTGATTAAACAAAAAGAAATTGAAAACGTTTGAATATTTTTCTGGTGTGAGGTAAAACATTTCTTTTTACCTTTCAAAAATATCAGATTTTTCTGTTTAGTCAATTCAATGTATAAATATATTTGTTTTGAAACACGTAAAATGGACTGCATACGTCATGTCATTGAATTGACTGAACAGAAAAATCTGATATATTTTAATGAAAAAAGAGGAATGTTATTCCTAACAGCAGAAATATACTGAAGCGTTTTCAAAATTCATTTCTTTCCCATTATTCAAATGTTCATATATAAATATGTAAGTACTCAATTTTTAATTTATGGACAATGTAAAATACACATATACCGGGTAATATTTATTCAGTTACGCATTTTGTACTCGAACGTCTCACTTTTTTACGGCTCGTCGTCAGCCGACCGTATATCAACGATAGTAGGTACCTATATTTTATTTTCAACAGAAAGTCCTACATATATACGCAGGAATGTATTTTTTTTTAAACTGCAATAAACTACTAATTCGCCTCGCGAACCTCATATCTCGACAACCCCGACCAGTTTGGCTCATATTCAAACTTAAAAATTTACACGCCTATCATATTTCTTGAAGCTCCGTTCTAAAGTTCAATACCACTCGAGTTATCGTCGAACAAACATATACACAAACGCCGCATAGAGCAAGTAGACTCAGAGAACTTTGCTCGCTCGTTCAATTAATTGAATGCGACCGTTCAACAGAAAGTCGTTGCCCCCGCCGGGAATCAAACTCGCGACCACCGGGTGTGGTTTGAGCCGAATGCTCCAACCACTGCACCACGGAGGCAGTTAACCGCTCTAGATTAGTCATTTTAACCGCTCTAGGAAGTCCTTGGGAGAGGCCTATGTCCAGCTGTGGACGTTATGCAGTTGAAATGATGATGATGATTCGACAGTTTACAAATATAATGTTTTATTTATTCTGAACAAATGTTTTTTTTTTTTACTGTCTACAGTATTAATTACATAATAACTTCGTTTTGACATTTAAGAAAATCTAATTAAACACGTGACACATGATATGCATGAATTATACAAAGGGGTCGTGAAATGCGTTAAATTCATATTTGTTTCACGCTGAAGGCGTCGGGATATTTTGACGCAAGGGTAATTTTGAATATTCATTCATTCAGTGTTGTGTATTGTTTGTTTTTGTTAGCAATGGCACAGATGTAAACACACGGTTTGAAATTAGAGGAAGTCCGTCAAAGTTACATAAATATCTAGAACTGAAATAGTAGTACACACAACAAGATTATTCGAATTTTCATGCCTTATAACTGTTATCTTGTTTAAGTTAAACCAGAAAAAACGATTAGCGATTTAAAGTTTTATATTTAACCAGCTGTACCCTCAGGCTTCGCTCCCCGTGGGAATTTCGGGATAAAGAGTACCCTATGTCCTTCCCCGAGTCTCAAACTATATTCATACCAAATTTCATCCGAATCGGTTCAGTAGTTTAAGCGTGAAGAGGTAACAAACAAACAAACAAATATACAAACTTACTTTCGCATTTATAATATTAGTAGGAAGTAGGATAGTAGGAAGTAGGATAGAATAAACTTCAAAAAAAAGAAATTTATCAATTTGTCGGAATCTTTTGTTTTTTTGTTTACCGATTACTCGAAGACACCTAGACCGATTTGGAACTTTTTTTTGTTTGAAAGGGCATACTTGTCGTGTTGTCCCATTTTATCAAAATCGGCTGTGTAGTTTAATGTTGAAGTCGGTTTTCAGTTTTAAAATATTTGTCTTGGATCGCATCGTTACACAGGTAGAATATGTTTTTTTGTATGTCTTACGGTCCAAGTCCGTCGTAGAAGGCGACTAAACAAAGCTTATAATCATCAGTGAGACCTCTTCAATCCATCTGGCTAGTGAGCGAGAGTGTAGGCCAAGTCTGCTCTGGCCAAGTATGGCTCTGGTAGTACAGAGAAGGTCATGCTACTGCAGTGGAGACAAAAAGACATGATGATGGTGATGATGTCTTATGGCAATGGGCCGCGCTTACCTTCCGTGCGGACGATTAGCGTCAATGCAAAAGAAGCATAACCTTTTCATCCTACTTCCTACTAGTATTATTAACCCGAAAGTTTGCAAGTATGGATGGATGGATGTTTGTTACTCTTTCACGTAAAACTACTGAATGGATTTTAATGAAACTTAACAATAATATAGCTTACTAGCCGTACCCGCTAGGAAATTTCGTGATAAAAAGTACCCTATGTCGTTCCCAAAGTCTCAGCCTATATCCATACCAAATTTCATTCAAATCGGTTCAAGAGTTTAGGCGTAAAGGGGTAACAAACAAACAAACAAATATACAAAGTCACTTACGCATTTATAATATTAGCAGGATTGTGTGATCCTGCGCTGACGAAGTCACGGGCCTAAGGGACAGCTGAACCAGCTTTGTTACTTGCAATTTGTTTATTAGATACCAAACTTTTGTTTAATTTAGCAGAACAATGTAGTTTTAATTAAAACACATTTTATCTACTAGTAGCCCAGAGTTCAGCAGTCACTCGATTTTGCTAACGTGTAGCAAAAATTTTTGCTACTAGCAACCATTCTTTTTTTTCAGAGCTGGTTAATAACAAAACACGTACATACTCTTACATATAGGTATAATAAGATTAATAAGACGGATGTTTCTTGTAAGATGTCGACAAGAACTGGCAACATATGGACTTCAAGGGTCGTGCCTACAAATAGGTCGGTGAAGTAATTACGTCTGGGTTACGGTAAGTGGGGTTGAACGGCGAGATTTAGCGGGGTCGAGTTTCATTCCGTTTCACGTTACTAATTTTGGATGTTTGGATTACGGGATAGACGTGACGGTTTTAATAACTTTGAAATATAAAATCGAATTCTTGTCCTTACCTTATCTATCTTAGTCCGTATATCTGATTTTAATATCAGTACAAGTAGCGGCACTTAAGTTTAGAGCTGAGTGAAGTATAGAAGGGATGCACGGGTACAGTATTAATTTTTGACTTCTGCGCAATAACGGTCAGCGCTAGAGTTTCGTTACCTATACTACTTAGTTTAATATTAGTATAAGTAAGTCGATGTTTTGGAGAAAATGCTGCAGTGCAGTATGTTTTCGCTTCTACATTATAGACTCTCCACGCTGGCCAGACGGGTTAGGAGGTCTCGTGATGTTTAAAAGCTTTGTTTCGCTTGTATTTCCTAAGTCGCCTTCTACGACATCCACGAGAGGACTTGGAGTGGGCCTATTCTAGTCTGCCGGACACCACACGGCATAATCAAACTACCTATATTTTTACCAAATTTAACCTAAATCGGTTCAGTGATTGAAGCGTGAAAAGTCACAGACACATAGACATATAGCATTACTTTCGCTACGTTAACAAAATTACAGTAGCAAATAAACAATAATGCATTAAGAAATATGAAATCGAATTTTCAAATACAAAAGTAGCAAACATTTAGCACATCTAAGTTTAAATTATTTCAATTTATATTTATGAGTTTCTTCGAAGAAATAATTGCATTTATTATGAACGAATGTTAGATGAAACCGCATTATGAATGACTTGCATATTTTAGCAAGAGAAAAAGTCCTATATATTTTTATTACTTCCAAATATTTTAGATACTCGTAAGTTTGCCTTCTATTATTAAAAGGCATACTTTCTGACTTATTGTTATGCCCTCTGTGGAGAAGGCCGCTACAGTACTTCTCATCTCATTGTGTCTTGTGCAACGCAGTTCACTTTTAGATAGATATTTCGAGCGTAATCGTTTTAATTATTTTTTCTACTCCTCTACTGTTATCTGCCTTTTACATAGTCACGAACACTATTATAAGAACATTGATTATTTATGACTTCAGGAAAGTCTATAGTCTATTCCCCATAACAGCACTTGTATCGTTATTTCGCCAAAACGATACTCCTAGCCATAGACTTAGAACCTTTTTTTTTCTTTGAATCTATCATACTGCCAACATAAGAAAAACGTTTTATTATGTTGGCAGTATTTATCTACCAAACATAAATGATGTCATACATTTTCATATTTTTCTTTGTTTATTTTTGTATTTTATTTAGTAAATATAGTCGTAGAAAAAGTATTGTATGCAACGTTGTATAAGTACGTCAAAAAATGCTCGATGGCGTCTTCTTACGATGCTCGCTAAAGCTCGCATCGTAACCTGCGCCACTCGCATATTTTGAACCCTCTTATACAACTGTTGCATAAAATACTATTTTTTGCTTGGCAAATATTTTCTACAAGTAAGCAAAGAGATATATATATATATATATATATATATATATATATATATATAATTTATATCTCTTTACTTATGACTCTGTATTAGTGCAATATTAACAGTAGAGCACTACCTCAAACGCTTCGCTTATGAGGCGTGCAAAACACATGTACTTATCATTTCACTTTAAACAGGATGTTAAACAAGGCGATTGATTTCCTTCCATCAAACTGATGTGATTACCTGCATAATTTGCATACAACCTTGTTTGAAGTAGGCTAAATTCCACCGTTTTTGTAACCCGTGTTTCGACGTTTATCGAGCAATCCGAAAATATTTATAACTTCCCGTGGGCGAGCTATCTTATCAGATATCAGTAATCGAGGAAATGTGTTATCAATTGGTTTTAATTAAATTAATATTGGAGTGTTGGTATCTCGTCCTTCCACTTTATCGGATTTACATACCCTTGAATTGTAAGAATGTTGTTATGCCTTTAGGATTGTGAGTCAAAACAGTTTATACAAAAGCAATTATGGTTTTTCCCCCTTCAATTTACGTGCGGCATAGTTTATAGTACTTATAGTGAGTCAATTAATACTAAATTTGGCTTATTGAATAATGTTAAGGGGGGAAATAATTATCAACCGTTATCAACCGAGAAAATAATTTGACGAACAATATAATACACCATGATCTGGGAGATTTAAACGAATATGTAATTTATAACATTCTATCTAGAATTTTCCTATTTTCGACGCATAACCAACGACACTAGTTACTGTCAAGGTTTCAGTGGAATGTAACTAGGTATTTGATGATATTTAAGTATATATGAAAAGATAAAAATGAAAATATTATTTTAAAAAAACTTAATTAATACATACATACATACATACTATCACGTCTCTATCCCTAATGGGGCAGACAGAGCATTTTGGGTCTTGCGGTTCTATGCAGAGCCCAGGGCCGCAAGACCCAAAAGCCACTTTTAGCGTCATGGTGGGCGTCTCAGCTTGCGCCTCTATAATAAAATTCCAGATGATATAGTAGCATTACCATTAACTAAGTTTAAGACAGCCGTTAAAAATCATTTATTACAAAATGCGTATTATCATGTAAATGACTACTTATCATCATCTGAGAAAAATTCTTGGAAATAGTTGCCTGCAAATTGTAATTGTATAATTTAAATGTATAGCTTAAGTGTAAATCTGTATTGTAATTGTAACATAGCCCATCAGGCTGGGTAGGGACCAATACTGAACTGGGTTTCTTTCGGCGTAATCTTCCCAGCAGTGGTCGTTCCGAAACGCTAGTAGTTTTTAGCTTTTGCACTAAAATAATATTTAAAAAAAATGACCTTCAATAAGAGATAAATTTATCCTACATTGAATAAAAAATTTTGACTTTTGACTTTTACTTTGACTTTTTAGAAGATGGAAAAGCAATCAATACAGTGATGGGTTGCTAGCCGCATCGCCTGTTAACATGATTTGCATTTTTGCTTTTACTTTTTGGCTTTTACGATCTGCGTGGGAAGAGATCAAGCTGGTACATTCTAAGTTTTTTTTTTTTTCTCCCAGACCAGCATGGGACTTAATTAGTATTTTTATAAAAAGTGGACTTCATTTATTTTCGTACCTTTATATCTTCCCTTAAGTTGACTCTGACAGACGCTTAGAACCGTAATTTGCTAAAGCGAGAGAGTGCGACGGAGCGCATCAGCATAGTCAGTAGCGTGGCGTTCTGTCATGGTTCTGTCGCTTTTTCTCGCTCTAGCAAATAACGACTCTGAGTGACAGAAAAAGATAGCGCAGCATAGGAAAGTGTTCTTAGCCATCCACTTTACGGACACGGAGATCGACCTACATATATTATTATGTTACTTTTATTTCGTTTGTTTTTCCTTTTCTAGCAAAATTCAGATACTATTGTATATATTTTTAATACTGTTTAATTAATTTGAAATTAAGAATTTTTATTTTCATTACAATTAAATATGTCATATCACGCAAAAACCTTTCTGTTAAATAAAAATAAACAGAAATACCCAAGTGTATGTAGACAAAAATATTCAAAAAAACAATTATACGTAAAATATTAAATTATAAGACTAATATTATTTTTCTACCTCATTTCTTCCTTGATATCTTGAACTTGGTACATAAAATATAAAGGACATGTTCACGAAGACAGTGCCATGTAGTCTGAGAAACAGCTGAATAAAAAAATGTTTAATATAATTTTAATAAAATTGGATAAATCACTATCTTTGTAATTTATCAATCTCATTTTCATGATAGAACGCAGTGTAGTTTTAAGATAATCCTTTGTTAAAAACTCTCCAAACCCAGATGGTATCAGAACGTGCCATCTGGGTCTTGTGCGATAAAATTACGAAGCGTGGGTATCAATAAATAAAGAGTAAGGACGCTATCTTTTCAAGTTACTGACGATTTCCTATATCATAGCGCATTCACTGTTGCATCCTTAGCTCTTTTGCTTCAGAGAACAGAATACGACTTCGGTTTCTTTTTAACCCTTTCACCGCGAGACTTTATATCAGTTGTCGTGCCCCCAGCGCGAGACATGGTAAATCTAACATGCCTATCTACAACCAAAAACGGATATGGATACGTAAGTTATGTGCCATACGAGCATTTTTTTTTGTCGGGCCCATTCCGCGAAGGTCGCGGAATGGGCCCGACAATGTTTGTCACATATATGCGACGCTCGCGGTTAAAGGGTTAAACAACGATACATCGATGTTTATAAAATCAGAAACATTACTAAAACTTATTTTACTCTTTTAGAAATAACAACACTTATTTTCAACTTATTGCAGGACACTCAACCAGACACAGTAAAGATAACAATTGACTAACGTCTATGCAAACTTAAGTGTTCCAGAAAGTGTTACACGCACCTGCGAGTTCTTCTGCACTAAATGAATGAGCAGTTAGAATTTAACACATAATAATAATAAACGTTTATTTTCCTCAACAATATTATGCGAGAGCATATAGCCTATAATTTTGGATACTTATCCAAAATTTTATAAGTATGATTATTAAGAAAGAACTGTCTTTACCAGTCCTCCGTCTGGTGCCTGAATTTGGTAAAAATACCTGTTACACAGGTTGCCAGTAGTAGTCGTAGAAGCGGAATATAATAATGGTTTATATTAATAAAATGTAAAAGTCGGCTATCAACTCGGGTGCGCCAAGCCCAGTAGCTCCATCCGATCAGCGCGCGTGGGATGACGAAGGCGCTGGGAAAACCCAAGGGGTGCTCTTGGACGAGGCCGTGGGAACAGACCGTGCTAGGCTGAAAGCTGTCTCGAGGGCGGAATCGGGTGCATGGTTACACGCCCTTCCATCACCTCATCTGGGCACCTTCTTAGACAACGACTCCCTGCGGGTGGCCGTGGCGCTCCGCCTTGGCTGCAAAGTGTGCGAACCACATAAATGCATCTGCGGCTCTATGGTGGACGCCAACGGTTACCACGCGCTTAGTTGTTGTCGGTGCATAGGTAGGTTTCCGCGTCACCATGCACTCAATGATATAGTCCGTCGAGCGTTTGTTTCAGCAAACGTTCCCTGCATCCTAGAGCCACCAGGCCTCAGCAGATCAGACGGTAAGAGACCGGACGGCCTAACGTTGGTACCGTGGAAGCATGGGAGATGCGTGATCTGGGATGCCACGTGCGTCAACACTGTGGCCGCCAGCCACCTCAGTCGTACTGCGGGTGCAGCAGCGGCCGCTGCCGAAGATGCAGCGGATAGGAAGCGGCTCAAATACGCAGCTATGGAGCCCCACTACTGTTTCGTGCCCATAGCTGTAGAGACCATGGGCTGTTGGGGCACGGACGCAAAGCGTCTTTTTAGGGAATTAGGGCACAGAATAGCTGAAAGAAATGGTGACTCTCGCTCTGGCTCGTTTTTGGTGCAAAGGATGGCCATTGCGATACAGCGTGGTATAGCTAGCGTTTTGGGCACTTTTGCACCGGAAACGATTCAGGGCGGGTTTTAATTGTATTTATAAGTTGACATTATGTGTAGTAATATTGACAATATGTAATGATTTGCATTTGACTGTATGTTTTATTTGTATGTAGATATTTTCCGTCAAAAGTGGACTAATTGTGATAATTTTTCTTTATTTGAAAGCCTTTTAGTGGAGACGTGATGAACTTTGGAAATATAAAAAAAACTCCTGAAAAAAATAATATGTAAAAGTATATAATAACAATATTATGCCTAAAAAATAAACAAATTGTTCTACTTCAGAAGGTTTCGAATGTTTATTTATTCTTTGACCAAATTTTTCGACCCTTCGCTCCCCGTCTATCATTTTCCAAGTATGACAGGCTATTATGCCCAAAGTAGCTTTGTCCAAATAGTGAGGTAACATTAGGGGCAGATGTTATCTGTTGGTGACATGTCATTTTTATTCGTACTTTAAATGGACTTACGTTGTCAAGAAAAACTATAATTTCACAGACTTTCATTAATTTGTTTGTCAAGTCGAAACTAAAACGTCTGATTGTTTATTGATTATTATCTAGGTATAACTGAATGCATGCCTACTTAACGCCATATAAACATAATTACTTTTTTCCTTATCACTAGATGGCGCTTTATGGCAATAATTAAAACATGAATATCTTGTATTCCTATTATTTAAATAAAGTAGTATGTACTTTAATATTTTTCAATATCGTTACATAGTCTATACAGGAAGAAAATTTGTCTGTACATTGAGACAAAAGAAATAAGAGAAAGAAAAATTACTCTATTTAATTAAATATGACATAAATAAAAGTCAAAAATTTTTTTTAAAGAATATTCAACATTCCTTTTTTCACTTTTTTGCTAGTCGTGTGTGCTGCCATCTCTGTGTGCCTACCCGTAACTCCAGTATTGCCTACTTACAGGCCTTCCAATAGTTTATATGGCGTTGGGTATCTGTTACGTTAGTAATTATATTATCTTTGCAGAAGGGCATGTCTGAAGAGATTGATAAGTGTAACTGAAGCGAAAGAGATTTGTCGGTATCGTAGCAAGTGGAGGTCCGTAGTCTAAAAACTAAAACTAACTAACAAAAACAAAAACATCAAATTCTAAAACATGTGATGTAAAATTTCGAGCACTGTAATGCTATTAAAATCAATAATATTAGTCCATAGTTTCTGCTTACTACTTACTATATACTCTGGGAAACAGGCGTGATATTATGTACCTTAGTATGTATGTTAAGAATAAAAGTTAATTCAAAATCATCCATTTTAGAAAGCGGACACACAAGCGTGCACCCGGGAATACGCTCGGATAATGATGATGAATGAATAGAAGTTAATATTTTTTACATTCTCTTTCCCTCCAAGATGACGTTAAAAAAACAAAATATTAAGTAGATACGGCACCGAAAGCCAACTGATTTTCCTCTTGCTTATCGCAGAGATCGTTAAAGTTTACGGAAGAAAAGAAAGAATATCTAAGAAATCATATCAAAACACGATAATTTGGAATATTCCTTTTTTTTTGTTTCAAAGGGCTTAGATAAGGCCCATTTAGACGGTGCAAGTTTCTTGCGTGTTGCATACAATTTTATTGAAGCAATAAATGATTTGTATGGCTGACGTTTCGTTTAGACCATGCAAGTTGTCTATTGCTGCAATAAAATGGCATGCAACGGGCAAGAAACTTGCACCGTCTAAATAGGCCTTTATTCAGTTATACCAAGTCGGTTTTGTAGATCGGTGCTGAAGTCAGTTTTTAGTTTTTGAAATCATTTTATGTTTGTTCCCTCAGAAGACCTCAAAATCAATCGGACAATTTTTCAAAATTTCATATTTTGCACGTATCGTTTCTATGTTAAAACATGAATATAATCACAAAAATGTGTAATTTAATGTGTAAAGTTAAATAAATAAACACTACCATCTGATTTACAACCTTTTTTAGGGTTCCGTAGCCAAATGGCAAAAACGGAACCCTTATAGATTCGTCATGTCTGTCTGTCTGTCTGTCAGTCCGTATGTAACATATTTTTTCCAAAAGTATAAGACCTATACTGTTGAAACTTGGTAAGTAGATGTATTATGTGAACCGCATTAAGGTTTTCACACAAAAATATTTAAAAAAAACAATAAATTTTGGGGGTTCCCCATACTTAGAACTGAAACTCAAAAAAATATTTTTCATCAAACTTATACGTGTTGGGTATCTATGGATAGGTCTTCAGAAATGATATTGAGGTTTCTAATATCATTTTATTCTAAAACCGAATACTTTGCGCGAGAGACACTTCCAAAGTGGAAAAAAGTGTGTCGTCCCCCCCCCCCCCGTAACTTCTAAAATAAGAGAATGATAAAACTAAAAAAAATATATGATGTTCATTACCATGAAAACTACCAGCGAAAATTGGTTTGAACAAGATCTAGTAAGAAGTTTTTTTTAATATGTCATAAACTGCAATTTACCTTTCATTCAATCAACTCAAATATATAAATTTAAAAAAAAAACTACTACGGAACCCTTCATGGGCGAGTCCGACTCGCACTTGGCCGCTTATTTATTTAAATAATTAATTGTTTCTTTGTAAAAAGATTTAAAAAAAATACAAAAATGTGTTTATTGAAAAGCTAACAATACGTTGCAGTCGAAAAACTCCACCGACAAGAGCCCAGCTCTTAAATATAAGAAGAAGACGTTGCAGTCGAAAAAAGTGGTAGAAATACAATTAAAAGTTGCGAAGTGTGTCGTCAGGTATGTTTCATTAAAACTTGCTGGAATGACCTATTTTTGTCGTAAGCGGAAATATCTCTTTATTGGATGCCATTAACAACGAAAATATCATATATAAACCTTTAAACGAGCAATTCCTGTATATGTATATATAAATTTCTGTGGCGCGGCTCTAACGATTTCGCTGAAAATTGGTAAAAAATATGGGGGTTTTCGGGGGTAAACAATCGATCTAGATCATTCTTTTGTTTGGGAAAACGCGTGTTTTAGAGTTTTCATGCGTTTTTCTTTCCACGCAGAATATGGTCGCTAATTGCGTCGCACCGACCGCTATCCTTGTGGCTCAGCGGTTAAGGATGCGGACCGCTAGAAAGAGTGTTACGGGTTCGAATCCCACTCGGTGACTTACATTTGTGTTTTTTATGTTCAAGTTTATACTTATAATTTTTTATTTTGTATTGTTTTTAGACAAGTTTAAAAAATGTAGTTAATGTTTGAGATGTAACCGAGCAAAGCTCGGTCACCCAGGTACTAAGATATATAAGATACTATCACGTTTTTGTTCCTGATGGGCCAGATAGAGCATTTTATGTTTTAGATCTAAGCAGACAGAGCCCAGGGCTGCAACACTCAAGGGCCACTTTTAGCTGGATAGTAGATGAAAAGATGGAAAAAGGAATCAAAATAGTGATGGGTTGCTAGCCACATGGCTTATTAACATGAAATAAATTTTAATTATTTTTTAATTCCATGAGAAAAAACTTAGAATGTTCCAGCTGCTCCTCTTCCCGCGTAAATAGTAAGAGCCGATCCAGGGAAGGGGCGAAAAAAAGAATCGTGTTAACAGGCGATGCGGCTAGCAATTCATTACTATTTTGAATCCTTCATCCACCTTCTCGCCCACCATCACGCTAAAAGTGGCCTTTGAGTCTTGCAGCTCTTGGCTCGATCTGCTTAGAGCTACAAGATCCAAAATGCTCTGTCTGCCCCATTAGGGATAAAGACTTTTGAACTATAAATACACTTAAACCATTTCAACTCGATAAGAAGAAGTATGTAATTTAGATAAGTATATTATATACTTTTGTACCTAATTATTTCTAAAAATATCTTTTTAAGCCGTGTGGGAGGGATAAAATGATTCGTTACCATCCCTTGCATCGCCCACGGGTGTCGTAATCTTTTGGGAAATGATTAGTCACTGTCACTATAAAAAAGTCGTCCTGGAAGTATATTATACGCTTCTAAATTAAATAATTTAGAGCAATAACCAACTAATATGGTAGATAAATAAAGCGTCTATTTGTGAAAACTGCACACAAACATACACACAAGAAAATATTAGAATGACGTTTATAAACATACCTAGCAATCGCGACACCGTTACCGACACCAAGGTTTCACTTCTTTCGGCACTCTCAACGAGCCCCAGTTTTTTATATAGGTCGCCGGGTTGTAAGTTGTATCAATGGACTATGGATGTAAAGGAGAGGCGAATCGACGGCTCTGGTGTGTAATTTACTAAAACTCAACAACACACAATGCTCAATCTTCTCATAACCAACAATAACTTTTCAAAACGGAATCGACCTGACTTCAACAAAACAATGTTACCATTCACGTCATGACACGGGTTGGGTCTCGCAGACCGCGCGATAAATCATCGGAGCCTTCAGTTGCAGACGGGTTGACCGGCAGGATGTGTGTTCAGTGCTTACAAATACTAGGTCTATAGGGTTAAGGTACATTGTCAGCGATAAAGGCTTCGAATTCTGTATTTAGGTACCATTGAAACCTTTTCGGTCGAAGATAAATTACTTACATGCCTTTAGGACAGGTTGAATTAGAAATATTTTTTATGAAGAAAAAATAAAGATTTATTATTAGTAGTATAACGGGACTTACCGCCATTAATATTGTCGCGTAGGATGATAAGTGATAATGACAATGTCAAATTGTCAACGTCACAAATTCAAACTACGAGAATTCATCTAAAGGGAAATTTCGTCACTCACGTCAGCACACGATTGGCCTAGCGGTCTTGGTGTTGTACTGTGAATCCATAGACCCCAGGTTCAAATCACAGTCACGAATAGTGTTTTTGAAGTTTTGTAAGAAGTTTCTAGATAACTCTAGATTAAATTGGAATGAAAATACGGGCCAGAAATAAAAGAAGACAAAAGAAAATTTATGACTTAAGTTTAGAACTTTGATGCGATATTGTTCGCATCCGGGGGTATATAAGCAGAACAAGGCGCGGCCTACGCCAGTTTTAGTTTGAAAGTAAAATCCGAAGAATGAAGAAGGAAGAAGAAAAAGGAAGAAAAGTAAAAGTGGAAGTAGTGAGTAAAAAGTAAAGTGTAATAGTGAGTGAAGTGAAGTGTTCAGTGCAGTAAATACGCGCGAGTGACGTTTCCGCGCGTGACAGTGCAGTGACGTTTACGCGTGTGACAGTGCAGTGACATTACCGCGCGTGACAGTGCAGTGACGTTTCCACGCGCAAGACAGTGCAGTGACGTTTCCGTGTGTGTGACAGTACAGTGACATTCCCGCATACGTACCTGTGACAACTGTGAGTACCCTAGAGTTGTAAATACAGGCACTATTCCATAGGATTGGTGTTTCCTTTCCTATCCCCTACCCACTCTCGTGACAATTGGTGTCAGAAGTGGGATAGGAAAGATGCCGATTGTGCCTAGAAATGAAAAAGGGGTAACCACCCGAGCGGGAGCCGCAGCGGCAGAGGAACAGTCGCTCGAGGTATCCAATACTGGAGGCGCCGCGACCACATCAGCGGCCGTATCACCAGCCGCTCCTTTGGAAATGAACGCGTTCCTGCAGCAGATTACTGTCATGATGCAAGAGCAAGCGCGCCGCCAGGAGGAGCAAGTGCGTGCACTGCAGGAGGAGCAAGCACGCCGCCAGGAGGAGCAGGCACGCCGCCAGGAGGAGCAGGCACGCCGCCAGGAGGAGCAAGCACGCCGCCAGGAGGAGCAAGTGCGTGCACTGCAGGAGGAGCAAGCGCGCCGCCTTGAGGAGCAAGCACGCCGCCAGGAGGAACAAGCACGCCGTCAGGAGGAGCAAGCGCGCCGCCAGGAGGAGCAGTTTCAGTACTTCTCTAAAGACGTTTTGGCTGCGGTACGGGCCAACACAGCCCGAATGGATGACATCGAAAAGGAAGTTGCTGAGGTAAAAGGGACCCTTAGGCAGTTTGATAAGGAATTGAAACTTCTCAAAGAGTCTGGCCCTGTCACTAGCTCTGTAGTCGCTCCTTTTACCAAAAATTTAAAGGTGGCAAATCCTCTTGGGCTGCTTTTAAACTGCAATTGGAGACAGTTAAAAAAGCCAGCCATTGGGATGAGCACGAGGCGCAGTCTGCATTGACCCTGGCACTTCGAGATGACGCTCTCTCTGTACTGGAAGCACTCGGCGCTGGGAAGAAGGAGGTCACCTACGACGAACTCATAGGCGCTCTGGAAGCCAGATACGGTGACAGCCACCTGGAGCATGTATACAGGGCGCAACTTAAAGATCGTTGTCAGCGGGCTAGCGAGACCTTACAACAGTGGTCCGTTGAAGTGGAAAGACTGGTCCGCAAGGCATACCATTCATCACCATCCGTCGTGGAGGAGATGCTCTTGCAGGTTTTTATTGATGGAATACGGGATCCCGAAGTCAGGGCTGCTGTACGACTAGATCACCACACCACTTTGAAAGAAGCAGTGGCTCACGCTTTGGAAGTCGAAGCGGTTCGTCATGACTCACGAGCTCTGAGGCTACGAGAGGTTGTAGTCACAGAAAACAGTAGACGACGACCCTACAACCCAATGTGCTATGAGTGTGGAGAACGGGGCCATATTCGAAGCACTTGCCCGAAGCGTGAACGTACAACTTTCCGACGTCAGGTGGATGCAGCGGTTTCGACGTCGGAGCAGCGACAGGGAAACTAGAGAAGGCCAGGGCTGTGGGGTGGGCGCTGGCCGGTAGTGGTAAAGCCCCAGAAATTCTTGTAAAGCAGACAAGCGACGGAAATACTTTAGTGATAGATGGATTAATTAATGGGAAACCTTGCCAATTGACGTTAGACACTGGAGCTTCACGGACAGTCATCAGCAATTACAGACTTAAGGACATTGGAGGTCGGTATATTCAAGCGAATAAAAATATTACGTTAACTACTGCTACCGGCCAACGAATCCCATCTGAAGGAGAAAAAATTGTAGCCATTAAGATCGGGGCAACACTTTATTGGCAAAGAGTGATTGTCGCAGGCATCTCCGACGATTGCATTATTGGTTTGGACTTTCTACAAAATCATCAGTGCAATATTGACTTGAAAAATGGTGTTCTAAAACATGGCAATGATGAAATTCCGATGAAAGGAGGAAATTTTGGTAAGGTGTTATGTTTGAGGGACACTGTCCTTAGCCCTAGGTCCCAAACGACGGTCCCTGTTATGCTACCGCCTAATAATGGAAGCGGACCGCGGAGATGTGCCATTATAGAGGGAGGAATCTCAGACGCATCATGGATTCCGGCTAGAACCTTAGTTGGAAGTGGCCAAGTTGCGTTGGTACCTGTTCTGAATCCTCATGACGTGGAGCAAAAACTGCGAAAGGGAACGATTGTCGGAAACTGTGATGAAGTAGCCTGGTTGAGGAAGTGTGAAGAGGGGCAAAAGCGGAAAATTACGAATCAGGAAGAAAATGTCGCAAGGTTTCTGGAGGGTTTTAAGGGTAATCTTACTAAATTTCAATTAATAAAAGCAAGAAACTTCTTGTTGAAATATAGCAATTTATTCTCTAAAAATGATGGAGATATTGGCAGAACTGGTTTGGTAAGACATAAAATTGATACCGGAGATACAGCACCCATTCGGCAGAGACCAAGACCTGTTCCTTTTGCCCGTGAACAGGAAGTTGAGGACATGATCCAAGAGATGAAGAAGAACGGCGTGATAGAACCTTCATCAAGCCCATGGTGCTCTCCGATTGTGTTAGTAAAGAAGAAGGATGGATCGACTAGGTTCTGTGTAGACTATCGGCGATTGAATGATGTAACTAAAAAGGACAGTTACCCACTTCCAAGAATCAATGACACTTTGGATTCACTTTGTCGCATGACTTGGTTCTCTACTCTTGATTTAAAAAGTGGGTATTGGCAAGTAGATTTGGATCCTAAGGATAAAGAGAAGACTGCGTTTTCAACTGGCAAGGGTTTATGGCAGTTCAAAACTATGCCATTTGGACTATGTAACGCGCCAGCAACATTTGAAAGGTTGATGGAACATGTGCTGGCAGGCATACTAGGAGAAACCTGTTTGGTCTATTTAGATGACATCATTATAATGGGAAGAGATTTTGATGATCATCTCAAGAAGCTTGAAAGCGTGTTTTCAAAACTACAGAATGCAAATTTGAAGCTAAGTCCAAAGAAATGTTCATTTTTTCAACGTCAGGTCAACTACTTGGGTCACGTTATTTCGGAACAAGGTATTGCCACTGACCCGACTAAAATAAGTGCAGTAAAAGATTGGCCAACACCAACAGATAAGACACAGGTGCGAGCATTTTTGGGTCTATGCTCTTACTATCGAAGATTCGTAAGAGGATTTTCCGACATCGCGAAGCCATTACATCGGTTGACAGAAGAGAAACGAGCATTTTCTTGGGATGAAGATTGTGAGCAAGCTTTTCAAGATCTTAAAATGCGTCTATGTGAAACCCCTATCCTTGGATATCCTGACATAGAAGGCAAGTTTATTGTGGACGCTGATGCAAGTAACACCGGTATTGGAGGTGTTCTATCTCAGCAAAGAGGAGATCAGGAAGTAGTAATCGCCTACTTCAGCAAATCTCTTTCAAGGCCAGAGAGAAATTACTGCGTAACTCGCAGAGAATTGTTGGCTGTGGTAAAGACATTGCAACATTTTAAGAAATATTTGCTTGGCCGCAAATTTCTGGTAAGGACTGATCACGCTGCATTGAAATGGTTATTGGAATTCAGAAATCCTGAAGGGCAGGTAGCCAGGTGGATTGAGCTACTCCAAGAGTATGAGTTTGAAATTGAACATCGAGGAGGGAAGAGTCATGGCAATGCGGATGCTCTGTCTCGAAGACCTTGCCTGGAGGACTGCAAACATTGCAATCGGCAGGAAGAGAAGGAAAAAGTAAACATCCGGCTAATCCGTACTGATTCCATAGATGAAAATTGGACTGACGACGCCATGAAAAAGGCTCAGGAAGATGATAAAGATTTTCAACCACTATTGAACTGGCTAAGAAGTGGAACTAAACCAAAATGGTCAGAAGTGGCCAAATACAGTACGGCTACAAAGAGTCTTTGGGCGCAATGGGACAGCCTGGTGTTACATGATGGATTACTCTACCGAAAATGGGAAAGTACTCAAGGTAAAGATTGCCATCTACAATTAGTCGTCCCCAGAGAGAAGATAAGGGAGATTTTAAAAACTTTTCATGATGGTACTTCCGGCGGACACCTGGGGATAAGAAGAACCCTCACAAAAATTAAAGAACGTTTCTACTGGTTACACTGCCGAGATGATGTAGAAGACTGGTGCCGTAAATGTCAGAGTTGTGCGGCAGTTAAGGGACCACAGACTAGAAGCAGAGGAGCTATGAGGTTGTATAATGTCGGAGCTCCTTGGGAACGAGTAGCTCTTGACATAGCCGGACCGTTTCCGATTACGAATGCTGGCAACCGGTACATTTTGGTAGTTATGGACTACTTTACGAAATGGCCTGAAGCATTTGCACTACCTAATCAGGAGGCTACCACCGTAGTGACAAAGCTTGTGAACGAAGTATTCTGTAGATTTGGTGTGCCATTGGAGATGCACAGTGATCAGGGTCGAAACTTTGAATCACAAGTATTCCGAGAAGTCTGTGAAATCATGGGAATCCATAAGACTCGGACGACGCCGTATCACCCGCAGTCAGATGGAATGGTTGAGAGGTTTAACCAAACATTGGAACGGCATCTGGCAAAAGTAGTAGAAAGCCATCAGAAAAACTGGGACGAGTATATTGCGCTATTCCTCTTATCTTATAGGACTGCGGTGCATGAGACCACTACAGTTACTCCAGCATATGCCAATTTTGAAAGAGAATTGAAATTGCCAGCTGATTTGTTATCAAGTTGTCCACCAGATACCCCAAAAGGAATAACCGACTACGCTAATGACCTTCGGATTAAGATGGTTGACGTCTATGAGCAGATTAGAGAGGCTGGGCTTAAAGCTAGTGAACGGATGAAGACTCGTTACGATCGAAGAGCTAATGGCCTCAGCTTCGAGGAAGGAACACTGGTTTGGCTTCATAATCCGGTGAGGAGAAAAGGAAAATCTCCAAAGCTACAACCAAGTTGGGAAGGACCTTACAAAATTGTCACCAGAATTAACGACGTGACTTACCGGATTCAGCGTAATCCTCGCAGTCCTCTCAAAATAGTTCATGTGGATCGATTGGCACGTTATCATGGAAGCATTAATGATCGGGACGATCATGTCTCGAGAGGGGGCAGTGTCGCGTAGGATGATAAGTGATAATGACAATGTCAAATTGTCAACGTCACAAATTCAAACTACGAGAATTCATCTAAAGGGAAATTTCGTCACTCACGTCAGCACACGATTGGCCTAGCGGTCTTGGTGTTGTACTGTGAATCCATAGACCCCAGGTTCAAATCACAGTCACGAATAGTGTTTTTGAAGTTTTGTAAGAAGTTTCTAGATAACTCTAGATTAAATTGGAATGAAAATACGGGCCAGAAATAAAAGAAGACAAAAGAAAATTTATGACTTAAGTTTAGAACTTTGATGCGATATTGTTCGCA
This sequence comes from Acrobasis consociella, assembly GCA_963555685.1. Taxonomy (NCBI): domain Eukaryota; kingdom Metazoa; phylum Arthropoda; class Insecta; order Lepidoptera; family Pyralidae; genus Acrobasis; species Acrobasis consociella. The sequence continues at coordinate 9,440,695 of OY743127.1, forward strand.
TCCGGGGGTATATAAGCAGAACAAGGCGCGGCCTACGCCAGTTTTAGTTTGAAAGTAAAATCCGAAGAAGGAAGAAGGAAGAAGAAAAAGGAAGAAAAGTAAAAGTGGAAGTAGTGAGTAAAAAGTAAAGTGTAATAGTGAGTGAAGTGAAGTGTTCAGTGCAGTAAATACGCGCGAGTGACGTTTCCGCGCGTGACAGTGCAGTGACGTTTACGCGTGTGACAGTGCAGTGACATTACCGCGCGTGACAGTGCAGTGACGTTTCCACGCGCAAGACAGTGCAGTGACGTTTCCGTGTGTGTGACAGTACAGTGACATTCCCGCATACGTACCTGTGACAACTGTGAGTACCCTAGAGTTGTAAATAAAGGCACTATTCCATAGGATTGGTGTTTCCTTTCCTATCCCCTACCCACTCTCGTGACAATATAGTTTTTTGCCAGATATTTCGACGACCCTTCTTGGTCGCTGGCCGACTGAGGAACTGCGAAGGATGTTCGGCTGTCAAGGGTAACCATATTGGTCTACCCTCTTTCTTCGTCGTTTGTTGCATAAGTCTTTACACACAACACTGACGGTCCGTGTCCATTCGGAAATTGTTTTTAGTTGTTCGCACTTTTTACAAAGCTCAATCACTGGATTCAATCGGTAAATCCCGTAATACTAAAAACAGTAATTGTAACCGGAAACTCTAAAATCATATAAAGATTTCTTATTATTTATTTAGTTTTATATATTATTTATATTATATAAAGATATAATAATATATAGATATAGGTAGTTACCTAGTTATTCCTATTATTCACACTTGTTCTTTTGTTCATTACAGATTACTTAATGGTACCAATTTTAGTAGATTTTTTCTGCCAAACTTATATCTTAATAATATAAAAAAATAAAATTATATAAACTCCTTCTTCTTTTTATATTTGAAAGCTGAGCTCTTGTTGCTTTCCATGTCTCTCTTTCTTTCACAAATTTCTGAACCTCCTTATATGTTTTCTCGTTTTTTCTTTTGTTTGGCCGATATATTTTCTTCTGAGTTTGCCTACTCCTCTTTTCCTTTTATTTTTCATTCCATTATTGTTTTAAAGAACGCAACGTGACGTAGTAGATTTTCCTTCTTCTATTTTCTATAATTTGTAGTACTTTCCTTTTCTCTCTCACATTCTCTATTATATAACTCCATTACATAATAAATCCTTGTGTAATTTTACCTCCTTACTTATCTCATACCATTAACTCACATCCCCTATCTTCGAAGCACGTATCACAAATTATAGAATGACAGATGCAACACATCGTGCATCTCGTCTAGTCCCGGTTGTATCCGATGTAACTGTAACTGCTTCGAGCAATTGCTAGTAAAAGCTAGTCAAAATAAAAATTCTGAAACAAAAATGTGGACTCGAAAGTAAAATCGTGAGATTAATTAGTAGTACCGCCGGCCGGCCGGCCGGAGTTCATTGTGGTCACATGGCAGTGTTGGACGGGCATCTAAGTGATCTCGATCAAAAATCGTTTTTGCAACTTTTTTATCATATGTCATATACAATTTGGATAACATACATGGATAAAGGAATTTATTGACATTTCTTTTTCCAACACCAATGAAAAGTCAGCGTGTATATTATGCACGTCAACGGTCACTCAAAGATGAGGAATCGAGCGAAGTAAAGAAGTAAAAGCCTAATACAATTTTGCGTTTTACTATCTACGGCTAATTTCAGATTGCCATATCGATGTTGATCTTACAGGATAACGGGAGTGAACACGCAACATCCAAATTGACTGCAAAGAATATGCCTTTCATAGTTAGTAATGTGGAGATCGTCTCTGCCTACCCCTGTGGGAAACAGTTGTGATAATATGTTTAGTTTGTAGTAAACTAGCTGTGCCCGTAAGCTTCGCTCCCCGTGGGAATTTCGGGATAAAAACTAACCTACGTCTTTCCCTGGGTATCAAACTATATCCATATCAAATTTTATCTAAATAGGTTCAGTGGTTGAAACGTGAAGTGGTAACAAACAAACAAACAATCAAATATACTTTCGCATTTATAATATAAGTAAGGATAATTAAAAATGATCGCTATAAATAAAACAAGGCGAATTTACTTACTACTACTACTTACTCGGTCATAGTATAATTTTTAGCGCTACTAACAATATATACTCGAAACAAAGCGTATTTAAATTCAAACATTCGCGCTTAAATTTTTTTATTGTTTGAATGAACCTGTGGAAAATATATCAATAGAAATTTATTAATCACAAGTCCAGACGAAAATAAATATTATCACGCATTGCTGCAACGTACATAGACAGCATATCGTTCTATTACTCCATTTATTTGCGCACATATATGGAACATTCAACAAGTGCGATCGAGCTAGAGGGAGCGGGGCCATTATCCAGTAATTTGTACTTATAGGAATGTACGGTATTGGACTGTATTCGTTTTCTTTATAGGGGAATATTTCCAAGACGCACTTTTTCCTGTTCATTTTCATTTGGAGAAATTCTCATGACTGATATCGGTATAGAAAAATATATCTCGATCTCGAGTATATAGTAAAATGAAATACTGATATCGGGAGGGTATAGAAAAAATACCCTTTGAATTAGTGAAATGAAATTTATTTATTTAGAACTTCATGTTACAATTTTGTGTTACGCTCCGATCCAGATTTTATTACTTTTTATGTCAATCTTGAAAAAAAAATTAGTGTCATGTACTCAAAGTCGATATTTGCAACTACGGAACCTTACACTGTGTAAGACCAGACACTCACTTGGCCAATTATTTGTTTTATTTACACATAACACCATAGATTAATAGTTTCCAATGTTGGTCTGAAAGGAAAAAAAAACTTAGAAACCAGAACTTAATTGTCTAATCTAGGGATAAAGAAGTGAATGTGTATGTATGATCCTTTAAAAAATACCATAGCTATTGGAAAAAGTATATATGAAAATTATCGACGTAGTAGACAACGTGAAAGGGATATACTTGTAATAAATCGAACCATAGTACAGTATAGTATAATGAAAATAAGATAACTGTCAAAAATAAAAAACGACATTCCCATACAAATTGCCCGAGCGGCTGCACACTTTTGTATAGTAGTGCTAAATTTCATATTGCGCGAAACCTTATAAGATTTGGTTCTGTATTTAATGCTTATATTGACTCTGGGCCTCGGACTTAGAAGCATTTCTACTGACAATTCTTGGGGGAATACGCTCGGACGGAAAATTATCGACACGAAAAAAAAATTGCTAGTTCCAATAGCTTTTTCGTCAGGCCTATACATCTGCATTAGTCATAATTTCTGCTTACCAAATTCCTTAATCGTATGATATAAAACTTAGACAATTAAAAAACGATTCGGTAGGAAATTTAGGTGCCCCAAGTCATAAAAACTTCAAACATAAATTAAGTTTACGGTTCAACAACTATTGCATTCATAAAAGTAATAATTAAAAAAACTGACCAAGTGTGATTCGGATTTATATCCGAATTCGGACGGGTTCCGCCTGGGACTATTATTGTACAATTAATTTTACCGACATTACTTTCTTCATATATTTGTGTCTACAGATTTTCACACTCTAACAAAAAGTAATAAATGTTTGAAGACTTTCTTGACATTTCGTTTTTATTGTTATACTTATCTGAAATAGAATTCTACACACACTTAAAAAAATATAAACTGAATTTTTCCTGCTGGTCTGTATAAAAGCGAATCATTTAAATAGGTGATGTTGCTTGCAATCCATCACTATTTCGATTCCTTTTTTGACATTCATGCTACAACTTAGTGGATTTTAAGTCTTGCGGCCCTGGGCTTCTGCTTAGAGCTGCAAAATCCAAAATGCTGTCTGCCCCTATAAGGATAAAGACATGATAATATGCATGTAGGTAATCTGAAAGATAACCAAAAACCCCTAAAAGGACCCCATTGCAACTTTTTGGGTACGGAACACCAAAACCTAAAGCAATGTTATGAACGTCACTTTATCCGTATATAGCCAGACAATTCTATATTAGTATTTGAATCTGCAAGAGTACTTTAGAAGGCCCCGTGCCTTTATAAGGCACTGTAATGGGCCATTTATACAAAGACAGACAAAATAAATGTCTAAATCGTGCTTAAATTGAAAACGAAGTCATTCAAAAGCCATTTTGAATAAAATAACTAGAATGATACATTTTTGGTAGATTTGTGTAAGATCTGACTGTTTTAATAGTTCTATAACTTTTTTTATTGTGTAAGTAAATTATAAATAAGGAATCAACACTTACATAAATGTAAATAATCGCTTAATTGTTATACATACATACATACATACTATCACGTCTTTATCCTTAATGGGGCTGACAGAGCATGTAATTGTTATAAATATTATATATGTTGAAATGATATATGCTGTGGCTGTGATGCAGTATGTAATGTATGATTTATTAGGTATTACACATAATATAATTATGAATCTCACTGAAATTTTAATAATAATGATAATTATTAAAATTTCAGTGAGATCTCTTCTGGTTGTTACAAAATTTAAATCTGTTTTAAGTAATTATAAATGAAAAAAAGTAACATTTATGAAAAATAAAATTCACTTGGAGCAAAGAATAATAAAAATAAAAGAATATTTATTTATTTCTTCTCCGATAGATATAATATAATGTATTAAAATAATTGTTTCGTTATTATTTTTATTTAATATTCCTTTGCGTAAAAGAATATTTTGGAAACTGCGTCGCACTACCACAATTATGAGATTTCGTTTAGTCATCATGTGCTTTACTCATGTATTTAGGTAGTTACCTAGAATATTTGGCCTTTTAGTGCATAAATAATATTTTGTATCTATCTATCAAAAGGATATTTATAACTTCATATATAATTAATCAAGAATTCGAAGTTATTATATTGACGCTCTCATAAATACAAAGGCTAAAACATTATTTTTTTTTACTTTTTCTTTAACCGTTTAACACCCCTGCTGGCTAACTCCTCCCCTCTTCCCTTCCATAACTCTCTGTACTGTACTTAAATTTTCAATCATGTTCGAATGCTTTCAAGTCGTCTGCCAATCTCGTCTTGGTCTACTGCTGGAATCCAGCATGTGGCTATGTTCGCCAATTTTCTGGATGCATACGGCTACTGATTTGACCTGCCTAAACCCATTTTAGCCTAGCTGATGTCTTGCCCACATCCATAACTTTTGTTATAGAGCACAGCGTAGTATCTTATACCTTTAAACGAGCAATTCTTGTATATTTATATATTTATAAATTTCTGTGATCTCGAAAACGGCTCTAACGATTTCGCTGAAAATTGGTATATGGGGGTTTCTGGGGGTAAATAATCGATCTAGATTAGTCTTATGTTTGGGAAAACGCGTGTTTTCGAGTTTTCATTCGTTTTTCTTTCCACGCAGAATATGGTCGCTAATTTCGTCGCGCCGGCCGCCATCCACTTAGCTCAGCGGTTAAGGATGCTGACCGCTGGAAAGAAATGTTACGGGTTCGAATCCCACTCGGTGACTTACTTTTGTTTTTTTTTTAAGTTCAAGTTTATATATAATTTTTTATTTTGTACTGTTTTTAGAAAAGTTAAAAAATGTAGTTAATGTTTGAGATGTAATCGACCGAACAAAACTCGGTCACCCAGGTACTTACCAACTCTACACCTGAAGAAAAAAAGTAAAGAAAAGAAAATTATCAGATAAAATCTTATGTACTAGAGTGCCTTATACTTATCTATTAAGAGTGCCGAAAAGGCGGCCAGCTCAGCTTTGTGCTGCGGTGCGAAGTGCGAAACACAGCGCTGATTTTCAACTGGTACCAAGTTATGCAGAGGTTAAATAGCTTAATAAATAAAAATTGCATATAACAATAACATCGAAGATACGAAATAGAAATATGGAATATAAAAAAATAGGGCACTTGTCCTAAATCCAGTACTTTATTCAAGACTCTATACTTCACTCTCCGATAGAAAAGGCTTTGAATATACCTATAATATATTCAACACTTTATTCACGAAAACACCTTTACACACTTTCCCTAATAATGATATACTGTTCCTCAGTATGAATATAAATTGCGTTCAAAAATGGCTGACTGGGTAAACAATGTACTTGGGTTTTCCATTGTGCAAATATATCTTATAATACCTCGCTACTTGGATCAGTAGCAGGGGAGTTTTAAAAGAGATTTTCTTCATTTTTATACCGTTTTTATACCCGTCTTCAGTTCAAGTATACTAGTTATTACAGTAGTTTTTGTCTTGTATACTTGTTTTTTTTTATGTTAAGTATTGTTAATACAACGTATTAATACATTAAAAAATCACAAAAAAAACTAATGCTCAAAAATTACACCCCGCATTGTGGATAGCCCATTACGCTAACTGCGTTGCCTCTCTAGATGGATATCCATTTAATTTATTATAGAATATCTATTAAAACAACTTAGCTATGGCACACAATTTTCTTAGATTTCCCATTGTGCAAATATATTTTATCAGCTGCGCCCCGCGGTGTTACCCGCGGTTAAAATAGCATATGTGTTAATCCAAGCTTCCTGCATACCAAATTTTATCAAAATTGGTCCAGCCGTAAAGATGTAACACACAGACACACACACACAAAATTTCGCTTTTATAGTTTTAGTGTTATAATACCTTGCTACGTAGATCAGTAGCAGGAGAGTTTTAAAAGGAGTTTTTTGCTATAGGAGATCTCCCTTCGGCCACTTCCTATATGAAATATTCATATTGATTCTTTGACGACGTGTCTAAGAAAATACACATATTGATTCTTTGACCACGTATCTAAGAAAACATGTGTTACTAAGAATACAATGAGCTATCTTGTCTTCAATACACACAGCTACCACAATACCTCTTCTTTAGCATGTCCTAGATAGAAACCTACGTTGAATTCCTGATTGCGCGGGACCTATGAGATTCCATTCTGTATGTAATTATTAATTCTGTGACATGGTATCAGTAGTTTTTCTTTAAAATATGAAAGAAAGTGCCTTATAAAGGTCTAGTTACTGATGAATAAACGTTTGAATTTTGATTTTTTTCAAATGAACCTAGAACACCAGGTTCACTGCTATGCAGTTAATTACGAATAAATATTAGAATGACAAAGGCCAGGCTCTCGCTGATCTGAATTTCAGATTTATTATATAGTTACTGAGCCCATGGGCTTCATTTTCCACAGGAATTTATGACAGAAAAATATGTCTATCTATGTATTTCTCGGGTCTCAATCTATATCCATACCAAATTTCATCCAAATCGGTTTCTTGAGTTATATGTTACTAACCTGATTTAATTTTATTTATAAAAATAAATATATATGGACAAATCACACAGTTTGAGCTAAATAAATAATAATAAGTCATTAATGTAATGATAAAATTAGTATAAAAAAACTAGGCAATTTACATTGTACAATTATATAACTAACTTGCGGTCCTAGGCTCTGCATAGAGCCGCAAGACCCAAAATGCTCTGTCTGCCCCATTAGGGATAAAGACGTGATAGTATGTATGTATGTATGTAATTATATAACTGCCTAGAAACGAACATATCCTGGAAAACTTATCACATCTTTTATATTTATTACATAATAAACGGAGTCATAAGGATCGCAAAACCCAAAGTTACTAAACTTATGACGAAACAAATTTTTTGATTATGTATTTTTTGTTCTACTTTTGTAAAAAGTAAACTACAGTTTTAGATTTGTTTATACCTAACTAACCTTTGCCTTAAGTCGGTTTAGCCTCGCTTACTAAATCGTTAATTAATCCGTGCTGAAAATGTTCCTATCTTATCCTGAATCTAAAATGTTCCTCTCATATTCTCTCTAAAAAGACAATATGTACTTCAAACTGTAATCCCCAACGTAAAATAAAAATCAAAATCATAAACCGTGTACTTAAGCATCGTTTCTTTTCTTTTCAGATCGGAAATTTTCTCCACCAATCAACGGCACTAATGAAGCAATCCGCAGACGGGATATTGAGCTAGAAGCCTCCGTCTGCCTTCCATCGCAATAAAACAACACTTCTCTACCAATTTATACCAAAGATTCACCACAAGCAAAAACAAACTGTATTCCTTCACATACAAAGACGACTTCCCCAATTTCCACTTCGTGCTCCAATGGCTCAGCTCGGAATTGGAAAGTCAGTCGAGGCGATATGTCAATTAAAGTTCATTCTCAATTGTAATCAGACACGCCACAACAAAGTCAAAAAACTTCACGACGAAGTCGTTTTTCAAACTTGATTGCTTGCTTTTGAGTGGAACTGGATTGATCATAAACTAGGAAATCACCAATGTATGGCAAAGTCAAGAAAACGATACAATTAATCGTCACCTGTACCAGGGACTCGTATGGCGACTCAAAGTCATAACTCCCACTGTTCACTGCCCAACTTTATTGCTTTATCTTCGCGTCTTCTAATACTGGTATCCTTAGTGCTGCTCCAAACGGACTTGTCAGGGGCCTCGGTCAGTTTTAACGACTCATCTATCTCCGAATTGAACATCAGCAGCCTCAACTCGACCGTCAACTGGACGCTTTTGGACGACAACTCCACCGACGTACATATTAAGCACAGGAAATACTCCACCGGTATTATCATCCTGCTTTCAACGGTTTTTATGATCGTCATCATCGGAACTATTATCGGCAATATTTTAGTCTGCGTTGCTGTGTGTTTAGTAAGAAAGCTGAGAAGACCTAGCAATTATCTGATCGTTTCTTTGGCAGTGAGCGATCTCTGTGTCGCCATTATAGTGATGCCTATTGCAATGGTATACGACATAATGGGAGAGTGGCCTTTTGGACCAGTGATATGTGACTTTTGGGTTTCTAGTGACGTACTCTCATGTGCTGCGAGCATCCTAAATTTGTGTATGATCTCTGTCGATCGATATTACGCAATCACGAAGCCCCTAGAGTACGGAGTGAAGAGAACCCCAAAGAGGATGTTTTTTTGCGTTTTCATAGTATGGATGAGCGCCGCTTTTATATCGCTTCCACCAGTTCTTATATTGGGCAACGAAAAGACTGAAACGTCATGTTCTGTGTCTCAAAACAAGGTGTACCAGATATACGCGACTTTGGGTTCGTTTTACATACCGCTCACTGTGATGGTGGTAGTTTACTACAAGATATTTAGCGCAGCTAGGAAGATTGTGAAGGACGAGAGGCGGGCACAGTCTCACTTAGAGACGCACTGCTACTTGGAGATAAACGTTAAGAATGGCGGGGCAGCGGAGGCGCGGTTGCTGGGCACGCAACCTGCACCCGCGACGCAAGCGGCGAGAGGGTCTACGGCTAGCACTAACACTACGGTAAACAGCAACCTGTTTTGATTAGTTTATTTTAGGTACTTTCCTGGGTCAAAAATAAATTATTGCGACATAATAGGAGAGAGGCCTTTTGCACCAGTGATATGTGACTTTTGGGTATCTAGTTTAACAAAAAAAAGGTCACAAAATAAGGTCACTATAAAGATCATAAACATTTTCAACGTAATTTTAAATTTGTTATCGCAGAAAAACTAATATATAATAAAAAGAGCCCTAGTTGCCTCCAAAAAACTATGACGTCATCTGCATGTATTTAATACAAATTCCTTAGAAAAGGTCTGTTTTGACGTTCAGAAAAAAGTGTGTGATTTGAGCTGTTGGAAAATAGCGGATTATAGTAGAATCAAAGATTAATATTGAGTTTGAAAAATAACATAATGTTGTTCCTGGTAAACACAAATAAAAAAGGACAACTATTTTATTTTTATAGTAATACAAAATATGGGTATTTTAAATTATTTAATCAGTTAATCTATTTAAAGTATAGGCGTTGCGAAACTGTCTTTATTCCCAGAATATTTATTACCACTGGATAGGTTTTAATTTTCCACAGGTCTCTAATTATTTAGTAAAGCATTGAAAAGAAACATTTTAGTACGATTTACGACATCTGTGGATTAGTGGTCACATTGAGGTCCTGGGTTCGATCCCTGCCAGGTCAAAATGGAAAATGATCTTTTTAATGTTGACCTGGGTCTTTGATATCTGTCTATAAATGTATTTGTTACTAAATACAGTATCGTTAAGTTAGTGTCCCACAACACAAGTTCCAAACTTACTTTAGGGCTAGCTCAATCTGAGAAGTTTGTTTTTTAAAATTCCATTCATTTCGAAAATTTTCCAGGGAATATTATACTGACGACTTTTTTTTGTTACAGTGTAGTGTAGAGAAAACAGAAAGCACAATCGGGCGGTGCTTCAGCGGGCAACGCAAATCCAACGAGTCGCAATGCCCTATGCTGCAGCAAAACAAGACCCCCACCAAACCCATTCACACCATCAACCGATCTTCGTCCCATGTGAGCCAAGCCTCAGAAAATAAGCTCCAAATCAAAGAACGAAGAAGACAATCATCCGAAAGCAGTAACAAATTAACCACGAACAGAATTAGATCATCACTATCAAATTTTGCTCAAAAAAGTCACATCGCTAAAGACTTACTCCACTCATCGCACTCGCCGCATCAGAAGAAGTTGAGATTCCAATTAGCTAAGGAAAGGAAGGCGTCTACAACCCTCGGGATTATCATGTCCGCTTTTGTGGTCTGTTGGCTTCCGTTCTTCGTGCTCGCATTAGTCAGGCCTTTTGTCGAAGAAGGCACTATCCCTGATGCAGTTAGCGCACTCTTCCTCTGGTTAGGTTACATAAACAGTTTGCTAAATCCTATAATTTACGCTACTCTGAACAGAGACTTTAGAAAGCCGTTTCAAGAGATCCTCTTCTTTAGATGTTCGAATCTGAACCACATGATGCGGGAGGAGTTCTACCATAGCCAGTACGGGGATCCTGATCCTCATTACTGCGTCAATCATAATACTAAAGTGCATAATTATGACGAAGGTGTGGAAATAGTTTCGGCGGTCGATCGTGATGACACGAGAGCTTCGGAAAGCTTTCTATGATTGTCAATGCCCGAGGTCCACGTGAGTGACCTAGATACTGTGATCTAATTAAGACTTTTAAGGTAATAACAAGGTCTAACCGTGTTGAGTTGTTTTCGTTCGACTATTTATAACTTTTTTATTAAGCTGTTTCAAACCAACTAGTCGTTACTAATTTGTAAAATATTCCTCTGAGGTTTAGTCAAGTTGTTTATGGTGTAATTAAGTATATTAATAATAGAAAATATTGCATTAATGTAATGCAACTTGAAGGGAGTGTTACGGGTTGTCCACTTCGAAAGTATTGTCTATTTTTAATTGAAACTTTGATGAAGGGTCTTAAAACGATCCATAAATTGAACAATTGTTGAATAAATAGACTACGTTTATTCTATTCAATAGAACAATGAATTCATCAGCCTTAAGTCTGACTTACAATTTAACAGTAAGTTCCGAAAATGAAAAGTTACGAACGTCAAAGACATTATGTTCAAAGTATTTTTTCAAATTATGTGACTAATATCGTGTAACAATATAACATCCAATGAAACTATTCGTAGTTTATCAAGAAGTTAAATCCAAGTAAAAAAATTGCTCACGTAGTAAAAAAACGCCAACTGGTTTTGTTTACTATTAGTAACACCTTGATGACGCTTTCATCTGAATTTTTAAATCTTAAACTGTAGTTACTTTTATCTCTTTTTCTTTGCGTGTCGATGGTTTAAATAATCTATGAGTATATAAAGTCAAGTCAGCCCTATAATCCAATAATGAGAGTTTTCAAAAATATGGGACACCAGATACAGACCAGGCAGCGTAGTAAAGTCGGGTGCAATAAGCTGCTGTTATTTTCGACGGAGTAAACCTGTCAACTGATGGTCCAATGACAACAGGCTATTGGACCTGACGTCATTGTGCTGCCATTTAGTGTCACAGTTTTTGAAAACCCATATTGGCCACTTTGATGACCTAGGTACGTAACTTATTAAGACCGCCCAACCCGCCTCACTTTTCATACAAATGCTCGTACGTGATTATGGCGTTGTATCAGAACTTTCTTAGAAACTTTTGAACTAACATAAATCATGTGCGCTATTTCTAAGTTTCCATCGAAAATAAAATTAAAATTTGGAAAAACAAATTCAGTATAAGTCTCCAAATATCTGCTTTTTTGTACAAATTTTACCTGAACTTCGGCCGATCATATAGTAATCATGAATTGTAAAAGTAAAGAAAATATTTGCATAGAAACCTTGCAAATGTAATGAAGATTCTAAATGAAATTTCACACACTCGTAAGGCTTACTGAAAAACACGTATTACCTGGAACAAGTTTTATGAAATTTCCGCACCCTATGAAAAGTTAATATTCGTTCAATGAATAGTTAATTCTAATTAACTAATTTCGTACAAAAGAATGCAAACTGAGCGCTAAGGTGCTATCTCTCTCTTTTCACTTTTCTTTTTTTTTATCATTGCGCTGGATGAAACAACAATCATTTCCAACCATGCTTGCGTTGACGATAGACGGGCCGGAAAGGGCCCTCTTAAGGGCCATAAACTAAGTCAGTAGACCAAAAATGTTGGCGCTATTCAATGTTTCTAATTCTGTTATATACGGGCCGTGACATGTTAAATTGAGTCCATTTAAACAAAAATTGAAAACTTTTGATTTGCAAATCATTTTGAAATTGAAATCAAAGTTTCTTTAATATAATAAGAAATAATAATAGAAGTTTAAACTTAGTTTGGGGCTAGCTCAGTCAGTGTGATTTGTGCTAAACTATTTATGTATTTATTAGTTATTTAAATATAACTAACGGGCAAGTGAGAATTAAAAAATGAATAATTGTTTTTTTATGTTTTTAATGTATATATTGTTTAGTATATTAAGGTAAAATATTTTTGAAGTGGACAACAAAGGTTAAATTATTTGGTGAAATATTTCGGAATGACCAAAGAGATAGCTTTTTATGAAGAGGTTTAATGTATAAGCTGTTGTGAATTCAGTAACCATAGTATTAATACGTATTATATTGTTATGTGTATGATACGTGTATGACATTACAGTAGTCAGAAGTATTTTAATCCATGTGATAGTAGGTTAGAATTTTAGTATTCGTTTCATACTTTTCCACCCTTTTTGTTCTACCATTCGTACGTGTTAAATATTTATGTATTTTAGTATGCAATAAAATAGTTAATATATAAGCTCATATTGGAAATAGAAAGGGATATAAATTATATATTAATTTTGGCACTGCCATATACCATAAGTGTACTATAAAATAGGATTGGCTTACGTATAGTGTTATATAGTTTCAAAATTCATAGTATATCTGTCTCATATCACGAATTTGCTACTTTTCTTGTCAAACAAGAACTTCATATCCCAGTTTCATACCATATCGTTTATTTTTGCTATTTTTCTATTTCTACTACTATTTAGTTGTGTTGGTGATATTGAGAAAATTAAATTATGTGAATAAGCTTATAAATTACACTAAACTAGATTTAGTACATCCAAAAAAATATTTTACACTAATCATTGTTGTTAATTTGTTTATGACAAAATATTAGATAGTTTTTTCAAAACAGGGTTTTGCAAACCTATCTTATAGGTATTTTGTCATAAACAAATTAACAACAATGATTAGTGTAAAATATTTTTTTGTTACAAATAAATTATTAACTGAGAATAAAAATAAAACGTTAAACAAAATAGAACGTTAAAAATCCTTTGTATAGAGGGTAAAGTCCAAGTCCTCTCGTGCATGTTGTAGAAGGCGACTTAGGAAATACAAGCTGAACAAACCTTAGAGACATTAACATCAATGAGACCTCTCCAATCCATCTGGCAAGCGTGGAGAGTGTAGGCCAAGTCCTCTGGCTGCTCTGGCCAAGTATGGCTCTGGTAGTACAGAGAGGGTCGTGCTCCTGCAGTAGAGACAGTAAGACCTGATGATGATGATGATAATGTTAATAGAGTGTAAACGTCAACTGTTTGAAAGAACCTTTAATTTAAGGTAAACTTCGCACGAAAAAGTCAAGGTGGTCGTTTAATTAAATTATCAATTTCATAACTGTTTACACAACAATTTCAGTGAGACAATTAAATTAGAAATTATAATTTGCCAGCGCGATGTTTCGGTTTCCCATTTATTATCTCAATTAACTGGGGATTTTCGACTTACCATGTTTGAATTAAGCAATTTCCTTTTTTCCTTTTTATTTTTTCTTTAAAAATTGCTTTATAATAGTGATTTTGACGTCTTTCTGTTCTAAAATGTATTCAAACAGTCATATCTTGTAATATATTAGGTACGTGAATTGGTCGTTTGAAATGACGATCAAAGGAGATAATATATAAGGTTTAATAAATTTACTGAAACTATTTTACTGATGAATTTAGTCCGTCATACTGAACAACTTTTCCTGAGAAACATATGTCGAAATATGAAAAATCATTTTTGGCTAACTACACAAACTCGGTTCAAGTGATCGGTAAACTTGAATGGGAGGCCAAAAATTACTTTTGATTCGGTGTTGTTTGGGAAAAGTGGTTCAGTGTCATGGACTGAATTAACCCTTAAAATAGGTTCAGCATATTTTGTTAGACCTTTTATTTGATGTTGTACAACATCACATTTAAGTAAATATATATTTATCCGTTAGGCTGACTGGTAGAGAACTTTAGCATTAAATTCACCTTTTGAACCATTGTGGTCATTTGTGGTCAATAAAGATTTAAAAAAATATTACAATACGAAAACGAGAGAATAGTTGAAAACAAAAATCATGTTAATGGACATCGCTCATAACCAATTTTTATTAAATCCTTCAGGTTTCCGTACCCAAAGGTTATAAATGGAACCCTATTACTAAAACTCCGCTGTCAGTCTATCACACTAAACGTGGCCTTCTGTTCCTATGGCACTGGACTCTGCCTGCTTGTTAGACATGACAATAATATATTATTTGTACAAATCTTTATTTACTTTAACTAAATTAATATACATTCAAAATATTTACCTTCAAGGCTTTTTGTTTATAAATATCAATACTATACGAGACTACTATTTAGATTCTCAAAATACCTTCTGCGATATTAATAATAGTTAGTTATGCTCCAAAGCCTTTGTCTTCAGAAACTGTTACAAACAAGGTATGCATGAAACTATCAAAGTTAATTGCAAGATCAAAAGGTTACATGTTCAATGAATGCATACACTGCTTTGTTATTATGAGTATTAAATTAACTTTCAGGCTTTAGGGAACACTACAATGCAAATAGTTCACTAACCGAGCACAACGTGTTGTTAATTTAATTCATCATAGCACGATTCTCTACCAAAACCATACTTGGCCAGAGAAGCCAAAAGATTTAGCCTGCACTCTCCACGCTGGCCAGACCGGAGAGGTCTCATGAGTTTTAAAAGCTTGGAAAAAATCGTACAATGTTGACTACATACACTTGAAAAACAAAAGTTTTGTTTAGCTTGTATTTTCTAAGTCGCCTTCTGCAAAATCCACAGGTAGACTTGGAGTGGTCCTATTCTACTCTGCGGAAACCACAACTAAAACTAAAAATTTAAAAAGACTAAATTCAAATAAAACATATATTTACGTGGACATAATGCTAAAAGCATAAACTACTAATTATCAGTGAAACCGTTAGTGTGATTATACCTATAAAAGTAACAAAAACTATATTTTTTAGAAAGGTTGGTTTTTTTTTCGAAAAGAAATAACTAATGAATTATGATAAATTATGGAGATTGGAGATATTATTTATATGGCAGCTACAAGAAAAATCTTTTTGACAGCCGCTACAGAGCTCAATCTGTACTTTGTAAAGAGTTTTATAAAAAAAAATAAATGTAATATGAAAAAACATACATATTTTTATATTTCTCAATATCAACCAACAATTGTTTCCACAGAACAAATCATTTACGTAGAACAAAGTTGTAAATATTGTTAATACTGCACTAGTGACATAAATATAAGTAAGTAAATAAATAGTAGGTGAATATTGCAGAAACCGTGTGGGGAAACTACGCTTGGAAAAAAATAATTTGTCATTTGATTCGATGTTTTTATGAAGATATATTTGGGTTAGTAAAGATACCTTTTGTTTCTGTTTTCCCCTGAATATCTCTACAAAGATTTAAAAACAAAAGTATGTACTCCTGCAGAATTTTGAAATTAAGTTAGTAAATTCAATTTAAAATTTTCACTTATAAATCTAACCTTTGGAATCAGTAACTATTCCAATACTATTTTCGCAATTCAAAGACTCGATGAATTCAAAAGAAAAAAGACAGCGCTTTTAAATCAGTAGCATTTTACTTTGTAGCTGATTTAAAAAGTGCATATTTATTTATTAAAACTACTTTAATTGCCATCTATAACTTATTGAACTAAAGTCGTCACGTCCAACGTTGATTTTGTTATGGTGCAAAATTTACAAATACATTAAAATATTGCATCTGCCTATACTTCTTTTTCTTTAAGTGGAATGGGAACTGTTGTAAGCGATGATGATATTTGGGAGGAAACAGAACTGAGGCAAACGTTATAAACCCCTTCTTTTGATGTAGTTTCTGTCCATATACATAAATATTGTGGTTGTGTGTGGATATTATTGTTAAACCACAGATTCGGTTTAATGCCTCTTAAGTGTCTCTAGAGATGTAATTTCTTAGATACAATTTCATTGGCGAAAATGTAAAGGTGGTGTTTTAAAAATGTAAAGAAAAATGACGTATTAAATTTCGTGTGAAAATTCCATATATGATTTCTCATTTGTTTTCAAATGTTGTACCTACTAGATTATTTAAAGATAAACTTTTGTATAATTTAAATATCAATTATATCTACTGTATCTTTACCGACTAATAAACCGTCGGTACATACTTACAGGAACGATTCAACTCCCCTTTATGTACTACAGAAATTATGACATTCAATACTCCGTCGCGTAACAGTGTCGCGAAATGTCGCGCGATCGTCTGTTACAGTTTGCGACTGCTGGTGACAGTTCGCGTCAGCGATCATCGCCGACCGTCGCCGACCAGGGTCGTAAGCTGTCGCTGGAAAACTGTCGCTATCGCTGGATAACTGTCGCTGTCGCTGGAAAACTGTCGCTCGTCTCTCTGATACTTAGTCGTCCCTTTAACTATGTACTGACTGTTCATTTACAAAGCAATTTACCCTACAAACCCGCGTCCTAGGACCTTTCAAAGTACCCTAAAACTAATCCAAACACATGGTTCTAAAATAGCCACCTTTACATTTTCACTTTACTAACTTAGCTAGTGCCATTTAATTGCGACCTAGTTTGACTTGTGGCACTCTACTAGTGATGTGGGGAATATCACTCAAACGGATCGAACGGCAACTCGATCGTTGACTAAACTAACAGGAGGGAAAACTAACCATTATCGGACAAAGTTTATGCTACTTATCAGAATCTAATTTTTATTCGAAAATTAAACGCATTCTTGAGCTAAATTTAAATTGTGTGGCCAATATTACTTATCTATTCAACTTTTAGTTCTTTTCACGAAATCCTAAAATTTATCAAAAATATTTTAATGAACCAGCCAAAAAATAAAAAAATTATCATTAAAGTTTTTTTCCTCGTAATTAGATTTTTCGTTTTTAATTATGTTATCTGATAGCTTTCATAATTTACTTCTCAATTAGGTACTGAGGAATTTGTGTCGATAAAAAATATTACTAAAGATAATTATGAATTTACTTATCACCCGACATCGATACATTGGTTCGTTTGAGTAATATTATCACCACATCTCTGTTTCTGGCCTAACCTGTTAATATAAGGATGATCTTCTTATAAACTTGTCTTCAATTTACTAAAACAACGCTTCACGACACAAAGATTTCAAAAGTTATTCAGTAGGTATTTTTTTACACTGCAAAATGCATTTTAATTTAATATAGGTGTACCTATGTAATTTATTTCCCGTAACATAACGATTATACTAAAATAAATTTTTGGTCGGCCGCGCTGACTAATTTCAATGTTGATATAAGCTTTTTCATAACGAGTGATAGATGCGAATCACTTTGTTGCTCATAGTATCAAGCAAGTATTACTAAACTTTGTTACTGACATCTGTCAGTGATTGTATCTACAATGCGCGTAATGAAAGTCTTTTCATTATATGCTTTCCAAATTGGTGTAGAAACTATTTATATTGATTAGAACCTGACAAATTTTTCTACATACTGTGGGCATAGACGTAGAATAGTTAAAATAAAAAAGCAATCAACATTAAACTTTCTACTTACCTACTGTATAACTTTTGATGCCTTTTTGGTGTCAGACAGTAACCTGATATATAGATATAATAAATTGACTAAAAACTATAAATACGTTAATACTTGATTCTGTAATGGTTATAGAAATCAACATGATTCTTTTAACATTGCGTATTTTATGACGACGAGTTATATCCAATTTTTATTAAAAAGATTTGCCAAGAAATATATTTTTTTTCTCCAGAATTAAACATTTAATTTATCAAACACTATAAGAAAATAATTGTACTGACCCCACTTATAATGGGATAAGAGAAGGAAGGAAAAGAAGACTGCAATATAATTTGTTTCTTATAATATTATAAAAAGTTCTAAAGGTCAGTATATTTATCTTTTTATTAAAAATCGGATACAACTTGGGCGGATACGATGTAAATATTATATTTATGTTATTGCTAAGAAGCTTTCGAAGTACAAAGTATTTTGTGAGAGTGTTAAGAGGTCACTAGGGACGAGTTCCCTCTTTCATGTTATAGCCGAAATATATCACAAGAAGTATCGCTCCTGATAAACTTTAGTAAATGTGTTTCGACTAATTTCTTTCGAGTTCACGTTTTATAAAAAGAGTTATGACACACATTATCACGTTTCTTTGCCCTCCTAATGTGGTGCTACCGCCGGTAAAAAAGTACTCTCATATCTAAAAATTGCCTTTAAAAATCCATTAATGTATATAAAATCAACATCTGACTGCCAACAGATGTTGATTTTATATACATTGCTGGTTTTTAAATGATATAATTTTGATGGATCTTTGAAAACAGACAATGAATATAAAAAAATACTGCTGGCTGTGTGCAGGTTTATATAGAGCCAACAATTAAAACTCTAAACGCTACATTTTTGATTAATTTTGTTATGAATAGTCAGCAGAAATAAAGTCAGTCAGTTTGGAAAAAAATATCATTGCTTTTTCTTTTTTATTCAATTAAAGTTTCATGTAACGTAGGGATACTTGTAATTTTTATTACCAAAATACGCTATCAGTATGCTATTTTCTATTCCTTCACGAGAGAATCCATCATCATCTGTTCATAATGGGTTTTTGGCAAAGCTACAACT
Organism: Acrobasis consociella; assembly: GCA_963555685.1. Classification (NCBI taxonomy): domain Eukaryota; kingdom Metazoa; phylum Arthropoda; class Insecta; order Lepidoptera; family Pyralidae; genus Acrobasis; species Acrobasis consociella. The sequence continues at coordinate 9,460,126 of OY743127.1, forward strand.
ATCGATCGATGCAATATCTGATAGGTATCGGTGAAATATAGAAACGTACGTCAATTGTGAACTTGAAACTGTTGGGAAAACAAACGTTATGATTTACGATCGATGTTGCTGTCAGTTTGCTGTTCATATTCTAGGTACTTTTCTATTTTTAGTAAAGGTTATAAGGTTATTTTTCCTATTGCTACTTATTACCATAGAAAAGCAACAAAATGGCTACAAAATGTCTAAAGTTACCGTGGATAATGGATATCGCTTACTTAAAAGGAGAGCACGACGAGCAGAAAATTTTAATATCCTTTTTAGATATTTTATTTAATAAAGAAGAAGGAAAACGAATTCATTTTTACGCTGTCAGTAATTCACAGCAGGAGAACATTATTATAATTTTTAAGGCTACTTACAATATATATACGAAAATAACATATTTATTAAGTTGCTACGGATGAAAGAAAATCAACTTAATACATAATTCTCTTTGTGTTCTCTTAATTCTATAACTCTATTCATGATTTTTTGTAAAGAAAAATGTTACAAAATAGAGTTTTAAAAAAACTAAAATATTTAAAGTAGTAGTAGATTAACAATTTCAACCTTATGTCATATATAAATAAGCCCTGTTTGAGGGGCAGCTTTACTTTATACCTAAACTGCGGAGTGCAACTGATAATATACCTCTAGGTTTTAAAGCGTTTATTTTGAATACTGTTTACTTGGATTCGATTTAGCTTCTGCGATCATTTAAAAATAATATTTAGTACTTGCATACACATGGGGGACCCCTCTGTCCTTAGTGACCTCTCGACGTCTTCTATTACGTTTAACTAATTCTAATCATTGTGGTGCACCCAAAACTGTTAACTTATAAATTTATAGACAGTACGACGCATAATGTCAAGGCTCCCAGTTTGACGAGGCAAAACCATCGCTATAAAATTTCTTAATGCATAATAAAATAAAAGACCTGTTTATTTGTTAAGTTGTAAAGACATTCGAAGCACACTCGTAAGTGCATATACAGACGAGCGATAGCGACCTAGCGACAGATCGCGACAGCTCGCGGCAGCAGTGACACTTGGCGACAGTCGCCCACCGTCGCGCGATACAGGTCGCCGACCGTCCGTCGCCGACCTGCCTGCTTGTCGCTCGTCTTTAAGAACTCTTAGGTATACGGAGGGCACACAGACCTGTAGTTTTTATGAATATTGAAACTTCATAATCAACATGTTTCTTCTGGACAATGTTGAAAATAAACAAAGCGCTGGTGTCTCTTGTCGAATTGGGTGCCGTGACCCGATCAAGTAATGTCAAAATCTATTTTACTCTTGTGAGATGTGTAGAACAAAACTTACCTTTCCGCATTGTATTTTCTTATGTAGGGTCGTTAAGCGACAAAATAAAATTAGATTTCGATATGATTGGTTTTATTGTTACTTAATTACCCTTTTACCCTAAAATATTCAGTTACAGACGATGAGCAATCAAGCAATCAACCTACCTTAGGGCTAAAATAGTTGAAAGACAATTTTCCAGCGACAGCTCGCGACCCTGGTCGGCTACAATCAGTGACTTATAGCTAACGACATACGCCGACTGTCGGACATAACGCTCAAAATTCAAATCAAACGTTTTTGCGTAAGTACCTACTCACTCGTCTTGAAAATTCTTTTGATCTGATTCACGGCTCATTTATTTCAATGTTTTCTGGGAAACCCTGATGAATACTAATAATAAAGAAATTATATTACATAGTAACTTTATTAAGCATCGGGCGCAATTCACTTGATTGAGTTTTAATTTCATCACGTATTTCATGAAAATCACTAAAAATATTCTAACTCTAAGCGAAAATAAACTGATTTTCTTGAAAAACCTGGACGTGGATAAATGTTATCTATTTTGCAATGAACGCTGGAAAATTTTGTACATTTTTTACCGCTTGTCTTGCATGGCGCAAGGTTTTACCTTGAATTCTCCCCGAACATCTATCTTAGTCGAAGGATAAGGTTATTGTCATAAGCGCTAGCGATGACATTTCTTACCAGGCAAGTCAAAAAGGAAATGTTATCGCTATTCGAGCAAATTTCCCAAGTCTTTTTTCACAATCCGGCATTTGTATGTATGTGGGAATGTTTGTTTGACGATAACTCGAGTATTTTTCATCAGGGCAGCATGAAGTTTGGTCAAAGACAATAGTGAAGTTTGAACATGAACCAAATTGGATATGATGTTACTAAAATATGGTAATCGCAACTTCACAGTTCGTGGTGGACTACCAATTTATTAAGTATATTGCATTAGGGTATCCTATAGAAAGATTTTAGAGTGCCAACTATTGTTTGAAATAATTTCACTTTCACGGAGTTTGAGAATTGGGTATGTATGTACTTATATTAATCAAGTCAAAAAGTAGTGAAAAATTCGTGAAAAAAGATTTTTAGTGTTCTTCTTATCGTGTGTGTTAGTGACTAACACTGTTGTCAGAGTTTTTAAACCGCCTTAAAGGCCTCTGACATGGTTTTAGATACAGACTAATGCCAAAGACAGTGACCGGGACCGACGGCTTAACGTGCCCTCCGAAGGACGGATCATCTTACTTATCAGATAATCAGGTGATCAGCCTATGATGTCCTAACCAAACTAGGACAACAATACGAAGTCGTTGCCCCCGCCAGTAATCGAACCCGCGACCTCCGTGTATGAGCCCAACGCTCTAATCACTACACCACGGAGGCAGTTTTTTAGTAGTAGTAGTTAAGATTTGTTTAGTTTTTAGTTTCTAAACAAGTACAGTGGAAGTCATTTTTTCTCTACCAACCCATCGTATAAGATGTGTCGGGAGTGTCCTTACGTAAAACAGGACACTACTAATAGATCACGCCAACCCGCTACAGTATAACTCCTGTAGCCTCACCCTCCTGTCCCGATGCCAAATTGCGTGTCAACTAATGATTTTAAACCACGCTTTCATCGCCCCAGTTTTGTCGGTTGTCACTGCATGACATTGACCTTTACGGGCTTTCATTAAAAGAAACCGTTTATAATTTAACAATACCAGCCCCCATAGGCACCGTTTGGTGTGGAGCCGTGTGGTGTCCGGCAGAGAAGAATAGGGCCACTCCAAGTCCTCCCGTAGATGTCGTAGAAGGCGACATAGGAAATACAAGCTAAACAAAGCTTATAAACATCAATGAGACCTCTCCAACCCGCCTGGCCAGCAAGGAGAGTCTAGACCAAGTCCTCAAGCTGCTCAGACTATGTATGGCTCTAGTAGTACAGAGAGGGTCGTGCTCCTGCAGTGGAGACAAAAAGACCTGATGATGATGACGATGATAAGCACCGTTGATACGCGATATCTCGCGATGGAATAGCGCCATCTCGCTCGTTAGTATAACGTAGAGCGAGATATTAATAGATGATAGCGCTCGAGAAACGTTGTCGTCGGTGCAATACTAGAGAAGCAGGTTTCCGATAAGTACGGAATCCTAAAAACAGGTACGCTTAACTTTTAAGCTTAAGTCTTGGAGAAATTAAAATCCAGAAATATAAATAACAAAAACCAAAATGAATCGTCTTTTCTTCCAAATCAGGCGTTCAGCTAAACGAATTATCTATAAGAAAACAGTTTCTTGTAGATAGCGAAGTTTATCTTTCTGTAGTAGTTTCTTTTTATTCATTTTTAGGAATATGTTTTAGTAGTACTGACTCTATGTGACCTTTAGACCTCGCAAATTACCCCCAACTCTTTAAAGTTTATCGGATAGAAAAACAAAAAAGGTTTTTATGACATTTTTGATAAATTTTCGAAATGGCTGATATAATTCTTTTTTTTAATTTCCAAGCCCCATTGGTTCGAAATTTTCAAATATTTCATAATACTGAACAGACAAAAATATTATATATAAATATAGAACTTGCTCAAAAAATTTCACGAATATCGGTTTAGAAATGCGTCCTGCAAGCGAGAACAGACAGACTGACAGGCAGACTGACAGACAGATAGATGGACTAAAGCATTTTTTGCCAATCGCGAGACTGACACTCTTTGCTCGCTCGATATAATACGGATGAGAATTAAAAATTTTTGGCTCTTTAGATATATTATTAAAAGGTATTCTATACTTTTTTTTTTCTTTTATTTGATTAGTAAAATAATGACGAAGATACAGCGCATTTAAATTTCGCGGGACGTCACTATTAGCTAAGATTTTTAACCGAACGCCACGTAACTTCGAAGCGCTATATCTTTGTGAATATTTTCTATTTTGCTGAACGAAAAAATATGGGTCCTATATTTTTGAATAATCTAATTGACGGATTAAACAAAATAATATATTTTTACCCATTCCACATAACGTATTATTAAGACTCAACTTGTTATTAAAATTTGACTTGTGAATAAAAAGTAACCCAATATAATTATACCCTGAGCTCGAGCCTAAAAATACAAAATACCAAATTGTAACTTGTTCGTTTTTCACGACCAATTTACCAACAACGCGAATAATGCGAATGCGTTACATTTTCATAACGACTGGCAGCGAGATTAGAATTACAAATGGTATGACGTCACAGGCTGTATAGAGAATTTAATTTGCGCAGTATTTGTTTTAATTATAAGCGGTCGCGAAGGAATATTCTGCGTTGTTACGTATGATTATTAGGAGTTCTAATTAAGGGTACTGTAACATTCTTCGTCTATCTATAATTTTCCTAGCCCTCTCTATTCCATCTACCCTAAAGAAAATCTAAAGTTTCCGTTTAAATCAAACGCAATCATCCGTATGGCCAGAAAATGTGATCGTCTATTATTATTTAAAGGACCCGTTGTGTAACACAAATAACTAACGTAAAATAAAACATTCAAAATATTTACGTCAGAAAGAAAAGTAAGTAAGTTAAGTTAAATAAAGAAAATTATCACTTAGCTTTGGATCTGATCGAAGACCACAGTGAAGTAGGACCCGTTAGTATGACACCGCGAAGTTCCGCGACAACGCTCTGTCGTCGACGTCGATCCATCACGTAACTCCGAACGCTCGCGCCTCCGACGTTTCGATATCCCGCCGATCTCGCTCGCGCATGAAAACAGTTTTTCCGCAGAGTTTACATTTGTACAGGACATATCCGAATGTATTAAATATAAAATAACATACAATATAACATAATATAAAATATGAAATATGAGCTTTAAATAAGACAAACAACCAATTAATCTCCGGAGCTCTGGTTTGTAGAAGGCTGTATAGGAGGCGGACTATAAAAGTCTAGAATTCCTATAAAAAGGGGTTAGATACGGGTCTCCCAACACACCTTATAACCCGTCCACGCATTAGTCAGTTCCAAGGCAGAATTGGAGGGTACGATGGTCACGAGTACCTGACTAAGCGTCCTGCGACCAGACTAGTCGACCTTGTGACCTAGAGACTAGACCCTAGAAACTATCATCCTATCCTATTCGTCTGCAGACGTTTTATTTCCTATCTTTAGGGGCGGTTGATTTCCCTACTACTTTACCTACGTAATTATTTACAAATTATATCCTCCAAAATACAGTCAACTTTAATTTGCCCTAAAGCCAGCTTTCAGTGTGTGGCATTGTACCCACGTCGCGGCTACTGCCGATCTAATGTCAATAGTATTATGCAGAATCTAAACTGTAAATGATTACAGCTATCATTCCCTTAAGATGTTTTGTTCCCAAACTTTCGCGCGATTGATTTCCTAGGTCATCTAACTAAGTACTAATGTAATTATTCGCAGGTTACCATTCTTCAGAATACAGTCGACTTTAATTTTCCCTAAAGCCAGCTTTCTGTGTGTGGCATTGTACCCACGTCGCGTCGCGGCTACTGCCGATCTAATATCAATTGTATCGTAAAGAATTTAAACTGTTAATAATTACAGCTATCCCCATAATAAAACTATAAAACTTCGACATTTATCCCTAGGTCTGCGGTTATTACAGACAGCTTTCAATCGCCCCTATGAATTAGTGTCGGTAAAATTCATTTGTATGTCCTAGGCGTCAAACACATTACGTCCAGAATATTAAAATAAAATATTAACTAAGTTGAGTTGAGATGATGAGATATAAAGTACGTCCCTATCAAATTCCTAAATTATATTATCTCAGCGCTATAAATCAGACAACAAGAAGCTCACACATACATTTAGATTCTGGTGACAAAGCTAGATTAACAAAGGTGAATACATTTCTGCGACATTAATACCTCTGCGAGACGGAGCCTCGACTTTACGACCTCACCTTACCTGCAGTAGGTAAATAATAAATACAGACATGCAATTACAAATAAAATATATAAGTTAAATAAAGTTTATACAACCTGATGTCCTTAATTTTTTTTGCGTCGCGTTTGCACTTTATTGATACGTGGATTTGAATTGACGCGGAGATCACTAGAATTTTTATTTATCATTTGTTTAAAACATAACTCACGAGCTGACAACATTAAAATTAGGCAACAACGAATTTAATTAAGTATCTAACAAAAATACGAATTGTGACCCGTACGATTATAATTTTCTACCCCAGAGATATCTCAGTTTTTTTTCCGAAAAAGCCGTACGACCTTGCGCGCGCGCATCTAAAACCTCTCTCTCGAGTCTTCTCCCCGAAAAACCTCCCCTACTATCTCAACCCCGCTAAAGCCACGCCTTTAAATCATAATCTCCACCCAGGAACCACGGAGAATTATTGTGTACTTGTCACACTAGTGGTTAAATGTATATTATGTCTCTCTCTCTCTAATTTAGCCAAATTCTGACACGACAAATATATGTCTTATTTACTAAAATAAACTTATATCTATAGTATTATTACGTTTATAACTATATATTTAGACTGTAGACAACAAGGTTGGTTACAGTACCTGAATTCTTAGGCGTCTTGTGCTGCCCCGAAAAACGGCTTCTTTTGGCTATGTATCGAGTCTTACATTCGTCTCATCAATTTTACCATCACACCTCTCCAAGTTGACCAAATTAGTTGTTAGTTAGTTGTAGCAAGTTGATAAAAGCAAATACAAAAAAAGAGATGTTCTGCTTAGTCCTTTTATCGTCTTTTGCGACGTCTACAAAACTGGACTTATAAACCAACCCGTATAGAACTACTACAGTTACTAGCTACTGCCTTCATAAATGTGTTCAAAGTTCAGAAATGTTCGACGTAGTTTGCTACATGGCTGTTCTTAGGGAAGTCATTGACGGGAGTTTCATTATTACTTTGTAAGTATATCTTATACAATGCCGATACAATAGATAAGAATCACTTCACAAATAGCGAAGATATCGCGTGAAATACATACAAAAAGAAATTAAAAACCATACGGGTCGAATTGATAAACTCCTCCTTTTTTGAAGTTGGTTAAAAATAAATATATATTATATAGAATAAGACCACTCTTCGTGTGGATGTTAAAAGAGGCGACTAAACGAGAAAGCACAAACAGTTCAAATTATTATTAACAGCACAGATTTAATATAAGTATTACATCTTCTTCTTCTTCTCGTGTGTGTTAGTGACTAACACTAGTGTCAGAGTTTTTAAACCGCCTTAAAGGCCTCTGACATGGTTTTAGGTAACGACCAATGTCAAAGACAGTGACCGAGACCGACGGCTTAACGTGCCCTCCGAAGCACGGATCATTTTACTTATCGGACAATCAGGTGATCAGCCTACAATGTCCTAACCAAACTAGGACAACAACACAAAGTCGTTGCCCCCGCCGGGAATCGAACCCGCGACCTCCGGGTATGAGCCGAACGCTCTGACCACTACACCACGGAGGCAGTTTACATAAAGAACGGAATCTCCTAGGTTCCCGGACAATATGCGTCCCCGTTCCCCGTTCCCGCACCTCTCCCCCGTTCTCGCCGTGAATAGTGTGTTGAGCGGCTGACGGAACGGAGATGCATATAAATTTTGTGGCAAAAGTAACCTATACAAAAACGTTATTTTACTTAGTAAAGTAACTTTCGTATTGAGAGAAAATTTCTACAAATTGATGACCACGGTAAACGTTTAAAAGTTTTTCAGCCAGACTGTTTAGCGGTGCCTACATAACTTTCGGAGCAATTTCAGGCCATGATACGTCAAATTTACCAGATGGATAAAAACTCACGTAGACGAACACTTTCCTAAATTAATTTTTAAAGTACACAACATCGACTTTCTTGACGGCACTCCACACTTCCTCCAATATTCATAGGCTAAGTGGAAACATAATTTTGGTAGATTGCCCCAACAACACGAGGTGCAAACGGTTATGTGCACACGTGGTAGGTACTTTATAATTGGGACAAAAATACAGCTGTTGTTTCAGCATTGTTTCAAATTTTCTTACAGTAATAAAGCTCTTGTTTGCTGCTGTTTAAAAAAAAACAAATGACAAATGATGACAAATTTTCATTTGAAAAATAACACAATAAGTATCCTTATCCTTACATTATAAATGCGAAAGTGAGTTTGTATATTTGTTTGTTTGATTTTACCACTTCACGCTTCAACCACTGAACCTATTTAGATGAAATTTGATATGGATATAGTGTGATACCCAGGGACGGACATAAGATAGTTTGTATCCCGAAATGCCCACGGGCACAGCTAGTAAAGTAATAATTTGGTAAACATCTCATTTCGCGAAAATATTAAGGTTCGCGTATGAGATTTGATACGATGTTTGTCAATATAATTTATTGCAAGTACTTTTTAGGGTTCCGTAGCCAAATGGCAAAAACGGAACCTTTATGGATTCGTCATGTCTATCTGTCTGTCTGTCTGTTTGTCTGTCTGTCTGTCTGACTGTCTGTCTGCCTGTCTGTCCGGCCGTATGTCACAGCTACTTTTTTCCGAAGCCATAAGACCTATACTGTTGAAACTTGGGAAGTAGATGTGAACCGCATTAAGATTTTGACACAAAAATAGAAAAAAAACAATAAATTTTGAGGGTTCCCCATACTTCGAACTGAAACTAAAAAAAAATATTTTTCATCAAACCCTTACTTATCTATGGATAGGTCTTTAAAAATGATATTGAGGTTTCTAATATATTTTTTTTCTAAATCGAATACTTTGCGCGAAAGACACTTCCAAAATGGAAAAAAGTGTGTCCCCCCCCCGTAACTTCTAAAATAAGAGAATGATAAAACTAAAAAAAATATATGATGTTCATTACATCATCATAAAAAAACATACTACAAGACTTTTATATTATGTTATTTGCTACTACGGAACTTGGCCGCTTATTTATTAAGTCATTTGAAGTTTTTGCAAACTATTGCTGGTCGGCGCCCACCCACTACTGTTATTCCCAGCATACCTGCCTCCGTGGTGTAGTGGTTAGAGCGTTTGGCTCATACCCGGAGGTCGCGGGTTCGATTCCCGGCGGGGGCAACGACTTTGTGTTGTTGTCCTAGTTTGGTTAGGACATTTAGGCTGATCACCTGACTGTCTGATAAGTAAGATGATCAGTGCTTCGGAGAGAACGTTAAGCCGTCGGTCCCGGCCACTGTCTTTGACATTGGTCGTTACCTAACACCATGTCAGAGGCCTTTAAGGCGGTTTAAAAACTCTGACACTAGTGTTAGTCACTAACACACACGATAAGAAGAAGAAGAAAAAGCATACCTGCCACCAACAGCCCGTGTGCACCCGCCGCCAACTGCCTTCTCCTTGGTCTGAAGTCCCTGTCAAATAAAAATAAATGAATATAAAGGGACAAATTACACTGATTGAGCTAGCCCCAAAGTAAGTTCGAGACTTGTGTTATGGAATATTAACTCAAATAGAGTCGGTAATCCGGTAATATAGATTTTATTCGTGTATATAGGTAGATAGAAGACAAGTTAGAAATAGTGGCAAACTCTCTTTATGGCTCTAGGAATAGAAGCAATTAAAGAAATTCCTGTTTTTCCAAACTAACTTGGAAGGCAAAAATCCTTACTTCTTTATGTGCGAAAGTAACTTTGTCTATCTGTATGTCTGTTACCTCTTCACGTTCAACCACTGAACTGATACCTAGTTTATATAGTTTGAGACCCGGGGAAGAACATAGGATAAATTTTATCTCAAAATAATTCATCTAGAGACTGAAAAGGGTAGTGAAACTCTGTATGGGGGGGGAATTCTATTTTGCCATACAAAAGTAGACTTTATTACAAATTATCAAATGATGTCAGACGAAGTCGTGAGTAAAAGCTAATCCTACTAATATTATAAATGCGATGTGAGTTTGTATATTTGTTTGTTTGTTACCACTTCACGCTTGAACCACTAAACCTATTTATATGAAATTTGATATGGATATAGTTTGATACCCAGGGAAGAACATAGGATAGTTTTTATGCCTAAATTCCCACTGGGAGCAAAGCATACGAGCACAGCTAGTATCAAATAAAAATAAAACTACGCTGTAGACGGTAAAATTAATATAACCGTTCCAAAACCATCAATTCTGCTAAAAACTTATGCATATAAATAGAGTTTTTAAATTGATGGCCCGGCTTCTTAAAACGGAAATTCGTTTATGCAAGGGTTAAAGAAATACGGTGAATAATATTGATATTGTGGCTTTTACAAATGACTTGAAATATGAAATCGAGTTTTATTAACCGACTTTAAAATTGAGAATGTTATAATTTCGAATATTTTTATGTATGTTTCTTGAATATTGAAAGACGCCTGGACCAATTTGAAAAATTCTGTTTTGTTTGAAAGGATTTACTTGTCAATAAGTACCACACTTTTTCTATTAAAATCAGTTATGAAGTAAGATGGTGAAGTCAGTTTTTAGTTTAACCCGTCAACGACCGGAATCGCAGACACAATAGATTTCTATTGTTAACGGGTTCACATGTGAACCGTCGGGGTTTGATAGATTAAACAAACTACATATTAGACGTATAAAAACATAACTCTTTATTGTACACCAATTTTTTTTACATTAAATGTAGACAATAGGCTTAAAGCATAAATGGACTAAAAGCGTAGGACACACACCTACAAGGTAGTCTGATGACTTGAATAAGATTGCTTTAAGACGTTGGTTGCAAGCCGCTCTAGATAAGTAATTTTGGAAATCCTTGGGTGAGGCCTATGTCCAGCAGTAGACGTTATGCTGCTGAAATGATGATGATGATGAGCACAATGGGCGGTATCTTTTCTAGGCAACCATATTATTGTAGGACCAATAATAGAAAGATCACTTTTTTACATATCTCTTTACCCGTAACTGCATATAATATCTTATCTATCATCTTGTCATCCAGATACAAAGCACAGGCATAGTAGTGTTGCCGAAAAATCTAGTTTTAAAATCGATTGTTTAAATCTAAAATGCCAAACTATCTATAGCCATATCAATACAATTATGTAGGGTTTTCAAATTAAAGAATTATGTGCATTTGGCTGCATGAGAAGTGATGTCTTTGCCAAAGGTACAAATAGAACGGTCATCTCAAATGTCAATGTCATGTCTTGTCATTCTGAATACACTTCCTTCTTGTCTGCAGCGGCCAGTAATTTTCATACTACTTACTTTATTTCCGAGCATGTTTGAAAAAATAGTAGATTGTTGCACTGAGCAGAAAGTAAGTTATTATTACACGAGTGCAATAATAACTACTTAATGCAAGGTGCATAATCTGCTTTTCTTGTAACTACTTCAAGAAAATTAGGTGAAAAATTAAACTGAAGAAAAATAACAATAGTTTAGTCATTAAAATTCAAAGACATTATTGTACAGTCTCGCTTGATAGGCTCAAACCAGCTTACACTACCGCTAATTGTGAATCCCATGGTATAATAAAACAAGGTATTCTCTTCCCAAAATGGAACTTGACTACGTCACGAAAGTGTTGCCACTGATTGTTCTTTTCAGTAAATTTAAGGACTTTCTCAATTAGTTCATGAATATTAAATAAAATATTAAGTAACTTAGCTATTTAGTATCTCGCGATTCTCGCGTGATTTATCAATTCAATATTTTATAAATTGATATAATGGAGTATTAATTCGAAATTGGTATATAAAGTTCAAAAATGCATTACGCTCGGGTAATTCAATTTCACACAGTGGCAACACATTAAGCTAATGACGTAGGCTAGTTCCACCTACGTCATCAGCTGTCACGGGAAGAGAATACCTTGTTTTATTATACCATGGTGAATCCGACGCCTCCGACATTAAAGGCGAACGCTAAAACTCGCGCGGGCACGCGGCGGGTTCAGTCTATCTCTGTCACAAACGCAACGTGCGACAGAGACAGGTGATCCGCGACGGATTCTGCTATCTCTTTCGCATTTAGAGTTTGTGACAGAGATAGACTGAACCCGCTGCGTGCCCGCGCGAGTTTCAGCGTTCGCCCTGAGATAGCCGAGCGGGCCCACACTTCGGCCGCCGTTATCCCATCCGGCTCACCGACTCATCAACAACAATAGCCACATGTAACGCGAGCCGGTCGCTCGGTGAAAAGGACCGTGCGTTTCAACGTATGAGTCACCATTAGCATGTGTGGCGGTTGAGCTTATCTCCCGCTACACCTCACCACAACAACGAGCGACTTCACTAGACTCCACGCATTCACAACCGTCATATCGCAACTCATCAAATATCCTCGGGCACTTATTTTACAACAAGTCGACATCATGGGGCAACCAGCATCCAAAACTACCATAGTAGCCCAAAGCAGCGCTGATGGAGCGCCACAAGCAGACGACCTCCGTGGCGTAATGGTCAACACGCTAGACCGCCAATCCGGAGGTCCTGGGTTCGATCCCCAGCCAGGGCAAGTTGCAAAATGGCCTTTTTCAAATTGTCCTGGGTCTTGGATGTTTATCTATATATATATTTGTTATAAAATATAGTATCGTTGAGTTAGTATCCCATAACACAAGTCTCGAACTTACTTTGGGGCTAGCTCAATCAGTGTAATTTGTCCCTATATCTTTATTATTAAAAAAAAAAAGCACCCAGTGCCGACGACACCGGAAATGCACGCAATATGTCCCTAGCTACAGTGGTGGTGGTGGTGAGCGCCGTCGTTACCACAGGCATACTATACATTCTGTGGAAATATTGGAAGAAGAGGATGAAGAAGACCGTCGACGAGCGCGTCGCCAGGGTACTGGCGCAGCGCATCCAGCTCGCGTCACCGCCTTCTAACACAAAACCTTGAGGGGTGTCAAGGGACACCCGGATGGAACAAATTCCTTTCGATTAATTAGTTGAGAGAGAGACAGACAGAGAAACACGCGCACGCCGCACGGCTTACAACTATAGCAAAAAGTGTCGTTACAACTTTTGGTCTTAATTTTTTCCGTCTAGCCTCCTTTCGCAACGCGCGATAAGGAACTTCGTTCCAAAACATTCGCGGTCTATGTGAACTAGGAGTTATTTCGTCGTAAAATAGTGCAGTGAACATACAAAGTGAAGTGTGCGTAAGGACAGTACCTAATAAACACAGTGGTATCTAAAGCTAAAAACAATTTAGAGACATTATGTTATGCAGTTACAACTTGCACGTTTTAAAAATGTTATTTTGTTTTTCTTTATCAAGCTATTTCTTTTTATTTATACTTTAAAATAGTTTTAATTTTTTGTCTGATTATTTGTTTATATTTTTTTTTGGTATATTTATATACCTCATTTTTTTATGGTGGATGTAGATGTAGGGACATGCATATATTTATGTCGCTATATAAAACAGTGTCAACATGCGCAAAGGCTAGTCTGGCTCGCGCGCTCCAATAAAGCGCTTGTACGTCAATCTGTGTACTTAGTTTCATTTCTATCACGCAACCAACTTACTTACCCTGGATTCTGTACTACCAAATCACATATTAGTACACAATTATTAAAAGTAAAGTTTAAGCTTTTTAGCTTCGGTTTGAATAGCTTCCGGAGTTAGAAAATTCCCGTATCACTTGATGATATCATTCCTATGATAACATTACGTATTTCAGTTACAATCATTGGATAAGCCACTGCTGCATATTTTTACCTTAAAACCGTTTTGAACAGATATCTGTTTAAGAAAAAAGTTCACATGCGTCTTCTCTCTAATTAATTTTAATACCTTACTAATTAAGATCTACACTGGTATCAGGTGTTGTCATGGATCCTTTATGGTATTTGGACATAATAAAATAAGTATGTATTAATAGTATAATTAATATATATATATATATATATATATATATATATATAGTTTATTCTATCATATCTATGTATAAACATTTAAGTATTTGTATTTAATATTTTGTAAAGGTTGTAACTACGAGTGTTTTTATTACTATAGCTATAATTATTTATTTGTACGCCTACCACCAGTTTTTCTCTTTTTATCCCGAAGGTTGACTGGTAGAGAATGCTATTAGCATTAAGACCGCCTTTTGTACCATATTGTTTTGGTAAATAAATAAATAATATTTCAATGAAAATTAGCTTTGTTTACTTCCTCCTTTTTTTTCTTTATGGCCAGTATTTTTTAACCAAGATTTCACGTACACATCATTTTACTCCCAAACTGGGTAACTCCATACTTACGGCCCTCAGGTTGGCAAACTACACGTTGCCACGTGTCAACCATAATTGCGCTTTAAAAAAAACTACAATAGTGCAGTAAAGGATTTCCATAAATTTTTTTCTGCCCTTGAGCAGCAAAGTTCCGCTTTTTGATGGATATGTAGTGCAGTTATGATAGAATTGTAGCGTAGTTGGAAGAAAAATAAATATCCGTATAAGCTACAAAGTGTAGCTTGTACAGAAATATTAATAAGCGTACTTGTTATAACAAAACTGTAGCGAAATAACACAAACTCCCGAAATTGTTAGGTTCTATCCTAACAAAATAATTTGGAGCATGTTCACCAGCGAAAACCATGCAAATCACAGCCTCGTAAATATTAATGTGTGAGTGTGTAGGTAGTGTTTGATGTAAAATATATAGATACGTCATGTGTCACAACCAAGGGCCTGACTGACCCACTTCCCGGTTTCCAATTCAGCTGCAATTTTGCGAACATAATATAGGAGCTGGTAGGTGGCCATAGGAACTCTGTAATCATCATTAGCTCTTTTTAGTCTCCACTGCACGAGCGAGACCCTCTCTGTACTATCAGAGCCATACTTAGCGAGAGCAGCCCGAGGATTTGGCCTACGCTCTCCACGCTGGCCAGACGGGTTGGAGAGGTCTCACTGATATTGATAAGCTTTGTTTAGCTTGTATTTCCTCAGTCACCTTCTACGACATCAACGGGAAGACTTGGAGTGGTCCTATTTTACTCTGCCGGAAACCACACGGTGAACTTTGTAACGAAACTATGCAACCCCAATGAGCTTAAGCTTATTCCATTTGTCTTAATAAGTACTTAGGCCTTACAATAAGAGCAAGTGCAAAAAAAAACAACTTATTTATTCTCCAAAGATAATTCGGCGCCGAAAGAAAGCAGCTGGCACTTTCTAAGTTTAAACGTTACTCTCATATCAGCATGAAAGAATTTTGAAGTAAATTTTCACGTAGCCTATCTATTCGTAAGGAAATATCTCTGTATGCAACAGACGGCTTCATTTATAATTAACATACTGGTCTGGTATTCATGTATTCTGGACATGGGGGCTACTCGATTATTTTTTGGGTAAGAGTAAAGTAGCAGGTATTTTGGGTAAACGAATTAGGTATTTACTGTTAATAAAGATTGACACTGGTAGAGAATGCATTTGCATTAAGATTAACTTTTGTACTATTGTGGTCAATAAAGATTAATCACACTTATATTATAAAGCCAAAGTTTGTGACGGTGTGCGTGTATGTTTGTTACTTTTTCAAGCGTTAATGGCTGGACAAATTTTAATAAAATTTGGTATGCAGGAAGCTGACACTCTGGATTAACACAGGCTTTTTCCGCGGGTAACACCACGGGGAGCAGCTAACATTAAAGTAAATATAAAAATGAAAAATCTCCTTTATAAGTTAGCGTTCCATCACCAACACCAGCCAATGATGGATTGCGTGAAATGGTGCAAGCGGTATTTAATGGCCCCAATGGAACTGACAGCCCATACCTGATTTATATATTGAGGGCTGTGATATGGTAATACATAGATACTTAAATACATATATATCTCTTTATTGTACACCAGAAATATATATAAGTAAGCGTCAAAAGTAGAGTAGGCGGCTGCACACTTTCGTATGGAAATAATGAAATTAATAAAAAAACAGTTATTTTAATTTTATTATACTACATTGATCTAGTAAAGCCGGTGGTTTGATTTATTACGGACATTTATTTCGTTTTGTTTTTTGTGTGTGTAAGTGACCACTACTGCTGTCAGATCTTTTAGGCTGCCTCAGGGCATCTGACATAGCTTGACGGCCTTATGATGACAACCGGACAATGGCTCATACGTGCCTTCCGGAGCACTGAAGAGTTCGAAAAATGTTATGCCACTTGTGGTATCCAAGTGCGGTCAGCCGGCTCAGTACGAATACATACAAATTCAAAGCGCGGTACGCTTTGCTGCTGCTACGTCGAAATGTGTAAACATCCTTCGCTATATTGCTATATGAATTTCTACAATAGCAGCAATATTGTGTTTAATATAAAAACTCAAAGCATATTTACAAAAGGCAATCGAGGTTCTAGGAAAATTAGTTGCATAAAAACAAATTTGTTGGTGCCGACACAGCGGTACTAATAAAACGAACCTCGGGCTATATTAGATCAGTACAGTCTCTCTCTCTCATCTGAGCGTTTTCCCAGTTGCATTCTCAGTTGCAAAGCTGAAAAGCCCGGGGTCCGCTTTCCGACTTTATTTTGCGGTGGCGCCCTATCCCTATACTTGACTCTTTTTTGCCTTTCCATTTTTTGATTTGGAATTATTTTTCGACTGGCCGCCTGCCTGACGTCAACCCTCCTTGGGAATGCTATTGTTGCACGAGCTTTTAGTGCTATGTTTCCTTTAGTCGCCTCTTACGACATCCACAGGAAGAAATGGAGTGGTCCTATTCTTACCCGGAACCACACAGGCAACAGATAGATCAGTACAGTATAATGTTAATAAAATAATAGTCAAAAAACAAAAAAAAACGACATACAAAAAACCATACAAAATGCTCGGGCGGCTGCACACTATCGTACGGAAATGCCGACTTTTTTTAAATTTTGACTGTTATTTTAATTTCATTATACTATAGTGATCTATAGTGTAGCCCATGGTTTGATTTATTACGGGTATGTCCCCTCCACGTTGTTGTAAATACGCGCGTCACTGGCGCGTCGTCGACGCGTAGAAAATACGCCCTGTGCATTCGGTCTGATGGCTCAACGAGTACGAATACATACAAATTCAAAGCGCGAGGCGCCATGCTGCTGCTACGGCGAAATGTGTAAACACCCTCCACCATATTGCTATATGAATTTCCACAATAGCAGCAATCATCATCATACGAGCGTATTCCCGGTTGCATCTCAGCGGTAACTCTTCATAGCCCGGGGTCCGCTACCTAACCGCGGTTATTTGACGAGGTTACTGATTTTTACACAGCGCAACTGCCGTCTGACCTCCGCAACCCAAATGGTAGACCAGAACCAATCCTCAGCAGGCCTGTGTTACTCCCTGTTTAGGTATCTACATTATTACTATGCGCGCGACGACCACTCCGGAGTGGTAAATTCAGTGACATAAATCGTATGTTTAGACAAATAAGAATGAAATTGGCTTGCAATGTTTAGGTATCGGCTTGCAATGCGAAGTGCATATAGATCTTAACGAAAAGGTGCCGAGTTCTGACGCGAGCTAAATTAAACCATATCGCTGACGACCTTGAGTAGATATTTCTTTGAATTCTTTTGCTTATGAAGACTTCTGAACGTAAGTACTAACTAGTACTTATTCTGTGTCCTTGGTTAGGTTTGAGCAAAAGCTAGATGATGTTCTAGACCCCATTTTATACGTGCACAAGCAGTAGCAGCAATATTGTTTTCAATATAAAAACTCAAAGCATATTTACAAAAGGCAACCGAGGTTCTCGGAAACGTAGCTGCAATCAAATTGTTGGTGCTGACACACCGACAGTACCGGGAACAAGATGTTATGGTAAATAGTTAATTGTTGCAAACATGTTTGTTTTCACACAGTTTTTGTTAGCTAAGTAAAAAACCGCCTTTATTAAATCTTATTTTTTACATACATTCTATAACGTCAAGTATTTTTACGATAAAAAATTTATTGGAATTGACATTATATACTATACCCAATAAACATTGACACTACTTTTATATTTATATGTTGACAATAATTTACTAATAATAAATAACTAACAATCTACTGACAACTACAAACAAAAATACTTTTTAATTATATTTTATCATTTAAATTTATAAATTAACTGCATGTCATAAAACTCGCTTGCCGTTCCACTTTTTGGTTGCGATACCCGACAGGGTTCATAGTGTACCTAATTTAAGACAGTGACTTTTAGTAGTTAGAACTGATGTACATTATGAAATGCAATAAAAAAATTGAATTGAATTGAACGTCTATATTCCTATCGGGGCAGACAGAGCACTTTGGGTCTTGCGGCTTTAAGCAGACAGAGCCTAGGGACGCACAAAACTGAAAGGCCACTTTTAGCGTGATGGTGGACGAGAAGGTAGAAAAAGGAAATCAAAATAGTGATGGGTTGCTAGCCGTATTGCCTATTAAAATGAAGCATTTACGTCCGCGCCGAAAGAGAAGCAGCTAGTACATTTAAAGTTTTTTATTTTCTCTCAGACCAGCATGGAAGATATTTTCTTATTTTTTCAGTGGTCTTTTACACGACTGGCTCAAAAACAGGAACGTAACCTTCAGGACATACAGCCGTTTACTTTAAAAAAAGAGAGAGATTAGTTCGAATGTATTTAAATATTTTTTAAAAAGGACAACCTTGTCGGACCTATTGAAATTTTATCAAAATCGGTTGTATATTTTTTTAATTTATTTTATATATAGTTTTAATTTATTATTTGTTGCTAAAGTCGGTTTTCAGTTTGGAAAAATTATTAGAAAGGGCTGTCATGTATAATATTTTTTTTTTCAAACGTAACTTTCGTAAATACGTAGGTAGGTACGTCACGCAGTACGAGTACTTAATATATCTTTTCAACATGTTTACTTTACATGTTAAAACTAACTTGTACTGCGTCACATACGTTCATTATTGTTCATTATTTATGTGGTAGATAAGTTTAAATTTCCATTTACGTACAATGCAGTAATAAGGCCATTATACAAATAGCCATTGTTTCGTGCAAAAGGAAAATCTCACGTTAGTATTTAAATAAACATTGGCGCATCTAGTTTGTTAAGAAGGAACTCGAGTGTAAATAGGAATTAGCGAGCAAGCAAAGAGAGTGTTAGCTGGAACACTGAAATGCTTTGAAGCTTGGGATGAACGTAGACTAAAGAAGAAATAGAGTATACAAATGTCGTTCTGACTTCTACATCTCGAATTCCTGTGTCCGTGTCTTGGCACCAGCGATGGCCTTTATTGAATGAATCAAAGATATAAAATATTAAAATATTACGTTAGTAAATAAATTATTTACTAACGTAATAGCTACCCAACGCCGCGCCATATAAACTATTGAAGGACCAATAAGTTGGCAAAACTGGAGTTGCGGGCTAGCCTTACAGAGATGGCAGTACACACGTCTAGCTAAAAGTGACAAAGAAAGTGTTAAATTTACTTGAAAAATATTTATTGAATTCCTATAAGTCATATTTATTAATTTGAGTACTAATTTATTTAAATAATAAATAAAGATTTTAATGTTTTAATAGCGCATCTAGTGAGAAGGAAAAGAAGTAATTATGTAAGGCGATGGGTAGGCATGACTTAATGTTAGGATGTCCTGGGTTCGAACCCCGGTCAGATCCAGATGGAAAATAATATTTTCCAGCTGACCCGAGTCTGAGATGTTTATCTATATATTTATTATTTATAAAATTAATATAGTATCGTTGAGTTAGTAAACCATAACACAAATCTCGAACTAACTTTGGGGATAGCTCAATCTGTTTGTTTGTTAGTAATCTCTTAATGGTATCAAAAAATATTATAGGAACTATTGAACTTAATTGTATGATTATCCGTATAGTTTTAAGTTTTTAACCTATCGGTGTTGTCTCCCACTTCTTGGCCAAGTCGTCTCCCTTCTTCCACTCGTCTGTCCTCGGTTCATGTACACTTGAAAAAATTACAAATAAATGCTGCTTATTCTACCCGATCTATTTATATATTTTATCATGGACATAAACATAACTTTGCTAAAATACACAGACACGGCTTACCTGCCACTGCCCTCACACACAAGGAATACGCAAATTATGAAACAATGTTTTAGGTCTTTTGGTAAGTAAATATACTTAATATAAGTTATGTTCTCTCTTTTGAAACTTAGATGAATAAGTGTTTTTTGGTATGTGGATTATGAGTATTATGACAATTAACCTTATGTTTAAGTACAAAAAACAACGGCCTGTATTCCTGGTTACGACAGTGGCACAGAATAATAGTATTACATACAGAACGGAAACTCGCATCGTCCCCCGCAATCTGGCGTCCCCGCAACCCCTCCCCCGTTATTGAGCCGTGTAAGCGCCTGTAAAATAAGGCTATTGCTAGTCACACATTGACGTTACGCAAGTTGCTTAATATTATTGAATCATAATGGTAAGAAACTGCGCATGTTATCATTGTTTATCCACGGAAAACAATAAAGAACGAAAATTTTATAGATTTTCGACTGATGAAAACAGGTAAGCAAAGCAACAAATTCTGTGATGGTGACCCTGATTGTTTAACTCATACATTCGACGTGTGCACGGATGTATTGTTTCGTTTGTAGTTGTACTAGGTATATATAATGCTCTGTTTCTATAAAGTGCCATACCTGTGACAGTGGTCTGGGTCATAGAGTGGTACGTGCGAAGAAATGGAAATCGGTGGAAGAGATATATGTCCAGCAGTGGACGCAAAAATGCTGAGAAGAAGAAGAGATTTCAACTTATTCTCTTTTCGCTGGTATAAAAATGCAGCGATATTAATAAACGTTTATTATAGAGAACAATCAAACACAATAACACGTGTGGAATATTACAGTACAATGCAAGTCCGCTGAATTGGAAAACATCGAGTTCACTCTCCGCCCTATGTGACGTAATGCGAGGGTGTGACGTGACGTGAATGTAAAATATTGTATGAGTAGTTATGTCAGAAATTTTTTTTTAAAACTTAACACTGACATCATCTAAATCTGATCACCGATCTGATCTAAATTAAATTTCTATGAACCATTGGACAAGTATGCCCTTTAAAACAAAAAAGTAATTTCTAAATCGGTTCAGGCTTTTCGAATAATCAGTGAACATACATATGAAAATAAAGACACATTGATAACCTCCTTCGTTTTCTTAGACGGTTTGTTTGAAAGGGTATACTTGCGAGGTGGTCCAGTAGAAATGTGTAGTCGGCGGGTGAAGTCGGTTTTTAGTTTTGAACAATTATATGAGCAACATGCTTCTACCAGTACCTACATTGCTGCCCCAAAAGGGCTCTCCCAATACAGGGATTATTTGCTCATCATCAGCTCGCTGGCCCGAAAAGTTATCGACCGCAGCGGATGGCACACCATCCATCAATATCCTCTGTGTAATGACTTTGTGAAGCCATTACACAGAGGATGCTAATGCCCTTCTAAGTCACCTAGGTACGAGTATCCTTATCCTTACTTTTTTACTAATATTATAAATGCGGAAGTGAGTTTGTATATTTATTTGTTTGTTTGTTGCTACTTCACGCTTTAACCACTGAAGCTATTTAGACGAAATTTAATATGATACGGGGAGGAATAGGATATTTTTTATCCCGAAATTCCCACGGGGAGCGAAGCCCACGGGCACAGCTAGTAGGTTATATATCTCTTTAAGTCACCTCTTAAGATTCCGTAGAGGGTAAAAGACGTGAAAGACCGTGGAATTCTTAAGGACGCACTTTCAATACCTTTAAACGCAATCTATCTCTTATTTTCAAACGACATAAAAGATTTCAGCAAAGTTTTGCCATCGAAAAAACTAAGTAAAATCATAGACATCTGCAAGTTTTTTAAAATGGCAGCAACATTTTGGCGAAATCTGACATAATATTATTTTATAATAAAACCTAGATTACGATTGTATGGAAAAGTTAGGACTTTCTAATCCTTGTAGTTTTGAAAATAACGCTTTCCAAAGTCAATTAATTAGAAACCTAAGAACCTGAACATAAGGAAATTTAGGTAACTTGCCTGACGTTTTCATACTTTGTTATATTCTGATTCTGACAAAAATTTTGAGGTGGCATTTGACCAAAAAGTTTCAAAATACTCTTATGGTTTATAAGTCCTCCAGCTTATTTATTTTGTTATCTTATCTTATCTTATCTTGCTGTGGGGTCCATAAATTAGAAGCACGTCGAACCTTTGGGTTATATTGTACTTACCCCCCTTGCCACTTATCACGAGCATCGGGATTTCTGAAGAAGGACTGCATAAGCTTCAGAATATCACCTGGTGCGTAGTGCCTATAGTCCTCTAGCTTTGGATAAGCTGATTCAAAGAGGTCCATACCCTTCTAGCCAATGAGTCGCAGTTGCACAAAACGTGTCTCATTGTCTCCTCTAGTTCCTCACATGCCCGACATTCAGGGCTCTCAACAAGTCTCATTTTGAAGAGATGACTGCGGTTTTGAAAGTGTCCAGTCAGGGCTCCCAGTAGAGTTCTTGTCTGTTATATTGATATAACCGTTTGTGCCACTTGGCAAAGTATTAACCGAGTGTCTCCTTAGAGTTTTGAATTTATTTTGTTAAGTCTAAAAGAGTATTCCCGTTTTGAAAACAATATTTAAAATACTTTCGTTAGGATTAAAACTAGCATCTTTCATATTTGGCATTAGAAACATACTATAATTATGTGCAAGGTTGCAGGAAGGCGCTGGATGCAGGCCGCTTATGATCGATCGTTTTGGAAATCCTTGGGGGAAGCCTATGTCCAGCTGTGGACGTCCTGTGGCTGATATGATGATGATGATGATGATAATTATTTAAGTAATTTTTTTGTGATATAAAAAAAAATAACACAAAAATCAAACTTTAAACTAAATGAAAGCTTTAAATTAGTCTAGGAAAACTTCACTCGATTTGCTTTCTCACTCAGAAATCCAAATATCACAGACTGTATCTAACATCAATCGAAAACGAACAAAAGCCTATTACGAGCCCATCTCCGCAGAAACGAAGCAGAATTGATAGATCATTTTGAGCCGGCATTCGTGAGCATTCGACGCCAGAAGCGGTCTATCAACGCAATGTTATTAGGGCATTTAATATTTATTCCCCCCATTAATAGCCGAGCGCCTTGAAAGGTTTGTCTGTGGTTACGACCTATCACTTCGCGTTCAGACACACGACCCTGAAGCTTGACCAACAAGCAATCAAGCAAGTACGTTTATGAAGGTATGTTTTTTTTTAAATTTATTTATGTATATTGTATAGGTATTTACGTCGCGCCCCTACCTGTGTTGCGAGCTCCAACCTCGAAGTTCTAGACCAGTGTATCTACCTGAGTAAATTGGTCCAAAAAGGAAGTTCCAGCTTCGAAGAGGTCTTTCTTCGAATCCGACTCAGCTGGGCAACATTCGGGAAGCTACGCAGTGTCTTCTCGTCAAAAATACCTCTGTGTTTCAAGACTAAAGTCTGCAACCAATGTGTGTTACCAGTGATGACTTATGGCTCTGAAACGTGGTCCCTTAGTATGGGTCTCATAAGAAGGCTCAAGGTTGTGCAATGCGCTACAGGGAGGGCTATGCTCAAGGATTTGCCTACGTGATCAAATCAGAAACGAGGAAATTCGTAGAACTAAAGTCACTGACGGCCGACGGCCGATGGGGAAAAAAGTTTCTAGAGTGACGACCACGTACTAGCAAGCGAAGCGTAAGACACCCACCCACAAGGTGGTCTGACGACCTGACCAACGTCGCTGGTAGGAGCAGGATGCAAGCTGCTCTAGATCGGTCATTTTGGAAATCCTTGGAAAAGGCCAATGTCCAGCAGTGGACGTTGTGCGGCTGAAATGATGATAGGTGTTAGTTTTGTATTTTACACGCCAATAACCTCTTTCTTCCCTTTTCCTCTCGCGGATCTGCTGGAAAAAAATTCTTTAGTATAATTAGCACCTATGTACTATATATATAAAATATTTTATATAAATAGATAAAATATTGAAACATTTTTTTCCAACATGAGCCAATAGAAAATATTATACGTGGGTCCCATATTTTCCTGAACGTAGATTTGTATTGCGCGTGAATGGCGTGGATCGGCCGGGTATTTAGCAGTGTGTACCGATAGCAACTGAATTAACGGAAGGGTCAGCGCGGCAGACGTTGTCACTGATAAACGACCCGAGACAATGGGCCCTGTCATACCGACGACACCGACCGGTACTTCACAGTATTGTATTTTTGGAGGAACTCGGAAAATTCCGAAGTCAGGTCAAGTGCTAATTAGAATTTGGATCTTCACTTGTTTCAATGAATTTCATCTTTGTTTTTTACATTTCAAAAGTCCGTAAAGCCTATTTACGGAGCGTTGATAAATTTAGGGCTTCTAAACTCATTACAAATTGCGATCCGCTATAGTTATTTAAAACTTATACAATTATTAACTGTATAAAACAGAAAACAACACGCACACACCCAAATACTCATTCGAAACGCATCTAAGAACGGAATGGCAATATATGGCCGCCGCGTCCACTACCCCACTCGGGCCGCGGTTGACATCAACTGCGTACCTCGTACCACGCAAACGGAGAAAATGAGAGACAAGAGACTGCGATATTTAACCGACAGTCGCTAGTCTGAGACGAATTATAATATGTATCAACTGTCGGCGAACAGACTTTATTGATTTGACGTTCCTTCCTCGGATTAGCTCAGAGATTATTAGGTATTGAAATTGAAAATATTTTTATTTCTTTAAAAACATTTGGTACATAAAAACTTGTGATTGTGTCCTTCTGTTTAGTGGAATACACCTGTATTAGAAGGGCACACTCTTCCATAGTAATAGTAAAACAGTATGAATACCATGACTAGTATTTCTCTAGGTTCGCCTCTATCGTAAGAAGAACCACGTAAGTACATCTCACCTTTTAATGAAATTTGACTACTTGTTCTCATGATTAAGAAGATAGGTACATAATTAGTATCTAACCCTAGTTTACACATTTTTTGAGCTGAAACTTCACAAATGATAAAAAGCGGCCAAGTGCGAGTCGGACTCGCCCATGAAGGGTTCCGTAGCAGCAAGTAACATAATATAAAAGTCTTGCAGCATGTTTTTTTTTATGTTTGATTTGATTAAATGAAAGGTAAATTGCGGTTTATGATTTTGAAGTATTAAAAAAAAATACTTACTAAATCTCGTTCAAACCAATTTTCGCTGGTAGTTTGCATGGTAATGAACATCATATATTTTTTTTAGTTATATCATTCTCTTATTTTAGAAGTTACGGGGGGGGGGGGACACTTTTTTCCACTTTGAAAGTGTCTCTCGCGCAAAGTATTTAGTTTATAAAAAATGATATTAGAAACCTCAATATTATTTTTGAAGACCTATCCATAGATACCCCACACGTATGGGTTAGATGAAAAATCAATACAAATACTCTTTATTGCACCATAAACAAAAGGAAATACAAAACAGAAAAAAATAAATAAGACAGAATTATGATACAAAGGCGGACTAATCGCATAGCAATCTCTTCCAGTCAACCTTTGGGTAGTGGGAGAAGTGAATATTTAAGAGAGGCGGTGCAGTATGTCAGATATACTGTAAATAGAATAAAGTTCTAAGTATGGGGACCGCCAAAATTTATTGTTTTTTTTTTTCTATTTTTGTGTCAAAACCTTAATGCGGTTTACAGAATACATCTACTTACCAAGTTTCAACAGTATAGGTTTTATAGTTTCGGAAAAAAGTGGCTGTGACATACGGACGGACAGACAGACAGACTTGACGAATCTATAAGGGTTCCGTTTTTTGCCATTTGGCTACGGAACCCTAAAAAGCACTAAAGATTTTTTTCCAGCAGACCCTCAAGGGAAAATGGGAAGAAAGAGGCAGTTAGCGTGAACAATACAAAAATAAATAAAAAGACAATATACATAAATAATTTAAAAAACTTACATAAATAAGTCTATCGTTACTCATTTATAAATACATAATATATTATTTCTAAATATGATGATCATTATGACAAAGGCAGATCGTAACCTTTTAATCGTTTCTTAAATGTCAATAAGGTTTTAGATTCACGTATCTCCGGTGAACCGATTGAAACTTGCTTTCGAGTATAAAAACCGCATCGAAATTGGTTCATATATTTGAACGATGCCATAGACAGACAATACAAATACAATACAAATACTCTTTATTGCACCATAAACAAAAGGAAATACAAAACAGAAAAAAAATAATAAGACAGAATTATGATACAAAGGCGGACTTATCGCATAGCAATCTCTTCCAGTCAACCTTTGGGTAGTGGGAGAAGTGAATATTTAAGAGAGGCGGTGCAGTATGTATACATACAGATACTTACACTACATACATACATATGAATTGATAGACATACATATATGCATATAATGTATATTAAAATAATAATTAAATATGAGCATAATAATAATAATTAAATATGAGCATAAGCTATTTATAGAAGCAGCAATATCTCAAATCAAAGACCAAGATTTAGGAGGAGTTAGTATTAATGGAGAAAAGATACATTTTATAAGATTTGCAGATGACATAGCAGCCCTTGAAAGCAGTTCACAACAGTTAGAAAAGTTAATAGAAGCAATGAATAATATTTTTAAAGAACATAAATTGAGTATAAACATAAATAAAACCAAGTCCTTAATTGTCTCAAAGTCAGGTCCAGTAATTAAAAATATCCAACTTAATAATAAAACAATAGACCAAGTTCAGAGTTTCAAATATTTAGGAACTATTATCAACGAAGAGGCAAGATGCTCAGAAGATATTAAGAAGAGGATTGCTATTGCAAAAAGTACATTTAAGAGTAAAAAATACATATTTTGTTCTGGTATTAAAGAAAGTTTACGTAAAAGATTTATTAAAACATTTATATGGAGCACTGCCTTGTATGGATGTGAAACGTGGACGATGACCAAAAAGGATAGAGATAGATTAGAAGCATTTGAAATGTGGTGCTGGAGGACAATGAAAAAAATAAGTTGGACAGAAAAAATTACAAATGAGAAGGTATTAGAGGATGTGAGAGAGAAAAGACAAATAATACAAATTATAGAAAATAGAAGAGGCAAAATGTTCGGTCATCTACTACGCCACGATGCATTCTTTAAAACAATAATGGAAGGAAAAATAGAAGGAAAGAGAGGAGTAGGAAAACCCAGAAGGAAATCTATAGACCAAATAAAAGAAAAATTAAAAGTGAAAACATATAAAGAGGTTAAGAACTCAGCGGAAGGAAGAGAGACATGGAAAGCACTCCACCGACAAGAGCCCAGCTCTTAAATATAAGAAGAAGAAGATGAGCATAATGCGAAAGAATCTACAAAATAAATCATAAGCTAGATAGATAGTGAGCTTTTAACTGCGTTTTAACAGACATTGTTGTCTAACTTATAACACCCATCTTTTTTCGTAGGGGCTAAAAAAAGACATCTAAAGCTTACATAAAATTTAACATTACTGTTTCTTACACCCAATACCCGACTATCTAAAAGAAAACCCATTAAAGAAGCATTGACAAGCAATCAGTCCGCGACCACGGCCTTGAACCGTATTGTTAGTCCTCCATCGTCCCTTGGCATTGACTAATGATCCACCACGAACAATGCGCCCCTAAATGATCCACCACATAGTAGCGTTCATATATGACTATACAATATAGTACTAACTAAAGCCCGCGACCTTGCCCGCTGAACGTCGCTAGCGCTTTGTTCATGTGGGTTTCCTAGTGGATTGTGAGTAGTTAGGTGATGGAGAAGATGGGAAGCCTGCCGGGAGCTGGATAATAGAAGTTAAGATAATATAAATTAAATAAATCAATATATAGGGACAAATTACACTGATTGAGCTAGCCCCAAAGTAAGTTCGAGACTTGTGTTATGGGATACTAACTCAACGATACTATATGCTATAACAAATAAATATAAAGATAAATTGTAATTCATTATTGTTTTTTGAAATTAATAAAAATTAAAAATCTTAAAAATTATCAAGTTATATAGATAAACATCCAAGACCCAGGACAATTTGAAAAAGACCAGTTTCAAACTTGCCCTGACCGGGGATCGAAACCGGAACCTCTGGGTGGCGGACTAGCAAAGTGACTACTACGCCACGGAGGGCATCCTGCAGATAGTACTGCAACAACTTGTATTCTTTGTCCAAATTTCGAAAATGAGCAATTTACAAAAAGATATTTTTTTATTAGCAGTGGAACCGTGCGTACAATTTCAGGGTAACAGCGAGAAGACAGAGAGCCACATGGGTTCGCTCGTTTAAATAGAGGCAGCAATGTTATGCCAAAGACAACATTTACTTTTTAATATTTACGGTCCTGGATAGACGATTTTTTCCATGTCGTTTTCGCGAGGTAACATTTTTGACAATTCCACGAGAACTTTACATTTTCCCGCTGTTCTGCCGCGCGCGCTCAAAGATAAAAGGTTTTTCCACTTATAAATGTTATCTAGTATTCATGATTTTTAGTATGTTATTCACAATAAAAATTAGGATTATAGGCTTTCCTTTTTTCAAAATTCGCTAATATAAAACTAGTCTAAAAGATACTTAAAATCAATAACATTAAGGCATGGAAAAACGTTTTATCCATCTGCTTTTTTAGTATAGTATACATAGCTATACTTCTCTTCGGAGGTTTTGGGAGTTTTTCCCAGCCAGGAAAGTTAGAAAATGGCCTTTTTCAAATGTCTTGGGTTTGGGTGTTTTTAGGTAAGAAGTCATATATATATTTATCAAATATCTTTGTATATATCCCATGACACAATTGTAAAACTTCTGTGTGAGTTGTCTTTGTATTTATTTATTGTTTATTATATGTACTGGCGTAGATATATACAAATCATTTATTCGTATAAAATACACATTAATACATATATAAAAGTCAATATCATTTAAATCAATTCGTATTTAAGATAATTTTTAAAACTACACATACAATTTGCTAAAAATATTTTCCAAATCGGTCCCAGCGTCTTCGAATAATCGGGGAACATGCATAAAAAAAAACAACCAATTGATACCCTCCCCCTTTTTTATAAGATGGTTAAAAAAGCACAACAAACAGCATTGAATTTATCTCTACAAATCTCACGTTAACTCTTACGTCATACACTACGCGTGTTCATAAAGCCCTAATTACCTTTCTTTGAAGCCTAATCTACATATTTGTCATTTCAGGCGTAACCGCACAAAGGAGTATGTTAATATTTTATGCTAATACTGGCTAAATACCAAGTATTAGTAAAGCTTTTGGTCGAAGCAAAGTAGGTTATTAATCAAGCTACTCGTTATTCCGAAAATTCCTTTTATTTGATGGGGTAGACGCGATTCTCGCGATATTTGAACACTAGCTGGTGCCCGCGACTTCCTATGCGTAGTATCTTTATAAATTGTAGCTTATATTTTATTCTGATGTATAAGCTATATTATTGTAAAGTTTCATTAAAATCCATTCAGTCATTTTTACGTAAAAGAGTAACAAACATCCATCCATTCTTACAAACTTTCGCGTTTATAATATTAGTAGGAAGTACTGAATTTATCATCGTCTATACAATAATCTCTACATATAATAAAACAGTAAAAAAAATATGTCCGTACATAGAATAAATTTCCAAAAAAAATTTGAGACTAATGTAATGGAGACTTAGTAATAGAGTATTTAAAAAAGTGCCTGTTTGGCTGTTTGTCTGTTTGTACATGCTAATCTCCAGAAATACTGGTCGGATTCGAATGAAACTTTCTTTGTTATATTATTATTTCTGAAATACCACTCGGTTGCGGCCTTACTCCACCTACCATCGTTCCTTCTAGCCAAGTGTTCTGCCCAGTTTCAGAGCAGCAATTTTAGAGAGAGTACATCGTGGACTTTAGTCCGACGGCGAATCTCTACGTTGCGGACTCGGACTCATATACTATACTATATATGTGCATATAGTTTGTAAGCTATGTCATCAATCAGCATACCACTGCACGCAGCAGTAATGCCCCTAATCAGTGGTTTGTTTATTACGGTAAAGGTGGATGCACACGAGACAAAAATTCCCACTTCTCAGGAATCTGTGAAGAAATAGAGCGCCATGCACAGAAGTACCAAACAGCCGACCTTTTCAAAAAAGTGAAACAAATTACCAGGCAATCTAAAAGTCAATTATGGACTGTTGAGCACAAAGATGGCAATCTTATCCATGAATTAGATGCAGTTGCGGATCGATGGAGAGAATACTGTACAGACCTATACAGCGCAGACACTAGCTGCACCCCTGCTATGCCTTTCAACTGGAATACTGCAGAACTGGAACCAGATATTCTACAATCTGAGATAAACGCGGCCATACATAAGTTGAATTGTGACAAGGCACCAGGCCACGACCTTATTACAGCAGAGGCACTCAAGGATCTAGGAGAGCAGGGAACCGCTAAGCTTTTCGGGCTCTGTAATACTATATGGCGAACCGCAACATGGCCCAAAGACTGGACTCACTCCACAATCTTGCCAATTCACAAAAAGGGATCAACAAAAAAATGCGCGAATTACAGAACTATCGCCCTCATATCGCATGCAAGTAAAATCTTGCTACATATTATAAACAACAGGCTGCGATACTACCTTGACTGGCAAATCCCTCAAGTTCAGGCAGGATTTGTGAAAGGTAAAGGGACAAGAGAGCAAATTCTGAATATAAAGCTAATCGTGGAAAAATGTTACGAGTTTAACATCCCAGCAGTGATTTGTTTCGTTGATTATCGAACTGCATTCGACTGTGTGGACTGGGCCCATATGTGGCAAGTTTTAACTGAAATGGGTGTGCCCTCTCATCTGATTGCACTTATCGAAAACTTATATGTTGCGGGACATGCAGACGTCAAGATAGGCTCAACGAAATCAACTAATTTCAGCTCAAGAAAGGAGTAAGGCAGGGATGCATCATCTCACCAATTCTGTTTAATATATATGGCGAGTATATCATGCGCAAAACATTGGAGGGATGGGATGGTGGTATCACTGTAGGAGGCCTGAAAATTTCAAATCTTCGTTACGCCGATGACACGGCTTTATTGACCACCAGCGAAGCAGAGATGGTAGACCTAATGAGTCGTTTGAAACGCGTCAGTCGAGAGATGGGACTTATGATCAACCAGGCCAAAACTAAAATGATGATAGTCGACCGAGCCAACATTCTTACACATGCTCACCTACTCGGGCGATATGACATCGTGCAGCAATTTGTGTACTTAGGCTCGAACATAAGTAACAAAGGCGGTTCTGAGGAGGAAATTAAGCGACGCATCGGTATGGCAAAATCGGCGATGACCCAACTAGAAAAAGTATGAAAAGACCGTAACATACTAAAAAAGACGAAAATATACATTGTCAGAACATTAGTTTTTCCCATTTTCTTGTATGGCGTGGAAACCTGGACCATGAAGGCAGCAGACCGGCGTCGAATTGAGGCTTTTGAAATGTGGTGCTGGAGACGCATGTTGCGTATACCCTGGACGGCGCGCAGGACAAACGTTTCCATCCTCAAGGAACTTAAAATTGGTCAGAGACTTCTCAGTAATTGTCTCCAAAGAGTACTTCAATATTTTGGTCATATAGCCAGAAAACCATCCGATAACCTGGAGAAGCTAATATTAACCGGTGGAATGGAAGGAAAAAGATCAAGGGGTCGTAGCCCGATACGATGGTCTGACCAAATAAAAGAACATCTAAACACCAAGATCTCCAATGCACTAGCGCAGGCAAAAGATCGTAACAAGTGGAGGGAGATCGTTAAAAAGTTAGGTCGGGCACATCACGACGCTCAGCAGTGAGCAGACGACTGAAGGAGGAGGAGGAGGATGCACAATGACGAAATCGTTTTTTTGGTTGTTTTTTATTTATGTTAGTGGCCAACACTAGTGTCAGATTTATCAGAGCATGTTTGACCACTAACGTCTTTATATCTAACGGGGTAGACAGTCTAAGGCCTTCAAATTCAAAATGACATCCACCTTGGGCGTGATTTTGGCAAAATTCCAACAAAATAGCGATGGGATGCTAGCCACTTAGATGATTTAACTCGTCTATTCGCGGGAAGAAAAGTAGAGGTATATTTTACTTTTTTCTTACTCTCTTTTTCCTAGATCATGGAATATGAAGTTGAAGTCAGAGACCCTCTAACTTCATGGCAAGGAACTTATAACTCAGATTGCAGACTGACAAAAAGTCAGTTCAATTTTAGAAATAATGAAGTTCTCAGAAATATAATCTGGCTGAAAATAACTTTTGGATCATTAGGTAGATTATATATTTTTTTCTATGATCGGAAAATATCGACAAATATACAGCGCATTTATATTTCGCATAATGTCACAATTAGGTGCGATTTTCCCTTCTAGTGAAAATCGAACCTGATCGTGATGTCATGCGAATGACGTAAATCGCATGCAATCTGAAACTTGGGAGTGCTGTACTTTGTGAATATTCACAACTTTTCTAAACGAAAAATCATCATCATCATCATTATTTCAGCCGCACAACGTCCACTGCTGGACATAGGCCTCTCCCAAAGATTTCCAAAATATGTGTCCATTATTTTTGGATATTCCAATTGACGGACTAATATATAGGATAGTACCAAATTATCTCTTCAGTTTAGTATAAAGAAACAGAAAATATAATATTTTAAAATAGTCAGTTTTATTTCTACTAAATTTTTTTGACAAAAGTAGGCACTTTTGGATCAATGCATATTTAAGAGATGAGACGATTCACAGAAGTTACAAATGAAATGATATAGATAACTGTAGTTCCTTTATAAATAAGAAGAATCTACGTAAATACCTATGTAAATTTAGATATGTATTATTTGTTCGTAAATGTTCATGAATATAAATATATTTTTTGTACTTTATTTTGTTTTTTTGTACAATGAAGTTATTACAAACAAACAAAAAATATACTTTAAATAAAATTCAAAAGTTCGTAAAAATTACGAGTAAGTCTCGGTTTAAACATGATTTATTTTTAGGAAAATTATCACCATACTTTAGGCTGTAAGAGATGTCTAGGATATTCCAAATGACTAAACAGGTACCTATGTGAAGTGGGCTACATTTAAAAGCGAAAATTCGAATCTTATACCTTTAAACGAGCAATTCTTGTATATTTATTTATTTATATATTTATAAATTTCTGTGATCTCGAAATCGGCTCTTACGATTTCGCTGAAAATTGGTATGTGGGGGTAAACAATCGATCTAGATAAGTCGTATGTTTGGGAAAACGCGTGTTTTCGAGTTTTCATTCGTTTTTCTTTCCACGCAGAATGTGGTCGCTAATTTCGTCGCGTCGGCCGCCATCCGCTTAGTTTAGCTGTTAAGGATGCTGACCGCTAGAAAGAGTGTTACGGGTTCGAATCCTACTCGGTGACTTACTTTTGTTTTTTTTTATGTTCAAGTTTATATATAATTTTTTATTTTGTACTGTTTTTAGACAAGTTAAAAAAAATGTAGTTAATGTTTGATATGTAACCGACCGAGCAAAGCTCGGTCACCCAGGTACTTATATTAATAGCAATGCGGCTAGCAACCTATCAAAGATTCAAAGATTCGTATGTTTATTCAGTGATTAGAACGCACTTTTACACGTCAACAAGTATAATTTACATTACGTGTAGTGTATATTAAAATTTAATTTATTTTTAAAGAAAAGCTACCGATACCAGCGCTTCGCAATGACCACTGCTGAGAAGAAACTCCGAAAGAAACTAATTTTCAAATCAATATTTTGGTTCTTTCTTCCATCTTCTTGCCTACATTAAGCTAAAAGTGGCTTTTAAGTCTTGCAGCCCTAGGCTCTATCTGCTAAGAGCCGCAAGACCCAAAATGCTCTGTCTGCCCCATTAGGGATAAAGATGAAATATATGTTTAAATTAATATACTTGGTTTGTCGTTAAATATCTTTCTGTATCAGCAATATTTTGTAACAGCGTTTATGATATTTGACACGTAAAATTGATATTTATGAGTTTCGCATTATCTAGCAATAATGCCATTTATAACATCTTGATATAAAAGTTATAAAATTTACATCTAAAAAGAATATTAGCTTTTAACCAAAGAAATTTCTTTATAAATAGCAACATTATAACTTGACAGTCACGAATCTTTGCGTACTGTAAATTCTGTAATACTTACCATAGCCTTCTCAGTAAAATTATTTGTGCAGTTGTACGTACGCCCTTAAATTGTTGTTGAAAATTCCTTGGTGTGTGTTAAAATACTTTGAGAATATTGCAAGTACCTACCACGGCAAAATGTAAAGAAATTACTTTACAGTAGGTAACTTTCGGTAAATAGCCAGTGCATTGATTGAAAATTTAATAAGAACGTATGATAAAATATATTTAAAAATAAAACAGAGGCTAATGTTTGAGTTAGCTAGTCTATGTCGATGCCAAAAGATCTATACGAATCGAAGAAGAAAATTATACAGGAGTACGAATTGTATTCGGAAGTAAAGAATAAAGACTTTAATTCTAATATAATCATAAAATATACCAAACTTTCGCTAAACCTATTTTAGTTAAAATATATTTTGTCTCGTTCTTACTAAGTCATAAAACTTGCAATAAGGACAAAATATATTTTAACTAGAGTTTAGCAAACATTTGATATTTTTTATGAAAAAGAGGGTTAGACTACTATGAAATATAGGCACAATATTATGTTAGATGATTTGTGCACAAACTTAAGATGTGATTTATCATGATTGATGTGATTTCACATAACTAACTTACGGGTACGGGCAATGAGTTAAGGTTTGAGGCATACATATATTAAATTATGGTAATGTCTATGTGTGCAATGTGTCATCATCATTTTCCCTCTATTACAGAGGGTTCTGTTGGAATTACTAAGAATAATATTTTAAAAAAACACACCCTTAACTCTGGTCTAGTACGCATTCTGTGCTCTGGTCTAAGATCATTAATTTAATTTTATGAAATGTACGCTTAAAAACTAAAAAAAAATAAGTTTTTAAAAGTAAAAAATAGTGTACAGGTGCTTCTATTACTTTACTACTACTTTACTACCTATTTAATTCATCATAATCCTCTTCCAAAGATTTTCAAAATGACCGGTCAAGCGCGACCTACATCCAGCACTTTCCAGCGACTTTGGTCAGGTCGTCGGACCACCTTTTTTTCTCACCACTATCTATTTAAAAAACAACACGTCATTTGTATGGGAGCCTATTATTTCTTTTTAAAGTAAATATACAACTAAATATTCTGTAAATATTTCAAGCGGTAAAAAGTCATGATGTTTTTTTTTCTATTTTTAGTATTTGTTGTTATAGCGGCAACAGAAATACATCATCTGTGAAAATTTCAGCTGTCTATCTATCACTTTTTATGAGATACAGCCTGGTGACAGACAGACAGACAGTCGGAGAGTGGAGTCTTAGTAATAGGGTCCCGTTTTTACCGCTTGGCTACGGAACCCTAAAAATCGTCATCATCATCAGGTATTTTTGTCTCCACTGCTGGAGCACAACCCACTCTCTGTACTACCAGAGCCATACTTAGCCAGAGCAGCCTGAGGACTTGGCTTACACTCTTTTCGCTACACTAGTTTAGCTTGAACCCT
The DNA here is from genome assembly GCA_963555685.1 of Acrobasis consociella. Lineage (NCBI taxonomy): Eukaryota > Metazoa > Arthropoda > Insecta > Lepidoptera > Pyralidae > Acrobasis > Acrobasis consociella. The sequence continues at coordinate 9,496,164 of OY743127.1, forward strand.
AAAAATTGCGGGTCGTAAACGGCTTCCTAACTCGTAAGGCGGATGAGATGGCCTATTCCCAACAGTGAGATACAAAATGCTCAAGGTACTAACAATGACTTTTCCCAACAGTGAGATACAAAAGGCTGCCGATGACGATGATATTTCTACCTACATGCCCAATTGCCCAGTAAATTTCGAGAGCCACACGGTTATTGCGCGAGCGAAATAAGTAAATGCTGCTTTTATTCTAAAGAAGATCGTTTAAGCCAGTCTTTCCCAAAGTGGGCGATAACGCCCCCTTGTGGGCGCTGCAGGTCTCAAGGGGGGCGTTAAGAGACCCAGAAAGAAAATGTTTTTTTTTTTTTGCTAGGAGCTTTATTTAGCTAGGAGGCCTCTTAAACAACGACTGCAAGAGCTCTCGACTCTCAACAACAACTTGTGAACATCAACTAATATGAATTAAAAGATTGCTCAAACTCGGTTCTATATTTCTCTCCGCGTAGTTCATATATCTGTCCTATTTTATTGAATATAGAAAAAATTAAAATCATGTCAATCGGTCGCTCCGTTTCTTTTAGTTATATTTTTAATAAAAGATACTCTGTTTTAATACTATAAAGTTGCGTTTCAATAATCATTCTTATTGGCAGGTGGAGCCCGTAAGAGTTAACTTGAGACCTAAGCGCCGTTGTATGTTACCTACTGCGCTCAGGTTTCAAGTTGCGGGTTATAGTAAAAGTTTCGTTTAGAATTCTCCGTTAATATACATATATAGGTCACAATAATTAATTAATTTAATTTGAAGTTATAGTGGTTTTTAAATAGGTGAAAAAATGGGGGCGCTAAAAAAATATTTATTCTCAAAGTGGGCAGTAGACAAAATAAGTTTGGGAACCACTGGTTTAAGCCAATCGAGGGAGCGGCCGAAAAATCTGACTTATATTATTTTAATTCAATTTTCGCTAAAAGTGGCCTTTGGATCATAAGGCCCTTGGCTTTGTCTACCTCATTAGAGATATAGACATAATAATGTATCACGTTGTACTTCAGTGTATCACCAGCCTTAGAACTAAGCAAACCCTTCCGTGCCGAAATTAATTACTTCAAACGAGGCAGAGCGTTGTTAAACGGAATATTACGAACATAAGCTAATGCCATATAATCAGCTGCGGAACCTGGGCCCTTGATATAATGGAACATTAAGGACACTTGCGAGGAGTATGTATAATCAAACGGTAGGTGCTAATTTGAAACTCGTTCGTTTATATACTTTCGTTAACTTGTCTTAAGAATTTACTCTTTACTTTTAGTGTTTAAACGTTTTGCCTAATATGCTTTTTTTATTTTGCTTTTGCCGTGTGGTTTCCGGTATTGTAAAATATTGCCACTCCTAGTCCTCCCGTGGATGTCGTAGAAGGCGACTTAGGAAATACAAGCTAAACACAGCTTGTAAACATCAATGAGACCTCTCCAACCCGCCAAAGGCCAAAGTCCTCTGGCTGCTCTGGCCAAGTATGGCTCTGGTATTACAGAGAGGTCGTGCTCCTGCAGTCGAGACAAAAATCCTGGTGATAATGAATATACTTTTTACTCGACTACGGATCAAAGAAGGGTAATGTGTTTCACCGCTATGTATGTAGGTATGTACATTTATTTCCTCGTATGTTAGTTGTTACCATCATTATGTTGTTGAAAGCTCTGTGCGTGCGTTGGTTATAGACTATATAATATAACGTAACGTTATCCTAAATTACAGATACATTTTCACGTCTATATCCCTGACGGGGCAGACAGAGCCCGGGGCCGTAAGACCCAAAGGCCACGCTTAGCGTAATGGTGGGCGTTAAGATAGAAAAGGAATCAAAATAGTGATGGGTTGCTAGCCGCATCGCCTATTATCATGATTCAAATCTCGCCCAATCCCTCGATCGGCATATACGGTCTGCCCGGGAAGAGAAGCAGCTGGTACATTCTAAGTATTTTCTTTTCTCCCAGACCAGCATGGAAGAATTGTCCTAAATTGAATATGAAAAACGGTTACTAAGGGGTTACTACACAACCGATTTTAATAAATTTTCTATGAGACCACTTTGCAATTATACCCTTTCAAACAAAAAAGATAAAATCGGTTCAGGCGTCTTCGAATAATCGGTGAACATACAGTAAAAAAAATTGCGACTAATTGGTAATCTCCTCCTGTGTTGAAAGAAGTTACGTAATATTATAGAATCTTTATTAGAATCGGGTGTGTACCATAGGGGTGAAGTTGGTTTTTAGTTTTAAAAATACTAAAAAATAAAAAATACAATTTAAATTAAAAAATACCAAAACTTTTCTGAATGTAGAGTTGTATACATAAAGGTTCTCGAATGGCGACCACGTACAGGCAAGCGAAGCGTAGGACACCCACCCACAAGGTGGTCAGACGACCTAACCAGGGTCGCTGGAAGGCGCTGGCTGCAAGCCGCTCTAGATCGGTCATTTTGGAGATCCTTGGGAGAGGCCTATTTCCAGCAGTGGACGTTATGCGGCTAAAATGATGATACATAATAAGAAATTAAGTTTAAACATACTTTATTCAACATTTATAAACGATGGGAGATAACTTTGCCCAACAATGGAACAAAACAGCTTAATAAAAATATAAATAAAAAAAACGACTGGTTTTACGCAGCCAAACGCACCCTAAAATTATTATCTCGAGAATAATTCCGTTTATTTATGGATGTAAAGTTTTCAGGGAACCTTCACCTGTCACTAAAGTTGATAAAATTTGGGCTTTACATAGTTCGTATCTCATGAGACACTCGGGATACCTCGCTTAATGAAAATTTATGTTTTAGTTAGAAAATGATAATTCAAAGGTGAAATATTTGAATAATAATATACAGGGATCAATCAACAGGGGACAAATCGGACATTTTTTTCTAAACGTTTATATAAATAAACATTTTATATGGGATTTGTATGAAATACGAAAGCGTGACGTCATACTTTTTTGAAGTTAAATAGCGCTCTTTTTTTTAGTTTTTCAGCATTAATAAATCTTAAATCATGTTAAAAATGGATATGATCAATGAAATTATACACTATTTTGTGACGTTTTATTTTATGAACTGTATACCGAATAATTTATTATTTATTTATTTATTTTTATTTCAACATAGTTTACGTTTTTATTTTTGACCCAGTCACCTACACAATCAGGAAGATTCCTGAGTCATTATTACATTATTTCGTAATGTTAACAGAATTAAATGTCACAAAAGTTACTTGTCATTAAACATATCCATTTTTAACGTGACTATAACTTATTGACATTAAAAACGCTGAAAAAACGAATAATGACGTCATAGTTTCTTGTAGTCAACAAGAAACTATGACGTCATTATTCGTTTTTTCATACAAATCCCATAGAAAATGTTTGTTTCGACATTTAGAAAAAAGTATCTGAATTAAGTTGTTGAAGACTTCCTCATTGAAATCATTAAGGCTACAATGGTAATGACTCACTAAGCATTACTTACTGGTTTGATTGACATGGACATTCAGCCATTTTTTATAACAGGGACACACTACGCGAGGTGTTTGCTGATTACTTCATACACTGAGAAAAATAAATAACTGAAACAGTTTTGCTACTTGCGATTTGGTTAGTAGCTACCAAACTTTTGTTGTAATTAGCAGAACCATGTAGTTGCATGTCCCAAATTACAACTATTAATTAAAACACATTTTAAATACTAGTAGCCCTGTGTTCAGAAGTCATTCGATTTTGGTAACGTGTAGCAAACATTTTTGCTTCTAGCAACTGTTCTTTTTCTCAGTGTATCGCCCGCTGGTAGCGTGTCGTGGCAAAACAGACAAATATTATAATACCTACCTATTGATTTGAATCCATGATCTATCTTCATGTTTGAATCTACGGCATGGAAGTGAATTAATAGGCAGCCTTCTAAACAAGACTCGTGATTTACTATTCACAAAAGTATAAAAACTACTTTTTTAGCGGCGACAAATTGACAATACGCAATGCATACGCGCGTCCGACCAGCAAAACTGTGTGTGTAACTACATATCAATATAAGTATAACATACATAACGGAATCTCCTAAGTTTTTGAGCATTTCTTTTTGGAAAATATTTTTTTCCGATAGTTTTCAAATTTTGCATTCTAATTTTATATTTTTGGAAAAATAACTTGTAAAATATGCGTCGCCATTCTCACACCTTTCCCCTCACCATATTGCGCGATCCCTAGGACTGGAGATGTAGGAGTGGAGTGGAGATGCTTCCATTCCTCTTATCTCCCTGCCATCTTACTCTTCTTTTTTATTTAATTTGTTGGCATAATTTCGTAATGGCCACTTAAACACATAAAAAACAAACACTGAAGGATCAAGGAATAGTAAAAGAGCAAGGGGAGAGTCCCTACACTCAAAAGATAAGGCATGTACACTTCAAAAGAACGCCGGCTTAGTGCGTAATGTCACAAAACATAATCCCCCATTAGCTGAGCCCAATTAGGGGATGGGCCTAATCAGCAACGGCCCGTCTACGCAGTACATTTAGAACACGGTATTGTCAATTATCAATTATCATTATTTTGTGTGCGTCACTTTATGAATAAATAGAACCCTTAAACAGTCCTATCATGTATTTGCTGGCGGCCTGGATGAGATAAGTTTCAGCCAATTACTCTTACGTCTTAATTTTATATTTCAACCTTTTTTCAGTAACATTACTCAGTTACTGGTTATAACAAATAAGCAAACTTTATTCTATAAATTTCTTCATAGTTATTCAAATGTTATTAAATTTCATATATTTAATCTGTTTTTAAATTTATATCAACCGTCTTTACTAAAAATGTGTTCATAACTGCAACAAAACAAGCAATTAGGTTCTACTTAGCGGCACAGAATAATAAATACCAATTTTAGCTATATTCTTTCGAAAAGAAGTAAACTCGACTTCATAAATATTGAAATAATGCAATAAGCACGGTAATAATTTATATTATGTACAAATAAATACTTTATGGTATTTTATTTGGACAAATAAGTAGAATACGAGACGTGACCATTTAATACGCATTAGACCTAAAATTTTAACCAGTTACCGCGTTCCTATTGTAGTCAGAACATCTAAATATGTTCAATGCCGTTCGTGAACGGATTCCATGAAATCCGGGACATGTTGTAGGATAAACGGTACGAAAGAATTTTCGCATACGGCGAAAGTTGTTGTGTTTACCTTGCGCAATAATGAATAGTTTTATGGGTAGTTAGTTTTTTTGGTACTTGATGTAAGTCTTAAATAGTTTATTGAGAACAAAAGATTAAAGGTTACTCATGTTAAACTACATGAGTAGTCAAGTAAGAAAATCATACTAGTCATAATTATCGTTGAGTTGCCAGTAGTTTCCGGCAGAGCAGAATAGGGCCACTATTTTATATTCTATCATGCTATCATGCTATTCATGCTATTTTAAAATTTGAGATCAGTATAGGCTACAAGACGTACGGAGAGGTCCTATTGGTAATTATATCAGTTCTGGCCGGACGAATAAAATTAAATCGCCGCGGAAAAACACCAAAGAGAACGGACTACGTTAGGCTCAACTCACACTGGCGCGACGCAGAGACGAAGACTTTTACCTACAGCTTATTATAGATAAGATAGATAAAACGTTTATTTGTGATATTCATATCTATTTTTCCATTATTAAGGTACAAATTTGTATTATGGAAATATGGAAGCGCGCGAAGTCGCGCGCAGACGCGCGTTTGCGTGCGCGTTCGCCCGTCGTCGCGTATGAGTCGCGTGAGTAGCACGGCTTGTACCTTAATAATGGTAAAATAGAAATGAATTTTCTATAGCTAAAAAATATGACGCGTCGCGTCGATTAGACTCTGCGCCAGTATGAGTTGAGCCTTAGGGCCTTCGCTAAGATACGCGGGCGCACGCGGCGGGTTTCGGTCTATCTCTGTCACAAACTCTAAATGCGAAAGAGATAGCAGAATCCGTCCCGGGTCACCTGTCTCTGTCCCACGTAGCGTTTGTGACAGAGATAGACTGAACCCGCTGCGTGCGCCCGCGTAATTTAGCAGAGGCCCTTAGAGCCTAAGTGAGGTTCTGGGACGTCTGGGGAGCCTCGGTTAGGACTTCGGACACGTGACGGGTAAAACAAAGCAGTGGTCGTTCCGAAACGCTAGTAGTTTAAATAACCAGCCAAGTGCGCCCTTAAATATTTATTTTATTTTATTTTTAGTATTTGTTGTTATAAAAATAAATAATTTGTGAAAATTTCAACTGTCTAGCTATCGCAGTTCTCGAGATACAACCTGGTGACAGACAGACGGACGAACGAATTGAGCGACGTAGCCACTTTCACATCATCAGGAAGAGAGTTCCAAAGCCTAGCTTGTATTTACTAAGTCGCCTTCTACGATCCACGGCACAGATACATTATCACGGCCTTAACTCTGACGGGGTAGACCGAGCCGAAGGCTGTAAAAACCAAAGGGCACTCTTAGCGTAATTGTGAGCGTTAAGATGGAAATAGGAATGTAAATAGTGATGGATTGCTAGCCGCATCACCTATAAGCATGACTCAGATCCATTCCCTAGATCAGCTTTTGCGATTTGCGCGGGAAGAAGCAGCTGGTACATTCTATGTTTTTTCTTTTCTTCCAGGTCAACGTGGAACAGATTTCAAAGCAAATTTAACTAACGCATTAAGATACTTAAATAATTTATTCTATTTGAAAGGAAAATCAAACAGAAGTGCTTTCATTTTGACACTTACGATAATTTCATAAAAATGTATAAAGCTTTTACAATTTTATTCCATTTTATAAAATAACGTAATAAATTTTGGAAATGGAAAAGAACATTATTGAATAAAACATTTCGTTTGAGTTTTGACATCATTTGGTCTGTTAAAACTTGTAAATAAATTATATTTCATTTCTATTTTTTTATAACTAAATGAGTGTCCTGCAAAGTGTTAATTATTATAAAGTACATAAAGGGTGAAATCAATCAAGACCTAAGGAATAAAAAATCTCAAAACTTTTCTGTCATAAGGATGTGGATTAAGTTCAATAAATATTATTTTATTTAGTACGTCAGTTAGATTGTACGAAAATAATGGACCCATAGGTACATTTTTGTTAAGCACAGAAGTCTCACAAAGATACGGTACTTCGAAGTTTCGTGGAAGTGGGGGCTATTTACGTCACCTTATAGTGACAAATAGTGAGAATACGCCTGGAATACGCTATTTTCCAACTAGTCAAATCAGATTCTTTTTTCTAAACGTCAAAACAAACAGTTCCTATGGGATTTTGTATGAAATACAGGCAGATGACGTCATATATTTTTGGAGTCAAATAGCGCTCTTATTATCAGTTTTTCTTCAATAATAAATTTAAAATCTCGTTAAAATAGATATGTTTAAAGACAAGTGACATTATATTGCGACGTTTTATTTTGTTATCAGTACAAAATAATTTATTTTTGACTTAGGAAAATACCCAATTGATCGTGAAGTCATGCGAAATTTAAATGCTCTGTATCTTGGTAATTATTTGTTAATACGACATTTTTTAATAACGCAATGCGGCAAAAGAAACACTTTTAAACCACTATCGAATACGGATGTCGAGCAAATTTTTTTTGGTTTATCAGATAGATTATCAAAAACTATTGTATACGTATTGTTTCTTTTCTCTGATTAGCATTTGCTAAAGAAATGACATGAAAAAGATACAGCGCATTTATAGCGCGTGACGTCACGATCAGCCACGTTAGTTAATAAAAAACCAAAGGTGACATAAATCACGCCCACTTCGAAATTTCTAAGCCTTGTATTTTTGCGAATTTTAGCTACTTTGCTAAACAAAAAATATGGGTCATTTATTTTTGGATAATCTAGTTGACGAAATATGTATGTAAAAAGTAATATTTTTTTACCCAATCCACATCCCTATTACTACACATCTCTTGGGGAAAGTTCAGTTTCTCATTAGCCTCGAGTCTATTGGGAGTGGTTGACTTCGAAAGACAAACAACCTAACTTCCGAATTAAATTTATTTGTGTACAGTCCTTACGTTGGGGAATACCTTCTCTTTTATTTCAGATTTTTACCTTTGATTGAACAAACGAGCGAGGCTAGCGAAACACATTTCTCGATTTCGCGTGGTATTCGGCAGAGATGTAACCATCAACATGCCTATTACGAGTATAGGTATTTGGCGAAGAAATAAAAAGTAATTACTTAAACAAATTCACGACCTCAATGACGCCCCATTTTAAATAAATCATTAAAAAGGAAACGGCGATATCATTTAAAAAATTGACCTCAGATAAACTTTCAACAATTTTATGAACTGCTGTTTATTATTTAAAGTGATAACATAAAGCTTTTCTACGCACATTAGCCAAAAATGGCCGTTTTTCGCAAATGTGCGTAGAAAAGCTTCATGTTCTCGCACTTTAAACTGTGATTAGTAGTTCATAAAATAGTTTGAAGGTTTGGTCAAGACAAAATTTTAAATGATATTACCGTTTCGTTTCAAATGACTTTTTTTAAATGGTCACTGGACCCCGGAAAATTCAGGTAGCCCCTTATCATGTCTGTCCGCTACTCAGAAGGTTTGATCCCCGGTCGGGCCAAGATAGAAAATGATCCTTTTCTGATTGGCCTAGGTCTTTATCTTTGTATGTATTTGTTATAAAACATAGCATGGATGCTTTGGTCAAAGTTACTCGAGTGATCGTTGAACATACATACAGACAATAGCCGAATTGTTTGAGTAGACTCAGAGAACTTCACTGGCTTCACTCACTCGTTCAAACGGCAAACAATTTAAATTCCATTTCGTTAGCAATAAATAAATGCTTTTAAGTTTATTTTAGCCGGTCTAAACAAAACGCTTGCTCCTAGGTTTTTGTCTGCGTTCCTTTGTTTCCATTATTAATCTTAATTTAAGTCTAGATAGCCGTAAACAATATCTAGACTTAATAGAATATGCAGCTTCTTTTGTATTCTGTGTTTTTGAATAACATAATGAGGTAGTTTATTTTAAGAAATCCAATTAGTTAATTTAAAGAATTGAATTAATTGAATTAATTAAAGAAAAAAACGACAAATATTTTTTTTATATGCAATGGGTAGACATGCCCCAAGTAAATTCGAGACTTGTGACATGGGATACTAGATCATCGATTCTATAAAGGTATACTACCCTTTATTGCACAAAATAAATAAATACAGCACATAATTATCTTAAAAACTAGGAAATATGCAAAAGGCCGGCCTTATCGCTAAGCAATTTCTTCCAGGCAACCTTTATAAAAAAAAATGTGATGGGAAAAATTAGGTAATAAGGTATATTTATTTAAGCGTTAGGTGTTTTTTTTTTCTTCTTTTTATGTAATAATTTTAATTTACAGAATTACTTTTAGTTAATGTAATTTTATTAAAATGTTTATTGGATTACCAAATCAAATCAAATCAAATCAAATATATCTTTATTATCATAGGATATTTAAAATATCTCTTAATAATCGTCATTATTTTGTTGCACTATTGTTGACGTCAAATAGTTACTTACAGCTAAGTTTACTACCGCTTCCAAAGCGCTAGTGCAGAAGAAGCGGTAACAAACTGCACTGCACCTCTTCTCCAAGGACGTCAACTCACAATTAAATTAATACTTAAAGTTAATGTGGACAGAGAATACATTGTTTTGTTTTTTATGTCATATCATAATTTAAATTTAATTTTTAGAATGTCAAAATTTTAAAGTAATGTCAAGTTGTAGATTCAGTTTGTACAAAATGTACCAAATTATGACATTTTGGAGTACCTATATTACAAACTTTTAGAGGGACCCGCGTCAAGCTCAAGCCAGACATTTTTGTCTTTAAGGTAGTCATCGGTCCTATAATAAGCCTTCTCACAAAGTACTTTCTTTACATAAGTTTTGAATCTTTTGTCTGGCATATCAAGGATCGATTTTGGCAATTTATTATAAAAAAGTATACAGTTCCCCATAAACGTCTTATTAATTGTTTTAAGCCTATAAAACGGGGCAACTAAGTCATTCTTATTACGTAAGTTTCTGTCGGTAAAATCGCTTACTTTATTGTATGAGGAAATATTTTTCCTTACATACATTATGTTTTCAAATATATACTGTGATGCTAAGGTAAGTATATCTATTTCCTTGAATAATTCTCTGAGTGAGTCTCTAGATCCTAACCCGTAAATAGCACGAATTGCCCGTTTTTGTAAAATAAAAATAGTCTGAATATCGGCTGCATTCCCCCACAGGAGTATGCCGTAAGACATTACACTATGAAAGTAACTAAAGTACACTAGTCTAGCAGTTGCTACATCTGTCAATTGTCTTATTCTCCTAACAGCATAAGCCGCAGAACTAAGCCTATTTGAAAGTTTAGTTATATGAGCACCCCATTGAAGTTTCGAGTCTATTGTAATTCCTAACCTACCTTTGACAATAATCAAATAAATGTCTTTTTTAAAGCGCCTGATTTCTTTAAATTAGAATTCCACGCACACGTTCGATATGTTTTCCATAAGCCAATGCTCATCAGCGCAGATCCTCATACGTCGTCACGTGCGGGACCAACGGCTTCCTATTTATTTATAAACTATAACAGCTGACACATATTGGGAATACATTGCTTAGTTTTGTTTTGTTTTTTTTAACCCCCGTCAAAAAAGAGGGGTTTTGTAAGTAGACTCTAATGTGTCTGTCTGTGGCATCGTAGCTCTTAAATAAATGGACCGATTTCTATGCGGTTCTTTTACGTGAAAGCAAGTTCCTCAGCGGTAATTTTAAGTTTTGTTAGATGAAAATCGGTTTGGTTAATTAAAAGTTATTAGGGGTTAACGATTAAAAGTCGGGATTTTTAATTTTAATGGGAAATAATAGATGGTGGAACGGATATCAATTCCACGAATTTAAAAAAGTTATTTGAAAGGAAACGGAGATCATTAAAAATTTTGTTTCATACGTCCTAGAAAAATAATGTGCCTGAACATTATATATTTTCAAAAAGAATATTGGGGGCGATGGAGACATAATATTGGACAAAGAATTTAAAAAAAATGTCTGTCGGTTTGTCTGTGTGTCTGTTTGTTCACGCTAATCTCCGGTAATACTGGACGGATTCAAATGTTTTTTTGTTATATAGCTGTTAAGCCTGGGCAACATATAGGGTATAAATGATTTTGAAATATAGAACACGTGATGCAGAACTTAATGGTCAAGCTAAACTATAAGAGATATAAAAATGGCGCCTTAGTAAAAGTTATTCAGCCTGATGAGCATTTTACAGAGACTAACCAAATCAAGTTGACATCTAGTAATACGTCATTGTCTCATCTGAAAATGTCAACTTGATTTGGTCGGATCATGGTTTAAACTTAGTAACAAAGATATTCTGCGTTTTATAATAAGACAGATAAAGTCCACGCGGACGAAGTCGCGGGCTTCGGCTAGTTCATAATAAACTTGGTCTTTGGGCCTTAGGCGCTAAGCTCCGTCTACTCCATTAGGTATAAAGACGTGATAGTATCAGGTATATTATTATAACAATTGCCCTTTACTTTATATTCATAGGGAAGAAAGCGGTGTTTTTATTATTCACTCATAGAGAGTTTTTCCAGAGTTTTCCCCTTAACCCCAAAACGTTGTTTAAACACTTTTGCATTTAACTTTCCCAAATATTCCCAAGTTGGGAAGTTTCCCAAATTACTGATAGGCCGCAGCGTCTAAAAACTTTTAGATTGCATCACGTCGTTAAGAGTTGAAATTTTTTGGAAAAAATAAATTTTTATTATTCATTCATAGAGAGTTTTCGCCTTAACCCAAAAACGTTGTTCAGCCAAATCGGAGGCAGTTGACTTTCGGCGGCCATCTTGAATTGGCAAAAAAAACCACGCAGCACGTGGTGGGAGTGGAAAAAATAAACACGAAACCAGAAAACTGGAGTAAAATGATATCGATAAAAAATTTAATGAATTTTTGTTCAATGTTTCGTATTACTGCAAAATTTATACTTAATACGCCATAAATATGAAGTATGTTACAAAAAATGATATTTCATAACTCAGACATAGTTTTATACGTATATTGTACGTCCCCTTACCCTAGACCAAAATACAATTTTCCATAAAAACGTAGTCTACGTTTTATTTCGAAACGACATGCCCGATTTGGGCAAAATTTTGTAATTTCAAAGATATTGCAATTATCCAGGGTAATAATTGGTTTACGACACGAAGTTCCTTTCGATTATTGAGAGAGAGAGAGAGAGAGAGAGACAGACAGAGAAACACGCGCACGCCGCACAGCTTACAACTATAGCAAAAAGTGTCGTCACAACTTTTGGTCTTAATTTTTTCCGTCTAGCCCCCTCTCGCAATGCGCGATAAGGAACTTCGTTCCAATAAAACATTATATATAAACTTGAACATAAAGAAAAAACAAAAGTAAGTCACCGAGTGGGATTCGAACCCGTAACACTCTTTCCAGCGGTCAGCATCCTTAACCGCCGGCGGCCGGTGCGACGAAATTAGCGACCATATTCTGCGTGAAAAGAAAACGAATGAAAACTCGAAAACACGCGTTTTCCCAAACATAAGACTAATCTAGATCGATTGTTTACCCCCAAAAACCCTCATATACCAATTTTCAGCGAAATCGTTAGAGCCGTTTTCGAGATCACAGAAAATTATAAATATAATATACAAGAATTACTCGTTTAAAGGTATAAGATAAGATAAATATGCAATAATTGCTCGTTTAAAGATATAAGAAAATTATAGATAGGTTAGGTACTTAGTAGGAATATCTACATCTGAGGAGCTTGATGATTCCGAATGGCCAACGCTAAGCGTGGAAATTCAATTTTTGGATTGATGACCTAAAGTCGTGTTATATCTATCGCTTGTCCCGAAAACGCCATCTAGCGGCAGCTCCGTGATCATCACGTTCCGATAAATGATTTCGTTTATTTTTGATTTCGTGATATCTTCTAAACTATACATTTGATTGCCATACTGTAAAGGACAATGTTAATCTACTTTAAAAAACCAATGTAACTAAACTATTTAAAAGGATAAGGATTAATATCCTGTCGGTGAAAATACTATTTAAAATTTGTACGCGAAACATAAACTTAAAATGGTTATTGTGACCTAACCTTAGGAGATAGACATATGCTATCGCGGACTTTTTTGTAGACCTACAACTTTCTCATACCTTGTTTTTTTGTAAATTTTAAATCTTAGCCAGCGTTAGCTCTGAAAGTGCCTGACGCAGTGTCCGAAATCAATTTTTTCATCAATCAAAATATATATAAAATACATGCAAATTATATACATAAACCATCCGGATTAAACGATCTGTCTAATAGTGAAAACTGCAACAAAATCTGTTCAGTAGTTTTTTAGTTATAAGCGTATAGACAGACATTCGCGGCGAGGGACTTCATTTTATACTATGTACCTACAAAAAGTGTCGTTACAACTTTTGGTCTTAATTTTTTCCGTCTAGCCTCCTTTCGCAACGCGCGATAAGGAACTACGTTCCAAAAATCATCATTTCCATACAAAAGTGTTAAACAACCCGGGAAATTGGTATGGGATTGTTGATTTTCTTTTAAGTTTTTTGACTGTTATTTTTATTTCATTAAACTGTAGTAATCTAGTATAGCCCGTGGTTTGATTTATTACGGTATACACATAATCTTATATTAAAACTTTTGTACCCCGTACTCAATAAAGATATAAGTACAAATGTTGCTAGTACAACTGCTCTAGGGTGAAACTGCTAATTCTGCAATCTAACCCCACAAATCACTGTAAAACACAGTTTACCGTGTGATTTGACTAGCGGTAGGATACAGCGGTGGTCAGCCGCAGCGGACTATTTCTGTGTAAACAATATACGGATTTGCGGGTCAAATGTGGGCGTGGACACTTTGGAAGGGTTAACGTTATACAACGTGGAAGGGAGATACCCGTAATAAATTGAACCACCGGCTATAAGTCTAGATGACTATAGTTTACCAGAGGTTCCGGGTTCGATCTCCAGTCAGGGCAAAGTTGGAAAATGGCCTTTTTCAAATGGTCCTGGGTCTTGGATGTTTGTCTATATATGTATTTGTTATAAAATATAGTATCGTTAAGTTAGTATCCCATAACACAAGTCTCGAGCTCACTTTGGGGTTAGCTCAATCAGTGTTATTTGTCACTATATATTTATTTATTTATTTGTATTCTTTTTAAGATTAGATTAAAATTAAATTGCTAATTTATTTGTTTATTTCTTCAAAGTTTGTTCATAGTATGTTTAAATTTGTTTAAGATGGACAAAACCGTTTTTTGCCTAGAAGTGCGAATAAGAGATCAAATCCAAACCCTAAACATTAAATCTGGATTTTCCCTTACTACCACTATAATTGTGGCAATAGCACCCTTTTCAAGTGGAAGTGACGACAATCCAATTTCGGCAATCCGTAACCATTATGTAAGGGTTCCTTACAAATCTCCATTCGACCCCTAAGCGTAGTAATATTTTACAGATTTCCTAATTTCCAATGGCTATTATGGTCTAGATGCTCTTATCTTCATCTACACTAATATTATAAAGAAGGAAGTTTTGTGTGTGTGTGTGTGTGTGTGTGTGTGTGTGTGTGTGTGTGTGTGTGTGTGTGTGTGTGTGTGTGTTTGTAATGAATAAACTCAAAACTACTGTGACGATTTCAAAATTTCTTTCACCATTAGAAAGCTACATTCACCCTAAGTAACATAGGCTATATTTATTGCTAGAAAAGACTGGAGAAGTTTACTAAATCTTCAGTAACGTAACCCAAGGTGTAAAAAAATAACATTTTTCGTCGCATGCGCTTCGGGAACTATTGATGATAGAACAAAAGTATGTTCTTTACTTAAATAAAAAAAAAAACTATATAAAATGTAATTGACCGAGCGAGCGAAGCGAGCGAAGCGTCTCAGTTTCGAGATTAGCCAAAAATTCTTTTGTCCGTCTGTCTGTCTGTCTGTCTGTCTGTCTCTGTCTGTCTGTTCTCGCCTACAGGTCGCAACTTACTTCTTAACCGATTCTCATAAAATTTTGTAAGCAGGTTCAGCAACTTCATAGATTTTTTTTGTCGTGCCAGTTTTTCGAATTTTTTTCAAAATGGCGGAAATATGGGGGTTTAAAATTTTAAATCTGTCACACATCTGCCATTTCAAAATATTTTCAAAAATGTCACTAGACTTTTTTGTTGCCATTATAAAAGCGCATTTTTTTTATTTGAACAACTTTTTTATACATTATACTTGAACGGGTTTAGAAGTAGCCGACTGAGCCGTGACGGATATACAATACAACTCTTCTTACAAAATATACTGAAACTATTTAAAGGTGAATTCAGTCCGGGTTACTCAACAACTTTCTTAAAAATACATATCTCCCCTGGGGTCCACGAAGTAATTTCTATGAATAACTATTATGGTTATTATTTTGAGTTTCATAAGTAGTTCTATAAATTTTATCATATTTAACCGACTTTAAAATAAAAGGGTTTGCTTATTTTACGTTTAGTTTTTTTTTCAGTTTTTGCTTATTTTGATTGATTGTTGGCTTGTTTATTAAATTTTGCAATTTTGTTGAGCGCACTTTCGTTCAATCGCTATCGCTGCTTGTCTGTGCTTCTGTAGTAGTATTATTAATTATGCCACGAACTAACAAGAGATCAACAGCAACCAAAGCCCGCAAAGTAGCTTTACGAAGAGAGTAAGAAACCAATGAGTAGCGGCATAGAGCCATGGCAATACAATAAACATTTAAACAAAACCCATTAATAGTTTTCTGGTTTTTTAAACAACGAGCTGACTTTGTCATTTGAAAAATGATGGGTAATTTTTCGGTGAAAGACTACTGGTACAGAACTGAATTTCAGCATCACGGTAGACCTCTGGATATGCATATCCATGTGATGTATGGTAGAAAGGTGCTCCTGACATTTCAGAGCTAGATCGAAAGTCATTTGAAGAAAGGGCTGTGATTGCCAACTATTTTGGAAATTTGGTCACAATCATGAATCCGCATATCGGTAAACCTGCACCGATTATTTATCAAAATCAGGTACATTATTCTGAAATAATAATCGCGAGGTCTAAGTTCGTGGCGAACTACTAGTTATAATTACAAAATAGTTTTAAGATTTTTCTGTATGTGAAAATGTCATATTTTATTTGGGAAACAAATAAAGATTCTTTAACCTCAAATTCCCACGGGGAGCGAAGCCTGGACGGGCCAAGTGCGAGTCGGACTCGCCCATGAAGGGTTCCGTAGCAGCAAGGAGGAGGAGACACACATATCGATAATATTTTTGAAAATATTTCTTGTAAATATTTTCTGTATTAAATTTTTTGTATTAAAAAAAACTTCTTACTGGATCTTGTTCAAACCAATTTTCTGTGAAAGTTTGCATGTTAACGTACATCATATATGTTTTTAGTTTTATAATTCTCTTATTTCAGAAGTTACAGGGGATCACAGTTACAGTTACACACATTTTGCCACTGTTGAAGCGTCTCGCGCAAACTTTTCAGTTTAGAAAAAAAAATATATTAGAAACCTCAATTTTTTTGAAGAACTATCCATAGATATAGGTACCACAGTAGGTACCCACACGTATAGGTTTGATGAAAAATTTTTTGGAATTTCAGTTCTATGTATGGGGAACCCCCAAAATGTATAGTTTTTTTTTCTATTTATGGGTAAAAATCTTAATGCGGTTCACAGAATACATCAACTTACCAAGTTTCAACAGTATAGTTCTTATAGTTTCGGAAAAACGTGGCTGTGACATACGGAAGGACAGACAGACAGACATTACGAATTTGCCATTTACCAGAAAGAACTAACCTTACGGTAGTCGCTTATTATGTGTAACAAACATCTGACATCTTAATTCGGTAATAAGCACCCGCGCTCAGTAATCAAGTCAAATAGCGCGCACTTCCCCGACTTCCTTTCTTTCACTTCGACACACTTTCGTCACATTTCACGAAACCACTTCCACAAATTGCAGGAAAGCAAGAGAATGAAATTGGTTAGCAGTACAAAAAGCAATCTCTTTGCACATTTTCAAGTTTTTAAAACTAGTATTTCTTATGCCTACGCAAATTATGCGAATCAACATTATGGCAAAACAAATTAGCTTAAAAGCTAATTATGAAAAAATTAAGTATGACAAAAAACAATTATGCCTAAGAACTATAATGCCACAAAAAAAATTTGCGAAGTAAACGGATCCCCAGAAATTTGTCTTATTTAAAATTTAAAAAAAAAAAAAGCAAGGAATCCGTGAATATTCGTTAGAATGGTGCAAGTGAAACTATGCCTTATGTGTTTTCGTCATAAGGGATAGAGTTGTTTGGCCGGCTTTTTTCTTGGACGCAGTCACACCATATGGACGCCTCGATGTTTCCTGTCAATCGAAATACATTCGTTAAGTAAGGAGAATATTCGAGAATAATGTAGACCTCCATATCGGTGTATAAGGTCTAACAAAATATACTGAAACTATTTTAAGGGTGAATTCAGTTTGTAATTCTGAACAACATTTACCAAGGAACATATGTCGAAATAGAAAAAAAAATTGGCTTTCCATACAAATTCAGACCTTATATAAGAAGGCGATCGAATACATAAGCACAGAATTAATAATAGGCGTAAGTGCGACAAGTAGAAATACCTGCAACAATTTAGCAAGGTACCTGGATTCGACACAGAGTATGGGACCCACCACAGCTGCTATGGACCTTGAACATCAGGAAGACCATCTTCACGTGTCAACCTTTGGGTTCCGTGGTGAATAAAAACCCTCATACGAACTTTAGCGTTTTCATCCAAATCTCGGACCCCAGTTTCGTAACAATATCTTCTTCTTTCTCCTCACCTGATCCCACTTTACGTGGGGTCGGGACAGCATGTGAATCTTTTCCATTTTCCTCTATCCTTTGTCAAGGCACTTGTTACATTCTTTTTATCCATATCGTCCTTAACGCATTCCATCCACCTTTCTTTGGACTTCCTCTTTTTCTATATCCATTAATCTCCAAATTTTTCATCTTTTTTGTAACGTGGCTCTCCTCTCTCCTCATTATAAATAAAATAAATAAATAAATATATAGGGACAAATTACACTGATTCAGCTAGCCCCAAAGTAAGTTCGTGACTTATGTTATGGGATGCTAACTCAACGATACTATATTTTATAACAAACTAGCTGTAACCCGCGACTTCGTCCGCGTAGAAGTCAAAAGTGGTTGTAATAAGATTGAATTTTGTAAATCCTATTACTCATTTACCGCCAGAGAACTCCTGCAAAGTTTCGAACAAAATGGTCTAACTAATCTTGTTTTTCTATACATACTTTGGACCCCGTTTCACCTCCTTAAGGAATGAGTTTTGAAAAGTCCTTTCTCAGTGGACCTTTGGACCACATATGGAACACTATGTGCCAAAGGAGTATCTAGACCCAGTGGTTTGGGCTGTGCGTTGATATGTCAGTCAGTTACCAATCAGCTTATCTTTTCCCTTTCCCGTTCCCGCTGTCGTTTCCGTTCCCGTTCTAGTTCACATTTAAGTTCCCATCATTTGCTAGAGCATGAGAGAGAGCGACCGGACGCTTAAACCCCATTTCATCCCTCTAGGAGTTGTATTTTGAATAATCCTGAAACACGTATTCACTAATTTATCGACAGAAGTACTCCTGCAAAGTTTTGAATAAAATGGTCTTACTAAACTTCTCTCCATACAAACATAGGACCCCCGTTTCACCCTCTTAGGGGGTGAGTTTTGAAACATCCTTTGTTAGTGCACCTCTAGACCTCATAAGGAATCTATGTGCCAAATTTGGAGTCTCTAGACCCAGCGGTTTTTACTGTGAGTTCATATTTCAGTCAGTCACCAATAAGTCAATTTCTACTTTTCCCGTTTCCATTCCCGTTCTCATTTCTGTTACCGTTGCCGTTTCCATAGTCGTTCCCATTCCAGTTTCCGTAATTTGCTAGAGCCAGAGACAGAGCGACGGAACGCTTCAGCATGGCCTAGGCAGGTCACCCTATTTCATCCCTCTAGAGGTTGAATTTTAAAAAATCCTGAAACAGATATTTACTCGTTTATCGCCAGGAATACTTCTGCGAAGTTTCGAATAAAATGGTCCAACTAATTTTGTTTCTCCATACAATCTTTGCACCCCGGTTCACCCCCTTAAGGGGTGAGTTTTGTAAAATCAGTCTCTAGGCCTAACGGTTTGGGATGTGCGTTGATACGTCAGTCAGTCAGTCATTCATTCAGTTTTCTTTTTGATATATATAGAAGATAGATGAATTTTAGAAAACCGAAATATACTCTTTTCACTTGTATTTAGGAGTTATAGTACAAATTTCATGGAAATTGGAGAAGAGTTCATTCTTTCAATTCCCATTTTGCACCCTTAGGGGGTGAATTCGAATAAACCATGAAATACGTATTTAATGAAATGTTTTTAAAAGCATGAATCTCAATTTTTGACAAAATCGATGCAGATTTAAAGATTTTTCCATACAAACTTTTAACCCCTATTTTGTGTTCTTAGGGGTGAATTTTAATAAACCACGAAACACGTGTTCAATGAAATGTTTTTAAGAGTATGTATCTCAATTTTTATCAAAATCGATGCAGTTTTAAAGAGTTTTCCATACAAACTTTATACCCCTATTTCACCCCTTTAGGGTTAAAATTTATAAAAATCCCTTTTTAGTGAGCGTTTGCATTTTGAATTGAATCAACTGTCCTAATTTCACGTTTCTATTATAAGCGGTTACGGCTGTGTGTCCGTCTTATGTCAGTCAGTCAGTCAGTCAGTGGGAACTTCTTCTTTTATATATATAGAAGATTAGTTGCTTTACTGTTGAAGAGAAATAAAAATTAAACTGCCTTAATACTAAATTATTTGCTTTACTGTTGAACAGGAATTACTTATGTTATTACTTACTTATATAAACATGTATAATTAAAAATTATACGAACTGCTAAGTCACTAAGCTGTTTGGATAGTTAAATTCACAATATATATTTATTATAAGGTAGTATGATTTTATTGAGTTTATTGAAAAAAAAAGATAAATATCTTAGAAATGAATTTAGTTCTGAAAAGAACTTTTAGATGAATTTAATTACCTACTAAACTTAAAAGCGAACTCAAAATATTTCAAGCGAAAAATATTCAATTTCGCACACGACCGCTGCGTAGCCGAGCGGGGTGACGACGCCACGCTACTTTTTTTACTTAATTTTTTAAACTCGTGATATCTTCCGATTGGAATGTCCGAATTGAATGATTCAAAAAGTTATATAAAGATATTAAAGCAGTCTTGAATATGAAGCAATTTATGTTGATAAGGATTAATGCTGAGGTAAAAATAAAGAGCCATTTCTAGCGGCGGCATTTCAATTATTATTTTTTAGATAAAGTAACACGTATCGTGACTTAACTATAATAGTTAGACATATGCGGCCACGACACTTTTTGTAGATAATGATGTGTTCTACAAAGTTGTAGTACATTATTTTGTTCCATCATCAATAGTTTCGGCAGCGCACGCGATGTAAAGAATTTTTTAAGTCTTTTTTTTTACACGTTGGGTTACATTATTGGAGTTTTAGTAAGGATCCATAATTTTTTTGAAAATATTATATAGCCTATGTCACTTGGAGAAAGTGTAGCTTTCCAATGGTGAAAGAATTTTTAAAATCGGTCCAGTAGTTTTGGAGCCTATTCGATGCAAACAAACAAACAAACAATCAAATCTTTCCTCTTTATAATATTAGTTTAGAAGTTTAGATATATACATAGATAAACATCCAAGACCCAGGACAATTTGAAAAAGGCCATTCTAACTTGCCCTTACCGGGGATTGAACCAGAAACCTCTGGGTAGCGCACTAGCATGGTGACCACTACGCCACGGAGGTCGTCATTACTTGACAATACCATCCTTGTCTGTTTCTTAACAATATTAACCCTCATAATTAGAAAAAATTACATTTAGCAACCATTTCTTAAACCTATTTTAGTTAAAACATGTTTTCCTCTTTTCAATATTTGACATTGAAAGTAAGTATTTTTTTATGCATAGAAGTTAGTGTTTACCAGTGTCATACAGTGGAAATCTATAAACATTACTAGGTTACGTTCTGAGTCAATATTGATACAGCGTTACTTGCTCGATTGAACTCCGTGTTTGTTTGTCGATCGACGTTTGTAGTTTATCCAATATCGTGTGTGTGAATTCCATTAATTTTTGAATAACCCAAAGAAATGAAGGGTCCGCAAAGTTCAGCCCTACTCTTTCACCTCTTTATCCGTAATGGCGCAGACAGAGTCATTAGTACTGATGGGTAATGAAAACATGTCGTTCGGAAAAGAATTTATTTTTCCGATCTTTTTCAAATAAAAAGTATGTAACAAGTAAAAAAAAATATTTTTTCTAAAAACAAATTGAAATATGTTTTTTTCCGAAAAGTTACTCGTAAAATGTCCATTATTTGAAACGTTTCGGAAAGTTGCTCATTCATAGTTATTAAGGTCTTGCGAAAAATTCACATGTTTTTAGGGTTCCGTAGTAGACAAGGTACCCTTATAGTTTCGCCATGTCTGTCTGTCTGTATGTCTGTCTGTCTGTCTGTCCGTCCACGGTCCTACTGAGAAACTATAAGTACTAGAAAACTGTAATTTGGCATGGATATGTATATTAAATATGGTTAAAAAGTCGTAAAATAAAATATAAAAAAAACATTTTTTTCAGGGTAGCTGCCATACAAGTAAAGACTTAGTCAATATTTTTTTTCTCGACAAACACATTGAGTGGGATATCGTTAAATAGGTCTTTCAAAAATATTGTTAGCTTGAGAACACCATTTTTCGATTTAGGGATTCGTTTCTGAAATATTTGGGTTTAAAGTTCAAATTTTTGTTCGAGTCAAGTGTCCCCCCCCCCCCCTCTATCTGCTAAACGGTTATATATGGCCACGTGAAAAAAAACACAAATATAGTATATATAATTTAGTTTGAAGAAAAACTATCAGAATCAAGTAGGGTATACAAATTAAAAAGTAATGGGCGATCAACTTATAAAATGTACTTGAAAAAATAATTTTTTATACAAATTCAATAGATATTAGTTTTTAGGCGTTTTTAGTGGCAAGAACTCAAAGTTGGCATTCGCAACTACGGAACCCTACACTGCGCGTGGCCTGACACGCACTTGGCCTATTATTTAGATAAATCATTCTACGCTATAGAGAGCACTTTTAATATAGTTGATATAGCTTCAAATGGTCTTTTTAGAGACGGACAGACGGACAGTTGAGTCTTAGTAATAGGGACCCGTTTTTACCAAAGGGTAAAATCGGATGCCCAAAGGGGTACGGAACCTTAAAAAGCGCTAGATCTCCTTCGCGAAACCCTTTTTCAATAAACAAAACAACACCTAAATCACAGACCCACATTTCCTTTGCGAGAATGCAAAATCTGCAAATTACTGTAATAATCATAAGCAAAACAATATGGACATGATAATTATAACCCTTTTAGACTTATCTATTTACATGGGTTGCCCTTAAAAGGGTATCATTTATCTTACGAATTTCAGCTTTGGGGATAAAGAGAGTATTGTGAGTGCTTTTAACAAATTACTTTTGGTGTACGACTAAAATCGCTTTTCTACTATAAGATATATTGTTTGTACATATTAGCACGTTTGCGGTTTTTTAGCCTTGCTTCGAAGCCTGGCATGCGCTTTCTTGCTTTTTCAACCACCTACAAAAAGAGGAGTATTATAAGTTTGACCCTAACGTCTGTCGGCCTAGGTCTCTCTATGTCATCGTAGCGCTCGAACGGATGGACCGATTTCGAGGCGTTTTTTTTTCGTGATAGCAAGTTAGTTCCCTTGTCTTAGCTGTGTTTGATGAAAATCGGTTCAGTTAAGTTATTGGGGGTTAACTCTTGGAAGTCAGGGCTTTTCGTTAGTTCCTCTACTCATCACTAGATTTACTTAGCAAATAAACTTCTCCAAATAACATAAGCATAGTGGTCACCATGCTAGTCCGCCACCCAGAGGTCCCGGGTTCGATCCCCGGTCAGGGCAAGTTGGAAAATGGCCTTTTTCAAATTGTCCTGGGTCTTGGATGTTTATCTATATATGTATTTGTTATAAAATATAGTATCGTTGAGTTAGTATCCTATAACACAAGTCTCGAACTTACTTTGGGGCTAGCTCAATCAGTGTGATTTGTCCCTATATATTTATATTTATTTATTTAGATCGTAGTGAAGTGTCACACGTAACTCATACTTCATTCATAGCTACGTAAGCCTTAAATAAAAATCCTTGATAAATACAAGATATTTTATTATTCTAATTAAATACTCTAGTGTTTTCAAATGGAAAATCTATACATATAATAAAACATTTAAAAAATGTGTCTGTACATTAAATATATTTCCAAAAAAAATATTTGGGTCGATGGAGACATAGCTATAGAGTAGGAATAAAAAAAAGACTGTGTGTTTGTCTGTTTGTACACGCTAATCTCCAAAAAAAACTAGACGGATTCGAAAGAAACTTTTTTTGTTATGTAGCTGATAAGCCTGGGCAACATATACTGTGTAATCGATTTTGGAATATGGAACACCTGATGCAGAACCATAATGGTCCCGCTAAACTATAAGAAATATAAAAGTGATGCCTTAGAAAAAGTTGTTCAGCCTGATGAGCATTTTCCGGAGACATAAAGTCCACTCGAACGAAGTCGCGGGCTTCAGCTATTAAAGAATAAAGCAGTTAATATCATTGAGCACCTAATAACTAAGACATGTCTTTTTCAGATTTTAAAACCCAATTTTCTATATTTCAGATTTTAAAAACTCGGCCTTCCAAGCCTTAAAGTAGGAGATGTTTGTGCTTAGTCCTTCAGTCGCCTCTTACGATATCCACAAAAAGATATTCAATTCCGAAAGCCATATGGTAACGGTAGTTATTATATCTTATAGTGGATTAGTACCTTACTAATTCTTTACAGTTTGAAATGGTCCCCACGATTCCATATGACTTGTGATTATATTGGTTTTCCACAAGTAGAGACTGAGGGTGAAGGTGGTTTTAAATTCTCTCTTTGAAGTTAAATGATGGTTAGTGAAATTAGGAAACTTTTTAGTTGAGGCCAGCGACATAAATATTCCTATAGGTTTATGCAGTAATTAATTACTTGTAGGCGTTAATTTTTGCCAATTGCCCTACAGTAAAGAAACGGCCTAGCCACACATTTTGTCAAAGATAATGTACATTTTGGCTTTGACAGGGGGTCGAATCTGGGACCCCTGGTGTGACTGCCTGGCATGATGATGACCACTTAGCCAAAGAGATTGTTAAAAATATTTTTTGTACAACAATAGACCACTCTACACGGTGATTTTTCATTGGTTATGGAGTCGAAGGCCACTTTATGAGGATCGTTAGTAAGATCTAATTATAGCTAGTCAAAATCAAAATTTAGTAACATTTTTTTTTTACTGTAACTCGAAAGTAAAATCGTGAGACCAATTAGTTGTACCGCCGCCGGCGCCGTTTATCGGACTCACGCGGCAGTTTTGGACGGGCGTAACTACGTGGTCTCGATCGAAAATCATTTTCGTTCAACTTTCTTATCTAATGTCATACACAAATTTGAATTACATATATGGATAGAGAAATTAATTTTCTATACGACATTTTTTTTCCAAAACCAATGTTTGCAACTTGGCCTTTGTGATATGACACTCCCTAGTACAGGATAATATTTTATAGTACAATTTTATTTTATTTTTGTTGAGAATCCTGCGTCGTTTGATTTCGGCTAGAATAACGTGGATACGTCTATTTCCGTAGATGTCTTAAAAAGAGACAAGGACTAAGCTACAGATGTGTAGGTCTAAGTACGCAACAAGTTATGTATTAAGTTTTTTGTTTCTATATAGAGTGGGGTATCAAATTGATTAGATTTTAAAAAGTTTGCATTGTTAGCCTTATATGGCTCCCGTAGTCGAGTATTAGTTTATTAAACGTATATTTTGTATTTAGAACAAAAGACTTTTTATTTATTGACCGAGCGAGCGAAGCGAGTGAGGTCTCTAAATCGAGTTGGGGGGCGAAAACACATTGTATGTATGTATGTATGTATGTATGTATGTATGTATGTATGTATGTATGTATGTTTGTACCGCGATAGCAGCCGAACCGATGGTTTGATTTTGATGAAACTTAGTAGGCATGTAGGAAACATCAATAGAATTTTCAAGTTCGTTGGGCATCAAAATCGGTTCAGTAGTTTTTGAAATATTAATAAAAATGTCCGCGATTATGTAGCAAACGATACCATAGCGCGTTCTAACTTTGGATACCGCCATCTAGGGGTTATTTAGGAAACTAAATTGCGAAAAATAATCGCGAGGTCTAAGTTCGCGACGAACTACTAGTTTAAAGAAGTTTCTTAAAACTCGAGCAAGATTACTAATTTCATATAACATCGCCAGCAATCAGTACGCTTGTAAGCGCAAACCAATTAGGCATGTTTGGGCGGTTCCGTCGGACGAAATGGGATGTATTCGGGCGGCCAAACCCTCACCTTAATTGAATTACAAGAAAACCCCTTTTGTAAATGGCAGGAATTTATTTTGGCTGCCTAAATTGTATGGCGACTAATTTGGGGTCTCAACAAGTTTAGTCTGGTCTCCATTTTCAAGCCACGTTGAGATTTTGATTTGATTTTTTTTCTTTTTTTTTAATGTCTTTTTTAGGGTTCCGTACCCAAAGGGTAAAAACGGGACCCTATTACTAAGACTTCTCTGTCTGTCCGTCTGTCTGTCTGCGGCAGCTAGACAGTTAAAATTTCCCCAAATTATGTATTTCTATCGCTGCTATAAAATCAAATACTAAAAACAAAATAAAATAAATACCTATTTAAAGGGGGCTCCGATACAATAAACGCGATTTTTTTGCCCTTTTCTGCTCGATGTCAATAATGGCAACAGATAAGCACTTGAAATATTCACAAAATACTCAGTTGTAATTTTATTTTAATAATTAATAAAAAAATTAAAATATAATAAATATTTAAGGGGCTTCCATACAAAAAACTTGATTTTTATAGATAGTGGTACGGAACCCTTCGTGCGCGAGTCCGACTCACACTTGGCCGGGTTTTTTAAATTTTATATGGCTTCTCCACGAATACTTTTGTTTTCTGCATATTTTCTGAGACAATAAACCGTCTCCAGAAATAAGGTAAAGGAAAAGTTTGTCCAATCAATTATAATTCCATACTTACGTACGAGTAAAATGCACAAGATTAGCAACGCTTTTCTTTTGCCATAAACAATTGTGAAATCGAATTTAAACTAAGTCGTTTAATTCAGTAGCTATCTATAAAAACAGCTATATATCCTACTTCTTTGTCATAAATTGATACATTACCTTAACCATAATACTAATTTTTGACCGAGCGAGCGAAGCGAGCAAGGTCTCTAAATCGAGTTGGGGGTGAAAACACATTGTATGTATGTATGTATGTATGTACGTTTGTACCGCGATAACAGCCGAACCGATAGTTTTATTTTGATGAAATTTGGTAGGCACGTAGGAAATATCAATAGAATGTTCAAGTTCGTTGGGCATCAAAATCGGTTCAGTAGTTTTTGAAATATTAATAAAAATGTCCGCGATTATGTAGCAAAACGAAACCATAGCGCGTTTTAACTTTGGATAGCGCCATCTAGGGGTTATTAAGGAAACTGAATTGCGAAAAATAATCGCGAGGTCTAAGTTCGCGGCGAACTACTAGGTAGTTTACTAAATTTAGCAATTTTGTTGAGCGAACTTGGTTCAATCAATATCGCTGCTTGTCTGTGCTTCTGTTGTAGTATTAGTAATAATGCTACAAACTAACAAGAAATCAGCGGCAACCAAAGCCCGCGCAGTAGTTTTACGTAGAGAGTCGCAACTAAGGGCTGCCAGTAGGTACTTCTCGTGCCAATAAGAGCTTTGTCAGCAGGAAACTTCGCCCGAACGCTCCAAACGGTTGTGTTCACAGCAAGTACGCAAGGGAAGTACGAAATCAGGAACTATACCCTGAACGCTAAAGCGATAGCGTTCAATGCGTGAGCACGCTGTAGAGATTCGAGGGCAAAAATCTCTACCAGAACACGGTTCCCATCCCACGCATGACCCGGTCGTGGAAGACTGGCCAAGTGTCATGCTCACGAACGCAATTTCCACTGTCGCTTGCCTGGGCCATAAATGTGCACAAATCGCAAGGACTCACTTTGAATAAAGTAGTCGTAGACGTTGGTGTTTGCCCAAGAGTCAAGCTAACCCGTCGATGCAAAGACGTAATGCAAAGATGTCTCGGACATCAGCCTGTACGAGATTAGGATGGCCCTTAAATAGCTTAAAAACAACAAGGCGCCGGGCGAGGATGGATCACAGCAGAGCTTCTGAAAGCGGGCGGAACGCTACTACTGAAAGTCCTTCAGAAGCTCTTTAATTCCATTCAGCTCGAGGGCGTAACGCCAGAAGCGTGGAACAGGGGCATTGTGGTCCTGTAAAGGGAGATAACACTCTATTTAAGAACTATAGGCCTATCACGTGTCTTAGTCATGTATATATGTTGTTTTCGAGGGTCATCACGGATTGTCCCGCAAACAGGTTTGATGTCTTCCAGCCTTCCGAACAAGCCGGTTTTCGTAAGGGCTTTAGCACCATGGACCACATTCATACGCTGCGGTAGGTTATAGAGAAGACGAGGAAGTATAACCGGCCGTTATGCTTGGGGATAGTGGACTATGAAAAAGCCTTCGATTCGATCGAAACATGAGCCGTGCTTCAGTCTCCAGCGATGCCGTATTGACTATCGGTATATCGAGGTATTGAAGTGCTTATACAGTAACGCCACTATGTCAGTCCGGGTACAGGAGCAGTGGACGACGGCAATTCCACTGCATAGAGGTGTAAACCAGACGTTATATCTTCGAAACTATTCACCGTTGCACTGGAAGATCAAGCTTCTGGAATGGGAAGGATTTGGCATTATATCAATGGCGATTATATCACTCACCTTCGATTTGCCGATGATATCGTTGTCATGGCGGAATCGATGGAAGACTTAAGTATGTATGTACTATGCTCGCAGACCTAAACCGAGTTTCCCAACAGGCGAGCCTTAAAATGACCGATCTAGAGCGGCTTCCATCCAGCGCCTTCCGGCTATTCTAGATCGGTCATTTTGGAAATCTTTGGGAGAGGCCTATGTCCAGCAGTGGACGTTATGCGGCTGAAATGATGATGATGATGATAAGGCTTAAAATGAACATGGACAAAACGAAAGTAATGTCGAATGTCTATGTTGCGCCCCTACCTGTTTGTGTTGGGAGCTCCACCCTCGAAGTTGTAGACCTGGGTCAATTGATTCAGGCAGGAAGTTTCCGACTCGGCTTGGCAGCGTTCGGGAAGCTACGCAGTATCTTCTCGTCAATAATACCTCATTTTTTAAGACTAAAATTTAGAAACAATGTGTGTTTTAGTGATGACTTATGGATCTGAAACGTGGTCCCCTACTTACGGGTCTCATAAGAGGGCTTAAGGTGCAACGCGCTATGGAAAGGGCTAAGCTCATTGTTTCTCTACGCGATCGAATCAGAAATGAGGAACTTCGTAGGAGAACTAAAGTCACTGACATAGCCCAGCGGATTAGCTCGTTGAAATGGCAGTGGGCGGACACATAGCGCTACGAACCGATGGCCGATGGGGCAAAAAGGTACTCGAATGGCTACCACGTACTGGCAAGCCAAGCGTAGGACACCCACCCGCAAGGTGGTTTGTCGACCTGACCAAGGTCGCTGGAAGCCGCTGGATGATGATGAGACGTAGGCGTAAAATAGTTAGCGACTGGATGTACACACGTTGCTCTTTCAAGATTCAAATGTCTTAGGCATATTGAATTTGATCCAGGTTTTGATTGAAATTGTTTAAAAAAAATTATAAAATGAAACTTTTGCAGCTCAGAATAGACGAAGAAAGAAGGTTGGAAAATCTGTTTCCTGCAACGGTATCGAATCGGTAGTTTCATTAAATCACAGTTTTACTGGACATTAAAATTGGTTCAGTTTTGGAATAATATCGCGAGGTCTAAGTTCGCGGCGAACCACTAGTTTATTTTATTCTTTAATTGAGTGACTTAGTAAACGCACACAGAAACATTAATTTAAATAGTCCTCCATATAGGTACTTAAACAAGGCGCTTTAAAATTAAGTACAAAATATATTTAAAGGGGTTGTTACTCACTCAATCGTTGTGAACCGCTTTGCCCAATGTATATATATAATATCGTTACAAAAAAATTGTTGGATCTCATACAAATAGCAGTAGTTAGGTGATCTAGTTACTATGGATGTATTTACCTAATTAAAAACACCTTGTATGTATAGAATATAAAATCTTAAGTTTTAAATAATTGTAACATATAGACATATTATTATTATTATGTATCTCCTTTGAGAATCACGGGTCTTTTCACCCCGGTCCTTTGAGAGGCTTGCGTGGGGATACAGATCCAACACGTAGAGGCCCTTTGGAGAAGTTGTTGTCATGTGGCGCTCCCGCCAAAACCTATTCCTGGATATACCTATGAAAGGTGTACCCTTGAATAGGTTTTGGCAGAAGAAAAATCTATTGCATGTAAAAGGAAAAGGTTTAAGGGTTATGGAATGAATTTGGGATGGACTGATACTGGGTTATTGCAACAGAAACGTCACCTGCCATAATCATGATTACTGACTATTATAGGCAGGTGGTGGCTTGCCGCCCACTAGATGGGCCCCTCAAACGCACCGACAGTAGTTGCCGGCAAAGGAGCAACACCGGTGCGAGCGACTCAGGGGTGTCGAGAGGTGTGCTGCGCTTTCTCCGAAGTTACTCGCGTCGTTATGCCCTTTAACACTTCCACCCCTGGAGCAACAGCTCTAACGACTCCTCTCTGCACAGCCAATTAAGGCAATGCAGAGCTGAGAGCCCTGCGAGCCCTCTTGGGTGTCCACCCCGACCGATGAAGACGCGTCGGGGACGAGGGATCTAACCGGCTCTCTGGAGCACTCGGGTGCTATTATTATTATTATTATTTATTGTAGAACACACTAGCAGCTTAATAAGCTGATGCGTCTCGTGCTGTGTGCGTCTTGATGTTTGGAGATGTTGTTTTTGTCTAGTCTATTTTTGAAGCTGTTAACTGAAGGTGCAGTTACAACATTCTCTGGTAGCTTGTTCCAGTCTGTCACCACTCGATTGGAAAGAAAATTATGAAATAGTTTTCTTTTTGATTTCATACGACGCAATTTCAGCTGATGTCCTCTCAATCGTTTGCTGTCAGAAAATTTAAATAGGTCTTGTAGATTGGGTACATCATAATATATGTATTATATGTAATATATATATGTAAAGATAGCCATGAATATTGTAAAATGAGTTCGGAATCAAAATATGTCTCTGTAACCTTAAAAGGGTTCTTAAAAGGGTTATTGTATACGAGAGACACAGAAATAAATCTACCAACAGCCAGACGATTATTTTAAAAAAATGTTTTTGTTTTCGAACAGACCAGAATTCTAAATTCATTTTACTGTTGTTACAAGAATTTTACTCACCTACTAGGATATAAAATGGAATAATTTGAGTAAAACAAGGTTTCGGTATGAGTCTAGGCAGGCTGCATGCAGAGATTTTATGTTTCAAAAATAATATTCGATATTTTGGATTTATAGAATCTTATTCCTAAAATATTTGAAAAAACACTTAACCGCTCTAGTGCGGCAAGTAATTTACCGCACGATTTCGAATGTGTGCGTAATGAATGACATAAGTGAAATCAGTGTGGTAAATAGTACTTTTCGAGCGAATGTGTTGAAAATTCTTTATGTACAAAAAGGACACTACTAAAATACAGTAGATAACAATACATCCCTTAAAGGGATAAGTCCGCCTTTATTTGTTATTAACCTAACCTGTATTTGTTATTTATTTTCAATCTCACAAAAAGACCAGATATTTTCACAAAAGAAAACATTATTTACCTAATTGGCCCGTGAAACTGAAGACAGACGTATATCACTGTGGTATCACTACTTTAGCCGCATACTGCTGGACAAGGACCTCTCCTAATAGCCCCTTTTAAAAACACGTTATCTACTTACCTATACAATGGATGAAGATGGTGAAAGAAGAGATAAAAACTGGTAGATGAGAGTGTAATAACCTTTTGAAATACCTTAAAGTCAACGGGTAAAGAAATCCAGAGTTGTAAAATTCTTACAAAATCTACAAGTGGACGGGATGTACCAGTAATAAATCGGACCACGGGCTATACTATAGTATAATAGAATTAAAATAAAATTAAAAGAACAGGTTTTTTTTGGCATTTCGCGTTTGTCTATAGAGCCGAGACTTGTAATGGACAATACCACACGTGTGCCATACTACGTTTCTCAACACATTAGTGAGGAAAAAGAACTTCAATAATAAAACAATTTTAAATCTCGCTAAAGAAAATTAGTATGGGAATTTCTTTATTTCTTTACTGTTATTGTAATTTAATTATACTATAGTGATCTAGTATAGCTACTGGTTTGATTTATCGTAATAAATCATTTATTACGGGTAGGTATGGCCTCTACGTTTTATATAAATCCTATTTGCAAATTCTCGCGTCTATTACGTTGACGCGTGATAAACACGTGAGTGTGTCACTGAGGTAAGCTCCTGCCATACAATGCATTTAAATGTCCACATTTGGTTATCATGTGGAAGAAGATAGGTCACGCTAAGACTTTTTGCCTGTATTCTCAGTCCACATATCTAATTTTAATACCAGTATAATTGTAAGTTGACGTTATTGGAGGAAATGCTGCAGTACAGTTTGTTACCGTTTCTTCTGTACTTGCGCTTTGGAAGCGGCAGTAAACTTAGCTATAAGTAATTGATCTGACGTCAACATTTACCTTATAAGAAATCGAAAGGAAAAAAAGTGACAATCATCAAGTGATACAAATATCCAAAGATAAATAAATGAATTTGACTTTGACTTTGACTTTGCCTAAAGGTTCCTACTCACAAAGCCGGCGGCAGTACGCTCAACGGCTTTATACAAGTTGTAAATCTGTAACCTTGCCATATTCACAGACGTACCGATACCGATCATACTGAACAACTTTCCTAAAGAGCAGATGTCGAATTATCAAAAAGAAATGGTTCTCCCTTACAAAATTGCTAATCAGCTGATCGATTTAGTATGGGGAGTCCATTTTTTTCATTTTTCGACCTATTTTCCTTGGGGAAAGTTGTTCATCGGTTAAGGCACATCTAAGAATATTGCAAGGTTACAGGTTTACATCCTGTATAGCTGCTCGCATGCCACGCATATAGCAAATCGAGCCGGCGGCGGCCTTAAAAAAGCCCAGCCTTGTATGTAGAAGCCTTAACGTCGAATCGTGTGATTATCACATCGACGCTACTACGGATTCCTAACTAGTCACAAATTTTTATACCGATGAATGTTGATCGAGTTGTATGTGAGCATGTTCAGACAATGCGGCTAGCAATCCATCACTATTTTGATTTCATTTCCTATCTTAACGCCCTCCATTACGCTAAGTATGGTGTTTGGGTCTTACAACCTTGGGCTCTGTCTATGTAATGGGATAATAACTTACATATTTAATAATACAATAGTAGTTGCGAATTACTCAAATCGGATTCGTGCGTAATGGATCCCATTGTCTCGTTGCGAATGCCGAATTTTAGAGGTTTTGGGACTAAAAACGCCTAAAAAAGTGAATTTTCTATTGAATTTGTATAAAATTTTACTTTTCCGAGTACATTTTATAAGTTGGTCGCCTAATCCCCAATAAATTTTTAATTTGTAAACCCTACTTAGCTCTAATAGCTTTCCTTTAAAGTTTGTTATATACCAGGTCTAACAAAATATACTGAAACTATTTTAAGGCTGGATTTAGTCCAAGATACTGAACAACTTTCCCCACAGCAAAATATGAAAAATAATTTTCGATCTTCCATACAGGCTGATCAGAGTTTGTATGGAAAGCACATAAATATTTTTCATATTTTGACATAATATGTTTCTTGGGGAAAGTTGTTCAGTATCAGGAACCGAATATACACCACTGCCGTAAATTTCTTTACGAGTCCATTTACAACCGTTTAGTAGATAGAGGGGAAACACGTTACTAGACGAGATTCACAAGCCCACTAAACCAAGACTGATACTTATAATAATTTTTCTAAAGACAAAGAAAGTCTGAAGATTTTAATTTTTTTATTTATATGTATGTGAGCTCCCTTAACCGTGGACAGACAGACAGACAGACATGGCGAAACTATAACGTTTCCTTGTTCACTACGGAACCCTACAATTGTGATAAGACCGAGGCCTTATATTATAATCTCTGTGAGTTTTCATAGTACTTATCTACTTAAATGTATCAATATAACTAAATTTACCAAATTCGTTTCTTCAGCATCATTCAAGTAAAATTATTATCATCCCTATCGACCTAATATCACTTTATTACCGAATACAGGGTGGAATTGAATTCGTTGGCATCCTTCTAAGTATCTACCATACCCATGATACAAAGTAATTTAAGACTAATAAAACTTCAATCAAAAGTCGTCATTTTCACATTAAAGAAAACCTCTAAACATGTGTTAGACTCTTTGATAGATACTTACTGCAATTATAAATAAAAAAAAGACGTGTGGCCCTCGGGGACTGCTGCGGTAAAGCTATTGCATTAAGGTGGTTCGATACAAGGAAGGACGGCAACGTCGCAAACGGACGACGGAGACGAAGCGGCAACGCGCGAGCGTGAGGTTTTTTCGTTACGGAATTTCTGGATTCGGTCCCCGCGCTCAAGGCCCGCGATAGAAGCTATGCAATAGCTTAAAACTAATCATCATTAAACTCACAAAAAATAATATATTAATTATAATAGTATCAATTTCGTCGCGTCGTAGTACCCTAACATTCGTTCCTACTTCAAACGTACCTACTATCCTCAAGCGTTCGTGTGACTCGTCCCCACTCGACTTTAAGCCTTATTCACGTATATTAAAGTCTACTTTTGTATGCTGGCCGGTCCCGCCGCTTATCTGTATCCGTCCGAGGTCTTTGACCTTGCGGCTCGTAGGTATCAGTACGCGCGCACGACTCGAAGTGTTTTGATAATGTTGTATATTTTTTTAAGCTATTGCATAGCTTCTATCGCGGGCCTTGAGCGCGGGGACCGAATCCGGAAATTCCGTAACGAAAAAACCTCACGCTCCCTACTCCGCCTACCATGTAGGTTGCCGCTTCGTCTCCGTCGTCCGTTTGCGACGTTGCCGTCCTTCCTTGTTTGCAATAGCTTTACCGCGGCAGTCCCCGAGTGCCACACGTCTTTTTTTATTTTTTGTTACTTTTTAATTACTGCATTCATTGCAGTGTTGTTACCATACAAAATATCCTTTATGTGAGTATGATTATAAGTTAAATTAATGCGAATAATTTCAATAGCATCCTGTATATTTAGATGTGTGATACGAATACTTGAAAAATTGCTTATTGTTAATTTTGCATGTTGCACGCATGTTGTTAATTTACTTATATAGTTAAATTGAAAAGACTACCATCTAACGATGGCAGCGACTTAATGTGCCTTTCGACGCACGGAATTTTCGGACAGAGGAACCTTTTTGTAATTCCCTGTTCGTATATGTTTCTTAAGAGATTTTAACATGGCGTAAATAGTAGTCGTACATACATACTTTCACGTCTTTATCCCTAATGGGGCAGACAGAGCATTTTGGGTCTTGCGGTTCTATGCAGAGCCCAGGGCCGCAAGACCCAAAAGCCACTTTTAGCGTCATGGTGGGCGAGAAGATGGAAAAGCAATCAATACAGTGATGGGTTGCTAGCCGCATCGCCTGTTAACATGATTTGCATTTTTGCCCATTCCCTCGATCGGCTTTTACGATCAGCGTGGGAAGAGAAGCAGCTGGTACATTCTAAGTTTTTTTTATTTCTCCCAGACCAGCATGGGATATAGTAGTCGTATCTAATTCATTTTAGAAATTCTAGAGCTAAGTAGAGATTACAAATTAAAAAGTTAGAGACGACCAACTTATAAAATTTCGAGTAGGTACATGTTATAAGTTGGTCGCCTATTACTTTTGAAAAAGGAAAATTTTATAAAAATTTAATAGAAATATAGTTTTTGAGACGTTTCTAGAGGGCATTCGTAACTACGGAACCCTACACTGCTTGTAGCCCGAGGACCACTCCACCACTTTCTACGGATGCCTAAGAGGTGACCAAATGATACAAGCTTAATCTCATACAACCATTTACTTTCGAAAGATCTGACCTCGGACGTAGAGCGGTCAAACGCTACGCTTAGCGTGATGGTCGACGTGGAGGTGGAGAAAAGTAGATAATCAAAATAGTGAGTATTCTATCTCACACAGGTAAATCTCAACCTTATTACATCCATTGACATTGTTGAAGCCAGACGCCTTAATTTTTTATCTCTTCTTCCTCTTCCTCGACTTGCTGACGAGACGGCTTAGTATCTAATCGCTGTCTCTTTCGGCAAGTTCGCACGTAGTAGTCTGGAGAGACCTCAACGTCGGCTTCTTGACCAACATTCTCGTTTCGTACGTTATTGTGACGGCGCGCATGCGAATTTACGCCTCCGTGGCCGCCCGCGCCGAGTTTTGAATTTGATACTCACCGCTAATCTCCGGAACTTGGTCAGTGCTCTGCTACAAAGAAGGAGAGGACTGGTGCACCAGGGAAGTCTGCAGCTCGTCAACGAGGGAAGCGATTACTTAAAGTTGTAGAATTTCTTCCTTCCCCTTAGGCCGTTTGATCTAAGTCTTATCCAAGACATTAGATGTAACCTTAGGTCCTCAAACCACTTCATCCCCAGGAGACGACCTATTTACACCGTCGCCTCTTCAGATATAATGTTCATTTGGCAGGATGTCATCAAAGGTGTCGGTAACAGTGTCGCGAGTTCAATGGTTTTTCCCCATCTCAAAAAATGCTTTCAGTGTTGTACATTCTACACTGAAAAAACTGTTGGGCTATATATTACAAAAAATTATGCTACTGGTTACCTAAAAATAGTGACAGCATAACTACTGTCACCAGTAACAAAACCCAATTATGTAATTTTCTAACATAACATGTTTATTTAATAATAACCAACTGTACTTGTAACATATAGCAAAACTATTTTTTATTATTCAAGTCTATTGAAAGTTGTTAGCAGCACAATAATTTTATTCGGAATAACCACATCGTTTGTTATTCACTGTAAAACAATTGGGTTAAATATAGCTAAATTTTTTGTAGGTTTATGCTAACTATTGTGATAAATTTTAATAAAACATTGTGTTACTATTAAAGATAGTATTTACTTATTAATAGCTTAAGCTGTTTATTTACTAGTAACCAATCTTTTGAGTAAGCAAAACCTCTCGGAGGAGTTATATGTTACCTAACTCTTTTGTTATTTTTAACTACTCTGTTACGTTACTTTAGGGGTATCAAAGGTTCAAATTTTAACCAAAATTATTATAAACCGCGACCCGGTCATTAAAATCCCAGAAACCCTAACTCCAGCCGTTGATACTGAACAATAAAGATCAAAATCTCAACAAAAGAACAATTTGCATTCAAAATAAACAATATCTGAGCATCATATATTTCTTAGGGAAAGATTATTAAATATCTACGACAGAAGGAAACCAGAGTTTTTAAGATTTTATGGACCGTAAGCGACGCGAAGTGTAAACAGTCTAGTATAAGTTACTAGCACCGAATGAAGTATCTACTTTGACTAAAGAGAGACACAAATTAATTCTGACAAGACTGGCTTTTACAATAACTTTGGTTAACAGACATAATAATTAAAACAATCAGATATAATTAACAAAGTTAGGTTTATTATTAAAACAACTCACAATTATCATCATATTATCATAATCAACCTTCGACAATTGCTTAAGTCGAATTATAATGTGCCACATTATAATAAGAAGGCTTATTATAATGTGGCACAACCTTCTCCGAGCTGCATTACTCAACAGACCCTTTTCTTCATACTGCAGCAGAAGTCCTTTGCCTTCATTACAAGAATTCAGGATCTTATACACATCCTAAAATACATAACATTAATATATATTTAATTTACCATATAAGTGTTTTGCAAAAATTACTGTAACAAGCTTTTATTATAAACCTATTAATTCTGTAAAGTGCTTATCAAAACAAAAGAGATGAGCCCAAACACGATGGAGTTATCTTGTTTAGTTTAGGAGTTCCTATAGCCACCTTCAGTCTCCATCAGCAGATCAGTTCCTTGTCAGCATAAGATTGCATTGTCACGCAATATACATACATGCCGTGTGGTTTCTGGCAGAGTAGAATAGGGCCAATCCAAGTCCTCCCGTGGATGTCGTAGCAAGCGACTTAGGAAATGCAAGCTAAACAAAGCTTATTAACATCAATGAGACCTCTCCAACCCGTCTGGCCAGTGTGGGGAGTGTAGGCCAAGTCCTCTGGGTGCTCTGGCTAAGTATGGCTCCGGAAGTACAGAGAGGGTTGTGCTCCTGCAGTGGAGACCAAAAGACCTGATGATAATACATACAAGTGCATGCAAAATTTCAGCTCAATCAATTCAATTCCGGGGCCCCGGAAATTTGTGAAATTTAGCTTGCAAAATTTCATTCAAACACATAGGCATAAATCTTTTTCAAGTTTGTAACACAAATAAAAAAAACTTACACCATGTTCTGGAACTCCAATAGTCTCTGTCACCGGTTCAGTGACATCTCTCTGGAGTGTATGTTCTGGAGTACACAGCATTGCATCATCTAATGTAATATATGTCTGAAAACAATGGGAAATGTGATTTAAAGCAATAATGTAAACCTGAAAGGTAAAGGTTATTGACACGTTATTTACATCAATACAATGTAGGTACCTAAATTAAATAATTCAGAAATAATATGCGAATATAATTTTTTTAGGTAGGTACTTACAGAGGCCTCTCTTTCTTGGTTTGTTTTTGTAAAAGCATTCGCCATTATTTCTTTCAGTATATTAATTTGTACGGCAAGTTTAGCCCGGTGACCTATTACAGGCACTAATTCTGACAACATTTGTAGAGTCTCCAAATCAATGGCATGTTCTAGAAATAATACAAACATACATATTAAAAAGTAAGATGTTTTGTTTTCTGACTTGAGGACTGGATAATTTTATTTCTCTTTTATAATGGGCTGAGAAAGACATAAAACAACAGTTAAAAACATTTAAAGTAATAATTGGGATATCTAGGTGGGTACCAACTTATCTTCCTAGCCCCAGTGCCGATTGCATCCGCAGCTTTCACTGTGGAGCCCAGAGTCGGCTATAGATCATGGTTCCAGATTCGACAGGTCTAGTTTTATTACACTGGAGAGATTAACCTATGTAACAGGGGAGGCCTTACGGAACCATGATTACAAATTCAGACAAATGTTCGAATTTGTAAGTTTCCTCACGATGTTTTCCCTCACCGGAAGCAAGTAAAAAGAACAGAGAAGATGAGTGCCGCACGTGAGGGTCGAACTTGCGCCACACAGTACACCGCGCAGCGTATCAAATAGAGCCTTATCTTTATGCGGGAAATAGCAATTTACAGCCCCAAGAGCCAAGTCAGTCACACGACAAGCAACAGCTTGGTTTTCCTATGGCCCTCTCGCATCGCATGGCCGGGCGGCGGCGGCGCAGGCGACAACGCTTATAACAAAATGTACCTACCTACTTACCGTCCTGACTCAGCATTAGATATACAATGTATTATAATATAATTGTACTTACCGTTGAACTTATCAATGTATATTTCAAGGCCCCAAGATTTAAGATAGACCGCGATGGTAAATTTTTCGGGTGCCTTCTCTGATGGTTCCATGTTCCAATGTTTCAATTTCGCAACTCTTTCGCTTAGCATATACATAAAATTTGAACTTGAAGAGATAATTAACACATCAATCTTTAATGAGTAGGTAATTGCATTCTTTTCTTTCTTGTCTTGATAAAACAACACAACATGGGGCGCGGCGCGGAAAGCGAATGCAAAACAGGAATGAACATGAATGCCAGAGCGGGCGGGCGGGGCGCGCTAGGGTGCGCGGTAGCCGCGGTAGGGTAGCAAACCGTTTCGTTCATACGCTTTGTTTGTGTAAATAATAACTTCTAATAACAAATGCTATATGTTGCAATTTACATAAAATAAAGTATAACAATTGTGTTGCTGGCTACAAAACAGTTGTGTAAATAATTAAGAACAGTTTATTTACTTATAATCTATATAATTGTGTTGAGAACTACCAGATCCATAATTGGTAATCATTAACTTAACAGTTTTGAAAAGAATAGCATAACATAAATAGCTTAACTCGTTTTATTAGGTGTAACTCAAGCGTATTGCTTGCATTTTAACTGATTTTGCTTACGAGTAAACTCAGTTATGCTATATACACAATAGCAAAACTGTTTTTGTTAATTAGTTTTTTCAGTGTAAATCTTTGTTTTCGTATATGCCCAACACGCCTAAAAAAGTTTTCACGTCAAAAAATATTTATTTACATTGCACATCTATGTTTGGGTCATTGGATTACACCAGTATTGCATCATTTTTTTTGTACGGAACTTAAAAAAATGTGATTTTCATAGTATTGACACGAGAAATAAAAGAAGAAGACTTTGATTAATTTATTAAACTGAAATTTAAACAAGCGGGCAAGCGGGGCCGGGCCGGTGTAACCATAGCCCTTTGAGCGACACAAGACAAGAACGAGATAGAAGATTGTCTCCGAACAATCCAGGAGTAGCCCGATCGGGCCGCTCGATACAGACATTCTGTGACACAGACGAATCTCAACCAAATTACATTGACATAAAGATCATTTGAGAGGATGTATACAGAGGTGTCGGGAACAGTGTCGCGAGTTCAAAATGCTTTCCGTGCATGCCCAGTTTTCATTTCAAAAATGTTGACATAGCAGCACGCCTTGGCGTATTGTTATCTCTTTTTACATATGGGAGAAGAAATTCGTTAGAAAATGACAACATTATTTCTACTATTACTATTATTATTATAGTATTATATTTGTTTATCTGACTGTATGGAACAGTATGCAAAGTCCACTCTTTTATATGTCAATGGGCGAAGAAAATTTGAAGTCATTGCGCAATCGAGTGCCTATCGCGTTTTTAAATAAAAAATATGCGCATTTTGATTTTAATTTTCTCAGCACTTTATAAAAATAGAAAAGAAGAAATAACACATTTATTATCTTTATTTTTCATTGCCTTTTTGACATTTATAGAAAAAAAAACATTTGTCATATTAATTATATAATTAATATATGCATAATTATCCATAAGAACCAAATGGAGCGGAGTATATTGGATACGAGTAACTCGTATTTTTATATTTACAAGGCCCTTGCCTGTACGTTAACCAGAATCCTGAAAAAATTAAAATTAATTAGTGTTTTTAAATTTAAAAAAAATGGAAATTAAGTGCAGTCTGCCTCGCTAACAACTTAATGCACTTGGGATGATGTAAGGACTTCACAACTTAGATTTTGCGGTTACGTTGACTTTTTAACCGACTTCAAAAAGGAGGAAGTTATCAATTTGAATGTACCTATATAGGTATGTTTTTATGTATGTTCCCCCATTTCTCGAAGAAGCCTGAACCAATGGAATGGAACTAATGGAAAATTCTTTTTGTTTGAAAGGACATACTTGTCAGGTGATCCAAATTTTATTAAAAACGGTTTTGCAGTTAGTTGTAGAAGTCGGTTTTTAGTTTTGATAAATTATTATTTATTAAATATTGTTTTGTTTAAGGCATGGTTCATATCTATCTACTTATTTATCTTCTGTGCAAAGACTTCATCTCTCCGCTCCGTCTACCCAGCGCGGCGATTATGGTTCTTTAGTCTAGCAATGGACTATTAAAGGTTGGAAAGAGGAACTTGAAAATTTATAGGTATAGACAAACTACTTACTATATCCTCTCCTGCAATTATCTAAGAATACGTCACAGTAGGAGTCAAGGTTCACAAAATAGGAACGAGTGTGCATGGCACATACTGCGTACATGTTTGATCTAAAAATATAAAAAAGTAATTATTAACAAAAAATATTTTCTTGTCTCATTTTTTCATTTTAAAATTAAAAAAATGCTTTTTAGATAAAAGCTTTTTTAATAGTCAAAAAATATTTTCATGTCTCATTTTTTTATTCTTAAAAATTAAAAAAAAAGCTTTTTAAATAAAAGCTAAAATGTTTAGGGTTTCTTGGGTTAGGTAACTTAAATACTGTTATTAAATATAACAGTGTTTAAGTTACCTTTCCCTAGAAGGTTAAGTGCTCCTAAGGACGAAAGTAAAATAACTTTTGAACAATAACTTTTGTAAAACTTAAAGCCCATTCAGATGGTTAAAGTTTATTGCCTGTTGCATACCATTTTACTGAAGCAATGAATTATTTGCATGGCTGACGTTTCGTTTAGATCATGCCAGTTATCTACACAAGTGGCAAGAAACGTACACCGTATAAATGGGCCGATTATTAAAAACATTTCATATTTTCATCGAACTTGAAAATTTCAGCCAACCGAACGCGAACATCCGGATCGCGATCCGGATGATTGCGTTTAGCTTCTTTCAAAAATTCTTTCTAGTGTTTGAACACAAGAAAGAATTTTTGCCGAAGCTGAAACGACAACACCTCGTTCGCTTTGCTCGCCCGGTCAATAAAATCCTATAGGTTGTTACTATACAGTACAGCTTTACTTTTCTGCAGTAGAAAGTGCCCCAAGACCTAAGACCCAAGGCCCAAGGCTAAAGTGGACAGTCTTCTTCTTAATCAGTGTGTGTGTGTGTGTCCCGATTCCCCAAATTGGTAATATTCGTATGTGTTAGTGATACCTACTTACTTATACAAATATTACCATTTTGGAAATCGGGACCTGGGTAAAATCAATATTTGGCAAGCTGATTGGAAGTGGTCGTAACTTGGATGAATGACCACATTTTCAAGTAAAGGAACTAACAATGTTTTTTTTTAACTTCTAGAAGCTTTTATTGTGAAGCCAAAGTACTCATTAAGGCAAATTAATTAAGCCAAAATTCGATAGAGCTGCGTTGTTTTATTATTGAGTTCTATCGACACCGTCCGTCTTCACTATCAGAATCTAGACATCGTCTATCATAAAGTTATTATACCGGAGGTCGAAACATGTCAGCAGTAGCTGACTCTATACGTGAAAAACCCGTTCACTTAATCACTAAATATAATAATGATTGTATCTCACGTTAGTTTTAATCAAAAAATACCATAAAGTTCTCATCAAAACAAATCAAACGAGTCCTACTCAATGAGGTTTCCTTGTATTGTATGTTGTTTTATACCTGATTTCCATCGAATGTTTCCCGGCTTCATCATCAGATTAGCTCATTGACTCCATAATATTGTATTGTCATCTGACTTGCACAAGTTTGCAAAATTTCAGCTCAATCGATTGAGGATAAGTTGAAAGTTAACAAGATTTGTCCTAAATGAACATGCATACATACATACAAGATACATTGCAAGTTAAAGTCCTCGAGGTATAAGCTCAGTTTTGCATATGTGAGTGAGTGCCAAAAGTAGAGTCAGTCAAAAAAATATAAAAAGTATATGTTTTATTAGAAAGAAATAAACCATCTTGATTAGTACATAAAATCGGCCAAGTGCGAGTCGGACTCGCGCATGAAGGGTCCGTACCATATTCTATAAAGGAATATAAAAATGTCGCCTCAGCAAAAGTTGTTTAGCCTGATGAGCATTTTCCAGAGACATTAAAGTCCAGAAGAACGAGGTCGCGGGCTTCGGTTAGTAATGTAATAAGAACAATAATATGCAATTATCATAAAGATTAGGAAGGTACGCTAAAACTAGTTAAGTCAAATCTTGAGATTCTTAAAAATAAATCGAAAGATTCTCTTTAGAACGTGGCGGTTATTTAAATGTCAATTCTTATGTCAAATATTAAATTTTGCTCCCATTTATGGTTTTGATTGGATATCATTACTTTTTGCTCAATTATATTCAAGTTTTTTAAAAGCCCTACGCTGTCACTGGGAGGAATTCCTCTATGCAGGCAAGCTATATTAATACAAGAAAACAATCTTTATTGTATTATGAGAACAAGATATGAAGCCTTGTAATTAATTATTCTTTCATCCATTTATTTTCCTGTCTTGTAAAGTGTTAGGTACTTATTGTTTCTTTAAATGTTTTATTTATTATTTATTTCAAATAGTTTTTTCTTATCGTCTATTCTATTTATCAATACCTCTAGTGGCAACTTCTTT
Source organism: Acrobasis consociella (assembly GCA_963555685.1). NCBI lineage: Eukaryota > Metazoa > Arthropoda > Insecta > Lepidoptera > Pyralidae > Acrobasis > Acrobasis consociella. Next base: position 9,539,816 of record OY743127.1, read on the forward strand.
TATAGTATGCATATAATTTAAGCTGTGAATAACGTTGTGGGTTATGCAATATTCTATACTAGTAGTTCGCCACGAACTTAGACCTCGCGATTATTATTTCAGAATGATGTACCTGATTTGGATGAATTATCGGTGCAGGTTTACCGAAATGCGGAGTCATGGTTGTGACCAAATTTCCAAAATAGTTACCAATCACAGCCCTTTCTTCAAATGACTTTCGATCTAGCTCTGAAATGTCAGGAGCACCTTCCAACCATACAATCCCATGGATATGAGGTCTACCATGATGCTGAAATTCAGTTCTGTACCAGTAGTCTATTACCGAAAAATGACCCATCATTTTTCAAATGACAAAGTCAGCTCGTTGTTGTAAAAACCAGAAAAGAAATGCTTATTTGTATTGCCATGGCTCTATGCCGCTGCTCATTGGTTTCTTACTCTCTTCGTAAAGCTAATTCGCGGGCTTTGGTTGCTGATGATCTCTTGTTAGTTCGTAGCCTAATTACTAATACCACTATGGAAGCACTTTTTTTAAAGTCGGTTAAATATGATAAAATTTATAGAACCACTTATGAAACTCAAAATAATAACCATAATAGTTATTCAGAGAAATTATTTCGTGGACCCCAGGGGAGATATGTATTTTTAAGAAAGTGGTTCAGTAACCCGGACTGAATTCACCCTTAAATAGTTTCAGTATATTTTTAAGAAGATTTGTATTGTATATCCGTCACGGCTTAGTCAGCTTGACTTCGCGAGTCACCCTAAACCCGTTTAAGTATAACGTATAAAAAAGTTGTTCAGACAAAAAAGTTGTTCAAATAAAAAAATATTGTTTTTATAATGGCAACAAAAAAGTCTAATGACATTTTTGAAAATATTTTGAAATGGCGGATATGTGACAGTTTTAAAATTTTAAACCCCCATATTTCCGCCATTTTGAAAAATTTCTAAAATCTGGCTCGACAAAAAAATTCTATTTAGTTGCTGAACCTGCTTACAAAATTTCAAGAGAATCGGTTAAGAAATGCGATCTGTAGGCGAGAACAGACAGACAGACAGACAGACAGACAGACAGACAGACAGACGGACAAAAGAATTTTTGGCTAATCTCGAAACTGAGACGCTTCGCTCGCTTCGCTCGCTCGGTCAACTAGCTGAACCTCGCGACTTCGTTCGCGTGGACTAATGTCTCTGGAAAATGCTCATCAGGCTAAACAACTACTAAGGCATCATTTTTATATAGTTTAGCTGGGCCATTATAGTTCTGCATCGGGTGTTCCATTTTCCAAAATAAATTATACCTTATATGTTGCCCAAGCTTAACAGCTATGTAACAAAAAAGTTCCATTCAAATCCGTTCAGTATTTCCGGAGATTAGCGTGTACAAACAGACACACAGACAGACATTTTTTTAAATTCTTACTCTATTACTATGTCTCCTTCGCCCCCAATATTTATTTTGGAAGTATATTTAATGTACAGACACACCTTTTTTAATGTTTTGTTATATGTATATAGATATTATAGATGTGCCCGCCCCCCTCCCGCACCGCTGCAATCAATGCCTGGCCACGTGTGCCACGACACGGCGCGACGGCGCCTTTTCTATATTTATGACTTTATCTAAGAATATCAGGAAGACTTAGAAAATAGAAATTTTTGCTCGCATAATTTTGATAGACGCTTTAAGTGGGTAAGTACCTAACATAATTGATTAATTAAAAAAATAGTCAAATCTATGAAATTCACTGTTAGTGGTTTTTCCCTTTGTATATGCCTAATAGTTTCTAACTAGATGCCAAATATCAACTTACCTGGTCATATGGAAGGAGGATATGATATGTTTTTAATCATGGATAAGTGGTCAATTACATTTTTCCAGGTTTTTTAAACGTCATTATATCATTAACGGTTTGAGCTACATTATTGAAATTTTGGATTCCTGTTAAATCGTGTAAAAAAAAAAGTGTAGCACTCGGGGACTGCCGCGGTAAAGCTATTGCATAGCATTTTTTATCAACTTATGCAATTAGCAGCCCGCGGTTTTTCATGCGGCTGTTGAGGTAGGCTAAGACATGTTTCCAGTTCAGAAAATGGGTAAAAACTGCAGTCAGTAAAGGTAACATCAAAATATGTGTGGGGGCGGCCATCTTGGATCCAATATCTGACTGAACTTTTGAGTTCCGTAGGGTGCTTTACCCCACATGCAAAATTTCAGACCCCTCCAAAGTCCCAGTAAGACGTTATAAACGAAATAAGTTAAATTTTCTAAAATACAGTCGTCATCTTGGATTCCAAAAAAAAATTAAAATTTGGAAAAATATTATGCCCCTTACCCCAACCATTTTTACCGGCCGTACCCCTTCCACATCAGGTTTCCGCAGATCTTTAAATGTCAAATTTTTCTGGTATTTTTTTGCATTTGTAACGATTCTAGAGTCCACGACAATTTGTGATGAATTTGCGTGTAAGCCTACATGGTAGGCGGAGAGGGGGGTGTTAGGTTTTTTCGTTACGGAATTTTTTTATTTGATCGCCGCGCTCAAAGCCCGAGATAAAAGCTATGCAATAGCTTTAAAAAAATACTTACTGACTAAGAAGACAGCGTATATAATCGTCATAACAGCGACCTTCGTCGTATCGGGTTCTTTTGATTCGAAAGTTTTGTTGGTTGAAATAGTCGAAGCGCTGAGTGGTATATACGCCCACGTCCAGGTTTAGTGCATCCAGTATAGCCGACTGGGCTAAAGCCGTTTGGTCGTTTGGACCTGAAACAACAACAAAAAAAGCACGGCTTACAACTAAAGCAAAAAGAAGTGTCGTTACAACTTTTGGCATTCTTTCGCAACGCGCGATAAGGAACTTCGTTCCAAAAAACATTGGAACTCCGGGAGTGCCGACAGAAGTAAAAACTTGGTGTCGGTTACGCAGTGTCGCGAGTTCAATAGTTTTTTTCAAACTCAAATAATGCTTTCCTTGGGCATGCACCCCAAGGTACCTAAAGAAGTTCAGAAAAAGTATAAAAATATTTTTTAAACTTTTAATTTCGATCTTATTCTATGCTGGTCTGAGATAGAGATATTTCGCATAGTAAGAATGAGGAAAAATATATTTTCACTAAATGAGTTTTAGCAAACGTTTCTTATTTTTTATGAATACGGGCGTTGGTTAGAATGTATCAGCTGCTTCTCTTCTCGTGCAATCGTACAAGTCGATAGAAGAATGGATAAAAATGTGAATCGTATATGGGCTATGCGATTAGCAACCCATCACTATTTTGAATCCTTTGTTCATCTTTTTTTACCCGTCATCACGCTAAAAGTGGCCTTTGAGTCCTGCGGCCCTAAGCTCCGTCTGCTTTAGAGTCGCAATTTAGCTATAAATAGAAACATTATATATCACTTTTATGAGAAAACTGTTTGTTTTTATGAGAAAACAGACAGACAGATTGACATGGTGAAACTAAAGGGTTCCTTATTACTACGGAACCCTAAAATTTTTACTTTTTTCAAAGAAACCTTTAAATAATATACTTTTTATGAATAAATTACATAGATAAAAACATGACATCAAAATCTAAACCTGACATTAATCTTGATAAAGATCGTGACATTAAAAAATATATTACTGGATAACATTAGTTAGATACGTTTAAGAACGAATAAATAAATAAATAAAATTATTTTTAAAAAATTGCATGGTAAATAAATAAAAGTTGCATGAAATAGAATAATGACATAATTTCCAATAAATAACCTAGAACATAAACGTTAAGATAAAAATCATCGATGTAGAGGTGCTTAAAAAATTTAATGTAAAAAATTTGAAATAGACCCATGCCAATCCATCTTATTTATGCAATACCAACAGGGTTCATATTGTACCTAATTAGAAATAGGTAGTGGTGATATTAGTATGACTAAGAAATGATGTATTAATATGAGTGCAATAAATGAATTTAATCAAAACAGACATGTTGACTGGTGAGGATTTTGTACCTAATAAATATTTTATTTAATAAAATATAGATGGTATTTCTTTTCTTTCTGACGTAGTGGCGTAGTGGTCACCATGCTAGACCGCCACCCAGAGGACCCGGGTTCAATCCCTGGTCAGGGCAAGTGGGAAAATGGCCTTTTTCAAATTGTCCTGGGTCTTGTTTGTTTATCTATATATGTATTTGTTATAAAATATAGTATTGGTTGAGTAAGTATTCCATAACACAAGTCTCGAATTTACTTTGGAACTAGCTCAATCAGTGTAATTTGTCTCTATATATTATTATTTATTTATTTATCTTTCGTAGTAAAAAAACAACACTTGCTACGCACCTGGAGTACTCGACACTGGAGTCTCTGTTGGTTCTGGTGGACCTTGCTCAGGGTCATATCCATGAATTTCTATGAATTTCTTTTTCAATTCATCGTCGCTTGTTTGATGCGACCATGACAAAAAAAAGATAAATAATAACAAACACAATTTTATGTTAAAAAAGACCTTTTTTACACCAAAAAGAGTTACACGGACTGTTTTTGGTTGCGACATTTTCTTTGCAATGAAATCAAACTGATATTCATGTCTTTTATAACGGCAGGATAGGTAACTAAAGGCGAGCACACATATACAGATATAAAAATCCAAGACACACATAGGGGTCCATATTGGCTCTCATAAAATTCTAATTCATATTCTTTATCTTACTACCGATTTGTGTTCATAATCATCACTCTTCATAATTTTATTCTTCATACTTTTTTTATTCATACATTTTTATTACTATCATCGGAGCTCATAACATTTAGTGATCATATTTTTTTTATTCATACTATTACTATCAAGAAAAGTCTAAATTCATAAATTTCTTTTTCAGAACTTTTTCTTCATAACATTCAATTGTCATATTGTTTTTATTAATAATGTTGTTACTAATAATATACTACAACTCATAACGTCGTTGTTCATAATAGTTTTAGTGAATAGTTTATAGGCAATACTAAAAAAATATTTTAACTTACAATGTTCTTTACCATAATGGTAAATACATCATTATTTTATATCAAAAATTAGTTTCTGGCGCTTCGCCGGCCGCTACCGCGGCACGCTCGCTTCGCTCGCTCGGCTCGCGCGCTGTTGTGGTCACAGTTCTAACCTTTTTTTTTAACCTTACCGGTTACGGGACACCGGTAAGGTTATGTGGTGTTACCACTAAAAACTCCGCGGTGTCACCTCTCAGCCGCTATCGGCCGGGACCGTGTGCTTCTTCATGCTCCACAGCCCCGGCGCGGCCGGCCGCTACTTAAGCGGCCCCGGCTCGCCAACGGCCTCACGGCACCCTCTGCTGAATCAGAGGGACCGGAGCAACCGCCGCCTTGGCCTCTTGGCCCAAGGACAGGCGCGCTGACACGTACACGCGCCTGCCTTCCACTCCGGAGGGCTGTCCGTTGGACGATGGAATCCCGTTTCCACCGTCCAACCAGCCCTCATTATTTGGGGCCTGCGAAAGCAGGCCCTGCCCCAGTCAACCTGTCGGCGACCGGGGCCCACACAGCCGGCCGCAGGGGATAGGGAGAGCGGCAACGTAACACCGACACTCCTCTTCCCCTGCGGCCCCACCGATGCCGTGCCAAGCGCCACGGCCGCGCTTGGTCGCGGAGGATAGGGCGAGCGGCAACGACACACCTCTTCCCCCGCGACCCCTACTACGGCTGTGATGGAAGGGGGGTCGTTGTCACCCCCTTCCCTCACAGCCAGGCCATTCCTGCCAGGAATGGCCTCCGCCGGGCCCGGGGAGGCCTAAGCCTCAACCCGGGCAATGGGTTCCTCTTAGCTTCCCTGCGGCCGAGGCAACCGCAGGTACTGAGCCCCCCCATCGCGACAAGATGGGAACCACATCGGGGGGGTCACAGTTCTAACCTGACCTAACCTACTTTTCTGGTAGCAAGTCTTTTCTGGTATGGTCACAGTTCTAACCTAACCTAACCTACTTTTCTGGTAGCAAGTCTTTTGTGGTAAGGTCACAGTTCTAACCTAACCTAACCTACTTTTCTGGTAGCAAGTCTTTTCTGGTATGGACACAGTTCTAACCTAACCTAACCTACTTTTCTGGTAGCAAGTCTTTTCTGGTGTGGTCACAGTTTTAACCTAACCTAACCTACTTTTCTGGTAGCATCTCGTTTCTGGTAGCAATCAGATTTTCAGTGCAGTCGCATTTTTAAAAACTAAATGAAAATGAATTTATTAGTATAAAACAATGTGTTTGATCATCCATATTATTGAAAATCATAATGTTTATAACATTATGATTTTCAATAATACACTTATGATTAAGAAATTTATGAATATAATATTTATGAATTCAAATGATTAGGAGTTTAGATCATTAGTATAAACAAATATATGAAAACAAATATTATTAAAAACAAAGTGTATGATTAGTGAAATTATGAATTCCGATGATTATAGTTTAAAATCATTAGTTTCTAAATTTTTTATGAAGAATGAGCATTATGATTTAGAATGGTATGAGAAAAATTTTCGGACTTGCGATGATATGAGTTAAAAAGTTATGTAAGAAAATGCGCATCCCACACATAGCGTACGTACTGAACAAGTTTATATATGCAAAGCAAACAATGATACCAGAAATAATAATAAAATGTTTATAATGATATATAAGAATGTCCGCCGCACACAGTGGGAAGTCTCCGCCGTTCAGCTGGACATACATACATACGAACATTACCGCAAACAGTGGGTTGTCTTCGTCGTTCAGCTGGATGCGAACATACAAACATTGGAGCTTCGCCGCACACTGTGGGAAGTCTCCGCCGTTCAGCTGGGCATACATACATAGGAGCATTACCGCAAACAGTGGGTCGTCTTCGTCGTTCAACTGGACGCCAACATACAAACATTGGAGCTCCGCCGCACACAGTGGGAAGTCTCCGCCGTTAGCTGGGCATACATACATAGGAGCATTACCGCAAACAGTGGGTCGTCTTCGTCGTTCAACTGGACGCCAACATACAAACATTGGAGCTCCGCCGCACACAGTGGGAAGTCTCCGCCGTTAGCTGGGCATACATACATAGGAGCATTACCGCAAACAGTGGGTCGTCTTCGTCGTTCAGCTGGACGCCAACATACAAACATTGGAGCCTCGCCGCACACAGTGGGAAGTCTCCGCCGTTCAGCTGGGCATACATACATAGGAGCATTACCGCAAACAGTGGGTCGTCTTCGTCGTTCAACTGGACGCCAACATACAAACATTGGAGCTCCGCCGCACACAGTGGGAAGTCTCCGCCGTTAGCTGGGCATACATACATAGGAGCATTACCGCAAACAGTGGGTCGTCTTCGTCGTTCAGCTGGACGCCAACATACAAACATTGGAGCCTCGCCGCACACAGTGGGAAGTCTCCGCCGTTAGCTGGGCATACATACATAGGAGCATTACCGCAAACAGTGGGTCGTCTTCGTCGTTCAGCTGGACGCCAACATACAAACATTGGAGCCTCGCCGCACACAGTGGGAAGTCTCCGCCGTTAGCTGGGCATACATACATAGGAGCATTACCGCAAACAGTGGGTCGTCTTCGTCGTTCAACTGGACGCCAACATACAAACATTGGAGCTTCGCCGCACACAGTGGGAAGTCTCCGCCGTTCAGCTGGATACCAATATACTCAACTAAAATACATTGAAGGTACGTCGCGACAAGGTGGTGATGACAGGATAAAAATCTAAACAAGAACAATCTAGTTAACGCCTTACTACGAACGCTGTAGTGAATGAAAGTAGAAACAAATAAACAAGGACACTCAGTATTGTTATTTTTTGGTGTAATACAAATTATTACTTACTAGATATTATTCAGAGGCTTTTCAATAGTTCGGGCGTCGCGTGTCTTCTACACTTCAGTCTTCTCTAACATTTTCATCTAACGTTATCATCTGTTATGATTGCTCTATAAAAAAAACTGGCAATAGAGCGCTGACGTTTATAACAACTTTTAGGTCTTTTTAGTCTCCACTGCAGGAGCACGAACTACCCTCTCTGTGCTACTAGAGCCATACTTGGCCAGATCAGCCAGAGGATTTGGCCTTCTCTGTCCAAGCTGGCCAGACGGGTTGGAGAGGTCTCACTGATGTTCATAAGCTTTGTTTAGTTTGTATTTCCTAAGTCGCCTTATATAAAAAACTAGCTTTTCGGGCGCTGCGCGGGCTGCAAGCAGCCCGCGGTTCTTCGTGGGGCTGTTGAGGTAGGCTAAGATATGTTTCCAGTTCAGAAAATGGGTAAGTTTGTATGGAGGACAATTGTCGTTGTATGGCGGCCATCTTGAATTTTGGAAAAAATAAAAAAACAAATGACGGTCGTCAAATTGCGCACAACTCCCTACATTTTGGAAAAAAAATCACACCCCTAACCCTAACCGTTTTCGCAGGCCGTACCCCTTCCACATCAGGTTTCTGCAAATCCTCAAATGTCAGATTTTTCTGGTACTCACTGGAGCACCCTCTATACGACCACACATCAACCTAAACCCCACCAACCCCGCAACAGGGCAAACAACTCTGTCAGTGAGTGAGTGGTAATGTAGGTTTATATATTATAACTAGCTTTTCGGGCGCTGCGCGGGCTGCAAGCAGCCCGCGGTCTTTCGTTCGGCTGTTGAGGTAGGCTTAAATTGGTTTCCAGTTCGGAAAATGGCTAAAGTTGTATGGAGGGGAATTGTCCATGTATGGCGGCCATCTTGGATTTTGAAAAAAATTAAAAACAAATGACTGTCGTCAAATTGCATATAATCTTCTACAATGTGGAAAAAAAATCAAGCCCCTAACCCTAACCGTTTTTGCAGGCCGTACCCCTTCCACATCAGGTTTCTGCAAATCCTCAAATGTCAGATTTTTCTCGTACTCACTGGAGCACCCTCTATACGACCACACATCAACTAATACCCCACCAACCCCGCAACAGGGCAAACAACTATGTCAATCAGTGAGTCAGTCAGTGGTATTGTAGGTTTATATATTATAATAATAACTAGCTTTTCGGGCGCTGCGCGGGCTGCAAGCAGCCCGCGGTCATTCGTGCGGCTGTTGAGGTTGCCTAAAATATGTTTCCAGTTCAGAAAATGGGTAAGTTTGTATGGAGGACAATTGTCGTTGTATGGCGGCCATCTTGAATTTTGGAAAAAATAAAAAAACAAATGACGGTCGTCAAATTGCTTACAACCCCCTACATTTTGGAAAAAAAATCACACCCCTAACCCTAACCGTTTTTGCAGGCTGTACCCCTTCCACATCAGGTTTCTGCAAATCCTCAAATGTCAGATTTTTCTGGTACTCACTGGAGCACCCTCTATACGACCACACATCAACCCAAACCCCACCAACCCCGCAACAGGGCAAACAACTATGTCAATCAGTCAGTGAGTGAGTGGTATTGTAGGTTTATATATTATAACTAGCTTTTCGGGCGCTGCGCGGGCTGCAAGCAGCCCGCGGTCTTTCGTGAAGTGCTTGGTGTGGGCTAAATATTATGTCCAGTTGAAAAAATGGGTAAGGTTGTATTGAGGAAAATTGTCTTTGTATGGCGGCCATCTTGAATTTTGAAAAAAATCAAAAAACAAATGTCGGTCGTCAAATTGCTTATAATCTTCTACATTATGGAAAAAAAATCACGCCCCTAACCTTAATAGTTTTTGCAGGCCATACCCCTTCCACATCAGGTTTCTGCAAATCTTCAAATGTCAGATTTTTCTGGTACTCACTGGAGCATCCTCTATACGACCACATATCAACCCAAACCCCACCAACCCCGCAACAGGGCAAACAACTATGTCAATCAGTGAGTCAGTCAGTGGTATTGTAGGTTTATATATTATAACTAGCTTTTCAGGCGCTGCGCGGGCTGCAAGCAGCCCGCGGTATTTCGTGCGTCTGTTGAGGTAGGCTAAAATATGTTTCCAGTTCAGAAAATGAGTAAAAATTGCAGTCAGTAAAGGAAACATCATAATATGTGTGGGGGCGGCCATCTTGGATCCAAAATCGGAATGCAGTTTCGAGTTCCGCGGGGTGCTTTACCCCCACATGCAAAATTTCAGACCCCTACGAAGTCCCAGTGAGACGTTATAAAAGAAATAAGTTTAATTTTCTAAAATCCAGACGCCATCTTGGATTCCAAAAAAAATATTGAATTTAGGTTTTTGGGGTCAAATTACATATAGATATCGATTTTCAGCCAAATCGCAAGCAGTTGACTTACGGCGGCCATCTTGGATTTCCAAAAAAAAAAAAAGAAGCTGAGCTTTGTGATAGTGGCTCGGGCTACGCCCTTGCCCGCAGCTCGCCCTTCGGGCTCGCATCATCGAAAATTACTTGTAGGGGGGGGGGTCAAAGGGGGGGGGGGGGGGGGAGCTCGGGCTTCGCCCTCGCTCCACAGCTCAGCCTGCGGCCTCGCGGGGGCGCTTCGCCTTCGGCCTTCGGCCTCAGGCTGCGCCAAGTTACTTGGGGGGCCGTTTGTATGAAATTTGTATGGAGGGGAATTGTCCATGTATGGCGGCCATCTTGAATTTTGAAAGAAATCAAAAAACAAATGATGCTCGTCAAATTGCTTGCAACCCCTCACATTTTGAAAAAAAAATCACGCCCCCAACCCCAACCGTCTTTGCAGGCCGTACCCCTTCCACATCAGGATTCCGCAGATCCTCAAATGTCAGATTTTTCTGGTACTCACTGGAGCACCCTCTTTACGACCACACATCAACCTTAACCCCACCAACCCCGCAACAGGGCAAACAACTATGTCAATCAGTCAGTCAGTCAGTGGTAATGTAGGTTTATATATTATAACTAGCTTTTCGGGCGCTGCGCGGGCTGCAAGCAGCCCGCGGTTCATCGTGTGGCTGTTGAGGTAGGGTAAGATATGTTTCCAGTTCAGAAAATGGGTAATTTTGTATGGAGGAAAATTGTCCTTGTATGGCGGCCATCTTGAATATTGAAAAAAATAAAAAAACAAATGACGCTCGTCAAATTGCTTACAACCCCCTACATTTTGGAAAAAAAATCACGCCCCTAACCCCAACCGTCTTTGCAGGCCGTACCCCTTCCACATCAGGTTTCTGCAAATCCTCAAATGTCAGATTTTTCTGGTACTCACTGGAGCACTCTCTATACAACCACACATCAACCTAAACCCCACCAATCCCGCAACAGGGCAAACAACTATGTCAATCAGTCAGTCAGTGAGTGAGTGGTAATGTAGGTTTATAGTATAATAATATATATTATAACAAAAAATTTTAGGTTTATAACAAAAAAATATTCTTTTTCAAAAACGAACTGAAATAAAATTAGTATCAGGCAATCAACAAAAACAATTCCAATTTGAAACCCCGAACGCTACACGAGCCAAAATGTTCAATCGAGGGAATAGCTTAGAGATGTTGAGACCACTGCGGGTAAGAATTATAGAGGTTCCACTGAGTAACTGAACTTATTAGCGAGCGCTCCTTATTCGACGCATACCACGTTCTTTATGGGTGCTACAAATGTCGTGAATATTAAGATTGTGCATATGAATATATAAAAGCTAATTGCAGCGGTATTTGCAGGCTCTTGAATTATTATTCAGAGTCTGATTTCACATGATTAAATTTTTATCAGAAAGTACTAACCAGGTAAAGGTCAACAACTTAGTTAGTGGATCTAAAATGATGGTGCCACCGCTTGTTTTGTAATCTGCGTTACGGACAGTGACATGTTAAATTTACGCGCATCAAAGTCAAAAAGTTAAAGTCAAAAATCATTTCTTTATCTTTGGATATTTGTACCACTTGATAATTTACGTTTTTTTCTATATCTTTCGGTTTCTTAAAAGGTAAATGTTGACGTCAGATCATTTAATTACAGCCAAGTTTACTGCCGCTTCCTAAGCGCAAGTACAGAAGAAGCGGTGTTAAACTGTACTGCCCTATCTCTTCAAAACGTCAACTTACAATTATACTAGTATTAAAATTAGGGTTCCCCCCTTAATAGAGCGAATCATAGAAACGTCATTACGTAGAAAATTGTTAGGCATCTACTCATTTATCATATATTCAAAACCAATAATTTAAAAGTACAATCATTATATCGCAGAAAGTTTGTAGTCAGAATCGCCTTTTGGCATTTAATTCATACGTATAGTAATTTCAATGCAAAAACATTTTTTTAAATAATTTACTCCCTAAACCTGAGCCGCTCGCTCGCTTTGCTCGCTCGCTCATGTTTTGGTCACAGGAAACCTAACAAACCTAACCTACACTCCACGGCAAAGTTGTTTTTGTGTCTGTGTTACTTTCGCCCTAAGCTTATGTGACTCGCTCGCTTCGCTCGTGTTTTGGTCACAGGAAACCTAACGAACCTAACCTACCCATCGTGGTCAAGTTGTTCTCTTGGTCAAAAAATATACGTGAGTATTATTGATTACCATAATTTAACATTATTCTAAAACAAATTATGCGAAACTTAATTTTACATTCTACATTCAATACATATGCTATTTTATATTTTACATTTGGCCAAACAATCATTATATTAGACATTTTTTATGCATTGGATGTGTTCTTCTTAATGAGATTCTGCCAAGCGTGTTATGCCAAATGAAATTCGGAGCATAAAGATTCTAAATAATGTCAATTTGTAAATTTAGTACTTGTTCATGTATAGAATGTACTCAAATTATGAAATTTGTGAATGATCAAATACAAATCTTTAAGAGGGACCCGCGCCAAGCTCAAGCCAAACATTTTTGTCTCTAAGGTAATCATCGCAACACTAGTCGGCGATGGTCGCGACCTGTGTCGCGGGCAAAGTATCGCTCCGCTGTAAGAGCACCTAGATACAAACATGCGAAATCAAGAAAAAATAGTTTGGCTATAATTTACGATCGACCGCGCCCTTGACGTCAACCTACTTTGTGCGAAAAGTTTTACACCAGCTGCCGACCGAAGAGAACCCTCCTTAGAAAGCACTTGTAGCATGAAATATTTTTGCTTAGGAAGAATAGTCGTGTCAAATTAGCAAAACTCTCCAAAGCATTTGATTGTGTAGACCATGATCAAGCTCACAATAATTTTATCCAAACTTGAGCACTATGCAATAAAAGGGAAGGCTCCTGAATTGATTGAATCTTATTTGAGTAGCCGAATTCAAAAAGTTTGTGTAAATCTAGTAAAATCTGACAGATCAGCCGTAGTGATGGGTGTGCCCCAGGGTTCTATTTTAGGTCCTTTGTTAATCCTAATATATATCAATGATTGTAAGTCTGTACGTTTTGCTAATGAAACTTTGATTGTTTTCAGCGTAGATAGGAAAACTGACACTAGGGAAAAGTACTCGTATATTATGTTTGTAGATAAATTATTGAAAATTAAACATATTCACTTTGCAGATTTCTAAATTTATTCTAGAAGTAGAGTGGTCATATTGTAGGACAAACATATCTTTATAATTTCGTTATTTACAAATAACCAGCTAAGTGCGAGTTGGACTCGCGCAAGTAGAGTTTCGTACCATTATCTATAAAAAATCACCATGTTGTTTGGAAACCCCAAAAATCACGATTCTGTATGTTTTTAGGGTTCCGTAGCCAAATGGAAAAAACGGAACCCTTATAGATTCGTCATGTCTGTCTGTCTGTCTGTCTGTCCGTGCGTAATTCACAGCCACTTTTTTCCGAAACTATAAGAACTACACTGTTGTAACTTGGTAAGTAGATGTATTATGTGAACCGCATTAAGATTTTTACGCAAAAATAGAAAAAAAAAAACATAATTTTTGGGGGTTCCCCATACTTAAAACTAAAATTCAAAAATTTATTTTTCATCTGACCCATACGTGTGGGGTATCTATGGATAGGTCTTCAAAAATAATATTGAGGTTTCTTTTATCATTTTTTTCTAAACTGAATACTTTGCGCGGGAGACACTTCCAAAGAAAGCGGAAAAATGTGTCCCCCCCCGCTGTAACTTCTAAAAAAAGAGAATTATAAAACTAGAAAAAATATATGATGTTCATTACCATGCAAACTACCAGCGAAAATTGGTTTGAACGAAATCTAGTAAGTAGTTTTTTTTTTAATTCGTCATAAATCATAAATCGCAAATTACCTTTCATTCAATCAACTCGAATAGAAAAAATAAAAATAAAAACATACTACAAGATTTATGTTACTTGCTGCTACGGAACCGTTCAAGGGCGAGTCCGACTCGCACTTGGCCGCTTATTGTTGCTATAGCGGCAACAGAAATACATAATCTGTGTAAATTTCAACTGCCTAGCTATCACTGTTCATGAGATACAGCCTGGTGCTATCACCAGGACCCTATTACTCCGCCATCTATCTATATAGATGGCAGAGTAATAGGGTCCCGTTTTTACCCTTTGGGTACGGAACCCTAATGATGAGCATATTTACCACTGGACTAAAAGAGCCCTGCGATCCGCTAACTTTCCTTTTATGATTACAAAATCTTCATTTGGCAAAAGTAATTAAAAATTTAATTATACATCGATGTTCATTATGATGATGATTACCAGACCCAAGTTCATTAATACTGATAAGATAAATCATGTGCCATAAACTCACACCTTGTTACTTTATTGCCTGTTTGTTTGTAACAACTTTATTGTACCAAAAAACAAAATAAAGTAGAAAAAATTCGAAAGAGCAAATATACAAAGCGGACTTATCCCATGTAGGGATCTCTTCCAGCCAACCTGCGATAGATATTGTCATTATGAATTAATGAAAAACTGTATATTGCACCAGTACAAAAATAATAATTGGCCAAGTGCGTGTCGGGCCACGAGCAGTCAAGGGTTTTTTAGTTGCGAATACCATCTTTGGATTCATGCCAGCACTACAAACGTCTAAAACCTAATTTTCTATTGAATTTGTATGAATTTTTTTCTTTTCCGACTACATTTTATAAGTTGATCGCCTATAACTTTTTTATTTGTAAACTCTACTTAGCTCTGATAGTTTTCCTTTAAATTTCGTTATTTAACCGTTTAGTAGATAGAGGAGAGGGACACTTGACTCAAACAAAAATTTGCTCTTTAAAACCAAATATTTCAGAAACGGATTCCTAAATCTAAAAATGATGTTTACAAGCTCACAATATTTTTAAAAGACCTATTCAACGATACACGATAGGAGAGTCAAGAAATAATTATTTGACTCCCACTTCACATGTATGGGAGTTACCCTAAAAAAACCAATTTTGATAAAATGTTGTATACAGGAAGCGGCACATTCTGGAGTAACATGTAGGCTACTTTACTAGGCGCAGCTTGTAAGTAACATTCC
Source organism: Acrobasis consociella (assembly GCA_963555685.1). Taxonomy (NCBI): domain Eukaryota; kingdom Metazoa; phylum Arthropoda; class Insecta; order Lepidoptera; family Pyralidae; genus Acrobasis; species Acrobasis consociella. The sequence continues at coordinate 9,555,174 of OY743127.1, forward strand.
ATTTTTTATAAAATTAAATTACATAGAATTACAACCTGATGCACAGCGGTAACTGTACGCTTTACATACCACCAATGATAGCCATTGTTTTCTTCTAATGGGATCCTTTAGAAAACTAAAAGAGGAAAAAAACAACTTTACTTATTAAAGTTTTATATATGTATACAATGTCCTTTTTAATTAAGTACAAATATTTTAAGGGGTGATTCAGTCCATCATTTCGAACAACTATTCCCAATAAATGTAAAACGAAATACGAAAAAAAAAATTCACTTTCGATAGTAATGATATCACGTGACTACTTCGATCTGTATGAAAACCTAAAATTTTTTTTACGTATTTCGATATACATTCATTGGGAAAAGTTGTTCAAAATGATGGACTGAACCACCTCTTAAAATATTTGTACTTAATTAAAAAGGACATTGTATAGTACAATTATAAAATCGACTGTTTTCTATTAAAAAACTTCTTCGGCGAGAAAGAAAATAGAAGGTAAACTGATTAACATTTTAGATCAGTAATATCACTTTACCGTCTTTGTACGAAAATGATTTTGCATGGTCACCATAGTTAAATTCTGTATAACTCATTCAAATGTTGAAATACGAATAAAATTTATTTAATATGTTGGAGACGATGTGTGCATTTTTTTATTGACTAAACATTTTTATGAGTTCGAAAACATATCAAAACAGAAATACTTCATGAAAAACAACGTTTTTGTTATGTTCCTACCTAGCAAATTCATCTGATATGATAATTTACGACTTTCCTGTGAAATACTAAGGAACGTCCAGGATACCACTTACTTCCGGAACGAGAACGTTGGAACGAAGCAACAAAAATTGATTCCTATAAAAAAACCCAACCCCTAAAATAGTGTGTGAGGGAAATTATTACTTTTAATTCTTAATTAGACAGAAAAGGAACTTCATTTCTACGAATAAAATATACTAGATTAAAAAGGTTTGGATGACCATTGATTGTCATTTTTCAGAGAAGGTACAAACAAACACACTCATACACTTAATTTATTCTTTTCTCACAGACCCACATTGAAGGTATTTTTGAAGAACGCGGAACCTGAAAGCGCTTTATAGACGATGAAACCAGAAAAGCAGCAAGATTAAGAGTTATAAACACTCATCCTCTAAAGAGAAGCATCCAACCATGCCTACCCATCGCCATATAAACATAATTATTTCCCTTCCTTGTCACTAGATGGCGCTTTAAGGTAATAGTTATACTATTACAATATTTTATTATGTTTATTGAAATAAAGTAGTACTCTAATTAATTAAATATGACTTATATGAAATGCAATAAATATTTTTAAAGCATATTTAACACTTCTTTTGTCACTATTTCCTAGTCGTGTGTGCTGCCATCTCTGTGTGCCTACCCGCAACTACGGTATTGCCTACTAACAGGCCCTCTAATAGTTTGTATGGCGTTGGGTATCTGTTACGTTAGTAATTATATTATCTTTGACCCCACTAAAGAGGAGTTCGTAGACTTATACCTGCTTCTGATTCCATCGACCAGATGTAATTTATCAAAGCATCAACAATGGCGGACCAAATCGCTCACAGACACTATCGCAACATTCTGTGCCAGCCTACAATCTGGCGAAACACACGGGTGAGTAATATGTCAAGCTAGATCCTACTATAATATAATAAACGCGGAACTTTGTAGATGGATGGATGTTTGTTACTTTTTCACATAAAAACTACTGAATGGATTTTACAATAATATAGCTTATATACATCAGAATAACACATAGGCTACAATTTATAAAGATATTGTGTGATCCTGCGCAGTCGAAGTCCACCAGCTTGTACCATTGATTGTGCCAGACACAAAGTAAGCATAATAGCTTATTATGCAATGCGCCCAATATGCCCGGGCGTAAACCCATGTATATATGTGACGCGCTTTTATTGAACTGCACTAAGCTTATCGAGCGGCACGTGCCGCGCGGCTGCACTTAATCTACACTTGCCGCGCGGCAAGTACCGTACCGTGCTACACGTGCGACTGCCGCTGCCGCCTGCCGCTCAACTTCAAAGTGTACCTTAAGAGCGGCCAACCCGCCTCACTTTTCATACAAACGCTCGTACGTGATTATGGCGTTGTAACAGATCTTTCTTGGAAAGTTTTGAACTAATAGGAATCTTGTGCGCTATATCTAGGTTTCTATCGAAATTAAAAATTAAAATTTGGGAAAACAAATTCAGTATAAGTCTCCAAAAATCTGCTTTTTTGTACAAATTTTACCCGAACTTCGGCCGATCATATAGTACTCATGAATTGTATAAGTAAAGAAAATATTTGCATAGAAACCTTGCAAATGTAATAAAGATTCTAAATGAAAAACATTTATTTAACACACTCGTAAGACTTACTGAAAAAAACGTATCACCTGGAACAAGTTTTATGAAATTTCCGCACCCTATGAAAAGTTAATATTCGTTCAATGAATAGTAAATAATAAAACTAAAATTGTACAATATAATCAAACTGAGCGCTCAGGTGCTATCTCTCTCTTCTCACTTTCCTTTTTTTCTATCATTGCGCTGGATGAAACAACAAGCATTTCCAACCATGCTCGCGTTGACGATAGACGGACCGGGAAGGGCCGCCTTAAGCGGTTTTACAGTCAAGCGGTATTATATCAACAATTTAAGCTGCAAAAGTAGCGTCATCTATTATTGTTATAACAAATTAAATAAAAATATGAAATATACAACGTAGAAGGGCTAAACCATGGGCTACACTAGATCACTATACCTCTAGTACACTATCACTATACTCTATAATGTGGCTAAGAGCCCGAAGTGGAAAACAAAATCAGTATCAATATATCTCACCGTCCAACATGCTCGATAGTTCGAAGGACGTTCGAGGTAAAATCCTCCCGAATACAATCGTCATGCCGGGATGAATGCCTTTGATGTGACTGCTACCTCGTCGACTAGAGGCCAGATAGCTGAATTTGAATCAAGTATCCTTTAACTAAAGCCGATGGTGCAAGAAGTAAGTCGTCGCCACAGCTCTTAAGCTTATAATTGACTGGAAAAGCTGTTCACGTACACGCGCGTCTTTGTGTAAATATTCTGAAAGTCATTGTGGTATGGCATTTGTCAATCTGTGTCAGAATAGTAGCGACAAACCTAGACAACGTCAACTCGCAGGGAGAGTGAGGTAAACAAGCTGATGAGAAAGAATAATTTTTCAGAACTAAAAACCGACTTCAACATCAAACTAAACAACCGATTTTAATATGCATTCAACTTCCTTCTTTTTTGAAATCGGTTAAAGAATTATAGTAGACCTGGAAAGTCATTTTCTGGAAGTTTCAGGAAGCAAGATGTCCCCAAGGTAAGTTCGATACTTGTGTTATGGGATACTAACTCAACGATACTATATTTTATAACAAATATATATATATATAGGGAAACATCCAAGAGCCAGGTCAATCTAAAAATCATTTTCCATCTTGATCTGACCGGGGATCGAACCCGGGACCTCCAGTGTGACAGCGTGGCATGTTGACTACTAGGCGATAGAGGTCGTCAAAGTTTTTGAAGTTTGTTTAAAAGAAGACTATCATCTTCCAACTTGCACCACTTATTGTAAGGGTGTACATAAAGCCTACCACTTACCTTCCAGCCCATTGACCACTACCCCCAAAATAATGTTATTGTTTCCAATCTACATTTCGGTCAGAGATAGGTACACTTTTGTAGATAAGAACATAATACGACCTTCTTAACGTAGTGGTTAACACGTTAGTCCGTCACTCCAAAAGGAAGCCAAGCCAAGTTAGTAAATATTCTTTTCTTAATTGTTCTTGGTTTTAGGTTTTTATAAGTAAGTTATAAGTTTTAACTTGCTTTGGGGCTAGCTGAATCCGTGTGATTTGTCCCTGTATAATATTTATTTATCTACTATGTGATTTTAATTACTTTGTGTGATTCCGCCACCAGTTAGTTCATGCAAACTATGACCGGCCGGCGCCCACCCACTACTGTTAGTCCCAGCATACCTGCCACCAGCAGCCGTGTGCACCCGCCACCAACAGTCGATCCCTCCCATGCTGCTACAAGGGAGTTTGCTTTCACGTAAATGAAACCGCTATGATGCCACAGACAGACTTACAGACAGACCGAGCGACATTAGCGTCAAACTTTTAACACTCCACTTCACACCCTTTCCTTTCTTTCTTTCTTTCCCCCTTTTTTTCGGGGGTTAAAAATGAGCCATATATGTATTATATTTTACAAAATCAGACAATGATTTTGATCCAAAAATATAATATCTTATAAAATAGATGTGGACTAGGTCCTAAAAATATTATTTTATTTAGTCCGTCAGTTATATCATTCAAAAATAATGAACTCACATTTTTCGGTTTGTCAAAGTAGTAAAAAATTCACAAAGATACCTACAGTGCATCGAAGTAATACAAACAAAAAAAAGATTTTTTTGTTTCAAAGGGCATAATTGGTCCAGGTCTCTTTGAATAATCGAGGAACTTGTATAAAAAATATGTATACATTTCAATGTGCAGTCGCTGGAAGGCGCTGGATGCAGGCCGCTCTAGATAAGTCATTTTGGAAATCCTTGGGAGAGGCCTATGTCCAGTAGTGGACGTTATGCGGCTGAAATGATGATGATATACAGACGGTCAAAAAAAGGTAATATTGCGATACAAAGGTACTTCCGTTGTATTGCAACATTCTTGAGGTAAAAGGGTTGACTACTATTCATATATTTTTTACGCGTCGCCGTAAAAAGGAAGTGTTATGTTTCTGCGATCGCACCTGTATGAATACATTACAAGTTTATTTTCCAAGCAAAATAGAAAACCAACTTTCACGCGCTTGTGATTTTTTTGACAAAGTATACATACTAGTGGTTCGCCGCGAACTTAGACCTCGCGATATTATTCCAAAACTAAACCAGTTTTAATGTCCAGTGAAACTGTGATTTAATGAAACTGTGATACATTATAAACTACCAATTCGATACCGTTGCAGGAAACAGATTTTCCAACCTTCTTTCTTCTTCTATTCTGAGCTGCAAAAGTTTCATTTTTTTTTTTTTTTTTCAAACAATTTAAATCAAAACCTGGATCAAATTCAATATCCCAAGACATTTAAATCTTGAAAGAGCAACGTATGTACATCCAGCCGCCAACTATTTTACGCCTACGTCTCATCATCATCATCATCATTTCAGCCACATAACGTCCACTGCTGGATTGGACATAGGCCTCTCCCAAAGATTTCCAAAATGACCGATCTAGAGCGGCTTCCAGCGACCTTGGTCAGGTCGATAAACCACCTTGCGGGTGGGTGTCCTACGCTTCGCTTGTCAGTACGTGGTCGCCATTCGAGTACCTTTTTGCCCCATCAGTCATCAGTTCGTCGCGCTATGTCGCTCACTGCCATTTCAACGAGCTAATCCGTTGGGCTATGTCAGTGACTTTAGTTCTCCTACAAATTTCCTCATTTCTGATTCGATCGCGTAAAGAAACACCGAGCTTAGCCCTTTCCATAGCGCGTTGCACCTTTAGCCCTCTTATGGGATCCATAGTAAGGGACCACGTTCCAGATCCATAAGTCATCACTGGTAACACACATTATTTGTAAACTTTAGTCTTAAAAAACTGAGGTATTTTTGACAAGAAGACACTGCGTAGCTTCCCAAACACTGCCCAGCCGAGTCGGATTTGTTGAAAGATCTCTTCCTCGAAGCTGAAGCTTCCTGCCTGGATCAATTGACCCAGGTTACCACTTCGAGGGTTGTCTATTTTCATTTTAATGCTTATCAACATCATCATCATTTCAGCCGCATAGCATCCACTGCTGGACATAGGCCTCTCCCAAAGATTTCCAAAATGACTGATCTAGAATAGCTGGAAGGCGCTGGATGGAAGCCGCTCTAGATCGGTCATTTTAAGGCTCACCTGTTGGGAAACTCGGTTTAGGTCTGCGAGCATAGTACATATATACTTAATGTTGCGGTCTGCCATCGATTCCGCCATGACAACGATATCATCGGTAAATCGAAGGTGCGTGATATACTCGCCATTGATGTTAATGCCAAATCCTTCCCATTCCAGAAGCTTGATCTTTCAGTGCAACGGTGAACAGTTTCGAAGATATAACGTCTGGTTTACACCTCTATGCAGTGGTATTGCCGTTGTCCACTGCTCCTGTACTCAGACTGACATAGTGCGTTAATGTAAAAGCATTTCAACACCTCGATATACCGATAGTCCGATATACGGCATCGCTGGAGACTGAAGCACGGCCCATGTTTCGATCGAATGGAAGGCTTTTTCATAGTCCACTGTCCCCAAGCATAACGGCCGGTTATACTCCCTCGTCTTCTCTATAACCTGCCGCAGCGTATAAATGTGGTTCATGGTGCTAAAGCCCTTGCGGAAACCGGCTTGTTCGGAAGGCTGGAAGGCATCAAACCCGTTTGCGGGATGATTCGTGTTGACCCTCGAAAACAACTTATATACATGACTAAGACACGTGATAGGCCTTTAGCTCTTCAATAGAGTGGTATCTCCCTTTTTTAAGAACAGGACCACAATGCCTCTGTTTCACGCTTCTGGCGTTACGCCCTCGAGCTGAATGGAATTAAAGAGCCTCTGAAGGACTTTCAGTAGCAGCGTTCCGCCCGCTTTCAGAAGCTCTGGATGATTCCATCCTCGCCCGGCGCCTTTTTGTTTTTAAGCTGTTTAAGGGCCATCCTAATCTAGAACAGGCTGATGTCCGGGACATTTTCGGTATAGTGTCGGATTAGCTTGGCTCTTGGGCAAACGCCAACGTCTGCGACTACTTTATTCAAAGTGAGTCCTTGCGATTTGTGCACATTTATTGCCCAGGCAAGCGACAGTGGAAATTGCGTTCGTGAGCATGACACTTGGCCAGTCTTAAACGATCGGGTGATGCATGGGATGGGAGTCGTGTTCTGGTAAGGATTCTTGCCCTCGAATCTCCACAGCGTGCTCACGCATTGAACGCTAGCGCTTTAAGCCTTCAGGGTATAGTTCCTGATTTCGTACTTCCCTTGCGTACTCACGCAGTGAACACAAGCGTTTGGAGCGTTCGGGCGAAGTTTTTTTGCTGACAAAGCTCTTATTGGCATGAGAAGAACCTACTAGCATATTCCCTTAGTTGCGACTCTACGTAAAACTACTTCGCTGGCTTTGGTTCCCGTTAATCTCTTGTTAGTTTGTGGCATTATTACTACTTAATACTACAACAGAAGCGATATCGACTGTACCAAAGTTCGCTCAACAAAATTGCTAAATTTAGTAATTTACTTATTTTGCCGCGAACTTAGTTCTAGTTTCCTAAATATCCCCTAGATGGTGCTATCCAAAGTTAGAACGCGCTATGGTTTCGTTTGGTCACACAATCGCGGACATTTTTATCAAAAACTACTAAACCGATTTTGATGCCCAACGAACTTGAAAATTCTATTGATATTTCCTACATGCCTACCAAATTTCATCAAAATCAAACCATCGGTTCGGCTGTTATCGCGGTACAAACATACATACATACATACATACATACATACTTACATACATACATACATACATACATACAATGTGTTTTCGCCCCCAACTCGATTTAGAGACCTTCGCTCGCTTCGCTCGCTCGGTCAACTATTCAAATTATTTCATTAAAAACTTTTTCGCCAAAAAGCCATTCAAACATCAAAGCTAGGTATTATAAAAACAAATTACTTGCATTTTCGTTTCTTTCGCAAAAAATATATCTATTATTTAAGATAAAACTTAAAAATAATTTCCAAAACATTGTTCAAAAACCCAATGTTGTAGGCAACGGATAGCTGAAAATTATGATACTTAAGAAAACTACACCCTTCGAAAATCAAAAGCGTCTGGCATTGAAAAATGAACTTTATTGAAAGTGAATAAAGTTCTATCTTTAGTGTACGTTATACCCACCAGTCCCTATTTCTGGATGAAGAGAAGAGAGCGCCCTCTATAACATAAATAACGGAAAGTCAGATCAGGTTTTCGGTAAAGTTGGCAAGTTAGCGGAAATTTTACAAGACAATGAGTCTGAATTGATCTATAAAAGTATATTGGTATTAGTATTTCTTTTTGATAGCGTTGCGAAGTTGGCGAATTGACGTTGTGAATTTCAAACGCCTCTTAGTACGAGTAATATTTTCGTTTAGATATTAGTTTGAGAACATTATTATCATCAGGCCTTTCTGTCTCCACTGCAGCAGCATGACCCTCACTGTACTACCAGAGCCTTACTTGGCCTAAGCAGCTAGAGGACTTGGCCTTCGCTCTCCTCGCTGGCCAGACGGATTGGAGAGGTCTCATTGATGTTTATGAGCTTTATTTTGGCTTGTATTTCCTAAGTTGCCTTTTACGACATCCATGGGAGGACTTGGGGTGGCCTTATTCTACTCTGCCGGTATAATTTACCCCGTGCTCTAAAGCATTACTGCTGAGAATGCAACCGGTAAAATACCCTCGGATGATCATAACCTGTACAGAACATGTTACTTAACGTAGGAACTCATACTAAATATTGAAATAAGAAATGGTGAAAAAATATCAGGTCAGCGGGATTTGAACCCAGCGACCTTGGTCTCAATACGACCATGCTCTTACTAACTGAGAATATTAAAGAACCTATACTATTATTCTAAAGTAAGCGGAGACCAGCATACATCACTTTTCCCTTTCATTAATCTCAACGCATGTTCTATATCACATGAAAGTAAAGAAGGCTACAGCCCACGCATAAATGGCTGAAATTGCTGTACATTCGCGAAATTGTTGTAAAGTGTATGATTGATGTTTCTCCCTCGAGACAAGTGTTCTCGTCTGGTTCTTGTAGCTAAGTGTAGTAGGTACGCATTTGTCATCGTCGCTAACAGAATTCGATGTGGGGAGACCTAGATATTGCTGGCTGGAGCGACGGTGCTGATCTGCGGGAGATGCAAGTGGTCAAGATGAAGAAGAGATGAAGTGGACATGATATCATCATCATCATCATTTCAGCCGCATAACGTCGACTGCTGGACATAGGCCTCTCCCAAAGATTTCCAAAATAACCGATCAAGAGCGGCCTGCATCCAGCGCTTTCCAGCGACCCTGGTCAGGTCATCTGACCACCTTGTAGGTGGGTGCCCTACGCTTCGCTTGCCAGTACGCGGTCGCCATTCAAGAACCTTTTTGCCCCATCGGCCATCTGTTAGTCGCGCTATGTGTCCCGCCCACTGCCACTTCAACGAGCTAATCCGCTGGGCATGATATCGCTCAACAGAACTGTGGCGTTCTTTTGCATCGTAGGCGGAGGCCAAGATTCACTTCGCGTCGTTGAGCCAGCGGAGTAAGTAAACCTTAACACATTTTGAAATAAGAAAATCCTAATAGCTAATCTTTTATTGTGTTAATAATATACTAAAAAAATATTCGGATCGGATTCTATTTAGGAATGGAAAAACTTTTTGAATTGAACTGACGAGTGCGTGCTATATAACTACAAAGTGGAAGGGGCATACTCATAATAAATCAAACCACGGGCTATACTAGTTCACTATAGTATATATTAATAATAAAAAATAACAATCAGAATTTAAAAAATATTGGAATTTCTATACAAAAGTATGCAATTTGTAAGGTATTTTGTAACTCGAAATTAATTGTTTATAATAGTTACAGTTATGTAGCTTCCACGTCATACTTCAATCTTGTATCTATCAATCATCAAGTCTTGTATTGTATCTACTTCAGAAACTAATTTTCTGCAGCAGAAATTACGCTCGTTCGGCTTGGTCCATGTAATTTATTAATTCTTAGTGGTTAAAGTAATAAGAACTTGAAGCCATTTTATCCTTTGTGCCACCAATTTGACTTCAGAAAACGCCTGGAGACCTATTTTTGAAGCGAGATGTCATTAAATTATATTAGAACGACTTTTGTATTCCAAAGTTGCGTATTATTTAATATACGAATGGTCCGCAACAAAAGTTTTGCTAATAAAAAACAAACTGGTGAAAACGGTCATTTTCTACGCTATACGTTGCGGCAAAGATAATATATTTACTAACATAAGTCCGTCATTTACATGTATATTAAAATGAAGTTAAATAAATAAGGCTAAGACAGTTGCAATAACTTTGTCAATAAATTGTCAAACATCTAATTTTACTTACCTATCTGTTTTTGTTATTATTTTTAGAACATAATCTTTTCCTTGACCTTCGCCCAGCAATAGGACATTATAGGTTAATAAAAAAAATCTAACGAACACCATTTTCTGGCTGGCATAACCTACTTAAAAATACAGCGCATCCAAACTCACATTTCACATTTCGAAAGCCTTTTTTATTTATTTTACTAACTCCCCAATTCAAAAATAGTACTCTTGAAAGTCCCCTGGGACCTTTTAGAGTCGGCATAATGATGTGACACGAATTAAAATTAAAGAATCGCTCTGTCAAAGTATTAAGCCTGTTTAACTGAGGTCAAAGCGACCCTCGCTTTCTTTGAGGTTGGGACCATAGTAAAATTAAATCGGAAAGAAATGTTACTCATTCTTTATAGGAAGCGTGCACAAACTATAGATGGCAGCACAAATCAACAAAAGCGACACTATGCGGACGATAAAGGAAACTTATATAAGCTGTCATTTGCTGTAATTCTGCTATCAATACGAAATATTTCATGTTAATTTGTTTTTTATTATGGTAAAAATTACAAAATGTGGTTTCCGACCAATAAATAATGATCGACAGCGTGGCTAAAATATTTTTAAAGGTAAAATGCTCTTTAAGGCTAGCCATGTATTAGAAGACGAAGATAAAGTAAATGAAGGAAACGAGGCGGTGATAACTGGAAAAATTGGCGTACAGACAAAAAATTCCAATGTTTACGTTGTGAAAATGACTGTATTCTTGTTTTATTATAATTAGTTATTCTTTGTATCCAGTTTTCATATATAACGAATCAATATTACAAAGTATAGTAATTAATTATATTTATGTTCTCAACTTTTTAGCTTGATTGCAACAGAAATAATATAAGTGCTATTTCTAAATATGGCTTTTAAGGAAAATTAAAGTTTATTATGTGCCTTAATTCACTACCTAAATTCTCCAGAAACTGCTAATAAAAAATAAGCAATGCTCAACAGTGGGGTAAACCATCACACGGGAAGTTACTGGGTAAGGTACAAAAATGTCAGAAATACTTATCCAACACTAGCCAAAAAGCTAAAACTTATTAATTTTACAGAACATCTTTTTTTTCTTTTTTTTGGACAAACGACACAGATTAAGCTAGCCCCAAAGTAAGTTCGACACTTGTAATATGGGGTACTAACGCAACGATACTAATAACGAATATTTTATAACAAATACATACACGGATTAACATCCAAAACCCAGGACAATTTGAAAAAGGCTGCCAACTTGCCCTGGCCGGTAATCAAGCATGGTGACCACTACGCCACAGAGCTTAGATCACAGGATATTTTCACAGCTACTTTAGCAGAATCTTCCGCTAACACACACCCTTGTATCCTTCAGTTAGAAGATGCATATTATTTGTCAGGCAAAATAAAAACCCCGCGACTATCTAGTGTTTTTCCTAATAACTTTTGAACCGCTAAACCGATTTCCATCAAAATAGCTAAGAACTATCGCGAACAAGTCACCTTTTAAAAAAAGCCACAAAATCGCATTCGTTAAGGCGCTACGATGCCTAAGAAAGACACAGGCACACAGAAACATCAAACTAATAACACCCGTTATTTTTGAAGGAGGTTAAAACAATAATAGGAAATTATGGCTGCGGAACCCTAGTTGATCTCGTTAACTCTATATAAATTTTAATGAAAAAATCGCCAAATATTTCATGACATCTTTCATATGCAATGCATGGCTAGTAACTATTCCTCTCAAACTTTGACTTCAAATGATTTTTACAATAGTACAATTTTTTGTAGTGTGAAGCCTGGTATAAATATTAGCTTTGGAACCATTGACCAAGCTTACGTTAGTAATTATTATCTTTGACCAAGCGAAGATTTTACGCTGGTACCTACATATATAGAAAGAAAGTTAAGAATGCACACTGACTAAAGGGTCATCGTTTTGTTTTTGATGCATTCCAACATCCAGAAATGCAACAAAATATTATAACGTTTTATCTAGATATTTTTTCACCCATAAAATTGTTTTACTCGTTATATATTTTACTGTTAAGTGTTGATAGCCCAAAAGCACGGTACAAGTAAAAGTTTCAAATTTTAGGCACTAGTTGGCAGCACCGTCCTCGTGCACGTCCCCTATACAAAAAGTTTTTTTAGATTGATGCAGGCTAATTTACACGTAACGCCTTCCCCTGTTTCTGTTGGGAGCTCCACCCTAGAAGTTTTAGACCAGTATATCTACCTGGGTCAATTGATCCAGGCAGGAAGTTCCAGCTCCGACGAAGAGGTCTTTCGACGAATTCGACTAGGTTGGGCAGCGTTCCGAAAATTGCGCAATGTTTTATCGTCGAATACCTCAGTGCCTCAAGACGAAAGTGTTTAATCAATGTGTGTTACCAGTGATGACTTATGGCTCTGAAACGTGGTCCCTTACTATTGGTCTCATAAGAAGGCTCAAGGTCGCTCAACGGGCTATGGAGAGGACTATGCTCGGTGTTTCTCTACGTGATCGAATCAGGAATGAGGAGATCCGTAGAAGAACGAAGGTCACTGATATAGCCAAGCGGATTAGCTCATTAAAGTGGCAGTGGGCGGGGCAAGTAGCGAGAAGAACCGATGGCCGACGGGGTACGGGGGTGGGCACGTACCGGCAAGCGCAGCGTAGGACACCCACCTGCTAGATAGTCAGACGACCTGCGCAATGTTGCAGGCAGGCGCTGGATGCAGGCCGCTTCCAATCGGTCGTTTTGGAAATCCTTGGGGGAGGCCTATGTCCAGCAGTGGACTTCCTGTGGCTGATATGATGAGGCTAACTGGAAAATCACTGAGTACGAGTACCAATATGCTAGTAGAATTTTTAGATTTAATAATTACCTGGAAGAGTTTCTCAATTGACGACCTCCGTGGCGTAGTGGTCACCATGCTAGTCCGCCACCCAGAGGTCCCGGGTTCGATCCCCGGTCAGGGCAAGTTGGCAAAATGGCCTTTTTCAAATTGTCCTGGTTTATCTATATATGTATTTATTATAAAAATATAGTATCGTTGAGTTAGTATCCCATAAAACAAGTTTCGAACTTACTTTGGGGCTAGCTCAATCAGTGTAATTTGTCCCTATATATTTATTTATTTATTAAAAAAAATTACAAACCATAACTTGTAATTCGATATTGTTCATACTAAATAGTACCTAATATAATTGTTGACATATAATATACTAGAAAGGCTATAATATATACTAGCTTCCAAAGCACCAGTTTATAAGTTTTTTTTTATCTCTTTATCGAAAACAAGAGATTGTTGATCAGAAGCAAGTGGTGTTGATCAAATTGACTGTAAGTACATGAATCTGTTTTAGAAGAGGTATAAAGACGTACACATTTTTCTGGTTATGATATGTTATATACATGCATAATTATGTAGTAAATATAAAGATAAATTATTTTTGTAAAGTTCACCTTCTGTGTACAGACTGTTATGACGTGACGCAGTACAAAAAGGTATTGTCTTCTATACCTTTGGGCTCTTTTATCATTAATTACTCTGCTTTGTGAAGATAAAAATTGTATACATGATATTTTGGTAAGTCCAAGTCGGGAAACAATAAATTATCAAAACCCAAATAATGGGCAAAAGTTGTTGGTTTTATGAAAATTGCTTTGATATTTTAGAATCATGATTTTCTTTTAGCAGATGGATTTAAATTTCGGCCTTATGTTGCTTAACTAATGTTAAAAATGCTTACAAACATTTTCTAACAGCAATGTGGGAACACCATTATTAATTCTGTGCCTTACTAGCCCTTATCCCGAGCCAAAAAACTGAATTCCGAAGCAAAAAAATCTCAAAGGGTAATTAAGCAAGCCTTTTTTTCTTCTTTTCTAGTCGAGTGGGTCAAATGACACTATATTTTGTCCCTCCAATAAGCCGCTACTGTCACTCCAAAGTCGTCTGCTCCTATAACTTTCAGTTTTGTTCTTCGTACTTCCATACCGTGCCAACCCATTGCCTTATAAACATAGTTATTTTTCTATTTGTAATGCTTAAAACATTAAAATCTTTTATCTTTGGCTGAAACTAGGTTTAGCCTTTATCATTTCGGCTAGAACTAGGTGCAGCCGGTCACTTAGGCTAGCAACCCATCACTATTATGAATAGTGATTCCTTTCTCCATCCATCTTAAGGCCATACCCAAATTTTCCAGGGTCCAGTGGCGCCGCCATTTAAAATAAATCATTTAAAAGGAAACGGAGATATCATTTAAAATTGTGTCTTGGTCAAGTTCTAGATACCCATTCAAAGTATTTTTTAAACTACTTTTTGTAGTTTAAAGTGAGAACGTGAAGCTTTTCTACGCACATTTGCGAAAAACGGCCACTTTTAGCTAATGTGCGTAGAAAAGCTTCACGTTCGCACTTTAAATTATAAACAGTAGTTCATAAAATAGTTTTAAGGGTTATCTAGGGCTTGACCAAGACACAATTTTGAATGATATCTCCGTTTCCTTTTAAATGATTTATTTTAAATGGCGGCGCCACTGGACCCCGGAAAATTTGGGTATGGCCTTAATGCACATCACGCTAAGCATGACATGCACGCATAGCATAGATAAAGACGTGAAAATGTATCTGTATAAATTATCTACTTCCAGTAAAATGATAGGAATAAAAATATAATGTAAGGCAAATATATTAAACCCCGCAAGTCGATAAAAGGGCGTCGAGTCGACAAATCCGGCAAAAAGTCGTGTGAAGGGACTTAGTCCTCTCCTACCATAGACTCGAAGAAACTTAGACACGGCAAAGACCCGGAAGGCAAGTTTATAAACGGTTCTGAGCGTAGTTTTGCAGTGGGGCTTAGGGTGTTATTACGCTGTGATGTTATGTGATGATCTATAAATAGAAAATATCCCATACAGAGGATTTTCCTTAAGATTTTTACGGAGATTTTAAAAGTTTTACTCTCATATTTGAATTTATTGAACGAGCGAGCAAGTCTTCTTGGAAAGTTCGACGTTTGGTGTCGTTTAATTTACTACCCATTTAATTTCCCTTGTCTTTGCTAACCCCTGGAAAGATGTTGCTCTTACTTAGGCCTTAAAGAAAATAACTCATCTTAACGCATACCTAGTTTCATAAACTAGTCATAACTCTCGTTATTATGAAAAAAACAAACATATATACATACTAGCAAATGGCAGATTGTCCATTGAGGTAATGATAGGTAGGTATATTTATTCAAATTTTAAATGTAGCTTTTTCGTGTCTAAAAACGCAATGCGCTATGTTAGGCCTCAGTAAAACGTCGGATAAAGCGCTTGGATTTCATTTAGCGACGGACTATTTATAAAGATTATAGAGCCGCGATATATTGACGCGAAGGCGTACAGTCCGCGAGGCGTAAGCTCAGCTTTGCATAAGTGTGAATGATCGCTAAAAGTAGAGTCAGACAAAAAATTACATAAAATTAAAATCAATGTTTTATAAGTAAGAAACGAACCATTTAGGGTGGAACATACATAGGTACATACATATAATCACGCCGGTTTCCCACAGCGGTAGGCAGAGACTATGAACCTCCCCCTACTACGATCCTGACAGTCCTCTTTCGCTTCATCTACACTCATCACTCTCTTCATGCATAAAAGAGTAATAATAAGGAAAATAATGAACATTCCAAATGTGAGGGTCTGTATTTCAAACCAGACAACACAGCCGCAGCCGCCGCAGAGGAAAGCGGTGACCGCAGCCCGCAGCTAAAATCCCTGTGTTTGTAGCCTACAGTTTTTAGCTAGTTACATTCTAATTTGCTATGTACATTTGCAAATGCTCTGTCTGCCCCATTAGGGATAAAGACGTGATAGTATGTATGTATGTATGTACATTTGCATTAATACAATGTAGAAAGGACCAAACTAGATCACTACAGCACAGAATTAATAATAGTATAACATACAGAACGGAAAATCGCACCGTCCCCCGCAATCTGGCGTCACCACAACCCCTCCCCCGTTTTTCGGCCTTGTAAGCGCCTGTAAAACAGGGTTGTTGCTAGTCGCACGTTGACATTACGCGAGTCACTTAGGATTATTGAATCACAATGGTGAAAAACTGTGCACATTATCATTTTTATCCACGGAAAACCAAAAAAAAAACAATTTTTTTATAGATTTCGATGAAAACGTGTTGAAAACAGGGAAGCAAAGCAACAAATTCTGTGGTGGCGACCCTGATTGTTTAAGGGTCCTCCCCGCGCTAACGACCTTGAAAACACAAAAAAATTAATTTCTCTTTCTGTAAGTGAGATTATCAGAAACCCTCGTACAACTTTTTAGCTAGTATCCTTAAGTTTCATTAGAACCTCGAAAATCATTGAAATAAAATACCCTGAATTTTCCTTTGCAAAAAATACTAAAAACGGCCATTTTTGACTCTTTTTGTAAAGGTTTCTAAACCGGATAGTATTTCAATGACTTTCGAGGTTCTAATGTAACTTCAGGATACTAGCTAAAAAGTCGTACGAGGGTTTCTAATAATCTCACTTACAGAAAGAGAAATTATTTTTTTTGTGTTTTCAAGGTCGCTAGCGCAAGGAGGAGCCTTAACTTACACATTTGACGTGTGCACAAGTATATTGTTTTGTTTGTAGTAGTACTAGGTATATTTGTTACTCCGTTTCTATGAAGTGCCATACCTGTGTCTATGTTTATAATAAACTAATATAATAAACATTTCTGATGTGTGAGGTTTGTATTTCAAACCAGACGACACAGCTGCAGCCGCCGCAGAGGAAAGCTATGACCGCAGCCCGCAGCTAAAATCCCTGTGTTTGTAGCCTACAGTTTTTAGCTAGTTACATTCTAATTTGTTATGTACATTTGCATTAATACAATGTAGAAAGGACATACTAGATCACTTTAGTATAATGAAATTAAAATAACGCTCAAAATACCAAAAAAAAATCGACTTTTTGTATGAAAGTGCCAATTTTTTTATATTTTTTGACTGTTATTCTATTTTCATTGTACTATAGTGATCTAGTGTAGCCCGTGGTTTGATTTATTACGGGAATGTTAATTCCACGTTGGTGCTTCAACTATACATAGCAATTCATGTTCGGCTGTTAAACGATATTAATCGCGATAAGTCCCATAATACTATAAACAGTAACTAAACGTTACAAGTAGGCATAGGAATTTAATGCCCATAGCAGTTGTTTTCTTTACACACACTGCTTACAATCTGTAGTAACTGCAACACTGTACTTTATAACACCATTGTTACTGCAGATTGTATGTTAAATGTGCCGTGTGTAGCCACCTTTAGTGCAATTAAACTTCAGACTACCATATTTAATAAAGTCTTACATGACTTTACGGCGATATTTTATCGACGACCCTAATTAAATTACCTCGTTCAGTGTGAGAGGGCCTTAATGTCGTTAAACATGATATCGCAATTTCGGAGGGGGAACTTTTGACGGCATATATCGAGGAATTTCGTTATTAAATTAATATGGATTTCGTGTATGATTTCACTTGAAAATGTCAAAAATTTAAAAATACATATCTCCTAGGCTCTGTTATTCATCATCAGGTCTTTTTGTCTCCACTGCAGGAGCACGACCCTCTATGTACTACTAGAGCTATACTTAGCCAAAGCAGCCAAAGGACTTGGCCTACACTCTCCTCGCTGGCCAGACGGGTTGGAGAGGTCTCATTAATGTTTATAAGCTTTGTTTAGCTTGTATTTCCTAAGTCGCTTTCTACGACATCCACGGGAGGACTTGGAGTGGCCCTATTCTACTCTACCGGAAACTACACGGCAAAGGGCTCTGGTATTAAATATTTTTATTCAAACTAAGTATATAAAGGGGATAGCTATATCACTATTAACATTGACAGCAAAATCTTAGGTTTCATTTGCGCGTATATAGAGCAAAAACTTGAACATGTGAAATCGTGTGCCGAACAAATGGCATCGGTAGGCCGTAGCACAGAATAAGTACTTCAACTCTCATACAGTCTTTTTTCGTCTTTTTATGGGAGCCACTCAAATATTTATTTTTATTCTGTCTTTATTTTTTGTTGTTATAGCGGCAACAGAAGCTGTGAAAATTTAAACTGTCTAGCTATCACGGTTCATGAGACACATTCTGGTGACAGACAGGCGGACCGATGGACAGCGGAGTGTTGTCCCATTTCTTACTCTAATCTTAAATACAATTTTAAGTAAAGCAAAAAATTTTAATGTATACAGTTTTGTTCATTTGGCCCAACTTTTTACGATTGTACAAGTAAGGGACTCTCCCCAATTCTTTTGGGATAAATCGACAAACAATTTGGGCGGGAATAATAAATTTGTTATCGAACGGGACTCCATCTTGAATTTTTATTAATCTAAGACGTTTCAAGACGAGTTCTAATGAAATTCAATTGTCTGAAGTTGTAATACGTTGTTGTTTTAAATTAAGTCTCTGCTTCGGTCTTTTAAAAGTTAGATAATTGTGATTTTTTCATTTCTTTTTCGACTTTTTAGCAAAAGATGGTTTTATTACACGTTGACATCAAAGTAGAAAACTTTAATGGGAATCAGGCTAACGAGTGAGTGTGAGTATTGTATAATTAATAATTTACCTAAACTGAATAATAACGTAAGAGATGGTGACTACCTAGAGTACTGCATCTTAAAACCTAAAAAACCTTATAAAAATTATTATCATCATCATTAGGTCTTTTTGTCTCCATTGTAGGAGCACTACGCTCTCTGAACTACCAAAGCCGTATTCGGCCATAGCAGCTTGGGGATTTGGCCTACACTCTCCTCGCTGGCCAGACGGATTGGAGAGGCCGCGTTTATGTTTGTAAACTTTTTTTAGCTTGTATTTTCTAAGTCACCTTCTACGACATCCACGGGAGGGCTTGAAGTGGTCTTATTTTACTCTGCCGGATACCCTCGGCATTGCACATTATACTGACTGGCTTTTTACACGTCTTATGTACTCCTTGAATAAAGTAACGGTTAAGTCACAAATTGTGTAATATGAAATGTCAATGGTCATGAAATTCTAAAAAACATGCTAAATCGAGAAGAAGCTGTGTGGTTTTGGGCAGAGTGAAATATTGCCACTCCAAGTCCTTCCGTGGATGTCGTAGAAGGCGATTTAGGATATACAAGCTAAACAACGCTTATAAATTTCAGTCAGACTTCTCCAACCCGTCTGGCCAGCGAGGAGAGTGTAGGCCAATTCCTCCGACTGCTCTGGCCAAGTATGGCTGTGTAGTACAGAGAGGGTCATGCTACTGCAGTGGAGACAAAAACAGCTGATGATGATGATGATGACACTAGCAAACCTTACTTACATACTATCCTGCCTCCCGTGGATGTCGTAGAAGGTGACTTAGTAAATACAAACTAAGCAAAGCTTTTAAACCTCTCCTAAACGTCTGGCCAGCGAGGAGAGTGTAGGCCAAATCCTTTGGCTGCTCTGGCCAAGTATGACTTCTTCTTCTTCTTCTTCTTCTTCTTCTTCTTCTTCTTCTTATCGTGTGTGTTAGTGACTAACACTAGTGTCAGAGTTTTTAAACCGCCTTAAAGGCCTCTGACATGGTTTTAGGTAACGACCAATATCAAAGACAGTGACCGGGACCGACGGCTTAACGTGCCCTCCGAAGCACTGATCATCTTACTTATCAGACAATCAGGTGATCAGCCTGCAATGTCCTAACCAAACTAGGACAACAACACAAAGTCGTTGCCCCCGCTGGGAATCGAACCCGCGACCTCCGGGTATGAGCCAAACGCTCTAACCATTACACCACGGAGGCAGTTAAAAAAAGTATGACTGTGTAGTACAGATAGGGTCGCGCTCCTGTGGAGACAAAAAGACCGATGATGATGAAGATGATGATGACACTCGCCAACCTTACTTACTATCCTGCCTCAGCGACCCGAAGTGAGTCAAGGCATAAGAGCTCGCCAAGACTCGCAAATCTAAACCTCAAAATTAAAAATTCTCATTTTTGTTACAATTTGGGTAACAAGAAATCTCATTATTATCGTTAATTATAATCTCCCCGATAAATCGGGAGTAGGATAATGAGCGGGTATTGTGATTTGGGCCCTACAGCTTTACTGAAATTTCTACTAACAATGTTGTATTTCCAATACCCCACAATTTCTTAGAATTACAAGGTAGGTATTAGCTTGGCATTTTGTTAACAACAAACCTAAATTAATTTCAAAAGGCAGAGAAATTACGAACCTGAGAATGGACCAGTTGCTTTTCTCACCAGGCAGATCATAAAAAAGGATCGACGGAATGGGCGCAAATACGACAATCTAACTTATGATAATAGGCGATGTTGCTAGCAACCCATCACTATTTTGATTTCCTTTTCCACCTTCATGGCCAATATCACGCTAGGTTTGGGCTTTGGGTTTTAAGGCTCTAGACAAAAATTGACGTCAAACATATAACAAACCACTTTTTTGTCGGGAGTTAAAAGCAATGTTGATCGCATGTCAATATCAGCCGCGTGCGATAGACGCAAGGCACGGCTTCAGCGCCGTACATATTCACATTAAAAATATGGTCGCATCGATCGCAAATTGTATACATATTCATCTTAAAAATATCAATTCAGATTGACAGATTGACGCATTGAGTAGAAAACCCTTTAAGTATATGTATACAACGTGGAGGGACATACCCGTAATAAATCGAACCACAGGCTATACCAGATCACTATAGTTTAAAGAAATTAAAAAACTGTCGAAAATTAAAAAATAAAACTTGGCCTTTCCGTACGAAAGTGTGCAGCTACAATATGTATGGGAATATAGTTTTTTTGTTGTTTTTTGACTGTTATTTTATTTATCATTGTACTATAGTGATCTAGTATAGCCCGTGGTTTGATTTATTACGGCATAGATAATATATTTACTAACATACATTACAGGTATGGCCCTTCCACGTTGTATATAGTTCATTTACATTAGGTATGTTTATTTTTAACGATAACACGAGTTGCACGATCTTCGATCGAAATTTTATGAACCAAAGTTAGTCGAAACATTTAGACACCTCTTACCTTTGTGAGACTTATCGCCTTCAGGGTCTATTTAAGAGCCCGAAAGGAATTTGTAACTACTATAATTAATATTTTGTAACATATTTAGTTCAAAATCCACAAAATATAAGGTTTATTTTAGCGCTTTCACTCACGTGCCGCGTAACATAATGTTTAGGCTTAATTAGGACACTAATGGCCCATTAGAGTGTTGACATTTTACTAAGAATTTTAATAAATGTAATGCTAGGGTTTGCTGGAAAGCCACGTTAAATACAACGGAAGTTGTGAATTATAATAAATGGTTTTTGTTTTTGTAAAATTATTTTTTTAGAAAGCAATTTATAAACTGAACTTGCTTCAAAAATTTGACTGGTGGTTAAAAATCACCCTGTTTAAAAAATATGTAAATTTATAAGTGTGAACCCAATTTTACCCGACTGACCTGGACGGACTAGTATGTAAGTATTTTGATTTTATATTACCTATGTATGTTAATTGTGACCTTCTGTAGTATAAACGTCATAAGAGATTAGAATCGTGAGGTATGTTACTTGCAACTTAGACGAGTTGCTATTTAAAAGACTTCCGAGTTCAGTTTAAGACGAGTATCTACCTACATAGACGATGTCGAGGCGATTTCGACCCACCAGCGGAGTAGCTGTGGGGTCCGGGGGCTGAGGAAGCGCCGGAGGCAGGCCCTCCCAGCAGCCGACCACACTTCCCTACTATTCAAGACCACCGCGGACGTTGGGCTTGTGTTATTTTGTATTTTACGGCGACGTAATAAACCAGCCCTTGAGTGATACAGTCCATTCTTATTTAACAACCCCTAGGACCACAGACTATGTGCGATGTTTCTCCTAAATGTCAACTAACATGACTTCACCAAAGTTTACCAAACTGCACCTAATGTTTGCATCTTTTACAGTCATTCTAATTCGGATTTTTTTTAAATTTTTAAATTAATTACTTGTTTCTCTTATCGTCTTTTCTGTTGACAGACCGGAATCCGATCAACATGCATTGTTTTACTATTGGGTGTTTTGCACTGACAACAGGTTGTTCATATTCTTATGTATATCAAAGCCCCCACTCCCCCTCCTTTATTTTACCACTTATCCCTGTCATTTAGTCATAAAACGGTCGATGTTCGTTTTATGCCATCTACTTCTTGTAACATCATAACATTTGAAGATTGCTAACCAATTTGTACAATTTGAAATGTTTTCATGACGAAATAAGGGCAGTACTTTTCACAGAACATTTAACTTTTCCGTCACGTAATTGATAGAAATAATAAAAAGTTCGGTCCTAGCAGAACGAACTTTTTATTATTTCTATTTGGAGTTTCTGGGACTTAATTAAAGATCAACAAGGATTGTTTATTTAGGCAGGGAAGCCAGTATCACGCGTTTGGATCTAGGTATATAGAAGTACTACACGGACGATTAAAAATAAATAATTAAAATGAATGTGCCGGGGTGGTTGCCGGCAGAGTAGATAGGACCACACACATTTTTTTATTTAGGGATCCGTTTCTGAAATTTTTGCAAATTTTTGTTTGTAATTACTGTTTACAAATTAAAAAGTTACAGGTGATCAACTTATAAAATGTACTCGGAAATGGAAAATTTCATACAAATTCAATGGAAAATTAATTTTTAGACGTTTTAGTGGCATGAACTCAAAATTGGCATTACGGAACCCTTATTACCCTTTGGATACGGAACCCTAAAACTGAATGTATTTATGTATTAGAGATGGAACTTGACGGTCTCGCGACATAAACCTTATCCGGACTTATCCAAGGTGCCATTCTAATTGAGTGGGCAGCTTTTTCTCTAGGAAAAGGTAAAAACTTGAAACAGAAAATATTTGGAGCTAACATGTAACAATCTCACGACAATCACAAAAAAGCCAGTTCTACGACGGAAAACCAGTATTATTTCATTCCCTCCAGTTAAATCAATTCTTTCCTGTTCATAAATTGAGGTCATTTCATTACGTACCTAATTTTATGCTAACTGAGTCCCTTCTTATCAGTTTACACTTCTGTATTAGACCCAAAGTCCTTAGCTTAAAATACGACAGAAAAGAATTGGACAGAAAATATAATATATAAAATTCTTGTTCATTTTGTTCGGTTAGAACGGAAATTGGCAGAGCGGTGTGGAAATTTTAATAAAAATTCGCAGCTTGTGGATTTTATTCAATTACAACGGTTTTGCCAGTGTTGTTAAAGGTCTCCACACACCTACAGAATACCAATTGCTTAAAATAAAATGAGCTTTTATTTTAAAAACTATTCGGTGTTGTAATGTATGTAATAGTATTTAAAATAAATACCACTGTTGCTGCATAGAAAAGATGTAATTTTTTTAAATTTAGCAAAATTTAGAATAAGTTCATTTTATAGCTTAGTTTAGTTTAGTTTTGTTTATCTTTATTCTTGTTCTTATTTCTTTATTTTCAATAAAACATTTTTTAATTATATAAGCTTTGCAAAGGCAAGCTTTCAGAGCCATTACTTTGTATTTATATATTCCCTCAAGATGCCTCAGTAAATATA
The DNA here is from genome assembly GCA_963555685.1 of Acrobasis consociella. Taxonomy (NCBI): domain Eukaryota; kingdom Metazoa; phylum Arthropoda; class Insecta; order Lepidoptera; family Pyralidae; genus Acrobasis; species Acrobasis consociella. Next base: position 9,579,055 of record OY743127.1, read on the forward strand.
CCTTTAAAGGTTACCTATATCTTCTCAATGACATTTATTACCTAGTACCCTATAAACACGTCCAGGAGTTAGTAATTTCCCTCGTTCTAGAAAAAACATTTAGGTCAAATTAAAGGTAAACAGCCCTCGGACCTGACGTGCTTTTAACATAAAAGGGTAAAGGTAAATTAAAATAACAAACGGTTTAATCTTTTGATTATTTCGCAGAATGAAGGAAATAATATAAAAGTTACATAAGCACATGTTTGTAAAATCAATAATTGAGTTTGTTACAATAGGGGTTACAACAGCTCTGAAAAGTAATGATTGTAATTAGTCCGTCTTTTAGATTATCCAAAAATAATGGACCTGTATTTTTAAGTATACCAAAAAAGTAAAATTTAACAGATAAGGAGCGTCAAAGCCCCGGAGTGAGCTTGCGACGTCACACTTAAGTAAAAATCGTACCCAGCCGTGATGTCACGCGAAATTTTTATGCACTGTATCTTTGTCATTATTGGTTTTTCAGAGAAAATAAAAATACGTGTACAATATTTTTTAATAATCTAACCGATGGACCAAAAATGTTTTTCCATTCGTCATACCTATTCTAAAAAAAGCTATATTTTTATTTCCATTTTGTTGGTTTATCTGTTACATAACTGTAACAAACCTTGACTGCATGCATTACAGACACATATCTGTAACATCATCGTCATCATCATCAGGTATTTTTAGTCTCCACTGCAGGAGCATGACCCTCTCTGTACTACTATTGTATTGTATTGTATTGTAAATTCTTTATTGTACATAAATCGACACAATTTAAAAATACATGAAATACAACAGTACAAAGGCGGACTTATCCCTGTCAGGGATCTCTTCCAGTCAACCCTACAACCAGAGGAGATACTGGTCAAAGGTGGGGTGGAACGCTGTACAATACTTACAAACTAAGACACTAAATTAATAAACCTACACATTATATATATATATATATATATATATATATATATATATATATATATACAATGTCCTTTTTAATTAAGTACAAATATTTTAAGGGGTGGTTCAGTCCATCATTTTGAACAACTTTTCCCAATGAAAGTATATGGAAATACGAAAAAAAAATTTTAGGTTTTCATACAAATCGAAGTAGTCACGTGATATCATTACTATCGAAAATGAAATTTTTTTTTTCGTATTTCGATATACATTCATTGGGAAAAGTTGTTCAAAATGATGGACTGAACCACCCCTTAAAATATTTGTACTTAATTAAAAAGGACATTGTATATATATATATATATATATATATATATATATATATATATATATATATATATATATATATACTTACACTAACACTAACAGATCTAAATACGATATATAAATAAACATATACAGTTTATATTTAACTCAATCCAAATCAGGAACCTTCATAAAATAATTGTATCCTATTCTTGAAAGAATTCAAGGTACGAGACTCTTTAATTTCCACAGGAAGTCTGTTCCAGAGTTGTGCAGCCATAACAGCAAAAGATTTAGAAAAAGTATGGGAGGAGTAATTGGGAATGTCTAAAAGAAGGCTATTGCTAGAACGAAGGCGGGGATCAATATCTCGAAATTTAAATTTCTCTAGGAGGTAATTGGGAAAGGTAGGGTTAGTGAGGACATTAAAGAGGAAAGAAAGCACATGGATATTGCGGCGGGTTTTTATAGGCAGCCATTTAAGTTGAGAACGGTACTCAGTAATGTGCTCACACTTTCTTAGCCCAAACACATACCGAATACACACATTCTGAAGGCGTTCCAGTTTCTCAGCCAATTCCTCGGTGAGATCTAGAAAGGCCACGTCCGCATAGTCCAAAATAGGGATCAATAAAGAGCGAGCCAGAAGAGCTTTAGTGTCCAGAGGCAGAAAATTTTGCAAGCGTCTTAAAGAATGAAGAGAGGCAACGATTTTTCGACTAAGCTCATTAACTTGCGGTGACCATGATAGGGTTTCGTCCATGAAAATCCCCAAGTTCTTAACAACAGAAGAAAAAGGAATGACGTCGTTGCCCAAGACTACATGGGGAAAGGACGAGGACTTAAATTTTGAGATAAAATACGGACTGCCAATAACTTTTGCTTGTGATTTAGCAGCGTTGACCAAGAAGTTGTGAGACCATTCCGCAATATTTGCGAGGTCGGAGTTGATGGTGCTGATTGCGTGATCGAAGCTATCGAAAGGGGCGGCCGTATATATCTGTAAATCGTCAGCATACAAGTAGTAAGAGGAGGAGAGGCAGGATGTAATGCCATTAATGAAGATGGAGAAAAGGATAGGTGAAAGAATTCCTCCCTGAGGTACACCAGCCGAGAGATCACACCACTCAGATCGACTGTCATCTACCTTAACCAACTGTTTACGTCCTGTCAAATAAGATCGGAACCATGAGACGGTAGCAGGAGAAAAATTAAATGATTGCATTGTGGCAAGTAATAAATCATAGTCGACCGTGTTAAATGCACTGGTAAAGTCCAATAATACCAAAATAGTGAGAGCTTTATTGTCAATATTAAACCGAACGTCGTCCGTTATTTTTAAAAGTGCCGACGCCGTACTGTGCCCTACGCGGAAACCCGACTGGAACGGACTCAAAAGATTATGTTTAGAGAGGAATTTGGTAAGACATTGCTGAACATGGTGTTCTAACACTTTGGAAAGAAGCGGAAGGATAGATATGGGACGAAAATGGGAAGGAGATGAAGGATTGGACAGTTTAGGAAGGGGAATAATATGCCCAAATTTCCACGCACTAGGAAAAACACCAGTGTCCAAGGAGCAATTAATAATGTCAGCAACAACAGGGGCGATTAAGGTTGCTATTGGTTTAATCATTTCTAAGGATATATTGTCATTGCCAACTGCCCTGGTTTTAATAGAACGAATGGTTTGAACAACCTCCTCATTTGTTATTTTGTCTATGCTAAACACAGGACAATCAGGAGGAGCCTTTCCCAATAATTGAGTCAGAGAAGCCATTTTGGTGTTGGGAGATAGATTGACTGGAGAAGTGCAGAAGTGCCGGTTCAATGCATTAAGATCAAATTAAATAAAACTAGAGCCATACCTGGCCAGAGTAGCCAGAAGATTTGGCCTATGCTCTCCACTCTATCTGTAACTTATTTTGTTGAACATTCACTAAATTAGGACACTAATGGCGGCAATAGTATGTTGACATTTTTCTAAGAATTTTAATAAATGTAATGCTAGGGTTGGGGATAAAGTCAAGTAAAATACAACAGGAATTCTTATTGTAAACAAGTTGTGAATTACAAAAAATTGGTTTTTTTTAATAATATTTTTATACGTTAATAACAAGTTTCAGCTTGTAATTATTTCCCAGAATAAAGGAAAAAATATCAAAATTGCATACATTTTTTTTAAATTCAATAATTGACGTTCGTTATAATTCTAAGAAAAAATAATTTTGTTTCCATTTGGTTGGTTTGTCTGTTACATAATATTAATCCCTTGATTTAGAAACACAATAGATTTTTTATTGTATGTCGGTCACCAGGTGGCGTAAGGCCAGTCCATCGTTGCGTAAGACTTAACTATAATTTACTTATACCTAATGACCTTATCTTCTGACCCTATGTATTGGAAGATACATTATATATAACTAGTTGTGCCCGTGGGCTTCACTCCCCGTGGGGATAAAAACTATCCTATGCCGTTCCCTGGATATCAAACTAAATCCATATCAAATTTCATCTGAATAGGTTCAGTGGTTAAAGCGTGAAATGGTAACAAACAAACAAATATACAAGCTCACTTTCGCATTTATAATATTAGTAAGGATAAGGATTAATCAGATTAGAATTTCATTAGACTTGGTTTCATAATAATATACACAAATATTACAAAGATACAAATAGCAACGGTTAGGACGACATATTTTATTTTTATATATACCCAAGAGGGGTCCATATCTAGTGAAAACTAATACTAATAAAATAACATTAAAAAGTTAAGTTAAATAAGTGTAAAATAATAAAAATAAAAACCAACATTAAAAAAATTTATACACACCTAAAAGACACTAATAGTGAAAGAGATAAATAAACATAACAAAAAACAAAAAAAACCTAGCAACTAGAATAATACTATATGAGATATGGAACAAATAAAGGCTTTTATAATTATGATTTTATTTTTTAATTATTTTACGGCTCTTTATACTATTAACACGTATAATATTATTTAAGTAACTACATACTTTCTTTGACAAACATAAGAAAATTCACAGACGTGAAGCAATTTTTCATTCAAAGAAATATTCAAAAGAACATTCGGAAATAGAAGTCCGTCCGGACAAATTAAACAACGCAATAAATTGGCCCGACATCGACAAAAAGGGGTTTGGAGAAATGGACGCGCGGATATTGCAAAAAGATCTAAAATGTAAGACACGCATTTACACCATTTTCTGATAGAAAGCTCTTTTCAATTTAATACAAATATTTGGGACAGTTTTAGCGCTCTTTGTAAATTTTTTAATAAGCCTTATATTCCGTTCGTTTAGATACTTAAATATAGGTAAACAATCTTGACATTTCTTTTTATTAGAATATACACTTTATAAATCAATACCTCTGCAAATTACAAAAATAGTGCCGGATGGTATCCGGCAGAGCAGTTGGGGGAAATTGTGATCACTAGAAACCATAGATAGAATTTTTATGGAAACTGCTGTGGTTTAATTGTCACCGATCAACGAGCTTCGATATGACGTAGAAAACCCGTAGAATAGGACCACTCCAAGTTCTCGGGTGGATGTCGTAGAAGGCGACTTAGAAAATACAAGCTAAACAACGCTTATAATATTGATGAGGCCCCTCTAATCCATCTGGCCAGTGTGAAAAGTGTAGTAGAATCGCCATACTTCATTTGGTTAGGAATTTTAAAAAATGTAAAAAATCTCGAAATGTATCTTATACCTTTAAACGAGCAATTCTTGTATATTTATTTATATATTTATAAATTTCTGTGATCTTAAAAACGGCTCTAACAATTTCGCTGAAAATTGGTATAAGGGGGTTTTCGGGGGTAAACAATCGATCTAGATTAGTCTTATGTTTGGAAAAACGCGTGTTTTCGAGTTTACATGCGTTTTTCTTTTCACGCAGAATATGATCGCTAATTTCGTCGCGCCGGCCGCCATCCATTTTGGCTCAGCGGTTTATGATGCTGACCGCTAGAAAGAGTGTTACGGGTTCGAATCCCACTCGGTGACTTACTTTTGTTTTTTTTATGTTTAAATTTATTTATAATTTTTTATTTTGTTTAAAAAAAATAAAAATAAAAAAAATATATAGTGACAAATTACACAGATTGAGCTAGCCCCAAAGTAAGTTCGAGACTTGTGTTATGGGATACTAACTCAACGATACTATATTTTATAACAAATACATATATAGATAAACATCAAAGACCCAGGACAATTTGAAAAAGGCCATTTTACAACTTGCCCTGACCGGGAATCGAACCCGGGACCTCTGGGTGGGGGACTAGCATGGTGACCACTACGCCACGGAGGTCGTCAATTTATTGTTTTTAGACAAGTTTAAAAAATGTAGTTATTGTTTGAGATGTAACCGAGCAAAGCTTGGTCGCCCAGGTACTTTTTATTAAAATATCATCATCATCATCAAGTCTTTTTAGTCTCCACAGGCACAGAATTTGGTTTTAGATTGTCACATTAATGTTTATAAGTTTTGTTTAGCTTATCCATTCTTTTTTTCATTAAAACTAACGTGAGATGCAATCATTATTAAATTCAATAAACGGGTAACTTACCACAGTCAGCTACTGCCGACATGTTTCGACCTCATCCGGAGGTCTTCATCAGGGCGAATGTGACGAGAGACCGTTTATTGAATTTAATATTCATTAATTCATGTGGTGAAAAATTTCGTCACGAGTAGGATGCGAACCCATACCCTTTACGTTAACGCCCTGACGAATTTTATCACATGATATAATTTGGATAATAATCCGAGCATGGAAATGCTGTTAAAATCAATAATTTGTTTATCTCGTGTTTTCTTATTCGCATATTACGACATACATGGGAATACTTGGAGGAATGCTATCCTATTCTAAGGAGACCCACCCGTTGCGCTTACAGTGTTTTAATTTAACTCTCTCAGTGTTAAAATTCTTATTTCTTTTTTCTCAGTAAAGCTCTGTGGAACCGAGTAAATACCTACCTTAACATATCATAAAAGTAAAAAAAAACTGACAAACCGCAATAAAAAGTCATGCCTAATAAGATTTATGTAAAAAAATGCATTTTTTGTACAAGCTTTTAATGTAAGGCCAAAGTACTTATTAAGATAAATAATATAAGCCCAAACTTGATATTGTAACGTATTTTTATTACTAAGTTCCATCGGCCACCTTCCGTCTCCGTGATCAAACCCTAGGCAATATCTGTCATAAAGTGCTCGCTCGTCAATATAAATCAATGAGGTTATGTTGTTTTATAACTGAGTTCCGTCGATTATCTTCTGGCTCTATCATCAGAACAGATCATTGACTCTGACATGGTATTGTCATCCGACTTACTTAAGTATGCAAAATTTCAGCTCAATCGTTTAAAGTTGCAATTTGAGTTGCAAGATTTGACCTAAACAAACATTCATACAACATACAAGATACATTGCAAGTTAAATAAAAGCTTGTAAAAACAGCAAAATTTTGATATTCAGTTAACAATAACATATTGAAAATTACAAATACCGCAAAATGGCCGACCAATTTTGAAATTAGAATAACAGAGCTGATACATCAAGAACCGAAAATATGAAAATGATTAATTTTCCGAACGCGCTCTGCCAACCTCACACCACAGCCGATTATTATGCCTATAAATATTCATGACTTGGCTATATTCCTACCCCTTTTAGGGTTCTGCATACAAATTGGTACTACAAAACCTTTACGGTGAGAGGAATTCTAGGTTGATGGACCTTTTTTCTTTAGAACGGCTTAGGTGTCAAGTTGGTGATTAGGATTCCTATGAAAGTTTTGCTCCAAGCAGTGAAAAATCGGGCTAGTTAGTCCCTATTTTATTTTAAAAGGTTTTTTAATTTGCGATGGATCTTGTAACTATGTATCTTATACCTTTAAACGAGCAATTCTTGTATATTTATATATTTATACATTTCTGTGATCTCGAAAACGGCTCTAACGATTTCGCTGAAAATTGATATATGGGGGTTTTTGGGGGTAAACAATCTATCTAGATTAGTCTTATGTTTGGGAAAACGCGTGTTTTCCAGTTTTTATTCGTTTCTTTCCACGCAGAATATCCATCCGCTTAGCTCAGCGGTTAAGGATGCTGAATTGCTGACCGCTAGAAAGAGTGGGGTTCGAATCCCACTCGGTGACTTACTTTTGTTTTTTTATGTTCAAGTTTATATACAATTTTTTATTTTGTACTGTTTTTAGACAAGTTTAAAGAAATATAGTTAATGTTTGAAATGTGACCGACCGAGCAAAGCTCGGTCACCCAGGTACTGTTTATTCTTGCAACTCAATTTTCAACCAGTCAGCCTCAACCGAATAAGCGCATAATATACATATTTATGTAAGTTGGATGACTATACAATATTATGGAGTCAATGAGCTGTTTTGATGATGGAGCAAGGAGATATTCGACAGTACTCAATTTTTTTTTTTATTTTTTTTTTTTATCACGGAGACGGTAGATGGTCAATGGAACTACGAAATGAAACGACTTGATGCATCCCATCAAGTTTGGGCTTACATATTTGTAATATTTTAATATTGGAAAGACCATTTTTTGATTTAGGGGTCCAATGAAATATTTGATGTTATAGTGCAATTTTTTTTTAGTTAAGTGCCTAGGAAAATTTCATACAAATTCAATAGAAAATTAGTTTTTAGACGTTTTTAGTAGCATAAATTAAAAATCGGCATACGCAACTACGGAACCCTACACTGCGCGTGGCCTGACACGCACTTGGCCAAATTTTATTTTAGGATTCAATACCCTGTACCAATTGCGATTTATGAAAGCCATATTGAAAAATAAAGTAGCGTCCCTTTTATTCAGAGGCTGTATGCTAGCTCAGGCTTAGAACTTTTTTATAAAGGCTGATGTAAAACAGAGTGGTACATAGAATTTTAAAAGTAAACGATCTTCTGTTAATGTTAATGCGGGGTCAATAGAGAATGTCAGTTTTTTTCCATCTAGTTTCTACCTCCAGTCAATTTTTCCGCCATATATGAAGGAAAATTTGAATATGAATAAGATGGGTATGAGGATGAGAATGAGAATTGGTGGCCCGGTAGGAGTGCGGATTACTAGCGCTTTCGCAAGTAAAGCGACACCGGGCATGGGCCGAACCTGGGCGGTGACCACAAGTAGCATAAATAATTCTCGAGCTCTTTCCTGCTTCGGAAGGCACATATAAGCTGGTCCCGGCTGTCATTATTGCATGATAGACGTCAAACTATGTCTTAAGGCAGCCTGAAATTTGTCACCAGTGTTGGCCACTTACACACACGAAAACCAACAAATCTCACAAGTATCCTCTTTCATCCGACGTTTTTTGGTCTCCCTCTGTTTCGATGTCGCTTTACGTACATTTACAGAACTTGGCAAAAAAAAACGATCATATAGTCACAAAAATAAGTAATAGTAGCTTGAACTACACCTGCTTTAAAAATTTATTGAAGACCCCTAAATTTATTGACCGAGCGAGCGAAGCGAGCGAAGGTCTCTAAATCGAGTTGGGGGCGAAAACACATTGTATGTATGTATGTATGTATGTATGTATGTATGTAAGTATGTATGTATGTATGTATGTTTGTACCGCGATAACAGCCGAACCGATGGTTTGATTTTGATGAAATTTGGTAGGCATGTAGGAAATATCAATAGAATTTTCAAGTTCGTTGGGCATCAAAATCGGTTCAGTAGTTTTTGAAATATTAATCAAAATGTCCGCGATTGTGTGACCAAACGAAACCATAGCGCGTTCTAACTTTGGATAGCACCATCTAGGGGATATTTAGGAAACTAGAACTAAGTTCGCGGCAAACTAAGTAGTTTACTAAATTTAGCAATTTTGTTGAGCGAACTTTGGTACAATCGATATCGCTACTTGTCTGTGCTTCTGTTGTAGTATTAAGTAGTAATAATGCCACAAACTAACAAGAGATTAACGGGAACCAAAGCCAGCGAAGTAGTTTTACGTAGAGTCGCAACTAAGGGAATATGCTAGTAGGTTCTTCTCATGCCAATAAGAGCTTTGTCAGCAAAAAACTTCGCCCGAACGCTCCAAACGCTTGTGTTCACTGCGTGAGTACGCAAGGGAAGTACGAAATCAGGAACTATACCCTGAACGCTTAAAGCGCTAGCGTTCAATGCGTGAGCACGCTGTGGAGATTCGAGGGCAAGAATCCTTACCAGAACACGGCTCCCATCCCATGCATGACCCGATCGTGGAAGACTGGCCAAGTGTCATGCTCACGAACGCAATTTCCACTGTCGCTTGCCTGGGCAATAAATGTGCACAAATCGCAAGGACTCACTTTGAATAAAGTAGTCGCAGACGTTGGCGTTTGCCCAAGAGCCAAGCTAATCCGACACTATACCGAAAATGTCCCGGACATCAGCCTGTTCTAGATTAGGATGGCCCTTAAACAGCTTAAAAACAAAAAGGCGCCGGGCGAGGATGGAATCATCCAGAGCTTCTGAAAGCGGGCGGAACGCTGCTACTGAAAGTCCTTCAGAGGCTCTTTAATTCCATTCAGCTCGAGGGCGTAACGCCAGAAGCGTGAAACAGGGGCATTGTGGTCCTGTTCTTCAAAAAGGGAGATACCACTCTATTGAAGAACTAAAGGCCTATCACGTGTCTTAGTCATGTATATAAGTTGTTTTCGAGGGTCAACACGAATCATCCCGCAAACGGGTTTGATGCCTTCCAGCCTTCCGAACAAGCCGGTTTCCGCAAGGGCTTTAGCACCATGAACCACATTTATACGCTGCGGCAGGTTATAGAGAAGACGAGGGAGTATAACCGGCCGTTATGCTTGGGGACAGTGGACTATGAAAAAGCCTTCCATTCGATCGAAACATGGGCCGTGCTTCAGTCTCCAGCGATGCCGTATATCGGACTATCGGTATATCGAGGTGTTGAAATGCTTTTACATTAACGCACTATGTCAGTCTGAGTACAGGAGCAGTGGACAACGGCAATACCACTGCATAGAGGTGTAAACCAGACGTTATATCTTCGAAACTGTTCACCGTTGCACTGAAAGATCAAGCTTCTGGAATGGGAAGGATTTGGCATTAACATCAATGGCGAGTATATCACGCACCTTCGATTTACCGATGATATCGTTGTCATGGCGGAATCGATGGCAGACCGCAACATTAAGTATATATGTACTATGCTCGCAGACCTAAACCGAGTTTCCCAACAGGTGAGCCTTAAAATGACCGATCTAGAGCGGCTTCCATCCAGCGCCTTCCAGCTATTCTAGATCAGTCATTTTGGAAATCTTTGGGAGAGGCCTATGTCCAGCAGTGGATGCTATGCGGCTGAAATGATGATGATGTTGATAAGCATTAAAATGAAAATGGACAACCCTCAAAGTGGTAACCTGGGTCAATTGATCCAGGCAGGAAGCTTCAGCTTCGAGGAAGAGATCTTTCAACAAATCCGACTCGGCGGGGCAGTGTTTGGGAAGCTACGCAGTGTCTTCTTGTCAAAAACACCTCAGTTTTTTAAGACTAAAGTTTACAAATAATGTGTGTTACCAGTGATGACTTATGGATCTGGAACGTGGTCCCTTACTATGGATCCCATAAGAGGGCTAAAGGTGCAACGCGCTATGGAAAGGGCTAAGCTCGGTGTTTCTCTACGCGATCGAATCAGAAATGAGGAAATTTGTAGGAGAACTAAAGTCACTGACATAGCCCAACGGATTAGTTTGCTGAAATGGCAGTGAGCGACATAGCGCGACGAACTGATGACTGATGGGGCAAAAAGGTACTCGAATGGCGACCACGTACTGGCAAGCGAAGCGTAGGACACCCACCCGCAAGGTGGTTTATCGACCTGACCAAGGTCGCTGGAAGCCGCTCTAGATCGGTCATTTTGGAAATCTTTGGGAGAGGCCTATGTCCAATCCAGCAGTGGACGTTATGTGGCTGAAATGATGATGATGATGATGAGACGTAGGCGTAAAATAGTTGGCGGCTGGATGTACATACGTTGCTCTTTCAAGATTCAAATGTCTTGGGATATTGAATTTGATCCAGGTTTTGATTTAAATTGTTTGAAAAAAATATATAAAATGAAACTTTTGCAGCTCAGAATAGAAGAAGAAAGAAGGTTGGAAAATCTGTTTCCTGCAACGGTATCGAATTAGTAGTTTATAATGTATCACAGTTTCATTAAATCACAGTTTCACTGGACATTAAAACTGGTTTAGTTTTGGAATAATATCGCGAGGTCTAAGTTCGCGGCGAACCACTAGTACTTACTTACTACAAAAGGGTAGTATCACGGTTAAAAATAAGTTTTTCCTAACAATAAGAGAATAAAGTTACATAAAACGGGAGAGAATGCCGCATGACATTATAGGTCCGCAACTTGTACTTTTTTTAACTGTGCAAAAAAGTTTAAATAAAACAAATAAATCGTAATAAAAAACCTTGCCATCGATCATTTTCGAACTTTCGAACGTAATTCAAACATTTTAACATAATAATTTATACGTTTTATCAAAATGAATAACGTAAAAAAACAATTAAAAATCCTATTAGAACCATTTTCGACTTCGGCGCGGACGAAGTTAAAGCTAGTTAAATAATGCACACAACAGCATGTTGATTTGTAGATGATTGGTAGTGTACCTAATCAAATATACATAGTTCCTATGACAGAGCATGTCTCCAATTCCAATCTGCACACAGCAGTCAGTATAGATGGAGGTTTAACGCCATAATCTTAGTTCCGGCGCGATTGCACTACAAAGCCTATTAACCTGCCTAGTTACGAGTACATGTTCAAATTACGGCGGATCGTGTACTGAAGCTATGAACTACATAAGTTATCGTTCCGTATCCGAAAGACAGTGCCGTGTAGTTTCCGGCAGAGTAGAATAAACTCAAAGTCCTCCCATGGATGTCGTAGAAGGCGACTTAGGAAATACAAAAGCTAAACAAAGCTTATAAACATCAATGATACCTCTCCAACCCGTCTGGCCAGCGAGGAGAGTGTAAGCCAAGTCCTCTGGCTGCTTTGGCCAAGTATGGCTCTGGTAGTACAGAGAGGGTCGTGCTCCTGTAGTGGAGACAGAAAGACCCGATGATGATGATGATGATCCGAAAGACAATTCAATAAATAGGGAATCAACGAGATTGCAGTACGACGATCAACTTAAAAACTATAGTACCTGGGCGACCGAGCTTTGCTCGGTTACATCTCAAATATTAACTACATTTTTTTAAACTTGTCTAAAAACAATAAAAAATAATATATAAACTTGAACATAAAAAAGTAAGTCACTGAGTGGGATTCGAACCCATAACACTCCTTCTAGCGGTCCGCATCTTTAACCGCTGAGCCAAACGGATGGCGGCCGGCGCGACGAAATTAGCGACCATATTCTGCGTAGAAACTAAAACGCATAAAAACTCGAAAACACGCGTTTTACCAAACATAAGACTAATCTAGATCGATTGTTTACCTCCGAAATCCCCCATATACAAATTTTGAGCGAATTCGTTAAAGCCGTTTTCGAGATCACAGAAATTTATAAATATACTAGCTTTTCGGGCGCTGCGCGGGCTGCAAGCAGCCCGCGGTTCATCGTGGGGCTGTTGAGATAGGCTAAGATATGTTTCCAGTTCAGAAAATGGGTAAGTTTGTATGGAGGACAATTGTCGTTGTAAGGCGGCCATCTTGAATTTTGAAAAAAATAAAAAAACAAATGACGGTCTTCAAATTGCTTACAACCCCCTACATTTTGGAAAAAAAATCACACCTCTAACCCTAACCGTTTTCGCAGGCCGTACACCTTCCACATCAGGTTTCTGCAAATCCTCAAATGTCAGATTTTTCTGGTACTCACTGGAGCACCCTCTATACGACCAACCATCAACCTAAACCCCACCAACCCCGCAACAGGGCAAACAACTATGTCAATCAGTGAGTGAGTCAGTCAGTGGTAATGTAGGTTTATATATTATAACTAGCTTTTCGGGCGCTGCGCGGGCTGCAAGCAGCCCGCGGTCTATCGTACAGCTGTTGAAGTAGGCTAAAATATGTTTCCAGTTCAGAAAATGGGTAAGTTTGTATGGAGGAAAATTGTCCATGTATGGCGGCCATCTTGGATTTTGAAAAAAATAAAAAAACAAATGACGCTTGTCAAATTGCTTACAATCCCCTACATTTTGGAAAAAAAATTACGCCCCTAACCCCAACCGTTTTCGCAGGCCGTACCCCTTCCACATCAGGTTTCTGCAGATCCTCAAATGTCAGATTTTTCTGGTACTCACTGGAGCACCTTCTAAACGACCGCACATCAACCTAAACCCCACCAACCCCGCAACAGGGCAAACAACTATGTCAATCAGTGAGTGAGTCAGTCAGTGGTAATGTAGGTTTATATATTATACTAGCTTTTCGGGCGTTGCGCGGGCTGCAAGCAGCCCGCGGTCTTTCGTGCGGCTGTTGAGGTAGGGTAAGACATGTTTCCAGTTCAGAAAATGGGTAAAAATTGCAGTCAGTAAAGGAAACATCATAATATGTGTGGGGGCGGCCATCTTGGATCCAAAATCGGAATGCAGTTTCGAGTTCCGCGGGGTGCTTTACCCCCACATGCAAAATTTCAGACCCCTACGAAGTCCCAGTGAGACGTTATAAAAGAAATAAGTTTAATTTTCTAAAATCCAGACGCCATCTTGGATTCCAAAAAAAATATTGAATTTCGGTTTTTTGGGTCAAATTACATATAAATATCGATTTTCAGCCAAATCGCAAGCAGTTGACTTACGGCGGCCATCTTGGATTTCCAAAAAAAAAAAAAAGACGCTGCGCTTTGTGATAGTGACTCGGGCTTTGCCCTCGCCCGCAGCTCGCCCTTCGGGCTCGCATCACTCGGCCTACGGCCTCGTGAAAATTACTTGTAGGAGGGGGGGGGGGGGGGGGTCAAAGGGGGTGGGGGGAGCTCGGGCTTCGCCCTCGCTCCACAGCTCAGCCTGCGGCCTCGCGGGGGCGCTTCGCCTTCGGCCTTCGGCCTCAGGCTGCGCCAAGTTACTTGGGGGGCCGTTTGTATGAAATTTGTATGGAGGGGAATTGTCCATGTATGGCGGCCATCTTGAATTTTGAAAAAAAATAAAAAACAAATGACGTTCGTCAAATTGCTTACAACCCCCTACATTTTGAAAAAAAAATCACACCCCTAACTCCAACCGTCTTCGCAGGCCGTACCCCTTCCACATCAGGTTTCTGCAAATCCTCAAATGTCAGATTTTTCTGGTACTCCATTTAGCACCCTCTATACAACCGCACATCAACCTTAACCCCACCAACCCCGCAACAGGGCAAACAACTATGTCAATGAGTCAGTCAGTCAGTCAGTGGTAATGTAGGTTTATATATTATAACTAGTGTTTCGGGCGCTGCGCGGGCTGCAAGCAGCCCGCGGTTTTTCCTGCGGCTGTTGAGGTGGGCTAAGGAATATGTCCAGTTGAGAAAATGGGTAAAAACTGCAGTCATTAAAGGAAACATCAAAGAATGTGTGGGGGCGGCCATCTTGGATCGAAAATCTGATTCCAGTTCCGAGTTCCGCGGGGCGCTTTACCCCCACATGCAAAATTTCAGACCCCTACGAAGTCCCAGTGAGACGTTATAAACGAAATAAGTTTAATTTTCTAAAATCCAGACGCCATCTTGGATTCCAAAAAAAATATTGAATTTGGGTTTTTGGGATCAAACTACATATAGATATCGATTTTCAGCCAAATCGCAAGCAGTTGACTTTTGGCGGCCATCTTGGATTTTCAAAAATTAAAAAAAAGGTTGACTGCTCTTGGGGAAGTGGCTCGGGCTTCGCCCTCGCCCGCAGCTCGCCCTTCGGGCTCGCGTCACTCGGCCTGCGGCCTCGTGAAAATTACTTCTAGGGGGGGGTGTCAAAGGGGGGGAGGGGGATCTCGGGCTTCGCCCTCGATCCGCAGCTCAGCCTGGGGCCTCGCGGGACGCTTCGCCTTCGGCCTTCGGCCTCAGGCTTCGCCAAGTTACTTGGGGGGCCGTTTGTATTAAATTTGTATGGAGGGGAATTGTCCATGTATGGCGGCCATCTTGAATTTTGAAAAAAACAAAAAAACAAATGACGCTCATCAAATTGCTTACAACCTTCTACATTTTGAAAAAAAAATCACGCCCCTAACCCCAACCGTTTTCGCAGGCCGTACCCCTTCCACATCAGGTTTCTGCAGATCCTCAAATGTCAGATTTTTCTGGTACTCACTGGAGCACCCTCTATACGACCGCACATCAACCCAAACCCCACCAACCCCGCAACAGGGCAAACAACTATGTCAATCAGTCAGTGAGTGGTATTGTAGGTTTATATATTATAATATAAATAAATATACAAGAATTGCTCGTTTAAAGGTATAAGATTCTTCGACGACCTCCATGGCGTAATGGTCAACACGCTAGACCGCCAATCCGGAGGTCCTAGGCCGTGGTCCTGGGTTCGATCCCCAGCCAGGGCAAGTTGGAAAATGGCATTTTTTCAAATTTTCATGGGTTTTGACCCATGATAATTTGAAAAAGGCCATTTTCAAGGTATTAAGACATTCCAACTTTATTTTACATTAACCAGCGCTTCGTGTGTTTAGGCCATAAGAATATAAAAATGTAATAATTTTTTGTGAAAATTATTGAAGACGACTGATTTCATGTCTCAGTAAACGTCATTCCCTTAGATAATCCGGCGACTTGTTTGACATCGCCCTCGCTGTATTGTCGTAATAATTGAATTACATTCAATTATATTATTTACTTTATCTGTTTGTCTGATTGATTGCGGTGTGGCCTTTAATGTGGAATTGGTATTATGTGGTTATTACGTGAGATCGTGATAATATAATCGTCTTCCTATTTATCATGTCGAGCCAAGCTCTTGTGAATGAGCTGATGATGCAACTGGAAACACAATACAATACAATACAATACAAATTAACTTAATTAAAACACTCAGGTGAGCGAGATCAAGGCTTCATAGGTCAGTCATTAGACGTGATGACTGGAAAAATATTATTGGTCCATCGGTTAGACTATTAAAAAATATTGTTCATGTATTTTTTTTTCTCTGATATACAAAAAATACAAAGATACAGCGCATTTAAATTTCGTATGAAGTCACTGCTTCTTACCATTTCTACATAGAACACAAATAGAATTAATAAAAGTACTACATAATAGCAGTGACGTCACCAGCCGCAACTCTAAAATGTAGAGCATCTACGTTATTAAAATGTAAAAATTTATAAAATTTTACATTTGAATAACCTAAAAAATATGGGTCTATTTTCTTAGATACTCTATAATACGGGCTAACTTGAATGAAACTTTTCTGATCCTCACTCATCATCATCATCATTTCAGCCGCACAATGTAAACTGCTGTTCATAGGCGTCTCTCAAAGATTCCCAAACTGTTATCACCCCTTTTAAGCTAAATACTACCCACCAAGTAGTACTTACCCAAACGTCACTTACCAAATTTGGCGGCCGGCACCTAGTAGCCGCCAACTATGAAGAGTACTTCCATGAAATCCTGCTCGGCTCCGCTGAAACGTGCCTGAACTTGGGAAATTTATTTCCCTCTTAGCAGACCTTGTGGCAAAGCGGACCTTTGTAAAAACGCTATGGTTATTTATGGTCAGTGAAAAATGCGATTAAGTGTAGGTATACCCGCCCCAGTGACGTCGAGCCCCGTCGAGCACAGGGGCCAATAGGGAGACGGCGTAAGCCAGCTTCCACCAAGCCGTTGCCATCACCGGGTCCCGAGAGGAACCAGCGCGATGAAGAGGGCTTTATGAAGGTGGAAAGGAAGAGGAGGAAGCCCGTGAGCCGCAACAACTGCGGAACCGCGCCGCCCGGACCAGACTCTCCGCTGCGTCCTGCCGTACCATCGACGCAGCTGTACGTGTCCCGTCTGCACTGGTCTACGAGGGTAGAGGAGGTCGTGGACTACGTCCGAAAGAAGTCCAACTTCACCTTAAGGGTTGAACGGCTGCAGTCTCGCCACAAAGCGAATTTTAATTCTCATGTGGTGATAGTGTCGACGCCATTATTTGCCAACCTTCATGAAGGAGGACTTCTGGCCGCAGAGTGTCGTATTTCGGAGGTTCCGAGGTCGGCTACCCGACGATACTGTGCGTCACACGTCTTTTGAAAACAGTTAGAAAGTTGATTTATTAATAAAGTATTAATTAACATTTAAAATATAAGAGTGGGAGCGTGGTGGGGACATCTCACTATCTCTTTCGTACGCGCGAGAACTAATAGAGTGACATCAAGGGAGCTGTACGTAGGTACATCCTTTTTCTGTTACTTGACAGTTTCCGCTTCCACCTGATTTTTTTGGGCAGATTAAGAAAATCGTTTTGATTTCGGTTTCGGATTGTTACTTATTGATATTACTCAAAATGATCGAGTAAAATGATTCAATAATTTAAGTCGAAATTCAAATAAAAAAATACAGTCTATATTCATACGATGCGCCCGTACCTTTAAAAAATAACATCAGAAGCATTCACACTAATGTTTTAATATTATAGGGGGAAACAAAACAATAATAACAATTAAACTAAAAACTAAATAAATAATTAAACTAATTATAACATTGCACACAACAGACGACCAGAATGATATCCATACTTATATATAAAGCTGAAGAGTTTGTTTGTTTGTTTGAACGCGCTTATCTCAGGAACCACTGGTCCAATTTGAAAAATTCTTTCGGTATTAGATATATCGTTTATCGAGGAAGGCTATAGGCTATATTGCATCACGTGTGGTTAACGCGGGCGAAGTCGCGCGCTGCCTCTAGTAATTTATATAAAATCGACGTTCCGTTCTCAGTCCAATATTCATCCGTTTTGCTGACGTCTTCAGCAAAGTTGAGAACTACTGGGAAGTTCAACAATAGCTTAAAACATCGTATAGAAGCGGCACCAGGATAATGTCTCTCATATTTCTCCCTCGCTAAACTTTATTGTTTGATTTTTATGTTTTTATCCATAACCGGCGACCGCGTTTGAAAAGTTTTTATTAAAAAACTAGTTGTACCCGCGGGCTTCGCTCCCCGTGGGAAAATCGGGATAAAGATTACCCTATGTCCTTTCCCGAGTCTCAAACTATATCGATACCAAATTTAATCCAAATCGGTTCAGTAGTTTAAGCGTGAAGAGGTAACAAACAAACAAACAAACAAACAAACAAATATAGAAACTCACTTTCGCATTTATAATATTAGTAGGAAGTAGGAAGTAGGGTAGGATTTCTTACACGATATCTGAATTTTATTTGACTTCTATTTCTAAAAGATATAAATGTTTTTTAAGTTTTTAAGTACCTACCATAGTTCATATCTCGCAAATAACATAACAAACAACAGCTGACTTAAAAATAAATCACAACTAATACATTACCTACATAAAAAAATTAATATCAACAGTACATAACTTTAAGAAATATAATTTTTTAGCCTTAGAATATGCAACGTGAAAGGGACATACCCGTAATAAATAGAACCACGGACTGTACTAGATCACTATCATCATATCAGCCACAGGAAGTCCGCTGGACGGACATAGGCCTCCTATAGTATAATGGAATTAAAATAACAGAAAAAAAATGTTGACAATTTCAATTTGTTTTTGCTTTGTTGACTATTATTTTAATTTTATTGTGCTATAGTGATCTAGTAGAAGCCCGTGGTTTAAAACTCATTAAAACATTGATAAACTAACGTTTAACTTTGACGTGGCCCAGCTAAATAGTTATATTGTGTTATATAGATATCAATAATGTACGAACGTATATGATTGTTTAAAAAATGTATGTAGGTACATTGTACGTAGAGTAACTTTTATAGCATTTCACTACAAACTCTGTGGTTTATTTTAAAAATGTCGTGTTGTTCTGTTGTATTTATTTTGTAATATGATAGTATAATAAAAAGAACAGAGGCACTCCGGGAGTGCCGACAGAAGTGAAAAGTTGGGTTCGGTTACAGTAACGGTAAAATGGAAAAAACAATTGAACCCGCTACAGGTTCAAAGGCTTTTCCCATCTCGAAAAATGCTTTCCTTGCATGCCCAACGCGCCTAAAGTAGTTTTCAGTTCAAAAAGATAATGTTATTATGATTACTAATGTAAGTAAATTGTTGTTATATGTTGGACATTTTTTTAACAGTGGAATTAAAAAAAGAAATCTTAAAAAACTCTTCACTATGAGAAAATAAACTTGTTGAAGAAATACTTGGGCGGTAACCAAGTAAAACCAGCAAGTAAGTACGTTATACTTATGCCATAAACATTCTAGGTGCAACAAAGTTAGAAACATTGTAGTTGCATGCGGAAAACGTTACATTTGTTTTAATATTTCAGCCGTCGTTTCGACTCGCGCGAACAACGGCAGAATGTTTGATGAAAACTGTATTTTGTGATATAAAACAAGTTATGGAGTTATAAACCTAGGTAATAAATGTCCGCGGTTGTTGCCCGACCCCGACGGTTTTGTTATTTAGGTGCTAGAGTACAGAAAGGAGGTTTTATACGTACAGAAATGTGTCGAACTTTTTAGTTCGACATTTAAAAATTATATTGAGCGTGTCACACTGATTACTTACACGCAAAAATTGTATATTTCATGTATCCATGCAAGCTTCTGATATCATCATCATCATCATCAGGTCTTTTTAGTCACCACTGCAGGAGCACGACCCTCTCTGTACTACCAGAGCCAGTGTAGGTATACTTGGCCAGAGCAGCAAGAGGACTTGGCCTACACTCTCCTCGCTGGCTAGACTGGTTGGAGAGGTCTCATTGTTTAGCTTGTATCTCCTAAGTCGCCTTTTACGACATCCACGGTCCACGGGGAGACTTGGAGTAGTACTATTCTACTCTGCCGGAAACCACACGGCTTCCGGAAACCACACGTCTTCAGATACAATGTAGGCAAATACTCCAATGTATGACCGGGAGAGAAATGCCATATGGCATTAGGTCCGTCGCTTGTACGTTTTATTAAACTGCTGCATATACCTATAAAGTTTAAATAAAATGAAGTTAACGATTTTGTTTAGTATTATCTTTATTCACATTTACCTTATAAGCTAGAAGTTTATTTGCCAGCCAGATAACTCAACTTTCGCCTTCGCCCCTAATCACTTTTGAACGGTTAAATTGATTTTCATCAAACATAGCTAAAAACAATCTGGACTGACAAGGCTTTCGATTTAAAAAAACTACATTGAAATCGGTCCATTCGTTTAGGAGCTGCTACGTTGCCACAGACTACAACTACTAACCTGCAAACCTAAAACACCCCTCTTTTATCGTCGGGTACTAAAAAAACACTGAATTGAACCGACGTATTTATTTTATTTATTTATTTATTAAATAAACTTATTACAAAAAAACTTGAGAGGTGTCAAGGACACCCGGATGGAACAAAGTTCGAAAGAGAGAGACAGACAGAGAAACACGCGCACGCCGCACGGCTTACAACTTTAGCAAAAAGTGACGTTACAACTTTTTAGTCTCAATTTTTTCTGTCTAGCCTCCTTTCCAACGCGCGATAAGGAACTTCGTTCCAAAATTTAACAGGCGGAAGGCCCAGGGCCTTTTTTACCAGTCAACCTACAGGTGGTACAGGTTCTCATGTCGTTCTACTTTTGTAAAGCTTATCAACCGTTTTAGTTCCAGATTTAGCGATCCCGTTCATTGGTATTCCGACCGAGGGCAGGTACGACTACTTCTGTTACTCGTTTACGGAATATCAACTCCGCAAGTCGTTAAACTTTTACAACTAGCTAACCGATTCACCCGAAGCCAAGCCTTTTTGGAATTGCAATTACACATGGTGTTTGTGTTCTATTCTGTCACCTGTAAGGTCATCCTTTTAAATATAATATAATACAATACAAATGCATTTATTTAACGAACTTCTTAATCAGAGGATATGACCTATACTCTCCACGCTGGCAAGACGGGTTGGATAGGTTTATAAGCTTTGTTTAGCTTGTATTTCCTAAGTCACCTTTAATGACATCCACGGGAGTCCTATTTTACTCTGCTGGAAACCACACGGCAATCGAGGTTAATCTAGGGAACAATGTAAAAAAAATTACAAATTAAAACTAATGTGACTATGGTTTACCGGTGGCACACTAGGCAACAATACCTATCCTGCGGTAGCCTTTACATTAACAAAAACTGGTTTTATTACATAAACTAACTTAAACCGGCGACCACTTAGCAGGAGAAAAAGCTTTATATTTAACGCTGTGAAAGCAGCAACCTTCTGGAGGGAAAAAAACTGATATTATTTTGAGCTTTGGACACGAGAAAAAGAATTTGATCTATTCTATTGTAATATAGTGAATTTTCTTTTCTTTTTCTTTCTATTCTAAACTTAAAGCAACACGTCCCTGTTCTATAAGTATGTGTTAACTGCATTTTATGTTAACTTATTCTGTCCCATTGTTGGCCAGAAGTCTCTTCAATTTTCTTTCACTTATAAATTTATTCTAAGTCAACTTACTCTCTGTATAGATAGACCCACGCTATAGTTTCCTCTGAAAGTAGTGCTGTCATTTTCATCTCCGTAAAGACGGCCTTAATGCTGACACCGCTTTCTAAAATGTAAAATACCAGAATTGCACTGCAGAGTCAAAAAACGTTGTCTAGAAAACTGATGACATAACGTTTCACAGCCATATTACGGCCACCACGTAAGAGCCCCGTTAGAAAACCAAAGCTTTAGTCCTCGTCATCCGAGCGTATTCCCGGTTGCATCCTTAGCGGTAAACGCTTCAGAGCTTGAGGTCCGCTACCTACCCTAGGTGATTTGATGAGGTTACTGGTTTTTACACAGAGCGACTGCCGTCTGACCTCCGCAACCTAAAGGGGAGACTAGAACCAATTCTTCGTTGAGCGTTTTCTTAAACGCATACGCTTTAATGATGATGATGGTGATCTGATGGAGGAGCAGATGGCGTTCGAGACCCACAGTTTATTGTTCCTACCGAAACACGGAATCATCTTTCTTTTCGGACAATCAGGTGATTCAAGCATAACCAGACTGAAAACAACTTTTCACAAAGTATGTTTCCCAGTGGGATTCGAACCCACGACCTCCGGATCACAAGGCGAACGCCTTGACCACTAGACCACGGAGGCAGCCCAACCAAAGCTTTTAAAAAAAACGACGGGTTGCACTCTGGGAGTGCCGGCAGAAGTGAAAACTTGAATATTAACGTTGTGCATTTTTGATATTTTGGAATGGTTAGGGAATAATTTTGCACGAATTGCTTTAATTATCAGTATAAAATATTTCAAATCTTTTCTGAACCACAGTCTGTCACAAATGTCACAAGCATGACCAAATTCATTTTCAACAAAATCATTTTCAAATACACAGCAGTATGGCCACTACACAGACGGTCGAGCCATCAGCTGTCACCATCCATGGATGCGCGTAGCACGCTGTAACATAAACACACACGAACATTCGCGCAAGCGCCCTGCGCCGTCTTACGAATTTTCGATCAGGTCACGTGTCCTGACGCGAGTTTAAGATTTTTTACCCATTCCAAAAAAAGTGCACCACGCCGCTAAAGAAGTTTTCACTTCAAAAATACAAATTCAACCAATTTCCCATCTTATTCTACCGTCGTAAAGCTGCAACCAATAGTTTTAGATTTACTTATAATCTTGTTCATTGGTATTCTGGATCAGGCATCACGAGGTCTTGTACTTGTTCGCGGAATATCAAATCTTTAGGTCGTTTGTGTAATGTTCCACTTTTCAAGTCATCGTGGAGAGGTCAATACTGACGGTTATTGGCGTAATTATTGATTTCTTGCATGTATTTTTGTTTAGAACTGAAGCATTTACTTATAGCAATATATATTTTTTATAAACATATAGGTATATGGCTTATTTTACTAAGATTGAACTAAATAACTAAAAACTAAATAAATATAACTAAGTATTAATAAAAACTAAACTAATATAAATACAATAAAAACATCAAATTATATAAAAAAATTGAGCCTAAATCGCTCTGCGCTCGCAAGGTAAGGTGCCCAAAAGGCTGGCAGAATTTATTTTGTGTATTTTCATAAAAATATTGAAACAACGAGACGTTTTAAAACAATATTTGTGTAAACAATATGCCTCGAATGGCTTAGAGGAAAGGCGCTGCGTTTTTGTTCGCCTTAGCGGGAGCACGTTTGTGCCCCCAAATAGTAAAATAAATTTATTTGTTCGTACACTCAGGTTTTTTCATCTTATTGCTATGAACCTATAGTTTCAGATTAACGGATCCAGTTCATTGGTATTCCGGAAGAGGCAAGTACGACTATTTCTGGTAATCGTTCACGGAATATAAACTCACAAGTCGTTCGTGTAATGTTCCACATATTTCCCTTTCTTTCTCGTTTATGGAGACGTCAACACTGACGGTTTTTTGCAATCGTATTTACTGTAATATTGAATCTTTTCACGTTCTTATTTTCTTAGAATTAGAATGTACGTACAGGTTTCGAGGTATAAGCTCAGATTTGCATTTGTGTAAGTGTACACAGATACTGTAGGTGAGGGCATTGGCTAGTATTTTTTGTGTGGCATATCGGCCTGCATCGGTTAATACTGGTTTTTTGAAATTCGGCCTGAGTCGCACGACCCTCGCGCGTCATACTTATCCCAACCTCACATTGTACACCTTCACCTTCTTGTTTGGTACCACTGTAGTCTATTTGTGTTCACCGCCTATTACTCATTGTGCTTAAAAAATTAAATGAAACACAAACTGAAACATACCTAATTTCATCATCAGACTGAGTTGAGGCTAGATTTTAATATAGTATATAGATTTTAATATAGTATATAAGTAGCGTACTTAATAATTTTAGTTAATTAGAAACGTTAAGAAAGGAAAATATATATTTTATGTGTCGCGCGACCATATGCGCCCGTCGGCGACGATCGCCACACACACATCACATCACACCGTCACGGTCACATCACGTCACAGGTGTCACGGCTCGTGACTCCTGTGGGCCTGACTCACGAGCATATTTTCGTTCGTCTGTAAAAGCCCTTACCCTGTCCAAGAAGTGGCTTTCTTGCAAAATAATTTTTACAATGTTTACAAACCGACAAAAAATTGCCTCGTTTTCACTGCACCATCAACTTGATGGTGCAAACGAGCTGAGTTATGGCTTCCACACGTGATAAGAAGTAAGCAGGTGGAAATATCGGCCATTTTGTTTATTTTAGGGCCATTCAGCTAGCGCGTGATGTCATTAAATTGTGCGGTTGTTGAAAGTACCGTTTTATACTGAGTAGCTTTGTATTGTTTCAGGCGTGTGTGAGTGGCCAATACTTATTTCAGGTTAAAATAACCGGTCAAGTGCGAGTTGGACTTAAGCACGAAGGGTTCCGTGCCATCATCTATATAAAATCACGTTTGTTGTACGGAGACCCGCTTCAATATTTATTTTAAATCTGTTTTTAGTATATATTGTTATAGCGAAATACATAATCTGTAAAAATTTCAACTGTCTAGCTATCACGGTTCAAGGGGTACAGCCTGGTGACAGAGAGCGGAGTCTTAGTAAAAGAGACATATCTTGGAAAACCCATGACATATTTAGCTCATCTTCAAATTTCAAATTCTATTGACCGCACCTACAAACTTACCTTCGCTCACTCTTTAAAAAACTCACGCACACAAGCGACCGTGGTCGTCGAACAAACCATACATACATACATGTAACGTGCACGTACTGCAATTTCATACTCAGGTCAAAGTCGTAACTCAAATATAAATTCTATGTCCGAATACACCAAAGTCTAACTGAAATATTTACCCACCGCTCCGAAATAACACGAGTTATCAAATAGTAGCTAAAGCGAATTCTGTCTTTGCGAGTGTTTACTTTGAGAGACCTTGGCTATAAAATGCAAGGAATACAGAACTACTCACGTTTTTAATCAACTTTAAAAAAGGAGGAGGTTGTAAATTCGTCGCCATCTTTTTTTTTATGTATGCTCGGAACAAATTATTTGGTCTGAGTATGTATGTTCACCGATCTAAGACGCCTTGACCGATTTGGAAAAATATTTTTTTGTTTGAAAGGGTATACATGTGAGGTGGTCCCATAGAAATTTTATTAAAATTGGTTGTGTAGTTTGGGGGTGAAGTCAGTTTTTAGTTTTGATTTTTTTTTTACCTACAGCACCAGAAAAAAAAAGTGCAAGTAATCTTGTCAGGTAGCGCAAGCCTTAAAAATAACGTGTAACGCTGTTACGCAGAATTTATAGTCGATTACCTCCTCGTTACGTAATGTACGATATTAAACTTCGTTCTAATAACAGGCCAAGTGCGAGTCGAACTCGCGCACAAAGGTTTCCGTGCCATTATCTAATAAAAAATAAGTTATTTTTTATTTTATTCTGCTTTTAGAATTTGTGTTTATAGCGGCAACAGAAATACATCATCTGTGAAAATTACAACTGTCTAGCCATCACGGTTCATGAGATACAGCCTGGTGACAGACAGACGGACTTAGTAATAGGGATCCGTTTTTACCCTCTGGGTACGGAACCCTAAAAAGTCATTTGCATATTCCTGCAAACTTGCTCAGGTCTTTTGAACACCTGGTACACATGGATGTAAAATCACGAAAAATATGCTACACTTTCCGGTGTGTGAACGCTTTTCGAAAACCTGTCTAACTCATCGGCGAATGGTTCAGTGTGTTATGTTTTCCGCTTGCTGCCACGTCAGTATGCCAATCCACTGGGCTAGGACTGTCTACAACTCCAATGCAATAGTTACTTTAAAGTTTTATATCAGAATAATTGACCGCCGCTAAGATGCTTCGCAAAAAAAACAATAAGTATATATCAGCGCCTCTAAATTCAGTTCAGTTCTGTGCTCGTCCATCAGCGTTTCGCAGCAAGAGCGTTGGAGCTAGGTCCACTTTGGAATGAACATGACAGCACTTACAGCTACGGGCCGATGTGTTACTTATCACCTCCGTTTTACTAGCGCAGCCACGTCGGACCTCTTTGAATCAGTACCAGGCTCGAGAAACCAACCTCGAGAGCACGTATATAGGTTATTATGAAACGTATAGGACATTGCAGTTTGGAGGATGGGAAAGAAAGGGTAAGTTAGAGTCTACCGTATACCAGCAACAAGTAAACATATAGGAATAGAATATATCAGCGCCTCTACGGTGGATAATGTAACTAGTTTAAAATATGATCAATATGGTTCGACCATATGAAGTAGCTACAAACACGTAACGTGTTTAGCTGTCATGTCGTGTGATATCTTTGAACGCTGATGACGTGAAGATCCATAGTCTCTGCCTTCTCCCATGAGAAGCGTAAAATATGTTTGTATGAATGTTATATGAAAATATGTATGTATTCTTATTAACCTGGGCAGACCACATCATGATATAGCCAGCGGGCCCTCCCGCGTTTCGACGTCTGGAACCGAAGTTCACTAGAACCGCGGTCCGAGTCGCCGGATTCTTAATTATTTTCTTCCGGCTACTAGGACTACTTATAAATCAACAAGTATTTTACATTCCATGAAATGGTCGGCCATATCATGAAGTGATCAATTCTATGCTCTAGCAAAGATAACATAATAACTAATGTAACAGTTACCCAACGCCATAGTAACTATTGTAGGCCAGTAAGTAGGCAAAACTGGGAGTTGTGGATAGGCACACAGAGATGGCAGCACACACTACTAGCAAGAAAGTGAAATATTTTATAAGTCATATTTAGTTCATTAGAGTATGTACTACTTTATTGAAAGATAAGTAATAAAAGATTTTGATGTTTTAATTATTACATAAAGCGCCACCTAGTGACAAGCAAAAAAAAAGTCACGATATCTATACTCCCAGTAGTTTGTGTGTTAGCTATGCCCTTGGCTCTGACCGCGGAAAGAATAACAAACGTGAAATATTGTGGGCAAAGTGTGCCTTTATTATAGCAGTGTAGCTGATAGTCGGATATTCGCCAATTTATCACCGTTTGATAAATTGTTCATTGATCTTTGCAGCAAAAGAGGAGTGTTATACGCTTGCCGCCAATATCTGTCTCTGGGTATGTGTTTATATGTGTCATCGACACTGTCTAACGTTTAGACCGTGTTTCTTTTCCGTGAAAGTTTCCTTGCGGTAGTTTTTATTCCCAGTTGCATCCTCAGCTGTAATGCTGTGAAGAACGGGGTCCGCTTTCAGCTTGCTGCTTTTCTTCTACACTTGGCACGGTCTCGAGCACAGATATAAGTCTCGAGCATCCTTGGTTGTAAAGGCCTATTTACACGGTGCAAGTTTATAGCCTGTTGCATAAAAATTTATTGAAGCAATAAATAACTTGCATGGTCTAAACGAAAAGCCAGTCACTTATCTTCGAAACCAGAACTTCACTCCGACTAACTTACCTGATCAACTGGTTATGCAGTATAGAATAGAAAAGGCTCAGACCTTAAGTCCACCATTTACATAAATTGTAATAAAGTTAAATAAATAAATAAAAATGGAACTTGATGAAGGGCTTTTTTCCAAACTAACCAACTTGTTGATCATAAATTTTATTTAGAGAAAAATTGTTCCAAATGCACCAACTGAACTGACCAATTCAAACGGAACGACTATTCTCTCAACGATACAACTTTTTTATTTGTTTCGATTAGAATATTTTATTATGTCTACTAGACGGATATTTAGCTCAGCTCAGAGCAACAGATCTCAATGAAACAGGCTTTGTTCCATTGCAATTTGATATCAGGAAAAAGTTGCCGTCATTTTTCAATTTCACGCCAACGAAACTGTAGCTAGTACCAACTAGTAAATAGAGTAAAAATAAAATTGTACCAACTTACACTCCGTCTCTAATTTCCACACTCACCTAATAGACGTTAGTCGGTAATTAGGCGTGTGTTTCCCCTGGCAGACACTTGTGTCGAGAGCTCTCAGACACTCGGTGTCAGGTTGCGATTGCGTAGACGGGCGCCGGCAAGTGGCGATATTTCTTTGGATAAGTTGATATACTGCGCCCTAACAGATGTGCTTCTTGGGTTAATTGCGAGAAAAATACAGCTAAGTAGCTGTTCTCACGTTTTAGGTGGATTATTATCTTGTACAAAACTCATTTTTAGGGTTCTAATTCTAGTTCATAATTTGGTCGCATTTTACCCGCCTAATACACGCTGTCCGTCCTTTCGTCCGTCTGTCACCAGACTGTATCACGGAGCGATATCAAATGGTATAAGTTAATTAAGAATTAAGTAATACTATTATTAATTCTGTGCTAATAGCTAAACAGTTGAAATAAAATAAATATTACGAGGGCTTCTATACAACAAACGTGATGGTTTGCTGTTTTTTGCTCGATATTAAAATCGGCGCCAGGTAGACTCTTGAAATATTTACAGAATATTTAGTTTCATTGGGGGCTCCCAAACAACAAAAGTGATTTTTTTATAGATAATGGTACGTCACCCTTCATGCGCGAGTCATACTCGCACTTGGCCGGTTATTAAAACTATAGGTATATAGTTAGATTATAAAGTAGTAGTTTTTCACACTGAAAAACCTAAACGTGCTATCTCATTGTACATAACTTAGTAGCCGCCATCTTTAAAACCAACAGCGCAGTAGAGCAAAGGTAAGGAGCTATGAATTGTAAATTACGTCTCTAACAAGCCGTAACGAGGGATTCAATTGTATTTTGTTTCAAACTAGCACTGCTTCAGACGTCTTCTGCATAGAAAGTCGGAAATAAGCGTGTAAATTGTAAAAATTTTAAAAGGGTTACTTAAAGTTCTTTCATGCTGGTTTGGGAGAAAAGAAAAAACATAGAATGTACAGTCGGCTAACAATATACCTGGGCCCGTGGGCCCCTACCTATGTCTTGAATTTTCTCTTAACATGAAACTTTTTATTTAGATACACTTCACTAATATCTTTATGAATGTACATTTTCATACTAATATAATTTCGAGTGTAGAGTAGAGGCCTGAAATATTTACAGAATATTTAATTGTATATTCACTTTAAAAATAAATAGTTTAATTAAAATAAAATAAATATTAAAGGGGGCCATACAACAAACGTTCTTTTATATAGATAATGGTACGGAACCCTTCGTGCGCGAGTCCGACTCGCACTTGGTCGGTTATTAAAACTATAGGTATATAGTTAGATTATAAAGTAGTAGTTTTTCACACTGAAAAACCTAAACGTGCTATCTCATTGTACATAACTTAGCAGCCGCCATCTTTAAAACCAACAGCGCAGTAGAGCAAAGGTAAGGAGCCATGAATTGTAAATTACGTCTCTAACAAGCCGTAACGAGGGATTCAATTGTATTTTGTTACAAACTAGCACTGCTTCGGACATCTTCTGCATAGTAAGTCGGAAATAAGCGTGTAAATTGTACAAATTTTAAAAGGGTTACTTAAAGTTCTTCCATGCTGGTTTGGGAAAATATATAATGTACAGTCGACAATGATATACCTTGGCCCGTGGCCGGCCCTCAACCTATATGTCTTGAATTTTCTCTTAAACGCAAAATAATATTAACATGAAAATTTTCATTTAAAAAGACTTCATCAATATCTTTCTGTATATACATTTTCATGTTAATATAATTTTCACTTAAGCTCGAGTGTAGATGCCTGAAATATTTGCAAAATATTTATAGTTGTATATTCACTTAAAAATAAATAGTTAAATTTAAATAAAATTAATAGTTAAAGGGCTCCTGTATAACAAACGTGATTTTTTACAGATAATGGTACGTCACCCTTCGTGCGCGAGTCCGGCTCGCACTTGGCCGGTCATTAAAACTATATCTTGTTAGATCATAAAGTAATCGTTTTTCACACTGAAAAACCTAAACATGCTATCTCATTTTACATAACTTAGTAGCCGCCATCTTTAAAACTAACAGCGCAGAAGAGCAAAGGTAAGGAGCCATGAATTGTAAATTACGTCTCTAACAAGCCGTAACGAGGGATTCAATTGTATTTTGTTTCAAACTAGCACTGCTTCAGACGTCTTCTGCATAGAAAGTCGGAAACAAGCGTGTAAATTGAACTAATTTTAAAAGGTTTATCATCATCAGGTCTTTTAGTCTCCACTGCAGGAGCACGACCCTCTCTGTAGTACCAGAACCATACTTGGCCAGAGCAGCCAGAGGACTTGGCCTACATTCTCCACGCTGGTCAGACGGGTTGGTCAGGTCTCATTAATGTTTATAACCTTTGTTTAGCTTGTATTTCCTAAGTCGCCTTCTTTAACATCCACGGGAGGACTTGGAGTGGTCCTATTCTACTCTGCCGGACACCACACGTCATCAAGGTTTCATATTATTAAAAGTTACTTAAATCTATTTCATACTGGTCTGGGAGTAAAGAAAAAAACTTATAATGTACAGTCGGCTAACAAAATACTTAGGCTGGCCCTCTTTCTATGTCTCTTATTAAAAAATTTATTTAGAAAGACTTCTTTAAAATCTTTTTGAATACATTTGCATGTTAATATTATTAAGAGTTTAAGAGAAAATTCAAGAAGGTAGAGCCCGGCCCAGGTATCTCGTTAGCCGACTGTACCAGCTGCTTCTCTTCCGGCGTAGATCTTAGAAGCCTATCAAGGGACTGGACGAAAATGCTAATAATTTGAATAGGCGATGCGGCTAGCAACCAATTACTATTTTGATTATTTTTCCACATTCTCGCCCACCATCACGTTAAAAGTGGCCTACAAGTCTTGCGGCCCTGCGCTCTGTCTGCTTAAAGCCGCAAGACCCAAAGTGCTTTAATCGCCCCGTTAGGGATAAAAACGTGTTAGGTTTTTACATATTTTACCTAAATATTATACGGTATTACTTTCGTGCGAGTTTTTATGACAGTGTCTATGTCTTAATAAAATGCTAGCTTTTACCCGCGACTTTGTCGGCGTAAATTTAGTACTTCGTAATAATAGTAGATTATTAACCAAGGGGATAAAGCAGTGTCTTCTGTCGCGGGTGACGACTTAAATCGCGAGCGCAACGAAGGACTCGAGGTTTACTCCCGAGCGAAGCGAGGGAGTTAAATACTTAAATCACGAGCGAAGCGAGGAATTTAGGACGAGTCCTGAGTGTAGCGACGGATTTAAGTTCACCCAAGACTAAGACAGCTTTATCACCGAGGAAAATACTCTACTTTTCGTACCATTTGCGAAAAAAATAAAGACAATAATAACAAGAGATAAGCATTTATTAATTAATTTATACCCAGATACTTAAAAAATACAAAATGCTTTACGTTCTAAATAAATATAGGTACGCAGAAAACTAGGCTGTATGTGTGAGACGCAAATGGCCCTTTGCTTTTTCTTTTTGGAAAATTAAAATGCTAACTTGCTTTAAATTGTTTTATGCAAATTGATTCTAGTGGACTTCATAATATGAAATTGGTGTAGTTTTAATCCTTATTCTCACGGACAATATGTGAAATTTTTAAAGTGGACAGTCATTGTGCGGCTGTAGTGATATTTAATATCACTACAGCCTAGTCACACATACAGCCTAGTTTTCTGCGTACCTATATAATTTATTTGCTGACTGCGGTTGGACGCCGTCCGCCACTCAATCGGCTATTAAAACCAGTGGACTCCCTTGAAGCAATCAAAGGACCTTTTTTTTTTTTTTTTTGACGCGGAGAAAATCCCTTCGGATACCTTACCGGTTACGGGACACCGGTAAGGTTATGTGGTGTTACCACTAAAAACTCCGCGGTGTCACCTCTTAGCCACTATCGGCCGGGACCGTGTGCTTCTTCATGCTCCACAGCCCCGGCGCGGCCGGCCGCTACTTAAGCGGCCCCGGCTCGCCAACGGCCTCACGGCACCCTCTGCTGAATCAGAGGGGCCGGAGCAACCGCCGCCTTGGCCTCTTGGCCCAAGGACAAGCGCGCTGACACGCACACGCGCCTGCCTTCCACTCCGGAGGGCTGTCAGTTGGACGATGGAATCCCGTTTCCACCGTCCAACCAGCCCTCATAATTTGGGGCCTGCGGAAGCAGGCCCTGCCCCAGTCCACCTAACGGCGACCGGGGCCCACACAGCCGGCCGCAGGGGATAGGGAGAGCGGCAACGTAACACCGACACTCCTCTTCCCCTGCGGCCCCACCGATGCCGTGCCAAGCGCCACGGCCGCGCTTGGTCGCGGAGGATAGGGCGAGCGGCAACGACACACCGACACTCCTCTTCCCCCGCGACCCCTACCACGGCTGTGATGGTAGGGGGGTCGTCGTGACCCCGCTTCCCTCACAGCCAGGCCATTCCCAATGGCCTCCGCCGGGCCCGGGGAGGCCTAAGCCTCAACCCGGGCAATGGGTTCCTCTTAGCTTCCCTGCGGCCGAGGCAACCGCAGGTACTG
This sequence comes from Acrobasis consociella, assembly GCA_963555685.1. NCBI lineage: Eukaryota > Metazoa > Arthropoda > Insecta > Lepidoptera > Pyralidae > Acrobasis > Acrobasis consociella. The sequence continues at coordinate 9,611,844 of OY743127.1, forward strand.
AGCCCCCCCATCGCGACAAGATGGGAACCACATCGGGGGGGAGGCAATCAAAGGACCTATACCAACATTACCAACCTTCGATTGTATAGTTAGGGTTAGGATTCGGAATAAAGAAGAGATAAATGAAGATGGGCTCTAAAGGACTAGTATCCAGAGCCGTAAATTAATTTATAAAAAAAAACAAACAATTTCATGGCTTGATTTAGTTGTTTATTTTATGAAATTTAAGTGGTTATGTGGATTTTGCGGGTACATGTTGTCGATTCAAAATCGTTATTTTTTTACGCTTAACAATATAGAAATGATTTCAATCATTTTCAGTTCAATATAAATTTTGGTAAGTATTCCAAACTTAAACCACATTCTCCCCCTAGAGGATGAATGAAATTCAGTACAATTTTCTTTCCCTGTTTTCATTCTTGGTCTAGAGGCTGAATGAAATTTAGTACATTTTTCTTTCCCTGATTTTATCAGATTGAAAATGACTATTATTATGTTCGCTTTTTGTGCTATAGAATGTGACTTTTTTGAGCAATTGGTACGAAAAGTTTATTTTTGTGTGGTAAAATAGGAGTCCCCATACAAAGTTCCACTCCCTTTTTGGTTCCTTTGATGGATCAGTTTTGGGATAAAAACTATCATATGCACTTTCCGTAAGCGAATTTAATCTAAATCGGTACAGTGGTTAAAGCGTGAAGAGATAACAGACAGAGATACTTTCGCATTTATAACTATACATTAGTAAGGAAGTAAGGATAAGGATGTAAGGACTTCCACGGCAAAATCGGCTGCAAAATTCTTAATCATAGTTAAGTAGTGGTTACCAGCTGCTTCTCTTCCCACGCAGATCGTAAAAGCCGATCGAGGGAATGGGCAAAAATGCAAATCATGTTAACAGGCGATGCGGCTAGCAATCCATCACTGTATTGATTGCTTTTCCATCTTCTCGCCCACCATGACGCTAAAAGTGGCTTTTGGGTCTTGCGGCCCTGGGCTCTGCATAGAACCGCAAGACCCAAAATGCTCTGTCTGCCCCATTAGGGATAAAGACGTGATAGTATGTATGTATGTAAGTAGTGGTTGATAAAATACAAAATTAGCTTCCTATGAAGTAAATAGTTACATGAATTAATAAGTTTACTCTGGATTAAAAAGTTACTCCCAGGCCCCAACGAATCCTAAAGTTGACTTTAACTTTACTTCATTTTAAAACTTGCTATATGCTCTTAGAGAATTATTTTAATATTATATCTAAGAACAGCATAGATGTACATATGTGGTCTGGAAGGTAAAAAGACACGAAAAACCTAAAGCTTTTGAAAATGCAGCAAGCATTCTGTTCTCCAACGCTTAGACATCAATCATTTTTCGCATTCAAACTGTCAAATAGAATATAAAATAAACGTCAAACTGACATATCAATTTTGTTCTACGCTATCAGAATTTTGCACTCGGGCCTATCCGAAAAACAAACGTCAGAATCTATTGTGTTAACCCTCCATAGTCAATGCTTGTACTTCAATCGGTCTATCGAATATTGGCGGGCTGGGTTTTCTTTTTGTTCTTTTTCGACATACTTTAATTGGTTTTAACCACGGATATATTTCTCATGTTTTTCATACGTGTCTGTTAGATGTAGGTCACAGTACCTGTTGAACGTATACCGGCGGTCTGACTCCAAATCTACATTAAGTTTGTACATACACACACCATGACGTCTTTCTCATTTTATAAATAGTAGCTAGCCTTTAGTGAGATTGTATCAACTTTTCTTTATTCATATTTAATTATCATCATTCATAAATCCCGTCATGTTCATAAAAGTGTTTACATCTAGCTAGTAAAGTGGTGCCATTTTTAAACGCCGAGTCACTATACGAACGGTTTTTTTTTGTAAATGGAAATCACCATTCGTTTTGTGATTGGCACAATTTGGCACTTCTGGTCTGACACAAGCTTATTCTAAATCAAAGAGTCCCTAAAATCCCTTATAAATAAATTAGTGAGCTTAATAACGGGGCATTATTATAGCTACCAAAATAATGACAACTTGAACACAATCCGCAAGATGAAAGCGGCGCGCACTTTGATCGCGGGAATAATTGCCGTGAAACCTCCAGTGACGTCATTATTTTGAACCTCGCGATGCTTGAATCAAGCAGCTTGATGACATCCGCAGACATTTGGGAGGTTGTATAAACCGCGAGGTTGCGGCTGCGCAAAGAGCGAGGCACGCTCGGCATCAAATTGCAAGACCGACTTCGCAACGTGGAGATCCGTCGTCAAACGAACGTTCGCGACATACTCTCTAGGGTTGCGATTCTAAAATGGAACTGGGCGAGACTCCTGGCTTGAAGGAACGATGGTAGGTGAAGGAAGGCCGTCACAGAATGTATCCAGTGGGAACGTAGCATGGGACATCCGGCGGCTAGGTCGACAATTTCAAGCTGATTGCTAGAAGGAACTGGATTGCGATGCCAAGGGATAGAACAAGATGGCCCTGACAGAAGGAGGCTTATGCCCAGCAGTGGGTTCCTGATAGCTGCTTTTTGATCGAGATTACGTAGTTACGCCCGTCCAAAACTGCCGCGTAACTGGCGTGACGTCGCTTGAACTCCGGCCGGCCGGCCGACGGCTCCTAGCGGCGGTACAGCAAATTGACCTCCCTATTTTACTTTCGAGTTTTAGCTAACATTTTATGTTTCTGAACTTTTATTTTGACTTAGGTCTTACTACAGATCCTTATGAAGTGGCCTTTGGCTCCAAAACCAGTGAAAAATCACTAGGTAAGTATATGTAGAAGATAGTTTTTTTGTATTCTGAATTTACTTAGTTTTTGTGTCTTAAGTTAATTAAGTTCATAAAGCGAATAACGTAAATACACCAAAACTCTACCACTGAGTTTATTCATAAATATTAAGAATGTCATGCGCACGAAACTGATTCGAAACCCTTTCTCATCCATTTTCCAAAATCGCTCGACGAAAATGTCAAAAGGTACATTGGGTTTGAATTACGGAGCGCGCCATATCCATGCCGGAATTGAACACGTCCTCGGTACGTGTGGTGCAGCCCTAATTTTTTGTTCAGCTCACTGCAGTAGACTAGGGAACAAAATAAAGAATTATAGAAGGGTAACGTTTTTAAATCAGCTCACTGCTGGGCATAGACCTCCCGTTTTCGCGCCATTTCCTACAGCTTAGAATATAACAAGAATAGAAAACATTAATTTTCGATAGGTCATAAAGTCATAAAGGACCATCCATAAATTACGTTTTAAGGGGTGGGAGGCGTCATAAGGTTCGTAAAATCACAATACAAAATCTATATCTTAGATAAACTTATGATTTTAAAGTTTCACGATCACAGTTACTGTTAATTATGAGTTAGTCGCGAACTTATATATTATTGGCAAAAAACGATATGAAGCGCGGTAAGTCTCGTAATACTAATAACAGTAATTAATAAACTAAGTAAAATAGGCTTATGCAGTGTATGTCTTTGGCTAATATTTAATATAAAACAAACAATACCGCTTATTAAAAATAGTTTTTTTTAAAACAGCAAGAAATTGATTAATTAAGGTAGCAGCAATTAACATATCAAATATAGAATTTGAGCGTGGTGGGAACATCTCACTATCTTTTTAGTAGGCTCGAGACCTAATAGCAGTGACGTCTATAGCGTTGTTGGTGCATCCTTTTCCTTTACTTCATAGTTTCCCTTTACATCACATAAGATCGGAAACCGAAAACAGATTTTAATAAAACATTTTGTTTTCGGTTTCCGATTATGATAATGTTACTTATTGATATGAATAATAAAAATAATTGATTAAAATACCGTTTTCTGCCATACATCTGTTCCTCTCATTAACTTGTGCCTGCGGTATCTCGATGTTAGGTCTCCAGAGAACAATGAAGGTAGATTAAAACGCGTTGTGTTTGTTCAAGCTTGAAACCACACGTATTTCAGATCCAGACAAACACTGTACTGAATGAGTTTACACACTTTGACACTTGTGTTTTGTCTAACTCACATAAGTACCTTGAAGAAATTACTAACTTTGCCACTACTGCTTCACCAGAAAACAAAAGTAACTTCAACGAAATATTTAAAGTCGGAGTTAAGCCATTGTCTGTTGAGCAAACAACGCCTTCCATCGCTTTTTGTTCATATTCAACCTTTAAATCCTTGTAGGTTGAAACATTGATTTGATCTTTCAGTTGTCTTCCTTTGCCTCTTCTTCCTTATACTTTTCCCTCCAATATAACTTTTAAAAATTCATCATGTCTAATTAGGTGTCCTAACATTTTCCCTCTCCTAGAATTCATAGTTTGTAGTTGTTTTGCCTTCCATTCGCCGCTAGCACCACATCTCAATCGCTTTCAATCTAGCACTATCCTTCTTTCCCATTGATTTGCAACTGTTTAAGGCTATGCTCCAAATGTATACTTTAATCAATCAACAATCAATCTTAATAAATAAGTTAACTGTGTTAATTAATAATAGTTCGCCCCGAAACGTGATCTTTCGTTCTACATTCCCTGTGTTCCTAACGATCTTCATGCTGCAACCCCATATGTTGGCAACCCCTCAATCCATTTGATTCGTGTTACGACTTAATGATCTACTCGCCTACCAAATTTAATTAAGTTCCAGTTAAAGATATTCTAGTTATCGTCGAACAAACACACACTTCTCTCGTACAAAGCTACATACATACATACATACTATCACGTCTTTATCCCTAATGGGGCAGACAGAGCATTTTGGGTCCTGCGGCTCTATGCAGAGCCTAGGGCCGCAAGACTCAAAAGCCACTTTTATCGTCATGGTGGGCGAGAAGATGGAAAAGCAATCAATACAGTGACGGGTTGCTAGCCGCATCGCCTGTTAAAATGATTCGCATTTTTGCCCATTCCCTCGATCGGCTTTTACGATCTGCGCGGGCAGAGAAGCAGCTGGTACATTCTAAGTTTTTTCGTTTCTCCCAGACCAACACGGGAGCACATTTTGTAGCTCTCGTTGATGCCTACGAGATATGTAGCCTCTTGTTGATGCCTACGAGATACGTAGCTCTCGTAGATGCCTACGAGATATGTAGCCTCTTGTTCATGCCTACGAGATACGTAGCTCTCGTAGATGCCTACGAGATATGTAGCCTCTTGTTGATGCCTACGAGATATGTAGCCTCTTGTTGATGCCTACGAGATATGTAGCCTCTTGTTGATGCCTACGAGATACGTAGCTCTCGTAGATGCCTACGAGATATGTAGCCTCTTGTTGATGCCTACGAGATATGTAGCCTCTTGTTGATGCCTAAGAGATATGTAGCCTCTTGTTGATGCCTACGAGATATGTAGCCTCTTGTTGATGCCTACGAGATATGTAGCCTTGTAGATGCCTACGAGATATGTAGCATCTTTTTGATGCCTACGATATTTGTGGCCTCTCGATGATGCATACGATATTTGTAGCTTCTCATTGATATCTACGAGATATGAAGCTCCTCTTTGATGCCTACGACGCGTCGACGTGTGTTAAACTCATTCACAAGTGTATTGCTAAGCGTTGGCACTAATTTATATCAATCCTTCTACTAGTTGGCAATCGCGACTACGTTCACTTCTACTGACAACAGATTTTAATAAAAAATGTCACTTCGAACTGAGATTTGTCTATTTGTTTTAAAATTGTTTTATTGTTTGGGAGATTAGCGTACACATTGTTTATAGACAGACAGATAGACAGACAGACAGAAAAAAGGACAGACAAACAAAAAAAAATCTTTTTGTGCTCTGGTACTCTTTACCTACCCACAACCAGAAAATTTAAATGTAGTACATAACCATTATCTTTATTTGAGTACCGTCTGAGCAATATTATCGTCGTGTCTGTAGGTATACCATAATATTGCTCAAAGTGATACAGGTAGTTGGATCAAAGAGAATGTAAAGTAATCCTGATCTGTCGCACCCTTATCACCAGGGCTTGGCCAAAATCAGGGCAATGCCGATTGTATTGTCTTCTTTAGGTTAGGGTTAGGTTCTCTGCCCACCTACCATACCAATAGCGTTGGGTGTGAATTAGGGCTAGGACAGCTATAACATTATAAACCTAATTTAATACCTAACAAACTAGGCTGTACAAAGGTTAATAAGCCGTTCAATGTCCGGCTTATAATTCGCATGACCCTGTTTATACAAAATTTATTTTTGTAAGTGTGTTTTTCGTATTTTGAATATGTGAGTGAGTGCAATCTAGTCATGCTGATACTTTACGGCTTATAAAAATAGTAAATGGACATTTTAATGCGCTGTGCGCCGATGTATATTGGTTATATTATTGTTAGTAATACATGCGTAAGCATAAGCCGTGTGGTTTCCGGCAGAGTAGAATAGGACCACTCCAAGTCTTACCGTGGATGTCGTAAAAGGCGACTTAGGAAAAACAAGCTAAACAAAGCTTATACACACCAATGAGATCTCTCCAACCCGTCTAGCCAGCGAGGAGAGTGTAGGCCAAGTCCTCTTGCTGCTCTGGCCAGGTATACACTGGCTCTGGTAGTACAGAGAGGGTCGTGCTCCTGCAGTGGAGACTAAAAAGACCTGATGATGATGATGATGATGAATACATGCATGCGTATGTATTAGAATCCCCTAATGGAACACAATGGGAATCGGCTTCTAAGAAGGTCTTGGCGTCTACCACCTACTCGTGTGTCGTAAGGTTAATTCTCATACCGTCTTTGGAAAAAATGCTGCGGTGCATTTTGTTGCTTTTTTTCTACACGTGCTCTTAGGAAGCGGTAGTAAACTAGCTGTAAGCCTGATAAATGATGTGACGTCAAATATTTATTACGAAATTCAAAGCAAAATTAAGAAAAGTGATAAAAGGAAGTAATTATAAATAAAATAATTTTAAAAAGCTTTCATTAGTGAACTCTCTTCAATACGAACCAAACAAGCCCAAACTAGATGGAATTGCGTCTTTTCATTACAGAGGTCCTATGGTCATCCTCCGGCTCTATCATTAGATGAGCTCCATGTCATTATAATATTGCATTGTCACGCGATATATGCAAAATTTCAGCTCAATCGGAAACTGGAAAGTGGGTCAAATTTTACTTGCAATATTTAATTACAGACAGAACGACAGGCAACTTGACAGGAGAAACTAAATATGAAAAAAAAACATAGATAAATAGGTAAATGATTTTGACTTTGTCCTCGGTTTAAATTAAACGCAAGGACGATGCAGCCTAGACAGCAGCGCTTCTGGCTTCTGATACATTTCTGAAACAAACTCACACACTGACATTGCGCAGGATGAGAAATACACACATACCAACATATTTTCAAATATATTTTTCCTTATGAATGTATGTTTGGTGATTTTATGATTTGTCTTATTTTTTTTAAGCTCAATTAAACATGCCTGTAACAACCCTTTTAAGATCAAAATACATCGATGCATTTTCGACACAAAACTTACTTTTACCGCATTTCAGTTAACTATTAATCCATCTATCCAGATAGACTAGTAAGCCATTAACAACAAGGTTCAGGTTAGCTTAGCTGTTAAATATGCAAGCTCTACTAATTCACTTTGCACTTTTCGCGTTGGGGCGAACTACATTTTGTGTTAACATTTTGATTAACTTCGAGTGCCAAGAGAGCTTGTTGTGAAGTTACAAGGATACAGAATTTTGTTGCCTACTTACTACCTCAGGTTGGTAAAGCTCTTAAACAAACCTAAGTTATCTTTATTAATTACACATACATACATATCTTCACGCCTAGGAGCCTGTTTTCCATGGGGGTAGGCAGAGATCTCCGTTTTTGGAGTAAATGCTACAGTACAGTTTGTTACCGCTGCTTCTGTACTTGCGCTTAGGAAACGGCAGTAAACTTAGCTGTAAGTTCATGAGCTGACGTCAACATTTACTTATTATTATATGATGAAATCGAAAGAAAAGAAAAATTTACAATTATCAAGTGATACAAATACCAAAGATAAATGAATAGTTTTTGACTTCTGACTTTTTGACTTGCTACTCAACGACAACACTCATTACTCTTTTCATGCATGCTCTCCGGTTATCCCTTCAAACTGCGTCATAGCAGACACAATAGTAAAACAATACATCAGACGGCCGCTCCGGGCGTCCGACATTTAAAGGGTTAAGGGTACTCCTTACCATTTGCACAAAATTACAATGACATATTCGCAATTATTCGTCAAATTTCATCTAAGAAACCGCTCCGCATCGTTCCCTGCACTAAAGTTTTCCACTATTCTTGCTGCTTTCCAATGCTAAATAGCTATAGAAAGTCTTTGAGCACGATACTATCATAGATACTCTGGCTCTCTAATGTACAGATATTACTTCGCGAAAGTTAAAGTTACTAAGCTGTTGATCATTCGGCAGTCAGACTACAAATGAGGTTTGCATCTGAGCATCTTTTTCTTCTTTTCCAGTGTGTTAATACTGACGTCAGATTTTACGAGCTCCTTAAAGCCATCTGACATGGCTCAATGTCTTCCATCTAGTGATAACAGTCATTATTACATAGAGGAAAAACGGATTACTAATGTTTGACCAAAAATTGATTGACAAATGATAATTTGACAAACAACGTTTCACCAAATGTTCATTTGGCAAACGATACATTTGACAAAAGTGTCACCTTACAAAAACTCACTTAGCAAATGATCCATTAGCAAACACTACACTTGTTAAATATGTTAAATAATAAAATGTCAATTGACTTTTTATCATTTTACCAAATACCTAATATGTTTCGCAGATTAAGTATTTGTCCAAATGTTATTTAAAAAAATGTTATTTCATAAAAAGTACTTCATATTTCAAACATCATGATTTACTGGTCCTCTATTTTGTCTCATAAATTTAATATCTCATAATATTTTTTTCCTTATTAATCATATGTCCGAATGATGCCTAGCCCAACCCTCCACGGCAAAGTGGTTTTTGTGTCTGTGTTAGTTTCGCCCTAAGCTTGAGTCGCTCGCTTGCTCGTGTCTTGGTCACAGGAAACCTAACGAAACTAACCTACACTCCACGGCAAAGTGGTTTTTGTGTCTGTGTTTTTTTTTATGCACTAAGCTTGAGTCGCTCGCTTGCTTCGCTCGCTGGCTCGTGTCTTGGTCACAGTAAACCTAATGAACCTAACCTACACTCCATGGCAAAGTAGTTTTTGTGTCTTTGTTACTTTCACCCTAAGCTTGAGTCGCTCGCTCGTGTCTTGTCCCAAACCATATTTATTAATAGATTTATTAATAAACGAAACACTTGTAAAATAATACATTTTATCAAATGTTTTAGACCAATAGTGGTTTTGTCTGATAATTTAGTTGCAAAATGTTCATTTGTAAATAATTTTTTGTAAAATGTAAATTTAAGTGATGATCATTGAGTTTACTAAGTGGTAAAGTCAGTATAATACGTTAACTTATGGATATATTTTTTTAAATTATTAGAATTCTTATAGGTTAGGTTTTCCTGTAATCTAAAATCAATGAACAGTATTTTTTTTTTCAAAGTTATAGTTTCGTCGAAATAAAAGTTAATTAACCAAGTTATTATAATGAAAGTCCCCCGGCGCGTGTATCTGGGGGATAACTCCATAATATAATACGATAGTCATCCGATAGTGTGCTCCTATGTCTATTTCTAACAATATTAGACTTTATTACTTGACACTGAAACGCGAATAGAGTCTGTACGGAAAGAGAACCGTCGTAGGATTTGAGGGCGCAGTTGTGTTTAATATCCTTATTTGTTATGTTGACAACACTGTTGTGTCATTATAGTGCGACTATAAAGTTCTTGATATTTTGAAACTATGACGGCTATTGGATGCTAATGGATAAATTATATTTTTATATATTATTTACATTACATGTAAATGAAAATATATTTTTATATGTTTTTAGATGCTATCTTCATCGTTAGCCTTTAGGTTAGGTAGGCATAAAAAATAAATTTAGAATAAATTTAAAACAATAATATATTTATTAATTTATTGATCAGGAATAAAAATCAAAGTCCGATTCTAAATATTTAATGTTGGACATGTTTGAACTATCATCGGATAGACTATAGAGATCCAAAGAATTTTCTTCTTCTGAACTTGATTTACTCGAATCTGTTACAGTTATTTATAATAAATTCTTGCACCACACGCCGTTATTTGAGGAACCTTCTTTTTTATTTTAGATACTGTATCTTTACTCAAACCTGAAAAAAATAGGGCAAGTTTATCTAAAAGCCTAATAAATTAAAAGTATCAACACTCTTTATACCTGCTATCAAAAACTTTGATTGAAACAAAATAAACAAATATTTTTATATATTTTTGCGAATTCTTTTTAATTTATACATAATATAAAATGTCGGTGTCTCGGGGTTACCTAGGAAATTACTAAAACATTTAAAATAACTTTCTACATACCGCACATCGCCGCCACACGTTCCATGACTTTGTTTAAATCGATAATTGTGTTTGGCCGCTTTTTCTTTTTGGCAAAACCTATAAAAATAATATTTCCCTTGTAGGACTGGGTAAAGGATTTCCCCTTTTTGAAATGATTTAAAATAAAAATCACGTTAAAACAACAAGGTAAACAAAGATGACGTAAAGTTTGTCATTTGACAGATGGGTGTTGGGTTGTCATATAAAAAAGATTTTGTTAGTTTGATTTTACGCCACGACGCTTCTCTTTCCGCACATACTCTACGCAGTATAACGTCCGTCTTGCGTCCTCTTTTGAGAACTCTTTTTGTCTTCTTATTTGTAATCGATAAACTTCAACAATACTTGTGGAAATGATTTTTCCGAATTTGATACACACTCGTGCAAAAATTCATATTTATCATCAATTTATTTTCAAATTCTTAACGTTTTCACCGCAATCTATCTCATCGATCAAAGTCGGTGCTACTTAAGCAGATTAGACAAGGTACAGCACTCATAACGTACCTAAACCCGCTGAAATATTAACCAGCTATAGAGATCAAGGTGTAGACGAAGTGTCCTCCATTTGGCTCCAATCATGTCTCTCCTTTAAAATCACGGGTCTTTTCACCTCCTTGGGGAGGCTTGCGTGGCAAGTCCAACACGTAGGGGCTCTTTGGAGAAGTTCATGTCATGTGGCGCTTCCATCAAAACACGTTCTTGGATATACCTATGAACGGTGTACCTTGAATGGGTTCGGCAGAACGATACCAGTACCGCAGGTCCCGTTTAAACTGCTGAGATAAATAATAAATTAGTCACTGACAACGGAAACCGAAGTATATTTTGGAAAACTTAATTTAACTAGTGACTCTGTGAGCTGTATACCTCACGAGTCACGCCGACCTGTTGAAGATTATATCATCGGATAAAAAAGTTATTCAGGCAAAAAAGATGCCTTTGTAAGGGTAACAAAAATATTTATGACATTTTTGAAAAAAATGTCATTTCAAAATGGCTGCATTAATTTGTTTTTAAACTCCATGATCCATTTTGAAAAATTCAAAAAACTGAATCGATAAAATAATCCTATGTTATTCTTGGACCTTCTTACAAAAAAATTACGAAAATCGATTGCGAAATGCAACCTGTAGGCGAAAACTGCAGGACAAAAGCATTTTGGCCAATCTCGAAAATTAGACTACTTCACTCGCTTCGCTTACTCGGTCGACGAGGTATGGGGAACTGACGGAGTATGAAGTAAGTACGCGCGACGCTCTTGATGTTCGACTAATTGCGAACTGTTTTAAAAATATGTAAATAAGCGCATGGAACACACGTTTGCTGATTTCATCATCATCATCATCAGGTCTTTATTATAATAAAATTTTGTGAACGGGTTACTCACTTATAGAGTCAGCTACTACCGACATGTTTCGACCTCATCCGGAGGTCTTCATCAGGGCGAATGTGACTACAGGCCCGTACACCGCACCGGCTTGCGACACACTGATCTCACGTTAGTTTTAATCAAAAAAACATCAGGTTTTTTGGTTTCCACTACAAGAGCACGACCCTCTCTTTACTACTAGGCCATATTTGGTCAGAGCCGCCAGATTTGGCCTACACTCTCCTCGCTGGCCAGACGGGTTGGAGAGGTCTCATGATGTTTATAAGCTTTGTTTAGCTGGTTTTCCCTAAGTCGCCTTCTACGACATACGCGGGAAGACTTGAAGTGGTCCTATTCTACTCTGCCGGAAACCACATGGCAATTCGCAGATTTAGCATTATATTATACAACTTGCTCGCACAATTCCCAATCCTTGGATCCAAGAGAAATCCACTCAAAATTTTATTGAAGGCGCGAACGCTTCATAAATTTTACTAAAATCCTTTTCACGCCGACTGGGTTTGAATGAATGCCGCCCAATTATCAATACTGGGAAGGTTGCTGATTAACCCTTATTTATTTAACCCTTTTTACTCAACTACGGCTCAGCCTAGGGGAAGGGTAATGATTTTATAAGTCTATGTATGTATGTGTGTAATTAATTACTCTCGTAAGTCAGCCTGGATTTTTAATTTGTGTTAAAATTGAGACATTTTTTCTGGGCGAAAATAAAAACTTAGAATGTAACAGCTGTTTTTTTTTTCACGCAGATCGTAAAAGATGATAGAATCGGCGAAAATTCGAATCACGTTACAGGCTAGAAAACCATCACTATTTTGATTTCTTTTTGTGGATGCTACGAAGGTTTCTTACTTCTTACATATGTATTTTTAACCCCCGACGAAAAAGAGGGGAGTATCTGTCTGTTTGTGTATGTATCTGTGGCATCAGATGTGGTTTCACGTCAATCTTATAAAAGAGTGGTGTTATAAGTTTGACGTGTCTGTGTGTCTGTCTGTGTCATCGAAGCGCCTAAATTCTGATTTGATCGAGATGGTTCTTAGCTGTGTTTGATGGAAATCGGTTCAGCGGTCAAAAAGTTATGAAGGTGAGCGCTTGACAGTCGGGTTTTTTTTATTTGTCTGGCAAACAAACTAGTTACGTAACCAGAAAAGTTCGTATTGTCTTACGTTGCATCCCAGTCCTTAAGTAACCGATACAGTATTCAAGGTAACACTTAGCAGAATCCGTTGAAGTTTTAATGAGTTCCACCAACTGTTTATCCCGGGATGAAAAGATAAGGAAAGTGTTCATTTTTCCACTTTGGAAGAGTGAATAGGCGACCAATACTCTGAAAATGAGTTTCTTTCAGCATTTCTTCTACACAGTAATCATTGCGTAGCGCTGGTATCTGTAGCTTTTCTTTAAAAAAATAATTAGATTTTAATATACACTACACGTAATATAAATTATTCTTATTAACGTGTAAAAGTGCCTGTAAAAATTAATTACTGAATAAAAATTATAATTTCGCATTTTTTAATTTTGAATGACATCAAAGCAAAGCAGGCCATTTTTTTTTAAGTCGAAACAAACATTTTTTATAGGATTTGTATGAAATACAATAGTATGACTAGTACTAATAGTATACAATGAGTAAATGACTTTTTATAGGGTCCTAGAAAAAATAAAATAGTATGACTTCTTGTTTTTTTGGAATCAAATAGCGATCGTAATATCAGTTTTTCGGCATTAATAAAAACAAAAAACATTTCAGAAAAATGTACCAATTGCTTTGATCCAAAAAGTGCTGGTTTTACGTCGTCATGGAGAAGAAAACTTAGAATAAAGAAGTACAAAGATGTTTGTAATGGAAAGTTATTCACTATCATAAACATGGTGCTCATTTTCGTCAAATATTTTGTAATTCAGGATACCAGCATTTTCCCCCATGGAAAAAGTTGTTCATAGAAAAAGCTAAGTTGGTTGGTTGGTACATGAAAACCAGTGTAACTGAATATTTTTATTATTAATTAGGTAGACAGGGAATTATGGGTCTTGTAACTCTAAAAAGATAGATCTTAGGACGCAAAGGCTACTTTAAGCGTGATGCAATACAATACAATACAATACAAATACTCTTTGTTGCACCATAAACAAAAGGAAAAACAAAAAACAGAAAAAAATGAATAAGACAGAATTATGATACAAAGGCGGACTGGACTTATCGCATAGCAATCTCTTCCAGTCAACCTTTGGGTAGTGGGAGAAGTAAATATTAAAGAAATAGGCGGTGCAGTTTGTGGCAGTGATGGTGAACGAGAAAGTGTGAAAAGACATCAAAATAGTGATTTTTCTAGCCGCATCGCCTGATTCGCATTTTCGCTCATTCCCTCGATCGGCTTCTACGTTCTATGCGAAAAAAGAAGCACCTGGTATATTCTCATCTTCCAAATTAGGTGAAAGATCTTTAATAACAATATCAACAATAATATTGTTATTTCAGTCCACATTTTCATATTACAAATCATATTTGTCTCAGGGTTTCAAATAAATACCTAACTGTTTGACAATTTGAATCTCCCCAATACTACAGAACATTCAAGTTAGCCCCAGGGGTGGTTGTCATGTTGAACGATAACGATAAGCCTAGGATAACTGTTGTCTATTCACAATATATAATTGGAAATTAACATAAAGAATTGTAACTTAGACATAGAAGTTAAATAACTTTAGCACCGACTTTACCTAATTAACGTTCACGACCTCCGTGGCGCAGTGGTCACCATGCTAGTCCGCCACCCAAAGATCCCGGGTTCGATCCCCGGTCAGGGCAAGTTTGAAAATGGCCTTTTTCAAATTGTCCTGGGTCTTGGATGTTTATCTATATATGTATTTGCTGTAAAATATAGTATCGTTGAGTTAGTATCCCATGACACAGGTCTCGAACTTAGTTTGGGGCCAGCATAATTCGTGTAATTTGTCCCTATATATTTATTTATTTATATTTATCGTATCAGCCACAGGAAGTCCACTACTGGACATTGATTTCCAAAATGATCGATTGGAAAGGGGCTGCATCAAATGTGTCATAAATAAATTCTTTAAACCTTTTTACATATATGAAAAAAAATAACTACAATCCCTTATTTTTTTATAGCTTCTAAAATGTATTTTGTCCATCCATTGATATCCATGCACTCTCTTTCCTTTTGTTAATTTTAACCACCAAAAAAGGGGTTTTATAACAATTACGTGTAAACTGTCTGAGGCATCGAAATTCAGTTTTTATTTGAATGGTGTTTTAATCAACTCAGTTTTTGGTTTTATTTGATCAAAATTGGTCAAACCTTTTTCGTTTAATTAATGGTCTGCCATTATGAATATCGAAAAACGTTTAATTATAACGAATTTATCTCATGTTAGTTTAGATGTCTATTCCATTTATTATTAAAAATGTGCCTACTTATTCATTCGTAATAAAAGTTGGCTAGAGAAAAAGCTAATTGAATGAGAAAAAAAAGAAAAACTTAACTCAGTAACAAACTGTAGCTGGCGGGAGCAGTTGAACGAAAAAATTAGAGTTTAATTCAATTCTGCTTCCTTTCCGCTTTTTATAACAAAAGTAAATAAAACTTAAACAGTTGCAGATTTCTTTTCACAGGGTATAAAGTTCAGCCAATTTTAAAAGCATGCACTTTACAGCCCTTATGATTAAAAAAATATATTTTTTAAATTTTTTTAGAAAATAAACCGGCCAAGTGCGAGTTGAACTCGCGTGGAGGGAACCCTCTCCATGCACAATGTCAAAGTTAACAACTACTAGCGCATCCAGTGCTGTTTTAGTAAACTATTTTCCGTAACTCATCATAATCATCCGAGCGTATTTTCCCGGTTGCATTCTCAGCAGTAATGATTTAGAGCCCGGGGTCCGCTACCTAACCTAGGTGATTTGACGAGGTTACTGTACTGGTTTTTACACAGAGCGACTCCCGTCTGACCTCTGAATCCCAAAGACTATATTAATCCTTCGATTGGTTTGAGAAAACGCTAGATGGCGTTCGGAACCGACAGTTTACGTGCCTTCCGAAACATTGAATCTGGTGATTCAAGCCTGCAAATTAAACTAGCCAGACTGGAAACCACTTTTCATAAATTGACGACCTCCGTGGCGTAGTGGTCACCATGCTAGTCCGCCACCCAGAGGTCCCGGGTTCGATTCCCGGTCAGGGCAAGTTGGAAAATGGCCTTTTTCAAATTGTCCTGGGTCTTGGATGTTTATCTATATATTATTGCTGTAAAATATAGTATCGTTGAGATAGTATCCCATAACACAAGTCTCGAACTTACTTTGGGGCTAGCTCAATCAGTGTAATTTGTCCCTATATATTTATTTATATTTATATTTATAAAGTATGCTTCCCAGTGTCCTCTGGATCACGGTGAACGCCTTGACCACTGGACCACGCAGGCAGTTACAAATTATATGAGGCTAAAAATTACTTTTCATTTTTCGATTTATGTTCCTTGGGGGAAGTTTTTCAGTATCTCGGACTGAAGTCACCCTTAAAATAGTTGTTTCAGTATATTTTGTTAGACGTTATCCGTCTTATTACAAAACGTAGACTAACTTTGTTACTAGGTTTAAACCATTATCCGACCAAATTAAGTTGTCATCTAGTAATATGTCATTGTCTCCTCTGAAATTTCAACTTGATTTGGTCGGATAATGGTTTAAACCTAGTAACAAAGTTAGTCTGCGTTTTATAATAAGACGGTATATAATTACATGAGTGTTATTAAAGTTATTAATATAGTAACAATCCTGATATTACTTTGAAGATGTAACTGCGTTAATTTCTTTCTCCTCTCAACACTGAAGCCCCTTTCGGCCCTCTCGGCACTCGACCACAACCGCCTAATCCCCCGTCGGTAAAACACGGCCGCTCGGGCCCAATCCCGATTGCAAATAGAAAGTAACCACAATGTCACCGCAACACCCAACTTTGGGCACAAAATGTAAGTACTACTTTATGTTGTACCGGTGTAAAACTGAGCATTTACACAAATAGGTGACTATTTCTTCTAATTCGATTATTTTTAAGCTATTGCATAGCTTCTATGGCGGGCCTTGAGCGCGAGGACCGAATCCAGAAATTCCGTAACGAAAAACCCTCACGCTTCCCACTCCGCCTACCATGTAGGTTGCCGCTTCGTCTCCGTCGTCCGTTTGCGACGTTAACGTCCTTACTTGTAAAAATTCACCGTCCGAACGGAACGACCTTAATGCAATAGCTTTACCGCGGCAGTCCCCGAGTGCCACACGTCTTTTACTGTTATTTCTTTTAAGATTAGAAAGAAATACTGATGAAAATACGATGCGATATAAAATGGCGATATAATATATCGAAAATTACATAAATTTATAATGTTTTAATCGTTACTATATAAAGAATTACGTTATTATATAAATACATTACATAGTATTAGTCTAGCAATTTTTATTTTTTAATTGGAAAAAACCTCTTTTAGAAAGAATTTTAACGATATGCGATTTGTACATGTCGCAATTGGATTGTATAATCCGTTGTTTGACAAAACCTCTTGCTGTTTGGCATTACTGCTCGGTTTTGTAAAAACAGCTGAAAATCGTTCGGCTAGATTTTGAATGAATTTTCTAAATCGTTCCAGGCGTATTCAAATAACTTGGAAACGTAAATAAAAAAATAAGATTCCGTTAGAAATGAAGAAAGACTTTTCACGGCTTTTACGACTTGTAAATGCATCTTTCGCATGCAACGTTTTATGTTGAAAGATTGTGTTGTTATTGCCCAAATTACATCAGAATGTGGCTCAAAACGTGTTATTTTTCAACGATTTCGTAAATAATGGGTTACGAACGAAAGGGCCGCGGTGGCCTGTAGGCAAATAACAGTCGATGAGGTCGCACGGAAAACGGTAATCAAAGCACTATGTTCCTATCGGCGTCGCTGTATGCCTTATAGCAAAAGTGACAGCGATTTAACGAGCTTATCAATCAAATCAATCAATATTGACGACCTCCGTGGCGTAGTGGTCACCATGCTACTCCGCCACCCAGAGGTCCCGGGTTCGAATCCCGGTCAGGGCAAGTGGGAAATGGGTCCTGGGTCTTGGATGTTTATCTATATATGTATTTGTTATAAAATATAGTATCATTGAGTTAGTATCCCATAACACAAGTCTCGAACTTACTTTGGGGCTAACTCAATCAGTGTAATTTGTCCCTATATATTTATTTATTTTTTTATTTATTAATATCGAGGCTTCTGCTGGTAAGTTTAAAATTCCATATGACTTTAAATTAATTGCTCAAAATCCATTTTCGAAGTATGTGGAAAGATAACATAAATCCGGCTAAATTTCACGTTTTGTTCGTTTGTTTGTTTTTCATGTGTGTGAGTGGCCTGGTATCAGATTTTTCAGGCTGCCTACAGGCATCTGACGACATAGCTTGACGACTGCCGTACAATGATGACAGCCGGGACCAATGGCTTATACGTGCCTTCCGAAGCACGGTGGAGCTCGAGAAAAAATTTATGCCACTTTACTTGCGAAAGCGATAGTAATGCGCACTCCCGCCTGTTCACTGAGCTCCTCACTATTTCATATCAACCGCATTTATAGACACCTCAAACTTGGCATTTGAAGAAACCTCTACAATATTTACCGATTTTTGTGAACGTTGAACTACTACGGAGAGCAACCCAACACTATTTTGATTCCTCTTTTCCAACTGCGTATTTCTTGTTTATTTTAGATCGCCCATGATCACGCTAAACATGGCCTTTGGGTCTTCCGGCCCCGGGCTCTGTGTACCCCTTTAGGGACTTCATTATATGACAATCTTATATAATAAAGTCCTTATTTTATTTCCCATGTTATTTGGACTGATATTGAGGTTCTTTTTTTTATTTTAGATTTTTTGACTTTGTTTGGACAGTTATCGACCAAAGATGTAAGTCTAACTTACATCGTCACAACAATTCAAATTCGGGCTTTTAGGGGTACGCTCTGGGCCGGTATTTACATTTCAATCGCTTCTGAATCAATCCATAACTTTATAGTCTCCAACCTGCATTGCAGCGAGCAGGATTACTTATATGACCTTGCACCCAAATGATCACGACCATTACAGGAATCCTTGGATACTGCACATGATTTGTTAATAGTATACACTTTACTCGGGCTTGTTGACGAGCTCGGGGGCCTGGCGGGCGTACACATTAGAAAGAAAGAAAGAAAAATACTTAATTTGGTGTAAATGTACAGGAGTTACATTACATTATTTAATCCATATATTACTGAATGAATGACTGACTGTTAGACTGACATATCAACGCACAGCCTAAATCACTAAGTCTATAGACTTCAAATTTGGCAAAAAGGTTCCATATATGAGGTCTAGGGGTGCACTAAGAAAGGATTTTCAAAAGTCAACCCCTAAGAGGGTGAAACGGGAGTCCATAGTTTGTATGGAGAAATAAGATTAGTTTGACCTTATTTGAAACTTCGCAAGAGTACTACTGGCGGTAAATGAGTGAGTTCGTGTTTCGCTAGAGGGTGACCCACTACCTAAGCGATGCTGAAGCGTCCCGTCACTTTCTCTCGCTCTAGCAAGTGACAGGAACGGGAATTAACCCCAACTTTCAAGTGTAAACCCCAATAACCTTTGAACGGTTGACCCGATTTTTATCAAACATGGCTAAAACCACCGCTAAGGAACTTACTTTCACGTAAAAAAATCGCATCAAAATCGGTTTTTCGAGAGCTATGATGCCACAGACACTCAATCTTACGGTCGTCGGTTGTCGACGGTTAAAGACAATATTTTTGAAAAAAGTAACTATTGTTATTATTTGATATTTGGCACAATTTTATTTCTTATTAATGTCAAAAAGTAACATAATACTAAACTCAAAACAAAAATTATTATTTTACTCCGCTCAAAAATAAGCAAGTTATTTCAAATCAGGGGGAAGAGGAAACTGTCAAATAACAGAAAAATGGCAGTTATGGCAGTGACATCACTGCCATTAGGTTTTGCGCGTGGGAAAGAGATAACGAGATGTCCCCACCACGCTCCCACTTTTATATTTGAAATGCTATTTATTTTAAAATAAACTTAGTTGAATAGCTTTATTGTTGGTACTCGTGAAGCATTAGCTGGGATTGCAACTTGTTTTTATCCATTCAATCAATGTCAGGCTTCCTGTTTTCCTACTACAGAGCTGGAGTGCTATTTTTCATTGAGGGACTCAGCGAAACACAAAACGTGTAGTTTTCCAACTCACCGCTCGCGTAAAATACAGATTGATCGTATTTTTGAAACCATCGTGTCAGCGAAAAACAATATTGTTTTACGCAGAAAACATCGATAATTTGTCTATGCTTTTCTAAAAATTCGAACATGAATAAAAAAGCAACGTGAAATGGAACGGATTTCCCATGATTGATTTCGATGACATATCTACGCTACAAATGTCAAAATTACGAGTAGTCAAGACCACTCGTTGCAAATCCTTCGCAAACTACCGATTCAAAAATGCGCCCGTTTGGAAACGCTCGCGCAAACCCTTCGTAATGTGACAAGTGATTTCAAAAATACGTCTCCTGGTACGAGTATTGATTGCTGTGGCTTAGGCCACTGACTCTAACTAAGATAATTAATTTATTATTATTTTAACCGACTTCCAAAAAAGGAGGACGTTATTAATCAATGTTTTTTTATACGTATGTCCACTGATTATTCGAATTTGTATTTTTTTCGGGTATACTTAGAAAATTATCAAAATCGGTTGTGTAGTTTAAGGGGATGTCATTTTTTAGTTAAGGAAAAATATTTAACTAACTTCTATGCATAGGTAGTGAAAGAAAAATGTTTATCTAGACAATTTTTTGGAATAAAGTTCTATAACTTGCATCGGTAGTTTAAAAATAAAATTATATTTGATCGTTTTGATGCAAAATACATAGCTACTACCTATCTATAAAAAAAAATATGTTAAGAGATAAATAGTAGCTATTCAATAAAGTTCTATAACGCGGCTTGCGATAGAAGTTGAAGAATTGACGAAATGTAATAATGTAACAGCCTATAGGTACGGTCAAGCTTCAAAACTGGAGTCACATTCATCATACAATTAGTATAAGAGATTATGATTCCATGTTTAAAGAGTTCCGTACATTAATACTAGAAGTACGAAAGAGCGAACGTCTCGTAAAGTTTAAAGAAGAAGCTTGAAGAACTTTGTTACTGACGGAGTTCCCCGACGACGTATATATTTTTACTTTATCAAGTTTAATTCAATGACGCCATTCACTGCATTACAGAACAATAGTTCAAACACAAATGTCTGAAGGCGGTCTTATCGCAGTCTACAATCTCTTTCAGAAAACCGAGGTACATGGAGATAGTTTTAAGGTACACTTTCGATACGATACTAAACAACTTCTCTAAGGAAAGAAGGACCTGAGGAATAAAAGAAACTAAAAGCTAAAAATGGCCGTTTTTCGCAAATGTGCGTAGAAAAAAGCTTCACGTTTTCACTTTAAATTCTATACAGTAGTTTATAAAATAGTTAAAAGGGTTATCTACGGTTTGGTCAAGACAAAATTTTGAATAATATCACCTTTTCCTTTCAAATGATTTATTTCAAATGGGGGCGCCACTGGACCCCGGAAAATTCAGGTAGACCATTAACCAATCTACGTACATGTAGTACACTTCCCTAAACAAATGAATTAATAAAATTTCGCAAACTTTAAAATGAAGAAATTATAAAAAAAATGGGTGGTGATATTGCATCCAAACGAAGCTTTTTTGATAAGTGCTGAATTTACTCTGAATGTATGGAATTTATAATGAGGTGATGAGTTTACAATAACCCGTATAGGTACTATTTGACGTTTATTGTCCAAATAAATACATGTGGTATATGATTGTTTATAATCTTCCTATTTTAACCCGACTACAGTGAGGCCAAAAGAAGGGCATGTCACAGAATTAATATAAGCATTACATACAGAACGGAAACTTCTGGGATCCCGCGCAAAATTCGTCCCCTTTCCGGTCGCCGCACCTCTACTCCATTCTCGCCTTTTCAAGTGTATTGAACACACACACATTGACGTGTGCATGGATGTATTGTTTCGTTTGTAGTAGGTATAAATGATACTTCGCTTTTATGAAGTGCCGTAAGTGTGGTTATGTGGTTCGCCGCTATGTATGTACGTATGTATGTTTGCTAATCTGTTCCTTCTTATCTTTTATAATATCTATGGTCCCTTAACAAATGAGATATCGTTGGAAGCTTCTTGGCTGTACGCTGGTTATAGGCTATGTGACGTCACAATAAATTAAAAATGGCGCCCTCTAGGGCAAAGGTAATTAACTAAAAAATAAAATAAATCAAATCATACCGTGACTGGAAGAGATTCCATTATGGGATAAGTCCGCCGTTGTCAATTAATTCTATTGTTTTTGTATGTAATTGTGTTTTTTCATAGTACAATAAAGTTATTACAAACAAACAAACAAACAAACAAACCGTGCTTGATATCAAATGTAAGGACTCGTAGAAAGGATAAACGTACTTTTCAGAAAAAAAATTCCCGTACCCGACTACGGGAAAATTCTTTCTACTAAATCGTGACTACAGCAGTGTTATAATTTTGTATATCATAAATGTTAATTTGTAAATAAATGTTCTATTCTACTTGTACCACTGGTTTTACTAGAACTCCACATAGGGCTCCCACAGTACGTTTATCCTCATATCATATATATTTTTTTTAGTTTTTTAAACTTTACCGTGTTAAATAACAATACCATAAACATTACATTTAATTTATTAAATATCTACTCTGTAGAACAAATAAGGCAGTCCCAACGTGCGGGCTTAATGTATTAAATTTGAATTTTCTCGGTGGGAAGATTGCTTCCAATTTTCCAATTTAGCCTGTTCTTAATATCATATATGTTAGTAGTAGTAATAATCATATAAGTATAATATAATGTAAACAGACATTATAAATTAAATAAATGCAAAAGATACGAACTACATACGAAAATCTTTACTTAATTAAAAGCTTTTTGCAAAATTTTTTTTGTATAAATAATATTTTTATCAGTCTTACTAGTCAGTCAGCATACATCTTATACCTTTAAACGAGCAATTCTTGTATATTTATTTATTTATATATTTATAAATTTCTGTGATCTCGAAAACGGCTCTAACGATTTCGCTGAAAATTGGTATATGGGGGTTTTTGGGGATAAACAATCGATCTAGATTAGTCTTATGTTTGGGAAAACGCGTGTTTTCGAGTTTTCATTCGTTTTTCTTTCCACGCAGAATATGGTCGCTAATTTCGGCGCGCCAGCCGCCATCGGCTTAGCTCAGTAGTTAAGGATGCTGACCGCTAGAATGTGTGTTACGGGTTCGAATCCCACTCGGTGACTTACTTTTGTTTTTTTTATGTTCAAGTTTATATATTTTTTTTTATTTTGTACTGTTTTTAGACAAGTTTAAAAAAAATTTGTTAATGTTTGAGATGTAACCGACCGAGCAAAGCTCGGTCACCCAGGTACTTTATAGGCTAAACGTGCATTCCGAAGCACAGATGAGCACGAATTTTTTATGCCATTTGCGGTAATTTTAATCCCCGATGCTGTTTAACACTAACGTCTGTCGGCATGGCTGTCAGTCAGTCTGTCTGTTTGTCTGTCTATCTGTCCGTCTGTATTTTCGTCTGTCTGTAGTATCCTAGGGCTCGGACGGCTGGACGATTAGGTACGATTTTCACCAGAAGGTGACGTAAATCACCTCCAATCCAAAACTTTAATGCGCTGTATCTTTTGAATTTTTACTAATTTGCGAAGGAAAAAAATGTGTCTATTGTTTTTGGATAATCTAGTTAACGGAATAAATGAATTAATATATTTTTTAACACACTTGCTCATAAAGTGGCTCTATGGTCACCGCAATTAGGCACATAATGATACCCATAATCAAACTGTGACTTTTTCATTGCTATAACTCACTAGTGAGTTATAGATTTTTTTAAATTTTATTGGTTGAGTTGCTTTGTTCTTATTGAAAAAGTTTTTATTCAAAAAAAGATCGTGTTCAATAGCACAAACAAATTAATGTTCCTTTTGCTTGCTCATTTCATGCAACTTCTTATTTAAATAGATAATTTTAACTCGTACGTGTTTAATAAGTAAAACTTTCACTCAAATATAACTTTTGTTTTCTCTGTAATAAAAGAAAACTTTAAACTCCCCATTTTGTACTTGGCAGAATAGGTGCAAATCCTATGCGCGGAAAATAAAAAAAAAACCTCATCTCTTTAGTCTGTGGCCGATCACAATGCGCGCGCATACGAAAACTGATTAATTTTTACCGCCATAGCGAAACATTTTTCACAACTCGTTTTCACTGTTGAAATTATAGTTATTTATTAATTAAAATGTCTACAAGTACATACTAGTTACGAAGAAAATTATTTATTTTGTACACCGCCCGATATAAGATGTGAAGCCCTTAACGTTAAAGAAAGTTTACTACCTGAAAACTCCAAGGGAAAATATCTATTAGCGTACCAAAATTTCATAAAATGGCAAAACAGCAAGAATACGCATTCTTTTTCATAAAAAAGTGTTCATGGCGTACTTCAAATAATTATCTTCTAAGTACAAACCTAGCTCTTTGTGGTGTTTATACTCAATGTTAAAAAGTACTGTCCGAACAAAGAATGGAGTGGACTTAAAAACATACTTTCATTTGTCAGCTTGTCTAAAGAGACTATCCGAATTAACCGATGGATTTAGAAGCAAGAAATCAAAGGTTTTATCGTCTGACTATATTGAAAAATTTATAAAAGATTCCTACTGACGAAACACCAAGTAGGTACATCCAATGATTGGAATTCACCTACCTACACGAATAATGAGCCACCTCAAATTACAATAGAACATGAAAGTATTTCAATAAATAATCTATCGATGAGACCGCTATGCCTTCAAAAACAGTTAATTATAATTTTACTAACTGCACATTTACTAATTGTTTCTATAAATAAACTTTTTATTTACTAAATGAAATGAGTTTTTATTTTTATTTTGTTCACAAGTGTGTTGAAAAACGTCGTATGATTCACGTGTGTATTGATGATTACCGTCCTTGGCTCTCTTAAGACCCTCGCCTGCGGCTCGGGTCTCAATGGCGCCACGGCGGTAATCACCAATGTTACACACTAGTACCATAATGTACTATTATACCCAGTTGACATCCCTTTTACACTGCTGGTTGCATTCTTGGCTGTGTTGATTATCTAGATGTCTGAGGTCCACATTCCGGTTATTTCATTATTTCGTATCTTCACATTTAATTCCAATGCTAAACTATATTGCATTCCCATGAATAAACCGGTCAAGCGCGAGCCTACCTACCTAGGGGGTTCGGTACCTTCGTAAATGCCATTCTAAAGATCGAAGTATAAACGTCAAAAAAACAAAACACGTTTCTTGTATGACGACATTGACGACCCCTTTTTTAATTTATTATTAGTATTTGTTGTTAAAGCCACACAGTAATTGTCTAGCTATTACGGTTTTAGAGATAGAACCCTGTGACAGACGAACAGACGGACAGACAGCGGAGTCTTAGTAATAAGATCCCGGTAGCAACCTTTGAGTCATCATCATCATCAGGTCTTTTTGTCTTTACTGCAGGAGCACGACCGTCTCTGTACTACACGAGCCATATTTGTTTGTCTCCACTGCAGGAGCACGATTCCTCTGTACTACTAGAGCCATATTTGGTCAGAGCAGCCAGATAATTTGGCCTACACTCTCCACTGAACTTCGGAACCTTTGGGTACGGAACCCTGAAAAAGATTATACACGAACACAACAAATCTGGCAAACTCTTCTAATTCAAAGTCGGTATAAAGCAAACTTTTACTGACTCGAATTGCTATTGCATCCAATTCCGCTGAAAGGCAACTTTTTATTCGTTTTCTACTTAGGCCTTAAAAGCGTAGACGACTAAGAATGCAAATAACAAACCGCTGATCAAAAGCTTGGGGCCACTGCCGCCCGAAATAAATAAAATAAAGAGAGAGGTGCGACGAGAAACTCCCACTAGCTAGTGCAGTTCCGTACATTAATAAAACACTTTTTTCCCGTCTGGTAAGAGAAAACGCCATCTCTTCCTGTGAACGTATAAGAAACTAAACCCAGCTGCATATCAGTGGCGTTGGATGAGAATTTGGGCTAGTATAGTAGTAGCTATATACAACACTATTAAACGAATTAAATAATTACCTGATTAGTTTGTATGAAGGTTAATTAAGCCGTTTTATTTTGACTTTCTTAGTATAGTAGTATAACTAAGCGTGTTCATTCAAATTTTTTTTATCATTGTGAATACATGTATTTGAATAACCAGCGATTTTAGTATGTTGAATATGTGGATTTGTGCAATCCAGTCATGCTGCTAGTTAACGACTTTTGAAAGCAGTAAATGGACATTTTAATGCGCGGAGTGCGTCGACATACGTTAGTTATATGTTGTTAGTAAAAAATATGTATATATTAGAATTCCCGAAAGGAACTGCTACTTTAGCTACTGGCATAGTATAAAAAAATCTGATAGCATATATCAATAAATTCATAAAGTACGTGGGTCTAGAATATTATGGGCAGAGTGCTTTCCAGCGGGCATTCGCTGGCAACGGTAGCTTTTCTATAAAAAGTAAATTAAATTTTAATATTGGTACCTACACTACACGTCATGTAAATTTTACTAATTGACGAGTAAAAGTGCCTATTTTAAAAAACATTTGAATTTAGAATTTTAAAGGTTTCAGAATCAAGCTCACAACGATAGACCTAAATAACCTTGGCCGAATAATGTTTAACACGAAACCGTTCTTCGCTGGAGATCCGGCTTTTGCCTCGTTACCCAGGGTGCGCTTTTTGACTTTTTCTTCTCCGCTTCATATTAATTGAAGTAGCGGCCCACCACGGCTTTGCACGGATATTTAATAAAAAAAAATTATATTCCTTCTTTTATTCTTAAACATGTCTTTCTCCCTTGCTTACCCCAGTGGCGCCTTCGAATGGAATGTTGAAATTGAATGATTCAAAAAGTTATATAAAGATATTGAAGCAGTCTTGAATATAAAGAATTTATTTTGATAAGAAGTAATGCCAACGTACATTTAAAGCGCATTCTCCAGCGGCGGCATTTTTAATAGATTTTTAAAACTAGTAGGTAGTTCGCCACGAACTTGACCTCGCGAATCTCGCGATTATTATTTATATATTGCTTTTTAGTGCATTTCGATTTGAAGTCGGATATAATTTTTTCAAAAAGTTTTTTCTTAAAAATAGTGGTCAAGACATTGGACTTATAACTCAGAAGTCATGGGTTTGATTCCCACGAGGGACATGCATTTTTAAGAAAGTTGTTCAGTAACCCGGACTGAAGTCACCCTTAAATAATTTCAGTATATTTTGTAAGAAGATTTGTATTGTATATCCGTCACGGCTCAGTCGTCTACTTCGCAAGTCACCCTAAACCCGTTCAAGTAAAACGTATAAAAAGTTATTCAGACAAAAAAGTTGTTCAAATAAAAAAATGCGCTTTTATAATGGCAACAAAAAAGTCTAGTGACATTTTTGAAAATATTTTGAAATGGCGGATGTATGACAGTTTTAAAATTTTAAACCCCCAAATTTCCGCCATTTTGAAAAATTTCGAAAAAATAGCTCGACAAAAAAATTCTATTTAGTTTCTGAACCTGCTTACAAAATTTTATGAGAATCGGCTAGGAAATGCGACCTGTAGGCGAGAACAGACAGACAGACGGACAAAAGAATTTTTGGCTAATCTCGAAACTGAGTGACCGAACGAGCGAAGCTCGCTTCGCTCGCTCGGTCAATAAAATTTAGATTGACTTGAACATATATTTTTTTGCTTTCTTTGTTGTTTCGATTTCTTTGGTTTCCGGGGTAAATTTCTAGCCCAAATAATCTTGTATTCCATTTTCTAAACCAAAGTACGACGGACCTCTAAAAAGTTACGAAATTGCGTACATAGCGCCCACACAAACTAGGTCCGAAGTTAAATGGAAGCCAGTAATACTAATCTTTTGAGCTACATAGTCTAGTTTCTGGTTACATGACTCGATTTAATTTCCAGGCTATGATATTATAATACTTATTTCGATTTAGGCTTAATTGTAGATAGAAATCTAAGTTTTGTGCCACATGTCGACAGTATAGTGAAGAAAGCTGCAGGCCTGTTAGGATTTATAAAGAGGACGACAAAGGGCTTTCGTTCAGTCACGGTACGTATAATTTTGTTTAACACGTTGGTTAGAAGCATATTAGAATACACAAGTGTTGCATGGAACCCCTTATACGCAGTCCACTCTCAACGCATAGAAAATATACAGCGCGCTTTTACCAGACATCTTGCATTTATATCACCTGGTATATCGCACAGAACTCCCTACAACGATCGACTGAATTTCTTTAAAATTCAATCTTTGCGTCAACGACGGATAATCTGCGACCTATCGTTCTTGCACAGGCTTCTCAATGGTAATTTGCATTGTGTAAAACTCATGGAAAGCATATCGCAATCTATGTTCCACCTTGTTTGCCTCGCCACCCAATAAAAAAAACTTTTGTTCTACCGCAGTCTAGAACCAATGTCGGACGAAACGCCCCTCTCACCCGATGCTGTGCAAAATACAATGAACTGACCACAAAAAACTCGTCAAGTGTTGATGTTTTCCATGACTCATTAACTAAGTTTAAAGCAAATATCACACAGTTGCTGGGGTCCCCAGAGCTGTAATCCTAGTTTTATAATTCTATATATTTCTAATTAGTATTAGTGATTGTATTAGTAAAAGAAATACAAATTTGTTGTAAATGCTGTGTGCACCTGTAATTGGTATATATATATAAAAATAACTTTTACTGAATGTTGTAACGCAATTTACTCTATATATACTGTTGGTGTGCCTTTTCCCAATAAAAATAAAATAAAAACTATTTAAGGTATAATCACGGAACATAAACTATTAGAGAGGTCTCCACACGTTTGATCGACGTCTCTGGGGACCCAAGAGCTGGTGCGCATTTCGGCCAAAGGCTTAGCCTTGCAATACAACGCGGAAATGCCGCCAGCCTCTTGGGGACTCTGCCTGTTGACGGTGGCGATCTGGAAACGATTTTGTTATATAAATTGATGTAAATTGATGTTTTATATTTTTAGTAATAGTTTTAATTTATAGAATAGCTTTTAGTTTGACATAATTTCATTATTATTAGATATTATTATGTCCTGTATTTGTTTATTTTGTGCAATAAAGTCTTTCTTAGTCTTATGAATAAATGAATTATATAATCACGGAATTATTTTAAGTATTACATACAGAACTGAAACTCTTAAAGTCCCGCGCAATATGAGTCACCGTTCCCCGTCCCTATACCTTCTACAAGGCGAGAACGGGGGAGAGGTGCGGGGACGGGGAACGAGGAAGCATATTGCGCGGGACTTTAGGAGATTCCGTTCTGTATGTAATACTTAAAATAATTCCGTGATTATATAATTCATTTATTCATAAGACTAAGAAAGACTTTATTGCACAAAATAAACAAATACAGGACATAATAATATCTAATAATAATAAAATTATGTCAAACTAAAAGCTATTCTATAAATTAAAACTATTACTAAAAATATAAAACATCAATTTACATCAATTTATAGCCAGCGACTTCGTTCGCGTGGACTTTATGATTCCAGAAAATGCACATCAGGCTGAACAACCTTTTATAAGATGTCATATTTATATTTCTGGTCTGCATCAGGTTTTCCATTTTCCAAAATCAAATATATAACACTTGGCCGGTTTTTGTTTATTCAAAGCACCTTACGGACCCCTAAAAAGTTAGTGAATCGCGCACATTTTAATGCCCACTCAAACAAGAGCCGAAGTCTAATGGAAGCCGCTGAATTTTAATCCTGTGGCCAGCGCTGGAAAGTTCTAGCTGGAAACAACTATGGGACTCCGCATTTTGAAGGACTTTTAATTATCTACGTACCTACGGAATTTGAGTTTGACTTTGTTAGAATCTATTTTGTCTCCTATCCTCAGTGATGGTCTAATCCTTCCACGCTTGTCTGGGAGAAAAGAAAAAACTAATAATAACCAGCTTTTCTTCCCGCACAGATCGTCAAAGTCGATCGAGGGAATGGGCGAAAATGTGAGTCTAACAAACCATCACTCTTTTGGTTCAATTTATTACGGGCATGTCCCTTCCACGTTGTATTTAATACTGTTCTATTTAAAATGATCAACCCACACCACTTACCTAAGCGGTGTTACCTAGGTCAAGAACAAAATTATTTGCACTTCTTGTGAAACGGCGCCAGATGATATAGTCTATTTTGACTGAGTAAATACCAAGTGGGAAAAATGTTTTCTTTACTATAAAACAAGCTGAAGCCCACTGCCTTGCCCGCGTGGTAAGATATTTGACAATCTTGCATTTTCTCGCTGTTCAGACGTTTTGAGCTGACGTTCATAAAAACTTTCAACAGTCATTTTAACCCCTAGGGAATGAATGACACACTTGTGTCACTAAAGGGACGTTTGTGCAAAATTGTATGCTTCTAGACCCGGTGGTTTCAGCTGTGCGTTGATCGATCAGTCAATCAGTTTCTTCAGTCAGCCAGTCAGTTTCTTCTTTTACAAGATGGAAGGTCATTGTTTATAAGCTTTTATTTAGTTTCACCTTCACCTGTCCCGTTGTCTGTCTGTCTGTAATCAAATCTTTCAAGTTAAATGACCCACTTCCCGGTTTCAGATTGAGCTGAAATTTTGCATGCTTATGTATATCGCGTGACAATGCAATATGTTGATGTCATGGAGCTAATAATCTGATGATGGAGCTGGACAGTGGCCATAGGAACTTTGTTACGATATGAAACGACGCAACCCTAACGAGTTTGGGCTTATTTACAATAAAAGCTCAAAAATATATATTTCAAAAATCTTATTATAAATGCTTAGATTCAAAAATTCGAAAATATAAATTTCTCATTGAACTCCGTCCGTGTGTGAGCTCCATATCGGCTGGTATTCAAATCGTTGTATCCAGGTCAGACTGCGGCTTAGGGCTACGGCGTCATTACCATATCTAATTCTACTGCTGTCTATTTTACTACCAAACAGCGGAAACAAAAAAAGTTGGGTTAAAACGCGGTGAAGGTAGAAATTCGAAGCAAATATAAACTTTTAAAACTAAAACCCGACTTCAACTCCAAACTATAAAACTGATTTTGAAGGGATCTCCTGACAAGTATGCCCCTTTCAAGCAGAAGAAGAAATTTGTTGTTATATAGCGGCCACAGTAATACATAATCGGTAAAATTTTTATTACGGTTCAAGAGATAGAGCACTGTGACAGACTGACAGCGGAGTCTTAGTAATAGGTCCCGTTGATATAGGCCATAGGGTATGGGCACGGAACCCTAAAAACGAAGCAAAATACAAGGAACAAACTTTTCTTTTATACATACTCGTAAGCAGTAATTTTACTCTCGACTAATATTCCCAAAACGAAATGTTACGTTTCCAGCAGAACTTATCTCTTTGTCTCGTGACTGTTAGGCGCAGGACACACTGAAAAGACGTAGAACGCGGACGGGGCCACAGAATTCATAACAGTATTACATACAGAACGGAAACCCCCGCAACCCCTCCCCCGTTTTAGTCCCTTGTAAGCGCCTGTAAAACATGGTTGTTGCTGGTCGCACGTTGACGTTACGTGAGTCACTTGGGATTATTGATCCATAATTGTGAGAAATTGCGCATATCATTGAAAACAATTAAAAACGAAAATTTTATAGATTTGCGGGTGATGAAAACAGGTAAGTAAAGCAACAAAATTTATGGTGGTGACCCTGATTGTTTAACTCACACATTTGACGTGTGCACATACATATTGTTTCGTTTGTCGTAGTACTAGGTATATTTGTTACTCCGTAGTATGAAGTGCCATACCTGTGACGGAGCACAGACATATGTCTCTTCCGCGAGTCTTCTTTCGACAAGCGGAGCAAGGACGGGACACCCCGTCCTCTCTGTTCTACTCCACAACGTTTTTTTACATTTTGTATGAAACCGTCGCTTGCCATCGCGGAAGAGACATATATATGTCTGCGCCCCGTCCGCGTCTTACGTCTTTTCTATGTGTCCAGCACTTAACACAGACGCAAAAGTTCACGCCGTGCCGCACTAAAGATTCACAACGTTCCGGTTTTAACGCGACCTCTGAAACGCGTACTTGATATTTATCTTAGCACATAAATACGAGTTCAGACATAGTTCTTGGTTATTATGGTTATAAAAGATATTCAAGACTTTTGAAAATATTTGCATGCTATCATTATTGGCTAATACATCATGTGCCATTTATTACTATTATTATCCATGTCTTAGTCTTGGCGAAATGGTAGCAGATCTCGGCGGAGGTGGCGCCTTCATTTAAATTGGATTGTTTAAAGGTGTATATAGTGATGATTGGCTATTTGATTTCCAACAATCTCTGGAAGGTTCATTGAACTATTTGTCTGTACAAAATGCTCCAGGTTAGGCCCAGGCAACCCTGTCCATTAAGACATATCTTTTTAATATGCCTACATATGTCACATTTTGCTACTCGATGAGGAAGGGTTGCATACGGCCCCCTCTTAGTCTAGTATGATGCTATTAATTTAAGAAGCATAGTTTTCCTGTCACTCGCATAAAAAGTCCGCAGGGCAACCCACTGAATAACTTATCCCTAATAAATATATTTCGAAATACGCAAAACTTACGAAGTAGTCACATGATCTACGGTGGGAAGAAACATTTTTAAGTCGCACATCTTTTCATATTTATTGGAAACACTAGTCGAAGCCCGCGACTTCGTTCACGTGGACTTCATGCCTCCGGAAAATGCATCAGGCTGAACAACTTTTTCTAAGGCAACTAAACTGTAAGAAATATAAAAATGACATGTTTCTTATAGTTTAGCTGGACCATTATAGTTCCGCATCAGGTATTCCATTTTCCAAAATCAATTAAACCCTTTATGTAGCCCAGGCATAATAGCTCTAAAACAAAAAAAGTTTCATTCAAATCCGTCCTGTATTTCCGGAGATTAGCGTGTATAAACAGACAGACAAACAGAGAAACAGACAAAGAGACAGCCATATTTTTAAAAAGTCCTACTCTATTAATATGACGGCATCGTCCCTAATATTTTTTGGAAATATATTCAGTGTACATACATACATTTTTTACTGTTTTATTATATGTATGTATTTTTTTATAATGTACACCTATAAATATAAAACGTAGAATGTTTCTCTCTGAAAGGTTCACACAATATGATTACCTCATTAGAAGTAATGCAGAGAGTCCTACACAAATGCGGGTATAACGAGCCCTCTCGACTCTCAACCATTTCCGCAACTAAAGTGAAATATGCGCACACATTGCGGCCACTCATTACCGCTACTACTGGCCACTTTGTCACCACTTTTTCTGTACTTCTCGACACTTTCATATTGACTGCATTAATAGCTATTCGTATAACCCTGTTACCTTATTAAAAGTAACGCAAAGAGTTCTACAACCATTCTCGTAACTAATGGAATTGGCAAGCAAATAGCGACCACTCATTAACCTACTGGCCACTTTGTCACCACTTTTTCCGTAATCCTCTACTCTTTTAATAGAGTTTGTTAAAAGCAATTACCTCATTAGAAAGAAAATAGAGAGTCTTACATAAATATAGCATGTATAACGAGCCTTCTCGACTGGCAACCATTCTCGTAACTAGTGAAATATGCGCACTCATTACCGCTACTTCTGGTCACTTTGTCACCACTTTTTCCTTACTATTTGACTGTGTTAATAGCTACTCGTATTACCCTGTTATCTCATTACAAGTAATGCAGAGAGTCCTACACAAGCGAGTTTAACGAGCTACCAACAATTCTCGTAACTAGTGAAATAGGCGAACACAAAGCGACCACTCATTATAGGGACCCTTTACATATAGGAAATGGGAATACGGAGAGTCATAACGAGCACTCTCGTTTCGCAACAATTCTCTGTCTATCTGTGGCATCGTAGCGCTTGAACGGATAAACTAATTTGGATGCGGTTTTTTTACGTGAAAGCAAAATCCCTTGCGGTGGTTATTAGCTATGTTTGATGAAAATTGGATAGGACGGTCAGAAGTTTTTGGATTTTGCCCCTCAAATTATAAATGGCACTTCAGATATTAATTCTTTTATTTTCCTCTTCTATTTAGTTCCTCTGCCCATCACTAGATGGTGTTTATATATGAAATTGTAGATAGCCTAGGGGTTCTTAATTTGCCTAGCAATATTCATAGAGTGTGTTAATAGCTATAACCTCATTAGAAGGAATACAAAGAGTCCTACACAAATGCGGGTATAACGAGCCCTCTCGACTCGCAACCATATATTCACTAGTGAAATATGCCTTTTATTACCTACCACTAGTACTACTGGCCACTTTGTCACCACTTTTCCGTACTTCTCGACTCATTTTTCGAATGTGCTAAATAACTAACACAGGTCTCAGTTTTTCGAGCTGCCTTAAGTCAGCCTCGGTTCCATTAATATTTATTTATTTTATTTTATTTTATTTCAACATAGCTAAATCTATAATTACAGTGTGAACCAATACGATAGAGAAGCAATACGAAAGATTAACATTTTATTAACGTTTGCAATTGGTTAAATTACACCAGTATAAAAGATTGATACACATGGTAGTGGTAACAAGCATATTCTGTTGTTTGCAGAAGCATATTCTGTTGTTTGCAGTGAGTGGACGTGACAGCTTAGGTTCCATCAATATGTACATTTTATTAACAGACGCAGTCAAGTCAACTCTCTGGCATTTGTGGAATCATAATACGTTTGTTTTTATTAATTCTTTATTGTTTATCAAATGAAAATTATACAGAACAATAGGTGAACAGTGTTGTCTACCAGAACCTTTGGATTATACAGATAGTCTAAATGTGGGTTGCAAGATAAAAGTACAGTACACAATAAAAATGATAAATAACTAAAATCATTTATATTTTCTATATATAGGTAGGTACATTAATACAATTACTAATACATATATATACATTACAAACACTGAGAAAATTAGGAAGCCGGGCCCTCTTGCTAGTAGGAAATGCCGTCTGACAGAGGCAACCTATGTCTGACAATTAAAAAAAAAACACTAAGAAAAATAATGGTTGCTATACAGTAGCAAGAAATTTTGATACACGTTACAAAATCGAATGACTGCTAAACTCAGGGCTACTAGCAGTTAAAATGTGTTTTAATGAATGATTGTAGTTTGGATTTGCAACTACATGGTCCTGCTAATTAGAACAAGATATTGGTATCCATTAACCAAATCGCAAGTAGCAAAACTGGTTCAGCTAATTATTTTTCTCAGTGTATACGATGCTTATAATATTTGCATGCGTAAATAAAGGCAGCAATTTTAAGTCTACTCTTATAGATGGGCCATTTGTCTTAAAGCTAACGCGACTAGGAATTTATTTCACAAACAGTCGTCGGTCGCCCTCCTTGGGAATGCAGTTGTATAACATGAGATGTTTATGTTAGGCAAGATTTCGGTCATTTCAAGATGGAAAATGATCTATTTCAGATTGACCTGGGTGAGTGGATGTTTATATAAAATTAAGTATCGTTGAGTTAGTGTACCATATAACACAAGACTTGAACTTACTTTGGAGCTGGCTGAAACGTATACATACATATATTTATTTATAGTCCTTTAGTCGCCTTTAACGACATCCACTGGAGAAGATCATTGTATCAGCCACAGGAAGTCCACTGCTGGACATAAGCCGAAGAAGTAAGAGTGAAATTATAGGATATAGAGTGATCCCATTTTACGCCGAAAGCCGCACCGCAAATAATAGGTAGAATAAGTGCTGGAAATGTAAAGGGATTTCGCGAAAATCCATTTCAAAATCTGCAAAACAAAATGGCCAAAAATAATACTTCCACAATCTCGTAATGAGATTAAAAAGCCAAAAATAGGCACTCAGGATTATCCATGAAAGGAACTGTCATACCAGAGGATGAGAGCTTTCATGACAGCCGATTACGATACGACACTTGACTAAGATTCGGGAAGTCTCGACAGTTGCAAAGTCTCGGTACACGAGACTATAAATTTACAAAAATAATCTCAAGCCCTGTTTGACAAGTAAGATAGTTTCAAAGTCCCGGGTCTTAGTAACGAGACTACGAGACTTAAGCAAGCTTTTTTAAAGATTTTATCTCACCACTGTTTCGGCTTGATTGATATACATATACATGCCAAATTACAGCTTTCTAGTACTAATAGTCTCTGAGTAAAACCGCGGATGAACAGACATACAGACAGACATGAAACTATAAAGGTTCCTTGTTTTCTACGGAACCCTAAAAACGGACTTCAATATCAAACTACTCAACCGATTTTGATAAAATTCCTATGGAACCACATGACCAGTCAGGATGATCTAATCCCCTAGAAGGTTTAATACAAATAGAAACGTATTTTTGACATAAGTTCCTAAGACCCCTATGTGGGGAACTTCAAGTCTTTCTCCGTCTGAATCAATCTCTGGCTACGCGCTGCACTAGGAGCCAGGGGTTTACTCTATCAAATAATACGATAGTCGTCCGATAGTGACGTCCTATTTCAGTGTCAAACCAAATTAGACATCATGTTTATCTCAATGTTGCTTGACACTGAAACGCAGATAAGCAGTAACATCCGTCTTGCGTTCCGCTTTTGGAGCAATTAATACTCTAGTTAGTAACACCCCAGGTTAGCCTGATCGTCTTCATATTCGCCGAGACTGCGTGCCGCCAGGTGTGGACGGAACGGCCAACTTTTAACTTCCCCTGGGGAATGCACTCTGGAGATTGCCTCAGAATATGTGTGGGCTCTCTCCTGAGAGTATATGGCCTAATTATACATAGGAAATATGTCTGGTGTTTCAGTCATCATCATCAGGTCTTTTTGTCTCCACTACCGGAGCACGAACCTCTCGTTTGGAAAGGTCTTATTTATGTGTATAAGCTTTGTTTAGCTTGTATTTCCTAAGTCCACGACATCGAAGACTTGAAGTGATCCTATTCTACTCTGCCGAAAATCACACGGCACGCGGAAACCACACGGCACATAGCCAGTTTCAGTGTCGAGTAGTATTTATTCCGCAAAGTTCCATAATCATTAGTCGAAACGAAATCGTCTCGAAATCTTTACGCATCGAAGTAAAAACCGTTGTTTGAGTGAAAAGGCTCTCTCGAGGATTAAGTATGAATGTGGTACTTAATGGCAATTAGAACTTAAGAATTGGAGATTACGTATCAAGCCCCGACACACTGCGTCAACTCGGCGCGTCATTCCCAAGTTAGGACGATAATTTCATTTTATCTTGCGCGATAACTTTATGGAGAGGGCGTTTAGGAAGTGATTATACTTTTTGATTCTCTGAATGATTTCATAAATTTTGTGATAAATGACTTTTGATTTCTATTTGTACCGCTCCAAAATGAGATGAGGGGATTTGACAGGCGGATATTAAGATTATGGAGCTCATAACAGTAGACCGAAATAACTTTGGTCGATCAACTGTTTACCACAAAACCGTTCTTTATTGATCTGTTCAAAAAAATTACACTTTGACGAGATGCAAGTGGACACATCTGCCGCAGGGATGATGATCGATGGAGCCCGCACAGAAAAACGAAGCGTAGGCAGAGCACCAGCCAGATGGTCAGACAACATCAAAAAGACGACAGGACCGGCCTCCAGGTCGGTCCTGCCGTCTTTTTGATGGAGCCGGCTAGAGTCTAAATGGAAATCCATAGAAGAGGCATATGTCCAGCAGTCGACGCAAACATGTTGAGAAGAATAAGAAATGCAAGTATTATGAACGTGTGATGTGCTACGCGCTGAAAACAAAAAAATGCTTGACATGTCAATGTTGAGAGTAATGCACCCCATTTGCTCCGCTTATGAGGCGTGCAAGTAAAGAGTTGCACGCCTCATAGTGGCTGAAAGTATAAACCCAACTTTACCGCTGTAACAGCTGTTGAGTTAAGTAGGGAAAAACCGATCAAAGGAGGTTCGTGGACAAATCGAAATCCATTTAGAGAACGAGTGATTTTCCCCACTGGAAATTCAATTGTGCAACCGTGGGATAGCTATTTTATTTTTAAATTACACTGTAAGCAGCAACGCTCGCCGCGGCATGCCCGGCTGCAACATTATTGAATGCCCCAAAAAAGAAGTATAATGTTATCAAGTTTAATATGTATGTGAGTTTATTGATTTCACCATAGCTTCGCAATAACTGAATATTAATTGCATTGCTTATTATACGTGTTCAATTCTCGCCTCTATTTCCTTTACGGGCTTTGCGCAGCAAGAAAAGGGGTACTGTACTTTCACCGCCGTGTGGTTTCTGGCAGAGTAGAATAGGACCACTCCAAGTCTTCCCGTGGATGTCGTAGAAGGCGACTTAGGAAATACAAGCTAAACTAAGCTTATAAACATCAATGAGACCTCTCCAACCCGTCTGGCCAGCGTGGAGAGTGTAGGCCAAATCCTGTTATTGCTCTGCCCAAGTATGGCTCTGGTAGTACAGAGAGGGTCGTGCTCCTGCAATGGAGACTAAAAAGACCTGATGATAATGATGATAATGACTTTCACTTTCAATTTTTCTTTTCTTTCAAACTAATCTTATCAAAATTGGTCTATATGAATGCAAGAGAGACCCTAGCGAGACCGGAGTGTAAAGCTGGTGAAATTTAATAAAACCGTACAAACAAACCGACAGCAACAATTGCCCCGTCGGTATTTGCCCTTATCAACTTTTATCTGTTAATTATCGTTCGCCGTAACTTCGTAATGGCGCGACTCGGTTCCCAGACCATTGGCCCGATGGAGGAAGAGGGGGATGAGGCACTTTCTCTTTCTTTTTTATGTATATTTGTAAATATATAATATGGCTTAAATGGCTTGGCCGCATCGCTTATTGAAATGAATATTCAGATGTTCGCCTATTCTCTTTTCCAGCCATACAATTTACGTGAAAAGATGGTACATTCTATATTTTTGTTTTTCTCTTTACTAGCATCATCATGATTTTACAAGCTTTTATTTAACTTGCAATGTATCTTGTTTGTATGTATGAATGTTTGTTTATGTGAAATCTCGCAACTTAATTTTCAGCCGAACCGATTGAACTGAAATTTTGCATACGTGTATAAGTCAGATGACAATACAATATTATGGAGTCAATGGGCTGTGCTGATGATGGAGCCGGGAGATATTTGACGGAACGGTTATAAAAAAACATAATCTCATTGAGTTTGATTTGTTTTGACAAGCACTTGATGGTAAACGATGCTAAGGATCTGATCACGAAGACGAAAGTGGTCGATGGAACTCAGTAATAAAACGACGCAACTCCAACGAGTTTGGGCTTATTTCATTTGTCTTAATAAGTACTTTGACCTAACAATAAAAGCTTGTACAATTTTTTTTTTTATAACCTTCATATCTACGCTTTCGTAACTCCCAGGTCTCGACTTAGTCGTGAAAGCCGCGTCGTACAATTCGGGTAGTCTGCTCCACATCTTTGTTGGAAACTTTTAATTGTGTGTAACTTAATATTGTATGTAATGAGCTGAACCTGAGAAAATTGTTATAATAACGATGAATAGATAAAGATAGGTAAATCACATTTATTTAGGAGATCGGTGGCTCGGTGGGTGTACGTATTAAGTAGACACTAGTATTTATTCTTGGCATTACTATACAACGTGGAAGCGACATGGGACATACCGAAATAATTCGAACTACAGATCCATAGATCACTATAGTATAATGATAATAAATGACAGCCAAAAATAAAAATCGACATTCCCATACAAATTGCCCGGGCGGCTGCACACTTTCGTACGGAAATGTCGATTTTTTATAAAGTTTTTGACTGGTATTTTAATTTCATGATAGGTGATTTAGTATAGCCCGTGGTTCGATTTGTTACGGGTATGTCCCTCCCTTCCATAGTGTATACTGCCTTAGCATGTAGGTACCAAACACTGGGCGCGGTCAAATTTCCCGAGCTCCTCTGTGCTTCAGAAGGCACTCTAACTTCATGGAAAGCACGTTGTGATTATTGTATGACAGGTAGCCTTAAGCTTTTTATGCCTCTGAATACTAACCCTTTAGAGCCCATCTTTATTTTGCACTTCTTTATTCCTACCTAGCCCTAACCGTAACTGTAAAATCAAAGAGTGGTGCAGGTCCTTTTAATTGCTTCAAGGGAGCTTCTGGCACCAAACCTATACGAGTCCACTAGTTTTCACAGCCGAGTGGCAAACGGCGCCTAAAGACGCCCACGGATGACAGTCCGCAAATAAATATCAGCACAGTCTCACTATGACTGTCCACTGTTAACCTTTTCACCGCGAGACTTTATATCAGTTGTCGTGCCCCCAGCGCGAGACATGGTAATTCTAACATACCTATCTACAACCAAAAACGGATATGGATACGTAAGTTATGTGCCATACGAGCATTTTTTGTTTGTCACAAATATGTGACCTTCGCGGAATGGACCCGACAATGTTTGTCACATAATTTATATGCGACGCTCGCGGTTAAAGGGTTAACATTTCGTATTTTGTCCATGTGCATGAACATTTATAACACCAAACTACACCAATTTCATATTATAAAGTCAACTAAAATAAATTTGCAAAACAATCTGTTTATTCAGTCATTTCAAAGTTATGGCGGCATAAATAAACTCACATAGATACTTCAATATGAACCCTGAAAACATTACACTGCTTTTTTGGAGCATTCATATAATAAGCTTTTGCAACAAAGCAGGTTGCTAGTTATAGTGTTATTTAAAAATAAAACAGAACCATTCCACGGTTGAACAATTGAATTTCCGCCGCGGAAAATAACTCGTTCTCTAGGGCGGATTCTACCAAAGTAGTTTAAAATGTATTCTGAGAATAAATGGCAAAACACTCTAGAATAACTTGATCTTGCGTTTTACCAATTACAAAAAGTATTTGCGTTTTAATAATCACGTATAGAACATGTATATAGTTTTACTATTCTGAGAATAAGATGTCTATTCCAGAGTAAACTATTTACACCGCCAATTTTCTAGGAATAGTTAAGTTATCTAGAGCGGACTGTTAACAGCTGATGAGGTCACATCTGTGGCGATATGACATGAGTGATGATATCATCTTTCAAATGCAATATTTGAGATTTATTTTATACTAAATTAAATGATCTTCGCGAAGATAAAAGAGGAATGTATTTATATTTGTTATGCAATATAATATCGTTAAATATGTATGTACGGATTTTTATCGGGTTAAACATTCATTCACCATTAATTCCTCAACCATAGATTTATAATACCAAGGGTTACTTACTTCAAGAATAGAATGCATAAACGTCAACGAAGTTATAATTCAAAGATTAAAATTATCCTAACTGTTGTAATTTAATGTTTGGTTGAATCCGCCCATCGATTGCGATTTGTCCACGAATTTCTTTCGATCGGTTTGTTCCAAGGACTACTGAACACAGCGGTTGTTTTGTAGCGGTAATGTTGTTGTTACACTTTTAGCCAACTGCCTTAGTTAAATGTTTTGTTTTCAGCGAGAGCTTAATAACTCGTTCTCATTGGATTTGGATTTGAGCCTTGACCGCACATCTTTTATCAGTACCTGGGCGACCGAGCTTTGCTCGGTTACATCTCAAATATTAACTACATTTTTTAAACTTGTCTAAAAACACACAAAATAAAAAAAAATATAAACTTGAACATAAAAAACAAACAAAAGTAAGTCACCGAGTGGGATTCGAACCCGTAACACTCTTTCTAGTGGTCCGCATCCTAAACTGCTGCCAAAACGGATAGCGGCCGTCGCGACGAAATTAGCAACCATATTCTGCGTGAAAGAAAAACGCATGAAAACTCGAAAACACGCGTTTTCCCAA
The DNA here is from genome assembly GCA_963555685.1 of Acrobasis consociella. Taxonomy (NCBI): domain Eukaryota; kingdom Metazoa; phylum Arthropoda; class Insecta; order Lepidoptera; family Pyralidae; genus Acrobasis; species Acrobasis consociella. Next base: position 9,653,946 of record OY743127.1, read on the forward strand.
ACATAAGACTAATCTAGATCGATTGTTAACCCCCGAAAACCATATACCAATTTTTTGCGAAATCGTTAGAGCCGTTTTGGAGATCACAGAAATTTATAAATATATAAGTATACAAGAATTGCTCGTTTAAAGGTATAAGATATGTCGCCGAACAATATTAAAGCAGTTCTTGTAAAGTCAACTAAGAATTAATAACATAACAATACGTTATAAAGTACTTATCTACTAGAGAAGATATCACAGATACTGTTTTGTCCGGTTGAATTGTAGCTACTTATCTCCACAAACTTCACTTAGTCGATTGCTAGCTTTTAGCGCTGTTATAGACAAGCCACAGTATGACACCTGTCTACGACCGTCTCGTCGCGTCTGTCGGTCGCGCGGCTGTTTTTGACCGTTTGCGATAGTCGGCAACCGACGCCGACCCGTAAAATTTGAATGAAAATTAAACGTAATATAAAATTCACGCAGCCGTATATTTAAAATTCGAACAGGAACCAATGTTTGAGATAGACGAAATGCCGTTTATGAAACGCAGAGTTACCTAAACGAATGGTTTTTCTATATAACAAAATAAATCGTTCATAGTGACTCCGCGTTTGAAAAATGGCATACTGCTCGTAGCCTAACACGCACTTGCTTGACTGGTTATTCTATTGTTATAAGATGTCGAAATAGCTTTTGTTGAGATTATATTGATTAATGACTTTATATACTATTAATTAAAAGTGATTACATTTGTAGTCATATTATTACCGGGATAGTGCAGAACATTCTGTCATTCTGTCATCAACCTAACTTGGCTTGGTGTGTCAACACCTTACGATGACTGGCAATAGTTGACAAATCTCCAAACATTTTACAAGCCCCGGTGTCGTTTCACAAGGATCAGCACAGACGAGGGTCGGCCACAAATAGTGTCGCTAAGTGGTCGAACCCGAGACGCGGTGAGGGTCGCGTCACTCAGGTGCCTCAAATCTATCACGCGCTAAAACAAGACGGAGCCTCTTACGTTTTGTTTACTTTATTTTAACAGAAAAAGTCTTATAGGATTCTTACATTATCCGATTTATAAGAACTTAGAATCCTAAATAGATAGCCAGTGATTGCACTATACTAATCATCCTAACTCGCATCCTAAATTGTACAGATGACGTCAATTCCAATGTCAACTCAACGGCATGTCAATGTCAACTCAACGGTATGCCAATGTCAACTCAACGGTATGTCGCATTTAAATTGTTAATAAATATGTTTGTACGCAAGAGCATACAATTCCATGATAAGGGTGTTTCTTCAGAGTGCCTTTTTTTACTGTCACACGGTCTTTATTCCTAACTTAACCAATGTATAGTTTTAAAACCGATTGCAGGAGTTACTTTGGTTATACCCCTATACAAAATCATAATTAAATAAGATACATCATGTACAGTAATTTTTTAAATAATATTTGAATGCCCAAATCGGGAGCAAATTTGCTGTTCTCCGCGTGTCACACTTACGCGCGCGCTTTTGCCTTCTCGTAAAACTTTTTTGTTTATCACCCAATCAGTAAATTTTGTATTTCTAACTATTTATGATTAAACAATGCATAGTTGTACAAAAAATGGTAATTGTATCTCTTAAATAAAAAAAGTTATGAAGCATTTAGTCTCTGTCACACGATTTTGCTAGTTTTCAAAAAACGATACAAAACAGCTCATAACTTCAGAACGAGTTGAATCATAGGTACAAATTTTAGTTGCGCGGATAAACAGTAGCGACCCGTCATTGGTGGGGAACTCATGCGCTGCTCACCGGTTGTCTGCAAATAAATACAGATGTGTATTTCTTTAAGTTTTTTCAAATTCTCTAACCCAAGTGACCTTTGTGGTCACTTTTCGAAGAATAATAGTAATTATTACGCATTTAACGATTCACTCCTTAAATGTAATATGCCTTCGAGTTTATTTTAGAGTATTTTGTTTTTAAATTCATACGTAATTGTCTCCGTAATTTTAAAAAATGTTAAATTTTCGTAACTTTCGTGGTGCGGACTTCGTGGCGATTTCGCCACGAAAGTTATAAAGCATGCCACGAAAGTTACGTATCTTTATTAATTCTCACTGAATTACCAATGATATTAATTTCTTTACATATATTATATCATACCTTACTATGTTCGTAACAAAAAAATACTAAAAACATGTTTATTTCGTTTTTTTTATACGACAAACTTTTTTGTGATATTCCTTATAACGGTTTCTAATATACGAGTAATCTAATACAATGAAACATCTATTAAAATGTTCTTAAACAATGTTTGCTTGTGTCGGTATGTTATGGTATATGTAAGTGTTGCTATGGGTTGGTATTAGTTCGGTCAATGAGTGCTCAAAAGGGGCATGTGGATGGAAAAGTCGAAATCAGAAATTTTGACTCGGCAACTTTGTTAGGACTAGCTTGGAAACCTTCCTCCTGAACTATGGGGATAGAAACGCAATGAAAGGCATGCATTAGACGTGGGCTTGGCGTGCGCTTTTCGTCCGAATACGCCCAGAGTGTAGAACACATTTTAAAAATTCGAAAATTTTTCGTACGTCATACCTAGGTAAAAATTGGAGATAGAAATATAAGCCTATGAAAGCCATAGTTGTAGACAATTTTATCAGATTTCATAATGTAGTACAAAAAAATTTCGTACAACGCACCATTTTCGAGATGTAAGCAAAAAACCAAAAAACGGGATCTTTTTTTGGGGCCTTCCCTAGCGGGCTCACCTCGGAGGGGTAAGGACTTTTAGTATGTTTATGTCCTAACTAGTCCTAACAAAGATGTCGAGTCAAAATTTCTGCTTTCGACTTTTCCATCCACAATTATTCGTTGACTGTAATATATGTATTTCAGTGTTGGAAAGTATTGGTATTTCTTGGTAAGTGTTAGTATGTGTAAGTAACGATGAACCGGCCGAAGAATATTCTCGCGAGTAGAAGTATAATTAGTTTCTTGTGTTTGGTTTTATATATTTGGTTGGTTAGTTTGTCTGTGAATTTGATTGTGAGTTTCTGAATTAGTATGATAGTAAGAATGTAAGTTTATGTGTGAGTTTCCATTGGAGTTTGTTTTTGGATTTGTTTAGCTTTAATAAAGTATTCGTTTGTATGTTACTTTATATGAGAGTTTGAATTTGGTTCTGTATTTTAGTTTATGACAAGTTTGTATACAGGTTTATATCCACGTTTGTGACTTTGTATGCATATTTGTAAGTGTGTAAATTTTTTAAAAGAATTATCATAACTTAACGAATTTAATGGTTTAGCGTATTTAAATTAAAAATGCCGCCGTAAAAATTACATCTGGCGTACAAAAAGCGATTAGCCGAAATAAGAAGAAGAGAAAAAAATAAAAAAAGATACCGAATTACACAATATTGTAAAAGCAATGCCGAGAGAAATTTACTACAAAAGCAAAAAAAGAAATAATACCTGTCTGCGAATTATATTAATTGCAATTAACCAACATAATAAAAATTACATCTAAAAATTAGTCATAGAAAGCCTAAAACGTCCTATAAGTTAATAATTTTTATGTCAAACCATTTTTTAATTATGTTGTTTCGCACATATTCTTTAGCCATTAATAGAAAAAATAAATAATGGTCGAATTTGTGATTAAAAAATGTTGTTTTAAAAATTGCTTTGTTTTATTTTACACTAACTATAAATTTATGCAGTTTTAATTCATAAAAAAATAGAAAAGTGATGCTAATGCAACATTTAAACATTGAACGCTGGTGCAATGCATATGCTTGTCTTGATTGATTGTTATTTAATGCAAAAATATATTAAGTTGTAGCGAAAACTTTAGTTTTCGCTACAACTAAATATATTTTTGCAGTTGTATTTTTTACTGGCGTAACTTTCGTGGTATCAATAGTAACTTTCGTGGGCAGATTTTTTTCGGAATTTTATATCTTTATCATTTATTAGTCAATTTGAAAGTTTCAAACAGTATATTATTTGCTTTTAAACCATCTGTAGCGTAGTATTTTTTTTCAAAAGATTATTGGTAATTTCAATTTCGCCACGAAGGTTACGCGGAGAACGAAATTTGAAGAAATGCCCATATAAATATATTGTTAACTGTCACATTCGATATTTCCAACACCGTACATTTTAGAATTCCGTATACAAAGAATAAAAACGGGACCCTATTACTAAAACTCCACTGTCCGTCTGTCTATCTATCCGTCTGTAACCAGGCTGTATCTGATGAACCGTGATAGTTAGACAGTTGAAATTTTCACAGTTGATGTATTTCTGTTGCCGCTACAACAACAAAAACTAAAAACAGAATAAAGTAAGTAGAGCCCCATACAACAAAAGTGATTTTCATCGATAATCGTACGGAACCCTTAGTTATTCTTTACTTTCTTTCTTTTCCTGTGCCTAAACCTACGCTTCATACCATCTACGTATGCGTCTTGTAACCAATAAAATATACGACGCAAAAAGACAAAACAACAGATATAAAAGAGAAGTCAAAACAATATAAACAAAATTACTTTGCAGTGGATTACGAGAGTCGTATTAAACTTTCCATCACATTACAAATTCATCAAATAGATGATTCCTAGAGAGTTAAGATACAAACGTTTAACGATACTCGCTTACCTATTCACCTCTGTCACCGTTCGGAGCTCGTAAAGCGAAGCAAAACAGTCGGCAAGCGAATAGAGCTCTAAAATAACTATTAAAACGATGGGACTACGATTTTCCACTCTCTTTAACAATGAACTTTACTAAGATTGGTTTGTTCCACTTGCGCCTTTTTTTGGGTACACCACCGTACTTCGAATATCCTTATCCTGTAAACTTTCGCCGACAAAACAGTTTGTACTTAAATGAAAAGACTTTGTTTAAAAGTACTTATAAATTTAGTTAGTAAATTATGGTTGCAACGCAACTCGTTTACATTGTCTAAATCGCCTGTAGTGATAATAGAAAGTGGTCTTAATATACTCGATTTTACTTGTAACCAAGATTTTTCCACTGGAGAAAATTCAGAAATGAAGACATTCTGTAAAAGAAAAGACAACATAAGTTAAAACATCAACCATCAACCTAAGTACTTTTGAAGCTGTCTTATGCGGTTTGTATACTGTCTTATGTGGAGTGGGAGCATCAGCCCGGTAGTTAATAAGTTCGGAATTTTGCAGAAGAGTAGACCATGGAAGTGAACGCCAGCTTGACGTCTTCAAAGAGGATATGTGCCATTGATCTTACAACCAAATATATGCAGAAGACTTCCAATATATCATATCAAGGATGCAAGGAGGAACGCGCTAAGATGAGCGAAAAAAAAAATTATTGGGAACAACATTACATTGGGTACAATGAAAGGGAGACAGTGGAAACCGACAGAATTTGATGCTTAAATGTTTCGTTTGAAAGCTTATTTTATTGAAACTGTAGTTGGAATTGGACGCTTTTACTTACAGTTTAAAAGTATTGCAAAGTTTACTTTGTATAATATTGTTAGTACTGTGTTTTTTTATACAAATAGAGGTTGTAAAACCTTGCCGTTCTTCGCACTTCCGTACATTTTTCGAACTTTAGTCTTTTGTATATTAGTAGTGACACTATCGTAAGAATCGTGGGAATCACGTAAAGAATAGAAAAAAAAATCTATATGTATTTGTAGGTATGTAACGAAAACTTTGAAAAGCTACAGAAATAAAGTAAAAGTAGCTACGTACCTCAAAGGGTTTTAGAAACAAGTGCCAGTGCACTGTTAATGCAAGCGCACGTCAGACGCACAAAGCTAGCGATCGCCTGTGTGTTCAGAGAGTTCATAACCAAATAGACTTTTCGGAAATATACTTTTTATTATGTTGTTTGAATTAACTTTATTAACTACGATGTTTAAACTAAATATTGATTTAAATAGAATAACAATGCTTAAAGAAACATCTTAGTGAATAATATGCTTCAAAATGCGTTGATAATATAATAGGTGAAAGAGAAATTTGCCGGGGTGATTCGAAGTCACAGTAGCACAATTGGAAATGCACTCATGCTTCTAACATGAGAGGTATGGATTTGAATCTGACTCGTGGCGAAATTTTTAATGACATATTATTAATTAAGATATGTTTAAATTATATATTGTTATATTATTACTATGCAATAAAATTTTGTACATTATGAAAAAAAATTGTCTCTTCATCAAGTTGACATCTAGTATTACTACTACTAACTATTTAATCTGTCAATGTTAACTTATTTGGGCGGATAATTTCTTAACCTTACTTAAGGCCATACCCAAATTTTCCGGGGTCCAGTGGCGCCGCCATTTAAAATAAATCATTTAAAAGGAAACGGAGATATCATTTAAAATTGTGTCTTGGTCAAGTTCTAGATACCCATTCAAAGTATTTTTTAAACTACTTTTTGTAGTTTAAAGTGAGAACGTGAAGCTTTTCTACGCACATTTGCGAAAAACGGCCACTTTTAGCTAATGTGCGTAGAAAAGCTTCACTTTCGCACTTTAAATTATAAACAGTAGTTCATAAAATAGTTTTAAGGATTATCTAGGGCTTGACCAAGACACAATTTTGAATGATATCTCCGTTTCCTTTTAAACGATTTATTTTAAATGAGGGCGCCACTGGACCCCGGAAAATTTGGGTAGGGCCTTAAGGCCATACCCAAATTTTCCGGGGTCCAGTGGCGCCCTCATTTAAAATAAATCGTTTAAAAGGAAACGCAGGAAAAGCACATTAGCTAAAAGTGGCCGTTTTTCGCAAATGTGCGTAGAAAAGCTTCACATTCTCACTTTAAACTACAAAAAGTAGTTTAAAAAATACTTTGAATGGGTATCTAGAACTTGACCAAGACACAATTTTAAATGATATCTCCGTTTCCTTTTAAATGATTTATTTTAAATGGCGGCGCCACTGGACCCCGAAAAATTTGGGTATGGCCTTAATAAAGCAAAGTCGTTTTTTACAGTAAGACAAAATGATTTGACCGATGTATCGTGTTACATTGTAATCATAACGACAACCTTGTATCAACTAAACACGATATTTTTTATTCAGTTCTCAAATATTTACAGCAAGTTCTATTCTTAATGCTGGTTACATTGTCGTAATAACAGATAAAACCACAAAAAAAATTGCCTTTTCTACATCTACACTAATATTATAAAGAGGAAAGATTTGTTTGTTTGTTTGTTTGTTTGTTGTTAAGTGTAATTTGTCCTTATATTTATTATTATTTATTATATTAATTATGTGCTTTTAGGCTTTATTTTGTTCTTAGCTCCTTGGATTACACGGCACGCCAAAAGTACTAAAAATTGAGATTTCGGTGCACTGGCCTTCTTTGATCTTCGATTTCGTTGGATAAAATAGACGGAAAATAAAAGAACAACATTTCTTACATCACAAGAAATTATTGTAATTCCCACTAGATAACAGGTGCAATTTAGAGATAAATAAATGCTACACCTATCACATTTTATAGTCAGATACGAATTACTTAGGATTAGTGATGTGCCGTTCCCGGGAACGTTCCCAAATTCCCCAGATTTCCAAAATCATTCCCGGGAACGTTCCCAAAAATTGGAAATGTCTGGGAAAGTTATAATTTTATTTACCAGACAATTTTTTTATCAATGCAAATGTATTAAACTTATGTAAAATCATTTCTTAATGTGGTTATAATTTAAATATTTCCAATAATCCATAACATTTCCAAAAAATTTGGGAACGTTCCCAGGGAACGTTCCCAAATTTCTAGGGAACGTTCCCTTGTTGCCGGGAACGTTTCCTTGATGCCGGGAACGAGACCCGTTTCCATAGGATATACATCTTATTAATCGAGAAAAAAAATATTTTTATTGTTTTATGGTCATTGATATGTTATACAATTATTTAAAAATATGAAATTGGCCCTTTGAACGTGCCGACTTTCTTGGTAATAGGTTAAAAATTATGGGTTAAAAATGAATTATTTTGATATTTGATCTGCTGATGAATATACATATTAAGAATACTTAACTACCTTTAGCAGAAAACATTCATATGATGAAAAAATAAAATTGAGACGGGAACGTTCCCCTGAAATTGGGAATGTTCCCGGGAACATTCCCGTAAACGGGAATGAGGAACGTTCCCCGGAAACGGGAATTTGGGAACGGCACATCACTACTTAGGATTATATTTTACTCATAATTTAAATTTAACTAGCAACTTTAAACTTAATTTAAATATTATTTCTGCAATTAACTTAGAATTTAAAATAAATTCCAACAGATTTTTTGTTATTTAGTCGGAATTTTTAACACTGGAAATATTGTAAAAGAAAATGTTTGTGACTTAGTGGCGATAAGACTTTGAAAGGGGTACTTGTACCTAGGTAACTATCTCTAGTGCTAGAACTCGGGTGATATTTCAAAGACTCCATTTATACACGTCGAGATAACTAAGCTCCCATGCTGGTCTGAGTAAAAAGAAAAATGTACCAGCTGCCTATTTTCCGCGCAGATCGTAAAAGTCGATCGAGGGAATGGACGAAAATCCTACATTATATGTGATGCGGCTAGCAACCCAGCACTATATTTATTTCTTTACCATCTTCTCCCAGTTTTACCTCAAAAACCCAAAACAAAATTCGACATTCCCATACAAATTGCCCGTTTTGTATTTTGTTTTATTTTGGCTGTTATTTTCATTTCATTATACTATAGTGATCTAGTATAGCCCGTGGTACGATTTATTACAAATGAGTCCCTGTCACGTTGTATATAACAAAGTTTAAAGGAAAACTATCAGCGCCTGTAGGGTTTAGAAATTAAAAAGTTCAAGGCCAACTTATAAAATGTACTCGGAAAAAGAAATTTAATACAAATTTAATAGACAATTAGATTTTTAGTCACGTGAACTCTCGATATTCGTGACTACGGAACCCTACACTGCGCGTGACCCCACACGAAAAAGTCGTACTTATAGGAAATTAATTTCTCTATACGTAATCCAAATTTGTGTATGACATAAGATAAAAAAGTTGCGAAAATTATTTTCGATCGAGACCACGTAGTTACGCCCGTCCAAAACAGCCGCGTGAGTTGGATGAACTTCGCCGGCTGGACGGCGGCGATACTACTAATTAATCTCACGATTTTACTTTCGAGATTTAGTCAAAAAAAAATTATTTTGACTAGCTAATTAGGTCTTACTAACGATCCTTATGAAGTCGCCCTTGGCTCCAAAACCAATAAAAAATCACCGTGTATAGATACTTTAAAGTGTAACGAAATACATGAAAGACTCTGAAAGAAGGTACGATTTACCTCTATGTACGAGTCCAACCTAAGCATGACCGATTTGATTTCTTATCGTCAAAACAGACAATTTCTGTGAAATTTGTACGAAATACTGTATCCGTATATCACAGGAAGTCAAATAGCGCTATTAGTATCAGTTTTATAGTTCAAAATGAACAAAAACCTTTCCCTAAATGTCATCTGATAGTGTTAAAGTTATTTGTGGATCTGAAATCTGAATTTATGTTAAGGATACGACAGCATACAAAAGATAAGAAACTCGTTACCTTTTATGAGACTGCTTGAGCCACCTTAGTAATGTGAACACAAAAGTTTTTGTATAATAAAAGGGCGATCTTATCCGTATACGCACGTAATAAATTATCCTTGCTGTAGTTAGGGGTATTTTTTCTAGTACCTACTCCGCATTTTAAAATAAGTTAGAGTCTCGCCAAGAAAAAACTGAATCTGATATCTACGCGGCAAAAATAGAACCTAAAATCTTTAGGTTTTATTTTTTAATTGTCACTCTTAGTAAACAGATTTGATACTTTTACTTAAAATATAGCATTATTAAAAATTGAGTTTATTATGTACTTTGACATTAGTAATATTAATAAGAAGTGCATTTTTAAAATTTACAGCGCTGACATCCGCGCATAGCAAATTTTATAAATTCACTTCATAACAATATACTAATTATTTAGGTTATTTAAGTTTTTAATAGGATCAGCTTTCATTAGCAAGACTTTATTCTATTCTTTGTGTTTCCTGTTTGTTAGTGGTCAAGCTTAACGACTGCCATGCATGCAGCTTGTAAAATCTGCAAGGTATGTTGTCCATAAATACATTCTATAGAAAGAATTTATAAAGAAAATTATTGAAAAATATACTTTTAATTTTATATTTACTTCTTTTTATTTATCAAAAAATTGTTTGTTCAGTTAAACGATTAGTTTCTTAGACAAAGTTGTACACAGACACTTTAATTTTGATCTATAAGAAGTTTGCTCATTCTTTAAAAGTCCCCCTTATCCTGGACCAGCAAACTACTTTTTTCCATACAAACGTGATCTACGTTTTATTTCGAAACCACATGCCCAATTTCGGGAAAAGAATTGTAATTTCAAAGATATTGCACATATCTAGGCCTTCAACTGATTTTCACAGTCAAATTATGAACTTAAAAGAGAAAATAGTGTGTTAGGTATATCATTCTTGACCTACAGAATGGGAAACTTTTACCTCCTCATATTTACTTTCCAGTTCTTAATTTTAGTTTTAGACCAATCATAACCCTAGATAATTGCATTGCATAACATTTACCGAAATCTGTCATGTGGTTTCAAAATAAAACGTAGAATACGTTTGTATGAAAAAGTCTAGGGTAAAGGGATTTACCAGCCGTTCTCTATCTATTGTATGGAGCAATCATAGATTTTAAATATAAAAACTAGGTCTATAGGTCATATAAATCAAAGAAGCGGGTCATTACCCCGTAATCTGGGGCAGGCAATGTCGATACTGTTTGCTTTACACGTAGAAGAGAAATATGATGAAGTTTAACATTATAACGAATATCGTACGATGCTTTCATATAGCCCGTTTGTGATAGCCAAAGAGCAACTTCTCTCGTAATTTGGCCGCGTATATCAATGAGGATAGAAAATAGGCACATGTATTTTGAAATTTCGATAAAATTAGTCGAAATATTCGACGGTTACAGAACTGCGGTCACTATGGTTATTCCAGGCTTTAGAAAGAAAAACATAAATTACCTAATTACTAATAACCTAATTACTTATCTAATAGAGGAGAAGGAAAAAAAGTTGGACAGAGAAAATTACAAGTGAAAATGTATTAGAGAATGTGGGAGAAAAAAGAAAATTACTACAAATTGTTTAAAAATGAAGAGGGAAAATGTTCGGTCATCTACTACGTCACGACGTCTACGTTCTTTAAAACAATAATGGAAAGAAAAATAGAAGGAAAAAGTGTAGACAAACCCAGAAGAAAATTGATCGACCAAATAAAAGAAAAAATAAACGCGAAAACATATAAAGAGGTTAAGAACTTAGCGAAAGAAAGAGAGACATGGAAAGCACTAAAGTAGGTAAGTAGAAAACATTAAAGTAGGTAAGTATGGTGTATCATAAAATTAATTTTATTAATCAATTAATTTTACTAATTTATGGTTTATAGAATTTGTTGAAAATAAAATTTTAAGTTCTCATTCAAGTGAACAACGTACAATCTTATGAAAATTAAATGCTTTTAAATCTATTTCAAATGAGATCGCCACTACTGCATCATTTTACCTTAAATCCTAGTAATATTATAAACGTGAAAGTTTGTAAGTATGGATGGATGTTTGTTACTCTTTCACGTAAAAACTACTGAATGGATGAAACTTTACAATAATGAAACTTATACATCAGAATAACACATAGGCTACAATGTATGAAGATATTGTGTGATCGTAGAGTGTGAGAGTATTTTATAAATTATCTAGAAATATCTAAATTTTAGTGTCCACCATGCAGGTGCAGCGTCGCGTACTAAAAGTAGCCTGAATTTCAGCTGGTCTCCAAGATGGATCGCATCTAAGTAGACATCAGGCTTTATGGCGCACTTACGTTTTATTATAAGACAGATTGGCGCATTAAATTTAATCTATTTCCTTTTACAACATTATGCTTTGCCCTTATTATATTTCCATTTAACTGACTTCAAAAAAGGAGTAAGTTATAAATTCGAACGTATAAAATGTGTAATGAAAAGAGAGTATCAACCCAACAATTATTAATGGGACCATCACTGAAATCTCAAAAAATCTACAGCTCCATTAAAAATTAAATATGTCAAGCTCTACGCTCCAAAAATGTATAGAGCTACAATTTTTTTTTTGCGCTTTCGCCATAGTAAAAGTTGTTCACATTCATTGGTACGTTTACTCCCTTTGGGTTGATACCCCTTTTTTATTACACACATTGTATGTTTTTCATGTATGTTCCTTGATTACTCGAAGACGCCTGGACCAAGTTGAACTTTTTTTCTTGTTTCAATTTTTTATCAAAAACGGTTATGTAACTAAATCCTGAGGATAAAGTTTTTAGTTTTGAATAATTACATTATGACGGCCTTCGTGGCGTCTCTCTCAACTGGAGATCTTGGATCTCTATTAATTGTAAAAAGTCAGTAATAAAATGAGTACTTATTTACTTAAGCTAGTTTAGGGGAAATAAAATTGATAACCGCCTCTTTCTTAAAATAACTGATTTTATTTTCAAGTTTTAGTTTTAGTAAAAGAGATATGTACTGTACTATAATTAATAGTGAGCGCTTTCGTTTAGTTTTCATATTAAAGGGGTTATTTTATAAATAGTAAATACCAGTATGTGATCCGCCGTTTATTAACTTTACTCATAATAAACAGTTTCCGATATATGTCCCAGTTTGTATATGTAATAACATGATATCAATAATTTTAGTAATTCTGGCCATACAACGAGGCAATGCCGCCAGTCTTTTAGGTACCTTGCCCTGCGACCGTAGCGATCTGGGTCTATTTTTTACACGTATTTCATATAATGTTTTATTTTTAATTAGATTATTTTAGTTTATAGTTTTATAATTTAGGTAGGTTATTTAATTTTTAGTTATATAATTATTGTGTCCTATGTAAATATTTATTTTGTGCTTTAATAAAATCGAACTCCCATGCTGGTCTGGGAGAAATTAAAAAACTTAGAATGTACCAGCTGCTTCTCTTCCCACGCAGATCGTAAAAGCCGATCGAGGGAATGGGCAAAAATGCAAATCATGTTAACAGGCGATGCGGCTAGCAACCCATCACTGTATTGATTGCTTTTCCATCTTCTCGCCCACCATGACGCTAAAAGTGGCTTTTGGGTCTTGCGGCCCTGGGCTCTGCATAGAACCGCAAGACCCAAAATGCTCTGTCTGCCCCATTAGGGATAAAGACGTGATAGTATGTATGTATGTATGTATAAAATCGAAAGTACTAAGTATTACTGTACTTTGAAGATTTAATATATTTTCAAAGTAAGTGTAAGTATACGATATAACACGATTAAATTCAATTAATATTCAGATTCACTCAATCGCAATTTAGCTAGATAATATTTCCACCACAAATAAATGCTTCTCAGAATCACTTGGGTGCCGTTATGAATTAATATTATGAAGTGTATATTATCCTCCTTTGGCGTCAAGTAGCGGAAAATTCGGGCTTATTTACGGTAAAGGAAGATGCTTAGATGTTTACTTTTTGTTTAATTTGATTTATTCTACTTCCGCGACCAAAGAAATATGGACTAAAAAATTCGATAGTTCATTAAAAAATTAGCTCATTCGATAGTTCATTAAAAATTATGGTATAGGTACGTATAACTTCTTTTCTCCCATTACCAAATAATGACGCAGATACATCGCATTGAAATTTCGCGTTACGTCACGATTGGCTACGATTTTTAACCAACGGTAACGTAAATCACAGCCACTCCGAAACTTCGAAGCACTGTATTCGAGAATTTTGACTACTTTGCTAAACGAAATAAGCGGCCAAGTGCGAGTCGGACTCGCCCATGAAGGGTTCCGTAGTAGCAAATAACATAATATAAAAGTCTTGTAGTATGTTTTTTTAAAATTTTTATATTTGAGTTGATTGAATGAAAGGTAAATTGCCGTTTATGATTTATGACGTATTAAAAAAAAACTACTTACTAGATATCGTTCAAACGGTAGTTTTTATGGTAATGAACATCATGTATTTTTTTTAGTTTTATAGTTCCCTTATTTTAGAAGTTACGGGGGTTACACTTTTTTCCACTTTGGAAGTGTCTCCCGCGCAAAGTATTCGGTTTAGAAAAAAATGATGTTAGAAACCTCAATATCATTTTTGAAGACCTATCCATAGATACACGTATAGGTTTGATGAAAAATAAATTTTTGAGTTTCAGTTCTAAGTATGGGGAACCCCCAAAATTTATTGTTTTTTTTTTCTATTTTTGTGTCAAAACTTTAATGCGGTTCACATAATACATCTACTTACCAAGTTTCAACAGTATAGGTCTTATAGTTTCTGAAAAAAGTGGCTGTGACATACGGACGGACAGACAGACAGACATGACGAATCTATAAGGGTTCCGTTTTTGCCATTTGGCTACGGAACCCAAAAAATATGGATCCTTTATTTTTTGATAATCTTGTTGACGGATTGAAAAAAAAATTTTTGAACCAGTCCACATCCCTATTCTGGCCTGTGTAACTGCGTCCCGCTTTGGTTATGAAAATAATTTTGGGTTTCTACGAACTAGGTTTTGGAACGAAGTTCCTAATAGCGCGTTGCGAAAGGGGGCTAGACGGAAAAAATTAAGGGTCCCCCGACCCTAGACCAAAATACAACTTTCCATACAAACGTAGTCTACGTTTTATTTCAAAACGACGTGTCCGATTTGGGCAAAATTTTGTAATTTCAAAGATATTGCAATTATCTAGGTTTATAACTAGTTTCCGACACTAAAAATATGAACTTGAAATAGAATATAGTGTTTTATATCATTTTTGACCATTAGTATGGGACACTTCTAAATCGTTATATTTTCTTTCCAGTTCATAATTTTACTATAGGAAACCAGTTATAACCCTAGATAATTGCAATTTCTTTACAATTACCAACTTTTACCGGAATCTGACATGTGGTTTCAAAATTAAACGTAGACTACGTTTGTATGGAGAAGTCTAGGGTCGGGGGACTCTTAAGACCAAAAGTTGTAACGACACTTTTTGCTATAGTTGTAAGCGGTGCGGCGTGCGCGTGTTTCTCTGTCTGTCTTTCTCTCTTTCTCGATCTTCGTTCCATTCGGGTGTCCGTTGACACCTCTGAAGTTTTTTTTCTATGGTACGAAAATAATATGCCAACCAACAAGATAAACGTTTGAAAAACTAATACCCGCCGACGGTAAAAAATAAAGCGAAAAAAATCTTTATTTTCCCACTTTTTTGTATGTAACATTTGTTATATACCTTCTTACATTTACTGCATACAAATTGTTGCCTATGTCACTCGGATCATAATGACGAATCGATTGACATCTCGTTTGTGAAAATTGGATAAGCGATTTGGATGCTACGGTGGAAAAGACATAAATACATGCATATATACACACATACGTAGGTACATAGACTGCTACTTGATACTTACAAATATAACAACCCATCGGTTTAGCTGCTTACAAGATATGGTCGTAGATACAAGGTGGAATCCGCGGATGGTTTTTTTTCTTAACTTATATACTTTCTGAATGTATGTCCTTTTTCAAATTGTTATGGGTCTTGGATGTTTATCTATATATGTTGTTATAAAATATAGTATCGTTGAGTTAGTATCCCATAACACAAGTCTCGAACTTACTTTGGGGCTAGCTCAATCAATGTAATTTGTCCCTGTATATTTATATTTCTTATTTTCGCGATATTGTCCCACACTGGTGACTGCTAATAATATTTCGGTCTATCATCTACAAACAAGATATGTTCTAACTTGTTACAGCGTGGAGTAAAGAAGAAAGTGTAGTTTCTCCTAATTTTCTATTTCTGTATTTATTTTTTCATACCACCATCCCGCTAAGTCTACCCGTCAGAAATAAAGACGTGATAATTTTTCGTGTGTGTAAGTGGCCAACTCTGGTCACTGAAGAACCGGCAGGAGTACACAATACTAGCGCTTTCGCAAGTAAAGCGACAACGGGCGTGGTCCGCACTTGAATGGGTGATCGCAATTGGCATAAAAATTTCTCAAGCTCCTCCGTGCTTCGGAAGCCACGTAAAGCGTGCTTCCATCACCAGATCTTCATCTGGTGATAACGAAACCAATTTGATGTTTGTTAGACCCTCGAACATAAAAAGATTTTTCTCAATAGGTTAAGACACGGAGAAGTTACAATACAATACAAATTAACTTTATGGCGCCATAATAAACACAAAAATTACAGAAACAACAAGAAACAATATAGGCACAAAGCGGACTTATCGCTATAAATGCAATCTTTTTCAGCCAACCTTTGGGTGGAGGAAAAAATAATTTAAAATATATAAGGTCTAACAAAATATAATGAAACTATTTTAAGGATGAATTCAGTCCGTGATAGTGAACAACTTTCGCCGAGGAAAATAAGTCGAAATATGAAAAATTATTTTCAGCTTTCCATACAAACTCGGATCAGCTGACCGGTCAACTTGTATCGGAGGTCAAAAACTATTTTTTCATATTTCGATATATGTTCCTTAGGAAAAGTTGTTCAGTATAATGGCTTGAATTCAGCCTTAAAATAGTTTCACTTAATTTTGTTAGACCTTATATTCAACGTGGAAGGGACATACCCGTAATCAATCGAACTACAGGCTATACTAGATCACTATAGTATAATGATAATAAAATAACAGTCAAAAAACAAAAAAGTCGTCATTCCCATACAAATTGCCCAGGAGGCTGCACACTTTTATATGGAAATGCCGTTTTTTTTATTATGCTATGTGTCTAGTATAGCCGTGGCTCGATTTATTAATGCCTTCCATGTTGTAAACATTAAAATGGAGATGCTCCTCTTTTTTTAAGGCTCTTTTTTTAATTGACATGATCACGTCACCCATTCCATTCCCTCGATCGGCTTCTACGATGCATACGCGGCGCGGGAAGTAGGAAGAAGCAACTAAAAATATTCTAAGTTTTTTAACCAAAGAAAGCATAGTAGGTAGGTAATCTAGCAGTCGTTTTAAATTGAGGACGTTTTGCTCTCAGAGCATTTTATATTGCAGTCGATATGCACCCAAGGTCATTTAGCTTCCGAAACCTTCTGATCCGTAAAGATTCCACAAAACAAAGGTATGCATGTAAGTAAAGTAAAGTAATATAATGGGAATGAAATACGAATAATAATGATTTTGGTTTATTTGGCCCTTCTACCGCAGTCAGAGACCAATCAAAAATTCGCGGATATATTATCCGCCAGCACAGCTAGGATGCAACCGGATTTTTTCAGATGTAATACATGTCTACTTGAAGACTTCAATAATATTGAAAAAAAAACCATAGCGCGTTCTAACTTATGACAGCGCCATCTAGGTACAAATGGAGTAAACTTGAAATTATTGTTTCACTCTTTTGACATTTTTGTTATAATTACGTTTACTACATACCTACATACCTACCTACTATTAGAAGTATTGATTTTTTATTAAAGTAAGTTTAAAGAGCAATTGATATTAGTTACAGAACAAAATATCAGTTTATACATAAAACTAAAACCTTACTACGAAAAAAATCATACTGAAAAAAGTACGAGTTAAATGCAAAGCGCTATCGAGAGGAACAGCTGTATTGTATATATTTTTGAAATGTACTCTTTAAACTGTTTCATTTTTAATGAAAATGACGTCAAAGTATTAAATTCAATACATAAATAATATATATATACATACATAAATAATATAGGACATAAAGAAATGAACTAAAAGTAAATAAATTTAAACAAACCGTGTACTCGTGTTAAATACAAGAGTACTACAAGAGTATTGTTTTTAGGGTTCCGTAGTAAACAAGGAACCCTTATAGTTTCGCCGTGTCTGTCTGTCTGTCTGACCCGGTTTTACTTAGTGACTATAAGTTCTAGAAAGTTGTAATTTGTTATGGATATGTATTTTAATTTTATCGAAAGTGGTAAAATAAAATCGAGAAAAAAATTTTTTTTTAGTGTAGCACCCATGCAAATTTATTTGGGTGGAACTTATCGTGTGGAATTTCGTTAAATAGGTCTTTCAAAAATAAAATTAACTTTTGAACACCATTTTTTGATTTAGGGATTGGTTTCTGAAATATTTGGTTTGCAAATTTTTGGTAATGTCAAGTGTCCCCCCCATATCTGCTAAGCTTATATGAACATGGGAAAAATTCACAGCTATAGTATACACGAAGTTTAAAGGAAAACTAGCATTTCAGACGTTGCGTTTTCGTGCAGCTGTGGGATTTGGGTGAAGAACTGCTGTCAATAAAAGAAACGTCAAGAAATGTGTGGGCGGCCACGTTGAAGCCAAAATCTGATTCCAATTTCGAGTTCCGCGGGGTGATTTCCCCTTACCATACAGTAAGAAGTTATGAGCGATGTCTGTTGTAAAAAAAATTCTATGTCTATGGTTTGTGTCACAATAAAGAGAAAAAAAAAGAAAAAGAAATATTGATATTGAATTTACTGTGACGTCATATAGCCAACCAGCGGATAGCCAAGATGCTTCTTTTTTGTCAAAGGGTAATGGATATCATTGTAGATATGAGAGAACAGACATAAATACGTATTTACTATACATGTAGTTTCTGGCCAAGAATAGGAACACTTCGCTTCTTACGACATCTACACGAGGAGGACCTCGTATACTATTATTAATTCTGTGACCTCGTGTAGATGTAAGAAGGGACTAAAGACACAAACATATTGTTCTACAACGCATTGTTTTTTCAAATTCTTCTGAAAAGACACACAGACAGACAGACAGACAAACAGACATAGGCGTAAACTTATAACACCCCTCTTTTAACGTAGAGGATTAAAAACTCTAATTATGTGTGCTCATTTCTGTATCTAATACTAGACTGTATGTAACACTGAAAGAGTGCCTTCGTTAATTAATAACAATAAGTAAAAAGTTTTATACTTATTTTTAATTTTATAGCCAAGGCATATAGGTATTCCGAACATGCCAGTGTAATTATTTCTACAAAGGCATCAAAGAATCCTTCGTAAGGGCAACATTAAAATTCCTTTTTTAAATTAAAACCGAATAACCTTTTTGGCATCAAAGAAATTCCGCTCGAATGCGAAAACCCGATGGAGAACAGTTTCCCACCGCACGCAACTTTAGTACTGTCAATATCTCCACTTCATGATTCCAGGGAATATGGCTCTAAAAATTTGCTGTGTAGTTTCCGGCAGAGTGGAATAGGGCCACTCCAAGGTCCTCGAATGGCGACCACGTACAGGCAAGCGAAGCGTAGGACACCCACCCACAAGGTGGTCTGACGACCTAACCAAGGTCGCTGGAAGGCGCTGGATGCAAGCCGCTCTAGATCGGTCATTTTGGAAATCTTTGGGAGAGGCCTATGTCCGGCAGTGGACGTTGTGCGGCTGAAATGATGAAGTCCTCCCGTGAATGTCGTAGAAGGCGACTAAGGAAATACAAGCTAAACAAAGCATATAAACATCAATGAGACCTCTCCAACACGTCTGGCCAGCGTGGAGAGTATAGGCAGGCCTCCGTCACTCTATCAAGATCGCTCAAAATGTACCTACCGGCTAGCCGTGTTTTCTAACGCCCAAGTGGCAAAGGGGCGCCGGACTCCGGCCTGTGTAGTCGCGTGCATGAGACTTGCTTATTGCGTATTGTTTGTTTACAATATCTTCTTATATTTATATTATATTTACAATATAAACAAGCGTTATATTTAACAATGTCAAGACATTATTGTGCGGTATTCCAATGTCAAAATCAAAGAACCAATAAAGAATTGTCGTTTTTCACATTGCCAAAAGACGAGGAAAGTAAGTGTTTTTTTTTCGTTAAAAAGTAGGTAGTCGTATAGAATAGGATTTGGTACTGTCTCATCCAATCAGATTATTTTGTAGGTATGAAGTTTGATTGTCCTATTGAACGTCGAAAGTTTAACATCGATGTACTGTATCCAGATAGTATATGTTGTTGTTTTTCGTGTGTGTAAGTGGCCAACACTGGTTTTAGATATTTCAAGCTGCCTAAAGGCATCTGACATAGCTTAACGACTGCCATACAATATGACAGCCGGAACCAATGCAATCACAGAGGAACTTAATTTTTATGCCACTTGTGGTCACCCATCCAAGTGCGGACCACGCCCGGTGCCGCTTTACATGCGAAAGTGCTAGTGCGGGCCACCGAGCTCCTCTAGTAAAGTATATAACAACGATTTACGTGAACTAAAAAGTATGCTATAAAGAATTACTCAATATCGTATGTTTCTCATTGCGATGTACGGTACATCCACAGTTAATGAAGTTTCTATGAAAATCACACGCTCTTATTACGTCACAACTTTTAAAGTCAAATCATCTATAGATCCTTTTTAATAAAATTTCTTTTCATAAATATGCGTCACGTTCATTTTTGTATTTTACAACATTGAGTCAACCCTAAGGTAATCTCACAACGGCCGACGTCATCGTCCGCTGTGCACTTAAAACGCTCCGTTGAGTCAAAGCAGTTAGGCTCATATTTCCTCGCGTCGCTTGACAGCTAGAAAGTTTAGTTAAATAAAGCGTAGGTATTTGGCGTTTGTAGGGAAGTGATGTATCTGTTACGTAGTAACTTATTAGTAATCTGTGGTATAGGCCAAGTCTTCTGGCTGCTCTGACCAAGTATAGCTCTGGTAGTCAGAGAGGGTCGTGCTCCTGCAGTGAAGATAAAAAGACTTGATGATGATAATGATGACTCTAACAACAGTAACAATTTACTGCAGCCTATCTTTTTCCCTCTGCTTTCTTGTTGTGACTTCTGATTTTGGCTCTAGCTAGCAGATGTCTCCATAGTATTTCTTTTTGTATTTCTTTAGCGGCGTCGTGCACTTTTTTTGGAATGGGTAAAAAATGTTAAACTCGCGTCAGGACACGTGACCTGATCGAAAATTCGTAAGACGGATGGAGAGTAGACAGCTGGCGCGGCGTACGAGAGGGAGTATCCCCCTCTCTTTCTACGGCGCGGCGAAAATGTATGCCTGCGCCTGCTGTTTTGTATATCAAAAATGCACAACGTTAATATTCAAGTTTTCACTTCTGCCGGCACTACCAGAGTGCAACCCGTCGTTTTTTTTCTTCTTCTTCTCCGTAACCATTCAACAGCTTTTTTGATTTTCTCTTCGCATTTCCTTTTTGTAATATTTGTGTTCTAAGTGGGTAGTTTAAGAAAGGTATGTTCGCATCGATTCTATTCTTGACGGTCTGGAATATATTTTGTGAATAACGCGCGTGTTTATCTTAGCTCGTTTCAGTACCTAAATACCTAGTTCCCTGAGTACCTACAACCAGGACATAAAAAATACAAACTTTTATACGCACTTTGTTTTATAATAAAAACAGTTGTTAGTTGACAAATGAATAACGTATTGATTATATTCTCTTTGATGAATACATAGATTTTTTTACGTAAGTACCACCTTACAAATTAATAAAAACGATATAATGACAGTCCACTCTGGGACTGACGTGAGTTGTCTTCTGTATTTTACAGATTTATAATTTTTCTTATTTAAATACTTGTTATAAGACTAAAATGAATCTGCTGCCGTGCCTGCTATTGTCATTGGTGCTCCCATTATGTGTCGCTAAGGATACAGTACCTACATTCCTCATAGACTACGACCAGGTCATGACCCATTTGTTTGCAGAACCAAGTCCTTACGCCAGAACATCTTCTTCAGCTTTCGCGGAGATCATTCAAGATGCAATAACCAGATGTGCTGTCCTCATAATGTTTGTCGAAGAGAAATTCTGTACCGAAGACGTTAGCATGAAGGATGTAAGAGGATCTCCGTTCAGAAATCTTCACGAACATTTGCTAACGTACAAAGTAAAATACATCCCAAATGTGATCAATCCGGTGAAGGTGATGACGCATCTTCTGCCACCGACGCAAGCCAACGTTTTCGTTCTAAACCCTGGCCAGATTTTTCACCCAAGCGACAGCTTAAGATTTTTCTACGTGTTCTTCGATGACCATAGCTCTGGTCTTTTAAATGAAACTAGAATAGAGACGCTACGTCGCCATGACGCTGTAATGGAAGACGTTTACAAAACTACCCGCAAAATTGCGAATGGCGCTGTCATCGCGTTTTACACAGGCAAAGGAAATCCCATTATGATGCCGGAGTTTTTTTTCGAGTACGAGGACTACGACAATATGGACGCACAATTGCCCGAACAGGAAGCTGTGGATTTAGGCGATGAAGGCTTGATTTTAATATCACCAGGAGCCATGTTTCGTTTTATTGGTAAGCCGTCTCTATTTTATTTTAGCCATCTTTTATGATAACATTATCTATTTTTAACCCCCGATG
Source organism: Acrobasis consociella (assembly GCA_963555685.1). Classification (NCBI taxonomy): domain Eukaryota; kingdom Metazoa; phylum Arthropoda; class Insecta; order Lepidoptera; family Pyralidae; genus Acrobasis; species Acrobasis consociella. The sequence continues at coordinate 9,676,411 of OY743127.1, forward strand.
CAAAGAGAAGCGTGCTATAAGTTTGACGCTAACGCATGTCGGTGTGTCGGTCTGTGGCTACGTAGCGCTCGAACGGATTAACCGACTTTGACGCGGTGTTTGTTACGTGAAAGCAGGTTTCCTTTTTCTTTTCGGATAATCAAGTGATTCTAGCCTGCAATGTCCTAACCAGACCGCAAACAACTTTTCACAAGTGTGCTACCCAGTGGGATTCGAACCCGTGACGATCACAAGGCGAACGCCTTGACCACTGGACCAAGAAGGCCATCCTCCGTCGTAAGTAGCTTGTCGTTATTCATAATGCCCGGGCGTTATGAAAAACACCTCAATTTTTTACGTGGTCCATAACTTATACTTATAACTAGCTGATGCCCGCGACTTCGTTCGCTTGGACTTTATGACTCCGGCGTATCAGTCCACTCATGCGTGATTATATATATTATAATGACGTGGAGCTGATCTGATAATGGAACCGAAGGATGGCCATAGTAACTCTTCCATGAAACGATGCATTTCCATCGAGTTTGGGCTCGTTTGATTTATCTTAAGGCCATATCTGGATTTTCCGGAGTCCAGCTGCCCCATTTGAAGTAAATCTTTTGAAAGGAAACCGAGATATCATTCTAAATTGTGTTTTTTTAACCAAGCCTTAGCTACCCCTTTTAAGTATTTTTCTACTCCTGAACCGTTATTCGTCTTTTCAATGGTTCTGAACAATAATATAAGAACATTGATAATATGATTGCAGAAAAAATTATATACTCTATGCCTCATAACAGCACATGTGTCGTTATTTCACTAAAACGATAGCCTAGCCATAGACCTAGAACTTTTTTTTCTATAGATTTACTATCATCATCATCATCATCATTTCAGCCGCATAACGTCCACTATAGATTTACTATACTGGCAACATATTTTTTTTTAACATAGTCACTAAGTTTTTTTAAGACGTCAATTTAAAAAAAGCCAAAGCTTCCATCGTAACCTGCGCCACTCGCATTTTTTGACCGTTCTTATACAACTGTTGCCTAAAATACTATTTTAAACTACTGTTTATAGTTTAAAGTGAAAACGTGAAGTTTTTTTACGCACTATTGCGAAAAACGGCCACTTTTGGCTAATGTGCGTAGAAAAGCTTCACGTTCTCACTTTACAGAAGGTAGTCCGTAAAAAACTTTGAAGGGTTATCTAGAGTTCACAAATTTGAATGATATCTCCGTTTCCTTTAAATGATTTTCTTAAAGGGGGGCAGCACTGAGCCCCCTTAATTAAGGCACTGTGGAGTTGGGCTATCAACGGTATAGACATTATACGTTGGCGTCGTTTATCACGAGTGGATATTTTGCGTTATAGTCGATATCCCACTAACCCTAAAATCCAGGTAGTCCTAGGAGAGTCTTTAGATAAATGTTGGTTTTAAAAATATATTTTTAATTACTTGTTTATAATGAACTTGTTGCAGGGTTATCCGTGAACAAGGACCAGTATTTGCGCAGCGGCAACGTAATGCCGACCATCGTCGGGCAACTTCGATCGGACAATTATTCCATAACTAGCATGTCCGTTGACCCGGGCGTAAACAAAACTACTAACAAAACCAAAGCTGATAAATTCGACTTTCATTTCATGTTATACGACAAACATTGGGTTATGGGTAAGATTTTTTACTTACCTTAAAACATTGCAGGATATTCGGCCAATCAAAATAGAAATAACAATTAAATTACGTGCCAATATACCAAAAAGAGATTACATTGATGATTAAACATTTAAAAAGTATTAAAAATAATTATTAAACAAAAATAATTTCTGTATTATGTATATATACATCACTACGCATTTATGGGAGAAGATAAGAAGAAAAAAAAATATATTATCTTCGCCGTGTGTGGTGTTCCGTTGAATTACATGGTAAGAGAAATTTGTCCTTAAATCCAAGATTCAAATATAATATCTTATCCAAATTAAAACATGTGATGGAAAAACTCGCCACGAGTAGGATTCAAACCCACGCCCCTCACGTTTACGCCTTAATTGCATTACCAATTGTGCTATCATACCTTCGAATCAACCTCAGACAAATTGACGACCTCCATGGCGTAATGGTCAACACGCTAGACCGCCAACCCGGAGGTCCTGGGTTCGATCCCCAGCCAGGGCAAGTTGGAAAATGGCCTTTTTCAATTTTTCCTGGGTCTTGGATGTTTATCTATATGTGTATTTATTATAAAATATAGTATCGTTGAGTTAGTATCCTATAACACAAGTCTCGAACTTACCTTAGGGCTAGCTCAATCAGTGTAATTTGTCCCTATATATTTATTTATTTATTTATTTAATTATAGAAGTTACCATGTCGTTGGTTTGAATCCCATTTCCATGTTCTAAGAGGATTGTGCAGTGCCTAAACGCATCGCGAGTAGGTATTTTGCTACATTTACTATCCGTGCTTCGGAGGGCATGTTAAGCCGTCTGTCCCGGTCACCTTTGACATTGGTCGTTACCTAAAACCATGTCAGAGGCCTTTAAGGCGGTTTAAAAACTCTGGCACTAGTGTTAGTCACTGACACATACGATAAGAAGAAGAACTAAGATTTGCAAAAATTATATCTGTTTCATTCCGCTCTGCCTCCCGACCCGTATTGTGCCGTAGAGAGAATTGCAAGTCCTAGAGGTGATTGTCTATTTTTCTTTCTGAAATATTGTTTCGGGCGATAACATTTCCAGGAGCAAATTTATTGTTATTTGATTTGGTACAACTTTGTCTTTCTTTTTTTAGTAATATGGATATTGAGATGCAAAAAACTTTTGTCGTTAGCAATATTTCTTTAAAATAAAAAGGTACGGCCCTACATATCTAATATACAGGTGGGCAACTAGGAGGTATACAATTTTTTTTGCCGCCATTTTGTTTTGGCGGCAAATATGACATTTGTTCTACGAAAAATATTTTTCATAGGTACAGCAAATTATTTATGGAGCGTTTTACAACTGAACAACGTGTTTTAATTATAAACTTCTACTCCGTGACGACCTCCGTGGCGTAGTGGTCACCATGCCAGTCCGCCACCCAGAGGTCCCGGGTTCGATTCCCGGTCAGGGCAAGTTAAAAAATGGCCTTTTTCAAATTGTCCTGGGTCTTGGATGTTTATCTATATATGTATTTGTTATAAAATATAGTATCGTTGAGTTCGTATCCCATAACACAAGTCTCGGACTTACTTTGGGGCTAGCTCAATCTGTGTAATTTGTCCCTATATAGTTATTTATTTACTCAGCCCAACGATGTATTGCAAAAACTCTAAGAGATTTGAGGCAAATGTACATCAAAAATCATTATGAGTGACGAAGCTCAATACGACCTCAGGGATTGCCAATAAACAAAATTCTCGATATTGGGGCAAAGAACCTACGTTGATCCACAAACGACCACTCGACAACCACGTCGAGTAACCGTTTGGCGTGGAATTTGTTCAGGAGGAGTGATTGGTCAATATTTTTTTGACGAAGCTATGGGTGCTAGTGTTACAGTGAATGAAGATCGGTACCGTGAGATTATAAACATTATTTCTTACATCGAGTGAATCAGTTGGGCTTAGGAAACATGTGGTTTCAACAGGACGGGCCCACATGTCATATGGCACGTACCACAACGGAAACATTGAAAATAACGTTTCCAGGTCGATTAATTTCGAAAGCGATGACATTGATTGGCCCCCTAAGATCCCCGGATTTAACAGCTTCTGACGTTTTTCTGTGGGGCTATCTAAAGCGACGTGTCGACGTGTCTATGCTGACAGGCCAATGAACCTTCAACAATTAAAAGAAAATTTATAATATCCGAGACACAGTACTGAAATAACGCCAGAAATGTGTGAAAATGTGATGAAAAACGCAATGAAAAGGATACACATCTGCCATGCTGCAAGAGATGAACATTTGTCTGACATTATTGTCCATAATAAATTGCTGGCCCTAAATACTATATTTAAAAATAAACTCACATTTTTCTATTTCATAGCCCACCCTGTATCAACAACATATAAAAAAATATCGAAACGTTCTCGCTTTTTGTAAAGAAATTTACAGCTTCACAATCCTCTTAATTTAGATAATTGCGAGCATTGTAATGCTATTAAAATCAATGATAATATCTTATTGTTTCCGTCAGAGTAGAATAGGACCACTCCCAACTTTTATTTAATAAATTTATTGCACTAAATATTAATATTATATTTCAAAAGATATGAATGCTAAGCATTGTCTAGCAGTTTACCTTTGAGACTTAGGAAATAACAACAACTAAACAAAAACTATTTACAAAATACCTGCCTAACGTGGAGAGTTTTGGGTGGGCCGAATCCTCTGGCTGTTAAGGCCGAGAATGGCTCTGGCAGTACAGAGAGAGACGTGGTCGCAGTACGAACAATAAAAAGACCTAATGATAGTGATGATGATCTTACTTGTCTGAGATTGTCGACCTCCGTGGCGTAGTGGTCACCATGCTAGTCCGCCACCGAGAGGTCCCGGTTCGATCCCCGGTCAGGGCATGTCGGAAAATAGCCTTTTTCAAATTGTCCTGGGTCTTGGATATTTATCTATATATGTATTTGTTATAAAATATATTATAATTGAGTTAGGATCCCATTACACAAATCTCGAACTTATTTTGGTGCTAGCTCAATCAGTGTAATTTGTCCTTATATATTTATTTATTATTATTTACCCTTTAATCTTTGATCCAGATCACATCCAATATACATCACTGGTTGAGGATCCAGCTAATAAAACGACAACAGAACAAAAATCCAAACTCTATATGTCGGGAGTCTCTGCGTCCTACGACAACTCTTACTATTGCGACGAGCCTCTGATCATCCACAGACCAAATGGAACACCCGCGTTGATAATACCAGCATATCAGGTAAGCAGTTTTACTAAAAGTTACAGATACATAATAAGATGGCCGGCTGTGCAATTTTTACTATGGAACCATTTTTACCTTTATATCTATCTTTAAAATGCATAGTACGTGTTATCTAATTTTATACATTACACCAGATTTAACGACACACAGCAATCGAAGTTTAAATTTCTGGATGTTTTCCCATACCGGTCAACTGTCAATGTCATCATCATCATCATATCAGCCACAGGAAGTCCACTGCTGGACATAGGCTTCCCTCAAGGATTTCCAAAACAACCGATCGGAAGCGGCCTGCATCCAGCGCTTTCCTGCAACATTGCGTAGGTCATCTGACCATCTAGCAGGTGGGTGTCCTACACTGCGCTTGCCGGTACGTGGCCGCCATTCGAGAACCTTTCTGCCTCATCGGCCATCGGATCGTCGCGCTATATGCCACTTTAATGAGCTAATCCGCTTGAAAAAAAAACTGTCAATGTCTCCTTTTTAAATTACCATCGATAAGTTGGTTGTTGTCATGTTGTTGTCAAGTTGTTGTGTTGGTAGATGACAGTGACAGTGGCAATACAGTACAGTACTGAAAGTGGAAATTGCCAAATATACTCGAAAGAATCTTCATCGTGACTTCACTTCCCCAAATAATCTTGACCTTGCTTGAAAATTATTAAATTTAGTGAACGGGTTACTCACGTATAGAGTCAGCTACTGCCGACATGTTTCGACTTCACCCTTGCATTCATCCTTCATCATTGCTTTTAAGGCCATTTTTAGGGTTCCGCCGTACCCAAAGGGTAAAAACGGGACCCTATTACTAAGACTTCGCTGTCTGTCCGTCTGTCCGTCTGTCCGTCTGTCCTTCTGTCCGTCTGTCAGTCTGTCCGTATGTCTGTCACCAGACTGTATCTCAAAAACCAAGATAGCTAGACAGTTGAAATTTTCACAAATTATGTATTTCTGTTGCCGCTATAACAACAAATACTAAAAACAAAATAAAATAAATATTTAAACGCGATTTTTTAAAGATAATGGTACGGAACCCTTAGTGCGCGAATCCGATTCGCACTTGGCCGGTTATTTGTAAATATCTAATTAAGAGTTTATTTTAAAATCTGATTAGAGAAACCTTACCTAGAAGCTATTCCACGAAATGATTCGCGAATTAGATTTTTTTTCATTAATTAACAAGCCCATTGGCACTGCATGGTACAATGTTAGACTTAGGTACTTTGGGACTGACACAATCGTGCGATTTGTCCTTAATTATTTATTTTTATTACAGTTACAGCCATTTGTCGCACAAATAAACTCAACAAATATAACTAAAGTGACTGGGAAAGAAAACAAATCAGAAGCGGGCGATAAAGGTAAACGATGTGTTTTTCAAAGGATGACCAACATTATAGCGATATTAGCCTCATGCGCAACTTGAGCGCCGAGTTCTGACGCGGGCTAAATTAAACCGTATCGCTAACGTCATTGAGTAGATATTTCTTTAAATTCCTTTGCTTTATGGTTAAATTTAGCTCGCTTTAGAACTCGCCTCTTCGTTTAGATACCTAGAAGTGCATCGCAAGCCAATTTCATTCTTATAACTCTAAACATACGATTCATGTCGCTGGAATTCCCACTCCGAAGTGGTCGCCGCGCGATAGTAATAATGTAGGTATATTTTCGATACCTAAACGGGGAGTGACACAGGCCTGCCCAGGCGTCAGATTTTAATATTTAAAGGTACATAGGCTAAAAATACAAAAAAAGCAATTTTATGAAAATTACTTGTTTTTTTAATGATCGATCAGAATTTCACGGTCAGTCTCGAAATGGCAGTGTTTCTATTCTTAGCCTAACTACGATACATTATACTACGATAAAAAAGCATATAGTTTTTAGTGACTAATATTACAGAATAAATACTTAGTACTAATAGTTAACACGCCTTCGACATAATATAGCTGAGGCCGTGTGGTTTCCTGCAGAGTAGAATAGGGCCAGTCCCAGTCCTCCCGTAGATGTCGTTGGAGGCGACTTGGGAAATACAAGCTAAACAAAGCTTATCCTATATACAAGCTTAATCATCAATGAGATTTATCCAACCCGTCTGGCCAGCGAGGAGAGCGTAGGCCAAAGTCCTCTGGCTGCTCTAGCCAAGGATGGCTCTGGTAGTACAGAGAGTGTCGTGCTCGTGCAGTGAACAAAAGTACCTGATGATAATGATCAGCTGACGCACACATCATACATATTTTAGAAAACCGGATTAACTGCAATAATTATTTTTTTTAGTATTCAAACCACCGAAGTACTGCACTCCGTACTTCAACATACCGATTTTATCCGGCCTGATGGTGTCCACATTGCTTCTCAGCGCCCTAACGCTTGGATTCAACACCCTCTACAACTGTGGGACCAACGATCGTTTTGAGGACCCTTACGGGAAACCTCTCATCATCCCGGATTATGACTAGCTTCATGAGATTTAAGGTCAAACAAAATATACTGAAACTATTTTAGGGGGGAATTCAGTCCTTGATAGTGAACAACTTTCTCCAAGAAACGTATGTCGAAATATGAATAATCATTTTTGACTTTCCATACGTACTCGAATCAGCTGAACGGTCAACTTTTGACCGATCAGCTGATCCGATTGAGGTCAAAAATTATTTCTCATATAACGATACATGTTCCTTGGGAAAAGTTGTTCAGAATAATGGACAGAAACTATTTTAGGGGTAAAATAGTTTATTTTGTTAGACCTTATATATTGGTCCTGATAGTTCCGTACACCGGTCACAAATAGGAGCCCTTAGCAGATGGACCCAGTCTGTTTTTTGGCAAAATTGCTCCAAATCTGCTAGCTAGGCCAAATAAATTGAAATTTTATTCACATCTAGCTGTGATCAGTAAATCATAAAAAAATCACACAAGAATCTGTAAGTGACAGGCCAAATGAAAGGGCTTATACGAAGATAATTTAAAAGTTATTTGATAAAATAGACTAATATTAGATATCAATATCTCAACTTCTAATTTATCTCCAAAAACACATGACTCTGAAAAGTAAATTTTTCATATAATTAGATTGCAAAAAAACCTATGAGTAATGGCGGGCATAATTGAGTTTTTATCATACTACGTATAACGTATGCACTAAAAATGTAATAATGAATAACTGTTTGTTTTTTTTTTTTAATTATTTGTAGAAGTTTGGGAGATAATGGACCCATGATATATTTTCGCTTACTTTCTGAAATTATTTCTAAATCTTGAAATAATGTTTTTTTATTTTTAATTCCTTAATAATCCCCGTTATATATTCGTCACTGTACATGTGTACTAAATTTCAACTCTTATCGGTCTAGCACAGTAGCTTTGGAGCAAATTTTCTGTGAAAGCCGGACAGACAGACGGACACGTGTACCGTTATTTTATGCGAACTTTAGTACTTTGAGGTGCAGAAACTTTTTTTCATAAGGTTTAGTAGATGTAAGTATATAATAAAATCGCAATGTTTATTTAGTATCCCATAATGTAGGTACTAGCCCCACCACAAGTTTAAATTTCCTTGGAGGCTAGCCCGTTTTGTGTTGTTTGTTTTCTTATTTAAACAATGTGTATTTTTTTAAATAGTTATAATATTATTATAATAATACTATCTTTCACCCGCGCCTTCGTCTGCGTGAATTAAGTAAGTAGGTACTTTGTAACAAAGTCTTCTTGTGTATGGCAAAGTTTTTCTTGCCGTTTCACTCCTTTGATGGATATTTTTTGGTATACAACTATGTTATTCCCCGGGTCTCATCCATACCAAATTTAATCTAAATCTGTTCAGAAGTTGAAGCGTGAAGAGGTCAGACAGAAGAGTTACTTTTACATTCATAATATTAGTAATTTAGTAGGTACTTAAGTAAGTTTGTATGTATGGTTTACGGAGGCAGAATAAATAAAGAGAAAAAGGAGAAAACTTACGCGAGCCACATGTAGAAGGCAGAGAGCATGATTCCAACTCGAATGGTTCTGAAACAAATAAAGGTATACACGAGGAGCAGTGACGGTCACCGATGGTGGGCGACGATCGCGCGATAGTTCCGCGACGGTCGTAGTACTAGTACATCGTGACGCTGGTCGCGTGGTTTCCAACCACGGTCGCTAACTGTCGCTCGTGTGTAAGAGCCCTAATCTCTTAGACTAAATACAAACGTGCCGTGCGACATCTGTAATCCCAAGGAGGGTTGACGTCAGACAGCCAGTCGGTCATATAACAACAGCCATTATCGTTTCAATGCTTCAGGTTTTTCTTACCGCACTGTCTTCGGCATCCTTGGGTGATATCGCCTCGCCATATCTTTGATCCAGTCTGCGCACCCCAGACTCCGGATCAGCACAGCTGAGGGCGCCGCCAGATTCTGGCTGACGAAAGGAAAGGACATATTGTCCTTTCCTTTCCGGGGTATTCCCCGGGATAGCTCAACTAATTAAGTTACTACTCAAAACACTCTTGATTCGGCCCATTAGGCACCAGCAGGGTCTTTGTCGAATATTGCTCCGAAAACAGCAATGAGCTGGTAAATAAACAAGTAAGGGAAGTAGTCCTTCTCCGCCACAGGCCCCTTTGTCCTCTCTATAATAGATTAGCTGTAACCCGTGACTTCGTCCGCGTAGAAGTCAAAAATGGTTCTAATAGGATTTTTGATTGCTGACCCCGTGGTTTCAGACTAACATATCAACGCAGGGCCTAAACTATAAGGGTAAGAAATTTGAAATTTTGCACAGGGGTTCCTTTTATAACGTAGGGGAGCACTAAGAAAGAATTTTTAGAAATTCATCCCCTAAGGGGATAAAACGGAGGTGCAAAGTTAGTATGAAGCTTGCCGTTTTTGAAGTTATTCGAATGAAATTCAGCATGAAAGTTTTATACTGAAAGGCATGAAACATGAGTAAAATATTTTTTCAAAATACATCCCTTAGGGACCGCTCGGATCGGTCAACTTGTATGGGAGGCCATTTTATATTTCGATAATGTTCCTAAGGGAAATTTGTTCAGTATCATGGTCTGAATTCAAAGTTTCAGTATATTTTGTTAGACCTTATATATTTGAAGCCGGGGGCCGGGGAGGTAAAGAATAAACTGGCACGATGACGATCCCAGTTTTAGCATTATTTCTTACTTTATTAACTTTGTGTGTAGTATGTATAAAATACACTTATTTCTGTAACTTAAATAAGTATACCCGTAGTGTGATAAGTAGGTATACGTAAAATAATACCTTAGTTTAAAAACTAAATTACTTAACTGTACTTTAAGTGAGCATATTAGTTAATTTAAGAATACTATGACCTTATGTTAATGTTTACTATTAGTTGATTTAGATAACAATAAAATGAAAGTACTCACCTTAGCTGTGTTTGTCTTGACTTTTATTTAATGACCGACCGAAAGATTGGTCTTGGTACCAAAAAATCTACTTTCAGCCTTTCTTAAGTGTGTATAACAGGCAGTGCCTAAGCTCCGCGACTTATTTATTTCTGCGTGAAAAACACGACGTAAATCGGCTAAGTAATTTTGTCGAAGTTTGTTCGGGAAACTTCGGTCGGCATAGTCTGTTATTGTGACACTCTATAGGTGAAAAATTAAAAAAAGCTTCTGCCTCACTGAAATTCAGTCAGATCGTAAATTATTCTATGCTTACAAAATTTCACGAGAATTGGTTGAGAAATGAAACCTGCAAAGGAAAGAACACAGACTGACAGACGGACAAAAGTATTATTGGCTAATCTCGAAATGAGACATTTCAATCGCCTCGCTCACTTGGTCAATAAAGTAAGTTATTTCGCATATGTATGCCTTTAATTATTATTATCGACCTGAGATCGTTTGTAGGGTTCCGTACCCAAAGGGTAAAAACGGGAACTTATTACTAAACCTTCGCTGTCTGTCCATCTGTCCGTCTGTCGGTCTGTCTGTCACCAGGCTTTTTCTCAAGGACCGCGATAGACAGTTGAAATTTTCACAAATTATGTATTTCTGTTGCCGCTATAACAACAAATACTAAAAACAAAATAAAATAAATATTTAAGGGGGGCTCCGATACAACAAACGCGATTTTTTATAGGTACGGAACCCTTAGTGCGCGAATCTGATTCGCACTTGGCCGATTATTATTAGTTCTCCAAAGACCAAAATAGTATTGTATGCAACAGTTAAAGGAATAAAAGAAAAATACGGAGGGTCAAAACTTGCGAAGATTAAACAAATTTAAAGATTAAAAGGCAGTAATCTTAAACTCGATGGAGTTGCGTCGTTTTATAACTGAGTTCCATCGATCACCTTCCGTCTCCGTTATCAGACCCTAGACATCGTCTATTATAAGGTGCTTGTCAAGACAAATCAAATAAGTCCTACTCAATGAGGTAATGTTGTTTTATAACTGAGTTCCGTCGAATATCTCCCGGCTCCATCATCAGAAAAGCTCATTGACTTCATAATATTGTATTGTAAATTGTCATCCGAGTTCGGTTCATATAGTCTAGCCGACTTACACAAGTACCTATACAAAATTTCAGCTAAATCAGTTAAGAATAACTGGTTAAAAATATAATTGCAGTATTTGACCTAAATTAACATTCATAAGTATAACCAATGGCCGATGGGGCAAAAAGGTTCTCGAATGGCGACCACGTACAGGCAAGCGAAGCGTAGGGCATCCACCCACAAGGAGGTCTGACGACCTAACCAAGGTCGCTGGGAGACGCTGGATGCAAGCCGCTCTAGATCGGTCATTTTGGAAATCTTTGGGAGAGGCCTATGCCAGCAGTGGACGTTATGCGGCTGAAATGAGACATTCATACATACATACATACAAGATACATTGCAAGTTAAATAAAAGCTTGTAACAAAAGCTAAAACTAGTAAAAATTAAAACTAAAATTTTAATCTAAATAATAAAGTATGACTTTATCATCTGGACTACAGGTCCGAACTAAGCTACGAAGGGTCCGATTAAGTTGTCCGATTACGCCACCTACCGCGCTAACGGAGAACGGTTGACATTTTGTGACACATTACATATTAATTTATTATTTTGCGATAGCAGCTCCTAACCAGTGTTAAATGAGAGTTGTTCGAGCGATAAAACCGATAATGTAACAAATGTGAAAACAAATTGCGGCTTGGAACTTTTTCGTTGATATATTGTTGCCCCTATGTTATAAATTATTCGTTTATGTTCGTTGCGATTTAAAATTTTCATTTATTTTATATGTTTACAACATATAAAATAAATGAAAATTTATTTTATATGTTTACAACATATAAAATAAACGAAAATTTTAGCTAGCTATGACAAAGAAGCCTGATATTATCGATATATACTAACATACTTTATCAGCCAGCTGTGTCGGGCCACGCGCATTGTAGGGTCACGCGAAAGAATTTGTTTGAAATTTTCCTTTTCCGAGTACATTTTATAAGTTTGTCGCCTATAACTATTTAATTAGTACACCCTACGTTTATAGTAGTAGATAGTTATTAGTTAAACTTTAGACCTAGTTTTCCTATACACTTTGTTATATATAGGTACTACTGCCGTAAATTTTTCACGTATCCATAGACAATCGTTTAGCATATAGAAAGGGGGGGGGACTTAACCAAAAATTTGCTTTATAAACCAAATATTTCTGTACCGGGTCCCTAAATCGAAAAATGGTGTTCACAAACTTGCCATATTTTTAAAAGACCTGTTTAACGATATCCCTCACGATGGGTTAATTGACAAAAAGACTCCTACTTTACAAGTTTAGAAAGTTTCCATAAAAAATCCAAACTTTTATTTTACGTCTTTTTGCGCATGACTTATTTACTTAACTTTTATATAATTATGCCAAATTACAGCTTTTAGTACTTAGTTGTAGAACCGCGGACGGACAGACAGATTCACATGGCAAAACTATAAGAGTACCTTGTTACTACGGAACCCAAAAATACACATGGTGAAAACGCTTTTCCAAAATGTAATTTGATCTTAATGATTTTATCTTATACCTTTAAACGAGCAATTCTTGTATATATATATGTATATATTTATATTTATTTATAAATTTCTGTGATTTCGAAAACGGCTCTAACGATTTCGCTGAAAATTTGTATATGGGGGTTTTCGGGGGTAAACAATCGATCTAGATTAGTTTTATGTTTGGGAAAACGCGTGTTTTCGAGTTTTCATGCGTTTTTCTTTCCACGCGGAATATGGTCGCTAATTTCGTGCGCCGCGACCGCCTTGATTTAGCTCAGTGGTTAAGGATAGCGACCGCTAGAAAGAGTGTTACGGGTTCGAATCCCACTCGGTGACTTACTTTTGTTTTTTTTTATGTTTAAGTTTATATATTTTTTTTGCATTGTTTTTAGACAAGTTTAAAAAAAAATAGTTAATGTTTGAGATGTAACCGAGCAAAGCTCGGTCGCCCAGGTACTAGTATGTTATTTAGTATCCCATAACACAAGTTAAGCTTACTTTGTTATACCTATAATAATCTGTAGCTTATGTGGCTATCAAACACTACTTGTATATTCTAAATCCTCTAGGGTTAAAATTCTTTGATTCTAAATCTGAGATAAGAGATACTAAATCTTAAAATTAAACCTCAGTCCCTTAGCACGTCCAACCAATTTCCCCAATAAAAAAGACGTAATATAAAAAACCTACAAACCATGAGCATAATAATAGAGGTGACGACTGGGTCCGAAAAGTATGATTGTTATTAGTCCGTCTTTTAGAATATCCAAAAATAATGGAACCGTATTTTTCAGTTTACCAAAAAAGTAAAAATTTACTTAGGGGCTTGCGACATCACACTTAAGGCCATACCCAAATTTTCCGGGGTCCAGTGGCGCCGCCATTTAAAATAAATCATTTAAAAGGAAACGGAGATATCATTTAAAATTGTGTCTTGGTCAAGTTCTAGATACCCATTCAAAGTATTTTTTAAACTACTTTTTGTAGTTTTAAGTGAGAACGTGAAGCTTTTCTACGCACATTTGCGAAAAACGGCCACTTTTAGCTAATGTGCGTAGAAAAGCTTCACGTTCGCACTTTAAATTATAAACAGTAGTTCATAAAATAGTTTTAAGGGTTATCTAGGGCTTGACCAAGACACAATTTTGAATAATATCTCCGTTTCCTTTTAAATGATTTATTTCAAATGGCGGCGCCACTGGACCCCGGAAAATTTGGGTATGGCCTTAAGTAAAAATCGTACCCAGCCGTGACGTCATGCGAAATTTATACGCGCTGTATCTTTGTCATTTTTCGTTTCTCAGAGAAAAGAAAAAATAGTGTACTATATTTTTTTATAATCTAACCGATGGACCAAAAATATTTCATTCGTCATGCCCCGTGCCTTAAAACGCCTTAGCCATAAAACCCGCTGAAAGGTTTGTGGTCAGGGCATAGACGAGAAGAGTGCTCCAATTTTACTTTGTGGATTGTCTATGGCATAGCTGCGCGGCTTGTGGTTCCGTAACGATTTTGCGCGATTCTATTTAGTGAATTAATGAGGGTTAACACTAATAACGATTTATTTTAGCTGTCCAGCTCACAAGGGAGTGTGATTAATTGTTAACAGCCTTTTCTATTTGAACAGCGATAAATTACTGCAAATTAAGAGTTCTTTGAGTTTGTTTTTAACCGCCGAAAAAAAGACGGGTAGACCCTTTTTGATGCGGTTTATAAACTTATAACACCCCTCCTTTTACTTATAAGTAGGTGTTGGTAACCGGAGACCTAATGGCTGACCCCGGGGGAACGCCGACACAGGATTGAAAGGAATTTATCAACAGGCTACTTTTTCCTTAGTGAGGTGACACCGACGCTGCGAGAGACGGGAGTAAAAAGTATCTTTTTCGAGGGGTTTTTGAAACGAGAAAAAAATCTAATGCATATTCTCTGTATACTTACAATTTAGTAAGCTGCCGCAGGTTTGAGGATTTCATTGCGATAAAAAGTATCCTATTAGTTAAACTAAGGCAATTATATTATCTGTAAACCACGTAACATGCTACTCACATTAACAACGCATGGGAAAACAAGAACGATGCAGTCTGTTCTTTTTGCTATCTCTCAAAAGCATTTGACTGCGTAGATTTTGTTCAAATTCCGTCAGTACGGTTTTGACGCTAAATCAAGAAATCTCATTCAATCATATTTAATGGACAGGGTTCAAACTGTTGATATAAATGGCATTAGGTCAAAGAGATCTCTTGTTAAAATGGATGGATCTCAAGGTTCTATCCTGGGACCGTTCCTGCGAATTAGATACATACATATTTTCATGCCTGTTTCTCATGGGGGTAGGCCGAGACTATGGTACAATCTTGTAAACTAGTGACTGTTGGGTAAACTTGTAAAACTGATTTAGCCAATATTGTTTATTAAATTCGAACATGAGCCAATCTGTCAAGGGCCTACCCATATCTGGATGGAGTTCCCGAGTTCACTCACTTTATCAATGAAGATAAGTAAAAATGTCATTATTGATGGGACCTGAAAGTGTAAAGACCTTTAGGTATTTTAGTTCATCTTTGATATCTATAAATTTATATTTTTTTAATTCGGGCACAAAGTTGTCAGATCTTATTCCTGTACCTGTATGGAAGGTCATTGCCTTTACCATAAACTCAAAAGACACTAAAAGGAGGAAATTCTTTAGAGGTAGACAAAGCAAAATCTCACCTCAAAAGGTACTTACGGTTTGATGGGGCTTCCGGTATTTCAAAACAAATGAAAATCAATATTTTCTACATTCCCGTCATCCCTATGCATGCACTGACCTAACGTCCCTGGATATCTAAGACGGATTTAAGCTTTTGAGAAAAATAGTTTACAAAAATCTCAAATAACGTGAAAGTTGGTTATATAATGCCAGCGTATCTCTGTTAGTTTTCTTTTCGTGTGGAAGTGTTAGCCACTTACACATGAAAAAAAACAAAAACAAACAAATATATTCAGTCCAGTCTTATTGCGTCAAAACGACAATCTTCAAACTCCGCTCGATTTGCTCCATTTTGTCACTTTTATACCTGAAAACAAATAATCTAGCAGTAAGGGCTAACTTCAGCGCATATTTGTACTTGACTAGTCCATTCTTGTAGTATAGATTGAGTAGATGCTTTGCCAACATTTCAAAGGCCGTAGGTAGATCGTTTCTGGAGTGCCATTTTTAAAGTCGCTAAACGAATGGTTTTTCCGCATAAAAACCCATTCGATTTGTGACTCCGAGTTTCAAACTGTTCGATTTGCTCCATTTTGTTACTTTTATATTTGGCCAGCCGTCTGCGCCGGACGTAGCTGTCGGTGTTATATTTTGCCACTTTTATATTTTGCCAGCCATCTGAGCCGAACGTGACTAGAGTTAGGAAAGAGAATATTATAAAGGTAATATTTATAAACGGATAAAAATCCAGCCTTATCGACGTCAAAACCCTACCAAAATTCTGACGGCCGTAGGCTCACTTTTCCTCGATTTGCTCCATTTTGTTACTTTAATATTTGGCCAGCCGTCTGCGCCGGACGGACTAGAGTTAGGAGAGAGAGGGAATATTTTTTGATTAAATTCATTGTTTCGCGAGCCGGTGCGGTGTACGGGCCTGTAGTCACATTCACCCTGGTGAAGACCTCCGGGTGAGGTCGAAACATGTCGGCAGTAGCTGACTCTATACGTGAGTAACCCGTTCACTAAATAGAGGGAATATTTACAAAAGTATCTAGTCCAGTCTTATTGACGTCAAAATTCCACCAAAATTCTGACGGCCGTAGGTTCGCTTCCGTTCAATTTGCTCCATTTTGTCACTTTTATATTTGGCCAGCCGTTTGCGCCGGACGTGACCGGAGTTTTAGTATGACAAAGGAAATATTCATACGTCTGCAATAAACACGTTACTTGCTTCATTACTCCTTTATCCTACAAGGACAACTATTTCACTCTTGTATTTTTTCTATTTAATTCTTAATGCTTTTAAAGCAAGAATTTTCGATAGTATTCTGATTATATCTGATAAAATGTTTGAAAAATAATTTTAAATATTTACTAACCTGTTGTATTACATAGATAACATTCATCAACCTGTCATCGCGTCGTATTTCACATCAGTAGCTTGCTACATAATATATTGTGCACATCACGCCATGAATTGAAATGCATTATTGTAAAAGTTGTAAAATCTATGGCATTAGCCTCACAAAAACTTGCTTCAGTTTCTAATTCTTAACTTCTTTCGATCATCATCATCATTTCAACCTCATTACCTCTACTGCTGGACATAGGCCTCTCTTAAGGCATCCAGCGCTTTCCAGTGACCTTGATCAGGTCGTCAGAACACCTTGCAGGTGAGAGACTTCGCTAGCCAGTACGTGGTCGCCATTTAAGAACCTTTTTGCCCCATCGGCCATCGGTTTGTCGCGCTATGTGTCCCGCCCACTGCCATTTCAACGAGCTAATCCGCTGGGCTATGTCACTGACTTTTGTTCTCCTACGAATTTCCTCATTTCTGATTCGTTCATAGAGAAACACCGAGCATAGCCCTCTAACTAAGTCTTTCTAATATATGTTATTTAGTTTCAATTTAAATTTTAATAAGTTTGTTTAGTTTAAATTTAAGTTAAATTTCTTTTTTTCCAATAAATAACCCAAAATATATAATAATTCAAAATAGTTCTGAATTTCGACAGAGCTTCGAATTATGAGTCTTCCTCTACTTAAGTCTTCCATCGAATCTGCCATGACAACGATATCGTCGGCAAATCGAAGGTGAGAGTGATATACTCGCCTTTTTTGTAGAGGCCAAATCCTTCCCATTCCAGAAGCTTGAGACTCTTCCTGTGCAACGATGAACAGAGATATAACTATTTTGATCCGGACAGCCTATATGTACACATACGTATGTATGTAGGTCTGTATATACACGGGCGCATCAAGTATGTACATACATTACGAATGCATTATTCAGGATAACGTTACGCCAATCAGACGCTAACATCCGGATGTAACAACCACAGGTACTGACAAATTGTCTATCGAGTATTCAGGAGCTTCGATTATTTCATTGATTATTTTCTGAAGCACAAACATTAGTCAAAATAAAAGATATAAATAGTGGATAAAAATAGTGGTTCTGTAAGCTGTAGACTTCACGAATCCCCCCCACCCCTTGAAGTTTGTCGGATAAAAAAGTTGTTTATCCGACAATCTTCAACGATCAGCTTCAACGGTTGTTAATTTTTTAAGTTTTCAACTGAAAAATTTCAAAAAACTGAATAGTTCGTTTTTTTATATAGTTTTCGAACCTGCTCAAAAAATTTAATAAGAATCGGTTTAAAAATGCGACCTCTGTTCGAGAACAGCCGGACAGCCGGACAAAAGCATTTCTGGCCTATCTCGAAACTGAGACGCTTCGCTCGCTCGGTCAATAAGGAAAACTTCAAGTATGAGTTAGGTAATTTAGACGACAATATTTAAACATATTTTGGGGCTAATCCAATCTGTATGATTTATTTTTATCCCTTGAATATAAACAGCCAAATCTGCTTATTGGTTCCAAATTTTTCTTCTCCACTTATACTTGGAGAAGAAAAAGTTGTAAAGCACACTTCGGCTTATACGAAACAACACATTTTCGGATGCAACGCGATAAAGAATAAAAGATTTTATATTTTTTAAATTCGCATAAAGTAACTACATTCTTTTCGGTATATTAAACCGAAAACTTCAGTTGGGTGGCCCGGCGCGAGTGCACATTACTACCGTTTTTGCAAGTAAAGCGACACCGGACGTGGTCCACACTCGGATAGGTGATCTTAAGTGGCATAAAAAAATCTCCGTGCTTCGGTAAATAAATAAATAAATTATATACGGACAAATCACATAAATTGAGCTAGTCAAATTAAGTTCGATACTTATGTTATGGGATACTAACTCAACGATACTATATTTTATAACAGTTACACATCCAAGACCCAGGACAATTTGAAAAATGCCATTTTTCCAATTTGCCCTGACCGTGGATCAAACCCAGAACCTCTGAGTGGCGAACTAGCATAGTGACTACGCCATGGAGGTCGTCAAGCCGGTAGGTACGGTAGGAACGTATAAGCCGTTGGTCTCGGCTGACATCTTTTTATGACAGTCGTCAAGCTATGTCAGATGCCTTTATGGATATAATATATACTTACAAGAAAAACAACACAGTAAACTTAATGGAGCGTCTTGAAATAACCCTCATACCCTCGACCAGCATTGATTCCGTAGATTCCACAAGTAGGTCATCAGATATGATTCCGCGATATTAATCATTAAGCACAATGCCCAATGTTGCCAGCTACACGGAAATTCGAACTGACCGGTAACGTAGTGATGTGCCGAGCACGGCGTCACTCAAGTCAGACTCAATTCCTACTATGGATTCACTGACTCGAATACTCTTTTTATTTGACTCAAGTCTGGCCGACTCAAGCGCTGTATTCGAATCTGAATGGACTATAGTCTAACTGGATGCAGGCCACTCTAGATCGGTCATTTTGGAAATCTTTTGGAGAGGAATATGTCCAGCAGTGGACGTTATGCGGCTGAAATGATGATAGTCTAACTGAATCGATTCCAGTACTCAAGTCTGGTTGACACGATTCCAGTACTCGAGTTTAGCTGACACGATTCCAGTACTCGAGTTTGGCTGACACGATTCCAGGACTTGAGTCTAGCTGACTTGATTCCAGTACTCAAGTCTGGTTGACACGATTCCAGTACTCGAGTTTAGCTGACACGATTCCAGTACTCGAGTTTGGCTGACACGATTCCAGGACTTGAGTCTAGCTGACACGATTCCAGGACTTGAGTCTAGCTGACTTGATTCCAGTACTCAAGTCTGGTTGACACGATTCCAGTACTCGAGTTTAGCTGACACGATTCCAGTACTCGAGTTTGGCTGACACGATTCCAGGACTTGAGTCTAGCTGACACGATTCCAGGACTTGAGTCTAGCTGACTTGATTCCAGTACTCAAGTCTGGTTGACACGATTCCAGTACTCGAGTTTAGCTGACACGATTCCAGTACTCGAGTTTGGCTGACACGATTCCAGGACTTGAGTCTAGCTGACACGATTCCAGGACTTGAGTCTAGCTGACTTGATTCCAGTACTCAAGTCTGGCTGACTCAAGTCTAGCTGACTCGATTCCTGTAATCGTTTCCGCTCTGGCTGACTCGATCGATATTAGAAAAGATAATGTATAATCTGATAGGTTCAGGTATAATCTTTCATGCTATTTTATATGCAAAGAAAAACTTTGTGTGTACCAACGGTTTCTCTTTTCGCGCAGATCGTAAATGCCAATCTGGCGTTTGTATGTATGTATGTCTGTTCGACGATAACTTGAGTATCTTTGGTAGATTTTTAGATAAGCCAATTTATAGAATTTTGAAGTTCGGTTATAAATCAGTCAAGGGTTTACCGAGATATAGGCGAGTTCACAATTCGTAGCGAATTAACAGTTAAATTCTGTTATTTTTACTTAACAAACTTAACATTTCCAAGTTTTTCGAAGAGCAGTCAAAAAAGCAATTCTCCCTTAAGTAGTAATATCTTGTAACTCCTCAAAAGTAGCCTATTTAATTCTAGTCACAAACGAACCGGGCCCGGACAAGCCGTCCAATTCATCACGAATATAATTACTTAAAAGTTCACTCCCGCAGCGGTCGTTTCCAATTAGATTGAGAAATTATGCCGCCTCTACAACTAATTAGCTACTTTAGAGCCGTGGGATTAACTGCGAAGAATACAAAGAAGACGAGGAAATGGCTGGAGACAGTTTTGTTTTTATCCTATCGGCAAATAATCATTGACATTGTGTTATGGTTAGTATAGAAACTAAAGAAAAAGGAGAAGGTTATTAACCTCCTCCTTTTTTTGAAGTCGGTTGAAAAGAAACACGTACGCTTATAAAATCATTTATGTATCATAAATTACCATCTCCCCCTTTTTAGGGGATTTTTGTTGTGTATAATTGGGTTCTTTCCCGAGTCAAAAGTAAATTATTTGGTACCATGGAATTGTATGTTGGTACGGTACTTAGTGTTAGGAAATAAAACGACACAAAATAATGTCACTTGTCATTTTAGATTTATTATTACAGAAAAACTAAAATTAAAATTTGCTATTTCAAGAAACTATGACGTTGTAGTGCTAACTACGTCTGGGACAGGTATCAAAAGAAACGTCTGTATAATTAACACCTCTGATTTTTTTGGCACGCGTATTACACACACGGCAGTGTGCGGACGACTGCCTTTACATGCTTAGTACTACAAAAATGCTGCCTAAGCGCTATACATAATCAACCAAACCCCTACATACACCCCCTTCTACAAAAAAATGTTAAAACCGAATACGTAAGTACATTACAAAAATAGAAACAACACATGGGTAGGTATAGACACCTACACTACACCATCTGGTTCGGATTACGTTGTCCACATTGTAGGTTGTTTACACTTGCACTTGCACTTTTAACTAAACCGAGCTCCTTACGCAACGCACGCCTTGTTTTATTGACACACAATTTGTAAAATAATGCTAATAACATTATTCCCATTATGACTCCCATTACGGTGACGGCTATGGTCAAGGAATCCACTCGAAACTCTGTGTGAGTTGTTGAAGCCTGGTTAGCGCCGTTCTGAGCTATCACAATCTCCTCCTCCTTCTTCTCAACTGAATAAGTTTTTCCCATTTTGCCTCAAAGGTGTTCGTCTGCTATGGTTTGACTTCAGAATGTACTTAATTCAGAAAAACTATCTACTTATAACTAATAGCCTATAGCTACTAAAACACGCTATTAAGCAATTTTGTTAGAAAATTACAATACGTGACCTAATGTGCGTACATTACACTAACCTACTTACATACATACTTTCGTGTACTCGTTACTTGCAGGTATCTGCAAACCTCACAGGTTTTTTTATAACTCTACCTCTACTAGAAACTTTTAAGGGTGTGTCTACCTTGTCAAACTGTACCTCTAATTGCGTATGTTGATTTAAGTTGCTGTTCGTAACGATATTTGATTCGTCTAAAATGTACGCGGGTTTAACCCTATCTATCGAAACAGTACTAATTTTATCGTTAATCATAATTTTAAAATTTTTAGAATTTCTCTCCATTACCTTATACGGCCCGCTATACGGTGGTGTTAATGGCTTCCGTACCGCATCTATTCTTAGAAAAACGTGCGAACAGGAACTCAAATCAGCATGTACAAACATATTATTACTATTATCTAACTTTCTCTCCTTAGGTCTAAACTTACTTAAGGTATCTCTTAATCTGATTATGTACGGTTGTGGATTAGTTATCGTGTTGTTACTATCTGCACAAAACTCGCCCGGTAATCGAAGGCAGTAACCTAACGTAAATTCCGCTGCGCTCATGCACTCACGATCGACCTGGCACGCGGCTCTTAAACCTAACATGACAGTAGGCAATTCTACAAACCATGATACGTTATCTTTCAATCTTGCCGTTAACGAGACTTTGAAAGATTTGTTAAATCTCTCAATTTTGCCATTACAAGCAGGATGATACGGGCTAGACCGAGTCTTATTCACCCCAAGTAATCTCATTAAATCTACAAATAATTCGCTTTCAAATTGTCGTCCTTGATCTGTTGTTATCCTGTATGGGCAACCAAAACGACAAATCCAACCTTCGTAGACCGCTTTCGCTACTGTTTCTGCTGTCATATCTGTTATTGGATATACTTCCGGCCAACGCGTACGCCTATCTATCATAGTCACTAGATATCCTTGCTCTGTGACTGGTAAAGGTCCTATAATATCCACATGTAAATGCATAAAACGATCACTTTCCTCGAAAGTAGAAAATTTTGATACTGTGTGGCGTATTATTTTACTTTTTTGACATTTTATACAAGATTTTACCCACTTACTTATATCCTTATTCATCCCGGGCCAAAATACTTTTTTACAAATTAATGCGTGTGACGCTTTAACTCCAGGATGTGATAACCCGTGGAAATTGTCAAAAACAGCTTTTCTAAAACGCGTTGGAATAAAGGGTCTAATGTTTTCTGTAGATGTTTCGCAATAAATCATGTCATTTGAATCACTTAAATTAATACGTTTCAATTGTATGTTACTATCCGCAGCTGTACTCAACAAACTTGCTAACTCAGGATCGTCCGACTGGGCTTGAGCAATTTCTAGGTATTGTATCGAGGTCGGAAATGTTATTGTTTCTATCCGCGATAACGCGTCAGCGACCGCGTTCTCGGCGCCCTGAATATGTTGTATGTCGTTCGTAAACTCACTAATATACAACAATTGACGTTCCCTTCTAGGTAATTCCTTATTCGATCCTAACTTTGTAAACGCGTATGTTAAAGGTTTGTGGTCCGTGTATACTGTAAAATTCCTACCCTCTATCATATCCCTAAAATAAACTATGCTCGAATAAATCGCCAAAAGTTCCTTATCATACGTAGAGTACTTCTTTTGGGATTGCGTGAGCCGCTTTGAAAAGTAACCAAGAGGTTTCCATGTATTATTTTCTTTTTGTTGTAACACCCCTCCTATTGAAAAATCTGACGCATCCGTCATTAAGGAAAACTCGGCATCCGCCGAAGGATACGATAAAGTGGCTGCATTTATTAAATTTTTTTTTACATTGTTCAAATGCACTAATCGCGTCGTCTGTCCATTCAATCTTTCTCTTGTCTTTTTTCTTAGCTCCGTGTAAATACTTATCTAAAATACCTTGATCTTTAGCTGCGTTAGGAATGTAATTTCTATAAAAATTTAGCATCCCTAGAAATCTACGAAGATCCTCGATCGTTTCCGGTCTAGGGTATGTTGTTATTGCTTCTACCTTACCTGGCAAAGGGCTTATACCTAATTCTGTAACCTTGTAACCTAAAAATTCCAGTTCAGCTTGTCCGAAAACACATTTATTTAGATTAATTGTCATCTTAAATTTGCTAAATCTTTCAAACAATAAACGTAAGTGAGCTCTATGTACCGTTTCGTTATCCGATCCTATAATGACGTCATCAAGATACCCAAACACGACTGACTGCCCGTTATTGTTTTGACTGGCTAACTCCTCCGAATCACTGTAACCTAATCGCTCTATACCTGCTAATACTGTGTTATTTATAAACCGTTGAAAAGTCTGGGCTGCGTTACGTAAGCCAAAAGTCAAGCAAGGGAATTCGTAAAGGCCAAAAGGAGTTATGATATTTGTCTTTTCAATGTCATCTGGCCAAATTTTTATGTAATGATAAGCTCTACAAAGATCAATTTTTGAGAAAATCTTTTTATTATGTAACCCAAATGTAAAATCTTGCACTCTAGGTATCGGATAACGATCAGGTTTTGTAATAGCGTTAAGCATTCTATAATCCCCGCAGGGGCGAATCTCTCCGTTTTTCTTAGGAACTACGTGTAGCGGGCTCGCCCACGCACCTTTTGAAGGCCTGCATATACCTAACTCTTGCATTAGTTGAAACTCTTTCTTAACTTTATCATACCTGTGCGGTGGTAGCCTCCTTGCTCTCGCGTGGACTGGCGGGCCCGTTGTCTCGATGTGATGAAAAACGGAGTGTTCTGGGATGTCTTTGAAATTAGGCGTCCGCGTAATCTCCTGAAATGACTCCAATAAATCTGCGTACGGGTGACTACTACTAATACATTTGACGGTCCCGTCTAAATGAATGCTTTTCAATCCACAAACGTACATACCAGTTACCGAGTCTACTAACTTATTGCTATATAAATCTACGGATAGTTTAAAATTCTTCAAAAAATCGGCCCCTATTATTGGTTGTTTTACGTCACACACAATAAACGGCCATTTAAATAACCGTCTCAAACCAAAACTTATATCTAAATAACATATACCGTATGTTCTTATTTCACTATCGTTAGCAGCATATATTTTTAAATCGCAAGACTCTATTGTACGGTTTCTAATACACCTTTTGGGAATTACGGAAATATTAGCTCCCGTGTCAATTAGGAAGGTAAGCTTGGACAAATTATCTCTTACTAACAATCGGTGATTTTCAGTTAACTGCGTACATTCGTCCACCGCATGCGAACATACCGGGTCTAGTTTCCCGCGGTGTCATCCTGACGCCACGCACACGGCTGCTCGCAGCGCCGCGCATTTTTCTTATATCTATAGTGAAAACGACATAGCCATCCTGGATCCTCTGGTGTTCTCCTCTTGCGAGAGTTTGATCTTCCTCTATACGACCGGCTGCTACTCCTGGACCGTTCTCGACCGCGCACCTCCGTCCTCAAAGAAGCCACTTCTACCGCCAACTTCCCCATCTGGGTAATCAGCTCGGTTAGCACGCCCTGTGCCGCTGGTGCCGCGTCTCCCCTGGAAAGTTCGGCAATTTCGTAAGGTGGTCCCGTATTCTCTACAATTTTATCTGCTATGGCCGCCAATTTATCAAGGGACTGTTCTGTGCATACCGCAATAACTGCTCTTACTGAGGACGGCATTCTAGAAAGCCATAAACTTTTTAAGGTTTGTTCGGATACCTGAGTTGTGCGTCCCAAGTCCCTCATCCTTCGCAGCAACTGTGTGGGCTTCTGTGAGCCCAACTCGATCTCCGAGACAAGCTTCTGAAACTGTCGCTCGGCACTCTCTTCATAAACCTGCAGCAAACGCTCCGCATCGCCACTAACATGATTCACATTTTTCCCTAGATCAGGTTTTACGATTTGCTCGTGTAGAGCAGCTTGTAAATTCTATTTTTTTTCTTCCAGACCATCGTGGAAGAAATTTGGGTAGGTACCTCGTTTAAGATATTCATCTAATGGTCTGTAGATTAACTACGCTCGCTACAGTAACAAGCCGGCGGACACGACGTCATATGAGATTGCCTCTCACGGTCACATGCGTACAATCAGCGACAAAGTCTATAGTGAAAAATTCAGTAGTTTCACTAATGGTTAGACGAGCGAGCGGCGGAACGATACAACATCCAGGGGCGTGTATAGAGATTTTTGTTTGGGTAGACTACAATACAACTTACGCGATTTTACATCCTCCAAAATCAGTGGCCATTTGTGAATACTTATTGGTTTTGATAATAAACAATCACTATTCAGTTTGAACAAGCAATCACTTTGTTACACAACATTCAAAAGTAAAACTTTGCACCATTTTAGTAAGTTTTAAATGAAACTTTTATACCTATGCATTTGTAAACAAACACAGTAACTAAACTAGGTACTTAAATATCTATCACCGAACGAAATATAATCCGGCAAAAAAATGTGTAACACATATCAATACAATCTTCGATGAATTACGCGTTTCTAATTTGGAAGCATTAGCACGATAAGAAACCCTATTGGTTAATACTACAATTAGCCAATAGGGTTTGTTGTCGTGACCTTCGTGACATCACAGGAACAAATAAAAATATTGATACATTCTAATTGGCCACAGCCTCGGTCTCAGCTCTAGCTTTATGTGTGCATTTGTTACGTGTGTGGTGTGTCCATGAAGGACGTTCATGCACACAAACACAGGCGCAAAAGCCTATTCATACACATTAGCTACCTATGCATGTGTGTAAATTAAGCCATCTAGATATTTGTCTTCGGCGCGTACCTACTTACGTTTGGTGCGCTGCGCCGCCGCCGCGCCGCTAGCGACACAGCTACTTTGGAGTTGAACGGGCGGAAAGAGCGCGAGCGCGTAATCGTTTTTATATAATAATTTAAAAAATGCGCATATACTAGCGATCGACCGGGTAGACAACGTCTACATGTCTCTATGGAATGCACGGCCTTGACAGCATCGGCCGTGCTGAAGCGTTTCGTCGCTCTCTGGCTCTAGCTAATGGCGGTTTTGGGCGACAGAAAAAAATAACAGACTAGAAAAGTGCTGTTAGACATCTATCAGCACGGAACAGCACTTTTCTGAAATGTTACGCAGTAACATACATTATGATACATATCCTAACGTATGTTACTGCGTAACATTTCTAAAGCTTCCCTTCAAACGACAATAACCTACGCTTAATGTAAATAAACTCAGACTTAACGAATAGAAATGATCTTTAGCATTGACTTAGCGGAGCGTTGTTGCGGCAGCCTGCGAATACGTTAGGGTTGGTCCAATGAATCTGGTCTTTTAAATGAGAATTGTTTGTTAATTCTTTGCATTTTACATCCGTATACCGCATATTATATTCTGGGCGACTTTTTACCTACCAGCAAAATTTTTGGAGCAAGTTCAGTCCAGTATCGCGGACTGAACTTGCTCCACTGTCCGAACTGTTTCTATAAAAACACTTAACGAAAAATGAAAAAAAATATTCCCATACAAATCAGCGCTCGGCCAAACGAATATTGTTTTTTGTAATTGTAAGTGATATGTAGTTAGGTGAACGACTAGTTTATTAGTTGCCGTGTGGTTCTCAGTAGAGTAGAATAGCACCACTCCAAGTCCTCTCGTAGATAACGTAGAAGACACCTTAGAGAATACAAGCTAAACAAAGCTTATAAACAACAATGAGACCTCTCCAACCCGTCTGGTCAGCGGGGAGAGTGTAGGCCAAATCCTCTGACTGCTCTAGCCAAGTATGGCTCTGGTAGTACAGAGAGGGTCGTGCTCCTGCAGTGTCTGCACTGACGATGACGAAAAGACCTGATAATGATGATGACTAGTTTATTAGAAAACCTTGATTTAATTATCTACTTCTGTCGTCGACTGTACTATGTAAAATGTACTGTAAATTGCTTGCTCACCACAAGCTTAGCATAAGAGAGTTGGAAGTGTTGGAACGGCAGTTTACGACGCATCTGCTGAGGGAAGAGAGTGTAAACTACCTCAGAACGACCTTTACAACCTAATTGGAGGAGGTGACTTTTACGGGCAAGCTAGGCATAACTAAGATATATAAAGGCAGGGATTTTTTATAATCTTTTTTACGATCTTAAGTTTTAAATGTAAAATGTGAACCAATATAATTTGCTTGCTTACATATGCTTGCTTTTATGTTAGCTCTTTTTATTGAGACCTATATTCTTTTTTTAACATCGTTTTATCAAAGTTTTCTTATTTCACTTGGACAATTCATATTCATACATTCATACATTTGTATTCATACATACCTGCTTACATATTATCACACCTGGTTCAGTAAAAAAACTAGGTCTATAGTTACAGGGGTATACAAAGACTATGGACCTCCATACGATTTGTCTATAAAGATGTAAGTGAAATATAGGGTTAATAGATACGTCGAGTAAATGTCTCTATGAAATTAGTAAGCAAGTGAATTAGACCAAAAGACCTACCCTTTTAGTATGACACCGGCGACAGCGTTTATCGAGCGCTATCATATAATCACTATCTCGCGATATTAACTTTATCTGAGTTTATCAACATGCTTTGCTACCTGGAGCAAGGTTCTTGTCGGTATAAATGAGACGCACATAATAATTATTTTGCCAGAGATGGTGGTTTGCCATGACTTTCTCCACTTCACACATTAATAAACTTAATACACATTATTGTGCATGTTTCTTAAAGATTTTTTTTCACCGAAAGCAAGCTGTATTCAAGTTAATCAAAAAACGTGTGAAATAAACGCGTGCTACATATGTTATAGCTGAATACGAGTAGTACCGCGGAGATGGAAATGCTAATTCATGAATAACTTACGAGCTGAGTCTCCACATGCTCTCAGCTGTGAGGCGGAGATACTAAAATAGTTCATACAGTAAGATGGCGACCCTTTTCTGTACCCAGCGTACATAGAACATAGAAATAACATGTGTTATACACAATTTCTACAGTTGAGAGGTGAATAGTTTATATCGCACGTCAGGTGGCATTCACCATGGAGATAGAAATGATAATTCATGAATAAATTACGAGCTGAGTCTCCACATACTCTCAGCTGTGAGGCGGAGATACTAAAATAAGATAGCGACTCTTTGCTATACCCAGCAAACAAAGAACACAAAAATAATATGTAGTGTACACGATTTCTACAACCGAGAGATGAAAAGTGTATAGCGCACGTCAGGCGATATTCACCGCGGAGATAATGTTAATTCATGAATAACTTACAAACTGAGTCTCCACATGCTCTCAGCTGTGAGGAAGGGGTACTAAAATAGTGCATACATGAACATTAATATTCACTGGAATCACTTCTTTTCCCTTAAAGGGAGTAGAGGCAGAGTTATAATATTCGACTATGAACTACGCTACTTGACTGCGGGCCTGTCGTGACCGAACGAAGAGCATAGAATTGAAACTGTGACCATATAAACATTTTTAGTATACTGCTAAGCTAGGATTATACCTAATTAAACAAACTAATTACGTACATTTAATACACACTTCTATTTTTATTTAGTACAAATATTTAAAAGGTGATTCAGTCCATCAATTTGAACAACTTTTTCCCATTAATTTATATTGAAATACGAGAAAAATATCACATTTTACAGTAACTAGCTCACGTGGCTACTTTGATTTGGATGTCAAAAGTAAAAAAAAATGAATGCCGTTGGTCTGAATGTCTGAATCACCTTTTAAAATATTGGTACTGAATTCAAAATTCCTTTGTATTCATTGCATCATCTTATTGTTCGCTGTACTTTTTTGTGGTACTGTTTAGTATTGTCAAAGATAATATAATTACTAACGTAACAGATACCCAACGCCATAGAAACGATTGGAGAGCCCGTAAGCACGCAAAACGGGAGTTGCGGAGCGTCCTCTCAGAGATGGCAGCACACACGACTAGCCAAAAAAGTGACGAAGAAAGTGTTGAATATACTTTTAAAAAATATATCGCATTTCATATAAGTCTTATTTGACTAATTAGAGTATTACTTTATTTAAATAATGGTTATAAAAGATTTGTATGTTTTAATTTTTACCTTAAAGCGCCATCTAGTTACAAGGAAAAGAAATAATAATGTTTATATGACGATGGGTAGGCATGGTATTGTGGTATTTTTTGGCAATAAAGGAAATTCTATTCTATTCTGTCATACATAATGTTCATTTTTAGGAGCTTTGTAACGGAAATTATTTACATAGGCACTCTTGTTTCAACGAAAATCCGGCTTCGGATACATATTCTGCTTATCATTCATAAATGAGGCGCTGGAACTAGCATCATTATTATTTTCACAGAAAATGTAAGCCTGTGTTAACCTTGATATACATTTCGGACTCTAATCCGTGAACAACAAAGAGCATATTTAAATATCAACTAATAAGGTGGCTATACATTGTCGCGAGGGTACGAAAGTTGAAGTCGTGGGTATAATAAAACCTAACCCCGGTTTGAAATTATACGAGTAATGGCTGATATTCCTGGGAATATTTTGTAGGCAAGTTTGCCTGATGTAAATCGAGTTTACGGCTCCTAAGGTGTCAGTCTCACTGCTTTCTTTTTATTTGTTTTTAACCGACTTCCAAAAAGACGAAGGTTATCAATTCGTCGTGATCTTTTTTTTATGTATTATCATTATCACCGATTGGAGACGCCTCGACAGATTTGGAAAATTTATTTTTTAGTTTGAAGGGGTTGACAACTTGACAGTTGACCCCATTGAAATTTTGGAGGTGAAGTCGGTTTTTAGGTTTTAAAAAATATGAACAATATTTTAACGTAACGTATGCCAGTAAGTTTCTTTGGCCGTGTGCTTACAGCATTTAAAGTTGAATTCGATCCATCCCTTTCCTCTCCCACGGGTTTTGTGAAAGGCGATTAAGGTAGGTATAGGTAACAGAGGGTGGGCAGCAAAGACCTCTGTGAAAAAGCTTTATAAAAACGGAAAAGGCTGCAGGCGCCTGCAACCGCCTGTTCAAGGCTTGAACAGTACAGATGTAATGCTTATATTAAATCTGTGAGATAGGCTCAAAACCGGCATTTGTTTCGCTCGTTCGTCTTACAAAACAGCAATCTTGTTAATCACTATTATGATTAAGTACTTACTTATCTGTGTTAGAAGCGCCCTCCGTTGTTTTCCAAGGCAAGAGAAACTTTTCCCTGCATACATGTCTTTGGATTTTCGCATGCGTTTTCCTTATCTGTAAAGCTTGGGGATCTTGGGTTTTGTTCAAAGCGAAACTTTTGTCAGACCATTCAAATCCCTGAGTTAAAATACTTGTTTTCAGGAACGTTATCATAAATAGCTGTTAGTCAAAGAAATTTTATAAATGATTAGTAAATTGTTGTTGAAAATTGACTCATATTAGCTCCGTTCCCGAAACTACTTAGTATCAGGTCAGTGGTATGATATGGCAGGTTGCTTATAAAAAACTGTCCGCCAAGTCTTAAGGCTCCTCCCTGCGCTAGCGACCTTGAAAACACAAAAAAAATAATTTCTCTTTCTGTAAGTGAGATTATTAGAAACCCTCATACAACTTTTTAGCTAGTATCCTAAAGTTTCATTAGAACCTCGAAAGTCATTGAAATACTATCCGGTTTAGAAACCTTTACAAAAAGAGTCAAAAATGGCCGTTTTTAGTATTTTTTGCAAAGGAAAATTCAGGGTATTTTATTTCAATGATTATCGAGGTTCTAATGAAACTTAAGGATACTAGCTAAAAAGTTGTACGAGGGTTTCTGATAATCTCACTTACAGAAAGAGAAATTAATTTTTTTGTGTTTTCAAGGTCGCTAGCGCGGGGAGGACCCTTAAATACTAACTATATACAGGGTGGCCAAATAACAGGTATACACTTTAGTTTTGTATTTTTATTCTATGAAATATAAAATATATCAAGTATTCCTTGTTAAATATAATATTTAGGGCCGGCAGTTAAACATGGAATATAATGTCAGACATGTCCACCTCTAGCAGCATCACAGATGTAAACCCTTTTCATCGCGTTTTTCATCACATTTTCACACTTTTCCTACGTTATCTCAGTGACTGTGTCTCGAATATTTTGATTTGATTGCTGAAGGTTCATTGTCCTGTTACCATAGACACGTCCCTTTAGATAGCCCCACAGAAAAAAGTCAGGAGCTGTTAAATCAGGTGATCTCGGGGGCCAATCAATATCACCGTTTCTCGAAATTAATCGACCGGGAAACATTCTTTTTAATGTTTCGTTAAGCGTTTTAATAATTAAAACACGTTGTTCCGTCGTAAAACGCTCCATAATAAATTTGCCGTATCTACACAAAGTAATATTCATGCAGCAACTGTCATATTTACCGCCAAAACAAAATGGCGACAAAAAAAAGTTGTATACCTCCAAGTTGGCCACCCTGTACTTGTATATAGAATTGCGTCGTTTCATTAAAGAATTTCTATGGATCAGCTCCATGTCATGATTATATTGCATTGTCATGTGATATACGTATGCGTGCAAAATTTAAGCTCAATCGGAATCCGGGAAGTGGGTCAAATTTAAGTTGCAAGATTTGATTACAGACAGACCGACAGACAACGGAACAAGTGAAACTGAATAAAAGCTTGTAAAAAGTTTGCAAAATAATATCTATAGAAGTAAATAAACAAGTGTTCTACCTATGTGAAAGACAGATCACAAAAATCTACCAAAATAATAGGATAGTATCTAGGGTCAAAAATAAATTTTATAGGAGTGCTGTTTGTCTCTAAGAAACTATGACGTCACGGCGTACTATTTCTTACAAATCCCAAAGACAGTGTTAGAAAAAGTTTCCGAGTTGACTTGTTGGAAACAAACCAAATAAAAAATAAAAAAAATCTAGCTTCTCTAAAAATACTTTTTTAATTCGTATGAGCGTTTCCTTACTAAGGTCGGCAGCAGTAAAATCCAGAGATGGCTACATAGATACGGCAATGTGATTCGTTTTCTACTTTGTTAGTTTTTATAATGTTTCCGCGGGCCTAACGTCGTTTCGTGAGACGCCATTTTAATTTACTGTCAAAACAGTTCCATATTTAAGTGTTTGTAAATTAATTAGACGATGTAATTTGACTAATGGAAATGTTTACGATATTTTCTTTGGGACTTTATCGTGTTTTATTAGCAAATAAGAAACTTTTTATGATTTAATTAACGGAAATATGCTTTTGAAGTAGACGCTAGAAAATGCTAGAGTTTTTATTTTCATTAACATTGAATTAACTATATAGAGATCTGAATCGTCGTGTTTATATTCTGTATATGTATGTTTATCGTACTTTTATATTTGCGGCCAAGTAGTATTTTTTTAAACCCGACATAATGACGTAACGACGTGATGATGAATGATGGGTTATAATTTTAACATGTGTATCTAGTTTATGTCTGTAGACGGTCTGTGGCGTTATACACGCTACAGCTGGTTAAGAGGTAGTTATCTCCAAATAAAGGAAGAATCAAAAATATCGAGCACATCACGCACACTTTCTAGGCCTCCACTAAAAACTCCGCGGTGTCACCTCTCAGCCGCTATCGGCCGGGACCGTGTGCTTCTTCATGCTCCACAGCCCCGGCGCGGCCGGCCGCTTCTTAAGCGGCCCCGGCTTGCCAACGGCCTCACGGCACCCTCTGCTGAATCAGAGGGGCCGGAGCAACCGCCGCCTTGGCCTCTTGGCCCAAGGACAGGCGCGCTGACACGCACACGCGCCTGCCTTCCACTCCGGAGGGCTGTCCGTTGGACGATGGAATCCCGTTTCCACCGTCCAACCAGCCCTCATAATTTGGGGCCTGCTAAAGCAGGCCCTGCCCCGGTCAACCTGACGGTGACCGGGGCCCACACAGCCGGCCGCAGGGGATAGGGAGAGCGGCAACGTAACACCGACACTCCTCCTCCCCTGCGGCCCCACCGATGCCGTGCCAAGCGCCACGGCCGCGCTTGGTCGCGTGGACTGGGTAAAAATTTATTGTTTTATTAAGTCCGTCAACTTGATTATTTAAAAATAAAGGACCCAAATTTTTTCGTTCAGTAAAGTAATAAAAATTCACAAATTTTTAGCACTTCGAAGTTTCGGATTGGAGTGATTTACGTCACCTTTGGTTAAAAATCGTAGCTGATCGTCACGTCAAATTTAAATGCGTTGTATCTTCTTCATCATTTTCTTATCAGAGAAAAGAAAAAAAAAATACGTATAGCATACTTTTACATAATCTATTTAATTAGTAGTTAACTTTTTCTGTATATACCTACTTATTGCAATTAAATGCCTTTACATCTCTAATGAACTAAAAAAAAAATTTACAACTTCCCTATTGTTTATTTTGGTAAAAACAACATAAAATTAAACAATTAAGCAAGATACTTGAAAGCCTACCAAAAATAGCCACCGCTCAGCACAATGTCGCGATGTGAGCCGCGAAACTCTTTCGCGGACGCCATCCTAAATAAAATATACTTACAAAACATGAAGCTCACAGCTTTCTACCCACATTTAAGATGTTATAGGTACATAGTACAGAGAAAGAAGAAGAGAAAGTGGTAAGTACTTATGTTTGTGTAGCACAAAATGATAAAATGGTCTATAATTTACTAACTGTGCCCGTGGGCTTCGCTCCCCGTGGGCTTCACGCCACGTGGGAATTTCAGGATAAAAACTATCCTATGTCCTTCTCTGGGTATCAAACTAAATCCATATCAAATTTCATCAAATAGGCCTAATGATTGAAGCGTGAATTGGTAACAAACAAATATACAAACTCACTTTCGCATTTATAATATTAGTAGGATAATGTTAGTTTTAGCTGAGTATAATATGGAATTTTAATTTATTTTCACCATGCTAGTCTGCCACCTAGAGGTCCCGGGTGCGATCCCCGGTCAGACCAAGTTGGAAAACGGCCTTTTTCAAATTGTCCTGGGTCTTGGATCTTTATACATATGAGTATTTGTTATAAAATATAGTACCTTTGAGTTAGTATCCTATAACACAAGTCTCGAACTTACTTTGGGGCTCGCTTCATCTGTGTTATTTGTCCCTATATATTTATTTATTATTTTACCTCATTCCCTACAGGAATCACATTGAACCGAAGTGTTATTTTTGAAACGCGGAGTCACCAAACCAATGGTTTTTCCATACAAAAAAATCGTTCGTTTAGTGACTCCGCGTTTGAAAAATAGCACCTCAGGTACGAACACGAACGCAAATTCGTCGACACGTCTCATATGTCTTGTACCAACGTTTCCATCGCCGTAATCGCTTTATGTCGCGACGCTCGAGCAAAACAAATCGGATTACGAGAACATCTCTTTCGGCACATTAAAAATACGCAGATTTTCTTGGATTTAGAATAAATGTTCGCTTGAGATTTGTTTACGCGAATTAATGTGGAGTTTAGACCCGCTTGCGTTCAGGTGTTGGGGTGCTCGGGGAGTGAGTACTTAGAGATATATTTTATAGAAGTTTTGAGGATACGATGGAGAAGATTATAGAATAAAGATTTGCTTCTTAATTTAAGACCGACTCTCTCGACGGTATGATTAGTTACGATGAAATACAACGTAGAAGAGACATTTTTGTTTTCTTGACTGTTATTTTAATTTTATCATGCTATAGTGATCTAGTATAGCCTGTGGTTTGATTAATTACGGGTATGTTCGTTCCACGTTGTATAAGTCAGTAAAAATTAACAACAGAGTAGCGCCGTGGCGTTACTTTGTAGCAATCTCGTAGCTTAACTGTGCTACGAATAATTAAGATGAAATGAAGTAATCTGCGAAACTTTATTCCTAGTCAAATTTGGTACTATTATCTCTCTATGTAACACATTGTCACTATACAGCATGCATGCGTTACGTTTATACTGTACCTCATCATCATCACGTCTTTTTGTCTCCACTGCAGGAGCACGACCCTCTCTGTACTACTATCATACTTGGCCTGGACAGCCAGAGGACTTTGGCCTACACTCTTCTCGCTGGCCAGACGGTTTGGAGAGGTCTCATTGATGTTTATAAACTTTGTCTAGCTAGTATATCCTAAGTCACGTAGAGGTAGGAGTGGCCCTATTCTATTCTATAGCCTCAAAATCCGATCTTTGTTTAAAAATGTAAACGTGATTTTGACTCAATTTTCTACACTCTTAATAATTTTATTAGTAAAAGTAACTTTATTTCATATACTACTTATGTCATAAATGTCATAATACATTTTAATTATACGTAAAAATATTGTAAGGGCAAGTTCAGGCGATTTTCAATTTATGTAGTAAACACATCACGTGACTATTCAACTTGCATGGGATACCATTTTTTTTTTTCATATGTTGGCACTTGCGTTAAAAGATTGGGGAAAGAGTTTCAAAATGGCTACCTACATTTAAAGTGACTTAATACAAGTGTCTCTAACACGAAAGTAGAAATTCCATGGTCTCTAATCTTCCTATTTTTACCTTTGAACCTTTCTAAAACGAACATAAATTTTGACGGAAACCAATAAAGTGATCGTGAAGGTGCCATCGAGTGTAATTTATTGGAATACCTAAGCGATTATCGACAGCTGGATAAAGTGAATCTTGAGGTTTATTTGACAGGACCCACCCTTAATGCAGTATTTATGTAGCTCTCAATAATAATCTATAATAGGTAATTAAATTATTTGTCAGGTAAGGTCACGTGACGAGGTAAGCAAGTACTCTTAATGAGTAAATTTGATAAATCTTGGTAGATAGCAAATTTAAAACTTTAAATAGATTTTCCATTTACTTTAAATCGCTGTAGGAGCGTTATTTAAAAGTAGGTACCTACTAGAGGTGGGCCGTCGACGGTTTTGTCGTCGACGAAACGAGACCTTTTTCCATCCACTTTAAACTAGTTCATACAATAATTATATAACTAAAAACTAAATAACCTACCTAAATTATAAAACTATAAACTAAAATAAACTGAATAATCTAAACTAGATCCTAAACAGTCTTATTTTCGACTAGTTTACGTCGAACTACATTCAGGAACTATGACAAGGTAAACTAATCTTTTAGTCGCGATCACGACACGACTAGTCTCAAATAAACACGTTGACGTTGATAGTCTCAAAAAAAAGGCGTTCACGAGTGAACTGGTTTATCATTCGACGGTAAACTATTCTAATAGTTCATGCCAGTTAAACGGTTGAAATAAACCGTTCGTTCACTCAATGCCTATGTCTAGTACCTACCTATGTTTCACTATTTCGGCGTCTGCATTAACCTACACCGAAATTCTAGTTTAATTTAATTCTGTAAGTACGTTATAAGCAAAAGAATTATACACAAAATGAAAATAATTGACAACAAATTCAATTCATATTACCATTTGATTGGCCGCTTCCGATCCGTCGTTCAAATCTTTGGGGGGGGGGGGGGCTATGTCCAGTAGTAGTCGTCCTGAGCTGATAATGATGATGAATAAATGAATGAAAAACTCTTTATTGCACCAATACACAAAAAGGAAAAAAACAGTAAAATGTAGTTATAGGTACTTACAAAAAATACATTTGATAAAAATACTTCTAGGCAACCAGTTGATGGAAAGAAAATGTAGGCACGTCAGAAATACTAACAATGATTGTGACGATAAAATTTATTTCAAAGAAACAATATCAAGAAAGACCAAACTCTTTAATTCAATTTTCAACAATTTACACACTGAATACCGAAAGTAGTCACAGGTAAGGTTCACAGCCACGAGATTCGTTGTTCCAAAAGAGATTTCCAAAAGTAATCAGCATTGAAATCGCAGCAGCCCGGCGTCCAGTAGTGGTCAAAGGAGGACGAGATCCTTTACGCCGTCCTTTTTATATAGGCCGCGCGGGGTGAGGTGCGGTGAGGTGAGGTGGGGAGCACTAGTGCGGGCCGTCGTCACATGATGATGATACCAGAACCACTACAGCCACGTAAACCTAACCCATTAGAAAATGGCTCCGCTGAAAATGCAGCATCAGAGTGGTAGTCATGCGATATTATCGTGTAATAAGTACGTAATAAGCAGGCTGCCGGCCACCTTTGCGATATGATCGGAGCTTGATGGATAATACTTCACTACTTTATAACTTGTATGAATCATGTAAGTATGCCTGTTACATAGATGTTTTTACTTAGCTATAAATATATCCTTTTCCATCTTAACGCCCACCATCACGCTAAGCGTGGCCTTTGGGTCTTACGGCCCCGGGCTCTGTCTATATGGATATGGATATAGACGTGAAAATGTATCTGTATCTGTATAAATATATAGGGACAAATTACCCTGATTGAGCTAGCCCCTAAGTAAGTCCGAGACTTGTGTTATGGGATACTAACTCAACGATAATATATTTTATATCACATTCATATTAAAATAACCATTCAAGACCCAGGACAATTTGAAAAGGTAGATACGATACAATATGCGCATGGATTCATTGAAAGTTTGGTTTTCTAACTAAGAAGGTGTAGTGTTCCCCGCGCCAAAATAGCCTATGTGTCAGCTTCCTGCATATTAAATTTTATCAAAATTGGTCCAGCCGTTTGCGCGTGATGAACTAACAAACATAAACACACACACACACTCACAAAATTTTATAATATTAGTGTGATTGATATTTTTATTTTATTTTTTCCCACGGATGGACGTAGAAAAAGAGGTAGACCGAAGACGAAATGGGCAGATTGACTTG
Source organism: Acrobasis consociella (assembly GCA_963555685.1). Classification (NCBI taxonomy): domain Eukaryota; kingdom Metazoa; phylum Arthropoda; class Insecta; order Lepidoptera; family Pyralidae; genus Acrobasis; species Acrobasis consociella. The sequence continues at coordinate 9,714,982 of OY743127.1, forward strand.
AAAGCATTCGAACAGGATTGGAAAGTTAAAACCAGAGACAGAGAGTTATGGAAGGTAAGAGGGGCGGCCTTAGCCCAGTAGTGGGACATGAACGACTAATTAAAAAAATATGTTTTTATTTAGATACGATACGATATATGTCTTTATAAATTTTGGTTTTCCAACTGTGAAAAGTAGGTAGGTATAGTGTAACAATAAATAGAGATATTTTGAAATTATGGATCTTTTGAAATAATAATATTCCCAAAAACTTAAAAACACTTTTCTTCGAAGCAGACCTAAAGCAGGATTTTGAATTAGCTAAAGGACCATGAAACCTATAAAATAAAAATATTAAGGCACCTGCTTGATTTGATACATTATAATCTAGTATAGATTCGAAATCTCAGCGTAGCATATCTTCACCATCATTTTAAGTAATATCCTTTAACTTATTAGTTAAAGGATATTACTCAGCCAATATATCTTTATTAAGGTTAAGTGGGTTTAAGATAATTCCTATATCTGACCCTTGTCATATAATAACATTTACGACAGTGTTACTATGATCATAAAACTCATATTGCGCATACGGTATGGCCCATAAACCGTAGATAAACGAGACAATGCTAGTATAAAGCCTAATATCATTAGTTTTCCGATACTAAATTCTGCCCATGATTTTGTGCATGGATGGTGTAAGAACATACATCAAATATATTACAATTCTTATGTTACAGTAAAAACCTGTTTTTAGATCGAACGTGTTTTCTCTAGTTAAACTAGTTTTTACTGAACGTCTTTGTCAAAATTAGAAATAACTAGTCAAACCTAGAATTTTCCACTGATATATTAAATTTTAAATTTTCGGCATTAGTTAATTATAGTTTTGACAAAGGCATTTAGTAAAAACTAGTTCTTACTACGGAAAACGCGTTCTATCTAAAATGTTGGATTACTGTAACGCTGGCCATTTTTAGAAAACATTTGTATCTATTTTTTTAACTGTGATGTCTGTCAATATTGCCCTTGTGTTCTATTGCAATCATGTCGCATACGAAATATTAAAAGATATTTATTTATACTGTTATATTTTATTCCATACTTTGATAACTATATTCTGAATAGTTTAATATAAAACCTCGTTTTAACTGTAACACAATTTACTATGTACTCGTATGAAAGTAGGATTCGAACTTGAGACCATTCGGATAAAAATTCAGTACCCACTACAAATCCTTCGTTTATTGCAATCCGGGCTGTAAGGCTTGTATGTTCTAACAAGATATATACGAGAAACTATCTACCGTGCGGTAACTTAATAGGCATAAGCTCTTCTCGCCTATCGAGCTTCAGTTTGTCTCTGGATTATTGTAATGGTAAACAGATTATGTAGACTATAAACACAATGGCATACAAGGTTCGCTATTAATAACAAGTCATTCGCTTACGAGAGGCAACTCTATTTATGGCAGCTCTATAGAATAATAAATACGTTTAGGGATTAGCTAATGCTATGCCTACGCCTGATTTTAAATGGATAACATGTAACTTACATTTTCTGCTAGATTTTCATATCCATCCATGCTGTTTGGTTTTTCGTGTGTTTTCAATTTCTACCCGCGCAACCAAAGAGCATAAATCACTTGCGCGCAACTTGCGCTTGGTAAATTGGTGTGAACGGTGAGTAGAAAAGTGAATTAAAAAAAACATTTGGCTCATTAGATAGATTATTAAAAAGTATAATATACGTATTTTTTCTTATCTCTCATTAGCAAATACAAATTAATACATCTTTTTGGTACAATAAAGTTTTTACAAACAAACAAACAAATAATGGCGAAAATACAGCGCATTAAAATTTTGCGTGACGTCACGATTAGCTACGATTTTTAACCAATGGTGACGTAAATCACCCCAACTCTGAAACTTCGAAGCGCTGTATCTTCTTGAATTTTGACTATTTTGCGAAACGAAAAAATATGGGTCCTTAATTTTGGATAATCTAGTTGAAGGATTAAATAAAATAATGTACATATTTTTGACACAGTCACATCCCTATTCTATGAAACGCCATGTAGGCGCATAGCGTCACACAAGTTGCGTCGCGCTTCTAACGCTGCGTGTGATTTGAAACTAGTTTAGCTAACAGTTTTTTTAAATCTAAAATTGAAATGAGCCCATTGAAGCACGGAGAATCTTTGAGTTTATTACCAACTGTGGTAGGTACAACTAAATATTGGACCAAGGTGTGAATTTGTACAGTGGCAAAATTAGACTAATTGTTTGTTAGGTTACGTTTATTTATCATCCACCATCCTAAGTAATATTATTTTTTTGTCAGGCATCTGATACGGGACCGAAAAAGCTCGAGAATTCTATATGCCAAATCTTGAGTTTATTACCAACTGTGGTGGGTACAACTAAATATTGAACCAAGGTGTGAATTCGTACAGTGGCAAAATTAAACTAATTGTTGTTAGGTTACGTTTATTTATCATCCACCATCCTTAGTAATATTATTTTTTTGTCAGGCATCTAATACGGGACCAAAAAAGCTCGAGAATTCTGTATGCCACTTTTAATCACCCATCCAAGTGTAGACCACGCTCTAATAATGCATAGGTACTTCGATCTAGCGGGTCCACTAGAGCTAGACCTTAAACACTAACGCCAATGCTTTGTCTGTTCAATTTACCTCACGAATTTATTAACAAATCCAATGTACGAGTACATCAACCATTTGGGAAAAATTAAAAAATATGTCATATCCGACCAGCGGGGCCTTCGGTTGTGTTGTGTCACCCTAAAAACACATAAAAATAATTTACATCGTCACTTGACCCAATGTACCTCTCGATTTATGTATTTAAAGAGCTATTGATCTATCGCTAATTTGTAATTCGATCAACTGGCATTCGATAAGGCGTAGAAAACCCTTAATTCCGAGGATTCTTAAGCAGATCCGGAGAAATTCAGCAAGAAAACTTTTGTAATTTGAATCCATGCGTGTAAAACAAGCTCGCCCCTATTTAGAAAAAATATACATACATATAATGATAAACATAACTACTTACTACTATAGAAAGTGATATGACATAGGTATAAAGGCAGTCCACGCTTTTTTCCCTTCGTAAATAAATTCCATGCAGTCATGTGCGTAATCTGGCACAATATGTAGTAATTGCAAATGGCATGGCAACCGGGAAATAGACGCGGCAGCCCTTTTATTTCTATTTTTAGCACCTCGTGGACGCTTCCTTCGTTAAGTTGTAATAATATAGGTAGATACTTATACATGAGTGGTATGGGTGACAAAATAACAACCGACTTTTTGAAAAAGATGGATATAATTTTTCAAAACTTTACCCCTAAACTAAAAAACCGATTTCGATCAAATTTCTATGGGACGACCTCGGAAGTGTACCTAGTTAAGGGTTACCAACAAAAAAGAATTTTCCATATCGGTCCACGCGTCTTTGAATGATCGGTGAACATACTCGTACCAAACAAAAATTAAAATAAAAGGGGAAAGTTGTTAAGTATATTGGACTGAATTCAACCTTAAAATAGTTTCAGTATATTTTGTTAGACGTTAAGTACCTAATGAACTTGAATAATACAAGTATGAAAACCTAGTAATCTGACCACGCAATCTTCATCAGTTATGTATAGGAGTTAAGTCTGCCATTCATGGATTATGAATAGCCGCCTCAGGCTGCTGTACGGTCCGCAGAATAATTTATAGGGAATTCGTAATATTCTCGCGCCGAGGATAATGCGTATTGTTTATTGAGGACCCGTTTGTGAGCTCCCTTCCACGGGTTTGCCGATCAAAATTCTAGTAATGGACAGGTGGAAAGATTTATACGTTAGGTCAAATATGATATAATTACTAACGTAACAGATACCCAACGCCATAGAAACTATTGGAGTAAGTAGGCAAAACCAGTGGGCGAAATTAGTACCAGCTGCTCTGGAAAAAGTGTAACAAGAGGGGGAGAGGTTCAAAAAGTCGAAATTAAGCGTTAAGTAATAATAATACTCGTTTAAGGGGTTGTTCACATATTCCTTAGGTATACCTTGCCATTCATGCCAATCATGCCAATCATGCTTCCCTCGTCACTAGACGGCGTGGTATTAATTAAAACATTTAAATGTTATTATTATTTAAATAAAGTAGTATGTCGGAGGCCAAGATCCACTTCGGGTCGCTGAGTCAGCGAAGTAAGTAGTAAGTACTCTAATTAAATATGACTTATAAAATTAATAAGCTTAATCAAAAATTTCTTTGTCACTATTTTTGCCAGTCGTGTCGTGTGTGCTGCCATCTCTGTGAGAGCAGCTGGTACTAATTTCGGCTACTAGTTTTGCCTACATACGGGCCCACCAGTAGTTTCTATGAGGTCGGGTATCTGTTACGTTAGTTATTATGTATATTATCTTTAGCCGGACGAGACATAGTAGATAAATAAAACAAAGTAGATACGGACATTCACAATTTATTCATACGAAAATCTCCATAGACACAAGATTTGTAACTATTTAAAATCTAGACTATTACATTGTCTAGACAGAGTAAAACACTATTTTCTTATGGAATTCCTATATTTATTATGCCAGTTAAGTCGTCTGTAACATAAATAAAAAAATACGCAGTAAAAACACATACAGTCCACGTATTAGCCAAATACCTACTTGTTAAAATGTAAATAGGTACATAGATATTTGAGTACGAATAAGAACATTAGATCCAATTATTTCATAATGGTAATTCGAATAGTAAAATTTCATAATGCAATGTGAATGTTTGAAGAGTTCGCCATTTATACTAAGGGTTGGGACTCATTTGTCAGCAAGGAACAGCCCTTCCCATGGAATTGTAGGTACTGATTGGCTAGACTTTCGTGGTCCTTCCTAAGCTGCTAGCCTTTTCTGTCACTCAGAACTGTCATTTGGTAGAGCAGGAAAGTGCGACAGAACGCCACAGAACCGGCCATGATGATGCGTTCTGTCGCTCTCTCTCGCTCTAGCATATGACTATTCTGAGCGACAGAAAAGGATAACAACATGCGAAAATTTAATTTCGTGCTGACAGAGGAGTCCCAACCCTATCGACGCCAAGGCCACTTCGATTCGGCTCACAATAAAGTTTTGAAATATAAGCTTTATCACGAGTTACTTAAGTAGAACTTTCCAAAAATATTAAAAGCCATCGACTATAAGTCGCTCTACCTCAAAAATATTTTGGAAAATCCACCGTAAGAACTGCGGTATAAAGATCACATTTCAACTTTACTGGGAGTCGTGTCAGGGCCTTTGTCGAAGAGACGATTTCTACCTGGCTCAGCGACGGCCTAGCACCCCGGTCCGTTACCAGTTATGTATGGAGCTCCTTATAGGTCTGTACATAAAGCCAGGCAGAGGACCGGTGCTAACGCCGGCTTTATATAAGGTCTAACAAAATACACTGAAACTAAGGGTGAATTGATCATGTACCGAAATATAAGTATTTTTTGGCCTCACATACAAGGTGACTGATCAGCTGATCCGAGTTTGTATAGGAAGTCAAACATTTTTTTTATATTCCGACAATGTTTCTTGGGGAAAATTGCTCAGTATCACGGACTGAATTCACCCTTAAAATAGTTTCATTTGTTACAAATTGTTTACAGATCTGGAAGCGGACCGAAAGCGTACTGGGTAAAAACCATGCTCGTCACGTCACGCAGGCCCAGAGGCCCGGACTTCGAGTTGTAATGGGAATGGGTGAAGATTAAATCTGAACATTACACAATATACATATTGCCATCGAAATCTGTTTGTAGAACAACGCAACTCATACTTACGAAGAACAAATAAAATAAAGAAATACAGTCCACACCGATTCCACGACTGATAAAATCGCAACCGTTTTGCGATATACCTATGACGAGTTATCACAATAACACATGCGATTTTAACACTAACAAACAGACTGACTAGTAAATAGTGTGATATATCGTCACAATATTTTGATTCCAACAATACAAAGCTGTTACATGGAACTAAGTCTCTAATCGAAAAAGAAAATCATTCCATACATTTTACTGTAGTAGATATTTAGTTTGCAGCCAATTTAGTTGTTCGTATTCTGTTTGATGGACTGACCATGTCACAATATTTACCAGTCAACGTGTATTGCAGAGACAGCTGTGTGGCAAACCTTAAAACACAGAAAAGACTATGTAAGAGTAAAAACAACAAAAAGATCAGTTCATGAGTAAAGGAACTTTCTAGTGATTTGACTCAGTCATATTTATTGCACAAGAAGAACCCTGTTTTTGTCCACCCTTACATTTGGTGCGCTCTTCAACTTCTTTATAAACTTATCAGCAATCCTGTCGTCCACATCTTGGCCAGTCATCTCGGAGAATTCAGATAGAACCTTCTTTTGCAAACGTTTGAATGGCACTTCATTGCCTTTCTTCTCAAGAACGGATAAAATTACTGTGTGCCAATCAAACTTGCCATCTTTCAATGGTATCTCCTCCTCTGTCGAAGCTACGTTTTGGTCGTGAAGACAAACACTTTCGTCAAGAGGCTCAGTCTCTCCAACTTTAAGTTTCTTCTTCTGAGTCTTTTCTTTAGTAATTGGTACATTTTCTACATTTTCATTACTATTATCAACAATTTCTGGAACGCTGTTGGCAGTGTCTTGGCGCTTACGTTTCTTCTTTCCCTTACCTTCGGCAACTACGGTTTCCTCTGCATTTCCATTTAAGGATTCAGTCCTGTTCTTCTTCTTCTTCTTGTCCTTCTTATTCTGTCCTTCCTCTTCTTCCTCAACAGGTGGTGCTACAGCACTTTGTAATTCTGCTTCGTACTTCTGCCTCTTTTTCTCTTCTTTTCTTTGTTTCTTAGACAATTTCTTGCCTTCTGCTACTTCTGGAGGTTTATCTTCACCATTTTGTTCCTCTTGGACTCCGTTTTCCACACCATTTTCTTCTTTAGATTTGTCTGCTTCAGTTACACCATTTTGTTTATCATCTTTAGTCACTCCATTAGTGTTCTCAGTGGCAGTTTTTTGGTTCTCATTTTTATTCTTTGCATTAGACAATTCTGAGAGTTTAACAGATATTAAGTCCCAGGCCTGGTCAATGTCATTAGGGTTTGTTTTGTGTCCGCAAACATTTTTAACAAAGTTGATGAATTTTGGCTTCTTGCGTGGAGTATTGTTATGTTTGCTCACAGTCTCAATGATCCGGCGCACATTGCCAGTTATATTCTTCTGCTCATCGAGAACAGATTGCAACAACTCCACCCAAGTGCTTTGCTTCTTCTCGCCTTTTTTCTCCTTTGCCATAAATCCCTTACCAGAGTAGCGTTCCTCTTCTGTGATACATTTTGTGTGATTTTCGTAGTCTTTACCCCTGTAATTCATATATAGTAAACTTATTACTTACACATGTTTATGTTCTAGAAAATTCCTAAGAATAGTACAACTGTACAAATAATAACCTCAAATGATTTTGATTATTAAATACTTCTAAAAAGTTTTTAGCTTTAAAAGTATTCTAGATGCAACAAAGAAGCATTCTTTGACATAGTAAATATTGTTTATAGTAACATTTTGAGATAAGATGTTTACTCACAGAAAATCCTTGAAACAATCCATGCAAGACAAGTTGGGGTTGCGGTTTCTACATTTTGTCAAATAGTGTTTCTCGACTTTCGGCTTCTGAACAGACTCCCCGCAATGTCCACAGGTGAACACAACCATTTCCAACCAACACGTGGGCTTCCAAAATAAAAACAATCAATGAAACCTGCAACGTTATGACAAAATGTTACTTTCAGATATCTGTAAGATTGTTCTGAAGCAGGCTGTTTGGATGTAATTAGATCATTTAAACATATTCTTACATAAAATAGTCAATGGAATTAAATCCTACACCGAAAATAATAAACATAAGAATTTCACCTTCGCCAATAAAATACGATTTCCTTTTTGTCAAGTATTGAATTGAAGTGAAGTATGGTACGGTACCTATTGATAGCTGTCATTCTGTAAAGTCAGGTCAGCTGACAATTGACAGCTGTTCGTAATGAGTACAAACCTGACAAACCGTGTAAACTAGGCTTAATTTTGTCTATGATTATAGGAAGTACAACAAAAGAAAGTTGAATAATGGTAATAAAAGTGAAAAATTATGGCAACATTTTCCAAATTCTTGTCATGATGTTTGTCAAAATGCCAATCAAATGAATGATGAATTGAAAGAATAAAAAGAAATGTCATTGTCAAATTGTCAATACAAATTTTTGGGCGTTGCTTGCACCGGTTACTTCTTGCTTGTGTTGTGACTTTATTAATTAACGTTTTCATTAAGTTTCCAGTAAAACAATGCGATTTATGCGTTAAATATACCGTGTTTGTTTAACAATAAGTTCAAAATAATGGCAACTAACATAGCATTTGTGTTTTCCTTTATAATTGGTAAGAATCTAACTAAAACAATGTTGTTGACTTATTGTTGTAGTTCGTTTATAATTTTATATCTTGGGTTTATTTACCTTTATTCCTAAGAACTTTTGCAATCTGTCAACGTATGGTTAACATATAAGTTAAGCCGGCTTAATTATAAGCTATTAACTTACGTCAAACTAAGAATTCTATATCATCGTCAACTATTAACAACCCACTGCTGGGCTTAAGCTTCCTTTTGTTTAGGCCTTTGAATCCTATCCCTAGACTATAAGCTAGTCAGTTTTTTTGAATATAGTAGACATTTTCTTTGTTTTTCAAGCATAACATGGACATAAAGATGCTTAGATCAACTTAAAACTTGAACTTTATTTTTTATTTTTAGCCAGTGCAGCAGCTAGATTTGGATCAGAACCAGCTATAAACACGTTCAAAGCATACATACCTGTTGAGGGGCAGGAGGTTATAACATGGTGTACCACCTCTGAGGCAGAGCAGATGAAATGTGAGAAGTTGATGAAAATTACCATGTTGGATAAAGGACTGTTCGGAGAGGAGTATATTGAGATGAGATGCAAACGGGTGAGAACCACACCTTTTCACAGTTACATAATTAGTAGTTCGCCTGGACCTGTAAACTCACAAATCCCAAATCTTGGCAACCCCTTGACTGATTTGGCTATGTTCAAACTTGAAAATTCTAGTGGCTACTACACCCCTACCAAATTTCACAGATTAAAACTACTTAAGTTATTGTCTCACAACTGGAGAAATTTGCTCATTTATAAATTACACAAACTCAGTAAATAAAGTCTAACTTAGCTCAGTATAAGTGCTAATATTATAATGTATTTACCTACATTTATTCCAAATCAAAACAGCCCCAGACCTTAGACACAAGAGAGTGCCATTTTGGTATGGCAATTGCAATATTCACCTTTGTTTTAATTCACAAATGCATAGATTAGCTTGAGGAATACAAAAGTCACAGACAGCCAAGCTTTTTTTTGTTATTCTTTTGGTGTACAATAAAGAGTTATCTATCTATCTTTTATTAAACCGCTGGGGCTTTTATCAAGAAAAGGTTTGTTAAACACTGATGATTATTGGAGAAAATTTTTGTGTGTAATAAAAAAAGTTTTATTTTTAGGCATTTGATGTGGAAGAATGTATGTCATTGGTGGACCAAGGACAAGCTTCTCTGTTAGCACTTGACGCTGGAGAGGTTTATGTTGCTGGAAGATTCCACTCTCTGGTGCCCATAGCACAAGAGGTAACACCGTTTTATTAGATTAAAAATGTGATGATATGTATCTTTAAGATCAGTCAACACCATATTAGACCACTCGGTATTCAGTGTGCGATTTTAAGACTGTCTGAAAAAATAACTAGACAGGAGACAGTTCACTATTAACACGAGACTAAATCATCATCTAATTTCGTCTTCCTTTTTTACACCACACTGAGTAAGACTGAGGCTGTCTGAATATTGTGTGGTCTAATAGGCACTTTGTTTTAAATAAAGTATTATTCTCTCATCTGGCAGCAGACCAGAATCCGGTCGACATGCATTGTTTTACTATTGCGTCTGGTATTTTGCGCAGACGACAGGTTATATAATATTGCTAGTTATTGAAAAATAATAAAACCCACCCTAATTAAACTACATTTTTCCAGTTATATGGTCACGGGGAACCTTACCAATACTCTGTGGCAGTGATCAAGAAAGGAAGCCTTCCGTCAGTGCAGGCTGGAGCGGGACTGCATAGTTTGCGAGGGGCAAAGGCCTGCTTCCCAGGAGTGGGATCGCTTGCTGGATGGGTCATGCCTATACACATTGTAAGTTCATTCTCAGGTCTTTGCTTGATTTCAACATTTACACCTTGACTCAGCAGTCATGGAAAGATGTTTGTGAATAATTACGCACATTTTTTCGTCACGAACATTTTTGGGGATTTTAGATCAAAATCTCGATTTATTATAGATAATGCTTTAGTGTGCTAATCTGATACGCATTTGGCCGGTTATTTTTTTTATTTTAGCAGATGACAGCCCTCACCAGTTAATAATATTTTAATTTCCCCTATAGCTGATGCAAGAAGGTGGCCTGAAGATTACAGACTGCAACAATCATGTGAAATCAGCGACCAATTTCTTTGGAGAGTCGTGTGCACCAAATTCTCTCAAAGATATTTATAATCCCATTGGAGATAACTCAGATAAGTAAGTTCCTTTGATTTATTTCAAATCTTGAACAAATTCTAACCGTAATGTTCGTAAAAAAAGTCTTCTTAATCAGTTACATAGTGAGTATGCAACCAATTTATAAAGTGCAGGTTTTTTTTATGAATTTGACAGATTAAGTAAAATCACACTCACAGATCACACTAATATTATAAATGTGGAAGTTTGTGAGTGTGTGTGTATTCTTCACGCGCAAACGGCTGGACCAATTTTGATAAAATTCGGTATGCAGGTGTGATGTTAGGTGAAGGGATAATTTTAATGGAACACTCTTGTTGTAGGTTCGTAGGTAACTGCTCGCTTTATTGTAGAGAACATGGTTTATATACAGTGCACAAATATGACATAGGTACATTGATGTAATAAGGTATGGGCCTAGATCAAGGATGAATAATCTAGGTGATCTACATTGAAAGGTCACAAGGTGTAAGTGAGACAATAAGGGATGGCATGGCATCGGAAGCGACGCGTAATTTTAAAACAAGCTTTATGTCAAGTGATATAAGATGCATAACCGCTTGAACGCGGAGAGCCAGCCGGCACTCCCGCGGAAAAGACGCCCTCGAGCGGTTATGCATCTTATATCACTTAACATAAAGCTTGTTTTGAAATGACGCGTCGCTTCCGATGCCATGCCATGCCAATCCAATGTAGCGTGGCCCTAATGAGTGCGCTTGTCGTACTCTTCGCACATACACCACACAGGAAGCTGACATCCTGGATTTACACATAGGCTACTTTAACCACGGGGCGCAGCTAGAGTGTCATATAATCATATCATAACACTGTTTTTAGGCTATGCAAGCTGTGTACCGGAGGCCCAGGCATTCGTTGCACGTTGAGAGACCCGTACGCGGGGTACGAAGGTGCGCTGAGGTGTCTGATCGCGAATGGCACTGGAGATATAGCCTTCGTCAGAGACACTACCATTCAGCATGCGTTGCTTTCTAACAAGATTTTGGGTGAGCTTTTCATGTTTATTGTTTTGTTTTTCGTTATCATCATCAAGTCTTTTTGTCTCCACTGCAGGAGCACTACTCTCTGTGAACTACCACAGCCATACTCGACAGAGCAGCCAGAGGACTTGGCCTACACTCTCCTCGCTCGCCAGACGGGTTAGAGAGGTCTCATTGATGTTTATTAGCTTTGTTTAGCTTGTATTTCCTAAGTCGCCTTCTACGACATTCTCGGGAAGACTTGGAGTGGCCCTATTCTACTCTGCCAGAAACCACTCTATATATGTATTTTTTATAAAATGTAGTATCGCTGAGCTAGTATCCCATAACACAAGTCTCGAACTTGCTTTGAGGCTAGCGCAATCTTGTGTAATTTTACTCTACTGAAACGACGTAATTCCATTAAGTTTGGGCTCATTTGATTCACTTTGAAAAGAGTCTTTAGATAAAAGCTTGAAAAATATTTGTTTACATGTTTTAAATTTACTTTGATTATTGTCATACTTAGTAAGTACCAATAAATTGTATCTTACCTTATCGTAGCTGGAGTAACAGAAGATCAATTCGAACTGATCTGCCGCGACGGGTCCCGTAGGCCGGTGCGGGAGTACTCGCACTGCAACTGGGGCCGAGTGCCCGCCGACGCAGTGGTCACCAGCAGCGCCGTCAGCGCTGCGCAACGACTGCGGTATGTTGTTACATCTCATAAAAAATTTCAGGGTTCTCGCACTTAGCCGGTTATTCAAAACTGAACCCGGCTATATCTTCGTATAAAGCGTCCGTGATCCGGAGGTCATGGGTTCGAATCCCACAAGGAAGTATACTTTGTGAAAAGTTGTTTCCAGTCTGGTTAGGTCAGCCGTGCCCACAATTTCTTCGTTCGGGTGTAATTTAAAAAATTTCATTTTTTTTTTCTTATTATCCTTACCTTATCAGATTTCAATCTAAAAAGATAGACCGAAATTTTGCTCCGAACTGAGCTTTATCTATTATTGAATGCGCGTCTAGTAGTTTCGAATATAGGCGTAAATCAGCGTGAATAGAATACAGAATAAAAACTTTTTGAAAAAAATAATAACCGACTTCAAATCTAAATGCACTAAAAAGCAAAAAAGAATTATTTTTTATATCAGATGTCCCTGAAGATCTGGGTAAAAAATCTCTATAATACTCATTATTTATTTGGAGTCGGTGCCAATCTTCCTGCCTCAGAGTCCAGTTGCAAAGAAGTTTAACATGTACGAGTACGTCGTCGTAGCGCCCAAAATACGGATACCTACCACGTCGTAGCTCCCAAATCAATGAACCGATTTTGATTTTTTCTTGTTACAAAAGTAATTCAACCGAGAGTGTTCTTTGCTATGATCTATTCAGCCGAGTTACTTACAGCTCTTTTTCGAGTTGTAATAATTACTTATGTAATAAGTATTATTTGCAGATAAAATGTGTTTTTTTTCACATTATTTCGATTCCCGTGGCGTATTCTAAAGTACTTCATGGATGTTTTCAAGGTAAAATAGGTACTGAGATTGGCACCGACTCCAAATAAATAATGAGTATTATAGAGATTTTTTACCCAGATCTTCAGGGACATCTGATATAAAAAATAATTCTTTTTTGCTTTTTAGTGCATTTAGATTTGAAGTCGGTTATTATTTTTTTCAAAAAGTTTTTATTTCCTAGCTTTTAGCAGGAAGAAAACTAAGCTCTAGCTAATAGTAATTATAATAAAAATATTTTTTCATACTAGCTTTAAATGTGAGGCCTCAGTGCTTATTAACCAGTAAAGACCCGCACGACATTAATAAATGTCCACGTTCATTGTCTTACTATTGTGTATTGGCAGTAACGAAACAGTTGAGTAATAATATTAATTAATATTAATAATACAACCCTGCATCAGGTCTTCATTCAAATTATAAAAAACTAATTTTATAATAAGCGATTCTTCCAAACGAACATTGAATCATTAGAATCGGTTTATTGACCGAGCGAGCGAAGCGAGCAACGTCTCTAAATCGAGTTGGGGGCGAAAACACATTATATGTATGTATGTTTGTAACGCGATAACTGCCGAACCGATGGTCTGATTTTGATGAAATTTGGTAGGCATATAGGAAATATCAATAGAATTTTCAAGTACCCGAACGAAATGCCCAACGAGGGCATCAAAATCGGTTCGGTAGTTTTTGAAATATTAATAAAAATGTCCGCGGTTGTGTAGCAAACGAAACCATAACGCGTTCTAACTTTGGATAGCGCCATCTAGGTGTTACTTAGGGAATTAAATTATCTTTTACCTAAATTACATAGGACCAACCTTGCAATGCATTCTTTAAAAGGACACATATATTTTTTAAATCTGTTCATATTTGACGGAGTTATGAGGTAACATACACAAATATTTGAGCAGCAGTTGTCTGTTAATAAGGAATTTCGGTCTCCAGGTCCAAGATCTTTTCTCCGATCTTAAAAAAATTTACATGGAACCAACCTTGCAAAGCATTCTTTAAAAGGACACATATATTTTTTAAATCTGTTCGTATTTGACGAAGTTATGAGGTAACAATACACAAATATTTGAGCTACAGTTGTCTTTTTTGAGGTATTTCGGTCTCCAGGTCCAAGACCTTTTCTCCAATCTTAAAAAAAATTACATGGGACCAACCTTGCAAAACATTCTTTAAAAGGACACATATATTTTTTAAATCTGTTCGTATTTGACGAAGTTATGAGGTAACATACACAAATATTTGAGCTACTTTGTCTTTTTTGAGGTATTTCGGTCTCCAGCAACAAGACCTTTTCTCCGATCTTAAAAAAAATTATATGGGACCAACCTTGCAATGCATTCTTTAAAACGAAACTTATTTTTTTAAAATCGGTTCATATTTGACGGAGTTATGAGGTAACATACATAAAACATATATACACGTCGAATTGATAACCTCCTCCTTTTTTTGAAGTCGGTTGAAAAAAAAAAAATAACTTTTTTACGTTGAGTTACTCTCTTATCGCCATCATTCATTATTGATAATTAATAAATTTAAATATTCTGTTTATAAAACAGAATATTTTTAAATATTAAATATTCAATGTATATTATATGCACAATCCCGTATCTACGCGATTTTTACTGTGTTGTTATAATTATAATGTATGATTTTAATTTTTTTCTTTATTTAGTTTCCCGCAGCTCGGTGTGCATAGGCCTCCTCCAGCTCTTTCACTTTCAGAATCGATTGATTTACTCAACTTAAAAGAAAATATTCTTCCATAGATACCAGGAGATCCTCCAAAAGATAGTCCAGCTGTACGGCGACCCGAACCCGCTGAACTTGGCCTTAAATATCACAGATGACACGCAGCCACGAGATTCCTACGGCAGGCCCGTCTATACTAGCACTACCAGAAATCCGTATGATCAGTACAATAGAAGAGACAACTTTAATAGGAATCAGAACGAGTGAGTATTGTATAATTAATAATTTACTCAAACTGAAAAATTAAATAAGAGATGGTGATTACCTTGAGCACTGCGTCTTGAATGCCTAAGAATCCCTATAAAATGTTTCATCATCATCATCATCAGGTCTTTTTGTCTCCACTGCAGGAGCACGATCCTCTCTGTACTACCAGAGCTACTTGGCCAGAGCAGCCAGTGGATTTGGCCTACGCTCTCCTTGCTGACCAGACGGGTTGGAGAGGTCTCATTGATGTTTATAAGCTTTGTTTAGTTTGTAATTCCTAGTCGCCTGCTACGACATCCGCGGGAAGACTTAGAGCGTCCTATTTTACTGTGCCGGAAACCACACGGCTATATCGTAATAATTAATTATTAATGAGCTGCTTCCTTATCAGCCTATATCAATCCACTTCTTTCTTTTTCGTGTGTGCTCAGCACTAGTGTCAGACCTTTCAAGCTGCCTAAAGGCATTTGACACAGCTTGACGACTGCCATACAATCATAACAGCCGTGACCGGGTTTCGGAAAAAATTTCGTATAGTAAATAAATTCCTCTATCCATATACGTAATAAATAAGAGATGAAATATTGGAAATCTTTGGGAGAGGCCTATGTCCAGCAGTGGACGCTATGCGGCTGAAATGATGATGATGATGATGATATACGTAATCCAAATTTGTGTATGACATAAGATAAAAAAGCTGCGAAAATGATTTTCGATCGAGACCACGTAGTTATGCTCGTCCGAAACGGCCGCGTGACCCCAATAACTCCGGCCGGCGGCGCCTGGCGGCGGTATTACTAATAAATTGATCTAACGATTACGAGTTTGTCAACATTTTTAGTATTTGAATTTTTATTTTGACTAGCTAAATAGGTCTTTCTAACGAACGATCCTTGTACAATAAACTTGTTTCTTCAAAAATGCGCTAGAGGTCCAACTGAATAAAATCCAAATCAAGACTACCACGTATATTGTCAAAGCCAAAAAATTACAAAGTCACATTTCTTTCTAATATAAAAACACAAAACAAACCATAGCGAGTTTTAGGATTGGTACAACGCCATCTATTGATGATATATTAAATCATATTTTTACTGGGAAGTTATACGATTGAACATCCCGCCCGCCATGGACAGAATGTCCATCATCACACTTACAATTAGTTCCTTAAAAACAACAACATTCCCAGTATGTATACATTGTCATACCTAAAACCGCCCACCATGAAGTAACTATTGAGCTTAGTGGACTGTAAGAATAATCAAAACGTTAGTTTGTTCATGGTGTATAACATTATAACAAAAAACATGAACATTTGTAATCTTTTATATAAACAAAATTTACAAAACAAAACAGAATTAATCTGTAATTGGCCACATGCACAATTTGCTAACAGGCCTTTTTTTTTCATTGAGCCCTTACATTAAAGATTGACCTACCACACGTGCCATTCCGGACATTACCGGAAATTTCTCTACAACCCTAACGAGCTATTATTTTCCGGTTGGTAAATCGTACTGATTTACCAGAACTATATCTCTTACTCTTGGCATCTTGACACCACTTTATCCAAAAGTCCTGTACCATCCGTTGCGTAAGTTGCCACCTTTTTAGGCTGCTAATGTAGAATTTTTAATTCGCATCAGGCACAAGCGACAACGGTTTTTTCACCAGAAAGTGTCCGGGTGTGAGTGGAGTTGCATGTGGATCAATATACAATTTAGACATTAACTGTTGAACACACTATGCATAGTTTTTTCATAGTTATCTGCAATAGTAAAGGGAGAAAGATAAAACTAATTAAATAAAGGTGTTTATAACAGAAAAATCAATTTGCGTTCTCTCCAAACTCTTATTCTTATTCTCGTTGATGAACGGATTTAACATTTTACAAAGTAAGTTACATTTTATTTATACTTCTTGATTTCCTTAAATCCTTTATTTATTCTTCCTTAAAACCTTGCTCTTTGCATTACTTCTAAGCATGTGTTCAATACTTTTCCTAGTTAGCCATTATCAATAATTAGTTCTTTTTCAAGACATTCAAATATTTTAGTTGCAATTACTAATGAGTTACCATATTGACACTGGGTTTCTTCATTCCGAAAAGGAGGTTTTACAGTATATCTTCCTTCGGAATCCCTAGTGTCAATATGGAAATTCATTAGCTATTGCTACTAGAAGATTTGAGTATCTTGAGAAAAGGTTATCAAGAAACCCTGAGTTGAAAATTCAATATGCAAATGTGATTAACGAATATGTGGAGTTAGGCCATATGAAGTTAGTCCCTGAAGATGAAATACGAGCAACATTTGTATATTTACCACATCACGCGGTGGTAAAAGAGGAAAGAACTTCAACAAAGGTCAGGGTCGTTTTTGACGCTTCTTGTCCTTGAAATAACGGCGTATCTTTGATTAGTGAGTTAATGATAGGGCCACGTTTACAACCTGATTTGCGACATATTGTAATGCGGTGGCGTGTCAATCCGATTTGTCTCTGTGCTGACATAGTAAAGATGTACAGACAAGTTAAAGTGACGGATGAGGACGCAAATTTCCAATGCATAGTATGGCGTAACAATCCTGAAGATAAGCTACAACATTTGCGTAATATGAGAGTCACTTTTGGTACGGCATCAGCTCCTTATTTAGCCGTCAGATCGCTGCAACAAAATGCAAGGGATGAAGAAGCAGAGTTTCCTATCACATCTAAGAAGGTCTTAACCGACTTTTATGTCGATGATTTTCTGTCGGGATGTGAAAATGTTGAAGAAGGGAAAAAACTGTATAAAGAGATAAATGAATTATTAAGTAGAGGCGGTTTCCTTCTACAAAAATGGACAAGCAATAGCAAAGTTTTGTTGGAAGCTATTAATGAAAAGCAAACGGATGCAACAATTAATCTGAAAATGGATGCTGTTATTAAAATCTTAGGTCTTACCTGGAATCAAGGTACTGATAATTTTGAATACTCAGTAAAACTTCCTAAAATTGATGAACCTATAACTAAGCTCAAGGTTATCTCTGACATCGCTAAATTGTTCGATCCTTTAGGATGGTTAGCACCAGCTATTATAGTAGCAAAAATCTTTGTTTTATTTAGAGAACGGGTTACTCACGTATAGAGTCAGCTACTGCCGACATGTTTCGACCTCATCCGGAGGTCTTCATCAGGGCGAATTTGACGAGAGGCCCGTACACCGCACCGGCTCGCGACAGTGTCGCGAGCCGGTGCGGTGTAATGAGTGTACCTCACGTTAGTTTTAATCGAAAAAAAAGCAAAAATCTTGATACAAAAGCTTTGGATCTCGGGTATCGCCTGGGATCTTCATTCCTAAAAGGAAGTTTCACAACATATCTTACTTCGGAATCCCTAGTGGTCGTACTTGTGTATATTTTTTCACACTTTTCTTCTTCATCTGACCATCTTTTCTGTTCTTCCATTTTTGGTTCTGCTTCTAGTTCCCAAAATTTCTGTAGTAAACTGTTTTCTTCTACTACATGCATGCATCGAACAGATGTACGAAAGGTTTGTATCTTTTCTTTGCCGTACGACACCTTCCCAGATAATATCCATCCCAACTTAGTATTTTGGGCAATGAGCATATCTGAACCACCCCTAATTAAACCTTCTTCTAAAATTTGGCTGTATACTTCTGCTCCCAGAAGTATGTCAACCTTGTTAGGAGTGTGGAATGTTGGATCTGCCAATCTTAATCCCGGCATGTTTGACCACCTCTGCTCTGCGAATTCCTTGTCAGACAGCAATGTGGTTATGGTTTTCATAACGTGGGCTTTAACTTGCACTACAAAACTAGGGTTAACAAGTGATTGTATATTAAAATAGACGACATGTTTTGACGTCACAACAGAATCCTGATCACTTCCTAAACCCGACACATAACTCTTGCATTGTTTCTTCTGCAGACCCAATAGCTGAGCTGCCGACTCCGTCATAAACGAAGCTTGTGATCCTTGGTCTATTAAAGACCTGAGAGTTATGCGTGTGCCTGATTGCGATATAACATCCACCAAAGCCGTTGCAAGCAACACTTGACCTTGTGAACTTATATGGCATGTAGTCACATGTTTATTTGGTTTGTCTTGTTTGGCTACTGGTAATTCTGATGAAGTACCTGCTGTTGGGACCTCAGCTACATTACTCGCTTGAATCGATGTCTTCATATGTAGAAGCGAGTGATGTTTCCTGCGACAGATCTTACACTTGGATGGTACACGACATGAATACACCGCGCGGTTGGAACCAAAACAATTGAAGCACAATTTCTGAGATTGTACGAAATTACGACGTGCTTCGGTATCCTCCCTACCAAACTTCTTACAGTTTAATAGTTTGTGATTATCTGCGCAAAACGGACATTTGTTCAATTCAGTTACATGAAGCGCTTTAGTTTTAACAATACTCCTTGAAACCTTATCATCTAAAAATTCCAATGACCTAAATCTTTGTTGCAAGAACTCTTTAAACTGATTGTAACTAGGCAAAGAATCTTGTGATTCGCTTAATTTCGATTCCCACATTTTCCGAGATTCTGTATCCAGCTTTAGACACAAAATATAAATTACAATCACATCCCATGTATCCGTTTGCAGGCCGAGATTTTTCAATGCATTCATACATTCGTTGCTGGTATCCAATAATTCCTTTAATGCACTTGCAGACTCAGTTGTGACATTTTTCTGACTCATAAACCTTTTTAATACTGAGTTTGCAATAAAGCGTTTATTATTGTATCTGCTTTCTAACTGATTCCAGCAAACGATGTAATTGTCACTAGTTATAGGGACATGTCTTAAAGATTGTTCAGCCTCGCCTGACAAATGGGATTTAAGGTAATGTAACTTCTCAACATTACTTAGGGATTGATTTGTATGTACTAAAGACAGGAATAAATCTCTAAAACTGCTGTATTCATAGTAATTCCCAGAAAAAGTAGGTATCGTGATTTTTGCTAGCCTCACATTACTATGCGATTGATCCTTTGACTGACTACCTTGCACATTAGAAATAGTTGGTACAACGGGATTGACTTCACTTAATTTTTCTTTAAGTGCCGATTTGTAATCAAAGTACACTTCTTCAGTAGCCTCGTATACATCGTCATCATAATACTTTTTACCTTCTAAATCCTCAACATTGTAATCACCTATCAGGTTGTTATGATTCTCTAAAAACGCGCACCATTGAGATTCAAGAGCCTCAAGCCTTGTTTCTATATAAGAAACGGTTAAACGCGCCTTAGGTGCTTTTTTAAAGTTAGTGAAAGCCTTGCTTATGGTTTTACTTGTGTTAATCTGAATCTTAACTAATGACTCCATCGTGTTTCTTTTTTATCAGAACAATGTCACAGATAAATTCAAAATAACCAAATATTATTGACTTACACACAACTGCTTGAGGTACTAGGTTAAGGTTATGTAATTCTAAAACAAATGAACTACAAATCACACATACAATGTATCGAGGACACAAATAAAACACTTTGATATTTATTTAATATTCATAAAATTTTCGAAGTTGAAAACCAAAAAAGATGAAAATTTTCTAAGTCCAAGATTTCCGTGAAAATTTTACAAGTGTTTGAAGTGACCAGCTGTCATCCATTCAAAAACCGGCATGGATTCCCCGTCGTTCCACTTTTCTTAAAATTATTCTAAGTCCATACTTCAATACTACACGGATCCAAATTCTTCTAAGTTCGAGTTCTCTTGAATATAAGGTTCAAATTTGCTTCTACTGAATCGGATGAAATAAAAGTACTCACAGTTTGTCCGATTACGTCACACACTATTTCACTCACACATCTGGCGTATTCGTTGTCTCCCTCGTTCACGTAGTTGTGGCATCCACTGCTATCACTGTGCGAGCGAGTGCACACACTGCCACCTTCTCTGCTGTTCTGCTCTTCTAGTGGGTGGAAGCGAGATGCGAGTTGTTCGCCCTTGACACTGATCTACTGCCCATGGGTGCGAACGAGAAAGCCTAGGTACTCCACCAACCAGGCATCCAGCTCAGAAGGAATGTACAATAAACTTGTTTCTTCAAAAATGCGCTAGAGGTCCAACTGAATAAAATCCAAATCAAGACTACCACGTATATTGTCAAAGCCAAAAAATTACAAAGTCACATTTCTTTCTAATATAAAAACACAAAACAAACCATAGCGAGTTTTAGGATTGGTACAACGCCATCTATTGATGATATATTAAATCATATTTTTACTGGGAAGTTATACGATTGAACAATCCTTATGAAGTGACCTTCGGCTTCGAAACCAATGAAATATCAGCGTGTATAGAGGGTGCAAAATCTCCCTGTATATTAATAAGAGTGCCGTGTGGTTTTCGGCAAAGTAGAATTGGACCACTCCAAGTCCTCCGTGGATGTCGTAGAAGGCTACTTAGGAAATACAAGCTAAACAAAGCTTATAAACATTAGTGAGGCCTCTCCAACCTCGTCTAGCCAGCGTGGAGAGTGTAGGCCAAGTCCTCTGGCTGCTCTGGCCAAGTTTGGCTCTGGTAGTACAAAGAGGGACGTGCTCCTGCAGTGGAGACAAAGATGATGATGATATTAATAAGAGTAATTTCCCCCAGTGTGTCCACCACATCATCGCCTTTCAAAGCGCGGTACGACGCCTCCGGTCGCCCGATCGAGATGCCTTTCCACCTGTTCCAGTCCAATGGAACTACAGATTTGTTGTTACAGGTACGTGTCCACTTTGCACCTATGCCATGCCTACACATCGCCATGTAAACATAATTATTTCTCTTCCTTGTCACTAGATGGCGCGTTATAGTAATAATTATAGCATTAAAATCTTTTGTTACAAAAGAAAATAAAACGTCACAAAATAATGTCATTTGTTACAATCATATCTATTTTCAACGTTATTATTATTATTTATTTATTTATTTAACGTAATTTTAGATTTATTAATGCAGAAAAACTGATATTTATAGCGCTATTTGACTCCAAGAAACTATGTCGTCATTAGTCTATATTTTATATTAATCGTAAACTTCAAGACAAATATTTGCTATAAGATTTACTATGAAATACAAAAACGTGACGTCATGATTTTTTGAAATCATGTTTGAAATAAATACGATTAGATTAGAAGAAAAGTGACACTATATCGCGACGTTTTATTTTATGAACTGTACCAAATATATACCTAATTGCAAAATAATTACAGGACGCAACAATAAACTTCCGTATCCTGAAAGAGGAGGAGCAGGCCGCGAGCCAGATCCTGCGCAACGAGTTCGTTGGTGACCAGGCAGAGAAGGCCGTCATGGGCATCATGGACTGCCCCGTCAGGCGGGCCGTGCTGTGCGTCACCAGCGACCCCGAGATGGACAAGTGTGTTAAGATGAGGGTGAGCAAATACTTTACTCAGGGATACTGTGGCTTCTTCTAAGAGTCAGGCTTTTGCCGGTGTCATCGTTTTGACATTTAAAAAATTAAAATTATGGCATAGCAAACAATGTCTCCGTCTAAATATTAACTTTAAATATTAACTAGCTTTTCGAACGTTGCGCAGCCCGCGGTTTTTCGTGCGGCTGTTGATGTAGGCTAAGAGTGCTAAGACATTTTTCCAGTTCAGAAAATGGGTGAAAACTGCAGTCAAAAAAGGAAACATCAAAATATGGGCGGCCATCTTGGATCCAAAATCTGATTGCAATCAGAGTTGCAGAGTTCCGCGGGGTGCTTTACCCTCACATGCACACACATTGACTTTCGGCGGCCATCTTGGATTTCCAAAAAAAAACGACGCAGCGCTTTGTGGGAATGGCTCGGGCTTCGCCCTCGGCCGCAGCTTGACGCTTCGCTTTGCGGGCGAGACCTACTTATTTATTTGTACTTACATACTTCGTGCGATTTTTGCTAATGTGTTGCTTCTCAATGACCACAGGTGGCGCTGAAGGCAGCGTACTTATCTCCAACCCTGGTGTGCTGGCGCGGCCACAGCACGCGGCACTGCGAGCGCGCCGTCGCGGAGGGGACGGCCGACTTCGCCGTGCTGGACTCGGCGGACATGTTGCACGCCGCCTACAAGTACCGACTGGTGCCGTTCATGCAGGAGGTGAGAGTTCATAGGGGTCAGCAACTAGGTACCCCTGGTGTGCTGAAAATTAAACCAATTTCATATTTATAAAGTCCATTAAACAAAAAAACAATTTAAAGCAAACTCCAACTGAACCCCTTGACTTCCCGCCAAAAACTCTTCTTATAGGTCAGCAACTAGCAGTGACGACGTCGACTCACAATTAAATTAATATTTAAAGTTCATGTGGACAGAGAATATATTGTTTGTAACGTCATATCATAATTTAAGTTTATGTTTAGAATGTCAAAATTTTAATACGTTTAGTGTGTATCATTTTTGATACTAAACGATATTGTTTTACGATTGCGTCTGGAATTCCTGGCGGTCAATGGGTGTTAGCAATGTCACGTTGTACCGGCAGGTGTACTCGAGCGGCGACAGCTGGTACTACGCGGTGGCGGTGGCCAAGGAGCAGGACCCCGACACGGACCTGACGTACCTGCGCGGCAAGAACACGTGCCACACCGGGCTGGGCCACGCCGCCGGCTGGGTCTACCCGCTGGCGTACCTCATCTCCAACGGGTGGATACGGTACGTTGCTTATGAGGATAAAAAAAATGTCGTATAGTAAATAAATTCCTCTATCCATATACTTATGTATGACTTAAGATAAAAAAATTGCGAAAATGATTTCCGCAATTGACATAACGTAGTTACGTTTACGCGCCCGTCCAAAATTGCTGCGTGCGGTCGATGACCTCCGGCCGGCAGCGCCTAGCGGCACCACTACTATTTGATCTCTCAATTTTACTTTCGAGTTTTAGTCAACATTTTTTTGTTCTGAATTTTCATTTTTACTAGCTAATTAGGTCTTCTTAACGATCCTTGTGAAGTGACCTTCAGCTTCAAAGCCAATAAAAATCACCGTGTATATTTATTTTTTAATCGCGGCGCACCATTAGTAATTAAGAATTGTCCCTCAGGCCGTACGGGTCGGACGGTGCGCACGCGGCGGCGTCGTACTTCAGCAAGTCGTGCGCGCCCGGCGCGCTCAGCTCCGAGTACGTGGACGCGGGCAGCGTGCCGCACGACAACCTGTGCCACCTCTGCCACGGGGCCTCCTTCCGGTCAGTTGCAATATCATACAATACAATACACATGTCGAGACTTCAGCAAGTCGTGCGCGCCCGGCGCGCTCAGCTCCGAGTACGTGGACGCGGGCAGCGTGCCGCACGACAACCTGTGCCACCTCTGCCACGGGGCCTCCTTCCGGTCAGTTGCAATATCATACAATACAATACACATGTCGAGACTTCAGCAAGTCGTGCGCGCCCGGCGCGCTCAGCTCCGAGTACGTGGACGCGGGCAGCGTGCCGCACGACAACCTGTGCCACCTCTGCCACGGGGCCTCCTTCCGGTCAGTTGCAATATCATACAATACAATACACATGTCGAGACTTCAGCAAGTCGTGCGCGCCCGGCGCGCTCAGCTCCGAGTACGTGGACGCGGGCAGCGTGCCGCACGACAACCTGTGCCACCTCTGCCACGGGGCCTCCTTCCGGTCAGTTGCAATATCATACAATACAATACACATGTCGAGACTTCAGCAAGTCGTGCGCGCCCGGCGCGCTCAGCTCCGAGTACGTGGACGCGGGCAGCGTGCCGCACGACAACCTGTGCCACCTCTGCCACGGGGCCTCCTTCCGGTCAGTTGCAATATCATACAATACAATACACATGTCGAGACTTCAGCAAGTCGTGCGCGCCCGGCGCGCTCAGCTCCGAGTACGTGGACGCGGGCAGCGTGCCGCACGACAACCTGTGCCACCTCTGCCACGGGGCCTCCTTCCGGTCAGTTGCAATATCATACAATACAATACACATGTCGAGACTTCAGCAAGTCGTGCGCGCCCGGCGCGCTCAGCTCCGAGTACGTGGACGCGGGCAGCCATGTGCCACCTCTGCCACAGGGCCTCCTTCCGGTGTGTGCCAATATCATGTCAAACGTCTGGTGAAAACGTAGAGATTTCTAGTTGAAAACACTGCTTTAAAATTTACTGATAAATCAATTTCGAATCTCTATTTACTTATAATTTAGTATTATGGGTATGGAATAAAGACAGGTGCAGTCCGAAGGGTCACATAACCGAAACATAAATAAAGTCTAATTTATTCGACATGTTTAACCCTTTCACCGTGAAATGGACACGAACATTTTTGTCGGATAAATTCGATGTTCGCGGTTCAAGGGTATAGTTGATGTTATGATGCGCTCCCGACAAAACCCGTTCCTGGATATACTTTTGAAGGGTGTACCCTTAAACTGGTTTTGGCGGGCGCAAAATTTATTGCAAAAAAAAGGGAAAGGTCTATGGGTCACGACATTTTTTTTTTAGTACGGCTGTGACTGCCTGATTAAAGACTAATTTCACTTGAAAATTTGCAGCCGTTGTCGCCGTGACGCTAGCGAGGACTATTATGGCCACATCGGCGCCCTACGCTGTATGGTTGAGGGCGGTGGAGACGTAGCGTTCGTGAGACATTCCGCTCCCGCTGAAGCCAGTGGCGGCAGACGACGGGAATGGTGGGCGAGAGACTTGTTGCCTGATGACTTACAGCTGTTGTGTCCTGATGGTGAGCAACATTTTGTTACCTAGGTTTTTAGGAGATACTCATCATAATCATCATTTCAGCCATATAACGTCCACTGCTGAACATATGCCTCTACCATGGATTCTTAAAATGACTGATCTAAAGCGGCCTGCATCTAGCGCTTTACCTTGTTCAGGTCGTCAGGCCACCTTGTGGCTGGGTGTTCTACGCTTCGCTTGCCAGTACATCGCCATTCAAGACCTTTTTGCCCCATCAGCCATCAGTACATCGCCATTCAAGACCTTTTTGCCCCATCAGCCATCGGTTCGTCGTGCTATGTGTCCCGCCCATTTCAACGAGCTAATCCGCTGGACTATGACAGTTACTTTTGTTCTCCTATGAATAAGATAGGTGATATATTTAGGAAATACTAGTGGAAATCAATATAGTATCTACGGTGACTTATACTCCGCTAAAGAACGGAGTGGCGGAGTGGTTTTTTTAATACAGGAATTATACTTGTTCTTCTTGCACTCCACCGATCAGAGCCCAGTTCTTAAACATAAGAAGTGTTCTTTATTGTTTACGAGTAGATTTTAAAACCCTTTGTCTTCACGTCTACATAGAGTACGTTTTTTTTCAGGGACTCGAGCAAAAATGCACGAGTACAAACACTGCAACCTGGGGAAAGTACCTGGGGCAGTACTGATAGGGCGCGCAAACCACACCGAGTTGGATACGTACTCCAATCTGATGGTGTACGCCCAGCAGTTGTACGGAGCTGTCACTTCTGATGACTTCAGGTACAAAATTCTACTCCTAATTTTGTTTTTATTAAATAGTTTTTTTGCAGTATCGTAAAAAGAGGAAATATTAGTATAGTGTTATACAATGTCCTTTTTAATTAAGTACAAATATTTTAAGGGGTGGTTCAGTCCATCATTTTGAACAACTTTTCCCAATGAATGTATATCGAAATACGGAAAAAGAAATTTTCATTTTCGATAGTAATGATATCACGTGACTACTTCGATTTGTATGAAAACCTAAAATTTTTTTTTCGTATTTCGATATACATTCATTGGGAAAAGTTGTTCAAAATGATGGACTGAACCACCCCTTAAAATATTTGTACTTAATTAAAAAGGACATTGTATAGTTAGTTGTTGTAAAGTAATCTGAAGATATGGGAAAGAAGCGTTAAAACAGGGATAAAAGCAGTGAGCGGCTGATGAAAAGGTTAGAAAGGGAGCTACGGAAGCGAAGGCGTAAATACTTATCCAGCTTAGATCAACGATGACAGTCTATGTATAATTTGTTCTTTAGTCGTATGTTAGTTTCTTTCTCACTTTTTACTCCTAATTTTTTTGTTATGGTGGTGGTAACCGCCGTGTGGTTTCGGGAAGAGTAAAATAGGACCACTCCAAGTCTTCCCGTGGATGTTGTAGAAGGCGACTTAGGAAATACAAGCTAAACAAAGCTTAAACATCATAAGACACCTCCAACACGTCTGACTAGAGAGGGGAGTGAAGGCCAAACCCTCTGGCGGCTCTGGCCAAGTTTGGCTCTGGTAGTACAGAGTGTCGTGCTCCTGCAGTGGAAACTAAAGAGACCTGATGAGGATGGAGGAAATAAATAAATATAAAGGGACAAATTACAATGATTGAGCTAGCCTCAAAGTAAGTTCGATACTCGTGTTATGGGATACTAACTCAACGATACTATATTTCATAACAAATACATATATAGATAAACATCCAGACCCAAGAAAATTTGAAAAAGGCCATTTTCCAATTTGCCCTGACCGGGGATCAAACCCGGAACCTCTGGGTGACGGACTAGCATGGTGGCCACTACGCCACGGAGGTCATCAATATGGCTCTAGTAGTACAGGGGGTCGTGCTTCTGCAGTGGAGACTAAAAAGACCTGATGAGGATGTAGTGATTATATACATACATACATACATATTTACACGCCTGTTTCCCATGGGGGTAGGCAGAGAATATGGAATTTCACTTACTACGATCCTTGCAAACCTATTTTGCTTCAAAGTTAATAGATTCAGGTGTTACTTTGCGGAAGTCAAAGTTACATACTATGTGATTTGAATTATTTTGTGTGATTCCGCCACCAGTTAGTTCATGCAAACTATTGCCGGCCGGCGCCCACCCACTACTGTTAGTCCCAGCATACCTGCCACCAGCAGCCCGTGTGCACCCGCCACCAACAGTCAATGCATGACCCCTCCCATGCTGCTGCATCCGCTGTGGCTGCAGCAACATCGGACGTCGTATACGCGACACGTGTTTCGCCTCTTCACAAGGCATCCTCAGGCACCAAACAAGTTGTTGATCGTTCGGCGGTCAAACGTCGAATGATAAAAATTCACCGTATTGCCATCCTTTTATACTATTAGAGAAGAGGGAGGTGGTGGGGGAACAAATATTATTAAAAAAGAAGTGTATGATTAGTGATATTATGAATTCCAATGATTATAGTTTAAAATCATTAGTATTTCAATTTTTCATGAAGAATGATCATTATGATTTAAAATGGTATGAGAAACATTTTAAAAGTTATGTAAGACAATGCGCACCCAGTGATTATATACTCTTTGTATTACAGTTTCAGCATGTTCTACTCTCAACCTCCGTACTCCGACCTGATATTCAGCGACGCCGCCGTCCGCCTAAAGCCGCTCGCACACCGCAAGCGTTCAGCGGAAATAGTCGCGGGGAAAGCGCTACCTCGCGCTGCGAGAATCGTTTCGAGCGACGCGCCACAAGCTTCCTATTACATCGCTTCTGATCCGGATTTCTTGTCGCATGCCTATAGGATTGGAATAGTTGGAGAAATTCTAGCGTTCGCTTTGTTCGTCGTCGCGTTGTTGCGATAAGTGTGAACCGACCTTTACGTTCTCTTATTTAATCTGATCATGTTTTAAGCATACGGTTCTACCTTAAAAGTTTAATTTATTTTTCTATGCCTATTTTAAAACCTTTTTTAGAAAAAACTCTCTGTCTACGTCACTTCCTGTCCAAATACCTTGCGTGCCTTTAGAATCCTTTGCATACTGATGCGAGTTTGTTCTAAATGTATTAAGTATATTTTTGCTGTAATTTTTTTATATAGCTCAACGCTACTGTGCATTTGCGCATTTAGCCAGGTACCTACGTATACAAATATGAGCCAGGGACATATACAGATATGAGCCAGGCATCTATTGCTTATTTAGGCAACGGTTGTCTAGATTTTATAGTACAATAATAAATTATCGAACGCATCTATTAATGATATTATACAACTATTATGAATCTCATAACATAGTGCCTTTATACAATACAGTTCTATTGAATATATATTTTAGGCTAAGTTGCTATTTTACATATATTTTCTCTATTGTATCGTGATTTTTTACTGACTTAAAACGGAATCTTTTATATATTTTTTTACTTTTTAAGACAATGATCTTATTCTATCAAATGTTTGAATGTGCCTTTAAAGTAACCAACACCTTACGTATATTAAAGTGATTTATTGCATTTTATCTTTTAGGATTCTCAACTTTATATTAATTTTAGATAGTAAGCATATATTTATTTATATTTTATACCATTTTTTCCAAAGCTACTATTTGTTTAGCATTTTTGACATGTTTTACTTCTCGACATCTGTTTGGTTGTTTTTTTTTACAATTTTGACTATGAATATATTAGCTTTAAGCGTAATTTTATATAAATCTTTATACCAAGTGATGCCGTCCTGATATATTGATGTGTTAAATTTAGTTTTTATGTAACCAGCCGTCCAATACAGACATTTTAAAAATAATAAAACACGTTTTTTATATAAAAAAATGTTTTATTTTTAACCAAAGTAATCAAATCACAGCCATATAGGTACGAATGCCTAGCCATCATGTTGATAACTTACATTTTCTCTCAAAACTAATTTAACACTACACTTCAACTGAAAAAAGGACTCTTATTGCCATCCCTGTTATTCACACGTGTCCTTAATTTTATAAATACATAGTAAAAAATTGACACTATAGTATCACATACAAAAGGTAATCTTAGCAACATATGGGAAACAATAACTTTCACCGCAAACGCCGGATTTATCCGACAAACATTGTGTGCCCATTTCGCGAGTGTCGAATATTTCCGAAAAAAAACCACTGCTCGTACTGCACATCATTTATGTATCCATATCCCTTTTTGTTGTAGGTATTTAACGCGGAAGAGATAATAAAAACTTATCTATCTCAATACCTTCTCCAATCCCAAAAACTTCTTACGATTGTGACACTGAAACCCGAACGGCAAGTCAGAAAATTTCTTCATAATGACACTCCAGTCAGCCCGCCTGCAGACTTCTCTTACAGCTGGACGAAGGCACACCCCACTCCTATCTATCCTACTAGCATGATCTCTCCATTTTCCAAATATACAATCACATTTCGCCACTTCAATGGCAATAAACGGCAGTAGAATCGTACATTTCGGCGTCTTCTGAGCGCATAACATTAACGCCTTCCAAGACAAATAACGAAAATGATTTATGCAGTAAATAAAAGGATAATCTCTTGGTTTATTCTTCAATAATGTCTCTATAATCGTGTTGCACAGCTTTACGGTAACTTTCTTCTTGTATAGCGCCAAATATTGCTTCATTTCGTTGGCGTCGCACAGTATTGACAATATTGTGCAGAATTTATTTGCGGAAAGACATAAGGTAGTAAAAATATGATTCCAAATTTCGTCTTCTGTATTACGGTGCAAATTAAAGAGGTGTCCGTTAATTTTAATGCTTGATTGGCCGATACGTTGCTCCAAAAACTTATACAAATTCCCTATGGCTTGGGTAAACGCTATTTTGTAACACATTTGTCCAACAAACACGCTACTCGCTCTGCGTACATGCATTGTTGAGGTATCATACGTGTATCCTAGGAAAGTTATCTCATTGCTGAATTTAATACCTTCATGGGGAAAATTCGTTACAGTTTTCTCGTAATTAACGTTTTTGTAACTTGTGAGCGCGTGCAAAAACGATTGAGCATCTTCCAATGAATCTGTGATGAATAAATAATCATCCACAATGCGAGTAAATAGTCTTATACCAGATTCCACTTTTTTTAGATGCTTAGAGAAATATATTTCATCCATATGGGTGTAATATAGCTCTGAGAGTGCCGGAGAATATTTATATCCTTGTACTAAACCCTTTTTCCAAAGAAAAACTGTGGATCCGGCGCGAACTAAAATAGGTTTCTTCAGTTCCGCGATCAATTCTTTGTATTGCTGATTATATCTTTCGCTCAAACCGCCTTTCCCAGATTTGCGCTTTTGATATCTTTCGTCTAATATTTTCATCAGTGCATCTCTGTCTATCGCCCCAAAGGCGTTGCTTAAATCCGTTTTAACGAAATAAAGTTTTGGTTTATTTAATTTTATCCACTCTTCATAGATCGTAGCAAACTGGCTTTCAGTTCTAATATGTGGTTTGCCAGTCAAAGATTTTAGAAAATTCAGGCGATCCTTGATCTTATATTTGTCTGCCAGAGTCAAAGAATTGCTCTTATATCTTACTATGGGCCTGCAATCATTATTGGTTTTCAAAACCAAATGTAACTTTGGAATGTCTTTTTTGAAACTCTTTAGTTTCCTTTTTCTATTGAAGCTGTATTTCCTCTTGACTTGTTTACCCACGCAAAACTGTTCGACCCTGCTTATAACACCACGTAGGAGCATGTTCGATATCTTCCTATCATAAAAGCTCTGCCACTGATTTTTCTTGAAATAAAAAAGTTTGTACTCATCAGCATCTAGCTTGCAAGTAGTTACGTAAAAGTTTAGGCAGATCATGGCAGACAACACATCTTGAAATATCCATGTAAGAATGTTATTTAAAATACTTTGTGTACTACTTCCACAAATTGTTCTCCAGGGAAGTACTGTAAAATTCCACTTTTTCGTTTGATCTTTCAGTATAATATGCTGCCGTTTCATACTATAAATTATCATTTGCACTAACTTTTGAAATAGTCTTTCATTATCTTTCCCTCCAAAGAAACTGCTGGGTATAATATCAAACAATGCGGTACAACATCTATTTAATATTTCTGTCTTATCCAGAGCATGCAAATCAGATTTACCATCATTATCTTGAAACACAAAGTATTCTTTGAAGTCGTGTTTTGACTTTTCTCTGAGATTCGTTTTAATTTTTAATAAAAATTCAATTATGTCTGGGGAAAGTACACTTACAAATTTCTCGTCCCTGAGTACGTGTAGAAGAAACGGTGCATCTTGTGCATCTTCATTTTTCAATAAACTCGGCTTAATAATATTAGAAACTGATCGCACATTCTGTTTATCAACAAAACATTGGGAAAAGCAGATGACCTCTTCCATTATCTGCGATTTCAAAAATGTAAAACACAGCTCGTTTTAACACAACAAACTAAACAATAAAGTTCCCCTCTTAACTCAATACAAATTCAAATGTTGCGGGGACTTGTTGCGACATGTACCATTGTATGGCGCGTCGCGGCATATTTTGCTTACGTTTCGTTCCACATATATGAAGGCTAGAAAAAAAGCATTTAGATAAACTTGTACTTAATTAATTTAAAGCAATCATTTTTTAGAAAAAATAAATGGATCCAAAACCTTTTTTTAATAAAATACCCACTAAACTATTAATAGTAGATTGGAATGTAAATTTACATTGACAATGACAAGCTTGACCTTCTCTGTCCGTTCCAAGTTCCGTCAGTTTCACATGCGATAACAAATAAAAATACTGATAACAACAAGAAAACATGTGTGTTATTGAATGAGAAACGAAATTCTATTATTTTTTACAAAACCAATAGATTTCAGTGTAAATTGTTACAAAACATCTACAATGGCAAAATCAGTGATTTGTGATTTACTCCAAATATTCAAGAGCAGTGTTTCAGCAGTGCTGCCAGAGAAACTAATAAAAAAGTCAATTAAATATAGTCCAGCCAACCAGCAGCTGACTATAGTTGGACAAAACTATAACTTACAGGAGAAGAATCTGTACATTGTCGGCTTTGGAAAAGCAGTTCAAAACATGGCGAAGGAGGTAGAAAATATACTGAATGCAAAAATCAAGAAAGGAATTATTAGTATTCCTGTTGGAAGTATGGAACAAAAGGAAACCAAAAGTAACGTGACTTATTATGAGGGAGCAAAGAACAATTTACCGGATGCTGATGCAGTATCAACTGCCAAGAAAGTTAAAGATTTAGTTACAAATCTTAGTGAAAATGATCTACTTTTAGTTCTTATATCAGGGGGAGGCTCGGCACTTCTGCCATTGCCAAAAGAACCGATAACTTTGGAAGAAAAAACACAACTAATAAAAAAATTGGCTAATTCTGGTGCAGATATAACAGAACTTAACTGTGTTAGAAAGAAAATTTCAGATGTGAAAGGAGGACAGCTAGCTATCAAAGCTCAGCCTGCTGAGGTTGTATCCTTGATACTTTCTGATATAGTTGGAGACCCTTTGGACTTGATAGCAAGTGGGCCAACTACTGAAGATAAGGATGAAGTGTACAAAGCCTTAAATATTATAGAAAAGTTTAAACTAAAAAGTAACCTACCTCCATCTATTGCAAAAGTTTTGACAAAAGAAACATCTAATGAATTCCCTTATAACAAAGTCACAAATCATATTATAGGCTCTAACAAATTAAGTATAGCTGCAGCATTTAATACAGCAAAGGAACTAAATTATTGGCCTTTAGATCTGTCTAACGTTGTTACTGGTAATGTAGCTGTAGTGGCAGAAGAATATGTAAAATTGACCAAACATTTGTGTCAATTCTTGGATGACAAAGTGGATATAAAATTTCTAGAAGACGGAGTGGAGAAACTCGCGATTCCTGGCTTGAATCCGGCAAATCTAACAGATCAAATAAAAGACTGTGATAAAGATAGAGATTTGTGTCTGATTCTTGGTGGAGAAATCACTGTAGAAGTAAAAGGAAGCGGAAAAGGAGGAAGAAATCAACAACTTGCTCTCGAATTTTCCAACAAAATTTACTATATGAAAGATTCTTTTGAAGGTTTTAATGTTTATTTCCTAAGTGCTGGAACAGATGGTATTGATGGCCCCACAGATGCTGCTGGTGCTATTGGTCATCTAAATCTAATTTTAGATGCAAAGGAAGAAGGAATAGATGCAAACAAATATTTGGATACTAATGATTCATACAACTTCTACAGAAACTACAGGAAAGGTGG
The DNA here is from genome assembly GCA_963555685.1 of Acrobasis consociella. Lineage (NCBI taxonomy): Eukaryota > Metazoa > Arthropoda > Insecta > Lepidoptera > Pyralidae > Acrobasis > Acrobasis consociella. The sequence goes on from OY743127.1 coordinate 9,749,051, forward strand.
TCTACATGTGATAACAGGGCATACTAACACTAATGTTATGGATATACACTTAATTATAATTAAGAGAATAAATAAATAGTCTACTAATAGTTTATACAAATATAATTTATACAACAATCTACTGTTTATTTACCATTTCTCATGTAGACGGTTTTAAGAAAAGATTAAGTTTGTTCTGTTTCTTTTGTTCTTCTTTTAACTTTGCTGTGGCAAGCACAGCTTTCTGGCATAGTCCTGCAAACTTGTCCTTTTTCTTTTTATTATTCTTTATAACTTTTGCCTGTACTTTAACAGCGCTTTTCAAGGCATTGTCAGTATTTTTCAATGAAAATATATCCTTGGAACTGGCATATACATTGACTTCTTGTTTCTTTTTCTCAGACTTGATTGGTATATTTTTATTTTTTGAAGATTTAGTTTTTTCTTTTGCATCGTCCTTGGGTAAAGAGATCTTCACAGGGACGTTTTGTGACCTGACCTTCTCCAATTTCGCAAGTGGTGTTTTTGTGTTGTGGTTACAGAATGAGCAGATTTGTTCCTGTAATAAAAAATATAAAATGCTCACTACATATGAATGTAATATTATCTTTGTCACCTCAAGGTCACTTGGGGCACAGAATTTAAGTATTACATACAGAACGGAAGATCCTAGGGTCCTACACAATATTTGTCCCCGTTCCCACATGTCTCTCCTATTCCCTCCTTATCAAGACAGTTGCATTCTGCTCTGATGTCACCACACCGATTTCAAAACGTAAATATTGATATAAACAATTTTAAATTCAATAACTTACCAAGTTCTTGTTAAATGATAGTTGTTTAAGCAAATTAGGGTCCTTCTTTTTTACTGCCATAAACCGCAGTCTTCTCCGTTGCTGCTTACTAAGTTTATTTGGGTTCACCTATAGATATAACAAGAAGTAAATTAGAATCTGGTATAAACTTACGTGAGCAGAAGATACCACCCAATATCTTCTGCTCATGTTAGTTTAAACCAGATATAGGACACATAAAAAGCAAATATTGTCTTACTTTTATATTGGTTCCTTCCTGCCATTCAATATAACAATGTGGACATCTGACTTTAGGCGAAAAATATCTGTTAGGAAGTGCTGCAGACTTCGATATTTCGTCACATCGCATTCTGAAAACAATTTATCTTATTTTATTTTTATTATACCTATAGCAACAAATCACACTGATTGAGCTAGCCCCAAAGTAAGTTTAAACTTGTGTTATAGGATACTAACTCAACTATACCATATTTTTTAGTAAAAACATTTACAGATAAATACGCAAGACCCAGATTATATCACAAGACATTTAGAAGTAGTTGGAAGTACTTACAAGTAATAGCTTCTCAACAAGGTTTTTGTGTGGTTATTTTGAGACTGCAAAAGGCAAGAAGCGGCATTATAAAGAAAACCAAAATGAACTTCAGTCATTCTAAGAACAGAAAAAGGAATTTTTACACAATTTTGAGGTTATTTGTTTGTTTAGTTTGTTTTTAGTAGGCAGGTAGGTACCTCAGTAAGTAAGTAAACCATGAGTAAACCCATATGTACCCTGACGAAAGTAGTAAAACTGTCAAGAAAAATAGGTATGTAGTACCTAGTTTGTCATTAAAAAGAAACTAGGTCTACGGTGTACTATGTGCGGTCCAGCAAAATTTAGAATTTCACTATAAAGAAATTAGGATGGAAACACTGACACTCAAACTAGTGATTGAATGAAATGAATGAATGAATAATGTAAACAAACATGTGTTTCCCGCCAAAACGTCATCGAAATGTCAATTTTTGTCGGAACTGACTTTCCCGCACGTTGTTTGTTTGGTGATAATTTATATTTTGCTATCGAAAAGTAAAGCCAAATGAATACGAGAAATAAGATAATGTGATGTTATTGAGCGGTTTTTTAATAGTTAAAGTGGCAAAACCAGCAGTTTGGAACCAGTGCGCCAGCTCAAACCTACCGGTAGTTCTTTGTTGTACCATTCCATAATTTTGTTTGTACCGTGCCTTACAAAAGTGTAGTAATAAGTGTTATAAGTTGTGAAGATCTTATTTTGTTACTTTAAACTTCAATATGGATGTAGCGGACACTTTTGCGACACAAAGCCAAGTAAAGGATGAGGTTGGAGTTAGATGCCAGAAATTATTCCAAGATTTTCTGGAAGAGTAAGTACCTGCTCTGTAACTTAATAGTCCATCTAGTAACATTTATGTATTCACAGAATTCCCTGCAAACATTTATATTGTTTATTATAATCTAACCTAAACATAAGTACAACAGTAAAACTAACCTTACTACCTACTTTAGCAAACTAACTATCTACTATATACAATACATACGGGATAAGTCCGCCGTTGTACCTATGTTTACTATAAAGCTTTATAAACAAAACAAACAAACAATTATGTACTTACAGATTCAAAGAAGACAATGAAATAAAGTATGAAAAGCAGGCCAAAGAGTTAATCAAACCCGAGCTAAGCACCTTAGAAGTCAGTTTTGACGACGTTGAAAAGTACAATCAGAATCTCGCCACCACAATCATTGAAGAGTATTACCGAATATACCCATTCCTTAATCAAGCTATTTTGAACTACGTGTTGAGTCTTGCTGAGAGTCGTGACAAGAAAGACTTGCAGGACAAAGAATGTTATGTGTCATTTGTTGATGTACCAACTAGACACAAAGTGAGGGAGTTGACGACGGCTAAGATTGGAACACTGATCAGAATCTCTGGGCAGATTGTGAGGACACACCCGGTGCACCCTGAGCTGGTATTAGGGACATTTGTCTGTCTGGACTGCCAAACTGTTATCAAGAATGTAGAACAACAATTCAAGGTATATAGGTTCTATAAAATTTATTATTTCTGTTTGTAAGTATGTACCTTTTGTAAGACTCAATAATTTAAATTAATACACTTGTGATTACAATTTTGCTTTAAAGTGTTAGAGTTAAAAATTAACATTTATTTACGTTTTACGATGTAAAGGATAAAAGTTGATCATGTATTTCAATAGCAATAGTCCACTGCATTCATGAAAATATGCCAGAATAAATACATTTCACAAAGTCACTTCACTTTAGTAAGATCTATTGATTTATGTTTTTGTAGTAATGCTGTAGTCTGTTTGCGCCATTTTATTCGTATTTGCTTTGTTTATTATCCTACTTCTTTACTTTTTGATGTAATATCTTGTGATATGTTTACAGTACACAATACCCACCATTTGCCGTAACCCTGTTTGCGCGAATCGCCGCCGCTTCATGCTGGATGCAGACAAGTCTGTCTTTGTGGACTTCCAAAAGATCCGCATCCAAGAGACGCAAGCAGAGCTGCCGAGAGGATGCATTCCTCGCTCCCTTGAAGTCATATTGAGGGCTGAAGCTGTGGAATCTGTACAGGTAACATTGAAAGAATAACTTGTAAATTAGTTAGCCTTTTTTGTGTTAATGATGAACAAAACTTATCAAGCTTTTCCATGAAAAAATATCACTTGATTAATTTAGATTGTCATCTAAGTAGAGATTGAGAGGTAACAAATATTAATCTGTCTTTCCTCTTACTTGCACTTATTGCTAGCTAAACTTGTGTTTTGTCTCCCTCATTATGTGCCAATTTCCTAAACAATTATATTCAAGTAGTTCATTATTCTGCCCGGGGGTTGAAGGAAGTTTACCTAGCCACCATGCTAATCTAGCATAGAAAACTAGAGTTGTTCTTTCCGTGGGTTGACCATTTCTCCATGTATACTTTTTCAAAATTAAAAACTGACTTCTATTTATCTATATGAATGGTCGCCCCAAAATGACCTGCCGACGTACCGTGCTCGAAGAAATAAAAAAAATCGGCAAGACCTTGAGTGAAGTTAAACACGTAGCCCGAGACAGATCGAGATGGAGAGTCTTTGTAAACACCCTCTGCCCCAAATAGAGGACATAGCCAGGCCATAAGTGAAGTGAGTGAAAAACCGACACAGACAATTTTGATAAAGTTTCTATGGGACAACCTCGCAAGTATACCCTTTCAAATAAAAATGATTTTCCAAATCGGTCCAAGCGTCTTCGTAAACATACATAAAAAAAGATCGCGACGAATGGAAAACCTCCTTTTTGGAAATCTGAAGAAGAATGACACCAATCTTTTTCTCAGGCCGGAGACCGCTACGACTTCACGGGAACCCTCATAGTGGTACCAGATGTTGGCTCCCTGTCGCTCCCTGGAGCCAAGGCCGAGGTCACTACGCGCACCCGCCAGACCAACGAGGGGCAGATGGAGGGAATCAAGGGATTGAAAGCTTTGGGCGTGAGGGAACTGCATTACAAGTAAGATGATTATCATTTCTCTTTTTCTCTACTATGTTTGCCAAATTTAATATAATATTATATACCTTTAAACGAGCAATTCTTGTATATATATTTATTTATAAATTTCTTTGATCTCGAAAACGACTCTAACGATTTCGCTGAAAATTGGTATATGGGGGTTTTCGGGGGTAAATAATCGATCTAGATTAGTCTTATCTTTGGGAAAACGCGTGTTTTCGAGTTTTCATGCGTTTTTCTTTCCACGCAGAATATGGTTGCTAATTGCTTCGCGCCGGCCGCCATCCGTTTAGCTCAGCGGTTAAGGAAGCGGACCGCTAGAAAGAGTGTTACGGGTTCGAATCCCACTCGGTGACTTACTTTTGTTTTTTTTTAATGTTCAAGTTTATATATAATTTTTTATTTTGTATTTTTTATTTTGTTGACAAGTTTAAAAAAATGTAGTTAATGTTTGAGATGTAACCGAGCAAAGGTCACCCAGGTACTATAATTTTATGTGTCATCATCAGATCTTTTTGTCTCCACTGCAGGACACGGAACAATATTACTGCAGGAGACATGGATTTCGATGCGGTTTTTTGACGTGAAAGCAAGTTCCCTTGCGGTGGTTTTTAGCTATGTTTGATGAAAATCGGTTCAGCCATTTAAAAGTTATTAGGAGTTACTGCTCAAGTCACGAGTTTTCTTCAGCAAATAAGAGATGGCGCTACGGATATCAAGTCTTTGTTAGTTCCACTACTCATCACTAGATGTCGTTTTTGATGGTCGGGGTTATTTTTAATTTGCCTAGCAAATAAATTTCTGTTACAGGTAGCGGCACGAAACTAGCGCTAACCGTTATCGCGCAGAACAAAAATTTGTACTCCACCCATGCGCAGTATCCCCTCTACAATTCACTCAGCGCTAAACTTACGTGCCGCTACTTGTTCAGGTCATACCAAACTAAGTGTGTAAAATCGCTGCTTTCCAGAACCGCTTTCCTAGCGTGCAGTGTGCAGGCCATATCCCGAAGGTTCGGAACAGCCGAGTTGGCGACCGACGATCTCACCACCGAGGACATGAGGAAGCAGATGACTGATAAAGAGTGGGACAAGGTCAGTTAACATCGTTAAGTAATACCAAAGATAATATAATTTCTAACATAGCAGATACCCAACGCCATAGAAACTAATGGAGGGCCCGTAAGTAAGCAAAACTAGAGTTGCCGGTAGGCACACAAAGATGGCAGCACACACGACTAGCAAAAGTGACAAAGAAAGTGTTGAATGTGCTTTAAAAATATTTCTACCAAGTATAAGAAGTGTTATGGAAGTCGTATTCTTTATAATTTTGACATAATATTGTGAGTCATGTAGTCAAAATTATAAAGAATATAATAAAAATAATTCAAATATCCGCAACACGCTTCGTCATAATGGTCGAATAAATGTATTTGCTTCGTCCAAAATTATGTATAATTTATATTATTATAATACATATGTATGGAGGCCATTGCCTAACAATGGGACCTAAACAGCTAGTAAAAAAAACAAACTAAAATCTCATTAATATCTCACAGGTATATGAGATGTCCCGAGATCGAAACCTATACAACAATTTAATAGCGAGCCTGTTCCCAAGCATTCACGGGAACAACGAAGTCAAGAGGGGTATACTTCTAATGTTGTTTGGAGGAGTTGCCAAAACCACCATTGAAGGTAACATTTCATACTAATTACTTTGTTCTGTGTATACAATGTATGCGTAATAAATCAGACCACGGGCTGTACTAGATCACTATATTTAGTGTTATTAAAATGAAATTGCAGTCAAAAACAAAAACAAAGTCGTTTCCATACGAAAGTGTTGAGGAGCCCGGGCATTTTAAATGGTTTATTAGTATTACAGGACTTACCGCGATTGATATAATTTTTTGCCAGATACCGCGAAACTCTTAAATTATATATATATTATTTTATATGGGATTTTTTTACTGTCGTTTGATTATCATATTATTTTCATTTTCATATATGTTGAGAAATACGAATAGCGGCTAGTTATGCGGCTTTTACTGGATATGCAATTTATAGCGGAATGGATTACTTATGGGTAATGGAAACATTTCGTTTGGAAATAGAATATTTTTCCGCTAATTTTCAAACTTTGTATTGCAATTTTTTATTTTTCCCAAAAATAACTTGAAGAAATTCTATTATTTGAAAAGCAGGCCGGATATCGGATGATATGCCTGGCCGTTGGCCGGAGAGCGGAAAATCCGGGCAATGAACATTCGACTGGCAATAACCATGGATAAATTTAACCCTTGCAGCGCAGCGTTCTTCAATCTCCGATATTTTAAAGGTTAACGCAGATGGCATTTTGTAACGTAACAATTCGCATTCGAAATGCGAAATCGTTACCTCTATATATTTCTTCTGCTAGGCACGACTCTCCGCGGCGACATAAACGTGTGCATCGTGGGCGACCCGAGCACGGCCAAGTCGCAGCTGCTCAAGCAAGTCAGCGAGATCACGCCCCGCGCCGTCTACACCAGCGGGAAGGCGTCGTCGGCCGCCGGTCTCACCGCCGCCGTTGTCAAGGTACAGTCACCTACACATCGCCAAAAATAATACACATACATTAATACTATCATGTCTTTATTCCTAATGGGGCAGACAGAGCATTTTGGGTCTTACTGCTCTATGCAGAGCTCACGGCCGCAAAAGTCTTGCGGCCAATGCTTTTCTTTCTTCTCGCCCACCATGACGCTAACAGTGGCTTTTGGGTCTTGCGGCAAGACCCAAAAGCCACTGTTAGAGAAGAAAGAAAAGCAGTCAATACAGTGGCAGTGGTGGGTTGGCTTTTACGATCTGCACGGAAAGGAAAGCAGCTGGTATTCTAAGTTTTTTCTTTTCTCCCAGACCAGCATGGAAGAGGCCTTTTGCCAAAGATAATATAATTAATAAAGTAACAGATACCCGAAGCCATAGAAACTGTTGGAGCCCATAAGGCAAAACTTCAGTTGTGGGTAGGCACACAGAGATGGCAGCACAAAGTGACAAAGGAAGTGTCAGTATGCTTCTAAAATAGTTATTTCATTTTATATATGTCGTATTTAATTAATCAAAGTACTACTTTATTTAAATAATAGGAATAAAAGATTTTAATGTTTTAATTATTACCTTAAAGCGCCATCTAGTGACAGGAAAGAGAAATAATTATGTATCCAAGACCCAAGATGTTTATCTATATATGTATTTGCTATATGTAGTGTCGTTGAGTTAGTATCCCATAACACAAGTTTGCCGTGTGGTTTCCGGCAGAGTAGAATAGGGCTACTCCAAGTCCTCCTGTGGATGTCTTAGAAGGCAACTTAGGAAATACAAGCTAAACATTGCTTATAAACATCAATGGGACCTCTTCAACCCATCTGGCTAGCGAGAAGAGTGTAGGCCAAGTCCTCTAGCTGCTCTGGTCAAGTATGACTCTGGTAGTACAGAGAGGGTCGTGCTCCTGTATTGGATACAAAAAGACCTGATGATGAACACAAGTCTCGAATTTACTTTGGGGCTAGTTCAATCTTTGTGAAACTGTCCCACTGAACCAAATTTCATCATTACGAATACGAAAAAGGATATTCTATATGTATATTTCAGGACGAAGAATCGTTCGACTTCGTGATCGAAGCAGGCGCTCTGATGCTAGCGGACAACGGCGTGTGCTGCATCGACGAGTTCGACAAGATGGACCCCGCGGACCAAGTCGCCATCCACGAAGCTATGGAACAGCAGACTATTTCTCTTGCCAAGGTAAATAGAAAATAGATTTTGAAGGCAGATTGTTTGCTTGAAATGTTACTTTAAAAATATTTCTTTAAAAACGCCTTTACGCTAGACCCTAGGCATTCCCTTAGCTTTTATTTTGAATCAACTTAGAAAAAGGTTATCGATTCGAATATTTCGAATGTCTGATGCCTGGATCAATTTGAAAAATTCTTGTTTTCTTGTTGAATACTGGTCAGGTTGTCCAATAGAAATTTTATCAAAATTTGTTAAATCATTTGGAGATAAAATATTCTTAACCCACTTCTAAAAAAATAAGTTATAAATTTGTCTCGATCTTTTTTAGGGTTCCATACCCAAAGGGTAAAAACGAGACCCTATCACTAATACTTCGCTGTCTGTCCTGTTGCGTGGTCACCACGCAAGTCCGCCACCCAGAGGTTCCGGGTTCGATCCCCGGTCAGAGCAAGTTGGAAAATAGCCTTTTTCAAATTGTTTTGGGTCTTGGATGTTTATTTATGTATTTTTATTCGTTTCAAAATATAGAATCGTTGGGGCTAGCTCAATCTGTGTGATTTGTCCCTATATATTTATTTATACCATTCCCCCTTCAAAAAGTTTATTTTATTCACTAAAAACAGTGAATAAACTAATTAAAATCCATATTGAAATTGAAAAATTTAAATTATTTAATTGTTCCAATTTTAATGTGGATTTTAATTAATTTAACCTTCCTTTTTCTTAAATTTCTATTATCGCTTAAATCTTCCTTTTTCTCGTAGTCATGGTATAAAGTATAGTATGCAACTCTTGAATGAAACGGATTTACATCGAGGGCCGTGAATCACTCGCGTCGCTCAGGATTCTAACACTTGAATCACTCGCTACGTTCGTGATTCAATAATCATAAATCACTCCCTGCGGTCGTAATTCAATCCTTAGAATCCTTCTCGTGTTTGTGATTCATCTTTGGCCCTCGATTTAAGTCTTTTATTCACTAATTGCATAATATAGTATTATCTATATATCTATCTTATGAAGGCACGTGTACTTAGGCCGGCGTGCGCGCGACGCTGAACGCCCGTACGTCCATCCTGGCGGCCGCCAACCCGGTGGGCGGGCGCTACGACCGCGCCAAGTCGCTGCAGCAGAACGTGGCGCTCAGCGCGCCCATCATGTCTCGGTTCGACCTGTTCTTCATCCTCATCGACGAGAGCAGCGAAATGGTGGACTACGCCATTGCCAGGAAGATCGTCGACCTGCACTGCAATAAGGAGGAAACCTACGACTGCGTCTACTCCAGGGAGGATCTGCTAAGATACATCGCGTTCGCGAGGTCGTTCAAGCCTATTATTACTGAGGTGGGTAATCTGCTAGATTTCTACAAGTTAAATAAGTTGTTTTTGCAAACGTACTAAACAGCGTTTTTCATATGACTGAGCGAAAAATTAACGTAAGCATCAAACATATATACAAAATAAAATAAGTCAAAGGTAATTTCGCTTCGACTTTGGCAAAGGAGTGGCTTAGTTGGCTTCGAGATAACGTGTGAACTCGGGAGATTCGATGTTTGGTGCGGTCTCAGTTCCGTAGTGAACAAGGAACCCTTCTAGTTTTGCCATATCTGCCTGTCCGTCCGCGGTTTTACTCAGAGTCACTTGCAGCCAGAACTCTGAGATCGAGATGTAGATACTGCTGGCGCCATCTCGTATGATTTTTGTGAACTTATGGTATCGCTTCGTTTATTGTTTATGGTTTTTAGTTCCTCGTAGTGGCGTAGAGGTCGCCACATATGTAAATTTATTTTGTTTACAGGAAGCGGGCAAGCTGCTAGTAGAGTACTACACGGTGCTCCGAGCCCGCGACGGCACCAGCTCCGGGGCGGGGTCCTGGAGGATCACGGTGCGACAGCTGGAGAGCATGGTGCGGCTGGCTGAAGCTATGGCCAAGATGCACTGCAGCGGCGTCGTGGGAGAGCCTCACGTGCACGAGGCATACAGGTAGCTATGAGCGCTTCGCCACAGCTTTCTGATTCTGCCATTTCTTTCGCACGTACAGTTTGTGACAAAGATAGACTGAAACCCGCCGCGTGCGCCCGCGTCACTTAATGGACACCCTTAAATATCGAGATAAAAACGCTGAAAAAAACAGTGGCACTCCGGGAGGGGTGACAGAAGTAAAACTTGGTGTTGGTTAAGTGACAGTGTCGCAAGTTCAATGTTTTTTTCCCAATCTCAAAAAATTGATTCCGTGCATGCCCAACGCGTCTGAAGAAGTTTCCACTTCAATTCAATTCTTCAATTTTTTAATTACTACTACTATTAATTACATTATCTGTTTGCCCCATTAGGGATAAAGACGTGATAGTATGTATGTATGTATGTATTAATTACATTAAATCCAGAAATGCGTAAGACCTGTTTAACTAAATCTATTAACTTACAGGTTGCTGAACAAATCCATCATCCGCGTGGAACAGCCCGACATCCACCTCGACGAGGACGAGCCACAGTTCGAGCCCACCATGGACGTCGACCAAGATGTGCCCAACGGCACCAACGGCACAAATGGCACCCCCAGTATGTTCATAAATACATAATTAATAGTCCCCTTATCATAGACATAAAACAAGAGTTCCCTTATCCTGGACAGAATCAGACTTTTCCATACAAACGTAGTCTAGCTTTTATTTTGAAATCACGTGTCAGATTTCGGTAAAATTTTGTAATTTTAAAGAAATTGCATACAATTATACTTATAACTAGTTTTCAAATTCTATAAAAAAAATCTAGAGAAAGCTTTACCCACAATAACTATTAAACGGCTAAACCTATGAAAAAGCTGCAGTGCAGTTTGTTACCGCTTCTTCTGCACTAGCGCTTTGGAGTAACCATTTGACGTCAACAATTGTGCAACAACATAATGTCGATATTGAGAGATTATAAATATCCTATGGTAATAAAGATATATTAGAAATTTAGAATTTTGAAATTTTTGTAAAAAATCTGCATCTAAATTGATCCGTCCGTTCGAGCGCTGTGGCTAATGCCACAGATAGACAGACAGACAGCGTCAATCTTATAACGCCAATTTACATATAAAACATTTATAAAGTAAACAAGTGCATTTATGCTACTTATTTCTATAAAACATTTCTTCTAGCAGACCTGCGAGGTGTATATATTATAGATTGTAATCATTCGTTGTTTGCAGACGGGCACGTGAACGGCGACTCGGCTCCCAAGAAGAAACTGACTCTGTCATTCGAAGAGTACAAAGCACTCAGCGACATGCTGGTCGTGTTCATGAGGAAGGAGGAGAGCGAGGCTGAAACTAGAGGTAAGGAAACTTGTTTGAAGCAATTCTTACAATAGATGGTCGAACGACGTGAACAGATTTAAGATTACATTAAAGAGATGAATCGTTGCATTCGATCGGGATGGAAATCTGAATAAGCGGCAGTAGACGCAAATATGTTGGGCTAGAGTTAGTGCCCATGTCACAAAATTAATGTAAGTATTACATACAGACCGGAATCTGATTAAGACCGGAACCGAGACAAGATCCCGCGCAATATGCGTCCCCATCCCCTGCCCCCGCACCTTTTCCCCGTTCTCGCCTTGTCGAGGCGGCCAGACGCTTGCAGCCGACCGTTCAAGCGGAAAGGTACGAAAACGCATATTGCGCTGATTCCGTTCTTTGTGTATGTCATATTATTTCTGTGACCATGCACAGGGCGCAGATTTTGTAGGTAGGAATGACCATCTTTTATTTTAACCCCGTCGACTTTTTTGCGAGGGACAAAGAAGTCCAGCTATATTCTGGAGTAGGGGGCGTACAAGTAGTTGGTAGAGGTTTGCTATGTCAAAATTCTACGTAACTTAATATGTGGATGGGCCCCTAATCTATTTATTTACTCTATTTATAGGTGAAGAAAGCTCAGGCATGAAAAAGAGTGCCGTCGTGAGCTGGTATTTGGAGCAGTTAGTGTCGCAGGGCAGGATCGAGAGCGAAGACGAGTTGCTGGAACGGAAGACTTTGGTGGAGAAGGTCATCGACCGGCTTATGTACCACGTGAGTGCACTATTGGTTAATTATATAACTGAAATGACTTGAGAAATTCGCAAAGTGGGGAGTCGCAAAACGTTTTTTTTTTTCTGTATACGCAGATACCCCCCGTAGGTATCTGCGTACACAAAAACAGACGTTTATAATTTGTCATTAGTAGTGTAAATCGTTCAAACCAAGTACTAAAGTTAAACCGCGTTTCATAACAAAACTGAAAGAAACGAACAAATTGATCTTGTCCTCAGGACCAAGTAATAATCCCGCTGTCAACGACGGGTCTGAAAGCGTCGCAGAAATCCGCCGAGCAGGAGATAGAAGACGACCCGCTGCTTGTGGTTCACCCCAACTACGTCGTCGATACCTGATCAATGCGACATCTATACTATTGCCACTGAATTAATATAAGTATTACATACAGAACGGAATCTTCTAAAGTCCCGCGCAATATGCGTCCCCGTCCCCCGTCCCCGCACCTCTCTCCTATTTGCTGCCGGCGCCTGCAGCCGCCCGATCAACACCCTCAACAAGGCGAAAACAGGGGAAAGTTACGGGCAACGGGGACTTGTTAACTGGGAGAGAATGTTTTTAGTGTTAATTTCACCTATTGTATACAATTTTTATTGTGGAACAATAGTTTTATAAATAAATAACAAAGAAAATGTTGCGCGGCACCTTCTGAGATTCCGTTCTGTATGTAACCATTATATTAAATCTGTGCTATTGCTAAGCTACGGTTTTTTAAATAAAATCCACATCAGTTCAATTGGCTTTTTATTACAAGCTTTTATTTAGCTTCACCTGTCCCGATCTGTCTGTCTGTAATCAAATCTAGAAGGATTTTGACCCGATTCCCGTCTCTTGCACGCATACGTAACGTATCAACATCATCATTTCAGACGCATAACGTCCACTGCTTGACATAGGCCTCTCCCAAAGATTTCCAAAATGACCGATCAAGAGCGGCCTGCATCCAGCGCTTTCCAGCGACCCTGGTCAGGTCATCTGACCACCCTGTAGGTGGTCGCCATTCAATAACCTTTTTGCCCCATCGGCCATCGGTTCGTCGCGCTATGTGTCCCGCCCACTGCCACTTCAACGAGCTAATCCGCTGGGCTATGTCAGTGACTTGTTCTCATACGGATTTCCTCATTTCTGATTCGATCACGTAGGGAAACACCGAGCATACGTATATCGCGTGGCAATGCAATATTATAATGACATAAAACTGATATGATGGTGAGGCCGGAGGGTGGCCATAGTGGAATGCGTAACCCCAGCAAAATGTTGCGCCTTAGAGAAATAAGAGTATTACAGATAGTTGGTTCATAGTAAGCCTCAATTTGTTCAAATATAGCAAAATGTGTTCATGTTGTATTTTCGAAGTTATTCGAAAAAAACTGATTTTGCTGGAGTAACGTTACCCCAGCAAGATGTTTTTCAAAAAAAGCGTTTAGCCCAGAATCAAGTTTATGAAAAGATAGCTCTTAATGAGTTGTATATGTATACCGATAGTAAAATGTGTTCATCTTATACTTTTTGAGATATTCAAGATTTTTCTGGGGTAACGTTTTGCAATTTTCCATATCTCGAAAACAGTTAGTAGCAAAATTAAAAAAAAAAACTGTTTATAGGCCTTATTATGTTCAAATTTGTTTAAATGTAAGTATTTCGATTCATCAACCAATATCGAAGTAATTAATTATTTTCAAAAAGCGGAAAATTCCGATTTACTCGTAAACTAGTGCATTTACTAACAAATAAAAAGCAGTTACATATACGTATGGTATACCCTTCTAACGTGTACAAATTCGGATGAACAAACATAACGCGATATGAAGAATATAAAGGAATTTAATCGAATTCCTAGTGGTGCGACCTTGGCAATCGAATACGCAGTTGTCTGAACACCAATAGATAAACTGTGGAATCATAATATAATATAATAATGGCTCTAATGGAATCTCTGATGGAATAAAAGTTATTAAAAAAACAAGAAAATTTCATCAATTCTCCTACAAACCGACTAAATAACGGAGGCTACGATATAGCGGCCGTTACTTCAGCAAAATCAGTTTTTCTCGATTAACTTCGAAAATACAACATGAACACATTTTGCTATACAGGATGATTTTGAACTCCCTAGCTTTATTTAAGGAACGCACTCTATATGTGATATAAAAAATACATGTTGAATTACTTTTAACTCGTTTCATAGTAAAAACCAAAGATATCAGGCGTCAAAGATATCCCAAAAACAAACGAATTTGTCGCCCGCGCCGCGCCCGTAGTGGTAAAGGCCGCGCGAGACGCGTTTACGCCGCAAGGTCATTGATCTTTATCGTTACGTACTTATTGTATTACGTTTTATAAGGGTAAATTCATTTTGATGCTCAAATGGCTGCTTATACCTCGCGTTTCTACCATTTACACGGTAGCACGATCGTGGTGCGTATTTTATTAGCGTTTTCGCATGTTAAGTAGTCCTGGGTGTGCTATACCAGGATGGGTGACCGTAAGTGGCATAAAAATTTGCAGCCTCCTTCAGCTATGATCGTTAGATAGCCGTCGTAAAGCTGCCTTAAGGCAGCTTGTAAAAATCTTGCAAAGTGTTGGCCACTTTCGTAAACAAACGATAAACAATAAAGGCCGAATTTGGTCTTAATTTTATACCTAATCATAAGTCGCAATTCCCTTCGTACTTTACGGGCTTAGTACCTTCAAAATACTGAAGCTGTTATTGTTACTAAGCAAGGAAAAAAACTTAAGGTACCTACCTAAACTAATACTAATAAAAATGATAGGTACGTAGAATAGTAGGTAATTAATAAAGCATTTACAGCTTCTGCATCGCCGAGCTGCATCTCGCGGGCTGGCTCGGGGGTTCCGCTCAAAAAACTCGAAGATGTCATCTTCTATCGTGACGACTAGACGTGGCGCTCCGCATCCTCATGCATGGGATGGTATCTCGAACTGACCATAGTCGAGAAGCCGTTGGTTTGCGGCCACAATCGTTTGGCGGTGAGCCACTGTAGCATTCGTTATGCCTTGAGCACGAAGTCAAAGAATGCTCTCACTTTCGTAGAGCCTCCTGGCTTCCCCAGTTTTCCCCACTTAGAATGTATACATGCGCACCATTTCGTAATACTATCGTGCGGAATACGACATTGTTATGGATAAGATAAGAGACGCGCGCGGGAAAAGAGCTCTCACAACCTCCTGTGACGCGAGGGTTTTGCCGACTGCTGACTGGGGCGGCCGGCGCGGCGCGTGCGATGCCGACAGCAGGGTGGCGCGGGCGAGGCGAACGAGCAATGGTAGCGGCGCGGTGGGATCTTGCACGAGTGAATCAGCTGTGTGTGTGTGCGGCCGTGCGGCCGGCTGAGCGAGTTCATTCATTATTCGGTTGGCCATGTATTGAAAATTTGCGGATTTTTCGTGATAATTTTTTTAAAACTTTTTTTATTTTTTTTATTGCAGTTTCGTTTTGTATTAGTGATTCTGATTCTAAGATTTCAATAAAGCTAGTGGGTTTAAAATCATCCTGTATTTGAACAAATTGAGGCTTACTATGAACCAACTATCTGTAATACTCTTATTTCTCTAAGGCGCAACATTTTGCTGGGGTTACGCATTCGCCATAGTGGGTGGCCATGGTCATACTCTGTGATGAAACAACGCATCAACTCCATTCAGTTAAGGTTCATTTGATTCGTCTTGAGGAGCACTTCATTGTTTTAGATAAAAGGTTGTTAAAAAAAATGTTTTTAAATAGTCAATGCGCGCCCATAATGACCCAAAATGAGCGTACTTCTTATTTAAATATAGGTACATTTGATTGGTAAAGTTGTTTAAAATTATAATTAAGGGCTGAATTACCCCTTAAAATTTTTGTTCTTATTAAAAAAGAACATTGTATGTATCCAGTATCCTGGTGAAGATAAGGATAAATTTGCTATGGAATTTAAAAAAAATATTATTAACAATTTTATAACACTTTATTCTTACTTTTTTTATCAGATAAAATACTATAATTAAAACTAACATCGTTCAAACACTTTATAAAGATCATTCAAACTAGCGATTTGCAATATCGCTCCGTTATTAACAAAACTATTCGGCGGTAAGAAATTCCTTCTAATCGCTGGGAATACCACATGCTCCTGTCTCCAAAACTCTGCTTTTACAACCTCGGGGTTTTTGTCGGGGTTTGGTTGGGAGTAAAATATAGCTGTTTGCCGGCTGAAGGTGTCGAAACAACCCTTTTCGCTCTCCCAATCCACTTCGGTGACGAGGCGAACGAGGTAAGTGGGTAGTGCGCCCATGAAAGGAGTGTGACCATCTGAAAAGTAATAATTTTGAATTTTTTAAATGTTATTAGCGATGGTCTGATTGTCTCTCATAATGCTCTGGGATCCCGCGCAGTTCGTAAAAGCCGATCGAGGGAAAGGGCAAGACTTAATGAAGGCGGTGCGGTTAGCAATCATTATTTTTATTACCTTTTTAGGGTTCCGATTACCCTCGGGCTGTCTGTCATCAGGCTATATCTCGTAAACCGTGATAGCCAGACAATCAAAATTGTCACAGATGATGAATTTCTGTTTCCGCTATAACAAATACGAAAAACAGAATAAAATAAATATTTACTCCCATACAAGCGCACAAAGGGTTCTGTACAGACAGACGGACAGCGGAGACTTAGTAACACGGCTGAACCCTATTATTAAAACTCCTTTGGGTATGGAACCCTAAAAACCTGTAGCACCATCGTCTAATAACCGAAGAATTCCTACCTAGCAACAAAGGTAACGCAACTAGTTCTGCGTCGTTCATTTCGAACGAGAAGTACTCTAGTAGCATGGTCTTCTTACTCAGCAGGAGTTCTGTCATTTTCTGAGCCATTTCACGCATATCACCTGGAATACGACAATTGTATTAGCTAATGATGACTGTGATAAGACCATTGAAGCGGCAGTGGGCGGGACACATCGTGGCATAAACCGATGGCCAGATCATGGGTCCAGCCAGGTTTACTTTAAGGAGCATTAAAATATATTGACTAATGCTTGGAAAAGTGTAAGAGACAGCTGAAACATAATAACGTGAAACGTGAAAGTAGACGAATGTTCAATTTGTATCCAAACTTTATTAAAAAATACATAATAAAGGGGTGCAGGTTTGCCCCCTTGCACCCGGCTACTAGGGGTGCAGTTTTACCCCCTTTCACCCAGCTGCCTAGGAGTGCAGGTTTGCCCCTTTGCACCCGGCTACTAGGGGTGCAGTTTTACCCCCTTTCACTCAGCTGCCTAGAAGTGCAGGTTTGCCCCTTTGCACCCGGCTACTAAGGGTGCAGTTTTGCCCCCTTTCACCCGCCTGCCTAGGGTGTAGGTTTGCCCCCTTGCACCCGGCTGCTTAGAGGTGCAGGTTTGCCCCCTTGCACCCAGCTGCCTAGGGGTGCAGGTTTGCCCCCTTGCACCGAGCTGCCGACACCCATTGGAAGTTTTCCTAATGGCTGATACGCACCGGCAAGAACAGGTCATTTCAAAATATTCCTGGCGGTAGGTAGGCTTATGTCCAACAGTGGACTTTCAGTGAAAAAGAAATGCGCTGGGCGATACAATAACTAAGGAGTAAACGCAATGTATTTGCTTACCCAAATCAGAATCCCACTCGGACTCTTGAGAGCTCAAACCCAGAAATATAAGCTCCTCCAAAGGCAAGGGGTTTGATAATTTGATAAAACCAAAGTTTTGAAAGTCGTACAGCATTGTTTCGTAGAATAATTCTTCACTGAAAATACACAAAAACGTATTCGCATTGAAAAAAGTTTATAAGACTTGAAAACGTTTGACCGAATCAAACAAAATGAACCTTACGGCAATTTAAATAAGATCTATTTCAGAAAAATATCTGACAAGACTACGCTTTATTTTTCATAATATAGTAAATAAATGTGGTTCATACTCACGTCAATCTAGTAGTGTTACACAGATACAGCTTAGTACTGTGTTGTATCAGCGACTTATGAACATCAATGCACGCTATAAAGATCAAATTGGCCAAAATCTCTCTCAGGTTGCTGTTACACTTATTTTCCACTTCCAACCTTAGCTCTTTGACACTTGTCAACCTAGTTTCAACCCTCTCATACTTAAATGTTCTAGTTTTAAACGATTCTTTTGGATCTATGTAAGTTATGTTCGCTTGATCACAATTTGTGTGGGCTTTCCATCTATCCGGCATTTTATTTAACGGTTCATTTACTAAAGAATTTTCCAGAATGTCATCTGTTTCCATTGACTTATCATGTTCTTCTGTTTCATTAATTACTATTTCTGGAATATTACTTTTCGAAACTATATTATTTTGATTTGATATTTCCGAGTTATGTTTAGTTACATCTTTATGTTCATCATCTGTGTTCTCTATGGTTTCTTTAGGTTCTTCTGCATTGTCTTTGGTCTTAGTTTCAGTTGTTTTTGGTGCGGCGTGGAAGAATTTGTCAATTTTCTGAACATCCGCGTTGACACGCACCAACTCGTGTGCGTAAACCTTTGCTCCATCTGTCGTTCTCTTAACAATTTCTTCGACCGCTGTCGCGCCAGGTAGCCGGGCCTGATAGAAGGTAATATCAGGTTAAGGTGAAAATCAGGCTGACGTGGCGCCCTCATTTGTAATAAATTGTTTAATCATTTTCAGTCGCTTTACTTGTACACTTTGCACGGTCTTTGGTAGCCTTGCTTTTTGTGTAACCTGGTGTCTGCTTTTAGGATTCGAATATTTTTTGTGTTTTTCTTTAAATGTATGTACCCCGATTACTTGAAGACGCCTGGACCAATTTAGAAAAATCTTTTTTTGAGAAATTATTATTATGTACTTATATCAAATAGCATTGCTTGAATGCCTTTTTTATAAAAATATAAAGCTGATAAATGTAGTTCCTACGTGATCATTACAGATTTCAAAACAAAACTTTCCAGACTTCAACACTAAACTACACAACCAATTTTGATAAAATTTCTATGAAATCAACTGACAAGCAAATCATTCCAAACAAAAACAAACTTGATTGATCCAGATAATATAATTCAAGAAATCGGGGAACGTACCTAAAACGAAGATTCCGACGAAATTGATAACCTAATTTTTTGATGTCGGTTTAAATGGTACTTACCTGAGTGTACATAACCCTTGTGGAATTACAACTCAGCAGTTTGCTCTCTATGCACGACTTGATCTTCTCTATGACTTGTTCCTCGTACAAAAACTGCACTTCGTGTTTTGTAGGGTGGACATTCACGTCTACATTTTTGGGGTCTGAAAAAAGTAAAAAGTCTAGTTTGTAAAAAATTACAAATGTCCAATTTTTTGTTTCATTTTTCGTGTGTGTTAAACACTGATGTCAGTTTTTTTAAGGGAAGCTAATGACATAGCTTGACGACTGCCATACAAATGATGACAGCCGGGATCAACGGCGTGACGTTTTTAAAGTACGGAGGAACTCAAACAATATATGCCTCTTGTGGTGACCCATCCAAGTGCAGACCACGCCTAGTGTCACCAAATTTGTGAAAGCGCTAAGAATGCGTACTCCCACCGACTCCTCAGTGTCGATTAACAAGTTAAGTATTCTACCAGAGTGCCGTGTTTTGTCCTTATCTCCGACCGAGCATTTGTTCATGGTCTGGTTATAGGCGCACTTCAAATCACATATACTCGAAGTGTGCCTTTATAAGCCCGTCATCATCATCATTCATCAGGTCTTTTCGTCTCCACTGCATAAGCACGACCCTCTCTGTACTACAAGACCCATACTTGGCCAAAGCAGCCCTTGATTTGGCCTACACTCTCCTCGCTGGCCAGACGGGTTGAAGAGGTCTCATTGATGTTATAGGCCCGAGCATGAAAAATATATATGTAATGTACGTAGTATCATTAATATGTCTTTCTTTACGCCCGGTCTATATAATCTATAGCTGGTTGTATATGTATATTTGATAAATAAAGTTTCTGACAATACATACCTAATTCAATGCTCAAGTAGACAAAAGAATGAGCATTTTTTGGTAAATAAGTTGAATAGATAGAATCAACAGCTTTGCGTATGGCTGAAAAAAAACAACAAATTATATTATATATACTTTTGTTTTCATGCTACGAGTATTATTTATATCACGCTAATAATTGAATGGCTGAACCTATTTTTATCAAACATAGCTAAGAGCCTAATGGGATAGAGAGAGCAATTTGGGTCTTGCGGTTCTAAGCAGACAGAACCCATGACCGCAAGACTCAAAGGCCACTTTTAGCGTGGTGGCCGGAAAGAAATTGCCCTATTAAGGACATATGCGTGACAGTACGTATGCATAGCTAAGAACCACCGCAAGGAAACTTACTTTCACGTAAAAACCGCATCGAAATCGGTCCATCCATTCGAGAGCTACAATGAAAAAGACAGACACACAAACAGATAGACATTGACGTCAAACTTATAACACTACACTTTTTGCTTTGGAGTAAAGATAATGATTACTAACGTAACAGACACCCAACGCTATAGAAAATATTGGAGGTAGGTAAGTAGGCAAAACTGGTAGATGCGGGTAAACAGTCACACAGAGATGGCAGCACACACGACTAGCAAATAAGTGACAAAGTAAGTTTACTGTTGAATATGCTTCAAAAATATTTATCGCATTTCATTTTATATATGTCATATTTAATTAATTAAAGTACTACTTTATTTAAATAATAGTTACAAAAGATTTTAATATTTTAATTATTACCTATAGCGCCATCTAGTGACAAGGAAGAGAAATAATTATGCTTATAAGGCAATGGGTAGGTATGGGAGCTTTTTTTATTTATTTTGAGTATGGGAGGTTAAAACAAACGGTGGCATTATTATTTTAGGCCTTAGTTGTGGATCTTTAAATACAATCGTACCCTGCGACTCCACCAAGCGATGATTGATGAACAACAGCATAGTCCCCTTCTTGTGCGAGTAGTTCACGTTGGTGACGTATCCGTGGACAGACAGCTTTAAAGTGGGCTCCGTAAGCTTTATCTCCATTAGCTCGCGAGCTATCGCGTTGCCGTGGATCTGTATGAGTTTAATCTTTATTAATAACAATTATCCGGCTCATCATTGTATAGCAGTCGTCAAGTTATGTCAGATGCCTTTAGGCAGCCTGAAAAATCTGACGCCAGTGTCGGCTACATACACATACGAAAAACAAACATCATCATCATCATCAGGTCCTTTTGTCCCCACTGCATGAGCACGACCATCTCTTTACTATCAGAGCCATACTTGGCCAGAGTAGCCATTGGCCTACAATCTCCTCGCTGGCCAGACAGGAGAGGTCTCATTGATGTTTATAAGCTTTGTTTAGCTAGAAAAAACAAACAAACAATAATTTGCTTTTTGGAACGAAGTTCCTTTTTGGACGGTACGAACTTGGTGGATGGAGGCTAGGCGAAAAAAAGTGTAAGATTTTTGGAGTTTCGTTCTTTGTTCCAACCTAGTGTTACATGACACTCAGTTTTTTTCCTATTCTTACGAATTCGCTACTTTTCAAAAACTCAAATTTTTCCTAACGTCAAAACAAAATTTTTCTGTGAGTTTTGAATGAAGCACAGACTAATGACGTCATAGTTTCTTTGAGTCAAATAGCGCTCTTATATCAGTATTTCTGCAATAATAAATCTAAAATCATGTTGATAATTATGATCATGACAAGAACAATATCTTGTGACTTTTTATTTGCTTAATTTATTTTGGAAAGACCTGTTGGATACTTACAATTCTAACATTATCAATAACAGTAGACTTGATCGGAGTTTTCAAGTCTGTATTCTCTCCGAACTTCTTCAAAGTGAAGCTCACGTGACTATTATGTATTGCATAGCCGCCGACCACTTCCATGATGTGAGCGTATTCCTCTGTGGGACTCCGCAGGGCTTTCTTCCGGGCTAAGACGTTGTAGAATAAGTCTTCAACCGTGATTTGGGTGCCGTTGTTGCCTGCACAGGGCTTTATGGGCCCCTTTAGCTTGCCATTTTCATATGATGCTCTGAAAAGGCAATGTAAATTATGTAACACTTCATTGCCACATGCTAAGTGGTGCCATTTTGGTGCAAAACTAGTTTCAGTTATTATGTTATGTTTGCACCAGACTTTCAAGTGTTAACCCCTAATAACTTTTAACCCCTTGTATGTCAGAATACCAGACACAATAGTTAAACAATGCATTCTTGCGTAGATCTAAGAAACGGCATACGAGGGGTTAAACGCCTGACCAGTTTTTATCAAACATAGCTAAGAACCACCGCCAATTACCAATACCAATTTTTAGATTAACTTATATTCAATGGTTCAAAAAATTAAGTTATAAATCATTGTTAAAAAACTGTATTCAAAATTAGAAAGTAAACAGCAAGATCTTTTAGGACGTAAACTGCGTCAAGCGGGACTACGCGACGTATTATATGTATGCCATCTCAGAGATAGACTGAACACATCGCGTGGTCACGGTTGACGCAGTTTACGCTCTTAGTGCGCGCGCCCATCAGACTTTGTAGGACCGATAGTCGGGCCAATTTTCTTTTGTATATATTTCTGATCTACTTTCTGTAGGGACGTGTGCGTTGCACTATTGCAACCAGTATATACTATTTAGTCCTACAAAAAATCGGTCACCAAGTATTGGATGGCCCACATTTTATACTCTGTGACGGATTTTTTGTAGGAGAAAAATATTCTCAGTAGCAGCCTATTCTCACAATGAAAAAACTCATACTTATAAGCACATTTAGCCATTGCAGTCTTGGTCAGTATCGTGAGGTGAGCAATATGACTGATGCTGGCCAGGGCTTCTCCGCGGAAGCCGTATGTGTTGATCTGCTTCAGGTCCTCGTACTCACTCAGTTTGGACGTCGTAAACCTCTCACAGACAATGTCCAAGTCGTCACTCCTGATGCCCGTGCCATTGTCTTGTATCTAAAAAGAACAGGATATTATACAACATGGAAAGGACAACCCATAATAAATTAAACCATGGGCTATACTAGATCACTATAGCATAATAAAATTAGCATAACAGTCAAGAAACCGAAAAAAAAAACGACATTCCCATACAAATTGCCCAGGCGACTGCACACTTTAGTATGGAAATGTGATTTTTTTGTTCCTTAACTGTTATTTTAATTCTGTTGTACTATACTGATCTAGTATAGCTTGTGGTTCAATTTATTACGGGTATGTTCCTTCCACATGGAAGGAACATACCCGTAATAAATTGTAGATGATGTAATAACTATACAAGCCTATATTATCTGAAATCTGTAAAAGCCCATAAAAGCATTGTTAGATTTGTAAAGATCTATTTTCTTTCTTTCGCAATAAATTTCGAAAAAAACTATTGAGACTTTTCAGTAATAAATCTAAGTAATAATAGGTTAAAAAAATCCTACATTAAAAAATCCTACTAATATTATAAATGCAAAAGTGAGTTTGTATATTTATTTGTTTGTTACCTCTTCACACTTAAATTACTGGACCAATTAGGATGAAATTTGGTATGGATATAGTTTGAGACTCGGGAAGGACATAGGGTACTCTACATACCGAAATTTCCACAGGGAGCGAAGCCCGCGGGCACAGCTAGTAAGTAAAAACAAGTTTATTTACTAGACAAAAACACCCTGACTATTAAGAACGCCATCTAGTGATGAAAAGCGCCTATATGAATAGGCCAGACTGGAGAACACATTGCTAGTGTTTTTGCATGTTAGGCAACTCTGGGTGTGGTCCATATTTGGATGGGTGACAACAAGCAGTTTAAAGCTCCTCCATGCTTCAAAATAAAAGTAATTGTCTTGTCAAGCTATGCCAGATAAGCTTAAAACATCTGACATTATAAAGATTAAACTAACCTGTAAGTATTTCAGGCCCCCAGCTTTCACTGTTATTATGACATTTGTAGATTTCGCATCCAAGCTGAAAGGGAAGAAAAAGAAATAAAATAATGAGTAGACTGTAAAAGGTTTGTTTGAATGTGAGAGGTGACTTGATCAAGAATGTTTGATCAACAAAAAATCTGCGACCAGGGACCAGAGATCACGAAAGATGCTCTCTTACAAGCTTTGAGATGCAGCAATACATTTGGTCAATGCATTATTACCCTAAACTGAAGCGGTAGTTAAGTGCAACTTAAAATCGAAAGGTCCCTGGTTTCTCATCCCCTCCGGACCCGCTCTGTACCTCTTAGTTTATCGTTTTGACTCATGTACGGTTCCGTCAGGATTCGCAAAGTGAAAAAGAGAGTGTCTTGGGATTTTACTATTTGTTTTCAGTGAAAACATCATGAGGAAACTTCTAAGGAAACTTGCACACTAGTTAACTAGTCATTGAGCTACTTCACTAGTTATGTACGAGCTTGCATAATTGGACACCAGTGTTAGCATAAGAAGAGTACCAAGAGAAGTTATTTTACCTGTTTTCAATTAACTCCTTCAATGCATTAGCCGGCCTTTGAACTATTTCTCCCGCCGCTATTCGGTTAACAACCTCTTCACTTAATTTCCTGATTACACCTGGCTCTCCCATGTTATTGATTGATAAGAAAGACTAATTAAATACCAGATGAAGATCATCGTATCACATAATTGTAGTTGTACACAATTTTTATAAATAATCAAAATTTGAATTTATCAAATCCATTCAAAACAAAATGCATGCGACACTTGAAGTTGACATTTTATTGTTGACATTGACATTTTGTAACAAGACTTTTTATGGATTTTTACGGAGTAGGTACAAAGAAACAAAAACATGTGTATCAAGAGCCGTAAAATAATTCATTAAAATATCAATGTCAATGTCAACTAAATGTCAAAATTGACAAAGTTTTATAAACTTTAGTACATAAATTCGCGGATTTTTTGCCAAAAAACATGAAAAATCATCCAAAATGCCGTTGGTATAATCATAATTAGAGTAAAATGTACCTAGTGTGTATCATAAAATTGTGTACGCAGATACCGAGATATTGAAACTCTCTTTGGAGAACAAATAATTTAGCATCTTTGTAGGTAGGTACTACCTACCTTTTGTTTTCACCATGTCCGACTTCGAAATGGATATCGATGCTGATAGCGATGAAGAAACGGAAGCACAGATGAAAGAACTGGAACAGCTGCGCGCTGTTCTTCAGTCTGATGAGCGGGAATCCGTCGTGACGCATTCGGAGTCTACTGCCCAAGAAAGCTGCCCCTCCATCACCAGCGGCTCCACCTCTATTCAGCCTTCCGACGAGCTTTCCAAGATCGAAATGGCGTTGGCGTTGAATAAATTCACTGATGATAAGTTACAACGTTTAGAAATATTACTCAATGCCCGCCTTAATGAGTGCAGAAGGAGATTGAAAACTTTACATGTCTCTGACTTTGTTGGACCAATGGAAAAACATACTCAATTCCGATATGTTATTTGTGGCAAACCTTACTTCAAAGACAAAAACCTGTATCCAGCTCCTCACAATGAAGACACTGTTCTGATGATGAAATCTGAAATGTATGATTTTAACTCCATACCATCTGTTCCAGGCTGGACTGTTAAGGATAAGAGTGAATTTCTTAAATTCATTACAAAAATGTCTCAAAATATTAGGGTTAAAGAATTAAATTCTGAAATATCTCACCTTCGCCGGCAAGCTGGTTCCAAGAAGGAAGAGAACATTGATGATGAAATCCAGAAGCTTAGGAGACTGATTGAATCTGTAAATAGCAAATCTTTGAAAGATTTAGCATTGCCAGTGGATCAGGAATATGACTGGGATACTGTATCCAACAAATTAAATCAGAGACACAGTGCTCATGAGTACCGAGCCCTGTGGAAACTATTCCTACATCCATCCATAAACAAAAGCAGTTGGTCTAAAAGTGAGCATATTGTATTGCAAAAACTTGCCTATGCAAATGACTGTCAAGATTGGGATAAGATTGCGAAGGATTTAAATACGGGACGGACAGGATACCAGTGTTTTGTGTACTACAGGACAAACATGAATGACACTTCCAGTGGGCTGAAATGGACAAAAGAAGAAGAGGAATTTCTCAAAAGGCTTGTAGATTTTTACAGAGAGGACAATTACATACCTTGGGGAAAAGTAGCAGCATCAATGGAGAACCGGACAAAGATGCAGATATACAACAAATACTTGAGAATGGAAGAGCAGCGGAAAGGCAGGTTTATTCCTGAGGAAGACGCTGTGATCCTCACTTGTATTGATAATTTCGGAGCTGGTAATAACTTCAGAAAGATCCAAAAATATCTACCTGGTCGATCAGTAGTACAACTGCGAAACCGTTACCAAGTGCTGTGCAAAAATAGAGTCTCTACAGTATGGTCAATTGAAGAGGATAAGAAATTGATACAACTCATGGCAAATCAAGATGAGAGTCTGGCGAGTTATGCAAACATTAGTGAACATTTACCTGGAAAAGACCGAGCTCAAATAAGGGCTCGGCATAAAACCTTATTGAAATGGATGAAGAAGTTCCCCAATACAGACATATCACTAGCCCCTCGCCGCGGTTCCCGACGGTTAGGTCATGGCAGAGCAATGAGCGATTTAAATAATGCTTTAGAACATCTAAAGAAAAGAATACAAAATGAAGTCCAAGAAAAAAAGAAGAAATCAATCTCTGAAGTTAGTTCAGAACAAGAAATTGATGATGCTATTGTTGCAACCATCCGGACTGAAGATTTGAAAATGGAAAGATGTGGAATGCCAGAAACTTCATGTTCAACTGATGCGGCAGAAGAGTACGACTTCCCAACATCTGATGCTGACAACACAACAAACTTGCAAAAATTATTGATGCTGTTGAGATGCAGGCTCAACAAGGCACGATTTGTCAATAGTGATGATTATCAAAGATATTTTAACCTAGACCATGTGAAGAGAAGTGATACCACCAGCAAAGTGAAGTGCTATTCAAGAAAAAACATGAAAACTATTAAAACAATACATTCAGAATCTTGTCCTGACCTGTGGGGCAATAATAGGCTTGGCTCTCTGGACTATGTTCTGCCACCACACCTGGCCACAATTACTGGTTGCAGAAAGATTATGGCATATGTGAAGGACCATGCTGATCAATCGTTAAATGTGTATATGCGGAATAACAAGAAAAAATTCAGTGATGAATTCACCGTCTTAATGGAAAGATTTAATTTACTATTTGTATGGCCACTTCTGCTATCAAATGAAAGTCCAGACCAATATATTGAACAAATGATGCAACCGCGTGCACCTAAATCACAGGAGCCAGCTCATGACCCAAATATTGCATGTATTAGGACCGCATCAAAACCATTGGTTGTCCCCGCTATTACGATACCACATGCAAAAGAGCCATCAGAGTCAACTGTCATAGATCTACCAGCCGATGAAGCCCAAAAAAATAAAGAGGTTGTGACCATGAATGATAATTTTCCTGATGAATTTAATGGAAAAGAAAATGCTGCTTTGGATGTTGATCCTTTAACTGCTGAGTTTACTGAAAATACTGTCTTTGACATTATTCCTTTTGCTGTTGAATTTAGTGGAAATGCAGCCTTGAACGTTGATCGTTAGTTTAAGATAAAATATAAGTAGGTACATACTCAATTTTATTTAATAAAGTAAGCATATCTGTCTATGGTCGATTTTATTTTTCATATTCTTTGAATAAGAACAACCCATATCACAATACCATATAATGTACAACTTCTCATTTCCTTGTATGTATGTGTCGCAGTTGAATTGCATAATCCGCTGTTTTTCAAAAACTCTAGCTATTTGGCATTACAGCTCGGTTTTATAATATAGCTGAAAATCTGTCAGCTAGATCGTCCAATGTGTTACGTTTAACAAACTAGCTAACGTAAGATTGTAGAACGATTAGTTCGGAATTCTGCCACTTGTGGCTTGTGAAGTGTCAGTGTCATAACAACAATATGGCCTCCCATAAAGTAAACTCTTCGCCGCGTTCCGGGACTAAGCTGTTTTTTATCGAGAGACATCGGGGGCATCGTTTGTGATTTCGTAGTGCAAAAGATTGAAAAGAATAAAGTAGACCTTTAGTTTGGATCCCATATTGTTATTTCGACGCCCGCCTTCCGGCAAGATGGAAAATTCACGTGGATCAATTGGCCGTAAGAAATCGCTGCGCCATTGAGTTGTCGGGTTTACAAAATTTCTATATTTCTAATCCAATTAGGACTTTTCAGAATAGAAATTAAAAAAAAGAAGTCTAGATGGCGTTGATAAAAAGGCATGTGTCAATGTCATAGATGGCAATATTAAATGTCCTGTCACTCTCATAGGGGTGGGTCGTCAACGGTTTTGTCGTCGACGAAACGAGACCGTTTTCCGTCAACTTTAAACGAGTTCATAAAACAGTGTAATTTTATTAATAGTCACATTGAGGAACTATGACAACGTAAACTAAACTTTTAATGCACGAATTAACGACAGCGTCAATGTCTTGACGTGAACTAGACTAGAGTCAAATGAGACCTAAAAAATAACGTAAATCAAGTCTAATAACCTATTTGTAAACAAATAAAAATACAATCTATGCGTATGACAATAGAATTGAACTGCGCCCACTCAGTGCATAGATTTAGCGCATGCGCGTGACAGAGACAGACATATCGGCAAATATTAAAGTATGAATGAAGCGAACAGATTGCTAGCTTAACGATCACGACACGACTATTCTCGAACAAACGTGTTTGATAGTCGCGGAAAAAGGCGTTCACGAGTGAACTGGTTTATCATTCGACGGTAAACTAGTCTAGTTCATGCACTTCATGCCAATTAACGGTTGAAATAAACCGTTCGTTCATTCAACGCCCATGTCTTCTCTCTAGGTATCTATGTAGGTAATATAAACATAATATGTTAATATTCTAACAAAAAAAATATAGGTACTACGTTTTAATCATGGTTAGCCCATGTATTGTGAAAAACTGTCAAAATATTGGCACTCATCGTTTTCCTAAAGACGAAATCACAATGGATACAAGCTTTACGACATAATATCAAGTCTGGACTAACTTTTCACAAGAATTCTCTCATATATTTACTGAATTAAGTGAAATGTATTCTTAGTAGAATGTAAATTGCTTACATCTTACAATTTTTTTGACCTATTTCATGAAACGCTTTTTGAAACTGGTTTCTACGAGAGAAACGAATGAACGGTTTTTCGATTTATATACATTTAGTTATACTCAGAACGGACGACCACATCGAGTGAAACGAAGAAACGAATAACGAAACGATCCCCGATATCCAAAACATGAACGAACATTCCTTCCGTTCCGCCCGTTCATTCGTTTTTTCTCCTCCAAACGCGTTTCTGTCGTAATGTTTAAGCAATTTTGAATCTTATTTAAAGGACGGAGAAAACAGTTTTTCGTGTAACTGGTTCTCGATCCAGTTCCTTTGCCAGATGAAACCAGTCCGTTCCGTTTTCTGCAAAACCCGTTACGTACGACCCACCACTATTTGACACTTGACCAAGGCATCAACGCCATCTAGTGAGAAAAATAGTTACTATATTTTTTTTTTAAATGTCACTTTGAAAACCCCTCATTGCATCGAGATAATTTATCATTCTTCATTGGTGTTTTATGTTGTTGGAGACTGAATTATTTAGTAAGGAGTTGAGTTGAGGTTTTATTTTCATCCCACGAGTAATATAAAAATAATAAAGAACAACTATTGTCCCCTCATATATTATTTTGTTTGGCAACACAGTTTTATTCAATAATGGTAACCCTATCTGCTATCTCAACGCTAGCTGTTTTGTTAAACGTAATTACGTAACTCATTGACAATCGAGCTGAACTATTTTCAGCTGTTTTACAAAACCGAGCTGTATTGCCAAACAGCTAGAGTTTTTGAATAACAACGGATTATACAATTCAACTGCGACATATGTATAGTAATTAGAGATGCGCCGAATATTCGTTTGATATTCGGTATTCGGCGTATTCGACATCTTTTCCACTATTCGGCCGAATTATTCGGCTTTGCTGCCGAACATATACGGTTCAATTTTTTTTCTTTTTCTAATCCATGCTGGTCTGGGAGAAAAGAAAAACGTAGAAAGTACGAGCTGCTTTTCTTCCCGCGCAGATCGTAAGGCTCGAATTATATCCGTCCGCGCGACCGAGCGGGTCGGCCGCTACACCACGGAATCACAAGCAATTGTGGGTTACGATTGTTCGGTTGTATCTTGTATCGGTGCATTTGAAGCGGACGGGGCGCTCTTTTGTAACGTGTGGAAAGCGGAGAGGCTCGGCCGCTTCATATAAATCAAAAACCGACTTAGCCGCCGTCGATGGAATCTGCGGCCAAACCGCTCAGTCGCGCGGATGCATATAATTCGAGCCTAAAAGCCGATCGAGGAAATGGGCGAGATTTGAATCACGGTTATAGGCGATGCGGCTAGCAACCCATCACTATTTTGATTCCTTTTCCATCTTAACGCCCACCACCACGCTAAGCGTGGCCTTTGGGTCTTACAGCCCTGGGCTCTGTCTACCCCGTCAGGGATATAGATGTGAAAATGTTCTGTATCTATTAAAAAACGGAAATTCTGTTTCTTGGCTACATGACACGGAGTAGAATTTAAGGACAGCTTCATATGCAAGATTTACAAGAAATACATTTTTTTATCTTATTTAAATAAAATAAAATGTATTTCTTAAACTATAGTTATTTACTAAAGCTTACATTGTCAGTTGGGATGATTTCAGTGATGGTGTTATATGAATTTCTTTTGCTCGAGAATCTGTTATGTCCCAATTTGTAATAAAAGCCTCCTCTAGTGTTCCTTGAGAATGAGACCGGTCTATATTGTCAAAAATGTCCCAAGCATGCAAACACAAATTAAGTTGATAGATTGAATATTTTTGTAATCTTATACCTTTAAACGAGCAATTCTTGTATATATATATATATATATTTATTTATAAATTTGTGACTCGAAAACGGCTCTAACGATTTCGCTGAAAATTTGTATATAGGGGTTTTCGGGGGTAAACAATCGATCTAGATTAGTTTTATGTTTGGGAAAACGCGTGTTTTCGAGTTTTCATGCGTTTTTCTTTCCACGCAGAATATGGTCGCTAATTTCGTCGCGCCGACCGCCTTATTTTTAGCTCAGCGGTTAAGGATACTGACCGCTAGAAAGAGTGTTACGGGTTCGAATCCCACTCGGTGACTTACTTTTGTTTTTTTTTATGTTTAAGTTTATATATAATTTTTTATTTTGCATTGTTTTTAGACAAGTTTAAAAAGATTTAGTTGATGTTTGAGATGTAACCGAGCAAAGCTCGGTCGCCCAGGTACTGAAAGTTTTAATCTAGCTAAGCTAGTTTTAATAGCTTACTAATAGAACCTGTTTACGTGGCAAAACAAAATAATGGTAAACCGAATAGTTCAGCCGAATATTCAATTCGGTAAAGGTTAAACCGAATAATATCAGGTATTCAGATATTCGGCAAAATCACTATTCGGCGCATCTCTAATAATAATGTACCTACTAAAAATAAGTGCTCATTTTATTCTTGTTTTTAACTACCTATTGCTGCTATGTCTTCTACTTGTATTTTAACTTTTTTTTGGTGGCGTCTGAGGAATTTTACCTAGAATTCTTTCAATTTTATGACCCGTTGTGTTTTGAAGTTATAATTTGTTGATTAAATTTTGTTTTTTGTTGATTAAAATAAAATACTTTTATATAGGTACATGCCGTACATGCTTCATTTCGCATTTTAAAGTAGCATATAATATGTAATTAGAAAAAAAAAATCGCCTCAATGCCTTTTGCTACGGAGTCTTTCGCCTCAATAAGTTTTCGCTCCAGTGTACCAAGCTGAAATATTTTTGCCACAACGTGCGTCGCTTCAGCACCATTCGACACAGAGTATGGGACCCGCCTACACCACAAAGGAGTTTCCTCTCTATGTACCTTTAGATACAACAATCCCTAACTCTATGTACGTAACATCAATAGACAACCCTGACTCACATACCACTGTACCCATACCTTGACCAAGAACCTTATCACTCTCAAGTTTCAAGCATTGAGGAATGTTGTTGAGATCTCTGAACCATTTCCTTAGATTAGTCATATGGTTTGAAGCTCCAGAGACGATTATCCAATCTTCTGACTCTGGCTTCGTCGCTGTTCCCAACGCATACGCCTGCTTCCTGTTTATTTTTTAGATTTAGTGGACACTGCTGCGCTTTATGTGGTCCTCCGTCCTTCACAAATAAAGCATTTATTTTTTCTCTTCTTGGGTATGTTCTTACCCCTGTAGCGGGAGCGAGGTGATATGCTCGACCACCACAAAGGGAAGATCTTCCCGCCAGGCGTGGTGTGGCTCCTGGGTAACCGCGGCTCCAACAGTGTATCGTCGGAGGTTGATACGTGTGGGGTATCTATGGATAGGTCTTCAAAAATGATATTGAGGTTTCTAATATAATTTTTTTCTAAACCGAATACTTTGCGCGGGAGTCACTTCCAAAGTGGAAAAAAGTGTGTCCCCCCCTCGTAACTTCTAAAATAAAGGAATTATAAAACTAAAAAAAATACATGATGTTCATTACCATAAAAACTACCAGCGAAAATTGGTTTGAACGATATCTAGTAAGTAGTTTTTTTTAATACGTCATAAATCATAAACGGCAATTTACCTTTCATTCAATCAACTCAAATATAAAATTTAAAAAAAAAACAACTACAAGACTTTTATATTATGTTATTTGCTACTACGGAACCCTTCATGGGCGAGTCCGACTCGCACTTGGCCGCTTATTTATCTTATGTCATACACAAATTTTGATTACGTATATGGATAGAGTAATTTAATTACTATACGATATTTTCTTCTCCAAAACCAATGAAAAGTCAGCGTGTATACCTAGTCAGTTGCAACCTTTTGCAACCGAACTCTGAGATCAAGATGTAGATTCTGCTGGCGCCCCATCTCGTATGATTCTTGTGAACTATGGTTCATCGTTGTTTGTGGTTTTTAGTTCCTCGTAGTGGCGTAGAGGTCTCTACAGGAATCCCT
The DNA here is from genome assembly GCA_963555685.1 of Acrobasis consociella. Taxonomy (NCBI): domain Eukaryota; kingdom Metazoa; phylum Arthropoda; class Insecta; order Lepidoptera; family Pyralidae; genus Acrobasis; species Acrobasis consociella. Next base: position 9,782,363 of record OY743127.1, read on the forward strand.
CCCAAGACCGGAGGTCTGATAGTTTTTCCAAGTGCAGTCTGTGCTTTATATCGTTGCTTGCAAGTGCCAGATTGATTCTTGTCCCAGTGAGTCGGGAGCCTTCCAGTGAGTCGGAAGTGAATAGCTTGCTCGTAGTCTGCGGTGAGTCGAGACTGTCTTGAGCGTGCTCGTAGTCTGCAGTGAGTCGAGACTGTGTGAGCGATGTCAACTTGTTGGCGCCGGAATGATGTCCTACCGGAGTGCTACGCTGGAGAGTAGATGCCTCGGATTCAGAGTACGATGCTGCGGGGGATGCGCCGGTCGCTGAAGTCGTCGAGTGAGTGGTGGGTGCTTGGAATCAGGACCAAGAAGCTCGGTGAGTCGGCTGCGATGGACCTGAAGATTGACCCGTTGTGCTGGCTTGCTGTGAGACTGCTGATGCTGCTGCTGACCAACATTGTTTGAGAGAGAGAGGAGCGATGATGAGAGAGTTCGATGATGCTGAAGAAGGCTGCATTGGTTGCTGATGATGGAGAAGGTTGCTTCCTATCACGTCGAGGTCACCACTGTAGCGGGAGCGAGGTGATATGCTCAACCGCCACAAAAAGAAGTTGTGTTTATTTGCTATAAATGCTGTTGGTTGGTCTACACTCGAGCTAGCCATATGGGTATCCTCCATTTGAAAAAGCTTCGTTTTCACATAATCAGTAGTAAGTTCAATGTTGCTATTTTGTAAGGAGCCTGCATCTATTATTTAGGCCCTTATCCTCAAATGCTTTCTTGAGCTTCCCAGGCTTCACAGTATGACTACAGGGACATGTATATCCTCGTAGTCATACTGGTATGACAAACTAGTATGACCACGAGGAAACGGCGCTTCTTTTGCAGTTTTTGCCTGACGCAGATGAACAAGGCATTGTGGCTTTACCATGATACATATTTTGGCCTTTGCTTTTTGATCTCGTTTCAATGCCTTGCGCGTCGGTTGCACTCGGTTCTACACTTGTATACTCCTACAAGTCCTGCTCTATGTCTATGAGCAACATGTCCATGTAAAACTTCCATATAGCATAATTACTTGAGCCATCAAGTTTCTCTAAACTGCTCATTGTGTAACTTGCATTACATGAATTCTGTGAATAACTGGAATCTCCTCCGGGAATGCCATTGTTCCTGTTTTCATTCAACATCATGTTGGTTACCCATAACCTATTAGAATCAGCTCTGAGTTCACCTGGGTATATCCCATTTGCCACCACTGGGGGTGGCCACCACTGGTGGCAGACGAGACAATTTTTATGTTCACGTGTGCTAGATGCCACCACTCACGTCGCCCCCACTGGTGGCGAAGGGCAATCGCCAATCATTCACAGTCTCATTTGCCCCAGTCACAGGGCAAATAGAACAAACTTTGGTTACGATTCCCATTGGTTTTCGGTGGCAAATGGGATATACCCGTTCACCTGATTCTAATATTGAATAATACTTAGATAGTGAATGAAAATTAAATAAAAGATCTTTAATTTAAAAACAGTTGTATTTTTCCAAGATGACAGTATACGAGTGACAAGTTTCAAACAAGCAAAAAACTTTTTCTTGAAATGGTGACCCCAACCGACGTGATTAGTACAAGAGAATCCAAATTCAGACCAAGAAAATGAAGCTCGCAGCAGCTATAATAATTATAATTTTCTAGAAAACCAAAATATCTATTATGGAGGGGGGACAAAGGAGGAGGACTACAGCTTCCCTTACACTTTCTTCTACCAGTTCACTGCTGTTTTCGGAGCAATATTTGCCATATGACCCCGGCTGGTGCCGAGTGGGCCGTATCAAGAGACCATTCGAATTGGAATCATGTTCTCTACCTTTTACGTGTGGTTCGTATGGACGAAGGAAACACTATGGGAGGTATTAGTAAAAGAAAGGTATCTCACAGAAAACAATATAGGTATGGTATCTAATTTATTGACTGATGTCAAGCTAAACAAGTTTTTGGTCGTAGTGACAACCGATGAATTTATAATAAAAAAGGTTTTCTATTTCTATTGTAAGGCCGTATTGCGGCCACACATAATTTTTATAGTTAGGGAGGCGAAAAGGGGAATTTTCGGCAATACTCGAGCGTGACAGTTTAAAGCCGCGATTACACTACACGATTCGTCGGGGACGATTTCACGCAGGCTTCCTAAATCGGGAAGTGTAATCGCTGACAGGGAGACAGTGTCCCGATATCGGGTGATCGGGGCTTCCCGACCGCCCTGTTTCCCTATTTAGGGAGTAAATCGGGTGATGTCATCGCTGTCCACGAGTCAGGGCGTTCAGAAGTGCAATTTTTGAAACGCGGAGTCTCCTAAACGAATGATATTTCCATACAAAAAACAGTTCGTGTAGTGACTCCGCGTTTCAAAAATGGCACTTCTGATATGAACCTAAAATAAATACATATTTATTTCTTAAAACGATACTCTTTACTCCGGCATTTTCTTTTTTTTTCACATTTACACCCGCAGTTGCGTCAAAAGCGACACGCACTTGACCAATATTTGAATTTTGGCAAGCACAGGTGCCACTCTTTCAACATCAAGTTCGGCTGACAACTGAGTTATTAGGGAGGCGATCTAGTGCAGTGTAATCACAACGCCCTGTCTGTCGCCCCTGCTCATCGGCCCGACGGATCGTGAAGTGTAATCGCCGCTTTAGACCTAATAGAACAACCTTGTAAAGTATTTAGCTCTATATGTAGTGACGCACGCCTAGGATAGACGATCAGATTAGTAAAAAAAAATCGATATTCTGAAATACTCGAGCGCGTCAGATTAAGATATTGGGGGTTGATTTTAGTGTTTAAAGACTAAATTTAACTAAGGCGCTGTATTCATTATCCAGCACCGCTGTACAGCGGCTCAAGGTTGCTTTGCTGGATGTGCCTATTCACACATCCAGCAAAGCATCCAGCAAGGCAGTGTTGCCGTTAGTCACACATTTTGCGAGCCAGTGTTGCCCTCTTTTGTTGTTAGTGTCTGTTGACAGTTCTAACCTGATGCTATGAAACTCAGTGAAACCCAGTGAACTCGCTATGATAGATTTTCCGCCAGAAGCTCCTAGCAATCAAAGGATGTCTACACCAACTTTGGTTAAAACTAGAGGCCTAGGAATAGAGAAAGGAAGGAATAAAAATTGGCTTAAAAAGACTAGTATCCAGAGCCGCAAAATATTCAAGTTTATTTACGTATCCAGAGCCGTAAAAACATCATTTAAAAAAAAGTCTGCTGTACAGCAAGTCAAAAAGTCTGCTGGATCGATTTTGCATCCAGCAAGCACCCCCACCACCGCGAACGTCGGGCAGATAGATCGTGAATACGCTTGCTGTACAGCAGACTTTTTTTTAAATGATGTTTTTACGGCTCTGGATACGTAAATAAACTTGAATATTTTGCGGCTCTGGATACTAGTCTTTTTAAGCCAATTTTTATTCCTTCCTTTCTCTATTCCTAGGCCTCTAGTTTTAACCAAAGTTAGTGTAGACATCCTTTGATTGCTAGGAGCTTCTGGCGGAAAATCTATCATAGCGAGTTCACTGGGTTTCACTGAGTTTCATAGCATCAGGTTAGAACTGTCAACAGACACTAACAACAAAAGAGGGCAACACTGCATCGCAAAAAGTGTAGTGATGGCAATACTGGCTTGCTGGATGCTTTGCTGGATGCGTGAATAGGCTACATCCAGCAAAGCGACCTTGAGCCGCTGTACAGCGGCGCTGGATAATGAATACGGCGCTTAATCTGACGATAAGTCCTTGACGTCGCCGAGTTATAGGGTCGCGAACTTGTAAAAAACAAACGTTAATCCGGCATTCTCGAGCGCGATTTTTATATTTTTTATTTTGAAAAATATAATCTAAAACTTACTAAAAATACAAAATCTGCCGGTTTTCGCATGACCGGAAGTGTGGAGGAGCCATTTCGTCTTCCTAAGAACGCGTTGCAGCATATAAGTCGCGAACGATACATTTTACAAAAAAAAGTTTAAATAAACATTTACGTTGTATCTATCGCTTTATTGTCATTCTTAAATTCCCCGTTTTACCAAGGAGAAAGAAAGGAAAAAAAAGAAACCAAAAAACCTTTTTCGGTCAGATTAAGAGAACCCACCAACTTTTTTGTCAGATTAAAAAAATATGCTTTCAGGATACCGAGATAAACCTCCCCTATGAAAATCTGACACGCTCGAGTATTTCAAAAAACCTATTTTTTTGTGCATTTTCAAAAATTCATCGTAACTTATCGTCACGCCGAAATCGTCAGTTTTTTTAAAGGGAGCTTCCTTGGGGCCTACGTAACTCCCCTTCCAAAAATCTGACGCGATTGATTAAATTTTTTTTTTTGCATTTTGGACTACTTTATATGCCTACCCCCACCACGCAAACCGGCAGATTAGTATACCGTTGTTATCAAAGGCACTTGGGGCATACGTAGTATGAATATCTGACGCGCTCGAGAATGCCCAAGTAACTGTTTTTTTAACATTTTTGAAAAACCATACACGCCAAACCCACCGCTAAAATGGTTTTTACCATACGAGCTTTTCTTTTCGAAATTATTTTATCTTTCGATTTTGATAGGTCTCGACGGCGCCGTTGAATTACGCCATTTAGCTACCTCGCCTCCCTAACTATTAGATTAGGAGGTCATGACAAATTTGGTACTCCGGTTTAATAGAATAAAGAGATGCTAAATGCTCTGATGCTAAATATGTCAGTCTGCCTGCGTGAAGTGGTTGCGCTCCTTAGATATGGCGCCTGAAAAGTTGGTTAACGTGACCAAAAAAAAAAAAAATCACTTGGACGGCTGACTCTGGTTTCAAAGAATAAAGACCACCTCTCTGATGCTAAATATGTCGGTCTGCCTGCGTGAAGTGTTTGCGTTTCTTAAAGGTATATGGCGCCTGAAAAGATTTTTATTGTGACCAAAAAATTATAAGGTAAATGGGTAAATGGCTGATTCTAATTTCACATAATGAAGAGCACCTTTCTGATACTAAATAATCTAAATATGTCGGTCTGCCTGCGTGAAGTGTTTGCGTTACTTAGATATAACGCCTGAAAAGTTGGTAATAGATTACTCTGTGGTAATAGTGACCAAAAGAAAAAAATTATAACGACCTTTTCACCGCGAGACTTTATATCAGTTGTCGTGCCCCCAGCGCGAGACATGGTAAATCTAACATACCTATCTACAACCAAAAACGGATATGGATACGTAAGTTATGTGCCATACGAGCATTTTTTGTTTGTCACAAATATGTGACCTTCGCGGAATGGGCCCGACAATGTTTGTCACATATATGCGACGCTCGCGGTTAAAGGGTTAATAGCTGATTCTGGTTTCACATGACAAAGAGCACCTCTCTGATGCAAAATATGTCGGTCTGCCAGCGGGAAGTGGTTGTGTTACTTAGATATGACACCTAAAAGTTGGTCATCGTGACCAAAAGAAAAAAAATTATAACGTTAATAGCTGATTCTGGTTTCACATGATAAAGAGCACCTCTCTGTTGCAAAATATGTCGATCTGCCGGCGTGAAGTGGTTGCGTTACTTAGATATGACACCTAAAAGTTGGTCATCGTGACCAAAAGATAAAAAATAATAACGTTAATAGCTGATTCTGGTTTCACATGATAAAGAGCACCTCTCTGATGCAAAATATGTCGGTCTGCCGGCGTGAAGTGGTTGCGTTACTTAGATGTGACGCCTGAAAAGTTAGTAACCGTAATCAAAAAAAATTATAAGGTAAATGGCAGAATCTGGTTTCACAGAATGAAGAGCACCTCCTTCAAGCTAAATATGTCGGTTTGCCTGCGTGAAGTGGTTGCGTTACTTAGATATGGCGCCTGAAAAGTTGGTTATCGTGACAAAAAAAGATAAGGTAAGCTAAGCAGTGACCTGAAAAAAATATTTTTGATTTGGTAGGCTTATCTTACTTAATTATACTTATCTTACCTAAATTACGACGGCTTAAAACGGCTGCATAATAAGCAAAATACATCTTTCGTTAGTATCCGATATTATATCGATGCCGTAGTTCACAATTGGCTTGTCAACTAAAAAATATAAAAGTGTTATAGGCGTCCTTAATTGAAAATATAGTCAATTTTAAAAAAGTAATTTGAATTAAAAAATTCTGCCTATGATCAGGATTTTTTTATGTAATTTCAAACATTACACCGGAAGTGACATCACACAGCAATAAAAGTTTACATTTTTCCTATGCCTTCACTAAAAAAACAATGTTATCTGTCAATGTCTCCTGTCATTACCGTCGTGAACTCGTGACGGTGACAATACAATATAGTGGTGCCATTTTTGAAACGCGAAGTCACTAAACGAATAGTTTTTTGTATGGAAAAGCCATTCGTTTAGGTGACACAGCGTTTCAAAAATGGCACTTCAAGGCAGTACATGAAGTGGAAATTGCCAACTTTACTCAAAAAAATCTTCATCGTGACGTCACTTCAACAAAAAGCTTGACCTTGCTTGAAAATAAAGGTCATTGGGATTTTTGCAAATATCTAATTATGTAAGACCTTATTTTAAAATCTGATTAGAAAAAGCTTTTCCTAGAGGCTATTTCTCGAAACGGATTGCAAATCAGATTTCTTTTTAAATTACTTGACAAGCCAATTGTACTAACTACACAGTGTTGTCTACTTTGCAGGACAGCATTTAAAAGTTTACTAAAGTTCCATGAACAGCACAAAAATGAGATAGAATAATTACATAATTTTACGTCTATTTAAAAGTCTAGTCCTTGACTACATTATCTAAAAATTGAAATATTATTACAGTTATTTAATTTAAAAAGTAAAATAAATTTAAGGACTTCCTCAATTCTCAATTCATAAATATTAAATAAAATATTAAGTAACTTAGCTATTTAGTACCTCGCGATTCTCGCGTGATTTATGAATTCCATATTTTATAAATTGATATAATGGTATATAAAGTTCAAAAATGCATTTCGCTCGGGTAATTCAATTTCACACAGTGGCAGGCAACATATCAAACTGATGACGTAGTCAAGTTCCACCTACGTCATCAGCTGTCACGGGAAGAGAATACCTTATTTTATTAAACCATGGAATTTTTGAATAACAGCGGATTATACAATCCGTCGTGCGTGCGACATATACATATAATTATGTGTCCGTGACATCGATGATCATCGAAAATCGATGAATATCGAGTGACATCAATGTATCGATTTTAAATTATCGTTTTTATCGTCTAGTATCGATAATTATCGATGATCATCGAGCATCCCTAATATCTAGCGAAGCCAGAGCGAAGCTTATGGTGGGGTGAGGGGTGGGAGATCAACCAATAGCAGTTTTTGACAATTTTGACAATTTGTCATGATGTCGATGTCGGAACTCTCATGGAACTCTGATGAATCAGTATCACAAATAAATCAAATTAGATAGAAAGGATAGAGATTGTAACATTTTCCCAACTAAAATAGTTTTGTTGCTAAATGTTGAATTATTAATCCAACAATGTTAGAATTAAAAGCGTGCACAGTGTGTTTTAGCACAGATGTCAAGTTATACGACATGGATACTGGTCAATTGCGACAAATATTCAATGCGTTGACTGGATTGCAGGTATTTTACTTATAAACTTCTTGTATGTAAACATAATTCATGTTAAGTACTAACCTGAATCGATAACTGAGTATACGTATTCAGATAGCTTCAATAAAATTTACCTACATACATATGTTATCGCTAGATCACGAAACTTGAAGGATACTGAACAAATGCTTTGGGTATTACAGCCCTAGCCAAAGAGTATATAATCACTGCGTTGCCTTAGCCGTAGCTGTTTTTAGGTTTTAAGTAGGTAGTAAAATAGTATACCTATAGGATCTTGTGTCAAGGAATCTTTACTTACTCCTAGTATTCTACAGAAGTCTTACTCAGCAAGGGTATTCAAAGAAATATCTACTCAATGTTGTTAGCGATATTCTTTTATTTCCTAGAACTTCATTGCAAGCCAATTTCATTCATATTACTCTATGTACGATTCATGTCATTGAATTTACCACTCCGGAGTGGTCGCCGCGCACATAGTAATAATGTAGGTATATTTTCGATACCTACATGGGAAGTGACACAGGCCTGCTTACACCCATTTTCTACATAGTGTAGATGTAGTCATCATTATGGTTTCAGACTCGCCTTGGCAACGGTATGCCCAACTACTTGTGTGTGGAATGCTCAAGCTATGTCAAACGCTTCCAGAAATTCAGACTCAAGTGTCAAACGGCAAATTTTGTGTTACGAGAAATCATTGACAGAAATAGTGAGGTTGGTATACAATCATATTATTTTCAGGGCACATTCATGCATACTTATTGTCCTTATTCTTTCTAAGCAGAGCTCAAGTCCTTAAGACATAAAGGGCATGTTTAGGGATCGTCTTCTTGCATTATTCTTTAATTATTGAGAGTTTTGATATTCACAGCCCTCAGTAGTTAAGGAAGCCCTCAGTAGTTAAGGAATTTGGCACGTCATGCAAACAAAGTGTAATTGGCTTTTTAAAAGGCACAGTTCATCGAATAAACTATAATAAAATAAAATAAAAATAAAAATAAAAAAGCCTTTTATCCCAGATTACAACATGCAAGAAAAATCCTAATACTAATTTATACAATTCATAGTTTTTTTTCTTTTTGACAAATTTTAAATTAAAAATACTTAATATTTTTTTGCAAAAATTGTGTCACATTTTTTATAATTAAAATTAAATTGAGAATAAGTTAAAACTAGTATCATTAAATAGGTGTAAACAATAATAGGAAACAAATAAATTTATATCAAATTGAAATTAAAATCAAATATTTCAGTTAAATATAAAATATTAATATATGGTATGTAAGTTAACTGATTTTTTTCTATACAAAATAATTATTATTCTTGAATGTATAAATAAACTTAACTACTGGACCCCTCTTCGGGTATAGGCCTCCTCCAGAGCATTCCATGCATCTCTATTTTTCGCGTTGGTCGGCCAGTTCTTTCCTGCAACTTCTTCTATATCATCCTTCCACCTTCCTTTTGGTCTCCCAACACGTCTGGAACCATGAGGACCCTTCCACAACGTCACTGTTCTGGTCCACCTATCATCGGAGTAACGAGCTAGATGACCTGCCCACTTCCATTTTAAACGCCGCGAGAAAGATAGAGCATCTATTATTTTTGTATTTTTCCTAATTGTTTCGTGCCTAACTCTATCTTTAAGTTTGATGTTTAGCGAACTTCTTTCTATTGCTCTTTGACACGTCGTCAGTTTTCTTCTAGCTACTGAGTCAAATAGCCATGTTTGACTTGCGTAAGTAAGAGATGGCAGGATACATGAATCCATTACTTTCTTTTTTAAATGGTATTTCATGTTGGACTTCATCACTTCTTTATATGCCCAGTACTTTTTCCAGGTGATAGAAATGCGTCTCTCAATCTCGTCGATGTTGTTGGAACTACGGAAAGAAACTTGTTTCCCCAAGTAAATATACTCTTCGACGTACTCTACTATCTTATTGTTTATAAATATTGGTTTTTCTTGATGATTTGTCATTATTTTAGTTTTTTCTATGTTTATCTCTAGTCCAATACTTGTGCTGGCCTCGTTTAGTTCGGCTAACATAGTTTGGAGTTCATTTGGGTCTTCGGAGAATATGACAATATCATCCGCAAAACGTAGATGATTTAAACGCTGTCCTTCTATGACAATTCCTTTCCGAGACCAGTTCAAGTCTTTCATAATTTCTTCAAGTACTGATATAAACAGTTTCGGTGACATAGGGTCGCCTTGTCTGACTCCTCTTTCGATATTTATTTTTGGGCCTGGTCTTTCGACTGTGAAGCCCTTAACATAGCACCCTCCCTATCTTACGTAAACTTAAGCAAAGTACACTTTGAAGAGGTCAAGTTCCAATGGACTAGACCTAACCGTCTTGGCATAACTCCTAAGGATAGTATACCTGTTGTCAACTACAGTGAAACTAGTAAAGAGATCGTGCAAAAGAGTCCTATTAAACAAATTAAGAAGGAAATTGATGTCAATGACACAGTGACTGAAACATATGTACATATACCACAAAATGATACGGATGATGATTGTGATAATGATGATATTGACAGTGATGACGTAGACAATAATGAGTCATACAAAATTCATGAACCAGCAGCTAAAAGGTCTAAATCAGATGATGCAGATGGTTCTGAATTGAATGTAGAGTATGCTACATTATATCCCATCACCACGAATGAAGCAGAGGCCGCTGCAGAGATCTACAGGATATACACTATAGGGAAATATAAGTGCAATGTTTGTGCTAAGTGTTTCAATAGTGAGAGTCGCTTGGCTATCCATTTGAGGATGCATGATACGGTAAATATTCACCTTAAATTATTTTCAGCAAGTTTTTTTTAACCACTGACGAAAAGAGGGGTTTTATAAATTTGATGTGTCTGTCTGTGGCATCATCTAAAGGACCGATTTTGATATGGTTATTTTTTGGAAAGCTTACTTGTTTCTTAGCTATGTTTGATGGAAATTGGCTTAGCGTTTTAAGTTATGGGGTGTAAGTGAAGGTAAGCAACCCAAAGTATGCAAATATGCCTGATTGAGGTATTGAAGGAAAGCATTAAATTTGTAGACTCTGCAAGTTTAACCCTTTGAATGAAAATTGGTTCAGCTGATCAAAAGATATTGAGAGTGAACCCTTGAAAATCACAGGTTTTTTAAATTTGTCTGGCAAATAAACTTGTAGTCAATTTTTTATCGAGACTTCAGTTCACTTTGTGTGACTGTGCCAGTTTCATAGAAAATGTTAATTAACACAAAACATCTGTGCACAGCTCTCCAGAAAATATAATAAATTTTCCATTAGTATTTTGTGATACAATAACGGGACACATAGTGAGACAATCAATGGCCGATGGGGCAAAAAGATTCTCGAATGGCGACCACGTACTGGCAAGCGAAGCGTAGGGCACCCAACTAAAAGCTGGTCAGATCTGACCAGGGTCGCTGGAAAGCACTGGATGCAGGCTGTACTTGGTTGGTCATTTTGGAAATCTTTGGGTGAGGCATATGTCTAGTAGTGGACGTTATGTGGCTGAAATGATGATGATACAATAACAGTATTTGATATTTGTGTCTTTTGATTAAAACTAACGTGAGACACAGTTCTTTCTTATATACAATGAAATTTTAAAAACCAGCAAATAAACAAACATTATTGTGTCGCGAACCAGTCGCGTACGGGCGGCCTATATTCACATTCGCCCTGGCGTAGACCACCGGATGAGGTCGAAACATGTCGGCCAGTAGCTGACTCTATATGTGAGTAACCTCTTAACTCATTCCAATGATATTTGTGTTCTCAGCATATCAGTGGGCCCTTCCGCTGTGACGTGTGTATGTACTACTACAAGACTGAGTTCCTGCTCAAGACACACATTACGGACAAACACATGTACAAGTATGTGTGTAGGAAGTGTCCAGAAGTTAACTTCACTAGGTGAGACCTCCTGAATTTGTGTTATGTTTTGAGCAATATATACTGTGGTGGTTTTAAATCTGGATTCAGAAAGAAGAGTCTTTACCAATTTTATCAGTAATTATAAAAAAAGCTTACATTTGTTATACCTTTATGCTTCGAACAAAATAAAATTATACATAGGTTTTTTATGCATAGCGTATTTTAACCCTACCGCGAACGTCAGATTTTTCGATAGACATTTTCGTTCCCATGTGGCAAGCGTCATACATTTCCGACCAAAAACAACTACTCACACATCCCTATTTTTGCAATTTTTTTATTTTATTTGCCATGCCTCGCGTTGTGATCAGTTGTAGTGACCTACAACTGATATGAAGTCTCGCGGTGAAAGGGTTAAAAACGTTATGTTTGGTAGACTATGACTTTCTTTTGGCTTTATTCTAGATTGCTTCTTTCTTCAACTGATACAGGTTATTATTATTATGAGAATTGAGTTACTGGTCTCTGAACTCTATTTAAACTTTTCAGAGTATCAGCAAAACATCATTACAGCTACGCACATTTAGACAAACGGCAAGTATCTGGCCCTAAATGGACTCAACTAAGACCCAATTGGCTCGACCCTCGTGGGGGGAAAAGGATTAAAGGAGTATCTGCAGTAAGATCTAAGCGGAAAACTCCTCGCAAACCATCAGATTTCCCTCTCAGGACTGCGGTAAGCCACGAGGAGCAGTATCGCCTGGTGTGGGACAGACGATCGTCCAGGAACTACATCGAGAGTCTATTCAAGTGCGAGCTTTGTTTTAAAGGCTTCAGGGTGTTGGCCACGTACAACAAACATATGACCAAGCACGACCCGGTAAGACTCAAGCCACTGAACGGTTCCCTTCCACTGTTGAGATCGGGTAGGACAGACTTTTTTTTGTATCTAAAAACAGTACCATCGCTAGGGAAGTAGAATAAAATCTATACACCTTTTTCATTTAAATTTTTAAAGAACATACACTACTACGTGTCACTTTTAGGGGGGAAAAAAATTGTCCTGGGTCTTGGGTGTATGTATACGAGTATGTATGTATATCTCACTAATATTATAAAAGCGAAAGTTTGTGTGTATATTTGTTACTTCTTCAAACCCAAACGGCTGGACCATATTTGATAAAATTTGGTACGCATATAGGCTACTTAACCCTGGTAACAACGCGGGGCGCAGCTAGTTTATTACAAAATATATTAGGTATCGTTGAGTTAGTATCTCATAACATAAGTTTAAACTTACTTTGGGGCTGGCTCAATCAGTGTGAGTTGACTCTGCAGCCTAAACGTCTTGATGGATTTAAACTTGAGAAGTCTCATTAGATTCATCTTAACTCTGAGAGTGACACCGGGTATATAAAAAGTCAGTCAGTTTTTTAAAATTTATTACATGTTTCTATTATCCTTATCCAATGAACTATTCGCCGACAAACTTTTCACCTTGCATCCCAAGCTGTTAATGTCACTTGGGCGACTTGAAAAACGGCATGTTCTTTCGCAGGCTATATCGGGTAACCACCAGTGCGACGTCTGCAAAATGTTCTTCAGGGACACCCGAAAAATGTACAAGCACATGATCATCAGCCACGTCACCAAATACTCCTGCCAACTATGCAAACACGTATGTTATAACAGGTAATAATATTGATGATATTATGGATCATGCTGGCTTTATCTTAGATTATCCAACAATAGCGCATATAATCCACGTGTGCAACGAATGGAGATTGCAACATCCCTCTTAGTCAGAATTGTACCAAAAAACGTAACGCGAAAAAGGCACAGTATCTTCATAAGTTTTTGTTAGTAAGAGAAAAAAATATGTGTACAACATTTTTTAATGATCCTTATGATGGGCTAGTCAGAAATTTATACGAATTTTCGAATCGAGCCACTAAGTGCACTCGCCTCACTTGTGGCTCGAGCAGTTAAATACCCTCAAGCATATTTTCATGTTTATATTTTTGTTTCAGAAACCAAGCAATAATGCACTATAAATGGCATAAGAACGTCACATACAAGTGTCCACACTGTGATAAAATTTTCAGGTACTGTTATATCTTTTACACCATACATCACACTATCATCTTAAAAGCTCTTTTTCATTAGTCACTTTGACTCGCATTCGTAGTGCGTAAGATTTCTAGCACCCATACGGTTCGACCGTAATACAGGCGACCCGTACGGGAAGCGCCCGCAGTGCTGTGACAAGAGAATTGGCTTGTCAAGTAATTTTCAAAAAGATCTGATTTGCAGTCCGTTTCGAGGAATAGCCTCTAGGAGAAGCTTATTCAAATCAGATTTTAAAATAAGGTCTTACTTATTTAGATATTTGCAAAAAACCCATTGATCTTTATTTTCAAGCAAGGTCAACCTAATTTGAGGAAGTGATGTCACGATGAAGATTTTTGAGTAAAGTTGGCAATTTCCGCTTTCAGTAGTGTACTGAAGTGCCATTTTTGAAACGCGATGTCACCTAAATGACTGATTTTTCCATACAAAAACCGTTCGTGTAGTGACTCCACGTTTCAAAAATGGCACCCCCGTATGTCACTGTCATCTAACAATACAACAATATGGGAGTAGTTATACCTAGCGTTGATTTTGCGTTAGATTTGCGCTAGAAGCGCAGCGCTTCCAGCGCTCTCCTAGCGTGACAGGTGTCAAACACATGTCATCAAACAATCCGCGTTCCATTAGCGTTCGCAGAGCGCTTGATGAGCGCTTTTCTTCGGAGGGTGTCCACATTTCTGTACTATTTTTTATCCACTATCTGACTTGGATAGATAACCACAAGAGCATAAAAAATCGATCTCCTGCGTGCTGTAGAAAGCACGTGTAAAACGCTGGTCCCAATAGTCAATTTTGTCAAAAGCTTTTACTCGTATGCAACCTAAAAAATCTGCCACCAGTATTGGTCCATTACATATACGAAAAACAAAGTCATTTACTATTCTAAGCATGTATACCTACATATATTGATATATACAATTTGGTGAAAATAAACTCAATACATACTTAGGAAGTCGGGTAAAAATCCATTCTATTTCTAATTGCAAATAAAGAGAATTTAATCGAGAGACTAAATTCTCTTTTAATTTATACTTACATGACATGATGCATTTTTTGATGACAATATATGCGTTGTCAAGGTAACGTAATTTGCAAAAACCAGTTAATAATAAATGGAAAGAAAACCATAAGAAAATATACAATTCGTATAATTTGTGCGTGTAGATCTACACTGTGGCTGTTGAGTTCACGTAATATTTGTCGACATGTTGTTTTTATACTATACTTACTTGTTATTAAAAATTCACACACAAATAAAATAAAAACACGTTTCCGGCATTTTCTTTGATTTCCTAGTACCTATTTGATCTGTAACTTAAATAATAATATGATCCGACGCAAGTAATACATAGTTGTTATATTTCAAATACTGTCTATTGCGTATTAGCTATTTGAAATATACTCTGATGTAGGTCATGTAGGTATGTAAGTTTAACAATGTAAGTCCGAAAATACTCGTCTACCTACACCCGAGTCGCGCGACCAAGGAAAAGAACATTCTTTAGATTACCACCTGCCTGCCTAGTCATCCTACTACTCGCAAATGACATTATTTGCGTTTGCCGAGCGCTTTCAACGCTCCCAAAGCGCGCGCTCAACGCGCGTTAGGAGAGCGTTAGGAGAACGTTAGGAGAGCGCTAGGAGAGCGCTCCGAGCGCTATAGCGCTCGAAGCGCGAGGTATAATCCGTTCCATACATTTTCATACAAATTCATCGATTTGACAGCTGTCGCGCTCGTAGCGCTGCGCTAGCAACGCTAGGTATAACTACTTCCTATGACAACAACCAACATAACGACGGTAATTTAAACAGTAGACATTGACAGTTCACAGATGCCATTGTTTTATTAGCGCTAAATTTAAACTTCGATTGCAGTGTGTCGTCACTTCCGGTGTTTTGTTTCATCACCATCATTTCAGCCGCATAACGTCCACTGTGTTTTGTTTAAAATTATATAAAAGAATCCTGATAACACAGAATTTTTTTATTCAAATTACTTTCTTAAAATTGACTATATTTTCGATAAAAGGCACTTGTAACACTTTTATGTTTCTTAGTTGACGAGCTAATACAGTACGATAGAGTGGATGACGTTGCACGGACTCTACTTGTAGCGTGTTTCGTACGGGATGATCCGCGTCGCTGTGAAACGATTTTCTAGCGTATCGCATCCCCTTCTGAGAAGAAACGACTCTAATAAAAGTTCTATTGGATAATTAAAATTCTTTAGAAAAAAAGAGGGTTTTAGAACTGAAATATTACATTAATTTTTATTAGGTTTTTTGGTTATGCATTACTCTGTTTGAGGCTTCTGTAGTAATGTAATATCGTCACGGAAAGTTGTTCACTCACGGACTCAATTCACCTTCAAAATAGTTTCAGTATATTTTGTTAGACCTTATATTAAATAAATAAATATAGAGGGACAAATTACACTGATTGAGTTAGCCCCAAAGTAAGTTCGAGACTTGTGTTATGGGATACTAACTCAACGATACTATATTTTATAACAAACACATGTATAGATAAACATCCAAGACGACAATTTGAAAAAGGCATTTTCCCAACCTGCGCAAACTAGGGATCGAACCCGGAACCTCTGGGAGGCGGACTTTCATGGTGACTACTACGCCCCGGAGGTCGTCAAAAGATTTAATATTGTGGGTTTGTTTGTTGCAGCAAAATCTCGACCCACCTAACCCACATCCGCATCAAGCACCCGTCGTCGTTCATGTGCAACCTGTGCGGGCACAGCTTCGTCAGCGAGACCGGCCTGTACTGCCACAAGCGGATCGCGCATACTGCTGAGGTGAGAGCGGTCAAAATAGGCTGTTTTGCTGTCTATGTACTTGGTTAATCTTATATTACTATCTTACTTCTTACTAATACTATCTTACTTCTTATTTGTTACTTTTCTTACTAATACTATAAATGCGAAAGTGAGTTTGTATATATGTTTGTTTGTTACCACTTCACGCTTTAACCACTGAACTTATTTAGATGAAATTTGATAAGGATATAGTTTGATACCCAGGGGAGGACATAGGATAGTTTTTATCCCGAAATTCCCACGGGGAGCGAAGCCCACAAAGTAGCAAGAAAATTTATTAATGCAAGCGAAGCGGCAATAAGGATTTTAAATATAAAAGGTGGAGGAGTGGAGCGTGGTGGGGATATCTCACTATCTCTTTCGTAAGCGTGAAACCTAAAGGCAGTAACGTCACGTATACATGTGCATCCCTTTTTGTGTTACTTTTGATAGTTACATTTTAGTTCCACTGGAATTAAAAGGTTTATAATTTCCTTATTTTTGAACGGCATAAATTAATTTTATTTGTTTTCCATTTTGTATTGTCATTTTTTGATAAGAATAAAAAAAAGTGTCAAATACCGGATGTCGAAAAAATGCAAATAACATAAAACAGACTTATAAACCGTGTGGTTACCGGCAGAGTAGAATAGGACCACTCCAAGTCCTCCCGTGGATGTCGGTGAAGGCGACTTAGGAAAAACGAGCTTAAAAAAGTATATAAACATCGATAAGACTTCTCCAACACGTTTGGCAAGCGTGAAGAGCGTAGGACAAATCCTCTGGATGCTCTGGCCAAGTATGGCTCTAGTAGCACAGAAAGGGGCGTGCTCCTGCAGTGGAGACTAAAAAGACCAAAGACAAAGGATTTTTTACAAAGTTGTACTTATCAATCTAATCCAGCCAGTCAAGTTTTTGAAAGAACCAGTCACTTCATAATAAATAAATAGTCATACAATGCCAAATTAGGGGGAAAATTCCTTACCTTCACATACAAGCGAAGTTCCCTCAATTTCTCAAGGATTTCATCAGCAAATCTTGACTTGGTGACAAGTTGCATGTATAATTTTCTAAATTGTTTAAAAACAAAGTTAAAGTTACTGGCGAATAAGTAAGTACATTTGCCGTGTGGTTTCCGGCAGAGTAGAATAGGGCCACTCCAAGTCCTCCCGTGGATGTCGTAGAAGGCGACATAGGGAATACAAGCAAACAACAAAGCTTATAAACATCAATGAGACCTCTCCAACCCGTCTGGCCAGCGTAGAGAGTGTAGGCCAGGTCCTCTGGCTGCTTTTGCCAAGTATGGCTCTGGTAGTACAGAGAGGGTTGTGCTCCTGCAGTGGAGACAGAAAGACCGGATGATGATGGTGATGAGGTAAGTACATACAAAAACATTCCCCCTTTTTTGAAGTTGCTTAATAATGTTGTATTGTAATTTGCAGGAAGCACAGTTAAGCAACTCGACGGCGGTGGACCCCGGGCACCCGTTCTTCTGCGCCGACTGCAACATCCACTTCCTGAACGAGGACGCGTTCAACACGCATCTGGGCAGTTCCAACAAGCACGCCACCACCAATGAGTAAGTTATAGAGACAACATGCTAAGTGTTGACTAAGACAGGGCAAGAGGTTGTATACTACATCCACTTCCTGAACGAGGACGCGTTCAACACGCATCTGGGCAGTTCCAACAAACAGGCCACCACCAATGAGTAAGTTATAGAGACAACATGCTAAGTGTTGACTAAGACAGGGCAAGAGGTTGTATACTACATCAACTTCCTGAACGAGGACGCGTTCAACACGCATCTGGGCAGTTCCAACAAACACGCCACCACCAATGAGTAAGTTATAGAGACAACATGCAAAGTGTTAACTAAGACCGGGCAAGAGGTTGTATACTACATCCACTTCCTGAACGAGGACGCGTTCAACACGCATCTGGGCAGTTCCAACAAACACGCCACCACCAATGAGTAAGTTACTATACAGACAACAATCAAAGTGTTGACTAAGACAGGGCAAGAGGTTGTATACTACATCCACTTCCTGAACGAGGACGCGTTCAACACGCATCTGGGCAGTTCCAACAAACACGCCACCACCAATGAGTAAGTTATTGTAGAGACAACATGCAAGGTGTTAGCTGAAAATCGGGAGGCCTGGAAAGTACTCCACCGAATAGAACATAGTACATAAATACATTGATGATTGATAATGATGATGCAAGGCGTTGACTGAGACAGCGCAGGAGGCTGTATACTACATCCACTTCCTGATCGAGGTCTCCTTCAACACGCTTTCTGGGCAGCTTTATTAAATACTCTCCACTAACGAGTAAGTCATTACAGAGACAACATGCAAGGTGTTGATTGAGAGAAGCAGGAGGTTGTATACTACATCCACTTTCTGATCAAGGTCGCCTTCAACACGCATCTGGGCAGCTTTAATAAATATGCCACCACCAATGAGTAAGTTATAGAGACAACATGCAAAGTGTTGACTAGGACAGGGCAAGAGGTTGTATACTACATCCACTTCCTGAACGAGGACGCGTTCTACACGCATCTGGGCAGTTCCAACAAACACGCCACCACCAATGAGTAAGTTATAGAGACAACATGCAAAGTGTTGACTTAGACAGGGCAAGAGGTTGTATACTACATCCACTTCCTGAACGAGGACGCGTTCAACACTCATCTGGGCAGTTTCAACAAACACGCCACCACCAATGAGTAAGTTATAGAGACAACATGCAAAGTGTTAACTAAGACCGGGCAAGAGGTTGTATACTACATCCACTTCCTGAACGAGGACGCGTTCAACACGCATCTGGGCAGTTCCAACAAACACGCCACCACCAATGAGTAAGTTACTATACAGACAACAATCAAAGTGTTGACTAAGACAGGGCAAGAGGTTGTATACTACATCCACTTCCTGAACGAGGACGCGTTCAACACGCATCTGGGCAGTTCCAACAAACACGCCACCACCAATGAGTAAGTTATTGTAGAGACAACATGCAAGGTGTTAGCTGAAAATCGGGAGGCCTGGAAAGTACTCCACCGAATAGAACATAGTACATAAATACATTGATGATTGATAATGATGATGCAAGGCGTTGACTGAGACAGCGCAGGAGGCTGTATACTACATCCACTTCCTGATCGAGGTCTCCTTCAACACGCTTTCTGGGCAGCTTTATTAAATACTCTCCACTAACGAGTAAGTCATTACAGAGACAACATGCAAGGTGTTGATTGAGAGAAGCAGGAGGTTGTATACTACATCCACTTTCTGATTAAGGTCGCCTTCAACACGCATCTGGGCAGCTTTAATAAATATGCCACCACCAATGAGTAAGTTATAGAGACAACATGTAAGATGTTGACTGAGACAGCGCAAAAGTTTGTATACTACATCCACGCGTTGAATGAAGACGCCTTCAATACGCACCTGGGCAGTTCGAATAAATACGCCCCCACCAATGAGTAAGTTATTATAGAAACAACATACAAAGTTTTGATTGAGACAGCGCAAGAGGTTGTGTACTACATACACTTCCTCAACGAGAACGCGTTCAACACGCATCTGGGCAGTTCCAACAAACACGCCACCACCAATGAGTAAGTTATTACAGAGACAACATGCAAGGTGTTAGCTAAAAATCGGGAGGCTTGGAAAATACTCCACCGACAAGAACATTGTTTTTAAATACATTGATGATGATGCAAGGTGTTGACTGAAACATCGCAGGAGGTTGTATACTACATTTACTTCCAGAGCTAAGCTCTTGTCGGTGGAGCAACCAATGCCTTCCATCTCTCTCCGTCCAGAGTCAACTCCTTAACATCTAAACTACTAAACCTAGTAGTTGTAAATTTAGTTCCAATTTTTTTTTGCCACATTTTTTTATTAACCGAGTATGATGATTGCTTCAGGTCAATAAAAACGAAGGTGCGCGACATAAAGCGCGCGGGCGACAAGCGCGGCGGCGGGAGGCGCGGGCGGCCGAGCCGCTCGGGGCACTCCGACATCATCAACAACGGGCTCGCCACCTCCACCAGCTGCGAATTGGTAACGTTGCTTACTTGCATGCAACTATAATCATCATCATCATCATCTTCCTCGCCTTATCCCTATTTGGGGTCGGCTCTGTATGTCAACTCCCTCCATAGTTTTCTATCATTTACCATATTTGTACTAACACCTCTCTCCTCCATGTCCCGCTTTACACATTCCTCCCACGTTTTTCTAAGTCGTCCTCTGTCTCAAAAATTCAAAAATTCAAATATATCTTTATTATCATAGGATATTTATAATATCTCTTAATAATCGTCATTGTTTTGTTTGTACAATTGTTGACGTCAAAAGTTTACTTACAGCTAAGTTTACTACCGCTTCCAAAGCGCTAGTGCAGAAGAAGCGGTAAGAAACTGCACTGCAGCATTTTCTCCAAAGACGTCAACTCACAATTGAATTAATATTTCAAGTTAATGTGGACTGAGAATACATTGTCATATCATGATTTTAATTGAATTTTTAAATGTCAAAATTTTTAAATAATATCAAGTTGTAGATTTAGTTTGTACAAAATGTACATGTCATTTGCGAGTACCTATATTACAAACTTTAAGAGGTACCCGCGCCAAGCTCAAGCCAGACTTTTTTGTACTTAAGGTAGTCATCGGTACTATAATAAGCCTTCTCACAAAGTACTTTCTTTACATCCGTTTTGAATTTATTATCCGGCATATCAAGGACCGATTTTGGCAATTTATTATAAAAACGTATACAGTTCCCCATAAACGTCTTACTAGAAAATGAGCCTAGAAAATGGGGCAACTAAGTCATTCTTATTACGTAGGTTTCTATCGGTCAAATCGCTTACTTTACTGTATGAGGAAATATTTTTCCTTAAATGCATTATGTTTTCAAATATATACTGTGATGATAAGGTAAGTATATCTATTTTGTTGAATAATTCTCTGAGTGAGTCTCTAGATCCTAACCCGTAAATAGCACGAATTGCCCGTTTTTGTAAAATGAAAATAGTCTGAATATCGGCTGCACTCCCCCACAGGAGTATGCCGTAAGACATTACACTATGAAAGTAACTAAAGTACACTAGTCTAGCAGTTGCTACATCTGTCAATTGTCTTATTCTCCTAACAGCATAAGCCGCAGAGCTAAGCCTATTAGAAAGTTTAGTTATATGAGCACCCCATTGAAGTTTTGAGTCTATTGTAATTCCTAAGAAGGTAGTACTTTCACCATCTATCATTATGTCAACGCAGGCCTGTCTCACATTAGGAAGAGAAAATCGAATGCATTGGGTCTTTTTCGCATTTAACATGAGGTTATTGGCAAAAAACCAATCAGAAATAGAAGACAAGGTGCTGTTCACCGCGCTAGCGTTTGTGCTATGTCGATCTATTTTGAATAATAGCGAGGTCTCTGTGTCTCTGTGGCAATCCACCTCTACAATACAGGGTGTAAATCTGTAACCTTGCCTTATTCTCTGACGTAGCTATACCGATCACACTGAACAACTTTCTCCAAGGAACGTAGGTCCTCCCCATCCCCATACTAAATCGATCAGCTGATTAGCAATTTTGTAAGGGAGAACAATTTTCTTTTTCCTAATACTACCACTGCTCTTTGGGAAAGTTGTTCAGTATGATCGATATCGGTACGTACAACTTGGCATTTCCAAGTTGAAAATGCCGCCAAATGGGCAACTTAACACAGATCAAAAAGCATTCGGTGGTACCGTAATTTCAGGTTCACTAACTTACTGGTCGGCCTATACTAAGTAAGTAAAAATGATAGGGTTGGTCAAGTAACCAAGAAAGCTGATTTATTCGAATCGCCAGACCCAACAAAAAAGGTTCGTGCTATAGCACGAACCTAATAATGTTATAATGCTGTCCTGTTAGTACAAAAATCACGTGTCCAAAGCGCCATTGTTAAAAAAATTCTTATTTAACTTTCAGTGCGGCAAGTTCCTGGTGAACGACGTACAAACGCGCAAACACTACGAGACGGAGCACCCCGGCCACGACTACCTCAAGCGGTACATGTGCGACGTGTGCGGACACACCACTAAGGTACAAAAGTCAAAGTCAAAGTCAAAAAATTTTATTCAATGTAGGATAAATTTATCTCTTATTGAAGGTCATTTTTTTTAAATATTTTTTTTTTAGTGCAGAAGCTAAAAACTACTAGCGTTTCGGAACGACCACTGCTGGGAAGATTACGCCGAAAGAAACCCAGTTCAGTATTGGTCCCTACCCAGCCTGATGGGTACAACAGCACAGTATCATGCCTACCCGTCG
Organism: Acrobasis consociella; assembly: GCA_963555685.1. Taxonomy (NCBI): domain Eukaryota; kingdom Metazoa; phylum Arthropoda; class Insecta; order Lepidoptera; family Pyralidae; genus Acrobasis; species Acrobasis consociella. Next base: position 9,805,169 of record OY743127.1, read on the forward strand.
CCTTATAACATTATTATTTCTCTTCTTTGTCACTAGATTGGCGCTATAGGTAGTAATTAAAACATTAAAATCTTATAAGTTTTTTGAAAGAATTACATTTTTTGTACAAGCTTTTATTGTGAGGCCTAAGTACGTATTTAGACAAATGAAATAAGCCCAAACTCGATGGAGACGTTTTATTACTGAGTTCCATCGACAACATTATATCTCCGTGATCAGACCCTAGGCATCGTCTACCATAAAGTGCTTGTCAAAACAAATCAAACGAGTCCTACTCAATGGTTATGTTGTTTTGAGTTCCGTTGAATATCTCCTGGCTCTACATCAGAACAGCTCATTGACTTCATAATACTGTATTGTCACCTGACTTACACAAGTATGCAGAATTTCAGCTAAATCGGTTGACGATAACTGGTTGAAAATTGAACTGCAAGATTTGACCTTAACAAACATTCATACATACATAAATATTTTTTACTAGACGGATTATCAATAATACTTTCAAAGATTGTTGGAAGACAATTTTTTTATTATCACCATATTTACTTTTAAACAATTTATTTCAAATGAGGGCGCCACTTCTACCATTTCGCCTTAAGGCGGCCCTTCCCGGTCCGTCTATCGTCAACGCGAGCATGGTTGGAAATGCTTGTTGTTTCATCCAGCGCAATGATAGAAAAAAAAGCAAAGTGAGAAGAGAGAGATAGCACCTGAGCGCTCAGTTTGCATTATATTGTACGAATTTATTATTATTTACTATTCATTGAACGAATATTAACTTTTCATAGGGTGCGGAAATTTCATAAAACTTGTTCTAGGTGATACGTGTTTTTCAGTAAGTCTTACGAGTGTGTAAAATAAATGTTTTTTATTTAGAATCTTCATTACATTTGCAAGGTTTCTATGCAAATATTTTCTTTACTTTAAAAATTCATGAGTACTATATGATCGGCCGAAGTTCAGGTAAAATTTGTACAAAAAAGCAGATTTTTGAAGACTTATACTGAATTTGTTTTTCCAAATTTTAATTTTTAATTTCGATAGAAACCTAGATTTAGCGCACAAGATTCCTGTTAGTTCAAAACTTTCCAAGAAAGATCTGTTACAACGCCATAATCACGTACGAGCGTTTGTATGAAAAGTGAGGCGGGTTGGCAGCTCTTAAGGCCTTAATGTGCATTACATTATGTTCGTATGAATGTTTCCAGAATGAATGTTGTCTCTTATAGTACAGAGTGGGTCGTGCTCCTGCAGTGGGGACAAAAAGACCTGATGATGATGATGATCATGATGATGAATGTCCCCAGCAATACGCGAACCTGGTGGTGCACATGCGCACGCACACCAACGAGAAGCCGTACGACTGCCCGCACTGCGACCGCCGCTTCAGCATGGGCAGCAACCGCGACCGCCACCTCGTCGTGAGTACTCCGCAACACACTGCTTCTTCTTTTGGGTTCCGCTTCATTCCCGAAAGATTGGCAGTCGGCTCTTTAAATCCTGTTTGTCCAAGCCTCAAAGTTGTTCTACCGTTGATACCAATAAATTAATTTATAGGGACAAATTACACTGATTGAGCTAGCCCCAAAGTAAGTTCGAAACTTGTGTTATGGGATACTAACTCAACGATTATATATTTTATGACAAATATATGTATAGATAAAAATCCAAGATCCAAGACATTTTGGAAAAGGCCATTCCTGACCGAGGATCGAACCCGGAACTTCTGGGTGGCGGACTAACATAGGGACTACTACGCCACGGAGGTCGTCAAATACCTACACATTGTCAGATGTTCCTCAGCCATGACATTTTGTGTCGTTTTTATTGTGGGTTTCTCAACACATGACCAACATATGTGATTTTTCTTATTTTAATGGTCCGAACGACCTCTCCTATGCCCATGCGCTCCAGAACTTAAACATTAGTAATGTGATCCGTCCAGCTTATGCACAGCATTCAGCACCACACTCTGCTTGTAATTTAAAAGCTTGTCGATGCAGATTGACGTGTGGTTTCCGGCAGAGTAAAATAGGGCCACTCCAAGTCCTCCCTTGGATGTCACAGAAGGCGACTAGGAAATACAAGTTAAACAAAGCATATAGACATCAATGAGACTTCTTCAACCACATTTGGATCACAACCTTTGTGCTTTTTAATAATTTACATGTGTTTTTATTTATTTTTAGTTGTTTTCTTTGTTTTAATTGTATGTAGTTTATGTTTTATTATTTTAATTTAGGTAGGTTATTTAGTTTTTAGGTAAATAATTATTGTGTCCTGTATTTATTTCAATAGACTAAAATTAGATAGTATAATTTACATGTTCTTACTAGAATAAATTATTAACTATCTTTATTAGACTAACATTCTACATCCGTCTAGAATATTCTGTAAACTTCTAGAACATTCCACATTGCTCTGGAACTTGCTAGACTCTTCTGAAATGGTCTACTTGTAGCAGCTTCGGGACAATATCCTATCCTACTAATATTATAAATTCGAAAGTGAGTTTGTATATTTGTTTCTTTGTTACCCCTTCACGCTTTAACTACCGAACCGATTTGGATGAAATTTGGTATGGATATAGTTTGTGACTCAGGGAACGACATAGGGTACTCTTTATCCCAAAATTCCCATGAAGAGAGAAGCCCGCGGCTACGGCTAGTATTCTATAAACTTTTAGAACATTCGACATTGTTCTGGAACTTGCTAGACTCTTCTGGAATGTTCTACTTGTAGCAGCTTTGCGACAATATGAATATAAATACGTGTGCCCAGGTCCACACGGGCGAGAAGCGCTACCAGTGCCAGCACTGCAGCCGCCGCTTCACGCAGAGTAGCGCCGTCAAGCTGCACATACAGACCGTGCACCTCAAGATACCGTACGCGCCCTGGGACAAGAAGAACCGCAAGCGGCGCAAGGAGTTGGAAGGTACGTCTTCTTTTGAATAACTATGTCTTTCTCTCTCTCTCTCTCTCCCTTTCTCTCTCTTTCTCTTTCTCTCTCTCTCTTTCTCTCTATCTTTCTCTTTCTCCCTTTCGCTCTCTTTCTCTCTCCCTTTCTCTCTCTCTCTCTCTCTCCCTCTCTCTCTCTCTCATATCTTTTACTTGGCTAATCGGAGCACGCGGTCGGCTATCAGCCTTTCTTTGAAAGCCGAACGGACTTTTACCGACTTACCGACTGTGACACAAAAACGGTTATGTATATTTTTATGGCACGTTCTGCAGCCTAAAAGGCTTATACACGGTGTTTTATCATTGGTTTTGGAGCCGAAGGCTAGTCAAAATGAAAATCCAGAAACAAAAAATGTTGACTAAAACTCGTAAGTAAAATCGTGAGATCAATTAGTAGTAGCGCGGCAGTAGTTTTGGACGGGCGTAACTACGTGGTCTCGATCGAAAATCATTTTCGCAACTTTTTCATCTTATATCATACACAAATTTGGATGGATAGAAGAATTTATTTTCTATACGACATATTTTTTCTAAAAACAATGAATATTCAGCGTGTATAATATATAAAAAGGCAGTCCGGTTTTTTGTTTTAAAACTTACTTGTTTTTCTCTTGTATCAGGTACATCAGCTCCGGTGAGTGCAGTCAACGCGTTGACGTTCCAGCCGCAACCGCAGAAGCTAATACTCGACGCTCAAGGGGACTACCTCAACGCGTATATCAATTATAACGATGAGTGATGTGTGCTTTGTATGCTTGTAAGTATTATATTTACTCATAAATTAAGGTCGAAGAACTATATTTGTGACGCTGAAAAAAAAATGTAGTAAACGGGTTACTCACGTATAGTCAGCCACTGCCGACATGTTTCGACCTCATCCGGAGGTCTTCATCAGGGCGAATGTGTTCGCGTCACACTGACTATAGTAGTAACTGACTCTATACGTAAGTAACCCGTTCACTAAATAGTGTAATGATTGTATCTCACGTTAGTTTTAATCAGAAAAAAAATATGCTGACTTTTTCAAATAGAAACTGAATGCCTTTAGAAAAACAACAAATGTAGAAATAATTATAAGTAATATTTGATTGCGTGTTGATCAGAAATGTTTCGGGAATCTTAAGGCGCAAGCCGCATAATTTTCCGCGGCGTTGACACAGCACAGAAGTCGCATTTAAACCTACTCAAACGACATGGCTCACGTCTTTGCTCTATTATTCGGTGTGTTCAATAGGGGTGACGACAGGGTCAGAAAGTGTAATTGAAATTAGTCCGTCTTTTAGATTATCCAAAAATAATGGACACATATTTTCCAGTTTACCAAAAAAGTAAAAACTCACAAATATACGTAGTATCAAAGTTCCGGAGTGGGGCTTTGCGACGTCACCGCTGTAAAAATCGTACCCAGCCGTGACGTCATGCGAAATTTAAATTCGCTGTATATTAGTAATTTTTTGTAGAAAGTTTGTTAATAAAAATACGTGTACAATATTTTTTAATAATCTAACCGATGGGCAAAAATTGTTTTTTAACATTTTCGTCACTTTTACTACGAATTTTGGATGTAATTGGAAGACGTCGCATCGCCGCTAAACTTCATGTGGCTTGCGCCTTAGAGCAAATAAGGATAATGAAATTGATTAAAGCTGAGTTTTAGTTACTAATTTTATCTATAATTTTTTCAAACTGCCATATTTTTACTAAATAAGAATTGTACGAGTGAACACAAGCCAATAAATGTTATTTGGTTATGTTTAGCGAGGCTTTGTATATATTCATAAATGCCGTATGTGAGAAAAGGAGACGAAAATTAGAGACTTTATGTGATTGCGAAGTCAATGTGTTTATGATAATGAACGTTTTTAAGATTTAGTATAACTTTGTAAATATTTTTTGTATCGCATCGCAAGACTTATTATTATTAACTTATTCAATTCGAAACCAAGGTTTTGCAAAGTGATGCTTTTGCGTACCTACATAATGCATATATACGTAGTATGGTAGTACATACCGTCTATATTTCTTTATTTACACACTTCTATTTATTTATGTAAATCATTACCAATGCAAAATCATGATTAGTTTAGATCTGTTTTTAAGTTTTTAAGAATGATGAATCCTGTATGTAAATAATCAGTTATTATAATCATTATTTACTTTATGTTGTTTTTATTAATATATACGGACAAATTACACAGATTGAGCTAGCCCCAAAGTAAGTTAACTCATTGTATTGTGCGTATTGTATTAATTAAAATTTATATGCATATTTAAAAAAAAGACGTTTGATGTATTGTAACAGATTTCAAAATATTTATTTATATAGTATATATATTATATAATATAGGCTATATTAATTTTCTTTTTGGAGTGTGGATTAGGCCGTCAACTAGATTATCTAGAAATAATCACAAAGTTTTCCAAAATTAGTAAAATATTTACAAGGATACAGCGCTTCGAAGTTTCGGAGACATCACGCGAAATTTAAATGCGCTGTATCTTCATCATTATTTTTGTTAATTCAGAGAAAAGAAAAAATATGTATACCATTCTTTTTAGTAATCTATCCAGTGAGCCAAAATATTTTTTTGTACACATCCCTTGACTGCTAGCATTGCAGACAATATTTTTTTTAGGGAGTGCCTCCGCTGCCGGCGCTGGTTGCCGAATTGGCTGCCGGCGCTGGTATAACACGTAAAGCAACAACAAAGATTCACAACATAGCGACTATTTTTTTTATCTTTGCATCTGTGTCTGTGTTACTTTCGCCCTTAGATTGGGGTATATCCCATTTGCCACCACTGGGAGCGGCCACCACTGGTGGCAGACGGGACAATGTTTATGTACGCGTGTGTCAGATGACTCAGATGCCACCACTCACGACGCCCCCAGTGGTGGCGAAGGGCAATCGCCAATCATTTACCGTCTCATTTGCCGCCAGTGGTGGTGAATAGAACAAACTCTGGTTTCGATTCCCATTCGCCTCCGGTGCAGTACATACATATATTCAAGTTGTAGGTATATTGAAACTGACAGTTCATTAATAATTTAAGTTATTTGTTTTAAATTTTAATGTTATGTTTAACCTGTTATTCTTCCTAAAAATTTACATATAAGCGTGTTTTAAAAAAAAAATCCATTTTAATATGGTCCTAGGTAACTTATGAGTTATAACAATACTAAACAGCAATGAATAATCAAAATTTAGCTTTATTTATTCATCTAAAAGCCTGTTTTTTTATTTCTGACCATTTTTTAAAATCTATATTTTGCCGCCAGTGGCAAGAAATGGAAATGTAAACGGACAAATTCAAAAACAAGTCGCCAATGGTGACGAATTCGAATCGAAACCAGAGTTTGTTCTATTGGCCACCACTGGGGGCAAATGAGACTGTGAATGATTGGCGATTGCCCTTCGCCACCAGTGGGGACGTCGTGAGTGGTGGCATCTGGCACACGTGTACATAAAAATTGTCCCATCTGCCACCAGTGGTGGCCGCCCGCAGTGGTGGCAAATGGGATATACCCTTAGATTGAGTCGCTCGCTCGCTCGTATTTTGATCACAGGAAACCTAACGAACCTAACCTACACTTCACGGCAAATTTTGAGTGCTGGCGCCGGCAACCGGTGTTTTAAATCTCGGTAAGAATAACCGCCGGTTCCCAATAGTGATATTTTTAGGAGCCGGCGCCGGCAGCGGAGGCACTCTCTAAAATATAACTTACTTAGGTTTAGCAAAAGTTTGATATGTTTTTATGAATTATAGGGTAAGAGTATTGTAGTTTGTGTAAGATCTATTAATATTGTACATATAATGTTATGTCCCGACACCGATATATTTAAAAATATTTAAGAATTGACATATAACCATATTTTAATTGCCTTAAAAGTATTTTATTGTAATAGTTATTATACAATTATCGCCTGCTAGGAAATATTTTGAATACATAAATTGAATACTAGAAATCAGTTTTCTTGTTTTTCTTTTTTTCGAGTAAGTGAAACTTTTCGAGAACTTTTTAAATAACGTTCCTAGTTTGTTTTATTACCTAGTTGAAGAAACAACTTAATGGACCTAATATGATAAAAAAAATGGTCAAATTATACAGATTGGGATACTAACTCAACGATACTCTATTTTTTTATAACAAATACGTACCTACTGGACAACCTGAAAAAGATATTCCATCTTGATGTAACCGGGGATCGAACCCGGGACCGCGTATGTGACAGCGTGGCAAGGTAGTCAATGACAGCGCCACCGAACGTTTTATACTAAGTTAAATGAGGTATATTTTTCTTTGGATTGGATTCCATTTTAAAATTTAGTTCCGATTGTTTCCGCAATATGGGGTTTACTGGGAATGGGAAATGGGGTTAGTATATTAAGACAACAAGTAACCATTCATACACATTTATTTTGTACATTCTTCGTCAGAGTATACATATTTTATACGCAATAACGCCTTGGGCAAGATTAAAATATTTATTGTCTCCAGAAATATCAAAAGATTTCTGTCTCACTCAACAAGCATAAATATATATATTTTTTTAGAAATGACCAGTAAATCTAATAATTTGTGGCAATGAACTATTAAGAATAACCTGATTACCTGACCACGATAACATAGTCAGATGTGTGTTTTTTTTTATATCAATAAAATAATTATCTATCTATCTATAGCTATCTGCGATATCAACCAGTTGTCAATTGCCACATTTATTATCTATATTCAGCTATAAAGTCGTGTGCAATAGAAAATGGCTCTTCGACATTAACAACGACCGAGCACCGTGTTGTTTGTTTTTCTTGTCGGCCACTGGTGTCAGATTTCTCAAGCTGCCTAAAGGCATCTGACACAGCTTGACGACTGCAATGCAATGATGACAGCCGGGACCAGCGGCTTTACGTGCCTTCCGAATCATGGAGGAGTTCAACAATTTTTATGCCATATGTGGTCACCTATCCAAGTGCAGATCACGCCCGGGGTTGCTTAACTTGCTTAAGCGCTAGCAATGCGCAATAGCACGTGAGCATGCTATGCTCCTCTAACACTATAATACAATGAGTTAAATGCTAGACTGGAATATAAGAAAATTTTAAAATATGAGCAAATTATTTTAAAAATATAAATATAAAAACAAAAACAAAAATTTGGATTGACCGGAAGAGATCCCTTGAAGGGATAAGTCCGCCTTTGTATTGAGTTCTGTTGTATTATTTCTGTACAATAAACAATTTACTTTCAAAATCTAACTAAAAATATTAGCATCTACGTCGGTCATTTCTAAAAAAAGATTTTATAACATTAAAAGTTACTTAAATAATGGAATGATATTGCACAAATTATTGCTAAAGTTATAAAAGTGCTCAGATCATAAAAAAATATCACAATCAAAGATTGAGCATAAAAATAATCACACAATCATAGCTGTATAGTATTAAAACGATAAAAACTCGTGATTGCCGATAACTTGACAATATTGATTACGTTTGATACATATATCTACCGATTCATATTTGTAACATGTATTTTGCAGGCCGAAACTAACAATCTTAATATGACAAAATCAATATTGTCAATTTCTGTCAGTGTAAATATTAAAAATATAATTATCACAAAGGGAAATGCATTGTATAACAATATCCAGCGAAATACAACTTCAAAAGTATTGCTTGGCAATAGTTTATCTTTGAGTTTTAGATTCAATGTTAAGAGACTGAACATTGAATATTTGTGTCATTTGGCCAGTTTCCTTGACATTATATATACTAGACATATTTAGTCAGAGTTTGCCAATTAATATATATGGAACTTGCTGATGTATTTAAACTTCGCTACTTTCCAACAAATTAAATCAGATACTTTTTAATAAACGTCAAAAGATTTTCTATGGGATTTGTATGAAGTACAGACTAATGACGTCAAAGTTTCTCGTAGCTTGTTTAATATTAGTTTTTCTACAATAATAAATCTAAAATCCTCGTATTGGAAATGGATATGATCAATGACAAGTAACATTTATTTTCTTAAACATACTAAATAATTTATTTTTGGCCCAGGAAAGTACCTAATATACGACAGCTGTCAAATAAAAGTATTTTTTATTCGTCCATGTGTCATTTCGTACTGCTGTAGAACAGTGAGTATTTACTTTATATTTTCTACATTGCACAGTTGATAATTCGAATAACATGGATGAAGCATTTATAACAAGGAATAGCTAATTTCGAAAGGTGAGAAACCAGTACTGGCTCTAGTCAACAATCGGTACGAAGTGACGTAAAGGCAATCTTCTACAAATTATGACACCATCACTTTGCGTCCCTACCACAATGTGGTTTTGGCCTTCATAAATAAAGTCAACCAAGGTACCTACTCCCCCAAGGATTTCCAAAACGATTGGACGCGGTATGAATATAGCGTTTTCTTGCAACCACTGTCTCTGAGGGAGGCCTATGTCCAGCAATGGACTTCCTGTGGCTGACAATAAGGAGGTACCTACTATCATCTTGACTCTCGGTGTACCTACCTAAAGACCCTCAAAATAGTAGGAAACCTCAACAATTAAATTTTCTTCACTACTTTTGACGTGCCTTACTTTAGTTAACAACGCAGCGTTCCCTAAACCTAGATTCTTGACAACTCCAAGCTCGTATAAATAGCTTACAATCCTTTGTTGTAGTAGAACTCTTTGTGTTTGCCAAATTTTTTCTTTACATCTTCCTGAAATTAAGAAAAGGATACGATTAGGGAAAATATTTGGCCACGTTTTATCATACGTACCAACTCGTTTGTTATAAGGATCTAAAGCTGTTTAAACAAAATAAATATGTGTAATAAATCCCCAGATTAGTAAATTATTCGAGTAGAAAAAATATTCACAAAACCTCAGTGCTTAATGATGAGAAACTCCCGAGAAACAGTCAAAAATGCCCGAGAAACTCGCGAACCTGAGAGTTACATTAACCTGTGTCCAGAAAAGAATTGACGTGTGGTTTCTGGCAGAGTAGAATAGGGCAACTTCAAGTCCTCCCGTAGATGTCGTACAAGGCGACTTAGGAAATACAAGCTAAACAAAGCTTATAAACATAAATGAGACCTCTTCAACCCGTCTGGCCAGCGAGGAGAGTGTAAGCCAAGTCCTCTGGCTGCTTGGGCCAAGGATGCCTCTGGTAGTACAGAGAGGGTTGTGCTCCTGCAGTGGAGAAAAAATGACCTGATGAGATATTTTTTATGTTGTATACTAAAAAGTAATCTTACTGAAAAAAAAACAACTTACACAAGATAAAAACTAAAAATATACATGTAAATAATACATAATATAAGGAAGGTTTTTCAAAAATATAAAATTAAAATACATACATACTTATGAATGAATAAATAAATAAATAGGGACAAATTACACTGTTTGAGCTAGCCCCAAAGTAAGTTCGAGACTTGTGTTATGGCATATTAACTCAACGATACTATATTTTATAACAAATACGTATATAGATAAACATCCAAGACCCAGGACAATTTGAAAAAGGCCATTTACCAACTTGTCCTGATCGGGGATCGAACCCGGGACCTCTGGGTGGGGCAGACTACATGTTTTAAGAAAATGATGATGATAGAAAAGGATAGAAAGTGTGTGACCTTCAACTCGCTGTCTAGGCTGTCGACGCCGATGGAGGCGGTCTGCGAGAAGAGCGCGCAGCACAGCGGCGTGGCGAAGGTGACGCACAGCCCCACCAGCAGCAGCTGGAACGGGATGGCGGCCATGGGGTAGTGGCAGAACAGCCCGCGCTTGATGGCGTAGTTCGTCAGCAGCGGCGTGAACGCTGCACACAACAAGGGGTTAAGTGGCTGGGGGGTCACTCCATTAAATACGTTAGTCGTACGATAGTGACGGATAGATGGATGTTTGTTATAAATGATCTGACGTCAACATTTACCTTATAAGAAATCGAAAGAAAAAAAATGACAATTATCGAGTGATACAAATATCCAAAAATAAATAAATGACTTTGACTTTGTTACTCTTTCACGTAAAAACTAAACATTTTTCAAGAAACTAAACATTTAATGAAACTAAACATTTTTCAAGTTTCATTAAAATCCATGATTGAATTACATGTGTACATCAGAATACCGCGGCCGCCAGCTAGTAATGAAATACAATTTAAATATTTATGAAAAACAATGTGTGAGCGATAAAAAAAGAGTACCAAAACACAGAAAGAGATTTTTTTGCACATGTTACTTTACCACTTGCGAAGATTAATAAAGATACCCATTCCAAATTACAGCTCTAGTATTTATAGCCGCGGACGGTCAGACAAAGCGAGACATGGAGAAATTATAGGGCTTCCTTGTTTACTACGGAACCCTAAAAAATTGACAAATAGTAAAAAAAATCGAAGGATGGAACTATATAAAATAAGAAAGCGAAACAACTGAAATTGTAAAATTTGTGGATTATATAGACAGATATAAGAATAAACACAACACAGTCAATTTAAAAGTGTTTTTGGTCAACGTTATTCATTGGACAAATAACGTTATATAAGGATGGCATGCATAGAGATAGAGAACTTTTATAGCACCTTACAGAAAGCGCACGAAAAAAGTTTTAAAAATGTTATAGAAATAGGTGACTATAATGCAAAAATCGGACATAGAAATCAAGAAGAAAAAACAATTGTAGGTCCATATGGGTACGGAGACAGAAACGAAAGAGGAGAGCTTCTTCTTCAACACGCTTTCGAATACAAACTGTCAATAATGAATACTTTTTTTAAGAAAAAACCAAAAGAACGATGGACTTGGCAAGGGCCAGGTGGAACCGTAAAAAACGAAATAGACTACATACTTACAAACACCCCACAACGATGTCAAAATGTTAAAGTATTGACGAACATCTCCTACCCAACAGATCACAGGCCAGTTAGAGCTACTTTTGTTATAAACAATATAAAGAAGAGCAGAGCAAACTATTGTAGAATTCCAAAAAATATAAAAATAGAAGAAGACTTAAAAACATTTAAAAACAATTTGAAGGAAAACTGTAAAGACTTTCTTATCCTACCATCGGACGAACCAGTACAAAAATACTACGGGAGAATAATGTCGGCTGTCGCAACAAGCTTTCCAGTACATCAAAAACAAACAGAAGAGAGATTTTCGAACCACAAAATAATAAGGAAAGAGACTATGGAACTAATTAGAGAACGACAAACACTACAAAACCAAAAAAATAAAACATCAGATATGAAAAAGAGGCTAAGCGAGCTCTACAAAAAAACAAACAAAGAAATAAAGAAGGACTACAAAGAACATAGACTCAAAATTATAGAAAAGCATATTACACGGACTGGAAGTACAAAAAGAGCATTTAAAGAGCTAAACACCCATAAAACATGGATTCCTAGCCTCTACAAGGACTCTCATGCCACTACATCTCGAGACGAAATAATCACACAAGCCACAGTTTTCTATAAAGACCTATATTATGAAAATGACAATAACCTTAACTATACATTATATGAATTAAAAGAGGAAGACTTTTCTTTAGATGTATGGAACGAGCGGGACATTGTTGAGGCTGTGAAGAAACTTAAACCGGAAAAGAGCCCAGGACCAGACGGGATTTCAAACGATATAATAAAAATAGCTTCTCCTATTTTGGCTACATCAATCTCACACTTATTTAATTTGATTTTAAAAACCAGCGAAATTCCCTTGGCATGGAATGAATCAAATATAATACTACTATATAAAAAGGGAGATCCTAAAGATATCAGCAACTACCGGCCAATTAGTTTATTATCCTGCATATACAAACTGTTTTCGATACTATTAGAAAAAAGAATCAGCATCTATGTAGAAAGTCAACAACCAGTAGAGCAAGCAGGATTCCGGAAAGGCTTCTCTACGATCGATCACATTCATACAGTAGATCAGATTATAGAAAAACACGTTGAATTCAGAAGTAATCTCTATATAGGTTTCGTGGACTACACAAAGGCTTTTGATAGCATCTCCCACAAAGCTATATGGACGGCACTGGAAGAAAACGATATCCCTAAAGACTGCATTAACATAATCAAAAAAATATACGAACATAGCACTAGTCGAGTCTTACTGGAAAGCCAAGGCCCTGAAATAAAAATAAAAAAAGGTGTCAGACAGGGAGACCCGCTTTCACCAAAAATATTTATAGCAGTTCTGGAAACAATAATGAAAAAAATCTACTGGAAGAATAAGGGAATCCTAATAAATGGAAAATATCTTAGCCATCTCTGTTTTGCTGATGACGTAGTCTTACTAGCCCAGAGCGGAAGAAATCTAAAAGATATGATACTCCTTCTAGAGGAAGAAAGCGCAAAAGTAGGCCTTAAAATGAACCTTAGCAAAACGAAGGTTATGACAAACAGTAAGAAAGTTGACATAACGATATCAGACACACCACTCGAATACGTCAATGAATATATTTATTTAGGAAAAAGATTGTCATTTGATGAGGATACATGCCTACAGGAGGTAAAGAGAAGGATTACTATGTCGTGGAATAAATTTTGGGCTCTAAAAGAAATTACAAAAAGTAGTCTTCCTATTTCAATAAAAAGAAGAATTATGAACACATCTATTCTACCTTGTCTTACTTATGGTTGCCAGACATGGATATTCACAAAGAAAATAACAAACAAAATAAATGTATGTCAGAGGGCCATGGAAAGGTCACTACTAAAAATAAGGAAAAGTCAAAAAATAAAAAATGTTATCATAAGACAAAAAACAAAAATTATAGATGCCGTAGAATACGCAATGAAGGCTAAATGGAAATGGGCGGGACACATAGCACGCTTAAAAGATGGCCGATGGACGAAATCTGCGACCTCTTGGAAAGGGCCGCAAGGAAAAAGAAAACAGGGCCATCCAAGACAAAGGTGGGAGGACGACATCGTTCAAGTAGCAGGAAAGGACTGGATGAAAATAGCCCAAGATAGGGAGAGATGGCACTCTATGGAGGAGGCCTATACCCACAGAGGGGTTCTAAGTTAAATACAAAAAAGAAAAAAAAAAAGTGTATTTTTTGGAAACAAATAAGTAAAATAGGTTATATAAAAAACAAATTGTTAAATTTTTTTACTCTGAAAAAATTGGTTTACTTTTAACTTTTAATATTTAATGTAAAATAATTTGAGCATGTAACTAGCATGATCTAACTTAGAATTAAAAGGCTTTTTTATTTTTTATTTTTATTATTTATTAAGGATGGCATGCAAAATTGAATAAATCAGTTAAAAAAATAACCGGCTAAGTGCGAATTGGATTCGCGCACACTCGTTTCCGTACTATTATCTATAAAAAATCGCGTTTGTTGTATGGATTGTTGTATTTAAGGAGGGCTAAAATATTTTATTTTGTTTTTAGTATTTGTTGTTATAGCGGCAACAGAAATACATAATTTGTGAAAATTTCACTGTCTAACTATCGCGGTTCTTGAGATACAGCCTGGTGACAGACAGACGGACAGAGAGCGAAATCTTAGTAATAGGGCCCCGTTTTTACCCTTTGGGTATGGAACCCTAAAAAGTGTATCTTGTAATTGTGGGATAAAGTGACTCACTCATGCCGGGCAGCGCCATGATGACCCTGGATATGACGACGAGCCCGATGCCGGTGCGCGCGGCCGCCTTGGAGTTGCCCACGCGCTGCCCGTCCGCCGTGTAGATGGGCGTGCCGTTGATCAGCTCGCTGGCGCATAGACATGGCATTTTAAGAGATGCGCCGATTATGACTTTGGCCGACTAGCCGACCGACTATTCGACCAAGCCGATCACGGTTTTGGGGATTTCCTTATCGCTTCGTTAATCAGCTTATTCAGACAGAGCGATGTTTTTGTATATTTTAAATAAACAATTTTAAAAATCAAGAGCCATATTTTCTCATACAATTAGTATGAGAGATAATGACTCCATGTTTGAAGCGTACCGTATCTAATTACTCCTACTTACATATTATTATATACATCAATACATATAATATACAAGTACCTGGGCGACCGAGCATTGCTCGGTTACATCTCAAACATTAACAAATTTTTTTAAACTTGTCTAAAAACAATGCATAATAAAAAAAAATATATAAACTTAAACATAAAAAAAACAAAAGTAAGTCACCGAGTGGGATTCGAACCCATAACACTCTTTCTAGCGGTCGCTATTATACTTAACCACTGAGCTAAATCAAGGCGGTCGCGGCGCGACGAAATTAGCGACCAAATTCTGTGTGGAAAGAAAAACGCATGAAAACTCAAAAACGCGTTTTCCCAAACATAAAACTAATCTAGATCGATTGTTTACCCCCGAAAACCCCCATATACAAATTTTCAGCGAAATCGTTAGAGACGTTTTCGAGATCACAGAAATATATAAATAAATATATATATGACGGAGCATGATATGACCTACGCCGAACTCACTAAAAGTGTGACGATAAATACAGCGCTCCGCCTCACGCTGTATCATGGATTCCAACCATATGTGTCTGAATACCCCTGGCCCACACAGTTATTGAATCTGTGTCCACCTGGGCTTATCGTCTTGCTGAAACAACTATCATTGTAATAAATCGGTTTACCAAATCCTCATCTATAACAACAATGACAATTAAAGAAGTTATGGCCAAGCCCACAGCACACTACACAAAGGAGATGTTCACAGTACGGCGGTCCGCACAAGACTGAGCCGCTCGTCGCTAGGGCGACCGCTTTTATACTTGTTGCAACATTTGAAAATGTAGCAGTTATGTTTTGTAGTAAACAACTTTCTGCTTGCACATCGAAAACAATAATAAATAATTTGTAAGTACAATGCTATTGCCTGAAATAAAGGAATTTATTTATTTATTATTTATTTATAAATGGGATTATCTTGAACTCGCCGACACGGCCAACCTGACATGCGTACGCCCTCGTACGCGCTCTCAATAGTAATTTAAACTAGTAAGTAGCATCAGGCCTGTCTCACTCCGCGGTAGGTATTAAAAACGCAAGTACGTACGGCGGCCATGCCATCGTAGCTAATCAGTGCGCCAGAAAAGGTAAGCGTTACGCGATAGAAAGAGATGGATTGTCTAAGTGAATATAACTGTAAGTTGTGCGATCTGAATTGAACTTAATTGTATCGTAGCGAGAGTCTCTATTCCTTTAATTGATTTTTCAGAGTGAATCTTCTGTACTTGTACTATTATGTATTCTATGGTAGCATGGTTAGAAATAACCATAAAATAATTCTGATCTAGCTCGGCAATAAGCGTCCCACAAAACTATAACAAAATTTCAACTCGCAAAAATTCTACTCCAGAAGAGTGCCTTGCAAAACTACTTTTCTGAACCGGTCTTTTCTTTGTCCTTCAGCCAAGATCTATACCCCTTTAAACGTCGTCATAGCAGACACAATAGTTAAACAATACATCAGACGCCCGGTCCGGGCGTCCAACATTTAAAGGGATACAGGAATAATTATAAAGAAATCATAACTAAGGGATTTTTCGCACAATGCTTACGTATTCAATCATTCGAATCAACAAAATTCATGGATCAATTTAAAGGAATCAATTTTTAACTCGCCGACACTGCCATCTTGACAGTAACCCGTCCTCGGGTTTCATATTTAAGGTCAACACAAAGCACAAACGGTACACCGTTCGGCCAAACCTGATCAAAACAAAGCTTTAGTAATTTTTTTTTAGAAGTCTTGCTGTATGACGAGGCTATGCCGCCAGTCTCTTAGGTATATGTTTTATTTTTATATTTTTTAGTTAGTTATATTTTAGTTCATACTTTTAACATTTCAATTTAGGTAGGTTATTTAGTTTTTAGTTAAATTAATTATTGTGTACTGTTTATTTATTTATTTTTTGCTATAAATAACCATCTTTATTAGATGACTTAATTGGATTAAACGATCTAAAATATAATAAACTCAAAACAAAAAATGAACATCAATAAATCTTTAAAATCAAATTGGATACTAATAACTTCATGTCTATGTGCAGCGATCACATGTTAAGGAACGCAGTCAGCCTTCCTGCTAGTTAAAGTTGTTATTAAACATATGTTCTCTTTACCAGTCATGAAAGTTAAATTGAATCAAAACGAATAGAACTTCTAAATTTTAACGATGTTTAAAAGAAAGATACAGTAATTATTGATTCAGTTAGGAGAGATCACCAAGACATATCAATAACAAAATTGCCATCGTTAGCCTCACACTAATACGTGTATTACCACCTGTGATCACCAGGTCCACTTGACCTTATCATTTCTTCCAGAAACTCGACCTCCACAAGACCCGACCGCATACTGCACACTCACGGACTACGGGTCAACTCTAGTACGGTCACAACAAAACAAACAATGCAATTCATCACTCTACCTATGGCAATAAAGCCTTCGGCTATGCTATCGGTCTTCCTAATGAGCTTCTCTGGCTTCCGCATCCTTCTCAACCTATCATGAAAACACTTGTGTATTTGATTTGAGTTTCATGCCCGGAAAGCATCTCGATTTTTCAAATAATTGAATAGGTGAAAAATCGTCATAATGATTCAAGTAGTTATACGTAAGAACAACCGGAATCATCTAGGTTTTGAATGTGGTGCGAACAGTATGCTCCACCCCCCGATTATATCCAATCAGAGGCGCTACTGCCAGGTCATAAACTGCCATGGGCTACTTGGAGGTGCTTGAATTGCCTCCGAACTGAAGTAGGCCGATGTAAACATAATCATTATCATTAGATCACCTCTATGCCCTACCAGCTGTACCGTGCTTGACCTATACTATGCCTCGGAGGAAAGCGTAAAAGTGGCAACGTTCTCGAAGAACAAAATTTTAAATTCAAGCCAACGACACGATAAGAAGAAGAAGTGAAAATAAATGTCAACTGGGTAGATAATATACGCTATTTTCCAACAAGTCAAATCAGACACCTTCCTCCAAACGTCAAAAAAAACAGTTTCCACTGTTTGCACATAGACTGCACTGGGACTTTGTATGAAATACAGGCAGATGACGACACAGATCCTCGAAGCCAAACAACGCTTTCACCATCAGCCCTTCCGCAATATTAAATCCAAAACTACGCTAAAATGGATAAGTTCAAAAATAAATGACACCACTTTGCGACGCTTAACCCCGCCAACAGCTCAAAATAATTCATCCCTGGCTCAGGAAAACACCCAACTGTCAACAAAAACAAACGTTTACAGTACTTTTGTTACACTAAAGCGTGGCTAGCAAATAGTTAAAGCTTAATCTTTTTTCTACGGACTTCATAACAATAAAAATAACATTCCTTATCAGTACGATATTCTTGAACTTGGCTATAATATCACAATATTTACTCGACTTTAATTATCCAGATTAAAATTTACTCAAGTAACGGGACTTTACTTCAGTTAACCTAAAACACAGTAAATAACAAAATTAATGGTAAAATATTTTTACTCACATAGTAAATAGTGAAGGGTCCTTTTAAATAAAGTCATCACCATGATCATCATCATGGTAGGCTCGCCGTCTTATTAATCACCTCTTCATCAATGATATCTTCATCGTCATCATTGTCTCTTCATTATCAATATCATCATCATCACCCTGGTCATTATCTCATTATAATCTTTATAAAAGTCATCATCATATTTAGCTATCTTAAGTCCAATATGAGGCAAAGGCTTGGAGAACTTATCTCTCCAACTGTACGAATAATGAAGTACATAACGTACCTAATAACTATCATTTTACACCAGTATTCACACGTAAGCTTATAAGACGCTAAAAATTATAATCAAAAATACTCAAACAAGACTATTTGCTAGGATACTAACTGGCGCCTCTGCCAGCTCCGACTAACAGTGACTTATGCCACCTCTAGTGATGTTAAGCTCATCTATCAACTCATGACGATAAGATTAACTTACTAAGTTTAGCAGATAATACACGTTCTTATTAAAAATAGCGAAATCATAATTATTTTCTGCTTGCATAGTGGTCAAAAGACTAGACATTATTCTACTTTATGTTTTAAAACTAAAGGTTTGAAATAAATTGCTCTCTGCTCTACTCCTAAATCGAAAAAAATATAAAAACTCACCAGGTTATCTTTGCGATTCAGCAGATAAGGTTACGACACACAAATTCACTTCACCTCACTTCACCAGGAATCTCCAGCGCCTGCGGCACTGCCGCTTACTCCAACTCAGCCGCAATACGTGGCCAGCAGTTATGGTTCACTTGTTAGCACTTTAGCACCTTTGCAGAAGTAGCTGAAACTAAACACACTTTAAGCATCTTTGCACTGATCGCTTCACTCTTGTTAGCACCATTACTGGCGCTAAAAGTTGTCACACAGTCCGACTGTCATTCAGACAGACTTGTCACACAGACGGTTGACAGACAGACGGTTGACAGACAGACGCTTGTCACACAGACGCTTGTCACACAGACGCTTGTCACACAGACGCTTTGTCACACAGACGCTTTGTCACACAGACGTTTGTCACACAGACGTTTGTCACACAGACGTTTGTCACACAGACGTTTGTCACACAGACGTTTGTCACAAAGACGCTTGTCACACAGACGCTTGTCACACAGACGCTTTGTCACACAGACGCTTGTCACACAGACGCTTTGTCACACAGACGCTTTGTCACACAGACGTTTGTCACACAGACGCTTGTCACACAGACGCTTGTCGAACAGACGGTTGTCACACAGACGGTGGTCACACAGACGGTGGTCACACAGACCATTTGTCACACAGACCATATGCAATACAGGATGGGTTGCGATACTAAAACCAGAGCCTGTCAATGACCCCAAAAGTTATTGACACATTGCACTGCTAAACTCCATCCACAAACTATTAAAAAGGCTAAGACTGAAGTCACGACACCAACTCTGTAAGATTGACTGTTGAAAAACCACTTTACCATCAAAAATATTAGAATTTGAATCCACCTATGTGGATACAACCAATAACCCCACTGAAAAACTATCAGGGTTCTCTCTCCCACGCAGAGAATTGTGCCAGCTCCACAGACTGAGAACTGGATGGGGACGAACTAGATCGTTTGAATTCCGGTGCGACTGGATTGACTCCCCAGCTTGCGGATGTGGCGCTCCTGAATAGGACATGGACCACATTATTCGAGATTGCCGGAAGACTGGTTCACCCTGCAAAAAGACGCAATACAATAGATACGGATTAACGACTGTAATAACAGCCATACGATTATTAAATAAATGGACAGGTTCCTGTTTTTCAGAATAGGCATGACGAATGGAAAAACACTTTTGGTCCATCGGTTAGACCATCAAACAACATTGTGGTTTGTACACACACTCTTTCCTTTCTCTGAAAAACCAAAAATGACAAAGATACAGCGCATTGAAATTTTGCGTCACGCCACACTCAAACACGATTTTTACCTAAGTGTGACTCCGCAAGCCCCCACTCCGGAACCTTGACGCTCCGTATCTCTGTGAATTTTTACCCCTCTGGCAAACTGAAAATACGGGTCCATCATCTCTGGACAATTCAAAAGACGGACCAATTATAATCACACTCTTCGGACCCTGTCGGTCTCTTCACCCCTATTCTCCCATGGATTCACTCAAGTAGGCAAAAGATTCAGATCCAACTTCTGATGACGGAGCATGATATGACCTACGCCGAACTCACTAAAAGTGTGACGATAAATACAGCGCTCCGCCTCACGCTGTATCATGGATTCCAACCATATGTGTCTGAATACCCCTGGCCCACACAGTTATTGAATCTGTGTCCACCTGGGCTTATCGTCTTGCTGAAACAACTATCATTGTAATAAATCGGTTTACCAAATCCTCATCTATAACAACAATGACAATTAAAGAAGTTATGGCCAAGCCCACAGCACACTACACAAAGGAGATGTTCACAGTACGGCGGTCCGCACAAGACTGAGCCGCTCGTCGCTAGGGCGACCGCTTTTATACTTGTTGCAACATTTGAAAATGTAGCAGTTATGTTTTGTAGTAAACAACTTTCTGCTTGCACATCGAAAACAATAATAAATAATTTGTAAGTACAATGCTATTGCCTGAAATAAAGGAATTTATTTATTTATTATTTATTTATAAATGGGATTATCTTGAACTCGCCGACATATATATACATACATACATACAAGAATTGCTCGTTTAAAGGTATTAGATAAGAAGCCGGATAGTCGACGCTCTTTGCCGAATATTCGTCGACTACGATAGTAGCCGGATAGTCTACACTCTTTGCCGTATATTCGCCGACTACGATAGTGACCGGATAGTCGGCTTTACCGACTAGTCACTGACTACTCAGCACATCTCTAGTCATTTTTTAAACAAGATATACAACGTGGAAGGAACATACCCGTAATAAATAGAACCACAGGCTACACTAGATCACTATAATAATATAATGATGATAAAATTACTGAAACATTTTAAAATTCTTGTCTTCCTGTCATGTATCGGATTAAGACGAATGTAACAACGACACCTATTAAGTTAAAACCCATCAATAGACAAAAAGTAAATACATCCAAACATACAGTCGGAAAAAAAATAGTTAGGTACTCACTTGCTCCTCATCATTGGGATGTTGATGAAGTTAGCGCCGCACACCGCCGCGAAAGGTACCAGCCGCGCGAACACTGGGTTCTTCATTTTCTGGTGACCAACATTTAAAGTGATCATAAATAGCCATTTACTTGGTATATGTCTTTCCTCGTATATTTAATATATATCTCCAAGCTGTTTTAATCAAAATAGATACCTACATACAAATTACACGTGTCCCGGACATTTCTAGGGGGGGGGGTAGAGCAAAATTTAAATATGGCACCCCAGTTCTTCGTTTCGTAGCGTCCTTCGTTCGTTTTCTAGCAATAGAGGAGTGCAAATGGCAAATGTAGGCCGTGTGGTTTCCGGCAGAGTAGAAAAGGGCTACTCCAGGTCCTCTCGTGGATGTTGTAGAGGGCGACTTGGGAAATACAAGCTAGTATATGGCCTTGGTAGTACAGAGAGGGTCGTGCTCCTGCAGTGGAGGCAAAAAGATCTGATGATGATAAAGAAAAGCCGATTGAGGGAATGGGCAAAAATGCGAATCATTTTAACAGGCGATGCGGCTAGCAACCCGTCACTACTGTATTGATTTCTTTTCCATCTTCTCGCCCACCATGACGCTAAAAGTGGCTTTTGAGTCTTGCGGCCCTAGGCTCTGCATAGAGCCGCAAGACCCAAAATGCTCTGTCTGCCCCATTAGGGATAAAGACGTGATAGTATGTATGTATTTTTCTATTCTTTAAATTTGCTCCCCTAACGAAACAACCGCCGCATTGTGAACCGCGGGGATGGGTGGGAGGAGAGGGTGCATATATTCAATTTTTGGGGATTTTTGGGCCCCCTAATACTGGCTAATATGACTCCCTAGATCCGGGCCTGAAATTGCAGCGTGTCCTTTGGAAATCCCATATCATCGCAGGGGGCACGACTGTGACGTGTCAAGAGCAAATAATCTGCAATGTTTATCTTCCGAGGCTCTAAGTAGGCTTTCACGACTAATACACCTACACCGGCGTTAATATGGTTTACAAGTTTGCAGTGACTTAGGTCGTGCACAAAAATGGCAACTGCACATAACCTATGCATTATTTAGTCATGCAAAAAAAAAACAAATGCAATATGTTTTGTAGTCTTTAAATTTGCTGCCTCCCATAGCGTAACAACCGCCGCATTGTGAACCGCGGGGGTGGGTGGGAGGAGAGGGTGCATTTTTGGGCCCCCTAATACTGGCGCCTGGAGACGGTGCTCCCTAGATCCGGGCCTGAAATTACTGCGTGTCCTTTGAAAATCCCATATCATCGCAGGGGGCACGACTGTGACGTGTCAAAAGCAAATAATCTGCAATGTTTACCTTCCGAGGCTCTAAGTAGGTTTTCACGACTGATACACCTACACCAGCGTTAATATGGTTTACCTACAAGTTTGCAGTGACTTAGTAGGTCGTGCACAAACATGGCAACTGCACATTACCTATGCATTATTTAGTCGTGCAAAAAAAATACGAATGCAATATGAACTCTCAGGTGTTTTTATACGGATTTACGTTTCAAGTTTTATTAATTTTTTAAAAGTGTCAGTCAATGTCGTATGTGTAAATTGTCAATAGATTTAGTATTCTCATAGGGTGAATGTTCTATTTCTAGTAGAAATAAGGAAATTATCAGGACATACTTAATAGAAGTAACAGCATAGGCTACCCAAAATTTGCAAATTTACCAAAATCTCATTGGCATAAAGACGAATTAACTTACTCTGAAATGCATAACGATATACCACATCAATGTTCCATTGGTTCAACTTTCATCAAATAATTCAGTGATAAATTTGTAGTACAATAATCTCAATAATGACAATGACAGGCCTACTGTAAGATATTTCTTTTGAGAAAATAGTGCCTTTGTACAACCTTTATTTTTTATGAATTTACTGTATACATTTTCCATGTACCTACCTACATAAATAGGTAAACAAATAAATAAATAATCTAGTTTTTTTCCATGCAAGGGAATTTGGCAACAAGACAGTCATAAATTTTCCCAAAAAACACGTTTACGCAATTACGAACATATAATTTTATCCATCCACTTTGAGGCGACAAATTTTCCACGGAAAAATTGAAGCGTTTGTGGATACCCTTAATCATTCACTAAGTACACACATTACGTAATCGATCATCCGTACACGTGCAAAAACATATTAGCTGCCAAAGTTCAGTGTAATTTCGCTTTTATTACCGCTGCATATAGGTGCAGATCGTGTGCTTTGATCTGCTGTCGTATGTACAGTCGGCAAACAAATAGACACACCTCCGATGACGTATAGACAGATAGATAAATTGTTTGTCACTACCGACACACGTAATATTAAATAAACATTACGCGCTGTTTTGATAGCATTATCATTTATCACTGTTATCTATCATTGACGGTTTTAGATAAACTAAGTATTTACTGTATTTGCTTTTGTTATTCGGACGTGATTTTCCCCATGATAAAGTAATTTTTGGTATTATTTTACAACACTCTTCTTTTAAAAGTAGGTACTAAACTTTCAGTTATAACTAAGTAATTGGAAAGTTCTTTCCTATAGCTTTCTACCACAATTTTCTTTATCTAGCCTAGAAATTCTAACGGACTAACTTCTTTATCTCTCGCATCTATCTATCGCAGTAGAGATAGTACACGGTATTTACTCAGAGGAAGATGATGCCCGTTCTGTTACCTACAACTTTCTTAGTCGCCTCTTACAACACCCGTAAAAGAGGATGGGTAGTGAAAAATCTTCTTACTGTTGATGGGGAATTCGCTTGTCAAGTAATTTAAAAAAAACCTAACTCGCAAGTAATTTCGATGAATTACCTCTAGGAGAAGATTTCTTTAATCAGGTTATAAAATAAGGTCTTACTGATTTCGATATTTGCAAAAATCCCAATGACCTATATTTTCAAGCAAGGTCAAGCATATTAGAGGAAGTGATGTCAATATTATATAAAGATTATTTGAGTAGTTAGCAAATCCCACTTTGTCTTTGTATCCACTTCACTGTAATCTACCAACACAACAACTTGAAAACAACCAACATAACGACGGTAATTTAAACAGGATACATTGATAGTTGACAGATGTTATTGTTTTTTGTAATGCAGTCATAGGAAAACTGTAAACTTCGATTGCTGTGTGTCGTCACTTCCGGTGTAATATATAAAATTACAAAAAAAAATCTTTCTTAAAATTTTCTATATTTTCGATTAAATGCACCTACCTTCAACACTTTTATATTCTTTATTTGACAAGTCAATTCTGCTCATTAGTTTATAAATAATATTTAGAGACGCATGTTTTGTTTGCCCAACAGTGGGACACAAGATCTTGTTTATATTAGGCTCATGGAAGAGCTAACAAAATTCTAGTTTTAGGGGGTGCCTAAGTCGAGTACTTTCATTTAATTTTTAAGGTTCCGTAGTAAACAAGGAACCCTTATAAGTAGTTTCGCCATGTCTGTCTGTCTGTCTGTCTGTCTGTCTGTCCGTCTGTCTGTCCGTTCGCGGTCCTACTCATATAGTATAAGTACCAGAAAGCTGTAATTTGGGATTGATATCTTATACCTTTAAACGAGCAATTCTTGTATGTATATACTGCATGTATATACGTTCGCGTGGACTTTATGTCTCTGGAAAATGCTCATCAGGCTGAACAACTTTTACTAAGGCGGCATTTTTATATCTCTTATAGTTTAGCTGGACCATTATGGTTCTGCATCAGCCGTTCCATTTTCCAAAATCATTTATACCCTATATGTTGCCCAGGCTTAATAGCTATATGACAAAAAAAGTTTCATTCGAATCCGTCCAGTATTTCCGGAGATTAGCGTGTACAAACAGACAAACAGACAGACATTTTTTTTTAAAATTCTTACTCTATTACTACGTCTCCATCGCCCCCAATATTTTTTTTGGAAATATATTTAATGTACAGACACACTTTTTTACTGTTTTATTATATGTATAGATATAGATATGTATAGATATATAGATATTTATTAATTTCTGTGATCTCGAAAACGGCTCTAACGATTTCGCTGAAAATTTGTATATGGGGGTTTTCGGGGGTAAACAATCGATCTAGATTAGTTTTATGTTTGGGAAAACGCGTGTTTTCGAGTTTTCATGCGTTTTTCTTTCCACGCAGAATATGGTCGCTAATTTCGACGCGCCGACCGCCTTGATTTTAGCTCAGTGGTTAAGGATACCGACCGCTAGAGAAAATGTTACTGGTTCGAATCCCACTCGGTGACTTACTTTATTTATTTTTTATGTTTAAGTTTATATATAATTTTTTATTTTGCATTGTTTTTAGACAAGTTTAAAAAAAAATAGTTAATGTTTCTATTTTATTTGTTGTTGTTTCTATATTATTTTACGACTATTTTTGGCAAAATAGTCGTAAAATAAAATCTGGAAAACTAAATTTTAGTTTAGCTGCCATAGAAGTAAAAATATACCTATATTATAATTTAATGGATCCGTTTCTGGAAAATTTGGGTTTAAAATGCAAATTTTTGAGTCCCCCCTCGAATCCTCGTCCCCCCCCCCCCCTCTATCTGCTAAAAGGTTATATATGGACACGTGAAAAAATTCACAGCTTTAGTATATATATAATGTAGTTTAAAGGAAAACTATTACAACTAAGTAGGGTTTACAATTCTTATACCTTTAAACGAGCAAATCATGTATATATTTATTTAGTACCTGGGTGACCGAGCTTTGCTCGGTCGGTTACATCTCAAACATTAACTACATTTTTTAAAACTTGTCTAAAAACAGTACAAAATAAAAAATTATATATAAACTCGAACATTAAAAAAAACGAAAGTAAGTCACCGAGTGGGATTCGAACCCGTAACACTCTTTCTAGCGGGCAGCATCCTTAACCACTGAGCTAAGTGGATGGCGGCTGGCGCGAGGAAATTAGCGACCATATTCTGCGTGGAAAAAAAAACGAATGAAAACTCGAAAACAAGCGTTTTCCCAAACATAAGACTAATCTAGATCGATTGTTTACCCCCAAAAACCCCCATATACCAATTTTCAGCAAAATCGTTAGAGCCGTTTTCGAGATCACAGAAATTTATAAATAAATATATATATAAATAAATATACAAGAATTGCTCGTTTAAAGGTATAAGATTTATAAATTTCTGTGATCTCGAAAACGGTACTAACCATTTCGTTGAAAATTTTCGGAATAAAACATAAAACTTATGTTTCGGAAAACGCGTGTTTTCGAGTTTTCATATGTTTTTCTTTCCACGCAGAATATGGTCGCTAATTTCTTCGCGCCGGCCGCCATTAGTTTGGCTCAGCGGTTAAGAATGCGGACCGCTAGAAAAAGTGTTACGGGTTCGAATCCTAGTCGGTGACTTACTTTTATTTTTCTTTATGTTCAAGTCTATATATAATTTTTTATTTTGTATTGTTTTAGACAAGTTTAAAAAAATGTAGTTAATGTTTGAGATGTAACAGAGCAAAGCTCGGTCACCCAGGTACTTAAAAAGTTATAGGCGATCAACTTTTAAAATGTACTTGGAAAAAGAAATTTTCATATAAACCCTTTTTAGCGGCATGAACTCAAAGTAAGTTGGTATTCGCAACTACGGAACCCTATACTGCGCGTGGCCCGACACGCACTTGGCCAATTATTTTGTTTGCTCTCACCTTAACTTTATTGTTGAGGTACAGCGCGGTCCCCAGCGCGCCCCCGCACGCCGCGCAGTACGACGCCAGTAGCTGCCTGTCAAACAAACATACTAACATTTACAACTATTTTTTTCTAACTGTACTTGTTTATATACTATGTTCCCACTGCAGAGCAACGGTCTCTACTCTCTAACAATTCCGTCCAGGATTTTACGACGTCATCATCGTAATTTGTTATACATAAAAGTTGTCATTACATAAAAGCAAATAGCTAAATTCTTTTAATTTTCTTTTTTTACGACTTGTTGGTGGAGTTTCTTCTATTATTTCCTGTTTTCTGCCAACCTCTTGACATCTTCTACGCCAACGTTTATTTAATTTTCGGCGTTATCACTCCATCGATATGTGACCGCCCAACCCTACAATCAGTGGTCGAAGAACGAAGAACGCACAATCGAAACTTTGCACCCCTACTCCTCCCATACAAAAAAATCCTCCTAAAACAAGTCCAGATATGGTACAGTTGATCCGCTAGCCCGGGAGACGATTACCACGATTTTGGAAGAACTTACGCCTTGGACAATGGGGCGTCTCCAGAGCGGTTCGTGTAGTTGACGACTGCGTTGAACGTCTGATTGATCCACTGCCAGAACACCGTCGCCGCCGTCGATCTGTAGAACGTGATCATGCCTGTCACAAATAAAGAAAATAGTTCAAATGCTGTGCTCTATTAGTACTGCTGGAACGACTGTCGTACTGTATATGGCATACTGCCTGCAT
The DNA here is from genome assembly GCA_963555685.1 of Acrobasis consociella. Taxonomy (NCBI): domain Eukaryota; kingdom Metazoa; phylum Arthropoda; class Insecta; order Lepidoptera; family Pyralidae; genus Acrobasis; species Acrobasis consociella. The sequence continues at coordinate 9,833,248 of OY743127.1, forward strand.
ACATACATATACAAAGAGGAAGGGACATGACATACCTGTAATAACTCAAACCACGGGTTATACAATATCACTATGGTACAGGGTGTAAATCTGTAACCTAGCCATATAATCAGACGTACTTATATTATACTGATCATTATGAACAATTTTTCCCAAAGAGCAGAGGACGAAATATGAAAAATTGAGGTCCTCATACGAAACTGCTAATCAGCTTATCGATTTTGCATGGGAAGTTCAATCCATCCAATCCCTTTGGAAAATTAATTTGTATGATCAGTATAGGTACGTTTGAGAACATGGCAAAAAATTTGCACCCTGTATAATGAAAAAAATCGGCACTTCCATAAAAAATTGTGCAGCCTCCCGGGCAAATGGTAGGTATTAAAATGACGATTTTTTTAAATTGTTTTTCGACCGTTATTTAAATTTTATTATACTATATAGTGATCTAGTATAGCCCATGGTGGTATGTCCCTTCCACGTTGTACACCTATACGTACGAGCAGCGCAAACTCACCGCCAGTGATCATAGTGTTCATGGGCGCCTGCGCAGACATCCTGCCGATGGCCATCATCTTCTCGCCGGTGTCGGGGTGGAACGCGCTGTCGTACAGGTACTTGGTTTTCCAAAGCTTCTCTGCGTTGTAGCCTTCCGGCATTTTTTTCGATTTTCTGTACAAGACAAAACTTAATGATGCCTACTTTTGTATACGTCCAAATCTCTGATGGATCATGAGCTGTAAAGCGATCAGGTCCATAATGCCCCTTTCCCAAAATGTCCCTTCTCCATAATGTCCCTTTTCCAAAATGACTACCCTGTTCCGGCTTCATAAGACTAGAGGATAGCGGTAGCTGAATCGGCTTCTAGTTTGGTGAGGGAGAGAGGTGTGATGACTGGAACGTGGAACCTACCGAATTATTTTATAGAATTTAGTACATCGCGACAGAATAAAATAAATATTAAATGGGGATCCCACACAATAAACATACGGATTCCTTCGTGCGCGAGTCGGACTCCCACTTAGCCGGTTATTTAAAAACGGGGCCGATTTACTGGTAGACGGAACTCGGGACTAAGTATCTCATCATTTCAGAGCTACATGAAATCTATTGATTGATTTTCCTGTACCCTTTTTTCAAAAGGTGTATGGCCTAACATACTTCGCAGTGGCTTTTTTTAGCTAAAGAGTATAGCGTTCACGCAGGTATTAATGAAACCCATTGGATCTGGTTCGATCCATCACCGTCTACAGGCCAGGAGTGGCGACGGGATAGTGGATAATTTATTTGATTATTGCAGAGTATTTATACTAAACATTGTACAGTGTTATATTGAATCTACACGTCCAGTTAGTACGTGATGCGCTAAATTAACAAAATATATAATTTGCTTATTAATTAAATTTATATCCTAGTTGACATCACGTACTACTTTATGGATGCTGCCATAATACTCCCCCTTTTTTAAAAAAAAATCATAACAAAATCATAATAAATCCTAAACATGTTAAAAAATAAAAATATTACAAAGGCAAAATTGTACCCACTCTCTACCCTGTGTTGTAAATTGTCCTCTTAATTAAGGTTGACTGGAAGAGATCCCTATCTGGGATAAGTCCGCCTTTGTACTGTTTTCTACTTCTAACATGTATTTTATTGTCTTGTGTTTATGTACAATAAAGATTTAACAAACAAACAAACAAAAGCAATCTACCTACCTATTTCAAACTATAAATTAGTACGTACTAAAAACGCTAGCAAAATGTCTGCTTCCTTTCTTGAAATAAAAATATTTGATTTCTTCATTGCTTGAATCTTGATATTTTAATCATAATAAGATATCATAATAAGTAAGGCTGGTCAATCAAAGATCACATTGCTTTTTGTTTACAAACTGTTGCTCAACTCAAAACATTTGGAAGACAATGGTCACTACCATTGTCTTCCTGTCTGATATGATGACGATATTCTAGGCATATTTTTTGACTTGACTTAATCCGCCTTATTATAATATGCAGATTAATTTTGTTACCATTATTCGACCAAATCAAGTTGACATTTTCAAATGAGACAATGGCATATACTAGATGATGACTAGGTCTAAGGCAAAAACTGAACTATTCCGCTCACCTGTATTCAGTGATGACCTTCTTAGCCTCATCCAGCTGCTTGTCTGATGCGAGGCAGTTGAGAGGGTTGGTCAGCAACAGGAAGTGCTTGGCTCGGCCCAAGTACGTGCTTTGGTCGTACCGGGGCTTGTCTATGTTTATCGGCGGCGTCATATTTGGGCTGGGGCAAGGTAAGAAAACATATTAAAATAAATAAACATATGCAATACCATGGGCCGTGGATCAAAAATGAACTAAGGTTTTCTTAAATCTCAGACGAATATTTTTAAGAATACAGTTGTATTTGATCACCCCGGGAACCTAACCCAAACCAATGCGCATGGCGCGTCTTGTACATTTTAGTATGTACTTAAGTAGTCATATCTTGCTACCACCACTTAAGAGGAGCTCGGTAGCCCGGCGGGAGTGCACATTACTAGCGCTTTCGCAAGTAATGCAGCACCGGGCGTGGTCTGTACTTGGATGGGTGACCACAAGAGGCATACAAATATAGAAATTTCTTTTTTTTCTATATAAGGACAAATTACATTGATTGAGCTAGCCCCAAAGTAAGTTCGAAACTTGTGTTATAAGATGCTAACTCAACGATAATATATTTTATATAACAAACATATGTATATAAACATACAATACTTAGGACAATTTGAAAAAGGTCCTTTTCCAACTTGCCCTCACCTGGGATCGAACCCGGAACCTCTGGGTGGCGGGCTATGGTGACCACTACGCCACGGAGGTCGTCAAATTTACTCTTACTATACAGTTCCATGTGTCTGATTGATCTCATTAACTACCTAGTTAAATTATTAAGTAATTAAACTTACTCCATTGTACACTTAACTATAAAGATACCAAAATCTACTGTTCACTTCGTTAAAATCGTGACCTGTTGGTCTACAACGTTATCTTAACACCCAACCAGTAAGGTTAGGTGCTCGTCCGCAACTGATACAATAAAAATGTTTTTGTTTAGCTTAGATAAAATAATACTTAGATAAATATAGATATGCGACCTTCGCTCATCTTATCACTTATTAGTTTTACGCCCCGTTGAATGCGTGTAGTGCAAGAAATATTTTTCTATATGACTGCCTCATTTCATCATTTCTATAAGTAAGTTTATCTGTCGAAAAAAGACCGCTTAAAAACTAATAAATGGAAAATAATTTCTTTGTGTTACATTTTTTTAGTGTACAAAAAAGAGCTATTATCTATCTAGGTTCCTATATCTCACTAATTTAGTAAGCGATATTATCTATATTTACCTATAACCTATCCGACTTTGTTAAAATGCATATAGTTCAGCCTGGTTTCCGAAATAGTATAAATATAAAGGTAGGTGTGGCGTGTGGGTCCGGCAGAGTAGAATAGGGCCACTCCAAGTTTTCCTGTAGCTGTCGTAGAAGGCGACTTAGGAAATACAAACTAAACAAAGCTATAAACATCAATGAGACCTCTCCAACCCGTCTGGCCAGCGAGGAGATTCGAGTGTAGGCCAAGTCGAATCTACGGGCTGCTCTGGTAGAAAGGTTCGTGCTCCTGCAGTGGAGACAAAACGACCTGGTGATGATGATATAGGTTGGTAGGTAAGTAGATTGTCACTCCTGTGATCGACTTCTACGACCTGCAGAGAATATTTTTTTTCTGTGCTCCCAGATTAGCATGGAATAGCTACATAACAACCATTCAAATTCAAACAATAGTTGATAGGTACTTTACAGACTTTTCACTTCTTTAATACTTAGCTATGTAGATTACGTAAAGTGATTCGTAATGTACCATAGCAATCCGATTTTTAGTGGCAAATTAATTAAGTTTAAATTATTTACTGAGGTCATTGTCTCAGCTCATTAAGTCAGTCATTCATTGGTGACTGAGTGTAATGTATTTTCATGGCATACAACCATTGTCTAATTCTAAGATTTTTGTTTATTAGGCATATAAAACTTAGAGATAAGAAAGAGCGGAGTCTCCTGGCACAAGCATAATTTTGCCTGTAAACTAGTTTCCCAACAAACAAATTTGATTTATTATTTATTTATTGGTCATTGGGTCTACCTTATTAACCGACTTCCAAAAAAGGAGGAGGGTATCATTTCGTCGTAGAAATTTTATCGACATTGGTTGAGTAGTTTAGGGGAAAATTCGGTTTTTAGTTATGACAAATTATATTGATATTTTTTATGACTTTTGACGCGACTTGGCATTGGCTGTGCTGCAGATTGTACGTGCCTCGAGTCGTACGAGTACTTAGAAAGACACCTTATAAAACGAATAGTAATAATAAATCTAATTATAATTTCGAGGGTGTCATGTCATGACGGCTAAGTTGCTTGATGGTTAGAATTTGAAGCATAGTTGTACCATGTAGTTTTACTTCACTGTTTTTTTTCAACTTATTTTGTGTTGATTTTAGAAAATCTTGCGATCGTGTTGCTCTGCCTTCTTTGACGGGCTGTTGAGTCCATCATTCAACAACTATGCCAAACTAAATGGGGCTTCAGTGTAGGCCCCTAAGTATTTTTCCAATCAAGATCACTCCCGATATCTAAATAATTGAATATAAAAAAATAACCGACTTCATTTACTTTCAGAAGTTTCTTTCATATCTCCAAAGTTCTTCATCATATCTTCACTAAATATATTTATGTACTAAAGGCTTTCAAATAAAAAAAATCATCACAATCCGTTCACAAGCGGCGAAGATATCGCAAAACACATAAAAAAAATGAAAACATGCGGGACAAATTGATAACCTTCTCTTTTATTTAAGTCGGTTAAGAGTAAGTGTATTACTGTCAGTGTGAGTCTAACTTTAGCCTTTATCAGGGAGGTATATGTAATCAGGTAGGTAGGTATAATAAAATTGGTATATATAAAAACGTAAGTACAAACTTTTTCAAAAATTTGAATTGTCGAAATTTACAGGCTAAGGCATAAGGTGGGTTCTGTGTCTAGATGCTAGAAGTATCAGCAGTAGTATTAAGTATTTATCTAGTTAGTTCAGACACATATATAGATAAACGTCCAAGACCCAGGACAAATTGAAAAGGTCATTTTCCAGCTTGCCCTGACCGGGGATCAAACCCGGAATCTTTGGGTGGCGGACTAGCATGGTGACCACCACGCCACGGAGGTCGTCAAATATATGTGCATTATGGTGGTGTAACACGTATATTAATTTATTCTACGAGTTACATAAGCAAACAAATATTTCTGATTGTGATGATGATAAATATTTTATCAAGCATTTAGTGACTTGACCTGTGCCGTGACCGTGCCTGTGACTCTTATCTATCCACAATACCTACCACTATTGATTACTGTAAGTACGCGCGATTACTACTGTAGAAATATAGGTATATTGAGTTCAGATCAGTCAATATTTTGAACAATAGAACCAATATCACCTAGTAATATCTTCTTATATTAATAATATTACAAACTCAGTAAAATACTGAACATATTTTTAAAATACATGATAAATATCGCAAAACACAAAAATGAAAATTACAATTTCATCAAAAATTACTTACCTTTAATTTACGCACGAAATTGCTATCAAGTAAATAAATTCGTTGGTAATTGACTTCTAGGGAATTTATGTGAATATTACACGCTGTCTCCAAACATTTTCAATTTTATTACGATGGAGAGTTTTATCTAATTTGATTTCCAGTTCAAATGTTGCGCCGATGACAGCACTTGAAGGAAATGTAGGTGGAGATGACGTAAAATCAATGTTGACCATAGACTAAGAGCTTTGTGATAAAAGTCTATGGTAAAAATCAACAAAATCACGTCTTTTTTGTTAGCTAGCAATGCTAGCATTGATTTAGTCTAAAATAGCTATGTACCGACATAAACTTTAAGTCGCAAGGTTATTTTCATATGATTTGCATACACCTAAAAATGGTATTTTTGCATGTTGCATTTTGTAAAAAATGAAGGGAACAAAGAGAATACTGATGATTACTCCGTTTTACGCATTTTTATGGCTCAACTCAACTGACAAGCACAGTGATGTCACTGTCACTCAGTGTTGCCAACCGTACGGTAATTACCGTATTCGTACGGTAATTTTTTGATCTGTACGGTAATAATTACTGTGTGACAAATCTACGGTAATTTTAAGACCAGAACTAATAATCTTACAAAAAATACGGTAATATGAAACAGTCTTAAATATTTGACTTTCCGTTCCGTTCACGCACACTATATTTATATGCTGTGCTGTGACGCACACTGCGCACTGTTATCATTGACAATCATTGTATGTCATTGTCAATGTAACCGAATACGTTTCTACTGTCAATGTCAATCGACGAATACGACTCAGAGGTGCTATTTTTCAAACGCGGAGTCACAAAACGATTGATATTTTTAATGGAAAAACCATTCGTTTAGGTGACTCCGCGTTTCAAAAATAGCGCTTCAAGCTGCCTGAGCGGAAAAAAGGTTGCGTTGACTTTAAGCAGACAGAAACTATGCACCCAAAAATGTGTAAACAATCTTTGTAGGTACCAAACATCACCTGATGCTGAGGCATCAAAATATTTTTGAACTGTCCTTAAACAACGGTAAGCAATAAGCACTAAAAATCTCCTGCAACATGTTAAAATCTAAAAAGTAATACTGCTTTTACCTAAAAACTCCAGAGAAATATTTTTTTTTGTTTGCATAATTAAAATCCCCAAAAATATCGTGTACGATAATTTGTACGGTAATTTTAGGGTAAATTTGACGTAATTCTGGCAACACAGGTTGGCAACACTGCTGTCACTTTTAAAATGTCACTTTTCCGTGAAACGGATTGTGGAGAAGTTACGTCTTTGCGAGCAAAGGCGGTTCAAAATTAATTTGATCATAAAATAACCTTTCTGAGGTTTCAGACTCTTCAAAAACATGTCCCTAATCAGCAGAAACATTTTCAGAACTCTTGTTCAGGTAGGTACTGTTCGCTTTATTTACTTGTTGTACAAATCTAGACATATGTTGTAGCTACATCTCGATTTTGACCTATGTTTCGTAACTATTATCAAATATCTTTATATCTGCCGAATAGGGCATCCGATCACAATTATTTTATTGTATTATTGGCTTTTATCCTTAATATAAAACAGTATTATAATCGTAACCTCTCACGTGACCGAGGTGCTAATAATACTCTGTGAGGAAAAGTCGTAGTGTCTCTTGATTGAAGTAAATGAAGACCTTATCCATTCTATTTATCGTATGCACTTATTAGTCGTGAGAACTTGATAACCTTATGTATCAAGCAAGAACCAGTTCCATACTTCACTAGTCTAATTAGAATTATAATCTACTAATGTTTATTTTCATTTATGTACTACTTTAAATTTTTGCGCGATTCACAATTCGATAAAACTAATAAAAATAAATCAGGATTCATCTGCTCTTCCAAAGGCATGTTAAGGCGCTAGATGTATGCCATAATTAGATGGCAGTCTTCAAGCCGTGTCAGATGGCTGTAGACAGCTTAAAAAATCTGTATAGCTGACACTACTACCATACTCACACAGTCAAGAAAATAATAATACTAGTTTACAAATTTTATACATATTTTAAAGCTAGTATAACCTGTGCTGTGGTATTAAGTTCATCTGGTTACCAGGGCAGTATTACATGATTTTTTGCACCTAGACTTTTAAGGCTAGGCTAGGGAGGCAGCGACATTCTGCTGTACCTCCCCTTTTATTTTGTCCTTGTTTATTACCCTTGTTAATTTTTTTCTAGGGCTATTTACAGAGTCAATAATTTGTATTTTTGGTTTATTTCCAGGGTTCCCAACATGTGGCTAAGGGTGTGCACACAAGTGCGGTAACAGCCGACAAAAGCGTATGTTTTGCCCCACACAGTATGAGCCTGGTGAGAACACTAACTGTCCATACTAATTGCAAGTACATTCTTTGACAAGGAACGAAGCTGTTCGTTCAGTTTAAGTTAAAAAACATAACCGCGTTACAGAGCGGCAATGCAAAATATCGCTCAGCGGCGTCTTGTGTTTCGGCAACGAAATACAGTTGTTAAGCTGTTGTAAAAAATATATATATTGGATTCTACTGTCTACATAAGAAATATTTTTCTCCATAAGTCCAGGCACATTCAATCAAATTCCACATGCACAAAGTTGTGTGTAAAAAACCAGTGAAAGATCTATTAAACATTTAATTTCATAAGTGAAACTATATTTTAAAAAATATTTAATTTCATTGTTTTCTTCAGCTTCTTTGTTTGTCAAGGTATCCATAATTATCTGTTTAGACAAAAAATCCAGATTATTTCTGTTTTCCATTTTATATTTTAGCACATCTTTATCTTTAAAAGAATTGGCATCAAAATTACACACACCTATACAAATTTGATTCAAAATTTGCATTAAAATGATTACAAAATGTACACCTCAATTTAATTTCTACTTTATTTTTGAGTTAGCCTCTTCAGCTTCACTCCTGGTGAAATTGTAAGCCTTTTTTTAGTTTTCTGCATGTTTACTGTCTCTTAGGTTTTATTTCAACCTATTTAGTATGTCAGGGAGCCATTCTTCCATGTTTCATTGGCAAAGCTAAGATGTGGGGCTATTGGCAAATGCATTTGGGGTTCAAACATTAAAACAGGGTTTTCTACACACACATCAATAATCAATATATTATTATTTGTTATAAGATTGGGTAAGGAATGTAAAAATGGGGTGATCTATGGGGCACATGCATTGTGGGTTAAAATGATCAGGTACTTACATGTGAGGAATAATATTCCGTTGACTCATCATAAACAAATGCCTTCCTTATAATTGGAAATGGATATGTTATTTCATATGTTCATATAATTAATTAAATTTTTTCTCAGTCATTAGTGGATTAGAGATTTTTTTTTTAATATGCTAAATATGACAACAAAAATACCTGTTTGTGTAAATGGACACTCAAAATTTTACTTTGAATGGCTGTCTTGACTCAGCATGTAATTTACACCACTGTCAGTTTTTGCAACACACACTTTGTCGGTTTTTGCAACACACACTTCTGCCATTTATTTAAAAATCTAGCTACTAAGACCTACAATAATTGTAAAACATTTCTTAATATAAGGTAATTTTAAATGAAATCTTCCAAAGAACAATTTTACTGGGACAACTTTTTTTGAATATCAAAATACTTTTTTTTGCAACTGTTATATTTTTGTGTACATTCATATGGGAAAGTTGGTTTGGTGAACCGAATGGCTTCATAAAACGTTGTTTTTCATTTAAAAGTACCTTAACAAGGATTAAGAAATGTTAACAAAATATTATGAAGTTCCTCATTTCCTGATTGCAATTGGTGCATGATTCCTCACCTTATGTACAATGCAACTTGTGTTTTGTCCAACGCGATGTTCAAGTAACTGTAACTTTTGTAGCCTTTGTCCTGTATGTTCAATGTTTCGCCACTGATGCACAGAAGGAAATGTAAGTTATTTAATAAGCACCAAGTAGTTGTAAGCATATAAGTAGGAGCTCGGTGGCGCGGCGGGAGTGCGCTTTACTAGCGCTTTCGCAAGTAACGCGACACCGGGCGTGGTTCGCACTTGGATGGGTGACCACAAGTGGCATAAAATTTACTCGAGCTCCTCTATGCTTCAGAAAGCACGTATAAGCCGTTGGTCCCGGCTGTCCTCATTGTATGGCAGTCGTCAAGCTATATCAGATGCTTTTAGGCAGCTTAAAAAATCTGACACCAGTGTTAACTTACACACACGAAAAACAAAAAAGGTAGTAATAGGAATAAGCTTTAGTTTATTGTTCTAACAAGGTATTAAATATTGAAAACTATTGTTTTTAACATGTTGATTAATTTTTGTTAGTTTGATTGGTTACATTGAAATGATTGAATTTAAAATTATTGACATAATAATGTATTCTCAGTCCACATATCTAGTTTCATGTCAGTCTATTTTAAGTTGACGTCTTTGGAGAAAAAATGCATAATCACGCTAAAAGTGGCCTGTGAGTCTTGCGGCCTGGGCTCTGTCTGCTTAGAACTGCAAGACACAAAGTGCTCTGTCTGCCCCGTTAGGGATAAAGACGTAGTATGTATGTACGTTTGAGTGCATTTTTTAGATCAAAAATTTACATTCTATACAGGCAGCAACAACAACAATAAAACTAGATTTCCAGTACACATTTTCACACATATTGTCATTGTAATTGTTATAGGACTGTCCACTAGTGTCCACCATCCGTCTCTTTCTAAGAATGGCAAGAAAGGAGATTAAATGTTTTTTTAAACAGTTGTTGCCCAGTGCTGGGCAAAGCGGTAAAATAAAATGCTATCTTCAATATATCAACTGTGTTTGCAGCAAGCCAATGCAAAGGAAGGTCGCATCAAGTGCACCCTCATCCCTGGAGATGGTGTCGGCCCTGAGATGGTATACTCCGTGCAGGAAGTATTCAAGGTAATGCTATTTATTAAAGACCAGCTGGTGCCCGCGACTTCGTCTGCGCAGGATTATCAGTCAATATCTTTATAAATTGTAGCCTATGTGTTATTCTGATGTCATCATCATCATCATTTCAGCCGCATAACGTCCACTGCTGGACATAGGCCTCTCCTAAGGATTTCCAAAATGACCGATCTGGTCAATAAGCTGCTGTTATTGGATACATATATTTAGTGCTCGGTGGTCCGGCGCATTATTAGCGTTTTTGCAAGTTAAGCGACACTGGGGGTGGTCTGCACTTGGACAAGTGGCATAAATTTTCTCAAGCTCCTGTATGCTTCGGAAGGCACGTATAAGTCGTTGGTCGCAGCTGTCATTTATTGTACTGGACAGTCGTCAAGCTATATCAGATGCCTAGGCAGCTTGAAAAATCTAACACCAGTGCTGGCAACAAACATAGGATACATTTGACGGAGCAAAAGAACCTATCAACTGATGGTCCTATGACAACAGTCGATTGGACCTGTCGTCTCTGTGCTGCCATCTAGAGTCCAATATTTTTTTAAAACCGTCATAATGTACTTTGATGTTAACCCTTTAACCGCGAGCGTCGGATCTATGTATGAGACAAACATTTACGGGCCCATTCCGCGAAGGTCGGATATTTGCGACAAAAAAAAGTTCGTATGGCACATAACATAACTTACGTATCCATATCCGTTTTTAGTTTAAGATTTTAGATTTACCATGTCTCGCGCTGGGGGCACGACAACTGATATAAAGTTTCGCGGTGAAAGGGTTCAAAATTATCATCTGTTTAGGCGTCCAACATCCCGGTAGACTTCGAGCCGTTCTTCTTCTCGGAGGTGAACCCGACGTTGAGCGCACCGCTCGAGGACGTCGTCAACTCCATCGCGCGGAACAAGATCTGCATCAAGGTGGGCTAAACAATAACCATAGGTTATATTATCTTTGACCATAGTATCAAGAATTGTTTCTTTCTTGTATACTAAACAGGATATACATTTAAAAAAACCTAATACCTGACTACGGGAGCCATTTTGAAATGTGCTTATTATCCCACTTGATATAGAAACCAAAAAAATACTTGCACTTTCTTGTTTGTAACATTCATTATATACATTATTATTGCACACAATTTGTAGCGTATGTCACCCGGACAATAATGGCGATTCGAGTAACATTCTTGTCATAATTAGATAAGCTGTTTGAATTCTACGATGATACAGATATAATATCCACATACATACATAGACTACGAAAGTCGTTACCATTCCGTTCAACTTTACCGTAGCCGGGTAAAATTTGGAATAATTGTCACGACTAGGTCTTTAAATGTAATTTTTTGTTGTCTGTCACCAGTATCTCATTAACAGTTATAGCTACAGTTAAAATTTTCACAGATGTATTTCCGCTATAATAATAAATACTAAAAACAGAATAAAATAAATATTTAAATGGAGCCCCCATACAACAAACGTTATTTTTTATAGATAATGGTACGAAACTCTTCGAGCGCGAGTCCGGCTCGCACTAAGCCGGTTATTTTTGTAACAAGGCAGTTTTCATATATTTTTCACGTGAACAGGGAATCCTAGCCACCCCCGACTTCTCCCACACGGGCGAGCTGCAGACCCTCAACATGAAGCTGCGCAACGCGCTCGACCTGTACGCCAACGTGGTGCACGTCAAGTCGCTGCCCAACGTCAAGTGCCGCCACCACGACGTCGACTGCATCATCATACGAGAGCAGACCGAGGGCGAGTACTCCGCTTTGGAGCACGAGTCTGTTCCTGGTAAGTAATAAATGTGTCGCTCCCCGCTTTAAGTCAATTGACGTCAAGTGCCGCCACCACGACGTCGACTGCATCATCATACGAGAGCAGACCGAGGGCGAGTACTCCGCTTTGGAGCACGAGTCTGTTCCTGGTAAGTAATAAATGTGTCGCTCCCCGCTTTAAGTCAATTGACGTCAAGTGCCGCCACCACGACGTCGACTGCATGCTTTGAAGCATGAGTAAGTGGCATGATAAATATGTCGCTCCCCCTTTTAAATAAAAAAACAGCTTTGTAGACTGCGCAAATGATTTGGCCGTTTCTGAAAGGGTTAAAAGTCAATTGACGTCAAGTGCCGCCACCACGACGTCGACTGCATCATCATACGAGAGCAGACCGAGGGCGAGTACTCCGCTTTGGAGCACGAGTCTGTTCCTGGTAAGTAATAAATGTGTCGCTCCCCGCTTTAAGTCAATTGACGTCAAGTGCCGCCACCACGACGTCGACTGCATCATCATACGAGAGCAGACCGAGGGCGAGTAGTCCGCTTTGGAGCACGAGTCTGTTCCTGGTAAGTAATAAATGTGTCGCTCCCCGCTTTAAGTCAATTGACGTCAAGTGCCGCCACCACGACGTCGACTGCATCATCATACGAGAGCAGACCGAGGGCGAGTACTCCGCTTTGGAGCACGAGTCTGTTCCTGGTAAGTAATAAATGTGTCGCTCCCCGCTTTAAGTCAATTGACGTCAAGTGCCGCCACCACGACGTCGACTGCATGCTTTGAAGCATGAGTAAGTGGCATGATAAATATGTCGCTCCCCCTTTTAAATAAAAAAACAGCTTTGTAGACTGCGCAAATGATTTGGCCGTTTCTGAAAGGGTTAAAAGTCAATTGACGTCAAGTGCAGGTCCGAAAGCAGAAAAAAATAGGTCTACCTAAAGCCTTTATTTCAATGAATGGCACCACTTCTGTACTGTATTTGTCTAAAGATGGCGCTCGCATTTTAAACCCTTCCGGAGTCAAATGACCAAGTTTTAAAATTGACCAAAGTAACAAAAAGACCAAAGACTACTGTGAAATTCTTTTTCTGTTATGCATGAGGCAATAATATTTTTACAGGCGTCGTTGAATGTCTGAAGATCATCACTGCAGCCAAATCGGAGCGTATCGCCAAGTTTGCTTTCGACTACGCGGTGAAGATGGGCCGTAAGAAGGTCACAGCGGTTCACAAGGCGAATATCATGAAGCTGGGAGACGGTCTTTTCTTGCGCAGTTGCGAAGAGGTTAGTCGACTTTGAGCTTTATTTCTTTTACTTAGTGTTCAATGTCATTGTGCTTAGAAGTCAGCTTTGTAGATGTTGTGGCGATCTCTGCCCCAATTTGAGAAACTACCAATATCAGCGCCATCTGTTGGTTGAATGGTAGAAAAGCCCTAAGTCAGTCTGTTACATTTTTGTAAGAAAGTTTAAAATAATAAACAGTGAAGCTATTTATTTATTTAACCTTAATAAAGGTTAAAATTATAAAAATTGTATTATACAATTTTTATAGCACAGTAGGCGGACTTAATGCTGAAAGCATTATCTAACAGCCAACCTTTGGGTTGTTAGAGAAATTTAGGTGGGTGTAAAAAAGGAATGTATGTAATGAATGTAAATAATAAGGTCTCTAAATCGAGTTGGGGGCGAAAACACATTGTATGTATGTATGTATGTATGTATGTAAGTATGTATGTATGTATGTATGTATGTATGTATGTTTGTACCGCGATAACAGCCGAACCGATGGTTTGATTTTGATGAAATTTGGTAGGCATGTAGGAAATATCAATAGAATTTTCAAGTTCGTTGGGCATCAAAATCGGTTCAGTAGTTTTTGAAATATTAATCAAAATGTCCGCGATTGTGTGACCAAACGAAACCATAGCGCGTTCTAACTTTGGATAGCACCATCTAGGGGATATTTAGGAAACTAGAACTAAGTTCGCGGCAAACTAAGTAGTTTACTAAATTTAGCAATTTTGTTGAGCGAACTTTGGTACAATCGATATCGCTACTTGTCTGTGCTTCTGTTGTAGTATTAAGTAGTAATAATGCCACAAACTAACAAGAGATTAACGGGAACCAAAGCCAGCGAAGTAGTTTTACGTAGAGTCGCAACTAAGGGAATATGCTAGTAGGTTCTTCTCATGCCAATAAGAGCTTTGTCAGCAAAAAACTTCGCCCGAACGCTCCAAACGCTTGTGTTCACTGCGTGAGTACGCAAGGGAAGTACGAAATCAGGAACTATACCCTGAACGCTTAAAGCGCTAGCGTTCAATGCGTGAGCACGCTGTGGAGATTCGAGGGCAAGAATCCTTACCAGAACACGGCTCCCATCCCATGCATGACCCGATCGTGGAAGACTGGCCAAGTGTCATGCTCACGAACGCAATTTCCACTGTCGCTTGCCTAGGCAATAAATGTGCACAAATCGCAAGGACTCACTTTGAATAAAGTAGTCGCAGACGTTGGCGTTTGCCCAAGAGCCAAGCTAATCCGACACTATACCGAAAATGTCCCGGACATCAGCCTGTTCTAGATTAGGATGGCCCTTAAACAGCTTAAAAACAAAAAGGCGCCGGGCGAGGATGGAATCATCCAGAGCTTCTGAAAGCGGGCGGAACGCTGCTACTGAAAGTCCTTCAGAGGCTCTTTAATTCCATTCAGCTCGAGGGCGTAACGCCAGAAGCGTGAAACAGGGGCATTGTGGTCCTGTTCTTCAAAAAGGGAGATACCACTCTATTGAAGAACTAAAGGCCTATCACGTGTCTTAGTCATGTATATAAGTTGTTTTCGAGGGTCAACACGAATCATGCCGCAAACGGGTTTGATGCCTTCCAGCCTTCCGAACAAGCCGGTTTCCGCAAGGGCTTTAGCACCATGAACCACATTTATACGCTGCGGCAGGTTATAGAGAAGACGAGGGAGTATAACCGGCCGTTATGCTTGGGGACAGTGGACTATGAAAAAGCCTTCCATTCGATCGAAACATGGGCCGTGCTTCAGTCTCCAGCGATGCCGTATATCGGACTATCGGTATATCGAGGTGTTGAAATGCTTTTACATTAACGCACTATGTCAGTCTGAGTACAGGAGCAGTGGACAACGGCAATACCACTGCATAGAGGTGTAAACCAGACGTTATATCTTCAAAACTGTTCACCGTTGCACTGAAAGATCAAGCTTCTGGAATGGGAAGGATTTGGCATTAACATCAATGGCGAGTATATCACGCACCTTCGATTTACCGATGATATCGTTGTCATGGCGGAATCGATGGCAGACCGCAACATTAAGTATATATGTACTATGCTCGCAGACCTAAACCGAGTTTCCCAACAGGTGAGCCTTAAAATGACCGATCTAGAGCGGCTTCCATCCAGCGCCTTCCAGCTATTCTAGATCAGTCATTTTGGAAATCTTTGGGAGAGGCCTATGTCCAGCAGTGGATGCTATGCGGCTGAAATGATGATGATGTTGATAAGCATTAAAATGAAAATGGACAACCCTCGAAGTGGTAACCTGGGTCAATTGATCCAGGCAGGAAGCTTCAGCTTCGAGGAAGAGATCTTTCAACAAATCCGACAACAAATGACATAGCCCAACGGATTAGCTCGTTGAAATGGCAGTGAGCGACATAGCGCGACGAACTGATGACTGATGGGGCAAAAAGGTACTCGAATGGCGACCACGTACTGGCAAGCGAAGCGTAGGACACCCACGCAAGGTGGTTTATCGACCTGACCAAGGTCGCTGGAAGCCGCTCTAGATCGGTCATTTTGGAAATCTTTGGGAGAGGCCTATGTCCAATCCAGCAGTGGACGTTATGTGGCTGAAATGATGATGATGATGATGAGACGTAGGCGTAAAATAGTTGGCGGCTGGATGTACATACGTTGCTCTTTCAAGATTCAAATGTCTTGGGATATTGAATTTGATCCAGGTTTTGATTTAAATTGTTTGAAAAAAAAAATATAAAATGAAACTTTTGCAGCTCAGAATAGAAGAAGAAAGAAGGTTGGAAAATCTGTTTCCTGCAACGGTATCGAATTGGTAGTTTATAATGTATCACAGTTTCATTAAATCACAGTTTCACTGGACATTAAAACTGGTTTAGTTTTGGAATAATATCGCGAGGTCTAAGTTCGCGGCGAACCACTAGTTAATTAATTTTAGGCTGTATTTATTTAGTTAATATTATATTGTCATATTACCCTTATTAGCAAAAAAAAATTCTTACAACATTTCAGATAGCCAAATTGTACCCGCGCATCCAGTTCGAGAAGATGATCGTGGACAACTGCACGATGCAGATGGTGTCCAACCCGAACCAGTTCGACGTGATGGTGACGCCCAACCTGTACGGCAACATCGTGGACAACCTCGCCAGCGGGCTCGTGGGCGGCGCGGGCGTCGTCGCCGGCGCCTCCTACAGCGCTGAGTGCGCCGTCTTCGAACAGGTCACGTCACTACACACTTTTTTTCATCTTAGGTGACGTGACTACACACTTTCATCTTAGGTGACGTCACTACACACTTTTTTTCATCTTAGGTGACGTGACTACACACTTTCATCTTAGGTGACGTCACTACACACTTTTTTTCATCTTAGGTGACGTGACTACACACTTTCATCTTAGGTGACGTCACTTCACGCTTTTTTTCATCTTAGGTGACGTGACTACACACTTTCATCTTAGGTGACGTCACTACACACTCTCCTTCATCTTAGGTGACGTCACAAGACACTCTCCTTCATCTTAGGTGACGACACTATACACTTCTTTGTCTGAGGCGACGTCACTACACACTTAAGAGTCCGGCGACCCTAGACTTCTCCATACAAACGTAGTACACGTCTAATTTTGAAACCACATGTCAGATTCCGGTAAAAATTGGTAATTGTAAGGAAATTGCAATTATCTATAAAATATAAAATTATGAACTGGAAAGAAAATATAACGATTTAGATGTTTCCCATACTAATGGTAAAAAATGATATAAAACACTATATTCTATTTCAAGTTCATATTTTTATTGTAGGAAACTAGTTATAAACCTAGATAATTGCAATATCTTTAAAATTACAAAATTTTGCCCAAATCGGACATGTCGTTTTGAAATAAAACGTAGACTACGTTTGTATGGAAAGTTGTATTTTGGTCTAGGGTCGGGGGACCCTTAAAGAATTTATTTGAACATTAAAACATAGGTACATTTAACACATAATGATCGTAAACAACCGCTATAGTATACTTACTTACACTACTTCGTCTTAGGTGACGGGACGTCACAACACATCTACTTCATCTTGGACCTGATACCGCTGCCGCTCAACCTATACCTGACCACAAATATTTTAAGGAAGCAAGGAAATCAAGTTATCACGTGGCCGACAATACTTAAAAAAAATTGTGATGACGTAACACTCACGACGCAACTCAGAAATTTTGCGTCTACTGAGGGCATAACTATCCTTCTTGCTTTTTAGGGATCTATATCCAAAGGGTGCCAACGGGACAACAAAATAAAGTTTTAAATTAAAGGGAGTCGTTATACAAGTAAATATATAAAAAAAAAACAGCGTTTTTTAACTCGGATCCTTATAATAGCATTACCTACTTGAAAAACATTGTACAGAGGTACGAAACCCTTCGTGTACAAGTCCTACTTGACCGGTATATTCCAAACCGCAGGGCGCTCGCCACATCTTCTCCGGCGCCGTCGGCAAGAACATCGCCAACCCGACCGCCATGTTGCTGTGCTCCGCCAACCTGCTGTCTCACGTCAACCTGCACGCCTACTCCAAGATGATCAAGAACGCCATCAACAAGTAAGCCAAGTCTTCTTCCTTACCTTATCCCACTTTAGGGCGTCCGCTAAGTGACGCGGGTTACCTGTCTCCTTTGCACGTACAGTTTGACACCCATACTTACGTGATTACGTGTAGAGTTAATAATGTCAACCTGCACGTGTACTCCAAGTAAGCCAATTCTACCTCACCTTATCCCACATTTCGCGGGCGCACGCGCCGGTTTTCAGTCTATCTCTGTCACAAATTTTACGTGCGAAAGGTGCACACGGGTTTACATTTACTTTGTGAGGTCGGGACAGCATGTGATAAAGTGTAAATAATTATTTTAAAGACTAAATCAAGAGGGGGGGGGGGGGGGGGGGGGGGGGCTTAATGAATCAGTCAGCCAGTGGTAATGTAGGAGTGTGAATGAGGGAAATTGTCCTTGTATGGCGGCCATCTTGAATTTATCGTCAGGGTGAGTGTTAGGAGGAGCGGCGACCCGAATGATTCGCTAAAATATTAAAGATAAATTACTGATACTAGCACTTCTCAACAACACGGCTGGGAACCGCCGAAAGAAACTCATTTTAGAAGTTGGTCGCCTACACGCCAGAAAGCCTTTGTCACTGTCACAATTTTTATCCATATCTTTAATGCACTCCATCCATCTTTTCTTTGGTCTGTGTTTCTATGTCCATTAACCTTTGTCGAAACACAGCAGACTCCTTAGATGTTTATTTCTAATTTGACGACCTGTCACACCGGGGGTCCCGGGTTGGATCCCCCGTCAGGTCATGATGGAAAATGATCTCTTTCAGATTGATCTGGGTCTTGCATGTTCATCTTAATATGTATACACGTGGTGATTTTTAATTGGTTTTGGAGTAGAAGGCCGCTTCATAAGGAGTGTTAATAAGACCTAAATCAGCAAGTCAAAATCAGAAACAAATAAATGTTGACTAAAACTCAAAATTAAATTCGTGAGATCAACTAGCAGCACGTCGCTAGGCTCCGGCCGGCCGGCCGGAGTTCATCGAGGTCACGCGGCAGTTTTTAACGGGCATAACTACGTGGTCTCGATCGAAAATCATTTTCACAACTTATTTATCATAAGAGTCATACACGAATTTGGATATGGATAGAAGAATTTATTTACTATATGACATTTTTTTCGCAAAACCAGTAAAAGTCAGCGCGTATTTCATAAAATATAGTATCGTTATTATCCCAAAACACAAGTTTCGAACTTACTTTGAGGCTAACTGAATCTGTGTGATTTGTCCTCATATATATTGTAACTTATTCTTTTAATTGCAGGGTTTTAATGGAGGGTAAAGTGAGGACAAAGGACCTGGGCGGTCAATCCACTACCAAAGACTTCACCAACGCAGTCATCCATTGCCTGCAGCACTAGAGTTACTCCTTGCAAGCCAAGGCTCGAACGGTGATACCAATAATAGACAAAACTAAAGTGACATAGCGCTATACCGATAATTTTTATATCATTGTTGTTCTTTTTATTGTTATGATTTTTTTAAATATGTGATATACAGGTTAGATGTTTTGGAAATCCTTGGGAGGCCTAAGTCCAGCAGTGGACTTCCTGTGGCTGATATGATGATGATGTGTGCGTTCCTACCGGCAACTCCAATTTTGCCTATTTACGGGCCCTCCAGTTTCTATGACGTTGGGTATCTGTTATGTAAGTAATTATATTATCTTTGGTATCGCTAACATCAGTATTCGTCCGTCGAATGAGGTCGAAAAATGTCAACCAGTAGCTGACTTTCTGCGTGAGTAACCCGTATATCACATATTGTCTATGTCTCATGTTAGTCAAAAGTCTATTCTAACCAGAGCCATGGTTTAAAGAGATTTATCGGAGATTGTGATTCTACCAACGCTGTAGCTCAATACATAGCGTAGCCATGTATTAATCTAAGGATAATTTATTTATTTATATGATCTGTCAACCAATAGTTTTTTTATTCAGTATTATTGTTGAATTGCAATGTAAATAAAATCATAGAAGTTACTTTATCTTTTATTTTATAGCGGATTTGGTTTGTTTTGCTAAAGTCGTACAAACGGTATGAACATCTTACAATAACTAAAACTGTAGCTTAAAAATATGCTCGAAACGATCAGACGTATAATTTAGTGGTAAGACCAAAGGGTAAAGAGACCAAGGGTAAAAAAAACATCAAGGTTCTTAAAGAGATGACCTAACATAAAACCCATCTTGTCTCTTGCCATCTTATGGGAATTTACTGTTGCAAGAATGAGATTTTGCTAAACGTCAAAAGTAAAATAGTGACCTGTTTGCTGCTTAATAATTTCTAAGGCTTATGTTAAGGTGACAGAGTCATACGCGGACTAGCCTGTTTAATACAAATAACGCCACTACGTTTTAAAACAGGTTATACTTTTAAGACATCAACGCGGAATCTATATACCTCCTATATCTATAGGTACGACATTGGCGATATATGTATTGACGTCTATCGACTGTCGCCATCTTGCTTCGCGTAGTAATGGCAAGATGGCGCTAGTATATAACGCGATATAAAGTTTATTGACGATGCCGTACCATACACTTCATTTATCTACACTTTTTTTCAATAATTCATTTTACTTTTATCGTACACCTGTCTACGTGTGAATATCGGTTCCGTCTTAGTAATAGTATGGAATATTAAGCTAACTTAAAAACTGCCACAAGAATTCCATCCTTACGACTGTAGCAATAGGGTTGTTAGTCGCCCTGATGCGGTATAGTTTTCGGAGTAGCTAGCTTCTTAACGCGGTCGCTTATCACGTATTTGAGGGCTCCTCTGGGAACCTGAAATAAAGTATTATACTGATTAGGCGGCGAGCGAGCTGCTAAATCGTGTCATTACCTCAGCAGATAGTTAAGCAACACCGGGCTTGGTACGCTCTTGGATGGGTGACCACAAGTGGCATGGAAATTTCTCGAGCTCTTTTCCATTCTTCGAAAGGCACGTAAACGTAAACCCGGCTGTCATCATTGTATGGCAGATGATAATTTGTCAGATGCCTTTAGGAAGCAAATTCTGACAGCACTTAGACACGAAAAAACAAAAAAGAAACCCCTTACTATTTTGCTTTCCATTTCCATGTTGGAACATGGACACTAATACGCTAATAGTGGATTTTAGGTCTTACGGCCCTAAGCTCTATCTACCCTGTAAAGGCGTATGTAAGTATCATCATCATCATCGTTCGAGCTTATTCGGTTGCATCCTCAGCGGTAACGCTTCAGAGCCCGGGGTCCGCTACCTAAGCTAGGTGATTGGACGAGGTTTCTGGATGTTAGGTACTCAGAGCGACGGCCATCTGACCTCTGCAACCCGAAGGGTAAACCAGGACCAACCCATGGATAGATTTGAGCATACACCAGATGGCGTTTGGGACCCATAGTTTATACGTGCCTTCCGAAACGCGGAATAATGTTTCTTTTCGGATAATGAGGTGATTCAAGTCTGCAATATCATAACCAGACTGGAAACAACTTTTTCACAAAATATACTTCCCAGTGGGATAACTGACTCCGTGGTGTAGTGGTTAGAGCGTTCGGCTCATACCCGGAGGTCGCGGGTTCGATTCCCAGCGGGGGCAACGACTTTGTGTTGTTGTCCTAGTTTGGTTAGGACATTGCAGGCTGATCACCTGATTGTCTGATAAGTAAGATGATCCGTGCTTCGGAGGGCACGTTAAGCCGTCGGTCCCGGTCACTGTCTTTGACATTGGTCGTTACCTAAAACCATGTCAGAGGCCTTTAAGGCGGTTTAAAAACTCTGACACTAGTGTTAGTCACTAACACACACGATAAGAGAGTGGGATTCTAACGCATGACCTCCGGACTCTGGATCACAAGACGAAAGCCTAGACCACGGGACCACGGAGGCAGTCACGTAGACATATGTAAAGTATGTATATATGTTACCTTGATAGGATCTCTGTACCAGGGCTCCTGAGACGGCCGTCGGTACAGCTTGAATTCGGGCATCGCAGCAATTTGGTTGATTCTCGGCAACAGGGCTTCCAGTGGTTTATTTTCACCTCTCTGTAACATCAAGTAATTTTTAATACTTAAGTTCTTACGTCCATGTTCCTCTATTCTCATATAGTGATGATGTGGACTTTCGTAATAATATAGGACTTAAGGACACTGCCACAGGTATGAATTCGTTGTTTTTTTTTTAAGTGCACATGCTTGAACGTTTTCATTTTCACACGCGCCCCAGAAGCGTCTGAGCAGCCGCCATATTTTTGCGGTGGCGCGGTCTTATAATTTCATATGGCTTCCTTACACGGCCACCGAAATGTTAAGGATAGGTACATGAATTTTCTGTGATCCAGTTATTAATATAAGTTTATATTGCGCTGTATTAAGTACAATCATCTGTATTGTAAAATGTATTTTAATAAATAAATAAAAAAATAAGTGCTGCCCCCGTTTAAAATCAATTACTTGAAAGGAAATAGATATATCATTCAAAATTTTGCGGCTCTTGATATCACTTCAAACTATTTTATGAAGTATGGTTTACCCTTAGGTACATACATATATCTATCTATTCAACTTTTAGTTTTCTTTGCACTACCGTTATTTCTGACGTGCCTACATTTCCTCTCCATCCATTGGTTCACTGGAAGAGATCGCTCTAAGCTATAAGACCGCCCATTGTACCTAATGTATTTTTTTGTAAAACAATTTTTTACTGTATTTTTTCATTTTGTGTATTGGTGCAATAAACAGTTTTTCATTCATTAATTCATACCTGGATTGGCTCCGGTTGGAACGTCTTCTTCGGGCCAGAAATCTGGCCGATGTAGTCCATGTGCTTCTTCCACTCGCTCTCCGACCATCCTCTCTTTTTCTTCATGTCCTTGGTCTCCCCTTTCTTGAGGTCCAACACGCAGTTGGCCAGTTTTGAGTAACAGGTGGCGTTGGCCAGTTCTATCATGCGATCTATGCGTTCGAGGCGCTCTTGGCTGAATTGTTTCTTATACATGCGCTTTAGTAATAGGAAACGGCTGAAAAAGTTAAGTGAGTTATGTATTTTGTATCACTGACTTAAAGTTTTTATATGTTAAAATATGACAGCTAGGAGAGATGCACACTTGACCAACTGAGAAAGTAGGTACTATAATCGATTTACCACCTTGCCACATTGCAACTGTAGGACCACGAACCGTACATTTCGCTGTCAAAGCTGAGGTCCTTGTAGAGTTCCCAGAAGTTCAAAGACTTCAAAGGTGTTGGGCTCAGATTACATAAGTTACTTACATACATAAATAAGTTATACAACATGGAAGGGACTTGACTGACGTTGATACAGCGCGTTTGGCATATTTTGGGTACTTCCACAGTGTCATGTCCTATGGAATATTGCTATGGGGTAACGCTGCAGATATAAATAAGTACCATATTTGTTTTTAGGGTTCCGTAGCCAAATGGCAAAAACGGAACCCTTATAGATTCGTCATGTCTGTCTGTCTGTCTGTCCGTCCGTATGTCACAGCCACTTTTTTCCGAAACTATAAGACCTATACTGTTGAAACTTGGTAAGTAGATGTATTATGTGAACCGCATTAAGGTTTTGATACAAAAATAGAAAAAAAACAATAAATTTTGGGGGTTCCCCATACTTAGAACTGAAACTCAAAAAAATATTTTTTATCACATCCATACGTGTGGGGTATCTATGGATAGGTCTTCAGAAATGATATTGAGGTTTCTAATATCATTTTATTCTAAACTGAATACTTTGCGCGAGAGACACTTCCAAAGTGGAAAAAAGTGTGTCCCCCCCCCGTAACTTCTAAAATAAGAGAATGGTAAAACTAAAAAAAATATATGATGTTCATTACCATGAAAACTACCAGCGAAAATTGGTTTGAACAAGATGTAGTAAGAAGTTTTTTTTTAATATGTCATAAACTGCAATTTACCTTTCATTCAATCAACTCAAATATAAAATTTAAAAAAAAAATACTACTACGGAACCCTTCATGGGCGAGTCCGACTCGCACTTGGCCGCTTATTTCAAAAACGCGCTATAAATTAGGTGCTAGTCTTTAAGGAAACTATTTAAAGACGTAAATATTTTGACCCTCCCTTCGCAATTCATCTATGCGAACATTATGTACGTGCGTCAGAATATACACTCTTACATATACTACATATACTCTTGAATATACACTTCATAGTATTATTGTATTGTACATAAATTGACACAAGTTAAACATAGTTGAAACACAACAGTACAAAGGCGGACTTATCCCTGTCAGGGATCTCTTCCAGTATTAACACGAGAAATAAAAATAAATTAGCCATCACAGCTTTGCGGTTAGAGAAAACAAAAAAATCTTTTGTGGGTCTCAGCTTGCGCCTCTATAATAAAATTCCAGATGATATAGTAGCATTACCATTATCTAAGTTTAAGACAGCCGTTAAAAATCATTTATTACAAAATGCGTATTATCATGTAAATGACTACTTATCATCATCTTGGAAATAGTTGACTGCAAATTGTAATTGTATAGCTTAAGTGTAAATCTGTATTGTAATTGTAACATAGCCCATCAGGTTGGGTAGGGAGGGACCAATACTGAACTGGGTTTCTTTCGGCGTAATCTTCCCAGCAGTGGTCGTTCCGAAAAGCTAGTAGTTTTTAGCTTTTGCACTAAAATAATATAAAAAAATTACATTCAATAAGAGATAAACTTATCCTACATTGAATAAAAAAAATTGACTTTGACTTTCACATTTTTTATAAATAATACCTAATTATTTTAACTGTAAATATTCATGCTAATATATAAGTAGCAAAATTAACCGCATTTAATTTGCTATACA
The DNA here is from genome assembly GCA_963555685.1 of Acrobasis consociella. NCBI lineage: Eukaryota > Metazoa > Arthropoda > Insecta > Lepidoptera > Pyralidae > Acrobasis > Acrobasis consociella. The sequence goes on from OY743127.1 coordinate 9,858,339, forward strand.
TGATCCTACAAATTCTAGAATTCCGGCTACAAAATTATCACATCACATACAAAATGGGGTGCCATGCGTTTTTCAAAAATCGGAGGTGGCGCCTCAATCCATGACATGAATATGTTTGTGCTTAGTCCATTAGTCGCCTCTTACGACAACCACAGGAAGAGATGGGTTATGTCTTATTCCAGGCCGAACGTAATACGGTTATCTTACTAAACTTTATCTTGCCCATAGCATATAATCTTTGAGTTCTGCGAGCCCTGGTTACGTCTACCACGTAAGAGATAAACACGTGATAATGCATACTGAATAATAAGTAATTATGATGCATATATCTTACCGTATGTAAGGCCAGGCAGCGTCGTTCACTCTGTCCGATATCTGCGCCTTTACGGCCGACTTTCTGATTCCTTGAGGCGTATACGCCGGCATTCCTTCTCCTGTATCTAATATGTACTTCCTAGGAACGCTCATCAAGTTTAGTCTCTTCGAAATCTTGTACCGGAACGTAGGAGTCGGAGGATCATACTTTGGCTTCCCCATTTTGGCTTGGATGCGTTTGAAACTAGCTATTCAGAAAATTATACTAGATGCGGGGTGGTCGGAGTTTACATATTGCGTGTTTATGTGTTTACATTTGGTCCATTTTGGTTATTTTTATTTTGGGGTGGCCATGACGCACCTCGACGTGTCGTATTTGAATGATGTTTTTCAGCTGTCAGATGGTAATTTTTAGTTTTTCTATTCGGTCATGTTTTTCGGAGTAAAACTCTTTACATCATTGTATTTTACAAAAAAACCCAACATTGATTTAAATAGGTTTTATACTTTTATGTTTCCTTCAAGCTTCCAAGGGTTTCTGAGCTCATCGATTTTTATCAGGATGTTAATCATATTTGATGAACATTAATTTTCCATGCTATGTCACAGACGTAACAGCGTTACGGCAATGTTGCATATGTGATATAGAGGAACGAGTTTTTTTTGTGTCACCAGTTGCCATTCCTGCTTTGCACTTTACGGGGCACCGGATCTTAAAGGCCCATTTACAATTTATAGGTCTTTCTACAGATTGTTAAAGTCAAATTTTTAATAACTATGTATTAAACAATTTATTTCAAATGAGGGCGCCACTTCTGCTACCATTTCGCCTTAGCCCTACACGAGTTCACACACAACGCACACGAATGTTCAACTATTGTTACGACTACGACACATGTGTATGAGTTGTACTACTTCTAACATAACACCTCTGTTCCTCTGTATATACAACAAAGTACAGTTTCTACTTATTTATAAGGGTTAAACGAATTAGCTAAAATAAAAGACAAGAATAGCTCGCAAAATTGTATTTAAATATTCATTTTGCTCATAACTTAGACAATACTGACAATAGCTGTCTGGTATCACATCTGTTTCACCTATAAAACGAGTCATGTGATAGACGGACGAAGCAATAATTATTAAAAAATATACGGCGACATGTAACTAAGTTCTACAGTACAAATCCCAAACCCTACTTCTGTGTATATTGAAACGTCGTGCATTAGAAAATAAATGGCAGTAAAAAAGAGGGTTATTTCATAAAATGACCCTATTTTTATATCAAACAAAATTTGTCTTTATCATCATGCGTTAGTGCTCAATGTTGTATGACACTGAAACGCTGATACGCAGTGACGTTTGTCTTGCGTAACGCTGTGAGATTAACCCCCCAGTAACGGATCCTGGGCGTCTAAAATAAATACAGGACTGCACAATTAAATAGCCCTGCAGTGAAACAGTATTGGCTGAAAAGACAAAAAAAAGTTAAATGCTAACATTTTTCTTCGTTTAAACACTTTTCCTAATGCACGCTAAATGCTACAGTGATAAAATACAATAAAAATAAATCTGTAGGTGACATTGTGATCTCAATTTTTATAGGTGAACTCATATTAATGACAATTAGGAATGTCATCAATCATTAGGCTGACTTTCCACCAAAGCTGTCTTAAAAATTATGTTAAAGAAACCCTAGCAAGAGTCATTGATTCTTTGGCCGTTGATAAATCTACCAATAGAAAATATGATAACCAGTTAGGTATCTTTATACATATATAATTTTTTCGCACGACTGTGGTGGAAATGCAGCCGTATCGGCAGCGCCAAAACATATGAAGGCGCTAACCGTAAATAAATAAAAGTGTGTATATTCTCCAAAACATAAAATAGTTTTTTGCCTCAATGTAGATAACATTTAGAAATACATTGTAAATTGACGTTGATTCTCTCAAATAACTTTAAAACTCTTCCAAAAACATACAACAGTACTACTTTTCATAAAAATTGTCACACATATAATAAGTTTTTATTTTAACTGGGATCTCGCCAGACATGATAGACACTGTAAAAAAAAATATAGTACCTATGGGCTTTTTGCCAACATATTTTCTTTTAAATACAATGTTGTTCGGGTGGCTTAATAGGCTCAATAGAGAATAATAGAGTTAAACTAAAAAATGATTACTTCTTTAATGAGCTGTGTACACTGTACACTTACTTAAGTACATTAAACTATTTTCTTTGTTCAAAAATAATAACAATAGTAAAACAATAATTTGTTCATGTATAATACAACGCGCAGAGAACCTGGTAAGACAAGACTGTCGTAAAAATGCGATTAATCTTTTTTTTAATAAATAAATCGTTTTAATGTTTAAAAATTAATAAATTAGAAACTAAACAGTAACATAAAAATCTGAAATGTAAGTGGATCCAATATTTGACTTTAATAATTTAACAATAAGTACATAACAAGTTCCTTCTGTGCAAAGAGTAAGATGGTTAAACCTCTTTGCTGTTCAACATCTGCGGTAGAAATTTATATTGTTTTAACCCAATGAAAATAAAACGAGTCCACATCTGTAGAAACTTTAAACAAGTTCACACTCGCAACGTCATTAGATCTTTGTTCAACAAAAATATAACAAGTTGGCATCTTGACATCAATAAAAACTTTAAACAAATTGACATCAGCAACAAGTAATAAATGAATTTCCGAAACAAAAATTATGAAAAAATAACCCAAGGCACTTTTGTCCTATTGAGATCCCTACATAGGATAAGTCCGCGTTTATACATATATATTTGCTCGAATGTTGCTGTATAAATGTTTTTGGTACTATAATAATTGTAACAAACAAACATTAAACAAGTCGACATCTGTAAGAACTTTGAACAAGTCGACATCAACAACTAATAAACAATTTGCCCACCAATGAAATAAACGGTTATCGAAAGTAACATGCAAACATCAAACAATTAACTAGCTATCATGTCCGGCGTATGAAACTAATAACGTGTACTTAACATAATAGGTTTTGTGCGAAGTCAGACTTGTTCAGCTTCGCTTTTCGACATCAGCGGCTGCGAGGACGTCGGGCTCGACTCGCTCTGATACTGGAGTGAGGTCTTCGACAATTTTTTTGTGCTGATTTCTGTTGACGACGCTGTGGAAGGAGGATTTTTTTAAAGTTTTGTATAGGTATTGGGGGCTCAGACAGACGAACAGCAGCGTGCTAGCGCCTGCGTCACAGCTTGCAAAATTCAAAATTCAAATGTTAATTTAGTAATTAGATCTTTACAGGCACTTTTACACGTCAATAAGTATGAATTACATTGCGTGTAGTGTATATTCAAAAATTGTTTTTTTTCGCCATTATATTAAATATTTATCACAAAGGTCGCCGGACCTGAAAGGACCCGGTTCAGCGACTCGCGCGACATTTCGCGTCAGCACTACGACGATTGGCGACAAGGGTCGCTGGCATACTGTCGCTTATCTGTAATTGCCTTTAGGCTAGCTAACTTTAGGCTTTCAGTCTTCAGAGATTTCTTTTTGTTTGTATTGTAGCTACTGGCATAACGATCGCGTTGCCTTCTAGGCGTTGCTCTTGTTTACGGTGTGCAGAAAAAGGGCGTGTGCAAGTGTGCAATAAGTAGGTATTTAAATAATTTATTGTGCGTTTCATAAATTTCAGTAAGTGCAACTGAATAACTCCTTTAACCACTTATACAACAAAACACAATAGTGTAACAAACAATAAGAGGATTGAAAAGATAATAGAATTGAAGTATGGTTAACATTTTAAAAAAATTGCTTTGCATATTGATAAAAGAAGGTCAGAGGTGTGGCTAAACAAAAAATGTAAGCCTTTGTTCGGTTTTGATACAAATTAATTTCAATGTCAAAACTGCGTTTCTTTTCAAGTCAGTAATTTTGATTTTTTTTGACTTGAATTTTTTTCCAGTTACCGTACCTACTTGAACTAAACAAGAATAAACATGGACATACAAAATAGTATTAGTAACATACAATCTACACCTTGTTATGTATACTTAGAGATTACAATGGCCAGAAAAGATTCACAAATCACAATACATTCTCCAAACAATCCTTTCCAAAGCCTCATTAAAATTGGAGATGTCTGAATCTGCAATGGATTCAGTTTAGAGATAGAGACCGCTATGGATTCGGCTATCTCATGCAGAGGCGGATTTACAAATAGACTGAGTAGGTCTTCCAAGGTGTAGAATGGGTCAAGCAAAATCAAGCCTTCTCTAGTATATATATTTATACAGTAATTAGTGCGGCGAACTGATACATTTCAGTAGGAATGGAAGGGGAGGTGGAAGGTGCCAAATATGCACCCCCCACTACAGAAAAAACGAGTAATCCAAAATAAGTTTGGAAAATCCAAAAGCGCACTCCAAATAACGCTCATTTAAAAAAAATGTCTGGGGCTTTGTTGCGGGCAATCTGATAATTCACAGAACAAACGCGTAGCATACACGGGTTAATTAAACAATAAACTCAAAAGACTTGTATCCAGAGCCGTAAAAATATTAAAATATTGTATTAGAGCAATATGAATATAATAGTGACAGTTTAAGTCCAGAAAAATGCTTGACCCTGACATGTTGAGAGTAGAGCACTACCTCAAATGTTCCGCTTATGAGGCGTGCAAACGTATAGATTCACTACTGGCAATGGAGGAGAGACAGCGATATGGCATATGTGCAAGTACAGTTTATATTAAGACAAAAACAGACAAGTCTCCATTAAGCAGTTTAGGTGAGCTCATATAATTTCCCAGCATCGACTTGTTATAAGCTTAGACAAAAGACCCTCCAAACATACAACCACATGTACCAAACAAAAGCATGCATTTCCCGTTGTGAGTGCGTGTCCCGTCACCAAATATATCCAACTGTTTCGACATACCTCCCGCACTAGGACGACAATCGGAATGAATGATGGTCGTGACGTAATGGTGTATGGAAATAAAAAAAAACATTGTATTGAACCTTCAGAATTTTTATGGAATTCTTGCATAATCAATTAAAATTGACCAGGTCAAAATTATTCGGTACAGATTATAAAAAATACGTCACAAAATAGTGTCACTATTCATTGATCATATCCATTTTCGACATGATTTTAGATTTATTAATGCGAAAAACCGATACTACAGGTCTAGCGTCTAACTCAGTCAGTTCCTGAGGTATGAGGCCGGTACGGGAGGGGTGACAAATGACGTGACATGACGTGTCCTAACTGTCTTGCTATACACGTGATACATTTTAATGCAGATATCTCTTACGATATCCTTATGATATTTACGAGCGTGTACCTAAGTCAAATAGATCAATATTGAGGCGTGTGACAATAATAACAAAAAAAAAAACGAACAAGTAAGAGTCGGGCTCGCCTACCAAGGTTAAAAATTTGTAGGTAAATATTATAAATATCTTGTGATATATATTTTCTTATTGCCGTAATGTATTTGGCTCCCCATTGCTGTATTGAATGGCGTTCTATCAACATTTTCCTCTCTGATTGGCATTTTCTGTATCGGAATCCTAATTCACGTAATAAAAGTCTAAAGTACTTATGTATAACCACATTTAATAAATCCAGCTTCCTCTAAAACTTTTCTTAATTTATTGGTCGTGGGAATTTCCTTTCTTACTACGGATCACGCTTCTTTCTGGAAATCCTGCAGCCATGGCAATGGTTTTAAACTCTGCAGAATTGGGATTTAATATTCTTGTTTTAAAATATTCTTACACTTTATAAACTACTTGTTTCGTTTGAATTCTTATTGGAGGACTCATCTTTGGTTGTAAATACCGTGTGCGTTTTACTTGAAGCGACCTGTCCCAATAACACGTATTGACGACAGCAAGCCTGACGCCCGACTGAAGTAAGACTGAAGTTACGCGTCGTTTGACGTTTCGTAAATACACCCCTCCCGTACCGCTCCCATACCTCAGGAACTGCCACAGTTAGGTGCTAGACCTGTAACAACGCTATTAGCTTCAAAAAAGCATGACGTCACGCTTTTGTATTTCATGTTAATCTTATGCTGTCATCTAGCGGATTTTCTTTTGTATGACCCTGCTTCGCTCAAGACAAATAAATCAATAAGACAAATAATCTACGACAAAAAAAAACAGAATTCATACATTAATATAATTCAAAAAATGTATACCAAATAGAATCCTTATTTATGATCAGTATTTCTCATCTGTATAATTCACCCAAAGACAATACATTCCAACATCTAACCCTTTAACAATATTTGGAAGCATTGACAACACACTACGTCCCAAATATCATGCCAATGCCCTCAAATTAGCATCAAAACACTACCAAACACAGTTTTTCGCATTCCTCTTAGTTTTGCCCCGTATACACGCTGACTTTTCATTGGTTTTGGAAAAAGAAATGATGTATAGTAAATAAATTCTCTACCCATATACGAAATCCAAACTTGTGTATGAGTTATAATAAAAAAGTTGCGAAAATGATTTTCGATCGAGACCACTTAGTTAAGCCCGTCCAAACTGCCGCGTGTGGTCGATGACCTCCGGCCGTCCGGCCGGCGGCGCCGGGCGACGGCACTACTAATTGATTTCACGATTTTACTTTCGAACTTTATTTAACATAACAAAACCAATAAAAAATCACCGTGTATATAAAAAAAAAAAACGTTTTCCGAACCTTTTTTAGTTAAAATGTGATTCATCTTGTTCTTTCACAGTCAAATATTACAAGGGGATATAGGGACAAAACACACTGTTACAAAAACAGGTTAAGAGAAAATTGGTCTTTGTTAAATAAATATCATGTATAGTCGTTCGTTCAATTGGTTGGCATGCCGTCGAAACGCTGCACCAAACGGCATGCACATCAATTCAGCAAATGAATACCAACTTTGAGGCCAAATAAGTTTAACTATCTAAATTATTTTAAGAGCTATGTTGAGGAGCTGTGCTCTTGTCGGTGGAGTATAAATTTTCTTCCACTAAATAAGTATAAACGATAAAAAATAGTTCATTAGGTACTTAAACACACAAAATCGCGTACAATCCATGCCGATTAGGTATCTAATAATATGATAAAACTCCACAAAAAAAAAGCAAACAAAAGCAAAGCACAGGTACTCACCAAGCTTTGATCTTCTGGTAGATGTATATGCACGTCATCGGAATTGGTGTCATGATGGCCACAGCTACTGGCACCACTGGAAGGAAAGCAGATTTTTTTTATTAATTTTAGAGTTAAGAGTCCCCTTACCCTAGACCAAACTACACCTTTCCATACAAACGTAGTCGAAATTTGATTTCTAAACGACATGCCCGATTTCAGCAAAATTTTGTAATTTTAAAGATATTACACATATAGGCATATGCATAGATAATAGTAATTTCTTTAAAATTACAAATTTTTATCGTAATCTGACGTGTGGTTTCAAAATAAAAAGTATACTTACGTTTGTATGGAAAAGTCTAGGGTAAGGGGATTCTTAAGTATCTTAGTAGTAGGCGTGAAGACGAAAAAAAGGAATCAAAATAATCAGGGGTTGCTAAATGTGCCCTTTGAGGTTTACGGCCCTGAATACCGTCTGCCCTGTTAGGGATAAAGAAGTGATAATGTATCTGTATCTCTACATTCCCATTCTTCAGATTTTCGGTTTTACAGATTCCCTTATAAGCATGCTGTATACGGGTAGATTAATTTTGGGCAAGAAGCGTCACATTGCTGGTTTTATTCTTAATATTGTAACGCTACTCGCCCAAAATTATTTACAGATTTTTCTGTTTACAGAATCCTATTTCTGCAGATTTTCGTTACTGATTTTTAACCGCCGAAGAAAAAGAGTGGTGTAATATAATTTATATTAAAGTACGGTCATCAAGAGCAGGTCACAGTGATATCTAGTATGAATATTTTAAGATCTTTTTGTAACCTGTGTTTCCATACTAAAGAAGATTTGATTTGAATAAGTTTGACGTGTCTGTGTCATCGTAGCGCCTAAACAAATGGGCCGATTTTGATGCGGTTGTTTTTGTTTCAAAACTGACTTGCTCGAGATGGTTCTTAGCCAAGTTTGTCCATCAACAAATCGGTTTAGCAGTCTAAGTTATGGGTGTGAACTTATAAAAGCCGTTTTTTGGAACGAAGTTCCTTTTCGGATATTACGGATTTGGGGGATAGGCAAGAAAGTGTAAGATTTTTTCTTCACTTTTTTTTGGGGTGGGGATTTTTTGAAGTTTTTTTAGGGGCTTAAATTTTCGTTTCCAACCGAGCGAGTGTTCCACGACACTCAGTTTCTGTTATATACCCCAATTTTTCCATTCCAAACTTTTTCAGGATCGGATTTTTTTGAAGTGAAAACTTCTTTAGCGGCGTTGTGCACTTTTTTTGGAATGAGTAAAAAAATGTTAAACTCGCGTCAGGACACGTGACCTGATCGAAAATTCGTAAGACGGATGGAGAGTAAACAGCTGGCGCGGCGTAGGAGAGGGAGTATCTCCCTCTCTTTCTACGGCGCGGCGAAAATGTATGCCTGCGCCTGCTGTTTCGTATATCAAAAATGCACAACGTTAATATTCAAGTTTTCACTTCTGCCGGCACTCCCAGAGTGCAACTCGTCATTTTTTTTTTAATTATTTAGTCGCTTTAATTTTCTTTAATTTACTATTAAATAAGCCCGTTACCTGTGGTGAGATCAGCCTCAGGCTGCCCCAGCGCGTACCGCAGCAGGAAGATGGAGATGCCGGTGTTCTGGATGCCGGTCTCCACGGAGATGGCCAGCGCGTCCGGGTGCGGCTGCTTCAGCGCGCGCGCGAAGAAGTACCCGAACAGGTAGCCCAGCCATGGGATGCCCATACCTGCTACTACGATCTGGAACAAAAGTCTGTCTGGGTTTCTGCGAACCTGCGCCTTATTTGACATTATTACTGGTCAGTGTCGACAAAGATATTAAAAGATAGTCAATGCCATAGAAACTATTGGAGGGCCCGTAAGTAGGCAAAACTGAAGTTGCGGGATAGGCCCACCGAGATGACAGCACACACGACTAGGAAAAAAGTGACAAAGAAACTGTGCTTTATAAACATAGTTTTTTCTCGTACTTGTCACTAGATGGCGCTATAGGTAATAATTAAAACATTAAAATCTTTTATTACTTTTATTTAAATATTTTTTGTTTTTTAATTTTTTTTTCATGCATATTCAACACTTGCTTTGTCACTTTTTAGCTAGTTGTGTGTGCTGCCATCTCTGTGTGTCTACCCCGCAACTACCAGTTTTGCCTTTTCCAATCGTTTCTATGGCGTTGGATATCTATTTCGTTGGTAACTATATTATCTTTATCGCTGTTCAATATTGGAACTCGATATGATTTGTTATGCATAACAAATTATGCTTATGTGAATGTTACTTCTCAATAAATAAGTTCCAAAGTCTTTGCAAAATCAGTTCAGTGTATCAGTGAAGTGTCTCCTTCTAAGAAGTAAACATCGTGTTTCATTCGTTCGAGCAAACATTTCCCCATTCTTTTTGAACGGTCGAATAAAACGAGTAAAAAGACAAAAATATTAATACAGGTAGCGGCACAAAACTCTAGCGCTGACCGAAATTGCGCCGAAGTCAAAAATGAATACTGTACCCGTGCGCAGTATCCCCTCTACACCTCACTCAGCGCTAAACTAACGTGCCGCTACTTGTATAAAACTAACAGACAAATCTCACCTGCCACGTGAACAGCTCGAAGATATACAGATTGGTGACTATGGCGAAGATGATGATGAACAGCAGCAGTGTGGTGGAGAACCCCTTGAGGATCCTCACCATGAAGGCGGCCAGCTTAGGGGTCCAGCGCTGCATTCCCAGACCTATGCCCAGGGGCACCAACAGCCCGATGACGAATGTCAATATGCGCATGTATGGAACCACGATGTTGGCGTTCGCGAACACCACTTGCCCGAGCGAGAACAGCCAGGCTGGCATGAATCCTGCAATAAAAAACTCGATATTTTTAACCGACTTCCAAAAAAGGAGGTTATCAATACGCTAGATGACAATAAGTCAAATCAGTCCTGTTTTTCTAAACGTCAAAGGAGGAGGTTATAAATTTGCTTGATGACAACATGTCAAATCAAATACTTTTTCTAAACGTCAAAACAAATATTTTCATTAGGATTGGTATGAAATACAAAAGCGTCAACCTTTTTTGAAGTCAAATAGCTGTCTTATTATCAGTTTTTCGCATTAATAAATCTAAAATCATGTTGAAAATGGATATGATCAATGAAAAGTGACACTGTTTTGTGCCGTTTTATTTTATGAACTGTACCGAATAAGTCGCCGCCATCTTTTATTTTTTTAAGTAAGAGCTGATTTGTATCATAATTTTATTGTTACTTTCAGCAATAGTAGCCATAATACTTGTAAGCAATATTACAGTCCGCCGGCTAAACTTACCAAAGGAGGCCAGCGTAGAAATTGATGTCATGGCGAGCGACAGATTCAAGTTCCCGCCGAGGATGAAGGTCCAGATGTTGGAGGCGCCGCCGCCGGGGGACACGCCTGTGAAGAACATGCCCAGGCGCATCTCGGGCGTGTCCGGGAAGATCAGGAAGCCGAGGCCGAAGGATATCTGGAAACAACCCGTGAACGGTTTATTTGATATCTTCTTTTTCCGATCTGGGGTATAATTGTAAACCAGCGGCTTGCAAGCTGGTAGTTACCGAAACCAGCGGCTGGAAACAAATAGCCAGCCGCTTGAATCCGCTTGAAACCGGGTAGATTCCCGACTTAAGTACCGAATAAAAAGTCGGTTTTTATTACATTTTTATATTCATAGTGGTCAAGTCAAGGCCACGCGCGCAATTTGTCCACTAAACTAGACTTCCCTTACCCTAGACAGAATCAGACTTTTCTATACAAACGTAGCTTTTATTTTAAAACTACGTGTCAATTTCGGTAAAATTTTCAAATTTTACCGAAATACCGGTTTAGTAAAATTTGAAAATTTTACCAAAATCTGACACGTCCTTTTAAAATAAAAGCTACGTTTGTATAGAAAAGTCTGATATTGCCTAGGGTAAGGGAACTCTAGTGTAGTGGACTGATAAAAAAAGAAGAATAGCTTACCAAAGGCATGAAGAGGAACTGTCCCACCATCCCTATGGCGGGGCCGATTGGTTTCTTCACCACCTCTTTGACCGTGGGCCAGTGCATCGCGCAGCCGAAGTTAATGAAGATCAGGGACACCTGGACAAATCAAACCTGTTTATTTTATGTGTGTATTTATAGCTATTAGGTAAAGATCGTAAATTTTTAACCATCTTCAAAGATTATGAGGTTATACCTCTATAGAAGTTGGCCCTGAACGGTGAACTCACGAACCCTATATCTGACAATCCATTGACCGATTTGGCACTAAAAAATTTGATCGTCATTACACGCCTACCAATGTTTTTGGACCAAGTTAGCCAGCTTCCTACATACCAAAATTTTATCAATATTGGTCCAGCTGTTTGCGCGTGATGAAGTAACAAACACACAAACTCACAAACTTCTGTCTTTATAATATTGGCGTGATACCAAAGATAATATAATTATTAACGTAACAGATACACAAAGCTATAGAAACTATTGAAGAAGTCCCTAAGTAGGCAAAACTGGAGTTGCGTGGTAAGCTCACAGAGATGGCAGCACACACGACTAGCAAAAAAGTGACAAAGAAAGTGTTGAATATGCTTTAAGGCCATACCCAAATTTTCCGGGGTCCAGTGGCGCCGCCATTTAAAATAAATCATTTAAAAGGAAACGGAGATATCATTTAAAATTGTGTCTTGGTCAAGTTCTAGATACCCATTCAAAGTATTTTTTAAACTACTTTTTGTAGTTTAAAGTGAGAACGTGAAGCTTTTCTACGCACATTTGCGAAAAACGGCCACTTTTAGCTAATGTGCGTAGAAAAGCTTCACGTTCGCACTTTTAATTATAAACAGTAGTTCATAAAATAGTTTTAAGGGTTATCTAGGGCTTGACCAAGACACAATTTTGAATGATATCTCCGTTTCCTTTTAAATGATTTATTTCAAATGGCGGCGCCACTGGACCCCGGAAAATTTGGGTATGGCCTTAAAAATATTTATTGCATTTCATATAAATAATATTTAATTGATAAAAGTACTACTTCATTTAAATAATAATAATTAACGATTTTAATGTTAAAATAAAAACTTATAGCGCCATCTAGTGACAAAGAAGAGAAATAAAAATGTTTATAAGGCGATAAGTGGTACTTACAAATGTGGCAACACTGCTGGTGAACACTGTGTCTATGACGCGAACGGGCCTCGTCACTACCACCGGTAGAGTGTTGCCAACAGGGTACGTCGTCGTGCCGCGTTGGCCTTCTAACGACAGCTCTGTTCTACCTGCAACGTAAATAAATACATAAATAAATAGAGAGGGACAAATTACACTGATTGAGCTAGCCCTAAATAACGTTTGAAATTGCACATTTCGTTTTTTTTTATTTATTTGTTAAATGGTTAATTTTTGGGGTCCAGTGCTGCCCACATTTAAAGAAAAACCTCCAACATCTGGTCCTTTATCCTCTTTCTTCGCACATTGGCAAAAACGGCCACTTTCAGTAAAAATTACGAAGAAAAACTTCACGTTCTCACTTGAAACTGTAAACAATAGTTCATAAAATAGTTGGAAGGTGCAAGACCAGACCAAAATTTCAAATAATATCTAAGTTTCCATTAAAATACTTTATTTCAAATGGGGGCAGCACAGAACCTCGAAAAAATCGACATGTATCCCCATAATCCAAGTCTTCGAAGGATAATTAAATACTCGTATAATCCTATTTAGTAAATTAAGCCGTGGGTTTTCGGCTTGGCTATGTGGCTTCTTGCTGACGTAAAAGTCTGTATCTTAATATGTTATATGACAAATTCTAATAATTTTAAATCTGTCCTTATTATTTGTGTAATACATATATTACAAACAAACAAACATTCGGGTTATGAAATGTATGACAAACTACCATTTTATTCATATTGCCTAACGCTATTTAGGCATTGTATGAATTTAATACATTGCCGGTAACATACACGCTTACTTTTGGATAACGCATTGGTTTTGGAAAAAAATGTCGTATAGTAAATAAATTCCTCTATCCATATACGTCATCCAAATTTGTGTATGACATTTTCGATCGAGACCACGTAGTTACGCCGTCCAAAACTGCCGCGTGACCCGATGAACTTCGAGCGTCTGGCAGGCGGCGCCTGGCGACGGTAATATTAATTGATCTCACGATTTTACAGTCTATATTTTTAGTTTTTAAATTTTTATTTTGTCTAGCTAATTAGGTCTTACTAATGAATCTTATGAAGTGGCCTCAGGCTCCATAACCAATGAAAAATCACCGTCTTTAATTTGATTTGACTATACCTAAAAAGTTTCCATGGACCTTCATCCTGCCCTCCCACGAGTCCCCTGATTCTGATAGCCCATACGTAGAATTCCACTCTGCTTGCGCGACATGCTGGTTAACCGTTGATATCGTGAACTCGTCTCCAGGTTCTAAGCCAGTTCCTGTAAACGAAAATGAGAAATATAATTTTTAGCAAAATGCGTCTTGCGTTTCTGATGTTCTCTATCATATCTTCTACTACACCAAATCACACTGATTGCAAACGCTTGATTTATTCACAAAATCATTAAAATAGCTATATGTGTACCTAGATTAGAAAATTTCCCTTGATTTCTCGAGGATTCCATCATTAGATCTTGACTTTGACTTACTTGCATAACAATAGCTATACACTTAAAATAGAAAAATCTAAATCGGTTTAAAAACGGAGAACTTATCGGCGAACATTCATAAAAAAAATATAACGTGTAACAAAATATACGGAAACTATTTTATGGTTGAATTCAGTTCATTATCTTTTCACTAATATGAAAAAAAAATTATTTACTTTTCATAGACACTCGGATCAGCTACTCGGGCAACTTGTAATGATGGTATTTGCAACCCCCTCTGCACCATCCGGAGGCTACATAATTGTTTGTCATACGTACCATTGACTAACACATCGACGTAGTAATACTCGTCCATGTGAACGGAGACGATGTCAGGCGAGAAGTTGGCGATCAGGTTGGGCATCGCCTGACAGACCACCCACAGGGGGCACAGCGCCAGGAGATATATGATGATCAGGTGCAACGGCCAAATGGGACACATCTTGGCCCGTTAATCTGAAACAATGAGAAAATGTTGAAAATATAAAGTGTCACACTTGTCCAATTAAGTTTGCCCAATAATAATTGGACAAATGAAACTGGCTTATCTTGATTTGATCACCCGCTAAAATCCAACAAGTCATCATATCATATCAGCCACAGGTAGTCCACTGCTGGACATAGGCGTCCCCCAAGCCTTTTCAAAACGACTAATTGGAAACAGAAGTCAAATCAAATACCGAGTTTTTTCTACACATCAAGACAAACATTTTCTATGGGATTTGTAACGTCAATTTTGGAGTCTATGGCCCTCTTAACATCAGTATTTCTGCTAAAAATCTTAAATTACCTTCGTTGAAAATGGATATGATTAATTACATTATTTTGTGACGCCTTATCTTAACAGAACCAAATCATTTATTTTTGACCCAGGTTATACCCAAGTGTGTTTGTCCAATGATTCGACAATATAGATTAGACTGGTTTACGATTTGTCTTCCTAGTCTAATTGGACAAATTGACAGGAATCAAAACGAAATAGCGTGGCCATCCAACTAGGCTTTAGCTGTGTATTTTAAAACTAGATTTGTAAAATCACCTCATGTTTCGGCCCACTGACTCTCATATTAAATGTTAAGTTAAAGAGATTTAGTTTTTGCTATTTATATGATTCGATGTCAAATCTTGTAACAAAAAATATTTTACAGCCGTTTCAGAAATTTTGCTGTCACAGTAGCATTTTATTTTGAGGTTTTTATGAATATCGAGTTGTCACGATTTTCTGTGTATGACGCAAAGTAAGCTAAAGTGATGCTAAAAGCCTTGAAGAGATGGTAATAACATTAATAATATGCGAAAAAAAAACATTATTTATGCAGTACATTATCAATTTAGATTTACTGAGTAAAAAATGTGATCCGCATTTTTTTATTGCAATTTTTTTTTAATTAACCTGTTTCGTCCCACTGCTGGGCAAAGGTCTCACCCATTTCCTTCCACCTGTCTCTGTCCATTGTCATTGCCGACCAACCACGCTGAAAAGCGTCAAGGTCGGGTATCCAGGGAGTTACTCTATTCGCCCATCTCTCGGGAGGCATTCTGCTGACATGGCCTGCCCAATCCCACTTTAGCCTTCCAGCTTTCTGCCCCACATCGGCGACTCCTATCAAGGAACGAAGTGTAGTGTTTGGGACTCGGTCTAATCTTTTGAAGCCTAGTACACTGCGTTCCATTGCTCTTTGGCATACTTAGTTTAGACTTCTGATCCTCAGTCAATGACCATGTCTGAGCACCGTAAGTTAGGACGGGCAAGATGCACATGTCAATGAGTCTGCGCTTAAGACTCATAGGAATATCACCCTTCATGAACTCCTTTATTGACCAGTAGCTCCTCCAAGCGTTCTCCATGCGGCGATTAACTTCTTTCTCCTGCCGGTTGCTGAAGGAAACTAGCTGGCCCAGATATACATACTCATCGACATAGTGTATTTCTTGCCCGTCTACCTCGACCCTACGTTTAGTACCGTTGGTCGACTTGTGTTTTTGACTTGATTCATCAGAAGTCCAACTTCCAAGCTTGCCTTGCTCAGTTCTTGGAGCAATTGTTCTAGTTCCGCTGATGTAGATGCAAAAAGAACAATATCGTCTGCAAAGCGCAGATTGGTGAGCCGCTTCTCGCCGATCGTAATGCCTCTTTTCTCCCATGTGGTGGCCAGTTTTCGGAATATCTCTTCCAAGGCGCTTGTGAAAAGTTTTGGAGAAAGAGGATCCCCCTGTTTTACTCCTTTTTCGATGTTAAATGGAGGTCCGTTGGATTCCAACTTAATATCTGCTGTACTGTTGCTGTAAATCACCTTCAGGAGTTGAATGTAGGTTTCTTCTACGTCTTGCTTTTCTAAGGCTATAAATAAAGCATCGTGAGTGATACTATCGAACGCCTTCGTATAGTCAACAAACCCGAGATAAAGTGGTTTTTGGAATTCATTACACTTTTCAATGACTTGGTTTACTGTATGTAGATGATCAGTTGTTGAGAAGCCAGGACGGAAACCAGCTTGTTCCGGAGGTTGTTGGGAGTCTAGCGTGCTACCTATTCGTTGAAGTATGATTTTAATAAATAATTTGTAGATGTGAGAAGTTAAACTAATAGGTCTATAGTTACTAATATGGGTTTTTTCACCTTTTTTATGAAGCAAAATTATATTTAAGTGGCACATGTCTTTTGGCACCTTTCCGGTAAGAAGAATTGTGTTGAAGAGATTAGTTAGATGAGGTAACAGAACACTACAACCAACTCTCAATGCTTCTGTTGTTATTTCGTCTGTGCTTTTTCCGTACTTCATAGTTTTAAGTGCTTGTTTAACTTCTCCACTTGTAATGTGAGGTATTGTATCTGGACAGTTATATTGGGTTTCATACTCTACTTTAAATCACTATACACAGACCCAAGTAAAGAAGAGTTTTATTGCAATACACCAAAATAATAATTATTTTGGTGTATTGCAACAAAAAATGCAATATTTATTGCAATACACCAAAATAATATTTTTTTTTGGTGTATTGCAATAAAAAATGCGGTTTGCGTTATTAATACATTTCTTAATTTAGATTAATTGCACTAAAATACCGATTGCATTTTTTAATAATCAGTACTTAATATAATAGTCTTAATAAAAACAATAGGTTTCTGCGGCATTATTTGATAAAAATGAATAATCTTCTAATAATTAGATATAAATGATTTAAATATATAATCATCTTATTATCTAATTAACATCAATAAACTTGTCATGAATTAACTGTATACTTTAAAATGAATTTTATAATAATCTACTTAGCATTAAAAGAAAAATTAACTAAAATACTTATAATATAAAGTGTCCTTTTAAGAAATTGAATGAAGTAAGTAACGAAAAAACAAGTAAGCTTCGTTTAGATACATATAAATAAAATAAAAAAAGGTAGAAAATTTTACATCTTTACATGTAAATGTACTTTAATTCATCCAGTTTTTGTTAAGGGGATAACAATAAACGCTTTTAAATTATTTTAATTATTGGTTTTCGTATTTGAACCTGTGTGACCCAAAAGTACCGAGTACAATACAATTGTGCGAGAATATTGGACATCAATATGACCATTAACCACATACACCACAGTCCCCATTCGTTAAGCTTCTTCCGGTCATATCAATTACGTGTAATATTATACATACGAAGGGGTGCCTGTACGGCCAGTGTGTATCACTTCATTCATAGATACCAGAAAAAGGTAATGTATATGTATATTTGTATAACTTAAAGCATTTTTGTATAGTAAATATAATATTTCTTTTATGACTTCTAACAATTTCTTTACTGAATTGATAATTCTAGAAGAAAATATATTCATAATGTTTTTATTTTATTTTTTGTGACAATAGCAGCATAAATTATACACGTAGATACATGATTTTAACTAAAAGAAAACAAGATATAACTAACTGTTCTCTTTATTGAATGTGAATCAAGTTAGGCTTTTTCCGATGTATCTATAAAAAGTAAGATATAAAAAATACTAACTGTTCCTTTAATATTCATATAAATAATTTAACTCAAGTCCACGAATCACGATTGTTTTCCAAGTAACTCTAGCTAATAATTGCCTCTAAGGAAACTGCAGACGATGCGAATAGGAATGTTTATTCAATAACTATACGTAATAATAGCACATAACCACTTAATAACTCACGCAAAGCCAATAACAACTCACCTTAAACTAACACTATTAAATATAACACACGTGTGCTGCCTTATAAGACTCTAACGCGACTGACGGACAGTACTGCTCTATACTGTATACGTAATAATGTCATACAAATATATGCGTAAACTGTAACGTGTATTTTATCACAAGGGTTTAAAGTCGTGTTTGGTATATCACTAGGTGGTGGTATGTATTAAAATTAGCAATTCAATACCAAATTCGTCTAAGATAGTATCTTGCGTTTTGGTCACGTACAGATAAAACAGATAAGGTTATTAGCTCTGGATGTAATTGAAGAATTAATAATGTTTCAGTGATAATATGGGAAGTTAATTTACATCACTGAATTTTTTTCCCAAACTTAGTATCGAATCGACCTATGAATATGTAGGTGGACGTACCTAATACCAGCCCCGTACCTAATACCAGCCTTTCATCGTTTTATTAGATAATAAGGTTTCTGTAAATATAACTAGGCAAGAACTTTTCTTAAAAAATATAAACCAATTGGTCCAAAATATGTATTAAATATGGTTACACTGGACTGAGTACTTTTACCTCAATCGTCAATTAAAGCTAAGCAAGTACGGACGGCGGCCATTTTGCTAAAAAAGGATAAGTTCCGGAGTCACTAAAACAAGGTATTTCTCTTATTTCTTCAGCTCTACTGTTCTTGATTTGGTTTATTTGATATTATGATGAAGTTGTTAATCGATTTCTAAATAATAATTTAGGTTTTGTCTCTCATATCAGCTGAAATTAATGGGGCTGTAGTTAGATACATCAAATGTATGGAGTACGTAATTCCAGCCACTTTAGGCAACTCTAGGCTGGTATTAGGTTAGATGGAGTACCTAATTTCAGCCACCCTAGGCTGGTATTAGGTTTAACGGAGTACCTTATTCCAGCCACCTGAGGCTGGTATCACACTAGGCTGATATTCGGTACGTGAAAGGGTGGTATTAGATACCGAGAGGCTGTAATTAGAGCCGAAGGGTACTTTTCTATATTTTATTGTTATAAAAATTTGCATTGTTAGATTTATGATCAATTCAGATGTTAATTATGATTCTCAAATACATAACCTATCAACCTAAAAAAGAAACAATTGATTTCAGCCTATAATTAAAGCAGTACAATTTTTTAAAGGTGAAATTTGTACCAAAAGACTGACATTAGGTACGTCCACCCTACCTATTTGGCTAAAGGGTGGCATCAGGCGAAATATATTTATTTAAAAATACGTACTGTTTTAAGTATTTGACCATGCTTTGTGAAAAATGTTCATTGACTTATTATATTAAACATATACATTTATATTTACTTACTTTTTTAAGATCCCTGCAAGCTGTGTACTATGAGTATACTCATAAACGGGAATATTTTGCGACTTATTGAGTTCTAAACATTTATATTAATATGTATTTAATTTATTACATATGCCTATATATTTAATATCAAATCTGTATTATAAAACAAAACAATGACGTATACAGCAATAAAACATCAAAAAGGAACAACCTTTTAATTCCTGGAACGATTCACGACCGATTTATACCGGAATTATTTTAATAATTTAAAATTTAAATGATTTCTGCGTCCGTCTGGATCGTTCGTGCGGATCTGGACAAGGGAATATAAATTGAGGTGAGATATTTTTTACGGTTCTTTGTAAAAATCTTATATTTAAGCCGGCTGGACTATTGGTATCGTTACTTTTATAAAGAATACTTAGGCGTTAATTTTTAAATGATTGTCAAAGAAACCTTTTCCCTAAATATATACTAATTTATCTTTATACTTAAACTTTCAAAGTATACTTGTATTTTATACGATAGTTTATGTTTATGATAGAGCTGTTCACAAACAAAACATAATAGTTGCTGCATTCGCGTTGACTTACTAAAAAGCACTTAAAAAAAGGTAATTTGTATATTTGTACAAAAGGTCATCGATACTGCGAAATGTGGTAAGGTTTATTTATAAAGATTAAAGCAAAAGATCAGAAGCAAATACGCATACTATAGATTGGTCGCATATTGCGACATTCTTGCAAAAACAGTTCATTCATCAATCAATCGATGGTTGCCTTTAGTGCACGAGTAGTAATCGTAAATATCGAACAATATAATAAATATATATAATTTAAATATATTTCTGTTATGGGATATGTAGAACTAAGTAAAGAATTGCAATTAATTTGTGTTACTGATTTACACAAGACATCAAAGGCAACGTGATGAAAGCGTAAGTTAATATTGTGCTGATATTGTCATGTACTCCCAAACGTCTTTCAATTATGGGCTGCCTAACTACTAGTTATATTTCTGGACAAAGCCCCAAGGACAGGCGGATTCGACGGTATTCGAGTCATTCGTCAATAGCTATTTTACTGTGTATGTTTCAATATTTTTATAAAACAAAAAATACACCTGAAGATATATTTTTTTTAGAAAATGGGTTATTTAATGAAGCAATTACCATTTAAAATTTAAAGAGTGGGACATCTCACTCTTTTCACTGCTTCTTGACAGTTTCCCTTTCCATCAGATTTTAAAAGCTTATAACATTCTTATTTTTTGCATATTGAAAATAAATCATTTTGATTTCAGTTTCGGATTATGTTACTTTGTGATATCATCATCATCTTCCTTGCCTTTTCTCAATTTGGGGCATTTTGGGGTCTGTATGTCAATTTTGTGAATTTTTATTGCAATGTTACCTAGTAAAATGAATAATATAGGTAAAATATTGATTAAAATACCGTATGTATTAACGTGATATACCGTCACATTTAATTTGATTTTCCTATTTATACTCAAAAGAAATAAATTATTCACACGAAGTAAACTATTATACCCATGTTTTCGTAAAAGTAATTTAAACACAAAAAAGATTGCACAACTGAAATTTTTTGCACAAGTTGAAGTAAAACGGCTTTGAATATGTACCTATTCAAAGCAATTACTTACAAGTCGAAACATTGTTGTTTCATTTGTTTCAATTCAACTAATAATGACTGCACAGAAAGTGAATTGTTTTAAATAAACATACATTAAAATTTTTATATTTTACATAATTTACGCCTTTTATGCGTATACAACGTGAAAAGAACGTACCTGTAATAAATTGAACCACGGGCTATACTAAATCAGTATTACATATATACATACTATCACGTCTTTATCCCTAAAGGGGCAGACAGAGCATTGTATAATAAAAATAAAATAACAGTCAAAAACCAAAAAAGATCTACATTTTCATACGAAAGTGTGCGGCTGCCCGGGCAATTTGTATGGGGATGTCGCGTTTTTTATATACTAGATCATTATAATATAGTGACTGTGGTTCGATTTATAACGGGTATGTCCCACATTGCGATGTGCAAAGATTACTGCTTATCAATGTAATTTTGCATCAAGAAAAAATAATTAATACATACTTTAAATTAAAAAGAAAATGATTTTCGGATTTTAATAAGATATTCATTGGTAGGTAAGTAAAAAACGTTTAATCATTGTTAACATATCATACAGCATACAGTATGCAATTTTATATTTAACCTTTTCGCCTTCGTTAGATCGTATGTATAAGATATTTCAGATTACATATTAAATTAGTGAATCTCACGTACGCGATAAGTACAATGTTATCAGACGGAAAGGTATAAGGTATGATAGATTGGTTCATTAATTATGCGAATATCTATGTCAGTGTATCCTATGGAGGACTCTTAGATAAACTACTACCTTCTTTAGGTAGACAGAATAACGCAGATGTTCTCTATTTTGCAAAGGAATAAATGTAATAATAATATGTAAAAACGTTACATATTCAGGGATTTAAAAAAAAGGAATATAATTTAAAAAAGACCGGCTTTTAGCTAGGTACTTGTATCGAAGGTCAAGTCAAAGTCGTTGCAATGATACTAAAATAACTCAGCCTAAATAATCCACTATACATTTTACAGTTCTTTCTCAAGAACAAACAAATATTGTTTTTAATATTTTTTGACATAGTATTTTAAAACTTTGACGTCACTTTATTTACATCAAAGTTTAGGATACATACAGTAAATTTCTAAATAAAAGTTTGATTCTTTACTTCTTAGGCCCAACGCAGACGAGAGACTAATCCGTGCCCCCCTTTTTAGTCTAAAAATAGAACACATGGAATCATATGCAGTAACGCACTTTTACCAATTTACTTGTACCAATATACGTGCAACAGTATTCTTGAACACTATATTTTTTATATAGTCTCATACATTAAATAACAATTTAGCTGGAATAATATTATATGTTTTCTTTTTTTATAGAAACTATAAAAGTATACGAAATTATTCCAATATAGACCGATAATTTTGTAGTTCAATTTACTCTAATTATGCAGTTTATGAACATAAGACAAAAAACATTATTCAATAGTTTATTACTTAATTTAATGCTACTCAGTTCCGCAAATTAACTGATTTCCAAGCAATTAAAGGCAATGTTATTAAATTTACTTTACTAGGTACGTAATGTCGGGATTACGTGTTTTCATTCTATTTGATGTAAACAATCGTAGTTTTGGGTAATAATGATATTTAAATTAACCTATCATAATTAACAAACACAATTAAAAAAATATTTTGCATCAATTTGTATGGATTTATATCATCAAGTGGAAAAAATCAAAATCAATCATTTTATTTTACAATCTTTGTACAGTAGAACTCCAATTATCCGAACTCTGACTATCCGAATCGCCGATTATCCGAATCACAAAAAATTGTCCAAAAAAAGTCTAAGTGCGCTATTATTCTTCCCCCCGCGAAGCCAGTGTTTGCGCGTCAAGTCTTGACTTGACTTGTCTTAACTTTTTTATTGAAAAATTTAAAACTGCATCAGAATCCTATGATCCGGAGTTTGTTTATAATGCCGATGAAACTGGCCTTGTTTGGAAAGCATTACCAAAAACCACTTTGGCTTCTAAAAGGGAATCTAGTGCCCCTGGACATAAGGTCAGTAAAGAACGTGTTACAGTGCTTAACTGTGCCAACTCCACTGGAAATCATAAACTGCCACTTCTTTTGATAGGAAAATCAAAAAATCCAAGAGCATTTAAAAACGTAAAAAAAAAAAAAAAACTTTTAATAATCCGATTATCCGAATATTTGATTATCCGAATGGGTCCCGGTCCCCATTAATTCGGATAATTGGAGTTCTACTGTATTGTGTAGTATTATTAATTTTAAGGAGGATGCCAATACCAATAGTTGCCACTTGAGAAATCCTCAGTCGTAGCACAGTATGTACAGTGTAATGACTCTGGAAATCAAACAGAGAACAAACAATAGGCACTTAAGTATCTGGCTCTGTTTTGATGTAGATATCTTGTTACCTATACTATACGCATTTCAGTTACCAGGTGCTAAGCTTTGTCGTTATTTTACCATGATATAGTTTCAAAAACTAAAACCCGACTACGGAAAGACTGACTTGTTACTGAAAAATCCAGTAAATGCAAGCATAGTAGGGAGAAAAAGGTAGTCATGTATATATTTTTGAATGGACTTATTAAGCCTTTCATTGGATTATACGGTATGTTTCGAATTATATATATTTTTTTTAATTAAGTTCTTACTTTCGGCCTAAAGGGCACAGTATTAAATTATTTAATTATAATATAGTAAACTGAAATAACAGTAGTTATTTACGTAGATTAAAAAACTGATGAACGTCATTTTCCTCCTAGTTATACAAAGAATAATGAATATCAATTATAATATAGTTTCCTTTTGCGAAAGGAACGAGATAAATAATTTATGCAATATTATTTACCGGGGTTTTATTTTATCGTGTGTTATATACATATAGTTATTTAATATACATCCATATATTTAAGGCGATATTTTAAGTAGGATCTATCGATTATATGATTTCTATAATCGTGAGAATTGACACAAATGATGGTCAATATTACTGTCTTAGGTAGAATCTACTTATGTAATAGTTAAGTAGGTACCAATTCTCAATATTAATACACTGAGAAAAAATAATGGTTGCTAGTAGCAAAAATGTTTGCTGCACGTTACCAAAATCGAGTGACCGCTTAACTCAGTGCTACTAGTAGTTAAAATGTGTTTTAATTAAAACTACATTGTTCTGCTAATTTGAACAAAAGTTTGGTATCTAATAAACAAATTGCAAGTAGCAAAACTGGTTCAGCTATCACATTTTTTCAGTGTAGATTCATTAGCATTTTACTCGAATCTCGAACATATTACTCAAAAGCATTCGACATTCGCGGCTGCACCACGTTTGTAATTACTAATCACTTTAAACCTTCTATAAATACTAAATAAATGTATTGTTAAGTGCATAAATTCTTTATCGCATTATGCCACGGTCAGGGTTTCCTCCACGTCAAATTGACGACCTATTATTGACCCTCAATGATTGTTCGGACTTAGGGCTGTCCCCGAAGACGTAAAAAAATTCACTTACTTTAAATACGTAAAATCCTTTGGAACAAGAGGTTTTATGCAAAAACTACCGCCGCATTAATCAATTACAAATAGTTTCTTAAAATCTTTGATAAATAAGCCTTATCAATGCCGACTTGTTTTGGAGTTTTTACACATCTTTTATTACTTACTTACGTCAATAGTTGCGTAAAAATTAGCAAGAAAACCACATCTTTAATGGCTCATAACTTTTTAATGGCTTCTTATTTTACTATTTTGTAATGAAACAAAACGATATGCTAAACTTTGGATGTAAATTTAAAGTACCATCGGCTCGCTAAGAAGCAAACGAATACTGATTTTGTCAACCCTATTATGCTTGATAAACGCTAAAACGTAATAAAAACTGACCGCTTTGATTTACAATTTACATCACAGTTTGGACACAATACATTGCAACGGCGCTATGTTCTACTTCTCAACACATCAAAGCCAAGCCCGCAATGGACTGTGAAATGAAGTCACAAGAAGTTGCATTTTTGCGAAATACGATTACGATTTGAATGTTGAATAGACAAGATAGTAACGTAACCAGAGAAATAAAATATATCTTCTGTGGTGTGAAATCACATTTTTTTAAAATTAGTTTATGATTAAAAAATTATTAATTTAGTTAAGTAGGTACACACACAATACGTGTGTGTGAAATGCATTTAAACAAATATAAGTTTATTTCTTTTTAAAACTTAGAAAGTGTCGAATGTGAGAAATAAATCATGTGGATTTCTAAGTCAGTCAAAAAATAAAATTCATTCAATTTTATAATCGAATCTAGATGTACCTACTGTTTTACTATAATGAACTATTTACCATAAGTGAACGTATTATTTACCACTTAATATTTGATTGATAGAAATCTTATAGTATTTCTGTAATTAACAAGTTATTATTTTCTGTTATTCTACATTAATAACAAAAACATATTTGAGATCCTCATAATCCTTTCATTTGTTAAATGACACATTAAGGTTTGCAAAACTTTTTTTAAAATTATGCCCCGGAAAAGAAAAAAAATATTTACTTTGTACATCTGTATTTGGGTCATTGGATTACACCATCCTACCAAATTCACCAGATTTGGTCAAGTAGATTTCATACAGTATCGTGGAACACTCGGTTGGAACGAATTTACAAAAATTTAAGCCCCGTAAAAAAGAAACCCCAAAAAAATTCCAGCCCCTAAAAACGTTCGAACGTTCGAAAAAAAGTAGGAAAAGTCTAACACTTTTTCGCCTAGCCCCGCCCAATCCGTACCGTCGGAAAAGGAACTTTGTTCCAATAAATAGCGAGTACCTACCTACGTAATATGGTATTTACGCTGGATTTTCCTGTTGGTAATGAGTTGAATTCCACCAATGACCTTTAAGATTAATTTCTTCCACTTGCATCAGGATGTGAAGTAAAGTACCTATATCGATAGCCTTTCTCAACCTCCCCAAGACAAATAAGGAAAATTGAGTGCAAAATACTGTGTATACCGAAAGGCCACAGATAAATTAAACTCCCCGAGAAAATACTTATGTTAGTAAAAACCGCATTAAAATCGGCCAACAAATTTTCGGGTTCATCGCGTACATACAGACAAATATATGCCGGGGGACTTCATTTTATTTTTATAAGTATAGACCAAATATGCATATTTATGTCTTGTCCTAGTTGAGGAAAAGTAAAGTAAATAGTCAATTTCAAAAGAAACATGAGGTTTTGATTTCACTGAAAAAATTACGTTGTATCCGTCGTAAGGGTCGCCCAGGCACAAGTTCTGACGAAATCATCATTGAAGTAGCGATATTTACGTTTAATCTATAGTAGATTATAGTATGTAAGTATATCTTCATTTTATCGTGCGTACTCTCATTTTTCATCTCAAAAATATTTTATCTAGCACGTAATCACTTAAGGAGGTTGGTGCGTTCATTTGTTGTTGTTTTATATCTTTATCGCACATATGTGTACAATCATGGTTTTGGTAATAAATACCCATGTTAAGTAATTTAAAGAATGTACTCTTGACCCTCTCTACAATATCCGGAGCAGTCAATAGGAGAGAGCTATAAATAATATAATATTGGACTAGTATTTTTAAAACTGATGGCCAAATGTGAACTGGTTTGAAAGTCAGACCTCGAATAACGTCACGACACACGTTTATCTGGATGATGTTGTTGCGCAAACGCAAATGTGAGGTGTAGGTATGTAACAAGTTTTTGTACGGCGATAAGGTGGTGAATAGGTACTTATATACATTAAGTATAATACAGATAAAGTATTAAGTCTTCAACGCTAACCTGGTAAACAAACCCTGGAAAGACTTAAAAGCATCGTTTAGCGTAATGGTTGGGGTAAAGGCACAGTATTACATGGTAAAGGTGTGAAAGGTGTAAATCGAAAACAGTGATAGATCAGACGGGAGAAGAAGCAGTTCTATACCTATTTTTTCTTCTCTCCTAGACCTTATTTATTAATAAAACTTTATTACAAACATGTTGCCATGAGATTTCCGGCAGAGTAGAATAGGTCCACTTCACGTCCTTCCGTGGATGTCGTAGAAGGCGACTTAGGAAATACAACAACCAGACATCTCCAACCCGTCTGGCCAGCAAGGAAAGTGTAGGCCAAGTATGGCTCTGGTAGTAAAGAGAGGGACGTGCTCTTGCAGTGGAGACAAAATGACCTGATGATGATGAAAATAGTGTAACAAGCGGACTTAATGCCTAAGGTGTTTTTTAACAGTCAACTTATAGGTTGTGCTGATAAAAGCAAGTTTTGAACGAAAGTACTTAAAGGTGGAGTTTATCTCTGTTGTTGTGCAAATGTAAGGTGTAAGTACCTTAGCAGTAAATGTAGGTAGCGCTAATGAGAACTGATAATGTGGTAGATAAATAAATACAATTTATTGTCTGAGAATGTGTTTTAATCTGGTAATGGGCAGTTCCATGTTAATTTAATTTGATTTTTTCGCAATTTGGTGAGACACGCATACTTATGTTTTGTCAACCTTGATCCACTTATTATAAAATGCAGACTAACTTTGTTACTAGATTTAAAGAATTATCCGATATAATCCAATTTGTCATTTTTGGATGAGACTATGGCGTATTACTAGATATCAAATTGATTTGGTCGGATAATGGTTTAAACATAATAACAAAGTTAGTCTGCGTTTTATATTAAGATGTTATGTGAATGAATGTTTAATTTTTGAGACCAAATCTAGATTCTTATCAAGCCACCTACTAATTGCATTTGTCTTATTACATGTGACAACAAGGATTAAGAAGTTATGTTCTAGAAACTTGTTCTTTTTCTGAACTCGATTAAAAACAAGCGGTAATAAAAATTGCAATATCACAAGTGTCTACCTGCGTGACCTTAACGCCCGGTGTAATGGTCGCCTCAAGGCAAAACAACAAGTAAACTGAATGACTTTGGATCTTTGGATTAAGTTGTTGATAATGATAAGTAAGCATCTAGTGATCTATCTAGGCCTATGTCCAGCAGTGTTGTCCAGCCGTTATGCGGCTCTTGTTATCGTGTGTGTTAGTGACTAATACTAGTGTCGAGTTTTTAAACCGCCTTAAAGGCCTCTGACATGGTTTTAGATAACGACCAATGTCAAAGACTGTGACCGGGACCGACGGCTTAACGTGCCCTCCGAAGCACGGATCATCTTACTTATCAGACAATCAGGTGATCAGCCTGCAATGTCCTAACCAAACTAGGACAACAACACAAAGTCGTTGCCCCCGCCGGGAATCGAACCCGCGACCTCTGGGTGATGAGCCGAACGCTCTAACCACTACACCACGGAGGAAGTTATGCCGGCTGAAATGATGAAGATGATGATGAAGTAAGCATCTATTGTTCTATTCAAACCGATACCATATTTTTTACTGTACTAAAATCTGGTAGAAAAACTAGCATCACTATCATCAGGTCTTTTAGTTTTCATTGCAGAAGCATGACCCTCTAATACTGCTAGAGCCGCCAAGTACATGGCCCGAGCAGCCAGCAGGGGGTTTGACCTACAGTCTCCACGCTGGCCAGACGGCTTGGAGATAGGTAGGCTCGTATTAAACTTTTATCAAATTTCTTTAGTCTGTTTTTACAATCAGTTATCTTCAAGAAGTTATTAATTTAGTTACAATTTTTTTTTACTTAGTTTTTATTTTCTATTCTGCCCTTATAACGTTAATTTTTGAAAGACAGTCGTAAAATATCAGACAATCAGTCTTTCTATCTATCTATCAAATAAATGAGTTTATCTATCTATCTACATATCAAAAAATATTTTTTATTTGATTCTGAATTACTTCGAAATCATTATCATAACAAGATTCTTCGATGAATTAAAACTTCGGAGAAGTGTCGTTGACTTGTGGTGATTCCAATGATACCATGGCATTAACCTTCTTATGTCAACGGATGTTTTATAGTGCGGGAAGTAGTGTCATAAGGTGCAAATTTTGGTATCGGAAGAATTCTCTTGGCACAGATGTAATATACGTAAAGTTAAGCTAATTTAGCCCGGTAGCCATCCCCCACCCCCTGGGGGGTAGGCAGGGGGGGCATTCAAAGTTACTCGCCGACGCGCTTCAAAAAAAAAAATCATATCAGCTTCTATTTACCTAACACCTCGAGTATGGCGTCATTTTCTGATAAATCGGGGATGAGGAATTTAATTTTGAGTACAATTTTACATTTAATGTATAGATTAATAGTAAAAAAAGGAAAATATTGACGAAAATATCAAAATCGGATCGCAGTTTTTTTTATTTTAACAGATTTATTTTGCAAGAAACCCGGAATTTCGTGTTTAAAAAAATATTAACTTAAAGCATATTTATCTAGCTTTAAAAAATATATATACTTTATTATATATAGCTGTCATACATCTATCTGAAAAAAATCGGACATGGCACGCGGCGGTGCCTAGAAACTTTTTCAATCGTCTCATCTCACATAATTTGTTGCAAGTATTAAGTTGTTTTTTATGAAAAATATATAGAATACATACTTAACTTAATTATTGACTGTCGCTTATGGTCTTATATATCAATAATAGTATTTTATATTTATATTTGTAAATTTTTTCATTCAAATTTTCCACCACAATGGTATAATTCGGTACATTTTAATAGTTTTCTTAGACAGTTGCACCTAACACTGCACCCTGACTTGCACTTGCACCGAATCAGGTCACGACAAGCGGTAGCAGCCACTGGTGCAGTTGTCCACTTTGGTTTCCAATTATTTGATTCCATTTCCTATCCCCAATCCGCCGGATTGGGAGGATTTAGAATCGGCACCATCGCTTGGCCCCAAACGTGCACTGCACACCATGCTAAACAGCTCTTATTATGCCGAAAATTCTCTAGCTGTCAGTCTTTTTTTAGAGAATATCTCCCTCCTGCACTCGTTTAATGATATGCACTGACTGGATCTAAAACGAAAATCCGGTAAGTAGGTATTGCATTATTATTTTGTTTAAAATAAAATACAGCTATATATACCTGACATGCTTACTTATCATACAGGAGAGACCTCTTCCAATGGCCCTGATTCCCTTCACGCAGGATCTCTCTTTGATCAAGAGTCGTATTGGCGAAGAACTGGCTCAGTCTTGGCAGGCTAAGGAGGCGCTGCCCCAATGAGACAGACGTTTATCCCGACGTCTGTTAGCACTGCCGAGGAGGAACCTACGCCCTATGATTTACATTATTACTGGTCATTGTGCACTAAACAAACACCTTTTCACCCTAGGTTTATGTAACAGTCCTCGTTGCAGAGCATGCATGGAAGCTGAAGAAACTGCGAGCTATCTCCTCCCGGAGTGCGATGGTATCGTACACATAAGAAAAAAGTTCCTAGAACATCCGGAAACCATGACGCAAAACGGAACTGGCAAATTCGGGCCTAATTGCGAAAAATTGTCCTCGAGGGAAGTAAGAAGTAATATCATACATTGTTATGACAAATTTTGAATAATTTGGTTAGAGTTTTCTATGTCTTTGTCATTGAACATATTAAATACATTAAATGCTGATGGAAAAGTATTCCATGCTTCGTCAGCAACATGCACAATTATTCTCGTATGGGCATTCAGCTACGTGGTTACAGGGGTCGATGTTATTTTCACAACGATCGCTGCTGCTAGGAACAGTCGTATGACTGTTCTTAGCAGCTGCTTTTGAAGCATAAAATACTTTTCCATCAGCAACTAATGTATTTAATATGCTCGCTGACAGACACGTAGAAAACTGTAACCAAATTATTCAAAAATTTATCATAACGATTTATAATAAGTTAGCATAAATTAAATTGTATTTACGGGGTTATAAATGACAGGTATATATAGCTGTATTTTATATTAATCAAAATAATGCAATACCTACTAACCTAATTTTCATTTTAGATCCAGTCAGTGCACATCGTTAAACGAGTGCAGGAGGGAGATTTTCTCTAAAAAAGGCTGACAGCTAGAGAATTTTCGGCAGCATAAGAGCTGTTTAGCATGGTGTGCAGTGCACGTATGAGGCCAAGCGATGGTGCCGATTCCAAATCCTTCCAGTCCGGGGGGATTGGGGATAGGAAATGGAATCAAATGATTGGAAATCAAAGTGGACAACTGCACCAGTGGCTGCTACCGCTTGTCGTGAACTGATTCGGTGCAAGTGCAAGTCAGGGTGCAGTGTTAGGTGCAACTGTCTAAGAAAACTATTTAAATACATACATACATACTATCACGTCTTTATCCCTAATGGGGCAGACAGAGCATTTTGGGTCTTGCGGTTCTATGCAGAGCCGAGGGCCGCAAGACCCAAAAGCCACTTTTAGCGTCATGGTGGGCGAGAAGATGGAAAAGCAATCAATACAGTGATGGGTTGCGAGCCGCATCGCCTGTTAACATGATTTGCATTTTTGCCCATTCCCTCGATCGGCTTTTACGATCTGCGTGGGAAGAGAAGCAGCTGGTACATTCTAAGTTTTTTTTATTTCTCCCAGACCAGCATGGGAAACTATTTAAATGTACCGAATTATACCACTGTGGTGGAAAATTTGAATGAAAAAATTTACGAATATAAATATAAAATACTATTATTGATATATAGGACCATAAGCGACAGTCAATAATTAAGTTAAGTGTGTATTCTATATATTTTTCATAAAAAAAACAACTTAATACTTGCAACAAATTATGTGAGATGAGACGATTGAAAAAGTTTCTAGGCACCGCCGCGTGCCATGTCCGATTTTTTTCAGATAGATGTATGACAGCTATATATAATAAAGTATATATTTTTTTAAAGCTAGATAAATATGCTTTAAGTTAATATTTTTTTAAACACGAAATTCCGGGTTTCTAGCAAAATAAATCTGTTAAAATAAAAAAAACTGCGATCCGATTTTGATATTTTCGTCAATATTTTCCTTTTTTTACTATTAACCTATACATTAAATGTAAAATTGTACTTAAAATTGAATTCCTCATCCCCGATTTATCAGAAAATGACACCATACTCGAGGTGTTAGGTAAATAGAAGCTGATATAATTTTTTTTCTGGAGCGCGGCGGCGAGTAACTTTGATTGCCCCCCCTGCCTACCCCCCAGGGGGAGGGGGATGGCTACCGGGCTAAATTAGCTTAACTTTACGTATATTACATCTGTGCCAAGTGAATTCTTCCGATACCAAAATTTGCACCTTCCATACATTGGGTGACACTACTTCCTGCACTATTAAGCACATTAACACACTGTAGGTTTCTTGGATGTTGCATACAATTCACTACTTTCCAACCAGTCAATACAGATAATTTTTATAAATGTCAAAACAAACATTTTCTATGGAATTTGTACGAAACACAGACCTAGATGTAACATGAAATAGACTAAAGATGTCATAGTTTCTTGGAATGATAAGTTTTTCTGCAATAATAAATCTAAAATTTGAATATGGATATGATCTATGACAAGCGACATAACTTTGTGACTTTTATTCTCTTAACTAGAGGCAGCGCGCGGCTTCGCCCGCGTTAACTACTCGAGTGAAGTCGCGGGCGTGATGCAATATAGCCTATAGCCTTCCCCGATAAACGACCTATCTAATACCGAAAGAATTTTTCAAATCGGACCAGTGGTTCCTGAGATTAGCGCGTTCAAACAAACAAACTCTTCAGCTTTATATATAAGTATGGATAACAATACCAAATAATTTAAAACCCAGGAAGTACCCAATTGAATAAAGGAAATATTAGGTAACTTGCATGTTCTTAACAAAACGTCAACCGTACAAACAATATACTGCTTCATTAAATTGTATGAAACAGACAATACAGTTGTACTGTGTGAATGCACCTTTATTCGTTTGATGACAGAAAACTTAATTGCAAAAGACGATCAGAGGTAAGGAGGTAAGACCAATCTAGAGTCTAAAGAAGTCAATGTTACACGTATATAAGAAACAAAGTAATAACATTTATAGGCCTTAGATAGCCGAGGCTTCTAGTCTCAGCTTATGAGAAGAATCCTATACTTATACGACAAACTATGCCATTGTGGCGTATTTCCAGCTTCCTGGCATATTTCAAGCTGTCTATAAAATCTTGTGGCAATTATTAAACTTCAAAGGCAGCTCGTAATATTTGACACCAGGCACTAACAGTTGATTTGGGGTTGTTTTGGGCAGAAAAAAATTATGCCGAAGAACTGTTATGCCAAAATATTTTATGCGGAAACCGTATGCCAAAGATCAATTAGGACAAAACAAATTATGCGAAAAAAAAGGATCCCTACCTATAGTCTCCAAATAGAACCGCTGACTGACAGACATGGCGAAAAGATCAGAGTTCCTTGTTTACTACGGAACCCTAAAAAGATAGTGGTAGCCTAAGCCTGGACCTGTGGCTTGAAACCCGATAAAATAAGATTTGCTTGGATACAAAAAAATAACAAAGATACGGTCAGTGACGTGGATTGCGCACAGTCGATTATTACCGATTTTAATTATTATTCGGTATAATTATGTTTATACCTATTTGACCTTTGCTATACGAGGCGTACAATATTTTATCATCAATCATCATATAATGTACTAGCCAAAGCCCGCAACTTCGTTCCCGTGGACTTTATGTCGCCGGAAAATGTTCTTGAGGCTGAACTACTTTTACTAAGGCGTCATTTTTATAAATATTTCTTATACATAGTTTAGCTGCCCCTTAAGGTTCTGCATCAGGTGCTCCATTTTTCAAAATCAAATAATGCCCTATATGTCTCCCAGGCTTAACAGCTATACATACAAAAAAAGTTTCATTCGAATCAGTCTAGTAGTTTCGGAGATTAGCGTGTACAAACAGACAAACAGACAGACATTTTGTTTAAAGTCTTACTTTATTAGGTACTATGTCTGCATCGCCCGTATTTTTTTTTAATGTATTATATTTGTATTCTATATACTGACAGACACATTTTTTACTTGTTATTGTATGTATAGATTATGGTTTATCTGGTCTCTCAAAAGCATAATGAGTATGTATACGGGTGTAACAAAATATACTGAAACTATTTGAAGGGTGAATTCAGTTCATGATATTGAACAGCTTTCCCCTAGGAATGCGTATCGAAATATGAAAAGTAATTTTTGGCTTCTCATATCAGCTGATCCTGAGGTTGTATGGAAAGCCAGAAAAATATTTTTCATATTTCGACATATGTTTTTTTGAAAAAGTTGTTCACTATCTTGGACTGAATTTACCCCTAAAATAGTTTCAGTATATTTGTTAGACCTTATACATATAGGGGCAGATTAAGGATAAGAATTTTATTTTTGCTAACTAGATATGAGAAACCGGGGCGGCTGCATATATTGCCACTATTTGCCACGACTAACACGACTGATCGAATTGACAATGTATAGTAATCAGATCAGACCCTTGATTATAACATGTGATTAAAACGGGTTTATATCGTTATCTACTTTGTTTGCTAGTGGTTTGCTACTTGCCTTTTCAGACAAATGTGTACAAGTAGGTATGTATGTGGACTACATCCTTCATCTTATAGCACCATGGCCACGAGATTCTTGAATTCCTCAATACTCGGGCCGGCCGCATACATCTAGGTGATGCCCTCCTCTAATGAAATAAGATATTAAGGTGTCATCTGACGCATTCTTACGAACTTGCCACATCATATATAATAATATTCTCACGGATATTTCATAACTTACAAAAACACGACTGGAATCACGTCTTAGGTGTGCACGGCTCACAGGCTCTCGTGACGCAATAGTAAACAGGGTCGCACAGAGAAAGTAAACTTCTGTCAAATTCGCGCGGCAATACGCGCGGATTCTACGCGCGGCGCGGTGATACTGCGGACTTGCAGAGGAAGCCTTCATTGGCTGAGGTGCCGCGACCGGGTCCCCTCTCGCGTTCAAGGTTGTCCAGTCGCAGGTATTATAAAAAATGGCTTTTCGTTTGAATGAACTGGAGATCCGTGACTCCGTTACAATCTAAGTAAAGGAGTTTAATCTGAGTAAAGGAGCTAAAGCAGTTTTCTGCTTGCACTATCATGGACACTGAAGGGCAGAATATGGGCTAATAAAAGTACCCATATTGTGTCAAATTAAGAAGCTTCCATGTGCTGATCTGCCGGGAGCAATTATAAAATGTAGAATGCGTCTACACCTGCCCTATGTAATACTAACTATTATTAATTCTGTGCCTGCGCGTAGAAGTCAATCAAGGGAAAAGGCGTAAGCTTGGTAGGATGGCAATCCAAAAGTACGGCGTTGAGCTATGTTAAATGCCTTACGCAGTTGAAAGATCTAACACAAGTTGTAGCCATTTTATATCTCTCATACCAAATTAACCAACCAGCATATAGATAACAAGATACTTGAATAAAATACTCGAGATAAATATGAGAAAATTGATAAAAAACAAACATATTTTAAGTAAGTATATGACGCAAAAATATGTCTGTGGTATAAGAGTGAAAAGAATGCTCATGACAACATTTTTAATGTGTTGTTTTTCTTTAGTTTATTTACTTTAGATTTATTTAAAAATTCAAGCCATCATATCATTTTCTTCACAAACAGAAGACTGAGTCCAACAGGGAGAAATAAAATAATAGTTAAAATGTATGTTTTCTACTAACCAAAAATTAAAGTTGTTGTCTGTCTGCTTGAATTATGCTTGCATAAATGAAGAGCATAATCTCTGGATGATTTATAACATTTTATAAATTACTTTGCCTCTAGAATACTTTTACTTGTCTTGTAAGTCCGCCCTTGTAAGTTCACTTTTCAGATTTTGGTCTGTGTTCTTTCTTATGTATTATAAAGCTTTACAAACAAACTCATATATAAATTAACACATTTTTTTCTATTTTCTACTACTGAGTAGAGCATGTATTTTCTGGAAGATTTGTAATTAATACATTCTATAAGTATTGGTATATTACTGGGCCTGTTGTAAATGGCTATTGTAAAACTATGTTATTCGTATGATGAAAACTTGATGAAAAATGTTCTTGAAAAATGAATATAATCAATAGAGTGAGCACAAAGGGTCCCAGGGTCCCTGTTACAGCTTAGGCGAATATGCTTTTGTTTCTCTGTCAGCTGTTATACCACAGGGTGCATTTCTAAATAGATTCTAGTGGAATTTTGCAAACATGTTCAATATGAATAAAAAAATTTAGTTTAGTAGTTTAAGCTGAGCAGTAAAAACGTATTTAGTTTTAACCCTTCACATGCTGCAATGTCGATACAATAATAAAACCCAGACTGAGGATCAAGTTGATCAAGATATACATAACTGTGAGTAAAACAATGTATTTCAGTGCATAACTGCTTATCTGCTTATATGCAAAGACAGGATAACGTTGTCTCTAGCTACAGAGCTACTAGTAGTCAAGTTACCTTAAAAATGTCATAACACAGATACACAAATCAAACTTAAAACAACACTATAAAAAACCATCACACTGATATTATAAAGGCAAAAGTTTGTAACCATGAGTCTATGTTTGTTACTCCTTCATGTGCAAACGGCTGGACTAATTTTAATAAAAATTGGTATGCAGGAAGCTGACATCCTTGATTAAATATAGGCTTATTTTTCTGCGAGTAACAGCGCAGGGCACAGTTAGTAAAATATTAATACACAGGTGACTGTGTACATGTGAATGTACGAGTCTAGGGTTGCAAGGTTCAAAGGCCATGCTTAGGAAGTCACTGTGCAAATAACAGTTTGGCCAAAACTGGTCTTAATCTTTACTATTAAGAAGTCAGGTAAGTAAATGTTTTATTAACGAGTATTGTAAGTATTATGTAATAAAGTATTGCTGATCATCATCATTATCATCATCCTAGCATGTTCCCAGTTACATCCTTAGCGGTAACACTTCAGAGTATGGGGTCCGCTATCTAACCTGATTTGAATTACTCATTATTGGTAATATTGTATTGTCGATGGTAATAATATTATATCTCTTCCATGCTGGTTTGAGAGAAAGGAAAAATCTTAGAATGTACCAGCTGCTTCTCTTCCTACACAGATCCTAGAAGTCAATCGAGGGAATGGGCGAAAATGTAAGTAATGTTTAGGTGATGTAGCTAGCTACCCATCACTATAGGTATTGATTGCTTTCCATCTTCCTAAAATCCACCATAACACTAAAATGGCTTTTGAGACCTGCGGCCCTGGGCTCTGTCTACTTAGAGCCACAGGATACAAAATGCTCTGTCTACCCCATCAGAGATAAAGACATGATAGTATGTATGTATGATGTTATATACTAATTGAATTATTATTTTTTGTTTTAAAAGCCATAATACCTCTGAATTAATTAGTACCAGCTGAAAATGATTACACTGCAGCCAAAGCTGAGTTGGCCACCTTATTAGGCAGTCTTAATAGATATAAGTCTAGTAGGTAAGATTTTATTACACACAGTTCTCTAAGTAGTCTGTAAATACTACTATAGACTTGTAGAAAGTACCTAGCCAGTTCTAATTTTTCACAAAGAAAGTCCAGAATAAAAATGCGAAAGTACCTACCTATTTATTTATAAAAATTACATTATTAAATTCATGGCTAGATAAAAATATATGACACAAAAAGCATTTTATATTGTAGTGATTTGGTGAAGGTGGTGCCATGCAATGTAGTTGAGTTCAGTTATGTAAACGAACGACCAAGTATGTAACGGTATCCTATCTAATTCTGAGATCTTAGTAATATTTTTCTTTGATATCGATTTAAAAATTAAATAACTATATTTAATACATAATTTTTACCTTTAGACCCTTGCTTGGCTCGTACTTAATAAAGTTTTGTGTGATACGTAACATGCTACACTTTATTTTAATACGAAACTTGAATGAAACTTACCAAATTGTTCAGAAGAATCGTACTTGTATACCAGTTTTATGATATTTCGTCCGGGCGGACACAAAAATTCAGTTTATTACACTGAAATTGTTTTTCAGTTCCAGGTTTCACCTTATATTCTACTGCAAGTATTGGTTGCAAATTTGCAATTGCAAATAAATTGCAATGTGTTTTTTTTTTATGCATGTGTCTAAAAATCATGACTTTGACAGATATGGACAGATAGAAGAAAAAGGCATTCAAAACTAGCCAATAGAAAAGCTCCATAGCACCTTGGTGGCATAAGCATAACTGGCAAAGATAAAAGTGATATTTTTAAAACACGGAGTCACGTCACCTAAAGGAATGGTTTTTCATCCAAAAAACGGTTCATTTAGTGCATCCGCGTTTTAAAAATGGCACAAAGCGGTTTTGTGTTTGTGAATCTCATGACTGTCAAAGACGTCAAAGTCAAACTAACGCCATCCTTTTCATACTTGTTACATTTAGCATAAAGTGACAAAGAAAGCAATAGAAAATAGCCATTTGACATTGACAGTTTTGACAGTGGCGTTAGGTGAATGAAAATTTTATCATTCGTTCAAAGTATGGTCCTCGGCCTTGGACCAAGTATTTATGGTCGCTAAGGGTTGGGTTTGGGTGGGCTACTACTACTACACTACATCTGACAGCACAGCACGGCACAGCACAGCACAAGAGTGCTATTTTTCATTGAGGGACTCAGCGAAACACAAAACGTGTAGTTTTCCAACTCACCGCTCGCGTAAAATACAAATTGATCGTATTTTTGAAATCGTCGTGTCATCGAAAAACAATATTGTTTTACGCAGAAAACATCGACAATTTGTCTATGTTTTTCTAAAATAAATAAAAAAGCAACGTGAAATGGAACGGATTTCCCATGATTGATTTCGATGACATATCTACGCAACAAATGTCAAAATTACGAGTGGTCAAGACCACTCGTTGCAAATCCTTCGCAAACTAAACTACCGATTCAAAAATGCGCCCGTTTGGAAACGCCCGCCAAACCCTTCGTAATGTGACAAGTGATTTCAAAAATAAGTCTCCTGAAGTGCTATTTTTGAAACGCGGAGTCACCTAAACGAATGGTTTTTCCATACAAAAAATCGTTCGTTTAGTGACTCCGCGTTTGAAAAATAGCACCTCTGAACCATTTCTTGTATGACGTGCGTGAATCATGATGATGATGATGTCCCTTTTAATTTTTAACTTTATATTATTTTTATTTACTTTTTGCTATTTTGGCCACAGTAATACATAATCGGTAAACATTACAAGTGTATATATTTCTAGGAAGGTATGCACAGATATAATCGATGTTTTATATGGGGCCAACCTCTGCGCGCTCCGAAACAGGGACGGTGGCATCCGTCCAATTGCCGTGAGCAATATAATTCGTTGTGTGACTTCCAAAACCTGCTGCAGGCACATTCTGCTTGATTTGCAGCAAGAAATTCAGCCAATGCAGTTAAGTTTTAGAAGAAGAGTGTGAGGCTGCCGTTCCGAAGCGCGCACCTTCGTCAAAAAAGGCGGATGCGAAGTATTGCTAAAGGTTGACATAAAGAATGCATTGAACTCTCTGGAATGGGGCGCTCTGCTGACCCAGGCAAAGGACCTGATACCACTTACCTTTGTGGCAAATCTCATAACACAAGTCTCAAACTTACTTTGGATCTAGGTCAATCTGTGTAATTTGTCCCTATATATTTATTTATATATAAAACATGTCGCTTGAAAATAAAGCTATGCCTATCTAAAGTTTTCCTGCCTTCAGGCTGTTTTCAATCGGTTGTTTTGGAAATCCTTGGAGAAAACACAGGGACTTCCTGTGGCTTATCGGCTTATATGTCTGCATGACCGTTAGTTTTTGTGCATGAAACGTAGCTTGTGATAGTTGTGATATTAACCGTTCCTTTACAGCCAATACCAGACACAAATGATACAATAGTAAAACAATGAACGAAGCATTTATTAATGTCATGCGGGTCTTGAACTCTTGACCGGTTAAAAACATTAAATCACCAATGATACAATGAGAATTTCCATTGGTAATCATTGTATCAAGAAAAATGAAGATTTTTCATGTACGGAATTGAAAATGATTAATAAATATTTTTGATCTTCAATTTCATTTTTCAACAAAAGCCCATCCCCACGGAACAGAGAAATAGAAGTAAAATATAAATAAAATGATATATAAAATCCTATTTCTCTGTTCAGTGCCCATCCCTAATTGCAAAATTATCATTCATTCTTTTGTGACATTTGCCAAACAGCAAACTTGCCAGTCGCGTTGCCTTGCATCAAATCAAAACATTTCATTCATTTCATGACGGACGCGTTAAGGAAACAGTTGTATTATTTTTATTGAGTTGAAATTACAATTTACTGTAAAGATAATTATTTCCGAGAGCATTATTTCCTTTGACTTTAAAATTGAAGTGTTATCAGTACTGTGTGATCGTGTATCAAAATCAAAAGTGTTTTATGGTGGATACGCAATTTGTCATGTCAAGTGCA
The DNA here is from genome assembly GCA_963555685.1 of Acrobasis consociella. Taxonomy (NCBI): domain Eukaryota; kingdom Metazoa; phylum Arthropoda; class Insecta; order Lepidoptera; family Pyralidae; genus Acrobasis; species Acrobasis consociella. The sequence goes on from OY743127.1 coordinate 9,899,141, forward strand.
CTCCAAGGAGCAAATACGGGAATGGGGAGCTCACAGTCACAAGCCCTGCAGCCTGCCGACGATGAGAACCAGAAGTCTTGCTGGGTGTGTTTCGCTACGGAGGCAGACGACAAGCTGGCAGCCTGGGTGCAGCCATGCAAATGTATTGGCACAACTAAATGGGTAAGTGATGTGCAGATTTTTGTATTTTAATTGCAATTTAACATCCGATATACTGCGGTGAAAGCGCGTCGAATTTATTGCATAACTTATCATTTAATTGTTTGTTACTTATTGTATCTGATATGTAGTATTTAATTTAGTATATGAACTGAATCTGTGTCCGTCTGTCTGTCTAGCATACTAAATTTCAGTACTATTTATTCAACGAAAATAACGATGCTAGTTATGCTAATAGAGAATTTTTTTGATATACCTAACTAATTACCTAGTAAAAAAATATTATGGCAAGGCAAATCTTCAATAACCTTATTTTTCTCCTAGATATTCCTAGGAGAATATATTATGTCACATATCAGCCAACTCCAGGGTCACTTTTATAAAGCAAAGTGTTTTCTTCAGCGAATGAAGTATGTTGGTAATTTTACTACATTGTAAGACATGAACTTTAACTCAAGAAAGACATTGCATTTATATCCTTTTTTATACTTAACACAACTATAATACAGAATACAAAATTTCAAATAGGTAGTGAATTTGTACACATTGTAAAACTGCAAAGGCATATAAGAAGAGATACTTTTAATGACTGCAATAGAAAGTTATAGAATACCATAAATGTAAAGGATTGATCTTTGCCCAGCAGTGGGACATATAAATTGAAAATAAAATTTTAATAAGTTTTTAGTTGCTTGAACTAGGAGTCGGCATTCGTAAAAATGGAACCCTAAACTGCAAGTGTCAAATCTGTGATCAGTATTATAAAACATACATACATACTATCACGTCTTTATCCCTAATGGGGCAGACAGAGCATTTTGGGTCTTGCGGCTCTATGCAGAGCCCAGGGCCGCAAGACTCAAAAGCCACTTTTAGCGTCATGGTGGGCGAGAAGATGGAAAAGCAATCAATACAGTGACGGGTTGCTAGCCGCATCGCCTGTTAAAATGATTCGCATTTTTGCCCATTCCCTCGATCGGCTTTTACGATCTGCGCGGGAAGAGAAGCAGCTGGTACATTCTAAGTTTTTTCGTTTCTCCCAGACCAGCATGGGAGTATTATAAAACATCCTAAAAATGAATTTGAATATGAATATTTTACATTATTCTGACACATTTATGTTTAACTAGTCGAAGCCCACGACTTTGTTCGTGAAGACTAAGTTTCTGGAAAATGCTCATCAGGCTCATCAACTTTTACTAAGACGTCATTTTTTATATTTCTTATAGTTTAGCTAGACCATTATAGTTCTGCATCAGGTTTTTCATTTTCCAAAATCATTTATACCCTATATGTTGCCCAGGCTTAACAGCTATATAACAAAAAAAGTTTCATTTGAATCCGTCCAGTATTTCCGGAGATTAGGGTTATAGGGTTGCCTCACCTAATCCTGGTACTTTCGTGAGTCAAGCCGATTTTAAGGTGGCAAGTTTTTAAAAAAAATGCCTTATCAAGTAGCAAAATGAAACTCATGCCATTTGATACTTCTGTTCATCCTCTCAATAATTAATTTAGGTTGCCAGCCCTATACCTAAAGTTTTTCTTAGTTGGCCGAGTTTTATGTTCAAACAAAAATTGAAAGATGCAAGAACAATGTGGAATTGAGTCCAGACGATGGTGAATGAGGTTGATAAGATGTTATGTATGACAGATCATATGTTGGTTTATATTATATACAACCTTGAAGAGGAGAAAATGTAAATTGGGCCCAAAGTATCAATCAAAGTTCCAGCTTTCAGACGGCTATGATTTTTATAGTCAGTACTACTATTGGTTATCACTTGTTAGTATGGCAAGAAACCTGTGGTGTTATTCCACAACTTTTTAAAATAATCAGTTTTTTGCTGACTGTACAAAATGCTCCAGGTTAGGCCCAGGCAACCCTGTACATTAACCCTTAGCCAGGCCTGGCGATTATTTCATCTTTATATACAGATAATGGTAGATTGGATGATAATAAAGAAACTAATTTCTTAATTTTTTTTTATTCCTATGTTTTCCTAAAAAAAAACCCTCTGGTCTGGATATGACTACTGCCCATTTAAATATACATGATGTGGATTATATCTGACCACTGCCCAGTTAGGTCACAACATGTAAGTATGGAAAAAATAAAGGTGAATCCACATATAAGCCTAATATTAATAAAAAGAGGAAAGATTTGTGTGTTTCTTTGTATAAAACCTTATTTAAACATCAATGTAACCCCGAGGTATCAAAATTTTGGATATAAACGGCATTGCCGTATCCTTACTAATATTATAAATGCCAAAGTGTGTATGTATGTAATTTTGTATGTATGTATGTATGTATGATCCATTTTCACGCTAAAACAGCTGAACCAATTTTCATGAAATTTAACGTAGAGTTATATTGGACCATGGAGAAGGACATAGGCTGGGTATCGGTTATTCTTCGATCCAAGAACCTATCTATCTACCATACAAAATATTTGATGTGTAAATATGGTTTTGCCTTTACATTTATGGATAAACGCTTGTAGGACAGTGGTTACATGATAACCACAAAAAGTTTTTCCAGACAGGCAGAAGTCACATCTTGAACACAAACTTTCGGCGTAAATATTTCAAAGAAAAACAAATATCATGTAAAACCGAAACATATAACATATAATTCAATCTATCTGCTATCATAAAAACACAAATAGTATCACTTACCGGGATTTTTCCCGCCATAATCCAAAAAAAACACTTCCACTTTGCTCCAAATTTTGCCGGTTGACCATTATTTTCACTTTGACAAGCGAAATGTCAAGTTTTTTCTTCTAGAGGCGTTTTTTTTTTTCGTTCAGAAATCAACTGTATCATAGACAATAGACGGATGACATTTTGCGGTTTCTAGCTAGCATCTGCTTGTCAGAAAAAATATATTTCTGAGGTGGTTCGCTATGTGTACCCTGCCTGGCTAAGGGTTAAGACATATCTTTTTAATATACAACACCCTACATATGTCACATTTTGCTACTCGATGAGGTAGGGTTGCATACAGCCCCCTCTTAGTCTAGTATATATGCACTTTTCCGGTTATTTTTATTCTTTTAAACTTTAGATCACAAAAGAAACCGTAAAAAAAGACATGTTATTCTGTGACATGCCTGCATGTGTGGAGTGTGTGAGTATAGAAAAAAAACTGGGTCTGTGGAGTAGGTATGTAAACCTACTATAACTCTATATGTATAGAGTAACTGTAGTTCCTTTATGTGTCTTTTGTTTTCAATGTCTTTCTTCAGTCTTTGTCTTTCTTTCAAGTTAATATCTATCAACTATGACAAATAACATAGATAGTGTCAACTCTTCAATTCTAGCCTGGGGAGTACCTACTTTCCTTTCGCAAGGTTATCAATACAATGGCTTTTGTGTTAAACACAGAGATTTTACTCAATAAAAAGAAGAAAACCTTAGAATTTTATCTTACACTGATAAGATTTTTTGATGAATTGATGATTAGTAATCAAAAGTAGTATGTAAACAAAACACGTAAATTGTATTATATATTTTATGACATTGTCCATTTAAGGAACAGCTAGCATCTAGCTATACCTACCTGTCGATAAAAATAAAATATTTTTTCTTCTTCTTTTTTATCGTGTGTGTTAGTGACTAACACTAGTGTCAAAGTATTTAAACCGCCTTAAAGGCCTCTGACATGGTTTTAGGTAACGACAAATGTCAAAAACAGTGACCGGGACCGACGGCTTAACGTGCCACCGACGAATAACATATTAAACAATTGACATGGGCTCATCTTGTATGCTTCTGTTGACAGGTGAAGGGATAAGATGGTTTTTTATTGCAATCTGACCTATTATTAAATCAAAATTAAATGAATAAATACATACATACTTCTTTATCCCTTATGGGGTAGACAGAGCACTTTGGGTCTTGTGGCTCTAAGCAGACAGTGCCCGGGGTTGCTAGACTCTTAGGCGACTTTTAGTGGGATAGTGGAAAAAGGAAACAAAATAGTTGGGTTGCTAGCCGCATTGCCTATTTAAATGATTAGCATTTTTTTAATAAATAAAAAAAGCTTTAAAAATTAACTTTACTATTGCATGCCTGAAATTCTAAACTGTTGATAATTTTTATTATTATACCACCTATTTTTACACAGTTTAAGCAAAGAATTTTAAAGTTTAAAGATTGAAATTATGAAACAAAAATGACTGTAGCAATTGGAGGTCCATATTCTCTGCCTAAACCTGTTTGAAAAGGTGTGATATATTTGTATGTAAATAATTATCTAAAACCTTTGCGCTAAAATTAAAATACCTCCTAGAAATAAACTAAACATGACTATGAAAAGGGTAAGTACATCTTTTGATAGAAAGGATGTTTTAAACATTTTATATGTATGCATAAGTGCTTTTGAATTAAGTAAATACATAAAATTTACTTTAATTAAGGGGTGATTGAATTCAAATTCCATCTCAGAAATATAATTTCCCATCTTGATACGATCTTTGAAAGAAAACGGAAGTTAGCAGTCCAATGTACACATAGTTATCTACTATGTACAATATCAATATGTTTATTATATTGTAAATACAACGCAATTACTACTGGAATGTCATTCAAAAGTCGAGATTTATCGCACATCCAATGAAACTTCGAATGTTTGGAGCACAGATATAAAATATAGTAAGAGGGAAGTATAGTTAGCGTGCATTTGTCCATACAAAATGAGGAAATGTTTTTCTGTCCTCCTGAATCTCAATATTCACACAGCAATAGACTAAGCTTTTCCCTTTTTTTTTTCAAAATAATCTAGATAAAAAAATTACATTTGCAAATTTGTGAAAAAGGAAAACCTATATAATTAGGCTTTCTTTTTGTGTCAATAATATACTAAAACTTATTATCAGATAACATTTAGTAGTGCAAAACATTTTCTTTTTTTGTATGGACGACGGAGTGCGTGTTATACTTCCCTCTTAAGGGTCCGGCGGACCTAGACCAAAATACAACTCTCCATACAAACGTAGTCTACGTTTTATTTCAAAACGACATGTCCGATTTGGGCAAAATGTTGTAATTTCAAAGATATTGCAATTATCTAGGTTTATATTAAGTTTCCGACAGTAAAAATATGAACTTGAAATATAGTGTTTCATATCATTTTTGACCATTAGTATGGGAAACTTCTAAATCGTTATATTTTCTTTCCAGTTCATAATTTTACTATAGGAAACCCAATATAACCCTAGATAATTGCAATTTCTTTACAATTACCCATTTTTACCGGAATCTGACACGTGGTTTCAAAATTAAACGTGTACTACGTTTGTATGGAGAAGTCTAGGGTCGCCGGACTCTTAACAGAAGGATAACTCCTGTTTTCGTTCATTTCGCTACATATATCGACATGATATATATACTTTTAGGCATCACGTTAGAATTTGCCAACGTATTTGTTATTGTTAAGTTATCGTATTCTACGCTGGTCTAGGAGCAAAGAAAAAAGAGGACATTACATAAAATAATGTATTGTCTCATATTTAATGTCCATAGCCAGTGGCGCATCAAAGTTTTAGGTCGTCAACCTTGTTTTATTTATGCCTACTAAAACGCATTTGAAAGCAAGGTCCCTTAAAAATCTCGTCAGCTTTAATACCGGATTTACACATGCGTGTTCGCTATTCGCCTCGTCATTCGACGAAACATTCCACGAACTATTCGTGTACGAATGCCGACGCGAACTGCTGTTTACACATTCGTGTGTTGATTCGCACACGAATATGGAGGACGTGGACATAATGGCGGCATGCACGCTACATTTACAATTATGTCTTCTACTCGGGTATTTACCTGCGCTTAGGTATATACCTGTATGTGGTGGGTAGATTGGGATGTTTATTTAAAACTAGCCGAAGCCCGCGACTTCGTTCGCGTAGACTTTATGACTTCGGAAAATGCTCATCAGTCTGAATAACTTTTGCTAAGATGTCATTTTTAGGGTTCCGTACCCAAAGGGTAAAAAAGGGACTCTATTACGAAGACTTCGCTGTCTGTCCGTCTGTCTGTCATTAGGCTGTATCTCAAGAACCGCGATAGCTAGACAGTTGAAATTTTCACAAATTATGTATTTCTGTTGCCGCTATAACAACAAATACTAAAAACAAAATAAAGAAAATATTTAAGCTTTTAGCTTATTTGGGGCTCCCATACAACGCGATTTTTTATAGATAATGGTACGGAACCCTTAGTGCGCAAATTCGATTCGCACTTGGCCTGTTTTATATGTATACGGTATAGACTGATGGACTTTATCCGTGTTATTATAAAACGCAGACTAGCTGTACCCGCGGGGTTCGCTCCCCGTGGGAATTTCGTGATAAAAAGTACACTATGTCCTTCCCCGAGTCTCAAATTATATCTATACCAAATTTGTTATATATCGGTTCAGTAGTTTAAGCGTGAAGAGTTAACAAACATATATACAAACTCACTTTCGCATTTATAATATTAGTAGGATATAAATTTAGTGAGAGTCCTCTATTTATATGTAGGAATGTATCAAAAGGTCATTTAATGTATAAAACAATGAATTATCTAAAAGAGAAAATAACAAAGATTAAAATCACTGATGCTATAAGTACTCATTAAATATAGAGATATCATCTTATTTGATGTCTCATTGCCTATTTTAACATATAATTAGGTCTACACACATTTGCCCACAAAAAATGTTAACTTAGACCTTTCAATTCGTATGTTTCCATACAAGTCATACAACGGGTACATATACGTCCTGTTGGGTCGGGCGCTAGCTGCCAACTGCCGGCAGGCGAAAGTGTAAACAGCCAGTTCGTGTTCGCTATTCGTGTCCTTTGATTCGCGTCCGAAAAACCGCCCTCAACGCGAACTCGCGAATCGCGAGGCGAATCACGAGGCGAATAACGAACTGACTGTTTACACATGCTAGTTCGTTATTCGCCTCGTCATTCGCCTCGCGATTCGCGCGAATGTGTAAACGCGGCATAACACAACATAAGTCCGGCTCTGTTTACAATAGCATAGTCGTGGCGAGTGAGAATAGTACGTACTGCGCCGGAAATAGTGGTATGAAACGATTTATTACTACCGTTAATAGTTACTAGTATACATGCAGTAGTAAAAAAAAGTAACACACAGTAGGCACAAATGAAGTGCCACATGTGTTACTTTTTTAATTTGATCTAAGTGTTGTTTGTAAATAACATGACCGACTTTTGCAAACAGCAAACACATTAAACTTGTGTACCTATTACTTACAGAGTGTCAATGCAGTGTCCGCACTCGCAGGTCATTGTACTGCGAAAGTTTTTAAGACGTAGGTATGAGATTGAGTTCTGATTCTGAGAGATTGACAACTTGACAAGCCTTTGTCTTTCTGATTAACGTTCTTCATCATAGGATCATCATTTTGTTATTTGCAATCCTTGACTTTGAATGAGAGATAAAGTCGCGATAGTATGTGTAATTATGTATTGAAACATTATAGCTACCTACTAGGTACCTAATTTTCCTACCGAAGGATCGTTAACCGCTTTGTACAAAATGTTTGCCCGACAACCGTTTATTTGGGTTGGCCGTCTTGCATATTAATTTGTTAAGTGACTGTTCAGCCATTCCAACATTATCATGTTCTTCTGTGGCTTTAATGTAATATGTTTTATTTTAGAAAATATTTTTTTTTAATTCTTCAATAATAGAATAATAGGTATGGCGCAATAATTATGGAACCACCCACCCAAAACTTTAATATAATACATATAAGTAAATGATCTGACGTCAACATTTACCTTATAAGAAATCGAAAGAAAAAAAATGACAATACGCTATTTTCCAACAAGTCAAATCAGATACTTTTTTCTAAACGTCAAAACAAACAGTTTCTATGGGATTTAGTATGAAATACAGGCAGATGACGTCACAGTTTTTTGGAATCAAATAACGCTCTTATTATCAGTTTTTCTGAAATAATAAATTTAAAATCTAGTTAAAATGGATATTTTCAAAGACAAGTGACATTATTTTGCGGCGTTTTATTTTATTAGCAGTACAAAATAATTTATTTTTGGCTTAGGAAAATACCTAATTATCAGTGATACAAATATCCAAAGATAAATAAATGATTTTGACTTTGACTTTGACTTTAACTTTCTTATGATAGAAGGACTTATGTATAAGTTAAAATATTAACTACTTATTTAAATATTCCAAAGAGTTAAAAAATTAAAAATATCTCGGTAGATCTACCGCCATATTCATATGGTAGGATACTTACTATTAAGTACATACTATACAACACGTACTAAAATACTATACAACTTCCACGTTGTACATATGTATGACTGATTTTGGCAGGCACATTTTTTTACGAATGTGAAAACTAGACTGCAAGTAGTTACAGGTAACTAAACAAAAACAAAAGAGTTCTATCACCTACATTGACTTACTTTTAGTTACATTGACCATATCTACAGAAACAATAATATTATATATCTATTTTGTGCTGGACGTTGTGCAATATAATCAGTAAGTAGGTTGTATAATTAATTATAATTAGAAATAATACCAATTAAATTATAATCAATAGTAGCTAATAGCTAGGAATAATAAAATAAACTTGTCATAGATACCTAACCTACTAATTTATTATTACTACATTTTTCATTTCATTTGTCTTTTGCCTCTGTCTTCCCCGTAAAAGGGTAAATTGTGAGTTCCGTACGTATCAGGTAGCATTTAAAAGAGGTTTTAAAGGACTTAGAAAAGAGGTTACGTTACGTTGTTAGACTTTATCAAGTTACGTGCATTGTTAACGATAATATCGCTATTAGCATAATTATTGATAATTTGTAAGATTATGATAAATATGTACTCTTGTCTTCTATTTTATCATTAATCTGGCCGATAATTAACTAAAGATATTAGTTTTCTCCATTACTTACCTACATGGTATATCGAACAAGTTGCGAAAATATAACTTTGGTTAGAAGGTTTTACATATTGAAATTATACTAAGCATACACTATTGGAATTGACATCAATTTATTTATTAATTTACATGAATTAACGTTTACATACATACATACATATTATCACGTCTTTATCCCTAATGGGGCAGACAGAGCATTTTGGGTAATTATTAAATTAACGTATCACACACTTAACTACAAATTTACCATAAACTATCATTAAATCAATCTAATATTCTAATATTATAAAGGCGAGAGTTTGTGAGTGTGTGTGTATGTTTGTTACTTCTTCACGCGCCAATTTGGCTAGACCAATTTTGATAACATTTGGTATGCAGGAAGCTGACACCTCGGATTAACACATAGGCTACTTTACCTGCGGGTAACACAAAAACTTATTCTACGTCATCTTCTGATTTGTGATTACGCACTATTATGAGTCGTATGTGTTTACCAAATAATGTCATTTGACTGCAAGTCATTGGAAACTTGAAAACATTGAATATTTGGAATGCACGAATCACAATGACAAAGTCATAAAAAAACAATAATAAAGATACCGAATTGTGACACATTTTTTTTTACAACATGATTTCCGCGCATTGCTCGAGTGTGTTGGAAATCCCTTGGGAACTTTAAGGTCGGTCGGGCCACGCGCAATGTAGGGTTTCGTAGTGGCATAGATAATATTTATCTATGGTAGTGGCGAACGCTGACTTTGATCACGCCACTAAAAACGTTTAATGACAAAATTTCTATTGAATTTGTATGAAATTTTGGTTTCTTCGGCTATAAGTTTTTAATTTGTAAACCCTACTTAGCTCTGATAGTTCACCTTTAAAATTATTTATACATAGGTATAAACTATTGCTGTGAATTTTTCACGTAGGTATCAATATACACATAACGGTTTAGTAGATGGAGGCGGGACACTTTACTCTTAAGAAAATTTTGCTCTATAAAAATAAATATTTCAGAATCTAAACCCTAAATCGAAAAATGTATTCACAGCTCGACGTTCTTTAATCTGATATAAGCTCACAATATTTTTGAATACCTGTATGGGAGAAGATACGCAAAAAAAATCTTGCAAATTTTTTTTAACACTTTTTTGGCATACCCGTGCCAAATTACTTACAGCTTTCTAGTACTTATAGTCTCTGAGTTAAACTGCGGACGGACAGACAGACAGACAGACATTATGGAACCCTAAAAAGTATGTGTTAATCTACATAAAAGCTATCTACATTTTAAATAATACTGAAGGGAAAAATAGAAATAAGAAGTGGCAAAGGAAGTTCTTTTGTACGAGTATTATAATCTTAAGATTATTGTGCAATAAATGTTAAATAAAATAACGACCTAGATTGGTTGGTTTTGTAAAAATGGTTTTATAAAACAACTGAAGGATCAGACAAATCCATGTTTCAACCTAGAAAGATATATAATAAAGGTGTTGGCTGCTCCACAGACAAGAGCATAGATACTACCTCTAGATAGCTCTTTCACAAGAAGACATTCCAAATTTCATTCTTTCATTCAGACGTTCTTTTCTAATGATAACTTCAAAATCAGGAAATCCTTTGTCCAGCTGTGGTCTTCCCGTGTTCGATATGATGATGATGAAACAAATAAATTGAGAATATGCTTGTTCCAGGTACACCAAAGTTGCCTCCAGCGGTGGGTAGACGAAAAGCAACGGGGGAACATAACCAGAAAAGTCCTCTGTCCACAATGCAAAGCGGAATACATAGTAGTCTTCCCATCCATGGGGGCCTTCGTGGCCCTGCTCGACGCCGTTGAAGAAATCACCCACAAGATCTGCCCTTTCATCGCCGGAGGAGTTCTACTGGGGTCCATCTACTGGATAGCTATCACATACGGCGCAGTCACAGTCATGCAGGTAGGTATTTCTGTGCTGGTGTTGATGTGTGTGCTAATCACGGGTAGTTCCGTATACCTGCTATACGCAGTGGAATTTGAGGATAACATGGAAGCGCTGGTGGCTGGCTGCTTTGTGGTGGGGGTGATGGTGTATTGGATGGCTTTTGCTTTCGGTGCATTGGCCGTTTTGCAGGTTAGTGTTTTTTATACTTTTTTTCCGTTGAAACGTGTTTGTCGTTTTTAGTAGTATTACTATTCTGACTTTTTTATGTTGGGTTTATTATCTTGTCTATCTGCTTTGTACTTTCATAGCAAACGGCGGCGTGTTGTATAACATTTTACTTTCATTAGGTATATAAAATCGAATATAAATAGAAAAAAATTGGCCAAGTGCGTGTCGGGCCACGCGCAGTGTAGGGTTCCGTAGTTGTAAATGCCAACTTTGAGTTCATGCCACTAAAAACGTATAAAACGTCTACGTATCTATTGAATTTGCATGAAATTTTCCTTTCCGAGTACATTTTATAAGTTGATCGCTTATAACTTTTTAATTTGTTAACCCTACTTAGCTCTGATAGTTTTCCTTTAAACTACATTAAATATACTATAGCTGTGTTTTTTTTCACTTGTCCATATCCGTTTAGCAGATAGAGGGTGGGGGGACACGTGACTTTAACAAAAAAATTAACTTTAAACCTAAATATTTCACACGGATATCTAAATCGAAAAATTCTATTTACAAGCTCACAATATTTTTGAAAGATCTATTCAACGATACCACACACAATGTGTTTGTAGAGAAAAAAAATATTGACTTCCTCTTTACTTGTATGGCAGCTAACCTAAAAAAAAAGTTTTTTTGCCATATTTTATTTTACGACTTTTTTGCCATGATTGATATACATATCCATGCCAAATTACAGCTTTCTAGTACTTATAGTATCTGAGTAGGACCGCGGACGGACAGACAGACAGAAAGACAGACATGGTGAAACTATTAGGGTTCCTTGTTTACTACGGAACCCTAAAAACTAACAATGAAAAGGATAGTGGTTCGGTAGGATACCGAATAACGAATGTTTGGCCTAGTCATTGGCCGGATAGCCGAATATCCGGCCGCCGAAAATTTGGCCGACAATTCTACCTTTAAAATCTATAACTAACTAAACTTACCTATTAAATATCTAAAACTCGGAAAACATAAAACATAAATCAGTACCTAGTATTTACTTTTAAAGTGTTATTGAGTTATTCTAATAGTTTATCAGTAAAGCGTGTAAAATTTATGTCATGAGTTAGTGTAATAACAAATCATCTATGTTGAAGTGTGTGAAAAATAACGTAACATTAATTCGTTTTGCTTATGAATTCTCCTCGTCAAGAAGTCAATGTCGTAGATATTGTTAGGTAGGTTTTCGTAGTTAGATATTTCGATATTTAAATAATGTTTGTATATTACAATAAAGTCAAGGATCAATGTTGTTTATTAATGATAAATTAATGATAATTATATTCAAGTAAAACTGTTTTATTTCTATTGAACTTCACTTTCATACGTCAATGCATATATAATTTATTATATTTTTGTGCATTTATTAGACTTCAAGTTAATATACGTGCTAATGTATCAATGGCAGTGGTTACAAGTTAAATTATTTCTAAATGAAATCAAAACTGTGTCAAGTAGTTTCATGATTCTATTTAAACTTGTATTTTTTACAATGTTATGTTTTCGTCGAATAATAATCTAATTATGTATAGACGAAGCTGTGTTAAACTTCTTCTTAATTTTTAAACTCACTACGGAGACGAGATGAAATTTTTTCTTCTGCTACAGCAAAAGAAATGGCAACTGCACGCCGTGTTAAGTTCATTTAACGTGATTTAAAATGAATATCTTTTTAACATTGAATTGACTGAACAGAAAAATTTGATTTTTTTGTATGGTAAAGAAAATTGGTATTTCTAAAAGCAGATTTTTTGAGCGTTTTAAAAATGTTCATCTCTCCCTATTGTAAGTTTATGTACTAAGTTACTACCACGTACACAGAAAAGCTATTTGAACAGTCTGACCGCATAAGTTTTACATTGACCACGCCAACTTAACGCAAAGTTCTATTTAGGTTTCCGTATGAACCGTGATACAGTTGAAATTTTCACAGAATAAAATAAACATTTAAGAGGTGCTCTGTGAGGGCTCTTATACAACAAACAGGATTTTTTCCGTATTTTGCTCGTTTTAACGGCAACAGGTAGACCTTGAAATATTCACAAAATATTTAGTTGTATATTCACTTTAAAAATAAATTATGAAAATAAAATATATTTAAGGGGATTATGAAAATAAAATATATTTAAGGGGACTTCCCATACATTCAACGTGATTTTTTATAGATAATGGTACGGAACCTTTTGTGCGCGAGTCCGATTCACACTTGGCCGGTTATTTGGTAATGTAATGATGTAAAATTATTACACTAACAGTCTACCAAGACGCTTAATCACTATTCTCTTTAAATTGTTAAATAGTCTTGCGTGTCTTGCCAATTAGGTACAAGTTTCTCGCGACGACATTTTTCCACTTATACTCGTAACGGAAAATGGAGAAGTTACGATAACTTGTGGAACACGAAGTGAATAACCGGTTGAAAATAACATCATGTATTTTTTTCATATTATTTGTTTGAGTCTGAAGTAGGTTGACCGGTCTTAGGTTTTTCCAAGAATAAGTCTTAAAGGAAAGGACGTGTGGAATTAAATTCCTTGTTTGAAAACCTAAGTTGATAACATAATACGAAACTGCGTCCTTAATTGTTAATTGTTGTCTAAAACAATAAATTAGTTAATTTTGATTTCGGAGCTTTATGTTAGTATTGAGTTACTTAGTATGTATTCGTAATCAATCATATAAGTATGAATGGATTTGGAGAACATTTTTATTAGCAAACATTAAATATAGTCACTTATGGTACTCGTATGTGAAGAAAAACTTAGTACTTACTAACAAATTGCGCTAATTACTTGTTAAAACGTTCCTCATGAACATGTGGTATCGTAGCTAGACTAGGTAAAGGGTAGTCAGGACGTGCATTTATTGACGAAATAAAAGGCAGATCTGCTGTTCTATTGCATCTTACTTTATCTGCTCTCGTACGTAAGTACCTACTAGTTCTTATTCTGTGGTTCTGGACAATTAGGTTTTCCCTGCCCCGTTAGTGATAAAGACGTGACAATGTATCTGTATCTTTTGATTTAGCTATGTATTTAATTATAAAAATATATGTTTAACTCATAAATCTTTTTCTTAAAGCACTCATCTGATGATGTAAAATCCGTTGCGTAAATTAAAATATCTTTGCATACTTTTTTTTTATAGTCTATTGTTTGACTCACTGTTGGCCAAAGGCCTTCTCTACTTGTCTCCGTCCGCGGGCAGCTTTTTCCATCCATACAAAAACTTATCCAGGTCATCTCGCCACCGGGTTCTGGGTCTACTTCTACCATGACGGCCAATTGGCAATTCTGGCAATTGGTTCAACCTCCCCTTTATGACAACTAAGCTTACATACATAGATATAAATAAACGAGATGAACGACTTTGTTGTACACTATGTGGTGACACCAATGGACATGAACTTAAAAATATCGTCACAAAGGCCTTAGCGGCACAAATATGTTTATTTACACAATTCATCATACTTTTGACGTGAGAATTTTTCACCTGTGCAGATAACGGGCCTTAAATAGGTGAAGGATTTCTCACAATGTACATGGCGAGTGTTCGCAAAGTTGAACCGGTACCCAACGCGGTTAGTAAGTGACGAATCGATGTCCATCAAATATTGACTTGGTTTGTGGACGTACGATTTAAAATTCAATGCAAATAGACACGGTTTGGAACACTCAATGACCCAAATCTGGGAAGCCCACATTTGAGTAAGTGTAGTGTTTGATGTGTTAGAATTAGATTTGGTAATAGGTGAAGCACCCACGGGGTTTCCAAAGTAAAGTAAATAATGAATGGTAGTTTTCGGAAAATCAGTCATCAAATTACCACAAGCAATTATCATTAATCTGCATAGAGGTGTCTTTTATCCACGCATGATTCAAGATTTTCTTTTGTGGGAACTCTACCTGTCCCAGCTAGTAAAGGTGTGTTCACACATGAAATTTCTAGAGGTCGTAGAGCAAGATACTAAATAATACTAGAAGAAGAGGAGAATAAATTTATTTATTATACTCGTACAATAGAACTGATTGACAAGAAAAATTATAAGTATAAAGATGTTATTGGTTACAGAAGTGAAAGAGGAATGAATCAAAAACGACGAGGGAGGAAAGTGGATGGAATTTTAAAAATGAATTTGGAGATAATAAAATGATAGAAAGGAGGTGGGCAAGAATATAAGGGATGGAGCTTATTGCAAAATCGTTACACTTTCATTCATTTTATGACCATGCGTAATTTAATTACTAATTACTCTTCTCATTCGTCGTGATTGCCAAAGGATTGTGTCTTTGAAATGTAGGTAAGTACAGAATGCTGTGATAATTTCTACAAACTTGGGTAAGTTACGCTGCGCAGATCCAAGTCCAAACTTTTCAAAATGTTATAGTCTATTTTTTAAAGAAATAACATTAATTTACATATTCGTATCATTTTTCTATTCTACTCTTTCTGACGAAAGGTATGGCTGTTTGTCTACTTTTTAAAAAACCTACGACCTCGTCAAAACCTACCTAATAGGCGCTAGCTATTTCATAAAGCACGGAGGTGATATTGTGTTTATTATCTTGCTCGTTATTTTGTTTCTGCGTTTTATTATAGTTCCTTTTTTTAGAGGAAGATAAAGTTTTTACGTACTGAAATTGTTATTCTGTGAGATCTCTACGACATTTTGTGACTGGAATAACAATGTTTTAAGTAGATACGTGCTCTAAATTGCAATCAACATGTTTTGTAGTTAAATAATGTATGACTAAATATTGAGCTGGGCATGTTTGAACTGAACAGAGCAGGTTATGCTAATAGTTTTCACGCGTCAGATCCATATTTTTCTAACCTTAGTAGAGTAAATTTGACTGATTTGATTATTACATAATATTTCCTGCGAATGTTTTAATCGATTTGAATATTTGTCGTGTATTTATTATAGACAGGTTTGGTCTGTTTAGACTTTTAAGGTGTCCTTATTTTCTGAAGTATTGAATATTATTAGATTAAGTATAATATTTGTTCTTGCTCAAGACTATAAATACCTATATTAAGAGTAGAGCAGAGCAAGTTACAGGGAGGGGGAAACACATTTTTCAACTTTGGAAGTGTCTCTCGCACAATCTATTCAGTTTTAAAAAAATATTAGAAACCTCAATATCATTATCATTTTTGAAGACCTATCCATAAATATACCACACGTATTTGATTGATAAAAAAAAATTAAGTTTCAGTTTTAAGTATGGGAAACCCCCAAAATTTATTGTTTTTTTTTTCTTTTTTTGTGTGAAAATATTAGTGCGGTTCACAGAATACATCTACTTACTAAGTTTCAACAGAGTTTTTATAGTTTCGGAAAAAAGTGGCTGTGACATACGGACAGACAGACAGACAGACATGATTAATCCATAAGAGTTCCGTTTTTTGCCATTTGGCTACGGAACCCTTAAAAATGGCTTAATCCAAAGACCACAAAAAACATGAATGACATGGATCAAGTCAAGCTCAAAGAGTGAAAGTCCTCGCCGAATCTAACAGGCCTATTGCGTAAGCCAAATCATATGGTACCGCTTGCGTAATATGCCATATTGTGTTGAGGACACCTTGTCAAGAGGCGAAATTATTGAACTTGTTCGTACAAACTTCATTTACGTCTTTTTATTATGGTAAAAAAAATATATTCGGTGTAGGTACGTAAAGTTTTAGTTTTTTGTTATGATTTGTTGTACTTCTCGTTTCGGACGGATAATAACGGTTTAGGTGTTTTAAGTCTTAACGACCAAACACTGAAACTTATTTGGAGTAAAGCCTTTATGCCACATTCTGTCTCATCCTTATCATTACTCTCGTATTTTCATTATGACGTGTCATTGACGTGAATTCTTAAATCTTCATATATCTTTTGTAATCTCTCTTAAATCTTCATCTACCTTTGTTATCTGTTTAAGGCTCTTTACCCATGCTAAATTTACAGGTAAGTTGTGACTTGTGCTTAAGCTCTCACCTTTCTAAAAACCAAAACTCATCAGCTTCAGCTTCGACAGCAGTCGCCAAACGAAGACCGTACGAAGTTATGAATAGAAAACCGGAACAATTTACTGTGGTTTTACGAACCTCTCGACGTCAAACCTTGCGATTGCATTGCAGTGTTGCACGAGATGTTTGTCCTAGCCCTTTAGTCGAGTCTTACGGCTTGTAAAGGGCTCGCACTATCTCAATCATCGTCATAATCAGGTCTTTTGTCTCCATTGCAGAGGACTTGGCCTACACTCTCCTCGCTGGCCAGACGGGTCGGAGAGGCTCATTGATGTTTATAAGCTTTGATTAGCTTGTATTCCCTAAGTCGCTTCTACGACATCCACGAGAGGACTGAGAGTGGCCCTATTACTATTCTGCTGAAAACCACATGGCTATGAATTATCGTCTGTAATATAAAAATTCAGCAAAGTTCAGGACTGACTACCTATGTAACTTAAAAACACGATGGCATAAAGTTGCTTCCAAATCACGTCTTATCTACTCGGTAAACAGCTAGTATTCACGAAATACATCAAAATAAACCTTGAAATTTTGGATAATTGCATTACAAATAAGGCAGTGATCCTTCTTTTATAAAATAACTTTTGAGTATTGTGAAGATTATCCAAAGTAGCCAACGCGCTTGGACCATCCGCCTATTGGAAGTCGCGACGCCCGCGTTTCCTCTCAACTTAAATTTTTGCTGGCCTAGGGCGGGCCCTAGGAATGAGATTGAGTGATCCACTTTTACGCCGGAACCACAAATTTCTAGGTCTATGGTCCTAATGAGCCTCATATAGGGCAGAGGTCTTCAATAGTGCTTAGCCATTAAAATTGATATTGGGCTACGCGCTTTAGGCTGCCCGCCCGATTAACGGTGACCGATTTTTTGTAGGAGAAAAATAGAACTACTGATTGCAATAGTGCAACGCACTTCCCTACAAAAAGTAGGCCAGAAATTTATACAAAAAAAAGTCGGCCCGACTATCGGTCCTACAAAAAGTCTGACTTGGGTACCCGTACTTTGGCCAGGTTAGCTAGATTGTCTTTACATTTTTTACGTTAAGAATTAATTACATTCGCGACCTTACTTACTTGAGAGAAAACCTCCGGGTGAGGTCGAAACATGTCGGCCATGAAGGTAGCAGACTTTCTACGTGAGTAACCTATATATATTTTATTTATTTCCGAAAGCTTACAGCCATTTTTTAACCATGTAACAAATAACAACAAATAGTTATAATTTAGCTCTTTAAGTTTCCACTTATGATGACACTATTTTAAGTTCAAGGACACTTAAATGTGATAAACTGAACAATATAGTGTTTTGAAAAAGAAAGGTGAATGAAAAAATAGCGAATAATAAATAAATGTATGTAATAGTAGTGAAATCTTAAAGAAATTAAAATTACAATAAACAATGTATCTAATGATATAATCTGTATGTAATGTAACGGTTAGGAATCAGCATAATTTTGTTTAATTATGCGCCTGATGTGAAAAGGTTTTGCATTGAAAATGTCTAATTTTTGGAACAAAATTTATAGCAAGATTTTAAAGCTCACTAAATAATGTTATTTTAACCAAAAAACTTAACGTTCTATACTAATCATCGATTACCTTTACTTCCAGGTGGTTGGTCACAGGGAAGGGCTCGAGATGATGGAGTCGGCCGACCCCCTGGTGCTGCTAGTGCTGCTGCCCACCATCCCGGTGACGCTCATCAGCGCCAAGATGTACAACTGGGAGGACTCCGTGCTCCTGTTCCTCAGGAAGTACTGCGCTAAGATACCGGCGCTGGCGTACATACTGCCTTTTGGAGGGTGAGTAAATAAATAAATATATAGGGACAAATTACACTGATTGAGTAAGATTCAAAGATTCAAACATTTAGACATTCAGACATTCAGACATTCAAACATTTAAACATTCAAACATTCGAATATTCGAACATTGAAACATTCAAAGATTTAAAGATTGAAAGAAAGAAAGAAAGAAAAAAATGTTTATTTGGTACAATTTCTTATAACATTAAATAAACAAAATTTAAAAGTTTATTCAGTAATTAGAACTTTTCTGGCACTTTTCCACGTCAATGTTACATACTATTACGTCTTTATCCCTAATAGGGCGGACAGAGTTTTGGCTTGCTAGCGGCTCTAAGCAGACTAGCGTACCTCTTTCTTTTATTAAATTTTATTCAATATTATCCGAAGCCGATCATGTTAATAGACGCTGCGGCTAGCAACCCATCACTATATTGATTCCTTTTTCCATATTAACGTCCACCATCACACTAAGCGTGGTCTGTGGGTCTCACGGCCCTAGGGTCTGTCACCCCGTCAGGGATAAAGAGTTTTAATTTGCCTAGCAAATAAAAAGTGTTTTGCCTGATTTGAATAAAAATAATTATCGCCTTTGTATACCAAATCTTCTAATATTCTATCGTAAGATCAATAGAAATGCAATTCAAAGATTGTTTACAATGTTGAATTTGCAAATTGGACATACTTACCTAACTCGAAAATAGCTATTAATCAATTTGCAGTGTTTAAAAAATCGACAGTTTTGTTTATGCTTGGTCGCACCACGCAATTGTGTTGACAAATCGGAAGTAGAAGCATATGCGCAGACGCAGTGCATTAACACATTGTTACGTAAATACTTGAAGAATTTTGATTCGTTTTTTATTACCCGACTACCGGCAAGCCAAAAGGAGGGTTTCACAGCTATGTATGTTCATCTGTTTTCTCGTATCTTTCATTATAACTATTGTATATTAACAATAAAATTAATTAAGTAGCGTTAAAAGCGTCTTAGCTGTCTACTGGCTATGTGACTTTGCACTACATTCTAAATGGCGCCCTCTATAGGTCAAAAATTAATGATCTCCAAACTAAAATAAATCAAATCATACTCTGTTTGGTGTCAAATAAGGCCTAAAAGAGCTGTAATGTTTGATATTTAAGATTTACTTAAAACTGTTTACACTACGATAATTTTCTTCATATTTCACAGGTTTCAATGTTCGGTTCGAAAGTTATCGCAGAACATACATAGATACAAATTAAATTGAATTGTAGCAATTGAAGCCGCTAGAGGAAGCGATAGCATTTATTAGATAAGCGGCCAAGTGCGAGTCGGACTCGCCCATGAAGGGTTCCGTAGTAGCAAATAACATAATATAAAAGTCTTGTAATATGTTTTTTTAAATTTTTTATATTTGATTTGATTGAATGAAAGGTAAATTGCCGTTTATGATTTATGACGTATTAAAAAAAAACTACTTACTAGATATCGTTCAAACCAATTTTCGCTGGTAGTTTTTATGGTAATAAACATCATGTATTTTTTTTAGTTTTATAATTCTCTTATTTTAGAAGTTACGGGGGGGGGGACACACTTTTTTCCACTTTGGAAGTGTCTCCCGCGCAAAGTATTCGGTTTAGAAAAAAATGATATTAGAAACCTCAATATCATTTTTGAAGACCTATCCATAGATACCCCACACGTATGGGTTTGATGAAAAATAAATTTTTGAGTTTTAGTTCTAAGTATGGGGAACCCCCAAAATTTATTGTTTTTTTTCTATTTTTGTGTCAAAACCTTAATGCGGTTCACATAATACATCTACTTACTAAGTTTTAACAGTATAGGTCTTATAGTTTCCGAAAAAAGTGGCTGTGACATACGGACGGACAGACAGACAGACAGACAGACAGACATGACGAATCTATAAGGGTTCCGTTTTTGCCATTTGGCTACGGAACCCTAAAAAAGAAATCTACAAAAATGAATACTTTCAGTAAGTCGAGTCTTTCTGAGGCCAAGACGATTTTCAGAGGAACTATCAAATTAAGTATTTATTTAAAAAAAAGTATATTGTCGATGACTTTCTCTATTTGTGGGTGCTGAACTGATATTGAAAAATTATTGCGTGTCATATTGCCTTCTGGTCAGTTATCAGTAGATAGCATTTTTGTGGCCGGACTTTGGCTTGCAACGTTTATTGAGGTTAATTGACTATATCCTTGCTATCGCCGCTTTGATTGTGTTGAAATTCTTCAAAACGTTTATTTAATTTTCCTGTGTAATAGTTATAATTATAACGTATTTCGATCTAGTTGTATGGAGACACAAGATGTTGTCTGATCAATTTTCTTTTCTCTATCTTTAGGTCTTTTAAGTTTCCATTGCAGGAGTACGACCCTCTGTACTACTAGAGCCTTACTTGGCAAGAGCAGCCAGAGGATTTGGCCAACACTCTCCACGCTGCCTAGACGTGTTGGAGAAGACTCATTGATGTTTATAAGCTTTGTTTAGCTTGTATTCCCTAAGTCGCTTTCTACGACATCCATGGAAAAACTTGGAGTGGTCCTATTCTACTCTGCCGGAAATCACACGGCGATACCAATAAATTTATTTCTAGACAAATATTCAAAATGTTACTAAGCGTGAACTTTTTGACTTGTTTACCCTTAAAAGATGAAGTAGTTTCCTCCTCAGGGTTGCTTACGTAGCTGCTCCGCTTCCGAGCTAGTGGTCAGCTTTGCAGCATATTTATTTTTCTAAAATAAAAGTGAAAATCCCGAGGCAATAAAACGAACTGGCTATTATTTTACGACCCGCCTGTCTGACATCAACTCTAAATGCGTTTGTAAAATAAGTAACACGAAAACTTAATTTTGATTGTGTTATCATCATCCGTCGTAAAAATAGATATATACTGGCAGACAGCGGCATCTATAAATAAGCGGCCAAGTGCGAGTCGGACTCGCCCATGAAGGGTTCCGTAGTAGCAAATAACAATATAAAAGTCTTGTAGTATGTTTTTTTAATTTTTATATTTGAGTTGATTGAATGAAAGGTAAATTGCCGTTTACGATTTATGACGTATTAAAAAAAAACTACTTACTAGATCTCGTTCAAACCAATTTTCGCTAGTAGTTTTCATGGTAATGAACAACATATATTTTATTTAGTTTTATCATTCTCTTATTTTAGAAGTTACGGGGGGGGGGACACACTTTTTTCCACTTTGGAAGTGTCTCTCGCGCAAAGTATTCGGTTTAGAAAAAAATGCTATTAGAAACCTCAATATCATTTTTGAAGACCTATCCATAGATACCCCACACGTATGGGTTTGATGAAAAATAAATTTTTGAGTTTCAGTTCTAAGTATGGGGAACCCCCAAAATTTACTGTTTTTTTTTCTATTTTTGTGTCAAAACCTTAATGCGGTTCACATTATACATCTACTTACCAAGTTTCAACAGTATAGGTCTTATAGTTTCGGAAAAAAGTGGCTGTGACATACGGACGGACAGACAGACAGACGTGACGAATCTATAAGGGTTCCGTTTTTGCCATTTGGCTGCGGAACCCTAAAAAATGGAAATTCGTTTGTAAAATAAATAGCACGAAAACTTAATTTTGATTGCGTTCTCATCATCAGTATTTAAAACTAGTCCTTAAAGGGATAAATCCGCCTTTGTATTTGTTATGTACAATAAAGAATTTACATACATACATACTAGTAGACAGCGCCATCTATAAAAATAAAGATTATTCAAAATATCTTTATCTCAATTTCAGAGTGGAAGGCGACCGAAGTGCCGTGGTCTCCGGGCAGAGCTCCCATCAAAACCCAAACGGCAACTCACACTTGTCCCCAACGAGAATATTCTGCTCAGCACTCCTCCTGCCGACCATTTCCACCATCATCGGCAAAATCTTCTTCCGTTCCATACAGAACAACCTACACAGAACCATCCTTGGTGGCCTAACGTATATCACTATCAAGGGCGCCCTCAAAATATACCACAAACAAATGCTTTACATCAGACATTCCAGTAGAAAGATCTTAGACTATACAGAGTCGAATTTGAAGCTGTATAGGGCAGCGACCTCTGTGACTACGTCGGACGCTGTATCGAGCACTAGGGAGGACTCTGAGCATACGGTGTAAACTATGTATAAAGTGTATATAGATAGACGATTGACTGTATGGAGGGTTTACGCTAAGACGGTTTTGGTGGCAAATCGATAATGGATTGCATTTTAGCTTTTAGATTTCATAAGGCATGATTCAAGTAATATAATATAATAATATAGCCTTTTATTCAGATCCATATTACAGTTATATGAAAAAAACATTTAAAAAAAATACTTAAATTTAATGTAATCCTTAATCTAGTCTCTTATTTGGTTTTTACTTATTTTTTGTAGATCTGTTTGCCAGTCGACAAAGGCCTCCTCCAACCTTTTCCACTCATGTCTTTCTTGAGCCACTCTGTTCCATGTGACGCCTGCCACTTGTCTAATGTCGTCATCCCATCTTTTTTGTGGTCTACCTCTTTTCCTTTTGCCTTCTCTAGGGTACCATCGTGTCACAATTTTACTCCATTTGTCTTTTCCTCTTATCATATGCCCTGCCCATCGCCATTTAAGCCTTCTAATTTTGCACGTTATGTCTATAACCTTTGTTTTGCTTCTTATAACATGGTTTCTCAGTCGGTCTGACTTTTTCACATTCATCATGCTCCTTTCCATTGCGTATTGACATGTTGTAAGTTTGCTAGTCGTGTGTTGTGATAAGGCCCATGTTTGGCTGCCGTACATGAGAACTGGTAGTATGCAGGTGTTAAATAGTTTGCTTTTTATATTCATATGAAGGTTTTTATCTTTCATTATCTTTTTCATACCCCAGTACCTTCTCCATCCATTGGCTATTCTTCTTTCAAATTCTTTGCGCATCGGATTATCATCTGTTATTAGCTGTCCCAGGTAAATATATTCATCTGTATAATCAATTTGGTTGTTTCCTAAATTTATATTAACTCTCTCCCCGTTTGTCATTACTCTTGTTTTTTCCGGATTTAGATTTAACCCCACCTTCTCGCTTTCCGTTGCCAGTTCGTTTATCATTTTTGTTATATCTTCCGGGGATTTTGCAAACAAAACAATATCATCAGCGAATCTCAAGTGAGTTAATGAGACACCGTCTACATTGATACCGAGATTCAAGTAAAGTTTTACCAAAATGAATCCTCCAATACGACACGATGACATGATTTTTATCTCGTGATTAATAAAACGTCAACAGACTCATGCAAGGAAGTTTGTGGCGAGATGGGGTTCAGTTGAGGTTAGCTTTAAATTGTTTTGCAGATTGAATTTTGTGGACTTTACAAATTTTGCATTTTGGTGTTATAAATGCTCATGCTCAGGAATAATACGGGAAATAGTTAAATTGCACAGTCATAGTACGGCTATAGTTAAACGGACTGTAGTGGACGTCATTAGGTGCGGCCCGCAATTCAATCGGCTGAAAACCAATAAACTCGTATAGATTTGTCGTCAGAAGCTCTCTTGAGGCAATAAAAGGATCTACGCCAACCTCTGATTGTAATTTTTAAGAATAAAGAATTGAAAAAACGGAAAAAGGCTCATCCAGGGCCGTAAAAAACGATTTTATGCAAGCTGGGTTCTTTCGTTTCTAGGCCTTTTGCGCTTCTAGTGTTCTAAAGGTATTTTACCATTGTGCTTGTCTCAGCGTAAATCTCTCCGGGTGAGGTCCGGGTAAGTAAGGTTACTTGGTAACGTAATGTAATTATTATCATTAAAATTTTAGCTTGGCGAAAATTGCTGTGATGTAATATTATTAAAACTATTGAGAGAGATAAATTCATTATAAATATTTTATACGGCTTACTCACAGGGAACTCCGTATAATATTTTAATAATGATGTGATGTTATTTATGAAAAGTCGCCATTCGTGCTTGTCGATACAATTAGCGTTTTTAAATTAAAATGTACATATTTTGTACATAATACTATTTGATGTAGTTTTAGATCGTTTTATAGAATCATTAGTACGTGGATAC
Organism: Acrobasis consociella; assembly: GCA_963555685.1. NCBI lineage: Eukaryota > Metazoa > Arthropoda > Insecta > Lepidoptera > Pyralidae > Acrobasis > Acrobasis consociella. Next base: position 9,924,283 of record OY743127.1, read on the forward strand.
AAGAGCTTTGATGCCGGTCACATTTAGGTAAAAGGTAAATAAAGTGAATGTATAGAAAGGCGAAAAGTCTCGAAAAGAAGGTTTACTATGTCAGAACATCATGCCCTTCATGAATGAGGGTTTACAAAAATGCGGGACACTGAATGGCGCAGTGAAGTCAGGACCAATAAGCTATTATTGGATACATTTGACAGACCACAAACATAAAATAACAACAGTCGATTGGACCTGACGTCACTGTTGCCTCAATCATTCGCCTTTCTTTAACATTCTGTAGTTACATAGAGCATCGCTACGTCACCATTGCGATTGCAAACGCTTCAGTCCATCGCAGTCACACACTGTACGTGCGAAAGAGATAGTCAACCCGCGGCTGCATCAATTGGTTGCGTGTATCCACGTGAAGCATCGCTCGCCTTGATTCACGGCCAAATACTTACGCATTTTAACTAATGAACTTTACATATCTCCTGCTGACAATATAAAGAAACTATTGATCCACAATTAACAATTGTTTACAATTGCCGGACTTAAACTTACACAATTTAAACAATTATTAACTGTATAAAACAGAAAATAAACACGCAAACACCCAAAAGACTAATTTGAAGCGCACTCCAGAACGGAATGACCATAGATGGTCGCCGCGACCGATCGCCCTTTCGGGCCGCGGTTGAATTCAACTGCGTGTCTCGTACCACGCAAATGGCGAAAGCGGAAGACAAGCGACAGCCACCATAGGTACAATTTGAGATAATTAAGCGATAGTCGCTAGTCTTAGAAGAATTATAATATTTATCAACTCGGCGAACAGACTTTGCTTTAGCAGGGCTGACAGAGATGGTGATACAAAATGGCGGTTTGACTGTTTATACAATAGGATTGACTGAATCTTTAGTTCGAATTACGTCAACAGAACACACCTATTACTGAGTATTAGTTAAAGTGTGTTTCAGAATTTGGCCGTGAGTCAGATCTGTGTATGGAATCTATCATGCTCATACAGCCATGACAACAACAATAGATTGTTAGCATTAGGCGAAGTAATACCTTCGTCTATTTTATCAATATTGCCTTTGATGCAATAATTTTTTTGTCGATCATTTGATTTACGTTTCGTTTTTGTTTCAAAAATGTGTGACTTGAGTCAAAGAATTATTTACGAAGCTTATATTCTGTATATGCCACTAATGGAAAAAATAGACGTTTCTAAGTTTCTCTAAGTCTTCTTTTGAACTTATGACAAAGAGGTACCTATTAATTGTACATATATTATATGACTTTTTTCTTTCATAGTGGTCTGACAAAATATACTGGTATACAAATTTTTGATTAAAAATACTTTCTTGTACAATTTAAATTATCAGGATGTATTATTAATAACTAAATAAATAAATATATACGGATTACGGACAAATCACACAGAAAGCCCCAAAGTAAGTTAAAGACATGTGGTATGGGATACAAACTCAATGGTACTATATTTTATAACAAATACATATATAGATAAACATCCAAGACCCAGGTCAATCTAAAAAATATAATTTTTCATCTTGATCTGACTTGTGATCGAATTCAGGACCTCCGGCCACTATGACCACTAGGCCATAGAGGTCGTCTGAACTGAAATAATCGTCAGAAATGAAATAACTGGGGTTATGTTTTAACTGTACTTGGCCTATCTCCTGTGTGCCATGTTTCATCCAGATTTATTTAGCAGTGCTTCACATAGATATCAATCCATACAAATTAATAATTTTTTTGGGGGTTCTATTTTAAAACTGCCATTGAATAATTTCCTAAATATTTCGTATACTTCGGTATTGTATCATAATACTTATTCATTTTAAACTTATTTTTTTTGTTTTGGTTTGTAAGAAAGAAATGGTAAGGATGAAATTTTGGAAAGTCTAAAACCACTACTTATGTGAGTATATGTATGAATTATATTAATATGAGGCCATATATATGAAAGCGCGTTAAAAAATGCAGTTTACAATTTATTGTAGTACATTTATAGTGCGCTGGTTGGTCTTATAGTAAAAGTTTATTCATGTACATTGAACTCGTTTTGGCTTGGTGCATCGTTTTCAAAAATGTATATAGATATATATTATATATATTTTTACCGTTTTCAAAAGATATATACTAGATGGACTCCGGCCTTCTGTGCACTACATATAGCTATTTTTAATATTATTTGATGGTATTTATTATCATGATTATGTAAACGACGTGTGTATATAAATATAGTGAGAGAATCAAAAGGGGATAACAATAATTCAAAGATACAAAGTGAAGTATAAATCTATGTAATAATAGGTCAATTATACTGAATTCATTAAAATTCATATATTTTAATGTAAATTAGTTAAAACTGATGCGACTATTAGTTTTATTTTAATAATTACGTATTTTAATTATGAAACAATGCAAATACGAGTATGCGGTGTTAAGCCTAGGGCAGGATTACGCGGTATGCTAATTCACTGGTCGCTTGTGCTGCTGAATCGACAAACAAACTGACGTACCAACCGCTAATCTAGTCAGTTTTTGGAGATTCCATAAAAATTAATAGCGAAATACAAAGATCCTGACTGACTGAAAGATACAAATGACCTCTCAGCTGAATGGATTTTCTGAGGGTAAACTTTCTTCGCTCATCTGACTGAGCCGTTAAGCAGAAGACCCACGCAATGGTTTAGATCTCTCTGCTAAAAACTCAACAAGAGACGGAGATAGTTAATCCGTCGCTGGTCCTCTGTCTCTGTCATACTTAGGGTATCTGACAGAGAGGAACTGAAACAACCGTGAATCTACATAATTATAAACTAGTTTTCAGAAGAATAACTTGGAGGTATACTTACGTTGCGTTAAGCTCAGACGGATGAGCGGCCGTGGGCGCTCAGTGTCGTGCGCCGGCCGCCGACTGTCGCTGCTGCTGCGGACCGTCAACGTCGGTGGCATACTGTCGTTCATCTGTAATAGCCCTATAACGGAGTATACGCCCAAATTATTCTTCTAATGTAAACCAGTTCTGAACTTGCTCCAGAAATTTGGCTGGTGGTTTGTGTTTATCCAAGCAAGCACTGTGATAAAAAAGCAGGTCGCGTGTTTCCATTGCCGGGCCTTATAAAGAATGTGGAATATATTGGCGTGTTCTTTGGATTTGTTCATTCTTGTGGAATGTTTTGGTGCGTATTACCAAGTTTGATACTAAGTTTGTTCATTTTGTACATATTTGAAGTTATTTTTAATAAACTTTTTTTAAAACTAAGTATTTGAATATTTTTTATCCCTAGTCTTCTCCACTCAGGCTGACTGAGTGATTGAAGGTACCAACTTTTACTTAGATACCACCTAGAATTTTTAGATAATAAAAACTTGTTACGTAAAAACTGTAGTTCGAGAAAATGTCTTCTTCTCCAGGCGCTTTTTAAGACTACAGACTGCCTTTTAGACTCTTGAAAAGCCCTTTAAAGCCGCTGTACACGGGTAGATTTTGAACGAGTTCAGTTACACTGCTTTGCGGAGCTGTGCACGCTAAGAATAGTAACAATGAAACCAGCAATGTGACGCTACTCACCCAAAATTACTCTACCTGTCTACAGCAGGCTTTATACATCAGGTACACTAGTACACCAGATTAGCCTATTACAGCCTATTTACATTGGAAATTGGTCTGAGATAGGAAATTAATTCGGTCACCAGTGTCGAAAATTTTAATTTGACAATAACAATTATCATCATGCTATGGTTGATTTAAAAAAAAATAACTTACTGAGCAGTGCTTTCCGTGCTTCGAAAGGCACGTATAAGCCGTTGTCAATGTCAGTCATTAAACTATATCAATGCGGTTAGGCAGCCTGAAAAATCTGACACCAGTGTTGGCCACTTGCACACACGAATAACAACAACAAACAGAAAAGTAATTAATTATCCCAAAAATAGATAATACTGTACCTATAGAATTATTACATGAAAAAAACTTAAAAAAAAGAACCGTAATTAACGAACCCAAAAAACGGCAATCGCAAAATCAAACTAACAATCATTAGCAGATAAAGGTAATTCTAATTCATTATCACGAATAAACGGTATCGAAGATAATTTATCAACGCTATCTTATCACAAGATGAAATTATGGTAAATATCAAGTATAATGCAATGTGTGTTTGGCCGTGCAAGTGTTGTGGTACCGATTGCATTGTTAATTTGCAAACAACCTTATCGGGAAGTTAGCTGTTAAGAACGGTAAGTCTCAATTTTTATGCCAAGTGATTATTAGGTATTATCGTTCAAGTGCTTCGATAGTTTATCATCTAAGTTTAGCCTTGAAGAGGTGAAATTTGTATTTCGAAAGTGATAGATTGGATTTTTGTGAGTGACTCACAACATTGGTGGTTTTCTTGTAGAACCCCTTTAGCACCAGAGCTATCTATAAGTTGCTAGGTAAGATTTTTATGATGCTAAGTTTGCCTTCGGGCATGTAGAAACGATGGAAAGCGAATATGAGTGGGTCAAGGTAGCCTTGACGAACGTACCGCGACCAGATTGTAAGGAAAGATGAGAAGTACCCGAAACCGGCGGGCATGCATGAAGAGAGTGATGAGTGTAGATGATGAGTGTCTGTCAGGATCGTAGCAAGTGGAGGTCCATAGCATACTCTCTGCCTACCCCTGTGGGAAACAGGCGTGATATTGTGTAACGTTTATTCGGTTTCTACTTCGGAGAATAATTTCAGCGTAGCCAAACATACGAGTATGATGAGCTCTGATCTCAACATACAATAATTTTTACCTTACCTATGTCGTCCCACTGCTGACCATAGGTCTCTCCCATTTAATTTAAAGTATCTCTATTCCTTGCTTTCGCTGACCAATCACGTTGAAAAGCGTCTCATCTCTTTCTCGGTCTTTCCTTACGACGTCAACTATCGAAATATCCTCGGGTATCCACGGCATACAATTACTTACTTCTTATTAATAACCTGTACCTATTGGCAGAGAGAAGACAGCGTCTCCGCTAAACTCAACCGACAAGAGGAAGCTCCTAAATTAAAAAAGATATTGTGTCTCATGGATGTGCAAAGTTATCCCCTTATTTCCCATCTAATATATCCAGGGCAATCTGTTTCTATCCTCATGAAACTCATAAAGCTGTGCAGATGTCCAATCCACTTCAAACTGAAACTGATTAGTTGTCAAAAATAGTTCACATGAGGAACATAGGTAATCTTTAATTTGAGTAAATATTGCTCGAAATTTTCTTAGAAAAACAAACCAATCCCTCGGTAATTATGAATCTACTTAGTACGACTTCGTGCGAGTACCTAAGCACTTCCTGTTCTTATAAAGCTGTAACCCCTAAACTGCCCATCAGACAGTAGATAGTTATAAATTACCTACTATTTATCTTCTTATCTTATGGTATTTCCGGTTGTAATCTTAGCTGTGCTGCTACGGCGCCAGTTTCACTTTGTACCAAAATAGACTTAAGAAACCTTTAGAATTATTTACTTAAATAGGTACTTAAGTAATTTGTTATCTCTATCTAGATTTATATCAATTTAGAAAGAAGCTATCATTCAATCGATTTCCTTACGATAGTTATTGTATCGTAGTAAGTAGCTAAGTAGGTAAGTAATGATTTTTATCATAAAATAAATACAAAAATACCTACCATTATGCAATAACAAAATTACTACTTTCAGCTAGATTCCCGCGTAATGAAATCAGATTAAAATGGCGAAGTATCTGAAGTCACTGTTCACCCCGAACGAGAAGAAAAAGCGCACGATAGTCTATGAAGGGGAGCTAGAAGATGGCGATCCGCCTATGGATAGTCGGCGGAAGCTCTCCATCTCTCGCTCTGGGAGGCTAAAGCAGGCGAACAAGAAGAGGCATTCCTTGACTATGGAACTTTATGGAGAGGTGAGCTAACCCAACTAGCAAAATAGTCCTATAAAATGAAGCCTAAATAACGTCTGGTCATGTAGAGGTCATAAAGTTGTAATTCAAATTTTTATAAATCGTGTTACAATGTCTTATACGAACGATTAGTCATATAATATTGTAATTGTTTAATTTAGTCCCGTAAACGTTTTCACGACCTATTTATATGACAATCTTATAAAGATCTTCTTTACGACCACTTTACGGCTTCTTGATGTAGTGTAAAAGTAATTTATATGACCATTATAAGCTGGTTATAATGACGACCATAACACAACTTTTTATCAGCAATAAGATTTCTACATGACAATCATATAAAGTTCATATATTTAACTCCTATAAAACGTACAGCTATAAACACGTTTTTTATAGGATTTTTTGATTATATTTACACAACTTTTATATAATCATTAAAAGGCCAATATTCAGATTTATATGCCTTAAATACTTATGAGTTTGAAATGCTTATATATGTTACTGTTATAAACGTTTTGATTGTATGATGATTTCACGTGATACTCTTTTACGAACTAAACTCGTATATCTCCGGTTGTTGTGACTTTAATTATACATGCTTTTTGTTCAATAACTTTATATTTCTCAGTTTCTATCAATCTCGGCTTTAATCATCAAAGCAGCTGTGATGGATTTAAAACAGTGGAAGAAATTTAAATTAAGCGGTAATTTCAGACGCAAAGTAAGAAAAGCCTACTTAGAACTCAACAAAAGTTTTAGACAAGGTAGTGTCCAAGAATCGAAAGATGGTTCCGTAGTAAGAAATAGTTATTCTGAAATAAAATGCTCTTGTAAGTACTATTTTTATGGTTTGTACTTATACCAATTGAACTCATTAAAAAATACATTTACATATAATAACTAACACCTGTCAATTAATGTTTTTTTTTTCTGTTTACATTTAGCAAGTTCGAGAAGTAATATACATATAATTGAGGGTAAAATTGATGAACATTTGTTTGAAAGGCAAAACAATGATGATAATGATAATTCGATCGAAAGCGAAGACGATGAAAACAGTGATGAAAATGAGAATTTTACAACAAGAAAATACGAGTTTTCTGGCAAATTAAGGAAATGGGCTCTAGAATTTAATATTTCAGATTTAATTAATTCTGAATCAACATTATACACCATTAGAGATGTAAAATGTAAACTAGTAACGACTTCTTACAAATCATACATATATTTTGTACCTCTTATACATACTTTGTAAAGAATTAAATAAAACAGAACTTTAAATAAATTTGTTTTATTAAAACATTTTTTATAATTAAAAACTAAAGTGAGATATCGACATACTATCTGTATATATAAACACGGGTTTACTCACGTATTTAGTTAGCTAAACATGTTTCGATCTCGTCCGGAGATCTTCTCGTAGAAGATCTCCGGACGAGATCGAAACATGTTGGTGAGTAAACCCGTGTTTATATATATAGATAGTAAAACAAACATTCTCCAAAGAGTCATACATAAAATGTTTTCAATATCATATCAATCAACTCGGAGGAGGTACTACCAAAAAGTCACATACCTGGTCCCAAAAATGTCAATTCCATGAATTATTTATTGTATCTAAAACGTTGGCGGTTATAGAAAACCATATTCCAAAAACTGAGTAGTTAATGTAGATCTAGTCTACTTATTTATCTACTTTTTAGTTTTACCGTTTTTGGCACGTTATTCACATACTCTAGTATGAAACTGAATAATTGTAAATTGTTCTTAAGACGTGACAGCAGCGAAACTAGCGCCACCCGTCATTTTATTCTTTAACTCCTAAATCAGATCAAATTAAAAAAATCTAAGACAGCCATTTACTAGTAAACAACCAAAGGAAAAATAATGAAAAGTAATACCAAAAATACAACAAGTTATTTACTAGAGTTAAAGAATAAAATTACGGGTGGCGCTAGTTTCGCTGCTGTCAGCGTCATAAACTAGGTATTGAAACAAATAATTATATTAAATATCACACACTTTTAAAAGTGATAAAATACTTTAAAATTAAATTATTGTTACAAAAAAATTAAATTGTAATTATTTTCTTTTGTTTTACTTTTCATTAATTTTATCACAAATAGGTAATTTAAAACTTCTATGTATAAAAAGGATAATCATTTGGCATGACATAACTGATAAAATTCTTATTCAAACAGCTATAACAAAAAAAAACTATAATTTGCACTATCTACCTTATATCTTCGATACAGTGGTCACTTAAGCTTCTATAAAAAGGAACTATAATTTGAAACTATCTATCATATATCACTGATACATTGCCAATTCAGACTTCTATAAAAAGGAACTACTTATATTATTTGTACTATCTATCTTACATCTCTGATACAGTGGTTATTCAGACTTCTACATATATGAAAAGGAACAATCATTAGTAAATATCTATCTTGTGTTGATTATTTTGAAGTTCATAAGCTACTTTCGATAAATTATCGATTTTCTGTGAAAGAATTTCGTTATGTGTGCGAGTCTCTACTAAAGTCTGTGGCAGTAGTATCGGTAACAAAATATACACTTTGTAAATTAACTCCTTCGGCTGGATTTTCTTGAACAGTGAGAGTAGATGGAGTTTGTTCTACATCGATTACAGCTGGAGTTTCTTGTAAAAAGTAGGTAGGTGAGAATAGTTCTTGTGCACTCAAGGCCGGTGAATTTTGTGTAGGAGCAATAGATACTTTATTATCTGTTGCAACATCTTGAACACATTTTTCTTGGTCCTACAATCAACAATAAAGTATTAACAATCGATTTTATTGATTTAATAATATATATATATATATAGATCGAAGAGCGATGGCCTGTTGGATGTAGCGAACTACAACCCTGGGTGTGGTTCCTACTTGGGTAACTCAAGTATAGTCTAATAATATCTTAATTTTATTGCATTAGACGGCAGTCATTAAGCTATGTCAGATGATTTTTCGCGAAATAAAAATTTGGGACAAGTGCCCGTCGCGTTTTTTAGTTAAAAATTTGTCTATATCGGCAATTATCACCATATTGTGATTTCAATAAAATGTTTATCCAACGGGTTTTTCCTCTTTACGGTACCCTGAAAATGGTGGATAACCAAAGAAATTAAATTGTGGTATATGACTTTTAGTAATTCAATGTCATATAATAGGTATCATCACTACCTAAAATCGTATAATTGCAAAAGTACTAGAAATCTTAAATAAAATGGAATAAATTAATATTATTTTGTAATAATTCGACGGGGGCATGAAAAATTTGTGAAAAATTGTACATACAATCGTCGAGAAATTTAATTTCCCCTAGAAAAGTAGATACTTATACCTACTAACACCAACTACCTATATTATATTCAATAACATTCAGTAATAAATATGGCAGACTTACCTGATGGTGACAATTATAAACAGATCTTGTTTTTGGTTGTTCTCTGATTCTCACTTCTATTAAACGGCGCTATCATAACAAGCATCCACGTAAAGGCTTTGCTAATGACTACTTTATAATGTTTATTAAATTATACGACACCTATTGGATCACTAAATGACAAATATTAATCGCTTTCACGACGGCTATACGAATTTTCATCGTATTTCTGATAACAATATGACTGTTACGTTCCTAGTTGCCACTTATACAACCTTGACACGATCACTTTATGAATTAAAGTTTTATATTTTGCGCCTATCTCACGTTATATATACGTAAATACGACAGCTATATAACCAAAACGGCTCGACCATAAGTTGTAACGAAAACGTTGTCCCAAAAATTATACGACCGAATTTTGTTACTTGGGAATTTTCTGCATGTCTTTATTACATAGGGCCCAGGGATTGCATCGAATCCCAAAGGCTTTACATATCTACTAACAGCGTACAAACATGCTGATCGATTGCAAAGCGTTTCTACGCTAGAATCGTAGGAAGTTGACATTCTTGTACATCCCCATATGATTTAGTTTAACTTTTATCTTATAGTATACCAGCTTATATTTTAGTATTAGTATACAAAAACTAAAATATCGGCCGATAGTTTAGAATAAAAGCGGAGGGAGACTCTGTATATGATATCTGGGTGCTGTCTGACACATAGTTGTGTCTGTGTTCCAGTATCCTGCAATACCTTCCTAGATCCTAATCGCATCGGTATATAATTAGGTTGCTGGCTTTCTTGGTATTTTTTAGTGCGGGGGTTCAAAATATTATTCGTAAGTAGGTATTTTGATGCTCATTCCTCAGAAAAAGTTGTTCCGCATCATAGACTGAGTCTGCCCATTAATAGTTTCAGTACAGTTTACATATGTTTGTTCCACCTTATATTTTGTAAGTACTTCAGTTTCAGTTAGCGCCAACGTGAATTTATAAGTAGTAAGTACGCACTTGAACTACTATAAACACAATATGTGAATGTAGATACTAGTTTAAAGTGTATGCAGTCTACATAGCATACGTCGTGTAATATATGAGCATAATTTAAGGCAGATCATCATCATTCTCTTCGCCATTTCCCTATTTAGGATCGGCTCTGTGTCTCAACTGTTTCCACTTCTTTCTGTCATTCACCATATTTGCACTAGCCCCTCGTTCCATAATATGTGTCCTTACACAATCTTTCCACGTCTTTCTCGGTCTTCCTAATACTTCTTATACCTCTGCAGTCCTCCACCTCCAAATGGACCATCCTCTTAGCCAGATCTTCGGTATCCCTCCTCTTCACGTGGGCATACCACGTGAGTTGATGGCTTTAATTTAAATTTAAGGCAGATATCTAACTTATTAAAGGAAAACTAATAATGTGCAATATCTTGTACCTAGCACGAACTTTATTATTGCAATAAACCTTTATGAACAGCCGTTATTATCAATCAAGGTGAAGAGCCCGTTACCAAATGAACTAAGTAGGGTAATTTAAAGCGTATTCAATTTTTTTTTATTTTCAAAAATTGGTGAACCGCCTGGCTCTATAAATTGTATTGGTGCTTCATTACAAATAGAGATGGGGACTAAGTAAAAAAATAATTTATTTTATTTAGTCCGTCAACTAGATTAAAGACCATATCTTTCGTATAGCAAAGTAGTAAAAAATCACAAAGATATAGCGCTTCGAAGTTTCGCTGCGAGGGTAATTTACGTACCTTTGGTTATAAATCGTAGATGATTGCGACACCACTCGAAATTTAAATACGCTGTATCTTCGTCATTATTTGCTAATTACTACTTTTTAATAATCTATATAAAGAGCAAAAAAAAATTTTTGTCGCATTCCTATTATAGCTAACCATTATTATTATTAAGTATACTTTATTATTACAGAGCTACCAGCCCGTAGAACGACCAAAGACAGTAGAATACCACGTCAACCACCCCGCCAGACCTGAAGTGGAAACCAACGTGACAAACAGAAGACGGAGCGTTGACACCAAAGTGGTGGAGAATGAAAAATCTAGAACATTAAGCCCCACAGAGGTCGATAGACGACCCAGCACTGACACTGGTATTCTGGAGACTGAAATAGACAATGCTTTTGAAGTTATAGACAAAACATAGCACTTACAATGTGGGTAGACCGTATTAAAGATAAAATAATTACTCACGTTACAGATACCCAACGCCATAGAAACTATTGGAGGGCCCGTAAGTAGACAAAACTAGAGTTGCGAGGTAGGCACACAGAGATGGCAGCACACACGATTAGCAAAAAATAAAACAAAGGAAGTGTTGAATATGCTTCAGAAATATTTATTGCATTTCATATAAGTCATATTTAATTAATTAGAGTACTACTTTATTTCAATAATAGGAATAAAAGATTTAATGTTTTAATTATTACAAAGCGCCATCTAGTGACAAGGAAGAGAAATAATTACGTTTATATGGCGATGGGTAGGCATCGTATTTAATTTTAAGATGTCAAATAACCGGGGCTTCCAAGAACCGATGATATTGTTTGTATGTTTGTAATGTATTAAAAGTTACGTGGTTGTATTTAAGGTTACGCGGTCCTTCATATTTTGTACAATAGCTAAAGCACTAGCCTTTTATGTTTGTTTTTCGTGTGTGAGTGGCTAACTCTGGTGTCAGATTTTTCAAGCTGCCTAAAGGCATACCATAGCTTGACGATTATTATAAAATGATGACAGCCGGGACCAACTGTTTTACGTGCCTTCCGAAGTACGGAGGAGCTCGAGAAAATTTTATGCCACTTCTGGTCCCATCCAAGTGTGGACCACGCTTGGTGTAGCTTAACTTGCAAAAGGGCTAGTCATGCGTACATCCGTCGAGTCACTGAGCTCATAGCCCCTTATAATATGTTAAAATGACATTGATTCGGATCTTTAATTTTTAATTAAAAAAGCTAGATCTAATTAGAGATCAAGTGTAAAGAGTGGATGAAATGGCGTCCAAAAGAGGCTTGCATTATCATATTCCATAATATTTTTTCAAAACTAAAAACCGACTTCACCCCCAAAATACCCAATAGATTATGATAAATTTTATATTTTCTATGGGACCACCTCGGAAATATACCCTTTTACTCTACTAAATATATTTAATTAATTTGCACGTCTTTATTTGGGTCATAGGATGACACCATCCTACCAAATTTGACCTGATTTGGTCCAGTAGATTCGGAGCAAATTGGCTTTGACAGAAGGACGGACAGAAAGGCGCACGAGTGATCTTTCCGTTTCGTTTTTTCATTTTTTGTAGGGAACTCTAAAATAGATTGCGATAACTCCTTCTTTTTTGGTCGGTTAAAAAACAACAATCAAGGCGTTACTTAAATGAAATATCAAGTGTTCAATGTATTCTGTACATTAATTATCTTTAAAAATAAATAAATTTTAACATTATCGTATAAATATACTATAATTAACTCACTTAAAGTTCATTATAATTGTTCCCATTTCATTTTTATCAATGTTCGGTACAATAATATGATTATCTGTATAAGCTAAATGCAAAAGTAATCTATAGGTATATTGCAACGTAATAAAGTAATTTATCAATTTATTTATAAAGATAGACAATATACATGCACTACTTATCTTCGATTTAAAAAGTATACATAAATGTATATTTTTCTAGTCTGGTTGTCAGCCGATTTCCAAAAATTAAGTCTGTGTAAAAAATCTAAGCCAGTGAGGAAAGAAAAAGCAAGTATACTCTATACGTGAGTTACCTGTGTTTTGAAATTAATAATAAAAAGCAAGTACATATATACAATAAAATTAGTTAGTACCTAGTCTTGTGTTTGTATTGATTTTACCTTCAAATGATGGAATTAAGTTTTTTGTGTAAAATATAATTTTATTAATTTTAAGTTTGTTGATTTAAGTATTATAAGTGTGTGTTGATTTTGTTCAAATATACAGACTGATTATGTTATCATCTGTTGTTTGTTGTGATTTGGGTACTTTTGTTAAGTTTTATAGCTCTGTACATAAATTACGATAGTGACGATAGTGCAACAGAATGCAATATTTTAATAAATGGGGTGAAAGTTGAGCAAGTGAAAGAGTTTGTATACTTGGGATGTATGTTTACAAGGGATGGTAAGCACGAGGGTGATGTTGAAAAAAGAGTGAATGCGGGTAACCAAGTGAATGGAGCGTTGCATTCCTTTATGAGCAGTAGGAAGGTATCAGACAAGGCACGTCTCGCTGTTCATAAAGGAGTACTGATACCTACTTTAATGTACGGTAGTGAGAGTTGGGTATGGCAGAGAAAGCATGAAAGTAGAATAAATGCAGTTGAAATGCGAGCGCTGAGGAGTATGTGTGGTGTTACTTTGAAAGATCGAATACGGAATGATGCCATAAGGGAGCGGTGTGGAGTAAAAGAGGATGTTGTGACAAAAATAGAGAAAGGGATGTTAAGATGGTTTGGGCATATAGAAAGGATGGATGAAAAGAGATTGACGAAAAATATTTATATGACGAATGTGAAGGGAACAGTAGGAAAAGGTCGGCCTCGGCGAACTTTCTGCGACCAAATTGCAGACGTTCTAAAAAAAGGAGAGGTAAAAAGTACCCGTAACCGAAGGGCATGTATGAAGAGATTGATGAGTTTAGATGAAGCAAAAGAGGTTTGTCAGGATCGTAGCAAGTGGAGGTCCATAGTCTCTGCCTACCCCTGCGGGAAACAGGCGTGATATTATGTATGTATGTATGTATGTACATAAATTTGACTCCAATGCTGGTCTGGGAGAAATAAAAAAAACTTAGAATGTACCAGCTGCTTCTCTTCCCACGCAGATCGAGGGAATGGGCAAAAATCATGTTAACAGGCGATGCGGCTAGCAACCCATCACTGTATTGATTGCTCTTCCATCTTCTCGCCCACCATGACGCTAAAAGTGGCTTTTGGGTCTTGCGGCCCTGGGCTCTGCATAGAACCGCAAGACCCAAAATGCTCTGTCTGCCCCATTAGGGATAAAGACGTGATAGTATGTATGTATAAATTTGATCGACTATCCTTGGCACAGAATTCATATAAGTTACAGGACAGAATTTTCCAGCGACCCCGCACCTTTCCCCCGTTTTCGGGTGCATTAACTTTGAATACTGAAACACACATTGACGTGTGCACGGATTTAGTTTCGTTTGTAGTAGTATTAGACATAAAAAAGGACGTGTGGCACTCGTGGTATCAGATCAATTAGGTGATCAGCCTACAATGTCCTAACCAAACTAGGTGATCGCTCGATTCCCGGCGGGGACAACAACACAAAGTCGTTGCCCCCGCCGGGAATCGAACCCGCGACCTCCGGGTATGAGCCGAACGCTCTAACCACTACACCACAGAGGCCGGTGCTATATCGTGCCTTCGCTCTCTCTCGCCCTAGCTAATGACGGTTCTGAGCGACAGAAAAGGATAGCAGCATGCGAAAGTGCTGTTACTTGCTGACAGGTTTAGCCCAACCCTAAATAATGGAACGGAAGTTCTTATAGCAATGTAACGATGCTTTGACTGATAGGTGCGGATAATTGGTCGTTCAATCTGTGATAAAGTCTCTCCTTGAAACGCGAAGTCGCCGCTGTCGTATTGTCATATCTCAGAATCAGATAATTGCTGTATGTACCGGTTGCACTGAATGAGGTTGTTGATAGGTGTTGTTAGTTAACCCATTAAATGCCGGAACACGAATCGTTTCACTATTAAAATTCGGCAGTGAACGTGTTAAAACTTATAAAATACATTTTCCATTACTTTTGTTTAATCTATTTACGTAAGTATGTCAACATTTTTGTGCATTAATGATGTATTTATATAGTAAACTAAGTATTTCACACAAATCTTTGCCAAAAAGGTATAACTTAGCATTTAATTTTCAAGTACTAAAAACTATTTCTATTTGTGTTTTAGTGCACTTAAATGCTGTAGTTTACGAAAATATTTTGACAATCATTTTTCACAACTAAAAGCAGACTAACGCCGTACTACACAACCTAATTTGATAAAATTCGCCCTTTCAAACAAAAAAATAATAATTCCTAATTAGCAGCCCACGCGTCTTCGAGCAATCGGAATATACATTGAAAAAGATTCTGGCGAATGATATATTTAGTAGATATCCTTTTTTGAACTCAGTTAAATAATAGAAAGATAGATTTTTTTAATCAAACGTATATTAAAATGATATTTACACAGCCAGCCGAGGAACATCACACCTTCTTCCTCTTCTTCGGCTTCAGCATAGGAAGCGGCCCGCCGATCTTGAACACCGTGCTGGAAAATACAACTTTTTCAAAAAGAGTCAAGCAAATCTTGATTCTTGTTATTCATGGATACATGAATTTTTCGGCGTCCAGTGCTGCCCCATCCTACTAATATTATAAATGCGAAAGTTTGTAAGTGTGGATGTTTGTTACTCTTTCACGTAAAAACTACTGAATGGATTTTAATGAAACTTTACAATATAGCTTATACTTCAGAATAACACATAGGCTACAATTTATAAAGATATTGTGTCATAATCCTGCGCAGATGAAGTCGCAAGCACTAGCTTGTAGCAAATTAAAAAGTATCAGTTCGTCGTCCTAAGTACTGATTATAAATCCAGGGAAGGAAAATATTTGATTTTGCTGCCCAATAAATTGAGCCGCCATAGGCTGTCTCTAGTTTACTCAGCCTATTAGTAAATCGCCACTGTTTGAACCGCTGAATCGATTTCCATCAAACATAGTTAAGAATCTTCATGTCATTGACCAAATCAGCTTTTAAACAACAAAAAAACTTATCAAAAACAGCCCTTTCGTTTAGGCGCTAAGATGGCACAGACATACAGACGCTTCAAAATTTTAACATCCCATTTTTTGTCAGGGGTTAAAAATAATGTGAGAAGAAATGATAAGTCTTGAAAAGGAGAAAGAAACTATAAGTAATTATTTTTTTTAATAAAAAATATACTTACTGACAAGTAGTGCATATTGGACTGAATTTGCAGAATACTGAAAAAAAGAAAACAATTTTATTAATTTCAAAATATAAAAGTGGGTATGCTTACATGATATTAGATTTTATAATACCAATTAGTCAAAACTGTCAAAATTTTTGGCTACTATCATTAAACTATTATTTTTTCAGTAACCTATCCCACTGCTGGGCAAAGGTCTAATAGTAGGGTAAAAATCTGATGGGTCATCGACATCAGTACTCGTTAGTTCACTGGTCGAACGTGCATGAGAATTGCATAGGACAGTGGTTAATGACATTCATTATGAGAGGCTTGGTTAGGAAAGAGAAAGTTGCGAGGAGAAAAAAATCCTGGCTACGAAACATCTGAGTTATTCCAACAAGCTAAGAACAAATAGGACTATACTTAGAGAACGGAATCTCCTAAGTTCCTGAGCAATATGTGACCCCGTTCCCCGTTCCCGCACCTCTCTCCCGTTCTTGCCTTCTAGAGGCGGCATTGCGCCTCCGCACGGACCATAGAAGACTCCGTTCTCAATGTAATTGTTGCGGAGCGGGCCTGTAAACTAAAGCTACCGGGGATCCCTACTGCGGCGCTTGATAGAAACGATGGTTAACTTCTATGGACTGTATTTTTTGTTGCCCGACATTACAATACGCACGCGCAGCTGACCGCTCGGAGCGCAGATGAAGTGTGTGGCTAGTCTCGATTGTGTGTGACAAGTCTCGATTGTGTGTGACAAGTCTCGATTGTGTGTGACAAGTCGCGATTGTGTGTGACAAGTCTCGATTGTGTTGTGTGTGACAAGTCGCGATTGTGTGTGACAAGTCTCGATTGTGTTGTGTGTGACAAGTCGCGATTGTGTGTGACAAGTCTCGATTGTGTTGTGTGTGACAAGTCGCGATTGTGTGTGACAAGTCTCGATTGTGTTGTGTGTGACAAGTCGCGATTGTGTGTGACAAGTCTCGATTGTGTTGTGTGTGACAAGTCGCGATTGTGTGTGACAAGTCTCGATTGTGTTGTGTGTGACAAGTCGCGATTGTGTGTGACAAGTCTCGATTGTGTGTGACAGCCGCGAACTGTCATGCAACGATGTGAAGTGCGCCGCTCTGACGTTCGTGCGAGCGGCGCAGTCTGGTTGTCGCTGGTAGGTCGATGTCGCCAGCAACAGTAATACTTTTATTAATTCTTTGACTACACCAAGCTGATTGCCGACCTTCACTAGTTGGAGACGCACCTCGATAAGAAGAGAGAGCCTATTCCTAGCCGAGGGGTTAAGGCTGCGAATGCTGATGTTCAGTACTCACCGCTGAGGCAGACGGAGCAGACGTACCCGATGGTGAGCAGCTCGCGGTGGCAGAAGCAGGCGGCGCGGTAGTCCACGCGGCCGCGGCCCGGCAGCACCAGCTGGCGGCGCTCGCGGGCCTCGGGCAGGAACACCCACTGCACACCGATGTTTTTTTCATCACACAGATTGAGCGAGCCCCAAAGCAATAGTACATTACGATATGGGTGCGTTACGGTGCTTACAACACACGATACGGAAATTCAGCTTGAGCCGAAGGCGGGCGTTATAGAGCTGAGTGGGTTTAACCAATACACGCACGTATATCGTACGACGTTTTTCAACTCATTTGCGAAAAAAAAAACCTAATAAACTGATTGTTTGATTTGAAATAAATTCAATAATTAAACTGTGATGCACACTGTTGCTTTCTCGCCGTTTTACTTTTTTTTAACACTCTTGCTCGTAAAGTGGATCTAATTTCACCATTTTTAGTCATCGTCCAAAACCCAGAAAAATTTGAAAAAGATCGTGTCCAAATATTTTGCCCAGCAGTGGAAGATAGACGGCTCATAATAATTTTTCACAGCTAAAAACCGACTTCATTCAAAAAATACACAACCGACTTTTTAACCGAGGACCACCTTGAAAGTATAACCTTACAAAAAAAAAAGAATTTTTCATATCGTTCCAGGCGTCTTCGAATAATTGGTGCATATGCATAAAAAAAAATGGTCGCGACCGTGGACAGTCAAGTTCCACCTACGTCATCAGCTGTCACGGGAAGAGAATACCTTATTTTATTATACCATGGTCGCGACGAATTGATAACCTCCTCCTTTTTTGGGAGTCGGTTAAAAAGAATCGTCACCACGGGGGGCAAAATTGACATGGAAGTAAAGGGGAAGTTGGAACAGCCACTTTTGTTCCTGTCTTCATCATTAGGGCAAAGATAATATAATTACTAACGTAACAGATACCCAACGCCATAGAAACTTTTGGACCGGCCTTAAGTAGGCAAATTGAGTAGGCGTTTCTAGTTCCAGCAACTCGCAGAGATGGCAGCACACAGGACTAGCCAAAGCCGCGAAAGCATATAGTAAGTGTTTAAGAGTTCGTCACTAGATGGCGTTAGCGAGAAAACAAATGTTTAGGCATAAGATCCTGATGCCGCGTTTACACATTCGCGCGAATCGCGAGGCGAATGACGAGGCGAATAACGAACTAGCATGTGTAAACAGTCAGTTCGTTATTCGCCTCGTGATTCGCCTCGCGATTCGCGAGTTCGCGTTGAGGGCGGTTTTTCGGACGCGAATCAAAGGACACGAATAGCGAACACGAACTGGCTGTTTACACTTTCGCCTGCCGGCAGTTGGCAGCTAGCGCCCGACCCAACAGGACGTATATGTACCCGTTGTATGACTTGTATGGAAACATACGAATTGAAAGGTCTAAGTTAACATTTTTTGTAGGCAAATGTGTGTAGACCTAATTATATGTTAAAATAGGCAATCAGACATCAAATAAGATGATATCTCTATATTTAATAAGTACTTATAGCATCAGTGATTTTAATCTTTGTTATTTTCTCTTTTAGATATATTCATTGTTTTATACATTAAATGACCTTTTGATACATTTCTACATATAATTAGAGGACTCTCACTAAATTTGTATCCTACTAATATTATAAATGCGAAAGTGTGTTTGTATATTTGTTTGTTATCTCTTCACGCTTAAACTACTGAACCGATATTGAACAAATTTGGTATAGATATAATTTGAGACTCGGGGAAGGACATAGTGTACTCTTTATCACGAAATTCCCACGGGGAGCGAAGCCCGCGGGTACAGCTAGTCTGCGTTTTATAATAACACGGATAAAGTCCACTAGTCTATACAGTATACACTACGAATAATAATTCTCATTATATAATAAGAGAATTATTATTCGTAGAGTATACATATAAAACCGGCCAAGTGCGAATCGAATTTGCGCACTAAGGGTTCCGTACCATTATCTATAAAAAATCGCGTTGTTGGGAGCCCCAAATAAGCTAAAAGCTTTAATATTTATTTTATTTTGTTTTTAGTATTTGTTGTTATAGCGGCAACAGAAATACATAATTTGTGAAAATTTCAACTGTCTAGCTATCGCGGTTCTTGAGATACAGCCTGATGACAGACAGATGGACAGACAGCGAAGTCTTCGTAAAAGAGTCCCTTTTTTACCCTTTGGATACGGAACCCTAATAATGACATCTTAGCAAAAGTTATTCAGACTGATGAGCATTTTCCGAAGTCATAAAGTCTACGCGAACGAAGTCGCGGGCTTCGGCTGGTTTTAAATAAACATCCCAATCTACCCACCATATACAGGTATATACCTAAGCGTAGGTAAATACCCGGGTAGAAGACATAATTGTAAATGTAGCGTGCATGCCGCCATTATGTCCACGTCCTTCATATTCGTGTGCGAATCTCATAATGAATCAACACACGAATGTGTAAACAGCAGTTCGCGTCGGCATTCGTACACGAATAGTTCGTGGAATGTTTCGTCGAATGTGAGGCGAATAGCGAACACGCATGTGTAAATCCGGTATGAGTATCTATGATAAATATGATAATACACTTTTGGCCATTGTTAATGCTGTCCTACGTACGTAACCCGTAATCGCGCCATACCTACAAGGGGTAGGTAGGTAGCCGCGCGCGCGGCACGAGGGGTGTTAAAATTAACAGATTCGGATGCAGGACAGCGACGCGTCGATCATTTAAGTTATAAAATATCAAATTTAAAAACGTGTTTGAAGTAAGTGCCATTTATGAAACGCAGAGTTACAATAACGAATGTTTTTTCCATACAAAAAACCGTGCGTTTAGTGACTTCGCATTTCAAAAAATGACACCACTTACCATTCATACATAACTTCAGAAATATCTAGGTAGGTAAGTAAGCATAAACGAAATATAACAATGTATGTTTAATCATAATTGACCGAGCGAGCGAAGCGAGCGAAGCGTCTCAGTTTCGAGATTAGCCAAAAATTCTTTTGTCCGTCTGTCTGTTCTCGCCTACAGGTCGCATTTCTTAACCGATTCTCATGAAATTTTGTAAACAGGTTCAGCAACTAAATAGAATTTTTTAGTCGAGCCAGTTTTTCGAAATTTTTCAAAATGGCGGAAAGATGGGGGTTTAAAATTTTAAAACTGTCATACATCCGCCATTTCTAAATATTTTCAAAAATGTCATTAGACTTTTTTGTTGCCATTATAAAAACGCAATTTTTTTATTTGAACAACTTTTTTATACATTATACTTAAACGGGTTTAGGGTGACTCGCGAAGTCTAGCTGACTGAGCCGTGACGGATATACAATACAAATCTTCTTACAAAATATTCTGAAACTATTTATGGGTGAATTCAGTCCGGGTTACTGAACAACTTTCTTAAAAATGCATGTCTCCCGTGGGAATCAAACCCGCGACTTCCGAGTTACAAGCTTGACCACTATTTTTAAGAAAAGAAGAAAATTTACAAATATTTCTTGCGTACATTCAATACCACATAGTTCACAAAAAACTATAAGTAAATGTCCAACAAAAATTTTAAATTCTTAGAACTCGCTATGATTTTTTTTCATAAGTTTACAAGATTGACTTGATTTTGTCTAGAATTACTATGACTTTTTGTTGTCTTGCGTGTTAACAGTTTTGTTTAATTTGTTAAGTCGGTTAATTGTGTTCAATTGTCGTGTATTGGATTGCTTGCTTGCTTTGCTTGGTAGTAGAAGATATAATCGCGAGGTCTAAGTTCGTGGCGAACTACTAGTATACTGTCATGCAGAGATATTCATGTTGAAACATGACATTTCTGATTCAAATTATTTTATCAGCTCCATGTGAGTGGCCAGTAAAGCTAATAATAACGCAATGAAGTTTTTGTGCTTGGCGGTACCTATTTTTAAAAAGTAGGCATTTTGCTACGATGTCTTTTACCGACAATGTCCATATACTATGAGGGAAATATAAGAAGTGGGCTTTCGCCGACTCAGGCTTTTTACTTAATAGGTATTAACCGATGGACTCTTTCTTTCATGCACTAATTAATGAATCGTACTACGTAAAAAATTGCAAAATTATATCAAGTACCTACCTACCTTCTTACAAAAAAAAGAACCTCTTGCAATGTGATAGGTATGTAGGTACTCATAAGAAATCTGAATACGTATAACAAATTTATTTACCAGGCGCTTTATCTTTTTTTTGTCGGGGAAAGTGAAAAAGAGTATGGAAATCTAATAGGTAGGTACTTAGTACTACTTATATATCGAGATCAGCTTCACTTGATTTGAATTATTTTTAGTCGATGCATGTAATCTTCAAAGAATTGTGTGCTTTGTGCAGCCAATGGAAATGTCGTTTTTACTTTTATATAATATCATCGTTATATAAATAAAAATAAAAATAAATAAAAATGGAGACCTTTGCTCGTCAGTGGGACAGTAGGTACCTAAGGTTAATTTAAAATATGATATATATACATACATATATATGTATACTAGTGATGTAGTATAGCCTGTGGTTCGATTTATTACGGGTAGGTACGTTACGTCCCTTTCACGTTGTAGCACACAATACAACTAAAATTATACCTATCTACTTTTTTTTAATTTATTCCCCATATTTCCGTATCATATTCAAAGTTCTTTGGAATTTGATAAAGTTCGATAGGTACGTAGTCACGTAGTCGTACGATGCCACTGACTTACTCAGGTGTGTGAATGTGTTCGCCGCCGGTCGTTCCGGGCGCGACCTCGCGGCACTACTTATATCCAAACTTCTGCTTTTGGTAGGTACACGGGTAGGTACTTCGATGTTTTTATGACATGCATGATAAGATACTAAGTACCTTAAGTTCGTACGGCGTGTGCCTTTTTCAATGATATCTTATCTTATCTTATACCTTTAAACGAGCAATTCTTGTATGTAAGTATATCTTATACCTTTATACGAGCAATTCTTGTATCTTATACCTTTAAACGAGCAATTCTTGTATGTATGTATGTATATATATATATATTTATTTATAAATTTCTGTGATCTCGAAAACGGCTCTAACGATTTCGCAGAAAATTTGTATATGGGGCTTTTCGGGGGTAAACAATCGATCTAGATTAGTTTTATGTTTGGGAAAACGCGTGTTTTCGAGTTTTCATGCGTTTTTCTTTCCACGCAGAATATGGTCGCTAATTTCGTCGCGCCGCGACCGCCCTTGATTTAGCTCAGTGGTTAAGGATAGCGAGAGCGCTAGAAAGAGTGTTACGGGTTCGAATCCCACTCGGTGACTTACTTTTGTTTTTTTTTTATGTTAAGTTTATATTTTTTATTTTATTTTGCATTGTTTTTAGACAAGTTTAAAAAAAAATAGTTAATGTTTGAGATGTAACCGAGCAAAGCTCGGTCGCCCAGGTACTGTATATATATATATTTATTTATAAATTTCTGTGATCTCGAAAACGGCTCTAACGATTTCGCTGAAAATTTGTATGTGGGGGTTTTCGGGGGTAAACAATCTATCTAGATTAGTTTTATGTTTGGGAAAACGCGTGTTTTCGAGTTTTCATGCGTTTTTCTTTCCACGCAGAATATGGTCGCTAATTTCGTCGGCCGCGACCGCCTTGATTTAGCTCAGTGGTTAAGGATAGCTACCGCTAGAAAAAGTGTTACGGGTTCGAATCCCACTCGGTGACTTACTTTTGTTTTTTTTATGTTTAAGTTTATATATTTTTTTTTATTTTGCATTGTTTTTAGACAAGTTTAAAAAAAATTGTTAATGTTTGAGATGTAACCGAGCAAAGCTCGGTCGCCCAGGTACCTACTTTGTTCTAGAAACAAAATGCAGCGCAAAATGATACGAATACGATTTTGTTTGTACACAGTGTACGTAGTATATTTTACTCTGAGGTACATTATTACAAGATATTATAATAGGTAGGTATCATTTGTATAATCTATTCTTACGGACGAGTTAGTACCTACGCTTTATAGTAAAGACGGTGCTGCCATCAATATAATCCCACATAAAACCTTAAAGCACACAAAGTGCCATCTAGTGACATAATTAAAAACCAAAAATTGTGCTTTTAGACAAATATTTCTGAATTTCGTGAAATAGACAAAGAAAGTGCTTTAAAAATATTTATTGCATCTCATAAAAATCATATTTAATAAGTTAGAGTATTACTTTGTTCAAATAATGGTAATGAAAGATTTTAATGTTTTCCGTGGTTTTAATCGATACCTACTGCGCCATCTAGTGAGGACGGAAGGGTAATAATTACGTTTATATGGCGATGGGTAGGCGTGATTAGGGTAACCCGGGGCTGCATGGAGACTTTAATTGATAAGTACAAGTACAAAAACTCAAAGACAAAAATCATTTATTTACCTCTGGATATTTGTATCACTTGATAATTGTCAATTTTTGTTTCGATTTCATAATAGGTAGTTGTTGACGTCAGATCATTTACTAGTACAATACATACCAGTAGGTACTGCAAGAGGCCTTCCAGCGACGGTATTTTGAGATACAGGCCCCCAGTGATGTCACAGCCCTGCTGCAGCAGACTCAGGTGTTTGTCCAACGAGCACACGTCGATCAGTACTTGCTGCTTCTGTAATAAACGTTTACTGTCTTAATATAAACTTGAAATTACTTGAAATTGTTGAAAAATTTACCACTCCCGTCAATTTGACTAAAATCTAAATTAAAAATGTAAACGACGAAACGCTACATCACCGGCCGTGCGTTTTGTCGCTCTCTCTCGCTCTGCCAAACGACAGTTCTGAGCGACAGAAAAGGATAGCAGCATGCGAAAGTGATTTGCCGTATTGACAGATGTAGCCTAACCATTAATGTTCGTTGAGGAAAGTTGTTCAGTATCCAGAAATGAATCAACCATTAAAATAGTTTCAGTATAAAGGAATTAATCAACCATTATAATAGTTACCAATAGTAAGTGACGCGGCGGGTTTCAGTCTATCTCTGTCACAAACTCTAAAGTGCGAAAGAGATAGCAGACTCCGTCGCGGGTCAAATGTCTTTGTTGCACGTAGCATTTATAACAAAGATAGACTGAATCCGAACCGTGCGCCTGCGTAACTTAGTGGACGCCCTCAGTATATTTTGTTAGATGACCTCCGTGGCGTAGCATTCACCATGTTAGTCCGCCACCCAGAGGTTCCGGGTTCGCTCCCCGGTTAGGGCAAGTTAGAAAATGGCCTTATTCAAATAGGGGTCTTGGATGTTTATCTATATATGTGTTTGTTATAAAATATAGCATCGTTGAGTTAGTATCCTATAACACAAGTCTCAAACTTACATTGGTGCTAGCTCTATCAGTGTAATTTGTCCCTATATATTTATTTATTTTGTTTGACCCCATAGAAGGCTACCTGTGCTGTGAAGAACACATTCATGTAGTTGATGTACTGGGCTGCAGTGTCTGAGCTGCCTGTCACTATTAAGATGCGGCTACTCATGTGGAGCCCCGGCGCTGCTTGCCGCCGCATCTGTCAACAATATATTATAATTTTTGTATGTAAATAAGATAACATTTCAATAACCGGCCAAGTGCGAGTCGTACTCGCTAACGAAGGGTACTATCTATATAACATATTATTTGTTGAATGGTAGCCCCACTTGAATATTTATTTAATTGTTATTAGTATTTTTCGTTATAGCAGCAACAGAAATACATCATCTGTGAAGATTTCAACTGTCTAGCTATCACGTTTTATGAGATTCAGCGTAGTGACAGACAGACGGATAGTCAGCCAGGCAGCGGAGTCTTAGTAATAGGCTCCCGTTTTACCCTTTGGGTGCGGAACCCTAAAAATGCAAACTATTTTTCACACTCTTCTTCTCATGGTAGACACCATGAGAAGAAGAGTGTGAAAAATAGTTTATCTACATAAAATTTCGGGGTCCAATGCTGGCGCCATTTGAAATAAATTATTTAAAAAGAAGCATAGATATTTAACTCATGCAGGCTCTTGATAACATTTCAAATAATAGACAAAACTTCAAATAATATCTCCATTTCCTTATAAATAATTTATTTTAGCCAGTCTATCTGCGACCACGAAGGATGTAGCTCCTATTCGAACGTTAGACAAAATAAATGTTTGTGCTAAGCCCCGTTTATAAAATAAATTAATAATACATAGATAGTGTTACTAAAATCACGCACTTTGGTACAATGCAATACTTACCCTAGCAATATAACATAATGCCATAGCAAGCGCTCCAGCAATGAGAGATTCTCCGGGCTTTTCATCCTGAGGCTGGCTTTTTATTAGGTTTACTAGTCTGAAATTAACAATGTATTATGATTGGGTAGTATCCACAGTCAAAAATAAATTATTTTGTACTGTCTATCCGCAATAATGTCACTTGTCAGTGATAACATCCATTTTCTAAGTGATTTTATATTTATTATTGCAGAAAAACCTGATAATACCAGCGCTATTTGATTCCAAGAAACTATATTCCATGCTAACAAACATAGACAATGTTTGTTTTGATGTTTAGAAAAAAGTTTCTGATTTGACTTGTTGGAAACTAGCTGACTGACATTATTAAATGTTTCTGCTAAAAGTTAAAAGAGATCAGAAATAACAAACACAAAATGTTTTTTTGAGTAAAAGCGACAGGACGCTGTAGCATTTGCCGTGGTTTAGCATTCCGTCGTTCTCTCTTTGCTCTACGAAATGACGGTATGAAGCGAAAGAAAAGGATAGCAGCATAGAAAGGACTGTTCCGTGCTGACAAGACAAGTGATCCAATCCTTTTAAATGACATGACAATTTGACCAAAAACTTTAAGGAAGGAAAGATCAAGACAAGGACAGGAAAAAAAGGGCAAGATAGATGTTGATGGATGAGGTAAAGGAAAAGGCAGTAGTTGTGTCATAAAGGGAAATCAAGCATTTGGCTAAAGATCAGAAGATTTGAAAAATACTCCACCAACAAGAACATAGTTAAGTATATTGATTGATGATGATATTATTAAGACTAATCATACTAATATTATAAAGATGTAAGTTTGTGTGTGTGTCTATGTCTGTTACTTCTTCACGCGCAAACGGCTGGACAAATGTTGACAGAATTTGGTATACAGGAAGCTGACAGTCTGGATTAACACATAAGCTACTTTAGGCGTGGCACAGGTAACACCACGAGGCGCAGCTAGTATGAAATAAATGCACTTTTAATATTTCTAACATGGTTACACCTACATATGTAGTTATAAGAAATACATACCTTGCTTTTATGGTCTTCTCAACTAGTGTAAACAATTCATACTGTCCATCTATTTGTCTCACATCCAGCGGTTTACCAGGTGAGGGGTATAAGTATTCACTGTAATAAAAAAAAAACAGGGAATTTTTGGAAAGATGATCCACTGCTAAGGGTTGAGCTACATATGGCAGCACAGAACAAATCTCTATTACTCTAGCTACTCGCTCTAGCAAATGATGGTTCTGTATGACAGAAAAAGATAGCATGTGCAATTGCTCTTCAGTGCTGATAGATGTAGCCCAACCCTTAATACCGGGAATTGCCTAAATGAGAGAAAAACTTAAGATTATGTATATGGACAGTCCAAAGATAAAATAAATCTAGAAACAACCCATGCTGTTATTATAATGAGTTAACGGGTTACTCACATATAGAGTCAGCTACTGGCCAACCCGTTTCAAATAATGTTTGTGTCTCACATTAGTTTTAATCCAAGAAACCTATGCTGTAAGCATTAACTTTTTTATGATCTTTTTGCTTCAGTTACTTTTTGTGTCTTATGCAAGACCTTGGTAAGATGAGAGGACATGGCACTATGCAATGTCAGTTATCATTACCTGGATGACCGAGCTTTGCTCGGTTATATCATATTCCGCGAGGAAAGAAAAACGCATGAAAACTCGAAAAAACGCGTTTTCCCAAACATGACTTATCTAGATTGATTGTTTACCCCCAAAAACAACCATATACCAATTTTCAGCGAAATCGTTAGAGCCGTTTTCGAGATTACAGAAATATATAAATAAATATACAAGAATTGCTCGTTTAAAGGTATAAGATATCAGTCAAATCAAGTTTAATAATAAAATTAAATTGAAAACTGACACATAGCTCCATAATTAACACTTACCTCTTATGAAAATGGCATCCTATTACAGCAAGTTGGTTGGAGGACTTCTGCATCAGGTGTGAGTTGGCGAACGCTATGACGGCATCCAGACAGCTCGTCAGAACTTTGGGGTCCTCTGTGATGTAGCGCTGATTGGGGTTCGTGTCCACTACTATAACTAGGAGGCTGCTGTCCGATGGCACTGGAATGATGAAGGGTGAACGAAAGCTCATAATTTGTGTGAATGCAAAGTCTTTTAATTTATAAGTGTATTTTAGATGCCTTAATATGTTGTTGTTTTAACAGTTTTATAGCAACAGCTACAGAATGGTTTGTAAAGTGTTAATTGCATGATATAAACATTAGGGGATGACAAACAGATGTGTAGGAAATATGCATGTAAAGACATTCACATAAATGTCCTAAAGAAAATAAGCTATTTCATTATAGGCTTTAGAAGCTGAATGAATGATGATGCTAATGTGACGAACTGAGACTTCTAATTTGTAATAAAAACAACCGAAATATAGGTAATGTTTGACTTACCTTCGTCGTCTGCCATTATTATTATTTATTATAAAATTTTGCTGCTGTAATTCACTTGTTATAATTAAAATGAAATATTTTATTTAATTATGTACATACGATCACAAGATTATCGCATTTTTAGAACAAACTTGTACTTATTCTTCACTTTTTTTGATTACTAATATATTGCACAAATATTGACATTGACATTGACAATGACAGTTGACACTATAGTTTTTTAAATTAATTCATGGCTCTGGATACTAGTCCTTTAGACTCTTCTTTAATTCTAAGTATTCTAACCCTAAATATACAATCAAAGGTTGGTATATGCCCTTTAATTGCTTCAACAAGGGAGCTTGTGGCGACAAATCTATACGAGTCCACTGGTTTTCATAGCCGATTGAGTGGCGGACGGCGCCTAAAGACCGCACTTCGCTGTCTGTCCGTCTGCCGTCTGTCCATCTGTCCGTTTGTCCGTCTTTCCGTCTGTCCGTCTGTCCGTCTGTCCGTCTGTCCGTCACCAGGCTGTATCCGATAGGGATAGCTAGACAGTTGAAATTTTCACAAATTATGTATTTCTGTTGCCCCTATAATAAACAAATACTTACTAAAAACAAATACTAAAAACAAAATAAAATATAAATATTTAAGTGGGGCTCCCATACAACAAACGCGATTTTTTATAGATAATGGTACGAAACCCTTAGTGCACGAATCCGATTCGCACTTGGCCAATTATTTATTTTACTGGTTGTAACTAAGTGCACTTAGACTAGTTACTGTATCATATTTTCAATCTATTTTTTAGGGTTCCTTAGTAAACAAGGAACCCTTATAGTTTCGCCATGTCTGTCTGTCTGTCTGTCCGTCCGCGCTCCTACTCAGATACTTTAAGTACTAGAAAGCTGTAATTTAGCATAGATATGTTTATTTATCATGGCGAAAAAGTAAATTTGTTTTTCTCGACAAATACATTGTGTGGGTATCTTTGAATAGGTTTTTCAAAAATATTGTGAGCTTGTAAAGACCATTTTTCGATTTAGCGATCCTAAACGGTTAGATATACAAATTCACAGCTATAGTACCTATATATAATGTAATTTGAAGGAAAACTATCAGAGCTAAGTAGGGTTTACAAATTAAAAAGTTATAGGCAATCAACTTCTAAAATGGAAAAAGAAAATTTCATAAAAATTCAATAGATAATTCGTTTTTAGACGTTATTAGTGGCATGAACTCAAAGTTGGCATTCGCAACTACGGAACCCTACACTGCGCGTGGCCCGACACGCACTTGGCCAATTATTTTATTTAATTCTTTGATAAATGTTGTCGTGTTGAAGCTTTTCTTTGATTTCGTAGTTTCAACGCTTTAGTATCTAATCCTGATATTTAGTTTGATAAGTGCTCTGGCCAAGTATGGCTCGAGTAGTACAGAGAGGGTCGTGCTCCTGCAGTGGAGACTTAAAAGACCTGATGATGATGTAGTACAAAAAAGAGATGAGTCTACTCACAAAGCTTTTACTTAATTCTGCTTGTTAACTACCTATCCCCCATATTAAATGGCATGTACTTACGTGGGAGATAGGTAGGTAACCATGCCTGTCACTCACGTACTTACTCGTACTCTACTTACAAAAAAAAGCACTGCCCGTCGTCGTAGAATTTATTAACTTAATTAATTGTTTAGAGAGTACAACTGGACACGTGTCACGGTGTCTCAGATACGTATTTGTCAAAAGCGAGTGCCGAGCATACCAGTAGCCGCGGTGGAGTAATTCATCATGTTTGGATGGCCGGTGCGTGCCATGCTTATTTATTTGTTTTAAGCTTTTTTTTATGGTAACCTTACACTTATTACAATACGGTTCATGGGCGATAATAGTGTTATAACATTTATTGTTATAACATTGTAAATCCTATCTTACTTACATAGCCTACATAGTACGTTTCAGTAGGTCTTTATCCTTTACGAACTGCTGTTTTAGAGAGATTAAGCAATTTTTTCTTGTATATTTACGTATCTTCCAGAGATTTGTCCGATCTCCTCGGGCGTGGCATTCCAAAGTCATGGCTTGAGAAGTGGGAGCCGGTCATGAAGCTAGTTCGATATAATTTTTCAAACCTAAAAACTGACTTCACCCCCAAAATAGCCAATACCGATTTAAAAAAAAAAATCTGTGGGACAACTTAAATGTCGGTATATGCCCTTTTCAACAAAAAAGATTTTCAAAATCGGTCTAGGCGTCTTTAAAAAATAGTTGAACTTGCATAAAAAAAAATGCGACGAATTGGTAAACTCCAACTTTTTTCAAATGTCGATTAAAAATTGAAAGATAGACAGACAGTCTTATATCTAGTAATATGCCATTATCCCATGGGAAAATGTCAATTTGATTTAGTCAGATAATGGTTTAAACCTAGTAACAAAGATAGTCTGCGTTTTATAATAAGATGGAGAGGATTTTGGGTCTTGCGGTTCTAAGCACACAGAGCCCAGGGCAACTTCTTATATCCAAAGGATTTTAGCGTGATATGGCTTTCACCAAGCTAGTTCACATAAGTGTGCTCGCTCTCTTATAGGCACCAGCCAAGTTACCAAGTTTAGATATGTAGCTGTAAGAATAGTAGGAAATTGGGTAGATGAATGACTGGGTCAAAAATAAATTATTCGGTAGGTACCTACAGTACAGTCAAAGATAATATAATTACGTACAGTTCATAAAATAAAACGTCACAAAATGATTTAAGTTTTATTAATGCAGAAAAAAGCGATCAAAAAAGTATGACGTTACGCTTTTGTATTTCATACAAAATTAAATCAATGTTTGTTTTGACGTAAAAAAGTGTCTGATTTGACTTGTCATCTAGCGAAATAAAGTTACCTACTGTACATAATAGTATAAAACATTTTATCGAAAGTTACACTATCGTTTTTATCGATAGTAAACACGCAAGTTTCAATTTCGCATTTCCAACATTAATTAGGAAGACAAGGCATTATCTAGAAAGGTCGCACGTGAAAATGTTACACGGCCAAAGCAGATTGTAGGCAGGTGTTCACAGGCCTAATGAAGAACGCACACCTGCCAGATTTTCTCGATAGTACTTTTTCTCGGGTGCAATTTCATAACGATTTTGTTCTGCAAGAGACATTGTGGCATCTGGTCGTTTGATGTCATGATTCGCCGCTAGATGGCGCTGCCGGTATGAAAATTGTTTCTGTAACTTTTTATTTCGACTCAATTATGTTTTGTTACATTGCAATTGGATACAATTATTGTATTTATTTTGATTTAAGCTTTCAACCAGAGAATTTCTTGTTGCCTTGTCTTTTATTGAAACTCCCATACTTAAATAAAGCGATAAAAACTTTATTTTTCGTAGGTAGTCAAAAGCTCACTAAAGGTAGCAAGGCAACGGTTCTGTCGAAGCAACGGGTAGACAAACTATTGTTATTCGAAATAATTAAATGTTGAATTTCAATATGACACTCGGAAAAACATAGCATAGGACACCTTCCCTAGGTGGTCAGACAACTTAAGCAAGTTTTCAGGAAAATGTTGGATGCCGACTGCTTTGGACTATCCATATCAATCCTTGGGATTAAATTACCCAGTAGACTTCATGAAACTTCATGAAAAGCTAGTATTTCTATGAAAACCTTTTTTCTTGGCACTCAAACTATAAAGGAAATACCTACTTCAATAGCATTGTAAACTTTTCCACAACGACCCACAGCTGCGCTTTCCATAAAAAGCAGCCAGCTTTTTCACAGACCACCAACGCATTCAAATGAGCCTACCATTAACTGTATAAACAATGTCAAACGACAGGTACGCCTTGTCACATTCATAATATTATTCAAGCCGGTATCAGGCCGCCTCATCGCCCGTACTGTTAACATATATTTTGACATATGACATAAGTTTGGCGCCCGTATCGTCTCGCGTCATCTGAGTATGATTGCAATGTAAAAATAGTGTAGATGTGAAGCGTGAACAAAAGATACAAAAATAGAAACCCAAGCGGCAACGTCTTTATCAGGTTAACAGCTCAAAACCTGCATGACTTACGATTATTATCTTCTTCAGCAGATAGGCTTCTATAAGTTTGTGAACTTCGAAAAAAAAGAAATTACATATTAAGTATCTAAGTACTTACTTTCGTAACCCAACGAGGTTTATAACGACAAAAACGTATTATGTATCTGTCGCAGTTGAATTGTATAATCCGTCGTTATTTAAAAACTCTAGCTGTTTGGCATTACACAGCTCGGTTTTGTAAAACCGCTGAAAATAGTTCAGCTCGATTGTCAATGAGTTACGTAATTACGTTTAACAAAACAGCTAGCGTTGAGATGGCATATGCGTTACCATTATTGAATAAAACTGTGTTACCCAAAAAAAATAATATACGAGGGGACAATAGTTGTTCTTTATTATTTTTATTTTACTCGTAGGGTGGAAATAAAACCTCAATTCAACTCTTTACCAAATAATTCAGTCTCTTACATCATAAAACACCGATGAAGAATGATAGTCAGCTCGATGCAATTGGATATTAAAATTTTGTAAACCCGGCAACTCAATGGCGTAGCGATTGCTTACGGCCAATTGATCCACGTGAATTTTCCATCTTGCCGGAAGGCGGGCGTCGAAATAACAATATGGGATTCAAGCTAAAGGTTCGATTTATTCTTTTCAATCTTTTGCACTTCGAAATCCGATGAAAGCAGCTTAATCCCGAAATGCAGCGAAGAATTTACTTTATGGGAGGCTATATTTGTTGTTATGACACTTATGACACTGACACTTCACAAGCCACAAGTGGCAGAAGTTCAAACTAATCGATCTCCAATCTTACGTTAGCTAGTTTGTCATACGTAACACATTGGACGATCTAGCTAAACGATTTTCAGCTGTATTACAAAACCGAGCTGTAATGTCAAACAGCTGGAGTTTTCGAATAACAGCGGATTATACAATCCAACTGCGATCTGCATCTATAATATAGGTACTATTTTAAACGACAGTACAGATATTTTATTATCTTTGGTACAGGACCTAATTATATTAAATAAATAAATATATAGGGACAAATTACACTGATTGAGCTAGCCCAAAAGTAAGTTCGAGACTTGTGTTATGGGATACTAACTCAACGATACTATATTTTATAACAAATAAATATATAGATAAACATCCAAGACCCAGGACAATTTGAAAACGGCCATTTTCCAACTTGCCCTGACCGGGGATCGAACCCGGAACCTCTGGGTGGCGGACTAGAATGGTGATCACTACGCCACGGAGGTCGTCACAAAAATATTATCTTTAGCACAGACCTAATTTGCTTTAAATGCGCTTTATGTAAATAATATTTTTATGCCACAAATGATTGCCTGCTATAACAATATAAAAAACACTATAAAAGACATCAACGAGCGTACTCAAAAATTACGTCATGCATAAGACTTTGACTGCTGAAAAACACACTGTGAGTAACGTATTTTGCGAGAAAAGGAGATAATATAATATGAATAGATATTTTAAAAATGTTCCTTAAGGATCAACCATTATAGAGGGAAGAATTGCGCGCACTCGTCCATACAAAAAGAGAAAATGTTTCCTACTCCTAAATTGTATCTGATCTCAATGATTTTTTAGTATATTATTTACACAATAACAGACTAGGTTTTCACCATCTGCTTTTTTTGTATGCATGAAGCGCGTCCCTCTTAACTTTTCTTTACTCGAGTAACGAATATTTAGGAAGAAGATATAACGATAAAGAAACTGCAAGTACAACATTAGGTTCCTATCTATATAGAAAACATGCGGTCTAATTTACAAGTAGCGGCACGTAAGTTTAGCGCTGAGTGAAATGTAGAGGGGATACTGCGCACGGGTACAGTTTTAATTTTTGACTTCTGCGCAATAACGGTCAGCCCTAGAGTTTCGTGCCGCTATCCGTAACTGGGTTTTAATATTAGCATTTTTTTATGAAGTACTAACCTAACAAGACGGAAGTTTACTTCTGTCTTCTCACTAATGTACGCCCTCAGTATGATGATATACAATTCGGATGTTATAATAAGCTCCCGACTTACAGTAGCTGATAAAGAGTACGTTTAAATCAAAGTAATGGTTTTGTTTTGTGTGTAGCTACTTACAAATAGTTGGTAAACGGGCGCATCGATCATGCTGACAGAGCTGGTGATTTTATTTTATACTACAAGCTTTGATTCTTTGATTGTGATTGTACAATGGTAGGGACTGATTGTTTTACTGCGCATTGTTAGGGAGAATGCCGCTTTTAAGAGTTTTTGTTATAGTTGAAATTCTACTAAAGTATATCTATGAATACATATAGTACGGAAACGACGGGTTTCTATAAAAGATAGAGACATATATCTAAGACTACTCTTTTTTCTGCCTTTGCTTTTTTACTTTTATAAGGATAATATTATTAGATACTTAAATAGAGAGGCTTAAATCTTACATGTAAGACACTTTATAAAGCGTGATTATTTGATAATTTATAAAGAAGTACTTGATATGAAATATTTGGAAACATGAAAATGATGTCGGTTTTCATTATTTGAAAACAGTTAGAAATGTAATTTATTATGTAATAAATTAATTTTAGTAGTTAATTAATTCTTCTAATTTATTCTTTATAGAATTTATTGCAAATTTTTTAAGTTCTCTATCAAGTGATCAATGTACGAACATGTTTTTACAAGAAATAAATACATTGAACCAACTTTAAATCTAGATATTATTTGAATTTCCCGCAAGGAACTTTACATTTTATAATTAATAAATTATCTACATGCCAAATTTTATTTCAACCAGTTCAGCTGTTTTTGACTGAAAGCCAACAAAACATTCATTCATAGTAATTCATACATCATTATTAATTATCACATATATTAATTAAGTCGCTTTTCTCCTTTTTCCACGACTGCAGCTACAATTCGTACGTTTAATATGATATTTACTGTCTCAGGTTGAATTTAACTTTACAAAATTGCAATATGCTATGCAACCTCAGCTTTGATTAAAAAGGCAAACTTAATTAAGTAGGTCTTTAATTAAAACCAACACCCCTCAAAAATTCGTGAAAATGATTAATGCGAAAATCGTTATCAGTTTATTAAGTGAATGCCTCCAGTAATTGAAAAAGATTTTACGAGAACATTGTTTGCCGGGCTCCGTGCCAAAGGGCGGCGACGCCACATTAGCGCGGGCTTTCGAAAATCGAACTGGGAAAAAGTAAAAAAGGCGGGAACGAAATAATTATTCACGTTCCGTTTTGTAATGGGCGTCGCGCTACCGTTTCGCTTTAATAGCTTGCTTGTTCTCAGAATTTAATTACGCTCCAAGCGCGCCCAGATTAGCCGGGGCGCGTTCCGTTTTGTTAATAACTCTAATAATGGATGACGCCCGAGCACTTCGCTGCGTTAATGCTATTCCCTCTTTTTATAGCAATCAATGCTAAATTAAATCTACATCAACGTCGCAAATCGACTGAGATAAAATCACGGTTTATAGCCAGAAAAAAATATTCCATCGGTCATTTTTGACTGTCATATCAAATCAAATTTGTACAAAATATAAATATTAATAATTCAATAACGAGCTCCTAAAAACAAATTGTCTTACCGATAAGACATTGGTTCGACACAAACAAAACATAAAACGATCGAGCCTTAATAGGAACCGGGATCCAGAGATGAACACAAAAGAAAAAGATAGCCTCCTATTGTTTTTTATCATGTTGTCAATATCGCGCGGCCAAATTTTCAATATTGGAATGCCACGATTCGCCAATAAGAAGCAGGGAAGAATTGATTTATTGTCCAATTAGCGTCGGTCAGGTGTGCCAACTGCCAAGATAGCATCAGGCTGGCCAACCTAACTGGGCTGCAACTATTATTTCTTTTGGCGCGTTTCGTTTAAATGGCATATTGGAATCAAAAAAGAACCTTTACACCATTCTGGCTGCGTTTTCTGGAAGTCGAATTTGAAATTCTGATCGTTCACGGCGAGGGTTTGTTTAAGTGGAAATCGATTTCAATTAATTGCTATGTCTGCCTTTTTATCGGCGAGAATTTTAATTTGATAGCATTTGTTTTCATCTCATTAAATAAATTAACGTTGTAAAATGTTGCATGTGCATTGTTTTTTATGTTGAACTTTGGGTTGGGCGTGATTTTATTTATCTACATACTTAGTTGTCTTGGTAGCAATGAACGAGAAGGTGCTGCTTGCTGTTATTAAGCAGCAAGCAGACTTCGCTATATCTAAGAGCTTACCATCTCATTGCGGGACCAGTTGCCGGCGGTAACCTCATTATGAAAAGCCTCAATTTTTTACAAAATATGTGTTTTACAATTTTATTCCAACTGTGGATTCTAAATGGTTAAAAATGTTTTAAATAGGTACCAATTTATTATTACTATACTTTTTACCTATTTATACATATCTACTCGTAGGTGACCATAATTTATTAATTTTCTGATAGTAACGAACGACGTAGTTTAATTTAGCGTAGATACATAAACATTCCGTTTCCATTTTTTCAAAATTAGAATCTTTAAACATTCCCCAAGTATAATCTGAATAATGTGCCATAAAAATTACGCAAAAATATTCGACTTTCCCTAGGTATTTTTTCCTAACTACAGGTCAACGTAGTACATCGGTGCGGTTCCCATTCCCACATTACTTACAAGTAACAACATTACTATAAAAATCCGTAAAAATTAGACCGATTGACCGCAGAGACATCTACTTCTTACAACGACCATTACTTTGAGAGCAAATGATTCGTAGTTAACACCCACGCATTGAAGATATCTACTTCCCACGCAAAAAACCCATCGCCACCTTTTGCCGGCTACCTGACCGGCGAAATAAATATTTTCACGCGTTATTAAATCTGTTTGTCCCCATAAAGAGATTTAACTCACCCCATATTCCCCAAATCTACTCATAATCTCCGCACCCTATGAATAAAAACTATCTGGTGTATAAATTCAAATTTCCTCTCTCCACACGCTCATTTCCATATCTCGGCCTCTCCCCTATACTTTATTATTAAAAGTCGCAAAAAGCGACACCCAAGTTATTCGCTATCTACATTCGGAAATAGCATTATCGGCCGCGGCTCGCAGCGCACACGTCTCAACCAATAGGGCATTCTTATCAGAAAATGACTCATTTCAAATGACAGAGTGTTCTAAAACGGCTACAATCATAGAACGCCGCAAACCGTCTTGATACATCAACCCAATTTTCAACCTTACACACTAGAACTTCAATGCGTTTCAGCTTGGCGCGACACTGAACAGTTACTGCCCGTAAAATGAAGGCCCTCGTAGCGAAAGGAAATTGGAATAAGAAAATTTGGGGTGTAAAATGAAAGATAGACGAGTGCTAATTTCCGGCTATTACTACGTCTCTTTCTTTCCCGCACATTTATTGCGGGGAATGTATTTCGGGATGGCATATCACTGTCCTTGTCTAGCATGTAGAGTTTCGCTACTTTAGGAGAGCGTGTGCCGTTTTGATGGGGAAAATTGCGTTCGCAAAATAGCTCGCAAGTGTTTTGTGTGCGCTTGAATTATTTGGAAGTTCATTTAAGTGTAATTCCAGTCTAATTTTGGTAATAAGGAGAATTTGTATAGGAAGGAAGAGTGGTAATAGTTTCAGTAGAAAATATTCAGAAATACTATTTTTTAGTTTTGTAAGACATGTCGCTTTTCCATAATTTGTTTTATAAGACTGTGTGTAAAGTTGTGTTGTAATGTAAGACTGTTTTTTTGTGACAATCATGATCAATAAATGAAGCAAAAAATGGTTTACTATGCCCTAACAATATCACTGATAATTAAATTAATTAAGACAGTTTATTGGCAATTTAAACTTAAAGTATTAATTCCATATAATCTATATTACTTGCAAT
Source organism: Acrobasis consociella (assembly GCA_963555685.1). Classification (NCBI taxonomy): domain Eukaryota; kingdom Metazoa; phylum Arthropoda; class Insecta; order Lepidoptera; family Pyralidae; genus Acrobasis; species Acrobasis consociella. Next base: position 9,962,659 of record OY743127.1, read on the forward strand.
AATATCGTACGTCCGCATTGGCCGAGTACTGAATAGAAAATGACGGCGGCCGCGATACGTCAATAGGCAGTCAGCAGCTACCGGAATTTATCGACTACCCGCAAACAATTGGATGCCGCCGCTATTGGCACCGAGAAATTAAATTGTTTAAGATAGATTGAACGTTGTGGGAGAAGTTTGTTTAGTCTTTCGTCTGTGTAACTGGTCAATGCTTGTATCAGATTTTTTAACTGCATTGAATGCTTATAATTCTTCTGTCATATAATCAAGCCGGTACCAATAGTAAAATGTGCTTTGCGAAGTACGGAACTTGACATATTATTATGCCACTTATTCCAATCTAATCTGATATGTAATATGTGTATGATAGTTGGCTTTACCGTAGAATCAACTTTATGATAGAATGTCTTTTTTGTCTTATGTGTAAGTGGGTTAATTCTGGTGTCACATTTGTCAAGCTACCTAGTCTTCTAATGATAGCAGCTGGTACCAAAAAACATACGATTATGCAAATTAAACTAAAAAATAAACTCAAAAAGTGATATAATTTAATTTTGAATTAAGTAATAATTTTACAGATTGATATACCTAAATACGACAGGTAAGATATAATAAAAAAATACAGCTCTCAGAAGGTTCGTTATGTAAATCAGTATAAATTTGTAATAGAAAACGATTTTATGCTGGATATTAATTCTAATAAAATAATATGTTATTGAAAAAAAACGTAATGACATGATTTCAAGAGTAGCCCTACACTCAACCAGTTTTTTATAAAATTCCTAAACTACGTCTTCATTCACAAAAACGAAAACCATAAATAATAACACCATAATACAAATTTTTATCGTCGACAACTTGTCTCTGGCACAGGTTAAAGAAAAAAATCATTCATAAGGTCTGGTTCATTCATTCGTGAAATGCAAAAAATGTCCATCTAGTGCCCATACGTCGTCTTTGTGTGGAGTCAATGAATTAAGTCTTCATTCTATCCCGTGGGAGTAAAGATATCAATTTATTATCCTTTACTAAGGTGATACCGTGAAATAGAGTCTTCATATTTCATTTTGTGAATGAATTTTTGGACCGCCAATAGCTCGTTTCTTTTTTTGCAGATTATACTTAATACGTTAAAACTTACCGACTGACAGACCACGTGGAGCCCTTATGTAGAGGTATTTTTTTGTTGTTTGTGAAATAAATAGCTCTATGACATAGTGGCCAACTCTATATTGTCAAGCTATTTCTTAGGCAGCTTGAAAAATCCGACACCAGTGTTTGCCAATTATGTAGAGGTGTATAAGTACTTACCTACTTAAGTATTTATTGCAAGAAACCTACGACTTTCTGTTATAAAAAACATCTCATTAGAACTAATAAATTTTATGCTCTATCCTTAAACAAGACCACAAAAAATCAGTATTTCGTGGTGTAAAAAGTTAATTATCTAACTTTATAATGTAAACAAAAGGTTTTTTTAATGCCGCTTAGGTACGTGAGTTAAGTACTAGTGCTTATTCTGTGGCTTAGGTTTTGTGGAGCAAGCAGAAGTGTGTATCTTTTATTATCTATCCTTAAAATTCTAAGAATCTATTTCATTTTCAACCCCCTACAAAAAAGAGGGGTAAAGAGAGATATAAGTTTGACGCTAGTATCTGACTATAAAATACAATACAATACCCTTTATTGCACATAATAAATTACAGTATATAATTATCTTAAAAACTAGGAAATGCGCAAAAGGCGGCCTTATCGCTAAGCAATTTCTTCCAGGCAACCTATATAGAAAAAAAAAAACAGTGATGGAAAATTTGGTAGTGCGGGGGTAATTAGTAGTATGACTATCTGTGGCATCGTAGCGCTCGAACGGTTTTTTACGTAAAAGAAAGTTTTTTTGCGGGGGTTATTCGTAGCTATGTTTGATGAAAATCGTTTGAGCCGTTTAAAAGTTATTGAGTTTAAAAGAATTAATTGATATTTCACTGCGAGACTTTATATCAGTGGTCGTGCCCCCAGCGCGAGACATGGTAAATCTAACATACCTATCTACAACCAAAAACGGATATGGATACGTAAGTTATGTGCCATACGAGCATTTTTTTTTGTCACAAATATGTGACCTTCGCGGAATGGGCCCGACAATGTTTGTCACATATATGCGACGCTCGCGGTTAAAGGGTTAAAGGTCAGGGTCTTCCCTAGCACATACGTGTATAGATGGCCCTACGAAAAAGCAGCGCCTGCTATTTTTCATATCGGTTTCAATTAAATTGTATCGGTAGTTCCGCTACTCATCACTAGATGGCGTTCTTGAAGGTAGGGTTTTTTTATTTGCCTATCAAATAAACTTGTATTTTCCCGCTTTATAAGCCCGCTGCTGTGTAGGAAATGCGCATGATCTACCAAGAAAACATAACAATTAATTGACTAAGAAAACAGCGGATGGGAACACATTTTCCCGCCAGCAATGTTAATATGGCGTTTGAATCACCTGCTAATGATTGTAATGATCATTAATGATCTTAATGATTCACAATTCTGCAGCTTGTTACAGTTTTTATAGGTTGCCATGGGCGTAGATATGGCTATCCTGAGTGAGGGTTCGATACAGAGTAGGAGGTTATTGTTTTTATCTATTTATAGTAGTCAAACTTTATACTTGAAACTAATACTACTTTAGACTTGAAAGAATAAGAAGATTAGACAGACATGTTTTTATTATCTTAGACACTAAAGGCAACCATGTATTTAGAGCAAATAATAATCTGTTTTCTTTTAAAATCTAATAGTTTTAGCCTGACGACCTTCGTGGCGTAGTGGTCACCATGCTAGTCCGCCACCCAGAGGTCCCGGGTTTGATCCCCGGTCAGGGCAAGTTGGAAAATGGCCTTTTTCAAATTGTCCTGGGTCTTGGATGTTTATCTATATATGTATTTGTTATAAAATATAGTATTGTTGAGTATCGTTAGTATTCGATAACACAAGTTTCGGACTTACTTTGGGGCTAGCTCAATCAGTGTAATTTGTCCCTATATATTTATTTATTTATTATTTATTTATTTATTACTTAGTTTCCTATACAAAAATACATACCTAGTTAAAGATGAAATAAACAAGTTCTCCCTTCGAATACAACTTATTCAAATTAGGTAGCATGCAGTAAGTCGAGTTCGGAAAGCACCTAATGCACCTAGCTTATCTGAACTTCTGTTGCTATAATACTATGAAAGCAAGAAAATGAACCCATAAAAATACCTTAATATAATATATAATAAGTTGGCGGAAGGCAGACTACGGAAGACGATGTTCGAATAACCCCGTCCATTGTTTACGCCCCCCCTCCATGCAACAATGATATTCAGTAACGGCAAACATTCATTTTTCAATTAAGAAAATGTTATATGCTTCTATGGTGAGAATTTTATTGTGCAGCTAACAGCAGGGTTAGTTACTATCTTGCACCTTTATGCAGCGGCTATAGTGGCAAAACCGCAAATGATTTGTGTATCCTCATCTGCTGGTGACTGTACCTATTGTATTAAAAGTATTGATACCCCGTTTTCTGATTTGTTGATATGAATATGAGAAGAGTTTTTCTGGTAGATCATTTTCAAACCATTCAATGTTTGGTTGATTACTTTGTCAATTTAGAACGTTGTCTTTTCATGAGGGTAATAAAAAATGATCCAAAACCAATAATAACTACAACACTAGTTTAATGTCTTGACTTGAAGTCGACGAAATTAATGTGTTTGCATAATATTAAAATTCACTTTTTTTCAGCAAGTCAAATAAGATACTTTTTTAAACGTCAAAACAAATATTTTTTATGGTAGTTGTATGAAAATCAGACAGATGACGTCATAGTTTCGTGGAGTCAACTAGCGTTCAATCAATCAAATATCAGATGTTCTGCATTGATAAATCTAAAATCACATTGAAAATAGATATGATCATGACAAGTGACATTATTTTGTGTCGTTTTATATAAGATGCATCAAATAGTTAGCAGCAAGCAATCTCCAGAGCAAGCCAGCAAACGGGTCATATCCAGGTCCACAGCAGCCGACGCACCGAGCTCCTGGTCCTGAGATCAAGAACCCACATCGACTATTATAGCGTTTGGCACATCCGCCCAGCTCACGCTTTGGATAATGAATTATGTCTGGCCACTCTCCAGCGGGGCACTACGGCAGGACTTCGACCGACGCTCGTCGACATTGTTCTCTACAGTCCCGACTCACTGCGGACTGCGAGCACACTCACACAGTCTCATGAAAGACTACGAGCAGAAGATTTCTCCCGACTCACTGGGATTGAAGGAACTGGCAATTAAAAGATTAATAGAGAGAGACGCAAAGACTGCACATCAAAACCATATTTGAGTACCAAGAGAAACTTATAGATTATAATATCAATGATGATAACGGAATTATAAGGAAGAAATTATTTAAGTATAATGTGTGACTCACAATATCAATAGATACTCCAAAATGCAAAGACGCACAATTTTGCCGCGCAGAAATTATTTGCCTACACAGCGTTTTTCAGCACGTGCAATGTGAATATCGTCAACATAAGAGAAACTGAGAGATTATAACTCAATGAAGATAGCATTGGTAACAAGTAAAATCAACAAATTAGGATTCTACAAGGAAATTGCTCCAGTTATCGACAAGATATTGGTTGCTGCGCCGCCGAACTCCTATAAGGATGAAAATATCAAGATTCAAGCAATGAAGAAATCAATATTTTTATTTTAAGAAAGGAAAAAGACATTTTGCTAGCGTTTTTAGTACGTACTAATTTATCGATTGAAATGGGTAGGTAGATTGCCTTCGTAATATTTTTATTTTTCACATGTTTAGGATTTATTATGATTTTGTTATGTTCTTTTTTAAAAAAAGGGGGAGTAATATGGCAGCATCCATAAAGTTGTACGTGATGTCAACTAGGATATATATATTTAATTAATAAGCAAATTATATATTTTGTTAATTTAGCGCATCACGTACTAACTGGACGTGTAAATTCAATATAACACTGTACAATGTTTTAGTATAAATACTCTGCAATAATCAAATAAATTATCCATTATCCCGTTGCCACTCCTGGCCTATAGACGGTGATGGATCGAACCAGATCCAATGGGTTTCATTAGTACCTTCGTGGTCGCAATAAGTACCAAATAAATTATTTTTGACCGAGGAAAGTATCCAATTTTTGCAAATACGCACAACCTGCTGTGACATTGTGGCTGGAGGTTCATTCACGAGACTAGAGCTCTGGTATTATTATATTGTCATGATGGATTTAATAATCTTGATACTTGTACACTTATATTTTGGGTGAGAAATAATTGATGTGTGAAGATATGTAAATGTACCTGGTAAAAAAAAAATTGGTTGTTTGTAAAGTAGGTTTACGATCGAGATGTTTACGTGATAACGTCTTATTGGTGAGTATATTAACGTCTCGAGATGAGACGGGAGATCGGTCCGTCTCTCTCTCGTTATACCTGCGATCGCGCTCGTGAGGTTTTGGTGTGACACAAGTTTCTGAACATGTCACACGACTAAAACGATTTTAAAGACGTTATCACGTCAATACCTATTCGTTTTGTAAAATATCACGCCTTTGCCTTTAACAGGGCAGATAGAGCATTTTAGGTCTAATGGTTCTAAGCAGACTGAACCCTGGGCAGTGGGCAAGGCTCTATTTTTGTCTTTTTTTATTAAACGAGTTTAACTGACCAAATGATCCCAGCATTGGTCCCATAAGAAAAGTTGTTCATTTTGATGAGTTGGAGTCACTTGGCCCTTCATACATATGTAAGTACATTTACGTCTGTTATTATTGTGTTTATTTACAAAAATAAAAAATTCGGAAGGTTAGTGGGTACAGGAACAGTGGAAGGTCAAGAAAAAGGTACATTGAGTAAGTAAAGAAAAATATGATAGGGGTAAATGAAAAAGACACAAATTCTGTCCAGACTCCACGTAGATAAGGTGAAAAAAGAAGAATAAATATTAATTCAACACCGTATGTAATTTATAAATATTTTTCGTTCAAAATCAGAGGTTATAAAGTATTTTACTTTATCCTCCTATTTTTTTTATAATTTAAATCTATGTGTACCTTCAAGTATCAAAACCACTCAAACCTTCATTACTGCCACTTCATATTCGCTACATAATGTAGCATCTTCAACTTTCTAAGAATCATCAATATCCTTCGCTGACGACACAAAAACCTCTGTTTTGACGACGACTGCCCGCACAGCGAACGGATTTTGAATTATTGCTGCACAGTTCATAAAGAGACCAATTCATTATTTACTCGTAACTAGTCGTAACTGTATTGATACAACTCTTCGAATAGATATTTCTATTATGTTACTTGAAGTTAATTTTATACAAATACAGAAGTGTCGCAATCTTGAGAAAAGATGTTTAGAATCATGGACTGAATATGCCTTTAAAATAGTTTTAGTATTTTTCTTTAGAGCATGTATAAGTTCTAAAATAAGTTCATTTCTACGCGTGTTTGCGTGTATAAAACCTGTCCGTCTATTATTTGTACCTATTTTGAATTTGTATGATCAATTTGATAAGGTTAACTGGCATGTATGACTTCTTTATAATCATCATCAACATCATCATCATGAGGTCTTTTTGTTTCCACTGCATTAACATATCCCTCTTTGTACTACCAGAGCAGCCAGAGGATTTGGCTTACACTCTCCACGCCGGGCTGGAGAAGTCTTATTAAGGTTTAAAAGTTTTAGCTTGTATTTCCTAAGTCGCCTTCTACGGCATTACTTTTGTATACATATTGTTAACCAAGTCATTTTAAAAATATTCATTTAGGGAAAAATCATACAAACACTACATAACCCTTCCCCTGTGCCAGTCGGCTGAAAAAGGAAAACTATCCAATTTCGGGCGCGTCATTATGTTGACATTTCCTTTCATTGTGCTTGAAACTGTACACAGTATCGAAAATACAAAAATGACTTCCTTAAAAGTTATTTTCACAGGCATTTCCAGAGAAAATAAAAAAGCCGCTGTTGTGGTACCGAGAAGCGAGATGCAAAGAGAATTACGTAAATGTTGCAATGAAAACGATATGATAATTTACATTTTATTTATTTATTTAAACTTTATTGCACAGTAAAAAAACATACAAGTGGCTGACCTACTGCCATATGGCATTCTCTCCCGAAAATATGTATGAGTGGCTGGGGTGATAAAAGCCGTGAAAAAAATTTACCGTAATATTCTGTTTTCTTTATCTCCAATTCAATTCTTTAGTACTAACTATACAATGTGAAGGAACACATCGAACCACGGGCTATAATAGATCACTATAGTATAATGATAATAAAATAACAATCAAAAATAAAAAAAGACAAATTAACCTGACGAATTATTGAAAGAAATATTTTTTAATTTTTTGACTGTTATTTTAATTTCATTATACTATAATGATCTAGTATAGCCCGTGGTACGTTTTTTACGGGTATGTCCAACGTTGTATCTAATAAGCAAGAATTTGATGAAAACATGTATTTTAGAACCCCTATCAAAATAAGCCACGACAAATATAATTATAAGCGGAAGCAACAATATATGATTTTGAAAAGCTGTTTAGACCAGTTTTGTACAAGTAGTTACTTTAAAACCAAGGAATGGTTAAATTAAGACTGATAAACAATTTAAAACTGGTCTACTTTTAGTGTATTTAATCATCATCATCATCAGGTTTTTTAGTCTCCACTGTAGGAGCACGAGTCGTGCTCCTGCAGAGGAGACCTCCTCCTGAGAGGGTCGTGCAGCACGTACTACCTACTAAAGCCATACTTGGCCAGAGTAGACAGTGGATTTGGCCTACACTCTCGACGCTGGCCAGGCGCGTTGGAGTGGTCTCATTGATGTTTTTAAGCTTTGTTTAGCTTGTTTATCAAAAGTCGCCTTCTACGACATCCACGGGAGGAATTGGAGAGGTCCTATTCTACTCTGCTCTCTAGTGTATTTAGTCTATTACATTTATTTACATAAAATAACTTCTACAATTTTGATATTTTTTCACAAATTTTGGTACACTTCTTTTCTGTATCATCCTTATTCTGTATTACCAGTGACGCGCCCTCATTGATTTTATTGCCAAATTGACAGCGCTTTGTTTGCAAATGTCTGACTTTAAAAACAATTACAGCAGATAAGGATTTTTCGGGAAATCGTATAATGAACACTGTTATACCATTTTATATTGACGTACTAGTAAGGTACTAGCTCTCACCCGCGACTTCGTATGCGTAGAAGGTGGAGATAAAAATATGTTTACTTTTTTATAAAAAAGGATCTCCTGCGTGTTAAATTTGTAAGGGAAATAAATTTTTTTTGTCTTATTAACTTAATTTTTTTTAGATTTTTATTGTTTATCTGTTTTATATCACGCCTATTACATTATCATTAGGTATGACGAAGAGCTCTTTCTAAGTGTAGTATTATGAACTAAACTTTTTTTAACTTAGATGGTATATTTATAAGTCGAGGACAGTGAGTAAATAACAAATAGGTACCATTTCTCGACCTTAAATTGACTTTAATAAATTTTTGCAGCATGATAAACACAGAAAAAAAATAACGAGTCTCTTATGGTAATACATTTTATTTGGTTTATAAACGCTAACAGCAGCAAAACGTTCTCATGAACATTTGCATAGCATTAATGATGTTTTCATTTGTGGCCGTCCTGAATCACGACCAACTTTTTCTGCGTATGCAAAATGCTAAGGAGCGCATTTGCATCTCCAAACCTCAATCGGCCTAATTTGGATGCGCCCGCTATCTCCCATCGTTAAAATACACGCACGGTAGCGAGAACGGCGCAAAACGCAAAACAATAAATAAATAACGAGAACAATAAATATAATTAAAAACGACAAAAAGCGTCCGTCCGCATGACGCGGGTACAAACAGTCGCGCTCGCGACGACTCTATATTAACGATACCATTTTTACCTAATTTATTTCAAACAAAATGTTACCCTATTTACAAGCATCAAGACTCAATTTTTAAAAAACTAACTCAATATCTGTTCAACATTTTGTCACAAGCACGTCACGTTTCCGAACGAGCCTCATTAGAGATTTTTATTTTTAAATAGTCGCAGTAGAGTCCAGTATCCCGTGCCGTGTCTTCGTTTTTAAATTTTGAAAATGGAATTTAAACGAGATGACATTTCTTTGCTCGGATCGAAGTCTCCGAGACGATTTTGATCACGTTCGTTCATTAATTTGAGCGAATAGAGATGAAAATCGGTTGACGAGAAGGAATTTTGACAGATCGAGTAGGTCTGCGGCGACAGATCGGAATATAGTTCCTAATAGGGTCCAAGATGGGCAAGTAATGGGTATTCTGAGTTGTCGCCGTCTCAAATTTATTGCACCAATTAGTTGAGTCCACGTGAAGGGGTTTATCTGACATTTCGATCGCACTCTATTTGGGAGGTAACGGCGGATAATGGTCGAATTTCGTGGAACGCGTCTTTGATTCTCATATCAGCCGCGTTAGATATTTTCGGAAGCGAGAATGTAACAAGTTAATTGGATAAAAATATTCTGAGCCGACACATGGTCCTAGCACAGATTAATTAGGAGGTCGGCTGTTGATTTTATAACTGGTATATTAGATAAGTGTAATTACAATAGATTTATCACTGGAGATTTGGTTGGATAGCGCTGAGCAATTTATTTTATTATCACACGGACAAGTTATTATCTCGACAATTTGTGTTTACATTAGGGAAAATTAACAAGAGGCTATTTGCAATTTACATTGTAAAGTTGAGTGATTGTAAATGTCTTAGGTAAAGATTAGAGGTCTCGGCTTGACTTACTGACCTAAGGTGTTAAGGTTCGGTAGTCAACCAACAGGCAAAGGTAGGGTGGTAGGGCAGAGGGCTTCAACGTGATCGGTCTTGGGCTAAGCTTATGTTAATAAACTCTGATGAAATGTTAGACCCACCGGCAGGCTAGGCCACAACGTACTAGTCACCTTCTTTCTTCAATTTAACCAATCCCACAGATCCACATATCTAAGTATGTGTAATTTGGTTTTATTCAAATCTAATTCAGTAAGAATCTACTTAATTCGAGTTTTCAGACGCCAATTTCTTTTTTCGTGTGCCGTTTAAATGTATATTATAACATTTTTTAATTTGACATCAATTTATTAAATTACTCCTTCGTTTTACAAGTTTAAGTAGGCACCTATGATTATTCTATAGCCAGCTCTACAACTCGTAACTCTATGTGTAATGAAATGCGCGTTTATGCAAATACTATTTCAATTAGTGATTGAATAGCAATCATGTATTCAATACCCTATTCGAGCCTGAGCTGCTCGGAACAGACCGTATGAAGCTTAAGCAATGCAAAGTTATGCGCTAATGAAAAGATTTATTTTTAAATGTGCAAAACAATTAGTAAGTACCTAATTCGGTAGCTGAGCAATATCTGTATTATTATAAAACTTTATAAATTGTCGGTATATTTAAACTATAGGTAGGTATAAACTATAGACCTAGAATTCTTTCTATGGTTTGAACTATTATCCACCCTAAACAAGTTGACTGTCAATGTCGACTTGATTTGGGTGGAAGATGGTTTAAAGTTTAAACCTACATGTACTTATCAAATCTGGTACCAGATTTCACTTACACGAAGAACAGACAAAAAGGGTAGAAACAAGAATCTTGCTTTTTAAAGATCTATAGGGTCTAATTGCCGGCCTAAAGCTTTTGCAAATTACTAGGTGTATTGGGTGGATACTATTCGGTCGATAGGTTTTATTAAGTACTTTTAGGTATGAATTCAGAAATGAAGTATCCGAAAGAGTCGGAAAACTCCAATCAAGTTTTACTTAAATGTCCATTATGTCAGTAAGATATAAGTTGTACGAAAACTGTACGCGACCTACAAAATTTCCTGACATTTTGTTGACAAAAATATACATTTTCAAACATAGAAGATAGGCTATTTTAGACAAAATTAGGTGCACCTAATTTTACCGCCAAAACGAGGAATATATTCTAACCTCGGCCGAGCCAGACATCGGATTTCCGAAAACCGTCTGCGACAAACAAAAGTCGCTGATCGGCCGATTAGCTAAAATGGTGGCTACCGACGAGCGCCACTTCTGTATTTATTTTGACTCTTTGTTTTTGTCATAGGTTTATTTATCGTAAATATTTATACTTCTATTTAGGGAATTTTTTTTCATGAATCATCTATACGTATGATAAAAAAGTGTGTCTGACTTGTACATTTAAAAAAATCCAAATAAATATTGGAGGCGATGGAGACATAATAATAGAGTAAGAATTAAAAAAATGTCTGTCTGTTTGTCTGTTTCTCTGTTTGTACACGCTGATTCCGGAAGTACTGGACACATTCTAATAAAACATGTATATAGCTGTTAAGCCTGGGCAACATATAGGGTATAAATGATTTTGGAAAATAGAACACCTGATGCAGAAATGTAATGGTCCAGGAAAACTATAAAAAAACGCGAACGAAGACGCGGGCTTAGGCTAGTATTATATAATTGTTTAATGGAGCCGAGAGATATTCGCTGGAATTTAGTTATAAAACAACACAATCTTATTGAGTTGGACACGTTTGATTTGTCTTGACTAAAACTTTATGGTAGAAGATATCTAGAGTCTGATCACGGAGACGACAGGTGGTAATAAAACGACACAACTCCCTCTAGTTTGGGCTTATTTCATTTGGCTTATTAAGTACTTTGACTTCACAATAAAAGGGTGTGCAAAAATGTTCTTTTTCCAAAAAACTTGTTATATGTTTGAATATAATTTTGCATTAGGTGTTAATGCAAACCCTACCTTTGCTGACATACCTACTTCCGCCATAATACTCTGATTAAGTACATCGAAAAATCTTTAAAAATCAGCGCTCCAGTTGGAAGCATCGCCCAACGCTCACATACGTGTTCCTTAATTGACTCCAATTCTAAGAAAGTAATTTCACAAATTGCTTTTAGCTACCGGATTTTAAGATCAACACCGAATTGCTTTACCACCTTGTCAAATTAAAATTTTGAACAGAATTACTACAGCATTAACGGGTTGGTGTGAGCAGGCGAGTTTGACAAGGTTCTGTAGAGACCGGTTGGGAAAAAAGTAGATGTAGTGGACAGGCCCAGTCACCCAGTGTCGTGGGCGGGTGGGATTTCGAACATTTCCGATTATTTACATTATTTTAGTCGTGTTTTAATTTATAATTAACATTGTTGTCGCCGTGTGGTAATCTGGCAGAGTATAATAGGACCACTCCAAGTCTTCCCGTGGATGTCGTAGAAGGCGACGAAAATTACATGCTTAACAAAGCAAACATCAAGGAGACCTCTCCAACCCGTCTTGCCAGCGTGAAGAGTGTAGGCCAAATCCTCTGGCTACTTTGGCCAAGTATGGCTCTAGTAGTATAGAGAGGGTAGTGCTCCTGCAGTGGAGACTAAAACGACCTGATGATGATGATGATAACTTCGTTATAAAAATTGCAGATATGTACTTGTTTCTGTATACTAACATACTTACAGATTCGTGCCACAGCAAGTAGATATATAACATACGTACTCGAATGGGTGTATCAGCCTATCAAAATGATAACTTTTCTTACGGGATTTCGTGAAGAAATTATAATTTCCAGCTGAACAAATAGCTTGAAAGCTAGATCATGTATTATTCGTTTTTTTAAATGGTAATGTAAATTTTTAACCGTTAATTAGACTAAGTAGATAATAAAATAGATTTTATTTGTAGATTAAATCACAAAAATGGTAGCGTATAATCTGAAACCACGGACCTAATATTTTTAAAGCCCCGACTAAAAAGAGAGGTGTTATATAACTTAACTCCAATGTCTGACTGTCTGTCTGTGGCGTCGTAGCTCTCGATTTGATGGTTTTTTTTCTACGTGAAAGCAAATTTCCTGGCGGTCGTTTTTAGCTATGTTTGATGAAAATCGGTTTGGCCGTTTAGAAGTTATTGGGTGTAAACGCTTAAGGGCCTTAGCTAAGTAACGCGGGCGCACGCTGCGGGTTTCGGTGAATCTTTGTCACAAACTCTAAATGCGAAAGAGATAGCAGAATCCGTCGCGGGTCACCTATCTCTGTCGCACGTAGTATTTGTGACAGAGATAGACTGAACCCGCCGCGTGCGCCCGCGTAACTTAGCGAAGGCCCTAAAAGTTAAGGGTATTTTCATTTACCTGGTAAACAAACTTGTCGTTTAGTTTATCACGTTTAGTAATATGACAGATTTTACTATTCCAAAACATAACCGCAACGAACGCCTTGGCAAATCGAGAAAAATAATCACTTGAATGGTGGTCGCAAATTAAAATTCGTGAATTTTGTCCTGAGGCCGTCCGAGGAATCCGGCGACAAATACATTTCTTTATAATTAAACATAATTTGTACGGATCTTGGAGTGATAATTATCTTAACTGTTTTATCATAATGTTTATTTTATAACCTGTTTAGATAGAACATGTTTTAGAAATGCGAATAAACAAAATTTAAGGGTAGCCTTGTGGATTCCGGCAGAGTAGAGACCACTCCAAGTACTCCCGTGGATGTCGTAGAAGGCGACTTAGGAACCTCTCCAACCCGTCTGGCTAGTGTGGAGAGTGTAGGCCAAAGTCAACTAGGTATCGATATGATAGGCTCTGGTAGTAAAGAGAGGGTCGTGCTCCTGCAGTGGAGACAAAAAGACCTGATGATGATGATGAAGGGTATGAACATTTCGTGAATATACATAATTTTTCCCAAGAAAGAAATTTCGGAAAGTGGAAAAATCCTTAAACTTTTTCATAGAAACTCAATCAGCTGATATATTTCGATGATAATTTTTTTTTGTTCATCAGACCTTTTTCCTGTTAAATTTCATTTCCTTTCTGAAACAACCTGTACACCCTTTATGTCTATATTTTCTATGAATAGTAAAATGGCGTTGGTAATGAACTTATAAGTTGACGATGGTCAGGTGCATCATTGTGTAATAAATACTCGTCTATACACTTTATATAAAAATATCTTCTTCTTAGTCGTACACTCTTGACAGAGTGGTCGTGATTATGGATTGGGTTGTTCGTCCATTGCCGCTGCTCTTGCGATTTTTCTCCACATGTCTCTGTCTGCGGCTTTTTTTGGAGCATTCCGTTGCCGGGCACTGTGTTACAGCCTTGATAAGATCCAACCACCTCGTTGGAGACCGACCACGTGAGCGCTTGCCTTCAATTCGACCCTGAATCACCAAACGCTCCATAGAGTGTTCTTTGCGAGTGACATGGCCGAAGAATTTAAGGATTCGTAACTGCACAATCGACGAGAGCCTCTTAATATAAAAATATAAATAAATATAAATATATTTGGGACAAATTACACTGATTGAGCTAGCCCCAAAGTAAGTTCGAGACTTGTGTTATGGGATACTAACTCAACGATACTATATTTTACAACAAATACATATATAGATAAACATCAATACATATAAAGAATTTTTCGAAAAGGTCAAATTAAAAAAAAAAAAAAACCGGTACATACTAAAGTTATACTTTCTATTATTTATTTTTTCAGTTATTGCCTACCTGTGATTTGACCTTTTGGTAAAATTGGACCCGATTATTTTATTGTTAATGCATATCTTTTTATTTGTTTTATACAATTGCCATTTAGTGCCGCACTTTGCCTAAATATGTGTTACTGCGCTGGTACAAATTGTGCATTGAGTGTCTTAATGTTTTTAGTCTAAAAATTTTATTTTGGCGAGAAACTACTAATGTTGGGTTATTAACTCGACGTCAGTGCAGTTATTTAAAAATTTATTATATATTTTATTATTTCTGTTATCAGTAATTTTACTTCATAACGTATATATATATTATTATACTCAACTCAATGTCAGATGTACTAAGCACTGCTTCTGATCCTGAATATTACTCTCTTTCCTCTTCTCCTTGTAGCTTTTTGAGTGCAGAGAACGACGATGTTGATGACATGCCCACTCTTAATGACCATTTGACGTTAACTTTTCGTTCATTGTCAAAAAATTTTAATGTTGTGCATATCAATGCTCAGAGTGTGGCAAGTCACTACGCTGAATTATTAGCTACCTTTTCTAACTCTAATATACACGCAATTCTGATCTCTGAAACATTTTTAAAACCCTCTTTACCGTCAACTTTGTATCCTCCCCTGGCTACCGGCTACTCAGAAATGACAGAACCTGTGACGTTTACCGTGTTGATGGTACTGCCAGGATGATGGGTTATGGAGGCGTGGCAGTTTACTTGCGGAGTGATATTCCTTGTCAGATCCTGTCACAATCCTCTCCTGACTTCCAGGGTCTCGAGTCAATTATTTTGACTCGTTTGACACTCTTCTATCAGAATACCGTTCGCAGTACGACCATCTCATCATAATGGGAGACTTTAACACCTGCCTTCTTAAAAACGACTCGCGTTCGGATTCTCTCCTTTCTCTTCTTCATTCTTTAGACTTACACTCTCTTCCTCTCAATGCAACTCATTTTCCCCATAATGGTCTTCCTTCCCTACTGGACTTGATAATCACCTCCTCTCCTGAACTTGTGGCTTGTCATGGTCAGTTCAATGCCCCTGGTTTTTCGGCTCATGACCTGGTGTTCGCATCATTTAAACTTCGCCACCCCAAACGACGACATAAGGTAATGATGCTTCGCAACTTCAAGAATATTGACCAGGAAAGCTTCATGATCGATATTTCTCAAGCAGACTGGCATACTGTACTGGACGCTCCTGAGGTGGATTTAAAGGTGGCAGCCTTCAATACTATTCTCACATCTATTTACGACAAGCATGCTCCTCTTCATCCGGTGCGCGTTAAACACTATCCAGCCCCGTGGCTGACACCGGAGATCAAAATGCTAATGGCTAGGAGAGATAAGGCCAAGTTAAGACTGCGTCATTGTCCTTCCAGCTCCAATCAGGAGTCGTACGTCAGCCTGGGTAACTTGTGCAGTCGTAAATGCCGTGATGCTAAACGGAAACACTTTCACAATAATATTGAAGATTGCCCACCTAATAAAGTATGGAGGTTTTTAAAGAGTCAAGGCATAGGCAAACAGTGTTCCGAGACCAATTTCCAGGTAGATGCCAATAAGTTAAATGCACTTTTCTCTACTCCAGCAGTTAACTTCCCTCCTAACGTCAAGAATGCCACTCTTAGCAGCTTATACAATAAAGATCCTTCCGATCATCCCCCTTTTAATTTTGCCGCAATCACAAAGGACGACGTCGTTAATATAATCAACTCCATTAAGACTAAAGCTGTTGGCAACGATGACATTTCACTAGATATGTTAAAACCAATAGCGACTTTCATATCTCCTGTTATTACCAATATTGTAAACTGCTCCTTAAAGTCTGGTGTGTTTCCCACTGCTTGGAAAAGTGCTCACATTATCCCCCTCCCCAAAAAACCCAATCCTTCTTCACTTTCCCAGTTTCGTCCCATCTCCATCCTTCCTTTATTATCAAAAATAATAGAACATCACGTACAACAGTGTATGTCAAAACACCTGAATAAATATAATATGTTAAGTCCTTTTCAATCTGGCTTTCGTGTGGGTTATAGTACTACCTCAGCTCTAGTGAAAATTACAGATGACATTCGTCTAAACATTGATGATAAAAAACTCACACTTCTCGTGCTGCTGGACTTTTCTAATGCTTTTAACACTGTTGACTTTGATATCCTAATAGCCATTCTGTATTCACTTAATTTTTCCCCGGCTACACTAACATGGTTTCGCTCCTATTTAGAGGGACGCCGGCAGCTAGTGAAAATTGATAATTGTAGATCTGATTGGTGTAACCTCTCTGCTGGAGTCCCGCAAGGAGGTATACTGTCTCCTATTCTCTTCTCGATTTTCATTGATGGCATTACGGCCTCACTGTCTTCTTCTTTTCATTTATACGCTGATGATCTTCAGATCTATACGACCGCCCCTCTCGACGATTTTCATCACGCCATTAGCGTTATCAACACCGACCTTGCGACTATCGCAGAGTGGTCAAAAAACTTCGGGCTAATGGTCAATGTAGCTAAGTCCCAAGCGATTGTAATAGGAAGCCCCTACTTCATTTCTAAATTTAAGTCCATGGATTTCCCAAATGTTGTACTTGACAATAATATAATTCCTTTTTCGACTAAAGTCAACAACCTGGGAATCATCATGGATGAAACCCTTTCCTGGTCCCCGCAAATCTGTGAGCTGAGTCGAAAGATATTTGTATCCTTACATTCTTTAAGACGATTAAAAAACTTTCTGCCTACCGATACAAAAGCCTTGTTGGCTCGTTGACTACTTGTCCCCGTCCTCGACTACGCAGATGTTGCCTTCTTAGACCTGACTGACGAACTGACAAACAAACTAGAGATTATTCAGAATATGTGCATAAGGTATGTGTATAATCTCAGAAAATTTGACCATATCTCTGAGTTTCGCTCGCGGCTAAATTGGTTACGTATAGAAAATCGTCGTGACCTTCACATCCTCTCCTTTCTTTTTAAAGTCCTATTTAACCCCTCCTCTCCTAAATACCTTACCGAAAATTTTTCATTTCGTGACATTGACTCCCGCCTTCGATCTAGTAACAACTCGATGCTGCACATACCCGCTCACTCCTCCCAGGGCTATAATAAGTCTTTCGCAGTTTATGCAGCAAGGCTATGGAATAAACTGCCGTTAGAAATTAAAATGTCGTCTTCTTTGCATTCTTTTAAATTCAAAATTAGGAAGCTTCTGGAAAAGTCGGAAGATTTGAGTTGAGTTGTATATATATGTGTATAAGTGTATGTGTAATTAGTATATATTTACTATATATTTATTATATATTAATTATAGTTTTTGTAGTTACAAGTATTAGTAAAATTTTTAATTGTTTTTAGTGTAGTAAAGTAGTTAGGTTTAATTGGATTCTGTTTTCTGTTCTATAGTTATTGTACCCACTCTCTACCCTGTGTTGTAAATTGTCCTCTTAATTCAAGGTTGACTGGAAGAGATCCCTAGCTGGGATAAGTCCGCCTTTGTACTGATTTCTACTTCTAACATGTATTTTATTGTCTTGTGTTTATGTACAATAAAGATTTAACAAACAAACAAACAAACAAACAAACACCCAAGACCCAGGACAATTTGAAAAAGGCCATTTTCCAACTTGCCCTGACCGGGAATCGAACCCGGGACCTCTGGGTGGCGGACTAGCATGGTGACCGCTCCGCCACGGAGGTCGTCATAGACAAGATGTTGTATTAGCATATTATTAGCTCTAATAACAATTTTATTTAGTTTGTGCTTGAACGTGTACCTACCCGTCTTACACGCTCCTTACGTCTTTGGAAAAGAACGATCGTAAAATAAAACAAATTCCATCTTATTATAAAAAGTGGACTCACTTTGTTATTATAGGTTTAAACAATTATCCACTCAAATCAAATTGACATTGACGGATGAGTGAGTTTCACTTTACCAAATTACTAAATGCTTCTGCTTCAAGCCGCTCTGTCTGCCCCTGTAGATAATAAGTACTTATAGAAGATACCTATATGGCATTGGAATAAAAATAAAATGGTTTACTTCTTTTTTCTTAGCCTTTTATATATTTTCTCTTAATTTCCGAAACAAATTGAGCTACCAAATCTACTTACGTTTATAAATAAGCGCCGTGTCAAGTCAAATACTGAAACTAAACGCGGGCCGTTTTATCACCAACTTGATTTCTTAATTAAGGAGAGATTTTAATCTATAGAAAAGGACGAGCACGGAGCACCGAGCCCGACATGTTTGCTTAGAGCCTTAGCACACAACATCTTACTAGTTTCCAGCGACTGAGTTCCTTGAATCGCACGATGTTCGATTTATTTAGTTTACCTTGTTTACAGATTTTGAATTTCGAGCAGTTGGCAAATTTCTCGATTCTCCACGTATAAGTGACTCTTCTTCTTCCTTACTTTTTTTCAGTCAGTGTGGGGTCGGGAGTCGGAACAGTATCCAACGTGGAAGGGACATACCCGTAATCTAACCACAACTTGATCACTATAGTATAATGAAAACAAAATAACAGTCAAAGAACAAAAAATATTCTCTGAAATGCAGCCGCCCGGCCAATTTGTATGAAAATTCATACAAATTGGCCGGGCGGCTGCATTTTTGCACGGAAATGTAATTTTTTTTTAATTTTGAACTGTTGCATACTTTAATTTTATAATACTATACTGGTCTATTATAGTATGTATGTATGTACCTTCCACGTTGTATAAGTCTGTTCCATTTAGTTATATCCTTTGACATTTTCTGAAAATGTTAGTTATGTTATTAAGGGCGAGCATAAAAATCGATTTCAAAGGAAATAAAAGTTTAGTTTTATACGTTATTCTTTACCTATAGTTGCCAGTAGGCAGATGTAGGCAAAGAACACATATCAGTAGGAAAGTACATAAAGCCAATTACAAGAAATACTTCGTAATTGATCGGCCATTATGGAACTTTCGAAATGAAGCCAACATGGCGATGGTACAAAAAGACCGCCTTTACTATATTTATATATGTTGCCAGCTTTCCTCAGCGCCCCACAGCGAGTGTCGCACCCATTACTGCCCAGTACGGTCGGAAAAACCATAGGTTTCTAAATAAATAAATAGTTTATTATTTTTTATAGTCCAAACGACCTCCGTGGCGCAGTGGTCACCATGCTAGTCCGCCACCCAGAGGTCCCGGGTTCGATCCACGGTCAGGGCAAGTTGGAAAATGGCCTTTTCAAATTGTCCTGGGTCTTGGATGTTTATTTATATATGTATTTGTTATAAAATATAGTATCGTTGGGTTAGTATCCCATAACACAAGTCTCGAACTTACTTTGGGGCTAGCTCAATCAGTGTAATTTGTCCCTATATATTTATTTATTTATTTATTATTTATTAAACGCACTGATCTATAATCTATAATCTCTAATTATTTGTTGCTGCTGATTTTTTTACAGTGAACCAAAAAATATTGTTAATTTTTTGCGCCGCATCAATTTATCTGTTTATCCCTATGGTTGACTGGGAGAGAACGCTCTTAGCGTAAAGTTCGCCAATTTTAAACAATTTTAACTTTGGATCAATAAAGTTTTAATAAATAAATAGTAGGGAACCTAGGCACTTACAACAAAAATCGAAAAACCTTGATTTATTAAACTTAGTTAACGGGTTACTCACGTATAGAGTCAGCTACTGATGACATGTTTCGACCTTGTCCGGAGGTCTTCATCAGGGCGATTGTGACTACAGGCCCGTACACCACACCAGCTTGCGACTCACTGACAGTGACAGTAGCTGATAACTAAGTTTAATAATGTCTGTGTCTCACGTTAGTGACCTTTTTTTTGTAGTACCTTTACACTGCTCAAAACAGTATGAGTTAGTTATTAGTGGAAACTTTACTGATGTACTTATGTTTAAGTAGTTAAGTTATATCTGTTTGTACAAGGCTATTGTTTGTTTCCCAAAAAATAGAAATAAAAATTGGATAAAAATAAAAAAGAAATAAAAGAAATAAATAAAAAAAACCTGATTTCGCTGCGGACGGTATCATTTACAAATGTAGTGGACTAACTGTGCAGTCTGTGCTAATTAGCCGTGCGATTCCCGGTACCACTCGCCACGGCCGCTTTTTGCCCGATATAATTTTTAGCCAATAAAGATACTTATCATGCACTAATTAAAGTGTTTTCTTTACGATTACGCATGCCTTTTATATAGATCTTAGCTCTTGGCTGTTGGAGACTCGTTTCCTTCGCCGCGTGGCACGAGGAGAATTACGATAAACGCGGGAAAGCGATATGCTGTGATGAAAAGAAGTCGATACTCATTAACCATAAGTAGCCAAATAGATATTGTGATAAGTTTGTTCGTTGTGTTTACCTGTTTGTAAAAATTTTATTTAAGTGTTTACAATAATCGATTTTTTAAATTGGTAATCAATATCATAGTTAATTGACGAATATCAAATCGTTTTTCTATACTCTTTGTCATTGTCTTGTCTGTAATTCTTTAATAAGCATATGTTATTTATTTGAACAAATTACACAGCCTAAGCTATCCCCAAAGTATGTCCCTTTAACCTATTAAGGGGACATACTTTAAATGTGATTTGTTGATACACAAAATAAAATATTGTTTAGTTAGCATTCCATATCACAAGCTTAATGTAATCCTATTGTAAACTTGTAATATGGGATGTGTGCATGCTATGTGGGTAATATTTTTTATAGCATTGTAAAAATGGAAATTATTTAGTACTTAGTTTATATGACATTTTAGCATTAGACACAATAATTATGGTTTTAATTTATAATTGAGTTTGCATAAAGAAGAATCTTTAAAAATATCTTTGACAATAAAATTAAGTTATAAATCCTTTTACCTTTTATACCTTTTGAAAATTAAAAACGTAATCACGAAAACACACGAGCACCTCCCACCGAAATCGAATCATGTACTTACCGAATACCAACATGAAGGAAGCAGCGCCAAGGCGATTATCGATATTCCAAAAACAAATATGCATAACTCATTGGACAGCGATCGGTATCGATATTAAAATCGCGAGTGGATGCGATTAATCGAGACTCGGATAATTGCTTCGCGGTTAGTAATGATCACTTGATTGTAGGTTGTATAGTAGGTTGTAGGTAGTCTATATAAAGAATTCCATATTCTAAACATAAGAATCAGAATTTGTTCCTACTTCAATCTCTAGTTTGTAACTAGCATTTGTCCTTCCGTGAGTTCTTAGTACTTACCAGTTTTATCATTAAAGGATCCATTAAAAGTTACCGCCCAATCAACCAGGCCGCCGTGTAGACGTGGTAGACCTTAGAAATGCTGGCTTGACGTCGTCAAGGATGATATGAGTGCCAATATTTTTATAACTAACGCAAGACCGTGTGAAGTGAAGATGAAAAAGCCGGAACGCGGACCCCGTCTGTACCTTCATCATTACAGCTAAGGATGCCATTGGGAATACGCTGAGATGAGAGAGAAAAGTTTCGTCTTATTTAGTTAGATTTAGTAATATTTGCGTGAAAGCCGAACAAAAAATTTAAGTGCACAGTTGTCAGTAATAAAGATAAAGCTGAGAAAAAAAAATTGAGCAGAAAGAGCTGGCAGAAGAGTTAGACCTACGACAATGTGAACTGGAGATGAAAACGTTAGAAACTAAACACGGTTTCTGAAGCCCTACTGGTAGCCAATGATGCATCTGGTAACATATAAGAGAAATCCCGTACAGGGTTAGACAGAGGCTAGGATCGTAAGACTCAAAGCCGTCTGTCACCAAAATGGTGAGTTTGTAATTACCTACTTGAAAGAGGCATTAAAAATAGTGATGAGGTGCTATCCACAACACCTAATATCATAATGCAGATTGTCGCCTATTCAATTGACCGGCTTTAAAAGGGTGGAAATTCAGAAGCTGATATTCTAGGTTTTTTCTCTCCTAGGCTAACGTTAAAGAAGGACGACGTGGGCAAAGGGATAAAAGCAATCAGCACTAAAATCAGTTGAGTGAAATTAGAAATGCATACGCAATCACTCGGACGGCGCGGCCGTAAACACGGGTTTCAATTTATATCGGGAATGAAGAGGTCCGCGGACACTGGAAAGGCGTAAAACAATTTTCATGGCCCTTAACTGTTACCAGGCTCGGTGTAGGGTTGCCTGCCTTGTGTTGTGATTTATACAGTAAGCTAAGCTAGTATTAATAACTTACGTAAATTTTGAAATATGTTACTAATGTTTTCACTTACTAAGTTTCATCATCATCGAGCGTTTGCACCGGTTGCATCCTCAGCTCACCGCATCTCAGCTCACCTCAGGTCCGCTACCTAACCTAGGTGATTTGACGAGGTTGCTGGTTTTACACAGAGCGACTGCCGTCTGACCTCTGCAAGCCAAAGGGTACATCAGAACCGATCATTGGTTAGGTTTGAACAAATAAACGAAGTGAGAACTTGTATCATATTTCTTCAAGTACATGACATATCGTGTGTAAAGTGCGATACAAAAAAACTTTTATATGTATAGATACATATCTAGTTTCGATTAAGTTCCACGGAATTAGTAGTTATTGGTATTTGGAAGGATCGTTCTTTTATGAATATGATTAATCCAGTCAAGAGATTCCCTGTCTTTAGCTCATGTGCGAAAAAACGTCTCCCAAGTCGGCAGCCCTACATAAGAAGTCTAAACTGGCTGTACGGCTAAATGCCGTTGCCTGTGGGCTAATTAAAACATCAGCAAGCAGCGGCCATGTTCTCGACAGATTATCTTTCATATTTTGTCTTGGCCGTCAAATTTCGCCCGGGGCGCGCTATAGCGATGTCGGGTCCTGTTAACTCACCCTGTTTGGCTCACGGCTTTTAACTACCGAGACCTTTTTCACTTGACATAAACATTTGGACATTTACTTGACATAATTACTTTAAAAATTGGACCGTTAGGTATTTCTATAAGGACTTTAAAACAAGAAAGTGCTTTTTAATTTAAAGTTAATTAAACTACAAGTAATGTGTCCGTCAAGGTCTGTTTTCTTCTTGACGTCTGAAATTATAAAAAATATATAACGTTAGTTAGAAAGGGCATATTAAGTTGTACGATACTCAATATCAGCCATAAGAACTATTCATCAATGTGTGTGTGATGTGAGTGGATCTTAATTAATTCATTTAATTTTTTTATTTTTGCACTTAATTTTATTTTTATTTTACGTTTCTTGATGTAAAAATGAAACAGTGTTTAGCACATAACACAAATATGTAGTCAGGTTCTTTACGTGGCGTGGCAAGTAAGTACATAACTACTTGGATCTTTTCGTCCGACTTTTATTTGTTAGTTGATATATTTCTCCGTAAAGATTCTAAGTATGTACCTACAATATTTGTCTAATGTTGTCAGAAAGTAGGGTAAAAGATACATAACGTTTCTTATACCTAAATGTTATTTTCCCATGTCGACATTCAATGAATCTTGAATGAATTTTGTTGTTGAAATTTATTGAATCTTTCCGTAAATTGTGTGCCTGACTGTTAGGTATTAAAACAAAATTTTAAGTTTATAATTTTCCAATCACGACCAAATTAATATATTGCGGACTGGCCGTTCAGAATTTAGGATAATTAAAAAACGTCTCAATCCAAAGCGCCACTCGATACAATCAGAATCACCACACCATAATCGAGTACTCATATCGATTGACAAATGAATCGATTACGGGGCGTGCGCGGATTAGTTATAGCCACTCGGCTATTATGTGGCCGCGCCCACTACAACTGAATTCAAATTGACTCTTTGGGGCTCTACTACCGTCTTCATTCTCGTTTTCCCTTCCGTAAGACGTCTCACGTATTCACGTTAAATCGTCCTTGCTAGTCTGGGAAGAAAATATCATATACTTACTTACCTACTACTATAACATAAATAATTTTACAACCTTTTTATTTTTGTTACCCATTTTCTTAGGTTTATTTTACTCGCTCAGTTTACATTCACATGTCTGTAGGTATCTTTTACATCTTCTCTCAGCTCTAATACACCTACTGGATCGATGTACGTTATTTAAGTAGCTTTTGTGATTTTTTTAAATGAATGTATTAATCCAAAATACCCTCGCAAATAAATAAAATCAACATGTAGGGACAGTAACTTACTGACTCTATGAAGATTGTAAAAGTCAATCAACATATAGAAGAAAACAAGATAACAGTCCTACGCAGGTATAGAAAATGCATTGTTTTTAACGATATCTATACTATAGATTACGTTAAAAACAATGCATTTTCTTGTGTAAGTACTTATTGTAAATATAAAGAGAATTAATCAAATCGTCTTGTTAGAACAAACCAGTAGTAGTGCCCCAAGATTGTTTTAATAATTAATCCAGCAAAATGTCCGAAGTGATTTAGGATTTAATTCCATTTCTGATCACTTGATAAAGCGCTTTTGTTATTTGTTATGTTAATGATTATTTTCCTGCAATCTATACATTAAAGTGCACACTTATGATTTTCATCTCAACAAAGAAAAAGCGACTTCTCCAGTTCAGAATGCAAATGCTTGGTTATTGACAAAAACATCAAATCTGGGTGCCGTAACCCGAGGATCCAGTCATCAAATCTTCACTTGGTTAAATGAAACCACCTTGCATGTATACCCTTTTAAACATAAAAAGAATGAAGAAAAAGAATTTTCTAAATTAGTTGAAAAGTAAAGAAGTTATTGAGATCATACATAAAACAAAAAAAGCAGCTACTGCTTTTTTAAAGTCATTTAAAAAATTGAGTACAGTCTGAGAAAGACAATTAAATTGGTACCTATTTGTACCTCTTGAAATAGTCTGGGCAATTCGGTATTTTTCTGTGGGTATAGTTTTTTGTATCTTTATGTATATATCGTTTCCGTATAATATAACAGATATCTATGTACATAAAGGAAAATTTAGTTGCATGTTTCATTAACACATAGTTGTAGGTTTTCTTAGAAAAGTAGTTTAATTTTATAGTATCACTAAATTGTATTAAGTTTATGTTGGGGCGTACATTTTGTGATAATTACAAAAAAATTACGTCGTCAGCAATTAGTCATAATGAATGACTTACTAAAAAACCTTCATTCCACATTCGCTTGAGGACAAAAATGTTTAGTGTACAGAAGAAGGACACCTAATTTTTTACAAATCTACTGTTTATAATTCGGCTCATCAGAACACCAGAGTTTGCAAAAATGTTGCTTGCTAAGGGAAGTAAAATCTTTTGTCATTATGTTTTACTCACACAGTAGTTTTTTAGAATATACATAACACCTATACCTACTTTTTTGAACTATAAGACACGGCAGTGTAACGTCTTAATTCTGTAGCGAAGCTTTTCTAATGCTGTTTAGACGAGCCAGATTCGTCGAAAGATAATTATTATTTATCCATCAATAGATATATTATCTTTTCAGAACGTAGACGTACTGTATAAATATGCATTTCGTGCCTGTCCCGATACTTGCCTCCACTTGCTACCAGTATCTCTAAATATCATCTACTACTGATATTAACCCTTCTGGTCTGCTGACTGTGGTTTAATTACCTCCCTTGATTATCCTCAAAATTAAAAAACAATCTTGAGCACTATGAATCATCCTTTTTAGCAATTAACATTGTGTACTCATAACATTGCTTAATGCGAGCAATGTTATCCAGAAAAGTTAATAAGTATGAAGTGCTTCAATCAAGATGAAGTGTCAGTTCTATATTTTAGTCATTTTGTTCTCGTGGTCATTAGGGCTGGTAATTATGCCTAAACATAATTATTTGTTATCAGATCAAATGCTAACCCTTTCGTATTTGGATCGTTCGAATTTTTGTCCACTGACCATTCTGGAGATAGCATCGGGAGGGTTAAAGTAGACTGCATTATTGTTTTTGGTTTTGTGTAGGTACTTAACTTTAATTAATTAGGTTTCGTAAATAAAGATAAAGTTGATATAAGAATAAGAAACCGCATTTCGTTCAAATATCAAGATGATAATGATCTTTGTAGGGACAAGTGCATTAACGGTTGAGCTCTTGCGTTTTTCTATGTCATCCAAGTTGGTATACTTGACTAATGTTTGTAGATTGATTAATCAATTCATTTTGTGTAATATTTCATTTATCTCCATAGTAAGTGACTTTTGAAGAACCCCTAAGACTTTTTAAAAATCTTATTCTTGGTATGAATTACGAATTACTACAACCAACGCATGGCTGATGCAAGCCACTCACACAAAAAGAAAAAAAAATAAGTGCAAAATTGACTAAAAGACATATCTTTTTAAAAATGTTCTCTATTTATTTTATTTATTTAACTTTATTACATGAAATGTAATCGGCGGACTTAAGGCCGTAGGCCTTTTCTACCAGTCAACCTACAGGTGGTGTTGACATGCGAAGTTTCGGAAATATGTGCAAAACCTCTATATTGCCTAAGTCAGATTTTGTCTGATTTAACGGCATATATCCGGGGTTAGGTGTCAGTTTTTCTAAGAAATGATTTGTTATATATTAGCAAAGATAATATGATTAATTACTAATAGGTTCTATTTCCATTATGCTTTCATAGCTTTATGTTTTTAATGACTTCCTATTAATTTTCCGCTCTACTAAAGAAAGAAAGCATACGAGGGGAAAAACATAAAACCACAAGAAAACATTTTAACCATCGAGCTTTATGTAAGGAAATTAAAACAATGTATTCATTGACATTCAACAATAAACCATTCTCATAACGCATGAAACAAAGTAAGCCCATACGCGAGCAATAAAAACGCACACCTACCATAAACAGATCAGGGTTACCATTCAGAAAACACGGCAAATTGCGACGGAACCGCGGGTCCATCACTATGGGAAAGTTGACGATTGACATAGCATAAAATACATTAACAGAAGGAATATTTTATTAGTAGGTAATTGTTATTCTTATCAAATACATGTCTCTCTTGTTACCCATAAAGGATTCACAGATTTAGTCAACATTTCGACTTTATTAAAAATTAAAAATTCTTATTTAATTAATATAAAAGTAGGTACCCGGTTTAAATATGAGAAGTTGTTTTGTTGTGTTTAATTTAACCTACAGGAAATCTTATAATTTTGGCTGCTGTTATGGAGCCAACTGCATCGGATAAGCAGCCGTAGTAACTTGTCGTCAATTTTACTTTAGTAAAGAATATGCAAAAAACGAAATTAAAATATCACACATCATTAAGCAATGCATAATTGAGCGTTTACAATCCCTTCTCATACTCATTTTAAAAAGTAGACCTTCTGTTAATATTTTGTGTTTGGAACATCCGAACAAAAAGGCGGACACACGGCTCAGAAGACACTGGCCACATAGGTTATTCAGCCAGCCATCATTACGAATAAAGTGACCAATTACAATAAATTACTGGCCACATATAGAAATAAGCGGCCATTTTGGTAAGTAAATAAATAAATTAGTAATTAATGGTGAAGGGGGAATGGCGATCATCGCGGCATACAAATCTTTACATTATAGTATCGACAACTTTTATGGTATGGATGCTCGACGGGTTTTTTATAGCGGCTTCCAATTAGTTGCCACAGGAAGTGTATCATGAGGTGTGGTGGCAATGAGTGTTGCCATCTCGCGAAAATGAACCTTCTGCCTTTGAAATAGAAAATGTATTTTCAATGTATTATTTATATAGTGTCAATTATGAATCATGTGGCTTTCATGGCATATTTCTAAGTGAATTTGTTGCAATGTCTGTGGACTAACTAAGCATTAACAAGGGTGACGTTACGGTATCTCTTACTGATTGAGTTATGAGTTATGACGACTTCCTGACTTTTGTTTTTATCGATAGCCAGTGATGTGAAAATTGCTCCACGCTTCGGTTCAGGAGGGAAATTAATGTTTCACATAGCTCGTATTTCATACCCACCGTGACTCCCAAAAATATAATAGTTCATACTTAAATACTGTACCTGCGGACGGGTATTTATGGTAGAATTAGACTTCTCTAAATGCAGTATGAAGCGAATTTGAACTTTTTTTGCTTTTTGGATGCACTTGTTGAGTTATATTTAAAGTTGAAAGAAAACTAAGTTATTGTACTAATAACGAATTTATAATTTAATCAATAATTTACAAATGCGTCAAGTTGCCTTATATTTAATATTGTGCGGACATATTTCTCTATAAGTATGTTATGTCCAAAATATACCAAATATTTATCGTTTTCACAGATGCTCTATGTTACAAAATTATTGAGACTAAATCCATAGGCATACTGAAACTATTTTAAAGTTCAATTTTTCGTATATAGTAAAGTATGGCAAATCAAAAAAAACAGTTGACAATTGAGTTGATGAGTTACTATAGTTATCAAATTAATATCGCGAAAAATTTCTGTACATACAGGCTGACTTTTTAACCACCAGCCAAATTTTTTGAGCATGGTCTGACTATGATACTGAAGTAGTTTCTATAAAAACAATTAACGAAAACTGAAAATAAAAATTCGGCTTCCCATACATATCAGCGCTCGGCCAAACGAATTTTGTATGGGCGGACGAAAATTTTTTGTTGATTTTTAATAACTTTTTTTGTGAAAAGTTGTTCAGTATCATGGACTTGGTTTAAAAAATTTGGCTGGTGGGTAAAAAGTCATCCTGTATACAGGGTCTGAAAAATTACTGAAACTATGTAAGGCTGTATTCAGTCTATAAAACGAAACAACTTTCCCCAAGGAACAAATATCAAAATATGAAAATTAATTTAAGGAATTTTAGGGTTTTTTTTGTATGACTTCATAGACTGAATCAATCCTTAAAATAGTTTGAGTATATTTTTTACACGTTTTTAATGGCCCTTAAAAAAGTTTTTGACTACTTTAGACTAAAATTAGGTACTTTAAAAATAGTTTCAGTATTTAGACCTAATATTTTACTTGAGACCAGTAAATTGACACAAAGGAAATAAAATGTAACAGTTTAATCTAAGTGACTTAATTACACATTTCTCACAGTAGTTCTATACATTTTGTATTAAAAAATCTAATAGTTTAGACGTTCTATCCTAACCTTACGTATACAATAATTTAATTAAATAATTCCAAATATTTACATTGAATAATTAACAGAAAAACTAAAATAAAATTGGAACTTTATTTGCTTATAAGTACAGGATATATTTTACTAAAGCCCCAAGAAACGTAACATTGTATGAATTAATGAAAAACTCTATAATGCACCTATACAAAATTTAAATTGAACTGCAAAATAAAATTATGTGTTATCTTATTTTATAAAATTTCATCAGCTGTTCGTGGATTTTTGTGTACCTATATGTAAAAAATCAATATCACATACTAAACATTTTTTGTAAAAATTTAAAAGTGTGACAAGAAACTTCCTGTATAGTATTTTAATTGTTTGCTAAATAACATGGCTGTATTTGTAATTCAAATTAACATGCAATGGCTTGAGTACTTACTATATAAACTTTCAATGATGTAATATGAAAAATAATGACTCTATACCTTTTGTTATGGTTATTCGCATAAAGTAAAAACGTTTATTTGCTTGGCAAATTAAAAATACTGTTAAAAGCGCCATCTAGTGATGAGTAGCGGACTTTCAAGCGTTAACACCAATCACTTTTATACGGCTGAACATTTTTCTTCAAACATAGCTAAGCACCACCGCAAGGGAACTTGATTTCACCTTAAAAACCGCATCGATATCGGTCCATCCATTCGAGCGCTACAATGCCACAGACTGACAGACCGACAGATATTAGCGTCAAACTTAAAACCCCCTTTTTTGTTGGGGGTTAATAAAACACTTTTCTGTCAATAATCGAGTAGTACTGACAGAAGGAAAAGTAATAGTTACGGTGAATTAAATAATAAAACTGCAAAACCAAAATTCTAAAGAATCAAGTAGCGGTAAGTAATATTAAGTGTTCTGTTTTGGAAAGGACAAAATCAAATTTTTAAGTCTTTTTGAAGGGAACCTTAAGAAACTTGTAGAGATATATAAAATATGCACAGGCGTTTCTGAGTCTGTTGAGAAATACCTTATCGTAATTAAAAAAATCTGGCTGTGTTCAAAAATTATGGGAGGTCAGATTACAAAGTGACGTAAAATTGAATGTCTTTCAATACATTAATCATAAAGGCTTAGTAAAAAAACCATCAAAGATTTAAGTCGGTTTATAACTCGCGCCTTTTTGTAAAAACATTGTTTTTTCATTTCAAACTTTTTTACTTTTTAAGATTGTACTGTTTTAACATTTGTATGCTGTATGAAATACACACAAATGTTTAATTTTCATTGCTGTTGATGAAAAAAAAAGTTAAAATTACAGTTTCTGTTTGCAACGCTAAAGTTATAAATAATTGAAAAAAAAAACAAAATATAATGCGAGTGAAGTCAGTTAATTTATAGCACATTTCGATATTGAGGATAAAGATCTAAAAAAATGATCATAATTATTGGTATTTTAACATGAAGTACCTATTGTTCATTATCACCTAATTATTAACTCTTAACCTTTAAAACCGTATGCCTGTAATGATAATAATCGGCTCATTGTATGTTGTCGGTATGTTTATTGATTATTTTTGGCTTATTTTTTCAACAATATTTAAACAAGGTATTTTTGAGGCTCTTGATAATTAAGTGCAAATATCAAGGGTTAGTCCATTACTCTGATCAATGTTCGTGAAATAACATTTTTCTGCTACGAAATTGATTTCTAAAAAAAGTGTTTTTTTTTTTTTATAGGTAGAGTGAGACTATTTAGTTTACCTTTATTTATATAATAGTAGTGTAAAAATATAAGAAATGTATTTAAAATTTGATTTTAGATATCTAAACATGTTGTTTAATAATTTTGTTTGGAATGGACTATGTTTGCTTCGTATGCTAAAGTTTTTATGGCATCTGGGTAAGATATTGTCGCGTAGGATGATAAGTGATAATGACAATGTCAACGTCACAAATTCAAACTAGGAGAATTCATCTAAAGGGAAATTTCGTCACTCACGTCAGCACACGATTGGCCTAGCGGTCTTGGTGTTGGACTGTGAATCCATAGACCCCAGGTTCAAATCACAGTCACGTATAGTGTTTTTGAAGTTTTGTAAGAAGTTTCTAGATAACTCTAGATTAAATTGAAATGAAAATACAGGCCAGAAATAAAAGAAGACAAAAGAAAATTTATGACTTAAGTTTAGAACTTTGATGCGATATTGTTCGCATCCGGGGGGTATATAAGCAGAACAAGGCGCGGCCTACGCCAGTTTAGTTTGAAAGTAAAATCCGAAGAAGGAAGAAGAAAAAGGAAGAAAAGTAAAAGTGGAAGTAGTGAGTAAAAAGTTAAGTGTAATAGTGAGTGAAGTGAAGTGTTCAGTGCAGTAAATACGCGCGAGAGACGATTCCGCGCGTGACAGTGCAGTGACGTTTACGCGTGTGACAGTGCAGTGACATTACCGCGCGTGACAGTGCAGTGACGTTTCCACGCGCAAGACAGTGCAGTGACGTTTCTGTGTGTGTGACAGTACAGTGACATTCCCGCGTACGTACCTGTGACAACTGTGAGTACCCTAGAGTTGTAAATAAAGGCACTATTCCATAGGATTGGTGTTTCCTTTCCTATCCCCAACCCACTCTCGTGACAATATGGTTTTGTCTACTCCGTAGAACCTTGTGTTGGAAAAATGTTGAGAGATGTCAAAATCTATAATTATAAACAAAATAATTACATTTTCAATATTTAGGTGATGATTGAGTAAAATTGCTAATTTCTAGTTACATCAAATTGCACTCATCATTTTGAATTTGTTTAAACAAAATTTAAAAAAAACCTGAATAAGTAATAATTTTTCCTACATTGAACTTACACGCTTACTATATTACATTGGCTTTAATAAGTATTTTTACAGTTTTTCTACGATAAGATAACACAAACGCTTGAAACTCGACTCGAGCACATTTTTACGAATCATTTTAAATTGTTTACTGGTTCTTCGAAATTCGAAATCATATCGTTCACTCACTCACTGGTTTTAAAAATCGAATCGGTAGCGGCACTTTTCGAAATCCGTCAATGTTGAAATTATCGCCGAATTTGAATTTAAAACACTGTTCAGGAAGGCGGCGGCTGCTCAGGGTTGTCACGCGTTCCCGCGTGCTCTAACCGTCAATGTGGCTGTAAAGAGTTCAGTATATTCATGTTGATGGCGTGTTGGTGGCTCGGGGGCCCGCCTAGGAAGCTGAGCTGTGGCCTGGTGGCTGCGGCCATGGCCGCGAACAGTGGGGGTGCTCCGCCCCCGCCGAAGAGGGCGAAAGACGGAGGTAGCAGCGGCCGCGCGGAGAGCCGTAGCTTCTCTATTTCAGCCTCCTGAAGTCGTTTCGCTTTCGCTCGCCGATTTTGAAACCAGATCTTCACCTGGAAATGTTATTGAGTTAGTTAGATATTTTTCTGCCATAACATTTGTCTTCTTTATCCTATACTGAACTAAGTTTATTCCTTCGCGTCTTTATAGCAGTGATCTTTCCGAAATACTAGTTTTTAGCTTTTCCTTGACTTGTACAACGTGTAAGGGACATATGGGTAATAAATCAAGCCACGAGTTGAACTAACTAGATCATTATAAATAGTATACAATTTAAAAAAACAGACAAAAACAAAATAAACTCTTCGGCATTTTCAAACAAAACTGTATTACATCTGTCCGGGCAATTTGTAAGGGTTTTGCTTGTTTCATTATACTATAGTTATCTAGTATAGTTGTATCATCAACATCATCATGCCAGCTCCTCTTTCGCCCACTGCTGAGCATAGGCCTCTCTTCGTTGACGCCACCCATCTCGGACCTGTGCTGCTCTCATCCAGGTGTGACCCGTGTACTTATACACAGTACTTAAAAATACTTTTAAAATTCAATGATTTAAATCATTACCTGCGTCTCTGTAAGTCTCAAAGAGGAAGAAAACTCAGCTCTCTCCGCGATGCTCAGGTACTGCTTGTCCCGGAACTTCTTTTCCAGAGCCAGCAGCTGCTGCGTGGTGAACGGCGTCCGCGGCTTCCGGTTGGGCTTGTGCTTCCGGAGCTGGCAGCGGACCACGGGGGGGCCGCTTGGGGCTCCAGCTAGGGACAAGGGCACAGAATTAATAAAGTAAACAAGTCCCCCGCAATCTGACGTTCCCGCAACCCTTCCCCCGCTTTTCGGCCTTGTAAGCACCTGTAAAACAGGGTTGCTAGTCGCACGTTGACGTTAGTCAAAAGTCAAAGTCAAAAAATTTTATTCAATGTAGGATAAATTTATCTCTTATTGAAGGTCATTTTTTTAAATATTTTTTTTAGTGCAGAAGCTAAAAACTACTAGCGTTTCGGAACGACCACTGCTGGGAAGATTACGCCGAAAGAAACCCAGTTCAGTATTGGTCCCTACCCAGCCTGATGGGCTATGTTACAATTACAATACAGATTTCCACTTAAGCTATACATTTAAATTATACAATTACAATTTGCAGACAACTATTTCCAAGAATTTTTCTCAGATGATGATAAGTAGTCATTTACATGATAATACGCATTTTGTAATAAATGATTTTTAACGGCTGTCTTAAACTTAGATAATGGTAATGCTACTATATCATCTGGAATTTTATTATAGAGGCGCAAGCCGAGACCCACAAAAGATTTTTTTGTTTTCTCTAACCTCAAAGCTGTGATGGCTAATTTATTTTTATTTCTCGTGTTAATACTATGAATATCACATTTTCTCTTAAATGAGTGTATATTCTGACGCACGTACATAATGTTTGCATAGATGAATTGCGAGGGGAGGGTCATAATATTTATGTCTTTAAATAGTTCCCTCAAAGACTCTCTAGCACCTAATTTATATATAAATCTGATAGCGCGTTTTTGTAAAACAAATTTGGTATTTATATCTGCAGCGTTACCCCATAGCAATATTCCATAGGACATAACACTGTGGAAGTACCCAAAATATACCAAACGCGCTGTATCAACGTCAGTCATTTGCCTAATTCTTCTAACCGCATAGGCCGCAGAGCTAAGTTTTCCAGCTAATTTTTGAATATGGGCACCCCATTGCAACCCTGAATCAAGCGTTATTCCCAAAAATGTTGTGTTATCAACCATATCTACTGCTTCCTTATCAATAAATAATCGTGTTGGAACTTTTGTAACATTTGGTAAGCAGAACTTTACACATTTCGTTTTTTTTGCATTTAATACTAAATTATTTGCTGTAAACCAATCCAACAGTTTTCCTATTACGCGAGTCACTTAGGATTATTAAATAATAATGGTGAGAATTCCGGAGTTGGCAGCGGACAGGGGGCCGCTTGGGGCTCCAGCTGGGGACAAGGGTTCGAAGATCAAATATTATACTACTGACATCCCTTACCATCGCCGTAAAAACATAATTATTTCTCTTCTTTGTCACTAGATGGCGCTTTATGGTAATAATTAAAAAAATGAAATCTTTTATTCCTTTTTTTGACTAAAAAGAACGTGAGACACAGACATTATTGAACTTAGTTAACGTGTCAGTGTGTCGCAAGCCTGTGCTGTGTACGGGCCTGTAGTCACATTCACTCTGATGAAGACCTCCGGATGAGGTTGAAACATGTCGGCAGTAGCTGACTCTGTAAGTGATTAACCCGTTAATTAAATTGAATGATGCCTTTTATTTCTATAATTAAATTAAATTAGTACTCTAATTGATTAAATATGACTTATATGGAATGCAATAAATCTTTTTAAAGCATTTTCAGCACTTCTTTTGTCACTTTTTTGCTAGTCGTAGTAAATGACTTATACTCTCCAGGGTTTCCATAGCCGGATAGCCTGGACTTGAAAAGACTTGCCCATGAAAGTAGAGCGATGAAAAGGGATATTAAGGATATAAGAGTGTTAGAGCTGAGAACTACTTACTATTATCTATTCTTCTGATCAAGTTTTTCATAGTACCTACAGAAAACGGGATAAAAAGCTGAGAAGTGAGCCTGAGCATCATCTGGGGCGACCTTAAGCGGTGACTGTCGGAAGGGATGTAGAATAATTCTTAGTTAACATATTTATGCTGGTTGTCATATTGGACGTAAGACAAATGTTCGGCTTTTTGGACCAGGTAAAAATAAAAAGGAAAGGAAAGCCCCATCCATGTATCATTTTGTGTCTTAGTTTGTTGAAATGCAAGGCTGTAGGTATATTTTTAAATGTACATACCTACATTTTCATAGTTATGGACAGACACCCACTAACTTTATTGGTTCTGAATCCTTGACGAATTAGTGCGTAAGCTAGTTACGTGGGTGGTCGGCTAACATAATACACCTAGGGCTGTCAATGTATGAAAAAAGGTGGATGAAAGGATATTCATTTTAGACTTATTACATTTTAGAAATAAATATTCATTTTTAATATTGATTTTAATCGAGTTGTACTTTTAAAACAATTCGGTTTCTTAAAAAAAGTTAAATAGTCTCCATATACCATTTGTAAGTTTTCGCCGTTATAAGTTTAATTCCAATCAGTCATGTACGGAGGACCACTCCAAGTCCTCCCGTGGATGACGTAGAAAGCGACTTAGGATATACAAGCTAAACAAAGCTTATAGACATCAATGAGACCTCTCCAACCCGTCTGGCCAGCGAGGAGAGTGTGGACCAAGTCCTCTGGCTGCTCAGGCCAAGTGTGGCTCTGGTGGTACAGAGAAGGTCGTGCTCCTGCAGTGGAGATAGAAGGATCTGATGATGATGTTTTGATAAACATAATCGAGTGGCTAGATGACACGACCGTCACTACCTTATTTATGGAGTAAGGCCCCAGTGTCCCCAAAAATCATGGAGAATCTTTCTAGCGCGATGAACTTTTTTCTTAACCGATTCCCGCGTTTTGTAAGCAGCTTTTTGTTGATTAATTTTTTGAACTTTTTAAAAGTATAGCTAATTTAAAAGTAAATCTTTTTAAAGTATATAGAAAAGAAATATAAGTTGGCAACATGGCTATGCGTCTAGAGTGTGAACCCTAGGATTTATTTAGTGCCAATATTACACAAGTGCGTCAAGGTCTAATTCCGCGTTATGACCGCAGCACAAAATCAGGGCTTGACGGAGTAAAGATGATTGCGGTATTTAGTCGACGGCACACTGAAGGCACGCGCCGCATTCGCACGTCTTTATCCCCATCGGGGTAGACAGAGCCTTGAGTCATAGACTCAAAGGCCATTTTTAGAGTTAAAGTAAGCGAGAAGGTGAAAAGTGGAATCAAAATAGTGATGGGTTGCTAGACGCACGTACATTTTAAGATTTTTTTCTAGCTCAGCGTGAAAGAAAGTCCTTTTTCGCTTTTCCATATATTTTTGCGAGTGCACAAATTCAATATAATAATTTGGAATGTAGCAAGACGATGTGCTACGTGAAACCTACGTGTAATTCCATACTTTTTAAACGACTTTCAAATTCCCGATTATTCGAAGACGCCTAGACCGATTTGGAGTTTAATTGTTTGAAAGGTTATACTTGTCAGGTGGTCCCACAGAAATTTTCCAAAAAATTAAAAATAAACTTGCCATTTTCAGACAAAAGAGTGCAGCCGCCCGGCTAATTTGTATGGGTATGTCGTTTTTTTTGTTTTTGTCTGTTTTTTATTTTTTTAGAATTTCGATTTATTACGGATATGTTCCTTCCACGTCGTTTATTAGAAAAAATACTTTGACTTTACCATGGCACATAATTTAGATTTATGGTTTAAACAGAAACCATAGACAATATTGACCTGCATATCATCTTAACGCCACCCAGGCGCCGAAGCAGGCGCTTTAAGATGAGGAAGATCATTGTTCTAAAGAGAAGTCGCTATTTCTGGCGACCACTGGCGAAGTGTGAAATTGGACTGTTAACTGTTTACAGGCGAGGCGGACAGGAAGTAAAACTAAGCATTTAGGTATTTACGAGGCAAGTGCAGCCGATTGATTTGGATAGTACGGTAGGTTTATTAGTACTACTGCTATCATATACAAGGTCTAACAAAATATACTGATACTATTTTACGGGTGAATTCAGTCCGTGATACTGAACAACTTTCCCCAAGGAACACGTATCGAAATATGAAAAGTAATTTTTGGCCTCCCATACAAGTTGACCGGTCATGATCCGAGTTTGTATGGAAAGCCAAATATTATTTTTCATATTTCGATATAGGTTATTGGGGAAAGTTGTTCGCTTTCTCGGACTGAATTTACATGTTCCAGTTTATTTTGTTAGACCTTATAGCATATAGCATTGAGATATCTAGGTCAAAATAAGTCTAGTGACTCTGTGAGCTGTAGTCTCGCGAGTCAACTCCAACCCGTTGAAGTTTATTGGATAAAAAAGTTATTCTGACAAAAAATGAATCTTAAATAGAGTAAAAAGGATTATGATTTAAAAAAAAATCGAATTGTCTAAAATATGGATTTTATAAGTTTTCGTCCCCCATATATCCGCCATTGATATATGTATTTCAGTAAAATATGTTATTAAAGGCTGTATAACCTGTATAACCATATCTCTTATTTCTTTTCACAAATACTTTGTTTATGCATGGGTAATTTCTTACACTTTATTACATGGTTTATACCGATGCGGATGTGGTAAAAAGCCAAAATCAATATCAAAACTAAAATGGCGTCTATTCGCAAAATTAATTAAATCGAATGCGGTGTCATTACCCGAATAATAACGATGTTGACTCGATACGTGTAAATTTTAAATCGATGCATCGCGCACTCGCGTGTATAATCGAGTAGGCCATTGTGTTGCTTCCGATTCGGACAGTAGGCTAATCAGGCGCGAATTTTGGGTTTTAATTTATTTGCTTAATTTAAGTAGTGCCTTACGTACCCCGCACTGCTTTCGTAGCGATCTGGGATCTAATTTTTATATAATATAATGTCTTTTTTTCAATCAGATATTTTTTTATAGTTTTATTTTAACTCAGGTGGGTCAATTGGCCTATGTCCAGCAGTGGACGTTAGGCGGCTGAAATGATGATAATGATTTAGTTTTTAGTTAAATTAATTATTTTATGTATTGTTGTATATTTAATTGCAATAAATAAAGACCAAAATGAAGTCGAAGGTGCATAAAAGTAGTTAATTTATCTAAGAAATAGCCCTACAAAAGGAGCAGTTTAGAGTTTGTTTCGGTCAAATCTTGCCACTCAATTTTCAACTAGTTATCCTCCGAACCGATTTAGATGAAATTTTGTAAACTTGTATAAGTCAGATGACAATACAATATTATAGAGTCAACGAGCTGTCCTGATAATGGAGCCGGGAGATATTCGACTCAATTTTAAAACAACATAGCCTTATTGAATAGGATTCGTTTGATTTGTCTTGACGAGCACTTTATGGTAGACGATGCTTAGGGTCTGATCACGGAGACGGAAGACGGAACGCGGCATCTTTCAATCATTATGGGCTTATTTTATTTGTGTCAATAAGTACTTTTGTCTCATATAAAAGCATGTACAACAAAAAAAAAAAAAAAAAAACTTATTATGTTGCACGTTATCTATTGCTGCAACAGGAAATAAACTTGAATACATACATTTATTTTTTCGTTTTTAAATATACCTAAATGATTCATTACGTTTTTACACCACATCATACGTGTTATAATTTTATATCAAATGTGGCTTGGAAACATTACCTTTTTCGTTACGATAAATTAGTAGGTAAATATGATTAACAAATTATGTTTTAACTTGAAATTGTTTGTTAAAGTTATATCTACCTGCGTGTCCCAACTAAATTAGAGCCCTGTAGATTACTAATAAGTGACTTTGCCCTCGTCAAACCAATTTCAAGATACTTATGCGTATTCTAAATTAACTATTGTTCGGTAATCAAATCAATCGGTATGGTAATATTTCAATTTCCTTTCGGTAATAAATGTCTCGTGATGAATATTGAAGTTGACATTTGGATATTTGCATTTCGACCCCTATTTGCGTATAACAAAGCATATTGGAAATGTCGTTATAAAACGATATATCTAATATATCGCATAACATTGTGTTTATCGCCTTTAGGCGTCTCGGCTAAGAATAATGTGGCTTCGACTGGCGTAACTAGCTTGTGAATTGAATAACATATTGATTATAAATTATTAAGTCTTATACTATTGCTTACAATGCCTTAAACGGTAGGACAGTTGAGCTATGATCTTCATATATGTTCATACAGGTATCCAGACCATCAACAAAAATGTACCAATTCTAATTGATAGCTTGAGGTAAATTTATTGTATTTGTTTTAATCTAATGAACCTATAAGATCTCAAATAATAGCCCACAAACATGAGTAGGGCAAAACCCGGATAGTTGCCCCGGGGATATAGTACTTACATTATGCCTTGATTGCAATTATTCTAGTTTTGCGAATAAAACATACATTATTTTATTTATCTATCGAGAGACTGCAACTTTGACTAAGTTGACCGTCTCTGTACGATTGCATGGGTCGTCTATTAATGTCTCTTTCTCAACAGGGCATATATCCTAATCCTAAACGTAATTTACATGGATTAGGCAACTATCCCCTACATTGGATAGTTGTCCTGAATAAGCCAAAGTACCTACCCGGTTTACAAATAATGAATCTTGCTTTTTGGACAAAGAGATATAAAGTAATTTCATAAAATGGGGCAACTATCCTGGTTTTACTCAAATAAAGAGCATGGGACAGAAAGGTTCTCGAATGGCGGCCACGTACCGGCGCGCAGCGTAGGACACCCACCCAGACGCAAGTTTGCAGGAAGGCGTTGGATGCAGGCCGCTTCCGATTGTTCGTTTTGAAATTCTTTGGGGGAGACCTATGTCCAGCAGTGGACTTCTTGTGGCTTATATGATGATGATGAGTAAATATATTTTTGTAGGCGAAATGAATAATCATATTTTTTTACTAGCTTATGCCCAGGCGTTGCTCGCGCGGTGAAATTTTTGGCAACCCTTAGGGAACCCCAGATTTTCCCATAATAATAAAAAGTATTATATGTGGTAACCGGTAAAGACCCGGACGACATTTATAAACGTTCATTGTCTTACTATTGTGTCTGGTATTGGCGGTAACGGAACGGTTAATCCAGATAATAGCTATCTACTTGCCAAATTTCATTCCAAACTATCAAGCCGTTGTTGTGTGAAAGCGGAACAAACATTCATACAAACTTTCGCATTTATAATAATACTAGCTGCGCCCCGCGGTGTTACCCGAAAAGTAGCCTGGGTGTTAATTCCGGTTGTCAGCTTCCATATTTAATCAAAATTTCCGCTTGATGAAGTAGCAAACATACACACACACAAACTTTCCTCTTTATACCTAATACTAGTGGTTCGCCGTGAACTTAGACCTCGCGATTATACATACATACATACATAATACACGCCTGTTTCCCGCAGGGGTAGGCAGAGACTATGGACCTCCACTTGCTACGATCCTGACAAACCTCTTTTGCTTCATCTAAACTCATCAATCTCTTCATACATGCCCTTCGGTTACGGGTACTTTTTACCTCTCCTTTTTTTAGAACGTCTCGCGATTATTATTCCAAAATATAATATGTAAAACTGAATCAATTTTAATGTTCAGTGAAACTGTGATATATTCACCACCGATTGGACACCGTTGCAGAAAACAGATTTTCCAAACTTCTATCAAGGAGATATTCTGAGCTGCAAAAGTTTCATATAATATTAGTGTGATATTGTGATGATATACAAGGTCTAACAAAATATACTGAAACTATTTTAAGGCTTAATTCAGGCCATTATAATGAATAACTTTCCCCAAGAAATGTATATCGAAATATGAAAAATGTCTTTTTGATTTCCATACAAACTCCAAAAAATATTTTTCATATTTCGATGTATGTTCCTTGGGGAAAGTTGTTCACTATTACGGACGCAATTTACCCTTAAGACGAAGTGGTAGCAGAAGTGGCGCCCTCATAAAAGGTTTTTCGCTAAAAGTGGCCACTTTTGGCGAAAAACCGTTTTAAAACTAGACGGACTATTAGTTATAATTTCAAAGGTTATTCATAAAATAGTTTACAGGTCTTTTTA
Source organism: Acrobasis consociella (assembly GCA_963555685.1). Classification (NCBI taxonomy): domain Eukaryota; kingdom Metazoa; phylum Arthropoda; class Insecta; order Lepidoptera; family Pyralidae; genus Acrobasis; species Acrobasis consociella. Next base: position 10,004,483 of record OY743127.1, read on the forward strand.
GACATTGATACAAATCAATTTTTTAATTATCACCATATTTAGTTTTAAACAATTTATTTCAAATGAGGGCGCCACTTCTGCTACCACTTCGTCTTAAATTTGTTTCAGTATATTTTGTAAGACCTTATATACCTATAATAGGATTAAACGTAAATAAGCCCACACACCACACCAGTTATTAAAATTAATGATGATACTTACAAGCGGATGCAAACACATGTACAATCATATGATTCGGATACTGACGATTACATATACTAAATTGCATATTAACGTCTTGTCGGCTTTGTATTGAATGTTATGAATGTACGAATATGTAAATTGGTTAAGACATATTTGATTAATATTCTGCTATTTCCCAATCAAATGTTTATTTCACTTCGTGCTTAAGGTATATATTGTCTACATGGAACATCCGGTAAAACCTTGTAGTTTTAGACTGCTTCCTGTTCACATTTACCAATTTGGTAGTGTAGAACAAGATTTTAGTTTAATTGAATTAACATAATTTGGCATAAAAATGATCCAAAACATCTTTGAAACCAAATATGTTTAAAAAATCCGTATAACCATGGGAGAGTTAGATAATCCTACTAACCTACTATAATATTATAAACTTGTAAGATTGTAAGTATGGATGGATAGATGTTGTTACTCTTTCACGTAAAAACTCCTGAATTAAAAGTAATGAAACTTCACAGTAATATAGCTTATACATCAGAATAACACAGAGGCTTATTGTGTGAAAATCCTGCGCAGACGAAGTCGCGGGCACCAGCTAGTTTCTCATAATAGTAATAATAGTAATAAATGAATAAAAAATAGTAATAATTAGTAGATTTTATTGATTGTATTCGTAAATAGTTTACTTAAGGTGCAGTTGTGCCATCGGACTTCTCAGTTATCTCCTAATACACCTACATAAAGGACCATATAAGTACAACGTGGAAGATACATACCCATATTAAATTGAACCACGGGATATACTTACTAGATCACTATAGTATAATGATAATAAAATAACAATAAAAAAAAACAAAAATTCGTCATTCCCATACAAATTGCCTGGCTGAATACTTTTGTATGGAAATGCCAATTTTTCTTTTAATTTTTTAATGGTATTTTATTTCATTGCGCCATATTGATTTATAACGGGTATGTTCCTTCCACGTTGATACGTCATCTAAGGGTGGTGCTACGTTTTAGTCCCAGAATTTGCCGCAATATGGCGAGGCTAAACAAGTTGTTGACCTTTACCTACTTTCAAATAAATCCATCCAATTAAAATCGCTTAGTCCGACTTATTGTTACATTCAATAAACCGTTTAACTCCTAGGATCCCAACAAACCAGTCTTGTATCTCCGCCGACCTCAAACAAATCAATGCGTCGAACCAAAGACAATCAAAAAAGGAGAACTACACAAATGCCTAGCCGTATTCGCCCGGTGATAAAACACAACAATCCCAGAGGCACCCACCTGCAGACACATCAATGCAGCTTGCAGAACGCTAATGAAGATATAATATCCATCTCCAAACGTATTTATTCCAGCGCGCGCCAACGCGGCCATTTTGTTGTGATGACAGTCCATAGAGCATTTTGTGTAATGGCGACCAATTAAGCCCCACTGGGATTACTTGATAGGATTTAGTTGTCAATGTCGCGGTTTAATTGGATTGTTGTAATGTGTTGTTGAATAAACCACTGTTTTATACTTACAAGCTTTTGCGTTTAATGAAAATCATGTTTTATGAATGTAAAGGTCTTAGTTAGGTTTGGTTTTTCTAGTTATTAAGGCAGTTATGGTATATTTTGGGTATATGGTACAGAATTATATTTATTGTATGGTATTAATGTAAGGTAGTAATGAGTCATCATAAGTCATTTTCTCCATATAAATAAGTAAGATTAGGTAAATAAATAGGGACAAATTACAATGATTGAGCAAAGTAAGTTCGAGTCTTGTGTTATGGGATATTTTATAACCCAGTACAATTTTAAAAAGGCCATTTTCCAACTAGCCCTTTTTGGGGATCAAATCCGGAACCTCTGGATGGTTGACTAGCATGGTAACCACTACGCCACATAGGTCGTCTTGAAATTGAAAGTCTTTTGCCATAGACAATGGTGTCCTTCTTCATCCTGGACTATTACCATACCCATAATACGAGTCTCGAACTTACTTTGGGGCTCAATCAGTGTAATTTGTCCCTATATATTTATTTATTACTATCCAGATTCTATGTTATATATCTAAGGATAATAAGTAACTTTACTTATGTTAGCTAAAGTAATGTACTACTTACTACGACCAATAAAGACCGTTTTAAGACCTCTATACACGAGAATGACGCGTAGTGGACAGAAAAAAAGTCTTGATATGGCCTTAAAATGTTGAAAATAAAACTATACACTTATTGATGATAAACACCAATATTAATAATACCTTAAATACCTATTTAATTTTCGTAACCAATTTAATCTTTAGGTTTTTAGTAGCTAAATCATTTTACCTAGAGGCGCATTCGATATGTACAAAAAACACCAATATAGTCCTTTATATTGTTAAAGAATATATTTTGTAGTAGTAGCTAAATCATGCTTTTATTTCAAGCCACATTCGATATAAAATGCTCTCTAATGCATGATGTGGCGTAAAAACGTAATCACGTCGCGTAATTTCATTAGATTTATCATCAAATTTCATGCACGTACTCGATCCGTGATTTCATCCAATTATGCCTTGCACGCTCGCAGATTACATACGAATGAGTAATTAACAAGAAAATGCGATCTCGAGCCATTTTCCGGCAAATAAGTATCGCTACTAGCACACAGCTCTACAACTTTTTTGCCCGTTCTCTGAAATGCATCCGAGAAAAAGCGGGCGTGCATATGATTACTGTTTATCCAGAAAGGTAAAAGAAGAATGTTGGTAATCGTAGTACACGGCGGTAATCGCGGAATAAAAAGTTTCCACGCAGTTGTTGAAGGCAAGTATTCTTTTTGCGAAAACTTGTAAATATCTCGCGTAGACTTAATGACAGTGTAGATATGGCAAGACTGTTTTTTCCCGCTATTCTGTTCGAATTGTCATAAATACTTCGTGCTTAGGAATAATAGTTCGGCTTGACGACAAACTTGGTAAATGGGTAGGAACTTGCATATCTGTTTTTCAACATAATTGCAACTATGTTTTGCTAATGCTTTCGTGCGAATAAATAAAACATGGAAGGGGTTATCTGTTATGGAAGTAGTTTTAGTCAAGTGTAAGACAAGACTAGTACTTATTTGAAATTGTTTACTTTATTAGTGAAATTGGTGTTACAGGTTTATTAATTACAAGGAATTTTTCGTAAAGCCACCTATATGTAACGTTTTAGTTTAAACTCTTTGCTAGTACCATATATAGGTACCTGCCGACTCTTTAGACGTAGAACCATCATTATTTTGATTTTAGCTGTTTGAGTCCCGCAAAGAAGTACTTATGAGAAAACATGATGTGAATGAATTTACATGCGCATACTTTTGATCTTCATAAAAAGGATCAACCTTACATTCGTAATTTCTTTTTTGTATTGCACGCCTTCTTCTTAGCGAGTTGGAATGGCGATTCGCTATTGCATACCTAATTATGTATCGCTATAAGTAGTTATTCTAATAATATATATTAAAATTACGCAATATGTCACCGTGGACTATCTAAATACGTAATCAATCATAAATTAACATTAATGACTTATTAATTAAGCTCAAAACTGCAAATATCAACCTTATATGCAAACAAAATATTTAGAAAATATGAATGTAATTTATTGCTATGTTATTGTTTTTTAATCACCAGACAAAACCCGGCAGCCTTTATTTTATAGCGCACAATAATTAAGACATAAAAATCTTCTTGGAATATGACTTTAAAGCCAATTCCAGTCCCTCGGGGGAAAATTACTAACATTACGCATATTGAGATTTTAATGTGTGCAGATAATTATTAAATGGTTATTTTTACTTCACTAATTGTCTGCTGACTTCGTTTGAAAATGAGATGCGGATCATTTTTATTTAAAGTCTCGTTATATAAAAAAAAACTAAAAATATGAAACCTGTAAAATTTCTGTTTAGAAATTTGAACGTTGTGCAATAAGTCCCATATGTTTATCATATTTTGACTGTAAAAACCAGATATGTGCAATATCTTTGTAATTAAAAAATTTCGTCTAAATAGGTCATGTCGTTTCGAAATAAAACGTAGACTATGAAAAAGTGTAGTTTGGTCTTGAGTAAGGGGACTCTTAGGGGTTCTTTCACATGTCATTGCACAATCCATTCACATTCTCAGAAATAAAAACACCTTACGTCCATATAAGGATAGAATAATCAAAATTGAAACTGTCAATAATAAAACCACACACCTTCGAAGGCGCGAACATGAAAACCAAGATGGCGGTCGCATTATGCTGCTAAATTGGCCGCACTGCTCAGCGATCAACCCGTTCGCTTGGCTAAGCGTTCGAAAGGCTAGCTTACAATTTCACAATTTGTCGAAGCGAAGTTTTTGCGCTGGCCAATAATTGGCGCTCACCTGTACGTTGGCAACATTGCGCACCAAATACGGCAACCCGCCGTCTCGGACATTTCGCTTTTTAGGAGTATCTGACAAATGTGTAATTATTTATTTAATATCCCCCGCGCGGACGCATTTGGGCACAATTCACATACCGCAGTTAATGTTTTTCGGTTGGCATTGCTGTTGTGTTGCCGCTTGGCGCGTTAATGCCCTCTTAAGAGCGATATTCGGTAATAATGCTCAGTTTTGGCCATTATTCTTTTATAATTTAATGTGACATATCAGTTAATTAAATTTAAAACAATCCGTGAACTATTATGGGTAGAAATATGCCAATAATTCATGAGAGATATTGTTGAATTATACAATAAAGGCTTGTTAAGGTGTCGTTGATAATTAAAATAAACATGATCATAATCTTCAAGGGTCACTGAGTCATTGCTGCATTGATTTTTACAACGAGCGACATCTTGTGAAACGTACTCGCGTAATTGTTTGACTTTCGTTTTGCAGAGTCAAGGAAAAAGGTATTTCTGTTGCGTTGTTAGCGAAAAGTTTTAACTCTAATTACCTACATAGAGACTAGATGTTTTTGTTTAGTATTTGATTCCATAGTGTAGGTAACACTTTTTGGGTAAAAAAAAAAAAACTAATGTTAAGTTCAACGATGTCGTAGACGTAGACAGTTAGACACAGATATTATAAAAAACGCTGTACATAACATAAGACGACGAAGAAAGCGATACGGCTAGCAACTAGTCTCTAATTTGATTCCCTTTTCCATGTCCAACGTCATGCTGAATGTGGATTTTTAGCCTAGGTTTTGTCTATGCCGTAAGGGATAAAAACGTGAATATGATTAGGCGTCTATGGTTGTTTTACTCCTCGGGGAAAAAGTAAGTACTAATTGGGTACTTTCTTAGGTCAAAAATAAATTATTTGGCTTGGCATTGTTAAGAAAATAAAACGTCACGCAATAATGATTACATCCATTTCTAACGTGATTTTATATTTTTTATTGCAAACTGATATTAAGAGCGTAACTATGACGTCATTTGTTAATATTTTATACAAATCACATACAAATGATGGTTTTGACCTTTAGAAAAAGTATCAGATTTTACTTGTTGGAAAGTAGTGAATTAATAATAATAATAATAAATAAATACCTATATAGGGACAAATTACACTGATTGAGTTAGCCCCAAAGTAAGTTCGAGACTTGTGTTATGGGCTACCAACTCAACAATACTATATTTTTTAACAAATACATATATACATAAACATCCAAGACCCAGGACAATTTGAAAAAGGCCATTTTCCAACTTGCCCTGACCGGGAATCGAACCCGGGACCTCTGAATTGAAATAGCTATTTCGCCACTAAAAGATTGAATACCTATAAACGGTTCTTGTATGATTTGGTCTATAGGTCGAACGTTTATGGGGTGAAACGATCAATTCCCATTGGTTAGAACTGTTAGTAGTACCATCACGTACCTACTTACTGGTCAATCGATATCGATTCTCGATTCCCACAATGATCGATTACGCGACCGAGTTCTCACGACCAAGTCGAACGGTTAGCAATTACCACAAACTTCGGATTCCTATACGTTAGCAAAAACGCTAAATTAATTTAAAGGAAATAGGCGGAATGTGAGCTGGTGATATGTCGAGCGACTAATTTGAAGTATGGGCTAATCCGCTAGTTTCTAATAAGTCAAACCACATATATTTTTTAAAATTATTTTACGCCTTTGGATACTAGTCCTTTTAAGCCCACCTTTATTTTTCACTTCTTTATTCCTAACCTAACCCCAACTCAGTATACGTTGGTGTAGGTCCTTGGATTGCTTCAAAGAAGCTTCTGTTTTTCTGTCTACTGGTTTTCATACCCTATTTTTCAGGCCCTATTACTAAGACTCGTATGTCCGTCTATTCGTCTGTCCATCCGTCTGTCACCAGGCTGTATCTCATGAACTGTGATAGACAGTTGAAATTTTTTACAGATTATGTATTTCTTTTGCCACTATAACAAAAAACAGTGGGGGTTCCATACAACAAAGTGATTTAGATACGGTACGGAACCCATCGTGCGCCAGACGGACTCGCACGTGGTTGTTTATTTGTTATTGTAAAGCATTGTAAATGAATCCTGATAATTAGGAATATAATTTTTATTTTGTAACAATAAAGAAAATATTATTTTAAATATATTAATAAATGACTGTACAAAAGACATCAACGTGTTAATTTTTTTTTGCTTTGGCTTACACTATATTTTATATTTATTTAATTATAAAAAGTTTTTGAATAGCGATAACGTACCGACAAGCGCAGCGTAAGATCCCATTCTTTTTTTATTTACACATGTAGATGACATACAACGTGGATGGGACATACCCGTAATAAATCGGACCACAGGTTATATGTTATAAGACTTAAAATTAAAATAACAGTCATAAAACAAAACTAAAGACATTCCCATACAGATTATCCGGGCGGCTGCACACTTTAGTATGGAAATGCCAATTTTTTTTGTTATTTTGCTTTTACTTTAATTCCATTATACTATTGTGATCTAGTAAAGCCCGTGGTTCGATTTATTACGGATATAACCCTTCCACGTTGTATATGTATTAGGATCACATATTGTCTCAACATATTTATGACCACATTAAAAACATAGTTTCGCGTTGCCAGTTATTTTAACAAGGTAGAAGTCCGAGCCTTTTTTATCAAAGGCAGTATTCACTCGACAAATCACTCCCAGTTCTATATATCGGTATTTCAATGGTTTCCGGTGGCCACAAAAAGTGGTCAAGAGCGAGTCCGGCTCGCGTGTTAGGTGCGAATTCAATACCGGGCCGTGTTATTTAATATCGCATGTCTTGTAATGAAACCTAACTTGTTTCTATATTAAGATTACTCGTTTTATCGATACTAGGTATTACTTAGAGTAGCTTCTAGGAGTAAAACTTATCATCATCATCATCAGGCTTTTTTGTCTCCACTGCAGCAGCAAGACCCTCTCTGTACTACCCCGAGTCAAACTTGGCTAGAGCTGCCAGAGGACTTGGCCTACACTCTCCACGCTGGCCAGACGGGTTGGAGAGAACTCATTGATGTTTATAAGCATTGTTTAGCTTGTATTTCCTAAGTCGTCTTCTACGACATCCACGGGAGGTTTTGTAAAACTTAAGGCCCATTTAGACGGTGCAAGTTTCTTGCGTGTTGCATACAATTTTATTGAAGCAATAAATGATTTGTATGGCTGACATTTCGTTTAGACCGTGCAAGTTGTCTATTGCTGCAATAAAATGGCATGCAACGGGCAAGAAACTTGCACCGTCCAAATGGGCCTTTATACAGGGTGATTTTTTAACCACGAACCTAATTTTAGGAGCAAGTACTGTCCATGATACTAAACTACATCATCATCATCAT